>JAKFHU010001798.1:20000000-30000000 GCA_023783475.1 Daubentonia madagascariensis | reverse complement strand
TGAATTGCCTGCCTCGTGTCCTGAGCCACTCACATGTGTGTTTTCTCTTCCCAGGGTCTACGAAGAATAGGGTGAAAAATCTCTGATAGGAAAGCTCCAGACCAGTTGGGAGACTTGAGCAAAGGACTTTGCAGATTAAAAAAAAAAAAAAAACCTTTCTTTCTCACAGGCATAAGACACAAATTATATATTGTTACGAAGCACTTTTTATCAAGGGTCAGTTTTTACATTTTATAGCTGTGTGCGAAAGGCTTCCAGATGTGAGACCCATCTCTCTTGTGCTCCAGACTTCATCACAGGCTGCTTTTTACCGAAAAGGGGGAAACTCACGCCTTTCCTTTTTAAAAAACGCTTTTTTGTATTTGTCCATACGTCACTATACATCTGAGCTTTATAAGCGCCTGGGAGGAACAGTGAGCTTGGTTGAGACATTTCATTGCAGTGTTGCTCTGTTCCTAGCTTGGGAAGCTTCCGCTCAGAGGTCTTGGCGCCTCGGCACAGCTGCCACGGGCTCTCCTGGGCTTGTGGTCGGTCACAGCCTCAGTGTGACTCCGCAGTGGCCCCTGCAGCCGGGCAAGCCGGAGCAGGTCTCTCTGCATCTGTTATTTGAAAAACTCAAGTTTGGTTGCCAGAAAAATGTGCTTCATTCCCCCCTGGTTAATTTTTATACACTCTAGGAAACATTTCCAAGATCCTGTGATGGCGAGGCAAGTGATCCTTAAAGAAGGTGTGGGGTCTTTTCTCCAACTTGAGGGTTTCTGAAAGGTTCACTGCTTCAATATTTAATGTTTCGGAAGCATGTGAAGTTCCCAACACTGTTAGCAAAAACCTTAGGAGAAAACTTAAAAATATATGAATACATGCACAATACACAGCTACAGACACACATTCTGTTGACAAGGGAAAACCTTCAAAGCATGTTTCTTTTCCTCACCACAATGGAACATGCAGTACTAAAGCAATATATTTGTGATTCCCCATGTAACTCTTCAATGTTAAACAGTGCAGTCCTCTACTGAAAGCTCAGATGACCATGTGCCCTTTCCTTTGTACATATACTCTTAAGAATGCCCCTTCCACACACTGCCCCTTCAGCATATGCTGCATTGTACTGCTGTGTTATATGCTATATACATGTCAGAAACCATTAGCGTTGCATGCAGGTTTCATATTCTTTCTAAAACAAAGAGAAAAGTAATAAAATATATTTGAAATGTACCAAAATTCTAGACTACTGACGTTTTTTCTATTTAATTAAGCTAGGATGATAATAAAATGCTTACCACATCCAGAATAAACAGGGACAAATGTATTGGGAAAGAAAACTGGTGTTTCCCAAATACCTGTCACCACCGTCACCTCTGTGGAGTGTGTGGGGCTGTCATTACATCCTGAAGACAGGAAGCCAGGCTAAGGCTCCTTCCCCACCTGACTCCCACACCTGCTGCAGGCTCACTGTTCTTCACTCATTCCTGAGCCACTACTGTGTGCAAAGCCCTTTGCTGAGCAGAGAGGTTTGGTCAGGTATGGTCCCTTCTCCTCAAGGGCGGAGTCCAATCGTTCATTCACCTAGCCTCTGTTCCACTATTGAACATCAGCTGTGTGCCGAACACTGCGTTGGATACTGGGGTGGCCCCTCCAGAAACTCAGTCTACAAGAGAGGCAAAGAAGCTGCCTGAAGTTGCCTATTGGTCTAATTTCCAGAGAGACGCACAGCAGGCTCTGGGGGCACCCCCAAAGGGGCACCTCACCCCGGCTTGGGGCAAGAGACCTCTGATCGAGACCTCTGATCAAAACCTCTGTCAGTCCTGGGAGGGTTCATGACAAGGTGCGAGTTGTTATCAGGCAATAAAACACAGCCCTGATTCCATCCTGGCTCTGACATGGCCGGTGGCCCACTGTGTGTCCACACGCTATGAGACGGGCCAGCCAAGGCAGACAGCTGAGGGCAGAAAAGCTGGAACGTCAGCCATGCCCCAAGTGGACATCCAGGGAGACCCGCCCAGCCCCAGCCTCCACTCGCATCTCATCCAGCTCCCTTGCTCTGCTCCCTCACCACCTCCCGCCTGTCTTGCCAGCGAACCCTGGCTGAGGCCTCTCCAACCTCAAGGGCAAGGAGGCCCACACAGCCTTTCCTGCTCAACCTCCCACACAAGGAAGGCAATCCAATCGAGCTGCTTTTAGAGCCCCTGGCGTGTTTTCTTCTCCTCGTGTTTTTGAAAAGTTTAATGGATATTCTTGGAGGTCATCAGGAAAGCAATAAACCCTAAGCAATTTTCTTGCTTTCAAGGTACCATCTCCCAACTTCCTCTATACGAGGCCTCTCTGAGCCTGGCCACCAGGGGGCGGCAAAGAGCCTGCGCACCCCGGCCAAGGGCTCTCCGCGCTCCCCGAGGCTGCGCGGGAACAGGGACAGCAGCGACTGGTTACTGCCCCCCAGGCCCTGTGCTGAGCCCTTACATGCCTTGTCTCATTGAATCCTGGTAACAACGCAGCAGGGGGTTCTATCACAGCTCCATTTTACAGATGAGGAACTGAGGCTCAGCGAGGTGAATCCATTACCCGTATTCACACAGCTAGTAGGTGGTAGACACAGGGTTCAAACCCACATGTGTCTGGCTCCCAGCAGGTTTTTTGCTGTCAGAAGTAGGCATTGTCCTACAGTTCCAGCCCACCGCAGCCCACAAGACAACATACTGTCCTTTCAAGCTCCAGCTCCCAGGGCCTAACTCTGGGCTTACCTCCTGGCCATTGAATGGAGAGCAATCCTCCAGTTAACATGGGCCACACAGACAATCGACCTTAGCCAGGTTTGTTTTGCAGGTGTCTAGTTTTCTCTTTAAAGGCAGAAGACTGCAGAAACCACATGCTCCTCTAGGCTTCTCCCCCGATCCAACAAAGCAAGCCCTGGAACTGTGAAACTGCTGCTCTGGCTCACATTTAGTAGACACAAATTCTGCTTGAATAGAAGCAGCCAGGAGTTTTTCCCCCTAACACCAAATAAATTAAATAAGCAAAATGACTATGATGTCATCAAATTCAACTCAATGTTTTAGTTAGAAACAAGTTGAAAACATCAAGATGTTGGTTAAAAAATTAATTCAAAGCCAGATTTAAAATAATCTGCCCCATTTCACAATGAGGACAGAATTGATATTCCAGGATGAGTGGTAGGCATGTCTAATTAGATGCAGATGAGACTCCTCTAATATTCAAACTTATTCCCCAGAGCAAACAGGAAGGTGAAGCAACAGGCTTTTTTTTTCAACCCATTGTTACATAAAGGCAGCCCTCAAACAAGAATCATTTCTAAATGACAAAGGCTTTTTCCCCCTGAAATAACGGCCTGCAAAGACAGAGTTAAGTATTTGCACTGGTACAGCCAAAAAATGTTATAAACCAAGAAAATTATGAGAGAAAGCATATCCTTCAGTTCCTTTATAGCTACTAAGGTACCAATCCTGTTGATTCCACATGTTTTGAGGGAAGCAAAGCTTAATAAAAACAATAGAAACAACTGCAACTTTCTCACCAAACTCCATTGTTAGTCCCATTTTACAGATGAACAACTTAAGCCTTACAGAAGCTAAGTAACTTGTCTGAGGTCACACAGTGGCCAAGTGGCCTTGGGCAGTGTTAAAATCTTTGTTTGGACACTCGTAGGTAGGATGACCACATGTCCTGGTTTGCCTGAGACGGTCCCAGTTTATGGTGGTTGTCCCACCATAATCATGAAGCGTGTTCCCTTTTGCTCTCAAAAGATCCCTAGTATGGTTGGTAAATTATATGATCACCCCACTTACAGGGCCTGACAGAAAAGTATACAGATTATATGGTGTCTAAGGAGCGATTAGTCACCTTCTCCCCTTGGATGACCTAGTCCTGATGAGTTTGGGCCCTTTGGAAGTAATGGAAACTCTTTAACCCCACAGAGCACCCTACTCTACAGTTATCCCCTGGTTTTCCCTGTCCCACCCTGGCCTACCTTCCCTGATAGACAAAGAATGGGTCTGATGCCAGGGATTGTTCACTGGGAGGCACGTGGCACACTGGAGACCCATCTGTTGAGTGAAGACCCAAACCAACAAGACTGAACCCCTCTCCATGTGTCTGTCTGCACGAGACTCCCCAGATAATTAAAGTATCAGGTTCTGGCTTCAGGAGAACAAAAGTCAGCCAAGCAGCTGCACTTCCAAGAAGACTGACAAAAACCTCTCCTTGACAATTTGGTTGGCATGTGCTTTAGGTGGGGATTAGCCACTTCAGAGGTGTGGTAATGGGATACGGGCCTTTGACATGCTATGCCAATCCAGGGGGACACACTGGGAAGATGGGGGGATCCACGGAGCCCCACAGGCACAGCTCCCTCCCCCACCTTACCTGGGACTGATGGCTTTGGTCAAGACCACAGTAAGGCTGCTCACTTGCTCCCTTCCCTGAGCCTGGAAGGAGCTGGCGTGGGAGAGCAGGCAGAGACCCAAGATGCAGGCCATGGGATCCTGCTGCCACAGCCTCTCTGAGCCAGGCAGCTCTGGGGTGGCAGAGCCCTTCAGGCTCTCTCACTTTTTTTCCTCTCTGTGTTTGGCCCCTGGGCCAGCACCCTATTCTGTCTGCCCTGGAAGCCCACCCCACCCCAGATGCTAAGGGGTTTTCTGCACTTCCCCAGAAGTCTATTCAAACAGCTCCTCATGGGAATAGACACCCAGAAGGGGCCCAGACCCCCAGCCAGTGTCCCACCCCCAGGTGTCTGCAGAGCTCTCCTGGCTCCTCTCCTTAAAAGCCCAGTGACCACGGACAAGTTACTTAATTCCTCCCAGTCCCAACTTTACAGCTATAGTGAATATTAAATGAGATAAATGTCTCAGCACAGAGAGTAAGCAGTCAATAAACAGTAGTTGTTTATTATTATTATTATTATTATCCTGCCTTTAAAACTTCCAAGGGAAACTATAGTTTTATATCCTACATTGACCTACCTGGATTAACATTATATTTATTAGACATAAAAAAGCCAAACGTGAGGCACATATCTGCCAAGAGAAGAATGCGGAATCTTCTGTGTCCTTGGGCAAACTTTCATGCTTCAGTTTCATCCCTGTAAAATAGGAATAATAATGGTGCTTAATCTCCAAGAATTTTTTGAGACACTAAATGAGATAATTTAATCAGAATGTATAAAATTTTGTGTAACATATAAGCAGCACACAGTAAATGATAGTTAATAATAACAATAAATTTATGTTACTCACAAGAATGTATTTAACAATCCAAAGAATCTTAAACCTGGGGGGGAAATACCTTAGAATCTAGTCCCACCTTGTACCTAACAGAAAATTTTCTTTGAAGTTGTGAATTTCTTTGAACTGCTTTTGAACTCTAGGCCCCCCTGAAAAGCTGATGGATGCTAGCACTCTTTTTCCCTGAAAAAAATACACAGAATATTTTGCAAACAATTTCAGGAGATTCTTGGACTCCCCTGAAGTCATTCTACGGCTCCTTGGACCCTGTGTGAGTAATTGCTGCCTTAGACAATCCCAGGTAGGGCACCCAGAGGCAGCTTGAATACTTCCAGTAGCAGGAGCCTCATGACTCATAAAGCACTCCATGACTGGAAAAGTCCAAGTGCTAAAAAGTGTTCAAATTTAATCAGGACACTAAAAGATGCTTTCTGAGTTCCATCCCCCAAGCTGCACAGAGGTAGCACAATACCTTTTTCAGGTGCCAGCCCTTGATGTGTTCAGAAAGCTGAGGCCATGCTGGGACACGTCTGACCTTCTCCAGACTAACTCTGCTGTCCTCTCAGCCATTCCAGGGGACAACTTCCAGGCCCTTGGCCTCCCAGGTTACCCTCCCAAACCACCTCCTGTGCGGCTGTGGCTCATTTCCTTTGTCCTGGACACAGTACTTTTACTAACCCCACCTGAGTCCGTGCTAATGTTCTCAGCCATCTGGTCACATCCATTAAGCGGGTGTTAACTGATCCAAAGGGCTCAGACAAGAGCAGAGTTTCATGCCACACCCACCTCCACTCCAGTCTTGCCCATGGGCAATTGATCCTTTGAGCCTAAGCCTACCACTTCACGTTTGTCCCCATTAAATTTAATCTCACTGATTTCTTCCCTATCACTCCAACCTTTCAGAGGTGTTTTGAATTCACATTCTATCACCCAGTGTATTAATTCCGCCTCTGAGCTGTCAGACATTTGCAAATCCCATAGAGGATGAGGAAATCAATGGGACTTTGCGTCTCCCTGTGTTAAGCCTGGGCAAGGTGCCTTACACATGTTCTCATTTAGTCTTCACACCAACTCTATGAAATAGGCTTTGTCAACCATACTGCCATCCTTGCTTTATAAACAAGAAAACTGAGTGTGATTCAGTCACTTGCATAAGGACATCCAGGTACCAAACAGCCATGCCAGGATGTCAACTCAGACCTGTCTGCACCTATCCACCACTCCTCAGCATTGCCACATTAAATGGCATTTTTTTGGGTAACCTGCCTCTCCGACTAGGCTGTAGGATCCCTGACAATAGTGAGTAGGGTTTTGTCTCTGAATTTCAGCCCCTGGCTAGTGCCTGGCACAGAGTTAGGTGTTTTACAACTGGTGGGAGGAGGGAGAGCAAAGAAAGAGGTCACTTGGGGCCAATGTGCTCAGAGAAAGCTTCCTGGAACTGAGCCCTGACGTCCAGGTTCTTCTTTCAGAGCATTTACTCTACCCAGTGGATCATTAGGATATATTGTCATCCACATATGACCAGTTGTCCTTAGCCCCCAGGACATGCTGGCCCTAAGACTGTGAGATTCCTTCACCCAAGGCATAGGATAGCTGACCCTGAGGGTGGTCCGCGTCCCTCCCACACCCAGATACAGGCCTGAGCCCCCACCCCCCAGCCCACAGCAGCCTCCTCAGCACAGGGGGCTGCGTGGTGGGAGGGAGAAAGTTCAGGAAGCCTCTGGCTTGAGATTTCTCAAAAGCTCTTAAAGGGACACCCAAATACCTAACTCACTCCTATTCACAAAGCAGATTCTTGAGCGAACTCATAGAAATTTTATACTGAGGAATCGCGCTACGGAGAAGCAGCTTAGTATGAAATGACCAAACACCACCACTGGTTTCAAACTACCGTCTGGGTATTGAACACAGTTTGGTCCACACAGCACCACTTTTCCGTGCACACACGCCTCACGGCATCCAACCCCCACTATGGCCTGTTCCTTTTTCAAACACTGCAAGGCCATAATTCTTCTGAAAAGCATCAAGCAGCAGCTCCACGAAACATCTCTGCGGGTTAATAGAAAGACCAGGGGAAGGAAGTCGGGGCCCTGAGCCCACATTAAGGAGAAAGGTCGAAAGCGCCATCTTGTGGCTACTTCACAACTCGCAACAGGGAGCAAGGCAAGAGGGAGCAAGGGGACTTCCCCTCTTTCGTCTCGGTTATTGGTCATAAGAACCACAGTAGAATGCTTCCTCCCTGCGAAATCTATCGGTGGGAACTAACAAGGAAACGGTATAATGCACTGGGTAAAAGCACAGCTCTGGAATCAGACAGAGCTGCTTGGGTTTGAATCTCAGCTGGGCACTGACAAACCAAGCAACTTTGGTCAAATCACAGTCCTGCTTGGGAACTCAGTTTCTCTAGTGGTTAAATGAGGATAATTACAGGACCTATCTCATAGGGTAGTTAGAAGGACTAAGCCCAATCATGCACATAAATCCTTAGCACAGTCCCTAATCCACAGCATGTGCGTTATTTCTCAATTTTTTGACACCACTGATGGTAAGAAACAGCATCGACTTCGTATGAGATGAAGGCAGGGGTGGGTAAAGGGAGGGCTGGTAATCTACTACCTAAAATATGCACACTTATTAGAAGGCATGCTTTGACTTCAGAGATGGTAAAATATGAAGGGAAGAAAGATCGTTTTAGATCTTAGATCTTGCTGCACTGTGAGTGCAACTGAGTCACTTGGGCTGTCCTGCATCAAACCTGTGGGGGCACAACATATCATCCCCCAGGCTGGCACTCTTCTCTTGAAGATAGAAAGCACAGTGGACAGCTCACCTCCTCAGGCCCCCAAGAGAAGGATTTAGCTCATTCCTGCTGCCATCTGAGTGGCATGCACATCTGGGAGGGGTGTTCAAGCCCCAGGGACTCACAGTTTCCCTTATTTCCCCACAATATGAGAGCTGATTAATTGGTAGCTGCCGATAATTGCAGGTGGGTAGAAAAGTAGCCACAGAGCAGAGATCAGGAGGCGCCTGAAGACTAGAGAAAGATGAAAACGGAAAAGAGTAAGAGGCTCTTGCCTTGTGCAGGCACAGCGCACAGGGAGGATTAGGGATTTTCAAATATTTCCGGGAAGATATTTGAAATGCCGCTTGGTAATACTCCTCCTATTTCAAAAGCTACAAGGATGCCCAGGTTAAGTGCCTTTGTAGTAATCAGTTTTACTTAATCCTAGTATTACTATTGTGGCTGTCCTCACAGCTAACATTCCTTGAAAGCTACTCCGTGCCAGGCACAGCGATGAGCACACTGTTTTATGTTACTGCACGAACCCCCTGGGAAACAGGCACTGCTGCAACCTCCATTTCACAGAAGAGGAGATCGAAGCCCAGAGAAGCTTCTTCAGTACCAGCATCCCAGGATCCTTCTTTCACTTGGAACCACCTCCCCACATCCCTCGCCCTCCCCACGGTGGTCCTGTAAAGCCTGGGGGAGCTGTAAATCATGACGCCCACCCGTCCCGCGGGGCATAAGGGCTGGCCAATCAGAGCCCCGGATCCTCACTCCAGAACATTGATTGGTTTAAATGTGGGCACATGACCCAAGAGAGACAATTAGGGAATTCACAAAATTTACTAGGTGGAAGCTGGAAAAAGAGGCCTTTTCTCTTTGGTTCGCAAGCTTAAGGAGAATCAGAGGGTTTCCTTGGGACCCCGCAAAGAAAACCTGCCTGAGACCAAAGCCAACACGCAGAAGGAATTAGAGCAGAGCAATGAAGTGACAGGACTAAGACTACACGTGTTAGCCCCTGGAAGCAGCTCTTCCCCATTTACAGGAGCCAACTCATTCCAGTTTTTCCTCAGTTAGAGTCAAATCTCTGACACTTGCAATCAATAAAGGTGAAAAAGAAAAAGAGAGTAAGGTCCAGTTGCAGAAAATAAATAACTTTATTATCATGTTAGCTTTATAATGGATAAGGTTTTTCAAACAAGTAACTATGATTAACAGCCCCAGTGAATTCAAAATTGGAATAATTACATAGTGTAATTAATAAGGGTTAAAGCCATAGACTTCAACATAATAGATTAAAATTAAAAGCTAGCATGGAAGAAGGATCTCCATCGAAAAGTTCAAAAGAAGTAACTGATGAGCATAACAGAACACTTTCTGAGTGTTGTGTATTATCAAATATTTCTTTTCGGCCTGTGTGGCAATATGGAAATATCTTCAGGAACTGCTGAACAAGCCCTTGAAGCCAACAATCCTATTTCCAGGAGTGTGTCCTAAGGGGAGAATCTCAGTCGAGGAAATTAATACCTTCATGGAGATGTTCATGGCAGCATTATTTACCATAGGTAAAAATAAGTGAATAAAAATAAAAGGTAACTGAATGCTAAAAGGTTGGCTACAATTGAGTATATTATGGAAGATCGATTATTTTATTTTATATATATATATATATATATATATAGTCAAGCTATTCACATGAAAACTATAAAATTTTATTCAGACATTTGTTGAACACCAATAACAATTTACTAAGTTTTTATTATGGACTGTTCTGCATACTTCCTGTCATTTAATCCTGGAACTATTTATATGTTAGGTACCTTTTTACAAACCCTTTTATAGGTGAGCAATCTAAGACTTAGAGGAATTTATAACTTTTTGGTGAAAGTGGCAGACAAGGGATTTGAACCCAGTAGTCTGAGTCCAAAATCCACACACATGCCCACTCTGCTGCACCCTATGAACCAAGTGGGGTGCTGAGAGAGCCTCCCGAGTCATGTGTATAGGCAGCACATGGCCTCTGTGGAAGCTGCTTTGTCCATTCAGCTTTCCTTTCCAGCTCACGTTCCAGGTGGAGGTAAAGGAGGAGCCTTTATTCAGTATCTACTAGGGACCAGGCCCTGTGCTGGCTATTTGGTTTCTATTGTCTGGTTTCACCTTTGCAGTGATCCCTGCGTAGGGGTCTGGGGAGAGGTCACAATCCCTCTGTATTTCTAAGGAAGATTGAGAGGTTGCTCCAGGTCAGGGGCATAGCCCTTATCCACGTGTGTAACAAGCAGATGAACAGGCGAAACCATGGAGACCTGCTCAGTCAGGGCAGAGGATAGGAAGCTGGGGAGGGTCTGGGTGGAGTGACGGGGAGGGGGTAAAAGATGGGTAGAAGGATATCTGTGCTATAAATTAGGGGTGGGGTGCAAGGGGGAAAACGACAATATTGTATAAATGGCTACCATTATTGCCCTCTTACTCTATGCCAACACTATCCATGATCATCACATCTCATCCTAATACTGGGCCTTCATTCCAGGCATTATTATCCCATTTTACAGATTAGGACACCCAACAAGTAACTGGCACAACCAGGCTACAAAACTAAATAAAGATCCATTCTCTCTCCACCACAGCAGGCGGCCTCTCTGGCACCCAGCATGTTCCACCCCTAGAGGGTTGAATCTGTGGTGTGTGTCTGAACACTGGAGACAGAGGGGGCTGGTGTGGTGTACCCCACGCTGTTCCTGGGGGCCCAGAGTTCCAAACAGCAGCAGCACAGCTGGTAGGAAAGAGCAGCCCTGCACCCCGCTAATTGTCCCCCTTTGTGGTGTTCAGTTAAGGACTCTGAAGAAACCAATCTTTGTGTCTTTTCATGGTTAAAATTCTACATAGAACTGAAACCTCAAAGCAACCACCAAGCCAGTCTTTGTTGGGTTTCTAGGCAGTAAGGACGCTGCATTGCAACACTTAGCACTCTGAGAGAAAGGGACTGGGTTATTCAAAGGGGAACTCAACAAGAGCCTTTTTCTCCCAAGTCCTGGCAATTTCCGACTCACTTTTAATCCCCGGAAAAAAACGCTAGATCCCTTTTCTCCACATCACAACGTTGTTCCTTCGAGTTCAAAAACTGTTGGTGGGAGATTTTCATGAGTAGTTGACCAGTTCCCATTTTCTACCCCATTCTAGTAGAATCAGCTTGGTTTTCAGAACCTCAAAATCATTTTTGAAGAAGCTGAATGCACTCAGAAATATATACATTTTTAAATTCAAGTGCCTGCAAATCAAAGAAATTGATGCATTGTAGTTTCACAAACAAGCTTCAACTGCATTCCTCAAAAATAAGGTGCAAGGCAGGTTTCTGAAGAAGCCACTCAGTGAAGTGAGCTTAAGGTACTTGTCCTAAAAGAGCATATCTATCCCAAAAGAAAAGCCAAAGGCAGGCTTAAGGGCCTCCATTCTCCAGATGCCCACTCCCAGGTAGGAGAGGAACTATTTCCAGCTCAATGAAGAATAAATGGCTTCTAAAGGCAAAGACCTCTTGACTTCTCTGGGCCTGGGATTCCTCTCTGGGCCAATCATCACCATGATGATCATCATCAAAACTATCATTTCTAGAGCAGCTAAAATGTGCTGGGCCCTGCCTGAGACATGTGATGCACTATTTCATCAAATCCTCAAACTTTCCAGGCAGGAGAAATACTTATCCCCATTGTGCAGATGAGGAACCTAAAGCTCACAGGGGCTAAAGGACCACACAGCTAGCAGGTGGCACAGCCAGGGGTCAAGCCAAAGCTGCCAGACTCCAGCTGAGTTCTTTTCGCCTTGATATCCTGCATTCCTACTCTGCTCCAAATCATTGGCTCAGCTAATGAGAAGAACTAGGAGCCTGTAGATTAGACTGTGATGTTGAGGCGAAAATGTTCCTCCTAAAACTGAAGAAGCTTTCAGTTGACTCGCCTAGATGGGCTGCCCGAATAAATGTCCTTTGACCAATTTCCCTAGACAAAATGGCACTCCTTTATTACTCCAGCCAATCCACCAATTGCAAACAAAAACCCTGCTGGAGAATCCTGAGATCCTAAGGTGGCACTGGTCCAGCCATTATGTAGGATAGTTTGACAGAATATATTATCATTTAAATTATCCACTTCTGGCACCCTACAAAATACCTGACTAGTATTCCTCAAAAATCAAAGTCATCAAAAATGGGGAAAGTCTGAGAAATTGCCATAGCAAAGACAAGCCTAAGGAAACATGACGACTAAATGCAACATGGTATCCTGGATGAGACTTGAGAACAGAAAAAGGACATTAGTGAAAAGTAAGGAAATGGGACTAACTATGGAGCTTAGTTAATAATGTATCAGTCTTGATTCATTAATTATGACAAATGTGCCCTGCTAAAGTAAGATGTTAATAATAGAGGAAACTACGTTGGTTAGGATATGGAAACTCTCTGTGCTATCTGCTCAGTTTTTCTGTAAATGTAAAACTATTCTAAAAAATAAAGTCTATTAATAAAACACTTGACTACTATATGTTTTAAAATCCATTTGAATAATTACTTGTTAAAAATAAAATTTCAAATTAACAAAATACTGCCCAATTCCAATCAATATGTCCCCTAGAGAAGTGAATATTCCTTTCAGAGGATGAGCAGACATGTACAGGAACATTAGTGCAGCCTGCTGCTGTGATGGAGGCCCTGGAAACATTCACCTATGGAGAACCCAATCAATGAACTGGGAGCGCCCATCTCTCTGCCTCTCCTAACCCCAAGATTCCCTGACCACTGTCTTGGAAACTCAGAATTCCCCTGGCTTCATTTGTTTCATCAACTTGGTTGTCTTTGCCTTTCTGACTTCCAGAGCACGTCATGAAAAGTATCATTTCAAAATCACTAACCCTTCCAGATATTTCAAACTAAAGACCATTGATTCATGATCTTAAAATCTCTCTTTTAACCTGACAGCCTCTGGGGCGCGCCTCTCTACCCCACATCCTCCGGAGTGAAAGGGAGCCGTGGGTTGATGAATCAAGACAGATTATGGCATCTCCTATGAGGATGGCAGACCCCCCTCAGTCAGGTTTTGCTTTTAGCCTGATTTTTTAAAATAGTAAACATCTACACGTGTTGGGGAGGGTGTAGGAAAGAGATATTTCAACTCATCATTGGTGGCAAGTTGGTACAATCTCTATGGAGAGGATCTTGGCAACACTTACCAGAAGTTTAAATGCACATCTCCTCCACCCAGAAATTCTACTTCTAGGAATTTATCCTGTAATTATATATGTGCATTATTTATCATGGCATATGAATAATGATATGCATTATAAAATTGTAATAGCAAAAGGCTGGTGACATTTAAATGCACATTCACAGCAAAGTGATTGAATAAATTGTGGTAAATGTGTCCAATGGAAAATTATTCAGCCACAAAAAAATGAGGTGTATCTAATAGTTCTGGTATGGAAGGATCCTCAAGACACCGTTAAGGTGCAGAACTGTGTGTCTAGTGTATCAGTCGGGACCCTGGCAGGAAATATGGATGGCACACTTGAGTGGGGCAATTAGAGATCATTTAATAAAGGAAAGTCAGGGCCATTCTGGGGCCACCTCTACCAGCCTGGGAGAGCTGATTGTTACATTTCAGTGTCATTTTGTGAGCCAATTTTTAAGTGTTCAGTAGCTTGAAATAGCCGTAATGGGAAAATTTACAGCACAAAAATTAGGAAATGCTACAAATCAGAATTGGTTCCCCCACCCCAGAAAGCCAGTTATTACACATTTATGCCCCTGAGAGAATTTATAAAAAGGTGGGCAAGGTTAAGGGAAATCAAACAGGATAATGCAGTCCCCTGGGGTTAGTAACAATGGGGACTGAGCAAGAGCAGGGAATGGTTACCAAACCTGGGCAGCATAGCTGGAGGAGAAGGAGGTCCAGCAGGAGCCCTTGAGAAAGATGATCCAGCAGGGAGGGAGACGGGGAGATAAATACCCCAAGCTCACCCTCCTCCCACCTTACCATCCCCAGCCAGTGCTCGCTGACCGAACCCACCTGAAAGCAGAGGGTGCGGGAGTCCCTGGGTGCAGTCCACTTGGATCAGCCTCTGGGGGCACCATGCAGAGGAGTGAAGGGTAGAGAGTAGATCTGGAGATACCCTGCAGCCAGGACAATAAGATGCCAATTGTTTTTATAAAAAAATAAATAAAAAGCACCCACACATTCAAGCATATATATTTCTGGAAGAGCCCCCAAGTAACTGGTGCCTCCAGGGAAGATAGCTGAACAATCAGGGTAAGCAGGGAGAGACTGTCTCTTCATTTTACTTCCTTTCATACTGTCATATCTCCTTTTTAAAAAGAAGCAAGAGTTTTCTGAATAGCAGTGATTTTCTCTCTGTACATATTGGAGCACCTGCTAAGTTCAGAGCTCTTCATTGGGTGGGACAATAACTGACTGCCCTGTTCCATGATTTCAGGGAGCACCATTTGCTAAAGACAGATGCTTCGTGGAATCTTGCATGGCAGCAACCCATTGAAGAAAACACCAAAGTCACTCTAATGCAAGGTAGAATCCACGCTAGGTGAAACCGTAGACTTGGGAGTTGGACTCTGCCCCAGATTGGCTCCAAGAACTGGGCACCCACTCCAAGCTTTAGTTCCCTAGCCTGTGAAGCAGGAAACCACCGCTAACTTGCTAGGGCAGGAGGGGGCTGGTTTGGGTGTCATGGAGAGGAGATTCCTTCAAGGGAGAGATTCTACAATCCCCATAAAGGATTGGGGGCTGCCCCCTGATCTTTTCTTTGCAAATCTTTTGCACCCACATCCCAGCCTTCCCCCTCTGGAAAAGGCTTCCGGAGTGAACAGACACGCATGGGAGACATGCGTGGCCCTGAGCTCCACCTCGTGGCTGCTCAAAGAGCTCCCTGGAGGTGGCAAAGGACTCCCAGGAGTGAATGCAGGTCTTGGAAATGCTGCATATAAAGACTTCACCCACAAGTTCATAGGGCACCTTTGCTTCCTCCTCTCTACCTCCACCTGGGGAGGAAGAGTCGCCCCTGGGAAGGTTAGCCCAGGCCCCATCTGGGACCATAGCTATGTGTCAACTTCCAGAAGCACCCCTACAGTTGGCATGCTGGTCGGAAGGGTGCCCATCAGAGGCCACCCACTGAGGTCTTCAACATGACAAAATGCCAAAGCAAAATGCTATAGCATCTCTGGTCTACATTTAACAAATGAATGCTTTGAATCCCTGCAAAAACACTTAATGAGGTTTTGTCACAGGACCCATGAGATTTGACAGGCTTTTTAAAAATATTAATTCATAGTGTAATATGGTGTGGTCTAGAAACAAAGGCAAATTCAAAGTTGTATGATACCTGGCTTCATTCCAGTCTGTTATTTTTACTTATAAACTCCGTGGAGATAATGTTAAAATTTAAATTGCAGCCCCTCCCTGAATGAGTCTCCTGCCCCACATGCCACTCCAGCCAGCCTGGAGTAAGCCAGCTTTTATGGAGCACTTACTGAGTATTAGGCAGATCACCTGCACACATACAGAGTCCCAGTTCATCCCCAGGAGATGTATTAGCAAGCCCATTTGGGAGGCCAGCGGGAGGGAGGCTGGCTGGGAAGGCTGGGCTAGAGGACCTGGCCTCCACACCTGCCATCACAGAACCAGGCAGAGCTGAAAAGGGCCTTGTCCATCCACCTCTTGGTGACTCAGATGAAGAGACTGAGGCCCAGAAGAGGAAGGGTCGCAGCCTAGACCCAGCTCCACCCCCAACTCCCTCTCTCATATTCTTTCCATGGAGCCATCCTGTCTCTGGGTGAGTCTCAGAGGAAGATCAATCTTACTGCAACAGAAAGAGAGAGGGAGGCCATGCCTACCGGAATGTCACTGAACTCCATTCCCTGGGAAATACTGCATGCTTTCCAATGTGTTCAGTGTCGAGGTTCTAGGGGCTGAGTTCAGGAAGGCCCCCAGCAGGTCACCTTGCCCATCCCTCTTATTTCCAAAATGGGTAAACATGGCCTGGTTATGAGACCTTGGAGGGGGTGACAAAAGCCCAGGAGGATCCCCTCGCCTTCCCCTATGTAACGACAGGAAGCTGAGTCCCACAGAAACTGAGGCTGTGGTCCCCACCTCACTCTCCGCACTTGCAGTGCAGTGTGCAGTAGCTGCTCCTGTGGACAGAGGCAGAGGCTGGAGGCAGGGCATGGCAGGTAGATCAGGGAACCTTCCCAGCTGCACTTTGACCTCCCTCTTATAAAACAGGAAGCAACAACCACCTCTTTGTGACCAGAGTATAGAAAAAAGGGTTTCTTAAAATGATTTTAATGAAAACTAAAAGAAACAAACTGAAGGCATGTCTTTCTTTTTTAAGTCAGCATAGAGCACTGGACAATAGCATGCTTATTCTGAACGGTAAAACACAAACTGAGCCATCTCCTGTTGGCCCTGTGTGCTGCAAGGGCACCTGCTGACCACCGGTGCTCTGAGTCTCCTTTAAAGTACCCCAGAGCCTTCCTGGTTCTGCCAGGCAGACATGGGCACCTCTCTCCTGTGCACCCACCCCCCACCCCACCCCCACTCTCCTCCACCAGGTGCTGGTCACGTACCCAAGTCTGCACTAGACTGTGAGTGCCCCAAGGGCAGAACCTGGAGCCAAGGCTTCTCTGGAACAACCCCAGAGCTCAGCTCAGCACCCAAACCCTGGTAGGAGCTTAGTAAATAACTGAGACCAACTAAATGAATAGCTACCTGGGCTCATCACTAGTTATAGTAAAGTACAAAAAGCTTATGAATGCAACTTTCTTGTGCATCTTAGAGTTGAGGAATCAGAAAATACGGACAAATTCTAACAACAATCTCTTGAAAAATAAGTTACCTTACCACATACAGGTTGACAGCATTTCCTATTCAGTAGGTAATCTCTCCATAAAAAGTCTCTTCCAGCTCTCGGATTCTAGAACTCTGGGCCACACATGCCCAGGAGGGTTTCTTAGCTGTAAAGGACCCAGCGAAGCAAAGGCCCTGAGAAGGAAAAGCCAGCGCCCAGCTGCAATGGGATCAGAATTCCATTTTAGTTTTGTTTACGGTTTTATTTTTAAAACCACTAGCTTAAATATGGAATACACACACTTCATTTAAAAATTTTTAAAAAATAGATATATTATGAGATAAATGGTCTCCCCCCATTCCTGACACCCACCCACCCACTCACTCAGGCAGCCGCCCTGTCAACAGTTTCTTGTGCACTTTCCAGAGTTCCCTTACACTCACACAAGCAAAGGTGAAGATGTATTTTATCTCCTCTCTTCATTGTGCATAACATGTGGCATACTATACACATTGTTCCACACCTTGGTTCTTGCTGTTGCTGTTTTTGTTGCTCTTTCAGTATGCCTTGGAGACTTTTCCATACCTGTGCATAAAGAGCTTGCTCATTATTTTTTTTTCACAGCTACACAGAGTTCCTTTATATGGATGTAACATACTTTATTCTACCACACCTCTATTGATGGACACATGGGTCATTTCCACCTTCTGTATTTCAACTAATACTGCAGTGAATAACTTGGACATACATCATTTTGCAGTTGTGCAGAAATACGATTTTGCTTTTCCAAGTTCTTGCTTGCCCAGGTTTTGCCTCTTTGATGGAGCTTTTCTGAGATTCTCAAGGCAAACCACACCTCTGCTTTATTCCACACTCCCCCTTGAGTTTATTCTCTGAGATCCTTTGGTACCCACCCACAAGAAAGGAGGCAAGTGGGCAGCCCAGCCATCCAATTCACCCCTCTCCATTCCGGGTGCAGAGCTGTGCCTCAGAGTTCTCCTGAATTCCCCCCACCTCCAGCCCACTCCTCTCCCCACAATCTTACACACCCAGCCCAGCGCAATGGGTACTGTACCCAATGGGTGATTAATAAACACTTCTTGGGTGATGGATCCATGTCTTCTCTTGAAGGTTGTTGTACAACCATACCCTTTTTAACCAAGAGGTGGCGTTGCTTTCCACCTTTAGACAGCTAAGACAGCTAGCTCTACCGGATGCCTGCTCATCCAAGAATAATACTCCTGAGGGCGGGGGATGGCTTTAATGGTGACTTTTTATTCATATGATTGTCCACACAGCTCTCTACATGATCCTCCCAACAGCCCAAGTTAATGACTACAATTTTCTCTGGTTTCTCCCTTCTCTGTCCTGTTCCATCAAGCAGGTGTGTGGCAGGTTTGTATTGTTTCCCTGTCTATTGGGAGACAGAATCACCTAGTGGTTATGCACTTGACCTCTTGAATCAGACTTATGTTCACACCCTGATTCCACCACTGTCTTGCTGAGTGACCTTTGCCAATTGACTTCCCCTGCCTGAGCTTCCAGTGTACAATAAGGAGCTTAACAGTCCACACCTTGTGGAGTTGGTATAAGGACTAAGTAAGATGCTGTGTGCGACACTAGCACAGCACTGGGCACATGGTACTTTTTCCTATTCGTGTTATACGGCTATGCATTTTCTGCCCAAAGTTGCACGCACCTCACTCCAGAAGTCTTTCCTAATATTCACATTATGTTAATATACACAGTATACACAGGAATGTCTTCCGCAGTTCTTCACACACTGTGAGCTCATTCCCATCCCAAAGCCTGCACTTGCTAGGGCCTGGCCTGGAATGCTCTCCCTCTAGCTCTGTCCATTATTAGTCCTTTCTCAACCTTCAAGTCTCAGAGTTCTACCCTGACACCTCAGTAAGAATAGGTTTCTTCTGGTTTTCCCCACTATGGCCCCCTGTTTATTTAACACTCATGACCACCTGCTGTTATTTTCAGTGTTTATTTATTTATGTGACTGGGGTCTGTTTTCCTGGTGGAAAGAGAACTCCAGGGGGCACCTGGGAGGGTGCCATCAGTGAGTGGCTGGTGGGTGACAAGGTGAGTGATTGGTGTGTGCAAGCAGAGCTGCGCTGGAAGCCTGTTCACTGGCTGCTTCGCACGCTCCTGTTCTGCTTCCAGGCTGACTGCCGGCTCTTTGAAGGCAGGACAGGGGTCTTCTCCCACCACCCAGCCTTCAGCTGACCCACTGCCAGTGCTCAGTGGGAACAGCCAGGACTTAGGAGAGCGGTGGGGAGCAAGTTGGATGGCTGCTGAGGGCTTGGCAGGAGGGCAGGGCCCCTCACGCTCCCACCTCAAACGTGTCATGGGGTGGTTCCTGAGAATGACATAGGTGCGCTTCCAAGCGGCTTTCCTTAAAGCCAGCCTCAGGTCTCTCCCTGCTGATGGTTGCCCACCCGGGTGTGCCTCGCCCTCAGCAGCTGCTCCACTCCCACTGTGCTCTGAGGAGTCCCTCCTCTTCCCCAGCCCTTGCACGCATTCCGACTTGGACAGGAAACCCCGCCCATGCCCATCCCTGCACTGCGTAGAGAAGCACGTTTGCACCACTCTCTTTTGTAAAGAGAAGAGACACCCCCGAGCTGGACAGGTGCAGAGGTCTCCTCTGAGCACAAACTATGTGATTCACAGAGCCTCATGGGTTCGTGCTTGACACAAAATCATCCCATGGGCATCAGGCCTTCCCTGTTCTGTCCACCAAGTCAGAAAATGTCCCCATGCTTAGGGAGAGACCCACCTTGGACACACCCCACTCAGAAGCACACAGCTTCACAACTGCAGAACCAAATCCCTCGCAAGCTTCATTCTCATCGTCACCCAGGATCTTCCTGGAGCTGGGAAGCTGCAGACATATGTAATAGCAGAGCACACAGCAATAGCGTTACCACTTAAAATACATTCAAATCAATGTCCACAGTCAACTACAAAATATATTGAATACCTCTTAACTGGCAAACGTTGTTCGAGACATTGGGAAGACAGAGGGTAATGTGCTAGACAAGGTTCTGCCACCACATGGAACTTTCAGTTTAGTCAGAGAGAGAGACAGGGAAGCGGTAACCAAATCTGTAAACTACTCCCAGGTGACCCGTTGGTGGAGATGGAGTGATGTGATGGAGACGACCGCTGGGGCCAGAGGATGCCCTGCCCAGGGTCATGAGGGGGGTCCTCTTCGAGGGGACCTGGATGGAGGCTGAGAAGGATCCAACACAGGAGGGCGCTCCAGGCAGGAGGAACAGCAAGTGCAAAGCCCCTGAGGAGCATTAAAGGCACTAATGGAGACCAGTGTTGCTGGAACACAGAGGGCAAAGGAGAGAGGACCTGGTGATGAGGCTGATACACCCCCACCCAGGTTAGCAGGGGTCAGATGATACAGAGCCTTGTTCACCACAGTTAAAATAAAAGGGGGTATTTTATTCTAAGTGCAATGGGAAACCTTTGAAGGGTTGTAGGTGAGGGGTTTAAGTGGTTTTTTACTCAGGAAAAGTTGACTTAACAGCATGGCAATGAATGAATGAACTGAATAAATGAATGAATTGAATGAACAACTACTGAATCAATGAACATAAGTAACCTAGGGTCTCTCAGTGCCAAAGTCATGCTGCGTTCTGCAGGGACGTGGGGACAAGAAGCCCAGGATAGCCTGCACGCTCTAGGACCATGAATGGCATGCCAAACAGAGAGCAGAGAATGTCCCCTCCACAGCTCAGAGAGGATGCTGGCTTTGGTCTCTGGGCCCCTCCTAAACTCTGCTCACTGTGTGGACAGGGAGACCAGATTGGAGGGCAGATAGTTTAATGTCACATATCCGGGTGACTCCCCAAGACCTCCGGTGAGGGCAGGGCTGCACCCAAGAGCCTGGAGATCGCCAGCTAGTCTCCAAGCCCTGGGGGACACTCTCTACCCCTCCCCCACCTCCCACCCCCCTTTTTAAAATGAGGAAGATGAGGCCCTAAAGGGGAAGGATTTTCTCCAGGTAACAGAGAGAACCCGGCCCTCTCAATTCTCACCAAGAAAACAAGACCCGAGACCAGCTCCAAACTCAACCAGCAGACAAGCACAGACCTTCTCCCCCAGGGCTTCACCCATCTCCACGGGTGCAAGAGCTGCCCTCCCCACAGAGTGCGGCTGTGGCTTCCACCCCCGTGGCCCCAGCCAGAGCGGATGTTCAATGAAGCATGAAAGGGGGTAGCGAGTGGACAAGATCACGGTCACTGCAGCCAGGTATTCCTGGGTTCCAGTCCTGGTCTCCTGCCTGCTGGCCCTGTGACCTTGGCAGTGAGTCTTAACCTCCTTGAGCCTGTCTCCTCATATTTAAAAGGCACATGAAAATACAGAATTCACAGGCTTGCGTATAGATGTAATAAAATCACACATATTGAAGGCTCAGCTCAGTGTCTCCCTCACAAAAATTGTTCACAAATAGTATTTATATCAATATGAATAATGATGACGACGATGGTGGTGGAGCCAAGAAGTAAAGAGGGACTGATACTGAGCATCCTGGCCTTAGGCACTCCCATTGCTCATGCAAATGTGTATCTGGAACATACTCGTTAAAGCAAGAAAGAAGGAAGACTGGATGTTTTAAAAGATTCCCATTTTTCTAAACAAAGATTTCTACATATCCCTCAAATTAGCAGAAAATCTGGTCCTGCTGGGTTCCCAGCACCCCCACTCCACCCATTCCAACCCCAGGAGAGCCACCTCCCAGCTCCCACCCGGGACACTTCTCTCAGTGGTCACAGGTGTCGCGGTGAGCAGCTTGTGGCTTGGGCTTTGAGAGCTAGTCTTGTCACCGCGGCAACTCCCCCCTCCTCCCTCCCTCCGAGCCCAGAGAGGAGGTTAGGGGTGTCTGAGGGAGCAGAAAGAGTATCATGTGGCCAGGGCTTTGGCAGAGCTTGGCTTGGCGACGACTTACCTGTGGCGGTGGGAGTGATTCATGGCCGCAAAGGTGTGCCAGGGTTTCAATCTGCCCTCGCCCAATCCCCACAGCCAGCAGGGGTAATTAGGGACCCCTCCTCCTTGGACTATGGTGCCTCCATTTCCCATCCCACTCCACTTTCATCTCCTAAAGTGACACAAGCACAGAATGGGTGAACAGATACCCACGTAGCAAGCCCTCTTCCAGCCAAGTGCTGAGCACCCAGCAGAGACAGCCTTGGGCTGCTGGTGCCAATCTGTGGGCCAACTCTCAGGTTACAGGAGGTGGAGTAATCCCAGAGAAGTGGTGCAACCCAACTCCCCATGCCCTTCTCCCCTAAAGGTGAGGAAGAGCTGTGTATGTGCATACATGTGTATATGCATGTGAACCCCCATGCAGGCCTGGACACCCGATGTGCATGCACAAATCTATTTTCTCCACAAATATCCTTTGAGCATCAAGTATGCTAGGCCAGGCACTGTGCCAGGCACTGAGGGCACAGAGGAGGGTGGGGCAGAAAAGGAAGGCCTAGTCTATGGGCAGATATGGACACGTCATCTTTGATTCCTGGTTCCTTCTCTAAGGCGGACTCCACCCTTAGCACCTTCGCTCCTCTCCTGCCTGTCATCGCTACTCTTATTTGGGTCATATTGGGCCACTGGTGTTTCTCTATTGCATCCAAAAAAAAAAGGGCTATTGGATCAATTCATTCCACTGTGGTCTGGCTTATTTAGTCTGATAATAAGTAATGTGTTTTTGCCCCAGACTTCAGGTGGACCACGGTGCCTGAGCTGGAGCTGCAATGGAGTTCTCTTCCTGTAAGGAGCAACCACCAGCCTTCCCCTTCCTCTCTCTCTCACATACACACACACACACACACACACACACACGTGCACGCGGCAGGGGCTGCTCTTCCCACTATCCCTGCTGTCTTCCTCACTTCGGTTTGTCTTCCCTCTCTCCTGCTCCCACCCGCCCAGGCCTGGCTGCCTGTCGCCTGGGCCTGGTCCCTGCTTCTCTTTTACTATTTCTGCTTCAGAAATACTCAATGAAGTGTCCGTGCTGGCTCCAATTAGCGTCAGCTGGGGCACTCAGTGAAGTGAAATCTAAGCATTGCTATTGAGTGTTTCATCCAGAATGGCCCCTTCTCTGTGCTCATCTCCCAGCATGGGGAATAAGGGGGAAGCAATGAGCACCCCACTCGACATATCCAGATCGTTCACATCTTTTGTTTCCAATACACACTGCTAATTTGTGCATAGATGCTGCAGTGCTGCACCCCCTCATCAGCCCCCAGGGTCAGGCAGCACTCAGCTCATCAGGGACTGTGTCCTCACTGCTGTCAGGCTCCAGCCAGAACGCTGTCCTTCGGGGAAGGTCCCCCCTCCCACTGCCCCCACCTCCACTTCAGATGCAAAGTGCACATATGGCTCATCTCCATCTTTGGGGGAGGTTCTGTCTAAAGTCTTCCCAAAGATTCAGATTGTATGACAAATCACGTTCTAGACTATCGCAGCGAGAAAAGGGCCCAGGCATTTGCATCATTACCCCCAGACAACAGCTAAATTAGGCTGAAAGGGAGGTTTGCAGCCTCGAGAGCTCCGCCACTGACCTGGGCCTCTCACTTCCCCATTGTGTGCGGGCTCCAAGCCTCTCACTCCAAACCATATGGTCCATTTGGGCATCTTGTGCTGCCTTCCAGGGAAAGCAGGCGTGTTGGGAAGTGCTTGGGCCAGCCAGAGGCCTGCCACCAGAAAGTGGGTCAAGGGGGCCAGGAGAGAGAAGCCACCAGAGATCAGAGAAGGCCCGACCCTAGAAAGCAGTGCGTGGGCCCAGGAGGGAAGGAGAGAGGATTTGACCCCTCAGAGAGCAGGCAGCCTGTTGTCCCCATAAGTCTGGTAGCATCTCGGTGTGGTGAGCCCCCGACTCATGCTAAGTCCGCCCCTTCTTACCCTGGCAGCCCTCACGGACGTGGAGACCTTTCAGGGGTCCCCTGACCTCAGGCACTTCTCCCATGAAGCCAATAAGCAGACCCACAATCTGGCAGCTGGAGTCCGAGGACATCATTCCCCTTCTCCAGGTCCCAAGACCCTGAAAACCTAATTGTCCCTGAGGATACCCATGGGTCTGGTTTAAAGGGGACTGTAGAGGCAGTCCCCTTTAAAATCCCTCCAAAATCTCGCCTCTTGGAAACTCCACTTTCTCCAAGGCTTTGAAAGATTCCAAACACTTGGAAAGAACCCAGAAGCCGGTGCCATCCCCAGGCCTGGTTTCCCTAGGGAGAGGGGATTCTCATGCCCCCCTGTCCGGAGGAGGCCCTGGAGCCCGGGCCGCGGCCATAAACCCTGGGGGGCGGAGAGGGGCGCACTCCTGGAAAGGAATTCCTTGTGACCAAGAAATGGGCCGACATGGGCCTCGCCTGGATGTTTCTTTAAGAGCAGGGGAAGAAAACACAATCTCTCCACGTGCGCAGCACTTCTACCCCGCCAACAGCGCGGATTAGGGCCAGGATTAACATTTTAAACTCGGCCAGACTTTCTGACTCAAAGATCTTCTCTCGCTAATCGTATTACTATCCCTGGGATTATTGCCTTACTTGCTACAGAACAGATTCTAAAATCAAATTGATTAAAGTTCCTTCCTGTTTTCTCTTTGCTCCTTTGGGGGTTGGGGGGGGGGCTGTAGCTTCTTAAGGAGATGACTTTTAAAGTCGAATTTGACTTCGTATTTTTCTCCTTCCCCCTCCTCTCCTTCCACGCCAGGAGGCGGTAAGACGGGCGACACGGTTCCTTTATTCCCGCCCATGCCAGCTCCTAATTCCTGGTAATTTATCCCATATTAAAACTTCTTTAAGTAAGAATGGACAAGCTTCAGCACCTGCTATGCAAATGCAGCCAAATCCAGCCCGGGCCGCGGGGCGTGCGCACCCGCCCGAAAGCGAGCGGCCCTTCAGCGCTCCCAAGGCGCTGGCGCGACCCTACATATGGAAACGCGGCGGTCCCGACAGATTGCGACGGGCTCCTCGGGCCTGGCGCGGGGCGGGGGCGGGGAGGGGCCCGGGGCTGAATGCCCTCCTGGCCTCGGAAATCGCGCAGAGGGGAATATCTGCCCCTTTCCCGTGGGCTTTCTTCAGCGTACTCTTTTCTTCAAACCATCCTTATTGTTTTCTTAATAAATGCTCTATTTTAGTGCCCGTGCCTGTACTCCTCAACTTCCCCCAGAATTCATCCTTATTCTGCATCTTGACTCTACAGGAGCGTTGGAAGTTTTCTAAGCGCAACAGGGTTCCCCACTGCTTTTATGCGGGCGCGCTGGTCACCAAGGACTTGACCCCATTTTGCCCCGGGGTGGCGGGGGCAGGAACGGGGGTGGGATGGGCTAGATTGTGGTCTCTTGGCCCCAAATCCGTGCCAGGCGCGCTCCCCACCCGCAGCCAGCCGGAGGAGGCAGGCCGGATTCTGGCGCGGCTGCGGTCGTCCAGCGGATAACACGGATTAGTGTGTTGGGGACCTTTGAAGCCATTTCTGTCCTCACGTGGCTGGAGGCCGCGGCGCAGTCGCCTCTCGTGCAGCCCTAATCCTCTCACGCGGCTCCGGCGGCGAGCCGGCCCTCTCGGTGAAGCGGCAGCCGCCTGCGCCCGAGTCCCCGCTGTCGCTCGACCCGCGCGCGGAGGCCAGGGCGCCCACCCCGCCGGGCCCACGCGCCCCCGCGCCGCCCCTCGGGGCTCCCCGAGGCCCCCGCCGTGGGAAGACCCGCGGCGCGAGGGTCGTTTGCGCCAGGCTCCGGGAGACCCCCTTCTTCCAGCCAAGGAGTCTTTATTCGTGGCTCCATAAAAGAAATCGAGAAAAGCCGGGAGCAAAACCGCGGCGGCGGAGGCGGCGGCGGCGAGGGTGGGGGCGCGCGGGCGCGGCCGGCGTCCCAAAGAGATGCAAAGTGATAAATACATTGTTTAGGGGCCTCCCGTTCGTTTGGTCCCTTGGGGGCATAGAAAATGAGGCGCTTTCCTCCCCCTTTAACTCGAAGGGAGTACCAATAATTCATGTATGTTATAATTCTTCATCGCCCCTAGGTAGTCTGGGAAAACTGGAAGAAAAGAAAATGCCAGAAAGTTATGGTAAAACTTAAGATGCGGCCAAAGTCGCTTTCTTTGCCCCTGCTGCGAGTGTTTGAATAAGAAGAATGCTCCTGGACTGTAACAAGCAAAAAGAATGAAGAAGACAAAAGATTTCCAGAAAAAGGTTTAGCTGGAAGACAAGGCAAGTGAAACTGAAAGGAGAAAAAAAGCATTTACAATGGAACAATAAGTGTACTAATCGCTTTGATATATTATACAAGCCCAAAGACCCAAAACATTGTGTAATTATTTATAAATGACTTCTCCACTCCTGTGTATAATGCAGAGGAAAGAATAAAACTGCAGGCTACTCTCTAAACTATTTCTAAATAGACCTGGTTCAAAAGAAGGCAGAAGTGTTTGAAATAAAATAATTAATGGTGGATTTTATGGTTGTCTCATTAAAACATTTTAATTACTACAAACAAAATGCATTTGTGTTCGAACGCAACTTGAATTTATGTAGCCAGGCGTTAAGGCAGAGAAAAGCAAAAGGAAAACACTTCAGCTACTGCTATGTTTATTTCTGAATTCTTTCCATAAACCAATAGTTGAATTCCATTAGGATACATTTCACTGTGACTTCTTTTGTACACACCCAAGAAAACACCCTCACACAGTTTTCCCACACTTGACCCACTAACATCCCCGGGGGGAAAGTGTTTTTAATCTGTACCGAAGATGTTCTTAAGAATTCAAAAACATGAAGCAGACAAAAATGAAACCGCTCAGCAAAATTAACTCTGGCTTTAGCAACTTCCTGTGGCAGGTGCAGCCTGGATTTGGGGAGCTAAACCTACTGACAGCAACAGCAGGGCCATGGTTTTGGTTTTGGTTTTTATCTGAGCCCAGAAGAAGATTTAACTTCAAGAAATCCGTTAAGAGCAAAACTCAGAGGCTTTGAAGGCTGTGTGGCCTCTAGCAGCTGATGTGAAAATGATTTCAGGCCTCACTGCAGAGGGGTGGGGGCAGGCACCTCCACGATCCCTCTTCAGTTCAGGGCCTGCACCCTTGTGGGCTCTCCCTGCATAAGTGTGCACACCCCCTTCACCTCCCCCACTCTCCTTTGGGCACAAAAAGGACATTGTTTCACCCAAGACTGGCCCAAACCACAAACACACTTCAAACTTTGGACCAGCCCAAGCATATATTGTCCCTCCACACCAGCGCAGGCTTGAGAACACCAATCAAACTTGACAAATGCTTAGGGAAAGAATTTATTTGCCTGCAAGATTGCCCAGTGTTATTTTGGGAGGCATTTCTTAACACAGCACTAGAATAAAGCAGATTTGCACCAGGGCTTCCTCTGGAGCCCAAGATTCATCTCACATGTAGGCACACTGTACACAACCAAACACATCAGCACACAATGCCAAGGAATATTCAAGCAGACATCTCAGAGGTGGGAAATGCATACAGACGGCACTGTATTTAGCAGGGCAGGGGCTGAGGAGGCCTCCACGGATTTCTGGAAACCATGGATAATTTGCCATTTTCCTTGCTCTGTCACTGAAAGACCCCTCTGTTTCCCCCCTCCTGCCTCGTTTCCCCCCAGCCTGCCCCCCCTTCCACAACTGTCATGGGTCATCAGTAAAGAAAATAGGGAATTGTTTCTCCTTTCCAACCCCACCCTTCTTCTCTTATGTGGAATGGCAACTGTGTATCTGCGGGTGTACTTAATGCACTGAAAGGAACATGCCAGCCTGTGTCCCACATCATCCTTCATCCCTTCCTCTTTAGTAACTGCACCTTTTTCTTCCTTTTTTTTTTTAAAAAGAAAAAAGATTAAAACTTTTTCTTTCTAAAATGCCACCCACAAAACCAATGCCACCCCTCCCCCCAGCTATCTCCAGAAAGAAAATGATGATCGAAGTCTAGCAATTCTGTTTAGAAGGAGCGGCCTCTCCACAACTTTGTGCAAAATTTCCCATCAAGCTGCCCCTGGGGACATCGGTACTGCCCGATGGCCTTATAAAATCAGTGCAGTGCACTACCCTCTCCCCAGTACCAGAGTGGCTGAGTAAGGTGCCAGCACCATTCACCTCTCCTGTCATAAACTGCAGCTTCATGTGTACTGTAAAAAGCCACAAAAAAACCCATTTTGCCTTGTAACCCCACAAAATCGGACCTACACATAGGTGCCACAGCACTCTTGAAATTAATATTCTATCCAACCAATTGGAAGGGATGGAGAATGATCAATGTCAGGTAAAAATTTGGGGAGGAAAGTGCGAAATGTGCTGGTGTCCCCTGCCCCAACCCATTTCGATGATCATCCCACTACTTGTAATTAAAGGACACTAACCTCTCAGCCTTAAGTGTTTCTGATAACTAGCAGGGAAGCCATTTGGCTCAGCCTTGCATCCACAAAAGGGCTCAAAGCCTGTGGACACTAACTCCAAATGAAGTCATACACATGGTCACTGAGACAATGACAGGGTGGACGAAGGTGTTCAACCACAAATTTAAATCTGGAGCCATCCTGGATCTCCTTGCCTACAGGCACTATAATTTGATGTCCATTTTAAAATCCTGAAAATGTCCTGTGAACAGCACAGACTGCTTTGTATTTTTATGTGTTGACCACATTAATTCATCATATGTAAATGCTTTAATTTGCCACCCTTTTCCTCCTATTTTGGCCTTTCTTCATGAAAAAACAAACAAAAAACCCAAGCACCTCAAAAGGCCCTGGAAGCATCCAATGCCTTGTTCTCCAGGTCCTCTCAATAAGGAAGTGGGATCACCTCCCTGCTGGTCCCACCGAGATCCTGAGTCAGCTCTCCAGGCCTGCCTGGAACAGGTGTGCACCTTCTGGCCACTGAGTGCCTTTCAGGGATCCTTCCCTCACCTCCCTCCCCTAGTTGTCATGGGAGGAACATCAGTCTTGGCATCACTGGAAGCACCTTTGAGCTGTCACATAAACACGCCCAATCCGCCTCAAGGGTTTAGGCAAGCACAGGACAGGCAAGTGGATGCTAATGCAAGATATGTATTCCAGTATGAATAAATCAGCTCTAGGTATTAGTCAGCAGTGACTTCAGCAGTGGTCCAGATTTTCATAAATTCTGATTCCAGGAATCCTGGGTAGGGCCCCCCAACATTACTACCACCCCAGGTAAAAATAGTGTAAGAAACTCTTAGTCCCTGGGAATATCTGCCCCACCTACTCACCCCTGCCCCCAGCAGATTGGCAGCTGATTGTCTCACACATCAGGCAGTCAGAACACCTGGTGCAGTGCTTGCCATCTCAGTGCCTGCTGTGGCTGGATTTATTCCATGCCCACATCACCATCTGTTGTGCTCTGGGAAGGAGGATTTCCACTGATGTGCTCATGCACTAGGCCTGCAGAAATTTGGAGAGCAGGAGAAACTTTCATCTTCCCTAGCAAGGATACATATCCTCCTAGAAGGGGCCCAGCCTTTTTCTCATGAGTAGAAGCTCTGAGCCTCTTAAGCTACTCCCTCATTCTCATCCTGCCGGTGCTCAGCTCCATCCTCAGTGGATCACTCATAGGAGGGGCTCCCAAGCCCCAGATGCACTTATGAAAAGCACAAAAGGCAGGCACTAACGTCCATGGAAGGGCTGCTACATGCACTGCCCAAGAGCCAGAAACAGGCAGAGCAGGACTAAGATGCCTGCCCAGTCAGGTCTCTAAGGTTCAGGCAAAGAAGGGAGACAATGGCAGAAGAAAGCACAGACCCACTGCTAGCTCATAAGATGTCTTTGCACACATTTGGAAAGGTGCCTTTGGGCAGATGTAGCCCACGTCAAGATGCACGGCTTGGTGGGTAGAGAGGCTAGATTTTAGCCCTCACTTGCCCCCTCTACCAGATGTCCTTGTACAGTGAACCTCTGGAACAACTGTTAAACAGCCCTCCTTAGAGAAAGCATCAGAAGGAGGAGACAGAGAAGAAAAAGAAAGGCCACGTGGCCATTCAAAGCACACCACAACTGCCCCTTACCCTCTTCCCACTGGGTCCACACAGAAGCCCCATCTAGACTGGCCCCCACATCACTGCTATATCAACCCCAACCCTCCCTTCTGTCTAGATGGTCTAGTCACATCCCATCCATCCTTCAAGGTCTTCGGAGCATTCTTCTGCCGAGAAGCCTTACCTTTGGGAGGTGCACAATGCTCTTCAGATCTCCTCCCTTAATAGGCCCTCAACATGTCCCTGGGCCAGTGGCTGGTCACCTTTCTATAGCCACATCTCCCCTCCTTCAAGACTATAGGCCTGCCTGACGCTCCCCAGAGAATCTGGCACAGGACAGCATGCAGTAGGGCACTCAGTGTGTATGTGTTGATCAATTGTGATGGAAGAACATGGAGTAGAGCTGAAAGGACTCCTAAGTCTGGCCCTAGTTTGACCACCAGTGATCCCTGGGGTAACCTGGAAAAAAGACCTCTCCACCTCCTACCTCAGTTCCCACTTGTGAGGTGCAATGGATGGATGAATAATCTCTAAGGGTTCTGCTGGCACTGAACCTTAGCTTATAAGACTCAGAGCCCATGGCTCCTATCAGCTAGGTTTATCATCCCTGTCACCCCCATGTCCAGTGTAGTGCCTGGACCACAGCACACAATCAACATGGTATATGGGTTGCCTCAAAATAAAACAAGAATACGTCTCTGTGCTTTGGCAACCTAAGCATTTAACTTGATGTTTTATTTACAAAACCACAGATGCTAACCCTGGCCAACTCAAGCAAACCATCCCCACTAGGAAAAGGCCTACTATGGGAGTTCTCATGCAATCAGTGGGAGAACCAGGCTCAGAAAACAGACAAAGGGAGACCAGAACCACAGCTGAGGGCAGGGCCTGGGAAGAGTTTAGTCAAGGATGTCCACTGGCTCCTGGCCACCTCTTCCCCCACTGGCCACTGGCTCTTCCAGGTTGTTGCCATGACACAAGTGAACTCCAAGTCTAAATTCCAAGTGGGGCATATGATTGAAAGTAATTAAAATCACACAGCCACACCCTAATTGTTAGGAATGGGGAGGGGTTCTCATGCATTCAAATTCCTCAGTAGGAAGGTTCTTCAGGTACTAGGCAGCCAAAACATGACGAATACCTATTCCATTGACCCTGGCTAAACCAAGTTCCTCCTCCAGGAATTTGAAAAAGAGGTTGTAGTGGGTTGAATAGTGGTCCCTCAAAAGATAGATCCATCCAGAACCTCAGAATGTGACCTTACTTGGAATAAAGGTCTTTGCAGATGTAATTAAGGTAAGGCTCTCAAGATCATCCTGGATTAGCCAGGCCCTAAATCCAATTGTAAGTGTCCTCATAAGAAACAGAGAAGGAGAAGACACAGAGACACAGAGAAGGCCACGTGAAGAAAGGAGGCAGAGACTGGAGTGTTGTGGCTACAAACCAACAAATGGCAAGGGCCATCAGGAGCCACCAGAAGCTAATAAAGAGGCATGGGATGGATTTTCTCTCAGAACCTCCAAAAAGGAGCCAACCCTGCGCTGACACCTTGATTTCAGACTTCTGGACTCCTGAACTGTGAGAGAATAAACTTTCATTGTTTAAGCCACCCAGTTTGTGGAATTTTGTTATGGCAGCCCAAAGAAACAAATACAGGTCCCAGAGGTGTCAAAGGCCAGGCTGGAAGGAGTGCACTGGGCCATGGGGAAGCTGACACAGGGAGAAAAACAGAGGCCTGAGGCAGAGAGAGGACCCCTGGGCTCCTGCTGGCTCACACAAATCCCCAAAGCCCCTGGGTTCCTGAGATGCCCCAGTATCCATCCACCAATCACCCTTTCCTGCATAAACTGGTTGAAGCCACTTTCTATGACTTCTCATAAATCTCAAGCCTTTATACCTGACCCTGCCCTAGCCTTTCCCATAGGTCAGGGGTACATGTGGGAGTGTAGCAGGGGAAAGGGGCAGGCTTGGTAGAGTCCCCTGAGCCAGAAGGCAAGCACTGGTCAGCCAGCCAGGCGGGCACTGCTTCTAGACAGCACACCTCCACAAAGCAGCCAATGCCCAGGTGACTCTGAGGGCAGCAGGCCTGGCACCAGGCCTGAAGCCACCACTCGGATAACACAGGGAGGGGGCCAGAACTTTGCTGAAAAATGCTTGTTTTGTTTTTAATACCCCATCCCACAATCCGGTGCTGTTTCTTAATGACTGTTTTCCCTCAAGTGTGAAGTTGGGGGATGTCTGGGCCTCTATTGCTTCAGGATGAGGGTTGGCCACCAGAGAAAAGTGACTCTTCACATACAGAGTGAAGACCTGCTGGAATAGGCGAGTTTATGACATCAAAGGTGAGAGAGAAGGCGGTTGGGGGAAGGGGTTCCACTATATGCTGGCTCGCTGTCATGGGCGAGCTCTCTCCCTGGCCAGGGAAGCCGGGTCCCCTTGCTGGCTCATCCTGGGGTGGGGTGCAGAGGCTGCAAGCACCGCTCCAAAAGATGCGGGGCAAAGGAATCCTCAGGGGACGGGGAGGACAACGTCCCAGGAATGCCTGAGGGAAGGAGATTCTTACACTTCTGAAACCTGAAGAGTCTGGGGTGGAAGGTGCAGGGAGTGGAGGGAGGAAGGGGAGAGAAGGGAGGGGTGGCAAGGCCGGCTGAGACTCAACCCACCTGGGAAATCACCTGACCTTTTTTCCCACATTCCTCTCCCTGTCCCCAGGTGAAGGTCAAAGATTCTTTCCTCTGTTTCTTCATCAATCTGGGCGGAGCAGGGGCGCCTATACCTGCCTTGTGCTCTCTGGCTTTCGCCTGGCCAACTCTCCCGTCTATCTGAATATGGTCCCCACCCCACCCCCATTCTGAGGACGCCGCATAACGCAACCATTTATTGGGTGCTCTGTTACAAAAGCGCCCTGCCGAGTGTCCCAGGAACATCATCATCTCCTACCATCTTCCACAGGGTAAACTTGTGTCCCACTTTATAGATGGGGAAAGTGAGGCTCAGATAGGTTAAATCAGTTACCCAAAGTCACGCGGCCACTCAGCAGCTGGAGAGGGGACGCGAACGCAGGCTCCTAGCCGGCTCCAGATTTCTGCAACTCACTGCGCGGCTCACACTTTCCTACTTGTGCCCCGCCTCCCCGTCCCACCCCAGCGTGGGGCGCCCGGCCCGCCCCCGGAGGAGCGTGCCTCTGCCGCTAATCGCCGGCCGCCCCCGGCCCGGCTTCACTGCTTGGAGACGCCCTGTCGCGCTCAGCCCGAGCTGGCCCCCGCGGCCCCGCGACGCCGCCGATTGGCCCGCGGTAATTACGGGCACACTCCGGGAGGGGGGAGGGACGAGGGCGGCCTCCCGCGAGCATAAATTATGCAAATACCCCGGCGCCGCACGGGGCTGACCTGCCGCCTCGCTCCATTCACCCCGGCTGCCGCGGGGCGGAGGTGGCAAGGGAGGGGGGCGCCCATTGTTGCGCCGGGTACTTAAGGGGTCCTGAGGCCGGTCGTGTGCCACACTCGGTGCTCACACGAGCTGATCTCATCGCCGGCGACATCACTCGGGAGACCGGCCGGGCGCGTGGCCCTTGCAGGCGAGGCGAGGAGGCGAGGCCAAGTTCCCCGTGCGCTCCTGAGCTCTCCTAGGCCTTCGCGCCCGCAGCCGGCACAGAGTAACCCCGGGCCGTGAACGTAAGTGCGCCCCGGTGGCCCTGCCCTCGGCCCAGGCTCCTGCCCTCTGAGCGCCTCCCTATCCGTCCGTCGGTTCTGCCTAGTGCAACGATGCCCGCTCCTCTGGAGACCACCTGCGTCTCAGACCTCGACTGCTCCAGCGGCAGCGGCGACCTGCCGGGCTTCCTCACCGACGAGGAAGACTGTGCCAGGCTCCCGCCGCCAGCCTCCGCCTCGGGGTCGCCTGCGCCGGCCCTCAGGGGCGCACCTGGGCTATCCGGGGCATCCGATGTTGCAGGGGCGCAGGACGACGAGCAGGAGCGGCGGCGGCGCAGGGGCCGGGCGCGGGTGCGCTCCGAGGCGCTGCTGCACTCCCTGCGCAGGAGCCGGCGCGTCAAGGCCAACGATCGCGAGCGCAACCGCATGCACAACTTGAACGCGGCGCTGGACGCACTGCGCAGCGTGCTGCCCTCGTTCCCCGACGACACCAAGCTCACCAAGATTGAGACGCTGCGCTTCGCCTACAACTACATCTGGGCTCTAGCCGAGACACTGCGCCTGGCGGATCAAGGGCTGCCCGGGGGCGGTGCCCGGGAGCGCCTCCTGCCGCCACAGTGCGCCCCCTGCCCGCCCCGGCCCCCAAGCCCCACCAGCGACGCGGAGTCTTGGGGCTCCGGTGCCGCCGCCTCCCCCTGTGCCGCTGCCGCCTCGCCACTCTCTGACCCCAGTAGCCCCGCCACCTCCGAAGACTTCGCCTACGGCCCCGGCGACCCCCTTTTCTCCTTCCCAAGCCTGCCCAAAGACTTGCTCCACACGACGCCCTGTTTCATCCCTTACCACTAGGCCCTTTGTAGACACCATTACCTTCCCCTCCCTCAGTCAACAGGCAATACATGGGGCCCCATTTGCGGTCCCCCACTCCAGGCGGAGGGAGGAAGCGGGAACTTTAAAGAGGTGGGGGACACCTGAGCAGCTTGTTAGGTCCCTGCACCCTCGCTGCGGCTGCCTCTTGGTCTGTTTCTCCAGCCCTCAGCCCCGGGCCCCTCCTGCCCGCCCCTAGACGGCCTTTCCTTTTTGCACTTTCTGAACTCCACAAAACGTCCTTTGTGGCTGGCTCAGAACTGACCCCAGCCACCACTTTAGTGTGATTTAGAAAAGGGACAGATCAGCCCCTGAAGACGAGGTGAAAAGTCAATTTTACAATTTGTAGAACTCTAATGAAGAAAAACGAGCATGAAAATTCGGTTTGAGCCGGCTGACAATACAATGAAAAGGCTTAAAAAGGAGAGACAAGGAGCGGGCTTCATGCATTATGGATCCCGCCCCCCACCACTGCAGGCTCGCTCTAGGAAGAACCGGAGACTCTTGCTTAGCTATTCAGGCACTGTGCTGGAGAGTACTTTAATTTATTCAAGATGCTTCATTCATATGAAAATGTATTTTTGTACATAAAGAGTTTATTCTATCATTATGAGCTATCAAAGTTTACAGTTTTGTATTGCAGATGCTTCCTGTAAATAAAAACTAAGTAAAAAATAAGTCACTAAGTTTCTTGCCTAATGTTAGTGTCTCTGGGGCTTTTCTTGCCTTCCCTCGGTGGCTCAACCACTAAAGTGAAACACTATCCCCACTCACCTCCAAACCCTCCAGTCCTGTTTCAAAAACAATTAAAAAATAAAACGCACCTGATTTCCACCCAGAAATGGATAAAGACAGACTAGGGCATTTGGGATCCATCATTTCCTTTTGCCTTGTAAACACAAGGGAGATCTTTCAGGCTCCCCATAAGCCAATTAAGACTTTTTAGAGGGGAATTAGCCCCGGATACACAGCTACCTGTAGAGGTAGGGGCGGTGGGAGAGTCTTTCTTTTGAGGAACTCCACATCAGCTGGCTCTGTGTTTCAAAGAGAGGGGATTAAAAGATCAATACAGTGTGACCACTGGTTAGGAAGTCCCAGTGACAGGTGGGCCTAGGCTAGGCAAGCAGAAGGGTCCACTCTTATAACAGCCTATTTAGAGGGGGAAATTGATTTGTAAACAATGCCTCCACATTGTTGTCCATTGAGGCTGGGTTCACCCTGGCTGTGAGATGTAGGATGAATTATGCCGGCGTGGTGTCCTGCGTGGGGCGTGCAGCTGCCTAAGATTGTGAGCTAGGGTGCCTGCACCCCACAACACACACATACCCCACTGTGACCCACAGTGGGGGGGGGGGCATGCAGAGGGAGGGCTCGGGTGCTGGGCTTGCTCAGCCAGTCCTCAGGGGCAATAGCCAAATCTTTCATATACTGCCAGAGAAATCAGCCTTCCAAACTCAGTGGGGATTTTTCTGGCTGCAGTGCGTTTGTCCGTTGTCTGATGATTAGCTAATGGCACTGCCAGTAGCAGCTTTTGTTTTAAATTTTAGAATGTAGATAATTACAAGAGGTAGTTCCTAAAGTGCTGTCACTGCCTATTTCCCCAGCTCACAAGTTACCCCACACTAAGACAAAATTTTTTTCCACTGGGTGCTCCTTTTCATGAATATAATTATTTAATGGCAAAGTGGTGGGGGGAAGGTGGGAATGGGTTCAGGAAAATGGATTCTATAGTGTTAGAGAAATTCTATTCTTTTAGGAGGTGACTAGAAGCAGAGGGCCAGAGTAAGGCCACTGACAGCATGTTCCCCTTGCGAAGGTGTTTTCCCTCCTCACACATGCTCACGGTAAGTTGGGTCCACAGATTCGTACTCTGGGTCCCCATAGGCATCAGTAAGCCCAGCCATGGGCAAGGCACCCTCCTTCATATAAAAAGGCTACTTTGCAGGAGATTCTGGAAAGATAGATGCCTTCTGTAATTGTCCCCAGAGACAAAGAGTACTCCAAGAAAAGCTCCAGAAGTTTTAAGGGCTGAGAATAGAATCGCTTCTGCTAAAAACTCCAAGGAAAAAGTTGTCTCTAAAGTGACCCAGCTTGGGGTCCTGCTCTACTGTCTGTCTCAGAATTAATTCAGTCTACTAGCTTTGCATTTTCCTAGAGCAAAAGGCACGAATGGTCTGCATCAGATTTCCTGCTCTCTGTGCATAGGGTGCTTGGAAGTGATTCCTTCTAGCTTTCTGAGGGGCCTACGCTGGGTCTTAGAGAAGGGCAGGTCCCCCATGGAGAGTCTTCAGCCATGGTGTAAGTGCACGTGTCTGGGATAGAGGAAGAGAACAACAGATTGTGTTTATCATTGTCCAAAATCCTTGGGAAAAGCATCAGCAAACAGCTGGAGTAGGAGTTTTGTCTCATACAGCTGCATACAGCCAGCACTGAAAACAGGCGGAAACACCATTCCCAAGTTTGTTGCCACAATAGCCTCACAACTCAAGGTGCAAGACCCAGAGCACCTTTCCATAAAGAGAAGTCTTTAACAACACCATTTATTGGTGGGGCAACTCTATCCCTGCTGGTTAATACTATTCTTCTAAGGAAGCAAGCATATATGTGCAGCCCTTGGAGCTTTCAAATAGGAGAAAAGAAGGAAGGTGATTTAAAATGCTTACCCCAGCTCAGGGGCCTCTTTCTTCCTGCAGCAACTTCTCATTCATCCACTGGCATCTGTGAAGGCAGAGTGGGGGTTATTAAAATATCCTGATCAATGATAGAGCAAAGAACTTCCTGCTGATAGTCATGTCTCACCATCCTTAACATAATCTTCCACTAAGGAATCAGCAGGCACTTAAGAAGGCTTATTTATTCTCTACCTTGATCTCTTCATTTATTTTGTCCTGGTGTAACATATGTATTTTTATACACTGCTTGCAAGCCTTTGAGAACCAAGGGAAGGGAAGATTAGGATGAAATAGTATGAAGATTTCCCTCATTCTTTAATGACTCTTTATCAAGCCCTTGCTATGCGCTAAACACCTTTTCTAGGCACTGGGGTGATCAAGACAGACAAACTCCTTGACCAAAAGGAACTTACGTTCTGGTGGGGAAAGACAATAAATTTGTGAAAGATTATGGTGAGTATTAAGGACAAAAAAATAAGTTAAATAAGGTGAATATGGAATGCCAGGGTGGCAGAGAGATTGCTCTTTCATAAAATATGGTCAGGGAAGGTCTTTGAATGAGGTTACATTGGAGCAAAGTCCTGAATGAAGAGAGGGAGGGCACATCCCATGCCAGTGGTAGGGGGACATCCCAGGGAGAAGGCAAGGGGAAAGCCCTGGCCATGCACAGTGTATTGAGGCCCAGCAAGGAGGCTGACAGAGCTGTGGCAGAGGGCATGAGAGGGCCAAGGAGCGACAGAGAGATGGGGGGCAGTGCAATTCACCTTGAGCCTTGTAAACTATTATAAGGACTGGGTTTTTTTTCTCAAGGTTGGAGAATTGAACTTTGATTGGAGGATTGAAAGCAAAGGAGTGATGGGAATTGCCTTATACTTTTAGAGGCCACACTGGTTGTGATGTGGATGATAGACTTTCGGGGCCAGAGCAGAATCTGGGACCCAACCAAGCGTCTGCACATTAGTCCTGAAGAAAGGTGTATAGTGGTAGAAGTGGTGAAACATGGCCAGAACCAGGACACAGTTTGAAAGTGGAAACACCAGGATTTTTTGTTGAGCGTGAAAAGGGAGAAATCAAGGATGACGTCAAGAATTTGGGTCAGGAGCAATGAGGACACAGAACCCATCCCACAAAGCCCTCTACAAATGCTAAAAAGAAATGGTTATCTTTGCTGAAAGTACTCATTTAGCACCCAAAGCAAAGTGGAAACGTGAGGCTCAGTGTCCATAAGATAAAGACAGATTGGTGCTCAAGAGAGCCATAACTTTGTCTGGGTTGGGGCCTAAGCAAAATACCTCAAAGAAAATTCATAATGAGAGTAGGGGCAGGGGCTTGTGATGTCATGGGCAATGTCCTCAATAATATTATCATCATAATCACCATCCTAGCTAACACTTATACAGCACTTAGTCTGTGTTCTACACACTTCTAAATACACTACGCATATTAACTCATTTAATTCTCACAGCCCATGAAGTTGATAAGATCATTATCTCCATTTTACACATGAGGGAAGTGAGGCACACTCAAGTAACTTGCCTAAGACCACACATCAAGTAAGTTGTGAAGCTGGGATTTGAACCCAGATGATCTGGCTCTAGCTGTTTCTTAGATTGTTGCTCAAGGAGCAACAATGAAGTATAGCCAAGTAAGAAGTATTATGGGTCACAAGCTTAGCTGCTGCAAAGCCCAGTCGGACCCAGGAGTAAGCTGAATCATAGCAGGAGACAGGGCTGCAGCTGCCAAAAGGGGCCTTGGGCTGAATGAGGAAAAGGGCACGTTCCCCCCACTCCTCTGACTGAGGTAGGAGAGAACTAGCCTGAGAGGGTTTGAGGGTTTGAGGAGTCTGGTGGCATCCTCTTATGAAAAGTCAATCTCTTTGCCAATCCACATCTGGCTAGAAAGTCCTGCATTCGTACCACGGCCTAGACTTCATTTAGAAAGTGCTGCTGGGGTTGGGTTGCTCCAACCTCTGCCAAGCGGGAAATCAAGGCCCCAAAGTTCAATACCAAAGAGACTAATGGTGAAGATTTTAACCTAAAGATGTTCATGGTGAGTTTTACCAATTGCCTGCAATGACCATAAGCCAATAATATGTCCAGGTACATCTCACTTTAGGAGCTGTCACTTCCTAGAGAGGCTCAGGACAAACACTCCGCTCAAGCACTGAGCTTACCTGCTGCTTTCTGGGCCTACGGCCAGGGGCCAGGCGACCCTGGAGGGAGGATGCCCAAACTGGATATTGGGGTTTCAGGTGGCTGAGCTCATGCCATCCTTTCTGGCAGGGATTAGATGGCAGTATTGATTGACTGCTGAGGTCACTCTCTTATTCAGGTGAAGCCCACTGTGTCATTGACAGATATACCATCTTTTGGCCTTGAGAGTGAGGGACAACATGTATCCAGATATGACAAGGTGGTCTCAAGTCATTGAGATACAAGCAAAAGGGGGGAGCCAGAGCATTCACTACTTTATCAACTCAAATTTGATCTTCACTCTGTCTAAACAGCTGCACTTGGCTCATAATAATATTCTGCTTGGTTCTATCAGGTTAAACTCACCCTGACACAATCTGAACAGCTACTGTGCACCCAGCACGTGGGCTTGGTAGATTGTACTATTGTTCACAATTTTTGGTTCCCTCCCCACATTTAACATGCTTTCCTGCATAGGCTAATAATGATCCTTCCTGTCCCAAGGACTTTGGGCTTGGTCATGGACCTGGCTTTGGCCAGTGGGTCGTAAGCACACATGAGCTACACCACATCCAAGGAGAAACTTCTATTGCACTTGTATGGTTTGTCTTTGTCTCCACCTCTGCTTTCTCCAGACTCCGCTTTCCGCATGAGGGCAGCAGGACTGAGGAAGCAGCACCCTGTCAGCTTGAGCCCCAGATGAGAACCACATGCTCCAATCCTCAGGGTCTGCTTCTGGGAGAACCCAGAAACAAAGATAGGCCACATCTTAAATCTGTTCATAGCCTTCTCCTCAAAGAAAGCAAATAAAAACATTATGTGCCAATAAACTATACCTGGCTCTTCCTAGAACTAAATCAGACGCTTGGCTTGTACACCTACCCAACCCCTCCATATCACCTAGGCTTGGACCACAAGAGCCCGCTTATCACCTCCAACACAGCAGGACCTTTCGTGGCTCCGTCTCCTACCCACTTGCCTCCTGTCTGGCTCCCCCAACCTCTCACTCATCCTGCAAACTGCATCTCCAATGTCATCTCCTCTGCGAAGCTTCCTCAGACATCCCAGACAGACTTAGCCACTCCGTCCTCCTCTGGGCTCCTATCACACTCAGGTCTCCCTCCTGATCATTTCACACACTGTGAACATGTCAGTTTCTGAGGAACTTCAGGCTTCTTAAGCTCACGATGCATGTCCAGGTCCTGTACATGTCCAGAGTCTATATACCATCACTCAGCTGGTACTTTGGTGCAGTTCACAACTTGACTGCAGAATCACTGACGTGGCTCTCAATCATTCTTGGGAGGGTTTGAAGGTGGTCCAGGCCAAACAGGGATAAGTTGACACTGTTCAAACTTTTACCTGGTCCTAGCCATTTTCCTTCAAGGGAGAAGGGCATAACCCTATAGGCAGACAGCACTGGGGGTGTGGGTGGTTGATGGGGAGGTATGGAGGAGAAGTTCAGACATCAACCCGGGAAAGTGACCAAGAGAACTCATCACTTTGCTTTTGTTTCAGCCACAGACCAACCCAGAGGTGCCCAAAGCTATTGTACATCAGAATCATCCAGGAAGCCTTTCTTCAAAAAATGTAAATGCCTTGAGCCTCACCTCCAAATATTTCCCTTCAAAATATCTAGGAAAGACGGGGCATATCAACTGTTTTACCTTTGGCAAGGCACGAGAGAGGGGTGGCTTAAGGTAGGTAAGAGGAAATCAGCTAAAATTTTAATAAAGACTTAAAAGCCAAGTGTGGGTTAAGGTGTCAGTTTGAAATAGGGGAGTTCACACCTACTTGCAAATTCTTATCCATGGACCTCCACCAGGTACTCATAAGAAAGATCAGCCCAGAGCAGAAAACTGGAGGGAGTTCCCTTGGTGGCAACAGTATTCAGGAGGTGATTTCTGCTTGGGAATAAGCACAAGTCCCACTCACTTTCCTAGGCATTTCTATCCTTAAAGCAAAAACTTTAAGCCACTGAAGAAGAGGCAGTGTCTTCCCTAGAATACAGGCAAATGTGTATTGTTTCTAGAGAAGGATAGAAACAAAACCCACCTGCTTCTGGCAGACAGGTGGGAAACTGTCTCAACCTCAGGACAAAGGCAAAGATCAATTGCTGCTAGAGGAGGAGTAGAAGCAAATCCCCTACTTCCTGAGGGAAGGGCCAGGATGCTATACCAATACTAAACAGAGTCTGCTACCACAGGGGGAGAAATAGGAAATTCCTTCCTAAAAACAACCAACACAGAGTCTGGCTGCCAGGGGGATGAGTTGCTAGAAATCCTCAACTATGAAGCCAAGATGCATAGGGCTTGCTAAAGACTGATGCTGGACCCCATTAAGAACCTAGCATTGAGTTACAAGCAACATCAGTCTAGTGCTGGGAGAGGGAAAAGAGCATGGATAGAGATGCCCCTCTGGGGCACAGACAGGCAAGAATAGCTGAAAGCTGATGGGGAATAGAGAAAAATCCTCGGGCATCCTCCCATCTCACTCTAATAAAAGAACATAGTAAAAACAGCCCACTGCTGAGGGGATTGGAAGTCTGTGGTTCACTGAAGATAATAATATCAAGAATAAAACACAAACAAGTCTCAAGTCCTAACTAGATTGACTGAACATCCCCTCTCCTCACATATTAACTGCACAAAAAAGTAGAGGCATGTTCGGGCATAAAATGATGCCTCAGTCTCCACTGTTCCTCCATATGTGACGCTCAGCATTGATTGAAAATCACAAGACACACACAAAAAGAGTAAGAAGAAACAGCCAACTGCCAAGAGATAAAGTAATCTTTATCTGAGATAAAGATGTTGGAATTTTCAGATAGGAAATTTAAAATAACCATGATTAATATGTTAAAGAATCTGGTGGAAAGGATGGACACATGCTTGAACAGATGAGAATTTCAGCAGAGAAATGGAAATTACAAAAAAGGGTCAAATTGAAATGCTAGTAAATAAAACAGAATATCAGAATTTTTCTTTTTTTTAAAAAAAAAAAAAAGCCTTTGACAGACTCATCAGTAACCAGGAAAGATTCTCAATAACCTTGAAGATAGGTCAACAGAGTTTATCCAAACTGAAACACAAAAGAGAAAAAAATGAGTGGAGGGGGGAATCACAGAACAGAGCTCAAAAAACTCTAAGAAAATAGCAAATGGTTTAACATACCTGTGATTGGAGTCCCAAAAGGAAAAAAGAGAAGGAACAGAGCAGAAGAAATATTTGAAGAAATAATGGTTCAGAATTTTCCAAAAATAAGAATCTCAGAGAAACTCCAAGCAGGATAAGTTAAAAAAAAAAAAAAAACTAGACACATTATAGTCAAACTGCTAAAAACCAAAGATAAAGCAGAAATCTTAAAGGTAGTCAAAGGAACAAAAGAAAGACATTGCATACAAATGAATAAAAATAAGAAAGGCAACAGTTTTGTCATCAGTAATTACACAAGCCAGAAAACAATAGAGTGATACCATAATGTACTGGAAAGAAAAAGACTTTCAACTCAGAATGCTATACCCACCAAAGAAAGAACTTTCCAAAATGAAGGCAAATAAGGATCTTTTTCAGACAAACAAAAGCAGTGAAAATTCATTGCCAGTAGACCTGTGCTACAAGAAATGTTAAGGAAAGATCTTAGGGAAAGGGGAGATTTGTGTTATTGTTAAATATATATTTAGTCTTATTCCCTGTTTCCTGACATACAGCACCTAAAACCCTTGAGAATCTCCAGAGTGACAAGAGTGTCATTTGTATGCTAATGAGATGACTGGTGGTTGGGTGCCTCTATACTGCTTTGAGACAGGGACTGGTCTCCAGAAAGACCAAGGCATGAATAGAGGATTACGACTTTCAACTCCACTTCCCAACCTACAGGGAGGGGAGAGGGGCTGAAGCTTGAGTTGATCACCAATGGCCAATGATGTAATCAATAATGCCTATGGAATGAAGTCTCCATAAAAACATAAAAGGACAGGTTTTGGATGGGCTTCTGGTTAGCAAAACACATGGAGGTTCCTGGAGGCCGGCACTCCTAGAAAGGGCATGGAAGCTCTGTGTCCCTTCCCCCCCGTACCTCACTGTATGTATCTTTTACCTGACTGTTCATCTGTATCCTTTGTAATATTCTTTATAATAAACCAGTAAATGTAAGAAAAGTGTTTCCTTGAGTTCTATGGGCTGCTGTAGCAAATTAATCAAACCCAAGGAAGGAGTCACAGGAACTCCAATTTATAGTTGGTCAGTCAGAAGTACGGGTCATAACTTAGGACTTGTGATTGGCATCTGAAGTAGGGGCAACCTTGTGGGACTGAGCCCTGAACCTGTGGAATTTAATGCTATTTCCAAGTAGATAGTGTCAGAATTGAATTGAATTAGAGGATACCCTGCTGGTGTCTGCTGGAGAATCCACTGTAAAATTAGTTGCTGGTGGGGAGAAATCCCCATACACATTTTGGTGACCAGAGCTGAAGTGTTGTATTGAGTGACTGTATGAGAACAGGGAAAAAACAAAACAAAATTTGAATTTTAAAAAATATTTCTAAGAGGTTTGATGTCAGATGAAAATTTGAATCTACACAAAGAAATGAAGAGTGAATGAAATGGTAAAAATAAATGTAAAAGACCCCTTTTTTCCTTATTTTAGGTCACTTTGAAAGATAATTGAGGCTGGGCTTGGTGGCTCACACCTGTAATCCCAGCACTTTGGGAGGCCAAGGTGGGAGGATTGCTTGAGGTCAGGAGTTCAAGACCAGCCTGACCAACATAATGAGACCCCATCTCTACAAAAATTTTTAAAAATTAGCCAGGTGTGGTGGCATGTGCCTATAGTCCTAGCTACTCAGGAGGCTGAGGCAGGAGGATGGCTTGAGCCCAGGAGTTTGAGGTTGCAGTGAGCTATGATGATGCCACTGCACTCTAGACCAGGCAACAGAACGAGACCATGTCTCCAAAAAGAAAAAAAAGATAATTGACTGTGTAAAGCAAAATACATATAAATGTATTATGGGGCTTTTAACATATGTAAACATAAAATATATGACAAAAATATTCCAAAAAATGGGAGGGAGGAATGGGACATATACTCTTTATAAGATTCTTTCACTTCACATGAAGTGGTATAATATTCTTTGAAGGCAGACTCAGATAAGTTAACAATGTATACTGTAAATCCTAGGAGAACAAAAACTTAAAAAGAGGTATAACTAACAAGCCAACAGTGGGAATAAAATGAAATAATAAAAAATAATTCATCTAAAAGAAGACAGGAAAAGAAGACAAAAAAGGAACAAAAAACAGATAAGACAAATAGAAAACAATTAGGAAGACAGTAGATTTAAATCCAATCCCATCAATAATTATATTAAATATAAATTTAATTACATTAAAAGGCAAAGATTGTCACATGGGACAAAAAGGCAAAACCCAATTATATGTTATCTATAAGAAATCTACTTCAAATATAAAGTTATGGATAGGTTAAAAGGAAAGGAAAGGAAAAACAGTATAACATGCAAATACTAATCAAAAGAAGCTAGAGTGGCTATATTAACATCAGACTGAATAGACTTCAGAATAAGGAATATTTCCAAGGATAAAGAGGGATATTACATAATGATAAAGGGGTCAATTCACCATGAAGATATAATAATTCTAAATGAATAAGCACATAATAATGAACCTTCAAAATACATGAAACAAGAACTTGTAGAATTGAAAGAACAAATAGATAAATACACAATTATGAAGACTTCAAGTCCTATCTCTCAGTAATCTATAGAGAAGGCAGATAGAAAAACAGTAAGTGATATAGAAGATCTGCACAACACTATTAACTAACTTGATCTAATTGACACTTATAGAACACTCCACTTAACAATAGCAGAATATATATTCTTGTGAAGCATACATAAAATATTCACCAAGATAGACATATTCTGGCCCATACATTCATCTCAATAAATTTAAACAAATTCAACTCATACACAGTATGTTCTCTGACACAATAGAATCAAACTTGAAATTAATAACATAAAATTTTCTTTAAAACTCCCAAATAATTAGAAATTAAATAACATACTACTAAATAACCCATTAGTTAAAGAGGCATTCACAAGAAAAATCTGAAAATATTTTTAATTGAATGAAAATGAAAACACAACATATCAGAATTTGTGGGATACTGCTAAAACAGTGCTTTGGGGGATAATATTTATAGCATTAATTGCTTATATTAGAAAACAAAAAGGATTTTGACCCAATAATCTAAATTTCTTCTTAAGAAAATAGAAAAAGAAGAGAAAATTTGACTCAAAGCTAGCAGAATGAAGGATATATTAATGAAGAGCAAACTTCAATGAAATTGGAAACAGAAAGCAATAGAGAAAATTACAGAACCAAAAGTTGATTTTTAAAAAATAATCAACAAAATTGATAAACTTCTAACAAAACTATTCAATAAAAAAAGAGAGAAGAGATAAATTACCAATATCAGGAACAAAAACAGAAACATTATTACAGACCGTACAGTCCTTACAAAGATAATAAGATACTATGAACAGCTAGTACATTTGATTACTTAGATGAAATGAACAAATTTCTTAAAAGGTAAAAACTATTAATACCTTAATCTAAGAGAAATAGATAATATGAATAAGAAATTTTTGGTTAAATCTTTCCCACAAGGAAATTTCCAGGCCCAGATGGCTTTACAGAAGAATTCTATCATATTAGTCAGCTCAGGTTGCTGTGAAAAAATACCATAGTATACTGGGTGGCTTAAACAACAGAAATTTATTTTCTCACAGTTCTGGAAGCTAGAAGTCCAAGATCAAGGTTCTGGCTAATTTGGTTTCTGATAAGTGTTTTCTTCCTGGTTTGTAGATGGCCATCTTCTCACTATGTCCTCACCTGGCCTTTTCTTAGTGTGTTTGTATGTGTGTGTGTGTGTGTGAGAGAGAGAGAGAGAGAGAGAGAGAGAGAAACCACAATTGTGAGTCTGGGTTCTCATAAGGACACTAATCCTATTGGATCCAGGCCCTAACATTATGACCTCATTTAACCTTAATTACTCCCTTAGAGTCTCCATTTCCATACATAGCCACGTTGGGGGTTAGTGCTTCAACATATTTATACAAATTTTGAGGGGGACACAATTTAGTCCATAGCATGTATCAAACACTTAAGGAAAAAGTTATATTGATTCTATAGATTTTTTTTTAGAAAATAGAAGAGGAGAGAACATTCTTAACTCATTTTATGAGGTCAGCATTACCCTGATATCAAATCCAAACAAAGACATTACAAGTAGAGAAAGCTATAAGGGATGTTCTTCAAGAACATGTATGTAAAAATCCTCAACAAAATATTAGTAAATCAAATCCAGCAGTATGTAAAAAGAGTAAATATATCATGACTAAGTGGGGTTTATCCCAAGAATGCAAAATTTGGTTTAACATTTGAAATTAATTAATGTAAGACATACCCTATCAACAGCCTAAAAGAGAAAAACAATATAATCACTACAATAGATATAGAAGAAACATCTGACAAAATTCAACATCCATTTATGATAAAAATCTCTTGAAAAACTAGAAATTATCATCAACATGATAAAGGACATTTATGAGAGAAACCATCGGCTCATATCATACTTCAACTTGAAAGACTGAATGTTTTCCCACTAAAATCAAGAACAAGACAAGGAAGTCAGATTTCACCACTCCTATTCGACATTATATTGAAGGTCCTACCAGTGGAATAAATCAAGAAAAAGAAATAAAAGGCATACACATTTGAAAGGAAGAAATAAAGCTGTCATTATTTGCAGACATGATCATCTACATCTACAATTTTGAAAAACAAGAACAAAGTTGGAAGATGCTCACCACCTGATATCAAGACACTGTGATATTTGTGAAAGGATAGACTCAGAGATCAATGACACCAAATAAATAATTGTGACATAAACCCACATATATATATATATGGCCAATTGATTTTAGACAAAGGTGCCAAAGTAATTCAATGGAGAAAGGATAGTGTTTGCAACAAATGGTGCTGAGACACCATTAGATATCCATATGCAATAAAACAAAACGCAGCCCATACTTTACACCATATATAAAATTCACTCAAAAGGTAAGACTTAAAATTGTAAAACTTTTAGAAGAAAACATAGGAAAAAGATCATTGTGACCTTGGGGTAGACAGAGATTTCTTAAGTAAAACACAATAGGCATGAACCATAAAAGAAAAAAATCAATAAATTATATTTTATCAAAAATTTTAAATTTCTGCTCTTCAAAAGACACTGTTAAGGAAATGAAAAGATAAGCCATAGACTAGGAGAACATACTTGTGAAACACATTCTGATAAAGGACTAGTATCCAGAATATATAAAGAACCCTCACAACCCAATAATAAGAAAACAAACAACCCAATTCAAAATCTGACAACAAAAAAAAATTGGACCTTCCACCAAAGAAGAACTAAGGTTGGCAAATGGGTACATGAAGATATGTTCAACACAATTAGTCATTAGGAAAATGCAAGTTTGGGCAATGATGAGATATCATGACTCCACAATTCTTAGAATGGCTAAAATTAAAACTACTGGCAATACCACGTGCTGACTAGAATTCAGAGCAATTAAAACTCACATACATTCCTGGTGGGATTACAAAATGGTACAACCACTTTGGAACAGTTTGGCAGTTTCTTATGAAGTTAAACATACGTTTACCATAGGGCACAGCAATCCTACTCCTATGTATTGATATAAGAGAAATAAAAACATATCTTTACACAAAGACCTCTATGCAAATGTTCATATCAGCTTTATTCACACTGTTCCAGGTGAGCCCAGGGGCCCATCAACAGAATTGATAAAGTAATTATTATATACCCAATTAAAATAAATTAATTGATACATGCAAAAACATAAATGAATCTCAAAAGCATTGTACTAGGTAAAAAAAACCAGATTCAAAAGGCTAAATAAATATTTTATGATTCCATTTATATCATGTTTAGAAAACACAAAACTATAGGGACAGAAATCAGATTAGCGATTTCCAGGGACAAGAGGAGGAGAAGATTAATTTAAAATGGAGCAAGAGAGAATTTGGGGGGATGATGGAAATGTTCTATGTCTTGATTGTGATGGTGGTTACACAATTTGTCTATACTTATACAACTGTACATCTTAAGAGGGTGAACTTTATTGTATGTAAGTTATACCTCAATACACCTGACTTAAACTATAAAAAATGCTCAGGGGGTGCCTGGGGCCTCCTGCATACTCAGTTCTTTTTCCCCGTGACTGCCACCTGGACATGATAACAATCCAGCTTCAGCCATGAGGATGATGACAAAGCTTCAGGACAGTACTTCTCAAGGGGCTTCTAGCACCAGTCCATGAAAAGATAAGTACAGAAATTGAGAATATTTAGTAACTTTTATAGCAATTGAAGTAAGTAATTATGTCTGTTGTTCCTAATAATAAAATACTTTAGGCTTGTATTTTGTATGTCTTTGGGGGGTTTTTCCCTTTACTTTCTCAGAAATTCTTTTTTTTTAACAAAAAAAAAATTGTCTATAATGAATTAAAAATGTAAAAAATGAGCCCTTCCCCACATATAGTTGGAGAAGTGCTGCCCTAGAGAATGGTAGAGCAACTGGGAAGAAACCTGCATCCCTGAATGACTGCATGGAGCAGAGCCATCTGGCAGCCTGGATACTCCCCTTGGACTACTACATGAATGAGAAATAAACTTTGTTCTTTATGCCAATGCATCATTGTGTCTCTCTATTATAGAAGCTACACCTTACCCTAATTGTCTGGGACCTGCACAAGAACATGCTATCTGCTGACTCTGGGTCAACACTTTAGTGCCAAGAAGAGCTAGAAGCAACATCTTTTTGGAGACAGCACAAACTCAAAACATGTGGGAAAAGCAAGCAAGTTGAGCATTACTTTTCATACCACAGAGGGTGCCTATAAAAGAGAACTAAAGGTCTCACTTTTTCAGCAGTGCATAGAGATGGAGGAATAGAGCCATTCCAAGAGCCTGCAAGTCCCAGGCAAAACTTGACCTTTCCTGGCTGTTTGTGGGAGGAGCAAGGCTTCCATTGGCAAGTACAGTCATGCGCCACTTAACAGCTGGGACACCTTCTGAGAAATGCATCATCCAGTGACTTAGTCATTGTATAAACATCATACAGTGTCCTTAAACAAACCCAGATGGCATAGCCTACTGCACACCTAGGTTCTATGGTATAGGCTGCTGCTCCTAGGCTACACACCTGTGCAGCATGTTACTGTGCTCAAATGTTGTAGAAAACTGTAACACAGTGGTAAGTATTTGCGTTTCTAAACATATCTAAACATGGAAAAAGTACAGTAAAAATACAGTGTTATAATCTTATGAGACCATTGTCATATATGTGGCCTGTCATTGACTAAAATGTCTGTATGCAGCACATGACTGTACAATAGAAGCTGCTTGAACAACTACAGCTCTTCCAGAAAGATGGCTTTTGGGCCTGCTTCCCTTTTACCAGGCCAGCCGAGGGTGGATAATTCTAACTTTTGTTGAGAGTGCTCAGGCAATGTAACTCACCAGTCCAGTTCTGCCAATTACTGATTGTTAACTTCATTTTGCCTCAGTCTCCTCATCTGGAAAGTGGAAGATAATGATAGTGCTCACCTATATCATTGGGGTTGTCAAGGTTTCAATAAGTAATTCATGTAAAGAGCTAAAACTGGGCCTTGTCGAAGCTCGTTGAAGGAGCTTGATAAATGTTAGCTATTGACTGATTTAGCTGCAAGCCAATTACCCTTTGTAATGAGATGATATTTCTGTGGTCACCAGATGGTCCCTACAGTGCTGAAGGCTGTAGGCCTTAGACACAAACCTGACTGGTGTAACTTGATTCTAATGCAGCAATTTCACTTTAGGGACCAATGCTATATGTCAAATGTAAACTGTGATTAGAGGACTTAAGAGGGATATTAAATTATACCTAGTGATGGTCTGGTTCAAGCCTAGATTCAAACCTCACTGCCTTCAAGAATTCTTCAGGGTGAGCATGAGTACACAAGTATAGTGCCTTCTAGTTTACAAAGCAATTTCACATCCGTCATCTGACATTAGCTTCACAGTGTCCAGTGAAGTAGAAGGGATTATTGTATCTGTAGCACAGATGAGGCAAGGGCTCAGAGGTTAAGTGGCTCACCCAAGGTCACAGGGTTAATGAGAGGAGAAGGTGGGGCTCAGAGCTGCATCTGGTTCCATGTCCATTTCTTTTCCTCAGATACTTTCCTGCCTCTCCAGGCTTGCCTCACCTGACCCAGAGTACACCTCCACATACAGTCACTTATATATCATGATTTGTAACCAAGCAAAAGATTAATAATAGTGAGTCTGTGATTATGTTAAACCACGTTAAATTGCTGATATGTGAACTACAAAAATGGCAATTTCCTATCGTTCAGCCTAGTAATTAATACTTAATTGGATACTTACCAGGGGTTAGGTGCCAAGCCAAGCACTTCAAACTGAATTGGTGTATATAAGCACAATAACACTCTTACCTGCATTTTAGGGGTGAGGAATCCAAGGCCAGGGCTGCAAAGCTGTGCAAAGCGATGGAGACAGGATTTAAATCTAGGCATCTGAGCCCAGGGCACAAGCATGTAAGCACTATAGTGCCCCAACAATTCACTCCCCAGCAAGAAGACACGAACACCTAATGACAGAAACCATGTCTTATTCAACCATACAGTGCTGTATGCAACACCTGGTATTCATTCATTCATTCATTCATTCTACAGACTTGAGGGCCTCCTAGGCTTCTTGTTGTGACACAATTCTCCGTGGGTCTCAAGCATCTCTACACATCTTGTGAGCAGACACACTGACTGTTCTTTGTTCTTTTCAAAGATATTTGCATGTCAAACAGCTTTGGAAGATAGAGATGGTGTTTCTCTCCAGAGCAAAGAGCAGTCAAACTGTCCATTGTAAAAGAATTAGATTCCCTAAGCTCAGGGCTCCCCTCCTGTAATTTACTGAGTGTGCAGGAGTCATCTGGCCCTCTTGGTGTTGCTCTCTGGAAATCAGGGCTCAAGGAACTATTACAAAGATGCTAATACTCTGGTTACTGCTACTGCTGTGAGTGATAAACTATCCTTCATCTCTGACCCAAGAGTCTCCTATCTTCTATCAGCATGAAATGGTGGTAGGCTAACTTGTTAGCTTTCAAGTAGGATAAAATCTCAGACTCAGAGTTCTTCACAGCACTGTGTGAGCACTGGCCAAATGAATAACATGAATGAATGCATGTAGTGAGCACTCCCTGTACACAGGGCGCTGTGTCCTAAATATCCTCACAGTGTCTCTCAGGGAGCTGTGGCTGCCACTCACAGACAGGCAATGCAAGGAAATAGCCAGGAGAGTGGGTCTGGTCTCCCTGGGCTGACCATTGATTGCAAGGTGGCTATGTTGGCACCAGCATTTATTAAGAACCTGCTGTCTGCCTGGCTCCAAATCTCTGAATTCCACAATGTCTACCTTTTATAAGTGCTTGCTGAGCAAATAATCCACTCATCTATTCAACAAATATTTACTGAGTGCATACTATGTGCCTAGTTCTGTTCTAGGATTTGGGAGAATAAGACAGACAAGACCCCTGCTCTCATGGAGAGATAATCAGCAAACAAGCAATGACATAGGTAAGCGAGAAAATACCAGATAGTGAAAAAAGCTCTGCAATGATTTAAAGAAGAAAATGTGCTAAAGAGTAATTGGAAAGCACTTTAGAAGTGGTAGTCAGAAGACGCCTCTCAGAAGAGGGGACCTCTCAGTTGACACTGGAGGAGGAGAACCAGTGTTGCTAAGACCAGGGGGAGGAGCACTCCAAGCAAAAGGAATATGACTGGAATCGCTGGGAAGCCCAGTGGGAGGAGCCCAGCGACACAGGTGTAGGGGTGACAACAGAGAGCCAGGTGCTGTGTCACATGGGCTTTATGAAGTTCTACAGATGTTTCCTACCAAAATGACAGTGGGCATGACCAAGCTCTCTAGTCAGAACTGTCCACCGCAGTAACAAGGATGGCCACACCAAAAGTGCTCAATTCTGCACCATGAGCTACTTTTACCTCCACAACTCTGTCACCCATAAGCCTGCCTGTTTGTCACCGCTTGCTGAATGAAACAAAGTAACTTAGGTAGCATGACTCTCCAGAAAATGAGTATTTAACAAAATTACACATACCATGGAGTTTGTTTTTTTTTTAAGAGTAGAGATTCTGCAACACCCAGCTGAGTTCAGTCGGCATAGGCTCTTACAGAAAACCTCTTCACAGAGATGGCTTGAAGAACAAAAGTAGGAATCCCCCATGATTATGGGCTACACAAAGCCACTGACATGTGAGGGGCTCTGCCAGACATCAGAGGAGGGGCCAGGGAAGACTTTGCAGGTGTGCATGGAGTCTAAGTTTTTAAAGGAAGGGAAAGGGGGGGGGTGGGAGACTGGGGAGTCTTTGCAAATATCAGAGCACCTCCCAGAACCACCTCTTCTAAGGGAGGTAAAGGAAATATTGCAAAGAGAAAAGAAAAACCCAATGAATAAAGATGCAAATAATCCATTTATAACAACACAACAACAAACCTCTAAATACTCAAACCCAGAGGAACCACTCAGCAGAGAAGAGCAGAACAGCATCATGAAAAAAGTGTTACCTACTAAGAATGGTTATTAAGACTATACAAGGACCTAAAGCTTGATGAAATGCTAGGGGAAAAGACATTGCAAACGTTGCATCATGTCAATCAAGATGGTGCAAAAACTAGCTACGTGTAAAAAATCAATATTGGAGGAATTACAGGAGACATAACAGTAGTTCATAAATAGTGAGAGGGTGAATTTATGGGTTTTATAAAGTTGCTAACTCAATGAAAACATTTGAAATGAAAGGTCTTTCCTGATTTAAAAACTGGAATTCAAGTTTTGAAGAAAACATGTTTTTTCCAGAACCAGCAAGAATTAAAATATCCGAGTCATCTCCATCTAGAAGTCAGTCACTCTGCCCAAGCAATTCTCTTGCAAAGATACTGCAAGAGTTATTAGAAATAAAAATTACACCATTAGCCCGTGAATGTCTTCAAGCATTATGGCTTTCTGTCTGCTATAGGCAGCAGTTTTATTAAGTCGCCCTGTCCAGATTCCCCTAATGATATGCTTTCTTCATAAAAAAGGGCTTGTGAAACCTAATTCCTTTGACAGAAGTGAGCTCGGGTCTCTGAAGCAGCGAAGATTTCAGATTTCCGCCGGGTTTCCTTGCACCTGCCCTTGCGAGGCATGAGGTTTTGTGTGCAGAAGCCTCCAGGGGTTGAAATTTAGCCCTGTCCATGTAGCAGGAAGGTCAGCCGAAGTCACTGGGTCCCAAGACACTGGACTTCAATCTCCGACCAAAAACAAAACATCAAAACACTTCTATTCACCGGGACGTGCTTAGCAGCGCGCTGGCATTTACAGATGTAACGCAGCACCGAGAGGCTCGGAGAAGGGGCTCTGCTTAGAAAGTCGATTGTTCTTCGGAGATCTGACAACCTCTATCAGATCTGTGTCAGCCCGGCTCCAGCAAATACTCACAGAAAGCCAGCCTCCTCCAGGCTGCGCCCTGGCTGCTACCTGATACCTGAATGAAGAGCAGAGCCAGCAAAATCCAAACTCCTTTCGGGACATCTGCTTCTGTGGGAAATGGTTTTGACTTTCTCAAAAACCATTAATGTGGGAGAAAATTAATTTTCAATTGGCTTTTAAAGACTGATGTTACATACCGATTAATTGGAACCTGTCTTTTACGGGGAAGAAAATCTTTGCTCCATTTACCTGTGTATTTCTTAGTAAGTACTTTCCCATTTGGGCAGTCCTCTCAATTTAAATTATTTGTTATGACAATGACCATTACAATAGGAGCCACACTAATTGAGCACTTGCTGTGTGCCAAGTACTGTACTCCTTACACCTCAAACAGGGAGATGTTGCTACCCTCTCTTTGCGGAAAGCACTCTGAGGCTCAGAACATTCAAGGGGCTTGCCAGAAGTTACGTAGATGGTAATTGGCAGAGCCTGGACTTGAAGCCGATCTCTCAGCTGCTCTAGAGGAGGGACAGAGCATCTGAGCTGAGGCTGCCAAGATGGAAAGAACTTTTTTTTTTTCTTTTTTCTTGAAACAGGGTCTCTGTTACCCAGGCTGGAGTGCATTTGCATGATCATAGCTCACTGTAACCTTGGATTCCTGGGGGCTCAAGCAATCCTTCCGCCTCGGCCTCCTGAGTAGCTGGGACTGCATGCACGCACCACCACATCTGACTAATTTTTAAATTTTTTTGTAGAGATGAAGCCTCGCTATGTTGCCCAGGCTGGTCTTGAACTCCTGGCCTCAAGCGATCCTCCCACCTCAGCCTCCCAAAGTGCTAGGATTACAGGTGTGAGCCACCATGCCCGGCTGAGAAAACATTTTCCCAGTGACAATGTTTTGTTTTGTTTTTTCAGAAGGAAAGTGATAAGATTACTGTAGCATATTTAGAAATGCAGAGAAGCATAAAGACTAAAGTAAAAATTATCTTTAATTCCATCACCCAAAAGTAACCATATTTCTCTTTTCATTGAAATAACTTTATTGAAGTAAAATTTACAGGCAGTAAAATGCACACATTTTAACTATAAGTTTGTTGAGTTTTGGAAAATAAATATACCCATTTAAGAACCATTTCTACTGAAATATAGAGCATTTCTATTGCCCCAGAAATTCCCACATGTCCCCTTCCATTCAGTTCTCTCCCTCCCCTGGCTCCAGACACCCACTGACATGCTTCCTGCTACTTTAGTGTTATGGGTTCTAGAATTCCATATAAATGTACTCACATAGTATGTGCTTTTTTGTGTTTCTTTCATTCAACATAATGTTTTTAAGATTCAGTCTTGTTCTGAATATCAGTGATTCATACTCCTATTTGCTAAGTAGAATTCCATTGTAGGCATGTATCACAATTTGTTTATCCATCACCCGTTGGTGGACATTTGGGATGTCTCTGGTTTAGGGTTATTATGAATAAGGTTGCTATGAACATTCATGTATAAGTCTCTGAGTGGACAAATATTTTCATTGCTCTTGGGACAATACCTAAGAGTAGAATTGCTGGGCCATTTAATAAGTGTAAGTTAAACTTTGTAAGAAACTGCCAAACTGTTTTCCAAAGTGGCTGTACCATTTTACGCTCCTGCCAGCAGTATAGGAGAGTTACAATTGCTCTGAATACTTGCCCAGGCTTGATATTCTTATTCTTTTTAGTATTAGCCTTTCTAGTGTGTGTAGCGGCATCTCATCACAGTTTTAATTTGTATTTCCCTGATGGCTAATAATGTTGAGCAATTTTTCTGTGCTTATTGGCCATTCATATAATATATATCTTCTTTCGTAAAGTGTCTGTTCAAGTCCTTTGCCCGTTGTATACTATTATTTTATTATAAACATATAGTAGAATACAGTCAGATGAACACATCATATGTGGTCAGTATTAATTATCCCCAAGCACCACTATGAGAGAGACAACAGAAAAGAAAAAAAATCAAAGTTGTAGTGAAAGATGTTTCTGAAACAAAATCCATGTCACATATTTTTAATTTAAATCAGAGTTAATTCCTGCTACTCATTTATTTTCCCTTGCCTGTTTTTAATTGGATTGTCTGTTCTCTTATGAGTTGTAAATGCTCTTTATGTATTCTAGACACAAGTCTCTTGTCAGATATACACATCACAACTATTATCTTCCATTGTGTGGCTTGCCTTGTCATTTTCTTAACGGTATCTTTTCAAGAGCAAAGGTTTTCATTTTTATGAAGTCCAAGTTAACATTTTTCCCTGTCATCATTCAGGCTTTTTGTTTCCTATCTAGGATATATTTGCCTGCCCCAAGATTGTAAATACTTTTCTCCCAGGTTTCTTCTGGAAATTTTATAATATTAGCTTTTACATTTAGGTCTATGATCTATTTTGACATAGACCTCTTTTGGTATATTATATCCTTCTTTTAAAAAGATCTCATGCTCCTTGTCTATGGGGAAGGCAAGGGGCGAAGGGATGACAGGGCTAGGGAAAGCCATGGCCCAAGCCTGACTCTCAGCAGCAGAGGCAGAGTGAGGAGGGTGTGCAGGGGTGGGATGGTGGCTGGTTGTGGCCGCCTACGTGGACCAGGGAGGAGCAGGTTCCCAGGAGAGAAGGCCAAGGAAGAATAAGGGACCCCATCACAGAAGAGTTCAGACCTCTCTCCAATCTTTCCCTAGACCTGTGTGTGAAGGTCCACGCACAGGACTTTTCAGACTGTCTCCTCTCTCCTCCTCACCATCTCTTCCCTCATCCCCTCTTGATCCACTTTGGTCCACTTGCCAACACCCTTTCTCCATCTGTCCTTCCAAGCCTCTATCCCTGAGGCCCAGCCTCCATATGAAGCCTTTCCCAACCATGCCACTGAGGTCAGCCAGCACCAGGCCAGCACTGAGGGTGTTGAGGAAGGATATGCCCAGGTCAGGCCGAGCTGCTGGCACTGGCCCTGGGCTCACATCACCTGTGACATGTAACAGGAGAAGGCAGTACCATGGCTTTGCCCTCCTATGGTCTTTAGAAGGTCCAAAGTACCTTCCCCAACATTCTCTTATATGGTTCTCACAACCCCCCATATGGCAAGTAACCTACCGGTTCACCTAGCACTGTGAGTTGCCCACAGTAGATGTTCAAAAAGGGTTTCACGCCTAGAAAATCTGTGGTTGCAGGTGACTCCCGAGGTTAAGGCCCTGATGACTAAGAAGTCCAAAGCCCTTTGTAACCCCCTGCTTCCCTGTGGACACATGGTCACCCAGGGCTGGGCTTTTCCACCCTCCCCGAACAGGGCTGCTCCAGCTGCTGCAGCAGAAGTATCCTGAATGCCTTGGCACATCAGAACTGTAAGTTCTGGGAAATATACTGGGTTAGAACATGGGTGGCATTTGCTCGGGGACATCGCAGGCTTTTGCAGGCATCAACACAGTCCCTCTGAGTGATGGCAGATTCATAAACGTTAGTGCACATGATCCTGATTTATACCCAGGAGTCGCCTGGAGTAAGAACAGAAAGCTTCAGCGTATAATGCAGGGTGAGTTCTCTGCAAACGAGGGTACCCCAGCCAGGGGCTGCTACCTTTCCCTGGGCAGCAGAGAGGGAGGGGTGTAGAAATGTGGGATCTCTGCACCCTGGCACAAGCTCTGCTCTCTTGAATGAAGCGAATGGCTCAAGCAGCTGTTGAGAGCAAAGCCAGGGCACCACCAGGGTAGGAAGGAAGGAGAACCAACTTGCCCTCTTTCTCTGTCCCCAGGCTCTACCCTGGGACCCTCTTGGAAAGGGATGTCTTCCTCTGGGCAGGAAATGCAATAACAGAATGTTTTCCCCCCTGCATCCCAATCCCAGCTCATCCCCACATTCTGATGTCACCTCCTCCAGGATCCATCATGGTCCTGCCCATCTGCTCTTTCAGGCCTCTTGGTAAGGGATGCAAAGTCAGGAAAAGAGGAATGGAGGCGGGCTGAGAGGAGTGAGGTGAGGGGTGGACTGACAGCTTCCTTCTGGCTCTAACCTATAGTGTGTGTACATCCCTCCCTTCCCAAGTCATTTACCAGCCTGTAGGCAAACAGATCATTTACATCCAAATCACAACAGCTCCACTTCCTACCTGTTCATGCAGAACGTCAGCCTCCTCCCAGGTACCCTTTACCCTGTGGTTGACATCCTTACAGTGGTTTCTGTTTTCCTGAATCCTGAGAGAATCTCAGCTGCTGCCCTGGCCGTGTTCTGCCAACACCCCAAAAGACCCCCAAAGAGGGAGGCCCTGTCTGCTTGGCTCTTCCCACTATTGACAGAGAGAGTCCTTCCAGGGACCTTCCTGGTCCAGGAGAAAGACAGAGATAAGGGTGGGGTTTCTGGAGGCAAGACAGTCTAATAAGGTGTGAGCCAATAGGGTGTCACCATCTTGCCTGCAACACAGGCAGGAGGTGACAGCCTCTAAGAGAAGAGGAGGATGAAACACATCTGCCTTAATTCTCTATTTATGCATGTCTGACCCCTACCCTAACGGAGCTGATGTCAAGGGCATGAGTTGAAGTTAGATGGAGTTCAGAAGAATTTGCACAAATCCCCATGCTCTGACCGTGCACACCATTCCCTAACCCAAATAATAATCTCATCAGCTTCTGTGAGTGCTGGCTGCTAACAGAATTGCCCTCAGCTGATGGGAGCAAGGGACAGCGTGGGTGGCTATTCCCTTCCCTCGGGGCAGCCTACAGCCAATGACCAATCAACAAGGGCACAGGGTGGGACAATCTTGATGTACAATTCATACTCCAGAGCTTCCCATGGGATCAGGCTGAGGCTGGAGTTCAGCTGAACCCACAGCTTTGCCTGGCTTCTTCCCCTGCCCTATCCTGTTCAGGTTTTACCTGGGATCACTCATTCAATAAATCACTTGCTCAAGAATCCCTGATCCAGGCTCTGCTTTCAGGGAAGGCAACCTAAGGCAATTAGCTGGGCTTTCACAAAAAGATGTAGCTTCTCCTAAGGCCTACATTGATGGCAGGAGCTGACTACGTCTCCAAGGGACTCAGTCTCTGCATCAGTCGAGGGGATTTATTAGGATGCTTTGCTGTGTTCATATTCTGTCACCTGTAGTGAGGACTCTGTGATCTGACTGGGACAAATGGTGCTTTGTCCCCTTCCTCTGCAGAAAAGGGCCCCCAGAGTACACCATTATACTCTGACTCTCCTGGGGCATCAGCCTGCCTTCCACTCTGCCAGCCTTGATATATAGTATTTCAACCAACTACTGGGGACGCTCATATCGCTCACCTCAGAGTAAGAGGTCCCCTGTGCTAAAGGCAAGCATCTTTTTATACTCATTATTGGCTATAGCGGATGCAAACTCTCTGAGATGCATCACTCCACAATAGACTTGATTTGGGCGTCTAGAAAGCACAGCCTTCAATTGTACGCCTGTGAAATGCTATACCATAATTACAGTTTCTAGACACCTCTAATGACCCATTGAGATGGATTTGTAGAGCAGGCAGAGCCTATGCAGCCAGCAGCAGGTGAGACTGCTGGGTCTAGCGCTTTCTCTCTAAGGGCAGAGACCCACCAGAAATAATCTGCTATAGAGAAAAATCATGGGGGAAGACGAGATTTTATTATCTAATACTCATCACAACAGAGAAGACAAATCCTTAAATGTTTACATTGCTTGGACTGAAAAATCACTTTGAGAATGGAGAACATCTTGTTTTTGACTTATGGGAAGGCAAACTGGTCAATCACCTTGGAAGACAATTTGACGTTATCTTATAAAATGCTATTCACCCATTAATTTGGGCCCAGCAATTCCACTCTTAGTCATATATTCTAGAGAAACTTTTGTACATGAGCACCAAGAGATAGGTAAAAGAAACTATATTTATGATGCCCCAAAGTGGAAATACCTCAAATATCCATTTTCAGAAGGATAGATAAGTACATTTGGAGTAGCAGTACACAATAGAGTAGTAAGCATGAATGAACTACAGCTACATACATCCACATGAATGAACCTTAGAAATATAACATTAATGAAAAAAGCAGGGACAGACGGAACTCAGATTGTACTGGGTTTAAGAGTGCCCCCGCAAAAAGACACGTCCAAGCCCTAACTCCCAGTACTGTGAATGTGACCTTATTGGGAAATAGGATCTTTGCAGATATAATTAAGGATCTCAGGCTGAGATCATCCTGGATATAGGGTAGGCCCTAAATCCAACAACTGGTGTTCTTATAAGAGAAAGGAGAGGGCGATTTGAGACACAGATACGGGAAGAAGGCCAGGTGAAGACAGAGGCAGAGATTGGAGTTGTGCTACCACAAGCCAAAGAACACCATGAGCCACCGGAAGCTGGGAGAGGCAAGGGATGATTCTTCCCCAGGGCCTTCAGAGGGAGCCCAGGCCTGCTGACACCTTGATTTTAGACTTCTACCCTCCAAAACTGTGAGAGAATAAATTTCTGTTGTTTTAAGCCACCCAGTTTTTGCTAATTTGTTATGGCAGCTAGGAAATGAATACTCTAGATCTTAGGTTAATAGATTCCTGATACTCATTTTGTATTGTAACTTACCTCTACCTTAAGTGTGTTCTATTGCATGAAGCAAATATTATAAAGCATGCTAAGAAAAAAAAAAGGTTAAAAAAGCATATATAAGCAAAGCAAAAGTTAAGGTCCCTGAGAGATTTGAGGAATTTCGTGGTGTGGAGTCTCTACTATGTTCAGGGATCGTGCCAACCACTTTATAGGTGGTGCGACATTTAATTCCCAAAGCAGTCTTGTGGTAAGTACGTTATCCATTTTGCAGATAAGAAAACTGAGGCTGACAGGCAGTGAAGTACTTGCCTAAGGTAACAGCGAATAAGTGGAAGAGCAAGGACTCAAACTAGGATAAATTTGCCAAGTCCAAGCCTTTCCCACTGTATCATATGCCCCAGGTCACACTGGCTCACAACCCTCAAACACCAACGGTACCAGCTACAACTCCAGCAAAAAGGGTAAACACATACCCACTTTATCTCAGATTTCTTTCCAGGCAGAACCAGATGAACATCCTTTGAACTCACCATTTTCACATGAATTACGCATTTAATGGGCCTCTTATCTTCCCACTCATCTTACCATGACCTGTGTAGATCGCCTGCAGTTAATCAGAATCACCCACTCCCTGATGCCAACCACAGTGCCAGCAATGCAGGAATCTAAGATGAAACAAAGTTTCTTATTCTCCTCCTGGAGGCAGGATGGGAGGGGAGCAAAGTCGCCTCTCCTGTAGTAAATAAAGGGACAAGCTGAGCAACTGACTCAAAAGTAAGAGACTATCTGGAGGCAATTACCCTGGGGGTAGGGTGACCTACTATCCTGGTTTGCTGGAACTTCTCTGTTTCCTGCACTGAAAGTCCCACATCCCAGGAATCCCCCCAGCCCTGCGCAAGCCAGAATGGTTGGTCACCTTTCCTGGGGAAAATGTTCCTTTTTGTCCTGGATCTGAAATATTTACAAAGGGGTGGGAAAGAGAAGGCTGGGTCATCTGATTCAACCTTGTACTCCCTTCTGGTGCTCAGCTTGAAGCCATGCTCCTCCCTCCTTCCTTTATTCTATGAGAAAAGACATTTGTCAGACCCTGAAGCCAAGCCAGCATGGTGGGGTTGGGGGCAGGGGACATGCTTACTCCACTGGAGCAGGTGCTGGCTTCTTTCCTTTCTTTCCCTGCCCCCTTCAGCAATCAGTGGATTTTAATTAATTGATAACCAAAGGTCAGCTTCCAAAGCTGCATCCTAGCTCCCCTGCCATCCATGCTTGGGAGGGAAAGCTGTGGCAACATCTTATAGCAATGTCCCAAAGCAGCAGGGGGTTAAGTCCTAGTCCAACGCTGGCTCTTCAGGTCCTGCTTCACCACTATCAGCAAATGGCAGTCCAAGTCACTCTGCAGTTTTCAAACCTCGTGCACACAATGGCTCATTGGTTCTGCACAGGTTAACAGCATGCACATGTTTGTCCCCATTTTATGACGGAAGCAGACTAAAGGGCAGGGTCAAGGAAGTGGCAGAGCCAGACCTGAGACTGGGGCTGACCCCCAGCCACACGCTGCCTCATGATGCCAAGTCCCCTCTCTGCATGGCTCCAAGAACAGCAGGCAGGAACAGCCAGAAGGAATCACCCACCCCCTCAAAAAATGTATCATAATCCTGGAAAACACACTCAGCAGATGGTTGATTCAGGAGTAAATTCAGGGCTGCCAGATTTTCTCCACCACAAAAACCTGACACTTCTGCCCTATCGCTGCTTCACACACAGGGTGGGAGATGAGGATCCCAAGGATCCCAACAGTGAGAGCCCAGGTCCAGGGAAATGGCCCAGCATCGGGAAGAAGAGGTGCAGGAGACCACAGGGATCCCTGTCCCTGCATGGCTAGTTGGAGGGTTCTCTACCACCTGTCAAAGGGAGTGAGTTGGTTCAAGACACTTGTAGCCCAGCCCCAGAGTCCTGTCCCAAAGTCCCCAGGCTGGGCATGACAGATGAGCCTCCCTTTAACTGAGATTTGAGTCATTTGGCTCAAAAGAAAATACACTCAGCTCATCTTTCACTTCCCTGGCTGTGAACCCAGGATGGGGAGGGAATGGGATGCAGACTAATCTGATAAATCCCATTCTGGGAGATAGCTCAGTGCAGGGGGGATGGGGAGCATGCACATGTGTGTACACGTGTACGTAGGGGTGTGTGTGCATCTGTGTGTGTGCACCTTCTCTGCAGAAAGGACTTGAAAGCAGTGCTTGAATTCATTTGCCAACATCATCTACTTACTGGGCCCCTGCTGAAAGGGCTAGACCCTGTGCTGTGTGTTGTAGAGGAAGCAAAGATTGGTGGGTCCCAGGCTTTAGTCTCCAGGGAAAACGAATCATGCAACCGCTACCTTTACCCCAAGTGTACACTGAGACAGGCATAAATAAATGCTGGAGTAAGTACAGGGCCGTTGTAAAAGCTCCAATAGCATCTCAAGTGGGGAGGAAAGAGGGGTGGCGGAGTTCTCTTCTGAAACAGGTGTCCTCCCTTCCAGTGGAAGAAAGCAGGTACAAAGCCATCGCACCAAATCCCCATGCCCCTTGTTTCCCACTACCCCATAGCAGTGTGTTCCCCTGGGACCTCCCTCCATTGGCAGTAACTGGGGCAGACCACCAGGGAAGGGACCTTAGACCCTCCTTCCAGATGAGACGGGGAGGGTCCCCGGGTCGTGCCCAGTGGAATCCTGCAACCCAAGATTTCTACCCTTGGCTTAAGGGTCGCTGCACCAGTTTCCTCTCTCATCTCCCTGGCACAGGTCTCAACCATTCTGGTCTGATGTCCAGAAGGCCACCAGTGTATTTTAAAACACAGGTTTGACAACCTCACTCTTTGTTTAACTCTTTCCAGAGCTACAGAATAAAAATCCTACAGGATAAATTTCCAGACTATCCATCTCTTCTGTCCTCCAGCCTCATCTGTCTTTATGACCTCCATATCCCTCCCCCACCCCCGCCCCATGTTGTGCTTGCAGGCTTTTGGCCACAATATTTCCTCTGCTGACACATACCCTTCTCCTGCTTCAGATCCTTTACGCTCCCAACTGTCGCTCAACCCCCGAAGCTCAGCTTCTATCACCTGCTTTATAATGCCATCTCTGAGCCCCTTATGTTCCCAGCTCCAGGGGCTTATCTCTACTACTGCACTGACCACTCTGTATCAGAATTAGCACTACTTGCCTGTCTCTCCCCAGAGATTGCAAGCGCCCTGAGAGATTGCACTTTCATCATCTCTGCAAGCCCAGGACCAGCACCTAGTAGGATCTCAAATGATGACCAGCTGAAGGTGCTCTTGAGTTAGCAAACAGAACCTACAATTTTCTCAACTTGCCAGGAAGATTTCCTGGCAAGGGTGTTTAAGTTGCTTCCAGTCACCCAAGTCAGCAGGAACCTCAGCAGGGGTGTCAATGGCATACTTCCAGCATAGGACGACACAAGTGATGCACTATCCAGGCAGTCCTAAAAGATCCGGAGAGGGTTTCTCCATCTTTCTCTCAGCCTGTTTCATGATCCAATCACCCCTAGAATTGAATGATATAACATATTTTTGAGGGCTTACTGCATGAGATGTATTTTATATTCATGCATTATCTCATGTAATCTTTAAAAACAACCTAGGAGGTGGCCAGCATGTTCCATTTTTCAGATGAGGAAACTAAGGCATAGAAATATTAAGAAGCTTCCTTTTATTTTATTTTCTGTGGAGCAGAAGAACAGAATCATATTCTTATAACTCTTCCTTACTAGCTACCTTCAAATACAAGTGGGCTTTACTTTAAGGAAAAAAAAGAAAGGCCAACACAGCAAACACTGGGCATATCTAGTAAGTAACAGTGAGTGGCCATGGATTCTTTGGTTTATAAACACAAGTCAGAGTAACTGATTACCAGTTCCCCAACCCCCTTCAGGCTCTGGGCGAATAATTCAAATTAATTTAATTTAATAAATATCTATAGCATGCCTTCCATGTGGCAGGCACCATTCTGGGCACTTGGGAAACAAAGACAAAGAACCCTGCTCCCAAAGAGCTAGTAGAGAAAGAAAGACAATGAACAATAAGTATAATAAATAAGAAAATATGTATTATATTAAAAGGTGTGGTAGTCAGCCTCCAAAACCACCCACTGCCTGGTACTCAGGCCCTGGTGTAGTGCCCTCCCACACTGACTATGGCTGACCAATAGGATATCGCAGAAATGGTGGTGGATGACTTCCAAGGCTAGGTCAGAAAAGACATTGCAGCTTTTTCCTTGCCCTTGTTGGGACACTTGCTTTGGGGGCAGCCACTACCATGTCTTGAGGACACTCAAGCAGCCCAATGAAGAGGTCCACAAAGCGAGGAACAGAAGCCCTCGCCAACAGCCAGAACCATCTGCCAACCATGTGAGCGAGCATGGCGAGGGCAGATCCTCCAATCAGTCACCCCTTCAAAAGACTGCAGCCTCAGCTGACATCTTGACTGCAGTCTCATGAAAGATCCCACGTCAGAACCACATGGCTAAGCCATTCCCAAACTTCTGACCCACAGAAGTGGTGAGACAATAAATATTTACTGCTGTTTAAACCACTTGGATAAAGACTCTCATACGCCTTATCCCATTTCTAGAAGTCTGGGACAACTCCAAGTTTCCAATTTTCAGCAACCCAACTTAGGCACAGTTTTTCAGAACATGTCTTCTACAGACATAAAAAGCTACAACCTGCCCAGGACATGATGTCAGAACCCCACGCAGTAAAACTCCGAGCAGTGGAGCTTGCTAGTGTAGAGGGGTCTCTTCTCCATCCAACTTCTCCCTCCCATGGCGGCTCTGTGATTCTGCTTTTTGTTTCTGAGCACCTACCGTGTGTCAGGCTTATGCTGGGTTCTAAAGACCCCGGGAGGAAAGACGAGGCCTAGCACGCCTCAGGTGCTCCATAAACACTTGTTGAAGGCATGTGCGCTGCCTTGGAATGAGTGCCTAAAATGCTTAGGGGACTTTCACCGCAATCCTCAAATACCCCTTGACCATGTACACAAGAAAGAAAATAAACCCCCACTGTCAGGCACCTCTTGAGCTTTCGCAGCCCGGGGTCCGCCCAGGGCCTCTCCAGGGAGGAGTCCCTGGCACACAAGGAAGATGGCCTGCTGCATCCCAGCCCTCTGCAGGTCTGAGGCAGGCCTCCTGGGCCTCTGTGCAGGGAATGGGGCTGCTGCAGCCCTGCCTCCTTTAGGGGCGAGGTTGGGGAGGCCTGAACCACTAGCCATGTCGAGAACAGCAAGCTGAGGGCAGTGACTTGTGCTGGGGCAGCCCCACACAAAGGGAGTCTTAATGATTAATCAGGGCAGCGGAGTAAATATTTAGAAAGAGAAGTCTCTCCTTGGAGGGCCAGGCTTTTTGTCTTCTTGTTCCAACTGAAAGGACCTGGTCTAAGTGGGGGAGGGGGGGCATCTACTACAGTGGGCTGGAGAACAGGGAGCAGCCACAGCCAGACTGATGGTGTGGCCTAAATGATGGAGGGGACCCAGTAGCATGTGGAGAGCAAAACCAACAACCAGGATGCTCCAGGATACCACCAGGGAGCCTTTGCACATGGCGCTTTAAGCCCTGGCTTCAGCCCTCCAGCAGGGCTGGGGATCGTGCCCAGGACAATTGCCATGCCTCTCTCTCTAGAAGCAAATATTCCCAAGCCTCCACAGGACAGAGAGAGCCTGCACCAACTGCTTAGTCCTTGCCCAGTCCCTTCTTTCCAGCCACACAATCTGCTCTCCTCTCTAGTTAAGCCATCCCCACAGAGCCTGTTTCCCAAACAAGGCTCCAGGGCCCTCCCCTCGCAGCTGCCAGCAACTCTGGGTGGTGAAATTCCTCCCATTCCTGACTCTTCACCTCAAGATGCTCAGGACCTGGTTCTTAGAAGGAAAATCTTTTAAGCTCCCTCTTGGTAAGAGGCCATTAGGGTCACTTCAGGGACGTAAAGATTTGTTTCAGAAATAATGGAAATGATGGATTAAGTTCCACCTGTCTGCAATAGTTGGGAAGAAGCAGCAGTGCCTGCCCTGGCCTGCTCTGGTTTCTGTCTTGGCAGATGCCAGCGCTAACGGCCACTGTTAGCAAGAGCCACTCTAACTCACAAAAGTGAAACAGATTCCATATCTTGAAACCTGAATCAGCCCAAACTAGTCATTTCTTGAAACAGGTTTTGTTTTATAATGGCCTGACCGTGACTCACCAGCAAGAAACAGGGCACTGTGAGGCCTTTCCTACCCCTACTGTCTCCCACCAGAGATCCCAGCCAGAGAGAACCATACCTGAGTGTCAGGCAGCTGATGGAAAAGATAAATAAACACTCAGCAGAACACACAACAGCCTTGTGTTGTCTTGTCTCTCGTTGAATGAACCCTGGTTTTGTTTCTGGTGGTCCTCCATGAAAGCTGTGGTTTCTTATTTGATAAAGGTTCATAAGAACCATGCTCTGCCCCCATAGGACAGCGTAAGTGAGGAAACTCACATGATAGTATTCATGGACCATCCCTACCCCACCTGACATTAAATGTTCATTCTCATGCAGAGCTAGGAGGATGCTTGAGGCTGCCCACACCAGTCCTAGCTCTATTCCTGGGAGTCTGCACTTCTTGGCACTCTGGAACAACCTATTGGCACTCTAGCCAACACAGACAGCCAGTGCCCATTCTGCCAGGAAAGGTGGAGGTTTGTTCCGTGTGGGGTTATCCAGCATCCATTCACCCATCAAGACAATACTTCAATTTATTTGGGGGTTATTGCCACTAGACAGCTAGATATATTCTGGGTAAAATGATAAATCCAGGCACTGAAGATACAGGGCCATCCACACAGCCAGGCCAATATATACAAAAAGCCAGACAATGCTCTCTGTAGACTTTGAGTCCTTACCAAGTGGCAAAGTAGAGTGTGCACTGCCCAGATTGCTCCTGAGTGTCCTGTCTCCTGTCACTCCAAACCCCAGACCACCACTGCAAGGGACAGGTATTGGCCATGACAAATGTGCTTATCTGCCCCCCAACATCAGGAGCAGAAAGAGCACCCCAGTAATCCACCTCTGAAGTGGTCTGGAAAGTGAAATGGGAGCCCATATTGGGTGAAGTGAGGACATTGGATGAAAGCTTTGGAGGGGCACATCACATTTACAAGGCTGCTGCTGGAGTGGGGGGGAGGGATTAAAGTCACAACCATGTGCTAACATTCACGTAAGAAACCAGGCCATACAGGCACCAAGTGGGGGCCCAACATGAAAAAGGTCAAAATCCAAATGTCTTCTCTCATAGTCCTAGGTGCCTTTTGAACCACAGTCACAACACCATAGTTCAGCCTACCTCCTCAAAGGGCTAAGAATCCTACCCAGCAACAAGTGCTCCTGAACACCTGCTTCATGCTGTGCAGTGTCTGCACCCCTATCCCCAGAAACCTAGGTTCATCAATCACATGACCGCAGCACCAGGTGAGCGTACACGTAAGTACAAACTACAATGACAGAGAAGAACATGGGGAGGTGACCTGGTTTGGGTAGCCAGTATGGCCAAGGAAGGGAGACAAACATTCAAATCTGGGTTTCCTCTGATCTTCCCAGCCTCCTGAAGTGGTCCTACTTGTGGCCTTACAGCCCCCTCCCCCAACACCTCTTTGGGGTGCTAGCCCCCTCCCTTGCTTAGCCCCAAGCATTCTTGGGAGCACAGGGCACTTCCGAGGGACTTCCCTCGGTTCCCCTAGACTGCCTCCCTGACAGGTTAGGAAATGGACTCATTAGGATTTCATCCATCTTTTCACTGGCCACCTCCTCCAGCCCCCTCCACTCCGTCTGCTTCACTAAGTCAACATTGCCTCTCTCTGGCCCAGCTAAGTGGTCCCTAATGAGGGGGAGGCCTGTGAGCTGCTGGGGACCAAGGAACCCAGGGAACCTGGAAGCACCTGGCCACCGGCACGCTCACCTGCAGCACTCCAGGAGCTGGGTGGGCGGTGGGCAGCCAAGCGGCCCCCCACCCGTATGGAGGAGGGGCGGTAGGCCCAGCTCCTGACCTGTCAATCACTGCCCGGTGCGCAGCTGCGCTCTCCGTAGCACCAGAGCACTGCTCCTACCAGGGAGATAAACATCGAGAAATCCAATCCAGCCCGGCTTTAGAGATAAACAGATGTGTGGGCCGCCACCAGTCAGGAGATAACGCCCCTGTCCCGCCCCACGCACCGCCAGGCCTGCACCTGCCCGAGGCGACAGGGACACGCCTGTTGGGAGGCGGGGGCGTCCCTCCAGCCTGGAGAAATGGTCTTCAGCGCTGCGGATGGGGGTGGGGTTAGAGAAGAAAGAAGCTCGGTTTGTAACAAACTCATAGCAGAGCCTCAGCTCTAGAATCACTGCCAAGGTTCAAATTCTGACTCTGCCACTGTTTGGCAAGTGACAGCAACTTTGAGCCTGGGTGTGTCCATCTGAAAGATGGGGATAGGCATAGTACCACGCCACTGGCGTTTGAGATGGAGGAAAGCACCATAGCCGCACAGGAAACTCCGGCTCTCTAATGCAGGAGCATGTGGCTCACCTACCGAGCTAGGATCTGCTGCTCTCTGTGCCAGGGCCTGGGCTAGATACAGCCCGGGGTGACACAGCAAATGATGACAAGTGAAAATGATTCCATGTGGGGAGACGGAGGCTGGGAGCAGAGAGGGCTGTGGAGGTGGGGTGGTGTCATCATGGGAAGGCTTCTCCTTCCCTGGTACCCGAAACTCGACGTCAGTCACCGCTGCACGCTTGGGAGACTTCCCTGCCAGAGCTCCTCACAACTCATTCATTTATTCCACTGACACGGGGGAGGGGCGGGGGGACCACCTTTTCACAAGCCACATCCTGTGAGAAGTGAAATGTGGCCCCTGCCCTCAAGGTAAAGTTTAGGGACTCAGTGGGGTCAGGACTGCCTGCAGATTGTGCGCCTCCATCCTTCCTGAGGTGATCATTTCTTCCCTACCCCCAGCAACTAGCTTAAACCGACTCTCGCTTAAGTATGCAGGAAGGGTTGGTGGATCTCTGGGGCTGTACCCAATGTATAGCCTGATTTCTGTCCCTGAGACCACCAGATCGGAAGTTCTGTGAAGGCAGGACCCCCAGGGACTTCAGCAAATGTGAGTGATATGGAAGTAGGTGTCCCAGCGCTGGGAAGAGCTCAAAGGCGAAGGGGCCATTGCCGGCTCTCAGCACACGAGCCTGCCCCAGCTCAGCCGCCCAGCGCGCCCACAGCACGTGCTGCGTGCGGCCGACCAGAAAGAAAGGCCAGGCCCTGAACTGGAGGTGGCGGCCGCTTGGCCACAGCTGGGGACCAGCGGCTAAGTCTGTGCCTACGCTGGCTTCTTTTGCTGGAGCTTCTTTCCCCACTGGCCTGTGGTCTAGAGGTCCCGACACCGACTTCTAAAGAGTCAGGACGTGCCAAGCCTCTGGGATCGTGAGTCCCACGTGAGTTTGGGCGAGTTAAGGACTGCACGGGCCGGCCCCAGGCTCATCTGCTAGTGAGGTTAGAAGGAAATGCCAGGCCCTCCGCGCAGCGGATGCCCCTGGGTCTCGGACGGACGCCGAAAGGCAAAGTCTGCCTACCCTCTCTCACCGCCGCTCGGAACGCCCGAAGGGCTCGGCGATGTCGTTCGTATTATTAGTTAAAAGCTTATTAGTCTCCTCGGAGGAGTGTGATTCCACTGTGTTCCCGTAGGGTCTGAGCGTGCCCTTTCATGCTATGGTGCGCGTCGCGATTTAGCGTGGCCTTTTTGGGCCTGAAGGGACCCGCGGCCTCTTGGGCGCGCGCAGTCCCGCAGCCTCAGCTGGGGTGGCGCCACCGTTGCTCCGCCGAGGCGCGGCGTCGCCTGAGCCACTGCACCCTCCTGCCGGTCTTCCGCGCGCGGCAGCTGGGGTCGGTGGCGCAAACCGCTGAACCAGAGAAGCCCTCTCGGCCCCCGCTGCCGAAGGCCCTCGCCTCCTCCGCCCCCCCCCCCCAGCCCAGCCAAAGGGAAAAAATGCGCGCGGACCCTTTACCTCTACTTGGGGGCAATTGGACTGGGTTTAAAGGGCTATTGAAGCCGGGAGAGGCCGCCTCGTTCTGAATAGCTTTGTGCAAAGCTTGCAGAGACATTTGCATCTGTTTGCGCTTGGGGAAACCGCCCTGGAAGCTCTGTAGCGAGAAAGGCGAAGGATTGTTGTTTGTCTCCCTCCCCCTCCCGGCTCAGCTCCGCGCTGGCGGATCTTGTGCGGCGCTGCACCCGCGCGGAGCGGAGGCATGCAAAACCCGACCGGTGCAAAGATTGGGCACCCTTGCTCTCGGCCTACTTTTAAACAATTGCTGTTAACAATGCAATTTTAAGCATAAAATCGTCTAACTAGATTAAATCCACATGACATAAAAAAATGGGGGGGAGAAGTCTGCATCGGCATAAGAGTGCGGATGCCTAACAGGATAGAAAGTGTGAAATGCATGCAGAGGTGGAACCACGGGCAGGTGCCCTGGCCGGACAAGGGCTAGGACCACTCGCCTGGATCCTGTCCCGACGCCCGGGGAGAGGGAGGGGCTCCCAGGACTGCAGGCGCGGGAGGCGAGGCGCCCATGTTGGGCGACCCTGGGAGGGGTGGTGTGTGCCCGAAATTAAGTTCCTAGCTCCTCAACGCCCTCCACCTGCAGGCACGGAGATCCTGGCCCTGCTACTGCGTCCTACCCTCTCCAAGTGCGAGGAGCCGCAAGGCAAGGCTGGGGAAGCCGGAACGCCCACTCCACTCTCAAGACTGGGCAGACAGGCTCTTTAATGGAATCGAATTAACGTCAGGCCCTAAAAAGCCCCATTGCTATGGCAGCAGAGTTCCCTGAAAGCGACAAAGCCCAGAGCCCCCGCTCCCTCCCTTCCTTCCCTGGCCCAGCCCCCCCTCCCCCCCCCCACCCGCGCCGCCTGGAGCCACGCTTGCAGCGCACTCTGACGGGTTAATCACTGTAAAAACAAAGAGATGAAAGGCTCTCCAATTGGAGAGCCCTCAGCGGCCTCCTCCCTGGCCTGGGGGAGGGGAGATGGCCGCCTTGGCCGAGCTTCCCTTGCTGCTAGCCAAGAAGACGCTCCTGTCTTCAGCAGGGTGGAAGCCCCATCCCACCATCCCTAGGCGACACCGCCCACACAATCTGGCGCCTCCTGAAGCGCCTGCTGAGGCTGGCGGAGAGGGACAGGGCTTCTCCCCGCTTCTCCCCCGCAACTCCACCCACAGCCACAACCCAACAGAACATAGGCACAAAGCCCCAGGCTTTATGTCCAGGGCCTAAAGAAATGTTTGAGACTGGAGAAGAAATTATTGGCTCTAAAAACAAACAAAAACACCAGCAAAATTGAAATTAATAAACATTTTTTCTGTCACATAATGATTAGTCAAGTGTAATCCACTAGCTTCTATGGTTCTACATAAATCTAATTTAATGTGGAATCTGGAGACATTTAATATGATGTGGGGTGGTATAAAGGAAGATTTCTTAAAGGCTTAAAGGTTTCCTTGTAAACTTCATCTGGGATTCAGGGCCATGGAGTCCAAAGCTGATAGGTCTCTGTTTATTCTATGACTGGTCTTTTGGGTCCCTGGTCCTGCCTTGCGCCTGATTCACCCCCATCCTCCCAGGCAGACTGACAGGGCTTAGTCACCATGTCCTCCAGCCCCAGCTAGTGCAACTGAAGATCCTGAGGTGGGAAGCTGGGCAGGGCCTTGTTTGTCACTCAGCTTGTCTGAGGCCAGGTAGAGAAGGGCCTGTGGTTTCTGTCCTCAGATGGGAAGGGATAGTGGAAGGGGAAGGGGGTGCAAAGATGCAAGTCTATACAGGTCCAGGGCTTCCAGGAGGAGATGGGCTTCCCAGAGACTGTGCCAGAGGTCTGAGGAGACCACCTCTGGGCTCTTGGAGGAGTGGGGACAGCTTTCAGTAACTCAGAGCTAACTGGAGATTTTTTTTTTCTTTTAGCCTGTAGGCTCAGGACGACCCCAGTGCCTAACATCACCTAAGCCAAGTGTCATCCATCCCCTCCTTATGTTATCAAAACCCCAAAGATAAACGGAGCATCCCAACACACACACACACACACATCACCCAATTCACTGCCTTAAAGCTCCTGATTTAAGGTCTGGAGCCTTTGGATACTCCCATGGGCAAGAATAATAGTAAGAAAAATCTCTCCCCCTTTCTGGGCCTCAGTTTATACTTTTTGGGGACATAATGATAGTAAGAGATTCCTAAAAAGCTCAGTGGGTACTGAGCGCTGGCCTGGGTGATGCCAATTGGATGTCCCTGGACATGAGGATGCCTGAGGTGGGCACTGGCATCAGCTTCATTTCATAGTTGGGACTTTTATGGGGGCTTGTCTAAGGTCACCCAAGGTGAGAGAGCTCTGCCATCCCCAGCCCTTGCATACAACCACCGGGCAGCTCTGACCCATTTGTACTCTCTGTCCTGGCAGTGTCACCTTTACTGGGCCCCCAGGTTGTTCTAGGGAAGCACTGGTACAAGGCCCCCAGTGATATCTCTCTTGGTGAGCTTTGCTCCCAGTCTGATCCTCCTCCCTTCAATGAAGCAGTAGTTTCTCCTCTCTTCTCATTTGCCTGTTGCAGGACTGCCATCTGTCCCTGATTGGCATATCCATCCCTGCTGGGAGAGAGAACAGTATGGGCCCCGCCCCCACCCACTTATCTCAGAAGCCTGGATCAGGGAGGCTGCCCAACCCACCCACCGGATCCACTTTCTCTGGTTTGTGTGCTGGGCCTGGCCAAGTCCTACGACCCTCTCTGCATCCTGGCTGGGTATGCAGTCAGGAACCAGGCCATCAGAGGAACAGCTCCTTCTGCCTTTAAAATCTTCAATTTTCACATCTCTCTAATTCATTCTCCTGGGGAAATGGGCTTTCCTTCAGCCCCTCTTCCCTTCCTCACAGAAGAAGATGGGCACAGTCTTCTACCCTCGTGAGGGACCATGCCCAAGGCCCAAGGCCCAAGGTCAGGGTCGGCTCTGAACCCAAGATTTGGCTCAAACCCAGCCCCACCTCCAAGCCTCAGTGGACTCATTTGTAAAATGAGAACAGCAGCAGTCCCCCTCCGCGTGGCTGCTGATAAGGTCAAATGCCATAGTAAGCATAAACAGCTGGCATTCACATTGGGGTAACCACCCCACAGTCAGTGATATTACTAGCCACCACTAGGACTCTCATCCCCCGGCCTGGAAAATTGTAGCAGAGAATTTTTCAAGAACTTTGTGTTAGGGTGGAGCACATCATACTCATTCAGCATCTCACCTTGTTATTTGTATACCGTTTGTCATTTATTGAGCACTTCTCATGTTGTGGCTGCTGTGCTGAGTGCTATCCCTGCTTGCTCACTGATGCTCCATTGTTATCCCAATGCATAGTGGAGAGCCCACCCAGAAGCACAGGGAAGTTAAGTAACCTGCCCAAGTTTCACAGCCAGAAACAGAGCCTGGGATTGATTTTCATTCCTTGTGACTCCAGAGCCATGCTATGAAGCCCCAACTGGTCCTTGGTCATCCCTATGTCGACACCTCGTGTCCTTTCCTTGGGCCAGCTGCCTCCCTCTGACCTGCCAAGATGGGAAAGGGCAGTCCTGGAGGAGCCTGTGGCCTTGACCCAAGCACCCTGGAGAAGTGGTCTGAGCAGTCCGCTGAGAAGGGACAGAGAGCCCCTGAGGGGGAAAGGATGACCTGCGTAATTTACCTTCCCTCAATTTCCTCTCCACCAGGTCTTGATCCCATGACGCTCATCAAAGGTGTGGCCTTGGTGGTGCTTTGTGCAGCCATCCACAATGTTCAGTGTGTCCATTCTGCATGAAGCCCTTGACTCTGGGCTGTACAGCTGGCAGATACTGAGATGCCACCACTCCAGTGCACCTTGGCACTGCCCCATCTGGTCACAGGCAAGCAGGTAGAAGAATATCCCACCCATCCCACTGGAGGGAACCCCACTCTGCACTCAGGACAAACCAGCTCCCTGGAGCTTTGATCAGGCTTAATGAATCAGGCCCTTCTGAATCCAAGCCACCCAGTCACTGCAGCTGCTAGGGAAGGGAAAAGGAGGACAAGTGGACGGGAGGGGTGAGGCTCAGCTTGGGGCTCACCCCCCTCATTGCTCCATCACAGACCAGCAGGGTCTGCTCTGATCACCAAGATCCACCAAGAATTCTGGCCAGGGCCAACCAAACTCTTCTCTTTTATCTGTCTTGTCCACACTAACTTCCTCTCTGCCCAAGAGCAGAAGTATATTTAAGGGCCCTAATTGACCAAGACAATGAACTATCTGCCATTGATTGTCAATCAATCAAGTCTGAGCTCCTTATTGGAAAGATGGGGAAACAGAGGCCTCAGGAAGCAGAGACTTGCACAAAGTCAGAGGCACAAGTTAACAACAGGAAACTGGGGTATGGGCCTTCCTACCAGGAGGACAGTGTTTGCTCAGTACAGTCATGTGCCACATAACAACATTTTGGTCAATCACAGACCACATATATGACAGTGGTACCATGAGATTACAATGGAGCATATACAGAAACCTGATACATGGCATTTGATATTGGCATTGCAGATCAAATAAGGGAAATGATTGATATTCGGTAATGGTGCTAGGACATTTGGTTTTACATATGAAAAAATATATATAAATAAAAATATATATACCTTCTAGGATTGTGTAAAATACACTTATGATGTTTGCACAACAATGAAATACCTAACAACTCATTTCTCAGAACATATCCATCCTTAAGCGATGCCTGACTCTAAATGGATGAACATTCCCTGCAGGCCTACCTCTGCTCTAGGTTTCAGGAAAATACCTGTGAGATACTTGTCTCAGGGCTGATGAGTGACCTTCTGGAGTGAAGGCTTAACCCCTCTTAACCTTTGACATCTGGCCATTAGTCCCCACTTGGCCCCAACTTCTTCTCCAGGCTAAGTGAGTACAAATCCAGCATCAGTCTGCCCAGAGGTCACCTGGGGGGACAGAGAGGCCAAGAGGCCCAGCAAGGACAGAGCCTCTTTAAGCCGATCAGTCCTGCCCCAGTGAAGGGAAGCCCAGAGGGAGAGGTGGTCACCCTGGGTAGGACAACTGCAGGAGGACAAGCTGGGCCAGGCCCAGGGTCCACAAGGGCCCCTCTGTCCACATTCCCCGGATCAAAGCCCATGGCTGGGATGTGTAAAATGCTCCCGGGACTGGGGAGAGAAGCAGCTGGCTCCAAAATCCTCACAGCCCAGTCTGGAGCAGGTCCCTCCCCAGTCTCCCACCAAGCAGGTTCCATAGAGCTGGGGACTTTTAGCCTACTTGAAAGAACAAACAGCTTTCAAGTGCTCTCTGGAGCACCTATTTGAATGCGAACTCTTGTTATGCTAATGAAAGATCCTTCTGTCTGCATTAAAGCACATCTCCAAAAGAACTTCTTATAGTGACTGTGTGTTCTCAATGCATATGTGTGCGTGAGTGTCTAAGAGTCAAACCAGGCTCTTAGACTGCGGGGCTTCCCTCTCAGTCCACCCCACCCACATTCGTCTGAATTAGAAGTGACCAGGAAGGATTTGTCTCACCCCTTTAGCAGAATCTATACAGAACTTAGGAAAATCAACAAGAAAAAATCAAACAACCCTATTAAAAAATGGGCAAAGGACGTGAACAGAAACTTTTCAAAAGCAGACAAAATAATGGCCAGCAAACATATAAAAAATTGCTCAACTTCTTTAATCATCAGGGAAATGCAAATCAAAACCACAATGAGATATCACTTAACTCCAGTGAGATTGGCTCATATCAAAAAATCCCCAAACAACACATGTTGGCGGGGATGTGGACAGATAGGAACACTCATACACTGCTGGTGGGACTGCAAATTAGTACAACCTCTATGGAAAGTAATATGGAGATACCTCAAAGAATTAAAAGTAGGATTACCATTTGATCCAGCAATCCCACTACTAGGTATTTACCCAAAGGAAAAAAAGACATTCTATAATAAAGACATCTGTTCGCGAATGTTTATAGCAGCACAATTCACAATTGCAAAGATGTGGAAACAACCCAGGTGCCCATCAATACACGAGTGGATTAATAAAATGTGGTATATGTATACCATGGAGTATTACTCAGCAATAAAAAACAATGGTGAATTAACACATCTGGTATTATCCTGGTTGGAGCTACAGCCCATTCTTCGAAGGGAAGTGTCACAGGAATGGAAAAACAAGCACCACTGGTACTCACCATCAAATTGGTACTAACTGATCAACACTTACATCATACAGGGCAATAATATTCATCAGCGGGTGGACAGGCGGGGGGGGGTGGAGGGGATGGGACAACTCTCACTGAATGGATGCGGGGAGCACAGTTTGGGGGATGACCACGATTGTAGCTCTGACACGGGCACTGCATGGGCAATATATATAGCCAAAGTGTTGTACGCCCATAATATTCTGAAATAAAAAAAAAAAAAAAAGAAGTCACTTCAAGGAAACCTGCCCCTTTCAGAAGCACCACAGAGAATCAGGCAGCCAGCCAGGCAAACAATGTCCCCACTGCACTGGAGATGTCACGGAGCTATGTGGGGACCTCGGTGGTCCTTAGCATGAACCCCCAAGTCAGACAATCCTGGTTCCTGTCTAGGCTCTACATTACTAGGCAAGATACCTAACCTTGCTCTGACACGCCATTTCCGCACCTGTCAAATGGTGAGGATTACGAAGGCCAGGGGTTTTGGAAAGCTCTTGGCATGGGGCGGTGCTCTGCTGTGGGTTCTTCCCCTGTACTCTGGGTCGGTGCTCAGCACACACAGCACAGACAAGTTTGGGCTGAAAACTTTGGAAAGGTGGAGGCTGGCTGTTGGTGGTCAGTAAGGATAAATGGCCAGGCATGATCCATAGATTTCCTCTTTTGGAAAAGCTAAACTGGAGTTTCTTATCAGAACAGAGGGCCAATAGGGGCAACTTCCTAGAAAGCCTGAGAGTGCAGGGCAGATTCCTCAATTTCCTCTGAACCAGGCAGGGCTCTTCATTTACTGCAGATGCCCTGGGGTCAGTGGCTTGGCCTGTCCATGCCTCAGTCTCCTCATCTGTAAAATGGGGATAATAATAATAATACCTTCCTCATAGAGTTGTTAAACACAGCAAGAGTGCCTAGCCCAGTACCAGATACCATAGTAAAGGCTCAATAAATGTCATCCTTCACCATCATGATTATCCTTCCATGATATGCATCCCACCTGCTGAGAATCGTTGTGGGAAGTGACAACCCAAATGCAGACCCCAAATGAGGCAGCAGTCTAGAGAAGCAGGATGTCTCAGGCATCTTCTGGGGTCAAAAATGGCTTCCTGGAAGAGGAGAACATTGAAAAGCATTTTTCTAGTGGCTTTGTCTTCCCACCCCACCCTCCACCCACACAGACACAGTTCCCTGCTTATAGAGGTACAGAGGGCTCAGGATGCAATAAGGGGAGAGGAAAAGCTGTGAGCTGGGGCTCACCTATGCCCAATCCCCAGCCCCTCACCTGCAGGCACAGGGGCAGGATGCTCACACAGAGCGAGGAGAGGGTTTGTTGCCTTGGGGAAGAGAAAGCCCTCAAGAGCAGGCCACTGATCTCAAAGGGAAATAATGGGATTTTCTGGGATTCACATTGATCCCCAAAGGAGAAAAGCTCTGTTTGCCTTTTTTAAGCTGCCAAACAAGGAACTAAAGCCTCTTTCAGCCCTGAGTCAGGGCTGTCCTTTCTGAAGTCCTTATTATCCCTGAGGCACCAGGAGACCAGGCCCCAGCGCCTGGCCCTCCGTGCAGGGAGCTTTCCGTCCGGGCAGAGGCCTGCCTGGTTTCCTAGCGACCAATACCCTGCTGGACCGCAGGTGCCAGCACCTTGACCCACAGTTCTTGACTGTATCCTGGCAAGGGCCTGGCTCCTGTCCTTGATCTGCCCAGGGATGTTTTTCCACATCCAGGAGCAAACATGTGAAGCAATAGGTCTCCAAGTCACCAGATGCCAAACACACACACCCCCACCACAGCTGACCAAAGAGGATGACAATGATGATGGTAACAGTTGCAGTGACAAGCACCTACTCACTCTTGAGCAGTGCGGTGCTCCAGGCACTGTCTTCTTCCCACCAACCTTCACCCTGAAAATCTGACCACAACTCCAGACCCCAAGTGACCCCAGTGACCTTCACCTCTCACCACGTGAGCTGTCCTTCTCATAGCCACACTCTAGAAGTGATTATCAACCATCACTGCTACAGCTCTGAAACCTCACACACACTCACACACCCCACAAGTGTACACACACACACACAGACATCCAAGCTCGTCTCCACCCTCACTTCCTCAGACGCCCTCCACCCCATTGCTCTCTCCTCCCTGGCCAACTTCCTCAGACTCTGCAAAGTGACTCCACTCCCACCACCACCTGTTCCTCCTGCACCCCCAGTCTCCGACCAGCAACCTGAGAGGCCTCCTCTCTTCTCACTTCCTCTCCCCGCTCATCTCCTCTTGCAGGTGCACATACACATGCACACATACATACGTGTGCATGCACGTGTGGGCATGCTGCGCTCTGCTCACACAGTAGTGACCGCTGTCTGGAATAGCTTTCCCCTTCCTCTGTGAATGGCCAGCACCTATCACCTTTTAAGACACCTCAGGTGCCACCTCCTCCAAGAAACCTCTCCCAGTTCCCACTGTCACCACCTCCTTGTGTTATGTGTCTGTGGCAGAGACAGCTGGTTGTCTTTTCTTCTCTCACAGTGATAGAATTTTTAGCTAGGTAAATGGTCAAGAGAAAAATAGCATTTCCTAGTCTCCATTGCAGCTAGAGGTGGTCATGTGGCTCAGTTCTGGCCAGTGGAATGTAAGCAAAAGTGACTACAAGTGGCCGCTCCAAGAACCTTTCCTAGAGAGCTGGAGCATACCCTTTGTCTTTCCTTCATCTCTGCCTGCACCTGCCACCTGGAACAGCACCCCCATCTTGGGTAATGAGGATGAAGGCCACAGGCCAGGAGTGGGAGGAACCTGGTTCCGGAGGGTTTCATGAATCAGAGGTGCCACGTCTGTGGACAGAAAACCTGGAGAGAAAACTAAATGTTTACCTTGTTTAAGCAACTCTTGTGTGGGGTTTTGAATCACTCCAGATAGTGTCTTTGCATGGTGCCCTCTCTGCACCCCAAGTGTATTCCTGTCACTGTGCCCATCACATTGTGATGCAGTGGCTTTGCATGGGTCTGCCTCCCCAGGAGACACTGACTGCCTGAGGCTAGGGGTTGTGTCTAAGTCAACACTGTACCCCCAGGGCCTGGAGCCCTGTAGGTTACATGGGTGCTTGATGATTTAGACAGGCAGATTTGGGAACAAAAGACTTTTCTGGGAATGTAACTCCAAGTGCCATAGCACAGAGTTTATGTGCCAGCCCAGATTTGTACACTTGCCTTGCTTTCTGGCATGCATTGTTCTGGTAGCTGTTTCTGGTCCCTCCTGTCACTTACAGCATGACCAGATAGCACCCCTTGCCTTGGGGCTGCCCACATATGCACACCAACCAGCTCGTTCCACCAGGCCTGGGAGGCTGCAGGCTACACGTGGACAGGCAGGAATCACGTTCATGTGCTCACTGGCTCACCCAGCATGCTGTGGCTTGGATGCAGATGCCACCACTGCTGTCTTGGGACCCAGCTTCTTTGGTGACTGCTAGAGGCCAGGGGACACAGCCCAGAAGGACAGGGGAACTGATGCCCTGTGGGGGAGAACTTTGACCAGTGAGAGACCGAAGCCAGCAGATAATTCTTCATCTGTCCTCCTCCGAACTGTCTGGAGACACAGTTGCTTCCTGCAGCCTCTCTGAAGGTGTCTTGCAAGACCGCTGATAACCACACTGTGGCCAGCCCACCACACTCTCCCTTACGTCTGTTCTCCCTCCTTTTCTCTCTCACCCTCCTTTTCCCTTACTCCTGCTTTCGGGGATTGAATTCCCAGGAAAATGTTAGCACTTAAGTCTTTGTGCTCTATTTTCTAAGGATACCCATGGGTGTCATGTTTGGGGGCCAGTGAGAAGAAATCTGCTGTGGATAGAAAGCAGGGGGGTGATAGGACATAAAGCTGGAAAGTCAGCCGGTGTTGGGTGAGGCAAGCCTTGACTGCCAGGCCAGGGGTCTGTGTTTCTTCTTGAAGCCACTTGAGGACTATGAGGAACAGGAGAGCCCTTACTGGGTAGATGCCTGCATTGGTCCTGCCACAAACTGCCTAGAAGCTTCTCCTACCTCCTACCCTGCCATGAAGCCAAGGGGAGAACCCCAGTAGGACTGTGTTAATTCTCACATCAATCCAGAGGCCAGAAACATTAAGAGGCAACACAGCTGCTGTTGTTGTTGCTATTTTTAAATAGCATAGTGATTACACACCTAGACCAAGGAATTGATTCTTCCTTGCTTCCTAGCTGGGCGATCTTGGACAAGTTGCTTTATATCCTGTGTGCTCCATTATCTCATGTGTAAATTGGAGAACTAATGCACAGTGCCTGGCACATAGTATGTGTTAGATAAAGGTTAGCTCTTATTATCATTACTATAAAGCATCTCAGGAGAAAACCCCCTGCATACCCCTCAAATCACACATATGCCAGACTCTCCACTGGCTCTGAGCTCCAGTGGTCAGGTGGGCCAGTCTCATCCTAAATGCTGGCCAAAAATACCACCCGGCAAGTAAGCTGCTATTTCAGTTGCCTATTAATAAACTAAGAGATACAACATTTAAACAAACTTTAAGAAAGACACAATGTCAAACGGAGCATCCTTGAGAACCCATGCGTGGGGTCATTCCACAGCTTATCCTACTCACCCAGAAAAACGTACATTTCCTGGGGCCATAGAGACCTCACTGACTTCCAGGAAGCATAAGTGTTGTCAGAGAATATTGGGTGTGCTAAAAATGAGCATTCCCTTTGGAACCGTTTCACTTCTAAGAAAATATCCTACAGGTGTACCCTCACACACGTGCAAAGTTGAATGCATAAGTGACCCAAGCCAGGCAGTTAGACTATTCCAGGACCTTTGCTAGAATTAATTCTGCTGTTGTTGAAGTTGAAGCTAGTCTCATGACTTTTTGGCTACACTAGTCAATAAATTCCCCCTTTCAATGAAACTAGTTTGCATTAGGTATCTATCATTTGCAAAATGAAAATGCCCTGACCAATACACTGTGCAAAGATGTTTATGATAGTGTTGTTGTAATAGCAAAAACATGGCACCGTGTAAATGCTCATCAGAGACCCTTACATAAATAAATTTAGGTACGTGCACATAATGAAGCTATGCAGCCATCACAAAGCAGTGATAGGGCTCCATTTGCCAATACAGAAAGACACCCATGCTATATTATTACACGAGAAAGGCAAGGAGTAGAATGGTGTATATAATATTCTCCAATAAGTGTGTGTTTTTAAAGGATGGACACACACGTACATGCACTTGCACATGTGTTTGCTTGTATTAGCATGATATTTCCTGAAAGTCACACTGACACAGAATTTGTTACTAAACATAGCTTTCACACATGAGCATTTGGAGTATGCTCAATAAATTTACTATTCTGAGCGCTCCACATATATTATCTCATTTTAGTCTTACAACATTCCAATACGGTTGATACTATAATTAGCCCCATTTTACACCTGAGGAAACTGAGGCACAGAGAACTTGAGTATAAACCAAAGTTATATAGGGAGCAAATGGCTCCCTATATAACTGGCTGAGGGTTCTGGTCACATCTAGGTAGGGAGCCTACTGGTCAGAAGGGTTGACTCACTTTTTTCACACTGGTCCCTTCCATGCTGCTTTTTTAATCATAGAAGTCACACATGCACCAAGCAGAATGTGAGCATATAAAGGAAACTCTTGGAGAGGACTTTTGGCAGCCCCTGTGTGTTGCTGCAGCCAGAGCAGGCAAAACAAGCTGGACTGCCACAGAGACAGCTCTGTGGCTTGGATGGGAACCTGAGGGTAGCAGTAGGTCTCTGAGTCCCCTCGGAACTTGGATCTATCTGGGCTGGGCCTGAGCTGATGGGCTATCCACTCTCCTCCTTGTCCAAGCAGGCAGGGCCTGCTGACCGTCACCCAGCCTCAAGGAGGTCAGCCTCCAGTCCCCATGTCCAAGGGGTCAGAGGGCATCTGAAGCCCCTGGAACAGGGTTGGCCTGGCTAGGAGCAGAGCAGCACAATCCTTACTATGGGTGATGCTGCCTCAGATGTCCAGCATGGTGCCTCCACACTGGGCCTTCCCAGCAGGGGCATAACCCCCAGGCCTTTTCCCCAGGGCTTGCCCTCGCTGGGGGCTGTGACCTTGCTGTGGTGGCCTCAGCCCTCGAGCAGGGAGGCCTAGCCATGTAGGCTGCAACCAGCTTTCTTCATGTTTCGTTTGAGCCTCAGGTTGCTGCTGGACATTTCTAGCCACCCCAGCCTTGGGGTCATCTGAGCCCAGAGCCTTCCTGGGGCACGCACGCACTCACTCAACTAGCATTAAGTGAGTGCCCACTCTGTGCAGGCCCTGTGCTAAGCCCAGGGCATAGAGCAATGAGAAATAAAAACACAGGCCCCGCCCTCATGGAGCTTAGAGTCTGGTGGGGAGAGAGATTTTTAACACACCGTTCATGTGGATGTTTTGGTGAATGTCTTATAAGTACAAGTGCCACAAAGGAGAGGTAGAAGTGCTGAGACTGCCCTGGGTGGGGGTGGGAGAGTTCTGACTCAATCAAGGGGATAGGTTACTTGGAGGAAGGATACAGGGGAGCTAATTTTGGAAGGGGGGCAAAAGATGTTCTACTCAGTGGGAACCACATATGCAAAGGCCCTGGGGTTAGAGGGAGAGTGCCACATACTAGGGGCTGAAAAGAAGGCCAATGTGTCCCTAGTACAGAAAGTATGATGGAGTGAAAGGCAAGAGATGAGGCTGGAAAAGTCAGCAGGGACCAGAGCCCACAGAGAGTCACTGAGGGAAGGGGAAGGGAGGTAGGAGCTGCTAAGATTGATTTGGAGTTGTCAAAGACCACTCTGGCTGCAGACAATCTAGACATGCAGCCTGAAGAAGTCACATCTCTCTGCGCCTCAGTTTTCTGGTCTGTTTGGTGGTAATGGTAGTATTCCTGCCTTTGAGGTCACTGGGAGGATTACATGGGCTCCTGTGTGAAGCACTTTGCACAGGGCAGAGCACATAATAACAGCCCAACCTGTGGAAGCTGCTGTCTTTGGGGCCTGGAGCTGTCCTGGGGTCTTGGGATGGGCGGTTGGCAAAGCTGAGAAATAGGATCTTATATGTAGGCTCTCTGAGTCCTCATTTTTCTGAGTGAGTCAAAAGGCTACCCAGAGGGTAGATGCTGCTGCAGTGGCTTCTCAGGAGGAAGAGTTGGAGGCACTCACAAAAAAGCAAGCCCAAGAGCTGAGGACCCGGGCCAGAGCCTACAGCCCCCAGGAAGGGGTGGGAGGAGGAGGGGAGTCTGGGAGGGCAGAGTGTGGGTGGGGACTTGGCCTCTCTGGGGAAGGCTGGCCCTGAGAACTCTGCAGCCCCCTCCCTTGTCAGGGGCAGGTAGGGCAGTAGTGGCTGCCATTTTGCAAAGAAGAAAACCAAAGCCAGAAAGATGAAGTCACTTATTCAGAATCACTTAGCTGGTGAATACCCAGCCGGGCTGTGAGCCCAGACTGCTGACTTCTAGAGCCCATGAGCTCTAAGCCAGGTTCACTCCAGTAAGGAGGAACAGGGAAGTGAGAGAGAAAGGGGTAGAGGGCAGAGGACCAGGCCCACCCCAGTGCTGCCCGCTCCTGCCCCGCCCGAGGCCTGGCTGTGCAGCCTTTCCTCTCCCCAGCCCATCTCGTTCTGCAGGAACAGCCAATCCTGTTCCTGACAGCCTGACCAGACCAGGACACTTCCTGGAGGAGGTGTCTGGTGCTGAACCCTGAAGGATGGCATGATTCCAAGGGCATTCAAGGTAGAGGCACATCAGATCCAAGGATTGGCCTTAGAAGGGGAGATACACAGCACGATGGGGGCAAGGAAGCGGCCTGGCAATAGGAGGGAGGGAGGGCAGGAGAGGGAACAGTAGAGGTGCTCTTGGGGCCAGTTCCTGGGGGGCCTTGAGTGTCAAGCTAAGGAGCTGATTGTTCATCAGTAGACAGTGGTGTGTGAGCAGAAGAGTCACAGGATAAAGGTGGCTCTTTATCATCAACATGGAGGGGAGGGGGCTCATAAACCAGGTCAATGCCTTGGAAGCCCATTGGGGCAGGTGTTTGCCTGGCGGCTGGTGGGCAGAATGAGGCAGGTGCAGAAAGCTTTGGCCCCTGGCCCGCCCCCTCTCCGCAGAGGCAGCTCCAAGGCCTGATCCTGGCCCAGCTAGCTCCCCTGCGGATGGCTTGTACCCCCTCCACCACAAGGCTAATCAGCTTAGGATGGCAGCAAATGAAGGCTCCAGAACTGCAGGGCCCTCACTCTCTGCAGCAGCAAATTAACACTTCAATTAAAAGCAAGTGGAGCCAGACCTGACATCCACACTCTCACTGGGTGAGGATTTAATTAAGAATGGCCGGGAGGTAGAGGGGAGAAGGTGACCTGGGAAGGCCCCACCTTGAGCTGACCACCTTGGTCCACCTGTTATTGTCTCCAGAGCAGACTGTGGGCTTGAGACCCCTGAGCACATTGGAAGCAACTGAGTTTCTCAAGGTGCAACAGAATCCCCTTTAAAGGGGTGGGGGAGAGCTAGTCAAAAATGCCTGTTCCTGGGCCATGTCCCAGTGCTACCGATCCCAATTCTTTGAGATGGGCCCAGGAGGTTGGGTTCTGATGCCTGGAGTGCTAAGAACTACTGCTTTGGTAGGTTGGGAAAGCAATTGAGTGGATGGAGATGATCAGCATTTTAAATAATGTAATGGAGTGGAATGGAATATCACAATAAAAAACATCAGGGCGTCACATGGAGGGGAAGTATTATATTGTGACTCTTTTGCTTTAGTTGTGTGTGTGTGTATGTGTGTTTACACCGGGTTGCTATGAAAATTTTTTTTTTACTGTAGATTTCAGTAAAAAAGTTTGAAAACCCCACACTTACAACTTTTCAGCAACAAGAGGTGCCAATGCCCTCCACAAAGCTGTAGGTACCCAGCTCAATGAAACCTTACCTAGCTATTCCTCCAAGCCTATTGCCCCTAAAACATCACGACCACTGGAAGCCCACCCTCCTCCAGAAGTCATCAGTAGATAGGTGGGAAGGTGCATACTGCCACCAGCCACTCCTGGGATTGAGGGGCCCATTCCCGGCCCAGACTGGGGCAGGTGTTGGAAAGGGCACCCCAAAACAGAATGCAGGTGAAGCTTGTACTGATGGCAAGCACAGAGCCCCAAAGCCAGCCCCTCAACCAGCCTCAGCGCCTGGGGCGATGTGAAGGGGTGAGCAGCCACATCCCCACCTTCCAGTGCTCATGGCCTGCTTGGGAGAAAGAGGAGCAGGTGCAGGAAAGGGCCTGGGTAGGCGACAAGGCAGCAGAGCCGAGGGAGGAATGGACAGAGGGGAGGCCTGGGCAGTGCAGGAAGGTGGGGTGGCCGGGCAGGCTGCTTTCCTGAGTGCCACATTCCCCAGCCCTTTCGAGGCCACGCCATCCCTGCCCTCTGCCTTGGAAATCCCTTTGAGCTCGAGAGGGCAGATGGGGGTCAGAGAGTGATGAGCCCCGGCCCCAGCCCCGTTTGAAATCCTGGACCAGGGGCAAGGCCTTCGAGGTGGGGTCGCCACCCCCAGGGCAGCAGCGTCCTCTGGCCTGGGCCAGCCCGTTGCTAGGGCCCCTCTTCCAAGGCATCAGGTTATAGGGCCACGTGGAGCAGCCCATCTGCCGGCTAACTTCTCACTTTCCCCCCTAAGGCTGCCTGTGACCCAGCTCCCTGGGCTCTGGCCCATGTGTAAAAGTGGCGGGGGGCCTTTATTCCACACCCCCCTTCTCGGCAGCTCGGCAGCCAAACTGCTCTTGGATTACATTTTGATGAGTTTTCAATTTAGGCTCAGCAGACAAGGGAAGGGAGGGGATGGGGGCGAGGGCTGGGGGGTGGGCAGGGGGCGGGCAGGGGAGCCAGCGGAATAAATGCAACAGATGGGTCCAATTGTACTGCCTAGGCAAATGAAGGAAGACATCTGTAGCTCCCGAATACTGGTGGTCTGAAACGCAATTAGCCCTCTGTGAAAGGGGCCCCTCGCAGCCCCCTCGGCCAATCCCCTCCGAGGCACTGCTCACGTTACAATGGCCTTGACCACAATCCATTGAGCAGAAAAAGGAAAAAAGAAAAGAAAGAAAGGAAGAAAGATTAATCCAGGAGTTGCTGGGCGGTAGGGCTGCAAGTGGAGTTGCTATGCTGGGAAGGAAGGTTACTTACGTTTCTGCTTTTCTGTTTTTCCTTCTCAATATATCTACTGCAGGTTCTTATCAAAGAAAAGGAGAGAGGGGTGTGTCTTATTTTTTTGCTTAGTGAGGCTGTGTGGACCCACATCTCCAGTGGTTATTAATCTGCAAATTGCTCAGAAACCTCAATTTTCTACTGACTTGTTTGGAAAATAATGAATGACACAAGTCCCTGAGGTTGGGACTGGGCTCCACCCCCTGCCCCCTGAGGGGTGAGAAAGCTGTTCTGTGATAAGACCCCTTCCGCAAGTGACAATTATCACGGCTGCTGTGAGTTCCAGGGAGCTGTCTTGCACAGTTGGAAACGTGAGTTCTGCCTGACTCCTCTGAGGACCTGCTTCCAAATTTCCTTCTTGTCCCCACTGTCAGGGAGCCCAACTGAAGAACTGGGAAAGGATTCGGGCCTCCTTTTTTCATGCATATTTATGATTGGTGGATCCTGGCAGAAAAGGAGTGGGGGGGAAGCCCAGTACAATGATGTGGGCTGCCCCTGGGGCGGGGAGAGGGGGGCCAGGGTACCTTTAAATTACCCTCCTGGCTTTGTTTCCCTCTCTCTGGCTGGCTGATCCCGGAGACGGCAGCTCCACCGAAGGAGGTGAAAAAAAGCCCATATTCTGGTGACCCTTTCTTGGGTCTCTGCAGAGTCATCAGATGGCCCACAAAGCTCTGGGGCCCATGCCACAGGGGCCCCCCAAAGACATCCATCCAGCAGCCCAGTCCCTGCTTTACTGAGAATCTCTACAGACTAAGAACCATGGGGCATGCTCCTATTGTTTGCTTTTGTTTTATTGTAGTAAAATATATATAACATAAAATTTAATATTTTCACCTTTTTTTTTTTGAGACAGGGCCTTGCTCTCTTGCCCAAGATAGAGTGCAGTGGTGTCATCATAGCTCACTGCAGCCTCAAATTCCCAGGCTCAAGCAATCCCCCCTAACCCTTAGCCTTCCAGAGTGCTGGGATTTACAGGCGAGAGCCACTGTGCCCGGCCCATTTTCACCATTTTTAGGTGTACTGCTTAGTGCATCGTGTGCATTCACATTGTTGTGCAACAATCACCACCATCCATCTCCAGAACTTTTTTTATCTTCCCAAAGTGAAACTGAGTTGCTTCCCCCTTTTGGCTATTGTGAATATGCTGTTGTGAACATGGGTATACAAACATCTGTTCCAGTCCCTGCTTTAATTCTTTTGAGAATATACTCAGAAATGAACTTGCTAGATCATATGGTAATTCTATGTTTAATTTTATTGTGTTTTTATTTTTTTGTTTTTTCTTTTTACTCCAAGTCTAGAAGCTCCAGATGAAGGAAATAACAATTCAATTCAGCCCCAGGCAGATGTCGTTTAAAGACCATATTGATGATGATTTCTAATAACCTTAGAAAACTGATGCTTGGATTCATTTTGAATTCAGGCTCTAGTTGTTTCAGTTTGCTTTGATTTAGAATTGTGCATGATACAAGCCCTGGGTTCTCCATCAAACTGGGCCAGTTACTGAAGCTGGTTTGGGGTTCACATTCCATTTGGCTCAGGTCCCCATCAAAGCCTGCCCACTCTGGCCTCTTTCTTTACCCAGGTCAGGCTAAAGGTGCTTTAGCGATCCAGTTCTTTTTGTTTTTGTTGCTATTGTTTTTATAATTATTCTCATGTGTGTTTAGACAAAGTAGTGGACACTTGCACTTAATTTTTCAAGCTTCATTAACCAAGTGCTCTAAGAGTCAGGGATTTTCTAATTAGTCAGCACCTGATGCCATTTGGTTAATCAAGGGGGCCAGAATTTAGCTGAATTGTTTGTGCTTATAATCTGTGCCGGCATAGAGTTGGTTTGAAAAAGTTGGCAACCGCCCACCCTCGATTCCCTGTGATAACCCTGATTGCAAGTACTGTATTCTGTCATATCATTTTCATGAACCTTCTGCACAGTTCAGAAATTGCAGCATTTTTATCATCCAAACTACCTGTCCTGTTCTGGAAATAGGACAGAAAGATTGTGTCAGGCCACAGGCCCTAGGGTTTGGAAAATGAAGTTACATGTACCCCAAAATGACTGGAATCACCAGAGCCTGAGAGAGGGGAGTGAACTGCCCCCTTTCAGGAATCTTCCCCAAGTGTTAGCCAGTTCCTCCAATGAAGGGCATGAAAATCCCCAAACGAGTTCTGCCTCAGGGCGTCTTGGAATAGGCTGACCAACAACACTGTTTCATCTGCCCTGGGCCTACCTCTAAGCTCTCTTCCAAGTGCCAACTACACCTACTGAATCACGTGCACCTTCACCCTGCTCTCAACCTGGCTAAGTTCTCTATTAGAAATGACCCCCTCCACCACACCCCACCAGACCCATATCAGATGTCAGGGTCCAGTGGGACTGGCTGGTGAAGCAGCATTCTGGAGGGAAAGAGCAGGGCTGCAGAGCTAACAGGTCTCACCTCAGGCCATGCGCGTGTGGCCATTTCTGCAGGAAGCCCCCAGGGCTGGTTCTCCAGTATCTCTCACAGGAGCTGCAGCCCAGGCTTTGCTCGCACCTGGACCTTGCTAGGAGAAAAGGGGCCTCTGACCTGCCAAATGCAGCCCTGTCCTCCCCATGAATGGGCTGTACCCCAGGTCCTCATCATGGGAGTCCTTTTCCTGCCTACCTGGACCCAAGGCTCTGCCTGCAGGCACAGGTATACCTGGCTTGGCCCAGCCCCGGCATCTAGAATTGTGCCCCCTGTATCTGGATGAAAGAGTCCCATGTGCAGCCTTAGCTACTGCATATTCTGCACTTTAGGGCTCAAGAAGCCCTTTGAGGTGTAGCCCCTATTTGAATCTTCAACCACCCAGGGAGACCTGAAAGATAGTCAGCACCCTTGCCCCGTTCATCCGGTGCTTACAGTATTGAGTCCCTGCAATGTGCCAGACTCAGTTCTGGGCACTGAGGATGGAGAAATGAACAAGAGACAAGGGACCTGCCCTCAAAGAGCTCACATACTTGAGGGGCAGATAGTCAATGCTGATATGACTAATGTGATTGTCAGGCAGTGATACGTGCTATGAAAAATACAAAGCAGGGAGCAGTGGAGACTTCTGGTGCCCAGCCACTACAAGTTCTCTCTTTTAGTGCACTGAATAGTGAGAGGCTTCTATTTCCCTGCCTCCTGCAGCTAGGCACAGCCAGGAAATGGTCAAGGAGCTGTGTGAGTCAAGTGGTCCCTGCCACTTCCAAGCTGCAGCACTTAATTGCTAGTGCAAGACCCTCTAGTCCTCTTTCTCCTCTGTCACGGTGACCCACAATGTTCCAGAGAGTGGATCTTTATTCAGCCTAGTTCCCTGAGGGAGAAAGTGGAACACGGCTCTCCACCGAGGCACAGTGGACATACAGCGTGAACAAGAAAATACTCTGTGCATTCAGCCCCTGGGATTTAGGGTTATTAACTACCACACAGCCTAGCCCATTCTTATTAAAATAGAGGGAATAGAACAGCAGTTTTCAAACATTTTGATCTCTTAGAAATTACTGAGGACCCTGGAGAGCTTTTGTCTATGTGAATTACATCTATTGCTATTTACCTTTTTAGTATCAAAAGAAAAATGTTTGTTTCTTTAAAAAATAATGCTAATAACCCCATTTAATGTTAACATAAAATTTTTATGAAAAATAATTATAGTTTTCGAAACAAAAAATTCGTGAGGGGAGTGGCATTGCTTTACATTTTTGTAAACCTCTTTAAATATCTAGATTAATAGAATACAACAGATAGGTTCACATATCTGCTCCTGCATTCAAGCTGTCCTGATATGTTGTTGAAGTATAAGAAAAATCCAACCTCACACAGATATGTAAATGGAAAAATGAGGATCTTATAGACCCCATGAAAGGATCTCAGGAGTCCCCAGGGGTCGTTGGAACACATTTTGAGAACCACTAGGCTAGAGAGCTCTGAGAGTACTGGCGGCTAGAGTGGGGTTGCCCAGCCTAGAGGCAAGGGTAGACTGAAAACTATGCGGGTCAGGACAGGATGGGCTGGGAGGTTGAAGCCATTGACCTTGTTGAGTCGGCGCCAGGCTCTTTGGCAAGAACGCCAGAGCAGACAAGGAAACTGGGAAGCCAGTGACTGGCCTATTTCCACAACTAGCATCAGCTGGGGCAGAACTTGGGGCCATCTGGACTTCTGACACCTGCCTCATGCTCTGTCCACTTAGGCATTTAGGACAATCTTCACCTTTAAACATCTTCACACCATTCATTGGTAAAATTGTTTATCAGTTGTTGAGGTCTTAGTCGATGTGGACACCCACATATGTGCCTCAAAGCATCTACAAAGGATGGATCAGGGAGAATTTCAGCCTTATTCCAGGTTCCTGGGACATGCCCTGGGGGCTCCAGGATATCAAAGACTCAGTTCTGGTGGTGAGGAACTGGGACATCTGTTCCAGTCGGACACGGGGCGGCACGGGGGGGTCCAATACCAGACCAGGAGTATGGCACAAATCCCCTAATTCCAAAAGAAGGGCAAAGAGATGAGCCTTCCTGCCTGGTAAATAATTTTAAGTGAAAGTAGACATGATTAATAAGAATCCTTTTCCTCTATTAAGTTCTAACAAACTGCCAGGCATTTCTTTGCAACCCACTTCTGAGTCAGATACTATTTCCATTTAACAGTTTAAGAGCCCACTCAAGAGAGTATGTATAGGTTGTGTTTTTTCTTTTCTGGTAACTTTTTATTTTAATAATTTCAAACTTTCAAAACAGTTTCAAGAATAGTAAGAATAACTATATTTTTCCACATTTGCTTTATCATTCTATCTTCCCCCCAATAGATAGGCAGATGCCCACTTTTAAAAAACTGAACCATTTGAGAGTAAGTTGCAGACAGCATGGCCCTTCGGCCCTAAATACTTCCTGAGAGAAGGACATTCTTTAAAATAACCTTAGTACAATGTTCAAAATCAGGAAATTTAGCACTGACACAATGCTGTCATCTAGGGCCCAGTCCACATTCACGTTTCTCCAACTGTCCCAGTCTTGTCTCCTACAGCCATTTCCCCCAGCTGGGATCTCATTCAGAATCCTGCATCACTTGTGGTTGTTAGGTCTCTTACCCCCACTCTGCCATCTTGGTGACATCACTCTGGAATCATTTTCCATTCTGTCTCTTTAATCTCCTTTAACTTGGATTAGTTCTTCACCCTCTCTTTGCTCTTCATGACCTTGACATTTTAGAGGAGTACAGACCAATTATTTTGTCTAACGTCCCTGGAGATGACTTTTCTGTTGTTTCCTCATAATTACATTCAGGTTAAATGTTTTGGCAGGATTACCACAGATGGGATGCGTATCGTATCAGGAGGTACTTGATTTGAATTGTTCCATGTTGGGGATGTTAATTTTGATCACTAGATTAAGGTGGAGTCTTCCAGGACTCTCCACTGTAAAGTGACTGTTTTTCCTTTGTAACTAATAAGTGGGAAGATATTTTGAAACTGTAATTATCCTGATCCTTGGCAAACTTTTCACCCATTTGTTTTAGCATTTAATGATGATTTTTGCCTGAATCAACAATAATTGATTTTGTGAATAACTTAATGTTATTAGTTAATAACTTAATGTTTGCAAAATCATGATTTTCTAATTCAATCATTCCTTCTACATTTATTAGTTGGCATTTTACTGCAAGGAAGATCTTTTCCTTCTACTCATGGATTTATTATTTATTTATTTATTTATGCCAATTTGGACTCACAGATTCCTATTTTATTCAATGGGTTATAATCCTTTACTACCTTATTTATTTTGATGTTGAAATTGTTCTAGATATGGCTTGTGGGAGCTCCTTCAAGCTGGCTTCTGTGTCCTTTTCACACATCTGCATCCTTCTTTAAGCACTTCCTTACTTTCTGACATGTGAGATGCTCTGGGCTCATCCCGTACTTTTCCTGCCGCGGCCCTGGAAGCAGCCCTTCTCCAAGGAGCCCTGGTTCTTTTTAGTAGGCAATGGTATTTAGAAACCAAAATCTGAATAAGTGTGCTCATTACTTCTGTGATTTTACTGCTTCCAGACCATTTCATTGTACAGAGCTAGGAAATATATGTGTGTATATGTATGTATATGTGTAGGTGGGTATGTGTATGTATGTGTGTGTACATATATTTATCTCCAATCTTCCAGTTCCAATCCAACTCCATGGAATTATTCCTAACCTTCCTCCATTCATTATTTGTGACTTTGTACATTCATTCATTCACCTAACCCTACAATACACAGAATATTGTGATATCCACACCATCATGACGACACACTTTCTATGGAGAGTTGAAGATTTGTTTGCGCTCTTTTTCTCCTTACACTGCAGGTATGTAGCAAAGAACTGTGTTCAAAAGTTACTTGGGTTATTTTTTTTCCTCCCTTAGGTTTGGTTGTATTATTTGTTGGAAAAACATATTAGGTTTATTTGTTTCTGTTTGTACTCCATTTTGAGGTTCTCCCCCTTCCTTGTTGATTTAAAGGATCCTGCACCCTCAACCACTTAACCACTGTTACAGTCCTTGTTCAAGTGTGGGCACAGGTAAGTATGGGGCTTTTCAACGTGTTTCCATGTTTTTTCCTAATCCTACAACACCACGTGTTTTCACCCTACTTTACATTTCTGGGACACTTTCCTAATCTTCCTTTCTAAGCTTAGCTGCTGCAAGCCCTCTTCTCTTCATCCCAACTTGAGTCATACTTCCCCACTTCCTGGCCTTTGCCCATACTATTCCTCCACTCAGACGTCTCCAGGCTATTCTCTTAGGTGCCAGACACTTCAAGGCCCAGCCCAAATCCCACCTCCTCCAAGATGCTTCCAGGAACCCTGAGGAGAACCAGACCCCAGACCAAGATGGATGTGCTGCCTGAATGGCTCCTGTGATGGTAGGTGTTCTGCTCTGCCATGGCTTCTTTGAGGGGAGACCTAGAGACAGGAAGTCCTTGTGAAACTTGCACACTGATCCAAGTCTTCCTACTATGTGAATGGAGCCTGGGTGTGGGGGGGGGGCCTGACAGAGCCCTGATATTATGGTCTGGAGCAAACTGCCTCGGTTTCTCTGTGAAGAGTCCATCCCGGAGGGTGAGAGGCAGTGTTGGGCTCTGGGATGCAGGGAATCTGAAGCCTGAGATCTGGGGCAGAATCCCCTGCCACACCCATGTACACACACCCACAAGTCCAGATACCTGTGCTATCAGCAGCCCTGGCAGCCCCCCATCCAGGACGCACTCCCTCTGCTCCCCTCGGCTGGACCCCACATGAGAATACAACCCCCACAAGGGAAATTGAAAGTTGAATATCAAGTATCATCACCCTATAGTTCAAAGAATAGCCCCATCACAGGGGTCCCGAAAAGCCCTCTTGTTTCTTGGCCCTCACCTTTGTTCCCAGGACTTTGGACAAGCTTTTTAGGATTCACACTGTTCCTTCGGCTGGGCCATGAGGCATTCAGGCTCCTGAGCTGCTGACTGCCAACAGGGGTGCTTGAGGGGTAAGCCCAGTTTGGGTGCTTAGTGTCTTGCCACTGAGTGATCCTTCCTGGTCCACTTGCAACCCCCAGCCACCAGCCCCTCCAGACACATGCCCTCCTTGGATCCATGGCCCACAGGATGGATCTTTGACCTCCCTGTCAGGTCGCCCTGGCCTGATGCTGTTGTGTAGACCAGCGGATGCTGCCGAGTCCTGATGGATGCAGTTTGACGCTCAGGGCAGTCTATTTCCACTCGGGGACAGTAAGTGTAAATTTAGCTCTTGTTACCTGGACGCACCTCCCTTTGCGTGCACTTCTAATGAGGCAGCACATACACGTACACACGCAAGCTGTTAAACTGCGGATACGCTGCAGCTTTCCAATGAGAGTGGATTTCAAGGGTGTATTTTAATAAGGAAGAAATGACATAAGCGTCCCTCTTTGTTATTTAAATTTCATGAAAATCAACCATAGATGGTGTGTAATTGAGCACAGAATAGGGTCCAGAATATATTCTGAAATAATAGGAGCCCTTTTATCAGGTTATATATGAAAAAAAGTCAAAGAAAGGCAAAATCTCCATGCAAAATAATGAACTATTTGAAGGAAGGAAGAAAAAGAGAAAGGGCCCGAGCGTGGTTAGCAGAGCACGCAAGGTGGTGTTCGGAGAAGCTGCTGGGAGCGGGGTTTGGAGACCGGGTGCGTTGCAGTCATCCCTGGGTGACCGGGCCTCAGAATCAGGCCACGCACAGTGCTTCAGCCAGAAACCAGGGCCAAGCAAACGAAACGGCAGCAGCCTATGGAGGTGGGCCAGGTGACCCAGGCCCTGTACGAGGCCAGGAAGGGCTGCAGGTCCTAAGAGGATGCTTCCTCCAGACCCTCGTCCCCACCCTACCCTCTGTACTCTGTGCCCTGTGGTTCCCAGAGGCCATGAGCTTGGGCAACCAGGCACCCAGCTGAGAAGGCAGAGCAGGTCTGGGGGCCCGAGTCAGGGCAGCCAGGTGTGGCCTGTGCTCAGGAGCTGGCCTGACTCAGGCAGGGGCATCCCAGCTGCTACAGAAGGCTTCTCTGCACTTGTGTGTTCACAGAGGGCCCACAAAAAGGCCCCTCTCCAACACCGGCAAAGGTGGGGCCTGACTCCAGTCTCCTCCAGCACCCCAGTCCGTGTGCCAGCAGCTCAGCTTCTCTTGACTGGACACTCGTCTCAGCCCTGAGATTTGCCTATCGTCTGCCCAACAGGGAAGATACTGTCTCTTAAAAGGGCTGCTGTAAGGATAATGCAGGATACAGTGCTCAGTAAGGTGCCAGCCACCTGAAAGGTACTGGATGCAGGATAGCACTTCCCTCTTTCTGGCACCCCACACCTCATGCCCTTCTGCCCCTGCTGCCCCCTGGAGGCAGCTGGCACTCCCTACAGAGGCATGGGGCAGCCCTGAAAATTCTGGCTGTGGTGTATGCCCTCAGACTTAGGGAGACAGCAACTCCAGAGAAGGAGCTGAGCTCCATCATCAAACTCTGCAGAGCCAAAAGGTGGGAATGGGAAAGAGAAAGTCCCCAGGAAATGTCCCTACTGCTGCCATCATCGTCACAGCTGGTGCTGCTGCCCCAGTGGGCCCTGATGCCTGCTTTCCATGCAGCTTCCAGAATGTCCTCACCTATTCTCGTTCATTCCTTGAGCAATACCCGTGTGCTTGCTGATGCCTGGTCCCAAACATCCTCTCGGGCACAGCCCTATGTGAGCACTAACTCAAGCCTTCTCCCCAGACAGTGCAAGGCCACCCAGTCCAGGAGTCAAGTGCTCCTCCAACCCCAAGTCCCTATCTCAGGTCCTAGTCGTGGTCACACTGAGTTGCAATAGCCTTGTTCGTCTTCCCTGTTCGACCGTAAACGCTGAACACCCAGCACACAGTACAGGCTCTGGTACGCAGCAGGTGCTCCACAGGTGTCTGCTAAATGAAGGACTGGAGCAGCCCCAAAGCAGCTCTTGCCAGAACGGTGGATCCAGAGCGTGGAGCGCGGAGAGCCGGCCGCGGGGCAGAGAGCGGGGTCAGAGCGCCATCTGCTGGCAGTTCGGCAGAGTGCGGGAACGGCCGAGCCCCCGCTGCGGGATGGGGCACCTGCAGCCCGCCCCGCCGAGGCGTGGGAAAACCGCCGCTGTTGGCGACGCTGCTCCGGAGTGCGCGCTCCAACCACCCTGCTCACTGCCTCACAATCACCAGCCAACTTGGCCGCCTCCTTGGAAAAGATAGGTGGGGCCCGGGAGTGAGAAACAAGTCCTGAGTTGTGCTGAGAATATCCAGGAAGGGGCTTGTCTTCCACCAGCTTTCCAGGGCAGGAATTTCCCCGAAATCCTCCACCTTGGGGGGCTTTGGGCAGGATGCCATAACTGCAGGTACTGCAGAGCTGAGGCAAGGGCCTGCTCCCTGGGGGACCAGCAGGGTCTGGGGTTAGATAGACCCAGTGTGAAGAATTCCAGCTCTGCCACTTACTAGCTCTGTAACTGAGGACAAGTTACTTCCCCTCTCTTTGCCTTAGTTTCCCCATCTGTAAAACAAGCTCCATGATACTACCCACCCAATAAGAATAGTTCCATGAGGATGAAAAATCTCATCTTTAACCCAGATGCCCAGACACCCTCTGCTTCCAAAGGTCAGGCTTCCCTTTAGTGCCCAAAGAGCAGAAGGGATCCAGCCCTAACCTCCCCGGTCCTAGCGAGGCCCGCTCTTACCCAGCTCCCCTCCCCCAGCGCTTCTGGGCATCTGCAGGTTGGGCTTGCCCACCCCTCAAATCCGGCTGCTGCTGTCCTCTCATTCCGCCTCCTGACTCAAGCTGCCCCTCTCCTTTTCTCAGGTGACCTCCTCACCCACTCCCAGACTTCCACCTCACACGTGGTCAAGCCTGCTCCCCCAACACCCCAAAGCAGAAGTAAGACCAGACCTGACTGAAAGAATAATAGGAGGGAACAACAGAGCATGAGGGAAAACCCCAATCATCTTCCGGGTGTCACCAGACTCCGAGTCCCGAAGCCAGCACCCCCAGGGATCCGCGGCGAGCTCCTCCTCCACGAGGGAGAGCCCCGGCCATATTGCCCCTCCCCCAGTTCCAGGAGGCCCCAGCCTTCTGAGGTCTGACAGGAATGCCCCTTCCTTTTTACTTCTGCAAGCAAACTGGCAAGAGACACGATTCTGCCCTGAGTGAAGACAACCTTTGCTGTGATTATACAAAACAAAACTCTCCAGTGATTTTCTTTTGTTGCCTGGAACCTCTCCATCCCAGAAAAGCATCTTGATTTTTTCTATGTAAAATCAAATGCCCTGTTAGTTATTTTTTCCCTTTTTCAAAAACAAAAAACAAAAACAAAGGAAGAGCCTGCTCTCAAAGATGTCACCTACAGAAACTAAAAATCAAATGACGATAGTTAACACCGATTTCGTGTTTTCTAGTCCAAAACCCTGCTGTGAGCCCCTTTGCCTGTTTTATCCCTTTGACTCTTCACAACTACACTGTAAGGGAGTCACTATTTTGTTTCCACTTTATAGAAGATGAAAAGAAGCCTAAGGAAGTTATGGGAAGCAACCCCCCCACACACACGTGCACATAGTTAAGTGTCTGAATCCAGAGACAAACCCAGGCAGTCTGAGTTCTTAAAACTTTAAGTGGTCAGCATCGCTTAGAGGTAAAAGCATGGGATCTGAAGTCTCACCCTTCCCCACCCGCTTCTAGCCATCTGAAATTTCAAAAATGCTGAAGTCTCGTCTGGAACACGCTGCTACCAGCATGGGTGTCGAGAGCTCCACAGCACGGCTGGAGCATGGGAAGCGCCAGCAAGACCTGCAGCTGGGCGTGGTGTAGCCAGAGAGGCAGCCTCCCATGCCATCCCTGCCTCTCCAAGGGGGCATCCCTGAGTAGGGGGCATCTGTTGGCCTTGCCCCATCTTGGGGACAGTCCTCAGTGGCTCGGGTCCCTCTACTGCCAGCACTCGACAGCTCCCTGTTGTTTTGGAATATAATCCAAACTCTCTACCAGGGCCTACAGGGCCCTGCAAGGACTGTCTGTCTCCACCTGGTTTCCAGCCCTCTCTGTGACTGCTCTCCTCCTGGCTTGCAGACCATCCTTGACTAGCTAAGATTGCCACTTCAGGGCATTTGCACTTAGGGACTCTCACGTCCTGCCTCACTTCGTTCAGCCTTTGATGAACCAGAATCTCCCTGGGGGAGTTTTCTGACTGCAAGAATGTCCCCCACCCCAGCTGCACACTTATCACTCCCAATTGTGTCCTCTCTTCCTTTCCTGACTCTCTATCTCAAAAATCATCCAGGCTGGGTGCGGTGGCTCACCCCTGTAGTCCCAGCACTTTGGGAGGCTGAGGTGGGAGGATCACTTGAGCCCAGGAGTTCAAGACCAGCCTGAGCAACGTGGTGAGACCTCATCTCTACAAAAAATAAAATAAAAAGAAATTAGCTGGGTGTGCTGGTGCACGCCTGTAGTCCCAGCTACTCGGGAGGCTCAAGCAGGAAAATCGCTTGAGCCCAGGAGTTTGAGGTTGCAGTGAGCTGTGATGATGCCACTGCACTCTAGCCAGGGCGACAGAGCAAGACCCTGGCTCAAAAAAAATACAAAAATTAAATTTAAAAAAATCATCCAGGCCAAGCAGTTGTCAATTAAACCATGAAAGAAGGAGGGGGAGGGAAGATAGCCCTACCACATCTCTCAGGGCGTCTCTCCACCAGAGCTGAGGGGGCAGAGTTAATGCCTCCGGGAGGGAGTAGGCGCCAAAGGGGTGAGGTGGAGGGTGCTCTGGCCCTGCAGGAGGAGGGACTCTGTGTGTCCCAGTGAGCTGACTGAGTATGGGGACAGCTTTCCCCACTGAACATCCTGTCCTCTAAAAATACACAAGCAAGTAACTTTGAACACACAAAAGTTGCCCAACAGTGCCCCCTAGCACTTGTATTTATATACCTTCTTATGTTACAGTAGGACCTGGGAGGTTTTTAAAAGTATCTGAGAGCAAGAGATTAGGGAAAAATCTGGTTCTCCAAGTCATACTTCTCAATAACTTGTGTGGGTGCATTGGGGTGGGGGAGTAGGATGGGGTAGGGGAGAGGGAGGGAAGGGAAGGCAAGTTAAGGGCGGCATTTATCCAGGCTGGCCCTAGCATTCCAGCCAGTGTTCCCCTGTTTCCAGGCAGGCCAGGTCATGGCTGACTCTAAAGACACACAAAGGCCTGCCAAGGTCGAGCTGAGAGCCCCTGGGCTTTATTTAAATGTGTTGGAAGCATTCCATGGTCCGTGACAAACCTATCAGCAGTAGGGTTTGCCTGCAAATGGTTTAACCACGGTGGCCCTGGGCCCCAACCAGAACCTCCACAGCTCCACGAGCCGCGTCTTTGCCGTAGATGGGCCCGCAGCAGAGCGTGTGCCCATCCCGTGCCCTGGCTGGCCGACAGCAGGCAGGTATGCAGACAGCCAGAGGCCGACACCAATGATGGGTTCTGAGATAAGTTCCCAACACTTACACAGCAGGGGCAGTGGCCACCAAAAAGAAATAGCCAATGTCACTCAGTGAACCACTGGGCGACAACTTCACCAGACCCAGTTGGTGATTTATGGTTCACGAGGTGACGAAGTCCCAGGGAGCCTCTGGAAAACTACTTGGAGAGAAAGCTCTGTAGACAGGATTTCCCATTTTCTCTTTCCATTTTAATGATATAGTTCCCCCCTGGGGTCAAGGGAGGAGGAAAGGGCTTTTTATATATGGTAGTGGCCATGTGCAAAAGACATATTTCCCTTGACATTCAATTCAGGATGAAGACGCACATTTGTAAAGCATATGTGAAAAATGTCATGCGCATAGGATATGAAATATTTGTTGTCATGGCTTCGGCTAGTTTTGTGAAATATCACAGGACAGGGAGAAAAATGTTAAGAGTGAGAAACCACTGGGGAGAGTGGGAGCCCTGGTCTTAAGGACCCTTTCACAAAGCCAGGCACCAGACAGGTTCAGAAAAGAGGAGGGGTGGTTAGCATATAGATTCGTGTCTGCTTGTGCTTGCATAAAGAATTTCCAGCAGGATGCACAGGACACCATTACAGCAGTTACCTGTTGGGAGGGATGACAGAATTTTCTTTGTCTTTTTTCAAAAACTGTGAACTATATGAATATATTACCTTTTCAAAATGTGACATAAAAATCAAACAAACAAAAAAAGCCTTTCACTTTGGGAGCCTGCATCTCAGAGCAGAACTAGAACATTCAGAGAAATACTGTATATTTTGATTGGAAAAAAAAATCTCAAAAATTCAATTTCCTCCCTCTAGGCATCGCTTTCCCTGTAACCAAAAATTGGCCATCAGCCACCCCCCCACCACCAGTTCCTGGTGGTCTGCTTATGCAGTTCATAGTCCTCTCCCTCGTGGAAGTCTTGCCCACAACTGCCCCCCAGGCCTCATGCTGCTGTCCTTGGCCCCTTGTTCTGCACTCTGAGAACCTGGAGGGCTCACCGTGGTGCAGTGCAGCATGGTCTGAGGAGCCAGCTTAACAGGCACCCTCCCTCCGGGTGAGCAAATCTGCAGCTGGGGAACCCCGCTCTCAGCTGAGGGAGGTGCAAGCCTGGCAAGTCTTTCCAAACCTTGAAGAGTTTGCTATTGGGTTGGGAAACAAAGACTCAGCTGTCTTCTAATATCTGTCTCCCTTTTTTCTATAATAACAGAACCCTCATTTTGTCACTAAGCGCACGGCTGCCCAGCCATCCTCGCAGCTAGGTCTAGCCACTGGCCGAGACCAGGCCAATAAGATGTGAGAAGAAGTGATGTGGGTGATTTCCAGGACATGCCTTCCAAGGGAGAGGATGTGCCCCATACTTCCCCCTGCCCCGTTCCCACTGTTTGGAATGTGGACATGGTGAGGGTGAGCCACTTGAGGCCACATGGATGAGGGCAATACTCCAGGGCTGGCAGAGTGACAGGAGGAAGGAGCCTGGGTTGCTGACACTGTGGAGCCACCATTACAAGCCCTGGAGTGCTCAGCCGTTGCCCATTAGGTGACTCTTGTTTAAGCCACTGCTTTAGAGCCAAGCCTTCATCAGAATGGAGAAAGGGAGACAGAGAATATGTAGAGAAAAACTTAGTAAAACAAAATAACGTAAGTAAGGCATCTGGACAAGACAAGATAGGAGATTGCCACTTTGCCTCTCTTCATCCAGTGTGTTCAGTCACTTAGTATAAGTCACCTAGCACATGTTTATCAAGTTCTCACTCTGGCAGGCTCCATGCTCCATGCTTTAAAAGCACGATGTCACTTAATCCTCCATCACCATTTTGAAAATAGGAAACTGAGGCCCCATGAGGTTAAAGGATTTGCCCAGTTCCCTTGGCTCATTAGTGGTGGAGCTGGGATTGGAACTCAGTCTCCCCAACCCTGGAGCCCGTAATCTTGGCCATTGAGCCACACTGCCTCCCAAAGACCCAGGTTCCTGGATATGGCACATCCAGAGCTTACGGCTGGACGCCAGGCCTTCTTTGTTTGATGGCCTCCCACGTATTGGGTGCAGTGACTGCATGTTCTTTATGAGGGGCTGTGGCTGCACCCTAAGATGTAGGACACTCAGCAGGACAGCATAGACAGGAGAACAACTGAGTGATGAAGGTCCATATGCCGCATCAGCTAGCCTCTCGGGCTTTGATAGAGTCAGAGGACAGACTGGAGGGGAAGACCCAAGGGTCTGGGGCTAATGATGACGATGACAGCAGAAACCCCAAGTGCCTCTGCAACAGCGTAGGAAGAGGCAGCCTAATCCTTCTCCCTGCAGAGCTCCAGGGCTGTCTGGCTCTGGCACTTCTATTTCTGAGTGAGCCTTTGCCCTGACAGGCCCCCTGTGGGAAACCTTCTCCTCCTTATCAGCTTAGCCACTCCCCCTGGTTCTTCCAGACTCAGCCTTGGCTTCAGCTCCTTAAGGAAGCCTTCCTCAATCCCCACTCCTTCCCCCAAGCTTCTTGCCCACCACACTTTTCTGAGGGCCTGTCTCTTGCACAGGCTTGGCCCTCCTTGAGGGCAGGAGCTGTCTAGGTGTCCTCAGCCCCTGCAGAGCCACCCAGGGCTGGATGCAGAGGAAGCTGGGTTCGCTCTGGGCCCAGCTTCCTCCTTGGGAAGAGATCCAGGATCCCCATGGGAAACACAAATAAGCAGGCAGGAATGTGGCTTTAGAGGCATGCAGGGCAAAGTCCTGGAGCTGGAAAATCTGGCAAGCACCACATCCTGCCTCCCCACTTCCATTCTGTTCACGGACATGCGTTAGTCCCATGGGGGTGGTCCGGGAGCCTCCAAGCCTAGGAATCCTACCACCACAGCCACCACTCTCCAGAAGTTTCCATCACCTCACTTCTCTACCCCAGACTGAAGTGCAGTCATGTGCCATCTATCAGGCACTCCAAAGTGAGGTTTCTGTCTTTCACTGGATTTGAAATTCCAATTTGTGTTACACCGGTAAAAGGGAATTAAAAGCAGACAATTCAATTTTGCAAAACAAATCCACAGAAATTGCTGGAGAAACTTTCCATTATTTTGGCAAAATCAAGCCAGATTGGACTGCCCATGGTAATGGCAGCATTTTGAGGTACGTTGCAGGCCCACAGCCCTAAAGCTGGGCCAGGCTATTTTTCTTGGCACCAGAAGCCCCCAAGACTTTAGGGTTCTTCCCAGGAAGCTTCCAGCTCGTGATGACTATTACAGATGCAAGAGGTGGCTTCAGGTGTTAGAGGCAGTGGGAGGGGATGGACACCCAGCATGGGCAGCACAGACCCTTCGGGCTCCCACTTCTGGCGGCACTCCACACAGTGGAGATCAGTGTCCCTATGGGAATCAGCCAGCATTGTAAAGAATTGACCTTCTGGAACAAGTTTTAAATGATGAGCAAATTTGAAAGCCCAGAAATGCTTTGGACTCTCTGGTTTGTGTGCATCTACCATACTGGGGGCTCAGGACTCTGCTCATGGGCTCTGAATCTGGGGCCCAAACCCATCAGAAATGGCACTTCATGATGACTGTCTGGCCACAGCTTTATTTAGAAGCCCATGGTGGAAAAAACAGAACCATCATACAACCCTTTCTCTTAAAATATGTAACACCAGGAATACTGGGAAAAGTGTGGTGAGTGAGTGGCACGGGATCCAGCGCATGGGCAGGAAATGGCAAAATCCCAGCCTGGCAGGGAACCCATACCATAGAGGATTCATTGGTCCTCCCATTAACACCTCCCTGAGATTTATATGATTGCAAAACAATCCACATTGCTGAGTGTGGTGTTATTTTAAACAAAGTGTATACCTGTTAAACAATATAAAGATGGGAATAAAAAATTAACAAAACCTACAAGGTGAATTTGAATGCTTTTTATTTTGTATTGTAACCAAGGTATGTAACATATTCTATTCAACCAAGTATGGTCAAGGATGGTATATCGTGATCCTCGATCATAAATCTTAAGATAACTATTGGTAAGGAAGTTAGATATCTACATATAAAAGAATGAATTTGGACCCTTACTGTCTTAGTCCATTTGGGCTGCTATAGCAAAATACCATAAACTAGGTGGTTTATAGACAGCAGAAATTTATTTCTTATAGTTCTGGAGGCTGAGAAGTTCAAGATCAAGGTGCTGGCAAGTTCAGTTTCTGGTGAGGGCCCACTTTCTGGTTCATAGATTGTGCCTTCTTGCTGTAGCCCCACGTAGTGGAAGGACTAGCCAGCTCCCTATGTCTCTTTTATAAGGGCACTAATATAATTACCTCCTGATGGCTCCACCTCCTAATACTATCACCTTGAGGGTTAGGATTTCAACATATGAATTTTGGGGGGACACAAACATTCAGACCATAGCACTTAACCTATACCATATACAAAAATTAACTCAAAATGGATTAAAGACCTAAATATAAAACATAAAACTATAAAACTCTTAGAAGAAAACAGAGGAAAAGCTTCATGAGATTGGATTTAGCAATGATTTCTTGGCTAAAAATGACACCAAAAGCACAGGCAACAAAATTTAAAAATAGATAAAATGAATTTCATCAAAATTTAAAATTTCTGTGCATCAAAGGACAAAATCACACAATCAACAGAGTGAAAAGGCAACCTATGGAACAAGAGAAAATATCTGTAAATCACATATCTTATAAAAGGTTAATATTCAAAATGTAAAAAGAACTCCTACAACTTAACAATAACAAAGCAACCTGATCAAAAAATAGGTGAAGAACTTGAATATACATCTCTCCAGAGAAGATATATAAATGGCCAGCAAGATGAAAATATGTTCAACCTCACTAATCATTAGTGAAATGCAAAACCACAATGAGATATCACCTCACACCATTAGGATACTATCAAAAAAAAAAAACCTCAGAAAATAACAAGTGTTGGTGAGGATGTAGAGAAATGAGAACCCTTGTGCGCTGTTGGTGAGGCTGTAACACGGTGCAGCTGCTATAGAAAACAGTGTGGCAGTTCCTCAAGAAACTAATAATACAGTTACCATATAATGTAGCAATTCCACTTCTGAACATATACCCAAAAGACCTGAACGCAGATATTCAAATAGATGTTTGTACACCCATGTTCATAACAACATTATTCACAATAGCCAAAAGGTGGAAGCAGCACAAGTGTCCATTGATGGATGAAAGGATAAGCAAAATCTGGTGTATATACACAATGGAATATTGTTCAGTCTTAAAAAGAAATGACATTCTGATACAGGCTGCTATATGGATAAATCTTAAGGATGTTATGCTACATAAAATAAACCAGTCACAAAAGTACAAATAGCGTATGATTGCACTTGCATGAGGTATCTAGAGTAGTCAAACCCATAGAAACAGAAAGAAAAATGGGGGTTGCCAGGGATGGGGAGAGACAGAAATAAGTTGTTGTTTAATGGGCATGAAAAAGTTCTGGAGATTGTTTGTACAACAATGTAAATGTAGTTAATACCACTGAACTCTACACTTAAAATGGTTAAAACGGTAAATTTTATGTTATGCATATTTTACCATAATTAAGACAAAAAGATAACTTTTTTTTAGAAATAGTTTTTTTAAAAAAAATACCTATTTGTAGAGGAACAGCTGTTTTTTTCTCCCTCCTCTATCAGATCTGTGTGGAGTACTCATAGGCACCAGGAACCACCTAAATTCCCACATGAAGGTTTTATTTTCATGGTATGTTAAAAATCTGCCTTTGAAGACACGCTAATTTCAGAATACACTTTATTCCCAAACTTTGGTAAAACATATTTATGCTAGGCTTTTAACTCACTTAATTAAAAACAAAAAGCCCATGTTTAATGTGTGTTATGTTGTGTTTGAGGCCGTCTTTCCTGGCCAGCTGCATCCTTTAAATAAACCCAAGCTGTTTCTTCAATATGAGTTTTCGGTTGAAAAAGAGAGAAGTCCTTTGCAAATCCTTTTTACCAAAGGAAAGCAGACCCCTCTCAAAGTATTTAATGAAAATGTTGGCTATAGGGTAAGAGAGGTTGTATAGGTATAATTGTCCCTAGTCTACAGTTCAGGAAACTGAGGCCCAGAGAAAATGCTACAGAGTAAAGCTACTTGCCACAAAGTATGTCCATGGCAGAGCCAGAGCTGGGCTTCCGATGAGGGCTCCCCCGCTGCCCTCTGGCCCCTCTGCTAATCTGGACACCGTGGGTGAAGGTGGAGGAAACTGCACACAGGGCAGGGTGCCAGGACACCTCCTCCTTCCCCAAGCCCCTGCTCCCCAGACAGCCTGAGGGATGACCCTTTAGCTCAGTAAAAACTGGAACTCAAAAGTGTGAGCTAACTATTGGGCTAAAGGGCATCTGTGTTCTTTAAAATTCAGACACACCATGACTATTGTTATTCTTAGTAGGCAGGTGGTAAGGCAGAGCCATTTCCAGAAGCAGGACCTCTCTCCACCAGGCACCATCCTGCATCCCAGCAGTGCCAGCTGGCCAACTCCTAGTCATCCTACAGGAGTCAGCACAGCCCCTCCTGCTCCAGGAATTCTTCCCTGGTGACCCCTCCCAGCCTAGTGGGTTAGGTGCCCCTCCTGGGGTCCACGGTCCTGCACATCCACCTCACAGCCCCCATCTCTATAAGTTACACGGGCTCCTTTTCTTCCCTGAAAGCTCAGTGGGTGCAGGGAGCATTCTGTCCTGATGGTCACAGTGACAACAGCTCCACCCACCTGCTGAGTGGCTGGCCTGGGCCAAGTCTTTGCGTGCATTTCCTCACTTGGCCCCTCTCACTGGGGAGGATCATCATTACTCCATCTTACAGGTGACAAGCAAACCCAGCTTCTCACCCTCGCTCTGCAGGCAGGCAATCTGTGTCCTCGGGCAGGTCACTTGACCTTTCTGAGCCTGTCTGCCCTAGCGCCCGTGCTGGTGACTGCTGTCTGGGGAGGGGGCATTTCAGGGCATTCTGAATCAGAGAAGCAAGGAACCCTCTCCCCTTCCTCCCTCCTCACCCTCCATGGTGGCTTCCCCAAGCTTTCAAACTGTCCTTCCCCTTGGGCCTTGAAGAGCGTGTCACTGGGTTTAGGGATGCTGCCACCTGGTGGCCACAGGCCATCAGGACGCCCGGGGGCAGCCACATGAGTTTAGAAGGGCTGGGAGTAGGCCCTGGCTGGCTGGAGCACATGTCTGGAGAAGGCTGGGCAGCTGGACTCCAGAGACCCCACCCACGCAGCATGAAAGCTTCATGGTTAAACCCAATAGTCCCACAGATTGGGTTCAATTCCTAGTTCTGACACTTCCCAGACGCATTACCTTGAGCAAGTCAACTAACTGCTCTCAGCCTCAGTTTCCTCATCTGTAAGATGGAAAGCTTTCATGTCAAGGGTACCTGGCCCAGCAGAAACCTGGAGATTTTTCCTAGAGCACCCCTTTTACTTCATTTAATTTAAAATGGAATTATATGAAACTCATGTACATTAAGAATTCAACTCCAAAACTATGCTTGCTTTAAACAACAACTGGGCCGTCTGAGAGTTTAGGGTTTGTGAAGGCTGTGTTAGTCTCCTCTGACAGCCTCTCTCCCAGGGTGAACCTTCACTGTACCATCAGGGGTTCTACTAAGAACAGTTCTCACCTACCAACTCTTGCTGCATGCTTGGCACTTTCCACATATCTCATTTAGCCTTTGCAACAACAGCAAATTGTCCCCATTTTACAAAGCAGAAAACTGAGGTTCCGAGAGGCTGCATAACTTGCTTGAGGTCACACAGTTGTTATGTGAAAGAGCCAAGCCTCAGACCTGAGTCTGCCTGACACCAGAATCCTCACTGCCCCAACGCTGGGGATAGCCCTGTAGGTGGTGTTTCAAGGGATGTCTGGAGAGGCCATCGTTCTGTTCCTGAGTTCTCCTGGGAGCATGTGATGTTTGCTGGGACGTTTGCTCACTGAGGTAACACTCCCCAGGATCCTGACACCAGACGCCCGACAGCCCACCAGAGGCTGCCCTAGGCGAGGGGCCATGCAGACAGAAACTAGCACTTCCCCTGTTCTCACCCTCCTGGCTCTCATTCTCCCTTCGTGGGACTTCCAGCTCCCATCTGCATCCGGAAAGCCAACAGCCAGCACTGTCATGCACACCCCCTCCCCACAAACCCGGGGAGTTCCTGCTGGCTTTCGGAAAAGGCATCCTGGGCAGGGCTTCCACTTGCCAGTGAACCCCCTGGTTGTTTCAGTTCTCTTTCTTGCTGGGAAATGCTCTGACCCAAGTTATTAAGGACACAGAGACCATAAACACATCTCCTCTGCTCATGCCAGGGCTGTGGGTATGGACACAGCCCTCTCCTCACTGAGGCATGGTTTCTTCCCATTGGGGTGTCCCATTCCCAAGGGAAGAAACTAAGGCCTGGAGAGGAGATAGGACTTGCCTGAGGTCACACATTTCAGGGTGGCAAAGCCCCCTGCCAGGCTTCTGCCCACTGCCCTACTCTGCTGGTGGGCAGCAGTACCAGAGGATCAATGAGGTCTTGCCCAGACTAGAAGGCCTGTGTACATGGGGGGCCCTGAGGAGGAGGCCCTTTCCCATGGTTTAGGGACATTCTGCAGGCCAGGTGGTCTTTGGGCTGGGCAGATCAATGAGAGGAAAGGCTCCGGAACATGGCCAGCCACTTTTGGCTCAGCAGGCTGAGCCCCCATGTGGATTTGCAGCCCTCGAAGTACCTCAGAATGGCCATTCGAGCTTCCGGTTTTCCATCCGTCCCTCTGGGAGGTGCATCTGTCTGCACTGAGTAGGGGTATGGTGCTGGCAAGAGGCCTGGGGCCAAGTCTAGCTGCCTAGTCTGCACATGGCTTCCCTCCCTCACAGGGCAATCGACATGCCTGAAGTGCTGCACTTAGAACCACTCCTTTAGGTTACTACTGCCCCGACTAGGTTTCCTGAGAAGGAGACATAGCAAGTCCCCAAGAATTGCCAGGAGAGGATTTTCTCAGTGACCTGAGCTTTGCTCCCTCTTCCTCCTTTCAGGAGGACCCAGGGTATAGGCGATGGGCGAAGGATTCAGAAAAGGCAGTTGGAGATGCAAAGACTGTGGTGGGGGATTTCACTGAGCTTCAGACATCTGTCCTACTTGGTCCTGCTACCAAACATCCAGTGGCTCTGGGGGACAGCCCTGCCCCTCACTACCTCCCCCTCCCCAAACCCCCACCTCTCCTGTCTGATTCACTGTTGAGGAACCAGGAGCCACGCTTGTCTCCAGAACCATAAGACTGGCTCCAAAGCGTGGCCCAGAGGGAGTTTGTGGCACCAAAACTATCAACAGCTGTTTGTGGTTGGGCCTAGAGGACTGGGGGTCAGCTCTCCTGGGTCCTTGCCTAGTGGTGCTACAGATTTACTGTGTGACTTATGCAGGCCATTTCCCTTCTCTGAGCTTCCAGGTCAGTTATTTGAGCACGTGGCCCTGAGGCGCCCAGGGTAGTCAGAAAAGGCCCAGGAGTAACCAGCTAAGTCCCCAGAGCAGCAGCCTGGGGGAGGAGCAGACTCAGAGACCCTTAGAGGAAGCAGAGCCTCCCAGGCCACTGCGCTGAAGGGTCCCAAGCACATCTGCCTACAAGAAGGCAGGAGACAAGCTGCTGGAATGAGTCAGGGTGTGCTCAGGGAGAGCCCAGGCCAGAGCCCCCCTCTTCTCCCCTTCAGTTCTACCCACTCCAGCTGCAGGCCTGGTCTGGGGCTGTCCTCATCCTCCCTACTTGGATGCCCTCCCTATTCCACTGTGCCTTTCCAAGCCTGCACAGCCTTCATCGACAGTGTTAATTTATTACTTCACTTCTCCTCTGTTAGCTTGTTACTAAAACATTACTGTTCTTTTACTGATTATCCTAGAGATTATCCCACACATCTTTGACTTATTAATGTCTACCTTAAGTTAGTAGTCTTATTGCATCCTGGACAATGCAAGGATCTCGGAACACTATAATTATATTTACCCCTCCCACCTTTGATGGTTTTATCTTTGTATCTACTTCAATTATATATATATATTTAAAACACATTTTAAAATATCACCATTGTTATTATTGTTTCATATAGTTAATATTCACTTTGATTTATCTGCATATACTCATTTTCATTGTTCTTCCTTTTCTTCTGCATTTCTATGCTTCTGTCTGGGATTGTTTTCCTTCTGCCTGAAGAACACTAGGATTTATTTTAGTGTAGGCATATTGTTGAAAAATTCTCTCCATTTTTGTTCACCTGAAAAATGTCTTCATATTATCTTCATTTTTGAAGGATTCTTTATCTGGGTATAGAGTTCTGTGTTGGTAGTTATTTTCTTTTAGAACATTAAAGATGCCATTCCATTGTCTGCTGGTTTCCATAATTTCATTGAAAAGTCAACTGTTACATTTAATGTTGCTACTTTGAAGGTCTGTTGCCCTTTTTCAGGCTACTTCTAAGATTTCCTTGTTGACTCTGGTTTTTAGCAGTTTTACTATGATGTGTATACACATGGTTTGCTTTGTAATTATACTTCTTAGTGTTTGTCCTGTTTCTTGAATCTGTGGCTTCCTTTCTTTGATTAATTTTAGAAAATTCTAAGACTAAATCTCTTTAAATTTTGCTTCTGCCTCATAATTTACTCCTCTCTGAGACCACAATTACATGTATACTCCATTTTTTTCCTCAGTATTCCATATTTCTCTTACATGCTTTTCTGTGTTTTCTATCTTCTTTTCTCTCCATGATTCAGTCTGGACATATTCTACTGACCTATCTTCCAATCTACTAATCATCCCTTTTGCTAATCTATTAACTAATTATCTACTAATCCTTCTATTGAATCTTTCATTTCAGTTATTACAATTTTTAGTTCTAGACTTTCCATTTGATGCCTTTTTAATAAATTCCCATCCCCTGATAATATTGTCCATCTTGCATCTATTTTCCTGAGCATGTTAATCAAGTTATTTTAAAGAAGTCTGATAATTTCAATATCTGGATTCCCCCTCAGATTTTTTAAAAATTGAGGTATAATTTCTATAGAGCAAAATGTCCTCAGCAAACTAGAAATAGAAGAAAGCTTCTTCAATTTGAAAAAGAGCATTTGCAAAAAACATACAGATAACATCATACTTAATGATGAGAAACTAGAAACTTTCCTGCTAAGATCAGGAAAAAGACAAGAATATCCCCTCACACCACTTATTTTTAACATTATACTGAAAGTCCTAGCTAATGAAATAAGAAAAGAAAAGGAAATATAAGGTATACATATTGGGAAGGAATAAATAGAACTGTCTTTATTTGCAGATGACAAAATTGTCTATGTAGAAAATCCAAAATAATTGACAAAAAACTCCTGGAGTTAATAAGTGATTATAGAAAGACTGCAGGATACAATATTAATATACAAAAGTCAATTACTTTCTTATATATCAACAATGAACAAGTGGAATTTGAAATTAAAAAAACACAATGTCATTTACATTAGCATCCAAAAAAAATTTAGGTATAAATCTAATAAATCATGTACAAGATCTCTATGAGGAAAATGACAAAACTCTGATGAAAGAAACCATAGAAGAACTAAATAAGTGGAGATAATATTTCACGTCCATGGATAAGAAGATTCAATATTGGCAAGATGTCAGTTCTTCTCACCTTTGTCAATGTGCCAATAAAACTCCCAGCAAGTTATTTTGTGGATATTAACAAACTGATTCCAAAGTTTATAAGGAGAGATAAATGACCCAGAAAAGCCAATACAACGTTGAAAAAGAACAAAGTCAGAGGACTTACACCACCCGACTTCATGATTTGTTGTAAAGCTACAGCAATCAAGGCAGTGTGGTAGTGGTGGAAGAACAGACAGATAGATCAATGGTGCAAAACAGACAGCCCAGAAATAAACCCACATGAATATATCAACCAATCTTTGACAAAGGAGAAAGGCAATACAATGGAGAAAAAAGTAGTCTTTTCAGCAAACAGTGCTGAGATAACTGGACATCTATAAGCAAAAATATGTATATATATATTTTTGAATCTAGAGACAGAACTAACACCCTTCACAGAAATTAACTCAAAATGGATGATAGACCTAAAATGTAAAAGTAAAACTAAAAAATTCCTAGAAGATGCTATAGGAGAAAATCTAGATGACCTTGAGTCTGGTGATAACTTTGTAGATACAACATCAAAGGACATGGGCATGTTTCTTTCACAGCCCATGAAAGAAACAGTTGATAAGCTGGACTTCATTAAAATTAAAAACATCTGCTTCATGAAAGACACTGTCAAGAGAACAAAAAGGCAAGCCATAGACTGGGAGAAAATATTTGCAAAAAAACATATCTGATAAAAGACCGTAATTCAATATATACGAAGAACTCTTAAAACTTAACAATAAGAAAATGAACAATCTGATTTAAAAAATGGACAAAAGATCTAGACACCTCACCAAAGAAGATATTCAGATGGCAAATAAGCATATTGAAAGATGTTCAACATCGTATGTCATTAGGGAATTGCGATTTAAAAGAACGAGATATCACTACACACCTATTAGGATGGTGGAAAATTTCATGGCCTCCAGCACATGCTGGTGAGGACGTGGAGCACCAGGGACTCTCTTCCATTGCTGGTAGGAATGAGAAAATGTACAGCCACTTTGGAAGACAGTTTGGCAGTTTTTTACAAAACTAAACATACTGTTACCATATAATCCAGCACTTATGCTCCTTGGTATTTACCCAAAGGAATTGAAAACCTATATCTGCATAAAAACCTGCACACAGATGTTTATAGCAGCTTTATTCATAATTGCCCAAACTTAGAAGCAGCCAACATGTCCATCAGTAGGTGAATGAATAAACAAACTGTGGTACATCCATAAAAATGGAATATTATTCAGTGCCAAAAAGAAATGAGCTATAAAGCCATGAAAAGATACAGAGGAACCTTAAATGAATATTACTAAGTGAAAGAAGCCAATCTGGAAAGGCTACACACCATATGATTCCAAGGAAATGACATTATGGAAAGGGCAAGACAATGGAGGTAGTAAGAAGATTGCTGGTTGCTAGGGTTAGGGGAAGGGATGGATGAATAGGCAGAGCACAGAGGATTTTTAGGACGATGAAACTAATCTGTATAATTTCCATTGAGTTAAATGCATGATAAATTTTTTTCTGTCTGTACACACTATGTCACCACCACATTTTCATCATTTCAGAAAATTCTCTCATGATGCTTTCCAGTTGTTATGGCTGAATTGTGTCCCCTCAAAATTCATATATTGACGCATCCCTGGTTCCTCAGAATGTGACCTTATTTGGAGATAGAGCCTTCACAGAGATAATTAAGTTAAAATGAGGTCATTAAGGTGGGCCCTAATCCAACATGACTGGTGTCCTCATAAAAAAGGGAAATTTGGATACAGGCATGCATATAGGGAGACTTCCATGTGAGGATGAAGACCTGAGATCAGGGTAATGCTTCCACAAGCCATAGAATGTCAAGGATTGCCAACAAACCATTAGAAACTAGGTGTGAGGCATGGAACAGATTCCCTCTCACACAGCCTGCAGAAGGAACCAACCCTGATTCTTAGGGTTGGATTTCTAGTCTCCAGAAACATGAGACAATAAATTTTTATTGTTGAAGCCACACAGTTTGTGGTACTTTGTTACAGCAGTCCTAGGAAACAAACACACTTGTCAACACCTCAGCAGAGGTGATTCAATATTATGACTTGTATTACCTAACATAGGTTAGTTTCGCCTGTTCTTGTACATCATGTAAATAGAATCGTATAGTCTGTACCTTTTGTGTTTGGTTTCTTTTTTCCCACATAATGTTTTTGAGATTCATTTACATTGTTGTGTATATCATTAGTTCATTCTCTTTTTTATTGTTGTGTTGTGTTTCATTGTATACATATTAAATAATTTGTTTACCCACTTTCCTGTTAATGGACATTTGGGCTATTTCCAGTTTTTGGCTAATAGAATAAAAGTACTATGAACATTCAAGTACAGGTATTTTTGTGAACATACATAATGAGGTTGTTTCTGTTGTCTGTTTTTTTCTGTTGTTTTTTAGACAGTTGGTAAATTTTTAAAAATTAAATTTTAAAAATTAAATTTTTATTAATTATGGAGCATTGTTTTTTTTTTTTTAACGAAATAACCAGTCTTTATTTCTTTTTTTTTTCTTTTTTTTTTTTTTAATTTTTTTTTTTTTAATTTATTTTTTTAATTTCAGAATATCATGGGGGTACAACACTTTGGCCATACACATTGCCCCTGTTCTGCCCGTGTCCGAGCCACAATCGTGGTCGTCTCCCAAACTGTGCTCCCCACATCCATTCAGTGAGAGTTTTTCCCATCCCTTCCACCCCCCTCCCGCCCGCCCGCCCTCAGATGAATGTTATTGCCCTGTGTGATGTAAGGGTTCCTCAGTTAGTACCAGTTTGATGGTGAGTACCAGTGATGCTTGTTTTTCCAATCCTGTGACACTTCGCTTCGAAGAATGGGTTCTAGCTCCGACCAGGATAATACCAGATGTGTTAATTCACTATTGTTCCTTATTGCTGAGTAATACTCCATGGTATACATATACCACATTTTATTGATCCACTCGTGTATTGATGGGCACCTGGGTTGTTTCCACAACTTTGCAATTGTGAATTGTGCTGCTATGAACATTCGAGAGCAGATGTCTTTATTATAAAATGTCTTTTTTTCTTTTGGATAAATACCCAGTAGTGGGATTGCTGGGTCAAATGGTAATTCTACTTTTAATTCTTTGAGATATCTCCATATTCTTTTCCATAGAGGTTGTACTAATTTGCAGTCCCACCAGCAGTGTATGAGTGTTCCTACCTGTCCACATCCCCGCCAACATTTGTTATTTGGGGATTTTTTGATATGAGCCAATCTCACTGGAGTTAAGTGATATCTCATTGTGGTTTTGATTTGCATTTCCCTGATGAGTAGAGAAGTTGAGCACTTTTTATATGTTTGCTGGCCATCATTCTGTCTTCTTTTGAAAAGTTTTTGTTCATGTCCTTTGCCCATTTTTTAATAGGGTTGTTTGATTTTTTCTTGTTGATTTTCCTAAGTTCTGTATAGATTCTGGTTATAAGCCCTTTATCAGAGGTGTAGCATGCAAATATTTTCTCCCATTCTGTAGGTTGTCTGTTCACTCTAGTGATAGTTTCCTTGGCTGTGCAGAAGCTTTCAATTTGATCAGGTCCCATGTATTTATTTTTGTTGCTGCTGTGATTGCTTTGGGGGTCTTCTTCATAAATTCTTTGCCTAGGCCAATGTCCATAAGAGTTTTTTCCAACATTTTCTTCGAGAATCTTATGGTTTCATGTCTTAGGTTTAGATCTGTTATCCATTGTGAATTGATTTTTGTGAGAGGCGAGAGGTGTGGGTCCACTTTCAGTCTTCTACATATGGCCATCCAATTTTCCCAGCACCATTTGTTGAATAGGGAATCTTTTCCCCAGTGTACGTTTTTCTGGAATTTGTCAAAGATCAGGTGACTGTATGAGGTTGGTTTTATATTTGGGTTCTCAGTCCTGTTCCATTGGTCTACATGTCTGTTCTTGTGCCAATACCATGCAGTTTTGGTTACTATAGCCTTGTAGTATAGTTTGAAGTCTGGTAGACAGATGCCTCCCAATTTGTTCTTTTTGCTTAAGATTGCTTTGGCTAGACGGGGTCTTCTCTGGTTCCACACAAAGCGTAGAATTATTTTTTCTAGATCGGCAAAAAATGATGTTGGTATTTTGATAGGGATTGCATTGATTCTGTAAATTAATTTAGGTAGCAAAGCCATTTTTACTATGTTGACTCTGCCTATCCAAGAGCATGGTAAGGTTTTCCATCTATTTACATCCTCTGCAATTTCCTTTCTCAGTGTTTCATAATTCTCTCTATATAGGTCTTTGATCTCCTTAGTTAGATATATTCCTAAATATTTAATTTTCTTTGTTGCTATTGCAAAAGGTATAGCATCTTTAATTTGTTTCTCGGCTTGATTGTTATTAGCATATATGAAGGCTATGGATTTGTGTGTATTAATTTTGTATCCTAAGACTGCTGAATTCATTTATCAATTCCAGTAATCTCTTGGTTGAATCTTTGGGGTTTTCTATGTATAATATCATATCGTCTGCGAATAGTGAAAGTTTGACCTCTTCTGCCCCTATCTGGACGCCCCTGATTCCTCTGTCTTGTCTAATTGCTGTGGCCAGGACTTCCAGCACTATGTTGAAAAGAAGTGGAGATAGTGGACACCCTTGTCTGGTGCCAGTTTTAAGGGGGAATGCCTTCAATTTTTCCCCATTCAGTATGATATTGGCTGTGGGTTTATCGTATATGGCTGTAATAGTTTCTAGGAATGAGCCATCTATGCCTATATTGTTAAGAGTTCTTATCATAAAAGGGTGTTGGATTTTGTCAAAAGCCTTTTCTGCATCTATTGAAAGGATCATATAATCTTTGTTCTTGCTTTTATTTATATGGTGAATTACATTTATAGATTTGCGTACGTTGAACCATCCCTGCATCTCGGGAATAAAGCCCACCTGATCATGATGGATTATTTTTTTGATGTACATTTGAATTCGGTTTGCAAGGATTTTATTGAGAATTTTTGCATCTATATTCATAAGGGATATTGGTCTGTAGTTTTCTTTTTTTGTTGTGTCCTTTCCTGGCTTTGGTATCAAGGTGATATTGGCTTCGTAGAATGAGTTTGGGAGGATTCCATCCTTCTGGATATTTTCAAATAATTTCTGCAGTATAGGCACCAGTTCTTCTTTGTAGGCTTGGTAGAATTCAGGTGTGAACCCATCTGGTCCGGGACTTTTTTTTGTGGGTAGGTTTTTAATTACTGCTTCAATTTCGGTGCTTGATATTGGTCTGTTTAGAAATTCAGTTTCTTCCTGGTTGAGCCTAGGGAGGTAGTGTGTTTCTAAGAATTTGTCCATTTCCTCCACGTTTTCGTGTTTGTGGGCATAGAGATTTTTGTAGTATTCAAAGATGATGTTTTGTATTTCCATGGTATCAGTTGTGACTTCTCCTTTTTCATTTCTAATTGAGCTTATTAGAGTCCTTTCCTTTCTGCTTCTGGTCAACCTGGCAAGTGGCCTGTCTATTTTGTTTATCTTTTCAAAGAACCAGCTTTTCGTTTCATTGATCTTCTGTATTGTTCTTTTGTTCTCGATTTCATTTAATTCTGCTCTAATTTTGGTTATTTCTTTTCTTCTGCTGGTTTTAGGATTGCTTTGCTCTTCCTTTTCCATTTCCTTAAGATGATTCATTAGTTTACTGATTTGTGACTTTTCTGTCTTTTGGATGTGGGAATTTAGGGCGATAAATTTTCCTCTCAGGACTGCTTTTGCTATATCCCACAGATTTTGATAACTTGTGTCCCCATCATCGTTTAGTTCGAAGAATCTTTTGATTTCATTTTGAATCTCCTCTTTGACCCAATACTCATTCATCAATAGATTGTTTAGTTTCCAAGTTTTTGGAGGAAGATGTGAGTTTCTGTTGGAATTGATATCTAATTTTATTCCGCTGTGGTCTGAAAAGATACATGGTATGATTTCTATTTTTTTGAATTTGTTTAGATCTGTTTTGTGGCCTAGGATGTGGTCAATTTTAGAGAAAGTTCCATGAGCTGATGAGAAGAATGTATATTCAGTGTTATTTGGGTGGAGTGTTCTGTAGATATCTGTTAGGCCCAAAGTTCTAGAGTCCTGTTTAGGTCTTTTATTTCTCTATTTAATTTTTGTTTGGAGGATCTGTCCGTTCCGTCAGTGGGGTGTTGAAGTCCCCTGCAATTATGGCATTCCTGCTTATTATGTTGTCTAGATCTAGCAGCATTGCTTTATGTACCTGGGTGCTCCTGTGTTGGGTGCATAAATGTTTAGGATTGTTAATCCTCTTGTGAAATTTTTCCCTTCACCACTATATAGTGTCCATTTTGTCCTTCTTTACTTTTATTGCTTTAAAGTTGATGTCATCTGAAATGAGGATGGCTACTCCAGATTCTTTTGGTTTCCATTAGCCTGAAAAATTGTATTCCATCCTTTCACCTTGAGTCTGAATGCGTCTTGTGTGTAGGTGTGTTTCCTGAAGACAACAGATACTTGGTTTGTATTTTTTAATCCATTCAGCCAGCCTATGTCTCTTCAATGGGCAGTTCAAGCCATTTACATTTATTGAGAGAATTGATATTTGGGGTAAATTTCTGATTATTCTGTTGGGTGGTATCTTTTGTTTTACCTCTTGCGTCATTGTAGAATCTGGTTTCTGGGGTTTTAGCCTTTGCATAATTTACATAGGTGGGTTTCTGTTGCGCTGGTTAGTGTATAATGCAGGTCTAAGCATTTCTTGCAAGGCCGGTCTGGATTTCGCAAATTCTATCAGTGATTGCTTATCTGGAAAGGTCTTTATTTCTCCCTCATATAAGAAGCTTACTTTGGCAGGATACAGAATTCTGGGTTGACCTTTGTTTTGTTTTAGGAGATTGATGATGTCTCCCCATTCCCTTCTGGCTTGTAAGGTTTCAGTTGAGAAATCTGCAGTTAATCTGATGGGTTTCCCTTTGTAGGTTACCTCCTTTTTTTGTCTTACAGCTCTGAGGAGTGCCTCTTTTGTGTTTACTTTGGTCAGTCTAATAATTATGTGGCGTGGTGAATGCCTTTTCACGTTGACTCTCCCAGGAGTCCTGTGTGCTTCTTGTACTTGGATGTCGAGATTTCTGGCTAAGCCATGGAAATTTTCCTCTATTATTCCTTCAAACAAATTTTCCAGCCCATGCAAATTTCTTCCTCTCCCTCAGGGATACCTATTATCCTTATGTTTGGCCTCTTTACATAATCCCACATTTCTTGTATGCTTTTTTCCTGTCTCTTGTTTTGTGTTCTTTCTCTTCAGCTGATTTATTTAGTGCATAGGAGCTGTCTTCTAGCTCTGAAATTCTTTCCTCTGCATGGTCCAGCCTATTCTTAAGGCTTTCCACTGTGTTTTGTAGATCCTTGAATGCTTCTTTCATTTCTAGGATTTCTATTTGATTTTTCCGTAATATTTCTATTTCTTTGGAGAATTTTTCATTCATTTCTTGCATTTTTCTTGTGGTTTCTTTGTGCTGGGATTCAATTTTCTCTTGAATTTCATTGAGCTTTCTTATAATCCATAAACGAAATTCCTCTTCTGTCATTCTACCCATTTCATTTGGGTTGGTATCCATTGCTGAGGAACTGATAATTTCTTTTGGGGGTGACTTTTCACTCTGATTTTTCATGTTCCCTGAGTTCTTTCGCTGGTTTTTTCTCATCTGGCCTCTTGGTCGAGAGCTGGGGGTGTTAGAGCTAGTTTATGGCCCTGTCACCAGGCCCACAATTATTTTTCCTTGGCAAAGCCAGGGAGAGAAGTAGTGCCTGTATTGCCTTAGGTGTATTTTAGCAAGTTTGTTGGATCTTGAGTTAACTCTGACCTGTGGTCTTCTCCTCTTCCCAGTGGAGTGTGGTGAGAATGACCTCCCAGCTTGGGCTCTGAGCTAATGGATTGTACTTGAGAATATGAGTCCTTCGCTCCCTATTAGCTAGGTATTCTGTTATGTCCGTAGCAGACTCTGATTCCCCAGTTGGGGTATGCGAAAGCCCTGTGCTTTGGGAGGGGTCTTGTAGCTCCTAGGGTTACTTTGACCCTGCTCTTCCTGAGGTTCTGGTAGAAACACAATTTCCTTTGGCTGCAGTGTGAGAGCTGAGTTGGGAAAATTCTACACAGCTCAGAGGTTGCTCATCTAGCCACGTGTGGTTGCCCTTCTGATGTGTGTCTCCGCGTGAAACTGGTTGATAGGGGGATCTCCAATTGTGTACCCCTTTTCCACCACTAGACCTCAAGGCGAGGCAGGTGGCCGTCTCTATCCCCAGCAGTCTCCACCGGGGGATGTTCCCACGGGGAGGGGGGAGTAGTGGCAGCTGGAAGCACTCTTGGGTGGCGCTGAAATTCCCTATTGAAGTGGCAGGATTATGGGGAGCTGCTCTGGTTCAGCCTGTGGCTCTTGAGGTATTTGGTTGTCATGGGAACCAGCAGTTATACCAAATGAAGTCACTATGGCCAGCAACCTTCAAAATGAGCGATCTCTGGGGTACAGGAGGGCTGGGACCTGAGGGGCGGGCACTAGGACCGGCACGGAGCGGAGTTGTCGGAGGCCAGAGCCGGGGTAGCAGAACCAGATGGACGAGCTGCAAACTGTTTCCAATCACTCAAAGGTCCCACCCTACAGTTCCGGGATCTCGTCCCACCTGGAACCCACGGATGCCGCTGTCCCTGGCCACCACAGGCAAAGCCTGTCTCGCCCCAGGCGGATGAGCCCTGGGCCGGGGCGGGGCGGAGCCAGAGACGCGGCTCACGCTCCGCGCGGGCTGCTGTAAAGATGGCGGCCGCCGCCAGCCTGGCGCACAGCTGGGCTCCGATCGCGCCGGGAGCGCAGTTTTTCTCCGCCGGTAGTTGTAAGCAACCTCTAAGGGCGCGTCCCGCTCTCCGATAAACTCCTGGGCCCAGTCCCGCTGACTTCTAGTGGCGCAGTGCCGGCCTGCGGGTTCCGGCGCACTGTCCCGGGAAGCTGAATCTCGGTCCCCGCCCAGTTCCTCTCCAGCCCTCAGCAGTCTCTGTATATTGCAGCTGCGAGTTGTGTTTGGCTCTGGCTACTTCCTCCTCCTCTCCACAGGACTCGCCGGCCCGAGCAACCGCTCTGTCCCAACTCTGGGCTTGTCCCTGACTGCGTGTATGGGGAGGCGCGTAACCGCTTGGGGGGCAGGTCGCGCTGCGCCGACCTGGCGAGTGCGTCCTTCCCGCGCTCTGGGCTCTATTGTGCTCCGTGCGCCCTCCGATCTTTGTGAAAATTTTGTACCTGTTTTCTTGGGCTGGGCGTTCGGCGCTGTCTCTCTGTCATTCGCAATGCTGTTTTTGGAGTGAGCGGTCCGTGTTCGCCGGCAGCCGCTGGCGTTCTTCACCTCCTTTCCTGGAGCGGTATGGTGGGAGGACCCTATCACACCGCCATTTTTTGTAGTTCCCAATTATGGAGCATTGTTAATGAAAAGTTGTAGAGGCTCTGTATAACTTTATCTAGCAAGGATTTAATTTTCTTCTAGAAAACAGTTATTGAAGAGAGATTGGGGTCATTTGAGCCTGGGTTTCAGTCTTCTATTTTGATTTGCTCTTAGTCTTAGGTATACCCTATGGGGTTTCAGTTGAAATCCCAGGGTGTTTAACTGAGCCCCTCTTCCTTGGCTCCAATTTTGGTCTCCCCAGTGCCAGCCAGGAGATAGCCAAAAGCTCTGCTTAGCTTCTTAGTGTTTTAGCTCTTGCTTTTACTTGGTCTCTCAGCCTGTCATTCCATCAGCTTTGAAATCGGCAGATGTCGTGAAGGTGGAACACAATGACGGGCATACTTCTCTGTGGTTCCCTTTTACCTAGGCTCTCGGCCTTTTAAGTTCTGAGCTCCAATTTGTGTGTCCTCTGTCCTATGAGACTCCTGAGGTCTCTCAGCTGCTGCTTTCTACTCAGCTGCTAGGCCTATATCACTTTTGAATGGGCAAATGCCTCCCAGGGAAAAGGAGTGGCATGTGAGGCTTAAATTAATGGGTTTTCCTTCTCACTGAGGTCATGGCCCTTCAGTCCTGACTGCCTTGTTGCTCTCCAATGCCTTCAAACAGTTTTTTTTTTAAACTCAAATTTTATAGTTGTTCTTAGTGGGAAGGTGAGTCTGTCACAACCTATTCCATAACTGTAGCTGAAATCCCATCATTAATCACGTGTGTCAGCTCCTATTTGTCGGCGTGCCAGGCACCATACTTAGGCACTTTAATGCTTCCCCCTGCCCGAGTTTTCACAATAGTCCTTCCAAATAGGTACTTTTACTATTCCCATTTTACAGGTGGAAAATCTGAGGCTCAAAGAGGTGAAAAGATTTACCCAGGGTGGGGCAGTTACTAAGAGAAAGAACTTGAATCCAGATATGACTGTCACCAAAGCCCAGACACTTAACCGCTAGGCAGCAGCCTGTCTAGTCTTAGCTTTAGGGTTATAAGTTGGCCTGGAGGAAGGAGGCCCTCCCAGGACACTCACAGAGCCTCTCCCATCCCTGCCTTTCTGTAGCAATGACTCTTCATGCCCAAGTCTCCCTGAGCTCCCAGTGGCAGTGCTGACATCTGGAGTGTGACCCTAACTGCTCCCTTCCTGAGGGAAGACCTCCCCCACACATCTGGCACCGCTCTGGGCAAGCGGGAGCTCAGAGACATTGTGGAGAAGATGGAGCCAGGGAGGGGCCTGCATTCATGCATGTTCACTCCAGGGAAAGGTACAGGTACAGTCCCTACTCTGGGGGACCTGGTTTCCTGGGGGGCCACAGTGGTGGCATCACACTGGCTGGGACAGGCAGGGATGGCTGACCATTGTCAGAGTTCTCTGTTTTTCCCCCTTAGTTACTAAGCAACCAACTAGAGTTTGAGGACCTAAATGCTCAGAATAGAGGTAGCAGGTGAGGGGTCCTGAACACCCGGAGAGCGCCCATCTGGGCCACAAGGGTCACCCATGAGGAGGAGTAAGCAGTGGGCCTGGGGGTAGTGAGGCAGATCAGGGGTGGGGGGTGGCCCAGCCTGCACCGCTCACCTGTATACCCTCCAAGAGGCCCCAGGATAGCCAGAGTTTGGTGGGAGAAAGAAAGGATTAAAATACTGACTCATTCTGGGACTTTGGGCCTGGCACTGCCCCTCTTCGGGCCTTAATTGCCCCCTGTAATAAGACGGGCACACATCTTTTGTCACCTTGGCAGGTTGGTGGGTAATGAAGGAGATATGAACACACTGGTGGGCTACGCAGAGCTGAGCCACGTGACAGGTTAGCGCCATCACAATATTGGTCACTCGCAGGGCAGCCAGAGCCCACACTGCCAGGCAAGCGTCCATCTTCATCTCTTCCAGACCGCTGGCAAACCAGCCGAGCTGGGGGCTGGGCATAAGAGATGGCTTCTCACTGTTCTTCCATGAGTGGCCATTCTCTCCCCTCCCCTGAGGCCTGGCCCTCTCTTGAGACACTCGAGAGGCTGCCCGCTGCCTACAGCTTCCTCAGCCAACCCCTGTCTAGCCAGAATGCAGGAATGTTGTCGTCCCTCAGTGTCCCACACGCAGTGGGAGCTCCCTCACCCAGTAGCCCTCTGTCCAAAAAGGCTCTCATTGCTGACATGCCTGGGCTGCTTTTGCCCCCATTCTACTGGCAGGGGGAGGGGAATTTTGTGGCTACCCTGGGGGCAGGTCTCAAGGCCCCCGGGGATGGGGCAGTAGAGAGTAGCAGAGCTGAAACCTGGAGGGGACACCCCTCAGGAGGCCCCTCTTAGAAAGGACCCCTGGCTGGGAGTTCTCAACCTCTCAGCGGTGGGATTGCATTTCTGCAGTGACAAATCACACTTTCGTTTTCTTTCCTAAAGGGAAAAAGGAAGAAAGCAACAAAACTGATGAGTGTTCTGACACATCACATTCCTGAACCATAGCCATAAAAGCCCTCCCCAGCCCTCCCCGGCCCTCCCCGGCCCTCCCCAGCCCAGGCCCTCTCCCTCCCCAGAGCTCACAGCTGCAGGGCTAGAGCCAGATGTGCCCTGGCAACAAGGTAGGTGGAGAAGGCTGGGGGGGGAGGGGGGTGCTGGGAGAGGGCTCCTCACCAGACACACCCAGAGTGCCTCCCTCCTGCCTCAGTCCAAAGGTGGGACTAGTAGGGCTGGGTTTCTGTTTCCCCAGAGCAGCTGGGATCCAAGAGACGCAAGACAGCCTCTCGTGGACGGGCTCACATCTGGCAGGTGAGTTCTGTCAGCTATGCATTGCTCAAGGGAGTAATGTCGCACAGAGCAGCAGTGACTCTTTCTCTCTGAGGGATTCTGTCAGGGTCCCTGGGCCATGGGAATAGTTTCTAGGAGTGAACTCTGAGCTTCTGGCAAGGCCTGAGGGCACGGATGCCCAGCCCAGCTGTTCCTGGGCTCAGCCTAATCCCACACCTCAAGAAGAGGCTTTCTGCTGGCTGGGGCCAGAGCAGGAGTGTGGGCAGAGCCATGTGTGTGTCTGTGCACTAGGGAGAAGGGGGTCCCCTGGGGAGCCCAGCCCTCACTTTCAGACTATAAGGTCGCCACTCTTAACTTACTCCATGCAAAGACAGGAGGAGCAGAGGATTCTGGAATCAGAGAGACATCAGGTCTGTACCACCTGTGACAGGCTCCCTATCCCACAGCCTTTAAGGACCAGACTCCCACTGGTGATCTATCTGGACTTGATTTCACCATGTGTGTGGGCTTCTTTCCATTTAGCCACTTGGCAAATGTGCCCCCAGAGACTTACTGAGCCCAGGTGCTATCGGTCCTGGGCAGTGGGATGCAGGGCAGCATGGCAGCTCAGCCCACACCTGGCCCTTGGGAGGCTGTGGGGAGACAGGTGGGAGGAGCTCAGGGAAGATGGGACAAGGGCCCATATACTCTGGCTCATAATGCAAAGATGGACTGCCGGGGGTGCTGGCTGGGCTCCTGGGGGGTGGGGTGGAGATTCTTCCTGCTGTGGAGGTCAGAGGGCAGAGAAAGGCCACCTTCCCCAGGGAAAGGAGCTTCATAGAAGAAGTAACCTTTGAACTGAGCCTTGAAAGATGAGCAATATTTGGACACAGAGTTTGGGATAGAAAATGTGTTCTTAGCACATTTATTTTAGAGAAAATAATGTGAGAAAAAGCATGGTACCAGGAAAGTGTATAATTATTCAAATCTGCTCTGCCCTTGGTTCTTGGTGAAGGTGGTGCCAAGTCCTGGGCCACATGGGGTTGACGGATGTGGCAGAGAGTTTGTGTCCTCAAATCCATGCAGGAGCAAAGCTGACCGCTGTAAGTGGCCTACTTGTGAGTGGCCATAGGAAGCACTTGGAATGTACTAGCTATTTTTATTCTTCATTAAGGTCTCCAGGCAGCTTTTCCAATACCCAGGACCAGGCTAGTCTTCCTCTTCCCTGTCCCTCCATACCTCCCAATGCTGGAAGCACCTATCTCTTCCACCAGCTGGGTGCTCCTGAGAGCAAGGGCTTAGTCTCCTGTTGCATCTGCTTCTCCCTGGCACCTGGTTTGGTGCCTGGCTCACAGGAGGGCTCAGCAAGCATTTGTTATGTGACTGTCAGATACAAGGAAGGTGTTGCCTGTCTGTCATTTGGAGACATTTGGGCCAAATTGTCTCCAAATGACCAATAGATCACCAAAACCCCACCCTGTAAGCCCATATGCCTCATCCCGTACATAGATGAGAATGGACATATCTGTGTTATAGAAAACTACAAGGCAGAGCAAGTGGGTGGCATGTCCTATTCACAGTGTGGGAGAGACAGAGCTAGCACTAGGACCAGTGGGCCTGACCTTTCACACCAGTTCCAGCCTTGGCTCCATTCTGGCTTGGGCAGAATGATTATATCCTTGGGCATGTAGCTCTGTTTGGCTAAATGTAGCCAGGGGTCCCTGAGGTGGGCAAGTGTGTTTGGGCTCAGGGAGTCACAGAGGTGTGTCTGGCTCCAGCTCAGCCTGTGTGTCTGTGTTCCATCCTTCCCAGGCTTTGATCCATGGAGAGGCCCCTCACAGTCCTGCGGGTGAGCCTCTACCACCCCACGCTCGGCCCAGCTGCCTTTGCCAACATCCCACAGCGGCTGCAGCACGACACTAGCCCTCTGCTTATTGGGCGAGGGCAGGATGCCCACCTCCGGCTGCAGCTCCCCAACCTCTCCCACTGACACCTGTCCCTGGAGCCCTAGCTGGAGAAGGGCAGCACCCTGCTGGCCTTCTGCCTCAAGTCCCTGAGCCGCAAGGGCTGTGTACGGGTCAACGGACTGAGGCTGAGTTATCTAGAGCAGGTTCCCCTGAGTATCGTCAACAGGGTCTCCTTCTCCAACATCCAGATGGTGGTCAACTTAGAGGAAGGCACCTCTCTCGAGGCTTTTGTCTGCCGTTTCCATCTCAGCCCCTAGCCCCTAATTTACAGACCCGAGGCGGAGGAGACTGATGAATGGGAAAGCATCCCCCAGGAGCAGCCTCCCCGGGGTTCAGGGGAGCAGACTCCAGGTCACTTGGGCTTTCTCCATGGCCCCACCCCGACTCGGAACAGCCCTCTCCAGCCAAGCCCTGGAGGAGGAACAGAAATATAGCTCCAGAGGGAGCCCCCAGACGGTGCACTCTGCTAGCCCTGCCGTGAGAGCAAGACTGCACTGAAACTGGGCTTAAAATGTTTGAGCTACATCATGCGTGGTTGACATGCAAGGCCCGCTGGCTGCTTCGCTCATAATGAACCAATTCTGCAAACACTGAACAGCCCAGGGTGGAGAAGCACCCTCCGTGGCCAGAGCTATGCAAGGTAATGGGAACTTCATATACTTTTAGAGCCCCTGAGGGGTTCTGGGGAGCCTCTCTCAGCGTTCCCCACATCTCCCCCTCTTGTCTGACTAGGAGTTACTTTATGTTGCTCATTTTGTGCGCCACTTAAGAGCGGGAGTTTGAGGTTGCACCAGGAATGCATGGACACATGTAACAATTACGTTTGTGGTAGCTCGGGGTTACCTTCAGCTTTCAAATACCCACAGGCACTCGGGGCTTAGGGAAGCCTGTGTTTAATAAACTGCAAGTATTTCATTAAGCTGGCATACCCAGTAGGATTCCCTGATCCCCAGATGGCTGAATGCTCGCCATGTTGTCATGCAGAGGCAGGGCGAGAAACATGGAAGAGGTGTAAGAGGAAATTGGAAAGGTAGGGGCCCACGTTTCTGGAAAAGACGCAGGCAGAGCTCAGGACTTCCTGAGCATGGGAGCTGGGAGCTGGGCCTGCCTGGAAATTCATTGTCACTGTCATCTTCTTCATCCTCATGTTCCCCCATTCTCTGTCCCTTCTGGATCAAAGCCTTGGCTAACCAGAGAGCAAGGGTCTTCAGGGAATGAGGGGGTGGGGGTGGAAGGTCATGTTAGAATCCAGCCCAGCAGTTATTTTACTCAGGATGAGTCATGTAGCAATGGGGGGGGGTTGTCTTTCCAAATAAGGGACTGGGAAGGAGCCAGGCAGGTCAGGGGTGGGAGAATTTTCCCAGTGAACAGCAGGAGCAGAGCGCAAGCAACCACCCACCACACAGTCCTGAGACGGGGAGAGTTCACCTGCGTGATGGAGGAGGGCAAGACCTACACATGCAGATGGTCATCACAATCCCAGACCCTGTGCTCCACTGAGAGCACTGCCCACTGGCTGACTTGCATGCCAGGGCCAGAGCCACTTCCACCTCTTTCCACTTCCCCCCCAAGAAGAAAGACCCTTGGGCACCCAGGGCAGGCTACAAGGAGGTCAACTTCACTTGCAGGCCCTGAGCATCTTCTCCATGAGGAAAATAGCAGTGGGCCAGCCTCAGGCCTGGCCTTGCTTGGGAAGCTTCCTTTCCAGTAAGGAACAAGGCAAGTACACTCAGACCACAGCACAAGGCAGAGGAGAACAAGGGCTGCCAGGGAGGGGCTGGCCAATGCTGGGAATGGTCCCTTGGGACCCCCAAGCAGTCCCACACTCATTCGCTCAACAAACTTTCACCAAGCACCTGCCTTGCCAGATTGTGTGCAAAGCCCCAGGAACCAGCAGTAAACAAGGCAGACAAAGTCCCTGCCCTCAAGGAGCTGACATTATACTCAGGAAAGACAAGTGTTCAGGAGTGAATTACTTAATCATTTGGTCACCACTGTGAATAGTGCTATAGTCATTGTATTTTTCTTTCTCCTCCAGCTAGGCTTAATGTTGACTCTATTATTAAATGGCCTTGTCTGCTCAGTGCTTCTTATGTGCTCAGCACTCTGTTAGATGCTCTGTGTGTAGCCCCATTTAATCCTCGTAACATCCCAGATAGACAATGGTATTAACCACATTTTACAGATAAGGAAACGGAAGCTCAGAAAGGTTAAGTATCTTGCCTAATATCACACCATCACTAGCTGTGTGATCTTGGGCAAGTGACTTAGGCTGCTCTTGACTCTGTTTCTTCTTCTGGAAAATGGGTAAGATAACAGCACCTACCAGCTAGAGCTGTTATGAGAGTCTTAGGAGGTGGCACATGTAAGTCACTTAGGCAGTACCTGGCACACACTTAATAAGGGCTGGCTACTATCAAGAGACCTGAGAGAGTAACCTCACAGGTGCAAACCCAAGGGCTCACCATAAACGTGGAGCTAAGGGGTAAACTGGCTCCAGAGCCCAAGGGCTTACTCACACTCTGTGGTTCCCTGACTTAGGATTTTGTTTTAGCCATGGACCTGATGGGCAGTTAAGAGGGAATTTTAACCTGTCCCTTGCACCAGAAGGCCTAATAGTCAGGATTCGTAGAACAGGAGACACCCTGTCAGGGCTGGCAAGGAAATGAAGCCACAGGTGGTTTGGTCTGATGAAGTCTATTTTTTTGGAACTACCTTTATATTTCACATACAGATTCTAAAGGCAGCAATGATCCCTCACAGCCCAAAGTGTTCCACAAACTATACATTATGGAGCAGCAGCCCACATACAGAACTCAAGAAGCCACAGCCTGGAGACTGCACCTGGACATCAAAGGCTGGAGAGAGGAAGCGGGTGGTGGCAACCGGGAGTCCCCAGACTGCGGCTCCCTGGCTGCACCAGAGAACCTCTGGACACACTGCAGTGGCTGAGCACCCCTCTCCAGGGCCTCAGTGAGGGTTCTCTCTCCTCTAGGGAGGAGCAAACTCATCCCAGTTGTGATTCTGTGAGGAGAAGCAGTCCATTTCCTCCACGGGCTATTCTGTGACTCAGGCCTTTCTGGTGAAGCGTCTGTGAGGCCCTCAGGGACCCAGGATGAACTTCTTAGCAGGCTGAAGGGTGACAGGCCAGATGCAGGATGGGAGGGAGCCAGGAAACATCTGGCTTGTTGTTTCAGACTCTTACCAGTTCATGCAATCTCCTTGGGAAACACACCTTGCCTCATACCAAGTTTTCAAGACAGTTAAGCTCTGCCCATCCTAGGCTCCATTTTTCTTGAGTAGAAATCACTTAAATCATCAGATCTATGGCACCCAACCTCACTCTCTCCTAACAGTCAGAGTTGTCAGTCTGGCTTCAGGGCCTGGCCTACACATTGTATACCATTCTCCTTTGCCCGCACAGACCCATGAGCAGGCGGGTGAGTCCCTCCCAGCGATCTCCTCGGCGTTCTGTCAGCTCCCACTACAGGGCAGCCCATGTGGCTGAGGGGACATGCGTGTATGGGCATGTGTGCATGCACACAGACACACAAACAGGTGAACATAGACATCCACATGCTTGTGAACACTGTGGTGGCTCCAAGGTGGGGCCCTGTGGTCAGACAGCTGCCAAGGTTAGAATTCTTGCTCCCCCACTCACTAGTTCTGTGATCTCAGACAAGGGACTGAATCTCCCTGTGCCACAGTTTATTATTCTAGGAAATGGGAAAGATAACACTACCTACTTCCTCAGAGTCATCATAAAGGTAAATTGGGGCACCTAGTGCAGTACCTGGCACACAGTGTCATTGTCCAGTTCCATGGAATGAATGGAATGCCTGTGGACACGCAGACTCAGTTTACACTTATACACACACACACCTGCTACAAGAAGCTAGATCAATTACATTCAGGCAGACCCCAGGGCACTACAACTCTCTGAGACAGAGTCTGGAAATTTAGGAATCATCCCCTGTGCCCTTTAAGGCATTTTAGCCCTCACATTCCTCTGCTTTTCCAAGAATGTGGATCTTCCCAAGCCGTCTGTAAGAGACGTGGCATCCCCTCAAGGGAGACACATGAATGCTTCATAAACAGCTACAATGCGGGTCGCTGAGGCAGGAAGCAGTGCCCAGAGGCAGTCACGGCAGACCCGTTAGACAGCACAATCCTGGCCGTAGGCCAGAGGAAGGAAGGTCATGGCTGAGCGCACATTCCATGCCTGTCTCCCCAGTGAGACCTCCAGCTCCATGCAGACAAGGGTCATGGGTTGTTGGAGGATTTGTTCCAGTGGCCATCACGGAGCTGGGCAGAAGATGAAGGGACAGATGGATGAGGCACTGGTGATCCAGGCAGTAGTCACCTTGGCTGCTAAGGTCTGAGCCAAGCTTCTCAGGCCTGGTGTGGCCAGGACAAGGCCCACGGTGGTGGGGCCCAGTCAGCCAGCAGGGTCAGAAGGTCAGGAACTGGGCAGACAGTAAGTAGAGGTGAATGTCTCTGCCTCCTCCAGGCCTGTGGGCAGCCCAGACCCTCTAGCTGGGGCAGAACAAGGCTGGTGCTTCCTTCTAGTTCTTGAGCCCTCTGTAGCTCAAACTCAAGCAGAACCCCCTGGGGTTTGGGGATTCTGTGTGGTGACTGCTGAGGAAGGCTGACAGATTTGATAAGGCCCATGTCACAGAGAAACAGCTCTGCCAGCACTTCCTGCCCCCAACAGAAGCACACAGGGAACAGCACCCCAAGGAGACCCTTGGGGCTCTGGGCAGTAGCAGTCAGGGGTTGGGTTGGTTGGACTGAGTCCAGGCCTGTTGCCCACCAAGTCTCCATAGGCTCTGGTTTGACCCCTCTCCCAGCCCATGCAGACCCCTCCCCTGAGCTTACACTCACAACACCTGCCTCAATGTACCAGTGACAAGATCCCCCGTGGCCACAGAAAGCTAGGATATCACCCCGCTGGAGGCATCTGCATCTTCAAAGAGAGGATTGGGGAGGTCAGTGCTTAACCCAAAGGAGTGAGTTTCATAGTAGAAGGAATGGCACAGCAGGCCATTGAGGAAATATTTCCTTTTCACCCCACATGGACAGTCACTTCATAAATGTGTAAAGCAAGGCTTAGTTGAGGGACTGGTTCCAAGCACCCTGGTGTCTAAATAGTAGAGCTGAGACAGGAACTGAGAACCGATTCTTTCCACAGCAGCTGAGGCTGCAGTCAGCAAAGAGGTGTGCAGAAGCAAGTAAGCCCCATGCAGTGTAGACAGTTCATCACCACCGCCAGCAACCCCTGCAACGGGCTGCAAGCTGGGCCACCTGCCTTCCACTCTATCCACTGCGTTAGCTTGCTTCTTGAGCTCCACTTGGTTTCCCTTCCTCAGCTTCCACGTCGTGGCATGTGGTGGTGGCTGCTGTTGCCCATGAGTCCCGTCAGGTGAGCAGGTCCTCCCTCCAGCGTCTCTCACTGTGGCAGCTCTACCCACATTCCAGCCACTCGCCGGGTGCCACAGCAGTCCCTCAAAGCTCCTCCAAGACTGGGGGGGAGGAATAAACAAACCCAGCTCCTCAGCCATTAAGAGGAGATGCTGAATTTAATGAACTCTATTCGAATTGCAGGCTGTGATTCCTCTTACCTTTAACGTGAACTCGCAGGCGGATTAAAGTGAAATAAAACCTACCATTTGAGTTACATTCTCAGCTGATTGGAAACATGCATTACCTCCCCATGACCGGGCCGTGAGAAGGGAAGTTATTATCTTTCTTTAGAGTTTGTAAACTCTTTATGGCTGAGGCAGCTTTAATCCTGCCGGGGAAAAAAATGATCCGGGAATAAATTGCTCCCATTTACCTTTGTTTTCCAATCACACGCTCCAGTGGGAACAAAACATCCTAAGTGAGGGGATGTGGGGAGCCAAGTGAGCCCCAACAGAAGAGTTTAATTATTTTCTTCTTTAGGCACGTGAATTGAAAAGGCTTTAAAGCGCCATTTGGCAAAGGGGCTTGTTTCACAAAAATGTGCACCCCGGCGAGAATGCCAGCACTCCCGGCTGTCCTAGTTCCTCTGCCTTTTCTTTCCAGGGGGAAGTGGCCTCCATTCCCCTGCAGTGCCCACTTCTTTAAGGGGCACGTGCAGCAAAGTGCCCAGCTCCAGACATTTGGGAAAGACAAGGAATGGGTCCGAGAATAGGGCAGATTTGAATGCAAATCAGATCAGCCCGGGAACCAGAATGGGAAGAGACCTGTGGGGGCTGGGGCTGTGGAGGGGCACCAGGCTTCCTTTCCTCCTCTACTGCTCCTCCGATCCTGTCTGTGTGTTGCCTAACAACAGAGCGTCCACAGAGCAGGTACCGAGCAAAGCCATCCCCACGGCCCAGGCTCTGAGCCAAGCACGCTAGCTGCTGGGAGGGGGCCCGGCTAAGACGTCTGCCTCACTTGCCTTCAAAGGTGAGGAGGCAGGGGTGGGGGGTGGGAGTGTTCAGAATAAAGCAGAGGTAGGGGCCCTCCAAGGGAGAGTGCGGCCAGGCATGGGGTTTCCATAATCACTTCTCTGAGGGGTCAGGGCTGTCATGATGTCACTTGTCCAGAGAACTCGCTACAGATGGGCTGGGAACATGGGCCCTATTAAGTCACCTTGTTTAGGGGGGCGTGTATCACTCAGGATCCCGTCAGAAAAACAAAAACCACTCTAAGTATTCAAAAAATTTAATTCAGGGAATTGGGTATATGGGTGAGGGAATCACTGAGAAGCCAAAAAGGGGAGGCAATTCAGAGATCAGCATGAGCAGGAAGTTGCTACCACTGCTTGCTACCACCCCAGGGCTGAAGGGGCACCCAGAGAGGTGGTGTTCCTGGAGCCGGAATGTCTGGCACAGGGCTGGGACTACCGTGGAGGCCCCGGTGGAGGCTGGCCTCAAGGGAGAGGCTGTGCATGTGGAGCTGGAACCACAGGGCAGAGGCAGCTGTTGCCAGCACCTAACTCAGGTGACTCCACCTGAGATGCTGGGTGGGGGGAGAGAGAGAGAGAGAGCGTGAGCCTGACTTCTCTGCTTTTCCTGTCCCCAATCTCCCGCCTGTGGCTCCCATTGGCTGAAGCCAGCCAGAAGCAAGCTGACAAGTACCTGAGAAATGCCGCCTGCAGGGATCAACTTCCCTGCAGTACAGAGCAGAGGATGAGAAAGAGAGAGCAGTGGACATGAGGACAATCAAATGTCCAGCACAGGGAGTGTGGCCATGAACGTCAATGCCCCTCAGCCTTGCCTGGGGCCCTGGGGTGGCCGCCAAATAGGGAGAGCAGAGAGAGGGAGAGAGGCCACAGTGCAAGGGACTCTACCACCCAGGGCCCTGAGGGTGATGGTCCCCCTGTCACTGTCACCCTACCTCATGACCTTCAGCATTTGTAAGAAAGGAAGGAGGAAGGCAAGCGTAGCACAGTGCAGTGAGAGGAAAGCCAGGCTGCACACACCCCCACCCAGACGCTCTGCTTTGAACAACCCCTGCCCCGAGAGGCAGGGTGCAGAGCAGAGACACATGTCCCCAGGAGGCCAACAGGTCCAAATCCCTGCTGCCCTCCACTTACTGACTCTGGAAACTTCCTTCCTCTCCCAAACCGCCTTTTCCTCATCTGTAAAATGAGGATACTATTAGCACCCACCTCACCTGTGTGAAGACCGAAATACAACATGTGAAGGAACTTAGTTATGTACCTTGTAAATGCTCAATAATGTTGGTCATCGGCCCGAACCACCACCCGTCCCCAAATGTTCCTTCCCAGAAAACTTCCCTGACTTCTCCCACAAAGAGGCCCTCTCTGTCCTAGCTCCAAGCCAATGTGGGAACACTCAGACAGGATTTTTAGGCAGTTACCCATAGAACTAAAGGTCTTTCCCTCAGTGAGGGCCCAGGAACCAAGTCCCTGCCATGTGCCCATGCCAGTCTGGGCCATTTCAGATGTCAGCTTGCAGGAACTTCCCATCAGCAGAGCCCCATGTGTAGCAGAAACTGTCTGGGATGTGTCTGTGACACCTAGGTCCTCACGGTAGGACCCAGGCACACAGTAGGTCCTCCATAAGGGTCTGTTGCCTGAGTGACGGGAGAGTTAGCCGAGAGGAAGAGGTTGGGTGGGGGGAAAGCAGAGCTCTGGGGAGCAGAACTTTGAGAAGAACTTCATCACACCACAGTAAAGCTTCTGATGAAAAGGGTAAAATGCACTTTAAATAAATAAGTGCTCTAAGTGAGATGAAGGGCGAGTAGTTTTGCTCAGTAAATGAAATCATTGTATCCATATGACCCTGAGCCCAGGAGCCAATGGCAAATTCCAGCAGGGCCAGGCTGGGTTCTACACGCCGATTCCTCTGATATCTGCCACCAGGGTTTCCTGCTTCCAGATGTGCCCTGTCTCCTTGGTGCAGTGTGACCACCTGGCCCTTCCCCACTCAGAAACACATGCATGAGGTCAAGAGCTGCCATATTTGGAGAGCTGCCCCCAGAGTATTGGAAGCAGGCAAGCTGGATGTTTGATGTCAGAGGCTTCCTGATCCAGTGCCAGGCCTCATTACTGGGAGTACATGGTCCCCCATGGACACTCTCAGAGGCCAAGGTGGAAAGCAAATCCTCAGGGGGCTCTGTCTTTCCGTTTTACCCTACTCTTCCCTTAAGCCTACAAGGTCTGTGGTTGCTGTGCAGATTTCAAGTTGAAACATCAGAAAGCCTCATGTGGTCTGACTTCTCCTTCCCCACTCCATCTCCCAACACACACACACACACACACACACACACACACACACTTGCCTCTGGGCTCTGTCAAACACCCCAGGTAAAGCATTGGTCAGAAAACCACAGAGTAATTCTAAGCTGTGAGTCTCTCTCCTCAGTTAAAAAAGAAAATTTTTTAAAAAAAGGAGGAAGAGAGAAAATGCTTGCACCTGAGATTCTCAGACTGCTTTATGAAACCAGAGTGAATGTTTTGGCTCAGCTCAAGGGAAAACAGAAGCAGAGGAGAGACCCCCTTAGAGGAAGTGTTCTGAGAAGGCCAGAGTGTCTGCACACAGGAATGCCAAATGCCCTGACAACATGTTCCTGAGAATGCGGGAACAGCTAAGTCTAATGAAGCAAGGCTGAGAGGAAGACATTCACTGTGGCCACAAGTCTCTGCGAAAGTCACCAGGGAGCTCCACACACCTTATTTTGTCAACCTCTGCAGTCAGGCATGTGCTGGTAAATGTTTAACAACTGGCTGTCTGGGTGGTGGGGTGGGGTGGGGGTGGTTCTGACCGTAGCATTTGCCAATTTCTGTGGTGTAAATTCTCCCAGCATGATCAGTTCCAAAACGTCAAAATGACATCACTGAGCATGCAGTTGGAAAGAGATGCACAGTAAACACACCATTATATAGCACTTCCACCATACCACAGCATTTCCACCTTACAGATACAATAGATATAAATAACCTCAAGGGCATAGACATAGTATAGCAAAATAATTAAGAAAAAGTGAGTTTTCATTATTTATTAACTTTGTATTTAATATAATTTATTTAACTGTAAGCTCATACAATGTAATTCTTAATAACTTAATAATTAAATTAACATTTAATAATCTGAGCAAGCAACTCAATATAATCATTTAACAATCAGTCATATAAGACAGTATGAGACAGTTTCAGTGCACCACTGTACGGAAAAACTTCCAGCTCCTAGTGCCCAAGTGCTGGCCAGAGAAACAAAATAACCAATGTGAAAATGCCTTGGAAATGAAGATGGTACCTATGCAGAAGCATTACAGAGGTCAGAGTGACCATTCTAAGAAACTTGTAATATTTTGCTATTTAAAAGTGAATTCATTTACACTTATCATATTATATATTCAAAATAACCTTGAGAATGTTAAACTATTCCATGTTATAGGTGAGGAAACTAAGAATCAGAAAGAGGAAGCATGCCCAAACCCACTCAGCTGGTAAGTGGGGGGAAGGCAGCATTCTATTTACCTTAAATCCTTGCTTTTCTCCCCACCCCTCCATCGGGTACTCAGTGAGGGCCAGCCCGTGGCCAGCCCACAAGCTCTGGCTGAGTGCAGTTGCAGAGTGCCACCATCAAGGCCCACCTAACTGATGTCCTCAGATACAGTTCACAATTGGAGTGCTTGTGCCCTGGACTCAGTCCTCTGGCTTAAAAGGTAGCCCAACAGGGAATATTAGGTAAGAGACTACATTCACTTCTTTCCTGGGACCTCTCTCTCTTTCAGAGCTCAGGGCAGCGACAGGATGCCTGGCATTTAGAGGCCACTTTCCTTCCCCTAAGATTGGAGGAAAACAGAGCTCTCAGAGCCCCACTCCCTCTCTCTGCCCTCTTGGACACAGGATGTTGGTGTCTCTGGTAAACTGATCAGAGGGAAGCAGAGGGGCTTTAAATGCAATTGTCTGAGCTGTAGCCAAACCTCAAGGCCTTCTGGACATGGAGAGCAGGGCAGTGCCTGGCTGGCCACCCAGGCTGTGTGTGGCATTACCCAGCAGCCCCTCTGAGGGCTCCAGACAGGCCACCACTCTGCCCCCAAACCTGGAGCAGCCAGCGTTGGATTCCAGATGGGATCAGAACCCCTGCCTGGAGGCTCAGATCTCAGACCCCAAACTCACATGTGGCTGGAAACCATCCCCTACAAAATCCTCCCATGCAAAGTGAGCCCTTCTCCCACCTCCTACCTTCTTCCGGCTTGGCTACTACCCCTCCAGCTTCTGGGTAGGAGAACCCACTGCCCAGGCCACATCCCCTCCATCCTTTGTCATTCCAAATTTTCTGGCATGTAGGTTTGGTATGCTTGGCTCTTTTAAACATCACGCTTTATGGCCTTGAGCAGTGTAATTTTGTTCCTGTCCTGCCATTCAATTTGAATTAAATATCAAACAGATGTGAGTCATTTTTGTTCTTTTTAAAGAAAAAGTTTAATATTAGGGAGCATGCCCTCCTATAAGATCAGGAAAGCCATTTGGAAAAATAAGCCCTTTCAAATTAAAAAAGAATCACATTGGTTAATGTTAAGATGCTTTCAAGTGATACATTTCGAAGTGCTAAGGGAAGGTGTTTCCAGCAAGCTATAAAGCAGCCGGTAGAAAAGAGGGGAAGATATACGGCCCAAAGCTGATGGGGAAATTGGAGTTCTGACAAGGGGCAACCCCACCTGGGAGGAAGCTCTGAGCTTGGAGATGAGGTTCACAGATGATGTTGTGGGAGGCCATCTTCCCTGAAGGCCCGCAGGGGCCCCTGCTCTCTGCAGCCTGTGTGGTCATGCGGGGGGGAGGGGGGCAGGAGAAGCTCCATTCTGCTCAGAGAGCCAACCTGGCCTGTGAACCCATTTCCCATCCTCACATGCTTGCACCAGCTTGGCCCACCTCCCCCAACCAGCTGTCCCAGGGTGATTTTGTATGTCTGGACATGCTGAATGGCTTAATCTACTCCTTCCTGCTACAGTCTCTTGGGTAGTGGGGTCTTTGGCCTTTTGTGGGTCTTGGACACCTTGGAAAATGCAGAGAAAGCTATGGCTTCTCTTTGCACACAGGAACATGCACAAACGTGCATACAACCTCAGGGGCCCATGGTCCCCTGATCTAGATGCCACCCTTCCCCACCCCAGTTAGCCAGAGTGCAGAGTATTTCATCACCAAGACACTCAGCACACAGGACCGAGGTTCTTCTCTCACAGAGAACAGGAACTTATGTTTACCTACATGCCCAGCACCATGCGGGGCCTTTTGCATGAGCCAGAGAAGCTGGTCAGTCTCCAAAACCCTCTCCCTTCTTGGCAACAGGCATACCTAGAGCTCAGCATTATTGGACCTGCCGCCATTCATGGCTATGAGCCAGGGCTTCTCCAGTGCCGGCTCAGGCTAAAGTATTTCCATGTGGTCCTTTGACTTGCTGCACCTAAAGGCAGCTCCCCAGCTACAGCTGCTGACTACAAATGGCATTTCCATGCGGCAGGGCAACAGGCCAGTAGGCCTCTGATTCCAGCTGGTTCTGGACATCCTGGACTCTGAGAGGAGGCTCTGTACACCCAATGTTTGCCTCTGGGGATGACTTGCAAATGTCCAGAGACCCTGCTCCACAGGGAGCATCAGGCCCTGCTGATGAGAAACAGAACCAACACTTCCTAGAATTCTGCAGACAAAAGAGAAGTTGAGTGGAGGGATTTAGAGCAAAGAAAAGTCTCTGGAGTCAGACAGCTGAAGTCTGAATCCTGGCTCTACCAATTACTAGCTCTGTGACTTGGGGCAAGAGATCAACCGCTCCCAGCCTCAGTTTCTTCCGCCTGTAAAATAGGAGTATCACGTGTCTCCTGGGGTGTGTGGGAGGATGAAACAGGGTGCACGAGAAGGGCTCAGCGCAGTGCTTGACCAACACCATGGCCTCAGTGTTTGGAAGTTATCTTTTTTCACCCTTCCCTCCAAGGTGACAAGTCTCCTGTCTGATGGCACTTGCTGGGGCAGGGGCACTGGGAGGCAGGTCAGAGCCAGGCTTACCGCCTGAAGTGCCCATACTGATAACCTCAAGAGGAGCAGCAGATGCAAAGGGAGGGGATGTGAGTTACTGTCTCACAATTCCTGTCCAGGGGAAGGAAGAGGTGGGAGGGGAGAAGGGAAGAAAGCAACAGAAATATCTGCAAGTGGTTTTAGAAGAGGAACTGAAATTCACAAAACACTGCTGCTATTCCAACCGTTATTTTGCATCCATGGCAATGAAGTAAGAATGTACTGAGATCCATTCTGAGATCTGGGAGTGCTAGGGGGTTGCAGGGACATGAAGCTGAGAAAGGGTGAGTGAGGCCTGGCTCCTGTCCTCCAGGGACTCAGGACCACATCCAGATTCTAGAAGGGCTCTGAGCTCAGATTGGCAAAGACTGGTCTGGTCAGAAGGGGTTTCTGAGAGGGGGAAAATGAAGCTGTGCCTTGAATGATGGGCAGTCTCTTGAGGGAGAGAGACACCCACCCTCTCTGCCTTGCTGCCCACCAGGCAGGGGTCCAAGGACAAGGCAGCTGGTTCTCAAAGGCCTTGATTTAGCCCCCCTCCACCTCCCAATATACATAGCCTCACATGGCAGTCATTTATTTATGCTTCATTAAGAACAAGAGGTCCTTTCTAAAGGGGCTGCTTGGAGCCCAGCCTTGTAACTCATAATAGCAATGAGAACACACATCTCTTATCCTTCAGCTAAAGGGGTCAGCAGTGTGTCACTCGGAGTCCGGAGGACATGGGCACAGCTACACTCCAGCCTCTCCTCAGGAGCCCAGGTCTCTTTCCAGGCAACTGGGGCAGGGGAGATGTGAGGTCCTGGGCTGTTACAGGGGGCTGACTATGACGGTGGCTTGGCCCGACCCCTCAAGATGCCCAGGATGCTGAAGCTGACCCTGAAACTTCATGTGGTAGCCACTGTCATTCTGATGACCTTGCCCCCGTGTCCCCCATGGAGCAAGGGCCCAGCCATAGGCCTTTCTCCAGCTTTTGGGGCCAACTTGTCCTGGACTGATGACACAGGGTCTCATCCTATTAATTAAATGGACCCCAAGGGACCAGTAGTTTCCACGAATGAATGGCTAGCTAAACAGAAGAGACCAGGTGACCCGTAAGGGATGCTTTGGCTCCTCCTGTGGCTGCCTGGAGCCCAAGACTCAGAGATATGCTAACTTAGACACATCCACATCTAAGTAGTCTGGTAACTCAGACACATCCATATCTATCTCTGCTTTTATTTAATTTTCATTTTTATTATGCATTTAGCTATTAAATGACTTAAATATATTTAAATAAACAACAATTATTACATCTCTCTCTAGCCTTCTCAGGGTACACTTTCCCACAGTTGTGATCAGGGTGCCCAGACTTGTTTTCTTCAGCTACTTCCTGGACATTTCATATGGCTCCATCCATGCTACTCTGATCTTATTGGTCACACATTATTGCATCACAACACACCTTAGTCTATAACTAATCGATGAGCATTTTAATTGGTTACAATTTTTGGTGCTATGTTTAAAGTAATACTTCAAATTATTCATGAAATAATTTTTCTTTAAAACTATCCCCTTGGAAATGCTCCCAGGAGCTGCATGCTCTCTAGATCCTCTGTATGCTGGTTGCAGATGGCATGCCTGATGTTTCACAGACGGTATCTCATTAATCCACGTGCTGATCTAGCACAGTTTGTTCCCATCATGTCCGTTTTACACATGGGAAAATTGAGGGGGTTAGGGTGGGAGTGGACATGTGCCCAGAGCCACCCAGTGTGTCTCTGTGGGTCATTTCTTGGGGTGCCCTCTCCCTCCAGGTATGCTCTGGGTTTAATGGGAGCCCCAAGTGCCTTTTCCCAGGGCAGTGAGTGACTAATGGTGGAATGCTCCTATGGCAGCATGGAGATATTATGGGATGAGGAAAGCTGCTTCTTCAGCCTCTGAAACCACCCCTGCAGATGGCCATCTCAGACCAAGCCCAAGGCTGCCCTCCCCAATCCTTCCAGAGACCCTTTAAGTGAAGGAGGAGGTGCTTTTTGGATCTAAGCCCTTCTGAAGATGTGAAAATGGGGCCAGGTCAGCCACATGAAGCGCTGGCTACAATGTGTAAACACACCTCAGGGCCATGCTAATCTCCCAGGTCAGCCCTGGTGCCACCAGCCGCCCGCTGCAGACACAGAGGCTGGGGTGGCTCTGGCCAAGTGCACTGTGTGATCCCAGTCAGTGGTAGGTCACTGGGCTCCCAGGGCCAGGCAGGTGACCATCAGTCAGCACTGCCGTCTGCCCTGCAGTGGCCTGAGTGTCCTTCCTGGCCTTCCCTAGAAGTCTCCACAGTTGCCAGGCCAGAGGGGAGCCCGGGGCTCACACAGGCATCCCAGCCCCCTGTTGTGCCCCCGGGCGAGGTGCACAGGGCTAATCAGAAACACCTGCGTACATGGAATTTCCTGCCCCAGTTCAGCCTTCATTTCCTCTGCCAGTAAAAACCCAAGACGTGCAAAGGTGAAAGAAACCAGCCAGTCAATCACCTAGACGACGGCCACCAGGGCCGCAGAGACAGGACTTTCTAAATTAAATTTTAATTCCCACCCGATGGCCTGGGGCTGGGACAGCCATGATTCAAACCGCGCAACTGGCCGCCTCGGCCAGGCAGACCCCCACCTGGGTCTTTGCAGGAATTAACCCCACCCCCTGGCCAGTGGATGGTGGTGTCTGCCTAGGCCATCAGATTGTAGAATGAGACCCTCAGAGTGAAAGGGACCCCCTTTCCCTTCTACTTCATTGTGCAGCTGCAAGGGTTGCCCAGCTGATTAGCTGCTCACTACTTCAGGCTGTTTGAATTATTAGGTGCTGGAGAGATCACAGCCTGCCGGTGACTTGGGGACATTTAGCAAGACAACATCAAAGCAGGAGGCTGCCCGAGTCCAAAGTGTAGGATAATGGTCAGAGCCCGAAGGGTCTGGGCTCTGTCCTGGCCCAGCAGGTTTAGGTGAGGAGAGTCGTAAAAATACCTCCGTTTTTCCAGAACATTTTTCCAGAGATTCCCACAGGCTAGGGGAGGAGGGACTTGGAGTGAGAAGAAGGGAGGTATTGAGCTGCCCATTTTATGGTCAAACAAACTGAAGCATTGCCTGAGAGAATGACTTGCCTGACCATACAGCTGGCTAGGAGCAGGTCACCAGACTGAGTCCATCCCTGCAGGCTGAGCCATGACCCCATCTCCCCATCTCAGCCAGACATGGGAAGGGCAGGGAGGTGGCCTTCAGAGGCAATACCAGGGCTGAGGACATGGGCTTGGGGGTCACACGGACCTGGACTCAAATCCCAGCTTGTGCCCTTACACAAGTTAACTTTCCCCAGTCTCCGTGTTATGGTCCACAAAATGGGAAATAATAATAACCCCTCCCACATGAGGTGTCACAAGGAACACATGTACATGGGGTAGTTTCTGCTGGGGAACGTGACAGCCATGGGACCAGCTGAGGCAACCTTTGAGAGGAAACCTCTTCTTCTCTGCTAGTGGCATATCAGAACAGTCACCACGGGAGCAGGAGGCTCTGCCTCCTTCCTGGACACCCACGGCCCCACTTCCTGTCAGCCTTATGCCCAGTGCCTCTATGACGAGATGCGCAAGTCCCCCTCTCCATCCCATCTGATTGGTCTCCTCGTCGATGGGCTCAAACACAAACACGTCACCAGTGGGGACCAGCACAAATCCTCCCCAGTCCTAGAAAAGCAACTGGGCAAGAGACTCTCCTGGGCAGTGGATGGGGCTAGAGCTGTGGACTGACTTCCCAGCAGAGGGACCATATAACACTCCTTGGGAAGGGGAAGTGTCCAGGTTTTCAAAATCTGCCATCTTTCTAAAACAGTTTTATGATTTTAAAAATGACACATGCTCATTGTGCTGTACTACAGCTACTTAAAATAATAACATGGATGAATCTCACCAACAATGTTGAATAAAACAAACCAGACACAAATAAGTTCACACTATATGCTTCCATTTATATAAAGTTTAAAAATAGGCCCACACGGAATCTATGGTGTTTAAATCAAGAAATGGGTCATGCTTGTGGGGGGTAGTGACTGGAAGTTGACATTGGGGGTGGTAGCACCTGTGATGTTGTTTCTTGATCTTGGTGCTGGCTGTGAGTATTTTTACTTAGTGAATATCTGCTGAGCTGTGCACTTATGATGTGTGCACTTTTCTGTATGTTTGTTGTATTCAATAATAAATTTCCTTAAAATAAATGGTCAGGTCCATAGCGACATTGTGTGTACAAATAGACAATTATAAAATATTCATCCTCAGTGAGAAAATATGCTTATTTGAAGTAGAAAATTGGAAACACATCATTTATCCTACCATCCAGAGTTAATTTCTTTAATATTTTAGTATAGTTCATTCCCACCTTTTTCCATGCATGATGTGTGTGTATTTGATAAATTTAGTAGTGTTTTTATATGAAAAATTATAGGTGTAACTTTTTTCCTTAGTGTTATGTTGGATTTTTGCACACATCTTTAATAACTCCTGAAAACTATCTTGATGACCCCATAATCTGCCACCATATGGACGTATCACACTTTAAGCTAGTGGTTCTCAACCAGAGTCAATTTTGCCCGTTCCCCAGGGGGCATTTCACAATATCTGGTGGGAGGAGGGGAGACTATGGCCACAGGCAGCTAGTAGGTAGCGTCCAGGGATGGGCTGTGTCTTGCTTACTTCCATCTCCCAAGGGACTGGCCCAGACCTGGCATCTGGCTGAGGTTCACTAAAAATCACTGGGATGAAAGAATGACCCTCCTTCCTTCCTCCTCTTTCCCATCCAAAGATGAGCAGTACTTCCATTGAGTTCCAGGCCAGTCTCTTTTCTGTGCTTTCCTTGGATGGGACAAACCAGAATAGTTTCTGTAAATGGGTCTAAGGGACTCAGGATAAAAGTGTAAACCAATCTCCAAGAAAACCTGAGTTGCCGGGCAACAAAAGAACCCAAGTACAAATTCTTAAACATCAGCCTGGAAGATGTTTTGTAATTGCTCAGGGTCGTTTTCGTTACCACTAATCTGCTCACTTACATGCAAGGAGAAGCTTATTAAAAAAAATACAGTAAATTGTGTTGATTACTGGGAGCAGGATAGTGTCAGTGAGATCATATATTGATGGAATAAGCACAAACTTGACCCTGGCACTGGGAATGCTAGGCAGAGAGAAGACAGCATGAACATCTCCAAGAGAGGGTCTGAACTCAAAGTCACCTCCCACCTCCAGCCTTTGCTGGATCCAGCAGAAGAGCCTGGCTAGGGAAGTGCAAGCTTGAGAAGGACTCTGAGGGCCACCCTGGAGTTGGGTAGAGGTCACGGCAAGGTCCCGGATCTCAGGGCCACGGGTTGGTTGTAGTGTCTATGCTAGTCCTTTGATCCCAAGACTACCATATTCACACTCAGCCTGGATGAACCAGTGTGCGCATGCTGACTCACCTGGGGCTCCACAAGTCCCTAAACCAATGCCCAGCGTGGACTGCCCTCCTGGTCTGTCTTCCCTCTTCTAAATGTGTAAAGTGCTGTGCTTTAGGACAAGCTCTGGAAAGCAGCATGAGCTTCTCTTTTGTTTTCTTGTTTTGCACAAGAAAGCCTCTTGACATAGCTAAAATAGGCTGTGGATTACCTACATCAGAGACACTTGGGATGCTTGTTAAAAAGGCACATCCTGGGGCCCCACTGACTCACTGACTCAACTAACCTGGGAGCAAGTCCCAGGAATTGGTATTTCAACAAGCTATTCAGGGAATTCTCTTTTCTTTAAATTGTAGCAAAATATATATAATATAAAATATGTCATTTTGACCATTTTTAAATGCCCAAGTCAATGTAATTACATTCACATTGTTGCACAAACATCACCACTATCTATTCCAAAATTTTTCATCACCCCAAACAGAAACTTGTATCCATTAAGCAGAAACTCCACATTCCCCACTTCCCCCAACTCTGGTAACCACTCATCTACTTTCTGTCTCTGTGAATTTACCTAGTCTAGGTATTTCACATAGGTGGACATACAGTATATGATCTTTTGTGTCTGGCTTATTTCACTCTGCATAATATTTTCAAGGTTCGTCTATGTTGTAGCATGTATCAGGATGTCATTCTTTTTTATGGCTAAATAATATTTCATTTATACACCCCCCCCCATTTTGTTTATCCATTTATCCATCTATGGACACTTGGGATGTTTCTACCCTTTGGCTATTAGGCATAATGCTGCTATAAGCATTAGTGTACAAATATCTGTTCGAGTCTCTGCTTTCAGTTTTTTTGTGCATACACCTAGAAGTGAAATTTCTAGATGAAATGGTAACTCTGTTTCACTTTGTGAGAAACTGCTAGACTGTTTTCCGGAGTGGCTGCACCATTTTACATTCCTACCCACAATGCATAAGGGTTCCAATTTCTCACATCCTCACCAGTACTTGTTATTTTCTTTCTTTCTTTTTTTTTAATTATGGTAAGTCCTCTCTTAACGTCATTGATAAGTTTTTGGAAACTGCAACTTTAAGCGAAACGACATATAACAAAACCAATTTTACCACAGGCTAGTTGATATAAATAAGAGATAAGCTCCTATGGCACATTTCTGGTCACAAAAACATCACTGAACTTCCAAATAAAGACCCAAAACACTTCTAATATTAAACATTGAAATAAATGTGAGTTATATATACATTTAAGAAAGAGCCATAAAAACAAGTAAGATAATTATTTACCCAATTATTCCAGTTCAGGATCGTTGACGGCCAGAGCCCGTCTCAGCAGCTGAGGGCTCAAGGCAGGTACCAGCCCTGGACTGGATGCCAGCTCATTGCAGGGCGCACCCACACACACCCCTACACTCACGCAAACTGGGACCATATAGACACGCCAATTCACCTAACATGCACATCGTTGGGTCGTGGGAGGGAACCCAAACACCCAGAGAAAACCCACGCAGACGTGGGGAGAACATGCAAACTCCACACAGACAGGGGCCCAGCCGGGAATCAACTTTTTTTCTCATTAACAATGTAAAGAAACGACATGGAATGAAGTGGCATTATGTGAGGAGCTGCTGTGTAGCCATCTCAGTAGGCATGAAGCGGAATCTCACTGCAGTTTTCTCCAGGTGATTCTTGCGCACACTGAAGTTGGGGAGCTCTGCTGTTTATGAAGGAGATGGAACATTCAACCGAGTGAGACAGCCACGCAGGGTAAAGCGACGGGGATTTTTGCTACTTTTCAAAGAGTAAATTTTCTTTTCTTTCTTTCTTTTTTGTTTTTTAAGCAAACACTGGTTGCTAATGCTGAGTTCAGTGGCCCACTAAGGGCGCTTCATAGTCCTGAAGCGAATTTGAAGCATCTGGGGGCTGGAGAGACTGGGCGTCTATCTGCGAGATGCAGACGGACAGGAGCCAGCGGGGCTGGGCCCAGCGCGGGTGACGTGGGGCTGCAGAGGCTGACAGGTACGGGTCCACTCTCATTAAGCTTTTGCCGGTGGAAGGGATTGAGTGCGAGCATTTCTCCAGGGTCTAATGATTTTGTGAGTCGGCTTTGTGGGATAACTTTGCTTTTTTGGAAGAGCTGTAACGAGAATGCACAGTAGGAAAAGAGCCAACCAGCTTTTTAACAAAAAGTCATCTGAGTCAGGAGGGAGGGAATAACTTCTCTGTCTTCCCATCAACAGTGCCTGTACAACAGGAATCAGTGGGCAAGACCAGGCTCTGGGTCCATCTTGACAGATACCAAATCAGAGGGATTTTCTTGTATTCCAGGACTTTAGTCCAGGTTGGGTAAAAATCTCTCTGGAAGCAAGGGGATGCCCCTCAGGGGCTGACCAAGAAGCTGCTTCCCATTAGCCGTGGGTGTTCTGGGTGTCTGGGAAGGGTTGGGGGGTACCCAGAGCTGACCCCTGATCCCCCTTAGAGGCTGCCCTCTCCCAAATGCCAAATCTTGCCAGAAGAAACACTCGTTGCTTTAGTTGTAATTGTGCTTATTCGGCTACACTGGGACAATTAGCATAGCAGAGCTCTGTGGGTAAGAACATTCTCACTGGGACTTGTGAGAGCCACAGCCAAGGGATCAAATAACCCCCTTGCTCTCTGTGCAACAGGCCTGGACTCCATCAGAAAGACACGCCCAGCCAGCCAAGAAGTAACTTTGGTGCAGACAGCAGGGCAATGAGGCAAGCAATAAAAAGGCCTAATCTCTTAAGGCAACATGAATTGTTGGCGAGAACATAAGAAGAGAGCAACATTAGCCAAGGATCATTTTCTTCTTGTTATAGGTGCCTGCTGACTGCTTGGAAAAACCAAAGTGGGAAAAAATCCTGCTAACACTAGTGGGCAACAAGATGCCATTTACAGGACTGATTCCCCCAAATTTTAACAGCTAAACAGTTAGTCTCATTATAATTATTAGTGACTACCATTGACTGAGCACTCCTTCTGCAACAGGTATTTTACATTTAATAGCTTTCCTAATCCTCATGATCCTAAAAAAATTAGCAGTATTATCACTCTGTGTCATTCAGGTCCAGCACAAGAAACAAGAAGTCATTTCAGGTATTTTGAGCAAAAGAGGATTTTCATATATGGAATCAAGGGCTTAAAAGATTGTGGTAAGGCTGGAGGAGCCCATGCAAGGGGGTTACGATGAGCTGTTAAATGTGAGGACACATCACATAGCTGAGACATCAGGAAGCTGCTATAGCTGCCACCATAGCTACTGTCACAACTACTTCTCCCACCTTTGCAGCTGGTGACCATCTTCCTTGTCTGCCTCTAAATTCACCACAACCACACTTACCAGCAACCTCAGAGGGAGGAAGAAGGCCTCCTTCAGCTCTGCCTTTCAGACTTCTCACAAGAACCATCAGCTAGTGGAATTTACTTCCAGCCAGCACTCTAGCTGCAAGGGAGTCTAGGAAGCTTTCCAGGCTTCCAAGGAAGGAGGGTGAAATTGAGAATAAGAATGCCTCAAATCCTTATATTTCAGTTGAGTGCAGAGAGATTAAATCACTTGCTCAAGGTCATATGTCAGTAGTAGAGCCATTACTTGAGACCAAGTTTGCAGGACTCTGAAGCCTGGTCTTCCCCACTGCTTTCTGGGGAATTTAAGAAAAAAAGCACTCTACATATTCTAAGCATTCCTTTTTAATTATAATTTCACTGGGTGGTTATTATTTGATCTCAGATTAAGTCGCCAGGAGATTACTCTGAATTTTACAAAGATAGTGACTACTATGGCAACTGTGAGAAATGAATTGTTCCAGTATTAGGGGAGGGAGGTAGAGAGGGGAGTGGCGAGAGAAAATAAATGTGTTAATAATTAGTCTGGATTTAGCTATAGCACAAACTTGTTTCCCCCAAATCCATACTCCAGGCTCCAAGTTCCTGATGCCTGTCCGTGGGTATCCTGCGGAGCTTCACAGTCCCATTGCTGAAGGATGAGCACAGAAGAACAATACTCACAGCTAACTCTTACTGGCACTCAGGTGCCAGGCACCATGCTGCACGTATCACATGAATTAGTGCACTTCATCCGCACAACTTATAAAGTAGGCAACTGTTGCCTTCGAATTTCACAGATAAGGAGATTGAGTCTCAGAGGTAAATGACTTGCCCAGTGTCATCAAGCCCGTCTGTGGTAAAGCCAGAGTTGGCACCTAAATCTGTCTCAGTCCATATACTGAAATTCTTAACCCCTGGCCATGTTTATACCTCCCTGACCTTACAAGTTCTGGCAGCCTCTCATAGCACACAAAGAGCTGTATTAACCCAAAAGACTGACCACCAGCTGGGTAGAAACTGCCTGTGGCACAGCAGTGGTGACTGACTGCCCCAACCCCAGGCTGAAGAATTCAGTGGCAATGGCTCCAGCAGGCCTGGGACCCCCAGGGGCAAGGCCATCTCTCTACACCAGTGATCCCTCTGGGTCCATCATGCATGCAGTCCCCCATTGCACCCCATCCTGTGAGACCTGGGGCAAGCCCTAAAACCACAGTACTCCAGCTTGAGAAAACTTAATGGCTGGCCAGCCCAACACTCCCACTGCACAAATGGAGGAACAGAGATTCTACAAGAGAAAGTAACCTGCCAAAGGTAATTCCACTGGCTGGAATGAGGGGATGGCATGACCCAGACCTCTTCATCTTCTTTTCAACTTTGGTGCTAGCATTTATTATAAAAAAGGAGGCATTATAGCCCAAATCATGTGCCAGCAACTTAGTGCTCCTTGGATCCCCTTCATCCCCAAGAACTCCTCTACCCACCCTTACTTGCTGGCAGATTCTGAGACAGTGGTAATGTTCTATTTCTTGAGCTGGGTGATGGTTACCTGGCTATTGTGACCTAGAGAGAATTCAGTGAGTTGAACACTTACTTTTTTTGTATTTTTCTATATTATGTCATGCTTTAATAAAAAGCTTACTAAAAATAATGTTGGCTGTTTAGAACTCCCCCAGGACCAGAACAATATTCCATGTTTTAACTGAAAAGTATCTTCCTATAGTCTTAAGAGGTTGAAAAAACCTTATCCACTGCTACTGGATTGGGGTTTAAGTAGACTTAGGAGATGAAAGGGCCAAGAAGTTTTGGGGCTGTTTGGCAGAAGCTGAGATATTCCTTTTACTTTCCCTGCAGAAGGCAGAAACACACACACACACACACAAATGATACCTGTGGCAGAGACTTGATAGCTCTCCCCAAACTATGTGCTTCTCTCTTCCCCCTAGGCAACCAGCTTGACTACATTTCCTAGCTCCTTTGCAGGTAGGTGCAGCCATATGACTGAATTCTGGACAACAGAATGCCCAATGTGGGCAGAAGTGATGGATGCATCTTCCAGGTCTGGCCCATAAACGCCCCCATGTACAACCCTTGATTATCTTTTCTAATCTGCTGCATAAATGGAAAGTTCTCTGAGGCCCTAGATGGGGGTGGAGCCATGAGATGGAAGGAGCCTGGGTCCCTATGACATCACATGGAGGAGAGCCATGGAAGATGGTCACTTGACCAGAAAGACCTATAATCCTATGATAGGTCATTGCACAAACAAGAAATAAACTTTATTGTGTAAAGCATTAAAATGCATAGCTTATTTTCTGCAGCAGTTAGCCTACTCTGACTAATACAAGAGCCGTTGTGAAATCAGGCAAATCCTGTTCTCCAAATCACCCCAACGTTTGCAACCTCAAGTCAGCCCCAAAGTATTTTTAAAAATTGGAGAAGCCACAGTGGCCTCTTGCCTGTTACGTATTGACTCAAATCAGAAACAGTTCTAACAAGTGCAATCCACTGGTTCCCCAGGTCATCAGGGCAGCAGAACAAGGGGAAGACTCATTGTTATAAGACACAGAAGTTGGCAGTCCTTTTTTTTTCTTTAAATGTTCTTTCTCCTCCCTTGTTGACAAACTGCTCAGAATAGCAGCATTCTGGATCCATTTAAAACGGGGCTCACAGCTCTGTACCACCAGAGGGCAATAATATGTAATGGCTGATGCACATAATAACTGCATCCTAGAATGGGAAGCTAGCATTTTTCCAGACCAAGCCTCTAGCAAAAAATAACTACAAACGGAGGACAAAAATATATTATTTAATCTGTGTGATGGCATCGGAGAACAAGCAAGGACTTGCAGAAGCAAGATCCAGGGGAGAAGGAGAGCCCTGCCATTTGAGCCAAATATTCAGCAGCCCATTTCTCCTTAGGATATTTGCCAATTTGAACTTTGTTGTAAAGCTGGTCAGAAAGCTTCAGCTGGGAAGCTGAGCAGAACTTTTGACAATCTCTTACCAGATTGCAGATACAAAAATTGGAGTTCAAGACATGCCAATCAGGAGAAGACATGATAAGCAGCTCAGGTTTTCAGTTGGGATCTTAAATATCTATTGCCTAGGAACAAGAGAAGAGTCTTAGCCGAGGTTTCCTAGAAGACAGAGCCCAAGGCAAAGGCTTGCATGTTGAAGCTTTACTAGGAAATACAATTGCAGGGAAACTATTGCAGGGAAACTCGCATGAGGATGAAGGGGACTGAGGCAGAGAAGGAAGAACAAATATAAGGGAGTGTAGCACAGGGCTTTACAACCAGTGCAGCTGACAGCTTAATTTCATGGGAAATGCTATTGTGCCTCTGAACAGTCCTTCCCAAGGCATGCAGGCTGAGAATTTCCCTGCCATGCCTTCCCATCTCTTGTCCCCTAGGGTAAAAGTTCACTCCATAGAGAGCTAATGCCCACATGTCTAGATTGTACCCTAATCTCTTCAGCAGCCCCAAGGCAGACATATCCCACACCCTTTATATCACCTGCACATAGGAGTTGTAGGAGAAGCCAGAGACACCTCACAGAAGACTGATTGTCAGAATATTGTTAATGTGAATGGCTTTTTTGGAGTCAGTAACCTTTGTGTTGGCCAGGGCTAAACAAGTGACCAATAGCCCTGGAGACAGGTGAAGCTCATAGGATCTGAGAAAGAATATGAGAGATATTTGATACAATGAGTGGACCAGAAATAGATCAGCTCTAGCCAGATCTAGCCTCCAACATTGAGTCATTTCAATCCCTGATTGGACTGTAGAGATCTGCTCCCAGAAAGGCAAGACTAAGGAAAAGCCCAGTGAGGGACTCCCCCGGGCACAAAATTTAAGAGGCTACCAAAAAACTCAATAATCAATATAAATAATATACAATATATATTTTTTAAATCATGCAAAACATTCATGATGAAGAAATATCAGAATGTTTGGAAAATGGTGTTTTGATTGGAAACTGTAAAACTGAAGACAAGAGGAACTGCACAGAAACACATTAGTTTGTAAAGTCGTTTCTTACAGGGGTATGGGTTAACACGTCTAAAACTGTCACACATATGTGATGAGGTTGAGTAAATAAGCAAGTGGAATGGAGGAAAGCCGGTGGCGGCCAAGTTTCTCACTGTTAGGGTGAGAAGTCGAGGAAAGTGAGGGAGGAAGGCTGGGAAGAAGTGTGGCATTAGATTAGTGTTAAGACTTTAGTATGAACTCACAAGTAGCTTAATGTAGATACAGAGAGAGAGATGCAGAAATAATTACAGACATGTCTATATATATAAGTTATTATATGTATGGGTACATATTTCCTAGAGCGCCTAGAAGCAAGGACATTCTGGTGGCAAAGAGAACACCCAGTGCTCAGATCTTGGATTCTAGTAAAAGGAACCGGTGATCCTTGAAGAAATGTCTGATTCTGGGGCTGGAGCAAGAAAAATATAAGATGAGCTTAAAGCTCATCTTATAGTACCAGAAAATAAGGAAGTGCTCAAAAGACAAAACCATGGGAACACGACACAAGAGCCACCCTGAAAGAGCTCTCAAGAGCTAAATCTGAAATAATTTGAGCAACAACAAATTACGAATTATAACTCAAAGTATAAAATACGTATCCATGAATCCATGATTATATAAACAAATTATTGAATGAATAAATAAATAAATAAGTCAAAGAATTCCAAATAACTCATGAAGCTACTCCCCTCTCCAGGAGATGGACTTCGCTCTCCCTTCCACCTGAGTGTAAGCTGTACTTAGTGAGTTGCTTCCAAAAGGTAGAGTATGGAAAGGGGGCAAAATTAGCTTTACAGTGGAAAAACCTGGCCCACATGACCTCAGGCAGGTGATCAAAGTTCACATTATCAGTGATCAATCATGTTAATACATACATGTTGATAGCATGTACCCTTAATGTGACGTGATAAGATTGGCACTTCACCTCTGTGGTCTTCTTCTCCCAACCACAAGAAAAACATCAGACAAACCCAAATTGAGGGCCATTCTACAAAATACCAGTATTTTCAAACCTCTCAGAGTCTGAGAATTTTGAGAAACAAAGGAAGTCTGAGAATGTCACAGGCCAGAGAGGGCTAAGGAGACATGGGGACTGAATATGATGTGGTATACTGCAACAGACAAGGAACATTAGGGAGAACTAATGCAACCCAAAGAAAGTGTGGAGGTTAGTTAACAGTGATATACCAGTGTTGGTTCCTTAGTTACTACAAATGTACCATAATAATGTAAATTGTTAACAAAAGGAGAAATTATATACAAGATATGCAGAACTCTCTTACTACTTGGCAAATTTTCTGTAAATTTAAAACTATTCTAAAATAAAATTTTTACTTTATAAGAAGGGTCAATCCTGCGGTCCCCAACCCCCTGGCCACCAACCCGCAGAGCTCCATGGCCACACCCACTCCCTCATCCCCCTACCCTTCCCACCCCTTCATCCCCCCCACCACCCATCCATGGAAAAATTATCTTTCATGAAACTTAGGAACAGGCCTGCACAGCAGGAGGATGAGCAAAGCTTCATCTGTATTTACAGTCACTCCCCATCGCTGGCATCACTGTCTGAGCTCCACCCCATCCATTGAAAAATTGTCTTCCATGAAACTGGTCTCTGATGCCAAAAAGACTGGGGACTGCTGGGTCAATCCAAATGAATATTCACTGTTGAAAACATTGATAATAATGTCCTGTGGGATTAAAAATATATGTTTGATATTATTTATGATTAATTACATATTACATATTAATATTAATTACATATTAATTACATATTAATATTATTACATATATTATTACATAATATTACATATAATATTATTACATATTACATATGATTAATTACATTATTTATGATTAATTATACATATCTTAATAAATATGAACACATATAATCACGTTATTTTATGTACATAATTAAAATATACAAAAATAATAGTACAAAAAAGGGGGATAAATACAGTCAGTATATTCTAACATCCTTGCATTGTCCTGGGAAATTGTAAAAATATTCATTTAGGCCAGGCTCAGTGGCTCATGCCTATAATCCCAGCACTTTGGGAGGCCAAGGCAGGAGGATCACTTGAGGCCAGGAGTTCAAGGCTGCAATGAGCTAAGATTGTGCCACTGCACTCCAGCCTTCATGACAGAGAGAGAAACCCTGTCTCAAAGGAAAAAAAAAGATATATATATATATATATATATACACACACACGTATTCATTTATATTAGATTTTAATAAATCAAGAATGCATGTTGTAATCTCTAGGTTTATCACCAACGGAATAGTAACTGAATGTGTAACTAACAAATAATAGAGAAGAAAAATAGAATAGTAAAAACACAATACAAAATGGGGTAAGAAAGGAAATGCAGCATAAAAGAGGTGAAATAAATAGAAAATAAATACTAAGTTGTAATGTGTAAACCCAAATATCAGTTATAACATTAAATATAAATGAAGAAAGTGTTCCAATTAAAAGTCTAAGTTAGAAAAGATTTACAAACCACAACAGCAACAACCAAATTGTGCTTTAAATATATACTTTAAATATAAGGATACAGAATTATTTAAAAAAAAAATAGGATGGAGCTGGGCATGGTGACTCCCACCTATACTCCCAGCTACTCAGGCGGCTGAGGCAGGAAAACCACTTGAGCCCAGGAATTTGAGGCTAGCCTGTGCAATATACTGAGACTGCATCTCAAAAAAAAAAAAAGAAAGAAAAGAAAAGGACGGAAAAATATTTAATACAAATACCAATTTAAAGAAAACTGATATATCTAAGGGGACTTCAAAACAAGCATTACTAGAGATAAAAAAGGATACTGTATGTTAAAAGGATCAATCTACCACAAATACATAACAATTCCCAATTTGTATGCACTTCATAACAGAGGCTCAAAATATAAAAAGCAAAATTTTACAGAATTAAAAAGGAAGGAAACAAATCTAAAGTATAGGGGGAGATTTTAATGCACTTCTTTCAGTAGGTGATAGAACAAGTAGAAAAAAATAAGGATTCAGAAGATTTGAACAATATAACAAAAAAGTTGACCTAATTAGCATACATAGAATACCACCTCCCAGCAGTGAAAGAATAAATATATATTCTTTTCAAGTACACATGAACATTTGCCAAAATTGAACATATGTTGAGCCATAAAGCAAATTTCAACAGATTTCAAAGAACTGAAATTATACAGAAGGCATTCTCTATCTACAGTTGAATTATGCCAGAAATCAATAACAATAAAATTACTAGAAAATCCTCAAATATTTGGAAACTAAGCAATATACTCCTAAGTCAATCATGGGTCAAAAAAGGAATCACAATGGAAAGGAGAAACTAACTGAACAATAATGAAAATACAACATACTAAAACTTGTGGGATGCAGTAAATCTGGACTTAGAGGGAAATGTATACCCTGGAATTCATATAAGGGAAAAAAGGAAAGAGCCTCTATCTCCAGGAAGTTAAAATTATAACAGCAAGTTAAACTCAAAGAGTTCCACTTCCAGGTAGATGAAGTAGTTTGTGGCAAGGTAATGCTCCTGCTAAAATAACCTAGAAACATCAGACAACTTATAAAAATCATATATTCAAAGGCATCAGAGAACTGCAGAGGCAACAGAGATTAAAGGAAGTAAAATTCCATTGAGGGGAGAACCTTTCAGGATCAAGCTGAAGATTTGTATCTATCTTTGCCATATTCATAGATCCTGGGTACGGGCCATAGATTGAAAATTGGGTGAGGGACCTGGCAAAGGGGGCTTCCAAGAGCAGAGAAACCTGCAGAGTTTTAGGAAGTCACGTGGGATTAGAGTGATACAATTGGAGACTTGAGGGGCCTCAAATACATGGCTGGTTTCCTTCCCAAGACCTTAGCTGAACTACCAAACTGCACAGATCAGGAAGCTAAATCATTCATCCAAAACCGTGGAAAAGCTGAGTAAAATTTTCTACAGCCTCAACGTGCTTAATAGACAAAAATGGACTTGGAGAATGAGGGATGAGGAGCTGTAGGAATGATAGGAATTGACACTGACAAACTCCCACCCACTTTCCTGGGAACACTAGAAACTGGACATACCTAGAGACCAAGAATCCAGTCTTGGCCCCTGGCAGAAGGCTGCTGTTATGGGACTGAGAAGCCAGCCCAGGGGTATTTGGAGAGCCTAAAATATATCATTGCAAAATTCAGAAATAATTGCAAAATTCTGAAAGTACACAGGATAAGAGGCTAAAAATTTAAGCTAAAAAAGCTCTCAAAAGCAGAGTGAAAAGTTCCCATAATCTTTGGATGCTGATGAAAAAAAGACACACCAGTGTCTCAGTTCTGGAGGGCCACAACCCAGGAACAGGGGCAAACCAGAGGTAAATTGAATTGAACTTAATGTGTGCCATAGGTATACCTGAGTGGTATAAGGGTTGAATGATAGTAAATGCTATTGTTGACCTGATCACATTCCATTGAGCCAAATCATTGTAGTCATAATGACCTGACTTCCAACAGTTTGATGGCTTTCTCTGGATGCTGGAGCCTACTCTGCTCATGTACACAGTAGGTCTGAAGGGCCAGAGAATTAATGTCTCCTGGAAGCATCCCTCAATCCCTTTCTCAATGATGGGAGTTAGTAAATATCTAAGCTCCCTCATCTCTCAGAAAGGAAAACTCTTAACATGTATTCTACACTGATTCCCAGCATCCCCAAGCAAAATAAAGCTCCAGTTACTCACAGCGGGAACTTGCTTGTTAATGTACCCTTAATTGGCTGTCTTTAGTTCCCTATCTCACTTCCCCATTCTGTTACCAGTGTTTTCTGGGATCACATTTTAAATAAACTAATTGCTCTAAAATTCTATTTCTGGGTCCACTTCTGAAGGGACCCACAGAAAGAAAGTAGAAGACAAGACCAATAAACTTGAAGACAGATTAAAAGAAAATATCTAAGCTGAATCACAGAGAGAAAAAGAATGGGTGGGGGTTGGTGGTGGAACCAGGACCAAGTGTAAGAAACCTGAAGAATACAGTGAACAAGCCTAATGTGTGTAATTGAAGTTAAAGAAAGAGAGGAGAGGAAGAATGAGGCAGAAGCACTATTGGAAGAAATAATGGCTAATAATTTTATAAGCCTTATGAAGGGCATCAAACCACAAACTCAAGAAACTTAGTAAAACCCAAGCAAGATAAACACAAAGAAAACCACACCTAGGCACATTATCATAAAACCATTGAAAACAAAGACAAAGGAAATCATGAAAGTAGACATATCATCATCAAAAAAGCATCAGTAAGATGGAGAAATGAATTATTATTAATACTAGAAATGAAAACCCAAAGACAATGGAATTACATCTTTGTAGTGCTAAAAGAAAATAATTGTCAACTGAGAATACTATATTCAGTGAAAATATTCCTGAAAAATTAGTATGAGGGGTTCTGGCTTCTGGTCAAACTAACCCTTTTGCAGATAACAGTCTTTTAAATCCAATCAGATTTTAAAATATAATTATTTGAGGATGTTGGAAAGAAAATAAACTAGACAGAAACTGGAAAGAAGTCTACCCTTGAAAGATGAACTATAACAGGTGAATAGTGAGTTTACTCAACCTATATGTGGTGCACAAGGCAGCAAGCCATGGCCCTACTGCCTTGTGTTATTAGAGAACTACAGCGACCAATATTCCCAGTTTTCCTGGGACTGTCTATCAGAGCTAAAACAGGCACAGCCCCAGACAAATGAGGACAGTTAGTCACCCCACACAGAGTTCAGGGCTGTCAAAATACCCAGAAAGTTAGGGGCAGAATGTTCAAGATAGAGATATACAGAGGGCATATGCCCCAAAGTCTGCACATAAAATTAACCCCAAATCAAATGAAGTCCTTGGTTGACTGGCACACTATACATGGACAGGGAATCCCTAGAGGACCCAAATAAAAAAGCAGCATCTAGAATCTGAAAGAAGTAAACAGAGATTCCAGCTGCTGTATAGCACAGGAGAGAAGGAATTTGGAGTTTGAGTCCAGCTAACTTAACTACTTCTAGAATAAAAATTATTCTCCAGAGGAATATAACAGAATTCAGAGTTTCTACAAAACACTATTCATATTGTCCACTATTCAATTAAAAATCAATAGACCTGTGAAGAAACAGAAAAATACGATCCACATTGAAAACAAAATATCAGTTTATAGAAACCAACCCTGAGATGACTCAGATGTTCCAAATAGCAGTCTTTAATTATTATAAATTTATTTAAAGAAGATGATGAACATATGAATGGAGAATCTCAATAGATTAAGCTTTTTGTAAAAAAAAAAAAAAGTTTAAAAGACCAAACGAATATTTTGGATCTGCGTAGTATAATAACTGAAATAAAATTCATCCGATGCGCTTGACAGCAGATTGGAAATGGCAGGAGTGAGGGTCAGTGAAATTCAGGATAAAGCAAGAGAATTTATCCAATCTAAAGAAAAGAAAGATAAAAGAATGAAGAAAATGAACAGAAATTCAGAGACATCATGGTGGAATATCAAGTAGTGTAGTGGTTTAACATACATGTAATACGTAATTAGAGTCTCAGAGGGAGAGGACACTTTAGTTGATTATGTTTAAAAATTAAGAAGAACTTAAAATAAGTGATCTAAGTTTCTACCTTGGAAAACTTAGAAAAAAGACAAGCAAATAACCCAAAGATAATAAAGGTAAGAATAAAAGATCAATAGAATAGAAAACAATGAGTACAGAAAATTAACAGAGCCAAAAGTTGGAGCTTTAAAATGTTTATAAAATTGATAAATCCCTAGCCAGACAGATGAAGAAGAAAAAAGAAGAGAAAGCACAATTACCAATACCAAGAATAAAAGGGGGATATCACGATGGTTCTAATAGTCATTCAAAGGAAAAAAAGAGAACGTTATGAATGACTTTATACAAAAAAATTGATAATAGTTGAAATTGACATATTCTTTAGAAAAAACCGTTTTGTACTCCAACTTTCATAGAGACAGAAAGTAGAATGGTGGTTGCCAGGGGCTGGGGGGAGAGGAAAGTGGGGAGTTATTGTCTAATAGGTACAGAATTTCAGCTTGGGAAGATGAAAAATTTCTGGAGATAGACAGTAGTGATGATTGCACAACAATGTAAATGTACTGTAAGCCACTAAACTGTACACTTAAAAATTGTTAAAATGGTAAATTTTATGTTATGTACATTTTTCCACAATTTACAAAATGGTTTAAAAAACTGACACAAGACCAAATTTAAAATCTTACTACCCTATACCTGTCAAAGAGATTGAATTTGTTATCAAAACCCTTTACACACACACACACACTTCCCTCTAGAATGAGATGATTTCACTGGTGAATTCCACCGAACATTTAAGGAAGATTTAATGCAAATCCTACATAAACTCCTTCAGAAAATAGAGAAAGAAGATATACTTCCTAACCCATTTTATGAGACAAGAATAATCTTGGTAACAAAACCAGACCAAAATATTAGCAAAAACTAAAAAAAAAAAAATGTAAACCAACATCTCTCATAACAACTGATGTGGAAAAAACCTTAACATAATATTGGCAAATAAAATCCAGCAATATGTAAAAAGCATAATACATCACAACAAACTAAGGTTTCTTCCAGGAGTACAAGGTTGATTTAACACTTAACAATAAGCTGACGAATTCCACTGTGCTAACAGAATAAAGGAGTAAGATCATATGATGAAATCAATAAATACAGAAAAAGCATTTGACAAATGTCAATGCCCATTCACAAAAATGTTCAGAAAATTTGGAGTAGAAGGGAATTTCCTCCATTTGATAAAGGACATCTACAAAAAACCTACAGTTAAAATCATACTAAACATTTTCTCTTTATTATCATGAAAAGGTAAGGAGGGCTTCTCTCACCAGTTTTAATTTACATTTAATTTTAATTTAATGTTACATTAGAGGACCTAGTCAGTGTAACAAGCAAGCAAAACAATAAATAAATTGCATTCACACTAGAAAGAAAGAAGTAAAACTGCTCCTATGCTCAGACATTATTTTTTATGTAGAAAAATCTAAGAAATTAACAACAATAAAACCCCTAAATATAATAAATAAGGTCAGCAAAGTTTTAAGATAAAAGGTTAATATACAAAGTTCAATTGTATTTCTATATATTAGCAACAAGTAATTACCAAATGAAAATTAATTGCATTAAAAGTGTCAAAAACTTAAAATGCATAGAAATGCATTTAATAAAAGATGTACAAAAATTTACTCTGGAAACTACAAAACACTGCAATGAGAAATAAAAGAACTAAATAATATGACAGATATGCTATATTCATGGATTAGTCAATTCAATTTTGTTAAGTTATTGAGTCTCCTCAAATTGGTTGATAGATTCAACACAATTCCAATCATAATACCAGGCTATTTTTAAAATAGAAATTAGCAGCTGACTTTTAAATGTATGTAAAGTGCAAAAAACCAAAATAATTTTGAAAAGATGAACAAAACTTAAGGACTTACATTACTTGACTTCAAGACTTAGTATAGAGTTATAACAGCAAAGTTTAGCGTTTGTACAAGAATAGACAAAGAATGGAACTGAAGAAAAGAGTTCAGAAATCGAATCATATTTATATGATCCATTCATTTTCAAAAAAGGTATCAAATCAAGCCAATGGGGAAAGAGAAGTCTTTCCATCAAACAGTGCTGAAGCAACTGTATATCCATATGGGATAAAATGAAGCTTGGCCTCCCTATCTCACACTATACACAAGATTAAATTTGAAAGGGATCATAGACCTAAATGTCAAAGCTAAGATTATAAATATATTAAGGAAAACATAAAAAAGTATTTTCATGACCTGGGGCTAGGCAAAGATTTCTTAGGCAAACCCAGAAAGATATAGCAATAAAGGAAGTTATTGATAAAATTGAATTTATCAAAATTTAAAAATTATGTTTATCAACACACAACATAAAGAAAATAAATAGGCAAGCTACAGACTGGAAGAAAATATTTGCAAGATATGTAACTGAGAAGAACTTATATAAAGAATACATGAAAGCTCCTACAACTGAATGATAAAAAGGACAAACAACCCCATAAAAATGAGCGAAAGACCTGGTAGACATTTCATAAAAGAAGATATCCAAATGGCCAACAAGCTCATGAAAAAGTGCTCAACAGTATAAGGCATCAGGAAAGTGGCAAGGACGTGGAGCAACCAAAACTCTCATACTGCAAAATAGGAACATAAAACAGGAATAAAATAGGAACTCTTATACTGCTGTAATAGGAACATAAAACAGGACAACCATTTTGGAAAAACTCTTTGGCAATTCCTTACTAAGTTAAATATGCACTTTTACTTTGACACAGCAATTCCAATCCAGATATCTATCCAAGAGACATAAAAACATAGGTCCACAAACCAACTTGTACAAGAATGCTCATCTCACCTTTATCCACAATAACCAAAAAGTTGGGGGAAAACACCCAAAAACCAAATATCCATCAACAGGAGAATGGACAAATAAATCATGGTATATTTATACAATGTAATAATAAAGAATAAAAAGAAACGAACTGTTAACACACAGCAACATGGACTGACCTCTCAAACATTATGCTGGGCAAAAACTACTGAACACAAGAGACATACTGTATCATTTCATTTGTATGAAGTTCTAAAATAGGCAAAACCAATCTGAGGTGAAAAACACCAAAACAATAGTTGCCTCTGGGGGTGGAGATTACCTGGGAAGGGACTCAGGGAACTTTCTGAGGTGAAGAAAATGTTCTGTATCATGATAGAGGAGGAATCAAGTGGTAGGACCATTTGTCAAAAGTGAACAGCTAACATGTCTGCACTTTCAGGTACTTACATTTTATTTAAAATAAAAGAACTGTTAAAAATCATCATCATCAGCAGCAGCAGCAGCAAGTTGGGGAGTTGCTGGGGTATAGGATATTCAAGAATGGCAGAATTTGATAACTATCATAGCCAGGAAACGAACATGTGGGAGTTAGTTACACTCTCCTCTTCATTTTATAAATGTTTGAATTTTTCCATAACAAAATTTCTTGTTAATAAGGGTGAAATAAAGACGTTTCAGACAAAAACTGAGAGAATTATTTGCCTTTATGAAAAGAAGCACTAATGGTAATTTTTTCAGGAAAAAGAAAAGTGATGCACATGAAGACATAGATATGTAAAGGGAAATAAAGAACACCAAAAAGTGTAACTATGTGGACAAACATAAATCCAAGCAACTGTACAAAATAGTCTTAGTGATGTCTTACAGAGTTTGAAATGTATATAGACTTAGGATTCTTGCAAACAAAACAAAAGTTGGGAGAGTGGTTGATGAAGTTAAAATATTCTAAATATTATTGTAAATATTCTAAAGTCTTGAAATTATTGGGAAGATGGCAAAAACATTTTTTGGTAAATGTCAAGGATGCATTTTCTAATATCTAAGGTAACTACTATAAGAATAGTAACACATTGTATAGTAAAAATAGATGGAAGAACTGGTATATAAAAAATATTTTATCAGTCCAAAAAAAGATAAGAAGTGAGAAAAAAGGAACATAAAACAGGTCAATTAGAAACCAAATGATAAGATGGTAGATATTAACCCAACTACAAGAGATAAACTTTAAATTCAAGGACACAAAAAGTTTTAAAACAAAGGATTAGAAAAATTACCATACAACCCATAAAAGAAAGCTGATATAACCATACTAATATCAGACCAAATAGATTTTAAGAAGCATTATCAAAAATAAAAAGGAAAATATTATAAAGATAAGAGGATCATTCACTAGAAATATGTCATATATATTATATAGACATGTATATAATTAATAATATAGCTTCAATATATACAAAGCCAAAATCGCAGAACTAAAATAGAAATAGACAAGCCCACAGTGATAATGGAAGACTTTAATGTACCATTCTTAATACCTGATAGAATAACTAGACAAAAAATCAGTAAGGACACTGAAAATACAATTTATAAACTTCACCTAATTGACATACATAAAATACTGCACACAACAATCATAGAATTTATTTATTTTCAAGTGTACATGAAAATTTTGACAAAATAGGCCCATATGCTGAACAAAAAAGAGTCTCAACAAAATTCAAATATTTTTTCCAGGAAAATGACCTGAGGAAAAAAAATTCAAATATTTACATTCATAGCATATTGTCTGAGTACAGTGGAATTAAGCTAGAAGTAAATAACAAAATCCCCAAGCGCCTAAAAATCAAACATGTACTTTGAAAATAATCTATGGTTAAAGAAGAAACTACAATTGAATGAGAAAATACTATGAACTGAATAATAATAAAGATGCCATATCCCAAAACTTGTAGACTACAACTAAATCAGAGGAAAATTTATAATCCTAGATACATATATCAGAAAACAAAAAAAGTTAAAAATCAATAATCTAAGCTTCATCTCAATAAGATATAAAAAGTTAAATCCAACGAAAGTAGAAAGAATGAAAGAGAAGAGCAGAAATAAATAGAAAATAAACTTTAATAGAGAAAATGAATAAAGCCAGATGTAGTTTCTTTGAAAAACTGATAAACCCCTAGAAATATCAATTGAGACAAAAGAAAGAAATCTCAGATTATTAATCCTAGGAATGAGAAGGAAGGTATCACTACAAATGCTGTATGAAAAGGATAAGAGGATGTTTTGAAAAATTTTACATCAGGCCAGAAAGAGAGCCCTCACCAGAAATTGAATCAGCTGAAAACTTGATCTTGAATTTCCCAGTCTCCAAAAGTGTAAGAAATAAATTTCTGCTGTTTAAGCCACTCAGTCTATGACATTTTGCTACAGCAGCCCAGGAAAACTGAGACAAGTAGAGAGCCTGGAAACAAACCCACAAACAAAGAGTCACTTGATTGGTGGCAAAGGTGACACTATGGTACAGTGGGAAAAAAATAAATTTTCATTAATTGGTGCTGGAACAATTAGGAAAAAAATATATCTTGACCCTATGTTGTATCATATTTTTGTATCCCAGATGAATTGCAAATTTAAATGTGAAAGATAAATTATTTTGATTTTTTAGAAATTATTTTTCCTTTTTTATTGAAGTGTAATTTACATACAGTAAAGTAGACAAATCCTAAAGATTGATGACATTTTACATATACTGAGCAGGATCCTTCATGATCGCTTCCAGTTACCCGAAAGTAATCACTATTCTGACTCGGTCAAAATAGGTAAGTTTTGCCTGTTTTTAAAATTGATAGCTAGAGGGTCTCTGTCTTCTTATACCTGAAAGACTGTGGGAAATTCACTTCAGCTCTTTAAGATGTTGAGCTTAATTCTTTATCCTCATGCTCCACACACCTGCAAAATCTGACAAATGTCTTGAAGCTTTTTGAGACTGGATGGGTTTTTGAGACTTGATCTCTTCCTCTAGCAGGATTTTGTCTCCTGAGCACCAAATTACAGAAAATTTTATTTTGCCTTTTAGGAACACTCTGCCTGACTCCTCAGCCTCCCACACACAGCCTCAGAACTTGGCAAGTGTCTCATGGAAAATCCAGACATGTTTGGGGTTCTCTAAGCCTCTCATCTGTCATATGAACCCTGTGCAGGCACCACAAGCTTTGCTGAGTTCTTATTCCCCCAGCAGAGTCTCTGCATGAGATAGGTCTGAACCTCAGTCTGAGCCCATAATCAGCAAATGCCCCCAGAGAAGAAAACTGCTAGTGATCATCAGTTCACCCTCTCTGCAAGTTAAGTTCCTACAGTACTTGCTGCTTCCAGAGCCTTTGATGTCTTTTTTAAAGTACACAGCTTTTTCTAATTGTCACACTAAGAGTGTTGGGTTGCCATCACCTACTTATCCTACCCAAAGGTTGATAACTGGTAGAGGGCAGGCAACGATTTCTTAAACAGCACACAGAATGTGTTAATCATAATGGACAAAACTAATAAATTTGACATTAAATTTAGGAATTTCTATTTATCAAAAGACACAATTAACTGGTAAAAGAAATCAAAGAATACGTAAATAAATGGGGAGACATACTGCATTCAGGGATTGAAAGACTCAACATAATAAAGATGTCCATTTCCCCAAAATTGATCTATAGGTTTAATGCAATTCCTATCAAAATCCCAGACAAGTTTTTGTAGCTATAGACAAGCTTATTCTAAAATTTCTATGGAAGGGCATAGGTTCTAAAATAGCTAAAACCATCTTGACAAAAAAGAACAAAGCAGGGGGAACCACTCTCCTGATATCAAGGTTTAATATAGAACTCTACTAGTCAAAACATTGGCTGATATTGGCAGAATAGACACATGGATCAATTGACTAGAATAGAGAACTCAGAAATAGACCTGCACCAATATGCCTGGATTTTTTGTTGTTGTTGTTGCTGTTTTTTGTTTTTTTGATGAAAGTGCAAAACCAATACAATGGAGGAAGGATAGCCTTTTCAGCAAATGGTACTCAAGCAAATAGATATATATGGTGGGGGGGAAGAAAAGGAAAGGAAGAAAATATATTGATCTAAGCCTCATATCTTACACAAAAATTAACTCAAACGGATTATAGATTTAAATGTAAAACATTAAAATATAAAACTTTTAGTAAAAATAGGAGAAAATCTTTGGTATCTAGAGCTAGGCAAAGAATTCTTACTGTGACCGAAAGCATGAAGTATAAAAGGAAAAATTGATAAATTTGGCCTCATCAAAATTTAAAATGTTTGCTCTGTGAAAGTCCAGGTGAACAGGATGAAAAGACAAGCTACATACTTGGAGGAAATATTTGCAATCTATAACTCTGACAAAGAACTAATATCTAGAGTATAGAAAGAGCCCTCAAAATTCAACATTAAAAACCCAAACAAATTAGAAAATGGACAAAAGACATGAACAGACATTTAACTGAGGAAGATACACAGAAGGAAAATAAGCATATGAAAAGATATTCAGCATCATTAGACATTCGAGAAATACAAATTAAAACCACAATGATAGATCACTATACACGTGTCAGAATGACTAGAATGAAAAATAGTGACAACACCAAATGGTGATGAGGATGCAGAGAAGCTGAATCACTCTTACATTGCTAGTGGGAATGTAAAATGGTGTGGCCACTCTAGAAAACAGTTTTGGGAGTTTCTTAAAAAACTAAATATGCAACAACCATATGACTCAGAAATTGCACTCTTGGGCATTTATCTCAGAGAAATGAAAACTTATGTTCATACAAAAACCTGTACGTGAATGTTCATAACAGCTTTGTAGTAGACAAAAACTAGAACCATCCCAGATGTACTCCAACAGGTGAATGGTTAAACAAACTGTAGTACATACATACCTTGAAATACTACTCAGCAATAAAAAGGAACAAGGTATTGATATTGATATTGATTGAATGAGTCTCTATATAAATATGCTAAATTTAAAAAGCCAGCTGCAAGAAGTTACATGCTTTATATTTCTGTTTATGTAATATTTTTAAATAACAAAATTTCAGAAATAGAAGATATTAATAAATTTAGTGGTTGCCAGGAGTTAGGGATGGAGTGGAGGAAGGCAGGAGTGAGGTAGTTGTGGTTATATAATAAAAAGGGCAGCATGAGAGATCCTTGTGGTGTTGGGACTGTTAAGTATTTTGACTGTGGTGGCAGATACCCAAACCCACACAGGTGATAAAATTGTATATAACTTAATACACACACAAATGAACAAAATAAAACTAGAGAAATCTGAATAACATTGTATTTATATCAATATTGTACTGCATTGATGATCAATTTGTATCAATAGTGATGCAATATTGACATTGTATTAATGTCAGTATCCTAGTTGTGCTATTATACTATAGTTTTTAAAAAGTTACCACTGTGGGTAAATGAACAAAGTCACAAGGGATCTCTCTATTTCTTCCTACAACTACATTTAATACAGGACTGTTATCCAAAATATAGAAATAACTCTTAAAACTCAACGATAAGAAAACAAACAATCAGATTAAAGAATGGGCCAAAGACCTTAACTGACACCTCACCAAAGAAGACACGCAAATGGAAAATAAGCATATGAAAAGATGCTCCACATGTATGTCATCAGAGAAATGCAGTTAAAACAATGAGATACCACAGTAAACTTATTAAAATAGCCAAAATCCAAAACACTGACAACACCAAATACTGGCAAGGATGTGAGCAATAGGAACACTCGTTCATTGCTTGTGGGAATGCAAAATGGTACAGCCACTTTGAAGACAGTTTGCCAATTCCTTACAAAACTCCAACCACATAATCCAGCGATGCTGTTCCTTGGTATTTACCCAAAGGAGTTGAAAATTTATGTCCACATAAAAACCTGCACATGGATGCTTATAGTAGCTTTATTCATAACTCCCGAAAATTGGAAGCAATCAAGATGTTCTTCAGTAGGTGAATGGATAAACTGTGGTACATTCAGACAATGAAATATTATTCAGTATTAAAAAGAAATGAGTTATCAAGCCATGAAAAGATCTGGAGGAACCTAAAATGCATATTACTAAATGAAAGAAGCCAATCCGAAAAGCCTACATACTGTAGGATTCCAACACATGACATTCTGGAAAAGGCAAAATTATGGAGACAGTAAAAAGATCAATGGTTGCCAGGGATTAGGGGGATGGAGGGATGAATAGATACAGCACAGAGGATTTTGGGGGCACTGAAACTACTTTTATGAAGCTATAATGGTAGATACATGTTTGTCCAAACCCTTGAATGTACAACACCAAGAGTGAACCCTAAGGTATACTATGGTCTTTGGGTGATAATGATGTGTCCGTATAAGTTCATCAATTGTAACACCTGTAACACTTTGGTGGGGAATGCTGATAATGGGGGAGGCTGTGCATATGTGAGGGCAGGGGCTATATAGGAAATCTCTCTACCTTCCTCTCAATTTTGCTGTGAACCTAAAATTGCTCTAAAAATAGTCTTTTTAAAAATGAGGAAGTAAATATATCTTAACTCATTTTATGAGCTAGCATAACCTTGATACTAAAACATGAAAAGGATATTATAAAAAAAGAGAAAATTACAGGCCAGTATCTTTCATGAAAATACTATTGATCTATAAAATGAATAATACATGATACCAGATTGATTTAACATTTCATAATCAGAGTAATTCACTATTTAACAGAATAAAAGAGAAAAATCATATAACCACTACCTCAGTACATGCAGAAAATGTATTACATAAAATTCACATAATATGTGATTCATATAACATATGAATCATATATGATTATTTAAAACTCTTAGAAAATTAGGAATAGAAAGAATAGCTATAAAATCCAATAAAGTGTATTTACAAAAAGCTACTGCTAACATAATACTTAATAATAAAATGCTAAAAGCTTTCCATAAAATCAGGAACAGAGTGCTATCATCACATGTATTCATTATTAAACTGGAAGTTCCTAGCCAGTGCAATAAGGCAAGAAAAAAAATGAGTATAAGGATTGAGAAAAAAAGAAAACTGTCATCATTTACAGATAACATGAATGTGTACATAGAAAAAAATGAAGTTTTAAAACAATATTATTTATAATAGCACTAAAAATATCAGACACCTAGGAATAAATCTGTAAAAGGCAAGAGGATAGATTCTCCTTTAGAGCCTCAAGAAGGAACACCACCCTACTAACTCCTTGATTTTAGGATTTCTGAATTCCAAAACTATAAGTTAATAAATTTGTTTGGTATTAAGCCATTAAGTTTGTGGTGATTTGTTACAGCAGTAATGGGAAACAGAGTATCTACTGGTGATTCTTGCCTAATCCAGTCCTCACTATGGTGGTTGCAAAATGCCAGTTTCCAACTCCAATGCTCCCTCTACGTTTACCAGTTGCCACTTAGCATTCTACAATAGCAAGAGATCTTTTCTCCAATGCCATTTTTATATACTAATATATATAATCAGTATGGACTAAGGAAATCCTCAAATTATGCAAGATTTAGCTAATGGGAGACTCTTTAAACGGGCTCCATTGTTCTTGCAACATGTCCTTATCATTGCATATGTGTGTGTGTGTGTGTGTGTGTGTGTACTTCTCTACTTTCTGGCATAAAAAGATATCCCAGATTCATCTTGTTTACTTCCTGCCCAGCCCTAGAATCAGCCATTTCTGGAAGGAGTCCTGGCTCCTTTTAATGGGGAATGGTATTAGAAACCAAGATCTGGGAGCTAGATATGCTTATTGCTACAGGATCTCTTTCCTTCTTGGTCCTTCCAGCAAACAGAGCTAGGAAATATATGCATGTAAATACACATATACATACACATACACATGCATATACCTGTATGTATGTATATACATGTGCCTATATATAGGCATATACACATATAAATGTATATATACCTATTCTAAAATCATGAGTTTATACCATTACCTCCAATTCCAATTCATGCCTATATGATACTTTCTTACCTTCCTCCATTTCATATTTGTATGTCCCTTCCTCCACAGTGAGAACTCTGGCTTCCAATACCATCAACACATTTGTTCATTTGCTTGAACCTATAGTACATCCAAAATTGTTTTAGAATTGATTTTCCCATACCAATACAGAAAACAAGGTCAATAACAACAGTTTAGGATTTTTTTGGTAATTCTTCCCTTAACCCCCTTCCCTGCCATAGAACAAGAGTATCAAATACTGTATTATAAATTACTGGGACTATTTCTTTCTCTCCCCTTCAGTAGGAATATAGTATTCATTTGAAATACAATTGGATTCATTGGTTTTCATTTGCTTTTAGTTTTAAAATTTTCTCCCTGCCCATTCTTCTTATAGATGCAATTTTAGTTTTTAAATATGGAGAACATGAACACACTACCAAAAGTCAAAAGTATGCAAAAAAAGTATACTCAGAGAGGTGTCACTTTCTTCCTTATTCTTTCTGCCTCTCACCCCTTACAGGTAACTATATTCATTGATTCATAGTTTATCCCTCTTGTATTTCTAGCTGTATTTATAAGCAGGTATGTGTATGCTTCCTTAATTTCCCTTTTTTTCTTACACAAAATGTAGCATACTATATGTGCTCATCTGCACTTTGCTTTTTTCACTTAACACCACCTCTTGAATTTTACTTCATAACAGTTTATTGGGATCTTCATCAGCACATAGTATTCATTGCATGTATGTATCATAGTTTATTCAACAAATCTCTTATGCTTGCATGTTTAAGTAGTTGCCAGTATTTTGCAATTACCAATAGTGAGGCAATGAATAACCTTGTGCATATATATTTCATATCACTGGAGATGTATTTTCAGGGTAAGTTCTAAATGTATAATTGCTTGGTTAAGGGAAAATGCAGTGATACCTTTATTAAATATTGTCAAATTTCCCTCCATAGACTTGAAGCAGTTTGTATTCCTACCAGTAATGTATTAGAGAGCCTGTTTCCTACAGCTTTGTCCATAGAGTATGGTTTCAAGCTTCTGAACTTTTCCCAGTCTGGTATGTAAGAAATGTAAGAAACGGTTTCTATGTGTACTTTTATTTGCACTTCTCTTATGAGCGAAGTTAAACATCTTTTCATATTTCAAGTATCATTTTTATATCTCCTCCTGTTAATTGTTCATATCTTTTGTGCATCTTTCAATAGGACTTTTTATCTTTCCCCCTTAATTTTTGAAAGGGTTTTTTTTTAAACTATATATTAGAGACTGCTATGAACTGAATTCTCTGTCCCCAAAACTCGTATGTTAAAGCCCTAACTCCCAATGTTACTGTATTTGGAGATGGGGCCTTTAGGAAGTAATTAAGTTTGAATGAGGTCATAAGGATGGGGTCCTAATCCAATAGGATTAGTGTCTTTATAAGAACAGTACTCTTTCTCCCCCTGCAACCCTCCCCACACCCCCCACACCCCCACCCCTCAAAACCTCCCCCCCTCAGCCCCAGCACACACCCATAGAGAAAAGGCTATTTGAGGACAAAGAGGCTGTTTGCAAGCCAAGAAGAAAGCTCTTGCCAGGAACGGAAACCTGCTGGAACCTTGCTCTTGGACTTTTCAGCTTCCAGAAGTGTGAGAAAATGAATTTCTACTGTTTAAGTTGCCCACCCTATAGTATTTTGTTATGGCAGCCCAAGAAGACTAAGACAGGGACAATAGCTTTTATCTGTGCTATATTTTTGCCAATATTTTCTTCCAGTTTGTCATTTGACTTTTGACTTTCCTATGGTGTTTTTCTTTCTATGCAAAGTTTTGTTTTTTTTTTTAATGTGGTCAAGGGAGGAATATTACAATAATCTTTTCAGATAATTGTGGATATTGTTCTCTGATTCTATACCAAAATTCAAGTGGTCAGTTCTTAAAGGTTAGTAGTTACGTAGAATCTGAAAAGATATCACTAACTTTTCATACTCTGTGACATTAAATCTATTGGTTTATCTTGCACTTTGAATAGATCTTTTTACCTATGCATGATTTGTGACATTATACATTGGTCATCTGGAAAATATTGGTGTACTAACTTATACAGATCTTCCAAATGTTGACAGATTTTGTTATACAACATCAAAAAGTCATATCAGTTAACTCATGTTAAGGCGCCAACAGTTTACCCACAGTGCTTTTGTGGTGTTAGTGCAAATGTCAACACAGTGAACAAGGCAAACAAGGCTTTCATATTATTATGACAGTAGTTTTGAGCCACAGATCCCATGAAAATTTTCACGGACCCCACAGTGGTCCATGGACCGACCACACTTTGAGTACTACCACTCTACAGGTAGCCTAAATCTTTCAAACTGTATTTTCAATCCAGCTCTCACCTGGGGGTGGGAGGGTGGTGAGGGGGATATTTAAATTTAGAAAAGCAAATCTAGAAAAGAAACTCCAGTGGTTTCCCTTGGCCTCTTTGTTATTCCTCAGTAAGGGTTAAGTGTTCACCTGGACTTCTCTTAAAGAAGGGCATTAACTGCTTAACAAAGACAGGAGGAGGTGGGGGTTGTTGAAGAAAAGGGAAAATGTCAGATGTTGCCGCCAATCGCAGATCAAAGAAAGAGAACCTATCCCCAAAGTAATCACTTAAGGAAGAAAGGCTTCAGCTTGGGAAGAGAATGAATGCATCCCTTAGGTGGAAGGAAGCACGTCAGTTTGTTAGTAGGGGTCGGAGGATGGTGAGGGAGAAGCACTAAAAGTTTACCGGAAGCTTTTTCTCCTGGATACCCCACCCTCTCACATGCACACACACTCCTCTTGGTTTCATGTGCATTGATCAAAGATCAGGAACTAATTGGAGACCATTTCCATGATAATGTTAAGGCATTATTTAGCTTTTCACTGTGTTGATCTTTGCAAAAATAGTGCAAAAACAATAGTGGGTAAAACTGCTGGTGACCTACCATACATGAGCAATGGCATCAAACTGTACTTATAATCATTTTATTATTTATTGCCAAGCACTAGCCGAAAAACAAAACAAAACAAAAAACCGGTTTCACTTTAGAATGTCCTTGATAAAGCAGTAAAAAGTATTAATTTTATTAATTCAACTCCTCAAGATACATTTTAAAATATTCTGTGCGACCAAATGGGAAGTATGAATAAAGCGCTTCTGCTATGTAACAAACTAGGGTGGTTGCCTTGAGGAAAAGCACTTGTGTGATTGAGTTGTGAGCTAAACTACCGCTTTTTTCATGGACCACTAGTTTTACTTGAAACAACAACTAACAGCAGGACTGCATTATACTTTCATGGGCTCTAGGCATTTTTGCCTTGGTGGACCCCTTCCTCTATAAAAAGAGAAAAACTATATTGCCTTTGTATAAAGGCAAATATATTGATATTATATATTAAAATATTTTCTTCAATCTAAAAGAACTAACCTTCATTTTCTTCTGATTTTAAAAGGAATTAAGACATTTTGTGGGTCCATAAAGTCCTGTGGGCCTTGGCACTGTTTTTAATGGAGAATTTGGGCTAACCCTAACCCTAACCCTAACCCAGACTGGATTGTGGACTGACAGACAAACTGCGGTTATTCAGAATTGGGTGTGTGCTGTGCTGAATTCTCCGTGAGGCACAGTTTTAATATACGGTAATATATTTGTCTTTATACCAACGCAGGGTTTGGGTTTTTTGTTTTTTGGTTTTTTTTGTAATGAAGAAAGGGGCCTATGGAGACAAAAATGCCTAAGGCTCACGAAAATCATAATGAGGTGTTATGTATGTGGTAGATGTTTTCTTGATAGTGAATGAAACAAACCTGTCACTTCAAGGAAAATCACTGTGACTTTATGTTGTCAATGATAAATTTGAGCTTTCAAGCAGAAATTACAATTTTGGGTAACTTGTATCTGTCACCATGAGCTTGACAACTTCCCAATACTTGAAAACATTCAGATGATATAAGTGGTGATATCAATAGATGTGATTTTCTAATATAGTACGATGAAATGTGTTTACATTTGGAAGATCTGTATAACTCAGTGAACCAATATTTTCCAAATGACCAATGTATGATTTTATCAAATCATGCATGGCTAAGGGACCCATTCAAGATATAAGATAGACCAATGGATTTTAATGATACTGAGTTAAAAGTTTATTGACGTCAGATTCTATATTGCAATTAACATTTAAGAAACGACTACTTCATGAGTTTTGGTATAGTATCAAAGAAGAACATCTGTAATTACCTGAAAAGTCTATTAAAATCCTCTATTCTTTCCCAAATACATATCTGCATAAGGCTAGATTTTCTTCATATACTTCAAACAAAACAACATATAGCAACTGACTGAATATAGGAGACATGAGTGTCTAGCTATCTTCTGTTATACCAATCATTAAAGAGGTGTGCAAAACTGTAAAACAACACCACTCTTCCACTAATTTTTTTGTTATATAATTTATAAAACATATTTTAATATGTATTAAAATATATTTTAATAATTATAACTAATATGACATTATTATATGTAATTATTTAAAATAATTATAATTCATAAAATACATTATTTATGTTAACATATAACTTGTTTACATATTAACCTTTTTTAATGAACATTTGCTTTTTTCTCAGTTTTAATTTCTAATAAAACAAATATTGATAGATATAACCCACATAAACAAAAGGTCTTCAGAGTCCTCAATAATTTTTAAGAGGGTCAAGTGGTTCTAAATCCAAATATTAATAGTTTGAGAACTGTCATTGTAGAATAACTACCTCATAAAATGCTCATAAAGGATGATTAAGTTTACAAAGCAGGTGACAAGCACTAAATAGAGTAGGAACTCTGTATGTTTGATATTAAGTAGATACGAAGGCTGGAAGAGGAGCAATTGTTCCCTGCTAGCAATATGCTTAGGGTAATCTTTATTTTTTTAGCCTTTTTATTTTCCAATTTTCCATGATGAGCATGCCTTTATTTTGCAATTGGAAAAAATAAAAAAATTTAAAAAGAAGGAGGAGGAGGAGAAAGAGGAGGAGTCGGTGTAGCTCCCTGAGCCTGACTCAGGGAGGAGGCACGTCACTGAAGTGGAGGAACAGGGCGCACAAAGTGCAGGAGGAGAGAGGAGAGAGAGAAGGTGGTTTCTGGAGGGAGGTGGGGACAGGGCTGCTGCATTGACCAGCTCCAGGGGACAATATTCTAGTGTGTTCTATGAAAATGGCACACTTTGGAGGGGCATGGTAGGGGTGGCACCAAGATCAGCTCTTGCAGGAGTGTAGACTCTAACCTCACCTGGTGGCTTCTGCAGAACTGAGTGTTTGCCCAAAGACCCAGGGAAAGATGGACTAATAAAGGGGAAGGGGTGTGCGCGTGCACTTTCCTTGACACCCATTCCCTGATGAATCCTCGAACATCCTTAATGCTTTGTTTTGGGACCCATCATTTCTTCAGCTTCATCTCCTGTTACTTTCCCCTTCACCCATTCCACTCCAACCTCACACTTAGTGTGTCTTGACTATTTTGGACACATTTTTGCCTCAGAGCCTTTGCACTTGCTGTTGTTCCTCATGCTTGGAACACTCCTTCCCCAGATAGTCACATGGCTTGCTCCCTCAATCTCTTCAGGTCTTAAGTGTTACCTTCTCCAGGAGGCCTTCTCTAAAATTTGAAACCTCACTCCCATCGCCCTTCCTGGCCTTATTTTTCTCCACAGCGATTAGACCATGTGACATATCATCTTTCTTTCCCCAGTAAACTGCAAACTCCAGGAGGGCCGGGATCTTGCCTGTTCTGTCAACTGCTTCATATACAGCACTCAAATTGGTGCATGGCACAAAGGGTGTCCTCGGCACGTAATTGAGTTAATGAAAGCATGGATGGCATGTATTTGACACTGCTCTGCAAACTTTGAAAGTAAGGCGTAAAGCACCATGGTGAGCTGGAAGCCTTTGTGTCTGCTTCCATTCCAGCGCAGCCCGAGGGCTAGGGGGAGTCTTCAATTACGTCCATAATCCCCAGCAGCGGCAAGGTAAACTTCACATTAACCCTGAGGGATGTGTATTATTATTCAAATTTAGTCCACAGCTGGGTGGAGAGGTGGCCTCCCTCTTCACACTTTGGAGAGAGGGGAGTACAGGGAAGGCCCCTATTTAAGTACCCGGGATGGGGCACTAATGCTTTCAGGCGAAAAACCAATTTAGGAATATAAGGACGGGCTTTGAGGCGGCCCCTCCTCTTACTGCTTGTCTGAAGTTTTAAAAAAAGTTGTGTGATGATAAATAATCACTGTTTATACATTAGTAAATCCCAACTTGGGTCCAAAAGCGAACGTTTGCTGAATTGAAGCAGCTAACCGCTCCCATGCGCAAAGCAGGTCTGGACTTCGGGGTGAGGGGGTTTTGGTTATGAAGAACCCCAGGGGAGCCGGGTGTGCAGCAGTTGATCTTGGGGAAGACAAAGGCTTGGGGGTGGCTTGTATCTAAAGGCAGCGGGGGCTCCTCCGAGGCGCGGGCGTTTGCACTGATTGGAGAGAAAGAAGTGATCGCTAGTAACAGCAATTGCGCCTCCCTCACTGGGTTAACGGCAAGTTACTAGGGATGAGGTGGCGAAAGTCCCGCGCTCACGGCCAGGCACACAGTAGGCGCTCACTCGAGACGCAGAGGCTGGGACGCGTCCTGGAGAAGCGCCTCTCCTGGCGGGCCTGACCCTTTCTAAGGACTTAGCTGTGGGCGCTCCCCGGGATCGCGGGTCGGCCCTTGCGTCCGGCGTGCAGGCGGGTGGCTGGTTGCAGCCGGGGGACAGAGCGGCCGGCGCCCAGGCGGAGCGCGGGGCCGGGGTCAAGGCCGGGGCGCCCGGCGGCGCGGGGAGGGGTGGCCGGACGCGCGAGGACGGGATGGGATGTGACGAGCGGCGCGCTGTGCATTGTGGGAATCCCGGGCCGCGGCGACTGGTTCCAGTTCACTCGGCAGCGGAGCCCGGCGGAGGGGGCGAGCGCGGGGCGCGCGGGCGGGAAGCGAGGGGGCGGGCGGGCCAGCGAGGAGCGCGGAGAGAAAAGGCGCGAGCGGCCGAGAGGGTTCAGGCCGAGACACCTAGCTGCTGCCGCCGCCGCCGCCGAGCCGCCCCGTAAGTGCCTCGCGGGCCCCCTCGCCTCGCGCCCCGTCCCCGCTGCTCAGGTCCCGCCGTGCTGCCCGGGAGCAGCCGGGCCTGGTGCGCACCCGGGCGGCGCTCGGCTGGGCTCGGGCCGCTCGGCTCCGCGCGGCCCACGCCGGGGCCTTGCGCGCGCACGGCGCCCTCTGGGGCCCTGCCCGGCCGCACGGGGCTCCCTTTGGTTTTGTTCAAAAAGCAAACCCGGAAACCAACTTCTCTTCGAAACGCATCATTTGCCCGCGCCTGGGCGCTTTTGTGGGAAGGAGACAGTTCTGGCCCCTCCTCCGGCGACCCTTCCTGGGGCGGGCGCGCGGGCTGGGCCCGAGGACGCAGGAGGCCCCGCGGCGCCGGCTGGCCAGCCTGGGCCTGGGCGCCCGGGAGCTGTTGTGTGCGGGGTTGCACTTGGTGAGGCGCCCGCCGGCCCGCGAGTTGCCGGCCGGGGCACAATAAGTCGGGCCCCAGGGAGCCGAGGTTTAGGCGTCTGGCTCGGGATCTGCCGGGGGGGTTGGGCGGAGGGTGGGGGCTACTCGCGGGACTGCAGCCAGGCTTGGGGTGGGGGTGTCCTGGGATGGGCTGGAGAGGGGCCATGGAAGCCCCGCTGCTCCTGATCGTCTCGCTGTTGGCCTTTTGTTTGCTTTGTGGTTGGAAGGGTTTTTTGTTTGTTTGGGTTTTTTTTTGTTTTTTTTTTTTTTTTAAGGTAACTCCGGAAGGCTGTAGGCTCCCTGGGTGGAGAAGGCCAGCAGGGAAGAGACTCGCTGGGGGTGGGGTGGAGTGGGGAGGTGAGTGCGCTGGATGCTGCTGGCTGTGTCACCTGACAACAGGTGTCCGAGATGGCGCTCCCTACCCCCACTCCTGCAGGGACCACAGATCGCTCAAGGAGCTGGTCAGTAGATTGCTTGAAAGGCTCTTTTAGACACGATGTTAGGGAAAATGTTTACGAGTTTGAAAGTGAGACTTCTGTACATAAAGCTGAAACAAACCTTGAATTCAACAATTAAAATTACCATAAAGTCCTTGAAAGATTTTAATGATCCAATAAACAACATATAAGAATAGACAATTAGAGGGGCATTCTTGCTAGCTTCCTTTTTTTTTTCCACTTTTGTGGTTTGAGGTTTTACTCTTAAAGGTGGGGGGGGGGAGTGCTTTGTTCCAAGGCTCCCTGCTCCAGGGAGTCGGGAATTTTTGAACAGCCTTAGGTTTGGGTGGGAGACTCAAGTTGTAAATTAGGTGGAATCCACCTACTGCAGGTCACCTTTAGTGTACTAGCCTGTTGTCAGAGGTGTTATTAACTCCAAAGTGGACACCTCATGCCCACAACTGGAATTAATACCCCTTGTGCACAGTTAACCAAAGTTGGGCAGCAGCATCTCAATCTTGCACAAGAGACTCTCTGATGAGGACACATATGTTTTTAAACTTATTTTTTTCTTAAACACAACAAGAGCAAAACTCTTAAGACTTCAAATTCTTCCCCACTTTAGTTTTACAAGGAGAGAGGGAAATCTTTCCAGTCTGTTCTTTTGTTTTCATCTATTACCATCGTTAATGCTGATTCCTAGATACGGCATGGGGGAATATATAAGTAAAAATTATGAAAATTGAGGGTAAGGATAGCTCATATGTTATTAAACTTGGAGAGTTGTCTGGAACTTCACATGTGGCATTCTTACACAGCCATGTCACTGGCTTGGTTTTTACCAAATGGGCCAGGGCCAGGGAGTGGCATATCTTAGTCTGCTGTTTCTTCTGGTCCTGGAGAGAGTAGAACTTGGGATAAGCCCCTCATTCCTTTCCCATTGAGAGGCTCAGAGTACATATATTCTGGGACCTGCCTCTAATACTTGCAGAGCTAATGCTGCTCCAGGTCACCAAAAAGAGGTTTATTTAAAAACAAAAACAACAACAAAATCATAAACTGGAAACTTCAAGCTAAAAAACCCAACAAGAGTCTATATGTGGTGTTCATCAGAATTGCAGCAGCCTCTGGTTCTTACTTGAGTGTCCCCAAGGATTTGTGACAGGCTTTTCAGGGCCCCATTCCTGGAACATGGGCTGGGAAGGGACATGAGTGAATGGGCCCAGACCTGTCCTATGAGTCTTTCCCACATTCTGTAGGTTTAGAGGTCCACTGGGCCCTGCATCAGCTCTTACAAGTGAGCCTGGGTCGTTCAGCTCTTCATTCCAAAGAGTTGTATAGCTTGTTTGCTTGGATCAGGCCTGCCAGGTCAATGTCTTACAGTCTTTCCATAGATATTTCCTGAGAATCAGCTCTGGTTCAGGCACTGGGGACACAGCCATGATTAAGAAATGCCCAGTCCCTGTCCCCGGGAAGCTGACATTAGGAGGACAAGAGTGACAAGTGGTGCTTATGAGGTCAGTGCAGGAGGCCACAGCAACGCCCAGCAGAGACAGTAACCTAGCCAAGAGCCAGAACCTTATCTGGCATGGTAAAGTTAAATAGTAGTTGGCTAGCCAGAGAAGGGCAGATGGGAACAAGTGTTTGAGGCCTGGGGAACCGCATGTGCAGATCTCAGAGGAAAAGAATCATGGTCATGTGGGGTACTGCCAGAGGCTCAGAATGGCCAGGTCCTGTGGGGAATCAGGTGGGGCTGCACGACAAAGGGACCAAATCCCAAAGGACCCTGATCAGAACCACACTTAATCCTAAGAGCAGTGAGAGCCACTAAAGGGTTCTGAGCAGGGGAGAGACATGATCAGATGTTCTTTTATTCTTATTGGGAAGGCTACATCTACTCAGCAGATATTGAGTGGCTTCTAGATGCTAAGCCTGTCCGCTGAAGTTCACCTTTTAACTTTTCTTGATTGCCTTCCACTGGAGTGGTTATCTTAGAATTTGGCACAACCTTTAAAAGAGGGGAAGTATGTAGGAAAGTTTCCTTGTGAAGCAGGCAGACAGTGACTTGCTGTTAAAATGTAGTGCCGGTTCCTTCAGTGCTGCTCAGGAAGCATACCATGTAGTAAGTTTGCAGAGATGAAATTTCAATCCCAGACTGGCTTCCCCCAAACTGGTCCCTGCTTATGGTTAATGACACTTGTGTTTGGGTTTTGCTCCCCTCCTAACCACCCCCCCCCCAGCCACTAAAAACTTAACCTGTGAGTGGGATACATCTGCTGAAACAAAATGCATGGTTTAGAATTTATTTGCAACCTCAGTTAGTTTGTCTCTTCTGTTTGCAATCCTCTGGTTCACTGAGAGTGGACCATAAGTTCTTTAATCATCTGGCTCACTTTATGATGTAGTGTTTTGTGAATGGAGAGAAATGTTTTTCTGATTGGCTAGAGTACAAGAACACTCTCTGTTCCAAGCCAATCAGAGTGCAGCTTGTGAACCCCAGCTCTGTGAGCAATGGTTGTGTAGTATATCCACATGCCTCTGGGGACATGACAGCAGTGACACTGTTAATCATTTGGTGTGATAGGAGTAAACGGAAGAGAATGCCGCAAACAGGATTAGTGTCCTGCCCTTCAGAATTAAATGTCTCAGGTTTGCTTTCACAATTGGAGTTGATGGGAAGGTGACAAATGCATGTGGATATGCGGGCATATATCCAGCTACAGGGAATGGATGGGGCAGTCCTCCCTCATCAACAGTGTTTTGAGCATTGATAACTCAGATTCCCTCGTCCTCAGGGGCTGGAGATAGGGCTCTCTAACTAGCAGCTCCCCAGCAGTTCTAATCAATATTTCATTTGGGATCAGTATGCATGTATTCATTGCTTAGATAATAAAAGACTTCATGATTGACCATCCCAGTGGTTTCCTGAGTACCCTGATTGTTAAAAAGGTTTTCTGTGCCATAGCTTGAACAGGAGTCAGTCTGTGAGGAAGGTAAATATTTTCCTCTGGCCTGTGTTACTGAGCCAGAGGCAAGAGGAGAGGTGTTGCAGCCATAGAATTGTCACAGAGTTGTGAGGCCTCTGTGTCACCCATGCCCAGCAATTAGGGCAGTTGGCATGTTCACTTGCTAGGGATTCCCAAGGTGACTCCACAAGCCCCCTGAATTTTGAGAGTCTGGGCTCTCACAGGGATTTGGCCAGGCATGTGTACATGAATGGTCCCAGAGAAGGTCCCTATCTCACGTCTCTAGCTTTGAGTCCTGTGGCCTTTGGAAATGGAGCCCTCTTTGTCAAGGGAACCTCATACACTGTAAATGCCAACTAATCAGCTACCATACAGCCAGCCTTTGAGTGTCTACCAGGTACCAGGCAGGATGGTGGGTGCTTGGAGATACAGTGGGGAGCAGAGCAAATTGGTCTGTCCCATCAAGACTGACAAGTAAACAGGCAATGATGACACAGTATAACGAGTGCTAAGGATAGGGTAGCTGGCTTTAGAATTTATATATAAATTGGACCTAGATTGGCAATCAGGTTGGTAGGAAGGGCTGGAAATAGAATTTGCAGAATACTTCACATAAGATTAAGAAAAGTAATTGAATATATTAAAGAATAGGGGCTGGCTCAGGGAGATTATAAGGCTCTGGGGGCCACAGCAGACATATCCACTGAGGGAACTGGGAGGGATTCAGCCTGGTGGAGCTCTGGTGGCTGGAAATAGGGAGAGAGGGGTTGGAGGTCAGCTGGGCCTTGTGCACAGGGCCAGGGTCTGGGCATGGGGCTACCCCAAACTAGACTGTGACTGGGGGACAGAAGGCACAGCCACAACAAGAATGCAGAGGAGGGAGCTCCTTGATGGACTGCATTGCCAGAGAAGGCGTTGGGACCACCAGGTAGCATTACTTTAGACAGAGGGCTGGAGAGATGTTCCAGACTGAGTGAGCTGTGTGTGCTAAAGGGTGCAGGGGGGAATGAGGGTGGTTTTCAGGGCAGTGAGCAGCCTGTTAGGGCGCCTGCTGGGCGTGGGAGGGCCCCCATGGCACTTTCATCTCTTAGCCCTACTGCCCCTCCTAGCAAGAGACAGCTTGCTGTTCTGACATCCACCTTCTTCACGGGGTCTTCACAGGCAGTCTTCTAATGAGTCCTGTGCTATGAGAACAGATTGAGTTGTCCCAGTCACATCTTGATTGTGGAGGGGCCTGTGGTCAAAGACTTTGCTTCTCACTCAAGCCTAGCTCGTCTGTCCATACAGCTCCTCTTCAACAGTTTGTCTTTGGGTAAGCTTTGGGGTTCTGCAAATAAGGTTAATGTTTACTGTGAATGACTTACAGTTGAAGGAGTTGCAGAGATAAAGACCTCAGAAATTCCTTCAGGATCAGCCACAGAATCTTCATTTCCTAGGCTGATAACAGCCCAAAGGGCAGTCAAGCTAATGTGCAATGATGGGTGGATGCAGGGTTGCCTGAAGACCTGTCCCTGTCACCAGAGCATGTGGGGCTGTCAAGGTGAGTGAGGCTTCCTGGTTTACGGAAAGGAAGGACGTATCTTTGTCACTTTGACCAGATTGTATAGCTGTTCTCCTATGACCAACTTCAGTGCCCTGCAGAGAAGCTGGGGGCTTAAGAAGCTGCTTTGTCTATGATATAGGACTGCCCATCGCTCAGATCCAGCTGGATGCAGGACATGGGTCAAACAGGGCCCAGCAGGCTTTGGCTAATCACTCAGACACTGTCTTCAGGGTCAGCTTTCAAATTGGTTTGTCATGTGGCAGAGACTGACCGTTTCCTCTTTTCTTCTGAGCAAATAGCTGGAATACATTTCCCAACCTCTCTTGTAATTAGATGTGGCCATGTGACCAAGTTCTAGTTGATGGCTCATGGTCAGAAGTGTGTGCCCCACCCTCAGGCCTGGCCCCTTGAAATGTTCGTGTGTTCTTCATGGTCTTTTCCCTTCCATGGCAACCCTGGGAGTTACGGATTGAAGATGTCAGAGTCATAAGATGGGGGGAGTCTGGATCCATGAATCACTACATGGAAGAGAAGAACCAGACCATCATGGAAACCCATTTTGGAATTTTCATGAGTGAGAAATAAGTTGTAGGGACTTATCTGTTACAGTAGCTAGCAACACCTTCATCAGTACAGATGTCTCAGATCTCTTCTGCAAGAGGGTGACCTTTTTTCACCTTATACATATTGTCGTCATTTTTGTTAACTACTGAGTACTTGCTCAGTGAGTATCAGGCCCCTTACACACATGCTTTGATCCAGTTCTGCCACCAATCCTTTGAGGTCCTTTCTGTCATCATCTCCACGTGACAGATGAGAAAATAGGTTCAGAAGGGTTAAATTGTTTGCCCAAGGACACACAGTTAGTAAGTGGCAAAGCCATGATCAGGATCAGGTGTGTCTGACTTCGGACTTCTAGTTAATAATCATGATGCTCAATTGCCACTTGGCACTCCGCCACTCTCTCTCCCCCACTGGTGTTTGGCTGGAGCTGCCCACAGACCTCTGAAGAGCAGGATGGGCCTGGCACACTCACGGTTTTATCTGGAGATTTCACAGCTATGAGGTGCTTTTCCAAAGGATGTTTTAAAAACCAGCACACATTGCTGGATGTCATCAGGCTGCACAGCTTAGTCAGAATTCTTTCATAGCTGTGGCTGCAGCTTGGGAACTATAGTTAGAAGTGCAGAAAGAACATGGGGAGGGGTGAAGAACAGAATCTCTGCAAGAAAACCCCCTTGGTGGGGATACAGATTTGAGACTGCTTTATCAGAGAGGAGCCTGACTTACTGAGAAGTGAAGATGTTATTCTGCCAGCAGGGTGGCAGTAGAGGATCCGTGATGTTTCAGACCTTTCCTGGGACCCAGGGACCTAGGGATAAGTTGACTACAGTGTCTGGCATCGAGTAGCATGCAGTTCAGTCGAGTTGGAGAGACAGGCACACAGACATGTGCTGGGATATATGCTCTAGGAACACAGCAGTGAACAATTCCAGGCTGTAGTCAGGTCCAAGAAGCCTCCATGGCAGAGGAGGGGGTGTGAGTGTCAGTTCAGCAGTTCGACGAGAGGACAAAGGGCATTCCAGGCAGGAGACAGAGCATGTTCAAAGATGTCCTTACAGCCTGACAGGCTATGGAAGTCAGGGTGGCCTGAGGCATCTGAGCCCAGGCAGGGGTGGCTGGAAGCAGTGCTGCAGAAGCAGTTGAAGGATGCTGTTTGCGGCTGGCGCAGGTGCTCAGGCTGATGGAGAACCATCAGAGTAGGCAGAGGTGCTTCTGGTGTCTGTGGAGAACGACTGGTGCTGGGAGAATAGGTGAGAACCAAGGCAGGGAGGGTGATGAGAAGCAAAGAGGTTTGAGAGGTTCTGCAGGTAGGTTCAACAGAGCTTGGCTAATGCTTGGGTGCTGCGGGGTAAGCCGGAAAGTGGGGGCCAGGCTGACTCCTGCTTGGGTAGCTTGGAGCATGATGTTGCCACTGATGGGCTGACAGCTCCAGAGGATTTCAGGGTACCCATGGGACTTACAAGGGTACCATAGGGTCAGAACAGAGTTCTGCGGCTCAGTAACCAGTATACGCTGGCATGTTGACATAAAGACCCTTGGCAGAGTCAGAGGAGGGAAACAAAAGGAGCATCACTTTTAAGGAGTCAGTCTGGCTAGGACCTGCCGGGCTCCTGAGTGCTAATGGCCCTCTCTGGAGGAGAGCACTGTCCAGTTCCCGCAGAGGCAGCCACTGACATGCCCAGCAGGTCTGGGGAACAAAGCTGAAGTCTGTGCTCCGTAGGAAAGGGGCTGAGCTCTGCTGTTAATCTCTGACCACAGCCTCCCCTGCTGAAAGAGGGGCGGGTTCAGCTTGAAAAGCTGTTAGTCCAAAGGCATTGGTTGGTTGGCCTGTGATATGCTAGGAAACCCAGGGACATCTTTCCCTGGAAACACAGGCGCGTGCGTGCGCGCGTACACATGCATACCCTTTCCTGCTCAGAGTGAGCATGGGCACCTGTTTGCAGGGAATGTTTTTAAAATGGAGCTCATTACAGCAAGAGTGGATCCAACTATTGTTTGAGGAAAACTCAGACCAGTCTGGGTCTCTCTATCACTCAGGGAGCAATTAAGACTTGGTGCCCCCTGACAGGGTGCATTGCAGGGTTCTCATCGCAGAGGCTTTTACCTGCCTCCAACATCTCTCCGGAGCCAGGGCTTCAGCCACCTTAACTCCGTTGTGCATGTCAGCACAGGGGCTCAGAGTGTCCAGGATTCTGCTGTCTGCTGCCCTTGCAGCCGTCTCTGTCAGGCAGATGATTTGAAATGCTGTTGGGGTCATGGGGATGTTAGGTGTAGACCATGGCATGTCCCCAAAATGTCCCCAGTGTAGGGTTGAGCATCAGAGTAACAAGAACTCCTAGGCTTGTGGTCTCCACCAGTCACAGGCATGGACTGTCAGAGCTGGAGGGACCCGCACCATGGAGCCTGACCTCAGTTTATCAGTAAATGGGAGATCTACCCATTTGGTTCAGTGTCTGAGCATAGATGTTCCATAGGGAAGATTTCTAGGGGGCTCCAGAACATGCTGAGGCCCCTCACATCCCCTCTCCCAACAGCCTGCACGGGCCCTTTGAAGTACTCATCATGATTATCATTTAAATGACTGTTATCCATGTCTACCTAGCATAGTTCCTGAAGTGAATACATGAATGAACAGAATGCTTTTTATAAACATTTGAGACCCTACTGGGTGGCGCTATGCTAGGAATGCAGTCAAGGGCAACCCTCCAGCTGCCCACAGTCTGATGGGAGAGATGGGTACCTGCGTGTCGTTGATGTGGGGTGCAGTGCATGGAGTCTAGAGGAAGGAGCAGCCAGATCCAAGCCCACGGAAGGGTGGGCAGAGGGCAAGTGTGAGGGATAAAGGAGGTCCTGGCAAAAGGGAACAGCCACTGCAAAGGCAGGGAGAAAAGAAGTTGAAGGTCATTTGGGGAGAGCCTCATGGGGCTTTCTGTGTCCAAATTTAGACCACAAGTGGCTCAAGGCAGAGCTGGACAGGTGTGCCAAACCTAGATTTCTAGGGCATTGCATTGCAGGCTAAGAGTCCGGGTTCTGTCTTGGGAATCGTGGCAGCCATGGAAAGCTGGCAGGACCTGTGCCTTCCAGGGGACCAGAGTGTACCTGGAAAGGGAGCATGTACTGTCCCCAGCGATCCTGACTGGTGTTCCTCTTGCCTTCACAGTGTACTTACTGATCTGCCTCCAGGGCCACCACCATGTCGAGCCGCGGTGGGAAGAAGAAGTCCACCAAGACCTCCCGGTCTGCCAAGGCAGGAGTCATCTTCCCTGTGGGGCGGATGCTGCGGTACATTAAGAAGGGCCACCCCAAATACAGGATTGGAGTGGGGGCACCTGTGTATATGGCCGCAGTCCTGGAATACCTGACAGGTGAGTGTGCCTGAGTCAACCCATATACCATTGGCTCAGATGCAGCAGTTCTGATAGCTTTCCAAGGACCTCTTTTGTTTCTTTAATTTTGAAACATTTAAAACCTACAGAAAAGTTGCAAGAATAGTGCAGTGAGCATTTTCACCCAGATTCACCAGTTAACATTTTGCTCCATTTGCTTTATCTCCCCTCACCCTGTGCGTGTGCGTGTGTGTGTGTGTGTGTGTGTATGTGTATGTATGCATGCACATACATGTGGATGTTTCTGTATTTATTTTTGGCTGTTATATATTGTACAGTCCATTTTGAAATTTCCTCACTTGTCCCAATAATGTCCTTTCTAATTTTGTTTGGTTTTCTTTCCCAATCCAGGATCCATTATTTCAGGATCACACACTACATGTGACTGCCAGGTTTTATTAGTCTTATTTGATCTTAACAATTCTCCAGCTTTTTAAAAAATTTTTTCATGACACTGACATTTTTGAAGAGTTTAGACCAGTTGTTTTGCAGAATGTCCTTCATTCTGGGTTGGATTTAGGATTAGATTCGAGTTACACATTTTGGCAGGAGAATTGCGTCAGGAATGGTGAGTCCTCTGTGCATCACATCAGATAGCATCTGATGTGAGTTTGTCCTATCCCTGGTGGTGTTCCATTTGTTCATTCAGTTAAGGTGGCATTTGCTGGATTTCTGCACATCCTGTGTCACAATCTTTCACCCAATGGCTTTAGGAAGCCTTGATGATTTTAACTGTATATGTTATTACTATGGTGGTTATAAAATGATTTTTTCCGTTTCTTTCATCTCTACATTTCTTAGTTGGCATTCTTCTGTAAATAAGAGCTTTCCCTCTCTCCTTCCCTTCTTTTTATTTTTTGTACTATCAATGTTGGCTCATGGATATTTTTTATTTAGTGAGTTATACCTCTATTCATGTCATTACTCATTTTATGCTCAAATTATCTCAAATTCGACCTTCAAGCTGGTCCTTTTGCCATGTCTCTATCAATTTCTGTACATTCCTTTGCTTTCTAACACAATAAGATATTCCAACCTCACCCTGGACTTTCCTTGCCCCCAGTCTTGGAATCAGCCATCTCTTGAAGGGGTCCTTGGTTCTTTTCACAGATAAAATCTTATTTGCGGCTCCATAGCAATTGTGGGCAGCCAGCTGGGCGGGGATGGATACAACCCCCATTTTTAGTGATGAGAAAACCAGGCCTGAAAGCATAAAGGACTTGCCTGGGGTTGCATACAACCTCTTGGGGGTTGTGAAGGGCCCAGATTCTGCTGTCCTGGGAGCTGTAATGCTTTTACCACTTACTTCCTGAGACCTAATCAGGTAGGTCTGTAGGCACCAGGAGGGAGTACCCTGATTCTGGCAGCCGCCTCTTCTACGGCCAGCAAGGTAGAGTGCCTCTTCCAAAGTGATCCAGCCAGGCAGGAGAAGAGCTGGACCTCTTCCTGCTCTCCCAGGCCTCTCAATTAGGCAAGGCCAAAGGTTCCCCCATAGTGAACACGGTCATCAGAGAGGTAAAGTTTCTGTGTTATGCTGAAAGCATTTAGGCATGAAAAGTAATTGTGCTAGATTTATGAGATGTTTGCATATATTTTGGGACTTTTGACTTTCTGCTTGGCAGAGACTTGTATAGGTGGCATGCCTGGTAGTATGAGCTAAGCACGAGTCTTCTCACTATGTAGATGAGGAAACAGAGGCCCAGAATTTAGGCGAAACACCCAGGAAAGCTATGTATAACATTGGCAGTCAGCCAGGGAGACCAGGGGAGAAGTCACTAGATAGGAAGCAGAGGACATTGTTGTTCTTGCCTCACAGTTTACATGCTGTGTGACCTAGAGTGAGTCACTTAACTTCTCTGGGCCCCAATCTCCTTACAACTCATGGAAACAGCTATTCCTACCCCGCCACTCCAGCCTGCTGTGAGAGCCAAAGGGGAAATGTTCAAGCATAATGGGAAAACTGACATGCTGTGCAAACCCAGCCAGCCTGTGTTTTCTGGCTCCTCTCCTGAACACCATGATGCCCGGTACTGGGGTGTTTGTAGATGCTATCATTAGATAAAGTACAACATAAGTTTAATTTCTTCCATCTAGCTTTCTCTTTTTTGTTTGCAGGGCATAAGGGGGGAACACTGCTCCATCATATCTCAGGCAACTGCTGCCTATGCCACACAGAAAATCTGTACGCTTCCCTTGTCTGTGCCTGGCTGGTTCTGAGTCTGAGCCCAGTGCTCATGAGGTCAAGGTCAGAGGTCCATTCTCATGGGGACTGGAGGCCTTGACTCAGTTGTACCCACACCCAGCATCCCTATCCCCAGCTATCATGATCACAAGGGGAGTGGGACTGGTCAGGGCAGCCCATCACTATCGCTGGGAAAGAAGCTCAAAGCAAATCCTTACTCTGGCATCAGCCACATCGACTCTTGTATATTAAAGAATGATATGTACTTTTGACTTCCGTAAGGTCTTCCCAGCAGGGCTATAGTTAGCTGAATCTGAGCCACTTCCTCTGCCTGCATTCAGCACTGAGTCATTGGCATGACCATGCCTGTCCCCAACATGGGAGCCTGGCCCGAGTGACCTCAGGAGAATATCCTGAGTGGTTAGTGCTGTGCCCAGTCACTGCTGTGGTCACTCGTGTCCTGTTTCCCGATGGAAGAGGAGCCGGACTCTGGGGCCACATCCAGTGAGAACACCTCCCTGTTCCACCCTTGAACAGTGCTGCACCCCCACGCTGACCTCTCTCAGGAGTGCCACATGGAAGCCCATTTAAAGGAGCTGAGCCAGGCCTCCTGCCTTCAGAAGGCCCCAGGGGAGAGTTAAGAGGGGTCTGGATGCTCAGGGGTTGCTGAGAGGACTGCTCAGTATGCAGCCCACCTGGGAATAGGTGCTTCTGAAGCAGGGATCTGGCATCTCCTTGGTGACCAGCCCTGGGGACTACTTGGGGTCCACTGTGTTCTAGAGCTGGGTGGTTGAGCCATGGTGCCAGAGCTGCCATTTCTTACTTGTGGCCTCAGACAAGTCACTCACATCTCCATGCTGCAGTTTTATCATCTGTAAAATGAGGGTCACAGTAACTGTCTCATAGGGTTATTATGAGGCTGCAGTGACAGCATGCATGTAAAGTACTTGTTCCAGGCCTGCACACGGTTAAGTGCCCAAATGTTAACTATTAACATTAGGGTTAAAGTACAGAGAGGAAGGACATCCCCAGTATACCTATTCTGGCTGCTGAGGTGACTGAGGGTTGCCCACTTCCCTTAGGGATGTTGATGGGAGCCATTGCTGCCCACTCATGCATATTGTCCTTTCCACTGGTCCAAAGCCGTTGGGCCTCCCCAAGCACCTGCAGGATGTCTTGGCAGCTTCAGGCCTGCTCCCTCTGGGTTGTTTCAAGTGGCCACTTGACCCTCCTCCTAAAGCCTGCATCACCCCAACACCTCAAGATGCCTTGTTGCCAAACTCTTCTGTCTGGTGTCGAAGGCCCCTTCCCTTCTGTCCTGAGCTTATGGCACATTTGTGGAAACTGTGAAGCATTTTCCAGGTGAGCCAGGAGCTGAGCATGCCAAGCCCTGGGCCTGTGTTAGGTCAGAGCTGAGGCCACACCAGCCTGAGAGTGTGTAAACCAGCAGCAGCCCTGCAGGCCAGGGCCATCAGAGCCCAGTTATACCATCTCCTGTGAAGAGCACGTTCTCAGGGCCAGGGAACACAAGTGCTCCTCCTTAGGGTCTGCTCAAGGCTGGAGGGATGTGGGGAGGAGGTTGTGGCCTGTGTCTTCTCTGAATCTTGAAGCTGGGCTCTGTTTTTCCTCTTGGGTGCAGAGCCCAATCATTTGCTGAACTTAAAAGGAAAAGGCAACCTCTGGAACAAATTTGGGTCTGGTGACCAGACAATTCCTTCCCCAAATCTCTGTGCATCTAGCTCTGGAGCCCTGCTGGACTCTTCCCAGAGCTTTTCCCAAGGAATGTGGTACTGTTTGCTTGTCTCTGCAGTGCGCCAGGATTGTCTGGGCCCTACTCTGTTCTCCTGCCCTGGCCCTTGACCTTCTAGCTTAGGGGATTATAGTAGTCCCACCTTGGAGTTACTGTAAGGATTGATCATGCATCTAAAGCATTTACCCAGCATTCATAGTAAATAATGAATGGCAGATAAAAACAAGTGTTATCATGGGGGAAATTGAGGCAAGCAGGAGCAGCCTCTTCCCAGCCATCATCTTTGCCCCTCTAGTACTGTGGTGCTTTTTTACTTTAGTTAAGTTGGAAAGTCTCCGTGGAGCCTCTTCCTTGAGACTAGCACAGTGTTGACAGTGCTGGCTGTAGGAAATAATGACATGTAGAACATGTGACATGGCTTTTGCCCCACTGGAATTTTCATTGATGTTGGGGATGCACAAGCCCACGGAGCAGGATGGGAACAGGGCAGAATAAGTTAGAATTACCTGAGGCCCGCGGTGGGGGGGTACATGAGAAGTATGTGGAGGAGCAAAGAGCAAGCCTACCAGTGATTTGATGGCCTTACATTACAGAGCAGAGGTACTCTGGGTAAGCATTGCTCAAACTGTTCAGCAGAACCTAGGTGTTTAGTGACATTTAAGTGGTTTTCCACCAAAAAACAGGGTCTTATGGCTGAAATCAGGGGATGACTAGATTCACATTCCCTCTTTTGAGATAAATATGTGAATAAATTTAGTTAGTTCATCAGTAAAGGAACTTGTTTCAGTTTGGGAACCCCTGAGTTAATCAGTTTTCTTTATTGCAGGACTTTTCAGAGCCTTTGACATCCTGGTATCACCATGAGTCACCAAGGAAGGGAAATGTGATATGTAGTTCTCAAACTTTTATCACAAAAACCTTTCTGGGAACACCTATGTAAATACTTTGCATGATATAGTTTAGGGGACACTATTGTAGGTTAAGCCCATGAGAAATGACACTATGATTAAGTGAAGAAACAAAATAAAAAGTCACCTTATAGCGTGAACTCATGTCTGGTTTATCACGGCATCAAAGCACAAAGCTGACTAAAATATGTAAGAAGATCAAGGACTTCCTCCTCCATACAGGGCCTAACACATAGAAGGTACTTCTAAGTCAAGTCACTCCTGCACTAACTTGCGGGGAGCCTACCACGCTCCTGTGCTAGACACTGAGATACCAGACAGGAATTGTTACCTTCAAGGAACTTACCATGGAAGGAAGTCCCTTTGGAGCTATTCAACCCAACCCCTGAGAGAACAGGTCTGGTTCCTTCGTGATGACATCTTTTTTCTTCTTTTTAATCCAGAAACCCTGTTACATAGCCTGATCACATACCTTATTCTACCAACTTACCTTCTAGTGATTTAAGCCCATTTGCAAAAATCAAATCCACGTGCAAATGATTTTTTTTTCTTTTTTTAAAAAATTATTTCCTTACACACGTTGACAGTAGCAAATGATTTCTTGACATTAAGGAGGATGGAAAGCGCTGACTTCCAGCTCTTGAGATGGAATACTGCCACCTTAATAATAAGCATAGACCCTCCCAAGGCAACCAGTGACTTGGATAGCTAAGCTCTGGTCCATTTAATAACCTAGTGTCATAGTCCTGTGTTTCCACCTGTTGCAGGATAAGACTCTGGCTAGAAGCCAGAATATTTTTTTTTTCTGTCTTGCTTGGGTCTAATATATGAAATGATGAAGACATCTGGATATTCCTAATTCCTCACTCCTTCTTTTCCATTTTCCCAGGCTCTGCTTGTCCCCATCCCCCATGTTTCAGGCCTTGGTCTCCCCTCTCCTGTCTCTTGTCAATGACCAGAGCCTCCATACTCCTCTAATAGGCACCCCGCATTCTCTGATAGCAGGTGCTCCAGTTTGAAGCTACCTGCAGGAACTTGGCTAATCCTTGTGGAGTTTACAGAGCCAGTTTCTGACCTGGGAAGAAGCAGGTCCCCTGGGTGATCTTATGGCCACTTTACAGACTGGATGAGGCCCACCTTTAGGCTGACTGCATCCTGCAATAAAATCCCAAGGAAAAGGGTTAGAAATACACCTTGCCATCTGGTTTTGGCTAACAAAATGATTGTGCTTATAGTAAGTTTCAGCTTGTTTGGCTTCTGATCTCTAACTTGGGTCAGATGTTGCATATCTCTTTGGTGTGTGTTCTTGGGCCACAATCCATGCCTGCCCCCATCTCCTGGAAGTGAAGTAAAGAGAGCCCTCTCCTGTCAACACCACATGCTGTTACACAGATACTCATTTCAGCCAACATCCATCATACTTGGCATTTCTGGTATGGGAAAGAAAGAATCCTACAAGCTTGGAAGATTGGGATAGGCAGAGCCTGGAGTTGGCTCTGTCACTACCTTGAAAATAAGCCCCAAGCCTCTTAACCACTTTCATGTCTGGGACACCCAAGTGTGTCCTGGACTCACACAGCTAAAAATAGAGCAGGAAGAAGAGGACAGTCAGGCTCAGCTCTCTGATGCTCCAAGGCCATTGGAGCTCCTACATCCTTGCTAGTTTGCATGACTCCCCATCTTAGACTAACTGGCACTTCAGGCCAGGACTCAGCTAATGCTTACTAGCACCTTCTTGAGCATGCATGCTGCCTGGGGCAGTTTACTGTGTTCTGCAAAGCCCTTCCCCAGCCTTATTTTCCTTAAATTAAAAAAAAAAAAAAAAACAGGAGAGGGAAGACTAAGAATTTTAAGGAGCCGGGGGGTTATAACTAGGAAAAAAACACTCAAGTTGAAACTCCACAGTGCTGGGTACCCAGGGTCTACAGACTATATTTAAATGCATGCTCCCTTTTCTTGTTATGTGAGTAATTTGTGTTTGAAAATTTAAGAAGCTAAAACTCATTCATAATCCCACTACCCAGAGATAGCAGCTGGCACTGAATGCCTTTTGTGTATGTCTGAAAGACAGATTTTAATCTAATTATTTGTTTTTATTAACATATGCTATTGATGATCCTCATTGATAGCCAATCACAGAAAATCACATACACGTAATCTTACAAAGCACATCTTACAAATTGCGAAGTAATTAAGGAGGTGCTCCTCATGTACTACATTGTCAATCCTCCTTCAGTCTTCCAGGGGAATAGATGATTCTATGGTGGATAAACATTCAAGGAGCACTTGAAAAAGAATCAATTCAGCACTGTGTGCCTGTGACATTTCCCTGCTGATGTGGTGTCACATGGCCAGCAAGTTAACAGACCCAGCTGGGTCGGGCCTCAGGGCTTGAGGCTAAAGCCTGGAAGCCACAAAGGACGTCCCCCATTACTTCAGCACAGCTTGATGACATGCTTCTTCCAGGCACATGAATCTGCTGTAGAGCTCAAAAACTGAGTGTTTATCTCGTCCTTCATTCAGTCCTTTTGAAGAGTCCATGAAGTTGTTCAGGAGAGTGTAAATGTGACTTGGGCCCGCTTCATGAAGCAATGGCCCCATTTCCCCTGCCTTCCCAAGGCCAGGGTCAGACTACAACACTTGGATCAGAGAGGAGAAAGGCCTCATTGCTTCTTTTTGTAAGTATTTTCTTCTAGTCTTTGGCTTGTCTTCTCATTCTCTTAACAGTGTCTTTCACAGAGTAGAAATGTTTAATTTTAATGAATTCCAGCTTATCAATTTTTTTTTTATGGATCATGCTTTTGGTTTTGTATCTAGTAAGTCATTGCCAAAACTAAAGTCGTCTAGATTTTCTTCCATGTTATCTTCTAGGAATTTTATAGTTTTGTTTTCTACATTCAGGTCTGTGGTCCATTTTGAGTTAATTTTTGTGATGGGTGTAAGGTCTGTATCTAGACTCTTTTTTCTTTTTGCCTGTGGCTGTCCAGTTGTTCTAGCACCATTTGTTGAAAACCTCATTGCTTTCTTGAAGATAAGCAATGTTGCCTAGAGATCCTCAAAAGGTCAAAGGAGTTTCATTGTTGCCTCATGATCTCCCTTTGAAGGGCAGTATGCAACTTTTATTTCTATCATCAGGGTTTGCACATGGGTAGACAAGTTCCCTATTAAAGGTTCTGTTTTTGCTTGGGCGAATGGACAGGCACAAAGCACCACAAAACCTGTTTTTGGAATTGGGCAAGGCAAAAGGTACGACCAAAACTAAGTGTGCCTTCTTCCATCTAGACCTTCCATTTGGGACCAATTTACTTCTGATTGAAGTACATCCTTTAGAATTTCATTTAGTCAGGGTCTTTTGGTGAGAAATGTTCTTAGGTTCTGTTTTTGAACATATGTTTATTCATCCATAAAGTTTTCAGCCATCATTTCTTCCAACAGTGTCTCTCTTCTAGTCTCTTCTTATGGAACACAAATTAAACATATGTTAGTGTTTTACTCTGTCTTTCATATCTTTTAAAAATCAGTCATGTTTTTCATTCTTGTCTGTCTGGACTACTTTCTGGATAATTACATTTGATCTGTCTTCTAGAACTACCTTCCAGTTTACTAATTCTCTCTTCGGCTCTGTCTAATTTGCTGTTTGATTCAGTCACTGAATTTTTAATTTCAGTTATGATACTCTCATCTCTAGAAGTCCTGTTTGTTTCTTTTTTGAATTTGCTTGGTTATTCTTTATAATCTCTTGTCTTCATTTTCAGTTTTCTTTAAAAGTATTTCACATAGTTATTTATATTCTTTATCTGAATAATTCTAATATATGAAATCTTTATGAGTCTATTTCTGCTGGTTTTGTCATTGTTAGGAAAGCCTACCTCTTTCCAAGTTTATAAAGAAATTCCTTCCTGCTTTTGTGTAGTATTTTTGTGGTTTTATTTTTCACATTTTTACTTTGATCCATTTGGAATTTATCCTGTTATATAATGTGAGATAGGGATCAAGTTAATTTTGTTTCCCATGGTTACCTAGGTATCCCAACACAATTAATCAAATATTCTGTCTTTTCCCTGGTAATCTGAGATGCCACCTTTATCCTACATGAAATTTGTAGATATAATTAGGACTATTTCTGGACTTTATTTCTGTTTCATTGATCTGTTTGTCTTGTACTTTATAATATACTATAAATATATAATATATTTCTCATATCTAGAAGGTCTTTTTGCTTTCGTTGAATTTAATTATCTTTTTTAATAAGTAATAATACCCATGGTGACATTCATACAATATCAAAGGATATGCAGTGAGATGTGTATCACCCTCCCAGCTCTTTTGCACACCCAGTTCTCCTTCCAGGAGACAATCAGTGTTATCAGTTTCTTATACATGTTATATATCTTTCTAAAGATTTTTATTTCAAAATAAATCTAGAAAATGAAATGCCAAAAAATAGGGAATCAGAAGGATAATGGGAATATGTAGTATGCAGAGGCTGACGTATTTATATTTGGGCCAAGATCTTGGTTGGAAGAATCTGAGGACCTGCCCCTAATCTCTCCTCTATACCCCCTGTCCCCTCAGCTAACCTCAGAGCTAAACTTGGGACTGTGAGGTGAGGCCTGCCTGGATTGTTGGCCAACTCTAGGGCTGCTTTCCTCTGGGATGACAGCTTTACAGCTCACTGCCTGGCATGGATCCTGGGTATTTGTTTTAATACACGAAACCAGTGTCTTGAAGAACATCCCTGCACTTCCATCCTTAATCACCGCCTGACCACTGCAATGCTTGGCTCACTTGTTTAGTAATTCATCTGGAATGACCTATTTGTGAAAGAGTTACCAAGCATTGGCCAGGTTCAAGGTGCCATGCTGGGTGCTGAGGTCAAAAGAATCATTGTTGATTTCCATAGGATTTTTATTGAGTGTCTGTGATGTGCCAGATATATCAAAAGCCATATTGGTGACCCCAGGGCTGGTACTGTGCCTTCCCCACCCCTCCCTTACCATTATATACTCAGCTCCCAGCACAAGGCCCAGTACTCCGCAGCTGCACAGTAAATAGGTTTTTGTTGGTTTGTTTGTTTTTAATTGAAGAATAAGGAGACCAGTTGGAGGAATGATGGGTTTCAGGAGGGAGTGCTGGTAATGTCAGGTGCTACCAGGAAATTGATGAGGGTGAGAGTTAAACTAGACCCTTGGATTTTTTAATGAAGCATAATTAGGATTGACAGGGCAGTGTGGGCCATACCTGTGGGAGGAGAGGCACATGGGAGGGCAGCCATTGCTGGCATACAGGAGGGTGTTAGAAATGTTGCAAGGGCTGATCTCTCACTTCTGCCAAAATAGCCATGGAGGAGGTCTCAGCAATGCCTTGAGAGCAGAGGAAGTCAGGAGCTGCCCACCTGACTAAAGACAACAGTGTCTTGGGAACAGCACTAGAGCCACACCAGGGTCCTTGTGTGGATGGCCATCAAGAATGGCTTCTAAAAGAACTACTTTCTTACTGAAAGGAGAAGGATATGGGTAAGAATTGTGCAAATATCTTCTCTCCCGATGTCTTCTTGTTAAAGTATCAGCAACTGATAGAACATATTTACAGTTCTTTTGCTTTTTTCCCCTGCCTGAGGACTTCTATGTCTAGTCAACCCAGAGTAAAATATCATGAAAGCAAAAAGCCCCTCCTCAGAGCTATAAATAAATTCTAGCAAGAAGACAGACCCAAAGGGTTTTAATCATAGTCAGTCTCCCTCTGTCTCTTCCCACCGCCCCCTTCCATTTCTGGTTGCCAAGAAGATGACATAAACCCTCCTCGGATTTGCCAGGCTGCTCAGCCCTGGCTCCTGCCTTCCCTCCCTCCCTTTCTTCCTCCTCTTTCCACCCTGCCTCCTTCTTTGTTAGGCAAGTGCGTCTTCCATTTAGTGGCCAGAAAGCGTGGTTACCTGGTACCCAGAGCTGGTTTCTTTACAGGCCTGCAGTGGCATCTGATGCTGAGGTATCCTCACATAGGGTTGGTATCACCCCATATGTCTACAGAGGACACTCTGGGTCTTTTTAGAAGGTTCGTTCCCTACAGAGCTCACATTTCTTGCCTGCAGAGATGTGGGAGCTGTGTGGAAACCCAGGGCCTCTGGAAAAGGCTAATCTATCAACTTCCCTAGCCATCAATATCCTGATTGATGCTGCTTGTGGTAATGGGTAGCCAAGGTAGTTTTTGGTTAACATTTATCTGTTGCCTCTATAAATCTGTATATTGACTGCTAAAAGTCAGTATCTGCTGTTCATTCAGAAAATAAGGGTACTTAACTTGAGTAGCATTGTTTTACTTGCCGTCCCACCTCAGGCCCAGTGGTTTCTATTCCATGTTCAGTTTGTGGCTTGTTATAATGTTAGTTTTGGGTGGGTGGAGGTGCTAAGTCAAGGTGGAGCAGTTTAAGTTATAAAACATCTGTCATATATTGAGCACTTACTGTGTGCCAGGTATCGGTTAAATGCTTTACATGTGGTAACTCACTGAATCCTCAAAGCATCTATTTTGCATGGGAGGAAATTGAGGCTCAGAGTTTACTCTCCAAAGGCACTCTGGGGTAACCCATCTCTAGAAGAGCATTTTCTACAGGCTCTCTACTAGGGCTGAGACCTTAGCAGTTAAAGAGAGATGCAGCCTGAGGGGCAGACTTCAAGGTAGTCATGGGTGATTGCCAAAGAGCACAAGAGGGGCAGTGGTCCTTGGGGTGACGTGTGCTGTGCTACAGGGCAGGGACAGTCTGGTCAGTGTCAGAGGTGTTGGCTGTTGCAGCAGCAGAACAAGTGAGGTACTACAGAAAGGCACCAGAGGTGGCCAGAGAGCTGCCTGGGGCAGTCACAGCAGGCCTTGGAGAAGGCAGTGCCCAGCAGGTGTGGGGAGGTTGTATCACTCACTGGTGCTAAGGAGGGCCTAGAGGGTGAGAAGCTTTTTGGCCAACGTCCCTTTATTGTCCCTTTAGCTAAGGGGAGGTGGAATCCTAGGTGAAGAGCTTAGGCAGATCCGTAGACAAGTGACCCTCACCTCAGCATGAGGGATCCGCTTGTGCATACAGGACAGAGGCTGGGCTGGGAAAGACTACCCCAGGGGCCATAGTCCCTCCTGGGGGGCCTCCCCTTCTACCACATGCTCCTATTGCTCTAAAAACAACCGTGAAAAAGAACCTAAGACATTTTCATATGCTCAGAACCTATTTTTTTGTGAGAAGCTGGACTAAGCAGGCTGGGATGGAATGTCTGAGGGCAAGAGGGTGTTTGTGACATTTGGTAACATGGGACAGCATATAGCAGAATTGCCTGCAACTTCTCTTTACTCTGTGTTTTAATTTCACTTTGTGATTTGACAAGAAAATGTGTAGAAGATAAATTCAAATAGCACAAGAGAGGGTAGAGCAAAATATCTCCCTCTGACCAAGTCTCTGATTCCATTCCCAGCAGGCAAAGCTGCTCCCACATCCCGATGGGCACATGTGTAAGGGTGATCGCAGGCATCATGACAGCCCACAAAACTCACTGTTCTGCTCCTTGTTTTTCCCCTTTAAAAGTCCATCTGGGAAATGGTACCATGACAGGGGTCCTTAAATGAGTTTCCTCTTTACATTATACTCTTCAAATCATTTCATTTCAGCAGACATCTCTGATTGTTCACCCCTTCCTGAGATAAATTAAGAACAAATGGCTGTGGTTTTTCCATATCAAAACAAACATGCGCATTACCCATTTCCTTGTAAATTAATTTAGAATCCTTGAAAGCAAGTGATTGGTGGGGCAGAGGGCCCTGCCCAGCTGCCAGCCAGGCGCCACCTCCTTTTGTCTCCCTTCCTAGGGCCTGGGCTTCTGCCTCAGCAGCTGGCCATGGCATACCCTGTTGGGGTCAGACAAAAGTTCTAGACCCCATCCCAAGGCAGAGATGCCTTTGGGGCCACCCTGGGTGCTGTGTTCCATCAAGACAGGTCTGGCAGCACCGAGGTTAATCGAGTTCAAGTGCATTTTTCAAACATATGTAAACTGTTAAGTGTAGCTGCAAAGAGTAAACTATTGGAGGAGGAAACACCAGGTTTTCTGTTGCTTTTCTCCTTTTGGCTCTCACATCCATGCATCCGATCATGTGGTTATTTAGATACAGGAAACTGAGTCAAAGAAAGTATAGTTTTCTTCCCCTAGTAATCAAGCCTGCTATACTTTTTTTTTAATAAATAGTGTAATTGTAGTCTTAATAATAGTAACTTGCATTTGCCAAGTGTACTAAGCATTTTACTTGGCATCTCATTAATCCTCACAAACCTAAGAGGTGACCTGACCTCAATTATCGTTCCCCCTTTATAGAATGGGAAGCTGAGGCTTAGATGTGTCCTGGCCATGTCGCACAGCTAAGTGCAAGAGCTGGGATCCAAACCCAGGCAGTCTGACAGCTGACTCCGAGCTCTAACCTAAGTGCTATTCGTGATTGCTGCCCTCTGCTGCAGACAGAGGGCGTAGTTTCAACAAGCACTGAACATCTGGGGAAGGTGGAGGAAAACTTCCCTAACAAGGAAGATATTCAGGCACTGAGCTGGGTTGGTGGGTTAGATTAAGGTAATGTTTGCTAAGAATCATAATATCTCCCTTTTGTTGATATGTATAATGTAAAATTACTCATTGTTTACTTTGAAATATGAAAAACAATTAGCCGGTGGAACTTACTTTGGAGATTCCCAAATTAAGCTGCATTTCTATCTTATTGGGAGACTTTGTGGATGGCAGAAGCCTGGACCAGATGCTGCCCTCTGAGTCCCCTGGCTCACGGGCCCTTCCGAGGAATCTGTAATGGGGCCTTTACAGCAATGGATGAGCTTGTGTTGGACTCGGAAACATCTTTGGAATACTACCTTCACTTACTGCTGTAGGTTTTATTTTCTCTGTGGAGTCCCTGGGTTCCTTTGAGGCCCCCAAGACAGGTGGCTAGAGAGCTTTGCTGTGGCCCAGAGCTCCGAGTTGACGGTTCAGCAGGCTTCAGACCCTGCTGCTCACCTCCAGAAAACGTGGGATTTGGGGCAGTGGATTCTGGGATGCGGCTGCAAACACTCAGGGCCACGGAGGGAATTGGAGGAGGCTGTGGTGTGGTCAGAATGCAGGAAGCTCTTAGCAATCACCCTCCGATTGGGGTTGATTGGGTTAAGGCCTTCCGGAATGGTGTAAAACGGTTCTGAACTCAAAGAACTGATGGAAGGATGATGAATCAAAAGAAATACAATAAACAGATTCCTTGTCATGTTGTTGGCTTTGTAGCAAATATCTGTTTTCTCCTTGGGATTATGTGAACATTTGCTTTCCTTTGATTTCTGGTTGTTATTTTCAATATTTCTTTTGTTAGATGAGCTCTCCTTTACAGAGCTTCAAACAGCTCTGTAAAAGCCCCTGACTCTTCCCTATTGCAGGGCTCGTGTTTAGAGTTTGGCTCAGCCTCAACACATCACCTGTTAGCTGTTAGGAGTCTAATTCTGCAAACCATGACTTCATCTCCCTAAAGGAAGATAGACAGAATGCCTCAATACAACAGATATGGTTTAGTTCAAGACGTTTGGGAAAGGGGGAAAAAAAAGACTCTAAGCCTTTGGTCTCTGGGTGAACTTGGAAAATAGATGTGTCAAAGGTATTCATGTTCAGACAGCTGGTCTGTAGTTGAAACGGCTGCCAAATCATGCTGTTATCCAAGGCTGTGGGAATTTTGTCAAGTGGCCTTAAAACGATCATGTTCAATGAGGCTGGGGAAGGATTGGCCCAGGGGTGCCTCTGGAGTGCTTGCTGCTTGGAGGAGAGAGAATAAGGTTGCATCGCTGGTCTGGGCCACTACAGATGATGGTGCCAGCAGCTCACTAGTTGCCAGAGACAGCCCTGACCAGGAGTGGGAGCCAGAGATCCTTAGGTGTTTTGCAAATTAGATCTTAAACAAATAAAAATCTTAAAACAAAAAAATTGCTAATGAGCGGGCCAGTTTGCTCATCATTCAACTTGTTCCCTTTGCAACATTCATAATTGGGGAACCTTATCACACAATCCTCTCCAGAGCTGACCCCAAGTACCTTGGGCCCCAAACCAGTCTAGTATTGGTCATTGATAACAAAATTTAGATTATCACTAGCCAAGAAGGCTTAGCTTGAGGAGGTGGAGAACCTGGTAACGGGTTCTGTTTCTTTTCCTTCTAATTGCTCTTTTCCCAGTTTCCTTCTGTGGTTTCTTCTGGATTCCATTTGTTTTGGTTGTAGCCTCTAGGGCTGTGGCTCCTGAAAATTCCCTCCAAGGGAAGATCCAAGAGTTGAGCTTTGGAAACTGTGGAGAAAAGGATTTGTGTCTCTAGATCTGGCGTTTTCCTAGTTCTCTTTCTCAGAATCCCTTTTTTTTTTTTTAGACCAGCCACAGACAAAAAATTTAGAGATGTACAAAACTTTTCAAAATATGAAATGGAGTGCAGACCCTTGTAGGAAGGCATGGGCTGCATGGAGGCAGAAGCTGAAGCTGGCTCTCTGAGAGGCAGCTCTCCTTGCCTGTGGGGGTATGGGCCCATCCCAGTGTGCCTGGGGGTACAGGCAGGAATCCCTGCATAGCTCTGAGCCTGAGGCCTCTGTGGCTTTGCCTTTGTAGCATTTGCAAAGCAGAGTATCCTGTTCTGGAAGATTTCATCAGGACATCTCCCTTGGTGACGTGTGCCCTGCCCCAGTTCTTCAGCAGTCAGTCTCCCTCTCTCTCCCTCTCCTTCCCTTGAGCAGGAACATGCCCTGGAGAGCAGATGGGAACTGTTCCATCTTGTCAAGTTGCTGGCATTTTGCACCTCTCCTCTCTCCCTGCAGCAGGCAGCCCTCTCTTAGCCAGGAAAGCCCTTTATGATTGCTGTTTCTAAAACTGGACTAAGGATCAAAGGGTGGGTATTACTGATACTTGGCAAGGGATGAGTTCGTGCTTTGGGTTACTGCTTTTGTTAGCAGTCAGGGGCGTCCTCCATCTTTCTTGGCTGTTGTAAAATGCAATGCAGGGATGGGGCGGGGCGTGGAACATGCTTCTCATAAAAGGTGATTTTCTGAGGTGAGTCTCTGTCTTGTGTGTCCCTTGATAGTTACTATGGCAACTCTCCATCCGAAAAAAATGCAAGAGTAAACAGAAGGTAAAGCTCTTGTTCAACTAGCTGGAGTGTGAATCTTTGCCCCTCTTTGTCACCCCCACTTGACACAACTCCCTCCTCCTCCCTATAGGGCTGCAGGCCCATTCTTTGGTGGTAGGAGCATTGGGGGGGACAGTTACCTTGCCTTGCACAGATCAAAGATGAGCTGGGGTTTTGCAAAAAGGAAGGAGTCTTGGACTTTTGGGCTCCTTGTTAAATAAGGCAGTGAAATGACACCTCTGCCCAGCTCTTTGGAAGGTGCTGAGATGCTTCCCATCCCTGCCTCTCCTCATCCACGTAGCTACTCACCGTCACTTCCAGGTGGATCCAGTCTGGTATCCCTGAAGCCAAGGTGAATTAGCAGTATGTGAGCACAGTCCTTGAAATTTCCCCAGTGGAGAAACTGAGGCCATTTAAAAGTGAGAGCGTAAGGGGGAAAGCTTGCAGCAGTCAGGGAGGATACCCTCCAGCTCCTGGAGGATTGGTCTCCAGGTTTCTCCGCCCTGTGTGCGTGCTTCTGGGTCACTCCACTGCTTTCTCGTCTTACATACTGCCTGCCCCCACCCAAATCAGGGGCCCAGCCATACCCAGAGTCCCACCCCTCTCCCCAGGTCTTTTCACCCATCATCCTTCTCCCTGCACAAAATGAGTTAGGGCAGCACTGCAGAAAATGAAAAACCACATCCCTCCCTGCCTTCCCCACCACCAGCGGCCGCTGAGCCTTCTGTTGGGCAGGACCATCCATTGACACTCCAGGCAGGGAGAGGAAACAGGCGTCCTCCGCCTGCCTGAGAAACTGTACTTCCAGACAATATTCTCGCCAAAGGGATGGGCTTGCGACGTGGCAAAAGGTCACCACTGTGGCATTCCCGTTCCTCGCTCACACTCTGTTTTTAGCGAGGGGCAGGTGTGAAGCATTCTTAGCACATATGGTCAAAAGGTAGCGAGCCACCAGCCTCCTGCTGTGGATATGTTCTGGCTCTGCAGATACTGGTGGCCCACTGCTTCCCTGTGGCCTCAGGAAGGGGGGTGGGGAGAAGCCAGGAAGTCAGCAAAGTGGGCTACAGCTCTGTGATGCCAGGAGCCCCTCACAGGCCTTCCTGCTGCAGGGGTTCTGGCCCAGGCACCGCTATGGCTCGTTCTCCCTCCTGCTCCCAGGTTCTGTGTTCTTGTTGGCTTCAGAGTCCTGCTTTGTTTTACTCTCAGGCTGTGGGCAGAACAGTAGCATTGCAGATGTGCTGCCTACTCCATGAACACAGGAGAATGAAGGCCAAGCTGGGCTGGCCAGGCAGGCATTTCTGCACTCATGGCACCTGGGGCCTAAGGTCACATAGGCATCACAAGCACCTTTTCTGCTTGGCCAAGATGGGCCCATCTCTGCGGGCATTGGGACACAACTACCACAATCAATCATAGGGAAGCTTCAGTGAAACTGCTAGGTGGGCTGTCTCCCCCCACCACTGGTAAACTGAGCTGTGCTGAGGCTGTGGGGGAACAGCCCTGTTGAGAGGAAGGTGTGAAAGTGGGAAATGTGAGCCCTCCACTGGTTATTCCCTTTAAGTAGCACCTATCTTGCCTTCCTCCCCTCCTTGCGCTCACCTGTGTAAAGCCCAGGTGAGGTCCCTGTGGCACTCTCTGTAGCACTGGCATGTGCAGGCAGCCCTGAAGTGATCTCTCCGCTGGCCTGTGAACATGGAGAAGGCAGGGGCTCATGGGGCCTGTGTCCCTCCTGCTAAGCACAGAGCTGTGTGTCATCAATGTGGTAATTACTGAGCAAATGAACTCCTGCTTTGGATTTAAGGGGGGAAACCTGTTTCAAGTGTGACTGACTCTCCCCCCAGCTAATGTGAGAGTTTCCATGAGTAGCCAAGCAACTTTTCAGCTTTGTGAACATACCTCTTAAAAAATGTATACTATGTAATGTTGTAAATTTTAAACACATGATTTTCATGCAGCTAGAATTTTGTTCCTAGTTATTTTGTAATGATTCCGACTGCTGACTTTGGAGAAATCTAGTGTTTACAATATAACTAAATATTAGAAATTCTTCAGTACTGGGAGGAGGTCAGACTTGAGTTGGGCCCAGAAGGGTGGCCTAGAAGGACATCACAGGCAGGCCATGGTGTGGGCAGAATTGCAGAAGTGGGGAGTGTAAGACACATTCTTAGACAGTCTGTATACCTCATTAAGAAAATTGGGCGATGGTGATGAGGTTGACAAGTTACCAAGGGAACTATGTTGCCAAGGAGGAAAAAACCTCTTGCCAAAGGGCACTTCCTAATTCCCACCATCTTTGGTGCCGTGGAAGATCTGTCATCTTGTCCTGTGAGACTCTGCCCCAAAGGGCAGGTAAACACAGACTTAGCACCAATTATGGGCCACGCTCATAGCCTTCTAGGTTTTTTTCTCATACTTTTTATTTAGAAAAATTTCAAACATACAAAATGCTAAAAGAGCACTCTTAGTTTTCTTTACTTTTGCTTTTATTTATTTTTAATTGACAATATTTGTATATATTTATGGGATACATTGTGATTTTTTGATATGTGTATACATTGTGGAATGAGCAAATCAAGCTAATTAACATATGTATCACTTCACATACTTCTTCATGTTGAGAACATTTAAAATCTATTCTTTTAGCAATTTTGAAATTTACCTTTAACTATAGTTTCCATTCTTTGATCACTAAAACATATTCATCCTAACTGAAACTTTGTACCCTTTGACCAACATCTCCCTCCCCCTCCCCCAGTGCCAGATAAAGGCCATTCTACTCTGTTTCTATGAGTTTGACATCTTTAGATTCCACGTAGAAGTGAGATCATGTGGTATTTGTTTTATGTGCCTGGCTTATTTCACTTAGCATAATGTCCTCCAGGTTCATCCATGTTGTTGCAAATGACAGAATTTCCTTGAAAGTGGAACTCATATCATATACCTAGATTTAACAACTGTTAACATTTTGCCACATTTGCTGTACTCTATAGACTTTTTTCAGGATTATTTGAGAGTAAGTTGCAGACATCAAGATTCTTCACTCTTAAATACTTCAGCATGTATCCTAAGAACAAGGATGTTCCCCATTGAATGGCAATACCATTATCACACTTAAGAAAATTAACAGTTCCCTAGTGTCTGATACCTGGTCCACATTAAGATTTCCTTATTTGTCTCCAAAATGACTGTACCTTTAAAAAAAAATGAGGATCCCTTCAAGGATTGACACTTGTATTTAGTTGTTATATCTCTTTAGCCTTTAAAATCTACATCACCCCCCATCACTTTTGTTTTATGTTTTTATGGCATTGACTTTGTAAAGAGTCCGGTCACACCCTTCTGGTTTTGAATCCAAATGTGCAGGCATTCCACACTGATTCCATCAACAGAGATTTAATGCACCCCCACAATACCAAGCCACCCTCTCCTTGAAAACCCCATAAACCCAAGATGCAGGCTCAGTAAGCTCTCAGGAGCCACACTGCTGACTCCACAGGGTTGGCCCTGGTGACATCTGGAGTGCTGTGACAGCAAGCAGCCCTTTCTGGGAAATGGAAGCTGCAACTGGGTACAAATATAAGCCCTACCACTTACTTACTGAGTGACCTTCAGCTGGTCCCATCTCCTGTCTCAGCCTCAGTTCCCTTCATGTCCAAAACAAAGGGATTGGACCAGGGGCCTCTTGGGTCCCGCTCAGCTTTACGGTTCAGCACCTCTGTGACTCTGCCCAAAGTATTTGCTGGGAAGACCCACCTGCAGCTTCTCATCTCAGGGTAGCTGCTTCCTGAAGTAGCTGCCTGTACCCATTCCTGGCACTGTGAATGGGGGGCCAGGGGAACACACACAGTCCTCTGATGCTCTAACATGATCATATGCTCTTCCCTCTCCCCACAGCGGAGATTCTAGAGCTGGCTGGCAATGCAGCAAGAGACAACAAGAAAGGACGGGTCACGCCCCGGCACATCCTGCTGGCTGTGGCCAATGATGAAGAGTTAAATCAGGTATGGGGCTCTCCCACCCACCCCCAGACACTTGAGCATGTGGTCATACTGTCCAAGAGACAGAGCTGAGAGGCTCCAGTGTTTGGCTCGTTATCAAAGGTGCGGACTGCATTTTGGGTTAATTAGCAGCTTCCTTCCCTCTCATGGCAGTTTTTCCTCAAGGCCTTATTGGGAGTGTGGGGGAGGTGGGAGGAAACAAGGTATTTGGCTATCTCTGGAAGACAGATATTACCTAAATACCATCTGGGTGAGGGACTCTGGTGACACGATCCTTGTGTAGCGATCCTGAGTCCTGCTGGCATCCCTGTAGATGCCATGGAGGAAGGAGCATTACCAACCAAAAGCAAGGGTGTGAACAGGCAGGGCTGACTTCTTGGTGGTCAGGAACAGAGCAGTCTGGCTCACCATCTGCCACTTCGGTTTTCCTGCAAGCTGCTAAAAGGAGTCACCATAGCCAGTGGGGGGGTGTTACCAAACATCCACCCCGAGTTGCTAGCGAAGAAGCGAGGATCCAAAGGAAAGTTGGAAGCCATCATCACACCACCCCCAGCCAAAAAGGCCAAGTCTCCATCCCAGAAGAAACCTGTGTCTAAAAAAGCAGGAGGCAAGAAAGGGGCCCGGAAATCCAAGGTATGTGATTTGGCAGGGACACATGGAATGAGGCAGGGTGGGGTGCAGATAAATGGGGCCACAAGAGGATCCTCTTCCCCCATGGGTTTCCCTTCCCCATGGGGTCGTCCCACAGATGGAGAGGACCACAGGAGGAACATGTAGGAGCTGATTACACAGGGGCTAGTCCAGCTCAAGTGGCCAGAGTCAGGATGGTTTGTCTCCCAGAGTCTGGATGCAGTTGGAGGACTTAACCCCTGCGGGCAAGGGGGATGGACAGTGGGCTTTCAGGGAGTATTGGGGGATGATAGCCCCAGGCTGGAAGGACCCTTGTGCCTGACCTTCTGCAGAGATGCATGTATCGTGCTAGGGGCCAGCCACCATCTAGTCCTGCCCAGAGGGGCCAGCCACCATCTAGTCCTGCCCAGAGGGGCCAGCTGCCCGTGTGCCCTGATGTTCAGTTGCACAACTCTCATTGTGTTGCCATGGCTGCATGGCTGTCCAGGGGTGGTCTGGAATGTTTGCTCTTTAGAATGGTTGCCTCTGTCAAGGAGGAAGACAGAGGTATTATTCAGAGTGCTTCCTGCTGGGCCTAACTTGGATTGGCCAGGTCCTAGGTGCTGATCTTTTTGTGGTGAGGACACCCCTCTGATTAGTGTGATCTAATATTGTCTTGGGTGGGGAAGGCCAGCAGATTCTGAGCCATAATCCTCACAGCATGGGGGGGGACCCTTATCAGGAGGCCCAGGCCTGTGAGTGTTTGTGCTCACTGTCTGAGCATCAACAGGAGACTACAAGGCACCTGGAACACATATTTTGCATTCCCTCCTTGCTGAGCCCTGGCCTGTCAGCTGTTGTCACAGCCTCCAGGGCCAACAAACATGGAGCAGTGTAGTCAATGCTTGGTCTTTAATAAAATGGAATCTTGAGGCTGCCCTGGCCTGAGGTGCTCCTTTAGTAGTTTTCCTTCTAACCTCCAGCCAGACTGGGAGGAAATCACCTCTGGCAGAAGGTGATTTGTCTGTTTTGTAAGACCCTCAGTAATAAGACTTTGGAAATGCCTTGTGAGATCTAATGAAGCAGTGTCAGGAAATTCTTCCTACGTGAGCCCCAAATCCTTTCACCCAAGTGAGACAGGGAGGACACCTTCCTGGGATAGGCTCGTGGAGCTGTGGCCAGGTGAATGGAGCTCCTCCCATCCTACCAGCATGTCTGTCCCCTCCTTTGAGCCTGCTTGTGCATGTGGGGGCATCTTCTTTGACCCCTGACCTTCTTCTCCCATCCACACTGTTTGTGGGGCCTTTACTTGAGGTGGAAGAGGCTGTATTTCTTTGCACGCACAAAATCTAAATTCTTGCTAACATGCCACCCGTCCCCAGGCCCAGAATCATTCCCAGCTCTTAGACAGAGAAACTCGACATTGAAGAGCGTCCTGCAAGTTATTTCCAGACGCTTGCATTCCAGCTAGCTCAGAAGTCCTGGAGGAGGCTCCAGGCCAGGTAGGGATTTCACAGAATGCTCCCTTACTCATTCCTGCTAACTATAAAATTAGCAGTTTGAGCTGTTTCTTTTTCCCCTTTCAACATTTGCAGCTGGGAGGAGAAGCATGGCAGGGAAGGCAGAGGAAAGTGCCTGTGCAACCCTTCTTAAATGTTAAAAAGGCACCGAGGATGAGTATGCCAGATCCATCATCTCTTAAAAGTGGGCCCCAGGGACCTGGCTGCCCACAGAGCAGGGCCTGTGGCACTTGGTGCTGGGGACCAGCAGGGGCAGGACCGTGTCCTCGGTGTAGCCCTGGCTCATGCTACATCCCAAGCCATCACCTCTTTTATGCACACGCTGTTGATACTTGAGCATGTCTCTCAGACGTCAGTGTCTGCAGGCAAACCTGGACTGAACCTTGTTCCCCTGGTACCCTAGTCTTCCCCTAGTAGTTTTTGCCCCATGACTTTCTGAAATTTCCAATTTATCAAACACTAGGAATTCTTTTTCTTTCTTTTTGGATTTGAAATATAGGATGTGTGTGTGTATGTGTGTGTCTGTGTCTGTGTGTGTGTCTTCAGCTCCTAGTAGCTATATTTGGAACTCTGTGTTTCTAATAACCATATGCCAATAATCACTAGACCACTCAACTTTTCCCTTGATTACAAAAGCAGGAAGTCTGTTATGGTGGTCTGTTTTTCTTCCACACAATAAAACACATTGTCTGCTTACTGTACCAGTATTTGGCTAACATTAAACCCTGGGGGAAGCTGAAATTGGAACCGTGAACAGCTAATTTTCAAAACATTTGTTTAATGTAAATTGTGGTGTCAGCTCCCAGAAACAGTGGAGAACACTGCATCTCCAGGTTTAAGTGGAACGTTCTGAAAATAACCTTTCCAGGGACACGCAGAGAAAGCCTTAGTAACATGCTAAAGCACTTGTAGTGAAAGGGAGTTGGTATTTTTCAAGTGTCAACACTTGAATTCCAAATCATAATTTTTCTCCCAATTCTATGCAATTTGAAGGTTTTGAAAATCTCCAGTTGTGACAGCTGAGTCAGCTATGGTGGAAATGGTTAGAGAAGGCAACAACCACCGCCCCCCAACCCCCAGGGGCTGGGAGTCCAGAGCCCTGGCTGTGCCCCAGAGCTCCTCCTTCCTACTTGGGTGGCCTCAGGCAAGTCTTCCCCTCTCTGTGCCTTGGTATAGAGATTGTGTCCATTCCAGCCTTACAATTCAGTGACCCTATACGCACCTCATGTGTTTTTGAGTAGGTAATACGTATCAGAGTTTGGACAGTACGAAAGAGTATGTAGCAAAGAAATCTCGCTCCATCACAGTCCCCCACTTCTCCTCCCCAGGGCAGTCTCTATAATGAGTTTTTATGTCTCCTTTCAGAAAGTCTATGCATAAGTATATAGAGGCATAAATCCTTCCCCATCCTACCTGTTCTTGTTTTTTAATATAAATCACGTGACCCAGTGTTTTGGCGGTGTGGTATAGTAGTTAAGAGTGCAAGCTGTGGGGTCAACCACTGGGCTTTGTATCCCAATTCTGCCATTTCCTAGCTGCATGACCTTGGCAAGTTACTTCTCTGGTGTTCAGCTTCCTCATCTGTAAAATGGAGATATACAAGGTGGTTATAAGGCTTAACAATTCATGGAGAGTGCCTAGGTAGAACAGTCTGGCATACATGATAGCTGCCGCTGTCATGTTCTTAGCAGTTCTTCCATATCTCTGCATGTGCAGCTGCTTTCACATTGCATGGGATGACTGCAGTTACTCATATAATATATAAAACCTATGTAGCCAGTCTTCTACAAATGGACTTTTAGATTGTTCTAATATTCATTCTGACAGTGCCACAGTGCCTGCCATTGTATGTGGGTCTCTGTGCTCCTGTACAAGTAAATCTATAGGATAAAGTCCTCAAAGTGAGGCAGAGAGTTGAGTATGTTTTTAACTTTGGCTATTACTCATAGAGCATTTTAACCCCATTAAGAAATTTCAAAAGCAGCCTCATCCTTTTAACATTTAACACCAGGTTGTTTAAAGAATGATTATTCATTCAACCAATATTTATCCAGTCTGTGTAACTGACTATTCTCAGCAGTGGAGATAACAGCAGTGAACACAAAGTCCCTGCCCTCCCTTGATGCTCAGTGAGGGGTGCAGATTCATTATAGAAGGTGGGACGGAGTTGGTGCTGTGGCAGAAATAAAGGGGCATGATGGCAGAGGCAATGTTATTTTACATAGGTGGTTAGGTGAGACTACTCTTATAAGATGGCACTTGAGCAGAGACCTGATAGAGTAAGATACTTGGTCATTCAAGTGAGTGGGAGCAGAGAGTTGCTGGCAGAGGAACAAGTGGGCCTTGAGGTGGGAGCACGCTTGGCTTCTCCCAGGAGAACTTGACAGGACTTGCCTGTGGGGTCCCTCGTGTTTTCATAATATGGACACTTTGGCCAGTGGGAAAGGCTGGGGACCCCTCTCAAGATAAGTTTTCAAATGCATAAAATAAAATACATAAGATTCAAAGGAAACCATTTGTGTCTAAATCTCCCAGGTTAAGACCCCTGTCAGAGTGTTTACTGAGAATCATAGGATAATCTTTAGGGAATCTCTAAGAAGACAGTTCTTGTCAAAAATTTGGGTAAAGTATTATCCCACCTAGAATTTTTCAAACATAAACCCGGCACCATCACCAAACCCTACTGCATCCCCATGTGGAAACCACCCTCCGGGATCATGAGATAGGCTTGCTCCTGGAAAAAGCCCAAAATGATTTTGGTAGAGTGCCTGTTTCTTAGAAATAAATATTTAAACTGCAAATTAAGTGATTAATATTCTGGTAAGGGGTGCCAAAGAAAGGAATTGGTTCTTTTGAGAAGCTGTCATCTTTACAAAATTTTGCTGGCCTTTTAATGATATTTCAGGCAGTTCAACCACCAGAGTAAAAGAGACTAGGCATAGGTAGACTCGGGTTGTTGACTTCACATAAGTCTTTTTGGACACTCAGTCCTACAGATTCTTAAATATGTCTCCCAGCTGACTCCAACCTAGTAGGTTTTCTACTGCTCAAAACAAAGCTGGGTGCCTGTCCACTAAATGGGAAACTTTGGGTTTGTTGAACAACATAAAATTCTAAACAGTCAATTATTTTGGAGATTGACAAACAGAATTGCTTGCCAACTTTTTTTCCCCCAAGCTGGGATATGAAAAGAGTCTACCACCTAGGATTACCACTTCGTAAAAGAAAGGGCATTTTAATACCAAAAAATTAGAGAGGGACATAATTTCAGACAGCAGGCTTTATGAAAAACTTAGGCACAGTTGTTATGATTTGAATGAAGTAACATCTTACAAGACAACTGTGCGGACCTTAAGCACCCCCGTTGTCCCATGGGCTGGGAACCTTGAAAGGAAGAGGCAGAAGTTCTCTGCCAAGCAGACGGGCTGCAGAGAACCAGGAAGGAATGGCTTGTCTCTGCAGTACTTTGTTACCTTCTCTCTAAGGCAACGCATTTAATGAGGAGTTCTCCAGCCTTAGTCTCATTTTCTGAATGAGGAGTCTAAGGCTTAGGGAAGGCGAGCAATTTTCCCAAGGTCATGCAGCTAAGCAGAGCTCAAAATACAGATAAATACTCAAATACAGAACTTCAGAGTTCAAACATAGTATCACTTTTATGTCCTGTGACCATGGACTACTTCCCTTGGTGGAAGCCCCCTCTTCTGGTGGTGGAGGTCTGCATAGCTGCCTACTGCAGGAGGAGTGGGGGGCTACAGCCTTAACGAAACATTGCTGAAAATCACCAGTATTACCACAGGTTAAACCTTAGAACCTGGCTGCATAGGTGGCTGCTGACTTGTATCAGGGACACAGAGAAGTTCAAGTGCTTCCCTCCTCTCGATAAAACCAGCTCCAACTCCCAGGTGCCTGAAATCCTATCAACTAAGGCTTTCTCATCTCTTAAAATCCAGGTATCCTTGGCAGGAAGTGCTAAATCCTTATCTATTTATCCCTCGGTGTGAGAACTTTTATCCCATTCCCAAGCATTTACTGAGCATCACCTGTATGTGTGGTGTTGCACTGGGTAGCATATGGCAGTGATTTTCAAATTTTTTTGCTTGCATACTTCCTAAAAAGAATTTTTAAAATCTTTGTGTCATACACATTTAAAATTGGACAGCTAAACTTTTCATTATAAATTTAAATAGCTGCAGAGGGTATCATTTTTTGGTATACTGTAAATACTGACATTTAAAAATAAAACTGGTTCCTTGCTCATTTAAGTGTATCCAATGCAATCTAAATACTCTGATGATTTGATACAACACCATCCATTTAAAAAAATACACAAACAAGCTCTTTTGTAAAAGTTGGAAAATTTGTTTTTTCTCCTTATTTCCCTTTTGGTTGCTCCACAAACTTTCATCCCAATGTAACACATTTTTATCTTTACATTTTATTGATTTCTGCAACAAAAATGCATACAAATTTATTTTGGAAAAGTTGCTTGTGACCTTTATAAAACCACTAAATGATGTAGATTCTATAGGATTGGATAGTTATCACATCCAGTTGATCAAACTGACAAATGCATTATAAATTTTAACAACTGTGAAGGAAAAAGTAAAATTTTATTGGAAAAACATCTTATAATGGGATGGGTAGAGATAGATTTTTTTCCCCGCAGTTAGTTTAAGTATCCTAAGATGAATGTTACTTACTGCTAAAATGAGACAGGGTTCAGCATCCTATTTTCATATACTTATAAGTTCCTGGAAAGTCTTGTTGGCTAAAATAATTAAAGGGGAATGGAAAGGGTTTTGTTATGGCAACATCATTCAATCCTCTGAACCCTTTCTGATATATGCCAACAATCAACATCAATGTGTTTTAATAAATGCTTTATTTTAGAATAGTTTTAGGTGTGAAGGGTTACAAAGATAGTACAGAAAGTTCTTGAATATCCCTTGCCCAATCTCCCTGTTGTTAACATCTCTCACATAACCATGGTGCACATGGCCACAACTAAGAAACCAACATTGGTCCATTACTGTTAGCTAAACTACATCAATCTGTTTTTTAATGATCAGCTGTTAACTCAATTAGGTATTTCTTCAGTTTTGTTGAAAACACAGAATTTAAAACACCTGATTTGTGGAAGTCCTTGTTATTCAGCCTTTCCCTTTCTTGGTTCCTGGAAAGTATATCAAAAAAGGCTTTACTGAGACTTACTATGTAATTGCTGATTATACCTGTTTCTCTTTTGCTTGTCAAATCTGACCCACTCAAAGTATTAGGAAAATCAAAATCGTGATAATTTTAATGTGTCTTTGGCAGTACCATATTTCTTGATAAAATGCTTTTTGTCTTATCAGTTATATCAAAACCTTGGAACTTCAGATTTAGTGCACTTAATATACGGCAAATGTCAGATATATAACCTAATTGCCAAAGCAGTCCTTATTGTTAAAGCAATCAGCAAAATTAGACCTTATTTTTTAATGTAACTAAAAATCTTAATATGTTGGTGAATTTGAATCCTAAACAGGCAAATGGATAGGGCACAGGCCTTGCCCTTCTGAGTTTATTATTCATATTCATCCTTCAGGAAGGCACAGCCATCTGTAATATTTCTCACCCCTTCTTTCTTAATTTCCTCTCACTGGACCCTCCCTCAGGAGTGATGTACATTTTGATACTAATTTGGGGAAAGGGAAAGGTGAAGTGTCTAAATAAAAATTGCCATTGTTCTCACTGTCCTCACTCTATAATATATCTGAATGCAGAAAATCCCAAAATTAGCCAAAATATCATTTCTAATACAGGCTTCGTCCTTAACAGAAACGTGCAAAAAATATGTATCCCTACTCCCAGGGTAGTATACCATACTAACATTCACTCTGGGAAGTGGGAGGAGTGTGCTTATGAAAGGAACCCCAGTGTGGAACCTTCACCATAGCTATAGATCCTTCTCAGGGCAGATCAGTTGTAGGAAAAAGTATACCAGGAAGTGAAGATCTGGAAATTGGTTTATTTAAAACTCTGGATGCCACATGGCTCTTGGAAGACCCTTGGGAACTCCAGGGTGCACATACTGCAATCTAAATCATGCTGGGGAAGGGGCCAGAGAGCAGGCTGGGAACCATGCCCACTGGGGTGGGGGTCCCCAGGGAAACAGCTGAGTTTATAACAGCCCCACATGCATCCTTCTCTAGGGCTGGTTTAAATGAAGGAGTGTGGAAGTGAGTCTCACTTTTCGGGTGGGATGGAGAGGAAGGTTGGAGGGTTATGGTCCTTGGTCTGCTTTTTGAGAACTAGTGTTTTCTTCGTAAGCTTGAATGGTGTGCAAGACATCTAGAAAGGAAAGACATTTGAACATCCTTAATTAAGAGATATTTACTTGGTCTGAATTTATGAAAATGGTTCTATTCTAAATGATCACTGTGAAGTTTCACCTTTAAGTAGCTTTTTTTTTTAGATTAGAAATTGATGAAAATACAGTTTTACACACGTCACAGAACTCTTGTACCTCAAAATAAGTCTGTAGTCCCCACTTTGAGAAGTGCTGAGAATTGGTTGTGTTTTAGTTTCCCGTTTTCTCTTGAGTATTACGGGCAAGGCCTGTGCATTCCCTCCCTGTTAGAAAGCCCAGACTTGTGTGTGTGGCCTCTGCCTGTGCGGCCCACATTCTGACCCTTCTGTCTGTGCAAGAAGAAGCAGGGTGAAGTCAGCAAGGCAGCCAGCGCTGACAGCACAACTGAGGGCACACCTGCTGATGGCTTCACCGTGCTTTCCACCAAGAGCCTCTTCCTCGGCCAGAAGGTAGGCAGATGTGCGGCTTCAATCTGCTCCAGGGCCCCTGGGACAGATGGGCACAGGCCACCTCCATTGGAAGACCTGGGGATTCCCGGGGCCACTCCCAGCTGCGTGGGTGGAGAGAGTGGGCAGGGGGCTTGCAAGTGGCCTCAGGGACGCTGAGTGCTGAGGAGACCACAGAGCTGAGGGGGGACTCTGGCGGGTGGGGTGGGAGAGATGGTGGTAAGGAAGGGGGCAGGAGGCTCCTATGTGGGGAATCAGGATGCTTGGGGTCAGCCTGGAGAAGGCGCTGCTCCTGTGGGATAACCTGGTCATCAGATAGCACCGGCCAGGAAACTAGGCAGAAGTGAAAACCCCGGTGTGGAAAGTGAACGATCTAGCAGGCAGCCTGCTCGTTCTGGTGGGCACTGAAGGTGGAGCCCTGGATCTGATCCGGGATTGTTTTCAGACGTCCTGGTGGATGTACCCGGGGTTTCTTCACTGAACCACCAGACGATGCTTCAAGCCAATTGTTTGTTTGTTTTAACCGTGGGCAATATATTTTCAGCTGCCCCAGTGATGCAACTTTGCCAGGACGCCATGGTTTTGTAAAAGATGATTCACTTTTATTGAAAATAAAAATGATGCAAAGGCTTTTAAGACCTGAGAATGAGAGTTAATTAATATTTCTCTATTAACACCAAAAAAGGGGTGGGAAGAGAGGGAATTAAGCTCTTAATTTTTTAATCCTACATTTAAAAAATTAAAGGAATGAATGTGACCTTCCATGTAAATTTGTGTTTAGTTTGAACATGTTAACAACTTGGTTCTGAAGCTGCATCATTTTTAAATCCTCACCGTCAGTTTCTCTGGCATCACAGTGACGCAGTGCTCTCGCTCACGGCGTGGCAAGTTCTCCTCCCCCTTTCCCTCTTCCTGTCACTAATTGCACTCAGTCTCTCATGATGCAATTCCTGTGGTGGACTCTGTGTTCCAGAATATAACCATTCCTGTTTACATTTTTAACCATTATCTGTATTTTGTATGCATTTTTCAAAAGAAAAAAAAGCAGCACTAGTTGTCATCTTAAGGTCTGGGGCTTTGAAAGTTTTTGCTTAAAATATTTTTTATTCATTTAAAAATTTCAACTCAGCAGTGAAGGCAACCACCTGGGTCTACTTTCACACCCTTTAACATGTCCTTTGGGCACTATTTTAAAAGTTAATGTGACCTGTCATCCAAATTGCTTCAGTTTGAACTAAAGCATGAAAAATCCCTGCTACTTGGGACTAGGTCCAGTGTGTTCTAGATCCCTAATGCAGACTATTAGCCAGGATTTGGAGGCTTGTTAAGCAGGTGGAACATTCAGCCCTGGGGGGTAACCTTCTCTCACTCTCTTCCCCAAGCTGCCCTTTGGTGCCCCCTTCCCTGGCCTCTCCCTTCTCTGCTACCTCCTGCTGGCCACCCCAAAGCCAGCCTCAAATCAGAGCTCCTCACACTGCACCCCTCCCTTGCCGGATGAACTAAAATATTTCTAAAGTAGCAGCAAATGTGGCTATACAAATGTCCATGTACAAATGGAGATGCCTTTCTTGTTGCTGTGTTCTTCAGAAAGAAACAGGATCAGGCCCCCTCTGGGCTCTGTTGCATGTGAACCCTGGAGGGGGAGGTGGGCAAAGGCTGCAAACACCTTGCTGGCTCTTCTGAAGAGCTGGGCATACATCAGCTCTCAGTGACTCTCCATTTTGGGTATACCTGGTCCAGGTGTCGCAAGAATAAAAATAAAGTACAAATCTAGCTTGTACTGACTGTTTCCCACTCAGGGTTTGGGGAAGAGGGTCTAAAAAGCCATAGAGAAGTATCGATACTCTATAATGTACAGACATATCATCTAATGTTATTGAAGAAACAGAGGAGAATGAAAGCAGTGAGCTTGACAATGAAACTTAAGTGCCTATTTGCTATCTTGACTTTTGGAGGGAGAATCTGAAAGGTGGTTGAGCTGGAACCCAGTGTAAATGGGCAGCTGTAAGAGGAGAGGCAAATGCAGACCCTGACAGACCACCAGCCTTCTTTACCATATCACACGCTTCGATCTCTTAGTGGTGAAAAGAAAACACCACACTACTGTGAAACTGCCCTTCCTGTTAAATGTGCTTGCAACTTTATGACCCAAGATTCACATACCCAGAAAGAGGTAACCCAAAACCTAGCACTGCAGATGCATTTTAGCAGAGTAAACTGCATCTTCCCAAATGTGGCTTCAAAGAATAAAGCACCATCTCAAGTCAGCCTGGGCACCAGTGTTAGAACTAGGGTGCCAACTGCTCTATCTGAAACCCCACACCCCCACAGCATGAGATGGAGTGGGCGCTTATATTTTAGAGCATTATTTTGAAGCAGTACTTTCTGGCCCTTTATTGGTTATTACTGTCAGGTGAAAATCATGGCATATAGTACAAAAAGGGCAAGAGTCATAAAACTGACAAAAATTTTTATACAGAGCACATTTAAAATGTTACTATAGATATTTTGACTTGGATTTTAGGAAATGTTTCAAAAGGGGTACTTTAGAATGATGACTGTATGGTACCCTGTGTGCTGTGAATCTTGTTTTCCCATCTGTGGCAATGAAAGCAATGCCTAAGTATTGCAAGCAAGCTGGGGTGGAGAAAGGTGATATTGTGCTTGCTATAGCCCAGTAAGGCATGGTTGCTAAGCTGCTCACAGGAGGAAACAGCCCAGGGTTTAGGACCCTGGGATCTAATTGTTGTTGTTAATGATGTATTTCACATACTGAAGTCTCAGGAGTAATCATTCGCATTACTCTATGTTTTTACCCAATGTTCACACATAGTTGAATTGTTTTAAAAAAGAAAACAGTGCTGTAAATCTGAATCAACTAAATGTTTTTGCTTTGTGGTTCAACCGAGATTTGCAGCCTCTTTCCAGAGGTTTTAAAACCTGATGGTTTTCTTTTCAAAAAAACATTTCCAATGTGTATATCTATAAGTCTGTGTCAATGGTAGCAGATGATTTAGATTTCCTTGGTAGAGTCAGTATTACATGAAGCATTTGGGAAGGCAGTCTTTGGAGGATGTGAGTGAATCTCTATACCTCCCAAATAATCAGGATCACAACCCCAGCATGCAGGCCATTCAAGGCAGGCATGGGGTACCATGGGTTTTCTTTCTCTGATCCACACACCCTTCTCCTGGGGGCTGGAAAACTGTAAGGAGGGAGGGAACTCTTGAAGCAGCAATGGGGGAGGAAGAGCATTCACCCCTTTCCACCACTGTGGCTCACGGCTGGCGAGAGAGCGTAGGAAACTGCTGAAGCCATGAAGAGCGGCTCAGCTACTGGGCCTCCAGCAGTGCCCACGTGTGTCCTTACCTTTGAGGAGCCCTTTCTAGCCAGACACCCACTAGATGCCACTGCCAGGCCCAAAGCCTCTGGAGAAATCCAGGCGGGGGGTTCGTGCAGAGAGGACAGCACAGACATGAGGGCAGGAGCAGGCCCCAGGGAAGACACAGTTCTCATGAGGAGTCTGGAAAGGGTCCAATGAGAGACATTGCCTTGCCCATCCCCCTTAGTTGAAGTGGACTTTGGGGACAGGTGAAGGATTGCTTTTTATGTGGCCAGCACAAGGAAATGAGAACAGCCAGGCTTCCTTCCTTGTTCATTAGAAGGGAATGAGAGACACCAAAATTTGACAGTTACAGGCTAGACTCAACATATCACTCAGATACTATCTTTAACAATCACTTTCATTTCCTAAAAGTGAATTTCTAATTATCATATTACAAAAAAAAAAGGATTGTCCTATTTCCTGTAGCCAAGTAGGTCAGGCAATCTGCATGTCCATTTAGGGGCTCCATGCCGCCGGCTTCTTCCCTGTTGTCAACAGACTGCCTTCTGCCTTTCCCTAAGTGGCAGGTGCCAACCCCTGAGCTTTGGCATTTCCATTAGCCTTGCCTTAAGAGAAGGGGGAGGTTCATTTCATCTCAGTTTCATCTGAAGATATTTGACGTTCAATTCCAACTCTATGTGCCCACAGAAACCCTAGCACTGTCTTAGGCATTGTGTGGCACTCAGGAGGCAGCACCCTCCCTGCCTTCAAGGAGCTTATCCTCTAATGAGCTTACACCATGAGTAGAGAACAAGAGTTCATGTGGACATAACCACTATAGGAAAGACTTGGGTACTATAGATATGAGACTGGCTACAGCAGAGCCAGCCAAGGTTAGGATCATCAGATCCCCCTGGTCGAAGGAATCTGGAAGGCCACTTGGCCAAGTCCTTTTCTGCCAACTCCACAGCCAAGAGGGACCCCCACCTGCTCTATAATGGCAGTACCTGTGGTCACTTTCTCCAGTGGCTAACAATCTTCACTGCTGCTTTAAAGTCCCCATGCTATGGTATAAAACTTAGTTTTTCATCTTTCTTAATTATGGGACAAAGAAGTGATCACCTTATTCAAATTCTGGAACCATTAGTGATCCTCATCCCTCCTGGCAAATCAGAATAATCTTGGGAATTTTCAATTTCCCAGAAATCTGATTTCCCAGTCTGCAAGTACTACTCCTCTCCATGTGCTTCAGATGGTCACATGCCCCTTTGGCTGAGCAGCCCAGTTAGATTTGACTCTGGCTGGTAAGAGGGGACCCTGGGACCTCCTAGGCCTGAACGTCTGTCTTGGCCCTCCCATGCCTATTCACGTGACTGACTGGACAGTGGGATCCTTTGCAGACATGTGCATACATGTCCATTTGCACCTGATGCTCATGGGCTTTCTTCTGTCCAGGGAGCTACTGTCTTCGTTCGTGATCATCTCACTGTTGGCTTCTGCCCACTGGCCCAGCTTGTCCAAGCCAGGTGGATTACCCATTTGTCTTTCTAAAGTGCCTGAAGTAATTTGTCTTCTCCCCTCTCCATTCCCTACATCCCCAAATACATCCCTAGTCCAGAAGATTTTTTAAAAATACACGTTTGTACATATAGCAGCAAAGCTATTTTGTGGCTCAGCCCCATACCCTGAGGACTTCTGCTGAGCCCTGGCGCACAGCAGAGCATGGTTGGAAAATCACAGCTCTAGACTTATCCACAGATGTGGGTGAGAGAGTGAAACAGCACTTGGTTGGCTGGAAAGTCTCAGTGCTGAGTAGTAGTGGCTCTCTGAGGTACACTAGTCTGTGCTTCTAAGGCGGGGGCTGCCTCTGGTCAGAAAGAGAGGCAGTGAGTCCAGAGGGAACTGAGAATTCTCCAAGGAACTTCAGTTCTGTTTGCAACTGCTCCCTTGCTTCAGCAAAGCCAGTTTTCCCAGAGAACGCCATTCCCCAAGGCAGAGGGGGTGCTTCTCCCCAGAACAGAGTCAGAGACAGGCCACTGGGGGTCTTCCTGGCTAGTTGAATTGGATGGAGCCCATGAAAATAGCCCATTTTCCAATGAGGCATTTCTGAATATAAACCCGGAAGCATCTATACAATTGAAAAAAAATAGTGTGAATTTTAAGGATTGAACATGTATTGTTTTTAAACAAAAAAGGAATCTTAAAGATGCCTTAAAAGCATACTCATCTGTGCCACACTGCGTGAAGTGATTCTTTCCTTTTTTTCTCCTTTGCCTTCCTCCCTCACCAACTTCCTTCCTCTTCACACAGTGTGGGGTGTTTTTTTTTGGTGGGGGGCAGGGAATATTGGCTTAATTTGAGTTTTTATAAACAGCATTTGCTTGGAGCCAAATGCACTACCAAATGATATAATAAAATGCTTCACTTTGTTCTAAATCCTGAGAGTTCATTTGCCTTATCCTAAGGACCCCCAATCTGTGCCCAGCCACACCCCTTTCCCTGAGGGCAGCAGTCAGGCCCTGGCATGGACCATCTCTTTTCTATGCCTCTGCCCTAGCATCAGGCCCCTGAGCTTCTGAGAGCCTCACTATGTGAGACCATCCCTGATGGGCATCGTTCAGCTTTGAGGATGTAGGTGGCCCCGAAATCACTCTGTAGTCCTAGGAACAATAACCCATAAAGTCCAAGTGGATAAAACTTGTTCCTCTTCTCTCTTTGAGTCTAAAAAATGAGGCCCACTGCCCTTGAGGCAGGGCCTGGCCAGATCCTTCCTTGGCCATATGACCAAATTTATTTCCACAACTATTTTCTCCCAACGAATGACTGTTAGTCTAAGCAGGTCCCTTTTTTGAGAATCTGACTGTTTCTGGGAATCAGAAATGTGGGTTTATCTTTCTGAAGCTTCTAGAGTGTCAGGTTTTTCGTTTGGTTTTGTTTTCAACGAAATGTTTGGCCCCAGAAATTCAGCAACTTGGAGCTCAGTTGCCAGGAACTTCCCTGCCAAGTGTCTGAGCACAGCCCTATCCTGAGTGAGCTCCTGGACAAAGGCTCCTGCCTTACTGGGCCCTGCAGGCCACAGCCACTCTCCTGGCCTAGATCATAGTTGGCCTTGGGCACCAGCTCCCCTGGGGGCTACTTAGGCATTGCACTTTGCTGCAGCTGTTACGAATTCATGTCACTGAAAAATGAGCAACTTCATTGAGAGAGAGCATGTGTGCATGCATGTGAGAGAAAGCTTTACTGCAGGCACTTGAACCTGAAGAAAAGGAAGGGGAAGAGTAGGCTCCAGGACAGCAGTCCTAGGCCAGTTAATTCCCCTTGCCCTTCTAACAGCAGGAGCTAGAATTCAGGATTCCTCTCATACACAGATGCCTAGGGTTGCCATGGCAACAGGATAACAGTGGGAAAGGGAGGACAATCAGTGGCTTTTCAGAACGAGCAAGTTGGTTGGGTAGACATAAAACTCACTCAGGGAAAATTCTAGATAAGTCACCTGTTGGATCTCAGAGCATTCTGACCAACAATGTGAAAACTGTTTAAAAGACACAGTCTTGCTGGAGAACTGTTTTTTTTTTTCCCCTGCGTTTCACCAGAACTTGAGCATTACCTGATTAATGGGCATATAAGTTAGATGTTACTAAGTAGCAGACTATTCTTGCTCCTAGCAACCTCTGAGCAGGGCAAGGGAGCCATCCAGCAGTCACAGTGATGGGGACAGCCTTAAATACCTATAGCCACTTGGAGGACAATGGCAGAGCTAACCTAGGAGTTTACCCAAGCCAGGTAGGACTTTTGCACCACCCTAGCATTCAAGGATGAGGACAGTCACATATACAAACTCCCCCCCCCAGCAATGAGTACTCTGACTCTGGGTCCTGACAGCTGCTTTACTCTGGCCCCCAGATCACAATTTCCTTTAAAGGAAAGCTGATCCCCCCAGTCCAATGTGGCTGTGCTTCCGTTTTGCCCCGAGCATCATCCATGGGTTCTGAACATTGAGCCTAGTTTGCTTCCTTCTGGCATCAATGACTTACGTTTGAAGTGGGTTCATTATAGCCAGCGAACTCCCTGTTTCCCTTTGTGCCCTATACACTTGGAGTGTCCACTGCCCTTCACCTGTATCCCAAGGCTCCCTTCTCTGAGACTTCCCGGCTCTCCTGTTATTTCCCACCCCATGCTTTTCTTTTCAGCTGAACCTTATTCACAGTGAAATCAGTAATTTAGCCGGCTTTGAGGTGGAGGCCATAATCAATCCTACCAATGCTGACATTGACCTTAAAGATGACCTAGGTAATTGGGGACGGGGTTCGGCACCACCAGCTGTCAGATGAAAAGTTATGGAACCCAGAATTTAGGCTTTTCCTCTTCCCAGACTTCAGAATGGTCAAGCCAAATTCCCAAATCCAAGATTGACATTTGAGTGTAGACACTGAATATTTATTTATTCCAAGCCATTCCAAATGGCAGTGGCCTAATAGGTTTCATTAAGTGTGATTGGCTACCTTCCCCTCAATTGCAAATATATTGCCATTTAAATTCTCTTCCATAACCATCAGACTGACTGCTGGTTACTTGGGGGGGATTTTTAAACACGTGTTTGGTTTTTGTTTTTGTTCTTGTTTTTTTTAGAACTGAAAAATCTCAGGTAACTACAAAATGATAGTTTCTCCATTTAAGCCTTAATTAGAAATGGCACTCAAAGCATGAAAAGGAAGATGAGCCACGTCAGTATTGGTGTCCCCTGAATTTACCACCTACTGTCCCTGCTTCAACTTTTTCTAGAACTAAAAACAGTATATGCCACTTCATGAATTATTTGGCTAGAGGAGGATATTAAACTGAAGGGAAATATCTCTTTCTGCTCAAGTTCTTATAGAGGAAATTGCCCCAGAGCTGTGGTGTCTGCCTGCTCAGGAGGGTAAGACAGTTCAGGGCAAGCTGAGAGGTACCCCTCAAGTGTCCCACCTCTGTGGCTTTATTTTTGCATATGCGGAACTGTCAGCTCAGGGGCATGATAAAGGCTCCTGCCTTCTTAGGCGTAGAGCATTGCCAGGGGAAATAGGTTATGCAGATGCCCACAAAGGCAGCCTTATCCCTAACCCTGACCTCAGCATACTTTGTGTGCCTTTAGCTCCCAGCTTTGGGTGATTTTGTAAGATGGCAGATTTCCTTATTGTGAGAAATGCTCATACCAGAGCCCAGGCCTGACCCATGCAAACTGGTACAACATTGGGCTGAAGACAGGAGGCCTGGGACTCAAGAATGCCCTGCTTGAGCATGTCAACTGCCTTGTACAGACACTTTCTTTAAAAAAAAAAAAAAGCCACAAGCTAGAAAAAGCAAGGATGCTATCTAAAGTACATTTTATATTAAAATACATAAAAATAAGATTGGCTAGAGTAAGAAATAGGCCTGGAAAAATATTTCCAGACGTTAAGGGAACGATAGAGGCAATCCTCTCTGTATATCTACACTGTTTTCTGGGTTTTCAAGAGATATTCCTTGAAGGTGAATGTCACAAAAATACAAATCAAAGCCTGCAAGTTGACTGCTGCAGACAAAATGGAGAAACTTGTTGTTTTGGTTGGCCTGATGGTCCACTTTTTTTTTTTTTTTTGACAGATGCCATGTTTTAGTAGCCTTCTCAGTGGGATGCCAGTTTTATAGGCTTTTGCGAAGTGAAACGGGGCATTCGTTTTGTTATTTCTTTTAACCTTTGGAAATGATCTCATGTGTGTGTTTCTCTTTTTTTGGACTTGTCATTCAAATGTTTAATTTAAACATATCACATTTGATATTCCTCCTCCTCCTCCTGTCCTCACCCCCATCCACATGTGGGCACACTGCGTGGACTGGTTGCCCCTTTGGCTCATATGTTGGAATCGACCAGGTAGGCCAGCCCTGCCATTGGGGCATTAGTAAATGTGCCTGTGCGTGGGTCTCGGTCCAACACAGTTGATATACATTTGTTTACCTGTTATAGTTGCAAGTTGTACAGGCTGACATTGCCTCGATCGACAGTGATGCTGTCGTTCACCCGACAAACACTGACTTCTACATCGGTGGTGAAGTAGGTAATGCCTAGCCGGGTGCTGCCGAGTGTGTGTGTGCATGGTCAGTCGGCCGCCGCAGACAGCTTGACCCTTTGACAGCTATGCAGGCTGCATTCATTTCACACTTCCAGCCGTCCTGACCTTCCCAGGGTCTCCTGTCCCTGGGTTGTGAACCCAAGAAATAAAGCTAGCTGTCAGGTAGGACGTGTCATACAGCGCACAAAGGGGCACTTCTGGTTTGGAAACTGGTTCAGCAGCATCATTTCTTCTCTTGCTTCATGAGGCACAGCTTTGTTGGAGACTGGGCTCACCGATGATTAAAATCTGTGCTAAAGCTGCAGGGATGATACAGTCAGATGGGCCGAGTGGCATCCAAAACCACTTTTGTGCCCTCTGAAGAACAGACACAAATGCTTGTGCACACGTCTCCCCCCACCCCACCACATCTGTCTCATGTCAGAAGCACACTCATTCCTGAAAATGGCCTTATAGCCTCAGGTGCATGTGGTGGACCCTTTCGAAATACTCTCCCATACTCAGGGTTCTCAGACTTCAGGTGCATGAAACTCACCTCATTTTAATGTGGTATCCTTAGGCCACTCTTGAGAAACACTGTCCTAGACCCAGAAAGCACCTTCTTCTCCCCTGGCATCTGACAAGGCATTGGTGGTTGACTCCTGGTGTGTTAAGTGGCTGAGGCAGAGAGCACTTGGGATGCCATGTCCTGAGGCTGTGGGTTTGCAGCACAAGCATCAGATCATGCTCTGCTTTAAGAATACACTGAGGGGCTTATCTGATGAGGAGGCACCTATGTGTGACAGAAGAAAGCACAGCTTTGGAGCTAGGTAGGAGGAACTTGAATTCTAGCCTCACCATTTACTGGTTATGGGTCCTGGGCAAGTCACTTAACTCCTCAATGCCTCAGTTTCCCTGTCTATAAAATAATAGTAATAACAAGAATTACATAAAATGTGAGCAAAGTACCTTGTTTTGTAAAGCCTGGCTCACGTTTGGTACCTACTGTGCAGTCTTTTTCTCATGTGTACATGTGATTTTTATAGATGTGATGGTTATACTCCTAGTAAGTGTACAGTGAATTCATCTTGAAGGATGAGGGGATGAGGATTTTCACAAGGGTGCTGGACATTGGATGTGCAATAGCTCACAGTCTGTGGCTGTTTAGCATCAATGGCAAAGACTGCTGTTCAGTGTTCCCCAGCCACTGTGATTTGTACTAATTACTCTCCTGGGCATTTTGGATTTCGGACGTGGATGGAAAGACAAACTAGATGGAAAGCCAGGGTTCACCAAGACTGCCAGGCCAAAATGAAATCAGGCTGTAGGCAATTAAAATAAACTCCCCTTTCACAAGAATTTGGAGGAGTTTAAGAGCTCCTAAGTCACGCAGCTTAAGAGAAAGATGCTTCCTTTTTTAACCAAATGAAACTGGATGGGAGGGAAGTTTTATTTGGAGAAGAATAAATGAACAGCTAAGGGCTTGTCTTTCTTTTAGCTGGGAGTGACTAAAGCCTGGGTTCATCCTGCCATCGAGGACATTTGGTGAAATGAAAATTAGGAAACTTCCCGGACAAAAGTATTTCTCCCAGGTCTAGGGAGAGGAGAAAGTTGGCCCACCTGCTGCAGCCCATAGAAGCTACCTGCTTAGCAGGATTAGCCACACCAGGAGGTAGAGCTGGTGGCTGTGAGACAGGGCTGTAACTAGGGAGTAACTGGCAGAGCCAACTGTGCCACCCAGAAGAGCCCGGTCCTGCCTGAACTGTGAATGGCACTGATGTCATTGGAATGATGACGGTGCTAATGCTTTTCCTCTGACATGCTTGCCCATAACCCGTAGGGCAGGGATTATTAGCCTCCGTGCCACGTAAGCAACCTGGGCCCGAGAGCTTGCCGAAGACCACACCACACATCACTCCCTGACACTATCACAGCTGGAAAAAGACCTCAGCACCCGACTGGCCGAGGAGCAGAGACTGTGCCAGGCCAGAACCCAGTCTTCCAAAGCCCCTCAGTGCTTTTCTGCCCAGCAGACCAGTCCAAACCAGTACTGACCCCAGATATCTCTTACAATCACAAACAGTGATAAACCAGATTCCTGCATGGCCTCAATTGATTCCAGCTCCCACTTTGATGTGTGAGAGGGGAAAAGAGGAAGCTAGTAATCACTCCATTTCTCATATTTGGTGTGAATTCCTGAGTCCTGAGACTGCTGGAAGAAGGAATCCGAGTGCAGGAATGCTTAGCCCCAGTGATTAACTTTTACCCATCAAAAGTTCTTTCTAACAGTGAAATAGACCACAGGCTTAGCCTGACATTTGTCCAAGCCTAAATTTTCGCTTAGGCTGTTTTGAACACTGATACTTATGCCTGCTTTCTAAGCATGAAATAATGTTCTTGTTCTCATGGGAGTAACACATGTTTATGCCGGGGGGCAAATAAGCCAATTGCTTTATGATTAACCCTGAAGTTAAGCCTAAAAAGCAAGAGTCTTACATTAAGAGTGTTGACAATATGGTTGAAAATGGGCCTGTTTCTTGTTAAAAAGTACACGTGTGTCTACATGAACATGTGCATACATATGTGTGTGTAGGAGTCAAGTCCTGACTGGGTTGATTGCCTGCAATCTAGGGTTCAGTTTTTAAATTTGGGAAATGCATTAAGTGTATTTTAACTTGCAAAATTCACTTCTAATTAAAGCAATATTTAATTATAAGTAAAAATTTTTAAAGTAAACACTCTTCCTAAGATAAAACACCTTTAATTATAAATCAGCCCATTTTCTTAAATATTTTGTTTTAGAAAGGAGTTGGTAGTCTTAATTAATACGGTACTGCTTTTATTTTACCTTCCAAATTTCCCAGTTCTCACCAAAGAATTAATTTGGTAGAGAATGATAACCCTAATAACTAGTCCAGCCTCTGGCATATTTGAAGTTTGAGAATGGCTTTGGGGGGAAGGCTAGACCAGGGGTGTAGGGGTGGAGGTGTGTAGAATCCAGCTGATTCAGACTCCAGATTCCTTTTTCTCAGTTGCATGGATATTTTAGGTGAACCTATACTGGGGTCTCACTTACCTGGGTTGTATCCATTTTTTGGTGGGGGGAGTTGGGCTCCGAGGCCCGAGCCTGCTCCCTCAAGTACACAGCCCATTCAGCTGCCATCTCTGCTATCAGAAACATGCGGTGGCAATAGGAAAATGTCTCTGAAAGTGACATTCTGAATCCTCTGCCATTTATAGTTTGTCCTGCTTTTCAGGACAAAGGCAGAGGGCATTCCGAGCTCAGGAGTGACACAGGGTCCCATCTCAAGGACTCTAAGTTTGTATCTCTTTGAAAGCCCAGCTCTCTCTTAGATCCCCCTGCGTGATGGGCTTCTCCTCACGTTCATTCATGCACCCAAGACTTCCTGAAGTGGGTGGTCTCTGCCATTAGCCCTGGTTTTGTCTTATTTGGGACAATGCCTAGGCTGTTTACTTTTCCTTCCAGACACTTCTAGGGTTAGTTCTCCCCTGCAGAACAGATATGCGAATGAGGCAGGTTTCAATCAGTCCTAGTCATTACAGGGTGAATCCAAAGAGAATTTGGGCTGGTGCATCCCGATACACCTTCACCATCCAGTACCAGAATTGTGCCAGGTGCACCTTGAATTCTCCAAGACAAATGGTGAATCTTAAGGGGAGTATTTTATCCTCTTGTGAGGAAAAGTACTTTAAAATGTACAAAACTGAGGAATCAGAGCTTAAGGAAGAATCAGACCCCATTCTGGCCAAACTTTAAAGGATGATACTGTCACTAACTTTGATAGCTGCTTGCTGTCCCACATGAGATTTAACCCAAAGCCCTTATAGGTGCCAGTGATCTTGTTTGGGAACTTGGCTTCCACAGCAGGAATTGATCATTTAGCAAGTACCCTAATTTGGGGAAACACAGTGCTCCCGCCCTTAATTGGATTTTTAAAAGATCTGGTCATGAGCAGTTAGACATCCTTCCTCCCAAGTTTTTATAGAATACAAGCTAATCTTTAAGCTCTGCTTCTGATGTTGCCCTCCTTTACCTAAAATGATTCTGAATCATTAGTGTACTTAAGAAAATTCTGTCTGAGGCCATTTTTTTTTGTATTTGCATATGATGCCAAAGCTGCAAAATAGGAGCTAAGCATGGTAATAATGCTGGTCCAAAGGTGGCCAAATATGAACACTTTCTTCTGGGCCTGCTGCCAAGAGGAGAGCTGGCTGCAGGGTGGGAGCATGGTATGTTTCTTCTAAAACCTCCTTATTTGGGGGTTCTCCCCAGAGACAGAGGAGAAGAAAACCCAGGGCAGGCAATTAGCCTTGGAAGCCAGTACCAGCTGGTTTCTCATGCCAATGAAAAGCATGCAAGACAGCTGTGTTTGCAAAGAACAGGCGCCTCCTGTCTTCTTCACATTTCTGGCACATCCAGGATCACCCTGAGCCAGAGCCAAACAAGGGGCAGCAGAGACGGCCAGGTGAAGCAGCAGTGCTGGGGTGGAAACCGGCCAGTGATGAAGCCCTTCTAAACCTCACTTCATGACTCAGCCAGCTTAGTTCCTGTTTTGCAGCCTTATGGAAATTTAGCTAGTCAGATCATTTGAAGTATGTAGTCACCTGACATGCTAAGTGTCTGTGTGTGTGTGCCAGAGACACAGGGTGGCAATCTGACCCCTCCCTGTCCTGTCTAGGAAACACGCTGGAGAAGAAAGGTGGCAAGGAGTTTGTGGAAGCCGTTCTGGAACTCCGGAAAAAGAATGGGCCCTTGGAAGTAGCTGGAGGTGAGGTGGCGAAGCCACTGTGCTTATTTGGGTGTGGAACATGCAGAATTAGGGAAACCACTTTATGAGACAGCTTAGAATTAAGAGGTGGACAGCAGTGCAAATGCATCTCCAAGATGAAGGCAAACAGGGAAAGCCTGTAGCTTTACAACTTAGAATTTTATCACATGCAGATTGTCAGGGGAGCTTAAGAGTCATAATAATCACCTTTGCAATTTTTTATTACTTGAAGTAGCTCCTATATGTTTGATGTCTAGACCTCAAATTTTAAGGAATTACAGAAGCTGAGTTTGGCAAATCGAAGAGCTGAGAATTATAGATAGTGAAACTGAGCCATCTGCAAAACTGCTGGTGAGTGATGCAAATTAAAAATCTTCATTCAGCCATCTGTGTTTTTAATGGGAAACATATAAATATACATTTCTCATTTGCCAATTACATCTTTCCTGGTATGAGGGGAAGATGACGACTTGGAATCTGAGGTGGGGAGAATTACTGCTAAGACCTGGAGGCAGGGTACTTCCTACTGCTGCAGGCTTGAATTCTGGAATTATAAGTGGTCAGTAGGGCGTGCAGGATGGAGGGCCTCCTGAGGGCCTGGGAAGTCTGAGCAGTGGAGGGGCCCGGCTACCCCCTTCCTCACTCTGGGCTTTGGTTTTCTCTTCACTACATGATCTCTGATGCCCATTCTGTCTTTCAAATCCTGTTTCTGTTTTAAAAATAAATCTTAACTACACGTGGACATCAGTAATTACACCACATAAGGTCCACACGAGCCCTCTCTGAAGGTCCCCCCAGGGTGCCCCTGACTCCCCATCCCAGGCTAGTCTCAGGGCCCAGTAGCAATTCCCTTTGCTGACCTGTGTCTTTGACCTCTGCTCTGCCACTTCTGTTTTGCCTGCATGGGGCATGACATGCGGGGTACTAATTATAAAGTTCTTGCAGGCAGTTCCACCAAAGTCCCACATTGTACAAGGGAGGGCACATACGGTGTTAACTATCCGGCCAGGGGCAGCTGGCCTTTCCCCAGCACCTGTCTGACCAGGCTGTAAGTCCTTTCCCATCAGTGCTCCAGCCTCAGCCCCTTGGTGACCCTCAGCATGCAGCCTGATGGGAGATGGCCTGGTGCTGCCACACACCAAACTCTGCTTGGGAAACCTGAGCCATAGCTGACACAAGCCCATTAGAGTTAGCATGGCTGAAGGTATTATTGCTTGTTTTAATAACATGTTTTATTCTTGATTGTAAGAGCTATTTTAGAAAATGTTCTAAAATATTTTTAAAGTATAAAGAAGCAAGTAAAACATACCCCTGCTCCACTGCCCAAAGAAAATCACTGTTAACATATTTCTTTCCAGACTTTGTCCATGCATAGTTTAGTAGTGACTTTCCATGTGGACAAACCAGTGGATTCAACTCCCCAAGCTCAGGTTTTTTTTCTTCCCCACGTCAGATGGCTAATGTGCCAACATTGTAACAAGGTTTGAAGGAGGCGCATCTCACACATGAGCATGAAAACCCAATCATCATGCTTATGAACTACAAAAGGATCCCCGATCTCAAGTTTCTGTAGATCAACACTTGAGCCCAGAGTTCTCAAACCCAGTCACTAAGCAGAGCCCAAACTCAGACCCTGTGACTCTCAGTTCAGAGCTGTTCCTATTATATCATGAGACACTATCCACAAATCACTCCTTCTTCAGTATCTACTAGTGACATGACCTTAACCCATACCCCTTGGATGGTGCTGACAGATACTCCTCCAAAAAATGGATTTCAGAAATTCCCAACCAAACAAAAAAGTTTGGGTGTTTTACTGTAGCAGTGGTATGGAGACTTTAGTGTGCTTCTGCATAGAAGTACAGCTGCAGCACTCACCAAACCCAGGGTCCAGAACCTTCTTCACTGAAGAGCATCTTGTGGGCAGGGATTCTGGAACCTGCTCTGGGAAACATGGGGCAGGTGTGTTACATTTCCTAGTATGTGGCAGACCTGCGGCCTAAGGCAGATCCTCTGTGGAGATGTGGAGATGGAACAGGGCTCCTCTGCTAGGAAAATAAAATACTTCCATCCTAAAAAACTACTCTATTTCTGCCACAGTAGACAGGATCACAGTGAGGCCATCCTCAGCAGGGAAAAATGGTGGCAGCAGAGATGCTGCTCAGGTCAGGTCGCTTAGCTGCTCATTGGGAAGGGTTGCTTTCCTGATAGCTTTTCCTGAATTGTGTCTGAGAGATTTAGACACACATCATAGTTATTTACACACAAATCCATTTGAAAGGGGGTTGGAGACCCATAAAGGCAATTACTGTGACACTGCAGACATTCTGACACATTCGGTCAAGTTAGGTGGGTAAGGCTCTGCCTTCTGGGGGCACTCTGCATGCTTCCTGGAGGCAGAGAGAGGGCTCACTACAATCCTGGTTAAAGTTCCTGGAGGTGATGCATCCTAATGCTGACTTTGCAAGGGTGGGTCTTGGCTTGGCTGCCCCACTAGGTGATGAACAGTTCCTAGCTCAAGCTTACATTGGAATCATAGTACAGCAGAAACTGTGTTCCTCCTTGGACACAGGCCACTGGCCCAGGAAGATACTCCGTAGCAGGAGAGTGTGTTTGTGTTTGGCATCTTGTGACGTGTGCTTTGCTGAGGAATAGAGCTCACTGTTTCTGTCTTGTCCCCTCTAGCTGCTGTCAGTGCAGGCCATGGCCTGCCCGCCAAGTTTGTGATCCACTGTAATAGTCCAGTCTGGGGTGCAGACAAGTGTGAGGAACTTCTGGAAAAGACAGTGAAAAACTGCTTGGCCCTGGCTGATGATAAGAAGCTGAAATCCATTGCGTTTCCATCCATTGGCAGTGGCAGGTAAGGGCACACGCTCGTTACCGTGTCAGTCACGGCTATGTTTCTCTGCATACATGGCCCATAATTGTGGAGCTCTCGCTCTGCAAGGCCACCTGTGGCTGCCTTCAAGCACTTGCCTTAGCTGAGAAGACCAGAAGCATGGAATAAGGAAGAATGCAAACATTAAATAGTGGTGAGGGGCAATGGACGAGAGAGAGTGAGGCCCAAGGCCCATATAAAACCTCAGTTGGGACAGCAGATGTCATCACGGAAAGTGATGTCTTGGAGCCACAGGTAGTGCCCTTCAATATGTGCTCTCTGAGGCACCAAGACTTAGGTGGACAGAGAGGGTGGCGAGGTGTGGATGAAAAGACACTGATGAAGAGCATGGCCATCCTACAATAAGCCTGTAACTGTGTTTTATGGTTCTATCCCCAGACCCTAGCATTCTTTGAGCAAAGCCATCTGCCCCTCACCTTTCTATTCCAGGGCATCCTCCACTGGCCTGCTAATGAGGTGATGGGTCTGGTGAAACTGAATGGGGAATTATGTGATAATGAGACAGGGCTGGGCCCTACCCCACCTCCCATCCCTGAAATATCCCCAGGTAGACTCACCAAGGTCTTCAGGAGCAGCACAATTGCCCTAAGACTGACATCCACCAGAGGGCCACCACTGGAGGAGTATAGTCCTTTGACAGCTGATGATGCAGGTAGGACTCAGCCGCTCACCACCACCTCCAGAATTTTGTCCCCCCAAATGCCAGCAAATAATCCATCAGGTTCCTGTCAGAGCAGCACTGCATTCTGGCTTGGGGATCAGTCCTGCAGTTGAGTCCTGGCTCAGCCATTAACCAGCTGAGTGATGGCACATAAATTAACCCCCATGCAATGTCTCAGGGTTGCTCTGGAAATTAAAGGAACTCTTAGTAGGCAGAGTGCTTGAGAACTCTGTGCCATGATGCAGAAGCAGAGTAGCACCACCTCTGAGATTGTGTCCCACCGCCCATCACATCACCAGGGTCCTCCCTGCCAAGGATCTAAGTCGAAGATTTGGGGTCTGGATTGGGCACTGAAGCAAAGGGAAACTGGCCTTTAGAGGCTGCAGCTATTGGCATCTTGGGCCCAAGAGGGCCCAACCTGGGGTTTTGTATAGGCAGGTGGCTTGGTCTGGGCAGAGTGCCTGCTGCTGTTCCTGGGGCTTCCCATCCCAGCTTGTGATCCTTCCAGGGTCTCTACCCATCACAAGGAAGGCAGGGCTGTTAAGCACAGCAGCAGCACCTACTGCCCGTGACCCTGCAGGCTGCACCATCCTCTGGGTGTGCCTGAACAACACTCTTCAGAACCATGCCTTGTATTTACAGAAAGCTGCTCTTTCCAAAGCACTTCCCTTCCAAACTCATGAGGAGGATAGAGAATAGATTTCTCCATTTTCAGCTTAGGCAGGCCTCGTAATTCTGCCTCCTGAATGCTGCCATCACCGGGGTCCCACACCTCGAGTGATGGTGGCAGAGCTAGCATTGGGTGGGCTTCCTATCACGTCATTTGACATTGTTCCTAGCAGAAGTCCTTGCCCACAGGCATACAGGCACTGCCACCATACCCCAGGGTTTTCTGTGGCCAGGGAGGTCACACGTGACTGGCAGGACCCACCAAAGGACCCAACTATGGGAAAAGATCTCTGATTATACCTGAGCCTTGTCCTCTGGAGCCTCTATCAATCACTGCCACCGCCATCAAGGACAAAACGGCAGAACAAGCATTTCCCTAGAAAGCCCCCACTAGTCAGTGAGTTGTGGGCAGGCTCACCTCCCCCTTCCCTGGCCTCTCAGGTCTGGGTTGCCATGGGCCTTGCAGGCCAAGGGTGCTGTGAGTGAGGTCCCTCAGTCCTCTATGCTGTTCAAGCTGGCTCTCTTCTCTGGCCTACTGGCCAAAGGAAGCTGGAGTTCTAAAACAACCATGTCCCCACAGTGTGTGTGTGGGTGGGGGAGAGAGGGGTTCCTAAGCAGAAAACTACTGAAAGCTCGTTCCTTTGCCCACACCCACATGCATACCCACTCTGCTCTGCCCTGGGAGCTCCACTTTACTGCCGAAGTGCAGGGTCAACCAGACGTGCCCAGTTGAGAGCTGATGGACTCCCGATCACATACGTGTTGTTTTGGATTGCCACCTACGTGTTCAGTTAGTATGCTTCATTCTAGTCTCTTGCAGAGATGTTATAGGTGCCAGGGCCAGTCCCAAAGTGGATTCAAGACCTTTATCTTTTTTCCAAAGTGCTTTTGGATCAGAGCCATACTTCCTGCTTCTCCTGCCTTCCCATCCCCCCACCTCCTTGAGGTGGTCTGTTCTTGGTGCTGTGCTGTGTGACCTTTGGTAAGTGAATCAGCCTCTCTGTCCCTGGCCTGCCTTATCAGCAAGCAAGGCTGTAGGGACTGCCCTTCTTCACAAATGGCTCCGAGGCTCAGTTAATTAGTGCTTCGGATGCACTTTGATCTACTCTGATGAAAGGTGCTTCCGAAGAGGGAGGCAATAGGAAACTTTATTGGAGGTAATAATTTCACACCCTTTCATATGACTATTGGGAAATTTTTAATTGAAGCATAAAAGTAATTCCTATAAAAGAGCATCTGTTATTACAAACTTATTTACATTTTTCACGGAGTAAAAAGTTTTTAAAAATAATCAATTGAAAGCTTTTAAGAGGGTGAAATGCCGAAGGCAGCACATGTGCACAGCTATCCCGGCCACATCTGTCGGGCAGACCTCTTGCCTCAGAGCTGTGTAAACAGCTGCCCTCTCTTTCATGAGTAAAAAATGGGATTACACCAGACCCGGCCAGTAAATCACAGTGGGTTTTAAGAGGGGAAATAAAACAGCTTGTTTGTGGCATCCAGTGTCTCCGGCATGAAAGTTGCGTTGGAATTAAAACAATATAAATTCAAACATGTTGGTACAGAGCCATGGGATCACTTTCTCTTAGCTGAGGCTCAGTGTCTCAGGCTGTGTGGAGGATGACCACCATCCCACCTGTATGATGGCTCCCTCCAGCACATCAGCCTGGCTGGGGACCAAGAAGGCCTCACCGTGTGACCCTGGCCTCGGGAAACCACCGCTGGCATCTGGACATCCTGTCCTTGGCCATTCTGGTCACAGTATTTATGGATACCCCCACTCTCTCAGCTCTGTTCGACATTAGGGAGTGACCCTTCTCCAGAGGGGCAGTACACAGGGAATAGCTAGTTTGGGGTTTTGATTAAACTTTCCTTAGATTTATGAGCTTAAAAGGAAAGCTAGTTTGTTTTTTTCAAGCTACCATTTGTGGGTATTCATTGAGCCCCAGGCACTGTGCAAACCCTTTATCTGCATTATCTCACAGCAACCCTAAGAAGTGAGCACTGTTATTAACTCCTTTCAAAGTCAAAGAGACTGAAGCTTACAGGGGTTAAGTAACTCACCTGAGGCCACACAGTCAGAGGCTCTCGCCTTCAGAGTTTATGATATTAGGCACTTGGAACCCCACCTCCACTGGTCAGACAGAGCAGGCTCCCACCTCCTTTCATCCCCCCACAGGGCTGCCCCTGCCTGTGCACGCTCTGTGTGCATAGATGTTCCAGGGAACCTTGAAAACACCACCTGGGGATTCTCTGACTCCCCCAGGCATAGCTATCAGCCTCCCCAGGCATTGGCCTCAGAGGAGAAATAAAAGGACATAAACAAACACAAAAGCCTTTGAATTGGGGAGAATTAGTCCTTACCCAAAGCCTGGGAGCCCTGGAGTGAGAGACATGAGCAGCTGCCTGCCCTGGCCCCTTGAGCTGCAGGGGAGGAAGTGGCCTTCCAGCACCTCTTTTGAGTAGGCGCCCTCTCCCACACCATTGCTTTCGGCTCAGGATCCTGATGGTCTGGTCTTTTGGATGGATTGGCCTCTGGCTGGGGCAACTTGAGACAGGCTGTTTCTCAAAAGCCAGACAGAATGTGGAGAAATGGTAAAGGCCCAGGAGCAGCACAGTGCGAGGGGGGCCTACTCCTAGCAGAAGAATGTCCACACGCTGAGTGGCAGGCATTTTCCCTGCATCACCCAAGCATCCAAGACATCCGGCCCTACCCATCTCCTAACAGCCAAGACAATTAGACTGGTGGATTGACCCAGCAAGAAGACCAGAGTCCTCTTCTACTTCTACCCAGACAGCAGAGACACGTTCTCTGAAATCTGCCTGGACTCCCTCCATCCCCAGATACAGCCTGTCCCTTTGTGAATCTCAGGGACCCCTAATGGGCCCTTAGCCTGGATTCCCTGTGTGCCTGCCTGGCCTGTCCTGAAAGCAGGGCGCTTAGTGAGAGGGCTCAGCAGAGCTGGACGAACTTCATCCTTTTCTGGGATGCAGTCCTTGTGAACCCAGAACCTCTGCACATCTAGGTGGAACAGTGAGACAAGCATCCAATGTGTATGCCCCCAGCCATCGCCAAGCAGGCTCACCCAAGAGGGCACCAGACTGAGATACCCATGGGGTCCCCTTGCACTAGCCTAGAGAAACTGAGGCCTAGGACTCATGGGAACGGCTACTACGGACACAACTGGAGTGAGTTCAAGGGAAGCTCAGACATCTCTTTAGTCTGTTTGAGAAGGCCCAAGATGGTGGATAGAGTGGCCAAGGTCCCAGTCTCGTGGGGTGGGAAACACATGGCTCCAGAGGAACATCAGGCACGTGCCATAAACACAATCACAGGGGTGGGCGACAGTGGAAACACGAGGAGTACCCATGTGTCAAGGCATGGGGACTGAGGGCAGCCACAGCAGTGGCAACCTTGTCATTGCCACCATCATGTGTACCCTTGACGCACCTATTTTGCAGTGGAAGAAGCTAAGGCTTAGAGAGGTTAACACCCCTGCCCAAAGGCAGCTGGGATTCAAACCCAAATCTGACTCTAGAGCGGAAGCCCTTAATCCCTTTTGCTCTGTGGCTTTGGTCTCATTGTAAAGACAGACAATCCAGCTACAGGACAGAGTGACTGTCACTGAGGCAGTAGGCCTGAAATGGGGCAGAAGGCACAGAGATTGGGCCAAGCAGGAATGGCTATTCCGAGGGGCCATGGTTATGCAACCACCAGGCGAGCCTAGCCAGCCCAGAAGCCAGATGAGTGAGATGCCAGCAGGCAAGCAGCTCTCCTGAAAGCCGTCAGCACTGCTCCAGGAGCTCTGTGTAGTGCCTGCCATGCATATCGGCAGTCATGGTCAGCAGCCCTCCATGAGGACTGGGCATTGCAGATTGGACAGCAGCTCTCTGGGGCTTGAGGCCAACATTGTTAGCACAGTATAACTTGAATGACAATAGCAGTCACCCAGTCACAGCTGTCATGGGGACTGGGGCAGGGAGGCAATTTTCCACCATACAAGCCTTCAGAAAGACCCTTCAAGACCACCCACTTTATGGATAGCCACCCTTGGTTGAGAACTGTCTGTGCCATGCCCTGGTGTTTAATGTGCATTATCTTGTCCAATACTCTCATTACCCCATTTCACAGGATGGAGAAACAAGACACAGAGACAGGGCCAAGACTGAGATCCTTTGTGGCTCCAGGAAATCCTGAGCTCTCAACCACTCTGCTTCTCTGCCTTAGGCTGGGACTGGTCCAGCTGAGACGCTGTGTGTGCTGCAGCTGCCCTTCTCTGCAGGGTGCAGGGCTGTGTGTGAAGCCCTATTGCAAGGGCGTCTACCTACACTTTCCATTTTGTTACAAACATTCTACTTTCTGTGACAGCTAGACAACATTTTGGGGCCCCACTTGAAAACATCAGGAAAACCGTCAGCTTCACCATTTCTTCCTGGAAGCCTGCATGGTCCAGAGCAGCCACAGTCCCATGGTGGGGTTTCTTCCTTAGGCTGTGGCTTCCTAGGATAGAGGTGGGTTTGTCAACAAAGGGTTTTTCTGGAAACATCCAGAGTCATGTTTGCCCACCAGCAACCTTGAAGGACAAGGCCAGGCACAAGAAGAACAGCCCACTCTCTATTGACAGGAGGGTATGCAGGTGTGGTCACTGTAGGTCTAACACCTTTGATCCTTACCTTTCTCCCTCACTTGTAGATCCTTAACCTTTGGGCCCACCCCATATGCTCAGATTATAAAGTCCGTGCCAGCTACATGTAGAACAGTGGTTCTCAAAGAGTGGTCTCTAGACCTGTTGAATCAGAAACTCTGGGTAGAGCCCAGCAATCTGTGTTTTGACAAGCCCTCCAGGATTCTGATGCAGACTAAAAAGTTTGAGAACTATTGAAGTAGAGTAACAGGAAAGGACATTTCCTCACTAAAAGTCACATACCCTTTGTCAAGGGTCCAAGGCAGAGGCATAGAAAGCCATTGGGGCAGTGGCAGGGGCGGGGGGGCGGGGGTCTTTGTCAGAAAGCACTGGTCACAGGCAGGAGTGATTGGCAAACTTTTGGTACTCTAGGGAGACCCCTTGGGGCCTCCCAGTCAGCAGGGCATGGGTCAGGGCCACATGCTGTATGTCTGCATCACACCGCGTCTCACTCAACTTGGACTGGATGTCCTAGGTGTTGGCGATGCAGTGGCCCGGGCAGACCAGCCGCAGGATGGGATTACGGCAGCTACGGAAGCCCTGTCCCACGGGGCAAACACAGCAGGAGATGGCCTGTGACCATTAGGCCACATGACAGACTGCCATTTGTGCCAGTTCCACAGGCTCTTGCCTTAGGCCAACTCACCTGTGCAGGCGTGAGGCTGAGACAGGCGTCTTCCCTTGGGGGGAGCTTGGCGTTGGAAGAGCATGGTCTTGGGCTTCACATGAAGAGAGCAACTCCTCACAGCTCTTCTCAGTCCCCATTCATGTAGGTCATGTCCACAGACTGGGCTCTGCTTGCTCCAGAAGCCCTTGGAGTTCCTTTGGCCCCCATGCAGGCTGCAGCAGGACCTGGGAGCCCAGTCCACAGCTAGAAGCAGCCTGTGCCGCTGGGAAGATGCCTCCCAAAAACGGAAGGTCAAGGTCACCTCAAGCAATTCCCAACGTGTATCTTGTTCCAGATAAAACCTATCCCTCTGTGCTCCTTGACCCCTGTAAAAAAAGTCAAGATAGCTGTGCCAGCTGTGGGCTGAGCTTTCAGCTCTGCGAATGGCACTGGTGCCTGGGGAACAGCCTGCCCACCCCCAGCAGAGCCCTCTTCCTTCACTGTCCCCACCACCATCCACCCTGGCTCACCTGTTGGTCTGGAGCCACCAGGCTCTCCTTGGGCAGAAGCTATGCATGTCTAGCAACACCTCCCTGGCCCTTCTGGCCAGAACGTCCCTGAAGCTCTGAACCGTTCTCTGCAGCAGCAGCATTACATGTGCTGGCTGCTGTGCAGGTACACTGTGTGGCTGAGGCAGCACTGTGTGTGAAGGAACATGTTCCACAGGCTGGGCACAGGCCCCAGGGTGACAGCGCTAAGAAGGAGCTCCATTCTTGAAACATCCAGAAGTTCCTCAGTCACCATTATCAGGCTGGGTGAAGCCACATTTGATCAGAAGCAGGTCACAAGAACGGTTTTCTCCTGTGGCCATGGAGTGCTCTGAGCACTGACGACAGTGGATCACGTGTGGGGACCAGCCAAATGGCTCAAACTCACAGGCACATAGTGAGGCTTGGAGTGTTGTAAGAAATTCCTACACCACACATCTGAAAACCTCTCCACTTGGCAGCAGGTACCCCACCCGAAGGATAGTCCCAGCCAAGACAGGGGTTGGCCCAGCGCTTTGGACACCAACATATCCACAGGCTCAGGCAGATTGACAACTAGATCTGCCAGTGAACAAAGAAACCCCCTTGAGAGCTAGCCCCAAACTCTCACCCCTCACTATCCTTACCTGTAAAATGGGGTTAGTAAGGGATTTCAGTTCAGGCTATTTCCACCAGCTCAGGCAAGCTGCCACGTGCAGTGTGGACCGGGAGCAGCCGTAGCACACCATGTAGAGCAGTGAGTGCCAGTCTTCCCAGTCGAGATTTCAGACGCTTAAGTTCCAAGCCCCCTATTTCCAAAAGCTGCCACATGACATTTACTTTAAACAGAAACATGTGTGAACTCAAATACATTTGACTTGCAGACTTGATGACATCACTGAGTTGAAGAGCCCACTTGGCCCGGAGTTCTTCCCTAGCACCCATGGCTCCCGACACCCTGGCCTTTGGGGTGGAACAAGCTGGTGTGTGTTGGGGGGTAGATTCCCAGGCAGCGGCCCCAGTACCCATGAAATCTAAAGGCCAGTGTGAAGGGCATAACCCTTCTGCATGTATGGACAGAGGTTAGTGCCTTCCCAGAGAACCACCAGCCATCCCCTGGGGTTGACACCCACTGGAGCATTGAGAGTCTGGGCTGTGGCTCAAGCTCTGTGCTAGTTGCAAGGATGATGGGAAAAAAGAAATACAGGTGTTAGCGCTACACTTGGGGGCTTAACACACACCATAAAACACTATCCTGTCTGCTTGCTGGTTGCCTTTCACAAAACTTCCTGGACACCTTCTTTTCTAACGACAGAAAGCCTGTGGGTCATGGCGCTCTACCTAGTTGTCTGTCCCCCATCTCCTGGCACTGGGCTTTCTCACACTGGTGTGCAAGCAGCCACAGGGCTCAGTGGACACTGTGACCCAAGAGGCACAATGCAGCACAGATAGCCTCCAGGGCTTCCTGAGAGGGAGGTGGCCTGTGGGGAGGGCAGGTCCTGTGACCACTGTGGCCGCCCTGGGTGCTGAGTGCTTCTGTTCTCTCCCGCAGGAACGGTTTTCCGAAGCAGACGGCAGCTCAGCTGATTCTGAAGGCCATCTCCAGCTACTTTGTGTCCACAATGTCCTCTTCAATCAAAACGGTGTACTTTGTGCTCTTTGACAGTGAGAGTATAGGCATCTATGTGCAGGAAATGGCCAAGCTGGACGCCAACTAGGCTGAGGAACTACAGAGCCAGCCCACGCGTGTCCCCCGCCTCCAATTCGAAAGAAAAAAAAATCCCCTTCACTCCTGCTGGGAGGCGGGAACCCTTTCATTTTCAATTTTGCTCATCTAGGGAAAATAAGGTTTTGATTTCCAGTTTAATTGTTTTTGACCTTCTAAAATGTTTTTACGTTAGCACTGATAGTTGGCATTACTGTTGTTAAGCACTGTGTTCCAGACCGTGTCTGACTTAGTGTAACCTAGGAGATTTTATAGTTTTATTTTAATGAAATCCTGATTGACGCACAGCAGTGGAAAGAACAGTGTCTTTTACGTGTCGCAGAAGCCAGGAAGCCCCGTTTGTAACCATGTGTTGTGGTGCTTTATTGTACACCCAGTGGCGTTCTTTTTACTCTAATGTTCTTTTTGTTTTCTCAGAAGAAAAATCATGAATTTGCAAAAGACTTAATTTTTGTTTACTTTCTGTCTTAATGATGGATTTGAAAATGAAAGATTTAAAAGGTAAAGCAGAAGCTGTTGTCCTTAATTATATTTGCAATTTGGAATTTGTGTGAATTGATTTAGTAAAATGTTAAACTGTTGTTGTGACTGGCGTTTCAAGTTACTATGCCTGTGAGTTGCGGGTCCTGAGTCGGCTTCTCTAGTCACAGGATGTGGGGGCAGGCAGCCCGCCCCCAGGATGCTCCGCGGTGGCCACTGCAGCCTGGGTGGGCGGGTGGGAGCCATCTTCTGGTCCCCAGTGGTTTGTAGAGAGAATTCTTGTGAAGTCTCTCCTTTCAATCTCGTGACCCTTGGGCTAGGGTGTCATCCCCATTTCACAGATGAGTGAGGGAATGTACCCAAAGCCATGCAGGTGGCAAGTGGCAGCCCGGTCCAGAGCCTAAGGCTTCAGACTCTGAGCCCAGCTCTCTCCTACCATTGTCCCCTCCAGACTGTCTGGCCCATGGCTGGGCCTGGGTACCCTGGGCCACTTGCTGGATGGAGGTGCAGAAGCCTCACGCCCTCTGCTGGGGCTGTTAGGCCTGTCAGAGGGTGTCAGGAGCTTTGCAAGGGCAAGCTGCCACTGCCAAGGCCCCCGGGATGTGCTGCTAGGATTTACATGCCTTCTTACCACCCAGGCTGTTTAGGGATGTAGATTATTTAGGAAGTTCCAGGCCAAGCCAGAGTAGCTACAATATATTAGCAAAACAAAGACACTTTTTGCTTCAAAGGGCACTTACCCTTTAATCTAAATTTGCCTAAAATGCACAGAAGATGCCTTCCATCTCTTTAAAAAGTCTTCTAAAGTAGACTTAAACCAGGAGGAAATATGCAGCACACTGTACAACATGGGTGAATGTAAAGGACTGTCTTTCCATTCCAAGTTGTGTCTAATGAAGACAAAACAGAAGGTCCTAGACCATCACACAACCAAGCTTTTCAATGAAAAGGCAACTACTTCCGACTCAAATCTGAAAGATGATTTTTCCATATGTGTTCTGAATATAAGGTTCTATTAAGACTTTTAAATTTCTTTTTCCAAGACCTTTGCTGGGTCCAGATTCTGTATTCCCGTTTCTTCATCAGAGTGTGAAAAGAGGGAGTAGTGCAAGGAGGGGGTAGGGGCAGAGGGAGGGAGAAAGAAAGCTTAGCATTATCTTTTCAAGGAGACACATCTTAAAATGACACCACTTCATAGATATCAGCACACTGCTTGCTTGGACAAGCCATACTGTGCAGCTGTCCACCCAAGAGCATTGTTTCTCCAGGTGGAACTTGCAGTGTGCAAGGCGGGTAATGGACAGTGGCTCCTGTTAGCTGGTAATACTGGTGTTCTCGGTGTGGCAGACATTCCTTTATGAGCATCATTTCCTTTGGTCCTTGCAGTAACCCCATAGGGCAGGTCCTATTAGATAAGTTTTACAGCTGATAACACGGAGGCTGAGAGGTGATCACATGGCTGGTAAGTGACAACCATTTTCAAACGCAGAGCTGCTGACCACCACGGTAGGGGGTCCCTGCTGGCACGCTCTAATCAGCAAAAAAAGAGGGTCCGTTGGGCCTCATTGGTGTTTCTGACTTGGAGACTGAAACACAGCTGGACATTTAGATGGAACTGAGGTTGAAATGGCTTCTTGGTGAATTGGATTTCCTTAACTTTGAAGGAACCTCGCAGAAGCAAATGCTGTATTTTTCAAAGATCCTCCACTAGATGTCGCTAAAAGGATTGGGAAGTAACTAAAGAAAAGGGCAGCTGATTTCTGCTCTTCCTTGTGATTGCACAAAAGAATAAATTGCATTTGTCAGGGTCTGCATGAATTTTTTACCATAATCACCTAAATGTTTCTAAACTTTGAATAATCCAAAGTACATCATGCCCCTGCGATGTGGGCACATTGAAGAAATTCTTTTCAATGAAACTGAGGGAAAGAGAGCCAACCAACTGCCTGGGATTCCCATCATCTCTAAACCACCCAGTGTGTTTTTAAAACTGGGATCAAAAATTGTTCTCTGATATAAGCCTCATGTTTGGGGGGGGCAGCGCCTTATTTTAAAAAAATTGGCACAACTGTAAGGAACCTCTCGAAATGCACACATGCCTCTATGTAAAAGACAAGAATGTGCAGTTAGTAAAACGTATCAAAATGGAGATTATTTTGTGAGGGGAAAAAATCCTGCAGCTTCTAGAGAGGTAAGTGCTGCTGTGCCACCCAGCCCTCCCTCACTGTGAGGTAGGTGTGTGCCGAGTGCCATGGAATGAGCCACCTCATCCTGCTGTTACTGTGCCCAAGTGCCCCCACCTGCACCCCCACCTCAGGGCCAGGTAACCTTGTGATCTGATGGTGGCACTAGGCAGACAACACCCACTCCCGCTTGTTTCTGAACAGTTTTTGCCCTCAGCAGCTGGGCTCTGGCTGAATAATCCAGATGGTTTTCTCAGTGCTCCTCCATGGCCCCTTTAAGTGACATCTGAGATCTAACACAGCCCTGTGGCTCCAACTGGGACTAAACTGACAATAATAACTATGTGTGTGTGTGTGTGTGTGTGTGTGTGTGTGCGCGCGCGCGCGCGCGCACGTGCGCATGCACTCGCTCTGTGTACATCATTTCATTTGCTTCTCATGGCAACTCCATGAGGTAGACAGTACCATCTCTATTTTACAGAAGAGGAAACCATGGCACAGGTGAAATGTATTCCCCAAGGTCACACAGATATGAACAGTGGAGCTGGGATTTGGAACCAGTTCTGTCTGACTGTACAACCAAAGCTCTCCCCACCCTCCCTGGAGCTGAAATCTCCTTTGGTATCCATCCTGGTATTTTGTTCTTCAGTTAGGGCTTCTTGCCTACTCCCTGGCCCTGGGGTCATGAACCAAACCTGTTGGAGGATAGATGAATAGCAACATGTATTTAACCCAGGGGTCAAAAAGGACTTATTCAGTGCTTTCCATGAATTAGGGGCCTCCTACACAGGCAAGTGAGACAATGCTTGTCCAGCAAGTGGGACACCCAGAGAAGTACCTGCTAAACAGGCAGAGGCTCAGAAGCAGGGAGTTTTGCTCACTGGCTCAGAGGGTTCAGGGAGGGCTTCTTGGAATAGATAACCTAGTGCTGGACTTTGCAGGAAAGGTTGGAATCTTCTAGGCCAAGAGGGCAAGGTGATGGGTGACAAGGTGGCACATAGGCTGTTCCCTTGGTCCCTCTATTGAGGACCTCAGGTCTGCACCCTCATCCCTACCCAGGACAGCCTCTTCAGCCCTGGCCTCTGCTCCCCAGCCCCTACATCAGCTTTTGGAGTTGTCCATCCATGGATTTGTTTGTGTGGCAGAATCCCTCCCTCCCATTCAGGGTCAGGTGTATTTGGTCACACCTACAGCTAGCCATGACAGAGAAACTGGCTTACACTAAGGCAAAAAAAGGAAAAAGGAAAGAGATGGGCAGTAACTTCCCTTTCTTGCCTAAGGTCCTACCCTTCCCAATCCTGTTCCACAGCTGTCTATGGCTGGGCTTCCTCAGGAGGTGGAAGCCCTGGCTGGGCCTATCGTGCTGGGTGCAGGTCACCCCATCAGTCACCCCAATTAGTCCTGGGGGGATGGCTTGGCCAATTTGTTCATTAGCAATTGTGATGTTTAATTTTTGCTGCTGTGTGCCCCTGGCCAAAGTTATCTTGGGAGCTGGCCTTGGTGCCACCTTCAAGCGGTCCACCCGAAGGTACTGGGGTGGGGAGGGGTTCCTGGGGCCCACTCCTGGCTGAGAAGAAAGGGAAATGCTCAATGGCAAGGGACGAGGCCTCCTTTTCTTTGGCTTCTATTTATAACCTAGCCTGTTGTGTTTGCTTCTGGGGGCCCCGATATCAAAACAATATCACATGAACCTCCTGACAGGCGAGGCAATAACACTGTTCATTAATCCTCGGCCCCCATCCCCACCCTCCAAGCTTCTCAGCAAAGGTGTGTAAATAGATTGGCCTTTCCCTGACCCCGGAAACCAGCCCAGCTCGCTGCTTTGTCAAACACAAGGAATGAGAGCATCGTAGAAACGCTCACTTTATAGGAAGCACTTTCCTCCTCACTACCCTGCCCCCCCACGACCTCCCCTCCTGCACCCCACGCCCATGCACACACTCACTCACGTGCACATAACGAGACTCCAGAGCTCTCTGCGTTGGCAGAGTGCAGAACTGAGGGGCATGCAGACAAATGTCCTTTGAACTTGAGCAGAAAGCAGCCAGGACTGTCTCCCACAAAACATAGCTGAAATTTCTCCTCAAGAGGCCCTCCTAGGCCTGTTTTGCCTGTGAAATGACCAGAGCTGTCTGCAGATCTTCTGCTAACAGCCCCCTTGGAGAATTGAGAACAGGGCGCCTGGGACTCCCCCCTAGTCTGCTGGGGAACTCAGCAGCCACATACCACAATGACCCACACCCAGCAGGCATGTGCTCCCTGGCGAAGCAGCTCCCTGATTGCCCTGCTAGGTAGAGGAGCAAAACAGTCCCAATGTCACAGGTTAAAGGACCACCTTGGCTTCAGGTTTATCACTGCACTTTAGGGAGGGCAAAAAGCTCAAAGTCCCAGAACACCACCCTCTGAATCTTCTTGTGTGCAAAGCCCTGAAACCAGAGCAATGATCACTGTGCAGAACAACTCAGCCCTAGAACACATGCAAGCAGGAGGTCAGATGTGCCTTGCTGGTCGGAGTCTCTTCCTGTTCTGAGCCCTCAGGCAGGCCACTTTTATCCCGACAACAACGGGTGTCACACCACCCCCCATTCCCCCACACAACCTTCCTGTCCATGAGCCTGGTGCTGGGTGAGAGCCCCAGCTTCCTCTGACACAGGCCGATGGCACATCCCCTGCTGACCACCACTGCTCACCCAGGTCGGGCCCCAAGCATGACCTTCTCAGCAGGTCTGCTCCCTGGCCAGACTGGCTGGGGGAAATCTGATATTTCTGTACCTGGAAATGACAAGGCTTCCTAAGCTTAAGAGAATAAATTAGAGTTGCGTTCAAATAGGCTCAGCTGCGGCGGATGGGCAAATTGATTTGCTTCCCATCTGGGAGATTAAATTCCACTGCCCAAAAATGGCAGCGGGGTAATGAGCTGTCAGTCAAACAGTGCAGAGCCAGGACCAGGCACATAATTGAAACCCAGGAGCTCCTCCTTAGGTCCCATGGAGGTTCCTGGCTACAGGTTCCCAACCCAAAGAGGCTTCTGCACCCCAGGAGAAGATATACTTGGCCCTGTGGCCACTTCCTCCAGAGGCAAGCACCACTTCAACAGCACCAGGCTAACTTTAAGGAATTTTCTCTGAGCCCAAAGTGCTTACAGTCACTGACAGCCCCTCCAGGATGTAATCATGGGCAAATCTAAACAATTGGGAGGATATTGATAACTTCCATTGAGATTACACCTGAGGGACACCTCTTTTCAGAGACCCCCACCTGAACTCTCCTGTGCCTCCTCATGTGCATCACCAGTCACCCCAGGGCTTCTCACAGGGCAGTGCCCCAAACCACCACCACACCCTACTCAGCTCTGTATGGCACACAGGACACATACGTACACACTGTTGGTTTACTACTCACCACACCTTGAGATACTGGTGTCAGCATCTCCATTTCATAGCTAAGGAAGCTGAGGCGCACACAAGTGCAAAAGCTGCCTCCCAACACCTCAGCAGTCTTGGGAATGGAGAAGGGCTGGTCCCCTTCTCCAACCGCCCCGTACCCTCCACTCTCCCCACCTGGACTCACTCTGTATGGCCACTCATAACTTGCTTTCAGGCCTTTGCATATTCTAGTTCCTCACCAGAACACACTACTGTCTCCACTTACTTGTAATCCTGCTCAACCTTGCAGCTCTCTACTCTTAGACATTCCCTACACCTCCTCCAGGAAGCCTTCCCTGACCACACTGTCTAGGGGAGGTGCCCTCTCTCAGTGCACCCTGCACCTACACACCCACCAGCCATAGCATTCTGCCCACTGGGGCCAGCTGTCATGTGTCTACTTGGCCATCATCTTCATCAGACACTGCCGTCAATGCACACCTTCCCTGAGCCCTGCAGGCCAACCCCTGGAGTAGGCTCTGGGGATGCAGTGGCGGGTGAGCAAAGGAGATCCCACCCTCCAAGAAGGGGGTGACCAGGACCCTTGCACCTGCTGCACCCTCGGTGCCTTGCCCAGAGGGCCCAAGTAGGGTGGGGGCTCTCTCTTGGTGGCTATATGGATCACTGCCAGGACTCAAAGGCCAGGCAGCAGGCAGAGGGCCTGGCCCAAAGAAGGTAGAGGCGAGGTGGGGGGAACTTGTCCCTAAGGACATTCCTGACACTCCAGCCCTATAGAAGTCAGGTGGCAGCCAGGGGTAACCCATCACACTGGACCTCTTGCTTTGTGTGGCCACATGGTGGCTTCAGAGTGGGGTCTGATGTTGGCACTAGGCCCCAGCTCAGCCTTTCTCCCCACACTGCTAACCACAGCCTGCGTCTCACAGCTTCTGGGGCTTCCACTTTTCCTGGCTCCTGATCTGAAAAGGGAGTGGACATGGGACCTTTATGGCTAGATGCTAAATCCATGGTGTTAATAAAGAAGGAAAAGAGTGGGAAATGTTTGCAGGACAGACCTGTGAATTATGGCAGCAGAAAGCCCTTGCCTGTGTACCAGTTAGCTTGAGTGGACATATTTTTCAGGCCAGGGTATTGGCCACAGGGCATGCATCCTTCTTGGGCCACCAGTAGCATGTCCTGATGACCCTACACACAAGCTTTAGTCGGGAAGTTTCTCACAGCCCAGCCTGGGACAGAAAGACTTGGTCCCGCTGCCAGCTCAGGCCACAGCCTAGGTCCAGGTGCAGTTGGGTTCCCACACCGGAAGACAGGCCTGTGATCGCAGGTGCAGGCAGAGCAGCCCTGTGAGTCCCCATATGCCCGATGGGACGTGTGTCTAGCCCTCCACTGCCCAGACCGCCACAGCACAGAGGCAGAACCACCCCTTCGTGAGACTCAGAGGCGCCTGCCACCTCTGTTCGGGTATGCAAGCAATAATAACAACACAAGAGACGTGACCCACGCTGGGAAATGGCAGTGGTGTGAGTGCTGCGTAGGCTGAGGAGTCTACATGTGTCATTTCATCAAATACTCCTAACAGCCCTGCAAAGTGAACATCGTAGCCCTGCTTTCTAGGTAAGGGAGCTTGAATCAGAGAGGTGAAGTGACTTGCCCAGGCCACACGGCAGGACCCTGGCAGAACCAGGACTGAGCCAGGAACGAGTAAGTCTGCAGTTGACACTTGCTCATTCTGGTACCCTGCCTCCCATTGGCCTTGAAAAGATTGTTGTCCCATTTTACAGACAAAGGAGAGGATTTATGAGCACCTTGTCCAAGGCCACGGAGCTCCCGAGTGGGGCAGCCGAGGTCTGCAGGCCTCAGGCCCTGAGTGCTTCCTCCTGGGCCTCCCGGGCAGAGATGGAGGACCCCGGCAGAGCCCAAACTGACACGGGAAACGGCCCCTAGCTCTGCTCCTCCCCAGGTTGGGGTCCTGGCCGGGGCCTTCCAGTAATTAGTGGGCTCTTGTTAAGACTCAGTCGCGCCGTTCTCGGGCCAGGACTTGTTTTGGTTCCCATGCGGAGGCCCTCGCAGGAAGGCCAGGCGCACGTGCGCAGCCCCATAAATCCAGCCGGCGTCGCTCATTACAAGGTTCCGCTTCACGACTCCGCCAGCCCCAGCCCGCGCCGGCCTCGCGGCCTCCCTGCAGCCGCCCACAGCCTCAGACATGAGCTCATCCAGCACGTCGCGTGTGAGGAAGTGGCCGGGCGGCGCTCTCGGCAGCGAGGGGACAATGCGCCTATTAAGGCCTGTCAGCCCCCCGCCAACCCGCCCTGCCCCTCTGGGCAGGACCACCCCGCTCTGGGCCCTGCCCAGCTTCTGAGGATGGTACTTCTTGAATCCAGTTCATGGGGATGTGCCCCGTGGGTGTGGCCTGTCCACTCAGCAAGCGGCCACAGGAAGTCAAGGCAAGGCTGGGGGACTTGAGTGGTGGGAGAGGTGGGCTCAGAGTCAGAAAGCCCGTCCCGGCAGGCTGGCCAACTCCCTGTGGGGTCCTGGGCAGGTTGCTCAATCCCCCTGGGCCTCCATTCCCACGGCTATAAAATGAGAAGCTACTCGCTGTCCTGGCCACCCCACCTCAGCGGCACTGCCGCAAACAGATGACAGGACAGAGGGGCAGGTGTCTTATAACCTAGGAAGCCCTGCGGAGGCAGACGGGCAGAGAGAGAAGCCACAGGCAGGAAGAGCACTGCTCCGTGCCAGTGACCTTCACCCCCTGCACTGTGGGTCTTCCTCAGTAGGAAACCTGGCTAGAACTTTCTTCTGTGGTCTGAGGATCTGGTGGGGGCGGGAAGAGGTGGGATCTTCATGCCCCCACTGTGTGATCTTGGGGCAAGTCACCTTGCCTCTTCTGGGTGTGGTTTCCTCTTCTGTAAAAGTTGATGGCAGGCACAGTGTCAGTCATAAATAGTTAATAAACGGGAACTATCTCTATCACTTTTATTCCCATGTGAGGTGGAAGCTGTGTACCTGCCAGAGTTAAAATCCACATGGCTGTGGTGTTTGAGAGTTGGCTAGCAATACCCTGCACTGTCACACAGCCCCCGTTGTTGCATGTGGCTGAGGGTGCCGGAGGCATCGGCAAGCCCCTCTCCACGTGGTGCTGTCGTGGCTCAGAGAGGATCTGGGCAACATCTAATTTGGAAGGAACATTTTAGAACTACAGTGTCCATTACAGCAGATACTAGTCACATGTAGCTATTTAGACTAATGAAATTCAAATAAAATTAAGAATTTCGTTCCTCATGCACATTAGCTACATTTCAAGTGCTCGGTGGCCACCTGTGGCTAGTGGCTACCATATTAGACAGCCATGATTATAGAACATCTCCACTGCAGAAAATTGTACTGGGTGGCTCTGCTCTAGAACACTGAGTCCACATGGAGCCCTTCAGAGCGATACCCCAGGCTTTCCGTACCATTCGATTCAGCGTATGGAGCAAAACCCACAGCCAGGGCATTTCCATAAGCAAAGGGTTCTGTGCTACTAGTGAGGATAAAGGCAGGGACTGTCATAGTGGTGGAAACAGCAATACCCACGGGCTGAACATTTTTATGTTCCAGGCACAACGCGGGGTGTCTGACCTTCACCACTGCATCTAACTCCCTACAAAATACCTTAACCATTAGTGACGTATTTCTATCTCACAGACCCAGGCTAAGGGACCCCCAGCAAGGTGGTGTGGCAAAACCAGCTCTGACTTCGCAGCCAGCCTGCCTCTTGGGTGCAGAACCTGTCCAACCTTCCCGGTGTTTTGAATAGATTTATACGCAGAGGGGTTGTTGTCCTTTCCAAAAGATGTCTGTGTGTCTCTTCCTGCCTTTCATTTAGCTTTGAACACCTCCTCCTCTCAGGAAAGCTCAGACTTGTCTGAACCTGGGCTAAGGACCACTTAGGTCCTTGGTGTGGAATTTCATGCCCTGGACAGGCCTGCGAGGGGCCACTCCTGACCAGTGGGGCTGCCCTGGCCCCACTAGACACCCCTAGCTCCCAGAGGAACCTGCTCACTGCCCAGCTCCAGCCCACCTGGAGCCAGGTACCATGGCAGGAGGGATGGACTGAGGACCCAGCTGTGCTGGCAAACCCCTTCTGGGCCATGGCCCCATGCAGGGTCAGGTCAGCACAGCTAAAAGGGACAGCAAGTGTCAGGTGGTCACCCCGACGCACGCGCCTGTGAGCAGCAGCAGCCTACATGCTCCTGCTGAAAGCCAAGGTGTGGCACACACCAAGGCACAAAGAGCAGGACAGGGTCACCATGGCCAGGCTGAGAGTGAGCCCCTGCACCTTCATTCACTCGGCCACTTGTTAGCTGTGCGTTGAACTAATGAGTGTTAGGCACTGGTCTCAACACAGGCCGGGGTCATTTGGCCACCCTGCAGTAGCGTTTTACAGAGCTCGCCCCTCTGGGCTACAAAACACCTATCTCGCCATCTCTAAAGTCCTCTCTCTCACAGTATGCTCGTGACAAACCTGAAAGACTGGCAGGCAGAGCAGGGACCTCCCCCTAACTTGACAGACACAGTAACTGAGGCTTAGCAAGTAAATGCAGTTTCCCAACAGCTACAAACTGCCACCCAGGGCTCGCCCATCAGGCGCATCACCTCTCAGTTGTCCTTTGAAAGGGGTGTTTGCCACCTGCAAGGCACACTGTGGGCTCTGTGGCCCCAAAGGCCAAAGAAGGACGCCAGAGTTATAATTCCAGGTACCCTGCTCTCCATCCCAGGCCTGCCATCCTCTCCCTCACCCCATAGGCCATCCCAGGACTTAAGGCACCAGGCAGGATTATTGCTGAGTTCACTTGGCCGGACTCCCGCTTGTTTAGAAACCCAGAATCTCAGGCACCCCAGAAGGCCCAGGGAAATATTCCTGGGCAAGGGGAACTCTCTCACTCACACACCTAAGAGCGCCACGCAGGCCAGCCAGCCTTCAGCAGGGACTCACCAGAAACAACCTGCTGGGCTGAGGACAGCCGCACATTCAGACCCCTCTGCCTGCGGCATGAGTCTGCTGAGGTCGAGCTGGCCGAGCCCCGGGTCCAAGTCTCCAAGCTGAAGCAGCATCTTAACTGGGCTCACATCTCCCTGCTGAGGGCGGAGTTCTGCACCCCCAACGCCTGATCTTACGTTTGTCTCGCTGAAGCCCTAGGGCTCCAGTTTAAGAGCCTTTTTATAGACTCCTATAAAGGAGAAAGTGAACTTTTAACATGTTTGCACTCCACTAAGTCAATACGCATAAAAGGGACAACAGCTGAGCTTCCTCTGCCCACTTGCCGTCTAGCAGGGCTGGAGGCCAGTGTCAGTGCCATCAGGCTCCAGGAGGCATCCGTGGCGGCTGCTCCTCACCCACGGGCCAGGAGCATGGCCCCCAGTTTGCAGGCCGTCCGCCCGCCTGGGTCATGGGTAGGCACTAATGAAGCTGGAAGTGCCCCCCTCAGCTGGGTTAATGGGTGGCTCCCACCCTCACTCAGCCGAGACGGCCCCCCAGACGCAGGATTTCCATGGGAAGATTTAGAGGCGGGGAAACGCGGAAGCTGTAAAGTTTTACTAGGAATTCTCAACCATCCTCCTTTGGCCCCAACATGCACACTGCCCTTCATTTTTAAGAGAGCTTCCTTTTTGCTTTGAACTTACCCCTTAAAGCTGAGCAACCCCATGCCCACCTCCAGGATCCAGAATCTGGGCTCAAACTCCAGAGGGACCTGCCTGCCCATGAGGAAGAGGAAGAGCCTGCTCAGGGCACCCCAGAGGGCCTTCTCCTGCTCTACCTTGCCCTGGAACCATCCCCAAGGATGCCATCTGCCTGCCTGACATCCCGTCAAGATCAAGGGAACCAGAGTTTTATGCCTGAGACCCAGTACACTCCCCGGGGTTGGGTTTATAGACATCTGTGCACAGTTCTGCATTCACTCATTTGTACTAAGCGCCCCCCAGATGCCAGGCACAGACAAATGATGCCAACAGCAGCCACCACTGATTGGGCCTTATTGGGCACTTGGTGGGCATTAGGTCAATGGTTCAGAAAGGGGACATTAGAGTAAGTTCCTGGGTTCAAGTCCCAGCTCTGCCACTTACTAACTGTGATCTTGGGACCATCACTTAGCTTCTCTGAGTCTATAACTTATCTGTAAAATAGGAACAATAATTACCACCCATTCACACACACACACACACACACACACACACACAACCACCACGAGATTGTTACAAAGATTAAGTGGCATGGTATATGTGCCCAGCATATAGTAAGTACTCAGTAGTAAATGGTAGCTTAAAGCTCTAACAACCCTGAGAGGAGAATGTCACTATCCCCTTTTTGGGAACGAGGGAATTCAGGCTTAGAAGGCTAAGTGATTTACCCAAGGTCACATGGGAAGAATGAGACCGAACTGGGTTTGGATCCCAGTTCTGTCAGACTCCAGAGCCCACAACCTTAAACGCTATAGTGCAAAACACTCCAGGCTTCAGAGCAAAGCAGGCCCCCAAATAAGTGAGAAAAGCTTAGTATTGATAAACTTACCCAGAATTTTGCCATCATCAGATCTACAAAGCAATTATTTTAATTTCAGCATCATAGTTTAGTGTTGTTTCTTATTTTGAGTTGGCAATGGTGGGGGTGGTAGAGGTGATATCATAATGTTTTCAGTGCTTAGGGGAGCAGTCTAGTGATGGGGCCAATTTTTCATCTGCTGTGCAAGGTCAAACCCTTATTCCATGACCAGTTAACTGGACATAGCTCCCAAGAGGACAGGGGACCAGGAGGTCTCTGACCGGCTGTGTACTCAGGGAGGGGTAGGCAGGGAGGTATTCTAGGCAGAGGTCAAGGCCGCCTCATTACCCACCACCCCACAGAGCTGTCTCTCTGCCACATCCTGGTCTAGAATTCTCTGGGAAATTGAGATCTCTTTGCAAATTCTGAAGATTGTCTGAGAACCACCTTTGTGGAACTCTTACTTTCTAGGAGAATTTTTTGGGATCACTCATGAAATAGTTTCTCCTTGTTTCTGAATGCATCAAGAACTCCTCAGTATTAAAGTATAAAGCTAGGACTGGGATGATGTTCTAGCCTGGAAGCAACCAATTGTACAAGTCAGAAATAGATGGATCCATGGTGAACATCTGGGTAGCAGGTGGGGAAACCAAGGCCCAGATGCAGAGGGACTTGCTCAACAGCCAGTCCCCAGTCTCCTGTCAGTGTCAGGAGGCAAGTGTCACCATCTCACCTGTATGACTTTCTGTCTTTGTCTCGCTCTCTTTTATAAATGCCTTGAGATGCCCAAACCCACGGCAGTTGTCTACTCTGAATTCCTCTTCGATAAGGACTCGATTTGTTTTTCCAAGTTGTTAAAAGGCCTGGGGATGTGAGGGTCAGTGAGGTTCTGGAGGAGGCCCGCTGTGAGCAAAGCTAGCCTGTTCACAGAAAGTTCTTGAGGCCTCTAAGAAAGTAAAACACCGAAGCTGATTGTCCCCGGCCACCCCTCCCTCGTCCATCACCACAGCCCCACGGCTCCTCAGAACAAAGTCGGCTGCCAATCACGCACTCTCATGTTGAAGCCGCGGACAAAGGTGTTGGTTTAGCACTCGCTGTCTGAGTACACCACAGCCAAAAGGCATTTCTGAGAAAAGCACACAGATCCCACCGCTGTCATGGCTTTTTATACAGGCACAAAAGTGGAGTGAATTCTCCTTGTCATTCCTGGATGCTCTTCAGAAGCCACTTTGTGGCTGGCATTCACCCTGCTGGGAGCCTCTGCTCTCCAGAGCACAGCCGTGGGCCAGAAACCATTCCAGAAATGCAGTCGAGTGGAGAGAAACCCTTGCTGCAAAGCTCGCCATCGTGACTCCATAGGAAAGAGGGGGCACCATCCCGTGTCAGTGAGGCAGAGGTTGTCCCTAGTGACCAACGTCCCTCCGTTTGCCCCCAATCTGCTATCAGATGTCATTCCAAAGGAAGTGAATGCTGACACACTGGAGGATGCCAGGGAAGACACGCCGGCAAAAGTGCCGGCTGGTAGCAAGGGAAGACAGGACCCTACACAGAAGCGGTCAAGAACAGTGGTCTGGGGCCATTCCAGGTGGGACAACAGGGGACAGAGGGAGGCGGCGCTCTGGGACGTATCCAGGATGAGGCTGTCTGCTCGTTGTCTCATTCAGCCTAACCTCAGATCTCAGCGTCTGTCCTCCTGCTGCTGCTGTGACAAATTGCCACAAAATTAGTGGCTTAAAAGGACACAATTATCTCACTGTTCTAGAATTCAGAAGTCCCAAAATGGGTCTCACTATACTAAAAATCAAGGTGTCAGCGGGGCTGTACTCCTTCTGGAGGCTCTAGGGGAGAGTCTGCTACCTTGTCTTTTCCAGCTCCCAGAGGTTGCCCATGTTCCTCCGCTCATGCCCCTTCCTCCCTCCTCAAAGCCAGCTGTTAATGTCCTCAAACTCCTCTCTTCCTCCCTCTGACCTCCGCTCCATCATCCTATCTCCTTCTCTGATCCTGACACTCCTGCCAAGGTGATAACATTGGGCCCAGCTGGATAATCCACGATAATCTCCCCATTTCAAAACCCTTGACTTAATCATATCTGCAAGGGACCTTACATATCTGTAAGGGACCATATGCATAGGTTCTGAGGTTTAGGATGTGGACATCTTTGGGGCATTATTCTACCTACAACAATGTCCTCTTAGACCTTTGGGGCATAAGTGCTCCTCCACCACCAGCAAGAGAGAAAGATGAACTGTCACTATCAGGAACAGGCTAGCAGGATCTATGTGCTCTGCTCTGGGAGGGAAGGAACTCCAACAGATGATGTGCTGCTTTCCTGACAAAGTGCCCACTTTCCCAGTGTCACCCACCCGTGGATGAATGTGACTGCAAGGGGACCTGCCGGACATGGGAGCGCAGAGCCCCTCTCCTGTGGCTGGGCCGGCCCAGGGCCAAGTAGGCGCTTCCCCTGTGCAGGGACCAGGATCTGGGCTCTCTACCACTGACCCCGTATCTCCCTATGCTGTGCCCCACTCCAGTCTTTAATAGCACCCACTTGATAAAGCTCAAATGTGGGCTCCAGTCTCTTGTTTTTTGAGTCTATTCTTGATACTGCAAATTCACGGTGGATGAAATGTGGGTGGTGTAGCGCCACAGATGGCCCAGGAAGCAGAATCTGGGCTCCCGCTGTGGCAACGAGGGCAGCCCCTTGTATCAGTGCTGTACACCACAGCTCCCCACCGGGGGTACAGTAGCATGCTGGTTGGCAACACATACTGGAAGATACCACTCTGGAAGCCCACATGCCGGGTTCTACTCCTATTTCTGCCACTGTTTACTGTGTCACTGTGGGCACTAGACTTGAGCTCTCTGGGATGCAGTTTCCTCAGCTGGGAATGGTGGTGTTAATGGTCCCCTGTGGCCTCAGTGAGTGGGGAGGATGGCAGAGCAGTGGGCAGATAGTCAGCCCTCAGTATGGTGAGTGGTGGCACTTGTTTTATTTTTAAATCACAAGATTTTAGCACAGGGCCTGCCACACAGTATATACTCATTGCATAGTCGCTACTAGAAACATCTTTCGTTTGCATTTTGAGGTGCCCTGTCCCAGGTGAGCAATGGTGTGGGTGGCCTCAGAGGCCTGACCACAGCTTCTGGAAAGTATGCGGGGTGAGTGCCAACACCTGAAAGGGTCCCTCTTGAGAAGACATGTGGGGCCTCCCTCTGCCCCTTGATTCCAGGTTCTTGTAGCTGCCCTAATATCTGCACTGAAGGGGTGGGGGATAGGCATGACTGGACAGGGTGCCCACATCACCACCTGCCCTGGTGTTCCCTCCCCACCCCCACAGACAGTCTTATTGCTGTTCTCTGTTGGCTCTTCACATGCCCAGACAAGGCTGGTCATCCCTGGTCAGCAGGTCAAGCACCAACATATGAGAGAGAAACTGCCTGGGATGGGGCTAGTGTGGACAGTACAAGCCCTCTTGTGGGGGGACTTCCCTTCACCTTCACATGTGTGCATCCGCGAGCGCCAGCACTCCTCCCTGGCTGAGCCCACAGGGTCCAACATGACTAGAATCACAGGCAAGATGCAACCCACAGGATTAATGAATATCCATCCTTATTCAAACATCAGGCTTGGGGGATTTCGCCTAATTCTCTCTGAGGTCCTAGAATGCCTGCCTTCTCTCTGGATTCCTACCCCCAGCAACCAGGTTCCTCCACAGCCTTCGTTTAGGAAAGGCTCTTGCTACCCAAGTCATTTTTAGGCACTGGCGCATAAGCACAGCCTCCCTGGCCTCCCAGGAGGACCCAGACATGGGCAGGCCAGGCCAACCCAGCCCCAGCTGGGTGAGGAGCAGGGGACTCATTTGCCAGGGTCCTTGTGGAAGCCATGGGAAAGAGCCCTCCTCCTTCAGGCCCCCTGCTCCAGGAGCAGGAGGGCCCTCACCTGGCCAAGACTGTAACTCATGTTCTATATCGATACTCTGACTTACTGGGTTCATTCATCTGGGCTTTCCCCCCTTACTCAGACCAGAGTCAGCAGAACCCAGCACCACAGACTCCAGGGGCCCTTCAACAACAACAACAAACAACAGGTAGCGTTTATTAATTGCTTACTAGGTGTGAGGCACTGTGCTGAAGGCCCTGCAACACCACCACTGAGGTAGGAAGTATTATTACTCTCATTCTCACAGGTAGGAAAGCTGAGGCTTTGAGAATTTGAGGAACTTGCCCAGGGTCCCAGGGGCAAGTGACAGAGCCAGGACTTGAATCCAGGTCTGTGTGACTCTCAAATCTTAATCACTATGCTCTCCTCCCCGACCTGGCGTTTTCCCTCTGGAAACAGAATTCCATCCAGAGGTCCCAGCTTCGAGGCTGCTGTGCTTAGAAAGTCTCTCTGAACCCAATGCCAGCTCAATGTACTGCATCCAGCAGCTGGGCCCTCCCAGACCCTTCTGCAGCCAAGCAGAGCACCGTGCTCCTGCCATCTGGGAAAGCTGAGGGTGACACAGCGTAAAGGCCCCTCCATTTCCCAAGGCTGGAAGTAAAGTCAGTTGTCAGGCTGCCCTGAGCAGCTTCCTTTTCTCCTCTGCCACTAACATCTGCTAGAGCCTTTTATCTCAGTGATGGGGACATCCTAGTATCAACAGAGGTGACCACGCAGAGGAACAGATTGCATGGGGGATGGGGGTAGTGCTTAGGGAAAGAGGCAAAAATGGGACTTTCTCAGTGGAAAGGATATAAGCCAATACTACTGGTTGTGGGGAAGATTTAGTCCAAATCACCTGCTATGATCCTTAGGAATGATTTAAAACAAACAAAACAAAACAAAAGCTGAGGCACCCAGGCCCCAGTAAGCCCGTGCTGATGAGCGTTTTGTGAGTGACTCAACAAACTGTAGCTTGTACCTCTGCAGAGGTCTGGAACACAGCCTCATGGCCAAGCCTCTCATACATACATGCCTGCCTCTCAACCTTAAGCATCCATGCTGCCATCACCAGTGGCTCCAGATACGAACTTTAAAGATGACAATGCCTTGGCACCCCCTCCAGCCCTAACCACACCATGCAGCCCTCTGCCCATGTATACTGCACCCCACACCCCCATTTTAAAAGAGTTACTTTACTGTGTCATTTGAATATCTGCAACCATCATGAAAAGGGAAGAGGGGGAAATTGCCCCCAAACCCACCACTGGTTGATGCCCACCATCAGCTTGTACACACCCACGCACAGACGCACAGCTGTGCAGAGTTGTATATGGAGAAGTCACTCTGTGCTGCCTCCTACACAGCCTGGCCCAGCCAGCCGTACCCAACCATGCCTTGTTTTCTGAAGAAGCACAGGACAGTGAAGAGGAGGTGTATTTCTGACCTGGGCAGACCTGGCTTCTCAGCTCAGTCACCTACTAGATGTGTGACCTTGGCTACATCATTCGCCATTTCTGAGACTCAGTTTCCTCATTTGTAAACACACTACAAAAGGCTGCTGTGGGGATCAAATTAGATTGTAAGAATAGATAGCTGACACAGGATCTTGCACACAGTAGGTGCCCAATAAATGCATGGTGATTACTTCCTCTTCCACCTCCTGTGTCTGTACATCCCAATCCTGTCCTTTCTCTGACAGTAGCCCCCCTAAAGAGAAATTGGATCTTTTCCTTCCTCTGGAGGGCCCCAGGGCTGAGTCCAGGGCTGTGCCCTGAGGCTTCGGGAGAAACAGTGCCTCCTGCGTGCCAGGGCCAGTGGGGTCTGGTGCTATGGGGGGGACACCTGCTCCTGGCACTGGGTAGGCCACTCTCCCACCACAGCCAGCCAGAAGTGCTGGATAAGACACAACAAACGTAACTTTAAATGTAAGACTCAGCTAAGAAAAGAAACAAAAAAAGAACAGGTATGGAAACCCACAGTGCTAAAAGCTCCAGCTGAGACCTGAGCCACTTGAGCACCGCAGCCGTGGCTGCCCCACAGCCGTGATCTGCCAAGCCCAGCTCCATGGGCCAAGAGCCAGATCCACGATTCTTTAGAGGCATCCACAGGGTGTCCACAGTCTTGCTCTCTCCTCTCATGCTCTCTCCACTTAATTATAGGTATTTTGAGTTCATTAGGCTTCCATGGGAACCGTTTTGTCCTGTTAAATGGATCTACCAGGCATAACCTTAATCTAATCAGAGGTTTTAAGGTTTTAACCAATGTGTGATGGCCACATCTGTAATTTGATTTTTGTTCTGAGACGATGTCTTAATGGCTGTGCTTTAATTTCGTCTTTGACCTATGGCTATATCTTAATGGCCACATCCTTAATTTGGTGAGGAAATAGTTCCATTTTGCAACCCTGAAAGTCCAAGGACTTTAGGACTCTCTTAACTCTGTTTGCAAATTGGCCTGTTTTTTACTGAGCCCATTTCTTTCTTGTAGCAACTTATGAAATGGAACTAATTAACTGCCAACTCACAAAAGGAATCCTTGGACCCCAACTCTCTACAGGCAGGGAGTAGGCTAAGAGAGTTACTCAGCCACTCTAAGGAGGGCATATTTCCTAATGTTTTCTTTGGAAGTAGGCAAGAAGATGATGGAAAGGAAGGAACTCTTAGAGGGTGAATCCAGGAGCCATGGAGAACAGCAGAAACAGGACCTCATCAAGGACTATTCCCTAAGGAGGATTTCACAATATTTTCCCAGAAGGAAGAAGGAAGAACCATTGCTTTGTGCCTCCCCCACCCCCCCACTTTTTTTTTTTTTTTTTTTTGGAGACGGAGTCTTGCTCTGTTGTCCAGACTGGAGAGCAGTGGCATCATCATAGCTCATTGCAGCCTGGAACTCCTGGGCTCAAGCGATCCTCCTGCCTCAGCCTCCTGAGTAGCTGGGTCTTCCCCTTTTCAGATGGGAATGATAATTATGGTTACTTTGTCCCAGTTCTTCAGTTGTATAGTGTGGGGGGGTGGGTTTTGGTGGATGGGTTGTCCCTTTATTTCATAGGCCTCTGGGTCCGTAGGAGCTGATGTAGACAACAAGACTCTGGGCTTGATGCTGTGACTAGATGAGATTTTTGGACTGTTTTGGAGAGGGAGTAGTAAGTGCATTTTGAGTGAGGAAAATGAATCATCTGTGATCAAGAGGACAGACTAGGGAAGACTGTATTATTGTCCCAACCCCCTCCAGGATGCAGTAGACTTCCTACCCCACTTATTTGGGGGTTTGCTGTGTGACTTCCTTTGGCCAATGCCATGAGATTGGACATGATGTGTGCAGAGGTTAAATGTTCTGCTGTGGTCTGTCTTGGCCCTGCAAGGCCTGAGAATTCATCTAGGTAACCGCTGCCCCTTCAGTCTGGGTCCTAGAAGGAGAGTCACATGGATCGGAGCCACCAGAGCCAACCCACAAATCTGTGAGCAAAAAGTAACTGCCTTTGTTGTAAGTATTTCTCTCAAAAATTTAATGGAAAATAGACCAAGGAAGTTTATTATATATCTCACCAGATTTCCATTTCCTGAAGATAACAGAATGGGAGAGAATATTTAAAGAGATAATGGCAGATAACTTTTCCAGAATTGATAAAAGGTGTTAACTCTCAGAGTTAAGAAACCCAGCAAATCCCAAGTAGGATAAATAAAAAGAAAGTCACACTTAGACACATCGTAGTGAAACTGTACAACTCTAAAGACAACCAGGGCCGGGCATGGTGGCTCACACCTATAATCCCAGCACTTTGGGAGGCTAAGGCAGGAGGATCAGTTGAGCCCAGGAGTTTGAAATAAGCCTGGGCAACATAGTGAGAGCCGCCTCTACAAAAGAAAAAATTATCCAGGAGTGGTGGTGCATGCCTGAAGTCCCAGCTATTGGGGAGGCTGAGGCAGGAGGATCACTTGAGCCCAGGAGTTCGAGGCTGTAAAGACTAATGTGCACCACTCACTGTAGCCTAGACTGACAACAAAGACCTTGTCCTAAATAAAGTAAAAATATACCAGACAGAGAAAGTCTTAACAGTTGCCAATAGGGGATGCAATTAATGCTTGCCCCAAGAAATTCGCCATGGGGTCACTGGGGCCCAGCATCACCTTTGTTGGAGAGTTGCCAGGCAGGTGGTTTCGGGCGTGGGCATACATGATTAGCAGTGAAAGAAACCTCAAGAGGGTCACTAATCTGGCTCCTTCAATGATAGATGGGCAAGGTTGGTTCAAAAGGGAGGACAGGGAAATGTCTGATAGTATGTCCTTGTTTGTGCAGCAGATGTTGCAGAGCACATCCCAGCCTATGTTTCCATCACAGAAGGCTGAATTTCCTGGGCCCATTGACAGTGGGTCACAAAAAGATAGCAGGTTGTCTTCCAAGCATGTGACAGGCCCCATGAAGGCAAGGAGAGCCCTAAAGGCCCTGGTGCATGGGCCACACAAGCACACCCTCCTGGGCGCATGATGGCTGTGCCTTGGAAGAAACCGCCTTCTAATGATGCAAGCTGGCTTCTGGGGCCTGTTCTGGCATTGCATACCCCCACTACCATTCCCAAGACAGCACTCAGCCCAAACCAAAGCCAAGCCCTGCCAAGAATGGGCATGCCTGACCCTATCAGAAAAGCCACCAGCAAGCCACTCATCTGTCCTGGAATGACCCTCTCAAAGTGGACACAGCATAATCTCCTCTTACTCCTCAGCTGGCCAAGGTTGTTCTGAGGAGAATGGCCAACATAAATAGCATATAAAAATTAGTCCAGAAACCAAATTTCCAGCCCCAGGATGATGTGTGGTGGACCAAACTTCCTGGGACAGCTTCCCAGAGCCCAGGGCCATCTGTCATGTCCCATATCCCTTAAGCCCAGAGGTGTTGCTGGCCATGTTGTCTGGGGAATCTCTTCCCACAACTACCTTCCTCCCAGGCCCTGAAAGGGAAGGACAGACACAGCTGCAGGTTATACAATGGCCCAGCCAACATGCAAATGAAGAGGCTTGTGGAATGTGTGGACTGGCAAGACTAGCCTTAAAAAAAAAAATAAAAGACTGTCTGTACAAAAAATAAAGAAACAGCATTTGTCTCTGAGCAGAAGCCGCTGGGCCTGGAGGTGTGGCTGCAGCAATTAGTCCGCTCAGAAACAACCAAGGGTTTGCTTATTTTCATTAAAAGAATCATCTGGCTGGTGTTTCCCCGGATGGCACCCCCAGCCTCACCCCCGGAATCACCTCACAAGTGACTGTCTATGGACAATTCACTCTGTAGATGGCCTTGCCCGATCCAGTAACGCTTGGCAACCTCTGGGCTCCTGTGTGGCCAGAGGGTGCTAATGTTCCCATTAACTTGAATTTAATGCAGAAGAAACTGCTGTAAGGAAATGAAATTGGCTGTTCCCCCAAACCAAATGCGGTCAGTTTATAACACGGAACCCAACTGTCAGGCAATCTTACCTCTTCAGAATGTTTTAGGAGCCAATAAATAGGCCACAAGGTCTGTGAACAGCCAAAAGAGTTGTCACAACTTCCATGCCTAGAAAGCTCATTCCCGTTCTTCACAGAGCACCCCCTCAGAGCCAGCGGCGCTACCTGAAGCCAGCTCATTCGCAGGGCATCCCAGCTCGTATAGAAGCTTAGGCAGGACCACCTGCAGGTGGAACACTGACACCAGCAAAAAGTAATAGCTACCAACCAAGAGCAAAGACACGCAGAACTGTCCAACCAGATGAAAAGAAACTTAAAAATGTGGTCTGCTACCATTCAGGGAAGGGACAAACAGTGCTCTGAGTTATATCCCAGAACAGAGCCTGGCACATCATAACATGCAAATAGGTACATATATATATATATTTTTTTTTTTTAAGCTTGAAACAATTGTAACTAATTAAGTTTTGCTAAGTTAATCATTAGTACATGACTGCCAAATGGAGATTTTTCTGGCCCCATCATTCCTGCCACACTGATCGGTTGGCATTCTACTATGGGGAGGAGCTTTCTCTTCTTCCACACTTATTTATACTAGTGTGGGCTCATGGATTGCTATTTAATGGGTTTTAATCCATTACCAGTATTATATATTTTGCTGCTCAAATGTCTCAGATGGGCCAGTGGGAGCCCTTGAAGCTGTTTCCATGTCCTTTTGCCACGTCTGCATTCTTCTTTGAGCACTTCCTTACTTTCTGACATAATGAAATGGTCCAGGTTTATCTCACACTTTTCCTATCCCAGCCCTGGGAATCAGCCATTTCTCCAAGGAGTTCTGGTCCCCTCAGTGGAAGATGGTATTGGAAACCATTATCTGAGCAACCAGGTATGCTATTTGCTATATAAGTATCATTGTTTCTAGGCCCTCCCAGTAGAAAGAGCTCAGAAATATTTCTGTGCCTGCATGTATGTATGTATGTACAGTCATGTGTCAAATGTTTTTGTCAATGATGGACCGCATATATGATGGTGGTCCTATAAGATTATAACACCATATTTTTATTATGCCTTTTCTATGTTTAGATATATATAAATACTTATCATTGTGTTACAGTTGCCTACAGTGTTCAGTACAGTAATATGCTGTACAGGTGTGCAGCCTAGGAGCAGTAGGTTATACCACATAGCCTAGGTGTGTAGCAGGCTATACCCTCTAGGTTTGTGTAAGTACTTTCTTTAATGTTTGCACAATGACAAAATTGCCTAACAACGCATTTCTCAAAACGTATCCCTGTGGTTAAGTGACATACGACTGTGTGTACATATCACACATTTATGTCTATGCTTATTTCTATACTTATCTATACTGAAAACCATGAGTTTACCCCAATACCTCCATTACCACTGGATTCATTCTAGCTTCCACTTTCCATATCTGTAACTCCCTTTCCCAACAGAGAAAACTGGCCTCTGTTACCCTTGATACGTTGACTTACCTGGTCAATCCCTCTGTGCGTAACCAAATTCTCCAACCAACCAGGCTGCCACCTCACTCAGCCACTCTCCTCATATGGCTTTGAACCTCTGCCAGGGACTATTCCCTGTTGGGATTTTCTTTTTAAAATAGCTTTAGTGAATTATAAATTATTTACCATAAAATTAACCCACTTTAAGGGTATGATTCAATGATTTTTAAGTAAATTTATGGAGTTGTGTAACCTTCACCACAATTCTGTTTCAGAACACTTCCATCACCCCCAGCACACTCCCCAGTGTCCATTTGCTGCTAATTGCCACCCCCGGGCAACCCTGACCTGCCTTCCTTCTCTCTAGATGTGCCTGTGCTATACATTTCAGATAAGGGAATTATGTCTTTTTTGCATATGACTTATTTCACTCAGCATAATGTTTTTCAAGTTCGTCTGCGTTGTAACATGTGTCAGCAGCTCCTTCCTTTTTATCACCCCATCACATTTTGTTTCATGGATATATCATACTTTGTTCATCCATTAACCAAATTAATGGACATTTGGATTGTTGTGAGTTTGGGACTGTAACGTATAATGCTGCCATGAACATTCACGTACAATTCTTTGCGTAGACACATATTTTCAGTTATCTTAAATAGTGTGGTAGGCAGAATATTGGGCTCCCGGAGATGTCCAGATTGCTAATCAGCTGACTTTAAGAAAACAAGATTAACCTGGATTATTTATATTATGTCCATGTCCTAATCCCCAGAATCTGTGAATATATTACACGGCAAAGGGGAATTAAGGTCGCAAATGGAATGAAGTTTGCTAATCAGCTGACCTTAAGACAGTGAGATGACGGGATTAGGCCCAGTGTAATCACAGGGGTCCTTAAAAGTGGAAGAGGCAGAAGAGGAGGTCAGAGTGAAACGATGTGAGACAGAGTTAGCCCACTGGTGCTGGCTTTGAAGATAAAAAAGAAGGCCATGAGCCAAGGAACTGTGGGCAACCTTTGGAAGCTGGAAAAGGCAAGGAAACAGATCCTCCCCAAAGCCTCGAGAAAGGAATGCAGCCCTGCTGACACCTTGATTTCAGCCCAGTGAGACCCTGTTGGACTCTAACCTACTCCCGAAACTGTAAGATAATAAATTTGTGTTGTTTTAAACCACTAAATTTGTAGTAATCTGTTACAACAATGATAGAAAACCAATACAGGCAGATACCTGAAAGTGGATATTGGGTGGGACAGTAAGTTTAAGTTTTTAAGAAACCACCAAACTGTTTTTCAAAATGGTTGTATATTTTACATTCTTACCAGAAATGCATGATCTTGATCAGTTTCTAGAGCCTGGAAATGGTGGTTTTTGACAATTTTATCCAGTTTTATCCTTGCTTTTTGGGGAGAGGATTTGCCAAGCTTCTCATTCCACCACACCAGAATCCAGTGGCTTTTCAATTGACTTATTGAAGAAAGGAAAGAGAGAGGAAGGGAAGAAGGTCAAATATTCGTTATTGACTCACTGGCAATACTGGAGGACTACAGATTTTGGAGGTTCCAACCCCTACTCCACCTCCTATTAGCTGTATGACTCTGGGCAAATTGTCTCACTTTTCTGAGCCTCAGTTTCCTCACTATAAAACAGCATTAATAATAATAGAATCTGCCTCGTAGGTTTGTGGTGAGGATTAAATAAGATAATACAACTGAAGCGCATAGTCAGTACCTGGCCTCTAATAGCTATCAATTGTTGATAATGTTCTTAATGGTCAGGTCAATAAGACTAGGTTAAATTTTGTCTATTCTGCTCTATTTAAGAAAATAAAAGGATGTGTAATTAATAGTAAAAACCACAGAGTATGGGTTCCTAGAAATGTCAACAGTTGTCTTAGTTGGCATATTTTTCAAGTCACTCATAGATTTCAGAAACCTAAAATTTAACTACAGAATTTTACAAATCCTTTGTTGCCAGTGATTAGCCATATACCACCATGTTCTTCCATCAATAACAATTCTATATAATTGTATAAAATTTTATACTTCTTAACATCTTTGCAGTATATACTTTCATGTGATCTTCAAATCAGCCCAGTGGATAGATAAAACAAGAATTATCCCATTTGACAGATTAAGAAAACTGAGGCCCAGAGGTGGCAAGTGATTCACTCGAGGCTCTACAGAGAGGAGGTGGCAAAGCTGCTTCCATTTCCTTTTCTTCAACGAATGTCACCGTTTCCACCCATGGGCATGGTTCCCGCCTCTCTTTCACTGACATCGTTTGCTCACTGAACATGGAAAAGATTAGGGTTCATCAAATCCACAGATGCTAATAACACAGCCAATGTCCATGAACACATGCTGATTTCATTATAATTCTGCTCATCTTGTTGAGAGCAGCCATGCATGGCTTGGTGGAGATTCGGGACTCTCCATTACAAAGAGTAAGCCACGCTTAGGTTAAATTGGCATTTGTTCTGAGCCCGTGGCATTTTTAATGCATTTGTAAAAATGGAAATGAGTCGAGGCCCCCAAAGCCAATTACACGGGGCAAGTCAAACACCCGCAGAGCCCACAGTGAAGGCCTTGCCAGCAGATTCACAGCCCTGCCAACAGCTACCATGCCCAGCCTCCGTAGGACAACCCTTCCCTCACACAGCCCATCACGCCTGCTGCCTCAGACAAATCTTCACAATGGCCTCATGCCTTGAGTCCTGTCACTCTCCCCATTTCACAGATGAGGAAGCAGAAACTCAGTAGTTAACTGACTTGCCTCAGTCACACAGCTGGCAGATGATGGATCCAGGCCTCAAACTCGGGTCACTAAGACTCAAAACTTTATGAGCTCCTCATGCCTCTCCTGTGTCCCTTACCATGTAGACCCCCACTCCCACCCAGCCCTCACTATATCCCCTCTAATCTGAGAGCACAGTGTAGAGGCTGGACAGCTGTAGAATACAGGGGAAGGGGAATGCAGAACCACTTCAGCCACCTGAGGCCATCTCTGTGCAGCCTCTGCCCTCCCAGGTTCATGAACAAGGTTAACTTCTGATTTGAAGCCCTTGAAACAGAGATGCCTGGGAGGTAAAAGCCACTTGTACAGAAGAGCAATGCCTCAGGGACTCACTGAACTTGCCAGTTTTGCTGTTATCATTTTTTGTTCTCTTCTGGTTTGGGGGTTTGCCACTCTGGGAAAAGCTAATCCATTAAATGAGCGACACCTTGTTCTCTTGAGCCAAGACTTTAGCTTTGTCAGAGGGCGTGGAGGAAGACACAGAGAACAGGAAGTAATGTGGAATTACATTAGCCCCTGTTTCAAACCCCAGAGAGATGAATCATGTCTGTCTGTCTGTCTCTGTCTCTTCTCTCTCACGTGCACACATATATGACCAAAGTTTACGTTCCTGCCCCAAACCATGTTTTCTCAGGGCTCTTCTCCAGGCTTGGCTCCAAAACCTGAGAAGGGCAGGCCCTGCATTCCAGCCCCTGCCACACTGACAGCCCGCCCGCACACGGCAGTATCTGAGTGGGAAGGGCCACACTTGCCTGTCCCCAAGATGCCAGTGAGGACCAGGACGTGTCTGCCGCTCATCTTTCAGAAACACTGGGGAGAAGGGCCACAGCTGCAGCTCTCTGGCCCTTGTGGCCCTGGGGTGAGACCACTAAGAGCACCTGGCCTGCAGGGCTGCTCCCCACATTCCCCACAGTCGGGGCGGGTCGGGGATGTGCAGAAGGGGAGCAGATGAGACTCACCAATTCTGTTTTTGAAGGAGGGTTATTCACATTCATTCCTTTGTGGCTAACTCTGGCAGAGAGCAAGGAACTGGTAACTAGCACTGGCACAGCACTTCACGGTTTCCAAACCATTTATGTCACATGCGTTCTGTCCAGTGACTTTACATGGTGCTTCTATTGCCAGACAGGGCAAATAGCATGCCCATGTTACAGATGAGCACACTGATGTCCACAGGTGACTTGCCCAAGTCACAGAGCAAGGAAGCAGCAAAACCAGGCTGTGAACCCAGAACTGAGGCATGTAGGCAGGCCACACAGCACAAGACCTTGCAGCCTCCTGGGTTCTCTTGTGGCAGGAAAGGTGTGCTGAAGAGCAACATACGAGAAATATTTTTATACTCCCCACCCCCCTAATTCCAGAGATGAGGGGTCAGCATATCCCTCCCTGCCTGTGCCTGTCCCCTCAGCACTGGGATAACTCTTCTTTCACCAGCCAATCCTTGCCCCATGTTCCCAGGGTAGTGCCAAGGACAGGCCTCCATTCAAGTCCCAGTTCCAGCACTTTCCAGCTGTGGGCTTCACCTTCCTGTGTCTAACTGTCCTCATCTTTAAAATGGGCACAACAAGAGTAGCTACCTCAGGGATGCACTACAGGAGCTGAGCAGGATAAAGCATGTGTCACGCTTGTCACACTCGCCACCACACCCGGACAGGGTGAGCGCTCCACAGATGCCAGCCGCTTACATGACCATCGCTCCTTGGCATGCAGCCTAGGACACTACGGGGACTCAGGACCCTTGCCTGCGTCGACCAGGGGCCCCAGGTCAGTGGGCTGGTTTCCTCTCTGCCCTCCCCTCAGGAGAGAGAGGGAGGTGGAGGGAGGGGAGGGGAGGGGAGGGGAGGAGGAGGTGTCCAGCGGGGATCCGGGCTGCCTCGTGGCTGGGCATTCCCATTTCTCGCCTTTGTCTGCACCCCTGTAACTGAGAGGCCTGTCTAGACTGAGCGGCTACTAGAAGTAATCCAGGGAAAATCTCCCTGAAACCTGATCCCTCCCCTTATCGAGGGGCAGGCAGATTAGCCTGATTGATTGAACAACGGACTCCGAGGCTTTAACACAATCTCCATGTGTCTCCCGGGCAGAAGAGGCTCAGGGCAGGCACAGGGCCTGCTTTAGTGGAGGAACCTGTTCTGCAGGGTCAGGGCAGAGGGCTCCTACCAGGGCGCTAATAATAACCCCACTACCACTTCCACCACGCAGGGGTGTTTTGCATGACCCAGGGTTCCCGCTCAGCCTTACGTGCACCACATGCTATCTATCATCATCGTCACCCCTATTTCATAGGCACTGAGCCTGAGCAACTTGCTCAAGGTCACACAAGGAGAGAGCAGTAGAGTCTGGAGCCAGCACCGGTCTGTTTGCCACCGAGGGCTGAGCTCTTACCCACCCTCGCATTCCGCCCCTTGGCATTCACACAGCTGCGGTCAGCCACCACAGGCCCTGGTCATTGTTCCAAATGACCTGCCAACATCCTTCAGCAAAGCAGTCTTCAACACCGTCATAGGAGTGGCAGTGCCCTGTAAGCCATGTACACCTGCCAGCCAGCATCATGACCAAAGAAAATCATTCTCTTCTGTTTTTATCTGAACCATCAAGCTTGGGAACTAACATGAAACAAAGCAAGGCTGCCCCTAGCTGCCTGCACCGACAGCCTTCCAGAGTGAGCATGATGCCCAAAGAGAGGGCAGGGCTGCTGGTCACTCATGGAGACCCCCAGGTCAAGAACAGAAGAGCCATCCTAGCCAGCACCTGCCAGTCCCCACGAGGGCTGGATGCAGGGAAGTGTGGTTGGTACATTCTGCAGCCCACGTGCTCAGGGAAGGCTGAGGGGGAGAGAGGATGGAGGAACTAGTCACAGCCCAGCCTGTGCCGAGGTGAGGCCAGCAGAGAGCAGTCCACACCATGAGCACTCAAGTAGGCCACACCTGACTTCCACCTACCTCTGCCACTCACCTGTGTGGCCACGGGATGTCACCTACCCTGTCTGAGTCTCATCAGCTCCATTTTACAAGTGAGAATACCAGCCACCACCCTCTACCCTGCTAGAAATTAAATGAACCAACCTGTGCCCTAAATATAGGTTAGCCTCTTCCCATGGCAAGAGACTCAATTCCCTAAGAGTTAAGCACCCCCAGCCAGAAACTTTCATTAAAACTCAGAATTGATGTAACTTATCAATGAAATGTAACCTTCTGACAGCAATAAGGCAGGAGAGTTGTGTTCTATCCCGTCCTTGGAGTGACTGCTGATGCACTCAGAGTGATGATCCGAGATGGTGCACACTCATCACTGCCCACAGCTCAGGTATGGGGGAGTCCCTCTATCTGGGACACCATCACCTGTGTGGCACTGTGATGCTGAGAGGCATCCACTGAAAGGAGGGCTACTGTGCCTGGGGCCTCATGGCACAGACGGGAAACTGAGGCCCAGGAAGATTTCATCAAGGAAATAACAGATTTCCCCTTAGGACTCAGAAAAAGAGTTTCCATAGAAGCATTATCAGCTCATTAACTAGAGTGGGTGACACTGATCCCCCAATAATACCTCTTTGAGATTTTTTTTGCAACCTGAATACCCAGCTGGGGTCCTAATTCATTTCAGCAAATGGCATCTGATGCACTTCTGTCTCTGTGATCTCAGCGTGGATAATCCCTGCCCTCCTGGCTTCCTGTTGACCAGGTAACACCTGCACTCCCAGCAGCCCCTCCCCTGCCTTCTAAATACTGTGCTCCTGTGTGGGCCCAATGTCCCTCCCCATCCACTCAGCCCAGGACCCAGCCCCCTTCCACCTTCTGGATTGCGGTCCCTTGGGTTCTTTTCATCCACCTGCCTCAGCCAACCAGCCCACCCACCTTGGAAGATGCCTGCCCACTTGGCCAGAGGACAGTGACTTCATATCAAATAACTGGCCCATTTCTTCTTCCTGTGACTTTATTATCAGGCAAGGCATGGCCACTACACCAAGCCCTCCCTTAGGGATGGGGCCCATGCCAATTGGGGCAGGGGTCTGGGATAGTCCTGACTGGCATGATACAGGGCAGAACATGGCCATGAGGTACCTTGGACATAAGGATGAAGCGGGCAGAAAGGTGGGTGTTTCCATGCGAGTCAGTGTACATGCCAGCTCCTGGGTGGGCAGGAGAAAGACAAGATACAACACTTGCCCTCTGGAACCCCATCTGACCAAGGCTGGGCATATGGGGGCCAGAAAGAGCTGGCAGCTGAGCTGTGACTTGGGGGTGGCACCCTAGAGGAGGGACCTCTGGGTTTTGCTCAGAGAGACAGGCAGGAGGCTGGGGCACAGGTGCTCTAGGGGAAGGTAAGGTGTGAGGGAGGAAAGCCCAGGTGGAAAAGGCACGGCTTAGGGGGACTCCTGGGGGCAGAACGTGACAGGCTCAGACCACAGGTGAATTGTGTGCCATGGGAAAGGCGGAGCCACTGAAGACACAGAGCAGAGCTGAGATCTCGAGAGACTACTCCAGTGGCAGAGGAGCAGGTGGATGAGGGGGTGCAGGGCAGAGAGAAAAGAACGGTGAGGGGCTATCGCAACAGTCCAGGTGACGAGGGGTCCAGGGCCCAGGCTCTTTACCATTTATAAGCTGTGTGACCTTCAGCAGATTACTTAACCTTTCTGAGCTTTAGTCTCCTCTAGGGTCGAATGGAGACTATAACATCAGGGCTGTCATGAGGACTGAACCTGACAATACATGAAAAGTATTTAGCACAGTGCCTGGCACACAGTAAATGCTCAATAAATGTTTGCTTAGAAACACAAAAAGGCAAAGGCTGAATCTACAGACTCCTCCCTCCCCCTATCTCCCCAATCAATAAAAGCAGCCCTTTTATCTAAATCCCCGGGGCCAAAGGGAAACCAAACACAGCAGCTGCAGCTCTGCCTCCCAAGACCCCTGCCCCGCCTGCCCAGGCTTCTCCGGTTGGGGGCCCACCGCTGCTGCTGTGGCCCAGCAAAGAATGCCGGCGCCGTGACCTGGCCGTGAACCTTCCCCCAGCCTCCAAACACGCACAAAAGCATTTCTTCTGCCTCAGCAATGCGGCACCACCCAGGCCAGCGCACCGTGCCCCATCGGGGAGCCCACGGAACCGGGCTGATCCATGCAAAATTACACACCTGCCTGGGTTTTGGTGCCCGAGACCAATGCTGGGGCACAGGAAAAAAAAAATGAAAGAAAAATGTGTTCTTAATATTCATGACTCTGTTGGTATTTTTGTGCACTGCGCTGAGTTCCTGCATAAAGAGGAGAAATTCAATCCAGTGTAAAATGTGCTTGGTAGAGGAGGGGGTAACACAAGCTCTTGAAACCTTGAGAACTTTTTGTTGGTCTTTTCATAAGAAAATTGTGGGATCTTCCAGGTGGGCCAAGAAGTTGGGAGGTACACATTTCTGCAAAATTAGGGGGGAAACAGATCAGCTTCATCTTGGGGACATCAGAGACAAGTTCTGCTGGCTGCTTGTTGGATGGTGATGTGGTGGTGGCCTGTCACCTGGTGTGGTCCTCAACTGCTCACATGCCATGGGAACGTGCAATTTGCCATGGGCAAAGGCAGGCAAGATGGCATTTCAGTGGATGAAAGTGGGACTATTTCCTTGGCCATCTTTGGATCACAATTTATTTCCTGTAGTGAGATGTAGCAGAAAGATCATGAGTTTGGGGGTGGGTAAGATCCCAGGTTTGAATCCTATTTCACAACTTAAAAGCCACACTGCTTACCCAATCTGACCCTCAGCAACAGGTGAAAAACGAACATGACGGGAGCTGCCTGCGAGGGCCACTGTGACAGTAAAATTAAATATGATTATGCTCATAAGGTACTGAGCCCTGTGCCTGGCACATCACTGCCACTCCATAAGTACCTGTCCCCTTCCCTCAATAAGTGTCCATTTCAGAATATAGCATATCTACATCACCACTACCCCAAAGTGGGCCAGTGGATCAATTATCTAGATAAAGCAAAATAATTTTTTAAATGACTATCACTAGACAGTTGAAACAACAGGGATTTTTTCCCCCATAGAAATTATCTAAATAAGTCTCAAATTTCTTATGGGTACAACAGGCATAGACTGATAAACAAGGGACTGACTGGCCCTGGGTGAAAAACTAACCCCTGGTCATATTTCCAAAAGATGGAAAGACAACCTTGCCCTTGCAGAAAGTGGGATAAAAAGTCCCTATCTCACAATCATTGTTTAGTCCAATGAACCAAGTTAAAGAGAATCCCTGGAGAGGCAACAAAATGCGTGTTAAAACGGTAGGAATTAAAAATCCTAATAAATGTGACTATACCTTTTGACTTTACCTTAAAAAAACAGCTTTTTAAATTTGTTTATGTTTTCAGTTTTTAACCCAGAATATCTAAGATCAGAATGAGGAGATAAAAAATCAGAATTTTCAAGTGAGGCACTGATTCTAGCAACGTAGCAAAACTTTGCCAACTGAAGGTCTTAGTTGACATCTTTTCCCTTTCAACTTTATCGAGGCACATTTTACATAGAGGATGCACCCATCTTGAGCATACAGGTTGTTGAATTTTGATAAAACACGCATGTATCCCACCACAGTCAAGATCTAGAATGTTTCTATCTCCCCAAAATATCACCCCCAGCCAACTGTTTTATTTATTCTAAAATGGCAGATAATTGGAATCATGCAAGATGTACAGTAGCCTCCCCTTATCCTTGGGGGATACATTCTATAATAAGATCGCCAGTGGATGCCTGAAACCACGGATAGTACCGCACCCTATGTATACTATGTTTTTTCCTACATATACATACCTATGATAAAGTTTAATTTCTAAATTAGGCACAGTTGGAGATTAACAATAAAATAGAACAATTATAACAATCTACTGTAATAAAAGTTATGTGAATGTAGTCTCCCTCAAAATATCTTCTTATACTGTATTCACCTATTTTTGACCGATGCTGACCCTGGGTAACTGAACTGCAGAAAGTGAAGCTTTGGGTAAGGGTTGGGGGCGAGGGCTACTGTACTCTTCTTTTACTCAACGTGTTCTTGAAATCCATCTAGGATGTTGTGCATATCAGTAATTTATTGTTTTTTATTGCCAAGTAGTATTTCATTGTATGACTGTACCACAATTTGTCCATTGATGAACATTGGGTTGCTTCTCTTATAGTTTTGGGGCTCTTATGAATAGAGCTGCTATTAATATTCATGTAAAAGTCCTTTGGTGAACCTATGTTTCCATTTCTCTTGAATAAATACCTAGGAATGGAATATGTTAAGTGTGTATTTAACTTTACAAGAAATTGCCAACCCCTTTCCCGGAGAGGCCGTACAATTTTACACTTCAACCAACAATATACGACAGTTTCAGTCACTCCTTATCCTCACTAGTGCTTGGAGTTGTCAGGTTTTTTTCATGTGAAACATATTCTTATTCTGCAGCTTTGAGGTATAAATTACAGTCAATAATATTCACCTGTTTTAAGGACAGTTTGATTAACTTTGGTAATTGCATATAGTTATGTAACCACAGTCAAGGCAGAGAGCATTTCTATCACTCAAAAAAGTTTCCTCGAGCCCCAGCTGATCCCCTCCCCCAAACCCTGGTCCTCAGCCACCACTGATCTGCTTTTTCTAACTATAGTTTTGCTTTTCCCAGAATTTCATATAAATGGAATCTATACAGTATGTAGTCTTTTTTACTTAGCTTAATACTTTTTGAGATTCATCCATTTGTTGTGTGTATGAATATTTTGTTCCTTTTTATTACTAATTAGTATTCCATAGCATGGATATACTGCAATTTGTTTATCCAGTCACCAGTTAATGGTCATTAGATTATTTCTAGTTTCTGGCCATTATGAACAATGCTTCAAGAATGTTAAAGTCTTTTATGACCATATTTTTCATTATTCTTGGGTAAATAACCCAAGGAGTTTAAATGCTGGGCTATATGGTAAGCATGTTTAATGTTAAAAACACAGCCAAAAAAATAAAATAATAAAAAAAAACCCACAGGCAAACTCTTTTCCAAATGGCTGTATAATACATCCCCACATAATGCAATATATGAGCATTCCAGTTGCTCTGTGCCTTTGTCAACACTTGGCATTGTCAGTCATTAAAATTTTAGCCATTCTGCTGGATATGGTATCTCACTGCATTTCCCTGCTAAATAAAGATGCTAAACATATAGTCATGTGCTTATCATCCCTTTATTATCTGTTCTTATGTAAAGTGTCTATCCAAATAACTTGTCTGTTTTAATACTGGATTTTTTTTGTCTGAGTTGTAAGAATTCTTTACATATATTGACTAAAAGTCCTTCATCAGATATATGTATTGTTAACATTTTAACCCAGTCTGTCATTTGCCTTTCCATTTTATTAACTGTGTCTTTTGATGAGCAAGAGGTTCCAATTTTTACTAAATCCAACTTATAAACTTTTACAATTAGTGATTTGCATCCATAGAAACCTTAATCTATCCCAATGTTGTGAAAATTTTGTCCTATCTGTTCTTCTAGAAGGTAGTGGGTCAAGGTGCCTTTTCTTTTCCATATAGACAGCCGGCTGTTCCAGGACCAATTGTTGAAGAGAATATCCATTCCCTTAGAACCTTTGAAAATCAATTGCCTGTATATGTGGGTCTATTTATGGACCCTCTGTCTGTTCTTTTGATTTATATGTCTACCCTTACATCAGTAGCACACTAAAGATTGCTGTACATTTATAGTAAGTTTTTAAATCAGGTAGTTTAAGTTCTTTAAGTTTATTCTTCTTTTTCAAGACTGCTTTGGAGATTCTAAGACCTTTGTGTTTCTGTATGAATTTTAGAATCAACTTGCCAATTTATACAAAAAAAAAAATCTGTTGTGACAAATTTGGTTTGTGTTGAGTCTATAGATTAATTTGAGGAGAACCGACATCTTAACTATATTGAGTGTTCCAATCCATGAGCATGGCATACTGCTCAATATCACTTATTAAAGTCTTCTTTCTCTCAGTAATCCTTTGTTGTTTTCAGAGTAGAGGTCTTATACATATTCTATTAAATTTATCTCTTACGTAGTTTACAGGTTTTTTAATGCTACTGTAAGTGGAATTGTCTATTGAATTTTATTTCTAATTGCTGCTAGTGTAGAGGAAAAAATTTATTTTTGCAAATTGACCTTGTATCCTCTGAATTTGCTAAACTCACTTATAAGTTCTACTTGCTTTTTCATAGATTCATTAAGATTTTCTACATACGTGATCATATTGTCTGTGAATGAAGACAGTTTTAATTCTTCCACTTCTATCTGTGTATGCCTTACTTCTTTTACTTATTGTATGGGCTTTGATCTCTAGTTCAATACTGAGTAGAAGTGATGAGCATGGACAACCTTATCTTGTTTCTAATCTTAGCAATAAAGTGTTTACTATTTCATCATTAGGTATAAGGTAAGCTGTAGGTTTTTTGTAGACACACTTTATTAGGTTGAGGGAGTAGCTTTTGTTTCTAATTTGCTGAGAGTTTTTATTACGATAATGGGTATAGAATTTTGTCAAATTTTTTTTCTTTGAGATAATCATATGGTTTTTTCCTCCTTTAATTCTGTTACTGTGACTTACGTTGATTGATTTTCAATATTAAATCAATTTTGCATTCTTAGAACAAGCACTACTCAATCATGATATAGTATCTTCTCTGTACGTTGCCAGATTTGATTTGATAGTTATATTAAGAATTTTCATACCTATGTTCATGAGAGATGATCTATAGTTTTCTTATATTTTTGTAGGTTTTGATATCAAAGTGATGCTGTCTTCATAAATAAGGTGAGAAGTATTTCTTCATTGTCTTTTATGAATGACTAAGATTTCTATTATTTATTCCTTAAAAACTGTTAGAAGTCACTAGTGAAATCATCTGGGCCATACAAAGAGTTTTCTTTGTATGGAGGTTTTTGATAATATATTCAATTATTTTGATAGGTATAGGGCTATTCAGGCTTGGCAATGAGTTCTTAGATGCAACACCAATAGCACAATCCATGAAGGGAAAATTTTGATAAGTTGAACTTTATTAAATTTTAAAACTTCTGCCTTGCAGAAGGTACTATTAAGAAAATGAAAAAAGCCAGATTGGGAGAAAATATCTGCAAAATCCATATCTGATAAAGAACTTGTACACAAAATATATAAAAAAAACTCTTGAAACTCAACAAGAAAACAAAATCAATTTAAAAAATGGGTACAAAGTCTGAAATACCTTACCAGAGAAGATACACAGATGGCAAAGAAGCATATGAAAAGGTGTTCAACATATGTTATTAGAAATATATTTTACCACACATTTCAATACATTCATATGTGTGTACATAACATATATACATTAAATAAAACTTGTATAAAACCATACCCTTACTAATGTTATGCACTATGAAGTATTAGCTTCATGATACTACTTTAAAAAGCAGAGGTACATATGATAAATGTTATTTGGTCTAGAAACGTGATTTTAAAGTTTCTTACCTAAGAAAGTAAATTGTATAATCTTGACAATTCACTTCAGCAGAAAGTCCCATCCCCTAAAATAAAATTTTTATTGTTTATAATTATCATGACAATGATTGTGATGATATTTATGAGAAGAAATGCCTAGTATATGCAGGCTGCTAGTTACCTTTCTCCAATTAGTTCAAATCCCTTAAAGTCTATAAGGTAGATATCATAACCGCTCTTTAACAGATGAGAAACCAAGTGTCTTAGTCTTTTCTGGCTGCCATAACAAACACCAGAAACTGAGTGGCTTAAACAACAGAAATTTATATTCTCACAGTTCTGGAAAGTCCAAGATCAGGGTACAGGCTCTCTCCCTGGTTTGCAGATGGCCTCCTCCTTGCTATGTCTTCACATGGGGGGTGGCACAGAATGTGCTCTCTGATGTTGCTTCTTATAAGGGCACTACTCTCATCATAAGGACCTCACCCTCATGACCTTCTCTAAACCTAATTACCTTCCAAAGGCCCCATCTCCAAATACCACCACACCAGGGGTTAGGGTTTCCACATATTAATTTGGGAGGGACACAACTCAGTCCATAGCATCAAGGTTCAGAGAAGTTAACTTCATCCATTATATGGTAGAGGCCAGGCCAAGCCCTCATCTACCTGACTTGAAAACTCATGTTTTCAGTAGACCATATCTCCCATTAATACGCTGGGATTTGAGACAGCCTCCAAACTTGAGCTCCTGCTTTTGCTAATGGAGCACACTCACTGAGGAAAGCCGAAGACGAGCAATCACAAACCTTACAACAACGAAGCAGCAGTTTTAAGAAAGAGCACAATGTGTGTGAGCACAAGAAGTGCTCTCGTGGGAAATGCCACGAGGGAAAAAAGGCAGTCAAGATCAGGGCAGGAGGGGGCTGGCAAGGGGGATGAAGCCAGCGCCGTGACAGCCTGCAGCCCTCCTTTCTGGTGGGTCACGGGCCACCCTGGCCTTAGTCCCCACTGGTGCCTGAACCCCAGGCTTACCTTTGGATTCCCTTGGAGTGTGAGGTGGGGAAGAGTGGGCTCTTATTAGGATGTAGGGCTTTATGATGAGGCACCCAAAAAATAAATCAGCCAAGTCTTCATGTCTGCTTATCACCAAGAAATAAATAACATTTTTAAAAATTTAATCACATCCTCCTCATCCCTACCCAACCCAGAACCTTCCCCATCTAGAACCTCATATTCAGGGGATGGGGTAGAGTCAAGGATATCTGTTGTCCACATCGTTTAGTAAGAAAACAAACATTGTACTCTGAAATTTTAATGTATCTTAAAATGTTTGTCTTTAGACCATGTCACAATATCCTGGTGTTAAAACAGCCAAGTCAACATGTCATGCTCCTGAGTGGCACCCCTGAATCAGCCATGTCAAAATGCCTAGTGTAACCCCTCCCTAGGTGTGAACCAGCTGATGGATGCATCAATCCACAGACCGTGCTCCCAGGCTGGAGGTGAGGTCGCCACCCAAGGAAATGTGCGTGTCAGAGGGACCTTGGCTGTGAACCTGCCTGTGCCTGAGATGGAGGGAGACAGGGGTGGGAAAGAGGGGAAAGGGCTTGGCAGGCCCCTGGAGGGCACTGGAGTCCTCTGGAAGGGGGCTGGACTCACACCACTCACAGGCCCCTGACTCTGCCTGTCTGCAGGGTGGGCTCTGGGGAGGCAGCGAGAGAGCACCACACGGGGCCTGAGCTCTAGATGCATCCCAGCCATTAACTGCTTGGGCCTCAGTCTTCTCTGTAATAGAATTAGATAGGAACCTTGGTCCTGCTGATCTATTGAGTGAGAAATGCATGTAAAGTACTCAGTGCATAGTAAATGCTCCATAAACGTTACCTGTCAGTATCGTCACCACCATCAACTTCATCTTCTTCCTCCTTCTCCTCCCCTCTCTCCTCCCTCTCTCCCTTCCTCCTCCTTCTGCTTCCTCTTCTCCTCCTTCTTCTCCCTCTTCTCCTGCTCCTGCTTCTCAGGTTATAGTATTAAAGGAGATACTTGATAGAAATGTGCTTTAAGAACTGCCATACATGCAGCAAATGACTAATTTTAATGTATTTTAACTTTTGTCATCCCTAGAAACCAAGGAACACAAAATAGCTATTCTTCTGCTACAGTATGAGTCCAGCCCCCTCCCAGAGGCCTCCAGTGACCACAAGAGTGAACTCAAGAATACCTCTTGGTCTTGAGATTAAAAAAACAACACTTAGTGTCCCCAGTGATGTCTGATTTTATTCCAGCTCTGTCTTTCTAAGCAAAGCCTCACTTCTCACATATAACTGCTCTGCCTGGAGGAGTAGACACAACCCAACAATGCTGCCAATGGATATCTGTCCAGGACTAGAGCTCTTCCACTTCTGGATAGAAACAAGAGGTACACTCACACCTGAGATGGTCAAAGAAGTGAAGGAGAGACTTGTTTTTAGGTCAAATCTAATTGAGGCTCACTTCAATTCTTGCCGCTATTCCTAGGCAAAATCAACTAACAGCTGCACAATGAGGAATGTGCCCTTTAACACTCCACATCTAGGTGAGGAGCATATTCTGACCACTTACTAGTCCTGCAGTGGCAGCAACAGGAGCACCTAAAACCTCTGAAAGAAACTTTCCTCTTTGGGAAAGGGTGATACAATTGTGCAAAAAATGCTATTGTTTTCTTTTCTCTTTTACAGCCACTTCACCCCCAGGATGGGTCCAGTCATGCAGTACTGTGCAACGGTGCCAGTGGCTAAAACACTGAGACAACACCATCTTTCCAGCCAGAGGATCAAGAAAGGGGACTCTGGAAGCTGGAGAGTGTGGGGGAATCCTATGGACGGGAGACCAATTCCATGTATAAACCAACCAAAACAGCCAAGCTCATGCCCCATGCTGTACATGTGCAGAACATACTCAACCATAGAAAGGGCTGCCCACAAAAGGTGAGATAGAACTTGTAGTTTGAACCTAACCAGGTTGATGGCCTGCTAAAACAAACCAAAAAATCAATATTCTACAGGATATTTTAACAGAACCTAGAGTCTCACGACTTAATATACAAAATGCCCTAGGTACAAAACAAATTTACTTGACACGCAACCAACCAGAAAAAATCTGACCAATTCTCAAGGGAAAAGACAATCACCAGATGCCAACCCCAAGATGACTTCGATGTTAAAATTATCAAAGATTTTTAAAGCAGTTATATGATAATCATTCTCCATAAAGATAAACACTCTTGATATGAATGGAAAAATAGATGTGCTCAGAGAAATAGAAATTATGAAACTAATAAATATAACGTGAAATTTTAAAAAACACTGAATAGATTCAATTGTAGGTTGGGGATAACAGGAGAAAGAATCTGTGAACTTGATTCTAGATCAAAGAAAGTATCCAAACTAAAGAACAGGAGAAAAGGGATTGAGGGGAAAAAAAAAAAAAAAAACAGCACTTTGGGGACCTGTGTGCCAATTTAAAAAGGTCTAATAGTCATGTCATTGGGGTCCATGAGAGAAAAGAGAAAGATTAGTACAGACAAAAAAATTAGAAGAAATAATGCCAAAGTTTAAAAATTTGGTGAAAAAAAAATTTACAGAATAAAGAAGCCAAACAGACCTCAAACTGGGTAAACTCAAGGAACAGCACATCTAGACACATCAAAATCAATCTGTTAAACACCAAAGATAAAGAAAGAAAATCTTAAAACAGCCAGAATAAAAATAATATGTTATATATAAGAGAACAATTATTTTAAATCCAGTTAATTTTATATCAGAAAGCATGGAGGCCAGGAGACAGTAAAACATCATTATGGTGCTGAAAGAAAAGAAATATCAACCTAGAATTCTATCCTTCAGAAATGGAAGCAAAATAATGACATTCTCAAATGAAGGAACCTAAAGGAATGTGTCATCATCAGAATTGCTCTAAAATAAATACTAAAGGACGTTATCCAGGTTAAAGAAAAATGATCCTAAAGAGAAACGTGGATCTTTAGGAATGAAGGAAGAAAAACAGGAAGGGTAAATATAATAACTACTTTTCGGCTCTTAAGTTTTAAAAAAGACGCATGACTGTGGAAAGAAAAAGTTTTAACACTATCTGGGAGCAGAGTTAAACCATAAAATATATAGATTGACCACTAAAACAATATAAAATTATATGATATAAAGGCCAACAGATAAATGAAAATGGAATATCAAAAATATTCAAATAATCTAAAAGAAGGCAGAAAATTGGGTATAAAGGAATAGAAAATAGAAAAGACAAATAGGAAAACAATAAAATTGTTGACCTGAATCCAACTATATTAGTAATTACATTAAATGTAATGGTCTAAACACATCAATTAAAAGACAGAGATTGTTAGATTGGGTTTTAAAAAATAATATATCTATATGATATATACAAGAAACCTATTCCAAATGTAAAGACATGCATAGGCTAAAAGTAAAAGGATGAGAAAAGATATATCATGCAAACACTAATCAAAATAAAGTTGGTGTGCTTGTGTTAATATCAGAGAAAGTAGACTCTAGAACAAGCAAAATTATTAGGAATAATGATAAAAGGGTCAATTTACCTAGAAAATGTAGCAATCCTAACTGTGTATGTACCTATCAACAGAACTGAAAAATATGTGAAGCAAAGTTGATAGAACTAAAAGAAACAAAAGATAAATCTACAATTATAATTGGAGACCATAACACTTTTTTCTCAGTACTTGAAAGAACAGACAGAAACTCATAAGAGATATAGAAGACTGGAACAACACTATCAAAAAAACCTGACCTAGTTGGCATTTATAGAATATGCCACCCAAAATGGTAGAGTAAAAATTATTTTCAAGTACACATGGATTCTTCACCTAAATGGACCACGTTATGGGGCACAAAACAAACTTTAACATGTTTTTAAAAACTGAAATCACACAAAATTTGGGTTTTTTTGGACAATAATGGAATTAAACTAGAAATCAATAACAGAAAGATCTGGAAAATCTCAAATTTGTAAATGAAGCAATGCACTTGTAAATAACTCATAGGTTAAAGAGTAATACTCAAGGAAAATTAGAAAATATTCTGAACTGAATGAACATGAAAGCAAAATATAACAAAATTTGGGGATTCAGCTAAAGTAGTGCTTAGAGGGAAATTTATAGCATTAAATTTTTACATTAGAAAAGAAGAATGTTCTCAAATCAATAACCTTAGCTTCTATTTTAAGAAAGCAGGAAAAGAAGAGAAAATTAAACATGAAGCACACAGAAGGAAGAAAATGGTAAAGACCAAAAACCAATGAGATTGAGAACGGAAAAATAGAGAAAAATCAATGAATCAAAAGTCAGTTATTTGAGATAAATTTTATCTAGTAAGCTGATCAAGAAAAAAAGAGAAGATTCAAAATACTAATGTTAAGAAACAAAGAAAGAATATATTATAGAGACTTTAGACATTAATGGATAATAAATAAATATCACAAACAACTGTGTCCATGAATTCGATGAAATGAACCAATTCCTTGGAAGACATTCACCCAAGAAAAAGTAGATAACTTTAATAGTGCCTTGTCTATTACAGAAATTGAGTTCATAGTTTGAAACATTCCAACAAATAAAACTTCAGGCCCAGATGGTTTCATTGGTCATTTCTACCAAATGTTTAAGGAAGAAATAATACCAATTCCACAAATCTCATCCAGAAAACAGAAAAGGATGGAATACTTCTCAGCTAATCTTATAAGGCTAGCACAACCTTAATATACAAACCAGAGAAGTACATTACAAGGAAAGAAACTATAGACCAATATCCCTCATGAACACAGATGCAAAAATCCTCAAAATAATACTAGCAAGTCAAATCCAGCAATACATAAAAAGAATAACACATCACAACCAAGAGTGGTTTATCCTAGGAATGCAAGGCTGAGTCAACATCTAAAAGTCAATCAATGTATTTCTCTATATTAGCAAACTAAAGAAGAAAAACTATATAATTATCACCATATATCCAGAAAAAGCATTTGACAAAACTCAACATCCATTTATGATTTTAAAAAAAAACTCTCATCAAATTAGTAACAACAAACTTCCCTAAGTTAATAAAGGGCATATACAAAAACAGACCACTAATAATATACTTAATGGTGAAAGACTGAAGGCCTTCTTTCCCTTTTAAGATTGGAAACAATGCAAGGATGCCCTCTCTCACCACTTCTTTTCAATATCGTACAGGAAGTTCTAGCCAGTGCAACAAGTCAAGAAAAAGAGATAAGACGTATGCAGATGGAAAAGCAAGAGAAGTGTCTCTATTAGAAGATGGTATGATTGTCTACATAGAAAATTTAAACATAAAAATAAAGCTATTAAAAAGCTCCTCAAACTAATAAGTAAGTTTAACAAGATCATAAGATATAAGGTCAATATGCAAAAATCAATTGCATATCTCTATATTAACAATGAACAATTGGAATTCAACATTAATAAATTAGTACCATTTCCAATAACACCAAAAAATGAAATACTTACATGTAAATTTAACAAAATATATGCAGGATCTATAGATGAAACTATAAATAACTGATGCAAGAAGGCAAAGATCTAAATAAATGGAGACACCATGTCTATGGATTGGAAGACTTAATATTATTCACATGTTAATTCTAGAAATGTTCCAGATACACCAAAAAGCATGATCCATAAAGGAAAAATGGGTGAATTAGACTTTTTCAAAGTTAAAATGTTTTTCTCTATGAAATACACCATTAAGAGAATGAAAAGAGACTGGGAGAAAATATTTGGAAATCACATTTCTAATAAAGAACTTGTTTCCAGAACATATAAAGTGCCTTAAAAGCTCAACAATAAGAAAACAAACAACCCAACTAAAAATGAGCAAAATCTCAAAATAGACACTTCACGAAAGACAGATGGCAAATAATCATAGAAAAAGATTTCCACATCATCAGTCATTAGATACATGCAAATTAAAACCACAATGAGATCACTATGCACTTATTAGAATGCCTACAAGTTTTTAAAATGATAATACCAACTACCGGCAAGGGAACCAAATAACTGGAACTCCTGTACATTGCTGGTGGAAATGCAAAATGGTATGGCTACTGTGGAAAACAGATTATTTTTTAAAGAAAATTAAACATAGAGCTACCATAAGATCAAACAATCCCAGTCCTAGGTATCTACCTAAGAGAAATAAAAATTTACATTCACACAAAAATGTATATATGAATGTTTGTATAATATCTTTATTTATTAACACCAAAACCTTAAAACAACTCAGATGCTTTTAAACCACTGAATGGATAAACACTATTCCAATGATACAACCATAAAATGGAATATTACTCAGCAATAAACAGGAACTATTGCCTCATATAACATGGATGAATCTCAAATACATTTTTCTAAGTTAAAGAAGTCAAACCTAAAAAGCTACCTATTGTGTGATTCCATTTTTATGACCTTTTGAAAAAGGCAAGTGGAAAAAAAAAAAACAGTGATTACCAGGGATAGGCAGTAGGGGAGGGGCTGATACAAAGGGACAGCACAAGAGAATTTTGGGGGTGATAGAAGTGTCCTGTATCATGACTGTGGTGGTGAGTACATGACTCTGCATCTGTCAAAATTCTTAGAACTGTACACCAAAGAGTAAATTTTATTTCATGTAAATTGATATAAAATCAACCAGGAAGTGGTGAGAACCCAAAATGGAATATAAACTATAACCAATGGGTCTAAATGTATTAAAATGAATAGCATAACCACACTGAAGGGGATGGAGGGAAAAAAAACTAATTTAAGTAACTCAGAAACCATATTTTGAATAGATACTATAAAGCTCAAGAGAAAAAGAACTATACTCAAATACTATATTGCACCTACTGGATTTATTTCTCACAGAGTTACAAATTATGTAACTGTGTGAGTCACATTATATGTGAGTAACCCATACTCACAGAGTATGAGTTAGCAATTCTGAAACAACTTTATATGTGTACTAGAGTTGAACAAACAAATAGATGTAAATAATGAAACTTAGATTTCTCATAATCTGAGAAAGCAGTTACAAATAAGCCAATGGGGAAGGCTAGAATAAACACTGGTATTGGACTGGAACTAGAGGTATCAATATGAACTAATAATTTTTAAAATATATTCACTTTGATAAATACAAAAATAAATATAAATGAACATACACATGGGTTCATGTATAGGTTAATATTACATACATACACTTCCACTGTTCTGTGCACTGATAAACCCTAGAAACAGTGACATCCCAGTAGCAATGAGGGCATTTACTGCCCAGATCTTAGCTTCTAAATACCATTCTCCAATTTTAAAAACGACGATGACAACAAAAAGCAGGGCTCCCTGGGTAAGTGGTTAATTCCAGAGCTGAAACAGAGAAAATAAAAAAGGACTCTGGAGATCTTGTGATGCCAGAAAGTAAAGAAGTGCTCAAAACAGGATGAGGGCAGGCGCAAATGGCATGGCACCAGCCTCAAAGAATTCCCATTGGCAAAGCTGAAACACTTTGCGCAACAAAACACATAACAGAACAACCCACAGAATAACACAAATGTACATGGGTCAATACTGATATGAATAAATAAGTAAATAAGGGAGAAGAGACAGCTCTTCCTTGCAGAAGAATTCCAATTAATACAAGCAGAAGGAATAAGGGAATAGAAAGTCACCATTAGAACACCATAGTAACTGCTGCAGACAAGATCCATGATGGATACTAAAATTAGTGAGGGAAACTTTGAGGAGAAATGGGATGTTTGCATCATCTCAAAATATCTCTTCCAAGGTATTTATTAATTACAAAAAGAAAGATAGTAACATTCAGTGGAGAATCCCAATAGACACCACCTGAACTAGGTGATCCAGGTAAACACTGCCGGTAATAAGACTTATTGACATCACATGCCCCCTGATGGGATAAATTGAGAAGGGCCTAATCATTTTTGGGGGATCTTTTCCAAAAGTGCACAACTTTTATTTAATCATAAGAAAATATTACATCCAGCTTGAGGGACATTCTACAAAATAACTTCAAAGTTGTCAAGATAGGGCACTGCAGGATGGATTAAAGGTGGCAATTTCCTAATAACTGCAGATGTCTCTACTTTGTTCTACAGTCTAAGTCATGAGGTGATTTGATTTACTTGATAGGAGTTGGATTTTGAAGATATAATGAAAATTTTTTTAATAATATAGTACAAAAAAAGCACAGCAACTGATAAAAGTGCTTTTTTTGTGCACTGCCTAACTGGTTAAAGCCAATGTGATGTTTTATGGCGACTCCTAAGAAATAGGCATTTTTGATGGAAACTTGGTAGACCCTTAACTATCGTGGTGCTACAGAGGACTACTGTAATAAAGCCACCGTTATTTTTTATGAAACATCTAAGTATATTTTTAAAAGGCTATTGTGAGGGCATTATTTTGACCACCTATTTTGAGGTAATGTTTAAAAAGTTAACATCAAATTGAATTGTAACTTAGTTTAAATATATTGCCTTAAGGACCTACTAAGGAACGTGCCACCAGACTTTAAGTGATAATCGTAATATCCTTGTCTAAAAAAAAATGTTGACTTCAGCATTTCCTTGAACAGTTGTCTTTTTTTAAATCCAGTCTTTCCCTGGTTTTTTCTTTCTTTCTTTTTTTTTTTTTTTCCATTGAGGAAGTCTTTTACCTTCCCTACTCACTGAGAAGTATTGACTTTGTGGTACACATTCTAAAGCATTTCTGATTTGAATGTTTTGGTACACTTTTATCAGTTATTAAACCTTCTCTTCTAAAAAAAAGTTGTCAAGACAATGAAAGACAAGTAAAGATGAGGAACTGTCACAGATCGGGGGAGACTAAGGAGACATGACAACTACGTGCAACCTGGATTAGCTCCTGGAGCAGAAGAAGGACATTAATAGAAAAATGGTGAAACCTGAAATAAAGTCCATCACTGAGTTCACAGTATTGCATCAATGTTAATTTCTTAGTTTTAATAATTGTACTATGGTTATGCAATGTGTTAATTAACATTAAATGAAGCTGGGTGAAGGGTATACAGGAACTCTCTGTGCTAATTTTATAACTTTCCTGTAAGTCTAAGTTATTGCAAATTAAAAAGTTTTAAAGTTTCCTTTAAGAGAGATTTGGCTATTTTATGTGTGCGCATGCATGTGCGCGCACTCTCTCTCTAGCATATACATATTGTGTGTATATAGTATATGGAGCGTGTCTATAGTATATTTATAGTGTATATACTGTATATATATTGTGTGCATAGTGTATATATTGTATATATAGTACATGTAGTGTATATACAGTGTTTATAGTGTATACATATTGTGTGTATATATATAGTGTATATATTGTATATATAGGGCATATATAGTATATATAGTCTCTGTATATAGGGGATAATGATATATGTAACAGTAAGATGTAATTTTAAAATAGCATGAGGGATAGAAGGGAGTAAATGGAACTATACTGTTATATAGCTCTTACAAGTGAGATGACATAAAATTATTTGAAGGTGGACTGTGGAAGGTTAAAGATGCATATTTTAAAACTTTAAAGCAACCACTAAAAATGAAAAACCAAAATAAAATGAAGATGAACCCAATAAGCCATGAGTGGAGATAAAATGAAACCATTAAAAAACTTAATAACTCCAAAAAGGCAGGAAAAAATGCTCTTAAAATAACATAAAGACAAAAACAAACAGAAGAAGAAATAGCAAGATGGTAGATGTAAACCCAATTCAACTATATTGATAACTCCCAAACTGTAATTCTAAACAGTCCAATTAAAAAATAACCAAAATGATATACTCTCTATAAAAAATCTACTTTAAAATAAGACACAGATATATTAAAAGCAAAAATATGTAAAAAGATATAGCATACAAACTCAAATCATGAGAAAGCTGATGTGGTTTTATTAATAAGAGACAAAGCAGACTTTGGAATAAGGAATAGCACCAGATAAAGAAGGGCATTTCATAATGAGAAAGGGGTCAATTCATTAAAAACACAATCCTAAATATGGATGCACTGAATGACAGAATTTCAAAACATATGAAATTAGAAAATATTTTCAACTTAACAAAAATAAAAGCACATTATGTCTAAATTTGTGTAATGGTGCTAAAGTCATGCTTAAAGGGAAATTTATAGCTTTAAATACTTATTTTTAGAAATGAAGAATGGTCTAAAATAAAGATTGAGGCCTCTACCTTAGGAAGCTAGAAAAATAAGAGCAAAGCTGACCCAAAATCAGTAAAAGTAAGAAAATAATAAAGAACAGAGATCCATGAAATATAAAATGAATAAATAATAGAGGAAAGTCAATGAAACCAAAAGTGGATAATCTTTAAAAAATCAAAATTAGACTAGTTAGACTCTTAAAGAGAAAAGACACAAATTACCAATACCTGAAATAACACAGAGGATATCACTATAGGTCATACAGATGTTGAAAATGATAATAATAGAATATTAGAAACAACTTTGGGCTAATAATTTTGAAAATTAAAAAGAAATAGAGAAATTCCTTGAAAGACACTAATTACCAGAATTTACTCAAAAAGCAATGGAAAATCTGAAAATGCCTATATCTTCTTTAATTTTATGTTTTAAGTTAATATACAGTAAAATTGACTTTTTTGGTATATAGTTCTTTACATCCTTTAAAAACATGGAATTCATAATTTAGAATATCCCCAACATTTTAGGCCCAGATGGCCTTATTGGTGAATTCCAACAAACTTGAGGAAAAAAAAAATAATAGCAATCCTACACTAGTCTTTCAGAAAATAGGGAAGGAGAAAACAATTTCCAACTAATTCTTTCGAAGCCAGTATTACCCTGATACAAACAAAACAACAGACGAAGACAGTACAAGAAAACCCCGAACTATAAAACATTGAAAGAAATTAAAGAAAAGCTAAATAAATGGAAAGACATTCAATGTTCATGATCTGGAAGGGACATAATATTGTTAAGAAGGCAATACCCCCCAAACTTATCTACATAACTCAATGCAAATTAAAATTAAATCTATTTTAACCTACTAAAATTCCAGCTGCCTTTTTGCAAAAATGGATAAGCTAATCCTAATATTTGTATGGAAATGCAAGGGACTAAGAATAGCCAAAACAAACTTGAAAAAGAATAACAAAGATGGAAGACTCACATTTTCCAATTTTAAAACTTTCTACAAATCAATTGACAAGCTAACCCTAAAATTCATATTTTCTTTTTCTTTTTAAAATTTTTTTTACAGATGGGGTCTCCCTCTGTTGTCCAGGCTAGAGTGCAGTGGGTATTCACAGGTGTGATCATAGCTCACTGCAGCCTCAAACTCCTAGGCTCAAGCGATCCTCCTGCCTCAGCCTCCTGAGTCACTGGGACTACAGGTGCATACCACCATGCCTGGCTAATTTTTCTTAGTTTTGGGGGATACAGGGTCTCGCTATGTTGCCCAGGCTGATTGTGAACTCCTGGCCTCAAGCGATCCTCCTGCCTCAGCCTTCCAAAGTGCTGGGATTACAGGTGTGAGCCACCACACCTGGTGTATTTTCTACAGTAATCAAGAAAGTGTGGTACTGGCATAAGGATAGAAATATAGACCAATAGAATAGAATTGATAGTTCATTAAAAAAAAAAATCTATAGCCAATTAATAACAATGGCATCAAAACTATTCAAAGTGAAAAAGAGTAGTCTTTCAACAAATGGTGCTGGGACAACAGGATATCCACAAGAAAAGAGTGAATTTGGATTCCTACTTCACACCATATACAAAAATTAACTTGACCGAGGCAGGAGGATCACTTGAGCTCAGGAGTTCGAGACCAGCCTGAGCAAGAGTGAGACCCTGTCTCTATATTAAAAAAAAAAAAAAATTAACTTGAAATGAATCAAAGACATAAATGTAAGAGCAAAAACTATAAATCCCTTAGCAGAAAACTTAGGCCTAAATCTCTGTGACCTAGGCAATGGTTTCTTAGAAACAAAAGAAAAAATAAACTGGATATAATCAAAATTAAAAATTCTTATGCTTCAAAGGACACCATCAAGAAAATGAAAAGACAACCCACAGAATAGGAGGAAATTTTCACAAACCATATATCTGATAAGGGACTTGTATCTAGAACATATAAAGAACTATTACAACTCAATAATAAAATGATAAATAACCCAATTTTTTAAAAATAGTCAAAGGATCTGAATATACAGTTCCCCAGAGAAGATATTCAAATGGCCAATATACACATGAAAAAATGTTCAACATAATTACCCATCAGAGAGATGAAAATCAAAACCACAATATGCCACTTTATACCCACTAGGATGGCTATAAAAAAAAAGACAGATAATAACAAGTGTTGGAGAGAATGTACAGAAATTGAAACTCTCACACATTTCTAGTGGGAACATAAAATATTGTAGCCACTACCAGAAACAATTTGGCAGTTCCTCAAAAAGTTGAACCTAGACATATCATATGACCCAATAATTCCACACCTAGGTATAGCCCCAGGAGAACTGAAAATACAAGTCCACACTAAAATTTGTACAAAAATGTTCATTGCAGCATTATTCAAAATAGCCTTAAAGTGGAAACAATCCAAATGTCCACAGCTGATGAACAGATACACAGAACATGGATTATATAATATATACCAGGAAATATTATTCAGCCATAAAAAGGAATAAAGTACTATTACATGCTACAACATGGATGAATCTTAAAAATGGTATACTAAATGCAAGAAGCCAGAAACAAAAGGTCACATAATATATGATTCCACTTATATGAAATGTTTAGAACAGGAAAATTTACAGAGACAGAAAGTAGCTTAGTGGTTGCCAGGGGCTTAGAGAAGGGAAGAATGGGGAGTGACTGCTAATGGGCATGGAGTTTCTGTTTGGAGTGATAAAAATGTTCTGGAATTAGATAGTAGTGATGGTTGCACAAACTTGTGAATATACTAAAAACCACTGATTTGTAGATTAACTTTAAAATGGTGAATTTTCTGGCATGTGAATAATGTCAATAACAAAATAAAAACCACAGACCAATATCTGTCATAAACATAAATGCAAAAACCCTTAAGATTAGCAAATTTAATCTGACAATGTATAAAAAGGATAATATGGCCATGTGGGGTTAATACGAAAATAAATCTAACTCACCACATTAACAGAATAAAAGTTTAAAACCACATAATCATCTCAGTGGGGAAAGTTGACAAAATTCAGTGCCAATTCATGATGAAAACTCTCAGAAAACCAAGAATAAAAGAAACAAACATTTATTGCCTCACAGTTTCTAGGGTCAGAAATCTGGGTGTGGCATAACTGGGTGCCTTGGGCTCAAGGTCTCTTATGAGACTGTGGTCAGGTTCCTAGTCGGGGCTGCAGTCAGTCTCCTCTGAAGATTCTACTGGCAGAGGATACACTTCCAAGTTCACTTACATGGCTGTTAGCAGGACTCAGTTCCTCATGGGCTGTTGGACTGAGGATCTCAGTTCTTTACTTACTGTTGGCTGGAGGTCTTCCTCAGTTCTTTGCCACATGGTCCTCTCCATAGGCAGCTCACAACAAGCAGCTGGCTTTCCTCAGAGCAAGCTAACAAGAGCGGGTGAGACCCAAGACAGAAGGCACAGTCTTTTTATAACCTAAACTTTAATGAGATATCCCATCATTTCTGTTGTATTCTATTCATTGAGGCAAGTCAATAAGTTCAGCCCACACTCAAAGAAAGGACATTACACAAGGGTGTGACTAACAGGAGTTGGGACCTTTGGGGGCTATCTTAGAGACTACCCACTACAAAGGGTACATATGAAAAACTACAGTATTAATACTATATCTAAGGGTGAAATATTGAAAGCTTTCCTCCCTAAGATAGAGAACAAGGAAAGAATATGCGTGCTCCTAATTCTACTCAACACTATACTGGAGGACCTTCTCAGTGCAATAACTAGATAAGCAAACCAAAAAACAAATTAATATATAAGACATAAAGTAAGTAAGAAAAAAAGAAAACTGTCTCTCTATTAATGAAATGATTATTTATATGGTAAATTATAAAGAATACACCAAAAAAAAAAAATCCTGCAGTATTAGAACTAAAAAGGGAATTTTACAAGGCCACAGAATAGAAATCAAAATGCAAAAATTAATTGTATTGCTATATCCTAGCATCAAACAATTAAAAATTATATTTAAAACATACTACTTTGTTGTGTGTATTTTACCACAATAAAAAAATTGAAAAAAGCAAAATATCATTTATAATACCATCATAAAACACAAAATACTTAGGAATAAATTTAATAAAAGATATGCCAGAACTCTCCACTGAAAATTACAACATATTGATGAGAGAAATTAAAGAAGCCTTAAATAAATGAAGAGCTATACCATGTTAATGGATTAGAAGACCCATACAGTTATGGTGTCCATTCTCTTCAAATTGATCTAGAGATTTAACACCATCCCAATCAATATACCAGCACATTCTTTTGTAGAAATTGACAAACTGATTCTAAAAGTTATTTGGGAATTCAAAGGGCCTAAAGTAGCCAAAACAATCTTGACAAAAAAATAAATTTGGAGACTAAAAGGACCAAACAGACCAAACAGAGCATTCCATCCAACAGCAACAGAATATACATTCTTCTTAAGTGCACATGGAACATTTTCCAGGACCAATCATATGTTAGAACACAAAATAAGTCTCAATTAAAGAAGATTGAAATCATATCAAGTATTTTTTCTGACCACAATGGTATGAAACTAGAAATCAATAACAAGAGGAATCTTGGAAAATTCACAAATATGTAAAAGTTAAACAACATGCTCCTAAACAACCAATGGGTCAAAGAAAGAAATCAAAAGGAAAAATTTAAAATATCTTGAAACAAATGGCAATGGAAACACAACATACCAAAATCTATGTGATGCAGCAAAAGCAGTTCTAAGAGGTAACTTTATAGCAATAACAACCTACATTAAAAAAGAAAAAAGATTTCACATCAATAGCCTAACATTATGCCTCAAGAAACTAGAAAAAGAACAAACTAAACCCAAAGTTACCAGAAGAAAGGAAATAATAAACATCAGAACAAAAACAGAGAATAGAAAAACTATAAGAAAAAAAATCAACAAAACTAAGAGTTAGTTTTAAAAAAAGTAAACAAAATCAACAAACTCTTAGCTAGACTAAGGAAAAAAAGAGAGAAGACAAATAAATAAAATCAGAAACGAAAGTGGAGTCATTACAACAGATACCTCAGAAATAAAAAGGATTATAAGGGAATATAATGAACAATTATATGCCACCAAATTGGATAACCTAGAGGAAATGAATAAATTCCTAGAGAAATGCAACCTACCAAGACTGAATCAGGAAGAAGTAGAAAGCCTGCACAGACCACTAACAAATAAAGAAATTAATGGAGTAATTAAAAACCTCCCAACAAAGAAAAGCCCAGACCAGAATCCTTCATGGCTGAATTCTACCAACATTCAAAGAAGAAAGTAATACCAATTCTCAAACTCTTCCAAAACATGGAAGTAGAGAGAATACTCCTAAACACATTTTATGAGGCCAGTATCACCTTGATACTAAAGCTAGACAAAGACATCACAGGAAAAGAAAACTATAGGCCAATATCTCTGATAAACATAAATACAAAAATCCTCAATAAAATACTAGCAAAGAAAATTCAATAACATATCAAAAAGACTCCATGACTAAGTGGAATTTATCCCTAGCATGCCAGACTAGTTTAATAAATGTAAATCAATCAGCGTGATATATCACACGAACAGAATGAAAGATAAAAACCACACAATCATCTCAATTGATGCACAAAAAGCATCTGACAAAGTTCAACATCCTTTCTTAATAAAAACTCTCAACGATTCAGGTATAAAAGGAAATTTCCTCAACATAATAAAGGCCATTTACGAAAAGTCCATAGCTAACATCATAATCAACAAGGAAAAACTGAAACTTTTTCCTCTAAGATCCAATATAATAAGGCAAGAATGCCCACTTTTGCCACTTCTATTCAACATAGTTCTGGAAGTACTAGCAAAAGCAATCAGATGAGAAAAAGTAGTAAAAGGCATACAAGTTGGAAAGGAAGAAGTAAAATTATCCGTATTTGTAGATGACATAATCCTGTATGTAAAAAACCCCAAAGATTCCACAAAACAACTGTTAGAACTAATAAACGAATTAAGTAAAGTTGCAGAATACAAAATCAACACACAAAAATTAGTTGCATTTCTGTGCATCAATAATGACCTATCCAAAAAGGAACTCAAGAAAAAACCCATTTATGACAGCATCAAAAAGAATAGGATACTTAGGAATCAATTTAACCAAGGAGGTGAAAGAGCTGTACACTGAAAACTATTATACAAAACTCTGATGAAAGAAATTGAAGAACACAAATAAATGGAAAGACGTCCTATGTTCATGGATTGGAAGAATTAACATTGTTAAAATATCCACACTACTCGAAGTAATTTACAGATTCAATCCAGTCCCTATCAAAATTCCAATGACATTCTTTACAGAAATGGATCAAAAATTCTAAAGTTTACATGGAACCACAAAAGACCACGAACAGCCATGGCAATTTTGAGAAACAAAAGCAAAGTTGGAAGCATAATACTTCCTGATTTCAAATTATATTACAAAGCTAGTAATCAAAACAGTATGGTACTAGCATAAAAACTGACATGTTGTGGGCCAGGTGCAGTAGCTCATACCTGTAATCCTAGTACTTTGGGAGGCTGAGGCTGGAGGATCGCTTGAGGCTAGGAGTTCAAGACCAGCCTGGGCAACGTAGTGAGACCTTGTCTCTACAAAAAATAGAAAAATTAGCCAAATGTGGTGGTGCACGCCTGTAATCCCAGCTACTCAGGAGGCTGAGGCAGGAGGATTGCTTGAGCCCAGGAGTTTGAAGTTGTAACAAGCTATGACGACACCATTGCACTCTAACCCGGACAACAGAGTGAGACCCTGTCTCTCCAAAGGAGGGGAAAAAAGGGAACAATGGGACAGAATAGAGTCCAGAAATAAATCCAAATATATATGTCCAACTAATTTTCAACCAGGGCAATGAGGAGATACAATAGGGAAAGGATTGTCTCCTCAATAAATAGTATTGGGAAAACTGGATATCTACACACACACACACACACACACACACACACAAAATATGAAATTGGACCCTTATTTTACACCATACACAAAAATCTACTCAAAATGGAAAAAAGACCTAAACATAAGACCTGAAACCACAAAACTTCTAGAAGAAAACATAGGAGGAAATCTTCTTGACATTGGCCTTGGCAAAGATGTTTTGGATATCACACTAAAAACTCAGGCTTCAAAACCAAAAATAAATAAATGAGACTGCATCAAACTAAAAACTTCTGCACAGCATATAAACAATCAACAAAATGAAAAGACTGCCTACAAATTAGAAGAAAATACTGGCAAACTATATATCTGATAAGGGGTTAATATCCAAAATATATAAAGAACTCACACAACTCAATAGCAAAAAAAAAAAAAAAAAAACCCAAGAAAAAAAATTTTTAAATGGGCAAAAGACCTGAACACACATTTCTCCAAATAAAACATAAAATGGTCAACAGGTATATGAAAAGACACTTAACATCACTAATTATCAGGGAAATGCAAATCAAAACCACCATATCACCTTTTATCTGTTAGGCTGGCTATTATCAGAAAGACAGGTGATAAATGTCGGCAAGGGTATGGAGAAAAGGGAACTCTTGTACAACGTTGGTGGGAAGGGAGATTGGTGCAGCCACTGTGGAAAACAGTATGGAGTTCCCTAAAGAAATTAAAAATAGAATTTCCATATGACCCAGCATTCCCTTTTATGGGAAAATACCCAAAAGAAATGAAATCACCACATCATAAAGATACCTGCATGCTCGTGTCCACTGCAGCATTATTCACAACAGCTAAGACATGGAAACAACCTAAATGTCCATCAGATGAATGGATAGAGAAATTGTGGTATATGTGTAAAACGGAATATGAAACGAAGGAGATACTGCCATTTGCCACAACATGAGTGAACCTGGAGGACATTGTGGTAAGTGAAATAAGGCAGACACAGAAAAATACTGCATGATCTTACTTATTTTTAGTAAAAGGCAAAAGATTTACATGATTTGAAGAGAAACCAGAGTATGATGATCTCACTTCTTTTTCATGCAGAAAAATACTGCATAATCTCACGTGAGCTGATGAATATGTTAATTTTCTTTGCTATAATAACCATTTTATTATGTATATCAAAATATCATGCAGTACACCTTAAATATATACAATAAAAATATAAATTCAGGAACAAATTTGGAAAACTTACACTACCTGATTTTAAGACTTAGCATAAAGCTACAATAACTAATACAGTGTAACGCTGACATAAAGATAATCAAATATATCTCTGGAATAGAATGGATAATCCAGAAATAGACTCACACATATATGAATTTTGGCAAAGCAATTTCATTGTTAGAAGAAAGCATTATTTTCAAGAAATGATGCTAGATAATTTTTTTAAATAGTGCTGGAACAACTGGATATTGATATGGGGGGATGAAACTTGACTCTTACCTTACATAAAAAAATTAATTTGAAATAGATGATAGGGTCAAGATTCATTTTTACCATATCAATAAATGGTTGTTTCAGCTCTTCCTCCTCTCCAATGCTGGCTGTTGTCAGCCTTTTTCATTTTACATGTTCTAGTATGGGAGAGGAACAAACAGAACCCTCATACGTTGCTTGTGGAAGTGTAAAATGGTGAAACCACTTGGGAAAACTACTTGGCATTTTCTTGAAAACATCAAACATATATCTATCTATAACATGCAATTCTCTGTTACCCAAAAGAATAAGAATATATGTCTATAAAAAAACTCCTGTTCAAGAATGTATCAACTTCATTCATAACAGCCTCAAACTGGGGTATTTTTATACCATGAAAATACTATTCAACAATTTGAAAAATGAACTACTGATGTACACAGCAATATGGAGCAATCTTCAAATATTATGCTGAAAGAAAGGAACCAGACACAAGTGAGTATACACTGTGTGATTTCATTTGTATGAAAAGCAAGAGCAGCCAAAACTAATCCATGGTGATAGAAATAAGAACAGCTGCCTATCAGAAGTGGGTGGGGCTGACTGGAGGGGACACAAGGCGACTTGCTGTGGTAATGAAGTGCTCTACGCTAAGTCTTGGCTGTGGTGTTGGCCTAGGTGTACATATTTGTCAAAATTCATCCGGTTACACACTTGAGCTATGTACATTTCACTGTAGCTAAATTTTGCCTCAGATTAAAAAAATATATATCATGCTGACTACTGTGTGGAGAACAGACCGTTACGTGGCTAGAGGGAATGTGGGAAGAGCACAGGCTGCAGTGGTTACCAGGGCAGACATGGCAGTGACCTGGACTCATGTGGCAGCAGTGGAGGCTGAGACAGATTTGGAACAACAGTCTCCTCTAGAACAACTTCTCTTAGGGTGACAGTCATCATAAATCTCCTTTCACCCCTATAGTATGTACCATTGGCCCCATTACATTAATTCCACAAACATTATTGAATACTCCCTCCATGCCAGATACCTAATCATTTTCCTGCTTCTCAGAGTTCTGTTTTTATGTGTTGGGATCCTGCCTACATTCCTAACCAGCCTCTATCACTTATGAGTTGTGCAATCTTGGGCGAGTTTAACAACTTTCCAGAGGCTCAGTACTCTCCTTTTGTAAATAGGAATAATAATTACATTTATCCTAAAGGCTTATTAGGAGGATTCAATATAGATAAAATAATGCTTATTCTTAGGTTTAAATAGGACAATAATGGCAAAGTAGCAAGTCCAGTACCTGACATGCAGTAGGTAGTGAAGAAATGATAGACCCTTTCCTTCTGTCCTGCTCCCCCTAACTAGGTGGTGAGATCCCCAGGGGCAGGGGCCATTTCTGCTTCTACTCTAGTCTTCCCATTGGCATAGTGGACCACACTACAGGTGTGTTGCAGGTACTAAATGAACATCTGCTTTAGTTATTGGTCAAAAATATCATAAGGTAAGATGCTTTGTAGAGTGGGTTCTGGGTGCAGATTTGCTCAGCTGAGAAATGCAGAGCCCACAAGATTTTAGGAAAATCTTGGGATGCTCTAATTAGAACCCAACAAAAGTCAAAATTTCAAATGAAACTCAGATTTGGGGGAGGCTCAGTTTAACTTTGTGGTTGAGAAGTTTCAAAAATATGATTCTAAATAAAAGCTAAGGGGAAAGGCTTACTTAGGGAAAAAAGCTAATAAAGACTATCGACTGAAACAGTGCTTTATGAAGCAATATTATGATGCATTAAAAGCAAAAAAAAAAAAAAAGAGAGAGAGAGAAACATATGGATTAGATTCCCCTGGAAATATATCAAGTTTTATAATAAAATGTAGGGAATTGGTGCTCAGGAAAATGTGGAGGCTTTGTTCAAGGCACAAACCATTTTCTGAGTTTATTAAGAAGTTTGCATACTTGTGACGAGCCCAGAGCGTGCTCCCTATCTTTTGGTCAAGGGGTATCACACCATTAGTCCTCAAAAGCTAATCAATCCATCATACATCAGAATCAAACACATTTGGATACGACAGAGACATTTTGTGAAAACACCAGATTTGAAGGAGAAATGGACTTGAAATCAAAGCTAACCATCAGATGGGCTTCCATTGGCTTTTAAGGGAAGAAGACATATGGCTTCCAGTCAATGATGGGAAATTAAACAAACATATATTTACCTCTAGTCCCTCCCGAAACGCCACATAATTGACAATAAAAATTGTGTTACGGTATAATCCCCATGGACAAAGAGAACTGGAAAAAATACAACAGCAAGAACATTTTGGAAGCCAGACAAGTGGTAATCAACTTAGCAGATCTGAACAACTTAGTCCTAAATCAACAGTAATGAAAGACAAAAATCAGATGGTCAGGAATTGGCAACAACATTATCTCTGGAAGTGAGGATGAATATGTGCATCTAAAAACAGGAAGACTGGTTTACAATCTGTTTAAGAAACTGCCAAACCTTCAGATACCCATCCTCATTCCATATAGCCAGGTGACAGCCTCTTCACACTCCAGCAGAAGACTCGAGGATTATTTTCTAGAGAGGACAAAATAGTCTTGAGATCACCAAGCACAGTTGAAGGTGGAAGTATCGGAATGGAAACAGAAAAATTAAGTTTTTTTTGCATACTGTTATGGACTGAATTGTGCCTTCTCCCACCCCCTGCCAAAATTCATATGTTGAAGCCCTACCCCCCAATGTGACTATATTTAAAGATAGGGCTTTTAAAGAAGTAAGATTAAATGAGGTCATAAGGGTAGGGTCCTAATCTGATAGTATTAATAAAGGAAGAGGAAGAGACACCGGAGTGCAAGCTTTCTCTCTCTGTGTGGGCATGCACAGAGGAAAGACCATGTGAGGACACAGTGAGAAGGCTGCTGTGTACAAGCCAGGAAGAGAGGCCTCACCAGAAACCAACCCTGCTGGCACCTTGATCTTGGACTGCTAGCCTTCAAAACTATGAGGAAATAAATTTCTGTTGTTTAAGCCACTCAGTCTGTGGTATTTTGTTATGGCAGCCCAAGAGGACTAACACACATAGTGAATAAAGAGACGTTTAGCCTTCTGCCCCTGCTAAGCTCCAAGAATGCTAGTAGTCAGACATATAATATATCTTCCAGGCAGAAGACTGGAGGAGATTTTTCTCAGCAATCTAATTAGTCTAAGATAAAAGACCAAAAAGACACCAACACCAAGGATTTCCTGTGAAAATAGCCCAGCTAGACTACACTACATGAAGTTCATAATTCAAACAGCCCCACTCAAGAACTTAGAGCTTTCAAATCAGCTCTTCAATACTCCTACCCTTAAATATAAGCAACAATCAAGAATCATGAGGCATTTAAGGAAAGTATTTAACAGGAAATATAAAATCCAAAACAAGTAGGCAAGGAGGAGAAAACTTCAGGAAAATTATCATTAATATTAGAGAAGAGATTATAACTATGATACAAGAACAAGCTGATATTTTTAAAAGAAACATTAGAAAACAGAAAAGAACTCTTGGAAATTTTTTTTAAATGATGGTAGAAACAAATACAATAAAAAAACTTCAAAGATAAAGAAATGGCTTGAAAAATAGATAAAAAAATGAAAAATAGGAGAAAAGTAAGAATATGGGAGAAACAATTCAGTAGAACCAACATCCACATAATGGGAGTTCGGGGTGGGGAAGAGGGTGGGACATGAGAAAAAAATGAGACATAAAATCATCAAGGGATCGTTCCTTGGCCTATTGGCTAAGATCAAGTGTAAAATCATCAAGGAAACAATTTTCACAAGTAACAATCATAACTGAAGGATATGAGTGTCCAGATTGAAGAGATCCACCAAGTGTCTTGCACAATGAACAAAAATAGATTCACATCAAGGAACCTTATAAAATTTCAAAATAACAGGAACACAGAACAGCTCCTAGAGTAGAGAGGGATAGGGAGAAACAGATTTCATACAATGGCCTTCTTAGCAACGCTGGAAGCTTGAAGACAATGGCACAAGTCAACCAATGTTCTGAGAGAAAAGCATCTCCAGCCTAGAATTCTATACCCAGCCAAACCATCAATTAAGCATGAGAATAAAAATAAATACATTTTCAGACATGCAAGTTCTCAAAAAAATCGTTTACCACTTTTAAGTTAATGGAAAAAAATGTGCTCTACCGAAATGAGGAGGTAACCCAAGAAAGAGGAGGATATGGAATCCAGGAAACAAGATCCAGCAGAAAAGGAAACCAGGGGGATTGCCAAGAAGTTAATGAAGAGTGATCCCCAAACAACAGGGGTAGAGCAGATCTAGGAAGCACCCAACCCTGTCCAGAATGTCCCAGGAAAGATTTCCTCAAGAAGATGAAATTGGTAGAACAAGAATTGTGAATACAATTTTGAGACAAATTTTACTCAACTGGGGGAAGAGTTTGGTGTTGAATTAGTGACATATGCATAAAAAACTAAGCAGAGAGGAAAAAAGATTAACCCCAGGGAGGAAATGTCAATCAGGAAAGCACAAGTCATCACAGCTCAACTGTAAATAGTGCTTTCAGAGTCAAAATAATGTAATCACTAAATACTGATCTAATAACACCATTTTATTAGTGTAATGAAATACGCTATTTTATTACACTACTGAAATAGATTACTATTTTGGAAAGATGGGAAATGGGAAGTGTGGGTGTTGACAGATGGTGAAGAAAAACACCCTCCCCAGGGAGAAGTCAACAGACAATGCTGAAAATGGAAAATTCAAGTAGTATAAAGATAAGCACGTTATTTAGAGATACAGAGATAAATAACCAAAGAATCAACTCAATCACTAAAAATAGACACCTCTGGAGAGTAGAAAATGGGTGGGGGGCAGATGGAGAAGTCCAGGACTGTGTGTGTGTGTGTGTGTGTGTGTGCATGCACGCAAAGGCGTGTTTGCTACAAATCTTCTAGAACTGTTTTTCTCTCTAAACTATGTGCAAAGGTAACTTTTATTTTAAAATGAAATGTAAAAGAAAAACTAATAAAAACTTGAAGTGGAAAAAAAAAAGGAGGAGGAGGAGATGAAGGGGAAGGGGTGGGAGAAAAAGACATGGCTGCTTTTGACCTCTGAGATCTGATTATTATTAGGTCATTAAATATGAAATGTCTGATTTCGAATCAAAAGCGTAGTTGATTGTATCTCAAACAAGAAGCAGTACAATTAATCAAAGTATGCAGCTAAACTATCCACACAGTTTTGCCATCTTAACGGTAGCTTGTGTATGGCAGCAGCAAAGAGGCCTGGCCAGTGAGTGGTGATGAAATCGCGAAAGGCGTTTTCCACAGCTTGTTGAGAATTGAATATTTTTCCTTGCAAGAAGTGGTCCAAAGCCTGGAAGAAGTGGTAGTCAGTTGGTGCAAGGTCTGCTGAGTATGATGAATGACGGAGTTTCCAAGTCCAGCCTCTGTAGTTTGAGCAGTGTTGTTTGTGCGACGTGTGGTCGAGGGTTGTCTTGCAAGAGGATTGGCCTGTGTCTATCGACCAATCTCGGCTGCTTAATCACAAGCATCCTCATTATTTCGTCCAGTTGGTTGCAGTAGACATCCACTGTAATAGATTGACCAGGTTTCATGAAGCTGTAGTGGATAATGCCAGCGCTGGACCACCAGACACTGTTAGCTTTTTTGGATGAATATTCAGTTTTAGACCGTGTTTTGGCACTTCATCTTTACCCAGTCATTGTGATGAACGCTTGCGATTGTCAAAAAGACTCCATTTTTCATCACACATAACAACATGGTGTAGAAATGGTTCGCCTTTATGTCATGACAGCAAAGAAAGGCAAGCTTCAAGACGATTTCTCTTCTGATGCTTGTTTAACTCATGCGGAACCCATCTATCCAGCGTCTTTACCTTGCCAATTTGTTTCAAATGGTCCAATATTGTTGGAGTAGTAATGTCAAACCTTGCTGCTAATTCATGTGTAGGTTGAGATGGATTCGCTTCCACTACAGCTTTCAGCTCATCATTACCCACCTTGGTCTCAGGCCGCCCACATGGCTCATTTTCAAGACTAAAATCACCAGACCAGAACTTCTCAAACCATCAACGTACTGTGCGTTCATTAGCCACATCCTTCCCAAACACTTTGTTGATATTTCAAGCTGCCTGTGGTGCATCGGTTCCATGACGGAACTCATATTTGAAAATAACACAAATTTTTGACTTATCCACGGTTTCACAAAAATTGCTCTAAAAAAAGACTTTGAAAGATAATCACAAGCCATAAAGTGCGTTTGAAAAACTCATGATAAAAATAAAACAAGAAGTGTCAAAGTGAAATATCAGAGATAAACTTAAGGAAATCAGACATTTCATACTTATAACCTAATAGAAGCTACAGCTCAGCTGCTTATTCCAAAGGACCCCACCGCTCTGCCTGCCTTCCTGATGGGAGCCTCCCCTAGGAGGACTCAGGGGCAGATAGAGTATAGATTGTGCCCCAAATTTCATACATGTGAAAGCTGTCCAGATGGCCCTCACAGGAAACACAGACTTGCTCACCCATATGGAAGACTCGTTTTAGCCCCAACTTCCCCTAGGATAAACTGACCCCTGGGTCCTCTCCCCTGGAGCACACCTGCTAACCAGCACAGGGGTGAGGTTGGTTCTGAGGGTACACAGAACCTCAGCCCCCGCCCTGGGGAGATAAGAACATAGGACTGACAATTCTTCAAGCACTCAGAAGGACAGGGTTCTGGCAAACTCAGATCCACACCCCTTGGCTTCTGCTTCACATTGGTCAAAGCATGTATATATTATCTTACTGCCTTGTGGCCGCTATCATTTCTCATGAGGGCTCAGCTGCCTTTACTTCTGTTAGCCATGACAGGAATGGGCTGGCCTCATTATTCAGCTTCTCGGGTGTGAGTATAGACTCCCCTCAGGAGGCCAAGGCTTCCTGCCTTCCGTCCCCAGCACCATGTGCCCCTGGACTGGAGGAGAGCTGTCCCCCAGAAGGGTTCAGCAGGTACTTCCAGGTATACCCTTTCCTTTCTCATGTCTGGCTGAAGCAGCCAGCGTCTTGCCAGACAGCCCCTTATGCTGAGGGACCTACAGTCAGGCCCTGGTGAGCTGGGCCATCTCCTGGCAGGCATTCCTGCCAGTTCCATAACTTGCAGTGAGGAGCTCCAGCTGTGGAGTCAGACCTGGGTTCAAATATGCCTATTCTCTGTGTGACAAGTTATTTTACCTCTCTGAGCCTAGGGTTCCTCAGCTGCAAGACAGGGATAATAAAAGTATCCATCTCACATCACAGGGGTTTCGGGAGGATTAAACTTATTAACAAGACCCCTATATCCCTGAGCCTGTGCTGTAGGCAGGCACTGGGCATGTGCTACTATGAGGACCTGCATCACGGCGACAGCCCTCTGCCTCCCTGCCTGCTGCCATCCAGGTCCAGCCTCCTCTCCTCATCCCAAGCCACAGTCCTCACAAGACGAGTTCTAGGCTGCAGCCAGCCCACTTGGAGAGGCAACATGACCAACAGACTCTGAGTCCAAGGGCTGCCCAGGCTCCCCCCAGCTGGAGCCCCCACTGCTCCCATCCCCAGGTTTATTCCCGGGCCTGGCAGGGCCTCTGAGAAGAGGGAGCCCAGGAAGAGGAGGTGTGAGAAGGCGGTATGGGCCCGCACGCCAGGATCTTCCTCGCCATCTGTCTAGTCGGTCACTAGTGGGCCCTCGCCCATCAGGAGTGACAACGCCTCCTTCCTCCCAGCTGCTCTGGGCATCCCTCACCCACCTTCCTCTCCCTCCTCTCTTCCCAGAGCTCGGCTGAGCTCGCTCTTAATTAGCCTGACAAAACTCAGTCACCAGGGGAAGTCCTTGAAGTTGGGGATTTCAACAAAGCTAAACCACTAAATCCCAGGGCCGCCAGCCTGTCTTCACAGCTTCTCCGGCTCTGCCAGAAATCGCACTTACTCCCATGCAGAAACCACAGCCCTGGCGGCTGCAGTGTCTCCCCACCCCCATCTCAGGCCACCTTATCAAGGCAGGCCAGCCTCTCCTTTATCTGCCTGCCATCACTAAGTGCTTCCATCCCTCTGACAGGCCCCATAAAAGCTGGTAAAAGACAAGGCTGCCCCACTTTCGACATCACTGACTTCAAAGACCCCGAATTAGGTGGGGCCAATCTGGATGCCTTGCCAAGTTGAGAGTGATGCTTGGTGCTCCTGGGATGGCCCTGTTGGTCTGGGGATCACTCAGCGAGCCCCAGAGCTTATCAGTAAATACACAGAAGTGGTAAATACACAGAAGTGGTTAAAAGCACGGACTCTGCAGCCAAGTGGCCTTGGTTCAAGTCCTAGCTCCACCACTTGGTAACTGGGCAAGTCGCTTACCCTCATAGGCCTGAGAGTTTTCATCTGCCAGATGGGGATATTGAAATTTTCCTGCCTGTTTGATCCTCCAAATGTCACTGGGAAAGACTTGACGTGCTGACAAAGGCTCCCTCCCGCTTCTTGGGGCCCCTGAGAGCCATCTTTCCAGGGCCTTTGGTAGCAGAGAGAATTGACTTTCCTGGGTGGCATTAGGAAAGAACAAGTGAGAAAAGGACCTGGGCCACATGGTATCCAAAGCCTCAACTCCCAACTCCCCACCACCCACCCCAGACCTATCAGAGTTCAGGTTCCAACCCCCCTAACCTTTAATGGCAAAAGTCTGACCCCCAGGGAACAGGGGGGTTATTGTTTAGTACTGCGGTCCCCAACCCCCAGGCCGTGGCCTGGTACCGGTCTGTGGCCTGTTAGGAAACGGGCCACATGTCACCGCCTGAGCTCCACATCACACCACCCCCTCGCCACCCACGACAACCCACCTCCCCACTCCCCGTCCATGGAAAAATTGTCTTCCGTGAAACCAGTCCCTGATGCCAAAAAGGTTGGGGGCCGCTGGTTTAGTGGGTACAGGGTTTCAGTTTGGGAAGATGAAAGAGTCCTGAAAATGGATGATGATGATGTTCACATAACAATGAATATTTAATGTGAATGTATTTAATACCACTAAACTATACACTTAAAATGGTTAAAATGGTAAATGTTATGTTATGAATATTTTACCACAATTTTTTTTTTTTTTAAAAGTCTGACCCCTTCCACGTCCCCCAGGTAGACGAGGAAGTGGAAAGTAGTGGAGACAAGGTGCTTCTTAGCTCTTCCAAGGCTCTAGCTGCTTAAAGGAAAGTTGATAACGGAAAAGAAGCCCAAACCAAAAGCTGATTACCTCCTTCCAGCCCCAAATCCCCCGTAGCGCCTTCAGCCCCCTGTCTGGAGGCTGACCACATAGGCACACTGCCCCGCCTCCCGGACGCCCTGGAGTCTCCTCCTGCCTAGCTCCCGCCCCCAAACGGTGGCTGCTGGGACCCCAGCTCCAGGTCCTCAGGGCAAAGAAATAAGTGCAGAAAGGAAAAGAGAAAAAAGGAATTAAGTCATCCTCAGCTTTTCTCCCAAGTTTTACTAAGAAGAATCAAGACGCTTTTTGGGCCCACTGCCCAGAGACAAAATAGGAGATGAAAATATTTATTTGTTTCTAAGGCTCTGGCAATCCCAGGATGAAAAGCCCACCTTGGTTGTAACTTACTGCAGCTCGGGCTGCTTCCAAGGCAGGCCCTCCCCACAGGCAGCCTCCCCCTCACGCAGCTCTTGGGCAAGAAGTTCCATCGCCCCACGGGGGGCAAAAGTGGGATCCCTGTCCCAACAGAAACTGAATCTATTAAATGAGAGTTATCCCCTATTGGCATCAGGGAGCCATAAATAGCCCAGCCGCCCCGGTTGAATCACCAGAGCTAGCACTGTGTCAGCGTTTCTATATAAACCAGGGTTTGCTAGGGGATTAGCTCGCAGCCATAAAAAATTTGCTCCAGGCTGAAACTTGGCCTAAAGAAAATCCCAGCCCAGAAGTAGATACTGAAAAGAAAGCCAGACGGACACCACCCCCAAGCCTCCCGAGGACAACGGTGCCTGTGACCAGGACTTCTTACACGGGGGATCTGTGGTCACCAGCACAGAAGAAATTGGTGATTTAGGGCACCGATTGGGGTTGTCATAATTCAAAAATTGGGTTTTGTACCCAAAGTAAAGGAAAGGATAGTTGCTGCTTTGAGAACTTCGAACAGGTCTGAGTTTGAGAGTACATAATCCAAACCCTCCCCTTTCCTGCTGACAGCTAAATATCAAGCAAAGGGAGATTTACCTCAGCAGGGAACAAGTGTTCATGTTTATACCCTGTATGTTGTTGAGATAGTGCATGCTGTCTTCCACCTCAAGGGAAAAGTTTTAAGAGCAAGGCCTGGGAACCTAACAGATCAGAAGGGTAGAATAACTTCATGTATGACACAGGTGTAGTCAGTGGGAAATGGATGTTTTATTTTTTTCTCCCCTATGCCTGTCAGTCCAGCATCACTGTAATAAGCTAAGACCCTCCAACCAATCAAATATTCTGATATGATCAAATAAAAAATAAATTGAGATTAGACAGTATGTAAACAATGAAGGTTCTAGATCAAACAAAGTCTAAAAGATGTGTAATTTTAAATTATTAGTTATTTAGAGCATTTTCAGAACAATTAACATGATGGAAAAATTTTCAACCACTGCAAGGTTACAGTTGTAACCTTACATTAAAAAAATAGGAATGGCATGTAAAACATTAAAGAAAGAAATGTAGTTGCCACAAAAATGAAAGATGCAAATCATCGTAGTAAAAATATAAATCAAAACAACAAATTTGAACAATCAAACTGACAAAATTAAAATAGATTAGTAATAACCAGTGCTAGCGAGGATATGGGGAAGTAGGAGCTCTCATTCATTGCCAAATTATGATGAATTGCTACAACCTTTACTTACTGTTCTTTTACATCACTTAATTTTTTTTTAAAGTTATTCACATGTGTCAGAAGATTTAAACTTGCCCATGTCCCTTACTGATAGGGGAGACTTTTTTCTAGCAAGTTTACTATCTCAAGTAATATCATGATGTGGTGTTAATTACAAAGCAATGTTAAAATGTAGAGTAGTAAGTTTAGTATGAGCCCATTTTTATTTTTTTTAAAAAAGAGGCAAAAGGTAAAATCCCTAAATATGTGTGTGTTTTTATTTAAGTTTGTCTGTGAATAGAGAAAGATATAGACAGAACCACTCTATACTGTAAACATTGGTAACCTCTTGACTCACAAACTATTGATTTTTTTCTCGATACATCTTTATATTACTTTTTACAGCAAATATATACTAGTTTCACAATATTTTTAAGTAGAAAAGTTTTTAATCACTCCAAAATACAAAGTTGATTGGTTGAGGGGAAGTGGTTGCAGAACCTCAAGACATGCTTAATAAGTACTATGGCGTATACTCATCGACGGCCACTAGGGAGTGGCCAGAGGATTGGCACAGCCCCTGTGCTCAGAAGCTCACAGACAAGTGGAGGAGGCATAGTACTTGACACCTTTACAGAACAATTTTAAAAATCCATAGTGGTTCAGAGGCAGACAAGAGCCCAGTGTTCAGATCTGCAGGCTTCATGGTGGAGGCTTCCAAGGTTTTGAGAAGGGAAGGACATGGATGAAGGAAGGATGAAAACAGGGCAAGAGAAAGCAACAGCATCAACAAAAGGTCTCTGGGTCTGAATGAGCCTGGTCAGGAGAGGCCAACAGTCTAAGAAAGGGCTTGGCATACAGTAAGTGCTCAGTAATGCTTCCTGAGCTCTACCTGCCAAATCTCCTACTCTTGAGAAGGTAGCACTGGTAAAAAGAGAGTTTTCACATTTGTCTGAAAGCTGCCTCTGCAGAGGACTGGTTTTGGTTTCCCTTTAAGGACCTGGTTCTCTAGGGGATGATTTACAAGCATTCTGCTCTCTGGCCTGAAATGCTGAGCCAAAGGCAGGCCCTCTGCAAGTCCAGGAGTCCCACCAGGGAAGCACAGGCCTGTGAGGCTCACCTCTGAGGTCACAAAAACAGCATTCATGCTGGGACCCAGCCAAGGTCAGTTCCCATAGCCACCCCCAACTCCAGGTCAACCCACCTTCTTCAAAAGCACACAGTCAGTTGCTATCTTCCCAGCTGGGATTTAAGTTTCTGGAGGGCAGCAACCACACCTGTCTGGTTCACCCTTCTATGTCCAATGCCTAGCCGAGTGAGTGTTCAGTGAACATATGTTGAATTAATGTTTGCTGAGAGAGTTGGTCTTTGCAGCAGAAACCTCTGGCTTGTCCCTTTGGTCTCTGGCAAAGGGATGCTACTATCAGGGTGTGGGAGGTAAGAGGTGGGATTTGGGGGTTACAAGACTGATAAATACTGTTTTGTTTTGAAAGAGCAAAAGAAAATAGTGAACCATACCAATATTCTTAAAAGAGTATTTGAACTAAGGAAGAGGACGGTCTGTGCGTTATTTTCCATGGGGGAAGGGGGATAGTTTGCAAATTCTTTTCACTGGAGGCATAAGTAAGTGGTCTATTTCACATGTGATTGCTAAAGGAGGAAGAAGGAAGGAGGACAGTTTTCCCATAGGCACATCCTTAGTCGGAAGGGTGACAGTTTATTTGTTTCAAGCCCAGGAATGTCATGGTGCGGCTTATGCTCCTAGATTGCTCAGGAACAGCAAAGCTGGCTCTGAAGAGAGACACATCCCTGCCTGCCAGTGCATCTCTCAGCCCTCAGGTTTGTGCCTGTCTAGGAAGAGGGTGGGCCTCCTTGCTACAGCTCCTGTGAATCCCAAGAGGACCATGCCCCCGGCCCCCTCCCCATTCCCAGTCTGCAGCTGGAGATGTTCACTTCCTCTTGCTCAGCTGATGCTGCTTCACTGTCCTAAGAGGGTACAGGAAGGACAGACATGAGCTCCGAGGCACACAACAGAGAGCTCATCCAAGCCACCCCTCACTAATTCTATCTAACTCAACACCTATCCATTGAGCGTCCACTCAGCATTAAGCCCATGCAAGGCCAATGTGTCCCCCACCCTCATGGCCTGAGAGCTGGCAACCCCCAGTCTGGGACTCGTGGCTTCCGTGTCACCACGGAAGTGACAACACCTTCCTCCTTCTGGGGCAATCACTGCTTCCCCCAGAACACGAAGGGGCATCTGGCTCTCTCCTTTCACTTCAAAATCTTTGGTTTTAAAAATCTTTGCTTTCTGCTCAGAGGAACTGAGGTCCCTTCATTCATACAACAAATATTTAGCAAGTACTTCTTCTGAGCCAGGCTGTGATCTAGATGGTGGGGAGACAGCAGCGAAGAAAATAGACAAAAATCCCTGCCTTCGTGGGGCTTAAATTTTAGCAGGGGAGGCAGGGAAAAAACCCCTAATTAATAAATAAGTAATTTCTCTAAGAGCTCTAAGATAAAGCTGGGCCCAGGCATGCCAGGGTCAGAAGGGGATAACGTTCGATAGGGTGGTCGGGAGGTTCCTTCTCAATTCCCGCCTGCTCAGCCTTTATCTTCTTACCGAGATGGTGTTATTATGGTTCCCAAATGTTTGAGGTTCAAGTGAAGAGTTCATCTGTAATGGGATTATTTCTCGCCCTGTTTGCTTTCATTACAGTCCGACTTTCTCCGAGCATGAGAATCTAACCTTACTGAAAGCATATTTTGGTAATCTGATATAAACTAAATTTAAACTTTGACCTCCAACAATAAAAACGCTCCTTTCCCTCTCTGAAAACCTGAAATTCAGATTAAGGGCCTGCCAGCTTCACTTTCCGGGTCTCTAACTGACTTCTAATTAGATTCTAATCATTACTCAGAAGGGGCTGGGGACAGGCCAAGGCCCGGGCCCATGGTGGGCAGCCGGGCCCATGGTGGGCAGCCGGCCCATGGCCTGGTTTCTCCTCATTCCCATTAGAAGTCAGACGCTTCTCTTAGCTTTCCCACACTCCAGCTCCTGTTTTGTGGCATTGTCTTGGAGTACTGAGTTCGTGCTGAAAACTCAAGATAAAATTGCTGTCTCAAGATATGTTCCAAATTTGCTCTGATCCCGTTTTGCACGAACTGCTTTAATCCTGCTGTGGGTAAAGGTTAAGTATGAGCTTACTCAAGTCTGCCCCCACGTCATGTCCTAATTCCTGTAGGTTATCTTATTTAGAAATTAAGGGAATTGACTACAAATCCACGTGTGGGCTGTCTGCGGCCAGGGCTGCTCCCTTGGTCTGAGCCTTTAGCAGCCTTGCCTGCCACCGCCTCCCCAGCCACGCTGTTTTTCAGAGCTTGGCATTCATAAGTTGTTCAGGTTTGCTATACACAAAATTAAAGCCTTGCTTTTATTTATTTTTCTTTAAAGAGAGACATTACATAAATTTCACAGTCTGGACCAGAATAAGCAACTGAAAATTCAAATTCAGGGATGTCCTACATTAATAACTGTTCACTGAGGAAGCATTTCCTGTTTATACGTTGAGCTAATGAGAATCCATCACTCCTGTCAAATACACTGAACACCAAATTCAAATGTCAAACCAAATGTAAGAGGTCACACATTTCCTTTGCTAACTAAAAGTGTAATTCATAAATATTATTGCTACCAAATTCTCCATCTACAACATTTGTTTAGAAATATGCACATGTAATATAAATTGTGATTAAGTTAAATGGGTATATTATTTCCTGTTTTAAGGGCTAACAGCAGCATGAATTATGCTTTACTGCAAAGAAGTCTCAAGTCACAAGCAGCTCTGCCTGAGTACTGCCCCACATTTTACACCCCCAGATTGGCTTTTGCACGTTCATTCATAAATACTTTACATTACCCAGCCTTGCTGATAACTTTCACTTCTGCTGCCTTATAAAATAGCTCTCAGTATTGAAAAGGTCAGCTAAATGGACATAAACTTGGGATCTAGCTACGTTTAAAAATAAAAGTGGAAAAACAAAAAAGATTTACGAAGCCTGTAAGCTTCATCTACCTCTGTAAGCACGGTACCAGAGTCCAAATTAAACTGAAACTTTGCATCTGTGGCATGATTTAGCGAGATGGGAGTTGTTAGCACGGGAAGCAACAATATGGATTTTTTTAACTTCCAAAATTATTACTGGGAAGTAGAGAAACAACCTTTCATTCCTTTTTTAATCTACAAGTAAATTCAACTAATATCTTTAGTTTTAAAAACCTGTATAAACGTTAATACTTACATTATTTTAGGAGAACAAAATGTATTCTAGCAAGGAAAACAAGGTAAGTACAACAAACAGAAATAGATTCTCACTTAAGAACCTGGTAGGGAAAAGTCCTCATGGCATTCAAATAAAGAGATGAAAAAGGGAAGACCAGAATCAAAGCTGACCCTCACTAGTCATGCTCGGCCAGTTCAAGAAAAAAATATAGTTTCACTCCCTAGTCAAAGAAAATTATTACCAGGGACCAAAAAATTTTTTTTAAAAGCAAGCAAAGAAACCCTACCCTCCCAGGCCTAGGTTGAGAAGTTTGTTCCCATGGGCAGACAGGCAAGCTTAGCTCCAGATCTCAGCAGAGCCAGACAAGCAAGCCCCACTTTCACATCAGCGAGGCCACTGGGCAGGTCGCCCTGGGCTGGGCCGTGTGAGGAGAGAGGGTGGGTCAGGTGCTCCACAGAGGAGCTCTGACTCATCACTGTTTTCCAAACTTGGTCAAAGGGGAGCCAGCCTGACGCCATTGTGGCAGACGATTTTGCAATGAAACTTTGTGAGTCTTTGATGTCACAGATCGGGAGAGAGGGATAAACTGGGCTCCTTGAAGAGATAACTAAGATGACTTCCAGCTTTTGAAGTCTAGTGAAGAGCATTTCATAAACTCCAGATTCAGAAGGAGATAATTAACAGATTCCACTGAGGCTTATATCTGTGGACATCACTATGACTGCTGCCCCGCAGCCCATAGGGACACCCTACCCTGCCCATGCACCATGAGGCAGGCAGGGGCCTACTCCTTACCCGCCCCCTGGCTTCCCTGAAAGCTTAGGCTGAATGGGCAGATGTGGGTTCAAAAACAAGTACTGCTGGAGAACAGGTTTATTTAAAGCATGTAGCTCTCATTCAGTATTTTAAATTAGGTTTCCAATAGTTTTATCATAATATTTGTTCATCATAATATAATAGTTACATCATTGGGTTATCTTATATGTGGCCACTTTAAATCTGTTACTTGTGATTTGAAGCCCAGCGAAAGAAAATGATTTTTTTAATCCCACTTTTTAAAATTAAGGTATAATTTACATGAAGTGAAATACTGACGTCTTAACTGTCCAGTCAGTTTTGATGACTACATATGAAGACACGGGACATTTCCCACACTTGCCAGTCAATCTCCCACCCCCAGAATCAACCACTGATTTTATTTCTATCATCACAGGTTACTTTTTCCTATTTTAGACTTTCCTTTAAATGGATTACATAGCATGCACGTTTTCATTCACTCACCGTGTTTGAGACCCATCCACGATGTTGCATGCAGTAGCAGTTTGTTCTGTTCTATCGCTTGGTATTCTGCCGTATGACTATGCCACAGTGTGTTTATCTGTTCTTCATTGATGGACACCTGGGCTGTTTTCCAGTTTTAGATTTTTGTGAATGAAGCTGCTATGATCATTCTTATACAAGGATTTTTGTGGAAATATATTTTCATTTCTCTCAGGTAAATACGTAGGAATAGAATTGCTGGCCATAGGGTAAACATATTTTTAACTTTTTAAGAAAGTGCCAGTTTTCCAAAGTGGTTATACGAGTTACACTCCCAACCAGCAATGCATGAGAGTTCCAGTTCCTCCACATCCTCTGCCACATTTACTGTCATCAATTTTTTTCACTTTAACCAACTTCTAGTTGATGTCTAGTGGTGACTCACTGTAATTTTAATTTGCATTTCCCTGATACCTAATGATGTTAAATACTTTTTCAATAATTTTATCATAATATATATTCATCATAATATAATGGTACTTAACTGGCCATTTGTGCATCTTCTTTAGTGATGTTTCTAATCAGGTCATTTTGCCAATTTTTAATTGGATTGTCTTTTTATTTTTGAGTTGTAGGACTTCTTTATATATTCTGGATGCAAGTCTTTTGTGATTCATATTTGTTGGCAAATCTGTGGCTTGCCTATTCGTTTTTTTTTGACAGTGTCTTTGATAAGCAGAAATATTTAATTTTGTTGACAATTTATCAATTTTTGCTTTTATGGCCCATGCTTTCTGTGACTTCTCTAAGAAATCTTTGCCTACCTCAAGGTTGGAAAAATATTCTGTGTTTTATAGTAATTTTATTGCTTTAGCTTTTATTTTTTAGGTCAATGACCCATATTGATCTGATTTTTATATATGGTTAGAAGTAGAAATAAAGGTTCTTTTTTTTTTTTAATGGATATCCAGTTGTTTCTGCACCATTCATTAAAGAGATTTTCTTTCCCTATTGAATTTCCTTGGCATCTTTGTCAAAAATCACTTGCCCATACATCTGTGGGTCTATGCATGGACTTTATTTTGTTCCATTTATCTATTCCAAATTTGTTTTACTTTTTCAATATTGTTTTGGCTATTCTAGGCCCTTTGCCTTTTTGCATAAATTTAAAATTATTTTGTCAAAGATAAAAGCTTACTGGAGTTTCATTTAGGACTGATCAATTTGGGAGAACTGACATCTTAATATTCAGTTTTCCAATTTCTAAACATGGTATATCTCTTATTTAGGTCTTCAATTTCTCTCAGCAACATTTTATAGTTTCCAATCTTATGCACCTTTCATTAAATTTATCCCTAAGTATTTGAATTTTTATGCTATAAAAAAAGTTTGAAATTTTTCATTGCTAATATATGGAATTATAATTTTATTATATTCTGCAACATTGCAAAATAAATTATTAGTTCTACTCATTTTCTTAATTCCTTGGTTTAGGAATTTCCTTTACATATTTCTTTTTCTTAAAAGAAAAAGAAATTTGCTTTGTTTAAGAATTCCAGTAAAATGTTGGATAAAGGCCATAAGAGAGACATCCTTGCCACTGGAGAAAAGTATTCAATTCACCAATAAGTATGTTAGCCATAGGATTTTTTTGTTATTGTTGTTGCTGGGGTTTTTTTTGTAGATGCTATTTGTCAAGTTAGGAAAGGTCCCTTCTATTCCCAGTTTGTTGAGAGTTTTTAATCTGGAATGGATGTTGGTTGGGATTTATCAACTGCCTTTTCTACATCTATGAAAATGATCTTACGATTTTCTCCTTCAATTAGTTAATATGGTGAATTATAGTGGTTGATTTTTTAAATATTATCCCAACCTTACATTCCTGGTATAAACCCTACTTTATCCTTTTTTTACTATTATGAGATTTCAATTATTAATATTTTGTTAAGGATTTTCATTATCAAGGACTTACCTATGAGAATGAGGGACTTTGGTCTGTAACTTTCTTTTCTATAATGTCCATGTCTGGTTTGGGTATCGAGGTAATTCTGAACTCATGTAATGAGTTACAAAGTATTCCCTAAAACTCTATTTTCTGAAAGAATTGATATAGAATTGATACTATTTTTTCCTTAAATATTTGAAAGAGTTCACCAGAGAAACTATCTGGACCTAGAGTTTTGTTTGTGGGAAGTTGTTTAATTACAAGTTCAATTTCTTTAATGAATTTTGAATTTATGTTTACTATTTCTTGTTTTGTAAGTATGCTTTTTAAGGAATTTGTCCCTTTCATCCAAGTCATTGAATTAATCGGCATAAAGTTGTTTGTAATATCACCTCATTATCCTTTTAAGGTCTGTAGGCTGTTCAGTGATGTCCCCTGTTTTATTCCTGATATTGGTAATTTGTCTTCTCACCCTTTTTCTTGATTAGTTTTCCTAGGTGTTTATCAATTTTATTAATCTTTTCCACAAACCAATTTCAATCTTTGCTGATTTTCTGGATTTTTTTTTGTATTTCATTGATTTTTACTCTTATTTGGGTTTAATTAGTTCATCTCTTTTAGCTTTTTAAGGTGGAAGCAGAGGTCATTGATTTTCCACCTTTCTTATTTCCTAATGTAAGCATTTAAAGCCATACATTTCCCTTTAAAATGTGTGCATCCCACAAATTTTGATGTCACCTGTTCATTATCATCAAATTTAAAATATTTTCTGATTTCTCTTGTGATTTCTTCTTTGAGGCATAGTTTATTTAGTTGTATGTAGTTTAATTTCCAAATATTCAAAGAACTTTCTAGGTATGTTGTTGTTATTGATTTCTACTTTAATTCCATTGTGTCCAGAAAACATACTTAGAAATTCAATCCTTAGGAATGTACTGAGACTCGTTTTATGGTCCAATTCACAGTCTATTTTGAGGAATGCTCCATATGCACTAGAGAAATATTTGCATTTTGCTTTTGTTGGGTGTGGTAGTCTATAAACGTCAATTAGATCAGGTTATTGGCAGAGTGGTTCAAATCTTCCATATCCTTACTCATTTTTCGATCTATCAATTACTGAGAGAGGAGTATTAAATTCTTCAGCTATGAGTGGATATGTACAGTTTTCTTTACTTCTGTCAATTTTTGCTTCATGTATTTTATTTTTTTTAGAATTGTCTAATTGAAGTTAGCATCATGTATTTTAAAGCCTTGTTATTAAGTACAAACAAATTTTGGATTTTTATGTCTCCTTGATTAATTAAACCCTTAATATCATTATAAAATGCTTTTTTATCTTTTTATCAACTTGAAGTCTACTCCATCTGATATCAGTTTCACTTGTTTTCTTATGTATAGTATTTGCATTGTATCATTGTATCTTTTCCAAATTTTTTACTTTCAATCTGTTTGAGTCCTTTTTTTTCCTTTTATTTCAGAATATTATGGGGGTACACCACTTTGGTTATATGTCATGCCCATGCACTGCCTATGTCAGAGCTACAATCATGGACATCCCCCAAACTGTGCGTCCCGCACCCATTCAGTGAGAGTTTTCCCATCCCCTTCACACCCCCCCGCCAGCCCCCTGATGAATATTATTGCCATGTGTGACATAAGTATTGATCAGTTAGTACCAATTTGATGGTGAGTACCAGTGGTGGTTGTTTTTCCATTCTTGTGATACTTCACTTCGAAGAATGGGCTCTAGCTACATCCAGGATAATACCAGATGTGTTAATTCACCATTGTTTTTTATTGCTGAGTAATACTCCATGGTATACATATACCACATTTTATTAATCCACTCGTGTATTGATGGGCACCTGGGTTGTTTCCACATCTTTGCAATTGTGAATTGTGCTGCTTAACATTTGCATGCAGATGTCTTTATTATAGAATGTCTTATTATCCTTTGGATAAATACCCAGTAGTGGGATTGCTGGATCAAATGGTAAGTTCTACTTTTAGTTCTTTGAGGTATCTCCATATTACTTTCCATAGAGGTTGTACTAATTTGCAGTCCCACCAGCAGTGTATGAGTGTTCCTATCTGTCCACATCCCCACCGACATTTGTTGTTTTGGGACTTTTTGATATGAGCCAATCTCACTGGAGTTAAGTGATATCTCATTGTGGTTTTGATTTGCATTTCCCTGATGATTAGAGAAGTTGAGCAATTTTTTATGCGTTTATTGGCCATTATTCTGTCTTCTTTTGAAAAATTTCTGTTCATGTCATTTGCCTACTTTTTAATGGGTTGTTTGGTTTTTTTCTTGTTGATTTTCCTAAGTTCTGTATAGATTCTGGTTATCAGCCCTTTATCAGATGTGTAGCATGCAAATATTTTCTCCCATTCTGTAGGTTGTCTGTTCACTCTAATCTGTTTGAGTCTTTATGTTTAAAGTATATTTCTTACAAACCATGTATAGTTGGGTCTTGCATTTTTATCCAGTCTGACAATCTTTGCCTTTTAATTGGAAGGTTAGTCCCTTTACATTTAATGCAATTATTCATACATTTTTATTTTAAATATACCAAATTTGGGTTTTATTTATATCTGTCTTTCAGGCTCTTTGTTTTTCTGTTCCTCCTATTATGTATTTTTGGGATGAAACAAATACACTTAGTAGTTCTTTTCATCTCCTCTATTGACATTTTAGTCATGCCTCTTTGAATTATATTTTTAGTGATTTCTCTAGAGATTGCAATCTTTAATTTATCACAGTTCACTTTTTAAAGATATTCTATTACTTCATGAGCAATTTAGGAACTTAATGAAAGTATATTTCCAATTACAATGCTCCCTCCTTTTATGTTCTTGTTGTCATATGTTTTCATTCTAAAAGACTATTAATTCCCATGTTCCTTTGTTATTATTTTTACCTTAAATGGCCAATTATCTTTAAAGATTTTTAAAGGTACTTTTTATTTATAGGCCTATTCACTCTTTCTGATGTTCTTCATTCATATACGTCCTTCCTGTAGGAGGTTTCCATCTGAAATCCTTTTCTTTCAGCCTACAGAACTCCTTTTAGCATTTCCTGTTCTCCTAGAGATTGATTCTTTCAGGTTTTGTCTGCCTGAAAATATCTTTATTTTACTTTTTTGAATGATATTTTCACTGGATGTAGAATTATAGGTTGACAAATTTTTTGTTTGTTTTTCCTTGTAGCATGCTAATGTTGACAAACCATCATCTTTATCCTTTGTTTTTAGCAATTTGACTATGATTCTGCTTGGGTTCCCCAAGCTTCTCGTACCTGAGGTTCTTGGGGCGGGGGGGTTCCCCATTAGTTTTAGAGAATATTTAATCCCTGTCTCTATCAATATTTCTTCTGCCATTTTCTCTCTCACCTTCTTCTTCTAGGATTCCAATTAGACTATTTGATGTTACTCCATAGAACTCAAGATACTATTTCATTTTTTTCACTATTTTTTCTCTTTTTGTTCCAGTTTGTATCATTTCTATTGAGTGTCTTTAAGTTTATTGCTTTTTCTTCCTCTGCTATGTCCAATTCCTAATAATCCCATTGACAGAATTTTTCATGGCTCATATCCTGTTTTTCATTTCTAGCATTTCCCTTTAGATCTTTTTTTTTCATACCTCTGCTCAAAGTCCCCATCTGTTCATACACGTTGCCTGCCTTTTCCACTAGATCTTTTAGCATATTTACCTTACATTCCCGGTCTGATAATTCTGACATTTGGGCCAACTTTGGTCTAGTTCTATTTATTACTTTGTCTCTTAAGAAGTGATCATATCATTGTTTGGATGTGTTTGATAAGTTTATATTGAATGCCACACACTGTATGTAAAAAAATAGTAGAGATGAGGCAAATACACCAAAAAAATAGAGAATTCTCTTCTTCTATTAGGCTAATAATGTGGAAAGTTGAGTTAGTATCTGGTCTGTAGTTGAGCTGGGTTTGTTTGGGACTTTATTATTGCTTTAGTTACATTTAGTGCACTACAGTCTTCAAATTCTCTTAGTGGTAGACTGTTGCTGTCCCATACTTAGTGTGAAGGCTTGTGTAATAGAGAGTATCTCTCAATTCTCCCACACCACCTTAGACTTCAGCAGGCTCTGTGCTATAGAAGACGTCTTCTCAACATTCCTTCCCCTTTTCTAGTGATATACTGTTGCCTATACCCAATGCAAGGCCCAGTGTTCAGGAGGATTTATTTAGGCAGCCCTACATACCTGTGCTTTAGAGAGGATCCCTCTTAGCACTCCTTCCTTTCCCCCAAGTAGCAGATGACACGGTCTCATCCTCAGTGCACAATCCAGAACTTGGGCAGTTTTCTGGCCCTCACCTGGCAGCAGACAACAGCTTCCTTTTACTCAGTGCAAGGCCCTGAGTAAGGGCTAGGTTTTTTTTGCAGATGACCACTGACTCTTGCCCATGCATGGTCCAAGAGAGTTTCCCTTGGTTCCCCTATTCTAGCCTAAGTGTTGGGCAGGCCTTGTGTACCTCTGCCTCTTACTCTGGAAAGGTCAGGAGTATGGGAGGGTTTTTATTAGTTCTCCTGCTTTAACCGCAGACTTAGGCAAGTCCTACACCACAGAGGGTTATCTTTCCTCCTGCCCTGCCCCCAGTCTCTTTTGTGAGCTCTCAGTGGAGGCCAGTGGACAAGAGTGAGCAAGAGTGAGACATCCCTTGTGTCGTAGCTTCCAATAATTCTAAACTGTCATGCTAACCCCCCCCCCCCGGCTCTTAAAAATTCATTACAATTTCAGTTGTTGGCTCCTTACTTCAATCTCTGATGGCTACCTCCTCCTCCTGCTGCTCTGCCCAAGGTAAAATTATCATGTGTCCCATCTCTCCTCAGAAGGCTGCCATCCTTTTGATTTTAATTCATTAGGTTACCCTGTATCCTCAGGGCAGTTCTCTGACAGACTTAAAAATATATGATTTTGTAAACTGGTTTGTTTTTATTCTTAGAGTGGGAGCAACATTCTCTTGCAGCTTTTTACAACCTAGCTGGAAGCTCTCACTACGAATATTAATAACTAATAATCTCTCTCATTTGATATGTATTTATACGCTTTAGGACACAATTTTCATTTTGTGCATTTATTCTTTTCTAATGAAATTGAAATGAAATCTTACCCTTCTCCCTTAGTCCCATAAGCTCCTTGCACATGGAGCTTAGGCATAGAAAGAAGGTAAGGAATTTGTATACAATCAGTAAAAGATTAGAATAACATTAGAACAATTTTAACTACAAAGCAACAAAAAACTTTGTTGGGCACACAGCAGATAAAGCAGGTAGTATTTTATATATGCATTATTTCATTCCTTACAAGTCAATGAGCTAGACACTGTTTTCTAGATGAAGAAATTCATGCTCAGAGAAATTAAATGACTTGTCTAAGGCCACACAGCTGAAAACTGGAGAGACCAGGACTCACTTGAACCCAAGCAGTCTAGATGTTGGAGTCCACACTCTTAACCTCCATGTCATGAAGAAGTGAGAGAGGGGTTAAATGCCCTAACTAAACTTTCTTTCATTAGTGATTTGACATCTGAGTTCTGACTAATTCACACAGCTCTCCACACACCCAGGGCCAGAGCAACACACACACTTTTTTTTCCCCCGTAATCTTCCACAAGGAATTGCTGCTCCCAGTCTTAAGCTCACCAGAATGCCTTTACATCACTCTGCTGCCTTCAGGAGGACCCTCTCCCCGGGCTACCCACCCAACATCACAAGGCTGGATGGAGTGTGGCAGCAGAGCAATGCCCTCGAGCAGGAGTAGGATGCAGACGACTCCTCAGGCGAATGCAGAGAGATCTGATTGTCCAAAGGGAACTTCTGAGGGGCTGGGGGCCTCCATAGGCAGCCTGAGTATAGGGGGGAGGGGGGAACGGGGAGCCTCAGTGCACTATGGGTCACCAGCTAACCAATCTAGGAGGACAACCCATGATTTTAAGGGAGAAGGGAAAATTCATCTAACTACATTTACAATTCAGCAGCACAACTTCCCAGACACACTGTCTAGAATAGGGCTGGCTCTTCTTGAAGCAATCTCTTGACTGTTCAAAGGAAGACTTCCCTGAGTCATTTTAAAAACTAGAGACATTGCCATTAGGGAAGAAGAGATCAAAAGCACCTTAATCTGCTCTATCAGTGGGCCAGCTACTTACCAAGTCTGAGAATGTTCCCCACGTGCTGCTTTCTGAGTCTGCACGATAGTCCCTGGGATTGGTACCTTGGATCCTGGAAAACAGAAATATGGTTTTACTTATGCAGATCTCTATCTCTGGGAGATGCGTGGAGTGATAACACTATAGCCCAATCAGCTCCCACTCCAATGGCTGCACAAGGGTATTTCAGAATTCATAATTGGGATAGCTGCGGTTGCTTTCTTTAAAGAGGGATAAAAACATTGAAATCCATCAAGAGCTCTGCTGTGTAACCTGAGAGCAGGCGGCATTCATTAATGGGAAACGCAAAAGCCATTTGCCCTCATGTTCTTAAGAAAAAGATTCCCTCAGCATTCCTCAGGGAGAAGTGGGCCCCACAGCTCCAAGCACTTGGGAAGGTTCCTCTTGTACAAGAGGCTAATGCTGCAGGCTTACCGATCCAAGGCTCTCTATTACACCACCAGGCTGCTATGAATTAAGGTTGCACTAACAGAAGTATGCTTCCAAGAGCAAGGGAGGTGAGGCCCTTCTTGCTTCTGTATGAGTCACTTGCACAGGAGTTTATTGCATTCAGGTCCTTTGCATTTTAACCAATTATAGTGAGCCCTGTGGTGGGTGTTCAGGATGAGGGGAGATCCGGGACCAGGACATATAAAATGGACATAGGGTCTGAACAAATTTAGCTTGTGTTTTTATTTCTGCTGCTGTTGATTAGCACTCTAACCCACACTCGTACTTTCTTCGCTCTGCGCTCTAATCTCATGAGTGCTGACTCCCCTCTGTCAACTAAACAAGGATGGTGGGTGGTTAACACACAGTGCCTGGCACGGTCAAGACATATTTGTTGAATGTATGAATGAATGAGCGAATGAACAACAAAAGAACAAATAGACAAACTAAAGGACTGCCTTGGGAGGGTGGGTCCCCAGATGCAAGTATCTGCCTACCCCACCCTTCCATGGGATGCAGGATGACCCTGGCGTGATCACGGTAGGGGGTAATGACGTTCCAGCCTGTCTCCCAGAGAGATGCCAGGGGCTGAAGGATTAGGCTCTTCCCAAGTCTATGAGCAAGCTGGGCTCCCGCTATAGAAGCATAACCACAAATGCCAAATCTGATGAAGTCAAACACAGGAGTCAAGTGGGGTCAGAAAGCTGCGGAACCACAGGCAAACTGAGGCCCTTCTATGCCTCTGCTTCCTTTTGTTGTAAATGGCTAAAAATCACAGCTAGCTCGTGAGTGTTGCTGAAAGAGTCAAATGAGATGCTGTCGGTAAAGGGAGTGTTAAAAACCATGAAGGACCCCAAAGACAGAGACAAGGACGGAAATAAAAGGCATCCTAAGGGGAGGGAGAGTCTGGCCTGAGACATGGGTGGGAGAGTCAGGGAAGAGCTATAGGGCTGGCCCAAGGGCGCCCAAGCCCTTCACAGGATTATCGGGGCTACTCCACAAACCCAGCCAGGAGGCTGGCACCTGAAATGAGGCTGGCAATGAAGTGGGCGAAAGATGTCTCTGCCCAGGGGCTGAGGGACCCTATGCCACTGTCTGCACATCCAGGACAGGAGGATGAAGCTACTGTTGCTGTATTGTTACCAACACAGCACTGATAACACACCCAGCTGCTCATAATTGTGTTCCCCTCATGCTTTAGCTATCAGGAGACTCAGAGTCTAGTTTGCAGCCTACTCCTGGCAACAGCACTGGCCCCGGAGTGGCTTTTCTTCCCCCCGCCCCCACCTCTCCTATTGGACTGTAAGCTCCAGGAGGGCAGGAACCATGGCTGGTTTTTTGTTTACTGCTCTAGCTACAGAGCCAGGCTCATGGTAAAAACTCAATATACTTGCTAAATGACCAACCACACTCTTATTTTCTTACCCTTTTTTCCCTTTGCCCTAGTTTCTTCTTACTTGTTTATCCTGCTGCAATACCACCACAGATCCTCTTATGTACAAGATGGAGTACAAATAAATATGTAAGAAAAAGAGGACATAAAAAATAAAGAATCCGTGGATGCACCATTCACTCCCCCAAGCAGCTTATGTAACAGCGTGGTTCTGCTGACCTTTCCTGCCCCCCTGCTAGAGGCAGGCAAGGCAGGTGCAGTTGCAGAAGGCTCTGTTTCTAAAGTTCAGTTTTGTCCTTAGGAGGCCTTCCTACCGGGCTGCTCCCAGAGATTGTGTTACCTCCAGGCCCAGCTGAAAGGTTGCCTAGCAACACTCACCAGACTCCTCGCCTCTAAATCCCTAATTTGTGTCTTACATGTACACAGTGCCGTGTTACCATGACCCTGAGCAGTAGCCTCCTCCACAAATCCCCATCTAAAACAGGCCTGATCTGCCTGCATTAGCACAGCCTGAGGCCCAAAACATTCTCCTCTTCCTGGCCTGTGATTTCCAGCCTGGACCCACAGGCTCCCATCAAGTGTGAGCACAGAGGCATGCAAGCAGACCAAGCTTCAAGCCCCGGTGCCACCGTGTCTGGCTTGCCCATGCCAGGAGGAAGCAAGGAGAAAGAGGTGAGCTTGACTTAAAGCCCACATACATCTGAGTCAACGAAGATTCCATCACCCCAGAAGCCACCTGCTTGGAGATTTTCTGCTCTCAGGCAAATGTTTTATTTTACATCTAGAAGGGTCCAAAATACACAAACATGTAAATAAGTGAAGTGTTGCTTAAGATCATGTCTAAACAGTGTGCAAAAATAAATATCCTCCCTCTAAAGCAAGACAGTATATAGTATCCACCTGGGAGAGCAAGAATACAAGGAGTAATGTAGGGGGAAATTGCTTTATGATACCCAAATTTCACCTGTGGCTTTCTAGAAGCCATGAAAAAGAGCAAAGAACCCCAAACTCATAGACTCCCAAACACGGCCCAGGGGTGTAGACACAGGCTCTCGCCCCTTCCTTCTGGCTCTACAAAACCTTGCCAGGCAACCTCCTCGCCGCCAATGACTGCAGATTCCACCATGGCCTTTCCAGCTGCTTCTCCTGCTTAACTACCAGGCAACTGTCAGCTGCAGGAGCATCCACAGGAAAACACTCCTCTTTTCCACGTTATTCCAAGAAGAGGCCACGCTTTCGTGTACTGGGTCGAAAACCAGTCGATTCCATCTGGCCTCTGTCTCTAAGCCAAAAGTTAAAACGTTCAGCATTACGTACATAAAAAACAAAAGAGTAATTTTAGCTCCTTATGATAAAACATATTTTTAATAATGAAATGAAAAACAGATCTGGAGAAGGGGTAAAATCAAGACACTTGGAAGCTGCACTGCCCCATACAGTAGCCACTAGTCACATAAGTCCATTTAAGTTAAAATTTAATTAATTAAAATTAAATAGAAGCAAAAATCTAGTCCTTCAATTGCACTAGCCGTGTAGTGGCTATTTCAAAAACTCAACAGACATATATGGCTAGTGGCCACTGTGTTAGCTCAGATTTAAAGAACATTTCCATCACCGCAGAAAATTCTGTGGGATAGCACTGCTCTGGACCATCATACGTGTGGACCATAGTCATAGAGGCCCATGCCCAACATGGTGGTCTGTCAACAGGCCCATGGGATGCCCATATGTCCCTGGCCATCACTTCTAAGCCGGGCCCTGAGTTTTCAGTCTCAGGAAAAACCCTACAGCCAAGGCCCAAATGCCTCTGGGAATTTTCCTACTACCCCCAGCATAGTGTCTCACCAGACCTATCCTCTCGCCCCAACAAGTTACCTTGTGACCCATCTCTCGGAGGCATATTTTCACACTGCTACAGGGGTGTGAGTGGAATGGTACCCCACCACCACCGCCAAAAGATATGTCCTCCCAGAAACTGCAAACATGAACTTATTTGGAAAACGAGTCTCTACAAATGTAATTAAGTTAAAGATCTCGAGATGAGATCATGCTGACTTATCCAGGTTGCCCCCAAATCCAATGACAAGTGTCTTTATAAGAGAAGTCCCAGAGAAGGAGGCCACATGAGGACAGAGGCAGAAACTAGAGTTAGGTAGCTACACGCCAAGGAACACCAAGGACTGCCAGCAGCCACCAGAAGCTAAAAGGAGGAATGCAAGATTCTCCCTCGGCTCCTCCAGAAGGAACTAACCCTGCCCACACCTGGATTTTGAACTTCTGGCCTCCAGAACTGTGAGAGAACAAATTTCTGTTGTTTTAAGCCACCTGGTTTGTGCAATTTGTTACAGCAGGCCTAGGAAACTAATATAAGGGGTTAATGGCAAATTATGACTGAATGGGTTTCCTCTCCCAGGAGAGACGCATTCAGCATGTACGCCTGGCCTGTGACTTCCAGCTTGGACCCGTGGGTTGCCGCTGGGCGTGAGCACAGAGGCAGACAAGCAGCCCAAGCTCCAAGCCCCAGGGCCACCGTCTCTGATTTGTACATGCCAGGAGGAAGCACCTGCAGGTAGTGACAGAGTAAATGATTTGGGGCCATTGAGGCTTTCTCAGGACCCTTCAAATTATGCTATGGAGCTGGTTGTGGTACCTCCCAGTCTCTCCTGGCCCTTGTTCTCCTGTGGCTCCCTCCCCCATACCATCCTAGGCCAGGTTGTGCTCTGCCCCATCTTACCTCTCCTCGCCTGCTGGTCTCATCCCTACTCTTATGCCAAGGCTCATCTCAAAACCCACCTCCTTGGCTGGGCATGGTGGCTCACACCTGTAATCCTAGCACTCTGGGAGGCTGAGGCAGGAGGATCACTTAAGGCCAGGAGATCAAGACCAGCCTGAGCAACAGTGAGACCCTGTCTCTACAAAAAAATACAATAGAAAAATTAGCCAGGAATGATGACACGTGCCTGTAGTCCCAGCTACTTGGGAAGCTGCGGCAGGGGGATCACTTTAGCCCAGGAAGTAGAGGTTGCAGTGAGCTATGATGATGCCACTGTGCTCTGCCCCGAGTGACAGAGCAAGACCATGTCTCAAAAATGAAAAACAAAACAAACAAAAAAAAAACCCCACCTCCTCCAGGAAGCCTCCTCAGACCACCCCATCCCAGCATGACAGCTGCATGTGGTGGCAGAAGGAGCCCTGGATTCCAGGCTTGGCTCAGCCACACCCTCACTATGAGACTGTCAGTGGTCGCTCCATCTCTCTGGGCTCCATTATCCCCATCTGTGGCATTTCTATGATTTCCAGTTCTCATGTAACATGTTCACCAATTTGCACCATTATTCACCTTTTTTTAATTGCCTGGCATGTAATAGATGCTAAATAATAGCAATAATATTAATTATGATAATAAAAACAAACAGTTATTGAGCCCACCATGGTGCTAAATGTTTTACATGCATCATCACACTTAATATTTTCTGGATGGATAGAAGGAAGGGGGAGGGGACTGGAGGGGAAGGAGAGGCTGTACTAGAAACAAGCACCATACTCATGAAGGCAGAACCCTGTGCCCTGGCTTAATGTACCATGAGGGGCTCAGTAAATACGGCAAGGGAACACCAAAGAACTTACAGAAAGGAGACCAGATTTAGGAAGTCTCTTACATTTGAACAGGGCCACCCCTGCCCCTCCTTTGAACTGTAGGAGCTTCTGAAAGGAATGGGAGCCCCCAAACAAGGGACTGCCAACCATAACAGGGTCCCTACACAGACGCTGGCCAAGTCAAGGGCTCTGATTTTTTTCCCCAGCGCTCTTGCCTGAGCACTCTGCAGCAGAGGTAAATGGGAAATCAGCACAAACCATAAACCAACAGGATTAACCCCAATGTCAATACCTGCTAGATGTCAGGGATCCTCTGGGTCGCCTACGAACTGAGATGACCCATCCCCTGCCACCTTGGCCAGCCCCTCTGGGCCACCACACTTCACCTGCACTTGTTTATTGTGAGTAACCTGAGCTTAGCAGGCCTGACTGAGGTCTGTTAGTCTTGACATGGCAGAGAGGCCAGACAGCTGCTGTCTGGCCTTGCTCTCAGTACCCTGCGGAGAAGGGCCACTCGCTCACATTACTGGGTCCTTCTGGCACTGGGGCATGGGGTTGGCTTCCCTTGGGGCTCAGCTGCTGGTTCCAAGGGCACAAGGCACACCCTGGGAGGCCCTAGCAGCTCTTATCAACTGGCTGAATGTAAAGCATTTGCTCTCCTTCTGCCCCACGACTCCAGGCAAGACGGCAGGGCTCCTGGTGCACCTCGAAGCCAGGAGAAAGGCGCCTCATGCTATTAGCTCAAATAAAGAAAATCATGCCGGGGAGATTGAATTTTCTGCAGACTTGTTTAACTTGGTGATTTCTGAGCACTTGGCACTGGCAGCCACGGGGGAGTGGGCTGCCAGCCGGCAACTTATCAGCCACTTCTCAAAAATATTCGTAGGCTTATTAACTCAGCATGAGTCACTCTCTCGCCTTCCTCACAAACAAGAATTACAAATCACCAAAACCCAAGCAAAGTGCATGACTCAATAGTTTCTTTGGGACCTAAAGGGACTAGAAAGCTGGGGGCAGGGTGTTGTCAAGCCAGGGCCTCCCCTCATCAATAAGCAATACTCTCCCGGCAAGGCAAAAGGGCTGCCAGGGGGCAGAGAGACAGCTGGTGGGGGGGAGCACCAAAGACTCAGGTGTGGGCTCACAAACACGCAAGCAGACATGGGCCCATCCACCCCCTCACTCACTTGGTGCTGCTGTCTGCCAGGCACTCTGACATACATCAGGGAGTCAGCAGAGAGCAGAACTGGCCAGTCTCTGCCCTCATGTTGCTTACAGTCAGGTGGAAGTTTTTGAACCGATTGGAACCCTGTTTCTATTTCTTTCCTAGCTGGGAAAAATTGGGCAAGTCGCTTGAGGTCTCTAAACTCAGCTTCCCCATTCTAATGCCCACTCACAGAGCTGTTATAAGGATTAAATGAAAGAGCTAATTTGCATAAAGTCCCCCACACATTGTACCTGCTCAACAATCATTTGCCATTTAGTCCATGCTGTCCTACTGAGCCCAGGGTGCCCTCTGTCAGTCCCCACCAACCCTCCCAGTTGCACCCAGACAGCCTTACAGCTCTGGCAGGAGAGGGCAGCTCAGTCCTGGGTCTCCTTCCTGGGACTCCTGCCCCTGGAGCCTCAGCACCAGTTTCAGGTCTTCCTTCCTGGCAACCCAAGGCAGCATTTCTTTCTCTGTGGCCTTTTTCCTCTTGTCTTTTGGCCAGTAGATCCCGATCACACTCTCAGCCTCCAGCCCTCATCTCTCCCCAGAGAGCTGAAGACTGCAATGACCAGCTTCCTCCCTGTGGCCTGGGTCACCCCAGCCATCCCTGCTCACAGTCCCAAAGAGCTGGGTCAAAGACTCAAGTCTTCTCCTTTAAGGCTCATGCTGGACTCTCCTACTGTTCCAAGAAACTTCTCTCCTGGACCCTCATCTTCTAGTCCCAGGCCTGGAAACATCACCTTCAGGGCTGCCACCTGCAGGGCAAAGGATACACACTGCCCATGGGGGCAGGGCAAGGGCACATACACTAAAACATGTAGGTAGCCTCCTTGGATTAAGCAACAGGGTGCCCCGTGCATGCATCAAACTTGCATTGTTGGCCAATGTGTGCTGAAACCCTTTGCATGCCAGATCATCTCCTTTAATCCTCATCACAATCCTATCAAGCAGGAACTATCAACCCCCCGTACCTTGAGCAAACTGAGGTCAACATGCAGCAAGTGCTGAGGTGAGTGAGGGCCAAAGCTGGGGCCTGGAAGGAGATGAAGGGTGACCCCATAGGGTGGGGGAGCTGGGGATTAGATAGCAGAACCAGAGAGGCCCTGGAGGCTGACTCAGGGCAGGGACATCCCCAGGGCTCAGCCTTCCCTCCTTCTCAAGCTCCCATCAGCCCCATCTCCAAGGCTGGTCTCTGATGCTGGGAACTGGGGGAGGTGTGATTCTATCTGCACGACCCCTTAAGACAAAGAGCTCTCTAACAGCCCGTACGCCCACAGGTAACGGCAGAGCTGCCTTAACTAAATGCCCCCAAAGCCCAGTCAGAAAACCTCAACCTAGAGGAACTACAACAAAACAGTCACAGTGATTGTGTCTGGGCCATTTCATTATAGATAACTTCCTTTTTCTACTTTTCTGTAGTTCCTAAATGTTAAACGTTATATAATTTAAAAATGGGACAAAAATAGCAAATATCAAAAGTGGAAGAAGTAGGGGCCAATGTAGAAAAGGAGGAGGAAGAGGGTAAAAAAAGAGAAAATACAAAGGCTGAGAAAGTAGAGGGAGGGAGGAAACTTCAGAGCTAAGTGTGAAGATGCTCGCCACCTGGTGTGCCCTTTCCAAGCCTCCTTTCCCCATGGAGGAACACTGACGTCACTGACCAGCAGAGCATCAGAGCTGGGCAGGCCTCACCACCATGTACAGCAGAGGTCAGAGACAGAGCCAGGCCCCTCTAGACAGAAGCCACTACACAGGGCAGGCAGCAAAGGACTGGCTAAAAAGGAGGACTCCAAGCCACCTGCTTGCCCTTCAGAGTCCCAGATCACAGCTGGCACTTTGGGCTGAAGCTCTGTGGTCTCCTTGACAACTCCTGCTTCTGAAGAAGTATCTGCTCATCCCCAGGTGCCCACCATCCACTGACCCTTCTCCAAGAAGGAAATTAGGACCCAGACTTCCTGAGACTCATTGCAAGTCTGTCCTTGACCTGCTCAGAGCAGCCACCTTCACAACAGAGAACGCTTTACAGCTGACCGAGCACTTGCCCTTGCCTGTGAGAGACTGAAGGACGCTGCTGCCAGCACACACCCCCATACTGTCAGCCACTAATTTCACAGGAGGAGCAGCCTTGCCTCAGCCCCAAGCAGACACATAGCCACCAAGCAGAGAGGGGTAGTCAACGACATTCCATCATTCCAGTCTGAGGGATGTCTGTCAAGGCCTCCCTCTAATGCCAGAACCAAGAGGGGCCCAGGGAGTGACAACTGTGTCATGGTGGAGGCCAATTACCCATGCTAGTAACAAGTCCGTGCTGGGGCCCAGGGTCACCAGATGGTAGAGGGGATTTATGGCCCAAACCTGATTTCCCAGAATCCAATGAACAGAGAGAAGCAGAACCTACAAGAGCTCTCTTCCAGGTCTCGCTGGGAGCCAGTATGTTTTTGGAGGGCTTTGGCCTCGCCTGCTCACTGTACTTTATTGCTGGCAGAAAGATGGGAAATTTATTACTTTACAAATCATACCATTCGCAGCATAAATGAACTGTCTGGCTGCAGCACGCTCGGGCCCAGATGATTTGCGAAACGTCTAATGGTAAGCAGGGTTATGCTATCTGCTTACGGCCTCCGAGACAAAAGCAAACCATGAGGCAGAGCATCTGCACAGTGTAACTCTAGGCCAGCAAATTGGCTGCGACTCATAAATGTTGGCTCAGCAGCATTACATAACTCCACGCACTCAGCCGGGGACTCAGAGGAACACAGGGCAGCCCCTCAGCCCAGGGAGCCAGTCCTGATGGGGCTGTGCATGACAACCAGGGCAGCAGCAGGGTTTGGAGCCCGAGGTCAGGGCCAGGCCAAGCTCTGCAGCCTGGCTAGTCCTAAGGCCTGTGAGCCGTCAGGAATCTGGGCTGACTCATACAACTGCCAGTGTAAGGGGTGCTCTCCACAGCCCTTCTGCTCCAAATTCCCCCAGCCTGGGGTGGGAGGGATGGCTTGAATGACAGCAACCCTGATGTGTAGCTGGAAGCTGGTCAGTGCCCACAGCCCACGCCATGGTGTAACCTTTGTTGGCTGGCCCGGCTGGAAAGCAGCGAGGACTGATCACACAATCATTACCACTGACATCCCAGTGCCTGAGACGTGGGACATAACTAGGAGGGAGGTGATGTCACATCTGTTTACAGAGGAAACCAAGCAAGTCACTTGGGCTCTCTGAGCTTCAGGGTCACGTGAGTGGTAGTGCAGGATCCAAATCCAGGCTGTCGGGATCTTGTTCTCATGTAGCTATGCTGTACGTGGCCCTTAATGTTCATTATTTTCACAAAGCACTTAAAACAACCTACGTGGTATGGGTATCACCACCCTCATTTCACAGGTGAGTAAACTGAGGTTCAGGAGAGTCACATCACTTGCTTTATACAGCTAGTGAGTGGCAGAGCCAGGATTCAAGCTCAGGATCCTCTAGTACTGAAGCTTCTGTTTTTTCCCATGGCACCTCTCTGCCTCCCATTTTATGGCTTCCCACCGCCTCACACTGCACTGTTTCAGACAGTGTCATCAGACATTCAATCAATGAGTACTTTCTATATGTTCAGCAAAGGGTTAAAAAAAGGCTCCAGAAAAGAGGGGTCTATGCTTTGCCCCTGGAAGCTCACAGTTTGTGCCCAAGAGGCATGAGGTGGACACTCTCCAGGAGGTCGGGGAGAGAGGGTGAGCAGGTTAGGCTTCTGGACCAGGGAGTTCCTCAAGTCAGGCCTTGAAGGATGGACTACAGACCCAATGCAAGCCCTGCGGGCCCAGGCATGCAGCAGAGAGGTTGCTTCAAACCAACCTGGTGCCTATCTTGGCTTAGGGACTTGGGTGACCTTCACAGCACAGGAAAGGGAGCAAGCAGAGCTGGCCCACTTACATATGGGCCAAAGGGCCCTGCCTGAGTGCAGAGACAATCCTAAACTCAGGCTAAGAATGTATAACTGGGAAAAGGTAAATTTGTACTGACTCTCAACCTGGTGAAGTCTTTAGCTAAAAAACAAAAACAAAAAATCTTTCCATACAACTGATTTAAAACAGGGAATGGTACTTTAAAACACCTTGATCTTCAAAAACAACAAAACTGTCTTGTTACCATAGTGAATTTTGACTGTGCCACTTGGCATTAAAAATAAAAGGCTTTTTATTGAATTACTCATTCAAAAATAGCCTACCTTTTGCTCATGAGCCTCGTGAGACAAGTGTCTGGCCCCAGTGATACTGTTCTCTCACCGGCTCGCCCAACACGTTCATTCGTCACTTGCTCATTTGGCAAAGCTCCTCTCTCCGGTCCCTGAAAAGGCCCAGCAGAAAGCGTCCTTGGATTTTCAATTCCCTCCATGCCAAATGCCAGATTAGGCCCCACGATCTCTGGAGAAGTTTAAATTCAGTTAATGGACTCTTTATAGCATGTAAATGTTGCCCTCAGTATGAAAACCTGTTAGCCACATAAGTAGTGTTACACATGTCCACATGAAGCACAGACTGCAGGACGGTGACAGCACCCACTGTCAGCACCAGAGCCACCACCAGGATGAATGTTTTCCAGCATTCCAACTAGGGCTGTTGGCGTGTCTCCGTCAGAACCTTTTTGGCACATAACTAATACCTTGTACGACAGCTGCTCAGGAGAGGGTGAAGCAGGCATTCACCCTCTGATCTCTTAAGAGAGCTCCTTAAAGCCCGGGAAGCTTGGCCTTGACCTAGGCAGGAAGCCACGAGGGGAATATTCTAGACATGGGGCTATGCCACTTTGAGCTATGCCCCCTGCAAAGAGCCACAAAACTAAAGGAGATTTCTTTACCCCTGCAGACACATACTCTAGGAGGCTCACATGACTCCCTTGACCCCAGGGGGACTATTGTGGAAGAACAGGGGGAGGAAGGCAAAAGTGCTTCAGGGCCCAAGTTTATGTGCTCTTCCAAGCCGGGTGCCAACACCAAGAGAGATGAACACATGTGGCTCTTCTCTTGGCACATGCATAAAACACAGCCCCTGTGCACTCATCTTGTATACTCTTTTCTGGGTGACAGCCTCACCCAGAGTGTGCCTATGGCAGCAGCAGCCACCAGGAGAGTAATCTGGGAGGACAAAGACTCTGAAGACACCTCTATGTTCCTTTGATGAAATCAAGCAAGGCCATTTGTTCCACAGATATCACCACAACTAAGGACATAAGAAATTGGTTTAACTAAAAAGTTCCAGGAAGCAGTGGGTTTTCCCATGACTGAGGCCGGGGGCCCCTGGAAGAATCTAATAGAGGTATGGATCCCCTCTCCCCACAAAAGCTCACACACCACAACACTTTCCATCCAATATCAAAAGATTCACAAGCCCCCAAAGCTTCACAGGGGAGGTGAGGTTAAGAATTTCTATCATGAAAATTCCTCAACACAAGAAGATGAATGCAACCAAGTAATCCCCAAAAGCCAGCTATTACTCTGCCAGCACCCTAAGCTCTGGGACAAAGAAGGAAGTGTATCTATGGCCCTGAGAAGGTTCAAGACCCCCTTCTGCACCCACCGAATCTCTTACCTCTTCACATCTGAAATGAAAATGAAGGTGCTTGTGAATCTTCAAGTTTTCTGACTTTCAGTTGTCCTGCCTGGGACACAATTACTCACCCAGCTCTCCCTGATGGAGACACCTCTACCAAGCTCTAGTTTCTCTGAAGATTCTGCCTCAACACAGAGACCCACAGCACCGATCACAGCCACCATCTGCCTGCCCCATCCCTGGCCCACTCGTGGTCATGTTTTATATGTTTGCTCTCCCACCTGCAGCAACAATCTATGAACTGTCATTGACCTCTGAGTTGGGCTAATCAGATTCCCTTGCCCTGGAACTTTGAGGGAGGAAATTCCAAGAGAACTGCAGTGCAGCAGCAGATAAAGCCAAAAAATCATGATGCTTCCCCAAGCTGGAAGCCGCTTGTTCTCTCTGGGTTGAAGAGACAGAAGCCAAGGGGCAAAGAAAGCTGTGTAGGAGACAGTGTGATCCCTCCACCATTAGATGGAGAGAGGCTAACATAGGGAATAGCTGAACCCCACCTCCTACCCCTGGGGTCCAGAGCCACTGTGACCCAGAACTTGCCTCCTATAGCCTGAACTGAACTGGGAGTTTTCGGTTAGGCCACAAGTCCACTGAAAGCCAGGGAGGGTCTGTCAAATGGCTCTCCATTGACTGAGGTCTTTGCACCCCAAGGAGCCTCTGCAGGGGAAAAGACAGGCTAAGGAGAGACAATCCATGCAGTAGGGAGGGCTCTCTGGAGCCTGGCCCAGCATCAGAGCCCTCTGGGGAACTCCTAACTGCAGATGTCTAGACCCCACCCAAGGGTGAATGACTGGGGTGGGGTTATGCATGGGCAGTTTTACAAAACTCCCCAGGTGCTTGGGATGCTGTGCCAGGATTAGGAACCACTAGTTTGGGCCACAAACCCCTTGCCTCACAAAAACAGAATCCCCAGTGTACAGATGGCAGAGGACAGGGTGTGGGGAACAATGTTGTTTTCTGGGAAGTTCCACACCAGCCTGGCAAAACATGTTCTCTCGTGGGCCTCCAAATGCCAAATGGCACCCAGCCTCCTCCTGGAAGCCTACCCTCCCTATCTGAACTGAGTCCCGTCTTCCCCATGCCCTGGACACTGTCCTGTTTGCTTTTCGGCCTATACCACAGGTGGAGCCCTCGTTCCTGGAGAATTACTGGCCTGCTGGAGACAGGCCTGTGCCCTCTAAGGTGTGGAGCTATCCCTGGGCCTCCACTGAGCTCTGCTGTAGGCTCGGGCTGGCTGTGGCCTGTGCGGGTGGGGCTGGAGTTGGGAGGAGGATTGCCTCCCTGTCACTCTCTTGGATCTGCAGTGGTCCATGTGCGGGGAGGCAGCTCAGAACCTTCACAGGCAGAGCTGACAGGGTGGGGGGGGGGGGGTCCTGTGACTCAGCCCAGAACCTGGGTTGTTCAAGCTAAACCTTCATATCCCTTCTTTCTTAGTGAAAGGCACTCAAGGTGGTTGTGGAGGAGGCAGGACTGGGACAAGAGGAGGGCGGAGAGAAGGGAGGATGCATTCTGAAACTCCTCCAACCCAGGCAGGAGGCCGGTTCTCCCAAAGCCTAGTCTCCAGGGCCAGCTACTGCCCTGGTTTGCCACAGCTCCAAGCAATCCAGTGCAGCTGGAAGAGTGCAGGCGTGGAGAAGGCCCCACCATGCAAAATGTGCATTTTATCAAGGTTGAAAACATGGTGTAACATGAGTTCTCCTGATCTATTGGATTTCTGCAAAAGAGCCCTGAACTCCTCAGTCAAGTTCAACCTCAGGTCTCGGGAAAAATGAGTTTGTTAATTCAAGCAATTCCCCAGTGGTCAGTAGTTTATACCACATGCTTTGAAACAATGTGGCCTAAGTCAGGGGAGAAGTTGAATTACTTCCTAAGGGAGAGCCAAGGACTATCTGTTAACCTTGACGGGCTCTGCAGCCTCCTGCACTGACTGGCCCCGCTCTCTGCAAGCCCCCTCCCATGAGGCTGGGGGGAGGGCTCCAGCTCCACAGCTCACACCCCCACACAGAATAGCCCCCCATTCAGAGAACAATGGCTTCCCTACCACTACCACCCCCACCTCGCAGACTAGAGAGCTGGGGTCTGCCATCACCTGTCGCTTAAGAAGCCTGTGCCTCCAGCAGACACTGGGGTCCACCAGGACTGTGACCCTCCTGTCAAGCAGACCCAGGGAAGGCACGTCAGCCAGTGTGGATGAGAGGCAGGCTCCCCACTTGCGGGTTGGTCTCCAGCAGGAAGTTGTGGGGAAGATCCTTTTAAGAGAAGATTAATTATTGCGGGAGACCTCCAGGCCACCTGGTAAATTCCATTCCTTCATCCAGTGAAAATTTATTGGACATTCATTATATGCCAGTTTCACCATACTAACCCATAGAGCCTCCTGTATAGCAAAGTGTGGACCTGGGAAAACGTGCAGAGGATGACAATAACAACCGCCAACACATATTGACAGTACCCTTCTAGGCCCCTCACATTGATCAGCCACTTAATCCTCACAACCACCACTGAGGTAGGCATAACTGTTATCCCCATTGCACAGAGGAGGAAACTGAGGCACTTATCCAAGGTTACCCAGCCGGTAAGCAGTGCTAGGGAGATTTGGACTCAGTCTGGCTCCAGAGCCTCTGCCCTTGAGCACCACCTGGATCATCACGATTCTCTTCATTATAACAAAAGCACTCATACTCCCTGCTTCTCTGTGCCAGGCAGGTGCAAGCTGGGACCTGGGAGGTGGTATTCTTGGGGGAAACCCAGGATCTGTCACCCACAGCCCGAGCTTTTGGTCTTCCTACTGTGCCTCAGTGGACCTCAGACAAGTTACTCTACCTCTCAGCTTGTGTTTCCCTCACTTTAAAATGGCAATAATAATTCCCCATAGGGTTCTTGAGATAATTAAATGAAATAAAGGATACTAAAGTGCTTAGCACAGTGTCTGCAAACAAGAATCTGGTAAAACTTAGTTGCTGTTTAATAATTATGATTATTAATAACATTATGACATTGATAGGTTATATATATGAAGTGCCAGTGTATATAAGCCCTGATCAGGCCAAATTTGGGGGAAAATAATGACATCCATACCACTACCATCATCATAACATTATTATTATTTCCAACTTTGGGCTAGTCGGGGCTTATAAGAATTCCCATTTCACTTTTTACCGAGAGAAAATATCTTTACTTTGTATCATGATAAACTGTGCAATGTTCCCCTTTTCTTCTCTCTTCCCCCACCCCGCCACGTCCCCACTGCAACCCCAAGCGCAAGCACCAGGGCCGCCAGGTGTCAGCAACAGACACTGCCACTACAAACAAGACACGGAAAAAGAAACACTTGCCACTTTTCAGGGGTTTTAGCATCAAAACCCCAATGAACTTGATATTTTTTGGCAGAATGTTCACTTCTTGCTCCTTCCAATAAGTCAAGCAAGATGGAAACATTCAAGCGATACAAGGCAGTGCTGCTGAGGGAAAGACACTGATATGCCACATTAGCGAAGACCACCAGGAAAGATGACCTGATTCCAAATTCCAGACTTCAACAAAAGCGACCACAGCAGCCCAGACTCCTCCTATCTCTAATTCCTACCTCCACATGTGGACAAAGGGTGGGGCACTTTAGGCCTGGACTCACTGGGTTTCACAGCAGCCCAGCAAGGCAGGAATTAGTCCTTCCTGACAGCCAGGGAGCAGGCTGGGGACCAGAGAGGTACAGAGATGTGCCTGGGGCAGCTGAGTCCACAGGGCAGAGACAACACAGGGCAGGGGAGGGTTGGGACAGCCCACACTGCATGTCTCTACAAGGCTAAGCACCTCCTCACGTTGGCTGCTGAGCTAAGAGGTCATGGCTCTGCCTCACAGCACCCTGGCCAAGTTTTCCATGAAATCATCCAAAGCCAACAGGAGCTCCGGGTTCTGTCAATCTGTAACTGAGGCTTCCTCCCTGGCTGTGGGAATCTTCAGCTCTCTAGGGCCTGGGCTAATTCCACCCTCCACTCATGTAGGGGAAACATGCCAAAGGGCCAGCCTTCGTTCCCAGACAAGGCCCTGGCCCCTGGCAAGCCCACCCAGTGCCCAGCAGGATGACTACACTAGACCTATCTATCTAGCTGGCTGCTCTCTCCCTCCAGCCAGCAGCAGCCCTCACTGAGGGACTGGACAGCATGGAAAGGCCGAGCTCTACAGGGCACTCACCAGCCCAGCTGCCCATGCCCCAGACACCAAGACCCTGTACAAACGCCTTAATCCCAGCTCGGCTGCACAAACGCACAAACCTTTCCTGTGTGTGTGTTTCCACGGCAGCAGGCCCAAAAGGCGAGCAATGGGCAGGAAGCAGCTGGACACTAAGGGCAAGGTGAGAAAGGTGGGCCCTCAGCCCCTTCCCGTTTGCACAGGGTGCAAGGGGGCGTGATGGGTGCTGGCCCAGGCCTCTCTGCCTCTGAAAGAAGCTCAGTGAACAGCTGAGTCAGCAGCATAGAGCACAGAGGGTAAGAAATGGGCCCAGTTTTGACCCCATCAAATCCTTCAGGATGACCACTGAAGCTGCAAAAAATCAATTTTCTGCAGCTTCTTCAGAAGCCAGGATTTATTTTCTGAGTGCACAGAGCCATCGGCTCTGCTGTTTCCCATCAACTTCCTGTGTGCTTCCAGGCCAAGCATGGCCCACTGCTTCCTTCTTCCTCCCCCAGTGTTCAAATCCACACCCAAGGGTGTACCACTGGGAAGAGCAGAGGCCTATAACTCAGGAAAATCAGGCCACGTGTCAGGGGCTCATCTCTAACACCACTACCTCACGTTTCTGGAGCACTGATTCACTTGCAAAGGACCCTCACACATACCACCACTGGGAGGCAAGGCTAAAGTCAGAGAGGGTCAGAGGGTGAGAGAGAAGGGGCAGAAGAGCTGCTGGACCCCAGATTCACAGGGCAGAGGTGGACTCTGTAGGTGGTAACATCAGGGCAACTGCACCTCAGTGCCAGCCCATATTCACTGAGCGCCAACTGCCCAGTGCCAGAGCTGTGTGCCCAGCCCCATCCATCCTGAGCTGCAGGCTCCTCCTTGGCCATGAGTCCCTTGACAGTAGTGACCACAGCAGCCAGCATGGGCTTGCTGATGTGGGGGCAGCGTTTGTCACACACACACGCACTGGCATTCAGCAATCCCTGCCCTCATCAGGATCCTGGGGGCACCAGACCCATAGCTATAACTCTCCAGTAGGGCCCACTGAGCCAGATGGACTCTCTGTGTGACCTGAACAGGTCCTTCAATGAAGGCTTCGTACCTTATTCTCTCTCCACAGTCACTCCTGACAAATCCTGGCGTGGTCTGCATAGTTTGCTCTAGAACAGTGTTCTCAAGGTGTGGTCTCTGGGCCGGCAACATCAGCACCACCTGGGAACTTTGGTAAACTGCATTCTCAGGCCCCACCCCAGACCTCCTGAATCAGAAACCCTGGGAGGGGAACAGCAGTCTGTGTTTTAACAAGCCCTCTAGGTGATTCTGAGGCACGCGCAAGTTTGAGAGCCACTGCTCCAGATGGTCACACTATGGGGGGAACAGCCTGCAGGGGTGGGAAGGGCTGCTGCCCAGCTCCTCTGCTCTCCCTTAGCCCAGGGTGCTGTATGCATGTGTCAGCTAGCAAGCCTGAGGGAACCCTCCTGCCCCACAAGGCTTCTCCTCTGTCCTCCTGGGTGCCCACACCAGGCTGGCTATTCTACTTCTTGCTGCAGGCCCTCAAACCCCAAGTGCCCAGTCTTGCCAGGTGTTGATGAATATAAAATTTTTAATCACATTATAATTAAAATATCATACAACACACACTGATCCCATCCCATCTCAGGGGTCTTTGCACTTGCTGTTTCCCAGGCTAGAACTCGCCCCCGCATCGGTACACTTCCCTCCCTTGCTTCATGCAGGTCTCTGAGCAAATGTCACCACTTCAGAGAGGCCTACCCTGACCATCCCACCTAAGGAGAATTCCTCATGGGCTCTACCCCCTCACTCAGCTAACTTTTCCTTCATGTCCACCTACTATTATGTTGTATATTTACTCATTTGTTTGTGAAGTCTTAATTTGTTTGTTTGGGGTTTTTTTGTCTTTTTGGTCTATTTCCACCTCTAGATCACAACCTATGAGGGCAGAGTTTTCATCTTTACTCACTGTCACCTCCTCGGTGCCCAGAACACGCCTGTCACACAGCAGGAGCTCACTCAATATATGGGTAAGTGAACAAATACGTACATAGAAGCAAAAGTGAGAGCAGTCCACCCCTCATATTTATCACCCTTGAGCACGTAAAAAGCCAAAGCAAATTTGGAAATTAAATCCAAACAAAACTACCAATAAAATTAGATGATGTGTTTTGCTAAAGTTAAATTGCCAAGAATGAGTTTAATAGTAGAAAGATGTGGCTTCAGGCCAGTTCTGTTTCTGTATTTTGATTTAATTAATACCAACGCCAAGAGTGACTGCCTACAAACAGATGTATGCAAACAGACAAAGTAGCATTAATAATGTTAAGGCTTTGTTTTCAAGTTCAGGATAACCAGCCTTGACACAAAACCAAAACCCTGCACATAACCCTGAGGCATCAATTTTAATGAGGGATTACTTGATAACTCCGTAAAGCTGTCCCGCTCACTTGAAGCCACATTAGCCTTATGGTGGTACTAAAATCTGCCTTAAATAGACACTTAGTTCATTTCTTCCTAATCCTAATTCCAGAAATCTCTTCCTCACATATTTCCCAGCACAATTACTGCCAATGAACTCTAGCAAGTTGCCATGTGTCAAGCCAGAATATGTTTGCCATATGAACATGACCCTGACCACCAGCTAATGGGTGCCCTGGCCTCTGCACTGCCCACCGGCGTGCACTTGGTTCCACCCACTTTTTTCTCTATCTGAACTAATGCCACCAACTAGACTTCCTTTGCACAGTGGACCGTGGCAGTGTTTGATCTTCCCTTGGAGCAAACAGGAGCAATTGAACACACAAACACCATCATGAAGACATGTAAAAGGTTTCTTAAGTTGTGCAGCAAATCCAAGTTACAAGATGAGTACTCAGATAATCTTAATGAGATTGTATGAATTTTAACAGATTTTTATCAAAATGGAAACACAGACCTTTGAGAATTGAGAAACAGGGCCCTGAGCCACTGATTTCTTTGCCTATTCCAGCACTTGTTACTAGGCCCCTCTGGGTAGTGCAGCAAAGCACTGATCTGCTGAATTCCAGCACACAGACCAGGCACAATCTTAGCAGCCAAAAATGCAATTGCTAAGCCACCACAGAACCCACACAGATTCCAGCCATGCCCATGTGGAGCTGCGAATCATCTCACTGGATTCACAAGCATTTTAAATGGTTCTGTAATTCTGGCATCTGCCAGGGCTTTCCAGTGATGAAGGCATAATGGGTGCCAAAGGTTTAATTAAAAATTTATGGAAGAAAAACTTACACTTGAGAACATTATATCCACTCTCTTTGGTTTGGGTTTTATTTCCCCTGCCAATATGGACAAGAGTGCCATGATTCTGTTTTACTGAGACCTCTAAGTCCTGGCCCATGCAGCAGGGGGGGCTGCCGGCAGGGGGCGTGCTCTGCAAAGGGCCAGCCTTGGCATCCTGCCCAAATGCTCACCCTGAACTGGCACCCATCCTCTGGGTGGGTACCAAGATCAGCCACCCCCAAGGCAGATGCCAAGTTCGGATGGCCAAGGGGTCATCTTGTCCAAGGCCCCCAGCAAAACCATGGGATTTGGTGAATTACTCAGCTCCCTATTCTTGAGAAAAAACAACTCTCCTTCCCTCACATGCCTTCCATCTCCCCCTAATGTCTCCAGTTGCTGAGGATGTCTCTGGTGCAAGAACTGTCCAGGGAGGGTAGAAATCTCCTCGGCCTGTTTTTCCACATGCTGAAGAAAGAGTTCATACAGAATCTGAGGCCCCAGCTAGAAAAACTAAGCTCAGACTGCTCTCCTGAGGCCCAGGGGCCAGCCCCTTCCCCTCCCAGGGGTCTCTCTCACATGCACACATGCCAGGCACAGCCTCTGCCCCAGCTTTCACCCTCCCGTCCCGGCCAGTCTCCAAGAGAAAGAGGGAGTGCCCTGTTTGTCGAGAAAGCATTACTCTGCGTCAGTCATCTTCGTTCACCACTCAGGTCAAGGGTGAAGCCAGGACTCTATGGAGGCAAAGGCCTGGCAGCCCAAGCAAGCCAGGAGCAGCAGGCAGGCCAGCCAGGGCACGGCGTTAGCAGGGGGGACAGGCCCAGGACTAGTTCATCACCTGCAGCAGCACCACCCACTTCCCAGGCAGGGAGCGGCCCCAAGACTTGGCTGCATGCCCACTTGCCCCTCACCTGCCCTCAGGGCTTCTCTGTGTTGCCAGTGGCCCCCAGAATGCCCACAGGCAGGCCCTGACTTTCAGCTCAAGTGCCACAGAGACTGGGGTCTCAAAAGGAAGAGGGGCTTGTCCACAGCCCCCCAACCTATCCCCACTCTTGATGGGAGAGAAACCAGGGCTCCTCCCAGAAACACATTTTGGCTAATTGCTACATTCTTTTCACATCTCTGTACTAAAAGGCCTTTCTCTGAGAATGCTTCTTGACAATTACCATCATTAAAGGAAGGGGGATTTGGAAGTGACAGTATAAGCAGCCAGGTTGGGCCACCCACCCCACAGCAAATCTTCCCTGCAGCTCCTGGACAGGAGGCTGAGAGGGCATACAACCTGGGCCCAGCCCCGTGGCCGGTGGGTGGGGCAGACCCAGCTCTGACCCCTTAGTGACCCAGTGGGTAAAAAGGGCAAGCTGGTCCCTACTCGTTCAAGTCGTGGGCACAGTTGGGAGGTAAAGGTGCCCCTTGGGTGGGGAAGGGCCTTGGCAGTCACCCACCTTGACCTGATGGGGCTTCAGAGGTTGTGCAGAGAAGAGGCTTTGGACTATATTGGGGAAGCCTCAAGAGGCAGGTGCTGGCTCAGGCCCTGGGAGGATCGTCAACTAGCATATGAATCAGTGGCCTCCTCTTTCCTCCAGTGACTAAGCACCCTCTAGTACCAGGAGCTGTGTTAGGGCTTCTCCATACATTTAGTCCACCCAACAATCCTATGAAGTGTATGATATTATTTCCAATTAGCAGATGCAATAACTGAGGCTCTGAGCCGCTTGCCCATGGTCAGCAGGGTGCTCTTAACTGCCACTCCATGTTCCTGAGCCAAACCCTCCTGTGGTAGGGAAAGCAGCTCCTCCTCAGACCTTGGGGGCCAGCCCGGGAGACTGACCAAGCCTGGCTCTCCTCTCTGTGGCTCCTGCCCTGAGCCAGCCCTCTTCAACGCGTGTGCTAGAAACCGTGTGGTCCCACCCTGGCCTCTAGCTGCACTCATACGCTCTATCTGCTCCCTCTCCACCTTGCTAGAGCACATCTCTGGCATCAGCACTCACCTGCCCCAAAACCTTCAATGGCTCCCTATTTTTAGATCAAAGTGTAGACAGGCCAGTCACTGAGGGCCTTGTGTGATTAGGCAGTGACTTCTCCTTCTAGAGGTCTTTTGTGGAACTCTCTCCTGTGTGTATACTTCCTCCCACTCAAACAGGACTTCCTGTTGACACGCTGTCCTGAATCCTTGTCTTGCCTGTGATTTACCTGCTGCCTGGAACACCTCTCCATGCCCCCAAGACTTCAAATGTGTGTAAACCCGGGATTGCTGCCCAGAGCTGGTGAGAATGCAGAAATGTTAGGAGAGCTTATTGGCTAGAGGGTGGGCCCCACGGGTGTGGGAGAGGACTTGGTGGGCCCACAAGCAGGCCAAGGGCCTGGAGAGGGAACAGCGGGCACTCCCTGCTCTCCACTGGTATGGTCCCCACAGGACCCTACACACACCATCTGGCCCAGTGGCCTGCCATCTTGGCCTCCCTTGGCAACTCCCCCAGGGGCTCAGCATTGCTGAATCATCCCTCTCCCATGAAGCATGCAGCCCTCTCGCATCTATACAAAGGAACACAAGCACCACTGCAGCCACACAGCTCTTGCGCAACTTGGCCCTGGTTGACTGCTGGAGTGGACTTGGGGATTTCTCCATGAGCCCCACCTGGGCAGGTCTACACACTTGTACATGCACCCTGCACTTGGACACTGGCAGCCAGGCACACCTGGGCACTGGGCAGGCCTCTGTCAACTTCGAAGTGGACAGGTGGGTGCAGGGATTCCTGAGGAAGGAGGGCCGAAGCAGTGCTAGTCTGGTTGAGGCCTCTGCTGACAGCCCATAGGCCTGTCAGCTAGGCTGTGTGGCTGCCATGTGCCATCCTCCTAACCACACGCCTTCACCTGCCCCATTGCATTGTGCTCCCTAAAGCCACTGAGAATCCAGAGGCAGGGCCTGCAAGGCACTGGGCTAGGGGGCCAGAGCTGAGTTCCTGCTCTGCCAGTCTGCTCTGAGCCAGCATGACTTTGGGAAAGTCCCCGTTCCTCTCAGGCTTGGGTTTCTACCTGCATGAAATGGAAGCTGGGACTAGACTGGTGATTTCCCAACTTTGTTCCTGGAAGCCCTGGAGTTTTGAGGAGGGGCCTCAGGGCCCTTTCATAGGCATGTTCCTAAGCCCAACCCCTCCTGTAACTAAACTTAGGGCCTGGAAGCCTATTGAAGCTGAGCTCTAGTCCCTGGTACATAACACTGGGCAAGCGCTTCCCTTCACAAGACAGAACTCTGGCCTCACCCTTTCTTCCCACTCAGATACCGGCTTCTGAGAAGCTACAGGATGAGAGACCAGGCCCAGAGGTCAGTGGGCCCTCCACCCAAGGCAGGGCAGGGTAAGGGAGGAGGGGCCAGGCAAGAATGAAAGTCACCAGTCAGCATGTTGGCAGAGGCTGGAGGGGCTAGCTCTGACCACACAAATGAAGGAACGGCATGATAAGAGGTCATCCTGGGCTTCGGTCAAGGCTCCGGGCCTCTAGAGGACAGCCTCGGTGGGGTGGCAGGCAGGGAATCCTGAGTCTGCTTTGGAAATCACCAAGGCCTCAGAGGTCTGGGGCCCAGGCAGGCAGACGCTGAGCTGGAGGGCCAGCAGTCACCTGGTCTCACCCAAGAACAAGGCGAGGGGAAGACTCCACCCCATCCCCCACCCCCAGCCGCAGGAGGCCTCTCTTGCCCCGCATCCCTTCCCGGTCCAAGAGACAGGTGGATGTGTGAGGACCCAGGCAGGCAAACAGAGCCCAGAGCCCATGCTCAGGGAGTTCACACAATGAACTAGTTACAAAGTTGCAAGAGCTGCAAAGACAGGCAGGGGACAGTGAGACAAGCAGAGATTAGCAACATTAGGAGGCCAGCGGGAGGAGCAGCAGCAGCAGGAGATGCTCCCAGAGCCTAGAAGCCAGGGCCACACGCGGCAGGAGCTAACGTCACCATAGGCCTCCTCAGCCTGGGGGAGCTGAGACCACGGAGAGAGGCTGAAGAATGACAGCGAGAGCCACGGAGGGGACACGACTGTGGCAGAGACATCGCCCAAGCCAGAGCACGGGGGAGGATTACCCTCTCCTCTCCCTTCCCCTGCCCTCCAGTCTCCTGTTGGTACCTCTCATTGGCCAAACCTGGCCAAAGCCAGCTGTCCAGGAGGCCTGGGAATTGCAGTTTGCTAGCCCGGCCCTCGGGGTACAGAACCTGGGAGGGAGGGAAGAGATCTGAGAGCACAGAGGCAAATGGCAGCCACGGAGCCACAACCAGACTCCCACAGAGACCCCACCCTTCCAAGTCCCGCCCGTGCTTCAAGGTCCAGCTAAAACCACCTTCCCTCAGGCAGCCTAGGCTGCTGGTTCCGGGCCAGCCCTGATCTCACTGTCTGGCCCCACTCCTCTGGCCCTTGGCCTCTAGCCCACACGGGATCAGGGCAGGAGGCCCTTGCTGCGTTCTCTCCAATCCCAGAGATGCCCCAGCAGCTCAGCTGAGCATAAAGTCTCATGTGCCCTTTTATCCTGAATTCCCCAACTGGGTTTCTTTCCAAGTAAATCTTTTTTTTTCCCAAATGACTATTTCCAGGTCATTTCTTGGGGGAATATATGTTGTTGTTTTTAAATCAGTGGACTGGATGTACCAAAAAAACAAAAAAAAGCCAATCACTCCCATGTGAAACTGTTCTAGGCCCAGCCTGACCACGGAGGGGAACGGAGCGGGGCCTCAGGAAGCCTCCCACTGAGAAGTACATTTTCAGAGCAAGAGACCCCTGAGGTTCCAGCAGAGGGAAGGATGTTCACTTCACTGAATATGATGGGCTCTGGCCCATCCCTTCCAAGGATCCCATGCACCCCTGGCTGACCCAAGCCCTGCTACCTCTGGCCCCCAAGGGTCAGCAGTGGCCTTCTAATGGCCCACGTTCTCCAGCCTCTTGTCTCCAGACTTGATAACCCCAGGAGTTGCATTTTGAAACAAAGGCCTAATAAATCATCTCTCCTATTACCTCTCTGCTTCTCCCAAATAAACCCCAAACACCAGAACCTGAGTGATGAGGCCAGTGGAGTGCTGAAACCAGCTCATGCCAGCTCACAAGAACCTAGGATTCAATGACATCACACTGATAACTTGAAATCAGCCATGGTGGGAATATTTAACCATGGAAATCAGCAAACACTTCAAGTCAGGGTTGGTTGTTAATTTTTTTTTTTTTTCTGTAGAGCTGGTTGTTAAACACGAACACACCACTCAATGAGGCCTTTGATGTTCTGGATGTATACCACCTTCCCCCTATCACCATCCTCTCCCTCCCAGCTCTTCACCAAACCTACCAGGTCCTTCCAAGCCTCCTTGCCATAGCTCATACTTCCCTAGCTGTTAGAGGGGAGAGAACATGACAGTGCTTCTGTCCTGGGTTCACCTCCAACTGTGTAACCTTGAGAAAGTTGTTTCCCCTCTCTGTTCCCTCACCTGTAATGGGCAGATAGCAGCAAAGGGCTTTCATGAGCATGAAATAGAAGCATGGGTGTTGCAAGCTCAGCACAGTGCCTGGTCCAAGGTTGTACTCAAACAATATCACCCCCTTCTCTGCCAGGAGAAATCCTCCCATGCCTCAAGGTTCAGCCCAAATACCACCTTGGTGAAGCCAGATGCATGAACCCAGCAGAAATGTCCTGTTCTCTCCTTGGCAGCCCACCCTGGTGACATAAGACCAGAGTCCCCTGTGAGAGTAGGGCAGGTACCTCTGGAGGGGGCGGGGGGAAGCAGAGACGGGAAATGATTTACATGCATTTCCAGCAAGAAGCAGGATTACAGGGCTGACAAAGCTGCCAGGTCCCCTCATGTCCTTGCCCACAGCCCAGGGAAACACATGCTCCCTCCCTTCCTAGGACCCCCTTCCTAAGGATAGGGAAGCTCCAGGCTTCTTGCCTCAGGCACCTGCAGACACCTGCCCAATAGTGGCAGGAAATGCATGCAAAAAGTGTGGCAAGTGGCCTATGTGAACTCAGGGTGAATCAGCCTCACAAAGCTCACCTCCAACTGCCAGCCCACTTGCAAAGGTGAAGGAAGCTTCCAGAATGTGACACCTCCATCAGCCCAGCTGGGATGTCATTGGCCAGCCAGCCCACAGGAGCTCTGCTATCTTTGTAGAAGGAAGTGCCACACTCACTGCTTGCCCCTGCCAGCCCTCAACAGCTGAAAATGGACAAGGCACTGACCAAGGTAGAAGGGGCTAATGTCATTTTTCCCTCTTAGGAGGTCAAGAACCAGGGCTGGGTTGTGCCAACCTGGCTTTCTGGCAGAACCCAGGGCTGTGCAGGGGGCACCTCCCCCTTCCTGTGAAGGGCTCAGCAGAACCCCAGCAACTGGCAGATGTTATTATTCATCACTCACTAGCTGTGTAGCCTTCAGGAAGTTGGCTAATCTCCCCAGGCCTTAGTTTCCTCCTCTGTAAAATGGGGAGAATAATAGTACCTGTTCCTAACAAGTTATGAAATAAGTGAATAAGTGCTTCAAGCAGTGTCTGGCACACAATAAGCACCTAGTAAGTGTGAGCTATTATTATTTATTACCCTCATTTACACAGGAAGAAAGTGAACTTTAAAAGGGAGGCTGGGTAGACATAATTTGGAGTTTTTGTCCCAAGTGCTTGCAGGATCGAATCTCTAAAGGAAACCCTACGGCTGAGCATAAGCCTGGAGGCTTCCGAAGAGAACAGCACATTGTCTCCTTTCCCTTGAGCAAGGACAGCAGAACAAGGGCCCCGAAGACCTGTTTGAAGCCAGTGTTATATCTTCCATCACGGGGATCCTTACTGTTGTGAAGGGACAGCGCAGCCTTGCTCAGACTCCACTTGTAAAGTATAAATTGCAGAATCTGAGATTTATAAGAAACTCTAATGACTACCCAGGTCCACTCCACAGCTGGGTGCAGAGGACCTTAAAACCTCCACCAGGATATTGCTTGAACACCTCCAGGGACGGGGAACTCAGTACCAGCCGAGGCTTCGCATCCCACTCCAGAAGCACTTGAAGAGAGGGGAAGGGAAAATAAATGAAGGGGCTGGGGAGGCTGGGTGCTGAAGGGCAATTTTACCAATTTCTCAGTTGAGCCTGAGGCAGGGCCAGCCTCCAGCCTCTGCCCCTGCTGGAAAAGTCCAGTTCTCCAGGGAATTGAGAGCCCCTCTGGGAAGCCAGGCTTGCCAGGAAGATATGGAAGTAGGCTGGTTCCACACCACTAGGCAACAGGAAAGAAAGAAAGAAAGGGTGGCCCTGGCCGCAGCAGCCAGGGAGATCAAAACACCCAGATAATGAGCCAAATTCTTCTCCCAGAGACACCAGCTAACGAAGGGAACACAGGAAGCCCCCATGTCACAGGCCCAAAGTGTTTATACAAGTGTTAAAAATACATTTCAAAAGAAAGCAGGGAAGCCCAAGGAGAACCCTCTGCCGCCCTTGGAAAAAGGTTTTTGAAAACCACGTTAATTTGTTTTCCAAAAGGTGTTTGAAGTCTCTCAGTGTACCCTCTGGGCAACTTTAATTCCATGTCCTAATCCCCTATTAAAGCTGATGCTCACTAACACAGCCCACTTAGGGGATTACACTTTTTATTCTTCATTATACAGATACATATTTGGGCCCATGTGTGTTCCTATGTTGTCTTGTAAATTAAAAAACCACTGTCAGCCACACTTCTCCAAGGGGCCCAAAATAGCCTGAGCGTCAGTAAGGCGCTAAGGGGATTTGAAATGAAGTTTAAAGGGTCAGAGAGTGTGATTTTTAAAATTAATTTCCAAAGCCTTGTAACCTTACAGCCAGAGATGAATGGGTTCGTGGGAAAGCGTGAGAAGCAAATGTGCGAAGAGGAGGACCAGGAGGGGTGGGGGAGGGGTCATCTTTGCCACACATGGCTGGGGCAGGGGACACCCAGGCAATTGGCTCCACAGTCCCAGCGACCCTGGGGCTCGGAGCACAGCAGGGGAAACAGGAATGTACTGCCACAACCATCGCCGACGTCAGCAGCAGGAGCAAGCTCTGTTTCTTGAACACCTACTATATGCATACCTCTTTGCATACCTCAACTCATTAAATTCAGCAGCCCTCCAAGGAGCTACTATCCCCATATTTCAGATGAGGAAACTGAGGCATGGAAAACTCAAGTGATTCCCCTAAGGTCCCATTGAAGAAATGGTAAAGACAAGAATAACATTAATAATGATGAGGCTGATGATATTTATCAAGTGCTAATAATGTGCCAGACCCAACTGATGTGCATTAGCTCATTTAACCCTCACCAAAAGTCAGTAAGATAAGTCCTATTACTAACCCTACTTTACAGAGGAGGAAACTGAGGCTCAAAGGTTTTTTTGTTTTTGTTTTTGTTTTCTAAAGCTGCCAAAGATCACACAACTGGTAAGAACCTCTGACTTGAACTGGGGCCAGTGAGACTCCAGAACCCAAGCCCCCAGCCTTTCTTCTGTCTTCACAAACTCACAGCATGCTCCCCAGCAGAAGAGGACTTCACAACAATGGCACAAGAGATGTGACAAGGATCTGTCATTGACCCAGGGACCAGGGAGCAGCTCAGCTAGGGAGAGAGCCCTGTGGGTGAAAGTAACCTGGGAAGGCTCCCTGGAGGAAGGGGACAAAAGGCAGGCTGGGGAAGAATGGGCTGAAGCAGAGAAAAAGTAGAAGTGGGTGAAATGGGGTGCACAGGCAGGAAAGGACAAGTGTGCTCAGAGGCACATGGCCGGAGACATCAGGACACAAACGTGCAGAAGGATCAGGAGAGAGGTCTGGTCTGGGGACAGACATCCAGGGGCCTTCCACTGAATCCTCTCCCTGTCTGCCTTCCCTCCAGTGATCAAGCTGCAGAAAGTGTCCCTGCTCCTACCCAGGCCAGCCCCTCCCTCTGTGCACCCCTGTCCCACCTCCCACGCTTTCTCAGACATCGCTCCTGTCCATGTCCCCTCTCTATTTGCAGCACTCAATTTCTCCTGCCTCCTATAACATCAGCATACAAATCTACTATAACTTCTCCCACATCTTAGAAAACCCTGCCTTGATGTCCACATATTCCTTTCGAGTGGCCACCCTATTCCTCTGCTTCCTATTTTGGCGAAACCCAATGAGAGCTGTGTGGATCTGACGTCTCTTGACCATCTTCCCTGGCCAGGCATCATCTCTACCTTTCACTGACCTGGCTCTCTGCGAGCTCACCAACTGGCCCCAGGCGGTCAAAGCCAGCTCTCAGCCATCTTTCCCCCGAACCTGTCCTTTCTCCTGCCTGCCGTGAGACTGCGTGCCTCCGTGGCCGTACCTTTGCAGGCGCCCCTACAGATCCCTCACATCTCAGTTCCGTACTGTTCAAGGGCTCACTCCCCTAGGCCTCTTCTCTCCTCTCCTCTCTCCACCTGCCATCTCGCCTAGTCCTGTGCCACGGCCATGCTGAAGACGTGACATATCTGTCTCCAGCCCCGACCTCTCCTCCCAGCTGCAGACCCAGTGCAGCCAACTTGACATCATCACCTGCACGTCTAACAGGCCTCTCCAACGTAAGTCTCAACACAGACTGACCTCCACTGCCCCAAACCTGCACTTCCTGTACTCGTCCTTCATCTCAGCCAACAGCTGTGGGGTGAGAGAAACAGGGAAGTTAGGAACAGCTCCCGGCTTGAGCAACCGGGTGGATGGAACAGCAGCCCATCAGAAAGCCCTAGTGATTCTGCCTCCAAAACATACCTGGATCCACCCTTCTCGCCATCCCTACTAGCTCGCACCAGCCTGCACCATCCATCATTTGTACACAGACTCCCACAGCAGCCTCCTAACTGACCTCCCCGTCTTCACCTTTGCTCCCCAGAATCCAGTGTTCATTCGGCAGTCAAAGGAATCTTTTGAACACAAAAATCTAATCTCATCACCCCCATCACCACCCCAGCTTCCCATTGTACTTGGGTTTACATCCAAACTCCTAGGAGTTGGCCTGTTCAGTCCCGTATGATCTGAACCCTGTACCACTTCCTTCCAGATCCCTAACTCCAGCTGCATTCCCTGTTCTGCTCCTTGAACACACCAAGCTTGTTCCACCCCAGGGCCCTTGCACTTGCTGTTTCATCTGCCTGTATTGCTCTCCCCTGATCTTCTCACAGCTGAGTCCTTATCATGCAGATCTCAGCTGAAATGTCACCTCCTCAGGGAAGCCATTCCTGACTACCCATCACATCACCCATTTTTAATGTTCTACAGCATAATTCTCACACCTGACAACCTTCATGTTTACTTATATATGTGTGTGTGGTCTGTGTCTCACCAGAATGTAAGCCTCGGGAGGGCAGGGACCTTGCCTGTTACTCTCACTGCTGTGGCCCCAGCATCCAGCACAGTACCTGGCTCACACCTGACACTCAGTCCCCAAGACATGACTTACTGCTTCCTTCCCCCTCCTCACCCCTCCTCCCCCACCCACCCAAGACCCGGGCCTTTCCCAAGAGGCACAACACTCACATGGTGAAGACTAAATGTCCTGCTGACATCAGGGTTCAGGGCTGGAGGTAAACAGCCGTGGGAATCAGCGGCCACTCCCGCCTCCCCATTGCCCGGGCTGCCCCGGGTCACACCTGCCCTGGGGCTGGGGACTAACGACCCAGCAGGCAGCCTTGTGCTTGGGAGCACCAGCTCTGCAGCCAGAGAGGGAGGCCTCACATCCTGGCTCCCCGACCTACGGCCAGGGCACCCTGCACAAGTCTCTTCAATTGATTCTCAGTTTATTCATCTGGAAAATGGGGATAGGAACAGCACCTGCCTCTTGGGTTGTCATGATCATTTGAACAAGATGAGTGTAAGGAGTAAGGCACACAGCATGTGCTCAATGAAGTGGAAATGTTACTGATAACACTGGCCAACATGGGAACAGGGATTGGGCCCCAGAAAGAACAGGGGCTCCACACGTGTTCCTCCTGGAACTAGGGGCCTAGGGCCAAGGGTGGCCAACAGATCTCAAGACTAAGAACTCAACACTGTTCCCACTAATCCCACCAATAGGATCAAACAGCCCCACCTCCTCTCCCCTGCATTCCCTCTCAGTGAAGTGGTAGGGCCTTGAGTTAGCTTGTGACAAGGTGATGTTGCAGATAACAGAACCCACTTATGCTGATATTACACTTAACCTTACCCTCCCTCCCGGCGGAGCTTCTCCCATGCAGGGTGGCAGGCAGGGCACTGATCCCCCCCTTGACACAAGAAGCACTGAGAAGACAAATGGCTCATGCACTCTGAGTGCCAGGGCCAGATCTGGGCACCATCCCCCACCCTCAGCCAATGGAACATGATCTGGACACTGGGGTGAAAGGCCTGGGCACAGGGCCCTTTCAGGAGGGATGGTGTCCTGGGCAGCTCAAACTCGGCACCCAGGCCTGGCCTCGGGGTACCTCTGGTATGTATCTGAACACGTGAACATGCCTCTTTATGCCTTCAGTCTACCAAGTAGGTAGACCCAGCCTGGATGCTATAAATTTATCATACCATAGTTAGAACATTAAGCTACACTTAATACCTGAAAAATATGAGGTCTAATTATAGCCACACCAACAAATCTTTGTTTTACCCAGCCTCTGACTGTCAGCCAAAAAATTAGGGACTGACCCCTACAGCCTGGTTACCTGGCAGGTTGCACCTGGGCCATAGGATCATATCCCACTTAGAACAGTCTGCAAGGTATGCATGGCCCTTGGAGTCAATCCTGCACTAAGATATCTTGGCCTGAATGCCATTCCCAGCAAGCAATACCATCAATGCCAGCCCAGCCCATGCCATGGTGCTTCCCAGCCTGCCGAAGTGCCTGCTCACACCACCCCACTGGCATCAGAATAGCCCAGGCAGGACAGCCGGTAGAGATTGCTGGCCCCTCTTTTACAGACAGGGACACTAAGACCCAAAGACAAGCAGAACTTGCCCATAGCCACACAAGAGTCAGGTAGGAGTGAAGTAAGCCACGTACAAAAAGATAAGTACCACATGTTCTTACTTATGCATGGGAGCTAAAAATTTGATCACATGGAGGTAGAGAGTGGAAAGACAGAAAACAGAAACTGGGAAGGGGGAATAAAGAGAACTGGGTTAAAGGATACAAACATACAGTAAGATAGAAGGAATAAATGCATTGTTTGACAGCACAGTAGGGTATAATACAACAAATTTAACAAAAATGTATTATTCTGGGGTGATAGACACCCTGAATATTCTGACTTGATCACTATGCATTATATGCATGTAACAAAATTTTACAAATACCCCATAAATTTTCACAAAATGTTTTAGGTAAGAGAAACCTAGAAATCTAATGACCTGACTGACTCCTAACTCCATGTTCTTTCAACCCCTCTGTCCTGAATGGGTGAAAAAAAAAACCAATAGGAATGGACAGATAATTATTATTACTACTCCTTTTATACCTCTGTCAGGAAGAACAAAAATTAAAACTCCTTATACTCGTCAAGACTTTCACAATGTGCTATCTTTACAATTGTTTTCAAATCCATTTTATTATCTGGGCTTCGCCATAAACCTCTCAGGTTGGTATCGACCTCACATCTCACAGATTCTGGACTGAGGCCCAGCAAGGTCCCTGGCTCACCCCAGATCACATGAAGCGTCAGAGACAGGGGCTGTGTCTCCTGATCCCACCCCAGTGCGCCATGCTCTCCACCCACCACATCCCAGACCGAAATGAGACTCCACCCCAGCTTCCTGCAGAACCATAGGACCACAGTTCCATGCCAGCTACCAGTTGTTGGAGGTCCCAGTCTGTCTCCTCCTGTACCTCTCTCCTTGCTGACCTCAGTTCATTGAGGGAACAAAGCCCATGCCCTTGACCCTGGGGGTCCCTGGAAGCCCCCAGAATATACCCAGATATACCTGCCAAATATCACAGTGATCAGGTCACCCTTCTACCCTGCCCAGAGCATAGACAAATGATACCTCCCAACTAGGTGGGGCCCTGACTACAAAGCAGAGTCCTAAGAAGGGCCAGATGGCACAGGCAAAGGGCTAAAGACAAAATACACAGACCCCAGCCCAAAGTTCTGGGTGGGCCTGGGCACACCTCAGCATTTTCCATCCATCTACCCACAGCAGCCAAGAGCTCAGCCCACTCATTTATGCAGAGGCCAGCCAAGCCCAGAGGCCTCACCAAGCCCAAGCTTTACCGCAGGCTTTTAGCCTGGGCATCACAAGCTTATAATCCCCTTTTCTGGGCTTATCTGTGGTCATCGGTCGAGGGCAAGCACTTAAGACACCTTCTTCCACCCCTGGGAGATCCAGCAAAGAAACCCAAGCCATGACTGACATGTGTAGACAGCACTCCACGGGCCCATGGTTCAGGCTGCCGACTCTGGGACGCTTAAGCCTGACCGAACAGCACGGGGTGGGGGTCTCAACAGAGAAGGGACTGGTTCTCAGGGGAAGACCTGAGACAAGAGGGGTGGGACAAGGCAGGATAACAAGAGTCCACAAATACTTGAAAGGATCAAACACCCAAGGAGGGACAGAATGACCTTGCCCGGTAGACAAAGGTGTTAAGGCATCAGGCAAAATCTTGACCATAATTCACTTCCTGTTTATATATGAAAGTCTGGCCAAAGATGAAGGAGATGGCTGGACACTGGACCCACTTTGGCAGCATGGAGGGGACATGAGAATGTTTGACCACTCACACCACCCTCGTGGGACTTCCTGGGGTGGGGACAATAAAGGAGACCCATGTGCCAGAGTCTCTACATCATCCCAGATGCTAGGCTTCTAGGGAGAGTGGGAAGAATTGCTCAGTGCACATCCCAATAGTAGGGGGTCCTCACAGCAACAGGACCTTCCTGGAGAGAGGCCAACCACTGCAAGCCTCCCAGAAGTCCTGCATGCCCGAGCTTCATACAGATGGGGAAATCGAGGCCCAAAGAGGGTCAGGGACCTGCCAGGTCACACAGGCACGATGAGGGTCGGGAATATTCCTCATTTCTCCCAATGCTCAGGGAAGCACCGTGCCCCACCAGCAAGGCCTTGGCACTTTTTGGTTTTCCCCAGGACTTCTCTCAAGGGTGTTCAGGCCACTATGTAACAGCTGACAAGTGCACCTTGAGTGTTATGACAAGAGCCCTTTGCTTCATCAAAGGAGCTTTCCTATAAAGGGTGCTCACCTCCCTGAACATGGTCTCTCCAGGCTGACGGCACAGAGCAGAGCACATGCCCAGAAAAAGGAAAGGAAAATGGGTATAAAATTACATAATAATGTCTGCTGCACACACAAAGAAAACGAATGTGCTCTCAACCATGGAGACCCACTGGGAAAAGTCAAGGCAAGATGACCAAAGGTTTGATGGGACTTTTAAAGCTTTGTTTGGTCGAAATGTTTGTTCTTATTTTAAAAATGTCTTTGTCACTGATAAAATTGTTTTCTAATTTGGTCATACATTTGGATTTCATTATTTTCCGAATGTATTCCAGACATCTAAAATTAAACAGATGTCATCAACCCCGTTTAGAACTAAAAGACTTGTAACCAAACAGTGACTTCAACCCCAATACAATACCGACTTGGAACACTGTGTTTTAGTCATTAAAAGTTTTAAAACTCTGCTCCATTTTTCTCATTTCCTATAATGAGATCTCTTCCCCCTCCTTGAAATATGCCAATTCTTCAAGGGTCAGTGGAAAGTCAAACTGAAGAGTAAAGTAAATTTAAATATGAAAAATGAGAGTGAAATATGAAATCCTTATCCCCCAAAACCCTGACCGAGAAGCCAAAGCTCAGTCTCATCGCACGGGAGGAGGAACAGTAAGGGAGAGACACAGAAATGGTGTGAGTGCAGGAAGAGGATTTGGCTTCTAAAGCCTGAATAGTTTTATCGTTCCTTTTCTGACAGGCATTAGATTAGTGAGAATCCTCCAAGCCTGCTCAGGGCGTCCTGGGGACAGTTAAGAAAAGACAATTCTTTCTCCTCTCCAACCCTCATCTCTGAGCTCGCCCCCAAATGAATTTGTTCAACGGCATAAGCAGGTCAGAGGAAAGCGCCCGTGTGAGACGCCTGGAATTCACAAGCAGGGGCACGTGGCCGCTGGGGAAATGCCTGGGGAGGGCGTGGGGAGCACAGAGATTGGGGCTTGGAGATCACGTTTGGAGTCTGGCTGTATAATGTCGCCGTTAAATTTCCTGAGCAGAATGTAAAGAACGAAGAGAGAACACGATGAGGGAGGAACAGGGACCAAAGTGGACCTTGGCCTCTCTCATGGACACTCAAACCATTCAGTCGTGAGCAGGGAGGCAGACCCCCAGCGAGCGGCCCCTGTCCCCAAGCTCAGCCCACTATACAGAGCTGGGTGCCTCAGCCCAACACATCGCACTGCCCACCAGCTCCTCAGGCCTGGTTCTTCCCACCCCCCAACCCCCGCCCATAGCCATGCCCTTGCATCAACAAGGATCCAACAACGAGGGAGGAAAGGAGAGTTCCAACGCATTCACCTAAGCTTCCTGATGCACACAGCACTTTCTCCTCGTTCCTTTTCCCCACCCCTATAACCCTCTGCCTAGGGCACCTCTGGGCGGAAAAGCACCTCAAAAGATGGGGAGCCAGCTCACTTTCAAAAGATGGCACGCCCTAGGACACCCAGCCCCAAATACCTGTTCCAGGGAGGGCACTCAGGCCCTGGACCCCAGGAAGGGATATAGCCATGGACCCGCTTGCATGGGGACTGGCAAGATTCTTGTTGGGCTCTACCTTGTTCACCCCCAGAGGAGAGGCAGGCAGGCAAAAGAACACAAACACAGAGACTCTGTTTGAGGACAAAGTCTAGAGCCAACTTTGAGGTAGGCAGGAGAGAAAGATGATGCCTTTAAAACAACCCAGGAACAGGCCCATTTTGGCCCTCAGTTGGACCTGAGTTGGTCCCAAACATGAGAACCCACCCAAATAGCCTCCCCAGTGCAATGTCCAGAGATGCACTCACCAACCCCCACCCCCAAGCCTTGGGCAAGTTACTTAACCTCTCTAGGCCTTGATTCTCTCATCTGCACCTCCCGGGTGATTGTGAGGATTTACTCTCCACAGCTGGCAAGGAGCATTGCCCCGATGCAAACCTGGATGGATCAGTACTGTCTGGCTATCCGGAGGGCTCTGCTGAGAAGGATTGCATTCTTGGGGTTCACCAGTGATGTCTGCCTTAATCCTGGACAGCATCTAGCTCTCCCATCTGCCAGCCCAGAACCAACCCATCTTGTTTCGCGGGGGTGGAAACAGAGGTCCAGGAAGTACGGTGAACCTACGCAAGGTGGTCACGTGTTCGAACAGAAGACCAAGCATTAAAAGATCATAGCATTGGGAAGCCAGCTACCTGCCGACTGGTGATTTCAATCTTCAGGGTCCCCTAGATTTGAATTATGTGGGATTTTTCAAAGCACTTTAATCTGGCACCTTAGAGTGAGCCCCATACTCTTGTAAGAGAGGCATCAGGCAGGGAGAACTGAGGTCAGACAGGTGAAGTGATGTGTCAGCTCCCACAGCAAGCCAGTGACAACTGAAAGGAAAATTCAGGCCAACCTTTCCACTAGACCACCTGCAAAACTAGCATTGTCACCCAACAATACTGACAAGCTAGAGCTGCCAGAGGGCACATGCAGCTGGGATGGGGAGGAAGGGGATGTGGAGAGTCAGCTGCCTGGCACCGGAGAGGGGTGGGGGGGGCAGGTAATAAACAGTGACAAAGCATTTGTGGGAGGCATGGAATGGCCTTTACATCACTCCTGAGACTTGGAAGCTGGCTAAGACACCAGCACCACCAGGGTCCTTGAGTTGACACCCACAAGGACTTTTTGGCCGGCTGATGCCACTCATCCCTCTAATAGGTGGCCAACAAAGCTCTTTAGTACCTACAATAAACTGAAGTCACAAAAGGGACAAATTAGCTGGCAATTATTTGCTGGTAATTATTTGCTTTACCAAAGGATTGTTTTCTCTTTACTCCAGGGTTCTTATGAATAGCAAAAGCCCTTCTCGCACTTGGGTGTAATACCATTCACAAAGACTCTGTATGTACGCAGCCATTCAGAAACACAAGGCTACTCATTAAGATGGGACTCAACAACTGCCTGCCTAAAGCCAGAGGAGTGGCTGGTGGCTGTTCTAAACACCAGTCCCCCTGCCCCGAAGATCACTGTGGGTCGGTGCGAGTATGACCACAGGAAGGAAGGACAGTGGCCAGAGGCTCCAAGACAACCCCCAAAGGGGAGGCTAGGACAGCGCTGATCCTTGTTGACCCTCAGAGAGAAACACTCACAGTGCAGGTGCAGATGGAGTGCCCACCGTGTGCCGGACATGACACCAGGCACTGGGTGAGGGGGGAGCAAGCCCAACACGATTCCGGCTCTCCTAGAGCGTGCAGTGGGGCGGGGGGGGGGGTGGGTATGGAGACAGATATCAATCAAATAGCCACATGAATGAATGTCTAACTGGAAACTCACCTAAGGACTCTGAAGGAAAGGAACCCTGCCCTAGAAAAGCTTTTGATAAACACACCTAGGCTGAGAGTCAGTGGAGGCTTTGCAGGAAGTAACCAGAGTGCAGATCTAAAGGATCAGAGACAGTTAAGCAGGCGACGAGGGGGAGGGCAGAAAGTGGTCCAGAGAGACCTTGGCTCTGGCGCGTGCCAAGGCTCTGGGATGGGAAGGAGCGAGGTATGACTGAGGAACTGAGAGAGGAAGGCCACAGTGGCTGGGGCCAGAGAGCAGGGACAGCACGATGGCGGCTGAGGCTTCTAGGTCATGCTAGGGGATTTGGTCTTCATACAAAGAACAATGGGAAGCCGCTGGATCACAAGGCCACGATGAGTCTCGTGTTTGGAAGAGACAGCTCTGGGAGTGCAAAGGAGAAAGGACTGCAGGAGGGCAAGGTGAGAGTGGCAGCCAGCTACGACCTGCTGTCCAGGTGAGAGGTACAGGTGACTGGACTAGGGTGGCAGCACTGACGGTGGACAGAAGCAGAGGGACTCAAGAACTATAGGATATAGAACTGACAGGGCTTCGGGACGGATTGAGTGTGGGTGCTAGAAAAAGGGCATGTCAGGGATGCCTCCTGACCTCCGGCTGCATAAATGAACTCACAGAGACGTGGTCCCTGAACGGGAGAGGGGCAGGCGGGTGGAGGGGTCAAGAGTGCAGCTGTGGACACAGGGGAGTCTGAGATCCCTTTGAGACAGCCGCGCAGAGACCCCGAGGGGCCACTTGAGTACACGAGTCCCATGGGAGGACCGGGGCACAGATAGCCCTGTGGGCCCTCTCTGACGGCTGTTCCAGGACAAGTCCCAGGACATCACATGGCACACATCTCTCTCCACAACCCCCCTCATTTCCTCCTTTGGAATCTTCTTACACAGTGATTTCGTAGGGAGATTACAAGATAGAGCTGCTTGCCACAGAAGTCAGACGTCTTCCCGCATGAGGAAAATCTCAGCCTTCTTTCCCTAAGGAAACAGCAAGAGGAAAGAGGCCTCAAATCTAGTGATGGGGATTAAGTGTAGACCTCAAGAGGACTCCCTGGCTCCGAGGGTGCCACGCTGGAATGTGTGAGTCAGCAGGAGTCTGGGTCCTCCCTCCCCCGAGGTCTCTGAGATGGGGGTAGATTGCTGTCTCTCAGGGATGCCCAGAACGCAGGCCTGCCAAGGGGCAGGGGATTGCACCTGAGGAGCTGCAGGCTCCCTGAACCCAGGTGATTAAGTCCTAGTCATAGGAACTCTAGACACCGGTGACAACAGCTCCATTCACCAAGCACTCACCACCTGCAGACACAGGGCTCAGGGGCCTTGCCCGTGTTCCTTCATCTGATCCTCACAACGTCAACCCTTGGTGAGCACTAGCCCATACGAAAGACACAAACACTGAGGCCCAGAGAGGTTAGGTAACTTACCTGAAGCCACACAGGTCGAAAGGCTGGGATTTGAACCCTTGCCTAACACCAAAGCTCACATTTTTCCCTCTTCCTTCTCCCCTTACCCCATCCCCACTCTTGCATTTAATTTTATTTGAGAAGAGTCTAGTACTGAAGTGCTCTTAGAAATGCTAATAACACAGACTATGGCAGGGTAGAAACAATCTGCAAACAGCATTTCAACACAAACTGGAAACATAATAGAAAGTTATAACAAACATATTACATGACTGTACCCCACAGAAGGAAAATTCAACTGCTCATTACCAGAAAGAAAAAAGACCTGGGGGAAAAGTCTATAAGAAACAGAGCTTTGTAGAAATAGTCAAAAGATAAAGCTTTGTGCATATTTTAAAGGTATTTAATATATTTTGCCAGAGCACCTTTCAGAAACGCTCTGGCCATTCTCACCCACCATTATATGAGGGTTCCTACTCCCCCCATCATCATAAACAAGACATTTCTACTGATTTGTAAGAACTCTCAAATATTCTTCATCTATCATGTGGTATAAATGTAATTTCTCTGTCCTTGTCTTATTATTCTTTAGGTTCTTTTTCTAAAAATTCTACTTTAATAACCTAGTTTTAAAAGTTGCTTAAATCTGTAATTTAAAGCAAAAAAAATCAAAGAATCTGTCACCTGCAAAGACAGCTTTTCTGCAGGATTTTAATTCTGCTCCCGATGGTTGACAATGCTACCACATCTGATAGGTGACAGGACTCTCCAAAGGGAGGCAGGTCTGCCATGCACCCTGGCCAGTGTAAGCCCTCCCAGGTGAGACAGCCAACACCTGCTGTCCTGCCTCCAGGGCCCTAGAGCCAGCTAGTGCTGCTTGACCTTTGTGTCTGGAGGCCCCACAGTCTCAGCTGGTAGCACAGCACCCAAACAGGAGAGCCATATGGGCACCTGGCTGCAACCCCCAAGGGTCACGCCCTCTTGGAAAGCAGCTCCACGCTTACTCCAGGTCTTGCCCTGACCCAGTTCTCTGTCACACAGACATACACACGTGTGCCCAGCACATGTCTCCAAAAGAGCAACTGATCAAAATGAGCCTGTGTGACTCAAAGTCACTCGCAGCCCTTACAACGCAGAGCAGGGAAACTGAGCTCCCCAGCCTTCCCTCCACCCGACAAGGAAAGAGCTGGGAGCCAACAGCAGGCCTTCCAAACACACTTTTCTTGCCCTTCACCCACATTGTGGGAAAAGGGCACCAGGGACAAACTGAGAAGCACGTGCCCATCTGTCCCTGAACGGTTGCAGAGAGGCCATGTTAGAGGGCTCCCGCCACAGTGCTCCTTCCTTCCCTCTGCATCACCCACGACACTGCAGGGGGCTGCTGCAGGGGGACAAAACCCGCCAAGACAGCAGTGGGTACTGCAGTATGTAGGCCCTCCAAGCTTTTCAGAAGCAGCCGCCCCTGCCTGGGACCTCAGAGGTTACAGTCAGAGAGGCTCTGTGGGTAAGGGGTTCCGGCACCCCCAGAATGTACCCTGCCCAGCCCAGGGCTGGAAGGCTCAGGTCACGAGTCCTTTCTGCAAATCAAGGACCCATTCCTTCCCGGAAGCAGGGCCTCTGAAGCCCCCTTTTGACTCTGTAGCTTTTTGTCTCTCCTCTTCCCACGTTGCCCAGCTATGCAAACAAAGGCATGTTTGGGGGAAGAAGGGCGCTCATATTTAATAACCCTCAAATCTGGCTCCACATGTGGCTATTGTTAGGTAGATTTAAACAGCAATTACGGAGGTACCTCCTTCCTCCTCAGCAACAATCTAGGCCCTTAATCCAGCTAAGACCCAGAGAGTTTAGGGCTGAGCTCACTGAGATGAAGGTACCAGCTTAAGCAGGGCCTGCTTAGTGCTGGGGGAGCTGGAACGCGGACAACGGCTCTCCCTAAATTTACTCCTTGCCAGCAAAAAAAGCGGGGGTGGGGGGCACAAAGAAGGGGTTGCTTGGCTGAGGTCCCCATGGTAATTTGGCTTCCAGAGAATCCACGTGGAAAGTCTGCAGAAATGTTTGGAGTAAGAATTCAGAAAAGAGGGCAACATGCCCCCACAGGAGCCCCAAGCCCAGGCTGAGGTTGGGGGGGTGGGGACTCCTCCTTCTAGAACACTCGGTACTCAAGGTTGCCAACAGTCTGACTAGAGTGGAAAATAAGTTTCCATAGGGGAAACATGGTCGGGGAGGCAGGACTGGATTCATAGAAAGAGGCCAGGCGGTGAGCCTCAGCGTGTGCCATCACATCTCCAACCAGCCACCTTTGGTCCCTCCAGCTCCGGGCCAGGAGTGCCCTCCCCACCCTCCACTTGTCTGAACGCCTCCCTTCCCCTCAGGTCCCGCTTGAAGGTTCCTGCCACTTCCCTGGAGCTCAGTCCCCCATGCTGGTGCCTGTGTTGTCCGTGCAGGGTCGTGGGGCTCGTGGTGCAGACAGCTTGTCCTCTGGGCCGCCAGATCCCCCACTCCAGTTGGAGAAAGAGGTGCTGAAAGACAGAGGCTGGTCTCTTCCCGCTGGCCTGGGCTGGCTCCATCAAACCAACCTCTGCTTTAAGAAGGAAGTCCTTTCTCATGGTCCAGTGTCAGAGGAGGGAGGGAGCTCCGGCGGAAGCCTTCCAGCCCGGAGACCCCGATACCGGATATTGGTAGTAGAACACTGAGTGGAGGCTGGACAGGGAACCGCAGTCCCTCCCAGCCTTGGGGGCCCATGACTGTTTGATGAATCAGCACTGCTCCAGCTACCCATCCTTTCAAAGCCTGGATTTTCTCATCTAAGTTTTCTGAGTATTATTTTGTTCTGCTTTATCACAAAACAATAATGAAAACCATTTGGTGTCAACTATAATCTTGGATAAAAGCACATTTTGGGTCTAAGGAGGCAAAGGGACTGCAGCCAGCCTCCGAGCACCTGCCCCTGCCAGGCAGCACCGTGCTGGGAGCTCACACACCCTGTCACAGAGCAGAGGGTGATGGCTTTGGATAACACAGACCTGGATGTGAATCCCAGCTTCACCATATAGTGGCTATGTGACCCTGGGCAAGTTACTTAATTCTCTAAGCCTTCATTACCTCATTAACAAAGTGACCATAACAACAATACCACCCGTATGGGGTTGCCCTGATGGCTGAAGTAAATGAGTTAATGCAGCGATTCCCAAAGTGTGGTTCCAAGACCAGCAGCATCAGTGTCACCTGGTAACTTGTTAGAAATGCACATTTTCCCACCACAGACACACTGAATTGGAACCTGTAGGGGTGGGACGCAGCAGTCTGTGCTTCACATGCCCCCCAGGTGATTCTGACTGTACAGTGCACACTGTAGGTTTGAGAACCGCTGAGCTGTGTGTGATTAAGAACAAACCTCTGGCAAGCAAGCTGCAGTCACCACTGTAGGAATCACCATCTGATCCTCCTCTCCACGCTGAACCTGAGGTTCAGGGAAGTTAAGTCACTTCTCCAAATTCAAACAGCTAGAACCCAAGCAACATGATTTCCAAGGCCTTAGCCTTCCCAGCACACTCTGTTTTCCATTTAAAGCCCAAATCCTAAAGCAAAATAAGTATTGATGTTCTCTACAAAGCTAAACAGAGGTTAGCATAGGTAATAGCTATAAACATTCTACATCAAACCACAAGGAAAGCAATGAGACTAAGAATAGAAATCACCCCTCCAAAAATACAAGGGTGCTGAGCCCCTTGGGCCAGAGAAGACTTCATTCCTTAGGAGTAAAGGACATGAGATACACAAACAGGGTTCACTAGGACACAGCTGCTGGGTACTCCCAGAAACACCCAGGCATCTTAACAGCACCAACAGTGGATATTTGAGCTATGCAAGGAAAGGCATCTATTTCTTTATTACTCTCTGAACATGACATGGGAAATATATTACACCAGCAAGTCAAGAAACTTTATGACTTTCTCCCCAGATCTCAGTGTCTCCATCTGCAGACAGGGTAAGCAATTAACACTCAAATGTTCTAAGAGCTTGAGAAGTGCCATCTTCCCCTTCAGCCCCCAAAGCAATCACAGCAGCCACAAAAATAAATACATGGGACCTGATCAAATTAAAAAGCTTCTGCACAGCCAAGGAAACTATCAATAGAGTGAACAGACAACCTACAGAATGGGAGAAAATATTTGCATGCTACACCTCTGATAAAGGGCTGATAACCAGAATCTATACAGAACTTAGGAAAATCAACAAGAAAAAATCAAACAACCCTATTAAAAAATGGGCAAAGGACATGAACAGAAACTTCTCAAAAGACGACAGAAAAATGGCCAGCAAACATATAAAAAATTGCTCAACTTCTCTAATCATCAGGGAAATGCAAATCAAAACCACAATGAGATATCACTTAACTCCAGTGAGATTGGCTCATATCAAAAAATCCCCAAACAACACATGTTGGTGGGGATGTGGACAGATAGGAACACTCATACACTGCTGGTGGGACTGCAAATTAGTACAACCTCTATGGAAAGTAATATGGAGATACCTCAAAGAATTAAAAGTAGAACTACCATTTGACCCAGCAATCCCACTACTGGGTATTTACTCAAAGGAAAAAAAGACATTTTATAATAAAGACATCTGCTCACGAATGTTTATAGCAGCACAATTCACAATTGCAAAGATGTGGAAACAACCCAGATGCCCATCAATACACGAGTGGATTAATAAAATGTGGTATATGTATACCATGGAGTATTACTCAGCAATAAGGAACAATAGTGAATTAACACATCTGGTAATATCGTGGTTGGAGCTAGAACCCATTCTTCGAAGCGAAGTGTCACAGGAATGGAAAAACAAACACCACTGGTACTCACCATCAAATTGGTACTAATTGATCAACACTTACATCACACTGGGCAATAATATTCATCTGAGGGCGGGCGGGCGGGAGGGGGGTGGAGGGGATGGGAAAAACTCTCACTGAATGGATGCGGGGAGCACAGTTTGGGGGATGTCCACGATTGTAGCTCTGACACGGGCAGTGCATGGGCAATATATATAGCCAAAGTGTTGTACCCCCATAATATTCTGAAATTAAAAAAAAAAAATTAAAACTCGGGCTGAGGCCTCTGTGCTTTCTCTGTGTCTGAGTGCAGACCACTCCCTCCTCCCAAGGACAGGGTCTCCTTGGCTCACACTGCACAGAGTCTGGGTGTGCCGTCCACCTACTGTGCACAGAGCACTGGCCACATCTGCAGCAAGAACTCAAGCAAGCCCAAGCCCCAGGCTGGCAGGTAGGGAGAGGAGAGTGTGGTGTCTGGGAAACCATTTGGCAGAGAATTCCCCAAAGCCGGGGTGACTGTGGTTGCTGCTGCTCTGCCTTGCCATGCTGCCCAAAATCAGAGACCCCTGTGGGCTCCTCTTTGCTTTTGGGAGAGGGTCCAGGCTCAATTTAACCTGCCTTAGCACCCCGCCTGGCCAGCACTAGGCTCCAAATCAATACACATAAAGCAACATGCTCAGTGTACCGCCCCCCCACACATACCCCCCGCCCATAAAACCTTGCTGCCCTTTCAGACCCTGCTAAGCTCCCCCAGCCACCAGGCTGTCACAGGGCCTGCAATTCCACCATGAGTTGTTCTTAGCTCGCCCTTGCTTGTCACACCCCAGCCGCATCGATGGCTTTCAATTCCACGAGGAAACAAGCTCTGCCCCACCTCAGCTGCCCATGCCAGTCCCTCTTCTGGTGGATTCTTCTCAGTGTTTAGGCCTCAGCTCGAAAGCCACCTCCTCAGAGAAGTCACTCTGTCTAGACGAGGTCCGCCCGTTACCCCTGCCCCTGCTGGTTTCTTCAGCAGTGCTCACTACACGCTTCACAACTTGCCATTTTCTCTCAGTCTGTTTGTGTTTTGTCCAACTGTGCTCCCCCATCAACAAAACGTCAGCTCCAGTAAGGTGGGGACCACGTCTGTCCTGCTCACCCCAGTACCTGGCACATTTTAGATACAAAATAAATATTTGTAGGATGGGTGGGTGAACGAATGCAGGAGTTCCCAAAGAGAGAGAGAAAAATCATCATCATCATCATCATCTAAAATGGATGAGGAGAGCAACAGTGTTCCCTGGTGGGAGAGGGGGGATAGGCAGGGCAGGCCCCTGCCTCCCTCACAGAGACTGGCTGGGGGCAGGCAGAGAGTGGCACTGGGGAGCTCACCATAGGACGGATGGTGACATTCTGCCCTGTCTGTCACCAGCTATCCCGAACCAGGGCATCTCAAACAGTCAGTGTCAGTGACTACTGTATGCAGGCTGGGGTCTGAGCCCTCACTTCCCAGTCTACCTGTGCCTTCCCAAGGCCTGCTGTGGGTCAAGCAGTGGTGGGAGTGGGGAGGGCACCCAGGAGAGGACAGCAGCCATCAGCACCATGTTGGCCCCACCAGGAGCCCGATCTCATCGTGTGTTCCCTGCTGGTAAAAATGCAGCTCCCTGGGTGGGGCACCTACAGAGAGCATCAGCCCCTGAGAGCCCAGCCCATGGCCTGCATGGATCCCAGCCGATGTTTCCAGTTTGTGAGTTTCTCTAAGCAGATGTGTGCCAGGGCGGGCTGGATCAGCATCTTAACATTTGCCTTTCATGGGAGTCTGAGCTTCTCTCTCCCAGACTTATATTTGAAACAATCCATGATGGATGTTCATGCTAATAAGAAGAATAACAGCTGGTCACCATTTATTTATTCAAAGAACCTCATGTGGGGAGAAACTTCTGCATACCACATCGCCAACTAAAAGCCATTTCATCACCACGCACAGGCCTGCTGTGTGTGGCTTCCCGCTAAACTCAGTCCTCGCTGCCCCGTGGGCTCCTGTCGCCCGGGGATCCGGAACTGAGGAACCAAGGAGGGGACTCTCCCACACTCACGTCCTCACTCACTCCGTGGCCCCAAGCCAGAGCATTTATACAGCGGCTTTGACTGCTTGCAGCCTGCAGGTCCATTAGCAGGACGTAAATAGCTCTCAGCTCTTCAAAGGCCAGGGCAAGCCATTCTGTGAGGTCTGACTCAGCCTGCCAGGGTCTCGCGTTTCAAGCCTTATTCATCTTCCCGATAACTTCCATAAAGGGCCAATACCGCCTTTCTGGTATGCTAAGCCTGCCAACAGCACCCCCAGCAGAATGCTCACAAGAGATTGGCATTCACTGAGCTCCTGCTGTATACACAACTCTGTCCCAGTCACTCTGGGGAGAGAGAAAAGAGCAGAAAATACATTCACCACTTTCTAGGGAATAAGACATACGTGGATAAGAAATATTATGGTCACATCACACAGAAAGCCCAAGAAACCAAGGTCAGAGTGACATCAGGGATGGCAGGGTGAGCCAGGAGGTTGTCAAACCCAGTGACCAAGAACATGGAGAGACTGGGGCTTGAATGCCAACTGCCTCTAACTGCATGACCCTAGTCAAGTGGCCTAAATTCTCTGGGCCTAGGTTTCCTAGTCTGTAAAACAGAGATGATAATAGCTAACAATAAGGTCATGGGGAGGACTAAATGAAATAGTATATGGAAAACACTTAGCCTGGTGCCTGGCAGAGAGTAAGTGCTCAAGAAATATCAGCCACCGTTTATTACGAGAGGAAGCTTTCTGGAAAAGGAGAGTTTTGAGACTCCAAAGAAGTGAGGGACATAGACCCATTCCCTAGCTCACCATCCTGCCTGTGGGGTGATGATGCTGATGCACACTGCCTCTCTGATCCAGAGTCAGAGAAGAGGGAAAGACCAGCTGCTGGTCTTCCAGCCATGGATAGAAAAATCCATTTCCAACAGCTACTCAGTCTTCCAGGAAAAAGGAGTGAAAATCCTACAGCCAATTAGCCCAGGGAAAAGATTGCCCAAAAGTACAGGGTCAGACTGTCCTTGGTCTGGGATAGCCCTGTCCCTCAGGGAAACTGAGTCTGAGCCGTGGCTGTGGGTCAGGGCCCAGGGTGGTGGGTGTAGGGACATGGTATGCTTCTTGGCAACACATCCATTGTCATAGCTGCAGGGAGGAGCTTAGAGGAGAGGGGCAAATGCCACACACTCTGAGAGGGGACTGTCACTGGCTTCCGCTTCAAACCAAAAAAACCCTCCTTTCCTGGCCAGACTCGAAGTTAGAATGTAAGAGGCAATACATAATATAAATATGTGTGGATTTTCACAGAGTACTTTCTCACCCTTTGTCTCAGGGCACCTTTACAAAGGACCCTAGGAAGCAAGTGGAGCAGGCATGAATTTCATCTTCAGTTTGCAGGTAAGAAGTTGGGGTTCAGAAAGGTTAAGTGATGTGCCCAAGGTCACACAGTAGCAGCGTGGCAAAGCTCAAACTTGTCTTCCAATGCCTGCTCCAAGTCCTCATTGCCTTCCCCACCTGACTCTCTTCCCATAAGTTCCAGCTGCCAAAAATCAGAGCTGTTTGGACAGTTCAAGTATATATACAACACACACAAAAAAAACTTTCAACCAAGCATGAGACTCCACGGGAACAAACGATATAATGCATATGGCAACTTCCCAGAAGTTCCCAAGATGGCAAAAGAGCTCCCAGAGTAAAAAGAACACATACTCAAGAGGGAAGCAACTTAAGTTCTGTCAAAAGGGAATGGCAAAATAAACTATAGTATGTCCACCCTGTGGAATACCATCAGCCACAGAAAGAGAATGAGGCTCATCCCAATGTACTGGCACAGAAAGAGCACCAGGGTATTGATGAGTGGAAACCACAAGTTGTGAATGAGGCATGCTATAGGATCCCGTGGATGTTAAAAAAAAAAGCAATGAAAACAAAACTACATATTGTCTCTGGATTCATAAACACATACGTAAATGCACAGAAAAACATCTGGCAAGAACCACCCTCTACCAAATATCTTTTACTTGCACCTGCAGGGCTACTCTCCACCCTTCTGCACCCTGCTCTCTGGACCCTGAGTCTTCTCTGTACGACATCAGTGGGCTGCTTTTGCCTTCCAGCCAATAGTGACCACCAGCAGGAGACCAAAGGAACAGGAGAGAATGAGGCTGGAGTATTTATTTTCCTACTTCCCCTCCCTCAGGAGGTCTCTGAAAACTGACCACCTCTCTCAGCCAGAGGTCATGGCTCCTTTCAAAGTACCCACACTCTCTTCCTCCACGTTCTGGTTCTTTGGGCCTAAGGCGCCATGGCAAGCCCTGGGGTGCTACACTATGTGCTGTGGATTCCCCTACCCACAACTTCACATATCGTCCCGATAATAAAATTATTCTAGTTAGAAAGTACCATCTACTTCTTCCTAAGGCAAAACTCAAACTGATAATAGTGGGTAACCAGGTGGGCAGTGGGGGAAGAGAGGGGAAGGTACCAGTACCCAAGGCTTAGTGATCTACAGTGACGTTAGCCTTTTCAGTAACTAGGTGCTTGTGTGTTTATTTTGAATCATGGGAAATTTCAAGCACATGCAAAAATAGAGAAAATAGCATAGCAAGGTCCCAGGTATCCATTACCCAGCTTCAATAATCATCAATTCATGGCCCATCTTTTTTCAGTCATGGCCCCACCCACTTCCCGCCCCTATATTATTTTAAAGCAAATCCAAGCCATCATGTGTTTTAAATTTACAAGGAAACTATTTCTATATTGTCTGGGTAATTAAAATTTAATTAAAGCAAAGAAATTCTCAAAGCTAAAACTTCTGACGGTGAGGAGATCCTGTCTTTGTTTTTAGATTGCACCCAGGTCAAGGCTTTTCCCCTCCGGTTTGCCCTAGTACCATGGCTCAGAGGCTGCCAGGTGGCCCTGCTGACTGCTTCAGTAGGCTGGGGGCCCACCTAGCACTGGAAGTCCTTGCCAACCTGTCTTGAATGTGGAGAATCTCATCATAAACACAAAGCCACAGGAATATCTCCCATCTGAGCATTAGCTTCTGGGTTTTGCTCAGCCTACTTTTGTCCCTTGGTTTTTTCTTGTTGTTGTTTACTCTTTATCAGAGTACAACTTTATGTTTATGAGATTCATTTCCTATTGTTGCATATAGTTGTAGACTGTTCATTTCCATTGCAGTATACTATTCCGTTGTACAAATTGATACCACCATTCACTTATCCATTCTACTCTTGATGGGAACTTGGGTGGAGCTATTACAAATGATGTTGCTATGGACATTCTGATACATGTCTTTTGATGTTCTTATGCATGCATTTCTGTTGGGTATACACCTAGAATGGAATGGTTGTGTCATAAGAAAGCAAACATTTAACTTATTCAAAGTGTATGTGATTTCTGGTGTTCAACATCTTTGCCAACACCTGAGTGTTTTCTGGGTTGGTTTGTTTCACTTTAGTCATTCCTATGGATATGTAGTTATCTCACTGTGCTTTTAATTTTCATTTCCCTGCTGACTAATGAAGCTGAACACTGTTTCATATGTTTTTTGGCCATTGCATATCCTTTTATGAAGTATCTTTTCAAGTCTTTTGTATATTTTTCTAGTGGGTTGTCTTCTTTTTCTTATCAATTTATAAAAGCTATATATTCTATATACATGTCATTTATCAGATGTAGGTTGTACAATTGTCTTCTATTCTGTAGCTTGCTTTTTCATTTTCCTAATAGTGTCTTTTGATAAAAAGAGTTTTGTAAGTTTAATATGGTCTAATTTATAAACTTATTTTCTTGTATGGCTAACAGTTCTTGTATCTTGTTCAAAAAAAAAAAAATCTTCACCTGCACTGCTCTCAGTTTTTATGACTATTCTTTTAGGGAAAAAAAAGAAAACACTTATTGGCAGTTGAGTAACAAAAGTCCTAGGAAACCACTAACGGAGACACCAAATCAGCTCCAAGAAGCAATCAATATGTAGTTACCTCATTAGAAAGACAATCTCCTGATTTTGTGATTCCTCTGTTAGGAGCCACTTGTGAGAACCAAGTCTCTTCTTACCTGCAAAGGTAAAAGAGAAGGCAGCTCAAACTGAAATAATCTCTATCAAGAGAAAAATGTAAAAGCTTAGAGTATCATTTATGCTTGAAAAAATTATAGAATACTTAACAATATGCCAATGACCAGCACAGAAGATGAGAGCAGGGTTCTTGAACCATAAGGAATAGTAGAAAAATGCCAGCATTAAAATGGAAATGGCTTCCACGGGATACGTGTTTTTGGGAGGAGCAATTCTCTTTCCATAGGGACCTCCTCTCTCCCAAGAGAGGTTTGCATCTTATCCTGCATGAAAACATTTCTAAGAACTTCCACCAGGGGGCATTTCTCCCACTGAAAATAATAAGTGAAAACATGATTAACACACTTAGTGGTCTTATCAACACTAAATATATTAATCCAAGTGATTTAAAAAAGCACTTGTTGAAATAACAAAGGTTCCTTTGTAAACCAACGTTTTCTCTGTTTAAACAGCAAAAACTCTGAAAGGTAATGGTGACCTCCTAAATCCAAACCACTGCTTACATCTTAAAACAAACAAAAAACTAAGATCAACAAGGAAAAGAAAAAGCAAAAAAACCTACACATGACTCACGCCTTCAGCATTACCAAGAGTCAAGCAATACTATGAATTCCAAATTATGTGGAGAAGTACCAGCTGCTAACAAAGTACCTACCACAACTGCTAGTCTGTGGGTATAGAGGGCAGGAAAGGGATGTTTTAAGAAATTACATGGAAGAAAAGGAAGGGGGAGCAGAGAACATAAATGAAACATAGACAGAATCATCCCAGAAAGGAAAAGTCCAGCACTAAATGCAAAATAATGAACATGAGTCTGCAACTTAGTAGTTCACAGTACTGGCTGCAGGGAAAGTACTCGAGAGTAGGGTCAGAGGTGACAATGTCAGAGAAGCATTGCTTTTGGGAGGAGAAGGAAATAAATAGAGAAAAGGTGTTGCCCCTTACAGATATAAGAAGAAAGAAGGAAGAAGGAGTAGCCTGCAGAAAAAAAATAGGAGAACAAAGCACACAAAGTCTTTCTCCTCTCCTATTACCACTATCCATTCAATAAACTGCATTTCACCATACTGACAGAAGAGGGCACTCTTGAAATAGGCACTCTCACCACAAAATGCCAAGGAAGGGGGAAACTTGGACTAACTCCATATTAAGTTACTATTTTTTCAAAAAAGATAAAATATGCATCAATACATTTCAACTAATGAAAATTCTCCCCCCCCAATCAACCATGAAGCAGAAGTAAACTGTAATATAACATTCCAAACTGAATTAAATATTATAAAATAAGCATTTGAAGATTTTCAAAAACTAGAATCAGAGATAAAAACTAAGAATAGAAAAGAACTTTAAAAAACCAGGAAGAAATGCAATGAGAGTTGATCAATTCTGGGAAATAAATTGAAGAAAAAGACAAAACTATCTCAGCAATGAAGAATAAATTATAAGGTGCCCAAGAGAGAAAAGGTTCAATGAAAATTTGATAAAGGACATTAAGGTAGTAAAACAAAAACTGAATGAAAATGAATTAATATAGAGGTAAAAAGGATCAAAGAGAAAGTAGTTGAAATGGAAGTCAGGCAAAGAAGGTTTAACCTATGTATAATTGGCATCCATGAAGAAGAAAAACAAAACAATGGAATGGAAATAATATTTGGAAATATAATCCAAGAAAACTTTCCAGAAATAAGATAAATTCTAACTCAACATATTGAAAAGGCCCACTGTGTGCCTTGGAAAATGGATCTGGAATGAACTCTAAGATGTATCCCAGTAAAACTATTAGACTTTAATGATGAGGAAAAAAACCCTCTGAACCTTCAGGCAAAAGACCAAATTCTTTAGCAGCTAAGAAATTTAAGTTGACATCAGACTTCCTAAAACAACACACAGAACTGGCGAAAGTGGAGTAATGTTTTCAAGATGCTCAAGGAAAGAGAGTACAAGCCAAGGGTTTTATATCCAGACTTCATCCAAGTTTTGTCCAACCAAGAGATAATTGGAGGAGCTTCAGCAAAAGGATTGATGGTAATCATTTAACACATTTAATTACAGAATTAAGATTAAAACAAGGTGGGGTCATGGTATCAGAAGATTCTGTAAACATGACATGTTCTGACAAAGTAGAAAGAATGTAACCTTAAAAATGGTACAAAAGGGAAAAAAAGGGGAACATAAACTAGGACCACTGATTGTTGTTTAGGTAATAGATCAAAGGATATTATGTAAAACTGAAAGACCAGATAGTAAAATATGAAGTAAGAAAAGGGGGAATTAAGGGCACTATAAAATGTATAAATACAATGGCAACCACTAGATCAAAAATACAAACCTTTGTAAATACCAAAAGAAATTTTAGACAATAAAAATATATCAAATAGGGAAACTTGGTAAATAAAATATAATGCACAGAGTCCTAAGGCAGCATCTCAGTGTCTCACTTAACGGAGAAATACTAGGGGCATTCCCAACTAAAGGAAAGAAGAACAAGGCACAGATATCCATTTTTCCACTGCTAACATTGTACTGAAAGTATTAGCAATGCAAGGGAAAACAAGTAGGTAAAGGATTGGAAAAGAAGAAGAATTGTACTGCAGAAAACACAGTAATATACCTAGAAATCTAAAGAATAAATGATAAAACTCAGACCTCAAAATCTTTTATCTCAGAACCCCTTTATACTCTTAAAAATCAAGGACCTCAAAGAGTTTTTATGCAGCTTGTATCTATTGATATATACTAGATTAGAAACTAAAACTGAGAAAATGTTAAATATTTATTAACTAATTTAAAAGTAACAATAATAAACATGTTAACATAAATAGCATACTGTTGAAAATTAACCATAAACACAATAGCCTCCTGAAAACTCCACTGTACACTCAAGAGAGAATGAAAGATAAAAGGGAAATTATGTCTCAGTATCATTATGAAAATGGTTTTGACCTTGTGAATTCACTAAAAGTATCACAGGAACCCCCAAGGATACACAAACCACATATTGAGAGCCACTGAACTAACTCAAACAATAAAATAATTCAGTAAGGTAGTAGGATATAAAATTAACACTAAAAATCAATGGCCTTCAAAGGCACAAATAATAACCAATTGTAAGATGTAGCAGAAAAGAAATCCCTATTTACAATAGCAATGGAAATGATAAAATACTTAGGAATAAACCTAACAAGAAATGTTGAAAACCCATATGAAGATAACTACAGCATTTCTAAAAAACACAAAAGTAGACTTGAAAAATGGAAAAGACATCCCTTGTTCATAGTCAGGATGTCTCAATATCATTAAGATGTTAGTTCTCCCACAGTTAACTTACAAACTTAATATGATACTATTAAAAGTTCTAAACAGCTTTTTTCCTAGAGTTAGACAAGCTGATAGTAAGGTTCATATGGAAAAATTAACATGCAGTAATGGGTAGGAAAACAGTGAAAAGGAAAAGCTCTAAGGAAGGAACTAGCCCCATCATATATTTTTTAAATATTATAAAGCCTCTGCAATTAAAAGTGTGGTAATAGCAGATAAATAGACAGTAGACCAGTGGAAATCATTCAAAGTCCAGAAATAAACCCAACTACATGTAGAAATCTAGTATATGATAAAAGCGATATCTCAAGTCACTCAAGCAAAGATGACATTATAATAAATGCTGTTGGTATGCTGCATAGAGATTTGGAAAAAAAATAAAATTAGATCCATTCCTCACATCATACGCAAAAATAAATTTCAAATAAACTAGTTTTAATTGTAGAAAATTAAACTATGCTTGTACTAAAAGAAAACATCAGTGAATTCTACAACCTAATTAGAAAGCTTTGCTTTGAATCAAATCCAAATGAAATCAAATTTAAAAATTGATAATTTTGACTATAATTTTTAAAATTTTACATAGTAAAAACACTACAAAATCAAAAGACAAATATCAAGCTGGGAGAAAATGTCTGCAACATATATCACAGATAAGGAGTTAATATACCTAAAAAGACCCCAAAAAAATCCTGTTGAAAGGTAAGCAAAGACATAAACAGACAATTCACCAAAAAGACATAAAACTATCTCTGAAACCTATAAAAAAAAAGTTCAACTTTACACACAGAGAAATGTAAATTGAGATTTCACTGAGATACTATTTCTCACCCATCAGATTGGCAAAAATTCAAAATCTTGACACTACACTCTGCTGGCAAAATTCTAAGGAAACAGGTATTCTTATACATTGCTGGTTGGAGGGCATATTGTACACAACCCCCATGAAGAGGAATTGGCAATACTAACAAAACTGCTTGCCTTGATCCAGCAATCTTACTTCTAAGAAATTACCCTAAAGATACACCTCCAACAATAAGAATATACACACATACAAGTTTAGTGCAGCACAACATTGAAAACTACCTAAATTCTCAAACATAGGCAATTGATTGGAAAAAAAAAAAACTGTCATATATACACAATGGAGTAATATGCTGCTGTAAAAAAGAATGGGAAATATTTCTATGAACTAATATGGAGTGCTTTCTAGAATATAATGTTCAGTGAAAAAAGCAAGGTGCAAAAGAATATATAGTATGCTACCTTTTGTATAAGAAAGAAAAGGAAACTAGAAAACATACATGTGTTTGCTTATTTTTGCAAAAAAGAAACATGGAAAGGAAAAACCAGAAAAATATAAAATTGATTATCTTCTGGGGGTGGGAGAGGAGACAGAGTGAAAAGGATACAGAAGTAACCCTTCTCTGAGTATTTTTTTTAAGACTTTGACTTTTGGAAGCATATTCATATTCTACAGAACCAAAAATTAAATTAAATCAACAAGGATGAGAGGAACAAAAAACAAACAGAAACAAATGAACTAAACTGTATTTCAAATAAATCTAATCATAAGAAAATATTTAATGAGCTCAAATTCAGAACCACACTGAAAAGAAGAACTAATCCAAGTAATTTTTGAACAAAGTACATTGATTGTATACCCTCAGTATAGAGGAAAAAGAACTGCAAACTACCTGTGAACTCTTTTAATTAGATTTGTGTTTCATGGTGGTATGGGCGCAGCAATTTTGAAATGATCTTATATATAGTATAGGATCGAGAATACAAGTAAATGTGTGGCACTGTTGGGAGTCGGGGTTCTAAATGCTGGAGAGGGGAGTTTCAATATGGGATGGGAGAGGCAATGAAGAACCTGTGGGGACGGCATGGACTTGGGGCAACAGCAAAAACTTACAAATACGTATAGACACTCATGACACACATATACATTTTCATATATGTACATATAACTTTAAATATGTATATATGTTTCAAAGCTAGAAGGGACGGGGATGTGTGTATGTGTATATATACCCACCCTAGATTTGAAGGGGCCTAGAAGCAATGACTCTACAGTACACTGGGCGTACCCAGCACCTAGATCTTGGTTTTTAAATACTGTTCCCCACTAAAAGGAACCTGAATTTCTTAGCAAAATGACTGATTCCAAGAGTAAGCCTGGAACATCTTCTTAGTGCCAGAAAATAAAGAAGTACTCAAAATAATGATGGTGGCATGTCAAAAGGAGACAGGAGCCAAGCCCGACGGGGATCTCACTGGTAAACCTAGGACAGTTTGAGCACAAAATAAATAATGATAGTAGTATATTATAACCCATCGAATAAAATAGGAATCTGTGAGAACGTACTGACGAAGGAGCAGAAGGGGAGGAAAGAAGAAAGGAGAGAGGGGAAAGCGGCGGAACTTGGAAATCGCCATCTTGTGACCATGCAGTAAAGACTGGCTGGAGCAAGAATCGTCAGTGAATGCTGAGTTCAGGGGCAGGGAAGGGGATGGATTTTAATGAGGAGCAGAATGTTTGCATGTCAAAGTGTCTCTCCACAGACCAATCATTAGTTATAAGGGAAAACAGTAGCTATACGGTGTAGTAACCAGACAACACCTTGACCAGGACACCAAAGTTAACGTCACCAGTGAGGGCCCAGATAGACAGCATGTGCATCCAGATACATCCTGAAAGGATACGATATTTCAGCCAGGGATCCAAAATTTGAGTCTAATCACAAAAAATCGTCTCATAAACCCAAATTGAGGAACATTCAATATCCTGACCTGGTCTTCAACAAAACATCAGTGTTACAAAAGACTGAAAAACCATTCCAGGTTAATGGGTATTTAAAGAGATGTGACAATATGTGACCACAAATGTAACATGTGATCATGGACTGGATCTTGTAGTAAAAGGAAAAATTTGGAATATGGACTGTAGAATAGGGTAAATAACGTAGACTGTTCGATGGCAAAAGTCTTTCCATTCTGAAAGGGCCTTTTGCAATCTTGATTTGGCAAATGCTCCAGTGTGTTCTTTCCCACAGCAATGTCACACTGCCCTGCCCCAGTGAATAAGCAGGTGTTCCAAGAAGAACGGCCATCCAGGGCCTGCAGAGGGTAGCCCCAGAATCACCATGTTTAACCTGCCCAAAAGGAACATAGGCCGTAAGTGCTTCCAGACTTCCACAGTAGATGTACTTGGCGAGAACATACCCAGAAGGTCCCCTGGGGAAGCCCAGGCTATTGTGGAGGCCTAGAATCAAAGGGTGTCTTCTGACCCTTTGCAGAATGGACATGGCCCAGAGGGCCAAAACCCAAAACTCTCCCCAGCTGGAGCTCAATGACCTGTGTAGATCTGGCAGCAACCCCGGGCCTTAGCCAGCCCCTGTGATCGTCCCCCCAATCCCCGCTGGCCAAAAGGAGCTGTCAGCAGCCACCCAGTGACTCACCCAGAATAAAAATGGGGGGAGAGAGGGAAATGGGAAGTGAGTGATCATTCACTTTTGGATGTATTTTTCTTCCTGGAGATTTATTCTGGATTATTGCATCTGACACCATTCATATACCAAGAATGCCTTTTGTTCAGAAAACAAAAGAAAAATGCGAGAGTGCTTTTATTTTATGCTCTCAGAGATTTATTTAGTTGGATTATATCTGGCATCAGTACGCCCACGGCTCCATGAGATTGCATTGGCAAAAGGCAGGACAGACCAAGCAAGGAGTTTGCATTTTCCACGTCTTCAAGTTGCTGCAGCAATTCCAGAATTTCACAATGTTCTCTCTCACAGCCAGGTGAGCACCAAATGATGCCACTGGAGCAAGCAGGGACGAGAGGGAGAGATAGAAGGGGGCATGGAAATTCAGGGAGAAGGGCCTGACACCTGTGATGATAATTTTGTCATTTCCTTTAGATCTTCCAAATGTATTTGTCCCTGTGCTCTTGAATCTCATTTGAGGTCAAGATGCAATTTCAGTTCAAGCTACTAACAAGAGCTTTGAGAGTGGAGCTCTGCTTACAGGAGTCAAAGCTGCCTATGCTGAGATCACACAGAGAAGAAAAGCAGGGCTGAATTTATCTCTAAAATGGGGGTGACCCAGAGCATGGCCTCTCGCAGGGATTAAGTGACTAATAGCAATGACACTCCACGGCCAGAGCAAATGCTTTATAAGTGATTGTTTGACAACGAGCAACCCAATTGACTGTCGTGAAGTCCATTTCATCTTCTCCTGCCTCTCCAGATAAACACTACGATGAATTTCCCCACTGATAATCACAGAGGATTCCAGTGTTTTACAAAAAACAGTCTTATCAGCCCCACATCCAAAGTGCCACTATAGCCTCATCACCTCTCGGCTTTGTGAACCAGGAAAGCATCAATGTCTTCCTGAACAGCTCAATCTCACCAAGAATGTTCCCACTTAAAAGACTTTTCCACACACATTTTCTTTTTGCTGCCCTCTGGAATATGTTATCTCGGGAGAGGGAAAGTTAAAACAAATGAACTTGTAGCAGCTGGGGAGGAAGACTGAGAACGACTCGGGCGTCATTCTCCCTCCAGACAGGGTAATTTCCTACCTAGTCATAGGAAAGGTCCAAAGCTGAGCTGCATCTTAAAGCTGCCTGGGGTGATGGAGAGGAGTTTGGTGATGCTAGAGAATTATTGCCAATAAAGCACTTTCTCTTTTTATTTGCCACAACTCTGGGAAAAGGCTCTCAATTCCAGATGCATAAAACTGGGGGAACAGTCCACAGCTCAGTCATCTGCCTCCTCTTGCAAGGAACCCACAGGGGCCAGAGGGTCGGCAGCAGCACAGCTAGCACTGCGCTGGGTGCAATCACGTGAGGGCCTTGGAAAATCTGCTCTATTTGCTGCTGGAGGTGAGGAGGGAGTGGAGGATCCTGAAGAGTCTTCCCTCTCAAGGAACTGTCCCTTTGGAGCCCTACAGGCCTGAGAGGGCTACTTACCAGAGACGTTGCCCGGACTCTCCAAAAGCAGCTGAATGGCCTGATTTTAGCATAATATGTAGCCACAAAAAGCAATCAGTCTATTAGGATTCCTCTGGAGAGCATGTGAATGGGGACAGGCCAGCCAGCTGGCTGGCTGCCATTCCAAGCACAAAGGCAGGAGCCAGCTGTGCCAGGTGTGTTTAAAGTTCATCTTACCTTTGGTCCCCCAATACCTGCGTGGTGGACAGTATTGTGGGAAAGTGTATTCAGCCGGTAATGTATTTCTGTCAGAGTGGCTGGAAATAAAAGGGGGGTGAGGAGGGGCGAGGAGGCTGCTTTTGTGCTAGGGGTAAATAACCAGCCAGCTAGGGTTTTTTCTCTCTTATTCACATTCACGGGGCCAGGAGGGGCTGGAAGTTTACTGACTTTCCCAACATTCCTTCTTCTCCATAAAAATGTGAGTCCTAGCTAGGTAGGATTTCTCTGCCTCCTTGGCTGGCCAGCCTAAGAGATTTCAGTGAGCCACTCGCAGTTCCCGAAAGCACAGACCTAGCATAACAAGAAGATTTCTGACTATGGGGCATTTCTCCGTACAGAACGGCTCTAAAGGCAGTCGGCACCCAGGAGGAAACATGCCAAAGAATTTTTTCTACATTAAATTATGAGGTGAGCTGGAAAAACACAACTAAATCACCCCTAGTCCAGGGCTCACATGAGCCTCTAGACTAAGAAAATAACTTTTCAGGGCTGGGTTCTCAACAGCCTTTTTGGCCAAATACCAGAGTCCCTCTCTATGATCTCAGAGACCAGGAGGTAAGAACATTTTGGCCTCAGATAAGCCAGGAGACAATCACCTAAAAACAGGCACCCTTGGCTTTCATAGCCAACCCCTTCTACAGGGCAGAGAAAAGGTGTCTGGGTTAGATATAAGTCGGCCCTGTTGCTACCAGCTGAAAACCAGATGGAAACTGCTTGACCTGCGCTGGCAAAACAATGGTGCAAGAGAAGTCCAGTCATGCTGCATGAACAGCATCGAGCTCCGATGCCCTACTGGACCCCAGACGCAGTGTTTAATGCTCACGCATGCTGCAGGCGGGTGGGGCTGAAAGTGACGCAGCCTTTGTATATAAAACTACCACGGAATGAAAAAACACTGCGTCTCCAACTGGGCCAAGGGCCAGTCTGCGGGCCAACAGCGCTGTGATTCTCAGCCCCTTCTGACAGGGCGGGGGGAAAGCCACGGCTCCAGATCCCCGCCCCAAGATAGGAAGGAGAACATCACCACCACACACAGCCTCCACCCTCACTGCTACCGAAGTTAGGCCAAATCTGTCCCCGAGACTCAATCTGTTCAGGACTTAGAAAGATGTTTAGTTTTGCCCCCAATGGTTCAGAAACGTGGCTGCCGTACTGCCTTGTACCAAAAAGCTCAAGACAGCCACCAAGACCTCCACTTTGCTAGAGACTGTCTTACGAGGCTATTTAGGTGGGTGAATCCAAGCCTGTTTGTGATGGGTACCTAGGATCTAGCCCCTCAGAACAGAATTGCTCACCTACAATATTTGGGGGTGGCCCACAACTTCCCATGCCATGAGAAGAAGGCATGACACTGTCCTTCACTCCAAAGCTTCTACACCCTTCTTTCTGACCTCTGGTTGAAGACCACGTGCTGCCCTTCCATCCAGATCCTGGGAAGCCCCCCATGAAGAAAGGAAAGGGAGAGGCCTGGGCAGAGCCCATGCCCGGTGGCAAGAAAGCCCAAGCTGGTTCAAACTCTCCTTGCCCCACTGTATCATGGCCGAGCAGGGGCACCAACGCGGGACCACTCTGTCCAGAGGCAGTGATGACTCAAGCCATCTCTCGCACCGCTGGCTCTTCCGCGGCACACACCCAGCCCTCCCCGGACACCACTGCCACTGGAGGACCAGAATGGTCTAGGCTTCTGTTCTCAGTGACACTCTCAAGCCTCCATAAGGCCGTGGCTGCCTGAGAGGCAGGGCCCTAGATGTCATATTCCTGGGCAGGTTGGCTGGGACTGCTCCAGAGCTCACTTGCAGTGGCCTGGCCAGACGGGGGCCCAGAAAACACAGGGGGAGCAGCCTGAGGGGTCTCGGGAGACAGCTGCGATCGGATTGGCATGGGCCTTGGCCAGAGACAGAGCGCGGCCGGCCCCAGAGAAGTCATTAGAAATTCTACACCGGGTTTGGGAGCGCGGCTGCTCCCGGCGGCAGCACCGCCGGCGGCCAACAGGTGGCAGGAGAGCTTCGGGGAGCGCTCACCTGAGGCCGGCGCGGTCCGAGCCGCCGTCCGCCGGAGGAGCCGAGGTCTCCCTATCGCCACAGCACGCAGCACGGGCGGGCGGGGAGACAGAGCAGCCCGGCGGCTGGGGACAGGAAGAGAGGAAGAGAAGCCGCAGAACCGGAGCGAGCCAGCCGGCCTCCGCCTCCAGCCGTGCGCTGCTGGGCGCTCCCGCCGCCGGCATCCACCCCGGGCCTCCCTGGCTGGGTGCGGCCCGCTGCGGGGGACCCGGCCCGGAAAGGCCCCACCCCCGGGGCTGGCACCCCACCCTGCCTCCGCCTGCAGACCCCAGGCCGGGGGCCGGTCCGATCTGGGCTGTCCTCTGTCCCGCGGTGGAGTCCGCAGTAGGGTTTTGAATTACTTGTAAAGAGCAAGAGTTGGAGCGGGAAGTGGCCGGTGGAGGTGAGAGAGCCAGCCTGGAGATACCGGGTCGTGGCTGTCATCAGCACCCCTTCTGGGCTTCTTGCTACAAGCAGTGATGATAAAATTATGGTTTTTTTGAAAACCAGAATGGAAACAGGAATTTTTCCTTTGTATAAAAAACTACCATTTCCTACCACCAAATTCCAAAGCTGACAGAGGGAAGCCCTTCTGCAATGCCACAGCACTTTGTTAAGGATCGCCCCACACGTTACAGACAGCGAAAGGAATCCATCAGGTTTAATTTGTTCTGCTCTGGTCAGAACTGAGGCCTCTAGAAGCCTCCCATATACTTTACAATTTTTAGTTTGAGAACCCTAAACTAATGATGTGAAACTAATGTAGTGTAACACCAAGTGCCCTCTCTGCCAGTAGGAAATAATTTCTGCAGTGCTTCTAAAAAACCAAACCAAACCAAACAAATAAATCAAATGATTTTACAATGTGGAAAAGCCGTGAGCGGGCTGGGCCGCAGCTCTGTTTGGGGGAAGCAGGAGGTTTGAGTGGCTCAGGGTCTCAGCCACGAGCAGCTTTGCTGGGCTCAGGGTGTCTGCAGCTGGGAGTAGCATTTGAGCCTCCGGCCCAGCAGGCCTCAGGAAGACAATCTGGGCCACAAATTCAACATGACAGTTTTAACAAATACGATTTCAGCTTTTATATTTGGATTTAGGAAGGGGATGATGGCCTTACCCCAGAATCACTATTAAATAATAAGCTTATAACATATTTGCTGACGGCAATATAGACCCTGCTTCAAATTAACTTTAAAGTGGGCTGCCGATACAGCTTATGCTTAGAAGGAAAACAAAGCTGGCGACTGGGCAGATTTAGGCAAGAGGCAAACGTACAGAAATGTACATAAAGTTGATCAGATTTTTGTTACCTGAACAGCGAGAAGAACCTTTAAAATGCGAGTTGGTTCTTTAAAGATTTACAAGAAAAATTTTTCCCTCAACTGATTAGAATATCAACTTTTTAACATTTAAAGCAGGCTCAAGCTCTGACAATTTCAGCTTCTCAAAAGTGTAGACATTTTTAAAATGCATTTACTTTATTGTGAAATTGCAATATTTGTTAATGAAAGAGAATTGGTTGCATCTGTCTATTTTACAGGTTTTTAATATCCACTAGTCATTTGACCAATGTAGAAAGCAAATAAATATTTTCCCCCTCATGTCATTTTTTTAATTTCCCAGAAACAAGCGTTCCTTTATTATCTGTGACCTACTCAAATGAGAATTATTGTTAAAGAGTTGCAGGTTTTTATACCTGTTGGAGCGTTTAGAGCCCAAAGCACTGTATTTCTCTAGAACATTTTTGTTGAGTTTAAACACAGTCTTCCTGCCTATCTTATATTACTTGAGACTGGGTAACATATATCACTTTGGAAAAGATAAACAGGCAACCATAAAAGAGAGGAAACAAATAACTTGTGAGGACGCCTTTGGTTACAACAAGCAGAAAGTTACTATTATCCCAGTGCTAAAAAATATTCATTTACTTTGGAAAATGCAAACAAACAAAGGGGCAAACCTGTGAGAATTAACTAAAGACTCAAATAATGCAACTGTCTGTTGCCTTGCGTCTGTGTGGGGCTTCACACAAAATTGGGTTTGTGTTTATTGGAGAAATTAAGGTTACTTGAATCAACGCTGAGACGTAGGTCTACAAATCATTTATTAGTCATTCATCCACTAGAAGGAAAGCATCTATGGGAACCTTTTATACAGGAACCCTTGAATTTCTGAGAGCAGGGGCACAAAAGAGAAGCCTTCGTTGTTGGTTAAAAATGATTACAGCTAATACCTGACTATAGCTGATTTTCCTGTCGTTCACCACTTCGACTTCGGAAGCATGTGATCAGTCCTCCAGATGCCCGTTATTAATTGCATGCCCTTTGATGTCGGAACGTCGATGGAATCTACAAAGGCATTAACGTAAGAAAATATGCCTCTTGAAAAATCCCCAAGTCACTAACTGGTGATCGGCACATGTTCCCATTCATTTGCTCACCTTCTGTGGCACTATAAAAAATACCCCGAATCCCCGGACGTTTTGCCAAGAGTTTTGACCCAAAAAAAAAAAAAAGCACAAATTTCAAGACTTGTTTAAAATTTCTACTTCGAGTGGGGGAAAATGGCGTGTTTGCTTATTCCAAAAGTATCTATGTAATTTAAAGGAACAAATTTCTAAAATGCTTAAGGTTCAGGAATTTGCATAGACAGAAATATAAAAAAAGGAAAAAAGACAGAGAGGGGAGATAAGAAAACAAAGGTTAAACAGTTCCACCGGACAAGTGAATAAAGGCACCTCATTACAAATATCTACACTTCACTGATGTTTATTTTCTCCCAAGAGACAACTTTATTTTGTAAAGGTTTATCATGAGGGAAATCGCTGACTATAGGTAAATTTCTTTTCTCAGGCGGAACTCAAATAAAGAAAGATATTGTTATAGCATGGTTTCTTGTGTGCAATTTCAAAACAAATAGACTTTTGTTTTTACAAACCATTTATTTGAGGGGATTTATTTGAAGAAAAATTTTCCTTTGCAAAGAAAAATTTATAAAAAGCTACATGTGCAGATTACTTGACCCACTGCCTACCATAACATCTTTACACATCTCAAGGATTTAACACAGTGAAAGGGAAAGAGTAAAGAGAGGTTGAAGGGTAGCCCAGCACGGCTTGCATGGATGGCTGCTTTCCTATGCAGAGATCAGAAATATATCCATCCCAGAAATATTTGTTTATCATGAAAAAATATTGGAGCCACTCATATTGAATTCTTTCACATTTTTGGGCAAGGTCTTTTTGCCATCTGGAATTATGTATGTGAAGTGAAACTTGTATTTTCAAATATTAGATTTTCTATCATTGTCTGAAATTCTCTCAAAGCATGGAACTTGAATAATCGTGCCTTGCCAAAAATAGAGGTGGAGCAAGGCAACTAAACATAAGAATTTTTAAAGAAAAAAGAATCTCTTCCAAAGAGTGAAGCTGAAAAAATTATCACACTATACATCTTTCTCAGAGTTAAATTAAATAACCTCCGACATATCCCCAAGAAACTGATTGGGTATTCACTATCTGAAATAATGCACAATTAAAAGGAAAGTAAATATTTAAAACACCCTTCCTGCTCAAAAGAAGAATTGGAAAATTAAACATTTACAGCCAGGAATCTTGGAATCTCGATTCTTATACTTTTCAGGGGTACAAAATAAATGTGGAGATGGAGTTTCCAATTGTTTAAAGATTGCCTCTGCAAATAATATCATGGCTTCTATATGTGTACAAGCCCTGCAAACATCACGATGCATTAGCTGAACGTAAACCCTCTCTGAATTCCCAGTAAATCTAAATATGTACGAAATTAAAATTGAAACAAGGAACAAGTCTAGTGTTAGTCCTTTCAAAATACTAATTTAATAACTCTCCAAGAAATAGAGTGTTTTAGGAAAGGCAACCCAGATGTCAGCATATAAAATCAAGCTATAAAGTACCCTTCAAATATATTTCAATCATTTTTAAATATTTACATTTAATAAGGACAAGTTTTTATGGCAAGAAGAGGTAATTACACTTATCATTCATGGAAAAATGTAGTTTTAATGGGTTGTATATTGATTTGCAAAGGTGAAATAGTAACCTAAAATATGTCATTGTCTTTTTTTTCCTTCTGTTCAGCAATTTGTTGCTTTTGCAAAGCAAAATATGAAATGCTAGATGTGCCGCTGTTAGGGTTGAAGCCGTTGTTAAAAAATATTCATTCACACACATTGTTCCTTCTTTCTCCATGCCTCCTATTATGCTAAACTGAAACCCTAAGTATTTGTGCTTTGGGAGATAATTAGAAGAATCTTATCGGACTTTTATAGCCCTTCCTAATGAGGCTATTTATTTGGCAAACATTAGCCAGCCGAAGGATTAGTATCACCTTGATATGGACCTTATTGAAGCTGCTACCCTCCTGCCTGCTAGACACAAAAGCCTATCTTATCAGCAGAGCAGGCTTGGTGCAGGCAAGTCCTGGCTTCTGAAAATTCACCAGGGGTCAGCCTTCATTAGTCAGAAGTTCTGACCAGGAGCTGAGGCAAATTCAGGTTTGGCCACTTTGAAGCCAGTAACCCCGATCAACTCAGGGCGGGCGGTGGGCTGCTGGGAAGATGGGGAGGGGCAGGAGCCTAGGGATAATCTGGGTGGGTCTTGGGGGAAATATCACTAGCATTCAGCATGCACAGTCACCCCTGGGAGGGACCCAGGCCTCTAGGGATCTCAGAGAACAAAATGAAATAGGCTTTCTCTGCTTGCCCATGCTAGCCAGGAAAGCAAGCCAAAGGGAACTGCTTATCTGTCCTAAAATACCTTTCTCCTAGCTAGTGCCCTCTTATTCTGGTGCTTTGACAAAATCCCAGAGAAAGAGGCTTACTTTGATTAAAAGTAATTTTTAAAGTTATTTAAGAGGAATTAATAAATAAAATACTCTCACCCCTGACAGGGAGGGCAAAGGGCTTTGCATGTCTGGACTGGGAAGTCCTGACACATTCTGGAACTTTAAGGAGGATAGACTAGACAGAAATAAACAAACCGTTCAGGTCAGCTTTTCAAAATCTGCCAACGTGGAATTCTCAGTCCAAGGCTTCTAACTTCATTTTGGGTAACCAGGCTGAGGGGACAACCTTGGGGTGGGATGACAGGGGTTAGGTTTGCAAATGACCTAAGGTGGATAAATATTTGTAAAACACTTTGAGAGCTGACGAGCTACACAAGCACCCTGGCTACAGAAAAGGCCTCCAATTCCATCACTTAGGAAATTTTTCAGGGGTGCTGATCTTTGAGGCCCAAGTCAAAATGTGTCCTGAAGAAGAAGACCCCTAGGGGCCTATGGTCAGAGATTCTGGGTGGCAGAAGGCTCCATAAAGATCACTCTATTGTGAGTTTGCCCCAGGAGAGGAATCTTTAAACTCCAAAATCTGCCGTAACTGAGTAGCTCTCCCTCTGTTGGTAAGCCCACCTGTGGGTTCCCTCTCGGAATGCTAGGCGACCACTCCATTCACGCCAAGCCATTGGACCCCCAGAATAATGCCAAGGCAAAATCGCCACTCTGAAAGGCTGTCACACCTCCTCCTGAGGCCGGGGCTTGACAACATCCAATCCTTAGAAGGGAGTGAGGACTGAGGCTGTCGGGTTGGCCTCACTCTCTTTGTCTAAGACAGGCACTCTAACCACAAAAACAACTCTTGCAATTGGCACTGCTTCCATCACCATAGCAACTGGCACTTCTAGAAAGGCTAATGCATTGGTTTAAGATTCACAGCCAAATTAAAATTTCCGCAGCTCACTTTGCTCCTCGCTTGTCTTCTACCCCTCCTGTAGGACCTTCGAGAGCTCGGGCCCTAGGCGGCTGGATGACTACATACCAACTCAAGCCCACAGCTGCCAGATTCCACCTGCGATGAGTGGATGTGCACTGATGCCCAAATGCCCTCTGACCACCCCACTGAGAAAGGTGAACCCACAGAGGCTTCTGATAAGTTTCCATAGCAACAGGATATTTGTTGGACCAAGGTCTCCATGGGGGAAGGGAAAGCAGGAAAGGTAGATTTTCATTCCAGTTATGGAAGCAGCTGGGTCAGTGAGCATTTAGGCCTCACTTGGCCAGAGAAGGCCAAGCTGGGCTCTGCTCACAGGGGCAGTGTGCTTGGGATGCTCAGTCATTGACATCGGCAGGCTGATGAGGAGAAAGGCATTTAGGATCCCTTCTGCCTAAAACAGCTGTACTGACTAGATGGTACATGAGTGTAGACATACTCTGAAACCCCAGATTCTGCCAACCACACAACCTGATACCTAGTAGCCCCTCAAATACCTACTTTGCTTGAATGAACAGACACACTAGTCTCTAAAGTCCCCCCCACAAAGGAACAAAGGCATATTAGGGACATTCAGGCCTAGCCTCTGGACTGTAGATGTGGGGGCTGGCCAGGACATAATGCAGATCTTGGTCTAAACCTTGGCCTCTTGGACACGACTTTGGCTGCGTCAGTCTCATTGGCTGGGAGAGGTATCTGTTCCTGACTGCCTGGGTCAGTAACAATTTGCAATGAGGGCCTATTCTGCAAACGAAGAGAGACTGGAGATGGGCTATTAGCTTCAGCTCCTTTCATGTGGAATTACTTCTGCTGGCACTAATATGCCATCATCTGAAAGCCTTAACCCAAATGGACGGGCGTCTGCCCCAAGCCAGGGCCGCCTGGACTGAGGCAGCGGGCTCCATGTGCTAGCTATTACCAGGTTGTTTGGTCCTGTCCCCAGTCGGCATTTGTTGCTGCACACTGAGAAACTGCTGTCAGGAAATGTTCTTTTCTAAATTACATAATTAGGGTATTGGGGAGTGTAGTGAAGGCAGATTAGGGGCATCACTTGTTCTTACTGCAAGCAATGATTCAAAGCACATAAGTAAACACTTAAGCTACGTGAATGGTTTAATATTGATTAAACAATGATCTCCAAGACTAAACTCTAAGCATGGTAGGTAGAAGGCGCTGGAAGGAGAAGAAACAAAGAGTGGGCTTAATGGTGTGCATTGATTTACAGAGAAGCATGGACTTTGACCTGACAGATCAAAATCAGGATTTGCAATGATTACCTAAAATAAAGTCCTAGGGTCCCACCCCCTGCAAGCTGATGGTGAGGTTGAGGGCTATATGGTCAGGGTCAAGGGTCAAGTTCTTCCTTCAGAAAGATCAGCTTCTCACCCACACCCACTTCCAGAAATGGAGACTCCAGCAAAGTGCTGGCTCAAATTGCATTTCATTCATTGTTTCTAAGTACGGGCCACGGACTTCAACTTGATTAGAAAATTGGGCTGACGCTTCCTGTGAAGCATATCCTGAGCCCTCCAGAGGAACTTCAGAAGGGAATTTTTTGCACATACCTGTTTCTTCCAAATGGTGTTCTCCCCACGTGGCAGTGCCAGTGGCCACACGTTTGCCCAGATACCCAGGCAGGAGACTCAGCCAAGGAACCACTGTTGACCCGTGCAGGGGTTCTCAGGGCCTCCAGGGATAAGGAAGGTAGGCTCCCCGCAGAGTGTGGCTGGAGGACAGAGAGTAGCTCCCCTCTCCTGTCCAGGAACCCGTCACCTGGCTGGTAACAGGGTCTTTGCCAGGAGAAGCCCGAAAGCCACCTCTGGCCCTGTCTGAATAAAGACTCAGCAGTCTCTGCTCATCTCCCTCCTGGCCCACCCTTCGTGTTTTCTCTCTTTTCCCCTCAGCTGAACTCAAGGCAGGAGACTGCCAGTTGAATGGGGAGACAGGTGCCAATTAATAATAATACCAATAATAAAAACTACTGACAGTTTTTAAAGCTGTGCGCTAAGCTCCTTATGCACCACCCTGAGTCATCACAACAACACTGTGTGGCAGGTATAGTTATCCATCCTATTTTTCAGAGGGCGAAACTGAGGCTCAGTAAGGGCCACTTGCTCTAGATCACACAGCAATTTTAGAAGTTTTATTTATTTTACAAACACTCATATCACTCTTATTTTGTGCCAGGCGCTATTCTAAATGTTTTTAAAATATTAACTAGTTAAATCCTCAGTGTAACCTTGAGTAATAGGTATTATCGTCATTCTTATTTTTAAATGAACTGAGACACAGAGAGGTTAAGTTACTTGCCCCAGGTCACACAGCCAGTGCCTAAGCCAAGATTCTAACTGGGCAGTCTGACTCCCAAGCCCAAGTTCCTAACCTCTCCGCAGGACTGATAGCAGTCTTTAACAAAAAAAGGTAACCATCTCCTCCTGCCACTGGCTGAGTGCCTCTGTGAGGGGGAACAGCAGTGGCACTGTGCTGATGTAGAAAGAGCACAGGTCTGAGAGTCCAGAGGACTGCGCCCCAGCCCTGCTGTGTGCTGACTGGTGGGCCTCACTTACCATCTGGAACCTGAGGTGGCTGGAGCCCAGGGACCCTCCAGGGTCTCAAAGTCAGCTTCTAGAGGATTCTTGGAGTGCAGGTAAGTCTGCCAAGAGGCCTAGGAGACTAGGGGTAGCCTGTCCTGCTCCTTCCCAGGCCTATCCTCTTCCTCCCTCATCTTCCCCCTTGAGTCAGGCCTGGGTGGATTCTCTACTGGGGAATGGGGAATTCATATTCATCCCCATCTATCCTTCCCCTTCCTCTGTACAGATGATTGGGCTCCTACCTGAACACACAACCAACTCAAATGACATTCTCCATCTCTGCCAATGCCTTGCGGAACCAATGGGGGCAGGATAGAGAAGGGGCATACAAAGTGAAAATCCTGCAAAGATAAGTTTCTTCTCGTTTATGGGTTCAAATATGTCCAAAGAATAAAAATAAATATATCCCTCCCACCCACATAAACACGCTGCCATAAACAGCTGAAGTGCTGTGTGTGGAAAATTCATCAGTATAGCTATGGACAAAGCCGTCCAGTACAGCCACAGCCCAGCCCAGCACCTCAGAGCCCCCAACCTCCCTCCACTCAGGGCTGGGCCAGCAGCTGGCCTTGGGGCCATTTGAGGACCTCCCCACTCTCCACATTTCCTGTGGCTCAAAGGCTCTATCCGCCAACCCCCAACCTTGAGCAGCCCCCCAGAGAGGCTGGGCTAGAATTTTGGTAAGTCTACCATATACAACAGATCCTCATTAGTTGTAGGTTCCATATTTGCAAATTTGCATACTCACTAAACTATTTGTAATCCCCAAAATCAATACTTATGGTGCTTTTGTGGTCATTTGTAGACATATATAGAGTAGTAAAAATTTTGAGTCACCTGAAGTGCAAGTTCCCAGCTGAGGTTAAATGAAACCACACTCTGCCTTCTTATTTCAGCTCATGATGTAAACAAGTGTCCTTTCTGCCACATGTAGTGCCATGATTTTTGCATTTTTGTGTTTTTTCTCGGTAATTTCACTATTTAAAATAGCCCCAACTATAGTTTTGTCTAGTGTTCCTGAGTGCAAGATGGCTATGATGTGCCTTACAGAGAAAATGTGTTAGGGCCGGGTGCTGTGGCCCATGCCTATAATCCCAGAATTTTGGGAGGCTGAGGAAGGAGGATTGCTTGAGGCCAGAAGTTTGAGACCAGAGAAAATGTGTTAGATAAGCTTTGTTCAGGCACAAGTTACAGTGCTGCGGGCCAAGAGATCAATGTTAACAAATCAACAACATATACTAAATAAGGTGCTTTAAACAGAAACACATGTAAAACAAGGTTACACATTCATCAGTTAAAAATGTGACCAGAGACTCCCAGGAACCTAACCCAGTATTTCCCCTAGGCACAGTGGTTTAGTATTTGCTAATTCAGTGTTGGTGGTGACTTTGTAGAACATAACTACTGCGAATAATGAGAACTGACTGAGTTCCATCCCTCCTGAAGGCAGCTTAGGCCTGTCAGGGGATGCAGGAGATGTGGTGCCAACAGCTAATGACACCTACTATCCATGCAGCACTGTCTTCCCAGACCAGGCCAGGTCCCTGTTACTCACCCCATGGAATACTCTTTTTCTTTAATAATAGTATTTAAAACAATAATGGCCACTAACACCAATTGAACAGTTACTCTGAGCCAAGTACATACTAAACACTTCATATTTATCATACAGTATCTCATTTAGTCCTCTTATACCCTGGCAAAACCTGAGGGCTTTTAGGCCTCATGCGTGAGGGCACCTGTGCTGCTCACAGCAGGTGGTAAGCATACTCACCATCCTGGGTTTGACTGGGAAAAGCCATTGCCCAAGGATTTTTAGACCATTTTCCAGCTCTGTGGTACACAGTGGAAGACAGAGGAAACAGGGACTCAGCGTGTGCTTGATGGTGGCCTGAGAGGGTGGACAGCCAGCTCTGTGCCCGAGGCTGTGCCCCAGCACACACAGGGCAGCGCTGCCCCTCTGCTGCCTGCAGCAGGTGCCACACTGACAGCCTTCCCCTGTGGAACAAGCAACAGTAACTTGCCCTCTTTCCTCACTGGTGTGGCGGGAGGGGCCCAGATCCCAGCCTCGGCTCCAACCCAGCTGAACTGTGAAAACCTGAGCATGGTGCCACTTGGAACCCTGCTGGCCCTGGGCCACCGTCAGCTTCCTCAGGTGGCCCTGAGCAAGTGTCTCACTTTTCCAACCTCTGGTTTTTTTCTGTCTGCAAAATGGGAATAATTACACTCCTGCTTCCAAGTTTTCACACCCACTATCTCAACATTTTAGGAGAGACACAGGCAGGGCCAGTAAAAAAAACCCACAAAGACAATGATTGTTTTCGTTGCTGATAAAATTAGGTGAATAAAGTAATATTACCTGGGCACTAAGGAGAAACAAAGTGGCAGCATTAACCATCTCATTTTTGACACTTTCACTAAGACAGGATAGGTTGGGCTCCTCAAAAAGCCAAATTCTCAGAATTTTCCTGCCACTGAGAGTCCACCATAGGAAGAGGTATACAAGGCATTCACTGCCCAGTCAAGGGTACTAATCCCCTCTAGGATGCTGCCAGTCCTACCGACAGCCAGGGAGAGTGGGAGAGGCTCAGAGACTGCCCCCTGGAAGGTGAGGAGAAGGTACAAGGGCCCTTCCTGAGCCAGGCCTCAGAGAAAACCTAAACAGGGCCGAGCAGCAGGAGGAGACAGCTCTCTCCTGCTGCTATGAGGTGGAAGCTGTGACCCTGCAGTCCCAACAGCCCCACCTGCCTCTTGGCCGCCCCTGCTGGAAACACAGGGGCCCAAGCCTGGACAGCAGGAGCTCAGGTAAGCCACCCCAGGTGCAGAAGTGGCCTTGGCCACAGGAAGTCCTGTCTCCTGCCTGCGGCTAATTGCAGCCGCTACAGAGGAGCCAAGCTAATTACACACAGGTATGTGGCTCCCACATTCCTGGGCCACCACACACTTGCATGCATCTCACAGGAGATGCAGCCTGAGTCCACTCCTGCCCCAGCCCCTCACTGGCTCCTTGAGCCCCCAAAGGCTGTCCCCTCTCCTCTGTTCTCTAGAAGCTCTTCGGGGCTGCCCCAGCAGCAATTCCCTCCACTCTCCCTTTGCCTGCCTCTGAGGCACTTAACCCTCATCTTTGCCTAATGTAAATATTTAATCCTGTGCATTTAGGATCTGCCTGTCACCTGCCTCCAGTCTGCTCTCTCCTCATCCACCAGTCTTCCTGCCGGCCCCAGGACTCTGAGGGGCTCGCTCTCCCTGAAGAGCTCCCCACACAGCCTGGCACCCAGCTGACAATGAATAACCATACGTGGGGGTGACAAATGCTCTAACAAGTTGTGCAACACGAGTCAATGTCTGCGCTCCAAGCTTCGGTTTTCTCATCTGTAAAATGGAACTAACAACACCCACTTCATAGAGTTTTTTGGAAATGAAAATCTAATGTGGTGACCTGACATACACTAGGTACTCCATAAACGCTTACTGAATTCCTACTGAGCATGAATGATAGGCCGGGGCCTCGAGAATCTGAGACAGGCCACATCCATCACGCGTAAGTCTCCAGCCCATTGGTGCCTCCTCCAAGGTGCAGAAGCAGGCGCCTGGGAGCGGGCGGAGGCAGGACCACTGAGAAGGGCTGAGCGGAGAGGCTGGGCCCACGCAGGGAGGGAAAAGGAAAAGCTGGGGGTAGGGAGAGACCCCATGAGCTGTGGGTGGCAAGGGCTCAAGTCTGCTGCCGGGGCAGAGGACAGGGACTCCCAACCTCCGACTTTCTTTCAAAGGACAATGCAGGGTCAGCTTTCTCCTTACTTCTAGCTGCTTGCCTGTGCAGAGCCTGGGCCACGTGGGGCCCCGGGACTGGGAGGATTACACACCCATTATCTCTTTTAATGCTCACAACACTCTTGTGAGGCATATTTTTGTCTCCATTAAACAGATGAGGAAACCGAGGTTCAGAAAGGTTAAATAACTTGCCTGAGGTTCCACAGCGAGTAAGAGCCGTGCCGGGCCTCCCCCAGATCTGCTGTCTTCTGAGCCTGTGCTCCAAACCACCTCACACTGCTGCTTAGAAAGCGGGTCACCCTGCTTTCCTCCCGCCTTCCTCTGCAACTCTGAGGGTGGGAGGAGCACACTGGGTGACTCCTGCCAGTTCTTGAGGAAATGCTGCCTCCGCAAATGGGGTCCTGAGTCCCTATGAAGTGCCAGGGCCCTGTGGGGATGCACAGACGCCTCAAGTTCAGACAGAGCCCCTCATCCAGCAGTCTTGCGCTGGCAGCAGTGGGGTGGTGACAACCACGAGGACCAAGGGTGGTGCCCTGAGCAAGAAGAACTGCACTCTGCCCAAGGGGGGCCATGGAAGCCAGGGAGGCTTCTCAGAGGAGGTGACGTTTGCCCACCCAGGAGAACGGGCAGGACTTAAATAAGCAAGACGGAGACCTGGGTAGAGGAAGCAAGATAGGCACAGAGCGGAGTGAGGGAGCGCCAGTGTCCCCCAGGGAGGAGGGCAGGCAGGCAGGACCTGAGCATGCAGGGGCAACGTCAGGGCAGGCCAACTCCAGAGGGCCTGCATGCCTGGTAAGAAGTCAGGCAGTCCTTACAGTCACGGGCCGGGGAGGCACGTGAGGAGTCGGCCTCCACAAAGCAGGCTGGTGGGAGTGAGGTGAACACAGCTGGGCAAGGGCCTGCCTTCCCCCCGAAATCATCTCCCTGTGCAGCAAGGGTGCCTTTGGCTCCCATCACACCTAGAGCCCTCAGGCCCGCCTGGAAGGTGGAGGTGCAGAACACCGAGCTTCTGAACCAAGAGAAATGGTCTTTCCAGCCTTCTGAGGGACTCAACACAGAGTGGACCGAGACTGTGTATTGCACAGAAGAAAAAGGGGCCGTGAGGTTCCCCCCACCTCTACCCTTCCACCTCCCACGGCCCCCACTCTACCTGCCATGCCTGGCCTGTGGTGGGTAGCTCTGCAACTCCCCTAGCAACACCCACAGGTGGGCCAACACCCAGCTTCCTCAGTGCTGTTTTGCCTGGTTCCCTGGGCCAGCCTCCGTCCTGGATGACCAGCTTCCTGTGCATCCTCCAAAGGCCTGGCCTTCCCTGGGAAGTGTACCAGGGCTGCTAGAGGCTGCCCATCAGCCTGCCTCTGACATCCGGGCCTTTCCATCTCTCTCCCCCAATCAAGACCACGCTCCCTTCCCCCAAACTCCTACTATTCCCTGCTTCTCCTTCAAGTCTCAACCTAGATGGGCCTTCCTTTCAGAAGCCTTCCCCATACTGCCCTCCTCCGTGCTCTCCCAGCCCTAGTACATTCATCGGTCATCACTTCCTACCCCTGGCCAGTCATCCCCATGGGATTGTGACCTGAGGGCAGAGGCTGGTTTATCCTCTTCACACAAGCTGTGTCCCCCGCTCCTGGCCCACAGCCAGTGTTCAGTAAATACCCACTGAAAGAAGGATCGCACAGCCCCCACTTTCTCAGGCACCCTTTCCACCCTGGACCAGCCCTGCTCACTCCCACCTGACCGGTCTCCTTGGGAGGGCCTGCCCCTGCCTAGGAAGCCTGGCAAGGAGGAAGGGCCAGGGCTCTTCCCACCAGCCCAGAGGCCTTTCCTTTGCCTCCCAACCACTGGCCAGGCCCAGGTGCAGGCAACTGGCTCCCTCCCGCCCTGAGATGCCTTTGGCTCTCCCAGGCCACAGTTCTCAGGCCCTCCTCAGGCTGAGATACTTGGTCATTTTGCCTCCCTGGGCCTCAATTCCTAATTTGTAAAATGGATTTGGTACCCTCACAGACCTTGCAGGGACCTGAGGGGCGTTTTGACACACTGGCCCTCCTCTCCTATTTCTTTAGAAACTTCAGACCAGGCCCAGGGAACATATACAGAAGGGAAAAGGGACTTGGCTCAGTACAAACTTTCCGGAAGGCAATTTAGCAAAAGGTATCAGAAGCCTGAAAAATATAGACACCCTTTGACCCAAAAGCTCAACTTCCAAGCTTTTCTCTTAGGGAAATAGTTGCATAAGTACACCAAAATGCTTATCCAAAGATGTTCATCACAATGTGGTTAATGAGGGCCGACACTCAGAAATAACATATATCCAAATCCAGGAGAGTGGTTCTGAAAACCATGGTACATTCAGACCATGGGCCACCGTTCACACCATGCAGATGTTACAAATGGTGCCAGGTGTAAAAGGCTACTGTGATACATTACCAAGTGAGAAGAACCAGTTACAAAAATGAGTCACACTGTTTTATAAGAAAAAAATAACATATGTATACATAGAAAAAAACTAGAGTACTTCAAAATGTTGACAGTGGTTATCTCTACTTTTTTCCAGTTTTTCTAAAAGTAACATACAGTACTTTCACAGAATGACATTTTTAAAATAATTGTTCACTGATAAAGCCACTGATTAGGTGTGAAAATGGGAAAAGCCTAATATTAAATAGTAATCCCAGCCCCACCTCCACCCACAACATACACATACATACACACACACACACACACACACACACACACAGAGGAGCTGGCACCAAGGCACATACCTAGGAATATGCATACACATACACTAACCCACCCAGCCAAGCTAGGTCACCAGCTACCAGCCCAAGCCTTGTTTTGATCCTCAACTGAACCTATTACCACTAAGCAATATAATCCATTGCACTCTGGAACAGATTCTAGTAGCCACAGCCTATGTCCTCTACAGGAAGTAGCCAGCAACCCTGTGCAGGAGGTGGTAGCAAGACAGCCACTCTCTGGAGAGTGGCCACTGGCCTCAGGCTCTCAGGGAGCTCCAGAGCCACATGCCGGTAGGAACCAGCCATGGGTGTACCCCAACCAGCAACAGCATCAACCTATTAATTGCAGCATTAATTATCTTAGGAATGACTTCATCCATCACACTGAGGTTCCATAAGCACCCCCTTGGGTCTTCCTCATTCTCTGGGGATGAGGCATGTAGTGGGTGTTGGTCCAGCCAAGCCCAAGAACAAGACAGGAAAAGGACAGTGATGTAATGCCAACTCCATGCTAAGCACTACGGTTGTCACCTCACACAGTAACAGTCCTCAGAGCAGTTTGGCAAGGAAGATGTGGGACCCCAGTGTCTTCATCTGTAAATTGGGCAAGTAGAACAGTTATATGACTTTCTGAAGGTCACACAACCAAGAGGAGGCAGAGCTGAGATTTGAATTCTTATCCTCCTGCCTCTTCCATGATCCCACACTTCCAAGACTCAGTCCCACACCTGTACCACCTCAATGCCCAGGCAGCCTAGGGCTCTGAAATCAAAGCTGGGTAAGCACAGGAGCCCAGAGCCAAGGCCTCCCCCAACTCCCACCCCTTGCTTATAACACAGAGGAGCCTAGTCTGCCCCTCTGCCATCCTGTGCTGAGGAAGATATCACAAACCAAGAAAAAGATATCAAGGAAGTGTTCACCTGGCCCAGAGGCTGCAGGGCCACCTGGTTCCATCACAGCACAGAGGCCTTGTCCAAACTGTCATGAGGTAGCTTTGGTGCTACAGTAAGGGCCTTGGCCCCCATTGTTAGGGTGGGCCTTGGTAGGTGGTGCTGGGAGAGAGAGAGGAGGGGGGCCCATCGTGCAGGTCTCCACTGCTGAAAGCACGAAGCAAAATATTTTCATTCATGAGTTCATCCAGCCTAAACATGCATCTAATCCCTGGGAACTGACAGTTCAAAACAGCTCCCAGGCGGGAGAGAGACAGCACTCAGTTCAAAGGCGGAAGGGCTGGGCATTACCACTTATCGCCCAGTGACCATCGGCAGAGTCACAGAGCTGCCTGGGCTTAGTGAATCCAGGCCAGGCCGAGAGGCCAGCTTCTTAAAGGGCAAGGCCCCCACTGCTATCAGCTCAGTCTGCCCACCGTCCTCCTTGTCTGGCCCCAGGACAGAGGGAGAGAGGGGGCCTTTCTGCTTGGTTGCTGGGTGCAGCTTCCCTCTCAAGAGGAGTCCTAACTTGAGGCAGAGCAGCAGCACACAAACTGGCTAGGATGTGCCTTCTGCCCAAGCACATTCTTCCAGGAAGGGTCTTTGGATGCCCAATGACCATGGAGAATAGGGGAGGGGGGAGGCAGGGGCTCTACAAAGCTGTGCTCAGCACCAACTGGGCACAATGATCCCTGCCTCCCCATGAAAAGCTGGCTGAGGGTTCACTCTGAGCCTCAGGGATTGGGCTGGCCAGGCCCTCTACCTTGAAGGCAGGTTGGCTGGAATGAGGAGAATATCCATAGATGCTTCCTGGGCAGAGAGTGTTTACACAATCCAGAATCCATAATCTCTTCTGGGAGACAAGGTTACCCTTAGGGACTTTGAGTAGAGCAAGGAAAAAGAAAAAGAATCCCCTTTGGTTCCTCCTTGACTGACATTTTCAAGAAAATGTCTGGTATAGCAAGCCAGCCCCTTGAGAAGCTAATTTTGCATCAAGGTTGTACCAGACATGCATTTGCCAGGGTAGGGAATATCTCTTCCCTCCAATTCAGCAGGAGCAATTTCTGAATCCTCTGGGTTCTTGCAGCTCTGCCATTCTCTTCCTAGCATACTACTGGTGGTCCTACCGAATTTTATGGTGAGGAAACCAAAGCACCCAGACTGGGCATGGAATTTGTACCCAGAGAAAATTCCACAGTCCTGCTTCCTGCCTTCCAGGCTTAGGACCCCAGACTGAAGCTTTTTTTCTGGACCATCTGCTTCCTGTGGAGAGACAAGGAGGGTCCCAAGGAACCCTCAGATATCTGCATGCAACAGAGCCCCAGTGTTTACTGCACCGCCAGCTGCCAGGCTGGGTGCCAGGTGTTTCACATGCTCTGTGCTAAACCCACACCCTGCAAGATAAAGCCCCATTTTACAGATAAGGATAATGAAGTTCAGAGAGCTGAAGCAACTGTCCCACATAGGTAGTACATGGGAGTGCCAGGACTCAGCCTAGTACTCCAAAAGCCTCTTGAGCTGAGAGACAAGATTCAGGCAAGCTCAGCATCTGCTTTCTCCAGGGAAGTCCTACCTGGCAGCCACCTGTTCTCAGGTTTCAGGAGAAAATCAGGGGCCCTTGGGAAAGAGATTTCCAGCCACAGGGATGTTACAGTGAAGGTCAAACATGTATCTGAACCACAAAAGACCCCCAAATAGCCAAAGCAGTCTTACACAAAAAAATAAATAAATAAACTCAAAAACAAACAAAACAACAGCTGGAGGCATCACACTACCTGACTTCAAAATATAGTACATAGCTATAGTAACCAAAAAAGCATGATACTGGCACAAAAACAGCCATATAGATCAACAGAACAGAATAGCAAGCCCAGAAATAAATCCATGTATCTACAGCCAACTGATTTTTCACAAAGGTGCCAAGAAACATATTAGGGAAAGGATAGTCTCTTCAATAAATGGTGCTGGGAATATTGGATATCCCCACGCAGAAGAAGGAAACTAGAACCCACCTCTCACCATATACAAAAATCAACTCAAAATGGATTAAAACTTAAATGTAAAACCCAAAATTATGAAACTACTATAAGAAAAGATAGGGGAAATGCCTCATGACAGTGATCTGGGCAATGACTTTTTGGGGGATATGACCCAAAAGCACAGGCAACAAAAGTAATCCCATGTCTATTTTTGCATCAAACTAAAAAGCTTCTACACAGCAAACAAAACAATCAAAGAGCCGACGTACAGAATGGGAGAAAATTTTACAAACTATACATCTGACAAGAGTTAATATTCAGAATATGAAGGAACTCAAACAACTCAACAGCAAAAAAAAGATTAAAAATGGGCAAAAGAAATGTGTTTATAATAGACATTTCTCAAGAGAAGACATACAGATATCCAACAGGCATGTGGAAATATGCTGAGCATCACTAATCATCAGGGAAATGCAAGTCAAAACAATGATGAGATATCACCTTACTCCTGTTAGAACAGCTATTATCAAAAAGATAAAAGACAACAAGTGTTGGCAAGGGAATGGCAAAAAGGGGACTCTTACATGCTCTTGGTTGGAATGTAAATTAGCATAGCCATTATGGACAACAGTATAGTAGTTCCCAAAAAAATTAAAAATATATGATCCTTCAGGGTATATATGCGAAGGAAAAGAAATGTCTATGTCGAAGAGATATCTGTACTCCCATGTTTATTGCAGCATTAGTCACAATAGCTAAAATATGGAATCAACTTAAGTGTCCAACAAAAGATAAACGGATAAAGAAAATGTGGTATACACAATGAATTACTATTCAGCCATTAAAAAAAAAAAAGGAAATCCTATCATTTGCGACAACATGGATAAACGTGGAGGACATTATGTTAAGTGAAATAAGGCAGGCATAGAAAGACAAATACTTCATGATCTCACTCAAATTCGGAATCTAAAAAAGTTGATCTCATAGAAGCAGAGAGTAGCATGGTGGTTACCAGAGACTGGGGAGGGGGAAAAAGGATGGGGAGAGGTTTGTCAAAAGGTACAAAAGTTACAATTAGAAGGAAGAATAAGTTCTGGTGTCCTATTGCACAGTAGGGTGACTATAGTCAACAAGAAGGTGTTTTATATCTCAAAATAGCTAGAAGAGAGAATTTTGTATGCTCCCACTACAAAGAAATGACAAATTATTGAGGTGATAGATATGCTAATTGCCCTGATTTGATCATTTCATGACGTATACATGTAGCAAAACATCATACTGTACCCCATAATATGCACACTTGTTATGTGTCAATTAAAAATAAAAACATGGATCCAAGCATAGCTCACTCCACCACTGCATCCTTTCCGATCTGAGCAGCCCTGCCTACCCACTTGCCACCCTGCCCTGGTCCCCAGCTTGCTACGTTGCCATTCTCCTTCCCCCATGTGGAAGATCTCAGAAACCCACTCAACTCAAAGGTTGACTTACCCAGAAGAAATTATGTCCTAATGGAAGCATTTCCGGCACCACAAAGGTGACATTCCAGGACTTTCCTCCAAACCATAAGCCCTGATATCTTTTACTTTACCTTTGCCTAGAGCCAGATTTAGTCAGTAAAAAGAACTCTGAATTTGGAACCAGACCCTAGGTTCTAGTCCTAGTTCTGGTTGTGATCTCAGGGAAGTCATTTAACCCCTCTGAGGCTCAGTTTGCTCATCTGTGAAATGGAGATGATAATCCTTTTGGCCCCTCCAGTTCATGACATTGGTGAAAACAGTCTGCCACAAAATGGGACAAGGCTGCAGCCAGAATTAGAGACTGTGCCCTCCATGCCCTCTCACCCATCAGAACAGGGTGGTGATGCTCCCAGGTACCCCCCAGGGCTCACCTCCCCTCCAAAATGATCCCCTCCCAGGAGGAATGCACGTGTGATCTCCCAAGGATGCTTATGGTCCTCATGGTCACCTGTGGACACATCCTTGCTCTGGGATATTGAACCCCAAGGTGGGCATTTAACTCACAGGTTTGGAGTGGGACAGTGTGGTATAGTGGTCAGAGGAAGGCTTCAACCCAGGCCTGTCCAGTTCTAGGGTCCCAGCTCTGCTCCCTACTAGCTGTGTGACGTTGAGCAAGTTACTTCAGTGCTCTGAGATTCAGCAACCTTATATTTAAAATGGGGGTCACAGTATCTACATCATAGGGTTCTTGGGAGGACTGAAAACACATTAAGGTCTTAGCACAGAGTCTGGCACATGTAAGTGTCCAATAAATGGCAACCTCAGCCACATAAAATTATGTAACAGCCTTAGACCTGAACAAGAGTCACGGAAGGGCCTAGATCTGCGCTGTCCGATAGAAATGTAATGCAAGTCACATATGCAATTTTAGGTTTTCTAGAAGCCACTTTTTAAAAAGTAAACAGAAACAAGTGAAGTTAATTTTAATAATATATTTTATTTAACCCAATAAACCCAAATATTCTTCTACATAATAAATATAAAAAATAATTAATGAGATTTTACATTCTTTTTTCCCATACTATGTCTTGAAACTCCGGGATGTATTTTATATTTATAGCACATCTCAATACAGATGCCAGATTTTCCTCAAATACTTGATCAGTATCTAGATCTCATAAAATTTACAGTTGTAAAAGTAAATTCACACACCCAAGTTATTCCAAACATACTTAAAAGTTTCCCAAGAACTTTTTGACTCCTTAGGTCTTTTTATAGTTTTTTCTCTCCTCCCTGCTGGCAGACTGTAACCATTTTTTTTAACTTAAAATAAATTAAGATCTAAAAAAATTAAAATTCAGTTTCTCAGTACTACCAGTCATATGTTAAGTCCTCAAAAGCCTCACATGGCTGTTGGCTAACATCCTGGACAGTGCCCACTCAGATGCTCTGGGGTGTAGACCGAGAGCTTGGGAGGCCCATACACTGAGAGCCCCCCTACGTAACAGAAACGTGCCCCTTCTAAAGGGCTGGGCCCATAGTGCCACCAGAAGCAGCTGATGCCCTGGAGGGCTCTATGCAGGCCTGGACACCCACAGACCCTCCTGTTCCCCCAGCTCCATCTAAGACATGCCCCCTGAGCCACCTTTGTTCCAACTTCACAGCTGCCTTGACCAGGGGAGGTCCCTCAACACTATACACGGACATGCCTCTCTTCACAGCCTAACGCTCTGCTCACAAACGACAAGTCTTGGGACATCAAGGCAAAAGTAATGAAGATGTTTATCAATTTGCTAACTAGCCTTCTCTCTGAAGACACAAGTCAATGTTTGATTGTTTCCAAGCGCATGCTGGAAGTATCTGGATATGAAGAGGAGAGGAGAGAGCATGAGGTGGGAGGGACAGCCTGCCAGCAGGGAGGACAGAGGAAACTATAAAAAGCAGACCCAAGGACTCACACAGCATAGCCCTGGGAGCATCTAGTGCAGGACAAACAGTGCACCCCACCCTCAGAGGGTAGCTGAATCACAGCCCAGAACAGGCATGGCGACAAGGTAGAGTTACCACAAAAGTGTATTGCACACTGTCTTGCCTTCTGAAACAGGGACTATGAAACACAATAAAACGTTAGGGAAAGATTTCCATGCAGAAGAATAAAAGGAAGCTTGTGAGCTACCCGGACAGCCAGGAGCTGCCCATTCTCCAGAAAACCAAGATATTATGGACACACTGAGATATGTACCTATGCATGTATTCTTAAACAACAAAAATTTTTAAAACAATTTAAAAAAGATACAGAAATCATTTAAATGTTGTTGACAGAACTACCCTTACCTGCCCGATCTTGGACACATTGTTTATTTGTCTGATATTTGACTTCCCCAGTGGAATATAAGCTCCAGGCAGGTAGTCTTTTACCTGCTGCTGTAGCCCCCATGCCTAGCAACAGTGCCTGGCACTCAATACAGTGGCTGGATAGATTGATTTATACTCCAAGCTGCCCCCCAAACTCAACACCCTTTTGTCATTTGAGAAATATTTGTTTTCTCATGGGTCACCTGCCCCAAGTTTTGTACAGATTGAATTTTTCATATAGAGAAAGTTCTAAATAGTCAGCTCAAAAAACTGCATTGCCCACTTACCTGTATCAGGTTCCAAACTGCCCCCAGACAGTGTGGCAACTTTTTTCAAGCTGCAGGAAGAAGGGGTCAGCACAGCAAATACTCACCCAGCCTGGAGCACCAGCTGTGGGGGCAGCAGCAGGACCCTCCCTTCCTGACACCTGGGCTGTCAGACTCCGCTCCCACTGGAGAACCCAAACAGCCCCAACTTTCCTCTGGGCAGCCCCCATCACCACTAGCTGTGAAACAGCCAAAGAACAGCCACTTTTATCTCAGAGGAGCCACTTCAGGGCTTGGCAGTTCCATGCGATCTGCATGTGGTGGGTCCAGAAAACAGAGCTGCATTTTCAGCAGCATTTGTACCTGTGTTTAATTTCTGCTTAATAAGACAAGTAAAACCTTCTACCTAAAGGCCAGCTGACTACAGGACACACATTTCCGGATTAACAGCTCTGTTAGAGATGTTTCCAGCAAGCAAATGACCCCTCTGTGATGTCTATAATTATATCCATATAACATATAAATCTCAATATACTTTTAATAAGCAGTTAATTCTCTGATATAAAATATTTACATCTCAACCAAATTCATCCTGCATGGAATAGCCCTGGTTTACTGAGTTATTAAAACCGCTGCCATCAATCAGTCACCCCAGCTAAACAGAGAACTGGGAAGCTAAAAGAAAGCTTCCTTCCCACTCTCAGCATAGGCTGAAGGCTTTCTCGTCTGGGAGTTTAAATATCACCAAATGCCTTCTACCCATTGTTCTCCACTGAATGGCAGGACCTCTGTCATGGAAAAGCCATCCCTTCTACCACCAAGCCAGAAATCTGAGAAGCCCCACGGACCCTCCACCTTTACTCTGGCATTGGACTGCTCTGAGGACCCACAATGGGTCCTAGGCAAGCCGCCAGGGCTGCCGGGGTGGGTAGACAAGGCACATACGGACCCTGCAGAACTCACAATCAACACAGCCAGCCAACCACCTTCTAAGTCCAGCTCAAATGTCACATCCTCTGGGAAACCTTCTTGAGCAGGGCCCCACACAGTCTACCTCACGGGACAGCGAAACCACTGCAGCCGCCATTTTTGACAGCTCTGGCATACCCCCCCATCCAACCCAGCAACAATTCCTACTGGCCCTCTTTCCAAAATCCATCCAGAGCTCACCCCCTTCTCACGACCTTCACTGCCACCACCGTGGTCTGAGTGGCCACCATCTCTGACTTGGATCACGGTAACAGCCTCCTCCCCCATCCCACCCAGTCTTGATGCAATAGAGCAGCCAGGGCCATACTTTAAAAATGTAAATCAGACCTCATTCCCGTGCTCAAAATCCTGCAATGGCTCCTCATTACACTCAAAGTCCAAGTTCTTAAGGTGGGTTATCAGATCCTACACCAGAGGCTGTTCACTGCCACGGTGCCATGGACCCCCCCAGCAGTCTGGTAAAGTCTACGGACCCTGTCTCAGAGAAATGTTTCACATGTATAAAGAGGATATAGCATTACAAATGAAGCCAACTACACTGAAATAGTTTTACTTTTAAAAATTTGTGACATAATGATATGCATGCATCAAATAGTAAGATCTCGTGGGTACTACAATTTCAAAGTAGTGATGAGCAGAAATATTTCAAGATATCTCAAACAGTTTTTATGTATAATAAAAACATCTAATTTCTGTTGTTGACAAAGCCACAGGTCTCTCTATACTTCTATGGGATTTTTCTGTGTGTTTTGTTTGCTTTTTGTTTTTAGGGGGTATTTTTGTTTTTGTTTTTTTACTACATTCACAATTGAAAGGGGTGCTAAATTTCACTTAAAGGCTAATAAGAATAAAAAGTAAAGATGTAATTTTTTCCCATCCAAGTTCAGAGATTCCATGAACTCTACCCACAAACCCTTGGGGGGGCACCCTACGTGGTCTGCCGCCCTCCCCTTCTCCCTACCCCACCCACTCCTCTGCGCCACGGCCACGTCACTCCAAGCACACTGGCCTCCTTGCTGTTCCTGAAACACACCACGTTCTTGCCTTCTGGTTTCTGCTTTCGCCCTTCTGTCTGTCTGGAAAGACCCTTCCCCTATCTACACGGATAACACCTCACCTCCAAGTCTCTGCTCAAATCTCACCCTCGCACGGGACAGAGAATACCCTTGTCCACTCCCAGCACATCCTCAACCTCTAGGCCTGCTCTATGTGTTCTCTGTGGCCTTAATACCTTCTAATATATCGTATCGCCCACTTGTTTATTATATCATAGTTGTGCATTTTCATCCCCTCCTCTCCTTTTCCTTCTCCTCCCTCTCTGCACCCCCAATCTCTCCCTCTCCCTCACTCAAGCCTCCTTTCTCCCAGAACACAAGCTCCTAGAGGACAGGGAGTTTTGCCTGTCTGTTCAGTGATGTAGCCCTCGCTCCTAGAACAGGGCCTGGCATACACGGGAACACAAGTACTTGCTGAATGAGAAACGAATGAATGAACGCACAGCCCGCCTCCCTCCGCAGCAGTCTCACCCTCACCTCCAGATCTGATCACATCAGTCCTCCCCTCAAACATGTCAGGGGCCCCCCTCCCCTCTGGAACAGCCTTAGCAGAACCCTCGGGGCCTCCACACTTGCTGGTGCCTGTCCACCTCTCCAGCTCCCTCTCAGCCTTTCCCCCGGAACGGCCCATCTCTCTGTACCTACCTCTGTTTTACCATTTTGCAGTCTTCCATTTGTCTCTGTCTCCCTTTCTAGACTGTGAAATCCATGAGACTCCATCTGGTGTAGTTCACCTGCGGGGCCCTAGCATCCCGCTCCAGGCCTGGTGCCCAGCTAGCGCCAGGGACCGTTTGATGGATGAGTGAATGGGCGAATCACCTAGTAGCCGAGACAGGAGCAGAGTCCTGCCCGGGTGCCACGCAGGCAGCAGGCTCACTGATACCAAGCACATGCCCTGGGTGGGGCCTGTCACTCTGGCTCCAGACTGTGGCTCCACCTGGGACCCACAGAAGCTGGTTCTCAGTTTGAAGAGATAATCCAGCTAATAACAGGATTAGTTCAGGCACATCCCCCAAACCATACGCTTGAAACCTCTACCTGGCCAAATGTTTGGCTGGCCTCTGCCAGGATTCCTACCCTCACCAACCACAGGCCCTTCCCCATCACGCACAGCTCCTTGGCTCTGCCAAGCCACCCAGCGGTGCAGGCGGGGGCTCAGAGATGAGCAGCCAGAGGTCCTGACGTCCCCGGTGCCATGAGTCCCCGCTGCACAGCCCTGCCAACCTCCACCCGAGACACCACCTGCTCTTCCCTGTGCCAAGACAGGTGATTATGCAGGCACAGTGGGAAAGGAGATCCCAAGAGGGCAAACACCAGTAGCTCTGAACTGAAAGTGATGTGCAGAGGCACCTGGGAAAGCAGGCTCTAGGACTGTGCCAGAGCCCACGTGGGGCAACAGTACCGCCACGTGTCCCAGGTGCCAAAATTCAGAGCCTGTGTCCAGCCTGGATGCTTTTGCTACCCCACACACCCCCTAATCTCCTGCTGGCTCCCTTTGAATCAGGTACTGACTTAAAAAGACCCCAACTCCAAGGGGACGGCTGTGGAGGAGTCACAGAGGCTTACAGGGCAGTATTAGCCAATGGCCAGACAGCAGAGGGAGCCAAAATGTTCAAGGTTGGGGCCAGGGTCGGAGAGAAGCAGCCACATGGCCAGGACTGCCCAGCTGCTAACCCCTTCCTCATTACAGTCCTAATCTATTATGTGCTAAGTAAGACCTCACACAACTTAGCCTATCAGAGCTGTGCTATCTAATACAACTAGTCACATTGGCTATTTAAATTTAAATGGACATTAATTGAAATTAAATAAAATCGAATGTTTAGTTCTTTAGCCACAAGTGACTAGAGGCTACTATATTGGACAGTGCAGAATAGAACATTTCCTTCATCACAGATAAAGTTAAATAATATAACTGCTGTGAAAAAAGCCCAGCACATGGTAAGTGTCCAATATCCCCCACCCTTCCCACAAGCTCCAGATGCTCCCAGGACCCCCTGCTGTGCTTGCCGCCTTCTTGGAGCACTCTTGGTCAGCAGCTGCTCAGTCCCATAGCAAGCCTGCCTCAGGTTTGGGAGATAAGTCAGTATCCTCTTTGCTCTCCACTGCCACTTCACAGCGCGATGCCATCACCCCATTTTACAGAACGAGAAATGGTAGCGCTAAGAGGGTAAGAAATGTACCTGTGGGTAGGAAATTGGACGCTTACAAAATCATTGAAAGGGCTGGAAAACGGGCCTTAGCAGGGCCTCTAGGAATGACTTCCAGAACCCCACTGAGCTGACCTGCCAATCCTAGAAAGTAGGTGTGGTAGACAGAATAACAGCCTCCCAAAGATGTCCATGTCCTAAACCCCAGAACCTGTGAATATTCATGTTTCATGACAGAGGGGAATTAAGGTAGCAGATGGAATTAAGTTTGCAAATTGGCTGACTTTAAGGTGGGGAGACTATCCTGGATTATCTGGATGGGCCCAGTGTAATCACAAGGGTTCTTAAATACAAAAGATGGATGGTCAGTGTCAGAGTGATGTCATGTAAGAAAGACACCACCAGTTATTGCTGGCTTTGAAGATGGAAGGGTCCATGAGCCAAAGTATAATAAAGCCTCTAGAAGACGGAAAAGGCAGAACACAAATTCTCCCCTAGAACCTCCAGAAAGGAATGCAGCCCTGCCAACTCCTGGATTTTAGTCCACTGGGCTTCTGACCTTAAAAAACTGTAAGATAATAAATTTTATTATGGTAATTTGTTATGGCAGCCATAGGAAATTAATACAGATTTTAGTACCAGAAGTGGGGAGCTGCTGTAACAAACACCTAAAAGTGTGGAAGTGGCTTTTTAAGCAGTTGCACAGTCTAGAAGAATTTTAAGGAGCATGATAGAAAAGCCCAGATTTCCTTGTACAGACTATTAGTAGAAATATGGATGTTAACAACTTTATTAAGTAAGGACTCAGAAGCAATGAGGGACATGGTAGAGAAAACCTAAATCACTTCAGAGAATACTTCAATTGTTATGAATGGACTGTTAGTAGAAAAGTGCCGCTGGTAAGGGCTCAGAAGGAAGTGTGGAAACTTGAAGAAAGAGGATCCTTATGATACAGCGGCAAAAAAACTTAGTGGAATTGTGCCCTGTAGTTATGTGGAAAGCAAAACTTGCAAATGATTAACTTGGATATTTAGTCGAGCAGAAGTCCAAGAAAAATGTTAAAGGTGTGGCCAGGTTTATTCTTGCTGCTTATAGTAAAATGCAAAAGGGAAGAGAGAAACTAAAGGAAGAATTGTTAAGCAAAAAGGAACCAGGACTTGATGACTTGGGGTAATTCTCAGCCTATCCAGATTGTAAAAACACTAAAATTAAGAGATTTACTGTCAAGAAAATGCGTCCTAGGGGCAAAACTGGGGGTGTGTCTTGACAACCTATTGCTAGCACCTCAGAAAGATCAAAAGGTCAGAGTATCCAGTCACACAGAAGGCTCTCTGAAAAGATTAAGTGTGTAACGTATATATCTCCTCAGCCATCTCAGCAGAAGCCAAAACAGAGGTGAGATTATCTAGAAAAGACCTGTGGAGGAGGAGGAGACCTACAAGGTTCTTAAGAACCTTATATCACCTTATATCACCAGAAACACTGCCAGTTTTTACTGAAGGGGCAGAGAGAATACAAAAATGAAAGGACCCCCAAAATTCTCCAGGCAATAAACAGGCTAATAAAACTCCTCAGCTGCAAATACATGCTACCTTTAATGAAAAAGGGAGGATGACTCAGAAAGTGGAGCCTTGAACCCAGTTGGTAGAGCCAAGATTCACAGAGGAAGCCTTGAAACCAGATGAAGTTTGCCCAGCTGGATTTCAAAATTGCTTGGGACCAGTGACTTTTTTTTTCTTTCCATTTTCTCCCTTTTTGAACAGAAATACCTAGAACCTAGAACTGTTTTCCTATGCCTATGCCACCACTGTATTTTTGAAGCACAGAACTTATTTACTGAGTTTCACAGATAACTTGGAATTGTGCCTCAGGATGCATTATACCCAGAGACTCACCTATACCTGATTTAGTAAGGAATCAAGAAGCTGCCACTGCCATTGGAACTACTGACATCAAGAACATACTGCCACAGCTGCAATGAAGGGATATAAAAGCACTATCACTGCCACAACTACCTCTTAATACCCACAAAACTAGTGACATTAGAACTCTAACACAGAAAACTCAATCTCTCTATGGCCATGCTTTCTATTGCCATGCTTGTTGCCAAGGCAGTAGGAAGACAGTATTCATCTCATTTCTGCCTTCCAACTCTTGCACAAATGCATCTAACTGGTAGGACCCATTTGCATCCAGACTTTAGCTGTAGGGAATCTGAGGCATATAGTTTTTAATATTTGTATACAAGAAGGTTTACTAGAAGGAAGTTGGAATGAATGCTGAGTGCCAATCCACTTCATCCACCAAAGTCACCCATTATGCTAGGTATCATTTCATTTAATCCTCAAGGTAATCCGATAAAATAGACATGATTATTTTCCTGATTTACAGACAAGGAAATTAAAGCTCAGAAATGCTCAGAGATTCAAATAAGACCACATAGCTAAGAAGCAGGTATCAAATCCAGAACACTCTGAATTTAAAGCTCATGTTCTTAACTACTATTAATACATGCATGTTAGGGTCATCCCAGTCCTTGAGGGATCCCAAATACAAAGTAGAAGAAAACCGAGTTGTATGTTCAAAGTAATGCCCAAAAAGTTGCACAAAAAACAAACTTTCTTGACCAAGTAAAGGAAGTAGTGGTCATCCCAATCATAAATAGCTCTCAGAGTACATACTATGTATTAAACTCTGCTCTAGGTACAATGGTGAACAAAACCAACATTGGCCCTGCCCCTGCCTGTATGAACTTATAGCCTGGAGGCAGAGAGAGGTGTTAACAAAACTAAGCACATAAATGAACTGAAGAGCACAACCATTATAAGAACTAGTAAAGAGAGAGCCTCACTGTGCTAGCAGAGGATACAACTACAAGCCCAGATCCATGCAGGAAGTCAGAGAAGGCTGCCTTAGGGAACTTACAGTTGTACCAACAGACTACTTCTCCCTTAGGAGAAGCTAGTTAATTTGAACCAACCTCCTACAGAGGATACCTCAAAAACTCTGAATAAAATATTTTTTAGTACTCTCAAAAGAATCAAAAAGCTAATAAGATAGTGAAGGAAGAATTACCAGGCCAAAATCTACAAAAAGGTAAGGACATAAAAATGTAAGCCAAGAATTCAAAGCTACCTTTGCCCTGAGGACATTTTCTGATCTAGAAAAACATGGTGCAAAGTTGGTGGTGACCTCCTAGGATGAGAAGGACAAAAGTCAAAGTCTAAGTCCACCCATGTGGGATGAGCCCATAAAGGGCTTCATTCTCAGAGTGAGGGTGAGTCAGAAGTAAACTAGCTTCCTTGTAGGCCTGCAGCTCATGTTCAAATAACCTAAGAGTTTAAGGAATCTCAAATTTGAATTAACTGATAGTACCCCACAGCCCAGCAGAAGAAAATGAAGAAAATCCTCTCTGAAAGAATTATTCCTAAGATAGTTTTTTAATATTAATGACCAGCATATAATCAAAAATAACCAGGCACACAAGTAAATGAGACATCATGAACCAAACAACTAAAACAGATTCACAACACTTGAGATAACAGAATCTTCTCACAGTCTATAAAACAATTATGTTTATAATGTATAAAATAATTTTTAAAAAACAAGATGGAAAATATCTACAGGGACAACTGCTCTAAGAACCAAAGGATTAATAATCATTAACTAGGTGGAAAGAAAAAGAGAAGGGATGTGGGAGGAAAGGTATTCCCAGCCAAGGAGCCAATAGGCTCTACGTTCTAGCCCACCACAAGGCCTCAGTATGTCAGATTTGTGGAAAGAGGCCACAAATAGCTAGAATGCAGAAAACAAGGGGGCAGGGGCAGAGTGTGACTAAATTAAAGAACCGAGATGAGTAGAGGCTGGACTCTGATAAGCATTTTGGTCTCTGTACTGGGGATCACTGAGTGATACCATTGAAGGAGCCTGTCTTAGTCTGTTTGTGTTGCTGCAAAAGAATACTGAGATTGGGTAATTTATAAAGAAAAAAGGTTTACTTGGCTCACAATTCTGCTGGCTAGAAGACTGGGCATCTTCCATTCCTGGTGGAAGGTGAAGGGGAGCTGGCATGTGCAGAAATCATACAGCACGAGAGGAAGAATAAAGAGAAGGGAGATGCCAGGCTCTTTTTAACAAGCAGCTCTCATGGGAAGTAATAGAGCAAGAACTCACTCATTACCACAAAGGCAGCACCAAGCCATTCATGAGGGGTCCACCCCCATGACCCAAACTCTTCCCATTAGCTCCACATCCAATATTGGATTGGGGATCAAATTTCAACACGAGGTCTTCAGGGTCAAATATCCAAACCATAGGAGAGCCTTGAACGGTTTTAAATGGAAGCTCAGCTAGACAAACCTGGGTTTTGGAGGATCATTCTAGTTTCCTGCTCAGCTCTGAAAGAACCTTCTCCTGTGTTCTCTGGGAACTCACAACAATCCTGAGATCTGTGCTACTCCGCCCCTTGAGCAGGTGGTAACACTGAGAGACCCTGACAGAGGCAGTGGCCTGTTTTAAGGGCCCTGTTGAGTAACTTAGGTCTGTTTGGGCTTGTTTCATCCAGGGATACAGCACAGGAAAAAAAAAAAAAAAAGTAGGAGGGGCAGTCCCTGTTGGCAGAGTCAACTGGAGGGTCCCATCACCTGAGGCCTGCAAGGACTCAACATCCACAGCTGGAGAGAGTGTCCCAGCACCACGGCCTTGGGCAGTCTGAGCTCCCAGTTGACAGGAGTCTCACAGCCTCACCAAGCAAAGTGGCATGTGTGTGCGTGTATACGTGCACACATGTATATGTAGGAGAAGGGGTGGGGCAGGGCCAAAGAAGAAGGGCCAAGATTTTCATCCCCAAAGCTGAACTGAGCTCAGAAATGCATTGTGGCTAAGCAAGCCCCACAAAATGGGCCATGTTTTCTGGGAGGTCAAACAAACCTACCACCCCAGCAGCCCATGAAGTTCCTCCCTCTTCATGCTGGGTGGGAGGTGCTGTGGACACATTACCCACCTGGGGCCCAGCCACCCCCACCCACAGCACACTCATCACCACCAGGCCACTAGGCCTTTGTTCCTGCACGCCAAGGAGCTGCCAGCCTGCCCTTCACCCCACAGCAGGCTCTAAGAGGACCCTCAGGAGCCAATGCCCACCGTGGGCCCCTGCTCTGAGGCTGCCAAAGGAGCCCTGAGGGGGTAGCAGGAGGACCCCCATCAGCCCAGGATCCCCTGGCAGTGGCAGGGCCTTTGAGGGGAAAGTTCATTTCATCAATCAGCCCATTGTTGGCCTGCCAAATGCAGGCTCATCCTCCCCCGTGTGTCACTGGGCACTGTTGACACAGATGTCAACTGTCAAGGGCACCCTCCACCCTCCACCTCCCTCCTAGGCGTCCTGCAGGCCCAGCACAAGGGCCTGTGTCGCAATGCTCCCCACCAGCCCCTTGCAAGAACCAAGATTGCCACACCTTCGGAATTGCCAAAACTTGACTGGATACTTCATCATGCGGATTGGCCGTGGAGGCTGCAGCTGACACGGCCAGGTATGGCAGATACTTGACTGTTTGCCAGATGACAAATCCCAACTGAGTGAAACCTGCAGACTTCACAGTATCTGCGGGGCAAGCTTCCTCCCTCCCGCCCAACAGAAGTGGCAGGTGGTGGCTTTCTGGGGCCCATTTCCAGCACTGGAAGAAAGAGGCCACATCCCCACAATCTGCATATGTGTGGGCCCAGCCAGCAACTAAAACCATAGCACTGGCTGAGCTGCCCCAGCCCCTTCAGACCCACCCCAACCTGCCTCCAGGAAGGGCTGGGGAGCAGTGGGTGCAATGGGAATCTATGCAGCAGGCCCCTGGTGGCCCCTGGCCCCATTTCTGTCCTTTACCAGTCCCAGTGCACCTCAGGATAGAGGACAGCTGCACCATGGCAACCCACAGATGGAAAAGACCACACAAGTGCCAGAGCACGGTGAAGATTCCCAAAATGCACTTAATGCCGAGTCTGTTAAAACTGTTAAACTCAAGGAAAAATGTATTATCCGTGGGATACTTCATCCCATAGGCCACTGTGATGCTGCTGAGTTGTTTTCATGTCTGTAGTTTCCAAAAATGTCCACACACCATGGCCATGGCTGTGGGAGAGAGATGAGGAGGAAAATAGTTGGGATCCCCATCTCGGCGGTGAAAACACACACACACACACGTTAGAGCACAAGGCAGGACATGCCCAGTGAATGGGTCAAGGGAATTACAAGGAAACAGGAACACTGTGTGCTGGGGTGGACAAGGGAGGCAGGCTTCCCAGTGGGGCTGGGTTTGTTCCAGTTTAGCCAGGTGCACTCTAGGAAGAGAAATTGCAAAGTGGGAACAAGAGCAGCGCTATGTGAGGATAGGGAGCCTGGACCACAGCCCAGCTGTGACTTTCTGGTGTAACCCACCATCACCACTACTGTTCAGGTAAGGAGGTCCCAAGGCCTGCAGGGAAAGGAACTTCCCCACCATCACTCAGCCAGCTGGGGACTGATGTCCAAGGCTTGGCTCTGAGGCCAGTGCCTCACAGGATGCTGTACAGGGCAGAGGATGATGCCCTGGGCCCTTTCTCAGCACATGCTGTTATGTACTGCCAATGATCCCTCCCAAGATCAGGCAAGATTTCATACCTGGAGCCCAATCCCACAGAGCTGTAGGAAGAGGCTGAGGGGAGAGGATGAGTGAGGAGCTAGACAGCACCCTGGCCTAGCTGAGGCCAGGATAGGTTGACAGGATAGGGCTTTGGGTCTTCAAATTTTGAAATATCTGTGAAATAACTATTTTGAAATCTTGCTTAGTTTTGAAATTTCTTCATGATAAAACTAAATCTGGTTTTGATGAGTTGATACCTTGAGCATCAGCCTGGTATGTGGTAAACTATCTCTCCTGTCCTCATGACCTTGGGGGCTGGCTCCACAAGCCCTACACTGTAGTCTGTCAGCAGGACAGAAACTGGCACAGTGCAGGGCTCTGCCCTGGGAAAATGCCACTGGCAGGAGGCAGCACACATGGCATAACCAGTGAGGCACACCTTAACTCCCTCCTGGATGCCTGAGCCCCAGATCTGTGTCTAGCATGGGGTCTTGGCACATCATAGTACCTGGTGGATATATGTTGACCTTGCGGTCCCAACACTAATTCTAAAAATCAGCCAAGCACCTAGTGCTACAGTTTACCTACCAGATGAAATCAGCCCATGGTTTCCTCCTCCTCAGAAGTTCTACCAGTTGAACAAAGGCATTGCCGGGGAAGACCCCTGAGCTCCACAGACCACAGCTTTGGCCCACGACACAGGTCTACACATATAAAACAAGTCTACAAGAGGCCCAGGGCCCAAAGAAACTAAGTGGCTTGCTTTTTTGCTGCAGGGGACAGGTGCCCCAGAAGCTCCCACAGCAAACCACAGAAGGAGCATGTGGAAAGCTATAGAGCTGAGGCCACTGACCCTCTGCTCTAGAAGGTCCTTCAGAGGGCACATGCCCCCAGCCCCTGCCCCACCACACCTTGACTATCAGGCTGGCACCAAGAACAGTGCCCAAGGGAGGGGAGCAGTTGCAGTGAAGAATATTCTGAAAGGCTAGCCTATTTTCTAAGTCAGGATTTCCTCCTTGGGACAGGGCTATCAAGAAAGCCAAGATGCTGCTCTACACAGGTGAGGTGGGCAAGGTCTTTTAGTGCTGGTATAGATTGTTTGGATGTAGCAGTGGTAGGTCCCACCATGAGATGCCTCAGTTGATAGTACTTTGTCATCTTTATTTTCTACCCTGATAGAAATTCAATCATTTCACACTGCAGCAGAACATACAGCTCTACTGGTTATGCAACACAGGTCATGATTCAAGTTCTACGTACCTTGGACAGTTTAATCACGTTTCAGAAATACCTCCAAACACTGTTCACATATTCAATAAACTTCTCCTGAGTATTTACTAAGCAAGAGGCTCAGAACCAGAGCAGCTCCCAGTCCAGTAGGGGCAGACAGAGGCCTTTCCACTGGGAAGGGAGCAAATGGAACACTCTCTCAGGCTGTGCCTCCCCCCTGACCTCTTCTGAGGCCAACCTGAGGAAGATCTGCTGACCAGCAAGACCTCAGAGCATGGCCAGGAGACCTCGGGTTCTGACCCTGAATCAGCCACAAAAGCAGCTTCAACTCTGGCCTCGGCCACCCCATCTGTGCAACAGGGATAAAAGGAACCATCCTGGGTATCACCAACAGCCAACGGGAGGGGGCCTGAACAACAAAGGTGATGTACCTTATCATAATGGCTCAGTTGCTCCCGCAGAGGAAGAGAGAGGGAGCAAGGGGCCCTCCTTAGGAAGGGCTCTCAACTCTGTCCTCATGTCCTGTCAGCCCACACCTACTCTAAACAGGTCTCCTGGCTGGGCCACCACCCCTCTCTCCTTACAGCCCAGACTGAGGGCTAGTCACCCCTCCCGCCCCAGGCAGAGGCAGGAGAATGACACAACTCGACACCCTGATTAATCCTGCCCAATGCCAATGCTAGGACAGAGTTGGGGAAGGAGGCAGGTCCTCACTGTGACTCACCTGCAAACAAGGTCAGTACCCACAACAGCAGGGCTGGTCCGACCTGGAGGTAACCCCGAGAGTTTGAAGGAAGGTCCTCTTGCCACCTCTCTCCTGACATATATCCTGGCTTCATTTCTTATCATTAGAATGAATTTTTTTGTATGCTAGAGACTTTTGAAGGCTCAGGAGTTCCCTGTTAATAATTAACGTTTTTTAAACAGGTGTACGAGTCATTGTTTTAAACAATAATTTAATCCTCATAACAAACCTGCAAGGTAGATATTCTTATGTGCCCATTTCACAGACGAGCAAAAGGAGACAGATTTAGAAACAAGCCCAAGGTCACACAGCTAGTGAGTTGCAGACGCAGGAATTTAACCCACCAGTCTGATTTGCCCGTGATCTTAATCTCACCTTGGCGCAGAGGGGACTGGCTTAGGAAAGGAGCCCTAGAGCTGCACAGTGGTACCTCAGGAGCCACAAAAGGAGGCAGAAAGAGCAGAGGGCAAGGCTCTAGTCCTCCCTGTTTTAACCAAAGCAGCTTTCTTAAGAAGAATCTCAATTTTTAAAAAAGAAACAATCTCTAATTAGCTTTTTAATTTCAATCTAACTGTAAAAATGGATCCTTCCACTAAAAACAGTTCTGAAATTTTCTTCTTCAGGAAATTCCCAGCTCACACTTTGAGGAATTTCATTCCCTTGGAGTCTTCCGATTGGGGGGATAAAACACAAAGGAGGTTGCTGAGAACTTGGAATCCAGCGGGGAGTGATCTAACTCGGGGCCTTGGAAACCGAGGTTCTCTCCTCCTTTCTTCCCCAACCCGCTTGGGCCCAGAAAACAAACGTGATCACGAGGTCCAGAAATGTGGCTGGCACCAGCAGACAGATTGGGGAACCCAAGTCCTCCCCCCACAACACACAGACACCCTCTATTTTAGCCTATCCTCAGCAATGGACTCAGATGGATGGCCCATGAGTGGCCTTTGGCCCTTGGTCAGCCACACCTCCATATCAGATATCCCGGGACATCCATCTGGGATCCTTGAGCCCAGGATCCTCCGCTGAAAGTGAGTCTGGGGTGGACAGAGGGGTCACGGCTGTGATGGGACCTTCGTCTCTTGTGTGGGGACAGGGGTGGCCTAAGAATGGCTTGGGGAGAGGGAATCAAGATACCCTCTGACTTCCCAGCCCACTGCTAGGAGCACAGAGGATCCTGGAGCATCGTGGGCAAAATGGGAAATGTTACACTGCTCGTAACTGGGCTTTGTCTGCCTACTCCCTTCCTGTCCTCCTCCTCCTTCTCCTCCTCTCTCCGCCCCCCTCCCCCCAGGGAGCTGCCACAAACCACTCAGCCAGGAACTCTTGAGGAATAGACATATTCCTTCCTGTTCTCCCTTCTCCAACCCTCACCCCAGAAAAGAGGCATCAGAATGTATAGAAAGCAGGTGACACATGTGGCTGGACGGTGCCCACATAGGAGAAAGGCACCAGATCAGCTTGTCTGATGGCCACAACAGTGTCCAACAGAGCAGGCCATCCCCAAAGGTCTTCATTCCATGTGACTCAATCAGTTCTTGGAGCGCCAAGGGTCTCCCTCCCCCTACCACGGGCCCCCACTGATAATGCGTGGCTCTGGCCCTGGGGGGGAGCGTTTGTACAACTGTGGCAAGGCTGCTGAATTGCACAAGATCCAGGGTTTGAAATCAAGAAATGCTATGTGGTAAGAGCCACACCCCCTGGAAGGTGAGCCCTCCACCCCAACCTATGGCTCCAATCCCCCCAGGTGAGAACTTGATCTCATCTGACCAATGCTAGTGCAGTTGTGAGCTCAGAGACTGAGGGACTCCAGTCAGATACAACAGGGCCCTGCACACTCCTGTCCCCAAAGTGAGGAGGGGTAGCCAGGGAGTAGAACAGGCCTTGTTGCCCCCGAAGTGACAGCCTTACCCCACCACCACCACCACCACCACCACCCCCGCCTCCCCACACACCTGCAGCACTCTCAAAGCAGGCCCATGTTCCCCTCAGATGATACCCAGGCTAAGATGCTCAGGCCCATGCAAGGGAGGGTGAACATGCAGGCCCCTCCATGCAGCCCACCTGCCTGGCTCAATCTGCCCTCCCCAGGTAACAAAGGCTTACATGAGGCCTGGCCACCCCCACCACCCCATCGAGCGCCTTTTTCAAACCCCACACTGGCAATTACTTCCAATCACACGATGTGACAAGACACTGGGGCACTCAACTCAGGCCCTGCATTATGCAACGTTTTTAATCCTCTTACTTAAGGCGGAAAACCGATACGGTGCTCTGAGTTCACGTGAATGACTGGAAAAATAATTCTAAGAAATAAAAACATCACCATCAATATCACCTTACAGGCTCCCTGAAAGGATTAAAAGGATGCATACTTTGAATTTTCAAATGCCCTCGGCCGAACTCTCCTTGAGCCTTGCTGACGGGAGATTCCTCAGCAGGACAGGAGTGGTGTAAGGATTCCCTAGTGAAGAGTTCCTCTGTGGCTCTAGGGCCCTCCAGCTGTGCCACAGTCAGAGCCCCACTAAAGCACCCAGGGTGTGTAGGCTGGAGCTCTCCCATCCACACAAAGCTACCCAGAGCCCAAGCCCCATCCCTCCCTTCATCCCTAAGGCAGGTACCACCCCACAAGGCTGGGAAAGATCCCCTACTGCCTGCCCGCAGAATGCCCAGCCCTTCTGGACATACCCACAGGCCAGAGACAACCCCTACAACAAGATGGAGATTCCTTGAGCACTCAGACCCTGACAAGGTGGGGAGGCCCCTGTGTCCCCATCAGAAGGTCCTTAGTGCACAGTAGGCTCCCCATTTTCCCCACAATGAGCTCTGCTGTCAGTCCTTGGCAGGCTGTCATGCCACACTGAACTCACCTAAGGCCACTGGACACTCCAACTGCCACCCAGCAATAGGTGGGCAGGTAGACACACAACAGGACCTGCCCTGCAATACCCACACCCCAGCCCGGGCCGGCCTTTGGATGGGAGGCAGCAGCCCAATACCAGCAGGTACAATTACAGTGGCTGGGCCCATTAAACCTTGGGAATAAAGAGCCAGCCTGGTAATTACCCCTAATCCCCTTCGAGCCTTTGTCTGCTAGCAGCACTGCCATAAGCCTAATGGTGTGAGATAAGTGGCCAGACTCCCCAGCCCTCCCCAGAGCCGCCTCAGGCAAGGCTGGGGTGGGAGTACTGTCAGCGCAAGCCCACCAGGATGCCATTCCTAAAAGTCTCCTTTGACAGGACCCTCCGCACAGAGGCAGTCCCCACAGGACGATGAGGGCCCTGGGGTTCCAAGATGGCAGCAGTGGTGGTGGCAGAGGAGGAGGAGGAGGTGGAGGGTTCCAGACTCTGGAGGGACTTGGGAGCTGTGCACAGGATGGGGCTTGCGTGCAGTGTAGTGTCTGGCCTGGAAAACATGATGAGTCCAATGGCCTGCCTGCTGCAAATGGTTCTGAGGCTTCCACGGGTGTTGGCTGGCCCCGCTGCTCTCTGTGACGACCGTAAGAAGTGGAGAGGGCACTGTGACCCAGGACACATAACATGCCCTTTGCCCTCTGGCTCCCCTTGGCCCCCCATCTAACGCACACACCCTGAGCAGCAGAGGTCACAAACTCACAAGCTCCTGGGCCCCACTGTGATATAAAGAAGTGAAGCCCACCCAGGGCATACCTCAGCACCCATAGCCAGCACAGGACAAGATGGTCTGTCCCCAAGTGTGAGCTGCCCATTTCTTTGAGACACAGTTTTCTCGGCTTCTCCCTTATTTCCTCCCTTCATAGAGACATGCGTCCCTGCCTATTTAAAGAGGGTAACTCCTGGTGACAGTTACCAAATCCTATTTCTCTAGAGAAATCAAAACCCAAATGTTTAGGTAAAATCTTCCAACTGCGTAATATCAGCAACTAATTCCAATAATTTAAAACACTGGATGAACCAAACCAAACGTGTCTGCAGGCCCCAGCTGACAAGCTCTGCTGTCCTGGACTCGTCAGTTTTTGGGCCCCTCTACCCTCACCTCAAACCAAGCTCCTTGAGAGCAAAAACCACATCACATTCTTCTCTACAGTCCTGCCACCCAGCACAGGGCCTGGCACACATCACATGTGCATTAAATGCTGAGTAAACAATTGGATGGTGGTGAGGAAACTGAGGACAGAATGGTTAAATGGCCCGCGCAGAGTGACCCAGCTGGTGAACACAAAACACAGGTGAGCAGCCAAGCCCAGGCCCCTGGCCCAGGGCACCTGCCATAGCACCATGTCCTAGTCTAGACGTTCCTGGTAATAGCCCTACTCTTACTCCACAATTCTTCTTCATCCACAGTTGGAATTTAAACTCTGATATTTCAAATTAAATTTTGCAAAGCATCCCTCAATCCACCCGCCGATGATAGCTGAGCTGCAGACCCCTTGCAAGCATGACAACTGGGGATGCCTATGTGGTCCATGGGTTGGGCACAAAGGTTTCCAGACCTCAGCAACCCTTCAATGCAGGAAGAAGGGCCCCTCGTGAGGAACAGTCCCTCCCTGACCCCACAAGGCCCCTTTTGTGAATTCTGCAGCCACCAGGAAGAAATGTAAATGGAGCCATCGGACAACAGAATCCTGACCCAGAGCTCCTGCTGAATATCCCACTGGAGCTGGATACTCCACCACACACGGCTACCAACACAAAGGCCAAATCACAAGGGCTGAACTTCCAGTTCAACACAGCAGCTCGAATACTGCCTGTATTAATTATCTATTAGTACGTAACAGTCTTACCACAAACTTAGCAGCTGAAAACAATACACATTTGTTATCTCCATTTCTAAGGGTCAGGAGTCTGGGCTTTACTGGGTTCTCTGCTTCAGGGTCTCATCTGAAAGCTCCAAAAATGTGTCAGTGAGGCTGCGATCTCATCACAAGACTTAAAATGGGGAAGGATTGAGCTCTTCCAATCTCATATGGTTGTTGGCACACTTCAGTTCCCTGCAGCCTGCTGGACTGGAGGTTTCTTGCTGGCTTTCAGCTGGAGGCCACCCTCAGCTCCTAGCTGACTGTTAGGGGGAGACTGCCCTCAGCTCCTTGCCATGTGGGCCTCCCAGTGCTGCTTGCCTCATCAAAGCCAGTAAGGGAGAGAGCCCCCTAGCAAGGCTAATGTTGTAACGTTAAGTAATATATCATGGAAGTGACAGCCGGTCATCTTTGCCATATTCTATTGGTTAGAAAGAAGTCACAAGGTCAGGTCCTACCATACTCAAGGCAGGGGAATTATACAAGGGCATGAGTACTAGGAGGAGGGGATAATTGGGGGCCATCCTGGAGTGTCCACCACACTGCTAACACAAAGTAAAGAACTTTTTCATTGCATCAGTCCAAAAGGACCAAGAGGAAGGAAAAGAATGAGAAATGACGTCAGCACTATTTTGGAAGCCAGCAAGTCCGTGGATGAGTGATACGGACTTAGGGTCCAGGGCTCTGCAGCCTGCTAAGCCTGCACCGGGCAAGCCTTCAAGAAGCAAGCTGCTGTGTGTGGAGGACCTCGGAAAGGCAAGAGAATGAGAGGCAGCAGGTGCCTCCGAGGGAGAGGTGCAGTTGGGAAAGAAAACAGACTGGTTTAAAAAGTCTTTAAGAAGAGTAGCCAGATCCCCCAGGTGCCTTCCCTAATCCCTGCCAACCAAGTAACTACTCTTCCAAACTTGCAGCAGACAGTAGGTTTGTCCTCTAGATCCAGGGACACGAAACAAAACCGAGGAATGTGGGGAAATGCCACTCTGAAAACAGAAGAGTCTATGAAAATTAACATACTGAACAGTGAAATCCCCCAAGTCCCTTTTCTCCTTCTGGCTCTAAGAGTTAGATGTGTCAGGCAGAAGACTGGATGATTCTTCTTTGAAACAAACTAGTCCATGAAAATCTCAAAGATACCATTATTTCAGTGTTCCCCATCAAAAGAAGTGGCTTCCTATCCAATCGCATGATAGTGAAGCCCATTAGTCAACAGGCCCCACCTGTGCCCAGAGAGCTTCCAACCAGCATTTTGATGTCTTATCTCAAATACAAACCAGGAATCAGATGTTGAGAAGAGCCTCCAACACAAGGACTAAAACCAGAGAAAAGATACAATATAGGAAGGAAAGGAAAACTCCAGAAAAAAAGAATTAATGTCTTCAGAGAAATAAGAGAACATAAATCATATATGAGGCTTGAAAGCTACCAAAAAAAAAGAGAAAAGAAAAGAAAAACCTCTAAGAATTTAAAAATATGAAAGCAGGAGTTTAAAAATTCAATAGAAGTTTGTAAGACAAAGTCAAAAACATAATCTAGAACAGCAGTTCTCAAAATGTCACTTTCAGATGCTGAAGGGTCCCTGAAGCCCTTTCAGGAGGTCCACAAAGTCAAAATTACGTTCATAATAACACTAAGTCATTATTTGCCTTTTTCACTGCGTTGACATTTGCACTGATGGTGCAAGAGCAACTGTGGGTAAAACTGTTGGTGCCTTAGTGGCAGCAGACTGTACTAGCAGTAACTATATTCTTCACTGCCACACACTCACAGTCAAAATAAATGTCTCACTTAATGATGTACTTGATGAAGCAGTAAAAGTTTGAGTACATGTCTTTTTACTATTTTATGTGACAAAATGGGAAGTACATATAAAGTACTTCTGCCACGTACCAAAGTACGATTGATGATTGTCTCAAAGAAAACCACTTCTGTGACTGATCGAGTTGCAAGATAAACTAGCCACATTTATCATGGAGTGCTATTTTTACCAGAAAAAAAAAACTGACGGTCAAATTTTAGTTATTCAGACGTGGGTATATGGCATATATTTTCTTGAAAATGAACAGCATAAGCCTATCAATTCAAGGAAAATAACTGGTGGAATTTGTTACTAATGATAAAATTTGAGCTTTTAAGCAAAAGTAGAGTTTTGGAAAACTTATCTATCACTATGAGCTTGAGAGCTTTCCAATGTGTACTTTTCAGTTGAGATCAGTGGCAATATTTACAAATCTGATTGTTTGATACTATGTAAAGAAATGTGTCAACATTTGAAAGACCTATATAACTCAATGAACCAATATGTTCTAAATGACCAACATATGAATGTTACAAAAGCAGTCACAGGTAAAATTCTACACTACAATTAACCTTTAAGAACATACCATTGTTGAGTGCTGGTGTGATATCAAAAGATAGCCACAATTATCTGAAAAGTTTATTAAAACACTCTTTCCCTTTTCCAACCACACATCTGAATAAAACCAGACTTCATATACCTCAAATCAAAACATATCACAACAGATTAAATGCAGAAACAGCTGAGAATATAGCTGTCTTCTATTAAGCCACACATTAAAAATAATTGCAAAAATATAAAACAATATTTTTTCACTAAATTTTGTTTTGGGAAGTATTCTACATTGTTGTAAAATTATATTCTGTTAACATGTAATGGATTCATTATTATTTTAAATTAATAAATATTTTAAAATTTTCTCAGCATTAATTTCTAATATGGTAAATATCAATAGATATAATCCACATAAACATAAGCTCTTTGGGATTCTCAATTATTTTTAAGAGTGTAAAGAAGTCCTCAGACAAAAGGAGACCTGAAACCAAAAGATGTAATAATTCCTGGTATATAAAGTAAAATGATAAAAAGATGAAAATAAGAGAAAAGTTTAATTAGAGAATCAGTTCAGCAAGTTTAATGTTTAAAAAAAAAAAATCCAGGAAAACGAGAAAACAGAGTGGATGGAGGGGGCAAATTTTGTCTTATACATTCCTAGAATTGAAGTTTTCAGATTTAAAAGTATCTACACCAAGTGTCCAAAACAATGAATTAAAAAAAAAAAACTCATATTGACTGATGGAAATGTGACATTTCAGGACTCTGGTGATAAAGGGATGATCCTAAAAGCTTCTGGGTGAGGCAGTGCAGAAATGGTCAGATTCCAAGGATTGGGATGCAGAGCACCATCTGACTTTTCAACAATAACGCAGGAGGCTGGAAGGCAAGTTTCTAAAGGAAAGCAATTTCAACACAGAATTTTTATATTCAGCCAAAGTATTAATCAAGCAAAGCAAAGATACTTTCAGACATGCAAGATCTCAAACATTTTGCCTCCCATATACCCTTTCTTTGGTCTTGTACCATGTACTGGAGGATACAGTCTTGAAAGTGAGGGAGTAAATGGACAAAGAACAGCAGGGGATTCAGGAAATGAGTGATCCAGCAGCATTCCCCAGGTGACGATGAAGGGAGGACTCAGATGAGCAGCTCACCTGGACAGTGACCTCCAGACAGAAGGAAAAAAGGAAACAATTACCTGACACATCTGAACATATTCAGAAAATATTTAGTCAGAATTGGAGGATAAATAAGTAATAAAAAACTAAGCAAATGAATGGGCAAAGGACATGAACAGAAACTTTTCCAAAGAAGACAGAATAATGGCCAGCAAACATATAAAAAAGTGCTCAACTTCTCTAATCATCAGGGAAATGCAAATCAAAACCACAATGAGATATCACTTAACTCTAGTGAGATTGGCTCATATCAAAAAATCCCCAAATAACAAATGTTGGCGGGGATGTGGACAGATAGGAACACTCATACACTGCTGGTGGGACTGCAAATTAGTACAACCTCTATGGAAAAGAATATGGAGATATCTCAAAGAATTAAAAGTAGAATTACCATTTGACCCAGCAATCCCACTACTGGGTATTTATCCAAAAGAAAAAAAGACATTTTATAATAAAGACATCTGCTCTCGAATGTTCATAGCAGCACAATTCACAATTGCAAAGTTGTGGAAACAACCCAGGTGCCCATCAATACATGAGTGGATCAATAAAATGTGGTGTATGTATACCATGGAGTATTACTCAGCAATAAGGAACAACAGTGAATTAACACATCTGGTATTATCCTGGTTGGAGCTAGAACCCATTCTTCGAAACGAAGTGTCACAGGATTGGAAAAACAAGCACCACTGGTACTCACCATCAAACTGGTACTAACTGATGAACACCTACATCACACAGGGCAATAACATTCATCTGAGGGCGGGTGGGCGGGAGGGGGTGGAGGGGATGGGAAAAACTCTCACTGAGTGGATGTGGGGAGCACAGTTTGGGGGATGTCCACGATTGTGGCTCTGACACGGGCAGAACAGGGGCAGTGTGTATGGCCAAAGTGTTGTACCCCCATGATATTCTGAAATTTAAAAAATAAATTAAAAAAAAAAAAAACTAAGCAAATGAAAAAGCAAATCAGGGACTATGTACCTAATTCCAAGGAAAACAAAAAGTCTTTGCAAAAAAAGAAATGTGATTCCAGTACACTGCACGGCCCCCCTGGGCATATTTGCAGTTACAGCCCAGATGCCACCGTGCTTTGTGCTGGGAAAGGGGACGTGTGTAGGTGTCTATTTGATCAGAAGAGAACTGGTATAGGAAAACTTACTCCCCATCTTCCATAACTGAAAGTCAACAGATAATAACAAAAATTGAAAAGTCAAGAAAAAAGTGATATAAAGCAATATTTTTTAGAAATATGGTAAATACCAAAAGAAACCACCAACAGGATTAAAAATGGTTACCTCTAGAAAGCAGAAAGCAGGCGGTGGGCACAGTGGGCGGCCGCTCTTCATCCTAAGCTTATTGCTACTCAGCTATATGAATATGTATGCTGAGAAAAATTAAAATTAAATTAAAAACTACTCAGGCTCCAGAATAGCCAGACTCCCCTCTCCACAGTCTCAGCCTAATCAACGTTCTTTGGCTTTTTACTTGTCTGTACCGTGTCACCACGGGGCCAGTTCTGAGCAGGAAGCTTGGCATGACTGGAGTGCAGGAAGTTCGGGTCCCTCATCCAAAGGCAGCACCGCCTGTGGCTGACACCTGAAGCCACCCCAATCAGCCCTGTCACCGTCCTCACTCGTACTGAACTCTGAATACGGGGCCTGGCTCACAGTAAGTGCCTGGTGAGCATGACATCACGCAGGGATCTAGGCACCGTTGTTTATCTCCTTTTCCCAGGGGAGGCCAATGCCCAGTGACATTAAGAAACGTAGCCCACTCCCCAAGCTTGCTGCGTTTGCAGAGTGGGGACATGCACCCAGGTGCTCAGTCTATCTCTCCAACTCATGGTGAACTTCAGAGCTAGCCCTTTCCCCTCCCCTGCATGGTTTCTGCATCCTCACCCCCCCCCCAAACCTCAGGGCCACCTGCTAGCCTCAGCTTTTGCAGGTCTGCCCAGTATCCCAGACACCTGCAACAATTCATACAGGGTTAGGGAGAAATCTAGGGCACAGTCCTGCTGGAGCCTCCCCATGATGAGAGGGGACAGGGCAGGACAAGTGTCATCAGAAGAAGGAAACTGCACCCAAGAGGACAAGAGGCCTGCCTGAATCACATAGCGGCAACCCAGGTGGCCTGACTCACCTTCTGGTACCCCTTCAACTACACTCCAAGTAGGCCCCTCCTTGTCCTCATCCAAGCTCTGGGCTGCAAGGAGGAAGAACAACCAACAGGCTCCCAAAGTCCAGCTTTGTGTCTACTCTCCAGTGAAAATGGTCGCAAGTGGAGGCAAAACAGATGCTGTAACATACGGTGTGTTGTCAAGGGCAGGGGTCGGAATGCGGCAGGACTTGTCTGCAGGGTGCAGGGCTGAGGTCCAGGTGCCAAGACATTCAGGTTGGAGAGTCTGCTGGGACTCACAGGCTTTAAGGGAAACATCTGGCTTCCCAGAGGGGTCCAAAGCTGTTCCCGGGAACCAAAGTGGAGCCAGGAGTCAGGGGCATGGGGCGAGCACATAGGATGGCCAGCACCCCCATACCAAGTGCTGCATCATGTCCCCTTCTCCAAAACCCCACCCAGGGCAGCCCAGCTGGGCACAAGGAAGTGCCCCACCACTCGTTAGATTCAATGGCACTGGCACTATTCTGCCTGAGAGTCACTCCTGATGCTGGAGACACGTCATGCCCAGGGCAGGGCACAGAGTGGATGCTGGTGGATGCTGAGTGAATCTGTAAACCCACAGAGCCAGGCACCACTGTGTGTGGCAGCAAGCTGGCTCTGCCCCTATTATAAGAGGTTCTGGCTTCTTTTTCAAAACAAGGAACTGGTTCTGTGGATACCGGTGAATCTTCTTATATTCTATCAGAGGCGGGAATGGTAAGTTCTCAGGCCCAGTTTTGTGAAGGATCTCTCGTCCCCTACCAAAGCCCACACACTTCTCTCTAGATTAGTGGTCCTCAAAGTGAGGTCCCTGGACCAACGGCAGCAGCAGGACCTGAGAACCTGATGGAAATGCAAATTTTCAGCACCCACCCCAGACCTAATGAAACAGCAACTCCAAAGGCACATGGGGTCCAGCCTTCTGTTTAAAGAAGCCCTACAGGTGATTTTATTGCAGGCTGGTTTGAAAACCACTGCTCTGAATAAAATCCCCCAAAATAAGACCCCTTGGACAAAACAGGGTTCTTCCTCTAAACCAGAAAAACAAAATGGCTAATGTCACAGATCACTCATCACAGCATCGAATTCTTCCAAAATCATTTATTCAGCATCTGTTCTACCTATATCTACTTACATGTACACAGATACATGAGTGTATATAACACACAAAGGGAGAAAAAAAGTTTACAACTTGTTACAATTATGTGTGTATATTTACGTTTTTCCTACCTACTCCCTGAGATCTAATAAACTCCCTGAGCATGGGACGCAGCTCTTTCTGGAATATTGGCCCAACCCGAGGGATTTTGTGGGGAGGGTTACCCAGTCCACTCTAGGGCAGATGGGGTTTAAGCTAGCCACCATCCCAGCAGAGTTCAAATCTAGCCCCTGCCCCAGGGGCTTACACTCCAAGATGTGTCTAAAAACTCCCCCAGAGGATGTACGATTCTGCCCTTCTCTTTGCCCTCTTCCCACTCAACCAGAGTCATATCACATATACCGTATTGTGAAATCCCAGAGTGTGTTTCTCCTGTTCCACTTTCCGTCCGCAGCCTCTGATGGGCCTCCGTATCTGGTTCTTCGCACTTCTCTTCCCTGACCAACCTCTCTTCCCATCGGCTTCAAGCAGCTCATCATTCAGGGCGCTGCATCATGCATCCTTGTTCCCCATTTCACACACCAATCTGACACAGGCCCAAGGAATTTAATGAAGAGTCAGCCCCCTGCCTGTGTCTTCCAGGGGTCCTCCCAGGAGCATGCCACAGGCAATCCCAGCTGGAGACCTGGGCCTGCACCATGGACCCCTCTGAAAGCCTCATGAAAGCATTCCAGGATGTAATAAACCCGTCAGGCCCTGGCTAATTTATATCTGAGCAGATGATTTCCCATTTTTTAGAATGTAAATGTTTAGATTGGAGCATTCCCCCGCCTCGGCATCCGGGGTCCTGGCACGTAAGTGATGAAATCGGCCACTTTTCTACAAGGGATCCATAGATGGAAGCACCACCGTGCCAGCATCAACCAACAGAAAGAGTCCTGCTCTCAACAGGCACATATGCAAACCCCACACCAAAAGCAGAGTCTCATCTGGCTGTTACAGAGGATGGGAGGAGAAACAGAGCTTTCAAAGGCAGGGCCTCAGAGCAGAGACAGCGACTCAGAATAGCTAGATATCCCAAGACCTCCTTCCTTTTATACTTCTTTCCAAAATGTTCCTCACTTGCTCTGGGCTCAAATACATTTTATTAGATCTCTGCGTTGTATAAACAGGCAAGAGCAGTAGATTAGTGGGAATAAATATAACACAACAATCCAAGAAAACAGTCCAGCTTAGCTGATCGAGCCCCGAGCATCCCAGTTCTTGCTCTGTCCAGGGCAGTGTGCACTGACCCATGAGACCCTGCCACCCAACACCCTGGGTGGTCCGTCCATGAGGGCAACCCCCCAAGAAAGAGAGTCCCCACCAAGACAGCTATGAGCCCAGGGAACCGCTAATGTCTTCTTGGGTTCTAGGCACTGGACAACCAGCTCCCTTAGACCAAGGGAACTCAAAAAAAGTTCCTGAGAGAGATCACTGGCATCCAAGGACTTCAACTACTACAACCAAAACACACCCACCACGCATAGATAAGTGCAAATTAGCGCACAGCGTGAGCCCTACAAGCCCCTCAGCCTTTTACTTTCCTCACTGGCCAAGCGAGGCTACCCACCCCACCTCCAAAGAATGATGTGAGAGGTCCAGATATACTGCAGGGAAGGCTGAGGGTTCTAGAAAGCAGGCTACTTCACCCATCCAAGGCAGCAGCAGAATGCAGCGCACTGGCTTGAAAGTGAGTCACACTGACCAGGTTCCAGTCCACCACTTCCTGGCTGTGTGTCTTTAGGCAAGTCACCTCACCTCTCTGAGCCTCAGGTTTTTTTATCAATAAGATGGAGATGATATAGTATCAGTCTCTTAAGTTGTTACCAATAATTAATATGTATTGAATATTTAGTATCTTAGTCCAAGAAGCAGCCAGGTGGGATCACTTGAGAGCACACTGTCTGCCTGGCCAAGTGACCCACATTTGAGCAAGTGAGTTCCAACAAGAGAGACCTGTAGTACATGGCTGGGCTGGGAGGAAGGCAGACATGAATCAGACCTGCTCCTGCTTTTAAGCAATGGGCTCTGATCCTCCCAGAGGGCCAGGACTCAGCCTGTGGCTCTCAGCTCCAGGCCTCTGCCACCCTCTTTATCAGGAGTAGAGTAGATAGTTGGTATAATAATCGCTATGATTATGATAACCAAGGTACCCCACACCTGTCCTCAGGAACTATGGCAAAAAGGAATCAAGCCAAGCTTGGGCTGCGCGTTCACAGACATGGCACCTATGGACAAGGTTTTCAGGCAAATGCTCAAACGTGAGCCCCCTCAAGTTCCATCTCAGATTTGCCTCAGGTCTGAAGCTCACTGGCAACCTCAAGGAACTTGAGGGGTTCACATGCACCTCTGCAGGAAGCCAAATCCAATGTCTCTTTCAGCCCTGGAGGTTGGCCAGGGCGCAGAGGGACCTCCTCCTGTCGCCAGTCTCTGCAAGCCTTGCCCAGCTTCCTGCTCAGTCCCACGTCCTTCCTCTTCTGGGTCAAGGGAGAAAAGCTGTGAGGATTAGTAAGGACCCCTCCCCCAGCCCCAGCCCATTCATTTGCAGACAGTTGAGGCTTCCTCCCTTCCTTGCAGTGTGACTGCCCCAAACATTTCTGGCCAATCCTGACCATGCAGGAAAAGCTCTGCCTGCTTCACCATTGGGCAGCCTGGCTAGAGATTTTATTCCATTAATTTTCATCCTGATAATTGGAAGCAGCTCTCCTCCCTGCTTCTGTAGGATTTAATGAGCTACATAACGTCACATTTCCCACTGAGGTCGCTTAAACCTGCATTTCACCCCAGGGATGCTGCCACCCCATCCTGCCCTATCCCAGGCTGCCCCAGGCCCCGACCTCAGCCAGCTCCTTCCTCCTCGCTGGGGTCCAGCCTCCTCAGAGCAGGGCTAGGAGCTCCAGCCTCTACAAGGGCCTCTGACAAACCCGTTGGTAGAAAGCAGAATCGAATCCTCTTTGGACCCACGTCCACATTATGGGTAATAAAGGCCTTTATATGCCTATAAAGCAAAATTCCTGCAAAGCCTTTCCATCTCGACATGCCATGTGCAATAAAATGACAGCTGCTCACACACAGCCCTTACGCATGCCAGGATCTACCCATATGCACTGCGACCAGCTGATGCCCATACCCACCTGACCTATGTAGGCATTCCGATCCCAGCCCTGGCACCTACCAGCTCAGTAACATGAGCCCGTCACTTCTCATTAAGCCATATTTTCCTTCTCTAGAACTTGGGATAAGAACAGCACCTTGGTTCACCAGACTGTTGCAAGAATCCAATTTGCATTTTATTCTTTCATTCAATTATTGCGCAAACACCTGCTGAGTCCCTACCCTGTGCCATGCCTGTTCTGGGCACAGGAGATATGACGCTAGCAAGATGCATGCCCCCACAGTGCTTCCATCCTTGTGGCAGAAAACAGATAAGAAACAAGTAACAAGTGAATGAACTCATGTTTCAGATAGCAAAGAGTGAGTGCTATGAAGACAAGATGGGGCAAAGTGGTGCCGAGGGCTAGGGGCTGAGGACTGAGTTTACATGACTTCATGCACACGAGCACAGTACAGCTGGGAAGGATGTCTACTGCAATATGACAGTATGCTAGTTATGGCATATGATGAGGTGTTATCCTGCATCATAGCACAGCTAGGCTTACCGAACCGTGAGATGCCTACAAGACCCAAAATCCTGGGCAGCCTCATAGGAGCTGCTGGAATCTCTAGGGCTTTGCTGCTGCCACTTTATCATCTAGGATGATTTCTGGGGGGTTCAGCTGAGAGACAGATTTATTTTCGCTGCCACCCAAGTCCTCCCACCCCTTCTCAGGGTGAGTCTGTAGGACCTCCATCCCTACCCCTGTGATCCATCAGGGCCAGGCCCTTGTCTGTCCTGCTCAGTGAGCAGCACATAGTAGGCGCTCTGAATGGGTGAAGGAGCTAAGCAGGGCTCAGGAGATGCTGCCACTATGGCCCAGCTCAGCCCCCAAAACAGACCCACCACCCCCCATGCAGGGGCAGGAGGAAGGAAGCCCAATTTTGTCCAGATGAACAGTAATGCCCAGATAGGGCAAGAGACTCATGCCACGTCATACACTGGCTGTAGTGCCAAGGCTCGCTCTTTTGTTCCTTCTGGCTCCCCTTTCTCCTTCCCCTTTGCACCCCACCCACCACCCCTCCATTTCCCGTTCTGCCAGGACTGTGTCACCCACCGCAGTCACCAGCTCAGATAGCCCTCCAGCTCACCACACCCCAGCAACCAGGGCAGTGGGCCAGACCCACTCACCCCATCCGGCAGATGATGCAACAGAGGTAGAGCAAGGTCACCAAAGAGTCATACCAGCGTGCAGTGTGTCCCAAGGGAGGAGCCTTGACCCATCCGTAGCCTACCTCCTACAGGGTCATGCGGATCCCTCTGGACCAGGGTGTACTGATTGGCCTTTCACTGCCTGTTTGGCCCTAGGCTGAGCAGCACAACTGGCCTGGGGACAAAGCAGCACTGCCTTTGCCATTGGGAGGAGAGGGTGACTGTGCCTTCATTCTGCAAACATCCACGGCACACAGTTCCCCTCTGCCAGGGGAAGTCACTCACAGCAAGGGTTAGCCACAAGCAGCCTAGGAGAGAGCAAGAGGTACACAGGTGGAAAGAGACAGGCATATTTAGGAGGCAGGGACAGCCATGCTGGAGGGGGAAGGAATAGCAGATCAGGTTAAAGTCTAAAGCAGGAGGTAGCAATCTGGGGCCCAGGCCTAACAATGCTGACAATGGCTGAGCTGGGCGTGGTGGGTCAGCACACAGCCATTCAACAGTTAACCCAAAGTGAATCAGTCAGGGGACAACACAGTGAGAGGGCAGAGGCCTTTCCTGAAGCCACAGCTAGGAGAACTGAGTTCCAAGGATCAAGAACAGCAGCCTTCTCATGGAGCCGGGGGAGTGTGGCTTGTGGAGGCACTGAGCCAAAGAGACACCACTAAGTACCTACCACCTGCATTCTTGGGAGGCTCTTCCTCCTCCTGCTCTAGGGACCACTCAGAAACTCAGAGCCACGGTAGGACTAGAGGGGGCCATCCATTTGCCAGTTGGACTCCGAGCCTGGTGGGGAGAGCAGGGTGACTACTTCCCTCCGGAAACCCCAGCAGGGCACAAGAGAGTGGAAATTCCAGTGGGTACTGGGTACAGGGCCTGGGCGTGGCACAGCCCTTCCCAGGTTGCCCAACCTGCTGCAGAGGACGCAGAACAAGTGTTTTCACACCCAGTGTGGGTCAGGCACCCTTCTCTCCAATATCCAATGTTCCAGGAAGTTCGACAAAGCTCACTGAGAGTTGAGGCCTGCTGGGTCAAGGCCGGGCCCCTCAGATGACACCCTTGTCATCTGGCAAACACCTGGGGCCCTAAAACTGGGACTCAGCCCCTCGGTAGCCACCTCAGGTCGCAGCTGCTCCAGACCCCAGTCTGCAGGGCCCTGAAAAATCCCTCACAACTAGCTGGAAGGTCTAAGGCTTCAACCTCCTTTCTGAAATGGAAGGGAGTGAGGGTCATGCCACCTCTGCTCACACACCCAGCGATGGCAGGTGGCCTCAAGGCAGCCGGGTCCATGGATGGCCACTCTGATAGGCAGAAAGTTCCTCTTCCCAGTGAGCTGGCATCGGTCTGCCCATAACTTCGTGGGACAGCCTGGGTCCTGCCCCAAGGCAACACAACTGGGCAGCTTTCTCTTCTAGTCGAGAGCCCTCAGCATTCTGAAGAAGATGCCATGTCCTTATCACTCCGTAATCATTGACAGAGCAGGGACCATGTGCCAGGCAGTGAGTGAGGAGACAGAGAGAAGGAAGATAAGGGCCCTGCCCTAACAATCTGGTGGGGGGCACATGAGCAAGGAGGTAACTCGGGCCAGCGAGATAAGCACTCCTACAGACAGTGACCAACACCTGCAGGAGACAGGGAAGGGTGCTGCCAACTTCAGGGCTCAAAGGCGGCTTCAAGGAGGACCACGTCACCACTTGGCAAAAGGAAGAGCAGTGCTGGGGGTTCTGAGAAGGACAAAGATCGGGGCCAGACAAGGAACAGTCTGGAAGCTTCCTCCCTTCTCCCACTCACCCCCCCTTCCACACCACTGGGTCCCCTCCTCTGGGTCCCTGACTCTTTCTCCAGGCTTCCTGGCTTCTCCCACCTTCCTGATCAGCAAAGGATCCTCCAGGGGTAGAGAGTTTGCAAAACTGGCCTTGGGGGTGCCCAACATTCGTTCATTCATTCACTTACTCATTCATTCATTCACACACAAACCCAATCTCTCTCACCTACCAGAACTGTCACAGGGCTCTGCTTTGCAGCCTGGGAGGCGTGTATAGTCTGTCATGCCTCCTGTTAAGTCCCTGGTGCCAGGTGAATTGAGACAGGGTGGCAAGGGACAGCCCAAGTCACCACCCTGGAGCCCTCCTCCTCCCTAGAAAAACCATGGCAGCTTTTCCACTCTTTGCACATACAGAGCTGGCTGGTGGCTGAGGGAAAGCAGGGGTGCCACAATTCCCACCCTGGAGAACGTGTGCTCTTCTCCCATGGTCTGAATTGGCAGCACCCCCTCCTGCCAGAGCTCACTCACTCCACGGTATTTGTTAAGCTCCGACTCCATTGTCAGCACTGAACAATTATGTTTTAAAGTTTCCACCCTTAGATCACTGCAGTAAAATCTCCCTACGCTCCTCGCGCCTTCCAATCCATGTACTCAACAAGTGCTTACAGGGCTCCCGTCATTGGCCAGTGCTATTGGACACACTGCCTCTGCACCTCTGAACCTGGTGGCTGGGGTCCTGGCTATCACAGAGCCGAGTTTCTAGCAGGGGAGACAGAATAAACAAACACACATATACTTGATAAGTGCTATGAAGGTAGATATGGGAATGTGATAGGGCGACAGTGGAAAGGAGCACTTTAGGTTGGTCAGCATCCATCTCAGGGAGGTGATATTTGAGCTGAGACCTGAATGGCAAGGAGTTTGCCATGCAAAAATCTGGGGAAAGAATGCATTGGCCAGAGGAAAGAGGAAGTGCAAAGTACCTGAGGTGGGAGTGAGAGCAGCTTGTTCAAGTGACAGAAAGGCCACCGTATTTGGTGCTTAGTGAGCAAGAAGGCTCTGTGAAAAAGCCATCTGCTGCCTTTATAAGGTCTCAGGCTTTGCTGCCAGTCCAGGCATGGCTTTTCCCCCTATTTCCCCCACTGAGGCACCATCAGGATGGGCTAGGTTCTGCTGCAGTAACAAACAACCTCAAAGTCTCAGTAGCTTAAAACCACACAGGTTACTACTTCCTCACACCATCCATCCATCACAGGTCAGCTGGGGTTTCTACCCTGCCTCATCCTCACTCTGGAGCCCAGGTAGACAGATCAGCCACTTTCTGTACACTGTGTCAAATGAAAAGAAAAAATAAGGCTAATCACACTCTGGGTTTTAAAACTTCTACCTGGAAGTGACACATATCATGTCTGCTCATGATTTGTTGGCCTGCACAGGTCATACAGCCACACTTAACATCTAGGTAACGGGGAAGTAGAATCCTACCACGTGGCCAGGAGGAAACAAACATTTAGTAGGCAGGATTTATGATCCCCACAGCAAATGCCTGTTTATTAGGTGGAATCTTGGGTCAACAGTGAGGCCTATGATCTGTAGGACCATGCTCATCACCTGATAGGCAGATGGAAGCAAAGACTCACCTGAACCATGCCTCTCTGCTCATTCTCCCCCTGCGAGCATGCCCTTCAACTGGGTCTTCTGCTGCCAGGCACACTCCCTCCTCACGAGGCCCTGCACACTCCAGCCCCTCTCCCTGCTGGATTAGCCTCCAAACACATCTAAATTCTTTCAAGAGGCAGAAGGTGGTACAAAGCAGCAGCCTGGGATTACCAAGGGGTCTCATTTCCCCCATCCTTTCTCAAAGACTCTGGATTTGCTCTCTTTGCTCCTCTCTCCCTCTTCATGGGCCACCGAGGAGAGGACCTCAAATTCTGATGCAACCATGGCTCCTCTGGGTGAGGCCAAGAAACTTCCAAAACTGTAAAGATGTCCAAACATTGGCCCAGCTTCCTCCAAACAGACATAAACTGCCTCACTCACATCCGGGCCCACAGCACCCCCTCCTCTGGGCTTCAGGCACCATCTGGCACCTCCACCCTCAGGCAGCCCATAGCTGCATGGTGGTGTGAAGTGGGGCACTCAGCCACACCCAACCCCAACTTCCCATGGCTCCAGGGGCAGGGGGGCCTTTGATGGTGCCTACCTTCACCCTTCGGCTGAGCGGTGACAGCCTGCATGCTAGACTCAGTGCCAAGCCACCCCAAATCCAATTATTTTTAGTCTGTTTGTTTATCCCATTTCAAGCTAACTCTGTGTCACCACTTGTTATCATAACAGAGAGCACCTGGACGTGTCTCAGAAAAGCACCATATAAGCTTTGGAGAGTGCTGGGGATTGCCAGGAACACCAACTGTGCTTCTAGCCTGGTGCCCAGTTACGACAAAGCAGATTCCTTTCTTCCCTTTTCATGAAAAGCCTAATCCAGACAAGCCAGGCAACAGTGGCTGTCTGGCCTCCCAAGACCTTCCTTCCCCCTCATCACCCCATGCCTGATGACAAGACTCACACCTGGTAACATCAGCCCATCACAGGCCCAAGTGCAGGTCCTAGCCAAACACCAGGTCCCAAGACTGTCTTATCACTCAGGACAGTAGCTTAGGCCAGAGCAATGTCCTTCCCCTCCGCATGCCAGCCTCGGGCCAGCCTGAGCCAGAGGAGCTGGGGATCAGGTCAGTCTGGAGGGGCAGGTAAGTCGGTGGCATGGTCCTCTATGTGGATAGGCCAGGAGGGCACAAGAATAATCAGCTGACCATGTCCTGCCAACCCTGTCCACTGCAAGGCCACAGGTCACTGCAGCAGGGTCAGCCTTCTGCTAAAGTAGCTGGGTGCTGCAGGTCACACAGCAGTCCTCGAGGGGCTGAGAAGAGTGGGTGTTCTGGTGGCTGGTCCGGAGCCTTGCCCTCACTCTGACCTGATGCCTGCTAGTTCTAAGACCCAAGTCCTCTCTCAGCATGACTTCTACCATCACCATCACAAAGCCAACCACTTCCGATGCTCAGACCCTGGGTGGGCTCTGCCCAGAGGGCACCTTAGGTGATCCTCATGATGATCTACATCACCATCACATCAGACAGACAGGAGAACTTGCCATGGGCCCCATCTGGGAGCAGTACCCAGTCCGCTCTCCCTCCAAAGCTACCACTGATGTCTTGCTGTCATCTGTGATTGAAGAGAGGGAAGAGGGACGGAGAGCCTGTTGGGAATGCCTTTGCATCCAGTTCACACCAGGATTCGGGCCTAGCCCAGCCCTAGCCAGCCCCTCTCCCGAGCACCTACACATGCTGGCCTGCGCGGGCACTGTGCAGGGGGCACGTGGACAGGCGGCAGCAGCCCTGCCTCCAGGAGGGCACAGCCAGGGGCAAGCCTGTGCCTGGCCCACAGACAGAGCCCCAGAAGGCATCAGCTGAAGTAAACCCCTCCTCCTCCCTCACTGTCCTCCTGGACCCCGGCCCTTACTCCTTTGGATCCTCTCACAGCCCTTGAAATGGTCATGTCCAGTCCTTCGTGGCACATGGCCAGGTGACCCTGATCTTGAAACTCTCCTGCTCAAAACCTTCAATGCGCTCACATCCCCTCATCCATCACTCACCAGTTACCAAGTGCCGAGTTACCCAGCATGTGCTGAGTATATGCCAGGCACTGCAGCTGCAATACAGGCAGGATGGACAAGGCGAGGTGAGGAGGGAGGCTGGAGCAGCAGTGCCTGAAAGCGCTAGCCCTCAGACCCACGACTCCCAGTATCATCGCTGCCACTCACTGCACACGTTGACTGTTACTGCTACAACTACCACTGCCACTGCTAGTCCCAGGGACCCTGCACACTGCCCCCAGAGTGACCTCTGGGCAAAGAGAGCACATCAGTACGACTGGACATGGCTCCTTCGTAGCACCTATGACCTCAATCTCAAGCAGTGTGATTATGGGAGGGGAGAAAGAGAAGGATGCTGGGCTCGGCGAGAGGCTTGAACAAGGGCCACAGAGGCCAAAAGGCACAGAGCCTGTCCAGGGGAGGATGAATGGGCAAATCTGGATGGAGAATGGATTTGGAGACCAGAACAGGAAGCAGGGACCAGTCACAGAAGTGACTGTGACTTTGTTCTTTATCCATGAGGCTTCTAGGCAGGAGGTGCAACACTCAGAACTGCCACCAAGGGGCAAGGAGTTAGCTAAGGCAGCCAGAGTGGTCAAGACAGGTGAGCTGGGGAGAGACTGGAGACGGGGAGGTCAGAGAAAAGCTTCAGGTGACGTGCGGAGAGGCTGCCCTTGCGTTGGGGCAGTGGGAATGCAAGGGACACGGAGGCCTTAATGAGATGACTGGCAGGGGCAGGGGAGCAGGTCCAGGCAGCAGACTGATGCCTGGGAGGCTCTCCACCCCGTAGGTACCGCAGCACAGAAGGCTCTGGGCTGCAAGGGTGCCGGGGCCTGGATCCTGACAGCTTAGCGGGGAGCAGTGTCCACAGAGTCCCGAGGGTGGGAACACTCTGAGAGACAACATGGCATCTATGCCCCTGGCTCCAAGTGGGACTGCCCGCCAGGCGAGGCAGGGAGAAGGTGCCTCCTTTCTTCTTTTGGTCTGAGGGCTGCTCTGTTTCCTCACTACCGTGGAAAAGTGCAATCACAGCCACGTCCCCCCCACCCCCACCCAACCCTTGGCCTCCTTTGCCCCTTCTCGCCCGCCTGGCACGTGTAGCTGAGCAAGCACCGGTGAGAGCCTCTGGAGAGCGCAGACCACCTTGAAGGGAAGGCCGCGCAGGCCAGTCGCGTAGCACTCTGTCTAAACTCACCTTGGAACGGCACATGGCGTTTACCATGCAGAGGAGCACCCAACCACGTGCAACCAAATCAATGCAAAACAACCGCAACAAGACACCATTTTTCATCAGACTGGCAAAGATCCACAAGTTTGATACCGCTTTGTGTAAGTGAAGATATGGGGAAACCAGCCACTCATATTTCACTGGTGAGAGAGGAAATTGCCCCAACCTCCTCACAGGTCAGTATGACAGAATCAATCAAATGCATACACACTCTGACCAGCATTTCCACTTCTAGGAATTTCTCCGAGGAACACATGTTCACTAAGATATCCACTGCAGCAGCAGCATTGCCCATTACAGCAAACGACAGAAAGCAACCACAAAGCCCATCTATGGGGCACTGGTCAAGAAAATGTATGGTCCATCTATACAATGGAATAATATGCAGCTACTAAAAGGAATGAGGCAGCTCTGTACGAACTGATATGAAATGAGCACCAAGATATGCCAAGTGTTAAAGAGGAAAAAGCAATAGGACGGCTCGGCATGTAGAGTATGCTGCTTGCTATTCATGCAAAAGAAAAAGTCTGGGCATATCCAACATGTGCACAAGCACTGACCCCCATTTGCTTGGATGAACACATCTCTGGGAGGGTACAAAGGATGCTCCGATAACAGTGGCTGCCACTGGGGAGGGAAGCTGGTGGCTAGGGACAGGTGGAAGGATGCGGTTGTCACCACCTACCTTTTTGTAATATTTTCCCTGTGACAGTCTGTGGGTCTGTATTACTGTAAGGAAATCAACAAACAAACCCATTTATGGGATAGCACTTCTGCCTACATCCATTTACATTAGATTCTTCCTGCCCCTATCCCAGGAGATCCCTGACAACCTGCCCACATGCTATTTCCCCGGATCCTTAGTGCCCCACACTGTGCTTGGCACATGAGGTGCGTGGAAAGGGGCTGGGTGGGGAGGGGCTGGCACTCCCAGTCCAAGGTGCCCACTTCCTCCTGGCAAGCTGGAAGAGGCCAGAACATGCCCTCCTACCCAGGATCCATGGGAGAAGGCCATGGGGCAATGGGCCAGGCCGCCAGCCTATACTGCTCTGCAGTGAGCAGCACCCATCCCCAAAGGCACACCCACAAAGGCCACACTCAGTGTCTGAAAGGACACTCCAAGGAAGGCATGGCGCCTGCGTGGTGCCCATGGCCAGCTGCTGTGGTCCCAGGAATGGCCTCTGTTGACTAATTTCTGTACATAATTCCACCCAGGATGAGTCAACAGTCAGGGCAGGCAGGACTCCCCACAGGCTGGCCCCAAAAGCTGTTGAGAAGGGCAAGAAGGCAGAGCATAGGGTGCCCCAGCCACTGAGATAGAGACCTGGGTGCCACCCCCCAATCAGGCTACCTCTGTCTGCAGGGGCTTCTGAGAGATGTTCCCAGGCCCTGCCAGGGGGTCAACCTTGTGGGGTGGGGAAGCAGGTACTCCTTTGCAGAAGTGCTCCCAGGCAGCCCCTCACCCTAGCAAGGGCCTCTGCTCCATCGGTAGGGCTGGGTTAGCCCACTCCACCCCAATCTTACTAACCACCCTCCAGAGCCAGCCACTGATTACACAATGATGCCATTTACCAAGCCCCGTGGCCCCACACAAGTCACCATGACCTGGCGGTGGGCCCAGGGCTTGACCCTTCCCATCCCTGCTGGGTACCTGCCTGAACAGGCAGGCTTTTCCAGCTGCTCAGACCCCACCCTGCCACTTACTGCCGGGGGCACATGGGGCCAATCCTGTCATTTCTGGAGCCTCAGCCTCCTTGCCTATAAAATGGGCCTCTGACACCTTTCCCTCAAGGTTCTTGTGAGGATTGAACGGGATCATGAACCCAGCAGCCCTGGCATGCAGTAAGGTCTCAGTAATTGACAGCTGCTGTCACAATCATCATCACCGGAGGCCACAGGAAACCCATCCCATCCCGTCCCACCACCAGGGCCTTCCCCGCAGGCAGCACGTGTGGTCTGGGCAGGGAGGGGTGAGAAGGCTCGAGGAGAGGCAGGTCGCTCCTGCCTGGCCTTGGCGCTCTGTAAAGACCAGTAGCAGTGTCTCTGTCACACCTTTGTTTGCTCTCTCATCTCCTCTCTGCTGCGCGGGCCTTCCCATCCTCAGCCCCTGCTCCTGCCGCGGCAGCAAATCCTTGTCAGCAAACCAGCACATTAATTGCTTCTTGGCCACATTTCAAATGATATCGCTAGAAGCAGGCTGCTCAATTTGAGTAAATGGAAAGGAGGAAGGAGGGGGCTCGGCAACTCCCGCAAGAGCCAGGGATGATGGGTAGCTCCGGTTACTAATTAATTGACTGCTCAGATGGAAGAGATCTGAAACCCCAACAGGTCAGGCAAGCCAGCCCCGGGCTCCCTGCCAGCCCTTTTCATCAGAGAGGAGAGCTCTGTTCTCGACCACCTTCAGGAGGGGGAGCCCTGGAGTCCTGCCGCCCCTGCCTCATAGAGCTAACAGAGGCTACAGGCCAGCAACCACTCACAGAATCACACAGTCACTCATTCAGCCAGCCCATTCTAGGGCAGGGATTGGTGTTAACCACGTAACCAGGCAAGGAAAGCAATACTGCAACTATGATAAGTACCGTGAAGAGGAGGCCCACAAAGGCAGGAGAGTGGTAACAGTAGGACATGTCTTACCTGGGAGGCCAGGGACCTAGACACTAAGAGCCAGGAGGAGCTTGCCACCACCCCAGTGCCAACCCAGGGCAGCTTACCCCAACCCCAACTCCCTGGACTCTCCCAGCAACCCTCAACCCCACCACCACAGAAGACCACTGGCTCAGAGGTCTCCCCGTCCACCAGGTAAGGCAGGATGTAGCCCAGGGAATGTGGGGCAAGGTTGGCCAGGGAAGGTTTCCTGGAAAAGTTGTGCCCTGCTGCAGTGGGGGCCATGGGCATGAATGCACACAGAGAGCTCTGCAATGCCCAGACCATGTGGGACCCCAAACTGCCAGGTACTTTTCTTCATATCCAGGTCCTAGTGACATTCTGAGAATGCCCAGGTAACCACTCCCAGCTGAAGCCCCTCAGCCTCTCAATGCCTGAATGTCAAGATGTGGGCACCCACCCATCCACCTGGCACTCCTGGAAATAGTGTTTCTGAAAGAGCGTATTTGGAGAGGGTGGGACACAGGCCTGGATTTGAGTCTCAGCTCGGTTCCTTCCTGCCTGTGAGACTTGGAATACATTATCTAGCCATCCCTTTTCTGAAAAATGGGAGTAAAACTGCCCACTGAGGGACAGCGACCATGTCAGGTATTCAAAAATATCAAGGGCACATAAACCCCCCGAGGCTGTCCATCAATGACTTTCATTCCCTTGGCTTCCTCTTCTAATTATTGTTGAGATAGGGGATGGGAAACCATTCTGGGCCCCAATTTCTGCTTTTCCCTATAGGTCTTTCCACCTGTGCCACCTTATACACCCCAGGTATGTGTGTAACTAGCTGCCATCTGCCTCCTCCTGAACCAGAAATCATGCAACATGGATCCAGGGTCCTTTCCCACCCAGAGCTGCCTAACATTTGGAAAGTGGCAAATTATTTTGAAATGTTATTGTCTGTACCAATATTAATCAGTGATGGCTCCAGAATTTCTATAAACAGAGGCTTGAAGGTGGCCATCTGCTTAGAAGTAGAGCTAGGAATTTGTTTAGAGGCTGCATTTGCACAGAGAACACACTGTTTTTACCTGGATTATGTGTTTATTTGGGATGTTTGGGATAATAACAGCAACAACCACCTCCACTAATTGTACCAACCACTGTGCCAAGGGCTTTATATACATAGTCTCATTGAGTTCTCTTAATAACCAATGAGGTATTATTATCTCCTTTTTACAGATAAGTAAACTGAGGTTTAGACAGGCTACGTAACTTGCCCAAGATCTTGCAGCTGGCTGAGGACAGAGCCAACACTTGAACCTAGACCCGTCAGATGCCAACTCCATTGCTGCTATTAAATATAACTGCTGCCTCCTGGCCATACTCCCCAGCTGCCCCACGCTCCACTCTCCTTCCACTCGAGGACACCCATCCCACCCCGCCCGACCACCCAGGCCGCCAGTCTGCAGCTGGAGGGCTTCAAACTTCAAACTTCCCGCAAATGGATTTCTGAGCAGGATCTTTTTTTTTTTTTTTCCTGGCAGAATGCTGAAAAGGCTGTTCCTCTCGGTTACTGTTGTCTAGGGCTTTTGAAAACATTAGAGAGGCTTAGACCAACTCAGGAAGCCAGTATGTGCCCGCTAAGGTCTGAGCCTCTCACTTGGGTACCTCCCCCAACTGGAAGAAGGACAGGGGGCTGCTCCAAATCCCCCCCTGAGGAGTGTGCTCCCTTCCCCAACACACCTGACAGATTCTCTTCCACAGACGCTGGCCCAGCCCAAGGCTGCACCGCACAATGAGCCCCCACCTGCAAAGAATGTCTGTAAATCCTGGGGCTCTGCACAGGGCAGCCGATTGCAGGGAACAACAGCAAATCCCAGGAGAAAAGCAGAAGCCATCCTGTTGACAATTCATTGGCATTTCTCTCCCAGATCCATCCACAACAGAACTGTTAAGCTCATGTTTCCTCTCCTGTTGCAAACAATTGTAAAAATGATTGGTATCTGCCCTCAGTTAGAGCCCATCTGCTTCATCCCCAGGCTAAATCTTTCTGGAAGGGCTGTATGTGTGAAAAACATGCATTCCCAAGACATACAGATAATGGTTACTCTTAGAGACCCTAATCACTCAGCTCAGAGAAGAGAAATGCAAAGGCTGGTCAACATAAGTGATGACTTTCTGGAAACCTGAGGCCTGCTGCAGATGCTGAGCTGGGCACCTGAGGGCAGGAGGGCTCAGGGTGGCCTCTGGAGACCGAGTTGTTCACAGGGTGTCATTCTGCTGCTGGGGCTCCCTTGATGAGAACTCTAACCTCTTGCATGGGTCTCCTGTCTGTCTATGGCTCTAAAATCTCTTCTCAAAGTAGAAACGGCATCAGGGAATGGGGGAGAGTATAAGGAAGAGAGGTCAGGCAGCAGCCAGGACACCTGGTTATGATCCTGGCTCTGACACCAACTGGCTGTGCTTTCAGGGACCAGAATTCACGTCTCTGGGCTGTGGTTTTCTCATCTGAACATTTGGAACAAATGACCTCCAAGGGTCCAGCCAAGTGATAGTCCATGAGCACACATGCAGATTCAGAGAGGTTTAAGCCAGATAGCAGTGCAGAGCCCAGTGCCAACTGCCAGTCCCAGTCAAGCCACAGAGCTGGCATCTGTGGGGCAATTTGGCTGCAGCTACATACGTACACACTGAGACTACATGTATGGGACTGCAGGAGCTCATGCTGACAACCAAAGAGAAAAACATCTCTTTAGCCTGAAGAAACCCAAAAGTGATGCACATTTTTAAAAACATAAATTTCTATCTATCATGAATATACCTTATATTCCTCCCCATATCCATCTCCCCTTCTTCCAGCAAAAGCTCGAATTTTGTTGAAGGATCCATCCCTCCCACACTGTCCATCCACACAGGGTAGAGCACAAGTCCCACATCCAAGCCAATCAGCACATAGCATTCCCCTGGCCAAAGTTATTAGTTCAGAGGAGAGCACATGACCAAAGCCAGCCCAATCAGAGTGAGCACCAGGACCTCTGCTAGCAATGCTGGGACAGAGATTCCCAGCCTATCCCACTGGATCAAATAAGATAGGATGTGGGGATATGGCTTCTGCAGCCATCTTTTATGCATGTGGAGACTGGGAATAGAACTAACTCTGCTTAAAGGAACCAAGGAATGGGGAGAAAGAAACCCTACCGCAGAGAAAGTTTGGGTGCTGGATCAAGCCACACCTGATCCATCCATGGACTATTCAGATAGAGAAATTAAGGAAACATCACATCTGATTCCTCAAATTCTTAATCCTCTCTTTGAAGGAGTCTTTTGCTGACTGAGAGATCAGAACAGACCCACAAGCACATCCAGCCAATTTGCTGGGTTGGAAATAGATTCATCCAATCATGGATTGAGTCAACAAATATTTACTGAGTATCAACTTTATGCCATTAATGGTGATCAAGGCACAGTCCCTGCCCTCAAGAGTGCTCCGATTGTGGGGCCACAACCTCATACACTGGCAGTTTTACTGCAGTGTGATGACAACCTCACCAAGGAAGTGGGGGTGGAAGGTGTGCTGTGAACACATAGCCTCTAACCCAGTGAGGAGAAGGACCAAGGAAGTCTTCCCAGGGGGCATCTAAAGGCAACCACAATGCCCTCTTAGAGTTAGAGTCGATAAGCCCCTCACTAGCTAATCCCAGCAATCCTCAAAGCAACACCGTGTCAGAGGCTGCGCAGAGATTGCCATCCCCACTCTAAGAGAAAGAGGCAGAGACCCAAGAGTTCAGCCAGCCTCACACAGAAAAATAAAGCTAAGCAGGGAGGAAGGGGACCCAAATCTCACAAACATCATCCTATTACATTACATTACAACACTCTTTCTGACTTGATGATTACATGGGACTCCAAAGTTGGCATCAAAAGGACCAAGACCAGCCATCTGCCCCCAAAGGATATCTGGGGTGTGTGGAAGATGCTACAGGGAGTCAGAGACAGGCCACGCACCTACAGGTGCCCCTGTGCCCACTGCCACAACAGCAGCCCTTCTGGATGTATCCCGGACCCCAGCTAAGCTCCAGGGTAGGTCTTCATCACTGGGGCCCCACTGGCAAAGGCAAAGTTTGTAGGAGTCACAAACACTTCTCACACAAACCTCAGCAGAGCCCTGACCCATCGGCCACACTGCATGGTCTATGAGGATGGCAAAGGGCCTATGACCACTGACGGAGGTGGAGGGGTAAGTGCCAGAATCATCCCAACACACCGTCCTCACCCTGAAGGCAACAAGGTCCAAGAGAAGCACGGAATGAAATCCTCTCTTACCTTTCTTTTTTACCATGATATGATGGAGAACAAAAGAAAATAAAAGCTATTAAAAGAGATTAGGAATATGGACTTCAGAGTCAGGAAGTCCTGAGTTTGAGTCCATGTACTAAGTTGTGTAAAATGTTCTTGTAAATAATATTAACAACCAGAAATAAGTAGTCACTCAGGGCTTCCAAAATTTAATTTCCTCATCTGTAAAAGGGAGATAACACCTACCTGCTAAGGCTTATAGGTAGTATATGCAAAGTACAGAGGGGAGCATATTAAATGTTGAATTAACAGTAGTAGTTATATAAATGGTAATAATATCTTTTGATTAGTCTTATTTTTCCCACAGAGATAGCCATTCTCTGCCTATCCCCACACATAGCTATAGAATAAAACTGAGGACACACTAATTGAAGACAAGAGAGAAGGAGCCTGGGGTCTAGAATGATGCTCTTCTACAAAGTCAAAATATTATACGAGGGTAGAAAGTATAATTTCATAGAAGCAGCCATGGCCCCCCACAGACCTCCAGAGCCCATGACTAGAAACTATGGCCCCACAAGCTGGGTAAGGACCACTCCCATTGAGGACACAATGCCAGAGCTCAGAGCCCTAATTCTCTGCCTGTGAGGGGACTCCAGGCCACTCAAAGGGGGCCTCCCAACACTCTTGCAACACTAGAGCCTTGTGCCCACCAGACCTGGGACACCGGAGTGCAGCTGTCCCTCAAGTGTCCCCAAACCCTGCAGCCCCACATTCCATCAGGCCATGGCTTTTCCCACATGAAGCCTCCAGAAGCCTCTCCTCCTTTCAGTCTTCTTCGCAAAAGCAGGCCTGGCTGGCCATGGTGCCAGCCTCACAGAGAGCACCCCCTGAGGACTGTCAAAGCCCAGCGATTCCAGTGGCTGGAAGAGGAGGGCCGAGGTCAGCCCGGTTCCCATTGGGAACAAAGAGCTCAGCTGCAGGGCCCAGGGCAAGGTGGCAAGGGCAGGTCCTGCAGACATTAACCTCAATTCACAAATCATGTCACTAGGCCCTGGGAGAGAAGACCAGGGCCTTCGTGGCCCATAAGGGTTAAGCAGGGAACTCAGACTCAAATACCCACCTTGCCCTCTCTCTTCTTACACCTTCCTCAGAACAGGTGGTAGCAGACTCCAGGCAGCCTGAAATCCCAATACCATCCTTCTGCCATGATCCCACCTTAAGTGTCTCTCCCTAAAGCAACCTGAGCTCCTCAGGCACAAGCCCCCATCTGCCTTGTACCTCACCAGAAGGCACCTGTTCCCTTGCAAGGGTGGGCCCTCGGCTTATAACACATCCCTGTTGAGTCTGTTTATCATCTTCTCCATGCTGAGCACATTCAGCACCAAAGATGACTACATACGGTTTCATCCCTCAGGAGCTCACAAGGTAGTTTGTAGCAGCACCAACAATGCCAACAACATAATAGGTGCCACAGAGTGCCTATGTGCCAGCCACTATGCCAGCTGGGTCTCATATTTAACCTTGCAACTCTACCAGGTAAGCTGACATTTCCCATTATACAGATGAATGAACTGAGGAGTCAGCTAAGATATGCTCCCCAAGGGTACATAGATAGCAAGGGGCAGGGCCGATGTATGAATGCGGAAAGGACATTGACTTTGGGGTTGGCCATTTACACTATGGTTTGTTCAACACTTTTCTTTAAATACTTTTAACAGTAATATTAATAGCTAACACTAATAGAGTACTTATCATGAGCTAAGCACTTTCTAAGCATGCATTAACTCACCTAATTCTCACAAGAGCCCTAGAAGGCAGGATCTATTATTATCCCCAAGTTAGACAGGAAGAATAAGCAACAAGCCTAAGGTCTCACTATCCATCAGCAGCACAGCCAGGATTTGAACCAGTCTGGCCCCAGATCCCTGCTCTTAGCAGCATACTCTGCTGCCCCCCGCAGACCCGGGATCTGATCCTTGGTTCTAATACCTGAGAAAACATAGGTCTCACATGTTGTTTAACATGTTCTAGTAGACATCAAACACAACCATAACTATTAACTTCAAAAAAAAGTTCCCCAAGGGGCCTCCTAGAGTCAACGTGGGTACTATTGGTCACACACAGACCACACTTCAGGAAACCCTGCCTTGGTGGGGACAGGGTCCGGGTAAGAGAAGACAGCCCTGAAGAGTCTGGAGCCATAGCAGGTCCCCCATCACTACAGCAGCCTGAGCCTAGGGGGTTCAGGGCAGCCTGGAGGGGAAACAGCAAGAGGCAGAGACCATGGGGGCCGGGCCCAGCAGCTCAGGGGGACAGCAGGGAATCCAGGTGCATAAATGCCACAGCCAGGTGTGCTCTGCCCTTGGCTGGGCTTGAGGGGAGTTGGCTGTACAGAGGCCAAGTCAAGGAAAGAGTCAGAGGGGACAGAGGCCACAGGGCTGCCCCTCAGCCCTGCGCCAGGACTTCCCCCAGAGGAGGTCCCTCCGCCACACGCCCTCTCCTTGAGCCATATCCCCCTTCCCTCTCATTGTTTCCACGGCAAAAGGGGTTGATTCTGTGGATTAACCAAAAATTGTTTTTATTTCCCTCAAAGGTCACCTAAAGTGAGCCACCCCTGCCTGTCCTTCATCCAGGTATCTTTCAAGCCTTGAAGGCCAGTCATCACGTCACCCAAGCAGACCTTTCCACCTCCACAGCTGAGATGCAGGTGTCACATCACACACGAAGCACCCACCCACCCAGCACAAACATGGCAGCCAATGGGTCGATTTCACAGAAACAAGAGATTGGACACTATGACAAACACTCTGCTTTCTCTTCCTCCTCTACTGTTTTCCAGCTCAGAAATCATACTAGTGGGCCCCTCAAGTCATTCCTTGGGTAGCGGATCACTACCAGACACATGACATGTTGCTGAGCTGCCCCTACAGAAGACCTAAACTCTATTGAGAAAAGGAAGAATGTTTTTAAGTGAAGAGAAAAAAAGGCTTTCAGGGGCAGATAATGTTACATATAGAGCTCTACTTTTTTTTTTTTTTATCATTCCCAGACACACCAACGTCCCTGTGTGTTGCTTTATTCTTCAGATTCAACAACCGCTTTCTCTCAGTATGCTTGGAAAAAGCCTCATTTCCCAAGCTCTCCAGGCAGCAGTTCTCCCAAGGACTCCATCTTTCCTGAACAACTCTTCCAGTAGCCACAGACTCCAAACTGAATGTTCTCCAACTACCCATCTAGTGGAGGAATCAATCTGCTTTGGCCAAATGTCCCCAAACCACACCCTTTCTAAAGATCTGGAGGTTTTCTGGGTGATGCTTCAAATTACAGAATGCTCAGAAGTGGTGTCTCGTTCCAACATCACCACGTCTTCCACACCTCTATAGCCTCTCTCCTCCTCCTTGCTGTGGGCTGGGTCTGTCTCCTGCTCACCAGGGTAACAAGCCCAGCATGGCCAAAGGACTTTCAACCAGCTGCTTCTCAGACACAAGTCAGCCAGATTGTTGCCTGCATTTAAGATAGGAATAAATAGTAATGGTCAGGGCAGGGGTGCAAAATAAGAATCTGACCCATTTGAAAGGCTACCTGGGGAGAGCAGAATCATCAGGCTGGGCAGAAATGTTCTATGGTACCCACTTCCCCAAGAGTGGCCCCTGGAAAACCCAGGAGGGAGGCATAGAGTGGTCTCAGTTCAGCCACCTAACTCTTGCTCCAGCTCTACCTCCTACCTTGGGGCAAGGCTCTTAGCTTTGGCCGGGAGAGTTGGTGCCACACTTTCCTTAGATGCCAAGCGGGAGCTGAGTAGCCCCAAAGTTGTGTGTCCCAGACTCTGCCCGAGAAGAAAGTCTGCTCAGCCCTGGGTTTGGACAGTGGCAGGTCACATCCTGATCTGCTGTCTTCTCTTAGCACTGAACACCATCGTGTCCATCCCTGGGCACAAAAGGAAGAAGCCCAGGTCAGGGTCTTCAACCAAACACGAAATCCCAAGGGAGAAGGCCACAGAAGGAATAGGCTCGGTACCAGTGCCCACTTCCTTACACTAACACAGTCCCTATAAGCCCACGCACTGGAGTTGGGCTGCCTGGGGTCAGAACCCTGCCTGTGTGACCCTGGACAAGATGTCATCACCCACGGCAGTAAGATGTGGGTGATACTATTGGCCTCACAGACTTGTCATGAGGGTTAAATGAGGTAATACCCTAAAGTACCTAGAACAGCTTCTGGCATATTTATAAGCACTATTAGCTTTATAAATTTTTTTAATTTTCAGTTTAATTATTATTACCCCTAGCTCCCAAAGCAGAGCCCCTGAAACAAATGGCCTCTGAATTTCTGATGTAAAATCCTAATTTCTGTCTCACTCATGTGGTACCCTCAGAAGCAAAACTGACCTAACTTTGTCTTTTTCTGTGCCCCGCCCACCCCCAGCCCCACCTCCACCCATCCACCCCAGCACATCACAGCTCTGGGCCCACAGCGGGTGCCTGGTCAGTGTTTGCTGAATAGAACAAATGAGATTCCAGGTCCCTGCCTTCCTCACCCCCACCCTGTCAAATTTCTTCTCTGTGAGTGTTGCTTTATCTCTGTCCCCTGGAAAGTAGGACACCAAGGTTTATATGGTTCCCCCACACAGGAAGCCCTTAAAAAATACTAAACACAGCCAATGAAGAAATGAAACTTTGGGAAACAAGATGGTGATCATGAACAGAGCCATGGGAATAAATCCAAAGTGTCCTTTCTTCATTTGGAGAAGTCAGAAGGGCTACCTCCTTCCAAGGAAGACATATTTAGGAACTGAAACAGAAGCCCCAAGAACCAGCCTGCAACATCACAGAGCCCCTCCCCCTCTACAGACCTATCACCTGACAAATCATGCCAAGGGCATGGGGCTGTGGGCTGTGCAAGCAACACCCCCAGAACTGCTTCCCCAACCAGAGACACACAGGCTGCAGAACGTCAGGAAGAACTGCGAGTGCCCACATGTCCACACCCTGCAGTGGTAACAGAAACAGAGCTTGCCAGTGTCGAGGCCCCACATTTGTACAGACAGGCACCTGAGTGTTTACACAAGGCCTGCAGCCCTTCTTGCATGATGCAAGATGCCACAGCAGTGGAGATTTCCATTGCATAGGAATTCCTAGGGCTGGACCACAGGGGCCCATACCTCTTTTCCAATAGGGGTTCCCCCAGGGAGTTACATAGACTTTGGACTGGGTGGGCCTCCTATAAAGCAGCTGGAAGGCAACTGCCCTTAACAAGGGGCCTCCTTCCCTTTCCCACCACTAACGAGCACTTGAGTGGAAGCAAATATGTCGAGAGAGGCAGAAAGGAGCTGCACTGAACTTCCCAGAGCCACAGACTAGCTTCTAGACCAGGGATAGCCTAGCACGCCAGGAACATGAAATCATAGGCTGGGGCTCTAAGAGGCATCCTTGATAATAAGAACTTGACCTTAACCCTGCTGAGCCCTCAGACCACATGACAGCTCCTAAGAAGTGCCAGTTAAATATGTTAAACTGAAAAATTGCAACTAGTAGAACCCAAGTCTTTGCCATTTTATTCAAAAATGTTTACTTCATGTTTCCCTATTAAATATAAGCAACTTCCCCCTTGTATATATTTGCACCACATTCACACAATGTGTTCCCCATCAACATTTGAATTATGGGCACAGGCCCTGAAATGTTAGTTTTGTGCTAAAATAAATATTGGAATAATATTCACTCTGCTTTTTTGAAGTAGTCAACATCACAATTTGTGATTGAAGAGCTGAGGCCCCATTTGCTTTGTTAAATAACAAAAGGATAACCAAGGCAATCCCCTGGGGGAAACGGATCAAAATGGCCTCCTGGAACACTTTCGCTGCCTTTGTAATTGCTTTATCTGCTAACAATGGACCAGACCCAGCTTCTCTGATGGCATTGGGCAAATACCCCAAGCCTCCAAGCCCAACCCTGTGAGGATGATGGTACCCACTATGCGGCCAGCACCTGCCTCCACTGGCCCCAGCCAGGTACAGCTGAAGCCCCTGTTACCATCAGCAAACCCAGGGTTTGCTAGCGACTTTGCTTGGAGCTCCAGGAAGAAAAAGGAAGACAGAGAGAAAGGAAGAAAAAGGAAGACAGAGAGAAAGGAAGAAAAGGAGGGAGGATTGACATACGCCCTGGGAACAAATCCCTTCTTCCATTCTTATTTGTGGCATATTGGCTGGAAAAGTGTTGCTCCTCCCTTCACACAGCCCTATGCCTCTCACAGGTGGGTCACCTGAAGGCAGGTGGTTGGTTCATCAGGCTTGTCTCTGTGGCCTGATGAAAACAAGAATCACTAGGGAACAGCTCAGAAACACGACACAGTCTGCTCTGCCAAGATCTACATGGTGGTCATATCTGGGGCACACCACAGAACTCAAATCCAGGCCACCCACAGTCACAAGCCCACCCTGGTTCTGGCGATTCTGATCATTCTGGTCATTTTAAGCTCAAAATGATGCCTGGGTTGAGGCAGGCAGCTTCCCCCTGCCAGGTGAGGGGACTCTGGGCTGATGATCCAGGCAACCAGGCAGCACTTTTCTGGGTCCTCTCCCCTGGATGAATTCTCTCACTGGTGTCACAAACCAACTCTGTGAGGGAATCCGGGCAGGTGCTAGAATCCTCATTTTACAGATGTGAAAACTGAGGCTGAGAGAGGCTTACCCAAGATCAGGTGGCTGGTGACGGAGGTCTCCTCCTGGCCCCCTCCAGAGTCTGTCTGTGAATTGCATCCCTGGAGCCTTCCCTCTGTGCTCTGGGAAGTCTGAAAATCTGGGCCAGGGCCTGTCATGAGCAGCATATCATATAGCTTCTCAAGAGCTCAATCCCCTCAACTGTAAAATAAGGGGGCTGCCCTAATTATCATTATGACTGCTATGAAAAGTATTAGCACTTCACGGTCCCTTCCAGCTCTTTCACTCTTACCCTGATCATCCTTTTGAAATCCATCAAGCCATGCCCAGCTGAGAGCTATGGATCACAGCTAGGGAGCACCTGCTGCCCAGCCCCCAGCCTTGTGGCTGCACCCTCTAAAACTCAACCAACAAGAAGCTGCACTGCATGAGGCTGGAGGCTTCTCTCCGCCCTGCCAAACACACTCACTTCCCCATAGGAAAAATGTGACGCAGTTGGATCTGACTTGGAGAGCATTAGGTTATGATAATTTGAGCTCCATTCAATTATTGCTATTAAATGCATGAGCAGAATACTGTAGCTGATGGGCTGGATTCTTGTTAAGAAAAATAAGTGGGTTTATATTTCAAACTGGAAGACATCTCTAACCAAAGAATCCAAATGAATGAAGTAACTTTAGACCTTTTCCTCTTTGGCCGTGCTTTGCTCAGAGGAGAAATGTGTCTTTCAAACCAGAATTCCGGGCCTATTCTGGCGATCTGCTTGGCTTCAACCCAGCTAATTAAATTAAGCCACAGCCACCTTACTCCTAACTGGGCAAGAGGGGGCCCATAAATTATGCTGCCCTGAACTCCCCACAAATTGCCTCTCCCCAAAGAGGGCTTCACCATTTGAGAAAATGCATCTAAAGGCAGTGCATGGCTGTGAGGCCCTGATAATTGGCCCCCCTACTCACCCTCCAGTGGAGAAATAATGAGCAGCCCAAGCTTGAGGAGGCTCAGCAAACAGGGTGAGGAAAGGTCTTGGGCTCCAGAACTCAGGCCAGCCAGCTAGCCAGTCTTGCTCCAGCCAGCCCAGAGCGCCATGGGACCAGCAGGGCAGGGAGGAGGGAACAGGAACCTTCTGGGTGTGGCCTCGCTACTCCATCTTAGACGGAATTCCCGCAGCCCATAAGCCACACTGGCAGGTGGTGACCTGGACAGTGGGAAGTCAGCAGGTCCTACAGACCTGCTCCTCGGGACAGCACATTGCACAAACCCAGAGGTGCCACGTGTGGAGTGTCCCTGGAGTTGTACAACATGATGGCCCTGCTATTCCAAGCCCCAGAGTGGAGGCTCCAACTCTGCCCATCCACTCTCACAAATTGCTACAGAGTAAGTAAACCATACAGGACTTCCTGGAGGAAGAGGAGGAACAGTAATGACCCTTGAGAATTCTGCAGTTACCTAAAGGGGCCCTCCCACGGGGCCACCTTCGCTCAGCTCTCCACACTCCTTCCCAAAACACCCAGGAGACAGGGCAGGGGGAGTTGTTCCAGACAATGTCTCTGCCTCTCTGTATTCCCAGCAGAAGTTACTATTTTTCTGCCAAAGCAAAGCAAATTCTCTCCATCATTTTAGCAATGGGAGTGGTCCCCATTATATGCGGGGGAAATCTCCCGGGTGCGTAAGGAAGAAAATCAGCAAGAACCGTGCAGCAGGGAGAGTAAAAACGCAGGCAGGCTGGGGATGGGAAGTTTGCAGAGCGCTAATCTCCCGCACCAAGGGACTGATTTTAACAAGGCAGGCTGTTTGCGAGGGGATTCGGTTTGACTCACATGTGCTGTTGTGGCAGGCTCTTCTGCTTTGTTCTGTATTCAGAATTTTCTCATTTTAGGCTTTCTTATCCAAAAATGACTGTGCTGTGAAAAACAGCTCCATTTTGGACAACTCCTTAATTTAAGGGACATTTTTTAAACGTCACTCCTCTGTAACATGCTGCCACTCAAAAAGGCACAGTGGGGAGGGTGATTCCAGGCTAACTCTCCATCCACATCTGCCTCTGCTCCCTGCTGAGCTGGGGCAAGGACCCTGGGGAGGAGGCTGAGCTCCTCAGCTGAGGAACAGGCCAGGTAATTGGGCTCTGCAGCTACAAAACCCCGACAGCCTCGGGAGACAGGGCAGGTCCCTCCCCACACTGTTTTCTTGAGCCACTCTCCTGGGATTTGGACAATAGCTATAATAGCAGACATTATTGAGCACCATATACCAGGCACTGTGCCAGGCACTTTACATGCACCATTTCATTTAATCCTCACAGCAAGTCTGTGAGGTGGGCACCATTATCCCCTCTTACAGACAATGAAACTGAGGCTTAGAGGAGTGAAGGAAGGTGGCCAAGGGCCCACAGCTGACCATTAGTAGAGCTGGGTTGCCAACACAGCGCTGGCTCCCAAGCTCATCCTCCAGCTTGTCTGCCTCTCAGGCTGTGCATACATCTGGCCTGCCCTGTGTCTGGGCTTTGGGCGGCAGCAGGTGTAAGATGCTGGACTAGGAAGAACTGATGAGCACAGAGAAAGAAACCTAAGGCTGCTGGTCTGCCTGCGTTCCTGGTAAGCCAGTCCTGGCATGTTGTGGGGAGGGAGGATTCCCAAGTGCGCACCTTGGACAAAACTGCCACAATGCATCAAGAGACCCCAGGTCGGGAAGTAGTGCAAGACCTTCCATAGAGGCTGAGGGGCAGTGTCTGGCATAGTGCCAGAAGCAGCTGGGACCTCAGAAAACTGCTCCCCCTGCACCACCCAACCGTGCCTACCGAAGTGCTGGAGGCAGCCAGCTGGGCCACTGTCTGAGTCACAGAGGGGTGTGGGTGACGCCAGGAAGCCAAGCTGAAAATTGACCTTCTCCCTGAGGTCACTGCCAGTACAATGCTGGTCACATGGCAGGCATTCACCAACGGATTAACCTGCTGCAAAGGGGGAGAGGGCAACTGGACCAGCACGTGATATGACCAGCATTGGAAAATCCACCAGCCCCTTCCCCCAGCAAGGGGACCAGCAGGCAACATCCCGGCAAAGCCAACACCACATGACAGAGGCCAAACCCAAGCACGGGCACCCACTCCGACTGCTGTCAGTCGCTGGCACGCCAGGATGAGGCAGCCACACCTGCCCCAGCCGGCATCACTCCTCTCAGCCCCCCGGATAAACACAGGCTGATTGGCACGCGCTTTGAAATCTGAATCTCTGAGATGGAAACCCAGGGTTGTAAGCGATCAGACTTTGTTAATTTTGCCAGGCATCACCCACAGGACTGAGCACAGCTCTCAGGGTGTGGCCACCATCAGCCAAACCAGCCACATCTGCTTGCGTTTCATCACCAACATGGTAAAGTTTGACTTTCAGCTGACCTTGAAATTCACAAACTCCAGCAGCAGAGGGGGTGGAAGTTGGGGGGCTGGATAGGACAAGCGAAGGCGGCTAAAAGGAAGCAGAAATAAAACAAGCTGGTGCTGCCCTGTGCCCCCCAAAATTAAAACCAAATGAACATATCAAAGGGCACTTTCCCAGCTATTTCAGCCCCAACACTCCCCAGCTTTAATCAAGTCCCCGGGAGAGAAAGCCTCAAGTGGCTGTAATTTCCCACCTGCCTTCACCTGCACAGCTCAGGACTGAGTCTGGGAGTTATTTGGGGCTGGTTTTCCCCAAATGCACAAACTCTTCCACGATGCCTCCTCCCCAAGCCAAGCCTCGTTCCCTAGGCCCTGACAGGGCATCTGCCGGCCTGGGCTTCCCCCGCCCTGAGGAGAGTGGCAGGATGAGGGAAGGCTGCAGAGGGGACCTCCATGTAAGCCCCAGCTCACACAGACCAGGTCCTTCAGACAAAGAGGACACGGCTGCCATTGGCAGAGACCAGACATTGGAACCTGGGGATACTAATTAATAGCTGTGCCTTCTACCTCATGGTGCTTCCAGAAGGGAGAGGCAGGGAGAGCACATGCGTGAACAGGCTACCTTTCAGTCCGAGCCCTACCTCTCTCTCCCTCCCTCTCTTTGGGACCACAGGCCAGCCCCATCCCAGAGCCCCAGGTGCCCCAGAGCAGAGCAAGACTGGGAAAGATAATTAACGATGCAGCTTTTCCTAGTGTAGTTACACATGTTAATAGATAAACACACGCACAGCTTTTCACTTGACAATGACTCTTCATTTCAGCTTCACGAGAACCCCAAGGGGCAGGAACTGCTGAGGAGCCTGCTCAGAGAGGGCAGGGGGCTTACCAAGGCCACACAGCTGGCAGAGCTGGGCCGAGACTCAGTTCTGTCTGGCTCCTCAGTCTGTGCCCGTTCCATGGTTCCATGCTGCCTCTGGGGGCCTCTCCAGCTCTGGCATTCGCACGTCTGTTCCAAGACTTCCATGAGGTTTGCTCCTGGGGAATCTCCCCCAGAGAAATTACAGTGTCTGCATTCTAGAGTGAGGCCTCAGAGTCCCAGAACAGAGGAAAAGCTGATGACAGAGAAAGCTAGAGCAAGCAAGAGGCATCATGAAAGGGGCAGGGGGCCACGCTCCCCCAGCCCCATCTGCAGAAAGAAGGGCCGCCAGCACTCGCTGCATGCTCACCACATGCCCGGTGCTTTCCACCTTCATCTCATTCAGCCCCCACGAGCCTGAGATAGGAGCTATTATAACTCATTTTACAGATCCATTCTTCACTCATTCAACAAATGTGATTGCTCACACGTGTCAGCCACTGGACGAGAACACTGGGCCTCAGAAAATCAGTGACTTACCCAAGTTCCCACCCCAAGTGTACCAATGTCACTTGGGGGTGGGGCCCCACAAGTATTCCATTTTTCCTTTCTGGGCTTGTCATCCCTCACCCTAGAAGCTGTCTTTTTGGTGGTGTGTTCTAGGGGGCACAGGCTGTTTGTGTAAGAAACCGAGTCGATGCTCATGGGTTTGCCAGCCTCAGCTGGACTCCATGGCCACTGGCCTCACAATCAGCTGCCTGTAGGCTGGCAGTGGGGACAGCTGTCCTGCCATGGAGTGCAGAGGGGCCTATGTCAGGTTTGCCTAGTGCATGGCTGGCCAGCCTTGACGCAGCACCCCTGCAGGGCCTCCCCTGCCAAGGGCTGGTGGCTCCATGGGCCAACTCACAGCCCCATCAGTGGGAAGCTCCAGCACAGCATCCCTGCAGGGCCAGGCCAGAGCAGCAAGCCTCAGGGAGAAGAGCTGAGAGAGGACAGGCTGCAACAGGTGAAGAAGAAAATTAGGACACCTATGAAGGAAATAGGCAGGTGGAAGGCTGGAACTGCCAAATAAGGCCTGGTACCCACCATGTACTCAGTGCCCCATCAGCACTGGTAGGTGGCTAAGAGAGGCCCCAAGGAGGTGAAAACAACACCAGGGAAGAGGAAGGCGTAGGACAATCTATCAACAAGCATTTGTTGAACACCTGCCAAAACCATGGCACAGTGAGAGAACTGGGGAGAAACCAAATGTTCAAAGAGCAACATCCAGCCCTGTGGTGCTCTTGGCTCAGTGGGGCCTCCCTGCCAAAGACTGATGCCCAGCCTGCCCCACAGGGCTTTGAACCCCTGCTCTGAGGTTCATTCCAAAGAGTCCAAGGCACTATCTGGCACCTGCCAAGGATGGCCCTGAACGAAGCTAGCCCCAATGTGGCTCTGCACTCCTCAGCTCAGCCCAGCCCAGCCCAGCCCAGCCCTGGCCTCCAGGCTGCAGCACAGGGTCCAGCAGGTGTCTCCAAGTTCTGGGGTCCCCCCTGCCACAATCATGGAACACTTCTGGGCACTCCAGGCCCTGCCTGGGGATCTCAGCCTTGAGGTGGCATGGGGGGTGGAGCAGAGGTAAGGACATGGCAGGGGGACAGGGAACCTGGGGGTCATGAGTACTCCTAGGGACCCAGGAAGTTGACATGCCCACCTAACCAAGACCACCCTCCTATGGTCAGGTGGCCAGACAGGCCTTGAGTTTATGCAGGAAGTGGGACAGTCTTGTCCTGGGTTCAAGTCCTAAGCATGGCCCCTAACCAGCTTCCAGCAAGCCCCTGGGCCACAGCTTCCTCAAGTGAAATTAGGGGTGTTTGGGTGGCACAGGGTTTCTGTGAGCAGAGGAGATGAAGGGATCATCTGGTGGGTGTGCCGGGACCCTTCTCCCCGTACCTGAGTCCTCTCCATGTCTCAGCCTTCCTGGGGGCAGAAGGTCACTGGCCCCAGGGTGCCATGCTGAATGGCCCCAGAGCCAGGATCCCTTCAAGTGGGGTCCCTAATGGTGGGTCCCAAGGGTGGGAAGATTCCTGGTCAGGAAGGAGGCCTTTGCATCCCTCTAGGGATGAGGGCAAGGAGGAGCATCTTCCTCCAGGTGCCCCCAGGACAGGTTTCTCACTTTGATCAAATTCTCTCCAGGAAGGAGGAAACAACCCCTCTCCCCTTAGTCCCCAACCAACAAGGCTGCGCCAGCCAGGACCAACTTCCACAGTCTGCAAACCAGGGCCCATCCCATGGCAGAGCAGGGCGCACTGCAGCTCAGGCCCAAGCGGCCTCTGCAGCTGGACGGCTTCTTGACAGTTATTGGCAGAACCTCCCTACGGAGGAGGATGAGCGGGGGAAGGGGAGAAGGAAGAAAAGCCAATTTTGTTTCGATTGCTGCTGACAGCTGTCCATAGGAAAGCGGAGGCGTGTGCCCACATAATCTAAACTTGAGCGGCCCAGGTCTCCCCTCAACCCAGAAATGAGCTTGTTAGAAGACTGTGGATCGCGGCCGTTTCCCTTGACAGCTTCCTTCCCCTAATACACGCAGCAAATTGGCAACCTGTCCTCGGGCATTTGCATCCGGCGTCCCTGGAGGGAGATATCTCTATTATTCTGTTTTGGATAAAGGAGGCTGTTTGAGATGACAGGTAGCAAAGGCCTCTTTAATAAACCACGCAAGCAGCCAGAGAGAGCCAGGCTGCGGACAGGGACTTGACAAATAGGTAGATTTGCAACCCGGGAGCATTAGCAGGGCCAGCCAGAGCCGTGAGCAGGGGAATGTTGGGGCTGAGATAAATCACCCCCTTGTTATTCTGGTTTAACCATCTCACTGCTGGAGCCTCTGTCCACTCCCACCTCCACCCAGCAGACTTAGGAAATGGACTCACACGTGGCTTTCTGGCCCCAGACTTGCAAGCAAGCTGCAACTTGATTCTCTGAGCTCATTGCAGGCCGTGGGGCGGCAAAACTTCCATGTCAGTTTGCAGATATTTGAAGAATGGTCTTTGCCCTTCCCTCATCTCTATCCCAGTCTCTACTGCTACTAAATTTATTTTTTTCAATAATCCCAATTTTAAGAAAAATAAACATTTACTCAGCACTAATCACACTCCTCCACTGTACTGCCCTAAGTCACAAAAGCTCATCCCCCTCCCGTGTCATTTCCCTTGATGCAACTATTCACTCTGTTGTACAAACAGCTTCTCATTCAATTTTCTCCTTCTGGGCTCTCTCTTCTCCCCCTTTCCTTAATCCCAAAGGAGCTGGGCCTAGGATGTTGGGTTCTGTCCAGTGGTGTGCTGGTAACTGTTTAACAGCCAGCTCTCTGAGAAAATAAATAAAAACCTCATTTGTAGTGTTTGCCGATTTCTCTGGTGTAAATACTACCACTGTGGCTGATTTCAAGCTTCCAATGAGAGGTCACTAAACTCAGAGTTGGTAAGAAATATGCACAATCTGCTCATGTGAGCTCGCTCCAACACCCTGATGATTCTGTCCCTCCAAAGGCCTGTCTCCTTCCCCTCAGCCCAAGGAAAAACACTTCCGACCCTGGAATTCAGTGAACACCCACACATAAACCTCTTCCCCTGACCCCAGCCATACTCCTCCCACACACCTTTCCCGCCCAAATGAACAAGGCTTTGTACCTGTACCACGTCGAGAGCTCTTCACCTCAAACATCCTGGATTCAAATCACGGCTCATCATCACTTAAGAACACTCATGTGACTTTGAGTACATTCCATAACCACTCTGTGCCTTCATTTCCACAACTAGAGATGGAAAATCTTAGCTCGTGAGGGAATGTGAGGGCTAAATGAGGCAAGGCATGGCACACAGTAGGTGCTCAATAATGCCTGCAATCCTCCTTCTCACCCACCTGATGATGGCATCTCTGACATGAACACAGTGGGATGTCCCCACTTCCTAACCCAAGGGGCTTGCCACACTGCTGAGGGTTGCCCAAGCAGAACTGTGGGTTTGTTTGCTTCTCAAGGGCAAATAGATGCAGCTGTGCTGAGCCCGGGGTAGAGCCACAAATTCCTGCCCACCCCCACTTCCTACAATACCTGCTCTCCTGGTGTGGCTCCAGTGCAGCTGCTCTCCACCGTGGCTGTGCATTGCAATCACCTGGGAAGCTTGATAAACTACTCATGCCTGGGTTTCCTATGCCCCCAGATTCTGATTTAATAGGTCTTGGGTGCCATCTGAGCATTGGGATTATTTTTTTTTTTTTATCTCTCTAGGTGATTCTAATGTGCAGCCAAGGTTGAGGCTCATGTGAACACTGACAAGCAGGACTACTCAAAGTCACAGCTCAACATGAGTACGAGGTCAGCTTTTGTTCTCAGCAGTCTCTGGCCTGAAGCCACTTTTGGATGCATCCTTCCTGATACCTCAAGCCCCAGGCCAGTGGATCCCTGTGGCTGGAGTGACCCACAGAGGCCATGTTGCAGAGGGGATTCCAACAACCAATGAGGTCCAGGACTGGGTGGTCTGCAAGAGCTCCCCAACTAGGAATGCTGAGGTTTCATGCAACCCCCCCGTGTGCCTACCTCAAATGCCTGGACGCTTTCCTGCTCCAAGAACCAAGTCAGGGCCGTAATCATGTGAAAAGCACTCTTGGGGGTTGTGCGTGCACATCCTACAGGACTACATAATGGCCTCAACCAAGGGCAGCAAACACAAATACTGGGGACCAGGGGCTAATTTTCCAACCTCAACCAGGAACAAGTCTTCTGGAATCCTCCTGGGCACTGTCTGGGCAGGTGGCCAAAACTCGATGTGTCCCCTGCAAAAAAGGGAGTGGTATTGCTGTCTCCCAACATGTTTTCTACAGATTGCTAGTTCTACAAGATATTCATCAGGAAGATGGGAGGTGCATTCTTAGATTCAAATACTTTTGAAGGAAGCTAGATTAGACAAAGTTAAATCAGTTTCTTTACTGCAGGACTTCCCAAAGCCTTTGGTACAATAAGGTACATGAGGAACCTCCAAGAGAGGAAATAAGATGCACTGTTTCCTGAATTTATTAGACCACGGAACCTTTCTCCCACATAGTATCTCCCAGGACTGGCGATCCACAAACGTATATGGCAAAGCCTCAGGAACAGCTAACGTGACTAACACAGGCCCTACTACAATATCAGGCAGAAGATGAGCCTGCCTGTCCCTTCCCCACCAAAGAACAGTCACCAAGAGGAGAAGCTGTTCTGGAAGCACAGGGGCAGACTCGAAGCCCAGGATCTACTCCAGATCCCACAAATAGGCTTGAACAGGCTTGGGCAAAGTGTGGATTATGCAAATACGTATTTAGGGACTTTTTAAACACAGATTATTCACCCAATTAACTCTAATGGCCCCTCAGAGCTGAGAGAGACTATTGTGTAAACATGTGGGGCTGAATGTGGCCTCGGCCCCAAGATTTCCTCCGAAGACGGGGTTTATGAGTCCCCCATAAGGGTTCCCTCTGGGCCCCAACTTGGCAGATAAGTTCATTGCCCGGAAGGGAATTCTTGTCTAAAATTTGAAGAGGGTAAAAACAAAAAGAAGGATCCAGTCCCCTTTAAGCAAGCAGGGAGCTCTCTGGGTACAGATTTTATATATATTTTCATTTGCCATAAAACATGCATTATAAGACACAGAACATCTGGTAGCCTCTGGTAGCCTAACTCTTTCCTGATAATGGGAGAAATTGTAGATTTCTCTCCAGCGGCCACTTACACTCACATGTTCCAAATGTTTCTCACTAGATACAACACAGCAGGGAGGGAGGCAGACCCCACGCCTGCCTCAGTGAGGTGGCGGGAGCCCCACGCCAGCCGGCACTGCCTGAGTCCAAGGAGGCCGGCTCACCAAAAGCTAGACCTCCTCCGGGAGATGAGGCCAGAGGCCAGCTTCCCAACACATCCAAGGAGACGTGTCCACAGTCAAGTCTGCTGACCAACAGGGAACCAGGGACCAATTTTCCAACTTCAACCAGGAATAAGTCTTCCAGAATCCTCCTGAGCACTCAGACTGGAGGGGAGGGCAAGAGTCTGAGGGCCCACCCCTTACAGACCTGTGGGAGGTGAGCCGAGAGCTGAACCTTCCTCAGCCCCCAGTCTGCTCTCATCCATCCATCCTGCCACGCGAGCTGACAGCCTGGGAGTCACTGTTTTCTTTCCTCCCTCCCCCTCCCTGCCATGCCCCACCCATCACCATGCCTAGTCACCTTGGCCTCCTGAACATACCTCCTGTGTCCTCTCCATGGGCACAGCCCCCACCCCAACCTGCCAAGGCCCTCCCTGAACAACCGCCCCTCCTCACTGGTCTTCCAGCTTCCTCTCTGCCCTTTCGCCACCCATGGTCCACTTTTTGAGGTGCAAATGTGATCTTGTCCCACTTAGACTCCTTCCTACTGCTCCTCGGTAGAGACTTTAACACAGCTCAAGGCTGATTGAGCCCCACTCACCCTGCTGCTTCCTCTGTGTAAAGCACTCTTCCCTCCTATCTTTTCCAGGTTACTTCCCACGTATTCTCCAAGTTCAGCTCAAACGTGGCTTCCTCCAGGGAACCTCCCCTGATCCCCGACTAGCTAAGATCTCTCTACCCGTTGGAGGCTCTCACAGCACTATGTTCCTCCACATTTCCTTGGGAGCAGGCACCCAAACAAAAATTATTCCCAGTGCCCAGTACCTGGCACACAGTAGTTGTTCAATAAATATTTGTTGGATGAAAGGGCTCCACCAAGAGAAACAACTGGGGAATAAGGCATCTATGGGCCTAACACTAAGAATGGTGGTAGAAGCTAAGGAGACAGAAGAAGTGAAAGGCACATCGTGGGCATGCTGCATCCACGATCTCCCTTGATTTAACCCTTCCAACAGCCTTGCAATGTCAGTGCTACTAAGTGCACTGCAAACAGGTGGTGAAGTCAGGATTTGAACCCACATCTAGCTGACCTCCAAAGCCCATGCTCTTTCTCCTACAGGAGCTTACTTAGGAGTCTAATAGAACAACTAGGTCTTAGTCACGTTGACAGGTAAAAGAGACAGGGTGGGCCCAAGTAGAGGATTTGGCATGAGCAAAAGCATGGCAGTGTGAGACAGCAGTGTGTCTGGGAAATGCAGGTGGTTCTATAGGGCTGGAGGAAGTTCTAGAGAACAGAGAGCCCACAGCCGCCTGCAGAGCCTCAGGAAGGAGGTCGCTGCATGCCAGTCTTAGAAGCCTGGGCATTATCCTGGATGGCAGAGAGTGTGCCCTTAAACCCCTCCTCCATGCCAGAGACAGTTGCCAGCCACTTCATCATCGTAAGTGGGTGAGCCCTATGTAGACGTTTTAGGAGATCAGCATCACATCACCAGGCCCAGAACAGAACAAGCAAGCGAACAAGCAAATGAATGACAAGCACAATATACCTATCTCTCAAAAACAGACTCTGGATTAGCATCAGCAATTCGCATCCCCATAGGATCTAAGGGGAAAATATATCCTACTCCCGGTGCAATCTTCTGAGGGCTCACAGGACTGGAGAGGAGGAAGATTTGGGCCCAAAGAGAGTGCTTGCGAATGAACTTCATCCCACTGCCTAAATCCAAACCCTCTCCCCTCCTTCTCCAGGAAGCCTTCTAGGTGAAGAGAGCAGTCAAGTTCTCCCAACCACTCTCTACCTGAAAGAGCCACTTCCACACCCTCCTCTCCCCCCACTGCCTATGCACCCTTGCCCCCCTTCACAGGAGAATAAAGCACTGCCAGGTTTTTAACAGTGGTTCCATGGTATCCTGTCATTCCCTGGTCCTCAGTGTTTCTCTCTGGCCCATCATCACCATGGCCCTCTCTGGGATTATAGCCTCCTGCGGGGCTGGGCCCACTTCACCCCTTTGAGTGGTGGCCAGATGTGCAGGCAAGCACCTAATGCTCACTGAGGCCTGAAGTCATTTCAGTTTGTGTTTATGTATTGGTTAACGCCAAATGCACCAGGCAACCAACATTTCCTGAGGACCTACTATGCGCCAGACACTGAGGAGAACACAAAACGGTGGTAAATCTAAGCTCACCGCCTCATTGGATTAACAAGATTTCATCTCCCAGAACATTATGACAATATAAGCTTAAGGGAAAGTTTGAGAGAAGAGGTGTTTGAAGGCCTGTGCTCTAGTACCACGTGAATGACGCAGTAGAAAGCTATCAGCATTCAGAAGAGAGCGAGCCCCAGGCCTCTGGACTAGGCTGGGGAGAGAAGACTTCACAACAGAGCCAGAGGAAGATTTGAGCTGAGCTTTAAAGATCAGCCAGAATGTTGATACGTGGAGAAAAGGGAGATGTCAGTACAGCTGGGCACAGGGACCAAGGCAAAATCACTGCAGAGAGGATCACAATGAAGAGAGACTAATGGTGAGAAATTGCACCCACAGACCCTGAGCAAGGGATTCTGTGATTGGGCCCAGACAGCACCAGGGGGGTCCCAAAGACTAACAACTCTACACATATGTGTGTACATGTGTGCACACACATGCACACACACACACCCTGCATCACTGGCCAATATGATTATGCAAATCTGATGCTGGGCCACTTCTCCCATGGGAACCAGCCATCGGGCAATACTTAGGGCACTGAAAGTGCAACCAGGAGGTGCCAATCTCAATAGCAATGCTTATCATAATCTTAGAAAACACCCATGATGTCAACCATGAAGACCATAGGAACAGGAAAGGCCCAGATACAAAGCCAGAGCACACCACCCTACCAACACCTTCCCACAGCAGTTTAGCAAGGCCTATCCTTGGGGCCATCCCAGAGTTCCAGGAGATTAGGCTGTGGTTTTACCTCACACCTTCATACCACTGTCCCTGGCAGCCAAGAGCTGCTCCAGCTGCAGGGCTTACTCAACAGGCCTCATTACAGGGTGTGGATCTTAGAGTATGCCCAAGCTCACCACAGCATCTAGGAAAGTTGACATCGCTGTCCACATGGCAGGGGACTTTGGGAAAATTCTCTCCCCTCTTTGGGCATCAGCTTCTTCATCTAAACATGGCAGGGTTGGACTACATGATCTCTAAGAACCAGTGTATTCGACAGCTCTAAGACCCAAAGGAATCATATAATTCCCATCTGCTCAGCAGTGGGGCAAGAGCTCACCTGGGCACCAGCCCGACCTGCTTATTTCTACGAGGGAGACCGCCAGCCAGCCGCGTCTGCAGTGGAATCTTGTGTAACAGCTCTGAGACTGGGCACACATAATCCCATCACCATGCCAACAGGCCGGCTCTGTGTTGGCCCTGGTTTGGGGATGCAAGGTCAGTGAGCTGAGGATCCCAGACCTGGCTCTCGTCTAACCATGCCTGCCGTTTGGAGCAAGCCTCTGCTCCTCACAGGCTCAAAGTTCAACGATCTGAAATAAGGGCCCCTTCCCTTCCAGCTGGAGTTCTCTAAGCCCCTTCTCCCATAGGCCCTGGAAGGTGGGAAGAGAGGTCACTCAGGGGCAGTGCAGGGCAGAGCGAAGGCCTGGCAAAGAATATGAACAAGTAATTCATAAAATAAGAAATACAAAACAGTTACTAGCAATCAAGTAAACGTAAACAGACACAACATATAATTTTCTGCTACCATATTAGCAAAGAATAAAAAGATTAACAAAACCCAGGTTGGTCAGGGTGTGGGGAAACAGGCATTCTCATGCAATGTCAGTGTCCTTGGTAGGGAACAATTTGGTATTATGTATGTATCAGAATGATAAATGTGCATACCCTTTCCCCTGTGAAGAGATATATCTACAAAGATGTTCACTGACATTTGTTTATAATAAAGAAAAATTGGAAATAACAACTTAAATATACATGAAAGAAACGCTAGCAAAGTAAATTATGATACTCATAGAACACTCTAACCCTGTAAACCAGCCATTCTGCTTCTGAGATTGAGATGATGGGGATGTTCACTCTCTACATTCTACACTTCTACAGTGCTCCCTCCCTATCCGAGGTTTTGCTTTCCTCGGTTTCAGTTATCTGAGGTCAGCTGCAATCTGAAAATATTAAATGGAAAATTCCAGAAATAAGCAATTCATAAGTTTTAAATTGTGCACCATTCTGAATACCACAATGAAATTTTGTGCTGTCTTGCTCCATGCCACCTGGGACATGAGTCATCTCTTTGTCCAGTGTATCCAGGCTGTCAACGTGATCTACCTGTTAGTAGCCAGTTCAGTTAACAGATCAACTGTCGAGGTAGTAGTGCTTGTATTCAAGCAACCTTTATTTTACTTAATAATGGCCCCAAAGAATGAGAGTCATGATATTGGCATATTGTTATAATTGTTCTTTTTTTTTTTTTTTTTTTTTGAGAGACAGGGTCTCACTCTGTCGCCCAGGCTGGAGTGCAGTGGCTCAATCATAGCTCACTGTAACCTTGAACTCCTGGGCTCAAGCAATCCTCCCACCTCAGCCTCCCAAGTGGCTGGGACTACAGGTGCGCCACCACCACACCCAGCCAATTTTTTTTTTTTAAGATAGGATCTCACTATGTTCCCCATGCCAATCTTAAACTCCTGGCCTCAAGCGATCCTCCCACCTCAGCCTCTCAAAGTGCTGGGATTATAGGCGTGAGCTAATGCGCCCGGCCCTATGTTATTATTAGTTATTCTTAATCCCTTACTATGCCTTATTTATAAATTAAACTTTATCATAGGTATGTTTGTATAGAAAAAACATAGTGTATATAGAGTTCAGTACTTTTGGGGGTTTCAGGCACCCACTGGGGTCTTAGAACACATCCCCTGTGGATAAGGGGGGACTATCGTGTATCTGAACATTTACAATGGGTGTATGCTACCTTTATAATCAGAAAAATATGTTAAAGGTAGAAAATATCTATAAAAATGTAATATTAATGAATATGGAAAATCCACCACATGCTATTGTGTAGGGAAGAAAAGCAAGTCACAAACAGCACAACACACTTATATAAACGTGCGTGTTCATAGGATATTCATCAAACTGTCAACATTCCCAGGTAATGGGATTTTCATTCTGTTTAACTTCTTTATTTTTTTACTTCCTTTGTAATTTTATGTATTGTCTGAGAGATTTCAAGTGAGCATATGTCATTTTTATTTTTTAAAAAACTTTCACTTTACTTCCCCAACCCAGGAAAAATCTATAATAAGCAATGAGTTTCCTTTGGTTGTGTCCTTTTAGTTTACCATTGTCTCCTCAGAGCCAGTAAGGGGCTGATATGCAGTAGTTCCAAAAAACAGTGGTTTTTGAATGACTGAAAAATAAAGGACGAGTCTGGCTCTCACACATCTGAGGAGACCCCCACCCACCTTAGCAGTTCTGCCAGCTGGTATGAGAAATGCCTGAGTTGCCCATATGTGCCTGGACCCAACCCAAACTCTATGTCACCCCAGGCCCCTCTGATCCCTCCGGGACCCACCACCAGCTTGCACTGATATTACATTCTGATCCTGGCTCCCGAAAGGAGACTGCTCCCTCTCACCAGATGCTCTGAACATATAAGAGGCAGCCTGGGAGGTAGGCCCCAAAGCAGGAGGCGAGGGAGGGAAGGGAACCACCATCACCATCACTGTCGCAGATACCTGTCACTGAGCGCCCACTCTGCACCAAGCACACAGCACTTTTCATGCACAATTTGTCAGTCAGTATCCCTGCAAAACAGATGAGGAAACGGGTTTTAAGAAGACAAGTCTCCTGCCCAAGGGCACATAACTGGTAAATTGAAATTCAAATCCAGACTCCATGACTCTAAAACCTGTGCTCTCAACCAGTGCTGTCCAAGGAGGGGGCAGAGAGCTGGGAGACCCATGGCCCCATCAGCACAAGAGTGGCAGCGAGATGGAATCTGGGAGGGGAGAGCATGCTTGAGCATGACCCTTGGGAAACAATGGGAAGGCTGTTTTTGCCCACTGTTTGAGGGGTGGGGTGACAGAGTACCATCCACTGCACCCTGGGAACCTAATCCAGAAAAGAAGCTGCACATACCCAGAGGGGATGCTCTCTGTGCTCTGGGATGGGGGGAGGGAGGCTTATGAATCACACCCTGGTTGCCTATCCTCCCCGGGTGCCTGTGCTGTGGTTTTGCTCCAACATCTCAGTCAGGAAGCACCCCCTCCTCCCCGCAGAGTAACAGGTAGGCACTGAGGGCCCAGCACCTGGGTGGAGATACAGTGGCTTAGGAGCAGAGCCAATCCCCAGGCAGGTCCTCAGTCCACAACCCTCCCTCTGGCCCAGACACACACAGGGTCCACCTGCTGGATTGGCCATGCCTGAGATCTCCAGGTCACTTGAGTGCAGGCTTTGGCTTGGGATCCACTGATGAACAGAAGGACATGGGTCACCAGGCCTGTGGCTACAGTGCAGGTCAGGGGGAAGGCAAGAAGGAACCCAGGGCACAGAAGAGCCTGGTAAGGGAGTTTAGGAGATAAGACTGACTAGCCAGGGATTCTCAGGTCTTCTCTAAGAAGGTCTTAGCAACAGAAATCTCTGTTCAAAGAAAAGTTAAAATGGAACTCCAGGAAGCAGTCCTATGGTATGAAGGCTCAGGGGCCCAGGACCTACTGTGTGCTGGCTCTGAACCTATTCCTCTCTGCTCAGAGACAAAAGAAGGCAGAATCCTGCCCCCCAGAGCACAGTCAGTGGGGAGAAAGAGGGAGGGGAGAGGGGCCACACTCACTTTGGCCTTCAGCTGGCTAGGGTCAGACTGGCTTCTGGGCCAGGGGGTTGGAGACAGTTCCAGGAAGGTCTAAAGGTCCAATCTGGGGATCAGGCAAAGTCAACTTAGGAATGCAGGGAAGAAACAACCATAGGACAAGTCTGAGAAGAGGTGCCTGCCAAGAAATAGTGGAGCCCATTCTGGCCAGAGCAGGGGCAGTGACAAGAGAGAGCATGAGAGAGGTAGCAGGGGCAGACCTGCGGAACTGCCAGGAACTAGAGGAGATAATTATTTACTGATTCTGCTTCAACTGAGGACAGTCATGGCTGGACCACCACAAGTCACTCAGCCCCATGCTTCTGTGGCAGCCTATGCACCTGCCAGCCCTGCCCACAGCTAAACAGCACTGGGTGGTACCAGGACCCCAGGGGCTGGGCTTTCAGCAAACGTGAGGGAGGGGAAATCAACACTCATAGGACTGGTGTTTTGAGCCATCCCCAGACAGTGACACAGGGTAGCCAGAGGACAACCCCCACAGCGGGTTTCAGTGCCTCACCTCCCAGGAGAGTAGGGCCCCTTCCAAACCTGCTGGGGATTCAGAGCACACACTGACCCAGGCAGAAAGGGTGAGGCTGCAGGGCTCTGTCACACAGGAAGCCCTAGAGGCAGGTGCTGGAAACTTCAGAGGAGCTCTACAGAGGCCTGCCTGACTTTGGCCAGGTAAAAGCAGAGCATGATCGAGAGGAAGGGAAGAGGCTTGGCGGGGAGACCATGTGAGTGGGGGAGCCACAGGAGGGCAGACCCAGGCAGGGGCCATGAACAAAGAATCAAGAAATACTTCAGCAGCAGAATGGGTGGCACCATCCTCCACCCAGGCTGGAAACCCAGGCCTTTCTTGTCTCTTTGCCATGCCCTCGGCCTAACTGCTTTCCATGGCTGGGGCAGCACATCTTGGGAAGAGGGTGTGGGCAAAGACCACAGCTTGTGTCTGGGCCTGGGGAGCACCTGCTACAGGGCAGGACATGCCCTGCCATGCTTGGTCACTTGTCCTCACACATCTTATCCCCTGGACTGCATCTCCCTCAACGCCACATCCCTGAGCTGAATGCCAAGCCCATGATAGCACACAGTAGGTGCTTGACCTGAACTGAGTGAATAAAGGATGCCCAGCGAGCAGCTGGAAGTCTTGTCTCAGGAGATCAGGAGAGAGCTCTGGTCTAGCAACAGAACAGGCTGTCATCAGCAAAGAACAACAGCAGCCTTAGTTTTCTGAGTGCTGACCTTCTGTTGGGCACTGTTCTAGGAGCTTTATATAGATTAACTCAGTCAAACTTTAAGTCATAACCACCTTAAACGTAAGCACTATTATCAACCCCAGTTCACAGGTGAAAAAACTGAGTCGCAGAGAGGCTAAGCAACTCACTTAAGGTCACATAGCCAGGACGTGGAAGAGCCAGGACTGGACCCAGGCAGACTGGCCCTTCTTAATTGATGTGCTATGGAAATGGAGGCCAAGAGCAGATGGGAGAGAGGGCAGAGGGAGTACAGAAAAGGACCAAGGACAGATCCCAGGGCAACAGCCATGGGCAAGGAGCTTCCTGAGGACATGAAGCCACCAGGGAGGAGCAGAAAGAAATCAGGAGCATCCTTGCACAGTGAGCACTCAATGTGTGCTTGAATTAGTCAATGAACAGATGAGTAAGTGAAGGCTAAATGAAGGGAGTGATGCAGACACCACAAAGCAGATCGCTGGAGGACAGAGAGTGTGTGTGGTCAGTGACACCCACTGCAGAGGGGCAGGAGGGCCCTGCATTTGGAATTGATTAGCGGCTGCCAGCGCTGGCCTGTCCCAGCCCACAGGGCTGGCCAGCCAGGTAAGGGAAGGCCTCAATCCACCCTGCACAGCTGCAAAACAGTCTCTTTCTCTCCATCCACTGGGATCCTTCTTCTACACCAAGTTCTTTCAAGTGCAGAAAGGATTTGCTCCCCAAACAGTTCACAGCTATTTCTAAAGCTTACACTGCTAGATGTTGCCTACTTATAACCAGAAACTCCTCCACAACCAAACTGACAGAGAAGAGTAGCAGCTCAATGTTGTCTTCGATTTTGTTTCAAAGACGAGCTCAGAATTGTGTCCTTGACTGTATCCAAGTTACTCCTTTCCCCATATATGGCTGGATCCACTGTTTGCCAGGACAAGCTGTGTTTTCCTTATTAAGCAATATACAAAGTTAGCAAACAGACACCGCTCACTGCCCCACTTCCCAATCCCAACTGTCACAACTGGAGCAAGGGCCTGACCAGGCTGCAGAGCATCATAGGGCCCCAGCGGTGGTGGGGCACAGGCAGATCACTGGACTTGGGGTCAGGGAGCCCGTCCCAGTGTCACCACCACTGACCCACGTGCAGCCCTGCTGGGTGCCAGGCTTGGGGGGAAGTCATATGGAATCCAAACAAGCCTAAGGTGTGGGTATTATTCTCCCCATCATACAGATGAGCAGAGTGAGACACAGAGAGGCCACCTTATTTTCTCACGGTCACACAGCTGGGATGGCAGAGGTGGAGAGGGCCACACGCTGTCTGATGGCACAGCCCATTTTTTCACTTCTCCACGGGCCATCTCTCCTCTCTGGGCTCTGGTTTAGCCCACCTGTAAACTGAGACAGTCGGAAAAACAATTTCTCCAGCCCCCTCCTATTCTCACATCAGCACGTATTCTGTTATGGGGTATCAGACCCTTCCACGGGGCCCTTTGGTCAAAGTCTGGAATGGATAAACAGGTATGTGGAAACACAGATCCTCCCTGCCCCAAAGGAGATTCCCGAGGCAGCAGTTGAGGCCCAGCTGGAACTCAGAACAGAGCCTCACTCCTCCCTGCTCACAGGGTTTTCCCAACCCTTTGAGGAAACACAGCCCTGCACAACCTGCACCACATCCACGGCCTGTTGTCTGGGTGGCACAGTCTGCCTTTGATTCCCAGGCCTCTGATATCTGACACAGGGAACACATGAGGTTGAGGGAAAGCACCATCCTCCCAAGTGCATGGATCCAGTGTGGCCCTGAAGCAGATGGGCCCCATGCCTAGCTTGGCATCTTTGGAAAATGCAAGACTGGGCTGACTTCTCTAGGGAACTCACTGCTCCTCAGAACCACCTGAGGTGGGCAGCCAGGGAAAGCTGGGGGCTGCAGAGCTCCAGCCCAGGCATCTAGATGTGAATCTCAGGGGTGGGCCCCAAACCCGCATGATTGACCAGCACCCAGGATTTTACAATGCCATCCCTGAGACCCACTGCCCTAGGACAACACATGCTGGTTTCTCCCCAGCCCGTCCACCTCACATCTTTGTTCCCACTTCCAACCTCCTCCTCCTCTTCCTCTACGTACATGAACCCAAACACGCACCCTGTGGGAGCCCCACAAAATGCCACATGCCTATGACTTTGTAAGTTACACTTTTTAGTGCTTTTCACATTAATCGGACAATAATAAACATAATAATATCCTACATTTCAAGCTGCTTTTCTTACCCCCAGGAACTACAGCATCTTAATCCACATGAGGGTGAAAAGTGAACTCCTTCTAACTCACATCTTCTGGGGACCTGCCTTCTATACACCACCTTCTGATGTATGCTCTGCAGAGGTTAATATGGAAAGATATTAATTAGATGAATACATGAATACATAAATAAACTTTAAGCAAGCCAGTCTCAAGTAGTTGATTTATTTCCCGTTGGTAGAATTTTAAAAGATTAGCAAATGTTCCAAGAAAAGACTACTACCCTTGGACAGCAGAACTTTTTAATCCGTGACAACAGTTTGTCTTGTATCATAACCTGACATACCTTTTCCAACCAGGAGTTAACTGAGTGCCGTGGTTTTCTGAAGACACCTCGGCTCACACTACAACCAGATACCCTGACCCACTACAATTCAGAGCCGCTTGTTGGAGCTCAGCCCCACACAGCCCATCACCACCCAGGTCACTTCAGACACCCTATCTTCTTTTTTTGTTTTGAATTAGAACAAAATGTTTATCATTTTAATTAGCAATATGTATTTTTATAAAAATTTCAAATAATATAAAAGTATATGAAGTACACCACGAAAGCTCTAACCCTGCCTGGCATGAGTACTGTGGGCAGACGCGGGTGGCATCCTCCCTTCTTCTCAGGAGATCCCATGGTTTTCAACACTCTGATGGCTCATTTGAAGTCACTGAGTAGTTAACAGCTGGCACAGTTCAGTTCCGCCTGCAGTTACTGAGAACCCAGGGGTCGCCAGGTGCTGGGTGGCCCTCAGTACTGCCTTCAACACCAGAACACCTCTGCCTGGCTCCCCACAGCCACCTCTCCCCAACCCTTCTTCAGTTTGTTAGGTTGACATCAAAAATAGCAACACACCTATTGGCCATTTGTGTGTCTTCTTTTCTATTCAGCTCATTTGTCCATTTTTTAATCAGATTATTTGGGGTTTTGTTTTTTTGTTTGTTGTTTTTGCTGGTGAGTTCCTTATATATTCTGGTTATTAACCCCTTGTCAGAGGAATAGTTTGCAAATATTTTCTCCCATTCTGCAGGTTGTGTCTTCACTGTGTTGATTATTTCTTTTGCTGTGCAGAAGCTTTTTAGTTTGATATAGTCCCATTTTTGCTTTTGTTACCTGTGCTTTTGAGGTCTTCTCCGTATGGCCAACAAGTCTGTGAAGAAATGCTCAGCATCACTAATCATCAGAAAAATGCAAATCAAAACCACAATGAGATATCACCTCATCCCAGTTACAATGGCTTCTATCAGAAAGAAAGGGAATAACAGATGCTGGTGAGGATGTGGAGAAAGGGGAACCCTAGTGCACTGCTGGTGGGAATGTAAATCAGTACAGCCACTGTGGAGAACAGTATGGAGGTTCTTGAAAAAACTAAAAACAGAACTACCACATGATCCAGCAATCCCACTACTGGGTATATATCCAAAGGAAAGGAAATCAATATGTCAAAGAGATACCTGCACTTGTATGTTTACTGCAGCAAAATTCACAACAGCCAAGATATGGAATCAACCTAAGTGTCCATCAGTAGATGAATGGACAAGAAAATGTGGTACAAGGCCAGGCACGGTGGCTCATGCATGTAATCCCAGCACTTTGGGAGGCCGAGGTGGGAGGATCAGTTGAGGCCAGGAGTTGGAGACCAGCCTGGGCAATATAACAAGATCCAGTCTCTACAGGAAAAAAAAAAATATATAAAAGATTAGCCAGGGGTGGTAGCTCATGCCTGTAGTCCCAGCTACTTGGGAGGCTGAGGTAGGATTGCTCGAGCCTAGAAATTCGAGATTACAGTAAGCTATGATCAGGCCACTGCAATCCAGCCTGGGTGACAGAGTGAGACCCTGTCTCAAAAAAAAAAACAAAAAAGGAAAAAGGAAGTGTGGTGTATATACACAACAGAATACTATTCAACTATTAAAAAAGAACAAAATTCTGTCATTTGCGACACCATGGATGAGCTTGGAGGGCATTATGCTAAGTGAAATAAGCCAGACACAAAACGACAAATACCACGTACTCTCACTCATATCAGGAAGCTAAAAAAGTTGACCTCATAGAAGTGGAGAGTGGAATAGTGGTTACTAGAGGTTGGGACGGGAGGTGAGACAGCTGGAGGTTGATTAATGGATACAAAGTTAGCACGAGATAAGAGGAATAAGTTCTAGTGTTCTATATCCCTATAGAGTGACTATAACTAACAACAATTTATTGTATGTTTTCAAATAGCTAGAATAGTGGATTTTGAATGTCCCCAACACAAAGAAATGATAAATGTTTGAGGTGATAGATATGCCAATTACTCTGATTTGTTCATTATACATTGTATGCACATCTCAAAACATCACACTGTATGTACCCCATAAATATGTATAATTATTATGTGTCAATTAAAAATAATAATAAAAGCAAAAAAAATCTTGTAAAAAATAGCAAGACACCTCACTGCTCAATACTGGTAAGAGTTCTCCATTCCCAGAAGGAGTTCTTCCATCCCCCTCATGACCCAGCCCTACCTACTTTTCCAGACATAGTTTCCTATTTCACTTCTTCACATCGTCTGAACCTCCCCTGTCCCGTCTACAAGCCCCACTTTCCTGTCTTATTAAAGTTGCTCAGGACTGTCCCCCTGGAAGTCTCTAGCCCAACTTTGCAGGACCAAATCCCTTCCCCACATTCCAAGACTCAACCCATAGGCTCCCTCCTCCATGAAGCCTTGCCTGGTGCTCCCAGCTGGAAGCAATCATTGATTGCTGAGCAACCCTGATCCAGCGGGAGGCTCCTGAGACAGCGATGCTCTCCACCTGGCCCCAACTCTGCACCTGGCCAAGTCAGGCACTGCAGCTGGTGGCCCATCATAGCGCTCGGACCAAGATTACTGATCCCTCTACGGCTCCCCCTGCAGGCTGGGTCCTCACTCTCAGAGATGACTCGCTCAACCAGGCATGGCTGGGGGTAAGGACAAAAGGCGTCTAAAATCTTAGCCCAGGGTCCCATCCAAGGGACTCAACAGAACGTGCTTTCCAAGCATCACATGGCTTAACATGGCCAATTTTTGTACCTCTGAACAACAAACAGATGCATTGAGCCTCCTTCCCTGCCAAAAGCGGGAGCCAGGTCCAGACTGTCCACAGACTGGCAAGGAGCAGGGCCAGAGCAGGGACAGTGAAGCTGGCCCACGGCCTGTAAGGTCCTGGAACACCACTCAGGCCTAAATAGCTTAAATTGGGTTTTGCACGTACTGAATTTCAGCTTGTACTCCAAAGTTCTAGTCCCCCAGAGGGACATTGGTATAATTGGGCAGCCCACAGGCTGACAGTCAGAACATAAGCCCTGAGAGAAATGAGTCTGTCACACAATCCAGCCAGGAGGCAGAGTTTAGGGCTGGGACAAGTTTTCTCCCATCAATCAATGCCCAGGATCAGCAGGTGTCCTTGAGGTGAGCCTAACCCCACACGGCACAGGTCATCTTTCTGGGCCAAGTCCCACCTTGCCCCACTTGTTCCTGCCTCCTCTCCCTCTAGCCTCCCTCGTTCTAACTTTGGCCAGAGATACACAACAGCCACCCTACACACACGTGTGCACACACCCCATAGGTAGACAGGTGAGCTGTGCCTGCCTGCTGGTCAGGACCACCCTTTGCCCAGGCTGGGGTGGTCCACGTGACCCAAGGGCGACAGCTCAGGGGGAAGAGGCAAGGCAGGCAGGCACGTGCAGGGTGGACCCATGCTGGGGCCTCCCACCACGCTGTCCAGACCTCTCCACCAAGCTCCATCCAAAGGCCCACTCCACACCTCCTACTGGACGACCCTCAGGAAAATCTAATGCCACTCACCCAAGCGGAACCCACCCCTCTCCCCTCCAAACCTGCTCCTCCACCAGCACCCCCCAACTCCAGGATGGCTCCACCCATCACACAACCCCCTCCTGCTCCCCCCGCCCCGCATCCATTCCATCCATGAGTCCTGCAGCTCCCACCACATGCTCTTTACCCACTACTGCTGCTCCCACCAGGGTAACTGCAAGAGCTTCCAGACCGGCCCCACCCTTCTCCTCCCACGAAGCGGCCAGGGCTATCTTCTTAAAATGCAAATCTGACATGCCATACCTGTACCCAGAGCCCCTCCAGATAAAGCCCTCTGCAGCCCCACCTGACCGGCCTGCACACCAGCCCTCATCGCCAGGCCTCTGCATCACCTTCCCCCACCCCGGTCAAGGCCCTGGCCCTCCACCTGGCCTCGACCTCTATCCTTCAGGTCTGGCTTCATGCAGGAAGCCTCCCCGGCCACCACTGTGGCCACCAGCTTGGCCCCCCCATCTTGCTCCCTGTGCCACACAGTACCAGAGAGAACATTCCCATCCTCAGGAACATGCCAGTGGGCTGTGCTGCTCTCTCTCAGCTGTCCACTCCATGAGGGCAGGCCCCGAGTCTGCCCTGCTCCTCACAGTCACCCCAGGCCCAGCAGCCAGCAGGAAGGTCTGTGGGGGCTGAAGAAGCACGGGGCAGTTGAGAGGGCAGAAGAGGAGTCGGGAGAGTGGTGTGAGGGCCAGGGCCCACCTCCTGTGTATAGGCGCTGCCCCTCCATGGACCTGGCAGCCCTCTTGGGGGCTGGTCACTGGGGGAAGGTGTTCCCTCTGAAGATGCACCATCGGCCAGTACAGCCAAGGGAGGCGAACCACCAGGGACAGGAATGTCCTTTCAGCCAGGCCCAGCCCGAGTGAGTAGCCCACAGTGCAGTCTCCCCGCAGCTGCTCACATCCCATCCAGTCCTTGAGGAAAATCTCCCACATGGAGGGCAGTCCTCCTCCAAACCCTCCTGGGGGGAAGGAGCCTGTGCCCACATGACACAGTGAGGTGGGGGCAGGAGTGCCCAGCTCTGCTATGGGGGTAAATGCCCTGTGGCTAGCCCGCCATCACAAGCCAAGCAGTCCCAGCGTAGAGGCCTGCCCCAGAGCCCCACACTCTGATTCCTGGACTTCCCCTGCTCCCTCGGGTTCTGCCCAAATTCTTTAGATCTGAATATTCCCTGAGTCTGTCAGGACACAGATGAGGGAAATGTTGCTGACAGGTAAAGTGCAAGTCACAGACCCAATCCCCCGCCACTCCACCAGGCCCCAGAATCCTGCCCAGAGTGGCCATACTGAGTGATCCTCCCATGACTCAGGGATGCCCCCTCCCAGCCCAGAGGCCTGGGGTGGGCTGGAGGGAAACACTGGCCCAACAGTCAAGGGGCAAAGTGCCAGCTCCACTTGCCACAGTATTATTAAAAGCCAACTGTCTCCCAGGGTGGTGGTTACATGGTGTTTGCTTTATAATAATTTGTTAAACAGAACATTTTCTATATGTGTTGTATTTCACAATTTTTAAAAGGTTTTTTTAAAAAAAGGCAACTGTCTTCATGGAATGTAAACCCCTGTGAGTGCCAAAACACAGGCCAATGCCAGAACCACCAACCAGGATTCAGATGCTGACGGGGCTGTGTGCAGAGCCACCCACAGGGTCACTCTGCCCCTGGGGGCCTGTCAGCTGCAGGCCGGCACTGATGGGGTGAAGGCTGTGCTCACCCCCAATTAAGTGACTTTGTTCAGAGAAAATGGAGAAATTTGGGAGCAGGGGTGGGCACACACTGCTCCCTGGACTACCCCACCCCTCACACCGCACTCCCCCCACTGTCCACTCAGCCTGCCCAGCCTTGGAGGCCCAAGACACCCAGGCAGCAAAGCTAGGGGTGAATTGGGGTCCGAGGCATCTCTTCTGAAAGAGAGAGAAAAAACTGCACAGAAAGCCAACAGTTCACAGAGGAGTCGCAAAGGCCATGGACACACACAGAAAGGCTCAGACTTCTAGTCAGAGAAATGCAAATCAAAGCAGCAATGGGATACCATTTTCACTCAACTAACAGGCAACAATTTAAAAGAGTGGTAAAGATAGGAGCACGTAAGGAGAAAAGCCCTCTCATATACGGAGGAGCAGAGTATAAATTGGCTTGCCTCTCAGGAGGGCGATCGGACACTATCTGCCAACGTTTTAGCCATGCATCCCCATGCAGCAATTCCACTTCAAGGAAATATCTAAGGAGACAAAAGGACAGGTTTGCAAAGATGTGGGTACAATGATATTCAGAGTAGCACTCTTTACAATAACAAAAAATTGAAAGCATCCTAAATGTCCGTTTATAAGAGACTGGGTATATAAATAATGGTGTAACAGAACACTATGCTGCTTGTTCAAAAGAAAGCAGTAGTTCCTTGTGTATGATTGAAAGACATCCAAGATTTAGTGTTGGAGGAAAAAGACCAGTTACAGAATAGTATAATGTAATATGACCTCATGTAAATTTGCAAAGTTCATGTGTTTATATATGTGGGTATTTATTTCAGCATATGCATGTGTATAATTCACAAAGGCAAAACTATCTGGAAGGACAAATACTTCAGAGTAGCTATCAAGGGGGCATGTTATGAGGAAGGTTCATTTGCTCTGGACTGTTTTAATTTTTTATAACACTGATGTACTATCAAAGAAGCAATAAAGACCCCATTAAAATAAAGTACTGTGTACAAAAAAAAAAGGCCTAAATCCACAAGGATAGGAAGAACATAAGAGAAAACAATAGCAACAAAATTTTGGAAACTGGAAAGCAGATGAATGAACAGACCTAAGTAAACTAAATCCTAAGTCAGCAGTGAAGAAAGCCAAAAAGCCACCTGACGTTCGCCATAGAATCACACGAAGCCTTAGGAATTAGAGGAGCCAGAGACCTGTAGAAGGAGGAGTTGAGAGCGGGAGGGCTGCTGAGAGCCTTATAATCAGCTTTTAGATGTACAGATCCCCCCTCCAACTCCCTGCAGCCAGGTGACTGCCCCTCTCTCCACTGACAGAAGACTGGAGGATCACTTTCTGTGAAGTGCTAAGCAGAGGGACTCTGGTTTAGGGGACACCAGCCACCGCTGAGCGCTAGGGTACCATACTGAAGACAAAGAGTCAAGTGAAAGTTTATATTCTGAATGTTAAGAACCTCTTACCTTTTCCCCTTCAGATTCTCATACTGCTGACACCCAGGTGAGTGTCCTCAAAGCTGCAGGATGAGAGGAGCCTTCTCCGGGTCATCTAGCCAGCCCTCGAGAAAAGTGTCAGGAGTTTCCCAGAAAAGCTTGCTGTTCTTTGAAACCCCCCCCACACACACACACATACACAGAGCTCCAACCACTTTTTTGGTTGAATATGACTAGACAGGCAGGAAATATCAGACATTAGAAGAAATTCTCTAATATGAAAGATAGAGGACAAAACAAACAGAATATAAAAGCTACTAGGAGGAAGGAAACAATGCAAGAAGAGGAAAACTTTAAATAATAGTTAATGCAGTAAGAAACGATATTGCTTCCATGAAACAAGATAGGACAACAACATGCAAAGAACCAAAAAGAGTTCTTGGAAATTAAAAATATGATAGCAGAAATGAAAAACTCAGTAGAAAGGATAAAAGATAATGTTGAGGGCCAGGCATAGTGGCTCATGCCTGTAATTGAAGCACTTTGGGAAGCTGAGGCAGGAGGGTTGCTTGAGGTCAGGAGTTCGAGACCAGACTGAGCAAGAGCGAGACACCATCTCTACGAAAAATAGAAAAGTTAGCCAGGCGTGGTGGCACACACCTGTAGTCCCAACTACTCGGGAGGCTGAGTGGGGAGGATGGCTTGAGCCCAGGAGTTTGAGGTTGCAGTGAGCTATGATGATACCACAGCACTCCAGCCTGGGCGACAAAGTGGTTGAGAGACTCTCCCAGAAAGAACAGTAAAAAGAAAACTGGAGGACTACACTAAGAGGTCCAACATCCAAATAATCAGATATATCAGTCATTGCCATAACAATTCTGAGTAATAACAACATGTCAGTGACATACAACAACAAGCACTTATTGCTCTTGCACCCAGTGGTTGCTGATCTTGGCTGGGGAGTGGCTCCGTGCCACCTGTCTCCTATCCCCTCCTGGAATGAGTGAACTAACCTGGGCATGTTCTTTTCATGGCAATGGTGGCAGGCAAGAGAAAGCAAGCTCAGTCACACAAGTGGCTTTCAGTACTCTTCCTGTGTCATAATTACCAATATCCCATTGGCACAAAGCAAGCAAGACACATGGCTGAGCCCAGAATCAGAGTAGGAGGGGACCACAAAGTTACACAGCAAAGGGCACACTACAAGGAATAGGCTGTTTTTGCAATCTACCCCATAAGAGTTCAAAAAGGGAGATAGAAAATAGAAAGGACAAGAAGAGAATTCTGGTAAATTTCCTAAAACTAAAGGACATGAGTTTACATTGAACAGCCCACTGCGTGCCTAGCAACAAAACAAAATAGAATCACACCAAAATCATACCAAATATCAATTTCAGAACACTGGGAACAAAAAGAAGTTCCTAAAAGCCTCTAGAAACAAAATAACAACAGGTTTCACACAAAACATCATGAATCAAAGTGGCATCAGAATTTTCAATAGCCACATCAGAAGCTAGAAGGCAATGGACAAAGCCTTCACAATTCTTAAGGAAAATAACTTCCAAATTAGAATTCCATACCCAAATTATCAAATTAAGTGTGACAGGAAAATAAAGAGTTTATAACATGTACATGGTTTTAGAAACATTACCTCCAATGTTTCCTTTCTCAGGAATCCACGGAGAGTGTGCTCTGAAAAATGTGGGAGTAAACCAAGAAGGAGGAAGGCATGGGATTCAGGAAACAAGAAATCCTGCTGAGAAGAAAAACGGAACTAATTCCCAGGATAATGGTGAAGGGAAATCTCAGGAATCCAGACAGATGTACATCAGGCATAGAAGGCAGCCAGTCCACGCCAGCGCCAGTCAGAATGTTCCAGGAGAGACTTTCTCAGGAACATGAGCCTAGTAAACACCTAATGTGTCTGAATATATTGAGAGGAGATTTATACAACCAGACGACTGTGTGGAAGAAAATAGTAATGAATACACAGAAAACTAAGCAAATAGCAACAATTTTTAATTGTAGGGAAAACAAAAAGTTGTGTAGCCAAAAGAAAATGCTCATAGTTTAATACGACACAGCCCAAACGATATAAACACAGGCGACTGTTCTACCAAAACATATAACCCTCTTGGGAGTGTAGGGGAGTATTCTAAGAGGATGTGTACGGAGAAAGCAGGTGAGAAGCGTAACAGAAAGCCAGAGGCTCACCTTCCACAGGGAGAAATCAATAGATAACACTTAAAACTGAAAAATTTTAAAGTAGCAACACAAATGTGTTTTATAGAGTTATAGAACTAAATACCCCAAAAATCATCTAAAAGAATTGAAATTCCTTTTCTCTAGGAAGTGGAAAGGGGCTAGGTGAGTGTGCAGGTGGAAGGAGCCTACTTTGGTCATAAGAAGTGTTATATAAGTATTTAATTCTTTATATTAATATAGAACTTTGGTAACAAATGAAAACTAAATTTAAGAAGCAAAAACAGATGCCCCACCACCATCAATTAAAAAAAGGAAAAGGAAAGACAGAAAAAGCAGTACGCTGGCCACTGGCAACAGCTCAGAAACCAGCAGGCAAGAAACTCATCCGGGCAGAGGACAAGGAGAGGAGGGAGGAGCAGGTGGCAGGCAGCGGGCGGAGAGAGAGAGAGGGACTGGATCTGAGTGGCTAGATAAGCGAGGGCTTCCGAAAAGCAGGTGATCAATAACCACCAGCACGGTGTTAATATGCACCAGAACTTTTCTGTTCATCTCAAAGAGGCCTTTTAAAATATTATACAATTTGCAATGTTGTTTGAGTAAATGAAAATGAAAAATTGGAAACATCCCAAATGTTCATCAATAAAAGACTTGTTAAATAAATTGTAGAACATTCATACAATGGAACACGAAGCAGATGTCTGAAAGGACGTGGAGCTTTTTGTGCTGATAATACAGAAAGGTGCCCAAGACACATTATTAAGTGAATGCAGAACAATATGTATCATATGCCATTTGTGTAAAAAATATATATATATGTAACTTTATGCCTAGAAAATATGGTGAAAGTTTATTTAGCCAACTATTGACAATGGTTGTTTCTGGGAGACAGACCAAGGGAACTTACACTTTCTATATTACATTTATTTATTCTTCAAATATTTATTGAGCACTTAAATATACTATGCACTACATTGTTTGAACTTTTTACAGTATCAGCAAAAAAATAAAGATTTAGAAATAAGAAAAATCAATACTAAAATAACTCATTTAAACACGTTTTTGTTTAAAAAAAAATGTCACCCAGAGGATATATGAGGAGGTGTGGCCCCCTCAACCCAGATTAGGGAGGGACCATTACAAAAAGCTGGGAGCCTGTCAGTGGATCCCTCTGTCTGCTTCCTCAGCTGGGAGACTTGGCCACACTTGCTGGTGGCAGCTCTGGCTCTGCAGGGTCTGTCCCATGGTAAGCAGGACTCTCCCTGGCAGGATATGATTGCAACCCAGAGGCTCTGCAGGTGGGAACTGCAGAGAGCCCTAGCTAGCCTGGACCTAGTAAGGCCAGGGTGATGGTCACCATTGCTGTTAAGTGGGGATGTTCTCTGGTGCCCTGAAGCTGTCCCTTACAGCCTGCGTGAGGCCTCAAGCACCAACCTTGACAGATAGAGCTTCTCTGGTGGTGGGTTTCCAGACCCTAAGAGGTGTGAGCTGAGGATCCACCTGTCTTCAGCAACATGAATTGGTGGAAGGAGGACAGGCCTTGAAGTCCATTGGCTCTGAGCTCTGCCACTGACTGGCTTTGTGATTCTGGGAATGTCCCTCAGCTGATCTGAACCTCTGTGAGCTGGGATAATGCAGCCTTCATTCCAGGCCCGCTGGGAGGATTAACTGGAGTGATCATGTGAAGCAGCCAGCACAGTGCCTGGTGCGTGGTGGGCGCTCAATGAGCCCTTATCCATTTTTCAGAAAGGGGTCCTAAGGCTTGTCTTCTGGCAGGGCAGCTCACATTTCCACCCTCCTTCAAAACCAGCCAAAGCTAAAGTTATCTTGTGACCTCAGGCACCCGAGGATGGAGAAGTCAGAAGGGTGTGGGAGTGAGTAGAGGCGCCGACAAATTAAAAGGATGACAACGTTGAATAAAAATACACCAGAAGGTCCCTTCCCAGAAAGTCAGAGGGCTCTTACCAGAATGGCATTCCAGAGGCAGAGGCAAACCACAGACACGAATTCAGAACTGGGGACACTTCCTCCGACTTCACAAGGTAATCTCCCAAGGGAGATGAGGCTGGCCAGAAAGCCCAGGATGGAGCACTCTGCAAGATGTTTGCTCAGAAGCACTATCTTAGCTGTGGGGGAGGACCTCATGTTAATAACAGAAGAAATGCAAATTAATGTACAAAAACCAAATTCCTTCTTCTTTTACCTAATAACTAGACACTTTAAAATTTACAATCCACGATATTAGTGAAAGATTTTGGGAAACAGACATTCTCAAACTCTGCGTGTTTGAGAGGGGTGTAAATAGATCCAGCCTTTCTATAAAATAATTAGTTGACACATATGACAATTTAAAACATGCACACAAATTTAGCAATAGCTATAAAAATTATAAATGGACATAACTCTCCAACTCAGCAATTCTGCTAGCATTTCTCCAGTTATACTTGTACAACTAAACCAAGACATAAGGATGTTCACTGAAACATTTAAAATATGCTCTGTACTTTAAAAAAAAAAGAGTCCATAGATAAGAGACTGGTATAGCTATATCATGAAGCTGTCATGCTAATTTGGGAAGTTGCCCAGGATACATTATTATGTAGAAGAATCACTGAAAGTTATGAATCAATTTATATTTAAAAGGTACACACATACCCACACACATACATGCACACACACAGAACTTCTAGAAGGATAACTAAGAAATTAACAATGGTTATTTTAGAGAGCAGAGCTTGGGCGGGGTCTTCAAAGTCTCATTACATTCCCTGTGTACTGTTGGAACTTTTTATCATGAATGTGGTGACTGTAAAAAACATGATTTAGCCCAGCAAATCCACTTGTAGGAATTTATCCCAAGGAAAACATGCCTCACACTCAACAAATATTTGTTAAATAATAAATGTGAGCAGGGATTTGGCTATGATGATATTTGCTGCCACATTGTTGAGAAAAACTGAAAGCTAGAAGCAGCCTATATATCCATCCACAAAGTATGACTCCAACCAATACTTTGTCCACAGGCGTTCACAATAAAATAAAAGGAAAAATTGGAGTTACAAAAATGTTACATAATTATCACGATCCCATTTTGTTTTATATACAGAGGTGGTGAGGTCATTAGAATTTTTTTCTTCCTTTGTATTTTCTGACTTTCTCCATAACCGTGTACTACTTTATAATAAGGGGGAAAAAACCTTATAAAGAAATGATAAAACTAGAACAAAATCTCAGATAAGATGTTTGCCTCTGTATAAAACTAACAGTCTTCATAAATCTCAATAGTGATCAAAAGAATCAGTCATGGAATGCGATCAGATTTGGATCAGTACCAGCACACCAAGGGAGTAAAGTGACCAGTGCCCTAGTTTTGATGATGGAGCATGGCCCACGCTTGGATGTGGTCTCAATATACAGGCTCTATATCCCAGAAGTCCCTACGTACCCATCCCTTGAGCCTCCAAGAGGCCAGTAGGACAGAGGGCTAAGGACCAGGCTGGTAACGTGGCATCAGGGGAATGGGACAGAAGCACATTGCATCAGGGTTCCAGGCCAGCTGTGCTCTGGTCTGCTGGGGGACCTTGCAAGGACAATGTCCCCTCTCTGTTATGTTTACGTGTGATGATAACCCCTACTCCGCGTATCTTACAGTAGGGCTGATGGAAGGAACAGATGAAACTCCTGCTACATGCCAGGCACTGGCAAAGTGCCATGTGGATGTGAGGTTATTCCTTGTCCATTCCATGCCCCACTCACACAGAGCCAGGAGAGATACCTGGAGGTGACCCCAGGAATGTGCTGAGGTGTGTTTCCAGCCACCCCCTGCTCCCACCCCTGCACCATCCCCCCGCCACCTCTCTGAGCACCCAGCCACACACACCTGCCGCTCCCTCCCTGACGCATCTTTCAAGGAAGTCAGAGTCCCAAAGAAAAGCAAACCCCTTGGGCGGCTGCTGGAAGCAACAGTAGCCCTACTGTCCCAGTTATGAGAATCCCTTTGCAAAGAAAGTCTTTACAAAGAGGAAGGCAAAGAGAAAAGGGGGGTTATGACAACAGAAGGGCAGAGCAAACCATTTCAAGTCCTGACACAGGCAAACTGGTTCTGAAAGTCACCTGTTTCTGAACAGGAACGCAAAGCTCTGTCCTGTCATGCCACACAGCTGGGTCGCTATGCATTGCCAACTGACTTATATAAGCTCTTGAAAAACCTCATTCGTTTGAGTTCCCTGTTTGTGCAAATACTGTCAGGGGTGCATCCGCACACCCTAGCCATCCATCATCACCAGTCCATTTCCCAGGCTGGCGATGATTCACCTGGGCCCGGACCTACACTGTGCATTCTGCAGGCAGCTTCTGTCACCGGGAGGCCTTGCAGCCTGCTAATGCCACTTCCCCACATACCGGGCCCACAATAGGCACGTGAGTGATGATGAAACCCTGCACATTGAGGTGGACAGGAAGACAGCCAGGTGACTGAGAGGATGTGTGTGTGTTTGTTTTCATCATTCGGCCCAGTCAAAGCTTGGGGGTTCAGAAACAACTCCTCTGGTGGCACATCTGCCCTAGAGAAAATAGCCATGGGTCTTGAGTTCCTTGGAGGAAGCACCCCTGCCATCCCAGAGCAAGAACTGCAAAGGGGTAGAAAGCTTGGGGACCTTGACTTCTGCTCCCAGAGCTCATGGGGCAGGGACCCTAAGAAGCCAGGGTGAGTGTGAGGGTGGGGAATCCTGGCTCACAGCCTCTCAGAGACTCCCATGTCCACATGTAGGGTCAGCCACGTCTACAGACGACCAAGCCTGCCCCAGTCAATGCCAAGTAGGTTATTTAACCCCCAGATAGGAATTCTTCTCTAGAAGTCCATTTTAAAAAGAAAACACAGATACACTCATTTGCAGCCTCAGAGCACAAGTTCCATGGACCAAGAAGGGTTTAAGTGCAGGCACACAGCACAGCCAGCCCCATTCTGTACTCAGGGGAGTGATTTAAGGCTGCCTCACATCCAATGCCTCAGCTTTACACATCAACAGAAAGCAGACAAACCCCATTTGCATCCCTGAAAATGAGCTACATGTGCTTAGTTACATATTTGACATGATCCCAGATAAGCAAACAGTACCACATACCCCATTATGGTACTCCTAAATTTTATGCTTTAAATTATCAGAATATATTGATCTTTGCTATTTGTGTACATAAACAAATACAGACACATGTGGGCATACATGACTAAGGTATAAACTCCAGCTAACATTAACATTAGCCAACCGATGCTTACACTAGCCAAAGAGTGTTAAACAAAAGTCTGCAACATGCTTCTCACTAAATCACCCTGAAAAATTGGCAGAGACTCCCATGTCCACATGTAGCGTCATGAAATTGCTTCTTCAAGCTCCCAAGCAACAGGACTGGTGGGTCTACTTGGTTAGCACAGGTCCTTTTGCTTTCCCTAGAAAGGAAGGGTTTTCCAGGAGACCTCAGACTCTAACCACAAATATATATCCAGGATGCACTTCTCATTCCAACAGGGAAGACTTAAAGCAAACCCAATTATTCTTGAGGAGATTCATTCCTATTTATTGAACATCTCTCTGAGCCAGATACTCTTCCAGGGGCTGGAGAAGCAGCAACGAACAAAACAGACAGAGCAGACACGTCCTTACCTCACGGAGCTGATATTCAAGTAAGGAATTTTACTTTTGCTGATTTGTTTCTTAATCAGGGTGGTATAAAGTTCTTTTCCCTTCCCACTTTTGTCAAGAGTCTCATTTTTCTCAAATATTTAAGCCTTGGCCCCAATCTATTAAAAGAGTCACATGATCCTGAGGTTGGGTGACACGAAGTAAAGAGACCCATAGTCAGAGGTCAGTCTATGTTCAATGCATCTGAATTCCTTATTATACAGCTGGGGGGAAACTTTGAGTATCAGACCACCTACCAAGAACCCAGAGAGACCTTAAAACATCCAGCAAGTCTTAGTGGGCACAGTGGCCCATGCCTATAATCCTAGTACTCTGGGAGGCCAAGGCAGAGGATCGCTTGAGGTCAGAAGTTCGAGACCATCCTGAACAAGAGTGAGACCCTGTCTCGACTAACAACAGAAAAAATTAGCCAGGCCTGGTGGCGTGCACCTGTAGTCCCAGCTGCTCAGGAGGCTGAGGCAGGAGGATCACTTGAGCCCAGGAGTTTGAGGTTGCTGTGAGCTAGGCTGACGCCAAGGCACTCTGGCGCAGGTGACAGAGCAAGACTCTGTCTCAAATAAATAAATAAATAAAACATCCAGCAAGTCTTAAGATGTTTCTAAAGATGCCCTCAAGAACATCAAGATTTAGAACTGTTTCTTAGAAAAACACATCACCAAATAAAGATAATTCATTTTGCGGGATCTAATTGAGGGTTCCAGACAATGCTCCAAAAAGGGAAACCAGGAAGAAGCACCATGCTCTCCTGGGCCTGTATCACCAGCAGGGGACCTGGTCTGGCAGAGCCCAGTGGAGACTCCAAATGAGGGACAGCTCTGCACAGCTCAAGGACAGAACTCAGCCAGCACAAGGGGGCTGGGGCAGGCCACACACCTCCCCTTCCTGTGTGGCACAGGTAGAAAGGGAAAAGAAGAAGGCAGAGTGGGCACCTGCCCCCTTGCTGGCTTTGGTCATAAGTCTTCCTGCCTGAGCCCCTTACCTGCCTGACTTCCCAGAGAACACCCCTGCTCATCTGAGAAAGGTCGACATCACTCCCTCAGTAAATCAGGTGGAGAGGGAGCTTTTCCAGGCTTTTAATCAATCTCTGATTCAGTTCCCAAAAATCCAGGGAGGGAGGCCCAGCACAGTCTGCTCAGAACTGAGATAATGTATTTTCTAACCAGAAACATATCTCAGCCAGTCACCACCCCATTCGTCTTTCCAGAGTGGTTATAATTACAGTATTCGTTTCATAATTGCTGCCTATTTGCAAATACAAAATCCCTGAATCTTAAAATAAATTACAGTTCCCTTTTCTATTTAACAGCTATTGTGCTTCTAGTTTACAAAGAGGAGGAGATATCTCCAATTATTATTTTAATAACAAGCCTAAGTTGAGCGAGGCTTGAGTTTTCAGAAGGTGACGTGACTTACTAGCACAAAAGAGAATTATTGAAAATAATTTTATTGAACAGCTTAATTATGGATTTCTCAATTCTGGGCTCAAGGGCCGATGAGAGCAGCCTTTGATCTGCCCTTCTCTGGCTTGCTGCTCACCTCAGCACAAATGCCTAGACGATCCAAGCCTGCTGTGGTCAGTGTCCTCCATGGGACATTTGGTACTACTGACTCAACCTGGTGACTCTAATTTTCTAACACCTATTTAAAGAGGGCTCTGGACTTCTCTGGAGAAGAGAGTGTGGAGTAAGGGGTGTTATTCTGTGTCTAGGAGCTATCAAGAAACATGTGGTGAGCTCAGCCTTGGATGTGGACACTAAGGCAGGCAGAGGACAGACGTGCAGCCAGGACTGGGACAGCAGGACCTGGCCAGGCAGGAAGCCAGCAGGAGGCAACAGGTTTAAACCTTATTTTCAACGTGCCTTTGAGTGAGGCCAGCAGCTGACATAGCTGTCAGAGCCCGAACGAGAATGTTCAGAACTACTCCGTGCTGCTATGCAGAGAGGAGGGACTGACAGTCACTCCCAGCCCTCAAGATGTTTGAGCCAGGTGTGCCCAACAAAAGGCCATACCACCACACTACCACCTACAGAGCCCATGTTTGTTCACCACCATGGATGGGAGGGGCCTCCAGGCCAAGGAGGAGCTCCCTCCAGGCTGCACGGAAAACAAAGCCTCACCTTCAGAGACAGGCACCTCCTCTCCCGCTGGGGACTACATGGAAGTCTCCAGCCCCAGATCCCCACGGGTGTTCCCAGACAGCACTGCTCTCACACCAAGGTGAACTCAGGGCTCCCGTCGCAGGGTAGAGTTACCCCCATGAGGCCAGAGACAGGAGCATGGGCATATTCTGACCGTGGTCATCCCTCTGCCTCACACCCCACACTGCTGCCCCTGCCTGCCCACCACCACCACCTCCGACAGCCATCAACCCCAACACCTCTTTGCAGGGGCTCCTGGTGTGAGGTTTGGGGGTGTCACTGCCATGTAATAGAAAACTCCTAGGATGTCATTCACAGGGATGAGCAGCTTCTACTCCCCAGGCTCCAAGCCAAAAGCTGGTGACACACAGAAGGACAAAGTGGTACAAGTCCCTGCCCTCAAGGAGCTTGTGGTCTAGTGTAGGCTGGAGGGCCTCACTGCCCCTACCAGTCACATGACCTTAGCCAAGCCCCTCACCCCCTCACCATCTGAAGAGGGGGACAGAAAGACTGTGTTGAATGACTAGACATAGATTAAATGTTTCCCAAGCATGCAGGAGAGGCAGTCTGGCCTGGTGGTTAAGAACAGCCCTGACAGCAGACTGCCTGGGCCTGGACCCCAGCTCCATCCTTGCCAGCTACATAACCACGGGCAAGACAGACACTCTATGCCTGTTTCCTGTGTGCCAAGTGGTAATCAGAAGAGGCTGACATGAGAACTAAATAAGTAAACTGCTGCCAAATGCAGAGCACACCGCCTGGCATGAGGCTGATACTCACTGAGTGCTTATCATCATTGTCATCATTATTGTCACTCATTGCTATCATTGTATGACATGCTGGGGATACAACAGTGAAGACGGGACAGTCCTTGTTCCCGAGGGAGGTAGAACTGCCTGCTTGCTCGTTTTGTGTAGTGTGATCCTTGGTTCCTCGAGACCACAGGGGAGGCCTCCCAGGCTTGTGAGGATCAGAGAAGGTCCCCAGAGGAGGGATACCCAGTTGAGAGGGCCAAGTAAGTGTTAGGCAGTCCGGGCCAAAGGAGTAGGGGTGGGGAGCAACGGGCACAGCATGTGCAGAGGCCCAGAGGCCAGAGGGAGCAGGGTGGCTGATGAGGGACATGTGAAGTGGGGCACACTCCCTGAGCCATTGTGAGGATTAGGGGCTCTGCCCACCAACGGGCACTGAGAACTTGGCCACTGTGCAAGTGCAGAAATTGTCCACAGCATGTTTTTCATTAAACGCCAAAATAAGCATCTAGAACAAGCATTTACTGAGGCCCCAAGGTGGCCCTGGGCTGGGTCCTATGAGGCAGATGGCCTGAATAAAACCCTGTGCCTAGCTCAGGGATGCGAGGGTCCCCACCCAGACCACAGAGCTCAGGCACAGCTGCCTGTTTCAGTAGCTGCTCACCTAAGGTGCTCACCCATGTGGGACCAGCACTCATGGGGCTCCCTGGGGGGCCTTCCCTGTGTCTGTTGGCTCTTCTCTGAGACACACACAGCAGCCCACTGTGTGGCTGACAGTTCACATGGCCTCCCACAACACTACCAATGCCTGTCCTCTGGCATGGGGACAGGTTACTGCACAGTGTAGGGGCCCAGCTGCTCCTTGTGGGATGGCTGTTTGGTGCTCATTTTTAAAGACAGAGTTAGTCTCTATGCTAAAGGCTTTCTCAGAGCCCTGCTGCACCTGGTTGTGCAGGAGGCAGGCAGCCGGGGGATGGGGAAGGAAAGCTGAGCCTGGCAGTCAGGTGGATCACAGGGTCCTTCTTCACTAGAGCCACGACACCCACCCCTGCAGACGTGGCCAGAGTCTGACCCCTAGTACCCGCTGTGTGGCTCTGGATAACCAGGATAAAGCAGGCCGGGTTGCTGGTCAGCCCTTCCTTGTGCAGACAGGAGAGGGTCTGGCAGCTGACAGCCCACTTCCCGATCCTGGACCATCACCTCCTCACTATGTGATCTGAGGCATGTCATTCACCCTCTCTGTGCCTCAGTTTCCTCATCTATAAGTTGGTTTCTTAATATCCCCTACCTCAAGAGGTTGACTGAGGATCAAAACACACATCAAGGGCCCAGAGAGCCTGGCGCAGCTCTCAGTAATGTTAGCTATTATTTACTCCAGTACTTTTCTGGAGGGGAAACACCAATGGAGAAGCTGTTATTCGCATCTCGAAGCAGCATTTCCTAGCTTCCTCCACTCCAGGCACACTCGTGGACCAAGAGAAATAACCCTGAGTACCTTTTTTTACTGGGGACAACTCTGAGAAAAAGAGAAAAGAAATTCATTCAAATTTTTGTGGATACTTTTTTTTAGGAAACCGGAGTCAGGTAAACCACACCCTCAAATCTATTCTAAAATCTAAAGCAAGTAAAACAGCAGGCAATGTATACTGTAATGCATGTGGTGACTAACATATTCATTTGGAACCAAATTTGGGCCCAGCAGCACTGTTCTTGGTGCACTGAGTGCACTCACAGTACCAAGGCTCCCCGTGTAGAGTGAATATGGACAGTGCACCCATGCCCATCTGCAAAGCTGGGGGTTCACGTATACTACTGTTATTTGCCATGATGGGGGCTTGGGCTTGGTGGGCTCTTCCTCCATGATCCACTGTTGATGGTGAGTCTGATGTTCAACCTCCACATCTGCCCCCTCTCCAGCCTAAGGACCAGGAGCAGGACCAGGACCACAAAGCCCTGAACAGAGAGGCCCAGCGGGTGTGCTGGACAGCAAGAGCTTCACAGCACTTCTGGTAGCCACACCATGATCCATGGAGAGGGTCCAAATCCCAGAAGGCACTTCCTTACATCCACCAGGTAGCCCTGGTGGGAGCTCTGTTCCCCACTCTGCCTTTCTTTCCTCTCTGTGGGTTGCTACAGTCCACCCCAGAGGCCAGCCCAACTTGACAGTGTTTGGAGGACCCAGACATCTCCTCCAGTGGTGGCCCCCTGTCCTGTGCTCCTATGCCCCCTCCCCAGGCAACCCCCAAGGGGGACCTCGGACCTCCCTGGTCACAGCAGAGCCATTACTGAGGCCACCTCCAGCAGGTGGGCAATATCCCCTTCCAGCACAGCTAACACAGAGCCCAAGAGCAGGCATGACTCAGCGCCACCAGCTGGGACCCACTGAACCACCACAGAGCCCCACACCTTGTAATTAGTCCATGGGCCTGGGCTGGGGACAATGGCCTGGAAAAGCCAGCAAATCAGATACATGCATTAAAACCAGGGCTCCATGCCAAGTGTGTGACTTAATTACATAGCCCCAGTATTCTCTTCCTTCGTGAACTCTCACCCCAGCCAATGACGACACAAGTGAGGGATTAAAGAATACCTGCCAGGGCCAGGGAGGCTACCTCTGCATTTTCAAAGCAGAGAGGCTGCTGCAACACCAAGAGCCGAGAGGAGTGACCCTCCAGTAGCCCCCACAAGGGACAAAGGAGGTGGGCAGCCATGACTGCCCAGAATTCTGATGCTACTTCTGCAACACCTTGTAACAGTGATGGCCTTGCAATACAGAGAAGAAGCCCAGCCAGCTCCCGTGATGCTCCTGCCTGGAGCAGGCCTTCCCTGCATGGCGGTCACAGCCCCAGAAGGCAGCCACCGCAGCTTGCATTGCCATCCTCTCCACAGCCAAGGCCACCTGAGTCACCTGGGCAGAATCAGCTGCCAGCTTGGACTGGAAATCTCCACTCTGCAGGGCCACAGCCTCACCCCAGCATCCTCTAGGACTGCAGTCCCCAATCCCCGGGCCGCAGATCCCCCACCCCCGTCTGTGGAAAAATTGTCTTCCATGAAACTTAGGAACCGGGGTTGCACAGCAGGAGGTGAGCCGCTCCCCATCGCTCCCATCACTGCCTGAGCTCTGCCTCTCCCCCCACACCCCCATCCATGGAAAAATTGTCTTCCATGAAACTGGTCCCTGGTGCCAAAAAGGTTGGGGACCACTGCTCTAGAATAAGGGTGCAAAATCTTGTCCTGGGAAAAGCAGTGGAGATTGGACAGCTGGGAAACAAAACACAGTCACTCTCTCCACTGGAAGGGGAATTGAGCCACAGGAAGCTCTCCCTCCAAAGATCTGAGGCCCCTTCTGCCAAAGCCCCATATGGCCATGAGATAATACCTTCCTCCCGTCACAACCTGAGCAGAGTGAGGCAGAGACCACACCTGCTGAGGGTGGCTCTCACCCTAAGCTGATTACCTGCATCCCCCCGCAATCCCCTGTCTCTGGTGAGCCATGGCCCTCCCAAACCACATATGGAAAACCCTGTGGTCAACTCCTAAGGATGTTGGGCATTGAGCCTCAGAGAGACCCAGGCTACCTCTCAAAGGCTGTTGTTACTGTGGACTGGGTGTTTCACATGGGCAATCTCACCCCAGTGCTCTGAAATGCCCCCCAATCCCTGCTCACACACCTAGAGGGAAGGACAAAGATCCCAACCTGCAAGGATCTGGCCTGGTTTGCTCACAGCAATAGAAGTTCAATTTCTCATGCCAGTGGGTGCTTCCAAAAGCATGTGTTGGCAGGAGGGAAAGAGCCAGGCAAGCCAGAAGAGTCAAAGAAGGGTCTGCCCAGGGGAAGGGTCTCCCAGCCTGGCCCCTGCCCTGCCATGAAGAAGCAGATCAGGCCAGGAGGACTGGGAGATGTAGAGTCAGACATGTCCTGCCCCTCCCCACTCTGCAGCCCACAAACATGGCACGCCTACACCCCCACCAGCCTCGAGGATGGACAGCAACAGGGCCCAGACTGCGGATTTGAGCAAGAGGCCTCTGGACCAGTGGCAGGGTCCCTGGAGAAGGGAGGACTCCCACACTGAGGGGGCTTAGACCTCTCAGCCCCTAAGCCCTATGGAAGGCCCTTGCCCAAGCCGCCTTTGATGTGCCTGCCAACCCAGCAGCCTGGGGCCCTGTCAACTTTCCCAGACCTGCTGAGGTCCCAGTGCTGCACCTGTGCTGTCTGTCATGGTGGTCGGGGCCTGGTGGGCACCCCCATCCAATGCCCTCAGGCCGTGGTGGGCACACCGAGCCCGAGGGGCAGAGACTTACCAGGGCCACACAGCTAGCGCTTCTCATCACCCCAAGCCCCAGCGTCCACACCACTGGCTGTGTGGCAGTGAGGGGAGCTCTCTGGGCCTGTGACCTCTTGCCTCTGGTTCAGGCCACTCTGAGAGCCAAGGCAGCACCAGGGTCACTGAAGGAACTCCATCTACTGGGGATTGTGGCAGACCATTATTCCTCCCACTGTGACATCAGCAATAAAATAACCTCCTTGGAGTCTCTGCTTCCTCCTCTGTGAAATGGTAACCCCCACCTCTAAGGGAGGGGAAAAGGCAACTCTGTAGAACACCCTGCTCAAAACACATGCTTTCAGTCTCTAGGACTCCCTTTTATTAATAGGCTCTGATTCATGTGTCTCTAATCTGTGGCTAAAACTAAGTACCAAAATTTGGGAATAATTTACCATTTCTATAGATTTAGAGCAGATTAAAGGAGATTCCCATAACAACATCCTTTTCTTGGCTGGCTGGCTGATTTGCTTTCCCGATGAAAGCAAAGTGAGGAAGAGGCAGAGCATCGAAGGAGGAGGGATGACAGGAGGCCTGGCCACACCTAGAGAGGGCAGGGCACCCAGGAAGCAGCCCTGAAGCCGCACTGCCAGCACGAAGCAGCCTCTTCCCCACACAGAGGCAGGCAGGGTGCCCCCGAGGCAAAGGGCCTGGTCTGTGCTCAGGCCACCCTGGCTTCACCCAGTCCCACCACTTCCCTGCTACAGCACACTGGGGAAGTTGCTAGACCTCCCTGGCCTCAGTGTTCTCATCTCTGAAATGGGAATCACAACGGCACTTGTCTCCTCAGGTTGTGTGTAGGTAAAGCCCGCAGCACAGGGCCTGGCTTGTGCCCAGACTGGCAATCACTGGCTTCCACACCAGCCACCCCACCACCATCACCCCCGCTCTCCCACTGTGGGACCTGGCCATGGGACAGCTGGCATCCTGCAGTCCTTTCCCCACCCCACGCTGGGCCCTGCCAGGTGGGCATGGAGATGCTGCCTCCACACTTTGCCACCCCATTCCCCCCTCTCCAGTCTCCACTGGGGGTCTCTGGAGAGTCAGGATGGGCAGAGACAGGGAAGGCAGAGAAAGCAGAAATGAAACCAGTCATGTAGGAGAGTCCTAGAATTGTCCACCTCCAAATGGCAGCAGTTTAGGGGCCTGGGGGGCTCCAACAGTATGGGCCACAGCCTGTGGGAGAAGGGTCCAGTGTCCCAAGGGAGGGGGAATCTCCCTAAGTCAGAGCAGCCTCATAACCATCACATGAGATAGGATTTTACAAATCTGAGGCACAGAAAGGGCAGGTCACCCACCCAAGGTCACACAGCTACTAAGTGGTAGAGGGGGACTGGAATCCAGACAGTCTTACCCAGGAGCCCTTGCTCCGAACCACTGCCTACAATGTCTTTTCAACCCCACCCTTCCCTCCTGCCCCCGTGGCCACAACTCAACTGCCCAGCGAGGGCTGGGAAGTACTGGGGATACAGCTCTAGCCTGCACCCTTCCTCCCCAGTGCTGGGCCCCAGACTCTGCAGCCCAGCCTGGGACCCAGGCCACCTCCAGCCCACTCTCACACTGCCACCAGGGAGAGCTGGCAGGCCCAGCCCTGGGAGGAGCGGCTCATTCATAGGCTGGTAAAGGGGCTAATTAAACACCCAACCCATGCCCCCCGCCATGCCTGGGGAACCCAGCCACCTCGCCGCCCTGCTGCCAGCTAACCGGCTCAGAGGAATGCCACACAGAATTCGGCAGCGGGCAGAGCAGGGCGAAATCCCTCTTTATAGAGTTATTTTTGCTGTGGAATTTTCACTGGCCTGTAAAATATTTTTATATTTATTACACGTTTAACGGGAGCTCCTAGAACCAACAGGGTGTAAATAATGAAAACTAGGGCAGTAAAGGCCCCAATAAACCTCGCACCAGCCCTTTGATGCTCCCTGTGAGCTCCGATCTCTCCTTCCTCCCCAGACCCCATCCCCTTGCCCTGGAGCAAGCCCAGAAGACCAAGGGACCCTCAGGAAACTCATCTTTGGCTCCCAGAAATTAGGCTTACCGCGTTGGCAGCCAGGACCATGCCACTGGCAGAGCCTGCTGAACATGCTGACAGAGAAAGGGCCCACTGTGTGCTCAGCTGATGCCAGCACTCATGACAGCTGGGCCAGGAGAAGACCCTGATGAGCACCTCCACCTCCCCCAGCCCTGTACCCCCAGATGGAGCCCATATTCCCAGGTCCCACCACCAGCCCCAACAGTACAGTCACACACTGGAACGTCACATTCCCAAGGCCACAGTGTCTCAATGGAGAACCAGAAATCTTAGGAGAAAGTGCTCCATCCATAAATACTGAGCCCCACAAGCTCTGCAGTGCCCTGGCTCAGTGTGTCTGCATGCTATGCCTGCATCCTGTACCCACAGGAGGCTCCCAGAACCCCCTTCTGCATCCCTCTTCTGCACCTCACTCCCCATGCCCCTCCTACACCGTCCACAGGACAAAAAAATCCAAGAGGAAGCAGGACCTTAGATCCTGTCCCAGGCAGGAATACAGAGGCACAGAGAGGGGAAGGGACCTACCCAGAGGGCAGGTGCCAGTTAGTGGCAGAGCCAGGACTAGCCTCAGGGCCACAGACACTATGTCCAGGGAAAGAGATCTGGCCCAAGTCTCTCCCCAGGCAGGAATCATCTCCCCACATGTCAACAGCAGCTACCCTACCTCTGCCTGCCAGGGACCATAATGACTGGGGACTCAGCCCCTGACAACCCAACCCTCTCCATCTGGGCCTTCTGACTGCAGCTCAGCCAAACCTTCTTCCCCAGAGCTAAGCCTGGCCATCTGCTGCCTCCTCCTCACACATGTCCTTCCCACCTGAGCACAGGTAAGCGTCCCTTCCCAAACCAGCCGCAGATCTGAGGGCACCCCCACCACCACCCCCGACAAGGTGCCCAACTCCTCACAGCTCCAGCCTACCCATGCCTCTTACAATTAGGACCCCCCTCAGGAGAGTACCCCATCCCCTCACCCAACCAAGACACTAAACACCTGTTCATGCATCTGGAGGTGGCCTTCATAGGTGTTTTTTAAACAACCACAGTGTGTGACCAGTTGACCCCAACTTTGTAGCCCAAATCCCTGCTGTTGAGTCGGGTCTGTCCCACTACAGACTGGAGGGACATGATCTCCTGAATCTAGATGGAAGACCTTGCATCTGTCCTGGGTAAAGCCCCCTTCTCAGCACCCATGTGATCAGAGCTGCCCCTTCCCTGTGCTGCAGCAGCCTCGGCACGTCTGTAAGACCACACAAGGGGCCTGTCCTTCTTCTCAGCCATTCTGAACAATGCCAGCCACACTCCGTAAGAATAACATCCACATCTGCCCCACCGAAAGAGGTCGCCAGGGCCCTAGCAGAAGGTGAAATCCCCATAGGGCTGCAGTCAGACAAACGCAAGGGTAAAGGGTGTGAACCCCGGCAGCTCTGCACACACGAGTCAGATTGCAGCAGCTCCTCTCTGGGGACAGATCAGGCAGCAGCTCCTGCCTGCATCTGCTACACCACCAGGAGATTCTTGTCTCTCAACCCCCGATAATTATAGTCCCTGGTGCTCGGTTAACACCCGTGTCATTGCAGGGTGTTGGAACAAGCAGAGTCTGAGTGAAGAAAATTAAACAACAGAGTTTGACAAGTGGCCCATCCCCTGTGGCACCACCGTGAGCTGGGCCAAAGGGGATGGTGCTAGGCCTGCTGGCCCACCCAGGAGGAGCCAGCACCTCAGGGCAGGGGGCAGGAGTAGGGGGCAGGAGGCTCAGGGTAAGTAGGCACAGCAGCCCGTTTGCGGAAGCCAGGAGAGAGGAGAAAGGGAACTATGATGCCGTGGAGAGGGAGATGCTAGAGACATTCCTCTCACAGGGGAGGCTGAGCAAGCCCCACAGCTTCTGCATCAAGAGAGGCCACTTGGACAACTGCGCCCCGGAGACTTGCTCTCCCAGAGTGCTGTAGTCACAAAGTCAGATTCAAGGGCACAGTAAGGTGCCCTCTCAGGGGCTCCTCGTGGGCCGAGCAGGTAGGGAAAACTCAGCCTCGCTGGATAGAAAGCAGCACTCCATTCCCCCACGCTCCAACGGTGAGCCTCGGGCTCCTCCCTCACCTCTTAAGGACGCAGGCCAGGGGGAGACAGGGTCTTGGCAGACTGTGCCCGGGGCCCTTCCCAAGCCCAACTCAGCTTTCCTAAGTCCTGTGTCAGACCAACTCAGCTTTCCCATCTGGTCCTGCAACCTGCGGAGCTGCAACCCAACATATTGGTGCCAAGCCCCCAGGTGCAGGAGTTGCCCGGGGGTCTTCCCTCATGCCACCGAGTCCTGAGATGGCTTCAACACCAAGCACTCAACCACCATCCTCTACCCCATGAAAGCTCCTAGGTCCCACAGTCAATCAACAAGTAGAATGGATGCCAGCCGCACTGGGGCAACTTGTAGCAGACCAAGGTGTGCAGAGCCCTCCCCCAGACCCCGTGCTAGCACCGCCACCTACGCAGTCCTCTCCTCAGCACTTTCTCCACAGGATCAAACTCAGGTCCCACCCTGAGGACCAGCTACAGGGCCGACCGAGCCTCACCGCCAGCAGCACTCACCACTTGTCCCCATCCCAACAGTTGCTGTAACCTCATCTTTTCATAAGCGAGAAAACTGAGGGGCTCGAAGAGGCTAAGTGACTTGTCTGAAGTAGCAGATCCAGGATTTAAACCCAAGTCTGACATCTCCAAGTCCCAGAGAACATCTGAGGACAGTCTGGGCTCTTTACAAATGGCAATTCCAGGAGGCCTCCCCAGACAACCATCCCTGAGCCCCCTGCTCCCAGTGCATGCCGGTTGCTTGCCTGCCCTCCTGTCCCATGCTGCAGCTATGGGACGGGGAATGGCTCCCCCCAAATAGCGGCCAAAGAGGGGCGGTAAGCAGACTTCAGCTTCCCAGCACCCGCCATAGGCAGAACACATGTTTCCTGTGTTCCCTCCCTCTCCATGCTCCCAAACATGCTGGAGATATTATTATTTATCATTTGCTGAGTGCTGACAGCGTGCTGAGCATCAGGCCCAGGAGCCCAGGCCCTGCCAACACGGCTCGCAGTCAGACAGCTAGCACGACACAGCCCCCGTCACCCAGATGCACATGCAGCTGTGGGGCTGCCTGCTGGGGACCCCACACTGAGGGCCTTCCATCCTGTCCTCAGCCCCAGCAGCTGTGCCCCTCGGCCTCTCCCCAACCCCAGCAGGGAGATGCTCCTGGGCAGGACCTCCACCCCCAGGAGAGTGGAAGGATTCACTTGGCGCTGGGCTGGGGCACATGCCGGAGAAGCCCCATGCCTGCCGGTGGCTGTGCAGATCCTAAGAAAAACCAAGATGGCCACATAGCACCAGCCCCTCCTCCCCCAGGCACCCAGCTCACTCTTGCTTTCCTCCTCAGGAGAGAGGACAAGGGGCCAGAGTAAGCTCCTGGGCATGGGGAGTCCCCACTCTGTCCTGGGAGCAGGATTCAGGTCTCCCAGTGGCCTCCCAGCCCCATCCCTCCTGCTGCCCTCTCCCTGTGTGTCCTTGTGAACTAGCAGTGCTCCTGACCCTGGACAGGGCTGGGGGGCCCACCCACCTCCCCCCATCACCATTCCTGAGGCCCCAGCCTCATCCAGGCCTCTTTGCCCCTCAGCCAAATCATTCTTTCATTACTTCACCGACCTCATCGGTCATAGACTCAGGGCCAGGCCCCAGGCTGCCCACCTTCAGGAGGGCACAGTCAGATGCAGGGGGCACAGACAACCACTGGCTTCGACAGCATGGGGAAGAAAGGGGGGGCATGGCAAGCCCCCAACCCTGCCAGAAGCAGGGGAGGGGTAGGCAAGGAGATTTCCCAGGGGTGTTCACCAGGACAGCAGGTTTTCCCAGTTTGGGGTGAGGGTGGGGTGGAGGATGAGGGGTTTTCCAGGCAGAGGAAACATGTGCAAAGTCCAGAAGTAAGACGGAGCCTGGCACATTTGGAAAATAGCAAATGACAAAGTCTGGGGCAGGAGGAGAGACGAGTGAGGTGTGGGTAGGTGCCCATCTGAGCAGAATCCTCCACACTCAGTTCTAGTTAGGGGGCTTTCCGTGGGTTAAATTCTTATGGGGACCACCCCACCTTGGAAGTCCAAGAAAAGTCACATTCTTCCTTGTCCCTGGCTGCTGAGATTCCTGGGCAGAATGATCCTCCAACCCCCAGCAGAGATGCCCATGTCCTAATCCCCTGGACCTACAATTGTATACCCTTCATGGCAAAGGGGGCCTTTGCAGATGTGATTAAGTTTAAGGGTCTTGAGATGAGATTATCCAGGATTACTTAGGTGGACCTAATGGAATCACAGGAGTCCTTAAAAGTGGAGAACATTTCCCAGCTGTGGTCAGATGTGATGATGAAAGGAGGGTCAGGGAAATGCAATGTTGCTGACGTTGAAGATGGAGGGAGGAGCCACAAGCCAGGGAATGCAGGCAGCCTCGAGAAGCTGGAAAAGGCAAGGAAACAGATCCTCTCCTAGAGCCTCTAAGTGGAACACAGCCTTGCCAAGACCTCAATCTTAAGCCAGTGAGACCATGTCCAGCTTTTGATTTACAGAATTGTAAGATAATAAATGCTTTAAAGCCCCTAAGTTTGTGGTAATTTGTTACAACAGCAATAGGAAACTAATACTGCCCCAGAGACCTCGGCCACCCTGCCCTCTACCTCCCCAAACTTCTTGACGGAAGGGCGCTGCCCTTGGAGGTTGCTTAAGGAGCTCAGCTGTGTGACTGATGCAGCCTGCTCTCCAAGTATGGGCCACAGTCTGTGCTGTGACCAGTCCAAGCCCACAGACAGCCCGGCCGCCAATCCTTCCCCAGGCCCCTGGGCTGATGCACTCTCCATAGCAGAGCCTCCTCCAATCAGCTGCTCAATCTCCTCATACCTGGCCCAAGACTAGTCCCAGACCTGCTCACCTATCTGCAGGGGTCTGGACAACACAGCCTCTCTTCACTGCCTCAGTCCATCTCAGACCACCCTGCCACGTGCACCCTCCTGAAACGGCAATTTCAACATCTCACCGCCCTGATGCTAGGCTTTCTCTAGCTCCCAATGCTTGAAGCAGTGATGTCCCAACTGTGTTCCCCAGAACCTGGGGCCACTGGGGACTTGGGGAGATGGTTTGAAGGGCAACTGAACGGGAATCTGGAACACCTCAGCTGTTGTGCTGTCATACAGACAAGAGTTCACTTCAACAAAGGGGTCTCCAGATAAGTGAAAAGTGTGAATGAAGGACAAAGTCACAAACCAATGGCAAAACTCAGCAGAGTCCCCTCCCCTCCCACAGCAATGTCTATGGGTGCAATTGTTGGATTCACGTCTGCGCGCCTCTCTAGGCTGTGAGCTCCATCAGGATGTCGACCATGTCAGTTTTGTTCCCACCTCGGAAGCCCAGAATCAAAAACGGTGACTGGCACCTTTGAATGAATAAATGGATGAATGAGTAAATGAATTAGTGAATGCCCTTTACCTACCTACCTACCTACACACACACACACACACACACACACACAGTGCAGCCCCAAATCACCTCCCAGCCTCTCAGCACACTGCCTGTAGGACACACAGACACATCCCACCTAAGTGCTGCACTTTCTGGGGCCCCTCAACATCCACCCTCGAAGTGTTCTGGGGAAGGGCGGAGTGGAAAGGGCTCTCACTCATCTCCACTCTCCTCTGATCCAGGCCGGGACCTGTCCGAGGTGCTGGCAATACCAACCAGACCTCGGTCCTCAGGGTCCATCAGTGGCTCCCAGGGCCTGTAATCCCCTCCTTGGCTTCATCCCTGCTCTCTGCTGCTGCCTGCAACCTCACACAGCCTGAGGGGAAGGGATCCAAATGTACTTGCGCAAGTGTGGGGCATGGGCGTTTACAACAGGACGGTCAAGTATCCCCTGAGAACCCCCACTCACCAGCAGCATCCGGGGCAGAGGACCCCCACAAGCAAAGAGCTGCTGTGCCCTCTGAGCTTTCCAGGGAGGCTGCTGCAAGAAAGGAGGATGAGAAGAGGCCCCCTGGGGGTGGGGGGAGGGAACACATGGGCTGATCTAAGCATCTGAGGCTCCTACCCTGAGCCACCATGCTCCCATTCAACAGACACTTATCGCCCCAGCCCCTAGCAGGGTGCCCGTACACAGTAGGCACTCAATTCGGCTGCCTGCTGCAGCAGCTGCTCCCCAGAAAACTTCACTGAATCCAGCATCCCGGCAACTGGCTCAACTCAAGCCTTCACACACATGCGCATCTCTGTATGCCAGCAAGAGGTTCCAAGGGCCCCAGAGATACCATCAGGATGACACTCCGCCTGTGTGGTGCAGTGATTCACAGCCCAAGACATCCCTCCCCAGGCTACTGCCGAGTTATCAGCCCCACCATCTTCAATTACGAGGCTTGTCACTCATCTCCAGCCATCAGAAGGAAGTGAATGAGTAGATTAATGTCTTTTTAAAAACTGCTTTCATCCCTTAAAAGGATTCCTCCACAGATGCCATTTGCATTTCCAAGAGGAAAGGCAGAAGAGGCAACTCAGAAGCTCAGCTGCGCCCCCAGCCCCCTCAGCCACGTTTGATCATCCATGTCTCTCCCAAGGCCATCCCAGAGCCGGGAGGCCACGCCAGCAAACCCTCCCAGCTGAAGCCTGCGTGGTCTCGGGACCCACACCTGCTTCCCTGGGCTCCCCTCAAGAGAAAGGAGCAACAGTGCCACAAGTCCAGCAATTCCACAAAGCAGCTCTCAAGTATCTCCCTCAGGGAGTCTGTTACGGGTCGAACTTTGTCCCCCAGAAAGCCATGTTGAAGTCCTAAATCCCCACACCTCAGAGTGTGACCTTATGGGAAAAGAGGGTCATTGCAGACATTAATTAGTTAAGATGAGGTCATACCGAGTAAGGGGAGCCCCTAACCTAATAGGACTGGTGTCCTTATGAGAAGAGGGAGATGTGGACACAGACACAGGAGAACGCCCCATGAAGGGAGGCACAGGCTGGCGTGATGTGTCCATAAGCCAAGGAAAGCCAAGGGTTGTCAGTCCTCACCCGGAACTAGGAGAGAGGGAGGGAGCAGATTCTCCTGCAGAGCCTCCAGAAAGAAGCCAACCTGATTTTGGACTTCTAGCTTCCAGAACTGTGGGAGAATACATTTTTGTTGTTTTAAGCACCTGGCTTGTAGTGCTTTGTTATAGCAGCCCTAGCAAATGAATACTGAGCCCATGGCTACCCCGTCTCCTTCCTCTAAGGCATCTCCACTCTGGCCCGAGTCGGGGAACAAATGAGCACAGACAAGCTCCATGATGGGTCTCAAGAACCAGACAGGTCCCTCCCCTCACCAAAGTGCTCCCAACCACTCATGCTAGCTCATTAAAGAACACTGTGCCCAGTTTTGACCCCCACCGTAGCATTAAAATATGTTCTCCCGAGAAATAATGTTGGATGCATCACTAAGACAAAAGTACGAATTCCTAGTCAGTCAGTCCAGACACCATGCAACAGAGCCATGGACAGATGGAAGGTAAGGAAGGCATAGGGTCCTCAGAAGGGCTTGAGATATAAATACAAGCAGGGGTGGGCACCACCAGGATCTGTGCCAGACCTCAATGTTGGACTGGACATGAAAACCACGCCAGCCGACTCGACCATGCTCCACTGGGGCAGGGACCACTACTTCCTCAGTGCCTGGAATGGGACCGACAGGTGCTTCATAATTGTATGTAAAATGAATGCATCTTGCTGAAGGAGAAGCAAAGGAGACGATACTCCCATCCCTTTCGTGGCAGACAGCGGGGGTAAGGAAAGGAGATACAAAAACACGTCCAGATGTATCACTAGGATATTCCAGGCTCACCCTCTGAGGCCTTCCCCCACCAGCCATGCATCTGTGCAAGGTTGCCAACAGCCATCAGCACTAGGACCCACCGGGTGTGGTGCTGCCCTTCACTTCCCAGGGGCAAACATCACCACTGTGCCTGGTAGGAAAGAAGCAACAGCGTGCAAGCCTGAGAGCCTGACTGCATACGTTCAAATCCCAGCTCATCTGCTTACTGTCCGCGTGAGCCTGAACAAGTGACTTAACTTTCCTGTGCCTCACTCTCCTTCTCTGTAAAATGAGACTTTTGGGTTGGAGAGGATTAGATGGGTTAACACATGCAAAGCAGTTGGTACAGTGCCTGGCACATGATATGTGCTTGGTAAGTGTAAACTGACACTATTTGCTATCATTATCCCATGTCCTTACAACTCCAGAGAATAGATCCTTCCACTTGCTTTGTCGGCATTCACTGATGCTCTTCTCTGTATGACGACACCCAACAGCTATTTACAGAGAATTATGCCTTATGCCAGGGACACAGGGGAAAGTTACCAAGGCCCGAGGGGAAAAGCAGACACAACATTCAAGAATATGAGACATAAGGCATCACTATCAGTAGAGATGGAGTGCCCTGGAAGGTCATGCTGGGCAACGCATGCCAGACCAAAAGACATTTGGGTTTTGAGGGCTGAATAGGAGTTTACCAGATGGGTCTTGCCCAGTTTATAGCAGGTGTTCCATAAATAGCTAGCAACTAAAGGAGGGAGAGTAGGAGAAGAGCATTCCAGCCTAAGGGAAATGAGAATGTATGGTATGTTCAAGAACAGAGAAGGGACAGGATATGGTTTAGCCATAGCAGGGAGTATGTGAGCATAAAAGCAGGAAAGTAGGTTGAGGCCAAGTTGGGCAAAGGTCTTGAACACCATACTCAGGGGTCTCGGCTTTATTCACAGGCTGCACAGACCCAAGTCAGAAGAGGAACGACAAATAAGAGCTGGGTTTAGAAAGATGGCTTGACTTGCAAAGCAGGCGACACAAGGATGAAGACAGGAGACCAGGGAGGAGGCCATAGTAGCCCTGTCTTCCCTTACCAACTGAGCCCTGCTCTCCATTTGCCCTTGAACCATCTTCCTGGTAGAGATGTTCTTAAGTTCACACTCCTGGAGACCCCTCACTCCCAGCTATTGTGGTTAAGGACATGGTGCCCACAGATGCCTGCTATCAGAAGAGGCCCTCAGCCAAGTCCTTTTGGGGAAACGTTCATGTCTCCATGTAAGTCCCCAGTGGACAGACATAATTTGGCTGAGAGACAAGTTCAAGCCATAAACTGGAAACCCCTGATGGCAGGCTGGCTTCTGGAATTACAGCAAGCTGACATTTCAGCACTATGAGCCTGTGCCCCTTTCTTCTTCCTCACTCCCCGAAGGTGCCCTCTTGCCCTTGGCTCTGTCCAGGACCAATGGATTTCTTTCCAAATGCAGGTTGTGATGTTCTGTGTCATGGACACTTGAGAATTCCCCTGTGGCTCTGTGATTTACCCAGCCAGGTCTCAAGCTGTGCTCTGACCTTACCAGCCTGGCAGAGATGCTGTTGACACTGCCAACACCACGCTGACCATCTGCCCAGCAGCTGGGGCCACACTTAGGCAGCTGCCCCAGCAGGCACTAAAATTAGGTGACCATTGACCCAGGACATGGTAATCATGGGCAGATTGCCAGCACTGCCTCAGAGGGTCATTCCTCCCAGCCCAGGACTCAAGCCAGGGCAGAATGAGAACAGCCCAGCATCCCTTCTTAGGCCCAGGGAAACTGAGGCCTGGAGAAAAGCAAAGACCACCAAAGGGGTGTGAATTTGGATTTTTGTTTGTTTATTTAATAACTGTTCCTGAGGATGAAAAGTAATATATATTTCTAGTAGAAATTTAAAATGTATGCCATGAATAGGTAAGAGAATTAAAAATCGCAATACCTTAACCTGAGCTAATCTCCACTTCAGCTAAAATACACATTCTGCTGTGTTTCCCTCCTTTGTAGATTGTCTGACACAACAGAAAACACATTTTACAGATAATTTGTAAAATATTCCTTCCCACTACTTAGAATCACTTTTACAAATCATTAAACATTCTTCATATATATCAATTGAATCAATGTACAATATTCCATTTTATTAATATGCCATAATTAATGTAATAAACATCTTCCATTGTCGAACATGTAAGTTGTTTCCTCTCTTGCGCTATTATAAATAACACTGCAGTGAATATCTAGGTGCATGAATGTTTGCCCCCATCTATGATGACTTCCTCAGGATGGATTCCAGGCAGTGGAATGAATGGGTCACAAGAGAAGCACATTGTAAGGCCCTGATACAGACTTCCTCCTCCTCTCCAAAAGGCCAAACCAGAGGCCAGCCTTTGGTAGCCACCTCACATACCTCTGCCAGCCCTGCCATGGCTCCTTACAGCCACCGTTTGCTCATTCCTGGGATAATTTCTCTCCCAGGGAATTCAGTGTGTATAAAGCCTGGTTGTCTAGCACTGCAGCCACATGCATTTCTTTAGTGCAAGGCTGACCCATGGTTCCTATCCCCTAAACTAGCCACCACATCTAGGAGACATAGGTAGCAATCAAGTCTGAGGACCCAGGGACTCAAAGGTGCTGCTACTCCAGTGTCTTGTGGGCCTTAAATTAGGGGACAAAGTGAAACCCATTGATCAGGTCCTGTGAACAGCCCCAAGGACCTCTCCTACCCTCTTCCCCAGCTCACCCTGCTGTACACACACCCAGGAAACGACCTCCTGAGGGATGTCATCCACCCCCAGCAAGGTTAACCAATGACCCAAATTATAACACCAGACCTAAGCTAGCAACCCACAAAGCCACTTGGCCAAGAATTGAATTGCTTTTGCATTTCCCAGCAGAGAAACTAAACTCCAGGCTCGTTGTAAATAGGCTGTCTCTGGTGCGACATCAGCCTCACTTGCGGCAAGTTATGGATGGCACTACGTATCGCCCATCATAAATACCGCCCCTTGCCTAAACAAAGCTGACAGCTTTGTGCCAATAACCTTTGAACCACTCAAGCCCGGTGTCAATTGTATTTGTCTTCAAGCTGAGGTTTACTCTAGACTGTTTGCTAAATCAGGGCTCATCTGCGGAGATAATTCAAATATATTACAGGCACCAGGCAGACGTGAGGGCCTCCCCCACACGACCTCACAGGGTCTCCAACACAGCAGCCTGCACGTCCCCTAACCATTCAGCAAACTATACTGGGAAAGAACAAGAAACAGGGGGCAAAAAGAGACACTGAGGCCAGGATTATAACCCTGGCTGTGCTGCCAGCTCTCTGTGCAACTTCAAGAAAGTCACCTGGCCACAGTAAGCCTCTGTTTTCTCCTGAATGAAGGGAGTAACTATTTTTCTGAAACATGGAGAATCTATTTTTGGAGGACTGTTTACGTATTAAATCAGGCTACATGAAGGAATCAGCTCTGGAAAGTGATAACCCAGGAAGTGCAGAAATGCACAATGAGTTCCCACCCCAGGCAAGAGATGGATAAGCCAAGAGCAAAAACCTTCAAGAGCTGGTGGGCTGAGGAGCACCAGTGCGGAAACGCTCTTACCTGGTTAGGGTGGGGGAGCTGGAGGAGGTTCTAAATAGTTATGATATAATGCATAGATACTTTTTAACAAAAAGTCATATAATATATAACATATGTGTTATATAACATATAACAGGGAAAAAGCCACTTTGGTCAAAGCAGGTGCAGTTACTGTGGCCACCAAGGCTGGGCTAATTTCTGCAATTTGTATTACCTGAGTGCCTGCTGCGTGCCAAGCACTGGGCTGCTGCCAGGGAAACATGGAACTCAGGCAAGGTTCTCTCGCCCACAGCCAGGGCCCCTCCCACACCCACTCTAACCACCCCCAACCCACCCACCTTCAACCTGGGGCCCTCTCAGATATGACCCCAAGTCCCCAGTGCCTCTCACTGTTTGAGGGGCTTTGCCCAACCCAGTCACGAGCCTCCCACCTGGTAGGAACCCAAATACCCCCTAGGAAGTGGGACAGAGACCCCGAGAAGTACCTCACTGTGCTGCATCTCATGACTATGAAGCCGTGGGCTTGACAGTTCAGGAGGCTAGGGCCGGAGGACTAAGGTGTTGAGGGCTGTGTTTAGATTATGTCCCATGAGCCTCTCTTGAAAATGGAAGAGAAGAATTCAACAAGGAAAACTCTCTCAAGAATGGAAGGAGTAAAGAGTGAACACAGCTGCTAATAGAGGTGCCAGGCAAGCTGTATGACCCCAGGCACCCAGCACCTATGAGCATCTATTCCCCTTATCTGTAAAATGAAAAAAATATGCTTTGTCCAAAGAGCCACTGCAAAGATCAGGCAAAACAGGGACCATCAAAGCCTTTTGCCTTCTGACACATGCTCCACCAGCCAAAGGGATTATTGCTGTGATGGTTGTAAGGCTGTGTGTCTTTCCCCCAGTGAGGAGGCAAGAGATCCAAGTTCTGCTACTGGGTCTACTTCTAATTTGCTGTGAGACCTCAGGAGTGCCCTCCAAAACCCCTGGGCAGCACTAGAATAATGAGAGACTTGCACAAGACAATCTCTAAAGTCCGTTCAGCTCCGATGCCATGGGATTGATTCTGTGATGCCGGTTAACTACAGAGACCAGCCCACGGCAAGGTGGCCCTCCCCAGAGGTCAGCCCAACCCCACACCCCACCAATATGATGGGAAGATGTTGGCAGGACTGGGGTCAAAGACATCACCGTCACTCACCTTCAGGAGCCTCACCCCAATCTGGGGATGTGGGACCCCTCCAGCTTCTACTTCTCGTCTCTGCTGGCATCTGGGAGAAGGGAGAAAAAGGTTGCCCTGCTTAGTGCCTGGCCCATCTCTTTACCATCTCTGTACCTGGAGGAAGGGAGAAAGCAAGACAGCAGTGCCTATGCTCAGAAGGAAAGGCAGAAGACATTTATAAATGACCCTCTTAGCTGTTTACGAGACACCTTCTGAGAGAAAGCAGAGGAGAAATAAACTTGAAGTAGGGAGACCTGGCGGGTGTCCAAGATGCGCTTTGATAAGCCAGCTGTGCCAGCATTTCTCCTGTGTTTTTATGGCCACCTTTACGGCCCTGTGTTTGTGACTCTTTATCAGGGGCCGGAAGGGGAGAGTGCCCAAGATCCAAGGCAAAAAGCCTTCCCCGGCAACTCCATGAGCAGATACCACCTCATCTGGAGATCAAGATAACCCTGGTTTCCCTCCCAGTCCAGGCAGCCGTCCCCCAGATACCCATATCTGGGGTGGACAAGAAATTCCTGAGGACGGCAGTAAATTTGCAGATCCAAGCCCTCCTGGAAGCCCCAACTGGGCCGAAGCCAAGTGAAAACAAAAACAGGGCTGGGGATGGAACTGAGGTTCTCTGGAGACATCAGGAGACTCTGGAACATTTGTCCCAATGCTGAAGTTGGGTAGAGTGTCTCAGGGCTCCCTCCCCCAGCATAACCCAGTGCTCTTCACTGGGGCTGGGGTCACACCAGGGTTGGGGCTGGGGCTCTGCCATCCCCACCCCCCTGAACTTGCCAGGATTGTGTGTTAAAAACACCAAGGTAGGGGGAAGCTCTTCCATCAGGCAACCTAGGTCTAAATCCCAGCTCCCTCCTTGCTGCCTGAGGCAGTAACTTCCTCTAGGCCTTTGTTTTCTCATCTGCAAAACGGCCTATGCAAACAGTCCCTCACCTTCTAAGACAGGACACACAGAAGGCGCTCAAAAAATAGAAGCAAGCTTTATATTGGGTAAAAGTAGCCAACAGGCCAGAATTCACTTTCCCAGACTGGCTGGGCCCTGGAAGCCTGAAACCTTCCTATCAGCCTCACCTGAATGACGGTGGCCCTAGCCCCTGCTCTACATGTGTGGCAAACCACACTGGGCTCCTGACATGGGTCACTGTGCTTGGGGGAAAGGGGAGTGCTTCAGAGACGGAGAAAGGCATAGTACTGAGCCCCAAAAAGCCCACGATCTGTGACCAAAAATAAACCTACAGAAACAGGATATGCTAAGTGTAAAACTCTGAGACTGTACCAAGGGAGCAGGAAAGTAAGACACCATCATGGTCAGGGAAGAGAGGCTGCAGAAGGCTTCTCAGAAGAGGGGCCTCTGGGCTAGGCCTGGAGAGTATGAATAGGAGTTGGCCAAAAGAAAGAGGAGGAAGAAGCCACTCTCTGCAGAGTCATTTAAGCTGATACCAGGTCCTTGGTGAGCCCCACACAGGGGGAGGCTGGGAAAGGGCGGCAGGAGGTGAGGAGAAACCGTGGGCCGGCATGCAATTAGCAAGAGCCCTGAATGTAGGCTGGGCAGCCCCAGCCTTGCGCTGACTGGAGTCTGCCGCTGGCGCTTTGGGAGAACCCCTTTTGGATCACAGCGGAGGGGAGGTCTCTGGAGACCGGTGAGGACGCTGGAGGCGGGGCAGGGAATGTTGCCTCGTCGCGGTGGCCTGAGGTGTCAGCCTGGCGGACCCCAGGGAGCCTGCCTTCAGGGCTGGTGCTTTTTGAGGGCAGCGGGGAGGCCCGAGCTAGACGCCCTCCCGGAGTGCGGCCCTGGCGGCTCCACAGGTCTCCGGGTCGCCCGGCGAGCTCTGCGAGGCGCCACCGCGGGCCTGGACGCAAACACCTGCTGCTGGGCGACCCAGGCGCCTCGCGCGGGAGAACGAGCCTCTGAGCTCTGCTCCTCTGACCGCCCCCTCTGTTCCTGAGCTGTCAGAACCCTTGCAGGCAACACCCACGCGCCTTCTCCTCCCTGCGCCTGCGCGGGCCGGGTTCAGCGGCTGTGCTCCCAGCTGCGCCAGCCGCGGGTCTCAGCAGCCGCCCCGGGGCTCCAGCGCGACTGGGAGCGCTGCTTCCAGCTCCCCGCCCTGCCCACTGTCCATCGCCCCCTTGCACCGCCCTCACCCCTCTCCCTCCTGCCTTTCCAAGCCCCCCGCCCAGTTCCTGTTGTGCTGTGGGGGCATGCCTTTTTGCCCCCCAAGCAGAACTCTAAACTGGCTATTTATTTTAGTTTTTTTTTTAACGTTCTATTTTGAAATAGTATAGATTTACAGGAAGTTGCCAAGATGATACAGACAGGCCCCTGTGTATCCTTCACCCAGTTTCCCCCAGTGGTTACATCTTACATTATTAACACAACATCAAAACCAGGAAACTGACATTGGTATGAAGTGTGTGCATAGTTTCATGTCATTTCATCCTGTGTGTCAATTCATGAGATCACCACCAAGCATCAGCACCAAGATCTCCCCCGCTACCCTGACAGGCACACTCACCCCCTCTCCTCCCCACCATCCCCAACTCCTGGCAACTACCAATCTATTTTCCACATTTAAATTTTTGTCATTTTGAGGATGTTATATAAATGGAATCATACAGTATGTGGCCTTTTGAGATTGGCTCTTTTCACTCAACATAGTGCCCTTGAGATTCAGCCAAAAGGAATCAAAAGTTCATTCCTTTTTATTGCTGAGTAGTGTTCCACGGTATGGATGTACCAGTTTGTTTAACCATTCACCCATTGTAGGACATGTTAGTTGTTTCCAGCTTTTGGCCATGGCGAATAAAGCTGCTATGAAGACTCGTGTACATGTCAAAATGCCAAACATTTGCTCCATTTTTAAACTGTTCAACACTTTTCTTCAAAATGTCATTTTTTAAAGTGGCTCATGTTTATGACTTATTCATGTTTACAAGTTTATACCCACTTCCTCCCCAGAGGCTTTGAGATGGCCTTTTTTAAAAGTATGTACAATAAAATTTTTAAAAATCAAATCAAGATAGAGAATGGAGACTGAACTCAGGAGATCTAGCATCAGATGCGCTGGTCAAACGTTCACACCCGAGCAAAGTGGGAGGCAGAGATGGGGACCTTTGCTTCCCTCTTTCCATTCTCCTACCACCCGGCCACATCCCAGGCCTACCAGAGAGTGGAAGACAAAGCAGAAGTGTGAGCAGGAAGCAGGGAACCCAGACATGTGGACCCAGAACCTGGCAGGATACTACACAAAGGCTAAGGCCTGCATTCCCCTGTCCTCCAGGATAGAGGGCCAGTCACGAGCCTTCCCGTGAAGCAGTTCCCCCACACTTGCAGCCCAGCTACCACCCAATTCCCTTCTTCACCTCCTTGTAGGCTGAGGTGTGGATGGCCAAAGGGGGTTTTTCCATTGCCACACTACAGGCCCAGATGGACCCCTGGCCAGGTTGCTAAATGAAGGAAAGTGTATAACCTTGAGTGAGTCCTTCCTCTCTTAGGCACTGAGGTACCCAGCCCAGCTCTAAAGTGAGGTGCACAGCCAGGGCAGCTCAGACATCTAGTAATAGTTCCACAACAATTCTGGGTGGGCCTGCAACAGAGCCCAGGACAGAGGAGAACACCCAGACTTCCTCTGCTGGGGCTCCTGGCCACCTCTCCTCCTCTTCAGGGCCCATGGAGGGGGCTCCTTGGAGAATACTGGGCACAGGGGATGTAGAATCAACAGGCACACATGGAGAGATGGAGTAAGGCACCCAGAGCTCAGGCTGGCAACCTGCTGAGGGGCCTAGGGGCCCAGAGCCTGGGCTCTGGGCTGCCTCTACTCAGAAAGAAAGGAGCCCAGGGCCACTAAGTAGGCCAGATCATCAGAGGGAAGGCAGGGATTTGGCCTTCCCCACTCCCTGCCAGGAGACCCCCTTCCCCAGCTCAGAGGAGAAAGCCAGGGGCCCTCTTTAGTCCTCCCTGGCCTCCTACCAGGACCTGCTCAGCTGCCTCTTGCCCCCTATCCACCTTCCTAGAGCAGAGCCCTGCTCAGGCCACTTTCCAGCTCAGTCATCCTCAGTGGCTCCCCATTGCCTGGGGGACCCCTTGTCCTGACATTCAGAGCCCAGCTGGCCTTCCCATCCTAGCTCCCATCACACCTCCATGGGCACTCTGGGCTCTGCCACACTGAACTAAAGTAAACTCACAGGTGCCCAAACATCCCCACACTCCCCAGCTCCGTATGTTTACCTGTGCTGTGCACTCTCCTAAACGCCTCCCCAGCTGCTCTGAAGGAAGTCTCACCAGGATCCTAAGGCCCAGTGCAAAAGGTACCTCCTCTAGGAAGCCTTCTCTGATGATGTACCTCACCTGATGCTCACAGTTATGGGGGCAGGGGATGGTCAGAGCTGGCTCGCCAAGGGTGAGGACCCCATATTATAGCTGACCCTCCACCGCTCCTGTTCTGCCCTCCTCCTTTGAAAGAGGTGGCCATATTAGTCATGACTGTGGACAGAGACAGAGAGAGAGATCACCTTGAGCCCTCTAGTTCAGGGGGGAATGTTGGGTCCCCTCTCAGCCTGGGTATATCCAGGTATCACAAGCTCCCAGGCCCCAGTGCCAAACCAGCTCTGCCTCCTCGGAAGCTTTGCCACTGTTGACTTTAGTCAAACTTCCTGGTTCCTAGAGGAAGAGGGACCTTGGGATGTACAGGTCACATTGACCTCCCAGCCTACCCAGGCACCCTCAGATGACCCTGCACGCAGGGGCTCCCAGGGAGACGCAGCTCAACAGGGAGGAAGGCTGCCACCAACATGGTGTACCAATCTAAGGTCCAGGCTCTGGCCAGCTGGTCCAAAGTACATGGGAGAGGATGGTGGTAGGTTTTGGCAGAGGACACAAGCCTGGGGGCAGAGCCCATGGAGCCTTCAGGCCCAGGCCACTCCCTTTTCCTCACTATTTATGGCCCCTTGGAGTCTGCTCTCCCTTTTGTTCTGCCAAACAAGCTCACTCCTGACTCCTAAGTCAGCCAGGGACTTGGCAAACATTTGTCAAGACTCGTCCCCTCACTTTGTGTTTGTCTACTCGGCAGAGATCGGGGCTGTGTGCACAGACAAGTTTCCCCTCCAAGGCTCAGCAGGAATCCCCCATCCTCTGTGGCCACAAGGCCTCATCCCCAAGTATATCAAGGTGGGCGTCTCCCTAACCACCAAAAGTCCAGCCTCCCTCCACACTACCTGAAATGCCACCATTGTCGCTTAGTACCATGCATTCCCCCTGGGGCAAGGTCCTGTCACTCAGACAGTCATGCTAAGCAGCAAGAGTTTGAGGAGTTTTAGGGGTCCCTATGAGGGCTCAAGGTTTGTGGTGGGGGCTGAGAGTGAGCTGGAATCCAGCAGGGGGAGGGGAGAGGAGGCAGGAGCTCCCCCTACTGCCTCACCCCAGCCCCAGCCTCCATGGGAGGGGCTGTACCCTGGCTGGGATTCACCAAGATGGTCCCGCCCAGCCAGTTGAGGTCAATGTGCCCTGATCAATGCTGCGGGACAGACAGCCAGCCCTCAGAAAGGCGGGTTCTCCGGGGAGAACTCTGATTTCATAGTCAGTGCCAGGGAGAAGACAGATGGAGGCTGATGCCAGATGGAGACCCAGAGGGTAGAGACATTACAAGGAGAGTGAGTCTCTAGGCCTCAGTTTCCCTGTATACATAGTGGGAAAGCAGAGAGAGCCCATTCTCTGGCAGGCCAAGGCTGCAGCTGCCTCAAACTCCACAGCACAAGGACAGGAGGGAGCAGCCCTGGACACAGAGCCCAGGAGCCAGGCAGAGTTCACCTCCCTGTGCCTTGACTTCTTTTATTCTTGGATACTAAAACAGTCCCTGCTCTACAGATTTGCCTTGAAAACTGAAGGAGCTAATGCACAGGAAGATGTTAGCAAAGGCCTGGCACACACCTGGGCACTTAATCCATGGGAGCTGGTGTTATTATTACTATTATGTGGGACCTTAGGCATGTCAGTAAGCCTCTCCCAGCTCAAGGTTCTCATCTGTAAAATGGGGTGACAGCTGGTTGTGATGAGGAAATAGCCTGATACAAAGAGCCCAGCTCAGACAGAGCACACAGCTGATGCTCAAAAAATGTGCCCCTCTGCACACATCTAGTAGGTATTCAATAGATGTCAGCTAACTTGCATCAGAAATGGCTAACAGGAAATTTAAAAGGAACAAGCAACAACAGGCCCCTGAGGAATGGAGAGGGGAGGCCACCTTGGCTGTCCCTAGGGTCCAAGACCCTCAGAGGCTGGGGCTGGACAACCTCATAAAGCTCCTGCAGCACAGGGGGCCCTGGAGCTCCTTGGGGGTGTCAGGAGGGCCAGAAGGGGCTGCAGAGGAGGGCAGATGAGCGACGAGGGCAGCACTGCATTCCTCTATTAGGGGTCCTAGTAAAGTTTCAGCTGAAAAATGTGCCCTGCTGCTAGAACTAACCCAACTTCTTTTTTTTAAGGTGAAAAAATAAAGCCCAGAGAGGCCCATAGGCACCTTGAAGCCATGGAAACCCTTCTTGGTGTCTCTTTAGGCTGCTTCTCATTGCAGCTGGGGCAAGGGGGGACAAGGGTGTTGTGCCCCCAGCCCCAGGTAGATAAGAACATCTGGATTAGCCTGCCCTTCACTAGCTTTGTAATGGCCCTGCCCCACTCCAGCTCTGGGGTAACCCCTGCTACCCTCAGGGTTCAGCAAGAAGGTCACTTCCTCCAGGAAGCCTGCCCTGACCACTGGGTTAGGTATGCCGCCCCTGTTCCTTGTTCCCATGACTCCTAACCTGCCCATTTCCAAAGATGTATTTATCTTTAGATCCAATCCCCTGTAAGGGATTACACTGGGATTGTCAATCACACCTGGGTCCCTGGCACCCTACTCAATGCCACCATGTAGAGTGGGTGCTTAATAATTGCCTGTTGATTGAAGGAATGAAGTGTGGCCTCCATTGTCCTCATCTGTAAAATAGGTAAATACCACCTCCTACAGTGAAAAAAGTGGGCCACTCACTGTGGCCAGCAAGTCAAGGGCTCAAACAACAGGGGTCTTTCTCCTGCTGTCCTGAGCAGGATCTGAGGTCTGGCAGCCAGGCAGGCACCACCCACCAGTTTCCTCTGCCACAGCAGAGCCTCAACCCAATGAGCAGAGGCCTGGACTGGGCAGAGAGGGTCTCTTACCAAGACCCCAGGGCATCTCACCCATCAGAGATGCCTGCCAGGCCAGCACACACCCTCCCAGCATGAATATTTATTTAGGATTTGCAGAGAAAGGAAAAACACCAAGTACTTCAAAGCATTCTGCAGAGGAAAAGAGACCACAAAGCCCTAGGGATGCAGTAGAGGCTCCCATAGCTGGCTCCGGGCTGACCCAGGATCTACCACAGGCTGCTCACAATGGGCTCCCACAGCTGCGAGCCAGACCCCCCACATATGGGCATCCCTGTACCTCACAGCCCTGCAAGGCAAGAGCTCTTAGCTGATTCCCAGTGAGCCTGACTACCAGGGAGAATTGGGGCCAGACATGAACACACAGAGTATCTCAAGTCCCCAAGTTCTATCCCACTGGGCCTGGGAATGAGGCTGGAGTGCTGGGGTGCACAGCTTGGACTGAGGCAATAGCAGTGCAGGTTCCCCAAACCACCCTCACAACTCTGCACAAAAACACACTCCCATTGCCCCATGGCGGGGCGGCCCAAGGACCTCCAGCAACAATGGCAGTCACTTTGAAGCCACCAGCCCTGTGCATCTAGGGTTCCCAAGCTGAAGGGGTGCAGCCCCACAACAGTGAGGAAACATAAATATTTCATGGGCAGCTCCCTCCCAGCCTCCAATCATGTTTTCAATTGTCATGAAACAATTCAGAATTTCCCACTCAGGGCTAATGGGCAGCCGTCAGCCAGTCAGCCAGTGCAGGCAGAGGTAATTATTTTAAAAGCTTCTGACAGGGCTGTTCACCGCACCAGCTCCCCAAATTGTCCACACTGGTGGCTATGCCCCTTTAGGCCCTGAGCATCCCGTGTCCCCGTGCAGCAAGCAGACATCTGGAGGGCTGCTGAGGCACTGGTCGCAGAGCCTGTGAGCATGAGAGAGACTGACTGGACCTACAGATGGGTAAACTGAGGCCCTCCAAGGGGGCAGCTCCAGAAAGTCAGGGGCCATGACTTCTCACCTTGTATTTCCCATGCCAAGCTGTGGCCTCTTGTCCTCATGGTAGATGAATGCACAGGCAGATGGACTGATGGAGAAACAGGGATGATGGAGTGGCTGAGTGAACAATGTTGCAACAGTCTGCTGCCATCTCACCTCCTCAAATCCATCCCCCACTCTCTAGGCAGAGTAGTCTTCCTCAGATGCACATCTCACCAGATCTCTTATCTGGGCTCCTCTTTGCCTTCAGGATGACATCCCACCCTCCTCACAAGAATTGTGACACCCTGGTATCTGCTTCCCACTTGATTCTCCAACTTCCTCTTCCCCCATGCTCTGCCTTCTCACCTGTCCCCAGGGCTATCATGAGGCCACACAGTCTTTCTTTTAGATTGTCAAGTGTACCACAGTTTCTCTCACCCCAGAGCCTTTGCACATGCTGCTTTCCTAGAGAGGGGACCCCAGGGGATAGGAAAACGGTTACAGGCAACTCCTCAGTAAGTCACTCAAGGCCCTTCAACACCAGGCTGCAGATTTCCTCTCCAGCACTGTGCCCCAAATATGGTTATGGGTTTGTGTGTCCTGCCTCCTTTGCTCAGCCCAAATGGGCAGCAGCCATCCGTCTCTGCAATCACAGGCACAAAACATGTGCTCTCTAACCTTTGCCAACTTGAAAGATGCCAGTCTACGAGAGTCCCAGGCCAGGGCTCTTTCCACTGTTCTATGCAGATGCTGACAGGACTACTTGAAAAAATACTCGAAATGCCCAAATAGCTTCTCTTTTTGCTTTGGCTGCCAGGAATCTCAGAGTGCAATAGAATAATGCTCAAACACATTAATATCTTACCTGATCCTAGGGGGTCCTCTCTACTTTTAGAGCCTGCAACTCCCTCCTTCTCACAGATGAAAAAGGGAGTACAAATAGATTCCCTCCTTGCTGTGTGGATCCATCCATGTAGGTAGTCAATAGACTCTGAGTCTCCCTTCTGGTAGCCCTCCACCTCTCCCCACAGATGAGTGCAGGAAGAATTCTGGTGGACTTCAGACTCTGCTACCAGAGCCCAGGCCTGCACACCACATTTGGGTGGACTCCCCACCCATACCATCAGCAGCCCCCTGAGAACCTTCACAGAGCAGGGGCTTCTTTGGGAACAACCCCTTCTCTGCCACCAGCTCAGAGAACTTGTTCCAGGTAGCCACCAGGATTCTTGGGGGAATGTGGTGAGTGTTCCTTCCCACCCTTCTGGAGTGGAGCCTGTGACCCTGGCCAACCACAGCACTTTCCCCACAAAGTGATTGGTTCAGGAGTGGGCATGTAAGCCACACCCAGCCAATCAGCATAACCAAATCCCCTTGCCCACCCTAAGGAGGGTCCTATGGTTGGCAAGAGAAGCTCAGCCCTGTTCTCCAGAAGCTTTCAACTAGTAGGGACAACAGGTTCTAATCAATCATTATACAAATATTAATTTCTATACTATTGCAAAAGAGCTGTGAAGGAAAAGGACACTCCCACTACGTTTACTTGGTATTGAGATAAGAAACCCTGCTTGAAGAATTGTTATGGCTTTCCACATAACTGTGGCTGAACACGTTTGCCCATTATATTTTGTGTGAATCCATGGGACAAATGCATCATAGAGTTTTGTACTAGGGAGAAAAATTTCTATTAGAGGAAGCATGGCAGTTTGGAAGGAGAGACAAAGCAAATACGTCAGCCAATCCTGCTAATCCTTTTTTGGTCAGGCACCTGGAAGCTCAAAGCTAAAGAGATACTCAGGAACAGAAACTGTTACTTTGGTTCCAGGTGGATCCAGCCCCAACCTTCTGCTCTCTGACTCCTGATTCCTCTGCCTTCACAGTGAAAACATATGTGACCCAAGATGTCAAAACATAAGGAGAATTGTGAAAAATTCTTTTTGGAGAAGCAAAAACAAGATTATAAAAAGTGTGTTTTGGCCCACCCCAGTTCACCAAGAACTTCCAGATTTCCTACTCCACCAGCCTGCCCAGCTTTCCTGGGCCAAAACTTCCTAGCAGCTGAGCAGGGCATGGGGGCAGGTCTACTAAATCAGAAAAGAGGTCTGGGGTCTGTTCCTGCCTATTTCAATCAACACGACCACCGGGGAAAAGAAGGAAACAAAAATAAGAGCAAAGTATTTTAAAGAGGAAAGCAGTGGGGGGGGGGGGTCACCATTGGTATTCAGCCTCTGCCCACAGGACTCAAGGCCAGATCCCTCACCTTCATCATCTCATCCATTTCTCAAGGAAGGGGGAACTATTACTCTCACATTTCACAGATGCGGAAGCTGAGGCTGGGAGAGGTTATATTACTTGCCTAAAGCCACATGGCTAGTAAAAGCCACAGACAAGCTTCCAACTCTGGCCATCAGGTGCCAGAGACAGCATCTTTCAGCACCACAGGCTCTGCCTGGGAAAAAGGGCATGCAGAGAATCTCACACACACCCAGTCACCCAATGGGAACAAAACTCAGAAGACTGCTAGTGTGCAGCAGTAGGGAGGTGTGATTTCCCGCCACACACAGATGCCAAAGTAAAACCTGCCAGTCAGTTAGGTGCCTGCCAGCCCTCCATAGCAAGGGTGAAGTGTTGCATCTATGCCCAAAGATTCCCCCCCTCACTTGGGGTAGGGGGAAGGTTGCTGGAGACAAGGTCTGAAGTAGCTCAGCAAAGCAGCTCTAGGGCTGGACCCACCAACAGGCCATTTTCACACATAAAACAGCCAGTGGGGAGGGGGATAAGAGAAGTGGGGACCAGAATCCCTACAGCTGCAGTATGGAGACTGCATTTCAGCCAGGCAGTCCCCAGGCCCAAGTCTGCCAGCAAACGCCCAGGTCAAGGACCTGTATCTTTACTCAGGACCCTGTGGGCACGGAGCCCCATGCATCCACCCGAGAGGGGTTCCCCCTGCTAAGGGTTGAGAGCAGTCTCCTCATGCAGAGTCCCCAGAACAGCATGTCAGGGTGTAGGGGCCACCCCGCAGGGCCTGAACCCAAGGCCTCAGCGTGCTTGGGTCTGGCCCACTTCTGGCTTTGGAGGTTGGGTGGGGGTCACTCGTCTCCCAGTTCCTGGGCCAGGCGGCCTTGGAGGCATCGAGGAGCAGGGCGCCAGGGCGGGTGCAAGGCCGCAGCCTCTCCTGCAGCAGCTGTCAGCGAGAATCAGGCAGGGAGGCGCCGCCGGTGACGGCACCTCATGAAACATTAATGCACCGCCACCCCGCTGCCATCTCCCAGCACCTTGCACCCGAAGCAGCCGCTCTGGAGCCTGTGGCCGTCGGCGGGCATGCTTGGTGGCTCCTGCCCTAGAGTGACAGGCCACAGCTCGACCCGCCGTCCCATCCCACAGTCCCAACAGCTGCAAACAGACTCGGCGCTTGCAGGAAGCAGGAGTAGGTTTGGCCAATTGGTTTCCCCGAGGCTTCATGCGCAGGGTATCTGGCCACAGGGCAACGCTCCGACGCGGTGGCCCGCGTGTGGGTGAAGCGCCAGCTCCCCGTTCCCCTCAGTCCTGCCCAGCTCCCAGTGGCAGCCAGCCAGGAACAGGCTTCCGGGGCCTCATGGGTCGAGGCCTCCCCATTCCCGGGCCGCAGCAGGATGACCCCTGGAGGCCGTGTGGGCGTAGGAGCTGGACAAGGGGCCAAAGAAAGGGTCTGAACTCGCGGGGTCGTTCTCCCCTTTCCTCACCAGCCCAGCCCCTGAGGAGGGGGAAGGAGGGAATCCCCCCAGCAGGGCAGGTCCGGCGGTTGCCCCTCCCTAGCATCCCCCACCCCCATACACAGAGAAACCCTAGGGTCTGTCCTCCAACCTACGAGGCTGCCAAGCTCTGCGGAGGGGACTCTCCTTGCCAACACGCAAGACCAGCTCCCTCCCGCAGGCTGAGCAGAAAGAGGAAAGGTACAATCTCAAAACCCGGGCTCGACAGTCACCCGGCAGGACCCCGCGAAACTCCGACCAGACCCCGACTAAACGGAAGTAGGCCGGCCCCTCACGAGTCAGGTGGGAAACTGAGCCCAGGGACAGACAGCGCGCCGCTGGGACCAGGATGGAACCCGCAGCGACTTCGTCCGCGTGCGACCGGCCCGGCGCCCACCCCGTGCCGGATGTGCGAGCTGTCCCAGGGTGCGATCCTCGGCCCTGAGACCCGGCCGCGAGCCGCGCGGACCCCAGCCAGCGCCCCGAGGGAGGCCGAGACCCCTAGCCCGCAGGACCGCGCCGCCCCCTCCCCGCCGGTCCTGGCGAAAGCCTAGCTTCCCCTCCCCCCTTCCCGCCTCCGCGTCCCGTGTCCCCGCCTTCCCCGCGGGCGACGGGCGGCGGCGGCGGGAGGAGCGGGCCGAGTCGAGGCAGCCGGGACCCCGCGCGCTGGGATGTAGGGAACCAGCGGGGACCGAAGCTGCGCAGAGACAGAGACAGAGCTGGAGCCGGGGCCCCAGCCGGAGCGGGAACCTGAGCCAGAGTCCGCGGCGGGCGAGCCCGGAGCCGACGAGCCGCAGACGCGGCGCTGCCCAGGTGGGGTAAGAAACGCTGGGTTAGGGTCACAGGGTCTCCGCGGTGGAGGGGCGCAGGGAGGTGGTGGCCTAGTCCTACGCTGTTTGCTCCCGGCGTATGTTGGGTTTGGCTGTCGGCGCGGGACAGAGGGAAACGCGCGGAAGGTCAGGCGCCATCGAGGCAATGCGAGGAGCTCGTTCTTGCACCCAGGGCACGGTCACAGCTGCCGTCACCGGGTGCTACCTCATCTAACCGATGGGCCCACCCTGCGCTTCGGCCTGGGCCCTGGCCCCCTGAAAGGGAAGCATCCTCGGGGGTGCGGGCCCCGGCCCCGCAAAGAGCACAACCCGGGAAGCTCTTCGCAGCCCCTCGCGGCGGCGCGGGACGCAGAGGACCTCTGGGAGAAAGGGGCAGGCGGGAGGGCGGCCCGCCGCTCCCTGCTGTGCCTAGGGATGAGGGCTTCCCCACGAATGGAAGCGCTGGCCCCTCTGCATGGCCCGCGACTTGGGCCGTAGCTTCGCGTCAAGAGGGTATTTTACCTAAACGAAACCGCTTCATTCGTTCGTTCGTTCGGGCAGCAATGCCGCAGAAAAGCACCAGACATCGGCTGGAGCCCCGGCTCTCTTCGCCCCAGACCCCAACGTCCCGCCGCCGGGCTCGGAGGTGCCCCCAGCCCACGGTGGCCTTCCCTCGCCGGCACGGGTCGGGCTTTCTCTTCCCCTGAGAGAAACCCCAAATGCTCTTCGCAAAGTCCAATAAAGGTATTCCCGCGGCTTCTCCCGGGTTTGGTTGTTGGCGCGGGGTCCTGGAGCACACAGAAGCTCCCTCTAGAACCCGTTCTCAATTTCGGAATTCTGAATTGACCAGCCTTGTAAATTGGTACGGATTCTGCCGCGGCAAAGCCAGGGCCCCAAGGCCGGGATCCCAGTAATGGGAACCCCAGGCTGGAATCCTGGTCCCAAGATTTTCCGATTTAGGAATTCCCTGAATCTAAAAATGAGTCCACTTGTCTGAGAACTAAGACTTGGGTATTCTCTTGGCATCCCAGTGACCTCTGAAAGCCACCGGGGCTGCAGGGAGGAAACCCCCGGTTGCTGTCCAGGTGGCGGAGGACGCAGGTCTAGGGTAATGGACGGGTCTAGGGTAAAGGCAAAAGCTACAGGCAGCAGGGGCAGCACAGGAGGGGACTTGCTGTCCCCCTGCCCTTTCCCCGGGCTGCTCTGGGCTTCCCCTATTTCTGCCAGGGAAAGGAAAAGAGGTAGGCTGGGGCGTGGAGACAAGGCTGCCTAGACTGGAGGATACACAGGCTCAGAGTACCCTTCTCTCTTGAAAGCAGCTGGGAAGAGGAGGCTGTGGCACAGCAAAGGCTGGCACTCTGCTCCCAGCTGTGTGAGGAGCTGCTGCCACTTTCCTAGTCTTCTCTTGCCCACAGCCCAGCCATTTGCAGGAACCAGACAGCGTGCCAGGAACTCAGGTGAGCGATGGGCCGGATAGAGCCATGGGCCCTACCAGCCACTGATCCAGGAGCCCACAGCACAGAGTTCCGGTACTCCCAATCTGTGCTCCACTGGCAACCACCCTGCCCTAAGACATCCCAGCTCTCCCAGGACAGGCTGGGGATCCCCACTTGGCAGGAAGCCTCAGACTGGGGTCCTGAGAAGCCAGAAGGATCCAGTGAGGTCTTTCCAGTCCCTACCTGAGCACCCTCCTCCTCCCTTACCCAGTAATTACTTGTTTTCAACAAAACAAGAGTTTTTATTGGGGAGGGGGTGTTAGATCAGACAGAAGGAAGTAGGTGGTCCAGGCTGCACTCCCAAAACTGGGTTTTCTAGTTTGAACTTCTCGGAGGCCTAAGAGGCTTAGGGCTGGAATGTCCCAGAGAGTCATGGATAGCCCTGGGGGCAGGCTATGGCACATTCCTTCCTTTTCCTAAAACACCTCGATTCTGGGAGCAAGGATTAGGGCAGGCTACCCCCATGGGTGGGTGGAAGGATGCCCCCCATGAGGGCCTTCCAACCACCCTTCCCAAATTAAATTACTAAACCATTCTTGGGCACAGAGTCTGTTTTGAGTGAGCCCAGCTTCAAAAAGGGTCCCTGTGATGACTACTTCAATCCCACAATAGGCCAGGCTTCTCTGCTCAGCCCAGCCAGAACCCTAAACTCCAAAATTCTTGAAAGTCACACAACCACTGCTGGCTCTGTATGGCCAGGGAGGAATGGGGAGTTGGGCACATGGTTCCAGCTCCAGCAAGCCCCCTTCTCTCCTCTCCTCATGTCCCATCAAATGAGCTGGAGGCTGAAGCAGCAGGCAGAGATAGGTGAGTCCTAGGCTGGACATGGGAACTGAGGCACAGGGCAGGTGAAGCCTTGACCTTGAGGCAAGTGCAGGTCACACAGCAAAGGTGGGGGAATTGAACCTCTGCTCTTACTCCTGAAAGAGTGCTGCCTCCTGTCCTTTGTGTGTTTATGATGTGTCTGTGAGCGTGCAAGAAGCCCCTACCCTGACAGGGATAGTATAGCTGGGGAAGAACAGAGAGTATGTCCAGGTCCCTTCTCCAGCCAATGTGCAGGATCAGGCCACTCCTCTCAATCAATCACTTCCTCACCCCGTGATCATTCAGTGCGGCCTAGGCACAGCAGAACGGATTCCCCTGAGCAGTCCCCACTAGCCTCAGCCCCTCTTTGGAGCTTGAGGCCCCTGAGGATACCCGGCTTCACCCAAAACAATCTGAGGGCCTTTCTATCCACGCAGCAAGCATCAAGATTTCCAAATAATAGGACTATTGTGCCTGCCTGGAGCACTGCCAAAGGCTTGGTCCCAGAGGGGCACACAGCAGGTGCTCAATAGCTGCATTAAATGCATCAACAGTGAGGGATATAAGCCCCTCAGACTGAGCAGGTGGAGCTGCTGAGTCACAAAACAGTCCCCATCCATGCAGTGCCTGACTCTTTGGGCCTTCTGGGAAGTAGAGGGGCTGTGATCACCACTCTCTGGATGCCCTTAGGCAGACCATTCATTTCCATGTCTCTGCCCAGAGGTGCACTGTGCTTCCCACCTTGGCCTGACATTTGGCTTAGAACATATCTCCTATCCCCTACCTGCCAGTTTTCATGTCAAACAGCATAAATGTGCCTATACCCAACACTCCCATATGTGGGGGCAGTGAGTCTGTGTGTCTGTGTGTACATGGCATACCTGTATGGTGTGCAGGATGTATGTGTGTGTGCATTCTCCCATCCTCCTGTCTGCATCTAAGCTGTTTTGTGGGGCAAGACAGCTAGCTACAGGGAGAATGGTGTGTGAAGGGGAACCTAGCATGCTGCAGCACCTGAGTATCTCCTTGAAAGGAGGTATCTGCTGCTGCAGGAGACTCAGCCAAGAAATGTAGTAGGAGGTGTGGCTGGGGCAAATGCTAGGCAACTATACTTCCCCATGTCCTCCTCCCCCTGACCAAGACTAATTTCATGGAGCGGGGATCTCAACTTGGAAGGAGAAGGCAGGAGTCACTAAGCTTCCTCAATCCAAACTCTGGAATGCAAACTCCGGGAAGTGTATTCTCTATGGCCTCAGACCCTGCCTCCTGTGGTCACAGACACACAGTGAGAGCAGACCAGGCCCTAAGGAACTGCGCCCTCTCCATGGCCCAGAGCTGGGCACCCTGGGCCAAGGTGGAGGGAGTGGAACTGCGTGCCTGCCCCAGCCCCGCAATCCTCACCAAGGAGCTCAGCCTGGGGCCTGGGTGTCTCCCTCTGATGGGAGGGGGCAAGGTGAGAACTCAAAGGCAGAGCCTGTGGAGTGCCCCAGATGCTGACACCTGCACAGTCAGTCCCAAGCAGAGACCCCCAGGAGGAGATGAGGAGGCACTGGGCCCTGGGGTAAAGGTGCTGGGGCTAAAGAGTAGGGAAGTGCTTCTCCCCCAGGCCGCCATCCTGCCCAGCACTGCTTTCTCGAGTTGTTGTGTTTGGTGGAGCTAGTTGACAGGTGAGGGGCAGAGGGCAGCCTGGGGACCACCTGTGGCCAGAGGAGCAGGTCAGAGCCACACCTTGCTGCCTCAGCTGGGGCCTGTTTGTTCAAGACGCTGAGATCTCAGGGCCAGTTAACAATTGTTGAGCAAAATCCTTCGACAAACTTCACTGAAAGAGAGGATCACTCTTGGGAGCAGGAGGGTAATGTCTTTGCCTGTGCCCAGGAAAGGCCCATTGGAGTTGCCACTTAGCTACCACCGTGTGGGGAGCTAGAAGACTGAACGAAGGCTTCCCGGGCTGCCAGCCCAGGGCTGGGAGACAGCAGTCACCTGGCCTACCAGGCCTACGCCTAAAGCCCTGGGAAGCCAGAGCACAGGCCCCAGGCTGGGGCAAAGCTACCCTGAAGGAGGGCAGAAGTTGCCAAGGCCAACCCCATGCCTGCCAAGGCCAGGGCCCCGCAGATTTGGCTGAGCCATTGAAGATGCAAAACAAGGCGAGAAGTAGAAGAGGCTGTGGGGCCTGGCTGGACTCTCGGGGTCTCCTGCTGCACTCCCCAGCCGCCTAGAACCAACAGAAACGTTTCGTCTGATTAGAAGCCATCATTTCTATCCCAGTCCCGGAAAATTGACTGCGGTGCAGAGAGGGAGGCCTGAGAAGCAGCCTTAGGGGAGAGGGTCCAAGCTAATTAGGAGGCTGCATTGGGGGGGGCCCATTAGAGCGCAGGCTGCTGTCACTCAGCTGGGTTGAGTTCCCGGGAGAAGAGGCTGGGGAAGGAGGGGCGGGCGGCCCCTCGACGAGGGCACCACTGGGAGCTGCCGGAACGGGCCCCGGGCTCTGCCCCCGCCCTGGCGCTGGCTCGAAGGCGCCCGCTCCGTGCGATCCTGCTCAGCAAACATTCACTCATCCTGGGCTGTTCGCGCCGGGGGCTGGGGACTTCGAGGCCGAGACCGGAGTTGATTCCGACCTAAACAAGTCATTTGGAGCCTGAGGTGGGCACGAGCCGCGCGGGACCTGCAGGCCAGATGCGTTTCTTTTGTGAGGCCGAGAGAGAACTTGGTGTGTCACCGGGGAAGGAGGGAGAGGCACGGCGAGGCCGCGGGGGGCGGGGAGGCGGCGGGAAGGTGGCTGCGGAGGGGGAGGGCGCGGGCGAGGCAGGGAGGGAGGGCGGCAGAGAGGGCGCGGCGGCGCGGGCAGCTCAGGGCTGGATTCCGCCCGCGCTCCTTCGCTCGCTCGCTCCCTCCCTCCCCAGCCCCCTCCCACCCGGGCCCACCCCACCCAGCACCCCTGGCGCAGGGATTGCTGGAACCTGGCGGTGCGCGCTGTCGCTTTAAGACAGACTCTGCCGGCGCGGTCCGGAGCCTTAGAAACCGGCCCCGGATCGGGAGCCGAAGCCGGAGCCCGGGCCGGGCGGGCGGCCGAGGCCCGAGCGGCGGGAGCGGAGCGCGGAGCCAGGCGCCGGGTCTAGAGAAACTGCCTCCGCCGCAGCCCGCCTGGCCCTGCAGCCCCGGGCGGTCCATGGGGCCGGCGCGGCATCGCTGTGGGCGCGGGCAGCCCTGGGGGGCAGCTGCTTAGGCGCTGCGCTCTTGTCCCCGCAGGTCGCAGCCAGGGCGGCCGGGCGCGCCCAGCCCCGGCCCCTGGAGCGTCCGCCGCGGTCCCCACCTCTATGGACGCCTTCAAGGGGGGCATGAGCCTGGAGCGGCTGCCGGAGGGGCTCCGGCCACCGCCGCCGCCCCATGACATGGGGCCCGCCTTCCACCTGGCCCGCGCGGCCGACCCCCGCGAACCGCTCGAGAACTCGGCCAGTGAGTCGTCTGACACGGAGCTGCCAGGTAAGCGCGGCTCCCGCGCGGCGCGCACGGAGCCTACCGGGGCGCAGAGCACGGGAAGCTGGGAGCAGGGCCTGACGCCCGCGCCGCACAGCCAGTCTCCCTCTCCGCCCCAAGAGCGTCAGGAGCTTTCTCTTTCCCGTTCTCGACCTGACGGTGAACGCGGAAATTTACACACACACACACACACACACACACACACGAAGGCACTTCCACGCGGTCCCCACCCGCCAAGAGACTGGCAGATGTACAAGCCTACAACTGGAGGGTTGGACTGACAGCCCCTCTCGATCAGGAACCCATAGAACGCGGGAAAAGCTGGGTTTACACAACTGGGCGCAGAGAAGCAGCTCGGACGAAGGGAGAGGAGCTGATCGAGAAAGGAATGGGGGTGACAGGCGAGAGAAAGCGCCCAGAGAGTCGGAGAGAGGGGCAGACACTCTGACAGTGGGCGACAGATTGAAAGGGAGAGACTGAAGAGAAGGGGCGGGAGGAAAGAGCAAACTGGGATGGGGGGGAGAAAACATCCAGTAAAAGGAAGACACAGAGGACAGAGAGGGCCAGCGGGCCAAGGGCCGCGGCCGGACTCCGGGCAAGGCCGGCCCGAACCCGAACCCTGATCCAGGGATCCTGGCCCACCTGCATGGCGGAGCCTGCAGTCGCCAGGCCGCCCAGCCAGGACCCCGACTCGGCTCCCGCAAGTCTCCCTCTGAGCTTCCTTTTTGTCCGAGCTCGACCTTTTTCCCAGCTTCGAGCTGGAGCGGCGGGTGCGGGCCGGGGCAGGGGCGCGACGAAACTCGCCCGGTCCGGCCCGGCCCGGCCCCGCCCGGGTCTCCGAGTGGCTCCCGCACTGGCGGTCCTAACTCGGCGTCGCAGCAGAGCTCCGAGCTCCCCGCTCCCCGCTCATGCGGCGTGGGCGCCCCTTTTGCGTTCATTTCTTAATCCACCGCTGAGTGTTCTCTCTGCGTTTTTAATCTCTATTTGTTTCTGTTTTGCATCCCTATGTGACTTTGTCTGAGAGGTTCTGTTTGCTTGGTTAAAAACAATCAATGTTGAACTATACTTCTGTTTTCAAAAGTTTAAGTATGGTCTTTGGTTATTTTTAAAACCTACAGAAATATGTAACTGTAGATTGATTTTTTAAACCCAATCTATGAGGATGAATTAACAATCTTAACTGTATTTTTCGATTTTGAAAGGATTAATATACTAAGTGTATTTCTCTGGAATTTAAAATATCTACATGCAACATCATTCTTTGGGAGATCTTAAAAGTCAATCCAAAATGGCGCATTTCTCCAGGATTTTCTCAAAATCCATTTACAGTGGTGTTTTTTGGGGAATTTAAATTATCTAACTGTAATGTTGTGTTGCTCTGGGATTTAAAAATTATCTCTACAAGGCTGTTATTGGGACGAGGTTAAAAATGTATCTACAACTGTACATTGATTTTTTTAAAATCCCAGAGAAATAAATGCCTCAGTCTGCCTGGAGTTTATACACGTACAGCTCTGTATTTAGTTAAGGGTGTTTGCACGGAGGTTCCTGGCTTCTTAATTTACATTTGCTCTGTGTTTCTACCTGCCTATTTTTGAGAATTTGTGTCATCTCCCCCCTAGAGTTTTTAGGCAGAGGGCTGTGAACTTTTCTGTGCTTCTGTGTTTTGTTTTAAAATTCTTTTCCTTTATGTTTCATTGTTTCTATGACTGCATGTGTTTTGTATAGCTTCAAAGAGAGGGGGCTAAAGCCTGAGGTCACCTAGACAGAGTCTGTCTGGGCTGCAGTTGGAGGGGGTTTCTAGGCCTTGGGACTGGAGGCCTGAAGTAAGGCCGAGAATCCGAATCCGGCTGCGTTGCGCCTGCCCGGTGGGGCTCCCACACAGCCCTGGAGGGAAGAAAGTGGAGGGGCTTCAGGCTGGAAAAATCTGATTCTAGTTCAGAAAAGCAGAGACCCTTTCAGATTTAGACACCCCCCCCCCCAAGAACCTGCAAAAAAAAAAGCATACATTTGCGGGTAACAGCGGCAGCAGGGCCGGAGCCTGAGCCGAGCTGCGGGACCAAGCCCTCCCCAGCCAGGAACCCAGGCCCACGGCTCCGGCTCCCGGGTTCTTCTCCGAGGCTCGCCAGATTATAGGTGCCTACTGACGACCAGCGCCCTGCAGGCTCTTGCCAATGAGGACAATTCCCAGGGCCCCTGGAGGGAGGGAGGGCCGCCTGCGCTGATGGCAAGCGCTTCGGTGGATCCGGGACCGGGTGCAACAGGGCGTAAGCCTGAGGTGACCCGCGCCCCGTCCTGCCTGCTGCAGAGAAGGAGCGCGGCGGGGGACCCAAGGGGCCCGAGGACAGTGGCGCGGGCGGCGCGGGCTGCGGCGGCGCGGAAGATCCAGCCAAAAAGAAGAAGCAGCGGCGGCAACGTACGCACTTCACAAGCCAGCAGTTGCAAGAGCTGGAGGCCACGTTCCAGAGGAACCGCTACCCGGACATGAGCATGAGGGAGGAGATCGCCGTGTGGACCAACCTCACCGAGCCTCGAGTGCGGGTGAGCACAAGGCGCGCGCCTAAGGGGACCCGCGCAGAGGGCTGCCGGGCCGCTTCTGCTGCAGCCCGTGAAAGCTTAGCCCTTACTCAGACTTTCACTCTCCCACCACTCAGACCTCCTCCCTCCCTTCACCGGATACCCCCACCTGCGGCCTCCGCACACCTAGCTTCTGCTAGGCCCCTAGGCCGCTGGCGCCACGCGGCTGCTGCCGCCTCCAACTCCTCTGACCCGAATCCTACCTGACCACGGGCTCTGCGGCAGACCCAGCCCAAAGACCTGTGGCTCCAGGGGACCCTCCCATGCCCTGTAGGGCTCAGGACCCACTCAGAAGTTAGCGGGATACCCTGGGCCACAGACTAGGCAGAGGATTCCCTGCCGCTGGGGACCTCGGGAGCTGCCTGCCTTCTTGCGAAAACGAAAGGGAAAGGCAGGTCCTGCCTGGCTGCCTGGGAGAGGCCTGAAAGGTGCTTGGGTTTGGGGCTCTCAAAACTTCTGGAGCTGTGGTCCCATCCCACAACCAGTTTCTCCAAAATCTCAAGATATTCTCCACCTTCCCTAACCTTTCAGCCAGTCAGTAGCTAGACCCTTTGCCTAATGCCCTTTCCTGTAGGTCTTGGGTCAGGTGAGGTGTGGAGGGTGGCTCTGGTGGCCAAGTGGCCCTCCCAGCCCCTTTGGGGATGTAAGGTCTCAAAGTCAAGACCAGACTGCATTCTCCCTCTTCTCACCGGTTTGGTTCCCAGTAAATGCAAGGCTTTCCTGCCAGAGCAGCAAGAGAATCACTTCTTACTTAATCAGATATTGGGAGCACCCCCAAGCCAGACCAACCTCCCACCTGGCCCACAGACTCCCTACCATAATCCCAACCCTCTCGTGTCCCCAGTCAGGCTGGCCAGTCCAGTGGGACTTGGAGTGGAGACACAGCACTCAGTAATCCTGAACTCACTAATCTCTGCCCAGGTTTACCGTGGTAGGGCTGCGTGGGGTGGAAGCAGGCAGTGTCAGTGCTAAGGACTGGGGAAGCTGAGGGGTCCTGCAAACCAGCTCAGGAAACTGAGCTCAAGGCTTGGAGAAGGGTCGTGGAGGGCAGATAGGTAAGGACGGGGGAAAACCTGGGGGTTGAAAAAGAGAGGTTTTTACCAAATTTTGGGGGAGAAATCGAAGAGGGGAGATTAGAGAGAAACTAGTAAGAATCAAAAGGAAATTGAATATTTGCGGAGCAACATGTTTGGCATATATTTAGGTGGCAGGAAAGAAATTAAATATTTAAGAGAGAAGCAAAAGGATCAAGCATTTGAGAAAAAGAAGGAAAAAAGGGAAACAGTGATGGTCAGATATTTGGAAAGGAGGAAAAAGCTAAATATTTGGGGATGAATCAAAGGGATCAAAAATGGGGAATAAAGAAGAAAACAAGACTGAGGGAGAAGAAGGAGGTTCAGATATCGGGGTGGGCAGAACGAAAATAAACATCTGGAGCAGAAATGAAAATATATATTGCCAATAAAGGTGAAAACAGACAGCGACGAAATAGGTCGAAGAATCGGGGGAGTCGGAGAGTCGTATGTCTCAGGAAAGAAAAATACCTTTTGTATTTGAGGGAGAAGAAAAGGGATGGAATATTTAGTGGATAGACAGGAACCCCTTTGGCGGGGAAGGCAGAAAGTTGGACTGGTTGAGAGGAGAAGAAAGAAAACGAATACTTGTTAAAATAAAAGAGAATCCGTATTAGGAGAAGAAAACGGACTTAATTTGGGGAAGAGGATAAAGGTGGGGAAAAGGAAAGAAAACTAATATTTCCGGGGGACAGGAAAGTAACCATTAGATAGAAGGCAGGAGCGGAAATATGGGTCGGTGGAAGAAACGAAAGGATATTCGGAGAGAAGGCCGAGGGCTCAGGGTGGCGGGGAGTGGGGGTGGGGGTGGGGGGCCTTCCCGCCCTCGGCAGCCCTGACCCCTTCTCCCGCCCCCTCCCCCAGGTCTGGTTCAAGAACCGGCGAGCCAAGTGGCGGAAGCGCGAGCGTAACCAGCAGCTGGACCTGTGCAAGGGCGGCTACGTGCCGCAGTTCAGCGGCTTGGTGCAGCCCTACGAGGACGTATACGCCGCCGGCTACTCCTACAACAACTGGGCTGCCAAGAGCCTGGCTCCCGCGCCGCTCTCCACCAAGAGCTTCACCTTCTTCAACTCCATGAGCCCGCTGTCGTCGCAGTCCATGTTCTCGGCACCCAGCTCCATCTCCTCCATGACCATGCCGTCCAGCATGGGCCCGGGCGCCGTACCTGGCATGCCCAACTCGGGCCTCAACAACATCAACAACCTCACGGGCTCCTCGCTTAACTCGGCCATGTCCCCGGGCGCCTGCCCGTACGGCACCCCCGCCTCGCCCTACAGCGTCTACCGGGACACGTGCAACTCGAGCCTAGCCAGCCTGCGGCTCAAGTCCAAGCAGCACTCGTCGTTCGGCTACGGCGGCCTGCAGGGCCCGGCCTCGGGCCTCAACGCGTGCCAGTACAACAGCTGACCGCCCAGCCGCGCCACTGGGGCTGGCGGCCGGCACGCGGCACGGCGCCGGGGCAGGGGGGGCGGGGGGTGGGCGCGGAGGACGCACGCAGGCCCGCGGCTCGCCGGGCCCAGGACCTCGCGCCTGCGCGGCCGCGTCCTCCCACTCCCCTCCTCCGGGTTGGTTTTGTGTTTGCTTTTCCGGACCCCACTCAGCCCAACCAAAAAAAAAAAAAAAAAAAAAAGGAAAGAAAGAAAGAAAGTTAAAAGACGTCGGAGAAAAGTGCCGCGAAATAATGGATGAGTTGCAATTTCCCTCGGGATGGCGCGGGTGGTGTGTGTGTGTTCCCACGGGCCCCAGTGGCCCACTCCGCGGAGGGGACTCGGCCCAGGAAGAGAGTGCCGAGGCCCAGGGCCCGGAGAGGGCGCCCTCGTAGCCCGCGTCCCCGCCGCGTGGGACCCGGACTGAGCGGTCGCGCCTGTGCGAACTGGATGTGCGGAGCTCGGGCAAGCCTGGGATTCCTCGGTCCTGTACGAACTAAGACGCCTCTCTGAGCTGGGCCCGGCCGAGCGCACCTTAGCTCGATTTGGATCCGAGTTGGAGCAGGCGTTGGGCCGGGGGTGACGGTGCCTCGCACGGGATCGGGCGCTCGCGGTGGAGCCGCACATCACCCCGGCGTGCCCCGTAGAGCCCTCACCGACCCTGCGCCCCGGAGCCCTATATTAAGGCCACGGAGCTGCAGCGGGCGGTGTGGTCATGGCGGGAGGACGGAGAGGGCTTGTCTCGGTGTCCCCCAGCTCCAAGCTTAGCCGCAGGCTCAGGCCCTCTGCTCTGCTTCTGGGCCAGGAGGTGGCCCCCTGTCCCAGCGAACAGCCCCTTTCTCACCGCCCACCGTGCAGGAGGGGAGTCAGGAGAGCGCGGGGCACGGCCCCAGGGCCCTGCGCCCACTTTGCACACCCGCTCTTCGGCCCGCGCCCCTGTTTACAGCGTCCCTGTGTATGTCGGACTGACTGTATAGAATTATAAATTTGTCTATAACGACTTGTCCATGTACGTCTATTAAAACCATAGTCCGAGCGTGCTAAGCACTGAGCCCTGACTGCTTCATTGGGCTGAGGAGGGAGGCAGGTAGAAAGGGAACTGCGCCACCTCGGCCCCATGGCTAGGAAGCAAGAGCCGAGGCAGCTCCCGCCGGGCGCCCTACTCTCACGTCCCCATCGCCATTCCTGACCTGCTTAGCGCAGCTACCGTGAGGGAGCAGCCGGGCGTTCTGAGCTCCCTCTCCGCTCTCACCCCGTGTGCACCGGCTGAGCTACTCAGCCTCTCGGCGCCGGGCGCCGGGCGCAGGGCCGCCCTAGCCAGGACCCCCATCCTTTCCCGGCAGCGGACTCTGCAGGCTCTTCCCAGGCTGGGTCTGCGGTGATCCTCCAGGCCCCCAGAATACTCTGGGGCCCTTGTTGCCCGCAGTATTAGAGTGGGGGCTGCTGAGAACCTCTTTAGGCCTGAGGTTCGTTTTCTCCTGTGGGCCGGGTACATCTCCCCCAATCCCCCTTGGAACCTGGCCCTGGCTATTCCAGGAGGACTGTATCCGCCAGAGTCTAGCCAGGGCCTTCCTCTGCCTTACTCCCTCATGCCCCAGCGTGCGGAGATCCCACCCAGGGGTGTGCGGCTGTGGTAGCTGTGCTGGAGAAAGTGTCCGTCACATAGGACTCACTTCTCGCCTCCCTTCTATCCCAACTTAGGGGGGCTGCTTGCCGCCTGCCCCTTCCTCTGGCTTTTGGAAACTACTGAGCAAGACCAGCCTGTAAACTGCCTGTAAAATTCTGCTTCCCTTAAGTAAGTCATTTCTAATGGCAAAACAAAATGTTTGCAGCTGCAGCGGGGGAGGAAGGAGGGGTTGATATTCTGCTTTAGAATCACCTTGTGATGGGGATTGGCACTGCCCTGGAGCTGGACCCAGGCAAGCCCTAGCTAGGAGTGGGGCACAGCCAGGGCTTAGTCATGAGCTAAGAGCTGGAGAGCCATACGCACACTTTCTCAAACCAGGTCAACACTGCCTCTGAGGTCAGGAGTGCTAGCCCTATTGTACAGATGGAAGCAAGGCACCATGAGACTGTAACTGGGCCAAGGTCACACTGAGCCAATAGGTTTTTAGATTCCAAAGCCAGGAATCACCTTCAGATGAGGAATGAAGAGGGGTCCTCCCTGGAGGATGGCCCAGCCTGATGCTGTGGGACTTGGAGTGTGGGGTTCTGAGATGGACAGGGCCAGATACACAGGCTAGAGGGGAGGCGGGGTTGAGGCAGGGGGCTGGAGCCAGACAACCCCTCCCCCAACAGTTCCAGTCCAGAGCTCTGACCCCTCACTTTCTGGAAACATAAACACAACCACATCTGGACTCAGAGTGCCTCCCCCAGCCTCACACATCTGCCAAGGCAAGGGGGCCCTGGTCCCAGCTGAGGGCAGGAGGCAGGGGAGACCTAGAAGGAGACGAGCTGGAGGAAAGTGGGAAGCAAAAAGGAAGCCTCTTCTGAAAGTCAGGCCTTGCCCCAGGTGAGACAGGGGCTGCACAGGGCTCTGGTAGAGGCGCAGTATAGCTGTGGGGACACAGGCCAAACAGCTGCAGATGGGTGGAGGGGCAGAAGTAGTCCCAGAATGACCCCATCATCCCTCAAGCACCATGGCCAAGCAGGTGAGTGTAAGAGCCAGCCTCAGACCCCATCCAGCTGTTTTCACCCAGCTCTTCTGTGGCTTGCAAAGACGGTAGCATCCAGCCCTTCGGACACCAGCTACAGGGTCATCTCTGCCTGGGGAATATAGAGGGTTCTGAAAGCCAAGTCTAATGGAAAAAGGCAGAAAGTCCTAGCCTGCTCTGCCTGAAGATTGGGGGAGGGGTGGTCATTCATTCATTCAACGGTGGCTGTGCTCCTGCTCTTGGTGCTAGAGATGGAGCAGTGGAAAAGAGATACAGTCCCTGCTCTCCTGGACAAGTGAACAAACATGTATAACTACAGCCTGGGCTGAAGAAAAACAACAGGGTGCTATGAGTAAGAATGGGAGTCCTGCTTGAAGCAGGGTGGTCCGGCAAGGCTGTTAGGGGGGGATGGCTCCATCTCTGTCTTCAGTAGCAAGCACTAACACTGACTGAACCCACACAGGGTCCAGGGCCCTGTGCTAAGTGCACATTCCTCATTCATGAGCCCTTTTACCTGCACAACAACCCTGTGGGGATGGAACTATTTATTATTGTTATTACTAATATTATTAAAGTAAAATGTCCCAGCTCTCCTCTTGAGGCCCTGTTCCCCTCTTTCTGTATTAGTAGGGCTTCTCTGTCAAGGTTTCTCAACAGGTATTTTCTGAAATGTCATTTGGGGCCCAACTTAGTTTTCCCTCCTCCACCTTCAATGGATGTCCTGAATGTCATGATTGACAGTCCTGCTGACCACACCCCTACCCCACCTTCTCCTCCCCACCCTACCCCAGGAACCATCCTAGGCTTGGGTCCTCAGTGACCTAGCCTATTGTCCTCTGGTACAATTGTCCCACCATCCTCTGTGGGCCAGGCCCTGGGAGATCCAGAGAACCAGACTCAACTCCACTGTCCAGTGGGCCCCCATGGAGAGGCAGTTCAGCATGGCCAGTGCTCTGAGTGCTGAGCCACGGGAGCAGAGGGTGGGCACTCACTCACTCACCCCAGAAGTTTCCTCTAAGGGCTCCCTGCCACATGGGATGAAGATGCCTGGACACTTCTTTTTTTTGTACATCATGTTATCAATAGCTAACATGGGGCCCTGAGTGCCAGGCCCCATGCAAGCACTTCATGAGAATTATTGCCTTTGCTCCTTATAGCAACTTCATGATGGAGGGTCTTGTTATCCTTATTTTTCACAGGAAGAAACTGAGGTGCAAAGGAAATCAATAACTTGCCCAAGACGGCACTGCTAATGAGGGGTAAAGGCAGCACTTGAACTCAGGCCTTCTGCCCAGGGCCTGTGCTCCTACCCACTGCACTATACACTACCCTTACATGAATCACATTTGTATTCGGGGAGAAAGGAAATAAAAAGTTAGAATTCACTTCAAGAAGCTGATCTCAGCTGTGCTCCAGGAAAGAGAACAAAAAGGCCCCAGGCTGCAGGATTTGCCCTCCAGAGCTCAGTGCTGTGTAAGAGCAGCAGAGGTCATGGGGTAGGGGAAGGCAGGGCACACAGCAGCTCTCTGGTGAAGAAAGGGAAATCCAAGCTCCCACCTAGTCATATTACAAGCTTCCCATTCCCTAGATGGGTGTCTGCAGTCTCGGCCTCCTCCCAGCCCCTGCCGGCCCCTGCCTCCTTGCCCCTCTCTCATCATGGGAACCACTCTTCACACTCCTGCGCTGCCTCTGCAGGTCCCTGGATCTTGCCTCCCGAATGGCTGGTGTTGCCCAGAGTAGGTGTCCACCTATCAAGTTGCTTCAGGGCACGCAGGAGACACTGCCATGGCACCCAGTCAGGGTGGAAGGGCTGCGATTCCATGAATCAAACCACTACAGAGGAGCAGGGTCAAGTGCAGGAAGCTGCACGTGGAGCCGGGAGGAGGCAGAGGGCAGGATGGCCTTTGTGGAGGACAAAACCTACTCTGGCTAGCTCAGGCACAACTCACTCACTCTGTGCTGTCCCCTGTAGTGCACTTGAAATGCTTTATTTCTCTTAATAGCCTCATTCTATATACAGGGAAGATGAAGCTCAGGGAGGTCATGTAGCCTGTCCAAAGGCATGCCACACCGCTTTAGGGACCCAAACCCTAGCCCATCTGATCACAGAGCCTGGGCTTAACTACTATGAGCACTGCCTCCTGGAGGCTGGCCCTGGCAGCTAGACAGGGTCACTGTGGTCACAGAGAGCCAGCACGCTGGACTGAGTCGAACAGGTATAGACAGCAAGACCTGCAGAAGTGTCAGCACATAGTAAGTGCTCAATAAATATTTGTTGAATAAAAGAATTGAGGGTCTGCCTTCCCTCACCCCACACTCCCTTCCTCCCTCTCCCCACTTCTTTCTCCCTCGCTCTTGCTCCTTTCCTTCTTCCTCCACTCACTCACTCCTCAGCACAGGCAGCTCTGGCACTGCTTTTAAAAGTATATCTGAACAAACAACCCAATTCATAAATAGGCAAATTCTAACCAGAGGTGCAGGGTTAAAAAAAAGAAAAAACCAAAACAAAAGAGGCAAAGGATTTGAAAAGACATTTCTACAAAGAAGACATACAAATGGCTAATAAGCACATGAAAAGAGGCTCAACGCCACTAGTCTAGGAAAATGCAAATCAAAACTACAATGAGACACCACCTCACACCCATCAGGATGGCTGTTACTAAAAAACAGAAAATAACAAATGTTAATGGGGATGTGGAGAAATCAGAACCCTTGTCCTTGCTGGTGGGAATGTAAAATGGTGCAGCCGCTGTGGAAAACAGTATGGTGGTTCCTCAAAAAATTAAAAATAGAATTACCACATGATCCAGCAATTCCACTTCTGGGTATATACTCAAAAGAAATGAAAGCAGGGACTCAAAGAGATATTTGTACACCCACGCTCACATCAGTAGCTAAAACATGTTCATCACAATAGCTAAAAAGTGGAAGTAACCCAAGTGTCCATCAACAGATGAGTGGATAAACAAAATGTGGTGTATACATACAATGGAGTATTATTCAGCCTTAAAAAGGAAAGAAATCCCGAAACATGCTACAACATGGATGAACCTGGAGGACATTATGTTAAGTGAAATAAGCCAGTCATGAAAAGACAAATATTGTGATGACACTTATACGAGGTGCCTAGAATAGGCAAATTCATTAAGACAGAAAATAGAATGGTGGCAGCCAGGGGCTGAGGGAGGGGAATGGGGAGTTAGTGTTTAACCGGTACAGAGTTTCAGATGGGAAAGATGGAAAAGTTCTGGAGATGGATGGTGGTGACGGTTGCATAGCAATGTGAATGTACTTAATGCCACTGACTGTACACTTTAAAAAGATTAAAGTGGTAAATTTTATGTTATGTATATTTTACCACAATTTTTTTCAAAACGTGTATCTGTGTTTGTGCCCCTGTCTTATCCAGAGAGGCATTTGGAGGCTGGTACCCAGGACTCCTAGGGGCTGTGTCCACTGCTTATTGGCAAACCTTTCCCTATAATCCTCTCCAACCAGCAGCCCCTTTGAGGCCCCAGCAGCAGCTGACCCCCACATGGCCTTAAACCCAATTCTCCACCCTTCATCCTTCTATGCAGCATAGCAGTGGGATCCCAGTAAGGACAGACACTTCCTTTATTGAACGTCTATCGTGTGGCCAGGAGAGAGCAGCCCAGGATGGACGAATTTTCTCTGTAAGTTTAGCATTTGGCATAAAATTAAATAATAGGTTTGCTATTGCTTTTTTTTTTAACTGAGCTTCTCTATCAAAAAACTAAACAAGGAAAGCTACAAAACAGTCTTAAGCACAGTACCATTTTTATTCTTACATATGCACAGAGAAATTTCTGGATGTGTACAAAGTGTTAACACCAGCTACCTTTGGGAGGAAGAAATGAGGATATTTTTCATTTGTCCTTTCCAAGGGTTTTTTTTTTTTTTTTGCTTTGAGTATATGTTACTTTTTAATTGTGAAATAAAACAAAAATATTATTTTAAAAATACAAAAACTTGTGATCTGCAAGACAGGGAGTGGCCTCCTGCCCACAGGGTCCCTATCCTCACCTTGAGGTGTTAGTTATCACCTACCTGAGATGCATCGACCCTCTGGACTCAGCCTCATTTGAGGAAGGCCAGCATGACAGATGTCAACTAAACCTTCACACGTTTTTACAGAAATGAAATTTTTGTTTTCAAATACATTCTTCTTTAAACAGATGTCAAACTAGTAGGTGCCAATAAGAATGTCCAACAAGAAGAATAATTTGTAATGCTCTTTGATTGCTAAGCTGAGAGCTCGGTGTTTGAAAAAGGCTCTCTTAAGAGGTAATCCATCTCTCTCCCCTTTGTCCCTCGTTGCATCCTCCCACCCCTCACCTCCAACTCAGCAACCTATCTGCACTCCTGCCTTCCCTCACACACACACACACACACACACACACACACACACACACACATAGTGTGTGCCTGCCAGCCAGCATGATCGTGGAATCTTTATTAAAGAGGTCTAAATTACCAAGGTTTTACTACACTACTAAAAATAGTCATGCTTACTTAGCCTGTTTAATAAGCACACCATTTCTAATTTTTCTGCCTGAGTAAACTGAAACATCGTTCCAGAAATACATTTTTACTGAAACAAGAAGGCTCACTTTTTTCTTCTTCGTTCATACACTGTTCTCCCTCTTTCCCCCTCTTCCTTCTCTCCTCCTCTGTCCCCTGTGTCCCCCTCAGCTCTCCACCCCTACCCTCTTTTAAGTTTCAAACATAAAGGGGAAAGTAACAGTAATTTGAACTTGGCGTTCACGCAAAATGGACCAATTTTTTTAAGTGTTGGTAATTTGTCCTGAAAATGGATATAGGGAGTTGGGCAGGAAAGGCTTTGAAGAATGGGGTTTTATGAGTGGAAAATGCGGCCTGAGCATGTGAGAATGTGTGCTGCACCCCACTCCATGCCTGGGACAGTGCAGCACGTGTGATAATCACAGCTAATAGCACCACTATTGCTATTATCACATTATATTATTATTATTCATCAAAATCAGACAAAGCTTATTAACCCATTTAATTGAACCAAGGGTTTAATGTCCCGATGACTTCACAGAAAGTGCTTGACAAACTCTCCAAGACATTGCAGCCACAAAGTGGCTGGCCACTTCACCACCTGCCAGGCTACGGCAGGGCCCAGCCAGGGTTTCCCCAAACTGTTTCTGCCTGTGGCCTATCTGGGAACTTTCCAGGACACACTGGGATAGATGCTCATGCCCACCCAGACTCCAGCCTTTTCATGCACACACATGCTCACACAGACACACACACAACTCTCTCCTGCTATGGGTAAACCCAAGTTAATAAAGGATATATTTACACAAAAGACCTCCATCTCCAGAAACAGTGTGGGCAAGGATCTCTCCTCTATCCCCCAAGCTGGCATTCCTATTAAGTCACCAAGGCTGATGTGAGTACAGGCACACACAGTTTATGGTGAACCCGTGGCTTCTCCTTAGCTTGTTGTTAACTCCACCAAAGCTTCTCGATTCTCCCACAGTCCAGAGCCCAAAGTGGGGCCATTGAAGCCCACCCAGCCCCCCAGGCTCACAGAGATTCACCCAGCTCCCCAAGGCAGGGATACACACTGAGCCCAGGCTGATGAAGGGGCCTGGAGGAGGACAGGGCCCCCTCTGGGAGTCAAGAGGTCCAGATTCTAGCCCTTGGGCTGGGCTCTTCCCAGGTCATGACTTTCCCTTCACAGATCCCAAATTTCCCCTTCTGTCAAGCAGGCACTGGACCCACCTGCCTTCTCTCAGGGTTTGCTATCAGGTTTGAAGAGATCCTGGATGGACCAATATATATGGCTTTCAAGTGGGATATCGCTTCAGAGGCACAAAATTATTCTTTATCATCTCACTGACCTACTAGTGCTAGAGAATTTCTGAGTGAGGATGCTCTTTCTTGGTCAACATGTCCAGCCTCTCTCCCCTACAGACTTCTCCAGGGAAGCATCTTGCTTTGTTTCCTTGGGTGCAGTGGCACTTCCAAGCCCTCAGCAGGGACACTGCACTGCCCCCAGATCCTCCATTGGGTGAGATGGAGTCACCATTGCTCTCTGAAGTCATTTGAGTCCTGGGCTTCCTCCAGCCCCTGCATTTCCACTGGGCCCTGGGCAGCAAGGCACAGGAAGGCCCAGCTACCTCCAGGGAAGTGAGGGCCAGAGACAAAATGATCACAGAGGTTAAGAGCACGAACTTTGGAGTTAGGCAGAGCCTGGGTTCAACTCACTGCACTACCACTTATTCACTGCCACAGAACCTCTCTGAGCCTCAGTTTCCTCATCTATAAAATGGGATAAATGTGAAAAGGTATGTATGGTGTTTGGCACTGTACTACTGACAAAATATGCTCAATATAATTACTAGATCTCTTTGCTGTCCACTTTCTCCCTCCCTCCATCAGGATTCTAAAGCTGGCATGTCTCAGGCAGTACAGTCACTGGCATCCAGGTGTTAGGGCATGACCTCTCACTCCACGGTCCTCCACAACTGGTGCTGGGAGAAGAAATATCCACAGGTAGAGGAATTAAGGTCTGATTTAAGGTAAGGTATAAAAGGTCAAGGGTAAGAGTGTGAGAAAGGGGAAATCAAGACTAATGGGAGCAATGTGGAAGGCTTCCTGGTCCTGAGCATTGAAGGACAGGCAGGATTGCGGTGGGTGTGCAGGAGTAGAGGTGAGACTGAGCCAGGCAAAGGGAGCCCTGGGAAATATGGGGAGCAAAAGGGAGACAGAATAGAGGAGCCTTAAATGCCAAGTGAAGGGGATACAGCCACCCTCAGAGTGGCAGTGGGAATCTAATCTGGCCAGGCCACTGCCCTGCTTGCCATCCTTCCCATCCTTTAAAGTCCAAACTGCCCAGCTGAGCACTCAGGGCCTCGGGATCTGGCTCCAATCTACTTCCCCAGCCTCCAGTCCCCCCACAGCCTACCCCACACTGCAGGCTGCAGCCACATTGACTCCGCAGTACTCTCTGAACCCTCTTTCCTCTGTGCATTTGGTTCCTTCTGCTTGGAATGCCCTTCCACCTACCATAGATGCGCACACACAGTGTGTGTGCGTGTAAACACACACACGCACTCTGCTTAACATTTTTTTGAGGTGAAAACTGTGTTTTTTTCCTGATCATACAATACATACTCATTCTTAAAATTCAAAAAGTTCAGAAAGTGTGAGGACAAAAGTCAAGATCACCCGAACCACTATGAATACTTTTATGATTATCCTTCCAGATGTCCCTCAGCATACATATATGTCTATGTGCACACACATTCTATATGTTCACTCATTATTGCATAAAGAATATTATATCACCTATTGCTCTAGAAGCTACTTTTTTCACTCAATTAAATATCAAGAACACCTATTCTTATCTACAAATCATTATTTTTAATGGCCACACGTATGGATTCATAATAATTTAACCAATTTCTCACCAATGAACATTTAGGTACTTCCTTGTTTTGTTTTGTTTCTATTATAACAAGCCACAGTAAACATCCATATCTGTGCATCTCTGTGAATTTGTCATTTGGCTCCTTAGGATAATTTTAAGAAGTAGAACTGTTGGGTCCTAGAAACACATATATCAAATCTAATCCACATTGCCTTATAAGAAGGCCATGCCTATTTGCATTGCCAGAAGGGGTCAAGGGCACCCACTCTCCATACCCAGATCAATACTAGGTTGTGTCTATCATCTTTGCCACCCAAAAGACAAAAAAACTTCTCACTGCTACTTTGTGTGTATTTTATTTTTCCTTTTTTTAAAAAAATTTTAATACAGATGGTGTCACATATTTACAGTTCTGCAACTGGCTTTTCCCACCTGACAATGCTTTCTCTCCTTTTCTGCTTGCTCTTTCAAGGGTCAGATTAAAAAAACAAAACAAAAAAACACCTACTCCAATCAAGAGTCTCCCAAGGCGCCCCCCTCCAGGTACCCAGAGCTCCCACCCCGGCTGACGATTTATCAGTGGATGCAGGAGCAAGCAGAGGACCAGAAAGAACTGCCTATGAGTCAACACCCAAGAGGCCAGCCTCCAGACGTGGGGATGGCCCTGCAAGCACCAGCAAGGCTGGTGCTTCCTGCCTGCTGAGCCCCACTCACGCCTGCTCAGCACATCCCGTTTGCAGCCAAGCTTCCATGTGGGCCTGCTGTACTGAAGCCCAGGGAAAGGCGACACCTAAGCCAAACCCTTCTCTCTGCCCAGGCTGTAATTTCCTGATTAGGCGCCGCAGTCACCACCCTTTGTGCACACACTGATTGCTTCCTGCCGCCCTCTCAATCTCTGGGGCTCCCGAGGCTCCCAGGGCCAGCAGACTTCAGAGCCTCAACCAGGCAGTGAGAAGATGCCAGGGAACGGGCCAATAGAAGTCCGTCCGAACAACCACCCTCCCCTCCTCCCAGAGTCTGGCACTGCTCAGAAGAGAATCATGGCTTGGTTTTTTAAAACTCAAGAAATAGCTCTAATAAGAAAGAATAAGGTTGCTATGAGGCAGTAGCACAGAAGAATACATGTGTGGCCTGCATTCAAATACTGACTCTGCCCTTTAATGATGATCTTGGCCAAGTGAGTCTCTGAGTACTGGCTTGCCCACCTATAAAATGGTCATAACAATTCCTTGGAAGATTGTTGAATGGCATTATAGCAGAGTGGTTAAAAGGCCAGACAAACTTGGTTGTGAATTCTGGTTCTTCCCCCTTAGTTGTACAACCTTGGGTAGGTTACATCACCTCTTTGAACCTCGGTTTTGCCACCTATTTAACGGGAATTATGAAAATACCTAAGTGTTGTTTTGTGATTGAAATTATACATGTGAAAGTATCTTATAAACAGAAATGCTAGCGAAACAGAAGGCAGTATATCCATGGTCAATAAAGAGAACAAGCTGTACCTTTGAAACCCTGGCCTGACCTCTGTCTGGATCCCTCCTTCTCTGGCCCAGCATCAGGTTTTGAAGAACTCTTTATCTCAGGCCCGGATCCCAAGTGTCAGTGTCAAGGGAGGGAGTCAGGGGGCAGGGGTCCTCTCAGAACTCTGGCCTGCAGGGCAGGGGGCACCCCTGCTGTGAGAATACCATTGTGCCATCACCAGTTCACACAAGTGGTGGTCAATCCCCAGCTTCCCAAGAGTTCTGGAAGAGACTCTTCATCCTCCTTCTACACTTCCCTTTTGAGACTTCAGTTTCATTTTGCATGAAGCCAATCACACCTGGTGCCACCACCCACTGTTATACTTCACAGAGAGGCATCTGATCCCAGATAGGGGCTCAGTCCATAAAAAGCCCTCTTAACATTTCCCAGTTTGAGCTTGAGAGGCCTCTGTAATACAGGGCGATCTTTTACATAACCTGAACACATCCCAGACTCCACATGGTCTAATCTATTCATGGGGTTCCATTTTAAAAAGGTACAGTACAGCAACCAAGAGTAATTTTAAGATAATTCCAATCATTATTTGCCTCTCTCAGAGAATATCAATGGGGATCCCATTCTTAACCCACAAGGACACTTGAAGTCCCCCTTTCTCCCCTCTCCAGGGCTGACATGCCAGCTGTCAGAGCCACTGTCCAAAAGTCCCAGACTCCCTCAGCTTTTACTTCCTTCTTCCCTCCCTTGTCCCAGGCTCCTTGTTGTGTAGACTCAACACAACAAGGAGCCTGGTCTTTTAACTTTCTCTCTGTTTTGCCCATTACCCTGATTCTCCACCGCGGGGAGAACTCAGGAGCTGGCCAAGAAAGTAGGAAAACTCCTCTTTCCTTCCAGCTCTCCAGTCCTGGCTTGCCACCACTCTCCTAGTGCTGCATCGCACAAGGCCTAAAATAAAATCAAAGACAGAACTCGGGGAGGGGCAGCATGTGGCTGACCAAGCACAGACAAAATTCTCTGTGGGAAAGTGTGGGGAAGAGCAGGGGTGCTCACGTGTTGGTAAATATTGCACCATCACATTTCTCTCCTTCCCGCACCTTCCAACCCCTGGTACTAGGATCAGAACAAGCTCCCCTCCTTTCTGAATAGCTAGTTAGGAATTCAGAACCGGCTTCTCTCTTGAGAGCCTATAGGACAATGGAGCAGGCCCATTCAGGGCCCAAGACTAAAACAGGTGGAGATGCCCTAAGAGCAAAACCTGACCTGTTGAAGGCCAGTTTGCTTTATGAGGTGTCATGTCTTACCCACATTTGAAGAAAATATCAAGGTACACAGTTCCCAGCATCTGAGTATCAGATTTCTAGGGGCTGTTGGAGTAAACAGGAGAGCTTATATTCTTAGTCACTGCCCGGATCTCCACAGTAGAGGGACTACTTCCTCTTGGTGGAATCGACAAGCAGTTAAAAAAAAATCCAGTCACTTTCCACACACCTCCAGCCTTGGAATCCAGATCCTTCCCATGAGATCTGGGGAAGGGCCTAGGCTTGACTAGGAGAAGACTTGGGCCCAGGTCCCCTGCATCCCACTGTGGCCCCCAAACCACCAGGCTGATAGGCTGGGGATGAATGGGCCATTCAGGGACAGCCCAGTTGGATTCCAGGGTTGGGGGGTGAGGAGAGTCCTGTTTTCCTTAGCCAGGCATGGGCAAGCAGAGCCACTTCTACCCCAAACAAATCAATCAAAGGTCTTGGCCAAGCCTGTTTGAGTTGGTGAGAGCCCAAGTGGGAATTCCAATCTGCCAGTGTTTGCTCTGCAGGCAAATAGAACCAAACAGAAATACTGCTTTGGGACTTTGCGCCAAATATCCATCAGCTTGTTCGGCCAGCAGTGCTGGGCCAGCCCTGTGCAAGTCACCTCCTCCCAGCTCTTTGCTCTGAAAGCTTTCTTCTTGTGCCCTTAAAGGCGGCTTGCCCTCCTACATCACACCCTGTGGCCTGTGCCCAGGGCTGCCTTGCTGGGCCTGGGCCCTAGGCTGTCCAGGTCTGACATGCCACCTGCCCATTCTGACCCAGCTCCATCTGAAGACCCAGTCATGCCCTCCTCTGCAGGCTCCTGACCTCTGCATCCTGCTGTCAGCTCCATACTTTCCTCCCCACCACCTTGATGTCGGCCTAGTCTCTCTCAGCCCCCAATCAGCACAGCCCACTACAGGTGGCCCCCAGCAAAGGTAGAGGGCTGACAGCCAGGAAACACAAACCATGAGTTGACTACCTCTTTTCTCACACTCTTACACAGGTTTTATTTGATCCTTGTAGCTGGTCAGTTTTATCATCCCACTTCTCAGAGGAAGTAAGTTAGGCTTGAAAAACCAGACACCTTGCCCAAGGTCACCTGGTTAAGGAACTCAGGTCTCCTGACTCCAAAACCATGGCACGACCTACCTTGCCCCACTGAGGCAAATTTGTAAATTTTTTGTTCACTCCCAGATGCCTAGGACAATTCCTAGCACTCCTGATGGAGCAGTTGGATGTGCTTTAATGTTCCCCTGAGCTATGCTGGCACACTCAGTGTGAGTAGTTAGCAATATCTGCTTTGCCCCAGCCCTAAACTGGAGCCATTGCCTGGGGTCTGCCTGCCCTGCTAACTGGGCAGCACTCACCACAGCACCCCAAAAGCCCCCTGCCTGAAGTCATCCCCTGACACATAAGACCCTGAGCTTCTCCCCCTGCCATGAGGGACACAGACACCCTACCAACTTCAGCCTGCCTCTAGGGCATTGGCACAAAACTCTTTCCACCCAGAAGATGGCTAGGCTATATTCCCTGCCCTCAGAGGGTCCCCACGGCAGGAAAATGGGGCTTACCCTATTGTTTTTATGATTCTCAATATGGCCCTGAATTTGTAAATGGAAATGATTTGAGCAGCTTAGCAGCTTAGAAGAAAGGTACTCTCTGCACTCAAACAATTGTGTCACTTCCTCAGTGAAATTGGCTGGATCACTGTCTCCCCTACACAACCATGAGCACCAAGAGGGTCAGGGCTAGACTGTGGGTTTCTCATCACAGAACCCGCAGCACCCACCATAGCTCAGTAAATAGTGGATGGATGTATGGATGAAGCCACGAGGAAAGGCTTCTACCTGCCCTAGTCCTGTGGCCTCAGGGATGCCATCACCTAGGCTGGAGCCCATGGGCCCATCCATGGAACTCTTGTCCAGCCACCGTCAACTCTACCCCATGCATTTTCTGCTAATCCGACTCCCCAGTGTGGGTCTCAGGCCTTTCTGCACCTAGCTCTAGGTACCCAGTCCCAGAACCCACCTCCCCCTCTGTCTGAGGTGGTACTGCCAAGGTGACAGGCCTCAGGCATACTCTCCAGCAACAGGCACACAGTGGGCATTGCCAGGTCTCTGGGCTGGTCAGTCTGGAGCAAGGCAGCCACCCTGCCCTGCCAGGGCTTTCCATCATGACTAGACCAGGGTGGTACCAGGACTTTGGCAGCTCTGGTGGCCATCTGGCCAGGAATGACACAGAAATGCCCCCTTTTAAGTGAAGAGTCCTAACTAACCATACGAGGCAAGTAGCCTGATGCTGCTGCTCCTCTGGGCCCTGGTACCAGGTGCCCTGATGTTGCTAGTAGGCTGCTCCCCCAGCTTGGCTCCATACCCACACAACAGAATCCTGCCAGTCATAGCTGCGCCCCTCGGGGTGAGCCTAGAAGAAATCAGAGCAGACTTCCGAAGAGAGGTCTCTGCAGCAGTGGGTCCACAGAGAGAGATGTGACTCTGTCAAGCGGGAACACCCACACAGATCCACCCTCAGAGGATCCCAGGTCAGCAGGGCCATACCAGCTCAAAGAGGCTACGTACTTTTATGGGGCTACCAGAGGCCTTTCTTGGTCTGAAGTCCTCAGGCAGCTTCCCCAGGCCCTTGCTGCTGGGTGCAGGGAGACTAGAGCCAGTGTGGCCCCTGGATGTGGCCTCTGGCCAGAGCAAGTCTTGAGCCTCCCTCTCTCTACTCCCTAGGTCTGCTGGGTCCTGGGGGATGGGGGAATTCTGGGGAATCAGGCTTCATGAGCACCTACCCAAGCCCAACCTCTAAAGGTGGGGAAACGCCATAATCACAGCAACTCTGGAGAGGCCAACTCAGAAAGCCCGTGTTTAATGGGGGCCTGTCACAGTCTGCAAAGCCCTTGGTGCCTGAGTGCCCACATGCCCAGCTACTTCTCATTGACCTTTTCCAAGGACTGGGCCTGCTTCTTCTGGGGTAAGTCTTCGAGCATCAGGCTCAGCACGTGCACAATCTCATAGTACAGCTCTTGAAGCCTGAAAAGGGGAGCAGAAGGAGAGGAGATCTAAGGTCAAGGGCAGGCTTCAAGCCACCCTGGCCCTACCCACCACACACTTGCACCTGTGCGTTCAGCATGCCTGGCAGTTGTGGGAGCAGGGCAGAGCAAGGAGTTCAGAGCCAGATAAGGCTAGGTGGGAATCCCAGGTCTGCTACTCTGCCTGATGCCCCCTGGAGTAAGGGATTCACGTCATGTGTCAGCCTAGAGAGAAACCTCTGGGCTCTGAGAGAAGTATATGTGTGGGAGTGCCCAGACAGTGCCTGGACACTCTTGGGCCAAAAGTGAGCATTCCTCAACCCTTCCCTTTTTAGTCTCTCCTGTCTCTGAAGCCTTCCAGTGTTCTTTTATTGAGAAGCCAGGCTAATCATGTCTCTCCCTGCTGAAGAGCCCACTGTGGCTCTCTAGTGCCCACAGCCGCTCTGCCATGTTTTTACATCCTTCCTGCTCAGTAATGGCCCATCATAATCCCAGCTAACTTACACTGGGCACACGCCCTGGGCCAGGTCAAGCTCAGAGCTTCACATATGCTGGTTTCACTGAATCAGCCCAGTAGCCCCTCAGGTGACAGACAGATGGGAAAAGGGCAGAGACTTGCCCAAGGTCACACGGGAAGGTAGTGGCAGAACCAGGCCAGAGCCTCAGCTCCTGATTTGCCACCCAGTGCTCTTTCCTCTGCCCTCTGAAAAGGGCTTAGTGAAGAAGGGCCTGGAGAGTGGAAGGAGCTGGCGTTTAAATACAAGCCAAGGCAGGCTGGGGAAGGGCAGGGGAGCAGATTCCCCCAGCCATGGCCTGTCCACACAGCAGTCCGGCCCCTGTGTATACATGGAATCTTGCATCCCCCCTGGTCCACCCACCCCACACATCAGCCTACCATGCCCCTCACTCTTCTGAGGTGCCCAATGCAGGCCAACCTCGAGGAAGCCCCAGGGACCAGGAAAGGCTGGGGCTGGGACTGACTTGCAGATAGTAGCATCCTGGTTATCCAGAGTGGAGAAGTAGACGTTGATGAAGGGTAGGCTAGTGCCAAAATCATCCAAGACCGTGGGGTCAGTGTGCTGCAGGGTACTCTTAAAGTTCTCCACCAGCTCACTGAAACTTTTGTAGTCAGAATTTTTCTAGAGAGGAAAGCATAATGAAAGAGCAATGAGGAGGAGGAGGTGACAGCCAACCTGCACAGAGACCTGGAGATCCTCCATGATGGACCCCAGGCAAAGGCCTGACCCTGTCCCAGGAAGAGTCTTGAGCCTGGTCACAAGTTCATCCTGACCCCCTCTGAGCCTGGGCCCCCTGGATGAGGTGGCCACCACTGATAAGAGGACAGGTGGCTCACCAAGGAATCAGCTACAGTCTGAGTGTGGCCCAGCACGGCCTCCCCCAGTCAAACCCTGGGCACAGTCAAGACAGTCAGATGCCCCCACCTCAGAGAACAGGCTGAGGAAGGTGTACCAACCCAACGAGAGAGAGGCTCAGCATGGGGTGCTCAGGGCACTCAGGCTAAAAGAGAAGAATCACCCCCAGTCCCCCACAGCTGCATCATGCTTAACAGAAAATCTCCATTTTGTTGTGTTCATTTTTGTTCTGGTTTTAGAAACACGAGAAAACTGAGGCTGTGTGACACCCTGTCAGAGCCTCCGCATCTTCATCCATTCAGTGGACCAGGGCCACAGCTGCCGGGCACTAGGGAGCCCTCAGCAAGAAGCTTCAGCACAGAATGCCTGGCCCCAAAAGGATGTTCTGCCCACAGAGGGAGACATCATAATCACAGCTCTCAGCACTCCAAGAGGTTCAGAGAAACACAAAAATGCAGAGAGTAAAGCCTGACTCTGGAAATACCAGGGGAAGGCATCTGCCTTACCTAAGGCCACAGATGCCTGAAGCCACCCGCCCTCTACACAGGCCCCAAGGCCCCTCCTTCCTGGCTATTCTGTCAGCCCCAACAGTCCATCTACCTGTCTACCTGCTGCGGGGATTACCCACCTGTGTCTGCATCAGCCTGTTGACCGCCTCCTGCTGCCGCCTCAGAATCACCTGCTTCTCTTCCATGAGTGTCACGTGCCTCTCCAACATCAGCTCTCGCTCAAACTTTTTGATGGAGTCCTAGAGAGTCGGACGATGGAGGTCGAGGGCAGGCTCTCGATACGTACCCACCCCCCCGTCTTTCTTCTTTCCTAGCCTTGCACTGCTGCTCAGGCCCTCAGCAGGAGGACCCTCCCCACACACAGGGCCAGCCCCCTACTCAAACTGCCCTAGGCAGCTGCAGAGGCTTCCCAAGCCCCACTGTCTTCTTGGCCACCACCATAAGACAAGGCAAGTGCATTGGCTCAGGGAGAAAGGTCTGGCCAGCTCCACTCCATGTCCAGAGAGAGACATAGCTCAGAGGACTCCCTGGAGACCTGGCCCATAACTCCACCTGCCACACCTAACCTGACCTCCAATCCTTACAAGCGCAGCCTCACCTCAGTGTGTATGATCATCACACCCACAAACATGCTAAGGAAGATGAAAGAGGCAAGCAAGATGAAGATGATGGTGAACGCCCGGCTCACAGCAAAATCCCGATTGTCCAACTGCTCCTGCAGGTCCGTCCAGCCATCAACCTGCTCAGGCAGGGGAGGGTATGCTGAGGGCCAAGGCCCAGAGGGGTGGGCCTACTTCTCACCTATGCTATGAGAGTCCCAGTCCAAAGGGCTCTTCCTGCCCCAGCCCCACTGAGGAGGAGGATGGCTCTGCCTCCACATCAGCTCTTCAAAACCTCCCCAATCCGCTGGCTCCAGTCTATACAAGGTGGCCCAGGAATGCAGGGCACCACTGGGTGGAGGCACTGTTGGCCAATGTATCTTGGGATCTCTTCTCTCAAGGCCTCCCAACATCCCCCAAAAGACACTGCCTCTCTGCCAGGCCGACCTTTGAAAAGACCCTGCTATTTCCAGAGTCCAACAGAAGCTAGACTTCTAAACTTGGGTTTGGTATGCTTATTCTGGGTGGATTTGTGGTAGCCTGTCCCCCAAAAGGCTACGTGACATGGGTTTCATTTATAAATTAAACTTAATCTAAATATATTATCATTTGAGAACTCTTTGAAAAGTTTTATGACCCTGTGAGACATATGGGAATGCTCTAAACAGTCACAAGATTAGAGACAGAGATTGATCCCTGTCCAGACCACTGGCCTCTGAATGGGGCCAGCCCCCAGCCTCCCCAGGCCAGCTAAGTATCTGAACATGGGCAAGGCCCCATGGGAACCCCAGCATGTCCACATGCTCACACCACCTGGGCAGTCCCTTCTCACCACTGTTCCCAAAAACAGTACCGTGGCCAAACTGAAGAGGGTGAAGAAAGATACAGCCAGAGTCCCCCAGTTTTTCTGGTCACCCCTGTCTGGAACTCCAAATAGGCAGAAGCCCAAGATAGCGAAGATGTACATCAGGATGAAGAGCAGGATGAGCACAGAGGCCACGGTGTAGACTGTCTGCCCCACGGCAGTGATGAGCGTCTGCAAGGCAGGAAAACTGCAGTAGGCAAGGGCACCAGGCTGGGTGGTCTCAGAGGACAGAGGTCAATTCTGCCCAGTTCTCAGCTAGCCCCAGCATTTGCTGCCGTGCCTGGCATATGGTGGATGCTCAATAAGTGTTGGTGGGTTGAATGAATGAATGAAGTGAATCAACTGTGCCAAGATTGAGTGCTGGATCAGTCTAACAGTGGTTTACCAATGTCTGGCATCTATCTTCAGTCACCTATGGGCAGATCGTGTGTGCTGCCTCGGGTCTAGGGTAGCCTCCCCATCAGCACCACCAAGCACTCCACTTGAACCCCAACCTGGCTCCATTCTCCTCTCAGAGTGTCCTGCTCCTGCTTCACAGCTGAGGGACAGCCCTGAACACTCTGTGCTCTGCGTCCAGGAGGACCAGGGGAGCCACCCTGGGAGTGAGCATGCAGAGTGTGGAGAGGAATATGGCTCCCATTCCCTCTGGGCCACACCTTCACAGGCTGGTCCCTGTCCTGTGACCTCAGACTTCCCCCCATGAAATGGGCCTTTGTTTATGTCCCCACTGCATTGCCCATTCCTGGGGAGCACAGTATATGGCTCCTCATCGTTCATTCTCCATGCCCGGGAGTCTTGCATGTAGTAGGTACTCAATGCATGTTCACCTACCTAGATGTTTCACAGACATAATTTCAAGGTAGGTAGGCATTATCATTCTTCCCATTTCAAAATGAGGAGGCAGAGGCTCAGAGAAGCAAAATGTCTTGGCCAGGATCATACTTCAATGCAATGGCAGAGCTGGGACCAACTCCCAAGCCCTTTGCCCCATGGCACCGCTGTCATTCACTGGCAGCTCTGAGCACAGACTGTCTATTGGCTTAGCACTAGGCAAGGAGGAACTTAGAGCTAAGACACAAGACAGTGAAGTTTAGACAATCTGGGGTAATCGCAGAAGCAGGGAGACAACCCAAAAGCACTGGGCTGCCCTGTATATGCACTACTTTGGCAGCTGCCTACAAGGGTGAATGCACACCTGATGCCTCCTTCCTGTCCTTGGGGGAAGAAAATCAGTTTTATTGGATTAATTGCAAAAGAGCTGAGATGTGGAAAAAAAAAATTGCCTTCCTCCCTGCTAGAGAGAGGTAGAACTCTTTCCCCAAAACTAGTAAGACTAAAGCAGTGAGTCCTCATGAGAAATGCTGCCATAGGATCCCATCTGCAGATCAGGTTTGCACAGCAGGAAGTGGGGAGTGCCAAGTAGCAGAACCTGAGGCACATGGAGCCGGCTGAGAGGGGATAGGCCTGGCTGGATCTTCCACCTCCAGGCCAGCCCAAGCAACCCTGAGAGTGGCAGTGTAGGAAAGGTCATGCTCTCTGGGAAGCCCCATGCAGAACCCCCAACAGCTGGTATTGGCCAAGTTCTTAAAGCACAATCCAGGCAGGCCTTGTTGGTGTATAGTCCAGAAAGGTGCAAAAATCTGGTCCCAGGGGATGGTTGTCCAGATCCCCTTAGACCAGTAGCTCCTTCCTTATGGAAGTCCTGGGCTTTTGAGGCTTATGGCCTGGCCCCCAGTAGATGCCTGATTTTGAATTCCCAAATTCTTTAGGGAAGCAATTCCCAATGCCCAGTTCAGCTCTCCTGGACTCTGGGTCAAGCCACAGCTGTCCTCCAGGCCCTGGGGCATTCTGGGTGTGGAAAGGACTCCAGGCAGGGCAGGTGCTGTGAGGGAGCCCTCCTGCACAGTCCCTTGGATGTGCAGGAAATGACCCCACCCCAGGAGGAGGAAGCAGGGAGGAAGGGGAGACTGGGACTCACACCAAGCCTGGTTGTTTTAAAACTGAAATGCAGATGAACAGGAGGAGCAGTGGTACCCAGCTAACAGAACTTCTCTCTGTGCAAAACAACAAGGAACTATTTCCTCATGGCACAGGCTTATCACCATGAGGTAGAAGGCAGAGTGTCATTTTAATTAATCAGGAGTCAGGAGCCAGGACTGTCCCAGACATTGAGATGGCAGCTCTTTTAAGGGTGCCCTTAGACTTCAATTAATACAAATTAGCCCAGAGGTGCAAGTCCCCACCTTCAGCAGCTCCAGCTCCCTCTGGACTGCATACAGACAACATGTGATCCAGGGTCCCATGACATCCCAAAGGCTATAGGAGAGCCACAGCCAGGGTGGCTGGTGATCCCCAGGGACCACTGTGGATACAAGGCTCTGCTTAATGACAGAAAAACCATGTCTGCAAGGACCAAAGGATGAGCAGAGACCTGCAGTCACCAAGCAGGCCTGGCTTGCTCTGGGATACAGCCCTTGGCCAACAGGGAGGTTCCCTGGGTTGGAAGGATGGGCCAGGCCCATCAGCCCCAGCACCTTTAGGCCTTTGTGTTCTGACCAGGCTGTCCTAATACAGCCAAGACAGGTGCACTCAGCAGGAAGTTAGTGCCCTCAGCCTCACCAGGTGTCAATCTGGGTCAATGCTCCTTCCTTCCAAGACAGAAGCTCCCCCTGCCAACAGTCTTTTCTGCTTCCCTTCTCCTTGCACAGCCCTGGGCTTCCTCTCCCTCAGCTCACTGCCCACTACCCACTCTTCACATGATTCCCACAGGTCTCTGGCACCTCATTCCACAGTGACCTCTCTCCTGGCCTCACTTGAAAATTGTCTCTTACCTGAGGACATCACTCCCCAGCATCCCTCTCCAAGGTGGCTGCCTATTCCCCACCATCCTCAGATTTGGGGGCCTCCCCTGCATTATCCTCAGAGTCCCTGCCTCCATGGGCAAAGCCTCTGCTTCTGGGCAGGGCCAACCTTCCAGCTTCCCACTCTCCCTCATGCCTTGAAGTCTCTGCCTCCAGGATCACAACCTACTTTTCCACCCCATCCTGCTATCATCCTGGGGACCTCTGGCATCTTTATGAATGACCCACCATCTGCCAGGCCTTTCCATCTGGTGACCCTTGTAGCACTCCTGGCCCCTGTTCCCTTGGTGCCCAACACCTGGAGAAACCTGGCCGCACTTCCCACTGTCTGATCACTCCCTTGCTGTGAGGTGCTCATCACCTGACACTGAACACCCAGGGACCTGCAGTCTTCTTTCCTGTCCACTGCCTTACTTTCGTCCCTACTGACTCCAATGCCCAGCACATCAGACACTCTCCTCCCCTCCTTCTAGGATACATTACAACTGTGGTCCCCAACCCCCAGGCCACGGACCAGTACCCATCTGTGGCCTGTTAGGAACTCGGCCACACAGCAGGAGGTGAACGGCTGGTGAGTGAGCCAGCGAAGCTTCATCTGTATTTATAGCCACTCCCCATCACTTCCATCACCGCATAAGCTCTGCCTCCTGTCAGATCAGCAGCAGCATTAGATTCTCATAGGAGCGTGAACCCTACTGTAAACTGCGCATGCGGGGATCTAGGTTGTGCACTTCTTATGAGAATCTAATGCCTGATGAGCTGAGGTGGAGCTGAGGTGGTGATGCTAGTGCTGGGGAGTGGCTGCAAATACAGATTGTCATTAGCAGAGAGGTTTGACTGCACAATAAATGTAATGTGCTTGAATCATCCCAAAACCATGCCCCCACCCCCCGGTCTGTGAAAAAATTGTCTTCCATGAAACCGGTTCCTGGTGCCAAAAACATTGGGGACCACTGCATTATAGGGTTTGTCTCTAGCCTATAAACGAGGGCAGCCACTCTCAGGTTTGAAACAGAGTGTGTCATGATTTGTTGCACACTTTAGAGTTTTCCCCTAGCTTCTGGGCCATTTCTGCTCAGGGCTTTGTGTTTTATGGGAAGCCATTTCAGGAATCCAGGTAAAGGCTGAAGGTGACAGGGATGAAAAGATGTGGACAAGTCAATAACTGTTTAGGAGGCTGTGCAACAAGACTTCGAGAGAGAGGAGTCAAAATTGACACTCAAATTTATTACTTAGCAACTGAATAGCTGGGGGACACTCCTTACCAAGAGACAAAATACTGGAAGAGGAGCAAGGATTTTGGATTTGAGGTTGGGGATGGGGCAGGGGGCAAGTGATGGCTTCCAGTTTACACACATTGAGTTTGAGGAGCCTGTGAGACATACAGGAGGCAGTTGCGTCTGAAGGTCAAAGAGAGAGGCGTAGGCAAGTGAAGAACCTGGGAAGTGGAAAAGGTCACCCAGAGAGAATGAGCAGAGGGAGAAGAGGAGGAGAACTCAGGAGACAGTGCTGAGAAAACAACGCTTATGGGCCAGGCAAAGAAAAAAACGTACCCGAGAAGTCAGGCTGGAGGAACACCAAGAGAAAGCAGTGACAAGGATGCCAAGGGAAATCGCCACTGGATTTGGTGACAAGAAGGTTGTTGGCAACCTCAGAGAGGCTAGTCTATCTGGAGTGGAGGGAAAGAAGCCAGGGCATAAGTGATGCACAAGGAGATGGGGCCTGGAAGTACAGATACCTTTTTCCAGAAGCCTGGTCATGATGAAAAGGAGAGGGAGGGCGGAACTGTATTGTTTGGGAGGGGATGCCACACACACAGGCATGTGATTACATGAGAGCAAGAAATGAATGAATGTGGGTGTGTGGTAGGGGGAGCTCTCTAACGTTCCCTTCCCCTTCTCCACCCAGCGCTAGGGCTCCCCGAGTGTAGGCCCAGGCCCTAGACAGCCAGCCACACAGCTCTGGGCCAGAGGCAGTCTCTCAGCAGAATGGGCTGACACATCCTGACTGGACAAATAGGTCCAGACCAGCCCCTTCCTGGAGAAGCACGGATACTGGGTGCAGACCCAGGGCAAACATACTGCGTGCATGTAGGCCAAATGCCTGAGGGTATGGTTGAGAGCAAGGGGTCAGCCCTGAGGTTTGTTCTGAAACTTTCTGAGTCAAGGAAAGGCTGGTCACTCCACGACTTTCAGTGACCCAGAAAGACTTCTCAGCACGAACAGCACTTCCAAAGCTGCCTTAACAAAGTAATGAGACTATTCCCATCAAGAAAAGCAGCAGATTTGTGGCTGTTTGGGGAAAGCAGATAGTGGCCAAGGCCACCAAAAAGCTGGAGACTCCTGGGTGTAGTTCAAACGATCTGCAACTGAAGAAAATCAGTCACTTTGCAGCATGGGAGAGAGGAAAAGTTCAAATGGCCTCTGGAGTCAGACACAGTTTTCAAATCTCAGCTCTCACATTTAAATGCTGAGTGTCCAAAGGAAAAAAAGACATTCTATAATAAAGACATCTGCTCGCAAATGTTTATAGCAGCACAATTCACAATTGCAAAGATGTGGAAACAACCCAGGTGCCCATCAATACACAAGTGGATTAATAAAATGTGGCATATGTATACCATGGAGTATTACTCAGCAATAAAAAAAATAGTGAATTAACACATCTGGCATTATCCTGGTTGGAGCTAGAACCCATTCTTCGAAGCGAAGTGTCACAGGAATGGAAAAACAACCACCACTGGTACTCACCATCAAATTGGTACTAACTGATCAACACTTACATCATACAGGGCAATAATATTCATCAGGGGGCGGGCAGGCGGGAGGGGGGTGGAGGGCATGGGAAAAACTCTCACTGAATGGATGCGGGGAGCACAGTTTGGGGGATGACCACAATTGTAGCTCTGACATGGGCAGTGTATGGGCAATATATATAGCCAAAGTGTTGTACCCCCATAATATTCTGAAATTTAAAAAAAATAATAAAAAATAATAATAATAAAAAAATAAATGCTGGGTGTTCTTGGGCCTCAATTTCTTCATCTGTAAAATGGAGCTAATAATACTTTTCTTACAATTGTTTTAAGATTAAATGAGATAATATTGGTAAATCAACCTCCCACACAGTAGGACTCAATAACTGGAAGACAGTAGTAGAATCATTATTTCCTCAGGGGTTGGTGGACAGATGGGCCCTATAGCCTGCCCTCCCAACACCATGCACCCCCAGGGCACTCACCCGGATGCCCCGGCTATAGGTAATAAGCTTGAGGATGCGCAGGGACTGAATGCCATCAGCGATGTGCAGTGATGTGTAGTGTTTCCCCTTGATCTTGCGGAGGGCGTAGGGGATGAAGATAATGATAATAATGATCACATCCAGCAAGTTATAACCATCCTTCCAGTAGTTGATGGGGTCCACATAGACTTTCATGGAAAACTCAGAGCTGTAGATGGACACAAAGATGATCTCCGAGATCTGAAAGGGTTGCAAGGGTTGGAGGGGTCAGACCAAGCTGCAGAGCCCTAAAGTCCTGGCCCTCTGCCTGCCTGAGCCACCCAATCAGGTGTGGGGAGGGGTGCACCTAAATCTCCCACCTGAAAGAGAAACCCAGGCAGAGTCCCCAGCACACGGCAAATGCTCAGTGTACCTGAATCACTTCCCCTTCAGTGTCCTCCCTACCTGGTGGCCCTAAGCCTGGGGCTAGGTGTGACCCCAGGTGCTTGGAAATGACTGAATGACAGACAGAATTACTGCATAGGCCCCAGTGTACAGCCACTCAACATGTCAGGTAGACTAAATATAAGGTTTCCCAGGAGAAGATCCCAAGAGTTTTCTGGCCAACCTGAATATATAAACTTTTAGGAACATAGATGAAATACTCAAATATCTACTTACATTTAATCTATTAATTATACATTACTTAAAATCAGTTAACTAAAGTAATCTGTTTCTGAAGAATATTCTGCTCTTTTCACTTTTACACTATATGAACCAATCAAATGCTCCTCATGCATCTACAACTCCAATGGCTTTGCTTTTGTCAAGAGGTACTTTTTGAGTCATCTAAGTGTTTTTGTTATCAACTTGACTATCATACAAATCCATTCATTCACTGGAACAGCTTGGATTGTGCACTGACCATATGCCAAGCAAGTACCGTTTTAGGCACCAGAAAATGCACCAATGAATAAGATGGAAAATGTCCAGCCCCCAGAAAGCTTACAATCAAGGAGACAGAAATAAGTGCTTAAACAAATACACATAGAATATAATGTCAGGTAGGAAGGAAAATAAACCAGCCAAAGGAGATAGAGGGACTAGTCAGATGGGAGAGGGGCAGTCCTGGAAGCTATTTTAGAAAAGGTGGTCAACAGAGGCCTCGCTGAAGCCAGGAATGAAGCCAAAATAAAAACTAGGAGAATGCTTCCAGGAAGTTGGGGAATGGCAAGTGCAACAGCCCTGATAAGGGTGAAATGAGAGTGTTCAAGGAACAGCAAAGTTAGCATGGCTAGAACAGAAAGAGGGAGAGCAGGGCAGTAGATGCAGCTAAAGAAGTAGACCATGTAGGGTCTTGTAAGCCTGGTGAGGACTTTAAATTTTAATCTCAGCCTTGGAGGATTTTGAGCAAAGGAGTGATCTGAACTGATTTACATTTTTAAGAGATCTGAAAAACTCTGAACAATTCTTATAGGTTTTACTGTACATGTGCAAAGTTTCTCTCAGTTATATACCTAGGAGTGGAATTACTGGGTTGTAGGATATGAGCATCTTCAACTTCACTAGATATTGACAAATTGTTTTCTGAAGTTATTGAACCAATTTACTTTAATATTATCAATGTTCCTATTGTTCTATATCCTTGCCAACACTTCCACTGTCAGACTTCTTAAATTTTGTCAGTCTGATGAATATGAAATAGTATCTTATTTTTTATTTTAATTTTCATTTCTCTAATTATTAATGAGGTTGGACATCTTTTTATATGTTTAAATTGTGAATTGCCTGTTTCTAATCTTTGCCAAATTTTCTGCTGGATTGTTTTGTCTTTACCTTACCGATTTGGATGACATCTTTTACAGATTTTGAATCCTAATCCTTCACCTGCTACATGTGTAACAAATACCTTCTCTCACCCTGACTTTTCACCTTTTCAATGGTCTTTGAATGACTAGATGTTTAAAATTTTAATGGAATCAAATTTACCAAAACTTTTCTTCATAGTTTATGTATTTTGTATCTTAAGAAACCTTTTCCTCCCTGAGATCACATAATATTCTTCTATATTTTCTTCTAAACATGTTAAAGTTTTGCTTTTCAAACTAGGTCTTTAATCCAGCTGTGTATGCTATGAGATAGAAAATCAATTGTATTTTTCCTCCATGTGGATAACCAGTTGTCCAGTACCATTAATGCAGAATCTCCTTCACCACTCATCTGTAGTGCCACCACTCATCTGTAGTGCCACCAGGTTCCCATGTGAGCCAGGTTCTGTTTCTGCGTACTCTATTCCATTCCATTGGACTATTTTTCTATGCATGCATCATCACTCTGCCTTAATTATTACAGCTTTCTAGAAGGTCTAGAAGGTCTTATTATCTGGTAAGTCAAGCTTTCTCACCTTTTTACTTTCAAAATTGTACTGATTTTCCTTCATTCTTTTATCTAAATTTTAGAATCAGCTTTTTGAGATAGAAAATCTCTGCCAGATTTTTTTATTGGAGTTGCACTGATTTTATAGATTAATTGGGGGAGATTGCATCTTTAAGAAACTGAACCTTTCTGTCCTTAATCTGGTATATCTCTCCATTTTATGTCTTCTTTAACGATCCATATATATTTTTAGGTTTTTCTCCTTAAAGATCACACAAGTTTAGATTTATCTCTAAGTACTTTTTATTTTTGTTGTTAAAAGTGCTATCTTTTTCATTGTTGATACATAAAATATAATTAATTTTATTAATCATATATCCAGCAAACTTCCTGAAATGTATTATTTACTAGTTAATATTAACTTAATGATTTTCCAGATTCTTTGGGGATTTCTATGCAGAAATCATATCACCCCGTGAATAATGATAAGGCTTCTTTTTAACTTTATAATCCTTAATGCTTTTTATTTTAAAATTTTTTTCTATTATGCATTAGCTAATACTCTAATACAAACCTTATTAATAATAACTGGAATACTACTTTAAAGAGAATACTGCTAGAGTTTCCCCACTGAGTGTGATTTTTTTTTTACTTTTTTTTTTTCTTGATGCTTGAAACTCAGTATTCCATGAGTGTGATTTTTGATATAGGTTTTTCTTAGGTACACCTAATCAGGTTGAAAATAAATCCATTCTATTCCTAGTTTGCTAAGATTTTTTTTCTTGAAGAACATTTATGGTAAACTTTTTTTTTCTGCATCATTTGAATTGATCTTACCAGGTTTTTTCCTCCTTTAATATTTAAGCTGATTAATAAAATGTGTACAATTTTCTAATGTTAAACCATGTTTGTATTCCTGGAAAAACCCAACTTGGCAATGGTATATCATCTTTTTCATACATGTTTTTATTTGGTTTCCTAATAATCTGTTTGGGATTTTTGTATCCAAGTTCATAATATTGGGATGTAATTTTCTTTCTTTATACTGTCTTCGTCTACTTTTGGCATGAAAGTTATACTAGTTATACAAGATGAATTATCTATGGGCAGGGAAGGTATATTCATTTATCCAATCACTGGAAGAGTTTTATATGTTTGGAATTATATCTTCGATACATGTGAAAACATCTAGTCCAGGGTAGTTTATTTGTTTGTTTTAGGGGATGGAAATTTTAAACTACTAAGTCAATGCTTTCTAGTCATTAAAGGACATACATGGACACATAAAGTTTATTTCAGGTTTTTGCTTTCTTATTGAATTTTATAAGTTTTTTATAGAAAATTGTCTATTTCAGCTAGTTTTCAAATTTATTGGCATAAAATTATTAGATTTCTGACATCTACTGCATCTGTACTTCCCCTTTTTAATTCCTAACATGATTCAGGGCTTTTATTGATCTTGATTGTCTCATGAAGAAAGGTCTTTATAATTATTTTCTGAGATCCAACTTTCGGTTCTGTTCATATTAATACTTTCTATGGAATCTTCATTTTCTATTTCATTAATTTCTACTCTTATCTTTACTATTTCTTTCTTTCTACAATTTTTGGGTTTATTCTGTTGCTCTTTTCCCAATAGTTCAGCTTATTAATTTTTTAAAATTGAGATATAATTCACATACCATAAAATTCACCATTTTAAAGTGTAGAATTCAGTGGGGTTTTTGTTTGTTTTAATTTTCAGTATTTTTTTACCTTATTATTGTGGTAAAATATACACAACATAAAATTTATCATTTTAACCATTTTAAGGTGTACAATTCAGTGGCTTTAAGTACATTGGCCACATTAAGTACAGTGGCATTCACAATATCGTGCAACCATCACCACCATTTCTATAACTATTTCATTGTCCCAAACAGAAACTCTGTACCCAATAAACAATAACTTCCCATTCCCCCCTCTCCACAGCCATGGTAATCTCTATTCTACTTTCTGTTTGGATGAACTTACCTATTCTAGATACCTCATAGAAGTACAATATTTGTCCATTTGTGTCCGGCTTATTTCATTTAGTATAGTATTTTCAAGGTTCATCCATGTTGTAGCATGTATCAGAATTCCATTCCTTGTTCTTTGTTTTTTGTTGGGTTTTTGTTTGTTTGTTTGTTTGTTGACAGGGTCTTGCTCTGTCTCCCAGGCTAGAGTGCAGTGGCATCATCATAGCTCATGGCAACCTCAAACTCCTAAGCTCAAGCAATCCTCCTGCCTCAGCCTCCTGAGTAGCTGGGACTATAGGTGTGAGCCACCACATCCAGCTAATTTTTCTATGTTTAGTAGAGACTGGGTCTTGCTCTTGCTCAGGCTGGTCTTGAACTCCTGGCCTCAAGTGATCCTCCTGCCTCAGCCTCCCAGAGTGCTAGGATTAGAGGCGTGAGCCACCACGCTGACCTCATTGTGGTTTTAATTTGTATTTCCCTAATAACTAGTGGTATTGAACATCTTTTCATGTGTTTATTTTCCATTTGTATTAAGGCCATTAAATATGAAATGTCTGATTTCGAATCAAAAGTTTAGTTTATTATATCTCAAACAAGAAGCAGTACAATTAATCAAAGTATGTGCCTAAACTATCGATAGAGTTATCCCATCTTAACGGTCATTTGTTTATGCCAGCAGCAAAGAAGCCTGCTGGTGGGCCAATGGTGATGAAATCGTGAAAAGCGTTTTCCACGGCTTGTTGAGAATTGAATATTTTTCCTTGCAAGAAGTGGTCCAAAGCCTGGAAGAAGTGGTAGTCAGTTGGTGCAAGGTCTGGTGAGTACAGTAGATGACAGAGAGTTTCTAAGTCCAGCCTCTGTAGTTTGAGCAGCATTGTTTGTGCGACCTATGGTCGAGTGTTGTCTTGCAAGAGGATTGGCCTGTCTCTATTGATCCATCTTTACTGCTTAAACACAAGCATCCTCATCATGTCATTCCAATTGGTTGCAGTAGACATCCGCTGTCCGATTGACCAGGTTTCATGAAGCTGTAGTGAATAATACCAGCGCTGGACCACCAGACACCACTAGCTTTTTTTGATGAATATTCAGTTTTGGACTGTGTTTCGGCACTTCATGTTTATCCAACCATTGTGCCAAACGCTTGCAATTGTCAAAAAGAATCCATTTTTCATCACACGTAACGATACGGTGTAGAAATGGTTCACCTTTATGTTGTGACAGCAAAGAAACGCAAGCTTCTAGACGATTTCTCTTCTGATGCTCATTTAATTCATGCAGAACCCATCTATCCAGCTTCTTTGCCTTGCCCATTTGTTTCAAATGGTCCAGTGTTGTTGGAATAGTAATGTCAACCCTTGTTACTAATTCACATGTAGGTTGAGATGGATTTGCTCCCACTACAGCTTTCAGCTCATCATCATCCGCCTTGGTCTCAGGTTGCCCATGTGGCTCATTTTCAAGATTAAAATCACCAGAATGGAACTTCTCAAACCATCGATGTACTATGTATTCATTAGCCACATCCTTCCCAAACACTCTGTTGATATTTCGAGCTGTCTGCACTGCATTAGTTCCACGATGGAACTCATATTTGAAAATAACACAAGTTTTTTATTTATCCATGGTTTCACAAAAATTGCTCTTAAAAAAAATGTGAAAGATAATCACAAACCAAAGCATTCATTTGAAAGACTGAGGATGTACCTTCACAATAAAAATAAAACATGAAGTGTCAAAGATATCAGCTGTCAAACTTAGTACTTAAGGAAATCGGACATTTCATACTTAATAAGCTAATAATACCTTCTTTGGAGAAATGTCTACTCAAGTCCTTTCCCTATTTTTTAACTGGGTTGCTTATTTTCTTGTTGCTGTTGTTGCTGAGTTGTAGAAGTTCTTTATATATTCTGGATATTAATCCCTTATCAGATATATAATTCACAAATATTTTATCTCATTCCATGGATTGTCTTTTCACTTTCTTAATAGTGCCCTTAGATGTACGACTGTTTTTAATTTTGATGAAGTCTAATTTATCTATTTTTTCTTTTGTTGCCTGTGCTTTTAATGTCATATGTAAGAATCCATTACCAAATCCAAGGTAATGAAGATTTAGCCCTATGTTTTCTTCTAAGAGTTAAGCTCTTATACTTAGGTTGTTGAATCATTTTGAGTTCATTTTTGTACATGGTGTGAGGTAGAGGTCCAACTTCACTGTTTTGCAGGTGGACACCAAGTTATCCCAACACTATCTGTTTAAGAGAATACTCTTTCCCCATTGAATGGTCTTGGCACCTTGTCAAATAATCAATTGACCATAGATATTTGGATTTATTTCTAGATTCTCAATTCTATTTCATTGGTCTATATGTGTAACCTTATGCCAGGACCATACTGTTTTGATTACTATGTTTTTGTAGTAAGTTTTGAAGTCAGAAAGTGCAAGCCTTCCAACATTGTTTTTCATTTTCAGTATTTTTTTGGCTATTTGGGGCCCTTTGCCTATCCATATGAACTTGAGGATCTGGTTTTCCATTTCTGCAACAAAAAATGCTGTTGGAATTTTGATAGGAATTGCATTGAATCTGTAGACTGCTCTGAAAAGTACTGTATCTTAACAAGGTTAAGTCTTCTAATCCATGAGCACAGAATGTCTTTCCATTTTTTCAAGTCTTCTTTAATTTCTTTCAGCAATGTTTTATAATTTTCAGCATTCACATCTCTCATCACCTTAAATTTTTTCCTAGGTATTTTATTCTTTTGGATACTATTGTAAAGAGAATTTTCTTAATGTATTTTCAGACTATTAACTGCTAGTGTATAGAAATACAACTGATTTTTGTCATTCTTGTATCATGCAACTTTGTTGAGTTTGTTTAATAGCTCTAACAGTTTGTGTGTGTGTGGATTATTTAGGATTTTCTATATATAAGATCAAGATCAAGTCATCTGCAAATACAGATACAGGCATACCCTGTTTTATTGCAACTTAGTTTTATTGCACATTGCAGATACTGCATTTTTTACAAATTTAAGGTTTGTGGCAACCCTACATCAAGCAAGTCTATTGGCGCCATATTTACAATAGCACGTGCTCACTTCATATCTCTTGTGTCACATTTTGGTTATTCTCTCAATATTTCCAACTTTTTCTTTATTATTATATCTCTTATGGTGATCTGGGATCAATGACCTTGATGTTACTATTGTAACTATTTTGAGATGCCACAAACCACACCCATATAAGATAGCAAATTTAATAAATGTTTATGTTCTGACTGCTCCACTGATCAGCTGTTCCCCCAACTCTCTTCCTCTCCTTGGGCCTCCCTGTTCCCTTGAGATACAACAATATTGAAATTAGGCCAGTTAATAATCCTACAATGCCCTCTAAGTGTTTAAGTGACAGGAAGAGTCACACGTCTCTCACTTTAAGTTAAAAGTTAAAAATGAGCCGGGCGTGGTGGCTCACGCCTGTAATCCTAGCACTCTGGGAGGCTGAGGCGGGAGGATTGCTTGAGCTCAGGAGTTTAAAAAAAAAAAAGTTAAAAATGATTAAGCTTAGTAAGGAAGGCATGTTGAAAGCTGAGACAGGCCAAAAGCTAGGCCTCTTGCTCCAAACAGATAGCCAAGTTGTGAATGCAAAGGAAAAGTTCTTGAAGGAAATTAAAAGTGCTACTCCAGTGAACACATGAATGATAAGAAAGCAAAATACCCATATTGCTGATGTGGAGAAAGTTTGAGTGCTCTGGATAGAAGATCAAACCCGCCACAACATTCCCTTCTAGAGCAAGGCCCAATTCTCTTCAATTCTGTGAAGGTTGAGAGAGGTGAGGAAACTGCAGAAGGAAAGTTGGAAGGTAACAGAGGTTGGTTCATGAGGTGTGAGAAAAGAAGCCATCTCCATAACAGAAAAGTACAAGGTGAAGCAACAAATGCTAAAGCAGAAGTTGCACAAGTTATCCAGAAGATCTAGCTAATATAATGGATGCAGGTGGCTACATTAAACAACAGGTTTTCAATGTAAATGAAACAGCCTTCTATTGGAAGAAGATGCCATCTAGGACTTTTCCTAGCTAGGGAAGTCAATGCCTGGTTTCAAAGCTTCAAAGAACAGGCTGACTCTCGTTAGGGACTAATGCAGCTGGTGACTTTAAATTGAAGCCAATGCTCATTTACCATTCTGAAAATCCTAGGGCCCTTAAGAATTATGCTAAGTTTACTCTGCTTTAGAAATGTAACAACAAAGCCTGGATGACAGTACATCTGTTTACAGCATGGTTTACTTTATATTTTAAACCCACTGTTGAGACCTACTGCTCAGAAAAAAAAGATTCCTTACAAAATATTGCTGCTCATGGACAGTGTACCTAGTCACCTAAGAGCTCTGATGGAGATATATAAGGACATGAACATTTTCATGCCTGCTAACACAACATCCATTCTGTAGCCCACAGATTAAGGAATTGCTTCAACTTTCGAGTCTTATTATTTAAGAAATACATTTCATAAGGCTATAGCTGCCATAGATAGTGATTCCACTGATAGAACTGGGCAAAGTAAATTGAAAACCTTCTGGAAAGGATTCACCATTCTAGGTGCCATTAAGAATATTTATGATTCATGGGAGGAGGTCAAAGTACCAACATTAACAGGAATTGGAAGAAGTTGATTCCAACCCTCAAGGATGACTTGGAGGGGTTCAAGACTTCAGTGGAGGAAGGAACTGCAGATGTGTTGGAAATAGCAAGTGAACTGGAATTAGAAGTGGAGCCTGAAGATGTGCTGAATCGCTGCAATCTCATGATCAAACCTGAATGGATGAGGAGTTGCTTCTTGAGGATGAGCAAAGAAAGTGGTTTCTTGAAATGGAATCTACTCCTGGTGAAGATGCTGTGAACCTTGTTGAAATGACAACAAAGGATTTACAATATTACATAAACTTAGTTGGTAAAGCAATGGCAGGGTTTGAAGTGATTGACTCCAATTTTGTTTTGGGGTTTTTTTAATTTTATTTTTTGTTTAACTTTAAATTATTAATTGACAAATAAAGACTGAATATATTCAAGGTGTACAATGTGATGATTGAAATATGTATACATTGTGTGGTGATTACTATAATCAACTTCATTAACACATCTTCTTTGGTTTGAATGTTTGTGTCCCTCCTAAATTCATGAAAGAAGTTCTACTGTGGGTAAAATGTTATCAAACAGCATCACATGCTACAGAGAAATCTTTCATGAAAGGAAGAGTAGATCAATGTGGCAAACTTCATTGTTGTCTTATTTTAAGAAGTTGCCACAGCCACCCCAACCTTCAGCAACCATCCCCCTCATCAGTCAGCAGCAGCAAAAAGATTATGACTGGCTGAAGGCTCAGATAATTGTTAGCATTTTTTGGCAATAAAGTATTTTTAATTAAAGTATGTACATTTTTCAGACGTAATGCTATGACATACTTAACAGACCACAGTATAGTGTAAACGTATATATATATATATTTTTTTTTTGGAGACAGGGTCTCACTCTATAACCTAGGCTGGAGTGCAGTGGTCCAGTCATAACTCAAGGCAGTCTCAAACTCCTGGTCTTAGGCAATCCTCCCACCTCAGCCTCCCAAGTAGCTAGGACTACAGACATGTGCCAGCACACCTGGCTAATTTTTTTATTTTTTGTAGAGATGGGGTCTCCCTATGTTGCCCAGGCCGGTCTTGAACTCCTGGCCTCAAGTGATCCTCCTGCCTCAGTCTCCCAAAGTTCTGGGATTACAGCCATGAGCCACCGTACCCAGCCTAAACATAACTTTTATAAGTACTGGGGAACCAAAATATTCATGTGACTCACTTTATGGTGATATTCTCTTCATTGTGATGGTCTGGAACCAAACCAGCAATATCTTTGAGGTATGCCTGTAGTTCTACTTCTTCCTTTCCAATACAGATGATTTTTTTTTCTTGTCTAATTACTCTGGTTAAAACTTTCACTACAATGTCGAATAGTGGTAAAAGCAGGCATCTTTGTCTGGTTCCTAATCTTAGGGGGAAGATTTTCAGTCTTTCACTATCGAGTATGATGTTAGCTGGGGTTTTTTTCATAAATGTGCTTTATTAGGTTAAGGAATTTCCCTTCTGTTCCTAGTTTACTTTTTTTTTTTTTATCATGAGAGGATGCTGGATTTTATTGAATGCTTTTTCTGCATCAACTGAGATGATTATGTGAATTTTTCCTTCATTCTACTGGTGTATTACATTAATTGATTTTTTTTATTTTGAATCACCCTTGTATTCCTGAGATAAATCGTACTTGGTCATGGTGTGTAATCTTTTTAAGTATGCTGCTGGATCCAGTTTGTTAGTATCTCAGTGAGAATTTTTGCATCTGTATTCATAAGGGATATTTGTCTAGTTTTCTTTTCTTGTGATGTTCGTTGTCTGGCTTTGGTATCAGAATAACGCAGGCCTCATGGATGAGCTCAAAAGTCTTTTCTCCCCTTCTATTTTTTTGGTAGAGTTTGAGAAGAATTGATATTAATCTTTCTTTAAATGACTGGTAGAATTCACCAGGGAAGTCATCTGGCCCTGGCTTTTCTTTGTTGGGAGGTTTTTGATTACTAATTCAATCTCTTGTTATCTGTATGTTCTGATAGGTCTGTTTTCTATTTCTTCTGGAGTAAGTTTGTGTGCTATCCATTTCATCTACATTGTCTTCTTTGCTGGCATATGATTGCTTATGGTATTCTCCTCTAACCCTTACTTCTATAAGGCCAGTAGTAACATCCTAACTTTCGTTTCTGACATTACTAATTTGAGTCTTCTCTTATTTTTCTTATTCAATCTAGCTAAAGGCTTGTCAATTTTATTGATCTTTTCAAATAACCAACTTTTGATTGTATTCATTGTCTCTATTGTTTCTCTATTCATTATTTTATCTCACTCTGATCCTTTTTATTTCCTTCCTTTTGCTAGCTTTGGGTTTAGTCTGCTCTTCTTTCTCTAGTTCCTTAAGTACAAAGTCAGGTTGTTGATCTGAGATTTTTTCTTTTTTTGAGTCAGGGTCTCACTCTGTTGCCTATCGCCCAGGCTAGAGTGCAGTGGGTGGCATCATCATAGGTCACTGCAACCTCCAACTCCTGGGCTCAAGCAATCCTCCTGCCTCTGCCTCCTGAGTAGTTGGGACTACAGGTGCACCACCACGCCAGGTTAATTTTCCTATTTTTTTGTAGAGACGGGATCTCGTTCTTGCTCAGGCTGGTCTTGAACTCCTGGGCTCAAGCAGTCCTCCCGCCTCAGCCTCCCAGAGTGCTGGGATTACAGGCGTGAGCCTCTTCTTTTCTAATGTAAGCATTTATAGGTATAAATTCCCATGTGAGCACTGCTTTTACTACATCGTATAAGTTCTGTTATATTGTATTCTCATTTTCATTCATTTTAAAGTACTTTCTAACTTCCCTTATGATTTCTTCTCTGACCCATTGGTTGTTTAAGAGTGTGTTGTTTAATTTACACATATTAGGAAAATGTCCCATTTTCCTTGTTACTGATTTCTAGTTTCATTCTATTGTTGCCAGAGAAGATACTTTGTATTAGTTCGATAATTTATTTCAATTTATTGAGATTTGTTTTACGGTCTAACATGTGGTCTACCCTGGAGAATACTCCCTCTATACTAAAGAAAAATTATTTTATCTTCTTGATGAATTTACTGTTTTGTCAATATAATGTCCTTCCTTGTCTCTTATAACAGTTTTTGCCTTAATGTCTATTTTGTCTGATATTAGTGTAGCCACCCCAGCTTTCTTTTGGTTTCTGTTAGCATGGAATATCTTTTTCCGTCCTTTCACTTTCAACCTATTTGTATCTTTGGATCTAAAGTGAATCTCTTACAAACAGCATATAGTAGGATTTTTAAAATCCTTTTTGCCAATCTCTGCCTTTTAATTGGACAGTTTAATCCATTTACATCTAAAGTAATTACTGGTAAAGGACATACTTCTGTCATTTTGCTATTCATTTTCTACATGTCATACTTTTTCCCTCAATTCTTCCATTACTGCTTTTTTGTGTGTTTAACCAATCCTTTTGTAATGTACCATTTGATTCCTTTCTCATTTCCTTTTCTGTATAGTTTTTGGTTGTTTTCTTACTGGTTACCCTTGGTATTACAATTAACCTCTTAAACTTACAACAATCTATTTTTAATTAATACTTTAGCTTCAATAGTAGATAACAATTCTGCTCCTATTTAGCTCCATCTCTCTCAAGTTTTTGTTGTTATAAGTTACTCTTTTATACATTGTGTGCCCATTAACTATAACATTGGTATTTTAAATAATATAGAAAAAAAAGAGTTACAAACCAAAAATACAATAATACTGGCTTTTGTATTTACCTATGTAGTTGCTTTATCAGTGTTCTTTATTTCTTTGTATGGCTTCAAGTTACTGTCTTATTTCATTTCTACCTAAAGGACTATCTTTATCATTTCCTTTAGGGCAAGTCTACTAACAACAAACTCCCTCATTTTTGTTTATCTGAAATATCTTAATTTCCTCTTCATTTTTGATGGATAGTTTTGCCGGATATAGAATTTCTAGTTGACAGTACTTTTCTTTCAGTATTTTAAACATGTCATTTCACTGCCTTCTGGCCCCCATAATTTGAGGAGAAATCAGCTATTGATCTTATTGAGGTTCCATGTATGTGACAAATTGTTTATCTCTTGTTGCCTTCAAGATTCTTTTTTTGTTTTTGGTTTTTGACAGTTTGATTATAATGTGTCTTAGTGTGGATATTTTTGTTTCTCCTTCTTGGAATTTGTTGGAATTCTTACATGTGTATATTCATCTCTTTCATCTAATTTGGGAATTTTTGGGCCATTATTTCCTCAAATATTCTTTCTGCCTCGTTCTCGTTTCTTTCTTTCCGGAACCTGTACTATGTGTGTGTTGGTATGCTCAATGGTGTCCCACAGGTCTCCCACGCACTCTTCACTTTTCTTCATTCCTTTTCCTTTCTGCTCCTCAGAATGAGTAAGTTCAATTGACCTGTCTTCAAGTTCACTGATTCTTTCTTCTACCTGCTCAAACCTGTTACTGGATGCCTCTAGTTAATGTTTCACTTTTCAGCCCCAGAATTTCTGTGCTGGTCCTTTTTATAATTTCTATCTCTTTATTGATATTCTCTTTGTTGAGACATTGTTCTCCTAGCTTCCTTTAGCTCTTTGCGCATGATTTCCTTTAGCTCTTTGAGCATATTTAACATAGAAGGGAGGAAGGAAGGAAGAAAATCTCTCCTAGTCTCTTCAGATGGCTCTGAGTTGGGGCACTCCTTCAATGTTAAGCAAGGCTGTTTAAAATTCTACGTTAGCCTTCACTTCCTGCTTGCACTGAGCCTAAAGGTCAGCTAGAGATGAAAGAAAGTTTGGGATCTTCTCAGGTCTTTTCTAAGCGTTTGTCCTACCCTGGGCATGTGTGGCTTTCTAAATTCCTCCATATGCACAGGAGATTCTCAATGCCCTAATTAAAAAGTTTCCTTCCTGGCTTTCAGCATGTCCACTGTTTGCCTCGACTGCTTTTTTTTTTCCTTTTTTTCTTTCTTCCCCCCCCGACCCCAGGCAGCAGTAGGTTGTTCATATGCCTTTCAGTGTTTGTAAGAAATTCCTTCTGCATAGCCACCTTTCTTCTTTGAGAAGATTTCAAGTTAGGTAAAACAAGGACAATCACCTTCCATCAGTCCATCAAGCAGCCCTCAGATCAAAACAGACCAACACAGTTCTTTAAGAGCAAGGTCTGCTCTGCTGCCTCAGGAACCAGGTAATAGGTAATGTGGGCTACTGTCTTCAAGATCATCGCCATTCTTGGAGGAAAGTGGGACAAGGGCAAGTAAAAATATAACAATGACAGTCTTATTTCTTCCTTTCCAGCCTCTACAAAGTTATTTCTTTTTCTTGTTTTATTGCATTAACCAAAACTTCTAGTATGATGTTAAATAGGAGTGATGGAAGTGTACATGCTTACCTCTTTCCTGATCTTAGCAGGAAAGCATCAAAGTTTCTCACCATAAAGTATGATGTTTGCTGTAGGTTTTTAAATAGATTTTGTTTGGGTTTGTTTTTTAACTTTTATTTTGTTTTTAACCGACATATAGTAATTGTACATATTTATGCGGTACAGTGTGATGTTTCAATACATATATACATGTGTAATGATCAAATCAGGGTAATTAACATATCCATAATTTCAAACACTTGTCATTTTCTTTGAGGTGAGAACATCCAAAATACTCTCTTCTAGCTATTTTGAAGTATACAATATATATTGTTGACTATAGTCACCCTACTGTGCAATAGAACACCAGAACTTACTCCTCTTATCTAACTGTAACTTTGTACCTGTTGACCAACCTCTCTCCATTGCCCCTCCCCACTCTCCCCAGCCTCTAGTAACCACTATTTTACCATCTACTTCTATGAGTCTACTTTTTAGAATCCACATGAGTGAGATTATGTGGTAGTTGTTCTTCTGTACTTGGCTTATTCACTTAATATAACATCCTCTAGGTTCATTCATGCTGCAAATGACAGAATTTCATTCTTTTTTATGTCTGAATAGTATGCTATTGTGTATATATGCCACATTTTAAAAATCCACTCATCCATTGATGAACACTTAGGTTGATTCTATATCTTGGCTATGGTGAATAGTGCTGCAATAAACATGAGAGTGCAGATATCATTTCAAAATACTGATTTCAATTCCTTTGGCTATATGAAAGGATTCATAGTGGAACTGTTGGGTCATATGGTAGTTTTATTGTTAATTTTTTGAGGAATCTCCATACTGTTGACAATATGGCTATTCTAATTTACATTCCCACCAACTGTGTATGAGAGTTCCCATTTCCCCACATCCTCACCAGCATTTGTTTGTTTGTTTGTTTTTTGGTCTTTTTGATAAGCTTTCCTACCTTTTTAAGTTTGTCTCTATCTTGACTTAGTGTTCACTTGGTTGCTGTAAACCTTTGGCTATTTTCCAGAGTTCTGGCAGCTTTTGCTCCTTTTTTTAGGTGTTTCTGTAGACAGACAAACCTTGGAGCTCCCTACTCTGTCATTTTCACTGACATCACTCTTCTTTCATTTTTGAAGGCTAGTTTTTCAGGATGTAGAATTCTTGATTAATAGTGTTTTTCTTTTAGCACTTTGAATATGACAACCCACTGCCTTCTAGCTGTCATGATTTCTGGCAAGAAATCAGTTGTTAACCTTATTGAGGATCCTTTTTATGAGATGAGTCACTTCTCTGTACTCTCAAATTCTCTCTTTGTCTTTGTCTTTCAACAGTTTGATTGTGATGTGTATAGGTGAGGATCTCCTACTTGTAGTTCATTGATCTTCCTGGATGTACAGATTAATGTCTTTCATCAAATTTGGGGAGTTTCTGGCCATTGTTCTTCACATATTCTTCCTGCCCTCTCTCTCCTCTCTTTCTGGGGTTCCCATTACATACATGTCTATATGTTTGATGGTGTCCCACAGATCTCCGTTCATTTGCATTCATTCTTTTTCCTTTCTCTTCCTCAGACTGGAGAATCTCAATTGACCTATCTTCCTGTTTATTGATTCTTCCTTCTACCAGCTCAAATCTGCTGTTGAGTTCCTCTAGTGAAGTTTTCATTTCAATTATTGTACTTTTCAACTATGTAATTTCTATTTATCTCTTTTTAATCATTTATATCTTTCTACTCATATTCTTTATTTGGTGAGAAAATGTTCTCATATTTTCCTTTCATTCTTAGATATAGTTCTCTTTAGTTCTTTGAACATATTTATAATAGCTATTTTGTTTTGTTTTGAGACAGAGTCTTGTTCTGTCACCCAGGCTGGAGTGCAGTGTCATGATCATAGCTCACTGCAGCCTTGAACTCCTGGGCTCAAGCGATCCTCCTGACTCAGCCTCCCGAGTAGCTAGGACTACAGGCATGTACCACCATGCCCAGGTAATTTTTTTTTTTTTTTGGAGAGACAGGGTGTTGCTATTGCCTAGGCTGGTCTTGAACTCCTGCCTCAAGCAATCCTCCCACCTTGGCCTCCCAAAGTGCTAGGATTACAGGTGTGAGCCACCACACCCAGCCTATCATAGATGTCTTAAAGTCTTTGTCTAGTAATTCCAACGAATGGGCTTCTTCAAGTACAGTTTCCATTTATTGCTTTTCCTCTTGTGTATGAGCCATTCACTCTTGTTTCTTTGCATGTCTCATGATTTGTTGTTATTGAAAACTGAACATTTTAAATAATATAATGTTGCAACTCTGGAAATCATATACTTCCCTCTCCACAGGGTTTGTTGTTGCTGTTCTTTTTTCTTTTCTTTTTTTAAAGTAACTTCCCTGAACTAATTCTGTAAAGTTGATATTCTTTGTCATGTGTGGCCACTAAGGTTTCTGCTCAGTTACTTTATTTTTTGGTTGGTTTGTTTCCTTTTTTTTTAATTTTTAAATTTTTAATTATTATGGGTACATGATAGTTGTATATCTGTTTCTTGAGACAGGGTCTCACTCTGTTGCCCAGGCTGGAGTGCAGTGGCATGATCATAGCTCACTGTAGCCTTGAACTCCTGGGCTCAAGCAATCCTTCTGCCTCAGCCTCCCAAGTAGCTGGGACTACAGGCATGCACCACCACACCCAGCTAGTTTTCATGTATATGTATGTGTGTATGTGTGTGTGTGTGTGTGTATGTGTGTGTGTATATATATATATATATATTTTTTTTTTTTTTTAGAGACGGGGTCTCACTATGTTGCCCAGGCTAGTCACAAACTCCTAGCCTCAAGCAATCCTCCCACCTCAGCCTCCCAAAATGCTGGGATTATAGGCATAAGCCACCATGCCTGGCCTGCCCAGTTACTTTAATGGCCTACTAATGATTGGACAGAGATTTCTTTAATGCCTGAAACAAATAGGTCTCCCAGTCTTTGTCAAGGGGCTCTGTGTATTGGGGCATTCATTCACTGCTCCAGCAACTTACCACTCTGCCTTAGCCTTCATATCCTCTTGCACAGAGCCTCAAGATTATCCAGAGATGAAAGATCAGGGCCTCCTCAGGTCTTTCCTGGTACCTCCATTGGGGTTCCCAAGAATGTTAACAATTTCTCAGAGTTTCATAGTTAACCAGGGGTTTTCAAACATGCTATTTTCAATGGCCCCACAGCTATCCTGTAAGGTGTGTATTAATAACTTAATTTTACAAATGTTGCAGCTGAACCACAGAAAACTTAAGTAACTTGCCCAAATTCTCACAGCTAGTAATAAGGTAAGAAAGCTGGAGCTTGAACTCAAATCTGTATGACCCCAATGTCTGCATCCTTTCCACACCACAGAACTTCCCCTAAGCTTGCAAACCAGGGTCTCTACAGGACACACGCTTAGTGACCCTCATGGCCTCTGGAGGGCAATCAGAGGATTCAGCCTCCTCAACTCATCTCTTTCCCTGACCCCTACCAAGTCCCATACCTAACATTATGTTCTATCATCCATGACCAAGCTGTGCAGTGGTAGTGTGGAATTCACTACCATACCAACACATTCAAAGAAGTGTGCCAAGTGGATCCTCCACATTTCAAGCCTTAATTGGAATATTCCACCACTTCCACTGCCTCTGACACCACATTATGTTGATGTTAAACCTTTTCGCCACCTAGGAAATTTGTTATTTACCCTAAATTACGATAAGTAGAGTATATTTTTAACCTTTTTGTGTAAAACAAAACACACATATAGAACCACATGAACAAATATATAGCCTAAAAATTATTACAAGGCCAACATCCCTGTAACTACCATCTAGGTCAAGAAGCAGAACTTTGCCAGCTATCCCAGCAGCTCCTCCATGTCCCCATCCCAACCATAATTAGCCACGATCTGAATTTTTATAGTAATTACTTCCTTGCATTTCTTTGTAGATAGAAACCCATATAAAACCCTAGAACTAAAAATACAGTCTTGCCATTCTATAAATTTTTTAAAATTTGGTATATCTTTTAACTGTTTCATTCCTTTTTTCTTTCCTTACAATTTATCTGTTAAAGAACCCAGGTAGTTTGACTCATAGAATCTCCGAGTCTGGGTTTTGCTGACTGTACACTCATGTTGCAGCTTGGCATGTTCCTCTGTCCTCCACATTTCCTGAAAATAGGCAGCTGGATCCAAAAGCTTGATCAGATTCAGGTTTGATCTCTTTGGCAAGATTATAGGTGCTGTTCTTTCATAGGAGGCATATAATGTCTGGTTGTCTCTTTTCTTGTGGGATGATAGCAGCCACTGATGCTCAGTGCAACCCAGTACTTCATTGGGGGTTGAAAAATGGTGATATTCTGTCACTTCTTTATCATTTATTAAGTGGGACACTTCTATAAAAAGATGTCTCCCCTCACCTACTATGTGGTTACTCAGTATTACAGTTCATATAAGAAAGGTCAGTAATGCTTGATTCTTTCTCTTAATTTAGTAGTTTTCAGGATAAAGGATTAGCTCTTATCACCCTCCAAAAGTGGCCAGTTAGTTTTTTGGTATCATTATAACCTCATAGATTATTTGATGTGTTTCAATCCATGGTAATTATTATCCTTATTGAAGCTTCAATTGTCCCATCTTTGGCCAACAGGAGCCTCTTAAAGTAGTCTCCTGAGCCTTTTGACGATGACCCAAGTAGTCTTTGATAGATAGCTTCCTTGCTTTGTATATGACAAGATACTCCTGGCTCACCTAGTATACATCTTACCCTACACTTGGAATTGGTTATTTTTCTAAGCAGCCCTGGTTTCTTTCTTCCATGAGTATCCTGGTTCTCAAGAACACAGGGGATGACAGAAATAAACTATCCCATAATTGCCCATTTGCTTTGTCCTGCATCTCTCTCTCTCTCTCTCTCTCTCTCTCACACACACACACACACACCAGTCTCAGAATAACACTAATAAGTATACTAATAGTATCACCACTAAGTTGATTACAGAAAATAATTTTAAAACTTTTTGCATTGGCTTTTCCAATTGTCCCCCATTTTTTAGTGATACTTGATCTTCATTGTCAGAGGATATATTCATTATGTGCTATATTCCCTCTCTGTTAAACCACAATTAGTATTAGTTTTACAAATAACTATATATTTAATGCTCATCACCAGTCCTAATGTTGATGCTTCTCTAGTCGTTTTGGTTGGCTGAAACTTATTCATTAGTAGATTCCTAAGGAAGGGCTCATGGGAACAACATTCCTCAAGTTTTTGGATGTTAATGACAGTTTGTCCGTGCCCTTTATACTTGAAAGTCAGTTTTGCTAATCTAAAATTCTTGGTTTACATTTTCTTTGCTGAAGTATCTTAAATATGTCACTTCATTTTCTTTTGGGATAAAGCATTACCATAGCAACGTCTGATGACAATTCATGTTCTTCTCTTATAAGCCACATAGCCTTGATATTTACAGTTTCCTCCCCCCCTTTTCCTTTAAAGTCCAGTAATTTTACTAGAATATATTTTGGTATTTGTTGTTCTAAGTCCAATATATTCTCAGGTATGCAATGTGTGCTCTTTCAACATATAGCTTTAAATCTTTTATTTCAGGTAACTTTTCTTAGATTATAGATTTTAGTGTTTGTTCTGCTCCTTTGCTTTGTTTTTGTTTTGTTTCAAATTCAAGGGCTCCTATTATCCTTATGTTGGATCTCTTCCCCACCTTCAGTGTTCATCATTTTCTCCTAGATCCTTTTCATCTCTTCATTTCTTATTGATTTGAAAAAATTTCCTCCATTTAATCCTGTATTCTTTTAAGATATTATCTGTCTAGTTTAGTCTTCATTTTTGAAATTTTTCTTTTATTTCTAATTCTTTCCTGAGTTTTGTCACATCATTTCAGTTCTTTTCTATCCTGTATAATTTTCTTAAACATTTACCTTATTTTATAATCATATGCTAGAGTTGTCATCTGTTTTGTGGGCAATGTCTGTATAGTGGGCTTTCATTCTCTATAGGTTGAATATAACTTATCCAAAATGCTTGGGACTAGAAGTGTTTGAGATTTCAAATCTTCTCAGATTTTGGAATATTTGCATTATGCTTACCAGTTGAGCATCCCAAATCTGAAAATCCAAAATCCAAAATGCTCCAATGAGTATTTCCTTTCAATTAATAATTTCAGTAATTTGGAAGCATTTCAGATTTCAGATTTTAGATGCTCAACCTACATAAGGATATTATTGTCCAATTTATTCTCTTTTTTCTTATAGTGATTTTGTATTATAGGATTTTGTATAAAGGATTTGACCTGAATCCTTTTCTATTGCACTTTTTAATGTAAAATTAGTTTTCCTGAACTTTTAGAAGATGTGGTTCTAACCTCACCGAGTTCTTTCTTCTGTTTTTGTGTTGTGTTTTAAAATGTGGTAGCAGCCAGGTGTGGTGGCTCATGCCTGTAATCCCAGTACTCTGGGAGGCCAAGGTGAGTGGATTGCTTCAGGCCAGGGGTTCAAGACCAGCCTGGGCAACAGCGAGACCCCATCTCTACAAAAAATTTAAAAATTAGCCAGACATGGTGGCACATACCTGCAGTCCCAGTTACTCAGAATCTGAGGCAGGAGGATCACTTGAGCCCAGGAGTTGGAGGCTGCAGTGAGCTATGATGATGCCACTGTACTCTAGCCTGGGCAACAGAATCAAGACCCCGTCTCAAAAAAAAAAAAATATGGTAGCTTGATTTTTGAGGTTTCCTGGTTCTGTTCCCTTCCCCCAATTTTATCTGAACCTTCTCTTCCTTAATCTTTATGTCTGTAATTTGCTCAATTTTTATTCCATTTCCAATATTTCTCCTAAGTGTGGGGTCCTATCTTTAAGGGCAGCTCTGGCTGGTCAGTTTTGAAAGCTCATAGTGTCTGGACTGCTCTGGCCTCTTCAGAAATTACCAGGAACCTCTTGCTCTGACCCAGTACTGGATTAGACACCACCCTTCCTGATACCAAATGCTGTTCTCACATCAGCCCATCATATTTTCTAATGAATACTGAATGGTTTCCCTCTGTTTCCTCCCCCGCAGAGGCTAATACCATGTAGTTTTTGTGGCTTATAGTGAGGAAATCTTGTTAACTAGTTTTATTACAAATGCTGCCCATGGGTTCTTGGCTTTACTATCTAGTTGCTCTGTCTGTTTTTAACAGGGGACTTAGGGAGATTTAAAAACTATGTCACCACTGCTGCTCCTACCACCATTCTCACAGATTTTAGAGTATATTTTAAAGGTCCTTAGAATTTCTACAGAAAATTTCTTGAGACAAAATGTCTTAAAAATCTTACATTTCCAGAAATAAAACAAGTAAAACAGAAGAAAACGGACCCATTTTGTCTGCTTACCTCAAAAAGTCTGAACAAACGGTATCTTATTTTATAACTGGTCCACAAGACCATAAAAAAGGCATTCAGTGAGACAGTGCTAATCATTATTATCTGAAAGAGATGACTCATTATGACTCTCTTCACAAATGCCTGACATTGATGATCTTTCCTCCTGTCAAAAAGTTGAATAAGAGGTATGGTTATGTTACAACACAGCTAGATCCCCACACAATGCACACCTTTTTGTAGGGACAAGGATCTGCTTTCCCTCTTCAATGAATATAAATTTACATATACTTTTAAGTAGCAATGAAATGTTGAATACTGACTACTGGCCGTGTGTATGATGATCACCAATAGTCTGTCCCCACTCAGTTACTCAGTTCCCTCTTCCTGGACCTCTGAAAAAGAATGGTCACCACTCCCTCTCAAGCAAAACAAACTGTCATCTTCATTTACTCATTCAACAAATCTTTATTTAGTGACAACCACACGCCAGGCACAGGGGACACAACATGAGCAAAACTAAATATTGCCAGTCTACCAGGAAAAACTGATAATAATCAAATAATCTCCCATACACATGCTTACAAATCAATGATTAAAAAGTGAACACCTTAAGGGAAAATGGGCACATAACCATACAAATGGCCAATAAACTGCCCCAAAAATATTCAGTAGCAATAACAATCAGGAAGATGCAAAGTAAAACCATTACTTTGGCTTATAAAATTAGCAAAGATGTAAACATGATAATATTTAATGCCAAATTGCCAGTGCAGAATGATGGGGCATTCTCATAAACTGCCAGAGGAATGTAAATTGACCAACTTTTCTGAAAAGCCTTAGAACCATTCATATCCTCTGACCCAACCAATCTATTAATATTCCAAGAGAATATAACCTGGAATACAGACAGTGACTTTGGCTAAAGATGTTTATCCCAGTATTATTTAAGTATTGAGAACTTGAAAACAATTTAAAAGTCTAACAAAAAGGACTGGGTAAGTAAATTATGGCGGATCCATCTCATGAAATACAGACATTAAAATATATCTATGCATTTTTCATGATTTAGAAAAATGTTTATGACCCACTGGACAGCAAAACACAAAAACAAGATACAAAAGTCTCAGCTCAAAATTATCTTACGTGTGCAAAAATAGATTGAAAAATTCAGTAGGAAATATGCCAAAATTTTCATAGTGTCCACCTGTGGATGATGAAGTTATAGGTGATTCTTTTTCCTATTTATATTATCTGTGCTTTGCAATTTTTCTCTAAGAGTATGTATTACTTTTTCCCCTATTATATGTAACAAATGAACACATTCTTGTAACAGTAAAAAAATATAGAATGTATATACTTTCCTAATCTATAAAAACAAAATGTGTAATTTTCCATCATCTGATTTGAGATGGTGACTATTACCCCCAAAAAAGCCTTCAAATTACCTAACACAGTAGCTAATAGAAAAAGAAAACTGGCTGGGCACAGTGGCTCACACCTGTAACCCCAGCACTTTGGGAGGCTGAAGCAGGAGGATCACTTGAGTTCCAGCCTGTGGAACATAGTGAGACCCCCATCTCTATAAAAATTAAAAAATTAGTCAGGCACAGTGGTGCACACCTGTCATCCCAGCAAGGAGGGAGGATCACTTGAGCCCAGGAGTTTGAGGTTACAATGAGCTATCATGGGGCCACTGCACTCCAGCCTGGGTGACAGAGTGAGACCCTCTTCCAAAAAAAAGAAAAGAAAAGAAAAGAAAAGAAAAATAAAAAGAGAAAAGGACAAAACTGAGTCAAACTAGTCTACAGGTCAAGTAACAGTATGCCAACCTCACCAATAGAAAAAACCAGATTTGTCAAGGACATGCACCTCACTTTGGGGAGCAGATGAGAGTAACTGAGGGAAGAGGCTAAGAGAACACTGACACCCTGCCCCCACACTTCCAATTGTACATTTCTTAACAAGCAATGGAGATAGAGAATATTTACTTAAATTTCCTGAATCTTGCACAGAAATCCACCGACTCAGTATCAAGCAGTGAACTAGAAACAACTCTCAAGTGGTTTTGGTGAAAGGATTGAGACATTTTCCAAATTTTCAATCTTCATTCCTTGCTTTATCATCCAACAGAAAATCTCTGCTTAGGGATTTCCTCGGTGTCTGGATTCCAGGAGGCAGCAGAGAAGCATCCATGAAGGGAATCCTTGCTTTATGAGGTCACTCTTGGGCATTCCAGTGCGTTACTAGCCTACAGGCCCCTGATGAGGGGAGTTCCCCCGCATGTCTACAAGCAGATCCTCTCCCCAAGGAGACTGTGAGTGCCTCCACTCAGCAAAAGGTTCTGAGCACCCAGCAATCATGAGGCTCTGGGCTAAAGCTGGGAGTCATTAGAGATGAGCCAAAGACACTCCCTTCTTCAAGAAGTGCCCTCATCTGATAGACCCGTAATGATGTGTTAGAAAAAGTTAAGGGTCATATAAGGGGAAAAGCAAAGTTCTCTGGGGTTCTAAGAGTGAGAGAGCACATCCAGGGCATGGCACCAGAAACACTTTGAAGGACAAGAAAAGACTTCAATGGGTTTGGGGCTAGAACAAAATAGGAGGAACAGAGAAGGTAACATATGCCCTGCAGTGGCTAACTGCAGGCATGGAATGTGCACATATAAACCACCTAAATAGAACGTAAGGGGTAAGCCTATGGGGTAGAGATGTTTTAAGTACAAGAGCAATAGGAATTTTTGCTGTTTAACTCTTGGAATTAATATATTCTCCTCATTCTCCTTCTCCTAACTGCTTTGGCTTTCAAGGCAAATCAAGACAGAGGGACCTGGGTAGCTCCATGTTACCTGTTTAGTGGCTAAATTGGAAAATTTCCTGAAATCTAAGTTCTTAAGCCATAAGAAAAGGAGGTAACCACCCCACCACCTCTGCTGTCCCTGGTATTCTAATACAAGTGTATATGACCATTCCCAGCAGGAAAATACTCTTGTAGGCAACCAATATACTGAACTGGGAAATACCTTATTTACTCATTTTCTCCATTTAAAATCATCAACAGCAAAACTTTAAGAAACACTATGAATAATGTCCCCAAGATTCAAACTTTGTCCCTATCTTCTCTCTGTACATTCTCTCCCTCATGGATCAGATCCTCCAATAACTCTGACTGCCCCCTTTGGTCATAGGCCCCCTAATGCCTCTGGGGCTCCTGCCCAATGTTCATCCACAGTGACATCCTGGGGCAGCTGCTCCGAGAAAGCCTGAATCAGTTTTCTATGTTTGTTTCCAACTGTCCCAATACGTCAATGTGCCTAATCCCTCGGGGTACAGAAGGCCCTCAGTAAGCATGTGCTATATGAATATACAGGTTAATGGCATCAGGGATCCTTGTGCTCACTCAAATAGCTGGGCATAGTGGGATTTCATCTCCAGGAACCATTAATGGTATGCTTCTGTGCCTTCTCTCTTTACTTATTTATGTATTTTAGCTCTTTGTTGCCAGCAACGTGCTTTCCCTCTTTAAGCACCAAAGCATACTTTCAGGGAAAAACAGAAGAAATTAAAAATGTAAAGAATTCTTTGACAGTGCTTGGAGGGGCAAGGAAAGACAGCCAGCTGAAAGCAGCAGAGAAGAGCCCAGTTGTTCTCAGCATACAACATCAGCACAGCCAGCCACAACTGAATGCTCTTTCTAAAGTCACTGAGGAAGACATTTTGTCTGCAAATGAAATTCCAGCTGAGTGACTAGAAAGCAATAGGAAATCAGAGATGACAAGCTTATCCAGGGCCTACTGAGATCATTTCTATCTTCTCCTTGATAGGTAGGCAGGACAGGCATCCTGGGATGAGAAGTCAAAGGGCCACCTTTTCTGCCTTTTCAGCAGCAACTCACACTCTGCCCAACTTGGGCAGCACTACCTTAGCCACATAAAGCCCGGGACAGTCAGCAATCAGCAAGCATGGCAGCTGGGTGACTCTTAAGCCTTCTGGACAGGGTCATTCCTTTACTAGTCCCACGTAACTAACATTAAACACAAAGATCACTTATTATAGGCAAACCCTATTACAGTTCTTGATGTTTCACAGAAAATTTTACAAAACTGAAAGTTACTAAGTTCAACTAGTATATTTTTAAATGCCAGATTAGAAAGTATATAGACTGCTCCATACTAATGCTAGTAGTCCAATAGTTCAGTACATTGATGGAGGTCAGGCTTGTACTGTGTCCACATACATGCTGCTGCTTTTTGTCTATAGCAAAGACCATAAGGAACCATGCTTATTCTATTTATCCAAAGATTTCCTAAATCTCATCAATGTCAGAAAGTAACCATTATTTTCAGAACTTTCATTAACTTCATTTTAGAAAAGGACACTGTCAAACATGCTGGTCCTGGTTTTCTATCTGTGGAGGTCATGCAAGGGGTCATAGGTCATGTCTATTTAACTCCTCTCTACTCCAGTGATCATTTAAAACAAAAATGGAGGGAAACCAAAGCTTACCACATTAGAGAAACACTGTCATCATGCAAAGATGTGGAACAGATGGGAAACTGGGGGCCTCCAACTTTGACAATGTCTCTTTTAAGTTGAAATGTGAGTTACTTAAAGCTAGTCTGGGGATTCATTCTGTCAGAATTTACCACAATGAGTATTTCCATAGACTTCTGATATGGGATCTTTGATTCTCTATAGTAAAGTCTGTAAGTTCCAGCAGATGCAACAACCCTTAACATGAACCTTACGTCAAATCCTCATGTAGATGATAATTAATAACTGTATTCTCAGATCTTCACCACTGTAATTATGAGCTATATCCTGCTTTTCTCCACTATGCTATATGTGGTAATGTATTAACACAGCCATCAAGTTTAGCTTCTCAGACTCACACTCAAAATAGGGGAAAGGGGCTCCATTCAGGGTATAGGAAAACAAGTTAAATAACACCCAAAGGAGCAAACAAACAAATCCAGAAGGTAGAATATTCTTCAGCACAACTGACCCGGTTTTGACAATAAATCAATTACATAGGGAAAGGAGGGAAAGGGAGGGGAGCTTGCTCCAGATTAAGAGAGATTAAAGAGACACATCAACCAGAGGTAAAGAGTGGACTTTATATGGTCCTGATTAGAACCAAATTACTGTCCAAAGACATTCTTGACCTTCAGGACAATTTGATTTTGCCTGAGTATTAGGTGGTACCAACAAATCATGGTTTATTTTGTCACGTATGATAATGGCATTGTGTTTTATGTAAGAAAATGACCATATTTTCTAGAGGTACTTATAGAAGGTTATAAGGGTGAAATGATAAGCTATTTGGGATTTGCTTTCAAATACTTTAGTAAAGAAAAAGGAAACGGCATTAGATGAAGCAACTGGGGCAAAATCCTTTTAATTGTTATATCTGAGTGATCAGTATATGTCTGAGTGATCAGTATATAAGGGTTCAATGTACTATTCACTCTACTTTTTAATACGTTTAAAATTTTTTATGTTTAAAAATTCATGTAATCGCTTCTCGGCCTTTTGGCTAAGATCAAGTGTAAAAATTCATGTAAAAAAATTGAAGCACGGAACTAAAAACCTTTGGTGATAAAATGAATAAAAGTTCCAAATCTATAATAAAGGAAAGAGTTTATAAAAACACATAGCTTTGCCTTTTCCTTTGAAAAAATTCTAGGAAACAGAAGCTCTAGTGTTAAGCTCTGGATCCCCCAGCAGCCATAGAGCCTGGGTGGCTCTCCTTTCTCTTCCCCTCCCTGCACACTCTGTGCCCACAGGGCAGATGACCATATCTGCCTCTCTTTGGCCAACAGTACCAGCCAGGAACTGGCTTCACAGAGCTCAGCCTTCTTCCCATGTTCCCATACGGTTTCTCAGGTTTGGGACAGGGGTGAGTTAGGGAGAGGAATGTTGGCTTGTTGTAACACAGAGTGATTTTTCTGGCCTCTAAAGTGAGGTGGGTTACAAAGATGATCCCTGTTAAATCCCACTACCATGATGCTTCAAGGGACTAACACACGCTCCTTGGATGGATAGATACACTCTTTTAATCTGTATCACAGTCTCATTAGTAAGCACATTTCTGAGTTCCTTCAAAGAACATTGTTATTGCAATTTTTAAATAATAGATTACTTGATGTTCCTTTTTATGCCTGTCAGTGTCATATGGAGCAAGGAGAGCTCATTACTGGATAATAACCAAGTAGCTTCTAGCTTCAGTGACTGCAGACCCTCAGTACAAGGGTCACAACATGCAAATGATGAAAAAAAGTGACCCTTAGTTCCTCCTTAACTCAGTAAGTCAAATAATGACATAGCAAGTTGGTTGCTGTGACAGTGAATCCTTCTATCGCCACACTTTCCTGGATGCCATGGATGAGACACTTGTCCTCTTCCTTCAACTCCCTGTCCAAAAAGTAAAGACAAAACATACCAAGATAGCTCATCTAATTTTTGTGACTTTTATAATCTAATGACTTACATAGTAAGAGCAGCTAAAATCCAAATCAACTTTAGCTTCCTAAGAATTGTTATATAATGTTAAAACCCATTATCTGCAGAATTCATAATTCTTTTTCCACCTTACAACTATTCTCCAATACCTTACAACAATGCATTTGTAATGTCACCATAATTGTTTGAATTTCTGAATTATAAAATGTGTGAATACTCCCCCATCCCACTTTCTGGTCTTTGAGAATGCCATCTCTCTTTCTGAATACTACTAATGTAATTACCTGGGTTGGTTTATCTTATGCATGTGATTAGATATACTGAAAAGTACCTCAGGCTGAAGTTTAAATAACTTTGTATTTAAGCACTGATTTTACAAAATATAGCATATAAAGATAAACTAAATTTACAACTTAATTTGTTCAAGCAAATTGCCTTCACAATACATTGCAGCTAAGATGTGTATGAGATTTTACATGCATTTTGGGAGAAATCACACAGAAGCAGCTGCTTTTTCAATAAACTTGGCCAGCTTCACATCTCTTTTGGTCACTCCACCACAGTCATGCGAGGTGAGAGTTATCTGGACCTAAGAAAAGAGAAAGCAGTTTTTAAAACCCTGAGCTGCAATTCATGGTATTCTCCTTTGGTGGTTCAGAAATCAATCTATTATTCAACATTCATATTTGAGAACTGGGGGGATTAAATGACTTAGAAAATACTACATTATGAATAAGCAAAGCATTTCCAACACCCAACAAACTCCAGGGGCAGTCTACATCAGGCCAGGCTCAGCAGCTACTCAGGGATAAAAAGGTTCTCTCATACGAAAGAGGCAATTCAGCTGCCAGAATCTCAAATCTTGTTTCTTGAAAAAAAAAAAAAGAGACTGAGGTTCCATTTGAACTCCCATTACTTTAATTACACTGACTATTTTCAGGCCACTGAGAAAAACCAAGCTATCAAATGTAATGTCTTAGCAGCAATGTTAAAAAAGCACATTTCCAAATTGGGGAAGCGGGGGAGGGGGTGAGGACTGGACTGTCGCTTCTTGACAAATTGATTTAAAAGCAAAAGCAAAATTATGGGCAAAAAGAGGCAACTAGGAAAGAAAACTTTATCCTTGTACCAGTGTGCTTTGAATTACTGCAATAAATCACAAGAATATCAGGAAATTCTCTTTTTTTCAAAGAGGACTTCAATGAGAAAATAAAACCTCACAGAAATCTGGGTGATAAGATATCCCAAACGGCATGACCATAAAGACAAGGACACTTTTGGAGGAACACTTCTTACTGTGCCCCCTTAAAACCCTTTAGTCTGCCCTTTGTCTTAAATAAGGTCAGTTCCCACTGAGGATACAGAATTTAATAAACAGTTATTATTTAATGCACAGTTCTAGAGCAAATTTAGTTCAACGAGATAAATAAGGCCACATCTATCTTATTTGCTACCATTTCTTACCTTAAATTAAAAAATGTATCTGCATGGCTGATATTCAAGTTTAATTCAGGAGCCTAATTTGGCCCAACATTCTCATATTAATTTCAGTAGAAGACAAGCATGAAAATTAAGAGCTTATTCACTGTTCTTATGAGCAGACCTGAAAATTTGTTACTAATTTGCAATAATACACAGAGATTCTGAAAGAAAGGATAAGAAAATACTTTCTTAAGCACAATGACATTTAGCTGCACAAGATGACAAGAAAGAAACAAGTTTCTTAAACTGCATAATTAAGGTGATCCAAAAATATGACGATTTCATTACCTTGTTGTACACATTGAACCATTCTGGGTGATGATTCATCTTCTCTGCTTGTAGGGCAACTCGGGACATAAAGCCAAATGCCTGTATGAGATGAAGTCAAGAGTAATTACTGATGTCGTCCTCCACCCCGTGCCTAAGAGAGACACCAGAGCAATCCAACCAGATAAAGACATGCACAGATCCTTAGGGAAGCCTGGAGAAATCAAATATTAAAGGATTGCTCTCTGCAGGCCTGCAGTGGGGATTGCTCTCTGCAGGCCTGCGGTAACAGCAGAGCGGGACTGTGACCTGCTGCTGGATGGCAAAAAACAATCAGGCTCAAATAAACAAATCAGGAAATTGGTCTCACCCAATGACCTGTCTGGACTATTTAATTGTCCTCAGGACGAGACTCTCCAAAATAGCATGGGAATAATTTCCCTTCAACCCAGTACCCTGGGTCTTACTACCTGGCCCTAAATCTTAGGGGCCACTTTTCTTGCAGCCCTGTTCCTTTTGTTTTTAGTGATTGGGTTGCTAACTAAAGCATCAACCACAAGTCTATGGAAAAAGGTCTCCTGACTATGTCTTAAGCAAAAGCACTAGCAGAAATGAACACTTCCTCATCCCACCTCTCAGGCCAGACAGGAGTGAGTGAAGGACTACTGGCATCTAGAGTGAAACAGAAGACTGGCTTGCCTGTTCGGGGTCTTCTTGCTACTGCCCCTGAGGTGACAGTGCACCCACCTTAGGGCAGAAGACAAGCCAGGACAGAGGGCTGCAAACCTTGCCACAGGCCTCAGTGTGGACCTGTGGTGCTCTCTCTTCATACCACAGGAAAGTGAAAAATAATTTCGTTAACCAGAGGCAAACTTATCCTGAGAAGGAAAAAAAATTTTATTGTTTGCTTTCAATTTTTTATGAGGGTAATTGCAAACAATAGGTGAGTCTGTCTCTACTGTGCGCAGAAGGCAGAAATACTTGGTAAGACTATAAGGTAATGGCACATTAATCACAAAGTTGCGCTGGAATTCACACGGCAATACCCATTACACCCACATAAATAAATGTTTAACTTCATGACTCCTATCCAGAAAAACCAATATGATGTTAGTTGGGCTATGTTTTTTGGATCACCAAATGACATAAGAGCTCATTTCCTAGTTAACAGTAAGAAATATGGAAGATGCCATTTTAAACAATTCTCCACCATTATGGTTCCTATCTCAGAGCCAATTTTACTTGGGATAAAGATTTCCATCTTGATATTTAAGGCCTGAAGGTGTTCCTGTTAGGATAAGAGAGAAAGTTCAAGCAAAATCCATTTAACCATGTCTGGAATTATCTGTGGAAAAACAATATTCACTTCTCCAAGCCCTTCCCATTATGTGAAGGGAGAGGACAATCAGATGTAAAAGTCTGTTTTAATTCATCAAACACAGAGTTAACCTGTATTAAATGATATATAATGAGAATTTCTACTCTGCCTATAATGCCTTATTCTCGTTTCGCATTAGAAGATGTACAAGACTAATTATCATCACTGATAGATAGTAACACAGTCATTTAAGGAATGGCCTTTTGAGCCAAGCAGCCCTGGATTCAAATCCTGACTCTACCACTTAATTATCATGTGACTTAACTCTGAGCCTCAGTTTTCTTATCAGTAAAATGGGGATAGTAATTTTAAAATCATGTAGTAATTCTAATTAAAAAATGAGATAAAAGTATACAAAGGTGCTCAGCACAGCATTTGGCACAGAATAAGGGATAAATAATGGTATATACCACCATTACTACTGCTTCTGGCTAAACTATGCAAGATAAACCTTATAAAACACAATGAGAGACGAAAAGCTCTCCCACAGGCTTGAGAATCTAAGATTCTATTTGCTGTCTCCCAGAAGAATGGCCCTTTCCTTTTCCCATATGTATGAATAGAGACTCACACACATATATTAATACCAAACAGATAATATACTGTGGGGTAATACCCTGCTGCACATTGACTTGTAAAAACAGCTTAATGTCAAGAAATTATGTGGGCACAGTCACTGACCAAGTTCTTAAGCCCTGTGGCCACAATTTCTTTGAACCATGTCATTCTAAAAGGTCCAAAGTGATGCCGAGAACCCCTTACCATTTCCCAAGAGCCAAATGGATCAAGTAGATGACATGAACACAGTCAGAAGTGCTCCTCAAATCTCTGACCACCAGAATGCTATCAACACAGTAGAAAAATCTATTCCATCACAGATATAAGACTTGAAAGGGAACACACCCACCGTCTAAGAGGCATACTAATCAAGGAAAATGCATCTACCATATCTACATACAACTAAAAAACAAAAATGGACATATCCAAAGACTGTCAAATTTGTATTTTCCTCAGCTTTGCATATTTCCCTTCAACTGTCACATAATATTTGCATTTAATAAAATACCACAAAGCCTGATAAACCATTTACTCAAGATTTACTCCTAACTCTTCCTTAGGGAAAAGAAAACACAGCCTGCTCTGGGAGCAAAAAGACAATTCATTCCATAATCCTTCTTCCATAAACAGAATGAAATAATCCCCAAAATATTTATTTATAAATCCACAAATTAAAAACATCCATAACAATATACATTCAAGTTCAAGCAAAAGACCTATTGCAAGGAATTTAGATGAGTGAATACGAGAGGGAAAAAGCAAAACTTCAAAGGGGAATTTTGGTTATCTGAAACACAATTAAAAAGAAATATGACCAAACAGCTGACTTGGCAGATAGTGAAAAGCATCTATCCCTTCCTTCTTCAAAGATTTCTTTTTACAGCCCTAGCTATTTGCTCACCAGGATTCCAGGTGGAATCTAAAGGCCTTGAGCTAGTTAAAAGTACAGGCTTTCTACAACCATTCCAATCAAAGAAAGCTGGAAACAGCTCAAGGAAGAATAGACACCACTAACAACCCAGTAAAAGACTTAGAGAAAAGAACCAAGAAACTGGGCCAAATGAAGTAGAAATCAACAAGAGTTTAGAAGAATTAGAAAATAATAAATGTACACAGCAAAAAAAAGGAGACCTAACATGAAGATAATTGTTGTCACTTATTAGAACAAAAAAAGAAACAGAAAAAAATTGGAGATACAATTTAAGAAAAATTTCTAGAAATAAAAGATTTAAATCACTAAATTGTAAGAATTCAACCATGTCTATGGGTCCCAGCAAAGTTAAAGAACTTGGAAGATTAAAAAATTCTTTTGACATCTAGTCAAAAAGATCAATTCACCAATATGAATGAAAAGAATCTGCTGACTTCAAATTTCCACATACCAACATTCAACATGAGAAGTCAGAGGAACAATGCCTATACAGACTTGAGGAAATGAAAGTGAAAACAAAGAATTTTATACCCAGCTAAACTGTTGTTTAAAAAATAAATGCAACAGACATTTTAGAAATATAGTAACTCAGGGAATAATTCCCATTCACCCTTCTTGAGGAAACTATTACAGGATGAACTATAAGTAACTAAGAGATGAATGGAGAATCTATACCAAAGGTGTTGGTGGTTAGCAATAAATTCATTCAGCTCTAGGAAAATATTCCAAACAATTGGAGAGATTACAGTTAGAGAATGGAATGCAAATATATAAACTACTAAAGGGGTTGAAAAGAGAAAGGGCAAGAAATAGGGAAAGTAGAAGAAAATAAACAAAATCTGTGAAAGCTACAAGATCAAGTGTTAGAGATATGAGTATATATATCTAAAGGTATAAGATATAAGCACTAGAGCTAAAAAATAAGATAAATAAAATTTAAATAGTGAAAGAAAAGTAGGAGAAAGTAGAGGTATTATGTTGGTACTACAAATGCTACCTAAAAGAAACACAGGACTAAATTTGCTATGTAAAATTATAGGTATAACAGTATTCACAAGAACCAAAATAAAAATATAAACATTCTCAATTAAGTAAAGAAAAACATAATTAAAATGAAGCAAAGAAAACACAATCCATATCATGATTTGAAATAAGGGAGAAAAATGTATATTGGGTCTGTCATGTTTTATAAGACCAAATATATCTGTCCAATTAATAAATGTAAAGAGGCTAAATCCAACCAATCAAAAAAGAAAAAACTTTCACATTGGATCACAAAGCAAAACTCAACTGCTGAAAATAAAAGCACATAGGCAAATGCAAATTTTCAAAAAGAAATATCAGACAGGCTGATGTAGGGCAAAACATTAAAAGTTATGAAGAAAAAAAAGTCCTGGACCAGATGGGTTCACACCTGAATTCTACCAAGCCTACAAAGAAGAACTGGTGCCTATACTGCAGAAATTATTTGAAAACATCCAGAAGGATGGAATCCTCCCAAACTCCTTCTACGAAGTCAATATCACTTTGATACCAAAGCCAGGAAAGGACACAACAAGAAAAGACAACTACAGACCAATATCCCTTATGAATATAGATGCAAAAATTCTCAATAAAATCCTTGCAAACCGAATTCAAATGTACATCAAAAAAATAATTCATCACGATCAGGTGGGCTTCATTCCCGAGATGCAGGGATGGTTCAAAATATGCAAATCTATAAATGTAATTCACCACATAAATAAAAGCAAGAACAAAGATTATATGATCCTTTCAATAGATGCAGAAAAGGCTTTTGACAAAATCCAGCATCCTTTTTTGATAAGAACTCTTAATAGTATAGGCATAGATGGCTCATACCTCGAAACTATTAAAGCCATATACAATAAACCCACAGCCAATATCATACTGAATGGGGAAAAATTGAAAGCATTCCCCCTTAAAACTGGAACCAGACAAGGTTGCCCACTATCTCCACTTTTACTCAACATAGTGCTGGAAGTCCTGGCCAGAGCAATCAGACAAGACAGAGGAATCAGGGGCGTCCAGATGGGGGCAGAAGAGGTCAAACTTTCACTATTCGCAGACAATATGTTATATATAGAAAACCCCAAAGATTCAACCAAGAGATTACTGGAATTGATAAATGAATTCAGCAAAGTCTCAGGATACAAAATTAATGCACACAAATCCATAGCCTTCATATATGCTAATAACAATCAAGCCAAGAAACAAATTAAAGATGCAATACCTTTCACAATAGCACCAAAGAAAATTAAATATTTAGGAACATATCTAACTAAGGAGGTCAAAGACCTATATAGAGAGAATTATGAAACACTGAGAAAAGAAATTGCAGAGGATATAAACAGATGGAAAACCCTACCATGCTCTTGGATAGGCAGAATCAACATTGTAAAAATGTCTTTGCTACCTAAAGTGATTTACAGAATCAATGCAGTCCCTATCAAAATACCAACATCATTTTTTGCTGATCTAGAAAAAATAATTCTACGCTTCATGTGGAACCAGAGAAGACCCCGTCTAGCCAAAGCAATCTTAAGCAAAAAGAATAAATTGTGAGGCATCTGTCTACCAGACTTCAAACTATAATACAAGGCTATAGTAACCAAAACAGCATGGTACTGGCACAAGAACAGAGACATAGACCAATGGAACAGGACTGAGAAGCCAAATATAAAACCAACCTCATACGGTCACCTGATCTTTGACAAATTCCAGAAAAACGTACACTGGGGAAAAGATTCCCTATTCAATAAATGGTGCTGGGAAAACTGGATGGCCATATGTAGAAGACTGAAACTGGACTCACACCTCTAACCTCTCACAAAAATCGACTCACGATGGATAACAGATTTAAACCTAAGAAGTGAAACCATAAGAATTCTCGAAGAAAACACTGGAAAAACTCTTATGGACATTGGCCTAGGCAAAGAATTTATGAAGAAGACCCCCCAAGCAATCACAGCAGCAACAAAAATAAATAAATGGGACCTGATCAAATTAAAAAGCTTCTGCACAGCCAAGGAAACTATTACTAGAGTGAACAGACAACCTACAGAATGGGAGAAAATATTTGCATGCTACACATCTGATAAAGGGCTGATAACCAGAATCTATACAGAACTTAGGAAAATCAACAAGAAAAACTCAAACAACCCTATTAAAAAATGGGCAAAGGACATGAACAGAAACTTTTCAAAAGAAGACAGAATAATGGCTAGCAAACATATAAAAAAATTGCTCAACTTCTCTAATCATCAGGGAAATGCAAATCAAAACCACAATGAGATATCACTTAACTCTAGTGAGATTGGCTCATATCAAAAAATCCCCAAACAACAAATGTTGGCAGGGATGTGGACAGATAGGAACACTCATACACTGCTGGTGGGACTGCAAATTAGTACAACCTCTATGGAAAGTAATATGGAGATACCTCAAAGAATTAAAAGTAGAATTACCATTTGACCCAGCAATCCCACTACTGGGTATTTACCCAAAGGAGAAAAAGATATTCTATAACAAAGACATCTGTACACGAATGTTTATAGCAGCACAATTCACAATTGCAAAGATGTGGAAACAACCCAGGTGCCCATCAATACACGAGTGGATCAATAAAATGTGGTATATGTATACCATTGAGTATTACTCAGCCATAAAAAACAATGGTGAATGAACACCTGGTATTATCCTGGTTGCAGCTAGAGCCCATTCTTCGAAGTGAAGTGTCACAAGAATGGAAAAACAAGCACCACTGGTACTCACCATCAAACTGGTACTAACTGATCAACACCTACATCACACAGGGCAATAATATTCATCAGGGGGCGGGAAGGCGGGAGGGGGGTGGAGGGGATGGGAAAACTCTCACTGAATGGATGCGGGGAGCACAGTTTGGGGGATGACCACGATTGTAGCTCTGACACGGGCAGTGCATGGGCAATATATATAGCCAAAGTGTTGTACCCCCATAATATTCTGAAATTAAAAAAAAAATTAAAAAACTAAGAAATTAAATAAATAAATAAATAAATAAATAAATAAAAGTTATGAAGAAGGGTAATTTGCATTTATAAAGTATATCCACAATGAACACTGAGTAATTATGAATATCTACACCACAAATAACACAGCATCAAAATTAATCAGGCAGAAACTATAGGAAATATAGATCAAATAGAAAGAGACATTTATAGTTGGAGACTTTAATTCACATCTCTTAACCCATGACAGACTAAGCAAACAAAAGTGAGATATGGACTACTTAAATACATAATTTAAAAGGTAGATCTAATTGCTATATTTTAAACTCTGAAAACTGAGAATACATCTTTTAAAGTATCCATCGAACACAGAAATTAAACATATATTAGCCTATAAAGAAAATATCAATTTCAAAAAGTAGAAATAGTACTGACAACATTGGCCAGGTGCAGTGGCTCACACCTGTAATCCTAGCACTTTGGGAGGCCAAAGTGAGAGGATCGCTTGAGGCCAGGAGTTTGAGACCAGCCTGATCAATGTAGTAAGACCCTGTCTCCCCAAAAAATACAAAAACTAGCCAGGCGTGGTGGTGTGCACCTGTAGTCTCAGCTACTCGGGAGGCTGAGGCAGGAGGATCCCTTGAGCCCAGGAGCTTGAGGTTGCAGGGAGCTATGATGATGCCACTGCACTCTATCCCAGGCAACAGAGCAAGACCCTATCTCAAATACAAAAACAAAAAACAAAATAGTATTGACAACATCATCTGATAAAATTAAAAAGAAAACTCAGACATAAAAGCAACAAAAAGTACTACCTGAAAAAAAATTTTAATTCCTTCTTTTAAAACTGTTGGGTCAAAGAAGAAATCAAATTGAAATTGAATAGAAATTTTTAATGCAAGCATTGTATCCGGGATATATCCAAAGCAATAATCAGAGTAAACAATCCTCGAATACTTAAATTACCTTAAATTAATAAAATTACAAGAATAAAAATAAAGTATACAACTCAAGAAGGTAAATAAATAACAATAAAATTAACTTAGAGAGAAGAGTAAAAATGAGTATAAAGTGAAAAGCAGATATAAATGAATTATGAAAGAGAAAAATGGTAGAACTAATAAATGCAAAAGCTGGTTATCTGAAAAAAAATATATAATGGGAAATTGGTTACTTCACCTAAAAAGAAACAAACAAGAAGATAGGGAGAAAAAGCACAGATTAACAAAACAAGAAATGAGAATGGGGAACTACAGTCACAAGGGACATTTTAAAACATACAAAAAAAAATTTAAACAAATAAAGTTTTTATAACAAATAATTTTAAAGCACAGATAATATAGTTTTCTGAGAAATAAAAATTATCAAAACTCACCCCAGAAGAGAAAAAAAATCTAAACAATTAAATAACCATAAAAGAGAAGTACGTCTAAGAGTGACACCAAAAAGGAACAGATCCACATCATTTCATAGATCTGGATTCTGTGAATTCAGAAAAATTCTAACAAACATTCAAGGAAGAGTTAATGCTAACACTAATTACACTGTTCCAGAGCATAGAAAAAGAACATTTCCAAATTCTTTTCATAATCCATCAAATATTGTCTCCAAGATCCCACAAAGATAACATATATAATGAAACCATAGAAAAATCTCATATTAATTGAAATCCTAAACAAAACCCAGCAATACACTAAAAGAACAAAATACCATGACCAAGTAGGATTTATTCTAGGAATGCAAGGATGGTTCAACATTTAGGAATATGTTACTATAATTTACCATACTAATAATTTTCTCAAAAGAGAAAAATCATAGAGTGATTTCCATATATTCTGAAAAGACATTTGATAAATTCAATATCTACTATTTATTAAAACTCTTAATAAGATAGGAATAGGCCAGGTACGGTGGCTCCTGCCTATAATCCCGGCACTTTGGAAGGCAGGGGTGGGAGGATCACTTGGGGCCAGGAGTTCAAGACCAGCCTGGGCAACACAGCGAAACCCCATCTCTACAAAAAATTTAAAAGTTAGCAGGGCATGATGGTGCATGCCTGTAGTCCCAGCTACTAGGGGAGGCTGAGGCGTGAGGACTGCCTGAGCCCAGGAGTTTGAGGCTGCAGTGAGCTATCACTGCATCACTGTACTCCAGCTTGGGTGACAGAGCGAGACCCTCAAAAAAAATTTTTTTAATTTAAAAAGATAGGAATAGATGGACCCTTCCTTAATATTAAAAATAGAATATATTCTCAGTCCAAAAGGCAGCAGCATTCTTAATAGAGAAACCTAGAAGAATTCCCATTAAAGTAAAAAAATAGGAAAAACACATACCAAAAGTCAATAGCCTTCTTATACAAGCAACAACTAATTAGAAAATACACTGGAAGAAAAGATCCCATTTAAAATGGCACCAAAAATGATCTAGGAGCAAACTTAACAAGAAATGTATAAATTTATTTGCAAAAAACTTTAAACCATTACTAAAAAAATAGATAAATCTTACTACATTAATTTTTTTAATGTATGGCAGTAAAAACCAACAAACAAAATCAAAAGACAAACAAACTGTATTTACAGTAAATACTTCCTTAGCATATAAAGAGCTCCTACATATTAATAAGACAGAGACCAACCACGCAATTTTTTTAAATGGGTAAAAGACATAGTAGACAGATTAACAGAAAAGAAAATTCAAATGGTTCTGAAACATAAAAACTGCTCAATCTCACCCATGAAAAGAGAAGCACAAATTAAAACTAAGCCTATTAATTTGGCAAATATCAAAAAGTTTGATAATATTCTGTTGGTGAAGATATAGAAGAAAAGGCACTCTCATATGCTGCTGGTGAAGATAAACTGATATAATCACCATGGAAGGCAATTTGACAATATCGGTCAAAATTAAAAATGTCCATGCTGTAAGGGAAAAAATGTCCATGCTTTAGACCAAATAATTCCACTTCCAGGAATTTGTCCTGCAGACACACTCATAAATTATAAGAATGGTCATTGCAGCACTGCTTGTAATGGCCATAGACTTGAAACAGCCACATGTCCATCAATAGGGAACTGATTCAATAGATTATGGTACATTTCTATACTGGAATACTATGCAGCCATTAAACAGAATGAGGAAACTATCCTGTGACACAGAAGTACCTCCACGATACATTCATTACTAAATGAAAAAAAAAGTTGCATAACAATAGTCTATAAATTGTATGAAAAGGAAATAAAAGAAACAATATGCTTCTATATGCACTAATATCTTTGGAATAATATACAAGAATGATGGGGGTAATGGTGAATACTGGGGGGGAAAAGAGAGTGGGAACTGGTAGTTGAGAATCAGGAACAGAAAGAGACTTACTATATTCTTTGGTACCTTCTGAATTTGTACCATGTGTATACCTGATCTATTTTTAAAAATTAGTTACTTTGGGAAAAAATGAACAGGCCATGCAAATGAAGTTCTCACTGTAAAGGGAGCCAGGATCCTTCAATGTATGTAACCTGGTTCATATTAAAATATTTTGGCTCATGTTAACTTCTTAACATACGCCTACCTGTTTAGGTGGGTTTTTAGTGCCAATTTACAGCATAGTTTGTCTATGAGCCATGTTCTGTTGAGCCACAGCCATTTCAAACAAACATATGGCTAACAAATAACATATAATGGCTGATAATAGTTTCAGTCTTTCCTCTATTGCAAATTACAAACATTTTATGCACAAGTCAATGAATGCATGATGAAGTATGACTTTTTAAGTTACTCTGCCATTTTAAGGAATGTAAGCATTACAATCACAGTAAATTGGGCCAATGAAGTTTGTCATTTGGAAATGTCCAAAGCATCAGCAATTAAAGATTTTTCCATGAACCCCAAATCAAGTATTCTTTGGGAACTTTAATTTGTCTTAAAGGTCCTTTGGTTTCATTTTCTTCCATGAAACTATGAAAGACTATCAGATGCACAAAACCAAAACAAAAAACCTGTATCAATCTGTGAAATGTTTAACAGCACCCTGAATTTAAAATGCAGCTTCAGTCCAAATAACATGTATGATTTATTAAAGTTCTAAGACTTCTAGCACATATTTACAACACAAATGTTTCATTACTCAGAGCAATTCTCTTTGATATATGTTCTTTAAATCAGCTGCCTTTTATATTTTGATTATAGACTATTTTAATTATGCACTAAAAAAGAACATATCTCCCACTAAGAAAATGAGCACCAGCTACTCCAAAGTAATTTCCCCAGTACAATCTCCATTAAGCCTCTAAATACTTCCTTTACTAATTCAATGAATTACAACTCTATTGTTTATGAATCACCTTTATGTTTGTAGGCCTATAACCCTTCTTTTATAGAACACAATTGCTATGGAAGGAAATGATATTTATGTCTGATTAGAAATGAAAACACTATTACATAAATCAGTTTGGGCATTTCTTCACGTCTTGAAACATGATCGGCAATTTACTCTAATTGGTGATCAAGGAAACTATCTTGTGATCAATTAAAGTAATTACCAGATTCCGGCAACACAACCTACCTTAATTTCAGCTAGAGTCTGCACTTCTTCAACTTTAATTAAAAATAATGAAAATTATTAAGCAAAATGCAAGGCAAGATCATTGCCAAGCACGCACATGTCACAGGACAGGACCTTCCCTTGGTGTTGGTGACTTATCAATCACATAAACATTGCTTGGTGCACCAAGGAAAGGCATTCTTTGCCCCAGAACATGATTACATGTCTCACCATGACTTTCACATGGAAAACACTGTGAACTGTTCTAGCCACTGCAAAGGAAACATCAGATCTCAATTTGTAGGCAACACAAGAATATTCTCAATTAGAATGGTAAGGAACAGACCCAACCAAAGATGTACTTATCTATGCTTTTTTTCTCTGGACTGTCAGCCATATTTTAAGCACAGTGGTCAATTGGGTTCAATTCCTAGCTCTGCTATTCACTAGCTATATGGCTTTAGAAAAATTACTTAACCTTTGAAACAAGCTTCAGTTTCCTCATATGTAAAAAGGGGCTAATTCATGTAACACACTTTACAGTATGCCTGGCACTCTATTAAGCACTCAGTTAATGCTAGTGATTATTATCATCATCAACAACACTAACATTATAGTGTCTGTGGCCTGGAAAGAAAGAATTCCTTTCCAAACCTAGCAGAAGATCAATGTGAAGGCCAAAGAAATTCACCTTTACAAGGCTGAGGAAACCAGAAACATCCTTAGAACTGTTTCTGTAAGTGGGTGTCGGCATAGGAAGATTTCCTTGTGGAACTGGCAAGCTGTCGGCAAGCATCCTAGCCAAGCAGGTGACTCATGTCTCCCTAAGGAAGTGGGACTAAAGGCCTTGCCTGAGGACCATTCCCTGGGCAGTCCGGTGTAAGGGGGGGGGGCAGACACAACCCCCACTAATTCTGGGCCACTAGTCTTCCTGCCCTCTACTTGACACACTATAGAGCTCAACATTTCCAATAACTCAGGCCAAGAATATTCAACTCTGAAATTAAAACTGGCTTCCCCAAGCACTGGAGACAATGTCCATGAGTTACTGAAAGAGCAGCCTGGTCTACCACTCCCCAAGTTAAATCAGTCCCTACCACTAGCTAACTAGTGGTAATAAGTACACCACCTGTGAGATACCACACTCACTTCTAAACCTTGCCTTCAAAAGCTGTGCTCACAGACCATAACATTTTAGAGCCTTCAAAAAATAGTTTTAAGTCACCATTTTTTGCAATTACCATAATGTCCTAAAGAGCCAATTGTAAAAATAAGGTAGTTCTTTAGCTAATGACATGATACTATCTTCAATACATACTGTTAAATGAAAAAGCAAGGTGCAAAACAGTTTTCCGTTGCAGAATTAAGACTTACCATTATATTAGTAAATTCCTCCTGAATTCCCAGGTTAGGTAAACTCCTCTTTGATAGGGGTCTACTGACACAAATCCACTCTTCTCCAGGAGGCAGAGTTTACACCAACATAAACACCTCTACACACAATTTTATCTAAGGGCCCTTCATTTCTGTTCCATTTTTAGCAAAAGTTCTCTTACTAGATGTATTTCACACAACTGATGTGTGCCAAAAAGACATCTTGTGATCAAGATGATCAATCACAAGCTGAAAGTATCTTTTCCCTGAAAAGACACTATTCATTTCTACGTTCCTCTGCACCTAAGTTTAAATCACATTTCCTCATATCTTAATAAGCTACTAATGGGCAGACCAACTGTCCCATTTGATTAGCTCCTTCTTAAATTGCTCACAGTCCTTCAACTTTGCTCTCTTGGAATCAGCACACTTCACCAGTTTTCTATCCACTCTTTCCCCATAAAGCAGACCAAAACACTGGTTTCAAAACCACCCCAAGAGGAATCCACCACAGAAGCCACTTACCAGAGTTCCCTATATCAGAATAACTTCTGACGCCTCATGCTGTTCACTGGGGCTGTTTATTATTGCCCATCAGCTGCCTTGGAAAAGTCCTGTTGGAGGTTTTCTCTTCTAATCTGCTGATAATCCATATTTGTTAGCTTTCAAGGTCTTATTAGGTGAGAGGTATTGCAAAGACTACCAAAGCTTTTTGTTTGTTTCAGCAATATTTTAGAAATTGAGTTTAAGCTCCATGGTATTGTCATCATTATAAAGTTTATAAAAATTCAAATTTATATAGAAAAATATTCCTATGCTTCAACTTCACGCTTCCAAACAACTACGAAACATAGAGTATCTGGTTAAATACATTTTTAAAAATTCAATAATATGCAAAATGGACATCTGCTCCCTAGCTTTTCTTCTTTATAATCAACTGGCTCCTTTCAAGAGACACAACTAGTACTAACACTATGTAATTCCAGTTTATATCTGATCTGAAACTGTCTTGACCTATTATCGCAATAAAAAGAATCTCTCGGCATCTACTTTTAAAGAGAAAGAGAGAAGGCAAAAAGGTTTCTGCTCAAATTGGGACATGTTAAATTAAAATGAAAGTGAAGACCCTACAACAATAACTAAAAGGGTGGTGGAAGAGAACAAGGGCTCAGGGCAGAAAGACCGCCCACTCCCCCATCTGTGGGGCAGCAGGGGGCAGGGGGCTCAATATTTTAAAGAAAGAAAGAAAGCAACACCTGACTTGGCTTAATGGTACAGTAAATACATTTTCTACAAGCAGTGCACATTTTGTAAAATAGAGTATCATCCCACTTCACATCACAAAATATCTGATGCAATAAAGCAGTCTGCACATCAATGAATCCTTATTTATACTTTCTTTTGCTTATTAAACTAGGAATCAGTTTTCCTTTTAAGTTTTTAAGCACAGTTTCTGCAACACTTGCCAATATTTTCTGTAAGAAAAATACATCACCTAAATAATGGAGCCTGATTAGACATCCTGATAACTCCACAGAGAACCTCGAATGACAGACAGCAGCAATGCGTCACTGGAAGAAAAAAACTTGCCAGACTCTCGTTTCAAAAAACCGTGCTGAGCAAGAAGCAGCCCAGGAAGGAGACCATCTCAGAAGTTGTCTGTATTTATTTGTTTCAAAGTACACACACGGGTTGTGAACTTGGAAAGGTCCCTGAACCTGTCAGAGTCTTCAGACACTGAGGTGAAACAAACCACAAATATATTCAGAATTTATCCTCAACCTGTTATGATAGGGCTTAACGAGAGAAAAATTCCTACCCTTATAGATTGAAAGTAGGGGCTTTTTTTGTATTTTAAACAATATCACTAAATAATTAAGGAAAAATCTCAGGGCTTATGGCCATATACAGAGTAAAGTAAGCTTAGCACTTACCTTATTTTTGACATCAAAGACTCACAAGGTCTGCTGGGTGGTGTCATCATATCCTGAAAAATTCTAATCCTAGCTATGTCTCGTTCCATGGCCTTAAGCGAAGCCTAAACCTCTCTCACCTCTACTCGTCTGTAAATCTGAAGCTCTACTACATCTTAACGTCATGGTTGGGAGTGAAGAGGTTTCATAAAAGCACACAGAGTGCTTTGCACAGAAAACATGCTACTACTGGATGCTAAAAAGGTTCCAATTTGTTGAATCATACACACAGCAAGTTTGTGCCATTTTTTTAAGTCCAGAAAATTTGTTCCGCATGCCCAAATAAACTTTGCTGCATCCTGAATACAAATGAAAAATTTTAAGTCTCTATGTCAAAAATTCACAAATATTGCTAATAACTCAGAAAACAACAATGAATACAGGAAACATTTAAAAGAACAAATGCTTAAGTCCATTTTTTTCATATTCCTATATAAATTATCTTAACTTATACAGCTGCGATCTAGTAGGTTTTTGGGGGGTGGGTTTTTTTTTAAATAATTCACAATATCCTGAAAGAAAAAAAATGTTCTGTATTGCTGAATGTATGTAAACAAGAACATTTGTTTTCTCCTCCTCAGAGCAGGCTCCCATTCCATTCCATCACAAAGCAATCCCCTCTTCTGTGCAGGTGAGGCTGAAGGGCAGGCAGCAAAACTCCATCTCTGCACCAAGACTACACGGCTCATCTACAATCCCATCAGAGGAAAGTAATGCAACTGGCTCTAAAACATCGGGCAAAGAAAGCTTATTGATGGGGTGGGAGTGCTCTGCCATTTGATGCAACTGCTATAGAGAAATTCTTCCCTGTTGTTTTTAAAAGTTTATTATTTCATACCTTATGCAAATCATACTTTATATATTAGGCAATAATACTTGAGAAATACTCAAGTCAAATTAAAGGCTTCAATAGCCTTACCAAAAGCACTGTGATTTTCCTATAAAAAAATTATTCCAATTTGTTGATCTTACATAGGATGAAACATACTGTAACAATCTTCATAATTTATGTCCTGTTGGGACACAATGATTTAAAGTAACATAATACAGAGCCGCATCACAGCTAATCTAAACCACCTGACCAGATAAACACCAGCTTCCCTTCTCTCTTCAGCAAGAGCATTTCTGTTTATTGTCATATCATTTCCTCATTCTAGGAACATGCAGAATAAATGCAGCCAACCTGCATATTTCAGTGGGAGGCTGAGCTGGCCTTTCCCATGTCAGGAGGTTTGTGAGCACACAGGTATCAGTACAATGTCAAGGGCTTACAAGACAGAAAACAATCCAAGAATTCCACCCGCAAAATCATTTACAGCGAAGCAAATATGGATTCATACAGTATAATCTGGACCAGGTGTGGTGTTATAAACGACAGTCTTTTGGTTGTTATTTTTTGTTTTGTTTTGTTTTAATGTCACTGAAGAGGTAATTCTTTAAAACAAATTATGGGGCTTACTGTGAGACAAATTTTTACAAATGCTTCAATCATGCCTCTTGCCATGCTCTCAGGCACTCATGACCTGATTAACCAAACTGAAATGCCCATAGTAACGAGTGTCTTTCAGGGGTGAGGAATCCTGGTAGAAGAAAAACACAAAAAGCACAATACGGCACTGACCACGTTCATTTCTGATACACAACTACATAGGCAGATTTCAAATTACAAGGTTTCTCCAAGGTCCAAATCCCTTCACCCTCCTCACATAAGCAAAACCCTACTAGGCACAGGGAGTTTTTTAGGGGAACTTAAGGGAAAGGTTTAAAGTTTCAATTGTGAAATAAAAAGTGCAGGAACACATGTGCATTCAGCAGATAACAATTCACTGAAAATATTTTAAATCAAAACAAAATGCCTGTCTGACTAAATTTTTATAAACTTGGTTGGGGAAGAGGAAAACAATTGTTTAAGGGTGGTTTCAAATATTGCTTTCTGCTGTTTCTGAGAATTTTCAAAGCTTTTCATGCTCCATTGGCAACAGCTCTGCTTCACAAGCTGTTCTGGTAGGTCCTGCCAAAGAAATGGTCTGATACACTTTGTTACAAGTTTATCAATTTGCTTACCCAGGCAAATATATATAATTATCTTTGCCCATAAAGACAGTGTAAAACAGGATCCCTCCACTGAAAGCAGTGAGATTACTAAAACACAAGTGGATAGCACTAGCAGATACCAGACATTTGCTCCCCAAACCCAGCTCCACTGCAGTACACATTGCAACATCCTAACCTAATTCTACCAGTCCCAATATGCACAGGACCTAAGCCAACTTGACCAACACCATTTTTTAGTCTCTCATAGTTGCCTGTACAGGAATAGAGACAGCAAGTAGTAACATTTCCATCACTTTCAGGAAATTAAAGGGAAAATATAATTTTGGAGTATCCCTTTCAACAACAGACATTCAGTAACTTGGGTTTGAACTTGACACCATGCACACTTGTAAAAATTTAAGGTAAAAGATTATAAATACACGGTATTGACGACATTCCAAGTTAGTGCTATCAACAGTGAATTTTCATTTAAAGTAGGTCTTTTTTTGTCCTAAAGCACTCATAACCTGGACTGAGGCCCCACTTGCCAATTCATATTTCCATGATCTTTGCACTTTATGTACACCTTCCCCAGTTTTCAGAACCACTTCAAAATCAGCTCACATTACTCTGAAGTCACAAGGGCTTAGGTCACAATGGGTTACTCTGGCCTCAGGCATAGGTAGGAGTTTTCTGATGACAAAGAGCCTGTCCCTGGGCTACAATGTGACTGTCACCAAGCCCTGACCTCCTCAAAATCCTGAATCTTCATTTTTATTAATCTGTATACCAGAGGTTATCCCTGCAACTCCATTTCTAGATTTACATCCTATGGAAACTCTTACGTCTGTACACAAGGAGAGACAAGGATGCTTGTTACAGAACTGACAGTAATAAAAAACATCAGAAAGAATCTAAATGTCTCTCAATAGAGGAACAGATAAATTATAGTTAATTTATTTACATATTTGATTTGCAGAGGAATAGAACATTTTAAAACTACATCTACTATATCAGAAGCAATACAATACGATGGAAAGAGTAACAGACCAGGAATCCAAAACTTCAGCTCCAGATCCAGACCTTGAGCAAGCTATGACTTGGCTGGGTCGAGTTTCCCACCTAGGTAAGAGAAGATGATGTATACCAATCACATGGCACAGTGCCCTTACACACAGAAATGTTCAATTAAAAAAATCTAAATATCATCATTTAGTATGCCCAAGGAACAGGATGTCTCTGATTACTTTCTGATTATTTCAGTATTAAACATAAATTACTTTTTAATTTTCATCATTTATATGGAAACACCTGGGTAGATTCTTTTCTGGTTAAGTAGCACCTTCTGCACATAACTGATTCTTGCTGACTATGGATCTTAGTGTACCTCCGGGTTATTACTCTGAACACTGATTCTCATTGTTCCGTTCTGGTGACAAAGAAGAGAAGGGGAAAATACAACGAGCATTTATAAAATAACTACTTCAGACCAGGCATTCATTGCAACCCCATGAACAATGCTAGGTTTACCATTCCTATTTCACAGAGGAGAGAACTGAGACTCCAAGAGGTTATATCACTTGCCCGGAGTCACATACCTCATTGAAAGTGAGGCTGGACTCAAATTCGAATACAGTACATCCAACTTCAAAAGTCCCCACGTGTGCACATTAAGTACCAATCCCTAATGTCAGATTATAATTTTTCCATGTTTTTCTTTTACTAAAAATAAATTACAGCAAAATTAAGTTTTCTGTAATTTTATTTTAAAATTTGAATTACAAGAGAAAAATGGAACATTATAGAAGGTTTTAGAAAAAGATGAAAAAAACTATTATATATTTTGGGGTTTTTTCCTGTGCCTTTTTTTTCCACAATTGTTATAATATTCATTTAATTGTGTATCCTGAACTACTTTATAACATTAAAACATCCCACTCATTTTCCACGTGGCACGATGGTTTTCTTTTACTTATTTTTAGAAGCTGCACAATCTTACATAGAGTAACTGTCTCTTTTAGAAATGATTTCATATAAATGGTCCAATCATGTAGAAGAGAGACATGTATACCTAATGTATCTTTTAAAGCCAGGCCTTCTGAACATAAAGATTCTTTGAACTCTCTACTGATATATGCTGCAGAGTTTCAGAGACAAAATTAGAAGGGCAATTCCATAATTGGGGGTTTATGGAATAAATGAGAAGTCTTTTTTTAAAATCCTTTTTTTCAATGCCCAGTAAAAATACTAGATAATATAATAAAGTTCTCTTTAGCTCAGCACCTATTAAAACAACCAATTAGTTCAGGTATTAACAGTATGCTGTGTCAGACAATGAATATTGAACCTGTTAGAACAAATAATCTACCCACCAAGCTTGACATGGAAGGGACATTGTCATCAAATCCTCCAAGGTGCAGGCAGTATATCCTGTGGAAAGACCCTCAAAGTAGACGTCTCAAGGAACCAAGTTCTTATGCTCAAAATACTTCTTCCAGCCACATGTGTGCCTGTGGACATGCCACCCAACCTCCACACTCAGCTTCTGCATTTGTCCAGAAGAGGGCCACTCACTGACGGGCTGCAAGAAGGCCGCAGAGTCAGGATACAAAAGAGCTTTACATATTTTTTAGTGCTTAGAGAACAGAGTACTGCTCTAAAATGACCCACATCTTAAGTTTTCAAAATTTTGATATTTGAAGAGTTTCATAACGAGGTCAAAGTCTCCATTACCCTCTTGGTCTGCCTAATCTTACCTCAAGCACCCAGTGAAAACTTGGGAAACATTCCTACCTTGGTGTTCTGAGATGCATCCTTCATTGAAATCTTGGGAATTATGAACAGTTGCAAATCCAGGGTTATAATAAAACAAAAAATATGCTATCCCATGACTATGGGGAGTGAACATGAGGTCAGAAATAAATTGGGGTGGTTCTGAAAGAAATGCACAACCCAAAGGGACATGCCTTGAGACCAACAGGGTTGGAGCTGGCAGGGATTGCAGCAGTTACCTGCCCTAAATCTCTGAGGCTCAGGAAATCATGCCTACAATTTTTAGAGTTTGAGTTTACAAATGTGTTATTCTGCTTTCTTTAAATCTCTCTGGGCCAATGCAGAATGTAATGGAAAGGCACTCAAATAGTCCTGTCATACAGGAAGTCCACAGATGGAGAAAGGAAAGTGTGCTTGGAGTGCAGACCTAGCTCTCTCACCTTGGACAGTTACTTCCCCTCTCAGCTTCAGCTTCCCCATCATGGGAAAAAGGGGGTGGACCCCTGATGGGTGGAGTTCCTCCCCCTGTGTGACTTGATGACCAACGTAAGGAGAAAAGATCTGTGTTTCCAGGTGATTAAAAAAAAAAAAATTCTTCTCATTGCACAAAGTGGGGTCTCCCTAAGCCAGCAATTATATTGTTTAGGAAGAGAGGGTTTGTTTTTCATGGTAGTTGGGAGAGAAATCTAGAGTTCTCTGTCTGGCATGAAGGATCTATTTGGGACCTCAGAAGTGTTTTTACAAGCTCCAGTGAAACTTTAAGGTAGTTAAGTATCCAATTTATCTTTCAGTTTCGTATACTGTGAGGCAGAACCCAAGTCAGAGACGTCTGTCTCAGCCTTTCCAGAAAGAGCATTTTTGAGCCTTCTTGTTTCATGTGAAGCTGCTGCTCATTGTAGGCAGAAGGTTGTGCCTTCCTTAGAGACATTTAAGGTTTTGAGCCTGAAGACTGTCTACACATCATGGATGCTGCACAGGACTTTAGTGGTCTCTATTTTGCACACACTGGGGCACTCTACACCATTCTTTCTCCTGACTGCCTCAGATTTCCCTAAGAACACTCTCTAAAAATAATGAAGGTTCCTCCTATGACCCAACAGATGCCCCAAATTACATATAATTACAATTCATAACCTGGGCTTAACAAGTTATGAATACAAACTTCTAAAAATTTCAGAATCTCAAAAAAAATCAACAAAACTTGAAAATAAGAAAATGGCTACATTAATATAAACTTGTAATAAAGTATAAATTCTGCCTGGCCACCTTCTGTTTGTCACCACATTCTAGGAAAACTGTACTGAATGATGACAGGTAAAAGAAACTTAGGAATGCCTATTTATGGAAGGTTGTAGGTTGGGGTTTTCTTTCAAAATTTAATACTATTCTGTATTTTCTTTAAATATATTTCCTTTATACAATAAATATGGTTGTGTATATTCCAAATATGATATTTTTAAAAGAGTAAAAACATAATTATAATAATGGATTTAAGAAATGTCTGCTCACAAATCTGACAATAGGGAAAATGAAGGTTATATTACTATAGCCAGTACTTACATTATTCCATTTAAGTAAAGCCTTTGGATTTTAAACATGCAGCTAGACCCTATTTTATTAAAAAGCTTAAAAAATTATAGCTAAATAAAGAGGGTTTTTTGGTGCAACACCTTTCTTTTGCCACTTGTAATTTTATGAGTTAGTAATAAATGAGTTTGGTTACGTCAAAACAAATGGGAAATGGTTTGGGTTTTAATGCAATATTTTAAAACCTGGTAATAAATTCCTTTAATGGCATTCTAAGTGCATATTTTTTAAAAGTAATTAAAATTTCTAAACCTCTCAGACAGCATTCAAGCATTCCTAACTCCACAGCCTCCTAACTCCATTCCTTCCTCCCACCCCCCCCACCCCCGCCACCACTACCTCAGTGCCAGCTTCCCAGCCTCTACTCTCACACAAAATTAAGTCAAAGGTTACTTTCCATTCTAAGTCAAACTCTAATCCTGGGCTCCCAAGGTACCCCACCCAACACATAAAACTACCAAGCACACAGACTCTTCTCCAAAATGGGAGGGGGTCACAAGAGGGTGAGAGGACACTCTCGTCAAATAGTGAAAATCAGCTATAAAACTCAAAAGTTCCACTGCTACCCACATCATTTTATAGATAGAAAATGGTCAGTCAACAAAAAAGCTACTTCAGAATATCTCTGTTGTCATTTCATATTGAGAAAATGACTTATAAAAGCAAGGCGAAGAACCATGAGAGGCAAGCCTAACGAAACCAGTGCTGGTTTCACTTCTGGCACCAAAGTCGATGGCAACAGTGCCAGATCTGGAGACATGAATTGTGATAAATACTGGGAGGCAGCAACTTCGTAGGCATGGAGACTACAGGAGCTGCAGACCAAGAATCAAACCCTCAAACCCCATACTCACAAAGCTAAAACGTTTCCTCGTGTGAGAAGCAGAACCACCACTAACAATTTTTGGAAATAATATTTGAGTCTTGGCTCCTAACTGGATAATTTTGTTCTGCACCAAAAACAATTCCATTCAAATTCCCAAAGTCTTCAAGCAGCTTCATACTAATTTCAAGACAAAGTTTCCTTCCAAACCCCATGAAATGAAAGGCAAAAACCAACAAAAGAAAAAAGTTAAATAACAGATATAAGATGGTTTCATTTTATGAAAAACAAATGAAGAATTACACTCACATCACACTGATAAACTGAGAGGCTGCCAGTGGTTCCCAGGGCAGATGTAACATTTTAACAAATGTGATTGTTTGTGAACGAAATAATTCTGATCAAAAACTTAATTGCAGCCAAAGTGAGCCCTGGGCTGTGTCACCATAATCCATTCTGACAGGAAGCAGTGAATGGAGATTCCTACTGTGAACGGAGCACATGTGAAAGGTCAGCTTTGGCCTGGAACTTCAAAACCGTTAACGTGTAAAACAGTGTGCATTAGAGCCCGGAACAGCTAACCACTGGATTAGCGGATGTCCGCTGTGTGAGTCTGATGTGCTTTTGGCAGGTAATGGTTAATTGGTAAATAGGCAATGTATTGCAACTTTCTTCTTTGCCTCTTCCCAACATTTACCAGCAGAACCCATTCTTAATTATAGTCCTAGAACACTGCAATATTAGATTTATAACATGGTCTCAGTACATCAAAGTAACATTTCTCAAATAAAACTCATTTTTAATAATTTAGTGAAGGGAAAGTTGCATGTATTTAAGAAATAAATGTTTGTGGATAGAATGAATGAAAAACATATTTTCATGTAAAATGGATACATTTGTTCATTCATTGGCAACCATATCATTATAACAGCCAAAATTTGCCAAATGAGGATTTCATTAGAAGATATTCATATATAATACTCTGAAAAACCAATTACACAGTACTGTTTTATATGGCTGAAAACAAAGTTCTAAATAAAAATGTAGTTAATACCACAGTTTTCATTGCTTAACACAGAATGTTAATTATGAAAGAACCAAGCTAAATATTGCCTTATAAGTCAATGCATACAAAAATACTTTATACCTATTTAGTGCTTTAAAATTGGTCCATTTGGCTTTAAATTATGGCCATTTCTCCTGTATCTAAAACACTTAAGGTAATATGGCATTAATGACTGATAAAAGTTGGCACTGTGCACTTCACCGATTATTTTAGGATTTAACTTATTTCTGAATAGCAGGGAAATAATGTTTCTCTCTAAAAATAAGCAGGTTTTCTAAAATAAATCTTATTTCTATTCTCAAAATCAGACTTCTAAGGCTCTGTCTTTGGCTGTTGGACTGATGTAGCCCCTGGGCGCTTTGTAGGCTAAATCTGGACATCCTCAAGGTGGCTACATGGAAAGGTGCCTCATCCCCGGCAACTTCATGATTCCTGTCCCCTTCAGAACATCAACTGATATCTTTAGAAACAAAAATCATACATTTGCTTCCAACTGCAATGGATGACTGAGGAGAAAAAGAATCATGGTCAGCAAAACAAGTTATCCATTTCTTATGTCTCTGCTTTCTGTACAGGATCTGAAACCTTTCATGTATTTGGAAATTCCAGAATCTTCCCAACAGTCTGCTCCTGAAAGTATGTGATATACACAGTTACCAGTCTGCTGCTCCGTACCCAGCACCTTCCTGGGCTCTTGCCACTCAAGGAGCTTACAGTGTGGTGGGATGAAGGGCTGTTAAGGAGTACAGGAGACAGAGGGAAAAGCAATCAAGAAAGGCTGTGTGAGAGGCTGGTGCTGGGCACATCCATCTTACGTTTTCACCTCTCTACTCCACAGATGTCCAAGTAGAAAGCACAACAGCAATCCACATTCACAAGTAGGGCACCTAAATTACCCAAGGAGCTCAATTTATCCTAGGTACACAAAGAAGAGATGTCATAATTTGCAAAAAAAAAATATTTTACAAGGTTTCAAATTGGTCATTAATGGTATTTTTTTACACTGTTAAGTAACTAATTATACCTGGTAACACACTAAATTATAACTTTAGCCTCACTCCTACTCATTTTTTTTCCATCAACACAAGCTTTTCAGCATAATAATACTTGGCTGCCATTCTACTTCCTTGGTGAGACTCAGGCCAAAGAAACATACAAACTTCCCTCCAGAACGAAGGTCAACAGAGCAGAAAGAACCTCCACACTGAGTTCCAGTGCTTAAAGTGGGCATGTACATTCAGGGCTATGGACTCTGTCAAGGAGCTGCAAGTTGCCCTGCAAACACTTCACATGATGACTGTCTCATTCAGGAGCAAGATTATCGCCAAGGCAATTACAACTGCTAATTAAGAAATAGACTTTGCTTATTTCTTAATTGGTTTATATTTACTTACATGTTTTAAAACACAAAATGTCTAGAAGGTTGAACTTATACTTTAATTCAGTTCTGGATTGTGAGTCAATTTTTACAAATATAAAGAAATATGTTACCTGTTTCTTTTTAAGGACCCATGTCAAATGGAAGGCCACCAAAGAAATTTATCATTCAATTCTTATTTGTAGGAGCAGATTCTCTGTAACTTACAAATTATTTTGATTTACGGTGAATCATTATTGTATTCATAAATGCTGTAAAGTTTGTGAACAACATGATATAATGACACCCCAAAATAATTTTATAACTGCAGGTGTGCAAATCATAACATGTGGGAGATGACTCAAAGGATAATGGAGAATAAGGCAGTTTAGGAAGGGTCACATAAAGCAGGGAAAGAGATGAGGACATGTGCCCCAATTTTCTGAGATGTCTTTAAAACCAAAGTACTCACTTGCATATAGGCAGATGCAGTGGAGCAGTCAGGCATGGGCAGCAGAGTCAACAGTTACATTTAAACAAGCAAAGGCAAAATGCTTCATAATTTACAACAACCCAATCACATCACTCATTCTTTTGAGGTTAAATGCTACTGACATAAGCTACACCTGAATCCAATCAGTGCAGAGACGTTGAGAAGATTCACACGAAAGGACTAAATTTGTCACAAATGGGTTGGTTTCCGATCTTAATGTAGCCAAGTTGCTTTACTCTGACCTCCATTGAACAAATCAACTTAATGGGCACTAGGAGTGCTATAAAACTTAACAATGGAGTGATTTTTAACTTTTAAAATATAGTTATGAAGCAAAATGTTGGATAGCTTCTACAATACTGGAAATCAAATTAAATCTAGATGTTTTTTAACAGTCTTGACAGATATAATCCTAGTTACCATGTAAATTTATGGTAAGCTGCTGTGATATTAGCCACAGGTGCTACTTTTAATATATGAGCCGCATCTGGCTGGGAATAGAATTTCTCAGAGGACTGAAAATGACCTCACTATCAGACAATGGAAGGGAAAAAAACAAGACCACTGTGGCATATAAAAAGCTGAAGATGTGGTCCACAACTAAATATTTCACATAAAATTCATTTTGACTCTGCAGTTATAGGTTAAAGGATATTATGCTTTCAGTATTTAGGAGGCATAGATATATTTCAACCAAATAGCCAAAAGATTAAGAATATAAGACAGTTATGAATACCCTGGCTACATATATAATACTATTTTTCCAACCTTTGATCAATGTCAGAAAAAATGATGCACTAAGACTTGAAAAGAAAATTCTTTCACGGTTCCCAAGTACATGACATGATTAGACACCACCAAGCATACCAAACCAAGATGTAACAATTACTGATCTCTAAGTAGCAGCAACTCTCCAGTGCCTGGCCAATATCACTGGTTGTGTTTTTTAAGTTCTTTGGAGTCATTCATCATGCCCAAGAAAACATTCTCACCAAGTGAAAAAAATTTTTAATGCAATATTCTGTCACTTGAACCAAGTGAAATTTTTTTTAAAAATCACTACAAGTAATTAATTACCATTCTGGGTTTGAGAACTGGCAATATCACCCATAGGCAAATACAAAGGGAAAACAGAAGTCTCTTACTTATCCAATTCAAAATAAAAATATAAGTATGTATAAAACATAGAATTGTTTGCTTTTAAGAAACCCTTCCTGAACCATTCGAAAGCCATCATTTGCCAGAGAATTGGCAAGTGTGGAAATGTGATAGAGGATTTACAAAGATTTAATTTCCTATGAAATAACTCTTCCTGAATTAAACAAGCCTTCTTTATCTTAAAAAACTCTCTAAAAGAGAAACATTTCTGTGAAAATATTTCCTACACCATTGCACTAAGCTGTAAGAATGGTGGCTACAAAGCCCTATAACATAACATTTTCCTTCTGGCTGTCTCAAGTAACTCGAAGGGCTTGATTTTTTTAGCTTCAATAGATCAAGTCTATCTAGGTGATGATTTCAACTTACTCTGTTAACAAGTGACTGGATCTATGCCTGATCTCAATGGGCATCAAGATCCTGAGTATCTTTAGCAAGAACCACCTGTTATGGCTCCCTGACACTTTTGTGTTCAACTGACAGCATTAATATGGAGCATTTAAAAAGGTAGGCTCACAAAGCCTCATCTGTGAAGACGGTTACTGTATACAGGTGTTGCTTAATTAAATATGGCTTTTCCATTCAATGGAATACTACATATATCCCACCATTAAAAATCATGAGGTAAAATATTTTACTGACATGGAAAAATGTTCACTATATAGAAAGTGAGAAAAGCACCTGACCAAAAAGTATCTACAATATGACCCCAAATATATATATACACATACATACACACACAAATACATATTCACACGTATCATTTTTTAAGTGGGCAGAAGGATTACAGGTATATTTTTCTTCTTTGTACTTTTCTGTATTACCCAAATTATAAAACATACTATGCAACCAGAAAAAACAAACAAACAAAAAAACATTATATTTGTTAACCGGCTGAACATACCACACAAATGTAACATGGTGGTATCATTCTTGTTAGAGTGAGCAGCCTGGCTAATCTCTTTGGGCTATGAATAACCCACAAATGTTAAACCCTTCTATTTAAAGCTTACAGTTTTAAACAGAAAAATAGAAGAGACTCACCCTTAAGGTTACATAACAGAATCATACTTTAAGAAACTCAGAATTACGATGGCCCTCTTTTCTACACATCCGTATCCACAGCTGTACGGTCAGTGGCTTAGAAAGCCCAGGTCTCTCAATGCAGGGCATGTTTATCTTCTCTGCACAGAGTTTCAATTCTCCAAATAAAGTTTTCAGCTGCTCTTTGCAGACATTCCATCTGAAGTGACTTTCCCCTCTAGATAGAAGTTGACCTCCAATCTATAAGAGATTTAGGACTGATAATTGATCAATCGAGTATTATAAACTAATACTTTCAGGGTACGGCATAGGGAACCACGTAGCAGTTTACAGGTCAAATTCCTATCAGTAGCTGGCTACCTTTTTCTTCAAAACATGCAAAGAACACATAGCCTCCTTTAAGCACTCCAAAGTAAACACTTTTTCCTAAGTAGAACAAAGAAATAGACTCAACTTTGAACAGCAGAGTTTTTCATTCAAAGGTCTAAGACATTCCTAAACAAAACTGCAACCCACATCCTGAGTTATTCCACAACTCTTCAAAACATAGATTTGTGTTAAGAGAAGAGCGGTCACCTTAGTGTAGGATGCCCAGGCTTAGAATGATGGTCCCACCACCTGCTTTCTCTGTAAGCAAGCTCCTTAACTTCCTTGATTTTTCCACCATTAGCAAAATGGGGATACTAACACCTAACCTGACAAGGTTGCTGAGAAGTTCAGTGAAACAAACTTGAAAAAACCTATGTTATTTCATGGATCACCTAACACTGAGCTACTAACATCTAGTAGATACTCAAACACTCATTAGTTCATAAAATACTTTGTGATCCTTTAAACTGTCTCAAAGAAAACTTTTGGCCGCATTTCAGGTAAATAATACAATATTAAGAGTTATCTGTATTCAGAATGACCTTAAAGCAACATTTTCACATCAAAATTTCTAAAAATAATGCCTAAAAAATATAGCCAATGATTTTTAACTTTTCTATATAGAACACAACCAAATTAGCACTAAAAAGAAAAAAGAAAAATCAGCAAAGAGTGCTGGACCAGTGGCCATAGAAAGGAAAGGAAAAGAACGAATCTGAGATTAAAAGAATTATCTTGAAACAAAAATGGCACCTAATGGATAGCAGGTAAACAGGCCCTTGGCAGCCTCCCAGGGTGGTACTTTGCGAAGTCTTAGAAGAAGAATCTGCCATGGGACCTCAGGACACCAAGATTCGTAATAGACTGTGGCTGTGGTTGTGGGTGGCTGAAGCTGTGGTGCTAAATTACTGAGTGCCAGCCTAAGTCTCTCATTATTGGACACAATTGACTAGAGATGCCCCAAGTGGCCCATTTTCTTCTCAGATGCTTCAAAACTACATGCAAAACAAAGGTACAATCAATGCTGTTGTTCTGGGAAGTGGCCCATGGCACGACAGATCACCCTCTCTCATCCCATCAGATGCAGCAACTCAGCGGCCAGATAAGCTGGTCACCATTAGGAATCATCTGTGTCTAGCAGTAAGGAGATGAGGGAGAAGAAAAGTCCCTAGAAAGGATTGTATGTATAACCTGTAGGAGACAAAAAGATGAAAAATATTATGTTCCCCTGGGGCTAAGGGTGCTGACTAGCTCACCCACAGTGAACCAAATCAAAAGACGTCATGTATTTAAAATATATCTAGGTAACTCTGGGCTGGGTTACCTAGCTGTGGAAGACGTACAAAAGCACAACCCAAGTATGTCCTCAAGGTGTTTATACCTTAGCTGGAGAGACACAGGTGAGTAGTTACATTATCCTGTTGTATGATCTAAGTTGCACTTAGTCTCGTCCTAACTTTGCCACTGGTTCATTGTCATGCTGGGCAAACCACTTCATCCCTGGGCCTCAGTTGCCTCATCCTTTCTAGCTCTAACATTCATAGGCTCAATATCAAAGCTCTAAGATGCATAGGTTCAGTTCAAAACAAGGCTGAAAGACCACCACAAACAAGCATAAGATAACCCAAGGACTAAATTCTAAATGAAAAGAACAGACAACAGACTAATGTCTGAGGCTACAAGGATCTGTATAAAGCATATGAACCTCACTTCTTCTCCTGGCTGGCCTGCAACCCACCCCACCAAAACCATCCTTGCTATGGTCACTGGTGACCTCCATGCTGCTTAATCTAATGGTCATCCTTTGGTAGTCACCTTATATGGCCTCTCAGAATTGATCCCTCTCATCTTTTGGATTCTGTGATACTGACACTGACCTGATTTTCTTCCTTTCTCTACGTCTTTCTTGTCTTTTGCCAGCTCCTCCTCTTTTGTCCAACCCCTAAATGGACTGAATCCTGAGCTGCCTTCTCTTCTCACACTGTAGTTTCCTCCTGAGTGATCTCATCTATTACCTTGGCTTTTTTCCATACATACCTATGATTCCCCAACTATCTACAACCCAGACCTCACCTCTGAGTTCCTAACTCAGACATAAAACTACCTTCCTCAAGTTGACATGTGAATGTCTCATAGCACTCCCACTTAACATTGTCCAAACCAGGAATCTTGATCCCTGCACCTCAACCCTGCTCCTTGCCCACACTTCCCAAGCTCAGTTAAACGTCATGTGCAACCACCCAGTTCCTCCAGGCCTGAAATCTGGGAGTCATTCTTAATACCCTCTGCTCTTCTTCCTTCCCATCCATTACCACTCCGCACTAGTCAGAGAAACTTGGGTATTCTCTTGCTACCTGCATTTTCTATAAGAGTTAGGTGGGCTACCACTGGTTTCTGCTCATGTAAACTCCTAAATATAGCTCCAACCTCTGCACTTCTCTGCTTCTCCTCTGTCCCTGCCCCAGTCCACAACCTCGTTCTGTGTCCTCTCCAGTGATGAATGTAACAGCGTCCTCAGTATTCTCCCCAATTTTACTTTTGCCTCTTCCACTCCATCCTCTACATCCTCTGCTTGGTCTTTTTTTTTTTTTTTTAATGCATCAGGTTATCACTTCCTTACTGAGGCCTTCTCTGACCACTCTCCTCAAATAGAATTAGGTCTTCCCATTATTCTCCCTCATGGCACCCTCTTCTGTTGCAGAGGCAGTATCTTAGAGGCTAATGGTATGGATTGCCTGGAGTCAAACCCTGACCGCACGCTTACTAGCTGTGGGACCTTGAACAAGTCACTTAGTGTAAGACTCAGTTTCCTCATCTGTAAAATGAAGGCCCTGTCAGAAAATACTTCACAGGGTTTTGTGAGGATTAAATGAATGAATATGTGTAAAGTCCTTCCCATAGTGCTTGGCCCATAGTGTTAAGTGTTCATTAAGCTTTAGCTGTTAGTGTTTTCCTTCCTGGCATACCTTGTAATGATATATTCTTTTTTTTTTTTTTTTTTGCTTATGCTCTCCCTCCCCCACTGTGTCCCCATGAAGACAGGGACAGTATGTGTTTTGTTCACTGCTGGCTGCACCCCAGTCTCTGGCACAGTGCCTAGCCTATAGTAAGTGCTCAGTTAAGTGTTTGTTATTGTTAAGTACATAAAAATCAAGAGAAACTTTCTGGCAGTGGGTGGAATGTGAACAGATGAGAGCGAGATAGGGTGGGATGGGGCATGGGAGGGAGAAGAACAGCTTGAATAACGGCACAAAAGAACTGAACTGAGATGCTAGGGGTCTTAGCTCCAGGTCCAGCATGGCCACTAATTTTTTGTGGCCTTGGTCAAGGTACTCCCCCTGTCTGAGGCTTGGTTTCCCCACTTCTTCAGTGAGGGGAATGACTGGGCGACCTCTCAAGGTCCTTATAGTTCTAATCTCTGAGTAAAGAGGCTTCCTGCAGAGGAGTAACGTGAGGTAGGATTAAGGCTGGGCTGTGGGCAGCTTTGAAACCTCTGAGAAGATGAAGTATGTCCTGTAAAGTATAATAGGAAAGCACTGGGATTTTCTGAGCATAGACCAACTTGGTCATGGCAAAGTGGCATGCAGGCCAGTGGGAGCAGGGAGAGCCTAAAAGTGACAGGCAGCCAGGGAGCTCAGACTGGAACTCTAGGGGGAAGGCAGGTACACCCAGACCAGCAGCACAGTCCTGGTGAAAGATACTAAAGGACAACTGACCAGTTCTTGGTGACTGATCACCAAGATAATGCTTCAGGTTCAGTTCTGGGTGCTTGAGAGGTACTGCTGCAGAGAGAAACAAGCAAGTCAAAGGAAAGGTAGAAAGACAAGAGTTTACTTTCGGATGGCCTAAACTTGAGGCAACACTAATCCCAGGAGAGACTGCATTACAAGAACCTGCCCTGTCATTCTGTAGCCCAGCTCACTGAACCAATTTTAGGGCCCTCATTTCCCCAACACGTTGCAAACAAAATGCGTCCCCTTTCTCCCTGTCCTTGGCCTGTACCACCTGCGAACCCCTCCCTTAGTGCCTTCCTTCACAACAACATATCACGTCTTCAAGGATCAACTCAAAATTCCTCTCCTACAGGCAGCCATCCTGGAACGCACCTCCTTTGGCTTACTACTACACTACTTCACATTTTAATGCCCAATTAACACAGCAATTTGAAAAAATCAACCACCTTGTACAATTCAGACGCACCATCTCCCCAACAAAACTGGGAACTTTTCCAGGCAGAAATGGAATCATGTACTTCTGTTGCCTCTTCCTCTTTTGCATCTTAGGCCCCAGAGCTGTGCTAGCCCCTAGTGGTTGCCAGCCCAGATGCCTTATTGGGCTCACGGATCCTGACAGAGCCAGACCATGTGGCTCCTGGCCCAGCCAGCCTGGGGCAGCCCCAGGCACCTGGTACATGTCCACAGCCAGGGGCTGCAATGGTGAGGACAGGGCATTTGAAGTCAGTTTGATGTATGATATGGTAAAAGGCCTCAATCCTGCCCTGCTGGATAAGAGCACACAAGCAAACAGAGTCATTAGCAGCGTTTGCTGTTTTGATAGGATTGACTTTAACGATACAATTAAATGACCTCTGATTGCTCAACAGTGATACCTGGGTTACTCCCAAACAAGTACAGCTTTGTTTGTTTCAACTGGTGAATATTCCCTTTCTCAGGGAAGTATGGTAAAACCCATTTAAGGGAGAAAACTAATCCAACAAGTAGTCCTTGGAAAACAAGGTATCTCCTAAAAAAAAAAAATACAAAACAACAACCTTTCTGTATCACACTAGGATCTAAAAAGTTGCTGTAGGAACCAGGGATGTGAATCTGGCCCCTACTAACTGTGACATGACCCAGTATGACCACAACCAATCTCCCATGGTCTCGGTCTGGTTCAGTGTCCCATGAAATTCAGTGACTGAGTTGGAGGGCCCCATTCTAGCCTCAATCAGAAGAGCAATATGATGGTAAATTATCTGCAACACAGGGAAAGGATGTCACTGCTTTGTTTTGTTTAAAAGGATGCAGAAAAATGAGCAGAACACAGAGTTCGGAGCCAGGGAAGAAGAACCTCACCCACCTGTCCACAATGTTGGACCCAATCCCTCCTAAAGGCAGACAGCAACTGGCCACTATCCAGCCACAGGAACGTGAGTACAGCACTAAGAGTTGACTAGCTGATACAGCTGCTCCATCAGGCACCCAAGATCTGTATTCTGACACATCTGAATGCAAGTTTCTATGGTATGGCCCTAATGCACCAAAACTCTATTGACAAAACTCCTGTGCAAACCTGAACACTATTGATAGTGGCCGTATTGAAGCAGTGTACAGGCACACCAAAGAAAAATAAAAACAGAACAGAAAAGAACAAGACCAAAATACTTTTAAGTTATTATTTAAAGTCTCCTTTCAATTATTTTCTGCAATTATTGAGCCAGCAGTCCATTGTTATTAATTCACAGTCAACCTATTTAAGCGGTACCAGCAATGCAGGCTGAAAACAAATGCCTCAGTAATTTCCTAACTCTTGGGTGTTATTTTCTTGTCAGTTAAATTTAAAGCAACCCATTTGTGACCACTTTATACCAAGTTAATCTCATCTAAAGTGCTTCACAAACCCTAACAGCTACACTAAGGTTTTATACTAATGAAAGCAATTTACATAAATGAAATTTATGTCAATGCATTTCATGACAAATTTCTTATTTTATAATAGTTATGGTACTTATATGATAACATCTGTTGATATTCACAGTCTAAACCTGGCAAAGATTTAAACCCACAACATTTTCCATGCATCATGTACATTATCTGTGAAAAGCAATAAAAAAAGCAATGAATGCATTAATCATACCAATATCATCTGCAAAGCATAAATCTGAAATACCTTTCACGTCACCTCAAACTGCTTTTTTATTTTTTACACACCTGATTTTACACCATCTGTAAAAGGGCAAGACAAAGACTGTTGAGGAAATTATACTTCTTGGCTGTCTGACTTTCACAAAATACTCGGGCTAAGTTCTGTAAACAGAAGATTTACTACGCAGCTAAGAAAAACCGATACAGTTAAAAGTCGATTTTTATTAAAGGACAGTATAATGACCACCGTGTTTTCACACTGAAGTGTGGTGTCATATTTGCATTGTTGACACCTGTTTTATATTTCTTCTCATCTATCTATTGCACATTGCTTTTACAAATACACATCAGGTCGAAACCTATTGTACGACACAAACAACAGAAGCAGGACTCCAGATGATAACATCTTGGGCTGTAATTTCCCTACTCTGGTGGACACCAACACTGATGTTCCAGCCACCAACTGACAACATGAACATGGTCCTGCCCATGGCTCCTCAAACTCCAGGAAGAACTCCACAATTAATACCAACATGAACACCACACAGATATTTTTATTAGCTTCTTAAATTTTAGGTAAGGTTTACTAAAATATGTCTTTACTGTCCATTCCAACGGAAACTATGGACACTTTCTCAGGTTTCTAGTCTACTGTGGTTAAGTTACCAGTGGGCACATGTTAAATACAAGCTACTGTGTGTGATAACCATATAAGTTTTCACTTTACCTGTTCCCAGACACACAAACATTAGCCTTTGTTTTAAAAGCAAAATGACACCTATATGATGCCCAAGCCATGGGAACACCCTCTCTGGGAGTTCTTCCTACCCTCAACAGGTAGAACATCCTCTTTCAAGAGTGTTCAGATGCATTACTAACCATAACTTTGATGTGCACAACAAAGAACAATAAAACCTGAACTAATTCATTCACATTGAGAGCTGTTGAGACCTCCACCAATATCCTGCAGAGGATTGTTAAGACTTTCATCAACAGTTGTCTTTCTTCTGGTGTCATCAAGCCTTTGACCTCACTAAGTGTTTCAAAATGTTAACCATAAGCCTATTATCAAATTCCTCAATAAAACACTTTCATGAAGTAGTCAGCAAGACTAACTTTCAACTGCTCTACAGCAGGAGTTTCTCTGAGCACAAGAAGAGAAACATTTTACAAACCCCAAAGTCACATATGGTGATACTGCTGCCAGATACACAGACCACCACCACCACCACCATAGCCTGGGCCATTCATAAAGCTCCTCCTCACTCCCCACTCCAGCTCCAGAAAGCTTTCAATGGCAGTATTACAATAACCAATATGTGAACGTGATGAACAACATATAGAACAAATAAAGCTTGGACCTTGCCCTGCAAAAGATACTACACTTTGACAAACTATTAGATTGAACCACATAAAAGTGCCATTTTTATAGGTCAAAAGTACCTGAATGTCAGCCAGTTTATAGGATTCAGTCTAATGTGACTGAATGCCCTGCTGGGAAGACCCACCTAAGACAGCACAAAGCACAGGAGCTCCTCCAGGAATGCAAGAGAACTACAGCTCTTTCTCACAAAGCTTGATCCCTTTCTCCTGAATCAAACATGCCCTCCATTGCCAATGGGAAACTCTGTATCTTCCACCTGAAATTCATCATTCACCCAAAAGGTACCAAACCAAATCAGGCACTCAGCACCGCTGCTTACCTATTCCCCATACTAAGCTTGCTTCCATGCTGAACAAGGGTGGCCCCAGGTATCCAGGAGTGAGAAAGGGGCGATAGCCTTCCCAGGGGGGCTTGTGTTGCCTCCTGGCCAGTCTGGGCTCCTGCCCTGGAGGGCTCCACCTGCTGGCATCTGTAGTAGCTGTTTCCTGGGTTCCAAAGCCAAACCTTCTGCACCTACTTCTGAAGCTTAAAATTTCCTCTGATTTTGTAAGTTTCCTGTTTATCCCCATACATGACAATGAATAACAAAATCTATCTTTATGAGACACTCACACCCACATTTCTAACTGACATTTTGTTCTTTCAATGCAGATACCCTGCAGTTGCCAAACACCTAAGTTTATATGTCATTTATAGACTTCTGTCTACATGAACAGAAAAAAAGTAAAACTCCTTTACAAATGCCAACCCCACCCTGTCTGAGTCCAAGCATTCCAAGTATGGAAACTCCCTGCCTCGAGTCCTGGCATTGCTATGCTCTGTCTGCTTAGGGAGTGTCACCATCTGTCACCATCATACTGCCCACCAACCCATAGCACGCTGCAGAGCCCATGCACCACCACCAAGGATAAAGACAGTGGGCTAACAGGAACTGACACCTATGGCTACTTCATCTACCTAGAATCCCTTGGGAATTTCTGCATTTATAATCTCCAAGTATTTGTATCCATCTGAGCTATCAAATGAATTTGGACTATTTGGAACTAACCATATCTTGGAACAAAACCTCTGAGAGAAGAGAAGTTCAAGTGTATTTTTCTGGCTATTTATTATTATAGTAAAACCTGGAATAGCCCAAAGCTTTGAGAAATAGGTTTTTCATCCAGGATCACTGAAAATGTTTCTAAAATGTATGGTTCGTTTTCCATAGTAGTAAAAGAAATGAAGACTAAAGCAAACCTGTGATACCATTGTATACAGACTACATAAGCAAACCATTTAATTGCTTCTTGGCCTTTTGGCTAAGATCGAGTGTAGCAAACCACTTAAAGACTGCAACACCCAACCAAAGTGTAATCATACTCCTGAAGATTTTATCGTAAGTAAAATGAAAAGACTATATAAAGAACTGAAAAATGTTCATAACCTGTTGAGCAAAACAAACAGAATATATTTTTTATTCCTACGTTCAGCAAAGATTAAAAAACAATATGATACCACTCATTGTGGGTCACACTGTTAAGGGAGGGGTGTTGTCATTTCTGACGTGGCTTCCTCTAGTTTGTAGAGTTGAGGCCAGTAGAGGTGCTGCCGTTGGCACAAGCATATGGAGCACAGTGGGCCTCCCTTAACTCCTGCCAAGGGTGGGGTTGCAGCGAGGGAGACATGGAAATGCCCGCTCACAATAAAAAATTAGAGGCCCACACAGCTCTAGTGGACATTCCTACATATCCAATTTGCATACAGGCAGGACTACATCTAGAAGATAAATTTCTAGGACAATGTGTATGTGGATTTTGAAAGTTGGTAAGCATTGCTCAATTGCCCTCCAAAAAGATTATATCAAATGACACTCCCAGCTCTTCACTATCCAGGTCCCCCATCACAGCACTTCCCTTGCCAGCCTAGACTCCAAGGGCCAACGTTTTAATCCCTCCCTTGCACACACCCTTGTTTCCCCTGCCGCTCTGTTCCTCCACTGAACTCATTTGGCAAAAGTTCAGCCCTTGTTAAGCCCAACTCTGCACCTACTCTCCAAGCTTGTGCCCAAGCAGCTGAACATGGCTGGACAAAACATACAAAATCTCCACTTTAAATGTCTGACCAGAGGCCAGGCCTGGTGGCTCACACCTGTAATCCTAGTACTTTGGGAGGCTGAGGCGGGCAGACTGCTTGAGGCCAGGAGTTGGAGACCAGCCTGGCAACATAGCAAGACTCTCATCTCTACAAAATATAAAAAAATTAGCTAGGTATGATAGTGCACACCTGTAGTCCCAGCTACTCAGGAGGCTGAGATGGGAGGATCATTTGAGCCCAGGAATTGGAGGTTGCAGTGAGCTATGATCATGCCATTGCACTCTAGCCTAGGCGACAGAGCAAGACTATGTCTCTAAAAAGAATAAAATAAAATAAAATAATGTTTGACCATAAATCTGTAGTGACACTGAGAACTCCCCAGCAACCAGCCACATTTCCCAAGTTAGTTCATTAAAGTCTCCCAGATGACTACTGCACTCCTTTTCGTATCTCCCCAGATCTCCAGTACTCCTCCCACCCCTGCTTGCTCTCAATTGATGATCTCACTAAAAAAACAGAAGCAATCAGAAGAGAATTCTCTCTTTTTTCCCAGGACAAATGTACCAACCTACTTGCATCTATACTCACATACTCTTCCTTCTTTCCGACTACAATGGACATATTGTCCCTGTGCCCCTACTACCCATTTGATCCTGTCCTCTCTTGCCTATCCAGGACTGTGCTCTCACAATTATCCCCTCTGAAAACTCTCAGACTGCCATCTCCGGCCTGGCTCTAACCTCTTATATCCACCTGCTAATCTGACAGCTCTACTTGGATGACTAATAAGTATCTCAAACCTGACATGTCCAAAACAGGATCCTTACCTCCCTACCCGCCCCTGCCCCACACCCTATCTTCCTTAGTAAATGGCACCAGTGGCACCACCCTTCATCCTATAGCTTGAACCAAAACCCTGGGGCCATCCTTGACCTCTCCGTTTTCCACTTCCAATCTTGCAGCAAGTCTTGATTATACTATCTTCAAAATATATGAGGAACCCTACATTTCTCTCCACCCCCAGTGCTACCTACATAGTCTCCCATCATCTCTGGCCTAGACAACTGCAAAAGTGTTCTATGTAGTCTATGTGCCTCCACTCTTGCCCTCCTACTACCTATTCTCAGCAGAATAGCCAGGGAGATTTTTATAGAACACAAGCCAAATAATGACACTTCCCTGCTTGAAATCTTTCAATAGCTTTCCTTCACAGAATAAAATCCAAACTCCTCACCACGCCAACCAAGGCCCCAGTGCCCTGGCCCCTCCCCTCTCTTCTTTCTCTGTCCATTCCAGAACACTGTCCTCTGTCTCTTTCTCAGTCATACCAAGATCATTTTGCTTCAGGAACTTTGCACTTGCTGTTCTCCCCACCTGGAAAGATCTTCCACACTAGCTCCTTCACACACTAGTTCCTTCACATTATTCAGGCCTCAGATATCCCCTTCCCAGAGAGGGCTTTCCAGACCACTCCACCTTAAACAGTGCCTCACCCCTCCATCACTCTCTGTTCTAATTACTTCATTCTTCTTCATGGACCTCACCACTAGCTGAAATTACATTATGTATTCATTTGTTTATTGTCTGTTTTCCCCACTAGAATGGGACCTACATGAGCTGGCACAGAGAAGATGCTTAATAAGTATTTGTTGAATTAAGGAATATTACTTTTATGATAAAAATATTTTTAAAATTTAACTGCATGCACAATTGCCACACTGTAAATAAACTATACCAATGGAGAACAGCCAGAAGAGAACAGAAAAAAATGAAAGTAGTTGCAATGGGAAATTTTTTTTATTTATACCATCCTATTCTTATGTTGTGATATTCTTGTTACAATAAAACACAATGGCTTTTCTTTCCTAGATGAAAGATGAATGAGGACCTGTCAGTGCCAGGGGGTCTCTACACATAAGTTGTGAGCAGTAGAAAAGTGGCTCCTTCTGTTTGGGAGCTGGCTGGGTACTATTAACTAGGCCTTGGTGCTCTCCTGCTAAACATCAGCTTTAGAAGAGGCCACTCTGTCACCACGATGGATTAAGACAAAAACAAGACCACTCTGCAATGACACCTGAACACAGACAAAACATGAGCATTGTCCAAGCACAAAATACTAAAATCCCCTCTCCCAGCTAACAAGTGACCACTGCTTCTTTTCAATTTCAGCTTTGGCCTCACTTTATTTTATTTTATTTTATTTTTTTATGTATGTAGGAAAGTATTTATTTATTTACTTATTTGAGACAGGGTCTTGCTCTGTCACCCACACTAGAGTGCAGTGATGCAATCATAGCTCACTGCAACTGCAGACTCCTGGGCTCAAGCGATCCTCCTGCCTCACTCTCCCCAGTAGCTGGGACTAGAGGAGCACGCCACCACGCCCAGCTAATTTTTTAATTTTTTGTAGAGATGAGCTCTCGCTGTGTTGCACAGGCTGATCTCGAACTCCTGGGCTCAAGCAATACTCCTGCCTCGGCCTCCCAAAGTGCTGGTATTATAGGCGTGAACCACCACCCTGGCTGGCCCTGCTTTAAATTGCTCTCCCTACAGGAAAGATTTATTAAAATACTGAATCATAGAACTACCCATTTCCTGACAGCATCCAATCCAGAGCAAAGACCTGACTCCTTAAAAACTTTCTGATATTACCAGTCTGACCAAGAGTGAGACCCCAGTCTCTATAAAAAATAGAAAAAGTAGCCAGGTGCAGTGGCATACATCTGTAGTCCCAGCTACTTGGGAAGGTGAGGCAGGAGGATCACTTGAGCCCAGGAGTTGGAGGTTGTAGTGAGCTACGAAGACACCACTGCACTCTAGCCTTGGCAACAGAGTGAGACCCTATCTCAAAAAACAACACAAAAAACAAACAAAAAAAAACTTTCCAATATTGGCCAGGCACAGTGGCTCATGCCAGTAATCCCAGCACTTTGGGAGGCCAAGGCATGAGGTTCGCTTGAGCCCAGGAGTTCGAGACCAGCCTGCGCAACACAGCAAGAGCTCAACTCTACAAAAACTAAAAAGATTAGCCGGGCATGGTGGCATGTGCCTGTAGTCCCAGCTACTCAGGAGGCTGAGGCAGGAGAATCCCTTGGGCCCAGGAGTTGGAAGCTGCAGTGAGCTATGATCACACCACTGTACTCCAGCCTGGGTGACAGAGAGACCTGTCTTAAAAAAAAAAAAAAAGCTTTCCAATATCACTACCACAAGCCCAAATCCTGTAATAAGTCCTTCTACTACCATCTTCCTGAGATGCCCCATGATACCCTGTGGTGTGCATTCTCCCTCACTGTAATGAGCAATTAGCCCAACTTGTTCAACTATAGGTATGTTCCTAGTCGTCTTTGGCTGGAAGGCATTGACAGTTGTCATGACATCAGTTGCCATTACAGGCCATTGTACATGAAGAAGTCATAGGAGCCTGGCCGGAAAACTGACCCCAGGATATAATCTCGATTCTGGTTGCCTGAATACGTTCCCTGACATCAGCTGATTTTCTTGTCATCTGCCTCTTTCTCCTAAAAGCTGGATGAAGGGGAAAAAAAAGTCTAGTTAATTAAATGTGCCAGTGAATAATGTTACAATTAATCCATTATGCCCTGCAAGCTTCCCTTCCCTCCCATTTCTGAAAGTCACTCCGAGACGAGCTAGCGCAAGGTCAGAGTAGTACTGGGGGACTGACTCATGGCAGGGCCTGAGGCAACACCACTCAAGTACTTTAAGCCACATGTTCAAGCCCAATAAATTAGGCCAGGCTTAAAGAAGTCAAGCTGTACACATGTAAGAATTTTAATAAGCTTGGAAAATGCTACCTAGAGCTTATACACAAGCTTACTGTACCAATGGGATTCCCTGCCACCAGCCACAGTGTGCTAAGCCCCTGACAAGAGCTGTCGAGCACGTGGAGCAGCAGGGACAGGGAGTCTGCTTGGTCCAGGTTTCCTCAGGAGTTGAGGACTCACGGCAGAAGGCTGGCAGCCAGATGGATGGAAAACAGAATAGGTCATGCAGCTCAGTGGAGCCAACGGCATTTACTAGGAAAACATGCCGAGGGTTCTTTGGTGAAAATCTGGTCCTTACACACCCTTCTAGAAACCAGCAAACACTGTAATCAATGTCTGCATTTATCAAATGCCTGTTTGTACCCAGAACTGTATTAGGTACAATAGAGAGTTATTTAAGCAAACATGGTCTCTGACTTCTAGATGCCGACACCTAATATAAATAAAAACAATAAATCTGTCCAAGGGATTACCAAACTAACTGAACAAACATGAATAGTCAAGAGCTTTTACCTTATATAAATGCAATGGAGTAATAACTGAAGGGTAAGTCATGGGAGATGACTCTCTAAACAGGGTGGGGACCTAATGGAATAGTTACCTTGTTAAAACTGAGTCTCCAAGGGGGAGGTCAGGTTTTAAGAAAAGCTTCAAGAGCTGGCTACTGAGCTTCAGGAAAGTAAGCCAATCAGGGAAGAGGGTGCAGCTTGGGAGATGATTTAAGAGACAGAAAGACAACTACAGAAGAAAGAAAACTTACCAACTTCCCAGGAAAAGTAGGGTTAATCAGCCAAGCAGGTGTATGTCTCTCAACTGGTTTAACTCATGCCCCCTTTGATAAATACAAAAAGCTCACACCCTCTTTTAACGTTCTTTAAAATTTCAAAAGAAACCAAATACCCTAACCAACACCAAATCAAAGCAATAATGGTTTCAGAATTTGATTTTCCAAAGAACACAAACCACCCTCAACCCTCAGAGCTAAGCAACACCCAGTTGGGTGGTAGCAACTGTCAACAAGAATGTAACTCTACTACTGAATTCTTAAGGAAGGGAGGACTTGGATCCTGGATCCACACAGGACCAGATAACCAGTAGTATCAGAAAGACTTACAGCCTAAAGTGACAACAACAGACCATGGCCCTAGCAAGGATTTATAATAATTACCTGATTAAAATTTTGGAAGGAGAACTCTTTGTAGATGGCATCTCTCTCACTTAATTCCGACCATCCTGCTGCTTTAAGGTCGAGTATAACCTGGTTCCTCTCCTCTGCTGTCAACCAGTGAGCATCTGCTGACTATGAAGAGAACACATTTCATATCTTAAAATGTAGAGGTTACTTAAACTCAAATAAACTTATAGCTCTTTACCTTAAGTAGAGATAAAGAAAAAAGTCTCAAGGGCAACAAATTCTAACCATCTGTCATTCCTTTGTTCTCAAAAGATAGACCAAAGCAAGGCTAGCTCTGTGCAAAATAAGCTGCCTCCATGGTATATGTCATCTCTGCCCTTCTTACTGCTATCTCAAACTTCACAATTTAGCTTCTCTAGTTCATTACAGATACAGCTGAGATCGACCATTACCACTGGCCATCTCTTGGACACGCTGCAGAATTCCAGGACTTAGGAAACTGAGGTAAAAAACACTCACCCAAGGAAACCCTCCAAGTCCATTGGCAGGTCCAACACTAGAATGCAGGGCTCCAAACTCCTGGTCTATTGCTCTTTGGATGGTCCCACATCACTGCAATAGCCTTCACTGCTTACTCACATGGGTTTTAACTATTTCAGATTACCATCCCCTTTCACATCTGATGAAAACCAATCCCCAAAGGGAAAAAACAAATGCACATTTACATAGTATTTTGTGTAGTAACCTCTGGGAGTCCACAGATCCTCCAGACTACAGATAAAAACCCCTCATCTTAGTGGAGTGAGTTTATGAGACATTTTTGTCAGAGTACAGTAAGACAAACTCCCTCCATGGTTTGGCCAGAGTACTGCCTGGTCCACAGCACTTGTATGTCCACCTTGTTCCTACTCACCCTAGTGACGACAGTCACAAACCCAGGTTCTGCTGGTTAAAAGGCCCACACTTCTGGTACTATTTGTTTTTTAACTGAAAGAACTCTAAACATCAGGGCCAAAGAGAAGAGACGGATACTCTACTAGAAGTCAGGAAAGCTGGGTTCTCATTTCAGGCAATACCTCCTGCCTTACCTTACCTACTTGCAAGGCTACTATATGCTCAGTGAGACAGAGACAGTCACTCAGAAAGACTGAACTACCGTGAGAGCTCCTCAACAAAGGGCAACTGGGGGCTGAACTCCATTTCTCCAGATTCTCCACCATTAAGCTGTAACTCACTTTCACTTCAGAAACCCTAATATCTTTTATCACTGACATTAATTAAGAGGGCAAAAGTGTCTTACTTGCAGACAACTTATTCTATGAAGATGCAAAGAAGAATACTAATGAACCAATTTTCTAATTTTTTTTCCTTGTTAGATCAGCTACCCTCCCCCACCAACTAACAAAAGGGAAAAGTGAGAATATCTTTTAATTAAACAAAAATATTTACAACGTTATTAAAAATAATTTACTATTAAAAACAAGATATATTCATTAGTTTTACAATGACAGTTCTGAAAATTTTACACAAAGATCTATCAAAAGAAATAATCTAAAGTTCTTATTAAACACAAATAATTTGTCAACTCAGAGAATTTTGGAAAAGAAACAGAATTATCTGTGTCCACATTGAGTAGCTGTGAAGAAACTATTAAACATGCCGTGGGTAATGCAGCAGGCAACCTGGAGTGTGTGGAACACACTCTGAGCTGTTTTTCTCCGTGTCCTCGCTATCCACATCCCCATTGAGATCAAGGGTATGCACTCTGGCTTTGGGCAGCTGTGTACCCATCAAAAGGGATCACATCCAGGACTGGGAAACAGAGGCATTTCATCTACCTAACACCAACGGCCCCAATGAGGACACACCCTCAAAAGAACCCTTTGTGGTGGGCTTAATTTTTCTTCATAAGGGACTGAGAAGTGGTTAAAAAAAAAAAACTTAGAATTTGGAGAGAGTAAACTGATTCAAGGCCTAGCTATGTTACTTTTTCCTGTGGGATGCTGAACTTGGCGTCTCTGAATTCCAGTGTCCTCCCTCATGTCCATAGTGGGGATATTACAATATCTACCTGCCAAGATTTTTTGACAGGATTAAAGCGGATCTCGAACGTGAAGGCGCCCAGCATTGAGCCTGGCAAGTAGCAGCTGCTCAAATCATGTCTATGTATTCATTTCTTCCCGGAACAACACAATTTCACTTGATCACCAGCACCCTGGACAGAGGTATGCCTTGAGACACGCCTAGGTGACTGCAGGCACTCCACTTGCGTTCTCACCTGCGTGAGAAGCAAAGTGCTTCTCTCCCTCCATCTTTGAGCTATTCAAAATTTCTTCTGCTAAAGAATTTCAAACCGCCAGAAGGGCTCTAACAAGCAACTTAAAATGAAATGGTAAGTTTAATGCAACACTTCTCCACTAGGTGGTGCTGCGTGTTAAAACTTTCCCTCAATTTACTCCAAAATATTAATTTCTAAAACAGGAAAACTGAACGCACCTTGGAAGAGGAAAGAAAAACTGATGTATCAGCAAAAAAGATAATTTACTAATGATTCCTCCGAAAATCTGAATTCACTATTGAGGGAAGCCGCGGTCAGGGAGCTGCTGTGACCGAGACGGCCGCTGCTCTCCCGGGGCGTGCGATCTCAGGACCCAGCGGCACCTTTGGTCAGTAAGCACATCGAGTGGCCATAGCGCCGAATAGCTTTACGACCACTTTTCATGTCTGCTTTTTGCTGTTTAACGAAACTCGTTCTCGTTTGTTTCCGGGTAGCAAGTTCGTAGGCTAGGGCGGAATGTTTAAGCCAAGGGAAAGGTGGAAGATGCCGTGGATACCCTAGTCTCCGACTGGCGCGTCCGGCAGGTGCCCAGTCCCCGAACGCGGTGACTCAACTCCCAAGCCCGCAGGCCCGGCCCACTTTGCGGCTGCCCTGGTCCCTGCCGCCCGCCCCTCAGCCGGCGCCGCGGGGCCCCGCGCCCCTCCTGCACCCGCTCGGCACTCACCATGGCCACGAGCGTCGGGCCCCGGCCCCGCAGCGCCGCCAACAAGCGCCGCGTCGCCCCCCGCGCCCCGAGCGCCGCCGTCATGGCCGTCCGCCGAGGCTGCCCGGCGCGCTGCCTGCCCGCCGCCTTCCCCCGCCCCGGCTCCACTCGGTTCCCGCAGCCTCTGCTCGGCCCGGTCGTCCCGCACAGCCGACCCCGCCGCGCAGGCCCCGGCCCCGAAGGTCCCCAGGAGTTTCGGTGGCCGCCAACTCTATTGGCCGCCGGGCGGGCGCGGCACGGCAGGCCCCAGCAGGCGCCGCCCTCAGATCCTGCCTCGGGGCTCCCTACGCGTCGTCCCTGCCCCGGTGCCGGCTTGTCCGGTCTGTGCCCGGGAGGTAGGCCGGCTGGCGGGGCCCTAGGCTAGCCCTCGGGTCCTGCTCTTCCGTCCGGAACTGCCCTCGCCTCGGGCGTCGGCTTGCCTCAGACCCGCGGGCCGTCGGCCGCGCCGGGCCCCCTCCGGGGCGGTGGCGCGCACAGTCCGCGCGGGAGGGAGGACGTCGCGGCAGGGCCGAGGGGCCTGGGCTGCGGGTGCCTGCGAACCACCCCATGGTCGTTAATTCAGTACTCGCGGGGGACAGTGAACCACAGTGGTTAGCCTCAGGGGCTCGTAAGTCAGGCGGCCGAGGGGTCGAACGTACACTCTCTTCAGTCATTGCTTAGCTGCCAAGTCCTTGAGCCAGCTGGCATTTCCGTATGTGCGGAGATAAAAGTCTGGAAAACCTGGCTTAGAGTACTTTCTAAAAAGTGGCAGTTTCATTAGCATCCACAGGCTCAGCACACAGGCACTCTGGAGATAGGTGTGAACAGATTTGGATAAATGTTTCCTGGTATCATTTTTGGGGAGGTATTCTTTCTTTTATATGTATGTGTGTATATTAGTTAATTTTTTTTTCTTTTTTGAGATGTAACTGACATACCATAAAATTAACTCTTTAAAGCTTACAGTGTTTTTTATTATTAATATATTCACTTGTATTTTTTTTTACTAAATAGTTTAAGCAAATTGATATAAGCAGTTTTGCAGAGGATATAGCAAAAGATTATTAAAGAATAAGAATTCACTTAAAGTTCAACCTAGCAGTTGTTAGCAGTCCGTCCAATTGGACTTAGAAAAACTAAAGCTTTTGCCTCAAAATGGCCTAAAATTTATGGACTTTTGGCCTCACCTGCCTTCTTCCTGTTTGCCCACTTGATAAGATGTAACTATTTCAAAAGCAAAACTCAGGGAGGAGTCACCATGGGAGCCCTGATCAAATGTCACTGGTCTCAAGGCATTTATCCAAGACACTCTGGTTTGTTTTGCGTGGTGCAGGAGGCAGACAGATACCAGGTGTGGAATTAAAGGTTGTATTTACAATATTTACATTGGGTGTTTATGATCACAAAACACACTCCTCAAATTTGCTCATTCAAGTGAGAACTGAAAAATGAATTGGTAGCGTTAGTGACCCTTCATTCACTTTCAGTAAATTCACTTTCATCATTTTTCTTCCTTAACACCACTGTATGAGACTGTGGCATCTCAGGTCTAGTCGTGAAAGCAACAAAAGAAGGATGCTAGGAAGTGATATCCACTAATAGCAGCTGTGAATGCTCTGCCCTCACACATAGCTCCCTAATTAATAGGATTTAAGTCCCTTAGCAAAGATTTACTGGCTACATCCTCTGTAGTAGATACCATGCTTGACTTGGGATGGTTTAGCTGGTCTGGGACCACTTCCTCCCCGCTTCCACTTCCATTTCCCTCAAAACTGGTGTTTCCTGGCTGATCCTCTCTATACTTGAATCTCCTTTCCAAGGAAAAGCTCTTCTCCACATTTCCCTCCAGGGGAACACCATGTAGCTGGTCTCAGTGAAGTGTCAGAAGCAAAACCATGGATTTGCTGTATTTTAAGATAATACGAATATAAGAAACCTTCATGTGAAGGTGCAATTCCCAGGTTCATCAACTTACCATCTGTGTAACGTGGGCAAGTTACTTAACCTCTCTATGCCTAAGTATGCTCATTTGTAAAATGGAAATAATAATGGTACCGTTCTGAGTTACAGTCCCCTCCTGCTAGTGACCACCCCAGCCATAGCTATTCACAATATGACACATAAAGTTGTAAACTCCCATTCAATATAACACTCTGAGAAGGAGATTCATCTAAGGTTCTATTTCTATAGAACTTAGGGTGCCTTATGAAATAAACACTTCATCTAAAACACTGGGAACAATTAGTGTAAAAGTAATTTATCATTAGGTAATCAACTCTCTTAAATATGAAGTTAAAGGGATCTTTTAGAAACAGCTTTTCAATGTTGTCCCTTTACTAAATGTGTCCTGAACTAGACTGGAATCAACCTGTGACAAGAACAGTGTTTTATACTTCTTTTGGATCTCACGAAACCTAGCACAGTGCTGGGAACATTTTGAGGTTCAATTAATGCATGCTGGTTAGATAACTGTGACTAAAACTTATGTTTTACCATAGAACTGATAATAAATGAGCTTTAGTTACAGCATTTACTTTTTCCTAACATCTGTCTTAACCAGAAACAACTTAAACCACTCCAAATTCTTTCAGTGAAAGTAGCGATCACAAATGTCAAGGTATTTGACTCTTTTATTTTCTATCAGTTGCTACTTGTAAGGTCACACTAATCAATTCTAGTTACTCTTTCCATAACAGAACACTTTCTGCTATGGACTCTGGAAGAGAAATTGCAAACAAAAAAATCAACCTTCTTAAACACATATAAGGAATCAAGAGTTATCCAAAACTATAACACAAAAATCCTATTTTTGCCACCTTCTTAGTAAGCATATTGTCATTCTACTCACTATTCCACCAGAATGTCTTCACATTTCAAACTGGACTACTCTTCACATATTGGATAACATTCAAGTAGTAAAAACAAGAATGGGGCATTCTATTGATATATTTTTGCATTTGCTTATTGCAATACTAGTTAAAACACCAGTTTATAATTTTTTTACGCATTCAAGAGTTCAACAAATGCATAATTTTTTTAATCTAAGTGGAGTTGCAAGTCAATACTTCACTAGAGAAAATGAAACTGTAGCACTAATTTCTGAAATGAAGGATTGAAATTCCTCTTTCCAGCTTCTCCTTTCAGTCCATCATTATTCCACATGTTCCTGCTCTTGTCCTGGAATTAGCCACCGAATACTCTCAGTTCGAATAGTAGCATACATAATAAAACTAATTAAAAAGAATAAGGAAAATACAAGCAGCCAGTCCACACTTTTTATCAAAGTGCTAGGAAGAGGGCCTATTTGGTCAGCTTGAGTTACCATCACATTTTTCTTGGCTTCTATACCTGAAAGAGAAATCAATTGTTTCAAATCAGATAAGAAAAAGCACCTGCCATCGATTTTTCTGAAGTATTATACATGGTATGCAAAATGACATGAAGTCCTAAAATAAACACCACTGCTAGTATATCTGGGATGGATTTCACTTGCCTGTCAGTGTAACTTGTAACTTGCCTTTCCCCACACCACATCAAAGGATCAGGAATCCATTCAGCTGTTCAAAGCCAAAGCACTAGAATTTCTGTGAACTCATCAGAGGTTTCTTAGTCAATGCACTGTAAGAGATGTCTTTTGTTCTCTTTTGAGACTAAAGTTCAATAAGTAACTAGTAAAGCTTCTCTCCAGAGTCTACAGAATGTTTTCAAAGGTTAAAACTAAATTCAAAATGATTTTTAAATAATTTACTCAAAGAATTGTTAGAACAACTAGCCACCACTTGGATCAGTGATTACCAAAGATGCTTTAACTCTTAGATTTCACTTGTGTTCTAGGTTTTCTTAGAGCATTGAACAAAATGGCTTCCTCTCCTCACATCATTCTAAATGACAATCAGGGATCCAGTAGAAGACTTGGAATAGGGCCACTGTGTGGCTCATGCCTGTAATCCCAGCACTTTGGGAGGCCAAGGCAGAAGGATCATTGGCTAGGCGTTCGAGAATAGCCTGGGCACATAGTGAGACTTCTTCTCTACAAAAAATAAGAAAAATTAGCTGGGTGTGGTGGCACATGCCTGTAGTCCCAGCTGCTCGTGAGGCTAAGGTAGGAGGATCACTTGAGCCCAGGAGTTCAAGCCTGTAGTGAGCTATGATGGCACCACTGCACTCCAGCCTGGGTGACAGAGCAAGACCCTGCCTCTAAGGAAAAAAAAAAAAAGGAATAGCTAACCACCTTGCAATATCCCACTTTTACTCCTACAATCTAACTCAGCTCTTTTTTTCTTTAATATTAGATAAAAGCAATTACATGCAACTAAATATATATGGAATATGTGTTATAATTTGTATTTATTTCCGGTGAATATACTTTAGGAAGAATGGGATGTTCATAACTGAGGCATTAAAGTTTTTGAGGAATGAACTTTTCCAATGAAGAAAATGTCTTCAATTTACAATGCTCAAACTTTTACAGAGTAAAAAATAACATATGTTTTGGCAAATATTAAGAAATTAAAATAGCATCTACAAATGGATTAATAAATGCAACATCAGCAACAAAATTCAACAAAACAACCGTACACCACAATGCAGATGCATCTCACAAGGATAATATTGGATGAAAAATGCCATACACAAAAGAATATATACTATATGTCTCCATTAATATAAAGTTCAAAACAGGTAACACAGTCTGTGCTATTAGGAGTCAAGATTGTGGCTACCTTTAGGGAGGGCAGGCACGGTAGTGCTGAAGGGGAGCTGGTATGTTCTGTTTCTTCATCTGAGAACTGTCTACCCAGGGGGTCCACTTTGTGAAAATTCATCACCCTGTACTCTAATGATTTATGCATATTTTTGTGTAAATATTAGACTTAAGTGAAAAATGTATATATTAATAAAAAGATATCTACAAGTGAAGTATATAGTATTTTTCAATAAAGCTATTTTAAAAAAAGGTATCTACAACATTAAAATTACCTATTAATGTTAAGCTTGACACTAGGATTTAACAGAATCATAACAGTTCATAACAAAAGAAGTTTTGTATCTCAAAGTCCTTCACTTAGGACAAGGATTATAGCAGATCAGAACTCACAAAAGGCATATACCCCCAGCAATAAAAAATATTCCTCAATATATTATTTCTACATACCTGTCTGATTAAAAATGAAGATTTTCAGCGTTTCCAATGTTCGATCTGTATGATTAAATCTAGCCATTGGTTTAGCTCCTTGAAATAACAAAATGTTAGGAACAGCTACGGTGCCAAACCTGGTAGAAAGGCTACAAATAGAAGAAGTCAGTCAGTAAACCTGAATTTATTAACAGTGGGCTTTCTCACACAATTACCATATCAGAATGGATGGAAATATATAAATGAGAAAGGATCGGTTTCATGTGACCTAAGGAGGGAGGTTTCTGATACTCAAACTTTAAGCCTTTTAGTTTGTTTCTGATCTCTTTTCTTATAGGTCATAGTTGGGGGCATTCCTGTTCTGCAATCTGAGTTGCTTTCCATTACAGTATGGATTTACCCATAACAATTATTCCACCACTTAAGTTCCTAACTGTCAAAACACATCATACCAGAAAATTCTAATTCATGGACAAAGCACATAATGTCAATTTACTTGACAGAAAAATCTCCAACTCTTCAGAATACCCATCCCCATCCTTCAAAAAAGATCAACTTATGGTATTCAATTAGTTTGGTAAATTGCCACAAGGGAATATATGATCTAACAAACACACCAGGCACTTCACCATTAGGGCAGGGCGACTTGGAAGTAATACGACCCGTGTAGGCTTACTTCACTTTTACATAATGGGTACCAGTGGCGATAAGCTCCCGAGTCAAAACATTGGGTTCAAGCCTCAATTCTGCCACTGAACCAGCTATGTGACCTTTGGGCAAATTATTTAATCTCCCTAAGCCTCAGTTTCCCCCATTAGTAAAACAGTAATATTGGATGATGAGCATTTTTTTTGTAAACATGCCATAACTTAAATATTAACATATGAGGCAAACATTTCCCAGCCCATATAAGAACAAGTGTCCTAATCTCCATAATTAAGGCACCATACTATGCACTACAAGGAAATGAAGGAAAGAAAGAATAAATCAGACTGGGGGTAGAGTGGGACAGTGGAGAGAGACAGTGTGAGACCCAAAACCAAAGAGTGCTGAGTATGCTTGGGGGCAGTGGAGGGCCCAGCCAAAGTTGGATATGGACCTGAACTCTCCTAGTCAGTGTGTTCCCTTGGGCCAGGCCACTTAGATATTTCCCTGAAGCCCAGATGAGAATTAATAATTTGTTGGGCAATTTCTTTCTTCATAAACAGTTTCAGGTAAACATTGGCAGTTATATTCCCACACTGAAAAATCAGTGGAGTGCAAATTAATAGTTTTACTCAACTTCATTTTACCACCAATTCGACCATTTTCCAGGCATTCTAGATTTACTCACATACAACCTCCCTGTGACCTGCTAAGGAGCATCTAATTTAGAAGAGGAGGGGAGCACAGTTTATAACTCAGGCACAGTCCTAGCACTTAGGGGCAATATATAACATCTGAACAAAGTGCTCTGTAACTTATTTTACGGAACATTTAAAAAAGACAAAAGCCAGTAAATAATATGAAAGAAATGTAAAACAAGAATAAGGATAAATGTCATTGTAAAGAGCTAAATTAATTCATTAATTCATTAAGTGTCTACTACGGAACATGCATGCAAGAACAAATGTAAGTAAAAGGAAAGAAAGAAGGAAAGAAGGAGGGAAAGAGAAAGGAAGGAAAGAAAAAGAAAATAAAAGAAGGAAAGAAAGAAATAGAGTAGACACAGGACAGGTGTGCTGGGAGTTATGTTGCCAGGGGTGGGGACCTAGAATGCAGGTTAAAGTCACAAAGGAATATCCTAGTGTGATACCAGTTGTGCTAATTCAGTCTGACCAGGACCCTAAAAAGTCCTCTGGCCCCTTCCCTGCCATCAGGGACCATCACCTGCCACCTTTAAATCCACCACACAGAGAACAGGCCTCTTTTTTTAAGGTGCCTCCAGAAAGTAACACCACCAGCTCCCTCAGGAGTTTGACAATCCTCACTACTTACTCTTGCTGTTCCCTTCCTTGAATCCAGTTACAAAGTTCATGTTCACCTCCTCTGGTTCTAACGTAACTAATAACAACCTCCAAATAACTGCAACCATCGGCCAAAAGGCTGAGCATAAACCCCACTGAGCAAAGATACCTGCTGTGCTGAGATGCATCCAGAGCCAAAAAATGAAGAGCTGGAAATGCCCGGGGCAGAGAATTAAAATGAGGGGCCAAACTGGCAGAAAATCGGCACCAGGGGGTATAAAACAGGACTAGAGTACAGTCACTACCATTTGGGTTTAGAAAGTCCATAAGGTCCTGTGGTAGAAGAAACAAGTGTTAAAGTTAGCAGTAAACATACGTGTACATTTTTCTGAAAGGATACCCAAGAAACAGGAAACAATGCAGAAATGGTGGGTGGGGGTAGGGGGAGGATGGAGACTGCACTGTACACCTTCAAGAAGCTTTTGGATTTTGAACCGTATGAATCCATGAATCAGCAGAAAAGTAGTATCAAATGACGACTTACAAACTTTCCTCTACACTTTCCTAACATTACTACAGAGCTACATTAATATTTTTCATAATTGATCAATTCAAATATAGGCATACCTCGTTTTATTGCACTTCAATCTATTGTGCTTTGTAGATATTGCCTTTTTTACCAATTTAAGGTGAGTGGCAACCCTGCATCAAGCAAGTCTGTCTATTGGTGCCATTTTCCCAAGAGCATGTGCTCACTTCATGTCTCTGTGTCACATTTTGGTAATTCGCACAATAGTTCCCACTTTTTCATTATTATTGTATCTGTTATGGTAATCTGGGATCAGTGATCTTTGATGTTACTATTGTAATTGTTTCGGGGCACCACAAACCATGCCCATATAAGATGGCAACTTAATTGATAAATGTGTATGTTCTGACTGCTCCACTGACCGGCCTTTCCCCCACTCTCTCCCTCTCCTCAGGCTCCCTATTCCCTGAGACACAATAATATTGAAATTAGGCCAATTAATAACCCTACAATGGCCTCTAACTGTTCAAAGGAAAGGAAGAGTCACACATCTCTCACTTTAAATCAAAAGCTAGAAATGATTAAGCTTAGAGAGAAAGGCAAATTGAAAGCTGAGACAGGCCAAAAGCTAGGCCTCTTATGCCAAACAGATAGCCAATCTGTGAACGCAAAGGAAAAGTTCTTGAAGGAAATTAAAAGTGCTACTCCAGGGAACACATGAATGATAAGAAAGCAGAACAGTCTTATTGCTGATATGGAGAAAGTCTGAGTACTCCGGATAGAAGATCAAACCAGCCACAACATTCCCTTAAGCCAAAGCCTAATCCAGAGCAAGGCCCTAACTCTCTTCAATTCTATGAAGGCTGAGAGAGGTGAGGAAGCTGCAGAAGCAAAACTGGAAGCCAGCAGAGGTTGGTTCATGAGGTTTAAGGAAAGACACCATCCCCATAACATAAAAGTACAAAGTGAAGCAGCAAGTGTTGATGGAGAAGCTACAGCAAGTTATCCAGAAGATCTAGCTAAGACAATGAGTGGATGAAAGTGGCTACACTAAAAAACAGGTTTTCAATGTAGCCAAAACAGTCTTATATTGGAAGATGCCATCTAGGACTTTCATAGCTAGAGAAGGGAAGTCAATGCCTGGCTTCAAAGGTTCAAAGGACAGGTTGACTTTCTTCTCAGGGACTAATGTAGCTGGTTAACTTTAAGTCATTTACCATTCTAAAAATCCTAGGGCCCTTAAGAATTATGCTAAATCTGCTCTGCCTTTGCTCTAGAAATGGAACAACAAAGCCTAGACGACAGCACATCTGTTTACAGCATGGTTTACTGAGTATTTTAAACCCAGCTTGAGACTACAGCTCAGAAAAAAAAAGATTCCTTTCAAAATGTTACTGCTCATGGACAATGCACCTGGTCACCCAAGAGCTCTGATGGAGATATACAAGGAGATTAATGTTGTTTTCAAGCCTGCTAATGCAACATCCATTCTGCTGCCTCTGGATCAAGGAGACATTTTGACTTTCAAGTCATATTACTTAAGAAATACATTTCATAAGGCTATGGCTGCCATAGATAGTGATTCCTGTGATGGATCTGGGCAAAGTAAATTGAAAACCTTCTTGAAAGGATTCACCATTCTAGATGTCATTAATATTTGTGATTCATGGGAAGAGGTCAAAATATTAACATAAATAGGAGTTTAGAAGAAGTTAATTCCAACCCTCATGGATGACTTTGAGAGGTTCAAGACTTCAGTGGAGGAAGTCACTGCAGATGTGGTGGAAATAACAAGAGAATTAGAATTATAAGTGGAGCCTGAAGATGTCCTGAACTGCTGCAATCTCATGGTAAACCTTGAATGGAGCAAAGAATGAGCAAAGAAAGTGGTTTCTTGAGATAGAATCTACTCTTGGTGAAGATGCTGTCAACACTGTTAAAATGACAACAATTTACAATATTCCATAAACATAGTTGATAAAAGCAGCAATAGGGTTTGAGAGCATTGACTCCAACTTTGAAAGAAGTTCTACTGTGGTAAAATGCTATCAAACAGCATCACATGCTATAGAGAAATCTTTCATGAATGGAAGAGTCAATCAATGTGGCAAACTTCACTGCTATCTTATTTTAGGAAATTGCCACAGCCACCCCAACCTTCAACAACTACCACCCTGATCAGTCAGCAGACATCAACACTGAGGCAAGATCCTCTACCAGCAAAAAATTATGACTCACTAAAGGCTCAGATGATCAATAGCTTTTTTTAGCAATAAAGTTTTTGTTTTTGTATTTGTTTTGTTTTGTTTTGTTTTGTGAAACAGACTCTGGCTTTATTGCTTGGGCTAGACTGCAGTGGCATCATCATAGCTCACCGCAATGTCAAACGCCTGGGCTCAAATGATCCTCCTGCCTCAGCCTCCTGAATAGCTGAGACTACAGGCACACGCCACCATGCCCAGCTAATTGTTTTATTTTTTGTACAGACCAGGTCTCACTGTGTTCCCCAGGCTGGTCTTGAATTCCTGGCCTCAAGCAATCCTCCTGCCTTGGCCTCCCAAAGTGCTGGGATTACAAGCATGAGCCATCATGCCTGGCCAATAAAGTATTTTTAAATTAAAATATGTACCTTGTTTTTTTAGACATAATGTTATTGCACACTTAACAGACTACAGTATAGTATAAACATAACTTTTATATGCACTGGGAAGCCAAAAAATTCATGTGACTCACTTTATTGAGATATTTGCCTTACTGTGGTGGTCTGGAACCAAACCTGCAATAGATCCGAGGTATGCCTGAATTAAGTACTCACAGGGTACAGGCCATTACTCTTACCTTTGAATTGTACATCTCAAATAATCTAAAGTGGAATTATTAGAGCACTATGATCCCAGACCCAAACTATCATCTCAGCAGAGCTAAGTCTGAACTAAGCAGTCAGATCAATATATTTGGCAAAAGGTTAGTTCAATTCAAGGATGCACCATCCCTGCCACCACCTGTTTAAACTGTAACTCAGACCATTTAAACTGCTCTCTCCCAGTCATGTGTGTGACACCTGTGAAACAGTGCTGTGGAGCTGAGGGACAGTATCTAGTAGGCACTTGGGAGGGGATGTGAGGCCAGCACTGACCCTGCCCTTGGAGGAGCTACATGCACTAAACATACCATACCTTCATTGACAATAAGCAATCACTGCTTTCAGAGTTAGGACTGACTTCTCTTATATAAGCAGCCTCAACTCATCCTGCTCTTCTGTTTTCTTAACCATCCCAAAGAAACTGAAAGTCATTATTTCAGTATTCCCTTTGAAATTATCATTTATCCAATTATCTGGAAAAGTATGGCTGAGTTTGGGACAATGGTCTCAGCTCTCACTTTAGAATAACCAGTGGATTCAGATTCTTTAGAGGAAAGAGAAATTTTTCACCAATATAACATTTTCCAGGGGCATTACTAGTCTCAATAATGCTAAATTATAATTTTGGTAATCCAAATATTTTTAAGTTGACTCTGTAATAAATACTTCAATTGAAAAAAGAAAAATACTATGATTCTGATGCCAAGCACATATGTGTCCACTGGGACTTTTATCATGAGGCTTGGTGGTGAGATTACCTCAAGGATGACTAGGTTTAGGGCACCTAAAAAGAATAATCGACACTAGGTGTATTTCCTCCTTTTCCCTGTAAACATCATAAAAAGAAAAGTCAATTTTCACTGAAGCAGCCATTAAATGCTATCCCATTTACAATGTGATAAAGATTATGACCTTCCATTTCAAAGCTGATAAGAGTTTTGTTTTTGTTTTTGTTTTTTGAGACAGGGTCTCAGTCTGTCACCCTGGCTAGAGTGCAGTGGTGTCATCATAGCTCACTACAACCTCCAACTCCTGAGTAGCTGGAACTATAGGCATATACCACCATGCCCAGCTTCACAGTTGATAGAGTTTTAAATCCTGAAATTAATGTGCTCAAAGTAAGAAAAAGTACTAAATAATTTTTTCTTACCTGTGACATATTTAAAATTTTTAGAGTGAAATTTTCTAATCCTGTCACATTCCTCTCGTCACAGTTCACCTTTGGGGATTTCAGACTTTCAGTGTTGTTGGAGTCCTCTGTCGGGGCTGGCTCGGATTCTGCCACTTCGGGCTCTGTGTAATACTCCTCTTCTCTATCAGGGAAGTTTGCTCCAGCACTGTCCAGAGAGAAGAGGCTCTCTCGGAGGTTGCACCTCGAGTCCTCCTCTCCTCCAGCGCCACAAGTGTCGCCGCTGGGCTCTGAGCTCAGTTTATCCTCAGCTTCCCCGGGAATCACAGACAGCATCACCATGTGATCGCCATGGGTGTCCAGCCCCAGCACCGCATCAGCCTCTTCTGCTGCCCTGTCCGGGCCCATCGGGTCATGTGGGGGCTCCTCCTCACTCAAGTACACAGCCTCCACCTGGAGAGGGTGAGCAGACTGCTCCTCTGACCATAAGTGACCACTTTCCTCTGCAACTAAAACATGCCAGCACGTTCACAGTCATATTTTACTCCAAAATAAATGAACCCCCAAAGAATTACAGTTCTCCTCAAATACGAAATTTTCCTCTCTGAAGAAAAAAGTCACCCTTCCCATTAAACTATCAGCGAGCCACCCACCATCCTCCAGGTTAGAAAGGTTACAAGGGGGTACTAGATTAATGAATGCCAAATAAATAAATGGACAAATATTTACATAACTTCACCCAAAACCTGCTCTTGCCATGTGGATTATAACCAGAAACATTCCAGGGCAGATATCCAATAAAGAAAATATAACATAATCACTTTAACATTTTTATTTGTTTGATAAGACTACCCAAGAAAATAATAATGGTTTTATGCAGAATTCTACTAAGGCAAATCTTCTTTGCACACATTATAACAGCTCTGTGTGATGGGCAAGACAAGGGTTATCAAGCCCACTTAATAGAGGACCATGCTGAGGCACAGAGAAACTCACCATAGTGCCCAATGGCACACAGCTAGTAAGCAGCAGAGCCAGGTCTAGGAGCCAAGTCTTCTGGCTACTACTCCAGAAGGGGCCTTGCCCTCCCTGCCATGACACCTCGGGGGATGGTGAGCCGCATGCCTGAGGAACACTGCTCGGCCACGCAGCAGCTCCTTCCTGAGGTAGCCTCTGACAGCTGGACTCTGTCCTCCTGCCTGCCGCCCTTGGGCTGCTGCCCTTGGGAGCGTTAGCAGATGGGCTCAGCAGTGTAGGTGCAGCAGCAGGAGGAGGAGGACTTTCCTCCCACTTTGGAGCCAGAAGGTGTATCTTGGACAAAATGCTCAGATAAGGGAAGAGTCCCAGGCAATCTCGTATGCCCATTTAGAAATGTCCTTTCACCTCTGTGGCAATGACTCCTGCCCTGCAACTCTTATCAACTCAACACCACCTGCCAGACTCTGTGCCAGGTGCTGACCGGGGAAACGAATGAGGCTAGCTGCCCTCAGGAAAGCTCATGTAGTTGAGGAACCAACTGTGTAATGAGCTCTGCATGCCAACAGCATGTCACTGGGATGTGAATGACCAACTGACTTCAAAGTTGGGGAGAGGTTTGGGAGCTTCCTAAGGTATACACGTTTGTATAAAGTCTCAAAGAATATCCCCACAGAAATTTGCAGATTCATTCAGCAATTCAAAAACATTCTCTGGATATTCTGCTTCTAGCCAAGATGAAGTAACAGGGACCAGATTTACCTCTCCTACTGAAACCAAAAAAAAAAAAAAAAAAAAACCAGACAAAATATATGAAACAATAGTTTCAGAAAACTAGATATTAGGCAATGAAGGACAGTGGTCCCTGAAAAACAGGAAACAAATGAAGAGAGCCCTACAACTGCTCCAGCTTGCTGCCTGGAGGGAGTTCACACTGTGCCTCAGGGAGGGGATACCCAGGTGGAGCCCAGCAGACTCTCCAAGTTGAGGAGATGGAGCTAAGAGTCCAAGGAGACCAAGAAAGCTATAGATTGTAGGATGGAATTCTGAAGATGAGAGAGCTGCACAGAGAAAGGACTCCAGGGATCTGCAGCTTTCCCCCCTACCCCACAAGTATACAGCAAAGTACTGATCAGCACATGCATGTGAGGAACCTACCCAAAGCCAGGGAAAGAACTACCAGAAAGGATTAGAGGGAACAATACCCAACACTTGCCCAGAGCAGGGAGAAGTACCTGTTCCTACCAGCTATACTGGAAAACTTCATAATTCACAGGGCACTGAGTAGAGTACACAAACGGATCTGCCTCAGTAGTGGGGCACAATTAACCCTAGAATAAATACAGCTCTACTTGCATCTAACAAACCTTAAAAGCAAAACCTGAAAGTATCAAACCACTTTCAAGTAACTTTATTGTACCCGAGAACAAAGAAAGCTCAAGGATATTTATAGGAATACTAAAATATCCAGCACTCAACAAGGTAAAACTCATGTCTGACACCCAGTCAAAAATTACCAGACATGCAAAAAGCAGGAAAATATGATCCATAATAAGGAGAATAATCAATCAATCAACACTGACCCAGAACTTGCACAGATGTCAGAATTAGCAGACATGGATATTAAAACAGTAGTTATAACCACATTACATATATTCAAAAAGTTAAGTAGATACAGAGATAAAAGATGTAAAAAAAAAAAGTTCAAATCCTCTAAAGATGAAAACTTCAAAAACTACAATGTCTGTGAAGAACATTGCACTGGATGGGATTAATGGCAGATTAGACATTGCAGAAGAAAAGAGTAGTGAACTTGAAGGCACAGCAATAGGACCTATCCAAAATGAAATACACAGCACTGGGCATGGTGGCTCACACCTGTAATCCCAGCACTTTGGGAGGCTGAGGCAGGAGGATTGCTTGAGGCCAGGAGTTTGAGACTAGCCTGAGCAACACAGCGAGACTCCATCTCTAAAAATATAAAGAAAGAAAGGAAGAAAAGAAAGAAACACAGAGAAAAGAATCCAAAAAAATTAAAAGCATCAGTGAGCTGTGGGACAATTTCAAGTGGCCTAATGTACAGATAACTGTAGTACTGGAAAGAGAGAAGAGAGTGAGGGGGACAGAAAAATATTTGAAGAAATAATAACCAAAAGCTTTCCAAACTTGACGAAAACTCTAAATCTATAGCTCCAAGAAGCTCAACAAACCCCAAGCGCAACCAACTACACCAAGCCACATCATAATCAAATTGCTCAAAAGCAGTGACAAAGAGAAAAATCTTCAAAGCAGCCAGAGGAAAAAAGACACGTTATGTACCGAGGAAAAAAGATAAGGATAACAGCAGATTTCTCATTGGAAACAATGCAAGCAAGAGCAGCATCTTTCAAGCACCTAAATTAAAAATCTATAAATCTAGAATTCTATACCCAGCAAAAATATCCTTCAAAAACCAAGGTGAAATAAATACTTCTTCATATGTACAAAAACTGAAAGAATTCATTACCCGCAGACCACACAACAAAAATCTTAAAGGAACTCCTTGAGGCAGAAAAAAAATGATACCAGATCAAAATATGGATCCACACAAAGGAATAAATGGTAACTACATGGGTAAATATACATGATTCTTTCCAAAAATCTAGCTATAATGCAGACAAGGAAGATATGGTAGTCTTGTCATAGGCAGGAAAAGAGCTAAAGGAGGTTTCTATTTTGGTTGTAGGACATAGGAGCAATGTGAAGATATATAAAGTTGATGGGAAAACAAGTAAGGAGGAAGCAGTGATGATGTAGCATTAGATAGGGCAGAGTTTAGGGCCTGGGCAGCAAGGTGAGTCTTTGGCAGAAGAAGGTCAAACACTTCTGTGACTATGACCAAGAAAGGGCTCGGTGCCTGGGCAGGGAGCTTTGCTATGGTGGGGGTGGGATTGAATTGGTGGTCTTTCTATAATCTTTGGCTGGTGAGTTTCCTCTGTCCTCACCCCATGATGATCAATGACCCACCCCATGGCTGATGTTATCCTCAGGATTTGCATGCATGTGATCATGACTGCCAGGTGGGCTCATACTGATTGTAACAATTAAGTCCTCTGAATCAGCCAGGGTTCTGCCAAGAAGCAGCACATTTAACTTGGGCCATCTCAGGAGAGTTTAATAAAGACACCACCAATGTGTTGGCTGGGTATAGAGAAACAAAGAGCAATGGTAAGGCACTCCAAGGCCAGTAATAGCAGAGGAGGAGCCAGTTACCACTCATAGACCTTAAGGATCCAGGGGCAGAAGCAGCCACAGAACCTTGAAACAGCCAGGGCAACACAGAGGACAAGTCATCACCTTTCACTAGGGGGACACAGCCAGCCTGTATTATACCCTGACCTTACTCTCCCCCCATTCCAACCAAAAGGTAGCCAGAAGTCAGGACAGCTGGCATTTATTCCATACAGGGCACAGAACACGGTGGAGAAGCTGGAGAATGATCTGAGGGGCAAACAGAAGATACCCAGCACATGCCATCACCTCTGTGAGGCTGGTGGTTAAGTGCAGTGAGAACACAGAGGTTTGGCTGGGAAGTCAGGCAGAATGCTTAAATCATGGCTCCTCAACTTCTGGCTGTATCACCCTGGCAAAGGACTTACTGGCCCTGAGTCTAAGTTTACTCATCTATAAAACAGGAACAGCTTTGGGAGGCCAAGGCAGAGGATCACTGGAGGCCAGGAGTTCGAGACCAGTGTGGGCAACATAGCAAGACCTCACCTCTACAAAAAAATCAGCCAGGTGTGGTGTGCCTGTAGTCCCAGCTACTCAGGAGGCTAAGGCAGGAGGATCACTTGAGCCCAGGAATTTGAGGCCCTAGTGCACTATGATCCCACTATGCCACTGCACTCCAGCCTGGGTGACAGAGTAAGACCATGTGGGGGTGGGGGATAGGGAACAGTAACATCTATTAAATAAGCATTTAAAGATTAAATAAAATGATGCTCCTAAAGCACTAAGCACAGCGCCTGGCACACAGTGAGTGCTTTCATTAACAGTAATTGTGCTACTGTTCCTCTCCTCGCTCAGCAACAGTCTATTGCCCTGCCTCCTCCCAAGACTAAGGAAAGACCTGCCTATTCCTGCCAAGGTCCGAATGCCAACCAAGGCCAAAGGGTCTGGACTCTAGTAGGACCGTGAGGAGAGGGGTGAAGGACCAATGAGAGTAAGGCCTCCACGCCCAATCCCAGCCATGCCTCCAGGGTGGCAGCCTTCCCCACTGGAGGGGGTCCCTGAGAGCATGCCCTGGCAAGCTGGGGTTACCCGGGGAGTCTCCTGTGTTTCTCTTGTATGTCCTTCATGCAGGCATCTGAGCCTCCTAAAGAAAGTGGTCCAGCAGGGTGGACTCCAGCGTGGGCTTTAGAGTTAGACCAGCTCTGCCATTTACCAGAAACACAAACTTAGGCAGATTGCCTGGCCTCTCTGAGCCTCCGTATCTTCATCTGAGAAATGGAGACACTAATGGGAACCGATCTTACAAAGCTGGTGGGGGGATTAAATGAGAAAATGATGTAAAGCACTATGCACAGCTCCTGGCTCCTAATAAGGCCACAATAAATGTCGGTTATTTGTTATCATTATTATTAATAATAATGTGCTCATCACAAGAGGGTATGCCTCAGCAGGGCTAATACACGGTCCCTCCTGGCTAACAGATGCCTGCGGAAGGGGGCCTGAACGGGGCCGGCTGACCGCGAGCCTGCAGCGCGCCCGGGGAAAGAGGTCGGGGAGAGGCGCCGGGAGCGCGCCAGGAAGAGGCGAAGCGCGCATCGCCGGCCTTCGCGCCGGTCAAGAGCGTCGCCCAGGTGGACCTCCACCTTGCCCGGTCGTTTCACACCCCGCCGCCTGCCGCCGCCCACCTCGGCCGCGGCCCAGCCCGCACTCACCCTCCACGCCGCGGGCAAGAAGCCCCAGCGCCCACAGCAGTAACTGCCACCAGCCGAGAAGCCCCATGGCGCGGGGCGGGCGGCGGCTGGAGTCCGGAACCACCACCCAGGCCGGCGGGCAACGGGCGCACGGCGACGCGAGTCGCGCTCCCAGCCGGAGGAAGGCTGGGGGAGGAGAAGCCGGGAGCGCGGGCGCGGCCCCGCGCCGCCATCTTGGCACCTGGCAGCCGCCGCGGGCGCCATTTTGGAGTGGGGCGGACGGCCTCTGGCCAGTGGCCCGGGCCACCGGCCTTGAGACCCGTTGAGGAGCCGAACTCCAGGCGTTGCAAGTCGTTTCGAACTCTCCTGACCGTAAAGTCCATAGCGGGGACGCGGCAGAGGCCCGTGGCCTCCTTTCTTCCCGCACAAGTCATGGCCCGGCTAGTTGAAGCACAGCGCCCACCCGGGGAGGGTTTCCATGCTTCATTCCCAGAGCCAAAAGACCCAGAAGCCTTCTTCAAGTGCGCCATCGAGGTACAGAACCGTTGGAGGCTGTAAATGTTAGAATCCGTTCCGTTTCCCACACTGCCTTACCTGGAGTTGCCAGATAGAATATCAGATACGCAGTTAAATTTGAATTTCACATATACAATGAATAATTTTTTACCATAAGGGACATGCCCTATAACTGAGCAGCCTATAATTTTATTTGCTGTACCTGGCAACCCTAACCCTACCTGTCTACTCAGGGCAAGAGGTGTTGGTTGGTTGGTTTTAACTAATTCACCTGCAGGGCTATCTTCCTCCTTAAACCACCCACCCAGGGCAGGGGCCATGAGAATTGGTTCTGGATCATGGTGGAGGTGGAGCTACCCCAAGCATAAAGCTAAGGAAGGGCTTAGAATGAAGAAGGCATAGATGGGGAAGGCAAGTGTGCAACTGAGGCACCAGACTCTGCATTCCCAAGCACAGGCACAGAGGTGGAGTCTAAGAGAAAATTCTTGGAGGGAATAGAGAGGATGACCCCATTTTGTCAGCAATTAGGGTATTTTGGCAGGGAGGGCCTCCTAAAATCCAATAAAACAAGTTTTGAGCAGCCACATCAGTGCATTGATAAATCAGCGCAGTGTAGCTTTTGAATTTATTATGAGGTTGAAAAAAACAAATAGATTTCAAAGATCTTTACATTAGTCTATAGGTTAACATAGCAATGTTAAGGGGAACCTGGGCTGTTTGGTCATGTGGTAAATCCCAGCTCCAGTACTTACCATAGTATAGAGTCAGCAGGTTATGTAACCTTTCTTTAAGTTCAGTTTCTTCATCTGTAAAATGAAGATGAAATTTATATATAGAGTCATTGATTAAATGAGATGTAAAGTGATAAGCACAGTGCCTAGTGCACAGTAACCACTTCAAAGTGGTAGCCATTGTTAATTGAATCATACAATTCTAGCGGAGTAACCATATCCCTTTGTGCCCATCATAGAGAAACTGTTAGACCAGAAAGATGCATCATTAATTTGACCCCATGGATGATTCTTGTATTCTAAACAGGCTGCTGTGGTTTTGCTATACTAAATCCTCAGGTGCTGTTTTGTGGGTCCAGAGGGTCTGAGACAATGGACATGGATGAAAGAGCCCATACTTCTAGAGCAGGAAGGGGGAAGATTTCCATGTTGGAAGGCCGAATTAATTTAGCTGTAATCAAATAAGGCTGCATTCAAGAAACTTCAATTAGATACACTTAAAAATGTACATTATTTTGTAAGAATCTAACTGCTATGTACTTAATAATTTCAAAAAATGAAAACTATTTGTTAATTTTAAAGTTAAACTTTTAATGACTCTGTCACATCTGCTTTTTGCTGGAAAGCATTTGAATATTTGGTTGCAGCATGGAGGTCCGCAGTTTCAGTTGATCGCCTAGATGGATATCAGTCATTTGTGACCTTAAGGGTGTCTTGATTTGGGTTAGGTAGGAAAATGTAGATTCGAAGCAATAAATGGTTGAAAATCAAGAAAGCATTTTTCGGATATGTTGCCAAAGACGTGGGTATTCTGCATTTTTCCAAATTTCAATTGGATCTTTCTTAGCATCAGACAATGACTTTAAGATGTCATCTACTGAGAGCTCAATCAATTCCATCTGTAGTTCTTCAGGTGCCTTGGTGATATCAACTAGGTGAGGCTGAAATGCTGATTTGAATGTGATATGATTCTCAAAGTCAGTGAAACTTTCATTGTATTCTCCAATTAATAGGTCTATAACAGCCGTGTATTTTTCAAATGATTCGCATATATCATCCAGCTCATCAATGACCTTTGCTAACTGGGGAAAATGTTCATCCCAAATTTCCTTTTGAAGAAGAAATGTTTTGAAAAAAGATAGCATTTTTCGAAATGCTTGGATTTTTTGCCACATATCATATATAGACTTAGTTTTACCTTGCAAAGAGATATTCAAGTCATATTGATTTGACATGATACCAGACAGAAATGCTACATTCCTATAGAAATCTTCTTTCAATACTCACATTGCTGAGTAATTCTGTTCTTCATAAAATTAAACTGTTCTTGCAGAGGTAAAATTTTGGCTAACACCTGTCCCTACAATAGCCAACATACTTTAGAATGATGTGGCAAATCCACACTGAATACCTCAACGTTCAACTTTAACATGTTACTTAACTGGTGATGCTGTGTTGCATTTGCTCGAATGTCATTAATAATACTTATAACTTGTTGCAAAGTGTCACTTAAAATAGTAGCTTTAGCACAGACATTTTGCTGATGCAAGATACAGTGAAAAGAAATGAGAGCACCTGGATCTGTTAATACTTTTTTTTTTTATCTGTGCAATAAACCCTTCATGTTTTCCTGTCATGGAAGGTGCACCATTTGTATATACACTCACTAAATTTACCAAATTCAGTTCAACTTCACAGCATTTATCTTGAAAGTTGTTGATATCTATTCCCCATGTTCTGTTTGCAAGAGTGCCCAAAGCAAGTAATTCTTCATAGCAAGAAAATCTTCTGTAATGACCCAAATGAAATATAAAACTTGTGCTGAGTCAGTAGTATCATTTGATTCATCCAAAGCAATTGAATAGTATATATTTTCCTTTTGAAGTATTGCATGAAGTTGTTCTGTTAAGTTGAAGGCTAATTCATGCTGCCAATCAGTTATGGTTCTCCTTGAAAGAAGTCATTGTTTGTACTTTGAAATGTTAGCGGGTCTAAGCATCCTACAACTTTGACAATGCATTCTTTCACAATTTCTACATCACTGAATAGCTGGCTTCCCTTTGTTCCCGAGTGTGTAAACTACTTTATACATTGCTTCAGTGGCATTATTTCCAGGTCTTATTGCTGCTTGAAAGAATTGTCTTTGCTTTTGCTTTTCATCATTTAATTTCTGCCATACAACCTTTTGTGCCTCTCCCTCTGGTTTAAAATATTTGTGGTCCTTATGAATGTTATAATGCTGATGAACACTGAATTTCTTTAATGTTGATATTGCAGTATCACAAAGCAAGAAAATCATCTTGTCTTTAGCAGAAACAAGATAATATTGCAATTCCCAATCCACATTAAAAAATCTGTTTTCTTCCTTCAGCGTTCTCCTGGTCTTCTTTGACATGATAGGCTGTTAAGCAGGCAGAATTAAAAAATACTGTCGAGCTGTGCAACTATTCACAAATTCCACTTCAAACAGAAACACAGTACGCTGTTGTCAAAAGCTGATAACAGACTGTCATACTTGAACCTCATAAACTCCGGACAACCAGCCTTGTGCAGTAGTAGCACCAGTCAGGTGGGGAAAGTTAGGACAAAATCATGTGCGGAACAGGCATCAGTTTAGCCCTATGACTCACTAATATTCTAATTGTGGCAGTCAATCTGGGAGGATTATTTTGTTGCAACTTATTTTATTCATTGGTATTTTAAATATGTTCACTTTAAAAATAAAATAAAAATATAAAAGATGAACAAAAATGTATTAATAAAAATAAAAGGATTTGTTCTGTAAAATTTGGATTAAATAAAAAGGCTGCCCTTAAGGACCTAAAGGCCATATGTGGCCTTAAGGCTGCAGGTTTCCCACCCCTGCTGTAGAGTTTATCACCACAGTCATCATTTGGCAACTACCTCTCTCACTCCCAACAGTGTAATAGCAAACCTTTCCTTCTTTAACATATTATCTCCCATAACCCCCATACCCGATTTGAAGGTGTATGAAAAGCCAATAGGACAGAGCACTAAGGGGATTTATGATTAATGAAAAGGCTGATCTGGATACTCCAATGTGGATGCCCTGTGGTTACTACTCCTTCCTTTTATTATGTCCTTTCCCTCCTTGTGTTTGTGCTATATCTGTATATTTGGACAGATACACTTATAAATGTTAGAATTGTTGTCTTTTAATAAATACTATATACACACCCTATAATGACAACTCAGTAAATACAGTCAATAGGATAGAATCCTCACATGACTATCTCACCACCAGGTGGCACATGCACTTGTTTTCAGTGAGAAAATTCAGGTTTGTCCTGGTTTCTGACAGAGTTTGGAGGTAGAAAGCGAGAAGCTGACATCATTCCCTTCCTTTGGCTGAAATTAGATCTGCCAATAACTTATGGCCTGGGATTGTTCATACAGAGTCTGGTAGTAATTGGAATAATTATGCGCAGGCACACACCTCCACTCCTGATATTTAGTTTGTCCTTGGTTTGCCTAGATTCTTTAATGTGATGAGTCATGAGAACCTCCCCCTGTCCCTCACACACAGCACACAGGCAAGTATTTACTTTGGTTTCAATCACTGTAGCAAAGTACATTTTCCAAACATAGTCATAACAATCCCCCATCCCACATGCTTTTCTACAATGTAACTTTGCTACTGCCCCATCAATAGGTAGAATCTAATTCCCCTCCCCTTGAATCTGGGGATTCACTTACAACCAACAGAATGTAGCAGAAGTGATCTTGTATGACTTCAGAGGCTACACAACTTCATCCTCTTGATGGAAGATTTGCACTGGAGCCACAAATTAAGCAGTGAGACTGTCCTGAGGCTGCCATGCTATGAAGAAGCTCAGACTAGCTTGCAGAGAGAAATCCTGACACTACATGAAGAGAGAAGCCCGCCATCTCCAGTTGATCCCAGCCTCACTCTGTTCCAGATTCAGCCACCGTCAGACTACACCTGCCTGAAAAACCCTAGCCGGAAATGCCCAGCTAATCTCTTCCCAAATCCTGACACACAGAAACAGATTTTTTTTTTAAGTTGTTGTTTTAACTCACTAAATTTTGGTTGATTTTTTAAATAGAATTGATAACTGGATCATTTTGTAATGAAATATCTTTAATTTGAAGATAATATTTGAATTAATAAATCGTACTTTGGGCATATATTCATAGTTATTCTTACAAATTTATCATTTGAGTGTTGTACTTTGATAGAATTAAGTTGACCCAATGCAGTCATCAATACTGAATATTCCTTGCAGTTACAATACAGAGATTAAACTGAGCTCCTTCAATAATTCATTATCCTCCCTAGATATTTACTATAAGAGACTTGTGTCCTGAAGCATAGGTAAATCATTATTAAGAAAACTGTTAAAAAAAAAAAATCACAGGCTTCCCAACTTTGTCTACTCAAGGCATATACCCTAAATTTTATTCCTACTCTAAATTAGGCTTTACTCTGATATATATGAGATGATACCTGGTATAATCACAAGTATAAACTTCACCAGTAAGAAAAGAATTGTGCATTTCTAATCTGAGTACTAAGCCCTCGGCATGTATGTTTCTACTCAGATGGTTTTCTCCCAAAGACATCCTTCCTATTTGATTCATTAGAAAACTGAAGCACAAAAAAAATGACTTGCTCAGGGATTTCTGACAGAGCTAAGGCTAGAATACCAATCTGAACTCAAGACTTTTTATATCATGATATACAATCACTAACTCATTTCAAATGCTATCACACTGTCAATCTGTAATAGCTTGCGTATATAAATGTTAGATTTAAGTAAATTAATTTTATCTAAACACTAATGAGAAGGATCCTATAGGGAGAAGTTTAAGATATAGGAGAAAGGATGATCTCTAAGAAGGAAGAAGATAAACTTCCGGGGAAGGATAAATTTGAGACAGTAAGAGTAATACCTCCTCCATTGTAATAGGAAAGGATGATGCAGATAAGATATTTTCTCTGTCAAGAAGAAAGGTGGTCTGCTGAGAGAGAGCCTGTGGTAGTATCGAAGGCAAGTGGGAAGTAGAGATCTGAAATAGCCTAAGTGAAGAATGGCATGTGAGCTAAAGATACCAAAAAAAAAAAAAAGAACTTTTTGGTAGCATTGGGATCCAGCTGTGGTTGGAAAGCAAGAATTTATAGTGGCAAATAGCACAGTTAAGCACTTTTCCCCAACAGCATTCAGCAGCGCAAGAGCACGTGGTAGCCAAAATCAGCCCAGAGTTAGTGTTTTGCCAGGCTGATGTGATAGAAAGACTGTGGGGCAAATTAATTGAAGATAATGATAGTTGTTAATTTCTTTATCAGTATAATTTAGTTTTAACATTATTTTGCAAGGGAAATTTCATTAGTTGGCTATTCCTTAGGTATGTGAGCACTTAGTATAACAGTCATTTCTGAGTGGTGTATTCGTGTATTGGTGTATTAGTTATCTATTACTTCATAAATTACCCCAAAAGTTCATGTCTTAAAACAATAATCATTTATTATCTCACACCATTTATGTGGGTCAGGAATTCAAAAGTGGCTTAGCTGGGTAGTTCTGGCTCAGGACCTCATAAAATGGCAATCAAGATGTTAGGTGTGGTGGCAGTTATCTGAAAGCTTGACTAGGGCTGGCAGATCTGCTTCTTAGATGTAAGTTGACACTGACTGTTGGCAGCAGGGCTCAGTTCTTCACTATGTGGATCTCTCCTCTCTCCATAAGGCTGTTTGTGTGTTCTCACATGACAGATGGTTTCCCCAGACTAAGTGATCCAATGCTAAAGCTGCAATGTCTTTTATGTCCTAGCCTCAGAAGTCACACATCATCACTTTTGCAATACCCTACTTGTTACACAGGTCAGCCATATGCAATGTGGGAAGGGAGGATAATGTGGGAGGGGACATACATGCCAGGACGTGAAGATAATTAGGGACCTTCTTGGGAGCCGGTTTACCACAATCAAGTCATAAGATTTGGATACCTATTGTATTAACATCTGAAGATGTTATAAATAATAACAGAATAACCTTTTAAAAAATACCTGTCCAAGACCATTACTTAATGGTCAATTACCTACTTACCTAATACATTCTTCTTTCCCTTTTCAATTCATTGAATATAATTTTTTTGAGAAGTACGTGAGCTTACAATAGATTTGTGTTCTTCTGTTTAGGAAATACCAAATACGCAATAAAGAAATAGCTAAATTCAACTTAAATGTACTTAAGATGTATCCAATGTAGCATTAGAGATACTGACTGACTAATCTCATCTTTAAAATATTAAAATTGACATCAAAATGGCAAATATAGGCTAGTCCAAGTGCAGTGGTGTTTACAACTAATCACAATCAGTTACAGATTCCTTTGTTCCTTCTCCAATCCCACTGCTTCACTTGACTAGCCTTTAAAAAAAATAATAATAAATAAATAAAATAAAAAATTTTTAAAATGGCAAATATAAAAAAAGAAGGGGCAATAGATCACATATTTTTTGTTTTAAAATACCAAATTTCTGGCCAGGCATAGTGGCTCATGCCTGTAATACCAGCACTTTGGAAGACCGAGGCAGGAGGATCACTTGAGGCCAGGAGACCAGCCTGAGCAACATAGGGAGACCCCATCTCTACAAAAATGGAAAAATTAGCCAGGCATGGTGGTACACACCTGTAGTCCCAGCTACTCAGGAGCTGAAGCAGGAGTATCACTTGAGCTCAGGAGTTGGAAGTTGCCCTGAGCTATAATGACGCCATTGCACTCTAGCCCAGCCAACGAAGTGAGACTCTGTCTCAAAAAAATATATATATATATATATTTATATATATATATGAAATTTCTTCATCACATGAGATTCTCAAGAAGGAAAGTATAATCATTCATTCAAGTGTTGTAAGTACCCTTACAGCAAAGTCTTTCAAGTAAGAATAACTGTGCATCACTCGAGGTTCCTCTCCTTTCCCTGCTCCATCCCTACTCCCACCTCCAGATAACTTGACGTTTAAAGGACTATCTTGTGATATTGCCTGGTGTTCTGCTGAAACAGGACCCAGATGCCCAAATCAATGAATTTATAACAAAAATTAAAATTATCTTAATTAAATATGCCAAGTGCTGGGTTAAGTATTTTAGTTAGGTTATATAGCCCATATAATTCTTGCAATATCCCTGGCATAGATATTACATACATTTTTTAAGTGAAGAAAATAAAAGATTAAGTAATTTGCCTAAGGTCCCATATAAGTAACAGAGCTTGAGTTTGAACCCAAATCTGGTCAGTATTCCAAATTACCCATATGCATTATTCTCATTTAATTCTCACTACAAACCTACTTTTGAAGCTTAGAAAGAGTGAGCAACTTGACAAAGGTCATCAGCTAGAGAGTGACTATGCAGGGACTCTAATCCAGATCCAATGTGTTTTCCTGTAAACATAAAAACAAAATAAAAAACTAATATATTTTATAAATATCAAATTAGGAAGATGAATCTAATAGGTTACTGAAACAAGCAGAAGTATCCTAAAAGAATGCTTTACCTGTACTCAATATATCTGTTTGAAATCAGAGTTCAAAAAAAATATTTTTTTTGAGACTGAGTCTCACTCTGTCGCCTGGGCTAGAGTGCCGTGGCATCATCACAGCTCCAGCCTTCAAGTAGCTGGGACTACAGGTGAGCACCACCACGCCCACCATGCCCCGCTAATTTTTTCTATTTTCAGTAGAGATGGGGTCTCCCTCTTGCTCAGGCTGGTCTCGAACTCCTGACCTCAAGCAATCCTCCTGGTCTTGGCCTCCCAGAATGCTAGGACTACAGGCATGAGCCACCGCGCCCAGCCCAGGGTTCAAACATTTCACAAAAGCTACACCAACAATATCTAGCTTCATACAAGCAAATTGCAAGAAAAATAGTATTTTGTCAGTTGCCATGAAAAGAACAAAGCTTTATCCAAATGCTTCTGCTTTCATTGGAAGGCAGCTGTGAGGTGCTGTAGGAGGGGCAAAGGAGAGAGAAAAAGCTTAAAGGATGCTTTATCAGAGCAGGAAACTGGCTAAGTCTAAGAGCTCTGTGTGCCAGGTAGGACTATAACTTAAAAATGAAAGGAATGTGTTTAGCGATATCTCACACCTCTAATGTCTGCTGCTCAAAGGGTTACCCTAGGAATCAGAGGTGTACTAGGAATGGATCTCCAGCTGAATGTAGCACTTCAACCTAGAGCCTTTTTGTTTTTTCTACTTTCCTTTTTTATCCCACCTGTCTTCCTTTACAAAAAATGTTTTAAAATGTAATACTGTCATTGTAAGGATTCTTTCAAACAGTTTAAATATTTTTGTAAAATAGTAATTCTGGAAAATGAAGGAAATTCTCCTACAAACTGTACACCCTAAAATCAAGACAGAGCACAGTGCTTCCCTAAATTGCCTTGCTATTTCAAAAGACCTTTTTTGGGAGTCTATGACATCTTGTCATACCAAAATACAAGGAAGCTATCAAAGAAGACTAGGGTCATGTCAAAATGACTGAGGAACCAAACTAGCTCCTTCTAGCCAAAGATGGGACAATTTGAGCATAACAATGAATAACTTCAATAAGCTGAAATACATTGCATATGTCAACATCTATGAGTTCACACTGATACTAAAAAAAATTTTTTTAACTAATCACCTTTGGAAGATGCTAGAGAATCAACTCATTATTCTGAAAACTGGTAGGTAAAGGAAAATACCACCTGTCTTTCCCACACAATGTGTATTTCAGGGTAACCAAATATTTGATGAGGGGAAACTTTTTTGTATAAAAGTATTTGAGCTAATTGATGAACAACAGAATTAAAAATTGCCATCTTGTAACCCCTAATGAAAAAATGAAACTACGCCAAGATCATCAATGGCTACTAAAATCATTAAGGGAAAAGCTGAAGTATTTTTTAATGGATGGATCAGGCTGAGAACACCTGGACCCACAGATCAACTCTAACATCACAAGAAGAGACAACCATTTATTATGTGCAACCTGACTGATGCAATAGGAAGTACACAACACCACCTAAGAAGGATTCCAGCCCCCAAAATCAAATTGGAATGTTATCACACTTCTAGATCTCACTACCGGTTTTCGGCAACTATAGGGGTTAGAGAAATAAAAATAACACCAGGGGGATACAATCAGCAAAATCCACAGTTTTGGGGAAAATGATCGCATTTCTTCAACAAATAAATTACAAGGGCAGAAAAAAAGAGCTGGGATCCATAAAAGAGACTCAAGAGATATATCAATTGAATGCATTTTAGAACCATGTTTGGATTCTGATTCAAACATTTATGTAACCAAAACCCTTAAGAAAATATTAGCAAACCAAGTCCAGCAACATATAAAAGGATTATACACGACATATACATATCCCAGGAATGCAAGATTGGTTTAACATCCAAAAATTAATTAATGTAATATACCATATTTATAGAATAAAGTAGAATAGACATTTGTAAAATAATGTAGAATAAACCACATGATCAATAGATGCAGAAAAAGCATTTTACAAAATCCAACATCCATTCTTGATTCCAAAAAAACCAAAACTCAACAAACTCAGGAAAAAAGGGAACTTCCTCAATCTGTTATAGGGCATCTACCATAAAAGTATAGCTAACATCATACTTAATGATGAAAGACTGAATGTTTTTCCCAAAACATGAGGAACATGGCAATGATGTCCATTCTCACTATTTCTATTCAACATTGTATTGAAAGTTCTAGCCAAAGAAACAGGCAACAAAAAGAAATTAAACGTGAACAGTTTAGACAGAAAGAAGTAAAACTATCTTTATTCTCAGACCATGTGATTTTGTATGTAGAAAATCCTAAGGAATCTGCCCCAAAAAAGCTACCAGAGCTAATAAGTGAGTTTTGCAAGGCTGTGAGATACAGGTCAGTATTCAAAATATGGACTGTATTTCTACATACTAGCAACAATCAAAATAAAATGAAATAAAGAAAAGAATCCAGCTGGGCACAGTGGCTCACGCCTCTAATCCCAGCACTTTGGGAGGCCAAGGCAAAAGGATCTCTTGAGCCCAGGAGTTCAAGACCAGCCTGGGCAACATAGCAAAAACCCATCTCTACCCCAAAAAAAAAAAAAAAAAAAATTAGCCGGGCATGGTGGTGAGCGCCTGTAGTCCTAGTTACTCGGAGGCTGAGGCAGGAGGATTATTTAAGCCCAAGAGTTTGAAGTTGCTGTGAGCTAAGATCATGCCACTGCACTCCAGCCTGGGTGATAGAGTGAGACCCTGTCTCTAAAAATACAAAAGAAAAAAAAAAGTAGGAAGACTTACACTACCTGATTTCAAAATTTATTATAAAATTACAGCAATCAAGACAGTGTGGTACTGGCGTAAGTATCAGCAGATAGATCAATGGAATGGACAAGTTAGTCCAGATATAAACCTACACATTTACAGTCAACTGATTTTCAATAAACATGACAGGGCAATTCGATAGGAAAAAGATAGCCTTTTCAATAAATTGTGCTAGATTAATTGGATAGCCATACAAAAAAACAATGAACTGTATACTTACAACAGGTGAAATTTTATGATATGTAAATTATACTTCAATAAAAAGACATAAGAACTAAAGAAAATTTTAAAAGGCTGGGACAATTTTAACACTAGATATTTAGGAATTGTTGATTTTTTAAAGTGTAATAATGGTATCATGCTTATGCCTTTTAGAAAGTCTTTTTCTGTGTGTTTGAAATCTGCTTTTATTTAGAATGTCTTTATTTTTAGATATATGTGTAAAATATTTTAGGATGAAATGATATGACAGAGAATTTGATTCAAAATAATTGAGGGTGATGGAGTGGGAAGGGCTATAGATGAAAAAAGATAGGTCTTGAATTTTTAATTGCTAAAGCTTTGTGATATACACATGGAGGGTCATTATACTCTTTTTACTTTTTGTAATATGTTTGAAATTTCTAAAATAAAAAAATTTTAAAACAATTTTTTTAAAGATCCCTTTTTTAGTGTTTTTGTGACAGCCCCACAGTCAGCGACTCTGAAAAAAATCATAATTAGTTTCAGTCATCAGTTATTCTGCACCTGGCATACTGAGGATGCATACCACTTTGTAGTTATTTGTTTCTTTATGTGACAAAGAAAGCACAACAGCCATACAAATAGCTCCCAACATGATTTAAAAGCTACCATCAGCATAATTTATGGATGATCTTTTAACTGATACTTCTGAGCTTAAAAAAAATAGGCACAATAACCAGTTTTTCTGTTTTTGTGCTTATTTCCTGAAATCCATCTAAAACCTAGCCTAAAGCTTGCGAATAGGCAGATGGACTGTAGTTTCATTGGCTCTGTGCTAAAATAATTAGCTAATTTGTAAGATAAACCATGTTAAAATACCAATTCAGAGTAAATAAAAATTGACATTACATCGTTTAAGTTCTACATATTAAGGCATTTGTTTTCTACTCTGAGTTTCCTTGAGGGTATGGACTTGTGTCTTGCTCAGTACATGAGCTGCCACAGTATAGAATAGATGCTAAATAACTACTAAGGTTTTTTGAATTTAAGTCAATTGAAAACATGGAAAAATCATTACTAAAAAAATGGTTTTCTACTTAAATTATAGCAGATTCTCTATGTCCAAGAGTAGTTCCTTTTTGCCCTGTACCCTCTATCAGCTTTAAAAATAATGTCCACTTTCACCTATAAAGGGTGGATCTTGGGCTATACAAGAAAAAATATAACCCCTTGATATAGGCAAGGGCTGTCTTAATCTGTCATTCTTAGCTTGGATACACTCCTAACCACCTCCTCTCACTGTGTGTGCACATGCATGCACACACGCACACATGCTCCCTAGACTAGTTAACACTGTGTTTCCACTCAAGTCAGAAACTGGGCATCATCTTTGACTCCTTCCTCTCTCTGAATTCATTCCTGACACCAAGTTTTATTACTATCTCAATTTGTCTTCCTCACTGTCCCAAACTTAATCTGAGTATCTCGCCCAAATAGACTTTACCACTCTGCCTGCCTCTGATTTCTCCTTCTCCAAGCCAACCAAAACTACAAATGTGAGCAAGTCGTTTCCTTATTTAAAGTCTTCCAATGGTTCATCACTGTCCTCAGAAAATACAAACTCTTCAGATTGATTTTCAGGACCCTTCTGTGATCTGGTCCATTTCACCTCCCCTTGCCAACCCTTGTTCACCACCACCCACCATACACACTAACTGGTTGTTGAAAGAATGTCATGCTTTCCAGGCTGTTGCATGCATGTGTGTTTCCTGTCATTAACACTTTCCCCTTTTCACACACCAATCTCTACTCATCTTTCAGCTCTCAGTTTAAATATTCATTTTAGAAATTCTTAATACAACCCCCCCATTTTCTCTAGAAATAGCGTTTACCATATTGTACAGTAACTGTTCACTTGTCTGAACCTTCAGTAAACTATAAACCGGTAGTCTAGTGCTGCGGTCCCCAGCCCCCAGCTGTTAGGGACCCAGCCACAGAGCTCTGCTGCCCTCCAACCCCCCCACCCGTCTATGGAAAAATTGTCTTCTGTGAAACTTAGGAACCAGGGGGCCATACAGCAGGAGGTGAGCATCGGGTGAGCGAAGCTTCATCTGTATTTACAGCCGCTGCCCATGGCTGGCATCACCACCTGAGCTCCACCTCCACACCCCTCCTCGCCCCCTGCCATCTGCGGAAAAACTGTCTTCCATGAAACCAGCCCTTGGTGCCAAAAATGTTGGGGACCACTGGTCTAGTGCATCCACAATAGTGTTGGCTCAGAGACTGCAATCAAATCTTTAGTGAATTAACAATTTGTTAAAAAATAGGCTGGGTGCGGTGGCCCACACCTGTAATCCTAGCACTTTGGGAGGCTGAGGCAGGAAGATCGCTTGAGGCCAGGTGTTTGAGACCAGCCTGAGCAACACAACAAAAACTCATCTCTACAAAAAAATAGAAGAATTAGCTAGGTGCAGTGGTGGGTGCCTATAGTTCCAGCTACTTGGGAGGCTGAGGTAGAAGGATTGCTTGAGCCCAGGAGTCTGAGGTTGCCGTGAGCTATGATGACACCACTGCACTCTAGCCTGGGCAACAGAGCAAGACCCTGTCTCTTAAGAAAAAAAAAAAAGACAACTAGTAAATTTAAATTAGCTTTAAAAACCTCAGTTTGGTTTCATGTAATCTGTAGCTATGTTTGCTTCTTCATTCTACCGCAATGTCCACCTACAAACCTTTACCTATAGGATTGTGGAAGAGAATGCCACTAAAATCCATTCTCTCCTTCCATAGTAGTAACTGGATCTGGTTCAAGTAGGAGCTATGCTTCCCAATACCTCTTGCAGCTACAGGTAGTCCCGACCAAGCTCCTGTCAAGAGAATGTGAGAAGTGACTTGATCTTATCTGCTTAAAAGGCTTGGAATTCTAAAACCCCTCTTTCACATTGCCTAAGGTGAAGACAATTAGAGTAATCTTAGAAGGCATGTTTTGAAAATGGTAAAATCACTGTAAGCCTATGTCCCTGAAATACTGTATGGGGAGAAAAGGACAGTTATGTGAGAAATATGCTAATCTTATCCAAGTCACTGCATTTTGGGGTCTCTTTGTTACAACTACCATTACCTTAAGGACTAACTGCTACCCAGTGTATAGATAGGCAGGTGAAATGGAAGACTTCAGATATTCAGAAGTACTAAATTGATCTAATAAAAATAAAGATGAAAATTTCTCATAATATGAAAAACAGCATTAGTAGGAACAAAGGGTCACATAAATATAGAAATTTTCAAAACTATTTAAAAATATTTTCCTTAATGAGAAAGAATTGATGTTATTTGAGGTAAATTAACAAAATAACAAGTAAAAACAATACAAAGAAAACAAAGAAAAAGAACTTGTGTTTGTGGTGCTTTTGGGTCACATGTAGCTATAAGGCAGCAACTAGGTGACTGCTACTCCACATGCAACATCTTATCCCAAGAAAAGGTAGCCTAAGGATAAAGGGACAGATAATAGACAATAAATCTCAAACAACATTCTTAGAGGTCACTACCCAGCACCAGGCAGATCAAAGACAAAATCGGTAGATTCTGCACTTAAAAACATGCCAAGCCCATGTGGAAATAAATACCTAACAGAATGGACTAAAAATCTTAAGAGGAAAAAAAAAACTTAAGAGTTATGAAAAAGACACATGACAGAAAAAACTAAAAAAAAAAAAAATAGACTGATTTTTTTTGTCATTCTCTAAGAGGCTACTTCAAAGCCCCTAGGTTCTCACAACAGAATGGCCACAGAGATGAGAACGAAATACATTACAGTGTTCCATGGCCACATTTATCAATCTCAGAGCTGGTACAAAAACACTACTACTAAAAGCAGAATCCCATTTAAAAAAGTTTTTCCAGTGGTGAGGATAAGGTAGTAGTTAAGAGCCCCAACTTTGGCCAGCTGGGTGTGGCCCAAACCTGTAATCCTAGCACTTTGGAAGGCCGAGGAGGTTACAGTGAGCTATGATGGTGCCACTGCACTCCAGCCTGGGTGACAGAGGGCGACCCTGTCTTTAAAAAAAATAAAAAATAAAAAATAAAAAGAGCCCCAACTTTGGTGTGAGATAAGGTATGGGCTCAGATGTTAACTCTATCACTTTACTAGGTGTATGATCCTGGGTAAATTATTTAACTATTCTGGGATTCAAGTCTTATTACCAGTAAAAGGGATATTCTAACTCCTTTGGCACCATCCAATAAAACTGCAATGACTTAATGAAATAAAATATGTAAAATGCTTAATATGTGCCAAGTACTGTACTAAGAAGCCATTATAACTGTACCCCATTATACCTTCACCCCAGCGGAGTTTTGTTTTGTTTAGAAAAGATTTATAATTGGCATTAATTTTGAAGCAGCTGTAAGTTTTATCCTTTAAGGTAAAAGGCCACCTTACAGTGTATTCTAGATCTGCCAATAGCTCCTACGGGCATTAATGTAGGTCACTTTACCTCTGCTATTGCAATGCTCTTATAGAAATTGGGCATTAAAATTCCCATCCACTTCACAAGGTATCTGTGACGCACATCTAGAAACATGACTGATTGATATTCTGATGATGAAATCCTCATAAAACCAGAACAAAGTATTTTGGGAGCTAACAAAGGAACAGGTATGACGGCAGCAGATCTACTTTCATTCTCTCATATGCCTAGCAACAGTTGTAACATTTTAAATATTTGTACCAAAATTCATGATTCTATATTGTTATAAAACTATTAAATGACAAGTGATTAGTATTTCCTAAAGTTTGTTCATGATTCTCACATACCATGGCAGCTGTTGACATTAAAAAAACACAAGTCTGTTGATATTCAAGGTATAAATTCTAGGTGATTAAGACAGAGTGTCTTCTCTTCAACCTGCAAATCTTCAATTGGCTGTCCAGGACAGTGATCTGCTCTCTGGCATTTGCCACAGGATGAGAATTTGGGCAAATATAATCAAAATGAACAAGTAAGTATTTAACAAAAAACTCTATAAAGAACTAAAGAAAACTGTGATATAAATATATTTGGCAAAAAATAACTAAGTAATCCTGTGAGCCACAGCAAATTGTCCAGTACTATGATGGTGTGGCTCTTTTCCTAGATTAGAAAAAGTCCACCTATTCAATAACACATGCCCATGTATAAGCAAAGACTTTAACAATGTGAGCAAAAGCACACATAAAATCACTTTAAGTACAATCTGAAGAATATTTATTACAGGGGTTGGAACCTGCAGCCTTAAGGCCACATATGGCCTTCTAGGTCCTTAAGTGAGACATTTTGACTGAATCCAAATTTTATAGAACAAATCCTTTTATTTTTATTAATACATTTTTGTTCATCTTTTATATTTTTCTTTTTTTAATCTTTCTTTGTTCTTTTATATTTTTATTTTATTTTTAAAACGAACGTATTTTAAATACCAAAGAATAAAATAAGTTTCAGCAAAATAACCCTCCCAGATTGACTGGCACAATTACAACACTAGTAAGCCATAAGGGCTAAATTGACATCTGCTATGCTTATGATTCAGTTCTAACTTCACCTTGCCTGACTGGCGCCACTACTGCACAAGGCTGGTTGGCGAGAGTTTATGGAGGCTGAGTCTGCCAGTCTGTTATCAGCTTCTGACAACAGTGTACTGTGTTTCTGTTTGAAGTGGAATTTGTCAATAGTTGCACAGTATTTTTAAATTCTGCCTGCTTAACAGCCCATCATATCAAAGAAGACAGAGAACACTGAAGGAAGAAAACAGATTTTTTAATGAGGATTGGGAATTGCAATATTATCTTGTTTCTGCTAAAGATAACATGATTTGCTTGCCCTGTGATACTGCAATATCAACATTAAAGAAATTCAATACTCATCAGCATTATAACATTCACAAGGACCACAATATTTTAAATTAGAGGGAGAGGCGCAAAAGGTTGTATGGCAGAAATTAAAAGATGAAAAGCAAAAGCAAAGACAATTCTTTCAAGCGGCAATAGACCTAGAAATAATGCTACTGAAGTAACTTATAAAGTAGCTTATATACTCAGAAACAAAAGGAAGCCATTCAGTGATGTAGAAATCGTGAAAGAATGCATTGTTCAAGTTGTAGGATGCTTAGACCGGCTAATGTTTCAAAGTACAAACAACTGCCTCTTTCAAGGAGAACCATAACTGATCAGCAGCATGAATTAGCCTTTGACTAACAACTTCATGCAATACTTCAAAAGGAAAATACATATTATTCAATCGCTTTGGATGAATCAACTGATACTACTGACTTGACACAAGTTTTATACTTCCTTTGGGTCATAACAGAAGATTTTCTTTGCTACGAAGAGTTACTTGCTTTGGGCACTCTTGCGAACAGAACACAGGGAATAGATATCAACAACTTTCAAGATAAATGTCATGAAGTTGAACTGAATTTGGTAAATTTAGTGAGCGTATGTACAGATGGTACACCTTCCGTGACAGGAAAATGTGAAGGGTTTATTGCACAGATTAAAAAAAAGTATTAACAGATCCAGGTGCTCTCATTTCTTTTCACTGTATCTTGCATCAGCAAAATGTCTGTGCTAAAGCTACTACTTTAAGTGACACTTTGCAACAAGTTATAAGTATTGTTAATGACATTCGAGCAAATGCAACACAGCATCACCAGTTAAGTAACATGCTAAACTTGAAAGTTGCAGTATTCAGTGTGGATTTGCTGTATCACTCTAAAGTGCGCTGGCTATTGCAGGGACAGCTATTAGCCAAAATTTTACCTCTGCAAGAACAGTTAAATTTTATGAAGAACAGAATTATTCAGCAATGTGAATCACTGAAGGAAGATTTCTACAGGAATGTAGCATATCTGTGTGATATCATGTCAAATCAAAATGAGTTGAATATTTCTTTGCAAGGTAAAACTAAGTCTATATATATGTGGCAAAAAATCCAAGCATTTCGAAAAATGCTATCTTTTTTCAAAACATTTCTTCTTCAAAAGGAAATTTGGGATGAACATTTTCCCCAGTTAGCAAAGGTCACTGATGAGCAGGATGATATATGCGAATCATTTGAAGAATACACGGCTGTTATAGACCTATTAATTGGAGAATACAATGAAAGGTTCACTGACTTTGAGAATCATGACATCACACTCAAATTAGCATTTCAGCCTCACCTAGTTGATATCACCAAGGCACCTAAAGAACTACAGATGGAATTGATTGAGCTCTCAGTAGATGACATCTTAAAGTCATTGTCTGATGCTAAGAAAGAGCCAATTGAAATACGGAGAAATGCAGAACACCATGTCTTTGGCAACATGCCCAAAAAATGCTTTCTTGCTTTTCAGCCACTTATTACTGTGAATTTACATACTCCTACCTAACCCAAATCAAGATTCCCTTAAGGTCACAAATGACTGATATCCACCTAGGCGATCAACTGAAACTGCGGACCTCCATGCTGCAACCAAATATTCAAATGCTTTCTAAAAGCAGACATGACAAAATCATTAAAAGGTTAATTTTTAAATTAACAGTTTTCATTTTTTGAAATTATCAAGTATAGTTGTTAGATTTTCACAAAATAATGCACGTTTTAAAGTATATCTAATTGAAGTCTTGAATATGGCCTTATTTGATTACACCTAAATTAATGTGGCCTTCCAACACAGAAAGGTCCCCCACCCTTGATATAATCCAAAGGCAAAAAAAAAAAAAAAGACGCCATCAATTTTTTTAAAGGTTTTGAAATTCAACTTCAAGTTTTATTTGCTGTTTCCTACTCTAATTCATCCTCCTAAATTAAGGGTCAACAAACTTTTTCTAAAAAGGGAACAGATAGTAGATATTTTAGGTTTTGTAGGTCTCATGTCACAACTACTCAACTCTGCCACTGTAGTGCAAAAGCAGCCATAGACAATCTGTAAACAAATAACAAGTATCTATTCCAATAAAACTTTGTTACAAACACAGGCAACGGGCTATAGTTTGCCAACCTCTGTGCTAGATGATCTCCAGGCTTCTGAGAATGGAAAAGGCAATTATATGTTCAAATAATTAGGGGAAATTACTTTTCTTTTTTATATCTCAAATATTTGGCAGTTACAAAAGATGTACACACTGATCTCCCTAAGGTTAACATTAAAAAAGTAAAATAAAATGAGCCTGGGTGTGGTGGCTCACACCTGTAATCCTAGCACTCTGGGAGGCCAAAATGGGAGAATCTGAGATCAGGAGTTTGAGGTTGCTGTGAGCTTGATGACGACACTACACTCTAGCCAGGCAACAATAGTGAGACTCTGTCTCAAAAATAAATAAATAAATAAATAAAACAAAATGAGTCATGTTTAATATCTGAATTTTTTTAAACCAAAGGGATCAATCATGTTTAAATTTAAATATAAGCCTGTTAGAACTATTTGCCTGATGTATCTTAATGATGGGGAGAAAATGCAAAGAAAACTAGATCCATTTGTAAGGATTTTAAATTACAAATATGTACTATTTTAAAAAAATAAATAAAAAAGTAAAGGGGGAAGATTTCAGAAAGCAAAATACTAAGAAATATACAAGATCCACAGTCATGAAAAATGTTTACCATTTCTCTACTTGAAAAATACCATACTAAAAAATAAAGTAGGAAACATAGTTGGTTTTAAAGTAATGACTTTATTAATAAATATACATCCATATGATGATGTAGATACAAATCATGAACACTACTCCATTCCCATACACATAATTGCACACGAGTAGCTCAAGTTCATGGACATAAAAACAAATACAGTATCTATTCAGACTTTTTACAGCAGAGGACAGCGTGCTTAGTATCAGTTAATTGGTAATTATTTTCTCCAAAATTATCTGTGAAAAAAGGAAATTATGAAAACTTAAAGAACCAAAGTGGTCTGATTACTTTAAATCACACACTTGATTGACTATAGCATTAAATTTCCAAAAATTAAATACATTATATGTGAGAGCAGAGACTTATCTACTTGGGGGGAGGAGGAAGAAAAAGCAAAGGAAAGATTTAGATACATCCCAGAGTTTAATAGCATATAGTTAAGCTATAATAAAAACAAAAGCAGAATAGTATGAAAATTTTTTATGTCCAAGGAAAAAAATGTTTTGAACAACTGTTGTGATTTGTTATATTTTATTATAAAGGGATCATAAAATTTTACTGTATATAGAGACAATGACTGACAAAGTAGCAGTTATCATCAATATCCCCTGAATTGTCCTTTTAAAGCTTCTTAGAATACAAAGGAGAAGTTTAATTTTTTTTTCTTTAGCTCATACACTGTGGTTTATTCTTACACTGAATGGATCACCCTTAACCCAATAAATGGATCCCCATTTTTTTTTCCTCCTTAACTCAAAGAAACTCTATTCTTACTTCATGAAAATATACATGCAAATTCACAAGAATATTAGTTTGGAATGAATATTACTTTGACAGATGGTTATTTTAAAAAGTAAATTGAAAATATAAAGAATTTTTAGTCTAATTGAAACACTGATTTAAAAAATGTCCCCAAATATTAAAAATTAAACCAGATACTACTCATTTTCTTCCAATACACTGTGCCGGTATATATTTTTTTAATATCCAGTGCAAAACTCCAAAGATAGTATCAAAATCATCCCATACTAAAGATTAGTTATGCAAGGTTATATCTGTCAAAAAATGAAAATTTCATCTGTATTATTAGCTCCTTATTTGTTAACATGATAACAATAATAAATAAGGCATGTTAAAATATTTTTTAAAGAAAAAAAAGTAAAGCAAACTTACTTGAATAGCAGATCATTTTCTGACCAACAGTTTTAATATAGAATAGTGAAACCTATTTTGTGAAGAACAGAATTACATGGTATAAAATTAGCAATTTACCTTTCAAGGAACAATCATACAGTGGGGGGAAAAGGCCAGTTTTCCCCAACTGATTATATTAAAGTATAGGCAACTGTTTAACATGCTATTTCAGTGTTTATCATGACAAGAGACAGTGTTACAAAAGATGCACAACGTAGTCTTTAGATTATATAGAAGTAAAAATATTTCATATTTTAAGACTTCATTCATGTAATTACTTAGATGTCTTTCTCTTCAGCATGGCACCAGTAAACTGTTCACAAGGAGAAAAGTAAGTGGAATCAGGAGATGCTCACCAGTGTACAGATCTAATATTCCAGGTAACTGCTCACATGAACAGTAAATTCAGCTTTCTAAATCTCTAAATGATGTTATCCATTCACAATGGTAGCCATTTGCCCCCTTTTTTCCTGGGACATAGCTCCTGATAATAAACACTGTTATGAACGTGCCTCCTTTAGCTAACTTCACCATTTCATAAACATGTATACAAAATTCATTATACAATAATACACCTGTTTTATCTTCTGACACACAGCACAGCACCACTTAGTAGATGTGCTGGAGGATGGGGGAAGGGGAATTAATGTATGAAAGGGCAGGGGAGAAAGAGAAGGGTATATATAACAAAATCAGGAATGAAAATAAACTGAAAAGGAAATGTCAAATGGACTTAATATAAAACACAACATGCAACCAAATTTTTGACAATGCTGTATTCTATGGTAAAACATTTAATTAAACAACTTTCTTTAGGAACTAGCTTGAAAAAGGATTTCTAAGAAGCCAACTGCTGAACATCATCTTGAGAAACAGCTAAATGACAGCTACATAAGAAAAGTAAATAATGAACATATGAATAAAGATGCAAGCATTTGTGTGTGTCAGAAGTTATACTGTTCTGAGTAAATTATTACAAGTTTTGTATTTTAAGCTTCTGCAAGAAGAAGCTCTTGTAGCAATTTAGCTGCCAGAATATTACAACTGATTTTGTAGTCATCCAACATCTTTCTCTATGGTTTGTGCAAAGCTAATATTGTTGAGGTCACTGTCTTAGATGCCAGTGCACACATAGTCCCCACATACAATGCAACACCTCTTACTGTAAAGAGCAGCATAAAGTCCAGCTCATTGTGTCAGGCATCACTGGAACACCTGAAGGCTTGCTGCTTTTTTCCTGATAAAAAAGGTATGAAACATGACATCCATTTGCAATCAGAGTTTGCATTAACTGAGAGCAAGCCCAACAACACAATATGCGCCCTTTTAAAATTTTAATTATTTTAAAAGTTTTTGGGTCCTGCAAATCTACATTTTAATCTCAAAGGCATTTAAAATCTGCAAGTACAAACATTGTAACTTTAATTTAAAGTTCAGTGGAATTTTTTCAAGTCTGAAGTTTATAGTATTTTATTTAAAACAAACAGAATAAATAAAATGTATATTAACAAGGAATATTACTTTCAGAAAGGAAAGAAGAGAGATTTCCCTCTGTCCATATTATATATATCTACCTAGTACTTTTTTTTTCTCTTTTCTATCTTGCTTTTAAAGCAAACATTAGGGAAAAAAAAAATTTCTTCTGGATGAAGTGGTCTCACTAGAGCCACAATAAGATTTTAATTAAACTAACCAACATATCTTTTACATATGTCATGCATAGATGGATTCCTATATATTTCTTAATATTTGGGTTCCGATGGTCAGGAAACTGCATTCTGTTTATACCAGTTTTACAGTCTACCATTAAATCTGTGTCCTTTGGTAGATATAAACCTGAAAACACAGTAAGTGCTAATGCAATGGAACAATCTGTCAGAAAAACTAAAAACATTTCAAATACATGAGCAACATTAATAAATGTTTTAAAACATAATACTTTAAAAATCACTAATTATATGAAAGGCAAAATATAGTGACTATAGCTACATGCAGACCTTGAGAATGTTCATTTTTCTATTATATGAAATATGCTATTTTCAGAATGCATTATATTTCACCAAAAATGTAATGTGTAGTTTTTATAAAATAGTTTAAATTTTTTGTCACTAAGAATTGTTTGTAGTGTTTGGTATATATGCTCTTAGGCAATTAAAAAATACACAACCTATCACTGCTCAAAGACAAACACTAAAGAATTATTTTAGGAATAATGGTTAAATCAATTAATGCCATGTAGATCAATAAAAAAGCTGCTTAAACCCAGAACATTAAAAATAGATTTTTTAACACCTGAAGTCTATGTAAATGCCAAAGCATACAAATACCTGTGTCCTGTCTTGTGAAAATAAATGTTGCAACTCACACAGCCATTACCCCAAGTAATCCCGAATCATTACTTTGCTTTTTTGTTCTATCAGTTAAAAATACCTTAGATAGTATCTTTATCATATTGTAGATTTACTTCAAAAACTAATAGGTATAATGGTTTCAGTTGTTTAGCACATAAAACATCTATTTATTTAATAGAATGGCCCAAAAGTGGTAACGAAACATGAGACATGACCATAACTCTAAAGGAAAAGCAAAAACGATTTTGTTAGGTGTTACACTTGAACCTATGTACAAATATAATGCCACCGCTCATGCCCTGAGTGCATCTGTCAGCATATGGCAGCTTCTGAGCAAAAGCAGGAAAAAAAATCAAACAGGAAAACAAATGTGGGAAGCCCAGGCCTTAAAATTATGTATGTCAAAATAAAACCAAGAAGCTTTGGGATTATTCACAATCTTCCTTCTAAACCTGGCCCTCTTTTCCTGCCTTACTCACTCATTGGGTGGCTTGACTTCGCTGCTGGTTTCCTCTACCCCGTGAACTGCTCTGCCATGCATCATAGGGTAAGGAAAAGCAGCAGTGCCACAGCCATAACCAAGATCGGCAAGACGGGATAGAGCTTTAATGCTACCTGGAGGTCTCCCTGGGCTGACTTTGTATCCCGCAGCTTTAGTTGTACCCAAAGGTCTGCCTGGACTTGTCTTAAATCCAGCCGCTTTGGTGGTTCCCAGGGGTCTGCCTGTGCTGGTCCGGTATCCTGCCGATTTGGTGGTTCCCGAAGGCCGGCCACGCTTACCAGATCGGTTGAGATTTTTCTTTTTCTTTAGTTCATCTTTTATCTCTATGCTTCTACCACTTGTAGTCTGCAAGTGTGTTTCATTTAACGGGTCTTGCCTCTGACAAACCATTGGTTTGTGGCTGACTGTGTGGCTGTATTTGCTTTGCTGGGAGGAATATATGTCAAACTGATCAGCAGCTCTCATGGCATCTTCACTGAGGCAGGAAGGCTTGCCAGGCCCACAGAAAGCTGGATTACTGCTGGCAACAGGATGCATCATTTTCTACCAAAAATAAAAGACATATATGTATAAATACACATACACAAATATATACTTGTATGGCAGCATTCAGTGGGAACACAGTCTGTCTTTCAAAAAGTATGCAGACTTCCTAAAATTAGGCTGACAGGCAGGACTCCAGACCACTTATAAACACACACACATCAGCAGATTCAAAGATACTTGTTTTCCTCAATTTAATCATGGATAGGGACAAACATCATACAAGATAACTCAATTATAATACTGACATAGTAGCCATAAATGTTCTCTGATTAGGAGCTGGAAAAGTGTTTAAGTAGAAAACAAATGTTACATTTTGTAGGCATTCTACATTCTCTTCTAAATTACTAAACTCCAAAAGAATAACAGTAAAGGTAAGAACTCTTATTAATATGATTCTTTTTTTTCAGTTTGCCTAATGTTCTTAGAATGCCTTCCGTTGGCCTTTTATTATATTTTTCACATGTTTATTCCTGACCTGACAACAGATGCCACAAGATGGACACACCATTATTATTATAATTTATTATTTATACAGAAACCTGAGCGTATGTTATGCTTTACAAAAGATAGAATGTGCCAAGCAAAGAACACAATCTCTTGGCCCAAAGCACTGACTCCCTTCAAACATACTCTATTCAAACAGAAGACAGTACCAGTACAAAGGGTAAACAAAGGTTTCCATTAGCTAAAATGACTGAATATTTATACAGTTAAGACTTATACTATGAAAATATGGGTAGTATCATAATAAAATATCTCCTATTTTGAAGGTATGGTTATCAAGACAAAAATGTACAATACTGCTTCCTCCCTTGATCATAAATATGGTGTGGATCTTCTTCCCTTACAGGAGCCCTGTGATTATTAAAGAACAGTCAGTCCCAGGTGGGCGAGGTGGTACATGCCTGTAGTCTCAGTTGCTTGGGAAGCTAAAGTAGAAGGATCACTTGAGCCCGTAAGTTCAAGTCCAGCCTGAACAACACAGCAGAAAAAAAAAGTCCAAAGTCTCTGTTTTGTCTATGAGGACATCCCTGTGATTTTTTTAAAATAAAGGATTTATTAAAACCACAACCATGACAAGCCAGCCACATCATTTTAGACACATAGGAAATGAGAGTTTTATACAGACTACAGTATTATATAGTAACGAGGCAAGAAAGATAAAGATATGGGTTCCAACTCAGATTTCGAAAAAGAGTCACAAATGTATATCAAGGTCTAGCTCCAAGTCATCAGGAAATGTTTGCCTGTATACTCATACATGTAAAAGTGTACCAAGACCTCAGTTATGAAAATAGTTACTCCCAGAGGACACAAACAGGTAAAAATATGAGCCAAAACCACTGAAAATTTACTTCAGATTATAAAGGAAAAGGAAAGGGAAATGGAATAAAGTCTTAGGATGAAATTCTGTTAAACTACCAAATATTTCCTGAGAATCAACAGATAAAGAGCTGTTGACCAGCTGGCTTAAAGTCTTAACTTGAAGGAAAAATATCTATAATGAGAACCTACTTCTTTATGGCAGAAGCTTTTTAGACTTGAGAATATAAAACAAGACTGGGCTAAACACAAATAGTAAAAGTAGTAATTTTTTACTCATTCTCTAAGAATATAAGAACAACTAGGTTATTAATTATCACTTCACTAGCTCCAATTCTAATTTCACATGAGAAAAAAGGAGAGACCCTCAAAGTGAGTTCCAAATATAATATTAGCTGAAAGTTAAGTTTTTGAGCATTTTCTATGTGCCAGGCAATAAGCTTGGTGCTTTGCACATTATCTTATTTAATCCTCGGCACAAGCCTGAGGAATACGCTATTATTAGCTCTATTTTACAGAAACAGAGGCAAAGACTTTAAGCAACGTGCCAGGGACACACACTAGGAAATGGTAAAGCCAAATATGAATTCTGATAATCCAACTTCAGAACCAACAATTTATAGTATAGTACGTAGCTATGCCAGGGTTTTTCAATAGCAGCACTGTCATTTGGGTCAGATAGTTCTTTGTTGTGGGGGGCTGTCCTGTGTGTTGTAGTATGTTTAGCAGCATCCCTGGCTTCTACCCACTAGATATCAGTAGGAACATCTCTCTCCCTCCCCCAAAATTTGTGACAACCAAAAATTTCTCCAGACATTGCCAAATGTTCCCTGGGGGGCAAAATCCATCCCTCACCATGAGAATCACTCAGCTATACTAAAATGAAAACACAAGACCCAACTTAAAACGTTCCTGCTTAAGTGTTTATTCACTTTAGTCCCTACCTCACCCAAATATCCACAAAATCTTTCTGCTGGTAACATCTACAAAGTCAGATTTGTTTTCCAAATTGAAGAAAAGCCAGTGTTGGAATTTGTGAAGGGACCAACCACCTTTCTCTCCCCTTCAAGTTATAAACTAATTGAGAAATACACACAGGAACTAGACAATAATCAAAATACCAGTTTATTGCCAATAAAGTTGGACTAGAGACCACATGCAACTACAAGGAGAAACACACAGACCTGTAAGCAGAAGATTTTAAGAGAAAAAGTAAACCCTTTTTCAGTCTTATTATTCAGAAATCATCCTGCTGGAAATCTCTAATAAAAAGAGGTAGAGAGTTTCAAGTTCTCTTCCATAGGTAGGACTGCCAGTAAAGGGAGGAAATATTTCTTCCTACAATCTGTTTCAATGTTTTATAGTTCATGCCTTTTCAATTCCTATCACTAGTCTTACCAAAACCTTTCCTCTGGACCTTACTTCCCTTACTTCATTTTCTCGTAATGTATCAGAACATTCACAATCAGCACTCAGGATATATAGTCTCAGCTTACATTGCCTTAGCCTTTTAAAGGCAAAATGCGACCACATATCCTTTACCAACCCACACTGAAAAACATACCATTAAAAAATTAGACCTACAATTAAAAAAAAAACACCCATCTCCAATTCCTTTAATCCTCTCCAGGAATTTGGTTTATATTATATTAATTTACTTTTGATGTAGCTCACATTTATGGAGGGCTAACTCCATACAAAACACTATTCTAAACACTAGGACACAAAATAGTCAAGAGTAAAGGTGATTATTCCAATAGAAAGACAAGACACTGACTTAAGGAACATTTCTAAAGTGTAAGTCTTCTACATATTCTATATTTTCCTTCCCTGGTACTGCCAAGAAATCAGTACCGTATTCTGCTTACTCAATAATCAATTAACAAACTGGACAAGAAATTTACTATGACAATTACTCATGTAAACAGTTAATTAAAAAAGAAAACAGAGTTAAAATCAATGCTTTCCTAATTTCAGACTTCAACATCATCAAGATGGGAATCAGGACTATTAGATTCTTATGTGCACAACCATCACATATATATTTATATGCAAGATATATAATATATGTTTATATGAAGTATGTGCATATATAAGCTTAACCCTACAGTGTATAATGCCTCCCTCCTCCTACTTCAGGGCTAACAATTCTTGAAAGACTCTTCTCATACAGAGTTCACTGATAGAATGCAGGCCATATTTCTTAAGAGAGTCAGAATGAACACATTTCTAGAAAGTCTGGACTGAATGTAAGCCAAGAGTTACAGAACAGACTGTGTAGAATGACAAAGGTTAAGGATCATCTTTTAAAATGGTACACTGAATATAAGGGCTTCTATATATTGTGACTCCTACTAAATTTTTGAAGCATAAGCTAAAACTTGCCATCCCTGAAGTTGTTTTACTGTGTGTTTAACTCCTAAAGTTTAACCCCTAAAGTGAGCCATTCTTTAAAGAACAATTCCCTTCCTTTCTCTTGAATGTGGCAGTCATTACCAACAACATACAGAACTACAACTATTTTTTAGTAACTTCACAAAGCATTCATGGAGCTTTCTAAACATGGAGAAAACCCTCCTTTCAAGAAACCCAAGTTCTGTTCTTCTCCAAAGATCAAACATCACATACTTCTCAGAGATTTTATTTTAGGTCATTTGCTAACAATTATATATAATCATAGACGATTTTATAATTCTAAATTAAGTGTTCATTTGCACCTCACGTCAATCACTCTGAAAGTCTATTCAGCAAAAGCCAATAGCTATGCACTCTGCCCCACCACGGAAAGTTTTGATACCAGGACTGAACATAAATAACTGCCTCCTTTGTCTTCTTTCTACTCCTTAATTGTGCCCCACAGAGCAGTTTCCCCGGTGCCAGAATCTCTTGACATCAGGCGTTTAAAAATGTATTACCTGTTGTGTGCCCGAAAGTGACTATTAATGTATTAGCAAATAACAAGTTTGCAGAAGATACACGCCACACTAGAGAAAGCGTTGTGTAGCCTCCAAAAATCAAAATTCATAGACCGCCGTCCGTCCTCTTGGAGTTCTGCAAGCCTTCTGCAAGACCACAGGCCACATCATCTAGACGCCAACGTCGAACCCGGCAGGCTTTTATTTAAAGGGGGGAGAAAGGACTGCGGATTTTGACCTCTCAAAGAAAAGAAAGAATGACCCCTTCTCACCACCGCAGGAGGAATTCCCCTCCCAATGGCTCCACACCCAGGGAAGAGCAGGCTACCTCCGGGGCCCTTCCTTTCGCTCCCAGCTAGGCCAGAAGCCCTCCGCAAGCGCGGGTCGGAAACCCCTTCTCTCCAGCCAGCTAGGCGCTCGTTCCCAGCACCGGCTCGCCTTTCCCACTAGCGCCCGCCGCCCCTACGCCGCTCCCCGCCAGCTGACAGACCCGCGCGCGCCCACCTACCTCAGCCGCTCTTAGTCCGGCCCCTCAGCGCATCCAGGAGCTTCCCATCGGTCGGGAACCTGACGCTGGCGCCGCTCCCTCCCCAGCCCGCCTCCTCTGCGCGGTGCAGAGAAAAACCCAAGGCAGAGGGTCAGGCAGTGAGGGCGGCGGCGAGACAGACGCTGGCTCCCAGCTCCGACCGCGGCCGCCGCACACGGTCCAGCCCCGGACACAGAAGGAAGAGGCCGCTACGGCGCCGTAGTGCGAGAGGCGGCGTGCGCGAGCTCGCGAGGGTCGCGCACGCACGCACATGCACGCACACGCACGCGCACGCGCATCGCGAGACCCGGCCTCCCGCCGCCGACCAGCGCGCCAGCTTGAGGAGGGAGACCCGGCAGCCAGGCTGCGCTTGCGCCTGCGCTTGCGTTTTCTTGGGAAGCGGCTGCCGGCCGGTGGCGTGGGCGGTGCGCAGTCGCTGGGTTAGAGGGACCCACCAAAAGGGGAATTAATAATTTCCTTACGTGTATTGAGTTTCACTCCAATTTTGTGTTGTTTGAACTGCTACTGACCCCATTTCTCAGATGACAGGACTAATAATTGGTGGCCAGGATTTGAACCTAGCAGTCCCTTTCCAGAGACTGTTTTAATCGCTGTTGGCAAAAAGATTATTAATGCCTCATTGTGCTAGGTGCTGCCCAAAGCATGTGCAAGGGACTCAGCCTCTGCTCTTTAGTTTCACATGGAGGAGTAGGGTGAGATCCCACCTGCAAACAAAATGGGGGATATTCAAATAATTTGGGGAGTTGGGACCCTCAGGCCTAGGATCATGTGACAATCAAACGCCTCATTTTGTGGGACAGCCGGATCCATGATCATAAGAGATCAGTGATCTCTTAAAATTGCCATATTCTTCATTCCACCATCACAGGAAAGGATGGGACAAGAGTAGTTTGCTTACAAACTACTATTACGTACTTATTCTGAGATTTCTGGCATGTCAGTCAGCCCATACAAACCCACATAGAAGGGATTTATTTCCTCACTCCTTCCTCCTGTGAATTTCTGGATGTCAGAAAGGAGAGCATCCAGAATTAGGGCAGCTACTGAGAGAAAGACACTTTTATTAAGCAGCAGAAACAGACTAGAGGAGGATGCTTGTCCTTTCCCCCATGCAATGAAAGCTATTTGAGGAGACAGTTCATAGTACTGAGTTTCACCGTAGCTATATCCCTTAGTCAGGTGTTACCCTGCCGTTAGGGAAGAAAGGAAGAGCTACAACTTTTCTGGATGAACACACAAGCAGGAGGGAAATCAAATACAACACATGAAACAGGCAAGCCCATTCACTCAATCTATTGAGGGACTGGAAACTGAGATCACCCATGTGGGCAGTTGATCATGCCTACCTGATGAGCTCCAATATAAAAACTCTGGACACCAAGATTCAGGTAAGCTTCCCTGGTTGGGAAGGTAGAATTCTTTGGGCAGGCAGGGTTTCATAACATGATTCTAAACATCAATTACCCCTGTAAAATACTAGAAAACAGGACTAATGCTAGTAACGTTTATATATAAAAGGAAAATACCAATATAGAAAACAGTCAAAATATGTATGCAGATTTGAAGGTACATTAAGTAGCCTACCAAAAAACAAGTTTTCTCTAAGCAAGGCCTTTTACTCCTCAAGGGGAATTTCAGAATGTATCATAGCACTCCTATTCCATATCATGACTATTCCAAATTCACAACTCTCAACTTTTGTCTGAAATGGCATTTGTACATAAAAACATTTAAGAAACAGAAACTTTTGCACTAACAAGATTGAGTAATTTGCAGGCCCAATGGAGGGGTAGCCGGAGTAACAGAGGAAGTCAGACATTCCTGGGTTTGAATGCCTGAATTTGAATGCCTTTCTGCCACTTGCCTCCTGTGGTACCTTGGGCAAGTCACTGCTTTTCCAGAAGTTTCCTCATGTGTTAAATGAAGACAATATCTTTGTTACAGGGCTGTGAAATTAAATAAGCTAGTAGTGATATTTAAAGTATCTATCAGTATTAAAAGGTTCATTATACTATTCTATTTTCAAATAAATTTTCCATAAAAGTTTAACCTATACAAGTTTGTTACACTGTTCTTGAAAATAACCAAATATAAACATTCCAATAAAATCTTGAATAAGAATTCATAGGAATAAATATTCATGTCATTAGAGTTAAGAGGAATAACTGAGGAAGACTTCCACAGGATTTGAGTTTTGAGCTTGGATTTGAAGAAGGTGCCGGACACAGATTGGTGGAGTAGAAGTTGAGGTGGCCATGGGGGAGAGAACAGCAAGTACATTTACACTGGTAGAACAACCTTCACCCGCTGAATGCTCCAGGAAGCGTTGGAGGTGGGCTTTAAACTGATACTCTATTCTGGAGAGACCTTTGACAGAAGCAGCCTGAGCCAGGAAACGTCAACAGGAAATCTCCAGCTAGCTCTCTTCAGGGGGAGATCTAGTCACCAAGCTGAAACTGTTCACAGACATTATCAGCTGGCTTTTCTAGGTGATGACTTTAGTAAAACAGAGGTCACCAGACATTTGGTAAACCATTACCTGGTGGACATTTGATTAAGGAACAGGAGAATCATTCTAGGTTTACACACCCTCTGACAAACCTATTTTAAAGATTCAAAGGAGCAGACAAGTGTTACAACCATGCGAAATAGCACTTGACCAAAATCTATGAACTATCTTCACAATAGTTATTACAAGAGAGGCTGATCAATTAACTCCTTTTTATGCAGGAATCTACTACCTTTCTAGGCAGTTCCTCTTATCACAGGCCAGTTCTAACTTCTAAAGTTTGACTTCATATTAAAGCAGTCAACTTCCTACTAATGTCTACCTGCTGTTCTAGTTTTATTCACTCAAGTTGCACAAAGTCAGTCATATGATCCCACTTGTCTCTGTAATAAGGTGCTCATTTAGTTCATTTGAGACCCTCAATTGTGGAGGATAGACCTCTGGAAGGCCTTTATTGGATGCTATGATAGATATTACAACTAATTTCCACTATCTAGCTCCTCTGTACTTCTCTAGCCACCCCCTCTCCCAAAGTCAGGCATGACCATGTGACTTGCACTGGTCAATGAAAGTGACAAATATGAGACCCTCCAAGATTCTTATCACCATTAGGACTGTGAATTCCAGATGTTAGTGTTGCTCTGTTATCCTGGATCGTGGAGCAAGAAAAATGTGAAGTAGGGCAGATGTATAGTAAAAAATTTAACCTTGACCAAAGAGAGGTCTGGCCTTTACCCTTGGCTTCTTGGAGGTGATCTCCAAGCCCTTGGAAATGTCATGCTTGATAGTGTTTTTGTTTGCCTGGGGCCTTGTCATGCCAGATAGTCTAACAATGTGATTTAGTGTGGGGAGTTGAGTCACATGATATAAGCTCTACCTCCTGAGGAACTGGAGACTGAGATTAGCCATATGGGTTGTTAATCATGCCTACATGATGAGCACCAATAAAAACTCTGGATACCAAGGATCAACTTAGCTTCCCTGATTGGGAAGGTTTATTTTCTGGTAGGCAGGCATAGTAGTACACATTGTTGCCATGAAAGTAACATGGTCCATGACTTCACGGGGAGAGTACACCTAGAAGCTCTGCATTTGGAACTTCCCTGGACTCTGCCCTATGAGCCTCTTCCCTTGGCTGACTTTTTTTTTTTTTTTTGGAGACAAGAGTTTCACCCTGTCGCCCTGGCTAGAGTGCAGTGGCATCATCATAGCTCACTACAAGCTCAAACTCCTGGGGTCAAGTGATCCTCCTGCCTCAGCCTCCTGAGTAGCTGGGACTACAGGTGCACACCACCATGCCCAGCTAATTTTTTCTATTTTTGAGAGATGGGGTCTCACTCTTGCTCAGGCTGGTCTCAAACTCCTGAGCTCAAGTGAATTGCTAGGATTACAGGCACAAGCCTCCACGCCCGGCCACCTTGGCTGATTTTGATCTTATCCTTTCACTGTAATAAACCATAACTGTGTACATAAAAGCTTCAGTGAGTTCTGAGTCCTTCTATTGAATTTGAACCTAAGAACAGTCTTGGGGCCCCTTCAGATTGCAATTGGTATCAGAAGTGAGGGCAGACTTGTGGGCTGTGCTCCCTCTAACTTCACAGCACAGGATTTGAGAAAGCAGTAGGAGAGTCCCTGTAAGAGGCATGGGCAATGGACTTTAAGGCAAAGTAAATTCTAACATACAATTTTAGTTTCCCTGATCACTCTATATTTCCTTTTTGAGATACTCTAGTTTCAGAAAAGTTTGCTACAGTCTAGAGACACTTTATGTTGTCATTACATTGTAGAAAGGAGCAAGGGTGGACCACATTGATATTCTGAAGTAAAATGGAAGTAGTTAGTCTTCTCTAGGATTCATCCTTAGAATTTTCTTTTCTTAGAGATGGGGTCTCACTTTGTTGTCCAGGCTTGTCTCAAACTCCTGGCTTCAAATGATCCTCCTACCTCACCCTCCTGAGTAGCTGACTAGTGTTGAATGTAGAGGCTTTTTAAAGAGCATAGCCATTTATCATCACTTCATTTGCAATAAGAGCACACTTAAATGTCACATTATTTGACTTATCTCCCAACATCTTTTCTTCCAAAGTATATGTTCTTGAAATACAATCTGAGCTCAATTCAACATTTTTCACTGCTTCTCCAACAGCTTCAGCCTGGCCCAAGGTAGGCCAGATCATATAGCCAAATCACCATCTAATAAGGCTTTTGAATGATATATGGTGATTGCATAAATATGTGAAAGGCAGCCAGAAAAGGACTATTTGTCCAGATCTGGGAGCTGACTGCCTCTAAAGACCTTTCAATTGAGGCTACAAGTGTTCTTAAGTATTTTCATTTTTTTCCTTTGTAAAATTTTAATATATTAATCTTAAAATTTTTGTTAAGTTTTTTTCTTTTATTCCTATATCAGTAGACTAACAGTTAAAGATTAAATACTTTCATTTGAACTCAAAGATATACATAGGAAAAGAATGAATCTCACTTTCTAGATTTTAACTTATCAGTAGCAGTTGACTGTCCTTGCTAAATATATAGCTTTACAGTGAAATAAATAGGGAAAGATAGTGTCTTAGTCCATTTGGTCTGCTACAACAAAATAGCATAGACTGGGTGGCTTGCAAAAACCAAAAATTTATTTTTCACAGTTCTGTAGGCTGGGAAGTCCAAGGTCAAGGTGTCAGCCAATTCATTGTCTGGTGAGAGCCCACTTTCTGGTTCACAGTCTTTCTGGTGTATCTGCACATGGCAGTAGGGGCAAGAGAGTTCTCTAGGGTGTCTCTTGTAAGGGCACTGATGCCATTAGCCCTCATGACCTAATCACCTCCCAAAGGCCCCACCTCGAAATACTATCACATTGGGGTTTAGATTTCAACATGTGAATTTTCACAGGGACACAAACATCCAGTCTATGACAGTGAGCATAAGAAAATTCACCCTAATTCACCCACTGTAATGATAATAGTACCAGCTAACATTTTTTGAATGCCTACCATATGCCAGGCACTATCTTTATATGCTGTAAATGTATTTATGCTTTAAATGTATTATTTCACCTCATCCTCACAACAACTCTAAGACTTAAGTATTATCATATTCCCATTTTATATATGAAAAAACTGAGACGTAAAGCATTTAAGAAACTTACCCAAGGTTGTCCAAATACCCCCTAATATACGTAAATTTATTTTTATAATTATGTATATGATCTGTTATACCAACAATATAACAATATATAATAACATATTATAAAAAATTTATACAAAGTAAGTTTTTAAAGAGAGAGTGATTATTGCATGGGGAATTTACAAAAAGGAAGGAAACTTTTAAAAAAGATTTTAAAAAAGAAAGGATGAGATTTAAAAAAACCCAGAAACTTCAGTATTTTATTTATTTATTTATTTATTTATTTACATCCCCTCATAAACATATGCAAGCCTTCAATATTTTCTTCCTGCTTTCCAATGGATTACTGCACATGTGACCCACTTTGGAGACCACTGCTTTGACTGCCTTAGGTGACTTCAAAATCCAAGAGCAAAAGATAGTGAAGATTATCAGTGGTTCTAAAACTTAAATGTGTGTTACAGAATCAGTACTACCCCAGACACACTTTTAATAGCAACACTAGGCCAGTAAAATGTTACAGAGGAACTTATGCTCTCTTTGAAGCTCCCAGGCATCCACCTCTGCCAAGCTTTCCAAATCCTGTGTTAGACACTTGGGCCCTGGGCTGATTTAGGGGGTTGGGGGTGGGGGGGCGTTCTTTTCAAAAGTTCACAGTATAGCTGTGGGAATCTCAGCTCCCAGAAGACTCCCTTAGGCAAAGGCATGGAGAAATGATGCTGCCTTCAAGGATCCTTGGGCTAGCTAGAAGGCACCTGAGAGCCTCCTAGGAATTCAGAGACAAAGGCCAAGGACATTTTAATATCCACAGCTGCTAGAAGTGCCTGGGGTTGACAGGCTGCTAAGAATCTAGCCACTACCAAGTTCAAATGAAAAGCTTCTTCTGTGGAAAGAACATGTTTTTCAAACTGAATCCTCACATTTCCTTTATTCTATAATATGCAAAACTAAAGAGAGACTAATATTCAAAACATGGACCACTAGGTATTTCTATATATTAAAAATTATTAGAATTTGTTTCTCCTAATTTTTCTGAAATTCTAGCTTTTAAAGTAATCTTAATATGTGAGCGAATATGTCTGAATTCCAATTCTCCAAAGGGGTTAAAATTTCCTTTTTATTTCATACTTTTCTCCCTTAAAAAAAACAGGGTGAATGGAAAGTCAGAATTTTTTCTTCAAGGCTTGAGTTCCAAAACTATGAACTCCTATAAGTTGATGCCATATTTGGAAGAGAACAAGGTCAAGAAAAATAATCAAAAGTAAATTCCTAACCAGTCATGTGATTTGACAGTATGCTCTCACACATATACCAGCTAAGCCACAAGGCATTAAGGGGAAACCTTCCCCTATCGATATTGTGGGGATCTTGTAAAGAGTATGTTTACACTTTTTATTCACGTTCCTACTTGGATCTCTGCCTGAGAAAAATTATGAATTGATGTAGGAAAAAAAAAAAGACCTTTAAATATCCATAATTGCCAACATATTAGGGAATCTTTACCTAGAGAGGGAAATACAGCTGTCTTTAGCTCCACAGAGCTGGCCTAAGAGTAGAGCAGATGTTTCATTAAGCAGTGTGTAACATGATGTTGTTATACTCCAAGTTAATTAAAGGTCTCAATGCAGGAAGATTTTGTTTTCTGATGGTTATATCTAAACTAAATAAAAAGTTAAAACTACCCCCACCCCACCACACACATTCACTCACTCTCTCTCCTCATTCTTACACACATACACAAGCACACACACAGCCCCCACAACAAGGCCAGTGAGACATGAAATATATCAAATAATAAAGTGCTCAGAAGCAGTTACAGAGAACTTAGCCATTATCCTTTTATTCTATACCTCCATTTTGTAGAAGTGAGTGTCATTGTGGTAAAAGCCCAATTGGCAAATGAACCTATTATTTCACCTATATTCATCTTATACTAAATACAAAGAACATCAAAGATGAAGAGGCTTCTTTAGGAAGAAATTTTTGGAACAGAACCATATTTTGGATAATAAGTTGCTAGAATTTTAAAATAATGATACAGAGAGCATAATACTTCCCTTATTTATTTTTTTTTTTTATTTAAAGAGATGGGGTCTTGCTATGTTGTCTAGGCCAGAGTACCAGTGGCTATTCATAGGTACTATCATAGCACACTATAGCCTTGAACTCATGGCCTCAAGCAATCCTAGCGCCTCAAGTTCCTGAGTAGCTGGGAGCATATCTACAAATATAAATAAAATTAGAGAAGCAGTAGAAGAGAAAGCATTTGAGGAAAGATAATTTTAGAAAAATGTAGATCGAATTAATTTTATTTTATAAGGAATTTAGAAAACATGAGCAAATATTCATATTTCATTAAAAAACAGTCTGTACATCATTCAAATTTTAAAATCAGTGTGACACTAAAAAATGTACTAACAGTAATGTCTCGTTTTGGAACAAAATACTATCAGTGGCTCATCACAACTAGATATACAAACATAAAGAAAATGTTAAAATGATATAAAACTCTGAATCTCAAAGTAATCCAGTTGGTTGAAGAGAGCACCAATTGTCACCAGTGTGGGACTGCCATATATTCTATCAAAGGAAATAAACTACTACTGGGTAATAAAGATAAAGCAAATAAATAAACTGAAGGATGAAAAGGAGCCCATGATGCCTGAAATTTTAGACTAAATGTTTGTTTCTGTTGTTAAATGTGTTTTATTTGTTTTCTTCCTTCAAGAATCTAAGTGGATGTGTGAGGGATTCAAGGATATTTCCCAGTTATATCTTACTTTTTCAGTAAGGATAACTTTATATTGAAGAAATAATGACTGATACTCCCTATCACTTTAGCCATTGAATGTAATATTAAAATGATTTGTTTCAACAACTATAGTATGCTTTGATTAAAAAAAAAAAAACTAAGTCAAGAATATTTAAAGAACTTTTATGTCTCTTAATTTAATAAATATGAAATACAGTTGTCCTTTGCTATCCACAGGGGACTGGTTCTAGGACAACCTCCCAGCATGCCCCACCTCTGCTGTGGATACCAAAATCTGCAGATGTTCAAGTCCCTTACAATATAAAATGGCTTAGTATTTGCATTTAACCTATGCACATCCTCTCATATACTTTAAATCATCTCTAGATTACTTGTAATATCTAATACAATGTAAATGCTATGTAAATAGTTGTTATACTGTATTTTTAAAAATTTATATGATTTTTTATTGGTGTATTGTTATGTTTAATTTTCTGAATTTTTTGATCTGTGGTTGGCTTAATCTGTGAATGTGGAACCTGTAGATATAAAGGGCTGATTGTATCTATTTAATTCCTGAAAAAATTCTTTTTTCAAAAAGTGACATTAATATGAAATTAAAATGCACCAGGAGCCTTGAAAAGAATATTAGGTAATCCAATTATAACAATTTAGATTAGAATATTCAGGAACTATACCTTGAGCATTCAAAAATATAATTTATGATTCCTTGTGAACTAAATTTCACTGAGAGATGCTACAGTCCAAGTCTAAAATTTAGGTATCATTATGTTTTAAAATTTTTAAGAAAGAAAACCCACAACTTAATAATCCTAAAAAAAAATCAGATTAAAAATAGTAGGGTATTTGTACATACTACATGTATAGATGTATAAATAAACACTTTCAGGAGGGAAAAGGAATCATATTTAATATTTATAGGCTACAATCACTTTCTTTTAAAGAAGATTAAAAAAGAGTCAGTTGCTAGGCATGGAGCCAAAAGATGCGAGGGGAACCTAACAGTAATAAACAATAAAACTATTTGTAGAGTTTTATACTCAGTGTAAAGAAATGCAAAAAATCCTTATACTATAAATCTTTAATTTTCAAAAACCGAAAGTGATCCAACTACTTTTTGCCTATTTACGATGATAAAAATTGAAAAAAAAATTCTGAACCTATTTTGTAAAACTTCTTATAACATTCTTAAATCCAGCTCATATTGTTCCACTGAATCAAGTAACATTTAAGCTCAAGGGGGGATATAAAATATGACAAGAGAATTTTACCTTTTCCAGGAAATGATCACAATTTCATTGAAAGTGTAGGATAAAGTAAATAGCCCCTTAGCAACTTGTGTACTTTATTACCTTTAATAGAAAGTCCAAATATTTCCATTTTTAAACCTCTAGAATATTATCCAGCTATTTAAAATATTGATATTTAAGTTTTACATTAAAGGACATCATACTCTGAAAACAGGCCTGTTTTAAATATAGTTTGATTAATTGTAGGGGTACTTACTGACAGAAGACTTCTTTAGCAAATACTTCTTTTTTATATTTAAAAAATCAGCAAGATAGAATTTTAAAAATCTTAATTTACAATGCATTGTAAACTGTAGACAACAATTGCCACGCGTATCACAGACCAGCACAGGTGAAGTTTTTTCCAGATGTTTATAAGACTTTGTATCTTCCTTTATTTGTTGGTTGGTATGAATTTTGCTACAATAGAAAATAAAATATACATAATCAGAAAAAGCAAAAAAAAGGGGGGGTAAACATTTAAGATCATTTCCTTCACCAACTTATAAAACCATCAGATATTTAAAATTAAAAATGTTAATATTATTGCATTGAGGAAGAAGTAACCGTTTAATAATTCATCATTTCTCTTTGTTCACTCAACTACTTCTTGACAACTGTATTCTGTATCAACTGAATGGCAGTAGCATCTATAAGCACAAGGTTGTTTTTCTACCATTCCTTGGCGAAAGAGTCTTAAGCACTTGACTTAAAGGCTACTTTACTTCTTCCCTCTTGTTTTATGTATCCTCTTTTCTTTAATTTCTTATCCCCCCAAAAGAATGTTCTGTAAGGGGAATTTTAGAAAAGTCCTCAAAAATCACATTCTTAGAGAAAGGATATGATTTCTTTTCAAAGGGCCCTCATCCCAATATACACACTGTAGGGTGATTTTACAAGCTTAAATTGGCACTAAGACACAGGGATGTATCTGCTCCATTTGGAAAGGCAGTCTGTAAAGGGCTGCTTTTTCCAAACTCGTATTAAGAAGTCACTGACTAAGTTTAAAGATATTGACAACACCATGAGTTGGAAAAGACGTAGAACAACTGGAATTTTCATACACTGCTGGAGGAAGTGTAAACTGATATAACCCCTTTGGAAAACTATTTAGCAACATCCACCCTATAATTAGCAATTCTACTCCAAGGTATAAATACCCAAGAAAAAAGAATACCAATGTGTGCCAAAGAGACATGAGAGAATTTCACAGGAGTGTTTTTCAGAAAAACCAAAAACTAGAATAATCCCAAAGTCCAACATATCAATTAATTGTTACACTTCCATATAATTAAATACTATATGGCCACGAAAATGAATAAATTATTGCTACATGTAACAACATGAGTTCATCTCCTCAAAATAATATTGAGTAAAGGAAACTAGATACGAAAGGATTATGCAGCACATGATTCCACTTACATAGATTTCAAAAGTAGGCAAAACTAATCTATGATTTTAAAAGTCACAATATGGTTACATTTAGAGGCGATGAATACCGACAAGGAAGGACATACAGAAGGCTTCTGGGATGTTAGTAATATTATTTTATTTCTTGTCTGGGTAGTGATTACATCACTGTGCTAACTTTGTGAAAATTCATCAAGCTATGTATGTGGATGATCTGTGTACCTGTCTGTATTTATATTACAGTTCAATAAAACACTTATTAAAACAAAACAAGCAAGCCCTTGAGGTTTTCACTCACCAGCCGGATGAGTTCTTCTTTAATGAGCCTGGTGATTTCTGCCTTTGCTTTCTGCACAGCCAGTTCATTGGCACCTGGTGATTGAGTGGAAAGCATGTTATTCATATTACTAGAATTGCACTGTCTTTTTATATATGTCATGGAGGCCCAGGAGAATATACTACAGTTGACTTTTAGGACACTGTACTGACTGTCAAGATAGCCTTTCAATGTCTGGTGGATAAATCATCCACATTATATAACAGCTGCTATTATTTGGTTACTTTTAGAGTATCAAATGTAACCACTAAGGTCACATTACATGGAGTATTAAGAGTTACTGGTATGTTGCTTGGAAAGAGCAAAAAAAAGATGATTAGCAATTTGTCCAGAATAGAGTAAGAAAAGGTTAAAGAGAAATATAACTTCCTTGGTTTATTCATTTAACAAATATTTATTTGACATTTATTATGTTCTTTGAAGTCTGTGAATGTTTCATAAAGGTGTCATCTCAACCATCTCAAAGAAGAGAGGAGGACTAGCCAAGTGGAGAGAGGAGGGATGCCATGGAGAGTATTTTGCAAAGGGAACCACATGTGCGATGGTACAGAATTAACAAAAGCATGCTTACTTATTGAAGGGTAAGAGAAGTTTAGTATGGTTGGAAAAAAGAGTATGAAAGAACATAGCAAAATAGCTGACTAGATAAGGTGAGCTAGAGGCATTCATTCAAGAAACATTATGTACTCACCATGTATGATATACTGTGAGAGATTTAGTACACAAAGACCTTATTCATGCTCTTTATAATCTTGTAGACTACTAGAAAAACTTACAAAGATATTACAACAGGGTGAGTAGGAGGTAGTTTACCAGAATAACTTTCTTTTTTTTTTGAGACAGGGTCTCACTCTGTGGCCCAGGCTAGAGTGCAGTGGCATCATCATAGGTCACAGCAACCTCAAACTCCTGGGCTCAAGCGATCCTCCTGCCTCAGCCTCCCGAGTAGCTGGGACTACAGGCACGCACCACTATGCCCAGCTAATTTTTCTATTTTTTGTAGAGACAGGTCTTGCTATCTTGCTCAGGCTGGTCTCACACTCCTGGCCTCAAGCAATCCTCCTGCCTTGGCCTCCCAATGTGCTAGGATTACAGGTGTGAGCCATCACACCCGGCCCAGAATAACTTTTAAGTATCACTTTTAAGATGGTTTTCCTGACTTCTCCAAGCAGAGTTAAGTGGTTTTTGTCCTCAGGACTCTCACAGTATTGTGTTCATTTTCACCATGACAGCACATTTTTTGAGGGAGAACGGACAAGATGTTTTTCCTGACAGGATGTGAACAGTGAAGAAGAAAAGTAAGATGCTAAGAATTGATTAGCAAGTAAAGAAAGTTAGAAGTAAAGAAGTATATATTGACTGGGTATGGAGGCTCATCCCTATAATCCTAGCACTTTGGGAGGCCAAGGCGGGAGGATCACTCAAACTCAGGAGTTCGAGACCGACCTGGGCAATAGCAAGACCCCCATTTCTTTAAAAAAAAAAAAAAAAAAAGGGAGGAAAAGAATTCACAAGAAACAAGACATTTTTCTCCCTTATTAGAAATGAACAACCTTTCTAACCAGAGGTGGGGGAGAAGAAGAGAGGTAGAGGCAGAGAGATGAAGAAACAGTTTAACAACAGGAAGGAAAGGGTCAAGTGTATGGCTGTGAAATCATAGCAACGTATCTAATGTAGTCCTATACCTCCACCAGCCACTAACCATATCATTTTAAAAGTGGGTGCTAGAGGGGAAGAGAGGTGGATAAAGGTGAGGGGAAGGGTAGAATCAAGAGCCAAGTCAGATTGAAAATTACAACAAAAATGAAATTCAGGAGGAAAATGTCAATTGGCATGAGTTGGTGTGAAGCTTGTTGTTATTTCTGTGCTATTTTTTTCTTTTGTAATTTTTTCTATGTGCTATTTTTAAAAGAAGGAAAATGACACTCTCACCTAGATCCAAGCAAAGAATATTTTCCTATTTTAGTTAGAGGCTGACCATTTGGACCAGTTTAAATTCTGACTTATGTAACTTCTTTAGGTAATAGGTTACATATGTTTATAAGCAGCCATGAAAAAGAGGCATTTCCTTTCACTGGTCCTAAAACAACTCTGGCTGCTTTTAAGGGATTCTCCACTAGTAAAAAGAGAGGGTCACAGAACAGGCTATATAAATTATACAGGCTGACTAGGCACGTAAGTCCTTCCTGTTCTCCTTCCCTTTGCCTGGTGGGAGGCCTGGAGCTGCTGAGCCAAACAGAGCCTCCAAGGAGCCAGCCAGGCAGTGGGGTCCCTCCAATTACAGAACTAGAAACAGATGACACTAGGCTCCTTCCATGCTAGCAACACCTGTTTTCATCCTGTTGGTGTTTAGTTGAGTTTGGTTAAAGTTTCAAAAACTAAATGATCCTTTAAAAACTCTAATTACCTCTGAAAATTCTAAAAGCTTTAGATCATTTAAATTACCAATTCCCAGTTCTTATTCACTATCATTATGTCTCTAGAATATTCTTAAAGATTTGTTTTCGACAAGGTTGTCTTTTTACTGGGGGGAAAAAAACTTGCTTAGATCATTATAAAAATGAGATGTTATTTCCTGAATGCAAGTTGACAGTGGGGAGAAGTAACCAGAACCATTCTACGTGGAAGGAAAAGTAAGCAGAAGCTGTGGGCTGTATACAGTGACTATCTTACTCATGTCACCTGGTAGTACAGGAGATGTGTTCTGATACAGTTATATGTAAACTGAACTTTGATGTTAACTATACTATACCAAACAAACATAACTACCTTTAAATTAATAAATGAATTACAAAAAGGAAACGTTTTCAAAGCAAATAATCATATCTCTGATTTACCTCTTTGTAAGGCAGGAATTTAAAATACTGGTTTTGCTTATGACACCTATGATATTCAAACAGAAAATAAAAGTTTGACTCCATGTATACCAAAGGTTTATCATCAGATTCCTCTGAATATCACTGTGTATCCATCCTGTACAGCCTAATGAACACAGTAGCAAAGACTTGCCCAGTTCCAAGTACAGAAAGATGTCATTTTAATTTTTGCTGCTCGAAGACCCAGGTGTCAGCAAGCCCCATTTTGCTATGTAATAAGGAACAGTGTCACACAATTTACAAATACATTGAGTCACTGGCAGACCAAAAGTCTTTCAGGATACATGAAAGGATAACATTTTAAAACCTGACTTGAAATAGATACAAGTCAGTTTCTCATAACCACAAACATGAACAAAAAAATGCAGTCTGCCTAGTTCTGCACCCACATCTTTTGTACACCACTTAAAAGTATTATGAAATTTACTGCAATGGCAGAGTGGCCAAAACATGGAAAACATAAAGGCTGCACTTAAGTTTCACCTTTGCCACAATTCATCATTATTAATTCAAAAAGTCTAATATTGAGAGTGATATTAGCAAAAATGGCACAGCACAGAACTGTAAAAGCCTGTCCCTCCACAGAAGAGGGTAATAAACTTGCAAAACCTGTCAAAATCAACTTTATTTGAACTCAGGAAACTAATCAAAAGTTTACAGCAACCAGGCAGACACTCAAGAAAAATTAAAAACCAGGCTGGGCATGGTGGCTCACGCCTGTAATCCCAGCACTTTGGGAGGCTGAGATGGATCACTTGAGGCCAGGAGTTTGAGACCATCCTGAGCAAAAGCAAGACACAGTCTCTACAAAAAAATAGCAAAAGTAGCTGGGAGTGGTGGCACGCACTTGTAGTCCCAGCTACTTGGAGGTTGAGGCAGGAGGATCACTAGAGCTCAGGAGTTTGAGGTTGAAGTGAGCTATGATGACACAGCAAGATCCCTCTCAAAAAAAAAAAAAAAAAGAAAACAAAAAATAAGGAAAAAAAACAACAAAAAACCCAGCTGAATCTCAGTAACAGAGCTTTTCAGTGTTTTAACTTACCCTGACTCTATTTCCCCTCCAATCCCCATCACTCCCCAGTCATAGCCTTGAACAGCCCACATCCCTGGTACCAGAATGAAACTTATTCTCAAAAAAATGTGGTTGTTTGTTTTGACCTGTCTGGTGGCTCCCTGAAGGACCAGCTCAAAGGGCTTGCCTTTATTTTACCTAACTTAGAACTCTCCAGGGCTGAGGCAGCTACTGGGGAAGTGGGGGAGGCATTTACCAAATGCAAATGCATTAGACACTACCTCCTAGGACAAGGGATAACAACTGGGGCAAAACACACACAAAAGGCTCGGAGGAAAGGCTGGGGAATGAAATGCTTTGGGGAATAATGGCTTTGTAAGGCTCTCACACATTCATGGGAATCTAGAAGGTCATGTGCACACCCAGGGCTGGGCACACGCTCAGAAAAGACCCGAGAAGGCCATAAGCTCTCACTACCTCTGGCTGACCTTCAGGCTCTATGCAAGCATAAAGAGAAAGCTAAGGCAGAGTTGTACCGCCTGGCTGAGAACTGAAGGCTTGCCCCAATACACACAGAGAACACATCTGCAAAGAACAGAAGATTTTTTTCCTCCCTAGGCATTTAAGGAAATCTCTGTCAAATCACTATCTGTGCCCGGACTTAAGCATTATAAAAGGTATCCATGTGACAAAAACATTTGTACCCCCTTAATATTTTGAAATTAAAAAAAAAATCACTATCTGACTTCAGTAGCCACACACGACAAAGAATACAGACTATACAAAATTAGTTCAGAAAAGTCACTAAATGATAATTACAAGCAGCAGCAATAAATAATGGGGAATGGGGAGAATCAGATTTCTAGTTACCACATTACAATATTCAAAATGTCCAGTTTTTAACAAAAAATTAAGGAGCATGCAAAGAAACAAGAAACCATGGCGCAATCACAGGAAAAAAGAGAAGTTAACAGAAACTGTCCCTGAGGAAACCCAGACATTGGACTTACTAGACAAAGACCTTAAAATCAACTATTTTAAACATGCTCTTCTCTTCCTGAGATCTGATTAATAAAAAATAAGTAAATAAATATGCTCAAAGAACGAAAGGAAACTATGGACAAAGAACTAAAGGAAACCAGGAAAATTATGTCTAACTAAATAGAATTATATCAATAAAGAGCTAGAAATAAAGGAACCAAATAGAAATTCTGGAGTTTAAAAGTAAAATAACCGAAATGAAAAATTCATTAGAGGGGTTCAACAGCAGATTTAAGCAGGCAGAAGAAAGAATCACTGAATTTGGCTGAGTGTGGAGACTCATGCCTATAATCTCAGCTATTCAGAAGGCTGAGGCAGGAGGATTGCTTGAGGCAAAGAGTTCAAGACCAGCCTGGACAACACAGTGAGACCTCCTCTCAAAAAATGAAAAAAAAAAAAGAATCACTGAACTTGAAGATAGGCCAATTGAGATCAAATTTAAGAGGACAGGAAAAAAAAGGAATGAAGAAAAATGAATAGAGCCTAAGAGACTTGGGGGACAGCATCAAATACACCAACACATGTACAACGGTACATATGGACCTAAATGATGGCCAGAATATTCCACTTACTAGAAGCATCAATGGGTCAGTCCTTAAAATGTATGCTTTTAAGAGTGATTTCTAATTTGACTGAATTGTCAAAATTGAAGAGTCCCATAAACAGATCTTTTACCTTTGCATATGTACTGAACTTCTAAATAAAGACTTCAAATGGCCGGGTGTGGTGGCTGACGCCTGTAATCCTAGCACTCTGAGAAGCTGAGGCGGGAGGATCACTTGAGGTCAGGAGTTCGAGACCTGCCTGAGCAAGAGCAAGACCCCAGTCTCTACTAAAAACAAAAAAAATTAGCTGGGCATGGTGGCACACGCCTGTGAGCTATGATGATGCCACTGCACTCTAGCCGAGGCGACAGACCGAGACTCTGTCTCAAAAGAAAAAAAAATTTTAAAAAAGACTTCAAATGATATATGAAACTATTTTTTTCTCATAGGTGTTCCTTACTTTCAGTCCTCTCTAGGATTGATCTCCCATTCTCTCTGCATCTATTACATCTACATCAACCTTGATTCAACTCAAGCCTGAAACAGAACCAAGAGTACATACTTTCAATTGCCAAGTAAATTTTCCGCTCTCCTTCCTTGGGTTCTTTGCCAGGAGGGAAGTATGTTCCTCTGATTGTAATTGCAGCTTCAGAGTATTCACTGATTCTCTGCAGAGCTTCCTTAGAAGTAACTTTCCACCTAGCAGTCTAAAAGAGAAGGGGGGGAAAAAAATCACATCACAACAGGATAAAAAACCCTGGTGTGCTGACCAAGAATAGGTTAGCTAACATATTATGGACAATATGAAGATTATAATTAACACATAAGCTATATCATAAGTTCATTTAGATCCTAATGTACCTTGAACTTACTCATAAAAATCAAATTTCTATTGTTCTACTGTCTATTGCTTAGGTAAAAAGTGAACTATTAAAATGTTCATGGGTTTTAAAGATGAGATTTTGCTCCTAAAGAAGCAAGAGTTACTACTTCATGATAAAAAAAGGTTTAAATCTGTTACTTGCCTGTGGGAAATCATTGATTTCTAATTCTTCCTCATATCTCTTAAAAGATTCATTCTGTCCACCATCCTGTCTCTCTTCTTCTTGTTTCTCTAAAGGCACATAATTGAGCTTGGCATTGATCTTTTCAGCAAGCTGCTCTGCGATGGTTTTTGCAGACACAGTGGGCGCCAGAATGGTGCCACCTCTGAGAATTGCATTGGTGGCCTGTTGCATCACATCCTGCAGTCAAAGAAGGCCTACAGTCAAATCTCAAATGAGCACAGAGACAGGTACCACAAATTGGTTCTCTGAAAAGCCTCTAACTCTGTATTTATGTATGTTTAACAAATAAATAAATAAACTTCTTTCTTATGCCTAGTCCCACCTATATGTGCAATTTAGCAGTATATATTAAAAATTAAGTTTAATGTATCTCCCTGTTGATGAGAAAAGGCAGGAACATTCAACTCTCTATTAAATATTCTATTAGATCACAGATAAGCACTTGGTAATTAGCTAACTCTTAATATCAGATGTAGTAAATATTTCCAAAATCATTTACATACTTTGTGACTCCTAGGAATTTCCTCTGACTTAGAATCTTTATACTACTACCATCATTAAGCCCCTCCTCCTCCATGACCCAACCCAACATACAATAAATTATAGTAAATGACTTACTCAAAATCTTCAAATTACTGTTGAAATTAACAAACCATTCTTTGGAAATGCTATGAAAATTTACCCTCACTTAGAAATTAACACAAAAGCTTCCAAGAAAAAGATGCCATGTGAAATATTTAAAAATCACTTTTCTCCACTGGTTAAACCCATGTTAGTTTGAGTCACATAACTGGGAATTTGTATATCCAGGGAATTATGTGTCCAATAACCCATCCAATAAAAGCAGATAAAGAAAGAAAAAGAGAAGTACTTCTTGATGATTTTGGTAAGATCAATCAGAATACTATTCTATAGAACTAGCAGTTGGGCATGGTGGCTCACACCTGTAATCCTAGCACTCTGGGAGGCCAAGGCAGGAGGATTGCGTGAGCTCAGGAGTTCGAGACCCGCCTGAGCAAGAGTGAGACCTTGTCTCTACTAAAAATAGAAAAAAAATTAGGTGGGCATTGTGGCATGCTCCTATAGTCCCAGCTACTCGGGAGGCTGAGGCAGGAGGATCGCTTAAGCCCAGGAGTTTGAGGTTGCTGTGAGCCAGGCTGACACGATGGCACTCTAGCCCGGGCAACAGAGTGAGACTCTTTCTTAATTAATACATACATACATACATACATACATAAATAAATAAATGAAAAGTTAGCTGGACATGGTGGTGTGCGCCTGTAATCCTGGCTACTTGGGAGGCTGAGGCAGGAGGTTCACCTGAGCCCCAAAGTTCAAGGCTGTAGTGAGCTGTGATCGTGCCACTACACTCTAGCCTGGGCAGCTGAGTGAGATCCTATCTCTTAAAAAAAAAAAAAAAATTTAAATAAAATAAAACTATCTATGGCTAACAAGCCTAATAGGCATTCCAATATAGGCATAAAGTCCTTAGTTAACCACACTAGAGAGATCATCCAAATGCAATTATCAATAGAGAATGTTAAATTCTCACAAACTCAATGTCTAAGACAATCCGTTGTTCACTTGTGCTCAACATAATTCCTGAAAAGTATTTAAAATCAAAGAATTTATAAAAAGTATTGACCGAGGCCAGGTGCGGTGGCTCATGCCTATAATCCCAGTACTTTGGGAGGCCAAGGCACAAGGCAGGAGGATCACTTGAGGTCACGCATGAGGTCAAGACCAGCCTGGTCAACACAGCAAGACCTCACCCCTACAAAGTATTTTTTTAAAAATTAGCCGGGCATGATGGTGCATGCGTGTAGTCCCAGCTACTCAGGAGGCTGAGGCAGGGGGATTGCTTAGGCTCAGGAGTTAGGGGCTGCAGTGAGCTATGATCGTACCACTGCATTCCAGCTTGGTTGACAAAGCAAGATCTGTCTCAAAAAAGAAAAACAAAACATACTGACTGAGATTTGGAATAAATTACTTAATACCTGAGACTCAATGCCCAAATTCTTCTGAGCATTGATTCTAAGAGCCAATCTCTTAGCAATTTCTAATTTCTCAGCATTTCCTGCAGTCGGAGCAGGGACACTTGATGTTCCAGGAGCAGCCATATCCTTCACTCTCTTCTTTGAATTAAACATGCTTTCAATTTGCTCATCAATCTAGACCAAGGGTAAAAAAAGAAGGATTAATAAACACTGATTAGAAATACCAAACTAGGTATACCTACAGAAACAATTAAGGAATGTTTCCACCGAAAGGCTAGAATCAGACAGTTACATTTACATAAATTCCACTAAACAGGTCAACAGAAACATATACTACCTCTTTGTTAAAGGTAACACATTTAATTTCAAAAATCAGTTGTTTATGGTTAATGAAAAAAAAACAAAACAGAAAACAGAGATACAATGCAGCATGAACTACTTAATCAAACTCCTGAGAGGTCCAGAAAATACATCCCAGTTCAGTAAATGAGGAAACATGTGCTGTCAAGACAGAACAGCCAATATGATGCAGCTGAGTTACTCCAGGGCTCAAGCCTTGAGGCCAAATTACAGTGCAGTGAAAGAGGCTGGAAGAAGGGCTATATAACTCAATGCCAGTGGACAATTAAAAATACAGTCAATAATTCTCAGGGGGAGTAGTACAGCATGTTCCTAAGGCAGGGCCCCCAAACCTCTTCCCAAATCATAAAATGCAATTGGATTTGCCTTAAAAACTGAGTAGCAGAATCAGAAAAGGTTTCTTGCCTTCTTCCTTTCAATCAAGAAAGGAAAGAAATGAAGGTTGGCTCTCCTGTCAAGGCAAGAGCAACAATGAAAGCCCCAGCTCTATAGGAGTCACATGAGCCCTACTACTATTTGCACTTCTTTTTAAAAATGCCTTTTGCCCAACAATAACTAATGATACCACTGACTAAAGAGAAACAAACCCCTTCATAAATTCAGTTTGGGTTAATACGGCTTTATCTTCTAAATCTCAAATGCAGAGAAAAGCTTGTTCAGGGTTTAAAAACTAGTTAATTTAGAAAGCCCCTTTACTGAAATAAAAACAGCCAATTTAGCTCCTTTTTAAAAGCATTTGTTACCTATTAAGGGGTTTTAGTTATCAACTAGTTTTAAACTCAACATTTAGCTAAGTAGAACTTTTAAATTAAACAGCATGCATTGTATTAAAATCTAAACAAAGACATAAAATCAGGAATGAGGAATGTGTATGTGCTAGTTGATAGAGTTAACGTTACTTTCAACTTTTTCACTTAAGTATTGTTCAAATTTTTAATAAAAATTATATATTACGTTAACAGCCAAAGAAACAACATATTTCATCATGAGATTTTAAAAAATTATGAAAAGTACAGTAGTCCTCCCTTATATGCAGGGAATATGTTGCAAGACCTCCAGTGGATGACTGAAACATTGGATAGTACCATACCCTATATATATATTATCCTATGTATGTTTTTCCTATTCATACATACCTATGATAAAATTTAATTTATAAATTAGGCACAGCAAGAGATTAACAATAACTGATAATAAAATAGAACAATTATACAAATATGCTGTAATAAAAGTTATATGAATATGGTCTCTCTCTCAAAATTCTATAATATTTTCAGACTGCAGTTGAGCACTGATAACTGAAACTGCAGAAAGCAAAATCGCAGATAAGGGGAAACTATTATAATATAAAACAAAGACAGGTGGTTTTAAATTATTTAATACTCTTCCCTTTAAGAGGCAGAGCCTCCTCTTGAGTGTAGGCTGGACTTAGTGACTTGCTTCTAATAGAATAAAGTAGAAGTGACAGTGTGTGACTTCAGAGACTAGTCATGAAAAGCACTAAGGCTTCCTCTTTGCTCTCTCTCGGATCACATGCTCTGGTGGAAGGTGGCTGCCATGTGGTGAGGGCACACAGGCAGAGTGAAGAATTGAGGAATCCTGTAAACATCAAAGTGAGTGAGCCATCTTGGAAGCAGATCATCCAGCATGTCATGCTTGAAGATGGCTGCAACCTGGGCCAACAGCTTGACTACAACCTCATAGGAGCCTAAGCCAGAACTACCTGGCTAAACTGCTCCTGATATCCTGACCCTCAGGAAATATGAGATGATAAATGTTTTGCTTTAACCTGCTAAGTTTTTATTTGTTACATAATAACAGATCACTAAAACAATGACTTTATTGAATTTTGAGCCAGTATGGTATACTAGAAAGAAATGGCCTACAGTTAACAGGAGACCTGGGTTCTGGTCCTGGCTATGCTTAACTCCCAGTGTGGTCCTGAATCAAACACTTTTTCTCGTCCTCAATTTCTTCCATGAGAAAAACAGATTGAATTCCTGATTTCCAACATTGTTTTGAGCTAAAGTTTAATATGACATATCAAAAAAAGTATTGTATGATCAAATATGTTAGGAAATTTCTGGGTTAAGCAAAGTTAAACAAGTTTCCTTAATTAAAACTTTGCATATTGTTGATGTTATAATGTGTGTTCAATATATCAAGAGGTGGGGGGTACTGGTATATAGTAGATAGATTTCCCAAAACTATTATAGAAACACCCTCTTCTAAAGCTCCTGTGATTAGGGTTCCAAAGATTAGACTCTGTGAAACCCTCAAATTGCTGAGCTCTCAGGGTCACTCCTCACTGGATCATAGATAATGCCATAAGCTAAGAACATGGGCTTTGATAAGAGTATACTGGGTACTAGTACTGGCTCTTCTCCATAGTAGCTGTGTAAACTTGAAAAGGTTATTATTTCTTTCTAAGCCTCGATATACTCAATTATAAAATGCAAATACTCTGAGTATCTACTTTGTATGGTTATTGTGAGGAAGTAAGTAAAATATCCCTGTAAAATAGCTGGCACAGTGTGTGGCACTTAGTAGTATTCAATAAATGTTGACAATCATTATTAATAAAAATATTTTGTAATTACCAAACTCAAAAAGATAAAAAATAATATTAGTATCAATTTGTTAAAAGGTATGGCCAGCCAGGCACTCTTTCACACCATACAGTGAGTGCAAACTGGTACTCCCTTACTGGAGGATAATCTGACAATGTGTAAGACCAAATCAGACATACCCTTTGGTCTAATAATTCCACTTATAAACATGCTCAAAACTTGTTCTGATGAGTGTGCAAAATTAAATGTGCAAGGATGTGCAATGAAGTATAGTTTATAATAGTAGAGTATATTCCAAATAGTGACTATATGGAAACAATCCATGTATTAAAAAATAAAGGAGTTTCATTCATTCAACCGTGAAACATCAATATAATGAAATATTATATAGCCCATCAAGAATAATTTAAGAGTAAATTTACTAAAATGGAAAGAATTCTATATACTGTTGCTGTAAAGAAGATTATAAAGGAGTATGATCCCATTTTAATGAAAATACATAAATACAAGTGCATGTAAACACATACATGTACACACACAGAGAAAAAAGTTGGGAAGGGTACATACTAAGAAGGTTCCCAGTGATTGGCTATTTCAACAAGCCTATGGCAAGACCTTCAGAACAAAAGGAATAACTGCTGCAACTGGCAAAAATGAGACTTAGAACAATACTTACATCCACTGCAGCATCTTCGTCATCTGAATCTTGTAGACCAAGAGCCGCTTTTTGTAACTTCTTCCTCTCATTAGCCAAAGCTTGTTCTGTTTCATCAAACTTGAATCCCTTACCAGAGAACCCACTACTCTTCTTAATTATTTTTCCCTCCTTTCAAAAAAACAAAAACAAAAACGTTAATCTCATAGTAAAAACTTTAATGTTTAGGAATTTATAGCAATTAAATATTTTTCAAGGTGGTTTATGCCAATGTAACAAAAACACTTCATCTGTTATGTAAGAAAAAATAAGAGCTCTACATAGACATCACAAAATACTAAGTTCAAGCAAAAGAACAGATTTTATTTTCACTTTTTTCCCATCTCTAAAGAGATAAGTGAAAATAGGCCTATTAAAATTCCCAAATATTAACAAAAAAGATTTCCAAGTATTAAATATTTAAGCTTTAGAACACACTAATGATTTGCACAAGAGTAACATGGGTTAAAAAAACTCACAGCTTTCTGTTGATCTTTGAAATCACTCCAAAGTTTCTCTAGATCAGGAGGCACCGCAGTCCCTGACAATTCAAGAGCTTTAATTATGTCACCAGCATAGCGAGCTTGATCTTCTGTGATAAAAGTGTAGGCATAACCCTAACAAATGATGAAAAAGTAGAATTATTAGAAACTAACAAGATGAATCCTACTTAGATCACATGTAAGATGAAATCTGAACTACCTAATAAATCTTCATGAGACTGATACGATTACTAAAGAATTTTAAAGGCCACAAAAGAGCCCTATTAATTTCTTTAATAGTTCAAAGTGAAATATCTAGATTTAATATTTAAAATTAAGATAAGCAAAACTAGAGAATTTCTAATTTAGGCCAAGTGCAGTGGCTCACACCTGTAAGTCCACCCCTTTGGGAGGTCAAGGCAGGAGGATCACTTGAGGCCAGGAGTTTGAGACCAGCCTGGGCAACATACCAAGACCCTCGTCTCAACAAAGAATTAAAAAAATCAGCCAGTTGTGGTGGCGTACACCTGTAGTACCAGCAACTTAGGGGGCTGAGTCAGGAGGATTGCTTGAGCTAAGGAGTTGGAGGCTACAGTGAGCTATGATTGTACCACTGCACTCTAGCCCAGGCAGAAAAGCAGACTCTGTCTCCAAAAAAGAAAAAAAAAACCCCAACATCAACAAAAAACCCCAGAAAATTTCTAATTTCTTTATGCATAAGTAGAAATATATGCCATTTTAATGCACAATTGTTATATCTAGTAGTTTTCTTCAATATAGTATTTTATTTTTCTTTTTTGCTTGCATCCCCATCCTCTGCTATGTACTATACCACTCTCATTCATATTAATTTCCTAGAATGTAGCTTTCTGTATTTTTAAGACCAATAAAATTTAAAAAAGTGTACATACATGGATTATATGTATAAATATATGTATATACAATATGTTTGATTATATACATAAATGAATTTTTTTTTTTTGGAGACAGATTCTCACTCTGTCACCCTGGCTGGAGTGCAGTGGCATCATCATAGCTCATTGCAACCTCAAACTCCTGGGCACAAGCAATCCTCCTGCCTCAGCCTCCTGAGTAGCTGGAACTACAGGCACGCACCACCACGGCCAGCTAATTTTTCTATTCTTTGCAGAGATGGAGTCTCGCTCTTGCTCAGGCTGGTCTCGAACTTCTGAGCTCAAGCCATCCTCCTACTTCAGCCTCCAAGAGTGCTAGGATTACAGGCATGAGCCACCACACCCAGCCTGAATTGTTTTATGTATTTATTTTTGTAACTTTTACAAAAATGGGATCAGCTACATCACCTCCCTCTCTAAAGCATTCAAGTTGCCATCTTCACGAAACATTTTGATCCTAACAGTGAACTGTTATAAATTTTAAAACATGGTTTAAAAGTTTATTTTAGGGCTGGGTGCAGTGGCTCACGCCTATAATCCTAGCACTCTGGGAAGCCAAGGCAGGAGGATCACTTGAGCTCAGGTGTTCAAGACCAGCCTGAGCAAGAGAGACCCTGTCTCTACTAAAAATAGAAAAATTAGCTGGGCGTGGCGGCACATGCCTGTAGTCCTAGCTACTCGGGAGGCTGAGGCAGGAGGATCGCTTGAACCTAGGAGTTGGAGGTTGCAGTGAGCTATCATGACGCCACTGCACCCCAGCCCAGGCGACAGAGTGAGACTCTGTCTCCATAAAAGAAAAGGATAAATGCCATCACTACTTAGGAGCTATGTAACCTTGGATAAGTGACTCAACTTTTACGTACCTCAATTTTTCTCATCTATAAAATAAAGTAACATTCTCTACCTGAGATGAAATAAGATTGATATATGTAAAGCACTTAGAACAGTACCTGGCAGATAATAAGTATTCCATAAATGTATGCTATTATTATTAATAATATTGCTTCATTATGCAATGTCCAGGATTGGAAAATCAAATATATCATCATCAATATCTCCAACAACAGAATATTCTGCTGCCTTCAGAAAGAATGTGTTAAATATAAGTTACCAAATAAAGATGAGTCAAAAAAGCAAATAATATATATATATATATGTGTGATATAGGGTGGGGGTGGTACATGTAGAGATGGGTGTATTTTATGATCCCATGTTTTTATTTTTAAAAAAAGCAATGAAATTCTGAAGTGACAGGCATTGTTAAAATTAAAAAAAGCAATGAAAGATCCTGAACCATATACACTTATGAATATATGTGTATAGACAGTCCCTGACCTGTTCAACTTAATGATTTTTCAATTTTATGATGGTACAAAAGCAATATGCATTCAGTAGAAACCATACTTCACATACCCATACAGCCATTCTGTGTTTCACTTCCAGTATAGTATTCAATAAATACATGAGATACTCAACACTTTATTATAAAATAGGTTTGTGTTAAATAATTATGCCTAACTGTAGGCTAGTGTAAGTATTCTGATCATGCTAAAGGTAGGCTAGACTAAGCTATGATGTTCAGGTGTATTAAATGCATTTTCAACTTAGGATATATTTTTAATTTATGATGGTTTTATCAGGATGTAACCCCATCGTAAGTCGAGGAGCATCTGTACAGAAATTTTTAGGCTTGGAGGGGAGGGGAACCAAACGGGGACACAAGCTGTCCACAGTATCTGCCTATAAAGAGCAGACAGGTATGTGGTAATTGTAACAGTTCTTAGACATGTATATGTATATAAATTATTAACAACAACCATTAACATCAACCAATCACCTCTGATTAATGATTTTCAAAATGTCCCCATAACTCCTATTATCTACCACTTAAAATACTAAAGAGACACCTATATTTTAACATAACAGAAACCAACTATAAAAAAATTCTTTTTACCTTGTTGCCTGCTCTTCCAGTCCGTCCTGCTCTGTGCACATAATCCTCATAATGATTGGGGCAGCTATAATTTACTACAAGAATTAGATGTTTCACATCTAGGCCTCGGGCAGCAACAGAGGTGGCCACAAGAAGTTTGCAGGTCCCATTCTTAAAGTCATTTATGATGCTATCTCTGTCATATTGATCAATGCCTGCAGGTAAATTAAAGAGAAGAGCTATAAAACAACACGTTCAAATAAAATTTTTCTATTTCTTCTGACAGAGAATGAATCTAAACTTGGAATAAAAAACAATCTCACACTTTTCAACTCCTACAATATAGAAAATAAAAGACTAAGAAAATTTAATGGCAAGATTGAAAATTATTGCTATTAACTCATTTATGAATCTTTCAACTCTGCCTTGTTTTGTCCCCTTTCTTGTATATAAAGCTTATATTTATAGAGGCCCAGTATCAGAATCACTAACCTGTTTTGGGGCCGAAGGGAGAAAAGGCAAGAACAGTCAGCCTATAATGACAGGATTCAGATCTTTGTTTGTTTCCTGTAGCTTATTTAGAGCCTTGCTACTCAGTTTTGTCCAAGGAATAGAGCAGCAGCACATGGGAGCTTGTTAGAAATGCAGAATCTCAGGTCCTACCCTAAACTATGGAATAAGAATCTTCTTTTTTTTTTTCAAATAGGGTCTTGCTTTGTTGCCTGGACTAGGTATCATCACAGCTCTCTGCAACCTCAAACTCCGAGGCTCAGCGATCCTCCTGCCTTAGCCTCCTGCTAAGTGAACTGTTATAAATTTTAAACCTGGGACTACAGGTAGACACCACCATGCCTGGCTAATTTTTCTATTTTTTGTAGAGACAGGGTCTCACTATGTTGCTCAGTCTTATCACGAACTCCTGGCCTCAAGCAATCCTCCTGCCTTGGCCTCCCAAAGTGCTAGGATTATAGGTGTGAGCCACCCACCCAGCCTAGAATCTACATTTTAACAAGGTCCTTAAATGACTACTATGTGCATATTCAAGTTTGAGGTGCACTGGTTAAAAAGTACCCAACTGGATCTCTCTTAAATATGTGACCCAAAGAGGCTCAGTGTGAATGATAAGAGTATAAAACACCAAAATGTTCAATTACAAGATGCCAGGCTATAAAATGTTTTATGATGGAGTACCAAGGAATCCCTGGTAATAGAAAAGGGAATAGGATAAAATCTCAAACCATAAAACTCATTCTTGCAACAGGAGATTTCACAAGAAATCTGGGTTTAAGAAAAACCCAGAATGTTTAGCATCTAAATATTTATCAATATTAATTCCTACTACTACCTAAATTTTAAATGTAGTCTCCAAATATTGACATAAAGGAAGTAATGGATCTTATGTCAAAGCAACTGGGATCTAACACCATACAAAAAATCTCTTCAGAAAAACTAATGGACTCAATATCAACATAAATTTGTGATTTAAAAATACCAAAACTTTTACTTTAGTCTAAGGTATCATGACTACTAACACAACTGCACATATTTTATTCCTTGGAATTGAATATAATATGCCAACTGAAGCATATGGGATGCCTACCCAACAATCATTAACCCTACTCCTTTTTAAAATAATGCCAATTTTGTTCATATACCAACTCAACACATGGTCATGTATACATCAAGTGGGAGATGAGCCTAATTCTCAGTTTCAAGAGGTTAATCATGCTTAGTGTAAACCAGTCCTTCTCAAATTTTGCTCAGGATGCCTTTACACTCTTAAAATCAATAGGAACCATACCCAAAGAGCTTTAGTTTATATAGGTCTTGTCTATCAATATTTAATGCATTAGGAATTAGAACTGAGGAAATTTTAAAATACTTAATTTGTTCAAAATAACAATGGAACAATTACATGTTAAAACAAAAAAACATTTTTTGTGAAAAATAACATTTCCAAAATAAAAAATAATTTATTAAGACAAATGGCATTGTTTACATTTCTATCAGTCTCTTTCATGCCTGGCTTAATAGAAGATAGCTGGAGTCTCAAATCTTCTGTATTCAATCTGTTGCAACATAAAATGCCATGTAGTCTCTAGAAAACACTACACACTAATGAGAGAATGAGAGTGAAAAAGGCAAATGACATCACTGGATGATTATGAAAACACATTTGGCCTCTCGAACCTCCTAAAGTCTCAGAGACTCCCAGGGGTCCCAGGATAATACTTTAAGAACCATCTGTCATTCCCCTTGCCTATGAATGATTTAGGCTGAAGCATGTGATGCAATTCTGTCCTAAAAGATACAAGAAAAAGTATAGACAGGAAATTATATAGGAAACAATTTCCTTACTTATATAAAAAGCACACATTTCCACCAATGTAGGAGAGACTCTTATTGGACCAAACCCTCCTGCAAATAACAACTACGAATTCTGGACAAAATATAAAGACCAACTACCTAAAGGTACCAGAGAATGACTAAAAGCAGGGAGAGTTCAGGCGCAGCGGCTCACGCCTGTAATCCTAGCACTTTTGGAGGTTGAGTTGGGAAGATTGCTTGAGTCCAGGAGTTGGAGACCAGCCCGAGCAACATACCAAGACCCCGTCTCTATAAAATCTAGAAAAATTAGCTGGGTGCAGTGGCATGCGCCTGTAGTCCCAGCTACTCAGGAGGCTGAGGCAGGAGGATTGCTTGAGCCCAGGAGTTTGAGGTTGCAGTGAGCTATGATGATGCTACTGCACTCTAGACTGGGCAACAGAGTGACACCCTGTCTCAAAAAAACAAAAACAAAAACAAAAACAAAAACAAAAACAAGGATACTATCCACAGAGAGAAAGACAACTCAGAATAGGAGAAAATATCTGCAAATCATATATCTGACACGGGATTATTAACCAGAATATATAAAGAAATCCTACAACTCAACAACAAAAACAAAAGTCAATATAAAAAATGGGCAAAGGCTTTGAATACACATTTCTCCAAGTAAGATATACAAATGGTCAATGAGCACATAAAAAGATGCTCAACAATATTAGTTATAAGGGAAATGCAAATCAAAACCACAATGAGATATCACTTCACTCCCACTAACATAGCTATTATTTTTAAAAAAAGGGAAATCAAGTGCTGGCCAGCATGTAGAGACATTGGAACCCTAGTATGTTATTAGTAGGAACATAAAATGGCATAGCCACTGTGGAAATCAATTTGATGATTCCTCAAAGAGTTGAACAAAGATTGCCATATGACCAAGCAATTCTACTCCTAGATATAAACTCCAAATAATTAAAGACAGTAACACAAGATACTTGCATGCCAATGCTTGTAGTAGAATTATACACAACAGCCGAAGGGTAGAACCAACTTAGGGGTCCATCAACAGATGAATGAATAAAGAAAATGTGGTACACAGTCATCCCTAGGTATCCACAGGGGACTGGTTCCAGGACCTCCCTCGGGTACCAACACTCACAGATGCTCATGTCCATGATATAAAACGGCACAATATTTGCACATAACCTATGCACATCCTCCCATATACTTTAAATCATTTCTAGGTTACTTACAATATCTAATACAATGTAAATACTATACAAATGGTTGTTATGCTGTATTGTTTAGGAATAACAACAAGAAAAAAAGTCTGTACATATTCAGTACAGACACAAAAATTTTTTTCAAATATTTTCAATCTGTAGGTTGGTTGAATCCACAGACGTAGAACCCATGGATACACAGGGCTGATAAACGGAATACTATTCAGCCTTAAAAAGGAAATCATTTATTCATTAACTCATTTATTTTTTGGAGACAGAGTCTTGCTCTGTCGCCCAGGCTGGAGTGCAGTGGCATGGTCATAGCTGACTGCTGTCTTAACTCCTGGGCCCAGGCAATCCTCCTGCCTTAGCCTCCCAAATAGCTGGGATTACAGGCTCAAGCCACTGTGCCCAGCTAAAAAGGAAATCTGATACATACTACAACATGGATGAATCTTGAAAGCATTATGCTAAGTGAAAAAAGCTAGGCAGAAAAAAAAAATAAGGTATGATTTCACTTATCTGAGGTATCCAGAAGAGGCAAATTCATAGAGACATAAAGCAGAATAGAGGTTACAAGGGACTGATGGGAGAGGGAAATGGAGAGTTATTGTTTCATAGGTGCAGTTGCTATTTGGATGATGGAAAAGTTCTAGAAATAGATAGTGGTGGTTACACAGCACCACAAATGCACTTAAAAATAGTTAAAACGGTAAATTTTATGTAATGAATATTTATCACAATATAAAAAAAGAAAAACATAATGAGTCATCTTCAAACATTAAAAGGTAACCAAATATAAATCTTCAAAGCCCTTTTAATATCATCCCTTATGAAGCCTGGTGTGGTAGACTATATATATTTTCCAAAGATGATAGCAAAAGTATGTCCTATCCCACATGTTCTTGTGCATGTGGGATGACATTCTCCCATCAAGAAGTAGAGTCTATGCTTTATTCTCTGGAATCTGGGCCACTGAGTTGACTACTTTAACCTATAGTATATGGCGGAAATGAAAGTTCAGCCAATTCCAGTATCATCCTTAACTGGCTGGCCAGTTTCTGGTTCTTGCCTCATGACCAAGCAGCCTCATAGAGAGGACCACAGGGCCCTTGGCCAATTGCCTGACTGAGCTCCCAGTCAAGAGCCAGTACCAACTTGCCAGCCACATAAGTGAGGCAAATTGGAAGTGCATCCCCAGCTCCACTGTGTCGTAGTAGACATGACATGAAACAGACTAGATGTACGTGGTGAGCTCTGCCCAACTTGCAGATTCATAAGCAAATAACTACTGCCACTAAATTTTGGGGTGGTTCATTACTAGACAGCCAGAACATCTCATTAATGAGGGTAATTCAAACTATTTCTGTTCCGTATGTTTTGTGTTCTAGTTCCACATATGCATTACAATGGCAATGTTACACAAAAATTAATACATTACTTTAAAATTTCAATAAAAGTTCTAAGGTGAATCATGAAAACCTCTAGGTAGCATGTGCAATGGAGAAAGTATAACCTGAGTCAGAAATATTTAAATTCAATTCCTCCTTAACTGATCAACAGCAATGGAATTTGGTCAAACCAATGTATGCTTGTCTGATTTTATTTCTCAGTAAGATAGGGCAATAATAATGCTTACCCCCACAGAGCTGTTGTGAATAAAAGCTGATATAAATGATATCAAATTTAGGCCAGGTGCAGTGACTCATCCTGTAATCTTAGTACACTGGGAGGTCGAGGAGGGGAGGATTGCTTGAGCCCAAGAGTTCAAAACCAGCCTGAGCAAGAGTGAGACCTTGTCTCTACTGAAAAGAGAAAAATTAGCCAGGTGTCGTGGTGTGCACTTGTAGTCCCAGCTACTTGGGAGGCTGAGGCAGGAGGACCCCTTGAACCCAGGAATTTGAGGCTGCAGTGAGCTATGATGATACCACTGTACTCTACTCAGAGCAACAGAGTAAGATTCTGTCTCCAAAAAAAAAAAAAAAAGAAATGATATAAAATTTACTTCTAAATTATAGAGAATAAAGCAAATATCATTCAGACCACAGCACAGTGCTTGGCAAATTAAACACTTAACAGATATTTCATGTGTGAATGAAATTAATCATTACCGCCATGAAGAGACATGCAAGGATAAGATGCTCTCATTAAATCCTTCAGAAGACCATCAGCATGTTCCTGCTTATCCACAAATATAATGACAGATCCTGATTCTTGATAATGGCCTAGAAGCTCAAGTAACTTCAAGAATTTCTTTTCTTCTTCAATCACAATCTGAAAACACCAAATTGCACCAAGTTAATGGAATGAAAATGCAAATACATCCCTTGGACTGAAATATTCATTTTGTTTGTGGTGAATGAATAAACTATAATATCTTGCTACATCTTTAGTAAGAGCTAGGAACACGGTTTTAATTGTAAACCAATGAGACAAAAAAAAATTTGTAAACTTTCAAAGAGTAAGTGGCTTGCACATGTGGGCAAATGACTGTCTGTTCTCTGTGCCTCTTAATTTCATATCATAGTTACTAAAGAATAAGATACGTATATGACATTTCTATCTACCAGCTCACCACTTCTGACAAGACAAACTAAAATTAGCATTTAATTTATTTTTAAAGAGATAGGGTCTTGCTATGTTGCCCAGGCTAAAGTACAGTGGCTATTCACAGGTGTAAGCCCACTACAGATCAGCACAGGACTTTTATTGGTTTTTTTTTTATTATTTCAGAATTATTATGGGGGTACAACACTTTGGCTATATATATTGCCCATACACTGCCCATGACAGAGCTACAATCGTGGACATCCCCCAAACTGTGCTCCCCGCATCCATTCAGTGAGAGTTTTCCCATCCCCTCCATCCCCCTCCTGCCTGCCCGCCCCCCTGATGAATATTATTGCCATGTGTGATGTAAGTGTTGATCAGTTAGTACCAATTTGATGGTGAGTACCAGTGGTGCTTGTTTTTCCATTCTTGTGACACTTCGCTTCCAAGAATGGGCTCTAGCTCCAACCAGGATAATACCAGATGTGTTAATTCACCATTGTTTTTTATTGCTGAGTAATACTCCATGGTATACATATACCACATTTTATTAATCCACTCGTGTATTGATGGGCACCTGGGTTGTTTCCACATCTTTGCAATTGTGAATTGTGCTGCTATAAACATTTGTGTGCAGATGTCTTTATTATAGAATGTCTTTTTTTCCTTTGGGTAAATACCCAGTAGTGGGATTGCTCGATCAAATGGTAATTCTACTTTTAATTCTTTGAGGTATCTCCATATTACTTTCCATAGAGGTTGTACTAATTTGCAGTCCCACCAGCAGTGTATGAGTGTTCCTATCTGTCCACATCCCTGCCAACATTTGTTGTTTGGGGATTTTTTGATATGAGCCAATCTCACTGGAGTTAAGTGATATCTCATTGTGGTTTGGATTTGCATTTCCCTGATAATTAGAGAAGTTGAGCAATTTTTTATATGTTTGCTGGCCATTATTCTGTTTTCTCTTGAAAAGTTTCTGTTCATGTCCTTTGCCCATTTTTTAATAGGGTTGTTTGATTTTTTCTTGTTGATCTTCCTAAGTTCTGTATAGATTCTGGTTATTAGCCCTTTATCAGATGTGTAGCATGCAAATATTTTCTCCCATTCTGTAGGTTGTCTGTTCACTCTAGTGATAGTTTCCTTGGCTGTGCAGAAGCTTTTTAATTTGATCAGGTCCCATTTATTTATTTTTGTTGCTGCTGTGATTGCTTGGGGGGTCTTCTTCATAAATTCTTTGCCTAAGCCAATGTCCCTAAGAATTTTTCCAACATTTTCTTCGAGAATTCTTATGGTTTCACGTCTTAGGTTTAAATCTGTTATCCATCGTGAGTTGATTTTTGTGAGAGGTGAGAGGTGTGGGTCTAGTTTCAGTCTTCTAAATATGGCCACCCAGTTTTCCCAGCACCATTTGTTGAATAGGGAATCTTTTCCTCAGTGTACGTCTTTCTGGAATTTGTCAAAGATCAGGTGACCGTATGAGGTTGGTTTTATATTTGGGTTCTCAGTCCTAGCACAGGACTTTTGACATGCTGTTTCCGACCTGGCCTGACTTACCCCTTCTTAGGCAACCTGGTAGTCTCCTGCTCCCGGGAGGTCACCATACTGATGCCGAACTTAGTGCAGACACCTGATCGGCATAGTGCACTATAGCCCAGAACTCCTGGACTCAAGCAATCCCTCTGCCTCAGCTTCCTGAGTAGTTGGGACTATAGGCTTGTGCCACTAAAAAGACCATTTAAACAGTTCCGTGAAACAGCACAGTCAAGTTTATCTGACAAAATATCAAAGGCTGCAGTTGATATATACCATTAATTTTGGAAATTATCTGCCCACCTCACAGTGATCTCAAAAGGATCACGCACACACTGCCCAAATATCAAGGAAACTGGGGACTTCCCAAACATAGTACTCACCACTTGTTGTTCCACATCCGAGCAAACCACACTCCTGCCTCCAACCTGCACTTCTATGGGTTTACTCAGGATTCTGCGAGCCAAAGCCTCCATAGCTCTGGGGAAAGTAGCTGAAAACATAACTGTCTGACGATCAGGACGGACATTATCCACAATGCGCATAACCTGAGAAAACATTACAAACAAATATCCTGAGTATAGTCTCCAAAACTTCAGTGTTAAAACCAAGTAGAAGAAACTTTTGAGAATAACTATTTCCATTACTACTACTTTTTTTTTTTCACTTCATCAGATCACAGTTCAAGGAATCATATGCCTCTGAATATCACAGTTCATTTTATCCTCTAATTTGCTACTCTCTGTCTCCCAATTTCAAAAAATGAAAACTCCACCCATGCTTGGGCCAAAAGTCTAGGAGCCAACTTTTTTTTTAAGGAGCCATTTTTGACTAATCTGTCACTCATCTCACAACCAATCCACCAACCAATTCAGTATAACTATATTTAGGATGCAACCTATACCCACTACTACCACTGTTTTCCTTCATTTATTCAATACCTTTTTGTGAAGCACCCATTATGTGCCAGGTATTGTTCTAAGTGTTAGGAATATGCAATAAAAACAGACAAAAGATGGAAGAGATGATGGGAAAATGGCAGAGTGGGAAGCACCAGAAATCTGTCTTCCTTACCAAGACAACTATTGCAATGGTAGAATTTGTTTGATGTAACTATTTTGGTACTCTGGTGTCTACTGAAGGCATGCAACTTCTAGGGGAAGGCTCAGAAGGTAAACTGTGGTTAATTTCTGCCAATTTCCACTCTTAACACAGTAGAGGCTACCCATTTCCAGTCACACAGCAGGCAGGTAGGTATGCGTGTGTTCCTGAAGCAAACTATACACAGCTTGCACAAGCCAGGGTGAGAAAACGTCCTCCAAATGTGGAGTCTCTGTGCTCTGATTGCTACTTCTGATGACAGAGGTGAAGACAAAGAGGCATTGGCTATAGTTGTTGCATGCACCCCCAAAATTGCTACAAGCTCCTCCCCCTCCAGCTGAGGTAACAACCAAGGAATTTAAAGGCACAGTGCCCCTCCCATGCCTCATTTTTCTCCTTTTACCCTTTTAAGAGCAAAACATTCAAGACTAGGACATTCAAAAACAATTGAGTATTCAGGGAAAATTAGAACATGACCACACATACTCAGGGAAAGGCACAGGCTCAGAAAAGACTTTAGAAGACCTTAAGTTTACAGCTTAGACTGATCTTTTGCACAAAGACAGCCTACAGCAATCAAAAAACAGTAACAATAACAAAAAACAGTAAACCCCAGGGACGGGGGAAAATCCGATTTCCAAAGTTACCACATCATTAAACTCAAATGTCTAGTTTTCAACAAAAAATACAAATACAAGGCATACAAAGAAACAAAAGTATGGCCAATTCAAAGGGAAATACTTAATCAATGGAAACTGCCCATATAGGGAACACAAGAAAGGGAAAAAGACAAAAGAAAAAAAACTGCCCATGAAAAAAACCTGATGGCAGATCTACCAGATAGACTCAAGAAAAACTGTCTTAAAGATGCTCAAAGAGGCCAGGTGCAGTAGCTCATGTCTGTAATCCTAGCACTCTGGGAGGCTGAGGCAGGAGTATCACTTGAGGTCAGTAGTTCAAGACCAGCCTAAGCAAGAGCAAGACCCCATCTCTACCAAAAATAGAAAAATTAGCCAGGCGCAGTGGTGTGCACCTGTAGTCCCAGCTACTTGGGAGGCTGAGGGAGGAGGATCACTTGAGCTCAGAAGTTTGAGGTTGCAGTGAGCTATGATAACACCACTGCACTCTACCCAGGGTGACAGAGTGAGACTGTCTCAAGAAAACAAAACAAAACAAAACAAAAAAATGGATGTTCAAAGAACAAAAGGAAGATGTAGAAAAAGTCAAGAAAACAATGTACAAACAAAATGTAAATATCAATAAAGAGATATAAATCTAAAAGAAAACAAAAATAAATTCTGATGCCAAAAAGTATAATAAATGAAAAATTCACTAGAGGAAATCAAAGGTAGATTTGAGCGGGAAGAAGAATGAATCAGTAAACTTGAAGATAGGACAATGGAAATTATCACACCTGAGGAGCAGAAAGGAAAAAGATTTAAGAAAAGTGAAGAGAGCCTAAGGAACCTGCGGGACACCATCAAGCAAACCAAATCATACATGTGGGTGTCCCAGAAGGAGAAGAGAAAGAAAGGGGCAGAGAGAATATTTGAAGAAAAGATGGCTGAAAACTTCCCAAATTTGATGAAAGACATGAACATAAACATCTAAGAAACTGAATAAACTCCAAATAAGAGGAACTCAAAGAGACCTACACCAAGGCACATTATAATCAAACTTGCTAAAGCCAGAGACAAAGAATCTTGAAAGCAGCAAGAAAAGGGACCTGTCACATCCAAGTAATCTTCAATAAAATTATCAGATTTCTCATCAGGAATTTTGAAAGTCAGAAAACAGTGGGCAGAGTTACTTAAAGTGCTAAAAGAAAAAAATTGTCAATCAAGAATCCTATCTCAGGCAAAACTCTTTCAAACATGAGGGAGAAATTAAGATATAACCAGAGAAACAAAAATGATGGGGTTTATTACCACTAGATCTGCTCAGATGTTCAAGAGAGTACTGTAGGGTAAAAATGAAAGAACACTAGACATTAAGTAACTCACCGCCATGTAAAGAACTAAAGATCTCAAAAAGGGTGAATACATGGGCAATTATAGAAGATAGCACTATTTTAGCAATAGTTTATAACTCTACGTTTTCTACATGACTTAAGAAACTTTATTACTCTACTTTTGTTTTCCACATGATCTAAGAAACCTGATTACTCTAAAGGCTAGTAATTTCAACTTGTACCCCCTAAATCCAGTAAAATAAATAAATAAAAGCTAGCATTATTGTAACTTCGGTTTGTGAATCCACATTTTGTTTTCTATATAATTTAAGGACTAATGCATTTAAAAGGACTATCAGTTTATGTTTTGGGGCACACAATGTATAAAAATGTAATTTAGGAATGTATGTTTATAGGAATTTGTTGAGTAAATAAAACATGTAGGGACAGAGATGTGAAGGAACAGAGCTTTGGTATGTTATTGATATTAAGCTGGTATAAATTCAAATTAGAGTGTTATAACTTTAGGATGTTAAATGCAATCCTTGTGGTAAACACAAAGAAAATAGTATAAAATATACACAAAAGGAAATGAGAAAGGAATTTAAACATTTAACTACCAAAAATCAACTAAACACAAAAGAAGACAGTAATAGAGGAAATGAAGGACAAAGAGCTATAAGGCATCTAGAAAATAAACAGCAAAATAAAGTCCCTCATTATCACTAATTACTTTAAATGTAAATGGATTAAATTCTCTAATCAAAAGACACAGAATGAATAAAAACACATGTTCTAACTACATGCCGTCTATAAGAAACTCACTTTAGATCCAAAGATACAAACAGATTAAAAGTGAAACAATGGGAAAAAAAAAATTCCATGCAAATATTAACAGTAAACAAAGAGAATAGTGGTGGTTATATTAATACCAGATGAAACAGACTTTAAATTAAAAAAAGGTTACTAGAGACAAAGGACATAAAATATTAACAAAAGGTTCAATACAGTAAGATAAAATAATTATAAACATTTATGCACCTTAATGGATAGAAAAGCCAGACAGAAGTAAGGAAACAGAGGACTTGACAGACCATATGTTAAGCCGCAAATTAAATCTCAGTAGATAGTTAAAGATACTATGGGACAAAGCAAAAGCAGAGCTAAGAGAGAAATGTACAGCAATAAACACATTAAAAAACAAGATCTCAAATCAACCACCTAACTTTACAATTTAAGGAACTAGAAAAAGAAGAACAAACTAAACTCAAAGCTAGCAAAAGGAAAGAAATAATAAAGATTAGAGCAAACTTCAAGGAAATAGAGAATAGAAAACCATAGGGAAAAATCAGTGAAATCAAAAGTTGATTCTTTCCAAAGATCAACAAAACTGACAGACTAACTTTAGCTAGCTAGACTAATAAAAAGGGAAGAAGAGTCTATCAGAAATAAAAGTGGGGACGTTACTACCAATTCTATGGAAATAAAAAGGATTACGAGACAGTACTCCGATAACTGTATGCCAACAAATTGGATAACCTAGAGGAAATGGACAAATTCCTACAAACACAAAACCTACCAAGACTAAATCACAAAGAAACAGAAAATATGAATAGATCTATAACTAGGAAGGATACTGAGTCAGTATCAAAAATCTTCTATCACAGAAAAGCCCTGGACCTGATGGCTTCACTGGTGACTTCTATCAAACATTTAAAGAATTAATACCAATCATTCTCAAACTATTCAAAAAAGGTGAAGAGAACACTTTCTAAATCACTCCTAAATCATTCTATGAGGCCAGCATTACCTTGATACCAAAGCCAGACAACAACATTACAAGAAAAGAACTGTAGAATGAAAAGAACTGTAGAAAAATATCCCTAATGAACACTGATGCCAAAATCCTCAACAAAATACTAGAAAACTGAATTCAGCAGTACATTAAAAGGATTACACAGACAGTCCCCGACTTTACGATACTGTGAAAGCCATATGTATTTAGAAGAAACCATACTTCAAGTACCCATACAACCACTGTTTTTCACTTCCAGTATAGTATTCAATAAATTATGTAGGTATTCAACTCTTCATTATAGAATAGGTTTTGTGTTAGATAATTTTGCTCAACCGTAGGCTAAAGTAAGTGTTCTGAGCACGCTAAAGGTAGGCTAGGCTAAGCTATGATGTTTAGGTTAGGTATATTAAGCGTATTTTCAACTCATGATGGGTTTATTGGGATGTAGTTCCATCGTAAGTGAAGGAGCATCTGTACATCATGACCAAGTGGTATTTATTCCTAGAATGCAAGAATGGTTCATATAAGAAAACTGATCCAAAAAAAAAAAAAAACTGATCAATGTAATATACTACATTGACAGAATAGAGGGGAAAAAAAAATCACATGATCATTTCAATTGATACAGTAAAAACATCTGATAAAATTCAACCACCTTTCATGGTAAAAACACTCTCTCAACAAACACGGAATAGAAAGAAACTACCTCAACATGATAAAAACCATACATGAAAAACCCACAGCAATACTTAATGGTTAAAAACTAAAAGCTTTTCTTCTAAGATCAAGAACAAGGCATGGATGATCACTTTCACCACTTCCATTTAACATAGAACTGAAGTTCTAGCCAGAGCAATGAGGCAAGAAAAAGAAATAAAAGGCATCCAAATTGGAAAGCAAGAAGTAAAATGATCTCTGTTCACAGATGATATGACCTTAAATGTAGAAAACCCTAAAGATTTCACCAAAAAAGTTATAACTAATAAATGAATTCAGACAAGGAGCAGGATACAAAATCAACACACAAAAAATGAGTTGCATTTCTAGACACTAACAATGAACAATCTGGAAGGAAAATTATGAAAACAATTCCATTTACAATAGCATCAAAAAAGAATAAAATACTCAGAAAATAACTTAACCAAGGAAGTAAAAGACTTGTACAAGGAAAACTACAAAACACTGCTGAAAGAAATGAAAGAAGGCATAAATAAAACACATCCCATGTTCATGAATTGGAAGACTTAATATTGTTAAGATGTCAACACTACCCAAAACAATGTGCAAATTCAGTGCAATCCCTATCAAAATCCCACTGACGATTTTTGCAGAAATATAAAAACTCATCTTAACATTCATATGGAATCTAAAGGACTCTGAATAGCCAAAATAATCTTAAAATAAGCTGGATGACTCACACTTCCTGATATTTAAAACTTACTGCAAACCTATAGTAATCAAAATAGTGTGGTACTGGCATAAAGACAGATATATAGACTAATGGAATAGAGAGTCCAAAAATTAACCCTTGCATATATGGTCAAATGATTTTTAAGGAGAGTACCAAAACCATACAATGGGGAAAGGAGGGCCTTTTCAACTAATGGTGCTGGGAAACATGGATATCCACATGCAAAAGAATGAAATTGAACTCTTACCTAACATCATATACAAAAATTAATTCACAATGAATCAAAGATCTAAATGTAAAACCTAAAACCATACAACTCTTAGAAGAAAATATAAAGCAAAAGCTTCACAACAATGAATTTGGTGATGATTTCTTGGATATGACATCAAAGATACAGGCAACAAAAGAAAAAATAGACAAATCAGACCTGATGAAAATTAAAACATTTTGTGCATCAAACAACAATATCAACAAAATAAAAGGCAACCTACAGAATGAGAGAAAATATTTGCAAATCATATATCTGATAAGAGATCATTATCCAGAATATACAGAGAACTCCCAAAGCACAACAACAAAAGAACACAAACAACTTAATTTTAAAAAGGGCAAAAGGGCCAGGGCGCAGTGGCTTACACCTATAATTCCAGCACTTTGGGAGGCTGAAGCAGGAGGATCAGTGAGGCCAGGAATTTCACACCAGCCTCAGTTAGACTCTATCTCTACAAAAAATTTTAAAATTAGACATGTGTGGTGGCATGCCCCTAAAGTCCCACCTACTCAGGTGGCTGAGGCAGAAGGACTGTTTGAGCCCAGGAGTTCGAGGCTGCACTGGGCTACAATCAGGCCACTGCACTCCAGCCTGGGTGACAGAACAAAACCCTGTCCCCTCCCCCCCAAAAAGAGCAAACAGCTTTATTTAGATACTTCTCCAAAAATATATATAAATGGCCAATAAGCACACAAAAAGATGCTCAACATCACTAATTATCAGGAAAATGCAAATCAAAACTGCAATGAGATGCCACCTCACACTATTAGGATGGCTACTACCCAAAAATAAAAAACAGAAAATAGTAAGTGTTGGCAAGGATGTGGAGAAATGAGAACCCTTGTGCATTGTTGGTAGGAATGTAAAATGGTACAACCACTATGAAAAACAGTATGGCTGTTCCTCAAAAAATTAAAAACAGAATTACCATATGATCTAGCAATTCTATTTCTGGGTTTATACTGAAAAGAAACAAAAGCAGGGTCTCCAAGAAATATTTATACACTTGTGTTCATAGCAGCTTTATTCACAACAGCTAAAACATGGAAGGTATACAAGTGTCCACCAACTGATCGATAAACAAAATGTGGTATATACATACAATGTAATATTATGCAGCCTCAAATGGTATGACATGGATGAAATTTGGAGATATTATGCTAAGTGATATAAGCCAGTAACAAAAAGATGAATAGTGTATCATTCCACTTATATGAGGTATTTAGGGTAGTCAAAATCCTAGAGACAAAGTAGAATGATGGTTGCCAGGGGCTGGGAGGAAGGAACAATGGAGAGTTACCGTTTAAGAGTATAATTTCAGTTTTGTAAGATGAAAACAGTTCCGGAGATGGTTGGTGCTGCTGCTTGCACAACATTATGAATGTATTCAATACCACTGAACTATACATTTTAAAATGGCTAAGGTGGTAAATTTTATGTTATCTGAATTTTACCACAATAAAAAAAATTTGAGGAAAAAAAAAACAGACAAAAACTTCCATCTTCATGTTACTTACATTCACCATAGTAATTTTTTTATTGACGTAAAATTTTTATTGAGGTAAAAAAGGTAAAAAAGATAAAATTTACCTTTTTTAACATTCTTTGCTTTTTAAAAATGAATTTTATTGTGTACATTTAATGTAGACAACATGATGTTACAAGATACATATATATGGTAAGATGGTTAGTACAGTGGAACAAATTAACATATCCATCATCACATAACCCCCGTGGCAAGAGCAGTTATAACCTACTCATTTATCAAAAATCCTGAATGCAATACACTATTAACTATAGTCCTCATTTTGTACATTAGATCTTTCTACAGATGTGTTGATCCTACATTTTTGCTACTTTGTTTCCTCCTCCCACTCCCCCTTACTCTGGTAACCAATAATTATAGTCTAACGAGGCTGGACAAATAAACATGTGTCAACATATTATGTAACAGATCAATATATTAAATGGTCATAAGAACTACTGAGAGAAATAAAACAATAAAGGTGGAAAGAGTGTTGGGGGTTGGGGTAGGGGCACCAATTGTATCAGTTCCAATAGAGTCCTAGAGGAATCAAGGAGTAAGGATTCTCGTGGTGACTGTTAGAAAATAAGATTACTGATGACGGTTTAAAAGCAGACAGTGGTGAGTAGTTGGAAATTGAGAAGGGTGAAGGTCTTTTGAGGAATATACAGGATTCTGGGACTGCATTTTCACTCCTAGCAAAGATGACATGATGTCTGGGAAAGGGGCAACCCTACCCAAAGCACTTGGAACTCCCCGGTTTTTGGTCCCATTCCTCATCATCTCTCATCTGGCTTATCTCAATAGTCTCCCGCCAGGTCTCCCTGACTTTATTCCTACCCAGTCTCAAATCTGTTCTCCACTCAGCAGCCAGAATGATGGCTTTAAAACATATACCAGCCTTTCCTCTGAAAGACTATTGATTTGCCACATACATTTTCCTTCTCCTCCCTTGAAAAACCCTTAGAAAAATAACAATGTAGGGATTTTTTTTTTAAATTATTACAAACCAACAAAAACAAAGAAAATAAGATAGGAGATGGGAGCAACATTTTGATCAAGTGTTACCTGACTTAGCAGACCCAAGAAAACAAAATCCTAAACTGAGAATGAACTAGACTTTCAAGTGGCTTTCTCACACCCTGCTCTGGGTTTCTCTTCTTTAGGAAAGTTACTATTTCCCCCTACTTTTACATAAATTTGAGAATCAACTTAGGTCCTTTTTAATGTCTTTCAATAAAGTTTCATAATTTTCCCCAGATATCTTACACATCTTTTGTCATGTTTATTTTTTCATGTTGTTATAAACTATGTGTTTTCTAAAGTACATTTTATAATTTCCTGGTGAAAAGAAATGTAAATGATTTTAGTTTACTGACTTGGGGTCTATAAACTCTACTATTCTGTTATCAATTATAATCATTTATCTGTCAATTATTTAGAGTCTCCTACAAACAGTTATATCATCTGCAAATAACAATTGCTTCTTCCTCTCCAAACGTTATACCTTTTTCTTGCTTACTGTGTGGGCTAAGACCACCAATAAAATGTTGAATGGTGTAACTATTTTATTTTGTTTCTTATATTAGTAGTTTCAAATTTTCACCATTACATAAGATGCTTGCTACAGGCGTTTTTTGGTAGATTCTCTTCATTAGTTAAGAGAGGTTCCCTCCCTAGTCTTAGTTTGCTGAATTTTTAAATCACAAGTGAAATTTTATCAAATGCTTTTTCTACATTACTTGAGATAATGGCATGGTTTTTCTCCTTTATTTTGGCAATAGGGAAGATTATATTACTTGACTTTCTAACGTTAAAGCAACCTTTCATCCAAAGGAACTAACTTGAATATGATTTATTATTTTAAGCATTGCTATATTTAGTTTACTGGTAATTTTTTTTTAGGGTTTTTACCTCATTAGACACATAACTGTAACTTCCCTTGTTTGATTTTTATATCAAGGTTATAATGGCCTTTGAATAGCTACTAGAAGTTTGTCAGTTTCTTTAAAAGTTAAATATAAATTATGATATAATTCAGCAATTCTACTCCTTGGTATCTACCCAAAGGAAAGGAAAACACACATCCACAAAAAAAACCTTGTATGCAAATGTTCATAGCAGCATTATTCATTATAGCCAAAAAGTAGAAGGAACTGAAATGTTGACCAACTAGTGAATGGATAAACAAAATATGACATACAGTTATACAACGGAACACCACTTAGCAATAAAAAGGAATGAAGTACTGACACAAGCTACGACATGATCTTCAAACACATTATGCTAAGTGAAAGAAGCTAGATGCATATTATATATGATTCCATTTATAGAAAAAGTCCAAAAAAGGCAAAGCTATAAAGCAAGCAAACAGATTAGTGGTTACCTTGGGCTGGGGTAGAAAGACGAAATGACTACAAATGGGGACAAGGCATCTTTCTAGGTGATGGAAATGTCCTAAAACTGAACTTCAGCTATAGATGTACAACTCTGTTAATACACTAAAAACCACTGAATTGTACACTTAAAACTGGTGAATTTTAAGGTATATAATTACACCTTAATAAAGCTCTTTAAAAATAAAAGATTATACTACTCTTATAGAATAAGTTGATGAATATTCCCTCTTTTTTATAATTTGAAATAAAGTACTATTAGAAATGTAATTGTTGTAGCTCTGACACGGGCAGTGCATGGGCAATATATATAGCCAAAGTGTTGTACCCCCATAATAATCTGAAATAAAATAAATAAATTAATTAATTAATTAAATTTAAAAAAACAAAAAAGAAATGTATTTATTCCCTGAATGTCTCATAGAACTTGCTAATAAACGCCAGGCACACTGGCTCACGCTTGTAATCCCAGCACATTGTTTAAGACCAGCCTGGGCAACACAGCAAGATCCCATCTCTACAAAATAAAATTTTAAACTTAGCCCGGTGTGGTGGCTCACGCCTGTAGTGCCAGCTTCTTGGGAAGCTAAGGCGGGAGGATTGCTTGAGCCCAGGAGTTCCAAGATGCAGTGAGCTAGGACTGTGCCACTGCACTCCAGCTTGGGCAACACAGCGAAACTCTGTCTCTTTAAAAACAAACAAACAAAAAAAAACTTGCTAACAAAATAGTCAGAACTGGGGTTTTCCTGGTGGGGAAATTAAAAGTTGATTTCTTTAATAAATGTAAGACTGGTTGGGTGTTCTTGTTCTTTTGAGTCTGTTTAACCCAAGGTTTTCAAATGTACTGGCATAAATAAACAAAGTAACATGGGGGAAACAGATTATGGAGGGAGATGAAATTTGAAAAAAGTACCATCAATAGTCACAGAGAAAGTTAAGAAATTTATGCATCTATGAAACAAGAGAATGCTATTTAAAAGAACTATTCAGAGAACAGAAAAAAGCTTTCTTAAATTAAAACTATGAAAGCATACTTCTCTGTGAAGCATGTGGGGGAAAAAACCTGATGAAAGTAAAATTTAAACATTCAATAGAAAGATTGAAAGCTTAGAGTTTAGGAAATCTCCTAGTAGGACAAAATGACAGAGATGGAAAATATAATACTTAAAAACATTAAAGGATGAGTCTAAGAGGTCCGATATCCAAATTATGAGAGCTCCAGAAAATAGAGAAAAGGAAATTACCAAAGAAATTCAAGAAAATTTCTCAGAGCTGAATGATGAGATAATCCACCAAGTAGTCAGGATAATTGAAGAAAACAAATCTACACCACAGAACATCAATGAAATTTCAGAATATTAGGGATAAAGGAAAGATCCTAAAAGTTTCAAGACAAAAAATAAAAAGTATATATGAAAGATTAATAATCAGAATAACATCATATTTCTCAAGAAAAACAATGAACCTAAAAGAAAGCATGAAAGAAAATTATTCTCACCCCACAATTCTGTATCTAGCTAAACATCAAATAAATGTGAGGGTAGAATAAAGACTTTTCACTCATGCAAAGACTCACACAACATACTTCCAAGCCCTCTCTGCTTTTTTTCTAAGCTCTCTTTCTATGGAAATGGTAGTCTCCAAACCAAAGGAATATACCAAGAAAAAGGCATGAAATCAAATTCCCAGTAAAGATGGCTGACTTAACACAGACATCTATTTTTACACCCTTCAAAAATGACAGATTACAGACAGGAGATTTTTTACAAATTCACAAAGATGGTAGTCAGACCAAAAGCAATTTATCAGTACAGGGTTTTCTTGGCGGGCTGGGGGTGGGGGGTATGATGAAAATGTTCTAATATTGGATAGTGGTGATGGTTGTAAAATTTTGTGAATACAATAAAATGTTAGAAGGTGGTAAAAGATTTAGCAAATTCAAGAAAGCAGAATCTTACGCTAGGAGTGGGGAAAAGCCCCAACCTGTTCTCTTTAAGTGGAGATGAAGAAGGGTGAGGTTCTAGAATAAGGAGAACTGATATAAAGTCTGTTTAAGGAGCAATCACATTAGCAGCCCTCCACCCAACTCTACTTGGCCACACAATGGTCCCTCTCACTCCAATAAAAGACCTAAAGATTTAGTTTCTCTGGAGAGAAAAAAACAGAGCATGTCTGGATGAGGGAACTTCACATACTGCTGAAGGCATTCTGCAAACAAGGGCATTATACTAGATGCTGAGACTCCCAACTCTCTCCCAAACCCTCTTTCCCAATCCCAGACTTAGCAGACAGGCCTTCACAGTACAGGCAAGAAACTAGTCAAAACTTCTTTAGGGGAATCTACTCAGCTCAAGGACATAAGCAGAAAATACTAACCTTGAGGAGTCCCTAACAAAAAGACCCAGCCAGATCACTACAGTGAAGCTCAGAGACACTAAGTTCCACTCCAGGACACAGAGCTTTGAACTCACTTTTTAGGTCACCTCTTCCCCACCCCTCAAATATAGGTAGCTAATTACGGATTACCAGACATCTACATAAAGTCTCTAATCTGAAAGCAGAGACCAAAACAAACAGAAAATCAATTTGGAGGACATAAACCCTATCCAAGCAGAAGGAAACCTTTTAATATGAGTTAATTAAGAAAAGATCTACTCTTAGGATACAGAGCTTTGGGGATCCCAACACAGGAGAGAAACAAAAGAGATCCTAAGAATGAGGGAGATCCCAAGATGATAGCTATATGTCAGACAGAAAACAACGATCCCTGACTGGAACAGGTCAGGAGACTGAAGAAACTCTTTAAGGAAGATGAAAATGATACTATTTGAGAGAAGATTTAGATAACTAGTAGAGTTTGCTACTGAATTAGTTTTAAGTACACGGAGACCTAAGAAACCCAGCAAACAAACAAAAGGAGAATTAAGAACTCTAGGGAAAACAAAGAGTTATACAGGAAAGTTAAAACAATCATAGTTTACTACACTGTGCAGCTATGAATAACATTTAGATTGCCATAACATTGTACACTGATCCAATTAAAACAGAAACATCAACTCTACTGGGAAGATAAGGGATGGAAATGATGCATGAATGTGACAGGGGAAGGGAAAGAAATGTAAGATAAATTATGATGTTCCACTACAGAAAGTCAATAAATAATGTCTAAAATAGAAAATCAAAAAGAAGAAATAAAAGCACACTATTTAGAGAAGTGGAGATAAATATCAAACTAAGAGCTAAGAGATAAAAGTGGGGGAGGGGTTACCACTAAACTTATGCCCATGCATAACTGATAAAACTAAAAAGTAAAAAGAAACCAGATCAGGAATTCCTCTGCTCAAAACCCTCTAATGCCATCTCATCACATAAAGGATAAAATCCAAATTCCTAGCCCAGGTGTACAAGACCTTCTTCGTTACACCACCAGCATCACATACCCATACAGACCTCTTTCTGCCCTCATCTCCCACCCTCTCCTACTGCTTTCTCCCTCCTTCACTCTGCTCCAGGGACTGACCAAGCAAGCTCCCGCCTGACTTAGGGCTTTTGTATAAATATTTTCTCTTTGCCTATCACACCTTTTCCCAAACATCCCCATGGCTCAATAGCTCACTTTATTCAGATCACCTTATGAGCAATGCCTTTCTTGACTACCCTATATAGAGTAGCATCCCTTCATCCCTTTTTCCTTCCATCATCTTTCTTTTTTTTTTTTTTTTTTTCAAATTTTATAAAGACGGGTTCTCACTCTTGCTCAGGCTGGTCTCAAACTCTTGAGCTCAAGCAATCCTCCCGCCTCGGCCTCCCAGAGTGCTAGGATTACAGGCGTGAGCCACCGCGCCCAGCCTCCATCACTTTCTATTAACTTACACTATTTTTCTCCACAACATATTATCACCTGATGTGTACTATTTGTCTATTTTTCCTCATTAAAAAGTAAATTTCAAGAAAACAGAGTTCACTGGTGTCTCCCCAGCAGCTACAATATGTACCGTATGGTGTTCATTCAATTAACAACTGAATGACTGAAATACATTAATAAAAAATTAGAAATCATTAACCATGTTTAGTTTGAGAACTTGAGTTTGGTAGTAATATCATTGCAAGTTCACATATGGATATTTATATATTTTTTTTATTTTTTAAAGGCTGGTCAAGTGAAGCAGTAGGAGTGAAGAAGGAACAAAGGAATCTGTAACTGGTTGTGATCAATTAGTTGTAATATAAGGATATTTAAAGTATCACTCTTTTAAGACATTACATAAAAGCATCATGACTTTCAGGTACTTGATCACCTGAACAAGTCTAATGATTGCTCATTTATTCTCAACTTCTCATTTCACAGATGTGAAAACAAGGAACAGGCAGACTATTCAATTAAAGCCCATATCATGGCCTTGAAAATCTCTTCAAAGAATAACACACATTCTTCCTCCCTAGAATGTTCACAAATGATCTTTGTTTTCAGCATAGACAGAAAGACACAAATAGCAAAAGATTTCAGAAAAGCCAAAGCTTACTCTTTCCTTTGTCTTAATATAAACAGAAATCTTCCTGAAATAAATTACAAATCCTCTAATTCGTGTAATAGCCTAATGAACACCAGAGCTTAGACTCACTGTATGAACACCTATGACTGCTTAGAGTTGTGAAGATGGCCCTAAAATGCACCTAGAGTCATGAAACACTTTCTCACTTACATCTGGTTAGGGTTTTAATTGCTCTCTCCCCCACATTTGGCTATCAGGCTGCTAATTAAAGTGTTCCTGAGCCGGGCACAGTGGCACACAACTTTACTCAGCTACTAGGAAGGCTGAGGCAGGATTGCTTGAGCCTAGGAGTTTGAATTCAGACTGGGCAACACAGCAAGACCCTGTCTCTTTAAAAAAAAAAAAAAAAAAAGATGTCCCAGAACCTTTTCAGTATGCTCCTTCTCTCACAGGACACAGATATGGCAAGTCAGCTATGGAATGCCAAGTAAGTCCATAAACTTATTGGGATCTGTCTTGAGTCTCAAGATTTAGGAAGATTTAATTCTCTGAGTCAAACACATAAGGCTTAATGCCTGCATTTGAGCTGCCCAAAGGTCTTATTGCTTCCTTCTAGGTCATTGGCTAGGTAGTTAAGGAAGCCAGTAGACTGGCCTAAAACAAGGCATTTACAGAAAATACATTTTTGTAATACCTGTACAGTGCATAGGACAGTAAAGAAAATCTTTCTTTCTATGCTTCAGAATAATTGCTGGCTTCCAAGAAAATTACTTTTTTTTTTTCACACTTGTGTTTGATTTAAATGTCCCCCTTTGACTACTCTTATCACGCACTAAAATCAAAGCTGGTGCTACTGAATGCAAATGTGCACACTGACTTCTGTCTAGAAAAGAGTCAGCAGGCAGTAGTATGCTTCTGGGCACAGTTCTTTTTTGAAGAAAATAGTGAAAACTGGGAATTAAATCACATCATGGCCACTTCAGTAGCAGGTCCTGTATCTACTGCCCATATCATTGTACAACTTAGTGTACCCTGAAAGATCTACACTCAGGGGCCATGATGTGTTTGGTATTTAACAGCACAGACACTACATAGCAGTGTCTTTTCTTGCTACACATCCAAATAGTGCTCCACAGCACTGAATTCCAAACCAGTGTTTTTAATCTATAAAACTCACAAAATAATCATAAGCTAAATCTAAATCTTCCTCTGTTCGAACAGGATTTCAGGGATCAACAAAAACAATTATTCAGCATTTCTCTCTTGGGTACTTACGTATACAAATATGTATATAAGTACATGCAGGAGAATGCTGAATAACTTCATTTTGCTGAAACCTGTTTACATGTACTTATGGCAAGGGATGATTCACATTTTGCGTATCAGTGGAAAATGTTTTGAACTCATTATGGAAAAACTTAATTGATTTATCAGAAAGACCCTATCACTGTATCTACCTAAAGCATTGTCATAAAATATAAGATTTCACATGAGTAGGAAAGACAGTAAAGGGCACACAGTTACATCTTCTATCTGATAATTCAATTCTCTCTACTCTCTTTCCACAAATGGACCCCTTGCCTCTGCTCGAACACCTGGATGAAAGGATATTCAATATCTGCCTCCCTCTCACAAAGCAACCTGTTTCACCTGCAAATAATGCTTAATCAGTCCTTTCTCAAACTAAGCTTGGATCAAGCTCTGTATGATTTCCTCACTGGGTCCCAGTTCTACACTTTGAAACTACAAGAATAAATTCAATCCTTCTTTCATATGACAGACTCTCAAAGAGTAAAAGGATGCTAACAAGTCCTCTACTCCAAGCTAAATATTCCTCATTACTGTAGCTGTTTCTCACATGGTGCTAACATTACCATAATCCTGTTTACTCTCTTTTGTGTGCCTCTATTTATATCTCATTTAGAATGCAGACCCTATTCTACACACAATGCATGCGCTATCATATGGCAGGCAATACATTTTTAGAGAATACATGAATAAACTGAAAAGGCTAAACATAATATTCACTTTATTCCTTTCCCATACCCATTTCTATTACTGCAGTCTATGATCATAATATTTTTTTTCTGGGCATCCATAGCATATTGACAATTCACACTGCTCTTCTTGTTAAGAAAAATTTCTACCACCTTTTGACGTGTGTTTCTATAAATTTGAACCACTAAAATTTTATAATTCAGCAAACGGCATGTATAAAGAATATAAAACCTAAGGTAGACAAATGCTTTGGGCCTTAGTTTTTATATTTGGTAAATGTAAATAACATGTGCTATCTAGATCATGAGGTACTTAGAAGTATGAATTAAACAATTTATTTAAAAGGACAATGAGGGGAAGCTCTCACTCTATTTTGCAGAACGGAGGCTGCCTCGATTCTAAAATAAAAAAATAAAATAAAATAAAAGGACAATGAAAACTAGAAAATATGAGAGTTTAAGCTTCTATTGTCAGTACTCCAATTGTAGTTTTACCAGTGATGGTTTTAGATGGCTAACAAAAGCCTGCACAAATGCCTCCTGACCAAATTTATGAGGACTCTTAAAACATAGATACCTATTTATCTATTTCAATTACACATGTCCCTAATCTGTATTACCATGCAACAGAAATGTGTGTATGTGAATTTGGAACCACACAAACATTTCATTCTCATGGCAGTTACAAGGTTATATTTACATTTCAAAACACTTAAGAAATGTAATGATTACCTGTGGTTCAAAACCCATGTCAAACATTCTGTCTGCTTCATCTAAAACAACATACGTCACTCTTCGAAGATTTGTGACCCGGCCTAAGATGAGAAGAAAAAATAAAGACAAAGAGAAAACTAAAAATCACTTACAATTCATTTTATGGCTACCAAGAACTTTAAAAAACTGTAAAGGGAACTAAAATGCCTGACTTAACCAGAGGGGTAGGTTAGGTATCTTTAAACAGTGAAAAGAAATTTTGATCTACAATGTCTTAATCTAGTGGCAAATACTTTCTGACAATGGGTATATGAGGCCCTTTATTTTGTCAAACTCATCTCTTGCATACCATCATAGGGCCTGAAGAACCTGTAAAATTCAGAAAACAGCCCTCTCCAAAACACATCATAAAACTAAGACTGAGATGAAGCATCGAGCCACATCAGCCATTATCTGACAGCATCACCTAGAAAAAAACATATTAGAGATTACAGCGTATGTGTGGAAAGCAAGTTCCAGACGCAGAAAACTTCTCTTTATACTACTTTATAACTTACTTCTGTATATTTAGCAGCTTCTTAAATGGGTATGTCAAACCATTAATGAGAAGCTATTTGACATAGGAAATTAACATTTTACAGAAAAACTTTAAATACCAAATGCATTACATAAATACATTTTTCTATAAAAAGATACAAATCCAATTTCACTAAGTGCTCCCACTGGTTTAAATAAATGCAACTGGTTTCTTAACCAGTGAAAACTAAATATATACACAGGAAACCCTTTCTCAAGGATTAACACAAGCATTGCTACCAACTGTTGAATCAATCACCTGGCAAAAACATGTATAAAATAGTTATTAAAAATAGACCAAAAGGACAGATATGGGAAAAAGGTAAAATTAATCAAGATGAATTTCAGGAGGAAACATAATGCAGCATTGAGAAAAAACAAGGGATTATTTAATCAGCATTCAACCCAAAACTTTTCATATGCTGTACAAGCACAATGACTTATCAAACAATTTCAATGTCACTTTGCCAACTTCATATATAATTAGAACTAAGTTTATACAGAAATTCAAGCAGAATGCTATTAGAAACATGCATTACTCACAGTTTTTAATACTCTATTATGTATATACTGAATACTGCAATGGAAACATTTGAAAGCATTTTCTTCAAAAAATAGAAATGAGCCAAAAAATAAGTACTGTCTAATATTTAAGTATTCCACACTAACAATTGCAGTCTCAATTAGTTTTGCAAGGTGTGAACAGCATTAAATTACCTACCTTTGATGGTTTAAGTCTCGGAAGCCCAGTTCTATAAATCTTGAAGGGCCTTTCTCCACAGAAGTTAAATAATGTCAACAGTTTAGTAACAGTTTTGATAGGGAATAATTTAACAAAGCATAACATTTGAGCTAAAAAACATGCAATATTTACAAAAGATAAAATTTCTTGAAGCTGCAATATCTTAATTTATCCTGTATTGTAAAGAAATACTAGCTCTGGGGAGAAAAAGTCTAAATTTTATAATAAACAAAAGGATAGTACCCCCATTCTTTTAAAAGTACAGCTAGGCCAAAAATGGATTAAGAATCCAAGGTAAGATCAAATGGAGTTCATTCTGAAAAGAAATTTTAAATTAAATTGCAAAATTATTATTAATGTTTACAACAATAAACTTGTTACAATACAAATTTTAACATATTACAGCTTTAAGAAAAAATGCAGAAACCCTTTGTTGGTTTCTTGTTTCTGCTTTGATTTAACAAAAATGTACAGAATTCAAAAATAAGAGAAAAGAGAACAAAAAAATATCCCTGACTCACCACTGTTAGCTGCTAACATGTCAATCATTCGACCAGGTGTGCAAACAATAATTTCAGCACCTCTTTTCAGCTCAGCAATCTAATAAAAAAGATAAAATTTTATAGTCTATCACTAATGGTCACTTAAACATTTAAAACTATAGCACCTGAAGGATGGGTGTGGTGGCTCACCCTAGCACCTTGGGAGGCCAAGGAGGGAGCACCCCTTGAGGCCAGGAGTTAGAGGTTACAGTTCGCTATGATCATGCCACTGCACTCCAGCCTGGGTGAAAGAGCGAGACCCCATCTCAGGAAAAAACAAATATATATATAAATATATATATAAAAAAATATATATATGTACGTATATATGGCATCTGGTACTTGCATAGCTCTATAAGGCAAGTCAGTGAAGTCTGATTAGAAGACTCAAAAGCTTCCTGCTTAATTCTTTGGAATGCTAAGCACTACTAAAGGAGTAGGTAGCAGCAACATGGCAATATGGTACTCTAAATTTAAACCTAATAAAAAATAGAGAATTTTACCAATTTTAATTTGCCACTATCCTTCAAAATCAAGAAAGGAACATAAGAGAGCAATTTAAAAAATAGTGATCATATAGATCAATGTTTTTCAAATTGAGGGTTGCCACCATTAGTGAATCATGAAATCAATTTAATAAGTTATGACCAGAATTTTTTTTTTTTTTGAGACAGAGTCTCTTTCTGTCACATGGGCTAGAGTGCAGTGGTATCACAATAGGTCACTGCAACCTCAAACTCCCAGGCTTAAGCAATTCTTCTGCCTCAGCCTCTTGAGTAGTTGGGACTACAGGCATGTGCCACCACGCCCGGCTAATTTTTCTATTTTTTGCAGAGATGGGGTCTCACTCTTGCTCAGGCTGGTCTTGAACTCCTGGCCTCAAGCAATGCTCCTGTCTCAGCACCCCCCAGAATGCTAGGATTACAGGCATGAGCCACTGTGGCCAGCTATAACCAGCATTTTTAAAATGAAATAGAATGGAAAATAACAGAAGGTCCTTAACATCAAAAAACTTTTGTTTAGCTTTTACATAAATAAAATATGCACGCATGTACCAGGTTATTTTGTAAGTGTGTTTACTATAGGCTATGGACAAGAAAAATGACAAAGATAAACTTAGAAAATGAACTAGTTTCAAGCCAGGCACATTGGTGCATGCCTGTAGTTCCAGTTACTGGGGAAGCTGAGGCAGGAGGATCACTTGAGCCCACAAGTTCAAGTTTAGCTGGACAAAATGGCAAGACCCCCTTCTCGGGAAGGGAGGGAAGGAAGGAAGGAAGGGAGGGAGGGAGGGAGAGGAGGGGAGGGGAGGTTTGCATAAATAATTTCTACTAAATCATTTAAGAATGCATATGAAACTCTGATATTAATGCATCCCACTTATCACCACCTTTTAAAGATATCACTATGCATTAAGAAAATTAAATGCTTAGGAATCAGAAGAACGAAGTTCTACGGCAAACTCCAGAACATTTTAACCTAATTGGCCAACTTATTTAATCTTTCTGAACATTTCCTCATCTGTAAAATGAAAAATGTGCCAGGTACAGTGGGTCGCACCTTTAGTCCCAGCTACTGCAGAGGCTAAGGTGGCAGAGCGTGACCCCATCTCTAAAAAAAAATTTTTTAATAAAATGAAAAATGTATCTGCCTTCCTTAAGCAGGGGAAGAGCAAAGAGGGACAAGCTAATGTAAATGTGACTCAAAAATTCTAAAATATAGCTTTAACATAATCTGTTCTTTTTTGCCCAGCTTTACTGAGATATAATTGACAAAAAAAAATTGTATATATTTAAGGTGTACAACATGATGTTTTGATATACATATACATTGTGAAATGATTACCACAATCAAGCTAATTAACATATCACCTCACATAGTTACCAATCTTTTCTTTCGTGGTAAGAACATTTAAGATCTACTCGCTCAGCAAATTTTAAGCATACGAGACAATATTAACTATAGTCACCACACTGTACATTAGATCTGCAGAATGTATTCATCATGCATAATACAACTCACTCTTGCTATTATTTTCATGTATCATATTTTTAAGATTTTAGAAGCAATCACCATTCAAAACACTAAAATGAATAATCACTTTTACTTTATTGAATCATTCAATTTAGAAAAGAATGGAAAAACTGAATGTTTCTTTCATAACTACCTGCTCACTGATTCCTGTTCCTCCATAAACACAGACCACTCTAAGTCCCAAGGTCTTTGAAAACTTCTTACATTCTTTAGTAATTTGTAAAGCCAGTTCTCGAGTTGGAGTCATGATGACCGCTGAAAAGACAAATATGTAAATAGCCTAACCACCAAAATTCTTGACAGGCTATGCTTTAAAGTGTTAAATTTAACCTCTGCAGTAAAGTTCTGAACTCTTCATCTAATTTTGTTTTAACTTGTTTTATGCACCTCTGAAAACTATTTCAAAAGCTTTGTAACAGCAGAGATTGTGGTGAAGGATAAGTGTAAGCAGATTTTAAGAACATGCTACAAGAAAAGATAAATGAGAGTTCAATGCCTCACTCAACCCTTAGGAAAATGCCTGGTTGAACAGAACGCAAAAAGTTCTCAACTGCAAATCACAGAACAAAGAAAATCAAGTGACTCACTGTGCCGAAGAAGCCATATGCTGTTTCCAGAAACAACCTTGTTCTGAGGGGCACAGACAGAGGACAAATATACTGTGCCCTGTGTTTCCAAGAGAGGAGCTGAACAACTTTCCAAAACCCTACTCAAATTTGCAGATGACACCTCTGCCAAAATGAACCAAAAAATCTGAATCTGAAGACCTAATCCTGAATGGAATGCTGGCACTATAGCCTTTTAAGGCCCCCAAAAAACTAGGAAAATATATTTCCCTACTACCTTCTATGTTGAGTTTAGATATCCACTGATATTGGGCTAAGAACAAACCTCAACATAAATAAACAGATAGATGCACGAGGAGTCTACCTGCCGAGTCAGAGTTTAAAAACTGAGCTGTGCCAGGAGAGGCTGTTTTTGTACTTCTGAGATGTCACTCCAGAGCTCTGAAGATTCTCACTCCACCTGCTGGTAAGGGGAAATCAGCCCCAAAGTGCCAAATTGATAAAGGAAATGTACATAAAGACATCTTTATTGTCATAATTAAGAACATTACAAAGTATCAGGTCTTTCTGATTGACTGAACACAAAGTTGTTATCTGAAAAAAATAGTTTAATGAAAAGAATTATACCTATTGGCCCCTCTCCTTCTTCTAATGACCTCTGATCCATGATGTGTCTAAACATGGGCAACAGAAAAGCAATGGTCTTTCCACTTCCAGTCTTAGCAATGCCAATCAAATCTCGTCCAGACATTATAGCAGGAATCGCTTGGGTTTGGATTGGTGTGGGCTTTTCATAGCCATGCCTTAAAAAGAAAACCAAAGGAAGATAAGCTAAGAATTGAGATCTCTGGGCCCCTCTGGGTTCCATAAAAATAAGTTCTTCCAAAATATGGTATATCCATACAATGAAATATTATTTGGCAATAAAAAGTAATGAAGTACCAAGACATTCCACAACATAAATGAACCTTGAAAACATGCTAAGTGAAAAAAGCCAGTCACAAAAGACTACATAGTATATGATCCTGTTTTTATGAAATGTTCAGAACAGCCAAATCTATACAGATAAAAAGCGGATTAATGATTGCCCAGGGTAGGGGAAAAGGGAGACGACTGCTAATGGACACAAGTTTCTTTTCGGGATAATGAAAATTTCTAAAATTAGATTATGGTGATGGGTGCACAACTGTATAAATACACTAAAAACCATTAAATTGTATACTTTAAAGGATAAACTTTATGATATGTAAATTACATCTCAATAAAGCCATTAAGAAAAAAAAATAAGTTCTCTTATTAGACTAAAAATGTAACCCAGGGAAATATTTGTGTGAAAGGGCTATTTTGAGTAGCAAGACATTGAAAAATTCGGATATCTACGAACCACTTACTTCTTCAGGGAATTTAAGATCTTCATGGAAATTCCACACTGGACCCAAGATTTAATTGGTTTGGGACAACCTTTTCCTTTGACTGTAATGCCCTCCATTTCCAATCGAAATACATTCACCTCTACAAAACAAAACCCAAATTAAAAACTCTTAAATACTGCTCTATTGGTGCCATCTACTTTTCAATTAGGCATAGTATTATTAAGAATCTTCAGGCTGGGCATGGTGACTCACGAATGTAATCCTAGCACTTTGGGAGGCTGAGGTGGGAGGATCCCTTGAGCTCAGGAATCCAAGACCAGCCTGAGCAAGAGTGAGACCCCATCTCTACCAAGAAAGAAAAATCAGCCAGGCATGGTGGCATACCCCTGTAGTCCCAGCTACTTGGGAGGCTGCAGCAGGGGGATCACTTGAGCCCAGGAGTTGGAGGTTGCAGTGAGCTATGATGACACTACTGCACTCTAGCCCAGGTGACAGACCCTGTCTCAAAAAAACAAACAAACAAAAAGAATCTTTGGCTCACGCCTGTAATCCCAATGCTTTAGGAGGCTGAAGTGGGAAAATTGCTTGAGGCCAGGAGTTCAAGACCAGCCTGGGCAAAATAGCAAAACCCATCTCTACAAAAAATAAGAAAATTAGCCAGGTGTGGTGGCACGTGCCTGTTGTCCCAGCCACTCGAGAGGCTGAGGCAAGAGGATTGCTTTAGCCCAGGATTTTGAGGTTACAGAGAGCTATGATGACGTCTCTACAGCCTGGACAACAGAGTGAAACCCTGTCTTAAAAACAAAACAAAATAAATGAAAGAGATATTTTCTTAAAGAATTACTGCTATCATTTTATCATTAAATTAAAAAAAAATGACTGATCATAGTAATACAACCACTTGTTTTCCTAGCAAGAGTTGTCTAGGTTACCTTTATTAAACCAATAATACATAGATTCACAGTGGTTCCTAACTCAAATCCCAGAAGGAAAAGACTTAATAGAAATATTTTATTTGTACCTTCACATGAAGCTTTTCAACCCTAAAAATCTAAACTACATGAACTGAATTAATTTTTGCTCATTTTTAATACTTCCAAAAACACCCTCCTTCAACTCAAAAGTATTAATGACCTTCATTCCTTGTGGGTAAAATGAAGGGTATCTTCTTCTGTTCCCACTATAAACAATGAATGAATAAAAGAGAATTTTACCTTCTTGAGACATTTTTGCTAGTTCTGGAACTTCAACATAGAAGTTTTTTCTGAATGGTTCATACTCAATTTTTCCATGATCAACTGGTTCTAGAAGCTTTCTCTGTTTTGTTTGATAACCTGTAAGGGCCGTCTGAAGATCTACTTCTTCCTCCTCTGAAGAATACTATAGTTAGAAAAAAACAAAAAAAAACCCAAAAAACAAGAGTAGAATTCCATTACTATTTTCCCCTTATGGGAAGTAATCATCCTAGCTTTAAAAATCCTCCTCTCCTGGAAACTACTATTTAGCTTTTACATTTTACTTTCTAAAACAGACTACTTGACATACAAGATTTTTGTGCTACTCCAGCAAGATTACACCTTATAATTTCAAAATCACCTCAAATGATGTCTGTCATTTTCAACAGAAACACATCGGTCAGCTCCTGAAGAATTTTTCAACTTAGTTTCCTTTTTCTTTGCCTTTATAGAAAGTTATAATGCCAATAAAAAGCTAAAATAACAATTCTCAGAGATGACTTCAGTGAAATTTTGCTACTCTTCTCACCATATAAAACTTTACAACATATGTTAATTGGAAGAAATTTAATTCGTTCACTTCATTTCTTCTCACCGTGTGGTATGCCTAAGGTGAGCTGATGACAGGCAGGGGAATCAAAAAACAGACATACAGCAAGGGATGAGAGATGTCAGAATGTTCTACCAACTGGATAAATACAGCTACAATACCATTATACTATAATATTAAAAATATCAAGAATTTCTCCTAATAGTAGTTCCTGTAACTGAAAAGTACATCTCTGTAAATGCTTTCTAATAAATACTTCTAGGATAGTATCATAAACAAAGTCAAAATTAATGAAAAAATCACCTCCATGGCATCCTGATCGTTCTCCATAAGCTCACCTTTCTTCTTATCAGAATCTACAACTGCTTTTTTTGTGGTCACAACAGTGACAACTTTTGTGACTGTTGGCCCAGACTTCTAAAATAAAAAAGGAACATAAAATATTTTCCAAAACTGAAACACAAATTATATGCCAACTGATGCAACAATGATAACTGTCACAATTTATAATTCATATTAACTTAGTTATTAATGACAATTTAATTAATGAAAAGACAAACAGTAGTTTGCTTTTATCCTTATTAATCTGTATAAACTTTAAAATGCAATATAATCACACATTTTATAATATGTTCATATATGGTTTATTGTACAATATATAATCTTATATGATTACATAATTTTAAAATACTACTAACTGGTAGTTTTCATATATTAGACAAGTCAAACACTGTACTGGGAGCTTGGATGAATCAATAAACAAAACAAGTAAAGGTCACTGTCCTTGGAGAGCTTATATTATTGAGGGGAGAAGGGACAAATGGTAAAGACAATAAAAAATTAAATTATACCATTTGTCAAAAGGTAGTAAATGGTCTGAAAAAATGGAAAAATAGAATAAGGTGAGGGGGGTCAAGAGTATGAAAGATGAGGCCAGATACGGTAGCTCAAGCCTATAATCCCAGCACTTTAGGAGGCTCAGGTAGGAGGATCGCTTGAGGCCAGGAGTTCTAGACCAGCCTAGGCTGTTTCAAGACCCCTCCATCTCTACAAAATATAAGAAAAATTAGATGGGCACAGTGGCATACACCTGTAGTCCTAGCTACTCGGGAGGCTGAAGCAGGAGGATCACTTAAGCCCAGGAGCTTGAGACTGCAGTGAATTATGATTCTGTCACTGCACTCTAGCCTGGGCAACAGAACAAGACCCTGTCTCTACCCAAAAAAAAAAAAAAGAAAAAAGAAAAAAAGAGAATATGAAAGATAGAAGCACTGGAGAAGTCTCAAGAAGATTAAATGAAAATGTAACATGTAAGCAAAGATACTGACCAAAGGATGGTGGTGGTAACTTTTGAAAGAACATGTACAGCTAAAATTTACCAGTATTTCTGGTATTTACAAAAATTATTGCCATTTATGAGATGAGGAGAAAGAAAAACATTAACTCATAAGGCCACACAAATCAGTAGGACAATGCAACAATGAATTCAAGTTATCCAAGTAGAAATACAATGTTTAAAAACAAGAGAAAATTCCAAACCTTTTCATTTCCACCACCACCTTTTACACTTCTCATGTTAAACTTTTTTACTTCCTCTTTCACTTCTTCCATGTAAGCATCTAATGGATCTAACTCCTCACCCTCCATTTCATTTCCTTCCTTCTCAGCTTCTGCAGGATCATCTTCATCATCTAAAAATACCAGAATACACTTTCTCTGTACATGTGTTTCAAAAGGCAATACCACACAATCAGTCTATACCCCACCTTTCTAATCTTTTCTCCCACTGCCCAAACACCTGCCTTACCAATTATTCCAGCCATGGTGTAGTTCAAATGCTCACACTTGGACGTTTTCACATTTTTACATCAAGCATGTATTAATTTTGAATATTAACAATAATAGTGATAAAATAAATGCCAATAAAATATATTTAATTGGAAAGGGGCAAAAAGAAAGATTATGTCTAAAAAATACATCTCCAATATTAGATTTTACAGCTATACTGCTAGACACCGAACTAAAAACGTTCTGTGCTAAATGACATTTTTAATTACAGGTGACCCTTGAACATGGGTTTCAACAGCATGGGTCCACTTACACATGGATTTTCCTCTACCTCTTCCATCCCTCAGACACTAAGACAAACCTCTCCTTTTCCTCCTCTTCCTCAGCCTACTCAACAGGAAGACGATGAGGATAAAGATCTCCACACAATGAATAGTAAATGTATTTTTTCTTCCTTATGATTCTCATAACATTTTTTCTCTAACTTACTTTATTATAAGAATACAGTATAATAATACATATGGCATACAAAATATGTGTTAATCAACTCTATGTTATTAATAAGGCTTTCGATCAACAGTAGGCTATTATTTGTTAGGTTATTGGGGAGTCAAAATTTGTATGTAGATTTCCAACTGTGTGGGGGTTGGTGCCATTCTGAGTTGTTTTCTGTCAAGAAATACAGGAAAAAAAAACTACATTCCTTTTCTTTCAATCACAAAAAACAGCACATCACTCTTAATTCCAGACAATCTAATATTTTTTATGTAAGACATCATGACCACTTATAGATACCATCTATTTAAACCATTCTTTGCAACATTCATGGAAAATGTACCAAAATTCCATTTTTCTACAAAATTCCACAATCTCCCACTTTACTAAAACCTCAAAAGTCAAAATCAGGTATGAAAGGGAAATGTTTCTCTCCTAAATTGTGAAAAATCAGGAGAGATTTATAAGCACGCCCTTAATTTAAGATCATTACTAACATTCATGCTGGTAGTAAAATATTAAAGAGCTATTTACTGACTATGCCCATAAGCACTCAACACTTCACTCTAATGTAAAATCAGTGATCCTTACTAAATAATACCCTACAATTTAAATTTTAACATAAATATTAAAAGGGGCATTTAAAATATCAATCAAGGCCAGGCGCTGTGGCTCACGCCTGTAATCCTAGCCAAGGCAGAAGGATCTCTTGAGCTCAGGAGTTCGAGACCAGCTTGAGCAAGCAAGACCCCATCTCTACTAAACATAGAAAAATTAGCCAGGCATCATGGCGTGTGCCTGTAGTCCCAGTTACTCAGGAGGCTGAGGTAGGAGGATCGCTTGAGCCCAGGAGTTTGAGGTTGCAGTGAGCTATGATGACACCACTGCACTCTACCCCAGGGTGATACAGCGAGACTCTGTCTCAAAAAAAAAAAAAAAAAAAGAAAGAAAATCTCAATCAATCCAGCAATCCCACTTCTAGGCATATACCCCAAAGAATTGAAAATAGGAACTCAGATATTTGCACATCAATGCTCATAGCAGCATTATTCACAATAACCAAAAGATGGAAACAATCCAAATGTCCAACAACAGATGAATGAATAAACAAAACACGGCATATGGCCGGGTGCAGTGGCTCCTGCCTGTAACCCTAGCAATCTGGGAGGCTGAGACAGGAGGATCACTTGAGCTCAGGAGTTCGACACCCGCCTGAGCCCTGAGCAAGAACAAGAGCAAGAGCAAGGCCTCGTCTCTATTAAAGATAGAAAAAATTAGCCCAGTGTGGTGGCATGTGCCTATAGTCCCAGCTACTTGAGAGGCTGAGACAGGAGGATCGCTTGAGCCCAGGAGTCTGAGATTGCAGTGAGGTAGGCTGACGCCATGGCACTCTAGACCAGGCAACAGAGTGATACTCTGTCTCAAAAAAACAAAACCAAAAACAAACAAACAAAAAAACATGGCATATACATACAATGGAATGTTATTCAGCCATATAAAGGAAGGAAATTCTCACACATGCTACAACATCGGTAAGCCTTGAAGACATTACACTAAGTAAAATAAACCAGACACAAAAGGACAAATATTGTATGATTCCACTTATATGAGGTACATAGAATAGGTAAATTCATAGAGACAGAAAGTAGAGTAGAGGTTACAAGAGGCAGGATGAGGGAGTGGTAGAGGCAGGATGGGGAGCTGTTTAATGGGTGCAGTTTCTGTCTGGGATGATGAAAAAGTTCTGGGAACAGACAGTGGTAATGGTTGGATGACACTGAATGTACAGATTATCACTGAGTGGTATACTTAAAAATTGTTAAAATGATAAATAGTATATTACATATTTTTTCCACAACTAAAAAAGCTAAAAAAAAACCAACAAGAAATATTACTCATAATCTATAATACCCTACATGAGTTGTTATATAGGCTACTAGGCTACAAATATACCATCATCATCCTCTAAACTCCATTTTTTCCCTTGTTTTGTCTCTTCAATTTCCTTTTTCAGTTCTCCTATGTTTTCCATGGCCTTTTTACGTTGCTCTTCACGCCATTTCTCTACTCTTTCTTTTCGCTTTCTCATTTCTTCTTCCAGTTTATTCTGGTCAAAGTTCTTGGGGGAGAAAAAAAGAGAGAAAAAGGGAAAACAAAAAGCAAAACCAGTGTCAACAAGTGACATTCCAAATTAAGTTCCCTAAAGTATGAAAAAAGAAAAATAGGTGTACAAATTCCTAAATATAAACCAAATCTAGTAGATCACATATCTATATAAATATATCCATGATTATCAGAACAAAATCACAATAAAAAGCATCTTCAAATAAGAAAGCTGAGAGATTTCAAATACCATAAATTAATCTCATTTTAGTTATAAACAATATATACACATTAATTCAATTTCTTCCTTAGAATAGAAACTGAGTCAATTAGCAAATAAAGTTCCCCAAGTATTCTCAATTTTAAATCCTCCAAACTCCACCGAAATTGCCTCCATAAAAAGCAATTTTCTATTACAAATTAGTGAGTAAATGAAAGCTATGGCCGAGCACAATGGCTCACGCCTGTAATCCCAGCACTTTGGGAGGCTGAGGCCGGAGGATCCCTTGAAGACAGAAGTTCGAGACCAGCATGGGCAACGTAGCGAGACTCTATCTCTACAAAAAATTTAAAAAATTAGCTAGGCAAGGTGGTGCACGCCTGTAGTCCTAGCTACTAAGGAGGCTGAAGTGGGAGTATCACTTGAGCCCAGGAGTTTGAGGCTGCAGTGAGCTATGATCACACCACTGCACTCCAGCCTGGGCAACAGAATGAAAGGAAAAAAAAGAAAGCTGTGCATCAACATGATAAAGAAGTTCTGTTCTTTTAGGCTTTAGGTCTTTGTTTCCTAGAAATAGTCACTCTAAAGTCTTCACAAGACTATTAATGCTCTCAAGGGGAGGAAGTAAATCACTATCACAGCCATAATCAGGGATTTAAAGATTAAGCATTATAGGAATCAAAATTTTACATATGCTACCATGATAGCTATTTACGGAAATACACATGTAAAAAACAGAAAATATTACAAAATTGTAATGGTGACGGTGTTTCCAGCACCTGGGATTATAAAGAATTACTTCTGACTTTCCAGACATTTTCTGACACAGTTATATTATGTTTGTTTTTTAAAAATAAATTTTCTTCTTAAACAAAAAAGTTTTGTTCCTCAGTTTATATCCTTTATAATAAATCCATCCTCTCTAAAGATAAACCCCAGAAAGTTTATTTGCTTTTCTCAAGATCAGTCCCTCCATAGAAGAAACCAGATTAGAAGCCAGATCCCAAGATTCTCATGTTTTGGGTTTTTTGTTTTTGGAGACAGAGTCTCACTTTGTCAGTTAGCTTACTGAAACTTCCCCAGTTCAAGCAATCCTCCTGCCTCAGCCTCCCCAGTATCTGGGGCTACAGGAGCACACCACAACACCCATATAATTTTAAAATTTATTGTAGAGACAGGGTCTCGCTATGTTGTCCGGCCTGATCTCCTGGCCTCAAGTAATCCTCCCACCTCAGCCTCCCAAAGTGCTGGAATTACAGGCATGAGCCACCATATCCAGCCAATTCCTGTGTTTTAGTTTTTCTTAGCTACCCTGTTCAGCAAGCAAATCCCTTAAATAAATGACCAACTAAAAAAAAAAGAACTCAAGAAAACAAAACAAAAAGTGAAGTTATAAAATATTCTAAAATGGGCAAAAGATATGAATAGGCAGCTCAAAGAAAAGTGTACATAGTCAATAAACTTAAGAAAATAGCCAGGCGCAGTGGCTCATGCCTGTAATTCTAGCTTCTCTGGGAGGCCGAGGGGGGTAGATTGCTCGAACTCAGGGGTTCGAGACCAACCTGAACAAGAGCAAAACCTCGTCTCAAGGAAAAAAAAAAATCAGCTGGGTGTCGTGGTGCACGCCTGTAGTCCCAGCTACTCGGGAGGCTGAGGCAGGAGGATCCCTTCAGCCCAGGAATTGGAGGTTGCGATGAGCTGCAATAACGCCACTGCACTCTACCCAGGGCAACAGAGCGAGGACTCTGTCTCCACCAAAAAAAAAAAAAAAAAAAGCAACTAGACAACCCTCCTCACAAACAAACAAAACAAACAAAAAAATATATATTCTTATTTATATTATAAATATAAATTATATTGTGTTCCTAACATTTAAATATTCGCTAATTTAAAGATACACAACTCAAAATAGTAAGATACCAATTACTTCCTATTTGATTGAAAAAATAAAATTTTGAAATTCCCATGTGGGCAAGAATGTGAGGAAACACACATTTTCATGTGTCTAAATTCTTAAATCTAAGTTTATACAACTTTTTTGGAGAGCAATTTGATAATATTTATATGATATGATCACATTTTTTAAGTAAAAATAGATAATGTGCATATATATGTAACTTTTTCAGAAAAACATTTTCTCATGGGGACAACTATTATTTTATCTTCCTATTTATTTTATGCATCTATTATCATTTATTTAGAAACAAAGCATACAACATTTAAAAAACAAACAAGAATTTGTCATCATAGAAGCAAGTTTGATATTATACAACTATTTTTAAGTTGGCAAACATACGCCAGCATCTTTTTCTTTTTCATCTTCTTTGTCATCTTTGTCTTTTTTCTTCTCTTTAGAACTTTCCCCACTATCTGTTTTTTCTTTGGACCTAGATCTACCAAAAAAAAGAGAGAAAAAGAGAGAGATCATGTATTTGTGCTCAGAAATATTCATTTTAGAATACTTTTATAGAGTTGTATTTTCTTTTTTAGGTAAGAAATAAACTTCTAAGAGTCAATTGGATTTTCATATTCCATTAATAAATACCTTGAAAATATCATCAAAAAACTAATTCCATGACACTAATGTCAAACATTACTAAATATTTAGGAATTCAACCAAGTAAAACAGATATAACATATAAAAACAATTACAAAATCTAAATAGGATAGTTAAAATTTAATAAATGGAGAACTACACCAAGATATTCTGCAAGATAATTTATATATATAAAATACTATTTAAAATCCCAATGGGTTTACATTGTGATCCTACTTATGATATCTTATAATGAATAAAATTCCTTAATTTTAATGTAATCAATCAATCCTTTTTTTCCCCCCTTTATATTTGGTGCTTTTTTGAGTAGTTTAGAAATCCTTCCAGATTTGATGAAGATACTCAGAGGTGAAGAAGATATTCTCCAGCATAAACTTCTAAAAGATTTATATTAATAGTTTTACGATCTAATTTGGTCTTTAATCTGCCTGGAATTGCTTTTTGTGCATAGAATGAGGTATGTGGTCTTATTTCACTATAGGTTATCAAATGTCCCTTGAACCATTTATTTAAAAAACTTTTCCCCACTGATTGCAGTGTAACTGCTTTCATTTATCAAATGACCCCATGTGTAGATCTGTTTCTGGGCTCTTTATAAGGTTCACTGATCTATTTATCTGTCCCCATACAAACACCACACTGTCTTAATTTCTGTAACCTTATGAAAAGTCTTGATAGACTTGTTAGAGTGACCCCTCTGACCTTGTTCTTCAAGAGTATTTACATTCCTTTACATTTCTAATTTTATGATCAGTTTAGATCATAGCCTTCTTACCTAATTGATCCTGCCAGTAAAAAAAAAACAAAAAAACAAAAAAAACCCCACACAAAAACAAAAAACTCTTCCATTCACATCTGTTAAGAACTTTTAAACATGAATCTATGTTGAGTTTAATAAAATATTTTTCCTTACTCTCTTCAGATAATCCTATGTCTTATCTCCTTGAATATTTATAATATAGAGTATTACACTGATTTTCTAATGTTAAAGCAACCTTCCATTCTTGGAATAAACCCAACTTGTTCATGATATATAATCTTCTTTATATATTGTTATATTTGGTATGCTAATTTTTGTGTTTAGATTGAGTATAACCTATACTTTTCTTTCCTCAGACTGCTCTTATCAGGTTTATACTAATATCTATATTATTTTCAATTCATCAGATGAGTTGAGAACTGGTTCCTTTTTTTAAGTCTCTGTTTATCAAAAGTACCATTATAGAGAGTGAAAACACAAATCAGAGTAAGAGAATATATTTGCCACTGATGTAACTAAAGACAAATATCCAGAATATTTAGAAACAAAACCAAAGAGAAACGATGGGCACAGTGGCTCACACCTATAATCTCACCACTTTGGGAGGCCAAAGCAGGAGGGTCACTTGAGGCCAGGAGTTTGAGATCAGCCTGCGCAACACAGCAAGACCCCCATCTCAACAAAATAAAAAATCAGCCAGGTGTGTTGGCATGCACCTATAGTCCCAGCTACTAGGGAGGCTGAGGCAAGAGGATTGATTGAGCCCAGGAGTTGGAGGCTTCAGTGAGCTACGATCAATCCACTGAACTCCCAAAAGACTTGAACATGTATTTCAGAAAAGAGGGAATTCAAATGGCCAATAACAACATGAAAAAGCATTCAATTTCATCAGTAATCAGGGAAATGCAAATTGAAACCACGATATTGTTATTACACATCTGCCCAACTGGCAAAAATTTAAGACTGACAATTCCAAATATTGAAAAGAGTGTGGAGTAACAGACTTCTCATACACTGTAGCAGGAGTATAATTAGTACAAACTCTTTGGAAAGCAACTGAGGATTACCTACTAATAATAAAGCTACGTTTATTCTACAACCAAGCAATTTCACTCCTAGCTATAAACTCTAGGGAATCTCAAGCACATGTATATTAGGATATATATACAAAAATGCTCATAATAGCCCAAAATTTAAACCAAACTCCACCTCTGTAGACTGGATAAATTGTAGTATACTTATACCATGGAATACTATCCAGCAATAAAACAGAATTACTTTTATAAGTAACACAGATGAATCTCAAACAATGTTGAGCAAAAGACACAAAAGAATACATGACTCAGTCAGGTGCGGTGGCTCATGCCTGTAATCCCAGCACTTTGGAGGCCAAGGCAGGAGCATAGCTTGAGGCCAGGACTTCGAGAAAAGCATGGGCAACATAAGCCTCAGACTCTACAAAAATAAGAAAAATTAGCCAGGTGTGGAGTCGTGTGCCTGTCCAGATACTCAGGAGGCTGAGGCAGGAGAATCAGTTGATCCCAGGAGTTTGAGGCTGCAGAAAGATAAGATTGTACCACCGCACTCCAGCCTTGGTGACAAAGCTAGACCTCGTCTCTTAAAAAAAAAAAAGAAAGCAAGCACACATGCCTCCATTCATGTAAAGTTAAAGTTTAAAAAAAAAACCAAAAATCTATTTTTTTCCAGATGTGAACACAAGTGAGTGGAATGCAAGGAAATTACTAGCACAAAAGTCAGCAGTGGTTTTATCTAGGATGCAGAGATTTGGGTGAGAGAAGAGAAATGGATGGCTTCTAGGATACGCACAGTGTTTTATTTCTTGACTTTGGTGGTGGGTATATGGATGTTTACTTTATAATTATTTAATAAACTGCATGTTTATATTTCATTCACTTTTCCAAATTTATATTTTATTTCTAATTAAAAAACAAGTCCCAGTGGTATTATACTGACCTTGGTAAAATAAAAGTAAAATTTATAAAGTAAAATAAACATAGGAAAAATATTAACAACATGAAGAATATACAGAAAAAAAATTCAAGCCCATATATCAACTATACTATCACACTAGGGTAGAAAAAAATAATAGGTAAATAACAAACCATTGACAAGAAAAATAAAAAGAGTAAACATATTATATATAACAGATATAAATTATACCTCAAAATTGAATGTTACTGGCATCTCAAGGAATTATGTGCATTTTATTTACAAAGGCAAAGCTCTTCCATCCTGAATAGCAATTCACCAATGCATACCATCAGTTAAAAAGTTATTTGTCAACCAACTTGTCAACCAATGTCAGAAATACTAACAAAATAATTTCAAAGGAAAAAACAGTGTTCCCACAAGGATGTCTATAAAATATACCTGACTATTAATAGGATATATTAAATAAGGGTACAATGCATTGAATGTTAAAACTGACAGAATCTAGTATTTTCCATTTGAGTTACAGACTTTACAACCTACTAAAATAAAATTCTGCCAACCGAATCCAGTAATTATTTATAAATTTAAAGGGGAAAAAAAAAGAAATGCACAGAGAAGAGAGCCAATTCCCAGCCTGCATGATCGGTACAGTCAAATGAAAACATTACCTGTTTTCAGCTTTCTTGCTTTTATTGCCAGGACTGGAGGATCGGGATCGCCGGCCCCGGCTTCTACTCCTTGAGCGTCTCCTGTCTCTACTGCGAGATCGTCTTCGCTCTCGGCTTCTGTCTCTCTCTCTACTTCTGGAACGTCTGAAAGACGGACACTTTTCATTTATTCTATGGCCAAATGGAGCTACTATTTCAGATCACAATTCTGTTCCATGCTGAAAGAGTCTTAATTATTACCACTATTAAAGGCAGAGGCCTCAATTAACTATAAAACCAGCTAAGAGACAAGTATAGCCAATTCTTACAAGTGCTCAATGAAAAATTGTGAATACTAAATTCACAATGATGTTTCCGGAGAAACATAACAAAGCTGCAATAACAGCTATTCAAAATCTATGGTCTCAAATAGAAAATCTAGTTATCAGACAGCCTAAAACCTAAGTATAAGGATGGGCAGAATAGGACTGTGAAAAGATCACTGATCTGAAGATTAGGAGGCAAGAATTTCTACCCTGGTACTGCTAGTAACTAGTGACATGACACAGGTCAGATCTCCAATTCTTGGTCTCAAGTTTCCTCATCTATAAAATATGGAGACTTCACTAGATAATCTCAAAATCTTTCTTGCTCTAAAATCTTGTGATTCTACTTTCACACCAAAAAGTCACAGACCACGGGGAGCAGAGATGCATGCCTACAATCCCAGCTACTTGGGAGGCTGAGGTGGGAGAATCGCTTGAGCTCAGGAGTTCAAATCCAGCCTAGGAAACATGGCAAGATTCCATCTCTTTAAAAAAAAAAAAAAAAAAAAAGAAAGAAAGAAAGACAAGGTAAAAAAAATTTTAGGACTGGGTGCGGTGGTTCACGCCTGTAATCCTAGCACTCTGGGAGGCCGAGGTGGGAGGACTGCTTGAGCTCAGGAGTTGAAGCCCTGAGCAAGAGTGAGACCCCATCATAGAAAAATTAGCTGGGCATGGTGGTGCACACCTGTCGTCCCAGCTACTTGGGAGACTGAGGCAGGAGGATCTCTTCAGCCCAGAAGTTTGAGGTTGCAGTGACCTGTGACGCCACCACTGCATTCTACCTGGGGCAACACAGAGAGACTCTGTCTCAAAAAAAAAAAAAAAAAATTTAAAAGTCAAAAAGTCAAAGACCAAATGTCAAACGATGAATTTCACTTAACAAATACTTGACTAAATTGTGTAAAATTATCCCTGGGACCACATAATATGAAATTGAATCAGTGAGCACTATCCACATTGTCATGGGTGAATATTTTCCCTGAATAACTATGTAATACCATTGCACTCTCTCCTTCCAATGTCTGAAAAAACTAAAGTCAAATTCTTTCTGTGATCTGTTCATAGAACTAGTTCACAGTTCAACCTTGTCTTCCTCTCCTATTTTAATGAGAAACTGTGTTAGTTTTTTTTTTTTCGTGTCGGCAAGATTATTTTTATTTACAAACTGTTTTTCACCTCCAAAAAAGGCAATGGCTGCTTGACTCGTGCCAAGGAATATGTAATCAAGTAAATAAATAAAAAATATTAGGGTATGCTTTAGTTTAAATATAAGGCAGCTCATTAAAATAGTTTAAAACAGTGAGGAGGGCTTGGAGATGGCTCTGCCCTCTATTTCCTTCTCCTGTCTGCTGTAGAGGGTGCTAAGAACACAGTGGTCAGCTCTCTTGGGGAAGAACTTATTACCTTATGGCTTAGTTCATTTTTTACCTCCTTCACGGGGCTTCAAGGGTTCTCTTTGGGTTATAGGAAATACAGCCTAAAGTTTCCAAACTAAAATAGTTTGAGAGAGTCTTTATAGGCAAATCCTTCTGGGTCTAATTAAACAAGCGAGGGATAAAGCAGAGGGCCCATAAATGGGCCACCAAATTGCAGTGCAAAAAACACTTTTGAAGAAGCCCAATTTAGCTGAGAAGGCCCAATTTACCACTGGTCCTTTGGAAATTAATGTCTTACCTCAGACGCTTCCTGTCCCTTGACCGAGATCTTCTTTTATCCCTGCTACGAGATCTCTCTCTCCTTCTATCTCTATCTCTACTTCTAGACCGTCTGTCATCTCCACGTTTACTTCTTTTGTCTGAGGGTGAGCGACTTCTAGATCGACTTCCAGAGCGTCCTCGTGATGCTGATCGCTTCCGATAGTGGCTAACAGAATACAAAGTCAATGATAAAGTTCAGCAAACACAGTTAGCTTCTATTATATTTCACTTATTTTACTACATTTTTTCTAAAAAGAACTCAGCAGACAAACTAAACACTGAAAGAAGTTTTATAAACTTTTTTGAAATTAGGAGGAAAAGAAATGAACTCCTCTGCTACATCACACCCAGAGGAAGAAAATACATTTATATACAATATAAATGTAACACCTGTTACAGGGACTTGAAGGAGATAAAGGAAGGAACCATGTAGATATATAGGGAACTTTATAGGTAAAAAGCACAATAAAGCCAGGTACAGTGGCTCATGCCTGTAATCCTAGCACTTTGGAAGGTCAAGGCGGGAAGATCACTTGAGGCCAAGAGTTCGAGACCAGCCTGGACAACACAGCAAGACCTAGTCTCTACAAAAAATTTAAAAATTAGCCAGGTGTGATAGTGTGCACCTGTAGTCCCAGCTACTTGGGAGGCTGAAGCAGGCAAGATCACTTGAGCCCAAGAGTTTCAGGCTGCAGTGAGCTATGATGGCACCACTGCACTCCAGCCTGGGCGACAGAGTAAGAGCCTGTCTCTTATTTTTTAAAAAAAAAAAAAGGACAAGAAATGAGAGCCTGTTTCTTATTTAAAAAAAAAAAAAAAGACAAGAAATGCAGAGGCCCTGAGGAGGAAGCTTGACTACTGTGTTCAAGGAACAGCAAGAATTCCAGTTGTAGCTAGGGTTGAATGAATGAGAGACAGAGAGTGCCATGAGATGAGGTCAGAGAAACAGCACGGCAGCCTTATATAATGGCCAATAAGGCCCAAAAGGTACTGGAAGATTGTAAGCAGAGGTATGGCACAACCTCACTAATGTTTTTAAAATATTACCCTAGCTGCTGAATGAAGAACAAACAAAACAGAGGCAAGGGCAAAAGTACAGAAAACCGGTAGGATGCTATAGCAATACAGGTAAGAAATAGTGATCAGAATGGCTTAGATCAGAATGGCAGGTGTAGAGATGTTAAGAAGTGTCAAAAACCAGATATTTTGAAGCTAGCACTGATGAAATTTAATGATAAATTAAGTTCAGGTGTGACAGCAAGAAAGAAGTCACTCCAAGATATCTGACTGGAACAAGCAGAAAAATGTAGTTGCCCTTTACTAAGATGGGAAGGCTGACGAAAGAACAGATTTGGGGGAGAAGGTGGGAAATCAGAATATTAGGTATCCAAATGGAGATGTACTATAGGTAGCTGAAATGTTAGTCTGGCGTTCAAGGAAGAAGTTTTGTCTAGAAATATAAATTGGGGAGCCATCAGTGTACAAAGGCTATTTAAACCTATAAACCTGGATAAGATCACTAGGAGATGAGTGTACCTGATTATCCTTCAAGCACCTCAAGCGCAATGTGTAGAAACTCAAACTTGTTACCTTTCCCTCCCCAAACTATTTATCACCCCAACTTCCCGCTGCTGCGGTCAAAACATCAGTTATTTTCAATACTTTTCTCTTTTTCTCATTCTACACAATCAATAGCACACCAAGGATCACCAATTTCACCTCTGCAATTCCTTTCACATTTTATCACACCTCCTCAGAGTTCCCAGTCACCATTCCATATCAGACCTATCTACTTAGGACATTTTTAAAGACTTCTGGTCTTCTTGCTTCTATTCCCTTTTCCCTTAAATTTGTCTCACTCATTGATGCTAGTGTAATCTTCCTAAAACAGAATTCTGATCCTATCACACACTTCTTACTCAAAATCTTTGAAGGCTCACAAATTATCTTCAAAACCAAATCTACAATCCATCCACTTTCCGGGCCCAAGTCCTATTCAGGACTTCTCTTCAACTCTTCAACATATGTAGGCAAACTGGGTTTTTTAACTATTTCTCTAACACCTTGCTCTTTCTCACCTCTGAGCCTTTCATTATTCCCTGAACAAACCTAGAGCCCTGGCCATGCATGACAGAGGTAAGGGAGAAGGCTAAAGGGCTGGAATGAATGGACCTTCTTTTTTTTTTTTTTTTTTTTTTGAGACAAGTTCTTGTTGTTGCCCAGGCTAGAGTGCAGCGTCACTCATCATAGCTCATTGCAACCTCAAACTCCTGGGCTTAAGCAATCCTCCAGCCTCAACCTCCTGAGTAGCTAAGACTACAGGCACATATCACCATGCCCTAATTTTTTTAATTTTTTGTAAAGACAGGGTCTTGCTATGTTGCCCAGGCTGGTCAACCTGGACCTTCTTGTAAAGGCCTTTGAAAGCTGTCAAGTCCGAATTTCATGTTGAAAGCAACAGGAACCAATGGAGACTAAGTCAGAGGAATGACATGATCCCATCTTTATTTCAGAAGTCACTCCAAGATATTTGACTGGAGCAAGTAAAAAAATGTCACTCTGGCTGTAGTGTGAGGGATCTAACAATTAGGAGAGCAACAGAGCAAGATAATCATTTCAGGCAGAAATCAATTTGAAACAGGTGTAGTAGCAGTCTGGGCAATAAATGATTAGGGCCTCAATTAAGACAAGGAGAGCAAGAATCGGGAAAGGGTACAGAATCTAACCGGATGTGGACGGTAAGAGAAAAGAATGAGGCAAGGCAGGGGAGTGCTCATGCCTGTAATCCTAGTACTTTGGGAAGCCAAGGCGGGAGGATCACTTGAGCCCAGGAGTTTGAGGTTGCAGTGAGTTGTGATGACGCCACTGCACTCTAGTCCAGGCAATAGAGTGAGACCCTGTCTCAAAAAGAAAAAAAAAAAGAGAGAAAAGAATGAGTCAAATAAATATCACTTCCAGATTTCTGGTCTGGGTAGTCAGATGAAGTCAATGCCTTCAGGGAGATTTAAAATACCTTCACAGGATTTTCTGTAGTTAAATATTTTTTATCTTCACCCATGTGATGATTACACAGTTTTTATATTTGCTAGGTTTCATCAAGCTCTACCCTTAAGCTTTGTCAATTTTCTTGAATGTTAATTATACCTCGATAAAGTACTGCTAGTATTAAAAAAACCTCACTTGGGGTCGAGTGAACAAAACAAACAAACAAACAAAAAAAAACCTCACTTTTCCTAGATATAAAAGATTTTTCAGTCACTGCTAAATACGCAGCAAACAGTCATCTTTAAGATAAAAATCTCCTGCCAGGTGTAGTGCTCAGGCCTGTAATCCTAGCACTTTGGGAGGCCCAGTCGGGAGGATGGCTTGAGGCCAGGAGTTCAAGACCAGCCTGGGCAACATAGCGAGACTACATCTCTCCAAAAATTTTTAAAAATTAGCCAGGCATGGTGGTATGCCTGTAGTCCTACCTACTCAGGAGACTGAGGCGGTAGGATCGCTTCAGCCCAGGAGTTCAAGGCTGCCGTGAGCTATGACCACACCACTATACTTCAGCCTGGCCGACAGAGCAAGACCCGAGACCCTGTCTCTGAAGAAAAAAAAAAGATAAAAATCTCAAGGTCCCGAACAAGTTATCAACAATCTAAAGTTGTGATGAGATCTCATGGTTCTAATAAGATCTCCACAGTTTCAAAAGGATAGAAAGCAAATAACAAAGAACTATGAAATCTATTTGCAAAATAAATGTCCACGCAACAAGTACTTATTGCGGTCCAGTAAAAGCCCGGTCGTGTACAGTGCCATAGGTGCGGTAAAAATGTCTGCCCCCACGATCCTTTCAACTGACTTGGGACAAGACCACATAGACACAAAGAACTAAAATACAGAGTGATGGGCACCTAGGAAATGCTGCAAACGCGAAGTGATACGCAATTCAACTTGGATCACTACTGACTGACTTGAGTAGGGTAGGCTCCGTGGAATTAGCGGGACGTGGTGCCCAACCACTGACGTCCTGGAGGACAGTTCCCGCTGCAGGGGCTCAAATCGGCTGATGGAAGTGCAGGGGAAGCCTGTGCCCGTCACTGGCCCAAGCACAGCCATTTTCTCAGCCGAGGTCCCCCAGCCTCTCCGGTGGCCGCGGGGCAGTGCTGGCCACACGTGGGGCCGCCCTAGGCCTGGCCCCGCAGCCACCTCAACTCCCGCCTCTTCTCACGACCCCAAGAAGCCGCTCGCCCGCCCGGCGCACTGCCTCACCGTGACTCCCGGCCCATGCTTCTGGCCGCGCGAAAGCCGACGCCCTAGGGGACGACGCGCAAGTGAACGGGACAAAGAGGGAGGCTGCGCTGCCTTCGGCGCGCCAGGCAAGGATCCGCTCTAAGAGGTAGCAGCAGCTACAGCAGCGACTGCCATCCCACCGCGGCCAACGAAAGAAAACAGGACGTGCAGGCGCCGGCGGCAGAAGGAAGAAAAAGGCCGCCGGAAGCCGCTGCCTCTCCACAGCGCCGCCTCCCGGCGGGAGGGCGCGCAGCGCCGGCCGCGCCGTAAAAGGGATGCGCTCGTCAGCGTCCTCCCCTCCCCACGCCGCCGCACACGCCCGGGGTTAGCGGGATGGAGGGCAGCGGTGCAGCCTCGCGGGCTCTGGGAGGATCTTCCCTGTGATAAAGGCGTTTCCAGCAGCCTGCTGCTATCCCAGGACCTGTCCTCACCCCGAGGACCTCACAGTCTAGTGGGGGAAACAGACGTGCCTTAATTTGCGTTAAATAATGCTGTAACCTTCTGCATACACTCTATTAGTACTTATTGTCATGTGCCAGGCCTGTACTAGCTTCTGGCGGGAGCTCACAGTCTAGTGGGGGAAACAGACATAAATGAAAACACAAGCAGATGTAATACAGCAAGGAGAGGCTACCACTGGGGAAGAGTTCAGAAAAAGAGTTCCCTCAGGAAGTAAGTGACCCTTTGAGGTGAGATTTGAAGCCTGAGTAGGAGTTAACCTGATGGAGAAGAGGACGAGGAACTAAAAATACATTAGCAAAAGATTATAATGGTTCTCAACATTGCCTGCACTGACGAACTTTAAAAACAAAACAAAACGGATCCCTGGCTTCCACCCGATGGTCTCATTTAATTGGCCTAGAGTGCTACTTGTGCTTTGGGAATTTTTACCAGGTGATTCTGAAGTACACTCAAAATTGAGAATGGCTATGATCAGGCCACTGCACTCCAGCCTGGGCTACAGAGCGAGACCCTGTCTCTGAACAAACAAATAAATAGATAGATAGTCTCCTGGAGCACACGGAGAAATGTTGAGTTGTTTTTGCAGAAAGTTGTAGTGGAGTTGGGGAGAGGTTCTCATTTTTACTTTAAATGCCTCTGTAAGACTATTTTACTTTACTTTCTTACACCAAACAAGATAAAAAAAAAAGTTCTATGTCTTGACTGTGGTGTTTATTGCATAGATTTGTACGTTTTTGAAAATTCATTGAACTGTACACTTCAAATTGCTGAGTTTTAGTGTATGTAAGTTTTCCTCAAGAACCGTTTTTGTTTTGTTTTGTTTTTGAGACAGGGTCTTGCTCTCTTGCCAGAGCTACAGCTTAACTGCAACCTCATCACAGCTCACACAACCTCAAACTCCAGGGCTCAAGTGATCCTCCTGCCTCAGCCTCCCCAGTAGCCGGGATTACAAGCCTATGCCACCAGGCCCAGCTAATTTTCCCATTTTTTGGAGGGATGGAGTCTGAGCTCTCACTCAGGCTGGTCTCGAACTCCCAGAGTCAAGGGATCCTCCTGCCTTGGTCTCCCAAAGTGCTAGGATTACAGGAGTGAGCCACCTTGCCCAGCCTGACTATTCAGAAAAAGAAAACCAAGGAGTAAGACTCCAAGACCCGTTTCTGCTCCTCCCCTGCGGCTTGCTGCCCACCTGTGGCAGTAGTGAGTAGCATTGAACAAGGGTAGAGACTGTAGGGTCTGGCAGTTGCAGCCATGGGTAAGAACAGGCTGGACACCAAGGAGGGCCAGGCATCCCAACCACTGTAAATTGCTTGGATGTGGGCTACAGGTAAGGACTGTGGATTTCAGTCTAAGAGACATAGAAAACCACTAGTGGCTTAAACAGCAGGGACAATGAGAAGTGATCAGATGCTGGTTGTCTTCTGGAGGCAGCTCTCAAATCCCTAACTAAGACATTGGATGTAAGCTGAGGGAAAGGAAGGAATAAAGATAAACAGAGCTTTTGTGGACTGTTGTGAATTTGTGGAGATGGGAAAGACATGGGAGCAGCAGATTTGGTGGAATAAAGTCAGTGTTGTTTCAGTCATGTGATGTTTGATACGGCTACTAGACATCCAGGAGATAACAGCTACATAAAGGAATATATCCAGGGTGGGGAACCTGCAGCCTTAAGGCCACATGTGACCTTCTAAATCCTTAAGTGCAGCCTTTTGACTTAATCCAAATTTTACAAAACAAATTCTTTCATTTTTATGAATATATTTTTGTTTGTCTTTTATATTTTTATTTTTAAAATGAATGTATTTAAAATACCAAAGAATAAAATAAGTTTCAACAAAATAATCCTCCCAGATTGACTGGCACAATTAGAACATTAGTAAGCCATAAGGGCTAAATTGACACCTGCTATGCTCACAATTTAATTCCAACTTCCCCCACCTGACTGGCGCCACTACCTCACAAGGCTGGTTGGTGAGAGTTTATGGGGGTCGAGTCAGCCAGTCTATTATCAGCTTTTGACAGCTGTGCACTGTGTTTCTGTCTGAAGTGGAATTTGTGAATAGTTGCACAGCTCGACAGTATTTTTTAATTCTGCCTGCTTAACAGCCTATCATGTCAAAGAAGACCAGGAGAACGCTGAAGGAAGAAAACAGATTTTTTAATGTGGATTGGGAATTGCAATATTATCTTGTTTCTGCTAAAGATAACATGATTTGCTTGCTTTGTGATACTGCGATATCAACAATAAAGAAATTCAATGCTCATCAGCATTGTAACATTCATAAGGACCACAAATATTTTAAATTAGAGGGAGAGGCACAAAAGGTTGTACGGCAGAAATTAAAAGATGAAAAACTAAAGCAAAGACAATTCTTTCAAGCAGCAATAAGACCTGGAAATAATGCCACTGAAGCAACTTATAAAGTAGCTTATATACTCAGAAACAAAAGGAAGCCATTCAGTGATGTAGAAATTGTGAAAGAATGCATTGTCATAAGTTGTAGGATGCTTAGACCTGCTGATGTTTCAAAGTACAAACAACGGCCTTTTTTAAGGAGAACCATAACTGATCAGCAGCATGAATTAGCCTTCAACTTAACAGAACAACTTCATGCAATACTTCAAAAGGAAAATATATACTATTCAACCACTTTGGATGAATCAACTGATACTACTGACTTGGCACAAGTTTTATACTTCATTGGGGTCGTAACAGAAGATTTTCTTTGCTACAAAGAGTTACTTGCTTTGGGCACTCTTGCGAACAGAACACAGGGAATAGATATCAACAACTTTCAAGATAAATGTCATGAAGTTGGACTGAATTTGGTAAATTTAGTGAGTGTATGTACAGACGGTGCACCTTCTGTGACAGGAAAACATGAAGTGTTTATTGCACAGATTAAAAAAAAAGTATCAACAGATCCAGATGCTCTTATTTCTTTTCATTGTATCTTGCATCAGCAAAATGTCTGTGCTAAAGTTACTATTTTAAGTGACACTTTGCAACAAGGTATAAGCATTGTTAAGTATATCTGTGCAAATGTCACATGGCACCATCAGTTTCAACATGCTAAAGTTGAAAGATGAGGTATTCAGTGTGGATTTGCCATTATCTTTCTAAAGTACATTGGCTATTGCAGGGACAGGTGTCAGCCAAAATTTGATCTCTGCGAGAACAGATAGTTAAATTCTATAAAGAACAGAATCAGCAATGTGAATTATTGAAAGAAGATTTCTATAGGAATGCACCATTTCTGTGTGCTATCATGTCAAATCAAAATGACTTGAATATTTCTTTGCAAGGTAAAACTAAGTCTATATATGATATGTGGCAAAAAATCCAAGCATTTCGGAAAAAGCTATCTTTTTTTCAAACAATTCTTCAAAAGGAAATTTGGGATGAACATTTTCCCCAGTTAGCAAAGGTCATTGATGAGCAGGATGATATATGCAAATCATTTGAAGAATACACCACTGTTATAGACCTATTAATTGGAGAATACAATGAAAGTTTCACTGATTTTAGGAATCATGACATCACGCTCAAATTAGCATTTCAGCCTCACCTAGTTGATATCACCAAGGCACCTAAAGAACTACAGATGGAATTGATTGAGCTCTCAGTAGATGTCATCTTAAAGTCATCGTTTGATGCTAAGAAAGAGCCAATTGAAATATGGAAAAATGCAGAAGACTCATGCCTTTGGCAACATGCCCAAAAAATGCTTTCTGGCTTTTCAACCACTTACTGCTGGGAATCTTTTTTTTTTAGTTTTGTTTTAGACTAGGCAAGTGCAGTAGTGAAGTAGTGAGAAGGGGGGAAAGTGATAGAACAAGGAGTTCAATCTGCAACTGACTGTGAACAATCAAGTGAGATAACTCACTACCTTTGGACCAGCCTAATGCTGGGAATCTACATTCTTCCACCTAACCCAAATCAAGATGGCTGTAAGGTCACAAATGACTGATACACAGCTACAGCAGTGGTCTCCAACCTTTTTGGCACTAGGGGCCAGTTTCATGGAAGAAAATTTTTCCACAGACGGGGGTGGGTGGATGGTGGTGGTTTGGGGATGATTCAAACGCATGACATTTATTGTGCACTTTATTTCTATTGTTATTACATTGTAATGTATAATGAAATAATTATACAACTCACCATAATGCAGAATCTAATGCTGACACTAATCTGACAGGAGGTGGAGGTCAGGCAGTGATGCGAGCAATGGGAAGTGGCTGTAAATACAGATGAAGCTTCGCTTGCTCACCTGCCGCTCACCTCCTGCTGTGCAGCCCCGTTCTTAACAGGCCACGGACTGGTACCAGTCCACAACCCAGCAGTTGGGGACCATAGATCTAGAGGATCAGCTGAAACTGCACACCTCCATGCTGCAATCAAATATTCAAATGCTTTCCAACAAAAAGCAGACACAACAAAGTCACTAAAAGGTTAACTTTAAAATTAACAAATAGTTTTCATTTTTTGAAATTTTTAAGTATATAGTAGGTAGATTTTTACAAAATGAACATTTTTAAATATATCTAATAAAGTTCCTTGAATTCAGCCTTATTTGATTTCAACTAAATTAATGCTGCCTTCCAACATGAAAATGTTCCCCACTCCTGGATATATCAATCTGGAGTTGAAGGGAGAAATAGAGGTGGGAGAGATATGGGTAATCAGCATTTTATGGAACGTATAATTCACAGTATTTAAAGCCATGGAACTGGATAAGGCCATGCAGAAGTGAGGACGTGCAGAAGTGAATGGAAGTAAGGGTATTTAACTTTTAAAATGAACACAACTTGAATATTGCTTAGAATCACAGAATTTATGTTGCAGCTGGAACAGATTTTTTAAATCACAAACTTCTTGATAATAAAACCGAAACTCGGGACACATATTTAGTTCTAGATCACTAATCTCAGAATCTAAACTGGAACTAGAACCCAGGCATGACACTCTTCAAGATACTTTATTTTTCTTTTTTTTTTTTGAGACAGTGTCTCACTCTGTCACCCTGGGTAGAGTGCAGTTGCGTCATCGTAGCTCACTGCAACCTCCAGCTCCTGGGTTCAAGCATCCTCCTGCCTCGGCCTCCCGAGTAGCTCGGTAGCTCGGACTACAGGCATGGGCCACAATGCCTGGCTTATTTTTCTGTTTGGTAGAGATGGGGTCTCACTCTTGCTCAAGTTGGTCTCGAACTCCTGAGCTCAAGCACTGAATGGGTTAAATGTATATGGTTAACCTAGACTGACAAGGATGGTTGTTTAGAGGTGACCTATATACATTTCAAAACCCAGAAATTTCTGAATAAATTTTTAATTATTCCAAACTCTAAGAAACTTCCATTCCCATTTGATATTAAATTATTCAACACACTTAAGCAAATGAACAGGAGATGCCAATCAGTTAAGAGAAAAAGGGGCACCAACATACACAGGTATCTTATGGTTCTTCTTGAAATATAAATTTGGTAATGATCTACAATTACTAAAACTGTGCATGTGTCCCATAATTTTTTTTTTTAAACAAACAGAATTATGGCCGGGCACAGTGGCTCACACCTGTAATCCTAGCACTTTGAGAGGCCAAGGCAGGAGGACTGCTTGCAGCCAGGAGTTCAAGATAGGCCTCGGCAACATAGTAAGGTGCCATCTCTACAAAAAATAGAAAGATTAGCCAAGCATGGTGGTGAACACTTGTAGTCCTAGCTACTTTGGAGGCTGAGGCAGGAGGATCATTTTAGCCTGGGAGCTGAAGGTTGTAGTGAGCTATGATGACACCACTGCACTCCAGCCTGGGCAACAGAGTGAGACCCTGCCTCCAAAAAAAAAAAAAAAGGAAAGAAACAAAAGTAGTAAACATGCAACTGAAGACCACTAGTGGCTTCCCAGGGATTAAAGTGGTAAGGATTCACAGTCCTGTAGATACTAGATTCATTATGGAATCAGGAAAAATGTGTGCTTGTAATCTTACCCCAAATCAGAAGAGACTTTATTATACTTATTCTCCAGTATTCTGATTCAAAATAAAATAAAAAAAATCAAGACTTAGTAATAAAAAAAAAAGTTTATATTTTTAGCATCACATGGATTAACCAAATAGACCATAAAAAATCTGTAAGGAAATATAACACCAAGCAATATAACACTTCAATTTTATATTCTTTGAAGAAGACAAAACTTCCAAATAGGATACTGTTACCAAATTAGTTAAAAGGATATTTATGCTATTGGGTTGTATGCCTCAATTCTTTAGATCCCATTTTTAATCTAATCATTCTATTCTAGTTTGCTTTAAAAAACATACTTCTGAAAATGTAAAACTCAAAATGAAAATTTCCAATTCTGAGTTTGGTATACAGCAAATAAAAACTTTATAAATACCTTCTAATTTCACATGTATTAAATATTTTTTGCTGGATACTAATTCTACAAGAAAAGTTACAATGTGCAGACTTAACATTAGACAATTCAATTTCTTTCATTTTATTTTTAAGATGACTTTATTTCTCAGGACAGAATGACATAAATACAAGCAGCAGTCCTTAGAGCTGTCTGAGCCCATGTTTATCTGCTCTCCTGAACACTAGCTCAGCCCCCAAAAGAGGAATTACAAATCTAAGAAGTTAGGGGAAAGGTATAGAATAGGGATTCTAATTAAACAAGAAAAATCAAAATTAATGATATTGGTACTCTATTCTTCATATCAGTACTAATACAAACTCAACCCTTTCAAATCAGGGAACCTTCCATTCAATTCCTAATAAAGTGGTTTTACAAGCCCTATAAAGAAAAAGAATTACATAAAGGTGTAAACCAATTTGCCTCCTTTAGAGACATTGCAATATAGAAATTAAATTTTTTTTTTAGTAAGCTTCTCCTTCTGAGTTGTGCAGGCTTCATGGTACTTCAGAGCCCCAATAATCAAGCAGTTCATGACAAAAGATAAAAGTGAAAAAGTAGACACAGAGATCTGTGAAGACTTCGCCCATTTTGCTGTAGGTATCCATTGATCGATTTATTACTTCAGCAGGAATTCCAGATAACAGAAGTGCAGCTGTTAGTACTGTTGTCTTTATCTTCTTTTCACCCTGTATAGAAAGACTCAAATTAATCTTACAACTTTCAGCAGACTACTTAAGCTTTATAAAAACATCATCAATACTGCTATTTTTACCTAAATGATTTCAAAACTATTAATGAAGTTTCAAAACAATCAATATGTCAACATATACTGAGTATATAATATGTAAATCAGCAAACTGCTAGGCAATAGCAAACATCATTCTATTAAAAGTTTTAAAAACGTGTCATCTTGGGAGCAAGACATAAATAACAATTTAAGATATATACAACACCACAAATAAAAGCAGGAAAAACATTACTAGATAGGACATAAATAACTGCTAAACGAATGACATGGATAATGTGTAGCATAGGGGCTCAAAGAAGATAGAAATTACTCCAGTGTTTTATATAAATAAAGCACAAGGAAGGAGAATTAAAAACAAGCCTTCAAGGATGAGCAGGATTTAGATTGGCAGAAGTTGAGAGGAGAAATCTTATTGTAAGGTAAGTCTCACAACAAGTCAAAGGCAGAAGAATGCTAGGTGTATTGGAGAATAGTGAGTAATTTGTAACAGAATTGTAGGAATATCCTGTAGGGCCCTAATTGCTATGCAAAGGAATTCACATTTGATTACACATGCAATAGAGATATCATTAAACAATTCAGAGTATTTTAGGGGAAGAGAGAACATTTATTTCCTATATAATTTTCTAGCCTCATTTTTTAAGAGATTAAAAGCTGAAATTTTCTTTCATTTATTATCACCAAATCCAGTCACATGGTTCAAAAATTTTAAAAATATAAATAGGTCTTGTTACCTAATAGAAATGAAAGCTTATGTCCACAAAAAGACTCATACAAGAAAGTTCTTTGCAGCGTTAGTATAATAACCAAAAACTGGAAACAACCAAAATGTCCATCAACAGATTAGAAAAATAAACAGATATATTCATACTATGAATATTCTTCAGCCAAAAAAAGGAATGAACTACTGATACATTCAACAACGTAGATAAACCTTGAAAATATCATGCAGAAAAAAAGAAGGCTTGCACAAAAAAGTACAAACAGAAATGATTCGATTTATATGAATTACTAAACCAGGCAAAACTGTGTGGGAAAAATAAAATCAGATCTTTGGAGTGTAGAGGCTGACACTGCCTAAAAAAGGACATGACTGAACCTCCTGGGGCGGTAGCAAGGTTCTAAACCTTGAAATAGATACAGGTTACACAGGATGTCAAAACTTATCAAATGGTATGCTTAAGACTTGAGCATTTCACTTATGAAAATTTTGCCTTAAAACAAAAAAAGAACTGTAAACACTGAATTGTAGGTTAATGTTATGAAAGAGGGGTGAAGTATAGTGATGTCTACACCTACAACATACTTTGAAATGCATCAAGAAAAATAAAATGGTGTAATCTTAGCACTTTGTGATGCCAAGGCAGGAGGATTGCTTGAGGCCAGGAGTTCCAGACCAGCCTAGGCAATAGCGAGCCCCTGACTCTAAAAAAAATTAAAAAATTAGCTGGGTATGGTGGCACATGCCTGTAGTCCCAGCTACTCGGGAGGCTGAGGCAGGAAGGTCACTTGAGCCTAGGTGTTCGAAGTTGCAGTGAGTTATGATGACGCCACTGCACTCCAGCCTGAGCACCAGAGTGAAAATAAAAAAATAAGATAAACTGAAAATAGAAAATTGGATAGGAACATGATAAATATAATGAGATGTTAATCGTAGAATCTAGGTGGTAGGTATAAATGGGTGTTCACTGCACAATTCTTTCAACTTTTGTGCGTTTAAAAACTGCTGCAACTAAATGTTGTTTTGTTGGGAGAAAATATACAGTAAAGTCTCCCTTCGTTTTCTCTCCCCCATTCACCTAGTAACCTATACACATGCCTATCACAAATAACCATTGCTAATAGTTTCATGTACATTCTTCCAGATTTTCTTCATGCATATATAAGCAAAATCAAATAAATTATTTTTCTTCTTTTTTCTTTAAAAAAAGGAGTACACTATAGATCCTATCCCGTGTTTTCTTCTCCTAATATTTCTTGGAGAGCTTACCATTATCAGTTACGGAGATAGTCTTCATTCTGAATAGCTATGCCATAATTTTTATCTAGTCAATTATTAGGGGACATTTAGGTTGTTTCCAAACTTTTGCTACTGCAAAACTACAATCAATGTTTCAAGGGTGAATTTCTAAACAAATGCTTTAATTAAAATTACATTTTTTCCTTTACTATTTCACTATCTGTAATTGACCCTTCAGAAATATATATGTTTCAGATCCATTAAAACCACACAGTTCTGTCAGCCCATTAGATATGACTAAACAAATAGCCAAGTAGCCATTTTTCAGCCAAAAACTCCCACAAAACTCAATTCACACAAAGGTCATCTTCTATGTCAGGCAAACCAAGTCCCATAAAACCATGTCTACCTCTGCAGTTAAGCAGACCAGGTAAACACTGACTCTCATCATCATTCTGTTCTGTAATATTGGCTAAATTTTTCTTGTAAATATCAGGCCCTCAACATTAAAGATAAAGTGCACTGCTATCAAGTGTTTGGTAAAGAACATGGTAAGATAATCAAACTCATTTTTTAAATTAATTTCCTTTATTACAGACAAAACGAATTACTAAATTTACTATGTACTTAAATTGAACACTTTTCTTAGACAAGCATTATTCAACCTCTGTTGTGAAGGATCCCAATCCCCTGTGGACCAATACTTTTGTAAAATGTAATGAAAATGTTATGGCAATGTCAAATTGCTATAAAAGTTTCTAATTACTCACTCTTTGAACTTAATGCATCACAAATAGAAACAAATAGTTTGATGATCAGCAATGGTGGGCAAAACACATTTTGAATAGCACTGATTCAGACCACATGTAGGACTAATATTTTTAAGTTCTTAAAATTAGCAATCCAAATACATCAACATAATTTAGAAGACATTTTGATTTACCTTAGGAAAATATTTGTATAGTCCCATGTACGCAAGTTGTAAAGTAAGAAATGGAGCAAATATGGACTGTGAAGATAAAAGACAAAATTAAATATATCTAACATAATCATTCAAATCACAATAAATCAAACTAACAGCAGCTATAAAATTCCAAACAAAAAAAACTATAATAAAATATTTAACGTTAGTGGTTAAAAGGTAATCTTGTTTCTGCAGAAGGGTGAAGAAAATAAAGAGATTTGATTTCCTAAACATAAGACATGTTTTTCAAGTCATGCAATTCTTTCACATTCTTTCAGTGTCCCCAAAAATGTCTCTCATAAAAACTTATCTTTTGGCCAGGTGAGGTGGGTGGCTCACACCTGTAATCCTAGCACTCTGGGAGGCCAAGGTGGGAGGATCGCTTGAGCTCAGAAGTTCAAGACCAGCCTGAGCAAGAGCGAAATGCCATCTCTACTAAAAATAGAACAATTAGCCAGGCATCCTGGTGTACGCCTGTAGTCCCAGCTACTTGGGAGGCTGAGGCAGGAAGATCGCTTGAGCCCAGGGATTTGAGGTTGCAGTGAGCTATGATGACGCCACTGCACTCTAGCCTGGGTGACAGAGCAAGACTCTGTCTCAAAAAAAAAAAAACTTATCTTTTAATTATTTAAAGTATTAAATGGTGACAGATGTGTAACACATTATGCATTAACATAGAGGGAATTAACTGACACCCTGCAAGCACACATAAAAAGCCCAGCACTCAAAACAGACACCATTCATTCCTTAGACTTTGGGGCAAGGAGTTAACTCACACAGCTACCATTTCTGGTCTTCAAATGATGAGCTATTCTTACTAGAGGTAAAATGGCTTGGTGATCTGGCCTCTCAGACAAAATAGAAAAGATCAAAATAACAATTTACATAATTATTTTTCAAATTAAAAATATTATGGAAGGGCATGAAGGAGCAAACATCACTAGATGGCAGTAGTGAAAAATAAACAGTTGAAAATGACAGCAAAGAAAATTAGAAAACAAAAACACCTCGCACAAAAAGAGGCATAAAAATAGGATGTAACTTTAAAAGCATGAAAGCACAGAGCCCTTTAGATAAGAAACAAAAAGAGCTATATAGCTCACTAAATGCTGAAAGCATCATAATTGATCTTTGCTATGATGACAATTTATCATGGGGGGAAATTAAATCTGTTCAACATTCCATTTACAAAATATTTGCATAAAAATAGATACTAAAAACCTGTTTTGCTTAATGATATAAACCTCATTTTTAAAATTTATTTATGTGCCTGGTACATGGTAGGTATTCTTAAAATGTCTACTGAATGTAAATACCTCAAAGAGCAAGATGATAAACTATGAGCTATGCTTTTCTGCATTCTTCCACATACTGTAAAACAAAAGGACCACATCATGGTACAACAAAAATGGACTGTTATTATGATACTACCACATTGTAAAATGCTGAAATGTCTTCTGAACCACAGGAAAATTACCTCATATTCAGGACCACAGGAACCAAATTTTAATGTTTCAAATTATTTAAAAATTGGTCATTAATATATAGTACATGTAGGCACTTAACCCTTTGATTCTGGAATAAAACTGGCTGGGCTTAATCCCAGGTGTCACTTAGTTGTGACCTTGGGAAAATGATGTAACCTCTGAGTCTTTATTCCCTCATAGATTCAAATGATACCTAGTTCATAAGAATGAGGATTAAATGAATTAATATACGCAAAGCACTTAGAATGGTACCTAGCATGTAGAAAGAGAGTGGTACAGTCATCCTGTGGTATCTAAGGAAGACTGGTTCCCGGAACCCCTTCAGATACCAAAATCCACAGATACTCAAATCCCTTATATAAAATGGTGTAGTGTTTGCATATAACCTACCCACTACCCACTTCCTCACATATACTTTAAATCACTTCTAGATTACTTATGACACCTAATACAATGTAAATGCTGTATAAATAGTTGTTATATTGTATTTTTTATTTGAATTTTTTGTTGTATTTTTAATTTTTTATTTTTTTCCTCAAATATTTTTGATCCACAGTTGGTTGAAACCACGGAAGTGGAACCAACATTACAGAACACACAGATATGAAGAGCCAAATGTAATTATTATCATCAGGCTTTATATTTAATCAGAACACCTCATTCTATAACTAACATGAATAGCAAAGTTTATAATACGTAATCCAAACAGCCACAGGGATCTAGTAGATACTAAGTTAACATTGGCAATGATTCTATGGATTAAAAGCACTCATTATTATAACCAATTTGCATTTTCCATTAAGTTAGTTAACAGTTTACAACTCTTTTCTTACCAAGTATTTGCAAACAAAAGCTCTGACTCCAAGAGCAAGAAGAGCACATCCCACCAATCTAAATATTCGAAAAGAATCAAACTCTTCCGTTGTACTTCCTTCCTCTTGATTGGGTTTTTCACTAATCAGCTGTTTCCTTAGCTTCATTGCTTCTTCAAATCTGGAAAGGTACTGTTCTAGGCCATGACGAGAAGCCCTCTGGACGGTGTCCGCTGTCAGGTCCCCTCTGTTTCGCTGCCGGAGCTCAAGGTTGACATCATTATTGCACTCGGGTGGTTTAATGAAAGAGTCCAATTTGTCTCCCAGTTGGGTCCCCTTTACCTCAGCCACACCACCCTGCTGGTCAGTCATTCCTGTACTGACCGAATCACCCAGCACTACTCGCTTTGAAACTGAAGGAACGCTGAGGGAGTTCAGTTTATCACTGTCCTGATGCTTTGATTTTGTTTGACTTTCTTCTTCTGAGAAAAGAAATTTAAAAGTCTTATGTACTTATATACGGGCAAACATCTTACATGTTAATATTTTAAAATATGCTGCTGCAGCTAGAACACAGTCTCCGAAACGAAATAAACACTGATCCTGCATAAAACAAAAATTAGTTCCTTCCTCTACATCCTCAAAATGTATCACCCAAAAAGTATTCCTGTAGAGGAAATAACCCAAACTTTGTGGTAGGAGATAAGACTAGTAGACAAACTGGGAAAGATATTCACAGAGGAAGCAAGCTGTAAAAAGCAACTTTTCATAGATAATATATCCCAGAAATATGATTGTATTGCCTGCTCTAGCTTATTTGGTTAAAAATATAAAATCATTAAAGCTTTTTAAAATCTGTACTTTAAAATCTGATTTCTGAATCCAGAGCCGTGTGAGCATAGGGTGTGGCACATCCTACAGCTACTGTTTATGTAGTAAGGCAGCCATTAGTAGGTACTTCAGCAGTTTCAGGATGCTGCTCTGGTTTTTAAAAAGAAAAACAAAAAAACCTTTAAAGACATAAAATTTTAAAAGCAAAAGAACAAACAAAATATAGAAAATACTTCAAGAAACATAATAAATGGGAAAGAATAAATATCCTGATAGAAAAACGTTCCTTCTAATTTTTGTTCTAGAAGAATTTGAAATGGTGCTCTTACATCTCGTTTGAACTGTCCGGAAGTTCAGAGATATGTACCTAAAGCCTCACAGAACAAAAGTCACAAAGATCTAAGGAGCTCGCAACCAATGACTAAAGGCCAATTATTAAAGGAAACAATGGAAACTTAGATAAAACTAGGTAATACTAAGTGTTCAATTATACTCACATGAAAAAAAATTTTTTTAAGAATCTCACTGGACACGCCTTTGGGGAGAAATTATAAACTCTCCTTTAGCCTTAAATGCAGTTCTAAACACCAATCACATCAATCTGAGCTAATGAAGAGAGGAAACCTCAGGTATGCACGTTGCACTTGTTGAGTCTATAAAGAACGCTCACTCCTACTTTTTCCACCTCTTCTAGAAGGCCCGTAGGTAACAGGTGTTGAGGGCACCGAACACAGACACTGGGATATGACCACAAGAGTCTGATCCATGTAGGACGGACTAGGTGGTAGTTCAGTAAAGACAAGCTAAGCTGATTTGGGTGGGCAAGAGTTATACAGGAAAAGGCAAAAGAAGGTAGATGCTAGGGAAGGCACTGGAAGGAAAAGCACTTGGAACGTTAAGAAAGGAAAGCAATCTTCCTAAGGGGCAAAGTGGGCAGAGAAGTCTGGGGATAAAATGCGCGCCCTTCAAAAAGGCGAGGGTGTGGGTAAGGAAAAAAGGGGCCCTCGCAAGGAAACTGGGCAGAGGGACTCAGGAGAGAGGGCTTTGCAGTCGTGGTGGAGATAATCTTAGGGCGAAGCCCCTGGAAAACTGGGGGTAGAGACTAGGAACGTCCTGGGGTTAAAGAGTGAACTTGGGATATCAGCTAAGGGGCGCGGACAGGAGGTCAGAGAGCAGGGCTTGGTCAAAAAGGTCAGCGGAGTGGGGGTGGGAGGAGGGAAGAATGATCCTGGAGATTCAAAGGGGTGGACGCGAGACCGAGAGGAAACCGAGGCTCTCACCCGCGCCGCTCGCGGGCCTGTGAAAGCCCATGATCCGGTTGATGCGCTGTTCCGAGTTCATGAGGAGCTTTCTCCGTCGCAGTTCGGCCCGACGCTGGGAAGCCGACAGGGCTGGGCCTGCTGGGACCCCCGACCTATCCCCACCGTCGGTAGCGACGGTCACTGACTCCATCCTCTCTTCCAGAGTCTGGGAGTGGCGGTGGTGGCGGCGGTGACTGCAGCTGCGGCACAGACGACTTGAGGTAGGGCCACAGGGCGCGCGTCCCTTTCCCACCGTAGATCCGCCCCCGAGCGCGGTGCCGAGTCGCCGAGGTAAGCACGCGCGCGCCGCCCGGCGGCACCGAGCAAGGCTCTGGCCGCCATCTTGGATGAGGGCAGCGCGGGGTGTCCCGGCTCTCCCCGCCTGGCTGGGCCTCACTTCCCTCCTAACCCGCCACTGGGCGCCCTCTGTTGTTCACTTGGAGGTGAAGCAAGCCGGCACCAAGCCTGAGGAGTGGGAAAGGGATGGCAGTGACGGGTAGACCCGGCCAGTACTGGTGCCCGGAAGCAAAATGGCGGTTGCGGCGGCAGGCGCTTGTTTCCCGACCGGCGACCTCGCTCGTAGGCCGTAGAAATACAAAACTCCTAGAACAATGCTTAAGGGAGTGTTGCGCTGGGGTTTATTTTTGGTGGTAATTCTTCATCTTGAACTGCACTTCCCTCAAGTACACGGCTGGTTTGTTCCCAGGTTTTCTTCACTCTTTTGTTCAAATCAAACTTTCCTAGTGAAGCCTTTCGTGTCCATTTTATCAAAATTGCCGACACTCCCCATTCCCTTTCTCCGTCTTATTTTTCTCCTTAGCACTTATAACCACCTTGCATGCTAAAGGTACTAATTTTGTTTATTGTCTGTTTCTCACTAAATGTAAGCTCCACGGAGGCAAGCACTGTATTTTGTTCACTGCTGCAATTCCTAGAACACACTAGTGTGGCCACACTGCAGGGCCAACTTAGCCATTAGACACTGTAGGCACAGTGTTGAGGGCCCCTAATAGTCCAGGGGTGCCCACGAAAATGCTTTAATTTTAATTTCTTTTAAAATCAGAAGAAAGATAATAATTACTATATAATAATGAATCCAATCTGAATTATAGTCATTATAGCAACACAGTCATAAAATATAATTTTAAGTTATGTTTTTATGGAGGAAGGAACCAAGAAGGCAAAAGTGCCTAGGGCCTATGAAAGTCATAATGTAGCCCTGGTACTCAGTAATGATTTAATAAGTTTATGAGTAAATGAATGAAGGAATTGAATCCATCAACCCTTGCTGAGAGGGCTCCATGGCCAGTTTACACCTGAGGTTGCAGAGGGTGAAGCAGCCTACTGGGCCCCCTGCAACAAAACCTGCCACACAATGACCCTCAAAATCAGGAATTGGGTGAAACCCTACTTAGAATATTTAAAAAATACTATATTCATGTTGAAAAAGAAATGAAAACAAACAAAATCTTTGGTTTGGATTCAACACCATAAAGAGTTCAAGAAAGAGTATGAAAACTGAACTTTCATCCTTGATTGGATAAAAGTTAAATCCAAGGGACATGCCCTAGTTGATAATTTTAAAGCACTAAAGGAGGTTCCCCCACATATCTGCACAGACTTAGATCTCTGAGGCCTAGACTGTACCTTAAAAAAGTTCTCCACACAATTAAATTAATTTTAAAATATTAAATAAATAAAAATATTAAAAATATTAAAAAAAAATTGTCAAATAGTAACAAATGTGCAGAACTTGATGAGGCACAGCCCTAATGAGTCAAGACAGTTCCAGAAAGGGCTTGAGGGGTGGCTCCTGGGGAGGCTGAGGTGGGAGGATCCATCACTTGAGCCCAGGAGTTAGAGACCAGCCCGGGCAACATAACGAGACTACCATCTCAAAAAAAAAAGAAAAGAAAAGAAAGAAAGAAAAAAGAAAAAAAAAGGGCAGCTCTCTATGCAAGTTTCCTAGTAAATAGTACAATTATCCAGAGTCTCAAACTGAGTGTTTCATTGCCTTTTTTTTTTAGGCTTTTTTTTACTTCCTCTGAACCAGATACATACACCTCACAATTTTGCTTGAATTTTGAAGGAGTTCAGAACATGCCACCTCAAAATATGCTGCTCTGGTATATTGACTGTGTTGAGTTAGCACTTGGATAACAGCAGATACAAGGACACTCTGATTCTGCTTCTTTTTCTTAAAAATGGGACATGAAATACCCGTGTGATAGCTGTCCTCCCTATACTAGGAGAAAAGAAACATTCTCATCCAAGACAAGAAGTTTGAGACCAAGAGAATTCTGTACAAAGACATTGTTAAAATAATTCTTATCTTTTTTTAGCCTCCTGTATATATTTTATTATTTTTTATATGGAATATTATTTATTTATATTTTTAAAAATTTATTTATTTATTTATATTTCAAAATATTACAGGGATAGCCTCCATATATATTTTAGTTGCTTTTCCACAATTACCTCTCTTTGGTCAGCCTAGTATAAAAGCATTTGAGTTTTGCCACTTCTTTGGGTCTTCATTTCCTTGTGAGGGTTCCTAGGTCAGGTGAAACTTACGTTAAATAAATGTGTATGCTTTTCTCTTATTAATTTGTTTTATCCCAATTTAATTCTCAGATCCAGCCAGAGACTTTAGGAGGATTGAGGTAGTTTTGCCTCCCCTACAATTTACATATGGGAGACTTTCAGTAGCATGTTATGGTAGCTCTTACAGGTGTCTTCGGTGAAAAATGTCCAAGATTACCCAAGGAGCCAAATGATTTTGCCCCAATCCACAATAGCCACACATTCCTTTTTTCTTTTTTTCTTCCTTCCTTTCTTGCTTTCTTTCTTTTTTTTTTTTTTTTAGACAGGCTCGTGCTGTGTTGCCCAGGCTGGAGTGCAGTGGCATGATCCTAGCTCACTGCAACCTCAAACTCCTGGGCTCAAGCAATCCTCCTGCCTCAGCCTCCTGAATAGCAGGGACTACAAGTGGACACCAACACGCCCAGCTAATTCTTCTATTTTTTTGTAGAGAAGAGATATTGCTATGTTTCTCAGGCTGGTCTTGAACTCCTAGCCTCAAGGCGATCCTCCCACCTCACATCCCATAAGTGCTAGGATTATAGGTGTGAGCTACCACACCTGGGCAATATCCACACATTTATAGTAATTTTTAGTATGGCTATAAATACTGCAAAACAAAATATTCAAAACCACCTAAAATTAGATTTATTTCATGAGGTTCATTACCTGGCTATTAGTTGTGTCCAAATTGCCCCCTGATTCTGTGATGTGGAAGTGGAAGAAAAAAATAAAAGAGAAAAAAATAAAATAAGAAAAAAAAAACCAAATTGCCCCTGAAAACCTCACTATCATTTTTTCTTTCAGACTCTCCCTCTACGTTCACCCCTGCTCCAATACTACCTTTCTGTAGTTTCTTACATTTTCTGTAAGAAACAGAAAACGTCAGGCTTTAGGTAATCTTATTATCCAAATAAAGTAGTGGCAATGTTGGTGTCTATATTACATTTTGAGGTTGTTCAGTTGTTACAGAAAGACTGAGGAAAGGCATTTTGTATATGCCCAACCTGCAGTAGTTCTCTGCCATTCCTTGCTCTGCAGGGAAGCTTGGAGATGCTGGCCTTCCCCTGGCTTTGAGGCCTTATTTTCTACTGTGGGCTGCTGGTGGTGGAGCAGAACTAGCCCTAGGCTTTACCACCCTTTCCTCCCCATTAGATTTATATTAGGTTTATTTACAAATACACATTGTACCACATTTATTCAGATTAGATGAATTGATACGCTGTCAGTTTGCATATCCCCCTTGTGTATAATACAGTTTGAATTGCTAAGAACCTTTTTTTTTAAAAGATGGGGTCTCACTATATTGTTCATAGCTTTTTTCTTGTTGCTTAGTTTTATGCAATCCTATGATGAATAGTTTATTATCAGAGAAATCTGATAATAAACAACTTTTTAAAAGTAAGGTGGGGTTTTGCTATGTTGCCCACGCTGGACTTGAAAAGCTGGCCTCAAGCAGTCCTCCTGCCTTAGCCTCCTGAATGGGTGGGACTACAGGCTCCCACCACTGTGCCCAGCTGAATTGCTAAGAATCTTATCATTCTATTTATTATTTTTTTTTAGAAACAGGGTCTCATTCAGTCACCCAGGCTGGAGTGCAGTGGCACAATCATAGCTCACTGCAACCTTGAACTCTTGAGCTGAAGGGATCCTCCTACCTCAGCCTGCCAAGTAGCTGGGACTACAGGCACACACCACCACGCCCCACTAAATTTTTTTTTTTTAGATATGGGGTCTCACTATGTTGCCCAGCCTAGTCTTGAATTCCTAGCTTCAAGCAATCCTCCCGCCTCAGCTCCCAGAGTGCTGGGATTAAAGGTGAGAGCCACTGCACCTGCCCGAATCTTATCTTTCGAAATGATACTGCAGATTCATGTCACCATGGAGAAACATGATTAGGAGAAGTGCTAATTATGAAACTGATTAATCATGCTAACAAATATAAAGAAATAGTCCCTATTCATAAGGACAAAATCATGCACTAAATCATAACATGCTGATGGTAAATTAGTATTCTCACAATATGTATTAGCAATTTTTTAATTGCCTTTTGATTTATTAAGAGTTCAATTAATCAATTAAGATTTACCATAAGTAAATTATTCCCAAGAAGGAAAACACTATGAGCATGAAGGTATTCAATGAATAACTGAAAACTTGGAATTAGCTCATATTTCCAATATTGGGAGAAAAATAATTACTTATTAAATAGCTAATAATGTCCTATTATGCAAACATTAACAATGGTAAAGCAATATGTATAATGATGTATAATGCAAAATTGAATCTTAAGTATGATTTAAGTGTATATACAATTTATATGCATATGAACAAAGACTGGAAGGGAATGGGGAATACACAAAAAGAGATTTCTTGCGATTATGGATGGACTTTCTAGTTTCACTAATAAATTATGTTTGGGGTTGTTCATTCATCAATTATTTTGAGTACCTACTATACCAGCTACTAAGCTAGTTAAGAGTGTTAAATTTTCAGGTGGAAACAGATTCCCAGAAAAACAGTCCTCCCCTAATTCAGAATCTTACCAGTTATCTAAAATAGTAGTATTTTTCCATAATCCCTAGGAGGCAAACCTTCAAATTTGCATTCGTAAAGCAATTGTGAAGTACTCTTTGAACAGTGATTAAATGAACATTTGAAAAAAGAAATGTTAATTTATAAGAAGAAATTCATATTTAGAGAGGTCCAGTCTCCTCTCATCTGTAATCAAGGTCTTAAGAAAACATAACCATAATTTAGGGTCCTGGTTATCTACCTAGAAAAACATATAACCTCATAAATACACAAGTAACAACATGCCTCCTGTTTTTAAAATTCTCTTCTCCATCAATAACAAAGTTGGCCAAATACAATTCCAGGATAAACAAAAGATTTTTTATTTCAGAGAGCCTATGGAAGCCAGAGGAAAGTTTTAGTTCTTTAGATAGATGTATTGATGTATGATGGCTCATTTAGTCAGGTAAGAGTTTAAAGTGTCAAGATTTCATATTACATGCTTATCTATCTCTGGGGAACCTTTTTCTGGTGAAGTTTCTGTAGTTTACTAATTGTCCTTCCTAGCACGGCTCAGTGGTATATGTGATGTGATTCTTTGATAAATGATGTACACACTTTTGAGTCTTGTGTTAATTTATATCTCCCTTACTATAGACTTTACAAGGGCTAGCCTATCCTTTTTTTTTTTTTTTTTTTTTAAGGACAGAGAAAGACAGTCTTGCTATGTTGCCCAGGCTGGATTCGAATTCCTGCGCTCAAGCAATCCTCAGCCTCCTGCATAGCTGGGACTATAGGCACGTGCCACCATGCCCCTCCCACCTGTTTTTTTAAATGTACCACTTTACTCCAAGTCTAGCATTGAGCGTACTAAATTTACCAGAATATTTGCAGAGATTTTTCTTTTAGTGGAAGTGTCAAAACTTGGCCTTTTCAATGAGTTTTACATGTAATTTTTGATCCTAGTATTTTTGTAGGTAGGCTAATATTAGTAATTTATTGATAAACTGTAGATACACAGCTGAACAGATTGAGTATTAAGAAATGGCCGGGTGCAGTGGCTCACACCTGTAATCCCAGCATTTTGGGAGGCCGAGGCAGGAGGGGGTTGCTTGAAGCCAGGAGTTTGAAACCAGCCTGGGAAATTAAAAAAAAATTTTTTTTAATTAGAGGGTGTGGTGGCCTGCGCATGTAGTCCCAGCTACTCAGGAGGCTGAGGCGGGAAGATCGCTTGAGCGGAGCCCGACTTGGGAGATGGCAGTGAGCTATGACTAGGCCACTGCACTCCGCCAGGGTGAAAGAGTGAGACACTGTTTCTTTAAAAAAAAAAAAAGGTATTTACTCCAGAACGAATTAATCTTACAGAACAGTTTTAAAATAAGTATGTTTGAGATGCTTAGAAATAAAGGGATTTTGGTCATTAATCAATACATTATTGATTAAAAACAGACAAAAATGAATCAAAAACACATGGATATAAAAAAACTTGGAAATTTGAAGTGTAGTTATGCAAACATAAAATTCAAGAAATTAGATTAAACTCCATTCTGGACACAGTCAAAAAAGGAATCAGTGAAAACATTCATCTAATAGAAATTCTGGGGGTGAAAAAAGAAAATAGAGGGAATGACAAAGACACAAATATTTGAAAAGAAAATAGCTGGAAATTTTTCAGAATTGAAGATAGACAAGGATCTTCAGATTAAAGTGTGTTCTGAATAACAAGCAGGATAAACAATAAACCTAGAGTAATAAAACTACAGAACATTAAGGATAAAAGAAAAATCTCAAAAGCTAACAGAGTATCATTACATGAACTGGACTGACATTTGTCATCTGATCAGTAACAAAAGTGTCCAAAAGACAATGGAGCACTATCAAGGAAAAAATAACCTTCAACCTAGAATTTCAAATCCAGCTATCCTAGAGGAGTGAGCATCAAGAATTCAGTTTATGACCTCCCAGACACCTACTTAGGAGATTTAAAGCACCTTCAACAATAGTTTTCCATTGACTTAACTTGGACGAACAAAATAGCATTACTTAGTGATTGGCAAGTTGTTCATATCACTTTAAATAATTAGTTGCTGTGTATAAGCTCTTTCAATTAACTTTATTGAATAGCCAAATTGATAAGTTAGCACAGATCAAACAATTGTTTGCATGGGTTACAAATGACTTTTTTTTTTACAGGAATAAAACAGTGAAAATTACAAACTGTAAAAAGGAAGACAAATCTTGTCTCTAACATTTCAGAGAAGCAAGATTTAACACGGCACACTGAAGATCAATACATATTTAAATTTGAGAACAAGAATTTAATATTACAATATTATACACTACTTTACAAAATTTAAATTTCTATATAAGGATTACATTTGTAGTAGTTAACAAAATCTTGAAATCACATTTGGTGGTCCCCTAGATAATAGCTGTTATGCATCTCTGATTAGAAGAAATAAATCTTTATTCTAATTATTGCAAAACAGTCTATTAGACTCAATACATTACATTAAATTAAAAACAATGAAAATTATGCAAACTAAAATAAATGGTACTGCTTAAGTGAATATTAGTTATGTCAGACTTACAGAAATGTTATTTTAAAAATTCTAGAAATTAGAAAAATAGAGTACTTTTTATGGTAGAACTGCCATGCTCACATTTAAATACCAAGATTGCCCTTGTCTGTTACTTGAGTAGTTGTAGATCTGTAGAAAATTCAAGGATCTTTCATAATTTACAACTATGATAAAAAAAATATGGCATAGTGTAAATATTAGTTGCTTTACATCAAAAAGTAATACAAGATGATACGGCAGATAGTGCCCTATTGCCCACCCCCCCCAAAAAAAATCTAACTAAAAAACACATTCAGCATTGCAGAAAATAATTGGTATCCCCAAAAGTCTTATTCATTCTCTAATTATCTAGAGAACAAATATTGTGAATCCTAACTAAAGTTGTTTATTATGACCTGTTATAAAATCATTCTGGATTGCACATATTACACAATATCTAAAATAATTTTTAAAGTACATTTTTAAAAGTAAATTTGTGAAATATACTAACAAAGCATATGTAAAACAAGAGTCATACCCACTTAGGGATGTGGTGAGGCACAGGAAGATTATCCCTAAAAGCACAAATGTTTCCCTCTGGAAGATTCTTTACTACTATTAAGAAAGGACCTATAAATATGAACATTTAAAATCACATTAAAAAGAAAATTTTAGTTATTTTAAGAAACATCAGTACACAATGACTGTTTCTTTAAAAGAGGGGGAAATATAAATTTATTTTAATTTACTACAATTTGAAAATTGCTTCCTAATAAATGAAGCAGCTTTCAAGAAGACTTCTAGTTCAATGTACCACTTGCACACTGAAAACAAACCTTAACACTGCTTAAGGGAAATGATATTTTTAAAACATAATTATTCTGATGCAGCTGGCAAGCGGCAGTTGTATATTCTAGAGGGACTGCTTTTTCCCTATCCCAAACAACTCAGTTAAAGTCAGCTCATATTGATGTAAACCTGAAAGTTACTATTTCATTGGTGATCATGTAAAACCAAGATTGTAAACACATTTTCTAACTCATTAAAACAAAAACAAAAACCAAAAATCTTTTCATCAAGTATTACACGTGAACATCTTTTAAGAAGTTCATACAAGACAAGATGAATCTGAAAACTGAGCCAAACTCTTTTAAAAAGATACTCTATTACAGCACTTTAAATATACAGATGTATAATTTACCTATTTGTAAACAAAATTTGCTCAACTATTTCTCTAGCTGAATCAAAAAGCAGTCTCTTGAGCATGTTCAGAAGTCAAGTGTCTTTCATAACTTCAATATATTGGATTTTTCTTATCTTAATACCCCCCAAATCAAACAGCAGCATTCATGCTTTAGTAGGTTTTAATATTCAAGAATAAATATTTTTATGAATGGCTTCCAATTTAATTATTAACCTCCTTAGAAAAATGTTACTGATGCATTTGAGATAGCATTTAAGAAAACTTTAATTTCTTTCATTCATCCTCATTTCACCAAAATAAAACTTTTATACATCCAGAGCAGAAATGTACCAAATAAAAACCTACTTAAAGGATCAAGATAACTAAAGTTTCTCATCTCCCTATTATCATTGCCAATTCCAATGTATTTATAAAGACAGCTCAAATTCTTTTCACTGCAGAATAACACAGTATGTCCAAGTCTTTTGCAGCCAAATAAAAAAACCACCTCATTATAATTTTCACTTCAAACCAAAGTGACTTTGTTCTTCAAGTATAGAGAATACTGACAGATCTTAAAGCTTGAATGTATTACTTCATATTTTTCTCAAGCTAGACTAGAGTTAGTTTACTCTAGTTTTAGTTAACATGATAATACTTTTCCTTCCTTAAGAAAGAAAAAAAAAGGTGTGGGAATGAATTCTAGTTTTCCTACATTCTGTTTACTTCTGAATTTTTTTGATTTTTAAAAGGATCAATAGATTCGTAATTTCCCTGCAACACTTAGTCTTGTGAGGTTTTAAATGTAGCAGCCAAAAATTCAGAAAAATAAAAAATGAGAAATATACATGTGGAACACAAAAGTCTTTATTTTACAAAATGTACTTTGCCTCTGCAATATTGTCTTATCTTATTTTAATCCATAACAACTCAAACATAATTGGCAGCAAAGGAAAAAAGGTATCAATCATATGTAAATATATTCTGATTTGAAAAATACAATATTTCAGAGTTGCATGTTTGATTCTCTGCTGTGGTTCTTTATTTGCTATAGTTTGTTGAAATCACAGTGAGAACATTTTAATCATCACATTAAGTCCAACTTAATAGAAAAGGAAGATATTAAACATTCTTAGGTATTCTGCATCATCATCACATGTCTTAGATACAACTAAGTCAATTTCTTCATTTGTTCATTTATTCACTTGCTGCTGTATGTGCAAAAGGAATTCATAATATGATAATGCAGATTCTGTTCTGTCTTCTACCATGTTTTGAAGGAAGTTTGCTTTCATTGGATTCTCATCCCTTAGGAATAAAAAAGGCAAAAAAATTTAGATAAAATGTAATAGTAAAATGAACAGTGGATTTGTCACAAGGCTCTTGATTTACTCTGATAACCATCATAACACTTACCATACAAATAGCTACTTCTAGAAGCTTTCTCTGAGAATATTTGGTTGATTATATAAACTTCATTTTGTTTAGGGGAAAAAGTTTATAGTGGAATTAAGAGAAATAGTTGATCCACCAATTCTACTTCTAGGTATATACCCAAAGGAATTGAAATCAGTATGTCAAAGAGATGTCTGTACTCCCATGTTCATTGCAGCATTATTCACAATAGGCAAGATATGGAAGTGCCCTTGAATGGATGCATGGCTTTTTAAAATATGGTATATATGCATAATGGAATAATATTTAGCCTTTAAAAAGCAGGAAATTCTGTAATTTACAACATTGACGGATATAAAAGATGTTATGCTAAGTGAAATAAGCTAGGCATAGAGAGACAAATACTACATGATCTTACTTATATGTGGAATCTAAAAAAGTTGAACTCACATAAGTAGAGAATAGAATCACGGTTAACAGAGGCTGGGAGGAATAGAAAGGGGGCATGGATGAAGACAGGAGAGATGTTGGGTCAAAGAGTACAAAGATTCAGTTACACAGGAGAAATAGGTTCTAGTAATCACAACATGGTGACTATGGTTAATAATAATGTATTGTATATTTTAAAACAGCTAATAGAATGGATTTTAAATGTTCTCACCACAAAGAAACAACAATTATCTGTCATGATGGGTATGTTAATTAACCTAATTTGATCATTCCATAATGTATACATGTATTGATATGTTGAAACGTCACAGTGTACCTCATAAATATATACAATTATTATTGTCAATTAAAAATAAAATAAAACAAAAAGAGAGAGAGAAATGGTTAAGCTTTTTACTAACAAGTCATTAAAAGTTTAGTAATTCCAATAATTAGATTATAAAGCATGATTTAGTACTATTTACTGAGAAGAATTCTTTTTCATTTCTCTCCTTATATTATTGTAAAAGGTTTGCTTAAGCATTAGGTCACATATATCTACGATTCTAAACAAGTCCTTGCAAGGCCAAATTGTTTTACTACTAGCAAATGAAACATCTGACTTACCTTATGACATAAAGTATTGGGAAAAATGGTCTCTGATCTCTAAGCCAAGAGATAAAAGCTATTGTTCTGGCTGATTCTGGTGTATCAAGTTCTGGAAGGTCTGTCTGTTAAATAAAACCAACAATATCCAACTTATTCTAATCATATCTCTAATGTATGGTCTACAGTACTTATCAAATTTTAACACGTATATGAATCACCTGATGATCTTGTTGAGCTGCAGATATTGATTTAGGAGGTTTGGGGAGGGGCCTAGAATCAACTGATTCATTCAGGTAGTTATTACAAATATGACAATTTCTTATTTACTCATTACTTAAAATGCTTAGTCATCCAACCCAGTAGTTTTGCTCAAGACCTGAAAGTTAGTGCTTATCCTAGTTACAATCCTGACATAGATATATGTCTTTTAAATATATAAATCCTTTAATGACTTCTATGAATGGAGTCACAGAACCCATCAATTAAAAACACATCAATATGAAACACATCAATATGAAAAAGTGATGAAATTAAACACATATTCTAAAATTGGATACAAACTGATAGTAGGGACTAAAAAATATGACACTAAATAAGACCATCTATTATAATTAATTCTAACTTTATCATTCAAAACTGTCCAAATGCTATATAATTAATAAGTGCTTTCTCATGGACTATTTCAATTACTCATCCATAATCAAGAGCATTCTCATTTTACAAATGAAGCTATTTAGTGAGTTGTCCAAGATCACATAGCTAGTGATAGAGTCCATTATTACTTTCTTCAATAGTCAATATTAATTCAACTGACACTGGCCACCTGTCATTTGCTAGGTACTCCAGTGTAATCAGCAACTGATTTAGTTATTACTTCAAAGCAGCAGTTTAAAAGACCCTGCCAAAGAACAAGAAATCACTTGCCAAAAACACAAAAACAAAACCACAACATCACACTGATTGTGAATCCAAGGGAAAGAAGAAGAAAAGCCAAAGCACTAATGCCATTTGCAGCAAACTACTTTTTTTGGTCATTAACTAAATTAATTGCTTTCTCCCCAAAAGAGTATACTGTCTTAGACACATAACAGATAAGTATGCAAAGTAACCTAAAGAATGCCATTAAAACATAAAATGAGTATTTTCAACTGGAAGAGAAACATTATTTGTGGGAACTTTTTCTCTTTTGGAAAAATTTTTAGTATTATTTTCTGATTTCAAAATGGGATATTCATGTTTTTGCTACCTTTGAAATGCCCTTTAAGTCTACTATAATAAAAGAATCTTACCATAGGCTGTGGAATCGATGCATAGTTTTGAACTCCTAGAACTTGGCTGAGAAAATTCTGCGCACAATTTTTTCCAACCCAAAGCATCAGTACCTGGGGGCAGGAGTAAACTTATTTTGAGATGTAGCATAATGGTGATTCCATTGACTTGCCTTTACCACTAAGTATATTTTAAAAGATGAAAAGGATAAGTAGATCTAGTGTAATTGTACAGTCTTTAACTGAATGAATAATAATTAGTATTTACCATGATGAGACATTTTACGCTTGCCATGAAACAAGAAGGCTGTGGAGGGACAAATGTGCAAACATCACACAGTGTACTTACACAAACCTAGATTGTATAGCCTGCTACACACCTAGGCTATGTGGTATAGCCTATTGCTCCTAGGCCACAAACCTATACAGCATGATACTGTACTGAATACTGTAGGCACAATCAGTGAGTACATGTTACTGTACTGAATACTGTAACATAATGGTAAATATTTGTGTATCTAAACATAGAAAGGTACAGTAAAAATACCATATAAAAGATAAAAAAAAAAAAAAAAAAGGTACACCTGTATAGGGCACTTACCATGAACGGAGCTTACAAGACTAGAAATGGTTCTAGGTGAGTCAGTGAATGAGTGGTGAGTGATTGTGAAGGCCTAGGACACTACTGTGCACTACCATAGACTTTATAAACACTGTATGCTTATGCTGCACTAAGTTTATTAAAAAATGTTTTTCTTCAATAATAAATTAACCCTTACCATTGAAGACCACTCAAAATTAATTAATTAATTAACCTTAGCTTACTATAACTTTTTTACTTTATAAACTTTAATTTTCTTTAACTTTTTGAATCTTTTGTAGTAACACTTAGCTTAAAATACAAATATACAACTATACAAAAATACTTTCTTTCTTTATATCCTTATTCTCAAAGCTTTTTTCTCTTTTTAAAATTTTTATTATTTTTTTACTTTTTAAACCTTTTTGTTAAAAACTAAGACCCAAACACACACATTACCCTAGACCTACACAGGGTCAGGATCATCAATATCATTGTCTTCCATCTCCATATCTTGTCCCAGTGGAAGGTCTTCAGGGACAATAACATACATGGAGCTGTCATCTCCTGAGATAATAATGCCTTCTTCCTTCCTCAAGGACCTGCCTGAGGCTATTTTACAGTTAACTTTTTTTTTTTTTGAAACAGGGTCTCTCTCTCTGTTGTCCGGGCAAGAGTGCAGTGGCATCATTACAGCCCACTGCAACCTCAAACTCCTGGGCTCAAGCAACCCTCCTGCTTCAGCCTCCCGGGTAGCTGGGACTACAGGCGTAGACTACCCACTCCTGGCTAAGTTTTTGTATTTTTAGTAGAGACGGGGGTCTCACTCTTGCTCAGGCTGGTCTTGAACTCCTGACCTCCACTGATCTTCCCACCTCAGCCTCCCAGAGTGGTAGGATTACAGGCATGAGCCACTGTGCCCTGCCAACTTGCTCCATTATAACCTTATGGGACCACCACTGTATAAGTGGTCCATTGTTGACCAAAATGCCATTATGTGATGCATGATTATATATAGGTTAATATGCAATCTGTTCAGAAAGAGAGCTATTATAAGGAGTAAAACCAAATGCTAAAATGGTACAGTAGTATGCAGTGAGAAGGGTCAGGATAAGTCAAAATACTCACAGTGCCTGCATCCATGAGGAAAGCTCCATCTCTGCTCAGCTTCTCCACTGAAAGCTGAAGAATAGGGGGCTGGGGTATGGTTCTATCACTGATGTTGAGTGCTCCCTGAGGAATTAAGTAAAAGATTAAAGCTTTTAGATACAGGTAATATGAAGTCACAATTAACAACAAAAAAAATTAAATGACTGTTACCTCTAAGAGTTTGGGCTTTACTTAGGTAAATCATAATTATTCATATTTAAAGATAAAGATGATGAAGAAATATTTATTACTTATCTAAACAAAGTTACTTTGAGTCCCAATAAAGCCAAACTAACTTCTGATCTTTTTACTATTTTAAAAAAAGAATGCAATAAATACAATGTTGTATTTTGAACAGATAAATGACATTAGTGAAATCCAAATAAGGTCTGGAATTTCATTAATAATAACGTACTAAGGGAAAGAGGAAGAGGAAAGGAAAAAAAGAATATAAATGTATTTAGTACCATTGATTTGTACACTTAAAAATGGTAAAGATGGTAAATTATATACATTTTACCTCAATAAAAAAATTTAAAATTAATAACAATAATGTACTTAATGTTGTTTTTTTGCTTTTTACAAATGTACTATGGTTTTGTAAAATTTTAACATTAGGGAAAACTGCGTGAGGAATATATAAGAACTTTCTGTCTATCTTTGCAACTTATCTTTACATCTAAATTTTTCCAAAATAAAAAGTTTATTAGAGAGAAAGAGAGAGAAGGAGAAAGAGATGAAACAAGAATATCTCTTTCAAAATTCAAGCAGAAATCTCTGAATTGGCTCTCACTGGACCTGACTGCTTGCTTTGCTTGGGTCATGCACACATCCTGAGGGAGGGGAAAAAAAGCCTAAGGCAAATGTGATTTTAATAGTTCTCTTCAAATTGACATTTATTTATTAAAGTCAGAAATGGAAGTTTGTTGTCTATAATTGACTATAATGCTATTATCTGAAAACACACCACACACAAATATTGCAATATTCATAGCTATTCATTTTGACCAAAAATATACTTAATCACTTAAACTAGGTACTTAATTAAATCTTACCCAAGAGAGGAAGTAAAATATTGATCTACCAAATGGTATAGTCTAGGGATGTTCATGTTATGTGAATATAAATGGTTAAACCTAGAAACAATGTATATGTCCAATAGTAGAATGGTTTAATGAACTTATGAAGTCAATAAAATGTATGTTTTCAATGAATGCTCATATACATGGAAATATGCTTAATTATTATAATGATCATAGTAATGATGGTGGTGGTGATGGTAATAGCTATCTATGGTTTATATGGTGTTATGACACCCAAGCATTGTTCTAAGAGCTTTATATATATTACTGTGTAATTCATTTACTGTTCAAAACTACCAAAACATCAGGATTCAAACTACATAACCACAACTAAGTAAAGCAAACAAAACTATGCACAGAAAATCAAGGCAGGAGAAAAGTATACCTGTAGAGGACATTTATTGCTCTGTGCTTTCAACATCCCTCCTTCCTACACTCCCCATTGTTTGAGAGAGAAGTTCTTTTCACTTCAGTGATGAGGCTGTAGCTCTGTCAGGGGCTATTAATCATAGTACTTTAAGACCTCTGGCCTTGGGAAATGTGGGGAGCATAAGAGAGACTATAACCAAATACAGCCAATCAGAAATTTCACCTAAAGGTTTTCTAATGTGAACTGCAAAAAGAGAGCTTTGTCTTTCTCAGATAGTGAAGAGCCACTCTCAGCGGCTCTGTTTTCTAGTCTTGTACAGAAGGCTGATGAGAGAGAATGAAACTCATGCAAAATGAATCTTTGAATCCTAGGTTCTAGTAGATTCTGAGTCTAGCTCTATCCTTGCCTTTCCTATGGTTTATTTTTGAGTGCCATTTCAGTCCCTTTTTCTGCCTAAGCTTCCTTGCAGCCAAAGAGTCTTAATAAATACACCTCCAACATGTTAATAGTGCTTGTCTTTGGATGAAGTATTATGGATGAAGTAATCTTTTTTCTTCTTCTTTCTGGTAGTTTCCATATTATAGATATACAATATATTACATTTATATTTTTATGTTAATTTCATATTTTCTTAATGTGAGAAAAAGGTAAACCCAGTTAACTGAACTTGCCAAACAGGATTAATCTAGAGTTATTATTTTTGTAATACTGATTAATAATGTTATAACAAGCTTTTCATTTGATAAGAAGTTACTGCATTTCATAGGCAATTTCTCCTTTATATATGCAAGATATCATAAATTCTTTAAACTTTTAAAGGTTTTTAACCAGAACATTATTTCCAACATATATATCTTAACTTGATCACAATTTTAGGAAGAAAGATTATGATTTAACATTTTCATATTTGTGACTTTAACTCTGGTAAATTTCCTATCAAAGGCAAATAATGTTACAACCTACGTAAATATTTTTTCTTTAATTCAAGGACACTGTTACACTGAACATTGAACTTGGATGTTCAGATGTAATTTCACTCTCAGGATACTCCTCGCAGATCAATTTTTTAAAATAAATATATGAATAGGTTGCTGTAGTCAATTTGACAATCTCCTCATTTCTTAGATCTGCTCTAGAGATTGAGTCTTAGGAAATGTCAATAAAGGCACAATTTTTAGGAGCATCCCTATACCAAAGTTTCTTTACACAGACCTATCAAAGAAATAAAATAAAAAGCTTTAAATAACAAACTTTCTTATTTCTGCACTGGAGTGACTATACTTAGGCTTATAAACCTTCAAGTAAAAGCCACTAAAAAAGGCATCAATCTTACCTCATCTGACAGATTGTCAACTCTATACAAACTGGGATGAGTTGTGAGCATAAGGTAAACCAAGGGCTGATTTTTCACTTGACACATAGCAAAAATGCGTTCGTCTAGACGTGCATTCGTCCCAGTCTGGAATGATTTCTGTAACGAACAACCCCCATCCACCCCAAAAAAGGTATTTTAAAAATACACACAAAGCTTTGTAAATGTCAATTGTTAAAAGAATATCTTCAGACAGAATTCACAAATACACTGTTAATTATTCTTTAAAAAATATCTTTTAAGAAGTCACACACATCTATTAAATTGTGGCTATAGCCCCACCTAAAACTCTCGAGAAATTAACTATCATGGTAAAGTTATTTGATCTCCCTGGTGTCTGTTTCCTAATCAGTAAAATAGATCTAAACACTCTATTTACCAATATGATGATAATGATATAACAATCTAAGCAATACCACAGGAAGGATGAAGTTATATTGCAAATGACAAAATAAAGGCACTTATCAAGGACAAAAAAGATATCCACTAAGTGTTCCATCAATGCTGGGTGATGATTAATGGTGGCTAATTGTCATTGTTTCTCTCACAGGTAGAGAAATTAAACAATGTAAAAAAGCTTACAAATCAACAAGGAAAAATAATAGTACAAATGAGGATAGGTGCTTAGTAGAATAAAGTTAATAAGTAATTGTAAGATTTAACTGGTATTGGCTTCATGGAGAATAATGAAGTTAAGAGGTAAGGTTTTAAGTATTCCAACTGATGGAAAGGAGTGGAGGAGGCAGAAAGAGAAAAGCAATGAAATTATGCATTAAAACAAGGGCAATGACATAAATAAAGGAAGATCAGAAAAGACTGTTAAGATTTTTGAAATTGGTATGTGAAAAGCAATAAGGAATTAAGGAATTCTTTCCTAAGAATGAGGAAAGAGTACTATGGAAAATGAAAGGAAAAAAGTTCCATCTATTCATTTAAAAAATATTTACTGAATGTCTATTATATACTAGGAATTGTTCTAGGTGCTGGGAAAAATAGTGAATGAAAAACATAAAAATCCTTGTCCTCATGGAGCTTACATACTATTAAGGGAGGAGTAAATAATAAATAAGCAAAATATGTGGTATGTCAGTGATACGAGCTATGGAAAAAATACAGGAGGGAAGAGTGAGAAAGGGTGTCATGGTGGTTTGAGATAAGAGTGTTGCATATGAAATGGGGGAGATCAGGGCATGCAGGCCTTAACGAAAAGATAGCATTTGAAGAAAGAACTGAAGGAGAGAGAAGCGATTAGATTTTTAAACGTCAAAATTTAAGTATTTATGTAATCTTTGTGCACTTATATTCAGAAATGGAAATACATAATTTGAGTTAAAGAAACTAGAATTATAGATTCAAAAGCCATTCCTATTAAAAAGTAAAGAGTTGCCCTTCTCGGAGTATTGGGTCAAAGAGGAGATTCAAAATGAAATCAAAAGATTCTTCGATCTAAACGATAATGGGGACACAAGTTATCAAAATCTGTGGGATACAGCAAAAGCAGTCTTGAGAGGAAAATTTATCGCCCTAAATTCCCACATCCAAAAGACAGAAAAGTCACAAATCAGTAAACTAATGAATCATCTTAAGGAAATGGAAAAGGAAGAGCAAAGCAATCCTAAAACCAGCAGAAGAAAAGAAATAACCAAAATTAGAGCAGAATTAAATGAAATCGAGAACAAAAGAACAATACAGAAGATCAATGAAACGAAAAGCTGGTTCTTTGAAAAGATAAACAAAATAGACAGGCCACTTGCCAGGTTGACCAGAAGCAGAAAGGAAAGGACTCTAATAAGCTCAATTAGAAATGAAAAAGGAGAAGTCACAACTGATACCATGGAAATACAAAACATCATCTTTGAATACTACAAAAATCTCTATGCCCACAAACACGAAAATGTGGAAGAAATGGACAAATTCTTAGAAACACACTACCTCCCTAGGCTCAACCGGGAAGAAACTGAATTTCTAAACAGACCAATATCAAGCACCGAAATTGAAGCAGTAATTAAAAATCTACCCACAAAAAAAAGTCCTGGACCAGATGGGTTCACACCTGAATTCTACCAAGCCTACAAAGAAGAACTGGTGCCTATACTGCAGAAATTATTTGAAAATATCCAGAAGGATGGAATCCTCCCAAACTCATTCTACGAAGCCAATATCACCTTGATACCAAAGCCAGGAAAGGACACAACAAAAAAAGAAAACTACAGACCAATATCCCTTATGAATATAGATGCAAAAATTCTCAATAAAATCCTTGCAAACCGAATTCAAAAGCACATCAAAAAAATAATCCATCATGATCAGGTGGGCTTTATTCCCGAGATGCAGGGATGGTTCAACGTACGCAAATCTATAAATGTAATTCACCATATAAATAAAAGCAAGAACAAAGATTATATGATCCTTTCAATAGATGCAGAAAAGGCTTTTGACAAAATCCAACACCCTTTTATGATAAAAACTCTTAACAATATAGGCATAGATGGCTCATTCCTAGAAACTATTAAAGCCATATACGATAAACCCACAGCCAATATCATACTGAATGGGGAAAAATTGAAGGCATTCTCCCTTAAAACTGGCACCAGACAAGGGTGTCCACTATCTCCACTTCTTTTCAACATAGTGCTGGAAGTCCTGGCCACAGCAATTAGACAAGACAGAGGAATCAGGGGTGTCCAGATGTGGGCAGAAGAGGTCAAACTTTCACTATTCGCAGACGATATGATATTATACATAGAAAACCCCAAAGATTCAACCAAGAGATTACTGGAATTGATAAATGAATTCAGCAAAGTCTCAGGATACAAAATTAATACACACAAATCCATAGCCTTCATATATGCTAATAACAATCAAGCCGAGAAACAAATTAAAGATGCTATACCTTTTGCAATAGCAACAAAGAAAATTAAATATTTAGGAATATATCTAACTAAGGAGATCAAAGACCTATATAGAGAGAATTATGAAACACTGAGAAAGGAAATTGCAGAGGATGTAAATAGATGGAAAACCTTACCATGCTCTTGGATAGGCAGAGTCAACATAGTAAAAATGGCTTTGCTACCTAAATTAATTTACAGAATCAATGCAATCCCTATCAAAATACCAACATCATTTTTTGCCGATCTAGAAAAAATAATTCTACGCTTCGTGTGGAACCAGAGAAGACCCCGTCTAGCCAAAGCAATCTTAAGCAAAAAGAACAAATTGGGAGGCATCTGTCTACCAGACTTCAAACTATACTACAAGGCTATAGTAACCAAAACTGCATGGTATTGGCACAAGAACAGACATGTAGACCAATGGAACAGGACTGAGAACCCAAATATAAAACCAACCTCATACAGTCACCTGATCTTTGACAAATTCCAGAAAAACGTACACTGGGGAAAAGATTCCCTATTCAACAAATGGTGCTGGGAAAATTGGATGGCCATATGTAGAAGACTGAAAGTGGACCCACACCTCTCACCTCTCACAAAATCAATTCACAATGGATAACAGATCTAAACCTAAGACATGAAACCATAAGAATTCTCGAAGAAAATGTTGGAAAAACTCTTATGGACATTGGCCTAGGCAAAGAATTTATGAAGAAGACCCCCAAAGCAATCACAGCAGCAACAAAAATAAATACATGGGACCTGATCAAATTGAAAAGCTTCTGCACAGCCAAGGAAACTATCACTAGAGTGAACAGACAACCTACAGAATGGGAGAAAATATTTGCATGCTACACCTCTGATAAAGGGCTTATAACCAGAATCTATACAGAACTTAGGAAAATCAACAAGAAAAAATCAAACAACCCTATTAAAAAATGGGCAAAGGACATGAACAAAAACTTTTCCAAAGAAGACAGAATGATGGCCAGCAAACATATAAAAAAGTGCTCAACTTCTCTAATCATCAGGGAAATGCAAATCAAAACCACAATGAGATATCACTTAACTCCAGTGAGATTGGCTCATATCAAAAAATCCCCAAATAACAAATGTTGGCGGGGATGTGGACAGGTAGGAACACTCATACACTGCTGGTGGGACTGCAAATTAGTACAACCTCTATGGAAAAGAATATGGAGATATCTCAAAGAATTAAAAGTAGAATTACCATTTGACCCAGCAATCCCACTACTGGGTATTTATCCAAAAGAAAAAAGACATTTTATAATAAAGACATCTGCTCTCGAATGTTCATAGCAGCACAATTCACAATTGCAAAGTTGTGGAAACAACCCAGGTGCCCATCAATACACGAGTGGATCAATAAAATGTGGTATATGTATACCATGGAGTATTACTCAGCAATAAGGAACAATAGTGAATTAACACATCTGGTATTATCCTGGTCGGAGCTAGAACCCATTCTTCGAAGCGAAGTGTCACAGGATTGGAAAAACAAGCATCACTGGTACTCACCATCAAACTGGTACTAACTGATGAACGCTTACATCACACAGGACAATAACATTCATCAGGGGGCGGGCGGGCGGGACGGGGGTAGAAGGGATGGGAAAAACTCTCACTGAATGGATGTGGGGAGCACAGTTTGGGAGATGACCACGATTGTGGCTCTGACACGGGCAGAACAGGGGCAATGTGTATGGCCAAAATGTTGTACCCCCATGATATTCTGAAATTAAAAAAATAAAAAATAAATAAATTAAAAAAAAAAAAAAAAAAAAAGAGTTGCCCTTCTCCCCTAGAAGAGACTACACACACCAGACAGATACATCCTGGAGTTTAGGAAAATATACAAATTAACAAGATGCAGAGCAGTCTGGAATCTGGAGTGTTTCCTCAGGTATTTTAATAATGGTCTTTCTATCTATCTATCTATCTATGTATCTATCTATCTGTTTTAGAGACAGAATCTCACTGTGTTGCCCAGGCTGGTCTTGAACACCTGTGGCTCAAGCAATCCTCCTGTTTCAGTCTCCCAAGTAGCTGGGACTATAGGTGCATGCCACCATGCCTGGCTAACTTGAGTTTGTAAATAAAATTTTATAAGGGAAGATTACCCTAGGCCTATAAACTTGAACATTAAATTTTGGACACTGGATAAATAAGCCTACTATACCAACCCAGAGTTTTCCTTCTTTTTTGGGAGGAAGGGATAGTGGCAAAGAGCAGGCAGGGGAGACATAAAAAGAGTTAAGTGTCAAACAAAAAATCCTACAAACCAAGCCATGCACAAAGCTACAGGTCCACAGAAGGAAAGGCAACTGTCAGAAAGATAACATTTAAGCTCAAAGACAAGGACACAGAAGTACAATCCAGACCATAGAAATAGGTACATAGGTATGAAAAAGAATATCTAGCTGGGTGTGGTTGCTCATGCCTGTAAGCTCAGCATTGTAAGAGGCCAAGGTGGGAGGATCACTTGAGGCCAGGAGTTCAAGACCAGTCTGGGCAACATAGCGAGACCTGGTCTCTAAAAAAATTTTAAAAAATAAAAAAGAAGAAGAATAAAATTAGCCAGGTGTGGTGGCATGAGCCTGTAGTCCCAGCTACTTGGGGGGCTGAGGTAGGAGGAAGATCACTTGAGCCCAGGAGTTTGAGGTTATAGCAGTGAGCTATGATCGGGCCATTGCACTCCAGCCTGGGCAACAGAGTGAGACCCAGAGTAAGTCTGCAAAAAAAAAAAAAAAAAAAAAAAAAACTAAAGAAGATTAAGAAGTATAATGTTAGCTGAAATACTGTAGGAAGCAGGAAAGAGCCAAAAAAAGAACCATATGTGTGCCTCCTTCTTTTCATTAAAAAAAATTTATTTTTATTATTGGTGACAAATTATCATTATATATATTTAACATTTATGGGGTGCAAAGGGATACTATGATATAATATACAATGTGGAATGACTGATTCAAGCTAATTAACATATCCATCATCTCAAATATTTATTTATCCTATTTAACTGAAATAATTCTGCTCTGCTACTCCATGTTTGATTTTTTTTTTTAACTTTTCCACATAAGTGAGAACATGTGGTGCATGTATGCCTTCCTGTGTCAGCAATAAAATATACAATTCTTATTTGGAAAACTAGAAAACTGATTATCATTTGAATTTTTGATAACATCACTGAATACGTTACTTACTGAGCACCTCTTATGAACAAAGCACTTGCTTTAAATCAGTTATTTGTAACTTTCTTTGGTTATAAATTCCTTCAAAGTCCAAATAAGAGGTAGGGTTCCTGTCCTCAGAAAATTTAACTGATGTAAAGTTATTTATACAATGTTTAGGGGGTCGCAGGGTAAAAATTTTGGCTTTTGATGTTTTCATTGGGTTAGTTCCTACTTTTGTTTTTCTTACCTGTTTAAGGAGAGCCAACACAAAAAGTGGGAAAAGCCGCAAAGAAAAAGGAACCATGAGTCCAGGCTGCTGGTTACTTAGGACTGAAGAACGGTAAGCTGAAAGAGAGTCGATGACGGCATTCACTAGAGCATCTCGAGCGTCACTCAGACTGGCAGTCATAGACCTGTCAACAGCTAATTGAGGAGAGCGTAGGGACAAAAGAGAAATAAGACAGAAGCTTAGTTAAGGATAGAAGAGATAATTTTTTAAAACTATACTAAGTCTCTCTCCAATTAATTACATATACAATGAGATAAAACATATAGCAGTTAAAAGCACACTCTAGAGAATACAGAGAACCTCTGCTGCTTCCTGAGCCTCAGTTTGCTCATTTGTAAAATGGGAAAACTATATTTTGTAGAATCTAAGATGTTATTTGATTGTAATCCACTATTTTATTTATACACCACTGAGAAAGAAAAAACACCGCAATTAAACATACAAATGCTTTCCTATCACACAGAGTTTTTATTTTATACTTATGGAAAGTTATATTTTATACTTATGGAGAGTTATTTAGATAGATTTTCATTACCTGCCATGCCACACTGTTTATATGCATTTCTGCATAAAAAATTTTTTTTCTATGTTCATAATAACACTTGGGAAAAAATTTTTTTCAATGCTGAAAAAACAGCATAATTGTTTTGAAGACTTCTAAAACTGCAACTAAACTCAATCCATGCAGTATCAAAACTACATTCAACAAAGACTGTTACGACTAAAATTAGCACATAGGGAGGAAAGAATGAAGAATATTGTTATCTGGTTAACAGTAACTCTAAGATTTTATCAATTGAACACAGACCCTGATTTTAAAGATAAAATGTGAAAAAATGTACATACTGGGTTCAAGCAAATATGGTAACAGAACAAATAATTACAAAGTTGTTGTAAAGATTTTTTTAAAATCCACAAAAACTGCCTGATAGTTGCTGCTGTTGTTAATAATAATCATAATCATAATTACACTGTTAACAAAAAATATTACTTAAACAAAAAATAAAGGCAGTGACCCTCAAATTTCTTAGGTTACAATTTTCAACATTTAATAACATAAAAGATTAAAGTTAGGATGAATTCTTTACCAGAATCCATGTAAAAAAAAATTTACCAATAGGAAATTCAAGAAAAAGGGTTACTATTTCTGCTTTAGGCAGATTTGAGTTTGAAGCAAATGGACCCAATGAAAGGCTTCTCTGAAGGAAAAAGGCAGCAAGAATCAAAATGATGTATCAAGCTCTATGTACAAGAAAAGAGAACCAAAACAATTAAGAAAGCAACTATATCTGAGATGGAAGTAAATAGGTAAAGATATCAGTAAGTTTTCTGCTAGCTAAAATGATTTGGCCAAGGCTGTAAACATATGTATGGTAGTACACTGGTTTTCAATCTCAAATTCCATGACCCCAAGTCTAATGATCTTTATGGTATATTGCTTCTCTTGTAATCTAAGCTATAGAGCCCATAAAAAACTATTAAATAGCACTAATATTAAAAATTACATAATATATGGCTATTTAAGTTCAAAGTAGACAAATAGAGAGAGATGGAAAGTAGTTCTCTGGTTACTCAAGGCCAGTGAGAGAGGAAGGAGGGAGTGGGCATTAACTGTGTGCATGAGGTTCTGTCTAGGGTGATAGAAATGTAAAATTAGATCGTGGTGATGGCTGTACAACTCCATAAACGCACTAAAAATAATGGAATTGTACAATTAAAATGAGTGAAGTGGTAAGATATGTAATTATATTTCAATAAAGCTATTTAAAAAACAAAAAAGATAAGAATATCTGCAGTAGATCTTTTCATTCAGATAATTACTTAGTAGGCACCCAGGGATCCAAGATGTTGAAACTGTAAAGCTAATTATTTACTTGCAAAATACTTACAACAGGTTATAACAACTCTTACCCATATTGGCCAATAACCCTGAAATTGCTTGAACATCAGCTCCAAGAAAGACTTCATTCAGAGTTGAAACTACTGGCAAACACAAAGTATGGACACGAATTCTTCTTTCACCTTTGGGGAAAATGTATGAAATATACTACAAGAAGTATAGTAAGGAGCAACTATTAATATATATAAAAAAGATTATGTTAAAGTCACTTGGAAAAATCATTTCTTTTCAATTTAGAATAAAGTAGAGTTATATACTAAGTAGAGACAGTATCAAAATTTTTCTTTTATTTTTTAACTATGAAACTCTTTTCATTTAAGTTATTACTAAATACATAAGAGGGCTTGTATTCAAATGTTAAAATGCTACATTTTTAAAAACTTCTTTGCTGAACTTCTTGGTAATAAAAATTTTAAGTTAATACATATGACACCACTACTCCAAAATTTATTCTGCAGCCTGTTTTGACACATAAAGTCCAGAAAATTCTCACACTTTAATCATAGAAAAAGAAATTTTAAATGCATTAATATTCACAATACTTTTCCTTCACTAATTACCCAGAATAATAATCAATAAATATAAGAAACAAAATAAAAAACTTTGAGAATCATCAAATATAAGTTAAACTTTTAAAAATTCTATTCAGCAAGATCCTAATACATGAAAGGAAAATGAGTAAAAAAATTAGATTATCTCTTATTGAGCCCTTAAAAACTCCCCAAAAAACTAGAGATGATACACTACAATCTAACATGACACATAAAGACTAATGACACGTATATGTGAGGAGCTCATATAAATTTTTTTTTTTTGAGACAGAGTCTCACTCTGCTGCCCTGGCTAGAGTGCAATGGTGTCATCCTAGCTCACTGCAACCTCAAACTCCCGGGCTCAAGCAATCCTTCTGCCTCAGCCTCCTCGCTAACTGGGACTACAGGCGCGTACCACGACACCCAGCTAATTTTTCTATTTTTTAGTAGAGACGGGGTCTTGCTCTTGCTCAGGCTGGTCTCGAACTCCTGACCTCAAGCGATCCTCCCACCTTAGCCTCCCAGAGTCATATAAACTACTTTTAAAGAGAAGAAATATATCAGCAAAAAAATAGGTAACGTGGTTTATAGAGCTTTTATTCTAGACAAAAAACACTGATATCTATACAAAAATAGATACAATGTTTAGCATATCATACTAGCAACAACTACACACACAATCAGACACTGAAATGAAAAGGGCATCCTACTGAGCACGCAAATTGGCAAAATATTTCTCAAAAGCAATACGGTAGTAACAAGATTTTTCTTTTTCCTTTTTTTAAAAAGAGATAGGGTCTTGCTCTGTCGCCCAGTTCGGAGTGCAGTGACCAGATCATAGCTTACTATAGCCTCGAACTACTGGGCTCAAGTGATCCTTCTGTCTCAGCCTTCCAAGTAGCTGTGACTACAGGCACACGCCACCATGCCTGGCTAATTTTTAAGTTTTCTGTGGAGAATGGGTCTTGCTATGTTGCTCAGCCTCCTCCTGACCTTCTGGCCTCAAGCATTCTCCTGCCTCAGCCTCCCAAAGTGCTGAGATTATAGACGTGAGCCACTTCACCTGGCCAACAAGATTTTTCTAAACAGTTTAACTCTATATCCTCTATCCATTTCTAGGAATTTATCTTAGAGAAATCATCTGAAATGACATGAAGATTTGTGTACAATGAAAGAAATTTCAAACACATTTTTCATAAAAGCAAAACATTAGAAACAACCTGATTTTTTAAATATAAGGAAGTTAAATAAATTATGGGGATGGGTGTGGTCAAGATCAAGACAAGCCTGGCAACCTAGTGACACCTGTCTATAAAAAAAATTTTTTAATTAGCTGGGCATGGTGGTGAATGCCTGTTGTCCTAGCTACCTGGGAGGCTGAGGCAAGAGAATCACTTGAGCCCAGGAGCTGGAGGTTACAGTGAGCTATGATCATGCCAATGCACTCTAACCTGGGCAGCAGAGGGAGACCCTGTCTCCAAAAAAAAAATTATGATAGAATGTCTTATAACTTTTATTTGTTTTTTGGGGTTTTTGTTTGTTTCTTTTGTTTTTTGAGACAGAGTCTTGCTCTGTCTTCCTGGGTAGAGTGCAGTGGTGTCATTATAGCTCACTGCAATCTCAAACTCCCGGGCTCAAGCAATCCTCTTGCCTCAGCCTCCCGAGTAACTGGGACTACAGGCTCTCGCCATGACACCTAGCTAATTTTTCTATTTTTAGTAGAGATGGGGTCTTGCCTTTGCTCAGGCTGGTCTCGAACTCCTGAGCTCAAGCAATCCTCCCACTTCAGCTTCCCAGAAGAATGTCTCATAACTTTTAACAACACATGTTTTTGAAAAAAATATGATTACCAGGAAATGTTTAAACAATAGTGTGGAAAAAAAGCAGGTTATACAATTACACAGCTGAATTCAAATTTTAAAAAAAACTTGAAGCTGAGGAATGAGGATCTCCTGAGCCTAGGTAATCAAGTCCAGCCTGGGCAACAGAGTGAGACCCCATCACTTAAAAAAAAAAAAGCCAGGCACAGTAGCTGAAGCCTGTAATCCCAGCAGTGTGGGAGGCCAAGGGGGAAGAATTGTTTGAGGCCAGAAGTTTGCTATACTGCTATCCTGGGCAACATAGCAAGACCCTGTCTCTACGAAACATAAAAATAGCATTAGCGGGTGTGTGGTGGTGAGTGCCTATAGTCCCAGCAACTTGGGAGGTTGAGGTGAGAGGATTGTTTGAGTCCAGGAGTTACAGGCTGCAGTAGCTGAGATTATAGGTGTGAGCCACTGTGCCCAGCACAGCTGGAATTTTCATATGCTGCTGGTGGGAATACAAAATGATACAGCCATTTTGTATGCAAATATTTATAGTGGCTATGTTTGAATATGCACAAAACTGAAAATAATACAAATGTTCCTCAACTGGGAAGTGAATAAACAAACTGGGTACAATAGAATACTACTTAGGAATAAAAAAGAACAAACTGCTAGTATATACAACATATAGATGAATCTCAAATGTACTATGCTAAGTAAAAAAAGCCAGATTCAAATGGCTACATACTATATGACTCCATTTCTATGACATTCCTGCAAAGGCAAAATTACAGAGTCAGAAAACACATCAGTGGTTACCAGGGTCTGGGGACAGGAGAGGGGTTGAATACAAAAACAAGGGAAGATTTTTGGGGTGATGAAACTAATTATGATTTTTTTTTTTTTTTTTGGAGATAGGGTCTTGCTCTGTCACCCAGGCTAGAGTGCACTGTGTCATGATAGCTCACTGCAACCTCAAACTCTTAGGCTTAAGTGATTCTCCTGCTTCAGCCTCCCAAGTAGCTAGGATTACAGGGACATGCTGCCACTCCTGGCTAACTTTTTAATTTTTTGTAGAGATGAGGTCTCGATATTGCCCAGGCTTAATTATGATGTTTTGATTATGGTGGTGGTTACAGGACACATTTGTCAAAACTTTACATTAAAAATGGTACATTGTATCATTATGTCAATTATAAATTTTTAAAATGGTAACAACAAAATCAATGAACAGAAAAAGGAACTGAGCTATCATTCTGGCAAATTAAAATTATGTCTAGAGACAGAAATTGATATTACTTTTACATTTACAGTATGCAGTATTAATTATAATCATCATACAAAAATGGAATTTTCCTAATACTAAAGGTTTTCATTAAAATGAGCTTATTATACATTTTTCATAGACTTTGGAGGGCCTGTAAAGATTAGGTAGACAATGCACAGAAGAAACACTCCCAAATCTTTTTTTTTTTTTTTTCTTTTAGAGAGACGAGGTCTCCCTCTGTCACCCAGGCTAGAATGCGCTGGTATAATCAGCTTACTGCAGCCTCAAACTCCTGGGCTCAAGCAATCCTCCCACCTCAGCCTCCCAAGTAGCTGGGTGTGTGCCACCGTACCTGGCTAATGTTTTATTTTGCAGAGACGGGGTCTTGCTATGTTTCCCAGGCTGCTCTCAGACCCCTGGCCTCAAGCGATCCTCCTGCCTCGTCCTCCCAAAGAGTTGGGATTATAGGCGTGAGCCACCTCGCCCAGCTCAGAAACTATTTTTTAAGGAGGTAAAACAGAGTTAGAAGATGAGAGTGCTGAATCTTTAAAATAAAAAAAAATTTAATATGTCTTCACATCATCTTATGATAAAACATAAATTATAAATTAATTAGGTACAAACAAATCGCAGCTTTAAAAAGTGTTTCCCATCTTCCATTATGAACTACTTCAAAACTTAACTCAAGGCCAGGCATGGTGGCTCATGTCTGTAATCCCAGCACTTTGGGAGGCCGAGGCAGGAGGATTGCTTGAGGCCAGGAATTCGAGACCAGCCTGAGCAACATAGCAAGACCCTGTCTCTACAAAAAATAAAAAAATCAGCCGGATGTGGTGGCATATGCCTGTATTCCCAGCACTCAGGAAGCTCAGCCAGAAGGATTGCTTGAACCCAGGAGTTGGAGGTTGTAGTAAACTATGATCATGCTACTGTACTCTAGCCTGGGCAACAGAGAGAGACCCTGTTTCAAAAGGAAAAAAAAAAAATTAACTCAAATACGTCTGTGAAGCCTTTCCTGGCTACCCTATCTTAAAAGAACAACGCCAGCTGGGTGCAGTGGCTCACACCTGTAATCCTAGCACTTTGGGAGGCCAAGGCAGGAGGATTGCTTGAGGCCAGGAGTTCAAGACTAGCCTGATCAAGAGTGAGACCCCATCTCTACTAAAAATAGAAAACTTAGCCAGGCGTGGCGGCACTCGCCTGTAGTCCCAACTACTTGAGAGGCAGGAGAATCCTTGAGCCCAGGAGTTTGAGGTTGCAGTGAGCTATGATGACGCCACTGCATTCTAGCCAGGGTAAGAGAGCAAGACCCTGTCTCAAAAGAAAAAAAAAAAAGAAGAAGAACCCTCCAGCTCTTCTATCCCCTTCACTTGATTTATTTTTCTCCTTAATTATTATCACTATATAACACACTATTATTTTATTTATTTATCCTGTTTATGGTCTGTTCCCCCTACTAGAATTAAGCTCTATGAGGAAAGAGGTTTGTTAAATTCAGATTTATTAACTCCTATATCAGAGTTCCTCATACATAGTAGACTCTCAATAAATATCTGTTCAACAAATCAATAAATAAAATGGTTTAGGAAAATAAATGCCAAACATCACATCTTGGTTTTACCAAGAATAGAAGCAAATCTCTTATGAGTAGGAATACTCTTTTTGGCTTAATAACAATAAGTAATCACCTCCAAAGAAGTAAGAGTTTATCATAGGCCATAGAATACATAACCACATCAAAAACATACCTTTACAACAACTTATGCTTATAGTTAATACTGTAATGTACACTTAAAAATTTGTTAAGAGGGTAGACCTCATGTTAATGTGATTTTTACCACAATAAGAACAAACAAAAACTTACCTTTGCTGGACGTATATAAGAGTGCTGACTGAAAAGAAACCAACTGAGTGTCAGTAAGACTCTCTTCTACTGACATCTGTACTGCATACCCAGCATCTGGGTTGACATTAGGCAAAGACAATAAGTCTGTTGACCGAACAAAGAAGTTCCCATGGAAAGTATGAATGGAAAGACCTAGAAGAGAAAAAAATATCAAAATGACTTACATATACCCACATGTTGATATTTACATTTTATCCTAGTGACTTATCAGATTGGCAGAGAGTAAAAAAGTTTAGACAATACACAGTACTCACTGAGGTTGAGGGGTAATAGGTGTCTTTTTAAATGAAGGTGGTGATACAAATTTTCATAAAAATTTTTTGGAGGAATATTTGGCAATATCTGTCAAAATTCTAAGTGGATACTTATTTTGACCTTAGCTATCCCATATCTAAGAATTTATCCTACAGACATACTCATTCAAATGTCAAATTTGTGTGTGTAAAAAATTTTTAAGCAGATGTTTGTCACAGCAAAAAATTCAGAAATGCCATCAATGGGTATCACTAGGAAAATAAATTGTGATTTGCCACATACATGCAAGCTTATACAGGAGAACTTCAGCTTTACCAATAATGTTTTTATTTTTTACAGGAACAGATACATATTTTGCTTGTGAAATAAAAACCAACATTAAAACAGTAATCAGAAAGGGAAAGAGGCCGGGCATGGTGGTTCAAGCCTGTAATCCTAGCACTTTGGAAGGTCAGGGTGGGAGGATCGCTTGAAGCCAGGAGTTCAAGACCAGCATGAGCAACATAGTGAGACCCTGTCTCTATAAAAAATACAAAAATTAGCTGGGCATGGTGACATGCACCTGTAGTCCCAGCTACTTGGGAGGCTGAGGCAAGAGGATCACTTGAGCCCAGAAGTTTGAGGGAGACCCTGTCTCCAAAAAAAAAACCCAAAGAACAACAAAAACAATTAAAAAAGAAACAAAGAAAAGAACACTAGGCGTGGTGGCGCAGGCCTATAGTTCCAGCTACTCAGGAGGCTGAGACAGGAGGATCACTTGAGCTCAGTGGTTGGAGGCCCTGTCTCCCACATAGTGAGGCAACGTAGTGAGACCTCATCTCTAAAAATAGAAGGAAGGAAAGAAGGAAGGGAGGATAGAAGGAAAGGAAGGAAGGAAGGATGGATGGATGGATGGAAGGAATGAAAGAATGTAGGTTTGTATGTTCAAAAATAGAAAGGTGTCCAAGACATTGTGATGTAGAAAAAAAAAAGCCAGGTGTGATCTCCACTACCTTTTTATTTTAGTTTTTTGACACAGGGTCTGGCTGTGTTGTCTGCGCTAAAGCACAGTGGCATTATCATAGCTCACTACAACCTCAAACTCCTGGACTCAAGCAATCCTGCTGCCTCACCTCCTGAGTAGCTGGGACTATAGGTATACACCACCATGCTTGGCAAATTTTTTCTGTTTTTAGTAGAGACAGGGTCTCGCTCTTGCTCAGGCTGGTCGTGAACTCCTGACCTCAAGCAATCATCCCACCTCGGCCCCTCAGAGTGCTAGGATTACAGGCGTGAGTCACCGTGCCCAGCCTATTTTATCCTTTTTTCCTTAAATTTACCAAGAGTATGTATTTGATTTGTAATGAAATTCATGATAAAAAATAAAAAGGGAATAGGACAGTTCATTGGCAAACTCTTTATGCAAAGTGAGGTACATATAAAATAGCCTCTGTCTTGCCAAGTAGAAAAAGTCTTAAAAGCCATTTAGGATGTACATTTCCCCTAACTTATACCAAATATCTGCAGAAATAAACTGTTTTTAAGTCCTTCAATCTTGAATGAAGGGGAGTCAACAAATGTGCCCTTTAAAACATAAACACTAAAAAACTATTAGAATTAATAAATGAATTCAGCAAGGTTGCATTATTATAGTGATGGATAACAGAGAGCTTCATATGGCACCTGGTTTGACCAATATATTTCAACATGTAGCAGAGAGATTAGTGGATCCTTATCTTTTTTTTTCTTTGCTGCAGATCTCATATAATCTTTCCAGTTTAAAAAATAGTATTTTAATATCTGAATAAAAAATTAGAACCACGTTGACAATGTGGTGAAATGAAAAACCAAAAGTCAGCACACAAATTAAAAGATCTCCCACTTTCGGAGATGGATTATGGTGATGATTGCACAATGAGAACATACTTAATGCCACTGAACTGTACAATTAAAAATGGGTAAAATGGTAAATTTTGTCATGTGTATTTTACCACAATTTAAAAATAAAAATAATTGTTTACCAAAAAAAAGATCTTCCATTACTATTGCTCAGTAAGAGGAATAAAAATCCATCAGTAATGTTTTATTTTCTTTGGAGACATGGTCTCTTTTTAAAAAAAATTGACGTAAGTCACATACCATAAAATTCACCATTTTAAAATGTACAATTCAAATAAAAATAAAAATAATAAAAATAAATAAAATGTACAGTTCAGTGGTTTTTAGTATATTCACAATGTCCCTATTTTTTATAGTGTTTCTTCTCTTCTTAATTGCATATTCCACAGAGTTGACAAAGTATCTTATAAAAGCAAATCCTATAAGATAAGACTACGTAAAAACATGTTTATTTACTAGTATCAAAAACATTATTCTCTCCTATGTAAAAAAAAGTGTCCCCACCTTTGGTGCACCGAATCCTCATGACTGCCTCAAAGCCAATCTTCCGAGTTAGGTATCTCTGTAGTTCCTTCTGTAATTTCTGTACTTGGACAGGATTATGCTGATGATGGTAAGAGGGGTAGTAATAGACACTACCTGCTGAATAGCGAGAAATACAACCTGGAAAAGAACATGCACTCCTTTTAAATTGTGCACTTACCTACTTTTATTATACCAAAGTAGCTGCAGGAATTTGAATCAATCTTTCTTTAACTGTCAAAAAGAATATTTCATTCCCTTAAATAGTAGTATAGAAATTTCTCTATTACTAAATGTTTAGAATACAAGACTATAAGATTTACAATAGACTAAACTGACTAAACTCTCCTAAGGCAATAAAAATTCTTTTACTTTGTCCACTATTTAGAATACTATCATATAAATACCATTTTGATATTCATTTAAGGAAAAAAAATCATTAGAAAGAACTTACCCAGAGAAGCCAAATCAGAATACTGTCCACTGAGAAGAAATAAGTCAACAGCTACCTGCTGACCAGAACAGTCCAAGGCTAATTTCTTATAGAAGTCAGTGGATGGTGTCAGGTGTATTTCCTATTAATAATAAGTTACAAACAGAAGATTTTAAAAAATCATTAAATTGTCATAAAATTTAAATGCACATCTACATATACCAAAGTATTCACAACAATTATCGCTGGCGATACTACAAAATCCTTTTGCTCTGTGATATTATCTGATTTTTCATTAAGAAGCATGTACTGCTTATGAATCTTCTATAAATTTTTTTAAAAATAGAGATGGGGTCTTGCTATGTTGTCCAGGCTGGTTTTGAACTCCTAGCCTCAAGCAATCCTCCTTCCTCAGCCTCCCAAAGTGCTGGGATAGCAGGTGTGAGCCACCATGCCTGGCATGATTTTTCTATATGTTTTTTATGTTTTACTTTTAAAAAGAAAGGAATACATCTATTATATTAATTTCATAACTGGCAAAGATTATTATTATTGTAACTAAAATCTTTTAAATGCTCAGTATGCTGGAAACTGTTCTAGACAATTCATATGTAACATCTATTTAGTTCTTCCAAATACCCTAAAAGGTAGGTTCTATCATTATTTTTACTTTATTTATAAGGAAACAAAGGGGCAAGGAAAGTACGTAATTATTGAAGTTCACACATGTAATAAGTAGTGGAACACAGGCAGTCTAACGCCGGGAATGACATCATAACCAGAATAGTATACCGGCCTCTCTCTCATAATCTTTTGGAAAATACAAGTCTTAAACTCTAAGTTTATACACACAAGATGCTCAAAAGAAATCCATAGCCATCAATATACCAAATAATGACTAATCCTAACTGGTCACCTTTGTCCCTAGCAAGCATATTCTCTTAGTCTCCCAGACTTTCTCATCAAAGGCAGGCTGAATTGTTAGTGGCCTGCCAAAGATACTAAAAATAAAGTATGGGTGAATCAGGTAGAGAAAATGTAATAAAATAGAAAAGTCTGCATAAAAGTGAAACTCTTTACTAATTTCCTTATATTCCTTCCTCCCAATAATTGAAAAATAAGCTCAAAAAACCAAACTCTGTAGTCAAAGGGACAGAGCACCAGCATAAATCTTATCATACATTTTACAACTTTCTGACCTTAGCAGATGACCTTTGGTTGGGTTCTTCTCGTGGTTTCAGGGCTCCTACTCCAAGAGTTGGGAGTTGTGTTTGAAAGACAGACATTCGACCACCAGTTGGGGACATCAGCTTAAAGGCAGCCTGAAGTGCAGGACCCAAGGCACTCTGGGTCTCCAGAGTCTTGGTAAACATTTGTGGCAAAGTTTTCAGCAAATCTTGGACAAGCTTGTGAAATAAAGCAAGAAAACTCAAGAGTGTTAGAACTAAAAAAATTTTTTCACATTAAGTCAGTATCTAATACAATAGACGAGACATTGAGTCATGATGACGGTCAGAGAATCTACAGACACTACAGTAAACAATGAAGTTGGTCAAATGACAAGAAAGCCATTTTAAGTCAACAGTATAAATTGGCAAGCAAGACATATCAAAGTTGGTGCCTTACAGTTCTTGCACATGCAGTAGTCCAGCAAGACTATAAGTCCAAAATGTATCCAAAAGAACCATCACAGTTTAGAGATTTGATATATTTTAATGCCATGAAATATGGCCTTCTCCATCACCTCTACATACTTTACTTTTATGAGTTCCAAAGTGAGTTTAACTCTTCCCTGTTGCAAAATCTAAGATATCCAGTAACTTTGCCAACTAGTAATATGACTACAAAAGAAAAACAAAATAAAAAACAACTACCTATTCAGGTTAGGGTGTACAAATAAAGAGAGTTAATGGGGAAAAAATACTTTGCACTATGGCACAGTCACCATTGCTAACAGCAGAGACCATAGACTTGCTAGTTAAAATGTTACCCCTATGGCATATATGCATGTACAGGGTAGACAACATCCCCCCTTCAGACACATTCTGTTCACCTCTCACTGCATTATGTCATGGCAATTTCCAGGCAGGTAATAAGAGTTTCTTCTGAACTGACCCCAATGACACTCTGTGAATCAGAAAAGCAAAGGGCACTGAAAGCAGCCTAGCTAATGTGCTTCTATGTAGTGACCAGAAGCTTTATGTCAGCAACCCTCCCAACTTCCCGAATGGCTGGCAAGACAGGTTTCCTTCAGGCGTTCTTCCTTTATGGAATAGGTTTACCTTCTACTCTACTACAAATAACTTGCTGCATTAGACTTAAAAATGATCAGCTCAAGGTCAAACTCAAGAGCTCTTCATCTAATGAATTTTAACTAAGAGTAAATACAAAATGCTATGCATCTTAGAAATGTCACAGAAAGAAGCAAAATTTTACTTAAAGTTCATTTCAAAAATATATTCCTTAAATATTTCAATTAAACATGTCAGGTAACAAAATGTGCCTTACCTCTTTACTTTCATTTAAATTTACTAGTAAGTTCTCTGGCATAGGTATAAAAACATCTGAAAGAATAAATATATATTTATTTCAAACACAATATAATTGTTAAAGATGTTCCAAATATACAACACTGATGCAATTAACCACCCCCATACTTAAAGAAAAGCCACTCTTTCACTATTATAGCACTGTCTACATATGTCCGAAGAGTCACCAAAGGAACACTGATTTAAGTAGTTACTGCAAATATATTCTGCTTCTTGTCTGTTACCTTGTAAAAGGTGTAGCCTCACAATTAAAAAATATTGATCTGTAAGCACTCAGCAAGGGTTTGTGCAAATGCTCTGCTTGTTAGGCTAAACATAACAATTTAGAATCCTGCTTTACCTTCTTCTTTTTTTTTTAATGGCTGGCCCTAGAATCCAATCAAAGACACACTCATGACATCAAAAAAATTGTTGACTAACATGACACACAAGAATGTATATCTTTATACAAAAGCAATACAGCTCACCAATAGCTCTGTCATTCACAAAGCTAATGCTTTCTCATAAAGAAGGCCCACACCAGTGCCTTTACTAGTGGGACTACAAAATCAAGTGAACCAGACAGTATGCTAACTGATCACTTCAGATGAGCCTCTCAGGATTCACATTTTATTCTCGCTTAGGAACTAAATTCCCTTTAGAAGGAAGCAAACTGGGATGACAACATGGGTGAAAGAGGATTATGAGAAGAATCACATTCTACATTTCTATATTGTTTTTGATTATAAAAAAATATGGCTCATTATAAAGTTTGTAAAAATTAATACCAAGAAATAATTTGAAACATTAAATATTTACTTTAGCTGTCATATAAAGATTCTACTATCTACTCTTTAGGCTTCTTCCCATTTTTTCCTTTATAATTAAAAATTTTTAAATAGCAGATTTATTGAGATATAATTCATATATCATAAAATTCACCCTTGTAAAGAGTACAATTCATAGATTTTAAATATATTCACAGAGTTGTACAACCATCACCACTATCTAATTCAAGATCCTTATCATCATCTCAAAAAAAATCCCTGTAACCATTAACAGTCACTTTTCCCTCCTCCCAAGTTCCTGGCAACTACTAACCTACTCTCAGTTCCTATGCATTTGCATATTCTAGATATTTCATATAAAGAGAACCATTCTATATGTAGCCTTTTGTGATTGGCTTCTATCATTAAGCCTAATGTTTTCAAGATTCATCCATGTTGGCATGCATCAGTACTTCATTTTTTTTTATTGCCAAATAACATCCACCGTATGGCTATTCCACATTTTGTTTATCCATTCATCAGATGATTGACATATGAATTGTTTCCACTTTGGGGCCATGCTGCTATGAACATTCATGTACAAATTTATGTATGGACATGATTCTTTCAATTTTCCTGAGTACATATTTATTGAGTGGAATTGCTGGGTCATATGGTAACTCTATGTTTAACTTTTTGAGGAAATGCCAGACTGTTTTCCACAGAGGCTGTACCATTTCACATTCCCCTAGCAGTGTATGAGAGTTCCAATTTCTCCACATCTTCACCAATACCTGCTATTGTCCAGCTCTTTAATTTTAGCCATCCTAGTTGGTGTGAGGTGACATCTCATTGTGTTTTTTCATTTGCATATGCCTGTTGACTCATGATGGAGAGCATCTAGTCATGCGCTTATCAACCATTTGTATATCAAGAAGATTGAATATTATATATTGAATAGAGAAATATCTATTCAAATCCTTTATCCACTCTTTTTTTAATTTTTTTTTTAGGCAGAATCTCACTCTGTCACCCCAGGTAGAGTGCAGTGTCGTCATCATAGCTCACTGCAACCTTAAATTCCTGGGCTTAAGTGATCCTCCTACCTCAGCTTCCCCAGTAGCTGGGACTACAGGCGCATGCCACGACACCCGGCTAATTTTTGTATTTTTAGTAGAGACGGGGTCTTGCTCTTGCTCAGGCTGGTCTCGAACTCCTGACCTCAAGCAATTCTCCCACCTCAGCCTCCCAGAGTACTGGCATTACAAGCATGAGACACTGCACCTGGCCCCTTTATCCACTCTCATCTGTTGTCTTTTTAGCATTAAATTGTAGGAGTACTTTATGTAATCTAGAGGTAAATTCCATATCAGATATGATTTCCAAATATTTTTTCCCATTCTGTGGGTTATCTTTTCATTTTCTTGATGGTGTTCTTTGAAGCACAAAATGTTTGCAGAACAGTGGTGTGATCAGAGCTCACTGCAGCCTTGAACTCCTAGGTTTAAGTGATCCTCCCACCTCAGCCTCTCAAGTAGCTGGGACTCCAGGCATGTGCCACCATGCCTGGCTAATTTTTAAAATTTTTGTAGAGGTGGGGGTCTTGCTACGTTGCCCAGGTGGGTCTCGAACTCCTGGCTTCAAATGATCCTCCTAACTCAGCATCCCAAAGTGCTAGGATTACAGGTGTGAGCTACCATGCCCAGCCCTCAAATAATTTTTAAATGGGAAGAAGGGGAGAAAAAAGCCTAAATTTTATCTGAGTTCTAATATTAACTTGTTTTTGTTACCTTGTTCAGAATTCACATTACCTCCAGAACCCTGTTTCCACTTCCAATAAAATGAGAGATTAAACTAAAGAACTCTTAGAACTCTAATGATCTTATGATTTTATACTCAAGAATTTCCTCGACATAATAGATTCATACAATACACCCCTAATTTGTCAAATATTCATAAAATATTTCTAACACTGAAAATTCCCAAGGTAGTTCAATAAATATATAACATATACCTTCAATATCTGAAACTATTAGCATCTGAGGTTGAGAGAGACCTTCTTGAAGACTATAGAACTGGATTGTACTGTCAAATGTTATGAAGCCAATTTTTGTTCTGGTGTTGCCAGGAAGCCTAAAAACAAATTCAGAAGAGTATTTTATCAAGTTTTCCCACATATATATATACACATAAAATATCTCCTAAGAATTACATGCAAATATCTAATTTAATATTATAGAAATTGGCCCAAAATAAATGAATGTTTAAACCACCCAATGTTTACAATAAAAACATCTGACTCAAAGGGCAAACACTACCCATAAGCCAACAATCAAGAAAAATAGCAATCCAAAACCAATTATACCTATATAAAGTTATATGTAATCATTTAGGAAATAGTATGTAAAAAATATTGGAAAGCATATATAATACTTTGCAGATGATTTAAAGTTATCAAGAATGCTTCAAAAAATTACCATATACCAACTCAAAAATGTAATATAAATTTAGGTAGTACATCTCTTATATTGTTTAATGCATTTATTTAAGAACAGACAGGAGCAAAAGCACCTATTTTTAAAGAACTCAAATAAGTGGAACTACAGTTCCATAAAGGGAAGAACAAGCTGGTTTTCACTCTTGTTTATCCTTGGGTGAGTCAGTGGACTATCTCATCGATACACAATCCCCATACACAATCTACAACATTACAAATACAAATGCTGGCAGGAACAAGGATAACCTTTTCACCAAGGTGAGGGAATTACTCCACTTGTGATAAGATTTGGTCTTCCACATTCCTCCATACCACACACGAGCATTATACTTCATTACACTGAAAGGTCACTCTAGCTTTTATGGATTACACTAAGTATCTAAGAACCATTTGAAATATAGTTATTTTAAGAGACTTAAGAGACACGATAACCAAATGCAATGTGTGTACACTGTTTGGATTATTACTCTAGCAAACCTACAGTAAAAAGATATTTTTGAGACAACTAGGAACAAAAAATGAACTGGGTATTAGATCATATTATGGAATTATTGCTAATTTTCCTTGGACTGATACTAGTATTATAGTTCGTGGTGGCTCATGCCTGTAATCCTAGCACTCTGGGAGGCCAAGGCGAGAGGATCCCTTGAGCTCGGGAGTTCGAGACCAGCCTGAGCAATAGCAAAACCCTGTTTCTACTAAAAATTGAAAAAGTTATCCAGGTGTGGTGGCTCAGGCCTGTAGTCCCAGCTACTCGGGAGTCTGAGGCAGGAGGATCGCTTGAGCCCAGGAGTTTGAGGTTGCAGTGAGCTATGATGACCCTACTGCACTCCAGCCCAGGTGACAGAGTGAGATTCTGTCTCCAAAAAAGAAAAAAAGTAGTCCTCAAGTATTTATAGGTAAAAAATTTATGCTGGCTGAGAGCTGCTTTAAAATTCTTAAGGGGGGAAAAAAGTATGTGTGTGGGAAGGGGAAGGATTAGATGAAGTAAGAACAGAAGAATGTTGAAGATAGTGAAGTTGGGGGATAGATGCCTGGAGGTTCATTACATTATTCTTCCTGTTTACCATAGGTTTAAAAATAATGCTTCTAAGAGAAAATGAAGCCTAAGGTAACAACTGATCTAAGTGGTCTGTTAGAACATAGCTTTTTTTTTTGTATTTTGAAAACTACTTATTCATTTTGCAAACACTGTTAGTTTCAGATTTAAGTTGAACTGAGACACTTACAAATCCAAATTGTCTAACAAACTCTGGCAAACTGAATTCAAGTATCCAGTTTCAACTGCATTGTGAGACACGTCAAATACAAAGAGGTACACTGGAGGTTGAGGTGGTCGTAACTAAAGAAAAAAAAGATCTTGTTAAGTACATCCAACAGGATTAAATTTAAACTTATCAATTGCCAGGTCCACATATAGCAAAACAATAAAGTAAGTATTATTTGCAGATTGAGTGGAGACTACAACAAACAGGTAAAGCTATTCTATATTGCTTACAACTACATACTTAAAAGAAAAACGAGTCTGTGATTGCCACAATTCAGAAGAGTGTTTTCTCTAGGACAGGAAAGGGAGGAAATATGATCAGAAGGGCTTCTGGCAGTATTGTAAATGTTCAATTTCTTGATCTGGGTAGTGCTAACAAAGGTGTTTACTTTATAAATATTTGGTAACCTGTATATTTATGTTTTATTGACTTTTTTACATGTGTGTTAGATTTCACAATTTAGAGAAATTATAGTTCTAAAGATGACAAGTTAGCCTCAGCTGGTTATTTAACCAACACATTGTTCAGCCAAATTCCATAAAAATCTAAGACTCTGTATTTTAAACTTCCAAATCCAAAGATTTGCTTTCACTTCAGTAAAAAGCATCAAATAACCACAATCAGAACTGAGCAAGTAGTATACAGTCTTCGCTCAGTATCTGCGGGAGATTGGTTCCAGGACCTACCTTGAATAACAAAATCCCCAGATGCTCAAGTTTCTTATATAACAGGGCATATAATTTGCATATAACCTATACACATCCTCTCATATACTTTAAATCATCTCTAGATTACTTATAATACCTAATACAATGTAAATGCTATGTAAATAGTTGTTATATTTTTAAATTTGTATTATTTTTGATTGTTGATTTTTTAAAAAATATTTTCAATCCATGGTCAGTTGAAACTGCAGATGTGCAACCAACTGTACTAACTTTTATATATTTTTTCATGCATCACTTGCCAAATTCATAGACCCTGTCAACCAAGAGATAAGCCAGGAAGGAGCAAAAACCTTTTACTATAGGATTCCAAATTTAAAGGAAGTCAGGCTGGGTACAGTGGCACTTGCTTATAATCCCAGCAATTTTGGAGGCCAAGGCAGGGGGATCGCTTGAGCCTAGGAGTTTAAGACCAGCTGGGCAACATAGTGAGATCCCATCTATACAAAAAAATAAAAATTAGCTGGGCATCTGACATGCATTTGTGGTCCCAGCTACTTGGGAGGCTGAGGCAGGAGGATCACTTGAACCCAGGAGTTTGAGGCTGGAGTGAGCTGTGATTACGCCACTGCACTCCAGTCTGGGCAATGAGACCCTGTCAAGAAAGAAAGAAAGAAAGAAGGAAAGGAAGAAAGGGAAGAAAGAAAGAAAGTCATTTTTGCAAAACCTGGGAGATGAACCCAGGAAGACCAACTCAAAGGAACAAATGCTTCTGCTTTTTTGATTTTAATTAAATAACAGAACAGCTAACTGCAGACAGCTATTACCAACTGCTTAAGTACCATAAAATGTTTTCTACACTGAATCTTCTCTGTGGTGAAGACAGACTGGTCAAAATTAGCTGGACGTGGTGGTGTGCACCTATAGTCCCCAATAGATGGGAGGCTGAGGTGGGAGGATCGCTTGAGCCCAGAAGTTCAAGGTTGCAGTGAGTTATGATTATGCAACTACACTCCCACCTCAGGCAACAGAGCAAGATTCTGTCTCTAAAAAAAAAACTTTTTAAATTTAAAAATAAGGAAAGAAAAAGAAAAGAGACTGATCCCTCGTAAGTTCCACATAAAAATGGAATTAATTGCCCAAATAAAGGCACAAAAATACAATAAAATACTAAAATATCAAAAGTTGGTGTTAAATCTAATCTTCATGTTCCCCTTTCCCTTGAAGGAATTATGGCACAATGAAAAAGTAACCAAATTCAAAGTTTGGATTTTATGCAAGTTCTATCACCTACTAAGTGATATTTGGCAAGTCACTTAACCTAAGTCTGTTTTCACACCTGTAAAATAGGATTAACAGCATTTCTCCAGCTTTCTTCAGAGCATTATTTGTGATCATCCAAAACATAAGTGCTCTGGACCAAGCAGTGGCTCACACCCAAAATCCCAGCACTTTGGGAGACCAAGGTGGGAGGATCACTTGAGGCCAAGAGTTTGAGACCTGTCTGGGCAACATAGCAAGACTCTGTCTCTACAAAATATACAAAAATTAGCCAGACATGGTGGTGCATGCCTGTAGTCCCAGATACTCCAGAGGCTGAGGCAGGAGGATCACCTGAGCCCAAGAGTTTGAAATTGCAGTGAGCTCTGATGACACCACTGCACTCTAGCCGGGGCAACAGAGCGAGACCCTGTCTCAAAAACAAACAAACAAAATATATATATATTTTTTTTATATATATATAAAAAAGCAAAACATAAAGTGTTAATTAAGCACTAGGCATAATTATTATTTTTAAAATGCAACATCTCAAATACCCTCACAGTTGTAGAAAAGTACAGTATTTGTAAAAGAATGTTCATCACAGCATTATTTGTAATAGAAAAAAACTGGATGTGGCTTAAAAGTAAATATGATCCCAATATTATAATGCGAATTTCTGGATGAATACACAAGAAACTTAAGTAGAACTTTACATACCCTTATATACTAATAAACTACTTTTATAATGAATAAATATTACACTTTTATAAATTTAAAACCATAAAATTCTGTTAAAGGATGCTATATTGTTTTTTTAAAACCTGGTATTATGAAATGAGTATACTGTATTAAAAAATGAAAGCTTACCATGTATTCTGAAGGAGCCATAAACTCAATAGTAGCATTTTGAACTTCTGGTCTTCTGTGAGGTTCTCCATAAACTCTGGTCAAAGGGTTGTACATGAATTCTTCAGGAACTATATAAAGTTAACAGTATATATATTGATAAAACTGAAAGGATTAATGTAATATATCTTGAATTTGGCCACTTTCTTAATTTAGGGGCTTATAAATAATTGGATGTAGGCTCTATATTAAGGGATAAATTCACTTTTTTAAAAAGTTCCATTCAAGTTTCCCACATATTAAATGGCGCTAAATATTTCTCTCTTTTACAGCTATACTCACTGCAACTTTTCTTTTCCTATGGCCTCATATCCTCTTTGTCTTAAATCTTGCTAAAGCTGCTTTCCTAAAATAGCTTGAAAAATGATAAAAACTCATTAAATGCCAATTATTTTCTTAAATTTCCCAATTATAAAGGATATTAACATTTGACATATGAAATGTACAGAATCTGGTTGGACCTAGAAGCTGTAGTAAAACAATTTCAGAGGTCAAGGCCATAAGGGTTTAGTTAGCTGTATTAATTATAGTGTCCTTTATGTAACATCATCAGTTGCCTACCACTTATGATACACTAGTGATCAAAGAGTATTTTCTAAATTAATTATCATTGTTTCTGTCTTCCTCTTAAGTATTTAGAAATTCAAATTCCTATGCTCTAAAGGGTAAGCTATAGTTCATGAATTGGGCTGCTCTGCATATGAAAGGGGCTTCAACTTTTATTACAATTTTATTTCCTACATTAGTGCACACACACATAAGATTTTAAAGGTGTACTAAAGACTGTATGTACATTTTCTGAATTATTATAGAGGAAAAGAATGTTCTTATCCTCACTTTCCTCCACTCAAAAAACACACCCATAAAAACAATAAAACTGGTTTTAAAAAATCTCTTATATTGCTCTATTTCCAACTCTTAATAAAATTTCCTTTCAAACTGACACCTAATTTTCAATGTGGATATTGGTATATCCATTTTCTTGTCTTATCCTAACAATGTTGTTGGTTATAAGATATTTCTCAAACATAAACTGTGAAATAGTTACTGAGAGAGATCTCTTTCTCCTCCTCAATTACTGAGCAAACTTCATTCAACTAACCTTCTAGCACTGCCCACCTCCCTTCACACAGCAGTGACTGAATTAGGCAGCTGTTGTGTGGACTTATTTTCTGTCACCCTAGAGAAAAGGCATGGGACAATTTCTAAATAAAAATATTTCTTATATTACTGGCTTAAGTAATACCATGAAATATACCATTTATTACATACCCAATATAATAAATGTAAAAAAGTGGTATCAATGTAATATTATCATATTTTTTATTTTAAAAGTATATAATTATTTATTTATAAATATAAACACATAGAAAACAGTTATCAGTAGTATTCACTGAGTGGAAAGATTGATTACAGGTAAATAAGAGGTTTTTTTTTTAACTTTGCATTTATTATCTGATTTCCCTACAATGCAAGCAGAAATTTTTAAATGTTTCAAAAAAAGCATACCATCATTGACTCGGTAACATAAGTTACACTTCCATCTCCTTTGATCAAGAAAGCTGACAAAAGGGTTGATGTATGTTCTGCATGAACGGCATCTCACAATTGTACTGGAGGTAACCACAGGCAATTGCTGAAAAAACAGAACTAAGTTTTTAATGGTGATGATCATTATGTTGAAAGGGCAAGCATTAATCCATCCCTTCTAAATAACTGTTGGGATATTATAATTTTGGAGAAAAAAACCTAGAATAAAAGATGTGTTAAAACTGCCACACAAAAAATTATGTAGCTGAAACGTACTGATTTTAAACTCTATTGTTTCTCTCCAGGACCATTCTCCTCAAAATTTGCCTTTCAAAAAAAGTATTTATTTTCTCATTAAACATTCACATTGCAAAACCAAGATAGTAAATTACAATATACTTTTGGGATGGATGGTAAAGGAAAAAGGATCAACATTCTAAAACAAATGACCATTGAAATTATTACAAAGTTTCTTGATGTTACATTAAGAGGCCTATTTAGTTCTCATAAAAGAACTGTTATAAAAAAGATTAAATTATATTTAAATATTTAATTAAACTTTGCAATTATGCTCCTATTTAAAGTTTATCCTACATATTTAAAGTTCTAAAGCCTCAGCCAAACATGGTGGCTCGAGCCTATATTCCCAGCTACTCAGGAGGTCGAGGCAGGAGGATGGCTTGAGCCCAGAAGTTCAAGGCCCCACTCTGCCATGATTGTACCTGTAAATAGTTACTGCACCTTAGCCTGGGCAATATAGCAAGATCCCATCTCTTAAAAAAAAAAAATCAATAAAACCTGGGTGAGGTGGCTCACGCCTGCCTAGCACTCTGGGAGGCTGAGGCAGGAGGATTGCTTGGGGCCAGGAGTTGGAGACCAGCCTGAGCAAGAGTGAGACCCATCTCTACAAAAAAAGTAGAAAAGTTAGCCAGGAGTGATGGCGCACGCCTGTAGTCCCAGCTACTTGGAAGGCTAAGGCAGGAGGATCGAGGGAGCTCAGGAGTTTGAGGTTGCAGTGAGCTATGATGATGCCACTGCACTTTATAGTCCAGGAGACAGAGCAAAACCCTGTCTCAAAACAAACAAACAAACAAACAATAAAGGCAATAAAATCCTATCACCAAAAGGACGTTTGTTTTGGGAAAGCCACCTCACTCATGCACTGATCCTCAAGAGTATGTGGCCATATGTCAATGTCCCAGAGCCTTAGGGCAAAGGTAGATCAGGTTCTTTTTTCTTTTGGAACAACTTCTTAAAATAACAAATTTTACTCCAAGAATGGCAGACTGGAGAGATTAAGGTAAAGTACTTTAATGGGCAAGTAATTTACAACTTACTAAAATATTACAGTTCATTTATTTATATTCTTTGTATTCTATTCAGTACCTCTTGGGTTTTTCAACAGTATGTTTTACCTAGTTTTTGAAAGTGGTAATAAAATTTCCCATTGAATTACAAATAAAGAAATCTGTCAATGGTCAACTTCCTAAAGATAGTTCAAACAAATTTTATATGTGATTCTTGTACTATTGCAGAGAATTTTCACCACCAAGATAATATTCCATAAGACATTTACTTTCAACACAGAAACATACCACTAGGTCTTTGAAAGGATGAAGCAGCAGCCCCAAAGGAAGTTTGGCTTTATTCAATAATGCCTGAGTCTGAGGAATGCTAGTCAGTGTGCATCTAAATAACCTATGTCAAAGTAAAACACACATGTCAGTTGCTGCTATGATTATGTTTGGACCAAAAAAAAAGATTTAAAAGGTACACATTTTAATATTGGATCAGATTATAAGTGAAATATTTCAAAAGACCTTCTCAAATTTTATCCCATTAAAATATTTAAATCTAAGTCCTACAAAGAAATAGAGAATAGATAGTTATCCTATATTACATAACTAAAATAGTCTCTTCTTGGCTTATGTATAAAACTTAGGAAAAGAAAAAAAAATATATTACTCTGGAATTACTAGGTGATGACCCAAATTTGTAAATGTAAAGTTTATTATTTAAAAGTTCAGTTTTACTGAAGATTCTAAAAATATAATTTATTGGCAGCATCAACTGAAATGGGGAAATAACAAAAAAAAAAGAAAGAATAAAATATAAAAAGAAAAATACTGTTTAAAAGTACCAAATTCAGTTTATCAGAAAGTCTTTACCATGTACATTTAAATTTATGGCATATTTTTCAGGATTAAAAAGTATTATGTTTGCTATGAAATTAATTTAAAATGAGAACAAATAAAGGATTATATAGAATCAAATCCCTATACTTTGATTTTGAAGAAAGAATGTAGCCACCATACTGATAATTAATATCATAATCTCATTACAGCTGATAAAAGCAGAATCAGTTCAGGGGTTACAACCCTATTTCTTGACTTAAAACATTTCAAATCACAAGTAAGCAAGTAAAAGAGTTCTATCTTCTGTACCTAGAACTTCTTTCATAAATTAATGTACTTGTACAGCTTATTCATAACACCTGAAGCTCCTAAAAAATCTAGAAAACTTTTAGAACATGCATAATGTTGCATTTATTAAGAAATGCTATTTGAAGCCTTACTCTGGATTACAGTTGAGTTTCTGGATGTCTTCATGCAAATTTGGAGCTGGAGGCTGCAAAGGTGTTGAGGGAAGCATGCTTCTTTCTTGAAGAAGATTGACAACTCTTAGACCCTCTGGATGTAGACTTAATCCACTCATGCTTGCAGTTAAATGATTAGCACCTAAGGGAGTCTACAGAGATATAATTTTAAAGTAAGGAACTTTTATAAGTGTGTAGAGACTTGGTTAATTTCTCTCTAAATAACAAAAGTGCAATTTAGATTTCCTGGCCAAACTTTTGGTTCTGCAGAAATGTATAAGGAAAGAGTCATTATGAAATATCCATTATTATCTAATTGGTTATAACAATGTTCAATATACCCTCAAAAACTTTCTTCATGTATATACAGTTTAAACCAAAAGGTTAAAAATAGTTTAAAAATAAAAAAAACAAAAAGTTTACCTGAGTAAAGGCCTGTGGTCCACTTGGGTAATTCAAGGAAGAGGGTAGCATTCCAGTTGCACTAGGTGGTGTTGTGTTCTGATAACCAGGTGGTAAGGAGGGATATGAATATCCAACACTTCGGCTCATTTTGGGATTCTTATTAGTAAGCTGTGGTGTTGCTAGAAACAAGGTAACCTTTAAATTCTATTTAATACTCCAGAAGCTGCAGTCCCCAACCCCCCGTCTGTGGTCTGTTAAGAACCGGGCCACAGAGCTCGGCCAGCCCCCTGCTCCCCAGTCCATGGAAAAATTGTCTTCCATGAAACCAGTCCCTGGTGCCAAAAAGGTTGGGGACCTTGGGAACTGCTGCTCCAGAGCACTTCAAATCAACACATAAATCCATTAAATTATAGGAATTATAACTCTAAAATCCTCTGGAGAATTTAACACTTTCATTTATGAACTTTGTAAAATACAACAAACACTAGTGAAGTAATGGCAATGATTAAAATCTAGTTAATGCACACTATAGCTGTAAACACACAAAAAATAGTTTGGCATAGTTCATTTACTTTCATATGATGTACTAAATTATTATTATTTTTTGTTTGTTTTTTTAATATTAAGGGGGGGTGTTTGTGAGAAGGGTCGTCTAGTCGCATTTTTTTGTGTGTGTGGAGACAGAGTCCATTATTTTGTGTGTGTGTGTGTGTGTGGAAACAGAGTCCTCGCTCTGTTGCCCTGCGTAGAGTGCAGTGGCGTCACTGCAGCTCACGGCAACCTCCAACTCCTGGGCTCAAGCGATCCTCTTGCCTCAGCCTCCCAAGTAGCTGAGACTACAGGCACGCACCATGACACCTGGCTGGTTTTTTTTTCCCTTGATATGAGGTCTCGCTCGAACCACTGAGCTCAAGCAATCTGCCCGCCTCTGCCTTCCAGAGAAGCTAGAATTATGGGCACGAGCCACTGCACCTGGCCTTATTATTTTTTAAAAGACAGGGTCTCTCTGTTGCCCAGGCTGGAGTGCAGTGGCCATTGATGATCATAGTGCACTGCAGCCTCAAACTCCTGGGCTCAAGCAATCCTCACACCTCAGCCTCCAGAGTCACTGAGATTACAGGCTTGAGACAAGGTACCAGGCCTCATGTATTAAATTTTGTATTCAGACTAAAATTTTAATTCAAAACAACTTTAATGAAAATATCCTAAATGTTTAACTTAGGGGATTAGTCAAATAAATTTAAATATATATAATTAATAAACATAATCCATAGTCATAACATAATTATAATAAAGCCAATGATCCCAATTCTGAAGGGAAGAAAAACTACTCAAAAATCTAAACACATGGAAATCAAAAATGTTAACAGTAGGTATGGCTACATAATTATGAAGTTTTCTTCTTACTTTCCTACAATGAGCACATACATATTACTTCTATAACCAGAAAAAAGAGATTAAAAAAAAAACTTTCATAGCATCTCACCCGAGAAGCCACCTCCTTCAATTTCATCATAACTACTGTGGACTATCATAGATCCGTTATTGATATCTGATGTAATACCTAAGAAGGAAGTTCATTAACAAGATTTAAATTAGAATAATTATAATTCATGCAATATTTGAACTAATATTCAAAATTTTACATAACTTTTCAAATAACAAATAGTTTAAAACCACAGCCTGTCAAAAATATCAAAAAAATTCAAACAATGCAAGTTTTTAAATATATAGAAAGTATCAAATAACATACCTGCAGCTTCAGGAAAGGAAACATGAGTCTTTGGAAGGAATCTTTTTCATGTTACATCATACCTAAGCCAAAGGTCCAAACAGCAAGGCTTTTATTTTTTTTGAGACAGGGTCTCACTCTGTCACCTGGGCTAGAGTGCAGTGGCATCATCATACCTCACTGTAACCTCAAACTCCTGGGCTTGAGCAATCCTCCTGCCTCAGCCTCCCAAGTAGCTGGTACTACAGGTACGTGCCACCGCACCTGGCAAGAAAAGCTTTTCAAAACCTAACTCTAGCAAAATAACTTCTAAAAAAGATGGTCCTTTTAAGCTTTGTTGAGTTTATAATATTATATACTATCTGAAAGATTTCAGCAGTTGTGAGAGCGGCATTAAAAACTTCTAAGGAACAGTACACACTGAAGAAAAACATAAAAATGAATACTAATTAAAGAAAGTAAAATTATGAGGACAAAAGACCTTATTTTCAAAATATCTAACAGAGTGGAATCCAAAATCAATTTGAAGGTGATATAAATGAATTAGAACAGCTGCTCTTTTAAGTCTAGAGAACAACCACTAAAATAAAATTAAAATTTTAACTTGTCTTCTTCCAATATTTGTACAGGATTAAAGATAAATGCCAGGGACATCTGCATATGAGGGCTAAGTATTTATTTCCAGTTACCTCTGCTACTTATGAGCTCTAATTCAGGGACAGAAGAAATTAAATTCATCCCTGGTGGTCTGGTGGTTAGGAAAAAACATCAACAACAAACTAAATTCAGTGAATAGCATCAACCTCTAGAATGTAAATACAAGAGTGCTAACTTTAACAGGCATATAGACACCAAGTAGAGGGTGGGAGGGGGTGAGGGGTAAAAACTTACCTATCGGGTACAGTGAACACTTTTCTGGTGATGGGCACACTAAAGGCCCCGACATAAACATTATACAAGGTATATACGTAACAAAAACATTTGTAACCCCCTAATATTTTCTCATTAAGTAAATAAATAAGCATCAAGTAGATAGGTCTAATGGTTTTCAATAAAGTCAGTAACTTCTTTTCAATTCTCAAAACCAACATGATTTTAGCCATGAATTGATACAGTATACCACAGTAAAAGTTGAAACAAACAAATCAATTGGTCACATTGTGAATTCTATTTAGTTGTTTAAAAATTTAAATATTTATTGTAACAATGGGGCAACCAGCAAGAAAATGCCTTATCATTTTGTTACCCATTGTCAACACTATTCGTTTCCCTACTTATAATACTTAAAAAAGTAATGCTAGAAGAAAATACAAAAATGATAATATTGATTATATTCAATAGTAGGATATGGGCAATGTTTTGTCCCCCTCTTCTCTGTTATACCACATTGTGCTGCAATGGTTGTATTACTGCTAAAATTAAATTGCTTACTTTAAGAGATATCTTATTTAAATTAATACTCTTATTTCAGTTACATGCCAAGATAATGCTTTAAAATATTTTACTTATGTAAAACTTTAAAATGCTTGTATAGGCTGGGTACAGTGGCTCACTCTTGTAACCCTAGCACTTTGGGAGGCTGAGGTGGGAGGATTGTCTGAGGCCAAGAGTTCGAGACCAGCCTAGGTAACATAGTGAGACCCTAGTCTTTACAAAAAATACAAAATTTAGCTGGGTGTGGTGGCACACGCCTGTAGTCCCAGCTTCTCAGGAGGCCGAGACAGGAGAATTGCTAGAGCCCAGGAGTTTGAGGTTGCAGTGAGCTAGGATGACGCCACTGAACTCTAGCCTAGACAACAAAGCAAGACCCTGTCTCAAACAAAACAAAACAAAACAAAATGCTTGTATATTTGCCCTACTTGTATAAAAGGTTTTTATTTAGTCTCATAAATTTTTTTTCATATTTGTTAATATTTACAATAATAGTGGCAATCAAAATACTTCTTCGGGCTGGGTGTAGTGGTTCCTGCCTGTAATTCCAGCACTTAGGGAGGTTGAAGCCAGGAGGAGTTCAAGACCAGCTTGGGTAACATAGGAAGACTTCATCTCTACCAAAAATAAAAAAATCAGCCAGGTATGGTGGAGCACACCTATAGTCTCAGCTGCTTAGGAAGCTGATGCAGGAGGATCACTTGAGCCCAGTGAGTTTGAGGTTACTCCAGCCTGGGTAACAGAGCAAGATCCTGTCTCTGAAAAAGATTTTTTTAAAAAAACTACACAGCAACAAAAAATATGACCAAAGAAGATAAGAGCAGTGGTTCCCAAATGCTAGTCATAGACCAGCATAAGGCAATGGAATTCTTGAGGAATTTTTTAAAAACTCTATTTCCTGAAGCCTATCCCTAACCAAAACCAGATTTTCTGGAAAAATAGGATTCTAACACACAGAATTCAGATAATATTTATCTTTCTACCCTAAGTCAAAACTTTAGTACCTGACTTTGTTTCTTGATTTACTTACCTTCTTGGCTGATAGCTGAATTAAATGAGGGCTGGGGTACTGCTCTATGTGATGTTTTCTGGGGCATGAGGGCCCTTACTGAAGGGAAGCCTCCAGTTGGAGGGGGCCCGTGAGGAGCTTCTGGTTGAAAAGTGGCAGGCAGAGGTGGATCTGCTAAGGGAGGTACAGAAGAACCTATGGAAACATTGGTTTTTCACATGTCACTGAAGAACTTAAGACAAAGGCTAAAAACAGCCTTTTACCAAAGCTAACTTCCAAATTTACATTTTAATTATAATCACCAACAAATTACCAGAAATATGTTAACTTCCTAATTTTATGATTTTTTAAACCTATATGCATATTTTACACATTTCCAACTCTCCCCTACCATGCTTCTACCTGTCAATTGTTAAAGCACAGTAAATATAAAATTAGCATGAAATCACTTCTAGAGTAGTTACAATGCCCTCTTCATTGATTAACTTTTCATTAACTGATCACAGACGTTCAACAGGCCATGTGAAATATTCAGTAGAAATTAACATGAATAAAATGTTGTTAATTTTATTTTATTAATTTTGTAATATTTTGTTAACTATGTTTACCAAGAATATAGTATGTTCAGTTAACACCAACTAAGTTTAGAGTACAAATACAGAGTATTGTAGTTATTCTAAATTCTCCTAGGTTTATTTTATTTTGCTTTGTTTTATTGGGGTATAACCTGTTAAAAACAAGATTATAAATTTGTACACTGTTTGCATAATGTTTACCTAATAATAGTTAAAGCTAGTTTACCTTCTAGAATGACTTAAATATTATATTAAGAATAATCCCTAGGCTTAAAAGTCAGAAATTGATCCGAAGTTTGTATATAAACATTGTAAAACTACTGCTTTCTGACAGGTTTAAAAGTACCCATCAAAGTAAACTAAAAATGACATGGTATTTGTCCTCGTATCTACCAAGCTGTCCTGATTTCATCTGTCCTAATTTCATCATTTTTCTATTCGGACAATTAAGTTCTAACCAGTGTAAAAACATGATCAGTCATTAGGGAAATTGTTCTATGTGATATCAAAGTTTCAAAGCCCCCAACCTCCCGTTCTTTCAAGTTAACCACACTACTTCTGCCTTCTCATTTGCCAAAGAGGAGGAACAAAGTCTACAAAGTATTAATAGACAAAACACCATAGACAAGTGTGTGCTTTTATTTTTCTTTCCAAGACTTTTTTTAAACATCTAAGTTTATAGGTAAAATAGGTAATAAATTTTACTTACAGCATACAGTTAATCCTGCATTTTATAAAACTAAAGGAATAAATGTACCTAGATAGGAAATTTTTCAAAATGTCTCAATACTGTTATTAAATAAATTCTCCAGGGCCAAATTGAAAAATTATTGTTATTAATGAACTTTATCACTCCCAACAAGACAAATCAGTGCCTTGTTGATAAAAGTGAAGACAAAGATTACTGCCATATAACTTCCTTATCAAGAGGCACTCACACATATCTACGGCAATACAGACAAGTCAAGGGAACAAAGGGGCAAGGTACATTACCAACTCAGCATGAACAAGAATGTATAATACATCTGACCACAAAGATATAACAAACTAATGTTTAACAGAATACAAGTAAGTTTAGAGATTTTTCACAGTTTTTAAAGAATATTTTTGAATCCAGATTATGATACATTTCATAAAACACATTATTTTTTCAAGTTGAATAATTCTTATTTATAACATTAATAGCTAGAGTTTCAGAACCTGCCTTCTCAGACCCCTAAAGCTAATTAATGTAAGGATGCTAAAAGGTGGCCTATTAGAAAAAAAAATTCAGAAAATTTAATATGTGGACTAGAAATTTGTATAACTTAGCTACTCACAGTTTTGATATCAGAATATCAGGTACCTACTATCAATTATGGGTTGAAAAAACAGAAGTAAACAACGAGGAATGTTTTTTAGAGGTCTCTTAGGAAGAGGAAGCCAGGCACAATGACACACACCTGTAATCCCAGCATTTTGGGACGCCAAGGCAGGATCACCTGAGCCTCATAGCTCAAGATCAGCCTGGGCAATATAGTGAGACCCAGTCTCTACAAAAAAATTTTTTAAAAATTAGCTAGGCATGGTGATGCATGCCGGTAGTCCCAACTACTTGGGATGCTAAGGCAGGAAGATCACCTGAGCCCAGGAGTTCAAGGCTGCAATGAGCTATAATCATGCCACTGTACTCCAGCCTGGGAAACAAAGTGAGACCCTATCTCAAAAATAAAAAATTTAAAAAAAAAAAAGAAAGAAAGAAAGAAATTTCAGATTATTGACAATGTGCCTTTTTAAGAGAAGTTACACGTACTCTTAGATAGTTTTAAAAAGTACAGTTTTCCCAAACTATTTTCTTGTGGCTTTGGGCAAGTTATTCAAGCCCCACATTTCTCATCTGTAAAAGAGATTGTTCTGAAAACTAAATAAGATAATGCATATAAAAGTCTGGTAGAGTGCTGGAAAATAACAAATGTTCAATAAATGGTACTTATAATTATTAATAGTGAAGAGAATATTGATTAATTGCAAGTGATTGATGCTCACTCATGGTGTCACATGACTTAGAATAAAAGTAACCTGAAGGATTTTGGTTCTAGCAATTGTGGGTCAGAAGATTTCTACAAAGAAACTAAGTTTCTAGAAGCAGGCTCCATCTTTACAAGACCAAAATCCATTCACCAGGATGAATGTCTGGTCAGAAGCCTAGGAAAATAAAGTTCCAGCAGTTAATAAACTACAAGCCCAATGAAGTACATGTCATATATACATAAAAAAATATATGTGTAAAGAAAAGGTAACTATCGATATTACTACTTCACTGAATCAATCTGCAGATCCCAATATGGAATTTTAAATTCCGTAGAGTTGTACTTAGAGTTGTGTACACTTAGAGTGACCAGAGTTGTACTCAATAACTCTCCTAACTCCAAAAGTATCATGTTTTGACCTGCTCCTCCAAGATCCTACACAGCTTATCGGCCAAAAACAGCCATGCCAAAAAGATAATTCAAACCTCAGATCAAGACCAAAGAAAGACCACAGAGATTCATTCAACTTCCCTAGCTGTATGATGGGACCCAGTTCATTAAAGTAATGGCCAGTCCCTAAGGAAGTGGTTCTGCATGCATACCTGAATCCTGGAAATATCATGGGTAACTCAAAGGAAAACAAAAGATACCTTCAAAGGAAAGAAGCAAAGCAGGAGCAATTCATAAATTTAAGTTGTTTGAGTTAATTCAGAGGTTAGAGAAGTAATTTATACAAAGACTAATAATGATTTCAAAAGTCAGTAGTTTTCCATATGGTTTTAAGGCTTCAAGTATTAATTCAAACATCTAAACAAGCAAAAGTTTCACATCTCTACATTTTATGCACTCTTAAAAGAACACTACCTGACTTTAAGAAGCTGTTTTGAAGTGAAGGATCTCCAGAAGAAACATATTGGTGATTTGTTGTTAAACTTGTATTCCCAGACACAGGTGGTTGGGATGATGCACGAGGACAATGGTTTGTCTGTGATCCTGTGGATGGATAGTTATATTGCCAATTCAAAGGTGGCGGTAGGTTGGCTCCAGGAAGAAAGCTACAAGAAGGCATTGGTGTAGCAGCTGGGTTCTGAGAAGCAGGTAGTGGCATTTGGGGAACAGGACCACTATGGAGCGAAGGTATTACTGGATTAGAGGCCACAGGTGGTCTATTAAGCGTCTGCCCAGATCCCTGAGAACCACCATAGTTAGACTGTCCAGAGGCTGGATTCAAAGTCTTTGCTGGTATTAGATGAGGGTAGGATCCTGGAAGCTGGAAATTATATGCTTGGCTCACTGACACTTGTGAAGACATCAGTGCATTTTGGACAGGACCTTCCAATAAGAGGAGGAAAAATTAGTCTTTCAAATAAATATAGCAATACTTTAAAAAAAAATAAAGAAAAACATATGGTACTCTTACACTCAGCAATAAAAAGATAAATAACCCAATTTAAAAACAAAGGATTTAAATAGACATTCAAATATATTTCCAAAGAAGATATACAAATGGCTAATAAGCACATGCAAAAACACTCAACGTTATTAGTCATTAGAGAAATATAAACATCACTAGTCATTAAGGAAATATAAATCAAAACCACAATGAAATACCAATCACACCAACTAGGATGGGTAAAATAAAATGATAGACAATAACAAGCATTGGCAAGGATGTGGAGAAATTGGAACCCTCCTATTGCTAGTGTCACACAAAGGACTAATTATCAATAAAATGAATAAACTAGATGTACATCTATCAACAGAGATAAGTTACAAAAAGAATAGTAAGAGAAAAAAGGAAGTTACAGAGAAATAAATATACCTTTTTTATAAAATTTAAAATACCTTAATTATGAAAATTTTCAGATATACACAAAAATAAGACCACTTCAAACAGTCTCTCACAAAAAAACATTGAAATGTTGATTGGAATTACATTTAATTTATATATTAATTTTGGTTTAGTTGATATTTTTATGACAGAAAGTCTTTCCATTCAAAAACATAGTATATCTCCCCATTTATTCAAAATTTATTTTATATCTTCAAATAATATTTCATGCTTTTTCAAAAGATGTCTTATACCTCATTTGTTAAAATGTGTCACTAGGTATTTTGTGGCTTGTCACTACTATGAATAGAATATTTAATTTTGTGTCTATTTCTAACGACATAGTCAAAAGAAAAGGCCATCAATTATTCAAAGTGCCACAAATGCCCAATTAGAAGATAAGATTTTCCCCAAAAATTGTTTCTCAAGAAAGAGAAAGTCATCTTATATGAGTCTCTACAAACGTTCTCATTGTACAAGAATGCTTTGTCATGCTGGGTTAAGTCAGTATTTTTCAAACCATGTGTAGCAACCCATTAATGTGTTATGAAATCAATTTGAGTTACAAACTATCATTTTTATTGATGAAATAGAAGACAATAGTTAAGAATAGGAAATATCAGAGCACATTACATGTAATAAGGGCAAATATTACTGTGTGATTTCAGTTGTAAATATATATACATCAATGACTATATGTACTGCACCACTATTTAAAATATATTTCTTATTTTAGATTACAGCTAAAGTCTGAAAGCCACCTGACTGATACTTTTTTTTTTTTTTGAGACAGAGTCTCCCTCTGTCACCCCAGGTAGAGTGCAGTGGCATCATTGTAGCTCACTGCAACTTCCAACTCCTGGGCTCAAACGATCCTCCTGCCTCAGCCTCCCAAGTAGCTGGGACTATAGGCACATGACACAAACGCCTGGCTAATTTTTCTATTTTTAGTAGAGACAGGGTCTCGCTCTTGCTCAGGCTGCTCTTGAACTCCTGACCTCAAGCAATCCTCCCGCCTTGGTCTCCCAGAGTGCTAGGTTTACAGTTTACAGGCGTGAGCCACCGCACCAGGCCCTGACTGATACTCTTGCAAGCTCCCTTATTCCTCTATGATTTATTCCCCACACATCCTATTGCCTTATTTACTTATTTTTATTTTTTTATTTTTTTAGAGACAAGGTCTTGCTCCAGCCCAGGCTGGAGTGCAGTGACACAATCATAGCTTACTGTAACCTCAAATTTCCGGGCTCAAGCAATCCTCCTGCCTCAGCCTCCCTCAATGCTGGGATTACAGGTGTCAGCCACTGCACCTGGCCTTTATGACCTTTTCAAACACAAATCATATCAACTTCCCTGCTCAAAATCTCCAAAGTCCTTATAATTGTTTAAAAGACTCTATGTTTTGGGCTTTCTTTCTGATCTCATTTCCTACTTTTCTTTCTTTCTCATATTAGACATTCATTTTATTTTAATAAAACAGAGCCAGGATAATATGTTTTTTTCTGATGTGTAAGTCAAGTCTTTTCACTATATTCCAATTCTTTGATTCTATTTGTTTCTTGCTTGCTCTTTAGGCAAATTTTACTATAAAGCTCAATTTTTCTTCAAGGTTAGGTTTAACATAGAATATGTCAACTCACACAAGAAAGTGGCCAGGGTCTTGAGCCATACATTTATTAGATCTATCTTTGTTAGATGAATCAAAATGGTTCTTCTTTCATTAGGGCCCTCCAGTCCTATCTTTTTTTTTTTTTTCTTTTCTTTTTTTTTTTTTTTGCTCCCCACCCCCCTCCAGTCCTATCTTGATTGTTCCATTTTCCTATTAGTTAGTAATATTTGTTCATCTGTATACACTAAGGAGTCTTTTTGTCTGATATCTCTAACTCTGGAGAGGTGGTTGTGCATTCTGTATTTAAACCAACTTGGAGCAGATTGCAGTTCCAAACAAACATAACCACCTTTACAATTCTCCATTATAACACTTTACCATACAATACACCATGACTTAATGAATAATTTCACTGAAGACTGAAAGCTCCTTTTAAATATGTATGTATGAAGGAAATATGTGTGTATAAACTCTTCGAGTTTAATAAAAACCTATGGTAAGGTCACTGTGTCAAGTGACATCAATTACTCTATTTAATGACCAAAGGCCTTTACCAGGAAGCTATTCAAAGAATTTCCTACTCTTCTTCCTCTCTACTCAGCTCCAGCCACACCCACCTTCTTAATGTTCCTCCAACATGCTAAGTATGCTCCCATCTCAATGTTTTTCACCTTTCACTCTGCCGAAAATATTCTTCCCCCAGATAACCTTGCTCTATCTCTTCATTCAGGTCTCTCAAATATAATCTTCACAAAGAGGTATTGCCTGAACACCATATCAAAAATAGCACATCTTTCATTCTCCTCCCCTCTTGACTCTGCCTTATTTTTCTTTCCAGTGTACCTGACAATCACTGATTGATAAATAGATTGTCTGCCTATCTCACAATAACATAAACTCTATGAAAGTAGGGACTTTTTTTGGTTCATTACTACTATATCCCTACCACCTAAAACTGTGCATATCACATAGTTGGCACTCAATAAATGTTCGTTGAATTAATCAAAGAATAAATATCACAGCAAAGTCTCTTCATTATTTTGAACAATAAAGTACTATTTGGGGAAGACAAATTAATGAGAACTTTTACAAACTTTAATAAAGGCTAGTTTCCATTGCTATAGTGATCACCTGATGGAATCCCTTAAAATAAGGTAAAGAAATTATTCCAGGATATGACATCATAATGTGAGATATTCTTTTAAGAAAGACTTTTAAACAAACTAAAAAGCAATACTTCCCCCTTCTTGAACAATTCACTCCTAAAGACATTAGGTGGGGTAAGCATCTGTACCCTGGGGGGAAGTGGGAATACAGTGAGAAGGCAGCACCAGCAATGGGAAAATGGTTACATACGGGGAATTGACTGAATAAATATATACAGTGTATAGGATAACGGAAGCAAGGTCTCTCACTCTCAGATAAGGGAGTCACAAATATGGAAAGGGGAAAAACTGGAAATGAACCCAGTGGCATTGGACTTGCATTGGAGGTTACAATGGAAACTAATGAATTTTAAGTAGACAGACAGACAGACAGATACCCTAGCCCTGTCTGCTAAGAGTGGGAACAGAGATAGACTAATAGCACTGAGCCCATCTAGCACCATGATCTTGGTTTCTAAATACCACTTTCCATTAAAGGAATCATGGCTGACTCCAGAGCTCAGAAAATACAAGATGAACCTGGAACACATTATTGTGTCAAAAAGCAAGGAAGTGTTCAAAGAATGATGGGACATGAAAAGAGGATCCAGCAGAAAGCTTGAAGGGCCAAATCTGAGATAAACATCAAAATAATGACAACAATGGATAAGAACCCACTTACTCAACAGTCCACATCAATATAATAAATGAATAAACTGAAAGTTTAACAAGGATGCAATATTTACATAGTCTCAAACTATAGCCCCACAAAATACTCATTAACTACAAAGAGAAAAATAACTTTACAGTGGAGAAATCTGGCAGATACCACCTTAACCAAGTAATCAAACTGAACATCATCAATAACGACAAAAAAAATAAAATAAAATCATGGGCCCCCCTGAGAAGATGCAAATGAAAAGAACACAGCATCTCTTTTTTAATACTCCTGCTATACAGGCATATCTCAGAGATGTTGCAGGTTCAGTTCCTGGGCCACCAAAATAAAGCAAATATTGCAATAAAGCAAGTCACACAAATTTTTTGGCTTCCCAGTATATAAACATAATGCTATTTCACACTTAATATACTATAATATAGTATAAATATAACTTTTAAGTGTGAAATAGCATTATGTCTAAAAAAACAATGTACATACCTTCATTTAAAAATACTTCACTGCTAAAAAATACCAACACAGAGACACAAAGTGAACATATGCCATTGGAAAAATGGTGCTGACAGACTTGCTCAAAGCAGGGTTGCCACCAACCTTCAATTTGTAAAAAACAAATTATCTGCAAAGCACAATAAAATAAGGTGTGCCTATAGGTGCATAATCTGAATCTAATGGTGAGGAAACATCATACAAATCCAAATTAAGGGACATTCTACTTATAGAATAACTGGCTTGTAATTTTCCAAAGCATTTGTGTCATGAAAAGTCAAGGAAAAACTGAGGAACTGGTCCAGACTGAAGAACACTAAAGAGACATGACAATTAAAAGCTAAATGTGATTGTGGACTAGATTCTTTTGCTATCAAGGGTTATACTGGGACAACTGGTGAAACTTAAATGGAGTCTAAAACTAGATGGTAGGCCAGGCATGGTGGGTGGCTCATGCCTGTAATCCCAGGACTTTGGGAGGCTGAGGCAGGAGGACTGCTTGAGCCTGGGAGTTCGAGGCTGCAGTGAGCTATGTTCACGCCACTGCACTCCAGCTTGTGCAACAGAGCAAGACCTTGCCCCTAAATAAATACATAAATATGGTAGTACTACATTAATATTAATATCTCAATTTTGATAGTTATATTGTGGTTATGTAGGAAAACTTTCATATTTGTAGGAAATACGTATAAACTAAAGTATTCGGGGGTGATGAGACATCATGTTGGCAACTTATTTTCCAGTGGTTGTGGGACAAAACATTCTCTGTACTGTACTTGCAAATTGTCCATAAATTCAAGATTGTTCCAAAATAAGATGTTTAAAGCAACATTAAGTGGCTATATTGTAGAGACCACAAATCACACCTACTTAATAAATGAGAAAGGCTAATAAAAACTTAGTGGCATACAGTAGTACACACCTGCAATCCCAACTACTAGAGAGGCTAAGGAGTTCAAGATCAGCTGGGGCAACATAGCAAGACCCCATCTCAAAACAAAACAAAAACTTAGTGGCTTGGGGTAAAATTTCCAAGTATAGTACCTTACCCACACTCAAAGTGTGATATATCAAACAACTTAAAGAGAAGTGAAAATAATGTACTCTAGAAAACTATTCTAGTAATGATAACATTGATGTCAAAGGTCCACATGAAAAACCATAATGAGAAACCATTTCACACTTACTAGGACAGCTATAATTAAAAAGATTGACAATAACAAGTTTTGGCAAGGATATGGAGAAGTTGAAAGTCTCATACATTACTAGTGGGAACGTAAAATGGGTGTAATCACATTGGAAAACTGTTTGGCAGTTCCTGAAAATGTTAAACATAGAGTTACCATATGATCCAGCAATTCTACTCTTAGGTATATACCCAAGAGAACTGAAACATGTCCATACAGAAACTTATACATGAAAATTCATAGCAACATTAGCCACAGTAGCCCAAAAGTAGAAACAACCCCAAATGTCCATGAATTGATGAATGGATAAACAAAATGGAGTATATCCATACAGTGGAATGTCATTGGGCCATAAAAGAGAATGAAGTACTGATACATGCTACTACATGGATGAACCTTGAAAATAGTATGCTAAGTTAAAGAAGTCAATCACAAAAGACTACATACTGTATGACTCTATTTATATGAAATGTCCAAAATAGGCACATCTAGAGAGAAAGTAGATTGGTGGTTGTTTAGGGCTGGTGTGCAGGGGTATGGGAAATAAGGACTGACTGCTAATGGGTATAAGAGTTCTTTAAGGGGAACAAAAATGTTCCAAAATTCAACCACAATGATGGCACAACTCTGTGAATATACTAAAAAAAAAATTGAATTATACAATTTAAACAGGTGAATTGTATGTGAATTTTATTTCAATAAAGCTATTTTTAAAAATAAGAAAAGAAAGAGAAGAAATTATACAATTCATACAATAGTTACCTCTGGGAAAGAGGAAAGAAATGTGATAGGTAGGGCCACAATGGTGTCAAAGGTATTTGTAATGCTCTGTTGAACTAAGTAGCTAGTACACAGAAATTCATTTTTTATTAGTTCCCTTCAAGCTACATACATGTATTTCATGCATTGTGTATTTCATAATAAACATTTTTAAAATTTTTATTTTATTTATGTATTTAATTTTTTTTAGAGACAAGGTCTCACTCTATCGCCCAGGCTGGAGTGCAGTGGCACAATCATAGCTCACTGTAGCTTCCCACTCCTGGGCTCAAGCAATCCTCCTGCCTCAGCCTCCCAAGTAGCTGGGACTACAGGCGCGTGACCATGCCCAGTTAATTTTTTCTATTTTTAGTAGAGACGGGTCTTACTCTTGCTCAGACTGGTCTCGAACTCCTGACTTAAAGCGATCCTCCTGCTTTGGCATCCCAGAGCGCTAGGATGATGAGCCACCGCGCCTGGCTTAATTTTTTTATTTTTTGTAGAGACGGTGGGCTCCCTATGTTGCCCTCATAGCACTGGGTGTGAACCACTGCGCTCTGCCCACAATAAACATTTTAAAAACAAAACATCACTTAAGGCCAGGAGCAACAAAATGAGATCTTCTCTCTACAAAAAAAAAAATTTTAATTGGCTGGGCGTGGTGGCACACAACTATAGACCCAGCTACTCAGGAGGACAGCTTAAGCCAAGAGTTTGAGGTTGAAATGAGCTAGGATGATGCCACTGCACTCTAGCCAGGGCAACAGAGCAAGACCCTGTCTCATAAAGCAATAAATAAATAAAATAATAAAATAAAAATAAAACAAAAAATGTGCACGCAAAGAGTTTAAATAAAATTCATGAATATAAAAGTAGAAAATTAGTGTTTCTAATATAACATATTTTAAATATTACTTACATATATCTTTAAATACAAAGCTTAAAGATGCATGTGTCAGTAAATAAAACATTAAATATTATAAGTAGTCATTTGATTATTTCATCAACATCCCTAACATTTCATACGTTTAAGTTAGCCTAAAAAACTGAGAAGGGGGAATATTCTCTTTGGGAAAATGGAAGATTGCCTTTCTTTAGGGTCATCTTATATTCAAACATATGTAGTAATTTCATTCCAAAGAATGCAAAATAGACTTCTATTGTCAAGCAATCATCTTAACCTGTTTGGACACCAAAAAAAAAAAAAAAAAAAAGTCTCCCCCACAAAGCCTGGCACTGTTCTGACTCAAATATTTGATTTGGTTCATGTGCCTACTTGACTATGTTAAAATAAATTAAAATGGAGACCAGGCCTAAAGAATCCCTGAGCAGAGAAAGCCAGTTAAGCCTCTTAAGTGTCGTTAACTTTGTTCGATTTATAACCAGAAGTAAAACTTATCTTGGGCTATTTCTTGTAAATGCCTATATTAAAGAAAAACAAAACTTAAGCTCAACCAACGAGAAGCTGCCAACAAACTTAAAAAAATCGCTGGCATGAAAACGAACAATTAAATTCTCATTTAGTCCTGGCTACTGGCAAGTATACTGCCTACACTGAGAACATTTCAGGTTACTTTCTGAACCTTTCTATTTAAAATTAGTTTTTTGTTTTTTTTTTTTACTGATCCCTTGTCTAAAGACCCTGAAGAAAGCAATATATTTATAAACGTGAATGTGCCATCCTAATCCAATTGAAAAGTGTTTAAACTATTCAAATGGTGACCCTGGGCTTGGAATCATTTTAAGATAAGCATATTAAAAGGCTAGACAAAGGAAAAAGGCCACTATTTAATTGTATCGCCAATAAAAAGTCACCAGTGACAATGCTAAATCTGCTTAGAACCAAGGGAATGTCCTGGGTCCCATAAGGCTGACCTACTCTGAATATACATTCAAAGCACCTAAACATTGTGACTCTCTTTCCACATATACAGATTTTAAAAGGTTTCCCTTTCCCTAAATTTTACCTCCTCGATGTTTATATAACCCATTTATATAGCCATCTTGAATCCTTCTTGAAATAAGATATGAGGTGAGGAAGAAGAGAGAAGCATAAACAAATCAGTTAATTCTGGCTGCTCTCCAAAACATCATATCAGAGGACTATATTCTGGGAAATTAACTACTTATGATTTCTAGGAATATTTGCTTATGTACGTATGATTTACCGAACACTAATGCATAAATTACAGAATCTGCATACCCTGAAGATTCTGATACCCTGAGAAACTTCAGGCTTAGAGCAGCTAAGCAACTTGTCCCAAATCATACCACCAGTTAACACAGTTCACTGAACTCCTAGTGATGTTCCGTTTATTCTAACTCCATAGTACAATGTATATCCAATCTATGGGATTTACTATTAAAAAACTATCTAATATCATAAATCCTATGCCTATAAAATCATCTTCCTAATAGTACAAGGTCATTCTATATGAAATGTATATTGAAAGAGGCATTATAAAGTAGGATTAAGAGCACATCTTGTTGCAACACATTCTAGGAAAAAAAAAAGCACAGACTGGAACAACTTACCTGAGTTCAAATCCTGGTCTTGACATTTAGTACGCGTTTGTCCTTGAGCAAAATATTTAACCTCTCTAGACCTCAGTTTCCTAATCTATAAAATAGGAATAGGAATAGTACCTACATTACAGAGTTGACGTGTATGGCAAACTGAAAAATGGCCCCCTGAGATGTTCATGTCCCTAATCCCGGGAACCATGTAAGGTTACATGGCAGAGGAGAATTAAAGTTGCAGACAGAAGTTAGGTTGCTAATAAACTGACCTTGAAATGGGAAGATTATCATGGATTGTCAGGATGTGCCCAATGTAATCACAAGGGTGAAAGAGGGAGGCAGGATACTATCTACCTGGAGACAGCTTAAAAGGAAAAAAAAAAAAAAAGGGAGGCAGGAGAGTCAGAGTTAGTGTCAGAGTGATGCTATGTGAGAAACACTCAACAAACCATTGCTGGCTTTGAAGATGAAAGGGGGCCACAAGCCAAGGAATGCAGATAGCCTCTAGAGGGTAGAAAAGGCAAAAAACAAACAAAAAAACCCCAAAACCCTGATTCTCTGTCAGAGCCTCCAGAAAGGAGTTCAGCCCTGACACCTTGATTTTAGCACAGTAAAACCAATTTCAGGCTTCTGACTTCCAGATGACAAATTTGGGCTGTTTTGTGCCACCAAATTTATGTCAATTTGTTACAGCACCAATAGGAAACTAATACAATGGGAGAATGAGTTTTATGTGATACATTCATAACAGTGTTTCTCATACAGTTAGTACTCATTAAATGTTAGCTACGGTCATCATCTAAGAAACATATATTTGTGTCCTTAACACTGTAGTATTGTTAGGTAGATAGTGAGGAATTCTGGGTCTCCTAGGGACAAAAGTGGGTTCTGTTGCCTTAGTGCAATTGCTCCACCTGGGAAGAAGGACAAGGGTGGGGCCCCAGGCCCCCATCTTGGTCCTTCTCCACCCTAATCCTCTCCCAGCGACTGCCATACCTTGGGGAGGAGGGAATAACTTATGAATCAGCCAATCATAAATACTTAGTGCACCAGCTGCAAAAGAATGCAGATGACTCTCTAGCCCATGGGCCAAGCAGCCTAGGTACCATAGAGTCCAGAAATTGACCCAGAACAACCTCCATGCATAGTAATGCAACTCCCAACTGTCCAATCAAAGTGGTTGGATGGTGACGTCTGAGCCACAAGGGATGTCCCAACCCGGGCACTATAAAACAAGATGCAGACCATAACCAGGCCCTTTTTTTGTGCCCCTTACCCTTGCTCTCCATTTGCTGCGACAATGGGTCCAGTCATCATCCGTGGCTTATACATCTCGCCCTATAAACCTATGTCTTGCTCTTGCTCTATAATCCTATCTTTCTCTCCTCAATAAATCTCATTTTCGTGCTTGCCTTACTTTGGTGCATCCGATCATTCTTCGGCCATGAGTGTGCCAAGAACCGACATTTCAGACCCTGAAACCTGACAGTATTCATTGATAATTCTGTTATTAGTAAAGGAAATAATTTCATTTGAACTAATAATTTTTTTTCTAGTGTGTCATCTACTTAAAGATTTGCCCTATATAGGCTAATAATTTTACTCCAAACGGCTAACTAAGAACATTCTATTCACTCCCTGATTGAAAAGACACATTTTACAGCTGGGCATGGTGGCATGCGCCTTTAGTCCCAGCTACTCAGGAGTCTGAGGTGGGGGGATCGCTGGAGTCCAGGAGTTCTAGGCAGCAGTGACTTATGATCTTGTCACTGCATTCCAACCTGGGTAACAGAGTTAGACCCCATCTCTTAAAAAAAAAAAAAAAAAAGACACATTTACTAAGTATCTTCTGAGGACACAAAAATAAAGTCTACTCCATCTCTGCCCTCACGCAACTCACAGTCTAGATGGGAAGACAAATAACCAGGCAATGACAACACAGAGTGAAGTGAAATGGGAAATTCAGGACACTGTGAGAACACTGAGGAAGCAGCATTTGGGCTAGACTAAAGGTAGAAAGGTAGCAAAGATATTTTCCTGAGGAAGGGAATTTTAATCTGAAACCTGAAGACAGAATACAAGTTAGCCTTGGGAAAAGGAGTTCAAGAGGGTTCCTAGTAAAGGGAAGAACATGTGCAATAGCTTGTGGTCATAAATGGGCATTCTGAAAAAAAATTCAGTATGGTAGGACCAAAGCACAGAGTCAAGTGTCTGACGTGAAGCAGGAGTTGAGGACTTCACCCATAAGAAGTACGAATTTGAGCCTAAGGCCAATGGGGCTTTCAAAGGCTACCTAGGAAACACTATAAATTTGCATTTAAGAGATACCCCCCCAGGGGAGATTAGAGACTGAAATGAGTCTATAGCAGTAATCCTGGAAAAAAGATGGACTAAATAGTAGCAGAGGGAATACAGAGATTTTTTAATAAATGAGAACATTCATAAAGTTAATTTATAACCATATTTGGGGTCATTTAGATAAAAACCAGCCATCTCACTAATATTGCCACAAGATTTCATGGCCCAGTTTTGGACTTGTATTTACAATTTTTATCACAGGCTAATATGATACAGAGGCACCTTCAAGCCAGATGCAGCCAAGTGAAAGCCAAATATCATCAAAATGTGCAAAATAAGCAAAAGTTTCATAGTAAGTCCATAAGGAACATGAAAAGAATATGCTGGCCAGGCAAGGTGGCTCACGCCTGTAATCCCAGCATTTTGGGAGACAGAGGAGTAAGGATGGCTTGAAGCCAGGAGTTCGAAATCAGCCTGAACAACATAGTGAGACACCCCTCCCCAATCTCTACAAAAAGTAAGAAAAATTAGCTAGATGTGGTGATGCATGCCTGTAGTCACAGCTACTTGGAAGGCTGAGACAGGAGAATCATTCCAGCCCAGGAGTTCAAGGCTACAGTGAGCTATGATCATGCCACTGCACTCCAGCCTGGGTGACAGAGCAAGACCTCATCTCTTTTAAAAAAAAAAAAAAAAGAAAGAAAAGTCTGGGCGAGGTGGCTCATGCCTGTAATCCTAGCACTCTGGGAGGCCAAGGCGGGAGGATTGCTTGAGGCCAGGAGTTTGAGACCAGCCTGAGCAAGAGCGAGACCCTGTCTCTACAAAAAAATAGAAAAATTGGCCGAGGTGGTGGCTTGCGCCTGTAGTCCCAGCTACTCGGGAGGCTGAGGCAGGAGGATCGCGTGAACCCAGGAGTTTGAGGTTGCTGTGAGCTAGGCTGATGCCACCGCACTCTAGCCCGGGCAACAGAGTGAGACTTTGTCTCAAAAAAAAAAAAAAAAAAAAAAAGACCAGCCTGAGCAAGACTCGTCTCTACTAAAAACAGAAAAAATTAACCAGGCATCGTGGCATGTGCCTATAGTCCCAGCTACTTGGGAGGTTGAGGCAGGAGGATCACTTGAGCCCAGGAGTTTGAGGTTGCTGTGACCTATGATGACGCCACTGCACTCTAGCCTGGGCAACAGAATGAGATGCTGTCTAAAAAATTAAAAAAAAAAAAAAAAAAAAAATATATATATGGTATAGAAGCCCCAAATTCTAACCACACCTCCTTAAGTCACATTTTTGTTTTATGAACTCCCTTACTTATTTGATTAAATTTTGTCCTTTCTCTTGCTAATCTGTTTTGTCAGTTTATTTTCTTTATTTTCATTTCTTAAGAGCACTTACCATGTACTCTTCACTGCGCTTGACAGCTTTATACTTATTATCCCATTGGATGCTCACAGCAACCTTGGGAGGTGGATATCAATAGCCCCTTCTGTTTTTGGAGTTTTTTTTTTTTTTTTTTTTTTTTTTAAAGAGACAGAGTCTCACTCTGTCACCCATGCTGGATTGCAGTGGCTCACTGTAATCTCAAACTCCTGGGATCAAACGATCCTCCCACCTCAACCTCCCAAGAAGCTAGGACTACAGGTGTACACCCGGCTAATTTTTTTTTTTTTTTGGTAGAGACTGAGTCTCGCTATATCGCCCAGGTTGCTAACTCCTGGCCTCGAGTGATTCTCCCACCTCCGCCTCTCAAAGTACTGTGATTACAGGCATGAACCACTATGCCCACCTGTCCTATCTTGTCAGTTTAATTCAAAGGCCCCCCAACATTGAACCTAAGAAGGTACAGGAAAAGTTTTTCTTCCCCAACAATTGAAAACAAGTTTCATCTTTAAAAAGGAAAAATAGTAACCATGATAATCAATCACCCAAATAAAGTTCCAACATGTTCAAAATTAAAACAAATCCATTTTGGCTTCAGCCAAACATAATCTATCACATTATTTAATGTTTTAAAATCGAGATCTTCATTCTGAAGGCACCTGTGTATACACTCTAAATAAATTTATATGCCTTTTCTCCTATTAAAAATTTTTTTAATTAAATTATATTGCTTTTGTAGGTGTTCTTAATGTTTTGGTTTTACAATGGTACAACAGCTATAAATCTACGGCATTTACAACTAGACTTGCGTTTGTCTATATATTTAATAAAAATAATTTAACATTGGGGTCATAGAGAAATATTCAGCATCTATACAATACTTAAATTAAAAACAAACTTAGGAAACAGAACTGATGGTATTTGATGTGGAATTGAATATGGACGATGAGGAGAGGAAAGAATCAAGGATGACTCCTAGGTTTCTTTCTGAACTAAGCAACTCGGTGGATGGCAGTGTTATTCATGGGGATAGAAGGAAGAGAAAAGAATTAGGGAAGGTGGGGAATGGCAAAGGGAAGAGAGATTGAAGCATTATTTTAAATATACTAACTTTCAAGTGCCACCAAGAAATCCAAGTGGAGATGTCTAATAGAAAGATATTTATCTGCAGCCAAAGAGATGGGTTTCAGCTTAAGATATAACTTTGGGTGTCACTGGTATATGTATAATATTTGAAACCATGAGAATTAATGGTATCATCCAGGGACTATGTATAGTACTAAGAAAAATACATAAGTCAGAACTTTGAAGAACACCAACATTTAAGGAAAAGAGAGGGAAAAAAAAACAACCAAAAAAGGTAGAAATATTGCGAATATAGCTATTGAGGAATAACAACCAAAAAGGTAGAAAGAAAACCAGAACCATCCTTCTGGTGATATGCTAGAAATCAAGGAAAGTGACTGTTGTAAAAAATAATGATCAAGGGTATCAGATGCTGTTCAGAAAATAAAATGAGGACTGAAAATATTTTTAATATTTAATAACCAGAAAGTCATTTGTAGCCTTATTCAGGGCAGTTTTGGGGATGCATTACAAGCTAGGTGTGGTAGTGCATGCCTATAATCCCAGCTACTGGGAAGGCTGAGGTGGGAACATGACCTGAGCCCAGGAGTTTAAGGCCAGCCTGGGCAACAAGCAAGACCTCGTCTCAAAAAAAAAAAAAAAAATTAAAAAAAAGTTACAGAGTCAAAGAAGAAAACAAATTAAAATGAATGCAGATGAGTACTTCCCAATCACCCAAACAGCAGCTTCAGAATCAAAAAGGAACCTGCTATTATGGTACAAATTGAGATCTCAGGTCCCACTTTTGTAAATTCCTATTTTATAGGACTCACTGGGATCCCAGAATCTACATTAGTAAAAACATCATGTAATGGTGATTTTCATGTACTTCAGAAAATACTTTATCAACTTTAGAAACCACTAAGGCAAGTAACTTCCAATATTACTGATTTATACTACTATTCTTCATTAAATCTAATGTAAAAATTAAGATATTTCTGATGGTACCACCCCAATTAATACAAAGTAGAATAATTACAACTTTACAAATATCTTTCTTTCTTTTTGTTTTTTTAAGAGACAAGGTCTCACTACGTTGCCCAGATTGGTCTCCAACTGCTAGGCTTAAGCTATCCTTCCACCTCAGCCTCCCAGGTAGCTGGACTATAGGCCCCTGCTACTGTGCTTGGCTCTATAACTTTACAAGTTTCTTAAGAAAGTCTGAACAGTCACAAAAACACACTGAATAAACTACCTCTTTCACATAAATTTAATAGTAAGGGAAAAAAAGATGTCTCCCAGAATGGTCTCCCCCCAAAATTCCAAGTAAGATAAAGATTCAACATCTTTTTATCCTTAAGCCATCCATTCATTAATACATAAGGTAAATAAATATTGAGCTATTATTTGCCAGGCACAGTTCGCACTTTCCACCTATCATATATGAATTCAATTACTTGATCAATTTTAAGTTAATTCAAGGCTCTCCAGAATGTGGTGCCTTACATAAAAGTATAAACGAAAGTCACCAAGTATTCAAAAACATCACATTTTAGACAGCAGTGTGTTCCTTAAACTTTGAAAAGTTCCTTCTTTCTATGTATGTGCTTTTAGGTACAACAGGTAAGGACAAGTTAACTATCTCAGAAAAACGATTTAATTTAGCACCTCACCTCACACAGTACGTCTTCTCACTTAAAGAATTGACCAATTTATCCAAGATCACATGAGATTGGGCAAATAAAAAAAAAAAAAAAAAAGAATTGACCAATTTGGCCCAGAGCGATGGCTCACACCTATAATCCTAGCACTCTGGGAAGCCAAGGTGGGAAGATTGATCGAGGTCAGGAGTTTGAGACTAGCCTGAGCAAGAGTGAGACCCCATCTCTATCAAAAATTTTAAAAAATAAAAAAAATTAAAAAAAAAGAATTGACCAACTGAAACTATAAATACAATAAATCAGTGCCACTCCGTAAGTACAACTGTGGGTCAGTCACTAAAATAGGGCTTTAAGAAAGCAATAAAAGGGGCCAAGCACAGTGGCTCCTGCCTGTAATCCCAGCTACTCAGGACGCCGAGGCAGGAGGATTGCTTGAGCCCAGGAGATGGAGGCTGCAGTGAGCTATGATCATGGCACACTGCACTCTGGCCTGGGCAAGAGAGCAAGACCCTGTCTTTAAAAAAAATCATAATAAATAAAAATTTAAAAATAGAAAGCAGGGCGGGTGCAGTGGCTCACACCTATAATCCTAGCACTCTGGGAAGCCGAGGCAGGAGCAACACTTCAGCTCAGGAGCTCAAGACCAGCCTGAGCAAGAGTGAGACCCCGTCTCTACTAAAAATAGAAAAAATTAGCTGGATGTGATGGTGCGCGCCTGTAGTCCCAGCTACTTGGGAGGCTGAGGCAGGAGGATTGCTTGTGCCCAGGAGTTTGAGGTTGCAATGAGCTATGATGATGCCACTGCACTCTAGCCAGGGCGACAGAGCAAGATTCTGTCTCAAAAAAAAAAAAAAGAAAGAAAGAAAGAAAGAAAGCAACAAAAGGGGGAAAGCAACTGCTAGGAATCAAAGAGGAGTAGGAGCAATTTCAAGATCCACAGGACATTCATGAAATGTGATGATGAAACAGCAAAGAAACAGACTAAACAAAAACATCAGGTCATGCATTAATTCAAATCCAAAGGAAAAAAACCTAGCAGCAGTTTTGAAAAATGTCACCAAATATTTACTGCAATTATAAGTATCTACCTACATAAAGAAAGCAAAAAGAAGATTCTGATCCTTGATTGAGGCACTCATTCAAGGTGCTAGGTACTGGGATTCAGAGACAACAACCATGTAAGCAGAATAACAGTGGTCAAGTAAGACTGCCTGTGTTTAAATCTGGGTTCCATTATTTATTACCTGTGTGGCCTTGAGCTAGTTGCTTAACCACTCGTCTCAGTTTTCTTGTCAGTAAAAATAACAGTTCCTACCTCATAGGGCTGTTGTAAGGATTAAATGAGATGATGTATATAATGCAACCTAGCACAGTGCCTAGGCACAGACTAAGTGAACAATAAATGTTAGTTCTTATTGTTACTATTTTTGTTTTTCAGGAGCTCTCAGTCTGTCCCCAGGGACAAACAAGAAGCTCAATAGTTACCACATACAATGTGGTATGTTGTAACAGAGGTATGCAAAGAGTATTACGGGAATCCAGAGGTACTGCCCCCACTGAAAACATTAAATGGAACTTGACCACAACAATCAGTGTGTTATAGATCACATGTCATTTTTATTCATAGCATGGTTTGATCATAACTAAAGACTTCCGATAATAAATACACAATCATAAACATGATTTGTATCAGAGTGAAACTAAAACAGCTTCATTTCTGTCACTCCCTAAATAGAAGTATTAGCATAAGCCTAGCATTTAACACATTAACTGTCACGTGAGTTGTATTTAACTCATGCTAGTTTTGAGCCCGGGGCCTCGTGAAGCTTTTGTAACTCACACATCTCTTTACCTGGGGACCCGAGTGAACTATTTTTCAAGTTGCATATAACTCAGGCACAGAAAACAATAAAAAATAACAAATTTTTCATTAAATTAGAAAGGATCATTTTGTTTTTGAAGTTTTTATTCTATTTTCGTAATAAAACACCATGGCCCCAAGGAAAAATTTTTTTTTCTAGTGTGGCAGTCAATGTGTTAAACTAATGACAAGAAAAAAATCCCACATATTCTATTGTTTTGGCTGGTAGTACTGTGCAAAAATCCACAGAAAATAAAAAAAGAAGTGAGCTCTAATCTTATAATGAATAATTCAATACATGTTTAGTGAACTGAATTACAAAATATCCAATTCTAGAACTTTCATTCAACAAAACTGGTAACTCCTAAAATGTGCTAGACACTGTGTGGGGAGCTGGAGAGAGAAACGTACGCAAAAGCAGATATTCTTGCCTTCATGGGGCTTACAGTCTAGAGGGAAGTCAGATATTATTTTGTAAGATTACAATATAACAGTGGAATGGAAGGGAGGAAGGCGGGGGAGGAGAACATCCTTCTCACCCTTAATTCTATATACAAAAAAGTGAATATTACATCAACATTACAAAAAATGAAATGAATAAAACTGCAGTTTCTAACTGCCTTTACAAGTTTATTCAAATGGTCAATAAAGCAGCTAACTAATATTGGGAGTCATTATTTGCCTTTAGCCTTATTACATGATGATCAGATTAAGATCGGTTAGTTCAAGCAGTCTTGCATTCTCACTACCAATTTTCACAAAGGAAATACGTATACACAAATCTACACAAAGACTTAGAAAAACCTGTTCATACAACCTTTAACACAGAGGGAAATGTCTTTGTGTGTAAGGAATTCTGTAACAGAATGACACCACACAATATGAAAGCAAGTTATAGAAAAATGAAAAAAGTCACTATTAGGTCTTTTGATTATAATATTTTAAAAAATCTAAAGATCCAACTATAGTATAATATATAATTTAAGCAAGCTATATTAAATCTAAAGCTTAAATGTTTTCAATAGACTATTTAAGCAGCAATTACTGCCTTGAAACAGTTAACCAAAACTAGACTCCAGCAATGAAACTTTTTGTCACCTCATAGAAAAATATCCTCCCCTCCAATTCGCCACCACATTACTACTCTTTGTATTATTATTAGTGGGATAAATGACAAAATAACCCAATACAGGACATTAGCCATTTATTGAGATTATGTCTATAAAAAACTTTAGAAATGGGGCTTATAAATAGACTGTCAAAATTATATTTTAAAAGAGGCTTGTATTTGCAGTCCTATGATCTCACTCCCCACCTCAGTAGGCCACATTCTTCCAGTTGCTACCATCCTGAACTGCAATCACCAGTTACATATATGAATTACCAGTTGGCTATGGGCAACCTATCTATGTACAGGGAGTGCTTTCTTATTCTCTTTTATATCCCCAAGGACAGAACTTAGAAGGTGTGCAACAGATGTCTGTTGGACTGGATCAAATCAACATAGTGACAATATCACAATGGTTAAATTCCTTTGACATTTCAATATTATGACAACTACACTTACATATAAACTTACAAACACACTTGGAGGATTTGCCATTTAAAGTTTATATAAAATTGCCATTCATAGTTTATAAGAAAAACCCATAGCCATATGACATCTTGCTCAAGTTTTCTGACCTTAACATGAATGTTTTAAAATGATTTCATACTTAGTGTAAATGTTACTAAATATCCTAGAATAAAACGTAGTTCACATAATCTGTTACCATAAATTTGAAAAAGAACAATTAATTCAATTTAACACCATTTCAGTGCTTTTCCCCCACTTATTCTTACTTCTGCCCACATAGCTGCCTACTCAAAAACATTTTTTAAAGTCTTTTAGAGGCATCTTTGTAAAGAAAACAGTAGTCTTCCCTAAAAATAATGTAAATTAGCAATTTTAATCATTGGCTATTTTCTCTGTAACAGCAATCCTGGATTCCAACGGGCAATTTAAGTACTTTAGTATTATTATTCTACTAGTCTTATTTCCAGAAACCAAAGATTTGTAGGTAAATTGGTAAGCGGGCAAGTTGTTGGCAGATAATCTTCTCTATTATAACATAAACTTAGCAAATCACAATATAGGACAATTTAAGGACTCCTAGAAGAGGTATAAAATTATGACATTCTCTCGCCAAATGACAAACTATAGTGCCACATGTACACTCTTGTCAGAAGTTCAGAGAGTTGTGATGTTACATCACTTTTCAAGTGATGTAAACACCTCTAGAAATCAAACAGGAACTCTCTTCTATTTGATTCTTCCACAGCTGAAAACAGGTGGCCTGGGTACAATTCTGGGAAGGTTCTGGGAGAGATGAGTAGTTCGTAAAGGGGTCTCTCAAAAGCAGTCATTTATTCATCTCTCAAACTCAGACTGAGTAGAACACCCACCCCACTTCAGGGCCTGCATAACCGAGATGAATCAGACTCCAAACCCTGATGTCTAGGTGACTAGGGTGAGGTGGTGCGGAGCGTCAAGGCACACAGACACTATGATCCTGTACTTTCTCACCCATGTTTACCGATGGCGTTGCATACAGCAGGTGCTCATTAACTGTTTGCTGACGGAATAAATAAATGTGAAACACTAAGACGAGCCTGAGGCTATGGGTGCACATTCGCCGCGGTCTCCCAGCCGCCCACCACCACCCGCGCCAGACCCCAGTAGGGAGATCGTCCTCTCCATCTCTGTTGCCTCAAGCAGCAACAGTAACCAAACGTCAGTTCCAGCCCGGGCCCAGGCTGCGCCCGTCCCCCACCCCCGGGCAGCACTCACCGTTGGTGTAGGGAGACCCCGACGCCGCGGTGGCCCCGTTCTGGGCCTGGAGACCAGCTGGGGCGCCGCCAGAGGCCGGTATTCCCGGCTGAGACATGATGACGGCGGTACAGTAGGAAAGGGCTGGTCAGGGTCGACAACAGCGCCAAGCAGAGAGCTGAAAGACGACTGTTGAAGCGGATGGAGGGGGCTAACGACTTAGGACTTAAGACCGGGAGGACTGCACATCAAGCCCGAGGCATGGCGCCACACTCTCCCCAGCCCGCCGGCAGCCACAGCCTAACCTGGGAGCTGAGGCTTGGGAGTCCGGCCGGGGGTGGGGGCGGGGGGCCTTGAACGCCCGGCTGGGACGCAGCAGCCAAACCCGGAGAGGAGGCCCCGGCCGGAAGTGCCTGTATGCGGCCGGCCGCGCAGGCGCAATCGGGACACGTGGCACTTCCGCCTCCGGACTAGTCTCCGCGCTCGTCTCCGCCGCCGCTGCGGGCGCTCTCTGCTGTCTACGCGGGGCTTCCCCGAGGCCACCTGACAGCTCCAGGCGTCCCGGCCCGGAGGACCGTGCCTGGCCTCTCCTGCCACGTCAGTGACTCTCACCGCCGGCCGGAAATGGCGTGTGTCAGCGCTACGGAAATCCCCGCCGTCGACGTGACCTAGCCGGCTGGGCCGGGATCGAAGGGCAATCTGGGCTGCAGTAGCCGCTTTCGTGGGGTGGGACCTACAGTTTTGTGAAGATTACCTGAGACGACTGACGTCATCGTCCTATGTTGAGACCATACCACGAGTGGTAGCTGAACCGGTTAATGTTCATTGCAGTATTTCATTTCACATTTCGTCGTCGTATTCCAGGTGTAAATTGTATGTAAAGGACTTTGAAAAGAGGTGGTTAAATATGTCAATGTGTTAAAAGTGTGATCAAGGCCAGGCGCAGTGGCTCACGCCTGTAATCCTAGCACTCTGGGAGGCCGAGGCGGGAGGATTGCTTCAGGTCAGGAGTTCGAGACCAGCCTGAGCAAGAGTGAGAGCCCCATCTCTACTAAAAATAGAAAAATTAGCCGGGCGTTGTGGCCTCGCCTGTAGTCCCAGCTACTCGGGAGGCTGAGGCAGGAGGATCACTTGAGCCCAGGAGTTGGAGCTTGCAGTGAGCTATGATGATGCCACTGCACTGCACCCGAGGTGACAGAGTAAGACTTTGTCTCAAAAAAAAAAAAAGGAAACTGAGTCCCCCTCTTCAGTTACCCGCCCCCAAAAATGTGTAAGTGTGATCAAGCCGAGGAGGAGGGCTTTGCTTTTTGATTGGAGGGTTCCGCGGCTATTTTAATTTTGAAACTCGCTGATTCATAGCATAGTCACGCTAAAATTCATTAGCACATTTAAATGGCAGTCTTGTTTCCTCTTCGAAGAGTTTACAGTAAGGTAAAGAATTCAAACTTCCTTTTATTTTTTTGCAAGTAGACTTTTTTGACTTTTGAGGCCAAAGAGGTAGAAACTGGGGTGATTAGACAACACAGTTAATTGATGATCTCAGTAATCAACTTAGCTACCTTCCTTCTGTTTAGGTTTTTCCTGCTCTGAGCTGATGATAAAGCCCTTTACAGATTTGTACTGTTGATTAAAGTGTCATGCCACGAGTTTTGCAATCTCAGGGTGAAGTACATCTTACCTAAATCATTTGATATCAAATGCCTGCTATGAAATGTTATATTACCTACAAAAAAAGCAAGATCTACTGAACTAGTTCCAACTAGAGTCAACTAGTTAGAGAGCCAAAAAAAAATAAAAGCAAGATCTAAACCAACCACTGTCAGACCTGAAAAACAAGCAGTAAAAATTGAAATAAGTAAATATTAAATTTTATCCTAACCCTGTTGTTGATGTCATTTGCCTCAGAACCTCACTAAAAATGTATTTGCTGTAAGGGGAATTCAACAATTATATTCCTTTGTACAAGATCTACATAACAAAGTCTTCTTTAAGATGAATGAAGATGTTGGTTTGGTCAAACTATTTTCAGCTTAGAGCCACTGTAACAAAATCCCAAATCATATATCCAAGAACACATAAAAAAATACACAAACACAAACTTCTCAATGTTTTAAAGAGAAAATAGACCTCAGAGAGAAATTGAACCTTCCTGAGGTCCGACAGAAAATGGGGGTCACTCTTCAAAGAAGCAAATGCTTGGGCCTGGTCTCAAACTTACATTAGTTTAATTCTCTTTTTTTTGCAACTCCATTTGAATGATCTTGGTTTGTTGACCTTGGCACAGGGATTTGATTTGGTTAAGTCAAGCTTTCTTTGAACTTTGCTCTGTTTAAGCAATATCTTTGTGTTCAGAGATTTTAAAAAGTAAATAATCTAATTGGTAAAATGAGGTTAAATGAACATAAATAATTTGCTAATAAGTAAACAATGCTTTTTCTAAAATCTGTGGTTTAGTGGTGTGCACCTGTAGTCCCAGCTACTTCAGAGGCTGAGGCAGGAGGATGACTTGATCAGTTTGAGGTTGCAGTGAGCTATGATGATGCCGCTGCACTCTAGCTCGCTGGCAACAGAGCAGGGCTCTGTCTGAAAAAATTTTTAAAAAAAGGAGTAAAAATTCAATTAAAAAAAGCTATGGATAAGTCAAATGTTTTTTACACTTTTAATGTAATCAGCTTTAAAATATTGAGATCAAATGCTTAAGTAATTGAGGTGAGACAACATATAAAAACAGTTAAGTAATTTTCATATTAAGTACTTACCTATATGTACTCTACACTACCATACACTTTTTAAAACTGATGTCAATAATATATTCTACTTTTTTTATCTTTTCCAGAACAGGACCTTTCTGCCACATGTACACAATTCGTATGTCCGTTATAAGATTTTATGCACATTATTTTCAGAGCCTTCAACCCTACTTAACAAAATTGTAAACAACAAAATAAGTGACAAGAAACTATTTCAGTAAAGCGATAACCACTATACAAAAAATATTCCATTATATTTGATTATTTATTTTGGAAGGAGACAGCATTCCTAGTAAAATTTGCTGATGTGCAGAAATGGACTTAGGCTCACACCAGGGCCCCTTTGCCTGTTTGCTTATTGTCAGGTGATAAGTGGGATCAATTCGGTTTACTTTTCAGGAAGGAGGAAATTATTTTAGGTCCTTCCATTATTTAAAAAAAAAATTGATCTGCTTCTATTTCAAACAGAAACAGTTTCAATTACAAACAGATTTATACAAACAACAGTTTGATTCACTGAAACTCTCTTGTGGCTGCATTTTAAGAACAATTCTTTTGGCCTCATTTGCCTCTGACAGGACATCTGTTTGTATCTAAAGTCAGCAGCTCCAAAGCTACATCACAAGTACCCTCATCCCACACCAAGCCAGTAAATCCCACTGCTTTCTTGGAAAATGTTTTATCTTTGTGTAGCTCTTAACATTCTCACTGCCCATTCTGGTCAGTTTTCGTCATCTTGCACTTGAACTAGTGGAATAGTCTTTCTGGATTCCTTCTCTCTAATCCATCCTACATGTTGAATTGAGCTCCTAAAATACCGATTCCATTGTTTTATTTTCCTATACCCCTAAATCTGCAATTGCTCCCCCTGCCTGCTCCACCAAGTTGAAATTTCTCTGCATGACTTTTCTCATCTCATGCCAAGTAAAATCCAAATTCCTACCCATAGCCTTCAAGACCCTACATGACCTGGCATTGCTACCTCTCTGACCTCATCTTCTTTCACACTCCTCACTCACTCCACCCACACAAATTTGCTATTTCTCTAGCTATCCAAGCACAAGCCTGCCTTTACACTTATTTCTGTTACTTGGGATGCTCTTCCCCAAGACAACCAGGGAGCTCAATCTCACCCCTTCAGGCCTTTGTTCAAATGTTACCTTAATTGAAAAGGCTTTCCCTAAACATCCTATTCAACAGCACACTCTCCCTGCTATTAATGATTCTCTATCCCTCTTACCCTGCTTACCTTAATTAATAACACTTCTCATCATTGTTATATATGTGTCTATGTTTATCTTTCTTCAATGGAATATGTCCACACATATCCTGATAAATCTTTATTTTTTATTTTGGCCAACTTAGTCTAATATATATCCTGTCAATTCTAAGGTAATCATGCCTGTTTCCCTGTTAGACTGTCAGAGAATAGAGACCAGGAACTGTGTCTTATTCACCTGTGTATTCTCAGCACTTGGCTTGGGGTCTCACACTTAACAGGTACTGTATTCAGTTAACATTTTTCAGTAAGTAAATTTAAAGTGTCATCTCTTCTATTCTGACTATTTTGACCCTCATCAATTCAGTACTATGAGTTCCTACTGCACTTGCAGTCTAAACCACATCACTATCACTTGTTTCTAAACTGTTGGTCTCTAGTTCTTTTAGGTTCTCAACTATTATGCTATATTATGACCCATATGATACAAGCCTAATAGTATAGCTAAAATGATGTTAGCCTCTGGTCAGACCCGATCTCCCCTGGGAAGAGCTAGAGGTACAATATCAAATTCCAACTCTTTCTTTTTCCTTTTCTAACCCCAAGTACCTCCCTCTATCTCCACCCCCTCTACACATACCTTGATACCATAGTATTAGAGATATGAGATGCAGCTTCCCCTCTAAACCTACTTTTTCCTCATGACACTTTCTAATGAATGACCTCACCAGCCCAGCTCCTTCATTCACTAATTCATTCATTCATTCAAAAAGTATTTATTAGGAGCCAGGCATGGTGCATTGCGCCTATAATTCCAACTATTCTAGAGGCCGAGGTGGGAGGATTGCTTGAGCCCAGGGGTTTGAGGCTGCAGTAAGCTCTGATTATACCACTGCACTCCAGCCTGGGGGACAGAGTGAGACCTCATGTCTTAAAAAATACGTGTGCATGTGTGTGTGTGTGTGTATAATGCCTTTCATGTGCCAGGCACCAGGCAAAACAGAACAGGATAGAGACAAGGTCTCTTCCTTCTGTGGAGTTCACAGTTGGAGAAAACAGAAAATAAAAATGTAAAGAAAGACATATTTTTAAGTTTCAAATTTGATAAGAGATATTGAGGAATCAGTGCTGAGATAGAGAATAAGAAACAGGAGCCTGGTTTGGATAGGATGGTTAGGACAGGAGGTGAGATTTAAGCTATAATCCAAAGGATGAGAAAGCTAGCTATACAAAGAGAGAAGGTGGGGAGAAGAAGGGCCCCGGGCATAGGAACAGCACCCACAAATGCCCAGAGACAGGAATGATCTTGCTGTGGTGAGCAAGGTAGAGTGTCATGAGACAGATTGGAGTAGTAGAGGGGGCCAGAGCAATGAGAGCCTTATAAGCCATTGTAAGGAGTTTAGAGGCTTTGGGAAGCAATTGAATTGTGAACAGGGGAGTAACTTGGTCCAATTCATGCTTTACGATGAATCCATTAAAAAAAAAAATCAATGCAACCACTGTTAGGATAATTGATTGGAGGGGAAAGAATGAAGTTGTTGCTGTAACCCAGACCAGAAATGATGATGGCCTACAGGAAGGTGGTTGCAATGAAGATAGAAGTGGATTTACTAATCCAAGTTAAAACTTTGGACTTTGATATCTCTTTTGCTTTTGCTAGCCACATACAATCAATCATGAAAGCTTATAGATTCCAGCCTTTACTCATGACTCCCTATTTCTCTGTTCCCACTGACCCAACCCAGACCTTTGTTACCTCCCACCTGCATGATTGCAGTAGCCTCATTACTGATATCAGCTTTCAGTCTTAACTTGTTCCAATACAACCCACACACTGCTGCCAGAGAAAACTTTCAAAAACACAGTTCTGACCATATTCCTATTCTGCTCAAAATCCTCAAAAGGCTATACAGTTTGAGAGTCAAGGTCCCTGAAGCTCCAAGACAAATCTAGCCAGTTAAACCATAATACTTGTCTGGTGCTTTTCTCATATCTATTCCTTTTTGTATGTTACTCTTTCATTATGATATATCATTCATTAGTCTCAATTTTGAGTGGCTAATAGTGTTAGAACCAGTCTTTGAACTATAGTCTATAGCTAGATTGTTTTTAATTTTAAGTGTTTTATAAAACTGTGTAGTATATAATCTTGTAAAACTGGTTGTATCTGTGATGTGCCACTGAGTGTGATTTTTATTTCCATTATATTTTTCTGGATTTTCCAAACTTTTAATAATTACTGTGTGTTACTTCTGTAACAGCAACAACAATCATCAAAAAGATTGAGGGATTCAGCCTTAAAAGGAAGGAAATTCTGACATATGCCACAATATGGATGAACATTGTGAACATATTTCACTGGCTTGTGAAATAAGCCAGTCACAAAAAGGCAACTACTGTATGATTCCATTTATATGAAGTACTTGGAGTAGTCAAAATCAGAGGCAAAGTAGAATGGTGGCTGCCACAGGCTGGAATGAGTAGTTACTGTTTAATTGGTATAGAGTTTGTTATACAAGATGAAAAGAGTCACAGAGATAGATGGTAGTGATGATTGTACAACATCATGAATGGACTTAATACCACTGACCTGTACACTTAAAAATGGTTAAGATGGTAAATTTTATGTTATATGTATTTTACCACAAAAAAAAATTGAAAAAAAAAAGGACAGGGCATGGGGCGGTAATCCTATGTATCATTTAAGGCTCACCTCCAATACTAGCTTCTGCCACCTCTCCACTCACTCTCATCACTATTTTGTACTTTGTTATCCTTTCTCTCCCCCTACTTTCTTTTATATTATACTTAGTTGTGATCTAACACATCTCCCCATTTGTCACATTTCCCCATTCCTAGTGGTTTTACAATTTGTTGCTGAAGCCACAGTAATCATAATTTAGATTTTTTTTTGAGATTTTTTTAAATTTATTTTTTTAATTTCAGAATATCATGGGGATAATTTAGATTTTTAAATCTAAAAATTTTGGCTGACCAAAATGCCAGAGATGTCAGGAAAGAAAGCCTATCCAGGAAAACAGTTGTAATCTTGAGGAGCCCAGTGAATTGCCTCAGGCCACCTAAATGTTTATTAAACCAAACTGAATTCAAGAGAAGTGAATTCAAGAGAGTGGAGAGGGGGTTAAGGAGAACCCAGACCTAAACAACAGGCTCCTCCAACTCAGACCAATGAACTCTAAGGAAACCCTTCGACCCCTCCAATCACTCATATTTATTGAGTACCTATTGTGTGCCAGGCACTACAAATGGGTTCAAGAGGGAAAAAGGCAGATATGGTTTATAACCTCAGGAAGATTATAGAATGTTGGTGGTGTGATTATTTAAGCAAATAATCACATATATTTAATTGTATGACTCCAAAGATAAAGCAAACTGTACAATTTCTGGGGAAACCTGAAACAGAGGGCTCAACCAAGTCTGGGAGGAAGGTCGTGATGAGAGCCGGCTGTCTGAGGTGAGACCTGAAGAGTGTGTAGGAGTTACCTGGGTGAAGAGCAGAGGTGGGAAGAAGCTGTTCTGGCACAGGGAAACCCAAGAGCGAAGGGACAGCTCATGGAATGAGACATTTCCGAGGCTGGAGCACAAAGAGGAGGAGATCCAGTAAAGCCAGTGATAGGCTTTGTTGGGATTCCATCAACTAGCCTCAGCTTCAATCCCCAAACAGCTCCTCATTCTGTCTCTGTCACCTAGAATCCTAGGTGTGAGAGCAGTTATGGAAGCACTGGTTTCACACTTCCATTCAAAGCACCCAAGTATTTCCATTTAAACACATTTAAAGAAGGTAATGGTAATCCATTAGCAAAGAACACTGGAGTCAAGACAGTCGTTTTTAAAGCGGAATACCCAGCATCCAACACATTATCTGGCACATAGTTACATTTTGTAAATCACTAGTGAATTCAAGAAACACGTGTACTTAAAAAATTTTTTTTTCTTTGAGACAGAGTCTCGTTCTGTCGCCCCGGCTAGAGTGCAGTGGCGTGATCATAGCTCACTGCAACCTCAAACTCCTGGGCTTTAGCGATCCTCCTGCCTCAGCCTCCCAAGTAGGTGGGACTACAGGCGCACGCCAGCACACTCGGGTAATTTTTTCTACGTTATATAGAGGTGGGAGGGGGAGGGGGGAGGGGGGAGGGGGGAGGGGGAGGGGGGGTAGTATCGCTCTTACTCAAAGTAGTCTCGAACTCCTGGCCTCAAGAAATCCTCCCACCTCGGCCTTCCAGAGTGTTAGGATTAAAAAACAGATGCCAGGGATAATTTCCCCAATCGAGGGACAAATGTTCCCTTCTCTTCTAGGCCGGCAGACCCCTAAAACCCCTTCATGCGGGTGTGGGGAGACCAGAGAGCGGGTCGACCCAGGCAGGGTGTGTGTGTTGTGGGGGGTGGGTGTAGGCAGGCTCGCTGGGCTGGGAAATAGCGGAACCGCTAGGAGGCGGAACTGTGGACGCGCAGCGCTGTGGTCCTGCGGACCGTCGCTAGTGAGGCACCTGCCGGCCCGGAAGGAGCTGTTCGGTACTGGGGCCTCGGCAGCCATCGCTCTTAGCAGTTGGGTCTCCGAGTGTAGGGTCGACGCTAAGCAGGGGATTGCGTTCTCTCCAGTCGCAGGTGAGTGGCAACCCCTCTTTCTGGGTGGACCGGCGGGAGGCAGCTGTGGATCCCCCGGAAGGCGCACTTTTAGGGCCTAGGCTCCCCCAGGGCCCCTGCCTGTGGCCCTCAGAGGAAGGGGCGCCTTATTTTCGCTCCGGAATGAGGCGGCGCGAGAGAGGACAGGTCCCCTACATGCTCCGCGGGATCTCTCCGATAGCCCTCGGGGCAGGACCTTGCTTCTGTCAGACGCCTGGTTATTTCAGGAAGGAACGATATGACTTCAGGCAAGCCCCTTCCTTCCCTGGGCTCATTTTCCTCACCTGGTAAGGTGAAGGTGACGAGGATCATTGACAGCTGAAGAGGCAGTGACGCGGCGTGCTGTTTTCAGTTCTCCCAATAAGTGTGGAGGCAAACTGAGCTTCCTTACTAGTAGCGGTTAAAGTTTTGCAATAGCCCAAGTCCCAGTTGAATGGGAAAAAGATACACTGTTCGGAAAACTGTAATGATTTATGAAGTGTTCAAGATATTCTAGTAAGATAGAATTTTGTTTTAAAAGAGCTAAAACCCTGACTTCGTTAACCAAAAGAACTAAATTCGTCAGGAATTTAAGGTGTTGGGTACATTGGGCAAAATAAGGTGAAGAAATCCCTTTAACTTGAAAAATTAAACCTAGTATTGTTTATTTGCAGTTCTTACATCAAGCTCTATATTACCAAGCGTCTTAATCTGAAGAAACCCTACGTTCAATGTTAAAATATCAATTAGGAGTAAGTCTCACTGAAACAAATGAAAGAGGGAAAGGAAAGGAATATTTATTGATATGTGTAAGGCGCTAGGTATACGTACAACAATCCACCAAGGAAGAGAGTAGCATCATCTCTATTTTACAGATGACAAATAAGATTTACAATTTGTCAATAATTAGTGGTGCCGATATATTAAAGCAGTGTGTATATCTACTATTGTACCTTTCAGTAGATTTATGTTTGTCACCAAAATATTTTGAACTTAAAAAATTTTAAGATAGTTCATTGGCATTTTTTGAATTTGCAGAAAAGGAAAGTGGTGTCTTCATTTTAGAAATGTTAGAAAAGCCCGGGCGTGGTGGCTCATGCCTGTAATCCTAGCACTCTGGAAAGCCGAGGCGGGACGATTGCTTGAGCTCAGGAGTTCAGGACCAACCTGAGCAAGAGCGAGATCCCGTCTCTACCAAAAATAGAAAAAAAAAAAATTAGCCGAGCGTGGTGGCGCGGGCGTGTAGTCTCAGCTACTTGGGGGGCTGAGGCAGGAGGATCGCTTGAGCCCAGGACTTGGAGGTTGCAGTGAACTATGATGACGTCACTGCATTCTACCTGGGGTGACAGAGTGAGACCCTGCCTCAAAAAAAAGAAAAAATTAGAAAAGCATTGTCTGTAATTATGAACATTAGCAGTTTAAGGTGCATTTTAACCTTCCTTTGCCTTGCACTATTGTGCTGGAGTAGAAATTCAAGCAAGAAATGAGATGTAAAATTAGTCTATCAGAAATGAAAATCACTGCCATGTCTTTCGAAGCTTACAAATTAGAATTCTGTAGTAGCGAATTCTACAGTAGTATTTCTCCACCCACTTCTTTAAGTACACACTTGGCTGAAACTAATTTAAATTATTTCTCTGCAAAAATTACTAAGCAAATTTTTAAATCACAGTGTTGAAAGGTTTCTCTTCCTTGGGTATAGCTTTTAAAACAACTTCAACTAGAGGATTGAATTTGTCATCATGTATGTCAATTTTCATTTTCTGAGTTCAATATTGGCAAGTTCAGTGCTCAGAGTCACAACCTTCTTTTAATATAGGGTTTTTTTTTCCTTTTTTCACTCTTAAAAAAACTAATACCATTTATATTTGTTATGGTTTTAACTTTCTTTTAACCAAGTGTCACTTTTCTCTTGAGGAAACATGTGAATTTTTTGTTGATTACATGAACCAAAAGGTTTAGTTCCCTTATTATAATTGCTATATAGTCAAACCTAAAATGTTTTCTTGAGTTATTATTTGCATCACAGCTTCAAAACTTTAAAGGCTGTAGAAAGACAATCTAATGACAATTTTAGGGGCAAATATTTGTAAAGCAGCATTATCTTGAAACATTCAACACTTTAAGTACTACTGTCCTTAGTAATGTACTGGGCCTTGCTGAAATCCTACAAAACATGATCAAATATAGTTTGGCCTTCTTTATATTTCTAGTACTATTTGAATTTGGGAGGAGGATTCCTAAATTAGCTTACAGATGACATACTGATCTTATGGAATTTGTACATGTTTTAATCATAAGCCTGACACATTTGGATAGAAAATTATGGTTAATCTCTTCTAGTGAATTTTCTTACCTGGATTTGAAAAGCTGATCTAGTGCCTTTTCTGGTGGCAGTCAATGACACTGTGTTAATATTTAAAGTAAAATCAGAATGTCATTAAAATTTTTGTCATATTAAAAGTTGTTAATATTGAAGTTAATTTGCAAATTGGCATTTAAAATTTTATGCTTTTAATTTCAATTTAGTCTGAATGAATTAATACTATTTTTAGTTGTGTCATATTCAAAGTATTAGTATTTTCTGTACATTATCATATTTAATCATTCTTACAACTGTGTGAGGCAGGTGGTATTCTTGTTATTTATAAGAAGGAACTGGAGCTCAGAAAGATTGGCTTTCTGAGAATGAAACAATAGTATTTCAAAGGTGCGTTTTATTTTTTTTTAATATTTTTTTAAATTTCAGAATATTATGAGGGTACAAATGTCTTGATTACATGGATTGCTTTTGTACTGCTTGAGTCAAAGTTATAAGTGTGCCCATCACCCAGATAGTGTACGTTGTACCTGTTAGGTATGATTTCACCCATCCCCTTTTCCCCTCTCAAAGGTGCATTTTAAATCCAGATTTTTTCATTGTGGAAGAGGTACTACATCCATTTCATTATGGCTCTACAATGCTTTAGAGTTATCAATGCATTGATTCCATAATCATACTCTGATGTCTTATTTGCCTCTTTAGACTATTATGTCTCTTCTTTTCTTCCGGAAGAACTTTTTGGATATTTGAATCTTGTCATCTTATTTGTATTTTTGAAGTTCATACATAAATGGTTCTGCTTAGTCACTCATATAAATCAGTTTTAAATACTGAATGTCTATGTAAGTTTTTTAAAATTTGCTTTTCTTTTAATTTTTTTATAATAGCTTTTTTGAGATATACTTGACATACCATAAAATTTACCCTTTTAAAGTATACAATTCAGTATTTTTAATATAGTCACAATGTTGTGCAACCATCACTATTATCTAATTCCAGAACATTTGATCACCCCAAAAAGAAACCCAGTACCCATTAGTAATCACTCCTCATTTTCCCTTCTCCCAATCTGACAACCACTAATCTACCTAATTTAAGGATTTGCCTATTCTGGACAGTTCATGTAAATGAATTTATCCAGATAAGTTTAGTGGAACAATGCTTTAAGAAGTTATTTGCTGCTTGCTTCGGCACCACATATACTAAAATTGGAATGATACAGAGAAGATTAGCATGGCCTCTGCACAAGGATGACACACATATTCGTGAAGTGTTCCAATATTTAAAAAAAAAAAAAAAAGAGGTTATTTGTGTAATCTGAGAAGTTCTGTTCCATTACCCTGTGCACTGATTTCCATGTTACTTGAGTAGATCACTTTTCTAATCTGCACACGGACTTTTCCTGTTTGGTGTTCATGCAGTAAATAAATCTGCTGACGTGTATATGTTTCCTTGTTCTTGACCTTTGCTCTCCACATGTCTTAATAGTGTGTTCATGGTGTTGTATATAACCTGTTTTCAGGGCTCAGGTATCTGTTTGTAGCTAAGTAATTTTTATTCTTAGTTGGGCATTTTTACCTCTACTTAACAACAACCACCACCAAAAAATAGTTAATTATGTTTCTGATGACTCACTCCTAGCTTGTTTTAAGGTTCTTAGAAACCACAACTTTAAAGAAATATAAATATCTCTTATTATCTTCTGAAGCAGAGTTTCTCCATATGTGTTATTAGATTATTTCTCTTGGGACAAATTTTGCAACAGCAAATTGGTGCCATTCTTAGGCAAAAAATCCTGTTTCTTTCAAGGCTTACCCCATTCCACCCTTTACCATTCCTCATAGCCCTCACCTACCAACAGTCATCTTCAGTGAGTACTTTGCCACTTGATTCACAGTCTTGTTTTCTATAGCAATGCCTTCCACTCTTCCAGGTGATTACACTGTCTGTCATTGTGAACAGTGTACGCTCTAGCCCAGCTTCCGATATATTTCACCTCCATTTTTCTTCGTCTGTCCATGTCAGAGCCAGACCTTGGAGCTTGCCACCACCCAGACCTGAACTTTTCTTGAATTCTTGAACTCCATATTCTCCTCTACTTTGCTGGCACAATTTTGGTCCACTGTTTACCTCTCTCACCATTTTCTGCTTTTTGGCTTACAGACTTTTTCCCTATTCTCCCAGTTCTCTATTTATTCTTTTAGAGACGGGGTCTCACTATGTTTCCCAGGCTGGACTTGAACTCCTGGAGCATTCTATACACCTCAGCCTCCTGAGTAACTGGGACGATAGGCGTATGCCACTGCCCCCACCCTATCCTCCCAGTTCTATTCTATGAGAAGCCTACCTTTGATCACCACCCCACCTCTATATATTACCTACCTTTATAACTTTATCCACACAGCCTGAACTACTTTTTTTTTTTTTTTGAGACAAAGTCTTGCTCTGTCGCCCCAGGTAGAGTGCAGTGGCATCATTGTAGCTCACTGCAACTCAAACTCCTGGGCTCAAGTGATCCTCCTGCCTCAGCCTCACGACTAGCTGGGACTACAGGCATGCGCCACTACTCGGGCTAATTTTGCTATTTTCAGTAGAGATGGTGTCTTGCCCTTGCTCAGGCTGGTCTCGAACTCCTGGCCTCAAGCAATCCTCCTGCCTCGGCCTCCTAGAGTGCTAGGATTACAGGCGTGAGCCACTGCACCTGGCCGCAGCCTGAACTTCTGATCAGATCACTTCAGCCCCTCTCACTATACTCTCAAAGTCCTGTTCCCCTGTCCTTTTTCATCCCTATCCTACAAGTCCTTAATCCCCAGTCATTCCATGTTCTCTAAAGCTGAGCGTTGCTAGTGGTGGGGTGGGAGGTTGGAAATCAGTGCAGAGTGGCGCTGCTGTGAATGTTTGCTTTTCAATTACAACTGAGTTCTCGCTCTCTTTAGCAATCTTTTAACTTGATCCGTTCCCCACAGTAGCTAATGCTTGCTCTGCTCCTCAAAATTTCTCTACACTCCTTCTTCACTTTTGGAGTCATCTTCCTGCCACCTCCACAGATTTTCTGGCCCTCCTTTCCTCTAATCTTAGAGGGAGAGATGCCCTCTTAGTCCAAGCTCCTCTTGAGGCTTTGTCCCTTCCTTTTGTTTAATTCCTTCTTTCTGTCTTATCTTTAACCTCTCTCTTTCCACTAGCTCCTTCCCTTCAGTTTATCATCACACTCAAGGCTCACACTTCTTTGAGAGGAAAATCTCATTTCCCTCATTCCATTTCAAACTTTTTGAAAGAGGAACTTCTCCTCACCATCCCATCTGTTAACCTCTTGCCCCATTCACTTCTCAATAATAACAGCAACCAGGCTTACTTTGTGCATTTTATCTCATTTGATCTCTACAAACCCTGACAGATTTTTTCAGAAGAAACTTATAACTTGTCCAAGGTCACTCAGTTTATGAATCCTGGAGATAGGCTCTGCTCTGTTTTAAACACCGGCCATAGGCTCTCCTACACCACTGCTCCAGCGCAGGCTGCGCATGCTGTCAACAATTGGCTCCTTGTCACCCAAGCCAGCATGGCCTCTCTGCAGCTGTATTTGATGTCACTAACTTCTTTGCTTCCCATTTTTGCCAATGTCTCTTCTAGTTCTTTTACCCTTTCTTGGTTCCATTGGTTCTTCCACCCCCATCTGTCCCTTCAAGACAGGAAAGAAGTTAGTTTTTACGTAGCATTTTGGCTGTTGCTTGAGGCAGGAGGACTTCAGGCAGAAATGGTAGGAGAACATTCTGATGTTGGGAAGGAGAATGGGCAAAGGTTTTAAGGTGGCAAAATATGGGTCACCTGCAGTGAATGGCAAGCAGTTTACTTTGATCCAGAGAAAGCTACAAGTGAGGAAGTAATATGTACTAAGCTTGGAAAGGTAGCTAAGAGGTAGATAGTGGAAGTTCTAAGATATTAGGTTAGGAGTTTGATTAAATCATTTCTCAGCTCAAAAACCTTCAGTGGCTCTCCATCCACATGTATAGAGTGGCCAAATAATTTATCACCTAAATTAGGAGCCTTTTGAATGAAAGGAAGCACTATTAATAATTACACTAAGATAACAGGTATTAGCTGAGACTGTCCCCAGCAAACTTAGAGTTATAGTCACCCTGACCATGCAATAAGTCAAGTCTAAGATGACACTTTGGCAAAGCCACTCTGGAGGCAGTGTACAAGATGGTAGAAACAAATTTTGAGGTTAAGATGGTAGTTAAGGAATATGACATAACCACCTGTTCTTCACCAGGTGGTTCTTGTGAGAACCAAAGAAAGCATGACTGTTCACTGCAAGAAATTGATAGGATTAGGGAATAACTGGATGTGGGATGTAAGGGAGAGGAAGGAGTCTTGAGCTGAAGTGATTAAAAAATGGTACTTAATCATTAGTAGTACATATGGTGTTTGAAAAATGGTACTTAATCATTTAAACAAATTTATACTTTTTAAGATTGTTTGTTGTAAAGCTTTAGAGAGCCACTGCAATGTGGACATGCAAGTCAGAAAGATCCAGGTTTGAAACACAGATGTACCAATCACTAATATTTGATGTTCAGTTATTGTAACATCATTTCTTTTTCTGTAAAATGGCAACAGTAATTAATTTACTTTTTTTTTAATTTTTGAAATTTATTTTAGAATCTACCCTTGAGGGAATTATATTTACTCTGAAAGGTTGTTGGAATGTTTAGTGGTGATATATGTGAGATGCCTAGTACTGTGAGCCATATAGTAGAAGAAATAATAACAGTAGGTACCATTATTAAATGCTTGACTCCATACCAGATACTAAGCGCTTTGTGTGTACTAACTTATTTAATGTTTACAGCAACCATCTTAGATAGCTACTGTTATCCCCATTTTATAGGTGAGGGAAGTGGAGTAACTTGCCCAAGGTAGACAGTAAATGGTAAAGTCCTGGCTCCAGAGCTCCTGCTATTAATCTCTAGACCATCATACTCATAGGGATTCAATAAATGGTAGCTGCTATTTTTTGTTCATTTTGCTTTGTCTATTAAATTGAAGGATTGATTCAGTATTGTTTCTTTTGTCCATATATTGTAGGTAGCAAGCATGAAGTCCAAATGCCTAAGTTTAGTCTCAGATTTATGACTCTGGCTCCTGCCTCACTAATTAGCAGCCATTGACTTTTACTCTCAGTTCACAGCCCTGTCAGCCCAATCATATCATCCAATAATACCTGACTTTTTGCTGTGCCTGTTCAGTTTCACATCTATGTACATGATATGCCCTTCACAACCTTCTAGCAAATTCCTACTTAATCTTCTGAGAAGCTTTTCCTTAGCTGCACCTTGTTGCCTCCATAGAACTCTGGAAATAGGACTTTGGGTGGAGAGATAAGAAGTAGGACTGGTTTCTCTCTCCTTTTTTTTTTTTAATTATAGAATGCTTCACGAATTTTTGTGTCATCCTTGTGCAGGGGCCATGCTAATCTTCTCTGTATCGTTCCAATTTTAGCGTATGTGCTGCTGAAGCGAGCACGCTCTTTTTTATAATGTATAATATAAAGTGCATTTGTGAGCATACCATACCTTTTCCTGTTACATTATTTATTTTTATTCTGGTTTTTTTTTTAACTATTAATAGTTACCTAGGAGCTTATGATTTACAGCATAGGTAGTTTTTTTTCTTTGTGTTTGTGTAAGTCCTGAACCCCTATAGGGTAAATTGTTATCAACCCAGATAGTATACTATTCATTTTTAATGATTTTCAGTTAAATTGCATTTGTGTAGCTAACTTCTTACTCTAGATTATAACATTTTTGAGGGAAAGAGTCATGTTTATTATCAATATTCATATTCCCCGTGTTTTCTAGCTCAGGACCTTGGATGTAATATAAGCTTGGTAAACATGAAAGATCTCAACACGCTCTTCTGCTTTATTTGATTCTCTACAGCAAAGATTATTATGATTCCCTTTGAAAAACATATATCACATCTTAAAATCTCTAGGAAAGATAAAATACTTATATATTTTCTCTCTGACTACAAGTTTCAGTTTTTTGTTGTTTTTTTTTTTTGAGACAAAGTCTCACTCTGTCACCCAGACTAGAGTGCAGTGGCATAATCACAGCTTACTGCAACCTCCAACTCCCAGGCTCGAGTGATCCTCCTGGCTCAGCCTCCTGAGTAGCTAGTGTACTACAGGTACATGCCAACACGCCCAGCTAATTTTATTTTTATTTTTATTTTTTTTAGAGATGGGGTCTTGCTACATTGCCCAGGCTAGTCTTGAACTCCTGGCCTCAAGCGATCTTCCTGCCTAGGCCTCCCAAAGTGCTCAGATTACAGGCATAAGCCTCCACCCCGGTCCATGGAAAAATTGTCTTCCATGAAACCGGTCCCTGGTGCCAAAAAGGTTGGGGACTGCTGCTCTAGGAATTCTGAGTTTAGTGGGCCCATCAGTGTCAAGCTGACAGCCCACTTAAGTTAGAGGTGATTAAAAGAAAGCAGTGTTATGTGTTAATGCTTTGTCTAAAGAATATCAAAAATAGCACAGACCTTCAAACTTTTTAGACTTGGCCCAAGTTTTAGGCCTAAGTTCTTTTGTTCAGTTCTAATAAGTGAACTTTGTTCATCTGAAAGTATATTTTTATATATGTGATCTTTCTTCTCTCAAGGATTTTTTCTTTTATTTTCCATGTATTACCCTATTAGTTTATCAAGGCACATGTCAAGTAAATGCTGAATTGAACTATACTCTATTGTCTACTGTGATTTAAAAGTTTTTTTAATATTCAGTAATATTAAAATTTGAAAAATACAGAAAGATGACAAACCTAGAAATTTACCACCTGGAACCACTTGCTATAAAAAAAAAAAAAAAAAGAAATAGAAAAAGGGATTTTACTCCACACAGGTATGATCAGACTTGGAAACTTATTTCATTATCATAACCTTACTTCTATTTTTCTTCTCCCTATTCTTCTCCTTTCTTCCCTATTTTTGTAAATATCTCATGGGCCATAAATAACACTTGTGACACGTCTTCATACATAAAACTTTTCTATATTTAGGGTAATTTCTAAAAGTAGAGTTCTTGGGTCAAAAAATAGTATCAACAGATATATTATTGCCAAATTGGTTTTGTACCAGTTTATACTGCCACCAGTGTGTTTCTTTCACCACACCCCTTCTAGTTTTGCCTGTTATAATTCTTTTTCATTTTGCTACTTTGATGGGCAAAGAATCATCTCTACTTGGTATTTAAGTGGCATTTTTTGAAATGCATCAGTATGGATCATGTTAGACCAGCCTCGATAAGAGTGTTTAACTCTTAGTAATAAGGTTGTTGTACTATTATTTACTCAGAGTTGGTGTTTAACACTTAGTGTTTAATGTATATCAGTTTTTAATGTTGACTACTAAATTCAAAACTCTTTTTTTCAGACCCTATCAGATTTGGATATGTCCTTCATATTTGATTGGATTTACAGTGGTTTCAGCAGTGTGCTACAGTTTTTAGGTAATGTTGGCCCTTTGTTCTTTATCCCATTTAATCTTGTTTATAGAATAATGCTTATTTGTGTAGAGCCTTTTTATATATAAGCCAGTAGTTAAGAATGTGGGCTTTGAAATCATACAAATGTGTTCAATTATTCATTGCATCCCTTTTAAGTTATGTAATAGTGGGCAAATTACTTTTTCCAATGTAGCCCAAGTTTCCGTATCTGTAAAATGGCAATAATAATTCCTACCTGTTAAGGTTGTTATTAGGAATTTTTTTTTTTGAGACAGGGCAGACTTTCCTCTTTACAGATTTTATTTTTGCCTTAGCTTCTCATGCTTTTATTGAAACCCTTGATTTATCACATTCAGCGAAATAAACTTTTGATTAACTTTTATGTTGGGATATATACAACTTTATTATTGCAATAATAATACTTCAGCCAGGCTCGGTGACTCAGGCCTGTAATCCTTGCACTTTGTGAGGCCGAGGTAGGAGAATCCCCTGAGGCCAGGAGTTCGAGACCAGCCTGAGCAAGAGCAAGACCCCATCTCTATTTAAAAAATAGAAAAATTAACTGAGCATAGTGGTGTGTACCTGTAGTCCCAGCTATTTGGGAGGCTGAGGCAGGAGGATCACTTGAGCCCAGGAGTTTGAGGTTGCAGTGAGCTATGATGATGCCACTACACTCTAGCCTGGGTGACAGAGCAAGACCCTGTCACAAAGAATAAATAAATAAATAAAATAATAATAATAATACAATTTTCTTTCTTAGTTGAATTCAATATTTTCAATTTTTTTATAACCAAGGTTTTTTTTTTTCCTTTTTTAAAAATTACAGTCCTCACACCATTGTATACTGTCACTCTACAACAGGTCAAATGTCAGATCTCTCTATACTACCACCAAGAGAATTTTTAAATCTTTTTATCAGACTGGAATATTTTGTCACATACTATTTGCAACAACTGGATCAGAAATGAGGACTTTAACTTATTATAAACAGTATCTCAGTTTATAGAAAAATGAAACTAAGCTGAATTATGTTGAAAAGGCAAAACAGATTGCATCACAATCAGGAACAAGAAGGTTAATAGGGCAAACATTAGAAGGCAGTTAGAGAAATGGAGACAAACCAAAGCTTTGGAATCAGACATGGTTTCACATTTCAGATCTGACTTCAGCACTTGAGCAAGTCAATCCTGAGCCTTAGTTTCCCCCTCTGTAAAAAAGGGATGGTGGTACCTACTTCAAAGAGTTATTTTGAAGATTAAGTGAAATAATGTACGTACTTTAAAGTGCCTATATACGTTATGACAAAGTAAGAATTTAGTCCAACCCACTATCTTTAAAAATTGAAGTTTAATAGTTCTGGATGTTTGCTTTTGGAATCATATCCAGTGCACTTTTACTATTTAAAACTTAGGGTAGTAAGATTATTACATTGGTTAAAGACAATCTTTGTAGAAACTTTTTAAGAAATAGAAGTATTGTTTAAATAAATTATTAGCCAGAATTCATAATTAAAGGTGAAATGTAGTATCCCAGCTCTAGTAAACATGGAAGAAAATCTTCCCCTTAGGATCAGAGTTGTTGGTCAGTAGGTGATCAGAAAATTAGGACTTCAGACAATTTACTTCTTAGACTTAAATGTGGATAAAGAACTAGGTGTAATTTTGGCATGAATTTATTAGAAAATGGATGGCCTGAAACTATAGTTGCCTAGTGTCTTAAGAAATTCATTTATTGATTGAGTAAATATTTTTTGAGCTGCTACTATAAGTCAAGTCTCCTATCCTCATGTAATTTCATGGAGGTTAGACAATTAAACACATAAAAAATAAAGTCCATTATCAAATTTAGCAGTTAAATTGATCAATGCTGCCTTTTTAAAATTTAGGTTATTAAGTATTAAATGTCCGATTTCCTTAAGAACTAAGTTTGACAGTTGATATCTCTGACATTTCACTTTGACACTTCATTTTTTATTTTTATTGTGAAGGTACATCCTCATTCATTCAAACATACAGTTTGACTTGTGATTATCTTTCAATTTTTTTTTTAGAGCAATTTTTGTGAAACTATAGATAAGTCAAAAATTCATGTTATTTTTGAATATGAGTTCTATCGTGGAACCAATGCTGAACAGGCAGCTCAAAATATCAACAAAGTGTTTGGGAAGGACGTGGCTAATGAATGCACACTACGTTGATGGTTTAAGAAGTTCCATTCTGGTGATTTTAATCTTGAAAATGAGCCACGTGGGCAACCAGAGACCAAGGTGTATAATGATGAGCATCATTATACTGTAATGATATAATGAAAGCTGTAGTGGAAGCGAATTCATCTCAACCTACGTGTGAATTAGCAGCAAGGGTTGATTTTACTATTCCAAAAATATTGGACTATTTGAAACGAATCAGCAAGGTAAAGAAGCTGGATAGATGGGTTCCGCATGAAGAGAAATCAGAAGAGAAATCGTCTCAAAGCTTGCCTTTCTTTGCAGTCACGACATAAAGGCAAACCATTTCTACATCGTATTGTTGCGTGTGATGAAAAATAGATTCTTTTTGACAATCACAAGTGTTCGGCACAATGATTGGATAAAGATGAAGTGCTGAAACACAGTCCAAAACTGAATATTCATCAAAAAAAACTAATGGTGTCTGTTTGGTGGTGCAGCACTGGTGTTATCTACTACAGCTTCATGAAACCTGGTCAATCTATTACAGTGGATGTCTACTGCAACCACCTGGACAAAATGATGAGGATGCTTGTGATTAAGCAGCCAAGATTGGTTAATAGAGATGGGCCAATCCTCTTGCAAGACAAAGCTCAACCACATGTCACACAAACAGCGCTGCTCAAACTACAGAGGCTGGACTTGGAAACGCTCTGTCATCCACCGTATTCACTGGACCTTACACCAACTGACTACCATTCTTCCAGGCTTTGGACCACTTCTTGCAAGGAAAAATATTCAATTCTCAACAAGCTGTGGAAAACGCCTGTCTCGATTTCATTGCCACTCACTCTCCAGGCGTCTTTGCTGGTGGCATAAACTAGCTATTGTTAAGATGGCAAAACTGTGTCAATAGTTTAGGCACATATTTTGATTAATTGTATTGCTTCTTGCTTGAGATATAATAAACTCCACTTTTGATTTGAAATTGGACATTTCATATTTAATAACTTAATCTTTATCAATTTACCTGTCAATCAATGCTTGGTTGATACTTCTAAAATTATGTGCTTGGGGTTTTTTGTTGCTATTGTTGCTTAGTTTTATGTAATCCTGTGATGAATGGTTTAACCTATTCTCAGGGAAATACGACATGAACAACTTAACTTTTTTTTTTTTTTTTTTAAATAAGGTGGTATTTTGCTATGTTGCCCAGGCTGGACTGGAACTCCTGGGCTCAAGCGATCCTTCTGCCTCAGCTTCCTGAGTAGCGAGGACTACAGGCATGTGCCACTGTACCCAGCCAACTTTTTGACTGAAAAAATTCTCACTGTAGTTTTTATTGTCAAAAATACTTAATTTATTTACATTCATGACAAATCTCTTCTTTAATTTTTCCTTCAGTCTAGCTTCATAAATACATAATGCCAAGTATTATTATTATTATTTTTTTTAGAGACAGAGTCTAGGTCTGTTGCCCAGGCTGGAGTGCAGTGGCAGGATCATAGGTCACTGTAACCTCGAATTTCTGGGCTCAAGCAAACCTCCTGCCTCAGCCTGTGGAGTAGCTGGCAATGCCAAGTATTTTATGAAAGTTTCCCTGATAGACTAGGGCACAAATATTTACCCCTAAATTTTCAAAGTAATCAGCATTTTGGCATATGTTAAGGCAACACACATATTCTATTGACTAGGGCAAAGTTTAGTTTTATAATTATTTGAAGTCCCAAATCAGGAATAGATTTAAAATAGCTCTTTTATTTTATTGTATTATTGTAGAGATGGAGTCTTGCTCTGTCACCCAGGCTACACTGCAGTGGCGCAATCCCAGCTCACTGCAACCTCGAACTCCTGGGCTCAAACGATCCTCCTGCCATAGCTTCTGGAGTAGCTAGGACTATAGGCCCGGCTTAAAATAGCTCTTTTAAAACTGAAAATAGGTTTAGAAATTCAAGTTTAGTTGGGCCAGGTTTAAAGTCATTTGAATAATCTGTGTCAGATATCACTTTGACTAATCATAGCTCTTACTCTGCAGGATTATATAAGAAAACTGGTAAATTGGTATTTCTTGGATTGGATAATGCAGGAAAAACAACATTGCTACACATGCTAAAAGACGACAGACTTGGACAACATGTCCCAACATTACATCCCAGTAAGTATATTCCCCCATACAATGTGATACTTGATCGAATGCTGCTGAGTCATAGGCACTAACCAAAAGTTTTCTGTTTTGGGAGAGTTTTTGGTAGATGAATTATGATCAGGTGATTTGACATGTTCCTAAAATAGTATAGTAAATATTAGGAGACCCAGCTCCTAAGGAGTATATTTAGACCCTGAAATAATATTTATACCTTGCTATCAGTTAGAACTGCCTTTTCTAGCTAGAGGAATTAAAAAGTTATTATCTCAGATATTGTGACATGATGGTAAATAGTCCACCATTACCTTGTTTACATAACCTGAATTTCTTTCAAATTTTCAAACTGTGCTATTTTAATCATTAATTCAGTAGACAGATTATAGCTGTGTTTTTTCAGTTTTTTTCAGAGACAGGGTCTTGCTCTTTCGCCCAGGCTGGAGTGCAGTGATACAATCATAGCTCACTGCAGCCTCGAGCTCCTGGGCTCAAGCATTCCTCCTGCCTCGGCCTCCTAAGTAGCTGGGACTACAGGCATGCACCACCAAGCCCAGCTTTTTTTTTTTTTTTTGGTAGAAATGGGGGTCTCACTATGTTGCCCAGGCTGGGCTTGAACTACTGGCCTCAAGCAATCCTGCCTCAGCCTCCCAAAGTACTGGGATTACAGACATGAGCTACCACACCTGGCCAGATTATAGTTTTATACATAGTTGGTAACTTCAATTTATTAACCAATTAGTTTTCTAGTCCTAACAACTTCAACAATAACTAATATACACCATACAATTAATCCAAAAACAGGGCATGTGTTGATACACTTATAGGAAGTTTTAAAACAATTTTTAAAATAATTTGTTGTGTGTACTTTTAGAAAGACCATCTGAAAAACATTAATAATGACTCTATAAATTACTAATACATTCCATTCTGTATTTGAGGTTATATAATGAGTAGTGTTTGAAAAAGTAAAGTTAATGTTAAAGTGACAAAATTATTAGAAACAGAAATCTAATTTTTATATACCTACAAACTTTTCATGGTGAAAAGATATGAATCAAGTAGACACAGAGTTTAAAGACAAATTAATTTACAGATTAATTATGAAATATCAAGTGTAGCCTTAATGAGTATAAAATTGAGAACTAGACCAAAAAGTAGATGATACTATAATTATTTAGGTCAGTAAATGTTCAAAGAACAAGGAAGGGAGAATAGAACAGAACAAAACAAAGTATCATTTTTATCTATAAAACTGTTAATGAGCTTGGAAAAGGAGGATTTCATAAAATTGATAAATCTTTTTTTATATTAGGAGAAGAGAGTGGGGCTTGTCAAATAAGATTCTGATACAAGAACAATACTGTTAAAGAAAAAATGATCATGATGAAATTGAGTATATAAAATTGTCTACAAAAACAGCATAATTGGAAGAGACTACAGAGTGGTCTTATATTAGGTGTAAGTCATTTTTTAATTTTTTGATGTTGCTCTCTTTCATTTGTTCAGCAAATATTTATTGAGCACCTACTTTATGTGAGACATTGTTCTAGATACTAGGGGTACAACAGTGGCACAAAACAGATGCTATCTCAACCTTCTTGCAGCTCACATTCATTTCAACTTATATTTTTCAATTAATCAAAAGTATATGTGAAAAAGGCAACATACATGTATCCTATGCTCTGACAATTCTACTTCTAGGTATTTATCTAGGAAAAATGAAAACATATATTTACCAAAAGCCTTGTAGAAGAATGTTTATACTAGTTTATTTGTAATAGCCAAAAACTGGAAACACCTCAGACATCCATCAACAAAAGAATGGGTAAACAATGGAATTCTACTCAGCAAAAAAGAGGAATAAACTATTGATACATTCAGTCATATTACGCTACATGGAAGAAGCTGGTCACAAAAAATTACCTACTATATGATACCATTTATATGAAATTCTAGAACAGGCAAAACTAACCTGTGGTGATAGAATTCAGATCAATGGTTGCTTCTGGAGGTGGAGGAGGGGACTGACTGGGAAGGGGCAAGAGAGGACTTTCTGGGACATTAACAGTAACAGTGTTTTGTATCTTAACACATTAACTGCTGTGTGAATTGTATTTAACTCATGCTAGTTTTGAGCTTGGGGTCTCGTGAAGCATATGTAACTGCAGTTGGTTCATGAAAATCTTGTTGATGTTCTTATTGTTACAATTAATATTGACAATTTCATTGCATATAACTCACCAACAGAAAACAATAAAAAATAACAAATTTTTCATTGAATTAGAAAGGATCGTTTTGTTTTCGAAGTTTTTATTCTATTTTTGTAATAAAACACTGTGGCCCCAAGGAAAAAATTTTTTTTCTAATGTGGCAGTCAATGTGTTAATCAAATTGGGACTTCTTTTATAAAGCAGGGAGTATTTTGGGGATTGTAAACATAGAAATGGTTTGCCAACCATATCCAAGCATTATCTTTTCTTTATGGATAGTGACTTTTAACACAGATTGTTGCTAAATATTTCATTCAGTTGGCAATCTACATATACATTTTCATAACAAGATAAACTACTCTGGGCCAGAGTAATTACACTAAAACTTTCATTGTCATTGTGGGGAACTACTGCTTTTGGCCATGAAGGAGTAACAGGAGTAACTCCCACTGTAAACAACTAGAAAACTGGACAAAAAATATACAACAACTGTTTTCAGACACTAGGCAATAGCCAGCACAGAACTGTGATTTCTGAGAGAAAGAAATCAAACTCATCTTTATTCTAGCTTTATACCAAGAATTAATTTTTAGATCATGGTGCAAGGAAAGGGTACCCAAACATAATCTTGCTGAAATGAGGAGACAGAGGTCAGAATTTGGGAAGGCCAAGGGGACTAGAATTTTCTGGGAAGGAGCTCTGGAGATTAAGGACCCCAGAAATTTGCATGGCAAAATACCAATCTGTACATGCACAGGGTAAAACTCTGCAAGGCTAATCAAAGAACAATTTTGGAGAAAGAACAATTATAGGGAGCTGTTAGCAAAATAATAACTAGAGCTCACCTGGGGCTGGGTTCCCACAAGCCAGAATGGGAAGACCTGATTTGATACACAAGGTATTCAGTAGAGACCCCAGAAGGATCATACCTTAGTAATGGGGCTGAACTAGCCCCCAAAGTAAGGGCTACTATAGATCTGCCCTAACAAACCTTAAAAACTGATCTGCAAGCAACTTAACCATCTACCAAAACAAAGTCCAACCTTCTTCAAAGGAATACAACAAACTCCAGCACCTGGTATGAACTTACTAAACATGCAAAGAAGCAGGAAAGTGCAACCCATAACTAACAGAAAAATCAATCCGTGAGAAACAGACCAAAAAGTGATAAAGATGATGGAATTAGCAGATATGGACATTAAGACAATTATTATGAATGTGTTCAAGGATTTAAAGGAAAACGTGAACATAATGAGGAGAGAAATGGAAGATATAAAACATAGCTACATGGAACTTCTAGAAATGAAAAACACAATATCTGAAACAAAAATTTCATTGGATGGTATTAATAGTAGATTAGGCTGGGCACAGTGGCTCACACTTACAATCGTAGCATTTTCGGAGGCTGAGGCGAGAGGATTACTTGAGGCCAGGAGATTGAGACCAGCCTGGGAAACATAGCGAGACCCCATCTCTACAAAAATAGAAAAATTATGGTTAGTTAATCTGGGAAAAAAAAAAAATAGAAAAATTAGCCAGTGTGGTGGTGCACGCCTATAGTCCCAGCTACTTGGGAGGCTGAAGCAGGGGGATCACTTGAGCCCAGGGGTTTGAGGTTGCAGAGAGCTATGATGATTCCACTGCAATCTAGCTTGGGCAACAGAGTTAGACCCTGTTACAAAACAAAACAAAATAAAACAAAAGCAAAAGAAAACAAAAAAACCCCCCAGCAAATTAGACAGTGCCAGTATTGCAGAAGAAAGACCAATGAACTTAAGTCAATACAATAGAAACCATGCAAAATGAAGCACAGAGAGAAAAATGACTCAAAGAAAAATAAACAGAGCTTCCATGACTTGTGGGACAGTATCGAATGGTCTAACAAACCTGTTATTGAAGTCTCAGAAGGGGAAGGGAGGGGGCAGAAAAAATATTTGAAGAAATAAAGGCCAAAATTTTTTGTTATAATTGTGTTTGTCGATAAAGACTGTCTCATGGCAGCCGTAAGAGAAGATTATTCTTTCACCTGTATCATTTAAGATGAATTACACAAAAAATTATTAGATCAGAACAGTCATTTGCATTCATAGCAAATAATTGTCTGAATAGATGAACATTTTCAACAGGAGGAGTAGAAAAGGAAAAATAAATAAATGAATGTTAGATTTGTGGTGGGTAGTGAATACCAGAATTGAATATTACAGTGATTTGTGTTATATTGTCAATATGAATTGGAATACATCTAATTACAACAAAGTATTCTTTCACCAATTCCTAAATATTTGATTTGACCTTATTTGCAATAAAAGTAAATCAAACATTAAGTAGTAATTAATATATGCTATGAATAGATTTCTGATTTTCATGTTGTAATAATATTTTGTATTATTATTTAGCTTCAGAAGAACTAACCATTGCTGGCATGACTTTTACAACTTTTGATCTGGGTGGACATGTTCAAGGTAAGATTCTATTACTCTTATAGTTTCTTTGTTTTATTTTAACTTAATGAAAATGTGGCCATTATATTCCAGTGCATTATATATATATATATATTTTTTTTTTTTTTGAGACACAGTCTCACTCTGTTGCCCCAGCTGGAGTGCAGTGGCATCATCATAGCTCACTGCAACCTCAAACTCCTGGGCTCAAGTGATCCTCCTGCCTCAGCCTCTCAAGTAGCAGGGGTTACAGGCACGTGCCACCACACCTGGCTAATTTTTTCTATTTTGAGCAGAGATGGGGTCTTGTTCTTGCTCCAGCTGGACTGCTTATATTTGACATTTATATAGTAGCAGTCTTCCAATGAGCTTAATTTGCATGATTGATTGTCCAATGGCAGCAAATATTCTACTTCTTAGTTGGGAAAATTGGGAGAGAGTAAAGTATTTGACTTGCGCACCATCAAGGAAAGCCTGAAATTTCTTCTTTGGTGTTCTGGGAAGATTTTGGCACCACTGAGTAAAAGATTAACTTGAATATATAGTGAAGCAGCAGGAGTTAAGGGATGACTACACTCAATATCTTGTTGGATTGTTCGATCAAACCATCTGCTAGGTTTGACCAGTAAGTAAAATCTAACTCCTGATTGTTTTTGTTAGCTCGAAGAGTGTGGAAAAACTACCTTCCTGCTATCAATGGCATTGTATTTCTGGTGGATTGTGCAGACCATGAAAGGCTGTTAGAGTCAAAAGAAGAACTTGATGTAAGTTAAATGATTAAAACTAAACATAGTTAAATCACTCTGGAAAGCCTGAAGAAATAGGTTGGAGTTACAGATACCAGAGTACAGCTTTTCTACGGTCTTGGATAAAACTCCTTGCAATTTATTGAGCTCAGTGATTGCTTTAAGTCATGATTACTTTACTTACAATGCATAGGGAGTAACTCTGAGTAATTGTAGCTATTGAGGAATTACTAACACAGACATCCTTCCTGATGACTTGAGGAGCCCAACCCTGTACTGAGTGTGTCCGTCTAGTGTATTTCATGTTTGCTATATCCCCTGGAAATGGTATGACATGCTGTCTCTGACACCACTCCCAGGAATGAACAGGGGCATATTTAGCTACCTCCTCTCCCCTCTTCTAGGTCAGATACTTTGTAAAGGGCCTCAAGAACAGTAGGCAAGGCCAGCACTAGATCTGGGGCCACAGAGTAAGCAGGTCTGTGATCTGACTGAAGGTTGACCCAACCATGCCTCTGCCCAGAGCAGGCAAACAAATACTTGTTCATGTGGAAAAGTCCAGGTAGGTTCTGTAGTTATAGAACAGGGTCAGGGAATTCCCAAGTTCCTACTTTGTGCCACACACTGTGCGTATTATTTCATTTAATTCTCAAATCAACTCCATAAGGTAGTGTTCCCAATTCTCCCTGAGCTTCAGTGAAGCTAAATTGCCCAAAGTCACAACTCAGAAATAGCAGAAACCAGGCCTGCCCACCTCCAAGGGGTTGACTCCAGCCACTCTACCTGACTAGCTTACATAGTGAGCAGAATGAGCATTTACAGAAAGAGCCGTAGGGAGACAGAAGAATTGAGCTTATGGTTTCATGGAGCTCACTTTAAAATGTGGGAAACATTTGCCAAAGAAAGTTGGCATGACATGATATGGTAGGGAACAAGTTCTTTGACTGTTTTATCAAAATAAGCCCTTTTGATGGTTTCATATCAACTTCTTTTGTATTGTTTTGTTTTTTTCAGTCACTAATGACAGATGAAACCATTGCTAATGTGCCTATACTGATTCTTGGGAATAAGATCGACAGACCTGAAGCCATCAGTGAAGAGAGATTACGAGATTTGTTTGGTTTATATGGTCAGACAACAGGAAAGGTAAAAAAAAAAAAAAAAATTGACAAGTATGAGAATTTAATTCTGTAGTACAAATGTCTTTTTAAATTACTATTGTTCAGCTCCACAAGCCCATTATCTTTTTTTTTTTTCTTTTTTTTTGAGACAGGGTTTGCTCTGTTGTCCGAGCTAGAGTGCAGTAGGGCTTTTCTGAACGTATACGTTATAATAAGCTTTAAGATGCATTATTTTTGCATTCATTTTTACTAGGATTTGGTGGGGGTGAAGGGGACATTAGTATTGAAAAATTTCAGATAAACAATAGAAGAGCCCTGGAGTTTACAAACAAAATTTCCGTGGTTTACATATACTACTACAGAGTGGAGAACTATTACAGCATATAGCAGGAGATTCTTATGTTAGACAAGGAAGACTTTGGTCTGTTTTTTTATGTCATCTTTTTAATAAGTCACCTCCACATTAATTTTAGGAAATGCCTTGTTTGATCATAAACCTACTCAGAAAATGTTTATTTTTAATATCAATGAAGCCAGTTTGGACTTTTTCTAAGATCATTTTTATTCTTGTGTACCTCGCAAGCTAACCTCTTTCCCACTGAGTGAGAGAAGGAGGCTTCCTGTGTGTTTAGGGGACTTGGATGCCAAGCAGCCATGACTTTATCACAGTTGTGGCTTTATCACAGTCACCTTTTGTTCTAAAGTAGAACCTATAATTCTGCTGGGGAGTGGGGCTTTTATTTTATAAAACTCCAACATAATGTCTCTCTTCTTTTCTAGGGCAGTGTATCTCTGAAAGAACTGAATGCCCGACCCTTAGAAGTTTTCATGTGCAGTGTGCTCAAAAGACAAGGTTATGGAGAGGGCTTCCGATGGATGGCACAGTACATTGATTAACACAAACCCGTGTTGATTCCAGGTCTCAACATTCAGGCCTACTCAGAGATTTGATCACTCAACATGCATAACTTGAATTCAATAGACTTTTTTTGCTTATAAAACAGATGTTTTTTAGATTATTAATATTATATTGACTTAATTTGAGTGAGAATTAAAAACTGATTCAAGTAAGTTTGAATATCACACTATTAGCTTTCTAATTCCATAAAAATAATTAGTTTTTACGGTTTATAATCTGACATTACCCATTTATGAAGCACCATTTATGAAGAACAACTTTCCAGCAGTACATTTGAAGCACTTTTTAATAACATGAAACTACAAATATCAACCATATTTAAAAGCTCATCATGTTAAATTTTTTATGTACTTTTTTGGAACTAGTTTTTAAATTTTAGATTGTATGTCCACCTGTCTTAAGTGTACAGTTAATAATTAGCTTATCAATGATTGCATGATGCCTTACAGTTTTCAATAATATTTTTTCTTATGCAAACGTCATGCAATAAAACAAACTCTAATATTTGGCATCTTTGTTGAACATATGTTTCATTTAAATGTGTCTTATCTAGCTAGTATACTCTGGAAATTTGAATTTTTTAATATTATTCACATGAAGGGGTTGTTGAGGAAGGAGATTCCTTCAGAATATTTAGAATAATATTTAAGCCACTATAGGCTTTTGCATTTGCCATGAGACAGTTGTGGTCAGTTACACATGATACTACTATGTTTATCTCTGAACCATGTATTTTTATCAGTAATGCTGCCATTACCAGTGCTGATGGAGTCCATGTCCTAGTCCCTGTGGGATTGGCCTTTTGAAGAAAAAGCACATAAACGCTACACAAGGTTGACTCCCAGTTTGGTAGGCCCTATACTTCTATCCCAGTTGTCTGATTCTGAAGTACCCCAGTCTTATCGGTGCCCAGTTTGGTAATCTGTGCCTCTTCACCAAAAGTAGTGACAGGCACCAGTCTCTCCACATTTAGAGGTAGTCCCCAGTCTCTTTATATTCAATGGTACTCCCCAGGGCAAGCAACAAGTGGGATCTTTTACACAGTTCCATTGTAGAGACCTGCATATCCAAGGAAAAAGAAACAGCTTGTTCTGCTTCAGTCGTCACTGAGACGTGTGGGGAATTTGCTCCTATCCTATAGTTTTTTTTGCATTCTTTGGCGTATTTTATTTCCTGGTAGAAGAAAACAAGTGCTTGCTTCTAATTTTCTTTTTTCTTGGTTGCTCTCAGGTAGCTCTTACTTTATAACACAAAAAGTTTTGTTTTCAGATATTGTGCTTGCCGTGTGATAGTGTCTGCAAGCCTCACTGCCAAACTTACTAGTAAGATTTTAGTTAGTTTTTTAAAAGCATTGTAACTTCCTAAGAAATTTTCTTTCTTTCATGTTTGAGATTCCCATCCTTAGTAAGATAAGATGAAAGGTAAGTGCCAAAAATGTATTTTTAAAGACTCTTAAGATTTCTCTTCTGATTATAAGCCAAGTTTTTATAGTATATTTTTAACTGATTCCATTGATAATAGATTATTCCAATTCTATCAAGAATACTTTTAATATCAAAATTAGTGTTTTCTCTAGCCATTGTCCAAGTCAGTTATTATGGCCCTTTCTTGTCATCAGTAATGTAACCTATAAAGCAGATAGGATTGAGGAATATGACTGGAAGGAATTACTTGTTAGCTAAGCTGACAAGATCATTTCTTAATATGACATTTGGTTCTAGTAATTTGGCTATTATGTTTTACTTTCATCTTCTTTATAAAAGAAAATAAAAGAGCTTCTTCCCTGCCTAGAAACATCAGTAGCACTAAGGGAAAAGTAGAAAATGCCATTGCAGCCTATGATTTATTCTGCCAGATAGGTTTTTTTTTTTTTTTTGAGACAGAGTCTCACGTAGTTCCCTGGGTAGAGTGCAGTGGCGTCATTGTAGCTCACTGTAACCTCAAACTCCCGGGCTAAAGTGATCCTCTTGCCTCAGCCTCCCGAGTAGCTGGGACTACAGGTGTGCACCACGACACCTGGCTAATTTTTCTATTTTTAGTAGAGACAGAGCTCTTGCTCAGGCTGGTCTCGAACTCCTGAGCTTAAGCAATCCTCCCACCTTGGCCTCCCAGAGTGCTAGGATTACAGCCACTGCACCTGCCTGCCAGATAGGTTTAAAATACTCATTCCTAAAGTTCTGACTAAATAGAACAAAGCCTTATTAAAAGTAACTGCCTCTTGTTCATGTTGTTTGTCTTCAATGCCTTCAGGGACATGTTTTTGTTCAAGTATTCCCTAGAATATCCATTGTGATACTTGAGAAGCTAATTATTTGTGTTATAAATTGGTACAAAGGAAAAAACTTACTGGTTTCTCTAGTGGGGAAAAATGCTTCCTGGTATAAAATATCTCACTCCAGAACCCTCATTCTAATACTGACACTGGGATCAAAGAAACAAATAAAGTCACTTTGTGAACCACAGCTAAACTGTGGGTATTTTCCCAAAGATGTAAGATTCTTATGGCCTGAGCCTCCAGAAATGAAGCTGCACTTAGCAGCAACCAGATTTCCTCCAGCTCCAGGGGCAGAGTTCCCCAGCCAGAGGATTTACCATCCAGCTCTGAGAATCCCTCCAGAGAACATACACTGGGTCATTGCCCTTTTACAAGAGAAGCAAATTAGGAGAATGGCAAGAAGCAATAGAAGCACATGGGGAAGACAACTCTGCATGTGCCTGTGCAAATAAATGTGTGCACCTATGGAGTGTTTTCCAGGTAAATGTTAGTATTGGGGATATAGGTCAATTTTGTGTTCCATAGTATAAGATGTTAAAGTGTAGTTGTTGACACTTTTGTGTACAGGTTAAGACTGGATTCAGTCTCATACAAATCAGGCACTTTTCAAAGATGTTTTAAAATCTAAAGTCCAAAACTTTAAAAAATACAAAGTCTCAGCCCACTTTCATAATTTTAAAGAGATTCTTACCCCACACCTGTTTCAGTGACTGCTGTTAATTACACCTTTTGTGTCATAGCTGGTTAAATTGATAGATTCCAGCTTATCTTTATCTCAGTGAATTTTTAGAGTGGAGAGTATTACATTTTTTAATTGGGAAAAGACATTTCCTAAAATATATGACAAAAATTCTTCACTGTTGAACCAGTATCTTTGTATGAGTGCCAAAGATGTATGAATTCAGATATTGCCTGCATAGATCTAAATTTTAGTTTTTTGTGCTTGCATCCATACACAAACTTACTGTGGTTTACAACATAAACGCAGAACATTGTTTCTTTTCCATAGTTTTCAACTGGCTCACACTTCTCTATAGTGCTTTCCAGTACATAAACTACTTGTAAACCATTAAACAAAGTGATAGCTGTGATAATAGTGTTTCTTGCCTTCTGGAAAAAGATTTCATTAACCACATTCAAAACCCAGCATTTTCACAAGTTCCATCCTTAAAAACAGTATACTTCTAGTTAACATGATTTGAGAGTTTTGGGGGAAAGGTTTACATTTTCTGAAACTCTGTATTTGATATGTGGCTCAATGTGGTATTTCAGTCTTGTTAGTCACTTACATGACCAAAGTTTGCAAGGATTTATTGCCAAGTAAAATTTGACCAGAGTACACTGAGAATAGTTTATATAAAGGAAAATCTCTCAAAATTCTTTCTGTTCATTTAATTTGGAGTATATTGTTTGGATTTTTTTTTTTTTTTCTGAGACGGGGTCTCGCTGTGTCACCCAAGCTAGAGTGCAGTGGCATGATCATAGCTCACTGCAACCTCAAACTCCTGGGTTCTAGCAATCCTCCTGCCTTAGCTTCCTGAGTAGCAGGGACTACAGGTGTGCATCACCATGCCTGGCTAATTTTTCTATTTTTTGTAGAGACTGTCTCGCTCTTGCTGAGGCTGGTTTTGAACTCCTGGCCTCAAGCAATCCTCCAGCCTCAGCCTCCCAAAGTGCTAGGATTACAGGCATGAGCCACCACACCGGCCTATGGATCATTTTAAGCATATGTAAAAAGTTGGTGAAGCATCAAAAAATCTTCAAGAAAGCATGAAAAAATAAAGATTAACAAATATAAATTTCTTAAGAAATAGGAAATAAAATGTAGCCTATATTAATACAAAAACCAGAGGTTTTGCTATAAATACGAGTTCAGAAAAACAGTACTTCAATAAAGGACTATATTATCAAAGCTACATGTTGATGCTTCTGGTCATTTCCATTATTGTCCTTTTGAAATTCAAGTTAGTGCTTTTTGACCAAAAAAAAAAAAGCAGCAGCAGCTCTTGGAATATGTGACTGTGCTTCTGTATAAAGTGATTGGGATTTTATTAAAACCATGTTTCCACTTCTGAACCCTATAACCATCCTGCCCTCATGTGTCCCCATCCCACACCTGGATTTAAAAGATACCTGAATGTGAAGGGAATCTATAGAGTCTATTGAAGATGCAACTCAACCAATTAATTTTTGTTCTCAAAATTTAGAACATTAAGAAGCTAATATATTTAATGCCATTGATTGATCAGGGTTTGATCACACTTTTAAATAAAATCCAAAGTAATCAAAGGAAAGTGACTGAGGTTATCCAAAACAAACTTTGTTTCAGATGTGTCCCCCGCCCCAAATAGATTTTAGGGCAGAAATAGGAAAGTGATTTCACACAATTATTTTTGGAAAAGCTGCACTGGAGTAGATGGATTCTTCAGCATGCATTTTCAATAAGGGCTTAGGTTTAATTTTAGTTTTAAATATTTTGGGGTGAAAGGGGGTGACAATTCTGTTTTTAATATACAGGTTTTCTTTGGAATTGTTTTCAGTATCAGGTATAAAGATTTATGTCAGAATGGCCAACTTCACTTGGGTTTCTGTATTCCCTGGTGTTGTTCCTAACCTGAACTCATAATCAATTGCCATACTGAGGCAAGAGCACTCAGGATGAATGTAGTCAAGTTATAAAAAGTGATAAAAGAGTTTCCCATAGTGAGGCCTTTAGTATTTGGCTGAATGCAAAGTATGTTGGAGTGATAAGTCAGTGATAAGTTGTTCATCACTAACCTTGTTTGCACTTTCATACACCACTGCTTGCACTAGGATCTTAGTGTGGATTTTAAATTGTTTTACAGTGTATACAGATTGTTAAGCATAATTTATATAAAGATGTTTCTGTTTACGTTTGTGTATTTTACAAAGGACAGCTATAATACATGGCTAAATGTGATTGTGTTTGTATGTTCTTTTAAGTATGTTCTATCTTTTCACCACCTATGAATTTGAGTGTCAGGAAGGGAAAAATAAAATGCTAATCTGGTCTTTGAAGAACCCTAGTGTCAAGTTGCATTTTTGTTATCCTATTGTAATTTTCATTTTGCTCATTAGAAATTTCTTGGATTTTGAATATTACGGAGATGGTAGAACTTTCCCTTTGTGCAAGGATGCTCCTACTTGAGCCTCCCAAGTAGCTGGGAGCACACCACCACGGCCGGCTAGTTTTTTTTATTTTTTATAGAGACAGGGTCTTGCTTTGTTGCCCAGGCTGGTTGAACTCCTGGCCTCAAACAATCCTCCTGCCTGGGCTTCCCAAAGTGCTGAGATTACAGACATGAGACACTGCACAGCCATGAAGTAGGACTTACACAATGCTGACAAAGTTAAAATGTGAAAAACAAGGCAACCAGTTGCTTTTATCTACATCAAGATTCTCCAATTTTGGTTTGCAAAGAATCTGCTGGAGAGCTTTTTAAAAAAATACACACATAAAGTGGGGGGGATGGAAATTCCCACTGGAGATTGTGATTCAGTAGATCTGGGGGTGGGAGTGGGAAGCAGGAATCTGAATCTTTAACAAGCTTCTCAGATTTTTCTGATGCTGGAATCTGGATTTTTCATTTAGGAGAAACATTGATATAACAATGCTAAATACTAATAAATGATTATTGGTAAATGATTATTGGCCAATCAGTGAAGCAAAAAAATTAATCATTTTGTTAAAGATTATCAAGCTAGTTTTGGGATTCAGATCCAAATATAAAACCTTTCTACAGCCATCCCTTTAACCTTCCCATTAACAATGTATAGCAGTGACAACAAGCTTTGTGCTAGCTCTTTAACGTAATCCATCACAACTCTACTACAACTAGGCCCACCAAAGTAGAGATTTACCTATGGACCCTCAAATTATTTGTTGAATTGAAACTAACAAAGTGGATAGAAATAGTGAATGCACTGAAGGGACCAATACTAAGAAAACAAAGCTCAGTTTATTCAGCTCATATTCTTGAATTTAGCTACATAATCTTCAACTAGACTATCTGATATTTGTACCAAGTAGACTATCTGACATTTGTACCAGTAATCTACAAGTAAAGCAAGCATCACAGCCCCCAGCAGAGTGTGAAAGGCACCTTGCTGGGAATAGAGAAAGTTCCTAGGAAATAATGTAAATGAAGCCCCTTAGGTGTGGCCACCATCCTCCTAATTGAAAGGTGGGAACAACAGTTTAGTAACCTGTTGATTAAAATCAAAGGTCCTAAAACAGACCTTGTTTCTTCAGAGTCCCTTATACAGGGTTCAACTGGGAATTCAATTAATTGACAAATGCCAGGGCCTATGTTTATAAAGCCTCTTAATTTATTTAAAATTAGACACCAAGGCACAATAATTTTCTTGGTATTATTTAGTAAACAAAGTAAGCCTTGCCTCGGAGTGTAGATTTTTATTGTGGGGGCATCATGGAGAATAACTTAAGACGTTTGTTACAATCACTGTGATTTCAGTAATGGCAATATGCCACTACAGACAAGCTGATAATGTTGCAAAATAACAGAGTTTTCTTGCTTGATTGTATCGAAGGGTCTTGGGTTAATGGGTAACAGATTCTTCTAGTTAGAGAACTTTGTATATGGCATGTATGTGAATATCAAAAGTGAAGAAGGAGAAAAAATAATTGGAGGTTAGGTACAGACGGACAGAGAGGGAAGCACTTGGGGGATAAAATGGAGATTTTTTGTTCACTCCTTTTTTTTTTTTTTAAAGAGACAGAGTCTCGCTCTGTTGCCCAGGCTGGAGTGCAGTGGCCTGATCATAGCTCACTGCAGCCTCAAGTTGCTGGGCTCAAGTGACCCTCCCACCTCAGCCTCCTGAGTAGCTGGGACTACAGGCACACGCCACCAAGCCCAGCTTTTTTTTTTTTTTTTTTTGTAGAGACGGGGGTCTCACTATGTTGTCCAGGCTGGGCTTGAACTCCTTGCCTCAAGCTTTCCTCCTGCTGCAGCCTCCAAAAGTGCTGGGATTCCAGGCATGAGCCATTGCACCCAGCCTTGTTCACTGCTTTCTTGAGCTAAAAGGAATTTAATATGAAATTCAATGGAACTGTCCCATTTCTTTGGGATTAGCAACATCTCAGAGACCAGAGAGATCATAAACATTACCAAGTAACAGCACCATTTTTAGTGTTCACTCCAGGCCCTTGGGTTTGAGTTGAAGCCTCTAGACCCACCTCCTGGTTAGAAAGTCAAACCAGATTGATTGCTGTCTGGAGAAAAGCAAGTTGACTTTCCTCCATTCTAGAGACTTCAGTTTTGAGAAGCAAGAGACCAAGAGTCCCTCTTTGGGTAAAGGGTAGAATAGGAGAGCTCTAGCCCTATTCTAGGCCCCAGAGAGGCAAAGTATGTGGGAGCTTATTTGTGACTAGGGGTTCCAGTATATCGGGACACAGCTCTGCCAGCTCCTGAAGGAAACCATGTAATGCAGCTTTCTTTCCTGACTGCCTGGCAGCAGATGGCAGGGGCACGAAGCTATTTAGAGAACAGTCTCTGAGTTTCTCTCCACCTCAGCTTCTATTTGGGGCCAGGCTCAGCATCTTCAGGCCCCTTGAGTCCTCTGGCAGTCAAATAGCAGTGGAGCCCCTCTTGGATTCACTGGGGCCTCGATCTGCTTTCCTCCTTGGAGACGCAGTACCTTGATCCTTCTGATTACCTGGTGACACGGCAGCCTTTTTGCCCACCCCTCCTTGTGCCGTGGCTGGGCTGGGCAAAATGGGGGCAGGGTCCCTACTCACCAGGTTCTCTTTTTTTTTTTCCCTATATCTCTCACATAAAACCTTACACAGGCCGGGTGCGGTGGCTCACATCTGTCATCCTAGCACTCTGGGAGGCCGAGGCGGGAGGATCACTTGAGCTTAGGAGTTTCAGACCAGCCTGAGCAAGAGCAAGATCCCATCTCTACCGAAAATAGAAAAAAAATTAGCTGGATGTGATGGCGCGCACCTGTAGTCCCGGCTACTCGGGAAGCTGAAGCAGGAGGATTGCTTGAGCCCAGGAGTTTGAGGTTGCAGTGAGCTATGATGATGCCACTGCACTCTAGCTGGGGCAACAGAGTGAGACTCTGTCTCCAAAAAAATCCAACCCCCCCCCAAAAAAAAACCAACAAAAAAACCCCTTACATAATGGAAACCATTAGTTATCACCAGGGACTTAACCAAGTTTTGTGCTGAAGTGTTGGATTCAGGCTTGAGTGCTTGGTCTCACTTTTGGTCTGCCTTCCCTTCCGTTAGCTGTTCAGCAGGCATTTCCTCGACACCTGCCTGCTGGGAGCTGGCATGGCATAAAGAAAATGGGTAGAGATCTGCCCAAGGCAGCATAGAAGGCAAAAGGAGAAGGCCCCAATCACTGTGGAGGTTTATAGAAAGGGGCCACCAGAGCTGAATCTTGGAGTACAAACTGGTTAAGTGGAGAAGGGGTGAGAGAGGATATTCCAGGCAGCTAGACCAGCAAAGACAAAGGTGTGGAGGCAGAAAAGGGCACACTGTGATTTGGGAGCTGGTAGAGCTCAGTGCCTGAAGAAGTACCACATGGAGAATATATTAGAAGGAGGCAAGAGCAGAGGGTAAGACCACAGAGCACGAGGCCGGAACTGAGGAGGCAGGAGTCCAGAGCAGTCCTCCCATCTTTCAGCCTGTCATGATAAGTACATTATTTCTAACACTGATTCCAACAGCAACATTTCATGACATATGACCAAGTTTTCTAAGCCAAGCTAGGAGCCAGTGACCCACCAGGATAGTCTGTTCATGGGGTCATCAGATCAGGACAGACCATTTGAAGTTGGGACCATCTGGATAGACATGTGTTCTCAAAATGCCAAACTGACCACTGAGCATGTGCACCAAAATGTGTGGCACTGACAGTGGGGAAGTTTTATGGGTCAGCTTCATCTTATGTTTTAGTTTTACTAAACTAAAACAGGACCACTCTCCCCTCCAGAAGCACTTCCTTCCAGTCAAGAGAGCACATGGGATTGGTACCAACTTGTACCATCAATCTTAGTTCCTGCTTGGCCCTCATCTTAAGAACCTTATGTGGATGACAGGACCTCTGAGTTTGGGGAGGGCGTGAGAGCTCATTTTGTCTAACCACTGTCCTGTAGAGGTCCTTTCTCTAGGAGAGCCTCTGTTTGAATTCCAGTGATAGACAGCCTGTCATTTGAAAGGCAACTCACTGCTATGACAACTGTATTAAAAAGGTCTTCCTTAAATTCAATCATAATGTCTCCATGACACTTAACATTTCTATTCACAGGTCCTCTTGAGCCCTGGAGTCACAGAGATGTAGTCCAAATCCAGTTTCCCTGGGCAGCCCTTGGGCTGTTTCATAGCAGTTAAGATGCTCTGCCCACCTGACTTTTCAAGTTCAGTACTTTCCTCGGGGATTAGAGTGCAGGGTATTTCCTCTCCTCTCCCTCCATTACACTTCTACTGCTTAACGGGTGAAACCATCATACTGCCATGTTGTTGAGGCAAAGCCAGTCCTAGGTCAGAGGTTTGTGCAGAGAGGTGTGAGAGAGGGGACAGATGCTGCCTCCTCAGTGAGTCCCCACTTACACCCCCAGAGCTCAGCCAGCTCTCCCCTTTGACAGTGGTCTACTTGCGACTCTTGACTGGATATGGCAGAGACCAACCCCACCCATCAGACCTCCTTCTCAAGCCTCCTAGGATACTACTTCAGTAAGGAATGGACATGAATATTACAGCTGGCATGCGGGGAGAAAGGTTTTGTATGCCAAACACCTGACACTAGAATCAGGCGGTCTTCCAGAGCCCCAGAATAGTTCAAGTATCCACAGGTGAAAGTTCATTTTGCTGAGTCACTTTTCCCCCTTGGCTTCTCTTGCAAAGATCTTGGCTGCTCTTCTGAGTCTCATGTTGATCATAACATTCAATCCTTAGCAATGGAATGTTCTTTCTTTGCAAAAGGGGGTGAGGTGGGGACAATGGAGGCATGTCCTATTCAACTACCTCCAGCCTCCTGGGTTACAAGGTTTCAGGAGTGCAGGATGGCCACAGAGGTGAGGAGTGGCCTGAGTAACCCAGAATGCTGTGTGTGTTTTGGCCCAGGCAGCTGACTTTGTCACATGCATCACTTGAGCTGCTTCCCTGAGGACCACCAGCTATTTACAACCAGCCCCTATCTAGGAGCTGCACCTGGCCAGTCTCTGCCCTGACCCCAGACCACAGTTGTCCTAGTTGGGAGGCCCATGAGAACTTGTAAACAAACAGGGCTCACTGGCTCAGATTCCAGGAAGTGAGAGTTAGTAAACAAATCCCTCAGGCTTCCTTGCCTTTGGTCAGTCTGCCAGCCTGAGTGCCCTCCTGTCCTAAACCACCACGTCCCACACTCCTCTAACACATTCCGGGCTCCTCATTTTGCCCACTTCAAACTCATGCCCACCTTGAGCCTCTCAGCCACCCTGCATGGTGGGCCCAGCAGGAATTCTTCATCCTCATTTAACAAATGAGGAAACTAATGCCCAGAGAGGGCCAGAATGCAGGTCCCTAATTCCACATTACCCCAAGGCCCCCAAAATCCCACTTCTAGCCACTTCCTCCTTCAAGGTGCATTCATGGACAAATTCTCAAGACCTGAATGGTCACATGTTGCTTAAAATTCACTGAGGATGGAGGGAAGAATGATGGGGATCACCCAATGCATACAAACCACCAAACCTAAGGCAAGGCCACCCAAGAATTACCCCAAACACAGAGGCCCCCAGCCCTACCAGAGAGGCCCAGGCCCTGTTCCCAAGCCTGGAGGACCAATGCCACATCTTCTCCTCCAGTGCCTCCAGGCCCTGCTGTGTGCTTCACCCTGTCACTGCCCCAGCCAGACCTAGCATCTCACCCCGTGACCACACCCCTGGCTAATCCTATGCTTCTAATGGCCCCCTTCCTAGTGACAGATGAAACAGTAGCTACGATGGTGTTCTGATTGTGTAAAGGCCCCAAGCTAAGTTGGATAAAGCTTCTTCCTTCTATCCCTCTGCCTAAGTCTACTCTGGCAGCTCACCTGCTGCTGCTGGCCCCACCTCACTCAGCTGGCCTAAAGTTAAAGGACCTGTAAGGCTCTCCTTTTGTAACAAGCTCCATAAACAAGCAAATGTTTTTTTCACAGTTTTAAAAATATTTCTCTTATGTTTCAAATGAGTTTTCAATGTTCACATTGTAGCTGGAACTGGCTGCTCTAAGTAACCTTGAATTAGTGGTACCATAGACCATGAGTTTTATCTCAACACCAGTAACTTAGCAACCACAGTTTCAAAGTTGGCAGAAAAGAAAATAGAGAGCTTTTCTATAAACCACACACACCAAAAAAGAGAGCTTAACAGACTCAGTAAGATTTGCTGACCAGAACTTTGTAAATTTCTGTTGCACTGATGCATTCCCTTTTGAGTTTCTTTCCCAGAAACAGTGGAACCTCCTTGTAGCCACAAGATAACTACAAAGAGTGTTTTATACCACCACAAGATAATTACACCACCTGTTTGTCCAGAGAAGACAAAATAAGCAACACCCCACCACAGATCATGCCCAGGGACATGCTGAACAGCCTATTCCCTACATCCTGCCCATGCACAAGGCTGAAAGAATGACCAATGTTAACCCTAGCTCATTATACTACTAAAATCTCTGCCCTGGGAGGGACTTATCCACCATTTTTTGATGATGGGATATATGTACTAGCATGATTTCTCACTGTGCTTGGGTGTCCTGTACTCCACCCCAAACATGTAATGATGCTCACTCTCCTCATGAGTTATTCATCTCACCTCCAGAAAAACCCCTGACCCCGTTGATCAGGGAGGAGGCAGATTTGAGACAGTCCATTCCTCCCCCCTCCCAGTTGACCTCTGCAATAAATCCTTTCTTCCTTGACAATCCTCATTGTCTCAGTAATTGGCTTTCTGTGTGGTGAGCAACAGAGAGAACCCCCCTTGTGGGTTCATTAACACTTTTACCCTCTATGACCATGAACCCTCCCCCCGGTAGCTGGACTCCAGAGGTCACAGATACCTGCAACCTTTTTTCCCATTGTACAGATGAGGAAACTTAGGTACATCAAGTCAGTGGCAGACAGAGACTCCTCAGTCCTGGGTCAGCTATATTTTCCTACAGCACTGCAAAAAGCCTTGAAGGGAGAGGAGTTAATAATTTTAAAAGAGCCTTGAGTTTGAGTTTGAGTTTGAGTTGGGGGACACAGGGGAGACATGGTGCCCCAGGAAAAGCAAAGGCCCAACATGAACTCTTTTTTCCCCTAATGTTTTAAAATAGCTTCTTTTGCTTAACATTATGTTTGTTGTTGCAAGAAAGCAGTTGTATGTTATTACATGTAGCAGGGTTTTTTTTTTTTCTGTATGGTGCAGTATTCTTCTTTTCTTTAATTGCAGCAAAAAAGCACATAAAATTCACCTCCCCAACAATTTCCAAGTGTACAGTACAATATCGTCCACCACATGCACATTGTTGTTCAGTAGATCCCCAAAAGTGCCCTCCCATCCTGCCTCTGCACCCACCAAACAATCCTCACTTCCTCCTCCTCCCAGCCCCTGGCAACTCCCATTCTACTTTCTGTCTCTATGATTTTGACTACTCTAAGTACCTCATATAAGTGGAATCCTGCCGTATTTGTCTTTTGTGACTAGCTTATTTCACTTAGCATAATGTCCTCCAGGTTCGTCCATGTTGTAGCATATGACAGGACTTCCTTCCTTTTTAGTGCTGAATAATATTTCATTGTGTATATATATCACATTTTCTTTCTTTCTTTCTTCTTTCCTTCCTTTCTCTCTCTCTCTCTCTCTTTCTTTCTTTCTTTCTTTCTGAGGCAGGGTCTCGCTCTGTTACCCAGGCATCATAGCTCACAGCAACCTCAAACTCCTGGGCTCAAGCGATCCTCCTGCCTCAGCCTCCCGAGTAGCTGGGACTACAGGCGTGCACCACTATGCCCAGATAATTTTTCTATTTTTTGTAGAGATGGGGTCTCGCTCTGTTGCTCAGGCTGGTCTCAAGCTCCTGGCCTAAATTGGTCCTCCTGCCTTGGCCTCCCAAAGTGCTGGGATTACAGGTATGAGCCACTGTGCCTGGCCTTATTTATCCATTCATCTGTCAATGGACATTGAGGTTGCTTCTACCTCTTGGCTATTGTGCATAGTGCTGCCACCAACCTGAACTCTTGAGATGTTGAGCTGAGACAGCATATACATGGGCTGTGGGCTCTAGGGAGCAGGGTGCCTTCAAGGATACTTCAGAGCTCCTGCTCAACCTTGTGTTGGGATGTGAGATACAGGGGAGGCTGTGGTGTAGATAGGACAGGCACAGGCTGGGTCCTATACTCCCTGGGCCACTGGCTGCAGCCCCCTCTCCATTGCCCTCACACTGTCGAGGTGACCATGTTGGGGTTGTTGGGATAGACTTGGATCTCACCCAGTTTATAAAACAGGGAAATCACTCACCAGCATCAGCCCCCTGCCTTGGACACAGGGGAGCGAAGGACACAAGACTTCCCACTAGAAGTGCCAGGGGAAATACAGCATGCAAAATTTGGAACATATAGTAAAGAACTACAAGTTGTTTATCTGAAATTCTAATTTAACTATGTGTCCTAAATCTGACAGCCCTCCCTCCTACTCACTGGAGGTCTCTCCACCCAGCAACAGGGACTCTGCATCTCTACCCAGGCTCTCAGAATGGGCTGGTGTGGATGCTCCTCAACTCAGGTGTGGCTTGGAGCACTGGGGGTCAAGCACCACCCTGCTACATTAAGCTTGCCCCTTAAGCCACCTGCCTGCCCGAGCCCCCATCCTTTCCTCCCTCCCTCTGATTCTTGGCAGGGAGTCTTCCGGAACCCCAAAAGGCTGCTCTAAAATCCATATTGTATGATCTCTTTTCTTATTAGGCATGATAAATGGTGAGCATGAAACCTCATGTCCCTCTGCTTCTGTCCCTCACCAGAGGAATGCACCAAGGGTGTCTGGGGCAGAAACACCGGGGCAGCGCGGGGGCTTGGCTTCATGTTGCCAAGGAGTTGGCTCTCCCAGATGCTCTCAAAAGCTTTGCCATGTGAATCGGAAACACGGGGTCTCCTGTGAAGGGGAGGGTAGTTGCGGGACAGCTTTGAGCAACCTGCATTTCCCAGCATGGGTCAGAGGCGCCTCTGTGAGTTCTGAAACCTTCATCTCCAAGAAAAGGCACCTTTGCTACCTCTTCTGGCTGCTCAGGGCACAGGCAGAGGCTGCAATAAGAGGACTGAGACCGTAGAAGGACTGAGTGCTCTCTCCAAGCTGCTGGGGACTTCCTTTCTGTGGCAGGGCCTGGGTCTCCTTGGCCTCCCCCCGACCCAGGGCTGGGCTCCCAGCAGGCCTCAGCCATTGCCTTATTCTCCCAGGGACATCTCATCCCTTAACAGCTTCCCTGTCCCTGCAGACTGACAGAGAAAACCCTTCTCTGCCCTGGCTGGCGAGGGGGAGTGGAGAGGGAGGTGCTGGTTTGTAGGAGCCTCAGGGAGGACAGACAAGGGGCAGGTTAGAACTCTGCAACCTGAGAGGGCGGGGGCAGCCCTGGCCCCGTGGGCCTTGGGCCCATGGCTGGAGGCAGGCGCCCGGCTGGGGCCCAGCGGTCAGCAGGGGGCGCCCCAGACCCTACCTTGCAGAAGTTTGGAGAGAATTCAGGGAAGGCAGAGGACCTCCCTCAACCCCCAGATTTAAACTCTCTCACTAGCAGCACAGCCTCAGTGTGTAATTGCACATTGATTTGAGATTATCTGATTGAATTCTGTTTCCCACATTGGCCTGGTCTCTCTGGAAGTGGTCCTCAGGGCCTCACAGCAGGTGCCCAACAAGTGTGGAATCAATGCATGGGTGAATAAAGGGCGAATGGATGATGCTCCCCTCCCTGAGATGCCCCACCTGGGCCCACTCAGGTCCCTGTGCCATTGGCTGTGAGTCCTGGCTGGAAGAGAACTGGCCTGCCATGGGGGAGCTGTGACCAGGTCAGCTCCACACATGTGCTGTCCTGCCCTCAGGAGCACTCAGGGGGCAGGGACAGCAGAAGTAACTACAGGGCAGAAGGCCGAGACCCCTGCCCTAACGCAGTCATGTATGCTTAAACCAGTGCAGAGAGGGATCCCAGAGGGAATTGGGCTGGGCACGTAGGGCCAGGCCTGCTCCTCAGCCTCCTGCCTTCCCCCGTGAAAAGGGGGTCAGAGGTCCTCATGGCTGTCTGTCCCTCACTCCATAGGAGACTGGGTGAATCTTAGGCAACTCAAGGGAAAGCTGAGGGTCTCTAGGGCTGGACTGCCCAATATGGTAGCTACTAGCCACATGTGGCTTTGAGCACTTGAAATGCAGCTAGTTCGAATTGAAATGTGCTGTAAGCATAAAATGCACACTGGAATGCAAAGACTTAGTACAAAAAAAAAGTAAAATATCATTAATAGTTATTTTACATTGATTACGTGTTTAAATGATCATATTTTAGATACAATGGGTTAAATAAAATGTGTTCTTAGGATTCATTTTACCTGACCTTTAGTTTAAAAAAATGTGGCTACTAGAATTGCACATGTGACTTGCACCGTATTTCTATTGTGCAGTGTTGTCTCAGATCCACAGGTGCCTGGAGCCCTCCTGCCCCACACTTACCAGCTAGGTCCAGGTGGCAGGTGTGGGTCTGAGCAGGGCCCCTGCATCACGCTTCTGGACCACTGTGGTGCCAAGCCCAGGGCAGCTGAGAGCCCCTTACCACAGCCAGGTGGGCTGGCCACCCTGAAGCCCCCTCGGCCCCAGGACTGATTTCCTACCAGCACCCCATGCTGACTCCATGGCTGAGGATGCCATGTCCTTCCCACACACAGCTGAGCTGCTAGATCCCTGGGGGTGGCGCTGAGAGAATGCTCACAGCCCTGTTAGTCAGGGTTCCCTGGCCCCCAGCAGGGACGTGGCCTGTCGGTGAGGAAGGCCTCCCTTCACAGACGTTTAGGGCGCATACACACACTCTGCCCCAGATTTATTTCCAACACCTTCTGCATCGTGGACCCACAGAACCTTGGATCTGGAGACACTCTTGGGGACCTACCGCCTATTGCTCCGGTGGGGAAATGGGGCAATTCTCTGTGGCAAACAGCTAAATCAGTGGCCCCAGAAGCTAGATTCCTTGAGTCCCAATTTAACCTTTTCTTCACACAGCCTTCCCTTTATCCCTCAAAGGAGGTTCAAGGCCCTTCCATGATATAGCTTGATCAATCTTTGCACATGCTGAGTCTTCTACCAGCAATGTTCTTCCTCCCCACTATGCAGCTCCCTTGGCTAGCAACTATTTATTCTTTAGGTATCCATTGCCTGGAGTCTCTAGGTGGGCAGGGGCCCGGTGACATGCACAGTATACAACTCAGCACGGTCAGAGTGAGGCATATGATCAATAGACTTAATTGTTCAATGAATAAATAAATGAAGTCGCTTCCTCAGAGAAACCCTTCCTGAACTCCCCCACCCCCAGACCAGCCCAGGCCTTCCTAACTCCCTCAGTTCTCTCATTGTGTTCCCACTGGACTGTGAGCTGCCAGGGCAGGGATAGCAGCTATATTCCCCACTCTTTCCAGAGCCTGGCTTGGAGTAGGTGCTCAGTAAATAATGAATAAAAAACAAACCCAGGTAAAAATCTTCACTGATCTAGGGACATACCCCGGAAGATCCTCCCAAACTTTCCCATTGTCCCAGGCAGGTGGCTCTAGAGGTGGAAAGGGTGCAGCAGTCCTGCCTTTGACGCAGAACCTCACCTCTTAGCAGAGGTGTGACTAGGGTGACATCCCTCATGCTCTCTGAATTCTGGGGGATAACATTGTAAGGATCAGATGAAATACTGCCCCTAAAGCACAGCCCCTGGTGTGTATTGAGTGACCACTATGAATATCTCTATTAAAATTCCTTAGGAGGTAGTAGCAGGGCCCTTGGTAAACTCAGGGAACGCTTGCTGTTTTGCTGGGCCCATGTTTGGGTGTGTGCCTGGGACCCTCCAGGTTCCGCACCTCATCCAATGTAATGGAGCCTCACACCAGCCAGCACAGAAAACATTGCTTTATTAACTGCGTCTGCCAACACACGAGGAGTGCAAAGGGCTCCTTAAGACACAAGCCCTGGTGGGGCCGGGGTCTGGAAGCCCCCATGAGTGAGCAGGACAGGATGGGACTGGGAGCTATGCAGCAGCGGCAACACAGAATCATGCAGGGCACAGCGGGCACTGGCCACACCGAGGTGACCATACATTCTATTGCTTGTTAAGGGTTGCGAACATGGACAATGTACAAAAAGGAGAAATAGGTCTTTGCGTTAATGAAAAATACATTTTTTTCTCTACAAAGGAATCTTTTCTAATACAAGAAAATAAATATTGCAACATAAGCCAAAAATAATTTAAAATTGCTCTTTTCAATATATTTTCAATATTTCTCTTGTATATTAACAAATGGCACATCACTTTCTTTGAAACAAAGACAGAAGGTGTCTCCTCCTGTGACATTCATATCATCCCCACCACCACCCCACCAAACTGATGTGGAGCACAAAGTATTTGTGCATCTGAGGGAGAAGGTGGCAGGAAGTACCTTAAAGAACAACCAAAGGTCCCAGACTCCAGCCCTGGCTCTTTGGCCAATGTGGCCAGCTGGGCCAAAGGCATGGGAGAGTGGCCTCCCCAAGGGCCTTGCTCCAGGGATCCAGATCATTCTTCAGAGCTTCAGGCATGGGCAGAGGTTGGCCACATCTGGCAGTGAGCAAGGAAGTGCCAAGTCCAGCTGCTGCCAGTGTTTGTTTGTTGGAGTTGGGCAGTTGAATCTCTAGGAATTGCCCCAGCTAAGTCCCGCAGTGTGCCCATACACCACACACACAGACACACACTCACATGGACACACGTGACATGCCCTGGCACACCCCCAATAGTCCAACACTCATGTCTGGAAACCTGGGCAGCTTCTCTGAGAAGTGGAGGCCCTTACGTTGCAAATGCTCACACACTGTCACCAAGGCAGAGCTCATCTAATAAAATAAACCCTCTACCTTTCTTCTCCTCATTTGTTTCAAAATACATTTATGATACATAAAAATACTTTCCTTGCACATTAACCTTTGTCATGTGATGAGGGGGATGGTGGTGGGCAGCCAGGACGGCACGAACGGGGGACGACAGCCAGAATGAGTTACAGAGCAGCTCTCCCTCCCTGAGGAGGAGAAGTTGAGTGTGTGCAGATGTGGTCAAGAGAAAAGACCTGCCTCAGCCTCTGGCCTGAAAAAGGAACCAGCCTTGGTCTCAGGGGCAGCTAAGCCCTCTACACTGTGGACAGTAGGCTGGAAAAAGAGTGACGCGGCTGTGGCTAACGGGGGACAGGCTGGGGGCCGGGAGGGCATCCTTGTCCTCCTTGCAGCCTGGTAGACATCCTGGCGGTGGAGACAGCTGCCTGGTGAAGACTGCTCCAAGGCCTGGCCTAGGAGTGAAGGTGCCTCCAGCCAGCCTAACAGATACCTGGGCTCTGCAGGATACAGGCCCTAGGGATTTAGTCCAGTCCAAAGCAATAGCCAACGGAGAAGAGGGGTCAGAATCCAGATGCAAACTTGAGCAGAGAATCTCTGAAGAATGCCAGCTGTCCTATCTGCCTGCCCAGGCCAGGCCTGGCCCTGGCTGCAGAGCTGGGCTGCCCGCTGGAAAGAGGCCCGACTCACTGCACCCTCTCCCTAATTCTCCACCTGCCCCCATCACCAGAGAGCCTGCCCCAGGATGGTGTTAAGGGGTGAGGGGGCAAGTGTTGACACTGCTGGATCCTGAGCTTTCCTGGCACCCTGCCCCTGGTACCCTGGCCCCTGGCCGAGTTTGGTTGTTCTTTAAGCTCACCCCTTTGCTTCCTGCAGGGTCAGACCAGGCAATCCAGCACAGACAAGGTTGCAGCCTGAGCTGACCCAAAGCATGGGGAAGGAAGAAGGTCTGTTCAAAGGCAGTAAACAGAGACTGGGGTTGGGACGCTGATACTGACGCTGCACTGGTCACTACTACCAAGGCGGGCAAGGAGACTAAACTCTACGTGGTAGCTCATGCCATCCCAATGCCTAGAATCTTTGAAGCCCACCCCACTCCCTCTGAGTCCACTCGGATTGGACAAATTTGTCTGATCCTCCAAACTTAGTCATTATCTTTGTTTCTTGTTTTGCTAAAATTCACATGAAAATGAGTGTTGATAACAATGCCACTGTCGTACCTTGATAGTTTTGGAGTCAGGGGTGGATGAAGGTCAAGCTGTTCCCCATCCTGCTTATTTGCTTTGTGTGTTGGGGGGTGGGACTGGGGAACCACATGGTAAAGACTTTTTCCATGCTGGTTTCACTGTCAGGATTTTTCCCCTCTGTGAGTGTCAGAGTTTAGAAAAGCTCACAGTGGGCCTAGCCCAGGATCTGAAATCCAACACCCAGGTACAGTTCAGCAGCAGAAAAGCATCTTCTTCCAAGAGCTTGGGCTCTTCTCCTTAGGTGTGTGCAATGAACATGTTTCTATACTTTGTTGCTAAAGAACTCCATTTTTAAAAAAGTCCAAGTGACAAGTTGTCAGGTCCAGGCTGTGCTGTATTATGGTCAAAATATTCTTTGGCATCCACAGAATGATTCGACTGATTCACTGGGCTTTTGCAAGGTTCTTGTTGGAGAAGTTCTGGCTTTACCAGTGGTGGAAGTGACCCAGGAGTAATTCAAAAAAGAAAAAAAAATGTTTTCACTGAATTCCTTTTGTTTGTTCCCTGAGCTATCACCCTGGGGCCACTCCACTGAAACTTTTCAGAACAACTACCTGGGACCTAAGGGTAGGGTGGGAAGGCAGGACTGTGGTTGTGGGGAGGGCATGGCTGGGAAAGGGGTTAAGGCTCAGAGGAACAGAGGAACACAGGAACATCCAGCAAGACTTACAACAGTCCCAGCAGGCCAACACTGGCCCGCCCTGGGCCCCGGGATCCCACTGCTTGTTGGAAGGAAGAGTTTCCAGAAGGAAACCAAGGAAGAAGCTCATCTCTTAGCAGGACTAGGAAACTTGAAAAGGCAAACGGTCTGGTCTAGTCAGCTCTGTCTGGGAGTGACCAGACTTCAGCCGAGACTGGCCCCGAAGGAAGGAAGGAAGGAAGTTGGAGCCCCAGAGTGATTCTCTGCAGCGGGCTGGTCTAAGCCCCATGACCCCGTCTGGGCACTGGCCCTCCCGTGCAGCTCTCCACCTGCACTGGTAGCTGGCTGTTTGGGAGTCCCCTGAGTAAATGGCACAGCTCAGGAAGGATTCTGGGAACCCCTTCCCAGAGCCACTGGGCTGGGCACTGGCAGGGGCAGAGGTGCGAAAGAGGGGAGGGTGGCGGGTGGGCGGGTAGGCCTCAGATGACAGTGGGTCAATCAGGAACAGCTCTGGTTCCGCTGGAACCAGCAGGCCCCCTGCGCCCCTCAGTGCTTTCTCATATAAGCTCGTTGTGCTTGTGACAGTGAGTAGACTCTGGCCGGGTATCACTTATTATACTTCCTTGGGGATCAGTGGAGTGCAGCAGGACCCCCCAAATGGACCCCAGTGGGATTTGGGGGCAAGGCGGGGTGGGCCCTGGACTGGCCCATCTGCCATGAAATAATGCCCAAACGACAGTCTATGTCACCCGGTTGGCAGCGGGCTGGAGTCCTGAGCTCTTCTTCCCCTTGCTTGTATCTAGCCAGGAGCCCAGCAATGCCACGTGGGCAGGGGCAGGGATGGTGCACAGGACCTGGCATGGTCCCTGCAGCCAGAGCCGTGGAAGGAATCATATATGTCCTAGGCCAGCACAGAGGAAAGACAACAGTGTAGAATTCAAAACTCTCTCTATATTAAAAATAAAACCACAACAGAGTGGCAGCCTCGAGGGTCTGGGACACTCAGCAGAGATTGGAAATGGCAGTTGTGACTGGGCTGAGGCCTTGTGGGGGGACCAGGGCAGGGCCCAGGACAAGGATGGGGTGAGTTAGGAGGCCAGTACCCCCATGCGGACCACTTCCTCAGCCACTGCCTCCCGGGGACCTCGCTGCACCCCGCTGTCCTCAGCCTCTACGTCTGAGTCGCTCATCTCCCCGTCAGAGAAGTAGCCATCAGTCTCTGTGTCAAAATGTAAGCTGACCTTTGGCCTCTCAGCCGCAGCAGAAGGCGGTCCGGTCCCAGCATCAGGCCTGGCACCCGGAGATCTCCGGGTTACCCTGCTCTCTCGAGGTGGCCTGAGCCGGCCCAAAGGCTTGGGGCTCGCTGTAGGGCCAGGCACTTGGACATTTGAGTCGGCAGCCATTGGGGCTGCCTTGTCCGGGGTCTCGGGGGCCAGCAGTGGGGGGCTTTCAGGGGCTGCTAGGATGGGACAGTCCCCAGCTGTAGGGCTGGACGGCAAGTGAGAAGACGTCCGCCGTGGTGGTTTCCTGGTAGGTGGCCCTTGGCCCCCCTTGCCGCTGCCTGCATCCTGGCCCCAGGGCTTTTTGGGGGGTTTGTCTGGAGTCGGTCTGTCTGGAGTCATCCGTGAACCAGGCCCATCCTGTGGTGGTGGTGGCTTCTTTTTGGGAGGCAGGCGGGTACGACCACGGGCCTTCCTGGCAGGGTCTCCAGGTCGCAGTGAGGGGTCCCGCATAAAGCTGAGCAGTGTCTCCTCATCCTGCAGGAGTTCCTCTGACAGCAGCCCCGGAGCAGGGTCCTCACGGTGCCCGTTGTTCAGCGACCACTCGCTCATGGCCATGTTCTCTGCTGTGATTTGCACCGACTGTGCCAGCCAGCTGTTGAAGAAGGTCCCATCGATGGGGAATGAAGTGGACAGGCCTGGCCGAGGGGAGAGAGGAGGCAGGTGAGTCGCTGGCAGATGTGTGTGTCCCACCCTTTTTCAGGAAGCCCTCTGACCTCCCAGCACACTCCTGTGTGCCTTCCCTCCTCTTTCCCTCTGTGCTAGACACAGGCAAGCTACCTTCTTTTGTCCATCCCTCCTGCCAACACCACCAGAGAGTAGGGGCCACTTCATATACCCTTCTCCCCAGAAGGATGTTCTATCTCCAGGACTGGCTTCAAGGTGGCAGCAGCAGAGCAATTAAACCAAGTGCAGGGGCTCTGTGCAACTGCACAGGTCGCATACCCATAGAGCTGGCCTGCCACCAGCCCCCATTCTGGTGGGGACAGGGAGGGAGGAATGATGGAAAATGCCCTCCTGGAATTTTATGAGCATTTTTTCCCACAGTGTGCCAGCAAAGAGCTTGGATAAACAGGTCAGGCATGAACAGGCGGAGCAAGGTGCCTGGGTGGAAGGTCCCTCTTGGATGTCAGGGCCCTCTCTCCTTTACTGAGGGCTTGCAGGGGATGGGATGCAGCTGGTGAGGCTGAGCCTCCTATTAGACACCCAAGTTTTCCCCTTCTTGAGACATAAGGGCATAAAGGATGACCTGGGACTTTTGTGCCAGAGGTAGGTCTAGAAGGAGACTTCCATCCACTCCCTGAGAAGAGCTCTGGGGGAAGCATGTGACTTTCTGGGAGTCACAGTGCTCCCATTAGGCTGCTCTGCAGGAAGGAGACCCAGGACAGTGAAGATGATGGGTAGGGCTGGGGCCACTAATCTGGGTCTCCCTGGGTAGCTCCGGGAAGGTTGCTGGTGTTGAGGGAAGGGCCCATTTGGCAGATTCTGGCAGAGTGGGACAGGAATCAGGATTTCCGGCAGACCTCCTCCCAGCATGGGGCTGGCCTAGGGGCCTCTGGGAAATGCTGGCACCCAGGACCCCAGCCAGGGGGATGAGTGGGCAGTTCCTGAGCGGGCTGGGTCCAGCTGCCATCCAGGTCTACAGAAGGGGCATTTCCTGGGATGTCAGATAGGGCTCTGAGACCATCTCCTTGGTGGATGGAAGGTATAAGCATCCGGGCAAGGAAGGGCCTGGTTACCCCCTTGGGCCTCAGTCTCCCACTCTGTGCCGTGGGCCTTACGTGGGGTGGGGTGAAGGTGGGAGCCTGTGTCTGTGGGCCAGCCTGGCCCTCACTTACCCAGCTGCCCCAGGACTGAGTCGGGCCCCACCTTCACTTTCTCTTTCTTCTCGGGGCTGCCCTTGGGGCCCTCACGGCCTTTTCCCTTCGAGTCGCTCTTCTTGCCCTTTGCTCTCCTCCCAGACCTCTCTGCATCAGGCAAAGTGAGAGAAGGAGGGAAATGGTTACCCAGAGTGCCTCAGGCAAGGCAAGATCCCAGCCCAGGAGAACTCTGTCAGCCAGTGCTCACCCTGAGGGGAACCAAGTTGGAGCCAGGGGACAGCTGGTGTGGTAAGCTGCCTTTGGGGCTCTTGGGGTGGGTGCAGGGTCACAAGGAGAGGCCCTTGCAGGACCTGGACTGCAGTATGACCTACACGACCTACAGGCCTTGGGAGAGAGTCCTGGTGGGTGGGAAGGATGGCTGGAGGTGAGTCTGGACAGGCAGGGCCTTGAATGCCAGGCCAAGGAGCTGGGCATGAAGGAGGAAAGCACATGATCTGAGGTGCCAAGAGGCTTGGGTTCCATTCCCCACACCAGTCTGCTTCCTTGAACAAGTCTCCTGCCTCAGTCTCCCAGTTGGCTTTCGAGGTCAGGCAGTAGGTGGGAGGTTCAGGGGGGCACACCTGGCCCGCACGTCCTTTCAGTCCATGACCACGTAAGGCTAGGTAGCAGGGGAAGGACATGTGGAGGGGAGGCCCAGCTGCTGTGGATCCCCCTAGCTTCTCAGCCAAAGGTGGGAGGACTTTCTGAACAAGAGTTTGAGAGAAGGTCAAGACATGTGGCCCCAACTGGGGATTCTTCCCAGCTTTGCTGTTAGTTCCCTGTGCTCCTCATCTGTAACATGGGCCCACAGCCTAGTTACTCCAGCTTTTTCTTTTCTTTTCTTGAGACAGGGTCGCACTCTGTTGCCCAGGATAGAGTGCAGTGGTGTCATCAAAGCTCACTTCAACCTCAAACTCCTGGGCTCAAGCCATCCTCCTGCCTCAGATTCCCAAGTAGCTGTAGTGTGTACAACACACACTACAGGTGTGTGCCACCACACCCAGCTAATTTTCCATTTTTTTGTAGAGACGGGGTCTTGCTCTGTTGCTCAGGCTTGTCTTGAATTCCTGGCCTCAAGTGATTCTCCCACCTCGGCCTCCCTGAGTGCTAGGATTACAGGCGTGAGCCACTGCGCCTGGCCCCAAAGTCTAGTTACTTTGGAAGCAGACTCCTGAGGCTCCCCACTGCTCTCAGGACACAGTTGACCCTAGTTTCCTCTTAGCCTCACTTTAGGCATATTCCTTTTGCCCAATTGCAGCCATTCCTGTCTCCTTCCAGTTTCTCTACCAAGACATGCTCTGGCCTCTAGATCTCCACATATGCTGTTTCCTTGTCCTGTTCTTCACCTGATTCAGCTCACAGGCCAAATATCACCTCCACTGGAAGGCCTTCTCCAGCCTCCAGGCCAGACAGCCTCAGCAGTATGCTCACAGCCACATCCCACCCCAAGGGCCACGCATCACAACAACGTGGGCATCAGCTTTGGGCAGGGCAAACCAGTCCTCTCTCCAAATGCCCTGCCCCAAACAAAGGGCTGCCTGTTGTTGACACTCAAGACAAGGAGCTACAAATGTCCCCAGACCCAATGTGGGGATGTGGACTCTCCAGGCTCTTGGCCATGTTTCTGGAATCCTGTGCCTGAGGACACTGTTTGTGGCTTGCCACTCCCTGCTTCCTCAACTCTGGGCGCCTTATGTAGGCTTCTCCTCCTGCAGCTGGATGTGTGGCCACAGCCAAGTGCTAGGAAGCCTGAGATGTTGTTCCAGCATCACCGCTTCCAGGAAGTCATCCCTGATACCTTTGTCATTGCACTGGCAGGGCCTGCAGACCCTAGGATACTGCTTTCCTTTAATTTCTCCAAGGGGTGAGCTCCACGAGAGCAGGAACCCTATCCATGCTCAGTTAGTACTGGCCGAGTGAATAAACAGAAGACAGGGGGCCTGGAAAGCTCCAGCAGTGACCAGGAAGCTGCCATAGTCTTTGGTGCACGGTGAGCCCTGACCCAGCACTTGAGCTTGGCAAAGCTAGTTTCCTAGGCCAGAGTGGGTGGTGATCCCAAAGCACAATGCAAGTTGCTCAGCTCTTGGGCAGGGTGGGGCAATAGAGGTCCAGTCATTTGCTCTGAGGGTGGCCCAGCAGCTCTTCTCCCTCCTCTCCACCCCAGGCCCAGCGTGACCCAGAGACTGAACTGGCAGTGGCAGGCCCTGGCCCAGAAATGCTCTCCATCCAGCTATTTCTGCCACACGTAAATTCAACATTAGAACACAGTTTTGGGGGTTAACAATTGCCGTTCTTAACATGTATACACTCCAGGAAGGCCTGTGTCTGGCAATATCTACAACTACCAGACAAGATCAATGTCAGAGTTTCTTCGGTCTTTGATTTCCAGATCCGTTAAATGCACATAATGGCAAGAGAAGAAGAAGAAAAGAAAAATGCCGCTGATGCAGGGCCTGGATCTTGTCAGATGCGGTCAGAAAGAAAGAACACACAGGCCCCGTCCGTCTCTGGGGCAGCTGCCTTCTTCAGAATCGACTTCCATGCACGCCAGGGTTCAGGGAAGCTGGCCAGCTTCTGGCCCTTCCTGCCTCGGCACCAGCCTGAGCCTCTAGGACTTCAGGTCTGCACCTGTTCACACGCAATCCACTCCTAACAGCTGTGGCCCACTGACCAGAAAGCTCCCTGAGGGCAGCCCTGATGCCCACGTACCAACCTCCGGCTCCTCCCTACCAACACACAACCAGGACCCTGGCAGGCCCCATTTGGGCCTACTAACTAGATGGTGGAGGGTAAGGGTGGGGGCCAGTGGCCCCTGGCCCCAAGCACATGTCCCACCAGGCTCTGAAGACACACCTTCCTTGGGACCCAGCCCCACAAAAGAGTGCACACTGAGGTGGCCGGTGGTGGGCGGGGAAGGCGCCTACCTCGACACAGATCCTGTTCAATAAGTTTCATCTGCAGGTGGAATATCTGCTCCTGGAGTTTGCAGATGGCGTGTTTCGTTCTCTCGCGCCTTGTCACCATGTAGCACAGATTTCTAACCTGAGGAAACACAAGAGAGATTTTCCACCTTACTCACGGGCAACCACCCCATACTTCCCAGCTCTGGGGGCCCTGCCATCGGTGAAGGCAGTGCCTGGGGTACAGGCTGCCACCACTGCTTATCCTGTCCAGAACATCTGGGAATCAATTCCCAGACCCTGAGTGCATCCTCAGTCCTGTGCCCCAAGTCCGATCCAAAACAAAGTCTTGGCCCTGTAGTTCCTGGCTGAGCCAGCGTGGCCAGGGGAGAGTATCTGGTTAGCTCAGCCTGGCAACTCCACCTTCCTTCCTCTGGGTCTTAACCTCCTGGCCAATTTAGCCATGCTGCCTCCTAAGGCCCTTCCAACATGGTTGTTCTCCTCTAAATCCACAGTGCCCAAGGCTCATCAGGGTCTCACCAGGTCACAAAGTCCATCCCTCTACTTTCTGTTCAAGGCCTGTCTTTCCCAGCAAAGAAACTCTTCAGACACAAGCACCATGGCAAAATCTAACAGCAGTCCTAAGCCATGAATGGCCCTGGTACTTGGAGCTTGAGAGAGGTCTAGCAGAACAGCTTGGAGCAGACAGGCAGTCCTGACCCACCTGTGCCCAGCCTGCAGCTAACCCACATCTACCTGCTGCTTTAGGACGCGAGCCAGGCCCCTGCTGCTCTGGCCAAGACTCCCACATCCACATGGCCATATTCACTCAGCCACAGTGACAGAACTCCTCAGCAGGAAGGTCAGAGGTCTCTCTGACTGCATTAGGCCAGCTGCAAAGAGCCCCTTAGGGCTTTGGAGACCAGCTTGCTTAGCCCATGGGACATGGACCCATCCTGCAGGTGGTCTGGAAGCACCTGAAGGACAGACCATGCTGCTGCCTGCCCACCTGGCACCTGACCCCACTGTGGCAGCCCTCCCCAGCTACTCTCAGAGCAGGTCACACTTCTCACGCTTCTGAGGCCAAGACTAGGCCCCCTCCCTGAGAAACTTCCTTGTTCTGGCATCATCTTCAGCTCAGGATGGAGCCTCCAGTATCAGGGACAGCTGGCCAAAGCTGCAAAGCTTTAATCCCAGGTCCCACCAGGGTCTTCCCAGCTTAGGCTAGGCTCTGTCTCCAGTTGGGTTCCATCCTTGAGGCTGAGTTCAGTCTTCATGTCCTTAAGCTTCCCGGGGTGACCTCTGGTTCCAGAACCTGCTGACATGACCATCACTTCTCCTGGCCTGAGGATAGCCTTAATCAGACCTCTCTCCTGAGTATGGGCATACTCCTTTCCTTCTGGAGCCCAGCTGTGAAGGACACCCCAGAAGAAGGGATGCTCTGGTCTCAGGCCTCTGCAGGATGGGCTCTCTGTAGCATTCCATGCTGGTGTGTGCAGCCCCAGCCTATCCAGTGAGCACCAGGCCATAGCTCCACCCATCCTCAAGGGAGCCCCAGCCCTAGCCCACTGGCATGGCCCAAATTCCTCTCAAATCCTGGACCTTCTCAGGACCCCCCCCTTCAACCAGCCTACTCCCCACACAGCCCTAAGCACTGTGAACTTGTGTTGTGCAGGGCCCTGGGCTTGGCAGTGAGCAATGCCGTCAGGGTCCTTTTCTTCTTGGCAATTGCCACCCAGCAGGGCAGGTAGATGCTGACCACCTACTGATGTGACCAGGCAGCCCCAACCTAGACTTGGGGCGTGAGCAAGTCTTCCTGGACAAAGAGGCAGCATGGGAGTGGGAGCTGATCACACAGAGGGGGCATAGCTTGGGGACACGGAATCCAGGACAAGGCCAGGCAGGGGAGACACAGGCCTCGTTGCTTGAGAGTCAGGGAGCCGGGAGCAATGAGGACAGGCTAGACTGGCAAGGGAAAGGGGGCAGGCTTTGAGGCCTGACCAAGCCAGGCTAAGGGCAGTTGCAGAGGATTTTGGCAGAGTGGTAAGTGCTGGGACCTGGGAATCATCCTCAATGACGCATCTCTTCTTCATGTATGCCCATAGCTAATCCATCAGTGTGGCCACCAGCCTTTCCACGAGAATGACTCCTTCCCATTGGCTCCATCCACCTCTCACATGAACAGTGGGCCATGCTGACCCTTCTGCCATCCTAAAGCAATCTCCTTGAACTATAAATCAGACCACTTCCCTCCTCCTCTTAAAATCTCCTCCAGTGGCTTCTGTACTAGGTTGAATAGCAGTCCCTCAAAATTCATTTTTGTTGAGAACCTCACAATGTGATCTTATTTGGAAATAGGATCTCTGCGGATGTAATTAATTAAGATGAAGTGATAATGGATTAGGGTGGCCCTTAATCCAGTATGACTGGTTTTCTTATAAAAGGCAATGTGAAGACACAGGGACCGAACACACAGGGAGAATGCCATGTGACAGCAGAAGCAGAGACTGGACTGACATCTATAAGCCAAGGAACACCAAGGATTTCTGACAACCAACAGAAGCTAGGAGAGAGGCAGGGAAGAGACTGTCCCTCAGAGCCTCCAGAAGGAATCAACCCTGCTAACACCTTAATTTTAGTCATTGAGCCTCCATAACTGTGCAAATGAATTTTTGTTATTTAAGGCCATCTAGTTGGTGGCACTTTGTTAGGGCAGCCCTGGGAAACTAATACAGCTTCCGTCTTATCACACTTTTTAAAAACACAGCCACAGCTCCAAGCCTTGCCCCATCTGACTGCCCACTGTCACTGCACAGCTCATGTCCCACAGCCCCCTGGGCCTCTTCTTTCTGTATCCAGCCCACTTCTGCCCTGGGGCCTTGGTATGTGGTCAACTCTTGGCCTGGAATGCTCCTCACCCATCTTCCCAGAGCTGGACCTTGTCCTTCAAGTCTTGGTTCAGATGTCACCTCCAGAAGCCCTTCCCTGACCAGCAGCTAAGCAGCCAAATATTATTCTCCTTCCCACACCTTGAACCTTTCTAGCAGACGTGTGGGTGTGGTGGGGATGAAAAGAGGGGGATGGATTCATGGCTATATGCAGGCCAAAAAACAAACCAGTCCTATCTAACCTAAAAGCAATTCAGTCAAGGTACAGCTTTTTAAAAAATTTCTAAAACATGCCATTCTAGAGTTTACTCCACCCTCAAATCTAACCTCTAAAGGTGAGGAATCAAATGAGGAGAGGCTCAGAGTTGTGATCTGAACCAGAGTGTGAGTTGAACCACAGTCTTGCTTAATTACTTCCTATTAAAATGTAGACGTAGGTGGTTTTTGTCTCCCACCTGAAGTTATAGAGCAAGGTTTCTCAAGGCATACCCAAGTGAATTCCTGGTATCAAGGTCACTGAGCTGCTGGTTAAAACCACAGATTCCCAGGCCTGAGGAACATCAAACTCTGGTGTGGCGTGGGAGGGGGGAACCCTCATTTATCCATTTTATATAGCACTGTGGAATCTGAGCACTACTGCCCTAGGCCAGGGCCCTCCAAGGTGAGGTGCATATGAGTTAGACAATCCATAGTGGTATAAGAAAAAAAGTGTTAGAATTCATACTGATATATTTTTTCCTGACCCTATTGGAAATTCTGATTATGTCTGTTTTATAATATGTAGTGGTAGATATGGGTGAGATGTTAAAAATACAACACATTGAGGTATCTGCTCAATCTTTTTAACTGATAGCAGTACACTGCACAATTGGTCCCGTCCGGAGATTCCTGCTATAGAAGATAAGAATGCTTCCTTCTGTGGTACACTGGTCACACTGTGACCCCTTGGTCCCTTCTTTTTGTCTCACCCTGGAAGCATCAACTATTTTTCTAGTTTCTCCAGAGACTCTTAGTACATTTTACTGAATGTCGAACAATTCCTTTACCGTGATGGCTTTTGGGGTCAAAGGACCGACCTCACCTCAGAAGCCCACCAAGGCTAACACGCTCCTCACACTGTCATTTTTTTTTCAGATTATAAAGACAAAACATTCTCGTTTACAAAAACCTAACAGTACAAAAATAATCAAGTAGAAAAGTAGAAAAGTCTTCAATAACTAGGGCAGGGATTGGTAATACACACAGGTTTTACATTTTGGTGAAGTTGCTCTGATATCAACAAGTTTTGCAGACAGCACCTGGACACGGGGCTGAGGGGGGGCAGGGACGACTCCTGCTGGCTGTCTCCAGCTGGAAGAGACCAGCAACCGGGCCTTCGTGGAGACGGGGGAAGTTTTGGGAGGAGCAGGCATGAGACGCCTGGCGGTCTTCAGAGAGGACTCGCAGATCTACTCAGGAGGGAGGCACTGGCAGGAGTCACGCCCCCCAACCCATGCAGGGCGAAGCTGTGGAGTGGACGCACAAGACAGAGCTGACGCCTCCAGACCCGAAAGCCAGCGGGCAGGCGAATGTGGTGGGGGAGCCCTGTGGCCAAGGAGCAGCCAGAGATGGAGCAGGGGAACCAAGGCATTACGGGGACCTGGTCAGAGCATCACAGGAAAAGGATTTCAAGACCAAGGGCAGGTCCGACGGTGGCAGCCACTGCCGAGAGGGCTGGGGGACGGGGCTGGAGAAGTGGGAGGGGAGGCTGCTGGTGGCCCAGGTGGAAGGCTCTGGGATGTGGCGGGGGCAGGAGCGGAAGCCTGGCCCGAGTGGGAAGCCATGAAGCAAACACCATGAGGGACAACAGGAAAGGAGAGACAGGGATGGGAGTGGAGGAACCCAGGACTAGAGGGACACAGGCAGGGAGGATTTGTTTCTGAAGACAGGAGAGACTTAAAATAGATGAAAATACTGGTGGAAAAGGACCTAGACAGCAGATGAAGAAAAGACAGAGACTCCAGTGCTCCAGGGCACGGGCTGGAAAGAGATCCCTGGGGGAAGAAGGAGAAGATGGGTGGGAAGGACAGAGAGTGGCTCCAGAGGCCTCTGCTGGCAGAAGTTAGAGGGTGGAGGTGAGGCTGTCTGCTAAGAGAAGAGGGGAGGCCTGAGGGCGGTGGAGCAGGGGACGGGGAAGCCAGGCATTTGATGGGGCTGTGTCCTGCCAAGACTACTGGCAGGCACCCTGGGGGGACTCCCCCGCTCGCTGCTATGGGATCTCCCCTAGTGGGCTGGGCAGCCCCTGGGCAGAGAGTGGTCCCTACTTCGTGAGGCTGTGGCAGGCGTATGGCCTCAGCAAACAGGCAAGGGCATGGGCAGTGGGCCAATGCCAAACGGGGGGTGAGTGTGAAGAAAGCAGGAGGACAGAGAAGGGTGGAGTGCCTGGGAGACAACTGAGCAGGGAGAACGGGAGCCTGCAGTCACCAGGGAGGGTGTGGGGATTGCTGGGTTACTGACCTGGGAGCAACTGAGGTGGTGACTAGGCCCGGCTGGGGCAGGCATAGGTTGGAGAAGTCCTAGAACTGGGAGGTATAAGGGCTGAAGAGCCAGAGGTCTGGAGGCTGGAGGTGCCCAGGACAAGGTGGGCTGTGGGCCGGGGGGAGGGCGCGGGGGAGCCACAATCCAGACAGTGTGAACAGGGTGTGACCAAGTGACAAGGAGGCAGGCAGCAGGCGTCAGAAGAGGGCAGGACCCACTTCTCCCGGAGCCCTTCTCTCCTTGGGGGTTCTCCCATGTCCCTCCATTGTGTAGGTGTGTCTAAGGGCTGCCTCCACCCTCTTGGCCTCCTCCTCAGGCCAGGTCAGGCTCTCAAACCCCTGGTGAGGAGATCCAGAGCCATAGGCAGCAAGTCCCTGCACAGCCCGCCTGCTGGCACGGTTGCTAGGGGACACCAGCTTGTCGGGCTGATGTCAGTGCTGCAATTTTTTTGTCAGCCGTGAATAACTCTGAGAGGCTGCAGTGGCCACGCCTTCCCAAGCTGTCTACCAGGGCCAAGGCCTACGGCTGAAATTTTAGGAAAGCACATCTGGGCTGACCATAAAATGGGATTTCATGCTGGTGGCTCCTGCTTCTCTCAGTGAAATCCCTGCTTGGCCTTGGGGCAAGGGGCAGGGCAGGTTATCAATCTGGAAGGATGCTGTGGTTCCCAGGCTGAGGCCTGGGCCTGCCCTTTTGGTCATCCATGGAGCCCACCCTCAGAGTGCAAGGCTCAGCCTCCCTTCTTCCAAGAGCCAAACTGCTTGTGGGGCCAGAGCAGTGACAATCACAGCCAGCAGTGGAGGACACTGTGTTAAACTCTATCTCCCACTCTCACAGCAACCAAGGTCAGTTTGATCCTTATTCCCATTTTACAGACAAGGAAACTGAAACTCAGAAGTGGAAGCTGAACAAAGAAGGCACAGAGCTGGGAAGTGCGGGAACTGGATGCAAGGCCAGGCTACCCAAGAATCGATCTCAAGCCCCACCCTATTTTCTGATGAATCCACTCCCAAGCTGGCTTCATGCCCAGTCACAAGCTGGATACTCTCAGCCATTGGCGCTGGGCCATGGTTGGAGACTGGGCCTGCTGTCCAGGCCACTGACAGCCATGGGTCTTTGCAGAAAGCCTCTCCCATGGCAGAGTTCTCAGCACTGTCCATTTACTCAAGTAGCCAACGTGTGCCTACGAAAAGTCTGGAGGCTGTGGCGTCGAGGGGGTCAACCTGGCTCATGGCTCTCCCTCTCCTCGGCCCTGCCAGGGCTGTGCGTTCTCTCTCCCTAATCTCAGCTAGTGCCTGCCAGCCTAGCTCAGTGGCTGCTTGGTCTTCAAAGTTGGCCCTGCTTCCACTTCCTGGAGGATGAGTGGGATGGTTCACATTGAGCTTTGGAGGGCTCTGCCCCCACCCCCCACCTCAAGGGGTCTGGGTGGTAGCTCTGGTTGCCGTGGAACCCCAGAGCCTGCCAAGCGCAGTCCCAGACCCCACCTGTGTCAGCTGACACTGGGGTGAAAAGGTTGGGGGAATGATAAGGAGCTGCTCTTGCCCAGGAAATCTACAGAGTAGAGAACAAGCCCACATCTCTTCTCCTGATGCCAGCCCTGCCCCACCATTCAGGTCCAAATTCAAGCTCAAACCCTAGGAATCAAGTTCCTCTAAGGCTTCCCATCACCCCATCTCTCTGAGCCCCAGTTTCCGCATCAGTAGGTGTGGGAGGATCTTCCTCAAGTCTCTTTTTCCAGGATGATGACTACATAAGTAAGTCAGGCTCTGACCGCCCCAAACAACCCAACCAGGGCCAGACCCGTGGTGACCAGCACAGAACAGGGAGGTCAGTTCTGATGGCTTGTTTGGGAAACAGCAAGAGTAAAGCAGGTGTTTGCACTGGAGACTCTGGAGGTGGACACTCGGGTGGCCTGAGGACAACTCTGGAAGCAGCTTTGGTCTCAGAAGGGCTTGTACCTGATGCCTCTGATACATGTGACAGGAGGCTGGGCTACCCAGGAGGCGGTGGCTGCAACGTGGGTGCCTTGTCCTCTGCCATGGCTGAGACTAGTGACATTTGTCCCCTTCCACCCCTCTCCTTCTGACCTGGGGTTAGGCCAGCTGCTAGGCAGTGAGTGCCCTCCAGGACAATAGGGTCACTTCCCCCTTGACCAGGCCCCAGGGCAGATGAGCTGGGTCCAGTCCCTGCTCCCATCAGTATAACACCTGTTTTTCAGACTTGCCTACTGAGATGCAGATTAGAAAAGCAGTTGCCTCGGGTCACACAAAGCTCCCTCGATGCTTCCACTCAGGGCTGTTTCCTGACCAGGCCTGGGGAGAGGCGAGACTGTGTGTCTGTACCCATGGAGGACACTGACATGATGTCACGTGCTCTGGAACCCTAGAACTTAATGTGCCAGAGAGGAGAGGCCAGAATAGCCCTTGGGGCTCACAGAACTGGACCAAGGACCCGGACATCCTACTTCATCTCACTCAGCCCCCACAGCTACCACCCTGGGCTAAGCCACTATCATCTGTTTCCTGACACACACCCGGAGGGGGGGCATTTCCTGCCAATCCACCCATTCTAGACCCTGTGACGACTCCTCCAAGACAAGTGTTTGGTAGAAGTCCCTGCCACAACGGGACAGTCCCTGCTTAAAACACTTTTACAGCTTCCAGACACACTTTGGTCCACCAACCCAGCCTTGTGCGATCTACCGGCCCCTCTAGCCTCACCCTTCCACTCCACACAGACCACTGCTATTTCTCAAGCCCGCTCTCACGTGCTTCTGTTCTCTGCTGAGCACCCCACAGACCCCAGAGAGTCTCTGTTGCCCTGGCTAGAGTGCACTGGTGTCATCCTAGCTCACTGCAACCTCAAACTCCTGGGCTCAAGCGATCCTCCTGCCTCAGCCTCCCAAGTAGCTGGGACTACAGGTGCACACCGCCATGCCCAGCTAATTTTTCTACTTTTAGTAGAAACGGGCTCTCGCTCTTGGTCAAGCTGGTCTTGAACTACTAACCTCAGGCGATCCTCCCGCCTCAGCCTCCCAGAGTGTTAGGATTATAGGCGTGAGCCACCGTGCCAGGCCTGATCCTTGCTCTTGATGCCCCAGGCTCTTAGCACAGGTGAGTGGGGCAGCTTGGGAAGCCCCAGTTCCTCCCCTGCATCAGATTCTAAACAGAAGTTTATGTGTTAGGACCAGGCACAGCCTACAGAGGCCAGAAATGGGGCCAGAGACAACAGGTGTTGAAAGCCTGGATCTTTGCCCCAGCTCTGGTGCTCCCCAGCCTTGCCACCTGGGCAGAAGCCCCACCCTTCACCAGGCCTATGATAGGGCCGGGACAAGGGCGACTCAGAGACTCAAGAGCTGGACGTGTCTCTGTTCTGTAAAGTATCAGTCACCCCTATACTGTCCAAGACCTGGAAGCCCCCAGCCCCTTGGCTAGCCCCCAAAGCAGAGCTCACGGTTTGAGTGCTGGCTGCTCCAGGGCAGTAAGTGTAGCATGGAAAGGCCTCTTGGGGTGGCCTGCCAGTCAGGTGGGTGGCCAGGCGGCAGGAGACTCACCCTTTCCAAGTCCTGCCGCAGGTGCGTGAAGAGCTTCAGGCGGCGGTAGAGGACGTCCTGCTCCTGCTGAGCCAGGTTGTCCACCTCGTCAGTCTTGGGGGTTAGCAGCGGCTGGTTGGAATTGGCTTTCCTCTTCAGCTTCCAGTACTGGTAGACGAAGTCGACCAGTGCCTCGGCCAGGTCCAGCCGCTCAGCCACCTCAGCCGGCTCCACCAGCTCGTAGAAGTCTTCCTCCAGCTGCTGTAGCCGCTGCTTGCGTAGGGTCACCTTTTCCAGGTCCTCGCCGGCCTGGCTGGGCTCCACAGGTTCAGATGTGGGCTCACCACGCGGCCCCCCATCACTGTGCTCCTGGCAGAAGGACTTGAACTTGACCTCGTCATTGTCTGCTAATATAGTCCGCATTTCCAGGCCGTGGTCAAAGGCGCACGTGACGTGGAATGCTGTGACGCAGGAAGGCATGGAACACTGGAGGGAGAGGAAGGCGTCATGAAAGGAGCCCTGGCGGGAGGGGAGAAGGAAGAGGAGCTTCTCCCAGTGCTCCACTGATAATGCAGAATGCTGGTGAGACCTTAAATAAAATGGCACGGGCTCCCAACATGCTGCGTTGATGGGGAGAGTTATGGCAGGTGGAAACGAGGAGCTCTGGGGCACCTGGAGTGGTAACAGTTCAACACCATATACCCTGGGGGAATCAACAATCAGAATATGGCTGGGCAACCTCTCTGGGGACAAGGTGAATTTCTGTGTGGGCAAAATGACTTTGGGATCAGAAGGCGTCAAAAGAAAGGCTGATGATGGGGTCACCAACATGTGTACTCCTGCAGCATTATCTAAGATGGGGACTGCAGTCCTCTTTGTCCTCTGGGAGAAGGCGCTGGACTGGGACCCCTTCCTTCTCCTCTTGCCCAGGCAGCCTCAGATGATGGCTGTGGGCAGCTGGTAACTGTCTCAGCAATCATGCACCTATTAGTGACCATTTCACAAACCCTTTGGAAGCCTTATAAATGGGTGGAGGCACATCTAATGTTTGCAATGACAACTCTTCCTGGAGAGATGAGCAGGACAAAGGATGATCTCAACCCCACCCTCAAACCACAGACCAGAGGCATCATCACCTGGGAGCTTGTTACAAATACAAATTCTCAGTTCCACTTCAGACCTACTGAGTCAGAATCTCTGGGGAATAGGTCTAGCAATCTGTTTAACACACCCTCCAGGTAATTCTGAGGCACACTAGACTTTGGGAACCACTGCTATAGACAGATTAGTGCAGCCCTGTCCTGTGTCAGGAGAGTCAATTAGATTAGTTGGAGGAGAAGTTTGATTCCTACCTACTCCCCACAAGAAGTCAAGTTTAATGTCAGAAGTGAGGCCAATGTATTTATCAAGCCCAAAGACACTTGCTCTCAGGGGGAGCCAGAGTTCTCAGCACTCCAATGGGGTGGTGAGCCTCAGCTCCCGGGGCCTGTCTCCACTGCCTAGAGGACCTGGGGATAGAGCAATGCCACCTGTCCCCCACCAGGTGGGCAGGTGGAGGGTGGTAGCAGATGCTGTTTGTGAGGGTGCCCAAGGCACACCTCTCTTTGCAGCTGGCTCCTGGGCAGTAGAGGGGTAAAGTAGGCCACATACCTGGATGCAGGTGCCTGTGCACTCCTTGCAGAGGCTGCAGGACAGAGCCCAGCGGCTGGCTGGGATATGTGAGATCTTGGTGATGGGCTCCATCTTCTCTGGGCAGCCAATGCTGACCTGGGCAGGATACAGGGAGTTGCATCAGGCCTCTCGTCCCCAGCCTGCCTTCAGAGATGCCCGAAATGGAGGGCTGTCTGGTGAAACCAGGCAGTGGGCAGACAGGGCAGTGGCTGAGCCCCCCAAATCCCAAGTCCTTCCTGACACCTAACAAGCATGGCTGAAAGGCCTGCATCCCTCCTAACTCTCCCAAGCTGACCACTGGTTGAGTGTGTGCTCATCTGTGACTAATCTTAAATTATCTGTGAATGTGCGTATCACAGATACGCACAAATTATCTGAGAGTGCGTATCAGTGTGTGTAGCTGGCTAGGTGACTGTGCCTGTGACTTCGTGTGTGTGTGTGCACGTGCACATATGTGCATGGGTACATGCAAGGTCTCCCTCCCTTCTGCACCTCAGGCCTTTGTTAATATCTTCAGAGTTTTTATTATAACTTGTATTTATTTTGCTTATTTTTCTGGGCACCAAGATAAAGCTTCATGGCAGCATCTCCTCTTGGGGGTCTTTAGGGCTCTCCTGGTTAAAGGGATGTGCCATTGCTTAGTTCCTCTTAAGCAGGCCTACAACTGTGCCCAAGTCTACTGGGCACAGCCCACCCCTCAGACCCAGAGGCAGGGCATATTTGCCTCCACACTGCCCATGCCCAAGAGGGAAAAAGGGCCCCCCTCTCCACAGGTCCTGAGCCAAAGATCCTCGTGATGGGGTCCTAGTTGGTTCTCTCTGTCTCTGCTGTGACCAGCCTAAGGCACACTCAGAGGTAGTCCCAGCCTTTGAGATGCTGATCTGGGAGTAAGCAACTACTGCTGACATGAATGACTACCATCACCATCACCGAAGCCTGCAATGTGGGCCCCAGCAGGGACCTTCAGACTGTGAGCCCAGGAAGGGGAGGGCCATGTGCCGACAGGGCCCCTGGCTTCCTTCCGGGCACAGGCAGCACTAGAGTGGGGCCTCAATCTGGGTCAGGGCACCCAGCAGTGCTGGGGCTGAAACTCCAGTGAATTTCAGCATTTCATATTTCAAATAAAACGGACAACCTCCTCGGAGCACAGGGCTTCTGCTGACTCACTCTCTGTGGACCCAGTGTTGCCCATGGCCCTCCCACCTGGACTCAGACACAGGCCCACCCCTCCATCCCAGCCACAGCCATAGCAGCAGGCCCACTATTCACCTTTTATTTAGGCTTATTGCCTGATTTTCTTCTAGGTCAGTTGGTTTATCTTTGTTTTAAACATGCAGACTGACTTTGGTTGGAACCACGCCTAGGTTTAGATGGACCTCACAACCCCTATAGTCAGCTGCCTGAATTCTGTCTAGACCTTAGACCTACCTCCTCAATACCCCAGCAGCCCATAACCCCATTTTCCCACAGAAACCACGACCTGAGCTCTGCCCATGTTCAAAGGCAAAGTTCTCTGTGGGCTGCTACCTTCTTCCCTGGCCTGTCACCTGAGATCCCAGCATTTTAATGTGGGTCTATCACCCTCTTTCCCCAGTGCTCAGACACCTGAGTTCCATGCAGACCCACTTCCCCATGGGCTGATCCCTGGGGCTGCCATAGCCCCGATGCTGACCCACCTCAGGAATCCACAGGGCGCAGCTGACGTGCACCCACTTGGTCCCACTTCTGGTGGGCTTCAAGGCTCCTCCTCGCTTGGGGCAGAGCAGGCACTTTGGCTGGACACCCAGGGCACACGTCCGGCACAGCCAGCTGCCCATGGGCACCTTGAGGATACCATAGCACGCCTGGGGAGAGAGCAGGGTGGTTATGAGTCAGGGGCACTGGCCAATCTGTGTCTGGTCAGCAGTCAGCTGCCAACGGCCCCAGCCCCAGGCTACACTGCTATGCACCTCCAGTCTCTGGCAAGAAGACCTCCTGGGGAATGATAAGGCAAGGAAGGGCGCCTGGAAAGCTCTTTGCCAGCTTGTGTAACTGAAATTTCACCATTTCACAGTCCTCTGTGAAAAGGCTCAGGTCTGCCCTCTGCTGGGAGGAGAGTCACTTTAGCCAGAGGTTCCTAACCAGCAATGGGCCTCAGGGGGCTCCATGGGCCCCTCAAATTGAATACAAAATTGGGTATACACTTCCTGGGAACAAGGCCCAGAGCTTTTATCTTTTTCACACAAGTATCTGTGAAGAGGGCTCCTCCTGGTCATGCCTCCAGCTTGGGAAAGACACATGGACCTAAGAGCAGCTGGGTATAGGGATGTGCAGGTATGAGGGGTGCACTGCCTACCCAGTAGGCTGCGATGCCAGCCTGGTGGAGCCTCTGCCTCTGAGCTCCCCAGGGGCTGTTCCAGCAACAGTGGTAAGGACAGCCTCAAAGTGGGCTGGACTGAGCCCGCTGAGTCCATCAGGTCTTCTGCAAATAAGGCCCAGAGATACCCAAGACCTAGAGCCTTAATCAAGAGGGGGGCCTGGCCAGGCTGCAGCTGGTTTATAATTCCAGTAATGGTAACAAACACTTCTAGCCCTTACTATACTGTTCTAAGCAAAGAACTCATAGTAAACAACTTAATCCTCACAACAATTCACTTTTATTTATAGTGAAGAAACAGAGGCCCAAAGAAGTTAAGAAACATGCCCACAGTCACACAGCTTGTGAAGGGCAGGGCCATGATTTGAACCCAGGTGGCCTGGCTCCAGGCTTTGCTGTCAGTCACTGCCCTGTGCTGCCTCATCGTATGTTCAGGCCGTGGGGAGCAGGAAGTGCGGTGGGGCAGGGTGCTCATGGGGAGAGGCTGAGGGAGGCTGCCAAGGAGAGGACAGAAAGACCACCGATGGGCGTTTGCTCAAGTCTGGCTGGCAGGGCTGAGCCAAGGGGTCCTGGGTGTCCCTGGCATCATGGGGCACTCACATCATTCCCTTCCTCCCCGTCCCTTTGCCCTCCTTAGAAGCCTCTGCCCACAGCGCCCCTGTGCTCCTACAGCCAGGATGACCACCCCCGAGCAGGGGTCTGCCCAGGCAGCATGTGCACAGTGCGGACGAGGCTGACTGGGGGCGGGGGGGTCTGTCCACCTGGTGCACACAGACGTTGCACTTGTCACAGAAGACCATCTCGTTGCCATCCTCGCCCTCAGGAGAGCGGCATACGTCACAGACAACGTCTTCGTCATACTCGATGCCCAGCCCCTCCTGCGTCTCGATGGCCCGGGCCATATTCTGGTGGCACAGAGTCTCCAGTTCCTCCAGCACACGCTCTAATGTCAGCTCGTCCAGCTCTGGCCTCTCTGTTGGGAGGACAGCAGAGGGGATGTTAGGAGCTCTGAAGAGGACTTGCCTCCTGGGGCTGCAGGAATTCAGGGCAAATGGATGGGAGAGTTTCCATTCATCCACTGTGTGACCTGGGGAGAAGAAACCCACTGCCTAGGGCCTCAGCTTCATCCTCTGAAAACTGAACGGCCTGGACCATTCAATCTCAAAGGCCCCTGACCTGTCATGGTGTTCTAACTTTAGACAGCCTGCCTGTGACCACAGGGACACCTGTGTGTGAGCAGATAACATGGAAAAGTCTCTGGGATGTGGCCGACTCCATGGGACATACACTGCTTATGCTGTGTGTATGGGGAGACCTTCTGAGGGTGGCTGAATATGGCAAAGCTGGCCCTTCCTGGGACATGTTAGTGAGCTCCAGCAGGCCCCTGCTGATCCTGGCCCCATTTGTCACTCTTGACTCACTTATGTGCTCACTTACTCTCCATGTAACATTCACGCTTACTACGATAGTCCCAAGATCCTTGTATATCACATGCTATTATTGCCCCCACCTGACAGCTGCAGAAACTTCAAGAGGCAGAGACACTAACCAGTAACTTCACCAGTCAGTAATGCAGTAGGGACATTCCCCTCAGGTCCATGCAGTACCTAAGCCCAGTCTTGGCCACTGCCCTTCTGCGGGTGAAGATGCTAGGGGTGGCAAGAAAGCCCTCCCTGCTCTGGCTGATCCCATTTTTAGCACAGTGGGTCACCTACCCATCTCCTTGAGCTCTGAGTTGATGAGCTCCAGCCAGTAGGCGTCAATCTCGTCCAGGTCATAGCGGCTGCCCCCTGGCCAATCAGGCTGGGAGCCCTCGCCAAGTGTGGAGCCACTCGGGGACACCTGGGTAGGGGGGCCTTCCAGCGGCGGGAGGATCCTAGAAATCAAGAGGGGGTGTCATGAAGAGAGGGGCCTTCAGCCTGCCACCCTAGGGGACTCCAGTGAGTTAGCCAGCCCATCCGAGAAGTTGGTGGGCAAGTGTGAGGTGTGAGACTTTGATGCCAAGCATGGCTCACCTCCTTTACTTCCCCCCCCTTCAATTCCTCCTCCACCATCTGCCCACCCTGCAGAGACTCAGATGACTGTGGGTAAAAAGTCTGCACACAGAAGACCCGAAGGGCTTTGGGGCAGGGTGGGGGTTGGGGACAGGGGCTGATCCACAGCCCTTGCTCACCCCTTAAGAATCTACCCTGCCCAGAGCACACTTCTACTATCCTCCCCCCATGGCAGCTGGCCCTTAGCTAAAGCCCCAGGGTCTGGATTTGCCCTGCCTGGGCATAGGAAGTGTCCTAAGTGCTATCCTGGGCAATGCCTTGTGCCAGCAACTTTGGGACAAGTGGAATAGGGCCAGTTGAACTCTAGGTCCTTCAGCATACTCCTCAAGGATGGGGAGGGGTCAGGGATTGTCCACGTACCTTCACAAGCTCTGGCCCCTCCTTCACCAATAGCCTGAAAACCCCATGGCCTTAAGGAGAGCTAAGACCATGTCTCCTCTGGAGTTGGGAGGAGCCCTACCAAGGTACATTGCTGTGGCCCAAGGTGACCCTTTCCAGACAAAAGGTCTACTGCCACAGGGACACAGTGTTGTCCACAGACTTTGTCCTTCTCCCAGATACTGTTACATGGCAGTACTACACTGTTACCTGCCTCCCCCCAACCAAGATGGAGGCCAAATCCCCTGGACATAAGGATATGCCTACTACAGTCCCAGGATCACACTCAGCTCAGCCCTCCCTCAGGACCATGGTTCTGCCTGTGAGGCAGCTTGGAAGGGCACTGGCTGCAGGGCATGGACTCAAAGCCCACTTCCACCACTTAATGTGAGACTCTGGGTAAGCCACTTAACTTCTCTGTGCCCCCATGTCCTCTCCTCCAAAATGGGCTAATAATAATAATACCTACCTTGCATGGTTGGTGAGAGGAATTTAATCCTCTCACTGATGATTGTAAAGCTCTTAGAAAAATGCCTGCCACACAGTAACCACTGTGCATGTGTGTGTGTGTGTATTTTGAGACCTCAGAGATCACCTTTCTCTTGAACTGGAACCCAGGGGGAATTCTGTCTTGGCTCAGCTGTGTGCTGCCCCTCACCTCCTGATGCCACTTCAAAATGCCAGCTCTTCCCACCCCCCACTGGTTGCCATGGTTATTGCTTCAGAGCCTGGCCTCCTCTGGCCAGCCCTACCAGGGCTGAGGCCCCTCACCTGCCCGAGAGGCCTCCTGGGGTCAGAGGCAGGGCTGCCAGGGCTGTGACTCAGCAGTGACTGGGAAGGGAAGGACAGGACCCTAGGTGGCACAGAGATATGGCTGCGCTGTAGGGAGGGCTCCTGGGTTCCCCAGGTGTCAGCAAGAGGGGCAGGAAGAATGAAGGAGATAGGTAGGCAGGGGCCCCAGGAGGGAGAGAGAATGGCCTCCAGGCCTAGCTACAGCCAAGGGGGCAAGGAGAAAGGGAAGCAGTTTGGGATCATCTTATCTCACACAAGAGGCCCACATTAAGGAGGGGCTCAGGTAAGGAAAATGACTGCTTCCCATACCAGTAGGCAATTCCAAATAGAGGCAGTATCAATTCTCTCAGTCCAACAAAATTCTGCCTTTCTCCATGAAACTTATTTGAATTAATGCATTTAAAAAAAAAAAATGCAGCCTGTAATTTTGTTGTGACCTAGCTTCGTTTGTGCCCTAAGCACATGCTGAGTGGAATTTTGGGCAACCTTTGTTTGAATGCCCACCACCTACTGGCATAACTACCCACACCTGCTTGCCTAGTCAGCTGCCACCTGGCCAGGCCCCATGGGGCCAAGATCACTGTCTGTTCTCTGGGGAGCCGGGATTAAGGGACTCACACCAGAAAAGGCATTTTGTGTGCTTCCTAGGTCTCTCATCTTCACCTATTTGTCCCCTTCTGGCTCTGGCTATGGAGTGAAGTTCTCTTGCCAGGCATGGGCTGACCTGACCCCAGGACAAGGCCTCACCCACAGGACAGAGGTCAGCTGGGAGGAAGAGGTCAGCCGGGCTGAGATCTATGGGAGGGGAAGGGCTCTATCCCAGAAGACCAGACACCAGAGACTGGTTTTGCCCTGGGCTGAGACTTCTGGCCACACTGACGGGGCATTAAAGGCCCTCATTCAATTCACAGTCTGGGGGGTAAGGCAGGTTCTCATTACTCAGAGATTTCAGACCGGAGGAGGGAAGATCTGCCCAAAGGCCAGGGAGGGAGGGACAGAGGGGAACCAAGCAGTAGCTGGGGAGGACAGTCAGAGCCAGCATGCCAGGGTGATTGGGGCACAAGGCTCTCTTCTGGGGCCTCACAGGGGCAATTCAGGGCTTGTTCCTGTGGCCTGTGATTTCCTGGCCTAGCCCACTAGGCCCTGGTGGCTATGCAGGGAATTCCCCAGAATTTCCCAACTTCCTCATCTATAAAATGGGGACAGTAATATGTACTTTACAAGGCTAATATGATCATTAAATGAGAGATGAACGCAATAGGCTCAGCACAGCAAGTACTCAGGAACAGGGTTCCTCTAACAATCCTGACCCCGGTGGTAGCTGTGCAGGCTTCCAGATGAGGGCTGTACAGTGGGAGGTGCCCAGGAAGAAGGAGGGGCAGGGCTGTACACAGGGGAAGAAGAGGCATGGAGATCTCTCTGAGAGTACCCTTCCCCGCCCCCAGTCTATCCTCTCCAAAGAGCATGGGCAGGCCAGGGGCGCCTGGCTCATGTCAGCTTAGCGCAGCCATGCGTATGCTGGGAATGCACCTAGTAAAGCCAAAGCAGTCTGAACACGTGCTCTTCTCTTGATGTCACAGATAAAGCACCCTACAGGCAGACTAAAGCCAAGCTACTGGTGTGGAAGCATCTGCAATTAATTACCCAGGCCAGTGGATGTTTCCGGAACCACCTGACATTGATAGCAAGTAGAGAGGACAGACTGCTGGGCCAAGCCTAATCAGGACTCACCTTGCTCTGCCCAGCTGGTGGCCTGCCCTTCCCCCTGTCACCCTGGGCCCTGGCACATGCAGCAGTGACTTGGCATGCATATTCTCACTTAATCCTCACCACACACCGTCAGGCAGTTACTGGTATTATCCCCATTTTACAGAGGTGGAAACAGGCTCACAGAGGTCAAGTAACAGTTCTTTAGTCTGCAGAAGAGAGGGTGTAAAACTGGCTAGGAGCCTGACCGGTTTCTGGCCCTGGGTAGGGGATGTGGAGAATAAATTCATGCTCTAAATCCTGCATATAGTAGCTCTGACACAGGCAGTGCATGGGCTATATATATAGCCAAAGTGTTGTACCCCCATAATATTCTGAAATTAAAAAAATTAATTAATTAATTAAAAAAATAAAAAAATAAATCCTGCATATACTCCCAATGGGGCTCCCAAGCCTTCTGGGGAGGCCTGGGGCTCCCCTGATTCTCAGAGAGCCCTACAGTCACTGGAAGAGGATTGGCCCTCCCCAGTATCCAATCCCCATAGAGCACCAGTCATAGGTGCAGCTGCCAGGAAGCAATAGTGCCAAAGTCAAGAGAAGTGACAGCTGTGATCTTTGCCCCAGGCCTGACCTACATGGGCCCAAGCACGAGCCATGAGGCTGCCAAGTCTGGGAGTGGACCACCAATAACCCACGCTGCTCAGACCAGGCAGCTGGTCAGTGGGGGAAGCCAGGACACGAGACCCCTCTGTTCTGAGATATGACTTGGAGGGTTTCCCAGGGTGCATAAAGAAGCACTTGGCCGACCTCTGTAGCTAAAGGCAAGACCCTTGGCCATGTGGCTACCTCCTAACAAGAACAGCCAGGGGTCTCTCTGCCCCATAAGATCAGAAGGCTATGAAGCCCAGAGAGGACTCATCTCCGACCCAGCCCTGGCAGGAGAGCCTCCTCAGAGGCTGGTAACAGTAATTGCTTCCTGAGCACCTACGGTGTGCCAGGCACATGACTCCCCCCTCGAAGAACTCTTTTAAAAGTAAAAGAGCTACAGAAGTCAAAAGCATGGCTTACCCCTGTCTTAAAGACTAGTTACAAGTCTGGAGATCTCCCTGATCAGCTCTGCTGTGGGACCCAGTTGGGATCAACATCAACATAATCCCCGGCCAATTTTTATGGAGTGCTTGCTGTGTGCTAGGCCCCGTGCCAAGTACCTTCTATGTGTCACTTCACTACATCATCCCAACACTGCTACCACGTGAGGTAGATTAGTTGTTATTATCATTCCCATTTCATAGATAAGAAAACTGAGGCCCAGAGACATTACACTTCTGGTCCAAGGTCACACTGAAAGTGAGTGGCAATCCAAACCCAAGCATTCTGGCTCCAGAGCAAAGCTCAAGCCCAAGCCCTTAGCCTCTCAGGTAAACTGCCAGTATTTCTGGAACATTTCAATGGTTTATCAGACAAGAGAACGGAGTACGGAATAGAGACAGGGTAGAAAGGAATCCCAGGACTGGTAGGTCCCTTACCTGGAGAGCAGCCTCCCCTTGCTCCCCTGCCCTGACGGCCCCCTAGCCTGGGCTGCCTGACTCACCTTACCACAGGCTCTGGAATGGCCTCTGCCCCGGCGGGCACCTGCACACCTTTCTCCCATTCTTGCCGCCACGGGTCCGCCAGGATGTAGTAGTCATCTGGGCTGAGCTGGTATGAATCTGGGATCTTCATGGCAGTGATCAAGTCTGTCCGGAAAACCTTGTCCAGGACCAAGAGGGGAGAAAATGGCTTCAGACTGCCTCAGGGCAGTCTGCCGTCAGGCCAGGGGAAGAGGCAAATAAATGCAACTCAAGTGGGCTTTCCGCCTGCCCACTTACAAATAAGAAGACAACACACAAGCAATAGCAATAATAAGTGACGTATCTGCTCAGAACCCAGCACATGCTTTGCACAAGCACACGTTTCATAAATATGATGAACTGAATTCACATTGTTCTGACTTATCAAAGGACAGAGTTTGAGTGACAGATGGCAGTGGACCTAAGAAAGAAGGAGAAAGACTTGTACAGAAAAGAACAAAAAAAAAAAAGAGGAAAAACTTAGAGGGCAGAAAGGCTTCCGTGAAAGCAATGCTGCCATATGTGACCGTTCAGGGGATTTCCACTGGAGGGTTACAATCATGTGATCTGTTTGTACTCACAGGCACAAGTAAAGGTATAAAACAACACAGGGCACCAACTTCAGGAAAACAAAAGGCCAGGACCTTACACAAATGGCCAATGGACGGCTGGGCTTGGGGCAGCCTAGAGAGCGGCTTGGCCTGAGTCAGGACCTCCAAGGTCCCTCAAGAACAAGGACACTATGTCTTCTACCTGGACAGGGGCTCCACATTACCATACACTGTGTGTGATGGGGTAGGAAGGATAGGGTTGTTTTCCTTCTTAATCGAGCCCATCCAAATCTCTCAAAGCCAAGCCATGAATGGTCACACCCCAGTGCTTTTGGTTTTCTTCTGAGCACCTGCTCACCCAGGGGCAAACTGCTCTTCCTTAAGTTCTGTCTATCGCCCCCCACTCCTCCCCCAGAACACTCTCTAAACCCTGCCCCAGCCAGCACTGGCAATGCCTCCTGCCCCAGTTGCCTGATCTCACTGTGACACCCCCAAGTGTTGTAGAATGTGGTAGCACCGCTAAGACAACACGTGACTTGCTCAGGTACCAGCTTTCCCAGTGATCATCACTTGAGAATCACAAGTTAAAGAACTCACATCATTGAGACGAGAGAAACCACTTCAAGGAGTACTTCAGGCCTCAGACCAAACTCCAAACCTAACCCTCCCTGGAGAAGTCAGTATGAACTGCTATGCCCAGGGCTAAGTCAGCTCATTTATAAACCAGTTCAATGGTGACCTTTGCCTAAGGGGGGTCCAATCACTGGTTATGTGTGCCTCATTTGACTCTAGGTCCATAACCACAAGGAAAGCACTGAAACGGGTGCACTGAGAGGCCTGAAAGCAGCATCTTGCAGAATCTAATTAACGTCTGCATCTAGCTAGAGACAGCCCTGGCTTGAAAAAGGTCAAGTTTTTTGAAGACTCTATTTGCCAATATAATTTAATTGTTAGGACTAACACCCTAACATTTAATTAGGGTGCCAGTGTGAAAAAATTAAAATCAGATTACAATTAAATGCTAATTAAACAGAAGATGGAATGTGGCTAAGATTTCACAGCCCTGATAATTTGCATATCTTATTAGCAAGTAGTAAGAAAGCTAATGCAAGAGCATACACTCAGGCACTGGGTGCTTTTGGGGGGCCCTTCAGCAGCCTCTTTGTTGGCTAGGGTCTTTCCCAGCAGAGGCCTCTGGAGACTCTGCCAAGCCCAGCAGGGCTTGGGTTAATTCCCTATGGGCCCAGCAGGGTGAACTGCACCCAAAGTGATTCACGACTGCCTCAAAGTGCTCCCAATCCAAGCAAGCCAAGTGGTGTGACATCCCAAGCTCTACTGCTCTGATGCCTTGGGGAACCAGACACCTGAGACAGCCCATCATCCTGCCCCAGAAATCAAACCTACAAGAGATCAATGTCACTGTGTGCCCTCCAAAGATGCATGGGTGGGCTGGAAACCTCTTGCTATTTCCTTATCTGGGGCTGTAACCTGTCACCCACTCTGGGATTCCTTCCTAATCACCAATTCAGGGAGTGCTGACTGCCCAACTGAACCACTTTCCATCCCATCCTTTCTTCCCAGCACTTATACTCCTGAAAAGCATCTGGTTGACTCATGTTGCTTGTTTTTTATCTCTCCCCAGCCACACCTGTCCTGCTGCCAGCTATATTCTCAGTGCCTGGCACTGAATACAAGGGCCTCCCTGGGGAATGATCTGATGAGTCTGAGACCCCTAGCCGGCTCCTAGCATAGTTTTTTGAACCCCCATGAACAGAGTGAGATACCTCTTAGAAAAACCCAGGGGCTGAAATCCCCAACCACACGAATCTTGAGGGCCTCTGAGCAGCAGGCAGCCTCTGTTCTGCCAGGCTTGAAGCCCAAGGACCAGTGCTCAGTCCACACTGGAGTCAGGAGTGCCACACCAGCTGGGAAGAGGTGGCCCCGACCTAGGACCAGGCTTGGTACTGAGAACTCAGAGCAAGAAGGGGTCCCCAGCTCTACTGGAGAGTCCCTTCCCACTGTAGTCAGGGAGATTCAGGAAAGACAGAAGAGTCTGGTTCCAAGAGAGATCCAAGTTTCATCCTGGGTTAGAGTTAGGTCACTCAGGGAGCAGGTGGCAGACTGGACATTAGAGGCCCTTTCAGGCAGGACTCATGGAAACACAAGGAGGGTAGCACCGTCATACGGGATCAGAGTAAGTCTCAGGGCTATTCCTGAATTAGTCTATTATTAGCCCCTATGCCAACTCTGTGAGATAGGTACTACCGTCATCCCTGTTTTACAGTTAAGAAGCTTGGGATTTGGGTTAAATAACCTATTCGGGGTCTACATGTTGGAAGTGACAAAGGAACCCAGGCCAAGACAACTCCTGCACCACCCAGCACTCCCCGCAGACTCCTTGCCCCTTTCGACCATATGCTCACTGCCCAATGCCCTGGAGTTAACTTGAAGGCAAATCAGGTAGCTTACCCAAGGGTTAGAATATGCAAATCTGACTGTGGCCTTTCCAAGTTCCAAGCCCTCCAGTGGCTCTCCACTGTCCTCCCACCAAGCTCAGATTGAACTGCAGAGCTAATGAGGCCCTGTGGCCACATGGATACACTTGCAGTTTCCCAAGCACTTTTTACCATTCGCACTTGGGAGGACCCTGCCTGGGACACTGCTCCCTTGCCAAAGTGGGGCTGGCATACTGATCCTCAAGGTCTCAGTCCATCCCACATCTGCTCTGGGAAGGCTTCTCCAATCCCAGGCTGGGTTCTGGGCTTTGTCTGAACGTCCACAGCCTCTGCATCGGAATCTCCTGGTTTCTTGTCATGTCTTTTCCACTAGACGGTGAGCTCAGTGAGGTCTGGCTGGGCCACAGGGTTGGAGCGTAGCAGTGCAAGCAGGGCCTGGCACGTGCTAGGTGCTAACAAATGTTGAATGACTCAAGATCCTTCCATGGATCAACCACTGCCTTCCTTGGTTGCTGTCCAAAGCAACAGCTGGGCAGCTGGGTACTCTGTACCTTTCAAAGGAACCTCTGTACATTCATATAAAAACTGTCCATAAATATGGCAGCCCAATAGTAACCTAAACAGCTCTGTTTTGAATTTCCAGGAGTTAGGCTTGGAAAAGGCTTAATTATTCTCCTAAATAATGCCTTAGAATGATTTATGAAAACTAAATAAAGAATTAAATGGACACTGATGAACAATAAGCCTTGCTGTGGCAAGAAAGTTGGAAGCTGGAAAATAAGCAATTTTCTTAGAATGTGAATGTTTACTATTTTTCTCTCTTTTGGCAGAAATTGACAAACTGTCTTTAAAGGTCTGCTGCCTAGCAACCAAGTTCTTCTGAGCTGCTTGGGAGATGTTAATTGTAGCTTCTTCAAACAGTATGAAGAATGTTTAGAGGCCTCAAACTCTAATTTAATAACCAGTCTGAGTGCCAGGGGTGCCCATGTAGCCCTGGAGGGGGCTGAAGACCCTGCTCTGCCCAGATGTAAGGATGCTGCTCCAGAAATACGTCACATGGCCTTGCCCTTCCATTCCATTCCTGAGACTAAAGATCACAACCATTCAAAAGTCTACCCTTCTGCACCTAATTCCCAGGAAGAACTAAAAACAGGCTCTGCAAGAAAGTAAGTCTGAGTGACCTCCAAAAGCAAATAAAGATAATGACAATAGGCAACTTCCTATGTGCACTGACCACATGGCCGGCAGATACCACACTAGGAATTTTAGTGTATGATCGCAAGTTTTGTAGATGTTGTTTGAACATTTCATCCCGGGACCTTGGTTTTCTGTTTTCTTTTCTCAAGGGGTGAATTGCCATATCATAGAAGATTTCAGACTAAGAGGCACCAGCAGGAAGTTTAGTTACTTAAGGAAAAGCTTCGGCAGTTATCACACAATTACAAAACAGAATTATTTGTGTAATTATTTGTTTCATGTCCATCTCCTCTACTAGTCAAGCTGCAAGAAGACAGACTGCACCTGTCCTGTTTATCATCGTGCCTGTTTTTTGCATAGTGTTTGGCACACAGCAGGTGCTCAAGAAATGCTTGTGGAATGAGTGAGTGAATGAATGAATGAACCCCAGGATTTGTTTGAAGTATGACTAAACTCTGAAACTTCCTGTCCTGTCTTAAAAGGAAGAGTGGAGGCAGGGGGCTGGCCCAGAGGATTCCTCCAGCTAGAACTGAAAAATCGGTCTTGGTCACTGACTCACAGCCACTGAAAATTGCTTTGGCCAGGACTGTCTCTCCTTGTCCTCTGTCCACACTAAGAGTCCCAGTGCAGAGCTTGAAGTGGCCTTTCCCCCTGGTCCCTCAAGGAATGTTTTAGGGTCTTTCCTGAAAGAGCCAACCTCATCATAATCATTAGAAACAACTGAGTGAAAAGATATTCCCCTGCTAAGGCAAGCTAGGTATTATGTGCTAATACTTTACATACACTGCCTCACCTAATTCACATTACCCCCATTTCACAGATGTGGAGACTGAGATGCAGAGAGGTTAAAACACTTGTCTGAGGTCTGTATTGTCCTTTAACCACAGCAGTACTGCCTGCAAACTAGCCAGGTAGTTCTTCTTTTAGAAAATCAGGTGGGGCTGGAACCCAATAAAGAGTATCTCAGCCAAGAGCAAACTTCGTTAAAATTAAGCATAAATCACCAGACAAGGGCTCTGGGAATAGCCACCCTCTGCCCAGTCATGTTTCAAGCTACCACTAGGCTAAGCTGGTAAGGTACTTAAAAAACAAAACAAAACCAAAACACTCAACATCTCTTTCTTTTACTTTCATGAGGATAACAGCACTTCCTTGCTCTTAAAGAGAATTTATTGCACACATTTCTTTTGCAAGACAAGTCCCAGAGGCCAGGAGGCCTTTCCAGCTGGCGGGAACAACAGTGTTTCCGACTAGACTAGAAGTGGATTCTGTCCCCCACCCCAGAGGAAGGCAGTGTGAGTCTCAGAACACAGGCGCTTAGACCAGGGCAAGGGCTCCCCCCAGCCTGCCTGCCTGCCAGGAGAGCAGAGGAACTGTTGGTGGGCTGGAAACTTGGCTCAAAACCACAGGGGCAAGCACAAAACCTTTTTTTGGATTCTCTCGTTTTACCTCTCAAGTTTGTGGGCATTTAGCATTTTACTACAACATATGCTACCACTGTTTTAATAGAAAATAACTTATTTCAAACATCTGGCTAACACCTCTGCTCCTTAGGAAGGCATCTTATTTATCCTGAAGTTTTGAGCCCCAACACAATCTGGCCACCCCCACCGTCACCCTTCACCCAGGGAAGAAGGATCCCATTTTTAAAAGCAGGGGTTAAGCCAATAAGCTGCATCTTCACTCACTACCTTTCTTGGGGTTGGGGTGGGGGGAAGCAGTCCTTATACAGGAACTTTTGGGGGACACTGGGTCTAGAGAACACTCCCTTGCTGGTAGCAGAGGCTGTTCACCTCTTTCCTGCAGGCCCTGTCCTCCGGGATGAGGAGCTGGGCACGAGTGAAGGGCCCCAGTGGTACATGCCAATTACCCCCATTCCTTCATCTAGGGATATACTAATTTGCCACCAGGGCCTACAAAGGAGCCCACAGTTGGATCCCAGCTCCCACCCACCCTGATCTGAGACCACCCAGGCTTCCATCTCAGGATGGCCAGCTTCACCAGACATTCCCCACCCCCTGCCCCACTCACCTCTCAGACCCCCCCACCCCCAAGTTCCAGGGGTCTCAGGAAAGGAAAGTCACACCTACAGAATATAAACTGCATAGCAGGGCCCTGGCAGGGTTCTACAGATAAGGACCCTGAGACTCATTTACTGAGGGTCACAGACCTCCTCATTGGCAAGGCCTGGGCCTTTTGGCAAAGCTGGCTGCTGCACCTCCCATAACGGACACTTTCCTGTATAGCACCTGCATCCTGCTGACAGAGGGCAAGCTCCCCAGGGACAGGGCCTGTGGGGACAGGGCCTGTGCTTTCTGTCCCCCTAGCACTGAGCTAGGCCTACTAGGTGCTCTTGACTGCTTGCTGATTTTAATCAGCATCAGCAGCTCCTGGTCCAAAGACCCACATCTCTTCTCTGCCTACTGACTTCCGAAGACTCTGACTTCCTGAAAACACAGCCTTCTACCTCAAGACAGCCTGCCTGGGGAAACCCCCACTGCCTGGCCTGCCCTTCCTCCTGCCTCTCTGCCCCAGGCCTGAAGATAACAGCCTCCAACAGTGGCTTCCAAACTGCAGGGCTGGCCTCCAGGTCTCTACCTGAACTGTCTTTCACACCCCTGGCAGGTCTAGGGCTGGGCAGAAACTTGTAAGTCCCCTAGCCCCTGTGGGAAGGGGATGGGCTAGGGGGGACTATCCCCATCCACACTCCCTGCCTTGGCTTATGTCTTTGAAAAGCCTCCCCCCCTTCCTCCTTCAACCTAGCCACAGCTTCCCATCTCACCCCTCAAAAAACCCCAAGAAGCTTTCTGGGAGCAACCAAGCCAGAAACTCCTGTCTTAGGCAAAAGGAAGAGGAAAAATCCATGTCAGTAGTTCTTAACCCTGGCTCCCAACAGGAGGTCTTTTAAAAAGTACAGGTTAAGGGGGTAGAAGGGGGCTGGATAATAAGAAATTACTTAATGGGTACAATGTATGGTATTCCAGTGAGGGGTACACTAAAAGCCCTGACTTTACCACTATGCAATATAACCATGTAACAAAATTATACTTGTACCCCATAAATTTATACAAAAAAAATACAGGTACCTGGGGCCTGTACAGACCATTTAAGTCAGAATACCTGGGGGTGGGGTGAGATGTGTCCCACAAAGGGTTAAACGCTAACAATGGCTATGCCATTTGCTGAGAGAGGCCAGGCCAGAAACCCAAGGCCTCAGCAGGGTTTACACAATAATACCAGCTCCCCAGGCCAGGCCAATCCCCTCCCTTCCTTTAGGACTTAAGGGCCAAGGGACAGATCTCAGTTTTGTTGGGATCCCATAAGTAGAAGAAGGCAGCAAACTGAGTCCCCAGGGTCAGCCCCACCTTTTCCTTCCACTGCCTAAGGGAATCTCGGGGGCAGACTTCCCAGGGCCTGTCCCTCCAGCCCTCAGTACTGAGGGCCCACACTTCCCCTTCACTCTGCCTGAGGGAGGGGGTCACCCACTGGGAAAGGGCCAGATGGGAAGCCGTGCCTGGAGGCCTTAGCCCTGTCCAGGGTCCTGACTCAGCCCTGGACAGGGCCCTGAGCACTTTCTTCAGCCCTGAGCACCTCACTCAGTGTAGGCCGCCCCTTGATTTGCATTCCTGGGGTACACTCCTGGGGTGCCCTGTGCCCCTTGATTTGCACTCCAGCGGTCACCACAGGGCACCCCTGCCTATCTCACCTAAACTCAACCCGAGCCCTTTCACAGCTGTTGGGTTCACCAGGCCTACCGCCTGTGCTATGCTAAGCACCCCTGGTCCTCAAATCCCCTCCCCATCACCGTCCACATTTAGAGATGAGGAGACAAGTGAACCACCGGTTCCATGGCTCTGCAGCCCACAGAGAGGGGTTTCCACCCCACACACATCATTCTGTAAGCACTTCTGCTGGGGACTCTCGCCACATTAAGAGCAGAACATGTGACCAGCCTGACACCACTCCACAGGCTTCACACTCCAGAGGACGGGGCGATGGGATCCCAGAGCTCCTTTCCCCAGGGTGTCCAAGGCCCTTGGCCCCGAAGCCCAGCAGACCATAAAGGCCCCCATCTCCAACCCATTCACAGAAAGAGGAGACAGCAGCCCAGCAAGGAGATTTAGTGCAAACATTCTCTGCTGTCACGTCCTCCCTCTCATGAACCAAAGAATTTGGAAGCTTTCATTGACGGTTTCCTCTCTACCCCATGATAACTCAGAATTTGTGCTGGTCATGGCTCAACTTTCTCACTTAGGGGACAAGGGAAAAGCTCACAGGCTGTTCTCCAGCCCGCTATGGGAGGAAAAACTTGTCCTTGGCAACAGTTTAAGGCTTCAAGGTGGGGAGGACTTCCTCAGCTCTCCTGGGAACAGGACTTGAGAGGGAAGGCATCTCCCAGGCAGATCTCAGAGGCTCCTGGGCTTGGACCTGGGGCCACGTATAGCCAGTCCCCAGCAGTGCTGGGCAACAATACTCTTATCATGGTTTGACTATTTTCAGGTGGGTAAAGGTACAAAGGCTCTGGGCTGGAAAGCCCAAGAGGCAGGGGAATTTTCTGCCCCATGCAAATTTTGTTTTGTTTTGTTTTGTTTTTTGAGACAGAATCTCACTCTGTCACCCAGGCTGGAGTGCAGTGGCCTCATCATAGCTCACTGCAGCCTCATACTCCTGGCCTCAAGCTATCCTTCCTCACCTCAGCCTCCCAAAGTGTTATGATTACAGGTGTGTGCCGGCCTTGCCTCATCCTGGCCTTGCCCCATGCAAATTGACCTTTTTTCTCAGCCTCTGCAGACACCAACTTCCTCCCAGGTGGGCCTGATCCCGGGTATGGAGGGCAGTTTTGCCTCTAGGAGGCAGCCCCTCCTCCCACTGGGGCTTGGAGGGAGTAGGGCAGGGGCAGGAGACTGGCTTGAGCTCCCCCTGGAGTCAGACTTCCCCACCCCACTTCAGCCTGAACCACCACTGCAAGCAGAAGATAGGTGAGATTCTCAGAGGCAGGTTCCTTATGTCCAAAATGGGCAGGACAATTCCTGCTTCCCAGGACCAGGAAGGCACAAACAGGTGGCTACTGTCTTAATAATTCAATTACTGCAATTGGGGAGTCCTTGTGGGTCACAAGGCTGAGGAAAGGTCCCAACCAAGAGGAGGCAGGGCCTCCCAAGGCCCCACCTGCCTTTTGCTTCCCAGGTGGCACTTAAGCACATCCTAACCCCCCACCCAGCAGGGCTACTCCAGAGAGCCTCACAACAACATCCTCCCCACAGCCGCCCCCATTTGCATTCCCCCCCTTAAGGCACTCCAGAGATAACCCCATCCATCTCCAACCCACCCCCATGGAGCCAAGGAAGGACCTGGGGGGGGAGGGAAAATGGTGGGTCAGGTCTCAAAGGATCCCACCCCCACCTCCCAAGGGGAGGGTCCTAGGGTAGGGTAGCCAGAGGAGGAGGAGGGGGGAGGAGGAGGGGGAAGGGAATGAGGAGGAGGAGGAAGGGAAGTAGGAGGGAAAGAGTGGGGGGGAGGGGAGGAGGAAGGGGGAGGAGGGGGAAGAGTGGTGCTTTTTCAAATGTAAGGCTGGGTGGAAGCACCCCAGGGGTTGGCTAAAGATTGTGGTACCAGGACTGCCCCCGTGGTGAGGGAGGGAAGAGGAGGGGACCAGCTTGGAACAAAGGTACCCTCCCCCACCCCATGCTAAGGGCTCTGCCCGAGAACTCTGGGCCTTCCTGCCTTTGGCACTGGTAGCCCCAAGGACCTAAGGTCTCGGCTGTATGACCTTGGGCTCCTCGCTTTCTAGAGTAGCATCCAGCCCCAGTGCCTGGCTACTCTGTAGGCTGCAGTAGTGTCCCGCTTAAGAGCCAGGTTTGAAACCCCACCTCTCAACGCTCCTACAGCCCCATCTGTGCCAAAGCCCTCTGTGCTCAGTACAATGACTGCCTAGTGGCCTTAGCACTGAAGACCTAAGAAGGAGCGATAAGGCCCTAGGATGTGATGCTTCAGAGAAAGCAGGAAGCAGGGCCCAGACCTCCATGAGTCTACCCACCCCCAATGCTCTTCCCCACAGCTCCAGAGGCCAGAAACACCTCCACCTGCTGTAAGAAACATCCCAGGTCAAAGTAAGGAAGGCTCAAAACGCAGACGCACATGAAATGGGCTTGAGAAGGAGCCCATGATTAGCTGGATGGCTCTGAGGACCCCATCCTTTACCACCACATCAGCAAATCTTTGTCACCCTTGGCCCGGCCTCCAAAATGTCCCAAATCTGACTGCTTTTTTTTGGTAATTTATTTTTTTATTTTTTAATTAATTTATTTTTTTACAATTTAATCGGAGCACCAATCCTACTGCTTCTGACTCCACTGCCACCACCCAGCTCTAAGCCACCACTGTTTCTCTGCTGGATGACTGCAAATGGTCTCCCTTTCTCACAGGGGCCAGTGGGACTTTTCATTAAACATCAGGCTTTGTCATTACCCTGTTTGCGATCCTTGAAAAGCTTCCCCTCTCACTCAGATCAATAGGAACATCTTCACAACAACCTACAAGGTTCAGGTGAATTGGCCCCTCCCCCTGCTCCTTCCACTCAGCCACACCTGCCTCCCTTGGCACTGCCAGGAATGCTCCACCTCCTTCCCAACACCTCACATCCTCACAGCGACTCACTCTCCCTCCCCACGGGTCTCAGGGAAGCTTGTCACTACCCACCTCGGAGGGCTTCTTTTCGTTCTGCCGGGGCCAGCCCGACTTGGTGCTGCTGGGCAGTTTGGAGCATCTTGATGCCGATGTAGATGTAGCGTGACCTACAGAGATAGAACAGTCCATTAGGGGTCCTGGAGGGCCAAGAACACCACCCACCTGTGTCCAAGGATAGGAAGCCTGTAAGGGAGCCCTGGCTTGAATGTTCAGGAAGAAGAGACCTCTGTGACCACCTGGTGGACTGTCCCTGCTCTGGGCTTCAGACTCCCCACTGATGAAGGGGCACACAAATTCTCCTCCACTCGCCAAGCAGAAGGGGCTGGGGAAACCAAACGCAGTTAGTGGGGCTCAGAATTAGCTTACTATGTGACTGTGTCTTCCTTGGTCACAGAGAGCTGGAATAAGCCTTCCATGCCACTCTCCAAACTGCCCCAGGTTAGGTACTGTCACAACACTATGGGGCGATACCCAGTGGCTATACAGAGGCAGGGCAGGGCAGTGGGAAGAGTGTTGCTCTGAATTAGACCCACAGACCACCAGCTTGAGCCCTGACCCTGCCACTCACTAGCTTGTCACCCTGGGCAAATGACTTAATCTGTTTAATCCTTAGTTTGTTCTTCCATAAAATGAGGGCGAGAGAATAACTGTCTTCAAAGGGTTGTTGTGAGGATTAAATGATACCATGCCTGTAAAATCTTAGCACAGTCTTGGCATACAATGATTCCTCAATAAATATTAGCTATTATTATTAGGCTCTAAGGGCCCTGTTGGGCTTCAGGGCAGTGGCCTCTGCCCCTGTGAGTTAAAGGAACAGCAAGAAGGGCCTTAGGGAGACCCCAAGGCTTTGGCTGAACACGCGTAGCAGCCATGGGTATGCACAATGGTTGGGGCTGATGGGGAGGGAGTCAGCCCCAGCCTGGCCCAACCCTGATGCAGCTCCAGGGCACACACCCTTGCAGGTACCTGGCCCTCTCAAAGGGTTCCTTTGCCTGCAGTAAGGTTAGAAGCAGAGGACGCAGTTCTTGGTTCTATTGAGCCAGGCCACAGGCAGCATGTTGCAGCCACAGAAGGCCAGATGCTGTGATCTCCTGCTGTAGGGAGGAAGGGCTGGCCAGGCTGGACACCAGAGACAACTGAGCAAAAAGAACCCAAAGGACAGTGACTGAGACCTGCAGGTAGGGAAGGGGCTGGGACCTGAGCAGCTGTGTTAGTACACTCATCCTCAGCCTCCGAGGGGCTGTGGAACTCTGGGTGCTAGGAGGGGCCTCAGAGATCCCCCTGATCCCACTTGTACACCACGTGTGAATAAACAGGTCTAGAGTTGCAGGGCTCCAGGCCCGGCCTCCCTGGCAGTGCAGCCTCTTTCTTAGCCTGGACATCCACCAGGGCAATCATTGCTAGGTGGGATCTTCCCAGCAGCATATCCCTCCTACCCATGGCAGATGGAACTCCTTACTCCAACAGGCACAGGCAGGCCTGGCTTCCTGGGCGTCTGAGAAGAGCTGCCTTATGACCTCGTACCACAGCTCTCACCTTGTGCAAACCTCCTTTCCCTTCTCCAAATTTCAGGGGAGGCTCCCTAAACTTCATTTTTTCCTTGACAATGCACCCCCCCCACCAGACATCCAACTGACACACCCACCCCACACACAAGTCTACCTCTGAGATTCTATTGCCAAGATCCCATGAAGGTCAGGGTTCTTTGTTAATTTGTTCAGCAAACATTTACTGAGCACCTACTATGTGCCAGATCATAGATGGGGATGCAGCAGGAAGCAAGACATGAGCCCTCTTATCAAAGAGCTTACCACTGGTTAGGAAATTATACTTATCCAGTAACTACAATAGAGCAACAGGTTTTGTATCTGTAGTGTAGAGACCTCCTATAGGGCCCTGACTCAACTTATGCAAAGGCCCAGAGCAGGGATGTTCTGTTCCAACCAGAGCAAAACAAGTGGAGCTGAGACCTAGAGGGTAAAAGGGAGTACAGTGAAGAGAACAAGGCCCTGAAGGCCATGGTAAGGTACAAGGACTTTCTCAGGAGCAGAGGAATACCTGACTTGATTTATGCTTTCATCAAGATGTCGCTTGGTCAGGCTAAGACCATGGAGCAGCCTCCTCCCACCTGGGCCTATGGGCCTGATAATTATTCAGATGCTTTCCCTATAGAAGCCCCAAATTGGAAGGTCTTACTGTCAGTGGTGTCAGAGTTATCGCTGCTGATGGAGTATTTTCGTCTCTTCTCTTCCATCTGCAACAAAAGGCAGGCCCATTATACTCATGGCGTGGGAAATCCTCAGCCTCTCAGAAAATCACCCCACGACCTAAAGTGCCCCATGACCTACCTCCCCACGCTTACTCCAATGCAGAAGGATAAGGCCCTGTCCCAGCCTCTCCCAACCACCCAACCACCCACCCACCGAGGTCCTGGGTTCAGAGAGGAGGCTGCATCTCCCCTCTCCTGACTCAATAGCCCTTAGAGGAGCAGGAGGCTGGCCAAAGCTGACACAGAGGGAGAGGGCATGTGGGGTCAACAGGCTCAAACGTGACGGTGACCATGACCTGCCCAGCTCCAGCTTCCACTCAAGGAAGCTCAGGCCCACCAGCAAATCCACTCCTCCCACTGCAAAGGCCTCTTGAGCTGCACCCCCTCTAGGGAGTGGGGAGGGTAGAGGAGAGGAAACAAGACTGATTTTTCCAGGAGGACTGTGCTATCCAAAGTGAGGGACAAGCCAGCACAGACAGCACTGAAGGCACAATCCTGAGAGTGGGGGTCAGCAGGGCACAGAAATGGGGTGCGGGTGGGGGAAGCTTCAGTGGGGTCCCTGAGACACATGGGCCAAGGTGCCTGGTCCTGGGCTGGGCTGCCCTGCCCTCCTACCCCAGATAAAAGCACAAACCAACTTTATCTCACCTGGAATATCTAACTTCAAGGTAATATGGGCAACTCTCATGTGCGGGCCTCACACAGAGCTCAGAAGGGGTGCTTTCTTTATCCATCCATACCATCTCCTGTTCCTAGGCATGGGAAGCTGTGATCTGTTAGCTCTATTTGCAGGTGAAGCTCAGTGCCTTGTCCTGCTAGTAATGGGCTGAAATGGGATTTGACGAGAGGTCTGATTCCTGAGCCTACCTCTTGAGCCCACGCTGGGCTGCCTTTGTGGCCCCCATCAGCTCCTGCCTGTTGGAAGTGTTTTCTCACCCATTATTTGTTCTAATCCTGAAGAGTCCTGGGTGGCAGAGCCTGATCTAGTCCCCTCGGAGGGGAGCACACCGAGTGCCTTGTTAACCTGCTCTGGGTCTTACAGCCCGTCTCTGGCTGAGTCCTAATATGAGAACAGATCCAGGGCTCAGAGTTCAGAGCATTTTCCACCACGTTCCTCTTCATCCTGGAACTGCCTCACTGCCCGTAGCAAAGGTCACAGAGTGAGTCTGTGTCAAGAGGGAGAAAGCCCCATGGCCCAGCCCATCTGCAGGTCAACCAGGCTCCCCACCCCTGCTCAGGATCCTATCTGCTGCCTAACACCTGCTACCCCCACTCCCAGTCTGGTCCTGATGAGCCCTGGGGTGCCCCTATCTTACTGTGGCCCTGCAGAGACCAGGGAGCATCTGCTCTCTAAGGCCCATGTGACTACCCAGATCTCTGAGCTGACCAGGATGACCCTCCTGCCTCAGACCTGACCTTGGCCAGGAGTTTCTCTCCACCCAATGCCCCCCAACAGCAGGATCAGGATGGCAGGAAGGCTCACTGGCTGCTGCCCAGCCCCAAAGGTGTAGGTAAAGTGCCCTCCTGAGGGTGAGCTACAAAGGGACACCTGGTAATGCAAATAGCTTGGATGCCTGGGAGGCAGGAAGGATGGCTAAGACTGCTGAGCACTCAGTGAGGCAGGTGGGTGCCCTAGGACACACAGACCTCACTGAGCCCTGAGAATAGCCCTTCCTTGTGGGTAGATACGATGGCTACCTCCCTTCTGCAGAGGAGAAAACTGAAGCTCAGAGGTTAAGTGACTTGCCCAAGATGACAGTGCTTGTGTATGACTCAGGAGACCATGTTCTTGACCTTCAGACTTCCCTACCTCTGTGTAGCATAAGTGCAAACAGCCCAGCAACCCACAGCTGCCACCCTCACTGCCCTCCAGGGTCTGAGTGTCCAGAGTGTGAGGACCAGCACTTTGGGAGGCCAAGGCAGGAGGATCACTTGAGGTCAGGAGCTCGAGTCCCGTCTGAGCAACATAGTGAGACCCCATCTCTACAAAAAATACAAAAAAATTAGCTGGGCATGGTGGTGCGCGTCTAGTCTCAGCTACTCGGGAGGCTGAGACAGAAGGATTGCTTGAGCCCAGGAGTCTGAGGTTGCAGTGACCTACAATCATGCCACTGCCCTCATTCCTGTGCAACAAAGTAAGACCCTGTCTCTAAAAAAAAATTATAAAAAAATTGAAAAATAAAAAGCTAAAAGAGTGTGGGGAAGGCTGCCTCTGACAGAACCCTGACTAGCCTACATCTTGCCCAGCCCAGCTCTGCCCTGTCACTGGCGCGGTAGGAGTAAGGGGAGAGGTGCTACAAATGCCCCACCCATTTCTCTACTGCAGTCATGAACGTGAATTCCACTTCTCTTCATTTCCAGCGAAGAGACACTTCCAAGCCAAGGTCTCCCACAGCATTAAAAGCAGGGGCTGTAGATTCAGGGGTGACAGGTTCAAATCCTAGCTCGACCCCTCACTAGACTAGGGACGATGGGAAAGGCATACCTCCCAAAGGACTGGATCTGGCTTTTTATATAAATTTCCTGAATTTAAAATGTTGGCAACTGAGTCAGAATTTTTAAAACACTTTGAGAGGGCCAAACTAAACATATGTGTGGGCCAGAATCAGCTGGTGAGAATAAACAAGAGCAGTGTAAAGCCCTTAGCACTGTGGTTGAAGATCCACACAGGTGCTAGATATTAATACCACGGCAGCCCTGGGCCAGGTCGAAGAGTCTTCCCACCGGTGCTCCCCGGGGGGCTCCTCTGACAGAGGGGACAATGACCTTGCACAGTAAGGAGGGTCCCCTAGAACGGACTCCTTGACTGCCCACATCCTTCTCACAATGCTGCTTCCTACTGTCCGGGGACCAACAGGTGACTATCAGCACGTAGGCCTATACCCACCCCAAGCCAGTTCCCCGTCCAACCTGTCCTCCACAAAACGCCCCAGAGTGCCCAGGGATTGTGCTTCTGGGTCAGGGCTGCCCCACTGCAGGCTATTATTAAGGGAGCAGATTTTGTGGTGGCTTAATTGGAATAATAACTAGTTTTCAGAGGGAAGCCACTGTTTTGTAAGCGAAGCTTCTTTCCTTTGAACCAAGTCTTTTCCAAAGGCCTACCTGCCTCTGATGGAGCCCCCACTGTCACAGTGGCTAATGAACCTCCAAATGAGGCCTGGGCCCCCTGTGAGACAGCCCTTTGTCCCATGAATCACCCTCCTCCCCAACCCAGCAAGGAGGCAGGGAGGAACCCTTTACCAAAGGTGAAATCCAGCACGGCAAACACAGGTAGGGATGGAGAAGCTGACACTTGATCGGGCCTCTGGTTTTCTCTCTCCACTGGCCCCTCTAATCTCTCCCAAAGCAAAGTCTGCTCTGGGAGAAGAGTATCTTAGTGTCACAAGGCACTTGCTTTTAGGGACAGAAAGCACTCCTGAAATCCTACCTATGAAGGAGACTCTAGGAAAGAAAGGCTCTCCTTTTCCTGCCATTTGCACCTCTCATGTCAACCCCAGCATGTAGACACATGTAGGAAGCTTTCCTTTGGTGTATGGGTGCCCTAGAGTGCCCTCTATGGAACAGAAGCCCATAGCCTCTCTGAGCTTCCTCTGTCCCACAGCCAATCTTTGGCAAGTCCAGTGGGCTCTGCCCCCAGAACACACCCACTTTTTTCCATCTTTACTGTCACCTCACTGGTCCAAGCCAGTCTCTTCTCTTGCCTGGAGCCCTTGTTCATCTCCCAGCTTGCACTACCACACCCCCATAATACACACTCCACACAGCAGCCAGAGTGAATATTTAAAAAGCATAAATCAGAAGCCCAGAGCAGTGGCGTGCAGTCCAAGCTACCTAGGAGGCTGAGGTGGGAGGATCACTTGAGGCCAGTTCAATACCAGCCTGGGCAACACAGCAAGACCTCATCTCTAAAAATAAAAAATAAAAGCATAAATCAGATCGTATCACGTCCCTATCGAAAATCTTTCAAAGGCTTCCTGCTGACCAAAGGATAAACCTCAAGTTCATGACCACAAGACCCTACTCAATCTGGCCCCTGCCTACTTTGACAAGTTCACAATACCCTTTCCTCACCACTTTCTAGCCACACTGGCCTTCTTTCACTCCCTCAAACAAGCCAAAGATTCCATACTGTGCACGGGGTGCTCAGTACTCACTGCCTGTAACGTTCTTCTATGTGGTCTATGCATGTCTGACTTTTCACCCTTCAGGTTTGAGCTTAAATGTGGCCAATGTCAGTCTATGCTGATCACCCTATCTAAAGAAATTCACCACCCAATGTCTTCAGAACACCCATCACAGCTGTTTGTTGGGCTACTTGTTGAATGTCATTCTCCTTGGCAATGTAAGTTCCACAAAGAGTAGGGAGCTTTCTGTCTAGATCCCTGCTGGAGCCTCAGCAGCCCCCTGGCATTGCACCCAGCTCATAATAGGGAGTGCTGAGTGTGCTCTTGTCCCCTCCTGCCAGAAGTGCTGGGCCCACACAGCCCAGCTGGCCTGCCTGTGGCTTTCAGGAACAAACACCCAGCCCAAGATTTCACCCTGTTTTCACAGCCTGCCTTCCCCGTCTTAACCTCACACATTTTCCAGGAGGCTTTATTTGGTTGGGCTCCTGGCTAATAATCAATGTCAACTCAGTAATAGGGCAGCAATTTGGTGGCAGATGTTTTCTTGGCAGCACTACCCATCGGTCTTGGTGGGGGCCTCGGGTCTGGACTTGAAACACCAATGCCCAATGCCAGCCCCCTTTAAAGACCTCTCTGCAAACAAACTCAAATAAACACCCTGGGCCTCCATTAACGCCCTTCCAGCTGACCCTGGGAACAGTGGGCCTTTCAGGCCTGCTACTGCAGCCGCTCCCTGGGCAGTTAAAACACCCCAACCTGGCCTCCAGCTTCTCCTCTCCAGGGGCCACCAGGCCTGCCCTGCCCGCCACCACACACAGCAGGATTTCGTCCTCCTCCTCAAAAAAGGGGGGGAAAAAAGGGCTTTTAAGCAGGCAATTTACCATTCCAGACACAATCTTTCAAAAAGAAACAAAAACTCTCCCTGTCTGAGGCAGACCACTAAGGCGTGTGTGTAATAAGATGCTAATACAATTTAATGATATTTCGGCTGGAAAACCTGTCCTCAGAGCCTCCTTGTGTCGGGAAGGCCAGACTTTCAGAAAACAAGAGCTGCACACTCTTAAACCACTTTAAATGGGGGTCAGAGCCCCACTCTTTCCTATCTCTCATTAACTTTAATGCCTTCTCAGGGACAGCAATTGCAGTTACAAAAATGATTTTGTACACACAGAGTAGAGGGCTGCTGCCTGGGATCCTCACACTGGCTTCACAGACCTGCTTCTCCAGGCCCAGGGGAGCCTGAACCCTCCTGCAATACCCATCACTGCCCACGTGCAATTCCAAGTGTCCCAGACGGCACCCAGCTCCCCTAGGACACACTTCCCATGCCCACCCTCTGGACCATTTCTGGGGACACACCAGGGGGCTGCTGGGAGAATGAGGGCTTTGTCTACTTTGTCCTTCAGCACCTTCTCACCCTACTCTTCGCCTCAGAGAGGTCGAAGCTCAGGCTGCTCGCTCCCACATCTGGCTGCCCGTTGGCATCTGCACGATCCTTCTGATCCCTTCTTCAGAGAAGGGAGCTGGCTCTCTGGCCTAGCCTACAGGTGAGAGAGCAAAGGTCAAAGCTGCACTGGGGCCCTTCCCAGGTCATTAATAAAAACAGTAAGAATGGCTAATACTAATCAAGTACTTACCACATGCCCGGCTTTGGGTTTAAGTCTTTCTTATGCAACGTATCGCTTATTCTGTACACCCACCATGAGGTAGGTACTGTTATCAATCCCATTTGCAGATGAAGAAACTGAGGCACAGAGCCATTATCACAGCTAGTAACTGCACAGGCAGGATCCAAACCTAAGCTGTCTGACTCCCACCGCCAATGGGCTAAAGTGTATAGGCCTACAAGCTCCTGGGTGCGGGTGGGGGTATTCCCGTGGGTTGTCTGAAGAGGAGCTTTGAGCTGGGACCTGCAATTGTAAGCTTCTGAGTCACATGGTAAGGGTCCTTTGTGGAGGACAGGGCAAGCCAGGGGTATCCTAACCCCCCCAACTCTGACCTGTCCTCCCCCTCAGAGAACCTAAAGAGAGAACTGTGAGGTCCCAAAGAGTCTGCTGCATGTACTGTGAAGAATTTGGGCTAGAAACCTCTTACCCAGGTCATGAGCATAAGATAACTACCTCCCTGTTAACAGGAACACCGGTTATAACAAGAATACCCTGCCCCCAACCAAAAGGATGTGGGAGTCAGTGTCAAAGGCCTAACTGCAATACTGTGGTGCATCTGGGGCCCAGGGACCAGCAGTCCCACCTCACCTGTCAATGAAAGCTAAGTGGAGATTTCTGACAGTGTCTTGGATCGCTGTTACTGGCTGTTTAGCCAGGCAATTTAGGGAAAGGAAAAGCATTTTGGATGGGAAAACGTTCTGGAAACATTTGCTGCATCCTGAGCCCAAATAACTCTATCCTTAAACACTTCAGCTCCAAAAGTGCTGGGGAGACCCTTGGCCAAACAGTTTCAAAACCAACATTCACTGTAAGTCCTGCTGCCTGGGGCGAGGACTTCCCTCTGTGAGGCATTTGCTGAAGAACCAAATGCTTTTCCACTCAAAACAACAGCCAACAGCACTTGGGACAACTGAGAGGGCTCCAGATCAAACAAACACCCCTTTTTTCTCCTACCATGCAAACTTTCTCAATAAATTATTCGCCTACTTCGGATCAAAGCGCGTTTTTGCAGCCTGTGACCTAAAAAGCAAATAGCATCTCTTAAACATGAAAGCCCTCCTCCCTGCCTCGGTCAGCTTTATTACTCATTCCTTCCTTCTTACAGTTATTCTGTTGTTATTTTCCTCCTCTGCTTGTTAGAGCGCTCTGCGAGTCCCAACCCGTCTGAGGAAGATGGGACAGGAGGGATGGTGTGTTCATTTGGGGCCCTAAGGTGAAAGAGAGGAAGGCAGGGTAGGGGAGAAGCCAGCACCCTGGGAACCCAGGAAACAGGGCCAGGCCCGGTTGGCAGCTCCCTGCCCAGCCCTTTTGCCAAATGTCCTACTGGGAATTTTACCAGTTAAGGGAGGGAGTTAATGCCACTCTGGGAGGAGGGGCCAGGCGGCCCTACCACCTCCTAGGCCCAAGACTCAGTCTGCAAACATAAATGTTAATAAGGGGGCGTCCTGACAGCTTCTCGGAGCTCAGGGCTCCTCCTCCTTCCAACAAAGGCAGGGCAGCAGGTCCCATTCAGCCCCTTCCTAACTCCTTTGCAACTGCTCTGGATGCAAACATGACACCTCCGCATGACCCCCTGCAAACTGACCCAGGATAAAACTTTGTGCCTCGCAATCCTGCAGAAGATGAGCCTGGGGTGCTAGGCGTAGGAGCGAGGTTTGGAAATCTGCAGAGACCAGGATCGCCGGCTGCAGTGTGCCCTAGGCGTAGGGCAAAGAAACGCGGCGCCCCTCCCCCTCTTCCAGCCCCCGGCACGAGGCCAGCGGCCAAGCTGGTAAAAAAGTGCCTGGGCCAGCGGCAGCGGCCGAGGGGATTGGGCGGGGGGTTGCGCGCGCCTCCAGCCTGCCCCTGGAGGCAGTCGGCGGGACCGCAGGCTGGAGGCGCGCCGGCGTGGTTCCTACCGCGGGAGCCGGGAGGAGGAGCCGGAGGTGGCTGCGGGGGGCTCCGGCCCAGGCGAAGGAAGGGCAAGAGGCGGATCGGGCCGGGGGCGGTGCTGGGAGGTGGGTGGGCTTGACGCCCGGTTCTGGGAGGGGTTTAGAAGCCGCCGGAAAGGGCTGCCGAACCCCGGGGGGGGGGGGCAGCAGTGTGTAGTAAGGGACAGGGTTGCGGGGGCTGGGCCTCTGGAAGCTAGAGTGCAGCCTTCCTGGCTGTCTCGCAGACATCCTCATCACCCGGCAGAACAGCTACGAATCGCCAAGTTGACCCCTCACCCCTTGGCCGAGGGAAGAGGGTGTTTCAGGACCCAGGGATGGGCGGGAAGAAGCCGTGGGGAGCCACAAGTCTGCACCCAGGCTGGGAGGAGGCGGGCGGGAGCCGCTCCGCAGGCGCAGGCGAGTGGGTGGGAAGAAGGGAGGGAGAGGGAGGAAGGAGGTGAGGCCGGGAAGATGCCACTGCCGGGGGCGGGGCGGGGCCGGGGATCCGGCAAAGGGACTGCAGCAGTGCTTGGTGGGGGCAGGGGCTGCAATGTCACTCATTTGGGAATCAGGTGTGTGCGTCCCAGACAGGGTCCGCCAACTAGCCTAAGCCTGCATATTCCCGGTACCACCCAGGGCGCAGGGGCGGAGGCGGAGGGCAGGGGACTGCGGATACGTCCCCAGAATGGGACGCGAACCGGCAGAGTTGGGAGAAGGTAAACAAGGGCCACGCCCCCTGCCGTCGCCCCGCGGGCGCGCACCCGCCGCTCCGGCCGCCGCCGGTACATTTCCACTCTCCCAGCGCCTTTCCCCCGCCGGACTCCCGCGCGGCCGCTGAGGGGGTGCTGCCCCCGACCCCAGCCCGCGCCCCTGGCGCCAGGGCTCCGCACCCTCCACACTCACCTGGAAAAGGTGTCCCCCGCCCCTCCAAAATAAACTGTGTCTAATTTGTGCAGAGCCTCAGAGCCCAGGAGCCGAGCATGCTGCCCCCGCGTGCAGCGCCCGCGTGCACCCGGCCCGGAGAGGGGGCGACAGGGCGGAGGCGGTGGCCCCCGGAAGGTGTCTGGGACCGGACCGGCTGCACGTGAGCCCAGCGCGAGGTCATGTGCACCGGCTCAGCCCGGTTCGGCGCCCGGACGTGCTGCGTATCAACAAAATGAAACTCGGGGAGACAGGAGGGCAGATAGCTCCGGGTTCTCCGAGCCCCCGTCCCCGGCCGCTCGACCCCCCGACCCCTGCCGGCACCCATCTCCAGTCGCAGCCCCTCCGCCGGGCCGGAGCCCGCGGGGCAAGTTGCAGCCCCGGCGCGTCCCCGCCCGCCCGCGCCCCCTCGCCGGCCCGGGGGTCGCTTTGCCGCAGTCATTAATAAAGAAGGTCGCCAAGCTCACCCTTCCAAAAGTTGTTGTTGCATGCGCCCCTCTCAGCCTCCCCGCACTGTACTCTTTAAAACACGACTGACCAACATGCGCAATCTCTCTCCCCTGTGCTGTGCATCTCCCCCCCCCCCACCCCCCGCGCGCTGGCTTCCTAGAACAGGCAGGCAGCAGGAGAGAGAGGGAGCGAGCGAGCAAGCAAGAGAGCGAGGGAGCGAGAAGCGCTGGCAGATCTGTTGCAAAAACACCAGTAACGCCGTGGAGATGCGCAGGGCTCATCCGCCGGGGGCTGAATCTTACCTTGCTCCGCGGTGCCCTCCCGAGGGGCGCTGCCCTCGGCTACGCACGGCGGCGGGGACCGGCGCGGGAAGGATGCTCCCGAAACCAGGAGCTCCTGGGGCCGGCGCGGGAGGGCGGGGGGCGCGCATCCATCCGGGGTCGCGGCGAGGGAGGCGGCCGAGCCCGTGGCGTCCCCGGCCCCACGCCCCTGCCAGGGACGGTCAGCCAGCCGGACCCTAGCCGGTGCTGCTAGGAGTGGGCGCAAAGTAACTCCATGGACGCTACTCACCCCCCCAAAATATAGCCTCCAACTGCGATGGCCGCGGTCGGCACCATTCACCAACCCCCTGTGTATGTTTCTGTTTCTTTTTAAACCAAGACTTCCTTGTGATCTCTTTAGAAAAAAAAAAATGTGTTGGGGTGGGGGTGGGGTGGGGGCGGGCAGGAGGAGCAAGGGAGGGGGAGTAGCTACTTTTTTCTTATTCACTCGGATCTCTGCTCCCGGCACCCCCCGTCGCCGCCCCCCCCCCACCGCCGCCCAGTTGTTTAGCTCCGGCTGCAGGTCCAGGTAGCGTTGCGGGCCCGGGGGGGAGGGTGCCCTGCTCGGCCGCCCGCCTGCCCGCACCCTTGGCTCGGACTCCCCATGGACTCTGGGGCGCCCCCAGCCCGCCCTGTCCCCAGGGCCGGGCCCGAGCGGCGGCTGCGCCCAAGCAAGTCCCATCAGGTCTGCTCACACTTCACACACTCACACACCCCGCCCCTCCACTCTCTCACTCACACTTTCTGCTCACACCCCGCCCCCTTCGCGCCCCAGACCCGGGCGGCGCCCCCCGCAACCTTAAAAAAAAAAAAGAAAGAAAGCTTATACTTAAAAAAATCTTTTGGCGCCATATTAATGACGTACTTAAAATTTGCCATTTCTCCCTGCGTCAAAAAGACGTTTCTTTGCAAATAACAGCCTGGAGGCGACACTCGCGGAGGGAACGAGGTTTGCACTGAGCACCCCGCCCCCCAGGGCTCCAGCTCTGGAAGACCCTCACCCTAGGCCCTGCTTCTGAATCGCTGGCTTTAAAACGCGAATCGAATAAATCGCGTGGCGTTTTGCAGCGCCAGAAGTGAGCAGAAAGTGCTGGCAGGAGGAGAGGGGAGGGGCGCGCGCGAGCCTGGGGGAGGGGGCGCGGCCCTCCCCCCCAGATAGAAACTAACATCCCGGGCGGGGGAAACTTGAAATTGTGGGCGACCTCTAGAAAAGAGGGGCGGTCCGTGGAGAGGGTCCTTCTTGGGCTCGTCGCCCCCTCCCCCCTCCCTGGTTCCTCCTGGCGCCTAACGCTGCCCCGCATTTCCGGGGGTTGGGGAACGCAGTGATGGGTGGGTGGGTAGCTGGGCCGCACGTCCTGGCCTCTGTAGGATTTTGCCCCGGGGTATCCCCTTCCCCCTTGCTAATCCCTCCATTCCCCCTAAAGGGTTAAAAGACGAGGGGCAACTTCCAAGGGCTGGCACTTGGCGAGGAAGCGGGGCGCCCCTCTCCCCACCCTTCGCCTCCTCGCCCCTCCTCCTCCGGCTCCACTTCCCGACTTGACCTTGTGGTGCACAAACAGTGCGCTCGGATCCTCGCAGTTTCTGGAAGAAGAGCCTGCGCTCGCCAGGCGGGCGGGCTGTCGGGCTGCTCGCCGGCGGTGGCGGGGCCTTGGGTCTGTTCCCAGAGCCGCGGGCCACACCCACCCAACCCGCTGCGCCCGCCGCGCTCACCTTCTCTCGAGGAAGGGGAAGGGCTGGCCTCCAGCATGGGAAGGGATGGGGGTCAAGCTTCAGCCTCCTCAGAATGCCCTTAGCTGGTGAGGGGGTGGTCTGGCTTCGGGTGCAGGTTGGGGGGAGATCTGGGAGCCTGGCCCAACATCCCCAAGCATCGTTGCCAACTTTTTCTTGCCCCTCTGTCTTGGCTGTCCCTCAAAGATGATCCAATAATTTTTTTAAGCTCACCTTTGGCTTTGAAGGCACGTGGGTGAGTTGTGAATGGGGACAAGAGTCGCCTTCCCTCTCCAAGACTAAGGGTTGTTTTTTCTTCCTTTCCCTTCCACCCCCTTCTATGGAAAGATAAATATTCAATTTACATAAGATGACATTTATGTGACAATTAAGAAGATTCCCCAATGGAATGTTGTGAACACATTTGCTTATAGGAGAAATAAATCTAATAATAAACAAACTCGTAATAACAGCACAAATCCTCCGACAGGGTGGATTGTCTACCCAACAAAGAGGGAGATGACTGATACTGAAATAAGCACTTTTTGCAACAAGAAAGAAATATGAGCTCAAAGGGAATCACTGCAACATTTCTCTTCCTTGGCCTTCATTCACAAAGTCTGAGGAGAATTGTCTGGCAAGAGGAGGGGTTGGGTATCACATCCCTGTTAAACCTAGCTCTGGCTCTCAGTGGTCAATTAGTAGAATTTTTTTCCCAAGCTAAGCTCAGTGTCTGGAAACAGGTGTCACAGACTGGGAGTGTGTAACAAGATGGTTAAATACCTGGGTTCTAATCCTGGCTTCCCAGTTCAGAAACGGTGTGACATGGGCAAGTGAATTTATCTCTCTGGGTCTCTTTTTCCTCTTGTAAAATGGAGTAGTCCTGAGGCCATGTGCGCACACATGCATATATGTATATTTGTACATATACATGCTATATGTGTAAAGCAGGGCCTGGCTCAGAGTGCACAGTGCACATTAGCACTTTGCCTGCTACCTAAGTTTTTTTGGAAGGATGAAAGTGCCCTCTGAAAGCTCTTAACACTGGAAAACTGGGGGACAATAATTTCTGTCTTACCCTCTATGAAGACATATACAAGATCTCCCAGTGTAGACGAAAGGAGGGCCAGGACAGAAAACTGTGATTGATGGTAGGCTTGATAGCAAGGTCTAGACAGCAGTCCCAGCCACATGTCTGGGGTGGGAGTGAAGGCACCAGTTTATAGTGGCACAGTCTAAGGAGACTGCTCTGGTTGGGTCTTGTCACAAAGGGTTTATATGCAGAAGAAGACAGGACAGTCTCCTTCTACTAGCTGTCAGGATCGCATGAACTAGAATGGGTAAATGCCTTGGCAAGCAGTTATAAAAAGACCTCAAGAGGGGGTAGAAGAGGGAAGGGATGACCATTTTAAAGAGCATCTGCTCTGTGCTGTGCAGTGTGAGCTGCTCTATTTCCTCCTCACAGCAACCCCATCTTACCTGTTCAGAAAGGTTTAGCAACTTTGGCTAAACATTTCGCAATTGGTTTAGCAATTGGCTTCTAGGTCCAGCTGACCTTGAGACCTATGTAGTTTTCACTTTACCCCACTGCCAGACATGAAAAGTATTAGTATTATTGGTTTGGTTGGGGATGGGGGACCAAGAAAGACAGAATTTTACGAGCGGCACTTTGCCTCTGAGATAGTTCCCTGATTTGGGGTGAGACCCAGGCCCTCTACTGAGTCCTTAAAAAGACCTCTTGTTTGGGACTGGAAGCCCAGTCCGAATCCTTGGATTCCCAGCTCTCTGCTACCGTTTAAGGTTAACCTTGGAAGCATTAACAGAATGATAACGATAAAGCTAATTATAACTCTTTAATCTATTTAAGTCTCACAAATCACTCATTAGCTTTTTACAGGAAGAAAATGAGAAGGAGAGTTCTTGGAGATGTTAATCACTCATTTCTTCAACAAGTATTGATTGAGTGCCTCCTGTATGCCATGCACTATTCTAGGTGCTGGGGACATAGCACAAACAAAGCAGACAAAAATGCCTAGTCTTGTGGAACTTAACTTTCTAGTGGAAGGAGAGACACAATTTAAAAATAAACAAAAAATATGTGATGTTTGATGATCATTAAGTGCTATGGAGAAAAAATAAATACGAAGGGGTGATACATAGTGTGGGGGTGCAATGTGGAGTGGTCAGGGACCATCTCCCTGAGAAGATAGCTTTTGAGAAAAGGAGGTGAAGGAGCAAATTGCATATAGGAATCTATATGTATGTGAGGGTACATTCTAAGCCAAAGGTTCTTAACCTGGAGTCCACAGACTTCCCTTTCCATAGGTCTGTGGATAGAATTTAGGGGATCTTGACCTTCGATGAGAAAAAAATTACAAGTTTATTTTTGCTAATTAAAATTTAACATATTCTTCAATTATGAATACAGGGAACAAATCAGTGATATTAACAATATCTGTGACATTGTTGCTAGTAGAAATCACAGATATTTTCATATCATATTATAGTTGTGAATATCTTAAAATATCATTACAATCATCATACATTTCAAAATTATGCTGCAAGCTCTTGTAATTTAATGAATTAATAAAGAAGCACATATATTACTATATTACATTTTTAAAAATATTTTGAGAATTGTATTTCAATATAATTGGTTTTCTTTATAATTTATGGAACCAATTGTATAGATTTAAAGATACTATACTCAGAAAGAGTCCACAGACTTCACAGACTGCCAGAATTGTCCATGGCACACACACAAAAAAGTTAAGGACCACTGTCTCTACAGAGACCAGCAAGTGTAAAGGCTCTGAGGCCAAATATGCCAAATATGTCAATGGAAGAGATGATACAGGGCCTTGTAGGTCATTGCTAGGAATTTGGCTTAGCTGGAGTGATACGGAGGGTTTTGAGCAGAAGAGTGACATGATCTGACAGACACTGGATTTTACAGGTCACTCAGCTGTTCTATGGAGAACAGGCTGAAGGGGACAAGGCTGAAGCAGGAAGACCATTTAGGAGGTCACTGGAATAAACCAGGTGAGAGATGATTGGACCAGAGCGGCAGCAGTGGAAGTGGTGAAAAGTGGTTAAATTATGTATATTTCGAAGGTAGCTCTGACAGAATTTGTTGATGGAGTGTGAGAGAAAGAAAGAAGTCAAGGACATTGATAAGAATTTTACCTTGAGCCCATGGAAAGATGGAGTTGCCATTAACTGAGTTGGGGGAAACTGGAAGGAATAGATTTTGGGGGAGGATAAGGAGCTCAGTTTGGACATGTTAAGCTTTAGATGCCTATTGGACATCCGAGTTCAGCCACCCCATAGACAGCTAGGCATGACAGCCTCAGCTCAGGGATGAGGTCTGGGCTGAAGATCTCATTTGAGAGTGGTCAGCAGATGGATGGTATTTAAAGCTCTAGAGCAGTTTGTGATCAAAGAAGCGAATGTAGAAAGAGAAGAGGCTTGAGGATGACACCCTTGGGCACTGCAAGGTAAAGGGGTCTGGAAAATGACTAGAAATCAGCAAAGACATTGTTTTTAAAAAGAAGCATCCAGAGATGGAGGAGGAATGTCCTGGAAGCCAAAGGAAGAGAGAGTTTTATGAGGGAGGAGAGCCCTATGTCCAGAGCTGCTGAGGGGTCCAGTAAGCTGAAGATTGAGAATTGATCATTGGATTCAGCAGCATGGAGGTCACTGGTGACCTTGACAAGAGCCATGTCAATGGAGTGGTGCCAGGAGAGAGTGGGAAAGTTTATAGTTGTCACAACTTGTCCCAAGATGCTCCCTGAAAATGAAATGTCCCCGTGTGTGTTTATCTGTGAATGTGTATAGAGATGGATAAACGTATCTATAGAATTCAATTCAAACAACATTTGCTGAGGATCTTCTATGTGTTAGGCGTGGTAATGGATGCTACAGAGACTGAGAGAAATAAAACACACTGACTGCTTTCCAAGAGTTCTCAGTCTAGCAAACTTTGTTGACACATGAAATACACACAAAACAATATGTGTGGCTGAATACACACAGTCAGCCTGGACATCATTTTTTCCAGTGTAATAGACTATATGGTTAAAACTGTGGATTTCAGAGTGAGGCAGTCCTGGGTTTGAGTCATGTCTCCACCATTCACCAGCTCTGTGACTTTGCACAAGTCAGTTAACCTCTCTGTGCCTAGTTTCCTCCTCTGTAAACTAGGGATACAGTCTTTTTCAAACTTTAATGTGCCTGGGATGCTTGTTAAAAATGCAGATTTTTGGGCCTTATCCCCAGAGGTTCTCAATGGGCAGCTCTGGGGCAAGGCCCAGGGATTTGCAACTTTTAACAAGCATATGGTCATCCTTGATGCCCTTGGCCTTGAACTACACTTTGTGAAACACTGAGAGCATATCCATATGGTTCTAAGCACTGGTCTGGCACTCAGTAATTGCACATTAGATAATAGCTGTTCTTACAGGGGTCCTTGCTGGGAACAAAAATCCTTTTAAATAATTTCCACTTTCAATGTCTAGATGCAGAGGTCCAGTATACCCTAAGCACTCTAAATTGAGAAAATAGCATAAGATTTGTTCAACATTCATTCATTGAATATTTATTGAGTGCCTGCTATCTTCCAGGCAGTATTCAAGGGCTAAGAAACAGAAAATATCTGACTTAATAATTTCTCTGAGTCATCAAGGTAGGCAGAAGCCCCAGATGTAGTTAGCCACACTCCCCAGCAGCCCATCTCTGTGCCAGGTGAGAAGTCCCCATTTGGGTTCCAGGCCTATGTTCACTCACTCGCTGCTTAGGGCAATGCTTGTGCAACTACAATATGCACACAGATTACCTGGGATCTTCTTCAAGTGCAAATTCTGATTCATTAAGTCTGGGGTGGGGCCTGAGAGTCTGCATTTCTAATAAGCTTGCAGATGATGCTTATGCTGCTAGTCCACAAATCACACTTGAGTAGCACAGGTTCAGAGGTTAGGAACGTTGGGTTACAACACCTGCCCTATAACCTTAGGGTTCCTGGAGAATTCCTGGGAATCTTGAGGGGGAAGAGTGGAATCTGGGAAGACTTGCGCTGATTGCAAGTAAGGATGCAGATAAGGTTTGCTCACACTTCCTTCTGTCTCCTCTGTTTCTGGAATCCAATCTTTACCCTCCCACATGTAGTCAGTGGCATGAGCTGGCCTCCACTAAAGGAGGATGAACATTTATTCTCTTAGTCATTCAGTAAATATTTCTAGAGTGCCTACTATGTGCCAAGCCCTGTGCAAGACTCATAATTTGGCATTCAGGAGAGGACAAAAACAGCAGCTTCTGCCTCCTGAGCTCCAGGCAGAAACTGCAGCTGGGGTTTGGAACAGAGGGAAAAGCTACCCAGGGCTGTGTCTGTGGCTGAAGACACTGCCTGGCAAGATCCAGGTTTGGCTCTTACTGGGGTGTACGACAAATGTAGGCCTGGGAGAGGTGCCCCTCTGGAGCCTTAGCCAGCCAGTTCAGAGATGGTACTGACCCATCCCATGAGATATCTGGAAAATGTGCCAGCCAGGCCACCTGTCCCTCTCAGACTCTCAGACCCAGCCCAGTGGCCACAGATGGCAGAAAGAAATGAAGACCCCTGGGGCCTCCAAACACCTCCCTGGAAACTGGCAGCAGCCAGTAACTCCAGCCAAGTCAGGGGCCAGCCTAACCAGAGCCAAAGTGTGAGATGCCCCACTCTGAGCTGAGGGGCCCGGCCCAATCCAAGAACCATCGAGAACCAAAGGCACTGGCTCTGAGTCAAGTTGAGCAGTGTGAGCAAAACCCTTTCACCTTTCCTGGGGTTTCTGATAAATCAAAGCAAATCTCCTCTTGACCGGAGGTAACTTGGCTTCATTAGAAATGGCATGCATTTCCAAACGCCTATACAAACAAGGCTCTATGCTAGGGCAGTGAATTTCAGGTCCAAATCCTGTCTTCGTGGGGTTTAGGCCCATTTAAGAAGACAGGTCCTTAAGCATATGCAGGTGCTCAAGGTAAAACAAGCCATCTTAGGAGCCTGAAGGTTGAAATGGCCAAGAGAGTTTCTTGAGAAAGGGCTGGAGATGGACCGGCATATAGATAGTGATTCAGATGAGACAGGGAGGGTGAAGGATGCTCCAGAGAGATAAATGGTGTCTGCTAGTTCACAGCAGTGCAGTGGGGTATAGAGTATGATGCTAACCTCTGGGGTATCCTCCTGAGGAGGGAACTGTCCTTTGTACAGGAAACTATATTAGTGAACTGCTTGAAGTGAGGGAGAGACCCTACAGTTGCCCCAAGTTGGAAGGAGGAGACGAGAGTGTGCAGGTCTACTTCCAGGAATCTCCCTCAGGGAGGCCCTCTGATGTGGACACAGGAGTCCTGTTTAAAATGGTTATTACAGCATTGTTAACAGTGGAAAACTGGAAACAGCTTGAATGTCCATCACTAGAGGACTAAATAAAGTACAGTGCAAATAGAACAAGGCAGCCAAGGAATAGGTGGCATTGTGCAGTTTTGTGTGCCTGGCGTGGAAGGAGCCCTATGAGAAGTGTTAAGTGACAAGCAACTTTCAGGGTGATATGTACAATGTGATCCCATTCATGGTAAAAAATACCTACAAAACAAAAGTCTACATTTTTATCTGAATACACAGAGAGACACACACATATATGCAATTTTGTAGGGGGAAAAAGGTCTGGAAAGATACATACCAAATTGCTGACTCTTGCCTGTGTTGGAGTATAGACAGCGAGACTGGGAAGGGATGAGGGGCAGGGGCTATGGAGATGGAGAGGAGGAGTTGGTGTCCCCCTGTGGTTGTTGGGGGAGCCCCCAAAAGCCTTCTGCATTTGGGCAGTGCTGTTTGCCCCACGGGTGCTTGGAATCCTCCCAGGGACAGACGCATCTGCGGTGGGGGGATAGGCTTCTCCTGGCAGACAGGGGCAAGAAACCTGCCCTCTGGGCTAGCCTCAGTGCTGCCCCCTGTGTGGCATGGGGCCTGTTTGGTCCTCTCTGGGCCCCAGGATCAGGGTCTTTCTGGGCTGCTCCAACTGGACCAGCCTCAGATCCTAAGTACATTCCAGAACCTTCTTATTTAGGTTGGGCTCCAGCAGGGTCACAGAAAAGCCCTACTTAGCCTTTGTCCTGCTGAGATTTGGGTGGGCTGCCTGAGGCTGGGAGAATCAGTATGGAAAGAAAGAAGTTTCTGAGTAGCATGGCCTTTCAAGGAGGCACTCTCTCTCTGGCAGGTGCAGTGCCCTCTCTTCCCAACATGTTTAGCTTGAGAATAGCCTGCCTCCTGAGGCAGCAAAATGGGGGATAATTCGTTATGTGGTGGACCCTAAACAGTTCATGAGAACTCACCAAGTTGGGGCTGTGGGCTGGCCTCAAGGCAAGTGTAGGCTGCTTGAGGCCAGGGCTGAGGCTCTAGGCCTGCAGGGAAGCTGGTACAGCTGTGCCTAGTGCAGATCTGTGCTGCAGATGCTTCCTAGGGCACCGAGCTGGCTTCAGGCTCCAGGAATGTGTTAGATGAGGTCCCTCCCCTGAGGAGACAACAGGATGGGGAAGTGGCAGACATTGGATTTGAACAGGATTGAGGCTCCATGTGGGGCCAGAAGCAGCAAGACCAACTGGCCCTGAGATGCCTTACCCTCGTCAAGGCTTCATTAATGGTGTCCTGGCCTTGACTGGCCTCCCACTGCTGGGAAGTTCTCCAGGGTGCAAGGTAGCTGCCTTGGGAGCCTCCTTCAGTCACCAGTGAGCAAGCTGTTCCTCCCTAAGGACATTGGACAAAGTGACTTGGGAGGCTGCGGTGGCCCTGGGCACTATGACTGCTGGACATCTGGGACCGCAGCCCTGGTGAGCTGCTTCCAAATGTTCTGGATCTCCAGCCAGGGCACTGGGGAGCGGCTTGGACATGAATTGGCACTGGATGCCTGTGCAAGGGAGATGCTTGGAAACAAGGGAATTCTAGTCAAGCTGATCCCCAGTTAGGCCAGCTCCAGACAGATTATCTGCTTAATACAGCTCCTCTAGGAGAGTTCTACAGAAAAAGGAAACCCTGCATTACCCTGGCGTCCAGGTTGGGCAGGAGAGGCAGATTCTTGGAGAGCAGAGAGGACTGTGTTGGGCTGTGGGGGCTGTCCTGGAGAGCACCTACCACTATGCATTTAGCTCCCTTACCTCCCTGCTCCCCACTGCCTTGAGAGCTCAAGGAAAGGCAAGCAGCTCCTAGGTGTCCAGTCCTCTGGCTGGCCAGCCCGGGAGGGCATGCCTAAAGAGAAGCAGGCAACATCCTTGCCCCAGAAGGCCTCACAGCCCAGGTGGGGAGGTGAGATTCCTAGGCTGGAAACAAGATGAGGTAGGATGTGAGTCAGTGCTGAAGCACCTGCTTTGGCCCTTTGTGTGAGTTGGGGGAGGGGGAAGCCAGGAAGGAGCTGCTCTTGTGGGGGCAGAAGGAAGAGAGAGAGCGCACGTGTGCATTTGTGTGTACCCAGTGCGTGTGTGCATGTGTGTGTGTGTGTGTTGTGTGTCTGCGTGTGCCCACACATGCCTGAGGCCACATCTCTGGAGTCCCAATTTTCTGTGCTATTTGCCCAGACAACCTAAAAATAATTTCCATTTAACTTTAGGATTTGTTATCTGATGCACAAGATGCTTGCCCAGCAGATATACTTTTCTATCCACACTTTATGTAAGATCAACATCAAATTAAAATGAGTCTGCATTATTTATGCTTACATAGGATGGCTGGTGAGCAAAAGACAGACTAGAGCAGCCTGGATTTGGCTGGGAAGTCCATATAAATATGGTTCGTATGTGGATGACAAAATTGGACAGTGTGCATAGATCACTGATGATGGCATTGATGGTGATGATATGATGAAAAAGGACCCTATGTGGCTACTGTGCGGTGCCATTTGCCCCTTATTTTACCCACACATTGACATAGCAATGGGCACATGGCCAGCACTCAGTGAATATTGAACTTATCCGTAGACTTTGAGAAAGAATGTCTACATATATAACACGTGCAAAAATGGAGTTAGATGATTGATAATTCATCCTGGACAGAGGACAATTAAATGATAGATTGAGTTTAAAAGTTTATTAGATAGATGGCTAAGGGGTGATGCCATTATCAGAGTGAAAGATCAAAGCCACAGAGAAATGATAGATTGGTAAATAACTTGTTGATACTCCATAAAGGTGTAGGATGAGAGAAATTGTGGTCAGTAGATCCATGGTCAGATCCAAATAGGTAGGTAGATACGTAAACAGAAATGTAGTGATAGAGCAAGAGAGACAGACAAGAGGGTGAGAGAGGTACTGTGGTAGGCGGCATAATGCCCATCCCCAAAGATGTCTATGTTGTACTCCTGGAACCTGTGAATATGTTCCCTTACATGGCAAAAGGCACTTTGCAGATATGATTAAATTAAGGACCTTGAGATGGGGAGAGTATTCTGGTTTATCCAGGTGGGCCCGATCTAATCACATGTCTTATCACTGACCTCTCTTTCACTATGCTCCAGCCTCCCCTGTGTTCTTGTCAGTTCTTGATCATGCCAAGCTCATTCCTACCTCAGGGCTTTTGTACTTGCTGTTTCCTCTGTCTGTTCTTTTTCATCACTCAGATCTCAGTTCAAATGAGAGTTGCCTCCCTGCTTCCAGGTTTTTGTCCTGAAGCCTTGAGTACACTCTGTTCCTGGGGGCTGGGTTGGGGCAATGGGGTGTCCAGCTTCAAGCGTACTGGCTGGCACTATCCCCAGCTCCAAGTTCCTCCCAAGGTTGTGGGATGGACCAGTGTGCATGAGTCATTGAGCCACAGACACAGTCCACTTGTTGGAGGGACCTGAACAGTTATGTTGTGGCTAACTCTGAGGGCCAATGGCTCCACTGGAAGGGAAGGTTAGAAATTTCCCCAAATTCTTCAGACTCACACAGGACCAAGAGAGAACTGGAGAGTGAGGAGCTGGGAACAGCCTGTGTGGATGGTGCTGTAACCTCTCTGAGGACCACCATGTCCCGAGCCCAAGCTAGGCTGGGCTGTAGGGGAGTAGATGGCACAGCCAGGTCTCCTGGGGCTCATCACCCTTGAGCCCTCCTTTATTCACTTCAATTTTAAGTAGCATCCACTCTGCACCAGGCATCATGCTGCCCTCCCCCAGGTCAGGCCTGCCCTGTCTAGGCAGGGAGACAGGCTGGCCAGCAAACCTTCCAGGTCTATTGAATAAAAGTGGGGGAATCTGGGGCACCTGTACAGAGGTGGGCCCATGGAGCTTGAAGGCAGTGGAAGACTAGCTGGAGGGACAAAGGGAGGGGTGTCCTGGGCAGTAGAACCAACCTGACTGTATTAGTTTCCTAGGGCTGCTGTAACAAAGTACCGCAAATAAGGTGGCTTACAACAGCAGAGTTTATTCTCACAGTTCTGCAGGCTAGAAGTCGGAAATCGAGGTATTAATAAGGCCATGCTCCCTCCAAAGCCTTTAGAGGAGGATCCTTTTTTGCCTCTTCCAGCTTCTGGTAGTCCCAGGCATTCCTTAGCTTGTGCCAGCTCAGCTCTGGGCTCTGCCACCATCTTCACATGGCCACCTTCCCTCTGTGTTTATATGTCTCTGTCTGTTTCTGTGTCCGAATTTCCCTCTTCTTTTAAAAAAATATTTTTTATTGATATATAACAGTTGTACATATTTTGGGGATACATGTGATATTTTGCTACATGTATACAATGTATAATGATCAAATCAGGGAAATTGGGATATCCATCACCTCACCAAATTTCCCTCTTCTTATAAGGACACCAGTCATATTGGATTAGGGCCCACTCTAATGACCTCATTTTGACATGATTAAATCTGCAAAGACCCTGTTTCCAAATAAGGTCACATTTACAGGTACTGGGGGTTGGGGCTTCACCATATCTCTTTGTGTGCTTGGGGTGGGGACACAACTCAACCGTAACAATGGGCAAAGGCTTGGAGCTCAGGGCCAGAGCTCACCACCATTTGCCACATCACCACCCATCGCCTCTCCACACATTTCCCCTGGTAACTCACTGGTCCTTACACCTGCCTGGCACGCTGCCCCCTGCAGACTCTTGCTCCCACAGTCCCCTTGTCTCAACAGCTTTCTCTCAGTTTGCAGGCCCACCTCTTCAGGAAGCCCTCTCTGATACTAGTTTGGAAGTTCCATTGCCTTCTCCTGCTTTCTGACACTTTCACAGTCTGAAGGCTCATTTAGTCTACAACATAGTGCCCAGGTGGGCATCTTTTTTTTTTTTTTTTTTTTGGTAACAGGTTGAAATTTTTATTTTATTTCAAAATGATGAATAAACTGAGGCATAGTTCTGGCCATGCACTACTTCTGCAGGGCTTGTGAAGTTACAGAAACAGTTCCATGAGGGCTCCAGTCAAACCCAGGATGACAACAACCACACCTGTGCCAGGTGGACATATTTTTACCTGTCCCTTTCAGCCTCCTCCCTACCCCAGGCCAAGCCCAGGATCAGGGAGTGAGAGGCCTTGAGTCCAGCCCCTCAGCCATTTCCAAATTCCCTCTGCACCATCCCTGCCCAGGTTTCTCACCTGTGCTTGGATGTCCCCATGATAGTACACTCAGAGGCAGAGCCATCCAACATCAACAGCCCTGACAGGTGGAGGAGCTTTCTTGTTCTCGGCCACGTTGCATCTCTCGGGAGCCCCCTCCTGCCACTTGCCACTTGGAGCCTCATGGAGCCCACTTGGCCCTACCAGTGATTAGGGCTGTGGTGGAGCACAACCCACCTGAGGCCATTTGAGGGACCTGGAAAGGGCTCTCTGACCCAACATCTCTCTTACCCACCTGCCACATGCCAGAAATTCCACCATTAGCAATTCTGACAACATCCACCCCAGATAAGGGCAAATGCCCCAAAGGAAGACTCTCTGCCATGAGTAGCTGGGCACAGACTTGCTTCTGAAAGCCTGGCAGCCTGATGACATCCCACTCAAATCCTTCAGGAGACTGGCAAGCCAAGGACAGGAGGGGCTGAAGAAGACAGGGCTATTCTGCAGAACTTTGTCTAGAGGCAGCAGGCCAAGAGGTAGGGGGAATCTGAGGCAGCCCCGCTGGCCCAGCCCTACCCCTGGGGACAGGAACTCAGGCCCCAGAATATACTCTAAGCTCAGCCTTTCCCTCTCCCCCGCAACCTCTTAGGTCTGCGCTTCCCTGGCTGGAAAACCACCCCCTCCACATACTCCTAGCTGCTGGGCCGTTAGTGACCTTTGGACCAGCGAAGCTCTGGGGCCTCCTGGGCCCACGCCCAGATTGGCACTCACAGGGAGCAGGGAGAGGCCCCGAGCTGTCACTCCTGGACAGGCATAGTCCCACAGTGTCCTCGACCAGCCAGTCCTGTTCTGTCCTCTCTCCTGTGGGGAGGAGCTGGGGACTGGACCAGGGCTGGAGCTGGGGGCAGGGAAGAGGGCAGGGCCAGACCTGGCCGGAGGCTCTGTGCTGCCCCTTGCCTTACCCTTCTTTGCCCATGGAGCTGTACTCTGGGTACAGGCCCTGGGCAGAGGCACTGAGCTACTCCTCCTTTCCTGCCAGAGGGATTAGAGGGTAGAATGGGGAGGTGTGCTTACCACAAGAGCCCGAGGGTCCCAAAAAGACTCATTTAGGAGGGTGAGCCAGTTATGTCTAATAAGGAACTATTTCAGAGTTGCAATAGTCAAGTTTAGCTCCAAATAGCCAGATAATGGAAGCCAAATGTCTGCAAGGATGACTTGGCTCCTAAGGCCTAGCTGTCCAATGCAGAACCGGGTGGGGGTCAGGAGGTTGGCCTCAGGCCCCCACCTTCACCCCAAGGCCTTCACCTTCAGTCCATGCCTGCCCCTAGTAGGTCCTCAGGCTAATGAAGCCTCTGAAACCCCCACCCTTACCAGTTCCAGTCAGTGCCCACATAGCAGACATGAATAAGATGCTTTTTAAATTAAGGGCTTCCTGGAGAATTTCATGGTGTCCCAGAGAGGGTAAAGAATGTCCAGGGTTTTGGCTAAGGCTGGCTTTGAACCTGCTGCTCACAGGAGAGAAGGCACCTCTAGTCATGGCCTGAGCCTATGTTAGGGGTCCTGTCAGTGACGTGGGGCAGCTGGGTTGGCCTCTTTCCCCAGAATTGTCTGCTAGCTGTGTTACCGAGGACAGCAAGTTGGGGGTTGCCCCCACCCCGGGAAACACGGCCTGTCAGTGGCCCTACTGCCGCTTATGGGCTTCTCCTCTGCTAAGGGTGTTCAGACCCTGCCAAGCTCTTATTGTCCTCTCCCTCAAGGGGGAAGAGGGAGACCAGGCATGGCACAGCAGGGGGCTTATGGTCCACAGCCTGAACCCTGAGCATGGCACCCATGCTGGGGTGGGGAGGGACATGCAGAGACACCCAGGGAGCACCCTTGGAGCAGGGCTGGCTACCTTTGCTCAGAAAATAAATGCTCAGTCCTGCTGTGTAGCAAAATCCTGCTATGTGTCCAATTTCCTCCTCAGGCCCTTGGAGGCCATCTGGAGAATGTGTTGAGCATGGTCCCTTGTCTGGGGACACAGTCCCCAAGCCCAGCAAACCCCAGACTTCTCAGAGTTCTCTGGATGTCCTTGTGCAGTACCAGGAAGGAAGAACACTTTCTCCACCCCCCTACCCCTGACTTCTCTGGGAAGCTCATCCCTCCCCGCACTACCTGTGGGCTTCCTGAGCCCTCAACCCTCAAAGCTACAGTCCAACGCAGGGGTTATGCCAATTCTATCACGTGGTAGCCGTCTGACCCCGGGCAAAGTACTTAACCTCTCTGGGCCTCATTTGCCTTACTTATAAAATGGAAATGATGATAATCCTTATCTTATAGAGTCATTGGGAGGATCAAATGAGATCATCCAGGAGCTGGCACACAGCAAGTGTTTAATAAACAACAGGCTGTATGATTATCATTGTTGTCTGTGGGTATCCCTCTTTCACCTGGTCTTCCTCTTCTGCCCTTCTCCTCCATCCCCCTAAATCCAGATTTGTCATCGTCCTAAAGCCTCTGCAGCCACAAGTGGGGTGGCGGTCAGGTCCTACTCCCAGGCAAGTGGAAGACAGGGATGCGTATTGGCGCATCCTGCGTCCCCAGTAGTAAAGCTGAGTCCTCTGGAACCAGGTCCTCTCACTTTGGTAATCATCTGTTCTCTTAATTCAAGGGGATCTCCCAGCATTTCTGTGGTAGAAACCAAAGCCAAGAACCAGAAGGGCGAGGGAGTCATTGCAGGCCACACAGCAAGTCCAGGTCAGAGCTGGGTGAGAGCCTAGGTCAACCTGCCATCCAGCTCTCTCCTCTCCTGACTCAACAGCCCACATTTCCTCAGAAGCCTCACTGGAAGCCTCGCTCTGGAGCCTGCTGTTCAGAAAAAGCAGCAAACAGAGTATAGAGCCAGCCCCCTGGGCCTGGAGCCCTGAGCTCCCTGGGCAGACCCACAGGATGACGAGACGTTACCGGAGTTGATGATTCAACTTCCTGCCTTTTGAGAGCGCCCAGACCACAGAGGTTTTCTTGCTCGGAGGAGGGGGCATCTCCCTGTGGAGGGCCAGCCCCTAAGGGACAAGGCCCCACCATAGGCTGCAAAGACTAGGCAGTGCGTGGGGCAGGCCCTGGGGCTCCACAGAAGAACCCCGGCCAGCTTGCTCCTGAAGACTGACCCTCTCTGGGTTAATGATTACTGCCTAGGATGACCAACTATCCTGGTTTACCTGGGACTATCCTGGTTTTAGCACCAAAAGTCCTAAATCCTAGAAAACCCTCAGTCCTGGGCAAACCAGAACAGTTGGTCACTCTATTACCACACATATAGTAGGAAATTACTTATAGCCTCAGTGACTCTGGGCAGCCCAAGCCCCAGGACATCACATTCTAGAATAGGGAATTGGCCAACTCTGGCCTGAAGGCCAGCTCTGGCTCACTGCCCGTTTTTGTACAGCCCATGAGCTAATAATAGTTTTTTACATTTTTAATGGTTGAAAACAAAATTAAAGAATAATGCTTCATGACATGTAAAAATTACATAAAATTCAAATTTTAGAGTCCATAAATAAAGGAACATAGCCATGCCTGTTTATTTACATATCGTTTCTGGCTACTTTCATACTACAAGGCAGAGTTGAGAAGCTGCAGCAGAGATTCTATGGACCTATAGACAACAAAGCCAAAAAGATGTACTATCTGACCCTCAATAGAAACATTTTGGTGACCCCTGTTCTAGAGGCAGGCAGAGGATAGGAGGGTGTGAATGGGCTGTGATGCTTTTGTGAAGAAATCTGGAACTGGGGAAGGAGAGAAAGATTAGAGGAGTAGGCACAATGGCACAGCCTAATCCAACATTCAGCAGGGACAAGGCATCCATTTCTTCTAAGACTCACTTTGCCCATCTGTACAGTGGGGTGAAGGTAGGGCAGTAGGAAGGCGTCTGTTTCTCTCTGGCTTCACTGCCCGTCTTCCAAGCTGGCACCGTCCTCCTCTCCAATAACTCAGCCACACACCAGGGACTTCCGTGTGACTAGGGCAGGTCCTGCCTCCTCAGGGTCTAACCCTGAGGCTTCTCTAGCACACAGAGTGGGCTCTTACCTGGCTTTAATGCAGACCCAGGTCCTACTGCCAGGAATGGAAACTTCATTCCATGCAGACATTCAGCAACTGTCAGGAAACACCTCCTGTGTGCAAGGCACTCTTAGGGCCTGCTGACATTGGAATGGTCCAGTGAATTCCTCTTTTCCTTTCATGGAGACATTTGGGGTGGGGAGCTCTGATGCAGGTGGAGCTATCAGCTCCAGCCTCCCCAGCCCCCTTAGGTGAACATCACTGGAAACTTCTCAAGTGCCAAGCCATGCCCTGAGTGTTGCTGAGCTGAGCCAGCAGGGAGCAGACAATCTGGGAGAGCTCGAACAATGTAGATTCAACATTGGGACCCAACTTAACCTCTCTGCCCACTGCCCACCCCCTGCCCTGGCCCTGCAATAAAATGCGCTCTCCTTTTTGTTCCAGAGCGCTAAGGAAGGGGTTTATCTGAGCAGCACGGGGTTCTTGGAAGGCTCATGGGGAGCTGACCTGAGCTCGTCTGCTCAGGCTATAGGACCTGCCCTTTGCAGGCCTCCTCTGCGCCTTCTGACACTCTCAGCTCCCTTCTGGGGACATTCACCCACTAGTCGGCCTCCCTCTTTTCCTGTGTCACTACAGCTCCTGGTGCCAGGAAGGATTTCGCAATAGACCCAGGTTAGTTTCTTCAACTCTACATAGATAACAAATGTGCTTGGCTGAATTTCCCCACCAACCACTGCCTCAGCCACATGATCAGGTTGTTTCCAGGCTGCATATCCCCAGACTGGCTTCTGTGAGCTTATTCCTGAGATTTGGTGAGGTTGGGGAATGGTACCACAGTCCCCTCATCCAGACACCTGGCTTCTAGGTTGTTGCTGAATAACACTGGCCATGGGCCAGTTGACCCTCTGTATTCTCATTTGTAAAATGGGACAGTGTGGGGGACTTGCTTTATCATGGGGCTCTGAAGAACTATGGTACACAGAGAAGGCCCTCTGTTGATTTCATTGTGGACATTCCCTAGGAGTTGGCTCTAGGCTGGTGCTTTGGCAGCATGTGTGAGAGAGAATCAATTAGACCTTTTTTAGCTGCAAGTGATATAAAATTCATCTAGACTGGCTTAAGCAAAAGAGATATATTTATTTGTTTGCTTGTTTGTTCTGCTTACATAATGGAAAAATTCAGAGGCTTCAGGCATAGCTTGATTCAGGGGCTCAAAAATGTCACTGGACTAGGTCATTCTTTACTTCTGCTTTCTTCAGGTTTGGCCCTGTTCTCAGACTCTGTGGTGGCAAGACAGCTGCCAGCAGCTCCAGGCTGATACCCTTACATGTCCAAGTCCAGGTGAAAGGAAAATGTCTTTTTCTGGCCACTCAAATATCTGGTATTAGCTCTGATTGGACCTCATGGCTTGGCTTGGGTCCCATGCCCACCCCTAAACCAACCACTATGCAACTCTGCATGGTTCATAATGTACTATACAACTCTTAATTGGCCAGGCTTGGTTCACATGTGACTCTCACACCAGGCAATTGAGTCCTGAAGCTCACTTGAAGTACATGAGCTGAAAATGACAAGAGGAGTAGTTTCCCAGGTGAAAATTGGGGTGCTATTACCAGAAGAGGGGGAGTGGATACTAAGCAGGAAAACTACAACAGTTATCAACAGGGAACAGTCAAGCATGGGTGGGATTCCTGTGGTCTGGGTCTGTATATGACATCAGTGCACTGAAGCACAGCCCCAGGATACAGTGAGCATGTGAGATACCACCCAACTCCAAGAAAATGTTGGGTTGTCTCAGAAGCCCCCAGATATTGCCCATCCCTCTTGGACCTGGTGTTTCATAGTTAATCACCATGTAATCTGGGTACCCTGACTCCACAAGGGTCACCACCCCCTGCCTGGAATAGGGCTCATCTGGCCCATGCCTCCTTACTCCCTGAATGTATTGTGCTGTCTTTGAGGGCAGGGACCACAACTTTCTCCTCTCCATATCTACAGAAATAGTTATAGAATGTGTAAGAATAATTATTGCCAAGTGTGTAGAGCTTGATATCTTTTCAAACCTCTTTAGTATCTATATCTTATTTGATTCTTAGTTCTTCCTCTTGACTACCCAGGATCTGAGCACTCTTCCTGATGGGAAATTGCCCTCACTCTGAGACAGAGCCCACTTCCCACCATAGAGGCTGAAAGTACCATGTGTACCCTTTTCCCAGCCTCCTGGGCAAGGGCACATGACCTAGGCTCTGATGATCAAACACATAGGTTTCCAACTGACCCAGGAGCTAGTGGCCCAAAGAAGCAGAGACCACAGAGAGTTCTCCTTGGTGGTTACCATGGGTGTAGTAGGCTGGCATCCTCAGGGTGGTAGAGATGGTGGCACCTGAGGGCATGGGCAGGGTGCCCGCAGCCCGGCCTACAGAGTCTAATGCTTGGTGGTGGCTGTGAGAGTGATGGCAGCAAGGTCCTAACTAAGCCAGTTCTGCAGTGTGATCTGGGGCCGTCCTCATGGCTGCATAGGCTCTGGGTCTGCTTGTCTGCTCTGTCCAGAGAGTCTCTGAGCTGCTCAATATTCTTATTAGTTTTCTGCTTAAGTCAATTTTGTCAATATGCTTAAGAGTCATTTTGTGTTACTTGCAGCTAGAAATCCTTGAGGTAGGACAACTGGATAATCCCCTTTTTTCAGAGATGGATAAATTGAGGCTTAGGGACTGGCCCAAGCTCATGCCGTGTGATAATTTCTGAGTTGAGACCAGAACCCTGGACTAGGAGGGACGGACCTACAACTGGCAGTTGGGAGCCCAGGCAAGGAAGAACTTCCTCACAAGTAGAGCTGCCTCACCAGGTAGGAAGCCCCCTGTTACTGGAGGTGTGCAAGCAGATCTGGGGAGATTAAAGGGGGAGCCCATGCAGGGTAATCCAGTCCTTGTAGATTACACAGGTCATCATTTGCCCAGCCCAGATTACTTTTGGTGAACACAGGAGTGTTAAGATGAAAACACAGCTCCTGGTGTTGCAACTTCAAGTTCCTACAGTCTCTTTAACAGCTGGGCTATCCCTGGCCCATGATACAACTGCTGCTAGTCCTGCATCCCAGAGCAAAGTCGTGGTGTTTACTGGCCTCCGTCACTTTAATGAAAAAGCCCCTACACCAAACAAATACAAGCACAGACATTTGCAACTAATTATGGTATTGCTGATCAGTCAAATTTCATTGCAAATTGCATGTTGAAATTGATAGTGGGCGAGTCATGAATAAACTGGTTGTCTGGAAAAGTGACACGGGCACAGAGGACTGGATTAATAATTCAATTTAGACTCAGCCAGACACTCTGAAGAAGAGGAAAAAGCAGATTAGCATTGCCCCCAGATTGCTTGTTTACCCGGGTAACTCCTGCCAATGTGCCTGGCTTCTAAGGGAAGCCCATCCTGTTTTAGGATCCTCCCACTTTGGGAGACCACAGGGCGTTGAGTACTCCAGGCTTTAATTCTCAGTTTGTGAAATTGCAGCTTTGAGCATTGTGGGGAGGGGAAGACCGCCCTTCCTTCCCATCCACTGCTGACAAGCCCACTCAGGACGTTTCTTGGAGGACAGACAATTCTTGCCATAGCAACACAGCGCTCCTGGCCTCCCATTTGTGGTTCCTGGGCTGGGGGGACATAACCCACCTTGAGAGCCCAGGCAGGTGCCCCAGGTCAAGTCTGGCTCCAGAAGAATGAGCCCGGAGAAGGTGGGTGAGGAGCCAGAGTGGTCTTACGAAGTTCCCCACTTGGCCTTTTTCCCCAACAGGGTCCCAGAGAGCTACGAAGTCCAGAGGAGAGACAATCCCAGCTTGATGTGGAGGCCACAAGATGGATGGGCAATGTCCTCAGGATTGGGCCTTCAGCAACATCCTCTTGGGATGTGCCACTGTGTCCCTTCACCTGGGGAGGAAGGCAGGAAGGAGATACAGAGCAGGCACCTGTATACCTGTGAAGTATGGAGATGCAGCCATGACCACCTTGAGCCTGGCCAGGAGTGCTTCCCCCAGAGCTGGCTCAGCCAGCCCAAAGTAGAGCATGCATCCACCAGCCCACGATGTCTCCTGAGCCACTGCCCTTGCTCCACAGGCCTGTGCAGAGGAAAGGCCTTAATATTTGTCCTCTAGATTGGAGGTCCAAACTCAAATGTCTACAGAAAAAGCAGGCCAGCTATGGACAGGGGAGAATTGGCAAGCTGAGCCTGATTGGAAGGGGGCCGTCACAACTCAGCTTCAGAAGACTGCCTAGAAACAATAGGCACTGGCATTTAGAAAAAGGTTTCGGCCAGAGAAATAAGTATATATAATAATATATATTATTATTATAATAATAAATGTGGAAGTCATCAGCAACTGAATGGTGTTTAAAGCCAGGACACTGGAGGAGATTGTCAAGGGAGTGAGCATAGATAAGAGGAGGTCCAAGCCTTGGAGATGAGGAGGTGCCAGCAAAGGAGACAGAGAGAAAAGGGGCAACTAGAGAGGTAGGAGAAAAACCAGGAGAGGGTGGCGAAGAGCCGGACGCCAGGGAGGAAGACGAACTCTTCATGCTACAGAGACGCGCGGAAGGCCAGACCCGAGACCTGCCCGCGGGGTTTAACAACGCGAAGAGTCCTCGGCAAGGGTAGTTCGCTGTAGTGCCGGGGGCTGAAGCCTGATTGGGGGTGGGGAGAGAAAGAAAGGAAGCAGGGAATGCAAAGGCAGCGAAAGGATTCAGTTCCTTCTAGGAGTTGTGCTGTGAAGAGGGGTGGAGGAATAAGCTGAGAGTTTGAGGGGGATATCAGATCAAGAGGAGGGATTTCTTTAAAAGAAAAATCGCAGCTTTTTCGGTGTGCTGATGGAATAATCCTGGAGAGAGGGAAATGTTGATGATGCGGGTGAGAAGGGGGCTAGGTGTTGGCGTGAAGCCCTTGAGTAGGCGGGAGGGGATGGCATCTGGTGCACACAAAGGGGTGCCCTGAAATAGGAGCGCGGACGGCTGGCCCGCATCGGTGGGACGGAAGGCAGGGTGGATGGGCACAGATGCAGGTGGGCGGGGGAGCAGTGCTGGGGCCCCTGCAACTTCTCTTCTGAGGGCTTCTATTTTCTTAGCAAAATCGGAAGAGGTTGTCAGCTGAGAGTGAGGTGGAAGAGGAGGTGTGAAGCAGTCTCGGAGAGGGGTGTGAATGGGCTTGGGGATGTAGTATGATCGCTGGGCAGCTTTTAGGTCTCACTTGCCGCAGGAGAGAGGGTGGGGGGGTGTGGTCATTAATTTAAAGTGAGACTGGTCAGCCCAATTATGGGATTTTCTTCACTCCTGGCCAGCCTGTGGGGGTGCACATGTGGAGGGAGTTGAGGGTTGAATTTAACCAGGGTGGGTGGCTATACTGTAGCCGGGGGAGGGGGAGAGTATAACACTGGATCGTGAACTCCAAGCTGGGGAAGGAGGGATCTAGGGGGTGAGGGATAATGAATATTTGCCTGGATCAGTGGGTTCCAGGAGGAATTGTTGGACTGGCGTAGTGGAGGCGGTGAGCCAGAGAGAAAGGCAGTGTTTATGGGTGAGCGGGATGCATGAAATTGAGACGCTGAAGGCATTGCACTGACAGATAACGACTGGTTGGAATTTGGCTATGGGAGCATGAGGCTGAGGTGCTGGGAAGCCAAGATCGTGAAGAGGAGGTCAGGGGCCAAGAGGCCGGTTCATCCACATGGATGTTGTCATCAAACACTGCAGCAGGAGTAGTGTGCAGAGGGCTCTGGGCCGAAAGCTAGTATCTTCCAGGAATGAGGGCAGTGACCCGGGACTCTGTAAATGGCTGCATAAAGGAGGACTAACGGGTGGTCTTGTGTGACGACGTGGCATTCAAACGTGGGTGTTTCTGAAGAGGAGGGCAGACTGCCTCGAAGTGGCACTGAGGAGCAAGATGGGCACCTCCTGCCCCTAGACCCAGGGACACAAGGACCACAGGAGGGAAGACAGCCACCTCTTGAGAGGCTGCAGAGGAGGCAGAGTCCACACCAGGAGAGGCAGTTTTCTATTAGAGCAAGAAAGTGAAGGGGACATTCAGAAATGAGTTGAGAACATGGGGCCATACCATGTGTTTCAGAGAGTCCCGTGAAAGGATTTCTGGAGATGGGGTAGGGTGGGAGACAAGTCAGAAGGGTGAAATACAGTGTTTTATGGGGCTCAGAGTCCTGGGGTGAGGGATGCCTCTTGTGGGGACTGATGTGAGCAGGGACGAAGGGCCCTCTAAGAGTAGTCCAGAGGGGCCCACGGCTGAGCAGGTGGAGGAGAGTGGGTTTCACTCGAGCTGATGGTGGGCAAAGGCCTGAGGAGGGGCAGCCTTCACACAGTGGGAGGGGCTCTGGCTCCTTCTTTACACGCAGGTGGGCATATGAATCAAAGCTCTATTCACAGAACTGATACTAAACCACAGACGCATCAGTGAAAGAGAATTGCCCAGAAATAGACTCATATATGGCATAATAAATCTGTATATAACAAACTTGGCCTTCAAAACAGTGGGGATAAGAAGCCTGATTTTTTTGTGGGGTGGGAGGACAATTCGTTAACTAATTGGGACAAAATAATCCAAATCCTTACCTCAGATCTCATACTAAATAAATTCAGGTGTATAAAATGTGGTATTGGTGTAAAGATAAAAATAGATCCACACATATATGGTTAATCGATTTTCCACAAATGCTGCCAATGCAATTCAATGGGAAATGGACAATCTTTCCAACAAGTGGTGCTGGAATAATTGGGTAGCTGTGTGTAACATAATGGACTTTGACTCTTATACCATATACAAACATTAACTCAATACGGATCTTACACCTATATGTATCAGCTAAAACTATCAAACTTCTAGAAGAAAACATAGCAGAAAATTTTAGTGATCTTGGGTTTGGCAAAGACTTCTTAAATTGGATACAAAGAGCACAAATTATAAAAATTGATAAATTGGGCTTCATTAAAATTAAAAACTACTATGAAAGGCAAGCAAGCTGGATGTGGTGGCTCATGCCTGTAATCCCAGTGCTTTGGGAGGCTGAGGCGGGAGGATTGCTTGAGGCCGGGAGTTTGAGACCAGCCTGAGCAACATATCAAGACCCCATCTCTACAAAAAAAATTTTTTAATTAGCCAGATGTGGTGGCGTGTGCCTATAGTCCCAGCTACTTGGGAGGCTGAGGCAGAAGGATCACTTGAGCCCAGGATTTCAAGGTGCAGTGAGCTGCAGTGATCTATGATTGTGCCACTGCACTCCAGCCTGGGCAACAGAGTGAGACCCTGCCTCTGAAAAAAAAGAAAAAAGAGAAAGAAAGGCAAGCCACAGATTGGGAAAAAATATTTGCAAAAGATATATCTTAAAACTCAACAATAAGATAAACAAACCAATTAAAAAATAGGCAAAAGACTTGAAGAGAAACTTCACCAAAGAAATATATTTACATAGCAAATAAACACATGAGAAGATGCTCAACATAATTTGTCATTAGAGAAATACAAATTAAAACTACACACCCACTAGAAGGACTAGAATTTAAAATGACTGACCAAATCAAGTATTGGCAAGGATGGGGCAAGGTGGGGGGAGGATGCAACTCTTCTATACTGCTGATGGGAATGCAAAATGGAAAAACCACTTTGGAAAACACTTTGATCATTTCTTGAAAGAGATAAATATATACCTGTCATATGACCCAATCATTCCATTCTTAGATATTCACCAAAGAGAACTGAAAGTATATGTCCACACAAAGACTTGTACACAATGTTCATAGTAGCTTTATTTACAATAACCCAAAACTAGAAATAATCCAAATGTCCATCAAGAGGCAAGTGGATAAATAAATTATGGTGTATCTATATAATGGATACTGCTCAACAGTAAAAAAAGAATGAACTGTTGTTATATGCAACAACATAGATAAATCTCAAAATAATGAGTATATACTATACAATTCCATTTATATACAGTTCTAGAAAAAAGCAGATCAACATATAGAGACTGAAAGCAGATCAATGGGCACAAGGAGACACTGGGGGATTATGAGTATGTTGCATGAACACAGCAGAGTTTAACCTTTCTTTAATTGATAGACATTTGGGCCTTGTGATAGACACAAAGATGTACCACCCAGATCCCTCTTCATGGAAGGATTTGCTGTCCAGTTGCAGGGAGTATGATCAACAGAAACCTCCAGCTGATAGCTTCTTCAGGGTCCACCTGAGCTGCAGAGAGCTGCCTTGGCCAAGGTCATACCCTTCCCAGAGCAGCCTGCATCCAGTGACTAAGCAAAGCAAGAGTATGGAAGCTGGGCCATTTTCATCCAACATGGGACAATTCAGATCCACAGTATTTGCGCCAGAGTTCCCTGCCAGGTTGGCTTAGGCTTCATCAGGCCTGTATCACTGTTTAACTTCTGCTCAACCCTGCTTCTTCTTTTTTCCTTTCATAAATGTTGATCCCTAATAAATATCTTGCACCCCAAACTCTGTCTCAGCATGTTTCCTGGGAACCTGACCTATGACAGGATTGCTACAAACAATGCTTCTATGAACATTCTTGTCTATGTTTTCTGATGTACATAAACATTCTTTTCTGTAGGATATTTATTTGCCTAAGGATGGAATTGCTGGGTCATAGAATATGTTATTTTCAGCTTAATTGGATAATGCTGAACCATTTTCCAAAGTGGTTTACAAGTTTGTGTAAATTTATATAGATGAATGTTTTGGCTAAAACTGGGTATCGTCAGACTTTTAAATTTCAGTCAATTTGGTTAATGTGTAGTGGTAGCACATTGTGGTTGTAATTTGCCTTTCCCTGATTACCAAAGAAGTTGATCACTTTTTCATGTTATTGACTTTTGAGTTTCTTCTTTTGCAAAGCTCCTATCTTTTGCCCATTTTTCTATTGGATTGTCTGTCTTTTATCATTAATTCATATGAATTCTGTATATATTCTTGATACAAGCCCTTTATCAGTTTTATCTGTTATCTTCTGCTACTCTGTAGCTGTCCTTTCCACTCTCTTAATGTTGTCTTTTGATTAACAGATATTCTTAATTTTATCCATCTTTCCTTTGTGATATTGCTTTTTGTACCTTGTTTAAGAAAATTTTCCTTGCTCAAGATTATGAAGATGTTATTCTACATTATTATTTTCAAACTTTACTACCATTTTGTCTTTTATATATAGATCCACATGACACTGGAGTTGATTTTGATGTATGGTGTGAGGTACGGGTCAAATGTTATTCTTTTCCCATATGGGTACCCAAATGTCCCAACAAAGTTTATTGAGAGTCTATCTTTTTGCCACTCTATGTAGTGCCATCTCTGTCAGGCATCAAGTGTCTATACGTGCATAGATCTGTTTCTGTAATCTCATCTCTTTTCCATGGAACTCATTGTCTATCCACAAAGCAATGTTATACTCTCTTAATTACAATAGCTTTATAGTAACTCAGTAGAGCAATTCCTTTAACCTCATTCTTCCTCTAGAGTGACTTGGCTATTCTTGGCCTTTTGCATGTCCATATAAATTTAAAAATCATTCTGTCGAGTTCCACAAAAAATCCAGATGAGATTTTATTAGAAATTGCGTTGAATCTATAGATCACTTTGGGGAGAACTACAATCTTTGTAATATTGAGTTTTCCAAAGGATGAACACCGTGTATTTCTCCATTTACTAAGACTTTCTTTAATTTCTGTCAATAATACTTTATATTTTTCTGCATTGGAATCTTACTCAACTTTTAGTAGATTTATTCCTAGTAATTTGGCATTTTTAAATGATATTATAAATGATATCCTTTTAAAATATGATTTTCTCTTTGTTGCTGTTAAATACATTGATTTTTGTATATTGATTTTCTGAAGCCCAGGAAACATGCTGAATTATAGATTTAATAATGTATAGATTTAAAAAAATTTCCTCTGTATGTAATCATAACATCTATAAATAAGTTTTGTTTCTTCCTTTTACAATCCTTATTACTTTTCTTTCTTTTTCTTTCTTCCCTATGCTGGCCAGAAATTCCAGTATAATGTTGAATAAAAGTGGTAGTAATGGATATCTTTGTTTTGTTCCAGTTTTCAAAGGGAAAACTTTCAATGTTTCACCACTAAGTATGATGCTTGCTTTAGTTATTTTTTAAAGACAGCCTTTATAAGATTAAGGAAGTTTCTTTCCGTCTCTAGTTTGGCAAAAATTTTTTTAAAAAATATTCATTCCAAGGCGAGGCGCGGTGGCTCATCTGTTGAACATACAAGTGGAGCTCAGGGGAGAAGTTGGGCTAAGGATAAAAATTGGGACTCTTCAGCAAATAGATGGGACTAGATAAGATCACTTAGAAGAGAAGAGACAGAGGCAAGATGTGGTGGCTCACACCTGTAATCCTAGCACTCTGGAAGGCCGAGGCCAGAGGATTGCTTGAGGCCAGAAGTTCGAGACCAGCCTGACCAAGAGTGAGACCTCGTCCCTACAAAAAGTAGAAAAATTAGCCGGGTGTCGTGGCAAGCACCTGTAGTCCCAGCTAGTGGGGAGGCTGAGGCAGAAGGATCACTTCAGTCCAGGAGTTTGAGCTTGCAGTGAGCTGTGATGACACCACCACACTCTAGCGTGGGCGACAAAGGAACACTCTGTCCCCAAAAAAACAAAAAGGAAAGTAATTTATTCATTTCTCTTAATGCAATTGATGTCGAATTTTATCAAATGCTTTTTCTGCATCCATTGAGATAACCATATAATTTTTCTCCTTTAATCTGTTAATGTGATAAATTACATTAACTGGTGTTTTAATGTTAAACAAACCTTGCATTCCTAGGATTAAATATAACTTGGTGGTCATATGTACTATCTTTATTTTTGAGATAGAGTCTCACTCTGTCACCCATCATTCAAGTCCTCCTGCCTTGGCTTCCCAAAATGCTGGGATTACAGGCGTGAGCCACTGCAACCAGCCTGTTGGAAGATTTTTAATTACTGTTTCGATCTCCTTCATAGTTACGGGAATATTCAGGTTTTTCATTTCTTCATGAGTCACTTGGTAAATTATTTCTAGGAATTTTTCCATTTCATCTAAACTTTTTACATTTATTGGCATTAAGTTGTTCATAATTTCTTCTTAGTATATTTTATATGTATATGAGATCTCTTGTAATGTCCCCTTCTTCGTTCCTAATATTAATTATTTGTTCATTCTCTTTTTCTTTGTTAGTCTCACCAGAGTTTTATTAATTTAATTAGTCTTTTTGAAGAACAAAGTTTAGTATTTTGAAAAAAAAATTCTTTCCATGTGTGTTTGGTTTTTATTTTGTTAACTTCCTCTCTTATATTCTACTTTCTTCTAGTATAACTTCCTGAAATGCATCCTTAGCTTATTAATTTTCAATAATCCTTTTTAAATATATGCATGTAATGCTATAGATTTTAATCTAAATATTATCTTAGCTATACCTGCAAATTTTTATATGTAATATTTTCACTATTACAGTAGCTGCCCCCTTATCTGCGGTTTTGCTTTCCACGGTTTCAGTTACTGCTGTCAATGGTGATCTGAAAATATTAAATGAAAAATTCCAGCAACAACCCATTACTTTTAAATTGCATGCCATTCTGAGTAATGTGATGAAATCTCACACTGTCCCACCCTGTCCCACCCAGGAGGTGAATCATCCCTTTGTCCAGTGTAACCATGCTGTGTAGTCACTTAGTAGCCATCTGGGTTATCAGATTGACTGTTGCGGTATCACAGTGCTTGTGTTCAAATAACCTTTATTTTACTTTATAATGGCCCAAGAGAACGAAAGTTGTGATGCTGTTATATTGTCCTAATTGTTCTATGTTATTATTAGTTACTGTTAATCTCTTACTGTGTCTAATTTATAAATTAAACTATCATAGGTATGTATGTATAGGAAAAAACATAGTATATATAGGGTTTGGTACTATCCACTGTTTCAGGCATCTCCTGGAGGCCTTGGAACCTATCCCTGGTGGATAAGGGAAGACTACTGTATTCAGTTCTTTTTCTTATGAATTGGTAGGAGTTCTTTATCTATTCTGGATATAAGCCATTTATTAATTATACATTTTGAAAATATTACTCTTATTCTATATCACTCTTGTAATTATATTTTGATGAACAGAAAATTTTAATTTTAGTACAGTTCAATTTGTGCATATTTTTTGCATGTGTTTAGTTTAATAAATTTTTCTCTATCCTGAAATGAAGATATTCTCCTATAGTATCTTCTAAAAGCTTTATATTTTTCCCTTTTCCAGCAAAGACTTTTTTGAATTATAATAATTCATAATGTTGCTGTGGGAAAATTGGCAGTGTGCTTGAGGAATCTTACAAATAATAACCCCTCCCTTTTAACCCGGTCACTCACTTCTAGGAATCAATCCTAAGGAAACGTTTCTCAGGAAATAATAATTCACTTCTAAGAAATAATCATAAGGATTTTCATTAAAGCACAATTATAATAATAAAATAATTTAGGTGAGTTAGATATACAATAAAATAAGGCATATCTCTAATGAAATATTTTGCAGCTATTGAGAAATCATTATGGGATTCTGAGATTTGCACATAAACCTTAACTGTTATTTTACTTCATCACAAATATGTACATATTGTGTTATGATTTAAAAATCTAATAAGATATCTTAAAATCACACTTCTAAAGAGTTTTAAATCACACATAGTAATGCTCACAAATGAAATTTTTTTATTGAGTTGAAATTCACATAACAAAAATATTTTGGTTTTCTAGTATTTTTTTGAGGATTTTTAAATCTATATTGATAAGAGATATTGGTCTGTAGTTTTCTTTTCTTGTGATATCCTTGTCTGATGTTGATATCAGGGTAATACTGACCTTCATATATAAACTTTAAAGTTAACAATTCAGTGGCCTTTAGTACATTCACAATGTTGTGCACCCACCACCTCTATCTAGTTCCAAAACACTATTATCACTGCAAAAGGAAACCCCGTATCCATTAAGCAGTTGCTTTCCATTCCACCCTCTCCCATACACTCCCTCCAGCCCCTGGCACCCACTGACCTGCATTCTATCTCTATGGATTTACCTCTTATGAATATTTCATATAAATGGAATAATATACCACTGTTTGTGTCTGGCTTTTTCACTTAGCAGGATGTTTTTGAGGTTCATCCATGTTGTAGAATATATCACTACTTCGTTCATTTTCTATGGATGAATAGTGTTCCATTGTAGCTCACAAATGTAATTTTAACATTTAAAAAAAAGCAAAACAGCATACCAAAGTCCATATAGACCATGATGCCAATTTTGTATTTTAACATGTATATAAGCATAGAAAAAAATTGGAATAAAATACATCCAAATATTAACAGTAGTTACCTCTACATAATGGGATTATGACTTTTTTTTTTTTTGAGACGGAGTCTTGCTCTGTCACCCTGGCTAGAGTGCAGTGGCATCATCACAGCCCACTGCAACCTCAAAGTCCTAGGCTCAAGAGATCCTCCTGCCTCAGCCTCCCCAGTAGCTGGGACTACTGGTGCACGCCACCACACCCAGCTGATTTTTCTATTTTTAGTAGAGACAGGGTCTTGCTGTTGCTCAGGCTGGCCTTGACCTCCTGGCCTCAAGCCATTCTCCCGCCTTGGCCTCCCAGAGTGCTAGGATTACAGGCATAACCCACTGCTCCCAGCCTAATTTTAATTTTTGTTATACTTTTCTATATTTTCTTGTTTTTACAATATGAAAAAATAAGTAATTTTAAAAAATATACAGGAGGGAACACTTCCCAACTCATTCTATAATGTCAGGATTACCCTGGTATCAAAACCAGGCAAGGACATACAAAAGAAAACTACAGACCACTATCTCTTGTAAATACAGACATTAAAATCCCCAACAAAATACTAGAAAACCAAATCCAGCAACATATAAAAAGCTTCATATGCTATGATCAAGTGGAATTTGTTCCAAGAATACAAGGTTGGTTTAACATAAAAAAACAATTAATGTAATATACCATATCAGTAGAATAGAGGACAAAAACCACATGATCACTTCTACAGCATTTGACAAAATCCAACACCCCTTCATGATAAAAACACTCAACAGTCTAGGAATAGAAAGGAACCTTCTCAGCCTGATAAAAGGCAGCTACAAAACCCTAACACCCTATTTAATGATGAGAGACTAAATGCTTTCCTCCTAAGATCAAGAGAAGACAAAAATGTCTGCCCTTGCCACTTCTATTCAACATTGTAGTGGAAGTTCTAGTCTGGGCAATTAGGCAAGAAAAACAAATAAAAGGCATCCAGACCAGAAAGGAAGAAGTAAAACTATCTCTATTCACAGATGCCATGATCTTGTATATAGAAACTTCTAAAGAATCCCCACACACACACAAACACACAAACTATTAGAACTAATAAACAAGTTCATCAGCATTGTAGGATACTATATCAATACTCAAAAATCAATTGTATTTCTATATACGAGCAATATAATCCAAAAATGAATTAGGAAAACAATTCAAAAGAATAAAATACTTAGGAACAAATTTAACCAAGGAAGTGCAAAATTTATATACTGAAAACTACAAAGCATTTTTCAAAGAAATTAAAGAAGACCTAAGTAAATGGAAAGACATCCTATGTTCATGGATCAGAAGACTTCATGTTGTTGAAGTGGCAATATTCCCTAAATCTACAGATTCAATGTAATCCTCATGGAACATGATATTCCAACTGGCTTCTTTGCAGAAATTGACAAACTGATCCTAAAATTCATATGGAAATGCAAAGGACGCAGAATTGCCAAAATGATCTGGAAAAAAAAGGTTGAAAGACTCACACTTCTCACTTTCAAAACTTACAGCAAATCTATAATAATCAAGACTATGTGATACTAGCATAGGATTAGGCATATAGATCAATAGAATAGAATTGAGAATCCAGAAATACTCTTACATTTAAGGTAAACTGATTTTTGACAAGGGTGTTAAGACAATTCAATGGGGGAAAGAATGGTCTTCTCAATGAATAGTACAGGGACAACGAGATATTCACATGCAAAAGAATGAAATTTGACCCCTGTCTCACACCATATGTAGAAATTAACTCAAAATGAATCAAAGGCCTAAATGTAAGAGCTAAAACTCTAAATCTCTTAGAAGAAAACATAGTTGTATATCTTTGTTACTTGGATTAGGTGATAGTTTCTTAGCTATGAAACCAAAAGCACAAGTGAACAAAGAAAAAATAGATAAATTGGACTTCATCAAAATTAAAAATTTTGTACAGCAGAGGCATCACTAAGAAAGTGTAAGACCGGCCAGGCAAGGTAGCTCATGCCTGTAATCCCAGGAGGCTTGCTTGAGCTCAGGAGTTGGAGTAGTATTTTCTTTACTAAAAATAGAAAAATTAGTCAGGCATGGTGGTACATGCCTGTAGTCCCAGGTACTTGGGAGGCTGAGGCAGGAGGATCACTTGAACCCAGGAGTTTGAGGTTGCAGTGAGCTATGGTGATGTGACTGCACTGTACCTAGGGTGACACAGACTCTGTCTCAAAAAAAAAAAAAAAAAGAAAGTGTAAGACAACCCAGAAAATGTTCACAAATTTTATATGTGACAAGAGACTTTTATCTAGATATGTTAAAAAAACTCTCATAACTCAATAATAAAAAGACAAATAACCCAGTTTAAAAATGAACAAATGATCTGAATAGACATTTCTCCAAAAAAGATATATAAATGGCTAACAAGCACGTGAAAAGATAGTAGACATCATTAGTTATCAGGGAAATGCAAATCAAACCATAAAGAGATAACCACTTCATACTACTATGATGGTTACATTCAAAAGGTCAGATAATAACAAGTGTTGGAAAGGACATGGAGAAAGTGGAACTTTCATACATTGCTGGTAGGAATAGAAAATAGTTCAGCTGTTTTGGAAAACAATCTAATAGTTCTCTAAAGGGTTAAACATAGAGTTACCATATGACCCAACAATTCTACTCCTAGGTATATACCTAAGAGAAATGAAAACATATGTCCACACAAAAATTTATACGTGAATGTTCATAGCAGCATTATTTATAATATCCAAAAAGTAGAAACAACCAAATGCATTGATGAATGGATAAATACAATGAGATATATCCATACAATGGAATATTACTCATCCATAAAAAGGAATAAAATTCTGGTACATGCTACATCATGGATGAACCTTGAAAACATCACATAAATGAAAGAAGTCACAAAAGACCACATATTGTATGATTCCATTTACATGAAATATTCAGAATAGGCAAATCCATAAATATAAGAAGTAGATTAGTGGTTACCTAGGGGCTGGAGGTGGGGCATGAGGGGAAAAGTGGAGTAACTGCTATCGGGTATAGTTTTTCAAGGAGGGGGGTAATGAAATGTAACATTGATTGTGGTAGTGGTTGCACAACTCTAAATATACTAAAAGCCATTGAATTGTACACTTTAAATAGGTGAATTATATGGTATGTGAATTATATCTCAATCAAGCTGTTATTTTAAAAATTCAATAGATCTGAAAGCCAGGAGGTCTTTGGTGACCCCAGCCAAAGCCACTTCAGTGAATGTTGGGGTGGTGGAAAGTGGCAGGCTGGGGAGTACACTGGCGCCAGGAAGAAGGAAGGTAACAGAGGAGACTCAGGAGGATAAGCTGGCCATGAAGTCTGGATGGAAGGGAGGGCTCTCGGTGTGCATTCTGCACACCACTGTAAGACACCATTACATTCTTCAGCCTGAGATCCAGAGCCTCAAAGAAGCTGGTAAAGCTGACTCCACGGGCCTCTCCTGCCTTCTCTCCTGATGCTGGCCAGACCGGCCAGGCCAGTCCTCTCCTCTATACCACTAAAACTTAGCCACCTGGAAAGGCTTACCGCACCCTGCCTCATCTTGGAACCCTTCCTTAGAGATGCCAGCTCCCACTTGACCTCTCTCTTCTCAGCCTGCTTTCACACTGCATACAAGATGGCATCACCATATTGTATTTTACAGTCTCCATGTGCAACTTGCAAGTATGGGGAGGCATATGCACACTGCTTCCCCACCCTGTGAGGACAAGGGAACCTAGGCATGGTTCCAGCCCATATATCCCTGACTTTTACTTCCACCTGCTCAAGCAGGGACTCTGCAGCCCCTTACTTGGTGCCCCAAGGATTTTTGGGCACCCCAGGGAATGCTGCAGGTGAGCTCTGGAACAAGTCCAAAAAGGTACCATGTGTACAGTCTCTTTCCTCTGCTGCTCTTTTGGTCACCCTCTGCCTCCCAGCCGAGGTGCAGGTCCTGCTGGCATTGGTTACATCTTGTCAGAGGAGTCCCCCAGCAGTGCAGCTTGGGTGCTACTGCCTTACCAAGTTGGTGGTGAAGAAGCCCATGTTTTGAGGCCAGCTTTGTTCCTATGCTTTTTGTGGAGTCAGTCATGAGGCTGTATGGAGCTCAGCCCAGGATATGTCCTACTGGAGGAACCACACTTAACTCTGCCTCAAGCTGCAATCCCTGCCACAATGTACCACCTCTGATCAGTGTGTTCTCTGTATAAGCCATAGGATTTCCCAACCATGACCAGGAATCCTAGACTCATTGATCCTGAGTTGAGGACCTGATGTGGGGAGTAGGAGAATGCCTAGGGTCTGAGACCTGGAATCTGGTGAAGTCTGCCAAACTCACTCAATTAATATTTTCTTATGACCATTGTCCTTTGCATGGGCTTGTACAGGCTGGCCTCCCTTTGAAGAGATGGTCATTGAATCTGGGTTTCCAGGAATGCCATGTTTTCTTTGGTGCCTTCATGTGTCCACTCATTTCATCCGTGTGGGAGCCAGCAAGTAAGAAGTACTTATTACTCTTTGGGCCCCGATGTTTTCAGAAGAGCATAAGTCCCATGAGGCTGGGGTTAAAGTGGGAGGAGGCCTTCTGCATACTCTGTCCCTCTGATAATATGCTTATTAATTAGCAAATGAAATAAAGGCTCTGATAAAGCCTGCAGTAAATGGTGTTTAGCTTTGTTGAATAATGTTTGCCAAACATATTTGTCCACAGGACCCTTTTTTTGTCCACCCCACCCACTATCTATCAGGAGCACATCTTGGGAAATTCTCACCCTTACAATAAAGTCCAGAACCTGTGGCTGGCACTCTATTCTCCTTGGACAACCTCTCTCCTCTCCCGCCACAGGGACCCCTCTCCATATCTTACAAGACATAACCCACAGCTGCCTCCACCTGCTGGGATGACAATATCTCTGAACAACCTGTTCCCTAAATACCCAGGGACCCCTCCCCCCACCACACAGCCACAGCTGCCTCTTGCTTCCAACATTGAGTATTCTTGAGTATCCCTGGTTGCTTGTCCTCCCCCACCCCCCTTTCCAGGGCCATTCCTTGATGCTCTGAGTCGCCCCTGTGAAGCCATGGGCACGGAATACCACGCTTGGCAACAAGCCAAGGGGGCAGAACTGGCCCTTGATTCTTCTCTTTGGTGTGGTGGGGGGGGGGAAAAAAACAACTGGCCCTTGAAGGGCTCTCAGAACCTGAGCCCCCACTCTCAGCTTCCCACCTCACAGGGAATCTGCCGCGGGCAGCAGAAGCGCTAGGGACAGGATTGGAGGTGGAGATGGGGGTGGGGCGACAACCCGGCACAGGCTTCACCTACGGGGCGGGCGGGGACCAGAGGCTGCCCCCATCCCTGAGCCTGGCGCTTGGAGAATGAACGATCAAGGACGGTTCTTAGAGAGGAGCCCCCACTCTCCATCCCCTCCCCCCTAGTCCCGGGCACATTCCCCAGGAGAGAATTGGCCACTTTCCAAAACTCAGACACATCCTGGCTAGAGCTGGCTGTGGGCCGGGCACCCCCGGGGCAGCCGGGCAGGGCGGGGTGTCCTGGAGAGCCGTGGATGGGCCTCACACCCAGGCTGGGCCAGGACACCCCGTCCTTGGCCAAGGCCCAAACTGGCTCTGTTTACAGAATCTGTCAGCTCTGTTCCCCCCTCCCCCACCCACCACTTCCCCTAGAGTCCTGGGGGCTGGGAGAGGTGCAGGCGGGGCCTGAGGGAGCCTAGGCGGCTGCCAAATCCCTGCGGCCCCTCGGTCACCCTCCCCTTCTCGGCTACTAGGACTTATCCACCCCCAGTTCTCCAGTCTTCTGGTTTCCTCTTCAAAGCGCAGGGTGGCACTCCACCCCGGGGGAATGTGCAGTTTAAGAGAAATCTGCAGAAACAATGCTTACCCCCAAGGAAAACGTAGCTAAAGGAGGAAAGATAGGCACTGTGCCGGCAGGCACAGGGAGATTTCTAGGCTAGGGGCTTATTGGGATTCCTCCAGACAGCTGGGAAGGAGGGGGCCTTCCCGAGGAAGGAGGGGGCCTCCTTCCCAGCGACCCCAAACCCATGGGCCCCTGGGAGTATTTCCAGAACTGCTGGAGGGACTTGGTGCAAATTAGGCGTAGCCCGGCGGTCAGGCCGAGAGCTTTCGGGAGCAGCGACGTCCTGAGATAAAGCCAACCGCTGGCCTGGCCGCAGTGACTCAGCTCCCGCCGGCCGCAGGGAAGCTCCGCAGGCCCTTGAGGAGCCAGATTGGGGGGGGCGCGGGGGCGCGGCGGGCAGGGGCGGGGCCTGGGACGCCCCGCCCCCCGACTCCGGGAATGACGATCCGCCACCGCCAGCTTCCCAGAGGCGCCCGGATTTCCCATGGGTTTCCCCGTCTGCTTTAAATAGTAACAAAGGCTGACACTTTCTGAGCGCTCACTGTGTGCTAGGTACTTCACAGGTATCATGTTTGTTACCCCCAGCAAGCCTCTGAAGCGGGTGCCACTATTACTTCCATTTAGAGACAAGGAAACCGAGGCTCAGAGAGGCCCAGTGACTTGCTCAAGGTCACACAGCTACTGAGTGGTAGGGGCTACAGCTTCCAAGCCCCCAGACCTCTCCTGCCCCTTCCCAGCCCCCATGTCCCTCTCTGCCAGGTGCTAATGGGTCCCCTGGTGGTGCCTTCCTGGGCAAAACCAAGAACCTGGACATCTCCTGACCTAGGGATTAACTCAATACAAATATTTATCATTTCGAGACAAGTCCAGTGGTGTTGATTAAGTGTCTGCTGAATTCCAAGCCTGGTTTCAGGTGGTGACAAAGTTCCCAGCTCTGAGTTTCCCCTTGGCCTCCACTCTGAGGGAAACTCCTGGGCACAGGGCTGGGCCCCCTGGGAATACTGCCCACGCCAGCACCCAGCCCTGCCTTCTGGAGAGATACAGTCTCCAGAAAACCCCTGACTTGCTCAAGAGTTAGCCCCTGAAACCTGGGGCCTTGACAAGTGAGAAGCAGCAAGCCCATGCCACCCCACTGACACTGGCTGCCCCTTGCCCATGGGTCAGGTTAAGGACAGTGCCACAGAAAGCCAGCCTGAGCCCCAGAAGGGCTCAAGGAGCAAATAACCTGCACCCTAGGGCTGCCCTGTGAGGTGGTGCGCTCCTTGTCATCTGGGCTGGGGGAGCACCTGTGGAAGAAATGATTCAAAGAGAGGGTGGGATGAGATGACCTCTCTAACCCCAAACTTCTCTATTCTGTGAGTCAGACAGTGTCCAAGTGAATGGCTTGTTCTGACAGCTGCTTAAATGGAAACTTTCCCAGACTCTCCCACTTCCTTCCCCTTTGACCTCTTTCTGCGGGGCCCTGTGATCTTCCTCCCGGGGACTTGGAGAATATTGGGAAGAAGGGCACTCCCACATGCCCCTGCCTCAGTTTGCCACTCTGTCTTGGTGACCAGTACGTGGGCTCTGGGGAACTCTGACTCATGGGAAGGAAGGAAGGGAGGGATGGAGGGAGGGAGGAGGAAATCTTGAGATGAGACACTGCTCTGTGGTTGAGTTGGTCTGACCTGGGCCCCAGTCCCAGCTCCAACTTCTTTCCCCAAATGTGTGACCTTAAACAATGTCACTTCACCTCCCAGGGCCTCTGCAAAATGAGAGAACTCAAATATCCACCACCCTTCCTGTGAGGGCTGTTGGCAGCAACAACGAGTGACCACTGTGGGCAAGGTCTTCCCAAGCACTATCGAGCAACGGCTCCCAGCAGGCAGCCCAGCTCTACTGGGCTGTAGACATCATCCTTCATGGTTTTGTCTGGAGGTGGCAAGTCCCCAAAGACAGGCAAGTTTGGGTGGGGGAGGGGGGAGAGAGAAAGGGATCTGAGTAAGGGCTGCGGAAGATGGGTCTCCTGCAGTGGGAAGGGCTGTTGTCTGGGGCCAGGGGACCTGTGTCCTAAAGATACCACCAAGTACTGCTTCTGTGTGCAAGGCATGGCACCAGGTGCTTCATGCACATTGTCACATTTAGTTCTGTCTGTGAGGCAGGTACTGTTATTACCCACATTTTACAGATGCCAAAACCAAGGCTTCAGAGAGGTTAAGTGACTTGCCAGTGGAGGAGCCAGGATTCAGAGCTAGACAGGCTGACTCTGGGGTCCTGTCCTGCCCAGGGCCTGGTTCTGAGCCCTTGCCCTTGTCCTATCCCCTCTCTCCACACTTGCCTGGGAGACTAGTACCCAATGGCCAAGCTGATTGTGCCTGGTCCTCAAAGATCCCCATCCTTGCCTGGCACCCACCCTCCCCCTCTTCCAGCTGCCCAGTTCAGCCAGAGTAGCTTTGGCCAACCCAAGGCAGACTGCCGTCATGGCTGTGTTGGACCTTGTGCAGAGAGACCAGGGTTGACAGGGGCTGGGATCAAGGCCCCAAATTACAGGAGATAGATAGGATGTGGGGGAGGCACGTTGGCTGGTGTTGGATCTTGCACAGCAAAGGAAGACTGGGAGGGCAAGTAGCCCTCTCCCCACCCCTCAACCCCCGAACTAAGAAGTGACCTCAGGTTCTAGACAGTTTTTCAGGGAAGCTGTAAGGCTGAGGCTGCCCTAATGTTAAGATGATACTGGAGGATCCCATGGTCCTTCCCAAGTTCCCCACATTCTCCTGTCAGAGTCCTGGTCAATGCCCCTGGCCAGCATGGAACATTTCATTTCACTGCTACTAAGCCCCCAACGAGGCCCCTTCCCCTTTAGTTAGAAAAGCCCCTCCCTGCCCTCTCACCTCCGCTCCCCCAGTCGACTCTTCATCTTTCCTTGGAAACAAATCACTCCCAACTTCAAAGCATCACAACTCCCCCCCAAAGAGCAATCTCAAGAATGTCAAGGGGAAATTATTGAATTATCCTGGTTGGCAGAAAAATCTAATTTATAGCAAAGCATATCTCCTGAAGTTTTAATAGATTTTTCTTCCTCCGATGGATTTTAATGCACAATTGTTTCCAGGACTTGGAAATTTAGTTTGAAGCACTGACATCGCTTTTCAGTTCTTGATTTATTGCCAGCTCCCTGCTTTTGAGCCTGATAGGAAACCCTATTTTCCCTTAAACGTGAGAGGACTGTGCTCTCTGGTCAGCCTGCCTGACCAGACATCTGATAGCACTGCCATCTCATTAAGGTTGTGAGGGGAACTGGGGACCTAGCTGAAGCCCCCCTACCCTCCTTGTCCAGTTTCCCCAGGCACGTCCCCTCCATGAGATTTTGCTGGAGTGGAAGCTCAAGGCCATGTCTATAAGGATGCCGCTGGCCTATGGGGACCCTAAGGAGCAGTGACATGAGTAACCCTCCTCTGCCCACTCCCTGCCTCCCAGCCTATCAAAGTGCCTGGCACACAGTAAGGGCTTAGCAAACAGGTGTCAGATGAAATAGAAGATGGCATGTCTGGGTGTCCCTGCTTGGGTCACTGACAGCTCAGGCTCTTATTAGCAAAGGACCATTTCTGTTGACATTTTTGCCAGGGCTCCAGGCCAATGGATTGGAATCATCTGGGCACAACCAGCAGGTAGCAGGCAAGGGTGCTGCCTGGGGGGGTCTCAATTTATGGGGCAGGGTCAGCTCTGGAGAAAGGGTCTAGAAGGCACTGTGGCATCAGATAAAGGCATCCCTCCCTGAAAGATTAGAAGCTCATTGTTTCCCAGCTGCCTTTCAAGAGCATCTGACTAGGACAATGCTTGACCAAAACTTGCTAAGGAGAGAGTGAGCTTTTGGAATGGATAACAGGCAGAAAAGGGAGAGATTTGGGAATAAAATGGACTTCATTTGAACCCTTGGAATGATGATACCCATTTTACAGATGTAGAAACTGAAGCTCAGAGAGGGGCAGAAACTTATGAAGCTTGGCAAGTGACCAAAGTGACACAGAGATCCAGGTGTGCAACTCCCTGGGGCCTCTTCTAACTTGGGAGGCTGTACCAGGCCCTTGCTAGCCTGACCCTGGAGGTCCCAACAGAGATCAGGCTCCTTTTGGAGAATGGGGTCCCTCAGGCCCCAAAGGAGGTTGCCCATCATCCAGTTTTGGAGCAGACTACAAGGCCCATGGAAGCTCCTTCCTAAAGGTCACAGCTGTTCTCTTGGGGCTTCTTTTAGCAGTTCTCCCATCCCTGACCCCCTCTGCCTGAATACCCAGAGCCCCTGGAGGTTTCAGCCTGTGCCTTCCTGGAGACCCCTGCTATGGCACCAAGTGGGAGACTTGCCTGGCCAGAGAGGGATGGCAAAAAAGCCACAAGGGAGAAGGGGCTGCACCCTTCCACTCACTCATGCCCTCCTCTCTCCCTCCCTGACTGCCTGACCCCTCAGTGCTCAGGGAACTTGGGTTTCCTGTGATAGCATAGTACCAGGGACAAAGAGATAAATGGCCAGACCCCTGGGAGCCCTGCATAGCTCCCTGGGAGCTGAAGGCTGAACTTGGAGGTGGGGGGAGCAGTATACCCCCAGGAGAGCCACCAGACACAATCTATGGGCAGAAGGGGCCTGTGTGTGGCCTGCTTTGTTAATCTTGGAGTGGGATGGCAAGTGGGGACTTGGGGCACAGCATGGCAGGAAGGGAGGGGACAGTGCTGGTGTTGCTGGCTCACCTGTTGGCTCACCCTCAGGAATCTGCTCCTCCTGGCAATGGCTGAGAATGGAAATAAAGGTGATTGTGTGATTTGGGGGAGCCCGTTGGAGCCATCTTGGAGAACTCCCCAGGGACAGCACTGTGCCCAATCTCATGCAGATAGCCTGCCTAACTGGTTGCCATCAGCCTCTCTCTTAGAGCTCTCCCTGGTCCCCAACAGGCCTCACCCTCAACCTGCCTCGGCAGCCCCCATCTCTGCATCTGGCCAGGCCCAGCCCCTGACTGAAGTGGACACTGGGCACTTTGTGGGGCCCCTCCCACCCCACCCAGCCCTCTGGTGCAGATGTGTGAGCTCAGCCACGCAGGGCGGTTGAGGGGAGTCCACAGGGCTGTGGGGTGGGGGATCGGGGACAGGCATTTCTGTGTGACTGCAGGGGCAGTACCAGGCCTGGGGCCTAGGATCCCGGAGCCTTTGCTCTTATAAGGAAGGTGTCCTCACCACTCATGTGGCAAAAGTGCAGGCCAGGAGGTGTCTTGGAGAGAGAGCTCCCTGTCACAGGGCTGTTCCTCTAGAGGCCTGCCTCTCAAGGCTACACAGACAAACGTCTGCTCAGGAGGGAGGAGGAGTGACCACCCTCATCAATCCACCCTGCCCATCCAGATTTCAGGATTCCCAAAAATGCCACCTCTGCTGGGACAACTGCCTAGCCTCCCTCTCCCCCAGAGGTCCCATCCCAGCCAGCTGGAACCCATGTCACTTGATTCCCTTTCCAGAGCTCTTCCCTTTACCCTCTGGCAAGCATGTGACTATACCAGCGGCTGTGAGCCAGGCCCAGGAAAGCTAAGCAGGGTGGGGGACAGGGGCTTCTGTCTTTTTGAAGTAAGTGGAGAAGGAAACCCGAGCAGTCTGGTCATTCGATCCTAGCTCCTGGGCATGGGAGCTAATGAGAAGCCAAGGCTGGGACAGTTTCCTGAGGGGTGTTGGGGAGGTGGCTTCCAGGATGGGGCCAATACAGCGCCAATTGACACTTTTCAGAGGGCAAGACACAGATCAGGGATCAGGAAGCCACTGATGGGACCCCAGATACATGGCAAGTCAGTCTTGGGTAGGTTTGAGGGCTTTGAGGGTCTCAAATTGGTCAGCTAGAGGGGCAGTTCCAAGCATGGGCTCAGCCCATGGGCCCTCAGTCCCCACCTGCAGTTCTGTAAGATGAGGCGCAGGGTAGCCAGCTGTGCCTGGGCAGGGCCCTGGCCTCATGCCTGGAAGCCCTCCAGTGCCACAGCCCCTGCTGACCAGCCATTCTGATCAGACCATGGGGCCGGCGCCCCTTGCCTGGGTTTCTGAAGCTTTGCCCTCTGGTGAATAATTTCCTGGGGTTTGTGTCTGGCATCCAGATCAGAGGTTTTGCTCTCCACCTCCTACCTCTGAAGGAATCACGAGTAAGAGCCCATATTGGGGCCCCGAGGGATGCTTCTGATCTGGGAGAGGGCTCCAGAGACAGGACGGAGGGACATGTGTGGACCTGAAGTGCTCAGGGCAAGAGGCTCCTGTACTGGGTCCTCAGCCCACACACCCTGGCACAAACCCACCAGGTCTGAGTCTGACAGGCATCAGAGGTTGGCTGGCTTGATAGTGGTCATGCAAGAGGCATGCCTGCCACTCAGGCCTTGGCCCCCTGCCCATCCCTCTCTCCCATGGCCTCTTAGCACTGAGTAGGCTCAACAAGGGCAGTGAGGTCAAATTGTGGCTGGGAGGGCAGGGTTAGACTCAAAGAATTTTCTGAATATAAAGGCTGTGAGTGGGCAAGTGGGAAAGGTGGGAGAAGGGGAGATGATCCCTCAACTCTCAATAACCAGTCCCAGTCTTGTCTTTTCAACCTGTTCTTCTTTCACTGGTCAGATCTCAGGAAATGGTATTACCATCCACCCATCCACCCAAGCTCCCTGGGTAGTGAGTCCCTCAGCTCCATGGCCTACCCAGTAGTAGGCCTTGACATCTCTTCCTCCAGAACACCTCTAGAATCTGTCCCTACCCCCCACCTCCACTGCCACCACCCAGGCCACCACCACTTCCCCCTGGACTCTTGCAGCAGCCTCCTCACTGTCTGCCTGCTACTACCCATGCCCCCTGCTGTCCATTCTCCACCCAGTAGCCAGGGTGAGCACGTGCAAGTGAAATGGCCTCTCCCCTGCTGAAAACCCTCCAGTGTGGCTGTGGTCCTCCTTTGGTAAATGTCCTGTCCCATCTGGCTCTGGTCCCATCTCCTTCAACTTTGACCACTGCACTCAGCCACAGTGACCTAAGCCAGTGTGCCCCTAAGCTTCTTCATTGTGACTTACCCATCTCCCCGGCCTCTTGACTGCCACTCAGCTTTTAAGACGAGGAAGACTGTCCCAATCTGCCAACACCTTCCCCGCCTGGGCTCTGAGAATCCCTGCTGAACCGGAATTCATTGCTCCAGAACCTGTCGCTTCTTATTGTCTTATTTCTTTATTCTTGAGTCTTCCCACTGGGCTGACAGCCACTATCAAGACAATACACATAGAACAGATGTGAAATGACCACAGCCCACCATTATCATCATCATAGTCGTCATAGTTGTCATCGTCATCATCATCATCACTGCTATCTCCCAGGGCCCTGAGTGAGCTCCCTCTGAAGAACATTTATGGATTTGAGTTCCTCACTCCTCTGTGACTTTTGTGTGTGTGTTAAAATAGATATAACACAAAATTTACCATTTTAACCATTTTTAAGTGTACAGTTTAGTGACATTAAGTACATTCACATTGTGTAACCATCACCACCATCCATCTCTACAACTTTTTCATCATCCCAAACTAAAACTCTACCCATTAAATAATAACTCCTCATTCCCTGCTTCCCCTAGTCCCTGGTAATCACCCCTCTACTTTCTGTCTCTATGAATTTGACTACTCTAAGTGCCCATATAAATGGAATTGTACAGTATTTTTCATTTTGTGACTGGCTTATTTCACTTAGCATAATGTCCTTAAGATTCACCCATATTGAGCATGTGTCAGAGTTTCATGCCTTTTTAAGGCTCAATAATATTCCATTGTATGCATATTTGTTTATCCATGCATCCATTGATGGGCATTTGGGTCATTTTTACCTTGTGGCCATTGTGAATAATACTGCTATGGATATGGGTGCACAGATATCTGTTTGAGTCACTGCTTCCACTTCTTTTAGATATATTCCCAGAAGTGGAATTGCTGGATCCCTCTATGTTTTATTATTGTTTTTATTTTTTTCTTAGAGATAGGGTTTTGTTCTGTCACCCAGGCTGGAATGCAGTGGCACAATCATAACTCACTGCAGGCTTGAACTTCTCGGTTTGAGGGGTCCTCCCACCTCCTGAGTAGCCCCTGAGTAGCTGGGACTACAGGCACATGCCACCACACATGGCTAATTTTCTTTCATTTTTATATAGAGGGGGTCTTGCTATGTAGCCTAGGCTGTTCTCAAACTCCTGGCCTCAAGGGATCCTCCCGCCTCAGCCTCCCAAAGTGCTAGGACCACAGGTGTGAGCCGCCGCGTCCAGCCAAATATTTTTGAGGAACCACCATACTGTTTTCCACAGTGGCTGCACCATTCTGCGTTCCTACTAGCAATGCGCAAAGGTTCTAATTTCTCCACACCCTTCCCAACATTTATTTCCTTTTCTCTCACTCTTTCTTTTTTATAAGAGCCATTTTAACGAGTATGGAGTGGCATCTCATTGTGGTTTTTATTTGCATTTCTCTAGTGACTAGTGATGTTGAGCACCTTTTCCTTTGTTTATTGGCCATCTGTATATCTTCTTTGGAGAAATGTCTATTCAATTCCTAGCCCGTTTTCAAATCTAGCTGCTTGGTTTGTTTCTTGAGTTATAAGAGTTCTTTATACATTCTGGATATGAATCCTTTATCAGATTTGCAAATATTTTCTCCCATTCCATGGGTTGCATTATTACTTTGTTGGTACTGTCCTTTGATGCACAAAAGTTTTTAATTTTGATGAAGCCAAATTATCTATTTTTTCTTTTGTTGCCTGTGCTTTTGGTGTCATATCCAATAAATCATTGCCAAATCCAATGTCATAAAGCTTTTCTGTTATTTTTTTTCTAAGAGTTTTATAGTTTTAGTTCTTATGTTTAGTTGTTTGATCAATTTTGAGTTAATTTTTGTATATGGTATAAGGTAAGGGTCCAATTTCATTGTCTTGCGTGTGGATATCCAGTTTTGCCAGCACCATTTGTTGGAAAGACTGTCCTTTCCTCATTAAATGATCTTGGCACCCTTGTCAAAAATCACTTGACCATGTATGTGAGGGTTTATTTCTGAGCTCGCTATTCCATTCCATTGGTCTATACGTTTGTTTTTAGGCCAGCCCCAATTGTTTTGATTACGGTAGCTTTATAGTAAGTTTTGAAATCAGGAGGTATGAGATCTCCAACTTCGTTTTATTTCAAGATTGTTTTGGCTATTTAAGGTCTCTTGAAATACTGTATAAATTTTAGGATGGATTTTTCTATTTCTGAAAAAACATGTTGGGGTTTTGATAGCGATAGTATTGCCCTATGTGACTTTAAGGAGGGCCTGTGCCGGTTCCATGGTGACCAGGACCCAGCAGTGCAATGAGGATGAATTGTGGTCAGAGCAGAAGGGGCAAAGCACTGACTTGGCACATCAAAGGGTCCGGCTGCCGGGCTACCCTGGGGCTACCTTCTTGAGAATTCTGAGGCTCTTCCCAGCCTTCCTCCCGCCAAGGGCAGGAGTTTACCCATCTGCGTAACAGGCATTGTATTTACAACCCACTAAAAAGGCTCCTCCTTTCTCTCATTCAGATTTTTCAGCTCTTTCATGCCCCTTGGTAAGTTGTTGGGATAATAGCTCCCTATCCTGGCTCTTAGGAACACTGGCACTATTTTTGATGTGGCTGGGCACTCTGTCTCCCCCTTGCAGGAAGATCATGTTTCCTCAAGACTAGGGAAATTGGGAATGGGAAATTCCGAGCCCTCGGAGAGGGGATGGCTGGGCAGGATCACTTGGTAAAGACCATAGAGAGGACCTCCTCGTCCTGGTGCATCTTATAAGCAGACCCAGAGTTCAGTAGGTGAGGTCTGTCTGCAGCAGCAAAAGCAAAGGTGGCCACAGGCAGACTTCTTGTACAGCCTAGACTCTTGGAAGACGACTCACTGGGTTGTTAGTCAGACCTCTGGCTCTGCCTCAGAAAAATCCTTCACTAAGTCCATCACTGAAGATGGACAGAGCTCTCTGGGCCCCCCAAGGGGCACAATTCCTGGTTCAGAGCTGTGATACTCATTCACACTCCCTGCCTGGCCACAGGGACATAGAAGGGTCTTTATCACCCTAACTTTAGGAGATACAGCCAGGGCTTCTGGAAACTCATTTTGCCCTGTTGGGTGTCATCTAATTCTAGCTCTGACTGTGAGGCCTGGTATTTCTGGCACAGCCTGCATTTCTATCCCAAGGTTCATATATATATGACCAGTGTCAGAAAATAAAGTCATTGAGCCAAGCAGGAGTCTTTATCCGAGTTGTTTTTAAAGCATCCAAACTTTATCAGGCTGAATAGAGCCATTTTAGATGTAAAAGTAAAGCAGCAAGAAGCAAACATTCTTCTTATTTCAGAGATGAAGCAATAGAGGCCTAGAAAACTATATCAATGCTGGGAAGGATGTTATACAATTGAGCCTTTTGTTTTACCAAGTGGAATCCATCCATCCATGCATCTATTCATTCATTCATTCGGTGCTTACCCCTGGGACAGCGCCCTCACCAGGAGCTGGGAATACAGCAGTGAGTAAGACAACCAGAGTCCCTCCCTCATAGAAGGCACAGTCTGTTGGAGGAGGCAGATGGTAGCAAACAATCAAATAAACAAATGCCAGAAACCCTAATGAAGTGGAGGAAGTGATGGAACATGGTCTATGGGAATATTTAACTATGGAATCTGACCCAGATCAGGAACTCAATGAGGTCTTCCCTGAAAAAGCAGAGGTGTGAAGGATGGGCAGGAGCCAGGTAGGCAAAAAAGAAAGGGAAGAGTATTCCAGGCAGAGGGAACAGCATGTGCAAAGACCTGGGGTTGGGGGATGGAGAGGCCTAGAGAGGGAAAGGCCACCCAGAGAGCCATAGACCAGCCAAGGCTTTGGAATTCCTATGTATATCATTCCACTAGACCCACTACTCAATGCCCCCAAGCTTCATGGCCTTAGAGAGCTCCCCAACCCCTACTGGGCCATCCACTACACTCCCTGGAACCCAGGAGAGCTCAAAGACAAACCACAGAGTGCAGAATATCAGAATTGTGCAAAGAACGTATAGGGTATGTCCAATTTTATTAAAGCCCCTTCAGGCCCTTATTGCTGGTGGGTGCCTCTGGGGTGTGTTAAGACTAAAGACCAAAGATTGAGTGCTGAGGCTGGGTGTGTTGACCCAGCCTCAGCACTCAATCCCAGCACTTTAAGAGGCTGAGGCAGGAGGATCCCTTGAGGCCAGGAGTTTGAGACCAACCATTTGCTAAATGAGGACCCCATCTCTACAAAAAATTTAAAAATTAGACAGATGGGGTGGTACACACCTATCATCCCAGCTATTAAGGAGGCTAAGGCAGGAGGATCGCTTGAGCCCAGGAACTTGAAGCTGCAGTGAGCCGTGATTGTGTCACTGCATTCCAGCCTGGGTGACAGAGTGAGACCCTGTCTCCAAAAAAAAAAAAAAAAAAAAAGATTGAGTGCTGAGTAAAAGAATTTTACTGCCAAACATGGAAATTATTCCATCATAGAATCTAGGCTCAGGGGTTGCAGGGGGTGGGAAAGAGAAGGAGAAATGGGGTTAGTCATGAACTATTTCTATTCTGTATTCAAAAAACAAAGTTTCTGAGGACTGCTGATTGACTGGGGATGTGGGGCTTGTGGGTGAGGTGAGCACTGGGTTGGCTGGAGGTGGTCACCTGTGTGTACCTGGGGCATCACTCCAGGATTATGGTGTCTAGCAGCCTCCCAAACACGGCATGCCCAAACCGAGATTTAGGCACCCAGTCAGGTCTTCACTGATGTCAGCAGGCTAGATGGCCAGGTCAGGGCTTGTTACTTGCTACTGGTCTTCAATTCTTCACCTATGAAATGGTGTGGGGGCTCCAGCTCCCCACTCCCTGAGCCCAATCCAGTTAACAACTGTTTGCTAAATGCAACTGTGGGTCTGGGATCTACATCCTCAACAACCAAACCAGGGTCCCCTTCCTCTCTTCTCCTCTCCCCCTGCTGTGTTGAATTCTACTTCTCAATATTCCACTGTGTCTGCCCTCGTCCAGGCCACACTATTGCTCACCCAAAGGCATTCACTTCCTCTAAACTTACCAACTCCAGCTCATGGTCTCTGTGGCAACCAGAGTCATCTGTCTAAAATGTCACCCCTCTGCTTAACCCTTCCTTGACTCCCCTTGGTCATTGGCACAAGGCCCGGGCTCTGTGGCCCAGCAGAGAAGAGTTTGCACATCCAGGCAGTTGACCTCTCAACCACTTCCCTACTTCCCCCTCATACACGAGGCTTGGCCACAATGACATTTCAGTTTCTCCAAAGTAATGCTTTTTCTCACCTTCAGGCCTTTGCCCATGGTGTTCCCTCTGCAAGGAATGCTGTTCTCACCTCTGCCTGGCCACTTCCTGCTTATCTTTCAAGTGTCAGCTTAGTTACTGACACTTTGGGAGAGCCTTCCCTGACATCCCTAAGCTGGGGTTAGGCGTTCCCAACTTGGTGTACTGCAGTCCCTTTTCCTCACTTAAATGTTTATTTGAATTGGGGTGTGGAGGAGAGATGTGTTCCCTTAGGTTAGTTGTGAAGACATCTGTCCCCTGCCCCTCAAACTCCCTAGAAACATGGGCTGGAGTCCCTGGAGAAGGAAATGTCAGCATAGCTCTGGTTCTTAACTCAAATCCTATTCTAAGGACAGCAGGGCCCATTTATTCCTGAGAGTGGACTCTTCTGTTGGACCACACTGTAAGGAGAATCACAGGTGTCTCTGATGTCTGGTGATAGAGGGGCTCCAGGCCTACCAGCCAGAACACAGGGGCCCACAGGGGCCAGGCAAAGGCCCAGGTTGGAGAAGGAAAGACCTGGGTTCAATCCCTGCCTCTCTCCATCTGACCAAGTGACCACCCTGTTAAGGCTGCCAGACTTTAGTTCCCACCTGGGCTTGTAGTGGCAGGTTGTACTGGGCCAAGGGGATTCTCCAGAGACCTGGGTGCCTTTTGAACTTGAGCTTTTGGCTCTTGGGAGAATAGAATGAATATTTCCACATGAACTAGGAATGCCTTCCCGGGGCTCTGTTCTTTGAACTAACTTGTAGAAGAAATCAAAGGATCCCACAGACTGACCTTGAGGATTTTCTTTCAAAGTCAACCCAGGTCACCACTCTCCAAGTCTGTTCATCCCCACCACTACCCTGCCAAGTAGTTATAGAAGGTCCCCAAGGGCCCCTCCCATGCTGGGTGAAATGGGTATCCATGTGCAGGCTTAACTGTTAACTGGAATGAGTTCTAGGGAAGGGAGAGTTGGGATGACACACACTCATTTTACAATGTGTGCTTCTGCAATGTGGGAATGTTTTTACAAGCATGTATCACTCCTATAATTAAAGATGCAAATCTAGTAAAAAGCTCCATCCCTTAGGCCATAGGTTCAGAGGGCAGAAGATGACAAGGAAGACTTGATAGGTGAGGCAGTGTTGAAGCTGGGCCTGGTCAGGCCAGCCAGGTATCTACAGCAGCCACAAGGGGGCATTTGGACCAAGTGAAGGCAAGGTCAAGGGCCTGAAGATGGGAGGGCTTTGTATGTAGAGTATAAAAAGGATGGGCACATACTTGGCTGAAGGAGAACTACACAGAAGGATTGTGAGGGGTGGATTGGTACTGTAGTGGGTAAGGCCTTGAATGCCAGACAAGCAGTTTGTAATTATAGGGTTTCTGAGCCAGAGGGATGTGCCCTGAGCTAGGCCCTTGGGATTGGAGCTGGCAGAGGTGAGAGAGAGGCCAGGGCTGCTATCTGCACATCCCAGTGAGAAGAGCAAAACCAGGAGAAATGGATTCCTGGGTGAATGAGCTGGATTGTCCAGGGCCTCAATACCAAGGGCAGGATGGCCCACCCTCCATTTGCACTGCAAATCCTCCCATAGCCTCTCTGGGCACTGGCAGCTCTACACTTGAGGTTCCTGGTCTACCTGTAGCTGGAGACAAGGTGCCATCCCAGCATGGCTATGGTTCAGTCCCATCTGCCCACCTTGACCCAGAGAGGAGTTGGTGCCTGCTAGAACTTTCAGGGCCTGTGATTCCTCTGCCTTCATGGAACTCCAGGGCTGCTGTTTGGTTTTGGTTTGCCTGGTGATTTATTTGCATCTCACACTTTCCTGGGGCCTGGAGGAAAAGCAAGCTTGCACACCACAGAAATTGTCACTAGGGTGTGCCAGCTTGAGCCAGATCACTCTTCTCATACTGTAGGGCTGGCTGCAAGAGGCAAGATGGGTGCTTTGGTGATGCTGGGTGTTTCCGTGGGTTCTAGAGAGGCCCAGAGGCCTCAGGGAGCTGGGTCTGACAGCGGGCCGGGGAGGAGGGACAGAGTGCCCCACCCAGTGCACTTCCAAGCCCTGCCTCCTGCCCCATCAGAGGCTGCAGGAGACAGTCAGACCTAAGGGTCCATCCAGGGTCACTTGGGGACCTATATGGAGAAGGAATGGGACTTAGGCAGGTTCTCCAAGACCAGAGAAATCCCACCCTTTTCTTAATTTATGATACCTTCACCACCATGGTCAGGGACCAAAGACCCAAAGATGAAAGGAAACCCAATGAGCCCTGCAGAGGGAGCGTCTTCTCCCCTCCTCTGATTCCTCTGAGTTGTCTAGTGGAAAGAGATTAAGGCCACACTCCACCCTGAAGGAGCCCAGAAACTTCAGAGCACAGTGAATACATCAGGCAAGGAAACTCCCTTACCTCTACCCCAGGCAGTTTCACAGCTCTGAACTCGGGGGCCTGCTCTCCCCTCTGCCTGGGATGCCTTTCCTCCTCCTATTCCTTCTTGTAGGTGTCACCTCTTCTGTGAAGCTTTCCTTTATTAAATCTACTAGCTTACTACCCTCCCACATTATTTCTAGACCTTGTACTTGATCCATCACTGCATATTGCACCCTGTGCTGTTTTGTTTTATTTATATGTCTGGGGTGATGTGATATGAGCCTTCCTTTGCTCCGAGTCCCTGGGGTGTAGCCTGGTGTCTTCCTCATTGAGCAGGTGCTCCATAAGCATTGGCGCAAGAGAGCCATGAAGCACAGTCCCAGGTTGTCTGAGTCAATTCCGGCCCTTCAGGCTGCTTTTCCCCTCCTCACTTACCCCCTAGCTCCCCCTCTACTGGAGGTTGGAGCCTGGCCTCAGCCATGCCTGGAGGTGTCTCTCTTGAAAGGGCCCTCCAACCTAGGAGTCTGCAGCGGTCCTCCAAGGCCTTGTTGGTGAACGTGGGACTCAAGCCAAGGCACCATGGGGAAGGCTGGGAGCTTTGGTGAGCCCCTCACTGCCCTGGAAGTTGACCCTTGGACAGCAGCAATGCATTGCTGACAACTCACGTGTAATAAGGAGCTTGGGCTGTGGCCTGAGTGAGTGAACGAGCACATTGGCTGCCCAGGGTGTCCTGAAAACCCCATCTGGCGATGGCCAGGTGGAAACACAGGACCCAGGACTCCATCCAACTTGGACCAACACCCCCAACCATGGGCAGGGAGTGTGGGTCCAGCCAGAAAGGTAGGAGCTCCCCAGGCCCCTCCATGCAGCCAGTGCCACTGAGTCCTCGGCCCATCCTCTCCCATTCTCAACTCCAGATAAGGTTCCATCGTCCAGGCAGGATGTGGCAGAAAGGAGAAAGCCAGCTCCTGCCAGAAGGGACTTGGCAGTACCTGCTGTCCTCTTGGGTGCCCCAACCCCAGGCTTCTTGCTCCAGACTTCCCATTCACCTAGGATCACAGTACCCCTGTCACTGGCCACTTGGCCAAGTCAGAGCCTTGTCCTCCTTTCTTCCTGTGGATTTCTCTAGCCTTCAAATTCTCTGGCTGACTGATGGCTCATTAGCCAGGCACATCAGCAGCCAGGCCTCTGCTGCCCGACCCCTCCCTCCCGACACCCACCCCCAGCTTGAGTCAGCACTCAGGGGCTGCTCTAGCCCTGGCGCTGGTCTCTTAGAGGTCTCTGGGCAAATCTGCAGCTCAGCTCTGAACAATTCTGCATTTGGTCGCTTCGGTTCATTGATCAGGAATCATATGATCTTTTAAAAACACAGCTGGTAGAGTTGCCCATCTGTGCTTCTGCATTTGGATCAGCAAATCAAGCTGCCTGGAATTTATTTAAACCTGCAATTCTGGGTATAGAATGAGGCTGCGCCCACTATGCCTCCTCTAATGATCTTTCATTTTCTGGATCTTCTTAATTTTTAAGACCACCCTTGGCTGGGCTTCTAGGACTGGGTCTGTTGTTTATGCTTATTTGTCTCCTGAGCTCCTGTAAGGACTATTTTCTGTTTGCACTGAGATTCACTAATTATAGGGGGAAGCACTAGTCTACATTTCTTCTCCATCTCTGTAACACACACACACACACACACACACACACACATACAATTATTTCCCAGACAAAATGGGTCATAAGTCCTTGGCCAGGTCAGTAACCCAAGGTAGTGATGTTTTCTACGCTACCTCCCCCCTACCCCTTCTTGTATAATAAACATGAGAACATTGCTGATGTGCAGAGACTGCCCAGTGTCCCCTAGTATCTGGTCTAACTGAGCACATGGCCACCTGGAGTAAGTACTAAATTTTCTAGCCTCCTTTGCAGTTACATGACTAAGTTCTGACCAATGAGATATAAGTAGAATGGTGTATACAACTTCAGGAAATCATCCTTAAGGGGAAAAATGCTCCGCTCCCTTCATCCTTCTTCATGCTAGCTACAATGCACTGTCTATGATGTGATAACTGGAGTTAGAGCAGCCATCTTGGAACACATAGATGAAGGCTTGCTTTGAGGATGGCAGATGTGGTAGCCAGCTTCCGAGATGGCCTCAGTGATTCTCAACTTCTGCTATTCATGTCCTTGTTTAGTTCTCTCGCACATTCAATAAGGCTGACCTGTGTAACCAATAGGATACTGCAGAAATGACAGCATGTGACTTCTGAGACTACATCATAAAAAACATTGCAGTTTGTGCCTTACCCTCTCTTGGATCACTTGTTCTAGGCTAGCAGAAGCCAGTGGCCATGTTGTAAGCGCACTCAAGCAGCCCTGTGGAGGACTGTAGGTGGTGAGGGACCAAGGCTTCCTACCAACAGCCAGAGTTAACTTGCCAGCAATGTTGCAGTCCCAGTCAAGCTTTCAGACGACCACAGCTTCGTGTGACATCCTGACTGCAACCCCATGAGAGCCAGAACCACCCAGATAAGTCACTCTTGAATCCTGACCCACGGAAACTGTGAGAAAATAAATGTTTATTATTGTTTCAAGCCACTGCATTTTAAGGTAGTTTGTTACACAACAATAGAGGAAAGCAACAAAACAGAAGGAGCCTTGGCCTTCTGAAACTGTGGAGGGCCATAGCAACCCTTGATGCCTACCTCAGACTTCTTAATTTTTTTTAAAAAGAGAAATAAAGTCTTGTTTTCATAACTATTATTTTGAGATTTTTGTCACTCCTATTTCTGTTTCTGTTTTGGTGCCATGCCATTCATCCAGAAACTCTTCTAAGATTCGCCAGCTGGAAGTGCCTTTTGGAGACCAGCTCAGTCGTCCCTGCTGCCAACAGCCTGGTGAAGCCCAAATCCTCCTAAGGTGATGGGCAGTTTATGTCAAAACATATCTGTGAAAGGAATTTTATAATGAGAACCGCAGATCAAGGATCAGGAGACCCTGACTCCATCCCCTCCTGTGGGGTCTCCCTTAGCATTTAGGTGACCTTACCTGGCACAGGGAGATGCCACTTTCTTACGGGTCTCCCTGGGTTGTCCATGGGGCCCAGACAGATTTGTGAATAAGGTGCTTCAGAGAGTGCCAAGCCGCTTTACCCACTGAAGGTAGCGCTGGCTGTTTCTGGATAGAGTTAGCCTCACTTCAGCATTTGCAAGTGACCCTTCCATGGAGCAGCCTTCAGGTGTGCATCTCATGCAGCCTACTGAGCAAATCCTCACCAGGAATGAGAGGCTCTGCTCAGATCCATTCAGCCGCAGCAGCTGACAGGCCCGAGTGATGGCAACCCTGTTGGCCTGTGCTCTGTACCAAAGCACTCCTTCCCAGTGCCCTGGGTGCAGAACAATGGCCAACCCTCTGAGGCTTCCTCTGCACCCCACATTCTGCTCCCTCACAGACCCCAGCATCCATGTGGACCATGCAGCCAACACAATGCCTGACCTCCAGCCTCCCAGACCTGCTTCGTGTTCCCCAACTTCTCCCACTTGGCTCTTGCCACACAGTGGGATAGCTTCTCTCTGGATTCTTAGTCTCCCGCATTCTGCTAGAGCCCCTGACTTCCTGCTTTCTAGATTTTTCCAGTCCTCCCTCCTCTCCTTTTCCTGAACCTTAACAAAGACCTTCTGTCCCTAGAAGCCTCAATTTTTTCACCAGCCTGGACCTGTCTGAATCATCTGAACAATGATTCATTTTCTTAAGCCCTGCATTAATTAGGGTAATGCTAGATGCTATAACAAATAAATCTCAAAATGTATATTGGCTCAGACAATACAGTTGAATTGTTGCTCACAAAAAATAAAATGTGTAGTTCCTGATCAGTGGTGTCTCTCCTCCAAGTGACAATTTAGGGACCTAAGATCCTTCCACCTTGTGGCTCCACCATCTCCATCTCCAACATTTGGTTTCCAAGGCTGTCTGAATCAGTTCAGGCTGCTATAACCAAGTACCATAGACTGGGTGGCTTAGAAACAACAGAAATTTATTTCTCACAGTTTTGGGGGCTAGAAGTCTGAGATCAGAGTACCAACATGCTTGGGTTCTGGGGAGGGCCCTCTTCTGGATTGCAGACTGCCCACTCCTCCTTGTATTCTCAGATGGCAGAAAGAGAACAAGCTCACTCTCTGACCTCTTCTTATAGGGGTACTAATCCAATTGTGAAGGGTCCACCCTCAAGCCCTAATTACTTCCCAAAGGCCTTACCTCCAGATACCATCACATTGGGGATTAGATTTCAACATGTGAATTTGGGGAGGACATAAACATTCAGTCCATAAAAAAGGGGCATCAAACTGTATGAAGGGGAAAGGAAGGGTGGAGAAAGCACATCTGCTTCTTAACTGTCTTGGCCTAGAAGTGACACACGTCATCCCTAATCAACATTCCACTGGCCAGAATGAGTCACTTGACTCCTGTCAGGTGTAGTAGATGTGCGGGGAATGTAGTCTCTGCTGAAGCCCCTTCCCAGCCTCAACTCTATTCTACAGAAAGGTGGTGGATGACAGTTATGGGTGAACAGTTAGCTCTCTCTGCCACATACCCTCACTTCTTTCTGCCACACCCTCCCTCCTACCAAGACACCAGCCCTGGCACTGCAGGCCAATTTGCCTCCCTGGCTATGTCCTGGAGAAAACCCTGAGGTCACAGATTAGTGCTAATGCAGGTTTATGACCTCCAAAGCCAGTGGGGCCGCTGTATTACTAGGCCTGGGTCAGCTTCTCTCCTATTTCCAATAACAATTTTCCCAAACACTCCCTCCTTGTCCCAGCCCCTCGCTCTCAGAAAGTCAGAATTTTAGGGCCAAAAGCCATGATGCTTCTGCACTTTCCCCCTGCTTCCTCCTCCCCTGCCATGCCTATATAAGCTTGCCTGTGCCCACATTCACTCCAGCCTCACAGCCCAAACCCTTCCCTAGGTTTCAGACCTGTGTATCCATCTGCCTGCTGGATGCTTCCATCTGGATGCCCATGGCTCTTTCTTTCTTTCTTTTTTTTTTAAATTTTTTTAGAGACAGGGTCTTGCTTTGTTGTCCAGGCTAGAGTGCAGTAATGCTATCATAGCTCACTGCAGCCTCAAACTCCTGGGCTCAAGCAATCCTCCTGCTTCAGCCTCCCAAAGTGCCGGGATTACAGGTGTGAGCCACCGTGCCTGGCATAGCTCTTTCATACTCACTGTGGCTCAAACTGAACTCATCATCACCCAGCCCACCCGCTCTTGTGGTTTCTTTCTCTTATGATGGTGACATCCTAAGCACAGGGGTCCTGACTGAAAACCTGAGGGTTATTGTTGTCTTGTTTCTTGGGTTAAATTCTGGCCAAAATGTTTCTTGGATTGGTTCCCTCCATTCCTTTCCTCAGTTCAGGTCACCACTTCTTGCCTGGATTCTGTAGCTGCCTCCTAAGGGGTCTTTATGCCTTCAGTCCATCGTCTCTCCAACCTGTTCTCCACAGGCTGCCAGAGTGAGTTCTCCAAAAGACAGATCTGACAAAAGCACTCACTTTCTTAAACCCCATAATCTGCAAGTGAAGCATAGACTTCCCTCTGTGGCCCCAGAACCCCATGTGACTGGCCCCACTGCCCCTTTCAACAAACCCCTCACCTCCCTCAACACTCCAGAAACACCAGAATTTCCCCTGCTCATGCCCTGTGGACTTTGATGCCACACTGGGGTCATGGGTGGGCGCCCCTCCTTTGTGCTCCTAGAAGATCCTTTGTTTTCCTCTGTCTGTGCTTATCATACTTGGCAAAGCTCTTTTTGCTTGTCTGCTTCCCAACACCACAAGAGCAGGAGCCAAGTATCTGTATATATCTGAGTATCCTAGTGCCTGGTACCGAGCTTATCATACAGTAGGTGCTCAGTGAATGCTCATTGAATGAATGAAGATGGTGAGGAGGTACTCATCTAAGGGATGGAAAACCTTGACTTAGATATACTTGCCTTACACAGTCCTGCCTTAGGCTGAATGAACATTTTCTTCTTAGGAGAGCCAAGTTTTACATATATATTTATCTGTGAAATCTGATCCTTTGCATGAGAACCTCCCCATCAATTAATTATGACTGGCCATTTGCACAAAGCCTCTTCTCCCAAAGCACTTTGCACAGAGGGCCAAGCTCTCCTGCCTTGCCAGAGCTGTGGGCTCAGTTCCTACCTCATGACTGGCCCTGGCAGTAGACTCTCATCTATGGCTCTCACTGGACCCTCACAGGGACCCTGGGAGGCAAGTCAGAGGAGCATTGTCCCCCATTTTAAGATAAGAAACCTTGTTCATAGGAGGTGAGGTGATCGTCCAAGGGTGTAGAGCAAGTCAGGTATTTGTTCTTTCCTACTGTGTCATAGACCACCCTGCCCCCTGCCCTCCAGAGCTGACACAGGACCCCATGGTGCCAACACAGACTCTGGGCTCTGGGAAACTGCCCAACAACTGGGGAGGGTTGAGACGCATACCCCAGCCCCTAAGTCATAATACATTTTGTATGTCAGTTATTCTCTTAGGTAGGCAATCATTGGAACAGACACCTATCCAAGCTGACTCGAGCATAAAGGGGACTCTTCCAGAATCCACATGCAGGAAGTCATTCCAAATGAACTAGAAACTCACCGGACAGGCACTCTTTCTCGCTGGGTGGTGGTCTTTTGTCTTTGCATTTCTAATCTGTTACCCTTTTCAGAAAACCCTTGACCATCTTTTATAGGCCCCTCATGATGGCCAGCCCTGAGGCTGCCTGACTCACAATTCAAGTGCCCACTACTGCGGAATGGTGAAGCCTTGGGAGTACTTGTTTGGCTCAGCCTAGGTGGTGAGTTGGTTCTCCCAGGTTAGGCTTTCAGCCCTGGCCCATCACCATAACAGGGGAGGAAGGGTTGGGTCAGCTGGTACACACAGGGCAGCAGGGATTGTGCAGAGGGGAAATCCTAGGAGGGGTGTAAGTATAGAGCGAATTTGTCCTGAATAACTTCCCACCCAATAGGTCATCTCTGCCTTTTGTTGTTTAGACTATTTCTCAAATCCCTAAAGATAGAAATTAAATTGTAAAAACTTGATAGCAATGCGAATAATTCCTGCTCACAGAAATGCAAATTGTGTCAGTGGATGTAACTGATTGTTGTCTAGTGGATATTGATGAGTTTTGTGTCCATTTCTAAAATCATTTCAGCATTTCTTTCCTGACTAACATGTGTGATACTTTGACTTCTCCTTTGAATTGGTTGTAATATTTTACTGGTTCCCTTGTGAATTAATGACTTAAATTAAATCTTTGACACATGTTAATGTCATAACATAGGAGAGTCATGATTGCATCCTCTTTTAAAATTTGTCAGTAAATATAGACAAACCCTGTATGATCACATACTATTTTAGAAATATTACAGATGCAGAGAAAAAAATTTAGAAAGATACACAAGAATTAGTGATTATCTGTGGGGAAAATAGGAGGGAAGAGGCACTTACTTTTTATTTTATATCTTTTTGTGCCATTTCAATTTTTTAACTATGTAAGAGAATTTTAGTAGAAGTTGCCCAGGTAGGGACCAGGTGTGGTGGCTCATGCCTGTAATCCTAGCACTTTGGGAGGCCAAGGTGGGAGGATCACTTGAAAGCAAGAGTTCAAGACCAGCCTGGGCAACATCAAGACCCTGCCTCTACAAAAAATTAGCTAGGTGTGGTGGTGTGTGCCTGTAGTCCCAGCTACTTGGGAAGCTGAGGAAGGAGGATCGCTTGAGCCCAGGAGTTTGAGGTTGCAGTGAGCTGTGATGACGCCACTACACTCTAGCCTGGTAACAGAAAAGGAAAAAAAAAAAAAACTTGGGCCATTGCAGTGGCTCATGCCTGTAATCCTATCACTCTGGGAGGCTGAGGCCAGCCTGAGCAAGATTGAGAACCCATCTCTACTAAAAATAGAAAAATATAGCTGGACGTGGTAGTGCTCTACTAAAAATAGAAAAAATTTGTCGGACATGGTGGTACACACCTGGAGTCCCAGCTACTCGGGAGGCTGAGGCAGGAGAATCGCTTGAGCCTAGGAGTTTGAGGTTCCTGTGGGCTAGGCTGACGCCACTGCACTCTAGCCTGGGTGACAGAGTGAGACTCTGTCTCAAAAAAAAAACAAGTTGCCCAGGCAAAAGTTTATGGGTCATTTGGTTTATTTTTTTAAAATTACTTTTCTATATTAAAAAAGAGCATTCACTTTATAATTATTTGTTAAGCTGTATGTATGGTTGTTTTGACTTTTCTGACTATATGCTACATATTCTAATTTTAAAAACCCCAATACATGTTATCATTAAATCTTGTAAATTTTAAAAGAAAAAGCAAACCAAATAGGCAAAATCTTGGTATATTGCTCCAAACCAGCCATGGGTAGCCAGAGATGGTCATGACATGCTGCTTGCCCTCAGGGAAGAGGGTAAGGTTCACACTCCACCCACAGGCAAAGGGTCCCAGGCACCCATGACACCCATCTTGTATCAAGAGCTGCTCAGGTAAAAGGACTTCCTCAATACCTGCCCCCTGGCAGCCCAACTCAGGGAACACTCGGTGGAAGATCCTGCCAGACTGGGAACATTGGTTCCACCTGCCCCTCCTACCCTGGCAAGTTGAGAGGCATTCTGCTTGCAATGGATTGCAGCTGAAAGGGGAGAATCACTGCCAAACCACTTCTTGCACAACAATGCACTTCTGAGGAGGGTACACAAATTTTTTTCAACTGAATCGTGTCTTCCTCCTGACTTACATGATGGTCCAGATATGTTCTGGCTTCCATGCTCATGGGTGGATCATCCATCCACTGGTAATGGCTCCCAACATTTCATATACTTCTGTCTGCATTAACCAACCTGTAAACCAGTATTTATTTAAGTACATACAGATACAACCTTCCATCTAGGAATTCTTCCATCAAGCAAGCTTGGATGTTTGCCTCTGCTGTTTTCTTAGTGGGGCGCGGGTGGCGAGGGAGGCCACATCCACAGACAGCAGGACCATTCTCAGCTCCAGGGGTTTCCCCCCACCTTTGGCCTGAGTGTGTGCAGGCCCCTACGCTTAGCACATCTGCACACAGAAGCTTCATGAATGAACTCCTGGCTGAGGAGGACCAAAAAAGAGGGAAGGTATGAGCCCAGCACCTTCCCTTGCTCACTACACACTCTCAGCTGGCTTGACTAGGACTGGCCCTTCCCACACTCACCCACTAAGCACAGGGCCTCAGTCACCTCCTGAATCTTGGGGCTGGTGCTCCAGAGGGGCAAGGACACCCTCCCAAGTGGCAAGCCACTGCCTACCAACTACTGTCGGAGGGACAGCCTTACCCTTAGTGCCACTCCTCAGGAATGTTTGAGTCCAGACCCCTCCAGTGTCATCTGACCACATCACTCTCTCTCTTAAGTCCAGGGTCAAGTCCAAGCTACATGGCCTGGCCTTCAAGTCCTTTGCTTCTCAATCTGGTCCCAGCTATATCTCTGGCCCCATCTCCCTATCCCTTATACCCCACTGTCTTACCACTCATTCACCCCACACGTACTGGAATCCAACTTGTGCATAAGTCTAAAGCCGTTTTCCAAGTCTTCACAGCTGCCAAAAATGCCTCATTTCAATGGCAGCCTCTCTTTTATTAATTGATGTCATCAGAATTGCATTATTATAGATGCAGACGCAGGCAATGCCAGTGCCCGTCCTAATGTAGGGTCTCACCCTGCTGCTAACACCACCCCGGGACTGCACCTGGGTAAACTTACACAGATCACTTTCCAGAATGGCTCTCTCCGCAGGAGTAGCTGCAGATCCCTCCCACCTCCTAAAAGCTCACTGCCATGGACCAGAGGACACATTGCAGCATCGCACTGCCAAAGTGACAAGTACAATTAGTTTTGGCTGACAGCTGGAGATGAGAGAATGTACAGATAGCCAAGGCCTCTGAGTCTCTGTGAGTCAGCAGTTTGTGCTGCACGTCCAGCTGGTGGGCGGGGTGGGCCCATCCGCCAGGCATCCAGGGCCTCCCTTGGTGGGCTACCTGATGGCTACAGGCCTCAAATTAGCACCTGGGACCCTCAGGTGAAGTCCTCCACTGGATGGTGATAGTGAGTGCCCCCAGGATCACCCCAGGAGCCAGAGGAGCAGAAGAGTCAGGGTGGTCAGTCCCAGGTGAGGCCCAACCCTGAGGGACAGGAACTGAGCTGCCCTCTGGTGATAGGCAGAGGGTCTCTATTGAGACCCCAGGACATCACCCCACTGAGAAGCCTCAGGCCATAGGCTGTGTGCAAAGGAGTGGTGCCAGTATAGGCACCAAAACCCAGTAGTAGAAATAATTGCAGCAGCAGTTTCCATCACTGAGCCCTTCCACGTGCCAGCCACTCCACATACCCTACCTCTTTTACTCTCGCCCGCAACCCAGTGAGCTAGGTTCTGTTATCATCCGCATGTACCTCAGAGTCTCAGACAGCAATTTGACTGAAGGCACGTGGCTGGTAAGTGTAGAGGTAGAATTTGAGCCCAGATAATCTGGCTTCAGAGCTTGGCTGACCTCATTATCCTGCTTTGGCCCTTTAAATCCTGTCTTGGTTGCAGGAAACTAAGATCTCCAGTGCATTCCTCACATAGGGTGAGTTGAGTTGGGGCCTCCAAGCAGACTTTGGCCTGGAAGCCAAGATGTTACTAAGGAAAATAAACAACAACTATTTCAGGTGACAGGTGCTGGGCTGTGAAATTGGGGGGAAAATTGTAAAAGCTTCAAGGATTTCCTTATTGTGCATTTTTGCATGTTCAGCAGAACAAGCATTGTCAGGAAGATGCTCTGTGGCTAGTGTCCCCGCCCCTGGATACAGAGGGCAGAAGTAGGAACTGTCCTTTCACTGTGACCTGCAGGCCCTCCAGGGCTTGCCTCCTACTCAGCCCTGCCCTGGGTTCTAGCTGAGGCCTCTGGGAGGGTGGGCTGAGGTTCTCAGAGCACTCCCAGGAGTGCTGCTGCCCTTTGCAGCTGTCTTGTTGGGGCAGAACCTGCCTGTCTTCACATCCTGCCCAAACACATGCAGACCAGGATGCAGCAAGCTAGCAGCTCTGCTCAACATGCTTCCAAATGGGTGTGAAAGGCCGGTGGGGCTGGGGACACAGAGCGTTTGTATTTCAAGTGGCTGCTGCCCATGAATCACCAATTTCATTTTGTGCTCTCAGCTCTGCGAAGGCATCATTTCCACCCGCCTCACATGGAGCTGGCGGCCAGAGCCTCTTAGTGGGGCTATAAATAGCAGATCATCAACTCACCTCTTCTGAGCTCATCGCAGGCTTCTCGGTTTACTGTGCATCTTCCAGCTGCCTGCATGTCACTGTCACTCAGATTTCCCAGGTGAAGCCTGGCTGAGAGACCCAGGGCATGCTCTGGGGGCTGCAGGGTTTTGGTTCCCAGAGCCGTTCAGGGTGACAGTGAGGGCAATGGCAGACTTTTGAAGAGCTTGACATTTAAGACGTCATAATTATAATCTCAGGTCTCTGTGCTCCTCTCCAATTAAATGCAGCAGCAAGGGACTGTCATTCCTCTGCGAGTCCTAGAAATCAAAGGCAAGGGACTCACCAAACACACACCCAGAGAAAGCCACATGGAATGGGTAGCAACAAATGAAAGGTTTCATGCCTTCCTGTGGACTTGTCTCCTAACACTCTGAATGAAATACTTTATGGCTCTCTGGCTTCAGAAGTGAGATTGCATTTTTTCGCATTGCTCTTCTAGCTCCCACACAGAGTCTCCCTGTGTGTCAGGCACTGCGCCCAGCCTTCGCATGCAGCATCTCATCAAGTCATCACAACAGCCATCTCGAGTCAACTGCTGGTATCATTTGCTTTCTATAGGTGAGGAGGCTATTGCTCACAGAGGACAGGTGACTCATCCAGAGTCACACAGACAGGATTTCAGTCCAGGGCTGCTGGATTGCACAGCCCAGTGCCTGAACCACCACCCTTTCTACCTCCTGCAGAAGAGGACTATGTCCATGCATGTGCCCACATGTGTGTGACCTGAGCGATCTGAGCTGTGGTCTCCTTTTTCCAGCTCTAAAACTGCCCTTTACACAAATCAATAAAAGGGGTACAAGGTGAGAGCTGGGGTAAGGGCCCCAAAACTCTGTAAAGGAACAGGCCTAGCTAAAAATAATGATAATAATTAGTCACTGTCCATAATTGCTACTCCAGAGTCCCATAGCTGGTAGTAATAAAGATTCTTAACTCTCTCCATAGATAACATCACCCTTTTGAAACCTAGGGGTACTTTCTGAGCTATCTTCCAGGTCCCGCATTCCAGTGGATTGGCTGACCCACCCAGACCAGAGACCCATACCAAGAAACTGACTCAATTGGAATTGTGACCCCAGGAACTGAAACAACACAAAAATATTTCTACACCCTTATAATTTTGCCCTGAACCCAGCCAATTAGCAAACCTAATTGCCTAATCCTTGACCCACCAAACTATCCTTAAAAACCCTGTCTCCCAAATTCTTGGGGAGGCAAATTTGAGAAATTCCTCCGGTCTCCCCGCTTAGCAGAATTAAGCCCTTTCTCTGCTGTAACACCTGCTGTCTCTGTGTATTGACTTCCTCTTGGACAGCAGGCAATGAACCTTGTTTGGCAGTAACAGCTCCATGCATGCCATGATTATAAGGAGGAGCCAGATGCTCACAGATTCATTGTCCCCCAAGTCCCAGGCACCTTTGGCACCCTGAGTATCTCACATCACTATCTTCTTCCAAATCTGATTTTCTTCCAGGTTCTCCTGCAGGGAGGGCACCAGTCTCTGAGCAGTTCTCCTGGCCCAACTCAATGGTCTCACGCTTCCCCCACCTCAGGCCCTAAGCAGGCAGAGGTCAGGTGGGACTCCCCTCAGGGCTGCCTTCCCTTCTATCTCCCCAGAGTCTCAGCCCCATATTTGGGGTCTGGTCCCCTCTAGTGGCCTGTCACAATGGCCTCCCTGCTCAGGCCTGTGCATCTGCAGAATGTTTTGAGAACACAGATTCCTACTTCCCTCCCTAAACCACCTGAAACAAAATCTCAAAGGGCAGAGGCTAGGGTCTGGATTTTCACAAAGCTCTCTTGGTGATCTGTCTAGCCAGAGTCAAGAACCTTTGTCTAACTGGCCCACTAGACTCCAGCTTCCCTTTCTCTGAACCCTCTGACCCACAGCTCTCAGCTTAATTTTCTTAAAGCACAGTTTGCCTCATGTCATTCTCCCGCTCAAAATCCTTGGGTGTCTCCCCACTGCTTGCAGGAAAGTCCAAAGTCCTTGGTGTGGCATTCAAGGCCCTATCCATCTGGTCTGCTCACTCTCCTGCTAACCTTTCCCTGTAACTGGCTCTTGGCCCTGCCTTCCCTCTTTAGCCTGTCTGGACTTTCAATGTCAGCTGGGCACAGCAGAACTCATTGAAAAGGCAGTGATCCTTCCCTAGGACTTCTAGCCCTTCAATGAGTGAAATGAGGAATTAGTATTAAAGTGCCCCTCATGCTTCAAGAGCCACGTGTGCAGCTTTACATGAAGGGGGTTTTGTGTGGCCTGCAGATGAAAGGAGATCTGCCAGCAGATGCTACACAATAGCAGTAATGTGTAAACCCCGGATAGCAGGAGAGGTGGGGCTCCTGGTGAATTCAAAAGACATGATATTTCCTCATTCTCCTTGCTTTTATTCAAGCACAGAAGACAGAGCAGACATTTAAGCATGGGGATGAAGCCATGCTGCCAAGTGCCTCTCATGTTTTTCCGTCCCCCATTCCCAGACAAAGGCAGAGAGACACTTTGGGTCTCGTTGCTGTTGTTCAAAAGGTCAAGAGTGTTTTACTAAAACCGTTAAACAATGTAATGTTTGCACATTGCATTTCCCATAAAGAAACATCTACCCCAAAATAAAATAAAAAGTAACTGTGTTGACTGAAAGCAAGATTTATTTTAGAATTGGGCCTGGAAATTGCCACCTGAAAGTGCTTCAGAGTGAAAACTGACACTAAAGAACTTCTGGTTCAACACGGCAGGGTCTCTCGTGAATCTCCTCTGCTCCCTCCCAAACCCTACTAAAAACAACTATACGAGAGTAAAAAGAATAAAAAAGGTAAAAAAAAAAAAAACCCAACAAGGTCTCTGAGAATAGGAGAAGAAATAGCAGCAGACGGAGGCTGTCACTACATTTTTGGAAAGTGGGAAGCAGAGGAAGGAGCGGTGAGTCAGAGGGCGGCATGCAGGGAGCCGAGGCCTGAGGCCTGCAGAGGGGTTCCGGTGAGTGGCAGGCCACGCTGCTGGGAGCGGGACGACAGAGCTGCCAACGGGAGGGCTGGTGGAGCCTACCCCAGAGCCAAGCGAGAGTCCCAGGTGGTCAGTGGGCCGGTCATACCTGCCCGCTCCTTCAGGAGACCTGAGGTTTACTCTCTGGGGAATTTGGGTTAGCACATCAAGCACTGTGGAGGGTGAGTATGGGGTACAGAAATGGAAATATGGGGAACAAATGGAAATCTAGATACTAAAAGGTAAACTCACAGCCCCTTTTCTTCATGCTGCTTCTAGACAAACTGACAGCCAGGCATATTCCTCACCCCCAGGCTGGAGACTAAAGAACTCTTTTCTGTGGAAACTGAGCAGGCTCAAGGGAAAGACCTGTAGATGCAAATCTTTGGGGCCGCCAGTGGAAGAGCCAGCTCACGACCAACCGCCCTGCACAGGGAAGTCCTCCATTAGATGAGCTCTACCCAAGTACACTGAGCATCCAGTCATCTCTTCTGCACATAATCCTTTAATATGATCAGAGAGCCAGGATCCCCAGATGTGAGAAACTTTGAGGAGGTAGAGAGGAAGAATCTATAAAATCCTCAGGGAAAGGAAATAAGATTTATACCTCAAGGTGCATTATCATGAAATGTCAGAGCACCAGAGATAAAGAAAGACCCTAAAAGGATCCAGAAAGAAAAAGGTCAATCCAAAGGATTAGGAATCAGAATGGCACCAGACTTCTCAGCCGCAACACTAGAAGCCAGAACATAATGGAGTGAGGCCTTCTGGATTCTGAGTAAAAATTATTTACAGGCAGAAGTCTGCTTTCTTGATTTATTTATTTTTAAATGGAACGATTCTTGAATTTGTGTGTCATCCTTGCGCAGGGGCCATGCTAATCTTCTCCGTAACGTTCCAATTTTAGTATATGTGCTGCTAAAGTGAGCACTACAGCCAGAAATCTAAATCTAAACCACTAATCAAGAGGAATGGGAGAAGAAAAAAATTTTTTCAGACAAGGGAGATCACAAATAATTTGCCTGTCATGCTCCCTTTCTCAGGAAGCCCTCTACCCAAACAAGAGAACAATCCAAGAATGAGGAAGACATGCCCTAGAGAAGGCCAAGGGATCCTAGGACAATGGTGAAGGAGACCCTTAACAACAGCTGGATGGTAGGCCTCCGAGCCAGAGGGTAGAAGATGTCAGGAAAAAGATGGGCTAGAGGGATTACTTTACAAGTGTGAATCGGTGGGAAAGATGTTGAGAGACTGTTGAAAGATTTTGAGAATTACAGACACTTCTCAATTTATGATGGGCTAAATTGTAAGTTGAAAATATCATAAATCAAACATGCATTTAATACATCTAAGCTACCAAACATCATAGCTTAGCCTGGCCTGTCTTCAACGTGCTCAGAACATTTACATTAGCCTCAAGTTGGACAAAATCATCTAATACAAAGACTATTTTATAATAAAGTGTTGAGGTCAGGTGTGGTGGCTCATGCATGTAATCCCAGCACTTTGGGAGGCTGAGGTGCAAGGATTACTTGAGGCCAAGAGTTCAAGACCAGCCTGGGCAATATAGTGAGACCCCATCTCTACAAAAAATTTTTAAAATTAGCCAGGTGTGGTGGTGCATGCCTGTAGTCCCAGCTACTTGGGAGGCTGAGGCAGGAGGATCGCTTGAGTCCAGGAGTATGAGGCTGCAGTGAGCTATGATTGTGCCACCGCACTCCACCCTGGGTGACAGAGCAAGACCGTGCCTCTAAAAAGAAAACATACGTATATATATACACACACACATATATATAAATGTAAAGTGTTGAATATCTCATTTAATTTATTGACTGTACTGAAAGTGAAAAACAGAATGGTTATATGGGTACTCAAAGTACAGTTTCTACTGAATGCGTATCACTTGTACACCTCATAAAGTCGAAAAATCCTAAATTGAGCCATTGTAAATTGGGGACTGTCTATAGTAATAGGTTTACCAAAACCTTAATAAATATAAAAGAGGCAATTACTACCTGCAAAAACCACACACAAATAGGAAAAGAAAATAAATGCAACACCAAAATAATTTACATAGCCATGATAATTGAAACATAGAATATTGATTTAACTAAAGACTGTAATAAACAGTGCTGGGAGTATGGGGGAGGGAAAGGAGAATGCAGGAGGCAGAGGGTAAAAGAAACAAATTATCTCCTGCAATTGAAAGAAAATGTGTCAAGTCTAAAACCAACAAATCAACAAAATAGCTGCAGAAGCATATTATTTAGAAATAGAGAGGGGTTCAAACTGGGAGAAACAGCTGAAAGAGTTGAACTGGGTACTTTTGGAGATTGGAGAGGGAGTGGAGCTGGGTGGGACAGGGCCCTGCTACTTTTCATCATACACCTTTCAGTATGATTTGACTTTTTTTTTTAAGAGATGAGGTCTCCCTCTGTCACCCAGGCTGGAGTGCAGTGGCACGATCATAACCCACTGCAGCCTCGACTACTGGGCTCAAGTGATCCTCTTGCCTCAGCCTCCTGAGTAGCTGGAGCTAAAGGTGGGCGCCACCACATCTGGCTAATTTTTTAAATTTTTTGTAGAGATGGGGTCTCGCTATATTGCCCAAGCTGATCTTGACACTCCTGGCCTTAAGGGATCCTCCTGCTTCAGCCTCCCAAAGTGCTGGGATTATAGGTGTGAACCACCACACCCGGCCTGATACGACTTTTTAACTTTTGTGAATGTATACATTATTTTCATAAAAATAAAAAATAATTTTTAAATAAAATTTAATAGAAAATATTTTAAATTGAGAGAAACAAAATAGCAACAAATGTTAGTCATGCATTAATTACATCTCTGATTTGCTTCTGTCATGCTGACCTTTCTCTTTCTCTCTTTTTATTTTCTTTTCTTCAAACACTTAAATATTGACTGGAAAATATGGTAGGGTTTGCCAAATAAACTACATTTGGGGTATACTGACCCTAAAAAATTATTGGTTGTTTATCTGAAATCCAAATTTAACTGGGCATCCTATATTTTCATTTGCTAAATCTGGGACCTTAAAATGTGGGCTCTCCTTTCACTAGCCCCACAGGCTAGGGCTGTGGCCAAAGAGCTAATGAAACCAGAAAGTTTTTCTTCAATTAATATTCACAAGGTGAGAGATTTGTATAGAAACTGACTAAACTTCCTGGTCAGATGCTGGGCAATGATTTGATATCTAGTATAGATGTGCATGGTGTGGTGCCAGGCAGTCCCTGGCCAGTCTCTGTGAACCTAGAAGCATATTTAAGGGAGTGCAGGTCTTGCCCTGTGACTGGCAGCAGGGGGTGGCCCCCCACCCTCATGTCTAGTCCTCTCTCCATCTGTCCCTCAGGGCTCGGGAGCTGAGCTGCAGGCCCTCGCCAGCCCTGGGCTGCATTCTTTCTCCTGAGAGGGGGCAGGGTAGGAGAAGTGACCTCCATTTAGCTACATTCAGGAGTGGGACCACACCCCTGTCACCATCTCTTGCTTTTTATGGAAAAACTATCTCTTTAAGCAAATTTTTTACAAAGTTGCCTAAGCTTGTCTACAATGTGCTTTAGGTAAAAGAATTTCACCCTCGGAGGAAGATTTTGATCCTGAATTGTGGAGAGATCTCTACCACCCCTGACTAAAGGTCAGGATCATTTTCTCTCCTTCGTGCTTAGGAAATTGTTCTTGGTGTTAATAGAATTAAGACTAAGACTAAGGAGACAGATGAGTTACACTGAAAGCTAAAATCATCTCTGGAATATATAAATATATAATATATAAATAATATATAAATATATAATTGGGAAATACATAAACATAAATTTATATGGTGAGAGAGAAACAGCAAAAGTCTGAATATTTTAAAATGCGTAAGAACACAAGTATAAGCCATTTTTATTGTTTTGACATTAATTATTCCTTTTTTGAGGAGAGGTTGGGGCACAGAAAACGATATCCCAAAATATGAGGCTTTGGAATGCTGAATGCTTTGAAAGGCCTCAGAACTGAGCCTCAGAATCAGGGTCTCTCTCTGCTCCTCCCGCACCTTCCCCGGCTCTCAGATCCCGCCTCTCCCAAAACACAGGATGTAGCTGTTCTCTGAAGTCCCCTTATCTGCCTGGAAACTGGACCTCCACAGAGGAATACAATTGCCTTTCATCCCTTCCCTGAAATTTCATTGACCAGAGATAATTAAAACTTATATCACATAGGAAGAGACTGAACATTAAACACCACACCTAGAACCCACACAAACTTTGTCCCAAACCATTGTTTCTGCTCCAGCCCCATTCAGTTTCCAAAGAGAATCATTCAGGAGATAATGTTTGCCTCGGTGCATCCACTCACCCCTACAACTCACTTACTCCTACACCTCCCCCTCCCCCTCCCCTATTTAGAAGGGTGTATACGTCTGGACATCACTGGGTTATTGGGTAATCATTCTCATGCAATTCCCATGCATGTTAAATGAATTTGTATGCCTTTTTCTCCTATTGACCTGCCTTTTAAAAGTTCATTTTCAGCAAACCTTCAGAGGGGGAGGGGGGAGCTTTCCCTCTTTGCCCTATAGGTTTCAGAAACTTAAGTGGGATTAAGAAGATTAGCCACATGGTCCTATTCTATAGAACTAGTGGTCAGAATTACAAAACAGTTGGCTTAAACATTTTTAAGTCTTTCTAAAAACAAATGATTGTGGCCACATATTTTTTAAAAATCGAAAAATATTTGATTATATATCTAGTTCAATCATGAATTTATTGTCGACCTATGAGATAACCATTCATTTGAATCCTCCCAATGACGGGGAGCTCAGTTCAACCCAAGAAGTCTTTCATATTTTTCAGATAGCTCTACTTGTTTAAAGTTCTTCTGTTTAAAGTTGAAATCTGGCTTCATATACCTCTCCCTTTAGCCCTACGCGTGCCTTGAAAAACAAGGAAGAATGAGATGTCTTCCATAAAAGAGCCCTTCAAAAATCTGAAGATGTTATAGGGCCTTTCGAACTGTATCCTCTGCTCTTCAGGTAACCTGGTATCCAGTTCTCTTCCTCTCCTTTCTTGTGAGCACCTTAGTTCATCCATGCTGGGCTTAAATCAAGGCACTCACCCTGAAGTTCTTCTGGTATCACCTAAGGCTAGCAAAATAGCAAAGAACTTTCTGTGATTTGAACAATGAACATCCATTCAATAAAGTAAAAGCAGCCACTAGACTACAGTTATAAGAATACCAATTTTAAGGTTTCTGGCAGAGAGAAGACTTGTCTAATTCAACAGAAAAAAAATTCTTTACATTTACAACAGGTTAAAACATTCATGCATTCTGATACAGAAATGCCATCTTATATGAGTATAAGTCATAGACAAACTTTTGTAAGACAGAAGCTAACCTGGTTTTATTCTTTTGTATGTGTGTCTGGGACAGGTTGGGGGCAACATAAAATGGTGCCTCAAGACCCCCCTCAAACCTTATTTTAATCCTTACTACCTTTGCAGTAAGGAGCTGGGTAACTTCCTGCAGTAAGAAGCCTTAGGGGAATGTAATTTCCATTGCCTTGTGATGTTAATTTGAGGCAATTATCACAAGCAGACTAAAGAAAGTTTTGCATATTATCTGTCCTTGTGAAAGCCTTAAGCAGTTGGAGAGTCAGGATGCAAGAGAAGCCCTAGGAGAGGAATATTCAGGATGTAGATATTTCTTTAACAGCCATAGATCCCACAGTTTGCAAGCTTTTATTTAATGTTTCCCAGCCTTCCTCTCAGAAGCTGGGAAGCCTGCTGCAAGAGCTCTCTCCACTTAACACTTTTACTGCACCTTCATTTTCACCCTTTCAGATGCAGGTGGGCAAGAATAAAACCAATTCTCCAGTTTATTTGGCTATATTAGAACAGTTTTGTTGGTATGGAGAAAAAAATAGGTATTTTTTCTGCTTGACAATTCCTGGACCACTATGAATTTAAGTTGTTTGCTGAGCTTGTTTGTGGTGGGAAGAAAAAGGAAACCCTGGGGTCCTTGAGCCATTTCTGGGGGTGGGGGGTTCTCCTGTTGGATTGGCCCCCTGTTTGCTTGGTTCAAAATCAGAAGAGCTGAAAGTACTGGAAGGTGAGTAAGGACTAGCTGTTTTTCCAGCCTTATGTTTGAGCATCAGGTCCTCTGGGCTGATGCTCAAAGTGAGGGGCTGTGCAAGGAGAAGAAAGGCTGCCCCAGAGTCTGGAAATTCAAGAATGCCAGTAGTGGCTGCAGTAACTACTCACCAGCTTTAAAGAGGAAGCCTGTGGCTGGTAGATATGGAAATTTAGGTATAAACTTTCTGGAGAGCAATTTGGCAAAACATACAGTATTATAAAAGCTTTTAAAGTGTGCATGCTCTTTTGAATCAGGAATTTCACTTCTGGAAATTTATCAGAAGAAAAAAACCTGGATGTTCATAGAAGTTTAATTTATAGGGACAAAGAGGAAAAATTTCCCCCTTCACCTCTAAAGGTTCACTGAACATGAATTGACAAAATGTAGATTAAGGCCGGGCATGGTGGCTCACGCCTGTAATCCTAGAGTCTGGGAGGCCAAGGCGGGAGGATTGCTTGAGGCCAGGAGTTCGAGACCAGCCTGAGCAAGAGCAAGACCCCATCTCTACTAAAAATAGAAAAAATTAGTTGGGCATGGTGGTGCACACCTGTAGTCCCAGCTACTTGGGAGGCTGAGGCAGGAGAATCGCTGGAGCCCAGGAGTTTGAGGTTGCAGTGAGCTATGATGATGCCAGTACACTCTACCGGGGACGATAGAGTGAGACCAAAAAAAAAAAAAAAAAAAAAAAAAAAAGAAAGAGGTAGATTAATAGGAGAAAAAGCCATACAAATTTATTAATGTGCACTGGAGGGGGAAGCAAGATCATAGAGTGATTACCCAAATAACCCAGTGGGGCTCAGATGCTTATACAACTTTCTGCATAGGGGGAAGGGGGAGATGGGGAATGTACATAATTCTTTTGAGGGGCAATAAAGGATTATTAGGGAGGATCTCTTGAGGCCAGGAATTTGAGTCCAGCCTGGGCAACATAGTGAGACCCAGTCTCTAAAAAACGAACAAACAAATCAATAAGAAATCAGGGAATATCATTCTCATAAACCCTTTCTGAGGAACCTATTAGAACCACGGACCAGCAGTATCAGCATCACTAAACAACCCTGAGGAAATCAGGGTAAAAGTACTTTCCTTGAGCATTGAATGTATTTAACTATAGAAATAATGTTACCGACCTCAAGGTTCTTGGTCCCCGAGTCAGTAGAAATTGGCACGAGACTGAAAAAGGAATTTATGCAGCCAAGGCTTTATGAGGGTGGTGGGTGGTGGGTGTTTGCCCCAACAAAAGGGAAACAGTGCTGGTTCAGGAGCAACAAAACTGGCTCTCTAAACAAAGGACTGGGGAACTTTTAAAGGGTAGAGAATGAAAGTTTGACTCTAGCATTGAAATCATAGCACGTAGAGGCAGAGTTTTGTTGGCAGCTGCCCATCTGGTGATCATGCTTCTTCATACATCGCATGTCTCATTAGCACGTTAAATCTCCACCCTTGGGCATTATTTTTAGCATGAAAATGAGGCAAAATGTCTATGAGTGGTCAACTTTGGGCTTCATCTTGGCAGTAACAAGTTTGAGCTGGCTTTGACTGGGGCCAGTGCACCCCTGTTCCAGTGGTTGTCACGTCCTATTAAAGAAAGCAGAACTACCTTCTATTGAAGCTGGGTGTTAATCATTTTCAAAGCTTTTTTTCAGTATTGTAAGCAGATTTAAGCTTTGGCTCAGGGCTCAGGCAGGTAGCCAAAGTCTACCTATACTATCTCAATAAAGCTAAAACAAATATAGAAATTAGGGTGACAGACTAGAACGCAGATGTCCTATGTCTTAATACATAAAAAATTTAGTAGAAATTTTTCATTACTAATAAAAAATTGAAGAAGGAAGACAGAATAAAAGTAAGGTCATTGATCACCTCAAATTAATTGACTCAAAGAATAGTAGTTAACATTTCCAAATCAAGTAGAAGCATAAGTATATTTAACATAAACATTAAGAAGATTTATAATTCTATTGACTAGATGATGGTGGAGGGGGAAGAGGAAGAGGACAAGTTTACAAGATAATTTTATTATTGATTGTAGGGAATCAAAAGATTCTGTCTCAGCAGAGAATAGATCATGGGTGTTTTGTAAAGATAACTTCTAAAACAAAAATGCAAACCTTCCCAAATATTGAAACTACATTTTAAAAAATGGAGGAGGGTGCAAATAAAAAACTAATTATGAAAACATTACATAAATTAATATGACAGAATTGAGACCAAACATATCTGTTTTCTTGATGAATATAAATGGGTTTAACCCTCACCTTTTTTTTTTTTTAAATGGGGCCTTAGCCTCCCAAGTTGCGGGGATTACAGGTATGAGCCACTGTGCCTGGCTGACTAATCTATTTTCAAAATGGTTTCTAAGAAGTGGAAGCAGTGGCTAACACCTGTAGTCCCAGAAACTCAGAAGGCTGAAGTGGGAGGATCGCTTGAGCCCAGGAGTCAAGGCTGTAGTGAGCTATGCTTGTGCCACTGCACACAGTGACAGAGTGAGACCCCATCTCTTAAGCAAACAAACACATTAATAAATAAATAAAACTGTTTTCCAAATAGATCACAAACCAACCCAACTATAGGCTGTATACATCTAAGACAAAATGATTCAGAAAGGTTAATAATGAAAAAGATGTCCAAAGAAAGTCATACTAGAAAAATACAAACATTAAGAGTCTCATTATCTGACCATCTAGAATTCAGGACAAAATACTTTTAAAATTTATGTTATGAATATCTATGCACCAAATAACACAACAGTAACTTTCATATAAAAGAAACTATAAAGATGCAAGGAAATTTAGGCAAAGACACACTAATAATAGAAGACTTTGATTCACCTTCCCCAATCAAAAACAGGTCAAGTGCTCAAAATTAAACGAACATCTAGAAACTCAAATAACATAATTGAAAATGTAGATGTTATTGATATGCTTCAAACATTGTGCCCTTAAAATAGAGAATATCCTTTCTTTTTAAGTGCTCTAGAATATTTGTACACACACACATACACACACATGCATATACTCACAAAAGATTATATATTGGGCCACAAACCCAACTTCATTAAATTTCCAAAATAAAAAATAATATAAGTAGCATTCTAGAATAACAACATAATAAACATTGAAATTTATATCATATTCAGAACACAAAGTATCCTTCTACCAATGTGTGTATGTGGAATCTATATTAAATGACTCCATGATCAAAGGGAAAACAGTACAATTTCTAGAAAACAATAATAATGAATCCACCATATAGAAGGATCTATCAGTACAGCTAAGGCAGTACTAAAAGGAAAATTCACAGTCTTAAGTAATTATATCAATATAAATGAAAAAAAGAGAATGAATCAAACAGCTGGCTCAAAAACCTACAAAAAGTATTTTAAAATAAAACAAAGGAAAGCAAAAGGAGCAATTAATAAAGATAAACATGTAAATTAATCAGTTAATAAAACTAAATTATAGTAGTGAAACTGCCCTTTATAAAACTAATAAAGGGCCACAAGGTGGGAGCTGTGGTAGGGGAAATATATATATAACCAGCCATTGTTGCCTAGCTTGCTTTCCTATAATTGCTTACTACTCAGGAGTCATAAAGCTGATGGTCATAAAGATTCTTAGCTTTCTTCATTGCTCCCATAGATAACATCACCCTTGTGAAACCTAAGGCTAATTTTTGAGATATCTTCCAGGCCCTGCATTCCAGTGGAATGCTGACCCATCCAGACCAGTGGCACATACAGAGGAACTGACTCAACTGGTATTGTGACCCCTACCCAAGAATGGACTCAGCAAAGAAGATAATTTCTGCACCCTTATGGTTCCACCCTGAACCTGGCCACTTAGCAGACCCAATTGCCTAGCCCTTTGCCCACCAGACTATCTTTAAAAACCCTTTCTCTCAAATTCTTGGGAAGATGGATTTAAGAACTTCTTCCCATCTCCTCACATGGCACCTGCAATATTAAACTCTTCCTTTGCTATAACCCCTGTTGTCTTGGTATATTGGCTTCCTCTTGAGCAACGGGCAATGAATCTCGTAAGGCTGTAACAGTAGAACCTATAAATAAATAAGCTTATTTTTAGAAAAAAATTCAATAAATTAAGCTGGGCATGGTGGCCCACACCTGTAATCCTAATGTTTTGGGAGGCTGAGGCTGGTGGATCACTTGAGACCAGGAGCTCTAGACCAGCCTGGGCAACATAGCAAGACCCCATTTCTACTAAAAAAAAAAATTAGCTGGACATGGTGGCATGTGCTTGTAGTCCCAGCATTTTGGGAGGCTGAGGTGGAAGGATCCCTTGAGCTCTTGAGTTTAAGGTACAGTGTGCTCTGATGGGGACAATGCATTTCAGCCTGGGCAACACAGCAAGACCCCATCTCCAAAATAAAATAAATAAATAAATAAAAATTTAAAAACTAAAAAATAAAATGTATATATAAATAACTAAATAAAGTGAGTTATAAGCTAAGTTAATCATGAAAAAAAAGAGAGGAAATGCACACATACCCAAAATAAGAAATTACAAGGGAAAAATAATCACACAAACATTAGGAAGTGTGGGTGTGAGGGGAAAAGTTCCCCTTTCCCCCAAAAGTTCACTGAAACTCACAATTACAGCAGATTAATAAGAAGAAGAGGTTTATTTACTGTGTACAGGGAGACTCACAGAGTGATTACCCAATATCCCAATGGGATCCATATATTTTTATACCCTCCTTTTACAGGGGAGGAGGAGATAAGGATTATAGGTAGCTCTGTTTAGGGGCAATAAATGGTTGCTAGGGAGGATGAATGGATGGGGGAAACAGACTGACTTGTAAATGATTCTCTTTGCAAATTAAATTAACCTCAAGAGACAGGTATTATATTTAAAATGATTTGGGTCAGGTCTAGTTGCATTCTTGATTTTCTTTCCTGCAATATAGTGAGATAACAGGGAAGGGAAGGGAAGTCCATTGTTCTTTTGATGGGTCCCCCTGGTTATGCAGATAGAGGGAAAAGCCCTTCCAAGGGGCTGTTGATCTCTAAGGGCCTTTAATTCAAAATACTCTTTATACCAAGGAATCATAATTCAGGGAGAAATTTCCTGAGGTCCTTCAGAAGTAAAATACAAAACAAAACAAAACAAAAAATCTCAAGAGAATACTTTACACAATTTTATTCAAATACATTTGAAAAATTATGTGAAATGTGCCATTTTTCTCAGAAAATGAGAAAGAAAACCAAAACAGACCAATTTGTGTAAAAGAAATAGATAAAATTTGTCAAATATCACCCCAACAAAAAAATAAGAAAAACCAGGCCTGTAGTTTCACAGGGGAATTCTACAGTTCTACTAACCTTTAAAGAATAGATGATTCTATCCAAGAATGTTGTCTTGTGGCTAAAGAAAGAAAAAAAAAATTACAGATGATTCTAATGATTTTAAAATGTTTCATAAGGCCGGGCATGGCAGCTCATGCATGTAATCCTAAAACTTTGGGAGGCTGGGCAGGAGGATCGTTTGAGCCTAGGGGTTTGAGACCAGCCTGGCAACATAGCAAGACCTCATATCTATAAAATTTAAAAAGAAAAAAAAAACCAGGTGTGGTGGCCCACACCTGTAGTCCTAGCTACTCACAAGGCTGAGGTGGGAGGATCTCTTAAGCCCAGATATTCAAGGTTGCAATGAGCTATGATTTTGCCACTGCACTCCAGCCTGGGTGACAAAGCAAGACTCCATCACCAAAATAAATAAATAAATAAATAAATAAATAAATAAAATGCTTCATAGTCTAGAGAAAGAAGAAAAACATACAAATTCTTTTCATAAAGCAAATATAAATACATTGAAACTGTATGGGAGGAAAAGATTTTTTTTCCTTCACCCATTGCAAGGTTCATGGATGAGGACCCTATAACAAAAGACAGGTTAACAAGAGAAAAGTATACAGATTTATTTAATATAAGTGTTATTATACATGACACAGGAGTCTTCAGAAATGAAGACCTAAAGAAACAGGTAAACATGTATTTTTATGCTTAGGTTTGATGAAGAGTGGACAGTTGTGGAGAAATATGATTGGAGGACAAAAGGGTACAATCTAATGGTAATAAACTGCGTGAAACTTAGAAAGGCCTTTTTCTTCAGATTCTTCTCTGTGTCCCTGTGTCTTCAGAAATAAGGATGTTCCTTTCCTCTGGGTATATGGAGGCCACCTCTCAAATGAGGGTCTTATGACCTGCTTCAGGGGACCACGGTGGGGTGAAGGTGACAGTGATCTCCTGCTTCTGCTTTCTCAAATGCTAAGGTGCCATATTTTGTGGTAGTGGGTCCTGACCCCATCAGTACGGAAGTATAATAAGGATTATAAAAATAAAGAAAAAAAATAGGCCAATCTAATTCATAAATATCAATGCTAAAACAAAATTTTAGCAAACAAAATCCAGAAGCATATGGAAGAATAATATAATGAATAATATTGTGTCCAAATGGAGTTTAATCTAGGAATGGAAATAAGGTTCAATATTAGAAAATCTACTAATAGCTGGGCATGGTAGCATGCATCTGTAGTCCCAGCTACTCAGGAGGCTAAAACAGGAGGATTGCTTGAGCCCAGAAGTTCTGGGCTACAGTGCACTGTGCAGATTGGGTGTCCACACTACGTTTGACATCAATATGGTGACCTCCCCGGAGCAGGGGACCACCAGGTTGCCTAAGGAGGGGTGAACCAGCACAGCTCAGAAATGGAGGAGGTCAAAACTGTGTTGATCAGTAGTGGGGTCACACCTGTGAATAGCCACTGCACTTTAGCCTGGGCAACATAGCAAGACACTCCCTCTTAAAAAAAAAAAAGAAAGAAAATCTACCAATATAAGTCATTACATTATTAGTTCCAAATAGAAAATCACATGATTATCTTTAATACTGAAAATGCATTTGATAAAATTAAACACTTATTCTTGTTAAAAGCAAAACACTCAGTAAAACAATGGATACTTCTCCAAAATGAAAAAACATGGGTTTATTTTTTAGCAGAAAAACAACAATTAATAGGGAAATACTGGAGACATAAATATTTATGACAAGTTAAACTTATTAACCAATGCAATATAGACATGAGAAATAAATTAGTAACAAAAGTATTGAAGGTAAATATTCTATATTATCCTCTAGAATACTTTTGGAATTACCTTATGGTTTCCAGGTCCATAATCAAAAAAACTGATAAGGAATATTCTAGAAGATAAACTTAGAAGGAGGATGAAGAGGAAGAAGGGAGGAGGAGGAGGAGGAGGAGGAAGAAGAAGAAGAAGAAGAAGAGAACATTCACAAATTTTTTGACACTCTGTTCAAAAGGTAAAGACTAATTTTCCTCCTCTTGAATGTGTACTGGACTTAGTGACTCGCTTCTAATGAATAGAATAAGTCAAAAGTGATGGTATGTGACCTATGAGTCCAAGTCATAATAGATATTGTGGCTGTGCCTTGTTTTTTCTTGATTCACTTACTCTGAAGGAAGACTCCCTGACATTTGAGGACACTCAAGCAGTCCTGTGAAGAGGTCCACATAGGGAGGAACAGAGACCTGCAGCAAACAGCCAAGTAAGTGAGATATCTTAGAGGTGGATCCTCCGGCCCCCGACAACATATTGGTTGAAAATTCATCAGAGATCCTGAGCCAGAACCACACAACCAAACCACTCCTGAATTCCTGATTCATATAAACTGAGAGATAGCAAATATTTATTGTTATAAGTCACTAAATTTTGGAGTAATTTGTTATGCAGCTGTATAGCTAATTCAGAAGGCAGAATAAAGACTTTTTCAGGCAGACAAAAAGTGAGAGAGTTTGGCACCAGCAGACCTGTATTAAAGGAAATTCTAATGTAAATTTTTCAGGTAGAAGGAAAATGAAATCAGATGGAAGTGAAGAGATAGATAAGGAATGAAGTACAAATAAAGTGGTAAATAGGTGTATAAATCTAATGTTTCATTGGATTTTAAAATATACCACAACAGGCTGAGTGTGGTGGTGCATGCCTGTAGTCCCAATTACTCAGGAGGCTGAGGCAGGAGGAGCACTTGAGCCCAGGAGATCAAGGACAACTTGGACAACATATTATAAGAAGACCCTATCTCTGATAAAAAAAGAAAAACAGAAAAACAAAAACACCCAAAAAATGAAAAACAAAATAACCAACAACACAACAATAAGAAGACCTAAATAACTGGAGAGATATCCATGTTCATGGATTGGAAGATTTGATATTAAGATGGTAATTCTCCCCAAGTCAATCTATAGATTCAATTTTATTTTGAAATAAAATATTCAAATAATTAATTTATTATTTACCTTTCTAACTTAACTCCTTGTTTCTCCAGATTGAAGGCTTAGAAGGGGAACTCTGTGTCCAGTACATCAGAAGTTCTAGTCTCAATAAATTTCCCCCAACTCAGGACATTACAGCAAGAGGTCTAGAACAGATAGCCTATAATTGGGAATTTAGATGTTTTAAAATTGACAAACTGATGAAAAACTTTATATCAAAAAGCAATAGACTAGCTGGTCCAATTGCAGTGGTATTTACAACTAATTGATCATAACCAGTTACAGATTCCTTAGCTCCTTCTCTATTCCCACTGGTTCACTTGACTAGCAAAAAAACAAACAAAAGGCCAAAACCCCAAATCAACAAAAAACAAAAGAAAAACAAACAAACAAACCAAAGACAGCAAGCAATAGACTAAAATAGCCAAAACAGTTTTATAAAATAACACAAAAATAGCCAAAACAGTTTTATAAAATAACACAATTTATAAAATAACACAAATAACAATAACACAATTGGACTCATACAACTTGATTTTAAGAATTACAATAAATCTAAAGCACGGTTGGCAAACTATGACCCATGGACCAAAGCTAGCATGCAGCCTGTTTTGGCAGGGCTCACAAGCTGAAAATGCTTTTTACACTTTTAAATTGTTGAGAAAGGAAACAACAAAACAGTATGTAGCAGGAATTGTATATAGCCCACCCTTTCTTCACATTTGTTAACTCATGAGCTATAGTAATTAAGACAGTATGGTATTGGCAAAAGGATGGACACATAGATTAATGGAACAAAATAGAGAGTTCAGAAATAGACACACATATATGGTTAATTGATTTTTGGCAAAGTTACCAAAGGAATTGAATATAAAAAGAATAGTCTTTTCAACAAATTGTACTAAACCAATAAGACACCCACATGCAAAAAAAATTTTAGAACAAGAATCTTAACCTATGTTTTTCTTTTTTTTTTTTCTTTTTCAGCTCATACCTCATTGAAAAGAATCTTAACCTATGCTGAGAGACAATTCTGCATGGGTTGCTCATGTATTTGCACATCTTGAGTTAGACACTAACTGCTCCTTTGTTCCAGATTATCTTCTCAAGGACAAATGTCCTTGAAACAGCCTAGAGATAGTGTCTATCTCCAGAACAAAGGGCAGATGTGTTTACTGTCCAGATAAAAATAATGCATTGTTCTGGGGAAAAGGTTAGGCAGATTTGCTTGCAGTCCTTTATAAATTATTGATGTTCCTTTAATTGTGGGTTCTTCAGCTATGATAAAACCCACCATATGTACCTCATCTCTAAAAAATAAAGTTTTTAAAAAACAACACCTCGGAGCAAATGTGGCAAAAGTTAATGTTCATTGGAGCAGTTGATCAGGTGACTGTTATATTATTCTCCATAATTTTCCATATGTTTGAAATATTTAATAAGCAAAAAATTAACTAAAACAAAGGGAAAAAAGAGAGGAAAAAAGGGGTAAGGGAACTAAATAAACATGTCTCCAAAGAATATATACAAATGGCCAATAAGCACATGAAAGATGCTCAACATCAAAACCACAATGGGAGTGAGGCGCAATGGTGCACACCTGTAGGTCCACCTACTTGGGAGGCTGAGGCCAATGGACTGCTTGAACCCAGGAGTTTGAGGCCAGCCTGGGCAACATAGTGAGAGCCCTGTCTCTTAAAAAAAAAAACCCACAATGAGGTACAACTTTGTACCCCCTAGGATGGCTACAATAAAGAAAAGGAAAAATACTAAGTGTTGGCAAGGATGTGAAAAATTGGAACCCTCATACATTGCTGGTAGGAATATAGAATGGTGCAGACACTGTGAAAAACAATCTGTTAGTTTCTTAAAAAGTGAAACATAGAGTTACCATATGCCCCAGCAATCAACTATATACCCAAGGGTATAGAAAACACATGTCCACATAAAAACTTGTAATGAATACTCATAGCAGCATTATCCATAATGGCTGAAAAGTAGAAATAACCCATATATCTAGCAACTGATGAATAAGGTATACCCATACAATAGAATATTATTCAGCTTTAAAAAGGAATGAAGTATTGACACATGCTACAACATGGATGAACCTTAAAAATATGATATAAGTGAAAGAAGCCAGTCACAAAAATATTTATTTATATGAAATGTCTAGACTAGGAAATCCATAGAGATAAAAAGTAGAGTAGTTGTTGCCAAGGGCTACGCAGAATAGGAAGTGATTGCAAAGGGGTATGGGGTGATGAAAATATTCTATACTTAACTTTTGTTGATGGTTGCACAAATATGTGAATACACTAAATTCATGGAATTGTACATGTTTACTGGGTGAATTTTATGGTATTTAAATAATATTTCAATAAAGATGTTTAAAAATATGAGGTAGAAAAACTTATCTTGTCTATATTAGTAAGTACTCCACTCTAAAAGAAATACCAATGAACTGGTCAGTAATTGGACTTGCCACAGGGTCCTGTGACATGTTAATATTAACTAATATTTTTAAACTACTTCACATTTTGACAATACAATGTTAACAATTTCACATTGTAAAAAAAGAATACCTATTTGTGTGCTTTTGGGTTTACAACCTTATGCATGTCCGAATACGTTTGCATGTACATGTATGTTTATGCCCCATCATTGTCGATGATAATGCTAAATAAGGTAGTTGAGGCATGACCTTTAGCTTTTTCACGCTCCATAGGGAGGGTTGGCTATGTGGCTACAGCTGCTATTCATAGAGCCTGCATTCCTATTTCTGGGCCAACCTCTGCACTGTATAATCAGGTGACCAAGAATTTGGCTCATAGAACCCTCAACAATGTCGAGTGTTTTTCAAAGTTAGGTCAGCTACAGGTAGAAGGAGAATGACCTGGAGCCTTGATTTTGAACATCCAGTGGGGGCTGGGGGAATCTGTCATTTTATGGAGCCCCACAGGACATGTGATCTACGCTGCATTTTGGGAACTTCAGCTCTGGGCACCTATTCCTGATTGCTGGGAGTAGCTGAATCTGTCTTTGGTTTCACAGACCTTGTTCACACTCTCCCTGCCCATCTAAGTGTGAGCAGCGTGCCTCCCTGTTGTTAACGGTAATGTGATGTCACTGAGCTTTCTGCTGGGTCTCCAGGCTCATTCTACTCCTCAGACTGCCCTGTATTTCCATGCTCTATTGGGTTTCTGCCTGCTGGAGGCCCTGACATCCCAAAAGAAGCTGAAGAAGCAGCAGACAGCACATAATCAGCTCTCTCCACGGGCCCCACTTACAATATGGAACCTGCACTGGAGCCCTAGAACCTGGATTCTAGGCCCACCTCTCTACCCGTGGGGGACAATGGGGAAGCCTTTTAGGTCAGTAATCTCTCAAGGCTGGTGGAGGCGCAAATGATTTCCCATGTAGGGGCCTAAGGGAAAACTTCCTCTTTGCTCTCTGAAGGTTTGCTGAAAATCAACTGAGAAAAGGCAGATTAATAGGAGGAAAGGCATACAAATTTATTAACATGCATGGTGGAGAATTACAGAGTGGTTACCCAACCACACAATGGGGTACAGTTGATTATATGCCCTTCTTAGGTGGAAGGGAGATGTGGAGGTGTGGATGATTTTAAGTGGGTAGTAAATTATTTTTAGGGGAATTCAATGGGCTTGAAGAACATGCAAGGGCCTGGAGCAAAGTCTGTTGGGCCCACAGAGCAGACAATTGTTGGTGACAAAAGTCTGTCCAGGAGTGTTGACAGACTTCAATCTTTCTTCCTGTAATATGGGTTCGGTTAATGAAAACTCAGGGAAGGGACCAGAGGTAATTGTTTTCTTCTTTGGCTGGTCCAGACTTTAGGCAGATAAGGGAACTTTAGAGAACAGCTTCATCTTGTGCTTTGGGAGAGACAGACGACTGAGAGACAGGAGAGTAGGGGGAAGGTCAGAGAGAGCTTGAGCCTTCTTCTTCAGTTCAGCATGTCAAAGCACTATATTTTGGAGTCTCGGTTTCTGAGCCCCAACACTCAGTTACTGTTTTTGAATGCTTCCAGGGATAGGGAATTCATTACTTATAAGGAAGCTCTTCTATCTCTCAATGGGTCGGCTACCTGACCCTAGAACAGACAGCAGAGTCTTGCCAACTAAATAAAAATCCTTAGGCCCACCTGCTCATCTCCTCTGGACGCATTCTTTCTGGCTCCTTCCAACACCTTCTGTAGTAAACACAGGTGTCACCGCTTTGGCTAGAATCCTTCAGTGGTTCCCATTTCTCTTGAGATCTAGACCAGGCTGACCTCTGCAGTCTCCACTCTATCTGCCCCGCCCCCGCCCCCTCTGGTTCCACTATCTTTTTTTTGGAGACAGAGTCTCACTCTGTCACCAAGGCTAGAGTGCCGTGGCATCATCATAGCTCACTGCAACCTCAAACTCCTGATCCTCCTGCCTCAGCCTCCCAAGTCCTGGGACTACAGGCGCGTGCCACCATGCCCAGCTAGTATTTTCTATTTTTGGTAGAGACGGGTTTCACTCTTGCTCAGGCTGGTCTGCAACTCCTGAACTCAAGGATCCTCCTGCCTTGGCCTTCCAAAGTGCTAGGATTACAGGCGTGAGCCACCGCGCCGGCCCTGTTCCACTATCTTGCAATTCTCTTACCAGGCCAGGTTCTTTCTTGCCACGGCCTACTTTCCTTTACTTAACTCGCGTTCATTCTTCAGCTCTCCACCATCACTTTCCTGACCCCAACGCTAGATCAGGTCCCTTGCTTATTCATGCTTGTGGCACTCTGGGTTTCTCTTTATTAATTCTTGTCTACGTTGAAATTTTCCATTTACTTGAGCAATTATTTCTTTAATGTCTGCCTCCTCCCCTAGATGGTAAAGTTCATCAGAGCAGGATCTGAGTTTGCTCTCCTTGCCTCTTCAGTACCTAGCAAAGTGCTCAGCAGGTATTCATTGGATGGATGACTGGCTCCAGGAAGGCGGGCCCCAAACTGAGTGGGGTGTCGAGACTCCTGGGAATCGATCAAAGATAGACCTCGGGCAGCTACATGTGTAAGTCCCCAGAACCGAGGGCATCCATGTTCAAACTGGGTCCCCTGATGTCGCTCAGGATGAGGCGGTGCCCGGGGAATCCTCAGGGCAAAAAGAACACAGCATAATTCTGGCTGGCATTCAGCTGTCGACTGGGAGGTGGGCACCCCGACTCTATGCTTGGGGCCCTCAGTTTCCCCACCGGTTCCCCGCGGGGTAGCCCGCGAACTGCCCTTGCAGCCCTGGGTAGACCCACGCCAGGTGCCGCAGGCTGCGGAGGTCCGAAGGGCCCAGAGCGGCAGGCTAAGCCGCCGCAGGCCGCCTGGCCGGGCGAGGGCGCTCCAGACAGGTCCTCCGGAGCCGGCGCGCGCCGCCGGGGCCCCTCTAGCCAGCAGGCGGTGGCGCAGTGCGCGTCGGGAAGGCGGCGGGCAGTCTGGCCCTTGGCTGCGGCGGGCACCATGGTGGGTGGCGGGGCGGCTGCCGCGGTTGAGGAGCTGGTCTCGGGGGTACGGCAGGCGGCTGACTTCGCGGAGCAGTTCCGCTCCTACTCGGAGAGCGAGAAGCAATGGAAGGCCCGCATGGAATTCATTCTGCGCCACCTGCCCGACTACCGCGACCCTCCAGACGGCGGCGGCCGCCTGGACCAGCTGCTGTCCCTCTCCATGGTCTGGGCCAACCACCTCTTCCTGGGCTGCAGGTGCGGACCCCTGCCGGCCGGCTGGCCCTGTCCCTTGCCTTGTGGCCCGCAGCCCTCTGCCAGGGCTTACCCCTGACCCGAGCCCCTGACCTAGACAATGCCCCCAACCTGCAGGCGCATTGGCCGATCCGATGGCTGATTCCCACCTTGGCAGTCCCTTGGAAAGACACTTATCTTCTCTGAGCCTCAGTTTCCTCATTTGGTAAATGGGTGGTTGTGATGACTACAGTAATTAAAGGGTGAAGAGCTAAATACACGGTGGCTCCAAAGTTGCTATTGTTATTTGTATTATTTCTGTTATTAGCTGAAACCATCACCTTTGCAGAGTGCATTTTAAGTCCGTTAGCTCCTTTCACCCACATGGCACATGTACAGAGACAAAAACAGATAATTTAACAAATTAAAAAGCTGAAGGAAGGGAAGCGATATACCTGGGATTGTGTAGCTTTTGGCAGGATTGGTGGATTTTACCACGTATAGCAAGATGTAATCTGTGTCCTGTGGCTTTTTCTCCCCAGCCCCCAGCCCCCCCAGCCTCCTGGGTCCTGAGAGAGTCATCTCTCTGCCTTCCCTTGTATGAAAAGGACAGCTACCTTTTTGTTAAGGTCCCCAAAGCCCACTGCACCAAGAGGGGAAGGGCCTGCTTTTGAAGTGCCTGATAAGGCACTCTCTACCCCACCATGAAGAAGGTGGCAAATCTTGAGGCTCCCTATTAGCTCAATTTCCCTGAAATTGTGTTAGGAAAATAGGATGACTGGGTTTGCTCCTGGTTTCTCTACCCATTATGGCTGCCTGACTCTGATCACATGGCTCCTGTAGGCCTAAGCTACCTGGTTTTGCTTCAGTGTTGGGGTTTAGGATGTAGGGAAGCAGTGCTAAATGCACTCGTCCCTTTTCCCTGCCTTGTAGGTGCTCCTGGGAAATCCTGATTAACAGGATCCATGGTTAGGCAAATGTCAGAGGATTGGGCAAATGAACAAATAATATTTTCATTAGCCCAACATTCCACATGTTTAAAAAATAATCAAAAGTATTTTTGACCCTTATCCCATATCCGAGAATATGTACTGCCAGGGTACAGTGTCTCTGTTTTTGTAAATCTTGAAACATCTGCTCTGTTGGCATTCCTAAAGCCCACTTTTGTATCCACAAGCAGGAAGAACTGTTTCCTCGTCTTGTGCTGAACATGTATAGGTTTCCCTTGCAATATCAAATCAGTCCTCTGAGAGTTTGCAGTCCAGCAACCTGCAATTTCTTAATAATCCACAGTGACAATTCTTCCAAGGTTTTTACCTTACTACTTTTTATTGTGCAGTTACAATAAAGACCTTTTAGACAAGGTGATGGAAATGGCTGATGGGATTGAAGTGGAAGACCTGCCACAGTTTACTACCAGAAGTGACTTAATGAAAAAGGTAAACAGGATATCCAAGTGCATGTGGATCTGCCCTCCCTGAGATCTTGTTTGGTTTTTAGAGATCAGAACTTCATGACATTTGGGCTATAGACCCCAGGAGGAGACTAAGGAGATTTGGCATATCCCAAACATTATCCATAGACTGGTGAGAAGAAGTGTGTGTGTGTTGGGAAGGGTCTGTCTAAATTGTTATATATAGTAAGGGGTCTTGTACCTCAAAAGTATACAGAGCCCCTGCCCTGGAATGTTCATTCTTGACACTATCAATGCATAGTATGAGTCTCCAGGGAAGAGTCCTCAGGCATAAAATTAGTATCCCTGAAACCAGTGCTAATCATAAGCAGTTAGCTACATGTAAGAAGCCTGTACAGAGGTCATAATTCTATAGCATTTTTAGATTATGTGTGTTGCAACTTCCTTCAAATAAAACTTATGTTTTCTTAGTAACAAAGTTTAATTTTAGACTGTTGATACCACTGAAAATGAAATTCAGCTGATCCTGAAAAATGAGCTACTTAGATGGTGGATAGAGTTTTGCCAGTTGTTAAGACTCTTCTAGATAAGCCCATCCTGAGAACGAATCATCAAATCTCTGTGCCATGACAGATTGTGTGGCATTGAAGGCTGTCCCCTTTCCATTGAAGGCCACCCTAAGAAGCCACTGTTAAGTGAGCCACGGGGACTTTGTAGAAGTAGTTTTGTCCCTTGCCTACATTTTCCATATGCAATAGAGCAGGCTGGCAAACATTAGACAACATTATAAAAAACCCAGAGACAAAAAACCCCTGATGTCAAACTATGCACCTGAAAATGTATGTTGTTGTTCTGCCCAGAATTGATCCTTTGCTCTAAAATTAGAGTTTGGTTGGATTTTAAAGCTAGCTATCAAGTGGCAATGAATCACCTGGCATTGTTGGTATCTCAAGACCAGACAGTGATGAAGACTTGGAGACAGACATAAGCTCTTTAAAGTAGGATTTTTAACATACTTTATGGCTATTCTGCAGCTTTGAGGCAAGTACGTCTGTGTCTGTCCAACTCTCTTTTTTTTTCCAGTCTGAGAAAAGAAATGAGCATTGGTCTCTGACATGTTGGATTTGTCTGACAGTTGCAGTGTATGATTTTTTTCTTTTGAAAAGGGGGGATTCAAACAAATGTATTGAGTGAACAATGTTGATTATCTAACTGCCATCCTAGGCACCTGCTAGCAGCCTTTGTGGTTGCCCAGCTTAACCCTTAATGAGTGATAATTAACAAAGAACAGCAGCTGACTCAGGAAGGGTGTCATTGCTATGACTGTCAGAGTTAATATTTCCAAGGTAATGTCTTAATCAAGGAGAAAGGGAAGTGATTGACTAGGAAGCTATTATTATTGACTCAAAGAAAGAAGCTGTCAACCTAATTACTTGGTCCATTTTTCCTGGGAATATTTTTATCCCAAGAGGAAAAATGTCAGTATGAAAAGTGACTATGAAATGTGAAAGAAAAGTTAGAAAAACAAGTGTGCCTGCATTTCATTCACTTTGTGCATTATGTTCCGTCTTGGCAAGCTCTGAGGTAATGGAGCTGCCACTTGTTTGGTGGATGAAGCTGCGATTCTCAGGTGGCAAGTGTTGGTGAGTATTTTAAAGAAAAATGTCAGCTTGTCAGATTAGTTAAATCAGAAGAGGTCTTGTATCCCAAGATAAATGCTCAGTGGAGCTACTTGTCTTTTACTCTTTATTCACTCTGAAATATAAGCGAGGAAAACTGTGTCTGACCCTACAGACCAGTTTTGTCTGGTGCTCAGAATGAGTGAGTGGATCACCTGTCAGGACCTTGTGGAAAACACTACTTGTAGCAGCCAAAACTGGTGGCAGCTCTATGCCGCTGCAGTCTTGCCCTATCCTATCAGAACCTTGACAGATGGCTTAGAGGATTTTTTTCCTCCTTGGACATAAGATGGTTTCTTTAGGTGATACTGCATTCTCCTAAATGGAGAAAGACTTCTTACATTTTGCTTTTGCTGAGGAATTTTGCGTTTTCATCTCAAAAAGACTGACTGGCTTAAATAGGAAATAGGTCATACCTTGAAATCTCTAATTACTAAAAAGACTCTCGGATTGATTCACTCACACTGCTAAATGTTAAGGAAATTCATTCAAATACAAGGTGACAGCCAAAGTGATTTCTTCACACCCTGCTTAATAGTTGTCTAAAGCCAAGTTTAAATTTACCAAAGGTGCTAGAGAGTACCCAGAAAGAATATATCTGCTTCATTTTACCACTATTTGAAGACATGCTTTTACAGTTTCTAATAGTGTGAAATCCAGAAATATATAACCTTCACATCTCCTAAATATCCTGACTCAATGTGAAATGTTGTGAATTACTACCTGAATCTGACTGGTTTTAATTTAGAACAATAAGTGTTTGTGTGATTCTGCTTTTAGAACCGTTCACTGCAGAGCATGCCAGGAAAAGTTGTATTTTAAGTATTTCCATTATCACTTTAAATTGTGAACATTTATAGATTGCAAGTGACAAGACAAGAAAATTAGGTTCTGGCTTCCAAATGGATGATGTGGTCAATGTTTTGCTGAATTTTTTTGTATGTAGTAAAATATTAATTTCTGAGTATACTTACTGTTGGGGTAGTACATAAATATTACATCACTGCTGTATTTTATGAGGATGAATTTGATTCACTGGATTACATGGTTACATAACCTTTTCTTTTTTTTCTCCAGCATCAAAGCTAAGGCAGAAGATTTATCACATTTTCATCATCAACTACAGGCTTAGAAAGGAGGCTGGGATGAACGTGACACTGACTACAGCAGCTCTCTTAAGACTCCTGGTATTACCAACAGAAAAAGGCAGGTGGAATGAGGAGGAATCTGTCTAGATAGGCTTTTTAAAAGTTATCATTCTTCCAGTAGCTATCACCGTAAAAGTGTGCATGGATATTTATGTATTTATAAATCATGCTCTCTGAGTTCATCAACATTGTAAAAGCCCTCTTTTCTATTTTCAGTTTTTCAATGTCAAACTTTTTGTTTAAAATGACCTTTTTTTGTTGATGTAATAATGGTAGGTAATGAATTTTATAGTTTGGATTTTTCAACAATTTACCTTTCAGTGTGATTCTGTTTTATGGCCTTTTTTTTTTCCCCTACCAAGGCAAACTAGATCCTTTATTTCCTTATTTCCACCTGAAATTTACACCATACCTATATCCCACTGCCACACATACTCATCTTTTTTTAAGAAATGAGAATCAAATCATAGACCTGAGGTACCCACCAGCTCATGGGGAGAGGCAGGAGCAGCCAACAAAAAAACTTTATTTTAAAACTCATTAGGCCAGGTGCAGTGGCTCACACCTGTAATCCTTGCACTCTGGGAGGTCGAGGCAGGAGGATAACTTGAGCTCAGGAGTTCGAGAACAGCCTGAGCAACAGCGAGACCCCGTCTCTACAAAAAATAGAAAAATTATCTGGGTGTCATGGTGCGCGCCTGTAATCCCAGGAGGCTGAGGCAGGAGGATTGCTTGAGCCCAGGAGTTTGAGGCTGCAGTGAGCTAAGATGACACCACTGTATTCACCCAGGGCGACAGAGTGAGACTCTTGTCTCAAAAAAAAACAAACAAACAAACAACAAACTCATTGATACCAGATTACAAGGCTTTTCCCAGCTAGTCAGCTGATTTGTAGATTTAGATCTCCTATGCTGTTTTTTTCTAGAAGGAGCCTGCGGCTTGGGCCTTCTAGATTTGAGGAACTGCCTCGCAATGACCTCTTAAAAATTACTTGTAGTGCAATCCTGCTTTGCTCTAAAATTTTGGAATTAATGTTCCAAATGTATCCAACAGAACTAATATATCTGTTCCATACCCCCTTCTCTTTCTTTCTTATTTGGTCCCCACCATTAAGTACATAGGTCTAGGCATAAATGCTGGGAGAGGGGCTTCATCTGGGGGAGAGTAGTTTAATGGTCTATCACAGCAGGATTCACTTATCAGTGGGAAGCACTGTTTGGTACTGGCAATCGTGGCAATTAAGACAGTGGACCCTGCCTTAATCTGCCAGTGAATATAAGTAATTGAACAACCAGACATGCTGAAAAACAGAGCTGGCTGGAGGAGCATGGTGTCTGGGGGCAGAAAATGGGACAAGACTCTTGCCTGTGGCATGAGACAAAGGCCAAGCGGCACACCTTGGATGGGTCACATCTCTGTACGGCTTCTAGCTCCAGTGTCCCTAGTGACCTCTAGGATGGACTGAGTGAAGAAGTCAAAATCTATGATCTGTAACCTTGGACAAGCCACTTCTTTCCTCTGATCCCTTACCTGGAAGATGGAGATCATAGAAATACCTACCACAGAGAGCTGGGGGCAAGGATTAAGACAGCAAATATTAGAGGGCCAAGTACCATGCTCAGTGAGCATTAGCCTCTTCTATTCCTTAAATGTAGCCTAGCTTTTTCCCCTTCTGATTATTTGACAAATTTGTGAGGCTTAAAAAATGAAATTACAAAATGGGAAAATGTCAGTATGATTATTCACTTTTAAAATGCATCTTCCTGGCTGGGCGCAGTGGTTCATGGCTGTAATCCTAGCACTTATGGAGGCCAAGGCAGGAGGATCACTTGAGGCCAGGAGTTTGAGGCTGCAATGAGCTACGATGATGACACTTCATTCCACTCACAGAGTGAGACACTCTTTCAAATAAAATAAATGAAGCCATAAATAAATAAAATGCATTTTCCATAGGTTTCTCATCATCGATTCTATTTTATTTGTATATGATGCCCCAATAAAATAACATTTTAGGAATACATCCATCACATAAAGCAAGTTTAAATTGTGGAATGATTTTTTCCCAATCTCCAGTTTATTTTTCAAGACTTCTCTAGTTAATCAAAATCAAGTTTTCTGGTTCAATTTTCTTTTCCTTTTTTTTTTGTGTTCAGACGAGGTCTCTGTCACTCAGGCTGGAGTGCAGTGGCACGATCATAGCTCACTGCAGCCTCAAATTCCTGGGCTCAAGCAATCCTCCCACCTCAGCCTCCTGGGTAGTTGGGACAATAAGCACATGCCACCATGACTGGCTACTTTAAAAAAATTCATTGTAGAATGGGGTCTTGCAATGTTGCCCAGGCTGGGCTCAAACTCCTTGGCCCCAAGTGATCCTCCCACCTCAGCTTCCCAAAGTGCTGACATTACTGGTGTGAGCTACTGTGCCCGGCCTTCAGCTTTCTAATGGGTTTTCTCTCATTGCTTCCTCACTCAAACTGCTTGCTTTTCTAATCTTACTTTTACAACCTCTGTGGCTATCTCACATATAAAATTAACCAGTATTTTAGAATTTCATCCTTTATGTATTTCTGGAATGGAAAGTGGCAAAGAAATCCAAATTTTTGCATTGCAGCACTCCTTGTGGTGTAGGTAAAATAGCCCACTATTAATTAGCCTTGAAACAGAAGTTCACACCACCATAGAAGCTGCAAGTTTCTCAACTTCATATATATAGTCCTACCCAAGACATGGGGTGAGATCATAGGAAGGGACAAATGATGACCAGGAGAAGATCTTTTCTGTTAAAGACATAACTCTCAGGCCTTGTGAGGGTCAAATACTAATATTTAGTACAGTTTAGCAGGCTCAGTTAACAGTGATGCTATGCTCTCATATTATCCAAACACCTAGAAAAGTGCTTTCTGAAACATTCCTTAGAGTCTGGCCCACCTGATCAGTTCTCTACCTCATCAGAGGTAAGGATTCCCTCTGAACTTTTCCAGCATCCATTTGGACCAGTGGCTTATCTGTGGGCACTGGGAGGAATCACATTAAGGATCATTGCCCATCTACTAATGCTTTGCAATCTGTAGTAAAATACGTACTATCTTGTCTGAAAAGAGATTCTTATTATCGTAAATGTCAGGTAACTTGGTGTTACCCAGTTCTCTAGCTTTAAAGAGTCTCTGCTGGGTACCTGTATGTTTGGAAGGATACTGTCAAATTTTGGCATTTGAGGCCTGTGTGCCCCATGACATGTAGTCATGGCTCTCTCTTTTTTTTTTTTGAGATCACTCTATTGCCCAGGGTTGAGTGCAGTGGTATCATCATAGCTCACTGCAACCTCAAACTCCTGGGCTGAAGCGATCTGCCTGCCTCAGCTCCCGAGTAGCTGGGACTATCGGTGTGTACCACCATGCCCAGCTAATTTTTGTATTTTTTGTAGAGACAGGGTCTCACTATGTTGCTCAGGCTGGTCTCGAACTCCTGGCCTCAAGCGATCCTCCCCCCTCAGCCTCCCAAAGTGCTAGGTTTACAGGTGTGAGCCACTGCTCCTGGCCATGGCTCTCATTCTTGACTAGTATAGGGATACCTGTCTGTAGGAATAAAAGTAAACACAGATCTTCAGAGACAAGAGTTTTAGAACTTATAAACAGACTTTTGGTCATATGGAAATTACCTCATTCAACAAATATTGAGTACATGGTAAAAAAAAAAAATCTCTACCCTCATTGTCTGTGTGCATGTATATATATAAAATGAAAAGCAAGGCAATCAAGATTGCTTCTTCCCTCAAAGTTCACTCTGCCCTTTTTGTTTTTTTAGAGACAGGGTCTTGCTATGTTGCCAAGGCTGGAGTGCAGTGACTACTCACAGGTGCAATCACATAGCACACTGCTGCCTCAAACTCCTGGCCTCAAGCAATCTTCCCACCTTAGCCCCCCAAATAGCTGGGACTACAGGCACACACCAACATGCCCAGCTCACTATGCCCTTTCTAAAGTTAGGACTCCTGGGGCTGGGTGGTGGCAGTGTTGGCTGCCCTTATTTTGGTTTGGAAGGTTTTTTCACAATGACAGCAGCAGGGGTAGAGTCTTTTGCATGTGCTCCTGTCAGTGATGGAGGTGGACCTAAAGCCTTGCTTATAGATACCCACATACTGAAGACCAACTGAGGGGGTGGGGGTAAAAAGAATATTGTCTGAACACAAATTTCCTTGGAAATCAAAGAACAGAAAATAAAAATTGAAACTATGAAGTTCCCATTAGATTTGAGCTAATTCTTACCTTAGAGTTGGGCATGTGAGCCAGGACTTTTTTCCTTGACAGTGTGTCAGACAGGGATGCCTCTTCAGAATATAACCCAGGTGGTCCCAGCCCAAGTCCCATCCTTCTTTTCCTTCCTAGTAGGCTAATGAACGAAGTGAACCAAAAGTATCCTTGAATATGTACCTCCAACCTCATTTGCCTGGGAGAATGTCTGCGTTAGGGCCTTGAGGCAGGTCTTAGTCCTCCCCTAGTATAATGAAGGAGCAGTTAACACTAAAGAGGTTAAGCCAGGAACAGTGGTGCATGCCTGTAGTCACAACTACTTGGGAGGCTGAGGCAGGAGGATCGCTTGAGCCCAGGAGTTGGAGGTTGCAGTGAGCTATGACGACGCCACTGCACTCTAGCCTGGGTGACAGAATGAGACTCTCAAAAAAAACAAAAAACAGATCAACCTTGACTTGTGTGAGCCCAGTGATTAAAGCTCTTGCTTTGCTGTGAAAGTGGGCACCAAAATCTCATCTCCTGATGGTGGCATTTTCCTTTTCCTTTGACATTTCCTCATAGTAAGGATGTTAAATTGTCCCTGGTAAGTGTGAGCTAGTAGGTTATTTTCCTCTTATTGAGTTACTTTGTCTCAACGCAGGCATTCGCAAAGTGGGGATGATTCCTTCTTCAATCTTTATTGGAGGATTCAGTGGAAAAACTAGTGTGTGAGGGTACCTGGTACTTCGTGGGCTCTTACTGCTTCATTCCTGCCCTAGTTTCCCTTTGAGGCCAAGCTGGGAAGATATGAAAACTTGTCAACTTAGATTTACACAAAAGAAAAATGAGTGCCCACAATCACTCTATTCAAGCAGGCTCCATCCCAGGGCTGCAAAAGGGTAGACTTTTTTCTGTTTAAGTTGTGGTGCAGGGCCTAACATGCAATCTGGCACCCATTAGGTCCCAAGTAAATGTGGCTGACTGATGAATGGTGGCAGGCACTGAACAATGCAGTACCAACCAAAGGCCAGACTGCTCTGGAAAGGGGAAAGGAAAACCTCTAGGAGAAAATGGTTACTAGGTGGCAAACCCTGGCCAGAGCTCACGTGGCCAGTGCAGCCCTCTCTCCTCAACACTAGGTGCCTTGGAACCCCTGTACTGGATATGGGAGGTCTGGGGCTTGTGCAGCCTGTGGGTATGTTCTTTTTACCATGAGCATGGCCTTTGCTCTAGCACTGGCTATGTAGCAGGAGGCTTGTACTGGAGTTTTGTCCTGTACACTGACTTGATTCCTTATTACTCTGGCTGTGAATTTCGGGTCCCAGCTCACGACAATACCCATTTCCCTTTCAACCAGCTGTTTTCAATAGCTCAGGTTGTGAGAATATGACTCAAGTTTCCTTCAACCTTTTTGAACTCAAATTGTTACTTATGACTATTTTCTACTTTTATAACAAAAAACAGAACTGCTATTTAAAAAGTGTACCCAGAGGAGTCAGAGCTTGGACCCCAGAGGTCCTCTGTTAGGCTATCTGGAGAGCAGTTCCCAATCTTTGGATTTAACTTCCAATGTTTGGTACTTAAATTGTTGCTCTTCAGCCTGATTCCTGACTTGGTTCTGAGAGGAAGTCATGGTGATCATGGCCTGTTCTCAAACCGCCCTGTGCAAAAGACTCAGCCCTGTCAAAGAACCAGTGTAGCCAGGTGCATTAGCAGTGTATGCCTATAGTCTCAGCTACTTGAGAGGCTGAATGGATCCCTAGAGCCCAAGGGTTTGAGTCCAGCCTGGGCAACACAGCAAGACCCCATCTCGATTTTAAAAAAATAAATAAATAAAAAAAGAGAGCCAATGTGTAAGCGCTAGCAAAAGCCAGGGAGAAGAACTTTCTCCCAAACTTACCACTGCCAGGCCCCAGTACTGGTATTGCTGGCTGGCAGAAGATCCTTTGTACACACCCCTTTAGAGTGATTGTCCTCACTCTAAAGGCAACATCCAGCTGATGTTCCAGGGAGACGACTATACCTGAAACCATAGCTTTATGTGCCCATGCAGGGACAGCCCAGTGCCACACAGCAAGCTTACTAATTTAGCTTTTCTTTGGAGGTGCTATTTCAAGCCTGTAGCCAAAGCTTATGACTACAGGCTGAAGTCTCTGGATTCCTCCCTATTCTCTGCCCAGTAAGGTCATCAGGCAAAGCAAGAACCTCTCTCTGTGTAGGAAGGGGAAAATATCCCTCAGATTTGGAATAAGGTAGTAGCTAAGCAGTTTCCTGTTCCTTGTTTTTTTTGTTCTAGCACCAGCGCAAACTCAATTCCATAAAATGACATTATATAGGGGCCAGCCAAAGAGCCGCAAGCTTCTCTGTATTTGACATGCACTTGTTCAGGAGTGCTGCTAGTCCAATTTAGCTGGTGGGCTATGGTATTCTTGGCAAAAGATCTTGTTTGTAAAGGGGGAAGGGAAGAGGGCAACTGTATCTTTTGGGCTTCAGAAAGAAAGCAGCATTACCAACCCTTTGCTCTTAAGAGGTCTGCCTTAAGTGTTCTTACGTTTGCATTCTGACAGCCTTAAAGATAGTAGAGAACCCCTCCTGCATTCCAGGAATAATCACTAAATGGTTCAGGTTGATGGAGCCTGATCTTTTTAGAGACAAGCTCTGATTCTCTTTACACAAATCCCCACCCCAGTGGCATTTTATGAACCTCAGTCTTCCAAGTAAGACTTCAGATCAGCCAACTTCCCCTGAAAGACTACAGAAACATCATATTTGTAACCAGGACCATCACCAATCATATAAAGACTTTCTCTAATTGGTCAAAAGGTTATTTTCTTTCTCTCAGACCATATTCTATAGATTATACTCTCTATATTAGAGTCTTCCCAAACATACTAATCCAGAATCATTGATAAACAAAAGCATCATGTGGCCAAGCTTTAGCACTCAGTAAATGGCAGAGTTCCTGAAAGTCATTCCATATGTAAGTTTCTCATCCAAGTCTGAATATTCCATATGCCAAAGAGGAAGCCTGGAGCCCAAGTCCTTCTGAGGTTCTTGGTTTTAAACATCAAGGAGCTAATGTTGTTGAACTGTGGGACAGTCACATACTTCAGCGAGGTTTGGAATGGGCGCAGCTCATTCATCTTTTTGGCCCAACTAAAAAATTTTTAGCCCATCCTATGAACACAGGAAACGTTAAAACCTCAAGACAAACCGTAGTGATGGTGGGAAAAGCTTATTGAAGGAAGAATGGCACAAATAATTTGTCTCCTTTGGTCAAACAATAGAGAGAAAGTCAATCCTTTCAGTAATAAACTTTAGTTTCTATTATCTTTGCTCTCTGTCATATACTAGAATAACTGAAGATAACTAATCTTTCCCACTATCTGATAATAGCTCATTTTCTAACTAGATGGGAACTGAAGTAATAGAGCTATCATCTTGGCACAAGGCCCGTCCTATGGACAACTTCATTTACTTTTTTTTGGAGACAGAGTCTCGCTCTATTGCCAGGTTAGAGTGCAGTGGCATCGTGATAGCTCACTGCAACCTCACACTTCAGGACTCAAGTGATCCTCCTGCCTCAGCCTCCCGAGTATGAGGGACTACAGGCACACGCCACAACGCCTGACTAATTTTTCTATTTTTTGTAGAGATGGAGTCTTGCTCTTTTTTTTTTCTTTATCCCACAATTCATGAGAGGGGTCTTGCTCTTGCCTCAGGCTGGTCTCAAACTCCTGGCCTCAAGCAATCTCCCTCCACCCCCATTTGGCCTCTCAAAGAGCTAGGATTACAGGTGTGAGCCACTGTGCCCAGCCTCATTTACCTTTAATATTAATAAATAGCTTTTACCTATCGACTTTTCTGTTCATATACATAATCCCCACACAACTGAGATTCCATTGGGACTTTGTATTGCTGAACACAATAGAAAATTATTATTGTCGACACCATCAAGACCCCAAAATTTGATCCCTACCTCCAAAAACCGGGGATAATTGAAATATGAAATACCTTAGACATTAAGTCTGAAGTGCACTATAAGCCCTAGGGTTATCTCTTAAAGAATACTATATGAATAAACTAAGTAGACAGGCACTTTGTTTACAAAAAGCAGACTGTTAGTAAATACAGCACTTTTAATAGCTTTCTTCTCTACTATCTTCCACCTACATGAGTAAGAATTTAAATCAGTTCCAGAAGTTATTCATATTAATGAAACTTTTGGGGGGGGCAGTGGGCATTGTCCTACAGACTCAAGAATATTTCCAGGAAAGGGAAAGAGTGTGGTTTATTGATAAGTCATAATCCTTTATATCATAGACCAGAAAGTGTTCCTATATTCAGACTTACTTGTTTACATTAAAAAGAGGTGGAAAATGGTGTCAAGAAAACCTTTTCATTGGAGTAGTTACAAGTCTGTGTATAACTAAAGCAACTTAAGTATTTCCACAAATTGGGATTAATATTTATAAATTCAGTAGAATTCGCAATACTAATCTCAATCTCTTAATATTTCTTAAGAGATAGTACAGTTGCTGGTTAAAAGACCAGACTGGGTTCAAGTCCCAGCTCTACCACTTATTGGCTGGTTGACCTTCAGCAAGTCAGTTCATCTCCCTGTACCTAGTTTCCTCATCTGTAATATAACAATACATACCCAAATAGGGTTACTGTGAATTTGAAATGAAATAATGTATGTTAAAGTGCTTAGTGCCCTGCATGGATTGTTCTATGCTAGATGTATTGTTACACAGGAATTGTATTACAAATGCATTTAAATTTTAACATGAATCCACTAATACAACTTTGTAACAACATAAGTAGTATCTTAGTTCTAGCTTCTTGCCATACCATACATTTGTAAAATTGATCTAGAGTTTAAAAGTGAACATTTTTTGTACGCCATAACCTTGTAAATTGAAGGTTTACATCTGGTACTCAACCAAAGGAACAGGAATCTGTTCCAAGGCTGAAGGAAAAAAAACAGTGAGGAGTTAACTTAGAGATGGAACCTTCTTAAGGATTTTCTCCAAAAAGAATGTGGAGTAGGTACAAGTTTTATGCATTTGTTGAATTTAGGAGTTAGAACTCACTGAATTCCCTGCAAATTAAGATGTAACTCACTTATAATTACCTACCAATACTTGAAATGTTCTCATTTTAAATTGGAAAAGAAAAAAACAGGTTAAGGATAAAAATGGATGTTAAAGCAGTAACCAAATAGCATTTAATGAAATAAGAGGGGAGACCCTCATAGCTACTGCCTATTTAATCTAGGAGTTACTGGAGTAAATGTCTATAATTTGTTTCAGCTAAACTATAAAAGCACCACATACTTAATATGACCATAAAATACTTTAAAATCAAGCATCTGTTTTTGGGCCATGATTCCAGTGAGTGAATTCCCATTTGTATCAAAATTCTCTAAAATCATACACTTAACCCAGAATTTGCCAAATAACTTTTAAAGGGAAACATCAGCACTTATGCATTCAGTTTTAAACTTTGCTTAGTGAATAGAAGCTATAGATACTGCCATCCTGTAACCCAGTCTTCTAGTACAGAAGCAGCTTATTCCCTGGAGGCTAGTTGTGGTTATGACAAGAAACTCTTGGGGTTACTGAAATAGCTGTTTTAACTACTAGAGAGACTACACAGATGGTTCAACAGAATTTACTTGTATATTTTCAATTTTCTATACTATTTGAAGGCATAGGATAGCTTTATATTAGCTTTCTACAATAGTGTGTTTTAAATTTATCCAGCAAACTAAGATGCAGTACAACTTTTATACAATTTAGGAGATTAAAAAAATCTCCACTAGAGAAAGCAACTCAGCAGGCCCCGGTGTTAAAACATTTCCCCAGAATAAACAGATATGCAATTGAATTAAAAGGTAGTTTTCAAATATTTAAATTACACCAAGATTCCTTCCAAATATGTGCCTTACCAAAACCAATGCAACCAATTCATTGTTTATACTAGGGCCTGAATTTTTGGCAAATGTTTATGGTTTTACTTTCGTTTACTTTTAAAGTGCTACCAAGCAGCAAAATAATTGCATCAATTCTCTGCTCATGGCAGAGGGGCCAACTGTGAAATCACAAAAGGTACAGTATAACAGTAAGTAATGCATGAACTGTAACAAGTGGCTGAAGTACAGGCTTAGACATAATCAAACCAGTTATGTCTAGAATTACTCAACTGAAACTAATATAGGTACATTCAAAATAAAGTTGGAGATTATAATTGGTACTTAGAATCAAATTTGAAGACTGTCTTGATAAAATATAATTATGTTCTTTTGAAACTGGAAATGAAACTATTAACTGATGGAGAGCTAGAGACTTATTAACCCCTCCTACACAGATTAAGGAAATAAGTGACAAAGTCTCTTGCACTGAAGTTATGTATTTTAACAGCTTTACATGTAATATTCATATATAAAAAACTTTAAGTGCTTTTCTCCAATTTAAAAATCTAAAGAATTCAAAAATAAGGCATTCAATATTTGAAAAAAGTACAGATTTACAAAATGTGTATATTCTGTCATGAAAACTCCACACCAACATTATACACTTGGAAAAAAATACAAACAGGATATATTACAAATTTATGCAGCAATAACTTAGTTCACACCATGCAATAAAAAGTACATTAATCAAGATACACAAGCTTTTGTAGGTTCTAAACTGAAGGACTTTTTTCTTTTTTCTGCAGAATCCTTAAAACCTGTGGCACTTAAAATTTGTTAGCCTTTCTACTGAGAGGTAAATTATACACAACAATGATGAAAAAGATTAACAGACCAGTTGTCTATTATGAATCATTCCAGCTTTGTTCAACAATGGCCGAAACTCTTTTCTCATATTCTCGTTTGTTTTCCTGATAAAGCTGTGCTGCCTGGCTATTGGCTGGACTGTTTGGATTTGGTTCATCCAGCAGAGACTAGAAGGAAAGAGAGAAGACAAGACAGATTTGCAGAGTTATTCTTTATGTTAACATGGGTCAGATAGGGAGTATAGAAAAGTTATACAAAACAACAAAAATTATTTAAGAGATTAGTATGCCATATATTTTTAGGTCTAAATACTTTCAAAAATGGCTTCATAAATACCACAATAAGAGGTTCCTGCTGCTGAAGAGCTTAAGCTTCTAAAACAAATGGTTCTCAATTGCCTTAAGACCTCTAATTTCAAAGAAATCAGAAAAGAATATTCAGCGTACAGACTTTCTCATTAACCAAGGAAATAAACAGCTTAATTTGGTTAAGATATTATATCTATAAATACCTTTGTAACCAACATTTCCCAAGGTTAAACCCTATTATTGTGGTTACTTTGCTAATGTTGGACAGTAAGTTGGGGGGGTAAATCTTATTCCCTTTAATCAATAAAACATATACATTTGCCAGTGAGGGAATGAAATAGGAAGGTTGAAAACAATGTTTATAAGATGACCAGAATTAAAGGAGGAATGTGATAGAAAAAAGTTTAAAAAGACGGTCACAAACCAAAATGTTACTTCTGCTCTTCTCTAACTAAAACATCCCCCAATTCCACCCCTCCAAGACTGTCATTCAAGGTCTATTCTAAAATATTCTGCCAGACTGCTTCGGCAAATAGTTACACTACTTCTTTTCTTTTCTTTTTTAAACAGAATTTCTTGCATGAGGCAACATATGCAATGCTTCTCTGCACTTAGCAGTTTCGTGAGGTCTCTATGGTTTTTACAAGCAATAATATTTTTCCCCAAGATTTTCTTTTCCACAACCTCTGGTTATACTTCATGGGCACAAATAAAGTTTAACCTGTGAGAACACACAACTTACATATGATCAGGAAAGGGACTGTGGACACACTTAATAAAAAAGCAGAGCAGTTAGCTGAAAATCATGGGTTCTTGTCTAATCTCTGCCATTGGTTACCTGGGTCCTAGGGAAGTTAATTTGCTCACATGGTCTTTAGACTGCTCCTAAAGGAGCTGACTGTATCCCACAGAATATTGAAAAATTATGACACATCCCAACACACACTTACCTGAATTGACGTTAAGATAGAAGATACATCATATGTTGGACTCCATCGATTCTGAAGGATATCTAAACATATGCTACCATCAGCATACACTGCAAAGACAACACTAATTGGTTACATAAGTAACTTTGTCATAGCTAACAGTTAAGAGAACTCTTCATGCAAAGACAACACTAATTGGTTACGTAAGTAACGTTGTCCTAGCTAACAGTTAAGAGAAATCTTCCTCACAAACAATGCTTGGCTCAGTCAGAAGTTTTAAACATCAGGTCATAACCCTTCTGTATCACAGGAAAACCTGTATTAAAACTAAGGTCTCTTATTTTGCACCTGCTATGGTTTGAATGTCCCCTCCAAAACACATGTTGAAATTTAATTGTCATTTTAACAATATTGAGAGGTGGGACCTTGAAGAGGTGATTAGGTCATGAGGGCTCTTTGCCCCCATGAATGGATTACTGCCATCATGGCAGGAGTGGGCTCCTGATAAAAAGATGAGTTTGGCTTGATTAGCTCTCTGTCTTGTGTGCTTGCTTGTGCCCTTCCACCTTCCACCATGGGATGCCATAGCACAAAAGCCATCACCAGATGACGATGCCATGCTCTTGGACTTTTCAGTCTCCAGAACCATAAGCCAAATAAACTTCTATTGTTTATAAATTATTACCCAGTCTTTGGTATTCCATTATAGCAGAAAATAGACTAAGACAGTGCCTTATCATCAGGAGGCTGAGAGTTAAATTTTTTCAACACATACCACATAGCAAAATATTCCATATTTTGAAATACTCTTAAATAAAGTTCTTGAAAAACTGCTTATTTATTGACATAGCAATTCCACTCCTAGAAATTATTCTAAGGAAATAATCATGGACATGCGCAAACATTTATTTACAGAATGTTTGCTATAATACTATCAATGGGATTGAAAAACTGGAAACTACCTTGTGGTCCATGAATAGGGTACTGGCTAAATAAGTAAGTAATGGTACATTAATATAACCAATACCAACAGCCACCAGAAATGATATGTATCTGCTGTTTATTTATGTAGAAAGACGTCCACAGCATATTGCCCTAAAAAACAAATTTTAAATTATTTATGTTAGATAATTCCATATTTTGGCAAAAAAATTACATATAAATATTTTCATATTAAGTATACATAGTCACAAAAACATTTATTGTAAGACTAAATGTCGAAATGTAAGTAGTGGATATCTGTAGATAGCAGGATTATCAATGATCTTATTTTCTTTACCCTTCCTCATATTTATGACTTATTTTGCACTGAGTATACATTCCTTTCATAATAATAGTAATTAAAAAAAAAAGAGATTAACATGTATTAAAAGTCTTAAACATTTGTGAAGTTTTCCCTCCTTATACTGATTATGTGAAAATATAAACAATGAACATAAATTTTCACCCACTTGTGAGACTATCTCTAGGATAAATTTCTAGAAGTGGAATTGCTATGTTGACAAAGCACAAACACATTTAAATGTTACAGATACTGCCATTTGTGGAAAGCTTCATAGAGCAAGCCAGAACACTCTATATAAAAACAGGGATAAGTGAGGTTTTTTTTCGGGATAGGGCAGCAAATCACACCTAAATACTGTTATTCCTCAGGGCTCTATCTTAGGCCCTCTTCCTTCTTACCCTTTATACATCCTCTGGGCAATCCTATTCACTCCCATGGCCTGGGTTACTATTCATGTGCTCAGTACTCCCAATTGTTAGCCTCAGCCCAGATCTCTCTCTCTCTCAGCTTCAAAGTAGCATAGCCAACTGCTTATTGTTGTATCCCACAAGCCCAAAACAAAAATCAGCACCTCTGCAAAACCCATAAAAATATAAAAAAATTGTAAAGTATGGAACTACAAACTATTTTTGAGAATCCAAAAGTAACTAGACCCCAAACATCTGTCAAATGATGATAAACAAAATGCAGTATTTCCATACAATGGAATATTATTCAGCAATAAAAAATGAAGTAAAGATACATGTTACAACATAGATGAACCTTGAAAACTTTATGCTAGGTGAAAGAAGTTGGTCACAAAGGACACATATCACAAGATTCCATTTATATGAAATGTCCAGAATATTCAAATCTAGACAGAGAAAACAGATTAGTGGTTACCTAGGACTGGGAGCAGGGGACAGAGAAACGAGGAGTGACTGCTAATAGTTATGGGGTTTTCTGTTGTTCTAAAATTGATCATGGTGATGGTTGCACAACTCTGTGATAGTAGAAAAACCACTGAATTTTGCAATTTAAATGGGTGAATAGCATGGTGTGTAAATTATATTTCAATAAACGTTTTTTAAAAAGTAAACCAGAAGGTTAAATAATAAAATAAGGTACTCATACCAGAAAAAAGGCAAACAATGCTATAAATATGAAGGGATGAGAAAACCAAATACATTGTTTTCTTTTAAATTTGCTTAAGTAGATAACCCTACTCTATACACGTATACCCCCTATTCATTCTATAGTCTTTCCCATCTTAATTAAAGGCCCCCTTACTATGACTTGTTTGGTTTGATTCAATACCAGGTCTAAGCCAGATAAAGTTATAGTGGAATAACTGGTAAGTGACATGGGAATTTCCCCCAAACAGGAACAGAAAATATAATTAAACCTGTCTTGTCCAAAAACAAAAAAGCAGCTAGAAAAAAAAAGCAACTTCATAGTAATGAAGCATCAGAGGCTATTTCTTACTGAAAAGTCACCTTGATTCCAGACACAGACAAACATATCTCTGCTCTGGGTAGGAAACTCTATTATGTAGTCTGCGGTATTACAGACACAATCAAGAGGATCTCTGAAAATGTTCTTCATGAAAGTAAGTTATGTGATGGGAAAGACTCCATTTAAATGAACAAAGGTTATAAGAACGAAAAGGACCTTCAAGATTTTGGAACAGTAGTCTTTCACATAGTGATTTATAATCCAGGAATATAAATGTAATAGACATAAACAGCAAGAAGTCAAGGAAGACCACATTTATTACAAAAGTGTTATTCAGCCATAATTTAATGAAGAATAGTAACAAATTATCTCATTGAAGAAAAAAATGGAAAACTGTATTAAAAGCCTTAAAAACGTTAACAAACCTTTGACCCAGTAATCCCCCTTTTAAAAACTTACTCTAAATAACTAATCATTGGTATGTGAAAATGTTCAAAGTGCTATTTAAAATTGTAAACAGCTGAAAACTACCAACAATTGGACACTGGTTAAACAGATTATGATAAATCTATTAATATATAAGAGGACACTTTGGAGCCATTAAAAACAATGTAATAGAATATTTGATAAGAGAAAATGTTCACAATGTACAAAAAAATTACCTCACTTTACATGATCCCAGTTTTGCAGAAACAAAATTATGTATGTGTTTTTTGAGACAGAGTCTTGCTCTCTTGCCCTGGCTAGAGTGAAGTGGGGTCATGATAGCTCACTGCAATCTCAAACTCCTGGGCGCAAGCAATCCTCCTGTCTCAGCCTCCTGAGTAGCTAGGACTACAGACAAGCGCCATCACGCCTGGCTAATTTTTTCTATTTTTAGTAGAGACGGGGTCTTGCTCTTGCTCAGGCTGGTCTCAAACTCCTGACCTGAAACGATCCTCCCGCCATGGCCTCCCAGAATGCTAGGATTACAAGCATGAGCCACTGTGCCCAGCCAAAATTGTATTTTTTAAAAGCTAAACTTTAGGCAATAAATTCTTTTTACTATCTTTTACATTTCTACAAATACATACATATTACTTTTATTTATTTATTTATTTTTTATTAGAGACAGGGTCTTGCTATGTTGTCCAAGCTGGCCTCCAACTCCTGGGCTCAAGTGATCTTCCCACCTCAGCCTCCTGAGTAGCTGGGACTACTACTGGTGCATGCCCCTGTGCCTGGCTTACATATTACTTTCAATTCAGAAGTTATTAAAAAATGTCACCTCAAATTTGGAGCTTTGATTAGATTACAGCTACAAAAAGGTAGCTAACATGGACATGGAAGCAACACCTACCTACAAGTGGGCCCTAATAGGGAAAAGTAAGGGGCAAGACCTAAGAGGAGGGAAACAAGTCTTTCCCCCCAGTCATTTGCAAAGTCTAATATTAATCGCTACTTACCATTTGGATGAAACATTTTGGATAAAAACCTAACAGTTGGTGGTTTATTTGGATATTCTTCAGAAAATTCTATTACTAGTTTAAAAGTACCTAGATAGAAAACAAACCAAAATAATTATAGTAAAGACAAGCACAACTTTTTACTCTCTTCCATCAATCAATCCTCAACCCCATACTGGTTTTTGCACAAATATACAAAAGTTAATATGTCAACTTTGGTTTAGCACAAAAAACAGACCTCCATGTATGTTAGACTGATAACATGCAGCACTGGCAAACAGTTGGGGAACAAGAACATTAATGTGCTATTGGTGGGAATGTTAACTCTAATATTTTTGGAAGACAACTGGGCCCTACCTACCAATATTTCAAATGCACATCTGAGGAACTACAAATAGTTTATTATAGCTTAGAAGGCAGGTGCCAAGGGATTTTGAGAGGGACTGACTACTATACAGCAAAGGAACCAGATTGGAGGCATGGGTGCTTATGTGAAAGGTTGGTTCTGTCTCCACACCAATCCTTCATTTGAATATACCAAGAATCATTAAACTTTAGTATAATTGCCTACTTTGGGTTATAGGCCAACATGGTACAACATTTTGATCAGTCTAAATCTGTATTTAACTGCTATTAATGGTTTTGTGTTTGTTTATATAGACTTCTTTTGGGCTTAACTATCCAGAACCCTTTTACTTAGAGGAAGCCCATCTGAAGGCTGGAGAGATCCTCCAATTACAACCCCTTGGACATTCGCAGTAAGTTGGGACTTATTCTTAATGAAGCCAATAAATCTTTAAACCATTCCAAATGTCTCTACAAGGTTCTTTCTTTCTTTAGTTAATGCAGTTAAAAACAAAATAAAATGCTCTTTCTCAGTGTAAATTCTAAGCTCCTGGCTTCAGTCTACCAAGATTAACACATTAACTGCCATGTGAGTTGTATTTAACTCACACTAGTTTTAAGCCTGGGGCCTCATGAAGCATACGTATTAGGTTATTTAAAGTATGGAATGTCCGATTTCCTTAAGTACTAAGTATGACAGTTGATATCTCTGACATTTCACTTTGACACTTTTTTTTTTTATTGTGAAGGTACATCCTCATTCTTTCAAACGCATGTTTTGGCTTGTGATTACCTTTCACATTTTTTTTTTTGAGCAATTTTTGTGAAACCATGGATAAGTGAAAAAATTCATGTTATTTTCAATTATGAGTTCTGTCGTGGAACCAATGCAGCACAGACAGCTTGAAATATCAACAAAGTGTTTGGGAAGGATGTGGCTAATGAATGCACAGTACGCCGATGGTTTGAGAAGTTCCATTCTGGTGATTTTAATCTTGCAAATGAGCCATGTGGGTGACCTGAGACCACGGTGGACAATGATGAGCTGAAAGCTGTAGTGGAAGCGATTCCATCTCAACCTACGTGTGAATTAGCAGCAAGGTTTGACATTACTATTCCAATAATACTGGACCATTTGAAACAAATGGACAAGGTAAAGAAGCCGGATAGATGGGTACCGCTTGAATTAAATGAGCAGCAGAAGAGAAATTGTCTCGAAGCTTGCCTTTCTTTGCTGTTATGATATAAAGGTGAACCATTTCTACACTGTACTGTTGCCTGTGATGAAAAATGGATTCTTTTTGACAATTCCAAGTATTCAGCACAATGGCTGGATAAAGATGAAGTGCTGAAACACAGTCCAAAACCGAACATCCATCAAAAAAAAGCTAATGGTGTCAGTTTGGTGGTCCCGTGCTGGTATCATCCACTACAACTTCATGAAACCTGGTCAATCGATGACAGCGGATGTCTACTGCAACCAACTGGATGAAATGATGAGGATGCTTGTGATTAAGCAGCCGAGACTGGTCAATAGAGATGGGCCAACCCTCTCGCAAGACCACATGTCGTACAAACAACGCTGCTCAAACTACAGAGGCTGGACTTGGAAACTCTCTGTCATCCACTGTATTCACCATACCTTGCACCAACTGACTACCACTTCTTCCAGGCTTTGGACCCCTTCTTGCAAGGAAAAATATTCAATTCTCAACAAGCTGTGGAAAGCGCCTTTCGCAATTTCATTGCCACTCGCTCTCCAGGCCTCTTCGCTGCTGGCATAAGCAAGCTACCGTTAAGGTGGCAAAACTGTGTGGATAGTTTAGGCGCATACTTTGATTAATTGTACTGCTTGTTTGAGATACAATAAACTAAACTTTTGATTCGAAATTGGACATTTCATATTTAATGACCTAATAACTCACACATCTCTTCACCTTGGGAGTCACATGAACTATTTCAAGTTGCATATAACTCACACACAGGAAACAATAAAAAATAAAAAATTTTTCATTAAATTAGAAAGGATCATTTTGTTTTCAAAGTTTTTATTCTATTTTCATAACAAAACACTGTGGGCTCAAGGAAAAAACTTTTTTTTTCTAGTGTGGCAGTCAAAGTGTTAAAGGCTCACATTTAGTAAAATATTTTATTACCGTCATTGGTCATATATTTGGTATACAACTGTCACCTCCTTACTTTTTTTGGTTGTTTTGGAAATTTGGGACTGGGGAAGCCAAAGATACAAGCGAACCAAAGGCAATTTCCAGTTTGTATTATGGCATAGAGTAATATAACAGAGGTACTCTGAAGCATGTTAGTTAATGAAATTAGCCTTATGCCTAATTATCTATTCTTAAAGTGTGTATTTTAATTTTCTTTAATTATAAAAATAGCTGTAGAATGTAAAATTTTAGTCAAAAACAAATAGGAAGCACCTATCCTTTTTAAGCTTTTTGGTCTCAGGACCCCTAAACTTGAAGCTGGAAGAGATACATGCAATATCACACCACAGATACACAAAGAGAGGGACAACCTCAAGAGCACCAAAAATAGTACAACGTGGCAAAATAATTAGAAAGTGATGAGGTTTGAGTATTTATCACTTTTTAATTTCTAAAAATGTTTTTGTAAATTTAATTTTAACATAATGGCTCTTTAATAACTAGCTTGCAAAAATTCCTGAAATTTTAACAACTGTCTCTCATGAATCAGTATAGGCTGTCTCTAGCACACCACTGGTTAAACCTACTGATGTCTGTTGTATTAGAAATTATAACAGAAAATCTTCAAGTATTTATTAATTCATTAAAAAATAACTACAAACCCATTACACATTAACCTAAGTAACATATTTAATGAAAAATATTTTCCTCCAAAAAAGCATTGTTTTACCACTTTTTGCAACTCTTTAATGATTGGCTTAACAGAAAACAGCTGGATTCTCTTATCTGCTTCTACACTCAATCTGTTACAATATGTTGTTTGGCTAAAGTATATGAAGGAAATCTGGCCTCACACAAATAACGCAATTGAACAATGGAGTATTTTCATAGCCTTTTCAGATAACTATAGATAATTCTTTTTTGATATTACACCAAAAATAAAAGTAGTTTGTTGCAATGTAGACTCTGAAACCTTATCAATAACCTTTTTGTACTCACTTATTTAATACATTAAAATCTGTTGTAGTCTGCATAAATCTTTTATTCATCCATGATTTTGTAATATTATGCATTGGTCATTTGGAAAATATTGGTTCACTCAAGTTATACAGATCTTCCAAATGTTGCCATATTCCACTAAATACTGTCAAAAAAAAAAAAATCACAATAGGTAATACCACCTGCTAATCTTGTCAGAAAAGTCTAAGTATTGGGAAGCTGTCATTTTATCATCAGCAACAAATATATTCAGTTGCTTTCCTTAACCTGACAACCCACTTAGGTCATTTTGGAGAATATGTCTGCCATATATTCAAACCTGAATAACCACACCTTGTCTGTCATTCTTTCAAGTAAAAATGTTGCAGTTCAAGCTGCAACTCAAACAATGCAGAAGTATTAGGACAACCATAATACTTTGGTACCAGCAGAGGTGCTTTACTCATGCTTCCCATTCCCATTCACACAGAATATTAAAAAGGTGTATACTCAAGGGTCAGAGGTTAATAATACCAATAATTTTTGCTGCCTGAAGGCATTTTTAAGTAAAACTGGCAGCTTTTAAAATGCAAAGAATACAATGACTATTAGGATAGTTTGGTGCCACTGTCTTGATTTGTTCTAAGATGATAAACTGCTTGGTGCAGTTTTAGCCACCACTGCTTTTGCACCATCAATGCAAATGTCAACAGTCTCAGTATGAAGATAGTTTTGATCGAATGGATCTGCTGAAAGGGTCTCAGAGACCCCAAGGGGTTTAAGGACCACACTTGAGAACCCCTGGTATAGAAAAAAAGCTGAAGTCCTTAATTACCTCCTTCAACTCCTTACCCCCACCTAGAGATAATCACTGATAACACCACAGTGTGTAACATTTTCACACACACACATGCATGTATTTAGTAAAAATGTGATGCTACAATAAACATTCTGCAACTTTTTTGTCTACTAAGACATATGTCCAAATCTACCTTATTCTTTAATAGGGACATAATATTCCAGAGTCCAGATACATCATAATTTGCTTAACCATTTCTCCTACTAAGCATTCAAGTTATCTCCTTACAAATAGTGCTACAGTCAGCATTCTTGTACAAATATTCTTGATGGATTAATTCTGAAGTCATTTTGATAATTATAACAAAGCTGCTTAACAATTTCTTAAAAATCCATGTATAATTAGGAAAAATCTAAGTACCTGGTTAAAAATCAATTTGATAAACTCAATTATAAATACATATCAGAACTAGTTTCCCATTTTCCTGGCTCCTGGTGAAAATCAACTTGAGATGCAAAAGATTATGCAGAATGCTAACTACTTATGGGTGTTAAATGCTAGTAGTACTCAAAGCTACTGGCAGCTACGTAGGTTAAAGAAAAATTTCAGCTCAACACCCTATCAATATAAATAACAAAGTACAAAAAGGCATGATTATTCTCCTGGTGTTTACCTCAGGGATATCTTTATCGTGCTACAAGGCCACCTAAATATAAACTATTCTCAACACAGACCCCACCATCTAGGCTTATAGTTCTACAGGCAAATATAAAAGTAACAGAGGGAACTGGCAAGGGAGGTTACCAAGCTGATGTGGGATGGAAAGTCCCTCATAAATTATAAATTCTCAGTAGCTTTATTTAGTTTTACTAACGTGGCCTATTGACAATAGAAAATGGCTTTAAGTAGATACGTTGGTGTTACAATTGCCTACTAAAAAGCACCCTCTGGATACTATAGAAAACAGTAAGTATGACTTACCATCTTCAAAGGGTGTCCCTTCTGGTCTGAAAACAAGAAGATTTCTGATTAAAAGAAGTTTTTCATTCTGCTTTTTCCTGATCTTCAAGAATGGAAAGGATAAACTCCAACAGATAAAGAGGGGCTCATTCTGATGATTTGTGGAGTTTTTAAGAGACTGTAGTTTAATACCATCTTAGCTCTGGATTTTCACAGATGCAGGCAGAAAGAATAACTTTCATTTTTAAAGTTTTCCTTTTAGGTGGTTTTAAGAAACAAAACAAAAAAATTTGTCCATAATTTTAGTGTGAAAAGAATTCGGTTCATAAATACTGAGCAGTCATTTTGTAAATATGCATATTCTTAAAAGTCATCTTTTCATTTTACAGTAATAAGATGGAAATCAGTACCCATCAGTTTAAGATAATTATGACACTAAACCAAAGTGTCCTGCTTTGCAACACAGCAGTAACTCTTGTCCATACTGGCTAAGCATAGCTGATGTCACCAAGAACGTCAGATTCTTTTGCTCAGATCTTTTCCTTGCTTCCATAACCCAATTTCATCTTTCCCAAGTAGCAGCATGAAGTTTAATTATTATTTGCAAGGCACATTCAGGATCTCAAAGCAGCAGGATAACAGCCTGAATGTAATAGAAGCAGTTTACTCCAGAAGGATGAACTTCACTCATTTTCCACTAGTCTTTAAATACAGACTCTTTTAACTGATTGTGTGGAAATCAGAATTCTGTTTATGAAAGTATTCATTCCTTTTACTTTTTAGTGCAAAACTCTAGTTTAAAAAGAATGGGTGGGGAGGAAGAATAAAAGAAAAATAGATCAAGTCCAATAAGAAAAAATAAGGAAATTTAAAATTGAAAGCACATATGCAATATGTAAAATGTAAGACTGCTTCTGAAACGGCTCCATTCAGTTATTTCATATTGGGCTGTGAAACATTTTCATTTAAATTCTTGCTACAGTGGAATTTCTCAATATTTTTGGTTCCAAGCCTTTTTACAGCTTCAAAAGAATGAGAGCATAAACATTTGCATGGTATATTTTGTACAAAATAATCTTTCTCCTTTATTATTCCATTCCATTTAATTTCCAATAGTATTTTTTAAGTAAAACCCAACAGTATTTTTTATGATTATAAACCCATATGTAGTTACACCAAAGAGCCAATAAATTTTATATAACTGTCAAAACTTTTTTTTTTTTTTTTTTTAAAGGGACAGGCTCTCACGCTGTTGCCTAGATTGGAGTGCAGTGGTGTGATCACAGCTCACTGCAACCTCGAACTCCTGGGCTCAAGAGATCCTCCTGCCTCAGCCTTCCAAGAAGCTAGAACTACAGGTGTCTGCCACCAAGCCCAGCACATTAAAAAAAAAATTTTTTTTTTTTTTTTAGAGATGGGGTCTTGCTACATTGTCCTGGCTGGTCTTGAACTCCTGGCCTCAAGTGATCCTCCAGTCTTGGCCTCCCAAAGTACTGGGATTACAGGTATGAGCCACTGTGCCCCACCCCAAAACTCTTATTGAAATTAAAAAAAAATTTTTTCTTGTAGTTTCAATCCTTAAGAACCTTCATTCTACCTCAGTCTTGTTTCCTAGATAGCTGTAATACATTCACTTTTCTTAAAGGATCACCACACACTTATTATTTGTTAAATCTTTCAACTCACCCAAATATAACTGCATTCCACTGCATGATGTTGTTTTCAGATGGTGCACCACTGACACCCACAGGTGGGTCCTCTTGCAATCTAGAAATACAGAGTGGTAAAAGTTGAACTTGGAGGCCAGAACACCTATGGACACGATACCATTTTGGGACACAAACTAAATCAATTTCCTTGTCATTGTGCTGAACTGGAATGAACCATGTGACTTAAATATATACATCAGGTGCATATACTTATTATTAAATACCTCTCCAAATTATCTAAAAGTCCAAAGGGCTTGGGAATCATCCCTCTTCAAATATCATCAAGATTAAGATATTACCTCTTTAAGAACTAATGCATACAGACTGCCCTATTGCTTGAACCAAAAAAAAAGTTGAAAACCTCAACAGCAAAAATTATTTCTACAGAATCATCGATTTTGTTGCTCTAATCATACAACTGTGTAAGTCTTAACACAGCTACTTATACAACATAGCTACAAGAAAAAAAAGCAAACCTCAATGTAAACACTAAATGACTGAAAACAGCTATATTCAATCTAATTAGGAAGCTAGTTTTAGGCAGGAGATTTACTTTATCCCCTTTGCTCCATACAGCAATGGCTTTTAAAAGTAATCAGAAGCTTCAGTTAGGTTTTCCACCAGTTCCTATTTTAAAGGCTCTGCAGTAACACCAAATCTACCTCTCAGACCAGAATACTCAGTACAAAGCTTCCATCATTTGTCACAAATTCTTGTAACCTGAAGACCTTTGGAAAACCACCAAAGGTGCCATGTGTTCAACTCAGAATTAAGCAGACAATTACAGTAAGGAACCAGGGGGACAATGGACATGAACTAAAAGTTTTATTATTTGAATTTTTCATGAGAGCTAATCAAATCTACGATTTCAAGCTTTTAGAAAGACGATTTTTGCATCCAGTAGAGCATCTCCTTTTAAAGACTGTCACCTCAATTTTAAAAATGCTACATTGTACACAAAGATATATGTAGTCACTTTCAGGTGGTATAATACTTTCAATTAGTCCACATAAAAATGGCTCTATTTAGTCAATCTCAAGCAAATTAGGCCACCATGAACAGAAGCCTTAGAGGAACTATACATCTTGACGCCTACCTTTAAATGGCTAAGAGAAGACAGTAATGAATTAAAAAGGCTGACCAAAGCCTAAAACAATGGCTTCCAAATGCTTCACATAAAGCTTAATGGCGAAGTTGAGAGGTTAACTTCCTGAGCGGCAAATCTAAGTTTTTATACTAAATATTTTGTCTCAATCAGGGCAGGCCTCCCCAGAAAGAAACTTAAATTTGCAGAGTATCGCAATGCTAAGTTTTCTCACTCCTTATTTTTTTTACGTACCTGTAAGTATTCAACACAAGATAAACAACTGAAAAAAAGTCATTTTGTCCTCACAACCCCAATATCTCCTAACAAACTCTATTTTACAAAAGGAGGCCCAGGGAGTATCAGATTAGCACCAGTATAAGGGAAGGCATTTTTCCAGACTTCAGAGGCTATAGATAGGGCTTTATTCACCAGCCAGAGCTGAGTTCCAGAACGCACTGGCAGCCAGAGTGGCCAGCTCTAAGGTCCCAGATCTCTAAGTCAGTTCTCAAGGTCCTTTCAGGCAGGCAGGGGCAGAGTCAGGTTTCGGGGGATGGGTTAACAACCTCCGGACCTCGCGCCGTAGACCCCACCCTCACTGCAGACAAGGAAGGGGAGGGGGCTTTTCGCCCCAACCCAGATCCTCAGAGGAGACCGCGGGGCCGTGGAACAAAGCTGACTGGTGCAGCAGGAGAACAACCTCCTCCAAGAGCTCACTTTTAGGGTACAGGAAGGGGGCGCCGCAGGGTGTAGGGGCGGGGGAATGCTGTTTGATCGCTTGGGTGAGACGTCGGGCAGATGGCCGAAATGGGCAGCAGGGAACCCTAGGCCAGCTGATCGCCACCTTTTTACTTTCTTGGGGGGAAAGGGGGATGAGAGTATCGAAATTTCTTAGGCTGCCAGAGTGGGCCGCAAGGATGAGGGAGTGGGAGCCGAGGCTAGGACTGGGCTTCCGTCGGTCCCGCTGGGCCCACAGCCGGCCCTCTTAGGGTTATAAGGGGAAGGTGTCCGGGATCCCCGCCCTGCAGCCCCGCAGCTTGGGGACGGAGTCGTCATCTAAGCGAAGGTGAAGGCCCTTACCGCTTGAAATCGCGCATGAGTCTCCTCCGGGCCGGGGTCGACATGCTCCCCAGCTGCCCCGCGGTCAGTCTGAAAGAAAAGAGTCCCGCGCAGCCCCCCCACCCCCCGGCGCGGCGGCCGAATCACTGTGGGTCACCGCCGCCGCCGAGACTGCACAAACAACCCTGCAATGACGTCTCCCTCCGCCGCCTCCAGATCCCTCCGCCCTCAGCCGGTACCACAGAGCGGGGCGGGGGGGAAGAAGGGGTCGGGACGTATAAGCGCTTGTTCTGAGAGCATTTTCCGCAGGGACCATTTCCATTTTGGCTTCCTGAAGTAATCGACAAATTAGTGTTCTCTGTGCTCAGACTAGAGATTGTGGATTAAGAGACTCCGAAACCGAAACACTATCCTGTTTCCCTCCCCATCGCTAGTTTAGGCTCGGCGGAAGGAGGTGGGGAGAGAAGGACATATCCGGGGCCAGAGATTTCAGGGGAAGGCGGTGGGATGACGTAAGGTCACGTGACTGCCGGCGGCGCTGTCAACAATCCACCCCTAAGGGGGAGGGGGCGAAGTATCTAGAACCACGTGTCCCTGTGACGCCATTAGAACGGGTCACGTGAGAGCATCGCCTGGATCTGAGTTTCAGTCAGGTCTATGAAGCCGGTAGTTAAGTTTAGGGGGTTGAGGGCGTGATACGCCTATATTAGTTGTTCCCCGTTTGTCCCAGGAATAGGGACATTACCGAAGAGGTCCCGGCAGAGCAACAGCTTGTTTTGCTTTTGTTTTTTTAAAACGGAACCCCAAATAATTTGGACTTTACTCCCCTCTGGTTGGTTCAATGGCTTACCAACTCTGGTATGTGGGGCAGGGAGGAAGAGTGAAAAGTTCGCGATCATCTAATGCAGAGGCCCACACAAAGTTAAATCCGAAATGCTGCCTTTAGGTCACCAAAACCTTTTCTGCTTTGCAGTGGGGTTTCCAGGATTGGAAATTCTGGGCAAAGATAAAAGAAGTGTAGAGATTGTCCAAGATTTGTTTAAAGTCCCCACGGAATTAATGAATATTTTTCCTTTATGGGTCTGCTTTCGTTTGAAAAGATGTGTGTCAGTCTGGATTTGCCTATGGGGCGGATACCACTGTATTTGTCAAGAAATGGGGTGCGATTTCGAGAGCGTATCAATGAGTATTAGTTGTCAAGAAACCAACAAATATGATTCAGATGGGGGGGAGAGCTCATAGCAGGCAAAGAGTGAGGGTTATAAATCTAGCCTGAGATAACTCAGGTTTTCTACACTAGCAAGTAAGGTACAAATGGGCCAGAAGTGCACTTCCACCAGGGGGCTCAGCTCAGAGGTGTTGACATCCCTCACCCCCAACATTTCCGCTAGTCACTGGATTCCTTCATTCTATTGCCTCCAATTCCTGTCTTCAGGACTTTGTTGGTCAGGAGGCCACTGAGCACTTTTGTATCCATTTGAGGAATTCTTCAGCTCAACAGGAACAGGGAGGTTGGAATGAGGACCTTATCATTGCCCCAAACTTGCCCTTGGTTCCATGGAAGCAGAAAGGTTTAACCTTTCCTGCTTTCCTCATACCTCCCTTTCTTCAAATCCCGACTTCCATCTCTTGCTTTCATATGACTGCCTTGGTGATCAAGTTAGGCCTAACTCTTGACAGGTCTTGCTGCGCATTCACAATGTGATTCTCTAAGTCAAAAGCTGAATATTGTTTTATTTATTTATTTTTTTTGCCTTCCTCCCATAGCAATCCTAATCCTCCCCTTAGGAAGACATATGTTTAGGGTTACATTCAGTGAAATGCTAAACAAATATTTTTTTAAAAAATCCCTATGTCATTTATCTAGTAATTTATAATTGTTTTGGAAACTAACAGTTTATGATTTTCCCAAATTAAATACTTTTGACTAATTCAGTGAATGTGCTTCCTGAAGTCTTAAAGCAGTGCACTAGCAAGAATCACTGGCTCTCCTGGTCACCAGGCCTGTCATAACCTACTTGTAGGAAGAATAGTTTTAAAGCTCTTTAATTGTATTCTGTAGCACTGGATTGTGAGTTCACTGAGGGCAGGGACTCAGTCTGGTTTATGCATTGTCCCATGCAAATATTTAACCCAAAACAAATATTTAATAAATATGCTTACAGCAAGTCTGGACCCACTATAAGATTTACTATGAAATTCTTATTTATAGATAATATTTTATAATGTGGCTGAATAACTTTTCAAAAGGAAAGACAACTCTGAATATTTTGGGTGATAAACGAAAATCATGACCTCTCCTTCCTCTCATGCTACCCTCTCGATAGCAGCATAGTAGAAACACTTAGGGAACTCTTAAAATACCAATTTTTTTAGCTTATCCCAATTAAACAGGATCTCTGGGGGATGGGGCCCTTTAAAAGCTCCCTAGGTGTGATTTTAATATGCATACTGGGGTGGGATCCACTGGACTAGAATTTATTGGATAATAATTCCCTTCCTCTTATTTAGGGGAAGCATAGCAAGATTTGGTCTTTTCCATTTAACTCTTTTATAGAAAAAAGAAATTAAGCCCCAACAAAAACGGCACTCCGTGGGCACTTGCTCTAGTGATATCCTTGTTATTCATTAGAGGCTGTCACTCCAGCCAAATCCTATGTCTACTTATGCAATTAGACATTGGCCTCTCTTTATTTCTGTGCCCTCGTATATCACTCCGTATGTTGTAGAATCCTTTGAATTATTCGTTTTCCTACGGAGAGAGATTTAGAGTTTTGACATGTAGTGAGGGCGTTTTTAAAAAAGACTAGGAGTTGGAAAAATTTAAAAGGCAGATAGCAGGTGTTTATGAAAAGTTCTTGAGAACCATCTCATCCCCATTTTAAGGACGAATGTCGACTGCTGAGGTCGAACTCATGTCTAAGGGATATTAATGCAGGTAAGTAATTTAGAAAATTGTAATCGCACAAGACTTCCTTGGAAGTCTCGCTTTATAAATTGTCTCTGTTTAACGACACCTGCTATCCTTTTAGGACTCAGGACTGGCTGGGGTTCTCCAACCTGGGAACATCCACGACGCAGATAGAACAGGCCTCCGCCTCGATTTTCCTTCCCTAGCGGATTTGCTGTCACTCGGGCCGCAGTCAAAATGCGGATGCTCCCTATCTCCGTTCCGAACCAACCTTATGAGGCTGCTCAAACTACGACAGCAACCTGAACTCCCCCTCCCCAGCCCCAAGCAGTCTCACGCAGCATCCACCTAGAGCTTGTTGTCGCCTCTTCTCACTTTCCCTTCCGGGTCGCGATCCCGCCGAAGTTCCGGTCTTGCACTCTGGGGCCCGAGCGCAGCCCCTGGCCCCCCCCCCGTTTCCATGGTAGCGGGCGGTCTGGAGCGAGCCGGCAAAGTAGGGTCGGTGTCGCGTTGCCAGACCGGAACTGCGCGGGAACCAGGCCAGCAGGACTACAGAATGGGCTGAGGCGTCTACAGCTGGGCGAGGGGCGCGACGCCGGTCCGGGATCCTAGGACGTTCGGTTTGAGGAGCGGGCGGGACCAAGGCTTTCCCAGGACCCTGGGCCTGATCAGTGGGCTACTGCAGTAGTGCTGGAACCTCTTATTTGACGGCAGCACGACAGGATGTGTGGGGACCCCTCGCTTAATGGATGGTGACATGTAGCGAGGGAATCTCAGTGTTAATGGGAATGACCGAGACGGCAGGAGTATCCCTAAGTTCTGTTGAGGGTTGGAGCCTTACAAGGACACCTTACTGCCAAGGTGGCAGTTTCCAAAGACAAAAAGGCTCTGTGGAAAAGATTCCAATTTTTTCTATTTGAAAGTATGGGTTTATTGTGCATATGCATTATCCAGCTTGAATAAATGAAAGTATAAATGTTTAACAATTTTCATTTTTTTTCCTTATTTCTATGAAGAAGTGGAAGCCCAGTTTGAAAATGGAGATGTATGAAACCCTTGGAAAAGTGGGAGAGGGGAGTTATGGAACAGTCATAAAATGTAAACATAAGGATACTGGACAGATAGTGGCCATTAAGATATTTTATGAGAAACCAGAAAAATCTGTCAACAAAATTGCAACAAGAGAAATAAAGTTTCTAAAGGTTTGCTTCTTTTGCCTTAATTGCTCTGTAAGTCAAAAGAAAAACTTTTATGGAATAAAAAATTGTATGAAAGAATATTTCAGCAAACACATGTACTAAGACACGTAATGGAAAAACAAATGTGGTACCCTATTGCATTGCTACATTTTGTAATTTTATAGTGATACAAGATGTGGGTGCTTTTGTATAATGTAACAAAAGCTAAGCCACTGTTGTGAAATAATTATTCAGAAATACTCAAGTATAAACTTAATAAAAATGTCTGCTTTGTACAAGGCATTGTGCTAGATGCTGAGACTATAAGGAGGTAAAATACAGTTCCTGCCCTTAAGAGCTTTAGTCATAAACAGGAGGGTATATAAAAATAATACTGAATAAAAAGTGGTTCATAACAAATGCTAAGTAATTAACACAAAGTCCTGTTGGGCAGTGAAGGTTTCTTGGAGGAAATGGGACGTGAATTTGGCTTTAAAGGCTGTGTGAGATTTAGATGGAGAGACCATTTTGTTCCAGATTAGGGGAGCCGCATAAACTAAGGCTAAAGCAGGACAAGGGACAAAGAGCAGAGTGGAAAGGACAGAGAGCAGAGACATTTGCCTATAGCGTTTTCTGTGCAGAATTAGAAAGAGGTGAGATTAAAACAGTAAATTGGAGGTAGATTTTAAAGTCTTGTCTTTTAGGCTGAGAAGTCAAAACTTGGTTTTGTAAGAGGTGGAAAGTCAATGAAGGTTTAGAGTTTAGTGAAACTCTGTAAATATTAATCTAGCACTATTATGTAAAATAGGTTGGAGAACTGAGAGAGTAAAAACAGGTCTGCTTTGAGTTTGATTCAGGAATCCTGGTAAATGTCATGAGGTCCCTTGCTAGAATGCAGTAATATGAATGGAAGGTAAATTTAGAACATCATATATTACAAAAGACGTGAAAGAGTATAGAAGGAGATGGAAAGGCAGGAGTCAAAGGTTCAGTGATTTCTGCAATTGATGGAAATATGAAAGACTTGAAAGTGATGTGGTTTGGATACTAGCTCAGTTTTAGAAATGCTGAATTTGAGGTAACAGGGGGACATTTAAGTAAAGATGACCAGTAGGCTTTTAGAGATGGGGAACAATACCAGGAGAGATTAGGGCAGAAGGTAGAATCATATGTAGGTGTGACAGGTCAGGTGAAAGAACTGAGGAGTATGGAGCAAGTAGCACCAACATTCCTTGGGGATTGGGTACAAAACTAGTGATTTTAAAAATATTTAAATATATATGTATTCTGTTTATTGGAATCTAGGTGCTTTAAGGTTTATGATCTTCACAATTAGATGTTTTATATGTGATGAAGAAGACAGATGCTTTTGTTCATCTTTATTGGATACAAAAGTAGTATTTTCTTCTTTCTAAGTCTATATTAGATATGATGGATCAATTTGCTTTCTAAATAGGAGAAATATATTAGGCATCTGTGGATTATTGGAACTGCTCTATTTCTAGACAATGAAAAGGAAAGTTAAAGTCAGTAAAGATGTTATGATTTTGTGAAAGATACCAGTTCCTGTCCTGATGACGTAAAACAATAATACTGTAAGGCAACTGTTGTGAATATCTGATTAGAAGGAGACTTTTTCCCAGAAAGTATCTCTTGCTCTTTTTTCAACTGTTGCACTTAAACTGATTTTTTTCTACTTAATCATTTTGTAAAAATAACCAACATGTGGCAAGAACACAGAGATGAACTTGAAAATGTATTTTACTATTACAACTATTATGCAAATTATTTTGAGATACCTTAACTATTCTCATTGGCTTTTTATAAGATTTTTAATTTGATATAATCCAATTCCATGAGAGAGATTTCTTAGATTAGTTAACATTCTTAGTGTAAAAAGATTGTCATAGTGACTTAATTTGAACTAAATTTTTATCTGTTAGAATTTCATTAAATAAATTACAGTTAGAATAGTTAGTGGGAATATCTGTAGAAACTTGTCTAGTAATGGAGAAAAAATTAAACATCTTGAAGAGGGGTAATGGAGCATTTCTAGGGATTTCATTTCATGGTTTATCAGAGAAAGTAGTGTACCTGATTCCTCATTCCTGGATGAATCTTCCCTAGTGCTTATTAACTCACATTAACCCTTTACTGCTTTCACTGCTTTTGCCTTTGAAGTAAACACTGGCCAGGAAACTAGTAATTTTCCTTAGGTGAAGGATTAATATTGTGGTGTCCAAAAGCAGTCAGTTCTTTTCACTGCTGCCAGTATGCTGTTGCTGCAGCACTCTGGCATCTTGCCAACCAGGGAAATTGGGAGCAAAAAAGAAAAGGAATCTGGTATTATATTTTGGTATGTTTTTCTACTAGTCATGTTTTAAGGACTTTAGTCTCTATATTAGTTACAGAGAAGTAGACAAATTGACATTGTGCCATTAGAAAAAAGGCAAATATTTTTTCATAAAATTATAGTTTTCTAATGAACCCAACAGTGAAAATATACCTCTTAATTTTTAGCCAGGTGAATAGATATTTTTGGTAATTTGAAAAAAGTGGGTAAATATTTTAGAATTGGTTGTAATTAAGTCAATATGTTGAAAAACAGAATAAGCAGCATAAAATATTAAATCTCATTTTTTCCAAGCTGATATGTGGCCATTTTTGACATTTTAAAATTATTTTAACAATGACTATTACCAGTCTAAAAAGGTGTTTAGTCATTTAATAGAATAGTATGATGAACAAAAATTTACACACAAATAATTATATATTTATGTAAAGTTCCTGTGATTATAAATTGGTATTTCAAATATATGACAGTTTTCTAGATATTATAATGCTTTTTTGTTATAGTCTGACCAATTTATAATGTCCCCTTAGAACTTACGGTTTTCTTTCTAGAGTTTAGGATCAAAATTAGAGAATAATTATAATTTGTATAAATTCAGATCCTATACTTAATGGTGTTGAAATCCATACTCGTTTGAAAACATTAAAAGGTTTGAAACCTTTTAAATTTCAGATGTTAAATTTAACCACAAACCTAGTTAAAAGATAGCAGGATATCTCTTAACAGCATACCAAGTTTCATTATAGTATATTATAATAACTCTAAATTTTTTTAATAAGCAATCAAATGCCAACTTGAAGTAAAGTAATATATTTCACTTTGTTCCATAAATATGGATCATGAAGTGGATTAACATTTTCTTAAAATAGGAATATGAGCAAATCAGTTGAAAAATTTCGGTTGAAATGCATGGAGGAAAAGCTGAGAATATTTCTGTTTCTTTTCAAAAGTATGTAGGTGTTGTATGTACAAATTGTTATGCTTGAAATAATTTATTTAAAATTTGTTTCTTTTGTCAATAGCAATTTCGTCATGAAAACCTGGTCAATCTGATTGAAGTTTTTAGACAGAAAAAGAAAATTCATTTGGTATTTGAATTTATTGACCACACAGTCTTAGATGAGTTACAGCATTATTGTCATGGACTAGAGAGTAAACGACTTAGAAAATACCTCTTCCAGATCCTTCGAGCAATTGAATATCTTCACAATAATAATGTAAGTGCTTCAGAGTAAGCCAAATTGTAGGATGAATATGAATCGTAAGTGCCCTTTCAACATTGTTTTATTTTTAGGAGGGTTGCTAAAATTCTTTTTCTATACGATGTTAATAGACATCCAGAAAATGGGAGATGGGAAGCACTACCTTACAATTCAGTTGTAGAACTAAAAAACACTTATTGAATACACAATGTTGTGATTATAGGGCAGACTGAGTGTGAGATGCTAAAGGTGGTATCGATGATTATGTTTAGAGGGTCGGGTACAGTGGCTCACACCTGTAATCCCAGCACTTTGGGAGGCTAAGGCAGGAGGATTGCTTGAGGCCAGGAGTTTGAGACCAGCCTGGGCAACACTGCAAGACCCCATCTCTAAAAAAAATTAGCCAGGCATGGTGCTGCATGCCTGTAGTCCCATCTAGTAAGGAGGCTGAGGCAGGAGGATCACTTGAGCCCAGGAGTTTGAGGTTACAGTGAGCTATGATGACACCACTGTACTCTAGCCTGGACAACAGATTGAGACTGCATTTCAAAAAAAATAATAACAATAATTATATTTAAAGGAATCAGCAGTCAACTGGAGTAACTTTTATTAGAGAAAGTACATTAAAACATTGAAAATCAGAGCTGTGGCTTAATGGAGACTTGCTCAAATGAAGGAACTTTAAAGAGTTAAGAACTGGAAATTAGGCCAGGGGAATAGCAAGTCAATGTGGATGCCTGTAGGGGAAGAAAGGAGAAATTAAAGTGGCTGAGAGGTGTAGTGCCTTGTCATTTAACCTATGAGACATCAAGAAATGAGAAAAGATCAACTATTCTGATTTTTAATGTTGACTTTAGCATTGCCTCATAAGTGTTTAGCTCAGCAGGTTTTTGTGGAGCTCTTTTTGTTCTCAGCATGGCTCTACTTTCTGGAAAATTAGATATATATTCAGGAAATAACAGTGAAAGCCTCAAAAATAGTTTTATTAACTAGGTGATACAGGCACAACAACTATATATCCCAGGCTTTTTCAGATCAGATATCTTTGTTTCTAATTGTCTGACTTGCTAACAGTGCATCTCATTTTGTGCTTTGAAAAATATGGTTGTAACAGCAACTGGAATGCAGATTATAATTTCCTTTCTATCTGGATCTATGGGGAGGCAGTATAACGTGACAGTTAAGAGCATACAGTGTTTGGAATTGGATTATCCTGGGTTTTACCACCAAGTTATCTATGAAAAAACATGCAACTTGTGCAGTGTACAACTTGTACAACAAAAGGTTGCAGCTCTATGACTCTGTGGCCTTAAGAAAGTTATCTAATCTCTCTGAGCCTCATTTTCCTCATCTGTAAAATGATACTATAGTACCTCACAGATTTATTTAATGATCAAATTAGATAGTAGCTGTAAAGCATTTATACTGTGTCAGGCATGTTTTAAGTGCTCAATAAATAGTGCTGGTGGGGAGTCTGCAATAGTCGTGTTATCTTTGTATCTGTTTAGAGCCTTGTCTATAATAGCCTCTAAAAATTTTTCTTGAATAAAGGGACACATCAGTATAGGCTAAACTGAGAGTAGAAGACTTCAAGGATCAGGTGAAACTAAAGTAAGTAGAATTTTGAACTGTAGCTAGGATTTCACTAGAACAGAGAGAAAATACCTTCAGATGGTATGCCAGTGTGAAAATAGAAGTTGACCAGAGCAGGGGACTTCAGAGAGTGGTGATAAGTTAGTTTACGGAGACTAGGTAGAGGGAGATGAAATTGCACAGGTACTCTAGAGAGAGGTTTTCCAGAGCCTTGAAATTCATACCTGGGAGTTTGGACTTTTTCCTGAGGATACTGGGAAACCATTGAAGGTTTTTGAGCGTGGCTGTGATAGGATGAAAACAAAACTTGAATTTATTTTGGCAAGAATAGAAGACATGAGTGGGTAGAGATCTGGAGAGATCAGGTGAGAAGCTATTGTAACAGTCCAGATAGGAGCTGGTAAGGGCTTGGACTAGGATAGTGGCAATGGGAAGGAGAGAAAGGATGGTAAAAGGTAGTTCTCAGCACCAACTGCGGAAGAGTATCTGTAGGGGGTTGGATGACAGCAGAGAAGGAGGCCTAGATCAAACACCCACATTCTTTTATTCTTTTGGTCTTATCTAGACCCTGGAGTAAAGTTATCCCTGTCTGTCACCTCATAGAATGTTGTAAATGTTGTAAGGTTAATTACCTTTCAGAACTAAGGCAGCCATGGATGAAGTGGCTCATTAGACGAAATGTTATACCTGTTATCTTGGTACCTGAATTTGGGCCTTGATGATTTAAGGTTATCTTCAAGTTGACAAAAATCAAGAAAATAAAACTCTATTTTCTTCTATCTCCAAATTTCAGATGACTGGTTTCTTATATAACTAAAATCTCTCTCTTTTTTTTTTTTTTTTGAGACACAGTCTCACTCTGTTGCCTGGGTTAGAGTGCCGTGGTGTCAGCCTAGCTCATAGCAACCTCAAACTTCTGGGCTCGAGTGATCTTCCTGCCTCAGCCTCCCGAGCAGCTGGGACTACAGGCGCGCATGGTGACCTCAAGTGATCCTCCTGCCATGGCCTCCCAGAGTGCTAGGATTACAGGCGTGAGCCACTCTGCGTGGCCTAAAATCTCTTGAGTTATTGTCTACTCAGACATGGGACACTGTGATATCTCATGTTCTTTTTAATAAGAACTTGTGAAGTCAAATACAGTTCAATACCAGAAAGCTTTTTTTTTTCTTTTGAGAAGGGGTCTCTTGCTATGTTGCCTAGGCTGGTCTTGAACTCTTGGGCTCAAGCCATCCTGCTGCGTCAGCCTCCTGAATAGCTGGGACTACAGGTGCGTGCCACTGTGCCCAGCAAAAGCTTTTTATCTCTTAAAGTTTTTGTTTACCTTCTTTTATTTAATAATGAAACCTTTTTCTTTTTTATATTAGCTTCTGGGCAGCTCAAATAAAATTTAATATTTAATTTCAGTAACTAGCTCATTATAGGAATCTAGTCTCATTCTGGTTGTTTTTATAATTTAAAAATTTGACCCAGTTAATATTATAAACCTCTTCCAAACCATTTTGGTCTCGAAACCATTTTGGAAGCAGTCAGAGTATAAATGCAAACATTTGGCTACTTATGGGAGAGAAATATTTATTTCTTCCCTCATTCATTTATTCAACATATTTATTGAGCATCTACCAATAACAGACATTGATTTTACTAGGTGCTGGGCATGCAGCCTTGAGTAAAAGACTTGGTTCCTATCCTTATGGAGCTTGTTAAATTTTACCCAACTTTCAGTAAATTTTATGAATTATGAGTAATTCTGATTAATACCTAAGGACTGTCGAACTTCCCTAGCGAAAATACCACTCCCTACTCCACAAAGCCCTACTTCCCTAAATTTAGACCACTTTTGCATATTTTCTTAACTCTACATTTGATTTTAAACTCCTCCTCTTCTAGACAAGTGATAATTATTATTTAAATATTTGAGAGTTGTTAATATTTTGCTATATGTGCTTCATCTGTTTTGTTTTCTGAAGTAATTAAAAGTTCATTATAGGCAACCTGACATTTTATCCCTAAATACTTTATCATGTATCTCTTTTAAAAAGACCATTTTCATATATAACTTCAGAATCACTATTAAATCTGCACAAGTAATTCCTTAGTATCATGTAATACCTAATTTATATTAAAATTAACCCAATTGTCCCTAAAATATCTTTTACAGCTGATTTATTGAAATCAGGATCCAGTCAAGGACTGTACTTTTTGTCCATTTGGTTTTTAGGGCAAATAGGAAATTCCCAATCTTGCAGTTTACCTCACACATCATTATTAAGCCTATTTCTGGAAGCTACTGGCTTATTTTTTCATATACACATGAACATTTAATAGCATAACATCAGATTGAAAAGTTTGTTAAGTTGAAGCTCTGGGTGATTTATAACCCAGGCTCTCTAAGGTTGTTGGAGGTTGTGGAGATTTGAACTCTCTTCTTTGATGGGTATTTAAATTCAAGCACACAGGACTATATAGAACAGAGGTATTATAAATCAGATTATAATATGGAGTGTTATATAGTCCTGGAAAGTAAAAGACAATCAAAGTCATTGTTTGAATCCCAAGTCTGATAGTTCACACTATATACAAAAATTAACTCAAAATGGATCAAAGACCTAAATGTAAGAGCTAAAACTGTAAAACTCTTAGAAGAAAACATAGACAAATATCTGTCATCATGCATAAGGCAATGGGTTGTCAGATATGACACCAAAAGCAAAAGCAATCAAAGAAAAAATAGACAAATTGGACTTAATCAAAATTTAAAACTTTTGTGCATCAAAGGACACCATCAGAAAGTGAAAATTAAACCCACCACAATGGGAGAAAATATTTGTAAATCTTATATCTGATGAGCATTTAATATCTAGAATATATATAGAACTCTTAAAACTCAACAATAAAAAGACAAACCAATTTTAAAATGCACAAAGAACTTGAATAAAATTTCTCCAAAGAAGATATACAAATGGCTGATAGCCCATGAAATGATGCTCAACATCATTAGTCATTACGGAAATGCAAATTGAAATCACAGTGAGATAACACTTCACACCCACTAGTATAGATGTGATTTTAAAAACAGGCAATAACAAATGTTGGCGAGGAAGTAGACAAATTGGAACCCTCATACAATGCTGGTGATAATGTAAAATGGTACAGCTGCTGTGGAAAAGTTTGACATTTCCTCAAAAAGTTAAACATAAGCCAGATGCAGTGGCTCACACCTGTAATCCCAGTGACTTGGGCGGCTGGGGCTGGAGGATCACTTGAGCCCAGGAGTTTGAGGCTGCAGTGAGTTATGATCATGCCACTGCACTCCAAACAGAGTGAGACCTGTTTCAAAAAAAAAAAAGTCAAACACAGAATTACCACACAAGCCAGCAATTCCACTCCTAGGTGTACACCCAAGAGAATTGACATGTTCACACAAAAACCTGCAGAGGAATGTTCATAGCAGCATTATACATAATAGCGAAAAAGTAGAAACAACCCGAATGTATATCAGCTGATGAATGGATAGACAAAGTATATCCACAAAATGGAATATTATCCAGCCATGAACAACATGAATGAACCTTGAAAACATTATGCTAAGTGATATAAATCAGATGTAAAAGGCCCCATATTATTCCATTTAAATAAAATATCCAGAATAAGAAAATCCATATTTGTGCATCTTCTTTGGTGAAGCATCTATTCAATTCCTTTGTCTGGTTTTAAATCTGGTTATTTGTCTTTTTATTACTGAGTTGCATTTTAAATGTTCTAGATACTAGATGCTTATCAGAATATGGTTTACAAATATTTTCTCTTACTCTGTGGATTGTCTTTTATTTTCTTGATAGCATACTTTTCTTTTTAGTTCTTTTATATGATTTCTTTCTCTTTATTGATTATCCTTTATTTGGTGAGACATTGTGTTCATACTTATTTTAGTAATTTATTTTTTATTTTTTAATTTTTTGAGACAGAGTCTTGCTCTGTTGCCCCAGGTAGAGTGCAGTGGCATCGTGATAGCTCACTGCAACCTCAAACTCCTGGGCTCCAGCAATCCACCTGCCTCAGCCTCCCAAGTAGCTGGGACTACAGGCACGCACCAGCACGCCTGGCTAATTTTTCTAATTTTTAGTAGAGACGGGGTCTCGCTCTTGTTCAGGCTGGTCTCGAACTCCTGAGCTTAAGCAATCCTCCCAGAGTGCTCCCAGAGTGCTAGGATTGTAGGTGTGAGTCACTATGCCTGGCCCCATTTTTCAGTTCTTTAGACATCATTTCCTTTTGTTCTTTGAACATATTTAAAATAGCTGATTTAAAGTCTTTGTCTAGCAAGTGCAATGTCTGGGCTTCTTTAGGGAAAGTTTCCATTGAGTGCTTTTTTTCCTGTTTGTGGGCCATACTTGTTTCTTTGCACATGTCATAAGTTTTTTTGAAAATAGACATTTTAAATAATATAATGTGGCAGCTCTGGAAATCAAAGTTTCCTATCTCTCTCAGGGTTTGTTGTTGTGGTCATTTGTTTAGTTACTTTCCTGAACTATTCTGTGAAGTCTGTATTCTTTGTCATATGTGACCATTGAAATCTCTGCTCAGTTAGCTTAGTGGTCAGCTAATGAGTGGAAAGAGATTTCCTTAAATGTCTGAAACTACTAAATCTCTCAGCCTTTTCAGAGGGGCTGTGTGTGTTGGGACATGCCATCAATGCTCATGCAAGTAGTTTAAAACTCTGCCTCAGCCTTAACCTTCTACTTGTGCACAGCCTTAAAGTCAGCCAGAAGTGAGAGCTTAGAACCATCTCAGGTCTTTCCTGGACATGCACACAGCTCTGCACATGTGCATGACCTTCTTGATTCTTAGGAATATGATGGAACTTCTCTAAGCTCCCTATGGATATCTCACTCCCAGCTTTTTGTTTTAAATATTTTTGTTAGCTTGTTGTTGGCCCTAACTTTTATAGGTGCCGCAGATGGTTGTGATATTATACAATAGCTGATAATTATTTCTGACAAAGGCCACAGGGGATAGGCTGTTTGCCTGGTCACGTTCTGAGTTAGGTCAAGTAAAAACAAGGTTTTCAGTTGGGTTTTCCAGGAAACTGCCAGACAGGTCAAATAATGACAGTTACTTGGGAATGGGAGCTTTAAAGAAGCTACAACCCTATCTTGCTTCCTCCAGTGGCTGCTAGGCTGCTGGTTTTCACCATAATTCTGGGGCTGTAGGTTTTTAAGGCTACTAGGAGATGCAAAGAGAGAAATAGAAGTGGGGCAAGTCAAGAATACTACAAATCTCAAAGCTTGCTGTTCTCACTGAGATTTGACAGTTTTTTTTTTTTTAACTACACTCTCTGAATTGTTGCAAACTTTTATTTGGTTTCCAGGGTTCTGAAAAAGTTGATTTTGACTATTTCCCCCAATGTTCTCATTGCCTTTATGGAGGAGAGCATTTTTAAAATCTGCTATTCCTGCTGACATCACTTCCTTGATTCTTTATCACACTGCCTTCATAATTCGTAATTCTTTTGTTTGTGCATTTGTTCACTTGCTTATAATCTGCCTTCCTTATCATACTGTAAAGTCCATGAGGGTTGAGACTTTGCTTTATTCATTGCCTAGAACAGTATTTTCAATAGAATAGGCTCCCAATAAATACGTATTTAAAGAATGAATTGAATTAACAGGTGATAACAAAATTCAGGGATTTACTGGGTGCCTACCATGTATAGATACTTATATTGAAAAGGAACATCACATTATCAGTTTGTTATATTTTCTTAGAACAGCAATCTAAGTGTTTGGACAGACTGATACTAAATAATATTGAGGATATAAAATAAGTAGAAAAGAGATCTTGTCCTCAGAGATTTTGTTTTATAGTTGAGAAAGTAGGCTTGGACAGATGACACAATAAACATAAAAGTGTAGATGGCCAGGTGTGGTGGCTCACGCCTGTAATCCTAGCACTCTGGGAGGCTGAGGCAGGAGGATTGCTTGAGGTCAGGAGTTCGAGACCAGTCTGAGCAAGAGCGGTATCCCGTCTCTACCAAAAATAGAAAACTTAGCTGGGAGCGGTGGCACGCGCCTCTAGTCCCAGCTACTCGGGAGGCTGAGGCAGGAGGATCGCTTGAGCCCAGGATTTTGAGGTTGCAGTGAGCTATCATGACGCCACTGCACTGTAGCCAGGGTGACAGAGCAAGACCTCTGTCTCTCAAAAAAAAAAAAAAGTGTAGATGATAAAGTGCCAAGTTTTTTGCAAAAACAATGTAGTAGTACAGCACAGGATGGGCAACAAAGTCATTAGGATAATTCTGACTAAATACCAGCAATATGATATTCCCAAGGATGGCATGCCATTGTCCTCATCCACATGGAGCTAAGTGCTTTTGATGTAATATAAAACTAACCATTTGATTATGAAATGGGAGGGTTTTTTTTTACAGTAACCCAATAAACAAGGAAACAAATTGACAGGTCAATAAATAAATTTCCCAGTGCCATACAGTAAATAAGTGATGGGGGGGGACTAGAAGCCCTCCACCGTCCCTGCTCGTTCCTTTCTACCATGCTGCCTCTCCATAGCAGGTTAGTATATCTTAAAGCCTGTGGTTGGGAAATACTACAGAATGAGAAAAATGTCAGTGTATTTGGGAAGCAGCCAGATAACCAATATCTGTGTGCATGTTCACAGGTATGTGTACAAATGTGTATATGCATGTATATATTTGTTCGTTGAAATGAAATTGGGGGATCAGAAGAGGAAAATGACAGAGAAGAGAAAGATTTCCAAAACTTCAACTGGTGTTTATAAAAGAGAAATGTAAATAAATGAGTTCATCTCAAATCATCTCAGAATTCCAAAGTGATTTTTCAATAAATATTAATACCTTACTTACCATGCTCCCTTTTACCATAAGACCTTTGCACATATTATTCCCTCTTCCTGGATTTCTCTTTCCTCTACTCTGCCCCTGGTTTACCTCTGCTCAACCCTCAGATCTTAGTGCAGGTGGAATTTCCCTCAGGGATGTCTTCCCTAGTCTGTCACTGGGTCATGTCTCCATTTGCATTATCATAGTACCATGTAATTTTCCTTTGTAGCACTTGTAACAGTTGTGTTTTTATATATGTGTGATTATGCGAGTCAGGTTTGTTTCTTCCACTGGACTCTGAGCTCTGTGAAGGCAAAGAACCATATCTGTTTTTCTTTAACAGCTTTATTTAGGTACAAGTTAAATACCATAAAATTCACCTGTTTTAAGTGTACAGTTCATTGATTTTTAAAGTTAATTTACAGAGTTCTGCAACTATCATCACAATCCAGTTATAGAACATTTTCATCACTCCAGAAAAATTTCTCTTGCTTATTTTCACTCAATCCCAATTTCTACCCTCAGTTCCAGGCAACCAATAATCTGCTTTCTGTCTTTAAAGATATATATTTTCTAGACATTTCATATAAATGGAATTATACAATATGTAGCTTTTTGTATCTGGCTTCTTTCACTTACCATAATGTTTTTGCAGTTTATCTATGTTGTAACATGTAGCAGTATTTCATTCCTTTTTATTGCTGAATAATATTCCATTGTATGGATATACTACATTTTATTTACCCTTTCACCAGTTGATGGACATTTGGATTGTTTCCAGTTTTTGGCTGTTATGGGTAATACTGCTATGAACATTCATGTACAATCTTTGTGTGGACACATGTTTTCAGTTCTCTTGGGTAGATGCCTAGGAATGGAATTGCTGGATCACATGGTTAGTTTATCTTTTTTCTTAAAGAAACTGCCAAACTTTTCCAAATGGCTGTGTAATTTTATATCCCTACCAGCAATGGGTTCATTTTTTTCACATCCTCCTCAATATTTGTTACTGTCTTTTTTATTGTAGCTATTTTAGTGGATGTAAAGTGATACTCTTTTTTTTAAGGAGTAAATTGCCTTTATTCACAGATGACCTGATCATCTATGTAGAAAATCCTATGGAATATACAACAAAGTTGACATAAGTAATACGTTTATCAAGGTTGTGGGATACAAAATAAATATACCAAAAACAATTGTATTCCTATGTATTAGCAACAAGCAATCAGATATTGAAATTTTATTTTATTTTATTTTTTTCAATTTTTATAATTATCTATTTATTTTGATTCTTACATATCAAAAATACAGATGTACAGATATTGAAATTTTAAAATACCATTTATAATAGCATCAAAAACATGAAAATATGAAATAAAAAATCTGACAAAAGATGTACAAAACCTGTATACTGAAAACTACTAAACATTGATGAGAAATATTAAAGAAGACCTACACAAATAGAGAAAGATATTGTTTTTATGGAGGTCTCAATATGATGATGGAAGACCAAGGAGGATGTCATCAACACATAGAATTTTAAAAGTTGGGATTGAGAGAGTGCTTTATTTTCAAGGATAACAAAATTCTGGACATAGTCACGGTGTTAGTTGTTGAAAAGAGTGAGATGTTAGAGTATCAAGTGGGTGGATCTTCCTGCCCCATGTTGAGAACACCAAGGAGGAGGTTGAATGGATGTGTGGTTGGTGGGCAGAATGTATGAAGTGGGATCTTAATGTACTTTTTCATATCTGTTTTTGCTCACATTATATACTTAGATCTTGGCATAGTGCCTGGCATGTAGTAGGCACTCAGTAAAAATTGTGGAAGTAAAAAAGGATTAATGTAGTTTGACAGATGGCAACTTTAAGGTGACTCAATTAGAAAGGCTTACCCTAAGTTAGTTATTTGGCTATTTATGGAGGGAGACTGAGGCAGGACAAGAGCCAGTCTCAAGGACTTATGGCAATAAGTTGTATAAACAAGGAAAATTCCCAGATTTCTGTTACTGAGACATTTCCACTCATTCTGTGATACTTTACAGGTAATGAGTATGCTTCTGTCATTTATTTGATAAAATTTTTAAATGCCTTCTTTGTTCTAGGCACTGTACTGAACACTGGAGATATTGCTTGAATAAGACAGACATGCATCTTGCCTTCATGGAGCTTATAGTCTAGTGGGAGTTTCAGACAAGTAAACAGGCAATTAAAAGTACTGCATGACAAATGCTGTGAAGAGGGAAGTACAGATTGATGTGAACATATAGAAGGAGCATCTAATATAAACATCTAAGCTGAGTTCTAAGGAAATAGTTGGCCAGGCCAAGTGTTCTAGGCAGTTGTAACAGCATCAACAAACGCACAGAGATGAGACAAACCCTGGCAAATTGGGAAACTAATATTCTATAGGCTAGGGAGGGAAGGTTGAGAAGGTGAGTAGGGGCCAAGTTTTATAAGGCCTTATGAGCCATTTTAAGGAGTTTGAATTTATCCTGTTGGATGGGGAATCCTTAAAGGGTGTTAAGCAGAGAAGTGACATGATCATATGTGATTTTAAAATAGTACTGTGACTTCATTGTGGAGACTGGATTGGAGGGCATCAGAGTAAATTCAGGGAGACCAGTTGATAGACTTGTGTAGTAATTTTGGTGAGAAAGCTGAGGAAACCTGAACTAGGAAGAGAAGTAGATAGGTTAAGATAGTGTATGGAAAACTTCTGGCTTGAGCCATGGGGTCAGTGTTGGTTCCATACACTGAAGTAATGGATTGTTGAGAACCAGTAGCTTTGGGGGAGAAGATGATGCATTTATTAATTGTTTGGGATTTGCTGAATTTGAGGGGCTTGTAGTCAGGTTTGTGGGATTTCTTATGGACTTTCACTTCTTTTGGAAACCAGGAGAAGTGTCTAGGTTAGAGATAGAAATTTAGAAATCATCAGTATAGAGACAGTTACTAAAGCTGTAAGACTAGATGAACCATATGTAAAAATCAACTAAAGATAGATTAAAGACTTAAATGTAAGACCTTAAACTGTAAAACTACTAGAAGAAAACATAGGGGAAAAGCTTTTGACATTGATCTGGGCAATGATTTTTTTGGATATGAACCCTAAAACACAGGCAACAAGAGCAAAAATAGACAAATAGATTACGTCAAACTAAAAATCTTCTGCATATCCAAGGAAACAAAAGAGTGAAGAGACAACCCACAGAATGGGAGAAAATATTTGCAGACTATACATCTGAAGGAGTTAATATCCAAAATATGTAAGGAACTCAAACAACTTAATAGTAAGAAAACAACTTGATTAAAAAATGAGCAAAGGAGGCTGGGCACAGTGGCTCATGCCTGTAATCTTAGCACTTTGGGAGGCAAGGTGGGAGGATCACTTGAGGCCAGGAGTTTAAGACCAGCCCGGGTAACAGCAAGACCTTGTTTCTACAAAAAATAAAAAAAAACCTAGCTGGGCGCGGTGGCACATACCTGTAGTCCCAGCTGCTCAGGAGGCTGAGGTGGGAGGATCACTTGAGCCCGGGAGTTCAAGGTTACAGTAAGCTATGATTGTGGCACTGCACTCCAGTCTGAGCAACAGAGTGAGAGATTCTGTCTCAAAAAAAAAAAAGTCAAAGGATCTAAATGGACATTTCTCAGAAGACATACAGATGGCCAACAGGTATATTAAAAAATGCTCAACATAACTAATCATCAGAGAAATGCAAATCAAAACTACAATATCATCTCACCCCAGTTAAAGTGGCTTTTATCCAAAAGACAGGCAATAATGAATGCTGGAGAGGATGTGGAGAAAGGGGAACCCTTGTACACTGTTGGTGAGAATGTAAATTCGTGCAACTACCGTGGAGAACAGTATGGAAGTTCCTCAAAAAATTAAAAATAGAACTACCATATGACCCAGCAATCCCACTGCTGGGTTTATATCCAAAAGAAAGGAAATCAATATATCAAAGAGATATCTGCAGTCCCATGTTTACTGCAGCATTGTTCACAATAGCTAAGATCAACCTAAATGTCCATTAATGGGTGAATGGATAAAGAAAATGTGGTGTATATACACAATGGAATACTACTATTCAGCCGTAAAAAAGAATGAAATCTTGTCATTTGCAACAATATGGATGGAACTGGAGGAATGTTAGGTGAAATAAACCAGGCACAAAAAGACAAAATATCAGATGTTCTCACTCATATGTGGGAACTGAAAAAAAAATTGAACTCATGGAGATAGAGACTAGAAAGATGGTTACCAGAGGCTAAGAAGGGTAGTGGGGAGGGGGATAAAGAAAGGATGTTTAATGGGTACAAAAATACAGTTTAGATAAAGTGAATAAGATCTAGTAGTCGGTAGCACTATAGGATGACTATAGTTTTAACAAGGATTTATTGTATATTTTAAAATAACTTAAAGAGTCAAATGGGAGTGTTCCTAACACAAAGAAATGATAAATACTTGAAATGATGGATACCCCAATTACCCTGATTTGATCATTACACATTATATTTCTGTATCAACACATAACATGTATCCCATAAGTAAGTGTAACTATTACGCATCCATAATAGTTAAAAATAAAACTTTTTTATTAATAAAAATGGGAAAATAGACATTTTGCAAAAGAAGACATACAAATGGCCAAGAGGTATGTGAAAAAATGCCCTAAATCACTAATCATCAGAGATGTGCAAATAAAACCATGACATACCATCTCACACCTGTTAGAATGGCTGTTATCCAAAAGATAAAAGAGGCAGGGCATGGTGGCTCATGCCTGTAATCCCAGCACTTCAGGAGGCTGAGGCAGGAGGATTACTTGAGCCCAGGAATTTAAGGCTGCAACGAGCTATGATTGTGCCACTGCACTCTAGCCTGGGAGTCTTCTCTAAAAAGAATTTTTAAAAGGAGAAAAAGTTTTGGAGAGGATGTAGAGGGAAGGAAATCTTTGCACATGGTTAGTGGGAATGTAAATTAGTATAGCCATTATGGAAAACAGTGTGGAGGTTCTTCAAAAAATTAAAAATAGAACTACCATAGGATCCAGCATCCCACTACTGGGTATATATCTAAAGAAAATGAAATCAGTATGTCAAAGAGATAACTGCACTCCCGTGTTCACTGCAGCATTATTCACAATAGCCAAGCTAGAGAATCAACCTAAGTGTCCATCAAGGATGAATGAATAAAGAAAATGTGATATATATACACAATGGGATACTATTCAGTCATAAAAAAGAAGAAAATCCTGTCATTTGCAACAACATGAATGAAACCAGAGAACATTATGTTAAGTGAAATAAGTCAGGCTCAGAAGGATAAATACTGCATGATCTCACTTACATATGGAATCTAAAAAAGTTGAACTCATAACAGTAGAGAGTATGGTGGTTACCAGGGGTTGAGGAGGGGGGTGGTCGGGGAGACGTTGGTCAAAGGATATAAAATTTCAGTTATGAGGAGTAATTTCAAGAGATCTATTGTGGTCGTATTGGCGGCTTTCGGCATGGCGGTCTTAACTGTCCCTTCCGGGCCGATCCTGTCGTTGAACCCTCAGGAAGACATCGAGTTTCAAAAGGAGGTAAGGCAGGTTCGTCAGCGCATGACCCAGTGACAAAAGCAAGAAAAGCTTAAGCCTGGAGTAATCTATGTGGGCCACCTACCTAACATGGTTTACGAAACCCAGATCCGAGCTTATTTCTCCCAGTTTGGCACTATTACAAGATTAAGACTGTCCAGAAGTGAAAGGACTGGAAATAGCAAAGGCTACACCTTTGTGGAGTTTGAGTCTGATGATGTTGCCGAGATAGTTGCTGAAACAATGAACAACTACCTTTTTGGTGAAAGACTCTTGCAGTGTTTTACCTAAGAAAAAGAAGCAACAGGTTTCAGGCACTCCTGACACTCATGAGAAGACTGTGGATAGCCAGGGCCCCACACCAGTTTGTACACCAACATTTTTGGAGAAACGAAAATCTGAAGTGGCTGAAATGAATGATGATGATGATAAAGATAAGGAAATAGTTTTAAAGCAGCCCAAATCCAGTGTAAAAGAAGAAATACAAGAGACTCAAACACCTACACATTCACAGAAAAAAAGACGAAGAAAAAGCAATCAGTGATTCTGAATGTATTATGTATAATATTTCTTCTGAAAAATGTGATTTGGTTTTGTGGGCTAATTCTATACTAGGTACAGTGAGATGCAACCCTTGACAAGATTTTTGGAGGAAAAACATACTATTTGGTCAAGTCAGTAAGGAAAGCAATTTGTAATTTTGGTTTGCCTGCCCTTTCTGAAATACAGGGGTGCATACCAGCTTCCAGCGGCTGGGCTCATGCTGCCTCTTTTTGCTGGTGTCTCCTAGTTTTCTTTTCAGATTTCATAGCTCTCCTTAGTTCCTTTGCCTGGATAGAATGGTCACCATTAACTGCAGGCTTAAGTACTAAACTGCAGCCTTTTTTGTGACCACCAAATAAAGACTACTGTCTTGTTTGACCGTCTACATGGTTGTCATGCACTTTCCACCCATGAGGATACTTTAGACTTTAACATCAGATGGTTGAAACAAAGTTAAATCGTATGAGGAGTGAGAAGGAAGTTTAAGTGTTACTGCAGATTCATTTATGTATTAGTTCAAGTGTTAATAGAGATTCAAAAATGACTCATTTTTACTATAATGTTAAATTAGTTTTTGGTGGGCTAGTGTGGATTAATAACTATTAATAACATTTTGTATCAGTATCATCAGTGGGGGGAATTCCAATATTCAAACAAGTATCAGCAAATAAACTTTTTCCTACAATTTATTTGTATGCAAGTAGGACTTAGGAGTCTTGGAAAAATATAGTAAATTTTCTCCTCATCTGTTTTTCAGTTTCTGGTGCCCTTGAAATGTGCTTTTGTATAGCTAATCCAGATTCATTAAAAACATTCATTGCCAAAAAAAAAAAAAAATAAGAGATCTGTTGTATAAAATGGTGACTATAGTTAATAACAGTGTATTGTAATCTTGAAATTTGCTAACAGAATAGATTTTAAGTGTTCTCACTACAAAAAAATATGTAAGGTAATACATATGTTAATTGCCTTGATTTAGCCTTTCCACAATGTGTACAGACAAATTTCAAAACACGTACATAACAAATGTATAATTTTAATTTATCAATTAAAATAATTTTAATAATCAATCAATAAATTTAATAATTTATCAATTAAAATAAATAAAATATTAAAATAATAATTAAACAAAAGAGTAAATACTGAGATGCAGCAGCCAATAGGTGGGAAGAACCCCAAGAGAATGTGTTGTCCCTGTAACCAAATGACAAAAGTGGTCCAAAAAAAAGAGTAAACGAGATAACCAGAAAACAATGTATGGGAAGAGAGGCAAGTCTAAAACCAGAACCCTGCGTTCAGAGGACAGTGGGAGAAAGAGGAACTTTCCTCTCCAGGTCAATAGGAGACTGGGAAAATTTTAAGTCCCAGAAACCAGAAATGGAGGAGTAGTTGGCAATGTTTTTATACTAAGAAATAAAGTAAGATATGGATTGAGAAGTGTCTATTGACACTTCTCAAAATGTAGATGACTTTGGGTAGGGAAATTTAATGCAGTGTGGAAGCAGAAGATGAGATGGCATTATCTTCCTGACTGAGTGGTCAGAAAGTGAAGACTGAGTACAGATAACGTGTTCAAGAGGTTTAGCTGCGAAGGAAATGAGAGAAAGGGCAGTAACGGGAGTGGGACATGGGGCTAAAGGAAAGTTACATTTCTTTCTCTAAGTTCTTTTGATTTTCCTTATAGGAATGTGATTTGTCTTTTTAGTATTATGTCTGTTTTCTTGGCTTCATTTCATTTTGAGGTGATGGATGGAGCAAAAATTGAAAACATATATTTGTGTTGTGTAGTTAACCCTTTACACATGGTAAGGACATAGCTTCACTATCTTAATAGGAAGATTTTCTCTGTATAATTTTTGAGAGATTCTCTAGATAATAAAATATCATTTTAATATATTTTATATTCTGTTTCTTTTTTAGATCATTCATCGAGACATAAAACCTGAGAATATTTTAGTATCCCAGTCAGGAATTACAAAGCTCTGTGATTTTGGTTTTGCACGAACACTAGCAGCTCCAGGGGACATTTATACGGACTATGTGGCTACACGCTGGTACAGAGCTCCAGAATTAGTATTAAAAGATACTTCTTATGGAAAGTATGTATATTTTGGGATCTTGCTTGGCCTTTCCTAGGCATCTCTCTTTTCCCTTAGTATATCTGTTGTCCCTACTCCTGACACTCTCTGTCCTCTGCGTCTGAGTTGGGGCTAAAAAGAGGAATGCCTCTAAAGGTAACAACAGAAAGACCATACAGGCACCTGCGTTGCCGGCTACTGCTGCTGCCATGCTCATTCAGTCCTCATGAATTGACTGGCCTCAGCCCCAAGAAACCTATGCAGACATCGCTCAGGGTGTATCCATGCTTACTTTAAGTTGTGCCACAGCCTCGGCAGAGCTGCCTCCTCTGCTTGTCTTTAGCCTCTACATGCTGCAAAGATTTTAAAATCATTTACCTCACTCTGCCAGTGTTGCAATAGGAACTGCCAAGTTTCCTATTTCCTGGAAAAATGGCACTCTCTTTGCAAAGCCTGGCAAATAATTTTTAAATTGTACTCTTCTAGGTACCTCAAAAGTACCATGGTCTCAGTCTAATAGGAAACAGCAACCTAAAATACAAATAATCAATCTTGAAAAACTTAAAGGGACAGAGGTGTGCAATTTAATACCTTATTTAATAGACATGGGGTGAGGGGATAATTCTCATGTGCTTTTCCTAGAAACTATTATTCTAGGAAATATTAGATATTATTGTAATAATATCTAATATTAGTGAGTACTTACTTTCTGCCAGAAACCACTCTAAATGCTTTATATGCATTAAATCATTTAATCTTCACAATGACTCTATGATGAAGGTGCTACTATTATGATGCCAATTAAATAACACTAAGGCACAGAGGTAAAGTAATTTGCCTGAAGTCACATAACTGGTTAATAGTAGAACCAGGATTCTAACCCGGGTGGTCTGGATTCACAATCCATGCCCCAGGATACCTTTTCAACTCTACCTACTACAGACTGTCTCATGGCTCAGTTACTTCATCTGTAAAATGGAAATAATAATAGGACTCACTTCATAGGTTTGTTGTGAGGATTAAATGATTTGATGCATGAAAAGGATTAAAATACAGCAAATACTCAGTAAATGTTAGCTTTTCTTATTCAAAGTCCTCAAACTTTTTTTCTCCAATTCTTTTTTGCCTCTGGGCATAATATAGTCTGCATAAGATCTCTCTATATCTCAGTCTTACCCTCTTTTCATGAGGTAGCCTAAACTCCTTTTTTGATACAGTCCCTAGCCCCCAAATCATATCCTCTTCTAAACCCTCTAATACATTCTGTAAATTTTGTACCAGTTAATATTTAACGTGGACTAGTTCTTTCTGTACCTCTCTTTCTCTTTTTTTAAACTGGCTCTTTTTTTTTAAACCTCCTGCTAAAAGATAAGTTCCTCAAGGAAAGGCATAATCTCTTACATTCCACATAGCCAAACTTGATGCCTTACATATGTTAAGGTTGGATTCCAGGAGACTTCACACTGTGTTTGAAACAAATTTGCTATTGAGTCTTTTTTAAAAACATTTTTATTGTAAAATAGAACACAGATACAGAAAACCTCACACAGCAAATGTATATCTCCACCAATGGATCAAAAAATAGAATTTTGCCAGCTACCCCAGAAACCCTTTATGTGCCCTATTCCAATTGCAACACGCTCCCTTCCCCCCAAAGCAACCATGATATTGACTTTTATTATGATAATTTCCTTGCATTTCTTTATAATTTTATCACCCAAATCCACATCCATTTAGTTCAATCTAGCCTTTTTTTATGACCGCTTTTTTGAGATAGGATTCACATACCATACAATTCACTGATTTAAAGTGTAAAATTAAATGGTTTGTAGTATATTCACAGAGTTGTGCAACCATAACCATAATCAATTTTAGAACATATTTATCACCCCAAAAAGAAACCCTATACCTGCTAGTAGTCACTCCCCATTTCCTCCCAACCCCTTCAGGCCTAGACAAACATCTATCTACTCTTGTGCTCTATGAACTTGCCTATTCTGAACATTTCATATAAATGGAATGATACAATATGTAGTCCTTTGAGACTGGCTTCTTTCACTTAGCATAATGTTTTCAAGGTTCATCCATATAGTTGCATGTATTAGTACTTCATTTAATTTCTTTTTTTCTTTTTAGAGACAGGGTCTTGCTCTGTTGCTCAGGCTGGAATGCAGTGGTGTGATTATAGCTAACTGTAGCCTTGAGCTCCTAGGCTCAAGTGATCATCCCACCTCAACTCAGCCTCCTGAGTAGCTGTGACTACAGGCATGTACCAACATGCTTGGCTAATTTATTATTTAGTAAAGAGGGGGGTGTTTCACTACATTGCCCAGGCTAGTTTCGAACTCCTGGCCTCAAGTGATCCTCCTATCTCAGCCTCCCAAAGCACTGGGATTACAGGTCACTGTGCCTGGCCTATTTCTTTTTATGGCTGAATAATATTCCATTGAATGGATAGACTTCATTTTATTTACCCATTCATCAGTTGTGGACATTTAGATTGTTTCTACTTTTTTGCTATTATGAATAATGCTGCTGTGAACATTGGTGTACCTGTTTTTGTATAGACATATGTTTTCACTTCTTTTGAGTATATACCTGTGAGTTGGAATTGTGGCTCACATGGTAACTCTATGTTTAATCTTTGATGAACTGCCAGACTGTTTTCCAAAGCATTTGCATTATTTTACATTCCCACCAACCAAATATGAGGGTTTACAGTCTCTCTTTATCTTTGGGCTAACACTTATTATTGTTTTTTTTATAGCCATCTAGCCTTTTTTAAAAAGTAAACTTTATTTTGGAATAATTTTAGATTTATAGAAGAATTGCAAAGATAGTATAGAGAATTTCCATATAGCCCTTACCCTGTTTCTGTTTACCCAAGTATTATCATGTTACATTACAGTGTTATATTTCTCAAAACTAGTCTTTTGAGAAATATAGCTAGCTGGGTCTGGTGGCACGCACCTGTAGTCCTAGCCACTTGGTAGGTAGGAGGATTGCTTGAGCCAAAGATTTTGAGACTGTAGTGTGCTCTGTGCCTGTGAATAGCCACTGCACTCAAGCCTGGGCAACATAGTGAGACCCCGTTTATAAAAAACAAAACAAAACAAAAACTAGTCTTGCCTTTTTTATTTAAATAAGATTTGGTATGTTTTTTAAGTCTATTTTAAACTACAAGAAATTCCTCTATCCTTGTTTTTTCCTACAACTTACCTGTTGAAGAATCCAGACTGTTTGCTTTGTTGAATTTCTCACAGTGTGAATTTTGTTGATTGCATACTCATAGGGGAGTTATGAGTATGGACAGATAAACGTGTTTATCTGTCCTTTATATTTGCTGCAAATTGGCAGCTGGACCCAGAGGCTGGATTAGTTTGAGGTGTTTAATCCCTTTGGCAAGACTATAGGTATTATTGTCTTCTTTCGTCAGGAGGCACATAATGTCTGAATGTCTCTTTTTGTGATGTTAGCAGTCATTGATGCTTAATGGCTAGATCTGTTGATTTATTGGGGTTTGCAAAATGGTGGCATTTTAATTGTATCATCTCTTTTTAATTTATTACTTAGAATACTTTTATAAACAGAAGTATCCCCTCATTTGGTTACCTAAGGATATAGTTCATATAGTGAAAGCAGGATAAATGCTTTATTTATTTATCAATTTTTAAGGTGAAGTAGCTCTAAAAGGTGACCTCCAAAGATGACCAATTATTTTTTTAAAAATATCATTATGAAGTCATGGACTTAAACATACTTAATGGGTTTCAATGCATTTCAATTGTAGGGATAAAAAGGCAATACCTTTGCCCCACCTATCACAAAGGTCGTGGCCTACACTTTTACAACAAGACAGGTTAGCAAGAAAAAGCTTAAGTTTATTTAACAAAGTTTTACATGACACAGAAAACTTCAGAAATGAAGACCCATGACCCAGGGAAAGCTGTGTGTTTTTATGCACAGTCTGATGAAAGAAGTGGATAGTTGTGGAGAAACATGATTGGACAAAAAGAGTATGATGTAATGGCAGTAAACTGAGCATGGCTGTTTGTTCATATTTTTCTTGGCCTCTCTGTGTTACATTCCTTCCCTCCAGGAATGGGGCAGGACCCCTCTGGAATGAGGGAATTATGACCTACTTTCAAGGGAGGTAGGTGAGAGAGTGACTTTTCTAGGTTTTAAGGCTTGCTTTGTGGAAGAGGAGTTCTAGTTGCTATGACCCACCTTAGGGGAAGAGGAATTCTGGTTTCTGTGACATGCCTTGGGGGAAAAAGAAGAGCAGGAAAAGGTCAAAGAGACCTTCAGAGACACCTTGCTTCTGAGGCCCTTCCAATTTCCTTCAGTTCAAAGTACACAGCATGCCAAGGTGCCATACTTTGGGCCATCATGTTCTGGGCCCCGACACAATTATTATTATTGAAGTTCAAAAATCAGTGGGAGCCTTTTCAAGGTGGCTCCCAAATCCTTTTAACATGACCTAGTATATAGTCTTTGATTGTTTCCTTGCTACCTGACTAACAGGATGTTCTAGGCTCATCTGTTACATGTTTTCGTCTCAGACCTAGGGTCATCCTTGTATTTTGTGTGTGTGTGTGTGTGTATACCACCTTTATTGAGATATAATTTACATAAAATACCTTCCCCCACTTAAAGTATAAATTTCAGTGGTTTTTAGTATATTCACAGATATATACAACCATCACCACAGTCAATTTTAGAACATTTTCATCATCTCAGTAAAAACCCCAAATCCTTTACTATACACCTATACACCTACACACCTATACTCCCAATGCCCCATCCCAACCCTAAGCAATCACTAACCTACTCTCTATCTTTATAGATTTCCCTATTCTAGACTTTCATATGAATGGAATCAAATAATGTGTGATCTTTTGTGACTTGCTTCTTTCACTTAGCATAATGTTTTCAAGGTTCATCCAAGTTGTAGCATATATTAGTACTTTATTCCTTTTTATAGCCAAATATAATAATATTCCATTGTATGGATGTAATACATTTTATTTATTTGTCCATTGGACCTTTAGCACTTTTTTGTTATTATGAATAATGCTGCTATAAATATTTATACATTAGTTTTTGTGTGAACATATGTTTTCATTTTTCTTAAATATATACCTAGTAGTAAAATTGCTGGGTCATATTGTGACTCTATGTTTATTTTTTTTAATTTCAGAATATTATGGGGGTACAACACTTTGGCTATATATATTGCCCATGCACTGCCTGTGTCAGAGCTACAAACGTGGTCATCCCCCAAACTGTGCTTCCCGCATCCATTGTGACTCTATGTTTAACTGTTTGAGGAGCTGGCAGACTGTTTTCCAAAACGCCTGTACCATTTTACATTCCCATTGGCAGAGTATAAAGGCTATAAATTCTCCACATCCTTGTTATTATTTGACTTTTTTATTCTAGTTATCCTAATGGGTGTGAAGTGGTATCTAATTGTGAGTTTAATTTGCATTTCCCTGAAGACTAGTGATATTGAACATCTTTTCCTGTGCTTATTGGCTGTTTGTATAGTGTCCTTGGAGAAATGTCTGTTCATATCCTTTGCCCATTTTTAAATTGAGTTGTCTTTTTATTATTGAGTTGTAAGAATTCTTGATATATCCTAGATACAAATCCCTTATCAGATATGTGATTTGCAAATATGTTCTTCCATTCTGTGGGTTGTGTCTTTACTTTCTTGATGATGTCTTTTGATGTTTAAAAGTTTTTAATTTTGATGAAGTCCAATTTATCTTTTTCTTTTGTTGCCTGTGCTTTTGGTATCATATTTAAGAATTGTTTGCCAAATCCAAGGTTATGAAGATTTACTCCTAGTTTTCTTCTAAAGTTTTATTGTTTTAGCTCTTACATTTAAGTCTTTGGTCTATTTTGAGTTAATTTTTGTGTATGGTGTAAGATATGGGTCCAAGTTCATTCTTTTGCATGTGGCTGTCCAGTTGTCCCAACACTATCTGTTGAAGAGACTGTTCTTTCCTCATTGAATGGTCCTGGCACCCTTGTTGAAAATCAGTTGTCTGTAGATGTAAGGATTTATTTCTGGAATCTCAATTCCATTCCATTGATCTGTATGTCTGTCCTTGTTCCAGCATCACACTGTCTTAATTATTATGGCTTTGTAGTAAGTTTGAAATCAGGGAGTGTGGGTCCTTCTACTTTGTTCTTTTTTTACAAGATAATTTTATCTGTTCTGGGTCCTTTGCAATTCTATATGAACTTAAGGAGCAGCTTGTCAATTTTTGCAAAAGAAACAACTCGGATTCTGATAGGGATTGCACTGAATCAGTGGATCAGTTTGGTAAGCATTGCTGTCTTAACATTGTTAAGCCTTCTATGAACTTGGGATGTTTTCCCATTTATTTAGATATTTCTTAATTTTTTTCAACAATATTTTGTAGTTTTCAAAGCATACATTGTATACTTCTTTTGTTAAATTTATTTCTATGTATTTTATTCTTTTTGATGCTGTTGTGAATGAAGTTGTTTTCTTCATTTGCATTTCAGATCGTTCATTGCAAGTGCATTAAATAAAGCAATTTTTGTTTTTGTTTTTTTATATTTTTTTAGAGACAGGTGACAGAGTGAGACTTTGTCTCTTCAAATTTTTTTTTCTTCTTGTATTTAACTTTCAGCATATTTACTATAATGTGTTTGTGGATCTCTTTGTGTTTATTCTACTTGGAGTTTGTTGAGCTTCCTGGATTTGTAGGTTATTGTTTTGTAATAAATGTGGGCAGTTTTCACCCATTATTTTATCAAATATTTTTTCTTTTTCTCTCTCCTCTCATTTTGGTATTCCCAATATACATATATTGGTGCGCTTAATGGTATTCCACATTTCTCTGAGACTCTTTTGATTTTTCTATTCTTTTTACTCTCTATTCTTTAGCTTGCGTAATTTCTATTGATCTATCTTCAAGTTCACAAATTCTTTCTTTTACCTATTTGCTGAGCCCCTCTAGTGATTTTTTTAAAAATTTTTATTTTTTAGAGACAGGGTCTCCCTCTCTCACCCAGGCTGGAATGCAGTGACACAATCATAGCTCACTGCAACCTCAAACTTCCTCCTGGCTCAGCCTCCCAAGTTGCTAAGACTACAGGTGTGTGCCAGCAAGCCAAGATAATTTTTCTTCTTATTATTTGTTTTTAGAGATAGGGTCTCACTATGTTGCTCCAGCTGGTCTAAAACTCCTGGCCTCAAGCGATCCTCCTACCTTGGCCTCCCAAAGTGCTGGAACTATAGGTGTGAGCCACCACATCTGGCTCTAGTGAATTTTTTATTTCAATTATTGTACTTTTCAACTCCAGCTTTTCCACTTGGTTCATATGTGTATTTTATATATATACATAAAATTTATATCTTTTGATTGATATTCTCTATTTGACATGACATTGTTGTCATATCTTCCTTTACTTCTTTAGTCATGCTTTCCTTTAGTTCTGCAAACATATTTATAACCTTTTTCTGCTAAATCCAACATTTGGTTACTCTTACAGGCACTTTGGGCTGCCTGATTTTTTTCTAGTGTATGGGTCATATCTCATAAATTTCTTTGCATGCCTTGTAATTTTTTATTGGACTCTGGACATTTTAGATAATATATTGTGGCAACTCTGGGCAAAGGACTACTCCCTCTGGGCCTTGTTATTGTTATTTGCTTGTTTGTATTTTAGTGACTGGCTGAATTATTTTAGTGGAGCCAATTTTCTCCCACATAGTATTAAACCTCTGTAGTTGCTCCTCAGGGAAGCACAGCTTTGAGTAGGCCCACAGTCATTCTGGGATGACAGTAGTATTAGAAAGGTTATCGTTCTCTCTTTCCCTGGCTGCTCCTACCTGTTAAACTCCACTAATTGATGGCAGATTGCTCTACTGTTTTCAACATTGCCCTGTGGCTTAAATTGCTCTACAAACTATTCCAATGTAATTATGGCTCCTTTGAAGCAGTAGTTTCTGTGGTCAATATTTATTATTTGTTCTGACCCCAAGAATGCTTCTGCCAACTGTCTTATTCCCTGGTTCTTTCCCACAAACTAGCCAGCCTATAGGGTAGACTGCACCTTCATTAAATCAATGAATTTCTACCTAATTGCCTGTTACTACATCCTTCACTGTTTTTGAGAGATCCTTTAGGTTGGAACTTCTCTATACTTTGTTGCAAATGATGATGTCAATTCCTTTGAAGGAGATTAGGAGCCATCTAATTCATGGCCCACTTCTTCCCCCAGGCAAAATCTCTAAGCCAAGGTTCTGGAGCTGGGTTAGGTTAATGGAAATCTTCTCTCTAAGCAGGAGCTGCTTAGAGGAGCTGCTCCTAGCTGCTCTAGGAGCTGAGTACTTAGTGGGGTGGGGAGTGGGCAGTAGCCTGTGGTCCCCTCTGCTTTCTTCTCCTGGTATGAAACTACTTCCTTGTGAGCTAGGGCAAGGGCAATTTGGGCCCTAGTATTCTCTGTGTACCACACCTGAAGTAGAGCCATTGTTCTGTGAGTGGAGACTGGTTGGAAGAAGGGACCCCATCTCTTGACCCTACTCACTCAGAACTTAGCCTCAATGACAGGTATCTGAGAGAATTATGAGAAATGCTGAAGTTCTGCTCCTCCTGGGAAGAAAGCCCTTCAGATAGGGGGTGGAAAAAGGGAGCCTAGAGTGGACTTTTGCCTCACTGAGCTGGGATTGGGGACAGAGGGAGTTGTCTTAGTTCAAATACCACAAACTCATCTTTCTTAATGAATTTTCATAGATTTTCCTGAATAGATATTTCTTCATTTGGTGCTTATCCCCAGGACTATTTCCAGAAGCTTTAAATGGTTGTGTTTAAAAATAATAATAATTTTCCCCAGTTTCTCTGGGGAGTGGGTCAGTTGATCTCTTCACTCTGTCATGCTGGAAGTTTATCCCCCTGTGCTTCTTTTTAATTTCTCTTGTCCCTACATGTTAGACCTAAGCTCGTTTGGATCTACTTTTCTTGACTGATGCTTGAGTCTAATATCTTCACTTTCCATAGTAGGTAGTAGATTCATTTTGGTTTTGTTCTTTCCAGTGGACAATTCTTTTTCTGCAAAATGCTATGATTGATGTGAGGAGGAGAGATTGTCTCCATAGCTGAACTGGGACTTGCTCGTATTTTGGATAATGAGGGAGCCCTGTAAGATTACTGCTGCAATGATAATCAACTAGACATAGTGTGTCTTCCATTGTTCTTTGAAAGGTTTACCTAGATAATGCTTTATGTTTCTGCAGATAATAATTTACCTTACTAAATTGGACTGTGAAATTTTAGGTCAAGTTGGGTAAAAGTGAACTGGTTTGTGTATGAATGTTTTTAGTGTCTGTGTCGTGGGTGGAGGAGTTGAGTAGGAATTGCATTCTGTGGGGAGAGCACTTAAAAATAATTTAAAGCTTTGAAGACTAAAACTTGGTCTTAATTTTACTGATTCTCACTAAAACTTATTAATTTCCATTAAGTTCTTAAAACTTGTGAAATAAGCAAGCTTATAAGTTCCTGTCCTATTGTATCGTCGAGTTGTGGTTATAATATAAATCTGAAAAATTGTATGCACTACCATTAACTCCCTTCTTTCTTTCTTTTTTTTTTTTTGAGACACGGTCTTTTCTGTTACCTAGCCTGGAGTGCAGTGGCATCATCATAGCTCACTGCAGCCTCTAATTCCTGGGCTCAAATTATCCTCCTCCCTCAGCTTTTTGAGTAGCTGGGACTACAGGCATGCAACACCATGCCCAACTAATTTTTTCTGTTTTTAGTAGAGACGGGGTCGCTCTTGCTCAGGCTGGTCGTGAACTCCTGACCTCAAGCAATCCTCATGCCTGGGCCTCCCAGACTGCTAGGATTGCAGGCATGAGCCACTGCGCCTGGCCAACTCCTTTATTTCTTAAGTCATTATCTAGCAATACACACGTATACACATCTCTGTCTCCTTCATTTTAAACATAAATAGGAGCACACTATATATAGTACATAATCTTTTTTCCTCTTTTTATTTTTTTTAAATTAATAGACTTTAATTTTTAGAGCAGTTTTAGGCTTACAGAAAAATTAAACAGAAAGTGCAGTTTCCATATATACCCTCCACCCCACTCCCACATTTCCCAATACTAACATTTTGTATTGGTGTGGTACATTTGTTACAACTGATGGACCAAAATTGATACATTATTATTAATTAAATTCCATAGTTTACATTAGGGTCTATACTTTGTGTTATACTTCCTGAGTTTTGATAAATGTATAATGTCATGTATATATCTATCATTACAGTATCATACAGAATAATTTTATGGCCCTAAAAATCATCTGTGCTGTACTTTTTTATTCTTCCTTCCCTCTCCCTGAACTCCTGGCAACCACTGATCTTTTTACTGTCACTATACTTTGGCCTTTTCCAAAATGTCATATAGTTGGAATCATACAGTATGTAGGTTTTTTGGATTGTATTCTTTGACTCAGCAATATATATTTAGGGTTCCTTCATGTTTATTGTGTCTTGATAGCTCATTTCTTTTTTACCGCTAAATAATATTCTATTGTATGTATGTACCTGGCTTATCCACTCACCTGTTAAAGTTGATTACTTCCATGTTTTGGCAATTATGAAGCAAACTGCTATAAACACTCATTTCCAAGTTTTTGTGTAGACTAAATTTTCAACTCATTTGGGTAAATACCAATGAGTGCACTTGCTGGGTTATATGGTAAGACTATGTTTAGCTTTATAGGAAGCTGTCAGACTGTCCTTCAAAATGGCTGTATAATTTTGCATTTCAACAAGCAATGAAGGAGAGTCCTTTTTGCTCTACGTCCTTACCAGCATTTGATGTGGTCAGTGTTTTGGATTTTAGCTATTCTAATAGGTGTGTAGTGTAGTGCTTTGGTCCCCTAGCCCTGATCTGCAGCCCAGTACTGGTCCGCGGCCTGTTAGGAACTGGGCAGCCCATCACCGCCTGAGCTCTGTCCACCTGGTCCCCTCCACCCCTGTCCTATGGAAAAATTGTCTTCCATAAAACTTAGGAACCGATCCTCACAGCAGGAGGTGAGCGACGGTGAGCCAGCGAAGCTTCATCTGTATTTATAGACGCTCCCTGTCACTCACATCACCGCCTGAGCTCCACCTCTCTCTGACACACACACACACATCTGTGGAAAATTGTCTTCCATGAAACCTGTCCCTGGTGCCAAAAAGGTTGGGGACTGCTGGTGTAGTGGCATCCCATTGTTATTTCAATTAGCAGTTCTCTGATGAAATATGATATTGAGCATCTTTTAATATGCCTACTTGCCAACTATATATCTTCTCTGGTGAGGTGCCTGTTCATGTATTTTGCCAATTTTTAAATTGGGCTATTTTCTTATTGTTGAGTTTTAAGAGGTTTTCTATATTTTGGATACAAGTCCTTTATTAGGTAGGTGATTTGCAAATGTTTTCTCCTAGTCTGTGGCTTGTCTTTTCATTCTTTTGACAATGTCTTTCACAGAGTAGAAATTTTTAATTTTAATGAAGTTCCACTTACCAATTTTTTTCTTTTGTGGGTTATTTTTTTTGGTGCTGTATCTACAAACTCATCACCAAACCCAAGGTCATCTAGATTTTCTCCTATGTAATTGTTCAGATGTTCTATAGTTTTGCATTTTACATTTAGGTCTATCATCCACTTTGAGTTAATTTTTGTGAAAGGTATAAGGTCTATGTCTAGGTTCTTTTTTTTATTTATTTTTTTGCACGTGGATGTCCATTTGTTCCAGCACTATTTGTTGAAAAGACTATCCTTTCTCTGTTCAATTGCCTTTGCTCCTGTGTCAAAGATCAGTCGAGCATATCTGTGAGTCTATTTCTGGGTTCTCTATTTTGTTCCCTGGATCTATTTGTCTATTCTTTCACCAATACCACACTGTCTTGCTTATTGTAGCTTTATAGTATGTCTTGAAGTCAGGTAGTGTCAGTCTTCTGACTTTGCTCTTCTTCAACAATGTGTTGGCTATTCTAGGTCTATTGCCTTATAAACTCTACAGTCAATTTGTCAATATCTATAAAATAATTTCCTGGGATTTAAAAAAATTGACAGATAAAATTGTATGTATTTATCATGTACAGCATGAAGTTTTGAAGTATATATATATTGTGGAATGACTAAGTCTAGCTAATTAACATATGTATTACCTGATATAATTATTATTTTTTAATTTGCTGGGATTTTAATTGGGATTGCATTGAATCTTTATATAAAGTTTGGAAGAACTGATATCTTGATAATATAGAAGTTTCCCATTCATGAACATGGAGTGTCTCTCCATTTATTTAGATCTTCTCTGATTTCTTTCATGAATCTTGCTTTTTTTACTTGAAAATTTAACTTAGAGATCATTCCATTTTAGCACATGAAGATAGACTTATCTCATCATTTTAAACAGATGAATAATATGTCATTGTGTGGTTGAACAAAAATTTACTTAGCCATTCCCTTATAGATGGATGTTTAGGTTGTTTCCAATCTTTTTCCACCACAAACAGTACTGTAGTGAGATTCTCACATAATTTATCTTTGTGCACATATGTGAGTATATCTTAGGATAAATTCCTAGGAATAAAGTTGTACAGTCAAAAGTATGTACAATTTAAATTTTGGTAGCTTTTGACAATTTTCTCTCAAAAGAAGTTATATAAATTTACACTCCCAGGATAGTACATGGGAGTATTCATTTCCCATAACCTCACCAATAGAGCAGTTATCAATTCTTACAATCTTTATCATTTGGATCAGCGAAAAGCAGATCTCTTTTTTAAAATTTATTTTTCTTTTTTATTTTATTTTATTTTTTTGAGACAGAGTCTCATTCTGTCACCCTAGATAGAGTGCAGTGGCATCATCATAGCTCACTGCAACCTCAAACTCCTGGGCTGAAGCAATCCTCTTGCCTCAGCCTCCCAAGTAGCTGGGACTACAGGCACACGCCATGGTGCCTGGCTGATTTTTCTATTTTTAGTAGAGACGAGGTTTCGCTAGAACTCCTGAGCTCAAGCAATCCTCCCACCTCGGGCTCCCAGAGTGCTAGGATTACAGGTGTGAGCCACCATGCCTGGCTGAAGAACAGATCTCATAGTGTTTATTTATATTTCTTCTAAATATGAGGTGGGGTATCTTTTTGTCTATTTAAAAGTCTTATTGATAGAAACTATTTTTCTTTTTCTTTTTTTTTTTAGAAATAGGGTCTTGCTCTGTCACCCAGGTTGGAGTGCAGTGGTGTGATCATAGCTCACTGCAGCCTCAAACTCCTAGGCTCAACCAGTCCTCCCACCTCAGCCTCCCAAGTAGCTCGGACTATAGGCATGTGTCATCACACTCAGTTAATTTTTTTATTTTTTGTAGAGATGGTATCTTGCCATGTTGGCCAGGCTGGTCTCAAACTCCTGGCCTCAAGTGATTCTCCTGCCTCAGCCTCCCTGAGTACTGGGATTATAGGTTTGAGCCACCACACCTGGCCAGAAACTATTTTTTTAAAAACAAATTATGTGGGAAAAAATTTGATTTATGGGTTAAGATAAATACATGAAATGTAAGTGGTAAAATATTTGAAATTAAAAATGTTTACTTTTTAAATACGAGATTTTATAATAGTATTCAATGTTCTAATTCATAAGCCATTTATGATAATGTCCTTATGGAAGCATCTGAAAACAATTTTAGAATTACTTTTTATCTTGACTGCTACATAACTTCTCATGCAACTTAAATACAAGTTATTTAATGTTACTAATAAAGTGTGATAATATTTCATGTATATCTTAAAGTTAGCATATGACGCTACAGTGAAAATTTATAAATGATACCACTTAAAAATTCTTGTTTCATTGGCCTTGATGTTATTTAAACATGTTTTTAAGAATAGATATTTTACGGCCGGGTGCTGTGGCTCATGCCTGTAATCCTAGCACTCTGGGAGGCCAGTGCAGGAGGATTGCTTGAGCTCAGGAGTTTGAGACCAGCCTGAGCAAGAGTGAGACCCAGTTTCTACTAAAAAATAGAAATATTAGCTGGGTGTTGTGGTGCGCACCTGTAGTCCCAACCACCCAGGAGGCCGAGGCAGGAGGATCGCTTGAGTCCAGGAGTTTGATGTTGCAGTGAAATACGATGACACCACTACACTCTACCCAAGGGCGACAGAGTGAGACTCTGTCTCAAAAAAAAAAAAAAGAATAGATATTTTGCATATTTCTGCATGAATAAGTGATTTATTCTGATCTGTTTCAGACCTGTGGATATTTGGGCTTTGGGCTGTATGATCATTGAGATGGCCACTGGAAATCCCTATCTTCCTAGCAGCTCTGATTTGGATTTACTCCATAAAATTGTTTTAAAAGTAGGTAGGTATTACTGAAATATTCTGTTACATGTCTAAAATAAATATTGCCAGATCAATATGCTCTTTGATTTTCAAATTTAGCTTTTCTGCATAAGAATAAGGAAGCATATTGTTTTGATAGATAGCAGCAGATGGATGCCTTGGGCTGATAAAGAAGGCAGAAAATTCTCTGTTTTTGTAAATAATATTTTCTTTCCTAGGATGCAAATAGCTAAGCCACATGTTGATGTTTGTTGCTGAGAAAAATAGTACAATAGGAATGTACTTCAATTTGTCTAAAAGTTGTTTTTAAATTTTGGCTTCTAGAGGCTGGGCGCGGTGGCTCACGCCTGTAATACTAGCACTCTAGGAGGCCAAGGTGGGAGGATTACATGAGTTCAGGAGTTCCAGACCAGCCTGAGCAAGAGCAAGACCCTGTCTCTACTAAAAATAGAAAATAGCCGGGTGTGGTGGCTGGTGCCTATAGTCCCAGCTACTCGGGAGGCTGAGGCAGGAGGATTGCTTGAGCCCAGGAGTTTGAGGTTGCAGTGAGCTATGATGACGCCACTGCACTCTACTGGGGCGACAGAGCAAGACTCTGCTTCAAAGAAGAAAAAAAAAATTGGCTTCTACAAATATTTGCACCTTCTAAGCAAGCACTTTTAATTATTAATAATAGAGTTGAATCAGATGCTTTTTAAAAGCACTTGGAGATAGACAATCAATTATTTACTCAGAAAACACCCTCCTTTTTTTAAACTGTAATAGTTACCTAGATAGCTAAATAACTTATTCAAGAATGTATTTGATGAGAGTTTAATCATTTAATGATCTTTTTAGACCATGCAAACATTTTATGATTAGCCTTGCATATGGTATTTCAATGATTTGCTGGTTTTTTTTTTTTTTTTTTTGAGACAGAGTCTTGCTCTTTTGCCCTGGCTAGAGTGCAGTGGTGTCATCATAGGTCACTGCAGACTCAAACTCGTGGGCTCAAGCAATCCTCCTGCCTCAGCCTCCCAAGTAGCTGGGACTACAGGGACGTGCCACTAAGCCTGGCTAATTTTTCTATTTTTTGTAGAGAAGGGGGTCTCACTTTGTTGTTCACGCTGGTCTGAACTCCTGGCCTCAAGTGATCCTCCCACCTTGCACTCCCAAACTGTTAGGATTGTAGGCGTAAGACACCAAGCCCCGCCTAATTTGTTTTTTTTTAATATTTCTGAATGAGGAGCTTGAGGAGCCTTTTGTGTGGTGGGGAGGCTCAACAAAAACATGTAATTACAGGATCATGAGGAAGGTACTGTGAACAATTATAAGGACAGTGAAATCTGGATAAATATTAAGATACAGTTCAGAGCCTAAAAGCATCACACTTTGTGTCTTCTTTAAAGTTCTGGTTATAAGATTAATGTTAGAGAACACCTTAGAGATGATGGGATTGATCCTGTTCTTTTACAGATGAGAAAACCAAGACACAAAAAAGGAAGAGATTTCCCCAAGGTCACAGAACTAATTATAGCAAAATTGTATTTATAGTTCTTTCCATTCTACTACTACTGGCCTTGTTTCTTTTTGGCAATATTTTGATTTCTAAATAATTTTAATATTTTAGCTGTTTTGAGTAAGGCTTCAACCTAATTTGCTGATGGACACTTAATAGTTAAACCATTTAGATACCCATATGGTAATGTGTAAAAGTTGGCTGTGCTTTTTCTGATGGAGTTATAATTTGGGAAAAGGAAATGAACCTGGTGATTTTATAATCTTTGCTGCCTATGTGCTATCAACAGATTACTGGGAAAACCTCAATTTTTTAAATGACATATCACATAGTTTCTTGTTTAACTTTACAAAATTAAAAGACATAATTGTTATTCTTCCTTGTCTTGGTTTTTAGTTACTTAATGGAGATCACATAGCAATTTGATTATTTTGATTGTAGACTAATTAAATTCTCTGTTTTCTTATATGCATATTTCTTCTCTTTTCAGGCAATTTGACACCTCACTTGCAAAATATTTTTTCTACGAGTCCCATTTTTGCTGGGGTGGTCCTTCCTCAAGTTCAACACCCCAAAAATGCAAGAAAAAAATACCCAAAGATTAATGGATTGTTGGCAGATATAGTTCATGTATGTTAAGAAATTAAGGACTTATATTTGAGAAATTTGCATTAACTATAATATAGTTTTAAATGATTACTTTAATGGAATTCCAAAAGGATTGCTAAAGTAATGTTATCTGTAGAAAGTTATGTCTTTAATACAGAGAAATTAAAATTCATAGACTGTCAGAATTAAAGGTTCCCTAAGATAATCATATCCACTATTTTTAGTTTAGCCCAATCTTAGTGATAATTTGAGATAAACTGGAAAAATTCTAAGGACTTACCATGTTTATTACTACTTTTTACATTTAGTCTAGCCAGGTTAGGTATCTATTCTTTGTACGGTGGTATCCTGCTATAGTGTGGATATTTGACCCTCCAAACCTCATGTTGAAATTTGATCTCCAGTGTTGGAGGTGGGGCCTAATAGGAGGTGTTTGGGTCATGGAGGTGGATCCCTCATGAATAGCTTGGTGCAGTCCTCACAGTAATGGGTGAGTTCTCACTCTATTAGTTCCCATGGGAGTCCCTCTCCCACCCAGAGCAGAGAGCGGCACCTCCCCACTCTCTCTTTTGCTTCTGCTGTCACCATGTGATCCCTGTAATCTGGCTCTCCTTTGCCTTCTGCAGTGACTAGAAGCAGCCTATGGCCCTCATCAGAAGCAAATGCCAACACCATGCTTCCTGTACAGTCTGTAGAACCATGAGTCAAATAAACCACTTTTCTTTATAAATTACTCAGCCTTGGGTATTCCTTTATAGAAACACAAATGGACTAAGACATATCCTAATTTATCTAAAAGACGTTGGCAGCTGTAATTTTAATGTTGTTTGAAGTTACACCAAGGCCAAAATAAATCTTGAATTAGAGAAAACAAAAACATTATATAGCTCCTTTTTATTATTTTAAAATTTAATTTTTTTTTTTTTGAGATGGGGTCTCAATCTGTTTCCCATGCTTGAGTGCAGTGACCTGATCATAGCTCTCTGTGACCTTGAACTACTGCGATCAAGCAATCTTCCTGCCTCACGAGTATCTGGGACTACCGGTGCACACCACCATGCCCAGCTAATTTTTCTTATTTTTTTGTAGAGACAGGGTCACACCATATTGCCCAGGCTGGTCTTGAACTCCTGGCCTCAAATGATCCTCCCACCTTGGCCTCCCAAAATGCTGGGATTATAGGCATGAGCCACTGTACCCAGCCTAAATTTTATTTTAACTAGGTAATAAATATACCAACATACTTTTATTACAAAATTCAGAATGTAAGATGGGTTTATTGTGATAAGTAAATCTACTTTTATTTTTTTTCTCTAACCAGCCAATTTCCTTTAGCAGGAGCAATTAAGGTAACTTATTTCTAATATATAGACAGCCCTTAAAAAAAGTTGTTCCCTAAATTTCAGAATAAGTATGGTGTAGTTTTAAAAGAAGGGGCTCTGGAATCACATAGACTACATTAAAAACCCAGATTTGCCACTAATTAGCTCTGTAACCTTGGGCAAGTTATTTAATCTCTGTGCCTCAGTTTACTGGGCTATAAAATGACTGTAACAGTTGGCAATGTTGGAAATAATGTTGGAAATGTGCTTAGCAGAGGGCCCTGAATAAGCTGTCAACAAATGTTAATTGTTGTTGCTGTTATTTAGATAAGCCTAACATACTTATATGTAACACTAAAGAATATTCTTGAAACAAAAAGAATTATTTAATTTGTACCTGGGGAGAACTGGAGTTTATTAAAGATCAGATTTATTTGCCATATTTTCAATTTAATTTATTTTTCTTGTATTTTATAGTTTTAATTATATAAGAAACACATATTAATTATAGAAAAAGAAAATGCATGATAAACAAAAAGAAGTTAAGGTTTTCCATACTCCCACATTACAGAAAAAATTACTGTTGACATTTAGGTTTATACACTTTTAAAGTTTTCCCAGCCAAATATATGCATAGAAATTTATGCTTTAAACAAAAAAAGAAATTTATAATTTTTAAAAGGTGTCTTACTTTACATACTGCTATGTATGTAGCAGTAACCTGTTTATTTTTACTTAGCAGTATATTATAGACATACTACTATGTCAGTAAATATGAAACTACATCATAATTTTCAATGATTGTATAGTATTTCATTGTTTGACTATACCGTTAGTTTATTTAACTGATCTTGCATTTTTGGACATTTGAGTTGTTTTCAGTTTTTTCCCCCCCTCCGTTGGTAAAGATGGGACAATGAACATCTCTTATATTTGTCTTTATGCACTTGTTTTATTATTCCCTTAGGATAAACTACTAGAAGTGGGATTAATGAACCAAAGGATTTATACTTTTTAGAATTTTTGATGTATTTCTTTTTCCAGAGAGGTTTTTCTGATTTATAGCCTCACTCTCAATCTAGCATTGGAGAGAGAGATATATATATATTTTTTTTTTCTGAGGGTGTGGCCATGTTGCCTAGGCTGATCTTGAACTCTTGGGCTGAAGCAATCCTCCTGCCTCAGCCTCCGGAGTAGCTGGGACTACAGGTGCGCCCCACCATGCCCGGCTACTTTTTCTATTTTTTGTAGAGATGGTGTCTCACTCTTGCTTAGTCTGGTCTCGAACTCCAGAGCTCAAGCAATCCTCCCGCCTCGGCCTCCCAGAGTGCTAGAATTACAGGTGTGAGCCACCGCACCTGGCCTTATTGTAACTTTAAAATCCATTTTAATATTTGGTGTATGGCATGTATTTTTTCTTAGATATATTAATAAATTTTCCAAACAACTTTATTGGAGTATAATTTATGGACAGTAAACCACACAGTTTTGATGGATGTATATATACATGAAACCACCATCATAATCAAGACACCTAACATTTACACCACCCTCCAGAATTTCATTGTGTCTTTTTACAATCCATCTTTCCCTCCATTTCTGTCTTCAAACAACTACTGATTTGCTTTCTGTCACTACTGATTAGTTTGCATTTTATAGAATCTTATATAACTGGAATAATACGTGTATACTCTTTGTGCCTGACTTCTTCCACTCAGCACAATGGTTTAGAGATTCATTCACATTTTTGCATGTATCAGTAATTTGTTCCCTTTTTTTGCTGAGTAGTATTTCATTATATGAATATACTGCAATTTTTTATTCATTCTCCTATTGATGGATATTTAGGTTGTTTCCCATTTTTGGCTATTACAAATAAAGTTGCCATGAACATTCATGTACAAGTCTTTGTGCGGACATATATTTTCATTCCTTTTGGGGAAATATCTAAGAGTGGAATGGGTAGGTCATTCTTATTAAGTTTTATTGATGGATTATCATTATGTTCTAAAATAAGTACATATTTTTAGTTAGTTGCAGTTTTAAGGATCTAGGTATTCCCACATCATAAAGTAGGTAACAGACTTAAATAATTTCACTTTGTGAATCAAGTTTTTTATTGTGGTAAAAAAAAACATGAAATCTGTCCTCTTACCAAATTTTTAAGTGTACACTACAGTATTTTTAACTATGTGCACATTTTTGTATAGCAGATCTCTAGAACTTTTTCTTTGAATCAATTTACACTATGTGTTTTGAAATAAACAGAAACATAATATTATATACAGGTACCTGGAATTTTCTGGATTTTAATTCTGGCTCCTCTGTTTATGAGATCTTAGACAAATTACTTAATATCTCTGGGCCTCAGTCTCTTCATCTCTTCAGTGGGCATGAAAATAATACTTACTTTGTAAGGCTGTTGTTGGGATGAAGTGATAGGAAAAGGCTAGAGCATCGTCTGGTACGTAGTAAGCATAAATTTACCTATTACTGTTATGTTTTTGCCTTCTTTTAGGGAAGAATGAAAAATTATAAAGCAGATGCTTTTTAAAATTCTATCTTCAATATCTTGATTAAAGAAATGTGCTCTTTTTATATAGTTATTTCATTATGTACTACTTAATATCAAAACTTCTTTCCATTATTTATTTTTGCTCTTCATTTTTTGTGATTTTGTGGTTGTTTCTCTACTCAATTGAAGTACCCCCAAGGAAGGGAAATAGAAAAGAGCTGTTCCAATAATGGGATATTGAGAGATTTCGGGACTTCAGTATGTGTAAAATTGTATTACGCTATAGAATGAACACTGGATTCAGGGTCAGACGACGTGGGTTAAAATTCTAGTTTGGCAATTTTTTCAAGAACCCTTTAGCTCTGGATAATTAATTACTTCTTCATTTGTCAAATAAATTTAAATTTTACCATATGGAGCCTTGTTAAGAACTCATTTATCTTCGAGACCAGCCTTAGCAAGAGTGAGACCTCGTCTCAAGGGAAAAAAAATCAGCTGGGCATTGTGGCGCATGCCTGTAGTCCCAGCTAATCAGGAGGCTGATGCAAGAGGATCGCTTGAGACCAGGAGTTGGAGGTTGCGGTGAACTGCAATGCCATCACTGCACTCTACCCAGGGCGACAGAGCGAGGACTCCGTCTCCACAAAAAAAAACCAATGCAACTAGATGACCCTCCTCACAAACAAGCCCCCCATAATAAGAAAGAAAAATAAATAAATAAAAAAGAGCTCGTTCATCATTAAAATGTTTTTCCTCTTCTAGGCTTGTTTACAAATTGATCCTGCTGAGAGGATATCATCTACTGATCTTTTACATCATGAGTATTTTACCAGGGATGGATTTATTGAAAAGTAAGCATTTTGAGTGAATGTGGGGTTTTTTTTGTTTTTTTGTTTTGTTTTGTTTTAGCACTTTGTATTATGAAATTTTACTAGCAGGAGATTTGCTACATAGGTTAATGTTGTATAACAGAAATATTCAGCTTAAAAATTCACTGAGTTATTGTATCAGTTATCAACTAGGTAGATGGTAGACTTACAAGTGTCATGGATGAAAAGTCTAGTAACAAAAAATAATTCCAGCTAACATTCATTACACAGTTACAATGTCCTAGGTATGCTAAGCTCTTTACCTACTATAATTTCAATGTCATCACAGACCAGAGAATATTAAATATACAATTGATACTTTTTAACTTTACCCCCATTTGGACCTCTGACTCAGAGAAAAGTCTGGGTTTTTCTCTTTTGATAGCATCTCTGATCTATTTATTATAATTAGTGCTTACTTCCCAAATGATTTTTTCTCTACTTATCCTCTGTTGTAGTGCCTGTTGTCTTATTCAACCCACTAAGTTAGAAGTTCCCTGAAGACAGGGACCATGCTTCCTACAGCCCTTCTGTGTCCCACATTGCCTATTATGTGCTCAGCATATAGTATATATTGACAATTTAGATTCATTATTCATCCATATTTTTTAAAAACACCATTTTCTATTTGGACTTTGAAAGAAACAGGAAAAGTTTCTCATTAATTGCAAAATCGTTCAGATGGCCTTTGGATGTGAAATCAGAAAGATGTACATCAATTAAAAATGTGATGGAGTTAAGGTCAGGTGTGGAAAAAGTTTAGGAAATGCCATTGAAGATAGACTAAATAGAAAAAGGCAAAGAAAAGTATGAGTAAGTAGAACTTCAAGCATTTCAGGAATTTTGCTCTAAAACAAAAAATAAGGTGACATATTTAAAGTGCCATTGATGAAATGTGCCAGTTACTGAATAAAAAAGCTGCTTCGTATCATATTCTACATAGACAAAGTTGATTTATCTTAGGTATTTAGATATTAGGATTTTACTATTAGGAGGTGAAAGTACCTTGAGTTCAAATTATAAAACCCTCAGAAAATGTTAGGGAAGACCTTTTCCTTTGAAAATTTGCCTCTTTCTTTCATGGATCTTTTGCAAGGCAAGGGAGATTTGACAGAAGTGTGACATTTTCTCACTTAGCCAAACTAATCACACTGTTTCTTTAAATTTTTCATCTGCTCACACTACCTGCTATTAGGCATGTGCCCTGCACAGCACTGGCAAGAGTTGGCTGCATTGGCCGGGCGAGGTGGCTAACGCCTGTAATCCTAGTACTCTGGAAGGCTGAGGAGGGAGGATTGCTTGAGGTCAGGAGTTCGAGACCAGCCAGAGCAAGAGCAAAACCCTGTCTCTATTAAAAATAGAAAAAATTAACTGGGCATTGTGGTATGCACCTGTAGTCCCAGCTACTCGGGAGGCTGAGGCAGGAGAATCTCTTGAGCCCAGGAGTTTGAGGTTGCTGTGAGCTAGGCTGACACCACAGCACTCTAGCTCGGGCAGCAGAGCTAGGCTCTGTCTCAAAAAAAAAAAAAAAAAAGAGTGGGCTGTACTAGGAAAGAATTCATTCATGGACTGATGCTTTTAAATTTCCCAAAGTGATAGCAGTAGCTGTTTCAAGGAGGGGGAACTGTGCAATTCAGGGAAGGGATGGGAAGGAAACTTTTTAGTATAGCCTTTTGAATTTTGAACCATATGAATGGATTTTCTATTAAAAAGTAAATAACTGCTAAAAGGCAAGAGGGCTGGGCGAGGTGGCTCATGCTTGTAATCCCAACCCTTTGGGAGGCTAAGATGGGAGAATTGCTTGAGCCCAGGAGTTTGACACCAGCCTGGGCAATATAGTGAGACCTCGTCTCAACAAGAAATTTAAAAATTAGGTGGGCACAGTGGAGTGTACCTATAGAGGCTGAGGCTGGAGGATCGCTTGAGCCCAGGATAAATCAATCAATCTAAAACCAATAAATAAATAAATAAATTTTAAAAAAGAAAGAAACCAAGCTAAAACCAAAACAATCTCCCTTCAACATTGATGCATTCTGTTACATTTTGTATTGAAAATATTTATCTAGAATAAGATTTCAGAAACTAGTTTGTTCATCTTGGAAGTCCTATCTCTTTAAAGAACCATAAAAAGGACAAAGTGGTCTGAGTCTTCCTTGAAAAGAATAGTATATTTATCCAAACTAAAAGCAATACTTTTATTGAGTAAAGTTTGCATCAAAAAAGGAATATGATTTTGCCTCACAAAAGGAATTAAAAGTTTTAATTTTTTTTAATTAAAAAAATTTTTTAGAGACGGGATCTTGCTCTGTCACCCAGGCTGGAGCACAGTGGCATGATCATAGTTCAATGCAGTCTCTATCTCCTGGGCTCAAACGATTGTTGCACGTCAGCTTCCCGAGTAGCTGGGACTACAGGCACATGCCACTATGCCTGGCTAATTTTAAAAATGTATTGTAAAGATAGGGTCTTGCTGTGTTGCCCAGGCTGGTCTCAAACTCCTGGCCTCAAGTGATTCTCCCACCTCAGCCTCCCAGAGTGCTGGGATTACAGGCGTGAGCCACTGTGCCTGGCTGGGTCTATTTTGTATAAGTCTTTTTTTTTTGAGACAGGGTCTCTGTCACCCTAGGTAGAGTGCAGTGGCGTCATCATAGCTCACTGCAACCTCAAACTCCTCCTACCTCAGCCTCCTGAGTAGCTGGGACTACAGGTGCATGCCACCACACCCAGCTAATTTTTTCTAGTTTTGGCAGAGACAGGGTCTCACTCTTGCTCAGACTGGTCTCAAACTCCTGTCAGAGTGTTAGGATTACAGGTGTGAGCCACTGCGCCCAGCCTGTAAAAGTCTTATATAATAGATTCCCACGGCAAAATTTTTGAAAGATGTATCTTTACCAGAAGTCAATTTTTATTAGGTAAATATTATGCCAGCTTTTGGCATGCATTATAATTCTACAGCATTATTTATGCTGTAGCTGAAATGTAAATTAATTGATTAAATGGTTCATTAAAGATAAAATATTCTATCTACATAAATAAAAAGATCATTGGTTGATATTAATTGTTTTGTCAGATTCATACCAGAACTGAGAGCTAAATTACTACAAGAAGCAAAAGTCAATTCATTCATAAAGCCAAAAGAGAATTCTAAAGAAAATGAACTTACAAAAGATGAAAGAAAAGCAATTTATACCAATACACTGCTAAGTAGCTCAGTTTTGGGAAAGGTAAGAACTTTGGTTTTCGTTTCAGTCAGTATAACTATATTATATATATGTATATATATAATATAGTTCTAACTATATTATAGTTATACACTAATGACAAAAATAACTGTTCTTATGACTCCAATTTTGGATGTATCTATTCCAGGAAATAGAAAAAGAGAAAAAGCCCAAGGAGATCAAGGTCAGAGTTATTAAAGTCAAAGGAGGAAAAGGAGAGCTCTCAGAACTGAAAAAGATAGAGTACGAAGGTAGACATTGTCAACAGGATGTAATTGAAAATGCTCGTGCTCTGTCTCAAGATATAAAACCTGTAATCACTGAACCACCAAACCCTGTCAATCCCAGCACTAACTCTAATGGCATGAAAGAAGATCTGCATTCTGGAGGTTGTATGACCATGCCACCCATCAATCTAACTAGCAGTAATTTGATGGCTGCAAATCTCAATTCAAATCTCTCCCACCCCAATACAAGGTGAGCTGTAACAGACAAAAGACCTAAGTAATACAATGTTCCTGTATAATGGTATTTCAAAGAATCACATTCATAGTGTCTGTATGAAAACTGAACTTGAGGAAGGTATATTAAAATTATAATTGTACAATGGGCCATTTACTGGGTGATTCTTATGAATATTATAGAAGAAATTAACTTTTCTTGGCCATATAGATGTTTAATTTTTCACTAATGTCTTTTGGTAAAACCTCATTTTTTAAAAAAGACTCTTGGAAAAATATCTTCCCTTTTGAAGAGAAAAAAAGTGATGTGACCTAAGTTCTAGTATAGATGTGCCTTGGTATAACAAACTAAGCTTTATTTTTATATCATAGCAAATTCTCTTAAGTGTATAAAGCATAGCAAAAAATAATCATTCATAGTCAAATAGCCTTTCAAGATCAAATATTTTGGGAGAAAAATAGCACATTGGGCCAGTTTTAGATTTAGCCTCTGGTATAGATTGAGAGAATGGTCCTGTGGGTCTGGTTAATCAAGGGCAGTATGATAGATAGTGAGGGTCTGTCTAGCAGGGCGTTAGGGCCACTTTTAAATTTAGGGAGACTACTGTGATTCTAGGTGAGGAAGGAGATTAGGTTCATTAGCCCAAGATCATTCTAGCAGACTGGTTTGAGCTTAGATTGCGAAGCCTAGTGGTATGCAGAAGTGGGCAAGTGGGCATGTCTGTGTCAGTCCAAAGGTACAGCAGGCTACAGACTGCAATAGCCCAGTTGTTCTTGAGGTGAACCCAAAACTGTGGTGCCAGTAAGCATGGTTGTAAGCCAGTCAGTCTTGGACAGCAAGCTCGTAAATTGAGAAACCCAGTAATTAAGAGATCCAAGTTCAGAACAGATAAAAGGGAGCAAATAGCCCAGGAGGAGTAACCCCACAACATGGTTATCAACACTGATGTTAGCCATGTATTAGTTTTTCTCTGCCCTGTTATCTCTCTCCTTAGAGCAATTGGTACTTAAGCACTGACAATTGCCATTTTGGCATTCCATGTTCAAACAGTAGACTTCCATGGTATTGTTCATTCTTGAAGCTAAAGCAAAGGCATTTCTGGGAAGTTCTAATAACTTCTCATTCATTTTTAAATAATAGGTTAACTGAAAGAGCAAAAAAGAGACGTACTTCACAATCCATTGGACAAGTTGTATATAATAGCAGGCAAGAGGATACAGGTCCTACTCAAGTAAGGCAAGAAGCTAGTCATTAAAATATGGCGTCTTTTAACATTAGCTCCCTTTCGCTTTTCTCTATCTTTGGGGCTCTAACACTTTAAAAATGTGCTTGCTTTTAGTTTTTTTTGTTTCTTCCTGAGATGAAAATAGGGCTTCATTTTCTTAGTGCTTTCACAATTTTAATCAATTTTCCATATCTTAATTTGTGTTTGTAATATATGAATTGGGCAGAGTAAGTTAAGATTTTTACCTTTAAAAGTCACAAGAATTTCTGGTTTTTCACTTCCAAAAAATGTTTTAATATCTTACTTTATGGACTAAAAACCATTACCAAATAAACACAACTTACTTTCATTGGAAAAAATAATCAGTGTAGATTGTCCCCCTATTTTTTACATAGGAAAATGATTTATTCAAAATTGAAGAATAGTGTTATTTATAATAATAAAAAATTGAAAATGACACAAACCTATCCAAGAGTAGATGATTGATTAAGTACATTAGTGTACATTCATACAGTGGGATACTGCACATTACATTGTGGAAGAGTGTTCATTGACCAAGAAAGGTTTTTATGGTCTGTTGTCAAACGAACAAAAATAGGTAACACAAAAGGTTTTCCAGCTGCTGGGTGTACAAGTAATTTTTTTCCTTTGGGTTTTCCCAGTGTTCACAAAGCATATCATTTTGTGAATAGATAATAAGTTATTAAGAAAATGAACTGAAGCAATTTGTTCAAAGTCAGAGTGCAGTGATTAGTATTATTAATAAAGATTGAAAGTTAAGATTGTGGTTCTCATGATCGAGACTATTATTCTCAGAAAATTAAATATGCTAAAAAATGGTCTGCTTTCTGAAACTTTTATTGGAGTTTGATCTGTTGATATGTTTAATGATATTCTGTTCTACTTCTTAAGTATTAAAATAGTTGTTATGCCTATCTTAAACCATCCAAATGGCTAGCAATTCTAGGTTTGTCATTCTACAAATAGTTACACACTTTTCTTCAAACAAACTCTTATTTGTTTGTTTAGAGCCAAATGGAGAAGGGTATATTTAATGAGCAAACAGGTCAAAGTGACCAAATGGCAAATGGGAACAAAAGGAAGCTGAATTTTTCCAGATCTGACAGGAAAGAATTTCATTTTCCAGAATTGCCTTTCACAATACAGTCAAAGGATATAAAAGGAATGGAAGGTATATGTTTGTTGCATAGTTTTACAAATCTCCAGATGATATCATTTACAAGTCTTTTTATAATATAACTTACATTTTATAGTGTGATTTAGGTAGAAAACAGTAAATTGGTGAGAAAAACATTTTCAGCTGATGAAATCTTTTTTCCCCCTCATCAAATAAGGCGTAAGACTTAAAGGAGATAATTTTAAAGAGGGGTTAAGACAGCTTCAAAGAGTAGATTTCTCATTAGCTCAATATTGTTGCAATGATAGAACAATATTTGAGGAAGATGGTTTGGGGTCAGTATATGACCTGGAGTAAATCACCTTCCTATTTTGCTCCATGATTATTTGCTCATATGGTAGCAGGAATTTTATATGTGCTTTGGCCATTCAAGGATTTAGTAGGCAAGATTTATAAATTTAAGATTTATCTTAGCCTTAAATTTAAGATTTATTTAAAAACGAAACTCATTTTTGTCTTGAATAAATGTTCTTATGTTTCTTTGAAGAATAGTGACACCTTGTGAAAAGTTAGTATAATAGCAAGAATATAATACACAGCTCGAGAGAAATTATCTGATTCACCTAACAGTTATACTGAGAATAATAAAACAAAATAAAATAAGTGTCTTCTTTTAACTTGGTAGACTATTTGTAAAGTTATAAAACAAATAATTTACTGTATTTTACCATTACAACTCATAGTTTATTCAGTTTCTTTGTAATAAATTGAGAAACTGATGTTAGTGGACATCAGAATTTCCAGTTAAAGTTCTTGACAAGGAAAAATAAAATTTCAAGGTAGGAATAACGAATTTTCATTGTTTTATATAATTTTGTAAAAGTTAAACAGATAAAAGTGCTGAAGAGGGATTCAAAGAAAACAGATTCATCTAAAATACCAACTTTACTTAATGTGGATCAAAATCAAGAGAAACAAGAGGTAAAAATTTTTTAGTTTATAGCTTTTACTAAAGAATGTTGTTTAGAGCCCTTGACTCAGTGTATAAATTTAGCTATTACTATTGGAAAGCTATATAAAAATTCAAAATTCTATAATCTTTAAACTCAAGAAACATCTATATTTTCCTAGATAGCCAATTACTAAAAGTTTCTAAAAGTCATTTCTTTGGGGGTAGTAAATACCAGCCCTCATTTGAATGTTGAATGATTAAAATGCACAGTACCCAGGGAAAGTAGTATTTGTGTTATGTGTATTGTCAAACATTGGGCAGGTGAGCCATGCCAGTGAAAATGCATAATGGTATAAACATATGGTATATGGCCATGAACATATATGTATTTGTCTTTAGCCTCTTCCTTCCTTCTTGTTTTATCTCTAATTTATTTCCCTATCTATCTCTGCCGTCTACCTGCTGTCCTATTTTCACAAATATTTACTCTCAGCTAGCTATTAGGTAATCTTGTTGAAATGTCCCCAGCCCCTACCTACCAGAGAGATTCTTGAATTTTATTTGGAAATCATGAATCCTTTAACATCCAAATGAATACTCTCTACAGGTACTCTTAATTAAATCATATAATTAAGTAATATAGAATTAAATAATATAGATGGCCTCCTATTCTGTACTTATGAGGTCATCTCTGTAAGTGATTTATCAACTTCATTATCTCTGTTTATTAAAAAATAAAATTGATTATAGTTTTATTCATGATAAAAATTAGCACATACTTATTAAGGAAATTTGAAGAAATTAAAAATACAGAAAAACTGGTCTGAAACTATATAAGAAGGCATTTTAACAAGGCTACTCAATCTCTACAACATTTGGATAAGAGGGTTATCAGACACTATTAGTAGTATTATCACTGTGACATTTAGGGCTATGCCTTAGTCTTGGCCTGGAATTTAAGAACTCCGCAATCCACTTTGCAGAAAAGAGGTATTGTAGAACAAGAAAGCCATTAACGGTCATCTTTTAGTTCATTATAAAAAGCAATAAGGTGGCTTTAAACTTTTAAATTTGAGTGACTTACTCATGTTACAGCATGTTGCACAGCACACCATTTGCACATTTTTTGAATTTTTGGATGAATTAGGTCTCCTGAGCTTGGGCAGTCTAGAAATGTGCCTCATGTGTTTATCCCATTGTCCTATGAGAGCCCCAGGTACTAAAATTCCATTCCAATGCATGAAAAAAGGAACTCTTAAGACAGTTCTGTCATTTTTAAGATAAGTAAATAAATAAGAAGGAAAAATCTCTTCTTGCTTGTATGATGATGAACTCCTGATAAGATGACTTTTTTATAAGAGTGACCTTGAAACAAGTTGTAGTTATTAGAAATAACCAGAAGTTGACAGGGTCGATTACAGCTTATTTGTACTGCTCATTCAAGTGCAGTTCTGGCAAGTGACTGAAATTGCTTATGAGGCTAGTCTGAATGCTTTTAATAAATTAATGTCAGAATTAAGAAAATTTCTTAAGTTTTGAGTCTGTAGTTTGTTTTAGAGCATGAGAGAATATGATATGTTTTAAAAAACATAAGAAAGGGGATAGCCACTTTTTTGTTCTGTTGTTGGCTCTGGCATTGACTTGTTATTTGAATTATCTAATCAGATCCAAGCACTTCCCAGTTTTACAGTAAACTCTTTCAGGTATCTTAAAAGTATATTGAAATAATGCATGCATGCATTGACTAGGCTCTATGACCAGAGAGAAACCTTAAATTATTGTGAATGAGTGATTTAGGTGAAAGAGAAGAGTCCCTATAAAGGCCACCTTTAGTTCTGTTTGATAATAATAAAGAGGAATACTGTGGTAAATCGTCTCCCTGTACCTTATAAAACAACCTCCAGGGGCAAAGTGCAAGTATTTATCTCTGGCTGTATTTCCTTAGCCAAAGAATCACCATTTCCTCAATTAAGGTCCTGTTTCTATTTACTTTTTAGAATACAGGAAATGCACAAACTGAAAGGAAGAAGAACCTGCCAGATGTAGAGTAGAAAATGCAGCAGCTGAAAATTCAGGGAATCCCAGAATCACTGTATGGTTAAAAAAAATCCTTTTTATTAATGTTATATACACAAAAATGCTGACTAGAGAATTCTACAGATATATCATAAATTCTGTGTAGTTATGTGTATATTCACCTAAATTTGTTTTAAAATTTATTAATCTTTAAATTATTCATGTTTTCTTAATTTGAACATTAATTTATAAAAACTGCTTGACTGGTACATCGTAATAAAACTACAGCTTACATTTCATCATATAATTTTATTTGATCATCTATTATTTCAGTCATGTTTAATTAGTGGTCATTCTTAGCTTTGGTTCAAAGCTCTCTAATTGCAAAAGGAAAAGTTTCTAAATGTGTAATAAAGTTAGATCCCAATGTCTGGGAGCACCAAGCGTTTCTGAGCAAGCAAGTATACTTGATAAGCATGAAATGTGGGTTTGGTTCCACACTGAATATTGTGGAGCAGCATTTAAACATATCATGAAGATTGTTTAAAAGGATGAAACTTGAGCAAAGCATTGAAGCAAATCTTTTGACTTGACTAGCATGTTTATCATTCAGTAGTTTACATATAATTTAACATTAATACAGTCGAGCTTTTGGCAGCACATATTTACATTCTTATCCCTGGTTCTTACTAGCTTGGTTTCTAATTTTAGGGTGGAGATGGCCATTGTGAGGGGAAGAATTTGAAGAGGAACAGATTTTTTTTCTGGTAGTGTCTTTTCTTTTAAATGATCTTAAAAATACAAACTGACAACTCTTCCCTTCTTATTTTATAGACAATAGAAATGTAAAGTGAGCGGTTAAGACAGCCTGTGGTCTCCATTAGCATCATCCAACTTTTTTTTTTGTTATCAAAACATTTTACTATTTCTCTCTTTTTTCTTTCTAAAACTCTGTTGATGTGATGCTTTCATTTGAAATTACAAAGTCATCTCCTCTCTGTGTGCTTCTCTACTTGCCACAATTACTGACTAGGTAACACATCCTGTCACATGACACACACTGTACTTACACTGATTTCTTCCTTCTGATAGTCATATAACCTCAAGTCAGTATCTCCGAGAATGCTCAGCCTTCCTGAAGTGAATTTTTATTGAAATATCTGACCCATTGTTTTAAAAGCCATTCCTTACTATTACATGATTAAAAATATGTTGTGTTGGTCAGCAATAGAAGTATTTATAAGATTTATAAAATATCTAAAAATGATATGATATTCAAATGTTAATTAAATTATTTTATCCTTTTAAACAGTTGCCAGCACTCTTCTGTTTCCTAGTTCCATCTGAAAGTGCCTTTTATGTTGTACAGTCTTTTTCTGTTTCATAAAATAAATAATGTACAACAGAAGAGGTATACTACCAAAATTCTGGATTTTCCTATTCTTTAAGAAATAATAAAATTGGATTACCTGGTATTTTACCAGGATTCTATCTGATTTTGTATTTACCAAAGAAATATGAAAAACAAAGGAAAACAATTTCTTTATTACAATATTGTGATCTCTTTTAATTTCAGAAAAAGCTTGATTAGACTTAATTGCTGAGATATTATACATAATATCGCTTTCTAACAGACTCCCTGTTGGCTTTAGCAACTAAGCTCCTCCAGGGAAATTAAATTCCCTGTGGTAAGTTCAACAGATATAAGTCTGCCCATTGTCTGTTACATTTATATATTTGTTAATCATCGTACCAATATCAAAGATTGTCAATTTTGGGGTCAATTTCTATAAAAATGCCTACTGGAATTTTGATTGGGATTGTGTTAAATCTATACGTCAATTTGAAGAGAATGGATATCTTAATGTCAAGTCTTCCAATCCATGAGCATGATATAAGCTCTTTATTTACTTAGATCTTCTTTAATTTCTCTCAGCAATATTTTGTAGTTTTCAATGTAGCAGCCTTATATATCATTTGTTAAATTTATTTTTATGTATTGTTTTTTGATGCTACTGTAAGTGGTATTGCTTTTCAGTTTCATCTTGCAGTTGTTTGTTGCTAATATACAGAGGTGCAATTTGTTTTTTTATATTGATCTTGTATCCTGAGACCTTGCTAAGTTCACTTATTAGTTCTAGTAGGTATCTTTCCTTCCTTCCTCCTTGCCTGCTTGTCTGCCTTCTTCTTTTTTTTTGGTATATTCCTTAGGATTTCCTCTATAGGAAATCATGACATCTGCAGATAAAAATAATTTTACTTCTTCCTTTCCAATGTTTATGCCTTTATTACTTTTTCTTGCCTTATTGTACTGGCTAGGATGCGTGATTCAATGTTGAGTAGTAGTAAGAGTGGACATTCTTGCTTTTTTTCTTCTAACAGGGGGAAAGCATTCAGTTCTTTCCCACTAAGTATGATGTTAGTTTTATGTGGATGACTTTTATTAGATTGAGGAAGATTCCTTTTATTCCTGTTTGCTGAACGTTCTTACCATGAATGGCTGTTGAATTTTGTTAAATGCTTTTTCTGCATCTACTGAGATGTTCTTATGATTTTCCTCCTTTATTCTGTTAATGTGAATTACATTAATTGATGTTTCAATGTTAAACCAACTCTGCATTCCTGAGATTAAAACTCCACTGGATTCTTTTTTGTGTATTGTTGGATTTGATTGGTTAATATTTTATTAAGGATTTTGTCATCTATGTTAATGAAAGATTTTAGTTCATTTGCTTCTTATATTGTCCTTGTCTAGTTTTATTATCATTGTTATGTTGCTTCATAAAATGAGTTGGGAAGTATTTCCTCCTCCTCTGTTTCCTGAAAGAATTTGTATAGGATTGGTTTTATTCCTCTTTGAATGTTTGTTAGAAATCAACAGGGCCTGGAGTTTTCACGGTGGAAAGATTTTAATATACTAATTCAATTTCCTTAAATTTATTCAATATATACAGAGATATCCAGATTTGCTCTTTCTCCTTGTGTCAGTTTTGGTAATTTGCCTCTTTAAAGGAATTTATTCATTTCATGTAAGTTGCTGGTTTTATTACCATAAAATTGTTTAACATATTTCCTTATTATCATTTTAAAGTTGGTGGGATCTGTGGTGATGTTTCCTTTGTCATTCCTGGTATTGGTGATTTGTGTTTTCTCTCAACCTTTTTTCCTTGGTAAGTCTAAATAGAGGCTTATCAATTTTTACTAATCTTTACATGGAACCAGCTTTTGGTTTTATTGATTATTTCTATTGTTTGTTTTCTACTTTATTGAGTTGTGCTCTTATCTTTATTATTTCTTCCTTCTATTTATTTTGGGTTTAATTTGCTCTTCTTTTTCTAGCTTCTGAAGGTGGAGGAGCTAAGGTGATTGATTTGAGACCTTTCTTCTTTTCTAATATGAACATTTAAAGCTTTCAATTTCCCTCTGGGCTGCTTCCCACAAATTTAAATGTTATTATCAAATCACTCAGTTAAAATATTTCCCAGTTTCCCTTTTGATTTCTTTTTTAATCCATTTATCTAGAAATGTGTTGTTTAATTACAAACTATTTGGGGCTGTCCCAAGTATCTTTCTGTTTTTGGTTTTTAATTTAATTACAATGCGGTCAGAGACTATACTCTGTATTATTTCAATCCTTCTAAATCCATTGAGACTTGTTTTATATCCTAGTAGGTAGTCTATCTTAGTGAATATTTGCACTTGCAAAGAATGTATATGCTGTTGAAGGTTGGGTGCAGTGTTCTATAAACGGCAATTAGGTCAAGTTGGTTGATAGAATATTTAGGTCTCATATCTTTACTGATTTTCAGTCTACTTGTTTTATCAATTACTGAAGGAGGAATATTGAAATCTTCAGCTATAATTGTGGATTTGTCTGTTTCTCCTTTCATTTCTATCAGTAGTTGCTTTATGTATTTTGAAGCTCTGTTATTGGTGCCTATATATTTAGCCCTATTAGATTTCTGATGAAATTCACCCTTATCTGTTTCCAATGCCTGAAAACTATTGTTTTATATATTTGTCCAGTTTTATCATTATTTACGGTAAGAACAATACCTATTACTCCATCATGGATGGAACTAGAAATTCAGTTAAAGAGTTCTTGAAGGAGATCTAGTCACTATTATGAATTACGGTGTCTGTTAAATAATATGCTGGCATTTATCTTAAGAATTTTAAAGAACTTTTAGAGTAATTACCAAAAATTATAGCTCTATTTTATATAAATTTCCCCTGATTGATTGATGTTCTAGTTGAAGACCATACCTAAGGGTGTGGATATGAGGACAGGAACTTGTCCCCTTATTCTATAAGTAGGAACTTACCCATACTTATTTGTCCTTGTTTTGATTATTGTAATGATCATTTATTACATGATTGCTGATTACATGTGAACCTTTTGCTAATAGCATAATGAAAGTTCAGCAATGAATGTAGTTAATAGGATGGATATTTTATTGGCTGATAATACTTGTCAAAAGTTATTAGTCAGGCAAACGTATTTGAGTTATGTTTCTGATCTGTTTTCATTTTCCACTATGACTCTGTCTTGTAAATATTTGTTACAACACACTTTTATTTTTTGAACAGATGATTGAAGTAATGAGTTGCTTACATCAAAAATAAAAATGTGAGGTGAGAGGATTGCTTAAGCCCAGGATTGCTTGAGCCCTGGGCAACATAGTGAGACCTCATATCTTAAAAAAAAAAAAGAAAATGACCCATGGTGGCTAGAACATGATGACATTAGGATAGGTCTCAGAGAGTCTTTGAAAGAAGATATGGTCTTGATTTCTGTGTTTATCATTTCTACTTCATCCTTATAGTCTTTTCATCAACTCTGCCCAAGGAGTTGGATTTCCAAGGTCTAAGTAATAATAGTTTAAAATGTAGTTTCAGTGTCTACTAAGGCCACAATTGTGGTAGACTGCTGCAGAGTCAACATTTTCCTCAAATTCAAGGTTAGGAAAGTCACACCTTTTAAAACACATAGTTATATATACATAGGAACAAACTGTACCAGTACATAGGAATGCCAACAAGACAAGAAGCTGGCTAACTTCGGAAAGTGTAAATTAAAGGGCTCTAAATGGAAACTGGCCAGGTTACCAAAACAACTAGCAGAATTGCAAAGGGAAATGATCAAGAAATCTTAGGTGATGTGGGAGCCGTTAAGTTACAAGATGATTTATAAGATGATAAAGGACAGCAAGAAAGCATTCTTTGATTTTAATAAAAGGCAAAAGGACAGAAACAAATAAAATATGCTACTATCCTCTTAACTACCTACTTTCTCTTCCTGCAGGGGTAAGAAAAGTTGGTAACTGATGAGTGTGTTAGGGCAAAGGATTATAATGGTTTTTGTTCTTTTCTGAAAAAGTAATCCTGAGGTCAGATTACCAGAAGAATGCCCTTATAATGGATGGGATGAAAGCCAAACAAAAGATAAGACTAGTTAGAGTTCTTCAAGCTGTGTTCTATTCAAACTTGTCCAATATATTGTAATTCATCCTAGGATTGCTAAGAAATAGTTGTTATTGATTAGTTTTTAATTCTTATTTGGGAAACCTCTCAGAAGGCGGATAAACATAGCACCCTTCTTAAAAATGTCTTGGACAAAAGAAGAATAGATTTGTTCATTTTAATTTTGAAACCTGGAGACCTAGAAAGAATCCCCAGGTAGCTAATTTACAGTCATCTGGGGGAACAGTAGATAATAATCACTATGAATTTGTTATTTTACTGGTTAGTTTCTCTTAATAATAGTTTAATGAATCCTATAAACAATGAGAAAGCAAGAGATATGATTTTTTGTAGTTCAAGTAATAACAGCATTTGGGCTTATTTCTTAGACCTCTTCTCTTTTCTGTCTACACTCCCTTGGTGATCTCATCCAGACTCAAGTCCTTAAACACCGTTTATATGTGGATAACTCTTAAGTCTCTTTCTGCAGCCTGGACTTGACCCCCAAAGTCCAGACTCAAATTTCCAATTGCCCATTCAACAGCTCCATTAAAACATACAATAGGTATCTCAAACTTAACATGTCCAGAATTAAGGTCCTGTTCTCTTCCCCATTTCTACCTGCTCCCCTCAGTGTTTTCCACATCTTAGTTAAGGGCAACTCCATTCTTCTAGTTGCTCAGGAGAACATTCTTGGAGTAATCCTCAATTCCTCTCTTTCTCTCATACCCTATATCCTTTCAGCTCCATCTTCAAAGTATTTCCAGGATCTGACCACTTTTTACCCCTCCACTGCTATTCACAACATCTCTTGCCTAGATTTTATAGAAGTCTCCTAACTGATCTCCCTGCTTTCACCCTTTTTCAACCTTCAGTTTCTTACCAGTGTTCTGCCTGGGTATTCTTAATAAAACTTAAATCAGATGATGTCATTGCCTGCCCCAAACCCCAATGGCTTTCCACTTCATTCAGAGTAAAAGTCACAGACATTACAGTAACCTACATGGCACTACACAGTATGCTTCTGCTCCTCTTTTCACCCCATTTGCTACTTCTGTCCCTATAGCTTATATGTTCCACGCCCACTTGCCCCTTTGTAGTTTCTAGAGCACAACAGTTATGCTCCTGTCTCAGAACCTTTGTTTCTTGCTGTTTCCTCTACTTAGAAATCTCTTTCCTTGTGTCTGCATGATTTCTTTCTTCACCTCTTTCTAGTTCAAGACAACCTCTTTACTGGTCTTTACTATATATAAAGCCTCCCCTACCACCCTATTTAAAATTATAAATCTCCCCATTTCTATTCTCCTTTTCTATTTTATTTTTTCATATAGCATTTCCCTATCTGACAAGGTATATATGTTACTTATTTATCTTCTTTAATAATTGTCTCCCTTTACTAAAATATGACTCTCTGAAGGCAGGGATTTGGTGTTTTGTTCACTGCTATATTTTCCGTGCTTAGAATAGTGCCTAACATATATTGGCAGTCAATAACATTTGCTTTGTGAATGAATGAATTTATTAAGCACCCCACATTGTAAGTCACTTGAGGAAAAAACAAAAGAAGAATGAAATATGGGATAATTTTACTGGTGGGTTAGTATATGGTTTCTGTAGCATGCTAGGATTAATTTCATTTTCTGGATAACTAGTTTATGTAGATTGTTGGTGTCCAACATAATCTATATGCCTCTCTTGACCAAGAGAGCAAAGATGATCCTGAAGTTCTCTTCGCAGTCTGATAGTTCTAGTGTCCTCCAGAGGGAGCTCAAGGTCCATCATTTTCAGGACCTGGAGTCCGGCTCTGTCCTGGTCTAACAGAGGATAAGCTATTTGGTCCCCTGGTGGATGGAACTAGTGTATGAAGATGAAGTGCTAATATGGCTTTTTTTATTTTCCCTGTAAACCCCCAAATGAGACATGCAATAAAAATGCAAGCGGGGAATTTGGTTTCCTCAGACAAATGACTCCATAGTCTTAGGGACATTTCAAACCAAGCCCTAGAACATTTATACACATTTCAGGCAGCATTTATTCTTGGGCATCTCCTTTGAGTAATTTCTTTGTGGCTACTAATTATTACATTGAACAGTATTATTATAATGTTAAAAGCATCTGATGCCTCATGAAAAACATTAAAAATAAGATTTGGTATGTAATAATTCTGCCATCAATAGTTCCTTGGATTGTTGCTGAATTTGGAAAATTGATTCCTTTAATTTCTCGCTATCCTCCCCCCAGACAGAACATTTGGTAGTATCAGAATATTTATGGAAACTATACACCTGTAAACTCCTAGGAATTTTCTTTTTAACATACGTTTATTGAATGAACGTTCCATTCTTATTAAAAGCCATATAGTATAACACTCAAAGTCCAGATTAGTATCAGGTAGCCTGAGTTAGAAGGCAAGTGTCTGAGTGAGTAGTGCCTTTACCACTTCTTCACTGGGGAGTGTGTGTGTAGTACTTTGTTACCTCAATTTTCCCAGCTGGATAATGGGGACAAAAATGTCCTAGAGATATTTAAGGGCTCAATGTTTAACACACACACTGGGCATAGTGGGTTTTTATTGATGAAATTTAATTGTTCACAGGGCCTGTGCGGTGTCCTTGAAGGACGCAAAATTATGATCTTTATTTTAGTTCTTTTGTCCAAGTTGTCTGAGTTTATCCTGACTCATTCCCTTTGGGAATAAATTAGGTATAGAAGTGCCCTCTACTCTTGTTGCAGACTGCCTGTGAAATTCTGAGGGTATCTGTGCATTGATCTCCATTTATTTAGACATGAAGTTGGCATGAGTGATAAATATATCAATTATTTGCTCTGCATGTATAAAATGTTTCATTAAATACAAGAATAAACATGGCATTTAAAAATTTAAAAGAGAACTGTATAATATGTTCCCTCCCTATTGTGGTTGGGAAGAAAATAAATCTCTGGAGACCCAGTAGCACTCTTTAGAGTTGTGCCATGTCAAAGTTGTGATACTAATACATGGCTCTTTTCTGTCCTGGGAAAAATCAAGTTTAGCCTAGAGTTCCCAACTTTTACCTTTTGAGGCTACATTGTGGGTATACATTAGTGGAGTTTTTAAGATGAAGTTACAAACATGATTGTGGTAGGGTGTTGAGAGAATGAGTTACTGGTTAATTTAGGCAGATCCAGGTTTTATGAAGGCTGAAGCTTTTAAATGAGGGTCCTTTTTGAGAAAAAGAATACAAAATCTCAAACACAAAGTTGCTAGGGCTGCTTCCATGGCCTTGGGAGGAGCCTGTACAAGGGAGGGGCTATATTAGCTTCTTAGCAAATATGCCTCTACTGATAGGATTGCTGCTACTTGGGTCTCCATGGCCACCAAAAATCATACAAACAAGTGGGTTATGGCAGTGGCAGCTGAATTGGCAGTCAACCAGTCAGGTTTTGAAATCTGTTGGGTAGGCATCCACGTGATGATTGGTAGTCCTGGCTCTAGTCCTTGTACCATGTGGAATTATCATAAGTGGAAGGGTTTGCAATTGGTTGCTCAGTGGGTTGCTGCTTTGTGGTACTCATTACCTTTCATTTGGAAGAAGGAACATAGAATATAGTCACAGGGAGAGGGAGCACCCTGTTGCATTTAACACCTTGAAGAATAAAATTAAAATTTGATCCATTAAATAATTGATTCTGGCTTCTGTTCTCACCACAGTAATAAAACCTTGCTTTTGATGGGCACCAGTTATCTCCTAATTGTCAAATTCAATGGCTTTCTTCAAGTCCTTATTTTTCCTGATCTTTGTGTCACATTTGACACTATGAGTCATCTTTTCCTTCTTGAAACACTCTTATCTTTTTTGTTATATGTCATCATTTTCTTCTCACCTTCAAATGCTCTCCTGCTCCACTGATAATTTATCTTCCCACCTGTTTCCCCGTCAGCATCTCTGAATTTCAGTTCTTAAGCCCTCCACTCTTCTCTGTTTCCTTGAGAGAAATGTGTTGCCCTTACAGCTTGAATACCACCTCTGAAGGTATTTGAGAGTATTACTCCAAAATTTGTAGTTCTGACCCTGATATTTATCTGAAGTCCCAGTCTCTACATGTTTGCTAAATATTTCCACTTTATCATTTTGCTGTTTCTTCAACCGTACCATATCTAAATTGGCTTAATTTCTTCCCAAACTATCTTTCCCTCTTAGCTTTCCTCGTTTTTAAAAGTGGTACCATGGTTTTCCCTGGCTTCAACTTGATTTTTTCAACTTCCATGTATCTGGTGGGCCATTCAGATATCAGGCCTACTTGATGTACTCTTTCTAACACATTTTGATCCTCCCAAATTACATAAATTTTTCATGTTTAAGCTTATTTAGCCTCTCTTGCATGACATGGACTCTTCTCATGCAAGGTGGTCTCTTTTTCCTCTAGATTCCCATATTGTTTATTGTTTATACTATGTTTCATATCCCGATTTGTGATGTTAGGTATCCCTTAATTTATGTGTGTCCTTAACTAAACTATTAGGTCTTGGAAAGTTAGAGTTGTCAAATATTTTTATATCTTTACCACCCCATCTCCAGGGCCTTTATATAATTATGTACCTTAATATGTATGGAACAAATAATCTAAATTAAAAATAACTTTGGTAATTTGGATACTTGCTGAAGAATTAATAAATGATGTTAAAAATGATCAGTAAGAATCTGAGGCATGGATGTCATTGAGCAAGCTAGCCAGAAATCTTGGGATGGGAGTTAGTGATGTCATGCTGTAGTTCTTTTTTAAAACTTCAGAGCACTCACAATTCTTTACTTTAGGAAGATGTAATTGAAGATTTTCTGAAGTTTCAGCCTTCTTAGATCTACTTTTTCATTTCTGGCAATATGTGTACTAAATATCTGATAATATATGTACTATATATCCTGAAAAGCTCCAATTATAAAACCTTTCATCAAAGACCAAAAGTTACTGGTGGTTTAGAGCATGGGTTTGAACAGGTCACCAAGGTAGAAGGAGATAAATCTAGAGTCTAAGCAAGGTGGGAAGTTATATTGGAAACTATACATAAATCCGAGTCCATTAAAAAAATGAGTAAAGAGTGAATTAGAAAAAATCTACTCCTCAAAAAGAGATTGTAGGGAAATTTGCCTTCCTAGTCCTTGACTCTAAATGGAAAGAAAAAAACCCCAACAACTTTTCCCCGAGAATTCATAACCATCCTTGGTGTCAGAATTCACACTACATGTGTGATCCAAAATACCCAAGATTGGAATGTAGTGCATAGGATAAGTAATGAAACCAGGTGCCTGGCAGAAACAAACACAAGTCCTCTCTGGAGGAATGCACTTTAAACTAGGGGATTAAAGAATTTCCACAGATAGAGGTCTTGTGAGCATGAGTTCACTTTCACTATTAAAAATGACAAACACGTGAAGAAATAAGCCAACATGAATGAGAGTTTACTGAAACAGCGAATAGAATCAAACCTGCAAAAACTTCATAAATTAAACTCATCAGATACATAATATACAACAGTTTGTTTACTATATATAAAGAAATAAAAGAGGATATTGAATATATGATTAAGAAATAAGAGACCATCAAAAATAACCAGGCAGTTTTAGAAAAATAACAATAGAACATCTAGAAATAAGAATATAATAATTGAAATTAGAATCCTAGTGGATTGTTAAATAGCAAATTAGACAGAGCTGAAGAGAGAATTGGTGAACTGAAAAATCTAAAGAAATTACCCAGATTTCAGCCCAAGAAGACACAGAGGTGGAAAAGATAATGTAAAGGTTAAGGGACATGGGTGAAGTGTGAGAAAGCTTAATATGTGACTAATTAGAATTCCAAAAGGAACAAATAGAAAGGGCAAATGGGAAAGGGCAATGTTTAAAGAAATAATAGCTGATAGTTTTCCAGAATTGGTGAAAGATAAGAATCCTCAGGTTCAAGAGTCTCCATGAATCCTAAGCAGGATAACTAAAATAAAACCCACTCCCAGATACATCATCATGAAAGTACAGAACACCAAAGAAGTAAAGAAATTAAAAGCAGTTAGAGAAAGAGACTAATCACTATAAACGAATGACAAGTAGAATGATAGGTGACTTCTCAATATCAACAGGGGAAGCCAGAAGACAGTGAAATAATATCTTCCAAGGGCCAAGAGAAAATAGCTGTAAACCTGGAACACTGTGGCAGATTAATAGTTGTCTCTTAGTATCTGTTTTCCATTTCTTCTTTTGTAATAAAATCCTTTATTTTTAACTGAGCACATGGGTGCCTGGAATAAAACTTCTTTTCCTAGCTTTCCTTACAGTTAGATGTGGTCATGTAACTTAGTTCAAGTCAATGAGATGTAAGGGGAAGTGTCATCCTTAATAAAGAGGACATTCCCTCATTTGCCCTTTTCTGCTGACTAGAATGCAAGTATGAAGACTAAAGCTCAAGCAGCCATTTTGGACCATAAGGTAGCACACTTATGGATCACACTTAAGGATGGAGGAGCATCAAGATAGTTGGAGACTGGGTTCTTGATTGTCACTGACAAACTAACTTTGAATTGCCTATCTTTTGACTTTGTTTATGCGAGTCAAACTTTCATATTATTATATTAAGTTTTCCAAAAGAAGGGAAGAAATTAGATAGAATATAGAAAAAGAATAAATAGTACAAAATAACATGGCAGGAATAAATCCAAATAGATCAGTAATCTTAAAAAATGGTCAAAACCCCAGTTAAGACATAAGTATTGTTGAAAATGTAAGGAATGAAAATCTAACTACTGCTCTTATTCATAACATATTAGGACACAGAAATAGTGAATATATGTGTTGGAAAAGATATACCAGGCAAATACTAAGAGAAAAAAGTTGATGTAGCTCTATATTATTATTGGGAAAAACAAATTGTAAAGCAAAAACCTTATTTTTAAAAAATTTATTAAAAATATTATTAAAAATTTATTATTTTTTAATTTATTTATTTAATTCACTAAGAACGTATAAAAGCCAAAAGTTTTGCATCAAAATACATAAAACATAAATTTAATGAACCCAAGGAGAACTTGATAAATCCATTATTGTAGTGTGAGATTCTTAATACTCCTCTTTCAGTAACTATCAAATCAAAGAGACAAACCAAAAAAGGCTGGATATAGATTTGAATAACACAATGTTTAAGTTTGATTTAATGGATATATAAGAAAACATTGTACCTAATAATGAAAAATGCAATTATACTTTCTGAATGTGTCAAAGAAGAAATAATAATGGAAATGAGAAAATATGTAGAAAAGAATAATAAAAATGCAATCTCAAAACTTATGGAATGGGAGACTTATGATTCTGGATATGATAGAGTAGTTTGCAGCAAAATTAAACATCTGCTGAGAACAGCTGAAGCTGGATAAAATACAAGAAGTTCCTATTTAAAGGCAAAAAGCTGATGAAGCAACAGTGATTTGAGGGGATAATCCCAGAGAGTTGAGCTGATGATTCCCAAGGGGTTATATACTGATTCTTTAAGCAAGGAAGAATTCAAAGTTGGCTCTGAAAGAGAGTTGCTACTAGGGTATAGAGAAAATAACCAAACTTTCTAGTAGTTTCATGCAGCTTGAGTGACAACATCAGAGACATGAAAGGTCGGGTTCCCATAAGTAGAGGAGAGTAAAATAAGGCAGAAGCAATATATGAAGAGATAGTGTCCAAAAATATTCCCAAACTAATGAAAGACAAAAACTAATAGATTAAAGCAGCTCTGTGAACCTCAAACAGGACAAATGCAAAGAAAACCACACCTAGGTACATGATAGTAAACTGCTGGAAAAAAAATATAAAAGAGAAAATATAAAAAGCCAGAAGAAAAAAAAAAGACATGTTTCCTTCAAAGGAGCTGATCTCAACAAAAATTATGAAATCCAGAAGATAATGGAATGACATCTTTGAAGTGCTAAAAGAAAATAGCTGCCAACCTAGAATTGTATACCCAGTGAAATTATACTTCAAAAATGAGGGCAAAATAAAGACTTTTTTCAATACAAACAAAAGCAGAGAGAACTTATTGCCAGCAGACCTGCCCTAAGATGAAAGCTGAAGGGAGTTCTTTGGGCAGAAGGAAAATAGTCACAAATGGAAACAGGAAGTTTGGGAAGGAATGAAGAACAATGAAAAGGAGAAATATGTGGGTAAATATAAATATTGACTGTAAAAATCAATTATAGTAATGTGAGGGTTTAAAATACATGTAGAATTAAAATTCATGACTCCAATAAAGCAAGAAGCAGGAGGAGATAAATGGAGTTAAAGTGTTCTAAGATTTTAGCATTATCAGGCAAATAGTAAATGTAGTAATTTGCATTAAACTCAAACAAGTCAAAGATGGTAGATATAATTCCAACTATATTAGTAATTACATTAAAACAAACAGAAAAAATACTGCAAGTAAAAGACTAATATTATCAGATTAAATTAAAAATTATCCAACCATATGCTGCTTACAAAAAAAGTCTTAAATATAAGACACTGAAATGTTGAAAGTAAAAGATAGAAAAAAATATAGTGTGCAAACATTAATCAAAAGAAAGCTGGTGTTACTATATTATTATCAGAGAGAGTAGATCTTAAGGCAGGAAGTATAATTAGAGATACCAAGGGACATTTTATAATAATAGAAAAGAGGTCAATGCACAAGAAGGTATAATAATTCTAAGTATGTATACATTGAATAACATAGTTTCAAAATATATAATGCAAAAATGGACAGAACTAAAAAGGAGAATATATACAAATCTGCGATAATAATGTGGATTTAACACACCTCTCTCAATAGCTGATAAAACAAGCACACAATAAATCAGTAATGATATGAAAGTTCAAAATAACACAGATAATAAACTTGACCCTATTGCCATAACAGAGCACTGCACCCAAGATCAGAGTATACATTATTTTTAAGTGTATATGGCAAATTTACCAAAATAAAGGAAGCTTCAACAAAGTTTCAAAGGATTGGAAACATTCAGAATGTATTCTCTGACCACAATGGTGTTAAGCTAGAAATCAATAATAAAAACTAACTAGAAAATGGAAATTAAGCAGTACACTTCTAAATAATCCATGGATCAAAAGAGAGGTCACAATGGAAATTAGAAAATATTTGGAATGAATGGTAATGAAGATATGACAATATCAAAACTTCCGGGATGCAGCTAAAACAGTGGTTGGAGGGAACGTATAGCTTTAAATGCATATGCTAGAAAAGAAGGAAGGTTAATACCAGTGATCTAAGCTTGTACCTCAAAAAGCTAGTAAAAGAATGGAAAATTAAACCCAGAGAAAACAGAATAAAGAAATAAGATAAAAGTAAAATTAATGAAATTAAAAACAAATATACATCAGAGAAAACTGAGGAGTTTTTGCTTCTGTTCACAATGGAGCAACTGGTGTGATACTTACTCTTCCTTTGTAAAAACTAGGATAATGGACAAAATATCTGAAATAATTGTCTTAGACATGGAGCAACAGCCAGCCCAGGATCATAATACCTGATAGATGGAAAATGGATGAGGTGAGCACTACGATCACATAGGCTTTTTGCTTAGAGAAATTCCTGGACCACAGCACAAGGATGGAGTAACCCAAGAAGAGCCTGACAGTTTTGCTGAGTTGATGCAAATAGGGATAGAAGCTCGGGAGGGCCAAGGTGGCATTTGCAAGGCCGAGTACTAGAGAATAGAAAAGTTATATAGAGAAGGTGTTTAGAAGTCTGCATAGGTTACTAATCTGTGCAACTGTGGCAGCCATGAAAATATACCTCTCATAGCTCCAGCTGCAGGAAGTATTTTGACCTATGGCCCCAGCTGCTGCATCTGAAATTAATCACCACATTCATGCTAAGGAACCTTCTCGTGGCTGCTTCCAGTCAGTGACTGAGTACAGCAGATATATTAAGGCAGGCCCATTCTTGGGAGATGTGAAACTCAAAATTTTGCCTCAAAGATTCCTCTCTGGCATTGCCAAACTTCCTTAGAATTGCACTGCAGTCTAAGTCTCTCCTACTCAATCTTTCTTTTCCTTCCTTCATAAAGGTCATACATATGTTGCAGTCTGATGCCTCTCCTAGACTCCCCTGGCTCCCTTCCCGGTTTTGCTCACAGGTATTTCCCCCCACAAATCTGTTGCATATCTAATCTTCTTTTGCCATTTGCTTCTCAGAGGATTTGAGCTAACACAAATGGTACCAAGAGTGGTCCAAGAAAATAGGCAGTAAGATGGGATTGGGACTGGCTCACCCACCTCCAGGCAGGCAAAGAGGACATCATTCTGAATGGTACATGGGACATGGATAGACCCTGGCACAAACTGGAGCTCAGCAACTAAAGGTTTCATAAATGGTGACCTGGAAAATGATCTGGCAGAGGGGAATTCTGTGTAAGGTGTGATGATGCAGGCATGGGAGAGATTTTGGAAGAGGAGGGAGATTATCTACAAAGATAGAGTGATTGGTTACTGCTAAGTTATACTGATGACTTGCAAAGGGATAATTAGAAACTGAAAGCTCTTAAGCAGTTAATGGCTAAGTGTTAAGAGCCAGATGGCTTCGTGGTATCTTATAAAGAGTCCCTTATCTACTGCAATGGAAGAGCAAACTCAACTGAGCAGTAAGGTGAAAATCTAATTGTTAGAGTTACAGAACCTCAGAGACATTTGAGTGGCCAGCAGGCCTGTTATACAAATGTCAAGACCTAGTGCGGAAAACCTGGGACCCTGAAACATAGAATGGGGACATCTGGTTTGATGTCCCTAGGGGGATGCTGGCTCTGCAGCCCTTGCACCTTCTGGGCTTGCAGAGGTGGCCCACTTTTCCCTTGTGAGAACTAACACTTCCATTTTGCTGTATGATGCTGCAGGTGCTCATCTGAGTAGCTGTCTTGATTTCTTCTCCTGGCTGCCAAGTCAATAACTTAGGGTAAATCCCAGCATGACCTGGTTGAAAACATGCTGGGTCTGATAATGGAGGAAAGAGATTTACACCATAAGAATTGCAAGAATTAGCTAGCATACCAGCAGGAGCCAGGGATGTACCCCTGGAAATAGATTTTTAGGGTATTTGATCAAGGGGACTGGAATATAAGCCTAGATAAGCAAGAATTCACTAACTTGGGAGCACCTTCTCAGGACTTAACACCCTAGCAAGGACCTTAGGGGATAAGGCAAATTCACTGCTGAGGGGGCTCTTAGATGCCTGGAAAAAAGCTATGGCCAACACTCAGGGAAGCAGAAATGCCTGAGTTGCCATTACAGATGGTGGAGGAAGGAATAAAGAGGCTGAGGGGAGAGGGAATGCTAGAATAGATGTATTGGGTAAGACCAGAAGTCTAACCAGAGAATGATGTTGTACAGAAGGACCCAGAGGACATATCATTCACCAAGGTCATTAAGAATGCCCTGGTGAAAGGAAGTGTAAGACTTGTACACTGTAAATTACAGCAACAGAGACAAGTGCTGAGCCCCTGACACAGCACCGTTCCCTGAGGAGACCAATGAGCTACTTGGTGGAAGTCAAATATATCAGGCTCCTTCCATTCTAGAAGAGCAAGGGTTTCATCCTCACAAGAATAGATACCTATTCTGGGTATGGCCTTGTCTTTCTTGCCTGGAGATTCTCAGCTTGCCTGGGACTTACAGAATATCTAATCCATAGGTATAGAATCACACACAGCATACCATCCAACCATTTCACAGTGAAGGAGATACGGAGTGGTCCCATGACTATGGGATTCTTTGCTAATATAATATATAGTACTGTCCTAAAGCAGCCAGCCTCATAGAACACTGGAACAGCCTTTATATAAATGGAGATGAAGTGCTAGCTCAGAGGAAATAGTCTGAAGGGATAATGTGCCATTCTTCAGGATGCGGGATATGCATTAAATCAGAGACCTTTATAGGATACTAAATCTCCAACAGGAAAAATACAGGGGACTGGGAATCAAGGCATAGAAGCAGGAGTGGCGTATCATCATTCCCAACATGGGGATTCGTATCCCAACTGGGGGATTTTGTACTTCTCATCCCTGATGCCCCAGGCTTTAGCAGAATTGGAGTTCCTGGTCTCCAAAAGGGGCACACTCTTGCTAGAGGCCACAGCAAGAGTCCCATTTAACTAGAAGTTATAGTTCCCACCCTGGCATTTTGAATTCCTTGTGTCCAGGAACTAGCTGACAAGAAGAGAAGTCACTATACTGGTAGGGGTAATTGGCTCTGATCAGCAGGAGGAGGTAGGACTGCTGTTATATGAAGGGGGCAGGGTGGCATATGTGTTGAACCCAGATTATCCATTTGAGTGCCTCCTGGTATTCCTTTGTGCTACAGTAACTGTGAATGGACACATGTAGCAACCTCAGAATGAGAATGGTATGATTACCAAGAGTCCAGACTGCCCAGGAATGTAGGTTGGGATCACACCACCAGGTAAGCCACTAAGACCTGCTGAAGCAATAGCTGTGAGTGAGGAAATTCAGAATGAATCATGGAGGAGGGAGAGGGTAAGGGCCACTTGTAGCCCTGAGATCAACTGCAGCAAAGAAGACTGTGTTTTGTCTTCTTATTTGCTCTCTTCTGAGGTTCCCCTCAGGAAGAAAGGACAACAGGGATCATGGAGGAGCCTCTTTCCAAATTTTGAGAAGTAGATCTGTTTGGTGCAAAGGGTGAATATTTGGTGGCCTCAAAAATATACCTCTTAGATCTCTGACTGTGGAGAGCATAACTGACTAATGAGCACAGCTGCTGCACTCTGAAATCTGTCACCACGTTTGCACTAAGGCCATACTTCCCATGTGTTAATCCCAGCTAATGACTGAGTTTTTCAGGGATATGAAGGCAGGCCTGTTCCTGAGAAATGCAGAATGCCTCTGACGGGAGATTTTGGCTTGAGGATTCCCCATCAGCTTCCCAAACTTCCTTAAAACTGCAGTACAGTCTAAGTTTCTTCCACTCAATGTTCCTTTCTTCCCTCCCTCCTTCACAAGGGTCAGGCCTGCATTGAAATTATATGACTCTTTAAGCTTCTGCTGGCTCCCTTCCCATTTTCCCTTATAGCATTTACTTTAATAAATCTCTTACAGTCCCCTTTTTGACATCTTCTTTTTGTAATACTCAGACTGACAAGGCATGCGTAGGGTAAAATTTACAAGGCCAGTCAAAGAATATCTTCCAGGGAGCTATAAGCTAAATAATTCTCAGAGATCCCAGAGGACTAGGAAAAACTCAAGTTTCTGCCAGCCAATGTGGATAGGTCTTTTTGAATAGCCGGGGCATTCAGTAGAGATCCCAGAAGGATCATACCTTAGTAGTAGGGCTAAACTATCCTTAGAATAAAGGCCATTTTAGATCTCCTCTTACAAACTTTAAAAACAAGACTCTAATGGCCCAAGTTGATCTGCAAGTAACTCAATGGCTTGTCAAAACAAATTTCGACTTCTTTAAAGGAAATAAAAAAAAAATTCTGACACTCATGTAATGATCATAATGCTTACCATCCAATAAAAATTATTAGACTTTAAAACAACCCAGAAAAATGTAACCCATGATAAAAATTTTAAATGATTTAATATAGAGATGAAGAAATGATGATGGAATTAACAGGCAAGGACTTTAGAACTGCTTTAGGACAAGGATTTAAAGGACAACATGAACATAATGAGAAAAGAAATGGAATATAAAAAGATCCAAATGGAACTTCTAGAGCTAAAAAATACAATATCTGCAATGAAATGAAAATTCACTGGATTGTGTTCATAACAGATTAAATACTGTAGAAGAAAAGATCAATGTCCTTAAGACATAGCAATAGGAACTATCCAAATTAAAGGAGAGAGAAAGATTAAAATAAAATGAAACAAAACCAGAGTGAATGTGGGACAATATTAATCAGTCTAACATACATGTAATTGTATTCCCAGAAATAGAGGAGAGAGAGGAAGGGGTAGGAAAAATATTTTGAAAAAATTATGGCTGAAATGTTTTCAAATGCAATGAAAACTATAAACCCTCAGATTCAGGAAGGTCAATGAACCACAAGCAGGATAAAAACAAAGAAAATCACACCAAGGCATATAATAGTCAAATTGCTAAACACCAAGGTGGATTAAAATATAGGTTTTATTATTCAGGTATAGTGAGGTCAGCAGATCAGGAGACAACTGCCATTAAAAAGATGGCTTGTTATACTCACAGACCACAAGAGAAGGTGTCACTCCATGCCACAGGGGACCATGCAGGGAAGCACCAGGGTTGGACAGGAGGCAGAGGGAGTGAGGAGAAAATGTGCACGAGAGCCTTTATTGTGGTTTTCTCTGGAAGGAATAGGTGAGGCAGGATAAGTAGTTTTGTTAGGTCATTAAATATGAAATGTCTGATTAGTTTAGTTTATTATATCAAACAAGAAGCAGTACAATTAATCAAAGTATGTGCCTAGACTGTTGACACAGTTTTGACATCTTAAAGGTAGTTTGCTTATGCCAGCAGCAAAGAAGCCTGGAGAGCGACTAGTGATGAAATTGTGAAAGGCGTTTTCCACAGCTTGTTGAGAATTGAATATTTTTCCTTGCAAGAAGTTGTCCAAAGCCTGGAAGAAGTGGTAGTCAGTTGGTGCAAGGTCTGGTGAATACAGTGGATGACAGAGAGTTTCCAAGTCCAGTTTCTGTAGTTTGTGCAGCGTTGTTTTTTGTGACATGTGGTCTTGCAAGAGGATTGGCCTGTCTCTATTGACCAATCTTGGCTGCTTAATCGCAAGCATCCTTATCATTTCATCCAATTGGTTGCAGTAGACATCCGCTGTCATCGATTGACCAGGTTTCATGAAGCTGTAGTGGATAACACCAGTGCCACACCACCAACAGACACCATTAGATTTTTTTGATGAATATTCGGTTTTGGACTGTGTTTTGGCACTTCATCTTTATCCAGCCATTGTGCTGAATGCTTGCGATTGTCAAAAAGAATCCATTTTTCATCACACGTAACAATACAGTGTAGAAATGGTCGCCTTTATGTTGTGACAGCAAAGAAAGGCAAGCTTCCAGACTATTTCTCTTCTGCTGCTCATTTAATTCAAGCGGTACCCATCTATCCAGCTTCTTTACCTTGCCTGTTTGTTTCAAATGGTCCAATATTGTTGGAATAGTAATGTCAAACCTTGCTGCTAATTCACATGTAGGTTGAGATGGATTCGCTTCCACTGCAGCTTTCAGGTCATCATTGTCCACCTTGGTCTCAGGTCACCCACCTGGCTCATTTTCAAGATTAAAATCACCAGAATGGAACTTCTCAAACCACTGATGTACTGTGCGTTCATTAGCCACATTCTTCCCAAACACTTTGTTGATATTTCGAGTTGTCTGCGCTGCATTGGTTCCACAACGGAACTCATATTTGAAAATAACATGAATTTTTGACTTATCCATGGTTTCACAAAAATTGCTCTAAAAAAAATTTGAAAGATAATCACAACATGCGTTTGAAGGAATGAGGATGTACCTTCACAATAAAAGAAATACAAAAAAAACTCCCCCCAAAACCAAAAAAAACCCCAAGAAGAACAATAAGTGTCAAAATGAAATGTCAGAGATATCAACTGTCAAACTTAGTACTTAAGGAAATCGGACATTCCATACTTAATAACCTAATAGTTTTGGTTAGTTTGAATAATTTCAGTGGGCTCAGGGGTGGCGGGGCTGTCTTTGGTTGTCTCATACCTGGCCCTGGGATGATTGGGGCTGGGTAATGATGGCCTGGAGTGTAAGAGCCTGATAAAGGAGGTGATTGGAGGTATGGGCTTTGAATTGGTTGGCTTGATGTAGGTGAGTCCTTTACTATTTCTAGAAATTGGCTGGCCCCAGAAGAGGCAGTCCCTCCAGGGTCAGCAAGGCCCCAAAGTGTCAAAGCATCAACAATACAGAAAATAAAAAGGTATGATTAATACACAGGGATATGGAGAAAATTTAACAGCCAGGGGAAACAACCAAAAGAATGGGAGCAAATATTTGCAAATCATATATCTGATAAGGGACTAGTGTTCAGAATATATAAAGAACTCTTACAACTCAATAATAAAAAGACAACTCAATTTTAAAAATGGGCAAAAGACCTGCTATGGACTGAATTGTATTCCCTAACCCCACCAAATTCATATGTTGAAACTCTAACCCCAAATGTGACTGTGTTTAGGGATAGGGCTTTTAGTGAAATAATTATGGTTAAATGGAAATCATACGGGTAGGGCCCTGATCTGGGAGGGTTAGTGTCCTTATAAAAACAGACACCAGGCCAGGCGTGGTGGCTCATGCCTGTAATCCTAGCACTCTGGGAGGCGGGAGGATTGCTTGAAGCCCGGAGTTTGAGACCAGCCTGAGCAAGAGTGAGACCCTATCTCTACAAAAAATAGAAAAAATTAGCCAGGCCTAGTGGCACACACCTGTAGTCCCAGCTACCTGGGAGGCTGAGGCAGGAGAATCGCTTGAGCTCAGGGTTTGAGGTTGCAGCGAGCTGTGATGACGCCACTGTACTCTAGCCAGGGCAACTCTGTCTCAAAAACAAACAAACGAAAGAGAAACCAGAGAGAGCGCTGTCTCTCCAAGCATGCACTGAGGAAAGGCCATGTACACTGAGTACACTGTGAGAAGGTGGACATCTGCAAGCCAGAAAGAGAGCCCTCACCAGAACCTGACCATGTTGGCACTCTAATCTTGGATTTTTAGCTTCCAGAACTGTAAGAAAATAAATTTTGTTTGTTTGACCCACCCAGTGTGTGGTATTTTGTTATGTCAAGCCAAGCTAAGACAGGACTTGAAGAGATGTTTCTTAAAGGAAGATATACAAATGACTCATAAGCACATGAAAATATGTTCAATATCATTAGTCTTCAGGGAAATGCACATCAAACCCCAAATGAGATACTGTTTTACATTCCCTAAGATGGCTAGAGTTAAAAAGTCAGGTAAGAACAAATGTGTGTGAGGATGTGGAGAAATTGGAACACTCATACACTGCTGGTGGGAATGTAAAATGGTGCAGATGTTTTGAAAACAATCAGGCAGTTACTCAAATGATTAAACATAGAGTTACCATATGACCCAGCACTTCCACTCATATGAGAAATGAAAACATACATCCACAAAGAAACTTGAACACAAATGTTTATAGCAGCATTATTCATAATGGCCAAAGATGAAACAACCCAATGTCCATCAGCTGATAAATTTATTAAACAAAATATGGCATATCCACACAATGTAATATTATTAGTCCATAAAAAGGAAAAAAGTACTGATACATACTACAACATGGATGAGCCTTGAAAAATTATACTAAGTGAAAGAAGCCAGTTACAAAGACCACATATTATATGATTCCATTCATCTGAAATGTCCAGGTCAGGGAGATCAATAGAGACAGAAAGTAGATTAATGGTTGCTTAGGGCTGGGTATTGGTGTGGTATGGAAGGTTGATAATCAAATGTACAGGATTTCTTTTTGAAATGATAAAAATGTTCTAAAATTGACTGTGGTATGGGGTACAGTGGTGCAAACCTGTAGTCCCAGCTACTTGAGAGGCTGAGGCAGGAGGATCCTTTGAGCCCAGGAGTTTTGAGTCCAGCCTGAGCAACACAGCAAGACCCTGTCTCTAATTAAAAAAAAAATTCACTGTGGTGATAGTTGCACATATATGTGAACATATTAAAAAACATTGAATTTTACACTTTAAATGGGTGAATTATATGGTATGTGAATTATATCTCAATAAAGCAGTTTTCAAAATGCCAAGAGTTTACAGGCTCATATTGGGGAAAAAAGGGAGGGAAAAAGACTCATTCTGTAAAAAGGAACAAAGATAAATTTAGCAGCCTTCTGGTCAGAAACAATTCAAGCCAGAAAATAATAGAACTACATCTTTAAAATTTTGAAAGAAAAATAACTGTCAATTCAGAATTCTATATCTAGGGGAAATCTCTTTTAAAAATAAAAATGAAATAAATACATTTTCAAACAAAATAAAAAATGGAAGAAATTTATTATTAGCATATCTGCACTGCAAAAAATGGGAAAGTAATTCTTTAGGCAGAAGGAATGTCATACTAGATTATAACTTGAATCTACATAAAGGAATGAAGAGTGCCAGAATTTGTAAATATGTGCGTTAATATAAAAGATATTTTTTCATTCTAAAATGTTTTAACAGGTAAAAAAATAACAGGGTATTATGGGTTATATAACATATATAGAGGTAAAAGAGATAACAACAATGGCACAAAGAAACAGGAAAAATGGAAGCATATTGTTGTCAGGTCTTTATATTATATATGAAGTGGCTAATACTATCTTAAGGTAAGCTGTGATAAATTTAAAGATGCATTTGGAAACCCTAGAACAACCACTTAAGAAAACATAAATAAAGCAAAGAGGTATAGCTAATAAGCCAACAGTTGAGATAAAATGGTGTTCTATCCATAGGGAGGCAGCACATGAAGAAAAAAGGAAGAAAGAACTGATGGCATAGCTCAACCACATAGATAATTACATGAAATATAAATGGTTCAAATACTTCAATTACAAGGACAACAATTGTCCAACTGGAAAAAAACCAATATCCAACTGTATGCTATAAGAAACACATTTTTAAACATGAAGACACAGGTTAAAAGTAAAAGGACAGAAAAAGGATGCTAGCAGTAATAATAAGGAAGCTGGAGTGGCTATGTTATTAGATGAGGTAAATTTCTGGACAAGGAATACCAGGGATAAAAAGGTATTTCATAATAATAAAAGGATCAATTCATCTAGAAAATATAACAATTTTAAATGGGTATGCACTTATAATATCAGAGCTTTAAAATATATGAAGCAACTACTGATAGACAAATTCACAAATATAGTTGGAGATTTCAACACTCTTCTCTCAATAAGTGATAGAACAAGTAAACAGAAAATTAGCAAAGACATAAATGATCTAAACAAAACTTTCAACCAACTTGAATTAACTGTCATTCATAGAACACGATACCAAACAATGGCAGAGTATACATTTTTTCAAGTGCAAATGTAATACCGAGATAGACCACATGCTGAGCCATAAAACAAGTCTCAATAAATTTACAAGGATTGAAATCATACAAAATATGTTCTCTGACCATAATGGAATTAATTTAGAATTCAATAACAATAAAATGTGTTCAAAAATCCCCAAATATTTGGAAATTAAACTATTTATTTATTTATTTCAGAGCTGGGCTGATGAACTATAAAGAATCAATTTTAAATCATCTGCATTAAAGAAAAAACAGGCTGGGGGTTATGGCTCATGCCTATAATCCCAGCACTTTGGGAGGCCTAGGTGAGAGGATTGCTTGAGGCCAGGAGTTTGAGACCAGCCTGAGCAAGAGCAAGACTGTGTCTCTACAAAAAACAGAAAAATTAGCCGAGCATTGTGTTGCACACCTGTAGTCCCAGCTATTCTGGGGACTGAGGCAGGAGGATTGCTTGAGCCCAGGAGTTTGAGGTTGCAGTGAGCTGTGATGATGCCACTGCACTCCAGCCTAGGTGACAGAGTGAGACCCCATCTCAAAAAATAAAAAGAAAAAGAAAAAGAAAAGAGAAAGAAAAAGAAAAAATACAAGGGAAATTAGAAAATATTTTGAACTGAATGATAATGAAAACACAACATATCAAAATTTGTAGAATGCAGCCTAAGCAGTAATTAGAGGGAAATTTATAGCTTCAAATGCTTATATGAGGAAAGAAAGGTCTGAATTCAATGATCTAAGCTTTACATGTAAAAGGTAAAAAAACTAGAAAAGCTAGCTAGAAAAGAACAAATGAAACCCACAGTAAGTAGAAAAAAAAGAAATAATAATGGACAGAATTCAATGAAATGGAAGACACTAGAGAAAAACTAATGCAACCAAGGTTGGATAATTGAAAAGAATGAAAAAATTGATAAACCTGCTAAAATGGTCAAGAAATAGAGAAACAATTCACCAATATCAGGAATAAAAGAAAGACATAACTACATAGCTTACAGACATTGAAGGGAGAATTTGAACAATTATGATAAATATTGCAACTTAGATGACATAGACAAATTCCTTGAATGACAATTTACCAAAACATACATAAGAAGAACTAGAAAATCTGAATAACCCTACATCTATTAAAGGAAATAGAATTATTAATTTAAGACTTTGCCACAAAGCAAACTTCAGGCCAAGATGACTTCACTAGTGAATTCTATTTAACAAACTCTCAGAAAATAAAGGAGAAGCAAACACTTCCCAGCTTATTTCCCAAGACCAACCTTAAGCTACACTAAAACCAGACAAAGATATTACTAGAAAGCTACAGACCAATATTCTTCATGATCATAGATGTAAAAACCCTTAAGAAAATATTACCAAATAGAACCTAGCAATATATTATATAATTAAGAAAAATCAACAAAGCCAGAAGCTTTAAAAAAAAAGATTAATAAAATGACTTAAATTCCTGATAAAAGTGATCAAGAAAAAGAGAGAAAACACAACATCAGGATCAGGAATGAAGATTCTACAGACATTAAAAGTTAAAGGGATATTATAAATAATTTCATGCCAATAAATTAGACTAAACAAAATTTGACGAATTCCTTGAAGAACCTAACAAAAACTGACACAAGAATTCATATCTGTCCTAGGTAAAAATCAAACACAAAAAAACTGGATGGGTGTGGTGGCTCACACCTGTAATCCTAGTGCTTTGGGAGGCTGAGGTGGGAGGACTACTTGAGGCCAGGAGTTCAGGACCAGCCTGACTGTGTTTCACAAAAAGTTTTTTAAAAAATTAGCCAGGCATGGTGGCAGGTGCCTGTAGTCCTAGTTGCTTGGGAGGCTGAGGCAGGAGGATCCCTTAAGCCCAGGAGTTTGAGGTTGCAGCGAGCTATGACCATGCCACTGAACTCCAGTATGAGTGACAAAGTGAGACCCTGTCTCTAAAAAACATAAACAAAAACAAAAAAAACCCAAACAATCCTGACACAAGAAGTTTTAGAAAATCTGGTACACCCTATATCTATTATAGAAATTCAGTCTCTTATGATTAAAAACTTTCCCATGCTTTTTACATATTGCCACAATAAATTTGCTAATACAGCATTTTATTTAAAACTTACATCTATGTCATGAGTGAGACTGAAGTGTTATTTTTCTTTCTTATAACGTCCTTGTCAGATTTTAGATCATGGTGTGCTGACCTACTAAAACTGGTTGGGTAGTGTGCTATGTATTGCTATTCACAAATATTCACTCCATCTTTCCTCCAAAAAGATTCTATATCCTTATCTATTACCATGTGATTTGCAGTGATGCCTGTGAAAGAAGTATGTATCCCTGCCCTACTGAGTTGAGACTTGGCCACGCGACTCGCTTTGGCCAACGATAGGTGAATAGGTGTGACATACACCAGGTCTGAGCAGAAAGCACCAAGAGCCATTATGTCTTTCCGCCAGCTCTCTTGCTCTTTATCCTCTGATGTTAGAACAGAAGAATAGCAAGTCCCAAATAGGGGTTGCCCCTTCAGCTTGGATCCTGAACAAGAAAGAAACATGGATGAGAGCCACAGCGTACCCGAAGCCTGGAGAAGAGCTGCAGCTAACTCACAACTGAAATGTAAGACGATGACATCTCTGTTGTTTTGAGTCACTGAGATTTGGGGATTGTTTGTCCATAGAGTACTGCAGCAAAACTTGACTGATAAAGAAAGTGTTCCCTTTTTTTCTATTCTCTGAAAGATTTTGTCTAAGATTGGATTTATTTCTTATCTACATGATAAAATCCACCAGTGAAACCATCCGGAATTTTCTTTGTGGGAGTTCCTTCCTCCCTTCCCTTTCATTCTTCTCTTCCTTCTCTTCTTTCTCCTTCCCCCTCTCCCTCTCCTTTCCACCTTCCTTCTCCTCCCTCCCTTTTCTTTCCTCCCTTTCTTTTAGTTTTCATGGTTTGTTGGGGTTTTGTTTTGTTTTGTTTTTTTAGAGACAGGGTCTCGCTATATTGCCCAGGCTGAACTCTAACTGCTGGGCTCAAGCGACCCTCCTGCCTCAGCTTCCCGAGTAGCTGGACTACAGGCACGCACCACTGTGCCCAGCCATAGTTTAGTTTTATAATGAAACATTCATACCTCTGAACAAATTAGTATCTGGACTGTGAGGTATCCGCTTCTTTTTCCTTCACTTCTTTTGGTTATTAAACAAGCATGTACATAGATTTTTAAAAAATCCATTGTGTAGTCTTGCTGAAGCTTGTGCTTGTACCACACAAACTTCTGTCAGATTGAAAAAAAAAATGAATTCAAACCTAAAGTATGACACTTCAGTGGCACTAGCACAACAGCACCACTGTTACCATAGTCCTGCTTATTTGTGCATGGTATTTGGAGCATCTGGGGGACAGTGAGTTGTATCAGGAAGAGGAGGGAGCAGAAAATAGTGTGGTCACATGAATGGGAGAAGATCAGCTGAAATTGTAGAGGGCAAACCTAAATGTGTGATTGGTACAAACCTACGCTGAAAAGGGGGGTTTACATTGGCCTTGAGCTGAGGATGCAGCTATTTGATATGGGCCAGTGGTCCTGTGCTATGGTACCATGCTGGATTTTCTGAAATGAAAATCTGGAAAAATTCTCCATGAGGTCATTTCCCTGGAACTTCTGTCCTTTCAGATTGGCAAGATGCATCAAGATATTTTGCACCTAGATGGATTGTCTCTCATTCTGGAGCACCACCTGACTTCATTAGAACCCAAGGGGTTGGTATGATGTTGACAGTAACAATAGTGTTTGGGAAAGTTGATGGACTCATTTTACTTTAAAGTTAGATTCTATTAAGATTTTTTTTTTGCTTCTAGTTGTGTCAATTTTGTAAGTTCTGTTTTTCTAGGAATTTGTCCATTTCACTTAAAATTTCAATTTTATCAGCATAAGGTTGTTCATAATATCCTCCTAATATTTTATAAAACTATACTATTTCTAGTGAAGTCATCTTTTTCATTCTTGATATTATTAATTTGTGTTTTTTCTAAATAAGTTTTGCCAGCAAGTTATCAATTTCAGTCCTTTCAACAAAGTTGATTTTCTCTAGTGTATGTTTATGTTTGTTTTCCATGGCATTAATGTCTGTTTGTATCTTTATAATTTTTTTCTTCTACTCTTCCTAGATTAATGCTGTTTATTTTCTAACTTAAATCATTATCAGCCATTGTTCTTTTCTGAGAAGCTTTTTATTTATTTATTTTTTTTCCTCAAACCACAACTTGGTACTGAGAAGCATTTTAAAGCTATAAATTTACCTCTTAGCACAGCTTCAGCTGCAGCACACAAGTTTTTTTATGTAGTATTTTCATTATTATTCAATAAAAAATTTTCTAATTTCCACTGTGATATCTGCTTTGATCTATGAGTTATTTAGAAATGTAATTCTCAGTTTCCAAGCACATGGGAATTTTAAAAATTAATATTTAGCTTAGTTAGAGTGTGGTCAGAGAATACACTCTGTATTATTTTAGTCCTTTGAGATTTATTGACATGTTTTAGGTACAAGCATATAGTAAATTTTTGAACTTCAAAATAATTCTGTGGTTGTATTCTGTAGTTGTTTGGTGCAGTGTTCTGTAGGTGTCAATTAGGTCAAGAGTGTTAAGTGTATTATTCAGATCTTTCTACCATATCTGATTCTTTGGCATGGGACTTGTTTATTTGTTATTGAGTAGTGTATGTTAAAACCTCTAAGTGTAATTGTGGATTTGTCTATTTTTCCTTTCAATTCTATCAATTTTTTCTTTATATATATTTAAGGCTGTGTTATTAGGTGCACAAAATTTAGATTTGTTACATGTTTCTGGTGAATCCTACCTTTTTTCATTATGAAATATCTGTTACCTCTAGTAATGCTTCTTGAATTAAAGTTTACTTCATCTGTTATTTATAGAGCTACACTAGTTATCTTTTATTTAGAGTTTGTATGGTACCTATTTTTATTTTCTTTTACTTTCAATATTCCTATATATTTATATTTCATATAAATTATTCTTTTATAAGCAGCATATGGTTGGGTTTTAAATTTTCATCCAGTATGACCATCTATGTCTTTTATTTGGACCATTTTATTTGGAGCCATTTATATTTAACATAGTTATTGATATGTTTCATTTTAAATCTACCACTTTACTATTTACTGTCTATTTGTTTCATGTATTCTGTTTTCCTTTCTCTCTGTTACTGCTTTCTTTTGGATTTATTTAGTATTTTTATTATTCAATGTTTCCCTTTTAACAGTTTGTTAATTATATATTCCTTTACATTTCTCTGCAGATTTTTATCACATGCATTTTTTACTTACCAGAGTTTAGTAAAATTAGTACTTTTACTTCTTTATAGACAATGAAAGGACCTTAGAATACTCTAACTCCACTTACTTCTCTCCCTACTTATATGTAATGATGTCATGTATTTTAATTATATATTGTATATATAATATATATTAACCCTATAACATATAACATACTGTAAAGATGTCATGTATTTTAATTATATATATTAATCCTATAACACATTATTTTAGACAATTAATATTTACCCTTTTGTTGCTATTTATTCCTCTCTGCATCTTCAGTGTTACACTGGGATCATTTTCTCTGGCCTGAAAAATACCCTTTAGTATTTCTTTTAGTACAGATTGTATGATGACAAGTTACTCATTTATGGTTTTCTGAAGTGTCTTTATTTTATCTTCATTTTAAGGAATTTTTAAGTTGATCTTAAGTGTTTAGTTGAATGAGTTTTGACAATTGTATTCACCCATGTAACACCACCTAAAACAAGATATAGAACATTTCCATTACCCCAGTGCTGGTTTCCAATTAATTTTCTATTTACGCTCAATGCAACCACTTTCTGATTTCTAACACTATAGATTAGTTTTGCCTGTCCTTGTACTTCATGTACTTGGAATCATATAAGTAGAATATAATATGTATACTTTTGTGTAATGTTTTTGAGATTCATCCATGGTTTGTAGTTGTCAGATATTTATTACTTCTTATGTCATGTTCCATTGTATGACTATAAAACAATTTCTTTATCCATTCTCCAGTTGATGCACATTTGAGTTGTTTTACTTATTATGATTAAGGCTGCTATGAACTTTCTTGTATACATCTTTTTGTGGTCATATGCCTTCATTATTCTTGGGAAAATACTTGGAAGTGGAATTGCTGGGTCGCAGGGAAAATGTATGTTTAAATTGATGAGAAATTATCAAACAGTTCTGGAAAATGAGAGAATTGTTTTCATTTCCACCAGCAATAATTGAGAGTTCCAGTTGCTCCACAGCCTTATAAACGTGAAATTATCAGTCTTTTTCATTTTATTTATTCTAGTGGATGTATAATGGTATCTCATTGAAGCTTTAATTTGCATTTTCCTGATGAGTAATGATGCTGAGCACCCTTTCACATGCTTATTATCCATTCTTATGTCTTTTAAGTGTTGTTTGTTCAAATACTTTGCACATTTTAAATTGGAATGCTTGGTTTTTTATTGCTGATTATTAGAGGTTCTTGATATATTCAGGACACAAGGTATTTTGTCACATATATGCATTGCAAATATTATCTCCCAATCTGCGGTATGTCTGTATATTCATTTTCTTAACAATATTCTTCTTTTAAGGTGGGATTTACATAAAATTAAATGCACAAGTCCTAACTGTTTAGCTTTATGAGTTGTGACATTAGATATACACATGTAACCACCACCCAAAGCAAGATATAGAGCAATTACATCACCCCTATCCTCCTTTCAGTCAGTGCCCCCTACCAGAGACGAACACTATCTGACTTCTATCACCAAAGATTAGTTTTGGGTTTGAGCTTTATATAAATGGAAACATATAGTAAATATGTAAATGGAATCTTATAGCATATATTCTTTTGTACCTGGCTTCTTTCACTGAACAATGTGTTTGAGATTTATCAATGTTGTACATGTATTTTTCAATTCATTTCTTTTTTTAACAGCTTATTGAAATATACCTAACATACCGTAAAATCCATCCATTTAAAGTAGTTCAATCCTCTTTAATTGCTGAGTAGTATACCACTGTATGAATATACCATAATTTATCTATTCTACAGTTGCTAACATTTGGGTTGTTGACAGATTTTTAGTTTCTATAAACATTTTCATACAAAGGATTTTGTGGATATATTTTTTATCTTTCTTGGATAAATACATTGGAGTGGTATTGCTGAGGCATAGGGTTAGATGTATGTTTTATTTATTTATTTTTGAGACAGGCTCTTGCTCTGTTGCTGGGGCTAGAGTGCCGTGGCATCATCATAGTTCACTTCAAGCTCAAACTTCTGGGCTCAAGTGATCCTCCTGCCTCAGCCTCCTGAGTAGCTGGGATTACAGGTGCACATCACGATGCCTGGCTAATTTTTCTATTTTTAGTAGAGACAGGGTCTCACTCTTGCTCAGGCTGGTCTCGAGCCCTTGAGCTCAAGCGACCCTCCTGCCTTGGCCTCCCAGAGTGCTAGGATTACAGGCCAGAGCCACCACAACTGGCTGCACAAGTTGATTTTTTGATAATACTAGCCTGGGAGATAAGTCCAATCTCTCTCCCCGCCTGCAAGACCCCATTGCAGCGGTCCCTATATCTCTCACCATGGCCCTCCTTGAATAAAGTCTGCTTTACCATCTTAGAAAAAGAAATTGACAAGCCTGTGGTGATGATATAGAACAAAAACAAGACAAAACAAACCAAACCAGGGAAGGGACAAATAAGGTAACAAATGAAAAGAAGTCCATAAGTACAGATACAGTAGAGATTTTTTTTAAAAAGTAAGAGAATATTGCCAACAACTTCAGGCCAATAAATTTGAAAATTTAGATGAAATAGAAAAATGTCTACAAAATAGACTTTTAGTTGAAACTGACTCAAAAATAGATAGAAAACCAGAATGATCCTATAACCACTAAAGAAATAGAATCAATTGTTAAAACACTAGGCCTAGAGAGTTTAACAGACATGTTTTTCCAAACATTTAAGGAATGGACAATTCTCAAGTCGTATAGCTCCTCCAGAGAATAAATACAGGGGAACACAGCCAAACTCAACTCATTTTATTAGGCTAGAATATAATCTCCATCAGGACAGGGATATTTTTCATTTTTGTTCATGATATGTCCAAGTGACGAGAATAGTGCCTTGTGCATAGTGGCCACTAAAAAAAAATTGTTAAATGAAAGAATGCATGGAATAGTCTTGAAACCAGTCAAGCAAGGTCAATATAACAAGGAAAATAACAGTGTAATTTCACTTACAAACAGATGGAAAATCCTAAAGAAAATATTAGTAAGTAAAAGCAAAAATGTATAAAAATAACATATAATAACTAAATTGTGTGTTTCCTGGAATACAAGGTTGATTAGGAAATCTATTATTGTAGCCTACTACTCTAACAGATTAAAGGGGGAAAACATTTATTTTATTCATTGCAGAAAAAACATTTTTGATATAATTGAATATCCTTGGTAAAAAGAAAAAAAACTAATTAGAAATGGAAAGAAACTTCATAAATCTCAAAAAGTAAATCTGCAAAAAACCCTACAGTAAATATCGTATATTAATGAAAGCCTTTTAAAGTCAGCAAGAAGATAAGAATTCTTGCAACAACTGTCACTGTTCAACAGGCATTCAATATAAAAAAGTTGTCAGCTCTTCACAAGGAATTTTAATAAAATCCCAACAGAGTTTGTATGTGTGTGTGTGTGCTTTTTAAAAAAAAATTGACCTTGATGACTTCCATTTTAGAATTCATATGGAACACCAAAGGGCTAAGAACAGCCAAGACATTTTTAAAAGAAGAACAAAGTAGAAGAACTTGTCTAACCGGGGATTGACTCATTTTGAAGTTGTAATTAAGACACCATTGAACTGGTGTAAGGGTAGAAAATAGATGAGTAGAACTGAACAAAAAGCCTAAAAATAAACCCATACGTGTATAGAAACTGAATACATGATAGAAATGCTATTGACAATAAGTGGGAAGTGTGGAAAGGCTACACTATTAAATAAATGAGACTGGGACAATTGGTAATCCGTATAAAAATAGAGGAACTGGATTCTTGCCTCATACCGAACACAAAAAATAATTCCCAATGTATTATGGACTTAAATGTGAATGGAAAGACTTTAAAACTTTTTGAAGAATATCTTTAAGACTTTGGGGTAGATACATATTTCTTAAACAAGACACAAAAAGCAAAAGAAAAAAGAAAAAATTATGAACAAATTCAACTATGTTAAAATTTAGGGCTACTCTTCATCACAGAAGAGTAAAAAAGTAAAAAAGCAACTCACAACTGGGAACTTACATGGCTTACATAATTATGTCTAGAACATATAGTGAATTCCTAAAAAATATATAAGAAAAAGGCAACATACCCCCCCAAAAATAAGCAAAAGATAGAATCAGATATTTCACAAAAGCAAGAAAATAAATGCTCAATAATATGAACCAAGCCTCAGCTTCATTAGTAAGCAGGGAAATGGAAATTAAAATCACAGATTCCAGTTTTCATTGTCACCCAATTGGCAAAAGCTCATTGTCAACACCAAGTGTTGGTGAGGATGTGGAGCAATGGGAACTCTCATATACCACTGATGGGAGTGTAAATTGGGACAACCACTCTGGAAAACAATCTGGCATTATTTAGTAAAGTTGTAGATGGGCATACCCCATGACCAACCATTCCTCTCCCTGGTGTTTATTCTAGAGAAAGTCTTGCACATGGACTTCAGGAGATAAGTATAAGGATCTTACCTGCAGTGTTGTTTGTTATAGCAAAATCTGTAAACAGTCCAAAAGTCCATCAACAACAGACTGGATAAATAAATTGTTGTATATTATTTGTACACACACATACACACACACAAATGAATGAACTACAACTATATGCATGAACATGGATAAATCTCACAAACATTTTTCATCAAAACAAGTCACATTGTGATAAGTTAAGAACATACAAAACTAAATATATTTTAAAATATACAATATATGACTAGATTATAAAGAAAGTCAAGGAATGATAAACAAAATTCAGGATAGCAACCCTGTCTGCTGGGAATGTGATCAGAGACAGCATACCTGGAGCTTCAGTGGTATTGGTAATGTTATGTTACTTGAGTTTAGGGCTCAAGGGAGTTTGTTTTATTATTATTATTTAAATATGTTAATTATATTTTTGTCAGTATGATATTTTTCATAATAAAAATATCTTAACAAAAATAAATCTTACAAGCTGGTGGGAGTGGCAGTGGGGAGAGATGGGCATAGTTCTCAGTCAATGCCAAGAACTGCAGAACTCTTCTAGTCCATTGCTATGGGTGATTGTCCACCTTCTGTTTCATTTTTTAATTTAAATTTTTAGTTTTTTTGTGTATTTTATTATGAAATATTTCAGAAATACAAAAGATATAAAGGATAATATCATAATCACCTATGTGTCTACGACCCAATTTAAGATGTAAAACTTTACAAAAATTTTTGAAACCCCTTGTGTAAACCTTCCCAATTGTATTCCTCTTCCTGCATCCCCAATGACCACATTTTCTGAAATTTGTATCTGTTATTCCTATGCTTGTCTTCCTAATTTTACCTACATATGCATATACCCTTAAAAGTTCCTATCGTATTGTTTGGTATTTTATATACGTGGTATCATTTGGTACATATCCTTCTGCAACTCTTTTTCCCAATAATTTTTTTTATGTTTGTCCATGTTGATGTGGCAGGATTCTTTGTAAGTAGTTTTAACTTATGTTTCCAATCCTCCAAGATTTAAAAAAATTTTTGTTATGGGAAATTTCAAACATATACAAGAGTAAATAGAATCTCATAATGATTCTTCACGTACTTGTCATCCAGCTTTAGCAATTATCAGCACATGGTCAATTTTGTGTCACCTATTCCCCCACTCATTTCCTCCCCTCTTGTATTATTTTGAAGCAAATTTCAGACATCATATAATTCTGCCTTAAATATTTCAATATGTATCTCTAAAAGCTAAGGGCTATTTTTATAAAAATATAATCATTTATCACACCTACAAATTATTAACAGGTTTTTAATATCATCAAACATCCAGTCAGTGTTCAAATTTCTCATGTGTCCTTCTTTTACATTCTGTTTGAATCAAGTCCTGTTTTAATTTTTTCTTTTAATTGCTCATTGGCTACCCTGTGCAAAGCATCGAGTGAAGTTCTGTTGAACACATCTGGTGCTGAAGATCTTATTCTGAGTGAAGGGCAGCTTGCTCACTCCATTGATGGATTGAGAATCTAGACTTCTTCAGGTGGCCTGTGGAAACCAACAGCGATTTCCATAGATGCCTGGTTTGTACATCACTGACATTTATTAACTCTGTGATGTTGTTTTTTGTGTTTTCTATGGTCCTTGTGTAAAGAGCTCCTTTAACATATCTTTCTTCGTAACATCTCATTAGATGCTTATGCAGTTACTCAGTATTTACCATATTGAGTCATATAAATAATACTTGTTTAAAATAAGTCATGCTAAGCAAATACTGATTTCCATCATCTTACCATCCTTGTTCTTCCTTAAAACTGAAGAAGGGGTGTGGGATGAGATGAAAGAGTGAGGTAATGACCAAATGAGATAATATGCCTGGAAGTAGATCGCGACCCACACGATGCTATGCAATGGTAGTTTCAGTAGAACAAGCAACCCTCGTCTCACACCTATTTTAATTTTGGACTAACTGTATTGACAACTTCTCCTTAGTCTACTTGTCTTATATTCAGGCTCTTATCCATCATTTGGGCTGTTGCAGTGTAGCATCCTCTGCCAGGCCCACGGTGCAGTCTTGCCAGTGGTGCTCTCATTGTTGGCATGGTGGAGTTCTTATGACAATTTGAACATTTTCTCCTTTCTTTATTAAGAATAAAAATGAGTAGAATTGGAAAAATGAGGCTGCTGATGCTAGTGGTTAGAAACATTACTGTAATAAATGTGCTACCATTAAGACAAAGATGAGCTTCTTGGAGGTACTAACAGCAATGAATCTTTAGCCCCATCTGAACTCTTAGTCACAGGCCAGTTGACATATATTCTGTGAAGAATAAAAAAAAAATTGGCCAGGTGCAGTGGCTCATGCCTGTAATCCTAGCACTTTGGGTGGCTGAGGTGGGAGGATTACTCAAGGCCAGGAGTTTGAGAACAGCCTGAGCAGCATAGCAAGACCCTGTCTCTACAAAAATTAAAAAAAAATTAGGCGTGGTGGTGCATACCTGTAGTCCTAGATACTCAAGAGGCTGAGGCAGGAGGATCGCTTGGGCCCAGAAGTTTGAGGTTGCAGTGAGCTATGATGATGCCACTGCACTCTAGCCAGGGTGACAGAGCAAGAACCTGTCACAAAAAAAAAAAAAAAGATTAAAAAAAATCTACAAATGCTAAAAGTACATTGCTTGATACTATGATTAAAATGTGAAATGTCATTGGGGATTTTATAATTATTTTAGCTTTCTGGGAATGAACTGTCCTTAATACATGTAAGCCTATTATTTGACTTTCGGATATTTTCAGAAACACATCATGTTCAGAAACACGGAACTGCCCGTAATTGAATAAAGCTTCCCCTCCCACAGTTACCCGCAGAGTTAGAACTCTGGAGATATAGTGAGGAGACCAGCCTAGCCTTGCCATAGGCTAGCCAGCCTGGAATGGAGGGTAGCAGGAGAAAGGGGTGGACATCTTGCCCAGGAGAGTAAGCCACTTCTCTTTTGCAGTCCAAGGCAGTTATGTCATGAGAAGCCATCCTGATGACATGTGCCCAGTTCACATGGTCAAAATATGCTGTCCAGCTGCATTATTTCCTCCTGTGGTAGGCGTTGTAGGTGTCATCTTCTGGTATTTGGGTGAGGCAGGAGCCTGAACAGCCTCATTGAAGTCTTGATGACACTGAGAACCTGGCAGTGACTTAAAGCATCATTTGATACAAGACAGAGGACTCCTTCAGCAGTTAGGATTGTCAGTGTTCTGTAGCTAAAGCCCAACAGTAGTTCTTTACCTCATGGCCTTGACTATCTGTGGACAGGATTAGGGGATACAGCATGGATATGCAGCTTTCACCATCTGTTCTGCCTTGAATTACAAATACACCAAGAATGTGCATCACAACTGCATCATTAGGAAAAGGAGGCTAGAAGTGATTTATAGCCTTGTGCCATATTTTAGATCCAACACTTTCTTTATTTATTTTGGCAAAAGCTTTGGGGGCAGAATAAATCATAGTATGCCCGTTTCATTTGAAAATAACATCACCAATATTACTTTTCCCTTGATAGCATACTTAACTCAGCTGTGTTTGATTGTATTTTCACTGTATTTGCTCTCAAGAGGTAAATTTTGCTTAGTATTAGGGGAAATGGTCTTGGGTTTAAAATCTAGCTCGTTTGAGATTCTTCTGTAAAAGAGAACCTTAGGGAAACAGAACATCATCATAATGATAATGAGCCTCCACTTTATTTAGCTAACATTGGTGAATTGTATTTGAGTTGCCTAGTCTGTTTGCTAACTAGATTGTGAGCAGTCATTTGGCAAAGAACCAAGTTTTCTTCATATTTTATTCCCCATGGCACTTAGCACATGGCAGGAATTCAGTAAAGTAGAACAGAGAAGATGTGTATATAAATAATTATAATACAAGGCAGAAAGTAGTTAGGGCTGAGAAAGAGGTATGAATGAGCTGTGGTATCCTTGAAGAGAGAAGAGATGACTTGCAGTTGGGGGAACTGGAAAGGCTTTATGGGGTGGTATCAGCTAAGCTGGGTCTTGACAGATAGGTGCACCTTAACTGAATAAAATATGGAGGATAAGAATTATCATATATTGGATGTTTATTATATGCCAGGCACTGTGCTAAGCATTTTCATGCCTAATCCAACTGAATCCTCCCAGCAACTCTATGAAAAAATGTGCTATCATTATCCCATTTTAGAGTTGAGGAAACTTGTGGCTCAGGCAGATTAGTGATTTTCTCTAAGTCACACAGCTGGTAAGTGACAGAGCCAGGATTTAATCCAGTATGACTTGAAGGGTAGCTCTTAAACACTGGGCTATACTGTCCCTTATTCTGGAAGTGAATTTAGCAGTTCAGTGTTTAGAAAAATATGGTCTATGTTCTGAAAACATTTACTAGTGATATGGCTGGAGAATAGAGTATGTGGAGGGTGGAGAGCAGAGGGAAACAAGCTTGTTCTGGTAAGTCAGGGACAGAAGACAGAGAACTTTGAATGCTATGCTAAGGAACTGGGAGATTTTTAGAAGGTGATGGAGGCATTAAATGTCTATTAGTGAAGTGGCAGTACCAGATATGTGCTTTAGGGAGACAACTCAGTGTGAAGGGGCGGGATGAGAGGCATAAAAACCAGTTAGGTGGCTATTGCAGTAATAGCTCAGGAGTGAAAAGGCATGCATAGCTCCAAGAATATGTGATTATGTGATTTCCTCCTGCAAGCCTAGTTGGGATTGTGTCATTTTAAGAAAAAAAAATGCATGCTCAAAAATTTAGGACAACATAAATTGGGAATAATTATTAGCTTTACAAAATATGCTCTATTTTAAAGGCTTTAAAATAAGAATTGGTTTAGAGAATTTTTGCACATGAATCTTTAGGAACTGCACAAATTAACCTATGTTTTTATAACATTCTTTGAAGGAACATTCACCAATCAATCATTACAAAGGAATATGGGGAATATGTATATATCCCTTATAACTAAAATGCTTTTCTTACATGGCTCCAGTTTTTCTTCTAACCCTTGTGAATGGCACTAAATATGTTATTATATGTCAAATAAATTCCTAAAATATTTCTTTAAAAAACCCCAAACCCCAGAAACCAACAGCATTAGGCATTGGAAAACTCTCATAGACTGTTGCTTCTGGACTGTGCTCTGGGTCTACAATAAATCCCTTGTCCCTGATGCTTGCTCACATTCTTGAACCGTGTGTGTAGCTCTGAGGCAGTGTGACACCATGGCACGGGCTCATTATGGTAATCACTCATGAGGTGGAAGGCTCACTAATCTTCCTTTCGTGGGAAGTTCATTCCCATGATTTCCTACCCTGAAGTGCAGAAGAAACAAATAATAAAAATTAGGTTGCTGTGAGATCTCATCACCCACTTTCCAGGGTCTTATCAGCAAAGCTAGAAACGTGTTCTGTTTAACTGCAGAGCCTGTGGGAATGGCAGTATTTCACCTCTCCACTGGCCAACATTTTTCATTTACTGCCTAAAACATGATCACCCAGATATTATGAAATTATTAATTTTAAATGTTGGAGTGATTATGTTAAAGGTGAGTTTTTATCTTTTGCAGATACATCTTAAATATTATATTTACAGTTGAAATTGCGATGCCTGGGATTTGTTTCAAAACAGCACAGGATGGAGGAAGTTGGTGGAGGTGCAAATAATAATGACCATGAGTTGATGATTGTTGAAGTTGGATAATGGGTACATGGGGGATCATTATACTGTTCACTATATAAATTAGTGAATAATTATTAGCTTTACAAAAGGTCTACTTTTGTATATGTTTGAAATTATAAATAATTTTAAAATGATCACTCTTTAGGTAGAGGGCAGAATTAGCAATGTTAAGATTTTGGGTTAAAAAGGAGAAATACTAATGGATTGTTTCTAGAAAAATGTGCAATTTCTCTTCTTAATGTATAGTACACTATTCAGTCCATCAACTCTCTCCAAGCCTATACTAGCTCTGTAGAGCTGTGATTAGTTGTGTATGCATTTGCCTGTGCCTTTTATCTGTGCTTTTAGAGCTTTTTCACCCCCGATTTGTCTCTTCCATTAGATTAGTAATCTCATCATGGCAGGACTTTTTATTTAACTGGCCCCTCACCCTATGGCACTGAGTACTATGACATCTCAAGAATAATAAAATAAATTGTTAAAGACAAGATATGAGATCAAATGGTGTAAGCCAACATTTTTCAAAAGGCTGGCAAAGGGATGGTGATTATCTAAATGTTGGTTTACATATCAGAAACATCTGAGTTCAATTCAGTCACAGTGATTCCTTCTTAAGCTAGGGAGAATGTGCCATACATTTTCTTCCTGTAAAATAGAAATAATCTAGTCTCAGGGTGCAGAAGGGAGAGGGGGAAATGGGGGAGAGATAGGGTTGGGGATGAGGATGGCACCCATGTTCTTCAATGACTCAGTCATTCCCAAGTGGTGGGGACCATGGACCTGTCCCCACCACCCTAGTCTGTGTCTCTTATTAGTGTGGCTCTCCTGAGTAGGTTAACTTGCCACCAAAAGTCTTCTACAGCAGCTGTACCCCTTTTTCTCTTTTTGCATAGAGTTGTAGAAAATTTTATTGTTTAGAAAGGTCATAGCATTATTTTAAAGGTGCCCCAAAGGCCCTGAATGTACAGGGACTTACTCAAGGTCATAGTTATGCAGCGAGGCTCATACTAGAAGCCAGGTCTTCTCCATAGTTCAGTACCATGAGCCAACTCTCCACCTCTACCCAAGTCCTACAGATATACCTTGGGGGCTTGTTTTGAGGATTTTAGGCTGATAGGAATCAAGGGATAGGTTAATAGATGCCCTGTTTGAGAACTACAATCTCTAGTTTTAGCCTTCAAAAGGAAGTTTAGAGAGGATGGCTTATCTCTTAAGCAACCTGTTAAGATGACTGAGTAGATCACTGTGAGGAAGAGGTGATATCATCAGCTCTTTCTGGCCTCCACACTGAAACTGGAGCTACACTCTTGGTAAGGAAATAAAGGAGGAAGTGAAGCAGATTCATCATCACTTAAGGAGCCTGGTATGCAGAGCTGGGATTCCCTAGCTGTTGACTGAGCAACAGAAGGAAACTTTCTCATTCACATGCTCTTAGGTGCCAGCTGAGAAGGGGTGGGGAAATGCTGGGTGTTGTGACAGACCTGTTCCCCGGTGCACTCTGCAGAGCTCATGGTAACCGTGGTGATATCAGGTCTTCTCTGGCTAGCATTGTTCAACACCTCCAGAAAGTTTTCTTTAGTAAAAACCTTGTGTAGTAGTTCTGAATGGATAATTGGCAAATACAGCTTGGACACAACAGGTAGATTTATTTGATTATTTCAAAGTTTCTTTTACTAAATGGACACTAACACTTAAAATTCTGCTTCCCTTGGCCCCCTAAAAGTGGTTAAGAAAATGAGTAGTGAACAAGCCCACATTCCAGGGGCTCAGCAAATCAAACATGTCAGGTAATTTGAGCTCTTGGAATCCTAGGCAGGTTCTCAGCCCTAATTTTTACTCTAGGAATAGGTACTTTTTCAGTTGTTAAGAATACAGAATTACAGCTTGCAGGTACAACATCTAGCTACCCTTCTGAAGTGTCCCCAGATATAAAAGGAGCCTTGGCTTTTTCCTGCTTGCAGGCAGGCAATCCTTGTGTCTAGAGTATGCAAGGTCCCTTGCTCTGTCTGCTCCTTGAAGGGCTCCAGGAATGAGATGAAGTTCCCATGCTCATACTCATGGAATAGTCCAGCCTTGTATTTCCTCTTCTGTCAAAAACTTCCTCAGGAGCCAACTCAAATCTCCTTTGCCCTAATTTGGGTCCATTTCTTGAGTAGTCATCTGGTGGCACGATAACTACTTGACCATTATTAAGTGGCTGCACCTTGAAAATTTTTTTTACAAGCTTTGAGCCTCTCAGAAGAAAGATATTTTAAATCTGGTAAATAAACAAACATGACATACCTTAGACTTGGAGTCAAGTAGAAGGGAGGGTAGGAAGGGTAGCCTGAGAATCCAAACCCAAACTGAGACCTTGCAATGAGCTACAGGAGCCAGTTCTGGTTTACATCATTCTTAATGATAAAAGAGCAGAGGCCTGGGCTGACACAGCAGGGAGACTGACTCTGGATTCACATGGGGTAGAAGCCAATGCAGACCTCTTTAAAGGGAACATCAACAACCCTAAGATGTGAGTTAGTGACTCCTAGGATAAAGGCATGGGGATCTAACCAAGAGATACTGCAGGAAGAGGCAGGCTCCAGGACTCTGAGGGGAGATGCACTTCTGGGGCAAGGGATGGAAAGGGATGAAGCCATGTTGGAGCCCTTTGAGAAGGATAAGTCAGGCCTCACTGGATGGTGGATGTTGTCTTGGGCAAACAAGCCAGGCCAATTGTGAATCTTTGGATCTTTCTTGTCATGTGGCAGCCATCTCCAGGTTTTAACTTGTGCTCTTCTTTCTTAATGTCAAGCTTATGTTATGGTTTTTATGTCTCAGGCCCCCTCAGTGGTAAATATTTTTTGGATCTTGATTGTTTGTGCACACACTGATTTACACTTTTCTTCCTCCGATCCTTTGCATTGTTTTTCAAAGTCAACCTCCTTGCTTACTTACAATTGCACATGATAAGGGTAATGACTATGGTATTCAGTATGGCTCATATCCTTGCATAATGAGCTACTAGCCAGGCCTATTATAAGTACTGAAGTGTAACTCTAAATTCACAAGCACAAGAAGTATAGTAATAATCTAATTTCTTGGATCACCTTTCTTTCAGAAATGTTCTGAAAAATTTATTGATTCTTTCCTGAAAAATTATGAATTGAGTCTTCTGTCTCCTTATTGAAGTTCTCATTGTGATTATCCTCATTTGACAGTTGAGAAAATATCAGCATAAAAATAAGTACAGCTTTCTTTATACCTTAGATGTTTCATTTACCTCCAAACATAGTTATTTTAAGAGTGCTTAAATGTATCTGAATGGTCACCAAGAATTTCTGGTGGATTTTTGACAGTAACAGTTTTAAAAAGCTGTCTTGGATGGCTGAATCCAAGCCTGTCCTGGTGTCCTTGAGTGGGAATTGTCATTCCTTATTTGTATCTGTCAGTGGTTACTCCCAAGGAGCAAAGACAGGATGGCTTAGGGCCAGAGCGCCACCACTTGTGGCAAAGCCACTCAAGAACTACTGCCCTGTGGCTATGAGGCCAGTCACTTTGCCTGTGTCCTGCACATGAGAGGACAGCAGGGACAAGGGAAAAGATGTTTCTCTGCCATCTTCAAGATAAAGTGGGCGAGCACAGTACCTAGGCCCCTTGCCTTGGCCACAGGCAAGCACATCTGCTCTACCACCAGTGTGTTGCAGCCATACCTGGCTCCCCAGAGGTCCTGTGGAGCTCACACAAACTGTAGCAGCCCATGTATAAAGTGCTCTTGCAATGTGGCACTACTTGCCAAATTAAGTACATGCATATCCCATGATGAGGTTTCTGTAGGCAATCGACACCCTCCCCTTTCCTACACCAACCAGGAGAGATGTTGCAAACAATGGAAACTTGGTGGAAGTGAGAATGGGGGAATGTTTGCAGGGCCACATCCTACAGTTGTGCAGATTGTGCCCTCAACAAGCCTCTACCTGAGGGAATGAGTGGGAGCTGAAACCCAGCCTGAGCGCCCCTTTTCTGAGCCTTGCACTTCACTGTGGTGCTGTATCCTCCAGGAGGAAGAGGTGCTTTTTCTGAGGCACATAAAGACACCATATGGGTGAAAGGTTGCCTAAAACGATTCCCATATGTGTCCAAAATGAGTCACACATGAGGCTACTTTGTGGCAGCTTTGTTTTGGTGGTGGGAAGTTGGAGGCATTTGGAGTGTTCAATACTGGGGAAGCAAAGAGGCCAAATGTAGTGGGTGCACACTATGGGGTACTCTGCAGCAGTCAGAATGAGGGCCTAGATGTGCACATAGCAACATGGACAGGTCTTAAAAATAAAGTGAGGAGTAAAAAATGTAAGACACAGAAGGAGGTATATAACACAATACTATTGATGTAATTTAAAATACATGCAAACTAAACAACACGCTTCACATGAACACACGCAAGCCAAAAATATATATAAACATATTAGAATGGTTGCATATTGGGGAAGGACAGGAGTGAAAAGTGAGAATAGGAGGAAATACATACATACAAAAAACAAAAGAGGGGCCTTGTATGGACCAATTATAGTATAATGAGCCATGAACTGAAAAGTATGATTAACTTAACACTCTATACCTGAGGCCTAATAATTTTTTTTTAACCTAAGTGCACTGGACCTTGCCATTTGAGGCTTCCTCAACCCAGCTGTTGACTCCCAGCATGGTTTTAACAGGATGAATACAGCTTTTGAATGATCTCATTGACAGAAATTTATATCTGGATTCCATGAGCTGCCTTATAACATGCCAGCTCTTATCAAACTCAGGGATATATGATGCTCTTTTTTTTTTTAAATTAGAGGTGGGGGTCTCACTGTCTTGCCTAGGCTGGGGTATGGTGGCTATGCACAGGCATGATCATAGTGCACTACAACCTCCCACTCCTGGGCTCAAGTGATCCTCCCGCCTCAGCCTCCTGATTAGCTGGGATTATAGGTGCGCACTGTGCCTGGCTTATCCTCTTTAAAATCCTTGGGAATTACCTTGCTTTATCTATATCATTTTAGTTTCCTGATGCCCATAAACAGAATGAGAGTAAATATAAAAGCTATGTGATCAAAGAACGAGGACTGAAAAGAAGAAAAGAAAACCCTCAATTCAGTCTGGACTGGTTTCCTAGAAATATTGTGCCCACTTTCTACATCCAGCCAAGGCTGGCAACAGAAGGATCAGGCTGGGCCTTCAGTCATTGGGACACAGTGTCCCAGCTTCTTCAAGGTCAGGTCTAGAACATTCTAGACCAATGCAATCAAAAAGTACCTGGTGCTAAAAACTTACACCATTTAAAAACAACATTTGAACAATTCAGCACCATTTCTGAGATACTCTGAGATATTTCCTGGGCTACTGGTGTGTGCAGCTTAAACCCAAACAAGCCATAATATTCTCCAAAGTAGCATGTGTTAGGTATATACCCAATAAGTATAAGTTAGATTGAGTGACCTTTTATCATCCATTTAGTGTCACCTCTTGTCCTTATGGTATCTGTGTATATTTAAAAAGGTGCTTCTCAGGACGTTGGTACTTTGAAACAGGAGTCTGCCAACCTCCCCATTCGCTGGCAAGTTAGTAAACTCCTCTTTCCTTCTCAAAAAAAAAAAAAGAAAGAAAAGGTGCTTGTTCCTCCTGGAGACACACCCCCACTGTAAGGCAGAGATGGGGCAGATGGAGCTGTGTTTCAGCTCCACTCACCCCCTCAGTTGTGCGTGCCATAACTGGGCACAACTGTAGGACCCGGTCCTACAAACATGCTCTTCTGGAGCACTTCTACTCTAAAGGTAGAGTTTGATTCTACTCCCCTTGAGTCTAGGTGAGCTTGTACCTTGTTCTACCCAACAGAATATAGCAAAACTGACACTCTGTGATTTCTAAGGTTAAGTCATAAAAAGTGATACAGTATCCACCCTGTTGACTGGAATGCTTGCATTTGTAGCCTTAAGCTGCCATGTAAAAGGGGACTGCCATGCTGTGAGAAAGCCAAGCCACAGAGAGAGGCCATGTGTAGGTGCTTTGGTCAGCAGTCCTAGTTTTTGAACGTTTCAGGCCCAGGCACCAGATGTGTGAGTAAACAAGCCTTCAGATGCTTTTACTCCCAATTGTGAAGTCATCACCTGACTTTGAATCTTCCCTGCTGAGGCCCCAGACAGCTTGAAGCAGAGAGAAACCATCCCCACCATGCCCTTTCTGAATTCCTGACCCACAGAATCTGTGAGCACAATAAATTGATTATTTTTATGCCACTAAGTTTGGGCTGGTTTGTTACACAGCAATAATAACTAAAAGTCCCATCATCTTCAACAATGCCAAAAAGTAGGGCAATAAAAAAGGGAGAATTGTTATAAGTTAAAAATTAAAAAGTTGTAAACTAAGAGAGACATAGGATATATATCAACAAATGCAAATAACATTGTTTTGCTCTTCATTAGAATAAACTATTGCAGAAAGACATGTAGGAAAGTCAGGGCAATTTGACTTGTGACTGGATACCAGATGACATTAAGGAATTATTGTTAATGTTTTAGATGTGATATGGTGGTTATTGAGAAAAGAGTCCTTATGAAAATAACTGGGATTTGCTCTAAGATTTGCTTTAAAATGAAGCTGAGGGAGGGATGGGGTATAGATCAAACAAGATTGCTATATACTGATAATTGTTGAGGCCAGGCAATAGTAATGGGGTTCATTACCTTATTATCTCTACTTTTGTGTATATTTGAAACTTCCCATACAAAAAAATTTAACAAAAGAGAGGGTGGAAGGACTGACTTCTCTGTGCCATTCTTCCAGGCTGTAGTTATGTGATAGCAGATGTCAATGGTTTAAATAGATTTCCCTCTTATGAACATGACCTCTATGCATGCTTGGAGGCTTCTTAAAACCCAGGACCATACCTCAATGTGAGGGATTTCATGCATAGAGACAGACTGGCAGAGGAAGTCATATTCTTAAGCAAATGTTTGGGCACTCCTCAAATCAGTATAATTTTTGGTGGCTAAAAATCCCCTTGAAGGCAGAATTATCTTCTTTGGCAGTACCCAGTCCAGTGCTAGGTAAATTCTTGGCAAACTGATTTGAATTTAAAAACCTGATAGTTCAGGATTAATTCACCAGCTTTCTCTGAAGATTATGTAGTATTCAATTTTCAGCCTTGAAATATATCTGTCAGCAGAAAGGCAAATGGGCTGCATGTTGCTATGCAGACGACACGTTTTGGAAGGTCTGTTTGCTTGTGGATTCTCTTTCTCCCTTGAAGAAAAACTATTAATTCATACTGCAGCTTGCTGCTCTCTGCTTGGTTTTGGCTATGTCACCAAGCCCAAAATAGAAAGTTCTTTTACTGCAGAGCAGGGAAGGAGGTTTAAATTTATCAATTCAAATAACAAAGGGTAGCATTATACTGGCTTTTCTCGGATGGAGAGTAGGGGGAGATAATGCCTGTTTCATTAGGAGAAAAAGTGATCTGATGCTGGCAGGGGCTGGGACCAGGAGACAAGCTTTCACTGTGGTAAGTTGGGCTTATTTCCCATCCTGGCCCCCCCTCACTCCCTCCTTCTAACAGTGTCACCTCTTTTAGGACATGGGAAAGCAGCTGAGCCACTGGGGAATCAGTTTTGGAAATGTCACTGAAGTTATCAGACTGGGAACAATTCTCTGAGCCAACCCCCTTCTCACTCAGCTTTTGAAGGAGTCAGTACCTTGCCACAAAATTAAACAGCAGGGAAATGCTATCTTTCTCCTATCAAATGGTCAAAATTTTTTAACTAGTCCCCAGCAGTGGAAAGAGTTTGGGAAAAATGGGCATTCTCATACATTGCTGGAGGAGAGGCAAGCAACCTGACAACATGGATCCCAAACAGTAGAAACATGAATACCAGAGGATGTGATCCAGGGGGTCTCCTCATGTATGGCTGGTAGAAGTGTAAATTGATTTCTAGAGGAATACTTGCACTTGTACAACAGAGACATTTACAATAATGTTCACAGTAGCAGTGTGTGCAAGAACAAAATCCTAGAAACAATGCAATTGTCCATTAATGGGAGAGTGGATGATAAACCATAGTATATTTATGCATTGAATTATTTTACATCAGTCAAAATGAATGAACTGCAGTGAAATGCATTGAAATGGATAAATTTTACCAAAATAATATTACGTGAAAAATAAAACAAGTCCCGAAAGATCACATACAACATGATATCCTTTTTATAAAACTAAAACCAATTTTTAAAATTACTCCTTAGGGCCGGGTGTGGTGGCTCACACCTATAATCCAGCACTTCGGGAGGCTGAAGCAGGAGGATTGCTTGAGGCCAGGACTTTGAGATCAGCCTGAGCAAGAGCGAGACCCTGTCTCAAAAAAAAAAAAAATTACTCTTTAGGCCGGACTCGATGGCACATAACTGTATAGTCCCAGCTACTCTGGAGGCTGAGTCAGGAGGCTCTCTCAAGCCTACGAGTTCGAGTCTATAATAAGCCATGATCCCACCTGTGAATAGCCACTGCACTCCAGCCTGGGCAACGTAGTGAGACCTAGTCTCTAAAAAACAAACAAATAAACAAAAACAACATATTACTCTTTAGGAATAATACAGATATAATAAAACTATATAAAAAGGAAAGCAAGGAAATGAGCATGGATTCTGGATGGTTGCTTTGGGTGGGGAGCACAGAGAGGTGGGTCAACAGGGGCAGGGGAGCTGTGGTTAGATATTGGTTATGGTCAAGAGCCTAGCTTTTGTTTTGGGTTGTGGATTCACAGGTACTGATTACATTATTACTGAATTTATTGCCTAAATTAATGAAATAGGGCCATTCACATACCAATTATGAGAATGTGTCATGAACCAAGGATTATGGTTAATGCAATTCTGTGTACCTGACATTAAAAAACAAAAACAGGGTATAGCCTTTGGTGTTGTCATTCCACTTCTAAGCATTTATCTTAAGGAAATAAGCAGAAATGCACACAAAAATTTATAAGCAAGGACATTTATCACAAAAACAAGCTAAGTACCAAACTAATGGATTAATTATATAAATTGAGTTACACCAATATGCTAGAAAACTAGGTAGCCTTTAAAAAATATCATTTTCTAATAGTATCTAAGTATATGGGAAAATGCTCATAATATATCAGTTGAATTAAATGGTACAATATGAACCCAGTATTATATTTCTCCTAAATATATATGTACAAAAAAAGCTGGGAAGATTATACATCAAAATGATAATAGCATTTATCTCTGGATGTTATGATTGTTTCTTCTTTAAACTTGGCAGTAGTTCACAAATTTGCTACAGTGAACATTAATTCATTTATAATCAGAAATAATTTTATTATAAAAATGGATTTTAACAATAATAGCTAATAGAGATGGAATACTTGTTATATGCTAAGATCTTTATATGGGTTACTTTATTTAAAGATTAAAATAACCCTATGAGAATGGTGCTATTATGACCCCCATGTCACAGATGAAGATATTGAGGTTTAAGGGGTTAAATAAATTGCATGAGGGCACAGAGATCATAGGAAATGGTACCTTCAATTAGGCTTCCAGGGGGCTCTTTAAAGGGTACCCAGTGGTAGAGCCCTGGTCTCCCAGACCCGGGGTGGCTACGCAAGAGAGAATGATCTGAGAACAGTATTGGAAACTGACATCGACACAGAGAAAGAAGCCCCCTCGGGGTGTCTGAGCTAAAGCCTACACCAGGCAGCCAACCAGAGAACATAGGGAGGGCAAGACATGAAGGAGCCAAGGCACCCAAGCCCTGAGGGTTTCTGATGAGTCCTTGTGGGAAAAGGAGACCCCAGTGATTGAGAATCAGCTGGAGAGCAGAGATATTTTACTCATGGCTCTGACCAGCTCTGACTCCTACCAGCCATTGCAGGACTGGCTTCTAGAGCCTTCGGTGGTGAGAAGGAGGGCACTCTAGGGATGGGACAGAGCCAGGAACTTAGCTGCGGTCTCTTCTCATCACTCATGCTTTAAATATAAGCTCTGATGTGATCAAGGCGCCAGAGATAAAATGCCTTTCTCAGGCTAAGCAGGCAGGATCTGGTATCCAGTTTGGACAAGATAGTGGAACACAGACTCAGGGGGAAAAAATCCCTTGGCCTCAGCACTAGCACACAGGAGTTGAAGAATTCGACACGTTAACATTGTAGAATAAACAAATGTAGGCATGGTTTCCTATGTTTTCTTCAAAACATTTAGAATAGATATGATTTAAGAGGGAATGATTTTAACAGTTAGTCTTTCTCTTCTCAGTTGAAGAATTCTGGATTATCCTTCAAGATGTAGTCAAGAATCAGCTTCTGTGGAAATATTTCCCCAGCTTCCCCAAGCAACAAGGCCGTCCCTCTTCTGTGCATGTTTAATAAATGATTTGTTTGCCAGTCAGACTGTCTGTTTTCCCTGCTGGAGCATAAGCTAAGTGGACTGTATATTATGCACCTTTGGGTTTTTCCTCCTTTCCCTGCACCTCTCTCCATCACCTTTCCCTCACATGCATCCCTATGCCCGCCATGTGGTAAGTGCTAATTAAATGTTGATTGTTGGAACAGAGAGCTATAGAGGTTCAGGTGTGGTCTTCTAGAATTCCTAGAGCTGGGAATCAAATCCCTCTTTGGATCTCTGAGAGAATCTGATGAAAGCTAAGAACCTTTCCCAGAAAAAAAGCACACACAAAAGAAAATTCCCAACTTTATAGCACTAAATACACACACTAATACATACACAAATGTGTACATATAAAACTGGGGAAATCTGAGTAAGACAGATGAATTGAATTAATATCAATATCCAAGTTGTGAGATTATACAATAATATTCCAAGATGTAATATTCCAGGGTATAATAGAATATTTAGCACAACTATTGGCTACATGTTCTTTGGGCCTGTGATTCTGCCAAGAGATGCCTCATCATGTTTACTCAGATATCCTGGGCATTTTCTTTCATAATTATAAAAGCAATATGTATTCATTACAGAAGAATCAAGAACGCAAAAAGAAGATAAAAAACAATCCCACTCACCAGAAGCAACTACTATTAACATCTCACTGCATAGCTTTCTAAAGTCTCTTATAAACATATAATATGTTTACTAAAGTTGGGGTTATATCACACACTATTTTATAAGGTACTTTTTGTACTTAATTTATTATGAATAATAGTCTCTGTCAATAAACATACTTCTATGATAGGATTTTTAATAGCTACAGAGTTGGTAACAGTATTCTTAAAGTTGACCCAGCCTTCTGGAATGATGAACTTTGCCTTCATTTCAGAGATTTTTTTTCTGTAACAGAAAAACAGTTCCCCTGTAACTGAGAATACTGTCTGGACATTATGGGCATCATCAGGGGACATGGTCATTTCTCTCTTTTTTCTTTAGCCAAACTGCAGTAGCTAGGGAAAGGGCTGTATTATATCTGTGGCAAAGTTCCTGGCCACAAAATTTTGGCTATATCTATAAAATTCTAATTCCAGGTGAGAGGGCAGTATAAACTTAATTTTTCTGAAAACTACAAAGGAGAGGAATAGAGATAGATACCAATGAGTTTCAGGTATTGTCAAGTATGCTGAGTGCACAAATCTTCTGGTAGTTGTGCAGGCCCAGTTGCCCAGAGCATGGCAGGCTTTTCATGAGCAGAGCCACTAAGATGCTGACTGCTTAGGACTTCGTTGTGGGGCTTCTGGCGCATAGAAGGCCTAGGTACAAAGAGCATGTTATCCTTTTCAACTATGGCACCCTTTTCAGATATAAGATTCTGAGCTGACAGGAGCATGAGACTAGTTAACTGTATTAATTCTTGGATTTATTCCTAAGCGACTTTCTCTCTACACAAGTCTTGCGAATGTCTGCATGGTGGCAAGGGAAGAGAGGGGATGTTCTTTTTGTTCCATCTCCACTGCTCCTTGAATTTCATCCCCCATCTCTACTTCATCCAGTGGATTTGTCTCCACATGATGTTTTTGATATCCCTATGTTCTGTTTCCAAACACCACTCTGTATTTCACTGCAGACATTGAGGGACTCTAACTGGCATTAGAGAGGTTTTTTTTTTGAGACAGGGTGTTGCTCTGTTCCCCGGGCTAGAGTGCAGCAGCATCTGTATAGCTCACTGTGACCTTGAACTCCTGGGTTGGGGCAATCCTTCTGCCTCAGGCTCTGGAGTAGCTGGGACTACAGGTGAGTGACACCACACCCGGCTAAGTTTTGTATTTTTTGTAGAGACAGGGTCTTGCTATGTTGCCCAGGCTGGTATTGAACTCCTGGCCTCAAGTGATTCTCCTGCCTCTGCCTCCCAAATTGCTGGGATTACAGGCATGAGCCACCCACCTGGCCAATAGAGGGTATTTAAAATCAGAGCCCACTTAGAAATTATAACAAAAATAATAATATCTAACACTTATTAGACATATACTATTTTGGTGTTATACATTTATATTCATTTAATTCTCAGAAGAAGCTTATTATTTGGCTATTATAATTATTCCCACTCTATAGATGAGAAAACTGAGACTCAAAAAAATTAGGTAAACTTGCCAAACTTCACATAGCTAGGCAGTTACAGAACCAGAATTTAAGCCCAGGTCCATTTAACTCCAGAGCCATTTCTTACCCTGCTTTATCTTCTGTCTCAGTAAGTCAGGGAACTGGAAGGAACAACAAAAACAAAATAAACCTAACATAAGACCAAGAGAACTACTGACAAATAAGATACGTCTCATTCCTTCTCCATGTTTAATGTCAATTTTTATATCTTGGCTAAGAGTGCCTATTATAAAGCTATTTGCTCAAGGTTATCCTCCTACCCCACCCCCATCATCAGATGATTTTTATTTATAGCTATGTTTAAACATCATGGGCAAAATTCAGTCTTGCTGTATACTGACTTTGCCATCTCAGCAAAGATTCTTTCTCAAAGCATGTTTGCTTTATTTACTGTCTGGTTTTTGCCAAGAAATTAAAAGGACAGTTTTTGTGGGGGTTTGCTTTTAAATTTTTGCTCCAAATATTCCTTGGCTCTAGAATTGAGTCAAGTCAAATTAGTCAAGACCAGATCAATCAAACTGAATTTTCAGATCCATTGATTATTTGGAGTTCTATAGAGTAAGCAAACATTTGGGATTTCTTCTAAAGGACAAGATATTCTGATTTAGTTCTGTATTGTTTATAATCATGTATGCTTTACTTCACTGTCTGAATGCTAGTAAGAGCTTCCTAGAATTCATTCCTTAAGAAGTTAAGTCATGGCATCTAATCATTTGGCAGGATGTTTTAAGTACACATAATTATATATTCCCTGCATTTTGTGATGGTGGTGAGCCAAGTAATCTGCATCAAGAGAAAATAAATAACACCCACATTAATGCTACCAACAAGGAGCTCACAGTACTTTGGAAAAACTCATTATAATCTTAGCACATAATGGGTGTTGAACACCTTTTTAATCTACCAAACTAACATCACTACCACCTTTCCAGGTAAAAGAATCTAGCCAAAGAGAAATTATATTGGTTCTGTTCCATATTTCAGCCCTTGGAAGGTCAGCTGTGTGACTGTAGCTGAAACCTTACACTTGGGGTATGCAGTCTTAAATCCTGACCACTACCTTGGGCAAGTCCCTTCTCCTTTCTTGGTGTCTGTCTGCTTCTCGCCCTATCGGACAGGACCAGTTCTCACAGAGGTTCGGGGCAATGGTGAAGAGTAAGATAAGACAGAATACTGGGTGTGGGCACCAAGTGATGGTTTTTTCCTCATTCATTCCACCATGGTCTTAACTCTTACTCCTCTATTATTTGAGAATGTTAACTACAAAACAGGGTAAAAGGACTTTTTCCCAGTCTGGTAAATTAAGTATGTGATAAGCCTTCTGGAGGAGTAGATCTGATGTACTTTCTTCTGGGCACACTAGTGGGAGGTACAAAGAGAAAGCAGAATTGCAATTTCCAGCCTAGGTAGGCGAAGCCAGTCAGCCTTGCCAAGCAGGTTGTCTTGGACAAAGGAGAATTTTCAGTCCCACCATTGGCTGATGGGACCTCCAGGGCCTTCAGACTGTTTTTGGTAGGGATGATGCCCTCAGAGAGACAGAGGGAGCGCTGTCCTCCAGTGCATCACTGAGCAGAGTCGACTGCGATGGAGGGTAGGGAGCCTCGAAGACAGACGACCAGGTTCAGCTCTTGCCTTGCCCCATGGGGCTAAACGTCCTTTGGAAAGTTTCTATCTATCTCAGATCCTGGGGGCATCATTATCTCTTTTCTGCCTACTGTTGGGAGAATACAAGCTCCAGGGCAGTGCCCCATGTCTGTTTGGACCTCTCTATTCCCCAAGCATGGGATCTGGCACATAGTTTGTGCTCTATGGAGCCAAATATTTCTGTAAACGCAGGGACAATGGAATGAGAAAACGTTTCGCAAACCCCAAAGAGATTCATAACCAGACCGAGGTTCCATCCTAGCGTATCATAACTTTCTTTTTTTTTTTTTTTTTTTCTCTCCACCCAACAGAATGTATCATAACTTTCTTTAAAGCGCAGATCGTCGCCGCATCTAACACCACCGGGACGAGGTCAGGACAGGGGTATCCATCTTCTACGGGCTTTCTCTCTAGAAAGTAGGCCAGAGCGGGCATGGGTTGAGGGTATCTCATTGCCACGGAGAACTGGACTCGGAGGAAGGCGACGAGACGCAGGGTGCGGGGAGGCGAGGCGCGGTCAGAGGCCCAAAGAAAAGCCCAAGCTTCGCCCCCGCCATCGTGCCCCACGAGACACCTAGGCCCAGGTACAGGTGTGTGCCGGGGGAGTCAGGTGCACTGCGCGGCACTGCCCCCGCAGGTACACCCTCCTCCGCCTACGAGTGACCTAATTACAAGGTGCCGGCAGCGCCCAGAGATGGGAGTGGCTACTCCAACCAGGCTGCCACTCGATGCCCATCCCTGCCCCCCCAAAATACGGGAACCCCACACAATTCCAGCGCTGTTGCACCATAGAGGAGCCATGGCGTCGCAATTCTCGTTTCCGTAACCGGGCTGCCATTCCCCAGGTGAAGAGCTGAGGCCTATCAACAGCGCTGCGTTCCCGAGGAAACAAGTCTCAGGCAGCCAGCAGCCCGGCTCTCACCCCGCCCGCGCCTGCGCCGTGCCCGCGCCAGGCCTCGCGGGGCGTGGTGCTCGGGGGTTAGCCCCATTCGCCGCTGCGAGCACTGCGCTTGCTCGGGCTCCGTCCTTCCCCCTTCCGCGGACCCCCTTCCTTTCGGGAGACCACGCCCTAAAAGCGAAAGCGCCTCAGTTGCCCGCCGGGTACGCTGCGCCTGCGCCTTGGCCCCTAGTGTGCACCCTACTCCGGTCGCTCAGGCGACCCGGGTCTGCCCTGCAGCTGCGCAGCTCGCGTCCCGGCCCTTCGTCCCTCCGCTCCCGCCTCCTGACGCCGGGCATGACGTCACCACGCCGGGCGGCCGCCATTACAGAGAGCCGCGCTCCGGGGCTAGGGCGAGCGGAGGAGGCACAGCGGCCGGCGGCCGAGCGCTGCGGGGAGAGCCAGCGGGACAGCGTCGAGCAACCGCCAGTGGCCACAGAAGTCCCCCGGGAGCCGGCGGCGGTGTGTGCGTGTGGCCCGTGTGCGGGCGGCGGCGCGGGAGGAGCGAGGAGCGGCAGCCGGTTGGGGCGGGTGGCATCATGGACGAGAAGGTGTTCACCAAGGAGCTGGACCAGTGGATCGAGCAGCTGAACGAGTGCAAGCAGTTGTCCGAGTCCCAGGTCAAGAGCCTCTGCGAGAAGGTGAGCTGCAGTCCGGCTGCGGGAGCCGCCGCGGGGCTGAGCCCGTCGGAAAGGAGGCGGCCGCGGGGAGGGTGCAACATGGCGGAGGCGGGCGGCCCGGGCCCCCCGAGCCTCCCAGACCGGCGCCCGGCCCGGCCGGCGGCGGCTGCCGAGCGACCCGGCGCCCCCTGCCTCCCGCGTAGGGATTGGCTGTCGCCGCCACTGCCGCGTAAAATGGCGCCGTTACCCCGACTCCGGGGCTTTTGAGTCTCCTGGCCTTGGCGCCGGGCGGGGTGGCAGGGGCAGCGGAGACCCTGTGGATCAGGATCGGGGAGGGTTTTGAGATCCAGGTGAGTGGGCTTGGGCTCTGCGGCTTGGAAATGGAGCCTGGGCCTCTACAGTGGGGTAAGAGGCTTTTCACTGGTCCTCAGGCCTTATGTACAGCGCTGCCCAGAGGGTCTCCCAAAGGCAGTCTTCCGTGTCACATACCAGAACCTATCTGAAGGTCACACAGCTTTAGTACCGTCCTGGATGGTTTATATTAAACTTACCAAGCGATCTTCTCCAGAGACCTATTTAAAGGGTGTCTTTAAGAATTTTAAAATTAATCTCTAATCTAATTTCTACGAAGGTCATGGTAGTAGTTATAAGGGAGGAGTATAACTTAGTTTTCATAGATGGAAGAAATGGAGAATATGGTGAGTCATACTACATGAGGAGCTTTTGGATTGGAAATCAAGTGTTAGTTTAATCTATGATTTATATGATGACTCAAATTGGGTAGTGTGGAAACCTTTCGGTAAGCTTAACATACTCGGCTTGTTGCCATTTATTTTTAAAATGAGCAACATAGACTGGAAGAGTGGCACATTTTGTATCCTCACTCTTGGTTGAAAAAGTTACTTGATTGTATTTTGTGGCTGCAAGTAACCACTGGTGACTGAGCTCTTAGTGTAGTCCAAACCTTGTGCTTAGTGTTTAATTTATCTCACAGATGCTGAAAATGGATGTTGTAGTCCACTTAATAACACTAAACTTTGTATTTTTTAGTACCTAATTCTGTTTTGGTTTCCCCTGGGAAAACAAACAGGTAGTCTACTTAGCTATTAGCTGTGCATTGTATTTTTAAACTCTTGTAACTCAGTTTTCTGAAGTATACAAAATGTTGATTTCCACTGTGGAAATTTTAACTTCCCTTTTCAAAGGTAACTTTGCAGCATGTCATTTTAGTACAGAACAGTGGAATATCATATTAGCATTTTGTATTAGTGAAAACAGTTATTGGAGAGCTATGCCGATTTGTTTGTAGTTTGATGTGAAAATTAGGCTCATGAGTTTGATGTATATGTTTCTCAAGGCAGGCTTTTTCAGAAACCATCCTGTGAACAATTGGAATTTAAGTAAGTCCAGTTTAGATTTATTTATCCCAAGCCTGAACAAAACTCCACTACTGGTTGATGTGGTGGTATATCATCTGTTGCAGCTGAATTTTAATGGTAGCAATGTATTGAATCTCCTGTTTTTTGACCCCTTAATTCTCTCACATCAAATGAGGTTGGCGTTTATTTTAGAGGTTTAGAAATAGGCCTTTAAAAATTACTTAATATATATTGGCAGATCTTAATTTCTAGGTACTATAAATAATGATTTTTCTGATTTTAGGGTTCAGTACTTAAAGAATTTGGGTCAGTAGTTGGCTAGTTGACTAGTCATTTGTGAAGAAAACATTGAAAAGGAAGTAATGGTGTAATTGGAAGACCACTTGCTGTGAGTTAGACCTGGACACTAGTCCTCTTTCTGCTTCTATGTGAGTAATTGTGACAGACTTTGGAGCAACCACTTCACTTGGTCCTTGTTTTCCTGTCTATAAAATAAAGAGTTAAAACATGTTTTGAGGCTACTTTTAATCTTATGAGATTATACAATCAAATACTATTTTATATTAGTACTTTGTGTTTAAATATTGAACACCTATTGAATATCCAAGATTTCATACTCTATGAGGTGAATGAAAAGCAGTGAAGAATAAGTATGCTTATTCTCGAGGAGCTTTAAATCTAGTAGGAAAAACAAGCATAGTATGGAAATGAGTGGGAGGTGGACTTAGAGGTAGAGGGGTTTATGTTGGAGACTGTAGAAGATAATACTATAGTAAAGTTAAGTTTAATACTATATTAAACTTCCAAACTAAATTAATTTGAAAACAGTTTTTTGGGTATATGGGATGCATGACTTGATGTCTTTTGTACAAGTCTTTCTAGTAAAACAAAAGTTTTCTTTTCATTGTTAATATTTGTGTGGCCAGTGGCATCTCTGCATGGAAGCTACATACGCTCTTTGGTGTGATTGCCTTCTAAATAGTAATTTTGAAACTATTAAGGGTTAATTTTTTTTCATTAGTATATAATAATGCTTTTTTTAAAAAAGATACTTGTTAGAGATAACTATTTGGTAATAGTTGGTAATTTCTTTAATTACAAGAAGGAATGATGTAAAAGCCTTCCTCTACCCACCTGAAGATGCCTGATCTGAAATACTTAAAGTTACATAGTAAAGATAGATGTATACCATAAGAGATCATTGTGATTAAAAAATCCTGAGGCCATTATTAATGGTATCCCACTAACAATTAGTAGTAGGTGTCAAAAATGGGGAGAATCCGAGTGTGCATATATGGACAAGGATGAACATGGTTTTTATGTTATAAGACGTGGTTAGGGTTTATATCAAAGTCAAAGTTGCTACATGTGCAGTATACTTTGTCATTTGGGGGATCATAATTGATTGTTAAAAATTTGGTGTGTAGTTTTGTGTTAGCCACAGTTCTATAAGTCAGTAGCATTACTACATCTGTATAACTGGCCTAGTATGTTTTCGTCTACAGATTGAGAAAAGTAAATAGTATCAACTTGCTTTTGAATTAGCTACAGTAAACAGTCTTCTATTATATGACTTCACCTTTGGTTTAACTTGGGTATGATTTTTGGCTTTGTGCTTTCAGGTCTTATCAAATGTGTGGAGAATGTTGTTTGATAGCCAGGTTTTTTTTTCCCCAAAGGAGTTCTTTACCTAGGTATGCTGTTTTCCCTTGCTCTGTAAGTGCTATAAATAAAATGCAGTCATTAAGGCTTCACATAGTTTTCTTTTTTTTTTTTTTTTTGAGCCAGAGTCTCACAGTGTCACCTGGGCTAGAGTCTAGAGTGTGTCATCATAGCTCACTGCAACCTCAAACTCCTGGGCTCAAGCGATCCTCATGCCTCAGCCTCCCAAGTAGCTGGGACTACAGGTGCGCACCACCATGCCCAGCTAATTTTTTCTGTTTTTAGTAGAGATGGGGGGTCTCCGTGTTGCTCAGACTGGTCTCAAACTCCTGAGATCAAGCAATCCTCCCGCCTCGGCCTCCCAGAGTGCTAGGATTATAGGCATGCGCCACCATGCCTCACCCAAGGCTTCAGTTAGTTTTAATATTTGTTGCATGAATATGGAAAAAGCAAACAGCTTCCTACTAATTAGATGAGCTGAAAAATATTTGACCAAGATTACATTCTTATATGAGGTGGGTAATACAGTTATCTGAGTGTGTATGTGTGTTTAATTTAAAAGGCTGTTTGGCTTATTTCCATAGAAGTAATTTGAATGTTGAGAACAAACAGGTGGGAGAAGAAGCATGTTACAGAACATTATTCTCATCATACTTTCACATACATAATTCTCTTAACAAGTTTATGAGGTAGTTTTTATTCTTGGTTGTAGATGTAAACCAAAGGCTCAGAAAGGCAAAGTGACTTGACCTTAGGGGCTAAAATTGAGATTCCCTAAGCTATGGATTCTAAACCCAATCTTCCAGTATTGCTTCACAAATCCAGTTCTCTTTTTGGAGGTAGTGTTAATAATGAGCAATGTAGGTGAGGAGCCAAGCTGAATTGTGGAATCAACAATTTTGTAAAATGGTGCACTATTTTTATTCTCATTGCTTGAAAGCTTTCTATTCATGTCACATACTGTTGTCCCACTTTGCCCTGGAAACAGTAATTATTCTTCAGTTTTGGATGTGGCTAACTATATTTGCTCCTTAAATAAGATTGGTGAGATGAAAACCCCCAATCATTTTCCATATATTCTCGGATAGTATAAATCATGATCCAGAGACTGAGCTCAAAAATATTCTAATAAAGTAAAGCTGACTTTTACATTGTTCATTGCAGCTTATAAAATGCCTTTCTTTTCATCCTCATAGCTTCCAGAGTCAAGCATGTGTGTGTGTGTTTTTCATGATCTCCCAGGCATGAAGCAGTAATGCAGTCAGTTTTGTGTTGATTTAATGAGGAAATGTGGAAAAGATGAACAGTCGTATTCAGATATACAGGCTTCTCAACCCTCCCTGTTTTCTCCATCAGGGCCAGAATTCTGTGTCTTCAAAAAGTGGTAGCAGGGCTAAGGTGAAACTCATATTGTAGAAAGAATGATGGATCCTGGAGGGAGTGTAAGCGATAACATTTGTATCACGAGTCTGGTATTCCCTGTTTTATGGCAGCAAATATTTTCCCTATCTCAGTGTAAGTAAAGTTTGTCAGAGTTACCTGTGAGCTATCCTTTTTCAGTTCGGAGGAAATAGGCCAGGAAAACCAAGAGACATTGAGTTTGGGTTGAGGTGGTGGGGTCTTTTTTGAGGGTGCTGAGGAAAGATGGGCAAAGTTATGTGTGACAGGGAAACACTATTTATTCTTCTTTCCACTTTGACCCATTTCTCTTATTTCTACTTATTTTTTAAAAAATTTACTCATTTTTTAATCACCATCCTTGTCTGAAAAAGCCCTCAACCTGCACTCTCCTACACAAGCAAGATCTTAACTGGGCTAGAACTATAAAGGGGGAAGATTTTTGTTTGTTTTTTGTTGTTTTAAATGGCTTTTCTTTCTGTTTCTGGAATAAAAGTAGTAGGATAGGCTGAAGAAGAGAGAGGTCTCTAGCTGCCAATAAATGTGATGCTGGAGATGGGGTCTGAAAGAACAATCTGGGATTAACTGTTTAATTTCTTCACGATACAGTGTTATTGCCTGTTGATATATTGTTCTGTTGTGGATTGTGGTTTGGAATGGATGAACAAGGCAGTGACAGCTATGTGTATGTATCTCAGTCTGGGTATTTTCTGAACTATATGTGATCGGCTGGCCAGTTGCTCTTGCACTGCCTGGCTCCACCTCTGCCTTAGTCATTTAGTTACTACTACAGATAAGAATATTTACCTTCCTGGTGTTGGGGCTGAAAGAAGGTTGCAAATCTTTGTTCTATACTGCTCCTGCAAGACAAACAGTAGAATTTGTTTACCTGGCTAAAGACATGCAGAGTTTAAGTTCACAAAGGTTATGGAGTGTCGGTAATGCTATTAACTGTGTGACCCTGTACATTTGTTTTTGGAATGCATTCAGCCAATATTTACTAAGCCCCCAGTTATGTGCATTATTTTCACTATTTAGCTTTGTCTAAATAGCATTATCTTATTTTAGTGTATGAGGATTTGTTAGTTTGGTTTTGCTCTAATTAATAGTACACTTTAGTCAGCAGACCTTTACTTAACTCTAGATAGGAAATGTTTTAGAACGTTTGTGCCAGTGGTGATCAGGTAACTTTTATTTTTCTGCCACCCATCATCTGTAAATGAGCAGTAATGGCTGCTGGCTATTTCTTTTGGGTGGCTTTAATTTAATAAAAGAGACCTAAGGGCTTTAGGATGGAATGGAATTTTAGTGATGGAAGGAACCTTCAAGACCATCTATTATAGGTTAAGTTACCTTTTATAGATGAGGGAGGAAAGGGAGATCCAGAGTGGTTGAATCTTGCTCATGATGGATTATTGTGAGAATTTTTAAAACAACTGCACATATAGCAGCATTTCTAAGTTGGTTAGTAGGTTAACCCTTTTTTCCCCCATGCAGGAATGATGGAGAATGCTTAATTTATGCACATATGTAGGTTGGTTGGTAAAGATTGAGGTCAGTATTGTGTGTGAGACATACGACTTTAAAGAAGATGGTTGTTCCTTTTGGTCAGAGGTGAAGGTGATTATATGATATAAACAGCTGGAAAACCAACAAATTTCATATTTTTGTAGAATTATCCCTCATTGCCAACATTTTTCTTGCAGTTAGGTCCTAAGCCTTGAAGCCAAATAAAAAATACTAGCTCCTAGAACATTACTGGGAGGGTTATAATACTTTTAAAGTATAACCATATATATATTTTTTAATCTAAGAAGATTGAAATGTTTCACAAAATAATAGAGGCATCTGTTCAGTGTAATTAATGAATGACAAGTACAGTCATGTGCTCTGCATAATGACATTTTGGTCCACAGTGGACTGCATATATGATGGTGGTCCCATAAGATTATAAAATTTACTTAACTAGAGTTACAATGAATATTAGAATTAATCATTAGCAGATTTTTTATGGTAAAAATTACTTTCAAAAGTGGAGAGTCCTTTGTCAAATAGTACTATTTGTAATACTAAGACTGTAAAGAGGTGATTTGTGTCTGGTTTTGAGTTTGATCCTATAGAGAAGACACATCAAAGCCAGCATTGGCTTCTTCCTTACTTAAAGAGATTGCTGGTTAGTTGTTGCTACTTATAAGACTTTGCCCACCAAGGGCAAAATTTAGGATATAAAAAAATAGATTTCTTTAGTTAAGCACAGATCATTGATGTCTGATGAACCTGTATACTTTTCCCTTAGTATAGACCTTGGGGTTCTTCTTTGTTTGACCTATACAGTAACTGATTTTGTAGGAGTACTTTCTTTGAAAGAAACCACATTTAATATATACCTTTAAGAACATGCTTTTAGTTACGTCATGATCACTTTTAAGTAGCTAACAACAAAAATGAATATTAACCCCAGAGATTGGACTAGTATTTGAAGCAAATTAATTCTTGGTCTGTCTTAGTGCCAGAATCAGTACTGCTATGTGAATAAGTGTTTTTGAGACTGAGAAAAATATTGCTGCAGAGCAGTGGAGTTATTTTAAAAATTGCACTTGGGCATTTTCCCTGGAGTAGTGGCAAGAGTGCTCTGCTTCCAGCAGAGCCACTTGCTGCTCTCAGATGGCTGTGCCTTTGAACGGCATGATCTGGTTTGGTTGGAGCACCCAAGTCCTGAAGACGGGAAGGGTGAGGGTTGTCATCTCAGTCTCATCTCTCCCTTGAGAAAGTACTTATTTAGGAAACGGTATCTGTTCTCAATAGTGAAGGGAGTGAGAGTCTAGTTAGGAGTTACCAGATATTTTGAACATTGATGACTGGTTTTTTAAAAATTAGAAAAATACTTCTAAAACTCTAGATCCTACTTCAGTGATTCTTTGATGATGCAGGATTCTAAAATACTTAAAGGTCGTTATTAAACATTTTTAAAAGTTACTTAATGTCATAATGTTTTTAATTGTATTCATGTTTAAGGTACTGATATAAAAAGAAGCATAAGTGTTTGTCATGTAATCCTAGGATTGAAGTATAAATTTTAAAAAGAAAAACTGTTAGAAAATGGGAAGGTGATAGCTTTTCTTGGTAACAATTGTGGGTGAAAAATTACAAAGCAAAAATGGGCATAGAAAATTTCTATCTATTTTAAAAATAAGAGAAACAAAATGCCAACAGAGTAAAACATAGTTTGTACAAATATATAAGAACATCTAGTCTTCAATGATTAGGTGCTCAAAAACACATGTGGACAGTTTGTGTAAGAGGAGAAATAACGATGGTAAATAAACATGGAATAAAAAGTTTGAGCTCAGAAATGAAAAATGCAAATCAGTGAGATAACATTTTATGTCTGAAGCAGCTGAGAATGGGTACATTCTTTCATTTATTATTGCATAACAAGTTGGCATAATCCAGTTTTGTAGTATGTATGAACCCAAAAAAGTGGCCAGGTGTGTTGGCTCACCTCTGTCATCCCAGCACTTTGGGAGGCGGATTGCTTGAGGCCAGGAGTTGGAGACCAGCCTGAGCAACATATTGAGACCCTGTCTCTACAAAAAATAGAAAAATTTGCTGGGTGGGGTGGCGCATGCCTGTATAGTCCCAAGGTACTCGGGAGGCTGAGGCAGGAGGATCGCTTAAGCCCAGGAATTTGAGGTTGTAGTGAGCTGTGATGCTGCTGCTGCTCTCTAGCCTGGGCAGTAGAGTGAGACCCTGTCTCCCCCCACCCCACACACAGAAGTTCATACTATTTTGCTTCATAATGCCACAATTGAAAACTTTTTTGAAGGACATAATTCAAATAAGCAATAGTATTGTGCATGTAGTGATCTGTTCAGGAAGATATTACATAGTAGTGGTTTTAAATGATCACTATAAGCCTGTAGAAACTTGATGAATATGAAACTTTAGGACACAAAATGAGATGCTGACCAATTATAAATAAGAGATCTCTGTGTAGGTAAAAAATAGAAATAAGAATAGTTGCCTTTTTTTTTTTTTTTTTGGAGACAGAGTCTTGCTGTGTTACCCAGGCTAGAGTGCAGGGGCATCCTCATAGCTCACTGCAACCTCAAAACTCCTGGGCTCAAGCAGTCCTACTGCCTCAGCCTCCTGAGTAGCTGCGACTACAGTCATGGGCTAGTGAGCTCGCTAATTGTTGTTGTTATTGTTATTATTATTATTTTTTTTGTGTGGTAGAGAGGGGGTCTCACTATGTTGCTCAAGCCTCAGCCTCCCAAAGTGTGGGGATTACAGGCATGAGCCAGAGAATAGTTTTTGTTGGTAGGAATAAGATAGATAACCATACCTTACAGTTTCACCACTGAAATAAAAATCTCTTAGCATTTTAATGTTTTTTTCAGCTTTTTTAATACAAAGAATTTAGGGTTGTAATCACTTTGTGCTTCTAAATGTTTGCTTAATTTCATTTAAAATATATAAAAATGTGTGGCTTTTTTCTACACTATTAGCTAACTATAAATGATATACAGGCATAGGCATGCCTCAGAGATATTCTGCAGGTTCATTTCAGACCACAATAAAGCAAATGCATATAAAAGTTACATTTACACTATACTGTAGTCTATTAAGTGTGTAATGGCATTATGTCTTTAAAAAACCAATGTATATACCTTAATTTAAATATACTTTGTTGCTAACTGATCTAAGCCTTCAGCCAGTCTTAATCTTTTTGCTGGTGGACAGTCTTGCTTGATGTTGATGGCTGCTGACTGATTAGGGTAGTGGTTGGGGTGCCTGTGACAATTTCTTAAAACAAGACAACAGGGAAGTTTACCACATTGGTTGACTCTTTCTTTCACAAAAAGGTAGCATGTGATGCCGTTTGATAGCATTTTATCCACAGAACTTCTTTCAAAATTGGAGTCAGTCCTCTCAAACCCTGCACTTTCTTTATCTACCAAGTTTTTGGAATATTCTAAATCCTTTATTGTTATTTCAACACTGTTCAGAGCATCTTCACCAGGAGTAGATTCCATCTCAAGAAACCACTTTCTTTGCTCATAAGAAGCAGCTCATCTGTTCAAGTTTTATCATGAGATTGCAGCAATTCACTCACATCCTCAGGCTGCATTTCTAATTCTAGTTCTCTTGCTATTTCCACCACATCTGCAGTTCCTCCACTGAAGTCTTGAGCCCCACAAAGTCATCCATAAGGGTTGGAATCAACTTCCTCCAAAATCCTGTTACTGTTCGTACTTTGACCTCCTCCCGTGAGGCATGAATGTTCTTAATGGCACCTTTCCAGAAGGTTTTCAGTTTATTTTGCCCAGATCCATTAGAAGAATCACTATCTATGGCAGCTATAGCCTTGTGAAACTTAAGTCATAAGACTTGAAAGTCGAAGCAACATTAATCTCCTTGTATATCTTCATCAGATATCTTGGGTGATCAGGTACATTGTCCATGAGCAGGGATATTTTGAAAGGGATCTTTTTCTAGCAGTAGGTCTCAACAGTGGGCTTAAAATATGAAGAAAAACATGCTGTAAACAGATGTGTTGTCATCTAGGCTTTGTTGTTCCATTTCTAGAGCATGGGCAGAGCAGATTTAGTATAATTCTTAAGGGCCCTAGGCTTTTCAGAATGGCCAGTGAGCTTCACGTTAAAGTCAGCAGCTGCATTAGCCCCTAACAAGAGAGTCAACCTGTTCTTTGAAGCTTTGAAGCCAGTTATTGACTTCTCCTCTAGTTAGGAACGTCCTAGATGGCATCTTCTTCCAATATAAGGCCATTTTTTCTGCATTGAAAATCTGTTGTTGAATGTAGTCACCTTCGTCAATTATCTTAGCTAGATCTTCTGGATAACGTGCTGCAGCTTCTCTGTCAGCACTTGCTGCTTCACCTTGTATTTTTCTGTTATGGATATGGCTTCTTTCCTTAAATCTCAAGAACCCACCTCTGCTGGCTTCCAAATTTTCTTCTGCATCTTCCTCACCTCTCTTAGCCTTCATAGAATTGGAGAGAGTTAGGGCCTTCCCCTGGATTAGGTTTGGCTTAAGGGAATGTTGTGGCTGATTTGGTCTTCTATCCATACCACCAAAACTTTCTTCATATGTGCAATAAGGCTGTTTGGCTTTCTTATCATTCATGTGTTCCCTGGAGTTGAACTTTTAATTTCCTTCAGGAACTTTTCCTTTGCCTTCACAACTTGGCTGTTTGGTGCAAGAGGCCTCGCTTTTGAAAGACTGTATCTCAGCCTTTGACATGCCTTCCTCACTAAGCTTAATCGTTTTTAGCTTATGTTTTAAAGGGAAAGATACGTGATTCCTTTTTTACTTGAATACTTGGAGGCCATTGTAGGGTTATTAATTAGCCTAATTTCCATATTGTTGTGTCTCAGGGAATAGGGAGGCCCAAGGAGAGGGAGAGAGATGGGAGAATGGCTAGTGGATTAGTCAGAAGACACATATTTATCGATTAAATTTGCCTGCTTACATGCACACAGTTTGTGGCACCCCAAAGCAATTACAAGAGTAACATCAAAGATCATTGATCATGGATCACCATAACAAATACATAATAATGACTACAGTTTGCAATATTGAGAGATTACCAAAATGTGACACAGAGACATGAAGTGAGAACATGCTGTTGGGAAAATGGTGCTGATAGACCTGCTTCGTGCAGGGTTGCCACAACCTTCAGTTTGTTAAAAACGAACAAACAAACAAAAAAAACCAGTATCTGTGAAGTGCAATAAAGTGAAGCTCAGTAAAAGGTATGCTTATAGTTATTGTGTGCCCTTAAGGAAATTATAAATAAGTGGTTGGTGAATCTGTTGTTGGTTCATGTAATTTTTCTCTTTTAATTATCTTCCTTGAAGAATCTTGGCATGGATGATTTATGAGGTCTAGTTTAAGCCTGCTTGTTTCTAATTTCATGTTACTATGGTGGTTATGATGGCCCATATTCAAGAATGTCAAACAAGTCTATAGGTCATTTGACTTACAGGTGATTGTTTTATAGTAGGTTGAAAATAAAGTGGTGAGATTTCTGAATACAAACCCCAAATGCTGAGAGAACTTTGGTCATAAGATAGTGTCCCCAAAGATTGCTTTCCTTCAAGTTGAAGTAAATGTCCAAATTGTTTGGATTCTAGGACAGGATAAAATGTTAGCTTCACACGGTTAGTTGTGATAAGGTTGGTTGGTTGGTTTGTTTTGGAGATGTTATCTTCCTCTGTGGCCCAGGCTGGGGTGTAGTGCTGTGATTATAGCTCACTGCAAACTCCAGCTCCTGAGCTCAAGCAATTTTCCTGCCCTTAGCCTCCCAAGTAGCTAGAACTACAGGTGCATACCACCATGCCCAGCTAATTTTTCTATTTTTTTGTAGAGATAGGGTCTCACTAAGTTGTCCAGGCTGGTCTTGAACTCCTGGCCTCCAGCAGTCCTCCTGCCTCAGCCTCACAAAGTGCTGGGATTATAGGCATGAGCCACCATGCCTGGCTGTGATATGGTCTTATTAATAGAATAGCCTATTTCCAATTTTAACCTTGTTCTAAGAAGTTTATATTGACTCTTTTTTGCTTGAATTCATTCATTCCAGTCTATACCATCTGACTGAATTTCAGAAGGGTTTGATATATCAAAATCAATATGGTGCTAATTACATTATTTTTGAAACTTTTCTTGATTTTTTTTTTTTTTTTTTTTTTTTTGGAATATTGATTACGTTAGCTGAGAAATTTGAAGGCCTGGAAAAATGTTTTAGGGGAAGCAGAAAAGGTTTGGTATGTATGTTTTGCTTTAGCTTCTGCTTCAGTGCATAATTCAGGTGACATGAGGCTTTAAATTATAGAAGTCAAAATGTCAGAGAATGAAAAGATGATTAATAAAAATTTTTTAAAATCTCTAATGTTAATTAAATTGCTTTGGAAGTCTGTTTTTGCCATTTACTTTTAGCCACCTTTGAAACTGATGGTTGTTGAAGGCCCTAGGGGTGACCCAGTGAAGATCCCATTAGGTGACCTATAAAGATGTTCCGTTAGGTGCTCCTAGGATTTACAACTTAACCATCGTAAATTGAAAATATTGTGAGTTGAAAATGCAGTTCCAGCTTAGGATATTTACGATGGGTTTATCCTCACCTTAAGGAGCATCTGTACATCAAAATGGCTATTGGTGGTTATTTTGCCCTAGGGGAGTGGGATTGTAGAGAGTGGTCAAAGAGGGGACGTTGAATTATATGTGCGACAAAATTTTTTACAAGAATGTATCACCGTGTAACTTGTGTAGTTTTAAAAATAGATATAGTATTTATCATTGTGATTTGCCTAAATGAAATAAAAGGAAAAAATAGCATTTAGGCTTAATTTTCCTTTTGTGATTTGAGTAGCTATTTTGAATAGGTTGTAATAAGGAACTTCAGACAGTCCTGACCTGAACAGCAACGTTTTATCATTCACATAGAGAATAGCCTTGCAGGTCAGCACGTGTCCAGAGATATACTTTGAAATTTAACTTGTGACAGAATTGTGAAAATTACATCACAGCAGGATTTACATGGTATGTAACCATCTCTTATGTCATGTCCTTTAAAAACTTTTGAATAACTTTTGCAAGTTTCTTTGAAGTGTAGGACTTCTTATTTCATTCTTGGCTATTTTCATTAGTGTGTATGTACTAGGTGCTAAAAACATTAGACATGGTGTTAATGCCAGACAGACTTAGTAATGGAATATGCCTAGTGAACTTCTGCTTTTTAGTAATAATCAAAGGAAGTTGGGATTACCCTGGAGAAAAAAATACCAAAACAAAGTAGAATTTGATAACATTGGGTTATATATATTTTCTTAGGAAATATCTCTTTTTGAGGTACAGTGGAAATTTTTTTCTAAATTCAGTGAAGTATTAATAATTATTTTTGGGGTGTCAGTGGTTGGTGAGTATCCTGAAATAGGCTCCCCCAAGTGTTTGAAAGTAGTGGTTCTTAAACTTGGTTGCACCTAGGGAAACACTGGTGGAGGGAAGGGGAGACTTAAAAAGTTATTGATGCTTGGGTCTCACTTCCAAAGATTCTGACTTAATTGGGGGAGGAGAACCTGGGCGTTGGGATTTTTAGTGTACACTTGGGATTGTATACCACTGCCTTAAACCCAGTCTTTGTTGTCCTTGGTTATCATAGCTCATTAGCAACAATTCTCTATGGTAATTTGTTTTGATATCTTATTTAAAGTGATCTCCCAATTGCTTGAGTCCAGGAGTTAGAGGCTGCAGTGAGTTGTGATCTTGCCACTGCATTCCAGCCTGGGTGACAGAATGAGACCCTGTCTCAAAAAAATAAATAAATAAAAAATAAAGTGGTCTCCCTCAGTTACCTTCTCCCTTTCTTTCATGGCACTTAACACAGCTTGTACTTTTTTTTATTTGGTTACTTCTTTGTGGTCTTCCCTACATTGCAGTGAGAATGACCTCTTATTCACCACTGTATCTCTACTTGTTAGCGCTAGGCCTGGCACATAGCAGTCACTCAGGTGGTTGAGCAAATGATTTTCTCCCCTTCCCTCCATCAGTGTTTCCCTAGGTGCAACCAAGTTTAAGAAACCACTATTTTCAAACACTTGGGGGAGCCTATTTCAGGATACTTACCAACCACTGACACCCCAAAAATAATTATTAATTTAATACTTCACTGAATTTAGAAAAAAATTTCCACTGTACCTCAAAGAGTGTATTTTATAGTTTTTAGCATATAATAAATGATCAACAGATTTTTATTGGATGAATGAATAGTAGGGTTTCTACTGAGTGAAATGTTACTTTTCCCTTAAAAGTAGTATTTGACACCTCAAATTGTGCATTTGGTTACACTGTGTGTGGGGAAAGTTGATTTTAAACACTTCTAGATTATAAGCTCCATGAGGGCAGAGGGTGGGGTCTTACATATGTTTATGTGTGTATTTTGAATTTGTGATTATATGGGAGAATGCATATGTTGCCAAGTAATTTTCTAAAAGCATGTATATTGACTAGTACAATTGTAGTACAAAAAGTTTGTATTTAGGTATAAAGAATATAAAGAAATACATCAAAATACAGGCAAAATTTTAATGTTCAAAAAATTATTTTGAAAAAGTCAAACAGGACAAAAACCTCACATAGCCTGTAATCCTGGAGTGTGCTAGCATTATAATTAGAACTCTAAAGCTAAGGAAGTAGATACCTGAATGTCTTGCTCCATTTTCATTGGTCTTGTATAGCTGCTAATAATGATCTCTTTCGTATTTAATTAGATGGTAATTTGATAGGCTTAAAAGTTCCTGATATTGATCATGGGAATGGGGGGATGCATCTTGACACACATTTTTTTTTTTTCTAGGTACCAGGGGTGAGATAGCTAATGGATAGAATCTGACCATATCTTGCTTATCTTAATGGGATCATAAAACAATTTTATATACTGAGTCTGCCCTTTAAGCTACATTAAGTGTAAGTGAACATGTCTTTGTTAATGTTGTTTAATAAAGTATTGCTTTACTTTTTCTCCATGTGTAGGCTAAAGAAATCCTGACAAAAGAATCCAACGTGCAGGAGGTTCGATGTCCAGTCACCGTCTGTGGAGATGTGCATGGGCAATTTCATGATCTCATGGAACTGTTTAGAATTGGTGGCAAATCACCAGATACAAATTACTTGTTTATGGGAGATTATGTTGACAGAGGATATTATTCAGTTGAAACAGTTACACTGCTTGTAGCTCTTAAGGTAATTTGAGCTTTATGTTTGGGCATTTTAAACTGGGTAAGACAAGTCGTCTTGAACGTTCTTTTTTTCCCATTGATTTGTGATTTTTCCATATCTGCATGTTAAGTTGTAGAACAAAATTACACATTTATGAATGGGAATATTCAGGTTTTAGACTTATAAATCATAGGTGTCTGCATTCTGAGTCAGGAAGATGGTACAGAATAAAAATAAAAGGAAGAGAATGCCTCAGTCAGATTATTTGAAAAATGTTAGAGTCTGGTCAAATGGAAATTTTAGTTCAGTAAATTGGGGCATGGTGAGGTAATATAATTACAATTCTAGATACTTTTGAAGTATTATAAATGTATAAACATATCAAATGTCAGAATGTTTATGGCTTCTGACACAGTCATCCTGTAATTAGAATTTTACTGAGGAAGAAATTCAAGAGGAAAAGAGTGTTATTTATGTGAAAACAAATTATAGCATTGTCTTTAATATCATAAAAATTAAAAAATGATCTAAATATTTAACAGTGAGTGAATATCTAAATTATGGTTTATCTCAGTGGAATAGTTTGCAGCCGTTAACCATGACGTCATAATCTAGAACAATAGAAATGATACTTGAAGAAAGCAAGTTGCAAAATTATACCTATACCAGTTATAGCTTTGAGACATCTGAAGGTGAAACACAGTATAATAAATAGATTTTAGGGTGGCAGGATTCTGCCCTTTTTCCCTTAAAAGAAATTGTTTGACTTTTCATTTTAGAGAGGTTTTTTTTTTTCTTTTCCTAGGCAACAGACTCATTTTTATTAAAGAATATTCAGAATGATAAAATGGCTGCCATGGACTTTTCTAGTATTAGAGAAGCAGTGAGATAATGGTTGCAGCAAGAGTTGAATTTTAGGTGATTAATGTCTGAATTGTGTAAAATGCTACAAAACGTTTTTGGAGGTCATTATGTTCTGTGTCTATAAAATGGAGTTGGATTTGATGGTGGAACATTTCTGTTGTGACTCCAAATACTATGAAAGCAACTTGCAAGCTAACCTGTGCTTAAAGCCCAGTATGGGCTGGGTGCAGTTGCTCATACCTGTAATCCCAGCACTTCTGGAGGCCAAGGTGGGAGGATTGCTTGAGGCCAGCAGTGTGAGACCAGCCTGAGCAACATAGCAAGACCCTATCCCTACAAAAAATTTTTTAAAAATTTGCTGGGCGTTATGGTGCATGCTTTTATAGTCCTAACTACTCAGGCTGAGGCGAGAGGATCGCTTGAGCCCAGGAGTTCGAGGTTACAGTGAGCTATGACCTCACCACTGCACTCCAGCCTGGGTGTCAGAACGAGGACCTGTCTCTTTAAAAAAAAAACAAAAAAGTCCAGTATGAACCACAGTCTTTGGAAGAGGAGTGAATGTACTACCTTTAAAAATTCATGTATGGGGGTATAATGGGCTAAATTGTGTCCCCCAAAACTTGTGTGTTGAAGTCCTAACCCCCTAGGACCTGAGAATGTGACTATATTTGGAGCTGGGGTTTTTGCAGAGGTACGTAAGGTAAAGTGAGGTCATGTAGGTGGACCCTAATCCAGTATGAGTGGAGTGGTGGTCTTACAAGAAGAGGAGATTAGGATACAGATAGGGAAGAAAATGAGAAGACACATGGAGAAAGATGGCCATCTGTAAATCAAGGAGAGAGGCCTTCAGAAGAAACCAACTCTACTGACACCTTGATCTTGGACTTCTGCCTCCAGAACTGTGAGGAAATAAATTTCTGTTGTTTAAGCCACCCATTCTGTGATACTTTGTTATGGCAGCCCTAGCAAATGAATACTGGGGGAAAAGATGGTCCTTTCGATAAATGGCTGGAACCAGTGGATCAAAATGGATCATAGACCAAAATGTAAGAGCTAAAGGTATTAAACTTGGAATACAACATAGAAAATCTTTGTGATCTTGGGTTAAGCAAAGATTTCTTAGACATGATAACAAAAGCGTGATCTATAAAAAATTGGACTTCATCAAAATTAAGATTTTTTTCTTTAAAAGACATCACTAAGCAAAAAGTACTTGTATTTAAATATTTTTTTAAAACCTCTTACAACTCAATAATAATACAGATAATTTAAAAATGGACAAAATATTTGAATAGATACTTCACCTAAGAAGATATGTGAATGGTCAGTGAGCACATAGAAAGATGCTCAGTATCATTAGTCAGTCAGGGAAATGCAAATTAAAGTCACATTGAGATACCACTCCACACCCATTAGAATGGCTGTATATTAGTGAAGTTGATAATACCAAGTGTTGGTAAGTATGAGAGAGTAGAATCTTTATGCATTGCTGGTGGGAATGTAAAATGGTCCAGATCTTTGAAAACAGTTTGGCAGTTTTACAAAATGTTAAACATAAACCTACCATATGACCCAGCAATTATATTCCTAGGAATCTGCCCAAGAGAAATGAAAGAATATGTCAACACGAAAACTTCCATGCAAATGATTATAGCAACATTATTCATAATAGCCCCCCCCCCAAAAAAAGCTGGAAACAATCACCACCAGTTCATCCTGAATGAAATACTGTGCAGCTGTAAAAAGGAACACACCACTGATCCATGCTGCAGCGTGGATGAGCCTCAAAAAATATTCTAAGTGATATTTAGCACAAAAGACTACATTTTATATTCCATTTATGTGAAATTTCTAGAAAAGGCAATCTCAAGAGACAGTAAATCAGTGGTTGCCAGGAGCTGGGAGTGGGAGTGGGGAGTGACTTGCAGATAGGCAGGAGGGATCTTTTTGGAGTAATGGAAAGGTTCTAAAACTGGGTTGTGGTGATTGTTGCATAAATTTATTGAACTATATAAAAAAAGAATTCCTATATGGGGTTTTATATCCCACGATTATGCTTGGTGTAAAGTTGGTGGTAGAAGGAGTTTGATTTTAGTTGGGTTGGGGTTGACAAACACCCATGGGCATTTAAAAATGTTTATGGATTTATGGTTTTAGCTTAGTGTGATGTGGGGGTGGATGATATTTTTTCAACAAAATTGTAACTCTGGGTTTTTTCTTTAGAAAGTTTCCTGAAGGGGGTGAGGGATAAAAACTTACCTATCTGGTACAACGTATGCTATTCTGGTGATGGCACACTAAAAGCCCTGACTTCAGCATTATATAATTCATCCATGTAACAAAAATACTTGTACCCCCTTGATATTTTGAAATTTTTAAAAGTTTCCTGAGTTGTCATTTGATTTTTGAATGAGCTAGCTGTTTATGTTTTCCATTTTGTTTTAGGTGCGTTACCGTGAACGCATCACCATTCTTCGAGGGAATCATGAGAGCAGACAAATCACACAAGTTTATGGTTTCTATGATGAGTGTTTAAGAAAATATGGAAATGCAAATGTTTGGAAATATTTTACAGATCTTTTTGACTATCTTCCTCTCACTGCCTTGGTGGATGGGCAGGTATGTGTGTTTTAAAACTCCTATTGCTGATTATTTTCAAGAATATGTTTTCTTAATGTTTAGACCTAAGACTTTTTTCCCACCCCCAGGTCCCTTTTTGGATATTTTTTGGTAGTTATTGATAGCATTTGTTCAATTTTTTTTTTTTAATTGACGATAATTCTGTCAAACTTAAGTGCCTTCTTTGTATCGGGCACTGAACTGTATGGTGGAGTCACAGGGGTGTACATTGTAGCCCATTCATACTCTCAGGTTGTTTCTGGAAAAGTCTGGGAGATGTAATGAGCTGTTTACTGGTCTGGGTATAAAGGTATAGGCAGAGGAATTTGCAAGAAAATTCTATGAGTATGAAGATATTTGCCTCTTGGGGGCAGGAGTATCAGAGAAACCTTTTCGAAAAGGAGCTGATTGAGGTGCAGTCTGGATGCAGTAGTGATGGTTTATCAGGGAAGGGGAGTATACTTAATAGTTTAGAGTGGGCTGGAGCAAAGATGGACCCTACAGAGTCAAGCCTCGTTCAAGCAGAGCACAGAAACACCAGTGGGGCCAAGTGCTGGGGGCTACTTCCTGTAGCTTAGTCCAGAATATTTAAAGTTACTTTCAGGTGAGGCTAACATTTTAAACCACTCTTTTCAGATCTTCTGTCTACATGGTGGCCTCTCGCCATCCATAGATACACTGGATCACATCAGAGCACTCGATCGCCTACAAGAAGTTCCCCATGAGGTATGACTTTTATTTGATAATAAAATCTTTTCAGAAAACTTTTTAGGGAGAAGAGAAATTTAATTATATGTATTCTCTCATTGAATTCTCCAAAACAACCCCATTAGGTGTGAGCACTCTTGTCTACCCCGCTGTTCAGAAGCTGACATTAAGAAACCTGCTAAGATCACAACAGCTGTGGAACTGGGCCTATTAGGACCTAGGTTGTCTGTCTTCAGAGCCTCTGCCTAACACTGAAATTTGCATGCTGTGGGCAGATTAGTTAGGGCATGCTGCTGTTGAGGCCCATTTATGTCAGCTGTGCCTCATTAAGATTTCTTTGAAATCTTATTTGACATAGATGTTTGACTTTATCTGCACAATCTATTACCATTTTCAGAAAACACCACTTAAAAAGTGTGTCTTAGTAGGGTGCTGCTTCTGATGAATTACTCAAATTATATGTTGGCCATTTTTGTAAAAGGCAGTTTTATAACTTGAGCCTGCTTTTTAGGGTCCAATGTGTGACTTGCTGTGGTCAGATCCAGATGACCGTGGTGGTTGGGGTATATCTCCTCGAGGAGCTGGTTATACCTTTGGACAAGATATTTCTGAGACATTTAATCATGCCAATGGGCTCACATTGGTGTCTAGAGCTCACCAGTTGGTGATGGAGGTATGTTCTGTTCTTTGAAACATGATTTGCTTTTTAGTAAACTTTAGGAAAAGAGATATTAGGGAGTTTTAAATTAATGATATTAGTGAGAAATTTCATGTATTCCTTCTAATGAGTTTGCCGTTATATCCTGAGCCTTTTCAGTAGATGCACACTAGAATTAAAATCTCAAGCTTTTGATCATAGTGAAATACATAGTTGACGTGTTTTCAGAGAATTCTTAATGACTGGAAAGAAATACATCAGAATGTTTTTAAGTGATCCTTCAAATGATAGGATTACAGGTGATTTGAAAGAAGATAAAGGGGAAACAGGCTAAGGTTCTTAGCGTAGAACATTGATTAGCATACTTTTAAAATTAAGGGTCTACATAGATTAATACTAGTACAACTGGGATTGTTATCAGTAAAATCTCACTTTGCTAAAGGTAGAGAAAGAAATTTGTGAACAATACTAAACAACAAAATAACAAAAGTAGCTCATGCATTCAGGTGGACTTTGAGGGAGCAAGGCCAGAGATCCTAGAGGCATACCTCATTTGTACCTTGGCAGTGAGCAACTTGGGGGCCTTCACCTATGACTGAGGAGAAAAGTTAAAGAGTTCTGGTCTCCAGGAGTAGGTATCTGCCTCTATAGGGAATGGGGAATGGCTATATAAATACTCATTCTTTTGTTGGGTGGTGGGGTAGAGGTAGGGTCTAGCTCTGTTGCCCAGGCTAGAGTGCAGTGGTGTCCTCATAGCTCACTGCACCCTCAAACTCCTGGGCTCAAGTGATCCTCCCTCCTTGGCCTCCCAAAGTGCTGGGTTTACAGGCGTGAGCCAGTGTGCCTGGCCTCAATACTCATTCTTAAGTCATGTTTAAGGCCACTGCAATAAGAGAGGCTGATGAGAACACTGCCATTTACAGAAGGCCAGATGTATAAGAATCAATTTATTTTTTGGTGATTGGTGCTGTTTTTTTAGGGTTTTTTTCTTTTTATAATTAAACTGGTTTTGAAATTTGGGTGAAAATAAGTACATGTGTATTTTATAGGTTGTAAAAGTACAGAAAATTATTAAAATCATCCAGAAACCAAGCATTAACATTTCTTAAGCCTCTTGAGGGGGCAGTAGAGATCTTGTTTTCTCTCTTGAGTGGAGTCGCATTTAGTTGTGTAAATAAGGAGTGAAGTAGATTTTCATATCCTTTCTTTTCCTTGTAGGGATATAACTGGTGCCATGACCGGAATGTAGTAACGATTTTCAGTGCTCCAAACTATTGTTATCGTTGTGGCAACCAAGCTGCAATCATGGAACTTGATGATACTCTAAAATACTCTTTGTAAGTATTTACACCTGACCATTTGACTGCCATTACTGAATAGTTTTTTTTTTCTTTTGATAATATTGGTAGCAAAGAAAATAGTTTTATTGGGAGGTTTCAGAGCTCAAGAGCTTATGCTAAATCAGATTCCAACCTGATTTTTAACTTTTCTTTGAAATGGACCTGTGATATGTTGAAACACACCAACAGAAACTAACGTATATAGACGCTAATACGAATTATTAGGTTTTTAACTTTTAAACCCATGTTTTTATTATGGAGTTAATATACTATATCTTGCGTGTGAGATTATAGATACAGTACATTAGGCTCTTAAAAAATTTATTCATTTAGTAGAATCCTTCTTTCAAACCATCCTAGAAGGAAGGAACCCCAGTAGATAAAAGCCTAGCCTCTCTGGCTGAAGTTGCATGGCTCTTTCAGGGGGAGTGTAGATAGAAGACCCTCATCATTAGGGTTCAGTTACATTCAAGCAAGCTGAAAATGGATAGGAAAAAAACAAACTTTGAAAGAATACGGTTCTTTATTTTGATTGTCAATACATAGATGTCTTGGAACATAAATCACAAATCTGTCTTGTTTTTCAGCTTGCAGTTTGACCCAGCACCCCGTAGAGGCGAGCCACATGTTACTCGTCGTACTCCAGACTACTTCCTGTAATGAAATTTTAAACTTGTACAGTATTGCCATGAACCATATATCGACCTAATGGAAATGGGAAGAGCAACAGTAACTCCAAAGTGTCAGAAAATAGTTAACATTCAAAAAACTTACTTTCACACGGACCAAAAGATGTGCCATATAAAAATACAAAGCCTCTTGTCATCAACAGCCGTGACCACTTTAGAATGAACCAGTTCATTGCATGCTGAAGCGACATTGTTGGTCAAGAAACCAGTTTCTGGCATAGCGCTATTTGTAGTTACTTTTGCTTTCTCTGAGAGACTGCAGATAATAAGATGTAAACATTAACACCTCGTGAATACAATTTAACTTCCATTTAGCTATAGCTTTACTCAGCATGACTGTAGATAAGGATAGCAGCAAACAATCATTGGAGCTTAATGAACATTTTTAAACAAGTACCAAGGCCTCCCTTCTACTTGTGAGTTTTGAAATTGTTTTGTTTATTTTCAGGGATACCGTTTAATTTAATTATATGATTTGTCGGCACTCAGTTTATTCCCTTCTCAAATCTCAGCCCCATGTTGTTCTTTGTTATTGTCAGAACCTGGTGAGTTGTTTTGAACAGAACTGTTTTTTCCCTCTCCTGTAAGATGATGTTACTGCACAAGAGCACTGCAGTGTTTTTCATAATAAACTTGTGAACTAAGAACTGAGAAAATCAAATTTTAATTGTATCAGTGGGCAAGACTGGTGCTGTTCATTTAAGAAGTTAAATCAATTGATTAAATTTTAGAATTTGTAGACTCCTAGGTAAAGAAAAATAAAAATCAAGGCCACTACATAATCTCTGGTAACTCCTTGACATTCTTCAGATTAACTTCAAGATTTATTTGTATTCCACATAGTACAGTTTCTCAGATTGCTGGTGTGCTCTTTGTGGGTTCTTCCTGCTCATTAACTTGTTTGTAAGAAAGGAAATCTGTGCTGCTTTAGTAAGATTTAATTTTAAAACCTTATATATAACTTGAGATTTAAGTCTTTGGGGTTTTGTTTTAATAAAACGGCATGTTTTCAGGTAGAGCTTAACAACCTAAATGATGTGTCTACTTATATCACTCAATGTAGTTTCTGGTTATCAGTGTTACAGTGCTATGTATATTACACAGACTCTTTAAAATAATTGACAGATTGGCAAATTTTTAACAAACATTTGTACATTATTTGTCAAGTCATGTGGTCTAAGAGTTAAATTTGTCTTGGATAAGAAAGCTGTTAAAACATTAGCCTGTGTTAAGTTTTTTTAATGATACTAGTGAAAACTATTGTTGGATCATTTAGTGTTATGTGCATTCACCCAAAGACAAAAGTGGCACTTGAAGTGGCAGTGTTCAACATTTAATGAGTTTTTGAATTTTCTCCCCTTTTATCCTTTTAGTAAGATTAGAAGTTTCAGAAGTTCTGTGGGAACTAATATTTGATATCTTAAGCTACTAGGGTAAACTTCAGAACACTTAATCATACTTGTATAGTAAATAAACATTTCCTTGCTTTGTACTGTGTTGGATTTGGTACCTACAAGGAATTTAATAGGACTTCCTCTTTCTAAGATGCTTGAGGTACATACGTACACACTTATCTCTTGTCTGATCTAATTGATAGTTTTTTCATGGCTTGTGGAGTTAATTGTCCAAAGCAAAAAGCTCTTAGTGTTTCTACATTTCATTGCATTCTTTTCTGCTTTTACAAAAAATACATTCTCTTTCTCTCTTTTTTTTTTTTTTTTGCTTTGTCACTTTATGTCCTTTCTCTCTGACTGAACAAATAGCTTATCTATTTGTAGTAGTTTTAATCCAGTGCCCAAGTATTCTGAACACCAAGCAGCAGTTTTTCAGGTCCTGTGATATCAGAATTGACTCTAAGGAAAGCATCTCTTATAACTGGCATGTGGTGCTGTCATCCAGTCACAAATTCTCTAAATCTTGTTGTCAGCAGAACAGGGCTTGTGGCAAGAATGGCTTGGTTTTAGAATGATTACTAGGGTTTTAAATAGTTGTCTAAGGTAAAGAGTGACTGGGGTTTGGCCATCTAAACTGGAAACTGTTAGTACCCTACATTCTTACAAAATAAGTGAGGAAAATGTGTTGGTAAGTATAGTAATTTTCTTTAAAAATACATAATTATGGTTGGATGGGAATCACTAAGTTGGGTGTTATTGTTGATTTCTCAATTAGTAACAGATTGGGAGAGAATTTTCAAATAAACTTTTAAAAAGCTTATTCTAAGAACAGAAGCTTGCCGTAGGACAGTGTTCTGAGTCTCTATACTGAGGGCTTGCAGAAGTTTGCTGTGGGATTTTTTAAGGGTAAAATGAATTTGTAAAATGATGTGCTCATTTCTTGGGTTGAATATTCTAAGCAAACAGATGATTTCTTTGCTGCATATTAAACATTTGTTGGTTTTAGCAGGTGTTTTTTAAGTGGAAGTATAACATGTCAGTATTTTTTAGAAAAACTTAGCTTAGTAGGAAAAGGATAGTTATTCCTGTGTTTCTCAACCTTGGTGCCTACAGAGATTCTGATTTAAATATTTTGGCAGAGGGCCCAGGCATAGGTATTTTTAGGTTTCTCAAGTGATTCTAATTTACATCTTGGGTTAAAACCCTACTGCTCTTGTTTCCTAACGAAAAACTTAAGAAAATTGGGTTATGTGGTGATGGGTGGTGGTTCATGGGTTTTGGTAAATAAGATATAGCATGTGACCGTTGGTTTCAATACTGACTTTTACCAGTCCTGTATAAATATTCCTTACTTTCAACCATAAATGTATTCCTAGAAATGGGCCTAAAGTTTAGTAATAAATAATAGGCTTATTTGTTTTGAGATAGGTTCTGTTCCCGTGAGCTAAAACTGTTTTTCATTAAAGCCTTAATCTGGTCTCATATTCTTTGACATTTCTAGCCTTTATAAACTTTTTGTTTTAATTTTAGGTTTTTTTCCTTCACAATTGTAATTGTAGTTTAGTGAATAACCTTATGAAGGTTGTAGTTATATTATTTTTTGGGCATGCCTGGTGAGCTCCATATTTGTTTCAATTATAGTTCAAACTTTGTTTTAGGGCTACAAGTACATTTTATTTCTTCTTTTTATTATATATATCTAATAGGACAGTTATTGCTGTCTAAACAAAAAAGTGTGTTGCTAAAACAATTGTTGGCTTGCAGCTAGTGCTGTCCTGTAAATAGGTTGAAATGTATTTTTATCAGCTGGTATATAAATTTGAGGGAAGGAAAATGTAGATTATGTTGGAGTTGTTTAAAAGTTGAACATAGAAAGATCAATGATAACTAAGTAAGTGGAGAAGTGGATGGAGTAGGCAATAATAGACCCCAGTTTGATTTGCGTTCCCTGTTAGGCCTGGACCAGAATTCCTCTCTCTTAAAAGGTGAAAGAAGAAATAATTGTAACTAGTGATTGAATGGTGGAAAAAGATCATACACTTCATTTTTTAAGGAAAAATCCTCATAGCTGAAGTTGAATTGTAAGTACAGTCATCTCCATACCCAAGGGTTCAACCAACCACAGACTGAAACTACTGGGGGCAAGGGGGATAAAAAATAACAATACAAAAATTAAAAATAATGCAAATAAAAAAATACAGCATAACAACTTTATATAACATTTACATTGTATTCGGTATTATAAGTAACCTAGAGGTGAATTAAAGTACACTCTGCTGTCAGCATCAGCCAGTTTTTCATCCTAGTATTCAACGGATTCAACCAACCTTGGATTGAAAATACAGTATTCTCAGGATACAGAACCTGAGATATGGAGGGCTGACTTCAAGACTTGAGTATTGGGGAGGGAGGTGTCCTGGAACCAATCCCCCATGGTTACCGAGGGATGACTAGTCTGTATCCCCAACAGGCTTTGGAGTGGGATGTTAAGTTTTCTATGCCTACAGTGTTGCTAATGCAGCAAATCACTGCTTGTGGCTTATATGACTGCTTAGACCCTTGGGAATCTTTCTTGAGGTAGCCTCAGCCGTGACGTACACTATTCTCAACCATCCATAGTGTTGTCAGAGAGAAAGACTTGAATGAATGTGTTCTTCCAAGAGATGATTTAGCAGTTCTTAGTGCAGTGGTAGGCTGTAGCCACGAGCAAGTGCAATTTCCATGAGTGGAAGCCAAAGACCAGAATCTTGTTGATAGAAAAGGGAGTTAAGAGTGCTCCTTGCTCTGTAGAACACTAAGAAGACCAAAATGAAAGGCCTGATTAAAGTTATTGGAAATACCCAAGGCTGTTGAGTGCCTCCATCTCAAGGCTTAGCATACCTTCTGATCTGCAAGGAGACTCAATGGTCTTATTTGGTTCAGGCTTTTCTGCAGTTGTTCAGAACTGTTCCAAGTGAGGCAGTAGAACCTGAGGGGCAGGGGTGAAGGCTATTAATTAGTTGTGCAGGTCTGGTCAAGGATGGGCCTTAAGGTCCGATATATCCAAACATGTCTTAGGAAAAAGCCAGGTTGTAAGGTATGGTGAAATATACCAGATGTAGAATCTGTAGAAAATGCTCTTGCTATTGAATCCAGCTTTCCTTTCAAGGTAAGTCCCTTTGCAGTGAAGGTCTGGTGTTTGTGTTGAATTCAGCAGGCAGAGGAGTAGGAATAGAAGCTGTATAATGTATTTGATCTTTAGCATTCTTTCCCAGAAGCACATTGATCTCTACCTTGGTCAAAATACAAAAAACTACCATTTTAGTTTTAATCCTGTCAGTGATGTGTGACTAAAATTAGAACACAAAGACAAACCCAAGGCCCAGCCCACTGGAATAGCCACACTGGAATTTGTACAGTAAAGGGTTAGGGAGATAGGCAATTCAAATATGAGTCAGGATATTTGGGATGGCAGTGTGATGGCTCTAATGACCTCTGGAAAGGTCAAGGTGATGTGAGACCTGGTGTGGCCTCTTTGCCTGGTGCCATTGTACCGTTTTTCTCCTATTTTCTCCTTGGCTCTGGGTTTGTTTAAAATAGAATGTTAGTGATTGTTTTGTAGGTTTTTGGGTTTTTCCAGCTTCATTTCAGATCCTATGAAAAATAACTCTCTTCTAGACATCAGAAGCCAGGATTTTTAAAAGTAGACCTGGGAATATGAATAGACAACTTTCGGATTTTAAAATGTGAGTACTTGCTTAAGCCACCTGTTGGAAGCACTTAAACATTTCTGCTATCAGCCTGAGTGGCAGATGGCCTACAGCATTTGGTATGTTAAATGAGTACAGAGTAAGTGATTTGTGGCTTTTGAAGTATGTAAATTTGATGTTGCAATCCTTAAAAGGCAATAGCTGACATATCCTGAACCAGCTTAGGTTTCTGGTGCACTCAGTGCTAAAATAGTGATTACTGTGAAGGGTTGAGTTGAATTCAGAGTGACTAGGCAAGGAGTAGATACTGGATATTCACTCAATCCTTGAAATAGCAGAAATAGCTAATAGTGAATAATGTCTATCACTGAATTCCCATGTGCCAGGCATTTTACGTGGATTATTTTGTATTTAGTGGCATTTGAAGGGTGAGCATGAACCTACACAGTTTTGGGTTTGGAGAAAGTGACGTTTGTGTGGCTGACCCCTGTTCAGGAAGCCAAGGCCCTTTGGGAAGTGTGGTGAAGGGAGGCTTGCATACTGGGCCTTTTGAGTGTTGGTCCAAGTCAAGTAGGCTGGTTGCTGCATTCTCAGAGTTTGTGGAATGATGTGTGTGTCTCGAGGGCATTTATTTGAACCAGATTTTAAAAGGGAGTTGGCTGAGGTTCAGCCTAACCACCACAGCCCAACAATTGCTCCTGAAGATAAAAGAACTTTCACAGTGGACCTGGATTAACATATATTAGGTCTTTAAATATGAATTCCGAATCAAAAGTGTAGTTTATTATATCTCAAACAAGAAGGAGTAAAATTAATCAAAGTATGTGCCTAAACTATCGACACAGTTTTGCCATCTTAATGGCAGCTTGTGTACGCCAGCAGCAAAGAAGCCTGGGGAGCCAGTGGCGGTGAAATCGAGAAAGGCGTTTTCCACAGCTTGTTGAGAATTGAATATTTTTCCTTGCAAGAAGTGGTCCAAAGCCTGGAAGAATGGTAGTCAGTTGGTGCAAGGTCTGGTGAATACAGTTGATGACAGAGAGTTTCCAAGTGCAGCTTCTGTAGTAGTTTGAGCAGCATTGTTTGTGCGACATGTGGTTGAACGTTGTCTTGCAAGAGGATTGACCAGTCTCGGCTGCTTAATCGCAAGCATCCTCATCATTTCATCCTATTGGTTGCAGTAGATCCACTGTAATCAATTGACCAGGTTGTATGAAGCTGTAGTGGATAATACCAGCGCTGGACCGTCAGACACCATTAGCTTTTTTTCTTTTTTTTAAATATGGAACGCTTCACCAATTTGTCATCCTTGTGCAGGGGCCGTGCTATTCTTCTCTGTATTGTTCCAATTTTAGTATATGTGCTGCTGAAGCAAGCACACTATTAGCTTTTTTTGATGAATATTTGGTTTTGGACTGTTTGGCACTTCATCTTTATCCAACCATTATGCCAAACAATTGGGATTGTCAAAAAGAATCCATTTTTTATCACATGTAACAATACAGTGTAGAAATGGTTTGCCTTTGTGTCATGACAGCAAAAAAAGGCAAGCTTCGAGACGATTTCTCTTCTGATGCTCGTTTAATTCATGTGGAACCCATCTATCCAGCTTCTTTACCTTGCCTGTTTGTTTCAAATGGTCCAATATTGTTGGAATAGTAAAGCCAAACCTTGCTGCTAATTCAGGCGTAGGTTGAGATGGATTCGCTTCCACTACTGCTTTCAGCTCATAATCGACCTTGGTCTCAGGTTGCCCACGTGGCTCATTTTTAAGATTAAAATCACCAGAATGGAACTTCTCAAACCCTCCACGTATTGTACGTTCATTAGCCACATTCTTCCCAAACACTTCGTTGATATTTTGAGCTGTCTGCACTGCATTGGTTCCATGATGGAACTCATATTCGAAAATAACACAAATTTTTTACTTACCCATGGTTTCACAAAAATTGCTCTAAAAAAAATTTGAAAGATAATCACAAGCTAAAACGTGTTTGAAATACTGAGGATATATCTTCACGATAAAAATAAAACAAGTGTCAAAGCGAAATGTCAGATATCAACTGTTAAGCCTAGTACTTAAGGAAATTGGACATTTCATACATAATAACCTAATATATTAAAGGAAAACCCATGGTTTCTTTAAGAAGGTTTATGTGGAGTGGGGCACCCCATCCCCAACTTTTAAAAATTCATCTAAGTGAAATAATTCCTCCGTTTCCCCTCTGAATGCCCAATTGATTTGAGGGTATTCTTGTAGCTGAGGAATAACCTAAGCTTTTAGGCTCTAATAAACTTCTGGGATTCTGTACAAGACTGCTGGAAACTAGTCAGCATTTTAGGCTGACAAGGATAATAATGAAACCTTATGCTAGCCCATCATCACCTGACCCTCTTTCCCACCCTTCTGAAGACCCTTACCTTATCTTGTGATCTTTGAGAGGAGCCAGAAGCCAAGACCAACCTTAACTTTTTCTTGTCTGGTATCCTAGTGCCCAGTTAACCATCCACAAATTCTGATATGGGGTGACTTGACCCCATAAACACTACCCATCTGTCATCTGTATGGGTGCTCAGTCTTAAAAAATTGATCTTTTCTACTTTTATTAATATAAAATACATATTTTTAGTAAAGCAGTAGAAATGTACCCACAAAGCTGTCTGCCTTCGAATCTTATTCCTGTGAGGTAATTACTGTTAATGATTGTGGATACCTTCACAGTCAATACCAGCACATACAAGTGTTCCTGTTTGTAGGATGGGTGTGCTTTATCATACTTCCTTCATGATCATCATGTAAATTAAATTGCTCTCTGGGAGCAACTTAGGTTAGTTTTGCAAGTATCAGCACATAGGTATTGTGTGTTATACTCCTTGCCCTTTTAAAACGCAAAGGGTAACAGACCCTGTTCTGCACTTTGCATTTTTTAGTTTAACATCTTGGGTATTTTGTCAACCGGTATGAGCTTTTTAATTATTTTACAAGTAACTGTAGTGAGTTGGTGGAAGTATGATGGGTCCCTGAAGTAGTTAAATATTAAACAAGGAGGCAAAACTAAGTGAACTCACCATTTTGTTCATGTGTGGTCATGGTTGGACACAGCTCAATATCAGGTGACCCTTTGACCCAGTTTGCCTAGAGCTTTGGGGTTTTCCAGGAAGCAGAGCTTTCAATTAGACCAGGGCAGTTGGTCACCTAAATATTGGGATTCTGTGCCTACATTTAATAGGCACAGAAAGAGCCTTTAGCACCCTCACCAACTTCACAGAATCTGGGCTCTGCTTTGGCTCTCAGCTGGGATTCTGGTGGAGGATGTAAGTGGATGAATTTACTCAGACTTGAGCTTAAAAGACCATCTGTTGCTTGGCCTGGAGTGTTGGGTCAGCAGGAACCAGTCTTCGCGTTAAAACTCCTAACTCTCAACATTCCAAGCCTTGTACTGCACGCTCTTGTTTATCTATGGGACTTTCAAGGCTTTTCAAGTCTTGAGACAAAGGACAGAGGCAAAAATCTAAGGAGGAGAACAGAGGTAAAAATAAATTGACAGGAATAGGAAGAAAGGGGAAAAGCAACGTGTGTTTTGAGGGGTATGGGATCTAGTAAGAGAATTTAGTTCTGTCAGTAGCCAGGGTGTAGTAAGGGGCTGCTGTCATCTGGGGGAGCACAGCAAGTGAGCTGGGCAAGAAGAGATGTTGCCATAGTGTCTGAGTACTCCATGGAGTAAGCAAGCCACCACCAGGCACCAGCTGAACTAAGTGGTATTCAGCAACTACTTACTATCCATCTGTTATATACCACGTGTTATTAGGCACAGAATAAATACAGTGGTGTACAAGACAAAGTGCCCTTGTGAAGCTTACACTCATGAAAGACAAAGTCAGATAGGAATAATGTGCTATGAAGAAAAAGCAGGATAGGGGACGAGGGTGAAAAGAGGTATCCTGATAGCCAAAGCTTGCACATGTGTGTGCACGTTGTCTACCACACAACTTAGTAAGTTTGTGAATTTTGACAGTTTTTCTGGCTGATGGCAGTAGTATGCCTTGATGGGGCTTTGAAATTTTTAATTTATAACTTTTTTCTTTTGAGAGTCTCTCTCTGTGGCCTGGGCTAGAGTGCAGTGGCATCATTGTAACTCACTGCAACCTCAAACTCCTGGGCTCAAGTGATCCTTCTGCCTCAGCCTCCCCACTAGCTGGGACTACAGGTGCTTGCCATGATGTCCAGCTAATTTTTCTATTTTTTGTAGGGACGAGGTCTCACTCTTGGTCAGGCTGGTCTCGAACTCCTGGCCTCAAGCAATCCTCTGGCCTTGGCCTCCCAGAGTGCTAGGATTACAGGTGTGAGCCACCACATCCTGCCTCTGTCTTTCCTCTTCTAAGTGATCTTATCTAGTCCCATCTATTTGCTGAAGAGTCCCAATTTATATCCTTAGCCCAACTCCTCCCCTGAGCTCCAGTTAGTATGTATATTCAGCAGCCTACTTGACAGGACTGAAATGTCTAACGTGCATCTCAAACTGAATTCTTGATCTTCCACCTAAACTCCTGCTGTTTCCCATCTCAGTAAACCATTCATGCAGTTGCCCTTGATGCCTATTTCATTCTCCACATGTAGTCCATTAACTGTACCTCCAAATACATCTTTCTCTTTTCTCTCCACTGTGCCTGCCATAGTCCAAGCCTCCTAAAAGGTCTTGCTACTTCCCTTCCTCTCCCCACTACAATCCATACTCCACACAATCACAAGAGTGATCTTTCTATACTGTAGATCAGATCATGCCACATGCTGTTTACCTTCCATCACCTGAGGCTGTTTAATGCAAATGGAATGAAATCCAACTTTCTTATGATGTCATACAAAGCTCTTCATGATTTGGTCCTTACCTGCTTCTCTGCCGTAATCTGTTTTCACTCTCCCCATTAAGCTCTCATGATGCTGGCTTGCTGTTCCTGGAACATACCGAGCTCATTTGTAGAACCTTGGCACACACTCTACTTGAATACTTCTCACAACTCTTTCTGTGTTTGGGGCCGCCTTATGTAGGTTTCTGCTTAAATGTATTGTCCTCCTCTCACTTTCTAAACCCTTTTTATTCACAGTATTTATCTACCTAACATTATCTTATTTGTATCACATCTAACCCACTAGAAGGTAAGCTCCCTAAAGGTAGAAGTCCTTTTTTCTCTCTTGTTTACCATTGACAATTATTCCCAACATGAGGGGGAGACCCCACATGAGGGGGAGAGGGTGCTGGGTAAATATTCATTGAATGCTGGCATAGTCTATGCTTGCAGCTTGCTGGGTCTAGACTCAGAGATTCTCCTGAGAAATCCCTGCCACTCAGTAGTCCCTTGGCAGACAGGCCTTCCTGATGGGCACTCAGCAGTCACAAGCTGGCACTTGGCTTGTAGGACATACTCAGGTCACACTTGACTTTACCTCACTGATACTGCCCCCAGTCTGGCTCCTGGGATGCTCGGCGACTCAGGGCCTGCCTGGAGCTCCATGGTGGCTGGCTGGGCTGCTGACTTTTCAGACAGATTGCCCTCTCTCTCTCTGGTGGTCTTTGCCCCAGTGTGCTGGCTCCAGGTGACATGTTGGTGCTGGGGTCCTCTGGGCCCTCAGAGAAGGAGAGGGGTAGGGGGATATAGCTGGTGATGATAGGTCATGCCTATCATTTTTTTCTCATCTGTGAAGGAGTCCTTGCTGCACTGTACCACATTGCCCTGCTCCTAACTGCACCTACCCTGCCCCGGCTGCTGGGACTTGCTGTGAACTCTCCATTTCACAGAAGGACACTGGCCCAGAGGGCTGGAGGCTACTTCCAGGGTCACACTGTGGACATGGGATCAAGCTGCACTGGCATTCAGCCTCCGATGGTTAAACCAGGGTTCTGGAAAGGACTTGGTCCTGGAGAGGAGAGAGGGCAACCTTTGGAGGCAGCTCAGTGGGGGGCCAGGCCAGGAGGAGGAGCCTGGAAGAGGGCAGGCTTAGTGAAGTAGGGCCCTTGGGACAGCCATCTGTCCCTTTGGCACCATCTACTGGCCAGAGCCAATTAGTGCTGGTAGTTCTTGGGGGTTGACTAGGACCAGACTGTAGAGCAGTCCCATCCTTGTCCCTGCCTTTGCCTGGGCCCAGTGTGGCCACTCTGGGCACATGAGGCATACTCTATATGCTATAGTCTTTCCCTCTTGGGAGGGGTAGAATGAAGTGTATCCCATGCTATTCTGTGAAGCTCTGACTTATCTGTAGTGAGTTAGCTATACCTAGGTTCAGAGCCCATCTCACCACTTTCCTGCTGTGTGGTCTGGGACAGATTATTTAACCCACCTCAGCCTTGCAGTCTCTCCTGTAAAAGGGGAATAATAATAGTTAACCTCCTAGGGTGGTTGTGAGATTATAAGAATATATAGGAAGAGCTTAACTTGGTGCCCTGGCAGGGCCATCCTCTAGAAATGTTAGTTGCTGTGCTTACAGGCATGCTGACTTGGGTAGTATCACTGCTTAGTCACTGCTTAGTCATGGGTAGGCATAACAAGACCCTTCAATACAGCCTGGGCCCAAGGGGACCCTGGGGTTCCTAACCTCTGATGGCGTAGGGTACAGATGTGGGTCAAGAAGTTTTCTCCTCCACCACTTAGGTGTAGATGACACTTCTGCCTGGAGCTTCCATAATGGCTTCCCAAGGGTGGGTCCATAGCCCACCAGGGATGACATTGCACTGGCTGGCTTAATTAGAGGCAAGGAAGCTGACAAATGGCCCTTTCTGTAGCTTTGTCCAAGGTCCCAGATGGACTCTTGGGCCATGGGCAGGTAAGTCCTCCCTGGGTACAGGGGCCTTGCAGAAACTCCCCACCTTCCCTCCCAACATCTCGCATTACTCCTCCAGCCTTGGCTGTGAGTGATTGGCCAGCCATGTGAAGGAGGCTACAGGGGCTCAAAGTTCCTTCAGGAATTGACACTGGCACCATGCTAAGCATATTACATGCATTATCACATTGTCACTTTCCCCCCTTTTCTATTGACTTACGATTTACATGCAGTAAAGTACACAAATATAATTGAAGCTCAGTGAATTTTTATATATGCATACACCTGGGGAGCTACCACCTGGATCAAGATAGGAAATGTCTAGAATCCCAGAAACTTCCCTCATCAATACCTGCCACCTGCCAAAAGTAAACATTGTTCAACGTTGTGAATTCATCTATGTTATTGTTACATCAGTAGTTTCTTTTTCATGCTGCTTAGTATTATATGACTATACTACAGTTTATTTCATTCTATAGTTGATGGGTTTGTTCTTTCTAGTTTTTGACTCTTGCAAATAAGCTGCTATCAACATTCTTAAATATATTTTTAGTGGACATAAACACTTATTTCTGCTGATAGATCCAGCATTGGAATTGCTGGGCCACTGGGTACATGTATGTTTAGCTTTAGTAGATATTGCCAGTTTTCTGAAGTATACCAATTTGTACTCTCACCAGCAATGTATGATAATTCCAGTTGTTCCACATCCTTGCCAACACTTGGTATTGTCATTCTTTTTTTTTTTTTTTTGAGACAGAGTCTCACTTTGTTGCCTGGGCTAGAATGCAGTGGTGTCATCATAGCTCACTGCAGCCTCAGTTCTCCTCCTGCTTCAGCTGGAGCTACAGGAGTGCACCACCACACTCAGCTAATTTTTCTTTTTTTCTTTCTTTCTTTCTTTTTTTTTTTGGTAGAGATGGGGTCTCGCTCTTCCCAGGCTGGTCTTGAACTGCTGACCTCAAGCGATCCTCCCACCTCGGCCTCCCAGAGTGTTAGGATTATAGGTGTGAGCCACTGTGTCTGGCCTGTCATTCTTTTAAGTTTGGCCATTCTGGTGACTAAAATCATTAATTTTCACAAAAATCCTATGATGTTTCAGTATTTCTGTAAGCCCCACTTTACAGACAAGGAGACTGAGGCTCAGTGAGGGGAAGCTACTCATCCCAGATCACACAGGATGTTAGCAGCAAGTGGGCAACGGCAGGTCTGCATGATTCCTGTGCACCTGTGGCTGTATGAAATTTTAAAGTCAGAACACTTGGGTGTGCCAAAATGGTAGCTCTGTTATTTTTTTTAAATTACTTTCTACAGCACTTATTTCCATTTGATAGCAGAAATAATCTGGTCACTTCCTGGTGAATCCAGTCAAGTAAGTGATCACTCAGTCATTTCAGGGGGACATTCAGTCAAGTGGAGGGTTCTGTCCCTCCACTCCTATCCAGCATCACAGTTCCATTCTGCAGAGCTTATGTGGTCATGTCATGGAGTGGGAGGTGAGGGGGCTGAAGGCTGTCTGGTCCTTGGTCATCAACATCTTCCTCTACTGTTCAGGGAGGCAGACCTCACCCCTGCCAGTTGTGGGTTACCATCATTGGTTTCTTCTGTGCCCACAGGTGCCTGTATTTATGCCAAGGTCTACGGATTGTCTAGGTTTATCTGCTTCAGTGCTCCCTTTATTACATCCCAGAAGCCCCTGCCTGCTCATCTGCCCCACTTCTTTCAGCAACTTCCATGCTGTTCTAGGGCCTCAGGACATACTCTGATGCTCGTTGGGATCCCTACACATTAGGCATGGGCCTGAGATGCTCCCACGCCCACCTGCCTAGGCATACACAGCTGCCATTTCTATTTGACCACTACCATACGTTCTCATCATGGAAGATTATTTGGACCCTACCCAGAGACCAAGGCAGAGATTATCCCCTCTTTCAGAGTTCCCAAACCTGTCTGGGGTTTCTGATCTCTCCCTATTCCTAGGTTGAGGGATGGAGGAGTGGGAGAGAGTCCCTTCTTAGAGACTCACACTGGTAGCTAATTGCAGCATTCTCCTCTCTGGCTCAATTCTTCTCTCGCCCCCAGCCTTTTGGAAAATTGGCTCTGGCATCAATATACCTTCTTTCCAACTCTTTCAACAGAGAAAGGTGAGGCTGAGAGAGGTGAAATAACTCACCCAAGATCACATAACAGAGGCAAGTGGTCTGACTACAGAGTGGCTATGCTTACCACTCTATCAGGGAAATAAGACACACCAGCAGGATGCAGCCAGGAGAACTTTGACCATGTGAACTGGATTACTTCCTAGCTTATGTGCTGTCCTATAGGATGGAACACATGTCCAGAGTCTGTCCCATGGATGGGTGCCCGAGAAAGGGAGTGTGAACAGAATTCTGAGCTGCAAAGTCCTGTTTTAGATGCACTGAGAAGGCTGCTCCTCATAGGAATCCTCCTGTGAGTGCTTTACAGCAATGAAGACTCCACTGAAGACTTACAAAGGGATATGATCTGGAAATTAATTCACATAAAAACTGGGTTTTCCAATCTGGACTACTTGAATCCAAGGACTTTTGTTCTTCCCTGCATGTGGTATGCTAGAAACAGTTGTAAAATAGAAAATGTTCTTGGCATTTGAGGGATGGGGCTAAGATTCACTATTCAAGCTGTGATGGCAAAAACATGGCTGGGGCTGGAGCCTCAGGCCTGCTCTTCAGTGGCTGTGTGATACTGGAAAAGTCCGTTTTTGGTTTTGTTTCCTTCCTTTGTAGAACAAGAGGTTGTGATTATGTGGTGTGTGCAGTTACTGAAGTAAGGGTGAGTCTTCAGCCTCCTCAGGGCCAGCTCTGGATGCACCAGCCTCCCCTCACACCCATACCCATATCCACACACACCAAGGGGACTCTGTGGAAGCCAGCCCTTTCTGACCTGGGCTGTGATTGTGGATAAATGAGTGGAGATGAGTCATTCCCAGCCTGTCCTACAGTCCTGCAGCTACTTTGGCCCTCCTGAGTGGAGGGCTTGAGCGAGGTCGGGTTGATCCAGAAAGGGTGGAGCTAAACCAGTCACCTCTGACAAAACGTGGCAGGCTCCTTCTTGTCAGTGCTTTGTCACTGAGACCCTACCACCAGAGTTTCTCAACTTAGCCTGGGCTTAAGAAACACGTAGAGAACTTGTTTAAAGCGCAGAAAAACCTGCCCCCAGGGAGTTTGATTCATTAGAGTGGATGCAGCAGTCTGCATTTTTCTTGACTTGAGCCAATTTTTTGCTTTTTTTGAGACTGAGTCTTGCTCTGTTGCCCTGGGTAGAGTGCAGTGGTGTCATCGTAGCTCACTGCAACCTCAAACTCCTGGGCTCAGGCAATCCTCCTGCCTCAGCCTCCTGAGCAGCTGGGACTATAGGCACGTGCCACCACGCCTGGCTAATTTTGTAGAGACTGGGTCTCGTTCTTGCTCAGGCTGGTCTTGAACTCCTGACCTCAGGCAATCCTCCTGCCTCAGCCTCCCAGAGTGCTAGGATTACAGATGTGAGCCACCGCGCAATTTATTTTTTGAAATAAAAAAACTTTGTAATATTCACGTGGATTGATATCCAAAAGGTAGAAAAAGTTATAAAGTGAAAAATCATACCAATCCCTGTCCCCCAGCCACCTAGTTCTCTTCCCCTGCGGCAACCGATGATCTTGAGATAATCTAACTATGCTATGTATAATAGCATACCAAGGTAAATGACATCTCCCATTTTCAAAACAAGCATCTCTTGGTGATTCTAATATTGGAGATTTCTCAGACCTATTTGGAAAAACATGTCCCTACTTTATGCCAGGCCCTGTGCTGGGTCCTGGGGCTAACTGTGTGACCTGGCACTGCACAGTCCCACCTCGGATGCTCAAGTTTGTAAGGTACCGCCTTGTATGCCACAAGCAGGGGAGCAAAGGGGCTCCAGTGGGCCTGGCCTGGGCGGCCTGTAGCTGGAGCTGCTGAGGGCAGGGCTGGGCTGCAGAGAAAGTATGAGAGCTGTAGGCCTTTCATCTTCTGTCATCAGTTGTGGCGCCTGGCGGACACTGGATACTACAGTTTGTGGACAAAGACCTGGTAACCCAAGGAGCTGCTTGGCCTCCCCGCCCAGTCCCGTCCCAGAGGAGCTGTAGGTCTCGGGTTTCTTCAGGGGGCCCTGTGTGTATCTTTTGTCTTCCTGGTGTCAGGAGTACCATCACGTGCGCCCGTGTTGGTTAGGTGAACCTGGCGCCTTTGTCTCCTAGGGAGGGGATGGTAATGTCCCCTAGGCAGAGCAGCGTAGGGCTGGGGACTTTCAGACTTCTCCCTTTCCTTTAGAGCTGGCGTCATCCTACCGACCTCATCACAGCCCTCCCGGGAGCTCCCTATACTACAGGGTGCTGTCGGGGCAAGGCCCTGGCCGCCCGGTTCACTGCCCAACCCCCAGCTCGGCGCCTCACGCGCAGCGCCTCAATGTATGTTTACGGAAAGAACGGACACTTGCTGCTAGGTGGAGGCCTTCTCCCTAGACTTGGGGTTTCCCTGCAATAATGGCTATTTTGGGCCCCCTCTTCAGAAGTCAATGGGAGGAAAGAAGGGTTAAGAGTACCCAAATGTGCAGTACGGTTCAAATCCCGACTCTGCCACTTAACCGTTCTGAACCCGTTCCCTCAGTGCAAAGGGGGTGCAAGGCTAACGATAGTTCACCTCATGGGATTATCGTGCAGACTGAGGACAGGACAGGTGCTGTCAGTTCTGTGGAAAACACACCCCCCAGCCCGCGTTTTGTTGTTTCCGGGCTTTCAGGACTGGGGTCTTTCACTCAGCTTAGGACAGCCCCTGCCTGAAAAACCTTTCCACGCCGCGGAGGCACCCCAGCCGGTGCCCGGTGCTCGCTTTGAGGAGAAAGAGCGGCGCTTTCAAAGGTGGGGGTAAGGCGAAAGCCCATTCCCTGCCCTGCCCCGCCGCCTGTCGCCCGGCCCAGCCCCGCCGGCTCCCTGGGCCCGCCCCGCCGTCCCAGGCCTGCCGTCAGGCGATCTCGGCGGCCAGCCCGACCAGCTGTGTGACGCCGCGGGCCCCGGGGTCCTCGGCGCCTGCGCCCGCTCCTATAAAGGCCGACGCCGCGCCGCGCCGCTGTAGTGGCCGCGGACTCCGCTTTTCTCTTGTTGTGCAGACGCCGCCCAGCTCGCGTCAGCCTTCGGCCGTCCGTCCTTTAAGACCGAACACCGTGAGTAGCCGCCCACTGAAACGGAAGGGGTTGTGGTGCCCGAATTGCGGACTGCGTGGCGGCAGTGCTACGGTTTTGGCCTGGCCGAGGCGGGCGGCAACTGGGCCTGGTCTTCCCTCAGGCCCGGTGGAACCCGTTGCCGACCTCGTTCTCTGGGAGGCACCGTAGGGTCCAGGTCACCCACTCCGCCCCCGACCCATGAGGCCTCTTCTGGCCGCGCATCCTTACGGCGCCCCGTGAGTGTGAGCCGAACCCCGGGTTGGGCTTTGTTTCCGGGGCAAGCGTCAGCCGGCTCGGAGCTCGGCTGCGAGGCCCAGGGTGCGGCCCGGGGCCTCCCTTGGCGTGAAGCCTGCTGCCTCGGGGACCAGGGCGGGGGTGGTGGAGCTTTGAATGGGGGTCCCTTGGCTGTCGTGAGCGTGGGCTTGTGTCCGTGTCGGCTTTTGTTGTTGTCTTCGGGAGGGAGAGTGGCGATGGTGGTTCGTGACCGCTGGATTTTTGGCTCCCATCCTTTCTCTCGCCTGTATCTGGCGTCGCTAGCTACCAGTCCTGGCTAACTCTGCTGGCGCTGAGTCTCTGCAGATAGCCGCCTGCTCCTTCTAAATATGTCTCTGCATTATTTTGCCACATCTTGGAGTCGCTGTGATAACTGTTGTAATAGCAGATACTATCGTCATCGTGGTGTGACTTTTAGAAGCCCTATCTCTGTAAAACTTAAGGTGTCTGGCTTTTAAAGGGATAGGACGTTCACCTGCTTTGGTTCATTTTTTTAATGGAACCTTTAGGTTTGGGTTTTTGGGGCATGAATTTTTCATCAGAGCGTCACAATAGAATGTATCTGTGTCATAGAACAATGCAGTCTCCACTGTGCAGTCTAAAAAGAGATGTCAGAATTTCGGGTCACTTAAAACGCAGGGTTTTATTCCTTTATGACATGATGGAACCCATTTCATACCCGTCATGGAGAGTTATTTACAAGTACAGGAGCCTAAAGAATGTCACATTAAAATTTCACCTATTATTACTTAAACGTTTTGCACTTAATTCTAGTATCACTAAGGGTTCTTTAAGTCTAGGATTACAAAGTGCATCGAGTTACAGATTAACCCATTGCCTCCCTGCTGTGTAATGAGATCTCAGCTCCCTTAAGGGTAACCTGATGAACAAATTTGACTATGACTAAGCATATCTTGCTATTTATCATGAGTTATTTGAAAGAAATAGGAAATGGTTGTCTTGCTTTACTTTTATCAATTGCATTGTTGGACTTGTGATTCTGTACTGTTCATTCCAGTACTGTGTAATATAAAAAGAACATTAAATGTTGTGTAATTAAAGATTGGGCTCATGTTAAAATATTTTCTTTAGGGGATACCCTTTGTAGTTGCCTTGTCACAGGCAGGGTCCTCTCCTCTGGGTCTTTCTCCGTTGAGCAGGACAACTGCATTACTGGCAAGCACTAAGCAACATGGAGAAGCAGACATGTTTGTGAACTGAAAAGTGAAATCTGATTCTCTGCAACTATGGATGAGTGAGAGCAGGATATTTCCAGTGGCTGGTTTTAAAACATGCTTTACTTTTTTGCTCCCTTCTCCTACCAGCTTGTCTGCTTGGGGGATGAGGACAATTGTCTCAGAAAAGCTGAGTGGGTATTTTAACTTACCAAGTGGATCTTAAGTTTTTTAACCTACAGTGGGTGCAGTGTATGTTTGAAATGCCAAATTCTACACTTTTGTGGAAGTTGACAGCATTTTTGATACAACACACCTAGAAAGTTTCAGAGATGCTTTAAGTTAATAGTGACATCACAGAATTATGAATACCTCAGAAGCATGGACCATTTAAAAGCAATATATGAACTTTATGAGGTTTTGAATTAATCTTGATAGGTATTGCTTCCCCCCACCCCTGCTTTTTTTGTCTTGTTTGTATGATTTGATTTTTAAGGAATCTGAAGATGGTAAGAAATTGCTGGCTTACAAATTTTAAAGGTTTTTTTTTTTTTTTTTTTTTTGCCAGAACTCAAGTCCTTTGAAGTTAATTGCTTAATTAACTTTTATGTAAGAGGTGTCTTTTTCCTAATGACTCATAATTAATCTGAGTTAATATATTTTTGGAACAAGTAATAGGTTATTATGGAGCTTTTGCCAGAAGATCTCAAAGTTGTACCCCTGGACAGTCAGTAATGACAGATAAAAAGGACTTTGAAATTTAAGCTCTTTAGTAGGTTTCGGGAATTTTATTGACATCCGCTTATCCTTAATTCATTTTATTCTCTTGATACATGGTCTTGCATTGGTTCAGACATAAATGAGCATATACTGGCTACTCTTTGGATCTGAACTCATTTTTCACTGGTAGGTCTCACTGTGGGGAAATTACTGTCGTATTTGGTAGCTTTGTTTATTTTGGGTTGACCTCAGGTTTGTAGGTGGTTAATTATGGCAATTAACTATTCAAATGGAGTAGTCCGAATTTACTGGGAGCCAAAAGGCAGGCAAAAAGCAAATAAGTATGTTTTATTTTAGATGTATTTTGCATCAAAAGTATAGACTGTAACTCTTAAATTTATACTAATAGTGAGTTCAGTAGGGCAGGCCTTAAAAGCTTCTATTCCTTGTAGTTAACTTTGAAAAAAAAGTTTGTAGAGATACCTGTAGGCTAACCTGTGAATAACTATTTACAACAGTGTTGTGTAGGATTATATACTATAGGTTCTTGGGATCTTATGGTTAATAAGTTAGAGGCTTCTGACAGACTGTAGTTGATGAAATGTCACATAGAACTAGTATCTCTTAAATTTCACATTCAATGTAACTTTTTTAGATGCCTTCAATTAAGTTGCAGAGTTCCGATGGAGAGATATTTGAAGTTGATGTGGAAATTGCCAAACAGTCTGTGACTATCAAGACCATGTTGGAAGGTAAGTTTATTAGAAAACCTGGGTAGGAAGTAATGGGAAGAAATGTGTAATTTGGGATAATTTGTGAATATCAGATTTATATGAGCAGCAATCTGTTATAAGGTATTCAAGAGTATGAAGGGATAAAGTTTCCTTTTTTTTGTTCTCTAAAGTATAATCTGCATTGTTCTGATACAGGTCATTTTTTCTTTGTTGTCTGAATTAGTGAGGTTTTTCCCTTATTAAATGGAAAAGACCATGAGTTAATAAATATTGATTTCCAAGCCTCAGAAAATGGTCCATTTCTGTTTCAAGTAAATTTGGATTCACAAGTTCTAATGACAAAAATTGAAGCTTTTGGGAAAGGGATACCTTCCTATATGGTAGCTAAATAGAGCACTTTATTTCAGTGCAGGGAAAAGCTCTGTAGATTGCTGTGTAGGTTTTTTTTTTTAAACAAGCTTTCTGTTTTGTCTATTTTATTATTCCTCTGAAACTGCTGCAAAGTATATGTGCAGCACAACAAAATGAGGAAAAAAAACAGGCTTGAAACTTTCAAACTTTACTAGTTAATGTGGATCTCTTAGTGTTACCAGTGTGTTGGTACAAATCAGTGTCTAGAATTGATGGGGAAAAAAAACTTAGTAAGAGTGTTCTTTGGTACTTAAATGTCAGAAGTTTTTTTTGTTTGTTTTTTGGGTTTTTTTTGGAGACAGAGTCTTACTCTGTCACCCTGCGTAGAGTGCGGTGTCGTCATTGTAGCCCGCTGCAACCTCAAATTCCTGGGCTGCAGGGATCTTCCTGCCTCGGCCTCCTGAGCTGAGGACTCAGGCGAGTGCCATGATTCCTGGCTAATTTTTCTGTTTTTAGTAGAGACAGGGTCTCGCTCTTGCTCAGGCTGGTCTGGAACTCCTGAGCTCAAGCAGTCCTCCTGCCTCAGTCTCCCAGAGTGCAAGGATTACAGGCGTGAGCCACCGTGCCCGGCCAGATGTCAGAAGTTTTTATGTAGGGAAGATCTGCATCTTATAAATACTTAAGGGAAGGGTTGTGTGCCAAGCACTAGCTATATGGTGGTGAAAAGAAGGTAAGTTAGACATGGTCTTTGCCCTTGAAGAATTTGTAAACTAGGAGGGGAGCCAGACACAAAACAAGGCAAACTGTCACATGGTGTATTTAGTGCATTAATAATAAAGTTGTTTGTCAAGTGGTGCTGTGGGAACATCTATCTAGGCTGTTGTTTCTCTTCAGGCTTTTGGAAAGATTGCAGTGTGTAGTACTAGCGAGTTGATATTTTAAATCTAAGTAAAATTTGAATGTTTTGGGAGATCATTCCAAGGTAAAGTAGATAGAGGGTGTATTAGGGAAAAGTAAAATTTAGGTTTTTAGTTTGGGTGGGATGGGATTGTAATATTATATTTGGTAGAGCTGAAAGTGGGTTTGAGAAGAAAATGACTTTGAATTTGAACTGTGTTTGAGATTCCTTCAAAAGATCTGTGTAGCAATCTATTAGGCAATTGAGTATGTGGGTCTTGGCCCCTGAGTTGTAGACTGCTAGAGATAAAAAGACTTGCTTTATGTTATGGGAGCATAACTATGGAAGAAGATGATGTTGAGGTGGGGCTGGGGTATTAAGAGTATAGAAGTTAGAAGTGGAGAATCAGTGGAAGCCAAGGGAAAAGGAGTCGTTTCTAGGTGACTGGAGTGATTGCCAGATTCATATACTGTATACTGGTCATTTAAGATTTCCTCGTTAATAAGTTAGAGGACTTTTAGCAGCAGATATTTAGGTGTGGTAGAGGCAGAAGCAGAGGGGGTGTTGTGTCTTCTGTTTTCTAAGTGGGTGACTTCTATTTTCTCATAAAAGCTGAATATACAATTCTTGATAATTGGTGCCAATCATGTGGCACCAATTATCCTGGTAACTTACATATATAGATCACTTCTATTAAGTTGTAAACCCCTTGGTACATCCCACAGTCACTGTTCATCAAGTATCTGTTGAATGAAGAAGTATGGTATGGTCACTAATAGTGTAAAAGCAATCCAGGTGTCCCTAAAAGGCAGGTGAATAAGGCTTTGTTTAGAAGATGTAGAAACTGATACCAAAATCAATTCATGTTATCCTAAATGGATAGATTCACTCACCTCCCCTCTCCTCCTTCCCACCAATGCCTGTCCCTGATAGCATCTCAGGCCTAAATACTTGCTTTGGCAATGAAAGTGTTCTTTATTTTATCTTAGTTGGTGCTTGACACAGTAATCTGTCCAGTCCTGCTTCAAAGAAGCATTTGCCAATTTTAAGAACATAGGGCTCCTTGAAGGTTTTCCACACCAACTTTGATCACTGAAGCAAGTAGACTGATAGACAGCAACAGTTAAGTGGTTCTTAACCTCCATAGCTTTTGGGGATTGGAGGTGAATGGTTTTAAGTACCAGTGACTTATATAAGATTCTAGCCTCTTGAGGACTGGAGTCTTTTGAATTTGGCAACTTACTGCTTTTCTTGTTTTCCATCTGCAGTGTCTGTGGTTATGGGTTTTATGTGACTTAGAAAACAAAAATAAAACCTTTTAATCACAGAACAATCACAAGTGAGAATCTTGGCACGTGTACATGTGGATTGGCTGATTAGTTCAGGTCCAGGGGTAGTATCAGGATGCAGGTGTCTTTTAGAAGTCCTTGAAACCTAATAGCTTAAAGGAATGACTGTTGCTACTTGGGCATTTAGTTTAAAAGCAAAAAAACATTGCACATCCTTAGTTTAAATGCTAGAGAAGTAATCCTTTACAGCCATAAGGGCCTTACTTTAATGTGACTTAAGCCTTCTTTCAAATAACATTTGAGTCTAAACAAGCTGGTCTTCTGTGTTATGTTTCCTCTGATATCTTAATTTCCCAAACACAAGTATTTTACATTGTGTAACTTTCTTTCTCTTGCCTGATTAAAAATACTTCATACTTGTTCAGGAAAAACATAAGTGACTTGATCCAAATAGAACTTCACATGAGACGTTTTTATTTTATAGTTTTACTCTAACCTGAGATGCTATCAGGGACAGGCATTGGTGGGAAGGAGGAGAGGGGAGGTGAGTGAATCTATCCATTTAGGATAACATGAATTGAAATCTTTTTGAATCTACTCTTGCCTTTACCACTCCACTGGAACTGCTTGTTAAGCTCAGTGGACTCCATGTTATCAAGTGCATGCCTGTTTTCAGTTCTTATCTAGACCTATTTGACAACATTTGATGCTTGTTTATTCCCCTCTTTACTTGGCTTCTGAGAGACTTCACTTACTACTTACCTCACTCAGAGCCTTCTGTCTTCCCATCTTTAAAGCCTGCAGTTCCCCAGGGCTTAATCCTTGGACCTCTTCACTGTATGTATGCTCACTTGTTTGGTTGGTCATAGTCACATAGCATTATAAACCATCTCTATACCAATTCCAAAACTTACCTTCAGGTCTGATCTCTTCTCTTGATTTCTAGACTTACATATACAACTGCCCTTGGCTGTCTAATACCTTAGATTTATGAACTAGAACTCTTGATCCTCTCTTCCTAAAAATAATAGTTCCTCTGATAGCCTTCCCCTTATCAGTTGATGGCAACTCCATCCTTCTCATGCCATAAACCTTAGTCTTCCCTGGCTCCTTTCCCATTCTACTTCCTTTCTGTTGGCAAATTCTTTTGGCTCAAAATACATACAGAAGGCCTTGCATGATGGCTCATGCCTGTAATCCCATCACTTTTGGAGGCTAAGGTGGGAGGGTTGCTTGAGGCCAGGAGTTTGAGACCAGCCTGAGCAATATAGTGAGACCCTGTCTCTACAAAAGATAAAAAATTTTTAAAAATGCATACAGAATTAGACCATTTCTTTTCTCCTCCTCAGCACCAAACCTTGTCCAAGCTACCATCTTGTGCCTGGATTATTGTCAGCCCCATAATTGTGCCCCTCAACCTACATTTCTCTTTAACTTCCTTATATGTGATATTGTTAACAGTTCCTTATTTGTCCTTTATGGGGATATTTCAAATATATATAAGCATATTCCCATTTTTATTCACATAACATTTTAGAAACTTTAATCTGGAGATTGTACCAATATGTATGGAGCTGCCTGCCTTGTTTTTGTCAGTGGCTGTGTGATCTGTTGAGTGTGTATATATATCTTTGGGCTTCAGATTTGAATAGATTGAGATTCTATTACTTGTAATACTTTCCGTTGTTTCACTTTTTAATATACAATCCATCTAGAGAATTTGATATAAAAAGTAAGAATAAGGATCCATCTTCTTTTTCCAGATGGCTGCTCAGTCATTCAGCCTCACATATTAAATCACTTCTTCCTAATAAAGAACTTTCTATATATAATATTTCTGTTTGTTTTCTCATATAACTTTATATAGTTTCAGGTGGTTCATGGACCCCATTGTTAGGAACCACTGATTTTAAATGCTCTTAAAAAATTTGTTCTGTACAACCCTCCACTGCTAAATTTGACTGGCTTAAAAAAAGAGAGAGAACTGTTCTTAGTAAAGTACTTTTCATATTCCTTCAGACAGCATGTCTTGCAAATTACAGTTGTCCCTCAGTATCCATGGGGGATTGGTTTCAGGACTGCCCCCACCCCGCTCATGGATACCAAAATCCACGGATGCTCAAGTCCCTTATATAAAATGTAGATAATATTTGCACATATCCTGTGTGCATCCTTTCATACTTTAAATCATCTCTAGATTACTTATAATACTTACTATAATGTAAATGCTATGTAAATAGTTGTTATACTGTATTTTGAGAATAATGACAAGAAAAAAGTCTACATGTTTTGTACAGATGAAGCCATCTTTTTTTTTTTAATATTTTCATTCCTTGGTTGAACCTGCAGATGCAGCACCCATGGATACAGAGGGCCAAACTGTACTTTTTTGAGACATAGCCTGGTTGATGTAAGTATTATAATGGAGGTAGGAAATAATGGCAACTTTCTTCTGGTTTTCTTAGATTTGGGAATGGATGATGAAGGAGATGATGACCCAGTTCCTCTACCAAATGTTAATGCAGCAATATTAAAAAAGGTAAGGTCTTTAAAGGGTTTACTTTTTAGAGTGGGGACACTTAGACTTCTTAATGAACTTAGCTTTTAAGTTTTTATATACTCCCCTTGTTCCTCTGTGTAGATGAGTAGTTCTGAATCTAGCATGTGATGTTTCTAATCCTGATAAAATAGGAAAATATAAATAACTTTTTTTTAAGACCAAAAGTTCTTGAAAGTAGACTCAAACCACATTTGAACTTTTTCTGGTATAAATTTTATCTGGGTCTATACACCAGCATTTCAGCTGACGTCAATTAAGTCCATTCTGCTTCAAATGTAATGCTAATTGATGGATACAAGTAATTCAACAGTCTATATTATATTAGAACTTACTGCTTAAAATTACTTTTAAATTTTAATGTTCTTAAATACTTAACTTTAATGATATTTGAATGTTATTAAACAATACAGTAATGCTGGGTGTGGTGGCTCATGCCTATAATCCCAGTACTTTGGGAGGCCATGGCAGGAGGATTGCTTGAGGCTAGGTGTTTGAGACTAGCCTGGGCAACATAGTGAGACCTCATCTCTACAAAAAATTAAAAAATTAGCCAGTTGTGGTGGCACATGCCTATAGTCCCAGCTACTTGGGAGGCTGAGGCAAGAGGATCGCTTGAGCCCAGGAATTTGAGGTTGCAGTGAGCTATGATGACACCACTACAGTCTAGCCTGGCTGACAGAGCGAGATCCTGTCTCAAAAAACAAAAACAAAACAACCCCAAAAATCTCACAACAATACAATATAGTATACAGAAAAAAGTTCTATCTGCTCCCTTGTCACAGCTGACCATTGTCTTTGATTGGGCGTCTACATTGGTACACCTATACAGGTAATTCTCTGGGGATAGATCATCTAAATGTAGAATATCTGGATCACAGGATGGCTTATACACTTACCTTTTGATAGATATTGCTAAATAGCTTTCCATAAAGACACCACTTCTCAGAGCATGGTGGAAATGAATCATGACTATATTTGTTAGATTTATATTTTTGAAACAGCTAAAGTCAAAATAAAGGAATATAACACTTTGTTCCCATTTCTGTCCCCATCCATTGTGATCCCCCATCAGGTTACCAGTTACCCTTTCAGTATTTTATAATGCAGATATTAACAAATAAGTATTTCCCCCCCATTGTTAAGGTAGCAAACTATACACCTGTATGTTTTCTTTTTTCTTCTTTATTTTTTCATATAACAAAATGGTTATCTTTCTATGTTAATACATAGCATCCCTTTTTTTAAACTCTATGTGGTATAATTGTGACTCTATAAATATTTGTTGCAGTTTTTTTAACCAGGCCCTATGAATATTTGAATTGTCTAGTCTTTTGCATTTAAATTACTGAAATACAACAATAGATGCTTAGTAAAAAGGAAAATTTTTGTGTTTGTCCACTGAATGAGTGTGCCCCAAAGGGAGCTTGAGAATAAGAGATCTTTTTGTTTTTTTTTTTTTTAGTTGATTACCTTACCTTGTGTCTAAGCATAAAGTTCCCCACATTGAATAGGATTTTAGTGTTTTAGGGCACATGCTCCTTAACACAGTGAACTATTCAACTGGATGTTCATTCTAAACAAACAGCCCCCATTTTCCACATTGGGGTTAAAACTGGCTAGACTTAGAGATGAGGATGTTCAGCTCTGGCTGGCTCCTTCCCTCAGGATTTTTCAAAGGTCACTGACAATATGCAGTTTCATCGTATGCTTTCTCTTGAGAACTTGACTCCTGTGTGAGATGCAGCTTCACTGCATATTTTTCCATACTCTTACCACATTGGCTATTACCAGTCTTTTTAAATCTGCCTAGACTGGATAAAAAGCGAGTCTAAAACCAAACTTTTTACATGTGTTACTGGCCATTTATGTTTTCTGCATTATCTGTTTTCATTTTACCATTTTTCTAATGAGCTTAAAAAAAAAGTGAAATGTATGTACATATTATAAAATTTATCATTTTAGCTTTTTTTAAGTGTACTATTCAGTGACATTAAGTACATTCACAGCAACCATCACCACTAACCATCTTCAGAACTTTTCATCATCACAAACTAAAACTCTTTGGCCATTAGATGATAAATCCCCATTCCTGCACCCTTCTTCCCCACCAGCCCCTGGTAACCACTATTTTACTTTCTGTCTCTATGAATTTGGCTATTCTGGGTACGGTATACATGGAATTGTACAATATTTGTCCTTTGTGTCTGGCTTATTTCACTCTGCATACAATGTTTTTAAGGTTCATCCATATTGTAGTCTAAAGGGCTTTTTAAAAAAATTTGTGGTAAAATATGCATAGCATAAAATTTATTATCTTAATCATTTTTAAGTGTATAGTTCAGTGGTATTATCTAATGGGCTTTTTATAAGAGTTGTTTAAAGTTTCTACCAGTTTGCTTATCTTATGTCAGTTTGTTATGATTTAGAAGTTTATTTTATCTAGTTAGATGTCATTCTTTCTGACTTCTGAGTATTGTCTTGCAATTAATATTATTCTATTTTATACTAATGTAAAATGTTTTTAAAAGGACGTTGCTTGCGGTCATTCAAATGCCAGGTACTTTTTAGGTGCTGGGGGTATAGCAGTAAACCACAGAGACAAAATCTCTCTGCACTTACGGAGTTTACATTCTAAAGAGGTAGGGAAACATACAGCATAAGAAATATGTCAAATGGAAAAGCTATGGAGAATAATGAAGGGAAGGGAGAATATAAGGGGATTGGTAGGTGGAGAGTTAGGTATTTTAAAAATAAACATCAGGAGATGCCTTACTGAGAAGATGTTCTTTAAACAAAGACATGTGAATATGTGTGGTGAAAGAATTCTGGGATTTAGGAGCAAGTGCAGTGACCCAAAGACAAGAAAGCATGCCCTGCCTTTTGAGGAAAGGGATGGGGGAGGCTACTGTAGGAGCCTAGAGCATAGTGACCATGCAAGGAGGGAGTAGATATGGTCAGAGTTAATGAACTGGGTGATGTAGGGCCACTTCTGAGAATAAGGCTTTTTTTTTTTAAGCATATTGTACATCAAATGTATATGATATTTTGGATGATAATCACATGATCCCCAAACTATGACAATGTACAATATAATTTCCCATCCTTGTCTCTCATCTGACCAGAAACTGCCCCCCCAAGTAATAACTGGCATTAGTTTCTTACATATCCTTTTAAGAGTTTTTAAAATGCCTTTATAAGCAAATACTAATTGCTGTTTCTTGTGTAATTGGAATACTTTTTTTTTTTTTTTTTGAGACAGGGTCTTGCTCTGTCTCCTGGACTAGAGTGCAGTGGCATCATAGCTCACTGCAACCTCAAACTCCTGGGCTTGAGCAGTCCTCCTGCCTCAGCCTCCCAAGTAGCTGGGAGTACAGGTGCATGGCACCACACCTGGCTAATTTTTCTATTTTATTTTTTGGAAGGCAGCTATGCTCACTACTATACCACCAACGCCTCTCCTGTTTTATTTTTTGTAGAGACGAGGTCTTGTTCTTGCTCAGGCTGGTCTCAAACTCCTGGCCTCAAGCAATCCTCCCGCCTCAGCCTTCCAAAGCGCTACGATTACAGGTGTGAGCTACCACACTGGCCTGGAATACTTTTTTTTTTTTTTTTTTCTTTTTTTCTTTTTTCTTTTTTTCTAATCAAGCAGATTGGTCAGATGGCCTGGAATACTTTTTAAAAAGCTCTTTTATTTTATTAAAACCCCTTTTGCTTGGCTTTTCCTTCTTGAAATAGTTCATTCTTCTTTTTTTTTCCCCCCCATCCTGGCAGTATAATTTCTCGTCTCTGCCATTTTCTCTCAGCATTGTTTATTCCTCCAACATTTTACTATGAAAAAATTTTAAACATACAGAAAAATTGAAAGAATTACACACTTACATACCCACCACCTAGATTCTGCAACTTAACACTTTCAGTATTGATTTTGGTCTTTATGTTAATACGTATAGTCTAGCTAATAAACTTCCTGAAACTTTAACTATGATGTATTCGTTCTCCTACTGAGGGAACTTTTGGGCTTTTCCTGCTTTGTTCCTATACCAAATAGTCTTTATGCATGTGTCTGGGGTATTTGAAATTTTTTGGTTATAATATATGCATATATTCAGTTTTACTAGGTAGTGCTAGATTAGTTTTCAAAGGGGTTATATTCCAATTTGCACTCTCCAGTGGAAGAATTCGTGTTTCCTTCCCACTGTTGCTAACAGTTAGTATTATCACATTCTTTATTTTGTATTTTTTTGCAATCTAGAGTAGTATCTGACTGTAGTGTTAGTTTTGTGTCTAGTGAAGTGGAGCATTTCCTCGTGTTTGTTCAGATTTCTTTTGTTAATTATACATGTCATTAACCCATTGCTCTGTAATGATTTTTAAGATTTATATTGTGTAGGCTAATCCATTGTTGGTTGTACATATTGTAGGCATCTTCTAGTCATTGTCTTGTCTGACTTTATTTTTGTTTCTGCACAGAAGCTTTTTAATGTGGTCAGGTACAGTTCTCTGTCTGCATGGTTTGCTTTTACCTAATAAAATCTTCTAACCTCTAGGGTTGTAAAGATTCTTTAAGCTTCATATTTGCTTCTCAAGTTTGGCTATTAACTTACTTGCTGAAGTTAACCTCTAGCTAGTTCTTATTCTAGTGTAGGAATAATGTTGCCCCAGTAGTGGAATTGAGTACCTTGGGACAAGTGCCACAGAGGAATGAACTTTTATTGTTGTAGGTCATTCAGTGGTGCACCCACCACAAGGATGACCCTCCTCCTCCTGAGGATGATGAGAACAAAGAAAAGCGAACAGATGATATTCCTGTTTGGGACCAAGAATTCCTGAAAGTTGACCAAGGAACACTTTTTGAACTTATTCTGGTATGTTTTTAATGTATAAGTGGCTTTATTCCAGAGCCTTTTGCACTTCTTGCAGAGTTAAATTTGCTAAATTCATTGATACTGAATTTTAATACTCTGAACTCAAATGTAATGCTACATGTAAATCCACATATCAGTGATCACATTAAATGTAAATGGTCTAAACACTGTAGGTAAAAGGCAAAGATTGTCAGATCAGTTAAAAAAGTAAGACTCAGCCATGTTGTCTGTAAGAAACCCACTTTAAATATAAAGTTTAAATGGTGGAAGAAGATACACTATGCTAACACTAATCAAAAGAAAGCTGAAGTGACTATGTTAAAGTAAATTTTGGAGCAAAGAATATTACCAGCCTTAAAGAGGGTGTTTCATAAGGATAAGGGGATCGATTAATTAAGAAGACATAATAATCATAAACATTCGTCTACCTCGAAGCAGAACTTCGAAAAAGTGAAAGAAAAACCAATAGAACTCAAAGGGGAAATCCACAAATCCACAGTCATAGTTAGATTTCAACACCTGTCTCTCAATAATTAAATAGAACAAGTAGATAGAAAATCAGTGAGGATATAGAAGACTTGAATAACACTATCAACCTGCTTGTCTTAATGGACATTATAGAACATCACATATAATGACAGTGGAATACACATTCTTTTCAAGTCTCTATTACCAACATAGACCACGTTCTGGGCTGTAAAACAAATCTCAAATTTAAAAGGATTCAAGTCATACAAAGTGTGTTCTCTGACTTCAATGGAATTAAATTAGAAATCACTACCAGAAATGTACCTGGAAAAATCTGCAAATATTTGAAAACTAACACATTTCCAAATAACCTATGGGTCAACAAAGAAATAAAAAAAAAAATTAGAAAGTATTTTGAACTGAATAGAAATAAAACACATGAAAAATCTGTGGGATATAGTTAAAGCAATACTTAGAGGGAAATTGATAGCACTAAATTAGGAAAGAAGAAAAGTTTCAAACCAATAAGCTTCTACCTTAAGAAACTAGTGAGAGATGAAATTAAACTGAAAGTAAGCAGAAGAATAAGAATATTAAAGAACAGAAATCAGTGAAATAGAAAACAACAGAGAAAGTCAGTGAAACTGAAAGCTGGTTTTTTTGAGAAGATTAATAAAATGTAATGTTGTAACTGCTTATGTTTGAACTCTTTAACCGTGGATAAACATTTTTGCCAAGAGCTGACACGTAGTGCTTGCATACACACACACACATACACAGCCCCTAGTAGAGGCTTTTATTTAACATTTGAACTGGTGTAGTTTGCTTCAAGCAGCAGGATTTGATATTCACTCAATATGTCTTCCACAGAAGAGCTTATATCTGGTTTATTCTCCCTTTAATTTCTTAAAATTAGCATTTTAAATTTATTAGACATGGATTTAATTTAAAACAAGTATACTTTAATGAAAACCACTGTCACTTTGTAGGCTGCAAACTACTTAGACATCAAAGGTTTGCTTGATGTTACATGCAAGACTGTTGCCAATATGATCAAGGGGAAAACTCCTGAGGAGATTCGCAAGACCTTCAATATCAAAAATGACTTTACTGAAGAGGAGGAAGCCCAGGTAGGTAACACACAGTTTTGTCCTTGGTCACATGCTTCTTAAGAGACTAAAACCCATAACATGCCAGGAAAAGAGGTGCCTGTATCAAGTAGTCTTGATACTTGAGGGATAATAAGTACCTTCTGTGTCTCAAATGTACTCTTATTGGCTGGTCTCTGAATCTAAACACTAAGGTGATTCTGCTCTTTTATAAGCATAAGAACAATTAGTTTTCAACCAAAGGAGCTCTTTCATATTAATTTATTAGCAGTTACTAGTTTGGCACCTGGGACTTTTTGTATAGATTATACATATTTGATTTCAGAAAAGCAGGCTCTATGGAGAAGTGTATGCTAGGATACTTCAGAGCAGCTTAGTGAATGGGGAGGAAATGAGTGAATAGATCAGAATGATTTTGTTGACATGGCTACAAACTGAAATCATGTGAATGAACTAATTGAATTTGCTCTGTCAATTTTGGCGAATTGCCATTGCCTTTACTTTTTTGATCATTTCAGCAGGGCAAAATAAAAACCTGGGGAAGCAAAGAAAGGAAATCAGGAAATTTACTCTTAACTTGGTGTTTTTCCAGTTTTCCATCTGTCCTTCTGACCTACCTCACTGGCTATTCATGAATCAGTAGGTAGTATTTACAAGTCTCAAGAAAGACTTGAGGTACTTCCTTATAGTTGTCTCTTCTTCTAGGTACGCAAAGAGAACCAGTGGTGTGAAGAGAAGTGAAATGTTGTGCCTGACACTGTAACACTGTAAGGATTATTCAAAATACTAGTTGCACTGCTCTGTTTATAATTGTTAATATTAGACAATGCAGCAGCAAATCCATTGTATTAGCAGAATATTGTCCTCATCGCATGTGTAGTTTGAGTACAGATTCCAAACCTATGGTTGACTTTCTTCTAGTATGATTGAAAGTTTCTTTTTTCTTTGCTCTAAATAAAACTGAACTGTGGGTTCCCTATAGAAAGTGGCATTTTGGGCTTTCCCTCTTTTTTGTAAAGCAGTTTCTGCCTAGTTGTCCAGTTAACTTTAGTGACCTTTTAAAAGTTGGCATTGTACATAAAACAACTTGCAAAAAGTTTTCTGAAATAGAATTAAGAAAATACTATCTTAATGCACGAGTTGGAAACTGGAGAAAGGCTACTTGAAGTAAATGTTCTGAATAGGTTTATTAGGATGCCTTCCAGCCTCCTAGAGTCAAGGAGTACCACTGGTATTGATTAGCCTGTATGTAGCAGGGCTCTCGCAATTGGATCTGAGGACTTGGGTTTTTTAAAATTTTTACTTCTCTTAGCTTTGAATATATTGCCCAGACTGGAGACTTAGTTACTACCCAGTTTGTGTTTTTTGGGGGAGAAATGTAACTGGAAAGTTCGTTAGCTTTTCAATTAAAAAAGACACTTAACCCATGTGGTATGTCATCTTTTTATCAGTGTTCCTATGTGGGGAAAACTCACACTATTGCATGTAAAAAATAATCTTTAACATTAAAATATGTGGCAAAATCCAGAAAATACCCATCATGAATGCAAGATACTTTCAATAAAAAGTAAGTTACGTAGTAGGTAGTTAACAGTTTGCTTTTGTGGACTTAAATGTGTCTCTTCACTTAATAATAAATGGGTTAAATTTGTGTACATTTATTTAGCTTAAGAAGTCTTTTAGGCAGTTCATGTCCTAGTTCACTGGAGGCTGCTGACATAACCATAGGATACTGATAGACTTCTGTCTCTTCTAATTGTTGTTTATGTGGTTAACTGGAGCCAGTGCATCAGTTCTTAACACAAAACTGCACTGCCATTGTTTCCAGCTTACCCACTATAGTAGAATGAAGTTTTTTTTGATGGCTTGAGATGGCTCATAAGTTTTTTTTTTCCCCCTCCTTGTGCTCTTTTTCTCCTCCTTTCTCAGTTAACATCATCTGCATTCACATGTAACCTTACTGTATTCTCTTCACATATACTGTGAGCTGTTTGGGCTCAGATTATCACTTGACAGTAGTTTGCCTTTACTTCACCTCTCATTTGTCCCAAATTCACCTGATATAATAAAGTTTCACATGTCATTTCACATAATTCCCATTTGTTGTCCGTACCGCAGGTAGTAAACTACAACGTATGTGTGAGTCTTATCAGGTTTGTAGCCTGTTTCTGCAGTTTGATGCTAAAAATGGGTTGGTTTTTTTATGTTTTAAAGGGTTGGTTTTTTTGTTGTGGGTTTTGTTTTGTTTTTTTTTAAAATAAGATGGAATCTTGTTGCCTAGGCTGACCTCGAACTCCTGGGCTTATGCAGTCCTCCCGCCTCAGCCTTCCGAGTAGCTGGGACTACGGGCACATGCCACCACGCCTGGCTAATTTTTCTGTTTTTTTGTAGAGATGGGGATCTCACTCTTGCTCAGGCTGGTCTTGAACTCCTGCCTTCAAGCAGTCCTCCCTCGGGCTCCCAAAGTGCTAGGATTACAGGTGTGAGCCACCGCACCTGGCCAGCTTATTACTTTCTCCCTAACATTGTCATGGGCTAAGGATGTTCCCCCCAAACAAATTCTAATAATTCCTACATTGTGGCAGCAAGTTATCTCTTTTGAAGTGCTGTTGTATTTTATTAGCTCACCTTCATAAATCTCTTAATATGCAAAGTAGGTATCGCTTTATAATTTTTATATTTTTCCAAGGATTCACAGAATCGTCCCTTTAAGTTGTAGCTCCCTAAATGGCATTATAACTCTGATTTGTTTACAGCTATCACAACACATTAGCTCCTGGTATTAAGCAAGAGCTATATTGTGACTTGGTGGATGGATAGATAACTGCAGCCTTGTAACGTGTTGTCATTGTAATGCTGAGCTTGTCCTGGAACTAGCCTAGAGAGGGAGAAGAGTAACAGTGAGTCACCATGGGCATCTGACTTAGGGCAGGCAGATAATCCAAACCATATAATCTTTCAGTTTACTTAAAAATTGACCAATCCTATGATCTGTTTTCTGATCCCAATATAAATTTTTTAAAAATTATGCCAGCCTGAGCAAGAGTGAGACCCCATCTCTACTAAAAATAGAAAAATTAGCTGGGCACGGTGGCATGCGCCTGTAATCCCAGCTACTTGGGAGGCTGAGGCAGGAGGATCACTTGAGCCCAGGAGTTTGAGGTTGCAGTGAGCTATGATGAGGCCACTGCACTCTATCCCGGACAACAGAGTGAGACCCTGTCTCAAAAAAAAAAAAAAACAAAAAAACCCCAAAATTATGTAAGAAGCCTAGGCTTTCGGTAAGGCAGTTTGGGGATATGAAGTAGTTTCCACCAGGAAGGAGAGAGGATTGAGAGAGAAGCAAACCTCTTGCTCTGAATATCCTTTACCTTATCCATGGCCATTGGAATCTTGCTCATCTTTGGAAACTTAATTTTGGCTTGCCACCATTTCCATTTGAAGATCTTTTTGATTTTTCTCTTTCTAAAGCTCAGTATAGCCAAGCATAATGGCACCTCTAATCCTAGCATTTTGGGAGGCTGAGGCTGGAGGATCGCTTGAGCCCAGGAGTTTGAGGTTGCAGTAAGCTATGATGACACCACTGCAGTCTAGCCTGGGTGACAGAGCAAAAAACAAAACAAAACAAAACAACAGCAAAAAAACACCTCAGTGTGTGTTCAGGTGGGAAGGAATCAACCAAGTAAATGTTCTCCCTACAAAGTTGTTTGAGCATTTAAAAAGATAATCTTCAGTTATCTGGATTTGTGTAATTGATTTCCAGCGAAGAAAGAAGTAGAGAAAAAGGGAGAAGATTGCAAGTAAAGGGAAAGCTTATGGAATGCTTGAATCCCAAAAGTATAGTCCTGGCTTCTCTTACTTTGTAGGAAACATAAGACATGGTTTCCCACTTCGGAGCTTTTGGTGTAGTTCAGGAGACAAGGCATAAACACTGCTGGGAAGGAGTGAATAATTTTAATAAAAATGTTCCTGGACAGAACAAGGTTAATGAGCAAATGGGGGCTCCGGGGTGGAAGAGTCTAGGAAAGATTCTGTGAAATGAAACTAATTTGGTTTCAAAAGTCAAGTTGGATTTGGTTGGGGGTGGAGGGAATACCAAGGTGAGGAAGAAAGCAGTGCTTGGTCTAGAACTAGCAGCAGAGAAGGTTGGGTGTACCTCTCCCTGAGAATATAGACTAGAAAGAGAAATTAGGGCCAGATTGGTGACAGTATTTCATTAGAGTATTCTTCAGACCCAAATCAGGCAGGGCAGTTTTTAAGCATTCGAACTAAACTTTTTTTGGTGTTGAACTGAAGCATTCTTCTGAATGTTGGGGGTTTTACGACTAGAGTCCTCATGACTTACTCTTGTTTACCGTTAAAAGTCGGTACCTCCAATGGGCAAAGAGAACAAGTAAGAGAACTAGATGGGCATATCAAGATGAAGTATGGTGTAAGAAGTAGTTTAGAACATGTCCCTTGGCCCAAGATTGAGCCATTTGGACACTTAAGCAGGATTTGGTAAATGTTACCCTTCCTGCTGAGCTGTCAGTGGAGAAGAGCATTGTTGGTGGCATAAAGATGTTGTTGAAGGGGCTCTTGCTTGATATATTTCCAATGTGGGACTTAGTTTGAGTGATAGTTTGTTAATTCATGGGTGACATACTTGTTGCCGTGCAGTATTATGTGCTGTTGGCTACCTCTGGTCTGTTTGCCAGTATTGAGAGGCATTTTGTGGGAGGAATATAGTTGCTTATGATGGTATCTGCTTCCACATTTGTAGTTTTTGTGACCTTCTAACATGTCTCAACTTTAAATTTTCAGGAAGTATTCACTGAACACCTGACTTGCTATGTGCCATCCTCTGGTTTTACACTGAGGGTCAGCTTATTTCATAAAAGTGCTTTTGCTTTCAATACCTCCCACCCATTTGGTGAAAATTCGTATTTGTCTTTTCTGTCCTGAATGTGCCACTTCACAACCTCTAACTCTTACCTGCTTCAAATGCTTTACAAATTTTTCTATCATAGGAAGCTTACTGAAAGGGGTGAGAATAGTGGTTTCCAGAGTGGCTTTTTTTTTGGAGAGGGGTGTGAGTAGAATCTAGCTCCTCCTCCTCCCCCCTCCTATTCTCCACTGCAACCTGCCCCCCTCCTCCCCCCTGCCCCCGACGTTGCCTGCACATGGGCACATGCCTGAAAGAACGAAGGCTTCAGATAAAAGAATGAGAGAACAACACCTGAAAGAAAAAGGAAGATCGGGTCCAGAGCCCCTATTGAATGTGAAATAAGTGTGGACCTGGACTAGTAACCATCTCCCATATAATTCACAGCTGCTGTCTTGTCTTCAGAAGTGAAACATCCCTTACCTTGTATTGCTAGTGATCTGACTCATGAGGACTGCTAGGGATAGGATGGTTGCTAACGCCAGGACAGAGTTTGCCTTTTCCAGTTAACTCTGTGCCCAATCTGTTGCTGTCTTGAACAGCTTGAAAATCCTTCCTTGACCTGAGCTAGCCTTTTATTTTAGGGGCCTGACTATGGGAACATCCCCACCATCTTTATGTTCTTCTCTGTTTTAAAACTCCCTGCCATTTGAGTAAATGAAGTTAGGACTCTTCAGATGCTCACTGCCAGTTGTAGACAGGTAGACCAGTAAGATCTGTTAGCTGCTCTGGACCATTAGAGAGCTCAAGACCTTGAGTTTAAAAAAAAAAAAAAAAGCCTACTGGGTAATTTGAGATTTGGAACAAGAAGGTGATTATAATAGTTGTGACTGGGGGAGTTGATACAACCAAGGTCTGTTTGGGGTGGGGGGAGCTCTGTTTCAAAGATCCTTGGTGAACTCTTAAAGCCCTGAAGAACTTTAAGAGAAAGCTCTAAAGAGACCTGAGAAAGAGTCATGCTAAAGCTGCCTTTCTAACTTCAAAGAAAAGCCAACTTAACTTTTAATGTAATTAGTTTTGGGGCTTAAATTCTTCTACTTTGATATATAGGCCTGGCAAGTAGGAGTTTGACATGGCCTTGTTACCCTTGTCCCTTCTGTTCTGTGTTTATTTTCCTAGAAATGGATGTAAACAACCATAATGTAACATGGATATAAACAATCAATGTAAAGAACCATTCTGCTTCCATCTACTTGTGGCCTTCCTAGTCAGGTTTATTACACTCTGAACAGAGCTAGGCAGCAGTGCTTCTGAGCCAGCTTAGGCCTGACAGCCTAGAGGAATTTGAGACTATGGGAACCATTCAAAAGATAGTTACATATCAGAAGAGAGCCTAGCCATGGGGCTCTTGTAAAAGGAAACACTTTCAAATTGAGAGATATGGGAAGGCCCTGCTAGTTTGCTGGGCTGAGCCTTCCCCTTACCCACTGAGCACAGGATGGGGAGCAGCTGCACCAGGGGAGGGATCAAGATCTGTATTTCAAGCAAGTTGCAAGTCTACCAGTTGTCTAGGAATGTATAAGGGAGCCTAGAGTATTTTGTCCTGTGATGTCTTGAAAACAGGGTTTGTTCTTGGCTGGCTGGCAGTGATGAGGGATTGGTGTGGTATTTGAAGTTGAACTTGAGGTCGCAATCTCAAGTTCTGGCCTCATAGGAAAGTGCCAGTGTGATTTGGGAGGATTTGAGTTTCCTTTTTGAAGTCAGGTGTTTTTTTCTTTTTTGTTTTTTTTTTTTTAAAGGCTGGTCTGATTTAAACAAAGTTGCCAAAGTACCCCTCTCAACCCTCACATACAGAGGGCACATTGTTCTTGTACCTGGTGTACTCTAAATGAGACACCAAGTCAGATGCAGCAATCCAGTCTTGCATGAGCCCTGGTTAGAATGTAGTTTTTTTAAACCAGGCCGGCCAGAGTGGAATTCTTTTAAATGGGACAGATGTTGAAGAACGGCTGGTCTCTTCTAGCACCCTCCCAGGAAGAAGTATGTCTGGGATAACAGCCTCCAGTGGCCTACTTTAAATAGACACTACTCTGGAAGATAATTTATAAATATTTTTAAACATAAAATCCAAAAAATAAAACTATGAAGTGAAAATCACAATGCATGATGGTGGCCCAGTGGCTGTCCCTTGTGAAACACTTATTGCCCAAATTTATCATCTAATGGTTGATTGACCTATTGAGATGGCTTTATGATACCTTTTACATTCATGATAGATCTCAGAAAGTTAGCACTATACTTTAACATAGTAGAAACTGCCACGTAAAAGCAGGTTGTAGATTTATTCAAACATCAGAGGTCTTGTGTGAAATTATGAAAAATACTTCATAAGACTGTCTTAGCAGATAGTGTTTGGGGGGAAGGGTGCTATTGAAGTATGCTTTATTTATATTGGGGTCTGGCTTTTAATTTTGAAAAACAATCCTTTAGGATTTTATGGTGATACCAGGTTATAAAAGACTTGATTTCCTTGAAATAGGACATATATTTGTGAAATGTTTTGTCTTTTCCCTCTGCCCTCAGAGAAAAATGGAGCCTAGCAGTCACGTGTACCTATTTCAGGTTGGATTGTCTTTTCAAGATCCACGGGTGGCAGTTTCCAATCATTTATTCTCATGAGCACTGGGGAGCAGGCTGGCCTGCATCAGTTATGGGGTCAGAGGATTGGGGGGTTAAGAGCAAGGCTTGAATGGGAGTATGGGCCCGGCTCTCAGGGGAGGGGCAGGGCCCAAGCCCCTTTAGGGGAGGTGATGAAGGTAATCTCTGGCTTCTGCAGGTTGGAAGTTGGGACATGTGTACCATAATAGGGAATAAACTCCAAGTTTCATGACTGCAGAAAAGGAAAGTGTGTCATGCTTTGTTGCTGAAACAGCTTATTCCTCAGCATCAGGCTTTGAAAAAACAAACCCAGTAAAAAGTATCTTTATTCTCATGTTTAAAAAAGTTTTTCTATGATGATGTATTAACAATACAAAAATATCTTAAACACTACAATGGTCCTTGTTTCTCAAGACTTCTTGCAATGTTACACTAGAATATGTGATCTTTGGATTCTGAGAAATCAATGGCTAAAATAGGAACTAAAGGCTTTTCTTGAGGGATGTGTGTGAATACACGGACAGCCCTTTTTCTTTGGATTCAGGCTATGTACAGTAAGGAGGTGGCAAAATACAAAGTTAACTTAAACTTGTTTTTCAAGGCTCAGGGTTGAAGCTTGGCTCAAAAATAGGTTAAAGCAGGCTGTGGTGAAAACCTGTTCACCACTACTAGAGGTTTTCTGGGCTTCTAACTTTAGTTAAAATGGTCTTCCTTTTGCAGCCCCATAGGGAAACTGAAGCTGGCCTGGTTTGAATGTTGGAAGACAGGCTCTGGCCTGAGGTTTGTGGTTTGCCCTCTCTCACAGCTGCCCAAGAGCTGGCTAGGCTGCCATGGATGAGCTGGGAATGGACCTGTGAAAAAGTCTCAGTGACTGAGGAGGGATGCACACCAGATTTGGGCCATGACTATTTTCAACTGTTGACTGTAGCTGCTAGTGACAAGCCTGAGGCCTTGGTATCAGGGCTTCTTAGGCTGATGAGTTTCTCGGGACACATTTCCAAGTAATTGGAACTAAAGCCAGATAACCCCCCCGCCTTGCCTCACAGGGTAATGTCAGGTTATTTCTGTTACCTAGGTTGATAAGGCCTAAACGTAACCTATTCTATTCCCTCCCCCAGCTTTTTGCAAGCGCCTGAGAACATGGTAAGAGGCTTATGAGTAGTAGCTGGTTTTCCATAAACAGAGCTTCTCCATTCCCTTGAGAAGCATTGTCATCTTGAACTTTGTGGTTGTGACCGTGCTCACATGTTTGACAAACCAGCTTATTCTTGGTCCGTGAAGTGTCTGGTATGGGGAGGGTGTGGCAGTGGGGACTGGGAAGGCAGGGGTGGAGAAGGTAGCTGGGCTTAGTCTAGCCCACCTGTGACCTATAACAGAAAAGCAAGAGGCAGAGGCGTCTGGCTAGTAACACAGATGGTAAAAAGAATAGATGTAGGCTGCCATAGGTACAGGGGATGCCCTTAATGAGATGACACATCAACACAGATCTGATTCCCACCACTCAGAGCAGTTTGAATTGATGGCCTCAGATTCAGGCAGAAGTACAGCCTCTGAAATCTTCAGGGTCTGGACACTGAGATGGAGTTAACAGGACCCCTAGCTGGTTTCCACGCGATTTGGACCTCTGTCGCTTCCTTTCAGGTGGTGGAAGCCAGGTGTCCTGTGCCTGCTAGGCCGCTTGTCTCTGAGATTCCTGTTGTACCTGTGTACTCTGCTGGGTGCTGTGGGGCATCTCTGGGGGCACTGGGGCTGAGAAGCTGAGAGCAGTGGTGAGACCTGGGGATGTAGGTGCTGGCTCCGCAGGGCTAGCAAACAGTTCTGTGGGGATGTGGGGCAGAAGAAGGTATGAGGGCAAATCCTGGGGAGCTGGGGACCCAGGGCAGCCTAGAGCACTGTCATCGGAAGGAATGGGGCTGGGGCAGCGGCCTTCTCCGGGTAAGTACCGAATGCATTTCTTTTTCCTCCTAGGAATAGTGAAGAGAGTTATCTGTAAACAGAGGGTGAATTCATAGTCATACACCACAACCAAAAACTTCTGTCTTTGCACAGGCCAGCTGATCTCGTGTCCCCTCTCCCCATGACTTGGGTGGTACGTTGATGCCCTCTGACCTGAATCAGCACTGTGACTATGCTTGGCCTTGCCCAGACCTAGAACAAGTGCAGTTCCAAGAATAGCCACAGGATGGCACAGGGACCTTTTGTAGCCAGGCCTGTGGGCTGCCTCCTGTTTTCCACAGGAGCCATCTCCTAGTCTGGGCCTTTGAGCTTCTGCAAGTGTGTGGGGCTTGGATCTGCATTAAGGCAAGGGGCTGCAATGCCTGTGGCTTCTTTGCTGAGCAGTCCCAGTCCTCAGAGCTGGGATAGGGGAAGAAGTGGTGAACAGTGACTCTTCTCATCTGTTACCATACTAGAGTTCTCTGGGCCACAATTTGTCTCTGAGTAGCATGGAATGGAGGGAACAGGACCTCCTCTTGAGGACAGGGTTGTTTCCCACTGTGCAAACATATATGGGTACACACCCACTCCAAATTCCTCTTTGCCCTTGGACAGGGAACATGGTGGGCACACTGAGGGGCTGGACAAATGTTCCTTAGAACCAGTGACCTTACTGCCTGGAATACCCTTGGTCTTGGCTCTGCCAGGCCTGGCCTGAACCTAAATGAGGCTACTTGAACCACTTGGTGAGTAAACCTTTTCATACCCACAAGTATTTCTCTGTTGTATAATGAAACACAGGCTCAGTGCCACAGGGCCCTTTGCCTACGACAGCCCAGGGGTAACCCTGCTCCTCTCCAGCCCTTTGGTCTCAGTAGGTGCAAAATAGCAAGTCACAAGGCTACCTGGCAACCAGGTTATTCAGGTGGTTCTGTACTGTTGTCATCTTGTTTTGCTCAGAATTAAGGGCTCAGGATGGTACAGGCAGGGATCCTAACTTGAAGAAGTGAGGTGGCTGGCGAGAGTGGTGTGTGAGAGATTTGTCTGCTGAGGACCAGCTAGGCCTGGCTAGCACGAGAGCCACCTTTTTGAGTCTGCCTTTTAGGACATTCTCTTTCCCTCCATTCCTCCTCCCACTTAGACCCAAGTGATCTTCTTTACAATCTGTGTTCAGTGTTTACTTCCATTCTTAGTGGGTACGGGTTCCCCGATCTGCTGGGTATGCTAGGGGGCTGAGGGGCTAAAGGAGTGGGCTGTAGGCCCAGCAGAACATGTACAGAGTCAGGGAAGCAGCTTGAAGCAAAAGGAGAATGATGGTGGGGACAAACCCACCTGCACGGACCACACCAATCCGTCTGCTGGTTGAGGCCAAAGCGAGCACGGCATTTCTTAGGCGAGCCAGGGTCTGCGCCCAGGCATGCCAGAGGGGCATGAGCAGGGCAGAGGGCGAGCAGGCAGGCAGCAGGGCAGAGCAGGGCCCAGAAAGAAGAGGTAACATCAGTGTTAGCCAATTACAGATACCCCACAGCCCCCACAGGCAGAGTGGGCCTCTCCATGGCACAGCCAGCACCAGTGGGAGCCCAAGAGCCCAGAGCAAGGTATCAGCAAAAGTGGGTACCCAGCTGGGCAGTGGAGACAGTGGGAAGAATGGGTGGGGTAGGGAGGGGGGGTCCTCTCAGGCTGGCTTCTCTCTGTGGCTTGTGGGGCTCCTTACAGCATGTGGAGGCTGCAGGACAAAGGCCCAGGGAAGTGAATGAGGATCCAGCCTCTTGACTGTCTTAGGGGTACCCACTCCCCTCTTCAACTCCCTACCCATTTTATCCAGCTTTTCTTCATTCTTGCCAATGCCCAATCTGGCAGACCCACCTTCCCTCAAGGGATAAGGCTAAGGCTATAGCTTATGCCTGTCCTACACATTTCCAGATGGAAAGAAGGGCCCATTCCTCACCTCAGAGAAAGGGCTGGAGACTCTGCCCTTCCCTGCCCTGCCCTGTCCCAGTCCTATCTTCCAGCTTCCCTAGGTGAGGGCAGTAATTCACCCACAGGAAGGAGGCCTGCAGCAGGGTGTTGGGCTTCCTCTACATAGAGCACTTTGCATGGCTATGAAAAAAGGGAATGGGGGAGAGTGACAAATTGTCAGGCTTTAGCTAGCAGGCTGTGTAACTGCTGGGCCTCAGCATGGGGCCTGACTCAGCCTATACCTGGACAGCCTGCTCCCAATCCCAGCAGGGCTAGCCAGGATGCATTGTTTGGATTAAGCATCGAACTATACAGTCAGGTCCTCACTAGCTTCTCTGGCAGGAGGCTAGCTGTGAGCAGGGCTAGCAAAGGTGGGGATAGGGGCAGGGCAGGGAACATACCATCTACTACATGAATTGGCTTTGGCTGGTCTTCCTGAGACTTAGTATGGTTGTTTCTTGCATGGGGATTTGACTTGTGAGATGCAGGGCTTGTTTCCAGAGGGGACCTAGGCCCTGAAGGCTCCTGGCTGAGTACTCTGCCTCTCCCTCTGGGCCAGAGCAGGGCTGCTGTTGAAATGAGGGCATGGAGAGGAGTCTCCACTACTGCTGAGGGAAGGCCTCACCTGTGGTGGATTCTTGGTGCTTTTCTCTTGACCGCCTTTTTTTCTTCCCCTGCAGGGAACAAAAGGAGGGATGCTCAGATCTGGGAGGTAGATGCTAGGATATCTGTAGCCTGCTGCCTAGTTTGGCCACCCCTAGGATTCTGGGCATACAGACCCATCCTACTGTCAGGCCCTGGTGTTTCTTAATTGTAGTTCTTGCTAGGCTGCTGTGGGGCACATTTAGGGGCTCTTCCCTCTCCCAATCTGGTCTCCAATTTGAATGAAGGGAGGTGACCTCCAAGCCCCTTCCTCCCCTTCTGCTTATGTGGCCTAGTCAAATATTAGGCAACAGACCCATGTGTAAGTGCATTCTGGAGTAGAGAATAGGACGTGGGCTTGCCTTTAGGGGACAGTTCCTCAGGATTGGCCTTTTCTGAGCTAGCCATGGGAGGCTTTGGACTCTATATGTTCTTCCTCATCTGTGCCTTCAGGACAGTAGTTCTGCCTTCCCTGCTGAAGTTGTGCCCTGGGGCATGGTATCTCAAAGGTTCCCCTACCCGCCCCTGCTGTGTGTCACTGGCCACTCACATAGTTGTCCCGTGCCGACCATCCTGGGTATAGCTGCATGTGCAGCTGCCTCTCCTTGCGGGCCAGCTCATAATACTTGGCTTGCTCTTCTCGTGACAGCGCATGCCACTGCAATAGGGAAGGGAAGGGGCAGGCAGATGAGGTGCGTCAGGGAGTAAAGGTGGTCAGGGGCCATCCCTGCCAGCCCACTTGCCCATGATCTTACCCTGCGGCCCAGGATCTGATTGATGGCAGCACTCTCCTTAAGTGTACACTCTGCAATGACCTTGGCTCTCATCTCCTTCATGTACAGCATGAAGGCGTTGAGGGGCTTCTTGATGGTTGGCTTCTTGGTCTCCTTCTCCGCCTTAGACTCTACCTGTGTCTTCCTGAGGGGCACATATCTAGATAGCTCAGGAGCCCCCCGTGCCCACCTAATGGTACTATGCTCCTCTAGTGTGGGTCCAGTAGGTGCCTAAGTGTATGCAACACTAGGGTTTGGTAAATGGACTCTTTTTTAGCTGCCCCAAAATGGGTGAGCAGAGAACTAAGTAATTGTTCCTTATGGGAATACTACAACCAAGTGGGAAAAGCATGTGTTAAGGACTTCTCGGCCCCCTCCCTTCTTGGCTCAAACAAAATCCTTGTTCCCCAAGCATCTCCTGCTTCTGAGGATCAAAAAACACAGCAGTCAGTAGCCAGAACCACAAGACAGCTTGGCCAGGGGCCTCCTGGCAGTCTTTGGGAGGCATGTATATCCTAACTGACGAATAGATCTACTCACCTGCCCATCCCACACTTTATTGCTTCCCTCCCCCCATCACATGTCTTTTCACTCACAGGCTGCGGTCATAAGGCTGCAGCTCCTGCTTCCCTGAGGGGGGCACAATGGCCGGGTGGGGGATGGCTGCAGGGTGACCAGGTACGCTGGAGCCTAGCATCAAGGACGGGTGGGTGAACCTAGAGGCAGGAGAAGAGTTAACACTGAGCCAGGAATTACAAGCCAGACCTTTGGACACAGAGGCCCCTGCATAGTACACGAGGACACAGGTGAACAGATACCCCACCCCCATTGGCCTGGACATAAGTACACAGATAAATACAAACACCTGCTCCCAACACATTGCACGGACACACTGCAAAAATCTACATATATGTGCCATTCAGGTGGTTGCTAAATAAGCCCCAAATAGCTTTCAAATCTGCCCTCACTAACCCAGCCTCAAGAGCCTGTGGCTGCCTTGTGGGCCTCCTCACACTCCTGCTTGACCCCTCCAGGCCTCCACACAATAGCCAGAGTGACCTTTTAAAAACACCTGAATACTCCTGGCCTGCTCCTGCTGAAATTCCCCTATTGCCCGCAGAATAAAACCCAGGCTCCTTCCTGGGGCCTGCACAGCCTTGCATAAGCATCCCTGCTGACACTTCTAGCCCCATCGCTTCCCCCTGCTTCCCGTCAATCCCCGCTCCCAGCCAGCCTCAGTTACTGCTGTTCCCTTTGTCCTCTCTCAAAACATACTACCCTCTCCATGAAGCTCTCCCTGACCCATCAGGGCTGGCTGGGGTTTCCTTGGGGCTCCCCCATCACCCAGGTGGCCCATTCAGCAGCTGCTGCTGTGTCTATACCTCCTACCCTGGGCTGTGCGTTCCAGTAGAGCTGGAAATGTCTGCTGAATCCCTTGCCGTTGCATACCTGGTGCTGGGTCTGTCAGTGAGGGAGTGAGCTAAGTGAAAGGACACATGCATACATACTTCCCTCTTCACTATCTTCTTGTTCTGTGGAGACCACTCTGCTCCTTACTGCTTACACAGGTGTGTTATCCCTGAGCAGGCAGCCTCTAAGGGCCAGAGGTTGGGGACACTTACGTAAAAGATGCTGCCTCAGCTTGGGCAGAGTTCAGGGGATGCCCAGGACAGTCCTGAGCTACCCTTCCCCCAGCAGAGTTGCAGAACAGGTGAGTGCACACACATTTGCACACAGACTGAGCCACGTGTGCATGTAGTGGTCTGCTGCACAGTATGGCCTGGGCTGATTCCAATTGCACTCCCACTAACTTTGCTCTCAGGTGCAGGGCAGTAGGGGGCTAGAGAATGACAGACGGACAGATGGACAAAAGACTAACACAGGGCAAGCACTGGCCTGGGCATGACCTTGTGTGGGCACTGAAGCCTGGGCAACAGGAAGCAGGAGCCTGGCTGCAGGATAGGGGACTCACCTGGGGTAGGGGGCGCCCGGGGCTGCAGTGGGGGCAGGGAAGTGCTGTCTATATCCGCAGGAAGGGGACAAGGGGTAGAGAGGAGGGCTGGGCCTGTGGTTGGGAGAGACAGCTGTTAGCAGTCTGGCTGCTGGCCAGACATGGGAAGGACTTCCCCCACTTGGCTCAGCCTGATCCATAGTGAGACAGACAGGCCTCTGCTGGGACCACTCCAGTGTGTGTTTTGAGGATCTGCCACGAGGGGGCAACTTGTGGCTGCACCTGTTTTCCTCTATAGGCTTGTACTGGTGCTTCAGGGATGGAAAGGGCAGCTTTCTCCCAGGACCCAGCTTAGCAGGCCCCCAGACCCCTCTAGTCTACCTCCTAAGTTTCCTTGACAATACAAGGCTGATACCTGTCCTAGGGCCTTTGTACCCACTGTTTTTTTTTTCTTCTTTTTCTTTCTCTGTCTCAGCTGCTCGAATCAGAAAGCACCCACTGTTGACACTGGATTGATCTTCTGCCCCACTTTGCCTGCTTCAACTTCTGTTCATCCTTCAGGTCTTGCTTGGCTAAGCAAAGGACCCTTTCTCCTGAAAGCCCTGAGATTCCCAAGCTGGATGAGGCACCTCTCTGGGCTCCTGCAGTCCCCAATCAAAGCACTGCTAACAGGGCTAACAGTGCCCTGTAATTGTCCGGCTTCTTGCCTGGGTTGCCCACTAGGTGGACTGAGTTTTGAGAGGGCAGGGAAGTAAGGATCAGTCAGCTTAAGCAGTGCTTCCCCAGTGCCCAGAACCCTGCCCTACCACACAGCAGGCCTCAGTGCAGAGGTGGCTAAAATACACCTCCCACCACCACTTTTCTCCTCGCAGCCAAGCGCTACCTGGTGGGAGCAGAGAGCACAGGGTTCCTGAAGTCCCCTCATTAGAGCCTTAGTAGGTAAACATTTGGTCTAGGCTCAAATCTTAGTCTTCAGAGCTTCTGGCCTAGGGGATGCTTTTGAGAGGCCGGCCCAGAGATTCGTGTCCACAGAACTCTGGTCTAGCCCAGAGGCTGGGCTCTGAGCACTCTCTCCCCACTTTGATCCTGGGGGTACTCATGGGGGTAGTTCTTATTTGTATTCAGAATGGAGCTTTGTCCAAGGAGAATCTGAAAATAGAGGAGTGTGCTGAACAAGTGAAAAGGGGCAGGTGGGGGGCCCTAGGTTGGGCCTTTGGCTTGCCCTATCTCCCTAGGAAGCCAAGTTTTCTTGCTGTTGGGTGACTGCCCCAGCCCAGAGAAGCTAGAGACCTATGCAGGTCACACTGTGGTTGACTAAAGGGCCAAGTAACTTGCCTGCCGAGGCCCAGCTCCAGCTGAGGACAGGCCCTTTGGCCCACAGTAAGGACTACTGACTTGAGGGTATAGGCTGCCTTTTCCCAGCCTAGCCTTAGTAGACTCTCCAAGCAAGCTGGTCAGGGGCTTGGGTTCAAGCAGGCACCATACGGAACTCCTCAAGCAACTCAGCAAGGAAAGGACCAACCAGCAGCAGGCACTAAGGCCAGTGGGAAGTATCCTCCTGCCTACCAGGCAGCTGAAAAGCAGCAGGGTCTCTGGTGGCCATTCATGCTGTTACCTCCCTACTCAGGCCTACCTTTTCTTCCTCACATACTTATGGCTCTGGAGGTTCCTAAGCAACCCAGAGTTCTCCCATCTAAGGGGACCAGGAGACCAAGTCTCTTGGCCACTGAGGAGAGTTCAGGTGTGACAGGGCTGGGACCAGGAGCAAGCTCTCTTACTTCCACAAAGGGAGTATGTCAAGCTACCTGGGGAATGTCCATATGCCAGGGGGCCATGAGGACCCCTAGCTCAGAGCCAGGTCGGGAGAGAGCTGCTGGCCAGCCCCTGGTATCTGTACAGAGCTAGCAGCAGGGTGCTCAGTGCAGAAGGAAGGAGGAGGAAAACGTAAGGGCAGGTACAACCAGTGTACAGTGTCCTTTTCCCACTGGGCCCACACTCACCAGCTCACAGTGTGGGGGAGCTGTCCCATGGTGCCTGAGGTCAGGGAGTAGAAGCCAGAGAGGTCAGAGGTCTGCAGAGGCCTGTGAATTCCTGCAGGGGAGAAAGGCCAAGTAAGTGGGCTAGCCTGACCTGGTGAGCCACTTCATCAGTTACTCTATCCTAGAGCCTCCTATAGGGACCTTAAGATAGCTACCCCCTTTTGCTAGAGAACCAGACATAAACTAGTTTATTCAGGACTATCCCAATGTGCTAACAGTACCCCTTTGACAGGTAAGGGAGCCAAGGGCAGAGGGGTTGGGTCAGTTGCCTAAGGATACCAGTTGGCCAGTAGACAGAGCTGAAGTCACTCAGGAATGGGAGAGACCAAGCCTTGCCACTTCCTGGTCCACTGCTGGTCTGTAATTGGGGCCTCTCTGCTGGGGGCTCCAGCCTGATAGGGTAGCCTGGCCTGGGGAGCCAGGGTTCCACCTGCCCCCTCAGGGTTAAGTCAGCAGGTTTCCCACAGCTGACAGTGGTATATTTCAGAATGACTTTGCCTAAGACTGAGGTGAATCAGCCATCACAACCACCACTTTCCATTTTCTCGGGGGGGGGGGGGGTTGGAAAGGCTACAGTTTTACAGTTATCAGCAATGCATAGTTGCCTGCTCCCATACTGGAAATAGGGGTTACCTGTAGGATTTAGGCTCCTACCTCAACCTGAAGCCTTCAAATTTTGACAAGGCACCACTTCCCCCAGTCCTCTGGTGCCCTCATACCCCACCTAGTCCATCTTTCTGGTATTTTCTTTGGGCCCTGGGTTTGTACAACCCCAGGTTCTCCAATTATAAAATGGGCCCTGCTACCTGGTCTCAGAAGCCAGGGATTTGGCCCTCAGGCTCTGGTCTCATTGGGCCCCTCCCTATCCCAGGCTTGTACCTTGTTTCTGGCTGATGTCCGCAGGTGCAGGTGCAGGTGTGGGGTGTGGGCTGCTGAAATGTTCGTAGAGAGGAGAGAGTTGGGGGACACCATGGGGGGGCTGAGTGGCCTTGTGCTGAAAAATGAGAAGGAGGGTGGGTGAATGTGGAGAGTCTTGAGGAAGGATGACACAGGGGTGGGGGTGTGCAAATAGGCAGAGTCCCAGTGAGTGTGTGGGCAGCCCAGCTGTCAAAGGAAAGTGGTGGTCAAAACCACAGGCCTCAGGGAAGTGGGCACTACTCAAGCCACTCTGTGTCCAGTGGCCCTGTCCTGCCCACTAGCCTCCTAGACTCTGCCCAAGTAGCCCCACCTTCTAGAGAGCCTCTTGGTCTTTCTGGGTGCTCAGTTCCAGGAGGTGCATCTCCCCTGTCTAGGAAACTCGTCCTGGCCTCCTGATCTCTGAGATACCCTAGTTTCCCTGAGGACTGACAGCTTGTCTGGGGGGGCATTGCTTGTAGCCTCCAATCCCTGGCCGCAGGGCATGGTCTGAGGACCTGGCCTACCCCAGGACAGCCTGGAGCTCTTTCCTCCTCCTCAAGCCCCCGGACTGGGGGTACTGAGTCTGACCCTCTGTCTCATCTCAGGCCTAACAGGATTTGCTGACATAGGGAAGGGCTCCCTCATCCCCTAACTCAGGGGAGGTGGGGCCAAGTGGGGCCTGGCTCCCTCCAGGGCCAACCTGCCCAGCCCCCGCACTTCCTGTTTCCTCAGCACCGCAGGACTCTTACTTTTCACACCAGTCGCATGGCTCTGTCATGAGATGACTCAGTCAGCAGACTGGGAAGGGGGCTCCCCACACAACCGGCCACAGGGAGACCTGGCTGCAGGGAGTCACTGCCAGGGCCAAGGCCAAGCTCCCCAGTATTCTCAGTGTACATGTGCACAGGCCAGAGCCCTAAAGATATCATCTACACCCAGGGCAGCTTCCTATTCCAGAAAGTCTGTTTATGGGAATGCTGCTGGCTCAGAGCACAGATGAGTGATATCTGACCCACGACACAGATGAAATGGGGGACATCTTTGGGGCAAGATAGTAATGAAAGTTTGTGGCCTGGGCTCCTCCCCACTCTGGTGAAATTCCCCACTGGGTGAATTTCAGAAGATCATCTGTTTCCTCTCCTGGTAATGAATGGGGTTCATGATCCCTTCATCTCCATATCTGGGGAAGGTACGGGTAGCTCAGGGTAAGGAGGCCTGGCACAGGTCTTTTGGCACTTGGCTATTAGGGGTCCAGGGTGAGGCTAGAGGGAAGGCTGGGTATGAGTCCCACTATAGCCAAGGCATGAAGCTTCTACCTGGGCATAGGCTCTCACCTCCCAGCAATAGCCCTGGCCTGCCATTTTCCCCCACATTCCTGCCTAAAGACTACAGGCTGTACCCTTCCCCTCAGGTCTTGGGGAAGGTGCTGACATTGCCATCTGTCGGGCTCCTGCTCATCCGTCTGCCTACCAGGAGGAGCCTTACATAACAGGGCTACCTAGGCTTCCTTCTGTCCTCAGGCAGACAAGAGTTGACGTCCCCATAGGTGGCTGGCAAGGGCGAAAGGAGAGGGCTGGGGCTATAGGGTGCATGGACACGTGAAATCCTTCAGGTACTGAGTACCTGCCATATGCCAGGCACTGTGCCAAGCGCTTTGCAAACCCAGTCTCATTCCCATCAGGGTACAAACAGGCTCCCATCTGTAAATGCTTCCCCAGCTACCAGCTCATGTCTTGCTGTCCTTTACAGAAACCTCAGCAGACATGTCCCCATTTGCTGCCTCTAGTTCTCAGCTCTCATTCTCCCTTCAACCTAGCCAGCCAGTCTCTTGCCCCATCCCTCTACCGGATGACTCTTGTCAAGGTCCCCAGTGACTTCCACAATCCTCAACTCAGTGGTCAATTCTCAGTCTTCATTTGACCTGACCTCTCCCGCCGCATCAGACAATTGATTTCTCCCTCCTCAAAACAGTTTCTTCACTTGCCTTCTAGAGTACCACACTTGCCTGATTTTTCTCCAACCCCATGGGCCACTCCTTTTTGGCTTTGTTTCTGGGTCCCCATCCTCTTCCACTCATCCAGGCTTCCAGCTCTAAACATCTTCATCTGGTGACTCCACATTTCTTCTCTTTTTTTTTTTGAGACAGGGTCTCACTCTGTCACCTGGGCTAGAGTGCTATGGCATCAGCCTAGCTCACAGCAACCTCAAACTCCTGGGCTCAAGCAATCCTCCTGCCTCAGCCTCCTGAGTAGCTGGGACTATAGGTGTGGGCCACCATGCCCAGCTAATTTTTTCTATTTTCAGTAGAGACGGGGTCTCAGTCTTGCTCAGGCTGGTCTCGAACTCCTGACCTCAAGTGATCCTCCCACCTTGGCCTCCCAGAGTGCTAGGATTACAGGCGTGAGCCACATTTTGATCTCACTTATCCTAGGGACTCTACTCTCCAAATGCTTATTCAACTCTACTGGAGTCTGAAATCCGCCCCCCACCCCAAGCTCAATATATCCAGATCATAACTTTTGACTTCCTGCCCCAAAGGTTCCTCTCCATCTTTCCAGTTGCTCAGACCAAAAACCTGGCTGTCATCCTAGACTCTTCTCTCACACACCCCATGTCCAATTTATTAGCAAATCCTAATGCTCTACCTTCAAAATATATGTAGAATCCTACCATTTTTTCCTTCCTCCTTATCCTCAACTCAGTCCAAGCCACCATCACTTCTCACCTGGATGACTACAGCTCTCTCCTCCCTGGACGACTCCTTCTCTCTTGCCCCCTCAGCCAGTATTGCATTCAGCAGCCACGGGAATCAGATCATGCCACTCTTCTTCCTGACTTGGGGCCTACAAAGCTCTGTGTGCTCTGACCCCAGGTCCCTCTCTCACCCTAGCACCTTCTTCTCTCCTCCTTGCTTATAATGCCCGGGACTTCCCATTAATACCTCATCTTCCAGCATCCTTCTCCATTTACTCCAGTGATAATTTTGTAAGTGTGCAATGATGTGAAGTAGGTTAGGACGCCCAGCTCTGGGCTTACTGACCTTTTCACTAGAGGATCCTGGGCCAATCCCTTCCCTGAGCCTGAAGTTTCTCCCCTTGTAAAATGGGGGTGAGAATACCAGTCCTACCCACCTCATTGGTCATAGATGCAAAAGTCCTGCTTTGTCCTAGTTTTTGGGAGCAGGAGCCCAGGGCCTATTAAAGTAGGAAATTTCCCAGAAACTCCTTGTGCCTTTTTATCCTGATAGATTCCCAGAATAGTACTAGCCAGACAGTATCAGCCCTGACCACGCCTCATGGCAGCTGAGGGCAGGGAGACTAAGCCTCAGGGCCCACTCCTTGAGGAACATTGGACCCTGGCAGAAAGCACTCCACCATTCATCACCTAGGGGCACAAATGCCTGGAGCCCCAGCCCAATAGGTGGAATGAACACCCTCCACAGGACCCCCCAGAACCAGGGGGCTTTCGAGTCTAAGCTCCTGCTTCAAAAAGGCTCAACCAGCCTTGGCTCTGGCTTTTCAACCCTTGGGACTGACTGTGGGCCTGGCTAGTAGAGTGGGCAGCTCTGACCCTGGGAAGCCTTAGGAGCAGAGCCCAGGGTCCAAGGTACCAGCTCTAGGAAGATAGTCCTGGAGTCTCTACTCTGCCCAGAGTTGGGGGGTGGGAGAGTTCTGCTCCAACGCAGGCAAAGGGTAGCTCCAGAGCAGGTTTCTCAGTAAACTACCCTTCCCTGGGCTAGGGGTGGGGTACAGCTTTGGCCAGGAAGCCGTGGAGAGCCCTCCTGCCTGGGGAAGAGCCAGAACAGACCCTCCTTGGCCATGCTGGGCCTGGTTCAGGTCTAGCTTTGCTGCCTGAGCCCCAGGTTGCAGCACAGCTCAGGCTGGGCCTAAGAAACCTCAGAGAGAATCTAGCTCAGCCTGTAGCCACTGGCCTGGTATGTATGCATGTGACAGGGGCAGTGTTGAGGGGGTTGCCTGGTAGGCAGTGGGCTCATCCTGTCCACCAGCCTTCCCTGGGAACTGGGGAAAAGCCTCGTTAAACAGGAGCCTGCAGCCAAACCACAGGGGGAACTGCTGGATGGGCGGGGTGAGGCAGAGAACCCACCAGCAGCTGGAGGCCTTGGGGTGGCCAGGGCTTCAGGGCAGGGCATTGAGGGCCTGGCCAGACCTTCCCACATTCATGCATTCATGCAGGCTGCCTCTTAGCCTCAGTCCCTAGCCTCCTCCATGCCTGGTGGTGGTAGCCAGGGGGAACCATCTGGCACAGGGCCCAGTGCCCCATGCCCCCCTCAGCTAGTGGAACGTCCCGCTCCAGGGCCTCAGCACAAGGCTGTCCCAGGGCCAGGCTGCCCAGACAATAGGGTGGGGTTGCCTGGGGCCTGGTGTGTGTATGGGGAGCCCAGTGACTGGAGCTCCCCTTTCCTCCTCCCCCTGATAGTGACTGTGCCCAGCCTCCAAGGGAAGGAGGCAGGTCTAGGTTGATCATCTCCACCAGGCCCTGAGCACCTCAACGGCACAACCTCATCTCTTACCTCTGAGGACAGAGTACCAAACACAGCACTGGGCACACAGTAAATGCTCAAAGCATGGTGTGATGTATAATTGTGTGAATGACTCAACCCACAGTCCATAATTCTTGATCAGGACACCCCAGACCCCTGTTCTTTGTCTCTGTCCAAGCCCCCTCTGCCTCCTCCACCAGCCTGTGGCACTCCAGGAAGGTCCAGGACTCAGACACCCTAGGGCTACCCTGGGAGTCATTCCTTCTCTCCTGCCAGTGCTGGTCCAGCCTCTAGCTGGATGCCCAGTGATGGGTTCACTCCCAGAAGAGGTGGTCCTTCCTGATACTGCATTGCCCTTACTGTGCAAAGACTCCAATCTACTGTCCCAAAGGTAATCCTCGTCCTTCTGGGATATTTTCCTTAGCCCATGGCTAGAAATTCCTCACTCTGGTGCCCCAGCATGCCAGGAATGGAGCCAGGACAGGGTGAGGCAGGAGGAGGTGGAAATGGGGGACTCCTGAAGTAAGTCTCCTCTGCTCTGAAGTCGAGCTTGGGCCTGGCTGGGCTGCCTCCGCCCCCCCTACCCTGCCTGGCCCCCCCCACTTCCTGCAGGCTCAGGTGAAAAATAAACACAGTCGGCATTTTCCCTGCAGACCGCAGCGGTCTGCTTACAGGCTGTGTGCACGCTGAGAGCCCTTGCCACCACCAGCAGAGAAACTCCCTTGCCTTTGACGGTTGACTCTGAAAACCCCCAAACGCTTGAGCCCCACAACACTTTCCCAGCGAAGAAAGTTGAAGAAAGTTTCCTCTAGCCTCAAGCCTGAGGGGATGGGGGAGAGCGTAAGGCCTGACGGGGCCTTTCCAAGAACGCCTCCCTATGGCAGGGGACTATGCCAGGAGAAGCAACCCCCCAACAGACCAGGATTCTCAGTTGGTCGCTATCAGCACACACATTCAATCAGGGTGTATTTACTGGGCTCCTACTAGGTGCTAGGTAAAAGAATGTTTCAGGTCGAGAGAACAGCATTTGCTATTGAGAGCTGAGTGTTTACTATGTGCTAGGCAGTTCTGAGCACCTTGCAGAGTTTAACTCTCATACTCCTAAAACAAATCTATGATACAGGTACAATTACTATCCCCATTTGACAGTAGAGGAAACTGAGGCACAGGGTCATACAGCTAGTAAGTGGCACAGCTGGGATGCCACCCACTACACTGTGGTTACTAAGATCCTGTGGTTATTGTGGACAGAACAATGGAGGAGGCTGGCCCAGTCCTAAACCCAGTCTCTCCCTTCTCCAGCCTGGCTGGCCAGGGTTACCTGAGCCAGTGCTTCCCTGACCCTAAAAATGCTCCAGCAGGTTCTGGGACACCTGATGGGGGTTCTGGCCACACTTGCCTGCCTGCCTGGGCCACTGGCATTGGCAGCCTGCCTGATGGTGACAGTTGGACGTGCCCCCAGCCACAGCCCAGCCATGCCCACCCACCCCATCCTGCTCCTCTCCCACCAGGTGCCCAGCTCTTCTCTGCCTCAGCACCTTTACCCACCCCTATCTCCTCCCCCCTACAACTTTCCATACTTCCTCCTGCTCTTGGCTAGGCTAGCTCTTTCTCATCCTGACCTCAGACTAAGGGTCACCTCTGTGGAAAGGCCTGTGACCTGGGTTGGGGTGCCGCCAGCCTTGCAGGCAGAGGACTGACTGCCTGGGGATCCTGGAGGGCAGAGGTGCTTGTTAGTCATCTCTGTCTCTCCATGCTCTGTACTCAGCAGACTTGTTGAATGAAGCCCTCTAGAATTTCTGGTGCCCCCAGAACCCCTGCATGCCCCTACCCACTTGTCTGCCACGGGGTTATGACTTTGAGTCCCTCAGGCACCTCAGGCAAAAGGTTGTTCCTGATGCCTGCTCTGGAGCTGGGGAGAAGCCCTTAGGGAAGTGCCCAGGGAAGGAATGGTAGATCCGTGCCTTGAGCCTCATGCTCTTTCCTGGGCAGAAGCTGACCAGATAGCAAGGTAGGCTATTGCTATGGCTATTGTTCTGTTTGCCAAGTGTACAGAGGTGAAAGTGAGTAACTTAAATGCCACATGTGACAACCCAGTTGAGGTAGGCATTATACATTCTTCCCATTTCACACATGTGGGAAGAGAGGCTCAGTGAAAAAGTTGCCCGTAGCCGCAAACCCCTCCACCTGGTCAGTACTGGGGCCCTTCTATGGGCTCTCAGGGTCTTCAGCAATGCCAGACAGCCACAGCCTTTCCTCTCCTCTCCTCTATGCTGCAGCCACTGGGGGCTACTGGCTTCGAGGACCATGTGTTCCCTCTGCTGGAGCACCCTTTCCCCACTTGGCCAATTCCTATCTGTCTTTCAGGCCTCATATAAATGAGACTTCCTCCTGGAAGCCTATCCTACCCCTCCCTGTCAGAGAAGGGGGTCCCCTCCCCCCAACCCCCACAGCACTGACCCCGCTGTGGTGTTGCCTGTTTACTTGTCTGTCCTCCTGCCCTTCCTATGGTCTGGGATTGTGCCCTGAACTGTTTATATTGAATGAATTAAAGCTGGGCCCTCAAAGTTGGGTCTCTAGCAGTGTGGGTGGGGTGGGGGCCCACTGTGAGCCAGTGTTTAGGGAGAATATGGCTGCACTGGATAAAAACACCCTGGCTGGGGCTGGCACAGGGTCACGGCAACACAACAAGATAGGAGGCTGGGAGAATCTGGGGCCACTGCTTGGAGTAAGGGGATATCCTACCTGGCACCTGAAACCCCTTGGCCTTCTCCTAAGCCCCTGTCCTCTCCTGCCTGCAATACTTTCGGAGTCAAAATCAGGGCTGCCATTAGTTCACATGGTGCATTTGCGCTCATTAGAAAAAGCACTCCTTCTTCTGGACAGACACCTGGGCCATGCCAGGGCACCAGCTTGGGAAGCACAGTGCAGGCTGGCCTCAGCCCAGCTCCCCTGCACAGCCCCAACGGCAGCCCTGCTTAAAAGGCCCCTCCAGTTCTCACTTTTCTTCCCTGCACTGCCAGGAGCCAGGGCCTGGCCCTCAGCATCCACTCTGGCTCTGATCAATTCCTAGGGGCACCTCTCCCTTCCCCAGGGCTCACTAGGCAGCCCCACAATTCCCCCAGGCCTCTGTGTCTAGAGCTGGGGCTCCACTGTCCAGCACCAGTGATGCTTAAGTGCCAAAAAGTTTGGCCAGTTGCTGAGTAGAATGCTCCCCAAGGCCTGGGACCATGAGTGGGAACTTCCCAGAAGAAGGCAGACCCTCCCCCAAAACCTTCCAAAGGGGGCTTGCCTTCATATGGGTTGGGCCTTGATTTGTAGGTTCCCGCAGACCCCACCTCTGCAGATGTACCCCAGCGAGGCCAAGAGCACTGAGCAGCCCCTGCTCATGCCGTTTTATCCCTAGCCCCCACTCTGGGCCCTACTGCCCAGGACACAGTGCTCTCCAGAGGATGGCCCTCAAGCTCCCCACCCACAGTGTGCTGGACACCCTGTGCTAGACACCCACCACAGAGCACAGAGCATGGCCACGTGGCCAGCTAAGCTGGAAGGGCTGGAGGATGGCGAGACCACACCTTCCTGGACCAGGAGGCTTCAGTCCTGCCTGCTGGCACAAGGCTGTTGTCACAGTTGCACAAAGCCCTGCTAGGTGCGTGTGGCCAGTCCATTAGCTGCCTGGCCTTGACATCAGATAACAGGGCCTGCTACAGTGGAGGTGAGGACTAGAGTCCCTGCACGCAACCTTAGCAAACCACAGGCCTCCTCTAGGCCCAGTCTGGCCCTGAGGCACCTTCGAAGCTAGATGAGCCCCGCTGAGCTGGGTGGCCTGGCCCACGGCCTCTAGTGGTTTCTATGCATTCGTTTACTTGCGTTTTCCTTCCTCCTCTTTGAGGTGAACGCCCCTTAGGACAGGATGTTTTTAGAGGAAAATACAAGCTTCCGGGAGCTGCTGCAGCTGAGCTGCTAGTTGATGCTACCAACACAGTTTGGGGAGTCTGCAGCAGCCCTGGGGCTGGGCACCCACCCAGCCCAGGTAGTAACTCACCCGGCTCCTCCTCAGTGCCTAGCCCTCCAGGAGCCCACTGTGGACTGAGGCAGGACATAACCTCATAGCTCAGCCTGTCTTTGGCAGTAAAGAATGGCAAGCAAGGCTCTAGGGAGGGAAGCATTTGAGGAGTTCAGAGGTTTTACTTCCCCGGGGGCTTTGCAGAAAAGGCAGGAAGAAAACACTAGAGGTGCAGATATAGAGAAAGCAGCCCCCACTAGGAACAGCCTACCAAGTGCCTAGCAGTCTGCAGCATTCTACCCCCTGCTAGAATTCCACCAGTCTTCCCAACCACTGTGTGCTGTGTGCACAGACTTTGCAGATGAAGGAAGTAAAGCAGAGAGAGGTTAAACACCTTGCCCAAGGTCTTACAGCAAGCAGTGACAGATCTGGATTTGAATCTAGCCCTTTGGGGTTCTTGGCCAGAGATCTTTACCATTCAGTGACAGGCCTCACAGGCAGCTCTTTTGCTGACAACACCCTCCCAAGAATCTTGAAACAAACTTGCTTGGCTAGCAGTGTGGCTCGGACCTTCCCCCATGTGAAAGCACCCTGTCCGTGTAGAGATGATTTTGGTTCTTAGTTGTAAATGACGAAAAGAAATGTGAGAGGTCATCCCTCTCACAGGATCTGGCCTGTGCTCTCCCCACTTCACGTGTGAGAAGGAGGGATGGGACAGCCGCTGGAAGCTGGGGTGGCTCTTGCCAGGGCTGGTCTGGAAGGGTAGGCCTGCTATCTGGGAGTGAGAGCCTGAGAGCCTGAGAGCCCAGGTGAGGCCCAGAAAGGCAGGACTGAGGAGGCTGATGGTCTGCAACAGCTCTCAGGTAGGAGGGAGAGGAGTCTTGGAGACCTCATCCCCAGGCTCACCTGCGTTCCTGCCCACCTCTGAGGAGCAAAGACAAAACAGCGATCTCTGAGTCACCTGGTCTGCTCAGCTGCCTGTCCCAGCCTCAGGAGGACAGTTCTGCCCTGAGGCCACGGTCAGGAAGCTCACTGGGGTCTAACCCCCGCAGCTACTGCCAGTTAAGGCCCTAGGGGCTCTGTCTGGATTTAGTCCAGTCATTCATCCAAAGGGAAACAAGACAAGGCATGGAAAGGAGCTGTTGGAGGCTCTGAGACCCAGAGTTCTCCCACCCAAGCCCCTCACCCACAGGGCTCTCTGGAAGCAGAGCCCCCTTGTGAGATTGAGCTGGGGAGGTTCACACAAAACCACACCAGACAGCTCTTACAGATACACACCTGGGTGTAACAGATACAGGGGAGAGGACGCAAGACCAAACTCCTGGTGGTGAGGAGTGGGAAGGGCTGGAGGGGCTGGAGGAGCCAAGAGGGCTCAGCTGTGGCTGTAACACAGGTGTACTTGCCCAGGAGGCAGTGGAGCACAGTGAGACGGGCAGGGTATGCGGAGTCAGATGTTTGGATTCTAGTCCCTCCTCCAGCACTCACTAGGTACAGTCTCTCCATGCCTGGGGTTCTCCATCTGTAAATGTCCATATCTCATGGGGTTGGGGTTAGGATTAGGTGAGTTAATATTTGTGTTTGCTAATATTCTTTCTTTACTTAATTAAAAACAAAATAAGGCTGGTGTGGTGGCTCTCACCTGTAATTCTAGCACTCTGGGAGGCCAAGGTGGGAGGGTCACTTGAGGTCAGGAGTTTGAGACCAACCTGAGCAAGAGTGAGACCCTGTCTCTACTAAAAATAGAAAAAATTAGTCAGGCCTGGTGGTGCGCACCTGTAGTCCCAGCTACCCAGGAGGCTGAGGCAGGAGGATCACTTGAGCCCAGGAGTTCAAGGCTGCACTGAGCTACGTTGATGCCACTGTACTCTACCTGGGGCAACAGAGCGACTCTGTCTCAAAAAAAAAAAAAAAATTAAAATTAATAAAATCAAAGGAAAAAAAGACAAAAGCAAGCCTGTCTTGAGATGTAAGGCTTTTCAGGAAAGCCAGCTTTGTGCCAGGTCAGGTCCTCTGGCCCTCGATTTCCTTTGGACCGCTGCCTGATTCCTATCAGGCCAGATTGCTGAGTTCCTGACTGGCCTGCAATGACCACAGTGAGGGGGTAGGAGGCGGGGGCAGTGGTCGAAGAAAAAACTGCCCTCAAAATGTCCCAGTGGGGCTGGCAGGTGGCTCTGGTTCCCAAGCAGCTTTCCGATGGGGGAATAGGGGGTGGGCACATCCATGCCCTGGGACTCCCTCAGCCTCCTCAGTCCAGCCATTCCCAGTGACTCAGGGCCTAAGAAACTCTCTAGCCCAATCCTGGACTACACAGAGGGCATCTGCCCAGAGAGGATCCGACAGTGGGCTCTGAGCTGCATTAGGACCAAAGCTAGAAAGAGGAAGGAATCCTATAGACAGTTCTTAACCATCCTTCCATCATGCACCAAACCTGAATCAATCCTAAATGTAATTTCAGGCACTTTTCCAGGTAACATTTCTTCTGGAAACCCTGGGCTCCTACCTCCCAACCAAGAAACGCAACCCTTTTGGTCCTGGGAGCCCTGGCCTTGCCAGGTGTCCTAGGAGGAAAGGGGCCACCCCTGACCCAGGCCCAGAGCTATGAGGTCCCCCCAGGAAAGGCAGTGAGAGGCCAAGTCTTTCCTTGGGGCTCAAGGAATCCAGCTGAGTCTGCCTCATGAACCCAATTGTGGGGGTAACAGTTGGCTTCTCTGCCTGCAATGCCCCCATCTCCACACATTCTAGAGCAAACAGGGTGGAGCAGCAAAAAGCATGGACTTTGGGGTGAAACAGACCTGAGTCCAAATCCTCACTCTGCCAGGTATCAACACATTCTTACCCTCGCTGAGCCTCAGTTTCCCCATCTGCAAAATGGGAACAATAATAGTACCTACTTTCTCAGCTTATAAGGATCTTGATATTGTGAATAAAAGCCTCTGGCACAGGCCTGGTATTTGGGAATACATGTTTTCAATACATGAGCTATTGTTGTGGCTGTTATTCTTCCTACAGCTATTTACTGAACACCCACAATGTGCCAGGCCCTGTGATGGGCACTGAAAATCCAGTGGTGAAAGGAACAGATGGGGACTGGGCCCTATAGATCCTCTCCAGCCCTTTCTGATCCAAACTACCATGTCTGAAACCCTCACCTAAACATGGCCACCAATCCTTGTGGCCTCGGCTCTCCCTGGTTCATCTGTCTCCACACCCCCGCCCATGTTGTTACCCACCACAGCTGGGTGACTCCTGCAGTGGCTGCACACACACGCTGGCCAGCCCGCCTGGACCCTGGCTATACCCAGCAGAGACCCCACTGCTGCTGCCACCGCAAAGCTCTCCACAGGCTGCCTCTCAGCATCTCTGAGGGCCCACCCACCCTCCGCCTGCCTGGCCACTGGGCCAGCCACAGAGCCATCTGATTTGAATGAAACTTCAAACTTAATGACTTTCATGCTAGTTATTTAAAACACAATGTAATTTTCTTAAACACCCTATTATTTCCTTTGATAGCTACAAAGCTTCCCCAATCCCATAAGATGTTTATTTTTAGGGAAAAGAGTGGTTTGCAGTTGGTCATAGAGACCATAGGGAGAGGGAACCCACAGAGAGCAGGGCAAAGAGTCAACCTTAGCAGCTTGGAAGCCCATGGCCACTGTACCCTCCTGGCTCTCCACTGGACACCAGGGACTCTGGGTGGGCCCCGCTCTTCTCTAACAGGCGTATCAGCCAGTGGCCCTCCTGTCTACCACCTGACAGTGGCCAAGTAAACATTAGGCTGGTCCCCTCCCTGTGCCCTCCTCTGTGGGGCCTCAGTGTCCTCTTCCATAAGATGGTTCTACTGGCTTCCCAATGAGCTTTCTACAGGCATTCTAGGCATGGACAAATCTGGGGGAGGGTCGTGAGACTACTGCCACACCCTCAGCAGCCTCCTCCTGGCTCTTCCAGACACTCTGCCCTGGGTGAGGCCTCAAGGCCTGAAGCTTTGACCAGCTGAGTGAGATCTGTGCCCAGATAAATTGGCCTCAGGCAGTGGCTGCCCACACTGGAAGGGTGAGTGGGTGTGGCCCTGCCAGTCAGGGCTCCCTGGCAAGGGAGGTGGCCTGGTGGTGGGTGTGCGTGCAGAGGTCAGCTGAGCCCCACCAATGCGGGGCGTCCTCTGGGAGCAGCTATTTTTAGGTCCTAGGCTTTCATGTGGCCGAATGATGTGGAGTTTACAAAGCATCAGTAATGCGTTTCAGATGGCAGCCCAGCAGGCCAGGAGGCTGGGCCCACTGCCACCAGAGCCAGGTCAAACTTAGTCAGAATCCCTCAGCCTGGACTCCCAGGCTCACCTATGCCTCCCTCCCCAACCCCTTCCTGCCTGATAGGGAGGCTGGCCCTGGAGCAGTCCTTGCAAGGAGCTGCCCAGCAAACCCTAGCTGAGGCCCACCCAACCCGCAGGCCTCTTCAGCCAACACTTATCTGAACCTCAGAAATCCTCCCTGGCCAGGGATTCCCACATTTTAGAGGAAGAAACTGAGACTTGGGAGAAGTTAACAGGTTGGCACGAGGTCCCACAGAGGGGGAGGAGCCATCACAGCTCCCTGCCCTCAGGAAAATGGAGTTTGATTTGCTACCACTGGCACACAGACCAGCTCAGACATGGCAGGGTGAAGGTAAACCCCCAAAGTCCATGCCACAGTTCCCTGGGACCATGTCCCACACATCCATGCCTGGGGCCACACACGCTTCATTTGGAAGCAGATAGTGTGGGACCCAGACAGCCCTCCTGCCCTTGGAAAGAGAGCTGGTGGTTTTAAAAGGAAGGGGGTGGGGTAGGAGGAAGCTAATTTAGCAGAGTGTCTGCTTCCTCTGATCTCCAGGGAGTTCTGGCTGTGGAATTGGGGCTGTGGAGTCAAGGCTATGTGTCACCAGGCTTGCTCTGGGCTCTAAAGCAGAGTCTGTTGGCACAACCCAGGCAGGCAGTCTGCATGGGTGGGACTGCAAGGGCAGCCTCCTCATAGGAGAGGGCCAGACTCACACCCATCCCAGCTCCACCCCAGGCTAGGGCCCTATCCAGCAAGGGACAGATGCCCTCTGCTCCCTAGGCAACTGAGCCAAGAGGAGCCCTACGTACCAGCAGGAGGCGGGCAGGAGAAAACCCTCTGATGAGGACAAACCCACCCAGGCTGCAGACTGCTTGCATGCTGCTGCTCATGTGGGCCACACCTTTTTAAGGGAGGGAGGTGGTTTCCCAGGTCTAAACCCCAAGTGTGATAGGTCTGCGAGAGGAGGCAGTAAACTGAAGAAAGAAGCTAACAATGTCCTGGGTTCTTAGAGACCCTCCCCAGACCCCTAGGACCTCAGAGCCCTGCTGGAGACAATACTGGTCAGAGGTGCTCTCCACACCCTGGCTGGATCAGTGGGCCTTGGGACCTGAGTAAGCCACTGACTTCTGGCTCCCCTCAATAATCAGGGGGCCAAGACTTGGGCTTACGAGCCTGGAGAGAGCACGAGAATCAAACGAAATGAGGAAAATGGGAACTTCCCACCTCCGAGGCACTCTTGCCTTGCATTTGCCAGCACCCTGGGGTCTCCCAGCCCAGAGCCTGCCCCTCCCTTAGTCCTGCTTGCTTTCCTCCAGTCACCCCTCCCAGCACCCACACTGGCCCAGCTGCGGGCTCTGCCTGCCTTGACCTGCCATGTCCAACTTAAACCATCTGTGGGTGGGCACTGCCCTGCCCTTCCACGATGCCAACAGGCTGCATGCGCCCACCAGCCTCCCCCAGGATCCCAAACGAGCACTGCCCGGGCACAAGGTCACTGGCTGGGCCCTCAGTGCTGGCCCTTCTCCAGCCCCACCTCATGTCCCTCACAGACCCTGGGCTTCTGTCTGCCTTTCCAGTGACCGGGAACATACCAATTTCTGCTCTTCTCCTCCTTTGCTCAAGCGGGGGCCCTACCCTAGAGCGTTCTCCTCTTCTCACCTACACAGGCTCCTCTCTCAGGAAGCCTCCCCAGAGGACCCCACTGGCCTCTCCCTCCTCTGTGCCCCTTATCCAACTCGAGCAGAACCTCAGAGCTGACTCGGAGCCCCCCAACAAGGGTCTCTTTGTCTTGCCAGGACTGAGCTCTGGGAGGGCAGAGGGGGCCTGCTACTCCATGCTGAGCTAGGCCAGGTATACAAGAGGGGCTCAGTCAACGCCAGTGGGGGTCTGGACCCAAGATTCTAGCAGGCACCGTGCTGTGAACCAGCCAAGGGCCCAAGGGCCGCGGTGATCCAGACAGCATCACCCCAGGGGAGCTGGCTGCTGAGCTGCGAAGGGGAAGCACGGGAAAGGCTCCAGTGCAGCCTCAGCTTTGGGAGTACTCAAACATCTAGGCCAGAGGCCTTCACACAGAGTTAACAACCCCTCCAACAGTAGCTTCCGCCCAGGAAGTACCTACTCTGTGCCAGGTACTTCACGTACACTGTCTCATTCCATTCCACAGTAACCCAAGGGGGTAGGCACGCTCATTATTCTCATTTTTAGGTGAGGAAACTAAGGCCCAGAGGGGCTAAATAATATACCCAGGGCCACCCAGCCAAGGAGCGGCAGATACAGTATCAGAAGGTGGCTCTTCTAGACGTGATGTTTTCCCTCCTTCCACTCCTCTAACAGGCCTTGGACAAGTCCCTTCTCTGATCTGGCCTCACTGTCCCCACCTGCAGAAGGAGCATTGTTCCCCCAGGATCCGTGCACTGTACCGTTGTGGGTGGGGTACCCTGTGACCTGATAAAACACCTGTTTCCTCCAACGGAGACTTGTTTGTACACAACAGCAGGAAGCACTGGTCACAAGGTGTGAGGGGGTGTGACGGTATGGCTTTGGGACCACAGCAGCCTGAGGAGGCTCAGAGGGGCTGCAGGTTGCCTTGCTCCTCCAGGAGGCTCTGGGTCCACCCCTGACCCAGCCTGACCTCAGCAGTTATGTGACTTTAAGCCAGCACCCCTGGAGCCCTGCTTACAGCTCAGCTAAACCTCCCTTCTGGCAGGGGCAGAGGTGGGGTATGATCTCAGGAGACCCAGAGAGGGGACCACCCTCATTCCTCTCTCCTTCAACCCCACTCACACCCGAGCCTCAGGGCAACTGGGGAGGTGGGCAGAGTTGGTACAAATATCCCCATTTACTGGCTGTGGAAATTGGCCTCGTGGAACCCTAGTAGAGATGGGGGAAGAACCCTAAGTCCTAGCAACAATCCAGGGCTCTTGGTTAGCTGCCAGGCCTTGGGAATGCCCCCTCTAACCTGCTGAGTGAGCTCGCCCTGCCATGGAGTGGGCATGCTGCCCTAAAATTGCCTCCAGGGACAGAAAGCCCTGCTCTGCCAGGGGTCTGCAGGATGGGCCTCCTTCATGGTGCTTTCCTGGCCCTGAAAGGCATCAATGAGGTGCAAGCCACTTCATTGATGGCTCAGAGCAAAGTTCCGCGTTGGGAGCAGCAGAAGAGGGGTTGCAGATTTTCCAAACACCATAGCCAATACTACCCAGCCTTCCAAGGAAAGAAATACAATTCAAAATAATTTAAAGTCCCATTGTCCACCACAAGCCTATTAAATTAAGAGCAACAAAGACAAAACTCCATGTCGGCTGTGCTTAAGCCCTGCAAGGACTGGGGAAGAGTCACAAGCTCAGAACCTACAGTGAACTGGGCCAACAGGGAAGCAAAATGCCTTGATTCTTCCTACCTCTTGACCCCATAATTCTCTTTGAATATTATGCTCCAAAAAAAAAATAACCAAAATGGAAACTAAGGAATGATTTGTACAGAACATCATTTCCACTTGTAAAGAAGGCAAGCTGTGAGCAAACAGAAGCCACATGAGGGATGCCACAAATAAAGATGCTATACCTGGGATTGTCTGGAGGCCTGCAGACACGCACCCCACACCTGGGGAGGTGTCACAGCAAGATGTGAGGGGGTATATGTGGGGGTACACGTGAGAAGTCCCAGGCTAATGGCCAGGAGGGTCTTTCCCTTATAAAACAGCTTAAGTTCCTAACATCTCATGTAAGGGGCTTCTTTATGGCTGAGGAAGGGGAGTCTCTTTCAGATACAACCTTGGGGTGGTGGAAGAGAATTCTCAGGACAGGCTGAGTGGCTAAGGCTCCCATCCTGGTCCCAAAGATAGCACTTCCCCTCCCAAGAATCTCTGGATGAGGCAGGACAGTGAGTAGGGGGCCTCTACATGTGAGTACCCAGCCCCAGGGTTCAGACTCCCAGACCCCTCTGGCTCAAAGTCCATGTGGGGCCTACTACTGAGCCACCAGTGGCCCCAGGGGAACCAGAACAGCAAGGGAGAAGGGGTCAGTCATGGCTGACTGCCGCCCTGGCCCAGGCCACGCTGGCGCCTCCCTGGTGTGGCTGCCGGTCTTCACTCCAACTCTGGGAGGAGGGCTTGCCACTCCCATTGTGCAGATGAGGAAACTAAAGCTCAGAGATACGTTAACAGGTAGACTCTCTGGTCTAAGTGTGGTGAGTACATTGTAAAGTTGTGCCAATCGCCTTGGCCTGAAGAGCTGCCAGGGTGGGCAAAGCAGCCAAGGCCGGGGGAATGAGGGAGGGCCCCACTGGGATGGTCTGAGGAGGCACCCTGAGGAGGTGAAATGTGAATTAAGCCCTGAATGAGGAATGAGTAGGTGGCAACTCTGTGAAGAGGTGGGGAAGAGAATTCCAAGCTGAGGGGACAAGTGCAAGAGTCCTGAGGTGAGAAAGAACTTGCTGATTGTAAGACCCCCCAGGGCAGTGAAGTGGCTGCTGTTAGGGAGAAAGGAAGAGGATGGTGCAAATGACGAGGGGCAGCTGGCAGGGGCCAGCCACCCAGGTACTCACACTGTAGTGAGTGGTTTGGACTTTACTCCAAGAACAATGGGAAGCCACTGCAGGGTTTAGTCAGGTGAGAGATGTGATCTGATGTATGTTTTTGTTTGCTTGTTTTGAGACAGGATTTCTCTCTGTTGCCCGGGCTGGAGTGCAGTGGCATCATCATAGCTCCTGGGCTGCCTCAAACTCCTGGGCTCAAGTGATCCTCCTGCCTCAGCCTCCCCAAGTAGCTACAACTACAGGCACATGCCACCATGTCTGGCTAAGTTTTTATTTTTGTAGAGATGGGGTTTCACTATGTTGCCCAGGCTGGTCTCAAACTCCTGAGCTCAAGCGATCCTCCTGCCGCGGCCTCCCAAAGTGCTAGGATTCCAGGTGTGAGCCACCATGCCCAGCCTGACTTATGTTTTTAAAGGACCCCTTTGGCTGCGATATGAAGCCTGGATTGTGGGTTAGGGTGGGGGCAGAGGGTTGTTGCTGCTGTCTGGGTGGGAAATGGCAACAGCTTGGGCTTGGGGGTGCTGATGGAAGTGGAAAAGTGGGAAGATCTGGGGTGTGTTTGGAGGGAAGCCCAGAGGCCTGCCAGTCTCTCCTTGGTCTTCATCTGTTGGACAACCTGCAGCCTTCAGGATGCTGCTCAGGGACCCTTCCTCACAGCCCAGGCGGGCCTGCTCTGCCCAGGATGCCTTCTGTGACAGCACTTCTCCGGCCAGTGCCTAGTTCAGGTCTATTCATCTGTCTCCCCTGCTCAGCTGGGCACTCCCAGAGGCACAGCCTGGTTCCAGTCTGGGTGTCCAGTGCCTGATACCCAGCCTAGTGCCAGACTCCCTCCTACTAGGCTTTACTCCAACCAGGGCTGGTGCTCAACCATCACTAACCCTTCCTAGCAAGGCCCAGTGCTCTCTCTCTGGGGGCTGTGGAGGGCTGGGTGGGTGCTCCTGCATATACTCATCTCTGCAAACTCCCCGCACAGGCTGGCTGTGTGTCGGCAGCACTTCCTTCCTCTGCTCGTCTTGCTCATACCCTCACCTCCTGCTCCCCAGGGCTCCTTCGCATAGCCTTCACCTGGACCTCAAACTGTGGACTCAGTCAAGGTGAGCTCGATGGCCAGGAGCCCAAGCATGAATCTGCGGGCTCAGTTAGGCTCCACAGTGGCGTGGGGCATGCCCAGGTACCAGGACAGCTGTGGAGATCAGGGACAGGGAAACATGGCCCCAAGTCCCTGCAATGGTCAAAAGCCTCAGCTTTTTAATTTAAATTGAGATGTAATTCATATACCATAAAATATACCATTTTAAAGTATACAATTCAGTGGCTTTTAGTATATTCATAAGGTTGCACAATTGCTACCACTACCTAATTCCAGAACATATTCATCACCCCCAAACGAAACCCCATACCCATTAGCAGTCACTCCCCATTCCCCTCTTCCCTCAGCCCCTGGCAAGCACTAACCTAATTTCTGTCTCTATGAATTTGTCTATTGTGGATATTTCATCTAAATGGCAAAGGCTCAGCATCCGCCCAGGCCACAGACTCTAAGTGGAGCCCATAGAAGGGGCCACAGAGCAACGATGCCTCCTATGACCAGACTGACAGTCTTACACACACAGGAGCCTGACTTTGCCTAAGGGATGATGCCTCACTTATCCCAGAATCCCCCCAAAGTCCAGCCAAGGACCAGCTCACTACCTCCCTCCCCACCCCCACCTTGTCCAAGGTCTCAGAGCAGAGAAGAGAAAACAAAACAAAACAAAACAAAAACTAACAATGGTTACTTGTCTAGTAACTACCTGCATGCCTGCATTAGATGCCTGACAAACACTGGTCATGGAATAAACTTTGACCTAATTTCCCCTTCGTCAAACAAAGCTTAAAAGAAGCCAAACACCAAAAAGAAGCAACCTTTTTAGAAAAAAAAATCCCTGTCCCATGGCAGTTGGCTGTGAGGTGGTCATTTAGCCCATTGCTCCTGGCAAGGTTCAAGTCTGCCTGTTTTGAGGTCTCCAAAGTCGCAACCACATGGGCATTCCACCCACACATGAGCAGAGGAATTCCCAAGTGTGAGTTTTCCCTGCTATCTAGGGAGGTCCAGTGACTGGCCTTGGGCATCTCAGCACAATTGTTGACCACTTCGATGTCCTCAGAGAGGGCTGGGCAAAGGGCAAGGGGGCTTAGTGCTAAGGCCTGTGGCCTTTACAGGCATGCTGTCTGTCCTGTAAAGATAGGCTTGGGAAAGGGACCAGCTTTGGAAAAAACCTCCAAAGGCAGTTTCTCCTCAGGGCCCTTGCAAGGGGCTCCCGACCCTTGATAAGAGGCTCTTTCCTGGTTCTAGACAAATGAACCTTGAATCAGATAATAAATATACTCCCAACACATGGGGTCAATCCATTTTGCTTTGTAAAACCCAACCATATTTTAAATGTCCACACAACTCTTTGGGTAATGCAAGCAACTACCCCTATTTGCTATGTGATTATAACCAGGTTTGCTTAACAGAGGCTCCCCTACAGTCACATACATCCTCCTCACCCAGTGTCACTCCAACTTAGGCCCCTGCCTCTGTTCTTGTCCCCAGCTGCACAGAGCAGCTGAGGCCGGGCACAGAAAGTCAGTGACAGAGCCTGTCCCTCTCGTCCTATGTTCCCAGAAGCCACACAGTGGGGGCTGCAGCTGGGATTCTGCAAGGATGGCATGGGAATTGATACCTATAGGAGAGGGTGTGATACATAGAAATGCATCTGCTGGGCTGGGCATGGTGGCTCACACATGTAATCCCAACAATTTGCAAGGCTGAGGCAGGAGGAATGTTTGAGGCTAGGTGTTCAAGATCAGGCTGGTGTCTCTGTAGAGAGACCCCCATCTCTACCAAAAAAAAAAAAAGGCAGGCATGGTGGTACATGCCTGTAGTCCCAGCTACTCAGGAGGCTGAGAAGGAAGGATCTCTTCTTGAGCCCAGGAGTTCAAGGCTACAGTGAGCTATGATCATGCCACTATACTCTAGCCTAGGCAGAGTAAGGCCCTGTCTCTAAAAAAAAAAGAAATGCATCTGCTGTAGCTTGAGAAAAATGTGATGTTGAAAAATAAATGACCTGGGCCAGATGAGTGGTGGTGTGCCTTCTTCCGACCATCCTGACTGTTAAGAGTCCACCATTCGCCTACTCTTGATTAGTGTGAGCCAAAGGACACCAAATGGTCCCATCACCCACACCCTTACAGCAGAACAAGTGCCCTACTCTGCGTACTCTCCCAGCACTTGCCCACACTGTGAGATGAATTCTATGTGAAATGATGCCTTTTCTCTGTGCTGCTGTGGAGTACTGGCAGGCTGGAGCATGGAGCTGTGGGCCTGGACCTTTTGTCTAATCATAGTTACCATGGTAACCCCAGCCCCTGTCCAAGCAACTCAGCCGCTGGTGGTTTGGCGGTGGTGACTTATATCAACCTGGTTCCAAATCTAAGGGTTGACACCTTGTAGGGGATCCAGAAAGCATCTTTGTCAAGCATCTGCTTATGCAGGGCAAAGTTCTACGGGGAGAGGTGCCAAATCAGGTGGCAGGGTCGGGACCACACTTGGAAGGAAGTGAACCATCTCATATACCAAGCCACCCTAGAGCAGAAAGTCTGAGAGACCACTTGGCCAACATGATTATTTTACAGATGAAGAAATGGAAGTCCAAAGGGCAAGGAGTTCATTTCTAGAGCCAGCCATCTTCCAGGTTTTCCATCCTGGGTTGCTGGAGAGAAGCCTGTGTGTCTTCTCCCCTCCCACCAGCTTCAGCATGAAGCAGCTATCAGAACACCCCCTTCACTGCTGAACAGCCCAGCAGTCACTCTCCTCCCTCTGGGTGACCCCACCACTAGCCCCGAGAGCCTCCAGCCTCCTGGCCCAACCTGTACTGGGCTTACATTTGCACCCAACACCTACCCATCAGAGTCCTCCAAACCTTCCACTCTACCCTCACCCCTATTTGGACCAACTGAGAACACTCTGAAACATTAATATGAATTTTTTAAAAAGTGAAGCTGTACCACTCCAGAGCTCTCAGAATGGGCTCTTCACAGTTTAGGCCATCTGCACCAGTGGGCAAAAAAGCATAGTTTGTAATGATCATGAAAATCTTTTCTAAGATTTCTAAGTATCCATTTAATTCACAAATTTATTAAACTGGCCCCTTCTTGACACCACTGATTTGCAGCACCTCTGCAAACCCTTCCTGATATGTTTGAGATCAAGCCACCTTCTCAAGAATCCACTTTCCACACATGGTGTTCAGGGTCCTTCTCTGGCAAGGGTGTGCTCACGCCAATAAAGACAGCCAAGTAGAGCATGTTTCTTCTGCACAACCAGGAGATCTGAACAGCTCAGCTTTTCTGCCCATTCCTCCAAGCATGGAAGCCCAGGGCTTCCTGGGAGAAAGCTAACTGCAAAGATCTGAGCTCAGATCACACTAAACACACCACCCTCAGGAGCAGGGGTGGTCTCCGCTCAACGGTTCTCTGAGAAGACCCCACCCCAACATCACCCAACACCAGGACAGGGCCTGCACCTGCTTGTGAGCAAGCTGGGAAGACAAAAGCCAACAGCCAGAGGGCTGGGGGGTGCCCAAAGGCGGCCCCTCCTTCCTTCAGCAAAGTTCTCCTTTTGGTTCAGATCCCACTGGGTGTGTATGGGAAAAAAGACCAGCACAGAATTCTCATCTGTCTACTTTGTGTTAGGGAAAAGTCTTTTCTTGCTCATGTGTCACCTACCTGGTCAAGGAGGTAGCAGGCACAGGGGGGCACTGGCTGTAGGGGCCACTTACCAGCGGGGGCTGCGGCTGGGGGTGCTGCCCTGCTCCGGAGGGGGGTGGGTAGTGCATGAGCAAATTGAAGGCGGAGTAGACGGTCTCTTTGTACATGCCGCTGGCACACTCCGGGGCCTTCAGGCCTGGAAAAACCACAGCTGGGTCAGACACACCAGCCCCGGCGGCAGCTCAGGCTGAAGGCAGTCTGATCTTGAGAGAAAAATGAGAATTGCCGAGGAGACCCCTTCAAGCTCCTGACTTGCGAAGGAACGGGCTGGGAATGTCCGCAGTGCCAAGTTTTGGGGGAAGGACCACGAGTCCAGGCCTCCCCTAGGCGGCCCCTACTTGACCCCCCCACCCCGCCCTTCAGCCAAGGAACCTTGCCCAACTCTTTCTCTTCAAGACAGGGGATTAGTCAGTCACCTGGGCAGGAGGGGAGGCGGAGATGGCGGGGGTCTGTTTACTCCTATAAAGGTCAGGGCACCGGAAGTGACTCGAGCCTGGCGGCGCCCGGGAAACCCGCCCCCCACGCCCCCACACCCCTGGGTTCTACCGCCTCCTGGAGCTGCAATTGGGCGGAGGCAGCCCCTCGGCTCCCCGCCGACCTCGGCGTCCGCTCTTTTCCTCCCGAGGCCAGGGCCCGAACGCGAGGAAGAGGAGCCGTGCAGAAACTCACCGTCGTCCGGAGACTCTGGAAGTTTGTCTGGGAAAAGTCTCTGCGAAGTGTGCTCCCGCCCGAGAGCCTGGAGGGAGAACCAGAAAGGCCGTGAGGGGCAGTGAGACAGATGGGGACTCAGGGGCCTGTGGCCAGGGGCAGGCGGGCTCTGTGGGCTGGAGACCCCGAGGGCCGCGGGCGCCAGGGGCGGGTCAGCACCAGCCCGCGAGGGAGGATCGGCGCGGGCCGGCCGGCGCTCACCTCGGCCCCGACCTCGGCCTCGCCGCGGGCCCCGGCGCTGGGTCCCGGGACCCCCGCGCCGCCGGCCGCACCCTCGGATTCGTTCACGAGCGACGACTTGAGCTCGGCCAGGTCGCGCTCGGGACCCGCGGCGCTGTCGCGGCTCTTTTCGTCCTGCTCCTCGCCCTCATCCTGGAAGGCCAGCAGCTCGTCGGGCGCGCCGAGGTCGTCGCTGCCGCCCGCGCCGCCCACGCCAGAGTCCAGCTGCGGCATGGTGCGCTCCGCCGCCGGGGCGCGGGGCGCCGGGAGTGCTGGGCGCGGAGCCGGCCCGGGGGGCGGCGAGCCCGGAGTCCGGACCTCCGAGCCCGGATCGCGGCGGGCGGAGCGCGGGCTGACTCCGCCTGGGCGGGCGGCGGGCGCGGGGCGAGGGCGCGGGGTAGAGCGGCTCCGGCAGCTGGCGGGTCCGAACATCAAAGGCGCCGCCGGCGGAGTGCCGGGGGCGGGGCGGGCAGCCCGGGGCGGGCCCCGGCCAATGGGCGGGGGCAGAGAGTCCGGGCCCCGCCCCCTCCTCTCCCGGGAGAGGCCGGGACGCGCCCACCGGGCATAGCCTTAAAGGGCTCGCTCTCCCGGAACGAACTCCGAGTGAGACGTCGGAAAAGACTGAAAATCGTCCTCCTCCTGCTGAAATGCAGTGACTCTAAAGGAAACTCCTGACCCCACATCCTCACTTATACCAAGATATTCCTGCCCCGCGCCTAGGTTTCCCTCCAGCTGCGGAGGGCGCAGGTCCCCTAGGCCCTTGGGACTTGGGCATGGCTTAGAACCGGAGCCATGCGGTGAACTGTGTCGGTGCCCAGGCCAGTGCGCCCAGTGCTTTGAACTGGGGGCTTCCTAGGACTTGAGGCTGCTCGAGTCTGTGCTCGGACCCCAGGGAACCAGCAGGGTTAGGACTCCCCAAAGCACTATTCTCTGCCCCATGCTCCCTCCCTACGCCAATCTGGGACCTCCTTCCAGGCCGCCCCGCACACAGCGCGAACACAAGCACACACCCCTCACACAGTTATTGAGCGTCTGTTGCATGCAGAACTCGTAAATCATACATCTGTGATGGGCCCCTCAGCCATGCGACGGCTCTGAGTCGCAAACATAGCCACGAGGACAAGAAGGAAGGACCTCCGCCCTGCCTGCCGATCCTCCAGACACACCCCTCTACAACTCTCCCAACTCAGTTCTATGTCTAGAACCTGCGGCCAGGGAACTCCGGGCTTTGGGCAGCCACGTGGGCCGCGGGACTCAACCTGGGAAGTAGCATTTAGGGAGCTCATTGATTCTGACGTTGGCCCTAGCCTGGCGCAGGCCGCCCATGGCGAGATCCAGGCTGAAGGGTCTAGGTTTCGAAGCGCAGCAGCGTGCTCTAGCTTCCATCGCATCTACATGGCACCCGGGGCCGTACCCACGCGGGCATCCACGACACGCTGGGCTGTGGCTCAGCCACTCTGTCTGCAAAAGACACCAGCCCTTTGGATCGCGGTGCAGTAAACCACAGCCCCACAGCAGGTTTCTGTGCTGGATTCAGCGTAGACGCTGTCGCCTCTTCTGAGAGCAATTGGGACAGAGAGTACTGGGGGGAGGGCCGGGTATTTGACGCCTTTCCCGCTCCGGGCCCCACAGGACCCCTGGCAGCGGTGCAAAGCCAGGCCGGAAGACAGCCGCACCGCCCTCCGGGTCCAGGCCCAGCCTGGCTGGCTGCGGATCAAAGAGCTAAGGCCGTGCTTCTCTGTGTTCAGATCCTATCTGCGCCTGCCCAGCGGGGCGCCTCGGACCACCCCCTCCGTCCCCGGGCTAGGGCGCCCACTTTCTCCCTTCCCAAGTGTGTGGTGGGCACTAGTGCTCAGCTTGGCAATGGAGATGAGGGGAAGACCCTGACCATTAGGTCTCTCGGGCCTCCTTCCCCCAGGTGTGAGCGTGCTGCTGCAGACTGGGGGAGGAGGCTCCAGCAAATGTGGCCCTGCCGGGAGGGGAGAGGCACAGGGCCAGGGGCTCAGGGTTTGGCTTTGAGATGAGCCTCCTCTGGGAAAACTGAACGGGAACACGGGTCTGCCTAACTCAAAGGCTTTAGGGTTCTTCCTGTTTGTAGGTGACCCCAGTTTAGCAGGAACCTCCTCCAGAATACATATCCCCAGACCCATGAAGGTCCCCGTGGACACAGGTCAGTAGGGATTGATGTTTTTTCCAGTCCATGGAGAAAGGAGAGAAGTGAGGGTAACAGTGAGGTGTTTTGTTTTTATTTTTGTTTTTGTTTTCTCAATAAGGCTAAACTTTTTCGGCTTGGTATTAGCCTTTAATCAAAGCTTATGGCCTTACTGCTTTATTGGTGTGAAAATGGCCTTTTTTATTTTTTAACTAAAATGATGGTAAGAATAGATTTTTTTTAAATGTCCTTATTTGGCAAAAGAAAATACAGACATTTTTTCTCATCTGTTCACTCTCCAATCCTCAAGTTTCTTTGGACGTTTTTATAAGGCTGTGAAATCGGAAAGTCTGGGAACCACTGCCCTAGGGGGTCATGGCTCCAACTCCTCACCCTGCTGGGTAGAACCAGGGGAGTGGGTGGGTGAGTAGGGAGAACAGGGGTGTGAGGACAGGTAAGGGAGGGAGAGGAGGGCTGAGACACAGGCATCCACAGCCACACTGAAATCCACCTGAAGGCTTGTTGAGGGATCATCTACTTTGTGTCTAGCCCTGGGCTCAGGCTGTGGAGAGAGGAAGGGTAGAGGGGTCCTGCCCTCCAGGAGCCACTGGTAGCTTTGAGAAGCTGAGAAATTATTAGAGCCAAGTTAGGTGTTGGATTCATCTATACAGACAGCAGGCAGAAAGAGCTCGAGTATGGTGAGATCAGTGTGGACTAGAGTAGTCAGGGTGGCTTTCTGGAGAAGGCAGATTTCTTCTGGGCCTGGAAGGCTTAGGATGGCTTGGAGAGGCACAGGAGCTTGGGCTTGTTCCCCAAAAGGTGGTGCAGCCCCGCAGGAGCCCCTTGCCTGGTCAGCACTGATTCCATCATCATTATCTGCTCAATGACCTCATATACTGAGTGATTACTATGTGCCAGGCATCCTGTCAAGAGCTTCATACACATTATCTCATTTAATCTTCACACCAGCCCTATGACACAGAGACTCATTATCCCCATTTTACTAAGGAGGAACCTGAAGCTCAGCGATGTTGAGTCACTTAAGTTCTTATAGTTCGAAAATGCGGGTGTCAGAATTCAAAACCCAAGTAGTCTGACTCCTGAGCCCACATCCTAAGTACCATGCTCTAGTGTTCCTTACGACCCCTGAAATTCCAAAGGGAGTCCTCTATCTGCTTGGTGGTCTCGGCAGACAAATGCTGATGAATAAGCCATCACTAATCTAGAGTCCTGACTTTCTGGGTGGCTCAGTTGCATGGAGGGGCCACTGATAGGTTTAGGGAATCACTCCATAGTCTGTATAGGGTGGCCAAACCCCTTTGCTGGAGAAGAGGGCCTAGAACCTCTTCCTTGAGCCAGACAGATCTCAGTCCGTACCATCTCTCTCCTGGGCCCACCCTAGGCCTCCCATTCTAGACACTGACTCAGATCCCATATAGAGACCATCAGCACGGGAGTTCTTCCACAAAGTGATGAGTGGGATCTGCTGTGGCTGCTCCCTGGAGGTTACCAGGGAGTTTCAGGACCAGGACCAGCAGCAGGGAAGCCCCAGAGTCTTCTGGACTTTTCCAGAACAGGTCAGAGCTGGTGATTCAATAAGGCTTCATTGTTATGCAAATGAACCAGGTGAACTTGCATTGTTCTCAGATGCTGGATGCAGGACCAAGTCAGGACACTCAAGGCTTGAGGCGCAGAGCAATAGAGCTCTGGCTTTAGACTTGGGCAGTCTCAAGTTTCCATCCCTTCCCTGCCATTTACTAGCTGTGGGACCCCAGACAAATTACTGACCCTCTCTGAGCCTCAGTTTGCTCATGGGTGAAATGGGTATCATACCCAGGCCTGCCTTGCTCTGTGGGAGTGCAGTTGAGATGAATCACTGTATCCTAGTAAAGAACTTAGCACAAAGCTTGGCACATTCCAAGTGCTCTAATAAATGGGTGCTCTTGAGCTAGATATTTTTCGGAAGTTGTTAGGCTAATTGGCTTTTCATGTAACGTCATGTAAATCATCTGAATGTTCTCATGGCCTGAGCCCACTTAATCAGAGCTAAAGCTGAAAATATACATTTCCTTTCCTTTTCTTTCAAGTTCCTTCAACATGAAAGGCCCGCATGAACTCTCTGACCTTTTCTAACAGGGAGACCCTTGAAATGTGGCATTTCCAGAAAGTGGCTCAAAGGAGCCCCAGATGGATTTAGTAAATTACAGCAGGGAGAGGTTCTGAGTAGTGTCTCTTCCTGCCTGCCAGCCCGCCTGGCATCCTGTTGAGGCTTGCCCAAAGCTGCCTGGAGGCTGGGCTGCTGGCTTTGGGCAAGAGCACTTCCCGTGGAGCATCCTCTCTCAGGGCAAAGCTGGGGCACAAGTCCTAGAGGCAGACTGTGGTTTGTTACTAGAAACACAGTTTGCTCTCTGGAAACTCTGTGTAGTTTCACTGTGTGTTCAAGCATGTGTGTCGTGTGTGTGCATGTGGGTGGTTGTGACCTGCAAAAGAACAAAGACACACAATTGCTGTGACGCAGCTGCTCTGGGTCAGGTACCAGGCAGCTACCTTGAAAATGAAGCAAGAGAAAAGACCACCAGGGACAAGCAAAAACAAAAAAAATTTAAAAATTTTTAAAAATGAAGCAAGAAGAGTTATTTCTTCCTTCATAAAGAGGGAAGGAATCTTCTGTGGGTTCTCTTCTCCCTCTGCCCCTCAGATTTTATGCAACAACCAAGAATTACTATTAAAATAAAAACTCAGTAACGAAGCTAGAAGTTTTCCCGATGAAACCCCAAGGATGTTTGGCCAAATTGGCTTGAGCATTGATGGGGAAATTACAGGGACAGCTGCCCACAGGTTCTGAAGGCTTGTTGTGAATATTTCCCACAGGCTAATTTCCCCCATTGTGCCAGACATTGTTTCCAACGAATGGGCCTGGGGTTCACTCACCAGAAGAAAAAAATAGCCCTGAGTTTCCACAGGAAAGAGTCTAGAGTTAGAGACACCAAGGTGGCAGCAGTAAAGGCGCACCTGGAGTGGCTGCCATGTTCCAGGTACAGTGCCACCAGGGTGTGCTGTCGTCCAATAGCTTGGTAGTGCCAGCCCCGTGTCCTGGTCCCTGACCCACCACTGGCTTGCCAAGTATACTCAAGTAAGTCTTCTGCTTTCTTTGGGCCCAAATTCATCTGGAAACTGCAGGTGCCCCTTACCTAGGTTCACGGATGCAATGAGGAGCCCACAGCCATGAGACCAGAGGTGGTAGACAAGAGGCATCACAAATGCAACAGGAAGTGGGGAACACCAAGCCCCAGCATTCATGTGGGAGTCACATGCATCTTCACAGAATGTTCCCACATTAACCCCTATTTGGGCTGTGAAGACAGCCCCAGACACATTGAAATAGGAATATCTTACTAGGAAAGTACCATTAGCTATCTCTTTTTGAGACAGACCTATAATCCCTTTATCTCAAAAAGAGATGTATTCCTAGGGCGTGGCACAGAGCTAGCAAACTGCAGTGCACAGAAATTTTTGGATGACCGGCCGAATGGATGGAACATTCATAGCAGTGATCACTTAGAATCCAGGTAGGAGTTAGCAGGCCTGGTATCTGCTGTCAAGGAAGTTACCACCTTGTGGAAGACACCAGGCCCAATAGAGGTTTTGGGAACCAGGGATTCAGAAACCCCTGGCTGTTGGGTGCATGTCATGGCATATAACATGGCAGTCAGGGAGGGCTTTCTGGAGGAAGGAGGTTAGCCTAGGAGGCAAGTGGGATTTAAGAGGATAGGGTCTTCTTTAGGTGGGGGAGTAAACCATACTCTGGGTTATGATGGACTTTGGCCTCATTGGGTCCCTGGGGCCTAGGTGAACTGGGATCCTGGGGGAAAGTTTGGCCTTCCATTGAGCCTTGCCTAGAATGGCACCTCTTTATGTCCCACTTCCTGCAGTCCCCCCCCATTTGCCACCTGGGACAATTCCTCCCAAGTGCTCCCTCCCCAGCACACTGGCTGTCCCTGTTTTCCCCCTCTGTAGAACACACCACCTCCCTGGTGCAATGCACTGGGTGTCAAGATTTTCCTAGCTCAGTGCCCCATGGAAAGGGCACCCTCTTGTGTCTAGCTTCGCCCCTCTTCCAGCCTGGGGTAGATGGGGTGGTGGGGGAAGGAGAACAGGACATAGCAGGCAGGGAGGACTTGATGAGGACCTGTACCAGATCCTGTAGTCACTGCCAGTCCCCATGTACAGGGCCAGCAAAGGCTCTGAGAAGTCCTGTACCGCAGAAATCCTGTCAGCCCCCTTCAGCCAGTGTCTCCCAAACTGATTCGACAGTGTATTTTTCCATGTACGATTTTCAGAAACACATGGTTCTTCTGAAAGTCTTTTGGGGGATGCTAGTGCCCCTGGTTTCAGGAAACACAGAGGGGCACTCCTTATCCAAAACATACAGGGATGCTGGGGGAGGTATTCCCAATTTGTGTCCCTGACATGGAGGAAATGAAACTAAAACTGCTCATCACAGCTCTAACCAGGCCTCACTCCTGCCCCACTGGATTCTCAGCTTCTTGGGGTCATGGAGCCTTCATTTGTGCCCTTGCTGAGTTCTAACATGGACCAAGCATACTGTGGTGCTTAATAAATGTTTGCTGCCCAGGGGATGGAGCTGTTGTATAAAGCTCCAATATGGTTTCTCAAGCTCTCGGGGAGGGAGTATGGGGGGAGGTTTCTAGTTTGTTTGTTAGGTGGAAATTCTGCAGTGTCTGAGATGCCTTTGTATTTTTAAGGGTCATTTGTGGTCTCTCCCTAATCCAGGAAGGCTTCCCCCACCCGGGTCCACAGAGATCCTTCCTCCCTTCCAGACTCCCGTTGCCTTAGAATTGAAGCCACTCAACGTACCCTGAGCTGTTGGTCTTTGCTTCCTGTGAGTGAGTCTCCTGTTCCTTGGCTGCTGTGTCTTTGTCTCCTGGGGTCAAGAGCTGAGTTTGAAACAGCCTGCGTGTGAACTCGGCTTCTCCACTTACTCATTGTGGGCAAGACCTTGGGCAAGTCACCTCCCTCCTGGAGCCTTCTTTTTCTCATCTCTTGGTGGGAGGGAGGGTAATAATAATACTTGTTTCAAAGACCTGGGAAGATGGGGTGAGTTCATGTTGGTGAAGTGTGTAGCACAGTAGCTAGTGCACCGTAAGTACTTGCTCAGTGGTCACTTAGTACTGTCGCTCCCAGCTGGCAAGGCTAAGCTCAGGGCCAGGCCCATAGAGGTGCCGCTGCCTGAGCGAGCAGCTGCCTCTGCAATCCTGCAATCCTGCTGGTGGTGGGTGGGAGTGGGGACCAGGGTGGGGAGGGCACCAGGAACCCTGCCTTCTGAGGCCAGGCCGCCAGAGCGTTCAGCCTGAGTGGAGACTCCTCCTGCCAAAAGATGGCCATCTCCAGATGTCTGCAGGCCGGAGGAGCCAGCAGGACCCGGTGGGGGCCTTAGGGCAGAGACAGGACTAATGGGAGGAAATTACACGGAGAGATTTCATCTCAGCTTGAGGAAGCACGTCTACCAGTCAGAGCCGGCCAACCGTGGCCCGCCCAGGCTGCAACAGAGGCAGTGAGCTCCCTGTCACCAGAGGTGTGCGAGCAGAGGCTAGGGGCTCTCTAGGGAGGGAAGCTGCTGAGGGGGTTCCTACCCTCCTGGCTCCTCCGAGGCTGTGGGCAGTTCCTTCTACATTCTGTGTGGCTGCAGGCATCTGACCAGCTGCAGGCTCCGAGGTGAGTATGAGGGCAAAAGTTCGGACACCTCTGGCTCCAAACTGGGGCTAGAGGCTGGAGGGGGTGGTCACTGTAAGAGGGTGATCTCAAGGGGGATTAATACCAACAATGTCACCTTTTTTGGAGAGGCAGCTTAGTGCAGTGGCTGGCAGTGAAACCTAAGCCTGTTCTGTGCTCAGGCACCTCCCTCAGGCCAGGGAGGGCAGAGGTTGTGGGAGAAGGACTGTTCTTAAATCAGCCTCCCTAGTACTATGCAAGGGGCTTTACATCAGTCACCTTGTTTAGTCTTTACAACAGCTTGATGAGGTTGGAATTACTATTATCAGGGAAAGTGACTCCAAGAAGGTAAAGTTTCTTGCCCAAGATCACACAGCTCGTGAAAGGCAGAGCTAAGGTTTAAACTCAGGGCGGTCTGTGCCCAGGACCTAAGCTTTCCACCACTCGGCTTTGCCTATTCAGGGGTTGGCAGCCTCTCTAAGGAGGTAAAGTGCCTACCAGAGCACGGTGACAACAGATCAGCTGGTAGGGGGTCAGAGAAGCATCCCCCTCCCCCCTCAGGGCAGAGAGATTCCTCTGACTAATTTGTGGAAATGTTGCTGGGTGACTTTGATTACAAATTGCAGCCCTGCTTCCTCCAGCTGAGTAAGTTCCATCGTGGGGTCCTAGAAAGAGAGAGGTTCTGGGTGAGCAGCTCCCAGGGCTGGATGGGGGCCTGGCTGTGTTTGCCTTGGCGGTGAAACTGACAAGGGATCCAGGCTACCCCAGACAGCCTCCAGGAACAAGGCACAGGAGCTGGGAGACTTAAGTTCCCTGCACGGTCTGGGCATGGGTGGGGGCTGTGGCATGGGGTGTCCTGCTCACTCCCATTTTCTATTTTATCCCAGCAGGACTTCTCTGTGTTGTTCATGACTATGTCTTCTGGGCAGAGCCAGGGCCTGGCAGAGAGCAGATGTCCAGTATATATTTGTTGGACCCAAAAATGACTCCAAACACTTGCACAGCACTTTACTGTTTACAAAATGCCTGCCGGTCTATTATCTCATCTGATCCTCTCAGCAACCCTGAGAGGTAGGACTTTTAACCCCATTTTACAGATGAGGAAACTGTGGCTTAAAGAGAGGAAGTGACTTACCCAAGGTCACACGACCCAAACCCTGTCTTTGGGCTCCAAACTTACTCTAGCTCTGCATCTTGCAGAGGTCCTGCCCCCTTCCTTGTGTGAGGAGAGCAGGGGACAGCAGGAACCCCCAGTTGATGAAGGCCCCTCATGGCCTTCTTTAACACAGAAGAGCTCCTCAGAGGTGGTCCGGGAGATAGTGTTATTGGCTACCAGGGGACAGGTTCACAGCTTCCAGTACTTCTGGTGGAGGCAGGGCATGTCAGGGCTGCTGGCGGTCATTTATTCACACAGCAAGTTCTTCCCCAGCCTCTCCTGGGTGCCAGGACTGGACAGCTCCATGCCCCCAGGAGCTCTCTGCAAGGGAAGTGGGTTGGATGGGTGCAAGTCACTGTCTCAAAGTCTCAAAGGTGGGGGCATCAGAGTTCTGTCTTATTTGCAGGAAACAGCATGCTGTTTTCTGGTGACAGCACCAAAGAACTGTTTGGGACCCCTGGCCCCTGTGCCTCCAGCCTCGGGATCTGTCTGGGGTCAGGGGTGGCAGGCTAGGTTCTCTAAGCTGGCATCCCTTCTGAGTGGTGAAAGTACATCTTTTCACCTTGGGGTCATTGCTGGGCCTGTGCTGACAACTGTGGTTTTCCTTGTCAGCTTTGCTGTTTTTAGTCTTTGTTCACTGCTCTATTATTACTGACATCTTAAAGGGCTTCCCCCTCCTGGTCAAGCTTTGGCTTTTGTTTTTATAATTTTAGAACCTCTCTCTTGTCCTTCTGTTCTCCTCTTTCTCCTCCCGGCTCATGGTTTTGGAAGAAGCTGCTGCAGGAGGTAGGTGGGGGCTGGTTTAAAAGCAATTTCTCTCTACATCCCTCATCTCCCTGTCCCTGCCCCCAGCAGGCCTGAGGGGCCCCCAGCATGGACCCAGATCTTAGGGCAGCATCTGGGGGGTGAGGGCACCCCTTTAAACTGGGATTCTTTTTCCTGTTCTAAGTGGAGCTTTGGTGCCTCCAGCCTTGCATTTACACATGCAAGCCCCCTTTGTGGAGTTACTTATTCCTGCCCCTTCCCTCCGACATTCTCACCCTCTCAGGGCTGCCCCGCCCCGGGGAAGCTCCCAGCAGCCCTGAGCCCGGTGACTGTAAGCAAGCCACCCCACTTCTCAGGGTCTATATCGTGCCCTGGGAAAATGGGCCCGTGGCAGAGACAAGATGAGGGATGGGAAATGAGCAAAGGGGCACCTCTGCTCATCCCTGATTCATTGTGGGACTGATTCTGTGGCCAAAAGCTCCCCTTCTGAAATTCACAGCCCCTTGGTTTGGGTGGGGGTTTCCTCGGTTGCAGCGGAATGGGCCCTAATGACTTGACTTGCCCATCATGATGGATTTTGGGACCCAGGTCAGGGCCCAGCGTGGGGCTGGGAGGGTCCCTCCATCCTGACCCTGGGGCCAGTGCTTGGTGTTTGGTTTCTGTGGAGGCAGGAACTGAGGAGTTGAGGACCACCAGGCCCTCAGGGATGAACCTGAATTTCTACCTCTGCCTTGGAGTCAGAGAAGCTCCCTGCCTGTTGCTCAGCCCTGCTCCTAGGATCCCAAAGTGGGGAGGGACAGAAGTCCCAAGGCTTTTTGCTGCAGCTCCTCCCCTACAAGATAGTGAGGTGGGATCTGGCTTGTGTCTGAACATACTTGTGTGGCTGTGCTGGTGAACATTTTGTTTTGTGTTTGAGATTCAAATCTGCAGGGGGAAGCACTTAAACCCCTTTGCCAGAGCACCCAGAGAATGGGTACGAGTCACTGGGAAGCTAGAGAATAGCGCTGCATGGACAGGGCATGGGGTCATTAAGTGCCCAGGACAGCAGAGACTCTAAACTGTGAGGCCTTCAGAGGGGAGGGAAGACAGCAGGGCCAGAGCAGTCTAGGAGGGTCTCTGGAGGAGGGGCAGAGCCACACGCTGAAGAGCAAGTGAGAGGGGAGGTGGCAAGTGGGGAGGCCTTGGGAGCAGAGAAGAGGGGGTGCTCCCCATCTTACCTTCCCTGGGATGAGCCCTGAGCTCCGAAGAGAGAGACTGCTAGAGCTCAGAGAGACTCGGGAGAACGCCAGGGCCTCCACAATGCACCCAGGAGAAACTGAGGCCCAGAGGCTTCCTCTGCCCCACAGCCCAAACTTAGGAAATCTTGAAACATGCAGCAAAGTAAAACAAACAAGACAAACCCAGAGCACCCATTGCATGTATTGATCATGAGTTGTTTTTGTAATAAAAAAAAATAAACCATTTAATGTTATTACAAAAAAATTCAGATTGAAATAAAAACTCTGGGGCCTGGGGCAGGGTGGGGCTGGGGAGCTGGCTGCATTCGCGAGCAGCTGCGGTCCTCTCACTCACCGCCCGGTCCCCTTCCGCAGCCTCCTCCCGTCTGGGTCCAGCGGAGGCGGGTGAGTGCGCCCGCGAGCAGCAGGGGCTGCGCACAGGCGCCCCCTGGTGGCTGGCTCCGGAAGAGGCTGTCTCCGAACCACAGGGGTGGGGAGTAACCAGGGTGTGTTTGGACCCCCGGCCCCTCAAAAGGGAACCCCTCCTCCCTGCCCCCCCCAACGGCTGCTACCGCTGCACACTGGGGGGTGGCACTGGGCCTCGTTCCGGTCCTCAGGGAGCCGCGGCAGCGTTCTCACCTTGACTCTGAAGCAGGCCTGGTGGCCAGCGTGTTGCTTCCACTGACCCTCACGGGGGTCTCTTGGAATAGGGCAGCTATCGCTGGGCCTAATGGGATGACACTGTGTCCCGAGACTCCCGCCTGAGCCCCACCTCCAGCGTTGATGACAGCTGTGACGCACAGCTGTGAGGCCCGCAGTGAGGGATGGTGCAAGGTGTCCCTGAGAGTGGCCCGACTGGCGGGGTAACAACGATGATGACGGTAGCAGACGGTAGCTCGCGTTCACCGAATAGCTCCCGTGCTCCGTCCGTCCGGGGGAGCCTCACAACGGCTCACAGGCAGGGACTCTTCTATTTTTTTTTAATAGAAAAATATCAAACAAAGGTAGAGAGAACAGTATAACGAACCCACGTATAGCCGGTTGTCCCAGTTTAACGAGTATCCAGCTTCTGCCACAGTTGTTTCCCTTGCCCCTTCCCTCTTTCCTTCCTTTCTTCCTGTCTTTCTTTTTAATTAAATATTTGAAAGCACATCCCAAACATCATGTCGTTTCACCCTTCCATGCTTCAGTACATGTTTCTAAAAATATGGATATTTCATTAGAGAACCACAAAGCCATGATCATATCTCCCCAAATTAATAATTTCTTGGCATCATCTTATTCCCAGCCTGTGAGGCAGGTGCTCTCATTGCCCCCATTTTTTTACAGGCGAGGAAACAGAGCCTCTGAGAGGATAGGTAACTTGGCCCAAGGACACACAGCTTGTAAGTGATGGAGCTGGGATTGGAACCCAGAAGGTCAGATGTGGGAGCCCACCCTCTAAACCACTCTCCCTGAGCCTCAGTTTCCCTCTCTGTAAAGTGGGGAATGACAATGAACACTGCTTCACAGGATAACGCATGAGAGCACCGTGCTATTGTTCTTGCTTCTAACAATAACAGTGAAAATGATAATGAAATGAAGAAATCAAAAGATAGAATTAAGAGAAAATAGGTATAATTGAAAAGAAATGGCCCGGGTGCGGCGGCACACACCTGTAATGCTAGCGCTTTGGGAGGCTGAGGCTGGAGGATCGCTTAAGCCCAGGAGTTTGAGGCTGCAGTGAGCTGTGATTGTGCCACTGCACTCCAACCTAGATGACAGAGTGAGACCTTGTCTCTAAAACAAAAAAGATGTATGACAATTAAAGGAAATTAAGATTTGCTGAGCCCCCATTCATATGTCAGACTTTTCTTTACTTCATTTAATCTTTGGCGCCAATCCTATGTTTTATAATAGTATCATCTTACAGGTGAGGAAGTGCCCAAGGTCGGCCCCTGGAAGTTGACAGGAGCAGGATTTGAAGCTAGGCTGGTCTCTTGAGGGTGGCAGAAAATCCTGGAGTGTGTCGGTAAGGTGACCTTTGCCAAAGGCTTCGGGGCATCCTGCCATCATGAGGAATGTGTCTGTTGGGATCGCTGCTTGCAAGCAACAGAAATTGGCTCTGGTGGTCTTGGGCAGAAGAGGAGTTTACTGGAAGCATATGGGGTAGCTCACAGAATGGAGTAGAAGGAGGAAACCAGGCAGAGAAAAATATGAGCATGGTGCCTGGCAGGCAGCAACTACTCTGGGTCCAGTCTGGGCCCTGCCCCTGGAATGAATCCACATCTGCCTATTTCTTTGCTTAGACGGACTTTCTGAGACCTAGAGCCCAGAGAGAGAGTCAACGGTCTTGGTCCGGGTGGCATGCCCCTGCCCATCAAGGATGGGTGGCACAGTACTTTCTTGGAGGGTTCTAGAGTGCAGGGCCATGGCCATGGCTATGGCTTTTTACAGGAGTGAAACAGAGAGGGAGCTGGAGGGGATTCCCTGAAGGTGATGCAGCCGAAGACTACGAAGCCGGCTCTGGTTTTCACACTGTAATTTTGCTTTGGGTCCTTGGTGTGAGTCACATGTGAAAGTACCTTGTTTTGCTAGGCTTGTGTCTGCTGCTGCCACCCGCTTTGTAGCAGCTGCCACCTCTAGACAGGAGGCCACAGGCTGGGTCCCAGCCTGCAGAGAGCCCAGATCTAGATCACAGCAGGACCCCCTGTCTAAAAGTATTAGAGACTATAATCTTGGGGCCAAGTATTGGGGGGGAGATTTTCTATCCTTTGCATCACATGCAAATCACATGCAAACGAATGCAAACAAAGGCGCCCTCCAAGCTTAGTGGCTGGGTACAACTCGAAAGGAGACACAGCTCTGGCTGGTTTGTGCCTTCTCTTCCCTGGAAATGTTCAACCCAGCTTGCCCCAGGGAGAGCCCTGGCCACCGCCTCTGCCCTCGCCACCACCCTGGCCCTGGCCACTGCTAGGGTCTGCACCCCTGGGCACCTAGTACTCCCTGAGGGGCCTCAACTCCTTGTGAGACCTGAGTGGGGCATAAAGTCTAGATTAACAAATAAAAAGCATCCTGCCGCTTCTGTTTTCTCCACCTGTGCCTAGGCACAGGGCCAACCACACAAGGCTGGGCACAGAGGGTATGCTGGATTGACCCCGGGTCAGCCACGGGGCCAGGCCATATCAGTGAGGCCTGGGGGACGTGGGACAGCCCCCTTCTACTCAGCCTCAATCCTAGACAGTGAATTCTGGGAAGACAAAGAAGGTGGCTGGGAAAGACTGCCTCTAGAGAGGGGATGTGGAGGCTGGCATTTGTCAGAGCCCCTGGAGACTCCCCAGATGCAATGCCTGCCCCTCCCCCCTCAGGCTGTGCCAGGCTGGCCAGACAAGGAGCATGAGCCAGTAAAGGAAGTGGAAAAGAAGGGGGTGAGAGGGGCCCCAGGGCCCCCGATCCTCGTGCATCCCTGAAGGGCACCTTCAGGGCCCTGAGAAGCAGGAGGGCTTTTGGGGAAGGCAAAGGGCTGGTCCCATTGAGGGGCAATCCTATGGCAACCAGAGGGTAAGCCACAGCAGCCCTCCAAGCCAGACCAGCCAGGTGTTGGCTTTTTCTGATGGCCCAAATCGCAGTCCCTCCAAAGCCCTATTTTAAGAGGCTGTGCTCGACCTGAAGCACCCCAGGCTCTGAGCTGGTAATTTCAATGAGTTCTGTCTTTCCTGCCTGGTCTGTCCACTTCCTCCCTACTCTTCCTTCTCTCCCACCGTCTTCTGTCCGTGAGGCCCCACCATGTGTGCAGCCCCAGTGGCACCCGGCCTCCCTGCTTAGTGCTTTTTCAAGGCCAGAGCTTGGAGTCCAGCCTGGCTTGCCCACTGCTGAATAGACACAGGCTCAAGAGCCACAGGCTTTCAAACACAACTTCAGGCCTTGTATAGCCTGGCTGCGTTGTTTTCCTGCCCCTTGTGGACTAGAACTTGGCCCCTTTGCACTTTGCTCCCTCCCCAAGGGCTCAGTCCCTCTAGGAGGGCCCCAGGGGTGAGGGAGGGTAGGAGCTGCACTGGCCCTGGTCACCATGACCTTAGCCCACTACTTGTGCAGGCTGCAGACAGCCCCAAGGAAAAGATCAGGCCCAGCTTATGCAGGAAACCTCAGGGGCCTATGGCCAAGGTCTTCAAGTTATGAAGATAGGGCCAGTGGTCAGGGTCACACAGGATGCCACCACCTGTCCAGGAGGGTGAGAGGACAGCAGTGTCAGAGGTTAGCAGAGGACTGGTCCAAAAGAAAGGAGTCCTTGTGTTGGCAAGACTTGTCCTCTGAGGGCTCTAATGGGAAGGCCTCCAGCAACCTGAACCACAGTTGCAGGGAAAATTGGACAACTGGCTTCTATGTCTGTGGGCCTCATTCTGGGAAAACACACATCGCTGCTCCTACCCTCCCCACCAAGCCCAGAGGAGTACCCCACCACCCAGTCACCAGCAGCCCCTCCCCCACTGGTGTCAGTATACAGAGCTGTAGGGTCCAAGCACCCTCAAGCCACTGGAAGGACCTCTGTAGGGCAAACCGAGGTGGCCGTGGGCTTCCAGGAAGAGGAGGCTTCCCTATGTCTGTGCCCAGCTTGTGACCAGAAAACACACCCTCACCATTTCATCGTCAGAAGGTTTATTTAAAATAGTTTTATGTTGTGGCTGTTCTGGGTGAAGTTCTTGATGATCTGATTTTAAAAGCCTTTTTTTCCCTGGATCCTCTGTGAGTTGCCATAGAGATAAGTTAGAGGCAAACAGAGCTAATAAGCTTGGTTGGGTCTTTTGTGTTCCTGAATGTTTTCCATTCTGAGCCCTTAACATGTAATTATAGAGATTATTTAGCATGGACTTTTTCTTTTATTGTAAATTAATTTCAAAAGCAAGCTCTGAGGTTAAATAATGATTGTATTTGTTAATCAGTCCAACCTGGGTTTCCTTCCAAAAGAAAACAGGATGCCATTGTCAAAATGTTGGAAACAGGATGTTTGAGACCTTGGGGGTTTCATTGATTGCAGTGATGTGAAGGGTCCTGACAGTCACTGCTAATATGTGTTGATGCCTTTTTATTAGACAGGCATGTGCTTTGGGGAGAGGTGACACTAGAGATGCTGGTGGGAATGCGTGCTGGGACCATGAGCCTCTAGCTGTGGGCTGGGTCCCTGGAAACCCAAGCTTCCTGAGAGGGGGCTGCAAGCCCCTTGGCTGGGCATCAGTTTGCCTGATAAAGAGCCCACAAATGTCTGTCTAAAGATGGTGGGGTGAGAAGGGGTTGCCATTCTAGCCATGGGACCAATTACATCAGCCTACATTGCCTCATGCCTCCCTACCCCTCTCTCTGTTAGAGTAAGTTCTGATGTTTTTTCTCAGTGTTTCTCGATCTTGGCACTATTGATATTTTGGGCCAGATGGTTCTTGATTGTTGGGGGCTTTCCTGTGTACTGTAGGATGGTTAGCAGTGTCACTGGCCTCTACCCACTGGATGCCAGTAGCACACATGAACCTCACCACCCCCAGCCCATTTAGACAACCAAAAGTGTCTCTGGACATTGCCAGATGTCCATTGCCAAATGTACCCTTGCAGGCAAAATTACCCACAGTTGAGAACCACTGAATTAAAACATAATACGTGTTCATTGTAGAAAATACAGATAAGCATAGAAAATAAGATAAAAAGAATCTGTAATTCCAATAACCAGAGTTAAACCCTTTTAAGCTTTTGATGTACTTCTTCCCAGAATTTCTTTTCCATGCATATGTGTTTTTTGCTTTTGTATAAAACTGAGGCTGCACTAAGTGTGCGGAGTGTCCTGTTTTGTAAGACTGGGGCATTTCCCCTCATCGCCAGATCTACTCTACTGCACCTCTTTCGAGCTCCATTGGAAACCTCCTTCTTCAGTGGTGGCTCACTGGAGGGTCTAGGAGCATGGTGGGAAGCTCACCAGAATCTCATCTTAACGTTTAAGGACAGGGGACCAATCTGATCCTTCACCCAGAGTGATCTTGCTGTGGGGGTTGACTGATACTCACACTAGTGCACAGCTTACAAACAAGGCACTGCACACCCACATTTTACCTGGCCTGGAGCCTGAGCTATACTCTACATAGCCTCTTTATTTGGTGTGGTCGGGCCTGGCGGAGAGCCCACCTTGCATGGGGAATGCAGGGTGAGCCGAGGCAGAAGCTCTCCAGTACCAAGTAGGAGCTGGGGGAGAGTTCTAAACCTGCGATGGAGTGTGGCCCCTCCTGAGGCTCTGATGAAAGTAGGAGCCCCTTCCCGGGAAAAAGGCCCAGTTCTGCATCCCATTCTCTAGACCCCAGGTTAGGAACTTCTGGGTACAGGGATTTTCCTGAGGACTGTGGTGACCTAGAGACTTACCCCTCTCTCACAGGAATGTTTGCCAAGGCCCTGGGAAGGCTCTTCCTCAGCCCTTCCCCATTACACAGGGCAGGGCCTCTTCCACAGGCAGTAATATCAGCCCCTGGGAAATGGATGGAGAGATGCATGTGTGGATCTGGAGAACCGGGACCAGGATTTGAGCTTCTCCAATGATAATATTGATCAAAGCTGGCACATGGGCCAGTCTACAAATCCAATGTGCTCTTCTTCCTCTAATTCTGCAGTGAGGAAGGTACCATTATCATGAGCGAGTTGCCATTTTACCAAGCTGGAAACAGGCCAAAACTTGTGAAAGGTCAGACAGCCTAGTAAACCCCTCCCTATCCTCCTTCAGGACCGCTCACCCCTGGAGCCAGGAGGTCTGTGCCCTCAACCAGGAAGCTGCACTGCCTCTACGGAGGAAAGATGGTTTTGCCTGAGCTGTGCAGGACAGGTGTACGCTCTGCAAGGATGTGTCGGGACCCTCGGCCCTGGGCTACCTCCCACCAGGGAGCAAGAATGCTTCTGGTTTCTGGCCTTGCCTCCTTCCCCTAAAGGTGGGCAGCCCTCCACCCACTCCAGCCAACCCCCTCCAGTCTGTACAGGGCACCATGGAAGGACAGAGGCTGAGCTCCCCTGGGCTGGCTCCGTGTCATCTACAGGGGTCTTATGGGGCCAGAGAGACACAGAAGCCATCTGGGGGAATCTATGGGAGGGTGAAGCTTATCCCAGCCTGGGGGCAGGAAAATGGGAAATGTGCACCTTAGGAGTTTTTATTATTATATATCTTATTTCATTTATCTCTTGGAAAACTACATAGGTACATGGACTTTTGACAAAATTCAAAAGGTACAAATAGATTTGCAGTGAAAATGAAATTGCCTTTCTACCCCTCTCCCTTCCCCCAGCCTGTCCCTGAGGCAGCCATTGTTGTTCCTTGTCTGTACATCTTACATCTTTTCAGAGCTAGTCTATGCATTTGCAAGCATACACCTATTCAATCTTTGTTTTCCTGGCACAAACAGCATATGAAATATATTGCTCTGCACTTTTCTTTTTCTTTTTCTTAACAACATATGTCGGACATCACTTCATATCAGTATATGGAAATGGCTCTCCATCTGTTTTTTTTTTTTTTTTTTTGAGACAAGGTCTCACTCTGTTGCCCAGGCTGGAGTGCAGTGGCGTCATCAGAGCTCATGGCAGCCTCGAACTCCTGGGCTCAAGCGAGCCTCCCACCTCGGCCTCCCAAAGTGCTGGGATCACAGGCGGGAGCCACCGCGCCTGGCCATCTGTTTTAATAATGGTATAGTATTTCATTGTGTGCATGAACCATATTTAGGTTAACTAGTCCTCTTTTCACCATTACTTAGGTTGTTTCTGATATTTGTGGTAATAATGCTGCAATGAATGGTCATGTACATTCATCATTTCACAAATATGTAGGTATATCTGGAACTAATTCCCAGCTGTGGAAATGCGGCTCAAAAAGGATGTGTGTCTGAATTATGATAGCGATACCAAGGTGTCTGTGTACGGTAGCTCCCATTTAGGAGTTCATCACAGCCTCACCAACACGCAGTGTTACACAACTTGTTGATCTGTTCCTTCAGGTAGGAGAAAGCCAGCGTCTCACTGTATTTGCATTTCCTTTATTAGACTGAAGGTGAAAATCTTCTCATATGGTCAAGAGCTATTTTTTCAGTTCCTTACCTGTGACGTCTTTGTGTCCTTTGCCCATTTTTCCTTTGGGCCGTTAGACTTCTTATGTGAGCTTGTAAGACTGATCATCACATGACAGGAGTATGCCTGTGATTCATGGCTTTTTAGAGAAACAGTCTGAGAGCTCTCAGGCCCAGGCCTGTGCCCCCACCCCTATCCTGTGCTACAGGTCCTGCATGGGGCTCACTGGGGAACTGGGTGAACGCCCTGAGGGAGGCCTTGGGACTGCCCACTAGCAGGGAGAAAGGTCAAACTTGCAAACACAATACAGACGGCAAGGCTTTCTCCTCAGGGGGTGCCATCCATCAGCTTGGTTCCAGGGTTGCTGCATGTGGCCACCCAGGCTCACACTGCACAATCCCAGGAGGCACCATTTACATGGACTATAATGTGAATGTTTTCCCTACTGCCACCAGAGTTAGGTGACATGGTGGCCCTATTGGGACCCAAATGGAGCCAGCTGTGGGCAGCTAGAACTGGTCTCAGCTTTCTTGTTATAGGGCAGGCCCTAGGACTTTCTGAATATCAAGGGCTGGGTAAGGCCAGTCTACAGCTGTGTATGCATTAACGACATCTGGGAGGAGCAAGACACCCACATGGAGTGTCTATGTTGTCATGGGCTTGACTTTCTACAGAGATGACCTTCCCAGCCTAGCCAGTTCACCTGGTGCCCAGGGTCCCTTTGCCTGGGGCAGGGGAGATGCCCCTGGCAGGGAAGCTTTAGGGAGAGCCTGGAAAGCTCAGGACACACAGAAAGGGGGGGGGCCTGAATAGATCTGGTGGCTGCTCTGGGCTTTGGGTGGGGCCCAGAGCCCCAGAGATCTGAGAGGTGGGAGTAGCTTGTTCAATACTTGGGTTCAGAATGTCCCTAGGTAGAAGCCCAGTGGTGCCTGGGTCTGTTCCCACATGTGCTGGGGAGCAGTGGACAGGGTCTCTGGCACTGCCTTGTTAGAAACCAACCCCCAGATCAGGTCCCCAACTGCCAGGCAGCTGGCCTCAGAGCAGGGCTGACCTGGGCAGCAAGGAGTCTGGGGGCCTGTGGGGAAGCCAGGCCCTTTCCCGTGTCTTCCAAATAGCCAACTTAGAGGGAAGCCCATGGCATCTGCCTGAGGAAGGCAGGGGCATGGGAGCAGAGTATCCTTGCTTGGCTAGATGAAGGAGAGACTGGGGTGTCCACAGCCCCTCCCCCCAGAGATTAGGGTTTGACAATGCTGAGAGCCCTGGCAGGGATGGCTCCTGGAAGCTGCCCCAAATCCCACAGCTGGGCCTGCTCAGTCAAGCCATAGGCCCGGGCCCTGGCTGGGGACAGAGGCAAAGTTTCAGATGCCTTGTCACCTGGTATGGACAGTACGGGCACTCCAGGACTCCTCTGAGGAGCACGGAGAGAGGATTACAACCCCTCCCTTCCCTCCTCTAGGACCCCCTGCCTGAGCAGTGGTGGTGAGGCCTACAGACGGGCTGGGGAGGAAGCCCTGGGGAAGGGAACCAGAGTGGGAGTCAGGGGCTGCCCTGCATCCTCCAGACCCTGGGGAAAGGAAGCATACACCTCATTGCAGCTTCAGTGAAACTCCTCTGGCCCACTGGGTAGAGCCTGACTCAGTGGCTGGCACCCATGGCTTATCCGGCTTAAGGGAGGTTGGTTCTCAGATTCTGAAGCCAAGGGCAGGAGGGTGAAGCTGGCTTGGCTCTTTCCTAGAAGTTTTGTGTGGCTCTGGGCTTATCTCCCAGCCTCTCTGAGATGCTAGGTGAGCACCATCCAATAGAACTTTTTGCAGTGATGGAAAGTCTCTGTGCTGTCCAATACAGTAGCCTCTAGCCATATGCAGCTATTGAGCACTTGAGATGCAGCTGATGTGACTGAAGAACTGCACTTTAAATTTAATTTTTTTTTTTGAAACAGGGTCTCACTCTGTCACCCGAGCTAGAGTACAGTGGTGTCATCATAGCTCACTGCAACCTCTAACTCCTGGGATGAAGTGTTCCTCCTGCCTCAGCCTCCTGGGTAGTTGGGACTACAGGTGTGCACCACCACACCTGGCTAATTTTTCTATTTTTAGTAGAGATGGGGTCTCGCTCTTGCTCAGGCTGGTCTCGAACTCCTAACCTCAAGTGATCCTCCTGCCTCAGCCTCCCAGATGCTAGGATTACAAGCATGAACCACTGCCTAATTTTAATTTAATTCTAATTAATTTACACTTAAAATAGCCACACATGGCTGCAGCATTGGGCAGTGCAACCCTAGGTTGCTGTGCCTCACTAGCCTCCCCAGCTCACTGGGACCCCTGGGATGGCAGCACTGGGTATAGAAGTGGGTCCCCAAGAGATTCTAATAAACCCCAGTCTTGTGATAAAGTCCATGAGAAAAAGGTTAGATTAAATCTGGGAAACACAGGCCACGCTGTCCTCCTTTTGGATTTTTAAGATGCATATTTGTGTGTTAAATAAAGGCTCTGAGATATTCTGCTCAGAAGAAACCCATTTAGTTTGATTTAATCTTAAATTTTCCAAATGCATTTGACCACAGCACCTTTTTTACATGGCATATCTACTGGTGTTCTGTGGCGTTCCCTCTGGGAAATGCTGGAAAAAGAAGCTAGACATCTGGAGGAACGAGTACTCCCAAATGGAACTCCTGCTTCCTGTGGCATGTATAAAGGAAACTCAGAGCTCTTGGTTAAGATGAAGACATTTCCTCGGGTTTCCCCAGACCTTCCTGGCCTGGGCAGGAACGCAGCAGTGGCCTTGGGAGGCCCCATCACTGTGCACTTGGCCCTGGATGTGGCAGCCGTGGGGCCCAGGGCAGCTCTTCCCCACTCTGTAAGCTGCCCAGTGGCCTTAGGGTATGGGACATGGGCCTCTTCTTTGGGAGCACGAAGGCAGCTGCCCCATTTCATGTCTTTTCAGTCTTCTGTCGCTCTGACTGACCACAGAGTTTGGTCTGGGGGAAGCTCTATCGTTGTTCTAGTACCTGAGCCAGACCCTGACGGGAAGAGAGACAGAGCTGCCCAGGTAGGCAGTTTTGTATCCAAGGCCCAGAGCTGGCTGGGACCTGAATGGCCTGCACCCCTGCAGGAAGGATCCAAGAGCTCCGGCTGGAAACGCTTCGTGCTTGCTGGGATGTGGTGGGGTTCAAGCCTGTTGCAGCATACACCCCCCACACTGGCGCCAAGGAGTCCAGGATCACATAGCTGGTCTCTGGGCACTTCAGTGGGTCTGGTGCTGTGGATTGCAGGAAAGTAGCAACTACTCTCAGGTAAGGCAGGCAGGGCACTCGCAGCTGGGGAACGTTCAAAGATGTCCCACGGTGCTCCCAGAACAGGGAATGGCCACCAGAAGAGGGGCTGCCTTGGCCAGTTTCTATCCCTCTCTGGAGGGTTTTGGCTCAGCAGCCTGGCTCTTCCTTGGGGAGGGCTCAGCCCTCCCTGGGCAGTAGGGAGGGGTGCCCTCACCCCTACTTTCCCAGAACTCTGTGGGTACAGGTGGAGCCCTGCATGCTCAGGGCTGGCCCAGGAGGCCTATTTTCCCTCGCCCAGCCTACTGCTTTGAGCCTGATACGAGGAGCCCTGAGGGAAGATGTGGAACGCCAACTCAGGCTCTTGACACCAGAGCACATCTGAAGTCACATCTAGAGGCCTGGTCAGACCCTGTGGAAAGACATCACCAGCCAGCTGGGCAGTTATAGGTCTGTAGATCTTAGGCCAAGATGGGATTCTCAGCTGCGCATTGTGTAGGGACAGCCTGCCTCAGCCTGGAGTCCCAGGCCTGGCCTGCACACACATGCAGAGCTACCATGTTGCACAACTCTGGGTCACTGCTTACATGGAACATGAGGTGGTCATTCTGGGGACATACACATGCACAACTTAAATGCATGTGTGTCAGTCTTGCCACCGTGCACGCTTTCTTCTCCATAGCTGGTACTCCCAATACGTGAGTATACAACTGCATTCAAAAATCAAACAGTGGTTGGACAGGGTGGCTCACACCTGTAATACTAGCACTTTGGGAGGCCAAGGAAGGAGGATTGCTTAAGACCTGGAGTTTGAGACCAGCCTGGGCAACATAGTGAGACCCTGTCTCTACAAAAAATTTAAAAAAATTAGCTGGGCATGGTGAGTGCACCTGTAGTCCCAGCTACTCGGGAGGCTGAGGTGGGAGAATTGCTTGAGCCCAGGAGTTGGAGGTTGCAGTGAGCTGTGATTGCACCACTGCACTCTAGCTTGGGTAACAGAGGGAGACCCTGTCTTACACACAAAAAAAGAAAAACAGAAAAAACCAGACAATGATATTACCCACCCTAGGTTCCTAAGGGCTTCCCCTAGGGCATTTGAAATGGGGTTCCCTTTACATCTAACCTTTCAGGACCACATCCAGCTCTATCAAGTCAGGTGCACCTGTGTTCAGATGACTCACGAATACACGCAGGCTTGCCAAGGGCCAGGAAACAGCTGTTTGTTCCCAACTGCAGCAGTTTGCTAGTAGATTTATGACTCAGGGTCATGAATCCATAAATCACCTTTATCCCCCTGTAAGGATGATTGTGTATTAGCTTGAAAGAGGCCTTTGCTGCAGGCATCTTGGCAAACCCCGGTTAAAGCTGTGAACCACCAGATGAGGAAATTCCAGCAGCTCTCTGGTCCCTGAGAAGTGGCAAAGGCTATGATGGAGAGAGAAGACTTGGGTGCAAATCTGTGATAACCCAAGCCCTAGTAGTGAATGTACTGAACTGCGTGTCAATGCTGGAAGTGCAGCACCTTTGTTCCTTCTGTGTTGGGGGTCACTGGGGGCCGTGGGGGAAATCTGACGTCAGGGATTCCAGAATCAGTGTCAGAGGTCACCCAGGGAAACCTACACATCTTCTAGATGAGGAAACGGATCCAGAAATGTCAAGACATTACCCCAGCACGTGAGGGGCAAAGTCAGGACCCCAACCTTGGTCTTCTAAGCCTGGCCCGTGCCCTGGAACTCTTCCACACACCTCCCTCTCCAAAACAAGGAGAAACCCAAGATAGTGACTCAGATCCCCCTCGGCAGTTTTGCTGATAAATTTTTTGTTTTGAAGTGAGATGTTCTGCCTCTATTAAAGTCTTTAGGAAATTATAGTGATTTTGACTTTTTCAGACATGTTTAAATTACTCACAGTCTGGAATTCCCAGGCAGGGGGTGAGACCCAGAGGGGCTATGGAGTATGGAAGTTAGGGGCACAGGATTTGGGGTCAGATGGATCTGAGTTCAAATCCCACTCTGCCACTTACTAACCATGTGAGTTAACTGCTCTGGGCCTTGATGCTTTGTCTGTTTTTGGTAACTAACACCAGGACTTAGTTCATGGGTTGCTGGGGGACTAAATGTGGCAATGAGCGGAGAGTGCTTGGCCCATAGGAGACCTGAATAAATGGGTACTGGAGTTATTCCTTGGGCAGCTGCTGGAGCAGGAAGGCCACAGTCTCACTTAGTGAGCATAGAACCAGCCTGCACTGAGGCCTCAAACACAGCCTGCTTGGCTTATTTCAAGAGCTAGGAGTTCAAATCTGACTCTGTTGCTGACCTGGCGTGAAAGAACTTCCCTTCTCTGACACTCTGCTTCTCTCTAGGAAAAATGTGGATAATGACAGCTCAGGTCCGTTTCAAAGACCTGCATGTTCGATGTTTAGAACAGTGCCTGGTATACAGTCAGTGCTTATAGATGATCATTTTATCACTGTCCCTGTTTTTTCTGCTTGTATCTGTGTTTCCGGCAGGGCAGCAAGAGCTCATGTGTCTGCAGAGCTAGTGGAAGAGTTTCCATAGCTCTGTTTCTGCCAAATATGGTGTGAATTTGTGCTTTCCTTGTTCAATGTGGCCCAACCATTGCCCATGCTGTGCCCTTTGCCAGGAAACCCCTTACTTCTCCATCCCCATCTATCAGCATCCTTCCAAGGCCCAGCTAACAAAGTTGTGTGAAGAACTTTCCTGATCTCACCCAGGAAGAAACACTGATCAAAAAGTTCAACCAATATTTACTGAGCGCCTACTCTGTCTGAAGACTTTGCTCCATTCTTTTTTCACAGCCCATTTCTGTGCTTGAGCACTTATTTTATTCCGCCCTACCCTATAGCATTCATTTTTCTTGCTAGAGTCTAGACAGTAAAGGGGCTTACAAACTTGCATAGGGTTCCATGGCCTGTTTGTGCCCTGGCAGCCTCTCTGTCCTGGACTATTCTTCCTGACCACAGACCCAGGGGCAAGACCAGCTGTGTCAGTCTCTGAGCCAACTGCGGATGGATCTGAGCATGCTCAGAGAGCCATAGGTTACCACCACACAGCTGGGGGTTCAAAGACTTTGAGAGGTAGCCCCCAAAGAAGATGAAGGCTTTAAACTGTTATTGTAAGTGTGTCTTCTCCTCCGTGGGTTATACGGAGATCAAAGTCTGAAGGAAGTAGAAGGTTGCTCTCTGACAAAAACACCATATTTTTAGAAGCACTCGGTGGTTTAGGATGTTTGCCCCAATGCTGCCTTTCGGTGGCAGGGGTTGGGGCTGGGGGTGGAGGCCAGGGGCTGCGACCTTGAGCTGAGGGCTGGTGGGAGTGGGTTTCCTGGCACAGGGCCCAAGGGTGGAGGCTGAGGGTGGAAGGACAGCCTGTCATCACTTATCTCTCCTGAGGACCAGAGCACCCAGCCCATAGCGTTTCAGGGTGGGGGCAGGGGTCTATGAGGTCTCTGGCTCCATCTCCTTCTTTCAGAGGTGGAAAAACTGAGGCCCAGAGAGGAGCAGAGGCTTGGTCAATCTCCCCTCCGTCCTCCACCCCCAGCATACACACACCCTCCCCATCTGGGGCTTGGGGCTTGCACACATGAAACTGTTAGAGAACAATGCATGCATTCTGTAATCAGGGCTAATTGGTGTGGTTCAGAAGAGGAGGAATGCCAGGCGTTTGGGGGCAGGACATCAGTGGGTCTCTGAACCAACCGCCTAGGAATATTCCACGAAGAATAAGAATAGCTCCTGGGGTCTGGGAAGGATAAACCTTGGGTAGGCGGGAGGACAGTGAGGCAGCATGGGCAAAAGCAGGGAGGTGGGACCTAGATCTGCCTGGACATGGGGACCAGTGGGAGGAGGGGCTGGGGCTGGGGCTCAGGTCATCACAGGCCTGAGAGGCCCGAGTGTGAGCACTTCGGAGCCTGCCTTGCTGCTTTCTGTTGAATCTTATTGCCAAAAGTGATGGGGAGAGGTGAACTGGCTACTGCCTGCATCTGGAAGGGGGCAGAGGGAGGCATGCTGGGAGGCTGCCCGGCTCTCCCCACCTCTCTTCAGTGCCTCTACCTTATAATCAGGGTGGCCCTGCCTTAATGTTTATGCCAAAATCCCAAACAGCCAGGCTGGGATGGCGAGCTATAATTTATATCATTTTTCATATGGGTTATAGGCTCCAAAGGCTTAGACTCCTTCAAATGGGAACCACATTGGATAAGGGGCAAACCAAAAAGATGGGATGTTAAGAAATATGGTCCTAGGAAGCCACCTGCTTCTCATTTAGGATGTGCCTGGCTGGTTTTCGGAGATGGCAGAGCAGCATGGGTTACTTTCCTTGACAGGTGTCTGCACTAAGGCTGAAATGAGCAGCTCGCAGCCTCCAGAATGCCCCCATGCGAAGCGCCACAGAAGTAGTTGGGAGCACTCTGCTCTTTGTCCTTGCCTGTCCCTGTAGACAGCCATCTGGAGAAAACCAAGTCTGGGCAAAGCTCAGAGCCTGTGGGAGGCCTGCTGCCCCAGGCTGGTGCCAGGGAGCAAGGAATCTGGGCTTGCCCATCTCTGCTTCTTGCAAACTGAGAATTGGTGCACCAAAGTAAGCAAGGGAGCCAGCTGCAAGGAAAATGAATGAACCAAAGCTACATGCAACATGGATGAATCTTAAAAATGTGGTGTAGAGCAAAAGCTGAAAGAATATGTATGATTGATTCCATTTGTATGAAGTTCAAAACCAGCTGAAACTATCCTATGGTGTTAGGGGAGGTAAGCTTAGGGAGTAAACCGTACAAAGTTGGAAGTGATTACCCTAAAAGTTGGAATAGTGGTAACCCTTAGTGAAGAGCAAGGGGAAGGGCTTAGGTGGGACTTGGACGTTTCTAGAGGACTGTTCCATGCCCTTTTTCTTAATCCCAGAGGTGGCTACACAAGTGTCCAGTCTAATTCGTAAGGCTGTGCATTTATGTTTTATGTGCTTTTCCTGAATGTGTTTCTCTTCGTAATAAAAAAGGTTAAGAAAAGAAAACAGAGGCATTGGATGGTCGAGCTTGGTGCCCTCCCCAGTTTGCCTCTTTCCTCTGTCTCATTTTTGCCCACTGGTACCCTTGGAATGCTCCCTCCTTCCCCTCCCCTTCCCTGGCCTGTGTCAGCCCCTCCCAGCAGTTTCTCCCAGCCTGGCTCAGGCCTAGGCCTGCCTTGGGGCTGATGGAGTCACAGGCTGGTTGGGGCTTCCAGACCCTCAGAGAGCCTGGAAGCTCAGAGGCCATGGGGGCCCCTTCTCAGTAGCCCTGGCCTAGCCCAGCACTGGGACCTGCAGGGGGTCTTTCCCTGAGGCCCTGAGGACAAGTTCCCTTGCTCAGAGATTTTCCGTGTTTTCCCTCATTAAGTCAGGAATTGTCAGAGCTGCTTGGCCTTCCTTGACTGGGCTCTTACAGGAGCTGTCACTGCTCATAGGCTGAGCAAATGGACCGAGGACCTCTGTGGATGGCCATCGGGTGGCCTCTAGCAGCAGGCCTGCCCTGGTAGCCTCAGCTGTCTCCGAGGAACACCCAGGAGGGCCCTCGCTGTGAACCAAAGGCATATCTTTAGAACATGAATATTTTTTGAAAAAGAAAAATCTCTGATCGTCAAACTTTTGTTCACTCGTTTTATTTTCTTCAAGAACTATTGATTCATGAAGGCAAGTGTTGCCTTTTAATGGGTGCAAGGAATCCCTAAATGTTGATGTTGAAGACACCGTGTGAGAAGGCGAACAGCGCGCGGCGGGGGTTCCTGGGTGTGTGGGGCTGCGCTGCGGGGGCTGGCTTCCTCTGCACTCCTTATTTTTCTGGGGCAAATGAGTCTCCCAGGCGCCCAGGCCTCCTGGCTCTTCCCCGGACCTTTCAGGTGAGAAACTTTCCATTGTTGTCTTATCTCGTGGCAATCCGCTTCGCCTCCTTGCAGGACCGCAGGTGCACACAGATCTGAGGCCCAGATCTGTTCCACTCTCGTTATGCCAAGCAGAGGAGGGGACGTGAACCCCAGCATGAAACGGCGCCCACAACCGCAAGGCCCGGTGTGCGCCCTCTGAAACCGTAGGTACAGACAATTACTGGCAATTTCCATCGCATGGTTTGTTTTTTGTTCAAAGGCCATGGAGGCATTCTCAGCAGCAGGCCCAAAATATAGTATTCCCACCGCATGCCGCCCTCATAAGTGTATGATAAAAGCTGTGGTCGCTTTGTCCTGGCTCTTCCTTTTAACAGTCAAACCTTCAAGTTTGATGTTGAAACTGCTTTTTTCTGAAAGCGTACTTTGATGGCTCAGATAACGCTGCATGATAAGGAACCTGCCTTCAAAACCACTCACCGTACCGCGTGCTCACCATTAGGATCCACGTCACAAGGGAAAATCAGGTGCCCAAATTTATGAGAAGTGGGATAGGAATGTGCTGAGTTTGTGAAATTCTCCACTCTGCTGCCTGTACTGGAGATTTTGCCACAAAAAAAAAAAAGATGCAAAGCACCAGGCACTGATCAGAAGGGGGTTTTGTGACAAGAGAAAATGGTGGACAATGTCCTGGAAACAGCTGTTTTCTTCTTGGCAAAAGTTGTCAAGAATCTGCATGTTCATGCCCGTCAGTTTTCCTTAATTAAAAAGACCCCATGAGGCTGATATTAAGTGGCTCAGGCTCTCCAAGAGTTTAGGAATGACTGAGCTCTCCTGGGGAGGTCGCCTAAGCTCTTTCCTTTGCGCAGCAGTATTTGCAACCTACCAAGGGCTGCCCATACCTGGAGTCATTGCATCACAATAGGAATAGACCCTGCGTTTCTTTGTGTAAGCAATGATTATTTTTTCTTTCCAAAGCACTTTCATGTCCATTATCTCATCTCCCAGCCTGTGAAGGTTGACTTCAATACGGCAGCCACACAAACCCCATTAGTTCTGTGCCCATTTTACAGATTATGGTAAGAGCGACTTGAGCAGTAACTGCAGAAAGAGCCCTGAGGCCAAAGGAGAGCCTCGGAGTAGGTCCCATAATTGTGTCTGCAGACACCAGGCGTTTTCAAAGACCTCCTTTGAACTAAAATCAGTGGCTTCCTAGGTCTCTTAAGAGAGACCATCTTGGCTCTTGGTTTCATTTTTGGCTTTGCCTTGTGACCAGGGACCCCAGAGAGCCCAGGCCTGTGAGGTAGAGGGGTGAGAGCTGGCTTAGATTAGGCAAGCTGAGGCCTGGATCCTGGCTTACTGGCTGTGTGAGTTATTTCAGCTCTCGGGGCCTCAGTTTCTTCATCAGGAAAATGCAGGTGTCACAATAAAAGTTCTTTAGGGTCCCTGCCAGGTGTGACAGTCTGTGATTCTGTGATTCTTGAGATTACCCTGGATTTGCATAAGCATCACATCTCATAAGGTTTGAAGCACTTTCACGTACTTTGCAGCAGCTCATTTGATCTCCACCACAGCTCTGCGGGGTGGACAGGCAAGCAGGCCTGCTGTGCTTTCATGTTCCCATTTGAGAGATGGAGAAATTGAGGCACAGAGAGATCAAGTGGCTAACCATAGAAATCCCAGCAAGCTGGTGGCTGGCCGGGACCTGAGCAGACACGTGGGGACCTCTGGACCACTGTCTCGTGGGATCCACGCTGTGCCACCCTGGAGGGCCAAGCATTGTCATGGCCATGACACTTGCCGAGACTGAAGTTTGGGCCAGTTTCAGGGTCTGGCTTGGAATGCCTGGCCCTCTGGGCCTCCTTACCATATGCATCTCCAGTTGCTGGGCCCTCGGCCCAATACACAACACCGGGCAGCATTTCAGGAGCTGCTCTAGGAGACTGCTACAAAGGCCTTTCAGAAGTAAAGGTCCTGGAATCACTGCTCCAGCACTCTTCCCACCTCCGCACCTTCCCTCTGTGTCCACACTCCCTGCCTCGGCTCACAGGTTTCCTTTCCTGGGATCTCTTCATTCCTCCTCCCTGCCAGTCCAATTCCTACCTACCCTTTAAAGCCCAAAGAGCCTGCGTTTGAGCCAAGTACTCTAAATACATCTTCTTATATAATCTTCTCTAAGTCTGTTTTCTCTTCTGTAAAGTGGAAATAAAAATATCCCATATATTACAACCATAGATGTGTAAAAAAGAAGAAGAAAGAGAAATTAATCATTTAAAAAAGAAAAAAAATATCCCATATAGCATAATTTGTCCTCTATTTTACAGATGGGGAAACTGAGGCTCGGAGGCTTAAGTCACATGCCAGAGGTTACACAGCTGGTAAGGGCTGGAGCCAGGATTGAACCATAGGACTTCAAAAGCCCAAGACCTATGCACCACACCACATTGACTTCTTTGTCCTAGTCACAGCGCAGTGAAGACTGCTAAGGCCAGTGGCCCCTCCTCCTTGGTCTGAGAACTCCTAGCCTCTGCTGAGTGTGTGTTCTGTGGGTCTCTCTTGTCTCCCTCTCTGGGCTCTGAGTCCTACAGGCCAGAGACTGCATCCTGTCCAGCTCCCTCTGCACCACTCCCCAGCCTGGCACATAGTTGTTCTTGGTAAGCCCTTGCTAATTGAAGGCTCAGAGTGAAGACACTTGCCGTGCAGAGGGGAACCAAGGCCAGCTGAGGCCTGGGGGTCTGGGGGCTGAATATTCCAGTGCTCTCTAACACTGCACTTAGAGCACAGAAGTCCAGTTTTTCCCACTGACCACAAAATTGGTCCTGACTCTTCTAACTGTGCAGAATAATGTGATGTTTAAAAGCACAGGCTCAGGGTGGAATATTCTGTCCCCTGTCTGTGTGATCCAAGGCAAGTGACTTTATGTATTTTATGAATGTTAGTCTCCACCCATGGTAAGGTACACCATATTTTATGTCCCACCAAGAAAGGAAAAACACTCCTTGCCAGTTCAGCCATAACAAGCCATCAGTTGTAAGATGCATCTCAGTTTCAGAGACGTTAAGATTTGTACAGACATTTCACAAAAGAAAATATACAAATGGCTGATAAACACATGAAAAGATGCTCAACATCATTACTCATCAGGGAAATGCAAATTAAACCATGATAAGATACCACTATTGCATCCATTAGAATGGCTTAAAAAAAACAAACCCTAAAACCAACTATACCAGGTATTGGCAAGAATGTGAAGCAACTGTACTACTCATAGGCACATAAGACCACCTTGCATAATAATTTGGCAGTTTCTTGAAAATTTAAACATGTACCTATTATATGATCCAGACATTCTACCCCTAGATACTTACCCAAGAGAAATGAAAACATGTTCGCACGAAGACTTGTACACAAATGTTCATAGCAACTTTATTTATAATAGCCCAAAACTGGAAACAACCGAAATGTCTACCAATAAGTGAATGAATAAACACACTGGTTTTTGTTTTGTTTTGTTTTTGAGACAGGGTTTTGCTCTGTCATCCAGGCTAGAGTGTAGTGGTGTCATCATAGCTCATTGCAACCTCAAACTCCTGGGCTCAAGTGATCCTCCTGCCTCAGCCTCCCAAAGTGCTAGGATTACAGGCGTGAGCCACCACGCCCAGCCAGCAACATATTGTGATATATCCATGCAATGGAGTAGTACTCAGCAACAAAAAGGAATTAACTATTGATATATGCAGCAACATGGAGAAATCTCACAATAATTATGTTGAATGAAAAAAGCCAGACAAAAGAGTATAGATACCATATAATTTGATTTAGGTAAAACTCTAGAAAATATTAATGAATCTATATTGACAAAAAGATCAGTGGTTGCCTGAAGACTGGGGTGGGAGGAAGGAGAAATGGATTGCAAAGAGGCACGAGGAAACTTTGGGGGGGATGGAAATGTTTGTTATAATGATCGTAATCATAGTTGCACGAGTGTAAACATGTTAAAACATATCAGTTGTACACTTTAAATATGTACAGCTCAGTAGACTTCAGTTAGGCCTCAATCAAGTTGAAAAATATGACCAAAGGTATGTTTTAGCATAGAACTGTTTCCTCGTCTGTGACCCAGGAATATTGTCGTGAGACTTAAACGAGATAAGGAGCCAGCCAGGTCCAGCGCATGGTAAGAGCACAATAAAAGTCAGTGAGTGTTACTGGTCCCCACACTTCACCTGTGCCTGGCACTTCACCTCTGCAGAAGGCTTGTAACTTTAGTTTCATGGTGAGGCCCTGTTACAGACAGGGCCCCAAGGGCCCTGCCCAGGCCCCACAGGGGTGGACGAGGTGCAGGCCAGCATTCCTGGCCCAGAGTGGGTGCTAGGCCCCATGGCATCTTGCACTGGCCTGACCCCAGTTGGGTAAAAGGAGACACAGTCTCTAAAGGCCTAGAAATAGTCTGTCTCATGGGAGCAAAGGTCACTAGGGAATTGAGATTTAAGGAGCCCATGGAGTCTGATGCCAGGTTCTTATTGAGGGTGATTGACCATATGGAGTAGCAAAAGAGAGGCCGGTGCTTGGCCGGCTTTGATGTTGCCCACCCTGCGGCCTGCCTGTGTAGACACAGCATTCCTTCTACAGGCCCCCTGCAAGCAAATGATTCAAAGCCACTCTTCACAGCAACTGTGAGAAGCCCCCACCACAGGCCGCCTTTGGGGCAGGCGAAGATTCAGCATTACTCACAGCTTCCAGTACCTGCATAAGTTCAAACAGGAAGCCTGGTTTTTCCTCTTCTGTCAACAACAGCCTGTATTCTCTCTTTCTGTTCTGCCCTCTGGGCTCCCATGTGGAGTGGGTTTCTTGGCGTGAAAGTCTGGTGTGTCAGTGGTCTTTGGGGCCCTACTACCAGATGCGTAGGTCAAAACCCACTCACCTGGGAAGGCCTGGTGAATCGCCTAATTCATCTACGGCTTTGCAAAAAAATGGGGGAATCTGGCCAAGCACATAGTAGGCCTTGAATATATGTTTGTTTAATTCATCTAGATTGAAAGGTAACGTGTCCCTAAACAAATGCAGTTTCCTGGCTCAGCAAATATTATCTCTACTGGCCCCCTTGGGCCAGACACCCTGGAGACACCTCCCAGCTTTTCTGCTTGTTCATTCTCCACCCCATGTGGAGAATAAGTCCATCTGTCCTTCTGCCTCGGTGTTTCCCAAACCCAGCCCCCTGGCCCCCTCAGGCGGTGCTACCTCTCCTTCCTCACTGTTTCGCCTGGCCCCATTCCACCCACAGACCACACAGCAGCCACAGCATCTTTCCTAGGTGCTTAAGGACCACGTCACAAATGTATCTTCTCTGCTCACTATCCCTGCACAGCCCCGTGTGGCAAATCCAAGGGCTCTACTGCGACCTTCCGGGCCCAGGGTGGCCTTCCATCTCTCAGGACGCGTCCCTGCTCCCCAGTGTACTCTCTGTGCTTGTGCTGTGGATATCCAGACACTTGGGGGACCCTAAACAAGCCACAGTCTTCCTATCCTCCTGGATTTTGTGCAGTGCTCTGAATAGCCCCTTGCTCCCTAGCCCCTGCCTGTGCCTGGACTCCTCAGTGCAACAACTCTCATCCTTCAGCTGAACTCCTCTCCTCCCAACTGTCCCCCCACCCCCCCTTGCTTTTCCTGATTGCAAGCTGGAGTCAATCCTCCTTCTCCATGTGTGTGCAGTTCGGTTTGGCATGCATCACCCACAGGCATCTCCAGTCTCTGAGGGCAGGAGTCTGATTTGGCTTGTGTCCACAGCCCAGCCCAGCCCTTTCCTGCTCAGTCAAAGAGGGTCCAGCATGAAGTAGGTTCTTGGGAGCTGTGTGCTGGGTGGCTACCTCTCTGTGCTTTTTATAACTTCGGGGGATCAGACTGGGCCTGCAAGCAGCTTGCAGCATGTGATGGACTCTCCACCTCTCCCCTCCCCCCAGGCTCCCTGATGCAGTGTGTTTTAATAAGGAACAAGTCTTGTGGCTTTGATAATTAGCAGGCAGGGCCAAAGGAGAAGGGTCTTTCTCCAGGGGAATGTCTCTGGACATTGAGCATCTTTTATGTCCTCTGGCTTTAGCTGGAGATCTGACCTGTGGCCAAAGCTAGAGAACACTCAGACAACCCACATTCCATTTTTGCTGAGGTCTGAAGAAAGTATTCCTGGATTCCTGGAGAAATGGGCCTCTCCGGGCTAGGAGGGTGCTGGGAAGACAAAAGGGAGGCCTAGCTCTTCTCTGTTGCTCAGTTTTCTCATACATTTCTCTATGCAATGGGGAGTATCTGCCTCACAGGGTTATCACAATGATTAAATGAGTGAACGTGCATTAAGCTCTTAAACAGAGTTGGACATACACAGGTCAGCTCAGATGATGATGGTCCATGGGGCATCCCCGCATGGTGGGAGGTGTACAAGTCCCATTTGGGAGAGGCTCCAAGCACAAGGGACCAAGCCACAGATCCCTCTTTCAGGAGGAGTAGGCTCATGAGGGTGGAGGCAGCCTCTGGCATGTGGTATGTGCTCAGTAAGAATCTGCTGAATAGATTCAGAGTTTTAAATTTTTCAGACCAGGCTGAGCTGAAGTTTTTTTTTCCTGTACCAGGGAAGAAAGACTTTGCTAGGCAATTGGGAGAGTAAAGAGGTTTAAGGGTGAACGTTTATTCTCTTAAAAGAAGAAATACATTAAGTGCTTATTTATAAGGGTAGTACTAATTAGTAATAATTATTATCTGGTCATTAAATCAGACCTGCCCCTGTACCTCCTGTTAGGTACTCACAGAGGCCCAAATCAGATTAAGAGCAGGCAAACTGCATTTATTTAAAATAACCTAGGCTGGATGCGGTGGCTCAGGCCTGTAATCCTAGCACTTTGGGAGGCCGAGGTGGGAGGATTGCTTGAGTTCAAGACCAGCCTGAGCAAGAGCGAGACCCTGTCTCTCTAAAAAAAAAAAACAGAAAAATTAGCCGGGTGTGCTGGCGTGCGCCTGTAGTTTCAGCTACGTGGGAGGCTGAGGCAGGAGGATCGCTTGAGCCCAGGAGTTTGAGGTTGCAGTGAGCTGTGATGAGGCTGCTGCCCTTCAGCCTGGGTGACAGAGTGAGACCCTGTCTCAAAAATAAATAAATATATAAAACAACCAGATCAGCTCCTGGAGAGCCAGGTTGTTGTCTCTCCTGCCTCTTTGGCCTCCTGCACCTAAGGCCCCTGGAGTCTTGGATGGGATGACGCCCTAGAGGTAATCTGATCCAGCCCTCTGCCCTACAACCAGACGCACGTGCCCACTGAGGAAGGAAGGCCATGTTTTCAGCCCTTTGAATGCTGCTGTGGAGTAAGAACTCTCAGCCAAGGATGGGCCTGCCTGGGCCTCACACATACCACAGATCTTCTTTGGACCAGAATCCACTGGGTACCAGGCTGTGCTGGGTGCTAGGGAGAGAGCAGTGAGCAAAGCAGACTCAGCCTTGCCAGCGCAGGACACAGGGCCCACGAAGGGAGGTGGGGAGACAGATATTGCCCAAACTATAGACACACATAAACATATCACTGCAGCACGTGCAACAAAGGAGGTGTCTGAGATGACAGTGAGGGCTGACCTCACAGGAAATGGCCTGGGTCTGGGGACTCAGCAAGGCCTCCCCAAGAAGTGAGGGCTCGGGGGAGATCTGAAGGGTACACAGGAGTTATCTAGATGAGAGGGCATGGGGAGAGAGGGTTGTAAGCTGAGTGGTGTATGAATAGTGTGTGAGTAGTAGTGTGAATAGCGTTTGAGTAATACTGTGAATAGTAATGCAAATGATAGTGTGAATAATGTGTCAGTAGTATTATGAATAGTATTGTAAATAATGTGAGAATGGTAGCTTGAATAATGTGTGAATAGCAGTGTGAATGGCAGTGTGAATAGCGTGTGAATAGTAGAGTGAATAGTATTGTAAATAGTGTGAGAATGGTGTGAATAGCAGTATGAGACCAGCGTGTGAATAGAGTATGCACAGGAGTTTGAATGGCAGTGTGAATAGTGTGTGAAAAGGCCACTAGACCTGTTGAGAACAGAAGCCAGAGGAGCTGCACCACTGAGCAAGGTTATGGGAGAACTGGAGAGGGGGGCTGGGACCCAGGTCCAGGGTCAGGGGCAGTCACCATGACACCACAACCGTGCCATTTGCTCTGTCTGGGTTTTCATGGGAACCAAGTCTTTGACATGGATGTCTTCACAGCACATGTGAGGACTGTCAATACCATATCTCCCTTCATCAGTACATGATCCCTTACAGGGCGGGGTAAGCATTGTTCTTCAGGTGTCTTTTTAAAACTCTAAGTGTTCTTGGGGAAGGGAAGCCAATGTCCATCCTCCCACCGCTGAGTGACTGGGGTGGGGTGAGGTGGGGTAAACCAGGAGGAGAAGAGGCCTGGGAAGGGGTGAAGCTGCTGCAGACACCTTACAGGTTCGGCTGACCTGGCCTGACTGGTAGCCTCTAAGGCTGCTACCTGGCAAATGGGCAACCAGACCTCAGCCCTCAATTTGCACTATGCAGCCCTTCTTCCCTCTTGCAGGGTGATCTGGTGTTTGTGAGCCCGGCTCAGAACCCTGTGCCTGACTCCCACCCAGGCTCTGTGTCTGACGTCAGGTCACAGGACACCCCCACACCAGCATGCTTGCTCCTGAGTCTAACTTCCTTTTTCAAATTAGATTTAATTTCAAAGGTTTTATCCATTTTTAAAAATACACACAAAAATGACATAAATAATACAGATTAAAAAAATTAAACAGCACAGTTAAAGCTAGAGTTCTCCCATTCTTGTCCCCTTCTCTGGGGCTATAAGTTGGATGGGTCTTCGTCTAGTCTTTTTTCAATGTATTTTCACTTATATGTATGTAGATACAAAGACAATTTTGTCTGGGATACATAGGTATATATATATATATTTTTTACATAAATCTGAGTTATATGTATTATTCAGCAACTTCTTTTTTACCTAACGATATACCTTGGAGATCTTTGTATATCAATTGTGTGTAAACTTACTTCCTTCTTTTTTAATGACTGCATAGTATTCCCAAGTGTGTATTCCCATAGGTTATTTACTCATTCTTTCTCTCATGAACATTCACATTGTTTCCAGATTGTCACCATCACAAGCAATGCTGTAGCAAACATCGTTTTTTGTGACTCTCAGCCTAACTCAACTCAAGGATGCCTGTTTTATTTGGTGACGAGATCTCCATAGAGGGGGTATTCAAGTAAAAGGTGAAATATGTCTTCCTTACCCTCCAGCAGTGGTGTTCAAACTCTGCTGTGTATGAGAACTATGTGGAGAGCTTTTTAAGTCACACATTGGTGAGCCAGTCCTCTGGAATTTCTGATTCAGGAGGTCTGGGAAGGGGCCTGAGAATGTGCATTTCTAGCAAGTTCCCAGCTAATGCTGCTGGTTCAGGGACCTGACTTTGGGAATCACTGCCTCACGGTATTAGCTGCTCAGCCTCCGCTTGACAAGTCACATTGCCCTTGGGAGACAATATTCAGGGAGAATTCATCCTGGGTCCCTCCCTCTACTGAGAGGTGGCTGCTCTCACTGGCATCCCTCTTGGAGGCAGGAGCCTACAAGGCACTGGTGACGGGCCCAGAGCCTAAGACCTCTTGACTCTTGACACAGCCTGAAGGACCAGCCTTTTCTGGGCATCCAACAGCATACCCCTGTGCAGCACCTCACCCGTTCTTCCCTTTGGAGCCTAATGAAGGGCTCTGAGGCTGGTGGTGAGCTGTTTACACAGTGTGATTGGGAAGTGCTCTGGGGTTTTCATAACAGAAACAACAGACGACCACATCCCCAGAGAGGGTCTTCTAAAGGTCTTGAGGTTTCAGGACCCTGAGGCTCTCTTTGTTCCCAGCTGGACTGCAGGAGGTCACACTGGGGTTTCAGGAGACTGTCATTGGGGTAGACCAGGTGGGGGTTGGGGGGAAGCTGGAGCTGGGACCCTTGGAACTAAAAACCATCCAGAAGGACTTACTGCCCTTCCTGGACTTTCTTGGTGGCTTTGAGAGGGACGCTTCTGCACCTGAGGATGGTCCAGTTGCAGGCTGAGGGTCAGACTCAATGAGCATTTGTCCAGTGCCTTTGCCCAGAGCAGAACTTTGACACCCTGCAGCTCACCAGGCTCCTTATTCTTTGCCCCCAGTGTGCTGTCCATGAACATGAGCAACCTTGATCATCAGAAAGAGGCTTCCTGTGACCTGCCAGCTCTTTTGTTTGTTGCAGGTATGAGAAGGGGAGGCATGAGGAAGGCCCGGTCATCTACCACAAAGTGACCAGAAATCAGGTGAGAGGGCCTGGAGTTCCTTCCGAGCCCTTGAGAGGTGCTCCAGGCCCCTCCCCTTTGGCGGGGACAGAGTTTGGATCCATTCTGGGCAGTAATGTTGTTTGGGGTGAATGATGTAGCTGTGTCCCCCTTTCTCTCACTGGGCAATGTATAAAGTCTTATCTGTCTTGACCAATTTGTTCATGGTTGTAATCCCAGCGCCTAGCACGTAGTAGGCACCTAACAGACCCTGTAGAATAAATGAGGAAATAAAGATCTCAGAAGGTGTCTGCAAGACGGGCTCAGGCTGCTCATCCCCTGGAAGTTGGGGGCCAGCTATTCAGCTATTTGAGGCCCCCTTTGCACTGCTGCAGCTGTAGGGGGCTGGGTTCCACTGCCAGGAACAACCTCTGCAGGACCTCAGTTGTGAAAGGGGCCCTGGGGAAAATGCCAGCCAGCCTCCTACGGGGATTACCCTGGGACAGGCCCAGCTACAGAGGAGAGTGTAGAGAGCAGGGACTGGCTTCCCCCTTCCCAAGGAGGAGGGGGTGGCATGGATCTATGAGCATCGTGCAAGCCTTGCAATGACCCAAGGTCAGTCCAACAGCCAAGGGCAAGGCCATGCTCTGTCCAGGACCCCATCACCCCACCCTGTAACCCACTGTCACCCTCCAACCTTGCAGTGATACTGGAACTGGGGTGGGGGGGGGGTTGGGTGAAAGAGTTCTAATTCTTTCAGACTCAAAACTTAACTTTTCATTTCTTTCAAGACACTCACCCCTAATCCAAAAAAGGAAAGCCGAGGCTCAGGGGAATTCTACAGGGTGGAAAAGCTGGAGGTGTCACTTTTGGTCTGGGTGGGGCTGGTCATAAGCAGTGGTGACCAAGGCTGAGGTCGCCGAGAGCCTGCGGGTCGGGTCCTGGCTGGGGATGAGCCGGGTGGGTGGAGCGGAGAAGGGCGCTCTCCGGACTGGGCGAGGAGGGTGTCGCCACCTGCACAGCGCCGCACCGCTAGGGTGCGCGCCCCTTCCTGGCCCGGGGGGAAGGGGCGCAGCCGTAGGGCTTCCCTTTGTGGGCCTTCAAGCCCAGCCCCTTCCTCTGCCCGGCCCAAACGGAGCGCTTTGAAGTGGCCGCGTTTGCTGTCCGCCTAATGGCGCGCCGCCGCCCCCGCTGCGCCCGCACCTTGGCAGTGGCGGAGCGCTCAGCGTGGGAACGGGTGGGGTGGCGCCCGCTGGGCACTCTTTGTAAACTGTAAATTCATCCCCAGGAAGGCCAGGGCCCGAGGGGCCGCTCCGGGGGAATCTGCCTCCAGGGTAGCAGGGTCAAGACGTGTATGGTTCGCCCCTGCAGCCTCCTGAAAGACTGGTTACTCCTCAGGACACTCAGACCTCCCTCCAGATTCCTCTGCTGGGTAGACTTAAGCCCCTAGGAGATGGCTGGGGATGGGGCAACCTGGGACCAGTTTCCAGTGTAAATCCTATGGGCCATTTTGGCAATAGGTCATTAAATAGGAAATGTCTGATTTCGAATCAAAAGTGTAGTTTATTATATCTCAAACAAGAAGCAGTCCAATTAATCAAAGTATGTGCCTAGACCATCCACACAGTTTTGCCATCTTAATGGTAGTTTGCTTATGCCAGCAGCGAAGAAGCCTGGAGAGTAAGTGGCGATGAAATCTTGAAAGCCACTTTCCACAGCTTGTTGAGAATGGAATATTTTTCCTTGCAAGAAGTGGTCCAAACCCTGGAAGAAGTGGTAGTCAGTTGGTGCAAGGTCTGGTGAGTACAGTGGATAACAGAGAGTTTCCAAGTCCAGCCTCTGTAGTTTGAGCAGCATTGTTTGTGCAACATGTGGTTGAGTGTTGTCTTGCAAGAGGATTGGCCTGTCTCTATTGACTGATCTCGGCTGCTTAATCACAAGCATCTTTATCATTTCATCCAATTGGTTGCAGTAGACATCCGCTGTAATAGATTGACCAGGTTTCATGAAGCTGTAGTGGATAATACCAGCGCTGTACCACCAAACAGACACCATTAGCTTTTTTTGATGAATATTCAGTTTTGGTCTGTGTTTCGGCACTTCATCTTTGTCCAACCATTGTGCTGAACGTTTGAGATCACATGTAACAATACGGTATAGACATGATTCGCCTTTATGTCGTGACAGCAAAGAAAGGCAAGCTTCGAGACGATTTCTCTTCTGATGCTGGTTTAATTCATGATGTACCCATCTATCCACCTTCTTTACCTTGTCGATTTGTTTCAAATGGTTCAATATTGTTGGTATAGTAATGTCAAACTTTGCTGCTAATTCATGTGTAGGTTGAGATGGATTCGCTTCCACTACAGCTTTCAGCTCATCATAATCCATCTTGGTCTCAGGTTGCCCACGTGGCTCATTTTTAAGATTACAATCACCAGAACGGAACTTCTCAAACCATTGACATCTGTGCTTCCCAAACACTTCGTTGATGTTTCGAGCAGTCTGTGCTGCATTGGTTCCACAACAGAACTCATATTCGAAAATAACACGAATTTTTGACTTATCCATGGTTTCACAAAAATTGCTCTTAAAAAAAGATTTGAAAGATAATCACAAGCCAAAATGTCCGTTTGAAAGACTGAGGATGTACCTTCACAATAAAAATAAAACAAGTGTCAAAGTGAAATGTCAGAGATATCAACTGTCAAACTTAGTACTTAAAGAAATTCTGAGCTGAATATATCTGACCATGGCCCAGAGAGCCACGCCCAAGAAGCCTTGAGCAAGTGGTCTCACTGTGGTTGGGTTACGGTTTGGTTTTATACATTTCAGGGAGACAGGAATTACACGTAAAGTCATAGGTCAATACATGGAAGGCATATGTTGATTTGGCCCAAAAAGGCAGACATCTCAAAGTAGGGCATTACAGGTTATAGGTGGGTTTAAAGATTCTTTGATCTATAATTAGTTAGAGAAATGAAGCTTTGTCTAAAGGTTTGAATGTTTTAAGTTAAGATAAGGAAGTCTGACAATCAGAGACAAGCCACCAGACATATACTGGACATATACCCAGACTCAAGTGATCAGTTAAGTAAATTGATGACCTGCAGGTGTGGTTGAAGGTTTGTCTTGCATAGCCTTAGGCCTGTTAATGAGTTACAAAGGATGTCTCCAAGAAGGAGGGGGGGCATGACGAGGCATGTCTGACCTCCCTTCTCATGACCAGCTTTAGGGTATTTCTGGGGTCCCCTTGGCCGAGAGGGGGTCCATTCAATCAGTTGGGAGGCTTAAGATTTTATTTTAGTTCATAGAAGCCTGGTAAATTTTTTTTCTTTATATTCTTAGAACTGAAGTTTTATTTAAATAAAATTTATTTTAAAAACACATGATTATGGTATAAAGTATTAAATATTTTAGAAAAGCCTAAGATATTGATGAGAACAGTCATCCTTTATCCCAGCACCCGAACAGAACCACTACTAATAATTTGGTGTCTTATTTCCTTCCAGTCTTTTTTCCATACAGGTTTATATAGTTGTTGGTTAAATTAATATTAAGAGCAATTTTTTTTGTAGTAAATATTCTTCGATGTCTTCTATGTCATCGTTGCTTATGATTTGAAGACATGGATTTTCTCCAGTGGTGTCTGCCTGTGGTAAACTAGTAGTTAATTAGTGAATATAGCCAATCTCTACTGCTAGATATTTCCATGGTTTCCCAGTTGTAAACAACACTTTGCTGTGTTGTACTCACATATATCTATGATTATTTTCTAATAATTTTCTAAATTATTTTATAGAGTTTGGGTTCATTTCCGTTGACACTTCTCAGTAATTTCTGAATTTGAATAGCACTCCCGTAAGACTCACAAGACTTTAACACATTTTTCTTTTGTTCTTCAAGACAGGCCCCCAGCATGAGAGGTGGGTAGACAAATATTATTGTCCCCATTTACAGAAGAGAAGGCTGGTGCCTCAGCAGGGCAGGGCCAGACACTATGTCCTTCCACAGTTTGCAGAGTCCCGGAGTGAAATGGGGAGGGGTTGTGTGCAGAGTGGAGCCCTCCTGAGCAGGCTCCCTTGGGCTCTTGGCCTGCTGCATGCCAGATGTGCCCTTCAGGGTGTGGCCAGGACCCAGGCATTCTTGCCTTGCCGGCTACCTTCAGCACTTGAACCACCCTTATCCCAACCCACACCCTCGAAGGTGAAGATGAGGAGAAATACTAGAAAGCAGGAACATGACGCTCTTGCAAAGGCCATAGTGTGGTCTCCCAGAGGTTTGGGGTCCGGTTTTTCACCCTTCTCTTCTCCCCCATGCCGCTTAGGAAGCTTGGATGGTGCAAGAAGCTTTTACAGTCCCTGGACTTGTCAAACATTCAGCTTCCTTCCTAAACAGTGGCGGTCATCGGCTGGCTGTGGGAGAGTCCCTCCACTGCCCTGCTCCCACCCATTCCCATTAAAACCATCCCAAATTATTAGAGGATGGCTGGTGGAGGAAAAGTGTTAAGAAGAGGTCTGTTCTCTCAGGATATATTCAGAGGGTTTGAGCTGCAGCCAATTCAAATGGGCCCCTCCGTCGTTCACCATAAGGTTTAGAGAACACTAAAAAAATTTCCCTTTTCTGTAGTCAGCTCTGGTGATCCTTTGAAGTTTTTGTTTCTAACTTGGCAGTTTATTACTGTAAGTCATTCTGTGCTTCTGATTTCTTTAACATTCATCTTCATCTTCTTTTTTCTTCTGAAAGCACAGTAAAACCTGGGGGGTGGCTGTGTGGGTGGGAGTTTTGCTGGGACTCCCAGAGAGGACTGCTACTAAGTAAAATTTGCTTTCACTAAAACACTCATGTGAGCACACACATGATATCACTTCCCAGAGAACATTTTTCTGTTCTAAATCCCCTTTGGATGAATGTACCAATTCAGCATGGAGATTTTTAAAAGATTGCAAATCAATGAGAAAAGAGACCAAGACACATAGAAGATAGAATAAGCAGGGAGAACACCTCTGATATTAATTTCAGCAGAGGACAATGGAGAGGATGAGGAAGAAGCAGCACACAGAGAGCTGACAGCTAATAACTTTCCAGAACTGTTGGGTATGTAAATCCTCAGGCACAGTGATTTCTGAACAGAGAAAATATAAATCACTTTAGAGCTAGCCACGTCGTAGTGAAACTTCTTGACACCAAAGACAATGAGAAAATCCTAAAAGAAACCACAGAAAAAAGAAAAAATTACCTACAAAGAAATCATAAGTAAACAGCCTACTCATTAGCAACAAAAGAGATCAGAATAATATCTTCAAAGGGCTGAGGGAAAATAATTGTCATCCCCAAATGCTATACTAAACTACATGTTGTTTAAGAATGAGTGCAAAAGGAAGACATTTCAGGCCAAAAAGGAACTGAGAAAGATTTTCACATATATTCCCTCATTGAAAAAACTGCTAAAGAGTGTTCCTCAGAAAGGAAATTAAACTCTGAAAGGAGTGGAAGGGGCAAAGCAATACTGAGGGAAATAGTATATGTTGGGTATATCTAAATAATCCTTGTGTATGAAAAAACACAATAATGAGAGCAATAATGTGGAGGGTTTAAAATGAGAAAGAATAAAGTGCTAGGCAATAATAATTGAGAAGATGGAGTAGGGTATTAGAGTGAAGCCTTCTAAGATCCTTTTGTTGTTTTGGAAGAGAGTGGAACAGGAAGTGAATTTATCATGAAGCTAGGGAAGCATACACTGCAGGAGTAATCTGTGTAACTCTTTTTCCTTAAAGAGAGCTCCCCAATTGAATAAGCTTCAGGTGCCATTAATCTGAGATCTGCCTCTGGTGTGGGGTTAATGTTTTATATGTGGACTTTATTAAAAACAGTTATGTATGTTAAAAATGTAAAGACAACTATTAAAAATATAAAAACCAAACTGCATGACTTCTAAACTGGTAGGAAAAATAAAGATAAAATTTGATCAAACCAATCAAAAGCAGGAAGGGGCAGGGGAGAAGCAGAGAAAACGCATTATAAACAGAAAACACTCAAACTAGAATGGCAGATGTGGCCAAAATTATTACTTAACGCTTGATGTCTGTTCTCCCTTTCTCACACGGTAATAGAATTTTTAGCCAAGCAGATTTAGAATATACATCTCTCGGCCTCCCTTGCAGCTAAGTGTTTCCAGGGGTATGTAACCAGCAGTGGCGTTGCCATTACATTGGGGGGAGGGAGGGGAGAACGGATTCCCTCTTTCTCCTTTTCCTCTGCTAGTTGGCTGGAATTCATGTGTAATGGCAGGAGCTAGATCATCTGTCTTGTACCAAAAGATAGAAGTTGTGTATTGAGCATGACAGGGCAATGAGAAAGAAGGAAGCTGGGCCCTGATAATTTTGTGGAGAAGAGCCATCATACCAGCTAGGACTTTCATGTGAGAGATAAAAATTTCCATCTTGTTTAAGCCACTTTTAATTTGCTATATCTCTGCAAAAGCAGCTGAACAAATCAGTATACTACCTAATTTGGCAGGTGTAAATATAGATATGTTAGAAATCACCATAGAATAAATGGATTAGACTCACTATTTAAAAGACAGTGATTTTTAGGTTAGAATAAAACAAAAGCATGATTTTTAGGAATCAGCTACAACGATTAGAGAGAAATTTATATCCTTTAAAGAACATGCTAGAAAATAAACATAGCCACGCTCATTTGTTACATACTGTCTATAGCTGCATTCACACTATACTGCCAGAGTTGAATAGTTGCAACAGAGGTTGTACAAAGTCAAAAATATTTACTACTTGGCCCTTTACAGCTGCGATCCCCAACCAGTAGGGTCTGTGGCCTGTTAGCAACCCAGCCACACAGCAGGAGGTGAGCAGCATGAAACCAGTCCCTGGTGCCAAAAAGGTTGGGGACTGCTGCAAAAAGTTTGGTGACCTCTGAACTATGTCATAAAGCAAATTTTTAACAAATATCAAAGAATAGCTATCTTATTGACTATCTTCTCTTCTCTTAATGAAATAAAATTAGAAGTTAAAATGTAAGAGATAGTCCAAATAACTCCATTACGTCTGGAAGTGTGCTAAAGAATTCATAGGGAAAAGATGAAACCATAAAGAAAATTACAAAATAGTTGGAAGTGAAAGACGTTAAAACATCATATAAAAACTTTTAGGAATCAGCCTCAACAACGATTAGAAATTTATATCCTTTAAAAAACATGCTAGAAGAAGAAAAAGACTAAAAATTAATAAGCTGAGTATCCAACTCAAGAATTAGAAAGAAGAATAACAGAATAGCCTGAAGAAAGTAGTAAAAAAAGGGAATAAGAATGGGAACTAACAAAATAACAAATAAAGAAGCAATGGAGAGAGAAACAAAAGCAAAAGTTAGTTCTTTGAAAAGACCAAGACAAACCTCTGCCAAGATGCATGGGCAAGAAAAGAGAAAAGGAACAAATTCCTGCTATGAATTACAAAGTGAATCTGATAAGAGATAATGTAGAGATTTTGAAAAATTATGAGAGAATACTACATGTAAATTTTTTCAAATAAACTTGAAATTTCAAAAGGAAGGGATAATTTTCTAGAAACATGTAAATGTCTAAAACCAATTAATTCAAGGAAAACTGAATAGTTCTACACCTTGCATCAGTTATCTATTGCTGAGTAACAAATCACCCCAAAACATAGTGTCTTAAAACAACAATCATTTTATTTGCTCATGATTCTGTGATGAGCAATTCATGCCAGGCTCATCTGAACATTCTTATTCTGCTCTCACCTAGGGTCACTCAGGCAGTTGCAACCACCTGGCAGCTCTACTGGGTCTGGATGGTCCAGGATGGCCTCCCTCACAAGTCTGGCAGTTGATGCTGGCTGTTAGCTGAGTCACATGTCTCCGTCAGGTTATTCTAAGCTTCTCATGTTAGCAGAGGGATTTCCAGCAAGCAGCAAAATAGAGCAAGTGCCAATGCACAAGTACTTTTCAAGCCTCTGCTTGTGTCATATTTGCTAATGTCTCATCAGCCAAACCATAAAAAATCTTGGCCAAAGCAAGTCATTGAATTAATGTAGGAGGGATTATGCATAGGTGAGGACACAGGGATAGGGATTCGTTGGGGGTGGAGTGGGGGGGATTGGGGGCTGTTACTATAACAATCAACCAAAACTGTTCAGTAAACATATAAATCAACTCTCTCTAAATATAATGTGGTATTCCACATTGGATGCTGGAACAGAAAAAAGACATCAGCGGAAAAACTGGCGAAATCCAAACAAACACTGGAGTTTAGTAATAGTAATGTACCAACGTGAGTTTCTTACTTTGACAAATGTATCATGGTTATGTACTCATATATTAACAAACATTAGAGGAAACGAAATGAGAGATATAGGGGAACTCTATTTACTATCTTTGAAACTTTTCTGTAAATCTAAAATTATTCCAGAACCAAAAATTTATTTAAAAAAAAAAACTAACAACCCTCCAACATACTGGAAAACAATAGGCCTAGATAGTTTTATGGGTGATTTTTGCCAAATTATTCTGTTCCAGAAAATTGAAAAAGAAGGTATGCTCCCTAATGAACTTTATGAGATTAATATAATCTTGATATGCAAACTGTCCAAGGACAGTATGAGAAAAGAAGATTATAGGCAATCTCAATTATGAAGAGAAAGGCAAAAATCCTAAATAAAATATTAGCAAACTGAATATGGATATCTATAGATATCTATATCTATATCTATTTATTTATTTATTTATTTCTCTCTCTATATATATGGCAGGGATACAAGGGCAGTTTAAAATTAGGAAACCCAAAGTAATTTACCAAATTAACTGAGTAAAGAAGAACAATCACACAATCATCTCAATAGATGCAAATAGAAAAAGCATTTGATAAAAATTTTATATCACTCTTTATAAAAACCCTTGACTGACTCAGAATTGAAGGAAACTTCCTGAACCTGATAAAGGATATCTATCAAATACCTACAGCCAACGATATCTTTAATGGTGGAATATCGGAGGCATTGCTTTTAAAATCAGATGAGAGAAATCTACCTGCTGGATCAGCTAGTAGCTGACACCATTCAACATTGTACTAGACGTTTTAGCTGGCATAGTAAGATGAGAAAAATAAAAAAAAAGAATAAAAATTACAATGGAAGAAAAAAATTACAATTTTAAGTGCAAGATGACATGATTGTCTACATAAAAAATTAGTAAGGTGGCTGTGTATGAGGTCAATATACAAGTGTGAAATAAAAAACTTAACAGTAACATCCAGGAGGGAAGATGGGGAACAGGATGGAGGATGGGGCTTTAGTCATATGTATAGTTTGTTTCTAAAAAAAAAAAAAAGAAGAAGAAGACGAAGATGGAGGAGAAGAAGGAGATCTGAAGCAAATAAAGTAAATCTGGCCGAGGTGGTGGCTCACACCTGCAGGCCCAGCTACCTGGGAGGCTGAGGCGAGAGGATCACTTGAGCCCAAGAGTTCAAGGCTGTCGTGAGCTGTGATCATGCCACTGTACTCCATTTGCTAAAAAAATAAAATAAAATAAATAAGTAAAGTAAAATCTTATTTGTTAAATCTGAATGGTGGATACAAGTATGTCTGTTATATTGTTTTCTTTTATAAAATGTTTCTCTGTAATATACATAATACATATAGAATGATTTATGCAACATATATGTGATTTATAAAGCATAATTTCAAAATGAGCCTCATGACCCCTCCAGCTAACTTAAAAAACAGAATTTTACCAACTGCATCTTACTACTGTGTTCTTCTTCCTTATCCTTTGTCTTTCAGCCCACAGCTAAGCCCTTATCCTGAATGTTATAAATTCTTTGGTTTTTTAAAATAGAGTTTGATTGATCACATTATTTTCTGTGTTTTTCCATGTGTTTGAGATGCTTCAAAATTTTAAAAAAATAAAGCAAAATGTGTCTATTTACAAGTATACTATATATCTCTAAGAGAAAAAATGGTTATCAGAAAAGAAGTGTTTGGAAAGAGTACCTTGACCAGGAAGTGTTTTGGTTTCCTAATGTGTACTGATCTTCTATTCATTCATCCATATTTCCTGAGCATGTTCCTGGTGCCGGGCACTGTGCCAGGCAATGGGGATGCAGGCATCTAGCATTGGGCAGGTGTTTGAGCCCTGGCTGGGATAACATGTGTGTGATGCCTCAGCATGGTAGCTGGGGCACAGTTGCACTCAATGGTGACCAGTATCGTGGTTATGTTCATTATTATTATTGGTTCCTAAGAAATGGCACAAAGGTTTCAACTACTTAAACAAAGGGTCAGTTTCTCCTTAGTCTTGCCATTGGCTTCATTGTGCCCAATACATGCTCATTAGAGTCTGTATTGGGCCTGTTCCATGCAGTTGCTGAGGCCAGCAGCCCAGAGCTTCAACAAGTCATCACTAGCAGAGGCCCTGGAGTGTGAGAGAGGCCCTTAGTGGAGCAGCACAGGCATTGGAGGGTGTGCAGGGTGCGGGGAAGCCTGCAGATTTCAGGGATCCCTGGAGTCCTGGGGGTGAGTGTGATTGTTCCTGAAGGAGACACACAGTCTCCCTGGGCCTCTGCCCAAGACTGGCTTTGGCCCTCTTTCCTTGCTGCTTGTGCCTTTCTGCGTCACCTTCAGCCACACAATCAAACATTTATAACAAAAAACTAAACAAGACTTCAAACTTGGGTAGCATTTAAGTTTGCTGTTGCTGAGAATCTGTTCTTGAAGTGAAAGGAATTTTGTGGGGGGCAGGATTGGGGTGGGGGGTGTAGGGTGCGGTTGGCTTTGTTATACTAGCACAAAAGAATGATCCAGTCCTCTGAAAATTCAGGAAGCCCTTGCTGCCTTGGCCAAGCATGCTAAAATGGCTTGGGGATGTGCTGACACTGAGAGGCCTCAGGTGTCAGCTCCTGTTTGGTGGGGAGCTCCTGATATGGTGTGTTGGCCTTCTGGCTTCCTGGCACTGTGAACAAGGCTGCTCCAGGCATTGAGTATGAGGATGTCTTGGAGGCAGAGGAGTACCTCCCTGGGTCCACCACCTATAGCACGCAGTGGGTGCCTTGCCATAGGACTCTCCCTCAGTTTCAGTTGGAAGATGCAGACTTTGAAACTCCACTAGGCTCCGACGCCAGCCAGTTTCCTCCTGGTCTGGAGCTGAGGAAAACCTGGGTCAGCACATGTCCAGGCCTTTCTCCTGGGATCACATCACTGAAACCGGGCCTTGGCTCTGTGACCTGGGAGCCTAGGAGCCTCATGCTGGTGCTGGTGGGTGGGGAGGGAAGCTGTAAGAGTGCCCAGTTTGCTGCTCCTGTCGGAGCCTTTCTTTCCCCACTGCCCCAAGCCTATCTGTAGCTCCCTGCCAGTGCTGCTGCCTCACAGGCTGGCAAAGCCTGCTTGGACGGAAGGCCTGTAATTTGTGACTCATGGCCCGTCGCCGACCATGGGTTGGCAAGCCACACACAAGGCAGTGCTGAGTCACTCGGGCTTGCCTGTTCTGCTGGAGTGCAGACAGCACAGCCTCCTCACAGGCACTGGGGAGAAGTATTAAAGCCCACCCTTGACTGGGTTCGGCTCCTGGGGAGAGGGCAGGGTGGGGCCAGAGCCTGTCTGTTGGGGCTGCAGCTCCTTGAAGAGAGGCCTGTGGAGAGGTCTTGGAGCCCACGTCATGCTGCTGTGTCAGGTTCGCAAAACCTCTGCCTCAGGAAGGCCCTGCCTGCTCAGGTCCCCTCAGTCCCTGGGAATAACAGGCTCCTTTCTTTGCTCTGTCCCTTAGCCCAGGCTGATTTGAATGTACTTTGCATTTGTACTTGCAAAGCTGGTGCAGTGGGTGGTCTGCCCAAGGCCTCTCAGAAGGCCTTAAGAGTCAGAGTCCCTAGCTGCTGACCTGGGCCTTTGGCCACTCACTCAGCCTTTTTTCAGTATTTGCTTACAAGGACAGAAGTCAAAACAGTGAGGAACACCTTTTTATTCCCCCCCATCAGACTGACAGCAAATTTAAAGAACTAATAATATCTGGTATAGAACAGAATATAGGGAAATGGGTACTGTCATATGCAAATGACAGGGGCAAGGGGGCCCAGCCTGTTTCTGAAGAGCCATTTGGCAGTATCTGCTAAAATTTAAAAGGCACGTATACTTTTGACCCAGCAGTACACTTCTGAGAACACTTCCTGTAGAAAAGCTTACACAATGATACAAAAACATTCTGCAATTCCAAGTATCCCTGTAGCTGTACATAACACAAAAAGTTATGCTCAAGAATGTTCACTGCAGCTTTGTTTGCAATTATGAAAAAAAAAGACAACAGCCTTAATGTTCATCGAGATGGTAATATATAAATAAACTAGCCTCTGTACTATTGACTACTCATCTGCATGTACTGGCTGATACAAAAGTCATCTATTGTAAAGTGAAAACAAATCACAGAACCATGTGTTTAATATGATCCCATTTAAATAAGAAAGCCTGTGTGTGTGTGTGCATGTGTGTGCTTGCACACCCATAGGAAAAGGTCTGGAAGGATGTTCGTGGTAGTTTTCTCTGGGAGGGGCTGATAATTGAGATAATGGGAGACTTTCACTTTGTAATCTATATACCTCACAGGCATGTATTTACTTTTAAATTTAAAAAATTAAAAAACAAAATAAGCAATTGTCCTCATGTGTCATGAGGACCTGAATGCATGTATATATATTAATATTTGTGCATGCCTGAGACATAGGGGAAGTGTTTCAGATTTCTCCTGCCTCCCCAGGCTGAAAACTCTTCCTACTTCCCCCCAAATCCCTCACCCCCTTTCTCCCTCACCCCATGGGCACCACTGTGGGGTCTAACTGCCATTCCTAAACAATGTCTACCCTCTACCCCCTGTGGCTTCCTGGAGGCCTCCCTGCCCTGTCCTGCTCTCCCAGAGGACTGTTTGTCTCCTTTGTCGCCACCTCCCACTGTTATCCACTCAACACCCCCACCCCATGCAGCTGAGCCTGAGCACCACCAGAGCAGCCGTCCTGCCCCCCCTTTGCTCTTCATTTAGGTGCACAGAGAGGGCACCCATGAATGTTTGGTGAGTGACATAGGAATGAATAATAAAGAAACCATCAGAGGGACACTGGACGGGAAAGGACCTCTGAGGTCACAGAGCCCACTTTCCCACCCAATGCCTGAATGCCCTCTGCTTGACACCTCTAGTGACAGTGAGGGGTCAGCCAATACCTTCCAAGGCAGCTCAGTCCCTGCTTCCTGGAGTGAGTGGCTCCTTGGGTTAACCAGGAGGAGGGCCAGTGACTGAGGCATCTTCCAGTTAAATTTAAAGACTGTGGTCAGCTCTCAACAGGGAGAGTCTAGAAGCTAGATAAAGTGAAATGAAATGAAATTGAACCCCTCCATTTCTCTAGCCAGGAGAGACCTAACCTGCTGTGCATCGTACCTGCCTGCCAAGACCTCATCCAGTTCCAGCAGGTCAGCCCCACCCTAACCACCATGTTGGCAGAGTAAATTAAGCATTAAAAACAAACTAATTAGTACTTCAGGGTAGCTTCATTCAGAAAATTACCGCACTGAGAAGGTGTCTCATTTAGAACCGACATAATTAAAAGACACTTTGTAAATTCCTGTAACAGATGAGGACAGCACTTTCCAGAAACACCATAATTGAAATGTTTTACTGCATATACCAAATGGTTATTAAATCCTTAATATCATAATTCCTTAAGAATGCCATTGTCAGTGACAAACAGCAACCTGCACAACAAAGGAGCTAATTGTTCCCTCCTCTCCCGGTAACCCACAGGAAGTCATAACGTAAGACTTCTCTGTTGCTTTACTTCGTTCTTCACATTTTTAATGAGCAGGAGTAAATGCCAGCTCCGGGAGGAATCCACCGTAAAGATAAAGAATGTAGAGAAGTCCTGTTTCTGGCTGGTTGACTTGTGGTTTAGGAAAAAAAGGCCTCTTTTCTAGATGAGGGCAGGTGCTGGCAGACTATCGGCAGTATTGGGTAGGCTGTGGTGTCGGGGCAGCACAGAGATGCTAAGTTGCCCAGCAAAGTGGAAGCTGGGGGGAAAGCCGCACCTGTGCAGTGTGGGATGGCGATGGGAAGGCGCCAGCAGGCAGGATGGGGTGTGCTGGATCTGTTCTGTTTCCCCCAGGCTTCCTCGCAGAGCAGCTCCCCTGGGGCTAAGTCCTTCAGGTTGGACTTCATCCTGAGGGCTTCATCCTTTGGGATCCTCCTCCTTAGAGACCCTGGCCCTGAACCACTCAGGGGAGGGACCTAGAGAGTGGTGGAAGGCTGGGCAATGGGTTTATTCATCCACAGCAAACTGACAAAACTCAGAACCTCCCCAGGCTTTAGGGGAGGCGCTGGTGGGGGGGTGGTGCTTGAGAGTGGGGTAGGAGGATTCCCAGAAGGAACTGAAGGGCATCTTTTTGCCAACTTCCCAGGTGGCTGGGCAAGTGGCATGATCACTCCACGCTTCAGTTTCCTCATTTAAAAAGGAGGTGGAGATGTTAAGAGGCCCTAGGTGTGGAGTCAGAGTGATCTAAGTTCGAATCTGGCTCAGTTATGCATTGTGGGATTTGGGACCTTAGTTCCATAACCTTGCGAAGTGGGGAGAGTAGCAGTAGCTCCCCACAGCAAGGAGTCAGGGCTAAATGAGAAATTGTGTGAAGCAGCTGGCACAGCACCTAGCACATGATCAGCACTCAGGAAACGCACTGCATAGGGGAGGGAAAAACATCTTTTCCTTCCTACTTTCTAGATTCTTGGCTGGGGCCCTGTAACACTGTGGTTCCCAGCCCCTGGGCCTCAGACCACTACCCGCACAGCAGGAGGCGAGTGCTGGGCCAGGGAGTGAATCTTCATCTGTATTTACAGCTGCTCCCCATCACTCAACACCGCCCCCCACCCTGCTGTCTGTGTCCGTGGAAAAATTTTCTTCCGTGAAACCAGTCCCTGGTGCCCAAAAGGTTGGGGACTGCTGCTGTAACAAAAGACAGATTAACAAGAGAAAAGCATACAAATGTATTTAATATAAGTTTTACATGACATGGGAGCCTTCATAAGAAAATGAAGACCTGAAGAAACAGTTAGACCTGAGTGTTTTTATACTAGGTTTGATGAAGAGTGGCGAGTTCTGGGAAAAGTTCGAAAGGACGAAAGGGTATGAGTTAGGAGTGGCAAACTGGGAGAAACCTAGCAAGGCCTCTTCCATTGGATTCCTGTCTGCATCCCTCCATCTTCAGAGATAAGGATGCTCCTTTCCTCCTGGTAGAGGAGGGCACCTCTCACATGAGGGTCTTATGACCTGCTTCAGGGGAAGGTCAGAGTCCTCCCGGCACCTGCTGTTGCTCAGATTCCTTCAGCTTAAAATATTCAATATGTGCCATGTGTGTAGTCCCGGCTATGTGGGAAGCTGAGGCAGGAGGATCGCTTGAGTCCAGGGGTTCTGGGCTATAGTGCGCTATGCCGATTGGGTGTCTGCACTAAGTTTGGCATCAATATGGTGAGCTCCTGGGAGCTGGGGACTGCCCAAAGAAGGGTGAACCAGCCCAGGTCAAAACAACCCTGCTGGTCAGTAGTGGGGTCGCACCTGTGAATAGCCACTGCACTCCAGCCTGGGCAGCATAGTGAGACCATGTCTCTTTGAAAAAATAAAGTTTAAAAAAGTATTCAATATACCAAGGTGCCACATTTTGGGGTAGTGTGTCCTGAACCCTGTCAATTAGCATTGACTATTAATATTATGTAATCTGGGTATATAGAGAGATATGGAGCAGACGGTGTGACATCTGGGTGGTGAGCAAGGGGGACCTGCTGATTTACTCAACAAGTTTCTTACAAATAATGGAGCCCACAAAAAGGAGCTGCCTGAAAGGGAAAGGCAACAACAGAAGAAGCTCTGACCCTGCAAGTTACTCTAGAACAGTCTTTAGTTTGAAGAGTGTTGGTTAGTCCAGTTGCCCCAACCTGTGGAAGCACCCCAGGGCATCTTCTTCTCTCTAGACCAAACCAAGCACACAGTGTGTGCTGCAAGAGCTGCTTACGGACTCTCAGAACACACTGAGCATCAGAGCTGGGCAGGGCCATTGGAATAGGCTAGCCAACTCCCTCATCATACAGGTGCAGAGAGGGTAATTCAGATCCCTCCTCTGGAGAGCCGTGGCCGAGTCAGAGGTGGCCCTGGTCCAGTTCTTCTTCCACGTCTCACTGGTACAATCCAGCTAGCTGCTGGCCCACAGGGCGCCTTTGAGAGAACTGGAAAAAGCTGCTCCCATCCTCCCAGCTGGAGGGTATGAGCTGGATTTCAGCCTCACTGGCTCCCTGGGCCAGGTGACCTTGTATAAGGCACAACCCACACAACTATATGCGGCACGACACACTGCCAACTCTTCCCGCAGCCAGGAAGAGTTCAATGTCCTCAAGAACCACCCAGAGGCCTCATCATCCCCTGGGAGGCCTTCACTCATCCCCAGATGTTCCTGATGGCTCTAGTGCTGGTGGGGGGAGGGAAGGGGGGGTGGTGGTGGAGTGGGGTGGGAGTGGGGGAGGGTGTCTTTATCCACCTGGGCCCCAGGCCTCGTGCCCGCTCTGACTCCACCACTGCGCTTGCCTGAAGCCAATTCACCAAAAACTAATATGCCCAGTGACACCTCATCCCCAATTTGACTTATTTTTTGCATTCCATTTTAAGAATTTTTGCATTCTTTGAGTTTTTCAAGGAGTTTCTTAAGCTAATTCTCATTAGGACAGTTCTACCTTAATTCCAACTCAATCAGTACATTGTAGAAGCTTCTAAGAAGAAATGGAAGACTTTGAGAGAAAGTCATTCATGTGGAGAAGAAGGGGCAGTCACTCCCCTGTAATTGGGAAGACAGCAGCCTCCCTATTTCACACTGTCAGTACTTCACATTCTCTTTCATCTCTCCCACTGCCCAGAGAAGGGGGGGCACTTCCTGGAGGGGTTTGGAAGTGCAAATGGAGGCTGTCTTCAGGGCATCCCCCAAAGGATGTGCTGAAGAACTAAAGGGTTGAATGATTCAAAAGCAAACTGTGCAACTGCTAGAAAATAGAATTATTAACTTCTCTGGAGGGGAAGGGACTTCAAATCTGGAAACAGTGAACAACATTGTACAAGAGAAGGTGGTGGATTTAATACATCTAAATTTCCATATGTAAAACAAAACTAAACTAAACGGAACTGAATGGAAAAACATACCTCCAAAGTTTTAAAAATGCTTGTACCACTGGAACCAGTAATTCAATTTCTGAGGAGTCTTTGCTAATGAATAACCCCCCTTAAACATGGAGTTGGGTTATGCATAAAGTTTATTGCGGAATTATTCATGACAGTAAAAAATAAAACCAGAAAATAACCTAAATTTTCAGTAATTGAGGAATGGCTAAGTCCATTTAAAAGAACAGTATGAAATCATCTTAAATGCTGTTTCTAAAAATGTTCACGGAGAGGCAGTGATATATAGTATTAGGAATACAGGCTTGACGTCAGCCAGACCTGGGTTAGAAATCCAGTGCTAGGCCGGCACAGTGGCTCATGCCTGTAATCCTAGAACTTTGGGAGGCCGAGGTGGGAGGATTGCTTGAGCCCAGGAGTTTGAGGCTGCAGTGAGCTGTGATGACACTACTGCACTCTAGCCTGGGCAACAGAGCAAGACCCTGTCTCAAAAAAAAAAAAAAAGGAACCCAGTGCTACCTTTGGGACTTTGGGACTTAATGTCTCTCCAAGCCTTAGTTTACACATCTGTAAAATTAGCATAATAGTAGTACCTACCTCATAGCATTATTGTATCACATGACATAATGTATATAAAGTACTTAGCACAAAGTAAGCCCTCAATTGTCACATATCATTATAATTATTACTTTTGCATAATGCAAAAGAAAAATTATCTGTGTTCATTCACTCATTTCTTCAGCAAATATTTAGTGAGGTCCATTTGTGGCAAGTACTACTCTACATACTGGAGCTATAGCAGTAAAAAAATTAATGCTAAGTGAAAACACAGAAAGTATGCACGCAGCATGAGCACTGATGTGTTAAAAGTAAAAAGATGCCTGGGGAAAAAAGGCCAGAAGGAAATAGACCAAGATGCTCAATTAGCTGGTTTGTCTTTGGATAGTGAGGCCATTGGGTGGTCTTTCCTTGTGGCACAGTTTTCTTTAATGAGCATGTGTTTCTTTTATGAGAGGTAATGAAGTTTCTACACATTTAGAAAGTTGGAGGAAAATGATGTTACTTGTTGATTAGCCTCTTATGATCCAGCAATCTTGTGATGTGTTTGTTGTGAAAAGCAGGGCGGTGTGGGGGAGATTGCCTCTGGGACCCACCCCCCTGCCCCTTACAGTTCAGCCAGCCTCACTCTCCACGTGGGAACAACGCGGGGCCACGTACTGATTTGCTTTGCACGTGTCCATGTTGTACAAAAAGGTACATGGAATCACAACACAAAATAAAAAAGGCAAAAAGGAAACACCCCAAAGGGCTGCAGCTGATGGCTGGGGCCTGCAGCACCACGAGCTGATGAAATCCTTCTCAGCCATAGACAGCGAGAAAGAAGCAGGTTCAGGAGAGGGACCTGGGAGGCCCTGCAGCCTCTGCTGCACCAGAGTTTCCTACTGTGGAGGCTGAATGGAGACTCAGGGCCTGGAGATGGAAACCGGAGCATCTTTTCTCTCTCCTGTAGGAATGTTCCTCCTCTGAGGCCCCGCTCATGCCTCTGGCTCTGGAAGTCTTCCCAGTCCCCAGGGAATCATCCCCTCCTCCTGTTTGGAGATGCCTTGGCAGCACCTCTGATGTTACCCCTCTCTCGGTGGCCTCTCTGTGCCCCCCACCCCATGTACCACCTACTGACACCCAACCCTTCATCAGCCAGGGTTTCTGCCCTCCACCAGCAGGTGGCTTTTCACAAAAAAAGCATCCCATCCTATTGTTCCCTTTCCATGATCCACTTAGGTATCAGAGGCTTCATTCACTGGGGAGTTTGCAGGAAGGTGGCTCCCTCGGGTCTGGTCCACTGCTTTGGGGAGGGGCAGGAGAAGGGCTCCAAGGCTCAGGGGCGCTATCTCAGTTACCAGCCCTGCTAGGTCCATGTGTGCCTTCCTTCCCTTTCCCTGCCCACACTTCTCCCATTTCTACATGAATTGAGGTGCGTTCCTGGGCAGGGGTGGCTAAGACCATTGCCAAAGCTCTAGCAGGGCTGCTACAACACAGGCTTATTGCACCCTCAAAACAGCCTACAAGGTAGCTCCTTATCATCACCCCTACTTTACAGATGAGAAGACTGAGGCCTGGAGACATTATGCCACATGCCCAGTCTCACCCCACTAGTAGACGGTGGAGCCGAGATGAAAAGCAAACCAGGTGCTACTTACCACTTTGTATATGGCATTTTTTAGGAGACAAACCTTAATTTGGGGGCAGGCCTTTTCCTCCATCTTGAGGTGCTGCCCAAAGGGACCCAGAACTGGGGGGCCTGCAGCCTGAGTTCTGGCCTTTGCTCAACTCCATCAGACCCCGGGCATTTCCCTCTATTTCTGGGTGTAGTAGGCAGAATGACGCCTCCCGCCCCAAGATGCCCAGACCCTGTCAATGTGTTGCCTTACATGGCAAAAGGGACTTTGCAGATGTGATTCATTAAGGATCTTGGGATGGGGAGATTATCCTGGATTATTCAAGTGGACCCAACATCATCACTAGGGTCCTTCAAAGAGAGAGGCAGAAGAGTCAGAGTTAGAGGAGATGTGACTATGCAAACAGAGGTCAGAGAGAGATCTGAAAATGCTGCTGGCTTTGAAGATGAGGAGAAGGTCATGAGCCAGGGAATGCAGGCACCTTCTAGAAGTTGGAAAAGGTGAGGAAATGATTCTTCCCTAAACACTCCAGAAGAAATGCAGCTCTGCTGGTACCTTGATTTTAGGACTTTTGACTTCTATAACTGTAATATGATAAATACGTATTGTTTTAAGCCACTAAGTTTGTGGTAATTTGTTACAGCAGCCATAGGAAACTAATACACTGGGGTTCAGCTGTCCTCTCTGTAAACAAGTGGGGTGTCTGGCCAGATGGGCCATACACACTGTGCTTTTTTTTCTTTTTTTTCCAGTGTAAAGAGTTTGTTTTTTATTATTATTATGGCAGTAGGCAAAATTATTTAAAGTCAATACACTTTTATCCAGGGAATTTCACATGTTGTGATTCCTTCCACTGTCCAGTAAAGATTTCTCTTCAAGAAAGCCCTTTTTAATAGAACAGATGCTTAATCTACAGTTGTCCTGTCAGCCCTACATAACAATATAAAAGTAAGTTTACATTTCCAGAGATGATCATACAGTGACTCACGAGCTATGTAGTGAATCATCAGCCAGACTCCCTGAGTTAGCTCGATGGCACACAAACTACCTGGTTATTAGCAACCCAGAAGGGTTACAATGTGGATTAGCGAGGCAAAGCACATCTGCAAGGCTCAAGAGGTCTAGGTATGCACTGTGGTCCTGTTGTAAAGTCTCATTGATTACCTATGAAATAGCTATTAGAAAATCACACGTGTCTTGCATTATATTTTTACTGGACAGTGCTCATCCAGGCAATGGAGGTAAAACAAGTAATACTCTAATAAAGGGCTTTCTTCACTGAAGGTGGTGAGTGTAGGCCAGCAGGGCCTAAAATTGTTTTGATTATTTTTGAGGACTTTCTTTGGGAATCTTGATCACTGGCTGTTTCTCCTCCATGGAAGGAGCTGTAGCTTTGTCCACTGTAGCCTTGGGGATTTTGACCTGTGATGTGGGTGGGGCAGGCCTTGTTGGAAGTTGCTGGGCACTTGTCTTTGGACCAGCTGCCCAAAAGGCCAAAACTGTCTTCTGGCCTCCATGAAGAATTATAGCCCCTGACCAGGCCTCCCATCCCCAGGGTGGCTGGGGTTGAGGGTGTCTCACATGGCCATGAGCTCCTTGAGGGCTCTGAGCTCTATGTGGCCAGTTCTCCTCTGTGTTCCTAGCTCTGGCACACAGTACGCAATATGGAACAAGTGCTCGAGAAATGTTTGTTGAATGAATAAATGATTCAATGACAGACACATGCACACACACAGCTTGGCACATTGCACAGTCATTTCTATACCTAGATGCATACCTATATAAGCACTTACATACCTGTGTACACACAAACACACACAGAGATAGGTATATGCACACACAAAAACACACAGGTAGGTATGTGCACACAGACACATACAGATATGCACACACATGTGCCATTGAGGGAGTTGAAATGCCAGCTACCTTAGCAGGGCTTTTTTGTGAATCCCCGTGGGACCAGCAGCTGAGGAAGACCTAGGCAGGAAGGATGGGGCAGATCTCCCATTGAAGGGGAGGTGGGCACCCAGGTGTTGGCTGCTGTTGGTGGAGCCGTTGTACATACACCTGCATACAATGGGAGCTTAAGCTGGGGGTGGGGGTTGGGGGGAGCATGCACAGATGTCTGAGGTGGCTTCCCAGCAAGGGGAGATGAGCCCCTGAAGTTCAGGCTGTGTATCATAACCCACCATGGAAGAGGCCCAGTGTTTGGGCAGCTATCATAGAAACGACGGGGTGCAAACTCAACATTCCATTGGCAAAGAGATAGGGTGGCGGCAGGGTACTGAGCAGAAAAGAGCCCCTGCTCTGGAGTGGGAAAGGCTTGGTTTGAATCCCAGTCTGCCACTTACCAGCCCTGTGACCTCGGGCTGGTTGATGAAAGTCTTTGTGCCTCAGCTTCGTCATCTCTGAAATGGGCAAATGACACCCACCTACCAAGGCTGGAGCGAGAATTAGGTGATAAAATGGAAGTGCTCAAAAATTGTAGCTTAAGAAAATGGAGGTGCTCCATAAAAGCCTACCCAACCCATCCTAGGCCAGAATGACCAGAGAGGAGGTGAGAGTCCTCTCTAGCTGCCTCCTACCAGGTAGTCCCACAGTCCAGAATCCTGCTCTGGGTATGCTAATTCCTGGGAGGCATGTGGCCAGCACTGATCTGGTCCTAGCCCTGCCTCTGGTCCTGGCTTGCTGTGTGACCTTGAGTAAGTTCCTTTGCCTCTCTGAACCCCAGCAGCCTCATTCTCTCCAGCCTGGAGAGTTGTGAAGCTCAACTATCTAAAACTATCAGGAGAAGTGAGGAATCCTCCCTCAGCAGGGAGCATCCCGGCCACTGTTGGACAGTCAAAATCAGTCTGACTCCAGGCCAACTGACCCACCATTTACCCTTAAGTCTCTGACCACTGTTCTCCTGCCATCCCCCGCCTCAGGCTCATAGGTGTTCACTGAGGCTGCTGACAGGATCCAACAGCATCAGCCAGCCCTCCGTGGGTCTGCCTTCAGGTGCTCCCATTCCCTCATCCAAACTCAGGGAAAGGTGCAGGCAGGGTTCCCACCAGTATGTCTCCCAGGGCCCACATACTCTGGGTGCTGAGAGGGGCAGTTCCCAGATGTCTGGAGCACTCTGGTTTCTGCCCTACTATGTGCTTCCTCCTGGAGGTAGGGGACCTGGGGGAGCCCAGTTTCATCAGTCCAACAGGCAGGTAAGACAGTGCCTGGCCATACCTCCATGAAAACACTCAGTGCTGGATGGGTCCTCACTGTCTCACCTACTGGCCAGGAGATCCTACGGGGCAGGTCAAATGGTCTGGGACAACCAGTATGGGCTCATGGGCTAAGGGATGCTAAGACAGAGGAGAGGTTGGGGCTGTGAGGTCCAGAGTCCTTGGGCTTATTTCCCATTTGCATGCCTTGTCCCCCCATCCCAACTGGAATGCTCACCCCTTCCAGTGCCTGAGCCCCACCAAGTCCACATTGCCCAGAGTGAGTGTGGGTTGGCCATGGCCTTGAGCCCACCATGGCAGCTGGCTGACCCTGGGCCATCAGCACAGGTCAGTAGACGACTTTGTCTCTGAGCTCCCCACACCCTCCCTTGACTCATTCTGAGAGAGCATTGCCACAAGGGCCTCTGGCCTCTTAATTCACCTTTGGTTTGGTTTCTGCTTGAGCAGCTCAGAGCAGTTTTGTTTTTAAGTGCAAACCCACAGAGCTGCTTTCCCCTTTCTCTGATCCCCCAAAACAAACAAAGGATGTTGGTCTGCATTTTGGTTTGTTTTGAAGCTGCAGAGGAGAGTGGGGGAAATGGGTCACCTCAGGAGCTTTGAGGGTGGCCAGGCCAGGCAGGGAGTGTGAGGGTGTCTAGGGAGGGGTGAGTGGTGGCTAGGGTGGCGCCTTCCTCTGGAGGGCTGGCTGGCCAGCCCACCCTGGGTGGGCCCTGCTCCCACAGAACTACTCCCCAACAAGGATGCTTGGAGCTGGGGGCCCCTTGTGGGGCCAGGCAACAGGCTGTGTGGAAGGCAGGAGGCCCAGGTACCAGGCATAGCTCTGAGGCCCCTTGCTGTGTGACATTAGGCAAGGCCTGCCTTTCTCTGAGTTTCAGTTTCCTCTCTGGTGATATGAGGCGCATCAGGCTCTGCTCCACCTGTCTGTCCCATCCCCTGTGGGATGCTACACACAGCACTAACTTTAGGGCCACTAACAGCACTAACTTTAGGGCCCAACCTGAGCAGCCTCTCCTGGGACCTTTGGAAAAGCACTTTACATCCTACTGGGAACTTGGTCATCAGGGCTGGCCTTCCCTGGCCCCAGACTCCCTCCTCCATCTTCCCACTGGTCAGGGAGGAGCCCCCCACACTACTTGGGGGTACATGACCCATGGATGTGCCCCTGCCTGTGGCCCCTCCCCATACGGTGTGCAGGTACCTGATGCAGAAAAGATTAAGTCAAGGAGTTGTCAGCAGTGATCTCTTTCCTGACCTCTCTCAAGGAAAGAAGTCACCTGAGCAAGGTGAACTCCATCAAGCCCAGAGACTGCTGGTGAACCAAGATGTTCAGAAGGAGGCCCTGGTCAGCCAAGTCCTTGAACCACCAAGGGAAGGGGGTGACAGTGTTTTCCCTTCAGTGGGACCAATGGCAGGGGTGAGCAAAATGAGTACATTTATTCCAGAACAAATAAACTGAATCCCAAGGACAGTATTTTAAATTTCTAATATCTTTTATATTCTTAATCCTTCTAGTGAAAATTACAGACACTCTCCTTGGGGAAAAAATGCACGGATAGAATTTTGTACCCAATGTAAAGGGGCTCACAGCCCTCTGTGCTTAGTTCTAGGGAAGTTAAGGTAATTCAGGGAGAAATGACTTCCTAGAGTGACTCCTCTTTCTCAATTGGGGAGGAGACGCTATTGGGTAACCTGGGTTTTTCTTCAAAGGGCATTTTGAAGAGATTGGAATCAACTGTTCCTTTTAAAATGGGAATGTTGCTCTCAGAGGCCTCTCTCCTGGTTGCCAAAAGAGGAGGTGCCTTTTGTGTGGACCCAGGGACCTGAAGCCCCCCCACCGCAGGGCCCTCCCAGGGGTTCCTGCAGCGCCTGCACCTGAAAGGGGTGTGCTGGCACTCTTTGGTTTTCTTAGTTGACAGCTCATAGGTGCGTGAGAATGTGCTTGTGCCTGTGTAGGGGTCGCTGCTTTTGGGACACCGTGCAGACTACTAAGCCCCACCAAGTCTCCATCCGGGAGCACTCTGGAAATTTGGAAATGCCTCTGGGCCGACATTCCACGCTCCTAGGGTGAAAAAAGCTCGAGACCTCGAGTGTCCAGAGGCTGGTTCTTGCTCCCCAATTTGAGAGCGGCGAGCTCTGCCTCCTCCGGAGACTGTAGGATTTGGGAGCCCAACGACAGCCCATCGCGCTTCTTCGTCCATCTTCTAGCGCCGCCCAGTGGTTAATTCTCTAATAGCAACCAGGTCGCCATCCGGCCCCAGTCTGTTCCCAGTAGACTCAGCAGAGGGAGCTTTAAAAAATACGGATGTCAGGGGACATGAAAGAATCACCTCTGGGGGTGAGGACCTGCATCAGTATTTGTTAGAGCTCTTCGGATAACACCAACGTGAAGCCAGGGTTGGGAATCGTTGTAAAACTAATAGGTTGGTTCCCTGGTCCTCTGCCTACCAGCAAGGGAGAGTGGTTGGGGCAGGGAGGAGAAATTCCAAAGGCTTTCTAGAGAATGTCTCCCTTCCCTTGCGTGGATCTGCTCCCCTACTCTGAAAATTCAGAGGTGTGCAGGTCAGTGTGACCACCACAATGCAGAATGTAAATAAAGCATTGTGTCTGTGACTGGGCCTTTACATTAGTATGTATGGACATTTCATTGGGGATCTACAGTCCTTTACGGGCATTTGTTCATTTTGTGTCTTTATCTCAATGATAATATTTAAAAGTCAACATAAACACACCTTGGCTTTACCTGGAGGGCTGTTAACTGACTCTATGTCCAGGTTTTGGTGTCCAAGGTAACTTTAGAATTTACTGCCCTATTGATGCCAAACAGAACCACTTTAATTGCCATGGGTTAATTAGCAAAGGGTGAAAGGACTTAATCGGCGAAGGATGTGTTTGAGCCAGGCAAAGACTCAGAGGACATTCTAGAACATTTTACAACCAAAGGTTTTATAGCAGTTTGAACAAAGGAAAGACTTGGGAGAATTGAGTCCTCTTTTCAAAAATCTTTTCATTTTTTAAAAACAATGCTGTAGTTATTTTGAACTCATATGCACCTGCCCCATGATGACCCATATTGCATTGTGAATGATGTTTGCGGGGAGTTGGGGTGAGGGAGGGGATCATGGCATTTGGAAAAGAAATAAAGTCTCAACTCCTGACCATGGCAGGAGAAACCCTGTAGGCTCTGCCCCTGCCTGCCTTCCAATCTCCCGTCTTACACTCTGCCCTTACTAGCTCCACTCCAGCCACGCTGGACTTTTTGCCACATCGCAATGGTGCCAAGCTTGTTCCCCCTTCAGGGCCTTCAAACTTGCTGTTGCTCTGCCTGGGATTTGCTCTCTGGGTTCTTTCAGGCCTCAGTTCTAATGTCAGAGACATTTCCTGATCACCCTGATTAAATTAGGATCACCGTCTGATTCTACTCCCCACTCAGCGTTCTCCACAGCACTTTTCACTGTTTGAATGATATAATTTATGTGTTTGTTTCCTTGTTTATTGCTTGGGAACCCCATGCATTGTAAATCCTTGAGGGTAGAGGCTGTATCTAGCATTTCCCTAGACTCTGGCACAGCCCCTGACACATTGATGTGATTTAATAAGTACTCTTAAAAAGAAAAAAGAACCCTTTATTTTGAAATAATTTTAATTGCAAAAATAGTACACAGAGTTACAGTATACTTTCACTCTGATTACCTTAATATCAATATCATATATAACCATAGTACAGTGATCTGTAAAAGGAATAAACATTGGTACAATACAGTTCACTAATCTACAGGTTTTTTTTTTTTGAGACAGGGTCTTGCTCTGTTGCCCCGGCTAGAGTGCAGTGGCATCATAGCTCACTGTCACCTCAAACTCCTGGGCTCAAGCAATCCTTCTCCCTCAGCCTCCCTAGTAGCTGGGACTACAGGTGTGCGCCACCACACTGGACTAATTTTTTTATTTGTTTGTAGAGATGAGGTCTTGCTATGTTACCCAGGCTGGTCTCGAACTCTGGCCTCAAGTGCTCCTTCCGCCTTGGCCTCCCAAAGTGTTAGGATTACAGGCGTGAGCCACTGCGCCCAGCCTTCACTAATCTACAGGTCTTAATAGAATTGCAATTGACATGCTAATGTTCTTTTTCCTGGTTAAGGTTCCAATCCAAGGATTCCACATTATGTTCAGTTGTCATGTCTGTTTAGTTTCTTCCAGACTGGGATAGTTCCCTTATCTTTAATGATTTTCACACTTTTGAAGAGTGTTGGCCAGTTATTTTGTGAATGTCACTCAATTTGTGTTTGATAATTTTCACAATTAGACTGAAGCTATTCATCTTGGCAGAAATACCAGAGAAGTGATGTGCTCTTCTCAGAGGATGGTGTCAGGAAACACATGATGTTCCTATGTCTCCTTACTGGTGTAATTAACTCTGATCACTTGGTGAAGGTGGTGCCTGCCAGGTCTCTCCACTGCAAAGCTACTACTATTTTTTTCTCTTTGTAATTAACTAAATATCTTGTGAGGAAATATATTGAGACTATGCAAATATTCCATTTCTTTTCATATTTGGCTTACTAATTTTAGTATTTATTGATGACTCTTGGCTGCAGCAATTACTATGTTGTTTGGCAAATGGTGATTTCCTATTTCCATCATTCCTTCTACATTTATTAATATTAGTTGGAATTCTTTTTTTTTTTTTTGCTCAAAATTGTACTCATGATTTAGTTGGAATTCTAATGTAAGAAAGAGCTGTTCCTTCTCCCTCATGTGCATACTTACAGAGTGGTTGAAATGCTGTAGAAATACATAGACAAAGTCTGAAATGAATTTATTATACAAAAAAGAGCAGAGTTGCAGTTACGATAGGTGGGTGGGGAGAAGATCATGGGTAATTTAAACAAATGCATGTTAGTGCTGATTACATTGTCTTTTCAATAAAAAGGGGTGGTTCCTTCTTCAGACCTTAGCTCAACTGTCTCCTTTCCAGAGGCTTTTCCAACTTTCTTTGTTAAAGTTGGTTCCCTCTGTATTATTCTGTGTCTTAGTCCCTTTTTTGTCCCCACCATTGCACTTAGATTTGCAAATACGGTTGTGTCTCCCTGCAACCTGAGCCCCAGGAAGGAAGGCAGGGACTGCCCCTTGCCCTCCATGTTCTCTCCAGAGCCAGTGCTGTGCCTGTGTGTGCTTGCTGCTCAGGAACTGTTAACAAAGGCAGCAATAGGGTGCATGTGAGGGAAGGAGACAATGGGAGCCCCTTTGGTGGTAGGTGAGGGGGTAAGAGAGGGAGGGGACCAGGGATCAGCCTTGTCCCATGGCCCCTGATCCAGGGATGTCTAAGTACTTCATAGGCCATTGACTCTTGAGAATCTGAGTAAATCAGTGTTTCTCAACCTCATCACTGTTGATATTTTAAGCCAGACAATTTTTGTTTTTTGGAGACAGAGTCTCTCACTGTTGCCCAGGCTGGGGTGCAGTGGCATCATCATGGTGCAGCCTCCATCACTGCAGCCTCCAACTCCTGGGCTCAAGTGATCCTCCTGCCTCAGCTGCCCAAGTAACTGGGACTACAGGCATGTGCTACCACACCCAGATAATTTTTGTTTTGTATTTTTTGTAGATACAGCGTCTCGCCATGTTGCCAAGGGTGGTCTTGAACTCCTAGCCCCAAGTGATCCTCCTGCCTTGGCCTCCCAAAATGCTAGGATTACAGGTGTGAGCCACTGCACCTGTCCTGAACTAGACAATTCTTTGTTGTGGGGGGGGCCTTCCCTGTGTAAGATGTTTAGAAGCATCCCAGGCTACCACCCAACAGATACCAGTGCACCACTCCCACACCCAAGTTGTGACAATTAAAAATATCTCCAGATATTGCCAAATGCCTCCTGGGGGTTGAGGGTCTGGTTGCCCTTGGAACTGGGTCAGAAAACCAGCCCGACAACCTAGTGGGAATGAAATCTTTGCAGCTTTGGCTTAGAAGAATTTCCTCAGTGTCCTTATCTGTATTGAGGGAAGCTGATGTCTGTCTCACACAGGGGAAAACCTGTCTTGAGAATTTACCATTATTCAGAGGCTTTGCAGGCTTGAGGGTGACAGACTTGGAGAGTGCTGCCACCTGTTGGTGATTAGGTGGGAGTGCACCTACGGCCCATCCAGCTCAGGGCCTTGGGGAGACAACTTGCCTGCCAGGTGGGACCCAGGCAATTGGCTGATAAAGACCTCTCTCTAAGACTGGGCCAGGGAAACCCTAAATAAGGCCAGCTAGGGTATGCAGCAACTGGAGCAGTCAGGGGGGATGGGACATTTTCCTAGCATTTTGGTCAAATGTTTAGTGATGTTAAAAAAAGGCTGGGCCAATTTCATTTAATTCCCTCTCCCTTTTTTCCCCCTGCAGACATGAAGATCCCTTTTCCTTAGAATCTCTCTAATTCAGGGATTGGCTTTACCAATTTGCATCAGGGCAGGAACCCAGACGTTGGGATCATATCTAGCTGCTTGCCTTGCAGTGACTCCCCGTGGCCAGACTGGTGGTGACTCTAGGCAGCTCCCTCCCCCAGGCTGGGCTCAGTGGAGAAGGCAGAAGGGTGGCACCAGCAGCCACAACCCAAACTCGACATCTTCCCCAACCCCCCCTCCTCCAGGGCTTCCGACTCAGTAGGGGCTGGACCAGCTCCTGAGTAACACAGCTAGAAATATCACCTGCATCACTGAATCCTAACTGGTTCTGCTTTGCCCCACACCCACTGCTGCCCTCACTTTTATTTGAGCCACATTCATCCCAAGCCTGGGTCAGTGCAATGGCTCAACTGGACCATTCTGTTCTATGTGGTATTGGCTGGGGTTGTGCCTGCAGGTGCATTCAGCTGGTAGTTTGGCCAGGGCTAGAATCTTCTACATAGCTTCACTCTCATGTCTGGTAGCTCAGCTGGCTGGGGGTGGGGGTAGGAGTGGGGAGGCAGCTGGGCCTCTCTCTCCATCAGGGTAGTAGTTGGGCTTCTCATGTGGGGGGCTCAGGGAGAGAATGGAAGCTGCCTGGTCTGGCCCTAGAACTGGTACAGTGTCCTTTCCAGCACATTCTGTTGGTCAGAGCAAGTCCCAAGGGCAGCTGAGGTTTAACAGGAGGGTGAGTAGACTCCACTTCTTTTTGTTGTTATTTATTGCATTCATTTTATTTATTTATTTATTTATTTATTTTTATTTTCTTAGACTCCACCTCTCAATGAGAGGAGTGGTTGAGAGGAATTGGCCACCATGCCCCCTCCAGGTAAGGTCAGGTCAGGGCCCTCCATTACATACTCACTTGCTCGCTTCATTCATGCTGTTCATTTCTGCTAAAAAATCGCCTCCTTTCCTGACTGTCCTGAGTAGCCCCACCTCTGCTCTCGATGTCCACCCTGCCTTAATTTTCTACGTGGCACTGATCACCACTTGCCTTCACGTTCTGTATTTATTTGCCAGCTGTCAGTCTCACCCACTAGACTGTAAGTGCCAAGAGGGGAGGAACCATGTCTGTTTTGTTCACTGCTGAGTCTCCAACACCTAGCAGAGTGCCTGGCCATGGTCAGAGCTCAATAAATGTTTGTCAAATGAATGAACAAAGGTTCCTAAGAACCATTCTTCCATAACACTTACCAAAGTCCATAATTACACGTTTATTTGTATGATGATTTGTGCAAAGTCTGTCTTCTCCCTTGACTATAAGCTCCACAAGGGTAGGGACAGTATCCATTTCTACCCACCATTCTAATATATCCTTAGTTCTTGGTGCAGTGTCTGGAAAATAGCAACCTGCAATGAATATTGGCTGAATGAATGCAGGCTGAGTGGGAGGGGCAGGATGGAGACCAGAAAGTGACGTATTCCCCGACAGAGGCATCCCTCCTCACAGCACACAGGTGCTACATCTTGAAGAAGATGGGTTGCTATGGTTTTAATGTTTGTCTCCTGCAAAACTAATGTTGAAATTTAATTATCATTGTGACAGTATTAAGAGGTTGGACCTTTAAGAGGTGTTTAGGTTATGAGGACTCTACCGTCACAAATGGATTAATGCTGTTATCTTGTTATTTTGGGAGTGAGTTGGCCCCCTTTTTCTTTCTGTCTCCCTCTCTTTGCCCTTCTGCCATGGGATGCCGCAGCATGAAGGCCCTCACAAGTTGCCAGCACCTTGTTATTGGACTTCCCAGTCTCCAGAACTACAAGCGAATACATTTCCATTTATTACAAATTATTCAGTATTCTGTTATAGCAGTACAAAATGGACTAAGACATGGATATAAATAAAAATTTTCTGAAATGATTTTTTTAAACCTCCAGGGAGCTGGTGTTTACTGCAGTCACACCCTAAATTTCTTCCAGGATATTATGTAAGATCACAGCTTTTCTCTGAGACTGCCTTCCAAGATCACCCAGGTGCTTGTGAAAAATGCAGGTGCCAGCCCCACCCCAAAAGTATTAATGGAGAACCTCCAGGGGCAGAGCCTTGCTACCTGCACACCCTGCCAGCCCTCCAGTTGATTCTCACGCACACCGCATTTAGAGTATCCTTGCCTTTCCACTGCTATGCTCTAAGTTTGAATTTTCTTGGGCTAGGTTTTCCTTTAGAAGACACTGTGTCTCTTACAACCTTGGTAGCTTTATTTATTTCCCCAGAAAGCTTTGTAAACAAGAAGCCTTTTCCATAATCCCTGAAAAATGAGGCATGCTCACTTATCTTTTGAGGCTCGTGGAGAGGTCATGTGGTCCAGTCCCCTGTGGCTGGGCAGGATGACACTTAAGCCATACCAGGTAGGGAGGAAGCAAAGCTGGATTCTCTCCCTCTTCAGATTTACTCTGTGTGGAATTGGGAGGTTTGTATTTGGGGCTTAGGGAGAGAAGGGATGGGTGGGGTGGGGGAGCTTTAGCACAGTTAAGAGGAACCAAGTATTTCCCTAGGGATGAGGTGGAGCTGGGGAGGGGTGGGCAGGGGATAAAGGTCCTAATCTTCTTATGTAAGAGTCATGGAAGAACTTGTTTTGTAACCTCAGGGCAGCGGGCTGCTAAGTTTAGATTTGAACCTGAAACTTTTGAACTTCCAGAGGCATCTGAGGCTGCTGCTGCCTCCGACTTTGCTGGCTCTGGCAGGAAGGGCTTTGTCTGTGGCTTGCTGAGATGGTGGCATTAGAGGAAGGAGGGACTTAACAAGTTTTAGGAAAGCTATGACATTTCCAGGGAAAATCCCAATGGTCGACCTCTTCCCTCCCCCCGCCACCTCCCCACCCTGCAATCTCTCTCCAGTGGAAAAGGCCAGGTGCCTGGTCTGCAACCAGACCTCAAGCAGCCAGGAGAAACCAGGGGAAGCCAGTCTTCCACAGAGGACATTCAGTGCATGTGTGTGTGTGTGTATGCATTGGGGGGCAGCTGCGGGGCAGTACAACCTTACAGGGAGTGGGGTCCATAAGACCACCCTCAACACTGACACCAACAGTGAAGTTAGGGGATAGTGCACAAGGCCACCATCACTGCTGACACCAATTGCAAGTTTGGTGACTGGCTCCACATTAGTTACCTGCCTTTATGCCTTGGGTCATGCATCGTCTATTCAGTTATTCATTTACTCGCCATTTACTTAATACCTGAGATGTGGCAGGCACTCTAGAGAGGACACAAGGGTGGACAGAGCAGAGCCAGTCCCTGCCCTCATGCAGCACTCACTTTAGTGGGGAAGTCAGATAATAAAGAGCAAACCAATGATTAAGTATTAATAATTATAAATTGTGCTAGGTGCCATGAAGGAAACAAAGGGCTGAGCTCAGAATAAGCATGGGGGGGGTGGTGAAAAGAACCTGGCTTAGATTTTTGGCAGGGAAGGCAAGTTTGAGAAGGTCCTGTTTAAGCTGAGGCCCAGAGAATGAGAAGGCACCAGCTGTGGTGGAAGAACATGCCTGGCAGAGGGGTGCATGGGTGTTGGCTGCCACTTGTGGCCTCTACACAGACTGTGAAAGCAAACATAACCCTTTCCCTGTGGCTGACGCAGTCTTGTGAGGATCCAAGGCTTTGTGAGCCATGCATGGACAGGATCTCAGCCCCACACATCCCCTTGGTCTGTGCTTGTGCAGTGTGTAAACCACACAACCACACATGGCAGGCTTGGACAGACAGTGCCTGAAAACCAGCACCCCTGTGCAGTTCTACCAGGCTAGCACCAACAGGCCATTTTAATTCCATCTGACCTTGTCCATATTTTAAATAATAAGAAACAAAATTGTGCCTGTTAGCAGAGGCCATGGTGCTAGAAATGGGGTAATTCTTCAAGTCCTAGCCACTTAGGCAGTGAATGCAAGCCAAAGGGAAGAGGCAGCTCCATTTTTGTCTTCAGGGAGAACTGCATGTGTCCATTCACTGGTGTGGTCTGGAGAAGGGGTTCCATAGCCCTTGCAATAAAAGGGGATCCCAGGTGAATTTTTCCCTGGATTTCTTCATCCTTTCTCAGGAACCAGAATGTGCTGAGCAAAGGAGAAATCCTTGCCTTCTTCTCAGCTCAAAGGTCTCTGGCAGGATTCCAGCCCCAGTCAGTTCTACTTACCACACCCATACCCATGTACACAGGCACACACATTCCCTCCCAGAGGACCTCACAGGTCCAGAGCAGGGCTGGATAGAGGCCTGCATTTGCTGAACAATGATAGGAAGGTCTGCACTTACTCCAAGTCACAGTCAGTTTGATGCAGCAAGAGCCTCTGCCTCTTTTCATGATTGTTTGTTTTTAATATATTTAGCACATTATTTAAAAGTTGGAAAGCAAAAGCCATTTATAACCTTGCCTATGTCTTAGTCCATTCGGGCTGCTATAACAAAATGCCATAGACTGGGTGGCTTACAAACAACAGAAATTTATTTCTCACAGTTCTGGAGGCTGGAAGTTCAAGATCAATGTGCCAGCAGATTTGGTGTCTGGTGAGGGCCTGCTTTCTGGTTCATAGACAGCATTTCTAACTGTGTCCTCATGTGGTGGAAAGAGTCAGTGAGCTCTCTCAGGCCTCGTCTGTAAGGGCAGTAATCCCATTCGTGATGGCCCTGCCCTCAGATCTAATCACACTCCAAAGGCCCTACCTCCTAATACCATCATCTTGGGGCTTAGGATTTCATCATGTGAATTTTGCGGGGACACAAGCATTCAGACCATAGGACCATTCTGATAAATCATTTATAAAATTGTCTTTCAGAGGTTTGTATATTAGTTTCCTATTGCTGTTGTAACAAACTACTACAAACTTAGTGGCTTAAAACAACTCAAATTTATTATTTTAAAGTTCTGGATGTCAGAAGTCCAAAATCCGTCTCACTAGGCTAGAGTTAAGGGGTCATCAGGGCTATGGCCTTCTGGAGGCTCTGAGGGGAGAACCTGTTTCCTTGTCTTCTTAGCTTCTACAGGCTGCCTGCATTCCTTGGCTTATGGCCCCTTCCTCCATCTTCAGAGCCAGCAGTGTAGAAGCTCTAAAATCTCTCTCTCTCCCCCTTTGCTTCTGTCATTACCTTGTCTTCCCTTACTCTGACCCTCTTCTCTTCCTCTTATAAAAACCCTTGTGATTACATTGGGCCCACCTGAATAATCCAGGATACTCGCCCCATGTCAAGATCTTTAACATCTGCAGGATCTCACTTATATGTGGAATATAAACTAGTCCTACTCATAACAGAGGCAGAGAGTACAATGGTGATTGCCAGGGGCTGAGGGGAAGGGAAAATGGGGAGGTGATAATGAAGTTTCAGTTATACAAGATAAATAAGTTCTGGAGATCCTATATACAGCAGAGTGCCGAGAGCTAACAATACAGTGTTGTATATTTAAGATTACTAACAGGGTAGATCCTATCTTAAGTGTTCTCACCAAAAAAAAAAAAAAAGGGAGAGGTGGGGGAGGAAACTCTGGGAGATGATGGATATATTTATAGCTGTGATAGTGGTGATAGTTTCACAGGTGCATACTTATCCCCAAATTCATTGAGATGTATATATTAAATATGTACAGTTTTTATATGTCAATCATACCTCAATAAAGTGAGTTTTTTTAAAAAAAAAGATCCTTACTATGATTATATCTGTTTAGTTCCTTCTGACATGTAAAGAAACATATTCACAGGTTCTGATGGATAGGATGTGAACATCTTTGGGGAGGGGACCATTATTCTGTCTACCATAGTTTGTCTTTACAGTTTTAATGTTGTGGTTGCAATAATACTGAATATATGATTGCCTTCCATTATTAACATTGTAACAGAAATATTTCCCCACAGAATGTCTTTGTAACCATCTTTCCTCAAGGCTGAGAATACTCCATGAAGGTGATGTGCTTCAATATGCTCAAGCTGGAGACCAGGCTGTGTTCCATCCTGGGCTGCTACCCATTTTCCTGTATCTGGCATCCCCATACTTAGGATTATTGTCTTAGCATAGGTTCTCAGCAGCTGGTCAAAGAATAGGTTATGAATCTTATTACATACAGCCTAATTGCTTTCCAGAATCATTGTATCAGTTTACACAACCTCTCCTGATGAGCCTCATTTGGCTTTCTTAAAAATAAAAAAAAGTTCTCTCTTTTTATAATAAAGGTATTACTGTGTGTGGTGGTGCATGCCTGTACAGTAGCCCCAGCTACTTGGGAGGCTGAGGCAGAAGGATCACTTGAGCCCAGGAGTTTGAGTTTGCAGTGAGCTATGATGGTGCCACTGCACTCCAGCCTGGGTGACAGAGTGAGACCTTGTCTCAAAAAAAAAAAAAAAAAAATTATGTAAGGTACTACCATTTCTACCTCATGGACTTCATCTCTTAGGAGGGTGATTGGCTGCTTTCCACCTTGATAAGTATCTACAGTAGAAGCTTTATGGCTGTAAGTTAGACATGAGAAAAAAGTTCCCTAAAATGAAATATTCTTACACTGGTAATCCATTCCAATATTAAAAATAAAAGAAAAAAATCGCATCTTCCTTGGATGTTTTACATTGTTTTGCCTGAAGGGAGGAGAGAAGCTGAGTTAGGATCTGGAAGAAAACCCAATCCAAAATGGACTAGGCAAAAAGGGAATCTATTGGCTCAGATAGCTGGAAAGCACAGGGAGTAGGCTCAGGCAGGTCTAAATCCAGGAACATAATGTCTCCAGGAGCTGATCTCTGCTTCTCTCTTGTGGGCTGACTTCCTCTTTAGGGAAAGTCTTCATTTCAACAGCCCCAGGAATTCTCACCTGGTCTTACTGATCCATCCCTGTAGTTGGGAATACAGTGCTCTGGCTGTATTCCCCAGCCACATGGGGAATGGGGGGCCACATGGCCACCCCAAGAACGGCCCTGGAGTCAGGAACGGAGTCAGCTCCACCAAAGATTGTAGACTGACAGGAGGGGAAGAAGGGTCATTCCCACAAAAAAACCCCAAACAAACAACTCCCCTATGCCCCCCAACAAAAACAAAACAAAACCCCCAAACCAAAACAAAACTGCAGTTAGGATTGTCCTGTCCCCACAAACCCCCTTCTCCCACCCACCAAGACTCTAGGGTCCTTCTTAGGGAATCAATCACTCCAGCCGGGTCAAGGTCAGGCGGGGTCATTGAGGTGGCATAGGGAAACCCAAGCGCGGAAGGACAGGGCGCCGCCTGGGAAACAGGGGCCCACAGCCACCATCTGCAGGGGCTGCCCCATCCTCTGCTCTGTGCAACGACCTCTTTGGCTTCTCAAGGACAACAAGGCCGCCAGACCCAGATATACCCGAGGGACTGGGAGGCTCTCCTCACTGGGACTCTGGGTTTCTTAGGTCACATTTGCAAGGGAGGATCTGATTGCCCGGGCTCAGGTCAGGTGCCCAGCTCAGCCCAATCAGCTGTGGTGGACCTAGTGGGGGAGGGGCTGGGGAGTGGCAGGGAGGGGCCGATGAGTTACCCTTCTAGTGCCTGGAGATTCCAACCCAAGGGCTTGCAGGTCCCCTGCCAGTCTCAGCTGATTTTCTTCAGCGTTTATTGAGTGCTTACCATTTTAAACTTACACCAACAGTCTGAAGCTGAGGCTCTGAGAAGCCAGACCTCTTGCCCAGGGTCACAGCCAGTAAGTGGCTCAGAGGGCCCTCCGTGGTTAATCTGAAACTAGCACCTAGGGGAGCTGGCGAGCAGACCCAGGGTAGGGGGGACATGGAGGACTCTCTCCAGGTCGAGGTTCTTGAAAGGAGGGTTGGAAGGTGGTGCTCGAGGGGAGCACCCTCGAGCCGAACGCCTCGGCTTTTGCCCCCAGGCTCCTAGCTGGCCTACACTGGCCCAGGGACACGGCTTCAGCTCCTATTGAGGTTCCTGGAGCCCCATTTTACTCGTCCCTCCCAGCCTCCCTGAGGTCTCGTCCTCCTTTCCGTGCTTGCCAGTCTCTGGGAGTGGGCTGGGCCCTTGTGTGTGGAGTGGGGACGGCCAGCTTGGGAAGCCCCTAGTCCCCTGTCGGGAAGGGGCAACTCTCGGGCCTGGGAGGGTCATAACATCTGTCCTCTACTCCCTAGGATCTTGAAAGGGGCTCTTACTCACATTCTCAGTCAGATCTGAGTGCCCCCCACCCCCATAGGGCCTAGGGCACCCTGTCCGCCCCTCCCATCAGCTCCCTTCTTCCTTAACACCCCACCCCACTGAAACATTTCTGAATTGAGTGGCCACTCTCCCATTTAATCTGCCTTCTCCGGCGCCCCAGTTGCCTACTGCTTTAGCTTGTGTCACAGCTGGCTGTGAGCCAGTGTCCTGATTCTGTAGCCCAGCGCCTTCTCCACGGGGCCCTAGACGCCTCAAGCCTTTGAGGGCGTTTGTTGGTCTAAGGCTGAGTGTGCAGAATCTTCATCCAGCTACAAATTCGTTAATTCTCAAAGCCTGCTTCGGGTTGGCCTTGCGCGGGACGCCGGGGACACTCAGTGGTGAACGAGACCACCCATTTAGGCCTAACGGGGAGAAAGTGACCGTTCACTCCACATATATTAACCAAGCCCGGAGGGATGCAGGCTGGGCGCCCTCGGCTGACCGGCGTGACCTCCTGGAGCCTTGAGACCCAACAGGGGTCTCACAAAACCCAATTTACTTTTTTTTTTACTTCTCAAAATGGTCAGGAAATGACTGCCAGTAGCTTTGCTATAGGAGAAAATTGTCTGCTAATTTGCAGTGCAAACTGGGCGCACAAGGGTTTTCTCTGACATTTGCGAGCCAGAGCGCAGTGAAGGGTCGGAGGCGCCGGAAACATTGTGTCCAGGGCACCGAGCCCAGGAGCAACAGTCGCGGCAGCTACTCTGTATTTGCGCCGCCTCCGGCTCCCGGTGCCCCGGCTGGGCCTGGGACCGCCCTCTGGGATTCGAGGCCCGTGAGAGTTTTGATGAGGGGACCCGGAGGCCACCTCCTCCACCTAGGCTAGGCCTAGGTCCAGCGTCACCTGCCACATCAATTCCCAGGGGAGAGGCGCGGGTTGTCTCGCAGCCCAGAGGCCGAGCAGGAGGCCCAGGAGCCCGGCGCGCCTTCTATTGTCGCCAGGACCTCCAGGCCACCGTTCAGCAAAACGGAAGGCCCCCTCCTTCTTCCAGAAAGCTTCCACCGGCCCGGAGGTTTGCAGCAATGACCCGCGTGTCCCTGCGCACGCACACACCGTGCACACGTCAGTCCTACGCCTCCCCGTCGCCCCGTGACCGGGCGCACGCAGGCCCTTACGCGCGCCAGCACACGCCGCGAGGCTCACGCGTCCGCTGCGGGCGCTCAGGTGCCCAGAAGGGTAAGAGCTCGGCTCGCCGGCGGGACGGGGAACCGGCCCGGGCCTGGGCGCTGTCCCGGGTGGGGCCCGGGGGCGGAGCTTGCCGGTCCAGGCGCGCACCGGGAGAGGCGGGTCCGCGCCGCCGCCGTGCGCGCCGCCCCTCCCTTAGCCCCGCCGCTTGCTCTTCTTCGTTCCTCCGCGCCGCGGCCCCCGCCGTAGCAGCCGCCGAGCCCGCTGCCACCGCCTCTGAGGTAGGCGCAGCGGAGAAGGGTCCGAGCTCGGCCTGCGCTCCGGGCCGCGGGCCGGGGCTCCGCGGAGTTGAGAGGGAGGAATGGGGGAAGGAGCGGGCGAGGGCGAGGGGCCCAGGAGCAGGGAGCCGGGGAGGGAACAGGAGCGGTCAGCGCGGGCCTGGTTGGTCAGCGGCGGGCCGAGAAGGCCGCGCGGGCGGGTGCCGAGGGTGGAGCGCGAGGCCGAGGGTCCAGAGGCGCCTGCGGCTGGGGGCGAGAGACCGTCCGGACTTTCGGGCGGAAGGGCACGGGCCGCCGCGTGGAGGCCCGGCCGCCCGCGGATCTAGGTGACCTTCCCCGGCGGCGCCCTCTGGCCCTCGATCCCACCAGTGCGCGTCCGGCAGGGCCCCGTCCGCTGCCCACGCTGGCCAAGCTAGGCCAGGCCACGCTGCCGCCGCGGGGATGAGCTCATGTGACGACCGTAATAGCCCCGTGTCCGCGGCCCCACACACCCTGGCCGGCCCATGCCTGGAGAAGCTGGCGCCCGGCACCAGTCGCGTGTGCCTGCGCCTTCTCGGGCGGAACGGGTGGCCGAGAGTTGACTTAGGCCGCAGGGGCCGGGGCTGGGGCTCCGGTCTGGCCCGGAGGTTTGGCCTCGGAAAAGGAGGCCCACAGGGAAGGATGTGGCCTCTTTGGCCTTAGGAGGGATTCCTAGTTTGGTAGCTCATTCATTCGCTAAATGCGGCAGTGCATTCAGGGAACCGGTTCGGATTAGAGGCCCTACGTTCTGGTGATTTGTCCAAGGTCACACAGCTGGGAGGATACCAGGCCTCAGTTTTGTCATCTGCAGAATGGGAACAATTATACCTCTCCTTCGTTGGGTTTTGGGGAAGAGTAAAATGAGTTGATTAACATGAAGCCTTCAGAACAGTGCTGGTATGGAGAAGGCCTAGGTAGAAACCCTGACACTTACCTTTGGGGCTTTTGGGGAGGATAGAGCTCATTCCTTGTAGACCATTTTGCTCCACGTCGTATTCTGGAAAGGGTTCAATAAATATAGCTCCTGTTATTTTAAACATTATTATTGCCCTATTATTAGCAAGCATTTGAATATCAGGCATTGAGTAACTTTCAGGATAATTCATGAAAAATCCTGTAAGTTTACAAAATTGGCAAGGTCAGACTAGAGCAGTAAGTTTGCATGTGCAGACCTTGAATGCAGGGGCAGACCTGGGCCTACTCTAGGCTTGTTGCACTTGAGGCCCTTATCCCCTTGACCAGCCACCCTTCTCCAGAGGAGATAGGGTGAAGGGCTCCCTTTTTGCCTAATACGCTGTTGGCAACGCCAGGGCACACTACCCAGGGCCAGCCTTCCTTCTCTCCACCCCAGCTCTGGACTGACTGAGCTCCCAGAGGGTCAGACTTAGGCCCTCTGCAGCTCTGTCTTCAGTGCCTGGGCGGTGTCACCTGGCACACAGTAGGTGCTTGAGAAGGATCTGTGGGAGTAAATGCACTCTTTGTATCCAAGAGTCGACCCACTCTTATTGACAGAGGGTTAGTTTTACCATTCCAGCATGTGGTACATAGTAGGTGCTCATTAGGTATTTGTGAAATTATTGAATGGGCATGTGTAGGGGCTGCAAGCCCAGACCCTAGTGCCTCGATTCTGGACATCCTTATGAGGGACACAGACATCTCACTTCCAGAAAATAGCATCTCCTAGCAGAGTCACAAATATTTAAAGAACTGTAACAGTACGTACAGCCCTAGAGCAGTGAGAGGCAAAAGCTGTTTTCTAATTTGAAATACCTGCTTTAACACATTATCTTCATTCTGTGCCTTTCCAAGTCCCATGGGAAACTTGTTGAACTGGTGTTTCTGGGTTTGAAGAGAGGGTGACATGGGTGAATGGGATTCTATAGAAGGCCTTGGGCCTGGTGCCCATCTTTCTCTGATGGTGGGCGGGTCCATGGCTTGTGCTAGAGTTGTCCTGAATAAGGTACCTGGCCCAGGGAGTGGGGATGGCACACAGTTGATTACTTAGTTTTGTTTCTGCTGTTCTGAATGGGGCTAGAGGCAGGGATTATTTGTGGCACAGAAAGCTGGGGCTCAGGTGGACCATACAGTGGGAGGTGACTGTGGGCCTCTGGCCCTGCTGAACACTAGGCAGATGTGAACAGTGTACTCCAAGCTGGTGGTGATGAAGGGCATTCATCTCCTACCTTTACCAGTAAGATGCTTCTGAAGCACGGAAGTCCACTTTGCCCTTGATGGTATAATGTCTTTTGGTGGTAGAGGCACATATGTGACCAAGGGCCAACCCAAGCCTGGGGGTAGCCCCTCAGGGTGCTTTGAGGGTTTGTAGTCTGTGGCTTTGGGCTTCCAATGGACTCCTGTGGGAGCCACTGAGAAGAGGTGACCAGTGGGATCCTCAGCTAGGCCTGGGCACATTTGTCCATTTTACTGCTTACTCACAGAGGGGTTGGAACAAGTGGGACTCTAAGCTCTTTACCCACAACTGTGCTTGAGTCCACAACACAGGTCTGACATGAGCTATAGAGTTTATCTAGTATAGGTCAAGTCACTTTCTTGTGCCTCAGTTTCCCTACTATAAAAGTACAATTGTAATCATCACAGTCATTGTTTATTGAGGGCTTGCTCAGTACCCTCCTGGGGCTTGATGTATGTTCTGTGACATTGAATCCACCACTCTACAGTCCCTGTAAGAGAGGTACTATGTTTCCATTTCACAGGTCGGGGTCTTGAGCAAAGAGAGGTAAGGTAACGCCTCTGAGGTAACACAACCTGGCAGGAGTGGAGCTGGGGCTCAGGGCCTGGTCTGGCTGGTTGCAGTGCTGGTGCTCTCATGGTGCACTTGCAACTCCAAGGGGCCACTGCAAGGAGCTAATAGATGTGCATGCCTTTGAAGAGCAGAAATTGCTGATCAGGTGGGAGATGGTATTCTTTCACACTGATGAGAGTGAGCTTGTGCATGGCTGCATGTAGGCCAGCTGGCAATGGACAGTGGTTGGTGGAGTCACCCCTAATTGTTGCAAGGACAGTGGTGCTGATTGTCTGTTAGAAGGGTCAGTTTTCCCTGGGACGATGTTGGAGACATTCTTTCAGCACCTGGCTGGACAATATTCAGCTAAACAGTACCTCATTATGGATGGGGGCTGTTAGGACTGTGGACCCTGAGGTTCAAGGTGATCTTTTGGCAACATGCTCATCAACCATTATTATAATAAGAAATATACAAAATGAAAACCTGTAATAAAATACTAGTTGTGTTTGTTCCATGCTTACCTTGTTCCAGCCACTGTACTAAGTGTTTTATATTAACGAACTAATTCAGTCCTCATAATTATGTCCATCTGGGTGCTCTTTCCGTATATGAGAGCTGAAGAAAAATGAGGTACAGAAAGGTTGTGACTTGCCCAAGTTCACACACCTAGAGAGTGGTGGGGTAGGATTGGAACTCAGGTCTGCTTGGCTCCCTAGGCTACCTGCCCAAGACTGTCTGTGTTAACCCCGGTAGGTTAAGTCAGGCAGCCAGGCTCTGGGGAATGTGAGGTGTCTGAGGTCAGGCAGGAGCCCAGGTGTGCCTGGGACCCAGACCCTGGCATGTTTGCTGCCAGCCCAGGCCATCTCCCCTTGACGGGTGGGTAGGCAGGCTACCCCTAGTCAGCTACATGCTCCTGAGTCTCCTGGAAGGCTGTGCTAGTGGTGGCCCAGCTCCCAGGGTGTTTTAAAATAGAAGCAACCCTGGAAAGCTCAACTGCCCCCTGTGGACTGTTGTGGAAGGGGGAGAGGGGAGGGCAGCTGTATTGGGAGCACAGACCTGCTACCAGAGCACAGGGCCATTGGCTTTGCCAGCATCCTGGCAACCAAACCAGGGACTGTTGTTCCCTGGGCTGCTGTTTCCTGGTAAGAAAGAGAAAGTGCTGGGGTGTGGGTGTGTGTGTGGGAGGCTCCTGATTGTGTTTGCCCCCGTGGGGTTAGCTGCTTTTCCTGGTCCCCAGGGTTAGGGGGAGGTGCTTTTGGTCTAATCCGTGGCTGGGCTGATGCCCCTTCCATAGGCTGGCCCACTTTTGCCCTGCAGACTACCTAGAATGATGTCAAAGCAGCAGCAGAGCCAAAGGCCTGTCCACAATTCTCTCTTCCTGAGGGATTCTGGGATGATGACAGTGGTGATGACTGTGACTGCTGTGTTGGTCAGGGTCCTTTCAGGAACCAAGTGCTTACTTACTTAACACATGGTAATCCAAGAGAGTTTAATGAAGAGATCATTTGCAAAGGTGTGGAGAGGGTGGAGGGGACCCTTCAGGGGTGTGGGCCTGGGTCTTTTAACACCCCAAGACCTGCAGGGGAGGGGACCTCTGGCAGGAGCTGTGGCCTTGGGTAGAGGAAAGTAGTCACTGCCCACCTGAGGCTCTGGAGGGAGGGGGCCTAGGGGATGAGTACCCCGACCTCGCTCTTCCCTGAGCGGGGTACATCTCTGCAAGTACCTTGCATTGGCTGAACCCAACCATGAGCCCATTGATAACAGTCCATAGTGACCAGCTGTGGGGCACAGAGTGGGGTGGAAGTGGGGGAAGTGGATCTGGAGGGGCAATAAAGAGTATCCGGTGTAATGGATTATGGTTCCTGCTGTCGTTTATTGAACACTCACCCTGTGCCAGACATTCCTTAGTGTTCTACCTGTTTTACTTATTCCTTATAACAAACTTCCTTAGAAAGACAGTCTTGTTAGCCTCATTTTATAGATGAGCAAAATGAGACCCTAAAAGTCTAAGTGGCTTATTCTAGGTCACACAGCCAGTAAGGGCTACAGCCAGGACTAGAACCTCTGCCAGGCACATAGCCCTTCCAGTAGTTCACTGTGCCCTGCTGCCTGGGCACCTGGGTGGGCTGGGAAATGCCATAATAGGGTGGCTCCTGGCCTTCAGATCCTAGCCCTGCCACCCTTGCCCTTGAAGGTGGTGTCTCAACCCACTTGTGTGTTTTCTGTGTTCAAGAAACTTTTCTTCCTGGCTGAGCCTTGGGGACCCATGGCCACCCTGCTCCGTGTATCAACCATTGCGGTGGTTGTTGGCTCTCTGGGGGTGCCAAGGCTCCCCTGCGTGGTTCCTTCTGAGGGAACCTCTGCAGAGAAAAGAGTGTATTTCAAGATGGGGGTTCTGGTGGGTACTTGGTGAAGGGAATGAGTCAATTTTTCTCAGTGGCACCTGGGGACAGCCCCTGCTTGCTAGGCAGCAAAAGGCTGAGAAGGGGAGCAGGAAGAATGCTGCCTCCTCTGGGAGGCTTTTGAGCAAGGGCCCCAGGCAGTTCTCTTACACACTGAAGTCAGGGCACTCTGCCCTGCTCATGCTTGCTGGGCAGGGTGGCAGTGGTCACCTCGGAGTATAATGTTCCCCCACAGTCTTTGCCTGATAACCCTACCATCCCAGTGTAGTTTGAATCTGTTCTTGGAACCAGTATTGACACCACTGTCTAGATAGTTTTTCCTTCTGGCATCTCTACTGCAACAGCCTGTTGGAACGTGACTTGTTGACACAACATGGCTCAATTTCAGGCACAGTGGTTGGCTTTTAAATTTTTCTGTTCTTAACTTAAAAAAATTATCAATATACCCAAACAACTTAAATAATGAAGCAGAATAAAAAATGAAAATCTTATTTGGACTCCATTCCTTCCCTGAACTTCCTTCCCTCTCCAGAAGCATCTCCAAGGCAGCCACAATTTGCAGATTGGCTCGTATCCTTCCACATGGTTTTCCATCCGTTCACAAATTCATGAACATAGAAAGGTTTTCCTCTGATTAAAAGGAATTACAAATTTTTTGTGACTTGCTTTTTTTCAATTAATATCATAGATGGCTTTCTATGCCACCTTATTCTTTTTTATTACCATGTGGTACTCCTTAGTTTGCAAGTACAGCACCTTAGTTTTTGTTCATTCGTTTCCCTATTGATGGACATTTAAGTAGCTTCTGGGTTTTGTTTTACAAATGCTTTGGCAAGGATGCTGCAGTGAGCATCCTTGTGTACACATCTTTGGGTGCCTTGGGCAGTACTGTGGGGTGGGTTCTTAGGAGTGGAATTGCTATTTGGGTTAATACTGGGTTAATTGCCCAGCAATTACTCTTCAAAAAGAGTGTACAGTAGTACTCCCACTTGATGTGAATGAGAGGGATGGGCTGTTTTCTACACCCTCACCCACACTGGATATTGTCATTTACATTTTTGCCAATCTGCTGGTTAAGTGAGCTTCCCAAACGCAAACATGTCAGTCACTCCACAGTGACTCCCTGTGGCCTTAAAAAAAAGTCCATGCTTGGTTTTGAGGTCAGAAACAGCGGGTGCTTACATCTGAAGGCACTCTTAGGCTGAGGTGGGGTCAGGCGGGGGGTCAGGTGGGGTGGTGGTGGGGGTGGTGCTAGTCATGGGTTCCATACCTGGTGGTGCTGCAGCCACCCTGCAGAGGGAGCTCCTGCTGCCTGGTTACATTGTAATTTACTTAGTCCCTGTTGTCAGATACTAAGTTTCTGCTTCCCTGCACCCCCCCCCCCCCGCTTTTTTTAATTTGTTGCTCGTTGCTCATTCACTCATCAGACAGACATTTGTATTGGATGCCTACTATGTGCCAAGCCTTAGCATCTTTGTATACGTAGCTTTTTCCATATTTTGGATAAATTAATACATGACAGGCTCTGGGGTGCTTTGAGTTCAGGGTGTGATTTGGGGGTAGGTGTGTGTGTGGGGGGATGGGTGGGGGCACTATGAGCAGAGCAGCTGTCACTGCCATGCAGCTGATGAGTCAAGGAGGTGGTGTATCCCCAAGATAGAGGTTATGTAAGTGTTATGCAGGCCATGCTGGGTGAGAGATACACTATCCTTCCCCTCTGAGCTTCCAGGATGGACTGGATTTTCATTCCTCAGCTGGAGCGAAGCTTGCATAATTTGTTCAAGGTCAGCCAGGGAAAGGTTGGGTAGGTAGGCTGGCAGGCTGTGGAGGGGAACCAGGGACTCCTGTCTCCTGATGTGACTTCCTGGTCCTTCTCAAAGTCATCAGCGACTGCAGGCAGGTCTACTCAGCCTGGTCCTGCCATCTCTCTGTTTCCCACTCGCAATGGGAATGAAGCCCCTAGGCTCTGCCCTGAAGCCATCACCCAGGCAGAGAGACCTGTGGTCCCGTCTCCCCTAGGATGCCCTCTGATTTCCTTGCCTGTGCCAGACTGCCCTGCTTCATGCTCAGCCTCTGGAGGCTGGGCTTTGGAGGCCCAGGAGTGGGTGCTGCAGAGACAGCTGTGCGTTGGTAACTAACTGCACAGTGAGCAATTTGGAGCAGATCTGGGTGGAAGGAGGGACTGGGAGGGACCAGGGCCAGAGTTCATCCTTCAAGTCAGCACCCTGGAAGGGTGTTAAGTGAGAAAGCAGGGCTCCAACTTCTCTCTCCTCTGGGCCTGGCCAAGAAAACTAATGCTGATCATTATTTCTACTATAAAATTGTTTCTGAAATGGCTTCTGAGAGCTTTGTAAAAATGGGCATTTTCGGGTGCTGTTTGTGGTTGTAAGAAAGTTGAACTTCTCAGGGAGAGGCAGAGCTGTCACAGGCCTTTCCTTAGTCCTGTCAGGTAGGTACAGCAGTGCATGGGCCAGGCCAGGCCACTCAGAAAGCTGGAGAGGAAACACAGCAGTTGGGGGCCTTTAGTGCAGGAGTGAGTCATCCTTTTGCTCTCCTCAGTGGTGTTACTTCAGGTTCAGGAGTGGACTTGACTCCATCCAGCCAGTGGTTCCTGTGTGTCTTTGCCAGGTGCTGTGCTGGGGAGAATGCTTATCTGAGCCCCCAGAACAGGGGAGATTGTGCTGCATTGTCTGTATTCAAAGAGATGGGAAGAGAGTGTGGCACACAAATGAGGAAGCTGGCATCCAGGATGGCTTAAATGAAGTGTTGGCACTTAAGGATATATTTTAGTTAACCAGCAAGTTCACTTATAAGTGGCTGGTACCAAATAAGTTAAGTGTGGTGGGACTTCAAAGAAGGGAGCCCACAGCCCCACGAGAGCCTGGCCTTAGCTGAGCTCAGCCATCCGACCCCCTTGTCCTTGGATAGTAATCTCCTTAGTGGCCTTAGTGGCCTTGTATTTTAGGCTGATGTTTGCTGTGGGTGGAGTGTTTTTTGACAGGTGGCTTTGCTTGTTGGGTTTTGGGGATTAGTGATGAGAGAGGGCATTTGGGGAACATTAAATGATGAGTGTACTGCATTTCCCCTGAGGGAGGGCCCAGTCCAGATGTGAAGGCTATTGTGTCTGGGAGGCAGGTCCTGGAGCCTCTGTTCCCGTGAAGCCAGGGGAGAGTGGCAGGGAAGGCTCCGGCTCCTGAGGTCCAGGGAGGTCTTAGCTGACCCAGAAATATTGCCACTGGACTGCTCCCCCACAGGCTGTTTTTGGCCCGGCTGGGAATGGGGCAGCATGGGAGAGGGGTGCTCAGTACACTGATGGCTTGGTAACCTTGGCGGGGATGGAGAATGTTCTGGGCCCTTTGCTGATATATTCTGCAAGTCTGCTTGGGGCTGCATTACCTCAGCTTTCAATCCAAAGTTGTTTCGTGTTGGCTTCGTCTAGGAAGGGGCCAGACCCAGCTGTGGCTGAGACATGTGCCATTAGGCAAGGGGTATTTCTTGAGGACCTGATGGATGGTTTCCTGGTCTGTCCCTGAGGTGGATGTGCCTACAGGGTTAGTTTGGGAGGAAGGAATAAGGAAAGGGGAGTCCCTAGACTTGACAGAGCCAGTGGGGCAAGCCTAAACTGGGTCTTCCCTGCTCTTTCCCCTGACCCTAATGTGGGCTGCCCATGGTTCCAGCCTGATCATGTGCAAGAAATAACAACAGCAGTGACAAAAATAGGACAGAGTAAACAGCTCACTGCTCTCTGCTCTGACACAAAAGTGAGCAGGGACAAAATTAACAAAGCATCCGCAAAAAGTGAAATAGGACCTGAACCATAATTTCACGATTTAAAATTGTGGAAGTTTATAGCTATTTCTTTTACAGTGTAATCAGTGATTCTGGGGGCTGTTTGCAATGTCTTTGAAGTTAAGGCCTTGGTCAGGAAGGCAACTTTCAGTTGTGATATTGTTCACTTGGGGTCACTTGAACCACTTTTTAGTGGGCTCCCTCCCACTCACCAGGAACGTGTCATGAATGTGTTTATTTGTGTGAGTGCATATACATGTAACTTTGGATGGGGTATATGCAGATTCATTTTGATAATTTAGGTATACTGTATTTTAAAAATTAGCAGAACCGTCCATGTGGTTAATTGACACCAATGATTCTGGGAGTGCGAGGAGGTGCAGGAGATGGGGCTTTCTCATGCATGGCCCCCTCTCCTCCTGGCAGAGCATAGAGTGTGCTGTCCCAGATGAGGGTTTTAATTCTGTGTGTACAGCATATACAGCATGTCAAAGCAAAACCTACCAGGGATGTAGTGTGGTCCTTAGGGCAAAGACTATTTGAGTTATTCTCCTTCCTTGAACACTGAGGTGCTTAATAAATGTTTATTGTCTGACTTACTAAGAGGCAACAATCCCAAGTACTACTTTGATAATTGGTTTTTATAATAAAGTCACACTGGAGCTCAGTAAATGTTTGTTTAAATTAATTTTTTTTGGAGGATGTGTTTGGATTTCTTTCTATGTGAGGAGTTGTCTAATTGGTTAGGTTTTACTCTAAAAGTGGGTTCCCCTAAAATGTAAAAGTTTTGTGAAAAGTTGGGCCTATTCTGGCACATAGTAGGTATTCCATAAATACTGTTGAATGAATGAAATGAGAACCATATGAGAAATATGTTGCCATGAAACACTCTGATTTCTATTCAGTACATTTAATGTCCTAGCAGCTTACATTTTGTAAGAAGATCTATTTTATTGGCGAGAGTCCTGCAATTCAGTAAAGTAGCTGGCTCATGGGAATGTGTCTTTGACAGTTAATTCATTCAGCCAATATTTACTGACTCCTACTATGTTCTGGGCCTGTGCTCAGTCCTGGGGATGCCAAGGAGGTCTAAAGTCAGGCTGATCCTCTGTCAACAAAGACTTATTGGATGTCTCAAGCTCTGGCCACACAAAGGATAAGACAGCACAAGTTTCTCAGCCCACATCTGGGAGGATTAGTTGTGTGGAACTCATAGTGCTAGATGATTTTTATTGGTTGCTAATTATATCTAATAATTTTTGTTGATGGAAAATTAATTTCCCTAATTACCAATGTATTTATTTTGGTGGTTATTTTATTGTAGCAGAAGATGGCTGTGCCTCCCACGTATGCTGATCTTGGCAAGTCTGCCAGGGATGTCTTCACCAAGGGCTATGGTGAGTGTTGTGGGGAAGGAGGGAGGGGCTTTTCAGCTCATACACTGGGTTAGCGTGTTTGAGATTTTACCTATAACAGTTTTGGAGACCTGGGTCAGTCAGCTGTTCAGAACTTTCATGTTAGGGAAAAAAGATAAGCTCTCTGTGTCTAGTGAAGCAGTTTAGATTGTGCACCCAGTAGGGGCAGGCCTGTGAATCGCTGCCGAGAAGCAGACATTCTCCTTTTCTCTTTCAAGCATGGAGCAGTGTGGTGGAGGGTGCTGCAGTGGAGCGCGCCTCCTAAATTTAGCCCGTCCTCAGGCACGTGCCCACGAGGCCTGATGACTATGTCTGCCAGCTGTCAGGCACCTTCTTCTCAGACCCTGCCAGGAGCACAGGTGGGGCCCAGGTGGAGCCTGTGCCCTTTCTGTCTGCTGTTGTTCCATAGCAGCCGAGCTCCCCACACAGGCAGGCAGCAGCCGAGACTGCATGCCCTCAGCCCTCGTGGCCAGTGTGTGCTTCCTTTTAAAAAAAAAGCATTTTGAAACAGCCATAAGGGAGGCAGAGGTGCTGTTCTCGAGTTAGTTATTTAAGCTATTAACAGTTGTCTTTTTCTTTCTTTAGGATTTGGCTTAATAAAACTTGATTTGAAAACAAAATCTGAGAATGGATTGGTAAGTTGTACAACCCACATAGAATGTGGGGACTTATTGTAGATCAACAAATAATTGCCATGTCCTGGCTGGCAAAGCCAAAGGAACGCCCTTATTTTGACTGTAGCAGTGTGTGGTTTTCACATTCATTGCATCCTCTACATGATGGGTGGGTGGTCCAGGGGGACCACGTCACTAGGCCCCTAATTCAGCAGCTGGTAATACTTATAGGAAAATGGGGACAGGTTTCAGTTTTAGTTTTCCTTGTCCTTCTTACTTTAAAATTGACCTATGTTCAACCACATAATTATTAAAAAAAATTTTAGTAGTCCCTTTTAGATTGTGCATGCAGTAATTGTTGGAAGGAAGAAGTTTTGGGTTTGAATTACTGCTCTGTCAGTTTTAGCTCCGTGCTTTTTCTCTGTACTAGGCTGAAGCCAGGGTGGGGGTGGGGGGTTGCCTTCCTGTCCAGACTGAAGAGTTAGAGGGGAGGAAGGAAGCTGTCTCTTGACAAAGAATGCCCCATAAGATTCCTTTAAGTAGCAGGCTCCTTTACCATCATCTGTACTTCAAATATCTAATTGACTTGTAGAATTAACTTTTGCCCTGACACATTCAGGGTGTCATCTCTCGCACAAAGGCAGTTTACAGTCTGTACAGGGACAGAGTGACACCAAGTGAGTGTTGGGGTGCAGACTGTGACGCTCTTCTCTCTCTCCTTTGCAGGAATTTACAAGCTCAGGCTCAGCCAACACTGAGACCACCAAAGTGACGGGCAGTCTGGAAACCAAGTACAGATGGACCGAATATGGCCTGACGTTTACAGAGAAATGGAACACTGACAATACGCTAGGCACCGAGATTACTGTGGAAGATCAGGTAATGGCTGCTGTGAAAAGACAAGGATTTATTAATTCACATCTGCTGGCCTGCCTTGTGACTAAACCTGCTGGCAAATTTCTTTTCTGTTCAGCTTGCACATGGACTGAAGTTGACCTTCGATTCATCCTTCTCACCTAACACTGGGTAAGATTCTCATGTGTTCTCTCCACAAGGACGTTCTGTGATGTTGCAGGTGGTGGAAGTCCTCTGGGACAAAGGGTTTTGGGGGTGGGGCTGACATCACCTAAAAGGCAGCCTCCAAGACCCGGAGATTTAAGGTCTCTGGTTTTGATTCAGTCCCAGGAGACACATCCACATTCGTCCGTTAATGGACTGCTATAACAAGCACTCCTTAATTCAGGAGTGGTATTTACCCAACAAATGTTATTTGAGTGCCTCCTGTGCTTGACTCTGTGCCCATCTGGGGATCTGAGGGTGCCCAGGCCATGGTTGCTACCTCCAAGGAGCTTCCTTCCTTCCTTTTCTTCCTTTCTTTTTTTTTGAGACAGAGTCTCACTCTGTTGCCCAGGCTGGCCTGCAGTGGTGTGATCATAGCTCACTGCAGCCTCGAACTCCTAGGCTCAGGTGATCCTCTTATCTCAGTCGAGTAGCTAGGACTAGAGGCACGTGGCTCCATGCCCAGCTAATTTTTTATTTGTAGAGATGGGGGGGGGGGTCTCAATATGTTGTTCAGGCTGGCCTTAAGCAGTCCTCCTGCCTCAGCCTCCCAAAGGGCTAGGATTACAGATGTGAGCCACTGCACCTGGTGGAGCTTCTTTTCTAACGGAGGATTTGGACCAGTGTTTAGCAGGATTTTATGATTGGATTCTGCACTGTTAGTATTCTCCTGGCCTCAGCCAGGGAGGCTGCAGGATTTCTGGACAGTAATGTTCCATTTCATGTGAGTTAGGTTGCTAGTAATGTAAGTGGTCAAGGCTAAAGGGTAACGGGTGACATTTGGAAGCAGGATTAACTGGTCAGTCTTGCCAGCCTCATTTCTTCTGGTGTGGAGGACCCTTCTCCCAGCTTCCTGCTTAGGGACGCTGAGACCATGTGGGTTTAACTGCAAGGTGGTTCTTGAGGCTGTACTTTGTGCCCCAGGCCTCTGGCCACAAATAGATTAGGCTTGTTGGTTATTGACACATCAGGAGGCAGGATAGTGTGTTGGTCTGCCTCAGCTCCTGGGTACTTTCCAAAGTGGCTAGAAGGAATCATTCCCTTCTAGAATACATTGTTGTTTTTTTCTACTCTGAGTGGTGGGTGTCCTAAACCTGGGGAGGGTTGTTTTGTACACTGATGATGGGATCAAGAGCATATATTGAATTTTTGTTTTTAAAAATTATGGTAATCTTAATAGGTAAAGAAATTTTGGTAAATTTATTCATTAGATTACTACCTATCATTACAAACAACTAATTTTTGATACACTCAACAAAAAGTTAAAATTCACAGATATCATGATAAATAAAATAAACAAAACAAATAAAATTACATACTTCATTATTCTACTTTTATAAATTGTATAAAATGGAAATTAATTTAAAGTAATATGAAGAAGTTCAGTAGTTCATTGTGGGCATGGTAGGAGAAGAGAAGGAGTAGGCAGGAGGAATTATAGGAGCACAAGAGAAAATGTTCTGCTATAAACATTTGAGTTCAGGTGTCTTTTTTATAGAGTTTCTTTTTTTCCTTTGGGTAAATGCCCAGTGGTGGGATTGCTGGATCAAGTGGTGGTTCTACTTTTGGTTCTTTGAGGTGTCTCTGTACTCCTTTCCACGGAGGTTGTGCTGGTTTGAAGTCCCACCAACAGTGTGTGAGTGTTCCTATATCTCCTCATCCGTGCCAGCATTTGGTGTTTTGGGACTTTTTGGTGAAAGCCATTCTCACTGGAGTTAAGTGATATCTCATTGTGGTTTTGATTTGCATTTCCCTGACAATTAGAGATCTTGAGCATTTTTTTATATATTTGTTGGCCATTGGTCTGTCTTCTTGTGAAAAGTTTCTGTTCATGTCTTTCGCCCACTTTTTAATGGGGTTGTTTGATGTTTTCTTGCTGATTTGCTTGAGTTCTTTATAGATTCTAGTTGTTAGCCCTTTTTTGGATGTATAGCATATGAATATTTTCTCCTATTCTGTAGGTTGTCTGTTCACTCTAATGATTGTTTTCTTGGCTGTGCAGAAGCTTTTTAGTCTGATCAGGTCCCAGTTATTTATTTTTGTTGTTGCTGTGATTGCTTTTGGGATCTTCTTCATGGGTTCTTTGCCTAGGCTGATGTCTGTGAGAGTTTTTCCAATATTTTCTTCTGGAATTCTTACAGTTTCATGCCTTAGGTTTACGTCTGTTTTCCATTGTGAGTTGATTTTTGTGAGTGGTAAGAGGTGTGGATCCTGTTTCAGTCTTCTGCATGTGGCTGTCCAATTCTCCCAGCACCATTTGTTGAATGGGGATTCTTTCCCCCAGTGTATGTTTTTGTCTGCTTTGTCAAAGATCAGATGGCAATGTGAGGATGGTTTTATGTCTTCGTTCTCTGTTCTGATCCATTGGTCTGTGTCTCTGTTCTTGTGCCAGTACCATGCTGTTTTGGTTGCTGTGGCCTTGTAGTATAGCTTGATGTCTGGTGAATTGATGCTTCCCAATTTGTTCTTTTTGCCTGGGGTTGTTTTGGCTATATGGGGTCTGAATGCTGGCATGGATGTGGAGAGATGGGAACACTCATGAAATGTTGGTGGGACTGCAAGCTAGTGCAATCTCTGTGGAGAGTAGTGTAGAGATACCTTGGGGAACTGGAAGTGGAGCTACCATTTGATCCAGCAATCCCACTACTGTGTGTTCACCCAGGGGAAAAGAGGATATTCTATAAAAAGGACACCTGTACGCGAATGTTTATAGCAGCACAGTTCACAATTGCAAAGATATGGAAACAACCCAAGTGCCCATCAATACGTGAGTGGATTAATAAAATGTGGTATATGTATACCATGGAGTACTACTCAGCCATGAAAAAAACGGTGAACTAATACCTCTTGTAGTAACTTAGATGGAACTGGAGACCATTCTTCTAAGTGAAGTATCATAAGAATGGAAAAGCAAACACCACATGTGCTCATCATTAAACTGGAACTAATTGATCAACACTTATGCGCACACATGGAAATAACATTCATCGGAAATCAAGCAGGTGGGAGCAGGGAGGAGGGGATGGGTAAATTCACACCTAATGGGTATAATACACACTATCTGGGTGATGGGCACACTTATAACCTTGACTGAAATGGTACAAAAGCAATTTATGTAACCAAAACGTTTGTACCCCCATAATATTCTGAAATAAAAGAAAAGAATTACAAAAAATAAATAAAAATTATGGTAAAATATGCATATAAAATTTACCATTTTAAATGTGTAGCTCAATTGCATTATGAATTTCATTTTTTGCCATTCCATATTATTTTCCTCTCTCCCTCCTTCCTTTTTTCCATTCCAACAAATATTTATTAGAGGGAGGATCTACTAAGTCCAGACCCTTTGCTGGCTATGGGGTACCCACAAGCAACTGGGCAGACAAGGCTTTTACCCTAGAGATAAGTCTTTTTATAACCTGGTTATGGATGATCTGAAGACAGTAGGCGATTTACTCTTGTTCTCTTCTCTGTTACAGTTTCTTGTGCCAGGAGCATTGCCTTCTTTCTTGTCCACTTCCTCCCAGGGTACCCTGCTATGCTATCAGGGAGAAGTTCCTCAGAGAGACCCTCTAATAGGATGAGGGGCTGGAGGATGTCCCTACATGCTTGAATTTTCTGGGACTTTGCTTACTACCCTGAGATGGTACACTTTGGAATTTGTAAGGGATTTCCCATTGTCTTTGGGAGGTTTGCAGAGGTCTCCAGGTCCTGCAGTAATATGCATAGGAAAGTTAAAAAATTTTTTAACTTTTTAATTTAAAATAATTTTATATGTACAAAAATGTGGTAAAAATAGCATATAGAGTTCCCTTATGTGTCTTTCACCCGGCTTCCCCTAATGTTAACATCTTACATAACTATAATATAATTATCAGAACTAGCAAATTAATGTTGGTATCATACAGTTAACTAATCCATTGTCCCACTGATGTCTTCTTTCTGGTCAATGATCCAGTTCCGGATCCTAAATTGAATTTAGTTTCAAGTCTCCTTTGTCTCCTCTAATCTGGGACATATTCTCAATCTTTCTTTGTCTTTCATGACCTTGACACTTTCAAAGAAGAGTGGCCAATTATTTTGTGGGATGTCTTTTAATTTGGATGTGTCTGATGTTTCCTTATGATTAAATTCAGGTTATGCATTTTTGGCAACCATAGAAGTGATACTGTGTTGTGTGTTCTTCTCAGTGCATGATATCAGGAAGAATATGTCAATATGTCTCATTTCTGGTGATGGTAACTTTGATCACTTGGTTAAAGCGGTGTCTGCCAAGTCTCTTTACCATGAAGCTGCTATTTTTCTCTTTGTAATTAATAAGTATCTTGTGGGGAGACACTTTGAGACTGTGCAAATATTCTAGCTCTCATCATATTTTTGCTCACAAATAGTAACATCCGTTGGCGATTCTTGGATGCAGCAGTTATGCTTGGCAAATGGTGATTTTCTATTCCCATCATTCTTCCTTCACTTATTAATTGGGATTCTGCTGTAAGGAAGAGCTATCCCCAAATAAATTAATTTATTTAATCAATTATTTATTTATAATAAATTATTTTGGATTAATGGACATTTATTTTATTCTATAGGTTATAATCCGTTACTGTCATTGATTTTGTTGTTCAAATTGTCCCAGATATGGCCACTGTGAGCATACATCCTGTGTGCTTTTTGACAAGCTCCTATCATTTTTTTGAGCATGTCTTTATTTCTGGTTTCAGAAGGTATACCAGGCTCATCTTATACTTGCTTTTCCCCAGTCCTGCTATCAGCCATTTCTCCAAGCAGCCTTGGTTCCTTGTATTGGAGAATGGTGTTTAGAAACTACTATTGCAGGTGCTAGGTATACATATTGCTACTGGGTATTCGAGAAAGTTTTGATGACTCTTGCTGGAGATTAGAAATGACAGCTGTCTTTCCAAAACAGCTGAGGGGTGCAGCCTGAATGTAGACCACATCTGGATGAGGCTGCAGACCTCATTAGGAACCAGCACGCACACTGAGTGTCTACCATAGATAAAGCGTGTTTGTTAACCACAAATCAGAGTCATGTCTCTCTTGGTGCTTGTCAAATTAGCACCACTGTTTAAAGAGCTTTAAAGAAATCCCAATATCTGAAAGAGGAAAGGCTCCACAGACATGGCGTGCTGTGTTAGAAAGAGGCCTAGAGAGAAACCTGAGCCACGCTCCAGCACTCCCCCTTCTTTTGGGGATGTTGGGCCCTGGCCAGAGTCCACTGAGACAGTGGGTGGAGGCACTGTATAAACTGGTGCAGGTGGTACACATACATACCACTGGCCAGGGGCCCTGCCACAGGCATAACTTTGTGGTCAGCAGCAGCTTTTTATAAAAAAGAAAATGAGTGGTTATAAGATGCCCCATTTTTATATTTCTTGGTCTTCCTCTCTTTCTAAATGTCAGTCTCTTAATAGCAGTCTCATCATCAGTCATCCCACTCAGGTTGGTGCCAGCTGGACACTTGACCAAAACCCAGGCTCCGTCTCCCAAAGAGCAGGCAGCCAAAGATAGGTTTATTTTGAATTTTTCTTATTGAGAGATAATTTGTTTGGTTGTTGCTCCTTCCCTTCAAAGCTTGCCAAAATGTACAGAAGCAACTTGAACAAAATTAAGGTTCCAAGGCACAAGTTTCATTGTCACTTGTGCTGAGGTGAGCAGGCTACGCAAACCTACCCTCAAAGGCCGAGGGAGGTGAGAAGCCAAAGAAAGAGGCTGACAAATCCAGTTTCTCAGAAAGAAGCATTTAATAGGGACTTACGAACAGAAGTGATATCTCTTTTGGTCGAGAGATGTTGGATCCCCGTACCTGCCTTCCAGAAAGTATTCTTTATATAGCGAGCTTTTTTTTTTTTTTTTTTTTGGTAAAACATGTGCAGAGGGTCCTGTTTCAGATCATTTTGCAAATCGTGACCACCGGGGAAGTTAGATAAGCATCTTTATGAGGGTTTATCTATGCTACAGGAACATGTCGGTCAGCGTGGCGATTTTGCTTCAAGATGGCATCACTCTGGCCATGCAACAGGCTATTTTTCCTATCTCACTTGGGAAGTATGTTGCCTTTTTCAACTGAGACCTCTAAAATTCTTGTCTCATTTAGAACTTGAAATGTTTAACCTTTAATTTTTTTATTATGGAAAAATCTCAAACATATAATAGCATACAGAAAAGTATATTTAACTCTCATCCTGTTCTCATCACCCAGCTTTAATAATTACCAATCGGCTGGGTGTGGTGGCTCATGCCTATAATCCCAGTGCTTTGGGAGGCTGAGGTGGGAGGATTGCTTGACCCCAGGAGTTTGAGACCAGCCTGGGCAACATAGTGAGACCCCTGTCCCCCCAAATACCATCTCTACAGAAAAAAAAAATTGTGGGAGCTCCCTTGAGCTCAGGAGTTAAAGGCTGCAGTGACCTATGATCGTGCCACTGCTCTCCAGCCTGATCACAGGATAAGACCCCGTCTCCAAAAAAAAAAAAATTACCAAATCATGGCCAATCATGTTTTATTTATACAGCCATGAATATAACTTTCCTCTACCCATTTTAAGTAAATAACACATAATTTCATCTGTAAATATTTTAGTATGTATCTTTAAATGGTAAGATTCCTTTTTAAAGAAGCATAACTATGGTATCATTATTACATTGAAAAAATTGATCATTTTTTAGTATTGTTAAATTCTAAGTCTGTTCAAATTTAGATGATTGTTTCATGATTTTTTTTTACATAATCAAAGATTGTCCATGTAAAATTGGAAGATTGATTCATATGGCTGCTAAATCTCTTAATTTTCAGATTCTCCTTCTCTTTTTTTTTCCCTCTTGCCATTTATTTGTTGAAACTAGATCATTTGTCTCATAAAGTTACCTATAGACTGTATTTTACTGTTTGTATCTCTGTGGTGTTATTTAACTTGTTCCCCTGCCTCACATTTTCTCTGAGTGGGTAAGTCTAGAGAATTCATCACATTTAATTCCATTATGGAGGGGAAGCTAAAATACAGGTGGTGGTGTATATTTCCAGTAGGATGCACATGTAAGGCCTCGTTTTCTCTTTGTATGATATTAGGGCCATTCATGATCCAGTGGATTACAAAATGGTGATAATTCCACTTTTATATTAATAATTTCTTCTTTATTAGCAGGAATATTTCAATAAAGAGAAACTTCTTATCAACTATTTGGTTACTTTCAAGTATAGTTAGTGTAGGAATGGTGGAATAAATGTTTAATTTTCTCTAGTCTCTAAAGATGATGAGTATGTGATTTGAGTGTCATCATGAATTCACAGAGTGAAATATTTGATATGTTTCAGTCTATTGCTGATACTTTTCTTACTGGTGCTCACAATAAGAATAGTGGCCCATCTTTGAAGCCCTTGGGAGCCTCTTCAGGTTAGCTCTTAGGTCCTTTTGCCTCAACCCCAGTAGTCTTTGATAGCTTTGATAGATGCTTTAGGCTCATCTTGTACATTTCCTGCCCAAGACCTATAATTGGCCATTTTCCCAAGGAGCAGTGGCTCCTTTTAGGAGGCAATGGTATTTAGGGCCCACAGCCTGGGTGCTGTGGATGAACATTTAATCTCAATGTGAATGAAGCTAGGAGTGGACTGGACTGTGTAGTTCTTGGGCCTCTGAGCAGATCTGGCTCCTCCTGTGGTCTCTGCTGAGAATGCAGTGTGCTGTGGGAGGTGTCCGTTTTGTAACTGAATGACAAACAATCAGGTGAAAATAGTCCACATTTTATTCGATAGATGTGATCTTGTTATCCAGTGTTTGCTTTTGGAAAAAGACATGGTAATAATATGTTTGTAGGTGACACTATTCACCTACTTTCCTGAGGGGTGCTGGGTCTAGACAATGAAGGCACTGAACTGGTTATAGACTCAAATTTGGGATCATTAGGCTGGACCTGGGGTCTTGTCTTGCTACACAGGACTTCCTGGCCCCCATGATGGCAGAGTTCCAGGTTCCACATCAGCACCCAGTTCTCTGAAATATGTACTCTTTGTAGTCTCAGGAATACAGAATTAAAAACGATCTTACTGTTGTATTCACTTAGAAGGGATCTAGTATTTGTTTCTTTACTTAGTGTGTGAGCCATAAAGTAAGAAGATGATCATCTCCTTAAAAGCTGCTGTTTGGGTAGCTGCCTCATGACAGATAAAACTTTTCCACAGGTTTGGAAAATAGCAAAGATGCATCTGTTTTGTAATTACATGGTGGCTCTCTACCTAATAAATGTCTGTGTAGGCTGCTATTTTAAGCATATGGGTAGTGAAAGAAAATTACTTAGCACTTATTTTTCAGGCTTTTCCTGTCTGTGTTCTCCCTTTATTACAGTGGCATGTCTGCAGACAGGGTCCCAGTGGAAGAGGGGTTGTGTCCTGCTCATTGTGGCACAGCCGCTGCTTAAGGGAGGACTTGGTCCCTGACTTCACCCCCCCCACCTCTGTTTAAACTGGGATTTTGAAAAACAGTGTGCATTCCAAGGTGAGTTAGCTTCTGATTTTAATATAATTTCTTTTCCTTCAGGAAAAAAAATGCTAAAATCAAGACAGGGTACAAACGGGAGCACATCAACCTGGGCTGTGACGTGGACTTTGACATCGCTGGGCCCTCAATCCGGGGTGCTTTGGTGCTGGGTTATGAGGGCTGGCTGGCTGGCTACCAGATGAATTTTGAAACTGCAAAGTCCCGAGTGACCCAGAGCAACTTTGCAGTTGGCTACAAGACTGATGAATTCCAGCTTCACACCAATGTGTAAGTGTACGTGTGTGGGGTTCAAGTGTGTGTGGTGGAGGGACTGCTTTTCATTGTTTTTCTCTAAATCCAGTTTTTAACCACTGTAAAGTAAGTTTGTTGGCATCCGATGAGCCAAATGGCCTGCTACATCTTTCTGTTTCCCACCTACCCGTTTCCTGAAGTGTCTTAGTTTCTTCTTATTCTGTGAACAGTAAATATTGCTGCTGGTATGCAGATTAATTACAGCAGGGGCATGATGTCATTGCAGAAGGGTGTCCCTTCCCTTCAGTTTTTGTTTTAGTTAACAAAATGGGGGAAAAAGGTGCAGCTGTCTTTCTCTGTATAATGCCTAAGGATCATCTTGCTATGCTTAATAAAATGTAGACATGGTAGACAAATTAGGAGCTGATTATCTCAGTTAAAGACAAAGTATCTTCTCTGGTGGGGCATTTGAAAGTTTGTTAACTATTGGACAGTATGGTGAAGGGAAGAGAAGATGACAGGTTAGGAGAGAGCCCCTTGTAATCAAACTTGAGCATTGAAGTAGAGAGATGATTCACATTAAGGGAAAAAAATATTTCATCCATAAAAATCTTATTTTAGTTTCATGAGGAATTAACCTGTGGCACAACTTGGGTACAACTTTACCAAGTTTATTTCTTTCCACTAGAGGTCACTAAAGAAGTGACTTCTTAAACTTAAGGCAAGTAAATGGTATTAGTGTGTAATCTAATACTATTTTTATTAATAAAAATTTTTTGAGGAATTTTTACCATTAATTAAAAATTTGGAGTCTTTTCCAACTAAAAAGTCACAGGAAAACTATAGAGATGGGCAGTCCAGTGGTTGTCAGGGGTGTGGGGATGGTGTGCCTACAAAGGGGTAGCTGAGGGAGTTTAGGGGATGAAACTGTACTGTACCCTGATTGTGGTGGTGTTACATGAATCTGTACATGTGTTAAAATCCATGGAAATGTATACCAACAAAAGGTCCATTTTATTGTATGTTAATTTAAAAAAGGTAACATGCAAAAAAGTTATCGGACAGATATCATAAGCATAGAAATGTTTTTTAATTTAGAATTCTTACTGGAATGGGAAGTGTTTCCTTGGTTTGGAATTGGAATTGGCACCAATTTTAGGAAGAACAATGGCTGATAGCCGTTTCCCTCACATACCTGAGCTTTAATATTTTTAATAAGTAACAAGTGGACATGGTTTATTTTTGAAACTGGCATAGAGGCAGCTGACACAACTCATCTGGGTTGCCCTGGTGCTTTCAGAGGCCCAGATGTGTTACAGATGTTCTTTGAGCTTCATATAGATGGATTTGAACAATCAATTCCCTCTGTTTATGGTTTTGAAAGCTCAGTACAGGAAGGCAGTATTGCATTCCTGGTTTTGGAATATTCTGAAAAATCTGACCTTTAAAAACACATTTAAGCCCAAGAAAATTTCCCCATTTGAATATAGTACTAACGTCACTCAAAAATCTATTATTTTTCATAAGCTGCTGTTTTGTAGCATGCTGGGCTGTCTGAAGAAGACAAGATTCCCTGCAAATCAGGCAGTGCCTGGGGTCTCCCTGTACTTTCTGAAAGCACAGTGTTTGGCTGAATTTCAGGTGAAAACTTAAGAATTTAGAATGCATTTTATGAGCATCTACTTTAGGGAGAGCATTTTGTGAAGAGCAGAGTTTGCAATGAAACAGTAATAATTTGTTCTTAGGTCCTTAAGCCCTTTGCTGGATTCCAAAGCACACGGGCCCTGACTTACAGTTACCGATGCCATTTCCACTGGAAATACCCAAAATAATGAGGCAGAACTTTGACATTGACTTTATGTTGAAAATGTTTGAGAGGATCTAGGCGAGCTTGAAGACCACCTGATGCAAGAAGGATGATCATTCCTTTTTTAAAAATTGCAGCATTAAAATTTTTCTTCAGTTTTTAATCAAAGGAATGTACGCCCATGGTTATAAAATCAAACAGTACAAAAGGGCTTATTGAAAGCAGTGGTTCCAACTTGCCTCTGCCTGCTCATTCTGGCTCCCCAGTGGCAACCACTGTAACCATTTTTGTTTTCTGTGGTTCCCTGTATGGAGAAGGATGCTTCTGACCAGGCACCAATATGCATTGTGCATATAAACCACAATCCAAAAGCAGTAGTGATGGATAATATATGATCTGTGCAGACCCCAGGCTGGCAGAGAAGGACAAAGTGTGGATGCTTGGAGCTCTTCACATACTGTTTTGGGGGTGGCAGTGACTGTACAGTGTATATAGGCTGTTCTGCAAGTTAAGCTGGGTGGGGCAGACTTCCAAATTCTGAGAGCTTGAGTAGGGCCCCAAAAGAGGAAGAAGAGGATTTGAGTGGCTGGAAGGGGTATTCCCAGCAGCTGGAGTCAATTCAGTGTATTTGGAAGAGAGGAGGGGGTTTTGCCAGTAGGGCTTTCATTCTGAATATTTTTGAAAGGCAGAAATGTTTTGTAATGTAGCAAGAAGCTCCCTTTCTAATTATACCAGGACCTTAGATGTCACAGCATGGGTGAGCAGTGTGCACAGGTGGACAAATCTGCATTGTAGGTTAAGCTCTTTTGTAATTGCTGTTCCTCCAAGGGGCTGGGTTGGTTCTAGCTGTCTCTCCCAGCAGTGGCTGCAGCACGTGGTGCTAAGTCCTCCAACCTGCCTTCTGAGGAACACGTGTGGCCTAGCCTTTCTCACCGTTTCTGGCTATGTTCTCTTCTCATTTGGTTTTCCTCCCACACTGTTTTTAATGATAGAGTCATTTATAAAAGTAGTAACATTAGCATCAGAAAAAAGAAATCACTTAGAATCCCAATGCCCTAGTTGCTGCTTCTGTTTTAAAGAATATGTGGAAGCAGACGTTTAAATTCCATGCAGCTTGGGTAGTTGACTGTGCTGCCTCTGGGTGTTCCCAGAGATGGTTGAAATAGCTTTCCTTTCCTTCTGGACCTTTCTGACTCTGGTGTCTGTTGCATTCTTATCAGGCTTCCTGTACTTTAGCACCTGTTTTGTGAAATTTGGCAAACTTCTGGCCTTCTTAGTACCAGTGATTGGATCAGTCCATTTCTAGCATCCTTGCCTTCTGGTAGACTTGGGTAGCTCTGTCTGGGCTCCAGCCTACCTTCCTGGGCAGCTTGGTATCTGTGTTGTGCTTGTTTGCAGGAATGACGGGACAGAGTTTGGCGGCTCCATTTACCAGAAGGTGAATAAGAAGTTGGAGACCGCTGTCAATCTTGCCTGGACAGCAGGAAACAGTAACACTCGCTTTGGAATAGCAGCCAAGTACCAGATTGACCCTGACGCCTGCTTCTCGGTGGGTATCTGTGCAATCATGCATCTCACAGGCCTGCCTGCTCCTTAGGTTGGAATCCTTCAGGATTGCTGGAGTACCGTGCTTTAGCTTATTAGAGATTTTCTTTCTTTGAAGAGTTCCAAATGAGTACAAGGATAACAGAGATTTTCTTACTTTGAAAAGAGTTCCAGATGAGTGCAGTGGTATGTCAGGGTGCCAGGCACTGTGTAGAGCCTTTTACATGTGTATTATTGTGTTTAATCCATTTGAGATAGGTGTGCTTTTTCTTTTCTTTTTCTTTTTCTTTTTGTAAAAATCATCCCTGTTTTTACAAATGAACTGGAAGCTTAGAGAGGTGGAGTAACTTTCCCAAAGGCACACAGCAGGTAAGTGCTGGGGCCTGGATTTGACCCAGCCTAGCTTGCTCTTGAGCCTCTTCCTTTAACCAGTCCCTGTTCCATAATGCAGACTGAAACCTAGGGTTCTGAATGTTCACTTTCCCCCTCATTTTTCATTCTCTTTCTTAGCTGCTGCATTGCACATTAGGAAATCAGTGGTCAGTTGTAGCACTGCTCACGGGCCCTTCGATTGCTTCACGGTTTTTGCAGTAAATCCTGTTGGGCTCATTTTTGCTGTCACAGGGCACTGTAGGCTATATAGTAGAATGAGGAACCCTCATGTTGTAGAATGGTTTCTGTACTGGTTTGTGTAATTTTTGGAAAGTCTATTTTTTTTTTTGGAGACAGAGTCTCCCTCTGTCGCCCCAGGTGGAGTGCCATGGCGTCATCACAGCTCACAGCAACCTCAAACTCCTGGGCTCAAGCAATCCTCCCGCCTCAGCCTCCCAGAGTGCTAGGATTACAGGCATGAGCCACCACACCCGGCCTGAAAAGTCTATTTTAAGTCTCCTGAACTGGGAACTGAATTTGGCTCCCTTAACGTTAGGCACTTAAAAACAAGGGAAAGGGGGCCTCATTATTTAGATGGTATGAGCCGAAAGGAACAGCTAGAAGGGACACTGGCCACCAAGAGGCCTTCCTTCATCTTGCTTTGTTCTTATGAGGGATGTCAGATCTCAGAACACGATTTGAGTAGAAAAACATGCACCTAAATTTGATATATTTCATAATGAATTTAATGAATCCCATAAACAAGGTGGTCATGAAAAAGGATAATTTGATTCTGAAGTCTAGAGTTGGTTGATTAAAAAGCTTTTACTCATTTTGGAGATGGAAGTGTGAAGTACTTAACATTTTCCCTCTGTCTTATCTTTTTCCCTGACTAGGCTAAAGTGAACAACTCCAGCCTGATAGGTTTAGGATACACTCAGACCCTAAAGCCAGGTATGTGTTGGTTGTGTGTGAAATCAGTTCTTTGTCTTAAAAAAAACTGTGGTGCTGGTTTGCTGATTCATGTCATTGCTTATGAAATGCTTACATAGCACATTGTAAATGAGTATATGTAAAGTTTATAATTAAATGTTTATAAAAGAGTGCAGATCATTATAAAACATTTGGAGAACATGAGAAGTAGTAGCAGGAGAACAAAAGTCCAAGGCTAACATTGTTTACATTTTTGGTTATTTTCTTCCATCCTTTTTTCCAGTGTGTACATAATGCTTAATACTTATTTCTAGCAGTTTCTCAAAACTAACCTATAAACCATTCCCATTTAAAAAAACAAAGAAATAGGAAAAGTGGTGTTCAGGTTTCCTCTGCACCCTCGGCTAGGCCAGTCCGTAGTGTATTACAGCTCCAGGATATAATACCGCCTTTGAACCCTGGAAATCTGAGATTACAGGCTACTCCCTGGAATCAGGCCACTCCAGGGAAAATCAGCTGTTGTGTGCATGTGTGGGAATGCGTGCACGCTATGAACGTGAACGTAAGGCCTCAGGTCTGATTCAGGATTGGGGTTCATTTCAAGAGAGGATTGCTGAAGAAGCTTACTTCATGGTACCAGTGGTAGAGACACTAATTGTAGCAGGGGGACAATGAGAGGAAAGAGTGGATTTGGATAGGCTCTCTGGTCATTGGGATAATTATAGTTGTTTTACACACTCACTCTAGGATCCTGTTGGTCAGATGGTGTTAAGTTACAAGGATTGAAGGGCCGTGTAGTTTGGCCCTGCTGATAACACCTGGAATAGGTTCTGAATTTGGTGTTAACATTTCTTCCCTCTTCTTTCTGCCATCCCTTCTTTCCTCTCCCTGGGTTTTCCCCCTGCAGGTATCAAACTGACACTGTCAGCTCTGCTGGATGGCAAGAATGTCAATGCCGGTGGCCACAAGCTTGGTCTAGGACTGGAATTCCAAGCATAAATGAATACTGTACAATTGTTTAATTTTAAACTATTTTGCAGCATAGCTACCTTCAGAATTTAGTGTATCTTTTAATGTTGTATGTCTGGGATGCAAGTATTGCTAAATATCATGTTAGACCTCCAGGTTAAAGATGATTCAGCTTTAAGGTGTTACCCTTTCAGAGGTACAAAAGAAACCCGATTCCAAAAAAGGTATTTTTAGCTGTAGACTTGAGGGGAACTTGGTGGCTCCTCTAGAGATGCCAGGTTTCTTTTTTATCTAGAAATGGCTGCAAGTGGAAGCTGATAATATGTAGGCACTTTGTAAATTCATATTGAGTAAATGAATGAAATTGTGATTTCCTGAGAATTGAACCTTGGTTTCCTAACCCTAATTGATGACAGCATCATTGCTTGATGGTGTGTACAAACTCACCTAAAAGGGACTTTTTTAGACAGATCTTCATGATCCCACCCCAGTCCATTATCACCTCTTTTACACCAAAAGGTCTGCAGGGTGTGGTCGCTGTTTCTTTTGTGCCATTTTGGGATGGAGAGGGTGGATGTGGTGAAGCCAATAATTCAGGACTTAATTCCTTCTCGTGTTGTGGTTTTTTGCCCTTGCACCAGAGTATGAAATAGCTTCTAGGAGCTCCAGCTATAAGCTGGGAAGTCTGTGTGATTGTAATCACATGGTGACAACACTCAGAATCTAAATTGGACTTCTGTTGTATTCTCACCACTCAATTTATTTTTTAGCAGTTTAATGGGTACATTTTAGAGTCTTCCATTTTGTGTGGAATTAGATCCTCCCCTTCAAATGCTGTAATTAACATCACTTAAAATAAAACTTGAATAAAATATTGAAACCTCATCCTCCTGTTGTCTTTGTTAATAATAATGTAAATAGGGCATTTTTTTAGATTTGTTCTTTGTCCCCTTGCTCTGTGTGTTTGGATTATACATTATTAGTTTTCACTTGCTGTGTAACAAATTACCATAAACTTAGCAGCTTAAAACAACACTCATTTATTTCACAGTTCTGCAAGTCAAAAGCCTGGGCTCCACTCAGGTTCTTACAATACTGAAATTCGGGTGTCAGCCAGGCTGTGTTCTCATTTCATCAAGAGGCTTGGGGTCCTCTTCCAGGCTCACATGATTGTGGCAGAGTTCATTTCTCTTTGGTTGTAGGATAGAGGTCCCTATTTCCTTGCTGGCTGTCAGCTGGGAGCCACTCGGCACCTAGAGGCCATCAGCATTCCTTGCCACCTGGTTCCCTCCATCTCCACAGCCAGGAACAGAAAAACTCCCTCATGTTGAATCTCTCATACTTGGAATCTCCTCCAGGAAGAGCCCCAACCCTTTTTACCACTCACCTGATAGGTGAGGTAGGACTCACCTGATTAGGTTAGGCCTACCGAAGATAATCTCCCTTAATGTTAATTGTGCCAGGTAAAGTAACCTAATCACAGGAGTAATATCCCATCATATTCACAGGCCCCTCCCTGCGGGTCATGGTTGAGGGGGTCATTTTGGAATTCTGTCAGGTATTTATATATATTTTAGTAACTTGATTGTGGAAATTTCAAACACAAAGAATAGTAATGAACCATATACATTATCCAGCTTCAACAAATGTGAACTTTTTTTTTCTTTCATGATGTTTTAAAAAAGGATTCTTTCAGAATTTTTTTTTTTATATTGGGAAGTGACAATAAAAACAGGTATCAGATTTATTTTTAGCATTTTGTGTAACTGATCACCCAAAAACTATGTGGCCCTCAGTATCTGTCATGCTATCTTCATCAGGTTTATAAGAACTTGCAGCTATTTCTAAGTGAATGTTTAAAATTTGTCCACAGATTATGGTACATAGTAGTTGCAGATGCCAGGTACAGTATTAAAATATTTTTAAGTGTATAAGGGCCCTCTGAGTATGAGGGAATAGTTCCCTCACCAGTTACCTATTAAGTGTCTGCCTGTCATATGCAGCATATCGGAATATCATTGTGCAATTGCCTGGAGTTCATAATATCTCACCAGTTAAGGGAATTGAGACAATCTGGTGTGAGGACAAACTGGACAAAGAATCAGAGAAGAGGACTGCAATGTGTTTATTACAGATAAACTGTTTTAAGTCTGAAGCAATCTCCAAACAAGCAGAAGCTAGGATTGAGAGGCTTATTCGTTAAACTGATATTTTTCTGTACTCACAGAAGTAAAAGCTCCTGGGGGCCCTTGGGAGGACTTTGCACCTTGGCTGACCTGGAAGGTTTGCAATAAGGACAGTCTGTATGGGCTTGTGGTGGATTTTGGGAAAAAAGCAGATGAATGACTTCTTAGTTTTCCTAACACAGAGTTGGTGTGTTTCTGAGCTGTCACCAGGGTCAGATAAAAGCAGTGGGGAAGCCAGATTTAGGAGTAGAACACAGGCCCTTCTCTACTCTTTAGAGCGGCAGCTCAGTTGTGTCTGAGGGGCATAGCGGCAATCTATGAGGGAATTATAGACACCAGAGTGGTAAAGCTGTGGCACAATAAATGTCTTGCTTTATGCCACACTGATTTTCCTGAAAATTGATCAAATGAAACTTCTATGGTTTGAAGCCTATAGCTGTTTATTAAGGAAGCATTCCCAGAACTTCCATACAGACCAAAGCATTGTGCCAGGGCCCTAAGTGAACTTCCCGGAAGTTTCTAAATTTGCATTTTCGTATACTGGGGGTTTTAAGTTACAAAATTTAAAAAGTAATAGAAGCTTATTTTAGGAAACCTGGAAGCTATTTACAGTGGCAACCCCTTACCCCTACTTCATAGCCACCTTCCCTGCTTTTCCTCCATAATACCTACCATCTTATATATACTGTATATTTTACACCATAGTCTCCCTCACAACAAAATAAACTCTACAAAGGCAGAGGGGTTCCTTTTGGTCACTGCTGTATCCTTGAACATGGAGAGATGCTAAATATTTGCTGAGATAATAAATAATTGTTAAGGAAAGATAATAAAAATAACTTGTAATTCCACCACCCAGTTATGACCACTGTTAACATCTGTTTCTTTGCCTTTGAGAGGGGAAGGGCAGTTACTTAGCTTTCGTCATCAGTCTACTTTACATAGTTGGATCTTCCTTTTAAAATTGTTTAAAGACGCTTTTATTGGCTGTATAGTATCCCGTCATGTAGGAGACAGGGAAAGACCCGCGCTGGCGCTCTCCAGCACCCTACACACCACACCTTTGACGGCAGCCGAGAACACAGCACACTCTCCACACTCGCCTTGCTGTAACTCCCCCATCCCTCCTCCTTAGTCCTTTTTCCAGAGTCCCCGCCAGCTGCGACGTCATCACGCTGAGACGCAAGTGCCTAGGCCCGCGGCGCCTTACGCAGCGTCTGACGTCATGACGTAGAGCCTAGCAACAGCGCAGGCTCTCTGCCGAGTCCGTTATGGCTGCTGCCGCCCTGGGGAGGATGAGGGGGGCTGCGCAAGCGAAGCTGCTGCCCGAATCGGGAATCCAGGCCCCTGTGGGGCTGGCGCGGCCGCTGGTCCTGGCGCTCCTGCTTGCGTCCGCCACCATCTCCAGTGGTAAAGGGGTAGCCGCGGCGGGGCGGGCGGGCGCGCGGGAAGGCCGGGGAGGGCCCGGGCGCAGGCTAGGAGACAGGCCGGGCCACGGAAAGGGCGCTTCCGAGTGTCCTGAGTAGACAGCGATATCTAGTGGGGGCAGGATCTCTACGGGCCCGAGGAGGGAGAGTATGATGTCTGAAGGGGTCCAAGGTGGTAGGGTCTCCAAGGGGCGTGAGAAGTGGGGTTGAGAGAGACAGGGACCAGGATGTGTGGGTGGGCGGGGAGGGAGGAGTGGTGTCTAGAGAGCCTTGAAGAATGGGCAGCCACAAGGAATGGCGGTGGTAGTGAGGTCTCCAAAATTTCTTGGAGTGGGAAGTTAGGAGGATCTAGAAGAGAGGGTGGAGGATACAGGGGCCAAGGAGATTGCCGGGGCTACGGGGTGTGGTGTCTAGAGAGGATTCTGAGGTGGGGGACTTGGGTGTAGCAGGGCCAAGGAAGGATGGGGGTTTTCCAGAATGACTGAGGTCAGTGATAAAGACTGTGGTGGGCAGGGGTAGTGACCCAGTGACCGGACTGAGTCGATTGAATATTTCTGGGAGGGAAATTGAGGGGAAAAGATCTGTCTTCGGGTCCTAGTGCACCTCTGAGATCTGGTAAGTTCTGGTGCTTGACGAAGAGTCAGGGCCTGCCAGGTGCAGTCTCACACCTGTAATCCCAGCGGGAGGATCGCTTGAGCCCAGGAGTTCGAGGTTAACTGTGAGCTATCATCACACCACTGGCATTTCGGCCTGGGTGACAGAGCGAGACCCTCTCTCTTAAAAAAAAAAAAAAAAAAGAACACTGGGGTGTTGGTTGCCTGAGGGGCTTGGGAGGGGGAGAGGAGTTTGGGAACAAAGGGGATTGTTTGTAAACATGGTTCCCCTTCCCTGTGTCTTAGGTTAACCTGGACAACCCTGCCACCTTTTAATAGATCTGTAGGATTTGATTGAGAAAGAATTTCTTTTCTTGCAAATGTTACATTGTGAAATCAAGATATTGAAGGCTTTATTGAAAAGAGGAAATTTGCAAACCAGGGCCTGATACTTAGTGGGGAAAATCCACTAATAGGAACTTAAAATGATTAAGCAGTATCTTGTTTAGTAGTCCCATTTTAATTTCAGGCCAAGAAACAATCCTGCATTTTTCCCTACGTTTTTTTTTTTGAGTTTTCAAATGCAAAACAGTGTGAACTGGGATAGTGTTTTCTTACTTGCCATCAGGGCCTGTCCAGTCCTATGTTTCTCTACTGCAGTACTGTGGGTACATACTTATGTTTCCCCAGCAACGCTTTGGTGTTGGTAACTGGGTTGCCCTCCCAGAGGGGTTTGCAAGTCTGTGGGGAAAACTTCGGTCCATTTTCTTAAGGCCCTTTCATCATTACATCCTCATAAAATGTAATGAGGATTTCTCTGGTTCATGAAGATATTCTTGTTCTTAAAGTATCATGTCATTAAATATGAAATGTCCGATTTTGAATCAAAAGTGTAGTTTATTATATCTCAAACAAGAAGAAGTATAATTAATCAAAGTATGCCCCTAAACTATCCACACAGTTTTGCCATCTTAATGGTAGCTAGTTTATGCCAGCAGCAAAGAAGCCTGGAGAGCGAGTGGTGATGAAATCGCAAAAGGAGTTTTCTACAGCTTGTTGAGAATTGAGTATTTTTCCTTGCAAGAAAGTGGTCCAAAGCCTGGAAGAAGTGGTAATCAGTTGGTGCAAGGTCTGGTGGATACGGTGGATGACAGAGTTTCCAAGCCCAGCTGCTGTAGTTTGAGCAGCGTTGTTTGTGCAACATGTGGTTGAGTGTTGTCTTGCAAGGGGATTGGTCTGTCTCTGTTGACCAATCTTGGCTGCTTAATTGCAAGCATCATTATCATTTTGTCCAATTGGTTGCAGTAAACACCCGCTGTAATAGATTGGACCAGGTTTCATGAAGCAGTAGTGGATAATATCAATGCTGGACCACCAAACAGACACCATTAGCTTTTTTTGATGAATATTCAGTTTTGGACTGTGTTTCGGCACTTCATCTGTATCCAACCAGTGTGCCTAACTCGATTGTCAAAAAGAATCCATTTTTCATCACACATAACAATATGGTGTAGAAATGGTTCGCCTTTATGTCATGACAGCAAAGAAAGGCACGCTTTGAGATGATTTCTTTTCTGCTGCTTGTTTAATTTGTGAGGTGGAGCGTGGAGTATTAAAGTGTTCTGTAGTCTCTGTTTTTATTTGTTAGAGCCTCACAAATATTGTTACAACTGGGACAATTTAGGGACTCTTTATCTTTTTTTAATTAAGTTTTTACATATACCAATTTTAAATGTTATAAATTCCGATTGTTCTTTCCTGAAAATAACTTAAATGAAAACAAACATACATACTTTTAGTAGGGGAGCGGCTCCATTGCAGTATGGTATGTAAAGCCTGGGACAATATAACTTTTTTGTGAGCATGCCTTATGGTGGAGTAATTTCCAAGTAATCACTCTTGTAATAAGAAAATTAGTCTAGAATGTGTTAAGTTCCAAATTTCAAGTGAGTGTACAGAGTTAGAAAGTTACCACATTAGATTTATTTAAACTCATTCCATATTAGATTTCTTAAAATTTCAATGCTTGGGTGTATTCTTGGCAGTCTGTAAGAATTTTTGTTTTATGTTTTTGTTTTGATAAAGTCTAAAAAAATTAAAATAAGTACTTTGGATTACTGTATGACCAAGTCTTGGTAATGCCGCTTCAAAAGTGCCTGCTTCTCTACATTTGCCATTGTATTGTTTCCAATGATCATCTCAATTTAATGTGTAATGCATTTCATTTTTAAGGCAATGTTTCTCAAACCAGTGTGTGAATGAATTCTCAGGGTCCTTTGCATTCTCAAGTTTGAGAAATGCCAATATAGTTTTATTTTAAGGTAGTTTTTTTAAAAAAGAGACCAGTAGAAGAGGGGAATTAAATTTAGAAAGTTCTAGTTTTAAAATGTTAAGTTTTAATTAGAGAGGTAATAACAATTAGGAAAGTGTAGAAATGGAAGATTTATAAGTCTAAAGTAATTTATACATTTGTACAAGCTCAACAATTAAATCCATATAGTCAGAGTTGTCACTTTCTTCTGAATATTCTTCATATCTGACTGGATCAGCTTCTCTGATTTGAAGGAGAAGAGGTCAAGGAGGTTGATGTACTTTGTATCACATGTTTCAGATGAATTCTTAGTTTATTTTCTTGTGTTGTATTTGTGTATTACTTCCAAGTTTTTACTTCTTGAATAATACATATTTTGCTCCTACTCGTTGCTAGGTATTGGAGTTAAACAATGAATAGGGTGCCACTGGAGGTATCCATAGAAGAATGAGTGGGGTTTTGCTGACAACCATGGGAAGGGCTTTTCAAGGAGTGCAGTAGGCACAGAGATGCTACTTGGGATGTAGTGTGGAATCTGTGGTGAGAGTTGAGTCAAGAGCATATTCAGTAAATATTTATTGAATGCTTGCTGTCTATTAAATAGGCCAATGGGGTTAGAGCAGTTAGGGAGATTAGTCAGAGAAAATGAGAGTGAGCTAATAGGGGCCAGATCATTAGGATCATAGGATCCTGTAAGCTCTAGTATAAAGACTCTGACTTTTCTGAGAAATGGAGAGCCCCTGGAGGGTGTTTTTTTTTGTTTTTTGTTTTGTTTTTGAGACAGAGTCTTGCTCTGTCACCCCAGCTAGAGTGCAGTGGTGTCATCATAGCTCATTGCAACCTTAAACTCCTGGGCTCAAGCGATCCTCCTGCCTCAGTCTCCTGAGTAGCTGGGACTACAGGCATGCGCCACCACGCCCAGCTAATTTTTCTATTTTTTGTATAATAGACAACAGGATCTGGTTCTCGCTCAGGCTGATCTCGAACTCCTGAGCTCAAGCAATCCTCCTTTCTCGGCTTTCCAGAGTGCTAGGATTACAGATGTGCGCCACTGCGCCCAGTCTCCCTGGAGGGTTTTAAGTAGAGGAGCGGCATCTGATTTAAATTTTTACAGGATTACTCTGGCTACTGTGTTGAGTGTGGACAGTAGGGGTTAGGGTGGAAGCAGGCAGATTAATTAGGTGAGGTGATGGTGGTTTGGGCCAGACAGGAGGAGTGGAGGGGTAAAAAGCCTTCAAATGCTGCATATCTTTTCAAAGGACCAACTCTTTGTTTCATTGGTTTTCTGTATTTTTCTGTTTTCCATTTCATTGATTTCTGCTCTTATCCTTACTATTTCCTCCCTGACTTTGAGTTTATTTTGCTCCTTTTCTAAATTTTTGAGTTAGGAGCTTACACGATTGGCTTGAGACATTCCCTCTCTTCTAATATTTGCATTTAGTAGTATAAATTTTCCTCTCAGCATTGCTTTAGCTGTGTCTCACAATTTTGACATGTTGTATTTTCATTTGCATTCAGCTTAATCTTTTTTAAAAAAAATTATCCTTGAGACTTTGTCCTTGACCCATGGACTATTTAGAAGTGTGTTGTTTAATTATCTTTCTGGTATAGTATCTGTTTTGATTCCATTGTGGTCAGAGAACACACTCCATATGATTTAGTTCTTTTCCATGTCTGCTCAATAGTGATTTTCAATAAATAATTGTTTAATAAATACATGAATTACCCCTTGACTTTTTCCATGTTCCTTCCTCTCCTCATAGAGTTCTGCTTCAGTTCTTTATATTTGGTAGCATCCCATATCCTAATGAAAATACCAAGGCATTTTTCAAATTTTTTACTTGACTTAGGAAATCCTTTTTATGTTTTAAAATTGTCATTTCTTTTAGTCCCTTTGTTTCTTTCTTCTCCCTTGTTCTTTCAGATGAGCTGTTTTATGTTTTCACTCTTTGTCTCTCTTTTAAAAAAATGTAGAGTTTATCCCAACTCAGAATTTGTCATCAGGTTGACTCTGCTCGTTTTCTACTAAAGTACTGTTTTAGTCCCTTTTCAGATTCACCCAGGTAGACTTGGTTGATGTTAATATATGCAGTTCCCAATTCAATTATCAGTATTGAACAGGCAGAGTTTTCTTAAGTGTGATTCTTCTAAACTAAACCATTTTATTTTTCTAGTTTTTCTATTGTTTTTCATAATATTACAGATCAATAAAATATATTAAGAATATAAAAAAAAAATTAGTTCTTTTAAATTTGTTGAGGTCTACTTTATGGCCCAGGATTTGGTCTATCTTGTTATATATTCTGTGGGCACTTGGAAAGAATATATATTGTGCTGTTGTTAGGTGGAGTTTCTATAAATGTTGATTAGGTTCTGTTGGTTGATGGTGGTGTTGAGTTCTTCTGTACTTTTGCTGATTTTTCTGTCTAGTTGTTCTATCATTTGTTGAGAGAGGGGTGTTGAAATCTCCCACTATAATTGTGGATTTGTCTTTCTCTTTTCAGGTCTCTTCAGTTTTTCCTTCACATATTTTTGCAGCTCTGTTGTTTGGTACATACACATCTATGATTGCTATGTCTTTTTGGGCGATTGACACTTTTGTCATTCTCTAATACCCCTCTCTGTCTGTGATGTTTTCTTTGCTCTGAAGTCTACTTTATCTTATATTAATACAGTCACTTCTGCTTTCCTTAGGTCAATGTTTACATGATACATCTTTTTCCATTCTTTTACTTTCAATCTGCCTGTGGTTGTATTTGAAATGAGCTTCTCATAGACATCATGTAGTTCAGTCTGCCAATCTCTATCTTTTAATTGATGTATTTAGGCCATTTACATTTAATGACTTATTGATATGTTAGGGCTTAAATCAGCCATTTTATTTTTTTCTTTGTCTTTAGTTTTCAGAAATTTATTTATGATGCATTTTGGTGTGGATTTTTTTGGGTTTATCCTGTTAGGGGTTCTCTGTGCTGCTTGAATCTGTACGTCTGTTTCTCTTGCCAAATTAGAGAAGTTTTCTGCCAATATTTCTTTAACTTTTCAAACTCATCTTTCTCCTCTCTTTCCAATCTAATGAATGTTAGATTTTTGTTATTGCCTCACAGGTCTTTGAGATTGTTCATTTTTATTTTTTAAGTTTGTTTTTACTCTGTTGTTCAGATTGGGTAATTTCTATTGTTCTGTATTCCAGTTCACTAATTCTTTCCTCTGATCCCCTCCATTCTGCTCTTGAGCTCGTTCACCAAGCTTTTTATTTTAATTATTTTATTTTTCAGTTCTAAAATATCCATTTGGTTCTTCTTTATATCTTCAATTTTTTTTATTGGTGCTTTCTATTTTTTCATTTATTTCAAGCATTTTGTAATTGTTGAAGTATTTTTATAATGTGTGCTTTAAAATCTTTGTCAGGCAGAAACAGACAAAGACACAGAACAAACAAACAAAAAATCTTTGTCAGATAATGCTAATGTTTATGTCATGTGGGTGTTGGCATCTCTTGATTGCCTTTTTCATTCAGTTTGAGATATTCATAGTTCTTGGTATGACAAGTGATTTTTGATTGGAACCTGAACATTTTTGTACTATGAGACTCTGGTTTTATTTAAACTTTCTCTTTTAGTTGATTTTTTTTATGACACTGCTGTGGCACGGGAGGGGAGTTGCTACACTTTACTGCCAGGTAAAGGTAGAAATCTAGGTTTTCCACTTGATCTCTGTTGACACCTAAAGGGTAGTGGTCTCCTTGTTACTTCTGGGCAGGGGAGGGAGTTCTGGCTGCTCTTGTGGTCTGGACTGACATAGTGGTGGGGGTGGGGTAGCCTTGTTACTGCTGGACTACGGTTAAAGCTGACTTTCCACTAGGCCTCCTCGGGCACTGTCCCATTGGGGAGAGGAAGGGGCACCTTGTTACTTCTGGATGGGATGGAAGTTTGTGCTCCCCACATGGTTTCTGCTGACACTGCTGGGGAGAGGGGAGTCTTGTTACTGGCTAGCAAGGAAGAACGTCTCAGCTCTTACTTGGCCTTCTCTGATACCACCCTGGTGGAGGGTTGGGCACCTCATTATAGGCTGGTGAGGGTAGAAGTCTAGGCTCCCCACTCAGCCTTTGCTGGTGTGGGTGTGGATAGAGTCACAGTTTTTTTCTGTGGTATTTCCCTGGAGTAGAGTGGGTCACTGTCTAAAAGTGCTAGGCTGCCTCTCTCCTGGTCTTTTGGCTGAAGGGAGAAGCCATTTTTGTCTATACCCCTTCGTATTTCCAGGTGGCTTCCTTCTTCAGCCCCAAGTCTGGGATACCTGAGGTAAAACAACAACAACAACAACAACAAACCCAGGGAAGTCACCACCATGCTGTTTCTCAGGTCCTGAGGTCTCTAACTGCTCTGCCTGCTCTTTCCACCTTTCAGAGTCATCTTATATTATTTTATGTGTAATGTCTAGAGTTTTTAGTTGTTACTAGCAAAATAAGTAGGAAAAGTACATCCAGTCTGTCTTCCTGGAAGTGAGTCAGAATTCACTTTGAACATGTTAGTTTGAATGTCAGACATCTAAGAGGAGATGTCAAGTAGGCAGTTGGATTTCTGAGCTTAGAGTTCTGGTAGTTCTTGAAGTTATCTTTTGATGGCTTCATTTTTCTCAGAGAAATTAGGAAGTGATGTCATCAGTTGAAAATGAAGATTACAGAGAAGATGTTGGAAGTTTGAGGATAGAGGAAAATGTGAATGGTCTCCTAAGACAGTAGGAGGGTAAAGGGACTAGGAAAACACAGTATAATTGCCAACAACGTTAAACATATATCTGCATCTTTGGCATCAAATTTAAAATGAAATGAAATGAAAACAGTGGCAGGGTGGTATATATCTTTCCAGCCGTGTTTGGCTGCTTGGTACAGATGGGGAGTAAGTAGTCAGAGAGCTTGATTTAACTAGGGATGGATGCGAATTGGACAGAGTGAGTGAGGAGGAAGGGAAATGAGGTGAGAGAGCAGTTAAAGTGGCTGATCACAGAATTGAGTCTGGGTAAAGAAAGAAGAGAGTGTATTGGGCAGGGTTTGATAATGTCTGTGAAGGATTGAAAAGGTGGTAGGATCAGAGAGTTGTAGATGGATTGAGAATACCATAGAATGAACTGGAAGGAGAGGAGGTCATGTCAGCAGTGAAAGGATGCATGAAATTCAGGTTTTGGAGCTGTGATAATAGGCAATGACCATGGGAGTGAGTGGCTAAGGTAAGGGAGAGGAGCTAGCTTGTCAGAAGCGAGGAGGTCAAGGATTTTGTTATTTTTAATTTTCGGTTTATTTTATTTTAGTTTTGAGACAGGTTCTCACTGTGTCGCCCAGGCTGGAGTGCAGTGGCACAATCATAGCTCACTGCATCCTTGAACTCCTGGGCTCAAGCGATCCTCCTGCCTCAGCCTCCTGAGTAGCTGGGACTACAGGCACAAGGTCAAGGATTTTGAAATCAAGACAGGAGTACTTGTCTTGGATGTAGTGAACTCTAGAGCCAGGAGCTAAAATTATTATGAATTAGGGGGCGTGACCTTGGAGTTGGTGGATGAAATTAGTGAGTGATAACTTAAGATAAGAGAATTAAAGCTAGAGGCATTTAGAGAGAGGAGTGGGAGAATAGTCTGGAAGGGACAGTGAGGAGGGTAGCTCCGCCTCCTCCAGACTCAGTGGTGCAAGGATGTGGGAGAAAAAACAGCTATTGCTTAAAAGGGATGTACGGAAAGTGTGTCCTAAGGGAGAGTCAGGTTTCATTTATAACAGGAAAGTGAAGGGCGAAAGAAGGGATTTGCTGACGGTGGGGAATTCTAGAATGCACAGTGGGGGGGCTTCCTTATAAGCATTCTCATCCCTATCAACTTGCATCCTTTAAAGATATAACATATCCTAAAAGTCAAACGTAGAAAAATAGTTCTTTTAAAAGTTAAGGTTAGTTAGTTGGCTCCCAGTTATTTTAATTTTAAATTTTATTTTAAAACATGTTTTCCTACACTTTGGCAGGAAAATTAAATGTATCAGAGAAATTATAATTTGTAAATTCCTGAATTGTAACTATAATAAGTTGAAGTGAGAAATGTAAAAATTCTTTTCAGAAATTTCTGTTAATAGTTTTCTGAGTAGTGTACTCGATTGTAGGTCTTGTTTTATTTCTCTTTTCTTCCAGTTAAAAATTTCAAGGAAACCAATTATTGAAAATGTTTTAAGAGAGTTTTACTATCTACTAAATTTTTTACTAACATACTCAATTATTTTTCTGGGAGACTTTATTCAGTCCATTTGAAACTGGCTATTTCTTTTTTCTACACAAAATAGATGTCAACTGTGGTACACAAACCAGAGTGTATTCACATAAACAAAGAGTTGTCTGTTAGATTGTTGTGTGAATGCAGACATTTGTGAAAGCCCTGGAATGACTTGGTTTAATCTTATCCCTGTAAAATATTTTACTTTAATTTGATAAGACTTTAAATTAAAATATCTGAATGTATTTACATCTCACATGAGAGTTTTTTTTAAAGTGTAATTGATGTCTTTGAAGTTCTTCACCAGATACTACATTAGATTATAAATTAGAAACTTAAATTTCAACAGGGATTCCTCTGTTGAATCTTCCTCTATGGATTCTTCTTGGTATGTAGAGTTACTCATGTAAATAATTTTACCTTTACTTTAGTAAACCATGCTGAGTTGTTAGCAGCATAGTGACATAAGAATTTGAATGTATTTAGTGTCATTTTCCATACCTAGATTGTCTTTTCCAATCTTTAAATAGTCTAGTTGTTGCTTAGCTTTCAAGTTCTAGTTTCTGATTTTCGTCCTTGAGGAGTTTTCCCTTTCTTCTTCCTGAGGATATTTTTGTTTTGTTTTGTTTTTTAAGATTAAGAAAAGGAATCTTCTAGTTCAGGTATCACTTAGAAATAGTCTACAGCTTGCTTATAGTTTCTCTTGAATTTGTTGTAATGTGTTGAAAGTATTTAGGTCCAAATTCCATCGTTTTTTATGACCTACTTGAGCCGGAATCAGCCACTTATCTTTCTGTTCTGGGGGTAGGGTGGAATCTGGACAAGGATGACTGAAGTCCAACCTCTTTGTGAAATGAAAACAGAAAGGATGGTTAAGGGCTATGTGTGGACTTTGCCATTGTGACCTAAAGTCAGACCCCTCTCTTTTTCTTTTGGTGGCAGGCTATATAATGCAGGAGGTCCTTAATGCTGCTTAAGTTGTTATTATGTGGCAAAGCAATTGTTATGTGATGAATAATTGACTAAGAATTGTAATTGATTGCTGGCTATTGAGACTTAATAATTGGTTCTCAAGAGAAAGTTGTAGGAATTTAGCAGAGAGAAGTGCTTAGTGAAAATTTAGGTAAATACGCTTTTGGCTTGGTGGAAATAAAGTTGGAGATTTCAGTTTAATGCTTTTTATTTGTTTATTTCAGTTGTATCACTGACTGATTCACCAAGCCAAACTGTACTCAACTCAGATGTTTCTACGCCAAACATGAATGCTTTGACACATGAAAACCAAACGAAACCTTCTCTGTCCCAAATCAGTACCACTCTCCCTCCCACAACTGGTACAGAGAAAAGTGGAGGAGCCTCTGTGGCCCCTCGTTCCTCACCTACCACTTCTCTGTCTCAAGAGGAAGCTGATAACAATGAAGATCCTAGCATAGAGGAGGAAGATCTTCTCACACTGAATAGTTCTCCATCCACAGCCAAAGACACTCTGGACAACGGAGATTATGGAGAACCAGACTATGACTGGACCACCAGCCCCAGGGATGACGAGTCTGATGACACCTTGGAAGAAAACAGAGGTTACATGGAAATTGAACAGTCAGTGAAATCTTTTAAGACCCCATCTTCAAATATAGAAGAGGAAGATGGCCATTTCTTTTTTCATCTTATTATTTTTGCTTTTTGTATCGCTGTTGTTTACGTTACATATCACAACAAAAGGAAGGTAAGCCTGGGATTTTTCAGCCCGTCTAATTGCCTTTTATTATCTCAGTCATGTTTCTTATTAATGCTTTTGATGATTCAGGGTTTTTTTTCTTTCTTTAGTCAAGTTTAAATTGATGGTAAAATATTGAGATGTCTAATCAGTTTATAAATCTATTGTGTATTTTAACAAATTACAGACAGAATGCTTGAGTATATGTACTTCTAAAAAACTAGTCAAATTATTTCTTAATGAGCAATACCAAAGCCCAGTTTTTTTTTTTTAAGGTTTTATATCTTAATTTAGCATTACTACTTCAGTGGGAATACTTGTGGAGAAAGAGTATTAATTTAATACTTATCTTTTAATTTGTTAAGCATTGAACTTAATGATTTTTTAATAACTTTTTCTGGTTATAAAAGTATTACATGTTTTTTTAGGGAATGCAGAAAACACAGAAGTGTTTAGGAAAGAAAATTGAAGGGCGTTATTAACATTTTGGTATAGAATTTTATATTTTTTTACCTAACAATCATGAGCGTTTTCCATATCATTAATGTTCTTTAAAAACATGATTTAATAGGTGCATAATTGATTCAGCTATTTTCCTATCGGACATTTAGATGGTTTCCAATTATTGGTTCAGAAATAATATTGTGATGAAAATTTCTGTGCCAGCATGGGTTTGTCGGATTACATGAGGCAAAGAAGGCACAAACAGGACTGGATGGGTCAGTTATTGTGAGGGTACATCCTGGTACTGTGTAGTCCTAGAGCTGAATAGATAAGCCTTTCAAAATACTTAAAGGGAGATCAAACATACAATTTCCTTTTTAATATTTACTGGTCAGGAAGTCTCAGTTGTTGACTTTATTGTAACTTTGTGATTCCCTGAAAGCCATTTTCCCCTTTGGGGCCTTGTTTTTCTTACCTAAGAAATGGTGAAACTGGACCAGATAATTTCAAAATGGCTTCCAGCTTTGAGAATCAGTGAATCTAGTAATGGTTTGAAAACAGCCAACAAACAAACCCTTCTGGTTATTTGTAGTTTGTGATCTCTCACTAGTTGTATAGTATTTGTAGGTGGACAGAATTTTGAATGCCAGTAATATTGTATCCTAGTATTTAGTGTTGGGCCATCTCTGTTGTGAACACCTAAGGGACTTGTTAAACAAGTAGGTTCCTGGGCTCCACCTTCCCTACTAACTCAGTCTCTGAAGATAGAGCCCAGGAATCTGAGTCTTTAACGAACATTCCTATGTACATGGACATTTGAGAAGCATTGTCTATCCTTGTTTACAATATGGAAAAGCAAAATAGCCTTTTTGTTAATATTTTATTTTTTGTAGTTGGGAACCTAGGAGAGAGTTTTTTCACTTGTTATAAAAATGTTTACCATATTCTTTGTTTTCTCTTTTGCATATTTAATTAATTTTGTTTTATTCCAGATTTTCCTTCTGGTTCAAAGCAGGAAATGGCGTGATGGCCTTTGTTCCAAAACAGTGGAATATCATCGTCTAGACCAGAATGTTAATGAGGCAATGCCCTCTTTGAAGATCACCAATGATTATATTTTTTAAAGCACTGTGATTTGAGTTTGCTTATTATGTAATTTCATTTGCTTGACTTTTTATATGATATTGTGCAGATGTTTGCCATAGGCAGTTGGTACTTAAATGAGAGGTGGGTCTCTCTTTTGCCTTGGTGCTTTGGAAATTCAATGTCACAAACAAGGAGTATATAATTTTTTATCTATACTTTTAGAGCTGAATTTAATCAGGTGTCCAAAAATGTGAGTTAAACATTACCTTATATTTACACTGTTAGTTTTTATTGTTTTAGTTTATTATACTTCTTCTGGAATTATTAGTGATGCTACTTTTAAAAGATTCCAAACTTGTAACTAAATTCTAAGATATTTGGTACTGCTGACTCAGATTCACTCTCTGCCATCCAAATACTATTTTTTAAGCACACATTTCTCTGTGGTCCCAAACTGTAATGTACAAGGATATGTGTTGATAATGCTTTGCAAAAATTTCAGTAATATTTGTTTCTTCTAAGAAAACTGCTTTGGATATTTTTAGATACTTTAAATATAATTTAAGATAATGATACTGCTCAATCTGACCACAATTTTAGGTAATTCATTAAATATGTCTAGAAATTCTGGCAATAGAGACTGCAGTTTGCTGTGGACATAGATAAAATGTTATAGGGATGCCATCTTTTGGTTTGAATTACTAAACTAAATTTAGAGGTAGAAACTGTGGTAAAATATTAAATACATGTACAGTTACTTTTAGTTAGCAATTGATTGTAGCATGGGTTCCTCCAAGGTTTCAAGCAATGGGCAGAGTTTAACAAATCTATATCAGATTTGTTCACTTTATTATTTTACAGTAAGTTTGAATAAATCTTAGGGGCCATTATCAAATAATATTGTATATAGGTCTTTCAAATTAAAATTATACCTGAATGAAGTTGTTTGTATACATAAAGGATATATGTGTACAATGACCTTTTCCCCCCATACTTGTTTTATGTTCTTGGTTTTTTTTAACAGAACTGGAAATTATTTACTTTTTTCATTTTTGTCTGTATTTTATCATAAAGAATTAATCAATATGTAAATATATGATTTGAACCATGGTTGACTTACAAGTGTCACTACAACTTTTTGGGAAACATTACCCCTAATATATGTTAATCAAGGCCAAGGTGAGCCAGTGGGCTTGCGCTTTGTTTAGAGATGGGACAAGAACTCCGTCCATCCTGTCTCTCAGGTGGACAACGTACTTTCCTAATAAGGAAGGGAAGCACAATGGAAATACACCTGAACTGTTTTATTGCAGTAATTTTTTTCATATCTGAAATTGTATTATTTAATATTTTGAATAAGATTTTAAAAAATAAATGGCAAAGATATAAATCATGACTTTATAAGTGTGTTTCATTTCATTGATGACATTTGGGTGGTGAACAGGGGTAGTGTTGAGTCTGGGAGGAAGCTAACCTGATTAGCTTGCAGTTGTCCCTCTCAGTAGTAGAACTCTACCTTTATGAATTCCACCTACATTTCCAAATCCTTGTTGAGGTCCAATTTACCGCTAGGTGCTGAAGTTTATTGAAAACTATAGCAAAGTAGGATGGCAAAGAAAAGTAAAGCAGCTAATTCAACGGGCTCTTTTTAGCATCCTGGGGTCCCTATTGTCTGGGATGGAAGGCTCCTTCAACCTGAAGGATCATCCCCCTTAGTGGATCTAGGCTTCTTGGGTACTTCCTGGGGGCACAGTCTTTGCCACCTAAGTCTCAGTGCTGCAATCAAATAGTCTCAGACTTTTGGAGCTTCAGATCGTACATTGATTAAAAATGCTGCTAGAATATTACAGAGGTGCTTGAGCTGCTGGACGAGGGACCCAAGACCCACATTTCAGTCTCAGACCATTCATATATTTTCGTCCTGTGTGGTGGTGTCTGCTCCCTTCTCCCAAACTCGCTTTCTGGATAGACCAGGAGCTCTGCACCAAATGTTGGTACTAATGGCATAATAGGTTACATTTTACCTCCTGTTTGAGTATCATAGCTGAAAAGGAATGTGTTGAAGCTTGTAAGGCAGACAGGAACAGGCATTTAGAATTTGGGCAGGCAGGCAGGCAGGCATGTCTTGACTGGGGTTGCTTGGTTTTAGATGTGAACTTAACGAGGGTGAGTGCGGGCTCTCTTGTAGAATGTCTGTAGTTTGCCCCACAGAGCTTCTTGAGAACAGGAACTGGCTCTTACTTCTCTCCAGCCCAGGACTAAGCACTGTGCCTGACACCTACTGGGCCCCTTTAAATTGTTGTTCAGTGAAGTATTATAGAAATTAGATGAGAAAACCGAGGCAACCCAGGCTCTACACGTGATCACATAGTTGGCATTTAGTCTGATACTACTAATGCCCTGGACACACAACTGCATGTAGGGGATGAGCACCAAGATGTGGTGTGTCAGTCTTTATCTCACATCCACATTCCTGTGTGAAGCTAAAGTCCACACTAATTGTATGAGATGTCACCCCTTCTCCCCAAACCCTGGTTCTGATCAGAGCAGTTGCTGCCCATTGAAGGTGAAGGAGAAGGTCACTGCTGGCACAGCTGCTGAAGTGTTCCAGTTCTCCCCCATCCTGTGTGTGGAGGGTGGGAGGTGGGGGGAGGAAGGGGCTGGCTTTGCCCTTCTGCCTTCTTTCAGCCTGGTTTGGAGGAAGCAGTTTCTCCTTCCCAGCAGAAGCTCAAGAGGTTAAAAGTATCCTGAGGATCAGATGTCTTCCAAGGGAACAGAAAAGAAGGCTGTCCTGAGGTTGGTCACTCTGGCCTGATCCAGCACAGCCTGAACCAGAATATTATGGGATGGTTCTCTTCAATTAGTTGGATTCTGTTTACTTGCGTTTTCACTTTGATGTTAGGAGGGGAAGTTGCTGGGACAAACAGATTTGGGAAATGGAGCTGTGGCCATTTCTGACTCATCTCCATGGCCCACTGTGCTGATGACCTGCTGTCTAGGTTGTTTAAGTGGCTCAAGGGAGCCTGATTTTGGTAAGCAGCAGCTTCTACCCTCTGAGCTACAAGCTTACCTCTCTTCCAGCTCCTTCCTAGAGTCCCAGACCTATCTGCTACCGTTAATGAGGCTACAGATTTAAAAGGCCCTGCTCCTTGCTTAGGAAGCCTTTCTCCACCTATCACCTGAGTGCTGTGCTCTGAAACCCTATGCTTCTTTCTCTCACAACCCCCAAACTGCCTCATTTCTCTGCGGGGAAACCCAGAGATGCCATGTTTTGGGAATTCTTGACTTCCTGGATGCCTTTTTCCTCATACAGCCCTTTGCGCTTCTCTCCCGGGGCCCCCCCCCTTGTTGTGTGGATGGGATAATGCTCCCACCTGAGACCGTTCCAAAGGAGCAGTGCCTTGCAGTGGGCCCTGCAGAGCCCATGGCGGGCCCTGGAATCACATAGGTCTGGGTTGGATTCCCTCTTTAGGCTCAGAGTCCTCCCCAGGCCATTTTGCAGCCTCCAGGGAGAGACCAAACACATTTTCTGACTGTTCCTAAGAAGTAAGAAGTAAGGAAGGGTCAGGGGTCTTGAAGGCCTTGCTGGGGCTAAGGTTGTCCTGGCCCATGTTGCACCTACCTGGTCTTCTAGGCAGACAGACCTGGGGAGAAATGGAGGGAAAGGAGGGGCGTGGGTTGAGGCCAGGGCTGGATGACCTTGGTGTTAATTCTTTGTGTCTGTTACAACCTCCTACCTTGTAAAAGGAGGGATTGATTAGCTCACAGGTCTGTTAGGAAGGGTAAATGGATTGATGTTTGTGAAAGGACTTTGCACACGGAGAGGAGTTTTCACCATGTCACTGACCACAGAAGAGCCAGCTCAAGCCTTGGGACCATCAGGAAGGGAGAGCCTGAAGGAGCTGCTCAGAAGTGGCCCACAGTCCTGGGGCTGCCTTCCCAGCTCCATGCACCCCCATCCTTGAGGCACGAAGCTGGTCAGAGCTGGGTTTATCCCAAACCATCCAGGCGTGTATGGTCCTGTTAGGTAACAGATGGGTGTCCCTCGGAGCCTCCCAACCCGATTCCCTGTTCTCCATCCTCATCCTTTCCCTGAAACAAGGCCAAAAGGTCCTTCCCATCATCCTCTATGCTGTTCCCAAGAACAGAGAGGCAAGAAGCAAGGCGACCCAGGACCCCAGAGAGGTGGCCACTTTTCGGCTCCATAGCATGCCTGAGCCTCTCTGGGAGAGCAAGGATGGAAGCTGGGCTTGGGCCACGGAGGATCACTCTCAGGTGTCCATACTCTGCCATTACCATGGCATTGCATTAAAAGCCACACACCTGCACTTCTTTACTCGGGCCCTGTGCTGCATGCTGGGATGACAGAGTGGGTCAAACAGACGCTGTCTCTGTCCTTGTGATGTCCGCTGTCAGGTGAAGGAAAATCAATTAGTCACAGTGAAGTATGGCGAATGCTGTAAGCTGAAACCTGTATTTCACTTTTGTCCCCCACGTAAATGTAACTTCCACTTGTTCCAGTAGCACCTAACGCTCAGTGAAGGCTTACTACGGACCACACTCACTGTTCTGTGTGTGCACACCAACCCAATGAGGTAGTTCCTATTATTAGCCCCATTTTACAGATAAGGAGACAGAAGCACGGACAGTTTAAGCAACTTGCCCACGGTCACACAGCTGAGAAGGGGGAGCTGGGATTTTAGTTAAGGCACAGTCTTTCTCCAGACTCCCTGTTCTCCATCACTAACTCCCTGTTGCTATAGAAGACGAGAGTCATAGCAAGGTAAGGAAAAAACGTTACCCAAAAGTTCTCTACGCTTAGGCCCTCAACACTTGGGTGTATTCTCTTTTTCTTTTAAAATTTCTTTTATTATGAATATAACAGAGCACACGATAGAAAAATACATCGAACAAATATACAGCTTAACATTATTATAAAGCAAATACTTGGGTAGCTACTTCCCAGGTAGAGAAATAGAATTTTGCTGACACCCCAAACCCCCTTCCGCATCATTACCCTCCCCCTTCCCCACAGGGAACTATCATTTTTGACCTTTGTGGCAATGTTTTTTTTCCTCTTCTTTTTAGATTTATCACCTTGCTGGAGTGTTTGAATTTCTGGTGGGCATATATTTAGGAGTTGAATTGCTGGATGTGTATGTTCAATTTGAATAGCTAATGCCAAACAATTTTCTAAGGTGATTGAACCAATTTATATTTCTTCTAGCATGTGCAATTTCCTGTTGCTCTCTACATCCTTGCTAACACTTGGCCTTGTTAGCATTAATTTCAGCCATTCTGGTGGATATGTAGTAGTATCTCCTTGTGGTTTGACTTTGCCTTTCCCTAATGATTAATCATATTGATAATTTTTCATATGGTTATTTGATGTTTGCATATCCCCTTTTGTGAAGTGCTTGTTCAAGTTCCTTATTTTTCTATTGGGGTGTCTGTCTTTTTCTTTCTGGCTTGTGGGCATTCTCTGCTCTGCATATGAGCTCTTAATTGGTTATATATGTGACAAATAGCTTCTCTTACTCTATGGCTTGGCTTGTCACCCTCTGAATGGTGTCTTTTGATGAATAGAAGTTCTTTTTTTTTGAGGAAATTATAGCTCTGCTTTATAAAAGTGTATTTTACTTACACAAATTCACAGGTTTTAAGTGTTCCATCAGTTTTGACAATTGTATATATCTTTGTAACTGCCACCACAAACAATATACAAAATATCTCTATCACCTCAGAAAATCTCCTAGTGACACTTTCTAGGAAATTCTTCATCCATATTCCAGAGGTAACTACTTTCTGATTTTTGTCACCATAGATTAGTTCTGCTTGTTGTAGGATTTCATATAGATAGAATAAAAAATATATGTTCCTTTTGTGTATAGCTTCTTTTAGTCAACATAATGTTTTTTTTTAATTTTTAGGTTCATCCATACTGTTGGATTATCAGTAGTAATTCCTTTTATTGCTGAGTAGTATTTATTGAATAGACCATGATTTGTTTATCCATTCCCTGTTGATGAACATTTGTGTTGTTTCCAGATATATATACACAGATAGATACACATATAGCTAGATTTAATATTATAAATATATTAATTATATGTTTTAATAATTTCATATTTTATAATTAACACATATAAAATATTATAAATATATAATTGAACCTTTTATTTTGAGATAATTATAGATTCACATGCAGTTGTAAGAAATATTAATAATACAGAGGTTCTGTGTGCACTTTACCCAATTTCCCTCAATGATAACATTTTGCAAAACTGTAGCACAATAGCAGAACTAGGATATTGATCTTGATACAGTCAAGACACAGAACATTCCCATCACCACAAGGATCCTACCTGTTCCCCTTTTATATCCTCACCCACTTCCCTCCCTCTTCCAGACCCTCCTTAATCCCTGGTAACCACTAATCTATTCTCAATTTCTATAATTTTGTCATTCCAAAAATGTTATATATGTGGACCCATATAGTATATAACCTTTTGGGATTAGCTTTTTCATTCAGCAAAATGCTCTGGAGATAAATTCAGGTTGTTGCAAGTATGGATGGTTCCTTCCTTTTTATTGCTCAGTTGCGCTCCACAGTATGACAGCGCCACATTTTCTTTAATCATTTGCCTCTTGAAGGATGTCTGAGTTGTTTCCAGTTTTTGTTTATTATGAATAAATCTTCTTTAAACATTCATGTACAGATTTTTGTGTGAACATAAATGTTTATTTCTCAGAATAAATGCCCAGGAGTGCAATTTTTGGGTCATATGGTAGTTACAGATTAGTTTTTTTCCTATCTCTTGTAGAGTTCTTCTTAAGCATATTTAGTTTTTAAAAAATCTGTTAAAGTGATTTCCAGAATGGCTGTCCCATTTTATATTCCCATCAGCAACATATGAGTGATCCAGTTTCTTTGTATTCTTGCTAACATTTGGTGTTGTCACTGTTTTGTTTTTTTTTACTTTAGCCATTTGGATAGGTGTGTAGTGATGTCTTATTATGGTTTTAATTTGTATTTCCTTGATAGCTAATGATGCTGAAATATTTTCACATGCTTATTTATCATCTTTATATCCTCTTCAATGAAATGTATCTTCATGTCCTCTGTAATTGGATTGCTTGCTTTTTTGCTGTTGAATTTTTTTAAAACTTTTTTTATTGTGGTAAAATATATACAACAAAATTTATCATCTTAATAATTTTTAAGTGTACAATTCAGTGTCATTAATTACATTCATACTGTTGTGCAACTATCACCACTGACTGTTTGTAAAACTTTTTCATCACTGCAACAGAAACTCTGCAATTATTAAGCAATAACTACCCCTTCTCCCTGCCCCTGGTAACCTGTAATCTACTTTCTGTCTTCATGAATTTGCCTGTTCTAAGTATTTCACATAATAGAACCATACAATATTTGTCTTTTTGTGTCTGGCTTATTCACTTAGCATAATGGAGTTCATCTGTGTTGTAGCATGTATCAGAACTTCATTTTTTATGGTTGAATAATATTCCATTGTATGGATATGCCACATTTTAATCTACTCATTTGTTGGTGGACATTTGGTTGTTTCTACCATTCGGCTATGGTGAATATTACTGCAGTTAACATTGGCATACACATATCTGTTTGAGTCTCTGTTTTCAATTCTTTTGGATATATACCTAGGAGTGGAATTGCTGGGTCATATGGTGATTCTGTGTTAGTTTTTTTTTTTCTTATTTTTCTTTTTTCTTTTTTTTCCCACCCTCCCTGTGTTAGCTTTTTGAGGAACTGCCAAGCTCTACCACAGCAGCTGCACCATTTTACATCCATACCAGAAATGTAAAAGTGTTCCAACTTTTCCACATCCTTGCCAGCACTTTTTATTTTCCGTTCTTAATTTATTTTTAAAATTATAGCCATCCTAATAAGTGAAGTGGTATCTCATTGTGGTTTTGATTTGCATATCCCTAATGACTAAGGATGTTGAGTATCTTTTCTTATGCTAATTGGCCATTTGTATATCTTGGGAGAAATGTATATTCAAGTCCTCTGTCCATTTTTTAACTGGATTGTCTTTTTGTTGTTGAGGTTTAGGAGTTCTTTATATATTCTGGGTCTTAATCTCTTATCAGATATATGATGTATTAGTCAGGGTTCTCCAGAGAAGCAGAATCAATAGGATCTATCTATCTATTTCTATCTATCTATCTATCTATGTATGGATCAATCTTTCCCTATCTATATGTATGTATATGAATTGGCTCATGTGATTATGGAGGCTGAGAACTTCCACGACCTGCTGGAGAACCAGGAAAACTGACGGTGTAATTCAGTTTGGGCTGAAGGTCTGCGAACCGGGCGAGCTGATGGTATAAATCCTGGTCTGAGTCCAGAGGCCTGAGAACCAGGAGGTCTGATGTCTGAGGGCAGAAGATGGACGTCTCAGCTCAAGCAAAGAGCAAATTCACCCTTTCTCTACCTTTTTGCTCTATTCAGGCCCTTAATGATTGGATGATACCTGCTTGGATCGGTGAGGGCCGATCTCTTTACTCTGTCTACCAATTTAAATGCTTATCTCTTCTGGAAACACCCTTACGGAGACACCCAGAAATAATGTTTTATCAGTTTTCCCAGCATTTTTTTTTTTGATGGCTGCCTTCACTACTACAACAAGCCAAAAGTATTTTATATAGTTTTTTTTCTCTATTATTTAAGACATTTTAAAAGGCATTTTTTAGTCCAGTCAACAGATAAAATTAACCATCATATATGATTTGCAAATATTTTCTCCTACTAGGTAGGTTGTCTTTTTACTTTCTTTATAATGTCCTTTGATGCACAAAACTTTTAAATTTTGATAAAGTCCAATTTATCTATTGTTTCTTTTGTTGCTCATGGTTTTGATGTTATATACAAAAATTCATTGCCAACTTCAAGGTCATAAGGATTTACTTCTGTGTTTTCTTCTAAGAGCTCTTATGTTTACACTGTTGATCCATTTTGAGTTAATTTTTGTATGTGGTGTGAGACAAGGTTCCAACTTCATTCTTTTGCACGTGGAAATCCAGTTGTCTCCAGAACCATTTGTTGCAGAGATTGTTCTTTCTCCATTGTTTCTGGATTCTCAATTCTATTCCATTGGTCTATATGTCTATCATTGTGCCAGTACCACATTGTTTTGATTTCTGGACCTTTGTAGTAATTTTTGAAATTGAATTGGTCCTCTGAATTTGTTCTTTTTTACAAAATTGTTTTGGCTATTTGGGTCCCCTTGCAATTCCGTATGAAGTTGAGGATTGACTTTTCCATTTCTTAAAAAAAAATGGTTGTAATTTTGATAGAGGTTGCATTAAATGTGTAGATCTCTTTGGATGGTATTGACATCTTAACAATATTAAGTCTTCCTAACCATGAGCATAGGCTATTTTCCATTTATTTAGGTCTTCTTTAATTTCTTTCAGCAATCTTTTGTAATTTTCAACATACATGTTTTTTTACCTCCTTGGTTAAATTTATTCCTGGGTATTTTATTCTTTTAGATGCGATTATAATGGAATTGCTTTCTTAGTATCCCTTTTTGATTGTTCATTGCTGATATATAGAAACAAACTGGATTTTTTTTTTTTTTTTTGATACAGAGTCTCACTCTGTTGCCCAGGATAGAGTGCAGTGGCATCATTGTAACTCACTGCAACCTCAAACTCCTGGGCTCAAGCGATCCTCCTGGTCCAGCCTCTTGAGTAGCTGGGACTACAGGTACCACGCCCACCAACTTTTCTATTTTTTGTAGAGATGGGGTCTTACTCTTGCTCAGGCTGGTCTTGAACTCCTAGCCTCAAGAAATACTCCTGCCTTGGTCTCCCAAAATGCTAGGGTTACAGGCATGAGCCACTGTGCCCGGTCTCAAACTGATTTTTGTGTGTTGGTCTTGTACCCTGAAAATTTGCTGAACTCACTTATTAGTTCTAGTAGCTATCTGTGGCTTCTTTGGGATTTTCAAATATACAATTACATCATCTACAAATAGACATAGTTTTACTTCTTCCTTTTTTTTTTTTTTTTGAGACAAAATCTTGCTCTGTTGCCTAGGCTAGAGTGCAGTGGTGTCATCGTAGCTCACTGCAACCTCAAACTCCTGGGCTCAAGGGATCCTCCTGCCTCAGCCTCCCAACTATCTGGGACTACAGGCATGTGCCACCATGCCTGGCTAATGTTTGATTTTTTGTAGAGATGGGGTGTTGCTATTGCCCAGGCTGGTCTTGAACTCCTGGCCTCAGGCGATCCTGCTGCGTCAGCCTCCCAGAGTGTTAGGATTACAGGCGTGAGCCACCACTCCTGGCCTCTTCTTCTTTCTTTTTAATTTGGATGCCTTTTGTTTCTTTTTCTTGTCTAAGTACTCTGGCTAGAACTTCTAGTACAATGTTGAATAGCAGTAGTTAAAGCAGTCTTCTTTTTTTTAATTTCAGAATATTACGGGGGTACAACACCTTGGTTATATATATTGCTTATGCACTGCCCCAGTCAGAGCTACAATCGTGGACAACCCCCAAACTGTGCACCCCACACCCATTAGGTGTGAGTTTTCCCATCCCCTCCACCCCCCTCCCACCTGCCCGCCCCCTGATGAATATTATTGCCATGTGTGATGTAGGTGTTGATCAGTTAGTACCAATTTGATGGTGAGTACCAGTGGTGCTTGTTTTTCCATTCTTGTGATACTTCGCTTCAAAGAGTGGGCTCTAGCTACATCCAGGATAATACCAGATGTGTTAATTCACTGTTGTTTTTTTTGCTGAGTAATACTCCATGGTATACATATACCACATTTTATTAATCCACCTGTGTATTGATGGGCACCTGGGTTGTTTCCACATCTTTGCAATTGTGAATTGTGTGAAAGCAGGCTTCTTGTCTTATTACTGATCTTGGGGGAAAGCTTTCAGTCTTTCACCACTGAGTACGGTTTTAGCTGTGTGTTTCTCATAAATGCCCTTTATCATGTCAAGGAATTTCCTTTCTATTCCTAGTTTTCTGTTTTTTTAATCATAAAGATTGTTTCATTTTGCCAAATGCCTTTTCTGCATCAATTAAGATGATTATGCAGTTTTTCCCCCCTTCCTTCTGTTAATGTGGTATATTACATTCATTGGTTTTCTAATGTTGACTTACCCTTGCATTCCTGGGATAAATACCACTTGGTCATGGTACAAAGTCTTTTCAATATGCTGTTGGATTTTGTTTGACAGTATTTTTTGAGGATTTATGTATTTATATTCATAGGGATATTGGCCTGTAATTTTTTTCTTGTGATGTCTCTGTCTGGCTTTGCTGTCATAATAATGCTGGCTTCATGGAATGAATTAGGAAGGGGTTCCCTCCTCTTCTATTTTTTGGATGAATTTGAGAAGGATTAGGGTTAATTTTTTAAATGTTTGGTAGAATTTTCCAGTGAAGCCATCTAGCCCTAGACTTTTCTTTTCTTGGGACATTTTGATCACTGATTCAATCTCTTTACTTGTTACAGGTCTGTAGAGATTTTCTATTTTATCTCGAGTCATTTAGGTAATTTGTGTATTCCTAGGAATTTGTCCATTTCACCTAGGTTATCAGATTTGTTGGCTTGCAATTATTCATTATATTCTTTTATAATCCTTTTTATTTCTGTAAGGTTTGTATTAATGTCCCCACTTAAATTTCTGACTTTACTTATTTGTGTCTTCTCACTTTTACCTTTGTCAGTCTAGCTAAAGGTTTGTAACTTTTAAAGAATTGACAAAAACAAAAATATTTATTGTGTAGAACATGTTTTGAAACATGTTATATATACACTATGAAATGGCCAAATCGAGCTAATTAACATAAGCATTACCTTACATGCTTATTATTTTTATGATGAGAACACTTAAAAATCTATTCTCTTAGCAATTTTCAAGAATACAATATGTTATTATTGACTATTGTCACCATGTTGTACAATATATCTCTTGAACTTATTCCTTTTATCTAACTGAAGTTTTGTATCCTTTGACCAATATCTCCCCAATGCCCCTCTCCCCACTCCCAGCCCGTGGTAACCACCATTCTGCTCTCCATGTCTATAAGTTCAACTTTTTTAGATTCTATATATAAGTGAGATCATGTGGTATTTGTCTTTCTGTGCTTGGCTTATTTCACTTAATATAATGTTCTCTAGGTTAATCCATGTTGTCACAAATGACAAGATTTTCTTCTTTTTAAAAGCTGAATTGTATTCCATTTTATCTATATACCATATCTTCCTTATCTATTCATCTGCTTATGGACACTTAGATTGATTCCATGTCTTGGCTATTGTGACTAATACTGCAACAAACATGGGAGTGCAGATATCTCTTTGACCTACTGATTTCGTATCTTTTGGATATATACCCAGTAGTGAGATTGCTGGATCATATGGTAGTTCCATTTAAAAATTTTTTCAGGAACCTCCATACTATTCTCTATAATGGCTGTACTAATTTACATTCCCACCAAGAGTGTGCAAGGGTTCCCTTTTCTTCACATCCTTGCCAACACTTGTTATCTTTTGTCTTTTTGATAATAGCCATTCTAACAGGTGTGAGGTGATATCTCATTGTGGTTTTAATTTGCATTTCTCTGATGATTAGTGATGTTGAGCATTTTTTCATATACCTGTTGGCCATTTGTATGTCTTCTTTTGAGAAATGTCTATTTAGATCCTCTGCCCATCTTTTAATCAGGTTATTTGTTTTCTTCCTGTTGTTGTTTGAGTTTCTTGTGTATTTTGGTTATTAACCCTTTATCAGATATATGGTTTGCAAATATTTTCTCCCATTCCATAGGTTGTCTCTCCACTCTGTTGATTATTTCCTTGGCTATGCAGAAGCTCTTTAGTTTGATGTAATCCCATTTGTCTGTTTTTGCTATTGTTGCCTGAGCCTTTGGGTCATATCAAAAAATCATTGCCCAGACCAATGTCATGGAATTCCTTCCTATGTTTTCTTCTAGTAGTTTTATAGTTTTGGGTCTTATATTTAAGTGTTTAATCCCTTTTGAGTTGATTTTTGCTTATGTGTGCGATAAAGATCTAATTTCATTCTTCTGCATATGGATATTCAGTCGTCCTAACACCATTATTAAAGAAATCTCATTCATTCATTGCCCTTTTCCCATTGTGTGTTCTTGGCACCTTTGTTGAAAATCAATTGACCATAAATGTGTGGGTTCATTTCTGGGCTCTCTATTCTGTTCCATTGGTCTATGTGTCTGTTTTTATGCCAGTATCATGCTATCTTGATTACTATAGCTTTGTAGTATATTTTGAAGATAGGTAAGGTGATGCCTCCAGCTTTATTCTTTTTGCTCGATTGCTATTCAGGATTTCTTGTGAGTCTGTAAGAATTTTAGACTTGTTTTTTCCATTTCTATGAAAAATGTCATTGGAATTTTGATAGGGATTGCATTGAATCTGTAGATTTCTTTGGGTAGTGTGGATATTTTATCAATATTAACCTTCTATTCTATAAACATGGGATATCTTTTCAGTTATTTGTGTCTTCTTCAATTTCTTTCATCAGTGTTTTATAGCTTTCAGCATATAGGTCTTTTACCTCCTCTGTTAAATTTGTTTCTAAGTATTTTATTTTTTGTAGCTATTGTAAATGGGATTGTTTTCTTGATTTATTTTTCAGATAGTTCTTTGTTAGCATGTAGAAATGCTAATTTTTGTATGTTGATTTTATGTTCCACAACTTTACTGTATTTGTTTATTAGTTCTAACAGTTTTTTGGTGGAGTCTTTAGGGTTTTCTATATTAAAAATCATATCATCTGCAAACAGGGACAATTTAAGTTCTTCTTTTCCAATTTGGATGCCTTTTCTTTCTTTCTTTTCCTAATTGCTTTTGCTAGGACTTCTCGTACTATGTGGAATAGAAGTAGAGAGAGTGGGCCTCCTTGTCTTGTTCTTGATCTTAGATGGAAAGCTTTCAAATTTCACAGTTGAGTGTGATGTTCTATTTTGTTGATCTTTTCAAGGAACCAGCTTTTGGTTTCATTGATTCTATTGTTTTTCTATTCTCTATTTTATTTATCTCTTCTCTAATCTTTATTATTATTATCTCTTTTGGTGGCTTTGGGTTTAGTTTACTCTTATTTTTTCTAGTTCCTCAAAGGGTAAAGTTAGGTTATTGATTTGAGATCTTTTTTCTTTTTTAATATAGGCATTTACAGTTATAAATTTCCGTCTGAGTGCTGCCTTCTCTGCATCCCATAAGTTTTGGTATGTTGTGTTGTTGCTTTCATTTATCTTTGAGTATTTTCTAATTTCCTTTGTGATTTCTTCTTTGATTCATTGTTTGTTTAAGAGTGTTTTGTTTGATTTCCACATATCTGTGAATTTTCCAGTTTCTTTTCTATTCTTTATTTCTGGCTTAATTTCATTGTGGTTGGAAAAGATACTTTGTATGATTTCAATGTTTAAATACTTACTGAGACTTGCTTTGCGGCCTAACATATGGTCTATTTTGAAGAATGTTCCATGTATACTTGAGAAGATTGTGTGTTCTGCTGTTGGATGTTTTATATATGTGTGTGTGTGTGTGTGTGTGTGTGTACGTATATATATATATATATATATATATATCTGTAGATCTAGTTGGTTTACAGTATTGGTCAAGTCCTCTATCTGGTTGTCCTGTTCATTATTGAAGTGGTATATTTGAAGTCTCCAATTATTATTGTAGAACTGTCTAGTTTTTCCTTCAATTCTGTTAATGTTTGCTCATATATTTTGGGGCTCTGTTGTTTGGTTTATATATGTTTATAGTTGTTATATCTTCTTGAGGAGTTGATCCTTTTTCAACATATAATGTCCTTTGTTTCTTTTAATAGTTTTTGATTTAAAGTCTATTTTGTCTGATATTAGTGCAGCCATCCAGCTTTCTTTTGGTTATTATTCGCAGAGAATATCTTTTTCTGTTCTTTCACTTTCAATACATTTGTATCTTTGGATCTAAAGGAAGTCTCTTGTAGACAGCATGTAGTTGGATCATGCTTTTTAAATCCAATCATCCAATCTCTGCTTTTTGATTTTGAGAGTTTAATCCACTTACATTTAAAATAATCACTGATAAAAAAGGAATTATTTCTGCCATTTTGCTATTTTTTTTATATGTCATAACTTTTTTGTCTCTTGTTTCCTTCTTTTATGTCTTCTTTTACTGCCTTCTTTTATGTTTAGTTGATTTTTGTAGTGAACTGTTTTGATTCCCTTCTCATTTCCTTTTGTGTATCTTCTGTAGATATTTTCTTTGTGTTTACCATGGGGATTATATTTAACATCCTAAATTTATAACAATCTATTTTAAATTGATATCAACTTAATTTCAGTAGCATATAAAACTCTTCTCTTGGACACTTACATCCTCCTTTCTTATGTTGTTGTTGTTGTCACACATTATAACTTTACACATTGTGTGTGTCCAACAGCATAGATATAGAACTGTTTTTAATGTATTGTCTTTTAAATTCTATAGGAAATAAAAAGTGGAGTTACAAGTCAAAAATATAATAATACTTGTTTTTATATTTTCCCATGTATTTATCTTACCAGAGATTTTTATTTCTTTATATGGCTTTGAGTTACTATCCAGTGCACTTTCATTTCAACCTGAAGGACTCCCTTTGGCATTTTTTGTAGAAAAGGTGTAGTGGTAACAAACTCCCTCAGTTTTTGTTTATCTGGGAATGTCTTAATCTCTTTCATCGTTGGACAGTTTTGCTGAATTTAGAATTGTTGGTTGATAGTTTTTTTTCTTTCAGCATTTTAAATATATCATTCCACTGTCTTCCTTAGTTTCTGATGAGACAATGGCTGTTAATCTTATTGAGGATTTTTGTATGTGATGAGTTGCTTCTCTTTGCTACTTTCAAAATTCTCTCTTTGTCCTTGTCTTTTGACAATTTGATTATAATGTGTGTTGGTGTAGATCTCTTTGAGTTTATCCTACTTGGCACTTTGTTAAGCTGCTTGGATTCTTGGATTTGTAGATTCATGTTTTTAATCAAATTTGGGAAGTTATTTGTTATTATTTCTTCAAATATTCTTTCTTCCTTTGTTTCTCCCTCTTTCTCCTTCTGGAACTCCCACAATACACATGTTGATTGGCTTGATGGTATCCCATAGGTCCTTTAGGCTCTGTTCATTTCATTTTTTTCTTTCTATTTTTTAGATTTGATAATTTCAATTGTCCTATATTCAAGTTTGCTGATTCTTTCTCCTGCTTGCCCAAATCTACTGTTGAACCCTTCTAATGAAATTTTCATTTCAGTTATTGTACTTCTCAGCTACAGAATTTCTAGGTGTCTCAGCTGAGTTCCGGGAGTAATAATGTGGTGTCAATATGTGTTAATGAGATATCTTCACTCTGGTAGGGCCACAATTTCCCTCAGCATTTTTGCTCTCAACCCAATAGCAGCTACAAGCTGACAAGCCACAGGTAGTCTCTTTTTGTACACATATGGCCCAGCCCTCAGCTACAGATTTATAAGAAACTCCTACATTGACCTATTGGACCCCCTTCTCTGCACAGCTTTCTTCTCTCTAATGCCCTATCTCCCAAATTCCAGCTGCTTCAGCAGTCCCAAATTCTGATCTCTGTATCCTCAGCTCAGTGATAATGTCATGCTCTGTTTGGGCTTAGCTTTTTGAAACATGAGTGGGAAATTGTCCCAAAGCAGAGAGCTGGGTGGCTGGGTGATTGTGCAACTCCCTTATGAATTTCCCTTCTCTCAGGGATCACGGTCTGCTGTTCCTGCCTGAATAGTTGCCATCTATCTATATCTATATTTATATCTTTATTTATATATCTCTCTTTATATTGAATTATATATGTAAATATATATATTAAAGTTTTATAGTTGTTTATGATGGGAGGGCTAGACTGGTACCAGCTACTCCATCACAGTTAGAGACAGAAGTTCCCTTCTTTCTTTCTTTCTTTTCACATGTAAGCATGTGTTGGAAAAGATGTTGAGACAGATGCCAGGCAGAGCCAGCCACTCTCTCTGACCCATTGTGTTTTTCAGGTCTCTATGAGCAAGTGATATGGCAACCACTTGTTAGGCTCCACAAGTGCTTAGGTGTGATGTCTTACAGCCCTCTGTTTTTAGCATACTCCAAATGAAGGGACTTCTCCTACATGAGCTCTGGTGGCAAGATTTTCTTGGATCCTGGAAGTCATTCACCTTATTGTTGCCACCAAATAGTTTCTTAATTTCTTATTAAAAATTCAGTTCTGCCTATATTAGTCTGCTCTTTTGCAGCAAGAAAGTTAAGGGTGCCCTGCTGCCTGGTTGAGAGTGGATGGGAGCACAACCCTTCCAAAGGTCCACTGGGCTTCTTTTCTGCTGACAGTTATTAACACATAGACGAGACTCTTGGCTTTAGGCCTAGAGGCAGAAAGCCATGTAGTAAACAGTGTTCCAGAGGGGGACACACAAGGGGCATCTTTCAGCCCATTAGGAAGGAGGCTCGGCCAAGGCAAACACTAGAACAGGGAAGTTAATCTAAGGTATGCTACGCCTGTAAAGGAATATGAAGCTTGGCATCTCTCTCTGCTCCAAGAGCCCAGAGGCAACTCATTCATTCAACAGACATCCGATGATTGCCTATACTGAGCCAAGCCCTGTGCTGGGTTCTGGGAATACAGGGTGAGGGAAAGACTCATCAAGGACATGGTGCTTAAATTGGCTTCTGGGGTTAAATCTTGGTTCCAAAGAAAATTGAGAAAAAAAATTTCCGTGAGCTCATCTTTTCTACATTTGAAGAAAAGAACATACAAATCAAGTTCATATTTTGGAAGGGGACCCAGAGGTTTCATTTTGGAGCTTGAGAGAACTGCCTAGAGGGGGACCCCTGGCCTGCCTCACCCACCCACACATGCTCAAGAGCCCACACCTAGTTGTGTTTCCGTGGCTGAAAATATGAATAAGCTCTGGCGTTTCTGGAGGCCTGGGGACTCCGGGCTCCCTCCTCCTTCTCCTCTCTCCCAGTAGCAGACGTCTGAGCCTGAGGAGGTCTACCCCATATTGTAGGATTGGGCATGGCCTTTTGGACTCCATCCCTGTGTTACTCCTGGGGCTGGACCTTCCCTTCTTGCCCTCCTGGCACCTCCAGCCTGTGAATGAGTTTCTGGTATGTAGAAAAGGAGTAGTTCTATTTCAGGTGCCCTGAGTTTCACTCTGGAGCAGGGAGACTGTTGGCCAGGGTGAATATTTAGGGGGGTCTGTGTGTTCTTTGGATAGGTGAATCCACCTCCCTCAATGAAGTCTTGGTGTTTCCTCTGAAAATTCAGTTTCTGTTGAAGGGAAGTCTCTGCAGATTCTAAGACTCCAGAGACTTCCTAAGTTTCCAAAGATGATTTCTGGATTTCCTTTTGTCAGTTTTACAAATACAGCTCTGACTTCCCTTCTTGGTCATGTTCTTATGAACCCTCTGGCTTTGGGTCCTGGGGTCATAAATAAAGGAAGGTAGGCAGAGCTGTCTTGCTTGCTGGGTATAGTTTTTGGGGTTCTCTTGGCCACGATGATGGATAAAACCTCCAGTGTGGGGTTCAGGTGCTGCCCAGGACCATGTACCTGGGTAGCATCTGACCATTGACCATTCCTTGTCCTGGTTTCCCCATCATCTTTCTCTCCCCCTCCCCGCAGGTTGTATAGTCCTTTTCTACCTTTTGTCCATTGCCACTGACATGATGATGAAGTTCACATGTATAGCGCCCTTCCATGGGCAAACTTAGATTTTTGAGAAGGCACAGATTTTCTTTTTCAGGGAGGAAAAGTCTATGCTATCATGGTCAGAATTAATTATGATGAAAGTTTATGGATTTAAAAATAAAACAATTAGATCTGGAAAATACACTGTAGAGGAGGTTTTCTAAGAGTGGCAATATGTAGACTCTGTGGTATGCTATGTTTTATGGTTAGAATGGGATTATTGAACCGAGAGGCTGCATCCTGCCCTGGAAGCTAGGAAGGCAGAAGAAAGCCTAATCCACCACCATGAGGGGCATCTGAAATTGGAGCTGTGACCTCCCTGGGTGATGGTTATAAGGAACTCTTCTTCTTGCAGCAGAGCAAGTATGAATGCCGGCCAATGAAGGGGACACTGTTCTATTCATCTGCTCTATCGCATGAAACAAGGAAACCATTTGATAACACTCACCAAGGCTCACCAGAGAGCGAGGGGACTGAGGCTTCAAAGTGGTGCTTTAGATTCTTCAGGAATGCACGGCAGGGGTGGGGGATGGGCGGTAGGGGGAGGAGCAGGGGAGAAAGGGGAGTTCCTAATTACTTCTGATAAAAAAGATAAATAAATAAATAGGGAAAAATACATGAAGATGTGAGCCAGTATTGGCCAAATAAATCCAAACCTTTCTGATGTACCAGATTTCAAGGGAAGGATTTTCATGATGCATAAACTGCGCTGAGCCCGGATGAGTCTGATTCCCCCTGCTAGATCTCCTGGCACAGTGAGAGGAGTTTTTGTGTAATTGGCCCTTGAAACATTACTACAATCACGTTGTGGCCTCCTTCAGCTTATTTTTAATTACAAGGTCTATTGCGTTGTTAAATGATTAACTCTGACAATTACTTATCTTGGCATTTTCTTATCTTGATGAAAATGAAAACAGCAAGGTCATGTTAGCTCACTTGAGGTTTTGGTCCGCTACTGCTTAAATTAAGATGAATCAGATCGGAAAATATTTGCAGTGTGGGAATGAGGGGTGGGGGGCGCGGGGGTGGTAAGCTCTGTTCTGTTGAGGGAACCGGGCAGAGAACTTGGCAAACACAGGGCTGGTCCAGGGGCACTTGGGGCCAGGCGGGTCAGAGCCTTCTGTGGAAGTGGGAGGTGCCCTTGTAGGTGATGACGGGCCATGAGCAGCTTCTTCCCCTTGCACTGTGCACGTCTCCTCTGGGATGGACAGCACGAGGCAGAGGCAGGAAGCAGAGGCGTCCCTCTGCCTCTCCTGGCACGCCCCAGCTTGGCCTGGGCTCATGGTCCCCCACCTACTTTCCGAAATCCCACTCATCTGCTAAGGCTGGTTCCAGACCCTTTTTTCCTTGACCCCTCTCGGCCCACACTGCCTTCTTCTGATCTGCTGTGGTCCTCACTCTCTGACAACATTGGCAGCAGCAACAGCAACTAAATGATAGCAATGACTAACATTTACAGAGCGTTTATAGGGTGCCCAAGGCCTTGCCTACAACAGGCTGTGGCTGGCCCTCCTTGTCATGCTGCCTTCTGTCCATCAGGGGGTAGTGTGACTACACCGTAAGGGGACCTCCTTCTCTACCCACGTTCTCAGGAAAAAGAAAGCTTCAGAATTTCTGCTGGGTGCCGGAGGGATGCTTCTTCTGGCTTTGACAGTGAGTCCAAGGCTCCAACAGTGAGGGCAAAAGGAAGCACAACTGTCATCCCTCCTTGCCCCCAACCTTGGGGCACCTGGGTGTTGAGTCCCAATCTCAAGTTATCCTGTGTTCAATCCCCGGCTCCACTGACTCCACTGAGGGCAAAGGGCAGGCATGAACCTGGAGAAATGGCTTCAGTTGACAATGCTGATTCCTTGGCAGGGTACTTGGCAACCTGCTTCCTTAGAGATATATAGATGATTTCCAAAGCACAGAGCTACTTGGTAGGAAGTAAAGACTGGGGGTACATTGAGCCCCAGATGTGGCATATGCACTAGTTGATGGGCACCACGGTTGAGAGACCAGTTGGCCATTTGGGATAGTTGGCTCAGTAGGCAAATCTCTTGGATAGCTAAAGTTTCTCAGCCAATAGCCTAAGAAAAAGTCCCATATTTCCCGTAGCCTGGGAGCCGGTTGTACTCAGGGTATGATTCCGGAGGGGAAGAGAGTGAGGCTGTTGGTGGGACGTGGTTGTGTCACTTGCCTGCAGAGGGAAGGAGTGAGTTGGTTGGCTCCCGTGCCCCGCCGGGAGATTTCTGCAGCTCCAGGTGTTGTTTCCTGGCTTGGGGAATGGGCAAAGGCTTCCCCACAGAAATCTGTGGTAACCCCAGGGACTACTCAGGACTCTGAAGGCTGAATTTTTTTTTCTTTAACTCTTGAGGAAAGTGTTTTGGTATCTTGTCCCCAGCAAAGGCGGGCTGGGAGATTTCTTCCACCAGTCAGTCCTCCATGAGGAGTTCAGATCCTGGGTCCCTTGGCACAGCCCACATCTGAGGCTGTAGCTCTGAGGAACTTCAGATTGATGTTGCTGCCCAACCCCTTGGCTTCAGGAGTGCCCTTGGTTCAGATGTTCAAAGCAGCCCTGAGTTATCTTTGCAGTTTCTCCAAATTCTTTCACTATTCTCTAGGCTTCGAGAAAAGAAAATGCTAATCTATCTCAGACTGCCGACTCCCCCAGCCCCCAACCACCCTTCTGCTAGTCAGTGGGAGGGGATCAACCTGCAAACTGTAGTATGACTACGTGTCTGAAGGCCATGCCCACCCCCAGGCCTCCCCAGCAGGCCTCCCCACCAATCCAGCCCTCACTGTACAGGCCCTAAAGCTCAAGGAAGCTGCCGTGTGTGTGGCTGGGCATGCGCAGGTGTGTCCATGGGCCTCGGGGGTGGATGTACCCCCTTCCTCCCCAGGCCGGTTTGGAGAGATTTGCCTTTCACTGCCTGAGATGCAGCTGAGGAGGAAATGTTCCCTGACTCCTGACCTGGTAGATCACTTGGGGTATTTGTGTGCTCTGGTTTATAATATTAATGCTGATGCTAATATTATCTGGCATTTCTTGAGCACTTTAACACCAGCTAGGTTCCTCACATGGGTTACCCAATTTAATTCTTACAAGAGCCCTATGATGTAGGTGCTACATATAATATATAAAATAATATATGTAAATATCTATCTGTCTATACAGCCCTCATTATATAGGGTGGAACCTGAGTTGTGGAGAGGTTAAGCCAAAGGGGTCTCAGGCAGTGAGTCCTAGAACCAGCAACTTGGGGAAGGGGCTCAGAGGAGGCTGGCTGAGGAGCAGGGGAGAAGTTTCAGTTGCCTCCCTGCCCCTGCTGTGGGCATCACTGATTTGGAGGGACATGGGCACTTACCCACCAGCACTGCCCCTCTCCTGCCCCAACTAATCTTGGGAGCAGAAAAGGGCAGCTGTTCTGCCACACTTTGATCTGACAGATAGGATTGATTCCTTGGAATTCAGGGAGGATGGCAAGGCAGATGTCTAGCAGATGAGGAAACTGAGGCCAGGAAGTATAAGGACTTGTCCAAGGTTCTCACAACTAGTCAATAGTTGGGTTTGCTGGCTCGCTGCCCCTTCCCCAACACCACATAGCCCCTGAGCTGGGACTCTGAATATCTCTGCCTGAGAAAACAGTCCAGGAGCAAGAAGGTCACTTAAAAAAATCTGATTCAAAATGTGATAAATTAATTTCTATTTTTTGAATTGCTAAACATATTAATTCAAGCAGTACAAAATGGTAAATGATGACAACTAGGTCTCCATGCCACTCCTCCTGTCCCCTGTTCATCTCCCCATACAATCACTGCTGCTTGTTTCTTGGGTATCCTTGCAGAGACAATTCATGCATATATAATCATACCTGCATATGTGACAGGTTGTTAAAGTGGGACTTTTTACCTAAGTTTCACTGGGGGTCCCAAAAGCTGCCAGTCTAGCAGGAGGGGCTTCAGGAAGACCACTTGGATAGCTTGGATGCAGCCTCTGGAGTTGGGGGAGGGCCGGCATGTGATATACACCGGAAGAGTCTAAAAGTGCGACACAGTAGGGTGGATGGGAAGAGAATGAAAGAGAGGAGGGGAGGGGAGCGGAGCAGGGGAAGGGGGGGAGAGAGAGAGGGGTGAGGTGCATTTGGAGCCAACTGTGCTTCTGCCAGTGGCAGGCCATCGACGCCTAAGTGTTTCCTATAGAGCAGACATGGGCCACAAGGGGCAGACAGCTGGCCCAAAGACTGCCTAGAAGGGGAAGGTGGCCCTAAGGACAGATGGACCCCCAAATTCCCAGAGATTGAAGGAGGAAATTAAGTAGCTGAAGAGAGGAAAATAAATGCAGCCAAATATTCCAAGTTGGGGTCTCCAAAGAATCCACAAAAGCACTCGTGAAGGGAAGGTTAAGTCCAGAGAAAACCAGCCTTAAACATCAGTTGTGACCAGAGAAAGGCAATGGCAGATGACAGTGATGACAGTCAAATAATACCTTGCCTGCCCCCTACCTTCCCCCTCCACACTTACTCAGGGTGGGAGTCAGAATGTCTTGATCAGTGGGCATTTTTGGTGGTGGTGGCTTTATCCCAAAGCTCCTATGGTTGATGTGGATGGGCTGCACACTAAACTGTTCCTTGGTCTGTATGACAGGAAAAACCAGATCTCGTGGCCAGAAGCCAGCTGCAGTCCCCACAGTGGGGAGCCACGGTCTCTCATGCAGTTTCCCAGACCTCAGCCGGTTCACATCCCTGGCACCACATGGTCAAAGGGGGTTCTTTGTCCTCTTGAAGAAGAAATCTGCAACAGTGCCACAAACATATTCATGTGTATACTGGAAAACTGTTCCTAAGCCTTCTCCAGTGGGATCCATAGCCATTGGATCTGAGAATTGAAGAAATATGTGGTCTTTTTAGGGGCCACTTGACGGTAGATTTTAATTTTTGCTACTTCCTGGGAACCCAAAATGCCACCATGCTCTACCAGTCAAAGAAAAGTGGTCAGGTGATAAATGGAGTTTTGGCCAAACTTCATCTCACACTGGATCCTTGGACCTACTCTGTGATATTTCCTTAGTGTCTAAATGTGCAATTGCAATAGACATACTCTGCAATGGACAGAATCATCACATTTGCTCCCTGACCTGTGGACTGAGAACTATTATGAAATTTTCTCTTACTACAAGGGTAGTAAGCCAAAAACAATATTGCATCCTTGCCAGAGGGGTGGGGGTGGGGATTTCAGAGATTAGTATCAAAAAGTCTTGAAAGATACAGATGTAGCAATTTCTTTCACATACCCATTTAAGTTATTTATTTGGTCTATGCAGAAGGTGAGTGGATCTTGGAAAATTACAATGGATTATCATAAATTTAAATTAGCTAGTGACTCTAATTGTAGCTGCTGTCCCAGTTGTGGTATCTTTTTTTTTTGAGATTTTATTTTTATTTTCAACAAAAATTTAGGAATACAAGTGTTTTTGTTATATGGATAAATTTTTTAAAGCCCTTTATTGGCCAAACCAGTGTGGATAAATTTGTATCATGCTGAAGACAGGGTTTTCAGTGTACCCAGCACCAGAATAGTGTACATTGTACTTGATAGGTAGATTTTTTTATCCCTTAACCCCCTTCCACCCTCCCCTCTTCTTGGTTTCCAATGTCCATTATTGCTCTTTATGACCATATATATCTTTCATTTACCTCCCACTTATTAGTTGTGATATCTTTATTGGAACAAGTCAACATAGCCCTGGCACCTAGTCTGCAGGTTTTTGATGTGACGAGTACTTTTTGCTTTTACCTGTCAGGTGCACAGCTGGTGTTGTCTCAGGGTGATGTCACCTTTTCTGCTACTGGCCATAGATGTAGACTGTAGAGAGCTCGATCATCTTAACCCTGCACAGAACATCACACAGATCCACTGCATTGATGACAGCATGCTGCTTGGTCTGATAAGCAGGAAGTAGTTGGTATCGTAGAAGCCTTAGTAAGACATGCATGGGCCAGAGGGTGGGAGACAAACCCCATGAAAGTTCTTTGAAGTTTCTGGGAGTCCAGTGGTTTCGAGAATATGGGGATGTTCCCTCCAAAGTAGAAGAAAAGTTGCTGCATTTTGCACTGCTTACCTTTAAAGAGGCACAATGCTTGGGGGCCTCCATGAACTTTGGAAGAAATACGTACCACGTTTGAGTGTGCTGTTCTGACCCATTTGTTAACTTATGAGGCTCACAGTTTTGTACAGGCCCAGAATAGGAGAAGGCTCTGCAGTAGGTCCAGGCAGCAGTATAAGATGCTCTGACATTGGGCTTTATGACCCAGCAGATCAAATGACACTTGAGTTGTCTGTGGTAAATGGGGATGCTGTGTGGAGACTCTAGAAAGCCCCAATCAGATAATCACCCCATGGACCTTTAGGGCTTTAAAGAAAAAACCATTATTTCTTATGCAAATAACTATTCTCCTTTTGAGAAACAGCTCCTGGCTTTCCACTGGGCCCTAGTAGACTTAACTGTGTGACATCAAGTGACCAGGCAACCTGGGCTACCTATCATGGTGGGTATTACTTGACTCACTAGCCATTAGGCTGGGTTTGCACAGCAGCAATCCCTCAAGTGGAATGGGACAGGACAAGTAAGCTGTGTGATGTTCTTACCGCATTGCCTTGTTTCCCTCAACCTACACCTGTGGACAAATGGGGAATTTCTTATAACTACTTGATTGAGGGAAAAAAATTGGACATAGTTTATGGATGGTCTTGCAGGACATGCAGGCACACTCTGGAAGAGGACTGCTATAGCATTAACCGTAATAAGGAATGTCTCTCAAAGACAGTGGTGAAGAGAAACTCTCCAAGAGGGCAGAACTTCAAGAACTACCTGTGGCTGTCCACTGTCTCTGGACTCAGAGGTGACCAGAAGTACGAATCTACTCTCATTCATGGGCAATGGCTAATGGTTTGGCAGTGTGGTCAGGGTCGTGGGAAGAACAGGATCAGAAGATTGGTGGAGGTCTGGAGGAAGAGACACGTGTACAGATCTCTTAGGAAGAGCATAGTGCAGGAAGAAATTTGTGTCCCATGTGAATACTCACCAAGTTGCGTCCACTGCGAAGGAGGCATCCAGTAACCGGATGGACCACGATGACGTGCTCTGTGGAGTTAGTCAACTTCACTTCCCAGTGACCCAGTGCTTGCTCGATGGGCGCATGAACAAAGAGCCCGTGGCAGAAGGAATGGAGACTACACATGGACTCCGAACCTGGACTTGTCTTCTCCAAAGCTGATGGTTATCACCACCTGCTGAGAACAGAGACCAAAGCTGATGTGGCCCCCTTCTTTGGGATACTGGACCCCTCCCATCATGGAGGGGACAGTGATTTCCTCTCCCTGAAATAGATAGCTGTTCTGGATATGGATGTGCCTTCCCTGCCTCCACTGCTTCTGCCAGCACCGCCATTCATGGACTCACGGAATGCCTTATTCACTATTATGGTACTCACACAGCATTGCTTCTGACAAGGAACTCATTTCATCATAAAGGAAGCAAAGCAATGGGCTCATGCTCATGGAATTCACTGGTCTTACCATGTACTTCATTACCCAGAAGCAGCTGGCCTGATGTTAACTTGAACCCTGTGAAAGTGCTAATATTTAGTTGTTTTTGACTTATATAATTAGCAATTTCACTGATTTAACTCAATAGAACTCAATTTCACTTAATTATCTCAATATATTTAACTCAATATAACTCAATGGCCTATTGAAGATTCATGTAGGGCACCAGTTGGGAAACAACATTCTGAAGGATGGGGTTCTAGTGTACTGAATACAGTATCTGTTTTGAATCAAGGACCAATTATGGTGCTGTTTCTTCCACAGCCAGAACACAGGGATCCTGGAATCGAGAGGTGAGAGTAGGACTTGCTCCCTTCACTGCTATCCCCAATAACCCACTCAGAAAATTTTTGCTTCCTGGCCTTGCAACTTTGGGCTCAGCTAGTTCATAAGTCTTTGTTGCCAAGGGAGAAACCAGGAAACACAATGACTCCATGGAGTTAGAAGCTGAGACTGCCACTGGGCTACTGTCTGCTCCTAACTACTCTGAGCAAACAGGCAAAAGTTGGGATGATTGATCCCAAGAACTAATAAATTCATTGTTTGCCTAAGTTAGTTTGTGTTGGTTTTCTGTCCTTTGCAATGAAAATATATAGTAGGAGCTCAATGACTACTGAATTGTAAGTTAGTTTCTCTTCCGTCTCTTGAGACTGCTCCCTGTTTGGGCCACAGATGAGCATGAATAATTCATATTTTTTTCTATGGGTGACAGCGTCTTTTCTGACCTTGTTCTTGACTACACCTGGAAATGGAGTCCACCCTGGGGGCGATGGCGGGGAAACCTAGAGAGAGCAGCAGAGGATGGAACCAAGCTTTTGGTTGTCTTTTAAAACATGAGAAATGAAAAAAGTATTTAGCAATTTCACTTTATGTTTAATGTAACTTGATGTTTAATTCCTTTCTCAAAACACACCCCAGGGCCTTTGCAAGTTTCTGCAGTACAAAATTTGAAATTCCTGCTTTGTTGCACAACTCAAGGGATAGCTTAAGGTATGAGTCAGAACTCTAAAAGAAGTCACCTTTTCTCCCCTCTTCTCCTTGTTAGAATGTCCAGTGATGCCTATTTAATGGGTTGAAAATGAGGTCCCTGGTGTCTCTGTCAGGGCTTTGAGAATCTTATCTGGTGGTACAACTTTCACTCAAAATTAATGTGCTGCGTGGTGAGGGGGATGAATAAACTCGTTAGGAAAGCTAACCGATTTCCTCATTGTCACCTAACAGCATTCATTGTGTGTGTGCTTAGAATAATGTCTTTTCTACAAGCCAAATGGGAAAATGCTCTAATGTATTTCCCTGAATTTGGCCTGCCACTATTGTAAATTACCTTGCTTAATGGACTTTGGGATTCTGTTATCTATTTGGAAACTTCTGAGCTCCTGGAGAACCAAATCAAGTGTCGTAGTCCCCAGGAAGGGAAGGTAGGCTCAGAAGATTTACAACCCTGTGAATATCATTATTGATGTCTGTTGTGTTTTGCAAACAACTTTCCTGTGGAATAAGTGCTTATGATGAGGCTGCGGGCAGTTTTTTTGATAAGTTGCCCTGAAATAATGACTACCAGGGCCCATAAATCCCCTCTGGAAATCAACATTCCAGGAAGGTATTTGGCAATTATTTCAACCTCACCCCTATCCCAGATGCATGTGAGAACCCTGCCAAGGCCTTCAGCAACCTTCAGGGCATTTACTAAGAGCAGCTAAAATAATAATAATAACAACAACAACAACCCCAGCTCACATCTGTAGAGCACTTTACAGCTTACAGAGGTGTCTACAGGCCTTATCTCACCTGATGAGAGGTGGAAATTGAGGCCCAGAGACATCAGCCAGTAGTGAGGCTGGAAACGGAGTGGAGCCCGGGCCTCCTGACTTGCAGCTACTGTCTCTACTCTCTACCACTGTGTTGGTTAATTTTATGGTTAACTTGACTGGGCAACAGGGTGTCCAGATATTTGATCAAGCATTATTCTGAGTGCTTCTGTGAGGGTGTTTTGGATGAGATTAACATTTAAATTGGTAGACTGAGTAAAGCAATTACCTTCCCTAATGTGGTGGGCTTAATGCAATTAGTTGAAGACCTGAATAGAACAAAAGGCTGACCCTCTCCCCAGTAAGAAAAAATTCTTCTGCCTAATGGCCTATGAACTGGAACATCAGCTCTTCCTGGTTATACAGCAGCTTCTGGCCTTTGGACTCAAACTAGGACATGGGCTGTGCAGATTTTGGACTTGCCAGCCCCCATCATCCCATGAGCCAATTCCTCATAATCTCTCTCTCTCTCTGTGTTGACAAAACCTTTATATATATATATATATATATATATATACACACACACACACACACACACACACATAGCTCCTATTGGTTCAGTTTCTGTGGAGAACTCTGACTAATACAAGCACTTTCCTCATACAGTTAGATGACATGCCTCCAACTGGTCCCCATTGCTGGTCCCTGAGCTGAGGTGCAGGTCTGAGCTGGGGGAGATGAAAGGCTAAAATAGGTTGTGAGATTAAAGTGTTTTTGTTTTGAACACTTTTTTAAAATTTATTTTTAGTTGTGGTAAAATGCACATAACAAAATTGACCATCTCATCCATGTTTAAGTGTACAGTTCAGTAGTGTTAATATATTCACACTGGGTAAAGTTTTGATTTAAGATGGACTAGCTAAGACTTTAGTACCTGAAGATGAGATCATCCTTACAGCCAAAAGTGACCCCAGAGGTTACAGGACTTGCCTGAGCTGGCTCCATGCAACAGGGAAGAAGATCCGATGGAGCGGGTTTGGAGATGGGGGGAGGGAAAAAGCAAGGAAAGCTCTTGTCTGTTTGCTCCGTGGAGTTGAGGTCTTTCTCTGAGCCATGCCCAGAGCCAGCTGCAGAGCTGCGATAGCATCACATCGGGGTGAGAGGAGCCACGGATCCTAAGGGGATGGGGGGAGAAGGGGCATCCTAGCCCCAGGCTGGAGGATGGTGGTGGAGACTGGGAGGAGTAAGGGGCCTGAGGCAGCCACTGAAGAAGATGGTTGAGTGGAGACCAGTCTCAGCACACATACCTGCCTCCCTGCAGCCAGGACAGTGGGCACATGTTCTTGGGCCACGGCCGCCTTTGTGACCATACATGTTCCTCTTGTCTCTGCAGTCTGAGTCCGGTGGCTCCACAGTTCTGGAGGAGCACTGCCCATCCCCCACTCACCTTGAGCTCCCAATCCATGCCTGAGAAGCAGCATTTTATTAATATAAATAGCCATGTTGACAAAACCTTAAATATAGCACCATGGGAGCTAAATTACCCAGTGGCACAGCTGTGAGTAAGTACCATCTGGGGTGTGATGCAGAGAGGTGCCTCCATCCCCATGTCCTGAGTGTTACCAGGACTGACACAAAGGAGTGGGACAGGAGCTGCCTGGGAACAACCTGCAGCCACACACAGAGAAGTGCTTCCCAGCACCCACTTGTGGCCCCACCCAGGCCCCCATCTCTTGTCTGATCAGAGAGCCCCATCTCTGGGTCCTCTGTCCTGACTGACTTCTTTTCGGAGACCATGAGAGAGAGAGGATATGGCCAGGGCAGTCTGGGAGGAGCTGATTTTGGGGTCAGGCCTGGGACCCTGCATGCAGGATCCTGCCTGAACAGTTCAGCCCCAAGAAGAGGAGTGCATCCCAGGCCTAGGGGTCTGGCTCCAGCCTGCTCTCAGTCCCTGCCCACCATTTGTGTTCTTTGCATCGTGACCAAAGGAGCCTTCTTCTGTGATCTCATGAGCACCAAACTCAGGCGCCACGTGGGGTTCCTCCCCTTTTCTTCTCGCTCCTTTGCACAGTCTCTTCTACCCACCCTTCAAATCCCAGCCTAAATCCTGCAGATGGGCTTTCCCTGAATGAGGTCGGGACTCCTGGCGAACACTCATAAGCACCGTTTCTCCTGCATACCTGGGATTCTAATAGTTACTAAACACACATTGGTGTGATTGTTGGCTGAATGTCTGCTACCTTTGCAAGCTCCAGGAGGACAGTGTCTGGCTTGTTGCTGTCTACATCCCTAGCACCTACCATGGGGCCTGCACATAGTGGGTGTGCAGTGAATGTGGACTGAATGAAGGAGCCCATACCTCTCTAGAACAAGAAGCACCCACATCCCAATAGCTGAGACCTCCCTCCACATCCCTGGAAAAGTCTGGCAACCTCTGCAACTCAGTTCAGCTGAAAGAAATGGAGAAGCCAGCAGAGACTGCACCAGGATGTACCGAGGACACAGAACTGGGAGTGCTGGTCTGTGACCTTTAGCCAGGCAAGAGTGGGATGGCAGCAGAGGTGGCGGCTGCACTGTAGGTTCATGGTTGGTACCATCATGTCAGCCATCCAGAGTGGGCCACAAGGGACGGGGAGACCACCCTGCACCCTACAGGGCAGGTTGTGGCAGGGTGAATCCCCCGAGGGCAAGAGCAACTGTGCAAAGTGGTCCGTTCAGACTTCAGAAGGGGATATGCAAGGCTCCCGGGTGTGTCAGGAGACACATGGAGGAGGCTGCAGGAAAGGCACAGGACTCGGCCTCTGTCCCTGCATAACAAAGTCTCTCCTAACGAGTCCAGGCTTTGCTGACCATACTAGCAGTGTTAGAGTGCTGTCATGGTCATTTAGATCCTCTGCCAGAGAGGTAGAAGGTTGCACCCCTGGGACAAGCCACAACACAGCCAGTCCCAGGTGAAAGGAAGAGGGTCAGGCAGCAGGGAGCAGGTGGGCCCACCGAGGGCCACAAGGTCCCCACAGGCTTTCAGGGCTCAGATGTCTGGAGGGAGGGCATCGGGGAGGGAGAAGGGTGGGTGCGAGGAGGAAGGGGAGAGGAGAAGGAGGGAGGGAAGGAGATGGAGAAGGAGGAGGGAGGAGCAGGGAAGGGAGGAAGGGGGAGGAGAGGAACCATGGCCGTGCGGTCGTCAGGGCAGGCTCCATGGGACAAGCAGTTTGGCCCAAATGCTGCCCCTTGAGGCACCGGGCTCAGCCTGGTGCCAGGGCCAGGGAGCCTCTTGGCCTAAGCCTCCCATTCACAATTGCCTCTTTGCATTTAGACTTTGGGAATTATTCCAAGTGAGGTTTTAATGTTAGGAGCAGTAATTTGTTAAATGTTTTAAGCATTTAAAACATGCCACAAGATTTATATCCCTATCTTGGCATGCCTTTGGTTTTTAATCTATCAGAGGCCTAATAAAGGAAGTAGTCCAGACCTCTGGGCCTTGGGCAGCCCCACTGAGAGGTCCTTTCTCAGAAACAGAGAGAGCCCGAGGCTGCCAGAGCCCCAGGCGCAGGCCCCACCTGCACAGATTCCCTGGCCTCCCTCCTCGCTGGCTCTGTACAGCTCTGCCCAGCCCACCAGGACTGTCCCGCTGAGAGAACATAAGGATGTTTTAACCACTTCCTTTTTACCCCATCAGTGAGGGAGAGATCACATCCTGGGGTTTTGGGATGACTGAACACTTGCCACTGGCACTGGACAGATAGATTGATAGTGGTTTATTAATCACATATACCTGTAGCCTGGGGGAGGAGGACACTCCATGCTGGTCACTTGGGGATTGCACTCGGGAGCAAAGTGAACTACCAGTGGCTGTGGTAGGCCTTGTAGTAGCAAGAGGGTGAGGTGCCCTGGTTCCCATTGGAGGACGTGATTGACTTGGTAATCTGTGGGCTGGCAGGGAGCTGAAACCCACTACTCAGGGATAAGCAGGAACTGCATCTGGTCCCCTTTGTGAGGAGGGTTGTTTGGCTCGGGAACCTTATCCATAGGGACAGAGTGGGGAGGGGAATGTGTGGTTAGATCATCTGAGGCCTGCTCAATTTTACCAGATGTCAAGGCAGCACATGATAACAGGCCTTAATTTTAGGACTTATAGCACAAAAGAGATAATGAACTCAGAGCTCCTGCCTCCAGGACAGGGTAGAGGAGGAAGGCTGGAGACTGAGTGGACAACAGTAGGTTCAAGGAGCTCAGGGAGAGCTTGGGAGGGGCTTGTGGGAGGCTGCCAGGGCCCAAGGAGGTCACCCAGGAGACAAATTAAAGTTCTCTTGCTGGCACATTCTTGTGGGTTCTTCTTGAGGCTGCCTCTGCTGTGCTTAAACTAAATCAAACTTATTATAGTAGAGGACTGTCCCATTTTTCTGACCTGATGGACAGCAAATACACTGGGTGTCTTCAGGCCAGGGGTCTCAAGGCCAGGGGCCAGCCACCAAGAGGCAAACTCATGCTGGCAAGTACAGGCCCAGGGTCCTAGGAGGAATAAAGCCCCAAAATACCCTCTGTCCCCCTTTCTGCCATGAAATCCTGGATCCGGGCTCAGAACATGGCCTTGGGGAGCCATTGGCAAGATGGAGAGATGTGGCCCAGGGCCATGCATTCCAGATCTCTGTGGGTTCCCTTTGATCACATTGTCTCTACCTTCTGGGACTGATAGGTCAGATCTTCCCACAGTGCCCTTAACCCCAGCAGCCACTGTACCCTCCCACCACAGGCTTTGCTGCTCCTCCGTACCCTGTGCCAGACACAGGGGCTACAAAGACCCCACCCTTGCTTTCCCGGAGCTCACACTATGATTCCATCTATACTTTCGTGGACCTTTTCCAACTCCACGGACACTGGAGTATCTTCCCTGCAAAGGCCCATTGTCGCTGTCACACTTTCCTGACTGTGTGTAAAAACACATGATGCAGGGATGGTTTATTTGGACATGAATCTGTTTTTCTCTCATTGCAGGATTTGGGATACTTTTCCTAAACCTGGGAAGGGGCTGGTGGTTCGGTTTGCAGGTTTCACAGGCAATAGAGACTGGCACCCCTGGCCCAGGCACTTGCTAAGGACTGGCAGGACCTCGGGGAACACCTGGCAGAGGCCCACCCTTGATGCTCCATCAGGGTAATGTGAGGCTCTTTTCTGAATATTCTGCTGTGTACAGGACCCCCAAGAATACTGTATGACTCCAGCGAGGGAAAGAGGCCTCCCTAAAACCTGACAGATGTTGACTTTCTCATCAACCTTGGAAAGTGGCTCGTGAGACACTGCATACTCATTATTTTTCTAATTATAAAAGCACTTCATCTTAGAAAGTCTGGAAAATATGGAAGAGTACAAAGACAACAAAACTCACCCACAACCCTACCACCCAGAGATGAGCACTATTGCCATTTTGGTCTCTTTCCCTCCAGTCATACTTTATGCCTATTTAGATATAGATATATACAATTTACAAGATGGGTGTTCCCCTGCAGATAGAGTTGTGTTTGCTACTTTTATTTGACAGCTGGACAACATTCCACTGTGTGGATCTGCTGTCACATAACCATTTCCTCTATTACTTGGGGTTACTTGGGGTGTTTCCAGGTTTTTGCTATTATTAATAATGCTGCAGTAAATATCTTTTGCATCAATCTTTATGTACATCTCTGAATAAAGTGATTAGTCAAGTGTCACCATGCAAAGACCCAGTTCAGGAATAAGGAGGGTCTCCTGACCCAGAGGTCCAAAGCCAGAGGCAAATACCCATTTTCGGAGCTATTTTCCATTTAGTGAGGTTGTAGTGCATGCCAAGTTAGAGCTAAACTTCTCTTTACCTGCATGGTCTCATTCAAATCTTCCCCACCACCCTTTAAGGTGACACTAATCCTGTCCCTGGTTGACAGATGAGGGAACTGAGGCACAGACAGAGGCTGATTAATTGCCCAAGACCCCAGAGTCAGTAAGTGGCAATGCTGGAACTTAAAAACAAAACAAACAAAAGCAAACAACTCACTGCAGTGCAAAGGCATGGTGGCTCTGACATGAACGTAAATCAGATTGTCTCTAGCCGACTCCTACGCGCCCATCCCTGGCGCTGTTTGTATCTTCACTTTCTCTGCTACTTGGGTTTCAACACCCCATCTTTTGAGTGGGTGTTCTGAATGCTTCCAATTCAGGGCTGTTGAGCCTGATGCTTCCTCTGCATCATTCAGCTCAAAGCTCCTGTCCACCTCCATCAACCACATCTGAAGCTTAGAGGAGGAAACTTCAAAATGTCATTGGAGCTGGAATGGCACATTTCCTGGTGGGGGGACCTGCTGTGACTCACTGTTGGGCTCAGAGCCACTGGAAACATTCCTCTTGGCTAGGGGGCCACTGTGGCCAGCAGAGCTTTATGAGCCCAAGGCCCCACCTGAGCTACCCCCAGAAGATAGGATGCACCATGTAGTGCTTCTGGAAGGTCCCCCATGGTCTCCCAGGGGACCAGGGACCCACATATGCTCTGAGGCGAGAGATCCAGACTGTGGGCAACACATACAAGTCCTCAGTTGCCACACACACTCTGGGCTCTTCCCAGTCCCAGGAACCTGCAAAGCCCCTGGGCCCATCTTTCCAGAATGTCCTTCTTCCTGCCAAAGCCTGAGGTGAGAATGAAGGAAAAGCAGAGTGAGACCACAATGCCGAAGAGTGCGTACAATGGGGGGTGTTGTGGGTTAAATTGTGCCACGCGAAAAGACAGCTTACAGTCCTAACCCCCAGTGCTTCAGAATGTGACCTTTTTTGGGAATAGGGTATTTGCAGATACGATTTGTCAAAATAAGGTAATACTGGATTAGGGTGGGCCCTAGGTCAATGACCGGTGTCCTTGTACGAAGGCCATGTGAAGACACACAGGGGAGAGCAGGGCCATGTGGTGATGGAGGCTGAGACTGGAGTGACGCAGCTACGGGCCTAAGATTGTCGGCAGCCCGGGAGCTAGGGGAGGGGCGTGGAACGGGTTCTCCCCTAGAGCTTTCAGAGGGAGCATGGCCCTGCTGACACCATGACTTTGGACTTAGCCTCTAGGACCGAGAGAATAAATTCCTGTTGCTTAAAGCCACCAAGTTTGTGGACACTAATATAAGGGGTGCATTGGGGTGCTTGGCCCACCTTGAGGTACTAGACTTCTATTCCTAGAGGCTGGGAAGTTGTCCTCAAGAGGGGAAAGAAGTGTTAGAGCAGGGTTGTCTACCCAAAGTCCACGCAGAAGAGAACATATTCAAAGCATGGCCCCTAAATCTGCATTCTTGGAGTCTCGATGGTCTGTCCCTGGGGTCTTCCCCATTTCATCCGACTCTGTAACCTGCGCGGGCCTGGTGGTGCAGAGTGGACGTCTGAGGTCTGGTCTGGCCGAGAGGGTTTTGCACGCTCTAGGGTCAATACTGAGATTGGTCTTTGTATGTCCAAACCAGAAAGTATAAAGTGATTTCCTTTAAATCACCTTAAAAAGTTTCTGACTAGCATTTTAAGTCCCTTTATCAGCACAAGGGACTGTATATCACTCTCCACCACCCCCTATTTTTCTATTTCAACCAGAAGATAAACATAGTTAATCAGACAGTGGTGGTCGAAGGGGAGAAGTACCTCATTCTCATGGTCTTTCCTTTCTCTCTCACTTTCAAAGTGGACTTAGAGACAAGGAGTAGTGGGCCAAGGGCGGGGAGCCTCTGTTATCTGTACTGATGAGGAAGGAAGCTGGGCTGGGGCCACGGGGACTCACAGCTGCCACCACCAAAGCCTCTGCCGGCGCAGGCTGGAGCTGTGGTAAAGCTTATTTGGTGGGGGCTGAACGTCCCCTTCCCCAACGCCAGCCACTCAGCCGAGTGACCCGGCTCAGTGTGAAAGCTCCTGTCCTCCTCTTCTTTCTTTTGTTATTTGTCATCATTTAAAAATCCTTCAATCTTCTTCAGAGTTGAGACCTTCTTGGTGCGGACACAGTACTTTCTTACTCATCTGGTTGTTTATTATGTTGCCCACTCTGAACCACCAGCTTGAGGAGGACAGGGATCTTGTCCCTTTTGCTCACTGCTGCATCCCCAGTGTCTAGAATGTGCCAGGCACATAGTGGGTGCTCAGAGAATATTTATGGAATCAATTCATCAGAAAAAGATTGTTGCTTTACAGAGACATGTGCTGACTGTGATCTCAAATCCATGTGGAAGGAGACAGAGACAGCACAAACTTTCTTTTTTCCTCGAAAGAAAAGAATAATAATCTAAACCATACATTTACAGTGCCTTTAATTTCTCTAAACTACCATCATAGGCATAAGGTGCTAGAGGAGGCGTCATGGTCACCATGTGGCTGATGGGAAGCTGAGGCCGCGTGGAGTGCACTGACTTGCTAATGGTGACGCTGGGCTGGGGCAGGACTGGGCCAGGAGCATGGCTGTCCTGCCTGGAGTCCGTGTGGCCCACATCCTGGATCAGCATGGACTGTTAAAAGAGTATTTGTTAACTTTGATGTGGATCTTAGCATTGAAAAAGAAAACAACTGGCTCGTACAGCATTTTCCAAAATGTGTTCCAAGAACTCGAGGCCCTCAAGACGAAAACTCTTATTCCTCCCATGGAGGATACAGGGGAACCCATCACATGCATGTGTATTAGACTCTCCGAGAAAGTCCTACAGTAAGGGGGCCCATTTCACTTCACTGAATCCTGAGATTCCCTCTGATTTTGAACTTTAGAAGTCTGCCTCCCTCTCTCTCTCTTCCCTTCCCCCCTCCTCCCTTCCTTTCTATTAACAAACATCCTGCAGTGGACAGTTTGGATGCCATCTAATCCCTTGGAGTCTTTCTTACAAGGAAAGCCCTCATTCACCATTTTCAGATGGTGACATGAAGGGGACAAGGGCGTGGAGCTGAGACCTTGTGGCTAAAGCCTCAGATCTGGCAACAACACCCTCCTGGGCTCTGGGCTCCGTAGGAGGGTGGGTGCCTGAGGGGCGGGTAGCAGGATGGGCGGGATCGGGGAAGGAGCTGAATCCCATAGCCAGCAGCCACCCTGCTAGAGCTGACTGAAGCAGTCCATGGTTAATTATTTGCTTCTCCTGAACAGCGCTGCCTACCCCAACCCGCAGCTCCCTGGGCCTGATTACATTACCCTCTCCATGCAGATTCATCTCAAACTTGTTTGATGCCTCTCCAAAGAGCTCCATCTGCTTTCTTCACCATTCCTGACAGGTGGCTAACACAGCTCTCTGAAGCCCCCCAAACACCAGGAAGCATCTTCTGCAGAATCGACTTGGCTTTTATGTCACATTTCTGTCTCCCCATCGTGTATTTGCTACAACCACAGACATTTGTATGAAAATGGAATCCACGTCTGTCAGGGCTCATCTGCTCGGGCTGCCTGGCGAGCAGGCGCTGGGGGGCAATCTGCCCGGCTGCCCCCACCTGCGTGGCTCCGAGGCTTCCCATGCAGGACTTCTCCAGCCTCTGAGAGAGGGAGGACGCCATCCGGCAGGGATTTATGGCCTGACTGGGCCTCCCTGGGCCACAGGAGCATCTGCTTCAATGCTGAAATAATGTCCCTCCATCTGCAAGCCTGTGTCCAGCCCTGACCTGGCCCGCGCTGGGCTGCGGGCTGTGCTGTGGAGTGCTTGGCCAGAGGGTGGGCCCTGCTGGGCCAGGAAGGGGTGGGGGGCCCTGGGGCCAGCGACTGTAACAGGCAACAAAGGTGCAGAGGAGCCGTGTGAGGCCTGCAGGACAGGGCTCAGAGCCTGAGTGAGCTGCCGGCAAACAGCAGCGCGTCTCTCTTGCCATCCATAAACACCCCACGTGAGCACCGCTCACCTCCATTCGGTGGTTTCAGGAGGGACATTATGGAGTGAACATGAAGATATAGGACGCGGGGCCTTTGGGAGGTGACTAGGTTTAGATGAGGTCACGAGAGTAGAGCCCTCAGGATGGGATTGGTGCCCTTGTAAGAGGAAGAGACACCAGAGCTTCCTGTCTCTGCCGTGTGAGGACACAGTGGAAGTCAGCAGTCTGCAAGCCAGGAAGAGGGCCTCATCAGAACCTGGCCACACTGGAGGCCTGACCTCAGACTTTCAGCCTCCAGAACTGCGAGAAATAAGTGTGTGTTGTTTAAGCCACCCAGTCCCTGCTAGGTTGTTACAGCAGCCTGAGTTGACTAGGACAATGGGAAACTTCAGCTTGCAGAAGGAGGAGGTTTTTCTGCTCCAGGTCACATACACAGTGCTGGTCTTCCAGCTCCAGATCCCAAACACCTTGCTCTGGACCAGTGGGTTGGGGCCAGGGAATTCCAAGGAATGCCAGGCTGGGGAGGGGCATGGAGGGTGAGGATGGGGATGGCCCACCTTGAAGATGGGGGTCTACTCTGCCATGTGGTTCAGAGCAGGCCCTGCCCTGGGGGTCCTCCCCTCCATTGCTCTTAGGCTGTATGGTTCAGGGGGGCCTAGACCATACCACCCCCACCTCCAGGAGTGTATTAGACCCAGGCCTGGCCAAGGCAGCAAATGCCAATTGAGTACCTATGACGTGGTAGGCACTGTTTAGGTGCTGGGGATACAGCAGTGAACAAAACGGGCAAAAATCCCACCCCCTTGGAATTTCCATTCTAGTGGAGGAAGAAAGACAACCAACAAAATAAAGTAAAATATCTACTGTATTAGAAGGTGATGAATGGTTGGGAGAAAAATAAAGCTGAGAAGGGGGGTAGGGTGCCTGTGGGTGGGAATGGAAACGGGGAGGGCCAAGAAGGTGACATTTGAGGAAAGACTTGGAGGAGGTGCGAGAGGAACCCAGCAGAGGGAACAGAGAGTGCAAAGTCCCCGAGGCAGGAGCACTGGCGGGTGGGTTTGAAGAGCAGCAAGGAGCCGCTGTGACAGAGCAGAGGGGAGAGGATCTGGAGGTGGGGGCAGAGGTTGGGCCTTTGGCTGGTGCTCAGAGGGAGATGGGAAGCCGGGGCGGGGGTTGAAGCAGAGAGACGACGCTGTCTCACCGCGTGTTGACAGGAGCCGTCTGTTTCGATGGACAGCGGGGTCTGCTGGAGGCTGAGCAGCATGATCTGGGCGAGAGACAGTGGGTAGGGGCTGCACAGGGACGGGCCGTGGAGGGTGAGAACATGGGAAGAACAGGCTTGCAGCTAAAGACAAGATTCCAGTCTTGGAAATGTGAGGCTTGTCATGCCCCTTAGAACCCAAGTGAGGCTGTCATGTGAGCCTCCAGCTCGGGGCGGGTCCGGGCTAGAGATACAAACTTGTGAAGGGCCAGCACATGGGGGGATTTAAAGTCAGGTGACCATACCGTTTCACAAGCGGGTGATTGTTGGTGGGACAGAGAAGAGGCCCGGAGCTTGCATCTCAAGACAGCGATGTTAGATGGTGGGAACGATGAGGAGGAATCTGCAAAGATCCTGGAAAGAAGCTGCCAGGGAGGTGGGAGGAAAACCAAGAGGGCCACCATGCTGGCAGCGGAGCCGCACTTCTAGGAGGAGGCCAGTGGCTTCTCCATGGCCTTGGCCGCTGTGCTGCCCACGGCTCAGGCACAGGACCCACGTCAGTCTGATCGGAACACAGCCGGGGCTCCCACTGGAATCACAGAGTGAGGGAAGTGGACTCTCTTCGCTTCACGGTGCTGGGGGATGAGTCTCGCTGTCGGTAGCCTTTGAACCTGCCCGAGTGAATAGCCAGTACAGGACCAAAACCGCCGGACAAGCGACCCATGGGGAGGCAGAGTCCTGAGGACATCATTCCAGCCCCGGATCTAAGCATACCCCAAACCCCTAGGCTTTTAGTTACACCAGCCAATAATTTCCCAGTTTTGCTTAGTCGGTTTGAGCTGGGTTTCTGTCGTTTGCAACAGAAAGGGTTCTGACCAAAGCAGTAATGTACCCCACATCCACCGGGAGGGCTTCCCCACTGCCATCTCAAGCCTCCGCTGCAGTTGAACGCCTGTTTCATGGTGCACGGAGTCCTCTTTCCATAGGGGTTCCCTACAATAGTCACTCTTACCTGAAGATAAGCAAAGAGGGACGGAGGAGAAAATAATGGAGAATCACTAGAGAGGATTTCTTGTTTGCTTGCTGGTTTGTTATTTTGCTTATTGATTAATTATTTATTTCTTTAAGAGAAGGGAATGACAGGACCATGCCTGTACCTTCCACTCCAAGAGCTGCGACAGAGGTGAACTGGTGGGGGTGCTGGGGCTCCCTGGAGAGGTTGGGGTGGTGGGAATATTAGAAGGGTGAGCTCCTGAACTCAGGAATAGGCAGGGTGATGGATTCAAGAGAAAGCATTGAGATGTTGATCTGCGGGGTTGTGGGAGAATGGAGTGGTTTTTTTCTCTTTTTCTCTAAAGCAACCGGGCAGGCAGTGGCAGAGCCACTGAGTCAGAGGAGTTGAGCGGGAGCAGCCCCTGGGAGGGGGCGAATCCAGGTCTGAGCTCCCAAGGCACCCATCCCTGTATTATTAATCTCTTGCTCTATCTACATGTTTGCTTTTGAAGGACGTTTTCCCTCCATGCCTTGGAGCCACTTAATTCATTAGTTCTTTATCATTTATGTCCTATTTCATTATGTTATAATCTTTACAGTTGTTAATTTGCATTTCATTTCCTGCAGTAGCAAAAAACCCCCCTACCCATGAAAAATGTTATTGTTGTAAATATTAATACAAGTCACAAATGATCACCATCCAGACCCATTTATCACAGCAGCGGCTCCCTTTGTCGGAGGCTGGAAGGATTCAGGGTAATTACCAAAAGCAAGAGCTCTGTATGCCCTGAGGGCTGAACGAGGCAGAACTGGTCACAAGCCGTGAGACAATGTTAAAAGAGGCAGAAAAAACAGTACCTGCGACAGCCAACTACCTGCTTTTATACCTAATGTCACCCCTGACACAGACCCCACGCTGCCTGCACCTAAGCCTCACAGAGGCTAAAGGACAGATGGCTGCTTCCATGCCTGGTGGGGACAGTCTATGACCAGGGGTTTAGGGCAGGGGAGAAGCTGAGAGGTCTTCCCTGGAAGAGAGCTGGGAGAAGCTGTGTGGTGGCCCTGGGAGGGAAGAAGAGGGTGGGTGGTGTGTGTGGGGGTGCTGCTCCACATGTCTCAGCCCCAGGCCCCTCAATTTCCTCTCTCCTGGCCCAGAATAGGACTCTTGCCCTGGGGCCTTCTTAAGGAAAATCACACTGCAAAGAGTTATTTCCCTGCCCTGGAGCCCAGGGATGACAGAACACTCCTAGCCCCTGAATGAGCTGCCTTGATATGTAGACCTGGCAGGAAGTGCCCGTCACTCCTTAAGAAATTCTGCAGCCCTGCCAGAAGCACTGGAGTAAACCAGGTGGTGGTGAGTCAGTGCTCCCCAGCCGGGCCCTCGGCTGTGCTTTGCGGCTGAGGCTGTGAACTCTGTCCCCAGCGTGGGCTTGTGACCCTGGCTCTGCCTCAGAACATGCCTGAGTCCCAGTCCTGACAAATGACTAGCCCCGACCTGCACCTGACCCTAGGGTGAGCCCCAACCCTGGTCACAGATCCACCTGGATGCCACCTCCAGATGGAGCCCCAACTCTGACCCCCACACCGAGCTCTTACCTAGAGCCAGACCTGTCCGCTCTAAAGTTTTCCTCTTGGTACATGTTAAGGATCCCGTGGAGTGGCACATCGACAGCCTGTTCCTCAACAGCCTTTCTCCCAACAGCTTTAGCACCTGTCTGCGACTCCTAATGGACTCAATTTTCCAATTCTACTACTCCTTCTACATTAATTAGTTGCCATTCTCTGATAAAGAAGAGATTTTTCTTTTTTTCCTCCTTTCTCCCTCCCCTGGCCCTCTTTTGTGGAGTATTGCTCTGGACTCGTGGATTTTTTTTTTCATTAAATGTGTTAGAATCTCCATGATTATCATTATTCTTTTCGATGCTGATTTTGTCCCAAATTTGGCTAGTGGGACCCCCTTTCAGTTGGCTCTTGTGTCTTTTGGACACGACCTCTTAATCTTTGACCATCCCTTTGCCTGGTGGCCCCGGATACTGCTGGCACACCCGTGCTTTCCCTGCTCTGATTTTCCAAGAATCTCTAGTCCTTTTTTCTTTTGTCTCCTCATAGGCTCAGCACAGAGAATCTACCTATTTCTGGCATTCATAGAACGGGTCTTGTGGAGCGATCTTCTGTAACATGTTGGTCACTATTTGAAGGTGGTGTCTCTGATGATGATGGGCGTGACAAAGAGAGATGAACTCCGGGGAGCAATAAGTTGCCAACCAGAATAGTTGGACTAAGCATGGACTAGGGTACCAGCAAAGCAAGGGCACTGTGGTGGGCTAAACGGCGTCCCCTCAAAAGACATGTCCATGTTTTGGGAACTGTGAATGTAATTAAGTTGCGGATAACTTAGTTACACCTGGAGAACCCAGGATGCCTGTGATGAGAGCACCCTGGGCTCCCCAGGTGAGCCCTATAGCCACTGACAAGTATCCTTATAAGAGACAGAAGGGGAGGCGAAGGCCGTGTGAGACGCGGCAGGGACGAGTGGCGCAGCCGCAAGCCGCGGAGGGCCTGCAGCCGCCAGAAGCTGGCAGAGGCAAGGCAGGATTCTCCCTTAGAGCCTTTGGAGGGAACATGCCCTGTCAACACCTTGATTTTGCACTTCTATCCTTCAGAACTGTGAGAGCTAAATTTCTGTTGTTTTAAGCCACCCAGTTTGTGGTACAGTAGTCCCTGCTTATCCACAGGGATACATTCCAAGATTCCCAGCTGATGTCTGAAACTGTGGATAGAAACAAACCCTAGATATATTATGTTTTTCCTAGTATTGAGTGGGTTGCATAGGCAGCATGGATGCACTAGGTAAAGAGATGATTCCCATCCTGGGTGGGACAGCGTGAGATTTCATCACACTACTCAGAGTGGTGAGCCATTTAAAACTTATGAATTGTTTATTTCTGGAATTTTCCATTTAATATTTTTGGATTGTAGTTGACCGCAAGTAACCGATCCTGTGGAAAGTGAAACTGCAGATAAGGGGGGACCACTGTACTTTGTTACGACAGGCGTGGGAAACTCATACAGGCACCAGGAGAAAACCTGACTGAGAAAGCATCAAAGTCATTGCCATGGGGGAAATCAGAATGGTGTTGACCACCTTACATTCACAGTGTAGTTTGCTCTGTTTTTATCTGGAGTCGCTGCATGGATCCTCTAAGGTCCTGACCTAGCGCTGCCCTTGTGTCCCTGACAGCTGGTGCCGTGGTGTTTGCTGTGGTTCACGGAATGGTTGGCACAGCCCCCAGACTTGGGGCAGCCTGCTGGGGTCCTGCACTGGGGAGTCTGTGGGGCTGTCTCCCTCACGAGGCTGTTGCTCCAGCCTGACAGCCCCCTCCGGTGTGGAGGGGCACCCCGGTGCTTGGTGTACCCCCGTTCCCTGGTCTGTGCGCCTGGGGCCACACCACTGGAGGGGTGACAGAGAAGGACTGGGGCCTGCCACAGCACCGAGGGGTGCGATGTGTGGGTCTGGAGCCACAGTCGTCACAGCCGCACGTCCCCCAGCTCGTCCTGAAGCCGCTTGGCTGGAGGCAGCCCCGTAGTGCAGGCTTGCAGGCCGAACTGCAAGGTCGGGGAGACACCCGTGGGGGCTGCGTAGGCCAGAGGGAGACTGAGAGGACACTGAATGCTGTGAGGCTGGCAGCCCCGAGAGTAGGATCTGACTTGGCGAGGGCGACTGCCGGAGGGTGCGACGCCGAGCCCTGGAGGGGTGAGAATGTGGACTTGACAAAAACCACCCTGGCCAGGTCTGACCTGGGGAGAGATGGCTCCCACGGGCCTAGCATTCCTCTCAGAGGAGCCAAAGCTAGTCCCTGTTGCGACTGTCTGAAGTCAGGGTTCGCTGCGTGTTTTTGCCCCCTTAGTGATTTGGAGCTTCTGAGAAGGTGAGTCCTCAGAGACCAGCCAGGGCAGGGGACCTGAGCCAGGCCCTGTGCCTGGGTCACAGCAATGAGGAGAATCCAGAGGACAGCTTTCTACAGAAGCCCCCACCCTCCATCCCCGAGACACGCAGAGCCCTGGCCTTCAGGTGAGAGGGGGTCAGGAGGAAGTGACCCTGGGCCCCGAGCCGAGCCAACCCTCTAGCTCCAGACCACTGTGACCCTCCTTATCTCTACTAACGGCAAACAGAACCATAAATTCCGATTAGGGAAAGATGCTGGTTGGCAATGACATACAAAAAAGTTTGTGATTAGTGAACTGTAAAAGCCAACATGACATGCTTATAATTGGGATGTATTTACTGCGTGAAAAAAACACCACGCTGCCATTTGGGCAAAGTGACTTTGAGGGAACTTTCTAAAGGAGACTGACACAACTTCCCTCTTTTGCTTACCAAACAGCAATAACCATTATTGATGGTGCTTTTCAAATGGCAGCTACAGAGAGAGAGGGGCTGTGATTTCTTGTCAGAACTGCTTTATGGTGTCGTATTTTTCGGGTGCTTAAGAAGCCCTGTTCATTTGCAGCATTATCCTGGGTGATTTACGGACCCTCAAAGAGCTTACTTCATTTCGATGTTTTAGGCATTTCGCTTTTTTACAACAAACCTTATTCCAATATAATCAATGGAGGTTTCTCCTTCTGGCCTGGGAGGGGAGTGCCATGTGGGTTTACAACAAAATCAATATGAGGATAAATGGACAGCAAGGAAAGTCCATTGTCAGGGTGGAAAGAGGCTTGTAAGTCCCTGGCCCAGCGGCACAGCCATCAGGAGGGACGTGTCCAGAGGCCAGCCTTGCGGCATGTGGGCACAAGGTGCCCTCCTCCCTGACTGGCCCAAAGGGATTGGGTGCCACACAGCCAGGTGCTGGTGGAGGGCTCAGCCACGCTTTTGTTAAAGTAATAACAAGTGTGTTTATAAGTGACCCCCCCCCCGCCCCCGCTCGTCTCATTAATGTTTGATGCTGTTTGAATGTGTGTTTCTAATTAAAGTAAAAAATGATTCCTAAACACCTCAATGTTCCAACATTTGCTTTCTTGGGGAAGAGAAAGCAGCTGAGTGGCTCATAGCTGGGCCTACTGTCCCCTGAAGGAGCCCTCACAGCTGCAAAGGCCCCCCGGAGGAACCCCAAGTTTTCTTGCTCACCCTCTTCCCCTAGTCAATACCAGGGAAATCCCCATATTTTCTCTGGAGACATAGAGGGGTACCATAGCAGGCTGCCACTTTGGGAAGGGCATGGAGGTCAGGGAGAATGTGGGGCATGAGGATGGGGTTTACCATGAGGTAAACGAGGTCATTTAAGACAAAAGTTTCACTTTCTTTTTTTTCTTTTTTGGTGGGAAGTTTCTCGACTGTATTAGACTAGAGCTCCTCCCTGCCAGCCCCAGGGGCTGGTCCCTGGGCACAGTGAGCAGGGTTGAGGTCAGGCAGGTTCGGCCCCTGGCAGCTTGGGACAGCAGGCCAAGGAAATAACAGGTGCAAAAGTCCAAATGCTGGCATTTCAGGTGTGGCTGGTGCCCAACCAGGTGGCAGTGGGTGAATGGGGCACCACCATCCCCTTCTGGCGAAGGGTCCACCGGGGTAGCGTTCCTTCCCAGGCAGCTGGTATGAACAATTGGTGATTCTAGTCAGGAACTGCTGTGCCCACCACTCATCCAGATTGCTGGGCACGAAGTTCTGCAGCTGGGGGTTGGGGATCCTCTCCACATACCGCCCAGGCCGCAGCCCGCTCTCACTGTTCCACTTGCTCCCAGGCTTTGGACACAAAGTGGACGTTATCCTCGTGGGCCAATGTGTAGGTCTCCAGAATCCCCTTGAGAGACGGGGATGTAGTGGGGGGCTGCCAGCCATCCACACAATTGAATACGAGCATCACCCCGGACTGACAGGGGCCAGGGTCCCGGCGGCTGGGTGAAGGGCTGTGCCTGCAGGGGCGGCGTGGGCTGTGGGCATTTCAGGAGCTTGGAGTCTGTTCTCCACCTGCTGCTGTGTGGGACCTGGGAGGTGCTGCATGACCAACTTGCTGAGCTCCTTGGCGATGGGGTACCTGGCATGCCAGGCTCCTGTGTGCAGGGGTTGCATCTTGTGCTTGCTCAGACTTGCCCACAGCCAGATCCGGTGCCCTCTGCCCAGCTCACATTTAACCAGTGGCTGGAGCTGCTGGGGACGGGGGAAGAGGGTGCAAAAGTTCACTTACAGGCCTCTTGAGGTCTGTTGGTGGAATACAGTAGATATCGACTTAATGAACAAACAAAAGAACTTCAGGCTGGAAATGAAATCAAGCTCCAGGCAGAGTGGATGTATGTGGAGGGGGAGAGCTTCCTCCCTTGGGCAGCCCCGTAGGTGGACGGCGCCCACTGTCCCACCAGCTGGCCTTTCCTTCATTTACTTGTGTGTTTATTTGCTGAGCACCTGGGGTGGACCAGGGCCTGCTCGGGGCCCTGGGGACACAGTGGAGCCCAGGACAGGTAGGCTTCTGCCTTCAGGGAGTTCACAGTCTAGTGCAGGAGTAGATTCTAAAGAAAGAAAGAAAGAAATATATAGTTAGCAAGGATAAGTGTCATGAAGGAAAAGAGCCAGGGCAGCTCCCTGGTCCTCTAGCAGTACCCAACCTTTTTGGCACCAGGGACCGGTCTCATGGAAGACAATTTTTCCACCAATGGGTGGGGTGGGGTGAAGTGGGGGATCGGGGGGTGGGGGGGAGAGTGGGCGGAGGATGGTTTCAGGATGATTCAAGCTCATTATGTTTATTGTGTAGTCAAACTTCTCTGCTAATGACAATCTGTATTTGCAGCCGTTCCCCAGCACTAGCATCACCACCTCAGCTCCACCTCAGATCATCAGGCGCTAGATTCTCATAAGGTGCACACAACCTAGATCTCTTGCACTTGCAGTTTACAGTAGGGTTCATGCTCCTATGAGAATCTAATGCCGCTGCTGATCTCACAGGAGGCGGAGCTTATGCAGTGATGGCAGCGATGGGGAGTGGCTGTAAATACAGATGAAGTTTCTCGCTAGCTCGCTGGTGCTCACCTCCTGCTGGTACCAGTCCACGGCCCAGGGGTTGGGGACCACAGCTCTAGAACACCCCTGCTACCCTTTGGCCAGAGACCTCTCCTGTCCCTAGTGCGTAATGGATTTGCTTCCATCCCCAAGTCTTTATTTAAGTTAGTTCCCTTACAATCAAGTAACTCTCCAGCCCTTAATAATACTTCTAAGGAAGACCACAGAACACTCAGGGCCACCACTTCCCTTTCTATGCCCTGTCTTCCCAGGCAGCTTCATTGAGTGGGCAGAGATCTTTTGAGGTCTGGCTTTACACTGGTCTCTGTGCTGAGCACTGAGGACTCAGTGGTTAACACGCAGATACACTTCCTTTCTTCAAAAAATTTACACACATCTTTGTACTAGGCACTGTTCAACATTTAATTATGCCCTACATTGGGCTGGTCCCTGTTGATTTTATGCATTATGGTCCCAGCAAGTCTGGGGGTTCCTAAAGGTTTGTTGGCCCTCCCTGTAGCACAGTTGAGCCTAGGATCAGACACAGAGTTGGGGCTCCCACTAGACTTGCTTCTACCTCCCCCAGGGGACTAAGGACCTTGCTCTAAACTGCAGTGACTCTCTCTGTCACTAGTCCATGAACTTGTAGAGGGCCTAAGTCATGTGTGGCAGAGATGGCTGACCACCCACCGAAATCCATCCTTCCCTGGCCATAGCAAAGAGCTGTAGCTGGAAAGCCCATCCAGGAACTACATTTTCCAGCCAGCCTCTATTCTCCCACCCCCATCCCTGTGCACCTAAGCATGGGTGTGGATTGGTTTTTAACAATAGAATATGAACAGAAGTGATGTATGCTGCTTCCAGGGCAAGATTCTTTCCCCTTCATCAGTTGGATGATGACCACAAGGTCCTAGGGGTGGTGGAGCCACCGGACGGAAAGATCTTGGGTCCCTGAATCACTGAGTGGAGTAAAGCCATACACCCACCTGGGAGCCTTGCTTTCGATGTTATATAAGCAAGAAATAATGTACTATTTATTTGCGTTTGAGTCTTTATACATATTTAGGTCTATTTGTTATAGTAGTACAAGCAGACCTTACCTAAAATGCCTTGTCTCGTTCATTAACTAGCCCAGTATACAGGAAGCACTAAACAAACACAAAAATCTTGACCAATGAATAAATGAATGTGTGGTTAGTAGCTACTTCTTGGCTTTCACTGATAGTCCCAGAAAGGAGGGGTTACTGCCCTATGTTATCCAGAGTAGGGAAGTGAGCAGAAGGGATGTGACTAGTCTTGGATCAGATTTCAATTTGGGGGATGAGGGTGAGGCAGGGGAGGGTAGTTGCAGAAACAGATGCCAGGTGCCCACTCTCCCCCATCTGGGCGCCAGGATGAGGCCCTGTTTCTGGCTCGCTGCCAGGAGACACTTGCTCAGCAACTTGCTCATCTCACTTGGCCTTTTGTGTGTGAGGGAATTGTGCCCTTAGCCAGAGGAGGTCTCAGAAATCGCCATGCTTTGCTTCTTTGTTTTGTTTTTAAACTAATACAAAATATATAGAAAAGTAGAGCAAGTAATGTAATGGACACCCATATACCTATCATCTTCTGTGTCACCTATTTACTTCTGTATGCATCTTGCCATATTTGCTTTATCTTTCTTTTTTTTTACTGAAGAATTTAAAAATAAATGACAGACATCATGATATTTTATTCCTGGTTCTTATTTCAATATGCACCTCTAAAAAATAAGATAGTACTCATATATGATCATAATGCCATTATTGTACCTAACAAAGTTAAAAGTTTCCTGACACCACCTAATAACTTGTCTATATTCAAATTTTCCCAAACATGCCTCATGGAGTAGTTTCTTCAGACTAGCATCCAATCAGGGACCAAGCATTGCATTTGGTTGTTGTCCATGACCTTTTGAGAAGCCTACCAGCCAGGATCAATGTCTCCTCCAGGCCTAGGGAGTGAAGATGTTTGCATGTGGAGTTTGGCTACAGGTCTGAGCAGATAATTATTCATTACTGAGAACAAGCACAAGTGGATGATCATAATACTCAGAGTTCCATCCCCTTAATTTATGGGCCCCAGTCATTGAGCACTTATGTCTCTCAGTGCTTTACATTGTTAATTAGATACACCTGGGAACCCCAGCAAGGGCAAGTCAGTGCCACCAGGGTTACCTCCAGCAAAGCATGAGAAGCTGAGTGGCCCACTCAAGGTTACCAAGGAGGTCTGGGCCTGAAGGTGGGCCAGGGCCCCTGTGCTCAACTTCTAGTCCAAACAACGGAGTCCTGGACTCCTCTCCAAGGGTAGAAGCCAAAGCCCAGCCAGAGAGGGGCTAGGGTGCCACCAGGCCCTGGCCAGGCATTCTCAAGTTCAGGATTGGATTTGGCCTCTTTCCCTGTAGGAAAAGAAAGGCTGGCAGGACATCAGCTGAGGGAGCCCAGGGGCAAACATAATTTCCCATCAGGTCATGGGCAGGACACCAAAAATTGTAAATCAGGTCATATTTTAAATGCTTTAAGGAAGTTGTATTCAACGTCCACATGAATCCTTTCTCAAAGTAAATGATCCCTTTGTTCTGTGAATAATTTGTTCTAGGGCATCAGATTTCTGTGAATTGGGTTTTTGAAAGCATAAAAACACAGGAGTTAAAAGCATAGACCCTGGAGTTGAAGTCCCTGTATTTCAGACTCTGCCTCCGCACAGGTGACTTGCCTACGTAAGCCTCAGTTTCTTCATCTATAAAATTATGACTCTACTTTAAACAGTGATTATGAAGATTATATAAGATAATGCTTACCTTAATAGCTGACACATAACATTAATAAATGTTGGCTAGCTATTATCATTATCATTATGATATTAACCTATTAACCAGACAACCAGACAAAATTGCACAGGATTTAGCTCAGGTCCAAGGACTCCTACAGGTCACCCAGACTGTACTAAAACCTGGCACGATGGCCACACACTTGGGTTCCTCCTGGGACAGGGATGTCATAACAGGACAGAGGTGCTTTGAGCTCGGGGAGGGAGATGTCTGGGGCTGATCTAGGTATTATCCATCACAAAGCTCCACAAAAATCTGAAGCTCAGGTCTTGTCCAAGGTTCAGCCAGGACTGGACTAGCTAAGGCTATCCCAGGACAGAGATTGGTCATGTTATTTAATCTCCTTTTAGCCTTAGTTTCCTTGTTTGTCAAGTGAGGATGGCAAAGTCCACCTCCCAGCGTGGTGAGGACAGAATGGAATTCAGTGTAGAAAGTGCTTTGCCCGGGGGCTGACACGGGAGGTGCTTGAGGTCCTCCCTGAGTCCTAAACTCTCCTCAGGGGGTGGCTCCAGAAATGGCAGCTGCCGCCAGAAGCAAGGACACTGTAGTGTTCTGACATCCTCCACGAGGTCCAGGGACCGTCTGGACATTCCCATTCCCACATGCCTGGCCAGGAGTGGAGAATCCCTCTTGAAGAGTCCTTCTGCCAAGGGGAGTGGAGCCCCAGCTCCAGACGCTCCCAGCTGCGGAGTCCCCTCTCTGAGGAGTGGTTCTGGATGTTCCTGCTGACAATTCACAGCAGGCTGCCTCTGCTGCCCTGCCACATTATTTTTCCAAGCGATGACGACCCAATGAAGCAGTTACTGTTTTAATCGGGGTGGAGATCTCTGCAACCTGCAGCGAAGTGGGCCTCTGCCGCATCTGTTACTCCTCTTCTCTCTTCCTGGGCCTCCAAACACCATCTCCATTTTCATGCCCATTGACGATTTATAACGCCTCCAACAGCAAGGCCAAGCTCCCCTTTGGGCAGACTCTTTTCTTAAGAAAGGGGGCTCCACATTATCCCACACACCTTTGTGAAGAAGCCTTTGATTCTACCCCTGCTGTTTGGATTCTGGGAGATTTTTTTCCCCTTTGGAGGGCAAACTTAATTACAATTTTTTATATATATATAAAAAAATAAAAAATATAATATATATATAAATAATATATATATAATATATATTATATATATATATACACACACACTTTTTTTTTTGAGACAGAGTGTCACTCTGTCGCCCCGGGTAGAGTGCAGCGGTGTCATTGTTCCTCACTGCAAGCTCAAATTCCTGGGCTCAAGTGAGCCTCCTGCCTTAGCCTCCTGAGTAGCTGGGACTACAGGTGTGCCACCACACCTGGCTAATTTTTCTATTTTCAGTAGAGTTGGGGTCTCTCTCTTGCTCAGGCTGGTCTCAAAGTTCTGAACTCAAGTGATCCTCTCTCCTCGGCCTCCCAGAGTGCTAGGATTACAGGAGTTAGCCACCGCACCTGGCCTACAATTAATTTTTAATTTAAAATTTTTTTCCTTTTTTTTCTTCAGATGGTTCAGAGAGTATACAATTACATTTTATTTATAGACACATTGTGGCTACAGAAAGTTTAATTGTGGAAGAGCAGTTCCACGATGCTTAGCTAAACATTATTGGTCTATGAAATGACTGCCTGCTCCAAGGTACATTCCAGCATAAGTAATTCTGGAACAAAAGGAAGTAAGATGGGGTGGCTCTGGGAGATGCTTCAGAGCTGACTGATGGTACTCGGTCCTGGTCACTGAGGAGACAGACTCCATCTTACATGGTGGAGGTGGACCCCTGCCTGGAATTGTGGAGAGTGGGGACAAGAGGCATCCCAGCTGCAAGGGGAATAGTGACTGCAGTCAGGGGACTGTTGAACTTTGAATTAAGCAGTATGGGCAGGGTGATTCTTGACCTTTCTCATGAAGGCGTCTACACTCACCCCTCCTTCTCCCAGAAGTGTCCCTCCGAGATGCATAGCTGGCTCTGGCTCTAACAGTCCCTCCATGACCCCCTCCCTTCCCTGAGAAGGCCTATCTGGTCAAAGCCTTATCTGATCAGACAGGGGACGATTGTGCCTGGTCCACTGCTCTGTCCAGCTGCTCACAGGGAGTTCCAGTGTTGTCCGCCTGGCCACCCCATGGGCCTTAGCCGTTTCTGTAATGAACATGGACCAACCAAGGACATGAATGGCAGAGTCCTTGCTCCCACCTGCCTGGGCATGTGTGAAGATATTCTTGAGCCTCATAAGAGGTTGTAAATCTCTGTGGCCACAGGTTGCTTTGTTGGGGAAGGGGGTCTTTGAAGGACAATTGCCTGACACACTGTAGAACTTCCCCTAGCTGCCCCAGCTGAGGCCATCCCAATTGCCCACCAAGTGGGATGCAATGGGTGCTTGGGCTCGAAGGCAAATCCCCATCCCTGCAGTTAGGATCCCCAACTTCTCCTAAAGTGCCCAGCTTCACTGCTGTCAAGACAATGATGTGTTTTTGAATACCGGTGCCTGGCATCCCACAGGAGGACTCAGAACTGCACTTTCCCAAATCAGAAGCAATAGCAGTGCAACTGTCATCACATTTTGTTATTCTCTGCCTGCATTTACATAACATTTCTGCAAATGCTTTATAATCATTTCATTAGTCATTCATTTGCTTAATTGCTTAGCCTTCAATTCAGTTAGAAAATCTGATTTTAAATTCAAGTTTCTACGGCCACAAGTTTTAATACAGAAACCTTTTTTTCTCCCCTAGAAGTTGGAAACATTTCCAACAGTGACTCGTTCTGGAGAACAGAGTGAGAAACCAATTTAAAAGTGGCTACAATGGTGGTCTAAGATCTAAGACAGAAAAATTCTGTTCACCACTTGAAAGAGGAAGAATGCTAGAGAGAACACTAATGGTGGCAGTTAGACAGGGTTCGATTGCTAAAGAAGACACACAGGACCCAAAATGACAGTGCTTACAAATCTACAGTTTATTGCAAGACAAGGATATAACACAGTAATAGCATTACAATAAGGAATTGTATCACTGCCAGAGTGCCTCACAGCATGGACTGGAGAGGCCAGGCGTGAACTCCAATTGTCCTCTCTATGAAAGGCCATCCTGGCTGCACTTTTTCCCTTGGATCACAATATGTGCATGGAATACCCTGGAACTAAGAAGCCTGACATGTAGTCTCGGACAGGACTTCTTATATCCTGCTGGTCACTCAGGCATATTTCTTGCTATGGTACCAGTCCAATGGTAGTACCCTGTGGGGCTTTCACTGAGACCAGGTGCAAATCATCAATCTCACTGTTATCAACAAGTGCTGCTGTCAAGCTGTACACACTGGCCTGAAACTCCTTGGACCTGTGGCTGCAAAGCAACACTATTAATCAGTAAGTTTCCTGCATGACCAGGGCTCAGTGCTGGGCAGGTGCACCTCTTATTTCAGTAACACAGCCAAGAGCTACTCCAGGCCTGCTGGAATTTAGTATGTCTAAGAATGAAGAGGGCGTAGACCCCATCCCCACCCCCTGCCAGTGTGAGCCTGGGGAACCCTAGGGGCAGCCACGGGGCTCAGCTGGCAAGGGGACAGGGCTCCTCCACCCTGGCCATAGCCCCAGCCCCCCCAGGGCCCCAGACCTCCAGCGTCCCTTCTCTCCTGTACATCCTCCATGTCACCACCCAAGCCCTGCTCCTGAGCATGCAAATTGTTCTTGTCCTTGCTCAGATGTCACCCTCTCCGTAAGCCCTCCCGGCAACCCTGCTCCCCTCCCCTGCCTTATTTCCCTTTTCATTTATGACTGACATGCTGCATGTTTTGCTCTCTTTTATGTTTGTTTATTGTCTGTCCTGCTAGAGTGTAGGTGCCACAAGGCAGGGTCTTTATCTGTTTTGTTCACTGTTCGTGAGGGCTCAGGACAGAGTGCTTGGCATGTACACAGTGAATATCTCCACTCTGTCACTGGCTCCCCCTGGCTTTCAGAATCCTAGTGTGGGCCCCCCTTAAGCTGGGCCAGAACTGGCTTTTTGGTCTCTTCTCCTGTAGATTCCTCCATCCCACCCAGCATGTACCTGCCATTTGCCACCAGCTGCTTCCTAGGCCCTTAGTGAGCCTTATATTTCAGCTCCTCCTCATCTCGCCCATGCTGGTCCCTGCCTGGGACTCCCTCCATCCCTTTCCTTCCTGCCGCCTCCAGCATCACCACCCTCCCCAAACCCAGCTCCCATCTGTCTTCAAGGCCCAGTAGAAATGCCACTGTCTCCCAGATGCCCAGCCCACCCTGCTGCCCCCAGACCAATCCCATTGTCATGCACCTCCTGCATGCCCTGCGACTGCCTGCCCCTGTGTCGAGATGTTCTGCCTGTGATCACCTGCACCCTGGACTGTGAGGCCTCTATGGAAGGGCTGAGATAATTTCCAAGCCCACTGTGATGGCCACTACCGTCAGGTGCCGGGCATTTTGTTGTGTGCTTGATGTGGAATGTCCCATGTGATTTCTCCTTCTCCCCATGAGGCAGGAATGTGGCTATCCTCGTTTTACAGAGGAGGAAACGGAGGCTTGGAAAGGCTGAGAAGCTCCCCTGGAGTCACACAGCTAGTGAAGCCAAGAGTCAAGCCCGGGTCTTACTCTGCACACCTGTGCTCTTAGCCACTCCTACTCTGTGCCTTCTCCACAGGTGTGTTTGTATCTGTGTCTGCCATGTGTTGAGGACACCACCCCACGCCTCTGGTTTCCTCAGATTGCTCCCAGCTTCTTGCCCCTCCCCTGTTGTTCCTGGTGACAGGTGTGGGAGAGGTGTGGCATGTGTCCTGGAAGCTGGGCTGCTCCATGACAGCATGTGCTCCTAAGTGCTCTCAGTCCTGGGGTGTCCCCACCTGCCTGGGTGTGAAAGCCTACCTAATTTTGAGGTAGAATATGAGGAACCCACTTGCCCTTAGGTACAAGTCATGATCCCAAATTCAGCCTGTTTAGAAATAAAGGCGACCTTTTGGCCTCCCACCTGCTTTAGTGTTTTACTCATAAATTGATTCAGAGTTCAGGCAGGGGTTGGGGGGAGCTACTCACCAGGTCCCTGAGCATGGGCCCCGTGGAACATTCCCTGCATTGAAGCGAGACGGGAGGAGAGAGCGTGAGGAACGGGAAGGAGGAGGGTGGCTCAGGCGCTTTGTTCAAAGTGGGGCCGTTCTCCAGACATGATGAGAGCCTTGGGACAAGGGTGCAGCTGTCATATCAGCTGCAGGTAATAACGCTGGCCCTGGGTGATGCCACGCTGGGGCTCAGTGAGATTGGGGTTGAAGGAGATAGCAAAGCTCCCACGGTGGCCTTCTGAACATGCCATTGGTGCATCTGCCATTGGCCTGGCCTCCACCTGCCTGGCACACTGTGGGGGCCTGTGGCCAGTCTGCAGAGAGGACGTGAGGCCGTGGCCTCTGGGGGAAGGTGGAAGTCCTCAGGGCCTCCCTCTGGGCCCCCTGTGTGCATCCTGCACCTGCTCCAAGTTCAGAGCCTGCCTCTCTATCTGCCAGGTGCTTGCCCCCTCAGCACAGTTGGCCTCTCGGCAGCTCTTGCCTATAAGGTGGTTTGGTGTTGGTGCCTGACCTCCCATGGCGGGTCCTCCCCTGCCCGCTGCCCCCACCCAGAAAGCAGGGTCTCTGGTCCATTTTAGACACTTCCTGGAGGCTGGAGCCCTGGGCAGGCTCCACATGCAGGCATGGCTGCTCAAGGCTGTGACTCAGGGCTGCCTGGTCATTCTCTCTGCCCAGCTTTAGCTTCTGCGCCCCAGGCCGATGGGCTCAGACCAGCCAGTCCGCCCCTGGGGCTTGGAAGAGAGAAGACTGCAGAGGCGCAGGGGCTTCCATGCCCTCAACCAGTGCCCTCAGCACCCTCCCTCTGCTCCACTTCCCTCTAAGAACGCCAGCCAGCATTCAGCAGCTGCCTGTCGTGTGCAAAGTGCCTTCCGTGCAGCACCTTAATTTATTCTCATCAGCCCTCTTTCCCCCTATTATGCCTGAGGCCAGAGAGGCCAAGCCTGAGGTTCCACAGCTGGTGCTCATACTCTCCCTTTGCAGCAAAGTCACAGCTGCTCTGAGCTACGGGGCAACTGCTTCAGACACATTTCAGGCTGATCACTGCTTGCAGTGAGTCGGTGTCATCAACAAGGTAGGGGCCATAGCAAGATCCAATCCTCTAGGCTGGAGATTCCCTTACAGAAAAAGTCTAAATGCCTTCATTGCTTGACTTTTTGAAGCACTTCTACCTTTGCCATATCATTCAGTTCTTCCAGAAACACTATGGCAGCTCTTGGTGCTTCTCTTTCAATAGGTAAGGACTCTGAGACCCAGAGATTGTGCAGAGCCCATTAGTGGGTGTGCTGCTCGGGGAGCCTAGTTTCTGGAGAGGCAGGTGCTTCTCCACAGGTGCTTCCACCTCCCCTTGTTGTGAGATGTGCATCAGCCTGGGAGGCCCAACCTGGAGCCCAGGTGTGTCTCTGCCCATGGGAAAGTTCTGGCCAGGACAGAGCCTACTAGGGCCTCTGTTCTTTTTCTGTGTGGCTGACGTCTGACCCGTGTTGGTTCCCTGATTTTCAAACTGTCACTCTGTGAAGGTAATGTGACTTAAAGGACCAAGCCTGGCCCTGCAGCCTGCTGAGCTGGGGGAGGAGGACAGGCACTATTGGTCACAGCCCCTTGGAGTGCCTGGGGTCTAGCGGGCAAATACTCACTGCTGAGACAGAAAATCCTTGACATTTCAGTGGCTTAGCTCAATAACACTATATTGTATTTCTCTCTCACACCTCGTACAGTTGCAGGACCCTCGTCAGGCAGCTCTCCTCCAGGCAGTGATTCAGAGAACCAGGCCCCATTCCAAGTCATGACTCCTCTGACTTCAGTGACCCACCATCACTACGGGGTCATCTTCATTCCAGAAAGGAAAGCAGCAGGGTGAATCTCCCGTATAATGTTTGTTTTAGCCAGGCTTGCAAGGCCATCAGTTTTGCCCATGTTCCATTGGTCAGAACTCAGGTGCATGGCCACATCTAACCACAAGGGCAGCTGAGAAAGGCCATCCAACTGAAGGCCCAGGAGGAGAGCAAGACAAGTTTTGGTGAGCGTGGCTCATTGGAGTGGGAAACAAGGCCTTCTCAGGTGTGTGTCTCCTCCCTTCCCTGTGCTTGGTACCGAGGTCCCAGCAGGTTGGGGTCCTGTTGTCCTTATTCTTATTACTCCTACCTTGTGCAGTGTTCTGCCATGACATCAGGCTTGGCCACCTGGGAGAGACTGATTGCAGCCTCAATGCTGGTGTCTCGCAGGCTGGATGGGCCCTTTGCTGGAGGCCCCAGTGCCTCTGTAGGAGCAGGGACACTGAGGACTGAACCCTGGGCTTGGGCTGGGCTCCAGCCCTGACTGATATGCCAGGTGACCCTGGGTGCGGCCTTCCATACCTGATGAGCACAGCCTGTGCTCAGAGGAGAGAGTGAAGGCATCAGAGGAGATAAAGTGCTGAAGGGAGGAGGGGTAGAGGGAGGCAGACTCACAGCTGGGAATGCCTTACAGAAAGGTGCTTCTGACGCCACTCTGAGGATGCCCAGGTGCCCAACAAGAGGGATCCAGTAGGCCCCACCTCACCTCCCACGCCAGGCCACCCACCTTGACCGTGTGTCTGATCACCTGCACCATACACCGAGGCCCAGGGGATCTTAACGCATTAGTGGCATTTGATCCACCCCTGTTCCACTCCAGTTAAAAATAAGGCTCATAAATTGAGGCCATGCCCTGGGGGACAGCAATGTTATAAGCTCATCACCTGATGATGTTCAAACCTAGTTATAAAAATACACAGCACCTCTGCACAAGGGAGCGGGTGACCTACTTTAAACCTCACGGACCGACACTAAATTGGCAGGGGTGAGATCCAGGCCTTTGTTCTGTTTTAAAATTTCTAACAACTTGTGGTTTCTGGCTGATTGCTTTTCTTCAAGCCTGAAGCCCCTACCGGTGTGTTTTTCCTTGGACTAATGCTACAGCAGCTTGGTTCCTGGTCCACACAGCAGGGCTCTCTACAGTGCAGGTTCACTGGACACCCGAGTTGAGGCTTCTTGGGTTTCTTCCTGTCTCCACCGTCAGGGTGTCAGTCCCCAGGTGTTTGTGTCTTCTCCCTTCACTGTGCCTGGTACTGAGCGCCCGGCAGGAGGCGACCCCTCCTTCCTGTTCTTATCATCCTGCAGCTACAGTCAGCTCTGAAACCTCCCACCTGGGAGCCTTTCCTAGGCCCAGAGCCTGAGGACACAGAGAAATATCCACTCACTCTTCACTCATTCATTCAACAAGTGTTTCCTGAGCATGTTCTGGGAGGCAGATGTGGAGCCTGCCCTCGTGGAGCTCAGCCTCGCTTAGGTACTTGAGCACATGCACATTTACAATGGTGGTAAGCGCCAAGAAAGAGGTTCATATGAGGTGCTGGGAGAGCCTAGAGAGTGGAGGTCTGACCCAGTCATGGAAGTCTGGGAAGGCTCCCTGGAGGAAGTGACGAGGCAGCTGAGATGAGGGAGGGGTAAGCCAGGTAGGGGAGGAGAGTATGGGATCAGGAAATGGGCTGTGGAACAGAGAGGGAGGTCAGCTGAGGAAGCCTCCCGGGGCATTGGCCGACCACAGTTGCTTCTGGCTCCTGCCAGCATCTGCAAGGGCCATGGACAGGGACGTGTCTCCCTCACCCCCACCTCCCCCTTTACCAACCCTGCCTCCAGCAGCTTGGGTGCAGTCGCTATGCAGCAAGCCCTTGATGAGCTGAACTCAAGAACAGGGCTTCCTTTTCCCAGGAAACTTCTTAAGCCTGCAAGGTTTATGCAGCTAGTTCCTTTGAGGTCACACTACAGCTCAGAGTCACCTGTCTGGTTGAGGTGGCTGAGCTGGCAGGGCAAACACATTCTGTCTTTTAGTCACCTTGGTGGCAGTGGCCCAACCACTGCTGCCCCTCCCTGTGGGTTTCAAATATACTTTTTTTTTTCAGGCAATTATATATATATATATATAAAAATAAATTTTACTATTTATACTTGAGGTTTACAACATGATATGGGATACACATGGATAGTAAAGTGGTTACTATTGTGAAGTGGATTAACGTATCTATCATCTCACAGCATTACTTTTTGGTCACAAGAGTAGCTAAAATCTATTTATCAAATATACTCTTGCTATTCATTTTTTAAAGAACACATTTGTTTTCTTGACAAAAAAATTGAGGAGATTGTTTGCTTGCTTTGGGAGTGGGCTGCCATCATATTTGACATATTTAGAAGTTGGGCATTTAGATCGCTCCCTCTCCCCTGCAGCCTGCTGGTGGATCTCGGCTTCTCAGCCACCAGAGCGCTGGCAGACGGCCCCGCGGTCAGGTCTGTGGGCGTCTCACGTGCGCACGGTGGCTAGGTCTGGGCTGGCCTGACTGGCTCCAGCAGGCAGTGGGCTCCTAGGAGCCACCATCTGGTAGGACTCTGGCAGGTCCTGTGCGAGGTAGGTGGGTGAAGGTGGTGAAGTGAAGACCTTCAAGGCAGCACAAAGCACCCCTGTCCCAGGGGACTTGTGGGCCCTTGAGAAGGCCACTATTAGACCTGGAGGACATGAGGCCCTGGTCCAGCAGGAGTGCCTCGGTCAGCACGTGGTGCCTCCCCTCTGTGCACCTCAGCCCTTGCACTCTCCTCAGGGGTGTATCCCAGGAGGGGACGTAAGGACTCCGGCCTGACTCATGAGTGCAGGTTCTAATGGGGTGCTAGAAGCTTCTTCTCGTTAGAGCTGGACCCATCACCTCCCTAATCATTTCCACAGCTGCACTTAGCCCTGTTTGTGGAAATACACAACCTTCTAAACTGACCTCAGGGAGGCAGCCTCTCTGGAGGGAGAACCCGCCCCACCGCCGCCAATTTTGCCAGTCCAGGACTGCCTGGAGGACCTAGGACATGAGCCGGGAGGGGCCTCTGGATCTCCAAGGGAGAACTTGGCATTAGAGGGTGTGGCTAAAGAGATTATTACTGATATTACTGTTATAATTGTCTAATTATTGTAGGACAATTAGAGTGTAATTAGGTAAATAAATGAATCAGGCAGCACTGATTTGCCATGTTATATTAATACTTACCAAAGAGCTTCCCCAATTGGGCTTCTATTTATTTCCCTCTAAAATGATCCGATGACATCAGTTACTACTAATCCCACTTATCAGAGAAGGAAACGGAGGCCCAGAGAGGCTGTTTGACTTGCCTGGGTTTTCTCATCAGTCCTGGCAGAGCTGTGAAGCCCTGATGTACCACATCCTCCGGCCTGGGTTCTCGCTGCTCATCCAGAGAACCCAGGTCTAACACAGGTAGGGAAGTGCTTTTGCTTTTGGCCCCCATCCCCCCCCCATTATAAAAAGTCTCAGAGATCTGGCCCAAGAGTCACATGTGACTTCTGGGGTCTTATATCTTCCACAGCCTGCAGGCAGATTTCCCGGGATAAGAGAAGGATTATGTTGCACAGCAAAAAATGTGCTGGGTCTGCCAGCCAGAAACCCTCTTGCTCTGGAGGACTGGAGGCCAGTGTCAAGTCTCCCCGGCTTCTGCAACATCAGCTGGTTCATGGCCTGGGCAGGCTGAGGGGTCAGTGGGGCAGAAGGAGCGCCCCTGGCCAGATGGAAGGCCAGCCTTGGGGACACCCAAGGACAGAATAAGGGACCCCGGGAGGCCCAAGCAGACCCAGCCTCCAAGAGGAAACACATGCGGGGCTTGGTTCAGACTCGAGGCACCCTCGCTGGGGGCCGTGCATGATGCCTGTCCTGGAAGGGTCCCCTGGGAATGGAGCTCTCCCATCAGTATACTCAGAGCTGAGTCCTCCGCGCTCCTGCCATCCTGCCTGCCCTGGCCAATGCATTATTAATGAGGCAGCCTTCATTTCCAGTTTTTGGGTAGCTAATTTGTTCCTACAATCATGATTTCAAATATCACATGAATAATTCAGAAAATGATTTTACTGTGGTTAGATAAGCCTGTTAGCTGTCACATATCTGAATATATTAGTTTCTCCACCCCATGGGGCATGGAGGGGAGGCGCTGGCCACACAGCAGGGGGCCCTGCATAGGCCACCATAGAGCTCAGAACTTTACTTCGAGAGCCCAAGGGGGTAATAGGCACTGTCATTTGTCATGGAGGAGCTTTTGCTGCTGAGAATTGGTTGGTCACAAATGGCAATTAGTCTCCCTTCCCAGATCTGGACTGGAGATGCATGTGGTTGCTCAACAAGCCCTGGATGGTACAGCAACAACCCCTCCATCTCAAAAATGCACACAAGTGTCCATCCTCTGCATGTGAAGCAGGTGGCTCTGCCATCTGGCAGTCAGACATGGAAAGACCGCCCCCTGCCAACCACACACGCTCTTCAGAAAGGCAGGGCATAGATAGAAATTCACCTGATTTTTATTTTTGGAGGTGGTGGGGGAGTGCGCTGGCTACATCCCTTACTGTTTTATATTAGGGGATTTGCCTCCCTTCTTTGAGCCTCAGTTTCTTCATCTGTAAATTGGGTACAATATTTCCAGGATTGCCTCATCCGCTGGGTTTTTGTGAGAGATGAAAATGAAGTAATGGATGTGCAAAACTTTGCAAACTACAAACTGCTGCAGAGATACAAGGATTACTCTATGCCTGCTTCCTTCAAGAGACTTCTCTGCATCCTTTCTCAACAAATATGCAAGAAAAGGCAATTTCAGCCCCTCTCCCTGACACTCATTCTGGTATTTGGGAACCTATGCAGTGCCTCATTTATGGAGTAATCACCATGTGCCAGGCACCTGCTTCTGACCTTAGTTCCCTGCACTGCCAAGAGCAGCTCTGGCTGGGACAAGCAGTCACCTATGCCCCTTGCAGTAAAACTTCTGGCCCTGGGCATGGAGCTGGCTCTAGTGTAACCGTCTATCTGAGAAGCTCCACTGGTGAGGGCAGAAGAGTCAAGGTGTCCATAGGCTCCATCGGAGGGCTGTCTGAAAGCTTCAGACCAGGGGAAAGAGGGGAGTGCAATCTGGTGGTATTTCCACCATGCCTGGCACCATGCTGGCCACAGCATGTACTCACCAAATGCCTGTAGAAAGAATGGCTCAGTCCCACAATCCTTCTCAGGTGCAGGAGGCCCCGTCCACATGTGGGTTCCAGCTGGAGCTCAGCTTAAGGGTGAGGGTGGGAGCAGCTGGGCCAGGGCTGCTGGGGTAGGCATGAGATCTGCAGCTGGGGCTGCTGGCTGAGGTCAAGTTGAGGTCTGGGGCCCTGCTCAGGAGAGGGGAGGCAGGAGGTTCCAGGGAGGGCATCCAGGTAGGACAGGAGAAAAGACCAGAGGCCAGGGCTGTGGGGACCAAGCTGGGCTGCCAGGGAGAGCGGGGCCAGGGGAACCCGCCAAAGGCAGCACAGCACAGAGGTTAGCAAGGCAGGGGTTCAGTTCAGACCTAGGGTCAATCCTGGCACCACCACTGGGCAAGATATGTGACCTTTCCAGACTTATAAAGTGAAGATGATGGGAACACTCAGCCTTGGTACTGTGGTGTGGGTTCCATGAAGTAATGCCTTGGAGACAGCACAGTGCCCGGCATACAGGGAGGGCACAATTAGCACCAACCACCACCACTACCATTACCATTACCATTGTACCTATCGTTATGATACTTATTGGTTTCCAGGCACATCTCAGCTGCCCCAGACTGCAGAACTTTCCCTGGATGGGGGATGTGCACACTACCTACCCCTCTCACCGGCTCCTCCAGAGGCTCCCAGGTGAGCATCGTGTCTAGTACTGCCCACTACTTGCTGCCTGGGAGTCCAGGACTTCCTTGTTGTCTCCAACTTTCCCTCAGTCTTTTTCTCTGGGTCAGATGCTCAGGCCCAGCTTATAATGCCCCAGGGACACATGGGGGAAGGTGGGGGACTGCATCCTTAGAGACACTTGGCTAACAGTGCTTCAGACTGTCCATTGAAGCACCCGGTGCTGGCTGAGCTGGTGGGGAATGTCCTGGGCAGAGTTGTTCCCTCTTTTGGGGCAGCTCGAGGACAGAGTGGGGAGACCAGATCTGCCCAGGGAGGAGGGCTCAGAGCATTTCATGAGGCCCTGGCGGAGGGAGGAGTTGGTGAGACTGAGGAAAAGGGGGATGACCAGGCTGAGCTTCCAGATGCCAGCCAGGCTGCTGAGCAAGCCATTTATCAGGATCTCAGTGACAGGTGTTTAAAAGGAAAAATATTTGCATGTGTGTGTTTTTTCAAAATGATTAATATTCAAATTAGTGTTGGAGATCCAAATCGCTAAAGTGTAACTAGGCAGAAAACTTCTCTGACAGCTTGTAATTTTCAGACCATTCCACCATTCCCCACTCCACCCCCCCCCCCCACCTAGTTCTCAGAAATATCTCTGGGCTTCTACAAATTGCCCTGGGTTGGCAGCAGCTCTTGGGGATTCAATTCCCGAGTCTTGCCACGCCAAGGGCACCTGACCCTCCAGGCCACAAGCAGCCTCCCTGTGACCATCCAGAGCCCTTGAGAGGCTACCTCCTGACATGCCCCCACTGCCACTCAAGTGTCCTCTGCATATATCACACTCCTGAGGTGCCATCCTAAGACACAGCTGTAAACATACCGACCCCTGTTCTGGCAATGTCAGCGTTACTTCCCTATTTGCAGAACAAAGTCTGAACTCCCTTTTCTGGAAATCATCATCAGGCCCCAAATTAGCTTTCCAACCCTATAACCTCTGCTTTCCTCTGCCCCAGCCAAATCAGGCACCCCAGGGCTCCCTGGCATAAGCCCATCTACCCCTTCCATGCTGTTGCTTTGCTGTGGCCTCAGCTGGAGTGCTTTCACTTCACTTGAAACATCTTGTTTCAAATTCATCGGGGCCCACTTCCCCTTAACAAAATATAATCTTATTTTACAGTTTAGAAAACTAACCTCACAGAAAGTAATCTCAATAGTCATTTTTATTTCTCAGGTTCAGAGCAGACTGTAAATGTGGCATTCTAACTTAGAGACCACTCCTAATCCTGCAAGATGCACATGGAGGAAGAAAATTCACAGCAGCATTCAGTTCATAACCTTTGACAGACCTTGGGTTGTGCCTGTGAGAGTTTTTTCTGAGGAGTTTTCACTGATCATGAGCCCCATGAACCAGCTGACTGGTACTAGCAGGCCACCACTTGCTTCACCCATCCCTGGTCACCTGCATCCTTATCCTTGGCTTGTCTTTTCTCTTCTAGACTGAATGTTTCCCAAGGGCAGGCAAAGTGTCTTATTAATCTCCATGTCCCCAACATTTAGCATTTATCTACCTATCCATCCCTCTATCCAGCCGTCTGTCTATCCATCCACCCATGCACAAACCCACCCACCTATCCTTCCACCCACCCACCTATACATCCATCCATCTATCCATCCATCCATCCGTCTATCCATCCACCCACCCAGTCATCCATTTGTCCATCCATCCATTTCATCTAACCAATACTTATTGAGCACCTAGTGACTTTTCAGCTCTTTGCTGAGTGGTGGGAATAGCACAGCAAACAACCTAAATCCCTATCTGTGCTCAAGAAGCCCCTTGTCTAGAGGCAAAGGCAGAAAGGCAAACAAGCAATTACCAATCCGGGTGACCAGGGGACTGTGGGACCAGAGGAGGCACAGACCCTGGTGAGGTGGGGCAGGAGCAGAGGGGAGGGATCAGAGAAGGCCTTTTAGAGTTAGTGATGTCTAGGCCAGAAGAATGGGTGCTTGCGAGTGGGGATGTTGGAGTCAGATGGCCCTGGATGTGAGCCCTAGATCTGCAGGCTGAGGGACTATGGATGAGTGAGCTAACCTTTCTGAGCCTCAAGTCTTCTCATCTATGAAATGGGAATAATATCTATCTCATATGGTTATTGTGAGGAGGTAATGCATAATATATGTAAAGTACTCAGCATAGTACCTGACACTTGTATGTGCTCAAATCTCTAGCTATTAAGCTGAGACCTGAAAAGTGAGTAAGAAATAGCCAAAGACAGAGTATTCCCAGCAGTGGGATTGGCAAATATCCAGGGCAGGAGAAAGCATAAAGACCCTCTTTCTGGTGGGAATTGTCATGCTTTCTCCTGCCTCTGGGAGTGGTGGGTGGTGGCGAGGGGGAGGTGAGACAGGCCAGAGCCAGTCTCTGTAGTGAATGCAGTGATGGCCATGGTAGCTGGTTGGGGCAGACTGGGGAAGACCTCAGGAAGGAATGGCCTGGATCAGACAGCAGGGAGTGCCACTTCAGAGAGATGGAGTGGGTGTTCTGAGGAGGGTGGCCCAGCCTCCTGGGTGTCATTGGAGATGGGGAGGGGGCCGTGACCAGGCCACATCCTGTCTGTCTGGCGTCAAAGGCCCCCAGAGGCCCCCAGAACTGTTGTTGACTCACAGATCTCCACCCAGCCATGGGCTTCAGACAGAACGCAGAGCCCCTCTCACACATGTGACCAAGACGGAAGCATCCAAATCGTCTTCCTCTCTCGCCTCCTCCCCTAGCCCATCCCTGACTGGGAGGACTCAGCCTCTGCAGGGTCAGTTCACTAGGCGAACTTCCACTGGGAAGGCTAGAGAAGCACAGGATGGAAGCAGAAAAACTGATGTAAGAAAGAGGAGGGGGGCAGAAAAGATCAGCAGGCCTACAGGGGCTGGGTGGGAGGGTTTTTAAGGGTGGGCACAGCTATAGGTGGGTGGGATGCTAATGGAATGGAAGATGGAGAAATAAGACTTTAAGGATTCTTGCTACGCCTTATGAATGGAATCTCCCTTTGGAGATAAAGGTTTAGCTTGCTTTGCAATTATATTTAATTTTTAAGCTGGTACTTTTTAAAAAGCACAGTTATAACCAGACTGGCCCATAAAGCAGACTAACTGTGTGTGGCTTATATGGCTAAGGCACCCCAGCCTGAGAGAGGTTGGGAACACCCACAGAACCAGTGGTTATGCCTGGGCTCCCCAAACAGTGCCATTTCCTTTAGAGCCAGCAGGACTGTGGGTGAAATTCCATATACCACTTTCCCAACCATAGCACAAGGAGGTTAGAAATGAATGAAAAGTAATGTAATTTTGGGGTGCACCACTACATGGACATTAAAAATAATTGTCTTAAAAGATGCCTAAGCCAAAAAGAAACTCCAGAAGAGAAATCAGAATAATTTTTAGAAAGTACAATATATCAAAACTTACGGGATGTTGCCAAAACTGTACATTTAGAAAAACTGTATTATTCTAAATCCCTATGTCTCTGGGAAAGATTAAACACACACATACACACACACGCACGGAGTGAACTAAGTCTCTGCATTAAAGATCTTAGAGATGTGAGAAAGAGGTCAAGCAAAGCAGGAAAGCAAGCAGTAATAAAGCTGAACAAATACGACAGGAAAAATGAGTATTGACGGACAAAACCAATAATTAGGCCTTCGAAAAAATCCACAAAGCCATTAGTCCAACTGATCAAAGGAAGGGCAAATACATAAACAAATAAAGCCAGAAATGAAACAGGAATGGCAACAAATAATGTAAAAGAGATTTGTAAGATTTGAGGGGAATATTGATTCCATTTATATGAATAAATATGTGGAGGTGGACACATATCTGCAAAAAGCCCAAGATATCCTACCTAATGCCACTAGCACACTTGCAAAGAATATGTCTTCTTGCTTTGTCATTGGGTTCTGTTACGGGTTGAATCGTTTCCCCCAAAAAGACACATTCAAGTTCTAATCCTGGGTACCTGTGAATGCAGCCTTACTAGGAAATGGTGCCTTTGCAAATATAATCAAGTTAATATGAGGTCATTAGGATGGACCCTAATCCAATACGACTGATGTCCTGGTAAGAAGAGAGAAATTGGAATACAGACACAGTGAGAATGACATGTGATGACAGAGGCAGAGATTGGAGTGATGTAGTTATAAGCCAAGGAACACCAAGGACTGACCATCAGAAGCCAGGAGAAGGTAAGGAAGCATTCTACCCAGGGTCTCAGAGGGAGCACAGCCCTGCTGACATCTTGCTTTCAGACTTCTGGCCTCCAGAATTGTGAGATAATACATTTCTGTTGCTTTAAGCCACCCAACTTAAGATACGTTGTTATGGCAGCTGCAGGAAACAAACACAGGTTCCCTCCACATGTCAGCTATTGGACCACATTTGTCACGTTTCTCAGGCTTATAATTTCTCTATTAGTTCTTGGTCCACTCGATCTGTCACTCAGAGAATAGAATGTACAGTTAGGGGCATAGAAATGTCCATCTTGCCTTTATTTCGTAGCCTTGGTGTCTGAGCCACCTATTTGCTTGTGTTGGCTGTCATTATTGTTGCTTTTTAAAAAACTATTCTATTGTAACTTTGTATATCTCACAATACTCTTTGCTACCAAATCTACATTATCTGTTGTTATGTAACTTTTGCTTAATTTTTTTTTTTTGCATAGACAATAAATATCAGGACCATATTTTAGCTTTTACTATTCAGGATTAGGGTTTGTTAGGGGTTTTATTAGGGGTTCCATAGGCAGATATACGTGCTTATTTTGTTTTAGAATTCATTTATGAAGCTTTTCAAGAATTCTTTATTATGCAGGCATTATATGCCAGCACAGGGATTAGCACTGGGGACCCTGAGATGGACACACATTCCTGGCTTTGCCCTCACACACCCTGGAGGCTGAGGGAATCCCATCAGAGGTGGTCCTTTTTTTTTAAAGCAGAGGTCAGCTCATCTGCATTTCATGCCAGAACTGATGCAGAGGTGGAACACTTTGTCACTGTCCATAAAGAGACGGTGAAGGGTGGGGAGAGCAGAAGCGGGAGAAAGCACAGGGCAGCAGACAGGAAGGCAAGAGGAAAGCAAAGCAAGGGGAGGGCTTTGCAGAGTAGAGCCCCTGTCTTGGGATCTGTAAGGATGCTGCAGCATGCTGTTTAGACAAGTGTTGTTTTCTTGCAACCAGAAGCTTGAGAGGTGGTGTCCCACGTCCTGTTCCACGGATCAGAAGTAATTTGGACAGAGGTAGGATTAGCATCATGGATGATCTTATATTTCTCTTCCTAGTTTTCTCAGGCCCCAAGTCCCTTCCTGGCTGAACCAGCTCTGTTCTTTATTCTCAAGCTCCTGAGTGACTTAGATCCCCAGATCCTGCACTCTCATTATGACTGAGAATTCCTCAGAAAATTGGCTTCCTCTGGAGCAAGGCACCTAAGTTCCCCCATGGAGGTAGTGCTTCACAATCTGGTCCTCCTTATGCCCCTAACTTTAAGTGGTCTCTAGCATAAGAGAGAGGGCCTCAAATGTCATTGCCCTTAGAGACCATCCAGTTCAGCCACACAGGTCAGATAAAGAAACTGAGGCACAGTGTGCCAGAGGGCTGCTGGCAGGTGGTCTGATTCACAGGCCAGGGCTCCTTTGGCCCCCTGGGTGGGCATTGGTACTGCCCTCACTGCTCACTCAACTCTTAATAGCCGAATGGGACAGCCCAAGCCTGCGAGCAGCCAGTCGTGGCCACAGGAGGTGCTCTTCCAACCAGCACACGTTCACTCCTCACTTTGATTTCCAGCTCCCCTCCGGCCATTACAGTGAGTGCATCCATCGCACCACAGCTTCCACCCTGGAGCCTTCACAGTTTAAGAGGCCTTTGCTGAAATATGACCTATTAATGGAAGCCGTGGGGCCAAGTCCTCCCCTGACCTTCCCTGGACTGGAATTTCTAACTTAGCCAAATTTATATATCCAGTCATTGTCAGCCATGGGGGAAGACCCTAAAAGCCCATAAACCAAGCAGCATGAGAAAGGGATGAACAGCTCAGCAACAAGTCACCAGCCCTGGGGGCTCTGTGCTCTGACCCTGAGGCCCAAGGATGCAGGGTGGCTCCCGTTGCCCAGTCTTAGGAGCTCCACCTGGCCAGCTTATTCCAGAGCGGGGTAGGGAGACCATGGTTAGGGTATGTTCTGAAAGGAGCACTGGGTGGGTGCACCTCAAAGTTCCAGAACACATGGGCAAAGCAGCAGCCTCCATGTGAGAAAAAGTCTTGCTCCAGGGCACTTGTGCTTACCCTGCCCACCTCTGGAGGCAGCACTCAGCAAGCTTGGCCAGCATCTCCACGCCACCCCTGGGTCTGCTCCAATGGTGCCCACTAGAAAGGTAGAGAGTTTTCCATGCAGCATCTCACTGAAGACTCATGGTTAGCTTAGAAGCCAGGTATGATTATTCCTATTCTTTAGGTCAGGTCACCTGTCCAAGGTCTCAGAGCCACAAAGTGGCAGAACTGGGCTTTGAACCCAAGCATCTTTGATGCCAGTCTGTGCTTTTAAGCATCCACTGTCCTCCACTGCATAAATGGGAGGTGTTGGTTGGTGGGGAAACCAAATCTTGGATGTTTTCCGGACGCTATGTTCTTTGAGTCCTATCTCTACACCAGCCAGATCCACTCAGAGGAAAGAGTATGTCCATAATGTTCCACTGGCCCTGAAGGTAAAGAGCCTGGTGGGTCCAAAGCCAGGAGGCCAGAGATGGGGCCTGGCTCAGTGATGCTCCCCCAATCCCCTTCAGGGCTGCTCACCTGCAAGCCTCTCATATTCCAGCTGCACTTGAACCCCAGACCCAGCCATCCTCAGAGACCAAAGAGATGTCCCAGAGGCCAGAGGGAGGGCTCAGCCCACCTCTAGCCTCACCCCGAAGGGCCTCTCTACACAGTCAGTCCCAGAAGCAGGGCTGGTTGTACGGCTTCCAGAGCCCCTCTGCAAGCCTCCTCCCCTGGCTTAGCCCGCTGGACCAGGTTCTGTCCAAAGATAATCCAAAACAGTGACTGACACTCCTTTCCCACCCCAGACACCAACAGGTGGCTTTGGGATACACCCAGGGCCTCTATATCTATTTTATAGCTGGTAAAAACCCATGTGAGTTTCCCTTCTCTGAATTGCTGGGCAGTGATTGAGGCCCAGGGGATGAAGTAACCAGGATGAAAGTTAAATGTTTTCTCACATAATTCACACTTGGAGAGAAGCTGCCTGTGGCAGCTCTGAAACTTTGGGAAAATTCTGGAAAGTTTAAAACATCATAGAGAATAAAAAGGAATTCCTAAGATTTAACCCTGGGACACCCGTGTTTTAAAATCTTCATTATTCCAATTTGATGTCTCTGAATCTCCCAAAGGACAAAAGTGTGGACCTTGGCTTTTTGGGCTTCCCTCATCAAACTCTTTATCCTGGGTGGGAAATCTGGAGATTTGGAACTTGAAGATGCACTGAGTGTCTGCCTCCATGTGACTCTAAGTGACTTCTAAGCCATGTGTGTGGGGGAGGTGAGAGGTGGATTTGGGGAGGCTATGGCTGGTCCCTGAGCCTCCTTGTCCGGGTGGTCAGGATGGCTCTTCTCAGGGAAGGTGACCCAAGAAGCCTCGGAGCCAGGCACCCCCACCTTTCTATCTGCCCCTCCTCCACAGCAGCTGAAATGCAGTCCTGAGCCTGCCAGCTTCAGAGGGGACAGTCCCACCTCTGCTGCTGCTGCTCCCTCCATAGACTCACACATCTGCTATCTCCATCCCAGCAGGGCCCCCACAATCTTTGCAGCCTTGGAAATTGTATGTGCTAAAAATGCAGTGACAACAGCCGTCTTTGGAGGATATTTTTAAGGGTGATAGGATCTGAGAGTCATTAGTGCCAGAAACAGGGGGCTCATCTTATTTTTAAAAATGAAGTGCCACATCTCCAGATGCTGTAGCCCACACCTCAGGCCAGGTCCTCAAACAACCACGCTCCTGGTGTTCAGGGGCCAAGACCTGCCACTGAGTGCTGGGGACACAGCCAGAAATCATACTTGTGGGATGCCCATGTTGGGCTCCAAATCTTCATTACTGTAGCTTGGACAGAGACTCTAGTCTGCAGAGGCAGGGCTCCCACCCCAGCCACTTCCTCCAGCTCGCACAAGACTCACCCAGGGGAGCGGCCATGTTTGGGGCCCTCTGGGCATGAAGGCCACATCTGGCAAGGGAGCCTCATATGGAGCAGGCATGGCTAACCCCTCCAGCCAGTGTCTGAGGCCCAGGCTGCAGGGCACTTGAGCTCCATCAGCAGCCACTGACGCCAGCATTTCCTGGCTTCATGGCCATCTTGTTTGCTGTGATGCTCAGGTACAAGCGAGCTCTCTGGGAACAGAGCTTGGGGTGGCAGAGGAAAGCCATGCCCCATCCCCACCTGTGGTCAGAGCTGCTTCCCAGATGACTTCCCCTCTAGATCAGCACTGTTCTATACAAATACAATGAGAGCCACACATTTCACATTTTAAATTTTCTAGTAGCCACATTAAAGAAGTAAAAAGGAATAGGGAACATTAATTTGAATAATACTTTTTATTTAACCCAATTTATCCAAAATATTATCATTCAATGTGTAATCAGTATACAAAACTATTAATGAGAGTTTACATTTACATTCTTGTTTTGTACAAAGTCTTTGAAATCCAGAGTATATTTTATACTTACACAAATCAATTTATACTAGTCATAGTTCAAAGCTCAGTAGCCATCTTTGGCTGGTGGCTACTGTACAGGACAGCGCAGCTCCAGAGGTTGTTCTAGGTGGGCCTGTGGGAGGCCCGCAGGAGGCAGGGGAACAGTCCTGGACCCAGAAGGGCAGATAACATCTAATTCACTGTTACCTTCCTCCAGGGATCCAGGACAGTAGGTAGTGATGGGGCTGGTCCTCAAGCCTTTGCACATGCTGTTCCCTCCTCAGATGGCCACTGCTCAAGGTGGGTGAGGCCAGAGAGCCAGGTCCTGGGGCCGCTAGGCCTAGTGGGTCATCACACAGGCTAGAAAGAGTTCAGAGGCAACTTGCTGGGGAGGTGGACCCTGCGAACAGACAGCCTCCCAGCCCCCTCCCACCTCCCTCACAACACTATTTCTCTGTGAGACGGGGGTGAGCTCATGCACTCTCTAACAAATATTCCAGAGCACTGACTGCATGCAAGGCACTGCTCTAGGGGCTGGAGACAAATAGAGCGGTGACAAAAATAGGCCAAGGTCCCTGCTTTCATGGAGTTCACCTTCTAGCTGGGGGTGGGGTGGGGCGGAGAAACAGACAATAAATGAATCAATATATATTAAGTGGGGATGAATGCCAAGAAGTGAAATAGAACAGGAAGGGAGGTGAGGTATCCTGGGAGGTGGTTTGCACTTTTAGATGGAGGAGTCAGTAGGCCTCTCTGAAGGGTGACATTGAGCAGAGACTGAGGTGACATTGAGCAGAGACTGAGGTGACATTGAGCAGAGACTGAGGGAGGGAGCCTCACAGACAGCTAGGGGAAGCGTTCCAGGCAGGGGGAGTAGTCCTTGCACATGTCCTGGAGAGAGATGTGCCTGCTGCTTTTGAGGAGCTGGAGCAGGGGATGGGGAGTTGGGGGTGGGCAGGGCCTATGCCACGGGGCCTTTCCAGCCTTGTGAGGACTTCGGTTTTTACTCTGGGTCAGATTGAAAGCCACTGGAGGGTTTTGAGCAGAGAAGTGAGTGACATGATCTAACATATTTTGCCAGGCTGCTGGAGGGGAACTGCATTAGTTTCCAGCTGCTGCTATAACAAATTACCACAAACTCTGTGGCTTAAAAAACCACAAATCTATTATTTTACAGTTCTGTAAGGCAGAAGTCTGACAGAGGTCTTGACCTTGGCTAAAATCAAGATGTCAGCAATGTTTCCTGCATTCCTTCCTGGAGGCTCTTAGGGAAGGTGGGTTTCCCTACTCTTCTTGGCAGGATTTGGTTCCATGTGCTGCAGGCCTGAGGTCCCGTTTCCTTGCTGACGGTCATCTGGGGCTGCCCTTACCTCCTACAGGGCACTCTCAGATCCTTGCGTGGAGCCTCCTACCTCTCAGAGCCAGCAGCAGTGTTGAATCCTTCTCACGCTGCCTTCTGTCTGACCTCCTTCTTCCATTGTCAGGTCTGTGACCACAGCTCGGAAGAGTTCTCCGATTTTAAGGACCCATATGATTAGATTGGGCCCACCTGGGTAATTCAGGCTCATCTCCCCAGCTCAAGGTTTTGCACCTTAATCACACCTGCAAAAGCCCTTTGCCATGTAAGGCAACATATTCACAGGTTACAGGGAATAACGTGTGGGCATCTTGGGGGGCATCATCCTGCTTACAGTAGCAACAGTTTGTGTGGTGCAGGGTGGAAGCCAGGAGACCAGGAGGAGGCCAGGGCAATCATCCAACAAGAGGGTGTCAGCTAGACCAGGGTTGCAGGATGGAGGTGGGGCAAAGTGGTCAGACTCTGCCTGTGTTTTGAAGGTAGAACTGACAGGACCTGCTGACAGATCGGGCATGGATGCAGCGTAGGAGAGAAAGGAAGGAGTGAAACAGGACTGCTAGGGTTCTGGCCCAAGCACCAGGGAAGATGGCATGGCTCCTTCCTGAAATGGGGAACTGTGGGAAGAGCAGGTTGAGTGTTTGGGGGCCAGGGTGGGAATGAGGATTTCTAAGGATTCCTGGGTCCTGCAGAATGCTGATCGATTTAGGGAGGTGGAAAGGCGGGGACCACCATCACGGGGTCAGCCAGCATGCTTCCTGGACAGCGCTCACTGTCGCAGTGGCTCCCGCCTGATGAGGGCCAACAATGTGCCAGGGAGCGTGAAGAGACGGACAGTAGCTAACCGCTACAGGGACTGCCTTGTGGCTTCACCCCCCGGGAGTCTTGGTGCTCACTGAGGAGACCAGAGCCAGGTGCAGGACACACTGACCTCCAGGGCCAGGCAGCAGCTGCTCGGGGCCTGTGAGGGACCTCATACGAGAAAAGCTGAGGCCTGCCCCCAGACAGGCCTGGGATGGAAGAGTCCTGGGCTCCCCACCCGGCCCTTCAGCCATGGCGGCCCCCTTCCACACTTGCCATTGTTCATGATTTCCCGTGTCTGATGTCCTTGGTCTCCTGTGTCTGAGTCTGTGTCCATGATCCCTCATGTCTAATATCCATGGTCTCTCATGCTAATGTCCAAGATCCATGTCTGAGGTCCACATTCTCTCATGAGGCAGCTGGACAGTCTGGGGCAGCCAATGTGGCAGGACGCCTGGCCCTGGTGACCTCATTCTTGGTGCATATGGGGAGGGGCATATGGCTAACTTGGGAGCCACCATGAGTTTCTATAGGATCTTCTACAGGTCCTGGTTGAGAGGCTGGATTTTAGTCTGAGGGTGAGAGAAGCTGTTGGAGGATTCTAGGCAGAGGGGTGGCATGGCCTGATTTCCATTTGATAGGACTGCCTGTGGTCCAGGCAAGAGACGGTGGTGGTTTGGAACACCATGGTGGCCGTGAGGGTAAAGGCTGCCTCAAGAGATCACTTGGTCCAACCTTCTCTATTTCAGATGGGGAAACTGAGGGAGCATAAGAGGAAACTGTTGTCAAGTCTTCCCTAGGGGCTGGTGGCTGGGCAGGACCTCAGACCTGGCCTCTGGCCTTGTACTCCACTGCCCAGTGCCTTCCCCTGGGCGGCTTTCCTTCTAATTCTCTGGATTGGACCCTTGCTTGGATGGGTGGAGGGTGTGGCCTGAAGGCCAAGTCTGCTCTGGCTGTCCTGCTGCCCCCTCCCCCACTGCAGCCCCTCCCCCACTGCAGCCCCTCCCCCACTGCAGTCCCTCCTCCTTCAGTCCTCCCCTCATCAGCTCCCCTCACCTTCCCCTCCCCCTTTCTTCACCTCCTCTGCCTCCCCCTCCTCCCTGCACTTGTCCCCTGTCCTGGTTGAAGGAGGTGTTAAGGCCAACTTGGGGGTAGCCCGTTGCTGAAGTTTTGGTGTCGGCGTGGTATTTAGTGTCTACCAGCTGTCAGGACCCTGCCACTGGGGGACCAAGAGGAGAGACCTGAGGTGGTTTACCTGCTGTAGGTTCTGACTTGTAAGGACAGTGTGGGGACATTTAACTTCCTAGGTTGGGGAATCCCTTGGGACAGGCACTACCTTGGGAGCCTTCTGCAAGCCGAGGAGACCATCTTGGAGGAATGCATGTGGCTGTGACCTTCACAGTGCTCCTTTTTTTGGACTATGTGGTAAGTAACGTCATTAAGATGAATGTGTGTTTTGGTAAAGGGTGTAAATATATGAATAGTGTCCTCTCCAGCCCTATATATCACCTTGTGTTTATTCATTGCCTGGTGCATAAGCTAGAAGGCACACATTGCTATTTGGGGCTGTGAGTTTTAAAGTACATTAAAGGAGTTTACTGAAAACTCTTGGCAAACAGATAAAATACAATTACTCTAATTCCCAAGGCATTGCAGTTAGAATGTCCTGAAAACCTGCAGTGTAATAATTCACAGGGAGCCGTGGCAGGCAGCCTTTGAGGCATCAGAAGCGCTGCTTTTGTAAACTTCAGAGGCAGCCAAGAGTTGTCCCTTGGGAGACCCTCATCCTATGTTTTATTAACCTCCCTGTTTCTGGCTGAGGAGCTGCAGGGGGAATTGACCTGTCAGGTCTGGCTCCTGCCCTCACGAGCTTTTTTAGGGTCATCATATGGGGGGAGGAGGGGATGAAACCTCCTGTCTTCTCTGGCTGCATCTGCTCCTCCCCCCTCCATATGACCTTCAGGAGCAGACTCTTTTAGTTAGTCACCTTGCATGATGGGGAATTCCACCTCCCCATGAAGTGTCCAGGACTCTTAGCCCTTCCTGGGAAATGGATGCTTTTGGTGGCATATGTGGAAGAAGGATATGAGTGACTAGGTTTGTCAACCTCCCAGGGAATTTGAGGTTGACGTCTAAGCTATACACAGGGAACACATGACAATTCCTTGTACAGAGGTGAAGTTGCCACCCCATGGAGCTTGGCCAAGACGCCACAGAAGCTCTTGTCTGCCTTGCTTCCCCGCACTTGTCAGGAAGATGGAAAATGCCCCCAGAGCAAGCAGACTCTAGGCACCGTGGAGCAATCAGCATCTTATGCCCACGGTGGGCACTAGTGATGTTCTCCAGAGCCCAGGGAGCCCAGACCATCCTGAGGAGGAGAGCTGGTGGATAGTGGGTGGCTTAGCTTCCTGGCATCTGCATGGCCAGAGGTGGATGACGGCCAGAGGTGGATGACAGCCAGAGGGCCAGAACTTTGAGGACCCTGGACCCTTTTCTGGGAGAACAGGGAGCAAAGGATGGGCTTTCCTGGAGCAGAGCTCCTTCCTGGCTGCCAGTCCTGAAGCCAAGGGCTGGCTCACCCCTCACAAGCTGGGCCTGGGTGTGCTGTGCTGAAGGCATGGGCAGGCCTAGAGCGTTTGTGGAGGGTGAGCAAGTGGTACGTAAAGTGGGCAGAGTCGGGGCAGCCTGGCCCCTTGTGTGAAGGCCCCTGCACCATCCAGCGTCTGTGACCAATTTCTCAGAGCAGAGCAGATCCTTGTGGGAAAAGGGTCTTCCACAAACCAGAGACATTGCAGCAGCCAAACCCCAACCAATTGCATGAGCTAAAATGTTGGAGGGTCTGAGGAAGGTAGCAGGTGGGATGAAAGTTTAGAGGGGAGATTTCTGGATGCCTGTTTTCTACTGTACTCTTGCCTGTATCTCAAAAATATAACAATAATAAACACTTCCCAAAATAGCAACACCTGGGACTTACAAAGCGTGCCCTTCTGGGGGCTGGGATTACTGGTTAGGGGCAAGAGGGAGCCTGGTACCTGTGGCTGCCTCACTGATGTGCCTCATGTGCTGTCCTCTGGGAGGTGGCTCCAGGGCCTCCCGCCAGAGTCTGGCTTTGATGTCTCTTAACTTGGCTGCTTGTTTTCATCTTTTCGAAGGCTGTCAATGAGGCTCCCACTTGCAAATGAGCATTATCCGGTCCTGGCGCTTCGTGCACACAGCCTCATAGCTAGGCATCATGCTTGGAGCCCAGGCCACTCACGGCCTTTGTGGATGTGGGGATTGGGAACACCCCAGGTGGCCCTCATGGACTTGACCTGGACTTTCTTCCAGTCCCAAGTTTACTGGGGCCTGGGAAATTGATAGCTTTAGCTGAGACTTAATCGCTCAGATAGAACAATATATAGAGTCTCTTGAGGGAGATATAGAAATTAGACCTGCTTAACCTGACTGATCCCTCCTCTACCATAGCCGCTGTTTAAAGCACCCTTTTCCACCACCAGTGAGACCATGTAAGTGGTGTTGTTTAAAGTAGTTGTTCGATGGGGCTACTTATTAATCTAGTGTTAGTTACGGTAGTTAAGTTTCAGAGATAATGAAATGTAAATATGCCTCTAGAATGCACCGTGTTTCGTGAAAGCAAACACATTCATGAAGAAAAATTGTTGTGGTAAAATTATGAAGAGCATTAATTGTGAGGATTTACATACTCTACAGATGGCAGTGCAGATGCTGGGTGCAGCCAGGCGCCACGCTGAGAGCAGGGAGGAAGAGGAGCGGCCTTTCTTTGCTCTTCCACTGAGGATGTTGCCTCAGCTAGTTACTAAAGGTTTCCCATGAGAGTTTCTTTTCTTTGCTTTTTTTTTTCTTTTAAGAGACGAGGTCTCGCTAAATTGCCCAGGCTGGCCTCAAACTCTTGGGCTCGAGCCATCTTCCTGCCTCGGCCTCCCATTGGAGTTTTAAGGATGAAGAAACAGAGGATCAGAAAGTTTAGGAAGCCTGTCCAAGGCCGTGCAGGGATGAGAGGCAGAGCTGGGCCTCAAGCCTGGGCTGCCCATGGCTGGGCTCCCGGGCTGCCCTGTCCACCTGTGTCCCTGGTGGGGCCTCAGTTTGTCACCCCACATCTATCTTGATCACCTTCCTCTTCCACAGCCCCCTTCTACCGGGACAGTGACCTTTAAAGTCAGAAATAACTAGTGATGATTATTTTTTAATCAACAAGTGTTAATTATTGAGTGCCTGTGCGTGCCAGCCACCATGCCAGGCTTCAGGGTTCTGCTCATCACGGAGCTCACATCTCCGTAGTCAGCAAGTAACCACCAAGTAGGTGTGCAGTTACCAACTGCAAGGACTGTGAAGGCAAAGTGAAGAGAGCGATGGGAGATTAGAAATGATGGTGACAACAACAGCTGACACTAGTTATTCACCACGTGCCTCACATGATTGATTCAAAATGTTTAAAGGGGATCGCACGGTCCTTTTTTCTTCATAACAGCTCTATGGATTCACTTCATTTTACAGATGAGGACACGGAGGCAGAGAGTGGTTAAGTAACTTGTCCACGGTCAAAAAGCTGGTGAGCAACAGACTAGGATTTGAACCAGGAAGTCTGACTCAGATTCCCTGCTGTTAACCACTATACTTTATTGCCTTTTAAAGAAGAAAAAGGAAATTTGGATTAGTCAGGAGGTAGGGAAGGCTTCCCAGAGGAAGCCATGCTTAAACTGGACCTGAGGAATGAGCTGACAGGTACAGGGGGTGGGTGGGGAGTGTCCCAGGTCGGGGAGGAGGAGGAATGAGCTTGGAGCCTTTAGGAGCTCACAGAGTCCTTGGGGCTGGGCAGGCGGCCGGTGGAGTGCAGCTCAGCTCAGGGGCCTCTGGGGCCAGTGAGCTGTGAGTCCTTATCCTAAAAGCTACAGAGGCCATGCCAGGGTTTTAAGCAGAGGAGGGACAAGACTAATCATTCTTTCCATAAAAATTCCTCAGTGAGGGGATGAGGCCCCTTCTCCTTCTGTGCCCCCGGTCAGTTTGGTTGGCATTTGGTATACACGGGAATAGCATCTAAGTCAAGGGCAGTCTGGGTGCAGAATAGGCACCTGTTGGCTTGCACAGAGTCCATCTTCAGACTTTGAAGAGGGAGGGGACAGCAAGGCCATATCACCTTCCGAGGTGGTGGGCAGGATGAGAGGCCTGCCGGCCCTAGGAGCTCTGTGTGTGTGTGTGTGTGTGTGTGTGTGGTGAGAGATGCCTTCTGAGACAGGACAACTGGTGAATGCATTAGCATTGGCATGCACATTAATCTTTGAGGGAACCGCAGCCCTGCCATGGCTTATTGGAAAGATTACAGCCCTAAAGAAAGACACACATTGGTTAGTAATGACCTGTGGTTTAAGTCCTGGGACCCCTGCCTCTTAAAGAGGGTAGCACAGAAGGAATTGTCCCTTTGCGTTAAAAAGGAAAAGGCTAAGTGCATAACTCCGTGGCTGCCGTGCACTTGGAAGGAGATCAGGATTGAGGGAGCAGCTGCTTCTGCCCTAGGGCGGGGCTCTTTGCTGGGCAGATTTGGTTGGTGCATTATTTTGTCCGGCCCCTGGAGAAGGCCAGGATCTGAGACAGTGACCAGAGTGGGTGGAGAGCTGGGAATGTACAACACACTTTTCGTAGAAAATAGAAATACCTCTGTGGTCTAGTAGCAGAGGAGGTGAGAGGAAGTGAACCCACCAGCTGTATGAAAGTACTGTAGGTATTCACAAGAGGGGCAAATCTGGGAGGGCTTTCTGGAGGAGGCAGGCCTTGAACTAGACTCTATGCCTCTTACTTCAGTGATCCTTAACGGCTTGAATGCCTCAGCAAAATGGCCTGGCCCCGGGGGAAAGGTCCCACTTCTGTTAGATCCTCATGAGGTCCCATGGGCTAAGGTTCAGATAACAGCTCTCGGGACCAAGTCCAGACTTCTTATTTTGCTGGCCAAGCTTTGGGGCAATGGTTCCATCCCTGTAGGCTTTGGGATTCCTACATGGGACAGAGAGGCTCCGGGCAAGCGTCTATGAAAGGATGGAGCTGGAGGACTATCTATGTTTGTGTGGCGCTTCACATAAGCAGGGAACGTGGTCATATTCCTATAATGTGTTGAATAATGTCCCTCCAAAATCATGTACATTCACAGCTAACCCGGTCAAAACCTTGATTTTGGACTTCTGGCCTCCTGAACCGTGAGAGAATAAATTTCTGTTATTTTACATTACCCAGTTTGTGGTAACTTTTTACAGCAGCCCTAGGACACTAAAACAATCCCTATTGTCAATATTTTATAAGCTTTCAGTCCCTTCTAGACTGAGGGCTTAGTCAGGTCAGGGACTGCCTGCCCAGTGTCTAGCACATTGGGTGACCATCCTGTTTGCCTGAGGACTCATGGGTGTTCTGGGATGTATGACCTTCAGAGCTACAACTGAGACAGGCCTGGGTAAATCGGGACGACTGGTCACCCTGCTAGCACTGAGCCTGGCACCAGGCTGGTGCTTGATAGGCAAGGACAGTCGTTGTCTCTTGTGTATGGGAAGGTACACCGCTGGACCAGCTGCAGGTGATGTGTGCAGGGATTTTGTGCAAATGGGCCTGGAACTGGATAGGAGAGTGCTGTAGAATTAGAACCTTCTTTGGACAATGGGGAGCTGCAACAGGTCTTTGAGGGTTTCAGGGCTACTCCTGGGGAGGCCTGGGGATTTCTGAGTGGGACTCCCAGGGGTGGAGAGTTCCCTCTAGACCTGCTCCTGGGAAGCCCAGGCGCCTGTGCCCAGAGCTGGCCTCCACCCAAGGTTTGCAGCTGTACTTGCCACCCGGGAACTTCTTCCTGAAACCCAAACTCACCCTCCTCCCATTTGAATATTCTGAATGGAGCTGATTGCCTAAATTGAAGGTATTATGCTATAATGATTGTTATAATTAAAACTATTATCATCTGAAAGAGACCAGAAAAAATGGGGAAACCACTGCAAAGACTTTTAAAGCTTTTAAAGCAGGATAAAAGCACCTTTGTGTGGAGTGTTTAAAGAGAGGGAGACACTGAGTGGGCACCTGTGGGCTCTGAAATGCAGCTCTGGCTGCAGCCAGAACAGGGAGCCTGGTTCTCTGAAAGGTGGGTAGAGGTGAAGGGGATATGTGGTCAGAGGGTGGCAGCTGCCCAGTTGGCCCAGTCCCAAAACTATGTGCAATTCAGGTAGAGAAGAAGCCACTTTGAGGTCCCAGGGCCAGGCTGGGATCTGACAGAGCATTGTTTTGAATATGGGGACTGTGAAATAGTTGCATCCCCCCACATTCAGGATGGACAGCATGGCTCTTGCAGGAGAATGGGAGGCAGTGACAGTGGCTGGGCCTGGAGGTGACAGACCTTGGGGCTTTCACGTGGCAGCAGGAGGGGACAGAGGCTCTAGAGTGGTGGGCTCAGGGAAGACCTGGTATGGCAGGACCTGGGCTTGCAGCAGGCTCTGGACTTGGCAGTCTGGGCCCCTCAAGGCTCAGGGTGCAGGGCTCACGGACCCAGGCGGGGTTTGGAGCTGGTATGGAGGTGGAAACAGCCAGAGAGGAGGAGGGGCTGGCGCAGTGATGAGCAGCTCTCTAAGACCATCTAGCCTCACGCTCCACCCTGCCTCCCCACCCCACATTGCACAGGCGAGGAAACTGAGGCTCTGAGAGGTAAGGGATGGCCCAGAGTCACACAACTGGCAAGTGGTAAGGCCAGGCTGCAGGGTGCTGTGTCCTCCTTGACCCTCTCTGGCATCTGGTGGTGGTGGCCATGCTTGGCAAGCTCTTCGTTGGATTGGTACCTTGTGTGTGAACTCTTGGCTCCATCGAGCACTTTATTATATTCTGTCCCTCCTTGGTTTCACTTTTTTTTCCTTTTCCTTTAAAATAAAAAAAAAACATTACATGATCAATATACAAAATCACTCTTATTAAGAAATCAAACAGTATAAATGATAAAAGCTAACACATGGCCCTGATTTTAGATGTGTATGTGTGTACAGTGTGTGCATATATATGTATGTCTCATACGTTTAATCCTCATACAATCCCATGAGGTAGATATAATCTCTATTTTATAGAAGAGAATTTTATTTTGCAGCTGAGACCACACAACTGGATTTAGAACCTAGGCAGGCTGGTCCAGAGCCTATGTATTTTATCCCTGTGCTATCCTGTGAAGGGTAGCAGAATATGCCACCTCAAAATATGCCACTTTGGCATAAGGATTATTTCAAGCTAAAGGCAATTGAGAAGAAGCAGATACAAGAAAAGCTCTCTGCCCTGCCTTTATTTGCCTAAAAGCAGGATGTAAATTTACAACAGTGTCCCTCCTACCCTCTTTACCAGGAAGGATAAAGGTTGATCACCAAAGACAATTTAGACCTTTATTAGCCAGGAGACTGCACCAGAGGAATCTACATGACAAACGTTATTAACTAGTCTTTACCTACCATTTGTTTCCTATATTAGCCTTCCCACAATTTGCCTCCCCTAGAGACTCAAGTTTCTTTTCTTCTGTAAAAATTCTTCCCTTCTCTAAAAATTTATTGTTCTTTGTTAAGATGCTATATGAGCTGGAGTTTCAGTCACCTCTTTGAGAGTTACTCTTTCCCTATGTTTTTGCCCGCGTATATGTGAAATATACATGTTAATAAACTTCTGTTTATTTTTCTCTTGTTAATGTGTCTTTTGTTACAGTGGTCTTAGCTAAGAACTCAGAAGAATAATAGGAAAATTATTTTTCCTCTCCTACAGTTGCTTCCCTTTACCCTTATGGAGAAAGTGAAAGTCCACCTTGAGAATATTCCCTCTTCCTGACCAGTCTTACTCTCTCCCCTCCCACAGAGAGGACCACGGTTATGGTTTGGTATGTCCTGTTTCAGAACTTTTCCCATGAATTTATACACACACACACACACACAGGGTTTTTTTTGTGTGTATGTTTTTGAACATAATTGGTATCATTTGGTACATATTATTTGCAACTTGCTTGCTTCACTGAACAATACATCTTGGAGGTATGTTCATGCTAACATCTTACCCTTTTTAATTGTTGCAGAGTGTTCCCTAGTTTATTTACTATGGAATATATACCAGTAATCATGAAGATGCAAATTTAAAAAAAAGCGATGCAATTTTTTCACCTAGGAGTTTTGCAAACATTAAAAAGATTGCTATTATCAAGTGTTAGCAAGGATGGGGGAGAACTCTTCCTCACTGCTGGTGGGAGTGTGTGTTGGTACAGCCTTTGTGGAGGGCAATTTGGCAGTGTCTATTAAAATTTAAACGGGGCACAGTTTTGTCCCAACCACCCAGCTTTAAGATCTCTGGCCTAGAGCAATATGTGCATACATGAGTAAAGAAGCATATGCAGTGATATTCACATCACACTGTTTGTAACAGTACAACATTGAAAACAGCCTGTTTTCTTTCTTGGTCTTGTCTCTCAGTAGGCTTGTAAGTTCCCCAGGTTTGGTGCTGGGTCCTTGGCTGTACAGCCTCCCAGAGTGGATACAGATCTGACCACCGGACAGGAGATTGGCAGACACTTTCTGGTTTATCTCTTCATTAATTTTCTATCCAGGTTCTGTGCACATAGGTATTGAAATAGAACTACTGGGTTTATAATGAAAGATGGCAGTGCCCTGCCCCCTCTCTATTGCTCCCAGCTCCTGGGTTTCCACTGTTTTCATTGTTTAAGCTAGTTTTTCTTATATTTTATCCATATTTCTATACAACTTGATTTAACTGCTATTTCTTGACTCTTTTTTTTTTTTTTCCCATTTTAGACATGATCCATTGACTTCCTTTTGTGGAAGGGAAGGCTTTTTTATTTTTATTACCCGTGTGGCATCCCCCTTGGCCCCTGCAAGCTTCCCCTTCCCCTATCCTGCTGAGAATGTTAAATCTTCATTTAGGGCTCAATCAATTTTCAATGTTTACATTATTATGGCCATGTAGCCATAATTCACAGTGAGCCACCTGTAGTACTATGATTATATTTTTCTTTCTTGTACAACTTTTAATTTTCTCAGAAGTTAATAATTGCCCCGTTTCTTTTCATTTGTTTGTTTTATATGTACCAATTTCAAATTATTTTCCAAACTCCTGACAGAACTGAAAATCTCTGAATATTTCAAACATATCAGGCAATCTACTTGTTTTATTTGTTTGCTTATTTTTCAGACAGCCCTGCAGAGCCTCCCAGCCCCCCACCCCTGCCTGTACTGTTGTTCTGTAGCAGATTTTCACTCTAGAACTTTCTGTCACCATCTTCCAGGCATACCCTGGACCTTGGATCCCACTTTTTTGGATCAAACTCTTTCTTGGATTTTCCCCTTCTTTGGGGCAAATACTTTGTCTGGTAACTTCTTAAGAAAGGGTGAGTAGGTGGTAAGTTTTTTAAGACCTTGTTTATCTGAAAATGTCTTTATTCTAGCCTCGCGTTTGATTGATAGTGTGGCTGCCTCTAGATTGTAAATCACTTTTCCTCAGAAATTCGAAGCCATTGTTCTATTGTCTTCTAGTTTCCATTGTTGTGGAGACATCAGATGCCTTTCAGATTCTGAGGTGTGTATGTGAGCTGCTTATTTTCTTTGGAAGTTTTTAGGATTTTTCTCCATTTCTGTGTTCTACAGTTCATGATTATGTTCCTTGGAATGGGTTTTTTTTTTTTCCTTGTTTAATTCATACTGCCACATACTTGGAGGATCTGTTAAATCTTGAAATACATTCCCTTTAGTTCTGGAGCAGTATCTTGTATTATTTTTTGATAATTGCATCCTCTCTGTTTTCTTTATTTTCTTTTTCTATAACTATAATTTTATGATGAATGATGGACCTCTTGGATTAATCCTTGAATTTTATCTTTCTTATTTTCTGCCTTTTCCCCCTATTTTTATAAAGCCTTCCTCTACTTTTATTTTTCAAACATTTTGTTGATTTAAAAATTTTCTGCTATTATATTTTTAATTTCTAAGAGTGGTTTTTAAAAAAAATTTCTGAATGTTCATTTGTATAGTACCCTTATTCTTATTTCATGAATATAATATCTTCTCATTTTTTGAGGATATTAAAATACATACATAAAACGTATTTTTTCTTCTGTTTCCTATAATCTATTTCCTTTGGAATTCTTTTCACCCCCTGTTTGCTTTGATCTGTCTTTCAGTTAGAGACTTTTCTCGAAAGTCTGGTGACCTTTGGCTTTCCACACATATTTAGGAGTGAGGCACCAGGTACTCACTGGAAGCTCTGTGGGCCTGGGTGAGGCTGGCTGACTAGTGGCCTATAGTACAGGGTGCTTGGGGTAGGGGGACTTGGCTATTTTGTTATGGGATTCCCCGGTGTCAGTATCTTTAGGTCTTTTCTCTTGGGGTGATCAGGTTCTCCAGAGAGAAATCCTCCCACCATTTGCCAGGGGGGGAGAGGTGTAGGTCTGGCTGAGAACCTTCTGGAAGCTCAGTGGGAGAAGGTGGCATGAGTCTTCACCATCCAGCTTATAGACTTACCCTTAATCTTCCTGTTTTTAATATGGCCCCTCACCCCCATGCTCAGCTGTGTCTGCTGTCCCTGAGTCCAGAACCTCTTTGGCACAAACTCTCCAGAGAGTTGACCTCCCATCTATTTTCACGGTGAGGGTAGGGTGGTCCTCTTGCTAGGAGGTTGGGGTAGAATTTCTAGTTCTCATATAGACTTTCCATAAGTTCTCCTGTTTTCTTTTTCTTTTTTTTTTTTTTAATAGATTTTATTTTTTTAGGGCAGTTTTAGGTTTGCAGCAAAATTGAGAGGAAGATATGGAGATTTTCCATATACCTCCTACCCCTACACATGCATAGCCTCCCCTACTATCAACATCCTACATCAGAGTGGTACGTTGGTTACAACTGATGAACCTACAATGACATATGAGTATCACTGAAAGTCCATGGTTTATATTACGGTTCATTCTTGGTGCTGTACATTCCATGGGTTTGGACAAGTGTATAATGACATATATCCACCATTATAGTATTGTACGAAGTAATTTCACTGCCCTAAAAATCCCCAGTACTCCACCTATTCACCCCTCCCTTCCCCAAGCCCCGGCCGCCACTGATCTTTTTACTGCTTCTGTAGTTTTGCCTTTTCCAGAATGTCATATAATTGGAATCGTACAGTACGCAGCCTTTTCAGATTGGCTTCTTTCCCTTAGTAACATGCATTTAAGGTTCCTCCATCTCTTTTCATGGTTTGGTAGCTCATTTCTTTTTACCATCGAATAATATTCCATTGTCTGGATGTACCATAGTTTGTCCATTCACCTACTGAAGGATACCTTCGTTGCTTTCAAGTTTTGGCAGTTATGAATAAAGATGCTATAAACATCCCTGCGCAGGTGTTTGTGTGGATATAAGCTTTCAGCTCATCTGGGTTAACACCTGGTGTGCAATTGCTGTATCGTATGATAAGAGTGTGTTTCGTCTTGTAAGAAACTGCAATGATGTCTTCCAAAGTGGATCTACCATTTTGTGTCCCCACCAGCAATGAATGAGAGTTCCTGGTGCTCCGCATCCTCACCAGAATTTGGTGTTGTCAGTGTTCTGGATTTTGGCTATTCTACTAGGTGTGTGGTATCTTATTGCTTTAATTTGCAGTTCTCTAATGACATGATGCTTTTTTGCCATCTGTATATCTTCTTTGATGAGGTGTCTGTTCAAGTCTTTTGCCTATTTTTTAATTGGGTTGTTTATTTTTTTTATTGTTGACTTTTAAGATCCTCCTGTTTTTAGCCCCATCTATGCTTCTACCTTCTAAGGAAATTGGTACTTTCTCAATTCCTGGGCTGTCTGGGTTCTAATAAGTTTGCTAATCCAAACCCGGACTTAGGTCTCAGCTTCTTCTGATCTGCTAAGTCTGTTTGCTCTTGCTTCTGCTTTCCAGCTTCCAAACTCTTGTTGATATAACTTGTCTTCTGTCATGCTCTCTCTTCTTTGTCCTTGTGGGTTTCTGTCACTTTAAGATGCTCACTTCTATTTTAGGGGCATTTTTCTAGGGGGAGGAGGAACAGAGATAAATGTGTATGTTTAGATCCTCTGTGTCTACCCTGAACTGCTGCATTTCTTCTTGACAGCAGGAGCATGAGTAGAGGCACAGCTCATCTGTCTGTTGTGTGTCCTCACAAGGATGGCCTTTAACAGGGTCCTGTTTCCTCCCTGGAATGCTGCTGTATGTATGTAACAGAAAACCCAACTCAAATGCCTTAAACAATAAAGGGATTTATCTCCTCTAACAAGCAGCTCTGAGGTAGGGAGGCTCCAGGTTTGGTTAATCCTCAACAACCTCACTGAGGACACAGACTCTTTCCATTCTCCACTCCACCCTAATGCCCTTCGTGGCCACAAGATTGCTGCTGAGGTTCTACCCAGGCCTCATGCCCTCACACGCAGTGTCCACAGGTAGAAGAGATAGCACCCCTTCCTTGTTTAACTCTCTTTTAAAATATATAATTGTTTCTATAGATGTTACATCCACAGGTTTGTAAACACTGTGTTTACACAGTGTTTATCTAAAACACTTAAAAGGTATGCAACAAAATAGCTATTACTCCTGTCCTTATCTGCTCACTAGTAGGAATTTCTTGGGAATTCTTCCAGAATCTTGTTACATAATAAGATGTATCACAAACAAATATAAATATATAGTTTTATCTACCCCATTCCCATTTTTCCCAAATGATAGCATACTCTATGCATTTTTGACACTTTGCTTTTTTATTACTTAGCAAAATATCTTGATACCTAAAGTGCATCTTCAATATTATTTTTCTAGCTATATCATATTGCATTATACAGATACAATCTTATTAGTTCAACCAGTTATCTTTTGATAGATATTTGGGTTGTTTCCAATCTTTGCTATTAGAACCAGTTCTGCAAATAGATTAGTATTCCTGTAGGATAAATTCCCAGAAGTGGAATTGCTGGGGCAAGAGGGATATGTATTTATAACCTTGACAGATATTGTCAAAACTGCCCTTCCTGGGATTTGCACCAACTTATACTTCTATCAGCAGTGTATGAGGGGCCTGTTTCCCCACACCAACAGAGTGTCTTCTCAACCTTTTGGATTTTTGCCAATCTGATAGGTGAAAAATGGTCCTCGTGTCTTTGTTTAAGAGCTAAGAGACCATTCCCAGACACTTCTCCAGCATACTTGTTCTCCTGAGCAATGTCTTCTTGGCTAGGATTTTGTAACGTGCCTACTCCTGAGCCAGTCACCAGCAAAAGGAATGCAATTACCCTAATTGGTTTAAGGTTAATCCAGCTTCACATCTGGTGGTGGAACTGGGATACGGGCTGGCTTTCCAGCTGCATGGATGCCTGGACAACACTGCGGTTCTGTTAACAAGGGAGGCGGGGTTAGTGGCTCTTGGGTGGGCACTCAGCAATGTCTGTGACTGTGTTCCTGGTCCACCCACCTGCTAGAGGGCTTGGCCTCAGACCTGTGCCTCCGAGGTAGGGCAAGGCTGCTCTTAGGAGTCTTCATTCTTATGTGGTCAATGCCACTTGGCTACCTGGGGTGGGAGGATGGTCCGTGGTTGGGGAAACATCCCATTTTATGATCAGATCCAAGATATTGGTTGCATTAACCAGGTCAGGGAAGAACCTAGGCTTTAGAACTGGGCAGCCTGGGTTCAAATCCCCACTCTGCCACTTACCAGCCATGTGACCACTTATCCTCTTTAAGCCTCAGTTTTCTCAGTTGTAAAACTGGCCCAGGAACTCCTATCTCAGGGCGCGTCAGGAGGTTGAGAGGTATGTATAAAGCGTGCCCAGCCCGGAGCCTGGCGCACAGGCAGTATTCAGTAGGGAACCACCCTGACTCAGGTCTCCCATCTTCCACAGCTCTGCCCTGGGTCATACTCCCAGGGTATGGCGGTGGGGAGGCTTAGTTGCCCCTTGTTCCCAGGCCTAGCACACAGCTGGGTTCACAAAAGGTGCTCAGTCTATGCTGGTTGAGAAAATGAGAGAATAGCAATAAATTAGGGCAAAAGCAGCTGTTGCTGCACATCCTCAATGTTTGGCATTCTCGGCCATATTGAGGCAGAATTTCCCTAGATACCAACTGCATCGAATCATTTACACATGCCGTGCCTGCCGATGCCTCGCATTGTTTATCTACAGCATCAGCTCCGTATTGATTTATCAATGCCCATTTTGCATGAGGATCAATAGCTTAATTGCACATCCGGCCAACACGGGGATACAACCTGTGTGCCACGTAGGGAGCAGCCCTGAATCGAGAGCCTGCCGAAGCTTGTGTTTACTCCTTGTGAGTTTTCCTGCATATGGCGCTACTTTAATGGCCAGTGCCCGAGTCCCGAGTGTCTGGCCGTCGTCACTGCCCTGGCAGAGGACTGTTACTTTAACGCAGAGGTCAGGACGAAGAGCGACCGGGTGGTCGTGTTGGGCGTGTGTGAAGGTGTCTGAATGGGAGAGGCAGAGGGCTTGGTCTGCTCGGAATGAGTCATCTTGTGGAAGGATGGAGGTGTGCAGCTGGTGTGACCTATCCTGTGTGGGTGTCACCACGTTTAGCTCTGCCCCTCTGGTCACTTCTCTTGTAGAATACTTGTAGAGTATCCCTAGGGTCTGCCACATGCAGAGTAGGGACTGGCTGAATGTTTGAGAATAAAACACATTGTTTTCTGGTTTTTCCTGTGGTGCTTCTCACCGGTGTGAGAGAAGGTGGCAGGGCTTGGGCAGTAGGTGGCGCTCCGGCAAAGTCTGAGGTCCGAGCCTGGGCGGAGAGTCCGTCGCAAGGGCTTCAGAATCTACCCAACTGAAAAATTAAACAGAAAATGATGATTAAGCATTTCTTACTTTTAACATCTTGATATGTTGAGAAGCCTTATTTTATAAATATTAGGGAATTTCAATGAATCAACTAAGACAATATCCACTTATTAAGCACCTACTAAGTGCCAAGTATGGTATTAAGCATATTCATCATGACGGAGTATTCCTGTTTATGTAACATCCCCCCATCTAATCTATCTATATTACTTACCTTTTAGAGGAATACATTGATGAATTGCTCTATTAAAAGAGAATGAAGATATTCAAAGTCTTTAATGGGAGAGGGATCACAAAGGAGTTTTTAAGATTGACTTAGAATTCTGTAGAATGTTCAGCATATTATGCTCATTTTTTTTCAGAGGCTGAACAGCTTAGAGGGGAAAAGAATCAGCCTGTTCCCATCTTGTTGCAGAAGCCGGGTAATCTATGTCTCATCAATGCTAACAAATATACCCCTTAATAGCAGTTTGTGTTCATAACAGTGAGAAATGCTTCCCTGGAAAATATTATTAGCACTTACATTATCTTACAGATTACACTCTCGCTCAATGGATGGTCCCAGTAAAAATATAATGGCAGATTGCAGCTGATGGGTTCTCTATTTTTATGTTAGAGATGTCTTTATTTTGCAAAGTTGAAAGAAATTCTTTGAAAACACACGCGCGTGCACCCATGCACGTGCACACACACACACAATTGCCAGAGCCCAAGTTGGCTAGGATCGTGGGGCTGGCCTGGGGCTGTAGCCTGCCAGGTGCCAGGCAGCTTCTCTTCCATGTCAGGGAAGCTGGGGAGCTGGCGGAGTCTGTGGGCTGGAAGTGGTGTCGCCTTTCCCGGACAGATGGAGTGAGAAACGGCCCCTGCTGGGTGCTGTCGGGCGCACACCCTGAGCTTCACACACTTGCTCACGGATCTTCTGAGCTGGACTGCTGGCTCCATGAGGACAGGGTGCAGGGTGTCTGTTCCTGATGTTGCCTCGGCACCCAGCACTGTGCCTGGCACACCTTTAGGCCTCAGCAATCCTGGATGAGCCAAAGTGCCTGGACAAGTGGCCAAAGAGGTGGGACTAAATATCACCCAGGGACCCAGCAAGCACTTCTCTGCCTGACTGGGCCACCTCTTGAGGCCATGGGCAGGACCCCAGGCTCAGGCTGGAACTAAGGGCAGGACTGTGGTCCTGGAGAGCTTAGTGTGAGGACAGAGGACAGGAGATCTGCCTGCACTGAATAGCAGGTGATGAAGAGGGGAGGAGAAAGGCACGAGCAAGTTTGGAAAGCAAGAAGGGCCCAGGGCAGGGTAGGCAGGACCCTGGCTTAAGTGTCCCCAGACCTCCAGGCCCCAAGGGACCTTAGTCTAAAGCCTCCACTTTCTATTGTTTTTACCCTACGAGGAGTACTTGGGGCTTTTCTTCTTCCACGGGCCTCTTCTCCTTTATCAAAGGGCCAATCGCCATCTGCGAAGTGAGGGCGTGGGATCAGCCGTGTCTCTGTGGACTGCAGTGCTGTTAGTGGTTCGCTGGGCATGTTTCTACCTGTGAGTCCACTGGCTCCTACGCTCCTCTGAGGGTGGCCGTGGGTGCTAGACAGGGAGGGAGCTCCCCGGAGAAGCTCACAGTCCAGTGGAGGAAACAGCATCATCATGTGGGATGCTGCGGTTCAAATGCCACATCAGAAGTCTTATCCATAAGTCTTTGTGTCCCCAGGCCGAGTACAGAGACTGGGCCTTAACAAGTTCTGATCTCAGTGAAATGAAGAGAAATCATAGGGATGTCAGGGACTAAGAGCAGAGGCTGGAGCTGAGCTACTTCCTACTCCACGTATGGACAGAGTTGGTAAACAGGAGGGGCGGCGCATTCTAGGCTGAGGCAGTGGCAAGGCAAAGGCTTAGAGGTGGGAAGATAGGACAATGTTAGGGGCGACCCAGGCTGTTGGAAGCACAGAGGGCCCGAGAGGCCGGAGCAAGGTGTCTGCACTTGCCCCTCCTCTGCTCTTCTGCAGGGGATCCTGAGCAGGTGTGCCCAGACGGGGTGGCATCCCAAGGGCAGAACTATGGATACCTCTGAGGTTGGGGCTGCCCCCCCCACGTGGATGGTTGAGCAGGTTCGAGAAGGGCTTAGAGGACAAGGGGTCCAGCCTGAAGCTTGAAGCCGGGGAGAGGGCTGGCCTCTCACCTTGTGGACACTGAAGGGACACCAAACCTTATTCTAGAAGCAGGAGCAGTATGTGGGGGGTGTAGTATTGGTCTCCTGGTAGGGCCAGGGGCTGCTTTAGGGACTCTCGCCCCTCTCAGCCAGGGATGGAGCTCAGGCTCCCGGGGGCTGTGTGAGCCCAGGATCTGGTGGTCTCTTGGCCTGGGCAGCATATGCACTGTGGGGCCACCACCTCTTACAGGTGCTGCATCTGGGGTGAGATTCCTCACTCAGGGTCCACATACGCTCCGAAGTCTGTACCAGGGAGAAGCCCTGGCTCCCAAAGCTCCGGGGCCGGGCAGGGTGAGGCCAGGCCAGAGGGCCCTGAGTGAGGAAGCAGGCTCCAGGCCCGGCAAGCGTGCAGTCTGAAGGTGCGAAGGCGATCATCGGGCTTTGTCCTTAGCTTGCAGATAGGAGCCCGAACGTCCCTGTGCCTCTTTAATGCCAGCGCGGGCAATTTTCCTCTTAGAGTTGAAGTGAGAGAAGCACCCAGGACAGGACAATCCGTTTAGGGAGAAAACGAAGAAAACAACCACTTTTTGCCAAGCAAGGGAACACGGAAGGAGCTCCAAGTGAGCTGCCAGGGAGTTTGCAAAGCGGAGCAGAGCAACGGCCAGTGAGCAGCTTTGGGGAGTGAGAACAAAACAGAAAACAGTTTCTGCTGAGTGACAGAGTCCGCCCTCCCCACGGGGCACTCAGGCCTTTCTCTTCTACTCCTGTCCACTCCCATCTCACATCCCTCCCCCCGGTGGCTGCCTGGCTCTCCCAGCCCCCGGGCCTTCCCTTGACCTGCCCCGCGTGGAGGCCTGCAGCAGGGCCTGCTCCTCCGAAGCCTCCCCGACTCTCCAGAGCTGATGCCCGAGAGTCCCACCCCGACCCAGAGCTCCCCCACCACGAAAGCCCAGCCTGCTTGTGCCTCTACCTCCCCTATAGGATGCTTGGGTCCCTTGAGGGTGGGGACTGCCATTGTTTCTCTTTTGGTAGCTCCAGGGCCTTGCCCGGGGCCTGAGATGATGATGCGTGGGTATGATGCATTTTGACAATTTTGGGGTGACAAAGTCGGGGCTAGACAGGGGTCCTGGTGCAAGTGTCAATGCTAAGTGCACAAAGGCTGGTTCTCTGGAGGGCTGTGTGTCTGTAGAGTTTAGAACCTGTCGCTACTCGACATTATTTTCCTCTGTGGTGATACTGAGGCTCTTTGAGGGGATACATTTTATTCTGTTTGATTCTGTATCTTTACAGTCTAGTTCGGGACCTGCAGTAGGAGCTTAATTAATACTTGCTGACTAAATGAATGACTGATAGAACTTAGTGTGCTGTAAATGAATGCAAGCCCTGTTGTCAACCCGGCCGTGGTTTCTCCATCTGTAAATGGAGTGCACTGTGGAGAATCCTAAGGTCTCTTGAGCTCCCCCACACAGCGACTCTGACCCAGGGCTCGGGGTACCATGGAGTTTCTCCAAGTCTCTGCCGCCTTCCCTCCCAGGGCCCAGAGAGGATGTGCGTGGGAGGTTGAGAGCAAGATGTGGCTGAAGAGAGGAAAGCAAGGACAGACACTGCAGAACCCTGAAGGGTCCCTCAGATCCCAGGGGCTAAACCCACAGCTGCAGCCTGTAGCCCCAGGGCATGGCCTCCGAGTCCCTCTCCAGAGCTGCCAGGGCTGTGAACGGGAGATGGGCAGGGAGGGGTGGTCCCTCTCCAGAGCTGCCAGGGCTGTGAACGGGAGATGGGCAGGGAGGGGTGGCACACACTATGCGGGCTGCTGTGGTTAGCTGGGCTCTCAGGAGTGTGACCCTGGCTGTAGAGGGAGGGAGGTAGGAGACAGGCACGTGTTGCTTGTGGAGGCTCCTGCTGTCACCTTCCTTGGGGGCGAAGCAAGGAGGAAGAAGGCCTCGGTGCTGCTGGGGCTCAAGCCTGCTCCCTTGGGGAAAGGGTCAGAGAGTCCTAGTGTTCTAGGAGGAGGCCCACGCCCAGAAGACCTGCAGAGCCATGCACATATTTAAGAGTGGGGCACTAAGTAGCAGAATGGAAATGTGTGTGTGTGTGCATGTGTGTGGTCTAGCAGTAGTCTTCACTGCAGAGGGTAATTGGAATTGAGGGGTGTATTTAGTTTCCTAAGGATGCTACAACAAATTACCGCAAGCTGTTCTGGAAGCCAGAAGTCTGATATTATTAAGCTGCCAGCAGGGCCATGTCCCTCCAAAGCCTCTTCCAGTTATTGGTGGCTGCTAGTGTTCCTTGGCTTGTGGCAGCACAATTCCCATCTCTGCCTCCGTCTACTTTCCCCAGGTCTATCTGTGTCCTTTCTGTCTCTTATAAGGGCATTCTCATTGGATTTAGGGCCCAGCCTAATCTAGAATGATCAGTGATCTCATCTTGATTTTTACCTTAATTACATCTGCAAAGACCCTATTTCCAAATAAGGTCACATTCTGAGGTTCTGGGCAGACGTGAATTTTGGGGGAGCACAATTCAACCCATCACAAAGAGGGGGCTTGTCTGTCTATATCTGTAAGTCTCTTTTCTTGAGGTGGTAGTTTTCCTTTGAGACAGGTTACCAATGGTTTCAGAACCAGGCAAGGGAAGGGGGTTGGAATTCTTGCCATTTGGTAAGTAGACTTCCACTTCATTTGTCTTGAGGGTGGGCCCTGAGCTTGGCTGGGGCTGAGGTCCCAGAGGACAGCCCCTCTGGACTAGCCTGTGCCGAGAACAGCCTGTGCTCCTTCCCTAGATTTCTGGGCAGTCCTTCCGTATTGAGAGCCCCCAGCCTCACAGGTGTGCTGGGTTGAGGAGTGCACATCAGCTGCTTCCAGGCGTCCCCTGCTAGCTTCCACTTGGCCTGCTCTGGTCTGCTATGTCAGTCACTGTTCACCCATCTGCTTTCTGGCTTCCCAAAGTTGGATGCCATTTGTCTCCCATTCCATTCACGTCTTTGGGGGTGTCACCCTTTACTGTCACTCTCCTCTTGAAATCTGCCAGTGTACTCTGATCACATTCAGAATGAAGCCCAAACTCTTTCTGCATTCTCCTGGGCTCATGGGAGCTGGCTGTGACCTCCCAGCTACACCCCACCCGGGCTTCCCCGCAGGCCATGTGCCAGCCCCTGAGGTCCTGAGCTCACCCTTCTCATCCTCTCCCCTGAAAAATGTCACTCTTCAGAAATGTCACTCTTCTTTCCCAACCTTGTGCCCATTCATCTTTTTACCGTGCCCCAGACTGCCTTCTTAGCAAGAGTAACAATTTGTCTTTATATGTCCATGTGCCATGTGTTGTCCACTTGTCCCTGCAGGCGCTCGGCACCCTCACTACCTGCTCTGTGCTGGGAAGCTCACCTGTTTGGCTGCATCGCTGGGCTCCCTGGCCTCCGGCTTCCTGCTGAATCCATTCAGTGGGGGCACAGGCAGGAGATGGGGGTGGGGGGTGGGAGGAAAGTGAGATTGGCGTTTTTGCTCTGGCCCCTTCCCCGAGGGGGCTCTGGGGGTTGGCTGCGTCCCTGCGCTGAAGGCCTCGGCTCCCAGCAGGTCCTCTCAGCATTCCAGGAACTTCTCCCTCCTACCTCCTTAAACACTGCCTTCAGCGCACTGTTACCAACTGTCCCTCCTCACAGCACCAAGTTAGACTGTGCCACCACTTTCCTATTAGGACTCCTACATACTTTTCTTTTTAATTTACTTGTTTACTAATCACCTGCCCTACTAGACTGTACATTTCATGGGGACCAACACTGTTTGGTTTAGGCTGAATGCCCAGGGCCCACCCCAGGTTCTGGCACATATCTGGCACATATAGGTGCTCCGTAAATGTCTGTTAAATGCACAAAAACACACCCACGCATGTGTACACACATGCAGACATGTGCCCAGGCATGCATGCAGGCATATCTATGCATCAGAGGCTTCTGTGGGCTTTGGCAGCTTGGGGTCTTCAGATAGTGGGAATGGCGCTTGCTCTGAGCAAGTGGGTCTGGACCTTCTTGACCTCCTTCCATTTATTTGCAATCCAGTTTGTGGAAGCTGCCAGTGTTCCTGCTGTGTGGCCCCACTGGATGAGCTTAACCTTTCTGGGCTTCAGTTTCCCTGCACAGGGATAGCAATAACTTCTCCATGACCACCTTCCTTGGTGATCCATGAGCTTCTGTGCCAACTTCTCCTGATCTGTCAGTGACTCCTGGGGGACACAGTGTGAAATGTGGGATGTGCCAAGGTGGTTGTGGCAGCAGTAGGAAGGTCACAGGAGCCTGGAGGGACCTGTCCGGGCATGGGGATACAGAGGGACTCCATGAGGGGGTTATTGCAGCCAATTGCCTTCTTACTAAGTGTCTATTCAGGGCTACGGTCAAGCAGCCAGTGGGTCTGGTTGTCTATGGGATTTATTGTCCAAAAGGGGAGATGGGGTCTGGGAGAAGTCAGCTGGGCAGCCAGGCACCAAGAAGTGATGCAGGCCCAGCCTTGGCCCTGCTCCCCTGTGGGGAGACTGGGGCGGGACAGACGGGCCTCTGTGCTGGGGAGCAGGCTCCCAGTTCAGCTGAGGAAAGCAGGGAGCCCCTCTTGATGTTCTTCTCCTTCTCTTCTCTTCCTTCTGCTGGTTTCTCTTCTCCTTCCCCTTCTTTCTCCTGGTTTGGCAAAGAGAGCCCAGAACTTTCTGGAAGGTTCTTGGGGAGACTGGGTTATGAGGCCCATTCTCATGGAGGCTTTAAAAGGAGGCCATCAGACCTTTCTGAGTTCAGGTTTCTATTACATGTGTGGAATGTAGAAGCTGATGATAGTCTATGAAAATTCAATAAACCTTGAAAATGGCATCAGGGTTGATGTCTGTAATTTAAAATAATGGATACCAAGAAATTGTTTCTCGTTTATCTCGGCTGCTGAGATTGTGGCACCAAAGAGACTTCATTAGTGTAGGTTTTTTTTTTTTTTTAAGAAAAAAAATAGTGTCATTTATCCCAATCAATGACAGATGAGGGAGGTGCTGATGACTGTGTTTAATAATACCCAACAAGCAAAAGCCTCAGTTCTGTTCACAGTTTGGGACAAGTAAATGGATACACAAAAATCACTTCACAGTGGGAGAGGTACAGAAACTTAAAGTCTCATTCTGATATAAAAGTGTCACTTTTGGTTTGTTAAGCAGCATGTCTGGTTAATGGTATGGTTCAGAAATAGGGGAAGGTGGCAGGAGGCGGCTGACAATGTGGCCAGGTCCCAGGCCGTGTATGGTCAGAAACCCCCTCTCTGCAGCCTCCTTCCCACCTAGGAGCCTTGAACTGGAGCTGGGGTGGGGGCTCTGCCTATGAGACAGAGCCTCTTTTAGGCCAGTTACTGGCTCTCAGCCCCCAAGATGGGCTGCGCTTGGCTAGAGGGATTCCTGAAGTGTGTGTGTGTGTGTATGTGTGTATGTATGCACGTGTGTTTCTGTGTGTATATATGTATGTGTGTGTGCATGCATTCATGTGTGCTTACATATATATGTGTGTGTGCGTGTGCACATATGTATGCATGTGTGTTTATGTGTATATATGCATGTCTGCAGTGCACATATGCATGCGTTTATGTGTATATGTATGTGCACATGTATATGCACTGTGTTTCTGTGTGTATATGTGTGTGCATGCACATGTATGCCCACATATGTGTTTATGTGTATATGCATGTGTGTGCCTGTATGCATGCATGCATGTTTGTGTATATGCATGTGCATGTGTGCACGCATGTATGCATGTGTTTCTCTGTGGTGTACACATATGTGCGTGTGCACATATGTATACATGTGTCTGTGTGTGTATATGTGTGTGCATGTGTGCGTGTTTGCCTGTGTGACACCCAGGCTTCCCCCTAGCAAGTCAGGCGTAACATTCCTCTTTCTGCAGCACTCCCATTTTAGAAACCAAAGATCCAGACATCCAGTTCCTGCAGGTGGCAAATTGGCAAAGCAGAAGACAATCCATCTGAGGGTAATTAATTAACTCCTTTGTTAGGACCAAGAACATTTCACATAAGATCTTAAACTCCTCCACAGTTCTGGCTTGGCTGAGTCCAGATTTACAGGGGATCTGGAAGTGGAGGTTCCACTGAGACCCCCAAATTTGGATCCTTTGTTTCTTTGACCCTATGTTGGTTTCATGTTGTGTGCCAGGTGTGGTGCTGCCCGAAGCCATGGTGGGGTGGCAGTGACAGAGATGATCAGGGACACCGGTGGCCATGTGGGCATCAGCTGGGCAAGGGCAGGGGATTCCCTTGTGAACCCTGCTCTTCTTCGAGTCTCACTCAGATGTCCCTTTCCTCTGCAGCACCGCTGCTTGTGCTTCTGATGTGCTTCAGAGGCAGCTCCTGTGTGAGAGCCCCTTTCTCCTTACGCACGTGCACACCCACTCGCACACATGTGCACACACCCACACCCACGTCCTGAAACAGCAAGCCTAGTTCATCCAGCAACAGCAGCCAGAGACATCCTACTGTTAGGAAACGGATCAAAGAATACTAATTGATCAAATATTAAATGCCAGTTAAACGCCGCACTGCATAACTCACCTCTTCTCATGTGAGCAACTTTGCAGTGACTGGGTAGGAAGCAGGATTTTCATGCTGATATCAGTGTTAGCAGGGGAGGGAAGGAAATGTTGTTTGTTTTCCTGAAGTGTTGCAAAATGTGTGAGAACCAAAGTCTTCACTTATTAAATTCAGTCCTATGGGAATACAGTGTCAAGATTTTCCATCTCAACCTGATTTTTAAAGAATCAGGTGGCAGGGATATGGACAGGATTGAGAGGGGAGGGGCCTGCAGATGGGCCTCCAGGCAAATTCTTTGGTGGGAGGAACAGCTGATGGAACTGGGGAAGCTTTGTCTGGAGGAGAGAAGGCTCAGAGACCAAGGGGGACCCTACTGCGGCCGAATCATGGGCCCCCAAGATGTCCATGTCCTAATCCCTGGAACTGTGCATATGTTTCTTATGTGGCAAAAAGAGACTTTGCAAATGTGAATAAGAATCTTGAGACAGGGAGAGTACCCTAATTATCCAGGTGGGCCCAGTGAAATTATAAGGGTCCTTTTAAAAGAGAGGCAAGAGTGTTGGAGTCAGAGGAGATGTGGCAATGGAAGCAGAGTTCAGAGTGATGCCACCAAGACCCAAGGAAGGTGGGTGGCCCCTAGAAGCTGGAAAAGGCAAGGAACGGATTTTCCTTTAGAGCCTCTGGAAGGCATACAGCTCTACCGACACCTTGATTTTAGCCCTGTATGATCCACTTTGGACTTCTGACCTCCCGAACTGTCAGGTAACAAATTTATATTGTTTTAAGCCACTTAATTTGTGGTAATTTGTTACAGCAGCAACAGGAAACTAATACATGCACCCTTGACTCTTGCTATGTCCCCAAAATAATACCATTAGACCCACTCCTTTAAGGGCCCTTGTGGAAAGTAGATGTTTTCTATTATAATTAGTAACGTCTATAAAAACTTACCATGTGCCGTGCTCTGTGCTCAGAGCTCTACCTGCGCTGATCTGTTTAGTCCTCACAACGACCCCATAGATACCATTGCTGTCCATACTGTAGTTGTTATTTATTGCCGTGTAACAAACGATGGCTTAAAACAACAAACATGTACTATCTCTCAGTTTCTGTGGGTCAGCAATGCAGGAGAAGCTTAGCCAGGGTTCTGCTCAGGATTTCTCGTGAGACTGCTGTCGAGGCGTCTACTGGGGCCGCTGTCATCTCAAGGCTTGGTTGGGGGAGGGCCTGATTCCCAGCTCAGGTTCTCTAGTTGTCAGCTAGAAGCTTTAGTTCCTTGTCACTTGGGCTTCTCCACTGGGCGGCTCATGACATGGCAGCTTGTTTCCCCCAGAGCAAAGGATGAGCATGAAAGAGAACCCAAGAAGAAAGCCAGAGCCTGTTTATAACTTACTCTCAGAAGTGACATCCTATCACTTCTATCATATTCTATTCATTAGAAGCCAGCGACTAGATTCAGCCACACAAGGGGAGGGGATTACACAGGGCTGTGAACGCAAGAGGCAGAGGTCACTGGGGACCATCTTAGACGCTGCCTACCACACCCATTTACAGGTGCAGAGAGGTTAAGCGAGTGAAAGATAGAGCTAGGACATGATTCCAGCTCCGGGTGAGCTCTGAGCCCACTTTCTTAACCATTTTGCTGCCTTGCTTTAATGAAGCCTGTGTTATTTAAACACTTTGCCACCCTCAGACCTTACTTAATGCCCCTACATGGCTCTCACGTAGGCTTCAGTCCTAGCATGGACCACCCTGCACTGCTGTATTGGGGTATTTTTGTCTGTCTGTCCTGCCAGATGGGATGGTGCGTCAGGCACAAGAGGGTAAGTGAAAGAAGTAGGGCACGAGGGGGTGGGCTCAAGGAGAGTTTGTTATTTAAGGAAGGAGGGTCTCCTGGCAACATGGGGCCACAGGATGAAGAGTGCTTCTGTGATGGGGAGGACTGTGCACGGACGTCTGTTTTCTGTGTTTGGTCATCTCTGTATGGGGTTTCCCTGGGGCCTTGCAAGCTCACCAGCTTGACGGCTTCCCTGACCAACCCTCTGTCTCTCCTTCAGCATCTCTGGACCCCATGGCCCAGTGGGAGGAAGGCCCCAGGTTAACGGGCCTTGGAGGGCCCATTCTGGGAAAAGAAGAGGCCAGGAGTGTCCTCTGAACACAAGTCAAGGGAGTGGTGGTCCAGGTGCCTCCTTCCCCTTTAGTTTTAGGGGGCAGGTGGGGGGACAAAGCCCAGAATGATCCCTAGAGGTCAATGTCTTCCTGCAGTAGTGAGGGGAATTTCGCCCTAGTTGGTTCAGCACAGTGGTGTCACCTTTTTGCTAAATGCCATCTGCTGGGAACCTCTAAGACACTGGTTTTCAAAGGCTCTGGCCAGCGCATCAGCCCCAGCTGGGCCTTGTTAGACATGAAGATTCTCAGCCTTTCCTCCCCCGACCCACTGAATCAGAAACTTTTAAAGGAATCTTCTGGGTGATTCTGATGCAGATAAAATCTGAGAACCATTGCTCTAGGCATTTTTTTCTTTAAATCCTCCCAAACTTTAATATTTTTTAAAATAAAAATTTCCCAAAGTAAAAATTTTCAATATATAAATGTTGGAAAATCCAGGGAAGCACTTAGAAATTTAAATGATCTGCGAATTAGTATTAACTTATTAGTACATATCACCTCATTATTATAGGTATATGTATATTTATAAATATACATAATATTTAACAAGATTAAGCTTTTACTATAAGTATTATTATGTATACTGCTTTTTAAACATTTTTCCATGTCTTAAACATTCTCCCACTACACCATTTATTCCTGGCTGTGTCGTATTCCGCTGTTGGAATGAACCATGATCTAACCAATCCCTGGGGCTGATCCCTCCTGAACTCTGCTCAGATATGGATCATAGCACAGGGAGATGGTGAGCAAAACCAATTAACCTCTCTGCCCCACTCTGGGCTGGGAGGGTGGGACCAGTGAGGAGGGTAATGATAGCCCAGCATTGGGGGCTGGGGCCTGAACACAGCGACAAGGCTGTTAGCCTATTGATAAGGGGACAGAGGAAGGAGGTGCTCCAAGTTCCTTGAGTGCCCAGAAGTGGGCTTTGTGGGAGAGGGAGTCATAGGTTGAGTCTGTGTGACAGAGAATGCACGTGGATAAGAACAGAGATAAGGAAGTCAACATTCTGATCCCATTTTTGCTTTAGAAAAAAACACAACGACAAAAACAAAAACCTGTCTTTATATGCACAGAGAATGTGTAGAAGGCTATAAACCAAAATGTTAATGTGATTTGTGAGTGGTGATGTTATGAGATATTTTCATTTTCTTCTTATTGCTTATCTGTGTTTTTTGAATTTTCTATAATGAACATCTATTACTTTTGTAATAAAAACTTTTGTAATAAAAAATAAAGGAGACTAGGGAAGTCAAGAGGAGTAGTTGTTTTGGGTGGAAGATGCTGGAAGGTTCTGTTTAGTTGTGCTGAGGTGACAGGCCCCATGGTGCTTAGAAGGGTTTAAGGAGTGAATTTGTAAGTCTTTCTTCTCAAAATGCCCCTGGGCCAGAATGAGCATTCTGAGGCTGGGGAGATAGCCCTGACTTCTTGTCAGTTGACTGAAGGACCCTTGCTGGTTTAGAGGGAGTGCTGGCAGGAAGGGGTGCTGCTGCCTGGCCCCCCAAGCCTGCCGTGTGTTTGTGTGTGCGTGCGTGTGTGTGTGTGTGTGTGTTTTGCACATGCTGCATGTGTTCCCAGCCTGGTTGACATGTGAAGTGAACAGGGATTCGGGCTCCACACATCCTGGGCGAGAGGCCTTGGCGGGCAGGAAGGCATGCAAACGGTCTCCTTCAGATGAGGCTGATTAGGAGGGAGTTAGGACTATTAACCTCTCCTCCTCCTCCTAGGCTTTCACTCATTGCAATGCCCTGCGGAAGGAACCTTGAAAGACAGCGGCTCAAATGAGTTTCAGTGACATCTATCTAATCTGACGCCGAAGGGGCTGTGCTGGTTTTTTATTACAGTTCATTACTTTCAATTACAAAAAAGGGGGCTTGGTGGGCCTATGTCTTAAACCTCATTGAACCATTTCCCCCACTCTTCTCCCCAGTGTGAAACATACTCACCCTTTGGTGCAGAAAAAAGCAGAGAAAAATTTCTTCATTTTAAGGAAACATATTTATCCTTGAAGGGCATTGAGAACTGAAGAAAACATAATTGGCTTGGTTTGGAAGTGAGGGAGGAAGGGCTGCAGAACTGTGAGTCAGCAACCCCGGAGTCCCTTGAAATCCAGCACAATGGGGAGGGGTCTGTAGTGCTAGCTCCAAGGATTCCTGGGTTTTCGATGGAATTACATAGGCTGGTTTGTCTTCAAGTACCTGGAGGCTGCTTCATAGGGAAAGATTTACAAGGTTCATGAGGGCCTACTGGCTGGAATGATGATGGATTAGGTCTGAGGCTAGCAGATCTCTATCTTTCTCCCTTCTCGCTCAGCCTCCCAACAAGATTTCTGGCCTGGAAAAAAATGATGATGGCTGGAAATGGGGCTTGAGAGGAGCTGAGCTAGGGAGGCCGACCTTCCACAGGGGCCTCACTGGGGCTTTATAAACAGCATGTGATCGAGGGGCTGGGGCATGCTGGGCAGGGTGTTATGAAGCTTAGCGCTGTACTCCCAGTCGCCCATTTGTTTTGTAATGTCTTTCCTAAAGCATTCCTGCAGAAGCCTGACTTTAGAAGGCATGCCATCCAGGGAGTGGTGAGAAGTGGGTCTGGGGGTGAGGAAGCAGGGGCCTTGAGGCTGTTGCTACGTGACGGGGGAACTGGGAGGCCACACTGCCCTCCCTGTGTGGGGGACCCCTTGCCCCTCCTTCTGCTGAAAAGGGCTGTTGTGGGGGACAAATGTGACAGTGATCTCATCTTCCCAGACAAGAGCCAGAGAGGAGGCAGCAAGATTAGGAGAAGTGAAGCTTGGAGAAGTGTCTTGACCAAGTGGATTCTGGGTTTCTGATTACTTTGTTCCCTGCCTTTTATTTGGATCTGAAGGAAGATGGAGAAGGGGCGCAGAAGACAGGGGCTGCTATTCTGGCATAGCTGTTGGAAAGAAGGGGATGATTGCTCCGGAGCCTGGTGCATCCTCTGTCTGACTCTAGGAACTGGGGGTCCCAGCTCTTAACTCCACCGTTAAATCTGGGTCCCTGAGGGACAAACAGGGAGCCTCAACACTAACCAGAGCTGACAATACTGGCACGTGTTTTCTCTCTCCTTCCTGGAGGACCAGAAAGCTCTCCTATTGGTTGCCTGGGTCATTTCTAGCCTGCATGTCTGCCTGGGCCTGCTGAAGCCATCTACTCCCACTAGGCCCCCTGTGTTCTGCTTCCCCTGTACAGGGCCCTGAGTGTCAGATGCCAACACCCCAAGAAAGCCTTGAACACTCGGAAGACCCTGCCAGTGAGAGGGTCTTGGGGAGCCCACAATGGTGGGGTGGTGGGGTTGGGGTGGTGGGGTTGAGGGAGTTCAGAGCTGGCACTTGAAATGTGTCATTGTTTTATTAAAGTTTAAAATTTAATAAAATAAAATTTAGGGGAGATGTTCCAGCTCCAGATACATCATTTGACTTCTTGCTGATGCAGCATGTTAGCAAGTGCATAGCTGTGCCTTCTGTCTCTGGATGTCAAAAATGGAAGGCGTGGTACTTTTGAGGACTCATGGGGATGGGGTAGGTTCGTGGCAGGGTCCATACTCACCAGGGCTGGGAGTGGGACAGAGCCTGGGCCAAGGTCAGGCCAGGCCATGGTCATGTCCTTGGTGCTGCTGTTGAAGACCCAGACTTCTCAGTCCATTTCTAACACTTCTGCCTTCATTGCAGCAGCTGTCCTTGAAGCAGCTGTTGAGGGTAAACTGAGAGTGCTTACACGCCCACATGGGGGGAAGTAGAGCAGTCATAAAGGAACAGACTCAGAGCCAAACAGCCGAATCCTACCTCTGCTGGATACTTGCTATTCGAGTTCCTTGTTCATCTGTAAAATGGCAATTACAAGAGATCCTCCCTCATTGGGTTATAGCCAGATACTGCCTGTGAGGCGTTTAGCATGGAGCTGGCACTCGGTGAGCACTAAATAAGTGGTTACTTTTTTCACTTTTTATTACAGGTCAGGTACTGCTGGGCATTGGGTCATTATCCTCACAGAGCCTGCAATCAAAATGAGGAGATGGGCAAGTTTGCAGACATCTGAAACACTTGCAGGTGTGCTAAGTTCTGAGAGGTACCAACGGCGCATGTGTGCCTGGATGTGTAATGTGGGGAGGCTTCTAGGAGGTGGTGATTTTTCACCTGGCCTTTAGGGAGGTGGGGAGGATTTCAATGGAAAGATCTAGAGAAACGCTGCTTCAGCCAGGTGATCAATGTCGACATCAATGATGATAAATCATGTTGATAGTATGTATTCCAGATATGATATGATGAGAATGGCATTTTGCTTCTGCGGTTTTCCTTCCACAAACCCATAACCCCAGTCTAATCATGAGAAAAACAGCACAAATTCCAATAGAGGGGCATTCTACAAAATACCTGACAGTACCCCTCAAAGGTGTCAAAAATGGGGAAAGTATTAGAAAATCTCAAAGCCAGGAGGAGCCTGAGCCCACCTGACAACTAAATGTAATTGGTAGCCTGGATGACTATCTGGGATAGGAAAGGACACCAGGTAAGAGCTAATAAAATCTGAATAAAGTGTGAACTTTAATTAAAAAAAAAAGGATGTAAGCTCATTTTCTCTGAAAAGGAGAGACTGAGAAAAGTTTAGCATATGATGGTTCTAAAGGGGTATTAACAGTGATTAAAGGCGTTGGCTGAAGGCTGGAACTGCCATGTCACTGACGCTAATGATGATGACAACAGTAAGTGTAACAACAGTAACTAACAAGATACATCCAGGCTGCCTGAGGCAGGCGTCTAGGCCGGGGCTTTGACCTCCCTCGTGCACACCCCTTAGCCCGTGTCTGGGACGCGCTGGCGGCGAGTTAATCCTACTGCCCGCCCAGCTGGGGCCCGGCGCCCGATGCCACGAAGTCGCACACGGCCTGGAGGCAGGGACTGACGAGAAAACAGGCGGTGGCGCAGGCTGTGATGGGTGTTGTGAAAAAGGGACAGTGACCTAGCTTGGTGACGGTGACGGGGGGAGGCGGCCTCTGGGCCCAGGCGGACGCTCAGGTCAGTCCCGACGCGTGGCGCCGCGAGCATGCGCACAGCCTTCGGCGGGCAGACGCCCCTGGCGCCAGTGCTGAGCACCTGCTCGGAGCCTCCCCACCTGCGACCCCCGCCCACCACCAGGGACTGAGCAGAGCCCCTCCACGCAGATGGGGTGACAACATGTTTTTTTTTAAATCAGAAAAACGATGAGTTTGGCCCATATTTCTGGAGCTGAGAGAGCAGCGAGACATTTGCATGAAGGCCTTGGAGGGTCTGGAGTTCTCTGCTGTCATTTATAGCTTTCCTTTTAATCGCTATTTATTTTTAAATATCTGTCTAATGTATAATACAAGCTTATTAATACAAGCTTAGGCTCTCCCGGCCATAGCCTCTCCTTTCAGCACTGTTTCTAAAATCCCATTTATGCAGGACAAATAGCTTTTGGGCAAAAGAGTCTTTGCCTCTTCAAAGAAGCAGTTAGCGGGCTGTTCTCTCCTGACGGTGCCTATTTGTGGTTGGGGCAATAAAGTGAGATCATTTTATTTCCATGTAAACTCTCTGAGGGTCTGCTTGTCAAGGGAGGCAGCTGCTGTCTTTGTTGGCTTCTTTTCCTCCTCAAAGTGCTGCGTGGGTTTCTTGGGGGCAGAGCTAAAGCACTGGCACCGGCAGGGGTTCTGTCCCTGTCCACAATGCCCCAGCTTCTCTGAACTTCAAAGACTGTCTTAGCAAGGTCTTTGCAGTCGTCACTCAGGAGGGTGTGTTTGCTGAGTTTGTGTGTATTTGTGTGTGTGAGTGTCTTGAGTCGTGTGGTTGGTTGGATTTGTTAAGAAGCATACTCATTTCATGAGCCAGAATTTTTGGAGCACCAACTGTGTGCCAGTCACTGGCTGTATGAAGATGCCAGGTCACCTCCCAGTTTGGTGAGGTGGTTCAACCTGGGAAGGGGGAAGGATGGGGTGCTGTGAGAACTTGGAGGAGAGGTACCTGACTCAGTTGGGGAGGGCTGCCTGAAGGAGGTGATGTCTAGATTGAGCTCTGAAGGATGAGCAGAGGTCATCCCGCTGGCACTGTCCTCTTCCAAAAGAGAATCATGGGGCACTGGGTCTGCCCTGTGCAGGCCTGGCACCTTGAGAGGAATGCTGTGAGACGGGGACATGCCAGACACATGTAGCTCAAAGGACTGCAGAGGTGACAGCAAGGGGCAGCTGGTACTATACTGTACTTGGACTGATGGGGTTCTCTTGGGCTGGGAAGGGGAGGGTGGGAGTATTCCTTATCCTCAGACCCTCGGACTACTTGGGGGACAAAATATTTTGGGAACAAGTAGTGGGTGTTATATTGCCCAGCAAGGAGGACTCGACCAAGAGGTGGCTCCAGCTGGTAGGGAAGGGAATTAATTATTTTATTCATGAAGGACCAAAGGGAGATAAGTGAGTGCCCCTATCTTGAGGGCAATGTGAGGACCAGGGACCTCAGTTGGTCTCTCCTGCCTGGACCTTCATCTGGGGATCACTGGGAGATGGCACGGTCATGAGACCCATCTTCCCTTTTCAGCTAGTGCTAAAGGGCCCTAGGGGTTCTTCTTGCCTTTGTTTAACCTGAAAGTGGCTCCTTCTAGTGCCTGGGGGCTTGATTTCTGGCTGGAGGACTTACAGGTATCTTCTTCAGGAATGTGGAGACAGGCAGGCTCTGAGGACCCCTGGCTTGGGCTCTGTAGTACGACTGAGAGACAGCCTCTTGGCCTGGTGGCTGGAAGAGTCCAGGGTACTGGTGGCAGGTTCCTTGCCCACTTGGGGGCCCTGGAGCTGTGTGTGGGGCTCCTTGGAGGCTGGGCCAGGCACTGTGCCTGTTAGTGTCCCAAGGGGGAGCTAAGGGTGGGCAGTTGGCTCACCTGGTACCTGTTGGTATGGCAGCACCACAGGCCCAGGTACTAGAAAAGTCAGGTCCTGGCTTAGGGATTTGCAGGGCTGTATTGTCAGGTCACCTAGCCTGGGTTTGCCTTTCTCCTCCTCCTCCGCCTCCTCCCTCAGTTTTGACATCTGTGAAGTGTGGGTAACTAAGATTCTATGTGGCATTCAGTGCTTTGCCAGTGCAGGCTGGTATTCAAACCTCATGCCCTGCAACCTGCTTTTGTGTTCTGCGGCGTCCTCCTCCCCCAACTCCCTATTGGGCCTCAGGGATCCAGGAAGTGGGCAGACCAGAATGCCCACCAGGACCTGCCTCTCTGGTGATTCAGCTCTTGAAGCACAGGAAAAAGTCAGAGCAAAGGATGTGAAAATGAACTCAATAGCAGGGACCTGAAAATAGCTTCTCTGACAGCTTGGGATGGGTGGGCAGCACTAATTTTATCTGCCCGCATTTCCTCGATTCACAGTGACAGCAAAGTGCCCTTCCCAGATAGGGCCAGGTTGGTCATGGTGGTTTTGGAGTGGGGATACAGCCCCTGCCAGCCTGCCCAGCCACCAAGGAGGCTCTGTGCGAACATAGAGACCCTCCTGTTCACGCTCTCTGGAGGGCTCATGTCCCACCCTTGGGAGCCAGGTATTATTGCCTGGAGAGTCTCTTTCATTTCCTGTTCTGCAGAATCCCATGTTGGCAAGCCCGGTAAGCTAGGAACAGCATCCTGCCTGGATTTGGGGCCTAGTGGTAGGCAGGCATTGCTATACCCATTTTACAGGTAGAAAGGGTGAGGTCCAGAGTTTACCTGATTCTTTTTAGGCCACACACTGAGTCACAGGCAGGGCTGGGTCTAGAACCCATTTCTCTTGATGGCAACTGTATGCTCTTCCTGTGTCGTCCCACAGCGGGTCACCCAATAGCGTCTTCTTGATCTTTCTTCCTTCCCCTCATCTTCTTTTCCTTTTCTCCCAGTCTCTGGAGTGTGCTGTCCAATATGGTAGCCACTAGCCACATGTGGCTACTGAGTTCTGGAAATGTGGCTAGTTCAGATTGAGACGTGCTGTAAGGGTAAATTGCACCCTGGAATTTGAAGACTTAGTACAAAAAAAAGTATGTAAGCTATCTCATTAGTAACTTTTTATACTGGTTACATGTTGACATGATTATTTTGGACACATTGGGTTAATAAAATATATTGTCAAAATTACTTTTTGTTGTGGCTATAAGACAATTTAAAATGACCTATGTGGCTCCCCTCCTATTTCTCTTGGGCGGGGCTGTTCTCCAGCTTTGCTGCTCAAAATGTGGTTCACAGACCAGCATTATAGACATCACCTGGGAGCATGCTGGGAATGCTGGATTTCAGGTGCCACTCCAGACCTGCTGAGTCAGAATTGGCATTTTAACAGGAGCTTTAGGTGATTCACAGGCTCTCTATAGTTCTAGAAACTCAGAGAGCTCAGCCGAACTAGATGAGGCCCTGCCTGCTGTGAGCCTGAGCCCCGCCTTTAGAACAGCGGTCCTGGCCCCAAAGGTCCTTCCTAGAATCCTGAGTCACAGCAGCAGTAGGCCGAGGGTGTGACGAGGATCAGTCCTGCTCTACCCCCTGGCAGCTGCTCTGGGGGGATTTTCAGCTTGGGGGCTGGGAGAAGTACCTCAGGGATACCCCTCAGGCCTTGAATACCATGTGTGAGGTTGCAGTGACCTGAAGGAACAGTTCCCCTGAAGGGAGGGGCAGTAAGGCTTGAATCATTTCACTTCAAAGTTCTTCCAAAGTAAATACCTGAAAGTTTTTGGGTTTTTAGTCATCCAAAATGGAGACTTACAATAACTCCAACAGTGTCAAACAGGACTTCAAGGTTTGTCTCAGCAAGCTTGAACAGTGTTTGGCCGCCCACACCCTGCCTCTGTGACTTTCCCCAAGGTGTAATTAATGAATTGTTGGGCTTGACAGATGCAAACATGTTCCCTGAGTCTCCAGATCCCAGGCACTGGGGAAAGTGTGGATACATGGCTGGACGGGGGCAGGGCTGCTGCTTGCAGCTGTCCCCAGGATGCATCCTAAGCTTGCCCACCTGCCAGGTCCTGTGCCTGGCCTGTCCTCTGAGATCTGCCCCAAGGCTTGGGCGTGGGGGTGGTTTGATGGCAGGAAAGAGGCACTCATGCCCATGCTGATGGCTGTGGCCACCTTTATTCTAAAGTCGGGATCTGTTGCTGCGCCTCACATCTGTGTCCTCTGCCACCTGGGCTTAGTGGGTGGGGTAAGGGTTTGAAGTCAGGTCCCCATCTGCCAAGAACCTGTTTCTCTGAAGAAGTTGATTGTGGTCATTTGAGTGTCTCTTATCTGCAGATTTTGTAAAATCTGATGGTGACTCCAGCCTTCTAGGACGTGCTCCCTGGGATGGGGGAGAAGGATGTACACACAGTCCTTCATGCTGGTGGGATGGGATTCTCAGGCAGGAGGCCACTGCCCTGGGTGGGGGGAAAGCTGGCCTGACTTGCCCTGCTGAGGGGGAATCAGCAGGGGGCCAGAGAGGGCCTGGGGGCTGACGGGGAGGGGCTCTGTGTGCCATGGTTGCCAGGCCCGATGTCAAGGACTGTGCTTAACCTGAGAGTGAAAAAAAATCTGTGTTCTTTCCAAGCCTTGCTCTTAGGTATTTGCATTTTATTTGTAAGTTCTGTTTTTCCTCTGAGTTCCCTTGAGCATTTTCTTTTGAAAAATTCAAAAACTTTAAAATTGAAAAATTTGCCCCAACTCCTGCTCTCAGAGGGGGGAAAGGGATTTTCTTCCACCTGGGCTGGGACAGTGGAGGAGGGGCACTGCGGGGCCCTCGCAGGCTGTGGGGAGAACAGTCAGGCCTGCAGCCCCCTCCCTTAGGGAGAATATCAGGCCAGACATCAGCAGAAGCCTTTTACTTCCCACAACTCTCCTCTCCCCCTCCTTGAATCCTACTCAGTCTTCCAGGCCAGCCCTGTGTCCTTTCTTCCAGGAAGCCTTCCTGACCGCTCTCTCTCACACCTGTCTTGTGTGAGGTATTTTCCTTAGTCATTTATGTGGATTATCTCTCCAACTCTCACAGCCACCTGAGAGGTGTGAGTGCTATTATTATCATCCCCATTTTCCAGATGGGGAGACTTAAGGCCCAGGCAAGTTAAATGGCTTGTTCAAGATTATGTGCTGGTAAATAGTAGAGCTGAGATTCTAAGTCAGGACTTCCACTGCATACAGCAAGTGCTTAATATGTTTTGTGACTATAATTGGACTGGATGTCTATTTCAGAGCCTCCCTGTCAGCTGGACTGACTGAGGGGCGCTAGTAAGGCTGGGTCCTGTGAGTGGGGTGCGGGTGAGAGGGGTGGGGACCTGAGAGAGGCCACAGTCCTGCTGGGCAGCAGCATGGTGGGGTCTGAGAGGGAAGGCAGAAAGGCTGGCCCTTGCTGTGGTACCTGTTGGTGCAAACATTCCAGTCTGAATTGGGGCCTCCTGCCGGTGGGGTTTGGGGGGTGTCACATACCTAGGTAGCCCCCTATCTGGTGGCCTTGGCCACTGACAGCCCCCAAGACCTGTAGACAGGAATTAGTTGGCCAAAAAGCCCCTAAGTAAATCCACATTTTGCATCTCAGTACTCAGGTCTTGTTCCCACTCATAATTTCTCTAAGATGAGCACATAATGGGAAGAAAAATAAGGTTCAGGCTCAAGCCTGGTCCCTCAGCTCAGGCGTAAATAATTCAGGTACCTTCTTATGTATCCACACAGTGCTTGACCATCTGACCTTGGCCACTACTTACAGGTGGCTCAATCTGTTCTTGGGCTGGTGCTCAAGACACCACTTTTTCTCCCTCAGGTGAGATGGGTGTGAGGACAGGGACAAGTCCTCCCCTGCATGCTGTGACCTGAAGTCCTCAAGCTGGAAGGGCCTGGACACCTTCCTGCCTTCACCAGCCTAGCCCAGGAGGTTGTCCCCAGCCCTGGGTTGTAGCCCAGGGACATACCCCATTCTTCTCTCCATAGCCTGTCCACTGCCGTGTTGGGCCATGGTTGGCAATCACTGGCTTCCTAAACATGTGAGACAAGGCTACTTAGTTATTTTTGGTGTGTTTCTTTATTAATTCAACAAATATTTGTTGAGTATCTACCAAGGGCCTGGCTCCAGGCTGGGTAGTAGGGGCACAGAGATAAATATGATCTTGCCCATAGCAAACCTGGCCATGATACATCTAACAAGTGCTGTCATAGAGATAATAGTAACAACCATCACCTCTCAGGTGCTTACTATTTGCCAGGGATTTGGTGTGAAGTTTATTCATTTGATATTGGTTTTATTTCTATCATTTATATTTTATAGATGAAGAAACTGAGGTCCAGAGAAGATAAGAAAGTTGCCCAAGGTCACAGAGACAGTAGGGCAAGTCACATGTGATTCCAGAGGCTACAGTCCTAATTACAGTGCTATGCAGAATACTCTGGGAGCACAGAGGAGGGCACAGAACCCAGCCTAGGGTGGGTGTGAAGGAGAGGAAGGGGTGAGGCTGGAAGTCTGCTTGAACTCTGCTCTTGTTATCCGGAACAAACCACCTAAACTTAATGGTATAAAAAAATACCAGTCATTTACTCTTATCATCTCTCAGGGTTCTGGGGATTGACTGGGCTCATCTATGGGTTCTTGTTCAGGACCTGTCCTGTGGTTGAGATCAGATGGTGGCTGGGGTGGCGGGTGTCTTTCTTGAAGGCTTCCTTACTCACTTGTCTGGTATTGGAGGTTGACTGTCGGCCAGAACCTCCACTGGGGCTCTTACAGCTTCTCCACATAACTTGGGCTTCCCCACAGCATGGCAGCTGCATTACAAGAAAAGTTGTCCCAAGAGAGGGAGAGTTGGGCAGAAGCTGCGTTGCCTTTTAGGACTTAGCCTTGGAAGTAATTTATTAATGGTGTCACTTCTGCTGTACTCATTAGAATTGAGTCACTAAGAGCAGCTCACATTCAAGGGGAGAGGAATTAGACACCATCTCTCCACTGGAGGAGTGTCAAGGAACGTGCAGACATGTTTGCACAAACTCAGTAGCAAAAGACAAGTAAAAAGAGAAGAGGAAGAGAAGTAGTAAGGCAGAAAAAGTGGGAAGGGTGTCCTAGCTGAGGGGACCTTAAGAGCAAAGGTTCAGGAGGCGTTGGGGACCCTGAGGAGAGTGAAGGCCGGTGAGGGGTGGGTGAGGGGCACCCTGTGCAGGCCCCAGGAGGCACTGGCAGGAAGAGGACTGTGGGGGTCATTTGGGGCTATGGTGGCTTAATTCTGATGGTTGTACTTCCATATAGCCTTGATCCTTAAACCCAAAAGCAGGTTTGCTTTTGTGTCCTCACTGACTGGAAGAGGACTGTGCAAGCAGCTGGAGGCAGGGCAGGGCCTCGGGCCTGCTTCTCCCTGGGAGGCCCTGGTGGCAGCTCTGGCTGGGCACTTGACAAAGGGAGAGCTCATCACTCTGGGCCCACTGGTCTGGGGTGGGAGCCAGGTATCTGCGTGTTTTCACCTCCCCAGTGCTTCTGGTATAGTCCTCCCCCGTCCCAGCATCCCTGAGAACAGCTGCTCCTGGGTGTCCAGAGCCAGGGTGGGGAAACACCCCAGGGGATAAAGGGATTGGCTCTGCCTCAGCAGTTGGGGGAGGGTGGGAAATAGAGGAAGAGATCTTTTGAAGAAAAGCTGGAAGAAGGTCTGAGTAAGATCTTTGGTTTGGATGGGAATCGTTGCCACCGTGCAAAGGGCCTGCTTTTGCAAATGTGGATTCTGTGCTGTGCTGCCCGGTGGAGGCTGCTCCTGTGCCCCCCAGGCCCCTGCACCCCCGCATGCCCATGGTGCCCACGCTGCTCTCTGCCCTCCTCTCCTTGGGATGGGGCCAGGGTGGGGGCTAGGTCTGGGGAAGAGCCACCTCCAGGGTTCTCTCTGGCATGAAGAGAACTGGGATTGGAGCCAAGGTCCACTTGCCGGCAGAGCCACTGCCTACACACAGAGACAGGCACATGGACGATCTCAGCACCGTATGTGGTGGGCAGGATTCTGAGATGGCCCCAGGACCCCCACCCCCTGGTGTACATGGCCTGCATGTTCCACAGCTCTGGACAGTGGGTGGTGCCATGAATATGGGGGGGTATTATTCCCTCATTAGATTACTGGAGAGAGTACCTCGCATTGGCTTTGCAGAAGGAAGCTGCTGCATTGTGGAGGGCTGGGGCTAGGACCTGAGGGCAGCTTCTAGGAGCAGAGAGTGAGCCCCCAGCTAACAACCAGCAAGGAAATGGAGATGTCAGTCCTGCAACTGCAGGAACTGAACTCTGTCAACAGCCTGAACGAGACAAGCCTGGAAGTGGATGCTGCCCTTGTCAAGCCTCCAGCTGATCTTGCAGCCCAGGTAATGCCTCGACTTCAGCCTTGTGAGCCCTGCCAGAGAGTCCAGCCAGCTGTGCCTGGACTTCTGACCTACAGAACTGTGACGTAATCAAGGGGTGTTGTTTTCAGCTGCTAAGTTTGTGGTAATTTGTCACATAATAATGAGAATACAGCAGGGAGCACCTCTTTCTGAGTTTTAGGTAGTGTCTGGGCCTTTGGAAGTCAAGGCTTGCAGGGCTGTGGCCTGGCTGTGACTTGCCTTGTGGCCATGGGGGCTCAGGTCCTGATGGCCAGTTCTGGAGCCCTGGGCCCCCTGGCTTACCTGTCACAGAGCCCCCAATCACATGACAGCCTACTTTTTGTGGCCTGGCACAGCTATATTTTATTGTCAAATTAGTAGGAATAACAGCAGCATTTTAGTGGCTGATTGGGAGCCATATATTAGTGATCATATTAATAAGCGCACAGTGACAGGGAGACCAGTGAGAGTGAGACAATGAGACACAGTATTTATCCCCAGTGCAAAATCTTTTTTATTATTAAAGACACTGGGTTAACTGAGGATAGATTTAATGCTTGCTGGTAATTTTATTGGATAATCAGCAGCCCAGGGTCCCCACTGCAGCCTGCGCTCCAGAACCCTCATCTGGAGCCGTTGGATACCTTGGGGAAGCTGCCGGGCTGGAAACTTGCAAGTGTGGGCGCTTTCTTGGGACTTTCTGCCTGGGCCTGATGCTTCCAGTGGGTGGATCCTGGGCCGCTGATGTGAGACAAGGCGAGTCCCTCACCCGTTCGGAGGTGAGCACCGTGAAGTCAGTGCAGGCTGTGAGGTGGCTGAGGAAAGGGGTTGCAGGGAGAGCATCAGAACTGGTGCAGGCCCCCTCCTGGCTTGGGACTGGCTGCTGGGAGTTTTGTTTCTCTAAAGGGACCTACTGAGCAGAGGCCTGCACACCTGGAGGGTCTTGTGTTGTGGGGACAGCCAGCCTCTGCACTGCACCAGGGCTCCATCCTGTCTAGTGCCTTGCTGGGCCTGTTGCTGAGGGTGCTGGGCCTTGGAGAGGGACAGTGTGCTGAAGGAGGGGCTGAGGATCCCCAGGGCTAAGTGCCACTAGGTGGGAGGGGCTTGGGCTGACAAGGGGACTGTACTGGGATCCTCTGCATGTTCTTAATCCTCTGAACATTTTGGAGGAGGGATAGAGGATAGAAGATGAGACAGGACAGAAAGGCACAGAATCTAGAAATGCTGGCAGCCAACGGTGGCGTCCAGGCCTGCCTCCCTGGACAGGTGAGCCCCGTTGAGAGGGCATTGCTAGGGCTCCAGCCCAGCTCCCTTTGCGGCTCCCTGTGATGCTCCTCGACAGTCTGCTCAGCCTTCTTCCTGCTGGGTCTGCTCAAGGACTCAGGAGTGACCCTTTCTTTGTACCTTGCTTCTCCCTTCTCAGCAGACCCTGGGGGGAGAACACAAGTGATGGCAGATGAAGGGCTCATGTGGCCTTAATGATGACAGGGAGTGTGGCATAAAAGAAAGAACGTGGGCTCTGGAGCACTGCTGCCCTGGGCTCACCTCCTGGCCTGCGCTGGCTGGCTGGGTGGCGACAGCCCTGGGTGCACTGCCGAGGCCTCTGAGCCTTCCTGCCTTCAGCTGTCAGCAAGCCCACTGTCTCTGCCTCACAGAGGGGATGGTTGTAAGGGCCAAAAGGGAGACTGAACACCTGTAAAGGACTTTGGAGACTGACAGTACATAGTAGGTGCTCAGTATGGAGTATGTTATTATTTCTAGAAGGACTCAACCTTATATTCTCAGAGGAACCTCCTGGTGGATAAGGAGGTCAATTTGCTCACTTGTTCACTCTTTCTGCAAGTGTTTTGTGCTGGGTGTGGTGATCCTGTGTGTGGCAAGTAGTAGGTGCTAGGTTCTCAGGAAATATTTTTTGAATGGCTGTGCACAGAGGTCATAGACAAAGTTCCCCCCTTGAGGAGCTTAACCTGGGAGGTGGTGGTGTGGCTGATGAGTGGAGGTGTCCTCTGGCCGGTTGATCTTACTTTGTCCAGTGCCAAGGAAGCCTTGAAGACACCTCCATGCCTACGGGCCAGAGAAATTTCCTCCTTCTTCCATTGTCTGACATTCTTTTGGAAACCAGCCAAGGATTGAAGGAAGAGAAGGTCACTGTGATTTCCCCCCACTTGGAAGAGACAGTGTAGACCTCCTTAGCCAGTGGCAGGGTGTCGGTGGTACCTTGTGGGCCCAGCCCACATGTCTCAGCCTCCTGTGGGCATTGGAGGCCTCCATCCCCTCCCAATCATGCAACTTCTTTGCCTTCATCAAGCCTAGAACAGATACACAGCAAGTGCTCAGTTGAGAGACAAGCAGTCGTCATGGGAAATCTTCATGTGCTGCTCTGGAGGACTTGAGTGAATTCCTGGGGGGGGGGTCCCCTGCAGGAAGGTTAACAAGGGAGCGATTCTCTTGCTGTTATACTTCAGTTCTTTTCAGAGTGCAGGTCCTTGTCTCCAGGTTGTGCTCCCTATTCTCTAGCCCTGTGCAGACTTTTGGCCTGGCAGTGTTCTGGCCTGAAGCCAGCTTTAGAAGCAGTTGGTAAAATAAAGGTTGGCCTTGCTGCCCCTAAAGTTGAAGAAAGCAGATGGAAAGTGAATGATTTGCTGGGCCTGTGAGCATGTGAAGGGTATCTCAAGGGTCCAGGAGCTGGCAGCCTTGGGGGCTACAGGACCTTCACCTTCAGAGGCTAATTGTGCAGAGACCAGCAAGAGCCCAGGACCCCGTGATGGTTCAGCTACCTGGGGCTGAGGACTGGAAAATTGGTGTGATTGTTTATTGCCTCCATTTTTTATTATCAGCAAAACTTTAATTACAGCTCTCACTAAACCTACTACCTTCTGCCAGCATTTACAAGGCAATAAATTTCTCCTTCTCTCCTTACACAATCTGAACCTCCAATAGGGCAGTGCATACGCACTGGAAGATATTGATTCCCCAAAGAAATTATAACAGCATTTGTTCTCAAGTAAACACACAGAGAGATTATTATAACACTGAGGAAGAGTCGATTGTTTCTGCTTTATTAAACAACACAGCTCTCAATTGGCAGTACATCTAAATTACCAAGAGACTGGTAGAGCAGACATGCAGCAATGCCTGGAATGAGGCTTTGAGTGGGAGGACTCTCTAATGTGGAGGGTAGCCGAAGGCTTTGTCCCTTTCTCCTTGTTTCTCACTCCCTCATCAAAGCAACTTGCTGCCCCCCACGCTAACCCCTGCAGGCCTTTAGCATTGAAGGGACATTGATCGTGGCTCTCAACTAGGGAGTGGGCAGCTCACTACAAACTGGCAGAAATGAAGCTTGCACAAGACCTGCCAACTGGCTAATGGCCCCGTGTGTATTGGCAGACAGTAAACAAAAGCCTTTAAAAAACTTCTCGTTGTGTTACTGGCAGGAGGAAAAGGTTGATGCATTCATCAACCTAATTTGGAAAATGGTACATGGCCCATCTTTGCTTCAGAACACCCAGAAATGAATCCCACGGAACAAAGGGGTGCTCAGCCATGACCTCGCTGCCATAAGGCAATTTGAGACAGAATGTTTTATTATGAACAACTTAGTTCTACTGTTCCACAAGAGCAGTGGTGGAATCAAAAGCCTAGGGTTGCTCTGTACAATGTTGGTATGTTCTATACCATGTTCATCAGGTGTTAATTGGTGTCCTTTTAATAAAAAGATACCTCCCAATCCACTTTCCATGACTAAATAAATTCATGAAACATGGGGGTGAAATAAAATTAAATTTCTTTGCTGCAGGACTTTTCAGAGGCTTTATGCTAATATGCATTATGAATTTGTAAGAGGGGGAAATAATATGTAAAGTTCTGTGAAATTTTTTTTTAACAGAATTCATATCTGTAGCACCAGGGTTGTCACAGAATATTCTTTGGGAAGTACTGTCTGAGGGAATACAGCAAGGTAGAACAGACTGTGAGCAATGGTCTGGATTTTCTTTGTTGGACTTGGAGAAATTAGCCTTCGGAGTGAGTCTGAGGGTGGCAGCAGGACAGTCAGGCCATCTCAGCCAGAGTGGCCAAAGCCTTGCTAAAATGGGGTCTGAACTCTCACTTGGTCCCTGAGAAGGTTTGTTCAATATTGACATGATACATGTTGCCTACCTGGAAGGTGTGTTCAGCTGAGCTCCAGCACAGAGGTGTCTCTTACCAGGACAGAGTCAAGGCAGTCTTATCTCAGTGAAAGAAAACTAACTCCAAGTTAATGGAGAGAGGATTTTCTGCTCCTGGAAATGGCAGACTGGCTTGTTTGAGACCAACCCACTATCAAGACCAACTAGAAAAGTTGTGGTGGTTGTATTTTCCAGATAGCTGCATCACTAGCTCACCCATGCCATGTGCCCATGTGTGTGAAATCTTCTTATAGTGTGACATTGACACTCCTGCACTTAGAGGTGGCTTTTATGTTCCTTCCCTTTGACACAGACAGACCTTTGTAACTGTCATGACCAACAGAACACAGCAGAAGTGAAGCTGGGTGACTTCCCACACTATGCCATGAAAGCTACCTCCTGGCTCTCCTTTTCTCCCCTGGGATGTATGCCCTGGGAGCCCTGAGCCAACCTGTGAAGGTCCAACTGGCCTGCAGCTTCCATGTGGTAGCAAGTCACATGGAGAGATTACATAAAGATAGGCTGAGAAGGTGGGGGAGTCCAATTCCCAGCTGTCTGAGTCCTTCCAGGCCAGGTACCAGGCATGTGAGTGAAGATGCCTTTGAGATGAGCCCAGCCAGAGCCACCATCTGACTGCAACCTCATGAGAGGCCCCAAGCCAGGATCCCCCAGCTGAGCTGCTCCTGAATTCCTGACCACCAATAACTGTGAGAGATCATAACTGATTAATATTTTTTTAAGCCACTAAGTTTTGGGGGAATTTGTTTTTCTGCCATAATAAGTGGAACACAGCTCTACAAAATTAATAAAACATATGTTGAAGTCTTTGGAAAGCTATCAAAGTGACAAAGACTTGGCTCAAGGGGCCAAGCTTCTTGAAAGAAGGGAAACTCCAAAAGGAGAGCCAGACATTTGGTGCCACTTTACCCCCAAGTTATTTGCTAACTGGAATGCAGCTGCTGAGCTGCTGAGAAGCTGAGCAGAAAGTGGCTCGAAATGTCTGAGAAGTTGAGCACAGATTTTGGCATTTTCATGGGGATTTGGGGAAAATTGTGGTTCAGGCCATGCTAAATAGGAAGGCCTGGTAAATACCCGCCAACTTTCATTTGCATCTACTAGGAGTAGTAGTGATTACTACTACTACTACTACTACTACTACTATTACTACTACTATTATTACTACTACTACTGATTAATATTTTCAAGTTGAGCTTGAAATAGGCCAGTTCTCACAAAAGGTGAAGGCTGTCATTAAATCATTGCAGTTATTTACTAGATTAAGTTCATCTGTCCCTACTCTATCTGCCATGAGAAACAAAAATAAATTCTGTCTTGAACGAGGCAACATCATCCAGAAACTCATGTTATCTCTCTACAATATCTGGAATTCAATTAAAAAAAAAACTGGGTATGTACAAAGACAAGAATTGACTAAAAACTTGAGAGAATGCATATAGGAGAACAGACTTACAGGAAACCTAGAAATTGGAGTTATGGGCTTTAAAAGAACTGATTAATATGTTCAAGAATTTGAACAACAACATAGAGAATTTCTGTGGAGAATTGGAAAGTATAAAATAATCAAATGGAAATTTGAGAATTGGGAAATCAATAACTAAGACTTCAATAGAGGGGTTTAACCGCATATTAGACACGGTGGAAGAGCAGATTAGTGAACTGAAAGAAAGATCAGTCTGAAGGGCAGAAAAGAAATGATAGAAAGTACAGAAAAGAGCAAAAGAGACATATAGGACATATGGGATATGGTGAAATGGTCTAATGCTGTGGTCCCCAACCCCTGGGCTGCGGACCAGTACTCATCCACGGCCTGTTAGGAACTGGGCTGCACAGCAGGAGGTGAGTGGTGGGTGAGTGAGGGAAGCTTTATCTGTATTTACAGCCCCTCTCCATCGCTCGCCATCCCCCCCACCCCATCCACGGAAAAATTGTCTTCCATGAAACCGGTTGCTGGTGCCAAGAAGGTTGGGGACCACTGGGCTAATGTGTTATTGACGTCTCAGAACGGGAGGTGGGTAGAAGCCATATTTGAAAAAATAATGGCCAAGGATTTTCCAAAACTGACTAAAACATCAAGTCACAAATTGAAGAAAACTATGAACCCTAAGTAGAATAAATTAAAAGGAATATACCTAGGTATATCATAGCAAAACTACTGAAAATCAAGGAAAAAGAGGAAATCTTAAAAGGTTCAGAGGAAAAAAGGACACATTTTCTTCTAAGAGGAACAGTGAGCACGACGCTGACTTCCCCAAAGAACAGTGGAAACTTGAAGTCAATGGAATGAAATAAAAGGAATTCTTAAGACAGAAGGATATTGATCCCAGATGGAATTATATATATGTATATGCATATATGGGTAAAAATCTGAATAATTATGTCTTCTGGAGTTAAAAAATATAGAATTAAAATATACACCAAAAAAGCACAAAGGCAGTGTGATAAGGATAAATGAACATTAGTGTTCTAAATTTCTTTCATTGTCCAGGAAGTAATACAAAATGCCAATTTATTTTAGGCTTTAACAAGTTAAGAATGCACTCAATTTAGTGTATGCCATCTAAAATTTGTAAAATAATGTATAACTAACAAGCTAAGAGTGGAGAAAAATGAAATAGTAAAAATACTTGATTAATCCAAAAGAAGACAGAAAAGAAAAAGGAACATCAAACACGCAGGACAAATAGAAATGAAATAATAAGATTGTAGATTTAAATTCAAATATATCAGTAATTACATAAAATGTAAACAGACTAATTATAGGATGAAGATTGTTAGACTAGATAAAAACAAAACTGTATGCTTCTTAGAGACATATTTTATATGTAAGGATTCAAAAAGATTAAAAGTAGAAGGAAAGAAAATACTTTTAAATTATGTATTTATTATGCAAATGTTAATCAAAGAGAGCTAGTATAGCTATACTAATAGTAACAATGTAGAGTTAAAGGCGGGAATCATTACTAGCGATAAAGATAATCATTTTATGATGATAAAGGGTCACTGTACCAGGATTCTATAACAAATTCAAATTTATAGGCACCTAGTAACATAGCTTCACAATATATAAAGCAAAAATTGTTAGACTTAAAACGAGAAATAGACATATTTACAGTTATGGTGGGAGATTTTCTTCCAAGTTAATGGAGAGAATTTTCTCAAGTTTAAGGTTTTTCTCTCATATTTTAAAATTAAATCTCTGGGGCCTGATACCTCTTATCTGATAGTAAGCACTAGCAGATGACAAAATGAATGAATAAAAACACATATCAATGGACAATGAGCACAGTGTGGCAGGGTTTCTCTAAGAGCATGCTTTACTTGTGGTCTTGTGAGCTCATGGGTATTTCTTTATTATATATAAATAGACAGGTTACCCACTAAAAGACAGGTTACTAATAGGTTACCCACTAGAAGAGATCTTCCTGATTTGTATGATAGATCAAGTACATTGCTATATTCAAGCGTTACACAGTGAGCACCCTCTTCCTGATGTCTAACTACATGAACAAATTTCAGGACCTGGTAAGGACTTTAAAGAATGCCAACCTCCATTTTGGTGCACTTCCAGAGCCATATTCTCCTTACTGCCTAATATTTTATATCAGAGCCAGCATATTGAGACTCACACACAGAGCAAACATAGGCTGGTGGATATCGGCTGTGAGATGCACAAATGTAGAGACAGACCACCAGAATCAGGACCCTTGAGAGTTAGTAGCAACTGTCAGAGGTGTTCTTAGTCTCATGAGTGTCCTGGGCTCCAGATGTTCCCTCTTGTCTCTTCCAGGCAGCCTGTTTGTCCAGGCAGTGATGATATGGACCATCAAAGTTATTATCTTTTTTGTGTGTAGGAGGGAGGGGGTTGATTTAGGTGGCTTATTTAGTACTGAGAGCAAACCTGCCTGAAGCATCTAGATCCTTCTTAATTCATTTCTTTATTTTTAAAAAGTTGCTTCCTTTTTATTATTTTTACACATAAAATGTATGTTCAGTATAAAATAATCAGAAAAAAAGAGACAAGCAAGAAGAAAGAGAATCACTCATAACCCTCCCTCTCGAGATAACGTTTACTTTTTATTGTATTTTTTTCCAGTCTTAGTTTCCAAAACGGGATCTAATTATACATGTTATTTGTTGGTAAACTTTTCAATTATATCAAGAACATCTTTTAAAATCAATAAATATATAGACTTATACTTTTTAATTTTTAGTTCCATTTTTTTTTCTGATTCTATAATAATATGGAAAATAAAAAAAGTAGAATTCAGAAAATTAAAATCTCTGGAGATAACTGAATTCCATTTCTGGTGAAAATGTTCCCCCAGTCCTTTTTCCATGTATGTGTATACTTTTTTACTTTTTTCTTCCCCATAACATAATTAGGCTAATGTTATACATGGCAGGATTATTTTTAATGGCTGAATGGTATTCCACTCTATCAAGGTACCATCTTTTATTTGTGCAGTTCCTTATCTTTGGTTATTTTCTATTTCTAACTTTTTTGTCATTGGAAATGATGCTGCATCTATCAATTGTGTTATCTATATCTTGCGGTGCTTATCCAGTTTTTTCCTAGAAAAAACTGTAGATATAGTAGAATTTCTTGGTCAAAGGGTATCCCCATGTTTATGGCCTTCAATTCATATTGCCAAGTTGCCTTTTAGAAAAGCCATGCCAACTTACACTCCCATCAGCACAGGGTCTCTTTACTTCCCCTCTTACCAACAAGGGACGTGATATTCCTTATGAATCTTTGCAAAGTCAGTAGATGGAAAATGGCATCTTGATCTTTAAGTCTGCATTACTTTACTCTCTAGTGAGACTTAATTTTTTTCATACGTTCATTGTTCATTTGCATTTCTTCTTTTGTTAATTTCCTGGTCATTATAGATTAATTCTGTGGGATTGAAATAGAGACATGTCTGATTTCTTTAGGTGAAGGCTCATACACAAAGTGCTAGATTGAGTTGTGTCCAAAAGCCCTTTCTATTTTGTTTTTGTAGTCAGAATCAAAAGGGTTTGTTTTAAATTGTCTGTTTGAAATTGTATCTAGTCTTAGAATGTCAGAACTAAAAGAGCTCATAGGGATTATTCATTCCATCTCCCAGTTTTACAGATGGGAAGACTGAGACCCAGAGAGGATAAGGGGCACGTCCAAAGTGACATGGCATAGCTTTCTGTTTCTATCTGACTCTTTCCTTCTCAATCATTTATGAAGAAAATGTGATGCTTGGAATGGTTCATTCTGTCTGGAAACATCTTTTACTCCCTACTCGTCTCTTGGACTAAAGATGGAAAGGTCGTCTATGAGGCTGAGATTCCTGATTGGTCAATGTCACTAATGGGACAGATTAGGAGAAAGCCTGGTCTGAATGTAAATGTCCTTGAAAAGGAAATGCAAGATCATGACTCTAAGACTCCACGGTGATTTGAAATAGACAGACGTAGGAGATGTTGTCAAGTTTCAGCATACTTAGGATTTGCTTTAATGAAAAGATTAAAATCATTAATGCATAATTTATAATTTTAATAAAAATAGGTGCTATAAAATATTTTAAAAATCATTTCTTTTCTTAATAAACCTTTTTATATTGCAATTTTGTCTATTCTATTAATTCTCTTACAAAAACCCTTCATAGTCTATTTCAGAGGATAGCTTTGCTGCAGTAACAAATAACCCCCCAAATATCAGGGATATTTTTTTTTAAACAATAAAAGTGTAGTTCTTGCTCACTCTGAATGTCCAATGGGGAGTGACTGGAGGCTTTGCTCATCATAGGCACTCATGGGCCTGGGCTGATGGAAGATTCATCTCGGCAGGGGAAGAGAATGTAGAAAATCACCCACTAATTTTATATGGGGCAGGGGTTGGCAAATTATGGCCTTTAGGCCAAATCTGACCTGTTACCTGTTTCTGTACATTCTGTAAGGTAGGAATATTTTTTTTACATTTTGAAATGGTTAAAAAAGATTAAAAGAATAATAATATTTTGTGACACAAAAATTACACGAAATTCAAATTTCAGCATTCATAAATAAAATTTTATTGGAACACAGCCATGCCCATTTGATACATATTATCTATGGCTGCTTTGGTGCTACAACAACAGAGTTGAATAGTTGTGACAGTGACCATATGGCCCCCGAAGCCTAAATATATGTCTGGCCTTCTATAGAAAAAGCTCGCTCACATTTTATTGGCTCAAACAAGTCACATGGCCTTGCCTAACTTCAAAAGAGATGGAGAAATGTACGTAAGGAGAACTGGACGTATTTGGTGAATAGCACTAATGAACGCCCCATAGGCAGAGAGAGAGTAAATTCCTAACTAGTATCTGGCTGAGATCTCACCAATTCTTAATGAATTGAATCTAGACTAAAGATAATTTACTATAAATGTCTGTTAAAAGCCTGAATTGCTTGTGTTCATGCAGACCTGGCCTTCCCTTAGAATGACTGCAATCGATCTGTGATTTTTCTCATAACTGCAATTTATAACTTGATAACAATAGCTAGAGAAATTTATAAGCAACCCAATGACCAGTTTTAAGAAAAAAATCAATTCTAGTTCTCCATAGTATAAGGGGACATTTAATACTGTAAATTGTCTGAGCTCAGTTAGAAAGAGAAAAAGAAAAGCATTTGTTTTCTTATTTTCTTATTCACAGCATCCTTTAGAGCTGTGGTCACCAACCCCCGGGCTGCGGACCAGTACGGGTCCATGGCCTGTTAGGAACCAGGCCACAGAACTCCACCTCCCCCCAGCCCCCACCCCTCTCCATGGAAAAATTGTCTTCCATGAAACTAGTCCCTTGTGCCAAAAAGGTTGGGGACCGCTGCTTTGGAGTAATCGCTTTTGACCCTTATCTGGAAGTAACATTTCTCAAACAGTGAAGGAGGCGAAATAGCCAGGCTGACACTCCTTCCTGAGCCAGTGTAAGTCCCTCCACCAGCTTCAGACAAGCCCCAGTTAAGTCCACAAGTGCCAAGTAAGCCATTGAGTCAATAGGAAATGTGAGTAATTTCAAAAAGTGATCGCAGTGCCGCTGGATGTGGAGCCCTCTCATGAGATGGAGACACATGCTCAGTTTTCTTCCCTGGAGCTCCGCAGTCACTGACACTGGTGTATTTACCACCACAAAGGACCAGGTCGGGCCTGCCCTTCCTGGGTCACTTTCTGCCGCTGGGACACCTAGACTCCAGAGAGCAAGCTCAGGAGTCCTGCCCCGCGGTTCCAGTTCTTGCTGAGATGTTTCCTTCCTATCTCTCACAAATTACAATTGCTTTCTTGTTAAAAATCTCCAAATAGCTCTAGTGCTTTTGCAAACCACACTTATTGGTAATGAATCATCCCCAGAGGGCATGTCTTCATGTAGTCTTTCTTACTTCCTTATGGTTCTGGAGACTGAGTAATCAGAGGATATAAGAGCCCTTGTTCCCTGCCATAAAATAAGTTTATAGAGATATAATTAGCAACAGTATTATCTTCATTTGGACTTAGCCATGCTAAATGTCCTATAAGAGTTGTTTACAAGGTGATATGAATGGTAATGGTATTAATAACGTGATTAGCCAGAAGTATCAATATTTCCCACCACTTACTGCCTCCTACTGAGGTTGCATGTGGAGTTCTGGGGTGGGGGTGAGCTGGAGGATTTATAGAAAGTTGTAAGGAAGCACTTAAGAGGGACCTTGTTCCTCTTTGAGTTAGTAGCCCAGGGAAGATTTCCATATACACAGATCCAGCAGCCCCAGATGCACTATGTTCTTTGAGATGGCGGCCCATGGCCCATCCAGACACCCCCTTCCATGGGGCCCAGCTTTCTTGCTGCCTCCTCCCGAAGCACTCAGAGCACTCCGTGGGGGCTTAAATTACTCCACCCTGTGTTGTGGATGGCCTTGGCTGTGGGCTGTGCTGTGGGCTGTGTTGTCTTCCTGACAAGAATGTGGGGTCTTTGAGATGGAAACCATGGTCTCATTTCAGAATCTCTTACAGCACCGGAGCACAAATAGGCTTACGTGCCCCACCCTCTGAGGGTCCCAGCCCTGTGTCTTTTAGCAGTCTGGCAGGTACCTCCCAGGTGCCCCTAGAATTATAGTAGGGAGAGGCAGGAGGCAGTAGATGCCATCTAGTGCAGCTGGCCTCTTTACAGTTGGGGACACTGAGGCTCGGAGAGGTGATCTTTTTTGCCAGGGTCCCATGTGGTGAGTGGCGGAGCAGAGAACAGAGCTCATCTCTCAGTTCCTAGGCCTGGCTTTTAAATGCATGGTTGGGAGGGGAGAAGAAGCTCTAACACCAGGCAGAGGGTAGTTCAGGCCATGTCCCAGAGTCCTGGCTGTTTGCCTACCCGAGGAAGATGCCTCTCTCTAGATGAGGCAGAACAATGCGGAGGAGGGAAGCCACTGTCAGGTGCCAGTTCTATCCCTTTTAAATGTGGCCATTCCTGAACCTCAGTTTCCTCATCTGGGAAGTTGGGATTTTCTGCCCTGATGGCCTCTCTGTGTGCTTGCAAGAGTCCCATGGGAGGCTTGCTGAGAAAGTGCTTGTGCTTCTAGGCTCCCTGCCTGGCTCTGGAAGGCTGGGCATGGCTGGAGCGAAAGTGAGTGGGGTGAGCTGGAGCCTCTCCCCAGGTCTTGTCCTCTCAGAAGGCAATGGTGCGCCCTTACTTCCTCTGTGTGGTGGTGCTTCCAGCCTGGGTCCCTGGCAGGGCTTCTGGGAGCTGCTTCTAGCCATGTAGTGTAGCACTCTGGGTGCAGAGTGCCAAAAGTCTGGCTCATCTGACACTGACATGTCCTGTGATTTATAGCCAAGAAGCCTGCTAAGTCTGGGATTAGCTCATCACTGCGGCAGCTCCAGACCCCCCACCCATCTGAGCTTTTTACCTTGACTTGGGCACTCAAGCTTGAGCACAAAATGAAAACTCTCAGCTGCTGGATTAGGGCTATGGCAGTCTCATAAGCCCATCTGCCCACACATGTGGGTACATGCTTTTTGATCTTGTCACTGGAGCCTGCATGTCAGGGAAGGGTCCTCAGAGTGTCTCTGAGGGCAGAGCTGGGCCGACCTCTTGTCCTCATCCAGGCCAACCTTAGTTGTCACCAGTGGGGACTGCCCCTCTGTGGGGGCAAGGGTCTTTCTTATTCAAGGCCTCCTGGGGAGTCTTGAACCAGGGCTGATCCCTGGATCCCCAGACCCAGAGGATCTTCTCATCACAGGCGAGCTGCTGCCCAGGGCAGAGGGCTCACGGCTGTGTGGGCAGAGGAAGGGTGACTGGCCACCTTAGAGCAGACCTCAGGACGGGGTCCCCAGGAAGGCCTTCTTCCCCAGGCCTGACAGCAAAGCTCTAGAAACAGTCTGTTTGAGGAGACTAGACTTCGTATAAGGAATTGGCATGAGGTTCTTCCATCGCTCCCCAGGAGGAGGCCTTTGGGAACCATCAGTTTGGGCTCTTCTAACACTCTGGGGTCAAGGGGGCAGCAGGATCACTGACCCTATCCCCTCTCCCTTTGACAACACCAGGAAAGTGTCCATCAGCTTGTGAACTCCTGAGTCCTGGCGACTGGGTCTGAGTGCTCTCTCTACTCACTTTGGTAGACACAGCAGGCACTCAATGTGTGCTCACAGTAAGTGCTGAATAAATGGATGAGTCAGGAGGGCATGAGAAAGGAAGAGTTGTTTGGTTTGGGTTTTGGTACCAGAAACAACCAAGAAATGTTTGAGCCTTTCCTTGGAGGAAAGTATGGAATTCCTGTGTGTGTCACCTGATGGGATAGTGCCTTCAGAGGGCCCAGTTGAGTGTTTGCGGGAGAAGCATGTGGCCCCAGGAAGCTCTACTGCGAGTTTCCACTCTCCCCTTTCATATCAAGGCTGTGTACCGCTGTTACATGGCTCCTCTTAGCCCTACTCAGATCCTATTATGCCAACGTAAATTGAGTTACAGCATCAAAAGCTCTTTGTTTAGTGAACCAAGCACTTTGTATTAGTTACTACATCTGTCTTGTTATTTTACATCATCCTTGCTAGAAGCCAGCACTGCATATCCTTGAGGAGAGAACTGTAAAGACTAAGTGATTTATGAAATCAATTTTGTTCTTTTGGTTATTCTTAAATGGGATAAACAGCAGTGTTGGGGCTCCAGTATATGCAGGGGAGGGGAACTGATGTGTGTCCCTTGGTTCTGGAGGACCATGGTGCCCATGGTACCCAACACACAATTGGCTGAGGGTGTGGCTGGGCTTTCTTCATAAGCTAATTAGGCACAGTCTGTTACAGCTAACAAATAGGGCACAGGTTCTTACAGAATGGATGCAGGGATGTGAGATTAAGATTGCCAATTCTTTGCATTTGTACAGCTTAAAAAATAGCCACTTTTTCCATACTATAAAAGTAATATGGTGTATATTGCAGAAAATTTGGAAAATAGAAACAAAGCACAGTTAAAACCAAATCCCAAATCCCAGCACTGAGGATGAAACACTGTTAACACTTTAGTGTGCAAACTTCTAGAATCTTTTAGGCAGGTTTGTGTATCTATACTCATACATAGGTACTTATAATTTTTATAAGAAAGGGATCAAAAGTGTGTTTGATTTTTACCCTCACAGCCCCTGTGTCTTTGGTTTCCCAGGAAGCTGACCGACCCAGTAGCCTCCACAAAGCCTTCCTTGCTCCCCGGCCACTGCCCTCCCCCAGCTTAACGCACAGCAGTGTGACTGAACACTGCCCATGTGTTGCCAACACCCACAGCTCTGTGTCTGCTGAGGTGGGTTTCCATGCTGCTGTAGGGGACAGGATCACCCAGGAAATACCATGCCATTCTGAGTCTCTTGGCAGCTCTTCCTGGCCCAGGGTGCTAGCGTGGCTATCGGTAGGCCCTGGCGTGGCTGACCTCCCAGGTTTTGAGGCAAATCCTGATCTGTGCATCCTGCAGGACCATCAGTTGTGCCTGTGCTTTCTGCTCCATCCTTTGCCACCCCTGGGTCATTGAAGATGACCTTCTCCTGCTTGAGGATGGCTCCAGGGAGGCATGTGAACAGCCTTAGCCCTGTGTGCAATGTACAGGATTTGGGGTGAATGGTGTGGAAGAAACCCAGGCTTTGCAGGCCTTTTTAGCTTGTGGAGGAAAATCATATAAGAGGAGCCTACAAACTTAGATGTCTTCTCTCTGGCCTTAAGAAAAGCTTGACAGTTCTTCTCTGAGTCATTCACAAGTGATGTTAAAGGATCTCTATCTTGGTGCTGATATAAAAGAGAGTATTTGCTCAATGTTCACTTTCCATTTTCCCAGAGAAATCAATCCTCCTTGTCAGAAAGACGTAGTCCTGAGACTGTATGTGCATCAATATCAGCTGAGCTTGGGGGCAGTGAGGGGGCAGGCAGGGTGCTGTGGGGTGGGCATGACGTTCCTTATTCAATATTCTCTGACTTCTGAGCTCACCCTGACTTTGTTCAGTTGATCGCCCGCTGCTGTCAGGAAGGCCTGTCCTTGAACATGGCTGAGCGATTCATTACCTGTCGAAGGCGCCCAGGTGTGTCTGCACTGGGGGCTCGTTTAGTTGGCTTAGTAATTAAAAGCAAACAAAGCCTGGATGGAGACCTATTGGTGTTGCTGGGGGCGCTGAGGCAGAAACAAGTGGGAAGGCAGCCAGGTTCCAGAGCTGAGGAAGACACAGTGTCACAAGAGGTGACAGAGTGCCGATTCCCTGGACTGAGGGAGCAAATGGCTCCTCCACAGCTGGCGTGATGAACCCACAGAGTTCTTGCTCTCATCTGGGCCTGAGGTGGGACTGTCACCGGGTGTGTAGCTGGGCATTCTGTGGTGAGAGAGGAGGGTGAGGCCTGTTCTCGGATCACTGCCCTGCTGGGCCCCTTTATTGGAATCAAATGGGGTGTTGGTGACATCTTAAGAGCAAACTGACTTTTAGTTATTAAGTCAGTGGCAGAGGTGGGAGTCAAATCCAGCGCTTCCCAACTCTAAAGCCGGGCTCTAGCTCTTTCCCCATAGGTTGGGGTTTATAATGGGTTGGATGAGTGGCCCCCCCCCCCCCCGCCATTCAGATGTATCTGACATCCCTGGAACCCATGTGTGTGTCTTTATTTGGCAAAAGGGTCTTTGCAGATATAATTAAGTTAAGGATCTTGAGATGGGGTGATTATCCTGGATTACCCAGGTGGACCCTGCATCCAATGACAAGTGTCCTTAGAAAAGAAAGATTGAGGGGGATTTTAGATGGGACAGAGAGAAGACACAGAGGACGAGGAGGCAATGTGACCACAGAGGCGGAGATCGAAGTGATGTGGCCATCAAGAAACATTGACAGCCACTGAAGCTGGAAGGGGCAGGACAGACTCTCCCTTAGAGCCCTTGGAAGGGGGTATGGCGCTGCAGGATTTCGGGCTTATCAGCTTTAGAACCATGAGGGAATACATTTCTGTTGTTATAAGCTACCCAGCGTGTGGTAATTTGTTATGGCACCCCCAGGAAACTAATGTGGGTGGCTCAGTACATGTCAGAAGCTGGGGATTTTCAGCCCATTTGCAATCGTAGTGGCATTTTTTTGGCTAACAGAGGCAGCCCTGTTGGGGTGTGGCCTGAGCGTGGAGCCATCTGAATCCATGTCTCCAGGCCTTTTGTGACATCGTGAGCTGCCCTAGTCTCGTGTCCTTCTTGCAATACCCTGAGTCCCCAGCCATGGAACACAGTGGAAATCGAACTGGTGTTGTGCATTTTCATGAATGGATTTTGCTCAGCTTGGAGGCACTGCTTCTTACCTGGAGGCAGTGGCAGGAAGTTGGTGCTGTTTGGGGCCTTTTGCCCTGAAATGCCCCCCTCCTCCCATTTTACAGTCTCACCGGCAGGTGACCTCACAGGACAGTTATAAATAGCAGCCAGGAGTGGGTTCTGAGTGCCTTGAAGTGGACGCACAATCACTTGATGACAGCTGAGCGCAGGGGAGACAGCTCGACGCTGGGGCCGTTGCTTCTCCTCTGTGCTGATGGTAATCGGACCAGGCAGATGTCACTGACAGCTGGGGCTAATGGGCTGTCAGGCAGGGCCAGACCAGCCTGGGACATCCTCCGGGCTCCCTGGCATGGGTCCAGCGCAGACCGAGGCACTCAAGCATGGGGCTGTCAGGCGGAGGCCAGCAAGCCTCATTGGAGTGGGGGTCTGCTGTCCCCACCCCACCTGGGTAGCTGTATTTTTCATTTGTAGGAAATGGTGATTTGAATTATTGATGAGAGATTAAAACTAAGCTAATTCAGTTCAATTTCTGCAATAGAAGAAACTATAATTAACCCAGAAGCAAAGGTCAGTGCAGAGGTAAATGGCTTGGGGGCAGAGGAATTGCAGAGAAGCCAGTTTGTGCTAAGGTGGAAATTATGCAAGACCATCTCTAGAAGCACTTTGAAATGAATTCATGATTTAAGACCAAAGTCTGGTGCCACCTGAAAGACCTTCATCTCAGCCTTGAGACTTTCTGAGCAAAGGATTGGCTGGGTTTGTTTCTTGAATATGTAGCGCTTAAAAAGGAGTGAACTGCTGGCTTCTGGGGTATGTGTCCTCCAAAGTGGCCCAGGAGCAGGGGGGTAGGGAGAACTGAGGCCAGGTTCTGACTCCTGAGTCCCTGTGTGAGCTGGGCAAGGCACCAAGTCTCCAAGTGACCTCAGTGTCTCTGTGAAGTGAGGAAGGGGGACCAGCCCCCCAGGCCTCCCCATCCCTGTCACCCCAGACTCTTGTCCTGTGGTTATAATGAGTGATTCCAGGCATGGCAGGAAAGGGCTGGCCAGTACCTTGACTGTCCCTCTGTTTTCACACTCAGCCACCCCGCAAAGGGGAGCTAAGAGTGTTCCCGACTTGTCTGTCTGTGGAGTTGGGTCTTTGTCTTGGTGGGGGTCCTGGACTGAGGTACTATTCAGCAACCTTGACAGGTTCAAGTTGGATCTTTGTCTTGGTGGGGGTCCTGCACTGAGGTACTATTCAGCAAACCATGGCATGCAATGGTTTTCCTGGCACGTGCCTGACTCCACCTCTCCCCTGCTCCAGGCTGCCTGTGTGTTTTGGGCAGGAAAAGCCATGCTCAGTGGCTTTGGCAATGAGTGTCCTGCTGAGGAGCTGGCACATAAGTGGGCCCTTCTAGCGTGTCATAGAAAGGAACAGGGCCTTCTTTGCCTGGACTCTTTTCACTCCAGTGAAAAGAGGATCTGAGTAATGCATCACCTCTTGTTTAATGGTGGTAAAATATATTCAGGTATTGTGATATTGTGAAATATGTATTTGGTCTTCATCTCCCTTTCCTGGCACAGAGCTCCTAAAACCCTTGGAATCTCTAGAATGATAAGTGTATCTTTTGAATGCTAATGAGGTGATTGGTGGCTGGGGTCCCCTACACAGCTTCAGGACAGGGGCTGGTCACAAGAAAGGCCAAGGCATGAATAGAGGGTTGAGACTTCCAGCCAACCTCTGGGGAGGGGAGAGGGGCCGAGGGTTGAGCTGATCACCAGTGGCCAAGGGTGCAACCTATCATGCCTGCGTAATGAAGCTTCTATAAAATCCTAAAAGGACTGGGTTCCGGGAGCTTCCGGATAGCTGAACAGGTAGAAATGCCTGGAGGGTGGCATCCCAGGGAGGCCGTGGAAGCTCTTTGCCCTTTCCCACATGCCTTGCCCTATGCTTCTCTTCCATCTGGATTAAACCGGTAAATGTAAGTAAAGTGTTTCCCTGAGTTCTGTGAGCCGCTGGAGCAAATTAATCGAAACTGAAGAGGGGGTTGTGGGAACCTGATTTATAGCTAGTCGTCAGAAGTATAGGTGATAACCTACCACTTGTAATTGGCGCCTGAAGTGGGAGCAGTCTTGTGGGACTGAGCCCTTAACCTGTGGGATGTGATGCTAACTCTAGGTAGATAGTGTCAGGATTGAGGTGAATAAGAGGCCACCCCGCTGGTGCCCGCTGGAGAATCATCTGCAGGATTGCTTGGTGTGTGGGAACCCCCGTACGTGTGGCATCAGGAGTATTGTACTGAGTGGTGCAGGAGTGGAGGGAAAAACACTTTGGCGTCTTTCCTATCTCTTCAGAGGTATTCACCTCAGAACGCTAGCAGTGGCTTTCAAACATCTAGCTAGCAGCAAAACTCGTTAAAAATGAAACCTCATGAGGAAATTCAATATGTAAGACAAACAAAAAGGGGGTTGCTCAGCCCCTCTCTCTGGCTCTTTCTCCCCAGAGGCAGGCTGGCCTCTGAGGGGCTGTGAGGATTTCTGCAGGGTCAGCTCCAGGGTATGCTGACCCTGGCCAGAAAGCCACCCAGTCATGGAAGCAGCCTTCCAGTGTTACAACAGAGGGACTTGAGGTGAGCAAGTTTGTCCCAGCAGGCTCCGGGCCAAGCAGGACCCCCTGGTTTCTAGCTCGGCTGGGGAGAGGGACGGGAGAGGAGGGCGTTCTGTCTGGGATACTGCACTGCCTCTCTGGGAGCTGCTCTCAGCCCTGCTGGGTGTTGGGGTCTCTGATTTCCTGAGGATCTGGTCTCCAATGAGATCTCCCCACTGTGTGACCTGTCCCGTAAGACTTAATTTTAGGCTAAGGCCTTACTCCTCCTTTTGTCTAAGGGGGCCCGAAGCAGGCCCTGGACGGGAAGAGAGTGGAGAGGATGAGGTCCCTGGAACGTCCACATCCTTAGCTTTCTGGCTTCCTGGGGACCCTGTGTTATTTTATACGACTCCACTCTCACCCTCCTTAAATTTCTTCAGCTTTAAAGTCGTCTCTCCCTCTTGGTAATGAAGATATAAACAATGCTGCTGCGCGTGACCCCTGATTTTAATTGGATTTTAGAGTGGTTTTAAATGAATGAATGAATGAAGTTCATGGGCTCTAAGAACATGCTCTTCTAGTAATGAGCTGAAACTATTACATTAATTTCCTAAGGACCTCTTCCTTCCTCGGTTTAGATTATTTGTAGACACTGGTCAATGCTGCATATAAATTGAGGTCTCAAAAGGCTAACTTAACAATTAATCAGAAGCATCTCCAACCCCTCAAAATGGAAAAAGTCCCACAATTACAAGAGGAAATCTACCTTCAGAGACCTCTTATTACTGAAGACGTGCACCTTGGACACATCAAGGGAATCTGGAGTGAACTCTGTTTATAAGGGTCCAGAGGGGCGAGGAGTGTTCATACATCAAAGGCATAATTCTTAGCATTTTGTCATATCAGCTTTTCTCTTTCTTCTTGCAGTACAAAGTCTTGGAGGAAAAGTCATCTCTGTCACTCAAGGAGTGCAGCAGGTTTGATTTAGAAATGTGCATGGGTGTGACCTCTATGGTCACTTTCCTTCATTCTTTCCTTCTCACTGTACCGTCCCTTTAGGCTCCTGTAAGACACTTGGCATCTGATACCCTTGCCTGTTGTGGTCTTCCTTCCTGCACCACCATGAATTTCCAAATGGTCTCCTTGCCTCTAGTATCTCAGTCCTCATTCTTGCTGAGCATGTGCCTGGACCTGTAATTATCTTGCTCAAGAATCCTCAGTGACTCCCTACTGCCCACAGGTTGAAGTAGGAGCTCTTGCCTCTGGCTTCTGGGCCCTGTTTTGTCCAGCCCTGCACTTCCTCCACAGCACCTGCTTCCCTTTCCCCACACGTGCTCAACTCTCCACTTGGGCTGGGCTCTTCATAGTGCTCCTCACCCCTGCACACACACACGCAGCTCATTCCTGCCTCCAAACTCTTGCTCCCATTGTTTCTAGGGTGGCACATATTATTTATCATCCCAACCAGGAATGTTTTGATAATGAAAAAGGACACTTTTAATAATAGTGGGATAATGGGTGTAAATTGGATGGTTCCAGGAAACCAGGACGTGTGGTTACTATAGCTGCATCCTGCCCTTGTTCCCTTTCACTTTTCTTTCTTTTTCTTTATTATTTTATTTTTTTTTAGAGACAGGGTCTTTCTCTGTCGCCAAGGCTAGAGTGTAGTAGCATGATCTTAGCTCACTGTAGCCTCAAACTCCTGGACGCAAGCTATACTCCTGCCTCAGCCTCTGGAGCTGGGACTACAGGTGTGTGCCACCACACCTGGCTAATTTTCCTATTTTTTGTAGAGATAGGGTCTTGCTATGGTGCCCAGGGTGGTCTCAAACTCCTGGCCTCAAGTGATCCTCCCACCCTAGTCTCCCAAATTGCTGGGATTACAGGTGTGAGCTTTTCATCTTTGTTCTCCCTCCTACGAAATTTAGCTCAAGTCTCTCCTGTCCTTAATGGCTCATTTACAGGAAGCTTCTGCAGGTAAATCTGAGTTTCTAAATCTGGATTATAAGGCTTTGCCTTCCCTGGCTCCATGCTTTCCATATGGGTAACTTCCAGGGTATTGGTGCCTGGATTAGGTGCAAGGGTTCTAAAGCAGGTGGGTCCTTCCTGTTAGTACCAAGAATTGGGCCACAGGTAAGGGTACATGATGTCACTCAGTTACGTGTTTCTGTGCACATATGTGTCATATTGCCATTCTTTTTGACTTTCCAGTACCTGAACCTCCTTATTCTTAGGGAATTTTCACCTTTTGAAGCAGAGTCTCTTTCTTGCTATATACAGTTAAAAATACCAGAGACTTGCTTTCTAGCTTCCCTTGCAATCAGGGTACAAGAACAGACCATCTGGAATCCAGTATGGCAAGGGTAGCAGCTGTGACAGTGGGCAGTGGTCCTAATGATGGTGACTCATAGCAGGTATTGGTGGCAGCTCCACCTAAGGTATATGTACCTGGTGCTATGGCATCAGTGGTAGCTTCTTAGGACCAGTTTTAGAGCAGCTGTGATTAGTTCCTGGTAGTGTACATCCAGGCCTCGTTCTCTGGCCCTCCCAGTGACTCTGGGAGCTATTTAGCATCCTTTGTTATAAAAAAAAATTAACATAAACAAAAGTAGAGAGAAAAAAATCATATAAGGAACCCTGACCCCTGTATACTCACCAGGAAGATCCAATAATTTTTTCCCTCCCTCCCTCACTCTTACTTTCTGACTCTCTATCTAAAAAATTTTAAGAGTATCTTATTGCTAATACTTCAGTATGAATCTCTAAAAAATAAGGACATTTTCTTATATAACCTTACTATTTTCATCATACCTAGTGCCAGTAATTCCTTAATATTGTCTTATATTCAGTCTGTATTTCCATAGTTGTATCAAAAATGTCATTTTTAAAGGTATTTTTCTTATTTTAATAGACGTAGGGGGTGCAAGTTGAATTCCATTACATATATATATAGTATAGTGGTGGAGTCTTGGCTTTTGCCATACCCATCACCCAAGTAGTGTGCATTGTACCCCATAGGTAATTTTTAATTCCTCAGCCCCTCTCCTCCTTCCCCCTTGGGAGTCTCCAAGGTCCATTATAGCACTCTGGGTGCCCTTGTGTAGCCATAGTTTAGCTCCTACTTGTAAGTGAGAACATGTGACATTTATTTTTCTGTTCCTGAGTTACTTTACTTAGGATAACAGCCTCCAGCTCCATTCTAGTTGCTGCAAAAGACATTATTTCATTCTTTCTTATCCCTAAGTAGTATTCTATGGTGTGTGTGTATGTATATACCACATTTTCTTTATCCACTCATCAGTTGATGGGCACTTAGGTTGATTCCATATCTTTGTGATTGTGAGTAGTGCTACGATACACATACAAATGCAGGTATCTTTTTGATAAAATTATTTCTTTTCCTCTGGGTAGAAACCCAGTAGTGGGATTGCAGGATTGAATGGTAGATCTACTTTTAGTTCTTTGAGAAATATCCACACTGATCTCCATAGAGATTGTACTAACTTACATTCCCACCAACAGTGTGTAATTGTTTTTTGACTTTTTATTAATGGCCATTTTAATTGGAGCAAGATGGTATCTCATTGTGATTTTCTGTTTTTGTTGTTTTTTTGTTTTTGAGACAGAGTCTCACTCTGTTGCCCCAGCTAGAGTGCAGTGGCATCATCATAGCTCACTGAAACCTCAAACTCCTGGGCTCAAGTGATTCTCCTGCCTCAGCCTCCAAAGTAGCTGGGACTATAGACATGCACCACCACGCCTGGCCAATTTTTCTATTTTTTGTAGAGACAGGGTCTCGCTCTTGCTCAGGCTGGTCTCAAACTACTGACCTCAAGTGATCCTCCCACTTCGGCCTCCAAGAGTGCTAGGATTATAGGCGTAAGCCACCGAGCCTGGTTTTCACTGTGTTTTTAATCTGTATTTTCCTGATGATTAGTGATATTGAGCATTTTTTCATGTTTCTTGGCCATTTGTATGTCTTCTTTTGAAAAATGTCTGTTCACGTCATTTGCCCACTTTTTAATGGATTTGTTTGTTTTTTTCTTACTGAGTTGTTTAAGTTCCTTGCATATCCTGGATATTTGTCCTTTGTCAGACACATAGTCCCATGCTCATGGATTGGAAGAATGAATATTGTTAAAATGACCATACTATAGATTGTACAGCAATCTACAGATTTAATGCCATTCCTATCAAAATATCAATGTCATTTTTTCACAGAATTAGAAAAAACAATTCTAAAATTCATATGAAAACAAAAAAGTGCCCAAATAGCCAAAGCAATCCTAAGCAAAAAGAACAAAACTAGAGGCATCGTATTACCTGACTTCAAATTATACTACAAGGCTAAATCACCAAAACAGCATGGTACTAGCATAAAAGTAGACTCAAAAATGCCTTTTTATAGTGATTCACACAAGGTCTACACTTTAGATTTAGTTTTTATGTTTCTGAAGTCTCTTTTACTATAGAATCATCCCATGTCATTGACTTGCTTTGCTGAAGAAACCAGCTTTGTTGTCCTGTGGGTCTCACATTCTGGATACATCTGATTACTTCCTCATGGTGGTGTTTTAACTTGTTCCTCTACCCCTGACATTACTTAGAAACAGGAAATTGATCTGAACACTTGATTAGATTCAGGTTTAACTGTTTTGGCAAGAATATTCCATAGTGATGCTATGTACTTCACTCTGTATTGTATCTAGAGGCTCATAATGTCTGTATCCTCACTTTTAGGGCTACCTAAAAGTTTGATCAGTGGGTTCAGTTGTTGGCAGCCTGAATCCTTCATTGAAAAACTGGGTTTTACCCCTTACAACAGCAAGTAATCTAGCACACTACTTTGGCACCCTGTAGATATCCACTTCTCCCTTAATTTTTTACCCATTTTAGCATCCATTGATCATCATTGATTCAATATCTTTTAATATATTTCCTTTTTGCTTAAGTCCACTAGAGTGATTTGCTTACAAATAAACCTGATTAAAAATTTAAAATAAGATTTTTTTTTTGGTTGAAAAACCATCATAACAATTGCTGGCTGCTTTATCTAAAAGCATGATATACTATCTGAGGAAAGATTTAAAGAAATAGAAAAGCTTCAGTGCCTTCTCCCACATCTTCAGCTATTACAGATATCTGGTCATACTGAGCTTGAGTAGAACAGTGTTCTTGTATTTATTGAGACAACACTGGCTGCTGTAAAAAAAAAATAAGCCCCCAAAATGTCAGTGGCCTAATGCTAAAGAAGTTTATTTTTTATTGTTTATTTTTCATGTTCCTGCTTAGCGGGCAGCTTTTCAGCTTTTCCCCACACAGTGATCCAGGGATCCAGGATCTGTTCATTTTGACTCCTCCATCCCCTAGGCCCTGTGGTTTTCTGCATCCAGCCAGAAGGAGGAAGAAAGGGTGGAGAGAGCACACCTGCTTCTTACCTGCCTTGGTCTAGAAGTGCTACCTATCATTTCCTTTCTCTGTCCTTTTGTGAGAATTAGTCACATGGCCAGTACTAGAAGCAAGAAGGGCTGGGAAATGGAGTCCCCTGCAGGGCAGCCGATCCCAGGGACATCTCTATACTGTGCAAGAGAGAGCATAAATTCTCATGGACAATTTTGCCATGACTCTTTCTTGGTACATCTGGGGCCTGACTTTAGTGATATAATCCACACATGGATACTGTGGGTGCGATATCCCTGTAAATTTTCCTCTTGTTGCAGCTTTTGAGTATGGACTTCTCATTCTGCTGGTGTTGCCCATCTTGCCCTCTATCTGATTATTCCCTTGATGTCTCTGTGTCCTAGGGAGGGTCTGTCTCTAGCTCAGGCTTGGCAAGAACCAGAAGAGAATGAGATTATTACCTTTTGTTGAAGGCGTGATGTCAATATGAATCCCTCAAGAAATTCTGTTACTAATCAGAAGAAAGTTATTTTCTCTAGAGAGAGGGACTTCTTCCTTTAATCAGTGTTTTCATGACTTAATAATTTCTCTTTCCTAACCTCCTTGTGAACTTTCCAAAGTTTGACAACAGTCTATAACACAGTTTGTATTAAACATTTAAAGGGATGCATTGAAACATGTTTTAAGGAAAAATCAATGGTATCTGTTATAACTTTCTTGCAAATCTTAAACGTCCCCGATTACTGCCCTTTTCTGAAAATAGCACTGTATTTGTTAGAACACACTATTTATTTATAATGTACACTACATTGTTCTCTAATAGTTTAATATGTCTTTTTCTTTCCTCCAACAAGTTTAGAAGTCCCCAGGGAGAGGGAAGAAGATATCATATGTCTTGGTTCCTCCTCGGTCCCTAGCTCAGGGCTGGCCACAGACATTACTTGGTGGGTTGGTAGAGTGCTCTCCCGTTGCCTTGAAAAAAAGTGACTCAAGAAGCCTAAACACTAGCACTTAGCAAAGCTCAAGCTGCACTTGGCTTTGGCTTTGTTGGAATGTTGTAGAGTTGGGATCCTCTGTCATGATATTCTCCCTGTAAAGCCTCTGTCACACAGAGGCTAACAAACTGTGTAACGTATAAATCACAGACACGAAGCTGAAAAGCCCATTTAAATGTTCCATAGACAAAAACGTACATGAAGTGGGGTAGGGGGTGAGGAGGTAATGCCGGTGCCAGGTGAGCCTCTCGATTCAAGGGTGCTTCCAGTCCGAAGGGAAGAAAACCAATCTTGGAAGACTGCTCCCTAGCAGCTGATGGCCCTATAACAGCATAAACAATGACAAGTTCCATAAACATCACAAATGGAGGAATTTGCCTTGAAGTTCCTTCTGGGATCTAATTTAAAGGCATATCTTGGTGAAACTGAGGTCATGAAGGAAGCAGAAATAAGCAGAGGGAAATGCGGTGTGACAGCTGGACTCTCCCAGCTGGTCCAGGCGAGCTGTGCTGCTCTGTGGAGAAGGACTTCTGGGGAAGGAGTTGTTGGTGGGAGGAGACCCTGCAGGCCTCCTGACACCAGACACCACAGAACAGGAGCTGTGCTGCGCTGAGAAGAGGATTTGGAGCACGAAGACCCAAGTTTGAGTCTTACTTCTGCCATTTACTGTAGTTGTGTGACCTTGAGCAAGTCAGTGTGCCTGTGGGTCGCCGCCTCCTCCTGTGAGATATGGAGCTGAAGTTAATGCCCTATTGGGCTGCTGGGAGGATTAAATGCAGTCACATCTCCAAGGGCAGGGAGGGTGGCTGTCACACTGTCATTTGATTAACAAGGAGGTGCTGGCCAGGGGCAGTTTATATTGTGTCCCCCAGTACGAGGCTTTATTTAGGCTTTTATTTTCTGAAAAACAGACTTTTTCTTTTCATTTTTAAAACCAGAATTGGAAATTTGAAGTTGGAAATAGGAGGCCTCATCTGGAACAATGTGTGGGCAGCCCCGTTTCATCTGGATCTGTGGATGTATTGTGAATTTCTCCTGTCACCTAAACCCGCCTGTGACTCCAACACTGCTATGAGTTTAGCAAGTGAAAAGCACACAGAGAGACACTTAAATTAGAGCTTGCAGTTCAAGGAGACCCTCAGCCTGAGTGTCATTGTGCAGAGAGGGTGAAGAGCCTTGTGTGTGTCCCAGGAGGTCCAAGAGGTCCTTGTGAGCAGTGACACCTCTGTACTTCTCTGAGCAGAGGGGAGATGTCTGGAGCTCTGGGTGTCATTGGAGCCTGTGGTCTAAAAACTGTCAAGAGGGAAGAAGACTTCCTCCCAAGGGAGGAAAGCTGAACCCGAAAGCTGTCCCTGTTCCCACCCAGTGGTGGGGGGGACAGAGTGTGTGGCTGTTTATTTCCAAAGTGAAGTTGCCTTCACTCTCTTGTTTCAGTTGCTTCTTATTTTAGCTGAACGTTCTGACGTCTCTCTCCAGGGCTGAAAGGAGGTGTTCACTGCATGCAGGAGGCAGGGGAACAGTAGGTTGCGGCTGAGCACTGAGAAGGCTTCGGGAAGCTGTGTGTGTGGGGTGGGCGTGTGGGTGGAGGGCTGGGTGGATCTGCTTGGTTCTGGAAATCCTGTTGATTTTCCTGGAAATTTTGTGTGTGTGTATTTTGTCTTCAAAAACATCTTTTCTTGGAATGTGTTGGAAGAGAAGGTCTGGGTGGGAGACTTCAAGCCGAGTCCTTTTCTGAGATGAGTGAGATTCTTTTGTGCTCACAACCGTGGTACAATTCCTCCTAGAAAAGGAGCCTGTAGAGAGAGGGGATTTGGTGTGGAGTGGGGGAAGGTGTAGGGGAGCACAGATCTGTTCTTTAGGGCAGATTACACTCAAACCTCCCCTGAAATTGGTGGAAAACGTTTGCAGCCCTCTGTGGTTTGGAAGATTATGCAGCTATCACAATGAGCTTCGTGAGTAGGCTGTGGGAGCTGGATTTAATTTTATGTCTGCTGGGAGATTCCGGCAGTGTGTTTTTGTGGTGCGAAATCATTATTTACAATGAAGCACTTACAGAGAAGTAGTAAAGTTAATGGAGGTTTCAGTGGAATTAGCCTTGTTAAGTTCCCTAGTGATACAGTCGGCTCCCCTCTCCCGGAGCCGGATCCAGCAGGCAGGCAGTGCGCAGAGCTAGTGGAGTTTGGGATGCTGATGAAATGTGGACCCCAAGCAGCGAGCCTCGGGCCTCCAGAGTCTAGGCTGTGGCTAGGCTCTGTGATGAGGCTGCCTCCCTGGCTAACAGCCCCTGTGTGGCCGTGCTGTGAGTTTCCAGCCCCGGCAGCTCCTCGCAGAGTAAATGCTGTTAATTCCACTGCTCGCCATTGGCACTGGCTGCTGCTGTACGGAGTGCTGGGACCTAGAGTTTGCAGGGGTAGGAAGGGAAGGGGTGAGGTGCGAGTTGCCCCCATACTCACGTTTCCTGAAGGGGTGAGCAGGCTGCACCATGTGAAAGGCGACTCATTCAGGGCCATGTGCCAGGAGATTCTTGCATCAAAATTCTCCTGGGCAAAGTTGCTATGTCCAGTCCCGGCTCCCAGGGCTTAGGAGTTAGGCAGATGTGGGTCTGAATCCAGATTCTACTGGATGACCTTGAACATGTTATACAGGCTCTTGAGCTTCATTTTCCTTATCTCTAAAATGGGGACAGCAGCATAGGTTGTTGGGAGGATTATGTGGCTTCCAATATGGAAAGCACTTAGTACCATGTCAGGCACATGCCAGATCCTGCTGGTTCTTCACTTTGTGTCTCTCGGCTTCCACCCACCCCTCCATGCTCTGTATTTCTGGGCCAGAGAGTGCACAGCTGCAGTTTTCAGGCTTCCTTTCCAGGTGGCTTCCTCTCAAGTTCTGCCCACGGGAGGCTGGAAGGTGGGAAGAGAAGGGAGACTTACTTCTTCCTCATTCTCTTGCTTTCTTCCTTCTTCCCGGGGTGTCTCTGACGCAGGGGCAGCTGAGAGGTGGGGCCCTTCCTCCATGCTCCCAGCTCCCGAGACAGAAACCCTTTGCCTTAAGACTCAGGTCTAGGTCACCTCACCTCTTGCCTTTGTGCCCCCCAGCCCCAGGGGACGTATTGGCTTCTTGCATTACCTAATCTTTGGTCACCTCATCATCTCCTTCCTATCCCAGCACCTGTGTAAGCAATTCGCTGTGTCAACTCTGCTTGGCTTGAAGGACCTAGCATGGCTTCTGTTTGCCTGGCTGGACTATGCCTGATATGGTGGAATGCCCATCAGTCCTGTCCAGAGCATGGCCTTGGAACAAGACAAGGTGAGGTCTGCACACCCTGGCTTCAGCCCTTACTTGCTGTGTGACCTGAGCCGCTACATCTGCAACTGTGAAGTGGGGGTGATAGTAGACTCAACTTCACAGGGTTGTTGGGAGGATTTTAAAAGAACACAATAGAAGTAAAAAGCTTAACATGGTGGGCTAGTGAACATCAACAAAACATGAGGGTATGTGTTTGTTGCTTTCTCAGGTTGGCCCAGGAGTACTGCGGATGCCACAGGCAAGGGCAAGTGAGGTGGTGGGCCCGGGCCTGAGTATCTGTGGGCAGCCAGGAACTGCAGGGGGCCTGGAAGCCCTGGATAGGGGCTGTCTGGAGAACAGTCTTTACAACCCTTTCCTCCCCACCACCTCCTCCGAGTGTAGCTCAGAGCTTCAGCTAAGTGCCAGGGCCAGGCCTGTCCTGGGGCCACCTGGTGTTGTGGCTTTTTCTCCAAGTCTCCAGAGCTCAGGTAAGTGAGGAAGGTCAGTGCCTCCATCTGAAGAGTCACTGGTAGCGTTGCTATTAAAATCTACTTAGTCATTCATTTTACCTAATTAGTCAATGACCTAACATCAACCTATAATGTTATTTTCTACTCAGAATGACACCATGGGGTTTGGAGAGCTAGAATATCTTATCTGTCACTCAATGGCCAAAGTTCCTAGCCCTTCTTGCTCAGACCCTCCAGTGGGGATTGGTGGTGTTGGCCTCGCCTGGGGGTTATCTGGGAGTTGCAGGGCCTGGGAGCCGATCCATGCGCCACCCTTTAGGGCCCTGTGGAGTGCCAGGTCAGCATCTCTATTGTAAATGGCCTTCCCGGGCTTTTCATCTCTAGGAGAGGAGAGTCATGCTGAGCAAACTGAGACTTGGCAAACCTTGAAAGGATCTGAACCAGCAGAGGCAACTAGCATCCTAAGCAGGTGACCCAGATAGTATGGACCTACCCACCTGGTTACACTCTGTGTGGTCCTACCCTTCCTCAGGTGGTCCTGGAGAGCTGCAGCTGGGGACCATGCACTCAAAGTAGCCCCAGAACCCCAGAGTGTGGGATGCCCCTCTACCCTATGCCCTCCCCTTTGGGAGCCCACCTGCCTCACGGGCATCTTCCCCTCAGACAGCTCAGCTCCCAGGGTTCCCCTTTCTGCCCCCAGCCTTTGCCCACTTCACTCACCTTGCTGGGAATGCCCCTCCTCTCCATGAATGCAGATCCTATTTGTTCTTTAAGGCTCTAGGGAAACTGCCCTGGCTGTCCAGAGCCTGCTTACCTCACTCCTTCCTGTCCTCTGTTTTGTATAACCAACACATCATTATGTTTTACTTGAAATGATTCTCTAGATCTTTGCAAATGCCGGGCTGGAGTCTCTTTGTTGGTCCCTATAATGCATGAGATTGCATGACCAGCCCTACAGGAGTTTAGATTTCCTCTTGGGGCACTTGGTATGATTCTGGGTACTCATACCAGGAAGACAGAGCTTTTGGGGTATTGTTGTATGGGCCAATTGGCTAGACTTTCCCCCCCTATGGATAGGGAGGAACATAGACCAAAGCTTTTCAGGCCCAACTTTGTGCCAGAAATGCCTGGGGAAGTATTTAAAAATACAATTCCCAGACCTCGCCCCCAATATTCTATTTTACTAGATTTGGAGGAAGGGCCTGGGAATGTGTGTTTTTAAACAAGATCTCCCAGGTAATTCTAATATCAAGCAGAGTGTAGGAACCCTGGCATAGAATAACACATGGGCCAGCCAATTACCTTTACAAGTATGCCATATCCTGAATTTTGGGGACAGTCTTATTCAAGCATTCTGTTCCATTGCTCCCACAAACCACAGAAATAATACAGAAATCCCCAGGCTTTGTCACCCAAGGTGAATCTCTCAGGCCACCTCTCAGACACGGATAAGCCAGTAGACATTTTCTAGACCTCAAGTCCTGAGTTAGGAAGTGGAAACTGTGTACCCTTCCCACAAAAACGTTTTAATCATGAAGCTTTTGATTTTTAATTCTCTTGGAATCTAAGATGTAGGAGGTACCTTAGCCAAATAATTCAAGAATCTCCTCTACGCTGTTCACTCACTGCTAGAACTATCCCAGCAACAGAAGCTCACACCTATGCCACATAGACGACTGTGAGCAGTTGACTGGTTAGGCCTTTCTCTATAAGTGAATCGACATCCACCTCTCTGTCCCTTCTGGCCACTGGTCTTATCCTGGAGCAGGGGTTTTCAACCCTGGCTGCATCTTATTATCACATCTTGACATCCAGGCCTCTTGCACTGAGATTCTGATTTGGTTGGTCTCGGGTGAGGCCCTGGCCTTAGCTCTGATGTACAGCCGGATTCGAGAAGCACCTGGAATAAGCCATGTGGCTCACATATGTGTATGTAGTACAAGAGGAAACAAATTGGAGCAAAATTTAAGAAAACATAAACACTTGGGCACAGTTTAGAACTTTCCTTACTAAACTGTAGTTATTCCTCATCGTTGGGGTTCCTGGTTCTGTTTTCCAGACAATTTTAAACTCTTTCTCATTGTAGCAATTTGTTTGGGAATAACACTGATGACACTGATGACTGGGCTAACTTCTGCTATCTGCATAGTTGCATTGGTTACGGCTTTCCTTTAACTCTGCTTTGCACTGTCTGGGCCTTGTCTGTCCCTTAGTTATTTATTTATTTATTTTTGTGAGGGGAAGCTTAACTTCCTGTTGCTCTAAATTGTCCAAACATTTTCTCTCCAGAGCATCAAAAGAAAAGACAGGAAGAAGGAAGTCACAGCCGTCCCCTGTGTTTTTCATCATCCTATTTCCAATCTGACATATTCCCGGGGCCAGGGGGTGTCACTGTCCTCCACGGTGTGCCGGGGGCACTGGCAAGGGATGAAGATTATCCGTTAACACCTTCCACCCCCATCCAGGGACTCCTGCCCAATTCAGCTTCCAAAACAGGAACGTGTTCATTATGCCGAACACTGGAAGACTTTTGCTTTTTAAAATGAAATGTGGCTCCCTTACAATCTCCGACTGGAGGATACACATCTTGTCCATTCCTCCCTTTGTCCTCCCCCAACCCCAGCCTTGTGCTAAGACCCAGCGGGCCCTCAGGAAGCACTCACTGTAGTAAGTTCAGTTGAGTTTCTCACGGTCTCCGCACTGGGCCCACCCTAAGAGGAGCGCACAGGGAATGTTGGTGTCAGGTGCTGTATTCTCACTTCAGGCTCTTGTTGTCCCTGTTGGTGACACTCCCTGGTTTCACAGCCCCCGCTGCATGGTGTTTAGCCCAGGACAATAAACTTATTGTACGATCCGGGGATGGAATTTGTTAATAAGAAGGCATGTGAGTTCTACATACTCTAAGATTTTCAAATAAGCATCTTGTTTCTTTGGAATGGAATGCTCTCACCCTGTGCACCTGGTTTATAGGATTCATTAATTCTACTATTAGAAGCAGATTCCTATTAAAGTCAGTTAATAAACTGTGATAGTCTCTCGGTGGACCAGAAGCCAGGAAGTACAGGAGCCTAATAATAGCAATGCCATGCAGGGGACAATGCTGCTTCTGTTCCTTGGCAGGGGAGGGCTAGCTCCTATCATTTACACACACGGTGAATTCAAGGCACTGCAAAGGAATCTGTCGGGGAAATGTAGGGGGAAAGAAGAAAAGTCAGTGCAGGCTTTGTGTTTTAATCTTAAGGCAGGAAAACCTGCATTGTGCAAAAAGATTAAACATATGAGAACAAAATGGATCCCAGATTTGACATTATGCTTTTCTCAAATCTACCACGTGTGAAGCTTGGTTATTCTAGGCACCCACAGTCCAAGACAGTAGCCACAGCCACATGTGGTTATTGAGCCTGAAGTGTGGCTAGTCTAAACTGAGATGTTCAATAAGTGTAAAATATACCCACGAGTTTGAAGACTTGGTACAAAAAACATGTAAAATAGCCAATGAATTTTTTATATTGATTGAAATGATAATATTTTAGATATATTGGGCTAAATAGAATGTATTATTAAAATTGATTTCACATGTTTCTTTTCTCCTTTTTAAAAATGTGGCCACAAGACAATGCAAAATTACATACATGGCTCACATTTGTGGCTTACCTTCTATTTCTATTTCTATTTCTATTTCTGTTTCTTTTTTCTTTTCTTTTCTTTTCTTTTAGACAGGGTCTCACTCTGTCACCCAGGCTGGAGTGCAGTGGCCTCGTCATAGCTTACTGCAACCTCCAACTCCTGGGCTCAAGCGATGCTCCCACCTCAGCCTCCTGAGTAGCTGGGACTATAGGGTGCACTACCACACCTGGCTAATTTTTCTATTTTTTGTAGAGATGGGGTCTCATTCTTGCTAGGCTGGTCTCAAACTCCTGGTCTCAAGCAATCCTCCCGCCTTGGCCTCCCAGAGTGCTAGGATTATTAGGATTATGGGCATGAGCCACTGCACCCACCTTACTTTCTATTTCAGTAGGACAACGTGGAGGGTGGACTCTCCCTCTATTGGACAGGAGGCTGATGACTCCTGGAGATGAGTATGGGTGTGTGGTTGAGATGCTCCCTGGCCCATCTTAGCCTCTGTGTTGCCAGAGTCTGCTCTTCCTGGAAAACCAATTGACAGAAAGTTAACAAGATAGCCCGGGGGGAGCCATCTTCCGGTGAACTTTCTTTTGGAAGCCCCAGCCCAGTTCGTGTTTTTTCTTTGTTCAAAACAGAAGTGCTACCATGGAGGAACCAGCCTAGCCACCATGTCACAGAGTTTGGGAAATATTCATCAATCATTTATTAAGCATCTAGTAAGTGTCAGGCACTGTCCTGAGCACTACGATGCAGCGGTGGACATGGCAGATAAGCTTCTACTCTCCTGGAGCTTATATTCCACAGTGGAGACAGACAGTTACCAAGTATGGAAAGCAATGAGCAAGATGCTGTTAGGCAATGATAGTTGCATAGAAGTAAAATAAAACAGGGACATTGAGTCAAAAAGGAGGGAGGTGGGAGTGGGGACCTTAAATAAGGTGGCCTAGAAGGCCTCTCTGAGGACATTACGTTAGAGTTGACATTTGAATAATAAGAAGGAGCCCATCATATGGAAATGTGAAAGCAAAACACCCTAGGCAGAGGGATAAGCTAGTGCAAAGGCCCCAAGGCTTGGCCGAACTTGGTGTATTTGAGGACTGGAAGGAAGACACGTAGGAAAGGCCATGATGGGAACTGAGAGTGGAGAAGTGTTGGGGATGGACCGTGAGAGGCCTAGTAGCTGTGGTGAGGAGCTCAGATTTCAGTCTAAGGGACTCTGGGAGCCCTGCAGGGTTTCAGGCACGAGTGACGTGACCACTCTGGTTCCTCTGTGGAGGGTGGGCCACGGAGAGACAAGCATGGCAGCAGAACCAGCGGAGGGGGTATTTCCAGGCAGATGGTGGTGAGTGAACCAGGACGATGCGGTGGAGGTGGAGAGAGGTGGTTGAACTCGATTCGTTTTGGTGGTAGAGCTGCCTGGAGTGGCTGATCATTTGGCTGTGGAGTGTGAGGGAAAGAAGGCATATGAGTGATGCCTAGATTTTCATCCCGAGCAACTGGATATTTGAATGCTGGTGTCCTTTACTGAGGAGAGCCTGGGAGAAGAGTGAATTTTGCAACAGGTGGGATTAAGAGAATTATCAAGGGTGCGATTTTCGATCTGCTGAGCTAAAGATTCCAAGTGCAGACATTGAGGGGGGTCTTGGGTCTACGACCCAGGATAGAACTCAGGGGAAAGTCTGGGCCTGGGACGTGACTATGGAAGCCATGGGCACCTATGTGACATTTAAAACTACAGATCCAGATGGGATCCCTAGGGGTGAGAGGGTGGATGGAGAATGGCGGAGTTCTAAGAACCCTGGGTTTTAGGCCCCTCCAATATTTAGAGGCTGAGCAGAGGAAGAGAAGCCAGCAAAGGTGAAAGTAAGTTTGATTGAAGGTGCAGAAGCCAACCCTGAAAAGGCCTAAAACTCTTTAGCGCTGGTTGGCTCCAGGTATGAACTCTTAGTTTTTGGCCTTTTGATGATTTGTGTTTGAGGAATTCCCAGGCCTAAGGAGGCCTCAGGTTTGAGTGGGGAAGAGGTGATGCTTCTTGGGGATGCCTCTGGCAGCAATCTCGCTGTCCCACGCTACACCCATGATGCTGTGGAAGCAGCTTTTGTTCAGGGTGGGATTTTAGCCAGGTACCCACTTATGAGAGCAATCTAGGAAGGCTTCATGGAAGAGGCAAGCCCTGAGCAAGTCTTCATGAGCAGGGAGAATCAAGATGGCAGAGGGCCCTCTAGGTATGAAAGCAAAGCTTGAGGCAGGGGTGAGCGTGGAGTGCATGGGGGAAGTGGCAGAGAGGAGAGGGATCATGAAGAAGTCTAAGGTACACATGGCAACTTGTCAAGTGTCTATATCAGAACTCAGTAACTTTTTTGTTTCCGAAAGTAGAGGTTTTGTGTGGGTGTGTAAAGGAAATACGATTGGACAGGCCCACTGATGCCTGCTTGGAAATAGTGCAGCACTTTTGAGCAGCAGAATGATGAGATCAAGGCGGTGTTTGAGGGTAATTCAAGTGACATGGGGCAATGGGAAAGGCAGCTGAGGTTTTGAAATACAAATACTGTAGCCATCATGTCCAGGCGAGGTCAGAAGAACTGGAGACAGAGCCCTGAGAAGGCTGTGCCAGATGAACCGGAAGATTCTGACTGCCCGGAAGCTCTGGAATAGCCCTGGGGTGTCACCTGTGAGAGGGGCAACCCCAGGAGTGGTGGCCTTAGGATTCAGATCCTCAAAAGCCAGAAGCAGAGGAAGTCCTTGGCTGTGATTCCCAAGCTCTCCTTGCTTTCAAGAATGGGCCAAGTCTGTGGCTCATGTGGCACCCTGTGAAGGAGCCTTAAGGTCTTGAAGTAGCTGTGCAACCTATAAGTGCGTTGCTTCTATTTGTATAATTGTTTATTAAATATCCATATCCCCAGCCCAGCCAGACTACCTTAAGGGAAGCCCAAGTCTGCCTTTGTGCATCATGACATTCCCAGACCCCAGCACAAGACCTGGCAAATAGCAGGTGCTAAGTTAATGTCTATGGACTGACTGGAAGCCAGAGGTGTCCTCCTGGTCTGGACCGTCAGGCTGGGAGGACCTCGCATAGAGGAGGAAGTCATCCCTTCCATTTTCTGGGCAGCCCATGACAGCTATGGGATGCCTGCTGTGAGCCCTGCATTTGCAGCCTCAGGGAGCATCTTCAGATGGGTCTCGGCTCCTTCCCCACCCCCCGTCTCCCTCCTGCACTGTGAACTGGTCTCATCTGGCCACGTGGTAGTTTGGGATTTATTTCTACACGATGTTCTTTTTTTTCTTTTTTTTTGGTGCTACTCTGACTTAGGGGTAGACATTATTTCTTTGAACATTTGAAACCCCAGATCTTGTTTGTTGAGACCAGTTCTACCAAAAGAGGGGTGCAGGACCAGGAGGGGCTGCCAGAACACACCAGACTGAGTGCCTGGGGGCAGCAAGATATACTCCTGCAGTCCCCTGTCACCAGTGCCCATGGTGCCCTTTGAGATCATCTTACCTACTAGTAGGAAAAGGCTCTTCTTGCCTCTGGCCCTTGTACTCAAGTTCACACAGCCTGTTCCAAATAACTGCCCTTGAAGTGAGCAGGTTAAGCTACTGTTTACTGTGCATCCTACGGAACAAACAATCCTGGTGGTTTCACTGATTTCCTTTTTCTGTTCTATCTTCCAGGTTCAGCCGGGTTTTGTTCATATGTGTGGGGGGCAGGGGAGTGAGTGAAGGGCACATTTGCCCCTTATGGTGCTTGGGTTGTCACATAGGCTCCAGGGTTTTCCCGTCTTCTCCTCCAGCGAAGAAGCACAGAGGGGCAGCCGAGTGAGATCCCAGCTGGCTTGTTCCTGGACATCCTCTTTCAGTGACTTTGGGGGAGGTATGAAGGAAAAATATTGCAGAAGGCTCAGTTTTACGGTCAGGCTTTCAAAGTCATCCTGAAGGATATAAGCCAAGATAGCATACTTAACTTTTCCCTTTAATTTTTTGATTTTATTTTTAATACTGTGAAGTTCACACTGAAGTCCCTTAACATCTGGACTTCCAGCTGCAGGTGTTCTCCTTGGTTCCCAGCCCCACACTAGCCCTCAAGCTTGGATGGGTTTGAGGACAAGATGACGGGAGTCATGTCTGGTAGCAGTTAATTGGCTTGGACCATCCAGACTGGAGACTGAGCTTCACCAGATGTGCCCCAGATTGAGTGACATGACTTTGTTCCTTTGAGCTTGCTCTGTCCTGGGGATGTTTCCCTCCTCTGTCCATTCTCCCTGAGTCCAGCCCCATAGGCTCCACATGCTGTCAGCACAGTGGCTGCTTAGAAAAGCTGCATGTTGTGCTCTGTTGGAAATGTGCTACGTCTTAAAGATGGGAGAATCTTACATTCTAGTTTGGAGTGACAGCATATAGAAGTTTAAATCCTGGGGAAAAAATTAAATATTTGACTATATTAAAAAATAAAGCATCAGTTGAGGATTTCATATTATGCCTTAAAAACTTGAAGTTCATTGTGTAACCCTACAGGGATTTATTTGAGGCTGTGCAGCCAAACTCCCCTTTTTTCAGGGAGTTCATAGTGCCTGGTAGGTGGACAGACAGAGACGGGAAACATCTGAGGTAGTAGAAGGCAGTGTCTGAGTGCCTGGGAAGCTGAGTGTGGGATGTCTGGGCATGGGGAGGATTCAGAGTGGAGATCAAGAAGGTTCTCCTGGAAGGCACCATCCCAAGCACGATGAGAAGACACCACCTCTACCATTGAGGGATAAGATGGGCTCAGAAGCTGTGAGTAGATGCTGTCTAAATGTGTGACTTGGGTCTCTCTCAGCTCCATTTGGATTTTGCAGTGAGAGGATGTGACCCTCTGTCCTTCGCAGCTTCAAGAGGGAGCCCTGTGGCTGTCCTTCCCCTGACCTGTTTACTGAAGGCCTCCGGTTTCCATCGTCTCAACAGCCCTCGTGTCTACAGCTCTTTGCTGTTTACAGAGCATCTTCACTGCTTTTCAGAGGCCAAATTCAGCTGGTGGAAAGAGAGGGAACAGAGTTCCCAGGGACAGAAGCAGCATGCCTGGCTTCCTTACATGTGAGCGTACTCCCATGCGGTGAAACATCTGCTTGCGGAACATCCTCTCTGATTACTCCATTTGTCCTCCATTTAAAGTGTGAGGAGCCCCCTTGACCCCACAGAAGCCAGCCATAAAAGAATGTTTTAAGAAAAAACTCTCTGAAGTAGAATTCTATTTACAGAAATGCAATTGGAACACAGTCTCCCTCCACAGAGCCGGGTGAGGCGAGCAGCACTCGCGGGGTCATGCTTGCATTTCGGAGCAGCTTCCCCACAAGGCACGGAGCATTTTAGCTACAGTAAGTAAATATGAGTCCTAACTGGCTGTCAGGAAACTGAGGAACAGAGAGGAGAGGAGATGCGTACTTTCTTCCCAGCCTCCTGCCCACTCGCTGTGAAGAGGCTGTTTAAGGACAGGAGGAATACCGCTATTGTTGCGAGGAGGTTGATGGGATACTCATGCACGTCCATGGCACTCACGCATACGCACAGAGGGTGGGTGCGATTGACAGCCCACACCTCAACCGTCTCTTGGAGCGCCCTCAAAAAGCCTCTCAGCCAGCGTGGGCGTGGGTGTAAGCCCTGGGCCCACCCCAGCCAGGCGGACTCTGCAAGGCCTGGGTTCCCTCAGGGGACATCTGCTTGGAGGATCATCGGGGGTACTTGTCTTCTCATGTATGCACAGCAGGGTGCCCCCATCCACGTTGCTCCAAGTCCTGCTGGGGAAATAAGCATTGCCCTGCTTTGACTCCCCAGTTAGGGGGCAACATAATTGATCCCGGAAGCTAATACTGGGTATAGCCACCCAGCCACAACTAAGGGTTGCTTAGGGGCAGGGGCCCTATTCTTCCTCTGGCTTTAGATCTAGGCCAAGGCCCCTGAACGTGGAGCTCAGGAAAGGTTTATTCCTGTTTCTGTTCATCAGTGACATAATCTGGCTGCATTAATAAGAATAAAGTTGGCAAGAAGGGGCCAAACCTGTGAATGAGTTTCAGAGCTTTCTGTGGGGTGGAAGAACAAATAATCAGGATGAAATATACTGTGATAAGGAAGCCTACCCTTTTGTTTACTGACATGCATCTCTGCTTCAAGCTATTCTAAAAATGATGATTTCATTTGCAAGGTGATAAAAGAATGAATGGAAATTTACTTATGAGCGCCTCTGTAATTGAGTGCCTACCTGCAGGATGAATAGTGGAAGCAAATTATCCACGATGGGCCAACTCTCTGCTTTCGCAGGACTGTACCTCCTCTTCTTCCCGTTCAATAGAGGACGTTGTCTATGCCACCAAATTAGCCAAACACAGATAATGTTGTCAAAGAATAGCTCCATTAGATTTCACAGATGCATGCCACCAATATAAAAGCCTCTACCCTCACAGCATTTCAACTTCAATTTTTTCCTACATAACTCAAAAAATAAATTTGTTTTGTGGGCCAGAGATGATGCGTTTGACAGGTTTTCGGAACAGATGATAAAAGAAAAGTTAGCAGTATTGGCTGAGGTGATTCCAGCAAATTCCATTAGGCTGAATACCATACATGGGGATGTAAACAAATTGGTGAACTGGAAAGGCCCTTCCACCTGGGGGTTGGGAGTCTGGGCCCAGCCCTGACTGTGGTGTTAACTCAGTTTGCACATTCTGCCACGTGGAGATGTGACAGTGAGACCCAGAGCAGCGACCTTGAGCTAGAAGTCTGGTAGGGAACTGGGGACTGGAAGGGGCTGTACCCACAGTTTCCACATATTTCAAACTCAGAACAGTGCTCAAATAACAGCACCACGGAAGTCTCAGATCTGTTGGGAGAACGGGGCAAAGAGTAGGAAACAGGACGTCCTGGAGGTGGGACAGCTGTCCCAGAGGGGAGAGAATGGAAAAGTACTTCTGTGGTGCTGCATGTGCTAATTTCAGCACTCATACAAACCTTCAGGAAGACCTAAGAAATCAAATGATCTATTTTTTTATTTTCTTTTTATTGCACAGATCATTTAACAGGGAGTCTTAAAAAATAACCCCATCACCTCACCACTGTTGTATCAGAGATACATGTTTCTTTCCACATGCACATGTGGTAGGTTGAGTTTTTTGTTCCTTCTTCTCCACCCTTTGGCTGCAGCATGGCACACACCTTCCTTATGGGGCACACACCACGTTGGGTTAGCTCAGGGAACTCTTGGGTGATGCAGCACAAGGGGAGAATGGAGGCAGAGACTCTTTCTGCATAATAGCACACAGCGTTGTGCCCAGGTGGACTCCCTGGCAGAGCAGGGGCCTGATTGTCCAGTGCATGTTTGGTGGTGAGACCAAGCTCTCCTTCCTTCCCTCTGCAGGGGCCTGGCTCTCAATCCTGATGGGGAAATGGGTTGGGAAGTGAGGGGAGGTGGGTGAAGTGGATGAAGGAACACTGAGTCTGAAGACTGGGGGGCCAAAAGTGGGATTCTGGGAGGCGTGAGCAGAAGGACTTAAGAAACCAACGATGCAATGGGGTTGGGGCTAAGAGAGAGGTGGTATTAGGAGAAAGACTTTCTGAGGGGCTTTGAAGAGGGTCCCACCATGAGCAGCTCTGAGAGTCAAGAAGAGAGTTGAGAAGCCCCAACTAAGGAGGGCTCTGCATAGGTGACAGTGAGTGACCAGGTCTGGCATAAATGATTTCCCTGTATCCTTTTCTGTATATCAGGTGGATGATCAGTTAATAAGCAGTTAGACTGTTTCATGGGTTGTTCTATATTGCCCTTTCAATGTTTAGGGGTCAGAGATACAGTTTTATTCTGTGTGAGTCTGTGTGTGTTTTCAGCCACAGTATACCCACTAGTCTAAGTTCACTTATCTTTGATATGATCCTATAACAGCCAAGTTTTCAATGACCATATAGTCATTGGCTATGCTGATTTGCTATGGCATAGGGGGCACTACACTGTATCAGTAGTATATTGTCCTGGCAGGCCCTAAGGATGATGTGACCAGGCAAGGCTTTTCTCAAAAGTGCCGGGATAGACTCAACTTTTCGTCTGGGTAGCTGTGGAGAGGTCTTGGTCTTGGTGTCTTTATCCAGGGTAAGGACAAGGTGCTGTAAAGAAAGGAAAACAGGAACCACTCCAGGCATTTTGAGCAGAAAGGGATTGAATATAGGGATTTAAAGTCTTACCCAATTGTTGGAGATGGCGGTGGGGAAGCAAAGGTTAGAAAGGCCACATTCAGGAAATTTGGAAATGTAGGAATTTCATGGGAAGCTGCAGCTAATGATCTCAACTGCCTTTCTCAGAAGAAACCTGGAAGCTATTGGCAAAACCTCAAATTGTCTGTTCACAGCTTCCACTTGAAAATCAGGGCTTCACCATCTCTTCTGCCTTCCAGATCTTACATGAGTGCCTCTCATTGGCAGCATCTAACTGGAACCCCATTGATAAGGGACTCTGGAATTCTCCTGTGATGCAAGACTGTAAAAGGAGGCCCAATGAAACCAGGTAGACAGCAGACAGTTTGGCATGAGGGTCTTCATGGCCCCAACACCTTGCACAGTACCTGACGCAAGGTAGGGAGTAAACACACGGGTACTGAAGGAGTGAAGAATGGGTGGGAGCACTGCTCAGAGGGGTATCCCTACTCCACCCAGAAAGACCATGTCTCTGCTCCCTATGGTGGCTGAGTATGGGGTTTCCAGAGAATTTATTCCCATTTAGAAGAAGGAAAGAGGGGCTGGGGAATGGAAATTGTGGCTCTTGCATTCAAAGCTTCCCAAGTCCAAAGTGGGGGAACACAAGACCTGTAAGGGGAGGTGTACCCCTGGGCATTGGGTGGGAGCATAGAGGCTGGATCAGCTGGGATTTCTCCTCTTCTTCCTTACTGTGGCATGGCCAGGTCTTACCTCAGGCTATAATCTTAGACACTGGCCTGGGGTTGGAGAGGCAAGTTTGTTCACAGACAATCTGGGAGCTTCTGAGAATGGAAGCTGTGTTCATCTGGACTCTTCATTGTAAACAACAGGCAAACTCACTCAAGCCAAAATAGATGTTTATTGACTCACATAGCTGAGAGATTCAGGGGTGTCTGCCTTCAGGCAAGCCTGGATCCAGCAACATAGATGATGCTCTTTCCTCTCTCTTTCTCTCTCTCTTGGCTCTTCTCTCTCTGTTTATTCATGTGTGAATATGATTCTCTCTACTGCAGGTGGGCTTCCTTCATGTAGTTAGAGAAGATGGCTACTAGCAGCTCCAGGCTCACATGGTTTTATCTTGGCAAGTCAGTGGAAAGAAAGTTTCTTCTCCGTATGAGTCTATGAGCCTGGAAATGATTGCCTTGCTGGGTTGTGTCCACTAGACCAATTGCTGTGTTTGGGGAGACATGGTACCATAGGTGTTTCAGCTTGGTATACCTGCCCACTGCTGTGGCCAGAGGCTGGGGCTGGGGGACGGGAGCTGTGATTGTTAGCCCTACAGGATCATAAGGAGAGCAGGAGGCATGGTTCCCCCAAGGAATAAAAGTTGTAGATACAGCACCCTATTTTCAGAACTAAACAGAATAGGAAGAGGCTTGGACTGGGATGACGATGCCTCTCTAGGCAGAGAAGAAATGTCATGTGAGGGCCTCAGCTTGGTCAGCATCATCTTACGTGCGTGTAGCCAGGAGGCCAGCAAGGCCCTTCTCCAGCTCTGGAAAGGCTGACCAGTGCCCAGCAGGGTGACTGGGGCTGGGAGCAGCTGGACTTCCCCCTGTAGCATTACAAAGTTTCTCACTTCCCTCAATTATGTTGCATTTGCCACCAACTTTAAAAATATATCACACTTGGTTTTTCCCTGGGTACTGTCAGAGGCTAACTAGACTTACCGGCAGCGTGGGTTTCATGTTGAAGTGTACCCCATCCAGGAGAGATCCAAACACTCCCTCTCTCCTTTTTTTCTTGGTTCGTTGGCTCCTGGCAACCTCCTGCTTAGGAATTACAGAATTATACATTTATTCAGTCAACATTTGCTGAGAAACTACCGTGTGCCAGGCCCTGGGGATTAGCTTCAAACAAAACAAATCCAGAGGTCTTTAAGTTCTGCGAGGGCTTAAAGACCAGCAGGGAAGTCAGGTATTCAACACAAACAAAGACATTACCCAGTTGGTTAACACATTACTCGGCAATGGGCCGTGGGAAAAGCACAGGGGTTCAGACAGTTCAGGACTGACCTGTCTAGGGGTCAAGAGGCTTCCTTGAGAAGTGGACGGTTAAGCTGAGAGCCAGAGGATGGGCTGGATTTTGGATTTGGATGAGGCAAAGGGCTGGGAATGGGGTTGGGAGGTGTATTTGTATGCCCAGGCTCTGAGCAGGGGATGCAGGGCTGCTGCCTGGAAGGGTCAATGTCTGAGGACCTGCACTTGCTGCCCCAGCTCTCCTGGGAGTAGAAACTTGGTTGTACCCCACTAGAGCCCTCAGCAGGGGCACAAGAGGAACGGGTGCTGTCTGGCTCCCCCATGCCTCCTCTCAGTCCCTCTAGCCCCCAGGCCATCTGGTGGGGAGGACGGGGTTCAACTGACTGCACTTGGGGCTGAGGCTGTCACGTCAAGGCACTGGCAGGCAGTGGGGAGAGACGCTGCTATGATGATGGCAGCTGCAGGGCAGCTTCCCCAGCTGCTGTAGGGTGCAGATGGGTGGGGAGCTGGGCTGTTTTGCATGTGGGAGATGATGGTGCTCCCAGGAGGCTGTACCAGTGGAGATGGTAGGAAGCGTCAGATGCAGGATGGTTTGGAGGTTAAGCCAACTGGACTCCGGGAAAGAGTTGGATGGGGGTGACGGCAAGGCTCGTGTCCTGGATGGGTGGTAGGGCCACTGGCTGAGCTGCAGAAGGCTGGGAAGAAGCCGATTGGGAGGAATAAACATGAACACATGTGTTCTTGGATGTTTTGAGTTTGAGGAGGTGCTGGGAAGTAGTTGAATATAGGGGTCTGGACAGGAGACATAGGCATGGAATTTATTGGCCCAGGGATGGTCAGTGAAGTTGTGGCAGTGGGCATCTGTGTGTGGGGTCAGGACAGACCAGGCCGGCGACCCGAGGAACAGAAACATTCGGAGGTCGGTGAGAGGAGAAGCAGGCAGCAAACTGATAGACCTGACCGGGCGAAGGCCGCAGCCTGCTGTGATAAATCATGCCAGCACTGCCCAGCCTGCAGATATGCACTCTGAGGAACCCTGGTCACCGGGGGCCTGTCGCAGCATGATGGATGAAGGCTGCTCCCCACCTACCTGCGTGCGGCCGGTGCTCGCTTCCTGCCACTACCAGGCAGTCCCTCAGGAGTAGTGAAAGAGCTGAGCAGGCTTGCCATGACAGCTTTTAAAAAGTGACTTCTAAAACTTCTCATAATTGTTGACTAAAAGGCCCACTGCTCCAAAGGCTCTGTTTGTGGTGGAAGAAGGAAAGTCATTTTAGTAGAAATTTCTGGGGAGGTGAAATGTTCCAGTAAATTGGCCAGCTGCCATTTGCAGCTCCAGGATATTTCAAAAACCATTAAAAGCACCTCAAGAAGGTGCTACAAAGTAGTTATTTTGAGAAAGGGAAATATGTTTTGGGGGGAAGAAGAAAATGCCAGCTTGCAGGGGCAGTGGGAGGAGGAAGAGGTTGGTTCCTGTTCACCTAAACCTTAGTGCAGAACTGCGCCGCACCTGCCTTGGCCAGGAAGGTGGCTCCTCCCTGTCCCCTCCCTGGGTGCTGGCCCCCTCCTGCTCCACCTCTTTGTCCTTCCTTTCACTGTGCCCCCATTTGGAAGGGCCACTTCTCAGCACCATCCTGTCCGAAGTTAGCCCATTTTGTAAACTCCTTTCCCTAAATCTTCCTGGCCTCTAATAGCTGTCTCTGAAATCCTACATCCCATAAGGTTTACGTGCCCCACACTGTCCCCTGAACTCCTGTGGCCCACGACATCTGCACGGGCTTATTTGTGGCTAGAAATCCTCATGCTGTGGTCTCATGCAGGTCTCTGGTTTTCCCCCACAGGCAGGGATATGTACTGAGAGAGAGGTGCTCAGGGTGCTGGGGGTGGGACTAACCCGGCGAGCATCACCAGGCCTTTCCTCCTTGCTAAGTGGCTAAGGTGCTATGGGGGAGCCGGTACTCAGCACCCATCGTGTCTCCGTCCTGGGCCTTGTTATGTCCCACGAAAGGTTGCCCCAGCAAACACAGGCAGGAGAATGAGTAGTGTGGTGCATGTGTGTATGTGGTCTTTGGCTTTTCTGTGGTTGCCAAGGTGAGGGCAGCTAGGCAAGCTGGGCCAGGGGAGGCGTCCCCAGCAGAGATGCGATCGGTAAGAATTTGGGGAAAGCACACAGCCACTTCCTGCTGGGGCCGGGGCAGGATGGGAGAATTTGTGCCTCCTCTGCCATGGGCACCAAGTGTCTCTGAGTCCAGGTGGGATCTCTGCCTCAGAGCCCTGTGCCCAGTGTGGGTTTGCAGACAGGCAGGCTTCTGGGGAGGCAGAGTGGCTCACCTGCCAGGAGCTCAGAGAGGCAGTGTCTGTGGCTTAACCAGTCTCTGGTTCCAGAATTTCCCTGAGTCCCAGCCCTGGGTCAACATGGGAAGCTTAGTGACCTCATAAGTTCTTTTCTGTTGAAACTGGCTTGAGTGAGCACTGGTCACAGTGGGCCATTTTCAGAGTGCCATACCAGAGAGATCTTCAGGGAGGGCTCAAACCTGGACTTTGGGAAAGCAAGTCACCTGGCGCTGGCTCCTAGGGTTTGTCTCTGGGACTGGTGCCCATGGGCTTCTGAGTAATTCTCAGTGTTAGAAGACCTGAGGTCATTAGCACACATTCTGCGGAGAAGAGGGGCAAGTGGAAACTGGGGAAGCTGTCATCTTCCCAGCCAGCGGTGGCTGGCTAGATTCTCCCTCCTTCCCTTGCCTCCCTCCTTCCCTTCCATTTCTCCCTCCTGCCCATCCATTAATAATCAATTTAGCCTAGGCCCACTGTAAGGACCTGGGGATACAATGGCTAAGGTGCCCCTGGGGTGGGTGAGGCAGACAGGAACCAGATAGCTCCATGATAGGCATGGAGGGCGCAGTGTTTAGGGAGCACAGGGCTGTAGGAGCTCATCGATCTGAGGGGGACAAGAGGCTCCCTGGGTTCTCCATTATCCCTTGACGTTCTTTGTTATGACTGGGTGCAGCCATGGCGGGCTTTCATGAGGTTGGCTGGGTCAGAGCCCACTGAGCAAAGCTTGGCTGGGAAAGGAGGGGGAGACCCTAATACCTGTATGTGATGTGTCAGTAGTTTCTGATCCAGCTCTTCCCTGTTTAAATGCAGTTTTGGGCTGGGCACAGTGGCTCTCGCCTGTAATCCCAGCACTTTGGGAAGCCAAAGTGGGAGGATTGCTTGAGCCCAGGAGTTTGAGACCAGCCTGGGCAACATAGCAAGACCCCGTCTTTACAAAACAGTAAAATAAAAAATTACCTGGGCGTGGTGGCATGCACCTGTAGCCCCAGCTACGTGGGGGGCTGAGGGAAGAGGATCACTTGAGTTCAGGAGTTCAAGGCTGGAGTGAGCTATGATCCCACTACTGCACTCCAGCCTAGGTGACAGAGCAAGGACCGGTTTTTAAAAAAAAAAAAGTGCAGTTTTGTATTTTTAAAAAAATTTCTCTCAAACCTAGTGTCACAGCTAAGCTAACATAAAGCCATGTCCAGGAGCCAGGTATATGAGACAGGTTCATTTGTTCACAACAATAAAATTTGGCATTTTTAGCAGACTTCCCTGCACAAAGCTCCCTCTGAGAATTGCAGCTGCCTCAGCCCTCTTAGTCTAAGTCTGCTCCTCTTGGTAACGAGGAGGCTGGATTAGCTGAATCTCAAAGATTATAGCTTTCCAAACCTCCAGAATCCATCTTTTGGAATCCCAAAATGTATGAATTGAAATTGTATTTTTCCTACCTCTGAAGGAGCAAATCCCCTGAGAAAGAGCAAACACGATGAGGAGCGGGGCCTGGAGCGGGGCGTGCGCAGGCTGTGCTGGTTGTGGTTTAGCTACAGGTGCTGTTGGATTCCCAGTGAAGAAAGTGCCCGAGCGTGATCACGGGCTCCGGCCGGTGTGTGCTGGGGTCGGGAGGCTGAGTTTCCAGAGCAGACTGACTTGAGATTCATGGCAGGAAGTTGGCTGGTCCTTCCAGAGGAGACTGGTTGACCTCAGGGCATGTTTGGGGAGCAAAGCACTGCTCAAGGGACAAGATGGGCTTTTGGGGGGGACTTGTTGACAGGTGCCCCAGCCTTGGGGAAGGAGAGGGTTGAGGTGGACCCCTCTGGGGAGCTGAGACGAGGATGGTGGTGAAGGGGGCCTGGAGTCCTGGGCTCAACACAGCCCAGTCTTCAATGGAGCCAGGACGGGCTCTGCTGACCGCCGAGATTTCTCAAATCTTTTTGACTTTGTCTGTGAATCTGGTAGCACAGATTTGTTTCTTTGTTGTTACAAAAGGGACTTGTGTACTTATCTGAGGGACAGCTGTGTAAGGGACATGTTGGAAGATGGTTGGGGAGGAAGGGGGAAGGCTGGTAGAAGGCTGGGGGAAGGCAGAAGAATGGGTGACCAGGGGAGAAGAGAAGGGCAGGCACACAGGGCAGGGTTGTTGTTGGGCACCGAGCAGAGTGCCGGGGTCTTTGGTGCTTGGGAGACCCTGTGAACCCCCAGAAGGTGCCCCAGGTGACCCCTCTCCCAAGTATGGCTACCTTCACATTCCACGTGTCCACGTGAACACCAGGCTTGGGGTTGGGGCCGCCCTTACTCATTGGCAGTTCCCAGGTGGGGAATTTAGGCCTCGTGGAAGAGGAGGCCGTGTTACCCAAGACCCCACAGAGACTTGGCTCCTGTGAACATTTGTGTCTGTCTCCAGAATTTCCTTAGATACGATTTCACTCCATTTCAGAAGGTCCCATTGGGTAGAGTCCTGTAAGATGCTCTGTTAAAGCTCTACCACCTTCTGGGCTTCCTTTGTGGAGATTCCCAATGAACCAGAAGTCCTTCTGCAAAAGAAACCTGTTAAACTTTCTTTACTCCTGTGTTTCCTAAACTTATTTGCCCACTGATCCCTTTTGTTATAAAAAGCCTGTGAAAGTCCTAGGTGGGTCTCCTCATCCTCCACGCACACCTTGGGGCACTCTGATTACTTTATATTCTCATGCTAACTACCTTGTGGACTCACAAGCTCTAAATTTCCTCACAGTGAAATTTAGGCAGAGCATTTATCACCTGGCTCCTGAGCTTCGAGCAGGCTGCTAGTGCCCGAGCGCGAGCACATCTGTTTGCTTGGTGCTACCCAGTGAGCCCTGTTGCTGGCTTGAGTTTGCAGACCAATTGCTTCTTGGGTCAGCCGGAGCATTTGGCCCGATGGCCAGTCTGTACATTCACCTTCATGGCCAAATGAAGCTCACCTGGGACCAGGAAGCTCTGGGGAAGACAGGATGTGAGCAGAAATACTCCATCTGTCGAATCCCTAATTCCGTGCAGCAGTGGCCCTGGCTGCTCTGATTGCTTTGTTTTGCATATAGTAATGAAATATTAAACAAAATTCTTCCAGTTTTGGAAACCTTTTGTCCAGACACCAGGGGCAGCCTGAACATGTGACAGCAACCCCCGGAGCTTGGAGGGAGGAGCTGAAGGACCGACAGGAAGGAAGAACCACTTCAGAGGTGGCACTTCCTTGAGTGGGCTGGCAATGGCTTGGGGTGGGATCTTCTCCTGTCTGCTTCCTGCTGGCTGTGAAAGGTGCTGACTAGGAGCCTGGGAGGACATGGTTCTGGCGAGTGCTTGGATAGAGCACTGGATTGGGAGTCTCATAGTGTGTCCTTAGGCAACTACTTGTCCCTCTTGGGGCTTGGGTTTCTCCACTGATAGAACTAGGTGGGTGACCAGATGCTCTCTGGGGCTTTACATAATAGGATTCTACTTGGAAGCTGCTTTGTCTGTCCACACATTTGTTACCAATGCTGCTTTGGTTCCTAGTGAGATAAATTGGACCCAGTGGCCATCCTGGAAGGGAGGGCTGCACTGATAGCACCCACTTGGGTGTGGCCTGCTGTGTCTCAGACAGAGCTCAGGTTTCTTACCCACAGAGTCCTTGCTAGAGCTGAAGCAGCTACATCTGAGGGTCAGCATGGCATTGGCCAGCCATACTCCTGAACCGACCTCCTGGGGACAGTCCCATGGCTTGACTCCTGATGGCTGTTCCTCTAGTGTTATGTCTGCATCACTGTCTGCACTCCTGTATGTGGGGTGGGGTCTGCCCTGGGCAAAGACACAGTGGTGGCTCATGGCATTTCTGACATGAAATGTAAGCCCCTGCCAGTCCTCACCTGACCCTCTGTCCTGGCCTTGTCACTGCCCTGGCTTCATCAGTGCCCTGGCCTCTGGATTGTATAGACCTGACCTGAGTCAGAGATGACCCCAGAATCTTCACCTCCCTGGAAATGCAGCCTGGGCCCGAGGGTATGTATTCCCCTCTCCCAGGGAAAGAGCAAGCGGCTCCCCCTGGATGATTGATTAACAGCCTACATTTTCGTTAGCCAAGGCGTCACAGAAGCACACAAGCAGATGGCTTCTTGAGGAATTCCTCTGGAGAACTGGGCCCCTACAAATACAGTACCATGTGGAAGTCAAGTATTCAAATGAGAGAGGAAATTGGGAAAGAAAATATGTTCTCTCTTCTTCCCTTGCAGTTAAAGTCTGGATACAGAGCTGGAGGGTCAGAAATGGCCTTTTCGCTCCTGTGGCTCTCTCCCAACCAGAGGGAGGAACAAGCCTGGGGCTATGCTGGTGGGGCCAGGTGAAGAGGTGGCATTGACCCTGAGATGTGAGACGGAGGGGGCGGGCTTCAAATCTGTTCAACAGGCTTTGCTTAAGCAGCTGCTGTGTGCTGGTCCTGGGCCGCTGCCGTGTGGAGTCCAGTCAGGTGGCTTATGGCTTAGAAAACACAGACTCCTGAGGCAGACCTGCGTTCTAGCTCCGGCTCTGCCACGCGCCAGCTGTGAGACCTGGAACCAGGGACTTAGGTCCTCTGAGCCTCAGGTTTCAAGTCTGCAAAATGGGGATCCTAGTAATGATCTCATAGGGTTGTTGAAAGGATCAAACGACTGAGTGTGTGCAGGAGCTTAGCACAGTACCTGGCGCATACACTCTCACAGATCCCATGGTGCTTTGCACCAGCTCCAAGGCCCGCCACCGGCAGGGGGGATGTGCTGCACAGCAGGAGTGACAAAGCAGGGGCTGAGGGAGGTCGTGTGGGTTTACCTAAAATCATTTTGGTTGTCAACGACATGGCAGAGAGTGGGACTGGGGTCTCTCCATTCTCCCGAAGGATGTCCTGCCCCTGCCCCTGGGGAGTCCTGGCCAGGCCGTGGGGGCTTTGGTCATTGCTGCTCTCTGGCAGAGGTCGGCTATTAAGAACATGCCTCTTATTTTAAGTGTTTTCTTCCTCCCCAAGAAAAGCATTTACAGAATTCCAAAGAATTAAAAATCTACCCAGACCCATCTCCCGGAGCTGGCAAGGACAGCCCCTGCATGAGGGGAGATTCCGGGAGCCCCTTTTCCCCAGAGCTCTGACCTTTTTCCTCCTGCTCCAAGCTCACATTTTACGGTGTCACTCGTACTCTCTGGCATTTGGCTTTTCCTGTTCTTTTCCCTGAGGTTTGGTCCCATTAATGTTTACGAGCAAATGAAACTTGGATTGCTGCTTTGGGCCATGGGATCACCGCGGACTTGGGGAGGGACGTCGAATTTAACATAATTCCTCTCCTTCGACTTTCCATGACTTCTACTGCTTTCTCCTCTGGGAAGATGAGCAAAGGAGAGGAAATGTGTAAAAACAGAGGCCTTACCTTCCTCACATAACCTTGCTGCCACCAGTCCCCTGCTTGCATCGGGACCTGGAGTCACTGAGAGTCAGACCTGGTGTGGTAACACGGATGTTGTTTTTATGTTAATTTCTACATGGACATGCATGGATGAGGCAATCTTTGGTGGCACATGAACTCTGCAGTGTCATGGGTGGTGTGTCACCTGTTTTCCCACAGAATGAGGTCTCAGGGCAGGACAGGTAGATTTGCTCTTTATCATATACATTGCTCATTCCTTCTTTGGAGCAAGAAATTGAAACAGAACTCTTTACTTCAGGGATAAAAACTCGTTGAACGGGTGTGTAGTGCCATGTAGACCGCCATGTTTGTAGCACATGTATCATTGTTCTCATCCTGAGTGCACATGGTCTTATATGGGATTCTTCTTCATGGGCCAGGAGGAACAGTGTTGGTGGGGCCTGTGGGGAGTGGTCCAAGGGGGGCTGCACAGCAGCTGCACTCCACGGGAGGCAGCAGTTGCGCTGTATTGTGGAGACGTATCTTGAGGGAGGGGCAGCGTGTTCTGGGACTGTTGACAGGGCTGTGAGCCACGCAGGTGGAAGGTAATTATATCATTACCTGCCACTCTTGTCTCAAGGGGCCAAATTAGCTGACTCTCCAAAACTAGGGTTTACTTTTTGACTTTTTAATTTACAGGCTGATACAGACGCATGCTAGTTCACTCCCAAACCTTTCTGGAACAGCTGAGGTGTGCTTGGCACTGTGGGTGAGGTTGAGAGGAGTAAAACGTGGTTAGCAGGGATGTAGGACAGGCTACAGCCGCTGCTGACGCCTAGCAGGATGGAAGAGGGCCAGAGGAAAGGCCCCCACGTCAGATACGAAGGCTGCGCAGAGGGGGCAGGGATGAGGTGGCCCTTGGAGGATGCACAGGATTCCACAGGTGGAATTGGGGTGGGCTAGGCTTCAGGCAAAGGGACACCCAGATTGTAGGTGTGTGCACAGAGAGATGAAGACAATATGGTAAGAGGTTCTGTGGAGGGAAGTCCTGGGAAAGTGGCTGGAAAGGGTGAGCCCTAATGGGTTTTGAAGATGCTCAGGGGTATTTGTTTTGAATAAATGTGTGAGTGGCTGGCTCAGTTTTCATTCATTCAATAACATTTATGGAGTGACCACTATGTGCTAGACACTGCTAGGGGCTGGATATATAGCTGTGAATAAAGTGGATAAATATCACTCCTTTGTGAGTTTACATTCTAACAGGGGAAAGCAGACAATAATAAATAAATATAATATATAAGTGATGTATATGGTATATTAGGAAGAGCTAAGTACAAGGGAAAAAGAATGAGTAGACAGAATGGGGGATGGGAACTGTGTGTGTATGTGCGCGCGCGCGCGTGCACGTACACACCGGCTGCAATTTTGCCCATGGTGGCAGAGTAGATCTCTTTGGGAAGATGACATTTGGGCAAGTTGAGAAGGATGTAAGGAGTTAACCAAGTGGACATCTAGGGAAGAGCCCTCCAGGCAGAAGGACTAGAGAGGGCAGAAGAGCTGACAGCAGGAGTGTGGCTGGCAGGTGGAGGAGCAGCGAGGGGGCCAGTGTGGCTGCAGCAGAGTGGGCGGGGGCAGTGGTAGGAGAGGAGATCAGAGAGACAATGGTGCCTTGCAGGCCAGCATAAGGTTTTAGACTTTATCAGCATGGTGGGGGCTTCGGGAGGGTTTTGAGCAGAGGAGTTACAGGATGTGTGTTGTGTGAAAACCTGAAGCATCATTTTGTGCATTGTGTGAAAACCTAGGCATTTGGGGACAAGGGTGGAGTCAGGGAGTGGGTTAGGAGGCTGCCGCAGCCTCCAGGTGGCAGGTGAGGGTGGCCCAGGCTGGGCGGGTGTGGTGGAGGTGGCGAGAAGTGGTTCTGTCCTGGCCACCGCTGAAGGTGGGCTGTGAGAGGCAGAGGGGAAGAGGAGAAGACTGCAGGTCCAGCCTTGCAGCTGGGATCGGGAAGGCACGGGTGGAGCAGTTTGGGGTGGATCGGGAGCTGTTTTAGACGTGACAAGCCTGAGTTGCCTGTTGAAGTCTGTGTGGAGATGTTGAGGGGGCAGATGGCTTTGCTTGTCTGAAGTTCTGGAGAGAGGTCAGGGCTAGGGATATAAATTTAGGGGCCATTGGCCTTTAGATAGTAAAACCATGAGATGGGACAAAATAGCCAATGGGTTGATGGAGAGAATGTAATGACAATTAGGGGTAATGTTTTATTTAGTTTTAAGAGCCAAGCATTCTGCACTTCCCAGCATTTCCTCTCTTCATCTTTACCAGAAACCAATGAAGTAAGAGCTGTTATTTTTCCCATGTTATAGATGAGAAACATGAGGATCAGAGGGGTTAAGAAAGTTACCCAAGATCACACAGCTACTAAAGGTCAGAGCCAGAATTTGCATATAGGTCTGACTCCAAGTTGCGTTTTTTTTTTAATCAATATGCTTACTGGCTCTCAAAATGATGGACTTAATTATGAATTATGTAAATGGTGGGTGAACTGCTGAAGTTTTTGACCAGAGAAAAGACTGAGGGCTGTGGCTTGGGAAGGAGCGTCTGGGACCTGCAGCTCCTGCAGAAGGCACTGGGGAGGGAGAGGTAGAGACTAGAGGAAGGAAAGGTTTGGGCTACCCAGTGTGGGGAGGAGACAGCCCTGGGAAGGGGTTTCCCTGAGAATAGAGAGCCAATTAGGGGCAAACGCAGTGTTATGGGCTGAATATTTGTGTCCCTCTCAAAACTCATATGTTGAAAACCTAACCCCAACGTGGCTATATTTGGAGATGGGGCCTCTAAGGGAGTAATTACGGTTACATGGGGTCCTAAGGGAAGGGCCCTGATGTGATAGAATTTGTGTCCTTATGAGAAGAGGCACCAGAACGCCCCCCAACCCACCCGTATGAGGACATAGTGAGAGGTGGGCATCTGCAAGCCAGTGAAAGAGCCCTGGGCAGAAACAAAATCAGACAGGACCCTGATCTTGGACTTCCAGCCCCCAGAACTGTGAGGAAATAAACGCCTGATGGTTAAGCCACCCAGTCTGTGGTCCTTTGTTTTGGCTGCCTGAGCCAAATACACCAGTCTCTTTGGTATCCTGGCTTATCCCAGAACTGTGTCTTCTTGCCATATTTCAAGTCCCAGCAGTTTTATAATTGGTCCTTTAAGGGACTTCTGCTTTTTCCCTCTCTAAACAATTCAAAAGATTTGAATAGACCAGAAGAGTCATTGAGCAATTATCTAGTGATTAGCTTCCTTGTGGAGTCCAGAGAAAATTGCTGGAAGAAAATTGGTAAATTCTTTTCATTTTTTATAAAACCTAACATTATCTTGCTAATGCCTGATATTAAGAGTTCAAAGTCATCTCTATACCATTGATCTTCAAAGGAAGAGATTTCCTAATTTATTTGTCAAGGCTTGAAAAGATGTGGGTGAGCTTCCTTTCGGATGGGGATTTGAGAACACTGAGTGAATTTGCAACCTGGCCAACCTTCCCTGACCACCCTCACTACCTCCTGCTCTTGGCTCCTGCTGAATCACTGGGTTCAGTTGTGGCATGTGCCTCCCTGAGCATATGGAGCCCACTGAGGGGTGGGGACTTCTCCCGAGGAGGTGGCATCCTCGTTTCCATCTCTGGTCTGAAGAGGAGCAGGTTCTGATGCCTTTGATTAAGCCCATTTTGAAGGAGGAGCAGAGACATGTGCCCAGTACAGTCAGCCTCTTGAAGGCGTGGATGTTTCTGGGGTCGTAATGTTTTCTTTCCCTTTCCTGAGAACACCCTCTCCTGATAAAAATGAGATGTCAGCTGCTCTGGAGGCCCTATAAATTGATTTTGGCTCTGTCCATTATAGGTAGCTTCTGTGTAAGGAAACCGTATAAATCTTACTCAGTCAGGGAGTGTTTAAAATGGCAAATTTCAGAGTAAAGGTTTAACAAAAACCATAAATAAAACTGGGGAAGTAATGGAAGTGTTTATAAGCATCTGTGGAATTCCACACAGGAACAATAAGCAGGGTCCGGGTGCCAAGAGATTGACTGAAGCGTGTTTGCCGGGAGAGAGAGAATATCCATCTTTATTTGGCCTCTGCTCAGAGAGGCTGGACCTGGAGGGGCCACAGAGACATGAGCCGTGCTGTGTGGCTGGGCTCGTGGAGAGGCGTTTGTCACTGTCGGGGCAGGGCCGGTCCGAGGCTGCTGGCGTGAGTGGAACTTGCCAGGATCGGGCCCTCAAGTAACCACACTTCCAGGCCTTCCTTGTGCCTTGCCTGGTGGGAAGGTACTGACATTACAGAGATGGCAGTCCTGCAGAGATTGCAGCCAGAGCAACGTGTCCACGTCCCACCTTCTAGCTAAGGAAACCGAAGCGGAGTTGTTTGTGGCTTGTCTAAGCCACAGAGCAGGCCATGGTAGGAAGCTGGAGGAGGCGCAGCGTTCCCCAGGCCTGCACTCTCCCTCCATGCTTCTCTTCTCTCCGTCTTACACCCACCTCCCCATCACGCGGTTACTGAATCTGCCACACCAGGCCCTGGCAGGGTGCTGGGGGTGTGGGGAGACACATGGGTGTGCCTCTCTCGAGTGCCTTCACTTTACCTCCTCTGGCATGCCCTCTGTTCCGCCTGCTGGGGAACCACTCATAGAAGGCAGGATGCCAGGCCGAGTAACTCTTACTCATTCATTCATGCAACAAGCACTTCTTGAGCACCAACTACGTCCCAGGCTTTATGCCAGGTGCACAGTAAATAATAAAGTGTGCAAATGTTTAACGTAGGGGGCATTCTAAGGGCAGCCCAGCAGGGTGAGATTGGCAGGTGGGCAGGGGTGGGTAGAGGCTTCCTAGAGAAGGCAGGGTGGAGCTGGACCCTTGAGGAGAGGTGGGGTTTGGGGAGGATAGGCGGCTTCCAGGTGGGAGGGTGTGAGTGTGGGGAGTTGTGCACTCGGGTCAGCAAACCGGACAGCCTGTGGCCACTCCTGGTGGTGTCTCCTGTGGGATGGGCCTGCTCCTAGCTCGGGCCTCCCGTGGAGTTTGCTCTGGGCCTTGGACTCCAGCTTGGGGTGTGAAGTGCAGGCCTCTGGAGCTGGGCTTGGGGGTGGGGCTGGGGGTAGGCTGGGAGGGCAGCCTTTCTTTTTTCCTGTCCTTGCTCTTCTTCCTCCCATCTCAGGCTAGCTCAGGTCCCATGGACCTCCAGGAAGCCCTCAGCAGCCCCAGGCCCTCCACGAGGCAGATTTGGATCACACTGTGACCCTGTCCCACGTCTGTCTCTTGTCCTGGTGTCCAGCTCATTTGGTTCCCTGAGGGTAGTCTTCTGTAGTCCCAAAACCCCCAGTGCAGGTGGGACATATGGTGAGTGCCCCAAACTAGGATTGCCAGGTGAAATAGAGAATGCCTGGTTAAATTTGAATTTCAAATAAACAATGGATAATATTTTAGTATAAGTATGTCCCAAATATTTGCCATAAAACTGGGTGTCCTATTTTTTTTTTTTAAACTAAATCTGGCAACTCTACCCTAAAAGCTTGCTGTTTGGTTATTGAAACTCAAGGGCTTCTCGGTTCATGGGACACACAATATTAGGAGCTAGATTCACCCAGAAGTGTAGAGTGGTGCAGAGTGCAGAGGTTAGGAGCCTGGGCTTTGGATCAGACTGCTTGGGTTTGGATCTCCTCTCTCATCCACTAACTATGGGGCTTGAGCGACTTACTTACCTCTCCAACCCTTAGTTTTCTTATCTGTGAGGTGGGAATGGCGATATTCCCTGCCTCGTGAGTGAGGAATCCATGGGATAATGCTGCGAAAGTGCTAGCCCAGTGCCTGGCACTTCACAGTCTCAGCAGAGTGGCAGCCACCATTATTACTGCTGCTGTTGTTGTTGTTGTTGTCATTGCCACCCGATGGGGCCACACAGGTGCTCTGTGGCCGCCCTAGGAAGTCGCTGCTGCTCCTTCAACCCCTGCCTCTCTTCCTCACCTCCTGGAGGCTGCCTCCCTGGGGAGCTCCCCTGGCCCCTCACCGCCCCTGAGTGTGTTTTCCAAGCAGAGGCTGAATTTGCTTAGACCTTTCAGGACTCCACCCTTGCCTTCGCCTCACGCAGCTCAGTTTATGCCCACGGACGCAGCTCATATAGCAAATTCTTTGGTGGACTTTATAACAGGACATAGACCATTACAGATGGGACTCATGTTTTACAAAATATTTTAGGAGGTAGATAAATTAGGTTGTGAAAAGTGCATAAGGGGCATCAATTATGCAGGAGCCAGAGGAATGATTATAAAGTGATCTGGCCTCAGTTTAGGCCCATGAAACATTTAACTGCAGCCATTAAAGTAGAAAACACCCCTCACTCCCTACTTCTGAGAAGGGGGATGGGGTGGGATGCAGGCCTTACCCAAGGGAGGCTGCAGAGTGCAGGGTGGCCTGCTTTGCTTGTGGGCACTTGGGAACTATAGCAAACTAGGACTGGGCTTGTTTGTGTGGACAAGAACCCCAGAGGCTCTGACAGCACAGGGGCCAGCTGAGGGCCCAGTTGGGGGTGACTCTTCTGACCGAGGGCAGAAAGGTACATGCCAGAACGTCATGGGTGAATGGTTAGAGACACTGGGACTCAAGAGTCTTCAAAAATCCCTTAACAGTATCATGCTTGTCCTACTTCCTGCTCAACTGCAGCATAGACCTGACTCTCAGTGGGCTGGCATCTGCCAAATTCACTTGGCCTGGATGCTGCTGGTGACCATGAGCATCTAGCCCTTCTCGGGACAGATGATCATGACCCTGCAAACAAACCATCCATGTGCCTTCCTCCACCAAATTTCAGCAAGTATGGCTGGTCCCAGACATGGCCATGATTTCTGTCTCTGAAAGAACCCAGACCTTACTCTGAGCCACACCTCTTGGCCCTTGATTCAGTTCTTCACTCAGGGTCCCATGAGTGTTTCTCATCCCTACCTCGACAATGTGCTCTGCTTCTTCCTCCTTTTCTTTTCGCCCCTGTGGGGCACGTGGGTACTCCATCTGAACCTGATAGGAGGGGGCGGTGAGGGGTAGTTACCTGCTAAAGGTGCCTTGGCAAACAATCCTAGTCTCTCCTTCCCTCTGGCGGGTCACTCTTGGCCTAGCGGTGTCTTTTTAAATTAGAGTGTGTTTCTACCTGGAGTTGGTCTCTTGGCTTTAGGCCTACCTGTCCCGTGGAACACAGCTACAAACAGCCATCAGAAGGAATAGGGCAAAACGGCAGGAGCTGCAGCACCTGCTGTTCTCACCAGTGTGTCCTCAGTGGGTGAGCCGATTGTGGTTTGTAGAACTGAGTATGCTTTGGGAGCCAAGAGCTTTGTGAAGTGAGGCAAAGCAGGTGGTTGGTGCAACCTGTGTGTGTGTGGGGAAGATCTGTTCCTTCTCAAACTCAGAGGAGCAGGAATGTGTCCCTTGTGAGCTGGGCTGTCATTGTCCCCATGGCACTTTTCCCCTGGGACTTCTATCCTTTCTTCCCCAAAGTCACCATTTCACTGGGTCCTGCTTAATTCTGCCTTACTGCTAGGCAAGAACAAAAGCTTTTTCTTAGAGTGGAGGAAGCAGTGATACAATTTACTCACTAACATCATAGGATCAAGATTCTGACAGATCAAATCCTTGCTTAGCCACTTACAAGTGTGTGACCTTGGAAAAGTTACTTATCCTCTGTAGGTCTCAGTTTTCTCAACTTTGGAATCGGGGTAACAATGATGCCTATCTCACACTACGCATGTAAAGTGAACTCTCTGGCCAGTACTCTTCAAGGAATGGTGTGTTCTCCCCAGGATGGAGAGATGGGTGTGGGACCTTCAGCCTTGCATGGCCTTTTAGAGGTTGCAGTTTGAGGGAAGCACTTGGTCTTCTGGCCTTGGTTTATGCATCCATAAAATAGAATTAGTATGTGGTCAGGGTAGCCATAAATATCAGCAAGACAACTTTGCAAATGCTGAATCCATTTCTCATTGAGGTACACCCTACCCATCTACTTTAAACTTGCATTGTTAGACCTCTACTACTACTATTATTATTACTATTTTTTGAGACACAGTCTCACTGTGTTGCCCAGGCTGGAGTGCAGTAGCACAATCATAGCTCACTGCAACTTCGAATTCCTGGGCTCAAGCGATCCTCCCACCTCAGCCTCCTGAGTAGCTGGGACTACAGGTGCACGCCACTATGCCCGGCTAATTTTTCTATTTTTTGTGGGGACAGGGTCTCACTCTTGCTTAGGCCGGTCTCGAACTCCTGACCTCAAGTGATCCTCCTACCTCAGCCTCCCAGAGTGCTAGGATTTACTACTGTTTTTAATGACTATAGCTAACATTTATGTAAAGCTTCTCATGATACAAAGCCCGAGCTGAATGTCCTGTATGCATTCTCCCATTTAACGTCATAACTCAGTAGATCAGCGGTCCTCAATCTTTTTGGCACCAGGGACTGGTTTCATGGAAGACAATTTTTCCATGGAAGGGTGGCAGGGGGAGGGGTATAGGTGGAGCTCAGACGGTGATAGAAGCGCCTCATACAGAAGATGAAGCTTCACCTGCCGCTCACCTCCTGCTGTGCAGCCCGGTTCCTAAATTTCATGGAGACAATTTTTCCATGGACGGAGTGGGGGGGGGTGCGGGGGAGGGGGAGGCAGAGCTCAGGCAGTGATGTGCGGCCCGGTTCCTAACAGGCCACGGACTGGTACCAGGCCGCAGCCTGGGGGTTGGGGACCGCAGCAGTAGATGATGCCGCTGAGCCTAGTGATGTTCAGCAACGTGCCCAAGGTCATAGAACTAGTAAGTGCAGGAGGCAGGGTTTGAACCCAGGCAGTGTGACTGCAGAGCAGAGACATAACCGGAGGCCTGCACAGTGGGAACTTTTCTAAGTCCTGCCTGTGAGCCCACCATTCTAGAGTGGGGCAGATCATGGTGGGGTGGGGGTGGGAGCGGGAAGAAATGTCTACTGTTTCCTACAAACCTGGAAAAAGGAGGCCCATGAATGTGACTTCATTTTCTCTTGGATTCGAACATCAGTCAAGCTGTTGTAACTTCCCTTGAACTAAAGTCTAGTTTGGAGAGAGAAATATTTCCCCAAACCACTTCAGGATGCTTGCATGCTGAAAAGGACAAGACAGCACAGCACACAAACAAAGAAAAGGGCACAGGGCTGGCTCAGCCATTGACAAAAAGGGCTTGCATTTTGCTTCTCAGTCATTTTGCACACAGTGGAAGGAAAGTTTAAAAGATATTGCCTAGAGCTCAGACTAGGCACGAGATTCTACCATTTCCACCATGATGCAAGAAGCAAGAGGACACGTGAGGGTACGTGTCTGTCGGGCTGGAGCTGGGGTTCTTTACAGATTTGTAGACAGACAAGGCTAATTTATCACCAAAACCGGGGTGCCTTTGAGAGTGAAAGGTGTTATTAAGAATTATGCTGGGATAACAGACATTAAATTGGTACTATCCTTGGGTACAATTGCAATTATTCCAATTTATTTATTAAAGCAGCCCTTCCTTCTCGCACCTCATGAGCAGGATCCTGTTTGTCTAGTCTGAGTTACGTCCACATTTAGAAGTCACATGAGAGATTACCTAACATCATCGAGGTCAACTGTTAAAAGGCAGAGGTGGTTTCCTGGAGGAGGAAAGCCACAGAGCTCTTTGGAAGGCTGGAGGGCTTCTGAGCTGTGACCATTTGAAAGTTTCTGTACTTGGGTTCTACCATCTAAAGGGGTTTTCTACAGGTTTCGATATCACTTCCCAAAATCTAAACTTTGTAGTCTTTCGTGTAAGAGTGTGTGTGTGTGTGTGTGTGTAGCGTGGTGGTGGCAAGGGTGCTGAGAACTGACATGGCAGAGCAATAATTGGAATCTTATGGAAGGGTGTTCCGCGGCCCACCTCCCCCAGCTCCCTGACAGAGGAAGGTACTGGACAGGGCTCCTCCTCCCTCCCACGGGGCAATGTGAGGGCTCGAGTCCAAGCTTGCTCTGGGCTTCTTGGATTGTCGTCATGCCATCATGGGATGAGAACTCAGGCAAACTGCCATAGTTTCTGAGAGAAATAGGCAGAGACTTGAGGGATGTGGCTTGGGTACTGTTTGCTGTTGTGTATGAAAGAAACACTAATTAGCTTTACATTATTCTAGGTCTTGGGCTGTACAAATCTATGTTTAAGTGTCACAATGAATTTGACAGCATATGGCTGGTGTGGGCTTTCCTTGCTTACATCTCCCAGCTTTGCCACTTTGTTGAGAGGGATTGAAGCTATTCTCTCTGATCCCAGATTGAAAGATCACAGGGAAGTGCTCTTATTGGCTTGGCTGGGCCATGTGCCTGTCCCTGACCAATCACTGAGGGCAGTGAGGTGGGGGTTGATGATGGGCCCACTTAGGTCAGAGATCCACTCTGGCCATTCACAGTAGCTGGAGGTGACAGACAGAAATTGGCAGCTCCACTTCCTTCCATACGGTTGCAGAAGGCAGAAAAGTGATTCTTTGCAAAAGGGTTGCATATTCTAGAAGGGGGAAGAGTGTGGCAGCAAGGCTATAGTGGTCCAGTACACATTTTTGCCAATAGCAGCAGAGTCATAGTTGTAACGTAAGTCTTTGCTGATTGAATAAAAGGGACAGTGTCTGATTTAAATGGATGTTGCTTGATTACTGGTGTGGCTAAATATTTTCCCACAGATTTGTTGGCCATTTGTATTTCTTCTTTTGTGACTTACCCGTCTGTGGCCTTAGCCCATTTTTCGCAGCTTTTGGTGAGTATTTCAGGGAAGGAGTGGGGGTGGGTGAATCTGAGTTTGCTGTTTTCCACTGCCTTCGGTGGGTAATTGTGTCAACTATATTTAGTCCTGCTTAGAATAAACCAGCTGAACCTTCAGGAAATCAATGTGGAAATCCAAGAAAAAATGCTCTGTCCTTAATCAAATTTCTTGTATTATGAATGACTATTAAATATTTTATGTGAGAATTGTAATTACCAATTAAAGCCAATATCAGTAGCCTCAGATAATCAGTGTGTAACACTAATTAGAAGGTACTGAGTAACCCCTAATGAGTTGTCTGCAGCAACTTAGGAATTGCCATAATTGTTGGCACACTGAGCTGGGAGGTGGGCATGCTGGCTGGGACGGGTGCATGTGTGTCTGTGTCAAAGCTGAGTCGATGGGCAGGTTACATGCAGTGTGGCAGGAATCACTTCGCCAATTCAGAGGATTCTCCTCAGGTGATCTGCCTTGCTTGGTGGGGGACATGATGGGCTGGATTGCACCATCTAGCCTCCAATAATGTGGTGTCTGGGCTAACAAGGTGTCACTCTGAGTGGTGGGAGGTTTCCAGCCTCAAGGACTCAACTGCTTGTGTACAAGAACCTCTGGCTCTTCCTCCCCCTTCCAAAACACGTGTGTGCACACGTGCACACACACACACACACACACACACACACACACTCTACTGCTTAACAATTAGTGACTTTGGAATGCTTCTTTTTGAGAGTTTTGTTGTGCCTTTAGGTGGGGGCAGCTGGACATGCTGCAGGGAGGGCTACTGGCTGCAAAATGTCTAGGTACTTTAGCACCCCAGCTCGGGCCACCTAATGGTGTGTGTGGCTTGTGGGAGGAGGAAGGTGGGAGACTTCCTCAGCCATGGGACCACATCTCCCTCCTCCCTGGGAAGTGGGCTGGAAATGATCACCAGGGACCAGTGGGGAGCCAGAGGAGAAGGGCAAGTGGGCAAGTGGCCCCCTCATGCTGCCCATGGGAGTCGCTCATGGTGGCACCTTGGGGGTGGATGACTGTGGAGTCAATCCCAGCTCTACTTACCGCCAGTTCTGGGGCTTGAGGAAAGTCATGGAACCTGTCTGAGCCAGTTTCCTCATGGATGGAAGATAATGATCACTGCCTTGCACCAGATCATTCAGAGACAGCACAGCCTATTGATAGCACAGCCTTTGGAGCCACTGGCTTGGGCTTGGCACCCGGTTCCATGCCTCTTACTAGCTGTGTGACTCTGAACAAGTTATTTAGCCTCTGAGTCTCAGTTTCCTAACATACCAAGTGAGGATAATGATAGTAACGACCTCGTTGTGCTATTCTGGGGATTAAATCAGTTGTAAGGAACTTAGCGTAGGAAATGCTACACAGGTGCTTGAGAAATATAAACCAATGAAAAGTTATGGAAGCTGCCCTGCTATATGCCAGGCAGCACTAGCAAGTGCTCAAAAGATCCCCTGTGCTAAGTGCTGGGGATACAAGGTATGAACAAGCCAGGCCAGGTGCCCACCCTTCTAGGCTAGTGGGAGACGCTGACAACACACAGGGGACAAGCAAGTCCACAGGACCATCTCAGAGGGTGGTTTGGGCCGTGAAGACAACTGCAGGGTAAGGAGACAGAGCATGATGGGCTGGGAGGGAGGGTGATTTTATGCAGACAGGGCCAGTGAAAATATTTGCGTGGACCCCTTGGTGAAAGGGGGGAGTGAGTCATGGGAGGAGGCAGAGGGAAAAGCAGGGACAGAGACCCTGTTGCTGTTGCTGTCCCTGCATGTCCCCGTTCCATGCTTGTGTGCACGCTCCCTCCCAGTTGCTCGCACCTGTGGCTCTTTGGCGGTTTCTCGTTGGTGGACCAACCTCAGGTTGCTGGAACTGCTGTCCCTCCACAGAGAGCAGGAGGTAGCTGGGAATTTTCATCCCTGATAGGTACAGGGGTGTACATCCACCAGTCCCCTTGCCCCTGATAGGGATGGCCCCCCAGAGTGACCCGGGCTGTTTCCAGGACTTCCCCGAGGTGTGAGCCATAGCCACCTACGGTAGGACCTGGCTGACTGGGTCCTCTCTTGGTCCCCTTCCCTCCTGATCCTTCTTGCTCACTTCCCTAATGGTTTTTTGGGGGAACACATCCCTATTAAATCACTTTCACATGGACCCCCTCTCAGATTCTGCTTCTGGGGAACCTAGAACAGACTCCGAGTCTGCAGCGAGCATGGCCTGTTGAAGGAACAGTGAGAAGACCAGCAGAGGTGGGCGGGAGGAGAGACTGGAGTGGGGGCAGGACTGGACCATCTGGGGCCTTGTAGGCTATGCTGGATTTTTCCAAGAGCAATGGGCAGCTATTGGAAGTTTTCAGGCAGGGGAATAACATTATGTAATTTGTTTTATAAGGGAAGTGCTCTCTGTCACTGTGTAGAGAAGGGACTCTTAGGGACAAGAGCAGAAGGGCTATGGTAGTCACCTAGCAGAGAGATGATGGGCTTGAACTGGGAGGTCAGTGAGGGGGTAGGCTTGGGATTGCTCTGGAAGATTGGTAGATGATTCACAGCGTGGATTCAGTTTATAGTTTGCCCAAAGTCACAACAAGTCCAGGAGTTCAAAGTGGGGCCTACGGGCTAGTGGTGGTCCCATAGTGGTGACTCCATGGGTCCTCCCCACACTCCACTGTAGACACAGGAAGTGACCTTCCTCTGAGCCAGGAACCCCTTGCTGGTGCCTTCATACCTTGTCCCAGCTCTTTGTGCCCTTCCTCCGTTCCCGCTGCCAGGCTGCGCTCAGCTTGGGCCTAGTTAGAGGAGGGCTGTGGGAGAGCCCGGGGTGGGATGGTGAGGTCTTGGGCAGATTCTGCCCCTTTCTAGGCCTGGTTCCTAGCTTTGGAACGAAGGGAGTTGGTGCCGGGAGTGCTGAGGCCCTCTTGAGGCCGATTCTGGGGACTTGCCAAGGGAGGCTGCAGAGAGAACTTTGCCTGGGCTGTGAAAGTCCAAGGGCTCCCTCTCCCCCGGAGGCATATGCTTCCACACAGCCTCTGTGAGGTGAACGAGTGGCCAGTGTGCCGCCCAGCCTCCCATGGGCTCGGAATTCCAACGGGCCCTCCTGGGGTCCTCCTTTGAGTGCAGGGCCAGACAGAGCCCAGTTTAGCTTGTGATTAGGTTGAGTTGGAATCATTTTGCCTCTGCAAGTAAAGACGTTTCCTAAGAAAGCAATGACAGTCATTCTAAGTTATGTCTCTTCTGGAAATTAAGTATCTGGAATATTAAAACACTTGGCTCTGACTTTCAGGCCCCCAAGGGACAGTTCTTTAGAGAAAACTCCTTTCTGCATGAGACAGAAAGGTCTGTGGTGAGCTTCAGTGGGTGGTGGGCTTTCCTTGAGAAACCTATTTCCCTAGGCTGCACGTTTTGTTCATGACCTGAATATTAACCAGGATGCTGCAGGTGGCTGGCATCAGGCAGGGCCCGTGGCTTGATCTGCAAGGCACATTTAGTGGAAGGTCTATCTTCCTGGGTGCTGGGCAGCCCCTCAGTGGAGCCAAGGACCCTGAAGAGGCTAGAAAACCCCACTTCTAGAGCCCTAAGGGTCCACTGACCAGCTGAGATTCCCAGTTTTCCCAGAAGTAGGCAGTGGTATCTGGGGGGCATCTGATCTGTCTGTGGGAACTTTTAAAATTAAAATATCTAAAATTTCAACTAGAAATTCCACTTTTTAGTGTCTATTCTAGAAGCATAGTCTTAAATGTGTGCAGAGACAAATCTATGCAACTGTTCATTGCAATTTGCTTATAACAGTGACAAAATGGAAATGACATTAAATGTCCTGAATATTAAATAAATGACAGAATAGCCATAATTAGAACCTATTATTAAAATTTAAAAATCCTTAAGCTAGATTATATATACAATGTTGTGGAAAGATCCCCAAGCTTTATTATTAAGTGAAAAATTGAAGTTGCAGAATAATTTGTATAACATACCATTTATGTTTAAAACCTTTCATAAATATTAACTTTATTTCTCTATGTACATAAGAAACCAGGCAAAGCAAACTGAAGACAGCGGTTGTCTCAGGAGGGGACTGGGATTAGCAGTGGCATTCTCAAGGGGGCTTTTGTTTCATACCTACGGTTTGAATACTTAAAAATATTTTTCAAAACTACTTGTATGATTAAAAAGGTTATAACAAGACATAAGGTAATTGATGCCTATTATACAAAAGTTGTTAAATACAGAGAAATGTCACTACATCCCGCTATTAGCATTTTGGTGCATTTCCTTCCAGTCCGCTTTTCCCTTATGCATACTACATATGCAATTTTGTATCCTGCTTTTTCCTCTTAACATTTTGTCATAAACACTTTCTATGCTATTTCAAACTCTTTATAAATATCTTTAATAGCTGTATAATTTTCCATTGTGGGTATTTAATTATCTCCCATTTTAAAAGTGATCTCTATTTGCCTAGGAAATCTTCCACCTGTCTTGTGAGACAACTTAAATCATAAATATTTCCATGACTGGTGCAGTGCCTCGTTTGTGGGGAGGGGTCCGTGTGTGTGTGTGGAGAGTGATGAGAAGCTGAGGCACTGTACAAGGGTGGGCTATCCATGGCCCCCCTAGAGGTCATTCAGGCAGAAGGAGCTTGGCCACACATTCAAGCCAGAGGCTGATAAGCCAGGTCAGTGGCACCTTTTGGACTCACAGCTCTGTTCTGTGAAATTGCTGACAGTAGATGGCATGGAAGTGTTCTGTACTGGGGTCCTAGAGTCCTGGGTTGGGGACCTACCTTGACATTAACTCTGTTTCCCTCTCTGGAAAACTTTTTTCAGCAGCCTGCAAGCCATTTTGTGATCTGAATACAGAAAAGGAGGTTTCTGGAGTTATGTTTTCTGTGTGATCAGCCCCCCAGAGTGCTTCCTGTGGGCATTCAAGGAGGAGCTTTGCCCATCCCTCCTCCAGGCCTCAGTTTTCTGCTCTGAGAAATAGAGGTATTTGTATCAGGATCTCAGCAGGAAAGAAAGAGAAAACCCAAAAGGGCAACTTCAGGGAGGTTAAAGGAGTCTTCACAATGATGTGGGCAGGATTTAGGGGCCACAAGGGATAGTGGTGACCCTGGGCCAGCATCACAGGAGCAGTTACTACCCTTAGGCCTGAGGGCAAAGGAGGAGGAGATGTCACTGACACTTAGGGAGAGATATATTTACAGGAGGGAGGCTGCTAAAACAGAATCTGTGGCCTTAAGCTGTTATTCAAAACTGAGATTTGGCATAAAGGCAGCTGGGGGAACAAATACCCTGATATCTCTTTCCTCCCGCCTTCCACTCTCCTGCTGGTACCCCCCATTGACAAACCCAACCACAAAGCCAGAGGACAAGGGAGCCTGGGTGATACAGTCTGTATGGGCCAGCCACCCAGGGCACAGAGCAGGGTGGAAAAGAGGGGAGAGTAGACCTGCAGGGCAAATGAAGACTCTCCAGCACATTCAGCCCCTGCTCTACTTTTAGGGGAAAAACTATGGCCTCAAACACAATAAAAACACAAAGTCCCACCAGCTGTTGGATCTTACTGTGAGGATGTCAATTCAGTTATACTCCCACCAGGAATCGCCTTAAAATGTTAGCCTCTACTTGTGTCCTTTGCATAAAGTAGTGGGAAAAAAGGGAGAACAGAATAAACAATTAACATAAAACATAGGTGCTGCAGTCTGCTTTGTATCTGGTCATAAGGCTCAAATTGATAGTTATAGCTTTAGTTTTTCACCAGCCATTCAATGTATTATCGATCCTCTGCCACCACCTTGACTGGTTGGCTTTTTATTTTTTTTAACCTGGTGGTATGACCTAAACCTTTGCTCACACAGGATCAAGATATTGTCGAGTGCGTGAATAGACTTTGTTTCTGTCACCACGACCTCTTTGCATGTGGACCTATTGATCAAATATTGGGGTGACTGGGGAAATGGGTGACTGGCATATACATAGACAGGTCATTTCATCCATTTGATTATTGGGAGCCTTTTTGTGCAGGGAGTGCCCTCTGGGGAAGATATATGTGGGGCATGGATAGCTTCACACACACTCTGAACTCACTCTGAGTGATATTTTCTTATTCTTGGCTTTGTCACTAGTGTTTGAATCTTATTCTTTCTATGTTTCTGACCAGTTATCTACTTGTTAGTGACTCATTATAAGTCAGGGAAGATTTATCAGACTATTTTTCTTCCTTGTGATGGGACACCTACATGTATTTCCTAAAATTCTGCCCACTGGGAGGATTTCCTTTCACCATTGTCTTTTAGGGTCACCTCGAGTAGGATTGAAATATATTTTCCATTCTGACCCATTTCATCACACTGTGCAAACTGTCAGTAAACCAGGCCATGCTTTCCCCTCTTGTTTATTGATTATAGAGAGCTGTCTATGGAGTGTGGGTTGAGACAGAAGGGGTGAAGCAGTAGGAGTCAGTACCATGGTTGTCTAAGCCGTCTATTATACAATCTATTTTTACCTTCTGGACCTGTTCAGGCTTGATCTTATAGGTACCATTTCTATTTGACGGTGGAATTGTGCTGTGTACTTCCAATTTTATGATTCAGTGGATCACATAACTCTATGATGGGTGATTTGTGTCACATAGTCATGTGGTGTCCCATCATTTGGAGTTTGGTCTTTGGCAGGGTTTAGTGAGAAACTAGAAGCTTCTTTACAAGTGGAGAACTATTAGCAGAATTATTACTCTAAAACCTTGGGATTTGTGCTATAATTTCCCTATTAAGACTTGCTAGAGGCTCTATATAACATTTGTAGCTGCCACAGATATTTCTAGTACAATTTTGGATATGCTGGGTCACCAAATTATGGAGCGGTTTATAACCAGGACCTTCTGTAGAAACTTTTCTTGATCCAGATCCTCTCAAACTGGAAGACATCAGTTGTCTAGCAAGAGGTCAGAGTAAGATGCCCAAGTGTAGTATATGTTTCCTCCACAATCCAAAGATGCCCATTCAAGTGTTGTACTTTTCTTTGTGGTGAATGGTGGAAGGAAAAGCAACTTTTTTGACACTTTAGAAGGAATATACCCATATGTTCTAGACTATGGATCCTTAGTAACTTTACTTATGTGTCAGGTCTTTGAATTTTTTCAGGATTTATCATCTATTTTCTGGCATGGACATGTCTTGTTAAAATATATATGGTTCTTACTCATTCCTGCTCAAAAGGTCCAATTAGCATAATGATATCAGTGTAACAGACTATTGTGATTTTCTATGAGATAGTAAAATAATTAAGACTATATCATGACCGAGAACAGTAGAGTAGTTTTGGATAAGACAGTAAAGGTATACTGATTTTCCTGCCATGTGAAAGCAAATGGCTTCTGATTATTTTCACTGTCCAGGATTTGTTAGGTCAATAATGGCATACCAGGTTTTTTTTTTTGGTGCGGGGGATGAAACAGATAAAATTTATTTAGGATACAACAATGTAATCTTTATAAAAATGATTTCTTTATTTAGATCCAACCCAATGTTCAGACTCTGAAATACTTGATTTACAAATTAAAACTCTATTTATTTGTTTATTTTTATTTCAAAATATTACTGGGGTACAAATGTTTTTGGTTACATGTATTGATTTTGTTATGTTTGAGTCAGGGTTATAAGTGTGCCCATCACCCAGATAGTGTTCATTGTACCCATTAGGCAGGTTTTTGCCCATCCCCTCTTCCCCCCTTCCCCCTACTTGATTTCCACTGAGTTTTACTTCCTTCTGTGCACATGTGTGCTCCTCAGTTAGTTCCAGTTTAATATCGAGTACATGTGGCATTTGTTTTTCCATTCTTTGGATACTTCACTTAGTTGCATCCAAATTGTTGCAAAAGGCCATAATTCATTCTTCTTCATGGCTGCATAGTATTCCATAGTATACATATATGATATTTGTTAACTCACTCATGAATTGATGGGCACTTGGGTTGATTCCACGTCTTTGCAACTGTGAATTGTGCTGCAATAAACATTTGGGAGCAGATGTCTTTTTCATAAAATGACTTCTTTTCCTTTGGGTAAATACCTAGTAGTGGGATTGCTGGATCAAATGGTGGGTCTATTTTTAGTTTTTTGAGGAATCTCCATAGTGTTTTCCATAGAGGTTGTACTAATTTGTGGTCCCACCAACAGTGTATAGGCGTTCCTTTCTCTCTCTATCCACACCAGCATCTATTGTTTTTGGACTTTTTAATAAAAGCCATTCTAACTGGGGTAAGGTGATATCTCATTGTGATTTAAATTTGCATTTCCCTGATGATTGGTGACATTGAGCATTTTTTCATGTTAATTGGCCATTTGTCTGTCTTCTTTTGAGAAGCTTCTATTCATGTCTTTTGCCCACTTTTTAATGGAGTTGTTTTTTTCTTGCTGATTTGTTTGAGTTCTTCATTGATTCTGATTATTAGTCCTTTATCAGATGTATAGCTTGCGAATATTTTCTCCCATTCTGTAGGTTGTCTATTTGCTTTGTTGATTATTTTCTTAGCTGTACAGAAGCTTTTTAATTTAATCAAGTCCCATTTATTTGTATTTGTTGTTGCTGTGATTGCCACTGGGGCCCTCTTCATAAATTCTTTGCCTAGGCCGATATCTAGAAGAGTTTTTCCAACATTTTCTCCTAGAATTCTTATGGTTTCATGCCTTATAGGTAAGTCTTTTATCCATCTTGAATTCACTTTTGTGAGTGGTGAGAGATATGGATTCTGTTTCATTCTTCTGCACGTGGCTATCCAATTTTCCCAGCACCATTTATTGAATAGGGATTCTTTTCCCCAGTGTATATTATTGTCTGCTTTGTCAAAGACAGTTGGCTGTATGTGGATGGCTTTATATCTAGGTTCTCTGTTCTGTTCCATTGGTCTACATCTCTATTTTTGTGCCAATACCATGCTGTTTTGGTTACTATATCCTTGCAGTATAGTTTGAAGTCTGGTAATGTGATGCCTCCAGATTTGTTCTTTTTGCTTAAGATTGCTTTGGCCATTCAGGCTCTTTTCTGGTTCCAAAGGAAGTGTAGAATTATTTTTTCTAGATCTGTGAAATATGATGTTGGTATTTTGATGGGGATTGCATTGAATCTGTAAATCACTTTGGGTAGTATGGACATTTTAACAACATTGATTCTACTGATTCATGAGCATGATATGTTTTTCTATTTGTTTGTGTCATCTGCAATTTCTTTCTTCAGTGTTTTAAAGTTCTCTTTGTAGAGATCTTTCACCTCCTTGGTTAAGTATATTCCTAGGTATTTTATTTTCTTGGTAGCTATTGTGACTGGTGTTGAGTCTTTGATTTGACTCTCAGCTTGACTATTACTGGTGTATAGGAATGCTATTGATTTGTGTACATTGATGTTGTACTCTGAGGCTTTGCTGAATTTATTTATCAATTCCAGGATTCTCTTGGTGGAGTCTTTGGGGTTTTCTAGATATAAGATCATATGTTCAGCAAAAAGCAGTAGTTTGACCTCCTCTTTCCTGATTTGGATACCCTTTATTTCCTTCTCTTGCCTGATTGCTCTGGCTAGGACTTCCAGCACTATGTTGAATAGAAGTGGTGACAGTGAGTACCCTTGTTTTGTTCCAGTTCTTAGTGGGAATGTTTTCAACTTTTCCCCATTCAGTATGATATTGGCTTTGGGTTTGTCATATATGGCTTTTACAATTTTGAGGTATGTTCCTTCTATGCCTAGTTTTTGAGGGCTTTATCATGAAAGGATGCAGTATGTTATTGAATGCTTCTTCTGCATCTATTGAGATGATCATATGGTCTTTGTTTTTGCTTCTGTTTATGTGGTGAATCACATTTATGGATTTATGTATGTTGAACCATCCTTGCATCCCTGGGATGAAGCCCACTTTGTCACGGTGGATCATTTTTTTGATGTGCTGTTGAATTTGGTTTGCAAGTATTTTATTGAGAATTTTTGCATCTATATTCATAAGGGATATTGGTCCATAGTTTTCTTTTTTTGTTGTGTCCTTTCCTGGCTTTTGTATCAAGGTGATACTGGCTTTGAAGAATGAGTTGTGGAGGATTCCCTCCTTCTTGATGTTATACAGTGATTTCTGCAGTATGGGTACCAGTTCTTCTTTGTAGGTCTGGTAAAATTTGGCTGTGAATACAGCTGGTCTGGAGCTTTTTTTTTTTTTGGAAGATTTTTTTATTACTGCTTCAATCTTTTTGCTTGTTATTGATCTGTTCGGGAATTCTATTTCTTCCTGATTGAGTCTTGGGAGGTTGTGTGTTTCCAGGAATTTGTACATTTCCTCTACATTTTTGAGTTTATGTGCATAGAGATTTTCATAGTATTCACAGATTATAGTTTGTATTTCTGTGTTATCAGTTGTAATATCTCCTTTTTCATTTCTGATTGAGCTTATTTGGGTCCTTTCTCTTCTACTCCTGGTTAATCTAACAAGAGGTCTATTAATTTTGTTTATCTTTTCAAAGGACCAATTTTTTTGTTTCATTGATCCTTTGTGTTTTTTTGTTTGTTTGTTTTCCATTTCATTTAGTTCTTCTCTGACCTTAGTTATTTCTTTTCTTCTGCTGGCTTTGGGTTTGGTTTGCTCTCCCTTTTCTAGCTGCTTGAGATGTGGCATTAGATTGTTAATTTGTGATCTTTCTGTGTTTTTGATGTAGGCATTTAAGGCTATGAATTTTCCCCTTAGGATGGCTTTTGCTGAATAGCATAGATTTTGGTAGCTTATGTTCCCTTTGTCTTCAGTTTGAAAAATCTTTTGATATCCATCTTAATTTCATTGTTGGCCCAGTAATCGTTCAGCAGCAGGTTGTTTAATTTCCATCACTTTGTGTAGAATTGAATGTTTCTCTTAGAGTTGATTTCTAGTTTTATTCCACTGTGGTCTAAGAAGATACGTATTATGATTTTTATTTTTTTGAATTTGTTGAGACATGTTTTGTGGCCTAAGATATGATCAATCTTGGAGAATGTTCCATATGCTGATGAGAAGAATGTATATTCAGTAGTTTTGGGGTAAAATGTTCTGTAAATGTCTGTTAGGCCCATTTTTTCTAGGGTCTCATTTAAGTCCAGTGTTTCTTTATTTATTTTCTGTTTGGATGATCTGTCTAGTTTTGTCAGTGGGGTGTTGAAGTCCTTGGCAATTACGATGCTGCTGTTTATCTCTTTGCTTAGATCTAGTAGGGTTTGCTTTATGAATCTGGGCACTCCTCTGTCAGGTGCATAAATATTTAGGATTGTTATGTCTTCTTGTTGAATTGCTCCCTTTTCTATTATATAGTGACCATCTTTGTCTTTCTTTACTATTGTTGATTTAAAGTCAATTTTATCTGATATGAGAATGGCTACACCTGCTTTCTTTTGGTTTCCATTTGCATAGAATATTTTTTTCATCCCTTCACCTTGAGTCTGTATGAGTCCTTGTGGGTTAGATGTGTTTTCTGGAGGCAGCAGATATTTGGGTTGTATTTTTTCTTCCATTTAGCCAGCCTGTGTCTCTTGAGTGGGGCATTCAGACTGTTCATGTTGACTGATAGAATTGATATGTGAGATGCTGTTCTGTTCATACTGTTGGATAGTACCATATTGCTTAGTTTTACCTCTTGTGCTAGTGTTTTATAGAGCTCTGAGCTTTAGCTTTTGGGTGGTTTTACTCTGGTGTGCATCTATTGTGCTGATCCATGTATAATGCAGTTCTCAGTATTTCCTGCAGGGCAGGTCTGGTCTTGACAAATTCCCTCAGTGTTTGCTTGTCTGGAAATGTCTTTATTTCTCCTTCATATATGAAACTTAGTTTTGCAGGATACAAAATTCTAGGCTGGCAGTTGTTCTGTTTAAGAAGACTGAAGATAAGGCTCCAATCCCTTCTGGCTTGTAAGGTCTCAGTTGAGAAGTCTGTGTTTACCCTGATGGTTTTTCCTTTGTAAGTTACTTGATGTTTTCACCTCACGGCTCATAGGAGTTCTTCCTTTGTGTTGACTCTTGCTGGTTTGATGATTATGTGTTTTGGTGATTTCTTCTTTGTGATGAATCTCCCAAGTGTTTGTTGAGTTTCTTGTATCTGGATGTCTAAATCTCTAGCAAGACCAGGGAAGTTTTCCTCAATTATTCCCTCAAATAGATTTTTTAGCCCATATACATTTTCTTCTTTACCCTCAGGGATGTCTATGATTCTTACATTTAGCCATTTTACATAATTCCATATTTCTTGTAGGCTTTGTTAATTCTTCTTAATTCTCTGTTCTTTGTTTTTGACTGACTGAGTTAATTCAAAAGAGTTGTCTTCAAGCTCTGAGATTCTTTCTTCTACCTGGTCTAGTTTATTCTTAAAATTTTCCATTGAATTTTATATTTCTTTAAATGAATTTTTCATTTCCAGAAGTTCTATTTGTTTTTTTTTTTAATGTGTTGATCTCTTTAGTGAATTTTTCATTCATTTCCTGAATTGTTTTTCTGGTTTCTTTTAGTTGGTTTTCCATTTTCTCTTGGATTTCATTAAGCTTCCTTACAATCCATATTTGGAATTCTTTATCTGTCATTTCAATATTTTCATTTTGCTTGGTATCCATTACTAGAAAGCTGGTGTTCCCTTTTGGGGGTGTCCTCTTGTTCTGATTTTTCATACTTCTGGAGTTCTTTCACTGATTCCTTCTCATCTGGGGCAGCTGTCACTTTTTATTTTTGGATTCTTAGTGTGGTTATTTTCTCATTTGCTAGTTGCTTGTAGGCTGTAGCAGTGGTGAGCTATGTGTGTGGGCAGATTCCCTGTCTCTGGTTGATAAGGGAGGATGGAGGTCTTTGAAATCCTTTCTCTTTCCCTAGCCCTGTGGTCTTAACAGTGTGAATTGTATTGGCACACCCAGTTTAATCTCTGAGACAGTAGGTGGTGCTTGTGGGTAAGAATCAACCATACCCTGTATGATTGAGTCAGTAAGTGCTGTAAAGCTGCCATCCCCAACCCCTGGGTCATGGACCATACTAGTTGGTGACCTGTTAGGAACTGGGCCACCCAGCAGGAGGTGAGTGGCAGGTGAGTGAATGAAGCTTCATCTATATTTACAGTCACTCCCCATCATTCACATAACTGTCTGAGCTCTGCTTCCTGTCAGATCAGTGGTGGCATTAGATTCTGCATTATGGTGAGTTGTATAATTATTTCTTTATATATTACAATGTAATAATAATAGAAATAAAGTGCACAGTAAATGTAATGTGTGTGAATCATCCCAAAACCATCCCCCACCCCAGTCCATGGAAAAATTGTCTTCCATGAAACTGGTCCCTGGTACCAAAAAGGGTGGGGACTGCTGCTGTTAAAGGGCTGTACAAATTGACCTCCCTGTCAGTAGTTGGTGCTTTCCAGGAGGAATGGCTGCAGAGTTGTTTCTGGGACCTGTGGCTGGCTCTAGCCCCTCAGGAGGAGTACTTGAATGCCCCAGGTAGTGGGTGGGGCCCTGGAACTTCCAGGTGAGTCCTTATTCTCCACCACAGCAGAGGCAGGTTGGGGAGTGAGGCTGGGCAGTGCTGGGTTGGGTAAGCCTGCCCTCAGGCTCCACAAAAGCTGGTAAGGTAGCTGTTTTGGTAGGGGTCAAAGGTCCGCTCCCAGCCTTCTGGGGAAAGATGCCAGGGAGGGGCTGAGGTGGCCCCACTTAGCCAGAAAGTCTGCTTGTGGAGGCAGGGTTTTCTGAGATCCACAGTCTGGCTGTTAGGAGCAGGTTTTTCACTCTTCTCCCCCCTCCCCTCCTCCATGGTCTTCCTCTAGTATCTGCCAGCAGGCAGGAACTCAGACTAGCTGAGCTTCCCCAGGATGGTGCTGTGGGCTGGGAGCTTCCTTGTCCAGGATGCCACACTGGGCTGAGAGCATGGCCTTCCTGTGGGGGGAGGGGTGCTTCATGAGTGTGCTGTGGCTGGGACCCACACTGCACTCTCTTTTCAATTCTGCTCTTGCAGGCTCCTTCACCTCCTGAGATTAATTCACAAATCTCTCCTCCATGCCCCTGAGGAACATGATCATGTCCTGGGGGTCAGGAATCTGGCCTGTGAGCCTGTCCCCAGGTGCCCTAAGATCAATCCTTAACCATGCCGGGGAGAAGCGTGCTGGTCCCAGGTTGCCTATGGGGTGCTCAAGCAGGTTTTACGTCCCTCCACTTTGGGGTGTGCCTTGCTCTGATGGAACAGCTGAGCAAGCAGCACTGGGGAGGGCCAGTGAGCAGGGAGCTCACAGTCTGAGCACCCTTTAGTCTGCTGTAGGTCTTTAAGAGGAAAGGTTTGAGCCTCACTTTCTGTGGAAGCCCCAACAGAGGGGAAGCAGCAGCTCCTGAGCACCCCAGCTCAATGTCTCTCCCAACAGACATGGGTGAGGAGGGGAAGGAGAGGAAAAGAGTCTGAATGGAGGAAAGCTAGCACTCTGGTCATCTCTGTCCCTTTCTCTGGAAGGCAGCCTGCCTTGAATGTCTAGGCTCTGGGGTCAGGCAGATCCCTTGGGACCCAGCAGCCCCCTGTGGCATCCACAGTCTGGACCAGAGTTGGGAAATATTTGTGTGTGAACAAGCAAGATGAAAACTGAGGGGCTGAAGCCCCATGGGGAGGACAAAGATGCTTGGTGGGTGGAGAAGCAATACGGCGTCTGCCATTTTGGCTCGTCTCTGTGGGGACGGGAAGCACCCCAAGGGGGCTGGCAGCCTGGTGCTTTGTCCTCAAGAAGCTCTCAGTTTACTGGGAGCAGCAGCTTTTGGCTCGTGAGCATAGAAACACTCTCCAGCAGCTCTGGAGCTTGCTGACTGCCAGAGATGTGAAGGAGGGAGAAACAAACTCTCCACCTACCCTTTTTGTTGGACTCCAAGCCTCTCGGGGGTTGACCTCTGCTGATATCTTGCTCCTTCTTGTTCTACTCCACACTTTTTTCCGTGGAATCTCTTATAGTTTCTGGCACTTTTCCCTTGGAATTACACCTGATCTATTTTTGTTTGTTTGCTTTTTTTTTCTTCTTCATCTAAAATTTTTCCTTCTTTGTGCGACGGTGTGGCAGCTGGTGTCTTTGGTCAGCCATCTTCCCTGATCCTCCTAAAGCTCCACATATCAGGTTTTTATGCAAGGGAAATAAGGTTTCCTCATACGAGGATGAGAGTCTGCTTCAACCAACAAAGAAATTTCAAGATTTAAGGATTCAAAGTTCTCATCTACATAAATGTCCCTATCCCATGTATCAGGGTCTTACATCTTCTCTATCACTGCTCTTACCTTAGCAGTGTTTCTCCACTTCAGCACTACTGAGATTATGGACTAAATAATTGTTATGTGTGTGGGGATGTTATCCTTTGCATTTTAGGATGTTTATGGCATCCCTAGCCTCTACCCACTAGATACTGGTAGTACCTTCCACAGTTGTGGCAACCCACAATGTCTCCAGATATTGCCAGATGTTCCCTGGGAGACAAATCACTTCCAATGGAGAATCCCTGCCTTAGCATAAGAGACCTGGCACAGATGCATATTCATCAGCACCACAACTTGGCAATGCTTATAGTTAGGCTTTATGCTTGATCCTCAGCCACATCTGTCCTGCAACTACAGATGATGAGAAACCCCTTCAAAAATTGCCATGAAGTCTTCCAGATTTTCTACCTTTTCTTTTACTCAGGAATTCATAGTTTTAATTTTGCCCCATTTTTGTGTGTATTCTCTCTTGAGCAGTCAAAAGCAGTTAGCCTATCCCAGGGTTTTTGTAATCACCATTATTATTACAGTGACAAAATGCCAGAGCCACATCAGCTAACAACACTTGTCTTCTACCTGCACTCCATCATATGCCATCACCAATGATAATTTGACTTGTAATGCCACACATTATCACTACCTACCTACCCTAGAAAGAAGCCAATCTATGCCTTCATCAAATAAGTGAGTAACTCAATCCCTAAATCCCATTTTTTAGGGTCTGTTTCCTGGGGCCACTTCCAATACCAATTATTGTAAAAGTCAGGACAAAAATGGCACACTCAAAAGAGTAAAGAGAGGTTAATGAAAGGAATATTTTATGTAGGTGTGAGCTGGACAAAGGGAACCAGCAAAAAGATGGTGAAGCACTCAGGAACTAGTAAGAGCAGTAAGCTGTGACCTCTTCTAAACTGGAAGAGGAAAGGGAAGGAGCTGTTCCTGGGACCCAGTGAAAGCCGCAGACAAGGGAGAGAGGTCTCTCAACATGTTGTAGCCTTAGGTAGAGCAATGTGGCTGCTGTGAAATTGCTGCCTGGAAGGAGAGGAGTTAGGGGAATAAATACTCTACCTTTTCTCTCTTCCTACCTTCTAATCTCCTGGTGCCTCCTATTGGCTGAGCTGGAAGCCAGAGGAGAAGGAAACCCATTTGTGCAATCTATATAGGTCAGCCTCCCCAGGCACAGAGCAAGAGTGGAGAAGGGTGGAGAGAAATCAGGAGGACAAACCAGGACAGGGGCTGAGCAGGGTGGAATCATCAGCTGTATCAGCTGTTTCACAACTTTTTTTTTATCATATGAACTTCTTTTGTAGTAATTTAATCTCCCAGCCTCCATAAAATTTTTAAAAATCACATAATCATTTTTGAGTGGTATATAATGAAGATAAAATTTTAATTTAAAAAATTGAGATCAGTGTTGTTAAAGTTTATATTTATGCATTTTTTCCACAAATAGCATTTAATAATATTAATTATATATTAGAACAAATTAAACATTTTCCCATTTAACAACTGATAATAATTTAATAATAAAAATAATAGCTAACATTTATTTTGTGCTGTTTATATATTAGGTGCCATAATAAATGCCTCGCAGGCATTAGTTAATTTAATTTCTCTTTAATTAGTTACACAAGAAAAAGCGTGCTTTGCCAACAAATGAATTAGGACATGTTTGTTGGTGCTATAGTTTGTGTGTGTCCCCCAAAGTTCATGTGTTGGAAATTAATCCCCAGTGCAACAGTATTGAGAGGTGGGACCTTTGAGAAGTGATTAATGCCATTATCAGTGGAATGGGTTTGTCATAAAAGTGAGTTTGGTGCTCTATGGCTCTCTCATAGTGTACTCTTTTGCTCTTCTGCCTTCCGCCATGGGATGACACAGCAAGGAGGCCCTCACCTGTTGTGGCTCCTTGATCTTGGACTTCCCAGCCTTCAGAACAATGAGCCAAATATATTTCTGTTCTTTATAAATTACCCAGTCTGTGGTTTTCTATTTTAGCAGCACAAATAGCACTAAGACAGTTGGGGACCGAATATATATTAAAATGCAGATTGAAATTTAACTATGTGGTTCAATATCAAACAGACAAAAGCTGCTTTCATGACCTGGTATTTTGGATTCTTGCATTTTGGACTAAAAAACACAAATGGTTTATTTTTACAACATTTGCGCTATGTTTTAAGTGACAGGATAAGAGTGATGACCTCATGTTGTTATTTGTAAACACTTTGCCACAAATAACATATTGCATCTGTGGGTAGTCTTTATTTCCAACAAATGAAAAGCCAAATTGGATACAATTGTCACTATATTTTCTTTTTAAAAATTCCAATTTTGAGGTACTAAAGACATCTAGATACATTCTATGTAATTTCTGATCAGATGGATGCAACTTATTTATCTGGCAATCCTAGGATGCCAGAATATCCTGGCATCCTAGGATGATTTTGCAGAATTATCCTTTTTTGTAGTCTTCATTAATTTGTTGTATTTTGACATCAGTATTTCTTATGCTTCCTGACTTTACCAATGGTCCATTGTGAGTATAAATTAATGTATAACTAAGAATAAGAACATTTAAAAAGAGTGTAACAACCAAACCCACTAAGGCATCAGCACTTGTTCAGCTAAGTTACAAATTGATTATGACACTGATTTGTTAGCAGGTTCATCGGGTCTCCATAGACTGTCATTCTTGTTCTCATGATGTACATCAAGGAGATCTTTAATTTTTAAAGAGTTATTTTATGTAATTATTTTGAAAGAATGGAGATGGAAATCCTTGTCTATGGATATGAACCCTTACTACTACCTATAACCCCACAGAAGGTTTGTAGATGGCTGTTCGTGTTGGGCAGACAAGGGGCTCCTCTGCTCTGCCTTTGCCACTGATGGTGCTGTTGAGCCACAGTGGCTTTGCAGGAGGCAGGGCAGGGATGACCAGGCCCCGTGAAGTGAAGCTTTCAGGAAGTCAAGTATCCAGGATGTCAGAGCTGGAAGTGACACTGGGGTCATATGGTCCACATCTCTTTGAATATCCTGTACCGAGGAGGAAACAGGATCTCAGGGATTTACCAGTGTCAGAGCCATGATGAGGGCCAGCACTGTCACGTCTCTCTTTATGAACAATCCCAGAAAATGTTTGCTGTTGAGCACATTTCCCACCTGCCCCAGGATCACTGATCCCCATTTCCTGTGGCAAGCATGATGGCTTTCTGGGTCAGCTGGGCCAGTGGCCTGCTGAGGCTGGGTGAGTGGTAAAGATGGGGATTGATCTCTGGAGTCCAGAAATGATTTCAATTCCTGCCCCCTGATGTGTAGCTGGGGCCTCTCAAGTAGATTTAGGTACATGTGATTCTCTTCCAGATTTAGACAGCATCACCCAAAGAGCCTTCTTTGAAGCCACAAGCTGCTAGGAAGGCTAGCAATTGGAAGTTGAGATGCACTGATGTCTTTGGAACAGACTCTGTGTCCTATTTGGAGAAGCAATGTGGCTTTCCACACAACAGTCTTTGTGATTCACAGGACAGACTCAGAGAGCCTGGAACATCTGATGTAAAACGCAGGAAACAATGGCTGTCTTTCCTGAGTCAAGGTGCCCCAGCAGTGGAGCTAACTTCCCTGCATTGCAACACTTTTCAAAGCCTTTTTAAATTGAGACTTTACTTTCTCTTCCTTTTTTCCATAACAGAAGGCTCTCTGTTCTCTGAGGGAAGATTCAGGGTAATCTCTTTGCTGCATGGTGGCTCTGTCAGCAGCCCTGCATTGCAGATAAGCCAGGTTGGCAGTGGTCTTGGGGCAGGCAAAAGAGCAAACTTTACACAAAGACGAAACTCTCAACAGATGTGCCTGCAGCAATGGCAGGGCAAGTTTTTTAGTTCTAATGGTTTTCTGCAAAGTGTAGGGAAAATTCCATTCCTGTTCATTCAGGGAGGCCTCTGGGCTCCCTTTTGCTCTCCCACTCAGGCTAAGGCTGAATGCGAGTTCAGAGTAGCTGCCTCACTGGCTCTTTGGAGCTGTGGCTCTTGTCCTTCCTGGGTTCACAGAGCTCTCTGCGTATCAATGAAAGTGATGCTCAGCTCCTCTGCAAATGCTCACCGCACAGGCGCACCGAGTTCTGTGAATGCTGTCCGTGGTGGTGGTTGGAAGTTCACAGCTTATCCAGAAATCCGCACACTTGAGGTTCAGGGCACTGGGGTATGAAAACATCTGTGGTCCAGGGTGGTGGAGAATTGGACCAGTTACAGTCCTGGGTACACTTCCTGCTGCATCCCGGATGGAGAGCCAGTGCCAGGCCTGGGTGTGGACCCCGTGTGGGGGAATACCTTCCCGTGGGGAGGGGTTGGCTGCTACAAACCCTTTTCTTGATGTTTCCTCCTTGGGTTCCCAGCTTTTTCTCCTGCTTCACTGACTCATATTCCTCCTCCTTTCCTCTTCCATCAGCATAATTATTTTTCATAGTTCTGATTTTAGCCTTTGTGTCTTCGTTCAACATCCTCTCCCTGAGTCATCTTGGCCATCCCTCAACCTTTTTGCCAATGTTTTCCCACCTGAGTTTGCAGCCCTACATTCTCTCTTGTGCTCCAGGCTCCTTTCTAGTTGCCGCAAAGGGAGACACGCTCAAACCCAGCACCCTTCCAGAACTCCACCCCTTGTGCCACCCACCCCCCCCCACTCCTCTCTTTGTGCTTCCTCGCTCAGCTGGCTGCCTGCTAGAACCATGGGGGCACCACTGATGGCCTCCAGGGTGTCACTGTGTGCGTGTGTTCCTTTCTCTGTTCCCTATATCATGGCCTGGTTCTGATCCCCATTCTTACCTTCTGGATGGTTACAGAATCCTTCCATGCAGCTTGCAGCTCGCTTGTCCCTTGAATCATGTATACTCTTGTCAAGTAGCTTTCTAAGTTGTTGCCATACTACCTCCAGGTTTGAAAACCTTGTTGGCTCCCATTCCCTGTAGATCAGTCGACTCCCAGCATAGATGTACCAAGGCTCTCCACCATCAGGACCCAGCTGCAGAAGGTGCTGTTGATGCCCTGCTCTTATCCCTTACGTCTCCCCGCATCAGCACACATATGCCCACCCTCCACCTGCCAATATCTGCATCTCTATGTCTGAGGGCCCACTCTGCCAGGGCACTCTATGGGCTAGAAATGATGCCCACTGCACTCCTGAGAGCAACCCTCAATAAATGAATGACTGATGGAGGTTGATATATAAATATCCCAGCTTCCTTGTCTCTCAGGATAACTCTGAGGTACCTGCTCTGCATTGGCTCCCGGAGTTCTTTGATAGGGTTAAGCTCCAGTAGCCCACAGGGCTGGTGTTTCCTAGGGACAGCCTCCCAAATATACTGCTTGAGCTCAAGTCTTCATCTAAGTCACCAACTGACCTTTTCCTATACTGCTGCCTTAGAAAAGCCTCTGCATTTCCCTGACCAACTCCTGGTTCCACCTGTCTTTGTACCTTTGCTCAAGCCAGGTCCTCCACCTGAGGTGTGTCCCCATCACTGCCTTCTGAAGTCCTGCCATGTTTAGGTCCACCTGAAATGTGGCCTCTTCTGGAAGGCTTCCCAAGGACCCCACCCAGCACCCCCACCACACTTTCTGCTGGCACCCTTCTCTACATTATATTGCTGTTTGTCGGATGTGATATCTCTCTTCTCTGTAGGAATGAAGGCTTTTTATGTCTTTATCCCCTGTGACGCCTAACCTGGAGCTTGGCACTTGGGCCTTCAATGAGTGCTTGCTGCATGAACCCCCATCCTCAGCTCCTCCAAATCGCTGTGAGCCTCTCCTGCTGTCCTTTGCCCAGGCACTCATTCTGAGACTCAGCAGCACAGTGCCCTGCATTCTTTCTTTGGAGGCAAGTTGAGTCTCCTCCTCTGAACTGTCCTCCAAACTAGACGCCAAGAAGGGCTCTTAAAATTCGCCAGGCAACTGCTACATTCAGACAGTGAACCATGTATTAGGCACAGTGCCCAAGGGGATGGAAAAATACAAGGGGTCTTAAATTCAAGGTGTCAACCCATTAGTCCAAGGGGAGGCACACTTTTTCTGTAAAGGTCAGATAGTAAATATTCTAGGCTTTGTGGGACACATATGGTCTCTGTCACATGTCCTCCTCTTCCTGCCCCTCCTCCTCTTTCTACTTCCTTTTCTTCTTCTTTTTATAGCTCTTTAAAAATGTAAAAACCATTTTTAGTTCTCAGGTACTACAAAAACAGACCATGGGCTAAACTTGGCCTGCAGGCCATGGTGTGCCGACCCCAGCATCAGTTCAATGATCCATCCACCCAGCGTTTATGGAGTGCGTACACCCTCCTGGCACCTGTTTGGCAAAGTTACTCCTTCTTGTGGGCCCCCCTGCTCCGGCTGGGTACATATCTGGCAGGTATTTGAAAATATTCCCGAGAAGCTGAAGTGAGTGAGCACAGTGTGGGCCTCGTCCTGGGCTGGGGACCCACTCTGCTCGGCCTTTGCTCCCTTGTGGCACGGTTGCTCTCTCCCAGCATGGCTCTCTCGACTGGATTGCAATTTTAATTTCAGCTGGAGTTTGGCTGTCCCTTTCTTCCTAAATGGCTGCTCCTTCTTACTGAATTTTCTGTGTAATGGCATAATCTTCTCTTTGCTTTTACTTTGGAAACTGACCCCATATTAACCTCCTGGTGGGCTCTCTTCCCTACCACGCTTGCTAGACGCCCTTCTCTTGTTATCATCGCCTCCCTATTCCACTGTGCTTTTCCTCCCTTCCTGCCTATCAAGCACCTTCCCAGGAAGCCCTGATGGCCTGTCTCACACTGATGTCAAATCTCTTCCATCACTGGGCCCTAGGGCTCTGCAGTGGCACAGGCCCTGACATTGGCTTGAGGTCACAGCCAGTCAGTAGCTGATGAGTGGTTACTAGAGCCACTTGCTGCAACCCAGAGCTGTTGTGGACTCAGGGTTTCCTGAGTGTCAGCCCCCTGTCCTGCCCCGTCCACCACGATAGATGCCTTCAGCCCTCATGATGAATCAGGTCCCTGAACATCCTTGTCCTCTTCACATCAAAGGGTTTAGTTATGTATTGGTTAATTTGGTCTTTGCAATAGGTAATACAAAATAACATTTTCTGTGAAGAACTCTTTTTTAGTGCATAGATACATGATAAATACAAACTTTATGCCTTAAATCCCCCCAACCCCTCCCTTACCAGCATACTTTACCGATAATTACCCATTCTACAGAAATCCATTCCAACAAAGAGGAGAAATAATTTGCACATTCCAAAATTTCCCTTGCTTTGCAGAGGAATTCATTGCCAGATTTTATAAAGTAGCAAGCTCCCTTAGTGCATGTTAAGTGGTTTTATTTGCAAGGTTTTGATTCAGGTATAACTTTTCAGGAGCATAGGGACTACATAAAGTGCAGCATATTCATGCTCACCTGGAGAAAACTGTTACCCCACATATATAAGAAAAAGATAATTTGCAAGTCTGATGTGGATGTTCTACCCCCAAATCCCACAGGGCAGTTAGTTCACATTCCAGAATGCATATTTCTCCTACTCTTTTATCTTAAGCTCACCTGTAAAAATCTGTCTTTGGAATGCAGGAAAGTCAAGATCTGAGGATTTGGGTCGAATGTGACTATGATCCATTCAAGGATTTCAACAGATCATGGTGGTATTTGAACAGAACCCTCAGAGAGCTCTACCCACTGAAGAGGACCTTGTATCAGCTTTCTCTTTGCTCAGAGGTTCTTAACCTGGTGTTCTCAGACCCCAGGGACTCCACCTATGGGCTTCAGGGATCCACCAACCCTCTGAAAAGGCACATGGTTTTGTGTGCCTGTGCTTATATGTATTCTTTTGGGGAGAGAGTCTAGGGCTTTTCTTTGGATTTGCAAAGGAATTGGGAGAGAACTCTTTGGCTCACCTGTGACATGGGCTCAGGAGATGAGATGCTTTATGAAGGTGAAAATTTGGCTTGTTCTCTGCTGGGTCCCCAGCTCCTGCAACAGTGCCTGGTGTGTCATAGGTGCTCAATGTGTATTTGTGGGTTGAATGATTCAATAGGTGAATGAATAAAATGCTGCACCAGAACTTGAACCTGAGCTTCTCTGATCCCAGAGCACTCTGTCTAGCATCCTTCCGAAGGCAAGAAGCTACTCTGGTTTTCTAGGCAGGCTGGGCTGGGAGCTGGGCATGGAGGAGGAAGGAAAAGCCTGTGTTCACTGAAGACCCAAACTGTGAATCAAAGACCCGCATCACTGCAAATGAAATCTCAAAGCAATAACCAAAGCAAAGACTGCAAGAGGAAAGACAAATTGGATTTTCTGAGACTCACTCTCTGAGCAGTTACCTCTGAGCCTGGGGAGGGTTTGGGCTCTGGCCAGCCTGGATGCTGCGGGCAGGGACTGTAGCTTAAAGTACGTCTGAAGTGACTCGTAGTGGGAAGCAGCTGCCTTGGGCTGGCTCAGGCTCTGGTGAGCAGAGCATACGCCAGTCTCCTGCCATGTTCTTCTGTTCTAGAAGTACTTCCAGGGGCTACCTTGGCCCCTGAATGAGGCAGTCTGCAGAGGGGGAGAAGGGTCAGAGGGCCTGGGGTCTGGGTCTGCCTCTGGCCCTTGGTGTACCTCGGACCACCTGCCTCCTCACTCCGGATTTTAGTTGCTCTCCCTGCAGAAAGGTTAGCAGTGTCTGTTTTTCTTCTTCCCAGCATTGGTTGGGGGAGGTAGAGAGGAGTTGTGACTGGGCTTTATAAACTATAAAATGCGAAGGCACTTGGGGAAATAAGGGCGCAGCTGAATGTGCTGGACGGGATCCTCCTGTCTGGGCTATGGGTCTGTGTGGTCCTCGCCTGTGGTCAGCTGGCCCAGCAGATGCTCCCTGTGAGCTGGGGCTGCCTGGGAAATGCATGGGCAGTCAAAGGTGGCAGGAGCCTGGGACTGCATGGAGAAAGCTCAGAGGGACTGTGAGACTCTCAGGAGAGGCTCATCTGTGACTCAGAGGAATGTGTGAGGAGAGTTGTTTGTCAAGAAAGTTGAGGAAGGTGGAGCTATGGCTCCATCTGTGCCCTGCACTGATGATCTGGCCCTTTACAGAGAATAAGAGCCAGTTACTAGAGCCACTTAATTAATTCCAAGATGCTGAAGGGCTGAGCTGAGCAAGACTGGCTCAGCATGTTCGTGATGGCGGAGCAGTAATTGGCTATTCTTACAGCTAAATGTGGTCACTAGCCTATCCCAGAGTTACAGGCACACCTGCAAGGGCTACTGGGCATGTTCTTTAACTAGAACTTTAATAGAGGAATTGGTGTCTAAAATGGCTAGTGATTTTGATTTTGTGATTCACAGTCCCAGATGGGAGATGAGTGATTCTCTGCGTTTCTAGGCCTCCTGAGGTTTGAGTTAGACTGAATGCCACTGCAAACAGTGCTCCAGGACTCAAAGCCATTCCAAGGAAGAGAGCAGGACTATTAGGAATAGGACAAAGTGGGAGGGCTTAGGGCCATCTTGCTCAGAAGCAGGAGGAAATGGACATTGTGGTTGCCTTGCCAGTATCCACCCCACACTCCCCAAGGTTGAGTAGCCTCATGGTTTGAGTAGACATGATTGGTCCAAATCAGTCAGGGAAATCCTGCTTCCCCACCCCTTGCTGGAGGGATAGAGAGATGGTCCAGGACTTTAGTTCAGTGGTCTCAGAAATGGCACTCTCTTTCCCTTTGGATGTGAAAAGTAAGGCATGGTGTCCTTGTTGCTGTTGTCAGCCATTTTGTGACCATGCGGGAAGTTGATCTGAAGATAGAATTAACACATGGAGGGCAGCAGAGCAGAGAGGATCACAAGGAAATGTAGCTAGACTTTCTGAATTCATGAGTCAATAAATCCCCTTTATCACTCCAGTCAATTTGAGTTGGATTTTTTGATTCTTGCATTGAGTACTTTCTAACTGACACACAGGGCCAAGATGTGCTGGTTTCTAAGGATCCTCTCAGTCCTAAAAGTCAATGATTCGACTTTATAGCCCAAAACAGGCAAAAAACAAAAGTTTGGGGTTATGACTTGAGGGTTAATGTCCTGCCTGGAGACACAGGCTTTGTGTCCAGAGGTTGGAAGGCTACGAGCTGACTTATGCTGGCACCTGTTTGGTCCAGCCATCACAGGTGACTTTAAAAGCATGGAAAGGCCCTCTTCGCATTGTTGGGGCACTTAGGTCTGGAGGCTGGTCTAGCCTGTGGTTTGTTAGGGGTTAAGGATGGTCTAGATCTAGAAGAACTCAACCTGACGATTTAGGTTTATTCTTCAAATGGTCTGTGGATTGGAAACTACTAGTGCCTTGAGAAAATGCTCCCTTTCTAAGTTGTGTTCTTGCCTCCCAAAGTCAATTATCTGTAAGTCATAGAGCTCACTCTCGTACTTAAAACTGTACAGTTCCTAAGCCTGTGTATCAGGGGAAGCCAAACAAACAGGCTTCCATTTTATAAATCCTCAGACGTTTCCACAAAGGCTCCTTTAACTGTCTCTGACAGTAAGAAAATTAATAGATGCAGCTGACAATGTGTAAAATGATTGTGTGTGTCGAGGTCTCAGAGGATAACATAATGTCTTCACTAGAAATGACTGGTGTGATGTGGACTAGCAGCACAGGAGGTGGGTAGCTAGGAAGCTTGCCATGGGTTAAATACCGTCATTACGGGCTCTTTCAATCAGTAAACCGCTGTCAAGCACCTACAGCCTGTCTAACACTGGGCCTGGTACTCAGGAATCAGGCATGTTGGAGGATGTTAAAGAAGGGATAAAGTGTCCCTTGACCTTGAGGAGCTGCTCTGTCAAGCTGAGAAGAGAAGGTACACATACTTAATAGGCACGGCACAATTTAAGGCTGTATGTGTTCTAAGAAGTCTGGAAGAAAACGATTATTGGGATCTGGGTTTTCTCAGGGGAAATGGGGCTTGAATTAGACTTCAAAGGCATTGAGCAAATCATTATTTGGACTGGAATTATATATTATTGAATGAACCTTGAAGCAGCCATTCATTGGCTAGGGCTTGGAGATTTTATTTACTGGGGATGTTGGAATAAAATTTATTATAACTAGAATTGGTCTGCCCTGTATTTGTCCTATATTTAAAACATGTAATTTTTCACAGTAACAGCAGGGAACATGAAATTTAAATGTAGGCTTCTTTATGGAGTCTTGGAAATGACTTTTCTTCCTGGATGGAATTGGACTATTGACTGTGTTAGGTTTGGAGGTGATTGAGCAAATAGTATTTTCTATTTGATCTTATTATATTTTAATCACATTGCAAGAAATGTCAGAATAGTACAAAATGAGAAACTTCACAAGCTCATATTTCATTACGAAGTCAGTTTGTACAGAGCTTTGGAAGGGACCTCACTAACATGGATTTGCTGCAGTGATCAATTATGGTGTAGCTCTAGTGGGAAGAAGCCCATGTGCAGGAGCGTCCACCATGCTGGGCCTGAAGGTCACTTCTCCATACTCCTCTGCCTCTAGCTTGCCATGCTGCTCTCTGTTTTATGGCATGACTTGAATCTGGAGGTCAGTGGATGAAATACCTCTCACCGTTCCTCTGGTTTGTGAACATATCAAGCCATCCTGGCTAAACAAATATTTCCTGTGGGCTGTATCATATTTTCAGATATTCATCTTTCTTGCTTTTTTTTTCCTCTCTAGGTTTTCCCTCTCTACCTTTTTCCCACTTTAGTGGGCAGCAGGCTTGGAGCTTTGTTGCCTCAGTGGAGGCATGGCCAGGATGTAAGCAGAAGTCACCTGCCTGACTTGTTGTTGGCTTTTATTTTTTAAAAGCCCAAGTCCATGGTACCAAATGGGATTTTAGGAAAAAGAGTACATGAGGCAAGCAAGAGACAGAGAGCTTCCCCCCATCACCCTGTCTGAGCCCTCCAAGGGTAGGTGAAAAGTTCCAGATGTGGTGCATCTATAGAGACAGGGTTGCAGCCTCAGGGTCCCATGTGCCTGCATGATGGTGTGGAGGCAGCAGAGAGCCGCCAGGTGTGCCAGACAGTGGAGGCCATGAGGACATCAGTGGCCAGTCAGTGATTCCTTGAGAGTAGAGGTTCTGTGCCCTTTCCAGGAACCACATCATTCTGGTGGGGCGGGAGGACAGGAGCCCCAGAATGACCCTGTGGCCCCTTGACATCCAGTGACTCCATGGCTTCCATTCACCACTCAAGGGACTTGTATTCAAGGCTGGCCATTCTGGTGTCCCTGGTCCAAACTCTCTGAGGGCCTGGTGCCTCTGTGGGGTGCAGCCATGACAGGGTTGATGCTCTCAGGGATAGCCTGTCCCTGCAAGCCCCATGCCACCACCAGGAACAGTCCCTCTCTCTTAGTGCCCTCACAGACTGTCTGTGATGTCCAGGGGAGCTGGGGTGGGGATGAAGGGGGGAGTTGGGGAAAAAGCACTCAGCCTGTCTGGTTTTGCCATAGCAGCCAAATACAAAACACATCTTGGCAGCTAATGTTATTTATTTTTTGCCATGCTTGTTAAATAGAGAAGCATAATGGGAAACACAAAAATCACATCTCATCTACAAAAGGATGTAGAATCATTTAGTGTTGAAACTGTGAACTAACTCAAGCTAGCAGTTCATGTAGCTTCCAACAATATGAAGTAACACTGCGTTTCCCTCAAAAATTTAAAATATCCTATGGCACCCTATGAGTGTGCTGTGGCACCCAGGGGTGCCTTGGTGCACAGTTAGAGAATCATGGAAATAGGATTATATTGTACATATATTTTGTGTATTATTTAAAATTTTTTGTATAATTGCATGGTGCTATATTTATATATGTCATATATTACTGGACCTTATTGTTGGACTTTAAGGCCACTAGTAAGTTTTCTCTATTACAAACCTTGCTGCAATACGTGGCTTTGTAGGTAAATCTTTGAGCACATTATTTTGTCAGGATAAATTACCAGAGTGGAATGACTAGGTCAAGAGTAGTTATGTGTTGAGGACAGTTGATATGAATCACCACATTCCTCTGAAAAGGTTGTGCCAGTTTAATACTCACACTATGTACGTAGGGGGCCCATTTTCCATACCATCACCAACGCTAAGTATTGTCATCCTTTTTAATCTTTGCCAATCTCATGGCAACTGCTTGCTTAATTTGCATCTCTTAGGTTATTAACAACCTTGTAATTTTTCATATGTTTATTAGTCTTTTCTGAATTTCCTGTTCATATCTTTTGTTCATTTTTCTATTGAAGTGCTGATGGTTTTAAAATATGCTTACCCGCTTTCTGACATTCCTCCTTTCAAAAGGTGGAGCCTAATTCCCCTCCACTTGAATGAGGGTTGGACTTTGTAATTCACTTCTAAAGAATAGAATGTGGCAGAAGTAATGATATGTGACTTTTATGACTCTAGGTCATAAAAGACATGCCAGTTTCCATTCTCGGGAAATTTGCTCTAGGGGAAGACAGCTGCCATGTTGTGAGGACACTCACGCAGTCCTGTGGAGCAAGAAGAACCGAGGTCTCCTAACCGCAAGCAGCGTCAGCTTGCCAGCCCACATCACTGCTCTGGCTGGCACTTGCGGGAGACCTGGGCCAGAACCACACAGCTAAGCTCCTCCCAAATCTTTGATTCTTACAATTGTGTGAGATAACACATGCTTATTGTTGTTTTTAAGCTGCTAAATGTGGGGGGTAATTTGTTATGCGGCAAACAGATAACTACTACAGAGTATTTGTCTTTTCCTTATTGACTTGTAAGGGCTTTTTATTTACTAAGAACATCAATTACTTGTAGGCATATGTTGCAAATATCCCTTGAGACTTTCACTGAATCTGCATTGAATTTATAATTATTTTGGGCAAAAGTAACATCTTAACTTTTATGTGGGGAGAAGAGTATTGCTTCTTATTGTTCTGGAATATAGATTGAAATCTTCTTTTGTGCCCTGTAGTAAATTTGGTCATTTTATTTGTTTAGGTTGTACCCCCTCCCCCATTTTTCCTTATGTTTATTCTTGGAATATCTTATACTTTTTGTTGATATTGTGAATGAGATCTATTTTCACTTTATATTTTCTTTATTATTTATTGATAATAAGACTACTTTAACAGTAACTAAAAATTGATGAACTCAGTGAGTGATACATTGATTCTCAACCTACCCAGGTTAAATCCTTTCAATCTTAGTGGCTGTGTCTGTAGAATGGGGATAATAATAGTATGTCCCTCCTTGGGTAGTTTATGAGGATGAAATCAGATAATCTATGTAAAGGATGAAGCACGGCGCCTGGTAGACGGTAAGCGTGTCAGAAATACTTGCTGCAATTGTTTTGATTCATAATCAAAGGAAATAAAACCAAACATTACTTATACTGACTCCTTTGACTCAAAGTAACCAAACTGTATGTTAAGAGTATGTGCATGTGACATACATAATGAGTTGTTTTACTAGTTCTGACAGGGCTCCAGGCTGCCCTCATCCATAGCAGTGAGATTTGACTGCCTTTCAAACGTGACAAGCCCTTGGATTTAAAATCCTTGTAGGCTGTACAAATTAGTTTTATTTTATATTGTACATGTGTGGAGTTACTACCTCTTGACTCCAACATTCAAATTTATGTGAAAATGATGCAAATGATGTTTCCCTGAGTCACCTACAGCCTTGGGTGTCTTTGAGGTCTCCACTGCCCCGCACTCCAAGCTGTGTGTGTCCCAGTTCCTTTAACTTATCCCTCTGAGACACAGCGTGGGGTACCCCTGCTGTGTCCTCCCCACCATTCTGAGTGCTCCTTGAGGGTGGGACCACTGGGCTCAGTTAGCTCAGCAAACATGTATAACACAATGTCAGACTCACAGACTCATCTCTCCCTGTTTCCTCAGAATTTAGCTAAGGTCCCAAAGGTGGAGAACAAAATTTCGGCTGCCAAGTACCCCACATTCTAAAGCAAAGGGATAGACCTGCGCTATCCAACACCACAGGCACCAGCCACCACGTGGCTATTGAACACTGAAATGTGGCTGGGTCAAACTGAGATGCACCATAAATAGGAAATACACACTGGATTTCAAAGACTTTGTATGGTAGACATGAATGTTAAACATCTCATTAATAAATTTTTATATTGATTACACATTAAAAGGATAACATCTTAGATATATTGAGTTAAATAAAATAAAATTAATTTCACCTTTTTTTAGAAAACTCTTTTAATGTGGCCACTAGAAAATTTAAAATTGCACATGAGACTCTCATTCTATTTCTTGTGGACAGCACTGGGTTAGACCATCTGTGTAGGACTTGCCAAAGAGGGGGCCAAATGGGGAGGGGGCTGGCAGTTCTGGAGCTGGTAGGGGCAAGTGGCCTATGATTCCTGTAAATCTGGAGAGCCAGAAAGGGCACCCACTGAAAGAGAAGAGTTAGATGGGGCTCCTTGACAGGGCCCCATGTGAGACCGCTGTCTGGGGGGTGGGCTGACTGCCCTGTAATGGGTAGACTCCCAGTAACTGCTCACTGAGCGGGGTGTCGGAAGTGTGCAGCAAGAGGAGGCATTGTCCATGCCAGAGGACTGCGGGAGAGAGACCCCCAGTGAAGGTGAAAGTAACCCCCTGTCCAACGCCCACAGGAGAAAGGCACAGCTTCGAGCACCTGCTTTGTCCAGACAGCACCAATGACAAATCACAGCTCTGGCTTCTCTGCCTCTAACCTGAGCTCCCGACCTCCAGGCTCCAGGTGCACCCGGTGGGTGTGAGAGGGAGTGAAATGCGGGGTGGGGTGTGCAGAAGCCCCCGAAGACCCCTGTCCCCACAGTGGGCTGAGACTAGGGAAGGAAACCCTTGAACAGGAGGAGTTCAGAGCTTTGGTATCATACTGTGTGTTTTTGTAAACCTGACAAAAAGGGCTATGCAGATTTTACCCTATAATCTCTTCTCAACCTAGGAGCTAGAGTGAGCTTGTTAATATGTGGGGCAAATCAGGTCCCTCCTCCACCCAGATCCCACAGGGGCTTCCCTGCCACTCAAAGCAAAAGCCACAGTCCTACCATGGTCTGCAGGGCACCACGTGAGCCAGCCTCTCCTGACCCCTCTGCTGCATCCTCCTCTGCTGTCCCCTCCCCTCCTACTACATAGGTGCCCTGGTGTTCCGGACACACCCCACCCTGGGACATGGCACCTGCTCTCTTCCTGCCCAAAATGCTCTCGCCCAAGGTGTCTGTGCCACTCACTGCCTCTCCTCCTTCCTCCAGTACCACTTTCTCAACCTAAAATGATAACCCCACTCTTCCCAGCTGCCTGCCTCTACCCAACATGCTGTGCGTTTTATTGTTTATTGCCTCTATATCCCACTAGAATGTAAGCTCTATAAAGGCAAGGAAGTTGTTTGTGTTGTGTTGTATTTTGCTGCCTGTTTTGTACATCGATATATTGCTGCAGCCAGGGGTATAGTAGGTATTTGACAATATTTGTGAAATGGATGAACGATAGTGAACAAACAGCTGTGAGATTTGCCAGCGATCTCTCCCCTGGGCAGAGAAGATGGGCTGAACATGGGTGATGAAAAGAAACAGTTGTGAGAAAGAATAAGGTTGTTTAATGCTTGTACCCACCAGGTGCTCCCCATGGGTCCAAGCATTGTGGCAGGCGAATCAGCCCCGCAGGTGCTGAGAACACAGCGAGCCTGTAAAGCAGTGCAGGCTACAGCCCAGGTGGGGAAGGGGCTTTGGGCAGGGAGGTTAGGGCTGGATTTTGAAAAAGCAAATAGAAGCCTATCAGGCAGAAAAAAGGGAGTGCACGTTTTAGGGCCGTGTGCTGAGATTTGAGGTGTGCCGAGACGAGGGTGGGGTCTAGGATGTATGAGAAGCAGTGGGCAGGGGAGGAGCGGGTGTGAGGGTCTGAGGGAAGAGGCACTTGTGTCTCACTACTTTGCGTTCAGGGCCATTTCTGAGCCCAGCGAGCTGGTGGGGCCAGGTAATGGGGGTATCCAGGATTTGGCTGCTGCTATCATCCCAGGACCAGCTCTGGGCATCTGAATGTTCAGAGGGAATAAAAATGATATTTCCAGGCAGCTGGGACAGAGTGAGGGTGCCAACCTGGTGAAAGTGCTCCATCTCCAGGATAAGGGCCTACGCCTGCGATTCAGCACTGAATGGAGGTCCCACTTGTGGGAAGTGGTGGGATGTTTATTCCCTTGGTGGGTGTGTGGTGGGCTTGATGGTCCACCAGGGAGAGCCTGACTTATGGTGCCCACGGAGTGGTAGCCTGTCGCTTCTTGCTGGCCCAAGCTGTAGGCAATCAGCTCTTTCTTGTATTCTGATTTCCCATTGGTGACAAATGCTTAAAACCCTTATTAGCATATTCACCCCATTTGTAGATGCCAATGCACCAATGTCACCCTCTCAGGGGTGACATCTGGAAAGGGAGGGAGGGAGATTGTGGATGTGTCCTAGTCAGCTATTGCCACAATAAAGCTGTATCACAAGCCCTCCCCAAACTCAGTGGTCGGCAACAACAAACACTCTCCAGCTCAGGAACCTTCAGTTGAATGTGGTTCAGATCACACAGGCTGCACTGGGCCGACCAGTGCAGGGGCACTCCAGGCTATAGTTGGATCCAGGTCTATTCCGTGTGTGCTCCTCCTGGGGCCCAGGCTGAAGGGGCAGCAGCCAGCAGGGTGGGTGCTTTCATGGTGGATTACCAGAGCACTCCAGCCACGTTAAACCACATAGCATATTTAAGCCTCTGTTCTTGTCACTTCTGCTAACCTTCCATGGGGCAAAGCAAGTCATATGACCACACCCAACACTAACAGGGCAGGGAAACATACTCTTCCCAGCATGGGAGAGGGAGGAAATGAACAGCCAAATTATCACAGGCCACAACTCAGAGAAAGGCGTTACAAGGTTTAGAGGGTAGGGGTTTGACCTCAGGCATTAACAAATGTCTTTACCAGAGACTAACAACCTCCAAAGATGTCCTTGGCCTAATCCCCGGAATCTGTGAACATGCCACCTAACATGCAGGGGTGACTTTGTAGATGTGATTAAGGATCTCAAGATGGGGAGATGACCCTAGCTTGCCCAGTGGGCCTGGTATACACATAAGGGCCCTTATAGGAGGGAGACGGGGAGGCAGAGGGAGGAGGGCCATGTGATGGTGGGAGCAGAGGAAGCAGTGCTGGACAGAGAAGGGGCCATGCTGCTGGCTTGGAGCTGGAGGAAGGGGCATGCACTGAGGAACATGGCAGACTTCAGAAGCTGGAAAAGGCAAGGAAGCAGGTTCTTCCCTGGAGCCTCCAGAAGGAACTGGTCCTGCCCACACCTTGATTTTAGCCCATAAGACCTCTGACCTCCAGAACTGTTAAGAGAATAAATTTGTATTATTTAAACCACTAAGTTTGTGGTAATTTGTTACAGCAGCAACAGGAAACTAATTAAGAAACATTTGTATTTTGGCAAGTTTTAACAGACTCCAAACCTTGAAGATACAAAATATTTCCTGAAGGTTGAGGTACTGTGATAATTTGATAGCATGTTTGGGGTTGTGTCCAGGGTGAGGGGCTTGGCATTTTCTCCTGTGTCACGCCACACAGTTGTGCTGTCCAGCTTTTATCTGTGTCTTGCCTCCTCCTCTTGCAAACTACTAGTAATGTAGTCTCTCCAGGAATGGTGGCTAATCCACTTCCCTCTGTTCATTACAGGAGATTGGCCATATTTTTGCTTCTCATTGGTGGTATGAGCTTATGAATTCTACTAGCATTCATACTTTACCAATCACGCACACACCTGGAGGTTATGTTCAGTGTGCCAGATCTCACCTATGGGGGAGTCTGGAGAAAGCAAGGAGGACTATTTGTGGCTATGACTCAAGAGTTGTCCTCCTGAGGAAGGGTGTTCCACTTCACCACCACCATGCACACCAAGGAATTAGAACTTGATCCAAGACATTAAGAGGTCTTTGAACTCCTTCATTTCTTCCTTTAAGTAGGGGGTGACACAATATGACCTAGTTTTAAAAAACTTGCTAACTGGTAACTGTGAAAGATGAACTGGGGTAGGCTAAGCCAACCAAAAAGGAGGCTGGCACATTAATCTGGTCAGGAGGTCATTATAACTTTAACTGGGGCAGTGGTAATCAGGAAATAATTTGGAGTAGAATGGTTAGGACCAAATGAGTTTGGTTTTGGACCTGCTGAGTTTGAGGTGTGTGGTGGGTATGGCCTAGATACCTTCTTCAGGAGTGAGGACTCATTCCCCCAGTGGGCCTGGGTGTAGGTTGATAACGGCTCACAGCTGCATCCCTTTCTGGGACTTGCCCTTGGCCAAAACAAGCTGCATTGCCCAAGGGGTCGTGGAAACTTGGGAAGAAATGGTTACCAGAAGGAGGGAGGGAGGGGCAGAGAAGGCAGTCAGAACGTTTCCACTGGGTTTGGCAACATAGAGATTATTGGTGACATTGGCGGGAGGAGCTCATGAAGAAGGGCAAGGTTGGATTGCAGGGGACGGAGGCCACGTGGGAGGCAGTGAGGAGGGGCTGGACCTGGGTCTTGAAGGAAGGCTAGGAAGTGGGCATGGTAAGACCTGCCAGGCAGAGGGGACGATGTGTGTGAAGGAAGCCAGGCTGAAGAAGTCGTCTAGTTTGACTGGAGGGTGGGGGGAAGGTGGGCGAGATGGCTGGAAAAGTGGATGGTGTCCCGGCATGGTTGTCCTAGATGGCAGGCTCTGGAGTCAGAGCAGAATCAACCATGAGTGTGGCTGAGCTCCACTGGGTTCAGGATACTGCCCTCTGGTGGACACTGGGCATTTTGTCCCCAGAGTGTGGACCTGACCACTCACTACATGAATGCAGATGTAATGAATTTTCTGAAGTTTAATTCCTGATCAGTTCCCTATCCTGTCTAGTAAACTTGTTTCTAGTAGTAGTAATAATTTTACTACAATTATTGCAAAGAATTTAATTCTGCTTTGTGTAAATTGTACAGGGAGGACTTAATACATCTGTCAAATTGTATCCGTTATAACTTCTGCCATTGTGAATTTTCTTTTGTGACTATTGTTTCTATCAAATCCAATTTTCCTGGACAAATATTTGCAGATCTAAATTTTACTAAGACAATTTGATCTTCATATATATATATACATATATATATAAGTGCTAACAAATTATACAATGTGAAGTTTTAACCATTATCAGTTCTATTTTGAAGAGATTATTTCTTCTAATACAATTCATTATGAGGGTAAAAGATTGATAGTTTATATTTATTTCTTCACTAATTTATTACAAAATTATGAGTAGGCTCTCTGAGATAGTTCCAGTGTGCTCTCTTATCCAGGGCTGGGTGATTGAATTGTAAGTCTAATTCTTCTGTTGTTTCTGACTACTTTGTGTGCTGTGTATAAATTGCATCCTCTGTTGGCAGAACGCGGTGGGGCCGGCACACGCTCAGGGCCACTGACTGGGCCGTGGGGCTTTGTGCCTGGGCTCTCCACTGCTGGCCGCTGTGCTAGCACTAACACACATTTTCTTATTGCGTTCTTCTTTCTCATCCCGTTTCATAGAGGTTGAAACTGCAGCTTAGAGAAGTTAAGGGGCATAATTGGGATTTGAACCCAGGTTTGTCTGCATCTAAAGTCCACAGTTTAAACCACTGGGTTACACTGTGTTTCACTGTATTTGTGTGCCCAGCAGACAGCCACTCACTCCTGGTGCTGTGCATGACTGTGGAGGGTTGGTCATGGTCACAAAATGTCTGGCCCAGACTCCCTGTGGCTATACATACACACACACACACACACACACCCAAATGTGGACACAAAGGTCCAGGGGAGAGAAGGGTCTAGGGTCAAACACTTATTGGGTGGTGCAGCTGGTTGCACTTAGGGGTCCATCTCCTGGTGGTGGTCACCACCCGGTTCAGCTCAGCTGCCCGTACCAGTGTCTGTGAATCTTTTCCAGCTCACTGGGTGGCCACCTTGATGGAGGAGCCATGCAGTGAGAGTCCCTGAGACTGGGGACCCTTAGGTCCCAACCTCCTTTATTTCAGAGAAGTTGGGAGAAAATGCCCCAGTGATAAGGACTGTTAAATCACCGGCCAGAAATGTCCATGCCTGTGGCTGCCCCATGCCCATCCTGGGCTCTCATAACTCCCAGCAGGTCTGAGTTCCCTGTTAGAAGGAGCCGAGAGGGACTTCAAGACTCCTTTCACTGTTTGGGAGAAGCTGAGCAGGGTGCAGAGGAGGAGGCTGCCCCTTCAGTCTGTGCACCCGCGATCATGCCTCTATTGCCTTTTGGGCCTTGATCGTGAATAATGCATGTAGGTACGTCTGGTTCTGAAATGACCCCAAAGAAGGCTTCTTCTTTGTGTTGTTAAAACACATTTACTTTTCCTGACTTACATAAGGGAAGCTGGTTCATTGTGGTGCCACTTTCCTTTAAAGGGGTCATTTCATAACAACCATAATAGAATCATAATAGTATGAGAATCACAAGAAGGTTTTGTTTTTGCTTTTCTTTCTTGAAAGCCCACGTTCACATGAAGACAGGAAGCACAGGAAAATAACTGCACACTTGACCTAATTAGAAGGGGAGAGAGCTGGCTGGCTGGTGACAGGCTTTAGTGGCTTTTCTCCATGTGGAATTCTGGGGCATCTGTGCTGGCAGCACTGACCCTCAACCCTACCGTCCCCGCGACACTTGCACAGTGACAAATGATCACTGTTACAAGCCTAATGGGAGAGGACTTTAAAAACTCCACATCTCAGATATTTTCCACCAATGCTGGGAAAGGAATTCTGTTATGAGAGGGGGATTTGGCTAGGTTCTTGGGAAAACCTATAGGGTCAGCCAGAGTGTTGCTGCCGTTGGTACCATCCCTCTGGCTCCCAGGGGTCTGGGCCGGGGGTCCACAGATGTGCTGGGTTAATCATAAGCTGGTGACTTTGAAGCTGGAGATACTCCTTTGGTTTTTAATATTCTACCCCAAATGAGGCCCAAATCCAAGGATCCAGTCCTGATAAAGTGTTTTTAGCAGGTTGGGCAAAAGCAAAGCCCAGTGTCTTTGCCAATCTATGTTCTTTCTTGTCCTCTGTGGACCCTTCCTTGGCTTAGCATCTCAGGTGGACAGTGTGCCTGGGAGGGAGGGACTTCCTGGATGACTGCCAGTGTTCTGGCAGCCTTTGCCACCTGGAGACTCCAGCCTCCATTAGCAGCAGAAACGTGGACAAAGCATGACATTGCCGACCTGCCAGTGAGTCTTCCTTTGTTTGATACATTAGCAACTGACCTATCAGACTTTGTGAGATAAAGATTCCAAAACCCACCTGCGACCCCAGCTTTCAGTGGAAAGAGTTGGTCTGTGTTCCTTTCCCAGACAGCTTTGGGCGGAGAAAGGAGAAATTGCTATTGCATCTCCCAAAAGCATTTTGTAAAAAGACTATTTATTCTAGGTGCAGTCTATTTTGCCCGACACCTCTCAGACAGTCAATAATTCCAATTTGTTTATGATTATCCTTTCTCCCTCCCCCTCCATCTGCTCCCGGAGTTTGCACCTCTCACAGACGCCCTACCGAACAGGGGAGCATCTGTCTCTCTAATGACCAGCCGTGGCAATCTCGGCTGCTCAATATGGCTAGATTTAATTCCTACTATACGGGGCACTCCAAAGCCAGATTTGACAACTGTTCCATTGAACACTAGTATTTCACAATTTCCTTAGATAACAAAAAGAAACAGTTTTTACTCCCAGAGGAATATATTTACAAGATGGGAAGTTGATAACTAGGCCACTAGAATGACAAATGGTTCTGAAATACACTGTGTATTGACTTTGATGAACGTGCACTGCCTTCTGTGAGATGGAATTCTTCCAGAGTGTCTTGTTCTTAGCCTGAAGGGCCTGCAAAAGTCTTAGAGAGAAGCAAGGGCCCATGTCCTATTTCCTGGGGTCTTCTTGGAGTCGGAGGAGGAGCTTTTGCTGGAAGGCCGCTGGGACAGGCGTGAGTGGCAGGTGGGAACTCTGAGGGAGGGAGATCCCTGAGGCTGCTTGGGGGGAATTTGGTCAGAAGAAGCTTCGTGCAGAGGTGGGGTGCATGGGTACACACAGGGTGGTGAAGGGTGGGAAGGGCCTTGGTAAGTGGGGAGCAGGGAGGACAGAGACATCCAGGGTACTTTCTGCAGTGAAAGTGCAGAGTGGTCTACCAGGGAGTGGGTGGAGGGGGCTGCTCTGTGGCCAGGGAGAGAGGTGAGGTCTCAGAGCTGTAGTCTTCCGACCTTGGCAGAGATAGGGTAGTGGTCGTGTATGGTAAACAGAGGGGAGTTATGTCTCATGCCTCTGGAGGCCTGGGCTGCGATGGGAGGGAGGGAAGGCTGGGAGTCTGTAAATTTCACCCATGAAATGGCAGACGTCCTCAGAGACCAGAGTGGTGAGGAAATGGGCACAGAGAATGTGCAGTGATTCTCCAAAAAAGCACCTTCCACCAACACTTTGCTTCAATTTCCCACTGCTTTGGGCTTCTCTGAATAATTAATTCGTGGCGCAAGTACCTGCCCTGGATTTTGTAGATAATTAGTAGGTCAGGTACCTACCAGAAAAGATGATTTCTTGGGGTCCCTCTGGGTCCTGTACCTTCCAGTATCGTCCTTTCCTGGCACCACTTTGTGAAAAACTCACCTCGCTCCAACATGCTTCTTGGCTGAAAATATGATTTTATCCACCTCCCCCCACGCCTACCTCACCCCTCTCAATAATCTTTAGTCAGCTCACAGCATGGTGGAGTGAATGCCTACAGATCTGGATTGGGAACTCCCTGGGGAGAGGAGGATTTCGTGCCCTGTTCCCCTCTGCAGAACACATTTAACTTAGGAAGGAAGTGGATTAAGTAAATTTTGTTATGAGATTTTCACAATGTCTCTTGAGCTGTTACAATACCAGGCTTAAGCATTTCTGCCCTAAACCCTACTCAAGTCATTTCTAAGGCTCAGGGTGACTTAGTGATGATGAGATGCTTTTATTTCTGACACCTCCACCTTGCAAGAAGACTGAGAAGGGTGGCAGGGATTGTGGGAGGGGAGAGCTGGACTGTCAGATATACAGTACAAGGCTGGTTCCAAGCTCTGGCCTCTCAGTCCTCCCATCAGTTAAACAGGTTATCCCTTCCACAGGAGACAAGAGCATGGGAGGCTTCGAAAAGGGCAAAATGTGAACATGTTGTTAAGTATCAGTGTCTTGTAGGTGGGCCTCAGTTCTTGCTTTCAGCCTGTGGTTGTCATTTCACTTAACAGCCAGACCTTTGGGCAGGTTGTGCACTGCTCAAAGGTGCTCAGCTGAGGGGGCAATTTGGGGCTGAAATTCAGTTTTCACTGCAATACCAACCTGTCTGCTTAGGGAGTCACATTTTCTGATTCATACAAAAGAATAGGCTGGTGGTGACATGGGCTAGGAACCCTCAGGCTGGTCTCTGAGTGGAGCCTGGTTGCTCAGAAGTCCACACTTTGTGAATCCCTCCAGGAAAGAGTCTCCGTGCCTTAACTCCATGCATTCTGGCTTCTCATTTGCTATTGCCCTAAACTCTACCCCTGTCCCTGGTTCCCAGAGCCCCTCCTCTGATGTTTATTCATCATTCTATTCCCTAATGCAGTGGTCCCCAACCTTTTTGACACTAGGGACCAGTTTCATGAAAGACAATTTTTCCACAGACCAGGGTGGAGGTGGGGGGATGGCGAGCCATGGGGAGCAGCTGTAAGCACAGGTGAAGCTTCGCTTGCTCGCCCACCACTCACTCACCTCCTGCTGTGTGGCCTGGTTCCTGGTACTGGTCCGTGGCCCGGGGTTTGGGGACCATAGCCTTAATGGCCCCCTTAATGGACCTGAAGCCCAGTCGGTGGCCTCTGCCTCTGAGTGCTGACAGATCAAGATCAACTCCTCTGACCCATTAACTACCCACAACCAACCTGCTCCCAGACAGCTTCCTCTACCTCCAACCTTCATTTCTTCCTGCCGCAAGGCCCGGTCCTGGCACCAAATGTCCTGTCCTTGAGAGAGCAGGTCTCATATCACAGTCCCATGTGTGTGCTCTCGACTTGTGGCTCCTAAGTTTGCATCTCCAGCCCTGACTACAATGAGAGAGCTGCTCTCGGAAATCTCTCCCCTATAGCCTCAACTCTTTCTCTCTCTCTCTGCCTTCTTTTGCCTTTTCCCCAAATGCTTGAGTAGGCAGGGCCTGGAGCTGCTGTCCCCACCTTTGAAAAGCCCAACTGAGTCATGTTGAATGTGCCTGTGTTTCAGAAGAAATGCTTTTGGGCTGGCTCTGCTGCCTCTAGCCCAGAGCAAAAGACCTCCTCTCCTAGCCGATCTGCCCAACTCCCTGAGTGGCTCATGGGGAAGGGGTGCGAATCCCTAGTTAGCAATTTAGAATCTTCCTTTTGCTTTCTATGCCTAAATTCCTCCTAGTGACTTCACAGGGGCAGGGAGCAGTTGGTTGAAGATGGGGTTTGGGGCCTTAAAACTGAGTGTCTCAGCCATTTGACTGTCTTGGGACTTCCCATCCATCCCCCACCAGATCAGTCTGTCTAAAGCCATTCTCCAGTCCCACTCGAAGCTGCACCCAGGACCTAGGCAAGGTCCGAGGCCAGGAAGAAGGGGGAGGAAATAACCAAGGACACAGAGAAGTTTCCCAGCAGCTCTTTAGGTGCTAATAAAACAAAAAGAAAATTAACCCAGATTCATTCTCTCATCACTGATCTTATTAGAGCCTGGTTACATAATCTAGCTTGGTTTACATACTCTCTTAACCCATTTTTAAATTGGTGATAATAGAACTTGAGAGCCTCATGTTGGACTTGTACATCTGGCTGCAGTGAGTGGGCTGAGCCAACTTATTGTAAGCATAAATCTGGGAGAACCAGAGGTCTCTGCATAATGAGAGGTTATTGCTAACAGTCGTTGCTTTGTGTTATGGGATTTGCAATCAGGATTGATCAGCATTTCAATAAAGTGTCACTAAATTACCAGGTGCCACAGCTCTGATAGAATCACTGGGTTTGGGTTCTCTGGGGTAGTACTTTAGCTTCCCTGGGCCTGCCAAAGCTAGCTAGAGAAAGTTAGGAAAGGAAAACTTTATTTTTTTATGGAATAATTTGGGTGGCAAATTTAGTGCATTGGTCTGCCCCTGCACCCTAGGGTTCTAGGCCCTGCCTTCCCTGCTCTCACTGCTGCAGAGGGCAGGAGGCGCCAGGCCCCAAAGGTGACCTGCATGAGTTCACATTAGGGCAATATAAACAACAGGCAGGAGTGACATGACAGGGAGCAGCCACGGCCTCTAGGCTGGGTGCTCTGTGGTCAAAGAGAAGCTTCTCGTCTATCCTCACAGTGCCCCTGGCGGCTAGGAGAAGTTACTGGAGCATTTTCTCCAAGCCCCTCAGGAAGCCTGGGGCAGGGCTTCTCTTACCTGCTCAGAATTCTCAGAGCTGGACTAGGCAGTTTAGCAGTTGGCAATGATCTACCACTGTTATTTTTAAAGGCTACTTTTGCTGTTTTAGGTAAAAATGTTTAGACATTTAGGATAGACCTAAATGTCTATTCAGTTTCTCTTCGATTTCTTGGTGAAAACAGAAAAGCTCTTTGTATACTGACAATTCTTTTTGCAACACCAGTTTTCTGTCTACTCTTGTTCTTGTTCATTTGGCTTGGAATTGGTGTTTCATCTGGTCACTGCTAGCAGTTTGTCTGGCTTTTTGAGCCAGAAATTATTTTTTCTGCCTGCAAGAAAAACAAAAAAACAAAAAAACAATGTCACTATATCTGGAAAGCAAGGTTTCCAGGTTCAGCAAACTAATTTTTATGATTCAGATGTTAGGTGCTTTTTTTTTTTTTTGGCTTTGTAAGTTTTAAAGTTTCCTTTAGAAGAAAAATACAAATAGCTGTCTGCTTATATCTGTCTGAGAGAAGGACAAAGCCAGGTAGTTTCATGAACTTTCATCTATAATCGCCAACAGACTAAAAAAGAGAGGAAAAGAGAATCACACTGATACTTGAGCGTGTTTGCTAACTGATGCACTTTTCAGAATGATGCATGGATTGTATGCTTTTGAATCCATGATTTGTAGAACTCCAGTCCTTTGAAACAAGGAATGACAAGACAGGCCTCCAGCACAAAGCCTCATTGTGTTTCAATGATAATGGGGTTGTCTCAACTGAGTGGAGTCCTTAATGTTAATTTTCCTTGCTTTATTTTTTGAGGTGTTAAAAAACTTGTTTTGCCTAATATATTAGCATTCATTTCAGGGCTTTGAAATCTAATCCTTCTTTGAAAGGAGAGTTTTAAATTTGAAATATGAGGCCTGTAGAGTGGTGCCTTGAAATCATTAACTGTCCCTTCAATATTAATTGCAGGTATGTCCATGATGGGGAAATTGTTTGTCATTAACGTGAGGGGGATGCAAAAGCAAAAGCTCCTGGAACCCCTGCAGGGGTAATGTTGTCACTCAAAACTTTGTTCTGGAATCGATCTGACCTCAGAAATGGGCTGTATCTATTGACAAAATGACAGTTCGTAGTTTTAGCAAAGCTGACAAGTGGCAGTTTTAGCAAATGGAATGGAAGTTGGTTTGTGGATGAATCTGCCAAGCAGCTTTGGCCCTGAGCAAAGTTTTTATGAATGAACCTGATGAGCCTGAGGAGTCAAAGGGCAGGGAAACGTGGAATCCGTGTTTAATCCCATGATTCTGCCAAGGATATAGTTTGTTTGCAATTCCGCCCATGTGCCATAGGCTGGGCCTGCTTAGGGAAGTTGGTATGTGTGTTTGTTTGGGTCTCTGGCTAAAGGAACATTAATCTATGTATATACTATACATGGATTTTTACATTTTTACACAGCCTCCCCCCCTCCCCCCAAGAGCGTCTGTGGCTTGCTTCGTATGTGCTTATTGACTTATTGATTCCCTGCTGGGGCTAGTGGCTTTTCCCTTTTTGTTCTTATTCAGCTATTTTGCCTGTTAAATTCTAATCTGAGTCTAAAACATTTTCCAATAGAGGCAAAGCTTGAGGATCATCTGGTTGGAAGGGAAGCTAGATCCACAGAGGGCCCTCGGGGGTGTTGCCATTGAAAGGGCTTTGCTGGCACTCAGGAGCAAGTCCCTCGCCCTGGAAACCTTTCTGCTTGTGGTAGAATGGGCTGGCAGTGAGTGTCTCTTTTTAAAATTGGGTTTTTGTTTCTTACATAAGCACCCCTGGTTTCTTATAAAATGTCATATTCCTGGCACAGATGGGAGAAGGTCAGATCTGAGTCCTCATTCCTGAAAAACGGCCTTAACTCCATTGCTGGTAGATTTTCCTCCAGCTCCCAGCCCATCCCTCTGAAAGGCCAGGTAATTTTCTATGGTGAGGCAGCCTAGGTTTGGGGATATCCAATTCACTTTACCCTTCAATAAATTCAATCCAACAAACACCTATTGAGTGCTGGCTCTGTAAAATTACCATGGAAACCTAAGTGGAATCTTTAAAATACTCTGAGGAAATTGTTCAGAATTCCCACATCCCATCCACACTTCAGTGAGCAGGAAGGGTGCATCTTCGTCCAACCCATGCTTGCTTGCATGCTTGCATTCAACCCAAATAGCAACAAGGGGGAAAAAGATGGAGGAAAATTTGTAAGACAATAATGTGGCTTTTTGTCCTGGGTGGTGTAATATTGTGCTCCCAGGAAAGAAGGGTGAGGAGCCAGAGCTTTGATTTCTATTGCAGCAAAGAGCTGAGTTTGGTTACAGCTGCCGCTGCTTGACGGTGTCATCACCCACACGCTCTGCACTGGGACAGGACGTACAAAGGGATGTCTTAGTGCCTAGTGACAGCCTTGTCTGCAGCACCTTGCAGCGCAGTGGGGGCCGTGTGCTCCAGATCAAAGCCTCGGTGGTGTAAGGCACTCATCACACAGTGGCAGCTGGGCTCATCCCTGACAAAAGGGCTGGAAACCACAGAATCATGGTCCTGACTGAGGTCTTAGAGGGACCAGAGGACCCCATGCTGCTTGTTCTGAAGTAAGACAGTAGTTTCAACTGTGCTTAGAAAGGTTCCAACTTAGATAAAGGGAAGATGTGGTTTTGACATTTAAGATCATGGTAATGGTTATAAATCTCTGGGTTGCAAGTGATTCACTCAAACTGGCCTAAGCCATGAAGGAAATTTGCTGGCTCAGTTAACAGAAAAGTCCAAATATAAGTTCAGGTGAAGATTGACCCAGGGACTGAATGATGTCACCAAGGACACAATTTCTTTCCTAGATGGGCCCACACTGGCTGCCAGCCATTCCTAGGACTCCAGGCTTTCTCCTCTGTGTCCAGCATGAAGTAGAACTGTCTTAGTCTCAACTTTCCCAGCAGTTCCTGAGATTCACCCTGACTGGATTGGCTTGGGTCACATGACTACTCCTGAGCCAATTGCTGGCAGACAGTAGTTCATAAGCTCTATCCTTGGGGTACAGTTGAGCTTTTGGAGAACCAAATGGAAATGAGCTATAGAGGGGTGTTAGATTCAGGAAGGTGGACAAAAAATATTCATCACAATTTCACAAAGGACATGACTGAGTTTACCCACAGCTTTGTCTGCTAGTATCTTTTGACAGATGATTATAATAATAACAACTTAGATTCATAAATGTCAGCAGCTACTATTTATTTGAGAATTTACTGTTAGATCTCAAAGAAGACAATATGTTAATCACTTCATATGAACTGCATTATTCAGCCCTTACATAAACCCCTGAAATCATTATCATCCATCATCATCAATCTTTTTGTATAGGTACAGAAACCAAGGTACAGAGAAATGAAATGACTTACCCAGAGTCACAAAGGCAGTTAATAGTAGAGCCAGCATTTGAACCCCAGGTCTGTAATTCCAGAGTCCATGCATTTAAAGGTACCATCAGAACCACCATGTTATACAAATTGCAGGATAAGGATTTTCCACCAAGAAAGGGTTTGAATCTTTTTATGGACCCTCTGGGTTTTTTTCTGGAGACATGCTCTGCAAATTCCGGGGTTCCAGGCCTCTTTTTGTCATTTATCTGCCCTAAGATCTTGGGTCTTTGCCTTCCCCTGACCCTCAGCCAACTCACTTATAAAACAAGAGCTTGGACTATGTGGTCTCTCAGGTGTTTTCCACCTCAGATAGCCCAGGACTCCCTGAGTCTGAGCTGTACCTGAGTTTTTTTTTTGCTCCTGGGAGGCAGGAGGGATTTTTTTCCACTTCTTCTTGGAGAGATCATTCCTTTAATAGGCTCTTGTTTTTACCTGAAGTGAAAGAAATAGTCAAATATTTTCTTTGCTAATCTCAGAGAATCTAAAAGCAGCAAACAAATCATGCCCGAGGATGGCTTTCTGGTGGGCTGATGGTAAATCTGCCTGAGATATGTCACCTTTCAGCCTGTGGACTTTGATCTCCACTGTGCATTCTCCTGTCATTTAGGCAGGCACTCTGCCTGAACACTCCCTCCCCTCTGTGCACATTGTGCTTTCAGGGACGCTGCAAAGCCCACACGGACCTCCAATTCATAGGATCAGATGGAAGTGCTAACCGCCCCTACCCCCTTGATCCCCAGAGGAGGAAACAGTTTAATTTTCAGTAGATTTTATGCCTTTTATATGGTGTTGCTGTCATGGCCTTCTTTCCAGCTCTCTGTCGCCTTAGAGCCACCCCTCTGAGCCTGAGGGGCTCTCCTCATCCAGGCATGACAGGTACCCACATATGTTAGTCTATTGCTCTGTATGTACCAACTTTGTATTGCTGCTAAAAATATGCCCAGTGACAGTTACTTCTGAGATTTCACTTCCTCCAGTTGTGTAGGTGTCTCTGTCACCAACCTTGAAAATAGATTTTGTTTCCTTATATATCATCTCCCTTTTAATTTGGGGGACATTGGTTTTTCTTCTCTCTGTGCACATCTGCCTTGGGGCTGTGAAGGGTTGTGCTCAGTCAGTGTTCGTGATGCCATCAGGGCTTTGGGAAGCTGGGGTTTGGGGGCATGAGATGATAATTTTTATGGTGGCTAGGGGTGCCCTGCCCCAATGTCTGTCTACTCAGCACATTCCACAGGGCGGCTCTGCTTGTTCCTTAGCATTTTGTGGGCCAACCACCAGGATGATTGACTATATGTGTGTTCAGATTAACGAACTGCTTTGTCACCATGTGGACCTGCCAAAGGTAAGACGGTGCAGGTGTCCACAGCCCTGCTGTAGTGACCCTATGCACGAAGGCCATGTGGGCAACATGCCACATTCTCATTTCCCTTCCATTGGGTCCAGAAGCAGAAGTTCCTGCAGTGTGGTCCATCGTGATGTGGGGCTGCTTGTCTTGGGGAGGTGATGGCTCTTGAGGATGAAGAGTGGCAGGGTCTTTCAAAGATGGCAGAAGCCAACTCTGGGTCATGAAGTATGGCACTGAATGTCTTCTCAGAGACAGAAATATCTCCTAAGCCACATCTTGCTTGCCCTCAGTCGTGAGGGCTGGTGGAGAGAGGTCATCCTGACTCCTTGGGCCATTGCGAATCAGCTTCTTAAAGAATGGACTGGGGACAAAGTAGGCGCCTGGGGCCACAGCACAGAGCAGGGAGTGTGGATACCTGAGTTTTCCTGTGACAACGAAAATCCTCAGCTTCCCACCTGGGAGGGGAGGGCACTGTGGTCTCTTAGGGCTTTCTGGTTCAAGCTATCTATTATGTGATATAGTGAATGCTATTGGTGTCCCACCCTGACCCCGTCTCTTGCCAGTGTTCCCATTCCCTAGCTACTAACAGGCCATAGTTCTCTAGGAACTGCCCTCTGCCAAATAGAAGCTACCTTGCCTAGAAAGTTTTGCCACCTCCTCCACGCATGGGTGGGGGGATGGTCTACAGCCACTGACTGACTGACAAGGGTGAACAAAAGGCCAGGCCACTTGCCTCAAGGTGGGACTGACTTTGTGGGCCAGTTTGCGCTTTAGAGCAAGCCACATCGTCAGGCTGCAGCCAGATTCCAGCTGCAACCACATCCTTGCTCTACCCACCCTGCTCCCTCAGTCCCTTTCTCCTGAGAGTACTTGCTCAATATATCACATGACCCCAGACCCCAAATGCTTCTAGGGAATCTGACCATTGACCAGAATCATGTCATCAGCATAGGAGTGTCTAGAAACCTATTAATTGGTGATGGTGGAGGGGTTGTCTTCCATTCATTCTAGTCACGCCAGCCCATTCTCATTCCATTTCTGCCCACCCTTGCTCTTTTCCCCTCCTTTGCTTTTTCATATGCCTGCAGTTCACCCACCTACCCATCCAGTCACCCATCCATCCACCCTGCCACCCATCTGTCCACCCATCCCTTCATCCAGAGATCACTCCGCTGACCTTCAAACCCTCCCATTTGGTAGAAACATTAGGATTCAGATTCAGCCCAGAGGGAGACTGCTTGGGGCCTCCTAACTCTCCTGGGCTGGGCAACAGAAGGGTGGGTGCCATTGCTTCCATCCAAGAAGAACACCTATCCAGACGTGGGAAACGGCCTTGTGGATCCAGCACAACACACCTTTAGTCCATTCTCTACCATTTCGTGAGCTTGTTTTCTAAAGGCTCACCACCTGGCCCTGGCCACTGGCAGAAGCAGGACAGGGAGTGTTTTTCACTTATAAATGGTGTAGAAAAAATTGAGGTGAATTATCTGGCTGCTGTGTGAGTGCTTTATTGATTACAAAGCGCCAATCAAATTAGCTGTCAGAAGAGAATGCAGATGGTACCGTGTGGAATGGATTTTCTATATCCCCTAATTGCGTTATTTCAATCAGCAGGTGAACATTGCATGGCCTGCGGTGGGATCTGGGGTGGAGGAGTGGGGACAGGTTGGCACACACTGTCTGAGCCAGGCTGAGGATATGGGTTTGAGCGTCATAAGTATTTTAGTATCAAGATCAAGTGTTTAACAAAATGGGTCTGGATTGCTTTATGGATTAGATGCAGGGCAGGGGTGAGCCTTCAGGCATGTGCTTACAGGAGAGGATGCCTCCCCCATCCTTAGAGTCTGGAGATGTGTCAATTCCCAGATATAAGGAGATTGAAACAACTCTATTCCACCTTTGGAAGGTTGTATTGCTTAGCACTTATGGGCTTACGTTCCAGTCCTAATCTCAGTTCTACTCCTTACTAGCTGAATGCCCTTTGGCAGGTTACTTAACCTGTCTGAGCCTCAGACTCCTTATTTGTAAAGTGGGGCTAATAACTGTACTGTCCTCACAGAAGGAAGGTATGATTATGAGGATAAAAGGAGATCGTGTACACAAGGTGTTTAGCCAGTGCCTGGCACATGGCCAATTTTCGGTAAATGTGAGCTCTTCCTTCTGAGGGCCATGGCCTTTCCTTGGGACACTTGAAAATTTAGAAGGGCTCCCAGGTTAGATTGTGAGATAGTTGGTTTAAGGATGAGGAAAGACCCTAATGCATGGTTTCTGCTCTTCTCAGAAATTCTCCTGTCAGGGTGGGTGAATTTCGGTTTGACTCTTCCTCTAATTGGGTGAGATAAATACAGAGATCTTCCCAAAGACCCAGCTGAGTGGCACCCCTGCTTCTCTGCTAGTGGTGGGTTTGGTTTGTAGCTGTTCCTCACCTGCCATGCACTACCTGGTGTCTACTAGTAGGCTCACTTCCATGATAGCGCAAGGCCTACTCAATCACAAAACCACTTAATGTTAAAAAAAAAAAAAAAAATCAAAGCCCTCATTGGTTTCCTAGGCTCTGTGTGGCAGATTTTTGGATTATCTGCAGTTTGTGATTATTTGTGATTCTCCCTTTGCGTTAAGGTGTTCTATGTAATTGAGAGTTGATTCTGACAGGAATTTGGATTTGGTGCTCAGTAAAAAAATTGCAGGTGCGTTGCAAGCAGCTGTGCATCTGTCTTGTTGCCTGGCAGCTGTGGACTCTGAGGGGCACAGCTGCCTCTGTATGGGGGTGGCACTGGCTAAAGGCAATTGATCAGTGAACTCCAACCCACTGAGGCCCATGGCGGCAACTTGTCTCTGCACTGGGGCTGCTGCCGCCCCCAACCGAGAACCCCCACGAAGTTCTGGGCAGAAAGAGTTGGGCGGGAGTGAGGGTGGGTAAGATCTGTGGGGCCCAGCCTCGGCTCTGCTGCCTTGTTGAAATAAAAGCTCCATTTATGAGGAGCCTTGGGCCTGGGGTGGCATCCATGACCCCTACTTACCATGCTTCCAACTCTGGGGTCTTTTAGGCTGTCTGTGTTGTGGTCACTCGCTCCTGTCATAAAAAGTCCTTCCTTTCATCTCCCAGCCCCATCTGAAAACTATATCCTTTCTTGGACAAGGGCATTACCTCCCCCAGAGGGAAGGAAGTGGCAGGTAAGGGGCAGCCATATGGCAGCATCAGGGCCTGGCTTGCCACTTAGAGAAGCAACATGAGTTCTTTGGCTCAGAAGGACAGCTGTTCTTGTCTTTCTGCCATGGCAGAATGGGGTGATGTAGGCAGGGGAGGGGATTGGGAGCCTGCTCAAGTCCACAGACTCACTCATGTGATCCATCCTCAGGCACTGGGGTCACAAAAGTGGCCTTGGTCACAGGAGGAGGGAGGAGAGGCTCAGCCCACATTTTCCTCCACACCCTTCACAGGTGGAGACTGAAGTCCAGGATATGAAATGCTCTTATAAGAAAACACACATATAACAAGCAAACCCTGGTAAGTTCACAGTTCAGAGTACTGAGCTCTTCAGAGAGAACACTCCAAGGAAATCAAATTAGGAAGCCTGTAATCCAATAAGTGTCTGTGCTCTGCGACTGCGTATCATGAAGGACAGAGAGAGCGAGGTTGGGAGGTAGCAGCTCAGCAACTCTTTGTGTCTGGCTTGGCGGGAGCCACTGGCAAGGGCAGTCTGGCTGGGTGCTGATGGAATGCTTCTACTCAGTGAAGCTGAGACAAGTTGAGCACGTCCCAAGAGCCGTCTGATTATTCTGAGCCTGGAGACACATGGACACTGCTGAGGAAGGCCCTGAGGGTGTGCTCAGCCCCTCCTTCCTGCACACAGTCTGGGGTTAGAATGCCCACTGCTCCCACAATCAGCCTCTCACTGGCTGGGTCCATGATTAGCACCGATGAGGCTGGAATCCATCTACAAATCTACCTCCTGCTTTTCCTCGGGAGCCAAGCTGCAGGTTGGACACCAGCAAGTTGCAGATGCAGTTGAGGGCTGGCCAGCAGAGCTGGGGGGACTCAGTGCCTTTGGCTCTACTTCCTTAGCTTGCCTTATATCTGTCCCCTCCCTCTCCACTGGCACACCCCTGTTCCCAGACCCCTGGCATCTCTTGTCTGGACTGTGATGCTGTGACTTGCTCATTGTGCATCCAGATGGGTGGTGAAAAGGGTCACAAGTAAGGGTTAGGGTTAAGGTTAGCACCAATGTTTCAGAATAATTTACTTTTTTCCAGATTAGCAGATTCAAGGTTGTTGCTTTAAATCTCACTTTCCTTCTGCCGTTGTTTTGATGGAAGAAGAGAGGTGCCATTTTAGGAATAGTTTGGGGAATTGCATGTGACCCATGTCCTCTCTTACCTCCTTAAGAGCCTGTGGTCCAGAAATGCCCATAGGAGTGGGTCACGCACATGAACACTGCCTGAATTAAAGTAATAACTAATATCCTGGACTTTAAAACAACCTCCAAAGAGGCATTATTGCCATCAGTCTTGCTTCCTCCAATCCCTCCACCACACTGTAGACAGAAAGATTTTTCTAGAACACAACTGAGCATGTCAGTTTCCTTTTCCCAAAGGACAAAGCCCACACTCTTTAGAAGACCCCTTCGTGTGTGCTCTACAAGGCCCTGCACAGCTGGTTCCTGGTCCTTTCCAACTTCTAAACACAGTGCTGTCCTGCCTTCTTGTCACCTAATAATGGTAAGGCCAGGGATGGCAGAGTGTAGGTAACTGTTCTACCTACTGCTAATTTTTCTCTGCATTTCCAGCACCAGAGACTGGAGACTTGTCTTATGGAGTCAGAAAATTGGTGGTAGAGAAGTGAATACTAACTTTTGTGACTCACTCTACCATGATTTAGCTTTGTTTTTTCTCTCCCTCTTTCAGGAGAGCTGAAGCACTAGGGGAGGTCTCCAGGAAAATATTTTTCTGATACTTAGGACCATACAATTGAGGGGTTGGAACAATGAAATCCACACCATTATGAAGATGTGGGGTATCTCTTCAGCTTGCAGAGGCCCCACATTGCTTGTGAGAAAACAGACCTGCACTGGCAGGTTGGTAAAAATCTTTTTCTATTGCTGTCCTTGCAAAGAAATCCTCAGACCTTTGTTAATAGGCTGTGACTCAGAAGCAGGAAGGGAGCAGCAAGTGATTGAAAACGGCAAAGGTTATGTGTGGATGGGCATGTATTTTGGTGAAGGAAATGACAAAAAAAAAAAAAAAAAACCAGCATAGAATGAGCTGTGGCCTTTTCTGTCTAAAGCATGTTGATTGTGGGATCAGGCATGAGGTGTTTCTGGGGCCTTGCCAGGGGCTTCTGCTGGATATTTGTGAAGAGGGACTTCCCGTCCATGCTGTGAGGCTTTTCACGGAAGAGGGGAAGCGTGAGGGGCACTTCTTGATAAGGAGCCTCCTCTGACAGCCCACGGGCCCCACACTGCCCAGCCCCCTGTTCACTCTCGCCATTTACCTACGATGAGCACACACACAAGATGCTTCCCCTGAGTGCAAAGGAGTCCAGGAGGGAGCAGATGACAGGCACAGAGGGCAGAGTGGAGATGTGACATGTGGATAACCCAGGCTCTTGGAGAGGAGAGCAGAGCAGATGAAATAGAAGAAATCGAGGATATTATTGAGGAAAACATAGGGCTGAGAAATGACATATGTATACAAATTGAAGGGGCTCTCCACGCGCCAGGCAAGAGACGTGAAATGAGATCTATATCTAGCTATAGTCTGGTGGCATTTGAAAAAAATTATTGTGAAACATTTCAAACATATGCAGCCATAGAGAGTTAGTACAGTGACTCTCCCCATGTGCCTATCACCTGGATGTTAACAGTCATCAAAATGTCGCCACATTTGCTTCATCTGTTTCCTTTTCTTCTCTGATTCTTTCTTTTTCTTCTTTCCCTTTGTTTCCTTTCTCTTAATTTTTGCTGAAGTATTTTAAAGCAAATCTCAGATATCATATCATCCCCTCCACATATTTAATATACATCTCTAAAAATGTGGGTATTTTCTCACATAGCTACAATGCTATTATCATACAAAATAAAATTAACAATAATCTTTGGTATTGTCTAATACCTATCTGTAATACAATTTCCCTGAATGTTTACAAAATGCCTTTACAATTGGTTTGTCTTAATCATGACCCAAACAAAGTTCATATGTTACATTTGTTTGCTGTGTTGGTTTCAGGATATGTCCTCAAATTTTTTGATACTCTTCCCTTCCAAAGATGGAGACTAATTCCCCTTCCATTGAATGTGGGTTGGATTTAGTGACTTATTTTTAACAAAGAATAAGGCAGAAGTAACTGTATATGACTTCCAAGGCTGAGCCGTAGCAGATATTCAATATTCCGCCTTGTGCTGTCTTGCAGAGTTCTCTGTGGGGGAAGCCAGTTGCCACATCAAGCAGTGTGTGGAAATGTCCACACAGGGAGGCACTGAGGCCTCCTGCCAACAACCAGCATCAACTTACCGGCCATGGGAGTGAGCCCACTTGGAAGAGCATCCTAAGTCCCAGTCAAACCTTCAGATGAATCTGCAGCCCCAGCACACATTTTTACTGCAATCTCAAAAGAGACCCAACCCACAATGACCTAGCTAATCTATTTCCAAATTCTACATCCTTAGAATTGTGAGATATTAAATGTTTATTGTTGTTTTAAGCCACTAAACTTTTGGGTAATTTATTATGCAGTGATAGATAACTAATGGAGTGGTTATTTTTTAAAAAGTCTATTTTAATCTAGAGTATACCTCCCTTTTATTTTTATTTTTTTCATGCTGTGCTGTAGAAATGGAGCCAGTTGTTTTACAGACTGTCCCACCATTTGGATATTTCTAACTACCCTCTAGAATCATCTAACTTGCTTTTCTGTCCTCTGTTTCCTACAAATGGAAGTTAGCTCTATAATCTTAATTTGGGTTCAATATTTTTGGCCAGAACACTTCACAGGTCGTATTTTGTACATGTAGTTGTGAACATCAGGAGGTACCCAATATCTGGGTGTATCATGTATAGTAGTGTTAACATTGGTCAATGGGTTCAGGTAGTCTGGCAACATTTTTGAATTTCAAGGACAGAGGGGAAGAATCCTACATGCATGCATGTAGTTAGAAAAACTAGATTACCCTCCATGGGACACAGTGGGAATCTAAGAATGTTATAACCAGTGAAGCTGGCTTTTATATGTGAGTGAAGACAACAGAATGACTGTGATATAAAAAAGTTCAGAAATATGTACCAACCACATATACTTCTTGGGGAAAAATACCTTGAGAATGTGTGTTGTTTCTTTGTTAATTCCACGAATATCTGAGAACCTCCCGTGTGCCCAGGTGCTATGCTAGGTAAAGCCTAGAACTTGAACTGTGCAGGAAGGAATGACATTAAGGACTCAAGCATAGAGAAGCCGTGCATGGAAGGAAGGGCCAGGTGGTGAGCCTGAACCAGTGACACTCAGTGAGGAGTCAGAGCCATCGTCATCCATCTGCCTGCAGACTCTCCGGGCCTGACTGGTGTTCTGAGCCGGCTCCAGTGGCCCCTTCCTTCAGGGTATCTGGTCGGCTGTGGGGACAGAGAACTCAGGAGCTCCCAGGCTCTGGGCAGTGCAGGGCAGGCTGAATCCACTGCCACCTGAGGACCTGGGCGTGAGGAGAAGGAAAGAGGCAAGCGGTGGCGGTGGCGGGAGCAAAGCACAGGATGAGGAGCTGGGCGGGCAGCGAGAGGTGAGCGGCTGATCCAGAGCAGGCGGTGAGGGAAGCCCGGGAGGAAGCTCGTGTACTGGGGAGAGGGTAGTTTTCGCTGGGTGGGGGTGGGGGAGAGAGCCTGCTGATGGGTGGGCTTTCTGGATGTTTCTCACCCGGTTCCTGGGGCTGAACTAGGGAAGTGAAGGAGTTTGAAAGAGACTGTGGAGCAGGCGGGCCCCAGAGATGTGCAGGGAGCAGTGGAGACGGCACCCAACAGCCCTCCACTTCTCCCCAGTGTCTCTTTCGTGGGGAGCTCTAGGGTCCGTTGATTGTAGAATTACCCCCCATGCAGGGCCGTCTTCCTCAGGGACACAGTTCAGGCCCAGCGATGGTCAGTATGCAGCCCAGGTGGGTGACCTTACCACACGCCTTTTCTCCTGCTCGCTCTAGTAAACGGGCCCAGAGGGCCCCGGCTGGTCAGAGGCTGCCTGACAGAAGCCTTCCTGCTCCTCAGGGCCGTCGTGGGGCCTGCACCATAAAGGCACCTGGCTCTGGATTGACCTCAGGGGGTCCCACCAGTGGGACTGACCCATCAGCCCCAGGTACCCCGAAGGAAGCACATAGGTTGGTTGTGCATGGATCACTGGGCACACCCTCAGCTGGGGGTACGGGGTGTTTGTCAGATGATGCCCAAGCAGGGTCTCTCTTGCCCTCTGGGAAAAGGGGCTGGGGAAGCTTTTGTGTAGCTTGAATCTTAGAACAAGGAAGAAGGAGCACCAATTTTAGAGATAATAGAAAATGCTTATTTCTTTTCGAGTAAGTCTCTGGCCAGATTTAAAGGAACGCTGCCAGCACCCTCAGCAGGCAGTGTCTGTTTGCTTCCTTTCTGGGTGAGCTGCTCCCTGCCCTTCGGGGTGATGCTCTGCGACTCAGTGGGCATCCCTCTGCTGTCCAGCTTCCCTCTGTCCTGCTTTATCCCTTTTGCCTTTTTGTTTGTTGCTACTTTCAAGAAGTAGTATAAAGATAGCTGTGCCCCTACAACTCCCTTGGCCCCCCATCCTAGCCAAGCTCTAAATCCCCAGTCTGGTTTTTCCCCTGCATATATGTAAACCCCCAGCCTGTCAGCTCTCTGAGAAGCCCCTCCAACTTTCTAGATGCTGTGTGAAGAGAGGACTGGACCGAGCATTCGGAGTGATGCTGCTCTTAGCTTGCTGTGTGGCGTTGGGTTGTCTCTTGCCCCTCTGGTTTCCTGTGACGTTCTCCTCTTACGTGCGCTTTCCCTCCCATGTAGGGTGCGGTGTGGATTGATTGGCACAGTGTTTTGTGTCTTCTCCAGAGTACGGATGACTTGCTCTGTGTCTCTCCCTGCCTTCAGGCTGGGGCTCGTCCAGTCCAGTCCTGACCAGACCAGAACATAAATGGGCTGTTATTGGAGGTTGCATGAACACAGATGACTGACCTCAACGTCCCTGAGAGAGCTTTCCAGGGTGGCCCCCCTGTGTCAGGCAATAAAGGTGTGCCCACCCTGAATCATGCCCATTGTTTCTCATCTCTGCTGCTTATGTAAAGGGAGGATGGACTAGGTCTCTGCCTGCCCCAATCCACAGACTGCCTGGGAGTCTAAGCAGAGCAGGGTCAGAGCAGCCCTCTGGCCCTAAAGGGCCCTCGTAAGGCCCAGAGTCTGTGTCCACTCCCCAGGGTTCAGCTCCCATCTCTTTTCTTCTCTCAGACACGTCCAAGGCCTTAAGCACCCCTTTCTTGGTCATTTCTCCCACTCTTATATTTTGTTTCATTTTCTGCCCCTCAAGTTCTTCTGTGTTCTCTAATTGCTCCAGAAGCCAGGCAGATGGGCTGGTTTCTTTAGCCAAGAGGAAATTTAAAAATCATCTCAAAGTAAATGAGAGGCTCAGATGTGTTAGTCCACTTGCATGCCTCTCCTTGATGGCTGCTTTGCCATCACAAGAACTTGGTGTTTTTAATAAGCCATCTGGGCCTGGCCGTGCTTCCCTGCAGAAGGCGTCTAGCAGCTATGCTGGACTTGAGGAAGGACACTGTTGGCCAGAAAGTGGCCACATGGGATGTGAGTTCTCTCTACTTGTGCAGTGGAATCGGGAGAGATTCGGGCTAAGAAAGGCCCGCCAGGTCATCCTGCCCCACGGCTCCACCATGCAGCTGTGGGACCGAAGGCCTTGCAGGGCATTGAGCGGCCCTGGATCACACGGCTGGGAATGAAAGCTAGGTCTCCTGTCTCGTCCCCTGTCATTCACATTACAGAGCCTGTCACAGAGAAGGGGCTTAATAAGACATTGTTAGAAGAAGAATGGATGACTCTTCTTCGAGAGGAACATTGAGAGTCTTGATGAAGGGGACACAGTTGAGAGACTAGAACTTTTCCTCCTTCCATTTTGGAATTCTCTAGAATTCTGCCTAAGAAATAAGAAATGGTAAAGTTATATCTTCCCACATGACTTCAATATCTAGTCTTTAATCTCATACCCCAGGGCCTCAGTCTGTCCATATAAGGGGAATCAAGTTCAAAAAAGACTGCTTCAGCCAGCCTAACCTCACATTAACTTCAGTCAGGCTTGCACGATCAAAGTCAATTTAGCAGTCAACTTAGCAGTAAGTGGACATGTGGTCTACAAGAAAACCAGGTGGTCATGCTGTGCTTTCCAAGGCCACGGAGCTATACGAATTGTCAAAAGGCTGTCTGGTGAGCCCAGAACGAGAGCTAGGAGTGCTGGGTGTTCTTGGGGAAGTTCCCACTGAGCTCCTGAGACTCTTGCTGCTAAAGCCCAGAGCCAGGTCTTCTCAGAACCTGGCATCTACCTCTCTGGCTTGGGGAATGGGATAGTACAAAGGACAGGATCTCTATATATCACCTTGCTTCTGAATCATATAATTTTTAAATTTTCCTTCTTTTTCTTCTTCCTTTCTCCCCTCATTTGGTGGCATGTGTTGGTGGTGGGTAAATTTACCACGTAGCCTGTAGGTGGTAGAATACTGAGGTGGGAGGAATGAATGTTACCTAGCGATCTCAGGCTTGAAGTTGGATGCACTAACTAGAAATGACTTTGGGCTTTTTCCTTTGGAGAAGAGATGAGGTGGTAATACAATGTGAGGTGGGGGAATTTTAAAAAGTATACGTGGGAAACCTCCACAATTAATGCTTGCTGGGCACTGATTGGGAGCTGGGCACTGTGCTGAAACTTCATGTGCTTTATTTATTCAATCCTACCAGCAACCCTTAACTAGGGATACTGCCCCTGTTTTGCAAATGAGGAAACGGACATACGAAGTTTAAGTAGCTCTCCCAAGGTCATGCATTGGTCAAGCCAGGATTCAAACCTTGACAGTCTGTCTCCAAAGCCTTCAAGTTATATGGCTGCCTGGACAAGGTGGTGTGTGTTTGTGTGTGTGTGTGTATGTTTGTGTGTTTGCGTATTCATGAATCTACGTATGCATTCATCCCTGTGCCAGGCAGCCAAGGGGTTGCATGTGATGGGGTTCTTTTATTTCAGCTACTTGGCATCTCCTTTCCTTTTCCTGGTAAGGGCACCATTCTTGTCTTTTGGGGACCTCCCCCTACTAATTCCAGGAACAGTTCCAGCTAAGTGCTAGGCCTATCAGACACTTTCCCCTGGGCTTTGAATCTAGAGTGTAGTTGGCCTGCGAGCTGTCCCCTGAGGAGGTGGCGCATGAGCTCATGCCACCCAGGGCAGCTCTCGGGCTGATTCTATACTTTTCCAAGACTTTTGACTCTCTGAGCTACCCTTCATCCTTCTGAGAAATTCCTTTCTTTTCTTTTCCCTTTCCCCTCTAGCCTTCCCTCCCTTCCTTCCTTTTTTCCCTCTGATATGCATTGCTCACAGTTAAAGAACATTATCGATACTCTCCTCACCTCTTTTTATTGGCCAGTAGTCCCACCTGATTACAGACCAATCTGTCTCTAAGCCACTATGACGCGGTGCAATTCCCAAGGGCAAACGTGCTACATTGAGGACTGTCATAGTCATGCAGGCTGATTCCAGTTCTCCTCAGCAAAGCAGTGTTCCTTCAAGGACCTAGGAGTCATATCCTCTTTTCAGTTCCTTCTTTTCAGTCCTAGCCCTCGATTTGGGGTCATCTCCCTTAGGAAGCACGGAGTCTGCTTCCAGGGATGAAGTTGGGAGTACCTTATTTACCCCAGCACCTGCTTTCCAAATCATAAGGCAGTGTGGGTCCCTCTGGGAAGGTTTTCTGGGGCTGCTATCCTGACTGGAGGCACACAGATCCCTGACATTCTGGCTACAGAGACACTGATTCAGACACCTGGGGGCTCTGGACCTGTATCAGGGAGAGTTTTGCTTCTACGGGTGCTCATCATGAGGTTCTTGAGCAGTGGGGGCCATTTGGCTAAGTTGCAGCAGTTGCTTGCCGAGTGCTCATAATCTGCTAAGTGCTAGGGATGATCCCCCCTTTTATTCACGTTTCTATCTCAATGGCTGCTCCCAGGCTTGGAAAAATACGAACCTGTTGAGTGACTGTAAAGTTCGGCTCCCTCTAACCAGGCTGGAATGCTATCTCCTCTGCAGGCCCTCTCCTCATTCTGGGTCACGCTGGGCAGCTGCTACCCTCATCTTGGCACTTTTTCAGCTCTGCATTCTCTCCTCATATGCACAAAGGGCTAGCAAAACTGCCTGTAAGCCACCAGTGCTCTTCTCTTCCCATCCCTTCCCTGACAGACCCTCAGTTCCTGATGGAGCTATGAGGGGTGGCGATAGGTCCCCTAGGCCAGTAACAGCCTCAGCGCTCTTGGCTCCCCTAATGCTGAGTCCTGGAATCCTCTCCTGCTCCCGGCCTCCTCGTCGTCTTATGGTGCTGTGTTCCAAGTGTTTACTGTAGCTGTCTGAAACAGGATAGTGTCTGATTCATACTGAACTGCTCTTTTTACACTAGTGTGGAATGCTTCCAGGGTCAAGATTTGGGCAAGAAGTCTACGTCCCGCTTTGCAGTCTTCTTCTCGGACTTAGAAGTTAAGATGTTGGCTGGGTCTTCATTTTTCCAGCCCTGAAGAGGCTCCTATCTTGACCTTGTAGGGCAGCCTCTCCCAGTCCCTGGGCTCTTGCAGAGATTAACTGCCACATTGTCCCTTTACAGCTAGCCTCACACCATAGCCCTTGGTAACTGCTCCCCAGGTCTGCCCAGTGGGGAGCCATGTGAAATGTTGGTGATTTTCTCCTGCAGGTCTTCAGGATGAATTTATTGCACAGATACAGCCCCAGCCAGACAACTGCTTGAATGATGGAAGAGGTCATGTTGACTTTTTTTTTTAAAGTTTAAACTAGTGTTCTGGTCTGTCTGCTGCAATTCCCTAACTCCCTGGGAAGTAGCCAGCTCTATTTCAGCTTCCACTAGGATCAAGCTAAATCTCCCTATATCATTAAAATGCCCTTTGTTATTGCAAAATTTGCTGCCTGTTGGAGCTTTTCCATTTCATTTTCCGTCCTGCTACTTCTGAAAGTTGATTGGTCTGCGGGTCCCTGCATCTTCTTTTTGTCTGGGACATAGTTAGCTCTGGATGTGGGATGTGGTTTGTATAATGTGAAGACATGATTGAGAATAAAGTGATGGTTCCCACCTGCCACCCGGCTTTCGAATGCGTAGTTAATACACCGATGTGCCATGGCTCTAATTTGCAGCTCAGGAAAAATTCAAACATTAACATAGGAGGATCCAGACTTTGAAAAAATGAAACTGCTTTTATATGAAACAGTGCTTTATCTTGCATGTGAAGTGGTGATATGCCTTTCTTAATTTCATTCAGCAAACGATGGGAGTAAAAGAAAGAATTGTTCAAACTGGTTTTACTTTCAGTATTTGAAGTCTGATTGGCTTTACAAATTAAATTCCTTCATACTTTTTTGAAGCTGAAGGTGTATTATTCATATGGGATCCTCTTTCTGCACAAGGGCTCTATGCGAAGCCAACTACCCTGCCCTTCTTAAATCTATCCCTTTGTTATTTTCAGTGCTCACAATACTAAAATATGTTAAATCCCACAACTGAAAGAAATGCCCCTAGAGCTACACACACAAAAAACTCTTCTGTTCCTTCTCTTGGCTCATTCATAGGGATAAAGGAAATTGGGATAATTTCAGTAGCAGCAGCATTTCCTGGAGGAGAGTGAAGATGGCTGTGCCGTGGTGATACGAAGCTCGCCATAAAGGACATGGATGGAGAAGCCACCCTTCCTTATGGACGGGGACCCACAGCTTCCAGACCACCTTTGCAAGAGGAGTGTTTTCAGGGACTGTCACTCATATTGTGCTCAGCAGTCAATGCCATCTCTGGATACCAAGTATATTCAGTGTCCAGCACAGCCGACTATTCTAGGGGTCTCAGATAGGTCTTCATGTGTGGCATGGCTGAGTTGGGTCATGAAACCACTTTTTAGCTTGGCTTCTCTCTTGTATGTGTGGGCGAAGTGGGCTCAGGCCCAGGGGTCAGGCATGGGGACACTGACTTGCTCATATGGGTGTCAATTCCACATGGGGGAGATGACATTAGCTATGCCTTGATATTTTGTCAGCTAATAGTGGGCAGAATCACTCAGCATTCTGAAGAAGGTAAAAGTAATAAGAGTGGTCTGATGATAACAGTGTACTTTGCTGGCTTGATTTGGACTCTGGGCTTCAGAACAAAGACCAAGGGAGGGAGCTTTTGGGGGGTGATTGTCCCTTAAAGTTTTAAGTCAGGAATGACATAGGTACTAACAAAATTCCTGGTCCAGACCCCTCCCTCTTGTTTTGCCCAAACTGGGTCTCCCCAGTGTCAACAAATGGAAATCCACCTGATGCCCAACATGAGGTTCATTGCCCTTTTCACAGGATTGACTGCAGTTTTGGAGTCATGGAGACAGCTTTGCTCTCATGTACCCTCACACCTTCTCTCAAATATTATGAATGGTGCTATTAATAACAAGCCCTTGCATTGGTGTAGAGCTTCATCCTTTTTCAAATCTCCACATCCATCGTAATGTTTTATTATCACCCTTCACATTCCTGTGACAGCCAGTTTGTGGTCCAGGCCAACTCACCCAGGGTTGAGACGATTCCAACTGGTAACCTCAGGCTGGGAGCCAGGATTTGGTAAAAGGCGGGTGTGAGGCAGAAGCAGCACTTTGAAGGTTGATTGTCTCTATGATTAACACTTTAAAAGCATGGCATTTGTATCTGAAAGATATTCCTCTCCTACACAAAACAAAGCACACATCTGAGGAGTGGGTGGCTCGTGGAGAGCACATCTATGTGTAGAACAATCATTTACTAACAGAACAACACTGCATCCTGGTAATGGGCTCTTTTCCCCATCACTGCACAGAACTAACCAACTTTAAACTTGCATCTAAGCTTTCATTTCTGGATCTAGTTTGAGCTTTTTTATGACAAAGTCAACAGTGAAACTTACCACATTTCTACATGCCCTGTAAAGATGGTATTCTAAGTTTTACATGAAAATGGGAAAAACTGAGAATAGTTAATTTTAAAAAAGAACCATGTTGGAGGGCTTACAGTACCTGATAGTAAGACTTACTATAAAGCTATAGCAATCAAGACGGTGTGGTACTGGCATAAATATAGACACATAATCAATGAAACAGAATGGAGTCCAGAAATAGCCCCTTACATGTGTGATCAATTGATTTTTAACAAGATGCCAAGATAATTCAATGGAGAAAGCAAATTCATTTCAACAAATGGTGCTGCAACACCTGGAAGTTCATATGGGAAAAAAGGAAACTCAAACTTACCTCATGCCATACAGAAAAATTAACTCAAAATGGATTATAAGCCTAAATGTAAATGCTAAAACTATAAACCTCCAGGAAAAAAAATAGGAGAAAATCTTCATGATCTCGGGATAGGCAAAGAAAAAAAAAATGATAAAATTGAATAAATTTAACTCCATCAAAATTAAAATCTTCTGCTCTTTTAAAGACATTTTAATAACATGAACAAGCCACAGATTGAGAGAATATATTTTCAGTACATGTTTCTGATAAAGATTTATTCAGCATGTAGAAAGAATACCCAAAACTGAATAATGCGAAGACAAACAACCCCATTTTAAAAATGGGCAAAAGGGTGATGTCACCAAGATGACTAACTAGGAGCTCCTAGCACTCTTCCCCACCAAAAAAAAAACCCCCACAAAATAATGAATAAATAACTATATTTAAACATAATTACTAAAGGAGAGCTCTGGAGAACTCTCCTTTAGTAAAGAAGCAGCAAAAATCCTTTAAAGCACAGAAACCCAGGATGGTTATATAGGCAAGGGAAGGAAACACCTCTCCTCTGCCACCCCATCTCCCCAGTCAAGATCAGCTTTGAACCAGGAGGGCTTCCTTCCTGCAGGGAAAAGGTAAGCAAGAGGACCCCAGCAGCTCCCATCACCACTGTGGACACCTGCAGTCTCAATTACCAGAGACTCTTGCAGTCTCACAGTCCTCCAGCTGAGAGAGCTCCCCAGAGTCCATACACTGAGCTGCTCCCACAGAGGGAGCCAATACTGTGTCCTGCCCTCCTCTGTGCCTGTCATGGCCTGTGCTACTACTGTGCCATCTTGGAAAGGGAGCAACTGCTAGAGTGTGTCCTGCTCTGGAGTGAGTAGCCATTATACCCCTCCATCCCTGAGGCTTTGCTGCCATTGCAACATGCCTACCTGGTAGTGTGCCATCCCCAAGCTGAGCTGCTGCTATATCCTATCCCCTAGGGCCAAGCTACCATGGAGCTGCTCCATCCCTCCATGCCCCCATCCCAGTTGCTGGTGCACACTGACAGTTGAGCTGAAGTGGTGCCCTGCCCCTCCTCCCTATGCACCTCAGGCCTCTGTACATTGGTGTAGTTGCATCCCTCAGTGCCATAGCTGATGTGGTGCCCCACCTCCAGGGATATGAAGGCTTCACTGATCCATGTAGCCACTTTGTGGGGCTAAGTGGAAGCATCACCTTGTGCCCCAGGGAATCAGAGCCTTGGCTGAGCTGTGCCAACCTGCTCTCCAGGCCTAGTAGCCACAGTGCTCTGCTACCTGGAACTGGACTAGCCATCCTCTCCTCCACAGTCTGAGCTGCTAAGGCAACCCACCTCTCTGGAGTAGAGTCATTGCTCTGCTGCTCCCCTCCCCTCAGAGCCTAAACCACACTGATGTCCTGCCATTTCTGGGTCATTTCTGCTGCTGTATTTGGCCTGGGCTGCTGCTGTGTCCCATCACCCAAGGGTCCAGAGTTACTACTGTGTGGTACCTCATCCCCTAAGCCCAACCTGCCACTGTGCCATGTTGGTTCCAGGTCCTCAATTGCAGTTGGGTCTTTCTTCCTAGGGCCTGAGCCTCTGGGGGCACCCCTTCTTCCACAGAGCCTTGACAGTGCTGCATCTTGCCCCCTGGGGTCAGAACCACAGTCTCCTGGGCCTGAGTTGCTGGGGTGTGCCTCAGAGCAACAGACCTTGGCTTGGTGGAAGAACTACATCCACTTGTGCCTTGAAAAGTGAACCTGTGCCTCAAGTCCCAGGTACTACAGTATTTTTATAAGATCCTAAGCCCAGAACCTGGTTCCACAGCTGGTCTCAGCACCTGTGCCCTGGATCCCAGTGCTGCTACAGCTGCCAGTGGGCCATGTCAGACCTGACACCAAGAGTAATCACCTCAGCTAAGACTCCTCACTGTGGCAAAGACAAGAACAGGAGGATCCCTAAAGCCCTTGACCCAATAACCTACACGGCCACCATAACAGCCACAAACTCCTGCAGCCTAGACCACCGAGGCACATATAGTCATCACTGATATTGATCACAACTGAAGAAGCTACACTGAGTCTATACCACTCCACCCACACAAAACCAGAGGCATCATATCCTGCCCAACCAGCACCCTCAGGTTCATCTGTAGATGAAAGTCTTCCCCTATGAAAGCCACTTTTAAAATCTGGAAGAGGTGACTGTACCACCAGATGCATAGACATCAATGCAGGGACACAGAAATATGAAAAAGCAAGGAAACATGACAACACTAAAGGAATGCAATAATTCTCCAGTAACTGAGCCCAAAGAAATCAAAATTTATGAATTGTCTGAAAAGGAATGCAAAATAATAATCTTAAGGAAACTTAATGAGATATAAGAGAATACAAATTGACAACTCAGTGAAATCAGGAAACTAATTCATGATCTGAATGAGAAATTCAGCAGAGAGATAGAATTTTTTTTTTGAGACAGAGTCTTGATCTGTTACCCTGGGTAGAGTGCAGGGGCATCATTGTGGCTCACTGCAACCTCAAACTCCTGGGCTCAAGTGATCCTCGTGCCTCAGCCTCCAAAGTAGCTGGGACTACAGGTGCATGCCACTATGCCTGGCTAATTTTTCTATTTTTAGTAGAGATGGGGTCTTGCTCTTGCTCAGGCTGGTCTCGAACTCCTGAGCTCAAAATATCCTCCTGTCTTGGCCTCCCAGAGTGCTAGGATTGCAGGCGTGAGCCACCATGCCTGGTCAAAGATAGATATTATTAAAAAGGGCCACACAAAATCTTGGAGCTAAAGAATACAATTAGTAAAATTTAAAAAATACAATAGAGAGCTTCAACAGCAGACTGCACCAAGCAGAAGAAAAATAATCCATCATGATCAAATGCATTTCATTCCAGGGATGCAGGGATGGTTTAACATACACAAACCAATAAATGGGATTCACCACATAAGCAGAAACAAAAGCAAAGACCATGTGATCATCTCAATAGATGCAGAAAAAGCATTTGATAACATCCAGTACCCTTTCATGATAAGAACCCTCAAAAAACTAGGCATAGAAGGAATATATCTCAAAATTATAAAAGCTATGCCAAACCCATAGCCAACATCATACTGAATGGGGAGAAATTGAAAGCATTCCCACTAAGAACTGGAACAAGACAAGGGTGCCTGCTGTCACCACTTCTATTCAACATAGTATTAAAAGTCCTAGCCAGAGCAATGAGGCAAGAGAAGGAAATAAAGAGCATCCAAATCAGGAAAAAAGGAGGTCAAACTATCCCTGTTTGCTGACGATATGATCTTGTATCTAGAAAATCCTAAAGAGTCTACCGAAAGACTCCTGGAATTGATAAATAAATTCAGCAAAGTCTCAGTGTACAAAATCAATGTACAAAAATCAATAGCATTTCTAGATACTAACAACAGTCAAGCTGAGCGTCAAATCAAGGACTCAATACCATTTACAATAGCTACAAAGAAAATAAAATTCCTAGGAATATACTTAACAAAGGAAGTTAAAGACCTTTACAAGGAGAACTACAAAACACTGATGAAAGAAATTGCAGATGACACAAACAAATGGAAAAACATTCCATGCTCATGGATTGGTAGAATCAACATCATTAAAATATCCATATTGCCCAAAGTGATTTACAGATTCAATGCAATCTCCATCAAGATACTAGCATCATATTTCTCAGACCTAGAAAAAATAATCCTGAACTTCATTTGGAACCACAAAAGAGCCCGAATAGCCAAAGCAATCTTAAGTAAAAAGAACAAGTCTGGAGGCATCACATTATCTAACTTCAAATTATACTGCAGGGCTATAGTAATCAAAACAGCATGGTACTAGTACAAAAGTAGAGACATAGACCAACGGAACAGAATAGGGAACCCAGAAATAAAACCATCTACCTACAACCAACTGATCTTTGACAAAGCAGACAACAACATACACTGGGGGAAGGAAGCCTTATTCAATAAATGGTGCTGAGAAACTGGATAGCCACGTGCATAAGAATAAAACAGGATCCCTATCTCTCACCATATACAAAAATTAATTTAAAATGCACTAAAGACTTAAATGTAAGGCATGAAACTATAAAAATTCTAGAAGAAAATGTAGGAAAACTCTTCTAGACATTGGTCTAGGCAAAGAATTTATGACTAAGACACCAAAGGCAAATATAGCAACAACAAAAATGAATAAATGGGACTTAATTAAATTAAAAACTTCTGCACAGCAAAGGAAATAATCAACAGAGTGAACAGACAACCTACAGAATGGGAGAAAATATTTGCAAACTATACATCCAATAAAGGACTGATATCCAGAATCTACAAAGAACCCAAACAAATCAGCAAGAAAAAACCAAACAACGCCATCAATATGTGGGCAAAAGACATGACCAGAAGTTTTTCAAAAGAAGATAGAGAAGTGGCCAACAAACATGTGAAGAAATGCTCAACATCACTAACCATCAGGAAAATGCAAACTAAAACTACAATGAGATGACACCTTATCTCTATCAGAATGGCCATTATTAAAAAGTCAAAAAACAATGGATGGTGGTGAGAATGAAGAGAGAAAGGAATGCTTATACACTGTGGGTGGGACTGCAAATTAATGTAAACTCTATGGAAAACAGTATGGAGAGTCCTCAAAGAAATAAATGTAGACCTACCATTTGATCCAGCAATCCCACTGCTGGGTATCTACCCAAAGGAAGTGAAGCCATTTTATCAAAAAGACACTTGCACTCGAATGTTTATTGCAGCACAATTCACAATTGCAAAGCTCTGGAATCAACCTAAGTGCCCTTCTATTCATGAGTGGATTAACAAAATATGGTATCTATATACTATCGAGTACTACTCAGCTGTAAAAAGGAATGAAATAATGTCATTTGTAGCAATGTGGAAGGAACTGAAGACCATTATCCTAAGTGAACTATCTCAGAAATGGAAAACCAAATACCGTATGTTCTCACTAATAAGTGGGAGCTAATAGATTGGTACACCTGGGCACAAAGTGATATTAAAAAACATGAGAAACCAAGAAGAGGGGAGGGCAGGAGGGTGAGTGTGCAATAAAAACTTACTTATTGGGTATAATGAACACTATTTTGGTGATGGGCACACCAAAAGCCCTGACTTAAGCATTATATAAGATATCCATGAAATAAAAACACTTACACCCCCTTTACAAAAAAAGAGAATTTGAAAGTCAGCAAGATAATACCATCAAGGCACATATAAGAATATCTACATTAGACTGTCAGTGGATTTCTCAACAGAAACCTTGCAGGCCAGGACAGAATCGGATGATATCTGAAAGAAAACAAAAACCAAACCAAAAATTGCTGGTCAAGAATAGTATACCCAACAAAGCTGTCCTTTAGAAATACCCAACAAAGCTGTCCTTCAGCAATGAAGGCAAAATACAGTCTTTCCCAGACAGGGAAAGGCAGAAGGAATTCATCACCACTAGAGCTGCCCTATAAGAAATGCTTAAGGAAATGCATGGAAATGAAAGACAATAATTACCATCAGGAATGCAGATGAAAGTATAAAACTCACTAGTAGACGTAAATAAATAGTCAAATCCAGAAAACTCTAATTCTGTAATGGTGATATATAAATCATACCTATCTCTAGTATGAAAGTCAAAAGTCAAAAAGTCGAAACAGTAAAAAATGACTAAAGCTACAATAAGTTGTTAAGGAATACACAATATAAAAAGATATAAATTGTGACATCAAAAACAAATTGTTGTGGGGGAGGGTAAAAAATGGGCAAATGATTTGAACAGTTACTTCACACACAAAAAATATGTGAGTGGCCGATAAGCACATGTTCAACATGATTAGTTACTAGGAAAATGCCGATTAAAACCGCAAGGAGGAGAAGCCCATTCTGAGTTCTGGCCAATGACAGGCAAGGAGTGGGTGCTGGTGGCTGTGTGAAGTTTGCCCATCTGAGGAGGTCCACTTTTTGTTCCATGGATGATGGCATTTGAGCAGATGCCAAAAAAGGATTGGTGTAGCATTCTGGGGGCGGACATATCTGCAAATGTGTCAGACCTAAAAATATCAAAAACTTATATTAATGTGTCATCCAAATAAACAACATACAGACGTGCCAGCAGGAACAGTCTATACAGAAGTTCATCAAAATTTATCAGGCATGGATAATTTCAGGGAATGAAGAGACAAAGTAAGAGAGTATGACCTGTAATAGCATGAAGATGATCTAAGAAATATGGGACCAGTAGATGCTCAAATATATCTTGAAGAAATATCTCAGAATGAAGATGATCATTCTTTTTCTCTGAGTTGCCTATGTGGTAAAACAAAAATACAGTGTTTCCAAGGATGAAGCAGAAAAAGTTAACCTGATTTCTTGTGATACATGTTCACTAATTATAGAACTACTTCATTCTTGCTAAAATTGTTCACTACTTGGAATCCTTTAACTGTGTATTCAGACATGATGAGGAGAGGCCATTTGAGCTTTGTACATTCAAGTCAATGGTTTCTTTTTTTGTCAGCCCTATAATTTGCTAATAAAATATATGATTGTCAAGCAGAGGCCACCTCAGATTAATAGAATATTAATTTAGTTATATGTGTATTTTTAATTTACATTTATAGGTTGCCACAAAAAGGACTTGAATTATAAATTATATTTAGTGAATTCCTGAGAACTTTATTATTATTTAATTTTCTCCTTGATAAAAAATAAGAATTATCTTTTTCCTAATGTAAGCATGTCTCCTTTTTTAGTGGGTAATAATATTATCACATTCCTTTATAGTTACTAAGTTTCTGATCTAACAGATGTTTTTAGTTGCTAAAGTTATAGGCCTATTGTATACCTATCTCAAATTCTAAGGTCATTAGAATTAAATTAGAACCTTTGTGAATCACATGTGAGGCCAGTTCTCCCATAATGAAGGCTGGATGTGGATATTCATGAGGTTATTTCAAAGTTAATAAAGAAGGTGAAGTGGCAACTGTAGAAAGAAAGATAGCTTTGGAGTCGGAAAACTTTAATCTTGGCCCTGTATTTCCAAAGCTCGTGCGTATTGCCACCTTCGACTTTAAATGTAATTTAGAAAATGGGAGCTTTAAAAAAAAAAACTTGAAATTGGTGCATTACTTTCCTTTTTATTTCAGAGTATTAAGATATGGTATTAATGCCTATATTTATGAATAAGGAATTGTTACATTGCTGCTATGACGAAATAAACTTTTATAATGTATTATTATTGACTATAGCAGACTGTAGATGTCATACCCCTTAAAGATTTATCTTTCTATGTATTTAATATTCTGTGTACAGTATAAATCAGAACTCATTTAAGAAACTTTAAGGGATCCTTTATGGGATCCCTGAAAGTTTTTACTTAACTTTAAATGAGTGAGCTAAGCATGTAACTTAGCAGCTTTTTATTAGGTTGAACTCTTGGTGTTATCAGATTGGATTTATAATTAAGAATAGTTACTACTCTGACCTGTAAATACAGCTGAAGTGTGAGGCATATTCAATAAGAGTAGATTACTTTCATTATACCTATAAAATCAAAAATTCAAAAGTGAAGTAGTCAGATTCCCCCCCAAATTTTTTATATCTACCATAAAAATAAATGACTTATTTTAGATTACATTTTTAACCATATATTTTGAAATAATATAGCTTACAGAGTGTTGCTTATTCTTTACATTTAACAATTAAAAATAACTAAAACTGAATAGCAAATAGTTTACTGGTAAGTACATGTTTTAATGGCAGTAATAAATTCGCTTGAATAGGAGACAATAATAAAGTCAAAAGAATAAATGCTTGCTAATCATCAGAAAATCTGTGGTCATTAGGGCTTTCATGTAGAAATATAAAATCACTCAGAGGCCAAATCTGTAAAATCAAAATGTGATTGAAAGCAATTAATGAAAGTGATGTTATATCATCATCACATTCCCTTTTTCTATTCATCCCTTTTCTTTATGCCAGATAATTAAGCACTTTCTCCTTACTTATCAGTCAAGAATAAAATCTTCTGCATCAAAATAAGACTTTAGAAAGTAAACGTGTATGTGTGTATGTATTTAAACTCTGAAATTTGGAACATTCAAACATTATACAAGAAATTATATGTGTGTGTTGTATGAATAAAAACATAAAGCCACAAAGATAGCACTACACGTTCATTAGAATGGCTACAGTTAAAAGAATACTAAGTATTGGAGAGGACACAGAGCAAACGGAATTCTCATACCTTGTTGGTGAGAATGTACAATGGTGCAACAGCTTTGTAAAACAGTTTAGCAGTTTCTTATAAAATTAAAAACACGCTTACAATAAGACCCATCAATTCAACTCCTAAGTATTTACCCAAGTGAAATGAAAACATGTTCACCCTAAAACTTATATGTGAAAGTTCATAGCAGCTTTATTTGTAATAGTTAAAAGCTGGAAACAATCCAAATGTCCATCAACAGGTGAATGGATAAACAAAATGTGGTATGTCCATACAGTGGAGTACCACTCCGCAAGAAAAAGGAATGAATTGTTGACACATGTAATAATGTGTATGATGCTCAGAAACATTACACTGAATGAAAGAAGCCAGACACAGAGAATAGGTACTGTACTATTTTGTTTATCTGAAACTCTAGAAATGACAAATCTATTCTATGGCCACAGAAATCCGATCAGTGTTTGCCCAAGATGGATGGGGTTGGCTGGGATGGGGCACTAGGGAACTTGTTGCTGTGATGGAAACTTTCTGTATTTTGATTGTAGTTGGTGGTTACACAAGAGTGCAAATTTTTCAAAATCCATCAAAATGTATGCTTAAAATATATACCTTTTACTGTATGTAAATTATACCTCAATAAAGTTAATTTATAAAAAATAAAATAGTACAAAGCACATTTTTAAAAAAATCAGCATATTTCTGCCATCCTGATGAAATAATAGTATTGTCCTGGAGGAAAAAAAAATTCACTCACAGGTCTCTTTTGAACTTCTGAAATTAGGACTCTTCAGTGTAAGGGCCCTTTTTATTGCTGAGTAGTATTCCATTATATGGATCTACCACAATTTGTTTATCCATTCACCTGTTGAAAGACATCTGGATTGTTTCCAGCTTTTGACCATTTTGAATAGTTGTCTGTGTTAATGAACCCCCAGAGTTTCTTTGAAATTCTGTGGGCAGATGGGATAGGCCAGAGGGATGCTGCCTGAAAGACCACTCTGGCTCAGAACAGACTGATTTGTAGGAACTAGGTAGGGGATTTGCCAAAAATCCAACTGGCCCTTGGCCAAGGGACAGATACTTAGACTGAATGAAATACTGGGTTGGAGGTTATTATTCCAATTCAGTCATTTAAGAATGTTCTGTCTAAAATTTCCCTTTTTTAAAAAATGGAATTTGATTCTGTGATTCATAAAAGTTAATCTTTGGGAATGGTTTCCATTTGACTATAAGCCTCAGAAGGAAAGAGACTTTGCTATTCTCACTCACTCCTGTGTTCCCAATGCCTAATGTAGTACCCGGCACATAGTGGGCTCTTAAATGTTTTGTTGAATGATTGTATGAATATATAAAGTCAAGATTCAAGTAATGAATATAGTTTATCCAATGTATTAATTAGTGAAGGTAAAATAAGTTACGCCACAGTGACAAACACCCTCCAAATCTCGTGTGATTAAATGATAAAAGTTTATCTTTCATACAGAACCAGTTCCACGGTCCTGCTTGACTGCAGGGAAGCTGGAAACACAGTTTTCTATGTTCTCAGAAAAGGAGGGATGTGAAATGAGATTTGGTGAACACATAGCATTATTTCTGCCACATTAAGTCTAGAATAAGTTAAGTTCATAGTTTGAAGCACCTCTTTGCTGATGGCCTGAAGATTTTTGGAAAAATGAACCTGCATGAATGAATACAGCTCTTCCTGATGGTCCACATCAGATGCTAAGCTCACTGCGCTTTTATACATTTGCTTGTGCAGATCCTTCCATCTGGAATGCCTTCCTTTTTTTTTTTTTTAACTGGATGAACTGAAATTCTGATCCATTCTTAAGACACTCAGTTAAGTGTTACTTCTTCCAACAATCCATCCATGGTACGTGGCCTGAGTAACTGCACATACATTTGGATGCTTAACTGCACTTGAACCAGCACTTGCTTATATATAATCACGAGTTCTAGCACTGCTGCATGTCTAAGAATTCTTTCCTCAGTTAGTCCATAAGCTCTTAAAGAGCTGGCATGGTGCTTTCTTCTGCTCCTTCACCCAGCGGAGGACTACGCACGATGTGGATGCTCAATACATTTGTGTTTTCAATAAACATTGATTAAACAAGCCAGGGGCCAGGAAGGATCCATTCTGTGGAGCTTAGCTGGGAGAGCAAAGCAGCCCAGGTATGGCAGGTGTGGGCTGCACAAGAGTCTCCCTCCCATTCTTCCTGAATGTTTGGAATTTTCACAAGGCCTTCCACGATGTGATGTGGAGCAGGTATTTATTTACCTGTCACACAACTCTCAGTTCCCATTGAGCAAAAACAACCAGGTGAGTACTGAAAAATAGAATTTATAGGCTGGGCTGCTTGTCCTTTGAGAAGTTTAAGAGCTCTGGCTCCAGGTTCCATCATTACCAGCCTAAGTGAAGTTAATCTGCCCTCTTTTCCAAGTCTACGCTGGAGCATAATGAATAAAGGCTTAATCACTATGGTATCAAGATATTCCTTTCTATCTGCGCAAATGTTCTTGGGTTTGTAATGTGAACATGATGCACTCATTTGGAGCCATTGTTCTCTCTAAATGAGAAAATGCAAATGAAGCACTCAGGGTACCACGCCATAACTCGCTGCATAAAATTCTTGACATCAACATGAAGCTACTTAGCATAATTTTCCTGTTAATAAACTGCCAATTTAGTCATTTAGGTTTCAGCTTCTAAAGAATGCAAACAGCATCAGGCTGGGTTTTTTTCTTCCCATATATGCCTGAGTTTATTATTTTGATGTTTATGTTAAAACATAGGAAATTGGAGTTTGTGCAATTATTTGGAGATCTTCTACCCTAATTTGTTTGCTTTCATAATTTGGGAAATCTTGGCTCATTTGAAAGGCAAAACAATTTTTCAGAGCATTTTCTTTGGTTCAGGACAAAATTTTCATATTTAAAATGACCGAGGAACATTTTGAGGAACTGACTGAGGTAAAGTCTGTGTTGAAGGCACTGGACCAGGCAGCCATGCCTGCCTTGACCCCATGCAGAGATCCTGAAGAAATGAGGAAACTCAAGGGCATGAGTGCCAGGGGGGCCTGGGCTAAGCAGAAGTCTCATTTCCAGAGCCCTCTGCCTGCTTGGCCATGCTCCAGCCACACCAGCCTCCTTGGTGGTCATTAGTCTGTCATTCAAGGACTGTCCACTGTTGCCTACTATGTGCCAGTCATGGAGAAGATGCTGTGGTAACACATGCAGTGAGGAGACAGACGAGACTCAGTGAATCATACAACCACACTGGAATACAAAGCAGCGGGGCTCATGGTGCTCTGGGACAGGAAAGCAAGGATCTGACTCAGTTCCCACCTTCAAAAGCCCACATTCAAGACTTACTCACATATCACAACTTGGCAGAAGTTTTACAAAGCTTAAATTACCTGCCAAGATTTTTCAGTTCTCCAGGTTGTTGTGAAGTATAGACACAGCCTAACTAGAGGCATTGGGTATTTTTTGAGCACCTATCCTGTGCCAGACACTGTTCCAGGTACCAAATATGCAGAGCTCTCAGCTTCCCGGTGAGATTGCTGGGTTTTGGGGTTAAGAGTGGGATCAGGCAGGCATGAGTTAGAATCTGGGGCTACACTACTGACCAGGCGTGCATCTTGGCTCTCCCATTTGTAAAATGAATAACTGAGGCCACACCTACTGGGGAGTGCCTGATTGCTGTGAGAAAACTCTGGCAGCAGCTCTGTGTCTCCAGGGTTCTAGCTGGTAAGGGGCAGGAGTCAGAGTCCAGGCACCCTTTTGGGGGCTTGCTTATTGGAGAACCGATGCCTGCGGACATACATTGTTCACCACAATAGTGCGTGAAATGGCTTCACTCTGGCAACTTCCCTGATTCCAGTGTTGGAAGCATGCACTTCCCATCTCCTGTGTGGTTGTCTCTTCTGAATTTTCAGATCTTGCTCGTCAGGATTGAGTTTCCCATTCTCCCATGCTAGCACCCATGTCACTTGTTACCATAGCCATGAAAGCTCCTGTTGAGGATCGACTGGCCACGGGGTTGTCCCAAAGGGTTGGAAGGATCCCCCAAAGCCTTGCATCGAGCTAGCCTTGGTAGCCACCTGGAGCTCATGGTTTCTTGATTCAGTGTATCTATCCTACCTTCTTGGGAGTCCTGTGGGCTTTTGTTGTGTCTCTTTCAAGCTCAGGTTCCCTGCATCACCATCATATGCTTGCTTTCTACAGTGCAAATATAGCACCAGTCAGCTCTGGGTCTTGCAGTGAGGGTCTGCCTGGCAGGCTTAGGGGCAGCTGAAGCCAAGCAAAAGAGGTAGGTCCTGAGCTATTTCCTTCCCATAAGATCATGCACTTTGCTTTGTTTTCTTACGGGTTTGCCCAAGGCAAAGGTTGGGATGATTATGGCAACTCATATTTTTATTCATCTAATATTAGCATTTCAATTACAGATAGATTTAATATCAATAGATTAAAATAACTATAATTTTTATTTTAATTTTCATTTTAATTTTCATAGTCTCAACTAAGCTTTTTTTCTTCTGGTTTGTTGTGGTGATTCCCTGAGGCCTCTGTTTCTGGTACCTTGGATAATTAGAGTCTCCTTGTATATTTCTTTGTACAATATTGACTGAAATATTGCATACTTGTAAGTAGTTTATTCAGGTGACATCGGCCTCCAGGCACACAGGCTCTTACACACTCCTTGTCTTTCAGCAGGGAAGGGGAAGGAGGGGGTCACTGGAGAACCACACATGGCTGTGGCCTGCATACCTCCTACAGGGGCTGAGCTGGGGGCCTTTCCCCCCACCACCTGACATTCCAGATGCACAGCCTCAGGAGCCTTGGCCTTTGACAGTGGCTCTCTCGGGAATCCTCGCCCTTAGGCCAACTGGGCTTCAGTGTTGAAATCTGCCTGGAAGATGTCTGGGACAAATCCAAGACCAACCTGGCCTCTAGGCTCAGCTTGTGTTTGTAACCAAGGGGGGTGGTTCCCTCAGAAATGGCCTTCACAGGCCTTTTGTGTTTCTCAAAGTGAAGTGTTACCTCACAGCCAGGCACTGTTTTCAGGAGTTACCCGTGTTAACTCATTAATCCCCATTTTACAGATGTGGAGACTGAGCCTCAGGGCACTTCAGTAGCTTGGCAAGTCACATGGCTGGTAAGAGCCGGGGAAGGATTTGAACCTAGTGACCTGGCTCTGGAATCGTGCTCTTGGCCCCCCTGTGCTAGACTCTCTGAAGGGTGCCATTCCCAACAGCAGGAGTGCCACTGACACAGGCCGTAGCAGACAGGGCCCACTCTGCTTCTCTTTCCAACCTCACAGGCCTATTTATGAAGCGCCACAATTGCCATATCAATACTGGGATGATGCCATTGATTTTAGTGACATTTAGATCACACGAGCCTGTCTGGAGCTGTGCCCCGAGATTTATGCTCCCCACATCCATTAGAGCTAATGGGAAATGTCTGCATAAATCACGAGTGGCAATGGGCAGTTACAGCTCTGAGTTGCGCTCGGTGTATTTTAACTGCCTGCTTTGGACCGGAATGCTCGTCCTCTCTAGTCACCACACATCCTCTTGTATTGCAGTTGTTAGTTTTCGCGGGAGGCCTGGGGGTGGGGAGAAAAGTCCAAAGCACTGGGATGGATATTTTGTAGCTGTGTAATCATGGGTAAGTTATGTCACCTCTCTGAGCTGGCCCAGTTTTCCCGCGCGTGAAACGAAGCCCGCGTCTGTCTCCGTGTGCTGCTGTGAGAAGGGTTAAAGCCCTGAGCCCAGCACACGTCCGCACTCCTCTCCTGCCCCCATTTCTCCCCTCAGCTCAGGGCTTCTTCACCTAGCACCTTTGGGTGGGCCTGGAGGGTTGCAAAGCCCCTGAAATGGAATGCAGCAAGGGGTTTGTATCATACAGGAGCATTTTGAATGGGTGCAGGGTCCATGGTTTTTATGAGTTTTCCCAAAGAGTCCATGACCCAGAAAACTAGATAAGATCAGGAGCTTCTCAATGATGGTTTTTTCTTCCCTGTAACCTCAGTGCTCAGCTCTGTGTCTGCCACCGGTAGGTACTGGCAGAGTCAACAAAGAAACATTCCTTTCTTTCTGGAGTTCTGAGCTCTGTGTGCTGCCAGATATGGGATGAATGGTGGCCCTTCCCTGCAGGAGCTGCCGCCAGCCCATCCAGACTGTCTTCCCCCAGGGAGGAGGCCTGGTGCTAGCTAGCCTCTGGGCTGGCAGAGCCCTCATGCCCACTGTCCCTGGACCCTTTCAGGACTACCTGTTCATGTGCTCCTGGCGTTCCTTCCTTTCCCTTCTGGACTTCCCATCAGTGCCTTTACTTATGTGTCACAGCCTGATGAGTCAGTCAGGCTGTTCTCTGTTTATTTAGAAGGAAGCTAAGTTTCCAGTCTCTGTACCACATGATCAATTAAGAACTGCTCGATCTGCCCAAAGACCTTGGGATTAGGTGTCCAACCAGGAGAACTGGATGGTCTTCAAGCTGAATCCCATCCAAAATGCTGTTGTCCTTCCTCCCGGGACAGAGCTCTGCGGGAACTTAGTTCTCCACTTCTCCAGCGCTGGCACCCAAGAGAGTGCTGCTCTTTGGTATCTAAATTCTCCGACTGAGAAAACTGCCAGGTGTACATGCTAACCCCAGTCTGGAGAGGCTACAAAGCTCAGAAGAGAGAGAGGCTCTGTGAGCATAGAGCACAACTGGAGACGAAGGTTTCTTCTGTTCAATTGCTCATTTGTACGTATATTTGTTCATTCATTTGTCCTACAGGTTTTTATTTTTCCTAACAGCATTTAAGTCTTCAGAAAAAGGTAAGGTGGTGGTATCCTGATGGTGTGAAGATTTGGTTACTCTTTTCTCACATTATGAGATTGTCCTGAGCCATTCAGCTGTCTTCCAACCCACAGATGCTGAAAGCATCCTCAAAGATTGTTTTTTTTTTTGCCTATTTGCTTGTGATTTGACGAATTTTATACAACAACCAGGTTGCACAGCCAGGTGCCTAGGCCTGGGTCATGCTTTTTAACCAGCTCTATGGGCACCTCTGCAGGGCCAGGCTGGGACCACGGGCTGTGGAGTAATCATGGAGAAGAAAGGGGAATCTGTGACCTCCATTCCCTGGGCACCTGCCAAATCCCAGGAAGATGCATTTGTGCCCCCTGAAGCAGTGTGAGTCTGATGGGTGCCTCCATCTGAGGGTCTGGGGTAAGAAAGAGAGAAAGAGGGTGCTCATCCCAGTTATCATCCAAACTGGGACACATGAATGACGGGGGCACTAGTAATAAATGTGATGGACAGCAGGTATAAACCAGGACTGTCCGGGCAAATGGGACCTTTGGTCAGCCTGAGCTAGTCCCGGCTTCATGAGCAGGGGAGTCTTGGGCTAAGCCCAGTGGAGGGGAGGACCTATGTTCAGATTGCAAATCCCCAGGAAGGGATGATTTGGTCAGATGCAACCAATTGTCATCGTGGTGAACATGTTGGAGAGTCCGCTTTTCTTTTTCCAAGGAATAGGGATCATGGAAAGCTGATGGCTGACGCCTGAGGCAGGAGCAGCACCATCTGCCTGTGCAGAGGGCCGGCCCTGGCTCCTGGTGCTCCCCCTGTACCCCGCCATGCCAGCCTCCTTTCTGGCTGAGATCTGCTGGATACAGATCCTCCTGGACTGCAGAACAGGGAAAGAGACATCACAGGCTCTGCAAGGGCTGTTCCCTGAACTCAGTGCCTTTCTGGTCCTCCTGCCATATGTGCCCCAGGGAGAGAGTATTAGGCTTCCACAAATTTACAGAGATGTGTCAAAGCCCCTTCATCTCCAAGCCAATAAAAGTCAAATTAGTGGCCTACATAAAAGTGATATCTGTCCTCTCAGGTAGCTCCTTTAGAGCTGGCTGGGGGCACGAGTGTCACGGATGAGACTTATGCTGTGTCTGGAACCGATTTATGGAGTCTCTGGCCCTTCAGGTGGCTTGAGACAGAGCCACCATTTCTCCGGGTGTCTGGGCAGTGAGGGAGAAAAAGAACAAAGTGATGGCATGATCAGGACAGGTCACTGTCCCAGGAAGGTGGACATAGGAGCTTTAGTCTACTCCAAAATGCTCCAGAGCAGCCCAAGCCATTGTTCAGCATGCCAAGTACAGCTGATGGCTGCCTTGCTGTATTTCATTAGGGAAAATAAACATCTCTGAAAGTGCTCTTCCTGCTGCCAAGGCAGGAAAAATATACTGAAGAAAATATACTGAAGGAGCCAGCATTTTTAGAATAAGTGAAGCCAGTCCTCGTACAGCTCATATCTCAAGTAGAAGTCAAATGTAGAGTTTGCACATAAGGGAGAGAATGTGGTTTATCTGACAAAACCACCAGCTGGTGTTTCAAGATTGGAGCTGATTCCAGTGAATAGATGGGCTCTTGATTGGAGAACGTTTGGTCCAATCATTGTAAAAACCCTCCATTTCCTCCCGTTTTCTCAGTTACTCCTAAAGTGATCAAAATGGGTTTGATGTGGGTGGTCTGTAATCTGGAAAGATTGCCTTCCTGCCTGTTTGTAATAGCTGTGCTTCACTTTGACACTGGCCACGGGTATAAAACTTTGTATATAGAATGATTTGGAAGTTGAATTCCCTTTCAATACTCTGGGACATTTGTTATGGATTAATATTATAATCAATAATGATAGGTAGTATTTATTGCGAGCCTACTATGTGCCAGAGACTGCCTGGGCTGAATATAGTGGTGAATACAACCATCACAGCCCTTGTCCTCATGGAATTGGTTTCAACTGGAAGAGACAACCTTCACCAGCTCTCCTTTCCCCTGGAAATTAAGGCCAGCTCTGGTTCTCTCCCAACTCCACCTCAGGGAGACCCAGACCAAGGTGACATCCCCACATCATAGGTGACCCCCCAGCTCTGCCCACATTTGGGCCAAATTGACTGATCAGTTCTCAAATTTTAAAAGAAGAGAATAACCATAGATGAAGTTAATGTCAGGAGACAGCACTGCAGCTCTTTTGGCTATTTGCGCAGGGACCACGAGGCCAGGGTCATGACTAGCCCTTCCTCTGTGGCCCTATGGTTTCTCCCATGTGCCAGGTGGCTATGAACAGCCTGTGAAGCAAGATGTGTCAGCTGCAATGGGGCAGGGCAGGGCCTTGGAGGAGCAGCGGTCAGGTCCAGCAGTGGCCTGGCTGGAGGGCAGTCAGGTCACATATCAGAGGGAAGGGCCCACCTGAGGAGTGGCCCTAGTGTAGCAGCCTCCCCCACTCCAAAATATGGCAAAGACTCACCCATGGGGGTGCACAGAGGAGAGGAAAGGGGCCTTGCCAGGAAATCTCCCTTGGAAGGTCTACAGCCAGGGCCAAATAAATGCAAACTGCTTCATTTTAGAGAGGAGGGAGGCAACCTGGACATTTTTAATGAACTCAATCCATCCTTCCCTCCCTCTCTACCTCCCTTTCTTCTCCTCTCCCTCCTCTTCCCCTCTCTGCCCTCTCTTCCCCCTTCCTCCCGCCTTTCCCTCCCTCTTTTCTTTCTATTCCACAGCTATTTACTGACAGTATCATGTGCCATGCTCTCTTCCGGGCATTGGAGACACACATTCCCAGCTTTCAAGGAACCCATAGACCAGTTTCTGACCTGATAATGGAGAAATAAAAATAAAATCCTAAGCCCCCCAACTGACTGAATGGACCCCTCTCGGTCCAGGGGACACCAGAGTCCCTGGCCATGACGGGACAGGAGGTCAGAAACACCTCATCACGCCCCCTCCCTGCTAACCGCCATTAGGCTTTCTTCCCTGAGGGTTAAACAGAAGCCAGCCCTTGGAAAGACCTGCCCCACTGCCCATTCCAACCCGCCTCCCAACGTTGCCCCTCGGTCCCTTTTTGCAGTTTCCGGATAAGAGACCACAGAGTGGTTCTGGCCAGTCTACAGAGGATGTGCAGTGAGGGTTTTTGTGTCCTCTGCTTCACCTTTTGATATCAGAGGGCTGAAAACTCACCCTCAGATCATGCTAATGCCACCATTTTCTAAACAAGGGACTCATGAAGTAGCGTGAAGCTCGGTTGTGCATGTGCAGGTTTCTCCTTTCATAAATATTTATGACTCCTCCTATAGCTTATTAAATATGTATATTCAGCCACCCTACTCAGCATAAATTCCTGTTCTGTTACCATTCCCTCAAAGTGCCTTTTTTCGGCTTCTGGCCAGAGACTATGCTTCCCAGCCTGTCAGAATGGCCACCCTGCAGGCTGCAACTCTTTTTGAGAAATAAAGCTCTCCTTTCAAATTTATAAACCTCATCACTCTTCAGTTGATACAATTAAACATGTCTCCTGGGAGAAAAGATGGAGCAACCCTGAAATGCAGGGAAGTTCCCCAGTGGGCCCAGGCCTCGAGCAGCAGCTGAAGGCTGGGATTAGGCAAGGGCTGCGCAGACAAGGGCTCCCAGGTCGGAATGAGAAGGGCATATTTTGCAGCCCAACTGGAGGGCCTCAGCCTCTGGGGAGCTGCTCTAGCCTGGTTGCCCCTGCCCACAAGGTCACCTGTGGGGCTTTACAAACTTTACAAGATTCCTGCACTTCCTTCTCTGGAGAAACTTTTGTTCAGTCCTCAGAGCACATCCCAAAGCTTCACTCATTCTGTCCTTGAGGCCCAGGGAGAGGAAAGGGCTTTCTCAGAGGTAGGGTTCAAACCCAGAGCTCTGGGCTCCAGGGCCCTCTGCCTGAACCACGTTGCGGGGATGTTTTCCAAGCCAACTGTAGCCTTCCCCCTGCCTGTACATCATTCATTTTCCCCAATTGTTTGGTGCTATTTGGTTTTATTGTTGCATTTAGGTCCTGGGAGATGACTACGTTCCATGAAATGGAGTGATTGATTGACCTTTTGAAATGTCAGCAGCTGCTTCCCGGCTCCAGGGGATTCTGTGGGCCTCATCAGCTGTAGCCTCCTGGACACGTGAGCAAACCTCTTCCATAATTAGCCAGGCATCAGTGAGAGGGGAGCATCCAGTGGGCATGGAGATTGGCAACCGACACAGGCAGGATCCTGGAGGAACAGGGGCACAAAACCATCCCCATCATTTGAACAACCCTGCCACAGGATTAGGATAAGGAACAGGAGTGCAGTAGCAGGGAAGAGGTGAGTCAGGAAGTCGCCCAGATCTGTTACTGGGCCAGGCACTAATTTGGTCCTCTGACACACTCCTCCTTGTCGAGGAGGGACACTCGCCTAAGCCTTGGCATGAGCTGGGATGCTTAACTCCTGCTAGGAGGAGTGTTTAGGACCTCGTAATGATGCAGTGTGAGAGGGGGCCTTTCCCTGCCCTGCTCGGCCACGTCTAGGCCTCCTTGTGCCTTCTGCACGTGTGTGGGCTGTGGCCTCCCGAGGCCCATTAGAGACATGAGGTGCTGCCAGGGAATCATGGAAGTTGCTATTGGGTGGGGGCCTCTCTGCATTGCCTTACAGTTACTCCTCTGTGTCATGCTTTTCCTGAGTGGCATATATACGGTTTCCAAATTTAAGGTCTGGCACACCAAGAGGGAGAGATGGGATGAAGCCATCCCATTTCTGTTGTGTTGGTTGGAGGAGGAAGAGCCGCATGGAAGGGGGATGGCCAGAAGTACATGCTCGTGAGCGTTAATGTATGTGCAAGTCTGTAATTCACACAGTAAAGGGTGAATGAAACATCCTCCTAGCAGTGGGATAGCTCTGTCACGTGGCATTTATGAAATTTTCCAACACAATACATGGTCAGGATTCTCCATGATGACTGAAAGCCTTTGGAGAGTTTTAAATGTCTTTAGATTAATCAGTTATTAAGTTGTAGTGTATTTTATTTTATTCTTTGAAAAATTGGTAATTCTAGTTTGGCAACTCTACTCACTTTCTTTTAACCAAGATGATCAATTAATCAGAACATCATTTTGCCAAACATGCTTGGTAAAGAGATATTATCAATCAATTTTCCAGAATAGATTATAATGGTGATACATAGGCAATTATATGCATAATGATAGGTATTATATTTTCAGTGCTAACTGTAAACTACACCCTGTGTGCTAAATGCTTGGTATGAATTTTGTTTAGTATTAATAATTCCAATGATTAATTAAGTAGGTATATTCCTACTTAACAGCTGGGGTTTGGAGAGATTAAATAATGCATCCAGGACCACACATACTAAGGGATAGGGATATGCCTGGTTCCATTTCTGTGCTACCTGCCTTCCTATTACAGTGTTATTGGACACCTACTCTGTTGGCAGACTTTATGAGGGCAAGAGGTGGGGGTCAGCCCCTGCCTTCAGTCTAGTAGAGGAGCTGGCCAAGCACAGAGGAGATAGGAAATACAAATGAGGCGCTGGAGGTTCCTTGCCGTCGGGATGATCCAAATAGCTGAGTAGTTCTAGAGCCACTGTGTGTGTGTGGCAGGGGGTATGTGTTGGGGGAGACTTTCTGGAAGAGAAGCAACTTGATTTGGACCCTGAATAACACAAAGGAGAAGATGAGGGGATGGGCAAGATCTTGGGATGGAGACGCAGAGGACCAATCACAGGGGTGGGGAGAAGGTTGAAGATGCTGCTCAGATAGGTGTTGGGTTTCTGTTGTTGCCAACCCCACACCCCCAGCTTGCTGGGTTTTCTCAGATGAATCCCCCAGGAGGGTTCCTGCAAGATCACAGGAACACACAAGGGGAGCCTGGATCTTGTGGTGGTTGTCACAGATCCTGGGAGAAGGATTTGTGCCCCCACTGAGGCAGCCCCAGAGCCAGGCAGTGAGCAGGGACCTGCACAGAGACCCAGTGGTGGCCAGGGCATGGGAGAGATGGGGCCCCCCTGTTCTCGAAGGAGGTGTGTGGAGCCTGTAGGCAGCTTCTTTGTCACTTCCCTAACCATGGCTAGAATTAACGTGTAAAACTTATATTCCATTAATCTTCACATCCGCCACAGGCATCAGGCACTTAGCCTGTATCCAAATGCCTATCAATTCAGCCCCATAGAAGGAATGTATTGTCTGAAGTTCTAACTCCCAGGAAGTAGGCAAATGCATTTTCTATGTTTCCACATCACAGATGAACCCAGATTCTCTTGGCCTGCCATCTCAGGACAGCAGTGGGTGTGCCATTAGGATCCAGTGTGTGACCTGCCTGACACCATGCCTAGGGCACAGCAGAGGCCACCACTTGCAGAACTGGCCCCTTTCTCAGGCAGTCCCCTGAAGTTGTGATGACAGGCATCAGACACACCCCAGGGGGTGGGGTGAAGCCCACACTCGTGGCAATGACTGACCATGCCCAGGCTGGGGAGCTTCATGGAGGAAGAGACCTTTGAGCTGCTGTGTATTAGGGTCAAGAGATGCCATACCCAGGTGTTACCTGGGTGCCTCTTTCCTTGTGAGAACATGGGCAACCTTGGACCTTTGGGCCCCTCTGGTGGGGACCTAGGATTTATTACTGGCGTTCTGTGCCCTGGTTCAATCTAAGCTGAATGCTTGTGGGCCCACTTTCTGCCTGGGGGCCCGAGCCCTCAGTGACCCTAGCCTTGACCTGTAGGGAGATATAGGAATCATGAGGTTGGTCTCGCAGATCACTTATTGCTCTAGATCCTCCACAAGGGCTGTGCCCACAGGATCTCAGAATTGCCAGTCAATTCCATGAAGCTGTCAGTTAAACCAATTTCTTAACAAATTAACCAAAATAATTGAATGCTGAAACAGAAACAAGCCTTCAAACAAGTTAGTTATGGGACTGAATTGCCTGGGTTTCTCCTTCATCATGCAGACAGAGCTGTTCCTGGAACCCTGGAGAGGCCCCTCCTGCCGCCAGTCAAGCACTTGTCTGTGACGGAGTCGGATGGACTCTTCCTGTTTGCACACCCTCCACCCCTGAGGTCCCCCATCCTAGGACAGCCCGGCCTCAAATCCATGTGGTGAGTAGCAGGCATCCACAAGTGCATTTTGAATAGAGCAATTTTCCTTCAGAGACTTTTTTCCTATATTGTCTTTCAGTGGAAATACAAGAAGCCTGAACTGAATAAAGGTCAAGTCTTGCCACCTGCACTGGATGTGTGTCCTGGAGTAGCAGGGGCAGGGTCCCTTGTGTGGCACTGCGGCTCTCTCCTCTCTCCAGGGCCTTCCTCTCTGGAGGTCCACCCCGCCTTGCAGTTCCAGTGCCCACATTTGTGCCCTCAGCACGTTCCTGGCCTTCTCTTCCTGCCTGGGATCGAGCAGTGCTTCCGTCTCATTGTCTGTTTCTGGGTCAGGCTGAGTCTTCGTATTCCCGCATGGGCCGCAGGATCTCCTTTCACAGACAGCTCTGTCTCCTCTCTAGAAGTTTCCCCAGGTGCAAAGTCCTTTTCCCTCCCGGCTGGCCCCTCTCTTCGGCCAGGCAGACTGCGCTCATTGTCTGGTGAAGAACAGTCAGTCGGGCCTGCTGCAGGGATCATCAATGGCCCAGATGGGCATGCATTTGGTGGCGACAGTCCTGGTGTCTAATCTGGGCTCTTGTCTAAGTGACAGTCTGCAGACAGAGAGATAGAGCCCTGGAAGTCTATGGCTGAGCCCAACCTTGGCTTTGTAAATGCTCCTCCCGGCCCCTCAAAGTTGGCGTCTATGCAGGAGCCTCTTTAAAATGATCTAATTGGAATGGTAACGGATGTAGCATTCTGCCACAGCTAACAGCGAGATTGGAATTTGAGGAGATGCAGAGACAAATTACCTCTGAATTTTCTTGCAGCCATAAAAGCTTTTTCCTGTATAGTAATTTTCCATTTCTGCTGCAGGCATATTTGCATATTGCTTAACAATTTATCTCCTATCATTTGTCAGATATTATCCATCTCCTGTTAATAAGCTAAGACAGGTCATATTAAGACTTTGCAGGCCTCTTGTGCTCCCCACGGCAGCCCGACTCTCCTGCCCATGGGGCCTCCCTGCTGTGGGAGCAGACAGAGCATGGTGGGGTGGCAGCTTGGCTGTGTCAGGGGCCTTGTCCAAAGCACCTTTCACTCCTGTCCCGTGTAGAGAGAAGATGAAGCTATGGGTATGTGGTTCCCTGTTCGCGGCTGTGTGCCTGGTGCCTGTGGAGGAAGCTCTGGTGCCTCAACTCTCCTCGGGTGAGAGCTGGGCTCTGTGTGCAAATGTGAACAGCCCTGTCTGGATTCTACTCTTGGCTCTGGCTCCCAGTCGCGCTAAGATTTTGCCTAACTCCTTTTCCTCACTGGAACTCAGTTTCTTCACTTCTAGAACAAGGATTCTAGAACAGGGTTAATTAACTACTTCTTTCATATTAATATCTATAAAAGCACTTTCTTCCAGACTAAGACTTCCCTGGATCCCCAGTCTATCGAACAGGCAACTGGTGAGCATTGAGGGATGAGTGCTGGATGGGGCCCTGCATTCCTGCCTGTCCCCTCTGACCCTCTTGCTCCCCCCACAGAGGTGCCCAAGGTCCCTCCTGGACTCTTGGGGCCCCATGGAGCATAGTGTGGTTGCTTGGCAGGGTGTCCTTGGTCCTGCCTCCTGCCCTGACACTGAGGTTCCGGGGTTTTCGGTGCATTTGTTCAGCACCTGCCGCTGGCCGCCCTGTGCTCAGACTGAGGAAAGAGAGCATTTTCCAGCTCTTAAGCTTAAGATGCTATGACTCTGCTTGCTCTGAGTCCCGGATTGGTACTAGGTTCGGTTAGCCATTGGTGGACAGATTTTGAGAGGAAAGAAAAATGGTTTGATGCTGAATGTGTGATTAGATTTGCATAATTGAATTGAAATAGAATTAAAGAGTCGTATGTTTACACAGTGATGCCTAAAATCAGATTGCAGTGATGTGTGCTCAGTACTAAAATGGGTTCCTTAGGGACATGTGAATATCTGGTTCCCAGAATCTGTGCAAGAGCTGCAGAGAAGTCTGGGGTGAGGAATGATTTCTGGGGCTGCCTGTCTAGGTAGCAGAGCGGTACTAATGACAGTGGTAGAGTTTACTGAGCACTTCCTGGGTGCCGGGCCATGAGCTATGTGATTACTCAGATTTCTTTATGGAATCTTCACAGCATTACTTGAACTCAGACAGGGATAACATAGGACCTATTCTCCTCACCATTCTCTGTGGAATGGAGTCGGGTGAGCTCAGGCATTTGCATGGGGCATGGACTCATGCATTTTATTGGGAAAAACATGCAAACATGTTCTGCTGTGTGCACTTTGTGAAGAACCCTGTGCTTTTTGTGTTTCTGCTGCCATTTCTAAGTTTGATCCCTGCAGCTACTTTGCTCTGAAAATAAAATGTCAAAATGTACTAATCAGAGGATGTGTGTAGGGGAGCTGAGAACCGGTGATGAACAATAACCGATTATTGTGCAGTACCGAGAGCTGCATCCTCTAACCATGGTCTACTGTGTTCCCCAGCAATGCCAGTGTATGCTCAGCTACTCGGGGAACCTGAGGCTGCCCGAGGGGTATGTGTGTGTGTGTGTTTATGACCAGGATATCACCTGATTTTTCTATTCGATATGGAATGTCCTCCCTCAGGCAGTCAACCCAGTGAAGCCTGGACAGTTGTCATAATTATGATAGAGACACTGACATTTCTCATTGACACAAAATGTGCCTAAGGATCAGTCGTGTCTGAACTGGCAGAGAGTGGCCCGTCCTTCTCAAGTCTGCAGGGCAGCTTTGCCTTTTCATCATTCTGCCATTGTCTGTGTCTAGAAGAGAGTCAGAGTCCTGTGCAATTTCCAAATGAAGGCTGGGAATGACTTCTTCCTCCATGTAGAATTGGGTCCTCTCAAAGAGTCTTCTTCACACTTCATTTAATCCTTAGAAAGCCCAGCAAGGTAGGTCATGTTTTTCCCAGTGTGTGGATGAGAAAACTGAGGCCCTGGGAGGTCACGCAGCAGCTGGAATAGCAGAATAATGGGAACGAGCTGCCTGGGTTCACCTCTTTCGGCTCTGCCACTTGGGAGCTGTTGGTGATAGGTTGGGGTGTCGTTCCTGGGGCTTCACTCCATCCTGGAACACAATGACACATCCATGTCTGTGGCACAGCCAGAGTACCTGCCCACATCCGGTGTACCTGCCTTGGCCATCAGAGTGTCAGCAGACATGATGTGAGCAGAAGCTTTCAGCGTGCTGTTTGGTGTGTCTGGCTCTCTTGTCTACTTGATCTGTCCTTTGGAAAGCTCACCCCAGGTGGCTGCCATCCTGTGGGCAGAGTGAATGCACCGGGAAGCCTGGGGTCCAGTCTGAGGCAGCTGAGCCCAGGCTGGATTAGCTGAATTGCAGCCAATCTGCAGACTGAAGAAACAAATGTCGTATAAGGCACTGAGATTTTTGAAGTTGTTGGTTATACAGTGAAACAAACTAGCACTACTCCTTGGGCAAGTAACTAACTCTTCTGAGCCTCCGTTTCTTTATGAGAAAATCAAAACACTAATACAAACTTTGTGGAGTAGTCGTGAGGGTTGGATGAGGTGAGCTTAGTTCTTGGTGCGTAGCCAGTACTCATTTCTGAGCAGTTTCCTCAGGGTGGTTTTTGATGCTAATGGTGCTTGTGGCAGAGGGGAAACCCTGAATTGGGGCAGAAGCTGACTCCAGCAGGTTTTGCTCCACCCTGGCTTCCCAGGCCCAGTGTGTCTGGCTCACTGAAGCCCCTAGGATCTAGCATGGAGTCCTCGGGCCTCACCCAGGACGAGAGCTCGCCTAAGTGACATCATGGCAAGGTTCATGGTGAATGCATCCTCGTTTCTTTTAGCTGTTTTGAATGTCACATCCTTCTCTTGGAAAGGAGAAGGCTGGTTAGAGGACGGGGCGTCTGGGCTGCAGTGGGTCCCAGTCCTCCAGGACACTGTTGGCTGCCTTTCCTTCTGGCTGTATTGAGATGCTGTCCCTCAAGGTGCAAACCTTGTCATCATCATCCTGTAAGTAAGAGGTAAGAGACATTGATACCTTGGCTTCAGGAATAAATTTTTCTCTTTGAAAAGAAAACAAAGGCTGTGTGTCCAAGTACTGTGGGTCTGTCTCCTTTGAGGGACACCCAGCAGGTCCCACAGAACTACTGCCTGGGCTCCACATGTCCACGTCTCATTCTCCTTTGTAGTCGTTAGTCCCTCCAGCCCAGGAGGCAGGAGGGGACTTTGGCTAGTGTCATGAGTAGCTCGAGAGCTCCTGGATTCTTGAGGAGCTTTTTAGGACAGCCCTGGGACTTCTTCACTTTCCTAGCAATGAAATCACCTCCCATGTGGAGCACGGCACCTTTGCAGGTATTGTATAGAGCATGCCACATGCATTATTGCATGCAACAGTCACAGCTACTCCATCTCTGTTTGACAGAAGAGCAAGTGGAGGCTGAGAGAGGCAGTGCTCTGTCCAAGGTCACCAGGCCGATGAGTAGCTGGGCTGGGATTTGGACCAAGGTCTGCGACTTCACGCTGTGCTCTTTGTTGCCATAATGACTGTCCATATCTGTCTTCGTCTGTCCCTCCTCCATTCCCTGGAGTCTGTCAGTTGAGGCTCAGCCCTTCAGTACAGATGCTCTCATGCTGCCTCTGGAAGTGTCCGGCCGGCCCCTGGCTTCTGGAATAGTGTTCCTCCTGTTCCACTTGTGGGTGTTCCTTGATGCTGCCTGAACGCTTCCTGGACACGAGCAGAATGTGAGTTGTAAGTAAGGGTATAAAGGAGTTGTTTCCTCTCTGTGGCTTTGACTTTACTAGCCCAGGGTCAGAGAAAGTTCCCCTGTTTGGTTTCCTCTGTGGAGCCATGCACACAGTGGGTGACTGATAAATACTCATTGAGTTGAATCGAAAGGAAAGAAAAGTGACTGTCTTCAAGAAAGTGCTAGAACCGAACTGGAAATAGAGCTGTTATACTGAGGGTAAGCCCTCCACGACTGGAGTTGTCCTTTGTTGAGAACTTTCTTCCCCTGGTGACAGGGTCAGACTCTGGGAGGGTGCGATGAGGCAGGTGTCCTCTGGCAGCAAAGGACCATTGAGAATCGCAGCTGGCCCTGGCACCACGGTGACTTTGCAAGGCTGTGCTGGTGGACAGTCTCACAGAGCCGTCAGGAAGGTGGTGACTCTCCCTTGGGACATAGGCAACTGGCTCTCACTTCCCCCTTCCTCACAGGGCCGGAGCCTGTGCAGGGGACCACTGAAGCCTGCCACCTGCACACAGCATTCTGTCAGGCCAGAGGGGGCCCATTTCAGATTGAGTTTATCAATTCAGCCTCTTAAAAGGAAAGAGAGTCTGACAAGTGGGGCTTCAGTTTTCATCCCTTATTAGCTGTTGATATGCCTTGGGTTTTCTTGGGGAGTTCATGCAAATGGGGAGGGTGGGTGGAGACTCGTCTTCTCCATTGCTTCTGAGACAGAGAGGACGAACATGTGTGTTTGGCGGGGAAGAGGTGTCAGTGTGGTCTGAGGCGGGGGAGGCCCCTGCTGATACCACACGCTGGCGCCCAGCGTGGCCGGCGGAGAGGCTGCCTCTGGGGAGTGGATGCTGAACTGGGCAGGGCTGTGTCTCACCCGGGGTTGCCTGAGTTGGCTTCGGCTCCAGGCCCCTGAGTCCTTCCTCGCAGTGGTGGATGGGAAGAGTAGGATTCTCGCCTGGTGCCTCCCAGCCCTCAGCCCGCCAGCAGTGCAGGTTTAGTACCAACAGAGAGCACATTTGCTGCTTATGTAATGACTTCGCTATTCACTGGTGGGGACAAAGAGGAGAGCTGCACAAAAGATGTGCCCACAGTTGCCATGGCAGTTTACAAGCCACCCCCGCTAAGGCCCTCCACTAATTCCTCATAATCATCCTGTGTTTTGGGCACTGCTGCTGAGTAGCCATGTTGTCTGGTGCTAGGACCTGGCACTAAGGTGTGGATGCTCTTCTCCCACAGAGGGCCATCTGAGGCAAGCTTGGGATCAATTTAGGCTTCAGGGGCCCAAGGCCACAGCTCAGAAAGGGCTGCCACTCAGCTTCACACTTTGATAATTTCACACCAGAATTTTCAGGCCTCCTTCTACATGAGAGCACATGTGCCTACATACTCACTGATGCAGAGACTGTCTGGGAGTCCTTGTCCTCAAGGGGGCCATGCAGCTGGGGCCTCCTCCTCCTCCTTCCCCGTGGTCTTCTTGCCTAACCCAGATGAACTGGAGCCACCCAAGGAATCTGTCTATCTGCCTGTCTGTTCTCCCATCCATGGGTAGCTATTCTCTCAACAGATACTTTTTTGAGGCCAGTCACACGTTAAAGAAGTGTACACACAGCAGTGATCAGAGCTGACCTAGTGGTGGCAGGGGAAAAAGACATGACTAATTAAAATGGGGGGTGCAACATGCTCAGGGGACAGCCCAGATAGAGGACCTGGGGCTTGGAGGAGAGGGAGATCAGCTTGCACTGGTTTTGCAAAACGCTTTAGAGGAGCCAAGGTAGGGCAGGCAAATTCTAGGGACAGGGTCAGCGTGAGCTGAGGCACTGGGCATGGGCCTGGGATGGGCCCTGAGGGCCTGTGAGGAGGCCAGTGGTGGGGCAGATGCCCAGAGGACAGGCACAGGGTCTTGGCAGCATCCTGAGCCAAATCTCAGAGCTCCAGACAAAGCCAGGACATTGAAGACCAAAGACATTCCCCCCATGCCCCGAAAACCAGAAGTGAGCAAAGAATGGGAAGGGAGGGAGGATGACACGGAAGTCAAGGGCACAGCCTCAGGAGCCAGACAGACCTGAGCTCTGCAGCGGGTTCCCACGGACCAGCCGTGACAGTGGGCTGCCCCATAACCTCTCCGAACCACGTGTCCTCACAGTGGGGATGGTAAGAGTGACCTCATAGGGTCTGTGTGCATGAAGATTAACTTAGATAATATATACAAAGTGCTGAGCACAGACTCTGTCCCAGTGTTTAAATGGAGATGGAGCACTGGGAGAGGTGGGGCGGTGGTTGGCCTGGCCCTGGGCAGAGCCGGAGGAAGCGAGCACTGGGATTTGAGCTCCATTTTGTGGGGAGGACAGACCTTGCCAAGGCTGGCCTCCCCGGGGGCCACTCACATCTTCACTTCCACACTGTCCCATCTCCCCTTCCCATATGCTTTGCTCATTTCTGGTTTGCAGGGAGGGGGTTGTCCTTGGTATTTGGCTGTCCTGGCTTTGTCTGGGGCCTCGGAGGCAGGAGCAGTGCCTGCCTCTGAGTTTTGCCTCAGGATCCTGCTGACAACAGGTTGAAAGGGTTTGGCTGAGGCAGGAGCTGGACTTAAATGCTGGGTTCAGTGGCATCCCGGGCATCTTCTCTACTGTGGCCACTGCCTCTGTAAGTCCTAGGTCAGTGGCATGGGATCCCCAGACTCTGGTCTCTTTGGTCTTAGGAGAGATGACTGCTTGGATGGGAGCTATATTTATGCACAAATCCCTTGAAAGAAAATGATGGTTTAAGGGAAATACCAGTTCTGCCTGCTATGACATTTGGGAAGCCTATTTTCCCTTCTGACATTTGACAGCATGGGGCTGTGCCTCCCTGTCCTTTGAGCTTGCAGTGTGGGGTGCAGGAGCTTGCTGTTGTGCTGGGTGCTGGACCACAGGCCATGAATATGAGCCAGAACCTGATATGCACGGTGATGGTAAGAGTTTGCAACCAGAGGGGAAGATGACAATATGCTAGCAAAGCTACCTTGCTGGTGGGTGCTCAGCAGCTGGTAGCTATGACAGCATTCATGATGATGATCGGGGGAAGAAGAGGCTGGATGAAGAGGGCTGCTGTCAACTGCAATATCATGGCAGGCTGGGCAGGGCTGGTGTTTTACTTCCTGGTGCTGCTGAAAAGCCTATGTCTCTGGGATGGGAGCGAACTGAGGGTCCAACCCCTCATCTGATGCCACAACACAGTGGCTCAAAACAAGGTGTTGTGGACTGAATGTTTCCCCTCCCCCCAAAGGCATATATTGAGACCCTTACCCCCAAGGTGATGGTATTAGGAAGTGGGGCCTTGGGGAGGTGATTAGATCACGAGGGTGGAGCCCTCATGATGGGACTAGTATCCTTATAAAAGAGACGGGAGAGAGCTTGCTTCCTCCCGTCTCTGCTGTCCACCATGTGAGGACACAGAGAGAAGAGTACCATCTGCACACCAGGAATGGGCCTCACCAAACACCAGATCTGCTGGCAGCCTGAACTTCAAGCCTCCAGAACTGTGAGAAATAAATTTCTGTTGTTTAAGCTACCTAGTCTGTGATATGTTTGTTATAGCAGCCCAAAGAAACTAAGACACTAGACAAATGGTAACAGGTGACAGAAGAGACATAGGGACAAGGAGCAGTAAGAGGTCACTGTGTGCTTCTCCCTCACAGAGCTCGTGATTGTGCGTTCATGTGGGAGAATTTTGGTCAGTGTGTGTCTCCTCTGCTGGGCTGTGAGCTACAAGAGAATAGGGACTGTGTTGAGTTTTACTCCCCACCATGTCCCCAGCACCTAGCAAAGTGCATGGCACGTGGTATGTGCTCAGTTAATATTTTGTGGATGAATGTTGTTGACCAAGGGGAGGAGACCAGGAATTTCTGCAGGGTGAGGGGTGCAGAGAGAGTTGCATGCCTGAGGCTCTCAGGTGTATTTGGGCTTTGGTAGCTCTCATGGGGGGGGGCCCACTCTGGGCCCAGGGGGACAGTGTGGTGCAGATGTGACACCCTGCCCTTTTGGAGGGCAGGTCCTTGTTCTCCTCTCCCAGGCACATTGTGTCAGTTGATGATTTTATGGCTTTGCTGGGGATGAGAAGGGGGCATTTGAGTCTGGGATTTGGAGTCTTTGGGCCTCCACATAGAATTCTGGTAGAGCTTGTGTGGTGATTAATTTAGGTGTCAACTTGACTGGATTAAGGAATACCTAGAGAACTGGTAAAGCATTATGCTGGGTGTGTCTACAGGGTGTTTCCAGAGGAGATTGGAGTGTGAGTCTGTGGACCAAGTGGGAAAGATCTGCCCTCAATGTGGACAGGCAACATCCAACTGGCTCAGGGCCCAGATAGGACAAAAAAAGGGAAAGAAAAGGCAATTTTTTTTCTCTCTCTCCTGGAGCTGGGACACACCCTTTCTCCTCTCTTTCTCTCTCGAACCTGGGACACTGTCCTTGGATGTCAGAACTCCAGGCTCTCTGGCCTTTGAACTGCAGGACTTACACTAGATGTAGCCCCTTGATCTTGGACTTCCCAGCCTTCTAAAGCATGAGCCAAATAAACTTCTATTGTTTATAAATTATCCGGTCTCAGGTATTCTGTTATAGCAGCACAAAACGTACTAAGACTGTCATAATGCATGGCCCAGGAAGCATTTACCGTATCAAGGTGGCAGTCAGAGCCCTTGGGAGGACAGAGCTGGGGCAACCAAGTTAATCAGTTTATCAATAAAATATGGTTGCTGACACTGACCCATGCGTATTCCCCTCAAAATGTCAAATCAGAATCTCCTCTTCCCTTTGGGTGAAAACAAAGATCCAATTTTCCTCAGGAAGATATGCAGGGTGTTGTAATTTGGGAGGATGAAACAAATTTTTTATAATTGTATAATTTGTATATAATTCCTTGTAATAAAGTGTGATGATTATAGTTCTGTTCCCATAAAAGTCTCCCTAATCTTCTAATTATGGGAGGATGTTTTCTGAGCTCCAGAATGGTCCATCTTTAAAAGTTTTTTTTTTTTTTAAATTTTTTATGAGCGAGTCAATGTAGACTTTGGATTATGCTAGCTATATGGGCCCAGGTCTTCTCAGCAAAGCAGAGAAAATGGTCCTGTCTAGCCCCCGTCCACCCGGAAGGGTGGGCCACGTCTGTCAGAAATGTTATTGCCCAAAACAAAGCATCTGGCTATGTTTAGTCTGCACTCATTCAATAAGCATTTATTGAGTACCTACCATGTGCCAGGCACTATTGGAGATCTGCCGTCATGGAGCTCCACACATGAGGGTGAGAGAGACAAGGATCAAATAATCACACTAAGAAGTGTGACATTGCAGCTGTGATGTGAGCTGTAGGTGTGAGGTGTGCTTGCAGCACAAGCAGATGGAAATGGGCCTGACCTAATCGGAGAGGTAAGAGAGGCCCCCTGAGCAGCTGATATTTGAGTTGGGCTGTGAAGGATGAGTAGGAAGTAACTGGATAAAAAGGGGGAGAACCCCAAGCTAAGGAAGCAGCATAGAGGGGGAGGGAGTCTGACCTGTTCTCCTTTCACTCTTGGAAGACACATGTTCTTCCCCTCGCCCTTCCTATAGCCAGAGAGGCACATGGAACTTGTGCCCCTGCTACAGAGGTCAGAGCCCACCCCACCTCCGCCCACCGCAGCCCAGCCTCCTCCATCAACATCCTCCAGAAGGGGTTCTTTGTGTCCAGTTTCTGTTCTTCGCAAGCTGAGGCCCCAGGGGTTGAATCCAGCCCTTGTGTGAGAGGCCCAGGCCCCTACCCTCTCATCCCACACCTCACCTGGATTTATCAAGAGCCTCTATACCACTCTTCAGGGCCAGAGGGATCTTCATGTGGGACAGATCTGATTACATCTCACCCCTGCTCAAACCCTCCAGTGGCTTCCCACCACCAAAGGATGAAATCCATGCTCAGCTGCACCTGCCTCAGAGCTCCTGAGTCCCAGAGCCTCTGCTCTGCACATTCCAGGCACCTGACTTCTCATAAGGTTGTGGATGTGCCCAGCTTGTGCTCTCCTCAGGGTCTTTGCACACACCATTCACTCTCCCTGGAATGCTCTTCCTGTCCCAACAGGACTCTACTCCTTTCCCTTATCCATCCGGCAAGTTCTTACCCATCCTTCAGTTCTCAGCTTAAAAATCACCTCTTTGGGAGGCCGCCCATTACTCTTGCTGTGCCTGCCTTCCTGCTCCCTGCTCTATTTCTCCATTACATTTTGCTAAAGATTCCTTTTCAGTATTGGTTTTCCCCTCTGGACTGTAACTTTTATGAGACCAAGCATATATCTATCTTATTTATAGTGTAGGGTGCTATTGGTGCCTATACAATACCTGGCACACAGTAAGTGTTCGGTAAATGAGTGAGTTAGTGAGTTACAGCTCAGGGTGGCTGTGTCTTGCCCCCTTCCATCACTGGGATGTGCTCAACTACTTAAGAGTGTTGTTTTTTTGGCAGGGGGACAGTTCCCATACACCCTTATCCTTGCACAGGCTGTGGCTTCCCATTGATGCTAATCACAGAGTATCTCTTGTGTGCCATTCTCTGCTTGTTGAGTGAGTCAGCCTGGACGACAGATAACCTTCCCTCCATTTACCCCAGCCTCAAAAGCTCAGCCCTCAGGGATGTATGTGAGCAGGTTTCAGCATGAAACTTGGGCCAAAGTGGAGTTTGGCCTACCCCTCTCAGCCTTGACTCCTTCTTGGGAAAGAGGTGGGGAATTCAGAAATAAGTAGGGAAATGATGTGAGGGGTCCATGCCCCCAGGCTCTCAGCTCTGGGCAGCTTAGAACTTAGATGTGGGTCAGAGCCATGTCCACAATCACAACCAACTCACTGTCAGGACAATGCCAGCTGTGTAGGCCATCCATCTGGCAGGAGTCTGGCCTGACTGTTGCCAGCAATGCAGACCTCTAGGGGAAGACATTAGAGACACATTGTTTCTGGAGGTTGCAACAGAGTATACGGCTGGCAATTATGTATTTCTGATCCACTAAAGAATGCTTTGGCATAGGAAATATAGATTAGGGATGAAATTGCAATATAATCAAATTGCATTTTTATAGAAAGTACTACATTTTTCTCTAAGTAAAATTCAGTAACAAAATTTTATTTGCCTTTCCATAAAAACGCCTTTCCAAATTGATTTTTCAGAGAAATTGTGAAAACCAATGTGGTTAAGGAGAAGAAAGGTCTAATTCAGTGGCCTCGGATCCAAAGCACGGCATGGTTATGATTGGGCTCAGAGCTTCTCTCCTTCCCAAAGTCCTCCCAGCTATGTAGCTCAGCTTTCATGGAGCTCTCTGGGAGACAGTATAAATCCTGACATGTTCCTGCCAGGGTGGAGGAAACGTGACAGCAAAGGAGGGCTTGTTATTTCTGACTCATCCCATGCTACTGGAGCAGCAGGCAGGTATGCAGAGGAAAATTATTAGAAGAAGCAGATCTGAAGTTTTGAGTTTGGAAATGGCTGGACAAGAGGATGTGCAAGCCGCTGTCCCTATAGGCAAAGGTTTACAAAAAGGGTTTTAAGCTGTGCATACATAGCCCCAAAACATTCTCATGAAAAGTCAAAAATTCAGTTCATCCCCCCAGTGTTTGCCCTGCATTTTTATATTTGGAAACATCTGGAACATCATTGGAATTTATCATCCACCCAGATGCTAGATATTCCCTACATTGGGCCAGCTATATGTACACAGGCAGGAGTTGAAAATGATTTATTCTTTCTCTAATATTGTAATCAACTGCCAGGTTTTCAGTAACTAATCAACCATTAGGTATTTATTGATCTCTTATGCTAGTCATATGCGAGGTGCCAGAGATATATGTCATGATCCTTCACTTAAGGAAAGTGCCATTTTGTTTGAGAGACAAAATCAGTAAGCATGGCATAATTCAAACTTGGTTCTCTTTCTTGTCCTAACTATGGGGTTCTTTTTGGGTATATGATAGGATCCAGGGAGGGCTGGGCAGCAAGAAAGCCTTCTTGGAGGAAAGGGACTAGATCCATATCTGGTTTTACAAATGGAATTTAAGGTAATGAATGGGGGAGGGGTCCCTCTATGTGAGAGAGAGCGATGAGCTGGGCGTCGGTGTAGAGGTGGGGATGAGTGGGCTTGGGGAAGGGGAGTTTGAGTGGGGAAGCTGGGGGAGGTTTTGTTAGGATGGTTAGAATGCTGAGACCACTAGCCTGATTGTGGTTATGGGTTGAATTTGGGGGAATAAGGAATGATAGCTTGAACATGCAGGGCAGGGCCAGAAGAACAGGGACCTGGACCACCAAAGGAGAGAGTTTTCCTTTTATTCAGGGGACTGTGGTTCCTTGAGTGGCTCAGAGTTTGTGCAGGGGATCCGCCCATCCATATGCCCAGCACAGCATGTGTTACTGTCTGTAGGTCAAATAAATAATAGTTCTTACACATGTACTCACACCCATACTTGAATGTATTGAGGCTGTTGTGAAAAAACTGCAAATTTATTTAAAAGATTTACTGAATTTGAAGTAGCTGCTTGGCACTATGGATTGTCTCAAGCAATGTTCTCTAAAATTATATAATTACTCTTGAGTTTAGGAGTTAGTTTTGCTGTTGAAGAGGACCTCCTGCCTCCGAGGTAGGGCGTACTGTCCCTGGTAGATTTAGCAGAGGAGGTGGTTGGACAAGGGAGAGGGGTAGGCCAAGATGGGCTCTTAGGAGGTGGTTCCAGAACTGAGTCAAGGGCAAATTGGAGAGGTGAGAGCGAGGAAGCTGGATGGCCAGCAGGGCCACTGTGGAGAGAATGGGGTGAAGGGCTAGAAAAGTGGGGTGTGGGGCAGGGAAAACCCTAAGGACCATGGGGAGGGCAGATGGCAAGGGGGCTGGCTGCAGTGCCCTGCTCAGGGAGCCAAGCAAGGACATTACACTCTTAATGATGCTCCACCTTTGGCCAGGTCTCCTGTCACCCTGAGTGGGCGGCTGCCACCCATACTCAGGAGCTAAAGGACCAAGCCACGTGAGGGGGCTACAGGATTTTGTTTCTCCAGGATATGAAACTCAGTTTCCCTGGCTTAGGGCTACAGGTGATGGCACCACAGACCTCGTGGGGGGACAAAACAGCGAGTCCAGGAAAGCGAACAGCTCAGCACAAGTTTCTGCCCTGCAGATCATCAGAACTGTGGGCCCTGTAATATTTCTCATCAAAGTCACAGGTTTACCGAGGAAGTCAGAATAATTGAATTTAGAACAAACAAGTACCAAGTCATACCAGTTTATCCCCCTTGAAGGTTAAATCCAGTTGTCTGGCTTTTGTGTGAGCTCTGTCCTCAGAATGACTGGGATGACAAAAGTGAGTGACAACTATTTTGAGGCTAAGTCGTAAAACATTTTAAAATCAATATCAATAATCAAAAGGCTTTTGTGCTAGAGAGAACTAGTTGTCTCCTAACATCCTTCCTCCTCTTATTCTCTAGAACCATCAGTTTAGCTGGGCACATGTCTATATTTCCCAGCCTTCCTGACAGCTAGGTTTGGCCATTTACTGAGTTCTGGCTAATGAAAGCTGAGTAGAGTGATGTGAGCCACATCTAGGATGTTCCCTTAAAGGGTGTGCCTTCTGTTTCCCTTTCCTCCCCATTTTGTCTGGAATACAAATGGGTGGGTGAGCCATCTGGGACCTGAGGAGGAGGCATCCGCCTTGGGGGTGGGTGGAGTAATCAGATGGAAAGGGTCTGGGCCCCTGACACCATGCAGCCACCACGCCAGCCAACGCTGATTGTGTCTAAGTTGTTGTGCAAGAGAGAAAAACATGCCCCTCTTATTTAAGCTACTGTTATTTTAGATCTCTATTCATGGCAGCTACCTTTAGATCATAATTTATAATTCTTTAATTTAAAAGTTGATTGTGTGCAGTTGGAGAATAAGGGAGGTGTGTAAACAAACCACCTTAAGGTTTTGACAACTGAAAGTGTTTGAAATTGCAGTCTTGGGGCATTCCTAAGTGAGTGGAAGGGATGAAAGCCTTTCTAAAGACCTGCTGGTTTGCAATGAGTTTTGAAAAATCACCAGCCTGGGAAGGCCCGCTTGAACATTCCTCAGATATTTCTCCTCTTCTCTGTGTCTGATTATCACTACCCTGGTAGAAGAGCTCCTCATCTCTTGCTGGATTGAAAGGTAAGCTCCAAGAGAGCAGGGACTTTGCCTTGTTCACCACTCATCCTCACACCACAAAGAGTACCTGGCAGATAATAGGTTCTTATTGAATTAATAGACATAGAACTCCAACCTAGTCTCCCAGCCTCTGGCCTCACTGTCCTCTTCCCCTAATCCAGTCCACACAGTCACTTTTCCTAATCTTTCTATCACGTAGCTCCAACCATATAAGTCATGCCCCTCTAACCAGCCTCTCAGTGGCTCTCAGCTGACTGCAGGAAAGCGTCCACACTCCTTGAGTTGTGACACACGGGGCCCTCAGTCCCAGTTCCCCTTACCTGTGCCCCTGGGCCACAGGCTTCATCCATTGTACAACTTGCGGCTCCCAGGCCATGGCGCCATTTCCTACTCTGGTGCCTGTGCACATTTTGTTTTGTGCACACTTGCAGTGCCATCCACAACTCCTTCACCTAGTGAACTTCTCATCCTCCAAGACTCAGCCTTTGCTTCTTCCCATCCACCACTGTCCAGGCTGAACTAGCCTTCCATGCCCTACTGTTCCTACAAAGCAATCTTACTTCCATTGCAAAATTTGTTTCCATAGAAGTCAGTTCTCTGGATTTTGCCCATCTGTCTCTGTGGCTGCCCTGAGGGCAGAGCCTGGGTTGCCTACACCTTAATTCCTGATCTACAGATCAGAGTAAGCATCAATGAAAGTAACAAATGGGTCAATTAACCCTAGATTTGTTCTGTCCCTGTAACTTTGAATAAGCCATTTCCCTTACCCCAAGGACTTAGTTCCTTGTGTGTAAAATGGGGACAAAAATATTCCTGTTGCCATCTCATCCAGCCTTTAAGTATCGAGAGAATGTGTGTGGATAGGTGTCACCTTCTGCACGGATGTGGACAAACACATCAGTTATCCAAACTGTGTTATTGCGAGGGCTTCTGAGCCAGATCCAATAAACATGATTAATTCTGACACTGAACTAAGTGAACTACCAAAGCATGGGCCTCGTTTATTTGCATAAATACTTACAAAGCACTTACTGTGTGCCAGACACAATTTAAGCATTTTTATAATATTACCTCATTTAATCCTATTGGCTATTCTCTGAAGTACTTCTCTTATTCCCATTTTACAGATAGGGGAACTGAGGAGAAGTTGAAAACACTGCTTACATATAGGACAGAGCTAGCGAGTGGAGGAACTGGGTATGAATGCAGGCAGCCTGGATCTGGGGTCTGGGCTGTTAACTTTCTCACAGACTATCTTCTCAAGGCCAGTGAGGGCCTGAAGGCTGGTAGCTTTGTCATGGAAAATATGTAGGATGCTCATAATGGTGATTTTCATTTGACATCAGGGGCAAAAACAGAAATCCCAAAACAGAATCCTGTGTGCTGTCCAGTGGGCTCCTTCCAGACACAGTGCTGGGTGATTTCATGGTAATGAATGCAGACCTCTTAATCAGGTGATCTGACAACTGTGCCATTTGCCAGGGAAATTATGCCCCTGTAGAAGTGATTGTGGGGAGAATAAGAAAAATAAATGAGTTGGGAGTATGTCAGAGCTGATAAGCTTCAGGGACACAGCTGAAACACGGCGAGGATGGATGATTTTAAAGTGGCTGCTGGCAGAGCAATTGGGACTGACTTCACAGGCATCCATCCCCGGGGAATTGGGAGCCACCTGCCTCCTGCCACCACTGGCCATAAGCCCACATCCCCTGACTCATGCCTGGCTAGTTGTCCCAGACTTCCCTCACTGTCATGACTTGCATATAGTGGGTACCTAAGAGGGCTCAGATAATCCCACCAATTGGTCTGTAGGTAAAAGAAGAGGAGGCGCTAGGCAGTCCCATCCTGGGTAGGGCTTTCAAAAGCACCAGAAAGCAGCACAGATGTCCTGGCAGCAACAAGGAGTAGCCATCCCTTGCACTAATGCAGAACTTCACTGTTTCCAAGCACACGCACATCTCTTGTTTTAATCTGCCATGTTCTGCACTTCTGGGCTTTTTCCTTTCTACAGACATAGCTTGTGCTAGGCCCTTGGTAGCCACTGCTGTATGGACAGAAATTTTCTCATTGGACCATTTTAGCTTCCCCTTCCCAACTCAGCCAACCAAGGACCTTGCCTCAATGTTAGCTGCCGTGTTCCTTCTGAGGTGGTATATTTAAAGCACACAAAGTAAAATGAATGGGGAAGAGATAGGGTTTGTTATCTCAGCCAGATTTCTAGCAGAAGAAGCACAATGACCACCCAGAAGAGTGGATAGGCCCCATCCCAGGAGAGATCTGAGCCCCCCAGGGCAGGTTCCTAACAGTCCCTAGCACCAGAGGACTTACTGTCCTCATGATTTCAAAATTAGAACTGTGTGTTTTTGTTGCCGCTGATTGGCTGACCCTGCCAGGGCTGGACAGGCCCTGTTCATTTGGTCTAAGTTCAATGCTACCAACTAACTATTTGTTAGAGAAGAGTTTATAGGTTCTTTGGAGCAGGTCCTCTGGGTGTAAACTAAAGCCATGTGGCTGCCATTTAAATCTTGTCATAAACACATCTCAATCCCTGGAGCTTCTCTTTGGAAAGAAGCAGGATGCCTAATAAAACAATGAATAATAATTTGGGGATGTTCATTATTTACAGCTGCCCCAGGTCATCTGTAAATTATGCAGCCCTCAATTACGCTTGATTTCTTCCTTATGTGGAGCCATCTCTCCAGGCTGCCATCACCGCGGGTGATATCCATGCACCAGTTAATTGGACCATGAGGACAATTCCCCATTTCTTGAAATGCTTCAAGTCCTCTGGTTGAATGCTTATGTTCCACAAACTTCTATATCTCAGTGATGAGTCCCTGGATACTTGAAGGCATAAAGGCCAGGGATGAGGTTTGACGGAGAACTTGTGCGTACCTCCCTCTGCCAAACATCAAAGAAAAGCCTCAGTGGGTACCCGGGGGAGAGCATTTTAAAGTCTTGGTTGCAGAAGTGGCCTGGGGTGAAGGAGAAGGTCAGTGCCAGCAGATGCCTCTCTGTGCTTGGGAAGCTCAGGGTGGCCGGGAAGCTCAGCGTGGCCGATAAGCAGTAAGTGAGGGAAGGGAGGCCAGGCCAGATCACTTGCCCAGAGGCATGCAACTAATAAGTGGACTTAGGAGCCAGCCCCTCTTCATCCCCCCTTCCCCAACCCTGCAGGGTGGGTGGGGAGGACAGAGGAAGGTGGGGGTCCAGGGCAGCAGCTGGCGAGGCAAGGTGAGCACCCCTCTGTTACCTTTTGCTTACCCATCACTTTCAGCCCTGAGCTTGGCATGTAACTGAAAACAAGACCTTTCCCGAACGCAGAGCTTAATGATCCCTTTAATGCCCGAGCAGTAGCATCACTTCTCTCTCTAGCCTGTTCCCTGTCAGCCATGGGGCATTAAACCTGTGATAAAAATGCCTTTTTGGTATGGTCCACAAACTCACCAAGAGGCTCCCGGCAGCAGTATAGCCATCCAGCATAAAATCAAGAGGCAATCACCACGGATGAGGCGAGATGAGCTACATGCAGCAGCAATTAGCAGAGCCCACGTCCTGGGTCCTGTCCTTCAGCATCTCCTTGCACCCACACCTCCAGCCTTCGCCCTAGCGGGGAGGGCACCCACAGCACTATCAGCAGCCCAAGTCCAGTGCTGAAGCAGGTGCCTTTCCTTCTCTTTCTGCATTTGAGGCAGTGGAAGAAGCTTTACCACATCTTTAATCCTGTTGAACACTGCATTTCTGACCCATATGGCCCCTGGGAACAAACATCCTTGGTTATGTTTTCAATCCAGAAAATATAAAACTCAAAAGAGAGAAAAAAAAAGGAAAGAAGTGACCAGTTATGAATATGCATTAACATGATGCTGCATTTGGAGCTGGAAACAGGAGCCATTTATTTTAAGCAAATAGGATCTTGATGCATGGCCCATGAGCGTGCTGACTTCTCTATCACACAAACACGCTGGGCAAGTTTGATTTATATGGTGTGGCTGTGAGGTTTTTTCCCAATTAAAAACAAACCGAGAAAAATCATTAATTTAACTACTGTATATTAAATTTGCATTAAAACATCCGTTTGTCTATATTTATATGTGACTTATCGAAAATGTGAGCTCATGAATTCTAATTTTTAAGATCACATGCCAAGTATTGAAGATAAATTTTATTTATTTCTGCAATTAATTCTATGAGAACAAATAGGTCTAATTTAGGAGATGGCAGATGTAACTGTCCGCTGGTGCCCTCCCTGCATAACAAACATAATATTCATCTTTTCTCATTAGGGTTTTCCTGCGCCTGTAGCTGGTCTCAAGACATGCAAACCTTAGCTATGTTTCCGTACCTTGTGCTTTCAACCTCCCTTAGCAGGCACGCCTAGAAAATACTTGGGAAAATATGGACCGTGTCAAATCTCTTTTTCTGCTTCTCTGTGATGTGCAAAGGCTTCAACCATATCCCAAAGGCTGAACAAATATGTCTTCCAAAAATATCTTGACATTAGCCACTTGGGTTTCCCATCAAGATGGCACAGTGGTGTCCAAAGCAAATCTTTGGGGGTAACTGTACACAGACCTTGCTCTGTTATGGTGGAGGGCTTGGTGGTTTTTCTGTGGGGCCATTGCCCCCATGCAAACCTCAGCATCAACATGTAGATCCTGAGGAAGGGAGGCTATGACCCAGCTTCTCAACGTGAGTGCCAGGACTGCTGGTTAAACACAGGACTTTGTACCCCCATTCTCTTTCTGCAGGAGGCCACCCACCAGCCCACCTTTCCTGGGCTGCACCGAATGTGTTGAGTATTGCAGGCTGCCCTACAGTCACGGCCATTCAGGGCTGCAGTCCCATGGTGGGGGTGACAAATGGCACTCCCTTATGTTGTTCTCAGAAGCTCTGTCCCCAGGGCAGCCCCTTGCTGTGTGTCATCACTCAGGTGCCTAGAAAGGGGCAGCATCTTTTCCTTAAAGACTCTTATCTGGTAGATGGCTGCACATAGTACCAGCATTGGTGTTTAGCAAGTAAGTCCTTCCCACACCCACTGGGTTATACATGGTGGTGGGGTGTGTGTGTGTGTGTGTGCTATTCTTAGTCATTAATTCAAGGCAGTTCCTGCCCTCAAGAAGCAAAACAGGCAATGACAATGCAGTGTGGTGGGTGCTGTGATCAGGGACAGACCAAGGTGATGAAAGCAGGAGGGCAGAGGCACCGTGCTCCTACCTGGAAGGCTGTACTCACACTTCTGCCCCTGAAGGGTTTTCACTGCATCAGAGAGCCCCTTAGCTCCACTCTGATGATACCATGTCTGCATAGGGTCTGAATCGCCACATCGCTCACCTCCAGGCAGAGTTCCGTGGGTGAGGCTATCATCGTGCGGAGGATGACAGCTGGGCCAAGAGGGGCTGCACCACACTGGGGGTCCTTCCACTGTGCCACAGAGCCCTGAGTGCCTCACATGCCCAGCGTTCCCTCTGCAAGCAGGCCTGGCGTCTCTCTTCCCTAGACACACACTGCCGTGGCCCCACCAGCAAGAGCCCACTTCTCCATGCCAGGAGCTCATTTCCTGAGTGTCGCTCATGGTCTCTTACTCTGGGTCTGATTCAGGGATGGCTGTTAGGGCAATCCTGGCCTTGGCCCCACCTGGGACCAGAGGGTGGCCACCCCAGCAGTCTCTTCTCTACAACAGGGATACGAGGCTGAGTCTACAGTGCTGGGTCCTATAGAGACCAGGCCACCCTGCTGGGGGTGAGGGGTCATCACTGCTTTCCCGTCCCAGGGAGCTTCAGGGATTCCCCCTGGCCTGCTCCTCTCCCAGGCGGGCCCTGACTTGCCTTAATCAGCATTTCTAGGATCATGTTTTGTAATAATCAGCCCCAGGAACATGCCGGTCAAGTACACCACATTATCAATGACAATTGTCATGTCAAGTTTTTTTCTTTTCCCTCGGTAACAGGATGATCAGACATTCTTCCCTTTGATTTTCAACAAGTAAATCACTTTTATAATACATTTTGGCTTTAGAATGTATTAACATATCCAGGAATGGATCACAGATTCCACAGGGGCTGCGGCCAAGTCTGGTGGCTCCAGATGGGAAACATCTGACATGTCTGTTGGAATGAGGAAAGGCTGTCGAAGTCCCCTGGTGACCCCTGGGGCTGGAGAGCACGTGCCGTATGGTGAGGTCTGCCCTGCTTCACTCACCACTCCTGGCCATTGCCTCACATTGTTTAGGGGCACTCAGGGAAGGCAGGGGGTGGACCACCACTTGCCAAGGCCTTGCTGGGGTCTGCCCTCCCTGAACAGCTGGGCATCTGGAAACAAAGCCAGAAGGAGGCCGAGGTTGGGGCTTTTGCCTGCCCACCCACCTGCCTGTTCCCCCCCACCGACCCAGGAAATTGGTGCTGCACCACTCACTGCACATGATGAGAACACAGAAAGTCCCTCAGGCCCATCACACCCATATGAGGCCTGTGCCACGCACACCTCGGCTTCCTTGGCTGCCTCTGCTTCATCCGGCCATCAGACATCCAGGCCCCAGTAGAGAGGCCACGGCACTCAGTGGGGAAGGACTCTGGCCCTAGAGCCCCATAGGTCTGGGTTCAGTTCTGACTCTACCCATGACTAGTTGCATAGCCCGAGCAAGGCATTCCCCTCTCTGGGCTTCGGTTTCCCCACCTGCAACAGGAGCTAATGAGTATGACATCATTAGCATAGGACCCTGGAGGCTGTACGTCCTTGCAGAAGGTGGCTGCTGTGATGTCAGTGCTTATTCTGCTGTAACCAGATGATGGATGGACTTTGTGTCTACCCCTCCCCTCTGCCAGAAGGTGGGGACAGGGTGACTACCAGAAGGAGACTTCTGTGGGGCTGACAAGGAGTTTGCATTTGGCAGATGTGTATTGAGGACTCACTGGAGGCAAGCTCTCCATAATAAGGAGCATGGGCTGTTTCTCCCTCGGTGAGATCATGATTGACAGGAGATTGACAGTAGTAGGTGAGATTCAGTAGTCCTCCAAGAAGCAGGCACCTTGTATTATGGGAACCCTGGATAGGGAGTGCTGTCCTTAGGTTAAGAGGATCCCACAGAAGGAGGTGGCAATGGGGGAGGCCTGGAAAGATGTGGCCCACCTCCTTGGGGAGCATCTGTGCTGTTTGGAGCTGGCTTGGGTATTACACACCTGGTGGAAATCCTTGGTTCATACATGTGCCTCTCCCTTAGCTACATGTCTGGAGTGGGGAGGGTGGTGTGCCGTTTGTGCACCTCCAGAAACCAGCACAGGGGCTCACAGTAGGTCTCAGTAGTATGGAATAAATGCATGAACACATGAGCAACTGAATGAAAAATACGAAAATGAATGAACGAGTGAGAAGGCAGGGAAGATTGTGCCATATTGTGGAATGCAATCTGGACTTAAGTATGTTGGCTTTGGGGAGCCAGCAAAGGTTTTTAGAAAGGACCAGACTTTATGAATTATGGAATGACAATAAGACACCTACCTGCCACTCTCACGTCCTAGCTCATCTCACCATCTTGACTTTTCTGAGTTCTAGCACAGTCTTATGCGTGGCCACAGAGGCATCCTACCTAGCTGGGGTTACCAAGGGGCGGACTTCTTGGGAGGGAGGTGACAGGAAGCTACCTGGTTGGAGGGAGAGGAAGACGGAGTGTCCAGAGGTAGAGACAAGGGGCTATTGCCGTGGTCTAGGGAGTGGGGCTGAGATCTGGGAGGGCCTGGGGGAGGAAGGGATCAGTGGGGTTAAGAGACCTCCTGCAGAGAAGGGCAGCTCCCACCCACTGAGGACCTGAGCAGACAACCTGCTCTGCAAACAGGTGACTGCCTGTGGCCTTTTTGCAGGCACTCTGAGTTTACTTTCAGGAAGTCCCATGTGGAGGCCTGGAAATAATCCAACCACTTTCCAGCTCTCTGAGTCCATGCTCAAGAAGTCCCCCAAATTGATGGGCCCATCTTCCAGGGCTTTTAGGAGTGTGGGTATCCAGGCTGCTGGGAAATGCCTCAAGACCAGTATTGAGTCCTTGGAATGCTTGAGGGAGCACAATTTCCACTGTGCAGAAAGGAGTGAGCATGGTAGGCCTGAGACTGCTACCCACAGGAGGCTGCTTGCAAGGCTGTGCTTGGCTGGTATCTGGGAACTTGGCTGGTCCCTATGTGATAATGGTGGCTCACTATGCCTAGACTGTTTCTACAAACAGCATGGTTTATGCTGAACACCTGCTTTCCTTCTGGGAGTCTGGAATTTTGGTACATGCTAGGCGGAGGGTGCCTGTGCGATCGGCCCCCAGTTAAAACCTTGGGCCCTAATGCGCTTCCTTGGGCAGAAACATCACATGCATGTTTCTAGGGGAAGAGTGAGTTCTGTGTGGCCTCTCATGGGAGGGAGAGAACGCTAGGAAGCCTGCACATGGATTCTTCCAGACTCTACCCGTGTCTTTCTCCCTCACAATCTGGTGGTACAGCCTTACTATGTTGCTCTAACAAATCTGAGCTCTCAGCACAGTCATACGTAGAGTGTTCTGGTGAGTCTTTGAACTTGGGAGTGGTCTTGAGGACCATCGCCAACTTCTCCCCCTTCTTCCAGGTTACGGATGCCTAAGGACAAGAAGCCCACCCCACACTCATCTCTCTGCACCCTTGTTCCTTAACCTGGTCCGTGAATGTCCTCACGCTCGTTGAGCCAAACTGAATCTGATTGCCAAAGGCCAGCTTGATGGTGCCACATGGTGAGGCCAGATGAAATTTACTTTTAGAAAAAAGTAATAATAATAATGATAACAATGATAGTAGCAGCCGCCATTTATATTGAACACTTACTGGGTGGGAAGTGCTGTACTAGGCTCTTTGCCTCCAAACTGCCGATGCCAGCGGTCAATTCTCAGCCCTCGTCTTATGCAACCTCTGAGTGGCCTTTGATAAAGTTGATCACAGCTCGCTTCTTGAAATGCTCCCTTCCCTTCACTACCAGGTCAGTACTGTCAGAGTTCAGTCAGGATCCAGTTGGGAAGATGGAAAGTACGCCAGAGCACAGAAAGCAGTAATACCCTAAGGTTGGGGGGCAAAGGGCAGAGGTTGAGGTTATCAGAACCTAGAAGCTTGCAGGAGAGGGCCTATGGAGCTGGAACACAGGCCTCTGAGGAGCGGGCCTGGCTCAACTGGTGTTGGAATAAGCTGGAAACTGGAGTCAACTGCCAAGGTGAGGGCTGTTATGGGTAAGGTCCACACGAACAGGAAAGTCTCCCTCTTCCCTTGCCACCTCTACAGGCAAAACTTAGCAGGAATCCCAGTGGCAAAGGAGAAATATCATCTCAAGTCCTAGTGCAGCCTCACAGAGCAGAATATAGAATCGAGGCTGGGGACTGAGAGTCAACAGCTTTTTCACTGGCACCGTTTGCCCTTTGGTAATTCAGCTTCTACGCATACCCTGCCATACATGTATTTGAACTTTCATACAACTTGTGCCTTCACCTAACAAGAGGTGACTATCCTTTGTACACATAGAGGGGCTCGCTCCCCAAAAACGAAATATAGAATCCCAATAGTCACTGTGTCCATCTCTGTGAAGCTAATTATTTTTCTGATTCAGTTCAATTCCATATAAATATCTGTAATGTAAAGACTAAATTTTAAAGTTAATCACCACCAATAATCCCTCATATAAAATAACGGGAAAGAAGAATTAGGAAAGGTGGAATTGGTTAATGTTATATACGTACAAGGAGGAAAGAGGCACAGCTACTCCAGCCCTTGTTTCTGTCACTGCTCACAGGCTATAAATGATACTTACAATCATTTTCTCTCTCTGCCCTTTCCATATTCCGTTGCCTTCATCCCATGGGGTTCTTTACTGGTGGGGTGTCCTAAACCTTCGTTCCACAATGGTCCTGCCTTTTGTGGTGGCAGCAGTTTTCCATTAACTTGAGGGGGGATGTGGAAGTACGAAGAGGTACTCCAGGGAATCCCCTGGGTTTCAGACATAGTCCATCCTGCCTCTGCTGCGCAGCAGCAGCCAATTTCCCCTTGGCAAGCAGGATCACTATTCCCATGACAACAGTCCTGTAATAGTTCAGTTGCATGAGAAGCCACCTTGGCCAGGGAACAAATGGTGTCTACTTCCAATTCAGTGGCATCATTTTTGTGTCTCCTGGTGGACACATTCTCCCCTTGAGCACCAAGACCTCCTAACCAGCAGAGATTGAAGTTGCAAGGGTGGAAAGGAAAGTTCTGTGAGTGAGTTAGAAAGTGTAATAATGAGAGCAGCCACCCCCTCTCCACCTCTAGATTCCCAGACCCATGCGTTCTGGCTGTGGGGAAACAGTGCCATGTACTGGGTACCGATTCAGCCCATGTACTGCATCCTGTAAGTCAGGACCCCAGCATCTCTGGGCATTGTCTCCTAACTGGTGCCCCAGCTGAGCCTTGGGTATGCCTTTCCACAGTTCTGTCGGACCAGCTGCTTCTTACCACCAGGTATGTGATAAGAACCATATATTCCTTGGGTCTGAGTGCATTTTTGTACTTCTTTTGCTGTGAAATGAGATCTCTGATCAGAGGCAATGTGGTGTGTAATACCAAGATGATGCGGAAGGAACTCTCTGTCTGTCCCCACCCTCCCCCTGTACTTCCTCTCAGTCTCCGCTGGCTCCCCCTTCTCACTAGCCTCTAAATACTGACTTACTCAGACCTAATCCTCAGCTCTATTTTCTTCTAGATCTACATGCCCTCCCCTAGGTGATCTCATCTAGTCTCAGGGCTTTACATACCAGGCGGTTGGTGATGATCCTCATATTTATGTCTCCATCCCTGACTTCTCCTGAAGTCCAAACTCACATATCCAACTGCCTACTCAACAGCTCCACTTGTGTGTCTAAGAGGCATCTCAAAATGAGCATGTCCAAAACTGGGCTCTTGAGTTCCTCCTCTGGATATGCATGCGTGCACACACATGCATGCACACACACACACGCACATACTCATACTCAGACCTGTTCCTCTCCCAGTCATCCCTAGCTCAGCTAATGCTGTCGACATTCACCCAGTGGCTGCTCAGATCTAAAACACTGGAATTATCCTTGTTTGCTTGCTTTTCTTATACTTCACCTCCAAGCTCTCAGCAAATTCTGTCATCTTCACCTTCATAATAAATCTAGAATCTAACTAGTTTTTGCTGTTCCACTGCTGCCCCCCAAGTCTTAGCTGCTATTATCTTTTGCTTAAATTATTTATTACAATAGCTCTCTAACTGGTCTTTCTTCTTCTGCCTCCCTAGAGTTTGTTCTCAAGTATAGCAAGGATGATGCTCTTAAAATGTTTTTTCCTAGTACCTATCACCACCCAACACAATCTACATTTATTTGTTTATTGTCCATCTTCTTGCATTAAAATGTGAGCTCCACACACAACATGCTAACATAGTTATTAAAAATGTATTAAATTTTTGAAAAATGCTGAGAGTATATTTTAAGTGTTCTCAGTACAAAAATGATAACTATGTGAGGTAACGCATTTGTTGATTAGCTCGATTCAGTCATTCCACGATGTATGTGTATTTCAAAACATTGTGTTGTACATGAGAAATATATACAGCTTTATTTGCCAATTAAAAAAAAATGGCTGAGCAAGATGGCTCCCGCCTGTAATCCCAGCACTATGGGAGGCCCAGGCGAGAGGACTGCTTGAGGCCGGGAGTTTGAGACCAGCCTGAGCAAGAGTGAGACCTCGCCTCTACAAAAAATAGAAAAATTAGCTGCACATGGTGGTGGGAGCCTGTAGTCCCAGCTACTTGGGAGGGTGAAGAAGGAGGATCACTTGAACCCAGGAGTTTGAGGCTGCAGTGAGCTATTAACAGTGGTCCCCAACATTTTGGGCACCAGGGACCGGTTTCATGCTGCTGTAAATACAGATGAAACTTCCCTCGCTCTCCTGGTGTGTGCTCCCTCCCCCACTTCTTAAGTTTCATGGAAGACAATTTTTCCAGGTGCTGGGGGGCCGGGGGGGAGCGAGAGGGCAGGAGGCAGAGCTCAGACGGTGATGTGTAGCCCGGTTCTTAACAGGCCACAGACTGGTACCAGGCTATGACTGGTGACAGACCAGAGCTATGATGACATCACTGGACTCCAGCCTGCCCTTTCTAGACAGAGCAAGACCCTGTCTCTAAAAAGACAAAAAACAAAGAACAAAAAACAAAAAAAGTTAAAAAATGTGAACTCCATGAGAGTGGGAACTGAACTAAAAAAATAAAATCCTAAGCTGTCTAACTGCATGGACCCCTCGCAGTCAAGGGGGCCCCAGAATCTCCTTAAAACTGAGTTCCTAGACATGACGGGATGGCAGAAATAAAGCACAATTACATGCATATGATTTCCCTTCGTAAATATTCATGACTCCTCCTACAGCTTGTTCAATATGTATATTTTACCACCCTGCTCAGTATAAAATCTTTTGTCTCTTCTTTGAAGCACATGTACCTGGCTTCCGGCCGGGGCTCGGCTTTCCATCCAGTTGGAATAGCTGACCAGCGGTTGCCACCCTTTATGAGAAAGAATCCTCTCCTTTTTCCAAAGTATAAACCTCGTTAATTAATTTTTTGTTAGTTAACACAACTTTATTGGTTTGTTCACTGCAGTCACCTCAGCGTCTAGAGTAGTCCCTGGCACACTGTAGGCTTTTGGTAGTTATTTTGTCAAATAAATAAATGAATAAGCACAACATCTTATTTAATCCTTACAATAACCCTTTGTTTGAGGACATTAAAACTAAGAGAGATTAAGTAACCTGACCGAAGGTCCTGAGCTATTAAGTGGCAGATTCAGGATTTGAATTCTCTATTGAGTCTAAAGTTGTAGATCCTAATGCTCTTCTAGATTCTTCCATATCTGTATCTACTTTCTAGGCTGTTCAAAGCCTGGAGAGACTATTTTCTTTGGATCAGAAATTAAGAATGTAAATCCCCACTTATGAAACTCTATTCACATGCGGGATACATTTTACAACCCTTCCATGTCGCCAGTGGGTGGAATCAACTACACTCCTTAACTCAATAGTCTTTTTGCATGAGGCATTTCCGGTTTCTTAGCTGGCCCCTGGTTCTGAAAGCAAAGTGCAGTAGAGACCTCAGATGTCATCAATGTACTGTCACATGGGCAGCAAATGTGTAAGGCAGTGGTCCCCAACCTTTTTGGCACCAGGGACCAGTTTCATGGAAGACAATTTTTCCACGGATGAGGGGCGGGGTGGGGGGATGTTGAGCGGCTGTAAATACAGATGAAGCTTTGCTCACTCACCTGCCACTCACCTCCTGCTGTGCGGCCTGGTTCGTAGTAGGCCATGGACCGGAACCAGTCCATGGCTGGAGGGTTGGGGACTGCAGGTGTAAGGCATTCCCAGCTCCATGTCTACATCCATGCGGGGGCCAAATCGTGGATAAAACTGCCCAGATCCTGAGGAGTCCAGCTAAATGACCTCCAGGCTCAGGACCTGGGTCTCTAGATTTGCCTCCCAGGGAAGGAGTCTTAGCAAAAGAATTTTTATTCCAGAGGAAAGTAAATATTTTATGGATTTGAGCTGATGTGTGTGAGAATGATTCTCTATTTGAGGATTTCAGCTTTTAAACAGAGGCACAATTTGTCAATTTTGGTTTCAGTTTTACAAGCACTATCTTTTCCGAAGACTAAATTTGTGTGAGCACGAATGTACTAATGAAACATGACATTTTCGTCTATTAAATGCACCTTCTCCGGGGAAGGGTTCTAAAAGAGCTCATAAAACTTCTCCTGGCATTTGTGGAAGCACATCACTATATCTATAGATGTTTGAAAGCAGGATTAAAACCCTCGTGGTGGAAAAGTACTCAGAGTAATTTAAACTATTAACATCAAAAGACTAAACAGAATACAGAATTAGACAAGAGAAGTAATGAAATATACATTTTTTTTCTTTCCAGTTTCTGCTGAAAGAACTGGCTTGAAAATGTAAGAAATTTTCATTATGACAATACTCACAATTTAATTTTCAGGCTGACTCAAACTTGACTAAATTTTATCCTAAGAAGCCCAAAAGAACAATCTATCTTTCAAATATCTGAGCCTGTAGATTTATTCAAAATCAAAACCTTATGGTATTCTTACATCTTCATGTAAGAGAAAATTGGCAATATTAGTACTAATGTTTTTTGCTGTTAAGCTCCAAATTGGTTATTATCAAACTCTCTCTAAGGCTGAGAAGAAGGCTATTCTAAGAAAAAGAAAAATGCAAGAATAGTTACATTTCAAAGCATTTTTAGAGAACTGGAATTTTGAAAGAAGAAACTAATTAATAAAAAGTCTTGTTAAAAGCAGCATTACTTTAAGAGAGCTAAGAATACGCGGAACTTAAAGTGTTTTTAACAAAAGGTATTGCTACAAGATTTCTCCATCTGTCTGAATGGGATTGAAAAGTAACCAGAAAAATCCCAGAGATAGTGTTAGTCCGTAGGGTTTTAAGATAGAAGAAAAATATAAACCTCATTTTCCATACTCATTTCAGTGTTGGAATCTTTTTAAAAATCCTTAGGATAAGATATTTCTTGGAAAACAGATGAATCCCCCACCCATTGCTGTCTTCTGCTGTGGTCTCTAACGATGCCGCTTACACCCTCTACTCCAGCAGAAAGTGAACGTTCTGTTTGATCCGCTCATGCATATGAGGGTATCTCAGTGCCCTGGGGCCTGGTCATGGAGTGTGGCAGGGGAGGGGCTGCGTCTGGATGGTGATGTCACCAGGGGTGGGGCCCTGGAGCATCCCAGCTGGTCCCAGGGCCTGTCGGACTCTCCCTACTGACTCTATTCCTGCCAGGCCTCAAGGCCAGAGCTTCCCCTGCCTCGGCTGTCAGGAGTGAGGGTGGATCCTTCTGCCCCTCTGAAGTCCCTTGAGATGCTCATTAAGATCTGCCCAGGTGAGATAAGGAGGCTCTTCTCACCGACCCTCTCACCCCCATTTTTGTGTATTCTTCATTTTTATGTACTCTGAATCCGAGCCAATTTAGAGTGGTCATGGTGGGCTTATTTTACAAGCCACCTCAACGGGTTAAAGTTCAGGTCCTGGGGCCAAGTTGGGCAAAGGGCCCTTGCTTGGCCCAGTCCAGCAGGTGCCCATGGCACCGTCCTTCCTGCCACCAGGGCCAGAACCATGCTAGGCATCCACAACACCCAGCACTGACATTGCAGCAAATTATCTCACGGGGTCCTCACGAGTGCTCCTGTGGGCAGCGGTGTCAGGGCAGCAGTGAGTGGCTTACCTGAGGGCCACGGGAGCAAGAGGCCCGGTCGATCTGACCCACCATACCCTGCCACTGCCACCTGGGTTGCAATGAATGGGTGGCTTTAAAATCTTTGGCTTCTGCTCACTCCTTCAACTTGAGATTGGAAGACATTGGCAACAAATCTCTCTCTCTCTTCGTTTTTTAAATGTCAGTTTGAAAACATATTTCCCACTTTCTAAATTACTCCCTGTTGCCTTCCCATTCCCAGGTCTTTCTCACACTAGCTCCCTTCTGCTCGCTGCCCCTTCTGCCCTAATATTTCTCCTTCAGAATGAATGGAAAGGACCTACTCATCATGCAGGTTTCCACTTAAATGTCATTTCCTCAGAGGCCTTCATGGGGCTCCCATGTAACCCCCCTCCCTGGCACTATCACATCACCTTTTTATTTTCTTTAGGGAACAAACCAGAACCTGATTTTCAAGTTTCTTTGCTTCTTCATTGTCTGGGTCACTGCTAGAATACAATCTCCAGGAGTACTTGGGTTTTTATTTTGGTTTTGTTTTTTCCTTTTATTTCAGAATATTATGGGGGTACAACACTTTGTTTATATATACTGCCCATTGGAAAAACTCTTATGGACATTGGCCTAGGCAAAGAATTTATGAAGAAGACCCCCAAAGCAATCACAGCAGCAACAAAAATAAATACATGGAACCTGATCAAATTAAAAAGCTACTGCACAGCTAAGGAAACTATCACTAGAGTGAACAGACAACCTACAGAATGGGAGAAAATATTTGCATGCTACACATCTGATAAAGGGCTGATGACCAGAATCTATACAGAACTTAGGAAAATCAACAAGAAAAAAAATCCAGGAGCACTTGTTCACTGCAATGAGCCTAGTACCTAAACTAGTGCCTGAAACACAGCATGATCTCGATAAATATGTACTGGATAGATTTCTTGGCTAAATTAGTGAATATGTGATTATAATGAGAAATCTGCCAGCTTATGTCAAGAAGAATATTCAGTTTTCTACTCTAATGCCTATGAGCAGGGTCTCCTTTACCCACACAGCTCATGTGATTGCACTAATTGCATTTAATTTGCATTTATTGAGCAACATTGTTTGCCAGGCAAGGTATTCTGACATACACTATCTGTGATCTCCAGGCAGCACAGCAGAAAAGCTCTCTCACATCTGTACAGATAATATATTTTTCTTTCAAAATATTAAGGAGGTATAAATGTTTTTGTCACATGGAAACCTTTTATAATGCTTAAGTCAGGGCTTTTAGTGTGCCCATCACCTGAATAGTGTTTATTGTACCTGACACGTAGGTTTTTACCTACCTTCTCCCCCCTTCTTGATTTCCATGACCTTTATATCTCTTTGTGCCCATGTGTGCCCATTGATTAGCTCCCACTTATTAGTGAGAACATGTGGTGTTTGTTTTTCCAATCCTGAGATACTTCACTTAGGATAATGGTCTCCAATTCCAACCAAGTTGCTGCAAAAGACATTATTTCATTACTTTTTATGGCCGAGTAGTACTCCATGGTGTATATATATCACATTTTATTAATCCACTCATGAATTGATGGGACTTAGGTTGATTCCACATCTTTGTGATTGTGAACTGTGCTGTAATGAACATTCAAGTGTAGGTGTCTTTTTTACAAAATGACTTCTTTCCATTTGGGTAGATAGCCAGTAGTGGGACTGCTGGGTCAAATGGTAAGTCTACATCTATTTCTTTGAGGAATCTCCATACTGTTCTCCATAGGGGTTGTACTAATTTGCAGTCCCACCAACAGTGTATAAGGACTCCTTTCTCTCTGTGTCCTCACCAGCACCCATTGTTTTTTGACTTTTTAATAAAGGCCACTCTGACAAGGGTATGGTGATATCTCATTGCAGTTTTAATTGTATTTCCCTGATGATTAGTGATGTTGAGCATTCAACAAACATCTTCATATGTTTGTTGGCCATTTGTCTATCTTCTTTTGGAAAACTTCTGTTCATGTTTTTTGCCTACTCTTTAATGGGGTTGTTTGGTTTTTTTCTTGCTGATTTGTTTGAGTTCTTTGTAGATTCTGGATATTAGCCCTTTATCAGGTGTATAGTTTGTGAATATTTTCTCCCATTCTGTAGGTTGTCTGTTCACTCTGTTGATTATTTCCTTTGCTATGTAGAAGGTTTTAAATTTAATCAAGTCCCATTTATTCATTTCTGTTGTTGCTGTAATTGCCCTTGGGGTTTTAGTCATAAATTTTTTGCCTAGGCCAATGTCATATATGACAAACCCACAGCCAACATCATACTGAATGGGGAAAAGTTAAAAGCATTCCCCCTAAGAACTGAAACAAGAAAAGGGTGTCCACTGTCACCAAATCAGGCAAGAGAAAGAAATAAAGGTATCCAAATCAGGAAAGAGGAGGTCAAACCATCGCTTTTCGCTGATCATATGGTCTTGTATCTAGAAAATCCCAAAGACTCCAGCAAGAGATTCCTAGAATTGACAAATAAATTCAGCAAAATCTCAGGTTACAAAATCAATGTATGCAAATCAGTAGCATTTCTATATACTAATAACAGTCAAGCCGAGAGTCAAATCAAATACCATTCACAATAGCTACAAAGAAAATCAAATACTTAGGAATATACTTAACTAAGGGGGAAGGAGAACTATGAAACACCGATGAAAGAAATCACGAATGACACAAACAAATGGAAAAACATCTCATGCTCATGGATTTGTAGAATCAACATTGTTAAAATGTCCATACTGCCCAAAGTGATTTACAGATTCAATGCAATTCCCATCAAAATACCAATGTCATATTTCATAGATCTAGACAAAATAACTCTGTTTCATTTGGAACCAAAACAGAGCCCAAATAGCCAAAGCAACTTTAACCAAACAGAACAAATCTGGAGGCATCACACTACCAGACTTAAAATTATACTATGAGGCTATAGTAACAAAAACAGAGTGGTACTGGCATAAAAGTAGAAACATAGACCAATGGAACAGAGTAGAGAATCCAGATATAAAACCATCTACCTACAACCAACTGATCTTTGACAAAACAGACAACAACATACACTGGAGAAAGGAAGCCCTATTCAATAAGTGGTGCTGGGAAAATTGGATAGCCACATGCAGAAGAATGAAACAGGATCCCTATCTCTTGCCATATACAAAAATTAATTCAAGATGGATAAAAGACTTGAATGTAAGGCATGAAGCCATAAAAGTTCTAGAAGAAATGTAGGAAAAACTGTTCAGTTTTTATTAACTCATATACACATGCAAATATATAGAAGGCTCTGCCTGCCTCATTCTCTATGTGACTTTTCAAGGTTTCTTTTCATCTTAATGGGATCTGAATTAATAAAGTTTGCTTTCCTTATTTATTATAGTATGTGAAGATCCTTTTTCCTCTCCTGGTTACTTTGTGTGAGGGTAGAACCTCGTGTTTACCGATATTAGAAATGATGATACTACAATCCCTATTTATCTGAAGGCCAGAATTGCAGTGACCTCCACCATTAAGAAGACAGCTGAAAGCTTTGAAGTTGGTGGGAAAAAATTTCTCATAGGGGGGAAAATTGTTGTCATACGGCTGGTGCATTTTACTTGGTGGGAAGGCAGAACAGTCCTCAGCACCCAAACCATTGTGTGTGATATAAGTTAGCAGGATAAAAGCAGTGATTCACAGAAAACAACATGGTGCGGGGGGGCCCTTAACCCTCGGAGGAAGGGACATCAGTCTTGTCAGTACAGCGACCTGGAAGCTTCTTGCAGGCCACTGCCCTTCCTACAGTGGGGGCCTCTGTTGTTGCTGCATCACAGCCTGCACTGTAATTATTGTTATAGTGATTATCAGAGTCATCACAAAAGTTTAATTATGTTCCTAAGGCTACTTGTTATTGAGGCAAGTAAAACAATAAGAATTGCATGGTAGAAAAATTATAATAAAAACAAAATCAGACAAGTAAGTTCTGACATTTAGAGGGACTTGGAGAGTTTGAATCTTGCCCCCTCTGTTTTCTCATTGCTTTTGTCCCTCCATTACAGCCCTTATCAAACTCTGCCTTGAATTATAGTCCCTTTCACTTGTATCTTTCTCCCTCACTAGATTGTGAGTCCCTGGAGGCAGAGAGGATGTTTTATTTATTTCTTGGCCATAGCTTTGTGCACATAATAGGCCCTAGATAAGCATTTGCTGATTTGCATAGAATTAAAGTTTGGTATCTGGAAATGTCACTTAAATTGAAGAACCAAAGGGGAGGCAGATAAGTTGAATTTGAATCCACAATGGCTGGGGGGCATTGTGAGATGTCAAATTAAGGATCTGAGTTGGTTAATTAGGAGGTCTTCCTTACTTTGGAGTTGAAGAGGTTTGAGTGCCAGGAGTGCTGAGAAGCCATCCTGTTCCACCTGATTTTAGGGGAGGAATATCCAGCAGTGAGCAGCATCCAGGATGGCAGAGCCAGGAGACACCCCTACCATGGGGGTGTGGGGAGGGGGACTCTGGGTGGCCCAGTCTGGATCTGCTCCCCTGCCCTGGTGACTGCTGAGTTTCCTATAGCACAGAGAAGGGCCGGAGGTGCCACACCTGAGCTCACAGCTAGCCCTGTTGTGCCTGCTCTAAGTCAATTCCTCCAGACACCTTGGGATGGGAGGCAGAAGCCAGCTCTCTCTCCAGCTCCCAGCACATCTCTGGAGGGCTGTGGCAGGAGGGACCTCATTTCTCCACACCTCCCTAGATGCTTTGAACTCTGGTCTGAAAATTTGTTCCTTTGACCTCTGCTGTCTGAACTGCATTGATTTGTTGTCTTTCATTTCTTTCTCTCTCTTTTTTTTGGTTGGCACTGTTGGTTTTGTCCTTTGGACAAAAACCATTTATTCATCCGTTCACTTGTGAATGAGAGCGTGGGCTTTGGAATCAGACAGATATGGGGCTTAATTCTGGCTCAGCTGTTATAGCAGTCAGGATGGTCTAGGGTAGGCTATGCTGTGGTGATAATTCCAGATCTAAGCAGCTTAAACCAAAAATAGTTCATTTCACTATCAAGTTTTATGTCCATTGTGGGTTGGCTGGAGGCTGTGCTCCAAATCACGCTGAGACAGAGACCTGGGCTGAAGGTGTGGTCACCATCTGGGACATCCTTGGTGCTGTGGTAAGAGAAAGCAAACATGGCAAATCATGCATTTTTTATAGTCTTTTTCCTGGAAGTAACACACATTGCTTCCACTTGAGTCTTATTATCCAAAATAAGTCCCAAGACACTCTCCTCAACTTTAGCCTCACCAAGGGCCTGGAAGGAGAATCAGAATATTGGCAAGCAGCTGTGATGACTGAAAAGCCATTTGTTAGCTGTATGACCTTAGATACTCATGCAACTTGCTGTATGCTTTAGTTTTACCTATAAAATAGGGATAATAACAGTACTTATCTTTTTGGTTATTATGAAGATTAAAAAATGTGATGCACGTGTATCCATTATCTAGTGCTGTATAACAAACCATCCCAGACTTTAGTGGCTTAAACAAGCATTTACTTAGCTTGTTTGCAGTTTGACACTTCAGGCAGGGCTCTTCTGGACAACTTTTCTGATTTTGGCTGGGCTCTCTCATTCATGTGCCGTCAGCTGTAAGCCAGCTGCTGGACTCTGCTTCTGGAGGTTTGCTGCTGCCATCTGGCACCTCAGCTCTCTTTCACAAGGTCTCTCATCCTTTAGCAGATGAGCCTAGGCTTGTTTTAATGGTGTAGGCAGAGAACAAGGAAAGAGAGCAAAAGACTAGAACAAGTCCTGAAGCCCAGGCTTGGGACTGGCACACCATCATTTCTGCATCCTATCTGCCAAAGAAAGTTCACAAAGTCAACCCAGATTCAGAGGATGTGGAGGTACATTCCACATCTTGATGGGCAGAGATGCATAGCCATACTGAGAAGGATGTAGATGTGAATTGGAGCCATTTGTGCCACCAATATACCACAGTCTGCCTTTTGGTCAAAATTATTCACATCCCTTCTACATGCAAAATATACTCATCTCCTCTGAAGACTCTCAAAAGTTTCATCCCATCATGGCATAATGCTCAAAATTCAAGATCTTGTAAAATCTACACAAAAATCCAGATGTAGCACGTTTTGATCTGGAGACCCAATGAACAAACAAGGAAAGTAATCTGTCTCCCACACAGTCATCATGCCATGGTGAAACAGGGATAGCATGATAGATCTCTGTATCTCTCATTCGAAATAGACTAGTCACTACTACATAGTACTTCTGAAATCCTGCTGGGCACACATGTTGCCATGGCCCCCAGCGCTGGGGTGGGAGTGTTCCTTGATTCGACCACAGGTCTCCTCCCTGGAAATGATGCCCCAGTTCAGTGTTTTCACAGGTCTTAGCTCCCCCATGCTTTCCTTTCTGTCATACTCCATGGCTACTTCTGAAGAAATGGTCTATGTTGGCAGCTAAGTAGTTTTCTCAGCCTGCTTTCTGGCCATAAAAAGTTAAGGATCGAAAGGCCTTTTTGCAATTTGAGTAACCTCAGTTCCTTTTAGCCTAGGCTGGCAGCACTTTTACCAATACAACTCATGTTAAAAATTGTGGAGTTTCTATGTATTTTATGATAGCTCATTCCATGGTCAAAAAGCCACATCCACAATTTATTTCAATATATGCCTCTCTCTTCAGAAAGGCATATTGGCTCATGTTGAGATTAGGCTTCTGTGGGACCTTGCGCCTAGGGGTGATATTTCAGTTGTTTCCAGTTTTTGGCTAATTCAAATAAAGCTGCAGTGAATATTCAAGTACAGGTCCTTGTGTAAACATGTGCTTTCATTTCTCCTGGTTAAACACCTAAGAGTGGAGTGGTTTGGATATATGATAGATATACATTTAAACTTTTTAAAAAACCACCAAACTGTTTTCCAAAATAGTTGTACAATTTTACTTTCTTACCAGCAGCCTGTAAGAGTTCCAGTGGCTCCACATGCTCACCGACACATGTTACAGCAGTCTTTAATTTTTGCCATTCTATAGGGGTGGATTGTATCTCATTGTGGTTTTAATTTGAATTTCTGTAAGGACTAAAGATGTTGAATATTTTTTCATGTGCTTAATTGCCATTCATATATGTATGTTATTGCAAGAAATCTCTGGTCAAATTTTTTTGCTTATTTTTAAATTGGGTTGTTTAAGAGTTTGTATTGGGAGTTCTTGATATATTTTGGATACAAGTTCTTTATCAGATATGTGATTTCCAAATATTTTCTCTCAGCCTGTGGCTTGTCTTTTTATTCTCTTAACAGTGATTTAGAAGAGCAGAAACTCTTAATTTTGATGAAGTCCAATTTATCAGTTTGTTCTTTTAAGGATCATGTGTTTAGCATTGTATCTAAAAAACTTTGCCTACCCAAGGTAATGGAGATTTTCTGAAATGTTTTCTTCTAGAAGTTTTATAGCTTTAGGATTTACATTTAGGTCTACGATTCATTTGGCTTAATTTTTCTTGTATGGTGCCAAGGTATGGATCAAAGTTCTTTTTCTGTTCATTCATTCATGTATTTATTACACATGGATATCTGATTGTTCCAGCCCATTTGCTGAAAAGACCATCCTTTATCCACTGAATTGCCTCTGTCAAAAATCAATTCACTGGCAAGAGTAATTCTGGACTGGCAGAGTAAGGACTTCTGAAAATCGGCTCCTTCATAAAAGCAATGAGAATACCGGTAAAAATTGTCAAAATTAACTTTTTCAGAACTCTGTAAATTAACCAAAGACCTACAACAATATGAGGAATATTTACTAATGAAAAACAGATGAATCGATAAAAATCAAGGCTTGTTGCATTTTAACTTACTCCACTCGCATCCCATCCTTCTGGAACAGGAAGGACTTAAGCTGCAGCTCCTGTGACTGGGGCTGAAAGAGAAGGATGTAGCCAGAGGAGAGGACCCGGGGTCCTGCGGTAGTGCAGGCTTCCTTGGAGCTGAGCACGGAGCTGAGCACAGGGGACTGTGTGGGAATGTGGGGATGTGGGGGGGAGACCTGAGACAGGACTAGGACTCAGATCTTGTGCAACTAGCGATCCCAGGGCAGGATCTGGGCCTTTATCTTGAGGTTCATGGGAAGCTCTTGATGACTTTTACTCTGAAGAGCAGGGAAGCTTTAGAAATCCCTCTGGTTGCAGTGGAAGGTGAGCCTGGGGCATGGGCTGGGCGAGGCTGCAGTCCTGGGAATAAACTTCCCTTCCCTGAGACAGGCTGTGGCAAGCAGAGGCACACACAGCCTCAGAATTATGGATTCGTTGAGGCTTATCTCCTCTGGACTTACCTGGTTCTCAGTTAGCGTGTGAGGGTGGATATTTGAGATAACATAATCACAGGGTCCTGTGCTTGTTCAGAGGCTCTGTGGGAGCCTGGCTGAGGGGAGGCGGGTGGGTGCTCAGCCATGCCGCAGGCTGGTGCTGCCAGGCCAAGCTGCTCGGGGGCAGGGCACACTCCAGCCTTTCCGGACCTGGACCTGGCCAAAGGTTGTCGTGCTGCACAGTTCCTGCCGTGTCCTCTGTGACCTTCCTCTGTTTTCAATAATTTAGATGCGAACACAGAACACATTGTCCTCCTGAGCACTTTTGGTCAGCAGCAGGGAGGATGAGCCCCCTGGGTGCGGGGTGGCCAGGCTGGAGCCTCACTTCCCGCCCTTCACTCCTCCCAGCCTCAGGGTGGGGCCCTCGTCTGCCCCAGCCACTCACCAGGAAGAGCTGGGTGGCCGTGGCTGACCCCTTGGGGAATGTGGATTTTAGAAGAGGAGCCAGGGAAGGGTCAGGTGTGTCCAGCCCTAGTAGGTGAGCTCAGGCTGTTGAAGAAGCAATTTTGGTGAAGGGATTTTTCTGGTGCTCCTTAAATCCTGTCGAGGCATCCAATTATGCTACCTATGTGAGGCTGTAATTATTAAAATACCTTGAATTGTGATGCTAATAGCAAATTTGCTAAATGGAAATGAATTTTTAATATCATAATTTGCCTTTGCCTTTTAAATCTGATTCATTTTCTTTCTAGATGTCACTTCATAAGAGTGAATGAAACTTGGAAACATTTCTTGCCCTTTTTGCTCATGACATATTCAGTTAGATTTCACCACATCTCAGAATTTTTCAGGACTTGTCTAAAGCACCATGCCTGATGGGCCTGTGCTCATTTGTTTTGGTGACAACTGACCCCACGTCTAAAATCACCCCTCCTTGGGCAGCCTTACCTCCAGCTTGATGATGTCACAAGACAGAGCATCCAGGGCACCATCAGAGCTAGAGATGTCATCCAATAGGGGCCCAAGTATCCCCAGACCCAGCAGTCTTTGGCTACTAGGGAGGTCATGTTAGCAGCAGAATCCAAATGTCAGAAGGTATCACATATGCCTGGCCACTTGGGCCCTCGGCTCTTCCCACGTGTTTTGTAATACACCCTGGGAGTATCTGTTGGGCTCACAGCCTAATTCACACCTGCAGCTCTCGCTGAACCTGGAGGATACAGAGATGTGTGGTGTCCAAGATGGACAGGAGAAATTGCTTCTCTCTCCTGTCATACACCTGTCCGCAAGTATGCCAGCACTTAGTGAAATCAGTCTGTATTTTTACTTACAACCCTCCTCTCAGCAGACAAGTGTGTAGGAGAGGGGCTGATTTCCTGGCACCCATGTGGCCTTTTTCCGAATTACCCCTACCCACTGAGCCCTGAAGCTCTGTCTTCCCTGCAGGATGGGTGGTCTTCCTGGGGGCTTCCATAGCTCCTGCTATGATAGACCTGTGCTGCCCCCACCCTTAGCCCATAAAGTTGCCTGCAGTGACTGACCCAGTGCAGCGAGCCCAGCTCAGGCTATGTTCCAGCGTGAGTGTGCAGCACACAAAAACATTCAGATGGTGAAATCATGCTTGAAGTTCAGTTACAGGCTTAGCACCTGCTAGTCCTGTCACAGGAGCCTCTTGGCCAGTCATTGGTTCACTCTCCGCTAATATATGAGTGAGAAATGTTATCAGGCACGAAGGGTGAGCATGAGTCCCTAATTTAGCCAAATACATTGCTTCACCACTGAATGCAATTGTAGTTATTCCTTCAATAAATATTTATTTATTAAATGTCTACTGTGCCAGGCACCATTCTAAGTGGACATAGCAGTAGACAAAACAGATGAAAATCCCTGCCCCTATGGAATTTATGATCTAGTAGGAAAACAACAGGTAATAAATAAGTAGAATATAAAGTATGCCAGATGATGATGAGAAATATGAAGAAAGATGCAGCAGGGAAGGGAGGGTGGGCTAGGAGTGAGGATGTTGCCATTGTCAGTAGTTGGGGTAATGTTGGAGCAGTGACTTGATGATCTGAGAGCATCTCACAGATATCTGCGGAAGAGCATTCCAGGCAGAGGAACTGCCAGTGCAAAGGCTCTGGGGTGTTTGGGGAACAAACCCACTCAGCTCCAGCTGAGTGAGTCAGGGGAGAGTTGTGGGAGATGAGACCAAAGAGAGTCTTATGGGCCATGGTAAGGTCTCTGCTTTGGTGTTGGTTGAGATGGGAGGCCACAGAGGGTCCAGAGCCCTGAAATGACATGGTCTTGTTTATGTTTTAAAAGAATCGCTCTGGCTGTGGTGTTAAAATCAGACTGTAGGAGGATGAGGGCAGAATCAGGGAGATGACCATTGCAAAAATCTAGGCAGGCAATGATGGTGGCTTGGACCAGGGTAATAATGGTGGAGGTGGTAACAACTTGGTAATATTCTAAATGTATTTTGAAGATGGGCCAATAGAACTTAGCTGTCGAGTTGCAAGTGGAATGTAAGAGAAAGAGCAGAATTGAGAGTAACTTCAAGGCTTTTGCCCTGAGAAACTAGAAGCGTGGTGCTGTTCTTTGTTGAGATGGAGAACGTTGGGAAGAGGCAGATTGCAGAAGATCAGGAACTAGGTTTCGGACATGCTTGGTTTATGATTCCTTTATAACCAAGTGAAGATATGAGATAGGCAGTTGGTTATATGAGTCTGGAGCTCAGGGGTAGAGATAGAAACTGGGATCATCAGGATTTTGATGGTATTTATAGCCAGAAAACTAGAATCGAATACAATTCAGGTATCAGGGAAATAATGATCCCTTAAAAATACATTTGCAGCGATGTTTTCAGGAAGTAAAGGGCAACAGTTAAGCACTCTTTTTTTTGTTTTGAGACAGGGTCTCACTCTGTCACCCAGGCTGGAGTACAGTGGTGTCATCATAGCTCAGATTCCTGGGCTGGGCTCAAGCGATCTTCCCACCTCAGCCTCCCAGGTATCTGGGGCTACAGGTGCGCACCGTCACACCTGTCTGATTCTTCTATTTTTTGTAGAGACGGGGTCTCGCTATATTGCTCAGTCTTATCAGGAACTAATGGCCACAAGTGATCCTCCCGCCTCGGCCTCCCAAAGTGCTGGGATTACAGGCCCGAGCCACCGCGCCCCGCGAAGAAACTCTTTTCAATACGGGAACAACTTTCTTAATTTCTAGTCAGTTTCATTGTCCAATCGAACATTTTGATGCTGAATAAGAGAGAAAAAACTTTTCACTGTTAAGAAAGGGAGATTAACATAGAATTGCTTTTTCAGAGAGCAGAACAACCCAGGAAACAGCATTGCGTGAAAAGGTTCTTGTGTGCATTCATGAAAGAGGAAAACGGAGTGTTAACGCTACCAAGGCTGTGGAAATAGACTTTTTTTTTTTAAACAGTGAACAGTTGAGAAAAAGCTTTTAACATTTTAAACACCCTTTAACCATGGATATTTATTTCTGTGAACTGATTTACATATAATTAGAATACCTACAGTTTCTAAGGGGAAAATATATCCTTATTCAAAACTACAGAAATATAATGTTGGAGGCTTTTCAGGGAATAAGGAGCAATAAAATGGGAAGAAAAGTATCAGAGTTCAATTTCTTCTATAAGTCACCAATATTTTCAAGGCTTCCAAACAGATTTTTTAAAAGTAGCTATGGGGCGGTAGTTCTATATTTTCCATCAATTTTCTAATTAAAACAGGACATGGAAAAGAAAAAAAGTGCTTTGCTCCCTGAAATGATTCTTTATGTTGACGATGCTATGACATGAATTCAATAATGGTGTAATATAATATCTGAGCAGCTCGGCAGGTTCATGTGCAGATGAAATTCTGCTGAGTCTTAACAGCTATTCCTTTGGTGATTATCTTTTTTTTTTTTAATTGGTGAATGACAAGATATGTGGGACACTCCCACACTTGACTTTCCTAAAGGAGACTTTAGCCAGTATTAAGAAAGTGAGGTCAGGGCCTACAGATAATGCTGTTCCTGAGCTGCCACAGTCCCGGGTGGTCCACGTGTGTGATGCTCCGGACTGTGCAACAGCCCAGCTCACTGGCTTCAAACACAGGTGATCCCAGGACAAGGCCTTAAGTAAGCAAAGGGCTGTGCAGAGGCATGACTGGGCTTTCTTGCTCTGCATTTCCCTGATGGATGGGTGCAGAGGAGGGGGAAGAGACCCTCCGCCCCCTCTGTCATGTGCCCCAGGTCAGCCAGACGTTTCCAGGTCCAGCACATCCCTTGCCTTTGCTTTCAAAAGAGGCTTTCTGGGCTATGGAGCCCAGTTCTCCAGTCACAGAAGGGACGGTTGCCTTCCCAGTGCAGCTTACACACAGAACACACCTGCATGCCAGTGGTCACCAGCTCAACAGGGTGACAGGCCAAGATGAAATATGGGCACTGAGAAAGCTATTCTCAGGGGGGTGAGCACTGTGGCAGAGACATCTTGTGCTTACTGGAAATCTGGGTGTTCCTTACATTTCTCTGATGCCCTTGCAGTCAGGCTCTGGTCAGTGGGCTGTGAGTAAAAGCAGTGGTTGTTACTCCCAGGCCCAGGTATTTAAAAGTGGGTAGAGTTCTTTAGTTCTTTCTTCCCTCTCTTCTTCCTTCTGTGACAAGATGGAAGAGGACCAGATTGATTCCTGGGTCACCATGAAATGTGGTCTGACCAAACCTCATTGAATCCTGATGAGAATAAGAAATAAGCTTTTGTTGGGTTAAACTTCTAAGATTTATGAATTTAGGTGTTACTGCAGCATAGTTGAGTCTATCCTATTAATAATACAATTCCTTTTTCAAAGCCGCTCTCTTACTTCTTGAGATCTTAGTCATTGGTGTGGTTTGGACCCAAGAAAACATATGCTTTAGAGGAGGAGCCTCATACTGCTTTGTTTGGGCCATCACAACCCTATGCATTGATGATGGAAGATTTCATGAGTGGTTGTAACCACATGGTGTTGGAGTCAACTTCTTAGCTCTGGCTGGGTAGGTACAGGGATATGCTGATGTGATTCTATTTTCCTAATTGGCATGAAATTAAATTGATTTCACATCCTAATCAAGGAGACATGATCCTCAATAGAAAGAATAACATCCCATATAAAATTGTGTGTATTGGGTCATCTTTCATCTACCTTTGAAGTGATTCATGACTCTCTAAGCTAGTAAAACACCTTGCTGAAATAAAACGATCCATCTAAGCAAATAAAACCCCTGACAGAGTTACTGTAGGGCATTTTCTAGGGAGCTATAACTATGATAGCTAGTTCATTGAGAACTAAGTAGAAAACCCAAACACTGACAAAGCTGCAAAGGAGAAATGAATCACCATTGGAAGGAATCTGTGCCAGGAAGCACTCTGGGGTCATAAAATATATGGACTTGCAGTGTGAGAGGACTTCAAGGGGCGGCCAGGCTGGCTTCTTGCCTCAGGCGTGGCAGAGCTATCATTCACCTGGCATCAGGTATTTACAGAGCTCCCCTTCTGACCTGCCTCAGGCCAGCCTCTGTGGGGCAGGAAGGAGCAGCAGAGGCTATTCTTTCTTATCAAGAGGCCTGTGGATCTGCTGGGGAGGTAAGATTTATTTTGGGATATCATAAACTACTGAAGAGTTAATGGGCTTAGGAAATACTACTGGAATTTTAAAAAAAGAATCAGGATGCTATGCTGGACCATATCTTCAGATCAGAGTCCCCACTCCCTGTGTCCTCACTCTTGGTGTCATCTTCTTAGAATGGGATGGGGACCCAGTCAAGGGTCCCCTGATAGCATCCTCAACAAGTGGTCATTTAATCTATGTTCAAGCATTTCCAGTGTCTGGGAACTTACCACCTGCCAAAGGCCTACTGGGCAGTTCTTTATGTTGAGTTGAAACCTGCTTTCCTCTGGCCTCTACCTACAGATATAAGACCTGCCCTCAGACTGATACAGTGTGAGTCTACTCTGTCTCCCACTCAACAGCCCTGTGGGTATTTGCTCAGGGCACTCAGCCTATGTCCTTTGCATATGCACATGGCTTGCCACATCTTCTCTCCAGGCTGAGCATCCCAGCTTTACTCAGAAGCACTAGAAGCTTCCCTTCAGAAGCTTCTAGCCCCTTCATTTCCTGGATAGCCTCCCTGGCTTGCTCCAGGTATGGAAGGCCCTGGTCTGAGATCCCTGTTGTTTACATTTGCTTTGGCTGCCCTACTGCCTCAGGGCCTGACCCCGGCCCAGAGCAGGTGGTGGAGCACTTCTGGCTTTAAACATGTCCTGGCTTAAACTTCTCTATCCTATAGGAAAATCCCCTTTGGACCTCATTCCTACATCATTCAACTAGTGCAGAGAGGCAGGCTGTGACAATAAAACCAGGTGAGGGGCGGTTAAACATCACTTTCCTCATTCTGTCAGTAATATAGATAAGGCATGTGTTAGAACCTCTATTCTCAAATTAAAAAAAAAAAACAAAAAACTTAAGGCTGTTCTCTTTGTCCCAGGAAAAGTTATTGGTGAAGAACGGCTCATTGATATCCTTTTTTAATATTTATTTTTAAATAGTTTAAGGCTTACAAAAAGTTGGAAAAATAGGACATAGAGTTAGTTCCCTTTGTGAAGCTTCTCCCAATGATAATATCTTATGCAATAATAGTATGTTTTACAAACCATGAAATTGATGTTAGTACAATACTTTTAACTCAGTTAGAGACCTTATTTGGATTTCACCAGGTTTATATGCATTCTTGTGTGTGTGGTGTCTGTGTGTAATTCTATGAAATTTTATCAGGTGTAGATTTAAGTAACCATCACCACAATCACGATACAGAACTGCTCTATCACCACAAAGAAACACTCTCACATTAGCCCCTAATCATAACATTCTTTCCCCAACCCTAACCCCTGGCAACCACTGATCTGCTTTCCACCACTGTAATTTCCTTACTTTGGGAATGCTATATCACTGGGATTATATGGTACATACAACTTTGTTTGAAATTGGCTTTTTTTCACTCAGTGTAACTCTCGTGGGAGTCTTTTGCTTACATTGTACTCATGATCCTAAATTATTGGATGATTTTATATTTTAAACTTGAACAATGTGACAAGGCCTTCCCAAAATGTATAAGTAAGCCATTGGTGTAAGGGTGGAAGAGTGACTTATGCCCCTGTGGCCAGTACCTGGAGAGGTGAGAGCCTGAGCTGAGTGACCCCGCAGGAGCTCTCACAGCAAGCCCAGCCCTGAGGAGCTCCCCTGGGCTCTGGAATTGTGAATGGGACATATCTGAGTCTCTGCCTTCCTCTCCTAATGACTCTGTGCTTTCAAACACTAACATTTTTCATAGCCTGAAGATTTCAGCATTTTCAAAAGGCAGGAATGAAAATCAAGAGTAATTAAACTTGTCAACATATAGACTCTTTTTAGGGAAGCATTTCAGCAGGGACAACAAGCTGTCATGTTTCACCTCCCTCCGTGGTGTATGCCTTCAAAGGGTATCTGTGTGCTATGATTGTCAGATCTGGAGGAAAGTTGTATGAATTCCAATTCCATTCCAACTTCGGTAAACTCAGAAGTGATTAGCCACAGAGTGAAAATATCCACTGTAATTTGGCAAACATTAATAGCACTGCTGAGCATTTCAACTGTAAATGGAAAAGTAAAATATGTAAAAATTGAGGATTAGACAGAAAAGAGAGCCGCTAGTGTTTTAGGAATGTGAATGATTATTTTGTGAACTCATCTGTTTATAGCATTGCCACTATACAGGGAATTCAGATTTTTTTTTCCACCTTTTTAGAAATCTGGGGAAGTTTAATGGAATAGAAATTTCCCAAAACAATCCTCAAGAAGTATAATAGAAATTTACTGGCTATAGATCAGCTAAATTGTTGTAGAGTTTAAGCGAAGTAAAGTTGAAAGTTGGTTGTATTTATAAATATAATCAAATATATATGAATGGTTGGATTCTGGTAATAGAATTATTTTTAAAATTCAACAAATATTAATTGAATGGCTACTTTGGGCAAATGCCTCTGTGATAGGAATCCAAACAGACACTTGTTGAATAAATGATGAATGGCTTAATGAATGAGCAAGGACAAGTTAATAAAAACATGGCCAGATGTCTTGGATTTTTAAATGAAGTAAATAAGGACAACACAGAAGTCCATAAAAAATCTACTGTAATCCCCTTACTTAATTACAAAGTTATCTTTATGAATAAGAGCTTTGTATATCATTTCAACTAATTCTAAGAAATGATTATTAAATACTGTAAACTGGGTATTGTATTAATACATCCATTGGAAACCACTTTTCATATTTCCCCATGCTTTGACTAACTATAGACAACAGATATTCAAAATATACTTCTGACCAGAGAAAACAGTGACATTATCTCCTTTATTAGTACAACCAGTTTAGGCTATAATATACTAATGCTAATACTAATGTTAATGCCGATACTAAATCTATTACTTAAACTAATATGAGTACTAAGCAATTACCTTTTTGACCCCTTATTAAGTACCAGATCCATGTTAAGCACGCACCAGGCATGGTGCTGTTTAGTCCTCACCACCACTTTGTGGAGCTATTAAGTGTCTTTAAACAGAGAAACTGCGGTTCAGAGCAGTTCAGTGGTTTTCCCAAGGTCATAGTGACAATAAGTGGTAAAATCAAAGTTTGGGCACAGGTGGTTGTCTCCAAAGCTGGAGCTTATGATCCTCTACTGTTTCCATACTGTCTTGTTTCTATCTATTCATTAAAGCCAGTGTGGATGGCATCACTGGATTTACTACAGCTCCTTGGAAACAATAATAACTGCTTTTTTTCCTTCAAAGATTTCCTAACAGACTCCTTCCTCAATCCATCTAAATTAGTGAGTATGATTGTGCATAAAAGAAAACTAAGACACTGAGCAAATGTGTAGGCAGGCTGGGAGAAAAGTAGTGGGCCTCAGTAACCAAATAGTCCTCCATCCACGTCAGTTTGCAGTCACCCAATGACACAGGCTGGACCAGGGCACAGGGTGAGCCCCCTGTGAATCCTTGGCATGTGTACTGACAGAACCTGGGCCAGCCGTGGACACATGGCTCCATGTTGAGTGTGAGCACCACAGCCTTGACACATCTGTGTACGTTCTGCCCATAGCTCCGTAGGGCACAGAGGGACAGTGGCCAACAGGAGGGCAGCAGTTAAGGCCAGCGGCTGCTGTTTGCACCACTTGTGAAGGAGCTATTTCCTTCCAGTCTCAGCTGAGATGTCACTTTGTACAGAAGGATTTCCCTAACTCCTGCAGACCAGGTTGGGTTTCCCATGATAGATGCTGCCTGTCCTTCCCCTACTCTGTTGCAATTGCTCTCGGAAGTCTTTCTCTTGACTGTGAGCTAGGAGGGCAAGGAGAGAGTCTACTGTTCACTGCTTTGTCTGCAGGCCCAGAAGAGGGCCTAGAATACAGTGACTGCTCAGTAAAGAAATGTTAAATAATTTGGAATGTTTTCCCTATCAAGGGAAAAAAATGATTTAGGGACATGACATGAGAGAAACTAATGAAACCTAGAGCTTTTCCCATGGTCTGAATTTGAGCACGTTGGGTATGCAGAACTCCTGGCTTCCTTCCCTCCGACTCTTATTCTTTCCTTTTGTCAGTTTATCTTTCTGTCTTTTTTCAGTCTTTCCTGACTCTTGCTCTCTCCTTTATTTCCTTCTCTTAATATCGTCCCTCTCTCTGTCACGTTGGTGTGTTTTTGCCTATTTCTCTGAAATTCTTATTTGGAGGAAAAAATACATATTGACAGCTTAAGAAATTGATAGGGATCTTTTCCCCTTAGTTTTCTTTACACCTTCTTGGTATAGTTATTAATGGCTTAGGGACAACTCCTAGAAGAATAAAATTAGGATATTTAACTTTTAAACCAGCAGAAGAAAATTCCATCTATCCAATAGACTATAAGAAAGGAAGGGGAAAAAAGAAGTCATAAAAATAAAAAGTGTAAAAAAGGCAGAAATAACTGTTAATATAAGAGGAATGACAATAATTGTAAATAGTTTAAACTCACTCATTAATCAAATATAATGGCTCTCTAATTGAATTAGAAGATAAAAATCAAGTAATATATTGTTTATAAGATGTATATAGAAACAAAAGGATACAGAAAGGATAGGAAAAGATTTACCAGAAATAAGCTAGGATGGGAATTTTAATATCAGAGAAATAGTAATTTAAGGCATAAACTATTAGAAAAGGAAAATGAGAATGTTATATTTTGGTAAAACAATATATCAAGAAATATAAGGATCATAAACATGTATGCCCCTGACAACATAACATCAAATTACATAAAGCAACAACTGACAGAGCAAGGGTGAAAAATCAAAAATCATAGCTGAAGATTTTCATACACCTTCTCAAAAACTAAAAGTTGAAGTATACAAAAATAAGCAAAGATATAGAGTATAGTAATATAATTTATCTGTCCCTATCTATTTATCCCAAGTAACAAAATGTTTTCTTTTCAGATACGCATGGAACAAACACAAATTATGACATACTAAGCCATGAAAGAAGCTTTGTGTAAATTTAAAAGAATCAACATCTTACCTAACCATGATGAAATTAAATTAAATTTTAAAAACCTTATATATCTAGAAATTTTAAAAACACTACCAAATAGCATCAGGCTACAAAATAAATAAAGAGAAACTGTGAAACACTTAGAGGTGAATGGCAGTGAAAGCACCGCATGTCGGATTATACGAATCATATTCAAAGCAGCACTCAGAGGTAAATTTATACCTTTAAATAAATTTACCAGAAATTAAGAGAGAATGCAAACAAGAGAGTTAAGCTTTAGACTTACAAAGTTCAAAGAAGAAACAGAATAAACCCAAATAAACAAGAGGAAGGACATAAAAGAATACAGGCCATGTGTGAGGCTCATGCCTGTAATCCCAGTACTTTAGGAGGCCAAGGCGGGAGGATTGCTTGAGGCCAGGAGTTCAAGACCAGCCTGGGCAACATAGCCAGACCCTATCTCTAAAAAAATAGAAAAATTAGCCAGGCGTGGTGGCATGTGCCTGTAGTCCCAGCTAAATGAGAACCTAAGGCAGGAGGATCAACTTGAGCCAGGAGTTTGAGGCTGCAGTGAGCCATGATGACACCACTGCGCTCTAGCCCAGGCAACAGAGGAAGACCCTATCTCAAGAAAAAAAAAAAAAAGAATATAGAAACCAATAAATCTAGAGAATGAAACAATGGAAAATTAACTGAAAGTGTTCTTTAGAAAGACTAATAAAATAGATAAGCCTCTAGAAAGATTGATAGGAGAGGAGGAAATGCAAATAAACAAAATATGAAAACAAAGGTGAACTAGATAACGTTTTGGAAAAGTGTAAAATGAGAAAAGTGGCCCAAGACCTTAGCAGAACTATAACTCTTCAAGAAACTGAAATGGTCTCATCATCACCTTTTCGAAAAAAGCCCCAGCTCCAGATAGTTTTATAGCTATATTAATAATATTTTCAAGGAATAGATAATCCCAATCTTAAAATGTTGGTACAGAAAAATAGAAATGAAGAGAAAACTGTTCACATAATTTTATCAGGTTAGTGTAACCTTGATCTCAAAACTAGATGAAAACAATACAGGAAAAGAAGATTTTAGGTCAATTTTCACTATGAACATAGATGTGAAAATCCTAAATATAATATTAGCTAATCAAATGTAACAATTTATCTTTTAAAACATGTACAATCAAATTAGGGTTATCCCATGAATTTAAGAAAGTGTAAGTATTAGAAAATCTATCAATGTGATTCAATCTATTAATGGAAGAAAAGAGAAAAATCTCATGTTCATTTTAGGACATGCAAATGAAACATTTGATAAAGTTCAACACCTATTCATTATTTTAAATACATTCTGAGAAAACCAGAATAAAAGGAAAATTTCCAATCTTAACAAAGTCTATCTACTAAAAACTTATTTTTTAAAATGCTAGTTCTCATAGCATTATTTATGAAGAAGAAGTTTGAGACAGCCCAGGTGTCCCTCTTCAGGAGAATGGATAAGAAAATGTAGCCTATACATCTTTTTAAAAAAGAAACTACACAGCGGTTGGTAAAAAATCAACTAGATTTTCATATAGTAATGCAAATGGATCTTAACACAGTGTTGAGTAAAAAAGAACAGTGCAATTTACAACATTTTGAATTATACAAACAGACATATAAAATAACACTACGTATTTTTCAAGGATACCCAGATATACAGTAACATTAAATCCATTAGAGGAAGTGCCTATGGGCAGAGAGGAACAGATATGGAAACAGGGAACTAGGAAAAATAATAAAATAACAAAACAAGAGAAGAGCCCCTGCATGAATCCATGAAGTCCGTGCACATTGAATTGAGCAAGATGATTCACTCAACTCTGTGTACCTGAGGACCAAAAGAAAAATAAAAGTCCCTGTCCATCTCATGTAACGTGGTAACCTGGGTGCTATGGTAACCAGTATCTCTTGGGGCTAACTTTTCTCCCAGTTGTCTCAGGCTCAGAGTTACTGATCTTGCTGCATTCCAGCTCTCCACTGTGTTTCTGAGTACACCATCCCTCTTCCAAACTGTGCTGCCACTGTATGCCACCTGCTGTCAACTGCCCTATCTGGGGGAGGGGGGTGTTCTGAAGGTTTGGCGCAATGGGGGACACAGGAAGGCAAGGGTGGTTATAGCACAGCATGGTAAACTTAATCACACTCTTTTGAGCTCCAGACTCCTGTATCCAACAGTCTCCTTACTAACATGCATCTCAAACTTATTAAATGTCCCAAACTGACTTCTGGATTTCTCCACCTACTGCTCTGAATGTGCTCTGAACTCTGAACTCCTCTCATCTTCTCCATCTCAATAAATCACTCTTGTGTTTCACTTATACTGTGTGACCATTCCATCATTAATTCTTATCAACGATAAATGTAAACAATAGCATGAATACAACCACAACTAAAATGCTACCCTAGTGCAAGCCAACATATCTGTTGCCTAGACTATTGTTATAGCCTCCTAACTGGTCTTCCTTCTTCTATTCTTGTGCCCTACAGTCTGTTCTCTACCCAGCAACCAGCATGATCTTTTAAAGACATCAATCAATGTCACTCTCCTGCTCTAAAACTTCCAATGGCATCCCCATCACACCTAGAATAAAATGCCGATTCCTTGTGAAGACCCACACATCCCTCCATGGCCTGGCCTCTAGCACCCTCTCTGTTGGCCCTTCCCATGACATTGCCCTGATCACTGCTAGCCAGAGCCTTCTCTTCACTCCTTGAGCATACCAAGCCTGTTGCTGCCTACAGGGCTTTACAGGTATTGTCCCTTCCACCTGGAATACTCCAGCACATGCTATCCTCTTGGGTTTCAACAGTTCTATGCACACAGCCAGACTTCCACCTGCCAGCATCTATGTCTCCTTGCCTGAGGGCTTTCTCTGGTGAGAACCTCTCCTGCCTGTGCAAATGGCAGATCATAAGTGCCAGAGAATTACTGTCCCCTGGCAGCAGTCCTCAAACAATGAGATGGGAATTGGTGTGTAAATACCCCAGCTCCCTCATCCCTTCGGGTGGGAAGGAGACTTAGAGGTACATATTTTGTTCTGGATCCCAGCGTTCCCCAGCAGGATTATGCTTCCTTGCCCACAGTGGTAACTTGCTTGATAACACAAACTTTGTTGGCTTCCTTCTCTTTCCTGTCTCCCTTTCCCACTCTCCTGCCAAGGCTTCCTGAAATCCATCCTTTAAATAGACTAATTGCCCATGAATCTTTGTCTCAGGCCTATTTCTGGGAGACCCCAAACTAAGACACACACCCCCCATCAGGTCTCAATGTAACCATCACCTCCTGGGAGAAGTAGCACAGCATAATGATCAGGAGGGTGGGTTCTGGGATCAAATTTCCTGGGGCAAAAGTCTGACTCCACTACCCGCTAGCTTTGTGAACTTGGGCTCTTGTGCTCAATATTCTCATCTGTAAAATGAGAAGTAATAGTAGCAACCTACCTCATTGGGTTGCTATGATGATTAAGTGCATTAATAAACATGATGCATGTAGAATATAGCCTGGCATGTAATAAGCACTCAGTAAACATTATCTTACAATCCCTGAACACGCCAACTAAAATAGGTCTTGGCCTTGTAACTCTCTATTCCTTTCCCTTGCCTTTTTTCTACTGAACACATCACTATCTGATATTATATTCCAGTCTATTTGTTCATTCTTTGTTTTCTGTCTCCCTTAATAAGCCTCTTGGCCCATGAGCACCAGTACTCAATGTGTAGTTCCCCCCATACCCCCAGCTCCTAGCACAGGGCCTGGCTCTCAGAAGATACTCAAGGGACATTTGTTCAGTATATGACTCTTAGTCAACACCATTCTTAAAAGGTCCCTGAAGTTAGTCCCCACTGTGTACTTCTCATTGCCAAGTAAGATGGCACATTTCAAAGTGCTGTGAAGGTGTGGGGCGGGGTTGGGCGCTGCTGGGTTTCAAGCAAGGAAGCGACTGCTTCAGGCTAGTGTTTCTGGAAGCTCACTCTGGCAGGATGTGCAGGTGGACTGGGGTAGCTAGACGCTGAAGGCAGGAGTCCTGCTGGAGGCTCTGGCTTGGCCTAAGGTAAACAGATGAGGTGCAGAGATCCTGAACACAGGTACAGTTGCAGGGAGGAGAGGAAGCCCTGACAGGTGAGAGTGGAAAGAAGGGAGATTCTGAGGTCTGGAGCCTGGGTCCGGACTGATGGACAGGTGGAAAAAACACAGGATGAAATGGGTATGGGAAAAAGACATTGAATCTAGCTTGCACTGTATGAGGTTGAAAGTCTGTGGGGGCACCTGGAGGAGACAGGTGTTGGTGCCCAGTTGGATATACTGGTCTGCAGCTTAGGAGCCATCCAGCAAGGACTGGAGCCATCAACTTGTGGATATGTTGTAGTGTGGAGAAGGTTGAAGCAACAGAAGGGAACATGATCACTAACTGCTGTCCAAAGGGAATCCCAAGCAATACCAGAGGGCCTTCCTGAGACCTAGATGGGGCCACATGCCCTGGGGCCTTTGTTCCCACTGAGAAGGGGCTGAAGTCCTGGATCCCTGTGGATCCCTTTGCACTTGTGTTGGTGCTCTCCCTCAGGAATGCTCACCACTTTTTCTTTTCCCCCTGCCCTCGCCTGGTATCCCATTGGCTCTGCACTCAGCCCTGGGAGGCCTTAAAGGCCAGGCGAGAAGTCTCTTTCAATGACCAGCATCATCAGCAGAAGTCCCAGAGAAGAGACAGCAAGAGGGCAGCACCCAAAGGCAGGCGCAAGCTGATCCCTGGAAAACCATGGGGAATGCAGGCAGTGATCATTTGTGACCCACAGCAATCCAGAGACCTGTAAGATCACCTGACTGGCCATGATGCCATTGTAGGACTATCCCCAGAGTTTGAGGTGGTGGTTAAGAACACAGACGCCGAAGTCTTACTGCCTGGGCTTAGAATCCCGATTCTGTGGCGGGGTGGATTTTGGCAGGTTGTGTAACTTCTCTGAGCCTCAGATGTCTAGTATGTAAAAAGAGCAAAATCATTGTACTTCCTTCAGAGGGCTGCAGTGAGGATTAACTGAGATAATATATGTAAGGGCCCTGTGTCATGCCCAGCATGTGATGAGTTGGTAAATAGGGGCTGCTGTGATTATTAAGCACCCCAATTTCACCCTTTGCTCTTGGGGAAAGGGAGGTAGTTTGCAGACAGCCCTGGCCCATGAGAGGCAGAGCTGAAGCTGCCAGGAATTGCTTCCAATACATATTTGGATTAAGTACTACCAGACTGTTTGCCTAGAAGCTGGCAAACTTTAGGTTCCCCAGGACTCTTCTTCCTGCCTAGCCCAAGGTGCTTTATAGCAAGTACAGAAGCTGATGAGGAAAGGTTAAATGAACAAATAAAGGAAGAAATGAAGGAATAAAGAAAGGAATAATGAACCTTCTGTTTTGGCTTGTCAGCATGGGCCTTCCTCTGATTTCACACTGCAAACTTAGAATTGCCTTTACAATGTAGTCTGTTGCAGTCTCTTATGAGTGGGCATGTGTGCATGTGCATGGGTGTGCGTGTGTGTGCGTGTGCTTGTGTCTATTGAGATTAACATGGGAATAAATCACAGATGTTTAATCTTCTTGGTCCCTGACAGGCCACTTAAGCAGAAGTTATCAAAGACATAATTTAACTTGCACTTCTTTTTCGGCTCCCATCAATCTCAGCACGGACAGTGGTGGACTACAAAGTGCCTCATGAATTAGTAAAGAGACATCAGCTTATCTAGCCTTTACTGCTGTATTGACTTCATTTTAGGATTTGGCCACAATAAACAGCAAAGAACTCATTTCCTGCCCAAGATGCAAAACAGTTAATCCTCAGCAGGGGAAAGAAGATTCTAGGTAGGGTGGGAGTTGGAGCAGGGAGGGGCACATTCCTGAGGTAGAGATTTCCAGAGCCAATGTTCAAACAGGCTGCCTCCTTGTGACCCAGAGTGTGTGGGATTCTGTGGAGGCCTCCGACTTGGCATCCCGTGTGAGTGCTTCACCTCGGAAAGTTCGTCTACAGAGGAGACGCCTCAGGGACAAAACGCTGTGTGAACCCCACAAGTCTGTAAATCAGGATGATGACATGTTTAAACTGGAGGGGATTTTAGGATTTCTTCTCCCTTCACCTGAGTTTCCCCTCAGGAGGAGGTTGATGTACCAATGAGGTACGTCATTCTTAAAGGTCCTTCTAGCTGTAACAGTCTACAACCTGATTCAACACATATGTGCTCTGTAGTATGAATGTGTATGGGTGTGTGTAGGTGTGTGAGTGTGTCTTGTTTTGTCTAAAGATGAAGGCAGCATTTGGCTGACACTCATAGAGAATGAGCACTTCTATACAGGATGTTTTCTGGGTATATGAACCCATTCCTAGAATGTACATAGGACCTCAGACTGTGGACAATTTTTTTAATCAAAATGAAACCTCTAAAAGATGGGATGTGGGCAAGACATCTGTTGTCCCCACGATAAGTATGGTACTTTTCCTAATTAATCATGTTTTTGTCACATTTGTGTTTATTTAATACATCTATGGCTAAATTGGGATACTGTCTGGATAGCAATGTTAATCAGAACAAGTGTGGATCATGGTTTCTAATCTTAAAAAGTCAGCACTGAAGAATATGCATTCTTCTCAAGTTCCCATGGAAGATAGATAGATAGATAGATAGATTACATTTTGGGCCATAAAACACACCAACAAATTTAAAAGAATAGAAATCATACAATGTCTGCTCTCAGACTATAATGGAAATCAATAACAGAAAGATAGCTGGGAAATCCCAAAATACTTCCAAATTAAACAACACACTTCTAAATAACACATGGGCCAAAGAAGAAATTGCAAGAGAAATTTTAAAATATTTTGAACTAAATGAAAATGAAAACACAAATTATCAAAATTTGTGAGATGCAGTGAAAGCAGTGCTTAGAGGGAAATTTATAGCACTGAATGCATATATTAGAAAGAAGAAAGATCTAAAATCAATTATCTAAGCTTCCACCGTAGAAAACTAGAAAAAGAAGAGCAAATTCAGTCCACAGTAAGCAGAAGAAAAGAAATAATTAAAAGTTAGAGCAGAAATCAATGAAATTGAAAACAGGGAAGTAGAGAAAGTCAAGGAAACCAAAAGCTGGTTCTTTGAAAAGATCAATAAAAATGATAAGCCTCTAGCCAGGCTAACTAAGAAAAGAGAGAAAAGACACAAATTATTAATAGCAGAAATGAAAGAGGGGACATTATTGTAGATCCCATGGACATCAAAAGGATAATCAAGGAACACTATTAACAACTCTAAGCCCACAAATTTGATAACCCAGATGAAATGGACCAATTCCTTGAAAGACACAATCTGCCAAAACTCACAAAAGAAGAAATAGACAATCTGAATAGGTCTATATCTATTAAAGAAATTGAATCAATAATTAATAAACTTCCCAAGCAGAAAGCACCAGGCCCAGATGGGTTCACAAGTGAATTCTACCAAATATTTAAGGAAGAAGTTATACCAATTCTCTATAGTCTCTTTCAGAAGAAAGAAGTAGAAGAAATACTACCTAACTCATTCTATGAGACCAGCATTACCCTAATACTAAAACCAGACAAAGACATTGCAAGAAAAGGAAACTAAGGACCAATATACCTCATGAACATACATGTAAAATTCCTAAACAAAATATTAGCAAATCAAATCCAACAATGTATAAAAAAAATTATAAACCACAACCAAGTGGGATTTATCTCAGGTATGCAAAGCTGGCTCAACATTCAAAAATCAATTAATATATTCCATCACATCAACAGGCTAAAGAAGAAAAATCACATGATCATCTCACTAGATGCAGAAAAAACATTTGGCAAAATTCAACACCCAGTCATGATAAAAATTCTCAGTAAACTAGGAACAGAAAGGAACTTCCTCAACTTGATAAAGAATACCTACAAGAAACCTACAACTAACATCATACTTAATGGTGAGAAGCTTGAAGTTTTCCCACTAAGATCAGGCACAAGTCAAGGATATCCCCTCATACCACTGCCTTTCTACATTGTACTGGAAGTTCTAGCTAATGGAATAAGACAAGAGAAGGAAATAAAAGGTATACAGATTGGCAATAAAGAAATAAAACTATCTTTGTTTGTAGATGACATGATCATCTATGTAGAAAATCCGAAAGACCTGACAAAAAAATTCCTGGAACTAATAAACAATTTTAGCAAGGTTGCAGGACACAAGGTTAAGATACAGATCTCAATTGCTTATACCAACAATGAACATGTGGAATTGGAAATTAAAAACAAAATGCCATTTACATTATCACCCCCAAAAATACTTCTGATATAAAACAAGATACATACAATATCTATATGAGGAAAACTATAAAACTCTGATAAAAGAAATCAAAGAAGAACGAAATGGAGAGGTAGTCCATGTTCATGGTTAGGAAGACTCAATATTGTCAAGATGTCAGTTCTTCCCCACTTGATGTATAGAGTCAATACAATCCCAGCAAGTTATTTTGTGGACACTGACAAACTGATTCTAAAGTTTATAGAGACAGGCAAAAGACCCAGAATAGCCAACATAATATTGAAAGACAAGAACAAAGTTGGAGGACTGACATCACCCTACATTAAGACGTTCTGTAAAGTTACAGTAATCAAGACAGTGTGGCATTGGTGACAGAACAGACAAATAGATTAATGGAACAGAATAGAGAATCCAGAAATAGGCCCACATAAACATAGTCAACTGATCTTTGACACAGGAACAAAGGCAATACAATGGGGCAAGGATAATCTTTTCAAAAAATGGTGCTAGAACAACTGGACATCCATATGCGAAACAATGAATCTAGACACAGACTTTTTACCCCTCACAAAAATTAACTCAAAATGGATCACAGAGCTAATGTAAAATACAAAATTATAAAATTCCTAGAAGATAACATAGGAAAAAATATACATGACAATGGGTTTGGTGATGACTTTTTAGATATAACAGCAAAGGCACAATCCATGGAAGAAATAATTGATAAACTAGACTTAATTGAAATGAAAATTTTTTGCTCTGCAAACAACACCGTCAAGAGAATGAAAACAGAAGCCCCAGACTGGGAGAAAATATTTGCAAAAGACACATCTGATAAAGGACTGTTACCCAAAATACACAAAGAACTCTTAAAACTCAACAATTAAAAAAAAATCCCAATTAAAAAATGGGCCAAAGACCTTAATAGATATCTCACCAAAGAAGATATACAGATAGCAAATAAACAAATGAAAAGATGCCCCACATCATATTTCATCAAGGAAATACAAGTTAAAACAACAATGAGATACTGCTACACACTTATTGCAATGGTCAAAATCCAGTATATTGACAACACCAAATGCTGTTGAGGATGTGGAGCAACAGGAACTCTCATTCATTGCTGGAATATAAAATGTTACAGCTTCTTTGGAAAATAGTTGGTAGTTACTTGCAAAACTAAACATATTCTATTTTTTTCACTAAGTATACTCATTATATGATCCAGCAATCATAGTCAAAGGAGTTGAAAACTTATGTCTACACAAAAACCTGCACATACATGTTTATACCAGCTTTATTCATAACTGGCAAAACTTGGAAGCAACCAAGATATCCTTAAATAGGTAAATGGATAAATAAACTGTGGTACATCAGACAATGGAATATTATTGAGCACTAAAAACAAGTGAGCTATCAAACATGAAAAGACATGGAGGAAACTTAATGCATATCACCAAACCAATCTAAAAAGTCTACATACTGTATGATTCTGACCAAATGACATTCTGGAAAAGGCAAAACTATGGAGATAGTAAAAAGATTAGTTGGGGTTTGGGGAAGGGAGGCATGAATAGGCAGGGCACTAGGGATTTTTAGGGCAGTGAAACTACTTTGTATGATACTATCTATAATGGTGAATACATGTCATTATACATTTGTCCAATCCCACAGAACGTACAACACCAAGAGTGAATCCTGATGTAAACTAGGGACTCTGGGTGATAATTAAGTGTCGATGTATTATTGGGTCATCGATTGTAACACATGTACCACTCTGGTGGGGGATGTTGATAGTGGAGGAGGCTGTGCTTGTCGGGGGAGGTATGTGGAAAATCCTGTGCTCAGTTTTGCTGTGAACCTAAAACTTCTCTAAAAAATCAAGTCTATTTTTCAAAAAAAATAGTCATCACCAAGTCCCTTTCTCTGGCCTGCAGAACGTCAGTGCCCAACAGACCCTTCGAGGCCAGGAGATCTGGGCTAATAAGCAGCCTACGATTCTGGAGGCAGCTGCATTAACCTTCTTCCCAGGCTTAGAATTGTGCTGAGTATACCGTAGGTGGTAGATAAATGCCTACTTCATTGAGTCATGTGGCCTCTCTTGTCCAGTACAGGGGTAGCCCAGAGAGAGATGTTTGCCCTGGCAAAGGTTGGGCCTGACAACTGTAGTCAGAGGAGACCCCTCTTGTCCAGTTGCTATACTTGGGGTCATCAATTATTGAACCAGGCAGCAATTCAGTGCTGCCCCCTTGGGCTGCTGAAATGAATTGGAATGCTTGCTCTGGCACTATTTGTCCCCAGAGATTTTCAATTCTTATTTCTGATTTTTAATTTTTATTTTTTATTGCCTCCTTTTTTCTCATGCTTTTAGCTGTCATTCACTGGCAAGTACCGGTTCCAGAATTATTTTTTTCTTTCTGTTATTACTGCTAAGATCTGTGTTGGGAAATCAGATAATCAAGAATGTTAGAATTGGGCATGGCTGTAAAAGAAGAAATTAAGTAAACCCTAAGGAGGGCAAAGTGAGGCTAGAGTGAACGGGTTTCTGGATTTCTGATGAGAAATATGCATAAGACTTTAGCTTGTGGCTTGAGGCTAGGTACTCATATTTTCCTTCTTGGTTCTTAGCCATGTGCTATATCCTAGAGAGAAATGAAGAAATAACCTACGGATTTAGGAGATGGTTCTTCAGATACCTTCCCCAGAAAGATTACCATCTAGGATTTCAATATAAGACTGCAGAGTTGTCTGGCAGGCCCTATGCAGGCTCCATCAGTGCAGGTCTCCTTATCTCTGCTCCCTGGAAGGCAGGTGAGTAGTTGAGGAAGGTTTAGACAATGTGGGCATTCTATCCTTTTTTAGGGCCACTTTCTCATAATCCTTTTCTTGGGGGGGAAGAGTAGTCAATTAATGGAACTCAATACACTGAAGTGACATCGAGCTAAAACACAAATTATTTTAGTGGGGCGTCTGGTAAGTGGTGGGTTGTTCAGGTATTCAGGATATGTACATCTCTCAAGCACTGCCCACTGCCTCTCCTGTATCTTCTCATGGTGCCTCCAATAGGGTCAAGACCATGTTAAGCAGATGATAGAGCAAGTTGGGTGGGGTGCAGATGTTATTAAATTAGATCCCAATCAATGGAATCCCCAATTTACAGTGGAACCCTCTTCATGTCGCATGGGAGACAGAACAAATACCTCCCTTAGAAGACCCCACTTTCTACTTCTGCCATTTTTCTCCATGCATTGTTGTGCTGTGTTGTGTGCGGTACCAGGGGGACTAAATCTAGGTGACCAATGGTCCCAGTACCCCCTTTGCAGAAGCCAGGATACTTTTCCTTGGACCTCTAAAATGACAGAAATGGTACAGCTTTCTCTGGCTAGGAAGACTTTGCTGACAGCGTAAAGGGAGTGTGAGGACACGTCCCAGTTACATCTCTCTCCTGCATCTCCCTCACCCCTCTTCATCGTCTCATCTCAGTAAAAGGCACCACATCCACTCAGTCACTCTCTCCTAAAGTCCCGGCTCATCCTTAACTTATGTCTGTCTCTCAAACCCCATGTCCATGAATTCTTGACAGTTCTATCTCCAAACTATGTCCTCAATCCATCTCCCCTCCACCCCTCAGGGATCACCCTTGTCCCCCTTCGCTGCTTTCCTGGAAGCCTGTGGCAGTCTACCAACTGGTCCCCTGCTCTCTCTCGATCCCCCTCCAAGAAGTTCCCCACCAGTAACCACAGGAATTGGTGTAAAACCTTAAATTGGCTCATGGCATTCCATTGCTCTCACCATCAGATGACTTGGCATCACAGAACAAAATCCCAAGACCTTACCGTGTTCCATAAGCCCTGTGTGTCCTGGCCCTGCTTACCTTTCTGACCTCATTCCAGCCGTAGTGGACTTCTTTGTGTTTCTCAAACATGCCCTTCTGTTCTCCGACTCGGGGCCTTTGACTTGTTTTCTCCTTTGCCTGGAAATTGTTCCCTGAGGGCTTCCTATGGCTAGTTCCCTCTCACCCTTCAAGTTTAGGTTCAGAGATCACCTCCTCAAAGATGCTTTCCCCGACCCCCCAGTCTACATAAGGAACTCCTTTGCATTTTTCTTTAAGTGCATCATTGCACTTGTCACAGCTTGTGATTATATATTTCTGTTCCCTTGTTTGTTATCTTTTTGCTCCCCTAGACTGTGTATTCTAGGAGGGTAGGGGCCGTGTCTTGCTTGATCACTACTGTCCCCCCAGTGCCTAGTGTTTCTGCTTCCTAGGGCTGCCATAACACAGTGCACAAACTGGGTAGCTTAAGACAGCAGGCATTTATTCTTGCACAGTTTGGGAGGTCAGGAGTCTAAATTCAAGGTGTTGGTAGGGCCATGTTTCCTCGAAGGTCTCTGGGGGAGGAATCTTTCTTGCATCTTCCAGCTTCTGATGGCTCCAGGTATTCCTCAGCTTGTGGCTGCATCACTCCAGCCCCTGCCTCCATGGTCACATTGCTTCCTCCTCCTCTGTCTGTCACATCTCCCTCTCCCTCACTCTCATGAGGACACTTGTCATTGGATTTAAGGCCTACCTACACAACTCAGGATAAACTCTTCCTCTCCAAATCCTTAATCACACCTTTTCCCATATAAGGCAATAGCCACAGGTTCTGGGGATTAGGACATGAACATATCCTTTTGGGGGACCACCAGTCAGCCTGCTATACCTAGTGAAGAGCCTGGCACTCAGTAAGTGCTCGAAGAACATTTATTGAATGAATGAATGAATTAATTAATTAATGATAACAACTAGGGTTTCTATGACCAGAGAAACCAGCCAGTTTCCTTAGTGGCCCTCATCCTTGATTAGAAATATTAATATCTGCCCCTGGGTGTCTTTCCCAAGCAGGTGCTTGGCACCCTGCATCGCCGCTCACCTGCACACTTGAGGCGTGAGCTTCACTCACCATCCTAGCACCATGGGCATTCTTGGGGCTTCTCTTAGTTTGGCACCAATAGGTGAAGTCTACACTCAGTTTCAGAGACACTCTGCACCACCCACTGAAGTGGGAAAAGCAGACCCCTGAAGCAAAAGGGTGGCAGATGGATCAGTAAGGATCTTAAAGGAGACAGGATTCACTCCAATGGGTCAAATGAAGAGATTTTAATGAGAAAGCTACCACACTGCCTAGTGGAAAGGTGAAGAAAAAACAACAGATGGTGAGGTCCCCAGTGGGAAGTTATTATATTACCACCATTAGGACCAAAGGGACAGGACGAGAAAGAATGTTAGCGGAGCCCTATGATAGCGGAAGCTGTGGAGGAGCTGTAGTCACAGAGAGATGGACTGAAACAGGGAGGGGGCTGAGGAGGAAGTACCCAACCTGCTCTTCCACCCTTTGATCTACCGGTGCTTTCAACTGGCAGAACACAACCAGAGCCAGAGGGAAAGGGAGCTTGTGGATGCTGCCCATAGAGGTCAGCTCCCTGGGGCACAGAGCTGGGAAGAGAACAGGGTATGGGCCTGGGGCAGAGGCGAATGGAAAACAACCAGCCAAGCAGGTTACCAGCAATGCCTCTGTTTGAAGAATTAGAGAGGCAAAAGGGACCAGACAATTGGTCTAATGTAAGTGAACAATGAGTAAGAAATTCAGGGTTCATCTCTCCTTCCCTCTCTTCCCCACCATTGCCACCCCTCCAGGTAAGCAGGCAGGACTACCACAGTGGCTTCCCTGCATCCTTATCCTAATAGTCATACTACTGTTGTCTCTGGGAATCCAGCCACTGAAAGTGAAGATGCTGAACCAACAGCAGAGGGAGAGACTTGCAGAGAGCAGGGGGAAAAGGCCACCAAGACATTAACAAGGACCAGGGAGAGGAATCTCAGCAAGAACTTTAATCCTATTGTGGGTTTCATGGTTCAGTCTCTGCCCCTGCCACAGGGTTAAAAAGAAAAAAATAACTTTAGCTTTTCCCTTGCAAGTTGGAACCAAGAAAAGCATAAGAACTGGAACAGTCTTTCTTAGCACAGCTGCATGTTTGAACCCTAGTGACCAGAAGGGCTGCTCCAGCTGAAAGCACAGATTACACATCTCCTCTGGGTACCCAGTCATCCAAGCTCAGGGAAGGTTCTTTTCTCCTAGCAAAGTGCACCCTGTGGCCCCAGGAAGGACATACTTTTACAAAGCAAAACACCTTTACATTTTCCCACCATTATTTTATTTTGATATCCACTTGAATTTAGGAATTTTTTTTATTTACTAGAAGAATAAAATAAGTATTAGAAATGTTAGAAAGGATAAGTTGCCTCCCTGCAAAGCACTAAAATAGGTACAGTTTCATTCTGTCCTTGTGTCTTCTCTGTGTGCTGTCTCATCCCTTCCTGAGCTGCTGTGGGGCTCTCACCTCCCTCCTTATAGGCATAGGATAATGCTGGCTTTACCCCATTTTCTCTCTGATCCTTGTGAGCTCTGTGGTCTATGCTTTCTTTGGGACAGGATCTCACTTTATTAGGCAGGACAATCTGTTAGTCTTGCTCATGCCACACTATGCTGTTGGGCAGCATCTGCTAAGAATAGTTCCTGTGTCTATTGACAGCTCTATGGGAGGAGCACCTGTCTGGGGCGGACGACCTGCTTTGCCTGGATTGTGGGTTGAGCCCTCTGTTTGTCGTGAAGAAGTCCAGAGGACCACTGTGATAGTGTGTGCCAACCCCCTAATACGAGGGATCAGACATAAGGTCCAGAGGAGTGGCATGGCAGGCACCAGGCCACACGTCAACCTGAAGGAGGTTTACGGGAGAGGACAGAGGCCTCCTGAGACCCAGGGTCAGGGGCTTATCCCTACAGCATGGCCTCAGGTCTTAAAACGCTCTGGAGAGCTGTCATACTTTTTCTTCCCAATGGATATACCCTTAAGGTTTTGATGATTTTAGTAGTACATAAAACTTGCTTATTGAAAAATTTCAAACAATTCACGATTGTGTGAAATAGCAAGGGAAATTCCTTTATCATTTCAACCCACAGAGCTAACAACTTTTCCAAGTTTGCACAGTATACATCCAGATTTTTTCAATGCCTCTATAGAATACATACATACACATATATGTATGCTTTAAAGCTGAGTTCAAACCTATGCACACTCTCCTGCATCCTACTTATTTTACTTTAGAATACATGGGCAGTCTCCTACTTTCACACATAATACAGGTCTGAAAAGATGTTCAAAAGATGTGCAAAAGTGAATAATAGACATACATTTTCTAAGGTGAGAGCAATCTCAGAGATCTAAATTATTCTGGCATCTTGTTCACATTCTTGCAATTTGTTCTTATACTTTGCAGTTCATCACCAAGTCCACCAGCTTAAGTTCTATGAGTAGCAAATTAAGGCCAATAACTTTCTCCTTGCAGTGCCCCAGTGATTTCTTTGTTTCAATTTTATTAAGCATATACTAGACCTTGTCATCTGGAAAAATATAGACATTTTAATTTCTTTTCTTATTATTCATTTTATAAGACAACAAGGGCATGACGCAATAAAGTATTAGAGCATAATTGTACAAACCTGTCCTGCTGTGCAGACAGAGATGGCCATGCTCCTTAAATTAGGTTAAGGGATGGCCAGCAGTGACACCTTGCAAAACTTGAATATGCATCCTTCTGCTGAATCCTGGAGGTCTAAATCTGGCAATGGTGGCTTAGAGGGTCTCCGTGTGTGGGGTAGAGAAGTGTGGTCTAGTCACAAGTTGAAATTATAAAGTCAAGGATCGTGTATCATGGATGCCTTGCTGGGCAGCGATAGTTGACTCTGCTCATTAAAAAGAAAAGGGAGCTTCCTTAAAGGAGATTGGGCAGCTCACAGAAGTGCTGGAGGGCCAAAGAACTAGGTTTGGAGCTCTGTTTTGAGGAACAATGAGCAAATCCACCCTGCAGAACTGTCTTGCTGAGAAAATGCTACTGCTGCCACCAGTAAGCCCTAGATGCAGCCCTTGGCTCTTCTAGGAACTCATCTTCACTGAAACTGCCCCTGCTGCTAACACTAATACTACTTGTGTGTCAGAAGCTCAGCCCTGCAGTGCTAAAGGAGGCTGTCTCAACCACTACTCTTGCCAGCAAAATGCTGCCCCTCTCTGAGCCCATTTTCTCGCTTCCTTTTTGAAGTCTTGTTTCCTTGGTGGAACCAGGTTACATACCTGTTTCCTAGTGGCAAAAGAAGCTGGGAAGTGCAATTTCTAGCTTCTACCTTGGGGAGAAGGTATCACAAGACAGATAATCCCTCAAACATTGGAAAGGTATTCAAGAGCTACTAGGAACCCAGAAAAAAGAAGAAAAAAAAGAAGTAGTCTTCTGCAAGAACAAATAACTTCAGTGGATTCTTTTAAAGGCTGAATAGTATTTCATTTTATGCATATACTGTGATTTATTTAGCAAATCTCTTATTAGCATACATTCAAATAATTTCCTTTATTTTTTGCTATTAAAACCATCCTACAATGAACATCTTTGTGTATGTATATGCACGCACATGTATAAACACATAAACATGCATATATATTTGTACACTTTAACTTACTTTTATAGGATTAATTCTTAGGAGAATTGCTGGTCACAAGGTATTTAAAATCTTACATATTTATATATATTATAACGTTGTCTTCCTAAAAGCTTGCTGAAGTGTATCTCAGCAAAGCAAGATCACGTTTACAACAGTTAAGTTCAGGGAGTTTTAATAGTATTTAATAGTATTCAAAGACACAAAAAAATAAATAACACATGCATGTTTCTATATGGTATCTTTATTGACTGGAATAGCTAGAATAAATGGAATGGCCCCTTGCCCTACTGAGCCCAAAAGCAGAAATTTGTATTAGTAGTCTATGGATATATACATGGATTTTTAGGCTATCAATATGGGCACTATGTGGTTGGGTCTTTGTGATTCATTTTTGTGATATTCCCCTGATCCCTTAGGAAAACTAACTCCAAGTTACTGAATTAGCAGCAACCATATGGTTGTAGGATAATGACTTCATGACTCTAGAGGGTGCTATTTCAAGATGTAGTCTGTGGGAATTGTGCCCCCTGGAGTTGTGTGAAATATAACCTGCACAACAGTACCTATCACCCCTGCCAAGCAAAGTAACAGTGATCACTTGGAAATTCTTCCAGTACACCTTTTGGAATTTTAATTCATTTGTCCAAGTCAACTGATTATGAAACATTAAGCCTGGTTTCCCCTCTAGAACAGTGAGGCAGCAATGGTGACAGCTCCTAAGTATGTAAGAAATGGATCTTGAATTCTATGATATTTTCCATTCTCAACTTTGCCCAGCGGCCAATGGTTCCTTCTTCCAAGTGACATATTGATTGTACCTACATGCAGGGTGAGTATGATTGTGTTCAGTATTTTGAGCTCATCATCTGTTATCCCATTCTTATTGTCATCCCAGGCCCAGACGACATCAAATTGGAAGCAGTAGTGTAGAAAATTACGAACAAATCAAAAAAGACTACAGCTGTGAAATGAATTAGGCCAGCGCTCCACATTTAGTATTTCTCCTGATGTGAACACCCTGCTCCTTTCCTTCACCCTGTTAGCAGGTCTCAGAGCCAAGAGTGTACTAAAATAATTAGAGATCCACTCTGACCCTGCTTTGAAGCTAGGTACAAGGTGTCCCTGAAAGCAGGAGATTCTGCTGTCCAAGAAACCATGTCACATCTTGGAGGCCATGGGGTGGCTCACCACGGTGTGACAGTAAGGAAGCAGGGATTGACGCCTGGTGATTTATGTGGCTATGAAAGGCAATTTCACTCTTCCAGGGCACCTGGGATGGCCCATTCCCCCAGGTTTTATGAGATTCTCATTAATCACACCCCTCCAGGTGGATTTGTGACCAAGGGGCTAATGAGAGGATGCCATGTTGCTAGTTGGCATGAGTGTAGGCGCAGCTCCATCAGGGTGGGTAATTTCATGCATCATCAGAGTGAAAAGCCTTAAGGAATGGCATGTGGGCAAGGCATACCTTGTCACCGTGATAACTGTAGGCTCCTCTGTCATTGCACCGTGCCTGTTGTCACTTTTGTGTTTGCTTAACGTACCTGTGGTGTGTGTAAATGGGGCCTGCATTTTAATGTTAATCAGCACCAGTGCAGAGTCTTTCTTCTTGTTCTAAAAATTCAATTCTGATTTTTTTTTTTTCTGGCTCATAGAGAGTCTGGGCCTGGAGAATGGGGCCTGGGGACTGTCCCCGTCTCAGGTGCTAACTCTTCAGAGTTTGTGGGAAAGATCACTCTGGGTGCAGTCACATTTGTCTCGCACCCAGGCTCAGCCCCAGGCTGGTAGCACTCAGGATAGTAGATAAAAGCATGCTTGTTCCACTCCTATTGGGACCTTGTGAAACTGGGCAGTCAGAGATAATGTCGAAAGAGAAGGCATTCCTCCTGAGAAAGGCCTGTTGCCCTTCCCTGCCCACAATTGGGCTTCCTTAGAGAGGCCAAGAGTAGGGGGTCCTTCCCTTCCTCCCACAGGGATTCTGCCCTGCCTGGAACCGCCTGACTTGACTCAGAGCTCTGGGTTTGGTTTGGAAGCAAGGCAAGCTCTGAGGTCAGGGTGAGTCCCCCTCTCAGGGAAGGGCAAAGGCTGTTTCACCCTCCTGGGAAATCCTGCCCCTTGCCAAGCTTACCCCATGGGCTTCAGACATCTTCTTTGTTCACTTGAGGTTGGGGAAAACCTGATGGGCTACTGTCTGAATTTCAGTATCCCACTCATGTATTAAATTATCCATTCAATGAATATTTATGGAGCACCTACTATTGCCACACACTTGTCTAGGTATTGAGGACATTGTAATGAATCCAATAGATAAAAGTCCAGCCCTCATGGAGCTTATATTCCAATGGGGAGAAAGAGACAAAAGCCAAATGAATAAGCAAAATATAGAGTATTTTGAAAGATAAGTGCTGTGGGAGAAAAGAAGCAGGGAAAGGGGACAGGTAACACGGGGGTGGGGGGGAGGTGACGTGTTAAGGAGGCCGGTCTGGAGAGGCCTCATGGAGAAGCAGGGCCTGGAAGAGGAAGGAGGGAGCCCAGTGGATGCAGGGGAAGCATGTCCTCAGGTGGGAGCACAGCAGAGTGAGCGAGGCGGAGAGAAGACAGACCCAAGTTGAAAAGACGACAGGGGCCTGGCCACGAGAGGCCTCAGGCTCTTCTGTGGAGGGAAGTGAGAAGTACTGAAGGAGGGGCCAAGAAAGGAGTGCTATGAGCCAACTGATAGTTCACAGGGTGGCTCTGCTCCTGCTCCAGGAAGAGTCCCTGGGGTGAGCAGGAGAAGCAGAGACCTCAGGGTGCAGCTGAGAGTTGGGGTGGCCTTCAGCAGAGGATGGCTGCACAGGCAGTGACAAGTTGTCAGAGTTTGGATACACTGGGAAGTGGAGCTAAGGAGTTGGGTGTGGGAGAAAGATAACTCCAAGGCTTTCAGCCGGATTAGCTGAACGGATGGACTTGCTATCATCTGTTTTGAAGAAGATTGAGTGGAACAGCTTTGGAGAGAAGAAGATTAGAAATTCAGATTTGAGTCCATGAAGTCTGAGATGGCCATTAGCTATTCGGGTGTAGGTGCTCAGGGTGGTTGGATGGAGGAGTCTAGTGCAGGCGAGAGGTCCAGGTTGGAGGTGTAAGTTCCAGGGCTGTCATCTTACACAAGGTGAGAGAACCCATGATGAGGAAGCGTTCCCAACATGAGTGAGACTGAGAAGAGATCTAAGGACTAAGACCCAGGTCACCCAAATATTTAGAGAGAAGAGACGTAAGTAGGAACTAGCACAGGAGACTAAGAAGAAATGGCCAAGGAGGCAGAAAGAAAACCAGGGGTGTGATCTCTCTCTGTCCTCGAGGAGCCCACAGCCTGGGCTTCCTGACCACTGAGTCCAAAAGCACACCTCTGGGCTCCCGCAGCCCTTCCTTTCTATACCACTCTGAGTGTCACTGTCACCTATGAGCCTGACCTGCCTTCCTGCCAGACTATAAGCTCCTCGATGTCAGGCTTCTGTTCTGAGACCTCTGAATCTTTGAATCTTAGTCTTGCCTTGCATATAGCTGGAACCAGTAAATATCTTCTATGAAACAACCACTTATCCTAACAGCCCCTCAAGGTTGTTTATTCATTCATTCAACACATATTTACTGAGGGATGATTATAGGCTAAGTGTTGACCTGGGCCCTTGGGGATACAATGAGCACAGAGATAGTCCCCACTCATGTGATGATGCCATGCTATGAGGTGACACTGTACCATACTGCCTCTTTCTCTCACCCAGGGCATTCATGCCCACAGCAGGACCTCTCCTCTCACCTGTGGCTTCAATCTTAAGTTGAACCCACTTGGATTTTGTTTGGGGAAGGGGAAGGAGTGGTGATATCTTCACTGTTTTGTTGTTGTTGTTGTTGTTTTATTGTTGCAAACCCAGGAAGTAGGGGCCAGGGGCCAGGGCAGTTTTAATTTTAAGGAACTGGTAATATTCCTGGTCCACACACCTTCCCATATGTGTACAACAGGGGTGTATCTCTCATCAGGGAGATAGTCATTGTGGAAGCAGTTGGGTTACTTCACAACAAGCCCCACCATTATTAAGCATGTAAGCATGGTGCTCTCTGGGGCCACCTTGTCTTCTCTGTCCATAGGAGTCCTGTTGAGTTTTAGTCACTCACTTTCTGGGGAGTTCTGATTCTCAGAGTACATCATATATATGACTCATTACTGAAGCCTCCTAAAACAATGTATCCTCACTTCTTAACTGCCTTCATGTGTAAACTAGCAGGGGACCACTTTCCACTCCATCTTAGATGTCAAGAACAGGTGGGATGAAGTTAGGGTGTCTATGTTTAAAAAAAAAAGAATAAAATAGGCAAGAGATCAATAAAGTTGTCAAGTAGAGGAACTATTTATTCCTTTACCTTCCACCAAGGATGAAGTAAATAAGAGATCCCATTGCCTGGAGTATTTTGTTTTTAAAGCAATATAAATAACTAAGCTCTGGATGAACAAGGCAATGCTCTCCAATCCATATTGTGTCTGAATCCTGGGGGAAATCCACTTTCACCCTGCTTGCTATGAGTGCGAGGGTTCTCTCTGGAGAAGATCAGAAAAAGGATGGTGGAGGAACAGGACACAAGGACTCCATTGCACGGTTATTTTCTCGATTAGTAATATGCTGGCATATCACAAATCTCAGTTGATGTTGTCTGTGTGAGGACCTGTATGAGTGGTATTCCAGAGAGTTCAAAATGCTACTTTAACAATAAATGAGTGGACTCTCACTTCTAGGATGATGGAGTAGACAATTTTTTCCCCATTCTTCTTGCTAAATACAATAGGACATTACATATGAAACAAACATAAGACAATTCTGAAAGGTGAAGAGAATAAGGCAGACCCACTAGGGACTTTAGGACCCAAGGAGTGTCACATTGATGAGTTCCCTGGGTTTAATTTTTGCCTCATGTGTCCCAGACTTGGAGCTGAAGAAGCCAGCAATCTAGGCCAAGTGCAGTGGCTCATGCCTATAATCCTAGCACTTTGGGAGGCTAAGGCAAGAGGATCACTTGAGGTCAGGAGTTTGAGACCAGCCTAAGCAAGAGCAAGACCCTGTCTCTACAAAAAATAGAAAAATTAGCTGGGCATGGTGGCGTGTACTTGTAGTCCCAGCCACTCAGGAGGCTGGGGCAGGAGGATCACTCGAGCCCAGGAGTTTGAGGTTGCAGTGAGCTATGATGATGCCACTGCACTCTAGCCTCGGTGACAGAGTGAGACTCAAAACAAAAACAAAAACAAAAACAAAAGTCAGCAATCTGGAAATCAAACAGGTACAGGCAAAAAATCCCCAAGAAAAGCCCTTTCTTTCTCACCAAAGGACCACAAAAGAGCCTAGCAAGACAGAAAACTTTTAGACAAAAACTAAACTCTACTCTACTCAAATGTCCCATAAAAATCTGTGGCCCCACCCCTACACACACCAACAAAAGCCAAGTGGGAAGCCTAGACTTCCACACTCGCTAGGCTAGAATGAGGTGCCCCAGTACCACTACCAGAATTGCATCAAAGATGGCCAAATAGGAGGCCTGGATTTCCACCCCACCAGCAGGTACAAGGCACCCTTCCTCTTGCCCACTGAGGTGGTATCAAAGAAGGCCAGGTAGATAGTCAGGAATTTCACCACCACAACTTGTACCTTGGTAACAAGGCCACTCTCCCTCCACCTCATCCCCCTCATTATGTCAGTGGAGGCCATGTGATGAGCCATGATGAGGCACTCCTATCCTTCCCTGCCAGGGAGGTATCAGCAAAGGACTAATGGGGAGCTAGAACTCCCACCCTTGCCGATCAGTAACAAGGAACTCCCCCATCCTCACTTACTTGTCAATGGAAGCCAAGTATTGATCCTGGACTTCTCTATACCCACTTGGCAGTAACAGACAGCACTGCTCACCCCTTCTCCTACTAGAGCAATGTCAGAAGAAGCTGGCTAAAACAGAGGTTTAAATAAGAAGATCCAGAGTCTCAGAACATAATATTCAAAATGTCCAGTTTCATTCAAAAATCATTCATCATATAAACAACCAGAAAGATCTCAAATAATGGAAAATACCATCAATAGATGGCAACATTGAGATGACAGAGATGTTAGAATTATTTGACAAGATTTTAAAGCATCCAGCCATCATAAAAATGCTTTAGCAAGCAATTATGGACACATTTGAAATAAATGAAAAGAATAGAAAGTCTCAACAAAGAAATAGAAGATATAAGGAAGTACCAAATGAAAACTTTAAAGCTGAAAAATACAATAACTGAAACAAAAAATTTAATGGATGGGCTTAATAGCAGATTGGAGGAGCAGAGTAATTAGTGAGTTTGAAGATAGAGCAATAGATTACCCAATCTGAACATAGTAGAAAAAATAGACTGAAATTAACAGAGTCTTAGGAAAAGTAGGACCTGTGTTATCAGAGTCCTGGAAGGAGAGGAGAAAGAGGGAAGCCTAAAAGAGTACTCAAAGAAAAAATGATGGAAAACTTCCCAAATACGGCAAAAGACTCAACCTATAGATCAAGAAGGTTAGCAAACTTCAAACAATATAAATCCACACCAAGATATGTCATAATCAAATTTCTGAAAATTAAAGACAAATAAAAACTCTTGAAAGCAGCAAAAGAGAAATGACACTTTATATGGCAAAAACAGTTTAAATGACAGAGGATTTCCCATTATAAAAAAGATAGAGGCCAGAAAGAAGTGACACAACCTCTTTCAGCTGATGAAAGAAAAGAACTATCAACACAGAATCCTATATCCAGAGAAAATATTCTTCAGGAATGAAAGGATAAGCAAGACATTCTTAGAAAAAGGAAAAATAAGAGATTTGTCTCCAGCAGAACTACTCTAAAAGAATGTCTAGGCTGGGCGTGGAGGCTCATGCCTTTAATCCTAGCACTTTGGGAAGCTGAGGCAATAGGATTACTTGAAACCAGGAGTTTGAGACCAGCCTGAGCAAGAGCAAGACCCCATCTCTACAAAAAATAGAGAAATGAGCTAAGCGTGGTGGTGCACACCTATAGTCCCAGCTACTTGGGAGGCCGAGGCAGGAGGATCACTTGAGCCCAGGAGTTTGAGGTTGGAGTGAGCAATGATGACGCCACTGCACTCTAGCCCAGGTGACAGAGCAAGACCCTGTATCAAAAAAAAAAAAAAAAGTCTAAAGAAAATCTTCTAAAAAGAAAGAAAATAAAAAAGGAATCTTGGGACATCAGGAAGGAAGAAAGAACATGGCAAGCAGAAATACGGGTAAATACAAAAGACTTTCCTTCTCCTTTTGAGTTTTCTAAATTATGCTTGATATTTGAAACAAAAATTATAACACTATCTCATGTGGTTCTAAATGTATGTAGAGAAAAGAATTAAGACAATTTATATTATAAACAGGGAAGGATAAATGAGGATAAGATTCCTACACTTTACTTGAACTGGAAAAATTATGAAACCAGTATACTGTGTAATAAATTATGTATATATGATGTTAGTCTTGGAAGCAGCCATGAAAAAGCAATACAAAGAGATACACTCAAAAACACTATAAATAAATAAAAATAGAATTCTAAAAAAAGTTTGAGTAACTCACTAGAAGGTGGGAAAAAGAAAACATAGAAAAGAAAAACAGAGAACAAACACAAAAAAATATAACGGCAGGCTTAAGCATTAACATGTCAATTAAATGTAAATGGTCTAAATAGACTATTAAAAGAGAAATTTTGGAATGGATTAAAAAACATGACTCTATTATATGCTACCTACAAGAAACTCACTCCAAATATAGCAATATAGGCAGGTTGAGTGTAAATGTATGCAAACATTAATCCAAAGAATCTAGAGTAGCTATATTAACAGCATATAATGTAGACTTCATAGCAAAGAAAATGCCAGAGACAGAGAGGGACATGATATAATGGTAAAAGGGTCAGTCTACCAAGAAGACATAGCAATCCTAAATGTGTACGCACCAAACAATAGAGCTGAAAAAATATGAAGCAGAAACTAAGAGAACTGAAAGGAAAAACAGACAAATTTAGTTATAGTTAGAGACTTCAATACCCCTCTCTGAACAACTGATAGAACAACTAGTTAGAAAATCAGCAAGAGTATAGAAGAATTTAACAACATCATCAATAAACAGTATCCAATCAATAGTTACAGAACACCCCACCCAACAACAGCAGAATACACATTTTTTTCAAGTGTGCACAGAACATATAACAAACTAGACTATATCCTTGGCCATAAAACAAACCTCACCAAATTTGAAAGAATTTAAACCATAGAGGATATGTTCACCAACCACAATGTAATGAAATTAGAAATTCATACAGAAAGGTAACAGGAAAATCTTCAAACACCTGGAAACAAAACAACTCACTTATAAATAATCCATGGGTCAAAGAGAAAGTCTCAAAGGAAATTTTAAAAATTCATTATACTGAAATAAGATGAAAACACATATCAAAATTTGTGGGATACAAAGCAGTCCTGACAGAAATTTATAGTACTAAATGCATACGTTAGAAAAGAAGAAAAATCTTAAATGCCTAAGCTCACACCTCAAGAACCTAGAAAATGGAAGAGCAATATAAACCCAAAGCAAACAGAAAGAAGGAAATAATAAAGATAAAAACAGAAATTGATGACATTGAAAATGAAAATCCAATGGAGAAAATTAATCAAACAAAGAGAAAGTTCTTGGAAAAGATCGATAAAATTGATGAACCTCTAGCAAGTCTGACAAAGGAAAAAGGGAGAAGGCACAAATTACCAACACCAGGAATGAAACAAGGGATACCACTACAGACCCTGCAGACATCAAATGGAGAATAAGGTAATACTAACAACTTTACACACACAAATTTGACAACATAAATGAAATGGAGTAATTCTTTGAAATATTCAAACTTCCACAACCCGTGCAATATTAAATAGATAATTTGAATAGTCCTATAATTACTAAGAAAGTTGAATTAATAATTAAAAGCTTCCCAAAAAGGAAATCTCTAGCTCAGGTGGTTTCACTGGAGAATTCTACCAAAGGTTTGAAGATTTCACACCAATTCTACACCATCTCTTCCAGAAAACAGAAGGGAAGGGAATATGTCCTAATTCACTTTATGAAGCTAGTGTTACCCTTATACCAAAACCAGACAAAAATACTACAAGAGATAAAATAAAGACCCATATCCCTCATGAACATAGACACAAAAAATCTTAACAAAATATTAGCAAAGAATTCAGCAATATATAAAAATTGTAAACCATGAGAAATAAAAAGAAAACCATTTCTTTCATGCTGATGAAAGAAATCAGAGAAGATCTAAATATATAAAGAGATACACTTAACATAGTAATATGTCAATTCTCCCCAAATTGATATACAGGTTTAACAAAATTCCTACCAAAATCTAAGCAAGATTTTTGGTAGATATAGGCAAGATGATTATAAAATTCATGTGGAAAGATAAAAGACCAAGAATAGCTAAAATAATTTTGAAAAAAAGAACAAATTGGGAAGAATCACTGACTTCAAGAGTTATATAGCTGCAGTAATCAAGACTATGTGGTATTGGTAGAGGATTAGACACATAAGTCAATGGAACAGAATAGACAACCCAAAATAGATCCATAAAATATGCCTAGCTTATTAGTTCATTTTATTTATTTTATATTGAGGTGAAATGAATGTAAAATTAAACACTTAAAATGAAAAAATCAGTGGCATTTAGTACATTCACAATGTTGTGCAATCACCACCTCTATCTAGTTTCAAAACATTTTTATCACTGCAAAATAAAAATCCATAGCCTTCAGGTAGTTAATTCCCATTACTTCTTCCAATCATCAATCTGGTTGCTGTTTCTGTAGATTTACCTATTCTGGATATTTCATAATAATGGAATCATATAATATGTGACCTTTTGTGTCTGTCTTCTTTCACTTAACATGTTTTTGAGGTTCATCCATGTTGTTGCATGTATCAGTACTTCATTCCTTTTTATGGCTAACTATAACAATATTCCACTGTATCTACATACCATAATTTGCTTATCTACCACCCACTGATAGACACTTGAGTTGTTTCCACCTTCTGGTGTTGTCAATAGCACTGCTATGAAAATTCATGCATAAGTTTTTGAGTGCCTGTTTTCAATTCTTTTGGGCATATACCTAGGAGTGGAATTGCTGGGTCATATGATAATTCTATGTTTAACTTTTTAAGGACCCATCACACGGTTATCCACAGCAACTGAACCATTTTACATTTCTATCAGCAATGTATGAGATTTCCAGTTATTCATGTTCTTACCAACACTTATTTTCCATTTTTAAAAACATTATTATAGCCATCCTGGTGGTTATGAAGTGGTATCTCATTGTGGTTTTGATTTGTATTTCCTTAATTCAAATTTTTGGCCATTTGTATATCTTCTCTGGAGAAATGTCTGTTCAAGTCCTTTGTCCAGTATTTAATTGTTTTGCCTTTGTTGTTGTTGAGTCATAAGATTTCTTTATATGTCCTGGATATTGATTCCTCATCAGACATATGGTTTGAAAATATTTTTTCGTATTCTGTAGGTTGTCTTTTTACTTTCTAGATAATGGTCTTTGATATGTAAAAATTTTTAGGTTTGATAAAGTCCAATTTATTTCTTATTTATTACTCATGCTTTTTGTGTTATATCGAAGAATCCATTGCCAAATCCAAGGTCATGAAGATTTACTCCTATGTTTTCCCCCAAGAGTTTGTGGTTTTAGCTCTTATATTTAGGTCATTGATCAATTTTAAATTAATTTGTGTATTTGGTGTGAGCTAGGGGTTCAAATTCATTCTTTTGTATGTGGATATCCAGTTATCCCAGTGCCACTTATTGAAGAGACTGTTCTTTTTCTCCATTGAATAATCTTGGCACCCTTGTTGAAAATCAATTAGCCATAGATGTATGCTTCTAAATTCTCAATTCTATTCCATTGGTCTATATTGTCTATCCTTATTCCAGTGCTGCACTGTTTTAATTTCTGTACATTTGTATTAATAGCAAGTTTTGAACTGTGAGTCCTCTGACTTTGTTCTTTTTTTTTTTTTTCCAAGATTGTTTTGGCTATTCGGGGACCCTTGCAATTCCCGCCCAATTGATTTTTGACGAAGATGCAAAACAAGTCAATGAAGGAAAGATAGCCTTTTCAACAAATGGTGTTGGAGCAACTGGACATTTATAGGAAAAAAAAATGAACCTCAATCTAAGTCTCAGATCTTGTACAAAAAATGGATGATGGACTTATATGTTTAATATAAAACTATTAAACTTTTATTTAAAAATAGGGGAAAATCTTTGGGATCTTGAATTTAGACTTGACATGAAAAGCAAGACCCATAAAAGGAAAACATGATAAATTTGATTGCATCAAAATTTAAAAACTTTTGCTCTGCAAAATACCCTGTTTTAAGGAGTTATAGACTGGAAGAAAATTTTTGTAAGCCATATCCACAAAGGACTAGCATCTAGAATGTTTAAGGAACTCTCAAAACTCAATAGTGAAAACAACCAAACAATCCAATTAGAAAATGGCCAAAAGACGTGAAGAGACATTTCGCCAAAGAGGATGTACAGATGACAAATAAACACATGAAAAGATGTTCAACATCATTAGCCATTAGGGAAATGCAAATTAAAACCATAATGAGATATCACTACACAACTGTCAGAATGACTAAAATAAAAAATAATGACAATACCAAATGTGGGCAAGGATGCAGAGAAGTAGAGTCATTCATACTTTGTTGGTAAGAATGGAAAATGGTATAGCCATTTTGGAAAATAGTTTGGCTGGTTCTTTTTTTTTTTTTCCTTTTTCATGGAACACTTTTATTCAAAATTGGCCATTTCTTTAAAAAAATAAACATGCAACTATCATACAAGCCAGCAATTATACTTGCAGGCACTTATCCCAGAAAAATGAAAATTTATGTTCACACAAAAACCTGTACACAAATGTTTGTAGCAACTTTATTTGTAACAGCCAAAAAATAGAAACAACCTAGGTAGTTAAACAAATGTGGCACTTCCATACCATGGACTGCTACTCAGCAATACAAAGGAACAAACTACTGATATATGAAATAACTTGGATGAATCTCAAGGTAATTATGCTGAGTGAAAAAGGACCCCCAAAGGGGTTACATACTGTATGATTCCCTTTATGTAACATTGTTGAAATGACAAAATTATATAAATGATAAAAGAATAGTGGTTGCCAGGGATTAGGGATGAGGGGAGAGGGGAAGAGAGAAAGGAGATCAGTATGGCCATAAAAGGGCCTCAGGAAGGATTCTTGTGATGGAAATGTTCTGTATCTTGACTGTGTCCATGTCAATATCCTGGTTGTGATATTGTACTATGGCTTTGCAAGGTGTTACCATTGGGGGAAACTGGGTAAAGAGTACACAGGATCCCTCTGTATTATTTCTTACAACTGTATGTGAATTTAGAAGTATTTCAAAATAAAAAATTTAAGTAAAAATTAATAAGTGGCATGTTCTTTAAATTTTTCCCATTTGTAATAACAGACTGACAGCCTGTTGGTGTGTAGCAACACACACTGGTTAGGTAGAGGAGGTCAGGTAAGGACACTCACGATTCCTTTGCTCAGCCTATGTCTTGGCTGAATGTCACTGACTTCTGGGATGCTTGAGACTGTTACAATTTTAAATTGGTTTTTTCTTAGACATATATGTTTGATTTGTGCCCATAATAGGCTGTGTTTAAAGACTAGAAACATAAGGAATCTGATGATGAAATACAAGATAATTAAGAGCAAAAAATGGCAAGTCTACAATTCTGCTTCAAAATTACCTTCACCAATCTGTAAATTGCATTCATCTGATAAAAATCTTTATTTAGAATATCAAGATGTCTTTGGTACTTCAAAAAACAGTGTTAAAAAGAGAAAATAGAGTGACAATTATATCCAGTTTGGTTTTTCCTTTGTTGAGAATAAAGGCTCTATCCATACCCACAATGTGTTATTTGCAGAGTGCTTGCAAATAGTGGCCTGAAATCTTTCCCCTCCTGCCATTTATAAACCAAAAAAAAAAAAAAAAATAGAAATTATAAAAATAAAACAGTAGTGTTTTTAGCATAAAATTCCAGAATTTCAGACATCAATTCTTGAAAGACAATTTTTGCTTATTCTTGATGCTATGTCAAGGAATTAAATCCTAAAATACTTTTCAGTATATATTCAGTCCCCAAACTAGATATAACTTATTATTTTTTAGTATACTTGTCTGAACATTATGCTTTCTTTCACATAATTTAATAAAAATTAAACACTGTGTATTTGTTGTTAAATGATACAAAATGGAAATTTGTCTGTAATGATTGTATATTATGAACATTATTGATTGCATTAAAGTGAACTTTAGAAGATAATATTTAATATGATACTCTGAAATAATTTGTTTAAAACTTCAAATCACTCTTTTGTCACATACTATCCCAAAATGGCAAAACTATTTTAAAAATTTTTGAGGAGGGTTTAGTGAAAGGCGTTTGTAAGTCACATATGGCTAGGCAATGCTGATGTGTGTGCATGCATTTGTCAGCTTTAAAGCATCCTGTTCATGTCAGTTGTTATGTGCCCACTGTCTTTTATCTGGTGCAATTAAGAAATGGAGGGCCCTGGTTAATTAAATGTTCTCCATAACTGAAAATTACCATATGTCTCCTCACTGGGCTGGAGTCAAGAGACTTCAACCTGTGACTAGTTTGGGGTTGTTGGCAAGTAAAGTGTAAAGCACATCTCCACATGCAAAGAGGGGATGATATCAATATTAATAGCGTCTATCTCCCATGGTGTGTGTCTGAAGCCAGTCAAATAATACATTAGGTTTTTATTTACATTTTGGCTTCTTTCTCATCTGGTATATTTTCTACTTCAAGTAATGGCAAAACCCAACTAAATCGATTTAACTAAGAAGGAAAATAAGTCCCGAGGTAGGACATCTTCAGAGTTGGTTATTTTAGCAGCTCACTAAGGATCTAGGTTCTTTCCCTTTCCCTGTTCTGCCATCCTCCATGGGTCACCTTAGCAGTTCTCAGGGTCACAGATTGGTGGCCATGGGTCTAGGGGTCCCTTGCAGTTAATGACAGTATCAAGAGGGGCAAGAGTCACCATCTCTTCCTGCACCTCTCTTTACCCCACAGCCAACACTCTCTCACCTCCCCTTGGCCAGAACTGGGCCCTGCTCACCATTTAGCTAGTTCCTGGCAAGGGGCTTCCTGACTGGCTTAGACCATACTGAAGGTGAGACATCTGAATGGAATTGACATTCTATAGGCAGAAAAGAAGACAGAAATCTATTTGAATGTGCAACCGTGTCTACCATGGTCTCCTAGACTACATGTTTGGTTTTGATTTTCTATGACAAGGGTTCATGATGAGGACAATTAGATAAATACACCAATAGGTTCAGAACAGAAGGTTCTCCAGGCACCTATTTATTGGAGATGAATTCTGAGACATGTGTTAGCTGCCACATACACATACACAGTGTGTAACTGATACAGAACTATACAGTGATTATGAGGACAGGCTCTGGGTTGAATCTTAGCTCTGCCATTTGCCAGCCAATTTGCCATAGATAAGCCAACTTCTTTGAGCTTCATTTATAAAATGGGGATCTTGCAGAGTTGTTGTGAGGGTTAGGTGAAACAATACATATAAAGGGCTAGGACTGGTGCCTAATGCATAGTTAGCACTCAATAAACATTAAACGCTGGTTTGACAGCAGTGATGATGACTTTGCACTTCTCATCAACTGAGCAGCTGGTCTTTCCTGCTTCACTATCACCACTGGCCACTATCCCCTCTGCCCGTCTGTTCTCCATACAGCAGCCAGAATCGTCTGTTAAAAACATACAGTAAATCATGTCATTCTCTGATTTAAAACCCTCCCCCAGCTCCCGTTACACCTAATATCAGACCTAAAATCCTTACAGACTTCCCCCTTATCTATGGTTTTGCTTCCCATGGATTCAATGACCCCTGGTTAACTGCAATCTGAAAATATTACATATAATGAGATATTTGAGAGAGAAAGAGAGAGAAACAGCATATTCATATAACTTTTACTACAAAACATTGTTATGATTGCTTTATTGTATTATTAGTTATTGTTATTAATCTGTGACTGTGCCTAACTTATAAATTAAACTTTATCATAAGTATGTATGTATAGGAAAAAACAGAGTGTATATAGGGTTTGGTATTATCCAAGGTTTCTGGCATCTACTGGGGATCTTAGAACATATCCCCCGTGGATAAAGATGGACTACTGTATTGATTATGGCCCACAGGACCCTGTGGGATCTGGCCCTTGCCCAGCCCTCTCTGTCTTCTGCAACTCTTTACCTGGCTCCCTCTGCTTAGCCACATTGGCCTGGTTCACATCAAGCCAGTTACTCTGTCACGTTCTTTGTGCCTGCTATGCCTTCTGCCTAAATGCTCTCCCAGTTAGATATTCTCATGCCTTGCCCTTCATCTAATCATGTCTCTGCTTAAGCACCTCCCCAGAGAGCACTTCGTCCTCTGCTCTTTTGAAAACAATCACCACTCTTACTTCCAGTTACTTCTTCTCTCAGTCTGGATCCCCTAGATCTGTGGTTCCCAACCCCTGGGCCACAGAACAGTACCAGTCTGTGGCCTGTTAGGAACTGGGCCACACAGTAGGAGATGAGCAGCAGGTGAGCAAGTGAAGCTTCATCTGTATTTACAGCTGGTCCCCATTGCTCACATCACTGCCTGAGCTCTGCCTCCTGTCAGATCAGTCACTGTCTCCCATCACCCCCAGATGGGACCCTCTAGTTGCAGGAAAACAAGCTGAGGGCTCCCACTGATTCTGCATTATGGTGAGTTGTATAATTATTTCATTATATATTATAATGTAATAATAATAGAAATAAAGTGCACAATAAATGTAACACACTTGAATCATCCTGAAACCCTCCCCTCCAACCACCCTTGGTCCGTGGAAAAACTGTCTTCCTTGAAACCAGTTCCTGGTGCCAAAAAGGCTGGGGACAGCTGCTCCAGAAAACAGAACTGGAGGCAAAAGCTTATGTGCTAACACTTTATTGAGGAGGAGGACAATCCCAAGGAAGTAGGAGCAGGGAAGAAGAAAGTGCAAATGCTGAGCAGGCCACAGCCTTGGCACAAGTGTAGCTGTGTGCTGGGTCTCCCGGGACATCTTCAAAGAGGACATGGGGGCACTGCGTGTCAGTACAGACCATCCAGGGAAATGAGGGGGATTTATCATCTGGCTCCCTCCTGTGTCCAATCTCCCACTGGTCAAAGTCCAGCCCTCAGGGCATTAACTCTCCCAGCCTCTGTGTTGTACTGAGTAGCCTCTCCAGGCAGCCTCTGGGGAAGCCCTGACCAACAGGTAGGCGTGAGGCGAGTCTCTCCTTGTCAGTTGGTGCCACATACAGGGCTTTCTGATCTGAAGTAGTGAAGTAGTGGCAGTAACAACAGAGGGGACCTGGCTCTAAGACTGTGGGAGCAGCATGAACAGTTGATGGGCCACTCTGGCCAGGAAGCAAAGCAGGTGTCCAAAGCCCTGGTGGGGACTAGGGGCAAAGAAGTTAGAATGGCTGCTCAGATCTAAGGTGCTCTACAAACTAAGTCCAGTACCATCTCACAGATCCATCCTCATCTTGCATTGTCTTCATAGCATGTGAGATGACCCACCATAATACTGCATATTCATTTTAATAGAATGCATATTCATAAGAATGGAAGCTCCCTAAGGTAGGAGCTCACCTTTTTGAATAATCTGTTTTATTCCTGGGTTGGAAAACAGGGTCATGACAAAAATTTGTATGCTTCCCTTTTGAACAAAGGAAGTTGGCCCCTCCCTTGCCTCTCCCCCATACGCTCCCTCTGTCGTCCTTTCTCCCACCCTCAGTAGGATGTGGCACTTTGTGGCGTGGAGGCCTGGCCATCTCGTCCCAAATTCTCCTTTGTGCACACTGAATTCTTAAAGTCGCAAAGCTTAGTTTCCTCCCGTTCAGTGCCCTTCTTAGGCCCCTTGTGCCATTAATCCAGCCCCTGGGAGGTGAATGGGAATTTTGTCTCAGAAACAATGCCATGGTGAGGGTTTTGTTGTTCGTTTCCCTCTGCTTTTGCCGGTCACAATCCCCTTTCCATCACTGCCTCTTCTCGTTCATTCCAACCTCTTAATTACTATTTCTACTCTACCCCACTGCTTCCTTACCTTGAAAATCTCCCCCAATCACAGTTATCTCTTGAATGAATACCTATCTCCATGCTGCCTACTTTTTTCCCTAAATCAAAGTTAAAAATCATTATTTGTATGTGATTTCACATCTAGGATTTTGAGCTTATTGCCTACATTCCCCTCAATTTCTGAATTTCTGATTAAATGAATCATCATTTTAAAAGTCAGCATTAATACTAGACTTACAGGAAAACTTTAACGTCACAGCTCATTTTAGATCAGAGTAGCCCTAACTTCTATAAATACTAGAAAAATAAAGGCATAAACTTTTAGAATTGAAAATGCTCTTAGAAATTCAGTTAGTATGACAGCCCCGCACCCAACCATCCCCAACTCCCACTTGAGAGAGGAGAAAACAAGATGCAGGAGAAGTGTGACTCACCCAGGCTCACTGAGCTCTAGAGGGGCAGAGACGGAGAAAGGCCTAGCCCTGTGCCTCCCTATACAGGGCTCTCCTGAGCACAAGGCTGCTTCTTCAATAAACTGCATGGTTTGGTTTGGTTTGAAGATTTACAAAGACATTTTTTGGACAGGCAGCAGAATGTTAAATTATGCAAAACAAGGAAGACTGTTTCCTGCCTTTTCCCACCTTCTAACATTTGACTTCCCAGTCTGGCTTCTAACGGGTATCTCCGGGCACTGTCTGACCAGCCCAGTATAGGCCCCCAAGGGTAACCTGACTCACAGCTAGTGACGTAGACACTTTCGGTTGAATCTGGAGAAAGTGCCTTGATCCCATGGCTTTATGTCATACCTGGGTACCCTGATGTGCTGCTGTAATCTGAAATGACCTGTAGGAGACACACTTTGTTTGGCAGTAGTTTTTCATCATATGATTGTGTTTTGGGTAAGAATAGAAATAGAAAAAGATGGGAGGGTGAGGCAGAAGGATCGCTTGAGGCTAGGAGTTCAAGGCTGAAGTGCACCAGGATTGTGCCTGTAAATAGCCACTGCACTCCGGCCTGGGCAACATAGTGAGACCCCGTCTCCAAAAAAAAAAAAAAAAGGTTGGGATGTTTAAATTTTCTGATCTTGTCCCAGGAGTTTATCGGAGAGCGGGACGCGCCCTTAGAGGTTGCTTACAACTACCGGCGGAGAAAAACTGCGCTCCCGGCGCGATCGGAGCCCGGCTGTGCGCCAGGCTGGCGGCGGCCGCCATCTTTACAGCCGCCCGCGCGGAGCCGTGAGCTGCGTCTCTAGCTCCGCCCCGCCCCGGCCCAGGGCTCACCCGCTGGGGCGAGACAGGCTTTGCCTGTGGTGGCCAGGGACAGCGGCATCCGTGGGTTCCAGGTGGGACGAGATCCCGGAACTGTAGAGGTGGGACCTTTGAGTATTGGAAACAGTTTGCAGCTCGTCCATCTGGTTCTGCTACCCCGGCTCTGGCCTCCGACAACTCCGCTCCGTGTCGGTCCTAGTGCCCGCCCCTCAGGTCCCAGCCCTCCTGTACCCCAGAGATCGCTCATTTTGAAGGTTGTGGCCATAGTGACTCATTTGGTATAACTGCTGGTTTCCCATGACAACCAAATACCTCAAGAGCCACAGGCTGAACCAGAGCAGCTCCCCATAATCCTGCCCACTTCAATAGGGAATTTTGCGCCACCCAAGAGTGCTTCCAGCTGCCACTACTCCCCCCTCCCGTGGGAACATCCCCCCGGTGGAGACTGCTGGGGATAGAGACGGCCACCTGCCTCGCCTTGAGGTCTAGTGGTGGAAAAGGGTACACAATGGAGATCCCCCTATCAACCAGTTTCACGCGGAGACACACATCAGAAGGGCAGTCACACGTGGCTAGATGAGCAACCTCTGAGCTGTGTAAAATTTTCCCAACTCAGCTCTCACACTGCAGCCAAAGGAAATTGTGTTTCTACCAGAACCTCAGGAAGAGCAGGGTCAAAGTAACCCCTAGGAGCTACAAGACCCCTCCCAAAGCACAGGGCTTTCGCATACCCCAACTGGGAATCAGAGTCTGCTACGGACATAACAGAATACCTAGCTAATAGAGAGCGGAGGACTCATATTCTCAAGTACAATCCATTAGCTCAGAGCCCACGCTGGGAGGTCATTCTCAACACACTCCACTGGGAAGAGGAGAAGACCACAGGTCAGAGTTAACTCAAGATCCAACAAACTTGCTAAATACACCTAAGGCAATACAGGCCACTACTTCTCCTCCCTGGCTTTGCCAAGGAAAAATAATTGTGGGCCTGGTGACGGGTATAAACCTAGCTCTAACACCCCCAGGCTCTCGACCAAGAGACCAGATGAGAAAAAACCAGCGAAAAGAACTCAGGGAACTGAAAAATCAAGTGAAAAGTCACCCCCACAAAAGAAATTATCAGTCCTCAGAAAATGGATACCAAACCAATGAAATGGGTAGAAGGACAGAAGAGGAATTTCGTTTAGGATTATAAGAAAAGCTCATGAAATTCAAGAGAAAAATTGAATCCCAGCACAAAGAAACCACAAGAAAAATGCAGAAATGAATGAAAAAAATTCTCCAAAGAAATAGAAATATTACGGAAAAATCAAATAGAAATCCTAGAATGAAAGAAGCATTCAAGGATCTACAAAACACAGTGGAAAGCCTTAAGAATAGGCTGGACCATGCAGAGGAAAGAATTCAGAGCTAGAAGACAGTTCTATGCACCTAAAAAATCAGCTGAAGAGAAAGAACACAAAAACAAGAGACAGGAAAAAAGCTACAAATGGGGATTATGAAAAGAGGCCAAACAAGGATAATAGGTATCCTGAGGGAGAGGAAGAAAAATTTGCATGGGCTGGAAAATTTTTTGAAGGATAATAGAGGAAAATTTCATGGCTTAGCAGAAATCTCGACATCAAGTAAAAGAAGCACCAGGACTCTGGGAGAGTCAACGTGAAAAGGCATTCACCACGCCACATAATTATTAGACTGACCAAGTAAACACAAAAGAGGCACTTCCTCAGAGCTGTAAGACAAAAAAAGGAGGTAAACACAAAGGGAACCTCAGATTAACTGCAGATTTCTCAACTGAAACCTACAAGCCAGAAGGGAAGGGGAGACATCACAATCTCCTAAAACAAATCAAAGGTCACCCAGATTCGTTATCCTGCCAAACTAAGCTTCTTATATGAGGGGAGAAATAAGACCTTTCCAGATAAGCAATCATGATAGGAATTTGCGAAATCCAGCCCGTCTTGCAAGAAATGTTAGACCTGCATTATACACTACCACGCAACAGACACCCACCTAGTAACAATTATTGCAAAGGCTAAAAACCCCAGAAACAGATCAACATGACGCAAAGAGGTAAACAAAAGATACCACCCAACGAATAATCAGAAATTTACCCCAAATATCAATTCTCTCATAATGTAAATGGCTTTGAACTGCCCATTGAAGAGACATAGGCTGGCTGAATGGATTAAAATACAAAACCAAGTATCTGTTGTCTTCAGAGAAACACACCTCCCCACACACAAAAGCGCATTCAGACTCAGGTGAAAGGAGGGAATACAATTTTTCAGGTAATGGAAACCAAAGAAATCTGGAGTAGCCATCCTCATTTCCGATGACATCAACTTTAAAGCATAAAAGTAAGAAGGACAAAAATGGACACTATATAGTGGTGAAGGGAAAAATTTCACAAGAGGATTTAACAATCCTAAACATTTATGCACCCAACACAGGAGCACCCAGGTACATAAAACAATGCTGCTAGATCTAGACAACATAATAAGCAGGAATGCCATATTGCAGGGGACTTCAACCCCCCCACTGACGGAACTGGACAGATCCTCCAAAACAAAAAGTAAATAGAGAATAAAAGACCTAACAGGACTCTAGAACATTTGGGCCAACAGATATCTACAGAACACTCCACCCAAATAACACTGATATACTTCTTCTCATCAGCTCATGGAACTTTCTCTAAATTGACCACATCCTAGGCACAAAACAGATCTAAACAAATTCAAAAAAATAGAAATCATACCATGTATCTTTTCAGACCAGCGGAATAAAATTAGATATCAATTCCAACAGAACTCACATCTTCCTCCAAAAACTTGGAACTAACAATCTATGATGAAGGAGTATTGGGTCAAGAGGAGATCAAAATGAAATCAAAAGATTATTCGATCTAAACGAATGGGGACACAGTTATCAAAATCTGTGGGATACAGCAAAAGCAGTCTTGAGAGGAAATTTATCGCCTAAATTCCCACATCCAAAAGACAGAAAAGTCACAATCAGTAAACTATGAATCATCTTAAGGAAATGGAAAAGGAAGAGCAAAGCAATCCTAAAACCAGCAGAAGAAAAGAATAACCAAAATTAGAGCAGAATTAAATGAAATCGAGAACAAAAGAACAATACAGAAGATCAATGAAACGAAAGCTGGTTCTTTGAAAAGATAACAAAATAGACAGGCCACTTGCCAGGTTGACCAGAAGCAGAAAGGAAAGGACTCTAATAAGCTCAATTAGAAATGAAAAAGGAGAAGTCACAACTGATACCATGAAATACAAAACATCATCTTTGAATACTACAAAAATCTCTATGCCCACAAACACGAAAATGTGAAGAAATGGACAAATTCTTAGAAACACACTACCTCCCTAGGCTCAACCAGGAAGAAACAGAATTTCTAAACAGACCAATATCAAGCACCGAAATTGAAGCATAATTAAAAATCTACCCACAAAAAAAGTCCTGGACCAGATGGGTTCACACCTGAATTCTACCAAGCCTACAAAGAAGAACTGGTGCCTATACTGCAGAAATTATTTGAAAATATCCAGAAGGATGGAATCCTCCCAAACTCATTCTACGAAGCCAATATCACCTTGATACCAAGCCAGGAAAAGACACAACAAAAAAAGAAAACTACAGACCAATATCCCTTATGATATAGATGCAAAAATTCTCAATAAATCCTTGCAAACCGAATTCAAAGCCATCAAAAAAATAATCCATCATGATCAGGTGGGCTTTATTCCCGAGATGCAGGGATGGTTCAACGTACGCAAATCTATAAATGTAATTCACCATATAAATAAAAGCAAGAACAAAGATTATATGATCCTTTCAATAGATGCAGAAAAGGCTTTTGACAAAATCCAACACCCTTTTATGATAAAAACTCTTAACAATATAGGCATAGATGGCTCATTCCTAGAAACTATTAAAGCCATATACGATAAACCCACAGCCAATATCATACTGAATGGGGAAAAATTGAAGGCATTCTCCCTTAAAACTGGCACTAGACAAGGGTGTCCACTATCTCCACTTCTTTTCAACATAGTGCTGGAAGTCCTGGCCACAGCAATTAGACAAGACAGAGGATCAGGGGCGTCCAGATGGGGGCAGAAGAGGTCAAACTTTCACTATTCGCAGACGATATGATATTATACATAGAAAACCCCAAAGATTCAACCAAGAGATTACTGGAATTGATAAATGAATTCAGCAAAGTCTCAGGATACAAAATTAATACACACAAATCCATAGCCTTCATATATGCTAATAACAATCAAGCCGAGAAACAATTAAAGATGCTATACCTTTTGCAATAGCAACAAAGAAAATTAAATATTTAGGAATATATCTAACTAAGGAGATCAAAGACCTATATAGAGAGATTATGAAACACTGAGAAGGAAATTGCAGAGGATGTAAATAGATGGAAAACCTTACCATGCTCTTGGATAGGCAGAGTCAACATAGTAAAAATGGCTTTGCTACCTAAATTAATTTACAGAATCAATGCAATCCCTATCAAATACCAACATCATTTTTTGCCGATCTAGAAAAAATAATTCTACGCTTCGTGTGGAACCAGAGAAGACCCCGTCTAGCCAAAGCAATCTTAAGCAAAAAGAACAAATTGGGAGGCATCTGTCTACCAGACTTCAAACTATACTACAAGGCTATAGTAACCAAAACTGCATGGTATTGGCACAAGAACAGACATGTAGACCAATGGAACAGGACTGAGAACCCAAATATAAAACCAACCTCATACAGTCACCTGATCTTTGACAAATTCCAGAAAAACGTACACTGGGGAAAAGATTCCCTATTCAACAAATGGTGCTGGGAAAATTGGATGGCCATATGTAGAAGACTGAAAGTGGACCCACACCTCTCACCTCTCACAAAAATCAATTCACAATGGATAACAGATCTAAACCTAAGACATGAAACCATAAGAATTCTCGAAGAAAATGTTGGAAAAACTCTTATGGACATTGGCCTAGGCAAAGAATTTATGAAGAAGACCCCCAAAGCAATCACAGCAGCAACAAAAATAAATACATGGGACCTGATCAAATTGAAAAGCTTCTGCACAGCCAAGGAAACTATCACTAGAGTGAACAGACAACCTACAGAATGGGAGAAAATATTTGCATGCTACACCTCTGATAAAGGGCTTATAACCAGAATCTATACAGAACTTAGGAAAATCAACAAGAAAAATCAAACAACCCTATTAAAAAATGGCAAAGGACATGAACAAAAACTTTTCCAAAGAAGACAGAATGATGGCCAGCAACATATAAAAAGTGCTCAACTTCTCTAATCATCAGGGAAATGCAAATCAAAACCACAATGAGATATCACTTAACTCCAGTGAGATTGGCTCATATCAAAAATCCCCAAATAACAAATGTTGGCGGGGATGTGGACAGGTAGGAACACTCATACACTGCTGGTGGGACTGCAAATTAGTACAAACCTCTATGGAAAAGAATATGGAATATCTCAAAGAATTAAAAGTAGAATTACCATTTGACCCAGCAATCCCACTACTGGGTATTTATCCAAAAGAAAAAAGACATTTTATAATAAAGACATCTGCTCTCGAATGTTCATAGCAGCACAATTCACAATTGCAAAGTTGTGGAAACAACCAGGTGCCCATCAACACGAGTGGATTAATAAAATGTGGTATATGTATGCCATGGATATTACTCAGCAATAAGGAACAATAGTGAATTAACACATCTGGTATTATCCTGGTGGAGCTAGACCATTCTTCGAAGCGATGTCACAGGATTGGAAAAAAAAGCACACTGTACTCACCATCAACTGGTACTAACTGATGAAACTTACACACACAGGGCAATAACATTCATCGGGGGGGGGCGGGAGGGGGGTGGAGGGATGGGAAAACTCCACTGATGGATTGGGGAGCCAGTTTGGGAGATGACCACGATGGGCTCTGAACGGCAGAACAGGGGCAATGTGTATGGCCAAAATGTTGTCCCCCATGATATTCTTAAATTAAAAAAAAAATAAAAAAAAAAAAAAAAAAAAAAAAAAAAAAAAAAAAAAAAAAAAAAAAAAATTTTCTGATCTTGTAAAAGCATATTAATAACTTCCTTTTATTTGTTTCTGAGTCTGAACCACTCACCAATAAGTGAAGGGTTAGAGTCAGGGCTGGGGACAGTAATCTGAATTCATGTTTCCTTTTAGCTCCCCCACTTCGAACTTACTGAATTATATAATATTTACATGAAATTCAAAACTTAACCAATTTTTAATCTCAGTATGCTTGCAAGTTCTGAACAAAATTCTGAAATTCTCTGTGCGAAATATAGCCTATTTTCCAATTGGGGTTGTATTATTAAGCCAAAATTGCCCTGAAAGTTAAAGCACAGAGCAATTGAAAGAGGTGTCAAGGTCTACTGGCATCTGATGCCACTTCCCTGGAGGCTTGTTTTATTTCGTCATTCATATTCACCTTTTTTATTCCAAGGTGACTTAATTCCACTCTTATTTTATGCACGGTAGTTACAATAGCTCACTTCAGATGTTAAAATTATCTCCAAGGGATATTCCTTACATCTGGTTTGCAGCAACTACATTCTTCTACTTCTTTGGGAAGCCTGAAGTGGAAGAATGCAGTGCCTGTTCACTGCATTAAACAGAGCTATTTCTGATCTTGGTCAATCTATAGACCCTGACTTACATGTGACCTTGAGTTATTAAAAAACAAAAGACACACAAAGTCTTGCTTTGATTATGTAATAAGGCCACTAGGCTGACTCAAGGACTTTGTGCTCAGAGCTGAAATCTGCTTTTCCAAACATCTCAATGTCTGAGAGGGGAGCTGAATCCAGCCTCTGAACCACAGTGTGCCATCCTGACCACAGACTTGGTTAGAATTGAATTTCAGAGGGAGGCACAGCATGTTTCCAAACTTCCCTGCTTCCTTTTTATGCCCAGTCCTTCTTTTCTTTTTCCCTAGATGGAAAGTGCCATCCCTTCCCCAATCCAGATGTGGAGAATCTGGCCTCTAGCCACCCTCAGATGTTCAGTCACGGATGGCCTTGGCAAAGATTCATAATTAAATCTGAGACAGCATCATACCAGCCAAGGCCCAGGGGCACTGAGGGTGGAGAGCCTTTATCCTTCTGGGCACAAACCATGGTATCCACATGGGAAGTCACAGCAGATGGAGACCTGGTCTTGTCCAACCCTTCATTTTACACATGGCGAAACTGATACCTGTGGTAGAGATATGACAGGCTCTGTCATATCTGTCACAGTTGGACCGTGGTAAAGGGAGGGCTGGATCCCAGATCAAAACTGTGAAGGCAGGACCATGCTGGCCCATTCACTTCTGTATCCCTAGCAATTAGCACAGTGCCTGGTACATTGGAGGGGCTCAGCTGAGGAAAATCTGTTGAAGGAAAGAATAAATGTAACTCTTCTCCCTCCATGTCAGCCTTCTATCATTCTTCCCTTTCTCCTGATATTTAACTAACCTCATCCTCAGAAAAGCCCTTCTGCCCGTTTCTCCAGGCCAGGAGAGATCACAGAGGCATGGACAGGACACTGTTCCCCTAAGCCAGGAAGTCACCTGGTACCCACACAGCCAGAGCAAGAGGCAGTCTTTCTCTAGGGTCTCCCTCCTAAGTTGGGTGCCAGATTGAGGCTACGATATGACCATTTGGAAGGCCCTACTTACAAAAGTGTTTCCAGTTTATTTGGGAACCAAGACTGATCTCAAAAGCTGTGGATGTTGAAGAGGGATACAGAAAAGTTTGGGAGCCCCAAACTTGGGGATGAGGTCAGGACAGAGAAAGCGTCTTGTTCTAAGGGATAAGAAGAGACCCTCTGGTCCCAGCTTGGTCCGGCTAGGCAAATGTCACCTGGGATTGCCCCTGCATGCCCAGTATCTCACAAGGTTCTGCAGTTGGCAGAGGGCAGATTCAGAAGAGAGAAATAAACTTTGCTCTTTCACAGGCTGTTGAAGGGGGGAGTGTCACCTGATTTTGCCTTCAGGGACAGTTTTCTTGGTGTGGTGTACTGGCCCGCTGGAGCTCCACAAACAAAGGCCGCTGAGACCAGTGGTTTGCCTTGAGAGCACAGCCCTGGGGAACCTGGCCCGGAAAGCAGCTTTAGAGGAGAGTAGAGGGGAAAAGAGGTGGGGAGGAGGGGTTGTCGCCAGCCGACCTCCGTGCTAGCCAGGAGCGGGTGCACTACCCTGGCTCCCGTCCTGCGGGGGCCGAGATGGCCTCAGCGCGCCCGGAGTCCTCGCGCCCCGCGTGCGCTCTCGGCTGCTCCGCGCACCTGCCGTGGTGGGCGCCGCGCGGGTCTGAGCGGCTGGCGGGCGGGCGGCGCGCACAGGTGGCGGCGATTGGGCAGGCGGGGCCCGGAGGGTGACGTCACGGGCTCGGGTCCCGGCGGCAGAAATAGGGCAGCCGCGGCGGCCGTGGCACAGCAGCGGGCAGCGGCGGCTCAGAGAGCTGGAGCCTTAACAGCGCCAGCGAGCCCGGGACCCGCCGACAGCCAGAGAGACCGACCTAAGGACGTGCGGCCGGGTCGCCGCCGCCACTGGGCGCTCCCTCCCTCTCGCCCGAGTCCGGCCACCTGGTCTCCCCCTCGGCCCGGCCGCCTCAGGTATGCAGGCGGGAGCAGCTCCGGAGCGGGCGCGGGGAGGATGCCAAGCTGCTTTCGCCGCCACCGACCGGTCCCGCTGCGCCCCACTGGGGTCCCGGCGCCTGAGGCCCCGCGTCTTGCTGCAGGGCCCGGCGCGGGCGCTTGCTTGTCCTTACTGCCCGCGCCGGGAGAGCCAAGTTTGCCGGCCGCCGCAGGCACGGGACTAGCGGGCCAGGGCTCGGCAGGGTGACCCCGGCCGGGGCTAGGACCCGAGGTAAAGGCTGGGACGCCGAAGCTCGTGGCCGGGGTCTGCGGTGGGGACCGGAGTGACCGGGCTGGCGCGCGGGGCGCCACGCAGAACCGGTCAGGCCGAGCCCGAAGCTCGCGCCCGGCTCCGAGACCCCGCAGGCGCCGCTCTTGGGCTCAGGACCCCAGCAGCCCCAGAGGAGCCAGGCGAGCGCGGTCCCTGGGCTCCGACCCACGCCCTTGGCTCCGGACTAGGGGGCGGACATTCTCAGCACTCCCCCACGCCGTCCCCTGTCCCCTGCTTTGCGGGGAAACTTGCGTCTCCTCGCTGCAGCCCGAAGGGCCCGCTGCGCCTCGCCTGGTCCTCACTTCCCGGGGGCCGCCGTGTAAGAGGCTGGGCTTGAGGGAATGGGGCACAGCCCGGCTCCAGGCAGCCTGCGGCTCTCGTTCCACCAAGCCGGTCGCTGTCCAGGGCTGGCCGCCGGTGCTACCCGCCAGGGAGTCTCTAGGGAGCAGTTTGTTCTGGGGGCGTTCGGGCTGGGGGCTTGGTTCTAACAGAGCTTGTACCATGGGTGATCTCCGCCCCTCTTTGCGCTAGCAAAGGGAAGACCAGTTCCAAGTTTCGGGGGGACCTAGACGACAACGCAGGCAGAGCGCTTCGCTTTGGTCGTGTGTCGCCTCGAGTTTGGGGACGAGCGTGGCGCGAGTCTTTCGGGCTCCCTGCAGCCAACTAAGCGGCGCCAACCCAAGGCCTGCCACCTGCGGACTTCGGCGCCCGCAACTCTTGCGGGAGCCGAAGCCCGCGGAAGCGGTCGGGTTTCTCACAATGCCCGGCACGTGGCGAGCACCCCTGGCGGCGCGTGGTGTGCTGGAAGTTCCCGGGGACCGGCGGAGTTGGGCCCTGCCAAGTGTGTGTCATGGCCCTTGGAGTTGGTCCCCCGATGCGCTGTGCGGCGGACCTTGCTCCTGATAACTGTCCCCGACACTGATGAATAGCGCTGCCACAGCTCTCCTCTGCTCCCCTGTAGGTGTCGCTTCCGCCGAGGTTTCCGGGAGTGAAAAATAGCGCCAGTAGCTTAGTCTGCGCCCTTCGTAAATTTGTTGGAAGCCTGTGCACCAGGAATTGTGATAGATGGGGGCCCCGAGGTACAAACATCCCTCCACGTTCTCTGGGCCAGACGTAAACAGAATTTCAATAAGAGGTGGCAAGGTAACTGCCAGCCAAAATGTTCACCGGGGATGGGACTATATCACAATCTGTGAGGGGAAAAGAAGGATCAGGAAGCCGTTAGGACTTGTCTCGGAAGTCCCAAGTTATTTTCCTACCACTAGGCTTAGGGGAAGCCAGAGATGATTTTTAACAGTGTCGTCTTAATCCTGGGCCTGGTAAGTTTCTGTGCTTGCTCCCTCTGGTTCCCAAAGCAGGCTCTGAGTCTGGACAGTGGTCTGGTGGAGGGTTCACATGGCAAGCAAATGGTCAGGGGAGTGAGTGATGTGGCTTCTGTGACACCAGAGCCCCAGCCACTCTCAGGTGATAGTTCAAGCCCAACACTTGAGCCAATGCCCTGCAGGGCCCACGTCTGCTTCCCATCTTAGCATTGTGAGGAGACACTGCAGCATCACTAGACCGTTTCTGCCACACTCTGCTGAATGTTAGCTTTCTTCCTCCCATCGTCGGAAAAAAGACACTCTCTCGTAAGACTTGAGACTGAGCCAAAGGTCATGCAAGAAAATAGCCCACTTTGATGTAATGTATTAAAATTGCTCATTAAAGTCATCCCAGTGCCTTTTTCTCTTAGAATTTAATGATCACCCTCAATTTTTGTTGATTCCAGGAAGGCTCTTTTTCTTCTAGAAAGGGGCCAGCTTGTTCTTCCGGGCATTGGGAGAACTTTTATCCTTTCAGCTGTCCTCTGAAGGTGGGGGAAGTAAGGGGAGGTTGGATTTTCTACCTTGACCAGTCACTCAGGATTCTCTTCCTTTTCCTAAGGCTGTAGGATTTCTTTTAAAAGTGACCTTCATGTTGTGATCTTTTGTTTGACTTAACACTATTCCAGAGACTGGGATTGAACAGTCAGAATTTCATAAAATCTACTTTAATTCCTACCTTGCCTTTTTTGAGTATTTCTCTGCAAACTCAACCTTCTTGAGCTGCTTATGTGTGGTCAATTGTGTGCTTCCTAACTTAATGAAATTAGGCAGCTATTTCAAGAGCAAATCTTTCCTTGTATTTTCTATCTCTTAATGCCTAATACAAGGCATGGAACTTCAAATAAAATAGAACTACAGTCAAGAGAATGTGGTACTTAAAAGGTATAATCCGAAGGTTGGAAGGATAAGAGTTATTGGAAGTTATACCTATGTATGTGTTAAACTTCATGGCAAACAGGAATGTCATAGATTTATACATTGCACGTAGAATAATTTAGGCATCTAATTTATCAAGTGTTGGAAGAATTAACCAATGCTATAGAGTAGATAATTAATAGGAAATGCAATTTAACTTCATTATGGCTTGCTACAAGGTTATCCTGTTATATTTCCATGCCTAATTTCCCCGACTTGGTATTTTAGGGACTATCTTAAGAAATCTGAACTGCTTTCTTTTTTCCTAAAACACTCACAAATCAAAACCAGGGTCCTAAGCCTTTCAGAAGAAATTACTGTACAGCCTCCTGATTTCAGGTTGGAGTTGATATGGCTTTTTTCTTTTTAACACTGGGCAGACGTGCAGAAGAGGACTGCAGGGTTTTGGTGGTCCCAGCTGATTTCTATTTGTTTATTGCCAACATGTCATGGGTAAAATGCAGCACACCTAAAGTGATTTGCTAGAACAGATACTTTTTCAGTTGGAAAGGTTAGGAATGCAGATGCCTCAGAGTCACAAATCTGATTGTCTTCAAGGCTGGGTGGCATTGCTTGGTTCTGCCAAATCATCTTTGTAATTTCTGATCCTGTTGGTTACAAAGAGAAGCCATTTCTGTGTGGTAATCCTTAATGGCTGGTCTGGTAAAGTTACCAAGTTCTGTGGGAGAGGCTGAGAGAGAGAATTAGTGGACAATGTCCCCAAAACTTTGAGGGCCAAAATTCCCACTCTTCCTAACATGGCTGGTTCCTAGAATAGGAAAGGGAGCTTTGTATTAAACCCATTGCCAGTTTAATGGCAGTGCTCCTCTCTGGCCTCTGACCCTAGTCAGTAAAGACAGCTTATAGCCCGCGTGTGTTCCCTGGGTGGGGCAGATTTTGGAATTTTCATATTAATACCTATTTCTCTCTAACGATTTGCATTCTTCTGTCGTGCTTTTTCAACTTTCCTCAAAAAGCGAGTCAGTATTTGGAATGTTATATCATGCTAATTTGTAGTACCTCTATAATTTTAAATATAAATAAATAATAACACAGATATCAGCTTATTTTATGATACCAGAAAATCCTGTGGTTTTCACAAGGAGAGGGTGGACAATCTAGTGGGGCTCCTACAGCACTGATAAAAACAAAATCTGCCTGACTAAACAGAGAAGGCAAACTTATATATACTCTGCATGTAAGTGTGTGATAATGCAAGGGACCAAACTGTTGCCTTAGGGGCAGGATGCCTGGGTTCTATTCTAGGTCTGGCTTGGCTTCAAGCTTTGGGTGAATTCTTCAACCTTCTGGGCCTCTGGTGTCCTTTCTACGTGGCAGCCAGGTAAACACCTGATTCTCTTGACTATAGGGTAATGTTGGACCTCAGGTGGGAAACCTCAGGGTAAGCAATAAAATACCTCTCTTCAAAACAAGATGTCTTCAATATCAAGTGATTGTGCTTTATGAGTAGTTTGGAAGAAAAGAGTCCCAGCTCTTTATATGAAGACAATCCCAGGTAGATTTTATAATTAATGCTTAGGACTTAGCAAGGATTGAATGAAACTTATTAACCTAAATTGATCTCAAAAGGAGCTCTAGGTTGAAAAAGAAGATTTGTGACCTTGATGGCATCTTCCCAGTTCTATAATGGGGAGATTCTTGCATTTTCCTCTATCTGAAGGCCAGTAGGGCTATTTGAATTTGCAGAGTAATTAATTTGTTTACAGATCCACTTCCCCTAAGTGACTGTCTTTACCGTGCTGGTGTTCCCAGTGAGCTGAAGGGCATCCTTGCTGCCTGGGATCCTGCACATCTTCTCATGCCTTCTTTTTTTTGACCACATTCTTTTCTTGGTCCATAAATTGAGCAGCAATGAGGGCTGAGGAGGGTGTGCTGAGCCCCCCCTCTACCCCAGCACCGGGTAGAGTGCAGGAATTAAGGGTGAGTAACTTGCCTCTTTCCCTTTGCTCTGTCTTGGTCAGAGCCATGGCAACTAGAGGAGGGCAGCTCTTGGCAGCTTTCAGAGGAAAGGAGACACTCAGGGTTCAGGGTATCCTATCTTCCTCTATGTAGATTTTCCCCATCATACTAAAAACAACTGTTTAGCAAAATAAAATATTGCTAAGTGTTGGCAGGCAGCATAGGATGGGGGTTAAGAGCATAGATGTCAGGGGTTCACCTGCCTGGCTTGAAATCTTAGCTCTGCCACTTATTTGATGGCACCTTCCCAGTTCCATAATGGGGAGAGTCTTGCATTTTCTTACCATGGCCTTGGTGGGGTACTTAACCTCTCTGTGACCCTGTCTCCTCTGTCATCTGACTGGGGGATAATCATTGCCCTCCTCATGGAGTAGAAAAATGAGGATTATGAGTTAATGCCTGTAAAGGGTTTAGAACAGTGCCTGACACATAGTAATTGCTATATAAGTATTAACCAAATAGATAGTCTCTATTTTGGTTATTAGACAGAACATCAAAATTGATTTAAACTCAGTATTAATTCTTTTTTATGAACTGAACTGTCATAAAACTTGAGTTATAAATTTTTAGGCTGTTGCTGCTGTAAATGTAATGAATTGTCAATCACTCTAAGTATAAAATGACATTCAAGACACATTCACAGTGCAAATGACATCAGAGCTAGTGGTGGCCAAAGAAGCTGCCTAGGAATATTTCAGTAGTTGGCCTGGTTCATGTGTTTCCCTGTCTCCAAATAAAATCTTACAGGGCATTGCAACATAAACCAGATAAAACCAGTAGCAACTCCAGGTAGAGTTCCAGGCTTGGAGTTTGGGCTTCCTGAAACACAACTCAGAAACAGTTAGTTTAATGCCAGCAGTCTGGGTGTATCTTCTTAAATGAAGTGATTTGGTGCTTGCCAAAATAACAATTGAAATGAATTGATTTTATTTTGATGCTATCCATTAATAATACAACATCAAACATAATTGGTCTTAGATTACTAGGCAGATTAAAAATTAAATACTAGATTTTGTGGCTCATATATTTCATAACTCCAGGAATTGATATCTGTACATCAACTAGAATAAATTTTGCTTATCTTGCTGTTTTTAGTTTATTTGGGCTAGGGGGCATGAAAAGGGAGAAAAGCAGACCTTGATATGTGTGCTTACTCCATGAGCAATGTTGGGTAGTGGATAGGTAGGGCAAAATTAATAAGAGTAGAAAAAATGTCTGCCCAGTTCTAGCTTGAATTACTATGGCTGGTGTTTTAAAATTCCAAAAATCTAGTAGCTGCTTTCTTTAGTCTCTGGAAAGTGGCTTTGTGTTCAGAAGAGGATAATTTATGGAGAGCAGGGAGTTGCCTTATTCATTTTTAGAAAAACCAGTTGCAGTTAGGGAAAGATGTTTTTATTTTCTTTTAGTCCTGAATGTGATTTTTTTTTTTTCCTGCTCCTCATCCCTGTGAGAATCCACACAGCCTAGCTAGAGTGCTGGATCAGGAGTGCAGAGTTGGGTGGGTGCCATTAATGTGACAGTCCTCTCCCAGGCAGCAGGGGAAGCGGCACTATTCCCCTCAGTGCTGCCTTGCAGAGTGCACAGCAGGTGCCGAGAGTGACTGTGACCTTCACATTATATTTACTGGCCACCCAGACTGTTTCACCAGTAGCTCAGCTTTGCCAACAGATGTCAAAGATGAATGACCAAAGAAAAAGATGTAGGAATGGGAGCCTACAGACTCTTTTTAAAACAAGGAGATACTTTCTCTTAAAAGATAGTCATACTTTATAACCTTGCCTTTTCTTAGGCCAGTGTTATACGCCCACAATTTGTAGTCTGACTTTTCCTCCCTGTGGGCATTTCTGTCTTAAGCTGGAGACATAAAGCAAATGTGGAGAGGCAGCTCTATTTGGATGTGGAAGGCAGCCAAAGGAAACGTGGAATGTGGCAGGAGTGTATTTGTTTGGTAGCCCTGGCCTCAGCACTAGTGGTTATGTGACAACCCCCACCGCTTTGCCTAGAGTAGGGATCCTCCAAAGCTGTTGTGGACCCCTCAAACAGGCTATAAGGTTCCTCAAGCACCCACTTGTTTCTGACTTGGAGCCGGCTCTGGACCAGCCCTAGGCCAGGTCATACTGGGCTCTGGCCTCCAAGGAGCTCTGCATGTCTTCATCTCACCAGCCGTGATCAGCTTGCAGCATGGACCACATGTGATTAAGCACTAAATTGTGTGTTGCATGCAGAAATCAATAGCCTCTAAAGTTTCCTTGAGTGAGAGTTTAAGTACTTCATGTTGAGTTCTATCTGGCTACATTTCATAGACAGGTACTGAAATTATGGTTAGAATATGTTCAGAGTAGAAACCTTTTTCAAAAAAAGTGCAGCTAACTGGACAAATGGAATAGCCTTTGTCCTCATTTCCTTAGCACGATTAGCATAATGCCTAGTACATGATAGGAACTTGAATATTTGTTGTAGCTGATCCTTAGTTTTTTCATCCATGTAATTCTTTGATTACCTTGAATTGCCCATTTCTTGTCTTCTAGGAATTTAGACAATAATGGTAAAGTAAATCTCAGGAAACACCTTAAAGTTTATTGAAATTCCATTATCATTGGATGCTTGGATTCTGCTACAAAAATGATTGGTCTTGAAACTAAAATACTGGATTTTATGATGCCATTTTGAAGCTCATTGTCTTGCAAACTAAGGTGTCAGCTACAAATGGGGTGTCATAGATTTAACGCAATTTCTAATCAGCATTTCTTGAGCACTAATTGTATGCCCAGCCCCAAATGCTTTCTTAGGAAACTGAGGCATAGATATATAGGAACCTAATAGAGGTGACCCAGCTGTCTCATCCTGGTTTGTTCTTGTAAATATAGTGGTAGGTGGCATTTCAAGTGGGTTTCCACATAACAGATAACATTTATATGGTTCTTACTATAAGTTTGACAGTGACTCCGTCAATCTTCACAAAAACCCTACGAGGTATGTATTGTTGCCTCCATTTTGAGGTAAGTAAACTAAGTCTCAGAAGTAAGGTAATGTCTCCAAAGAACAGAAAGGTTGGTGCCAGCATCTAAACCCAGGTTTATCTGATTCTGGAGTAACTCACTGTGACTTGCTATACATCTCACAATGCTTGGTTCTGAGCATTTGTCATTTTCTCAACAGACTCAACAAAATGAAACCAGGAGGCTTTTGGCTGCATCTCACGCTGCTTGGGGCCTCTCTGCCGGCCGCACTGGGATGGATGGACCCAGGAACCAGCAGAGGCCAGAACGTGGGTGTGGGGCAGTCACAGGCAGAGGTATAGTCAAATACCGGCTTATATGATGTTTCAAATTGATTTCTTTTCTATGTTACATTATCTGATTTCTCCTCCGCCTTTAGTTTAGATCAATTAGACCACAATGTGAATTGAAATAGCATTCCCTTTTTGGTGGGGGGACAGAAGAAAGCAACATCTCTTGATGTGGATGAGAGGTTTATATCATGGTGTAATGGCTCTAAAATCTCTCGAATGCTGAAAATGTATTCCAAAACCAAGCTTTAGCTGCGTGGTTAGTCTTCTACAAAGACCCTCAAGAGAATAGCCTTTCTGTATACTTAATAAAACTCTGAAAATGCAGACTAATTGGTGGAGCACACCCATGTGAATTAATGAAGTATTTTAATTATAAAATATGTTTTAAAAGAAATGGACTACTTTTCAGGTATGTAGATAAAAAGAACCAGACTGAGAAAGAACTGGCAAGTGCAGGTCCTAAGGGAGACTACTTTAATGAACAGATAAGAATGATTAATGGCATGTTAGATATATATAAATGCTTCTAAAGTGCTTGAAAAACTTGTTCTCAAATACCTCCCTAGAGAGTCTGGATATACTGCTAATTGCTTAGTGAACTCTGATCTTAAGTACTGAAGGGGATTCATAAACTGCAACCTAGCCCTGCTCAAGGCAGTAGGCCTCATGAATTTGGGGTTCATGGTGGGGTGCAGTTTTTCTGCAGAAAATGCCTTGTGAACCTTAAGAAGTGGCCACACGCTTTCATTAAAACTGCCTGGGCTTTTTCTCTATGCTGTGACAAATAACAATTCTTATCAGGGAGGTTTTCAGGGTATTTTTTCTCCCATTGTCTTCCTTGCTGCATGCCCTTCTCCATTTCTCTGTCCCTGCTTCCTGTCCTGTGGAATGAGAAATAAAAATTACCTCAAAAAGTCAACATTACCAGAGAGTGAATGAGGTTACACAGTGTATAGTAGGATTAACGCATTATTTGATCAAAAGACACGATTTCTCTTTCATTATTACTTAATTGTAATGCAATCCCAAACCTACAAGCCTTAATCTTTAGGGAGCTACAGAAGTAATTTAATGCATACTTTTCCTGCTGAAGTTAGTGTGGCTTCCTCTTTTGTGGTGAGCAGATGATTAAATAGAAATGCTATCTCTCCCATCTAAATCCATGAAGGACGCCACTTAATGCTCTTTTGAAAGAGTCTGGAGGCTGACTTGCTGGTGAGAACAGCATTTCCCATATGGGAACGGCTTTATCATTATACTCATATCCATACAAAGGGAAAATGATCACTTAAATCCTACAAATATATTGTTGAATATTTAATAGCAAAACAAACAGGCAAACACACAGGTATGCTTAGTCTTCTTACTGTTGGGGCTCATTGGCTCGCTATTTTAAATCACTTATATTCAATTAAAAAGTCAAGCTAATTAAGGTGGGATTTAGCTGGAGGTAAATTGAAGGTAAGTTAATATCAACCCAGGGTCTCTTTATCTCAGCTGTTAACACCCTAGTTCCTTGTGTACCAACAAGAAAGCGCAGGTGCTGCTCATTCTGAGGAGGTAAGGCTTTTTTGTTTTGGGTTATTCTCCCGCCTCCCAGGGTAGAGCTGCTGTCTTCCAAGTCCAGGAATGTTGCTGCTTCAGGAAAGGGAAGTGCTGACACTGCAGATTCTGGAATGCAGGAACAACTGCCCTATTGATCATATTTTTTTTTTTTGCTATAGCTTTTACTTTTGCAGTGTTATAACTTCTACTCATTGAGTCAGCTTGTATCAATGATTAAATGAGATGATAATTCCAGCGGGCCTAGTACATAGGATGGCCTCAGTAAGTGTTTAGCTACAGAACGTTTATTTTTAATGGGTTCATTTGCTGACCTTGATCACACTCTGTGCAATCCCCCCACTGCCCCGAGGCCCCTAGAGTCCTCCTGCCTGGCATGCTGTCTTCTCTTCCCGTGTCTGAACCTTCCCCTTTCCAAGGCCCAGGTCTGGTGCTTGCCTTTTCTCTAGAACCATCTTTGACCGCTCTTGGTCACATTTGGTCTCTTTTTCTGAACTCTGAGTCCTTCCTGTCTTTTTTTTCTTACTCATATAGTTTTTATTTCAGCATATGGATGAAGCCTCTTATCTTCTGTTTCTCACAGTGTCCAATAATTTCATGAGCAAAACAAGTGCTCAATGTGTTTTTAAACCAATCAATACTTATGTGACATTTGGTACTGGTTGTGAAGTCACACTGGTGCTTTCAAAATTCAGATTAGACCATCAAGTATTTAAGTACATGGCATACCTGCCTGCACAGCAGGTTTATTGCTGGTGGGGACATGGATGGTCTCCCCACCAAACCTGTGAGCAGCTTGCCAGGCCAGGCAGCCTTGTGTGCTATCAATATCCGAGACAGTCCTTGTGTGTTATATTAATAGGTTCTGGGTAGTTTCTTCTTTCAATTGTAGTTATTAATATATCCATAACTCATAGTCAAAACCGTATTAAACTCTTCTATCAGTTTCCTCAGTCTTATTTCCTGGAAGAGTCAAAACCAACAGAGTTTCCTGAGAGTCTCTAAATAAGCCAAAATACTTCTTCAGGCACCAAATGTTAAAAAGTGTGTGTTTTCTTCCTGACAGTAGTACTTCACAAAATACTCATTGACTTAAAATTTTTAAAGTACTTGGGAAGCATTAATAAGATTTGATTTGCCTTCAAAGTTATTATACCAATTACTTTAGTGTCCTAAGGGTAAACAAGAATTAACTGACCAATGTGTGTGTGTTCGCATATTTTTAAAGCAATTATACAAGTGTGAATTTTGTTTTATGTGTGAAGACTGCGGTAGAAATAGCTTCAAGGAGTTTACCATTTTACAGACCTGTAGATAACCATAAATACAGCTGGGAGTGCCTCTTTCATAAGAGTGGAGTGGCAGAACATGGCCTAGAATGCTAATATAATTCTGAATTCAGAGGAAACAATTCTAAGATGTACAATTTATTGAAATTCTGAAATGTTATTATATCTCCCCCCTTTCCCCTATACAGATGCTCCTTGACTTATGATGGGGTTATGTCCTGATAAACCCATTGTAAGTTGGAAATACTGGAAGTCGAAATTGCATTTAATACATCTAACCTACCAAACATCATAGCTTAGCCTAGCCTGTCTTCAGTGTGCTCAGAACACTGACAGTAGCCTATGGTTGGGCAAAATCATCTAACAGAAAGCCTATTTTTAAATAAAGTGTTGAATAGCTTATGTAATTTATTGAATACTGTTCTGAAAGTGAAAAATGAATGGTTGTATGGATACTTGAAGTACAGTTTCTACTGAATGTGTTTTGCCTTTGTGCCATCATCATGTTGAAAAATCCTAAGTCAAGCCCCATCCTAAGTTGGGGCCTATCTGTACTCTGGCCAAGATAAATGTGGTAGTAAAATCAATGTTGGTAGAATTTTATATTTGGGAAACCAAGGAACCAGGAAAGAGTGAGAAGTGATGTGGTGGCAGCCTCCTGAGAGCTGATGTGCTCTTGAGATGTAGGCATTTCTGGGAGCCCCCTACCTTGGGGCCCTGGGTGCTGTGTTCCAGCACCAGGGTCTGACCCACTCGCTGGGCTCTGGGATTAAATGGTGGCTGTTACAGTCTTATACATCCTTCATGCATTTTACTTAATATTTTCTAAATTATTCTTATCCATAGTATGTATATAGTCATGTACTAAGTACCTGTAAATGTTAATATTAGTTCTTTTCAAAGTTGTTTGCTTCGTATGCCTTGGTGCTTACAGACCAAAGATAGGCAGTGAGCTCAAACACCATGTGTTTTCAATATTTGCAAACTCTCTCAATGTAAAGTCTTTGAGAAAAAAATATGTAGGGTGGTATCAGTTAACTTAAGCATGATCCTCTCCTCCCTAGCCTCAGGGGTCAGCCTAAGAAAGCATTGATCCTACCCTGGCAGACTGGCCCTTTCCCCTTTCCATGAGCATTGGCCCCAGACACAGATGGCAGACAAGGCACTCCCATCCCCACGAAGATGGCTTTTAATTGCAGAGTCCCTAATTGGTCTCTGGCTTCCCTCTGCCATGGTTGGGCATTTAGGAGTACTTGGGCTGCTAACACTGGGCATAAAACTTTTCAAAACTATTTCATTGTTCTTACGTATTCTATTAACTTTAAGGAAATGCCCCCCACCCTTTGCCACCCTTCCTGGTAAAGTTCTTCTCCCCAGCACCCATGCCCCTGAACACTCTTTTTGATTTCTGGGGAAGAGCAGCTTGAGATCTGCCCATTGGTATGTCTACTCACCCTGGCCCCAAACCCCATTGTGGGCACGAAGAAAAGAAAGTCCCTCCTCCCTATGAACAGACAGGGGTCCAGGCTTGATGTTTATTCAGCATTTTCTAAGTCTCACCTGCAGTACAGGCCTGCATGCATGTCTTATGTGTGTTTTCTGTAGTATCACCCCTCCTAAGCACTTGGTGCTCCCAGTTCTAGCATTTGACTCTCTTTCAAACAAGATGAGAGTCTGGGCAGGGTATCTCAGCAAGAGGCGAGAATGGCCTTCTCCCCAGGGCCATGGGGCACTGGGATTACCAAGAGCACCCCTTTCACAGGGATCCAGGACTTCTACTGCAGGTGTGGGGCTGGCAGTGGGGGCAGGGACCCTCTTCTCTGGGTCCCCAACACTCAGCCATGGCTCTCTGCTGATTATTCCGAGTCAGAAGATGTGCATAGTTTCTCAGGTAGAATTGGGAGGTCATAACCTCCCACCTGCAGATGTATAAGTACATCCATAATTTTCAAGGTGATTGATGGTAGCAGATCCTTCCAAGTTCTCAGGGGCATTGGGATGAGCCCATTCCCATTTACAAAATTAGTGTGGGCTGTGCCCTACTCCAGCACCTCTTGAGCTTTAACATGCTTGTGAACCACTTGGGATCTTGTTAAACTGCAGATTCTGATGCAGTATGTCTGGGGTGGATCCTGAGAGTCCGAGCTGCAGGTGGTGCCCATACTTCTGATCTCAGAGGATGCTGGGCAGAAGAGCCTTGGAGGAGGTCCCCCAAGCCCCATGCAAAAAGACAAGAAGGAGAATCACAGTTGGGTGAACCCTGGCATTTTTTTTTTTTTTTATAGCTCTTCTTACATGATGATGCTGACTGCAGTCAGGAAAAGGAGAGAAACAGGTGGGCTGCAGTCGTGCTGGGGAACAGCTTGATGAGACTGGTTTGGGGGGCAGGTAGGTGAAGAGAAAGGTGAATTTGAAGAAGACTGCGTTCTAGAGTCATTTTCGCCTATTTTCCAGTAGCTGGACAGGTAACCTTAGATCTCGAACCCCCGGTTCCTCAGTGGATTGTCTGCAGGTGGTTTAGATCCTAAGGGAGGTGATTCTCAATGCTGAGGCTTAGCCCACACTGCATGCTCCAAGGACCAAGAACACACACTCCCCCCACCACCACCATGGCACCCATACTGGTGTCCTGCCCCATCTCTGTCCCCAGGACCCATCCAGGCTATTTTGGGGACCTACACTGCTGGATTGGTGCTCTGTTTTAGAGTCTTGTTTTTGTCTTTATCGTCGGACAGGGGAAGTCACTGTCTTTGTTCTTTGTGTTGGGTATTTATCTTCCATCACCGTTCTCAGCCAGCCCTTCTACTCTGTACCAATTAGCACACTGCGTGCCCCTTTAGTATTTTGAGATCATAGTTGACAGAATTTTAATTGGCCCTGAAAAGTTCTGTGACCAGCAAAATGAGCATTTATGAGTTCACAGAAAACCATTATTTTTCTTCCTCTTAATTTCACATTTACTCATCTAACTACTTTATTTACGCCTCTGCTGCTAAATAATCTACACTCCTCTAGGAAACTTCCCAACCTTGTAATCGGGACATCAGGCCATGCATTGTAAATGGGGCTCCAATTTTCATTTTCGGGGAGTTGGCAACATCAGATCTGCCAAGCCCCAATCGTCTGCCTGATTTATCCTCTCTGCCTTGTGGGTTATTGCTCTTGCTTCCCATTTAGAGAGAAGTGAATGTCGTGTTGGTGTCAGGCAGGCTCTAACAGGCCCCACGTGGGTGGGCTCTACTTTTCTGTCCTGCCCAGCCTGAGCCATTGTCCTTCTGCCTCCGCTGCTGTGGTCTCTGCCACACGGCTCCCGGGCCTTATCTTGTCACCAGCCTCCTGGGAGGTAGAGAGTACTGGTTCTAGAAATGGAAGGTGTCGTAGGATGTGGGCCCTGTACTCTGAGCAGGCAGCACAGAGGATGCTGCAGTGGGAGCCGGCACGTTGGCGCTGGCGTTGGATGGAGGAGCCATCTGTCCGTGCAGCCTCGCCACTCTCCTGATAGTAGCCATTGCTTCGGGCTTTTCAGTGTGAGGCATTCCCTTGAGTTAGGAAGGCCTGGAGGAAGAGAAACCCGATTCTTCCCTCCTAATAAAAGGCAGCCTTGTTTTACCCCTGCTAGTGAGTAAGAAAGAAAACCAGGGATGCTTGCTCTTGGCTGGAGTGAAGAATAGAGTGTGAGTGGCCTGTGGGGCTGGGTCTTCCCTTGGTCACAGGGTGAGTTTTGGCTTGACTCCGCAGGGGCAGGAGAGCGGGTGCTGCTGAGACCCCAGTGGTGGCCGGGTGGACCCCCGGGAGAGAACTGTCAACCCTTGATCTGTGGGGCCTTCTAGGCAGCACCTAATTACTTGATGCTACATCTAGACACTGAGCCCTTGGTTTTTACTCCTCCTAAATGTCCCAAGAGGGCCTGGAGTCCAAACTGAAACCCTCCTGGAGGCCTTAGCTGGAGATGAAAGCTGCTGCTATTGCTTTTGTTAAAATACTTTAAAGTTTGAGGTTTTGTGTTACTTGGGGTCTGGATTGAGAGAGTGTATGTGTGTATTTTTCTTTTTAAGAGTTGAGAAGGGACGTCATCCTGTTTCTTGATAAAGTCCTTTCCAGAGAACAAGTGAGATCCCCAGTGAGCCTACAGAGTGGCTTACAGAAGCACCTCTGCCAACACCCTCAGCACCTGTGAGGGAACTGGCCCAGCCTCAGGTGACAGACACCAACGCCAACGTGACAACCCAGACTTGGGCCCCAGCAAGGGGCCTGGGCCTCTGAAGCAAGGCCTGCTTTTCAGACAACACGTCTTCCCCTGCACAGGCAGAAAGTGCTCTATGCTCCCGGTGGCTTGGTTGGCTGGTGGTGGGGCAAGCTCCTGGTGTAGGCAGCCGGCAGGAGGCTCTCTGGGCTCTGGGGAGAAATGGTTGCCGTCCTCCCCTCCTAATCGAGCCCTGTTAACTCTCACCCTGTACGTTTTATGTCCCCACTTTCTCTTCCAGGTTATCTGTTGTTGTTTTAAAGCCCCATGGTTGGTTCTGCCTGCCAGGGCTGAATCGCTTCTTTCCATGCTTCCTGTCTTGTGCTGCTACATAAGGAATTGCCAGTCCTACCTTTGCTTCAAGGCTACTCTCGGATCAGAGGGCCCAGAGGCTCCAATCTCTTTCTTCCTTTGCCAGCTGTGCAGCTGAGGGAGTCACTTACCCTCTCTGGCCTTCAGGTTAGCCATGAGTAAAATACAGGCAGTAATAGCACCATTTCAGAGTTGTCATGAGGATGAACTAAGATTGTGTGTAGGTGGTGCCTGCTCGTGTCCATTATCTCAGAAACCCAGTAAGTCCTTATCAGGAAGATTACACACCCCTCCTGTGCCATGGCCTGACATGTCACCCTCAGTTGCAGTAGTTGTCACTGCTGACCATAGCAGGGCAGCTCTTGGTGGGGGGTGGTCCTCTTTCCACTGGAATGGTAAGTATCCTGAGGTCTGGGCCCCTGTGCCCAGGAGAGCCTAGTACACAGTAGGATGTTCAGGTATTTGTTGAGTAAGTAAATAAGTCAGCCATCTTTTATTATTCATTTTGTTATCATGTAGGATTTAAATAGGGTGTCTTGAGTTTCTAGGACTCCTTAGAGAAGAAATCCCAGGAGGTAATCACCTGACTGCCTTTGGCTTCCGCTTCTGGAAGAAACCCATCACAGTTTCAAATCTTCCCAACTTTCTTATTGAAATAGAGGCTTAAGAGAGTCCCATGGCTGTGTGTGTGGGAATGGGGTGAGACACTTGACTCAGGGGCTGTCCCTTTCCTAGAATAATTTTTTGGGCCTGCCCAGCTCTGGCTATTTCTTCTTTGCAGAGGCCAGCATCGCTGGCAGGCAACCAGACCCTTGCCAAAAACATGAATCCAGAGAGTGAAGTGTAAAGTCAAACAAATGCAGGATGCTCTGATTGTGCTTAGAATTTTCAAGGTCAGCAGAAATAGTCTGTGGCTCCAGGGAGGGTGGCTGCAACTGTCCTCACAAAGGGAAGAAGGGGTAGAGGGGTGGTGGGAATAGAACTTCTCTTTTGAAGTGTCATTAAATAGGTATAAGACTCTTGATGGCTTTCCCTGACACTAGTCTTAGGACAATTGGACTGAAGGTTTGTTTGAGCTCTGCTATCATTAAAAGCTTGCTCTCTAAATAAACAGAACTCTTTTCCTATTTATTTCCCTTTCTAGTCTTGCATCTAAAACGTGCCTTGAAAACTTTCCCTATAAGAAATACCTCAGGTTTCTGTGGTTCTGCTGATGCCATGTTTTGAACATCTGTTCCAGGCAGCTCGGCTTTCACATGGGGAGGCTGGGAGGTGTCAAATGCAAAAGGACTGGCAGGCACATGCTCTAATTGGAGTGGCTCTAAAATATGCACCATGGTGCCGCCTCTGCCACCTCTGCTCTTTTCTGTGTGGTCGTTACTGCCATTGTCACATTAGCACTTGGCTGTGAAGAGTAGGCTTCTCTGCACATGCTGGAGTGCTCATGCCTTGCAGTATGGCTTAGGATTTTGTCTTTGTGTTCCAAAGCAGAGCTTCCTGTTTGACCTTCTCATAATACCCCTACTTAAATGGGTCTCTGAGCCCTGGGCTGTCTTGGCCAGTTGGAACATCTAGTTGTCCTAAATCTTAGCAATCAACAGATGCCCACTGAGCGCCCAGCTGTGTGCTTGGGCCTGTACGAGGGCTTGGCCAAAAGGCTGAAGAGAAATGGGATCTGTGATTCCATCCTTAAGAGGGTATGGGGTGGGGGCAGGAGCAATCAGTTGTTGCAGAATGGATTCCGAGTTAGCAGAAGGAATTAAACACCTACATTAGTTAATGATCTTTTCTAACCTATCTATGATTACTAAATTAAGTTCTTAACTTTAGCCTAAAGAAAATTAGGTATATTTATTGAGTAATAAAGAAGGAAGTAGCACCTGCCTCCTCCATGCCCCACCCCTGACCCCAGGGCAGGATGCTTGTTCTCACAGTCCAGACCTTCCCTTCCCCAGGGTTCAGTGGCTGATAGCAGATCTGGTCTCAGGCTTGTCCTGGCCCATGACTCAGTTGCTCTGGAGCCCTCAGAGGGTGGGTTGGGGGCTGGAGGAAGCTGGGGACTGAGTGTCACCTGCATAGGATGGAGGCAGTACTGAGTGCAGCAGCCCTGTGGGTGTACTTGTCCACCCTGTACCCATCCGGGCCCTCTCCCCTGAGGTGGTTTCACCTGAAATGGCTGTGTCCTTCTTGTTGGCTCAGTAACTCCCAAGTCCCACTCAGAGGACTTGGGCTGGCAGTGGAGAGGGGGTGGATGCTCATTATTTCTCTCACTGTGTCATCTTGCTTAGGATATTGCAACGTGCGATGCTACCACCCCAGTGCCCCAAACCGTCATCCTGGAGGTCTTAATCCCTTCCTGTAGAGTCCCACCTTGAGCTAGGTGTCCGTCCTGGTCTGATTGTTTATAGCCAGTCATCTTAGTCTGCTTGGTGTTGCTATGAAGGAATACCTGAGACTGGGTAATTTATAAAGAAAAGAGGTCTATTGGCTCATGGTTCTGCAGGCTGTACAAGACGCATGGCACTGGCAACTGCTTCTGCTGAGGGCTTTAGGCTGCTTCCATTCATGGTGGAAGGGGAAGGAGAGCTGGTGTGTGCAGATCACATAGTGAGAGAGCAGACAAGAGCAGGGGGAGGTTCCAGGCTCTCTTTAACAACCAGCTCTCAACGGAATTCATAGAACAAGAACTCACTCATGGCAGCAGAACAGCACCAAGCCATTCATGAGGAATCTGCCCAAAACCTCTCCTCAGGCCTCCCCTCCAACACTGGGGATCAAATTTCCACATGAGGTTTAGGGGGGACAAACATCCAAACCATAGCACAAGTTGTTCAGTAATCCTTAGGAATGAAAACACTTTTATGGTCATGCTGACTAGAACAAAGTTATCTGTGATTCATTATATATTCTAGATGAAAACTATGTAGAATTTAAATCTAAACTTATTCAAAATGACCGTTCTTATGTTACAAGTAAAGATAGTCATGAATTTCACGCTATAGGAGATTCCTGTCTGATACCTCACCATGGGATATCTTATGAGAAAGAAGAAAGAATAATCACAAACAGAGCTTTAAGAAAGTGGCACGCACATGGCAAGCAACTATTATGGTACAAAGCATATTCAGTTAGCAGCGTGGGCCAAACCGTGGGTGAGGTGAGAGTTTAGAGCAGAGAGGCGCTGGGTGGGAGGCAGGATTGGGAAGGACCTCTTGGAGGCAGAGGAGCTCGGAGAAGATGGCTGAGATCTGGGTGGGCAGAGTGTTTAAGTATTTAAGGAGAAGGAACGCTCTGAGTGTGGGTGTGGGGTGGCACAGGGCCATATCTGGTAGGAGGGGGAAAGAGAAGAGGTTAGCCGGGGTGGGTTTCTGGGCCTGTTGTCCCGTGAATCATCGGGGACCTTTTGGTGGCCAGGAGCAGAATCACCTGCTAAGGTGCTCATGTAAAAAGAAGGGTTATCATGAGGCCTCAGACGTTCTCCTGGAGCAGATGGCAGGATGGGCTGCTGGGCTCAGGCATAGAGGCACCGGCAGCCTGGCTCTCATCTCCCCCTGAGCCACATCATCCCCCTCCTCCTTTTCTCCCTCCTGTGCCTGCTCTCTCTGGAGACTGGCCTTTCCACAGAGCCGCGAGTCCAAAGTCCTGCTGCCGCCAACATGGGATGTTGCCTTAACGCTACCACCACAGGGGCCTACAGCTCTGGGCCCTGGGCTGTCTCACTGGAGGGCAGTGCGTGCACTCACATCCTCGAGGGGGAGAACCTTGTTGGCTCAGCTTGGGGAAGTGTCTGCCTGGTCCAATTGCCTGTGGCCAGGGGGCAGGTCCTGACAGGCGAGGGGGTGTGCAGGGACTCTGAGGAAAGGGTGGGTGCAGCACCAGGCAGCTCTTGAGAAGGAGCGGGAGAGGAGGTTATTGTGGGTGGAAGACAGCTGGTGAGCCTGCGGAGCCAGCCTCAAGCCTCTCAGCAAGCACGCAGAGAAATTCGAGCCAAGGTTCTGGGAGTATGGGGTGTTTTATGGAGTCGAGTTTTCAGATCCTCAGAGGCGGTGTTGGCTCTGGCGGGAAGGCCTGCCTATGTGGTGTTCTTTTGCTTTGCTTGCCCACCTTCCTCTACCTGTCTCGTTGGTACCCTCTCCTCACCACCCTGGCCTGCCTGTGGCTGGGCAGCTCAGAAGCCCAACTTATCCATCCCTATGCTACCCCAGCAGACAGGCTATAACATCAGCTCAGCCTCCACGGGTTGACTCACATCTTGCCAGTCACCTCCTGGTGCCTGTGCTCCTGGCTCCCAGGACAATGGTTTGGGTGAGTCTCCCCAAAACCATGTGTTGGAAACTTAATCCCCAGTGCAACGGCTTTGTGAGGTGTCTTGGTCATGAGGGCTCCACCCTCACGAATGGAATAATGCCAACTTTAAAGGGGCTTGAGGGTGCGAGAGTTGGTTCACTCTCTTGCTCTCTCTCGCCATCTCTTTGCCCCTCTGCTGTGGGATGATGCAGCAAGAAGGCCCTCCCAGGACAGATTTTTGAGGCTAAGAAAAAGACATTTGATGTTACTGAGCTTCGGAAAGTCACAGCAGGCGCTATCACATAGAGAAGGTATCCCCTTCCCCTGAGGGCAGCAGAGCTTGGGGTGGCCTCCTGGGGCTGGGCTGTCTGCACTTCTTGACCTTCCCTGTAGTAGGGAGAGGTGAGTTATGTCCCATTCACCTCCTGTCCACAACACACACACACAAACCTTTCTCTATCTTCTCCAACCACGGGGAAGGGGCTACAGGGCAGCTGCTGAACCTCTGAGAATTAACATCCCTTTGGCTATTTCCTTGCACTTCAAGGGTTCCAGTGGGGACAAGGGTTCCAGCTAGTGCCCTCATGTAGGACAGGGCCTGGCGAGGCCCATTACTATGTCTGGGCACATGCCATGCCTGTGGGCTTTGGCTCTGGATGGAAAGCTAAGTGTGATAATGTGTGGTGGCCTCTGTTTCTGCTTTTTAAGATTTGGCCCTGGGAAGTTCCTGATGGTTCACGAGAGCAGATTCCCTTTCAGAAGTGAGGCTCTGGGGCCTTGACCTTGAGGAGGAAGTAAGATTCCCAGCATTGACATCCAAGCTGGCTGTCAAATAAAGGTTTTTGGAGGGTCAGGACACCCAGTGGTGGCCCGGTGGACACCTAGTGCTGGTGTTTGATGACTCTTCCACTGGCTGCTGGAGACAGCAAGGGGGTGAGTGCTAAGGTAAGGCCAGAGGCACACGGGGTACGCTCTTGTTGTGGCCATGCCGTCTTGGAGGGAGGGCCTCCTCCCCAGAAATGGGGGTAGCAGGGCACCCTCAGGCACATGGGGCACTAAGCTTGGCCAAGCTGTGGTAGTGGGACGGCAACTCCTTCAGGGTATGCTGATATCATCTAGGTGGGTAAGCACTCCTGCAAACCCAGGAGGTTGCAGCCTCAGCTCTGTGGGATGGCCATGGCTAGTGAGTGGTCGGAGCTTCCTGTAAGCAGGTAGGGGAGGGCAGCTCTGTGGGCAGGACAGGCATACCCTGGGCACATATAGAGCCCGAGACACAGGAAGTGGCCACAGCCACAGAAGACAGAGTGGGAGGAATCGTGGGATTTAAGTGGGTTGGAGAAATGAGCCAATGGGTAGCCACAAAGGGTGAGAGAAAGTTATGGATGACAGCCTGGGGTGGGTGTAAGAACAGGTGTGAGGGAACAGCTTCGACTGGTGTTGACAGTGGTTCACGGGCTGACGTTGTACCAACCAGTGGAGGCTTTACCCCCAGCCTGCCTCTCAGTTACTGCCCACTGGCCTCAGCAGAACTAGTGGGGCCCTCCCTACTCCAGAGGCCCGGAAACAGTGGTGAGTCCCTCTTTCAGGCTGGGTGCTGTGCTGAGTGCTGGGGGCACAGTGATGCTGTCTGTGGGCTGGAACTGGCAAGCTCACAGCAGCCACCACATACCGAGCACACTTTGCCTCCTTCTCTACCAGCTCCCAGGACACTCTCATAGGCGCTACCCTGAAGCACATTTTGCACATGAGGAAACGGAATCTCCTGGAGGTTAATACCGTGTAAGTGGTGATGCAGTGTGCTGGGGGCCTGGGTGCAGATGAGCCCCTTTGTGTTGCGTGCACTGAAAGCCCAGTCACCCCATTCCCCCATAACTGGGAGGCTTCTCAGTTCTGGCTGCTTGAGCCTGTTCTTCCCACCTGCACCCAGGGAGTTCTGGATGCTGAGATGGCATCTCTCCCTGTGGAGAGAGCACTGGCCTGCCTGAGCCATCCCTCTGGCTCCACTAAATCTTAATGGAAAGAGAAATTGGCACCACTGTTACAGTTTCTGTGCCAGTGACACCCAGCTAACACCTCCCTGTTACGGAGGCAGGCCCCCTCCCCACAGGTGGGAGTGGCAGGGCACCCTCAGTGAGGAGCCCTGTCTGCCCCACTGGCCCCTGCAGTGTCCATCCGAGGCTGCATGGCACCAGGTGGACAGCAGTGGCAAGTGGAGGGATAGCCTGGCTCTGAGAGAGTTTGTAAGGTAGTTGGTTAACCTAGTGGTCCCCCAACTTGTCCACATGTTCAAATCACCTGGGCAGCTTGAAAAAATACTGATGCCTGTTCCACCTCCAGAGTCTGTAATTTAATTGGTCTAGGGTATGGCCCGGGCTCTGGGTTATTTAAAAGAGCCCCATTTGGGAACTGCTGGGTTAGGCCTATGGAAGAAGTGCAGACAAAATACCCACTTCTCTCCTCGTTGTCTCTCAGCATCTGCTCTTCAGGGGGAGAGTTGATTCGGGTTGTTGGGGACAAAGCTTGCATGTGCCTTTGTCCCAGGCACGAGGCCCCTCCTGGGAGGTGTGGGTGGCCAAGTCTGGCCTGGCTCCTTAACTGGCATGTGCGGGGCAGGTGTTTCTCCAGCCAAGGAGTGACATTTCTGTGCATACTCCCTCATTCTGTCCTCACGACAATCTCATGGGCACTGCCTTTACTGTCATCTTCAGATGAGGAAGCTGAAGTTCATGGAGCTTCCTACCCAAAGAGCAGGGAGAGGACATGGAGAATAACTGTTTGTTCTCCCTGTGACTCTCAGATGGGCCAGGTACTACATAACACCAATCCAGCTATGCTGACCACTGGATGCCTTTCTTCCTTTCAACTCTGTTGTAAAAGAAAATTGAAAAAGAGTCTTATTGTGCCTTAAAGGCTTTTTAATTAAATATAACTCATTTAATTTAAACTACTTTAAGTTCCATTTTTAATATAAGTGTTATAGTGGTACAATGAAAGTGCTTCCTAATCAAAGTGTGTGTGGGGATTTATCTCCCTATACAAAAAGCCCATGGGAGCCCAAACCAATTATTTATTTAGACTGCAATCAAGAATCACCAAGTCCTGGGTGTAGGGCATGCACAGGGAGGTTCGTAGAAATGGGTAGGAATCGGAGGTTGCTCCGGGGGGCTGTGAAGATGGAAGGAGGTGGGTGTGGGGAGAGCCCAGCACGGCAGACCGGGCTGCTGTTGTGATGCTACTGCCATTCCTAGGGCCCTGCTCTTTCCACTGCTAGTTCTTACTGCTGGTGCCACAGCTACAGAGGGGAAGATGACAACAGAGAGGGAGGCTTGCTTGGTGGGCAGAAGGAGGGGCTGAACAGTCCTGAGCAGACATGTAGACAAATGTCGTGCTCAGATTGGGCAGGTCTCTACTCAAATCGCAGTACCTGAGAGGGGCCCTCCCTGACTACCTTGTCTAAAACAGCGAAGCGTTTCCCCTTTGACAGTCTATCCCCCTTCCTTGTTTTATTTTGCACCATGGCACTTCTTACCATGGGATGTTCTGTATATTTTGTGTGCTTGTTTGTTGCCTGTCTCTTTGCATGAGAGCATAAGCTTCGTAGGGACTGCACGTGTCTTGGCACTGCTCCATCTTTAAGATAGTAAATATCTATTGAGTGAATGAATGCACGGGCAGTGAAGGGATGATTAAGTGAACTGCTCGGGAGGCCCACCGGGAGCTCTGCTGAGAGCCCTGGGTGAGCGATGAGTGTCCAGGGGAGAGTCCCGTGGTGGGAACAGCAGAGGGCCTGTCGGGAATGCATCCACCAAGCTGGGCCCGAGGCTCCGAGTGATGACAGAGGAAGTGAAGAGGGGGCAGGGCAGGTGCCCAGCAGGACAGGGGGAGCGCTGGCCAAGCAGGTGGGTCAGAGGGGCCGCATGTGTTTCCGGTTTGAAGACTTGCATTAAAGGGTCTCATGTGTCCCTTTGGCGAAGAGGGTGTGCCTGTTCTTAGACATCGGCCAGTTCAGGTGTTTTCAGCCGATCCCCATCAGTCACCACTCTTGCCCAGCTCTGGCCTGAGCTGGCCTTTCCCAGCTTGCTCACCTCCTCACAGTCCTTGCTCAGATCCAGACACCCCGGCCCCACCATGACTCTGGAACATTTTGCATCTTTATTTCAGATCATCTATATCTGTGACCCCCTCACTTGATGCACAAAAACAAGAATGAGAAATAGACTCAGACATGTGGACTCCTTTTTTTTGTCTTTTAATTTTCTAGGCACAGGTTATTCTGAACCTCATCTTGGGCTTGCAGTTGGCAGAAAGAAAAAAAAGTGGCAGATTGGAGGATCATGTTAAACAGGTTGATGCTAAGTTATATCACTTACCAGTTGGTACCTGGAGCAGATGATGAATAATTAAAATGTGAACTCCTGCCCCCTTTCCTTCCAGGGCCGTCTGCCCTCACTGTCCTCTCTTCTCCCCCAGACACCCACAGACGGTCCTGATTTCCTTACGGAACATAGATTGCTGGAACAAAGCCCGCACAGGGAAGATGTTTGTTTGACCAGACAATGGGTGGATGTGAAGCTTCTCAGAATGAGGAGCATGTCACAGGGTGTCCCTGTGTTTCTGCAGAAATTTACCTACAAAAGGAAAAACACAGAAAGTCAGGCTGCAGTGACAGTGTGTCCACAAGTCTCCCGGGAAACCTCACTCACTCCCATGTTCTTATCAGGAGATCTTGGAATCATATGATTTCATTCTAGCAGTAGGGTGTGTTCAGGGCCTCTACTGTGCCAGGCCTGTGCTGGGGTAAGAGATTGAAGCAATATGGACCCTGGGGGAGACAGACGCTGCTCTTGTAGTTATAGTCCAGCATGACCACTGCTTTTGTGGCAAAGTGGCTCTGCACAGGGCCTGTGTTTTGCCGAGCCCTGCCAGTGTTGGTGGAAACAATGTATTAATGAAGTGGCCCCTCAGAGTGCCGAGTTAGAACCCTGTGCTGCTAGCTGTTATGATACTACCAGGAATGGTGGGTGCTTGTCCTGGGGGAGACATGCAGATTACTTTCCAAATCAAAAAGTTAATTAGTTTTTAATTTGTTGGGTTGTCTGAGAGAGAACTGGAGAATGCCACTCTTTCCTTCTTGGTCTCTTGATCTGGCTGTGTGCAGGTGATTATGTTTAACAAGGTAGAGTGATTAATTATTGACATCCCATCAAACGTAACTTAGTGTTTACTCATATTGTCACTTTGGTAGTTTCACTACAGAAGACTGCCTTAAATTCAGAGCTAACTTTTCTTTTTTAATTGTAGATGAATAACCTTTAGGTCAAAGCTTTAAATGATATCTAGAATTTAAAAGCACTAAATCCTCATGTAGTATTTTACTTATATACTGTTAAAGATGAGAGAATTAACATCCAAATCATCTTAATTTCTGAAGATGGGTAAATAACTCCATCCTCCTTTTCTGTCTAGTGTCCTCTGATAATCACCATTAATACTGTTTCTCTTTAGAGTATCACAACTTGCTCCTTCACTGATCCTCTGCTACCCATCAGAAAGCCCTGTACAGAATTGTCTGTATGGGACTCTGCCCACATTTCTGAGATATCTCCTAATTCATCCCAGCTGGGCTGTTGGACTGGCCATTTTTCAGATGGGCAAATTGGAGCAGAAGGTGTCTGGGAAGCTCCTTCAGGGCTGCAGCTGGTGGAGCAGCTGCTAATAAAGTCAGGTTATTCAGACTGACTGGAGGCTCTGAGGGTCTTGTTGCCCAGTCTCCCATGGACATAGTAAAATCGATGTTTCTAGGTGTGCCCACAGGGATGCCACTGGCAGGTTCATCATGGAGATTTTTTGTTTTACTAGTAAAGTAAAAGAGCACCTCAATAGTAAAGATATTTCTTTGATATTTAAAAAAAGTCATCTGACATGGTCTCTTCCTTTTGTCTTGATCAACCTTCCTTTAAGCACTCTGGCTTAGTTATTTTAGGCTTCCCAATCCTGTGCAAATACTGGTTTCCTCACAGCAATCCGTTCATTGTTAGATAGGAAATAGAAGGGGCATAGAACTATCTGTTTTTCAGCCCCAAAGTATGGGAGAAGCGCACTCTCTTCGCCCATGTGGTACTCCCCTTCGGTTTCCCTCCCCTGGGGCTGTGAGAAAGGCCAGAGTGACCTCGCCTGGTTGGGCAGTTCTGGGCAGAGCTGGCTGAAAGGTGCCAAACTTCCTCAGCTGTTTAAACCTCTTAAGGTTTAGTGCTATCACTAAACCACCCACCCCGGGCCTTTGACTCATTTTTAGGGCAGTAAGCAAGTCCCCCAGAGGTATACACACTTCTCCCTAACCCCAGAGGGCTCTCTGGGGCAGGTGACATGAACTCTGACCCCTCATCTAGGTGGTATTTCTCAAAAGCCAGCACTCTTTGGTATTTTTTGGTGCTGCAGGCTCTGCATGACTGGAGGCAGCAGGGGATATTTAGACTTTTCCCCAGAAAATCCTGTTCTTTGCTCACTTATTCAGCCTGACTCTCAAATTAGCCCTGAGTTCAGGGTTCATTCCCTAACCTTCTCTGTCATCTGGCTTTGAAGACCCAGACATGATAGGCTGGGAAATCTAACAACTTGATGGTTTTCCCTCTGCCTTTAACCATATAAATGAGATAAAGTGCAAAAAATGCTTGGTGTGTGCTCAGTAAGTGGGAGCCAGTAATGGAATACATGCTACATAAGGCACCGCTTTATTTAGCTGGATTCTGTCAGTCTAAGTGAAGATTTTAATTGCAGAATGGTGTCTTGCTGGCAAAAATGAAAGTGGTTTAGAGTCAAGTTTTTAAGATTCAAATGAATAAATGAAAATTTGTTAGAAAGGTTGTTTAAGAAGCATTAGTTTTAAGAGCATCACAGATATGAAAAACTTGGAATTTAGATGTCAGAATTTCTGTAGCAATGAGTCCTGTTAGCAAAGCTCTATCTCAACTGTATGAATTGGTTCATTCATTGAACACATAGGCTTCCTTTTGTAGTGTCTTCAGGAAGCTGGGGCCTGAGGAACTCTGAAGCAGGGAGCTTCCTCAGTTCCTCCACTGCTGGACGGAGGTGCTGTCAGCAGGCGCTCTTCATCAGGTCACTGGGTTGGGGACCTCCATCGGCCAGCCTTGTCTGCAGCAGACTCACATCTGCTTTGTCTGCAGAGACCTGGCCATGTCGAGCTCCACTCAGCTTACTGTCCCATTTTATTTTCTTCTTACTGTGGATGCCTGACCCGCGCAGCCAGCATTTTCCCAGAAGTCACTGACTCCCATAGTATTGAGTGACAGACCAGAGCTTACCCCCTAAACAAGAATGGCTGGGAACATGGATGAGGAGGCATGGCTACAGTCTGGTGTACCTCCCTTCTCCCGAGCTAATCCCTGTGCCTAGGTTGCACATGGGAAGGACCCAGGGGTGGAATTTGAGGATCCCCCTTCAAGTTCTTTCAGCAGCTCTCACACTGTTGTTTGGTAGCTGAGAATCTGTAATAGGCTTTTGGATTATGAAGAATATTACTCAGCACTCATATTATATTGATTCAAAAATAAAGATTATGTAGTTCAACTGCATAGTAAAATACTGCTTTATGGGATGGCAATTTTTTACTTAAGTTCTTCTACATTATAGTGGGAGATAATGGATTCAGGAAGGGTACAATGAGGAATAAAGCTGTTGTATTGTATTGGTTAAATGACATTTTAAATGATTTGGCTGTCAAATTTGTAGAAAGGTTATGAACAGTGAATGAAAAATCTGAAATTAATTCCCTACTTCAAGAAAGTGTGATTTATACCATAATAAAATTAGATTTTTAGTTAAAGAAATTTAGTCATTAAGTAATGCCCATGTGCTAACTCTCATTTATAACCATCTGGTTTGAAGCTTCTGTAGAAAATAATTTCTTCCTTAGGCAATGCATCTGGGGCTTTGGTGTCATTTATGTCAATGAATTTTGTTCTGTACATTTCTGCTGCAGTTTCTTGGGGGTTGCTTTTTCAAGTATTGGAAAGACAGATTTTTTATTTTTTAGCCTCAATAATTGAGAGAGCCATTGAACTCCTTTACCTCCCCAAATGATCTTATCATCTTGCTCCCCGAGTTATTTTCATTAATAGTAATGATGATGATAATGGCAAATGGTGGAGAACTGTGTGCCAGAAACCATGCTAAGCACGGTGCAGACTTATTATTTAATTTTAATCATCACAACTACTCTACAAGAACATACTCTATTCCTGCCTTTATTTTACAGGTGAATAAACCGAGACTTAGGAAATGTTAAGTCATTTGACAAAGGGGACAGAAGCTCAGCTAGCAGGGACAAGCCAGGATCTAGCCCAAATCCATCTGACTTCAGAGCCCTGACTCTTAATCCCTGTCATATTTTTCATGAATATGTGCTGAGTATTTACTTTGAGACAGGCAGCAGAGTGTAGTGGTAGGACTTCAGAGGCTTGAGTCTAGTGCTGTTTCTAGTCTCATGTGATGTTCAGCAAGTTGCAGCCTTTCCCTCAGTAGAAATTTCCTCATCTGTAAATTAGGGAGAGAGCTTTCTTTCTTCTATTTAACAAACTTCTGATGTGTACTATTTGGTAATTTGTCTTAATTTTAAATTTTTATTGGAGCATATCAAATACATAGTAAAGTGCATACATCCTAAGTGCGGAGCTCAACTAATGAACACACTCACATGCCCACTGCTAAGATTATTTCCAGCACTCCAGAAACCACCGTTGTATCCCCTCGGTCATTATCCTCCCAAAGGTTACCACTAATCTATGACTGGAGACTGGTTTTGCTTTTTTCTGAAATTTATAAAAATAAAATTTTATAAATTATAGTCTTTTGTTTCTGCCTTCTTTTCCTCAACATCATGTCTAATGAGATTCATTTGCATTATTGCATACTGCAGAGTTTGCTCTTTTCATTGCTGTGAAGTTTTCCATTGTATGGATGTGCCACAATTTATGTATCCATCCTACTGTTGGTGAACATTTGGGTTGTTGCCTGTTCTTGGCTATTACCCATCATGCTGTGATCAGCATTCTTATACATGCATATTCATGGTGCTCACATGAGTATATTTTAGTTGACTTTTACCTAGGAGTAGAATTGTTGGGTCAGGAAAACAGAAGTCACAATAGTCATTTTAACAGAATTTAATATAGGGAATTGGTTAAACAGATATGAAGGATTAAAAAAGCAAACAAGGAAACACTGTGATAACTAAGGACAATTCCTGCAGGAAGCAGCTGTTGTCTCCCGGGGAGGAGCCTCACAGAACTGACACTCAAACCAACAAGGAAAGTTCTGTTGGTGCTGGTTACTCTGACAGGATGAATATTATAGTTGCTTCATATCCTTGTAAACATTTGGTATTATCAGTTTTTTAAAATGTTATCTATTCTGTAGTATATAGTAGTATCCCATTGTGGTTTTAACTTGCAAAGTGCCTATACAAATCTTTGCTCATTTTTCAGTTAGCTTATTTGTGTTTTTCTTATTGAATTGCAAAAGTATTTTATATATTCTGAATAAGTCATTTGTCAGATATATGGATTACAAATATATTCCCTTAATGGCTTGCCTTTTCTTTGATCATATCTTTTAATAAGCAGAAGTCTTAATTTTAGTAAAGTCTGGGATATCATTCTTTTCCTTTATGGTACTGCTTTTCACATCCTCTTCAAGAAATTTCCACCTATTTAAAGATCATGAAGACCCTCTCAATATCTTGTGGAGACTTCCTTGCTTTACCTTTCACATGTAGATCTACAATCCATCTGGTTTTATGTATGTTGTCAGGTAGGAGGTTGAGGTTCATTTTTTTCCCTGTATGGATGTTCAATTGATCCAGCACCAGCTGTTGAAAAGGCCATTTCCCCCACTGTATTGCAGTGGCACCTTTGTCATAAATCCAGAAACCTAATATGTGTGGTTTGTTGTTTGGATATCTTTTCTCTTTTTTTCTTGATCAGCCTTCTTAGGGATTTATCAAGGTATTACTCTTTTCAAAGAACCAAATTTTGGCTTTAAATTTTTATGGTACAGTTTTCCTCCCTATTTCATTGACTTCTCCTATCATGTTTCTTTCTACTTTGTGTGGTCTAAATTTATCTTAAATTGTTACAGTTCTAGCTTTTAGAGACAGAAGCTTAGGTCATCAGTTTTCAACCTTTTTTTCTAACATGCATTTAAGGCTGTAATTTCCCTCTAAGCACTGCTTTAGCTGCATCCCACAATGTTTGATTGATTGATTGATTGATTGAGACAGAGTCTTGTTCTGTCACCTGGCTATAGTGCCGTGGCGTTGGCCTAGCTCACAGCAACCTCAAACTCCTGGGCTCAAGTGATCCTCCTGCCTCAGCCTCCCAAGTAGCTGGGACTACAGGTGTGTACCACCATGCTAGGCTAATTTTTTCTATTTTTAGTAGAGACAGGGTCTTGCTCTTGCTTAGGCTGGTCTCAAACTCCTGGCTTCAAGCAGTCCTCCCACCTTGGCCTCCCAAAGTGCTAGGATTACAGGCATGAGCCACCACATCTGACCTCTTATCTTCTTTTGGATTGGATACTTTTTTATTATTCTGTTCCTTTGGCCTCATAGAACTGTGTTGCCATTTTTTGGACAGTCCTAGGACATTATAATACTTCAATTTCATTTGACCTCCTGACTTTTTGTGATCATATTGTCATGTATTTTAGTTCTACAAATATCTTTACCTTACAGAACATTATTATTGTTGTGTTAAGCAGCCAAAATGTATTTATATTTATCCACTTTTTTTACCCTTGCTGGTGCTCTTTATTTCTCCTTGTATAACTATGCATTCATCTGAATAATTTTCCTTTTGCCTGAAGAGTTCCCTTTAGTATTGCTCTTAGTGTTAATCTGTTGGCAATGTATTCTCTCAAGTTTTTTTGTGTTTCTTTTGGTCTAAATATATCTTTATTATACTTTATGAATACTCATATTTTCACTGGATATAGAATTGTAAGTTTTTTCAGAATTTTAAAGATGGTATTCCATTGTCTTCTGGTTCTGTAATTTCTCCTGAAAAGCCAGCTCTCACTCTTACTGTTGCTCCTTTGTAGGTAATGTCCTCCTCATCTCCACCACCTACCCTCTGGCTGTTTTTAAGATTTTTGTTTGTCTTGGAGTATTCAGCTATTTTTCTGTGAGTACATAGGGATGGTTTTATTTGCATTTATCGTGGTTGGGGTTTGTAGAGATTCCAAAACTTCTGGCTTGATGTCTTTTATAGTTTTAGAAAATTATCAACCAATATCTATCTCTTCAAGTATTGATTCTGCCCAATTTCTTCTCTCCTTTCACTCTGAAATTTAAATTACATACTTGTTAGACTTTTTCACTATATCATGTAATTCTCTTGTATTTGTCTCTGTATTTTTCATTCTTTATGTTTTTCCTTTCATTCTTCAGTTTGATTATTTTCTACTGATCTAGATTCCATCTTATTATTCCTTTCTCAAGTTGTGTTTAATCTGCTCCTAAATCCATCTATTGAATTTTTTCAATTATTTAATTTTCTGTTCTAGAATTTCCATTTGATTACATTTTAATATATTCCAATTTCACAGTGAAATTCAGCATCTTTTCTTCTATTTTCCTAAACATATTAATCATAGTTATTCTAAAGCTTGTGTCTGATATTAAATAATTCTAAGATCTGGATAAACTGTGGGTCTGTTTCTGTTGTCTATTTCCCTGGATTTTACTCATTTGATTCTGTTTCCTGCCATGCCTGGCAATTTTGAGTTGGATACTGGAGATTATATATGAAAAATTGAAAGCCTATGGATAACTTGATCATCCTCCACAGAGGATTACATTTCTTTGTTAGACATGTAAAATACTGGCAGATCATCTTGATCTACTCAGGAGTAGAAATTATTTTAGAATATATGGTCTTAATGGAAAGTCTGCTGCATTTACCAGGGCCATTCTTTCTTGGAAAGCCTAATTTTTATCTCCCTAGCACCATGTACTGTCAAAATCTATGCTTAGATTTTATTACTTAAGGCTTGTTTGAGGCTCCTTTTTTGCTTGTTTGAGACTACTTTGAAGATACTTTTTGACTAGTTTCTCAGCCTCTTGTCCTTTACATGTGCAGCTCAGCCATAATCATATAACGCAAGGGGAAGCTAAGTGCAGAATGTTGAGCTCACTTCTTTCTGGTTCCCTTTTCCAGGGATTGTGACTTTCAATTTCTGGATGCGTTGATAGCCCTGAACTCTAACTTTTATCTCTCAACTCGGTGACTTCTCTAAGTTCTAGAACATCACATTCTGTTTGGCTTCTGTACAAAACAACAAATGCACTAAGGGGAAAATGCGGTAGTAAATATAAGGCTTACTTTGATGGACTTTTCTACTCTCCAGATACTGACCCTGTAAGTTCTGGCTGCTCTTATTGCTGTTGGATGCCTTCAAAAACTTGTTTTTTAATCCAACTTTTATAGTTGTTAATAGCAGGATTAATCTAATACAAACTACTTCTTCACAGTATAAAGTATAAGACTATTTCATTTCATTTTCACAATATCCCTATGAGTTAACTATTATTACTTTATTTCTAAAGATAGAATGTTACGTGCATAGGCTTTGGAATCTAGATTTTGGAATTGTTACATTTTGGCCACTGACTGAAATGTAACACCTTGGACGAGTTTAACCTCCCTTTCCCTTTTAATCAATATCTGAAAGATGAAGTGGAAGAAATCTTTAAAGATCAAATAATCCCACTTTTATTTAAACTATTTCAGAGCATAGTAAAAGGAAAATTTCCAAATTCATTATATAAAATTGGTTTCATTTTAATTCCTAAATGTGAGAAAAATGGTAGACCAATCTCATTTATGAATACCAATATGAAGAATTATAGACCAATAAATGCAAAAACATATTTAAAATCATAGCAAACAGAATCCAGCAGCATATTTTTAAAAGCATATCATAACTAAGAAAAGCTTATTCTAGAACTACAGCGATAGTATAATATTATGAAATTTACTCTGTAAGTCAACCTATTAATAGAGCTAAGGAGAAAAAAATTATATGATCATCTCCATAAATATAGAAAAAGTACTTGATAAAATTCAACACATATTTATTTTATTTTATTTTTTACTCAACAAATATGTATTGAGCATCTGCTCTATTACAGCACTGAGGATGCAAGAGTGAAAAAGATTCTGGCACCATCCCAACTCACATTCCAGTAGAGGGAAACAGTCAATAAATAAATGAATAAGGGAACAGGCTATTTTTAGCTAGAACATACATTTATTTTTAAAAACTCAATAAAGTATATATTGATTTCACTTATATAATAAACATACCTCAGGCCAACAGCCAGTATTTCACTTAATAGGGAAATGCTAAAGGTTTTCTTCTGAAAGTCAGAAACAAGACAAAGATGCCCAGTATGCCCACAACATTTAACACTGGGTTGAAGAATCAGTTAAAGCAATAAGACAAGAGAAAACAACTAGAAGTATAGGAATTGAAAAGAAGAGATAAGATCATCAGTATTTGAAAATTATATAAATTTTCAATTGGAAACCCCAAAAGAATCAATGGAAAAACTTTTACAAATAATAAGAAATTTAGTCAATGGATGGGGTTATAAGATCAAATAAAATCGATTGCTATCACATATACAAACAAAAACCAGTTAGAAGAAATAATGAAAGAGAAGATTCCATTTATGATAATAAAAGAAATATAAAAAAGAAATATTCAAAATATTCACAAGGAAAACGGCAAAATGATCTTGAAAGAGGCAAAGTTAGACTTGAACGAATTATTAGAAATATAGCATGTTATTAGATAAGAAGATGTAACATTATATAAGTCAGCTTTCCCTAAATTAATGTATAAATTTATGCAATCACAATAAAAATTTCATAAAGTTTTGTCTGGAGCTGTAAAAGCTGAGTATGGGTATTTCCTGTTCCATGAATACTAGTTGTTTCCAGGGACGGTGGTGCCACGTTCTGGCACAGGGAGCTGAGGAACAGTTTAAGAGGAGCTGGGTTTGCTTTATGGTTTATGTTTCTCCAATTACACTTATCATCTCCATGCCCCCTCTTCTGAGTCCTGACTTGGTGAGTAGCCCCTCAGGAACCTACATTTGGTTTGTAGTACTTGTTCTGAGCTGTTGGCTGGTAATGTGGATCTTTCATGGGTGTGCATGTGGGCTTGTCACTCAGTAGAGAGCTGGCAGCCAGAGAATGCAACTTGGATAGGACAAACTTTCCAGTGCCTCCTGTTTCATTTCTAATGTTGCCTCCCCCTCCTAACCACAAGAAGATGCTGGGCAAGAATGCTAAGGTGTGAAAGTCAATGCTGTTTGCTTAAACAGTGCTGGTGCTGAATGATCTTCTTGGTCTTGGTGTTGAAGAGGTGGTCTAAGTTTGGTGTTTTCTCTTCTTTTCTTTAGTTGCTAGCATAGATTTTCAGCTTATTTTCAATCTTAGGCCTTTTATCTTAAACAGCTCATTTATGATGACTTATAGATACATTTTGTTAGTTATAAAACCACAAGATACATTTTCAGCCTTCTCCCTCACCCATTACTTCTCACTGGGACTTTTCCTTCATCCAGAGCTATCCTGTACTCTCCCCTGGCCTTATGCCATTCTCTCTTCCTGGCACACCCTTCCTTGCCTATTGCTGTCTGATAACCTTGCCCCTTCTTCAGTGCTATTTTCAAAGATTCTTTTAATAATGCTTTCCCTGGGCCAGGCACCACCCCTGCACTTTGGGAGACCAAGATGGGAGGAGCGCTTGAGGCCAGAAGTTTGAGACCAGCCTGGACAATATAGCAAGACCTCGTCTCCACAAAAAATTTTTAAAAAATTAGCTGAGCATGCTGGCATGTTTCTGTAGTCATAGCTACTTGGGAGGCTGAGGCAGGAGGATCCTTTTAGCTCAGGGATTGGATGTTACAGTGAGCTATGATTGTGCCCCTGCATTTCAGCCTGGGCAACAGAGGGACACTCTGTCTCTAAAGATGAAAACAAACAAACAACAACAAAAAAATCACACACTTTTCTTTATGTTTCCATCTGAATGTGAAATGCTGGTATTTATCAAGGCAAAGCACCCTTTGATTTCTCAGTAATTTGTGTTTCTTCTGTAGCCCCCTATTCAGCTGTGAATATCAATGCAGGATCTCTCTTTTACCTGGGTAACTTCTGAAACACTTTGCTTGTTGCCCTGTACATATCAAGCATCAATAAAGGTGGGATTGAATTAGGAAAATCCAAGGGCTTAATTTAGTCCAGTGGCATGAACTAGCTATCCAAGTTATCTGTAGGATCTCACCCTTTGGAAACTATGAATTGGGTATAATCAATCAACGGATGATGCCAGTGACCTACACAGGAGCAATGGTAGTCTTCACCATGGCACCACAAAGCAGAACATACTGCTGGTCAGATGATTTTAGCCCTTGTCTCCTAATGTTCTCTCCAGGCCCTATAAGTATCTATAGTCTGGGCAAAGGGTGGGGCATTCACATGGAACAGGGTCTTTCTTAATCCTTGGTACCAACCCTGATTCCACATAAGTAAGGCCTTCAGAGTTAGCTGTGCTCATTAAAAACTGCATGATTAACAATCTATTTTTTTGCCTAAGCCCCTAAAGCAAGAAGTTGTTTACATGTATAGTTGTGTGTGTGTACGTGTGTGTATGTGTATGTGTATGTGTGCTGAGTTTAGTAGACCCAACATTGCTGAATGTCATGTTCTTACTAGTTTGTTCACCTTAGTGTGAATATGTGACTAACAAGGATATTTGTAAGTATCTATACATATGAATTATTCTTCACAAACACAAAGTCTTTCTTTTCTTGCAGGAATCCAGAAGCTTTGAAGTCACAAGAAGAGAAGGTAGGGAAAATGCACTCATACCCATTTTATTCTCAGTGTTGACATTTTGGAAGTAGTTTGCTAAAACTAAGACAAACTTCAGACAGCAGACATCTCATTCTTTGAAATTTCATGTGGCCTTTTCTGGGTGCTGACTGCTTGATGCTTGGTCCTAGGGACTCCAGGAACTGAAGGCCAGGTTTGCTTGTTAAAACTATATCTTCTACTTTCAAGTACCAGAGGTGAGGTCTGGGGAACTGGCTCATTCACAATCATGTTTATGGTCTCTTAGGAGAAGCCTCATTTTTGAGTGAAGTTTGAAGTAATTATTTAGTTTCATCCACCAAAAGTAACATCATCAACAAAAAAAAATGGCTTACAGTTTGAGGTATTTTAATATCTGGGAAGAGATGCCACTGTGAAAAATATTTCTGATTAGATTTTTTTACAGCCTTAGCGTAGATGAAATAGAAATAATCAATTAATTTTCTTTTTGAAAACAATTCCATGATGTTCTATTTTCCCTGCCAGCATTCCTCTTAGCACATTTGTTTTCTGGTCTCTGAGGTAAGCATATAAGAGTAGTAATTTCAGAAATCTTTTAGTGGAAATTGAAATTTCCCTTCTTCATTTCCAGTAATACCTAGTCTATAGCAAGAGGAGGTCTTTTTTATGATTTGTAGAATCATTGCCTATCATCTCTTTATTGCAGGGATGGGACAGTGAAGTCTGAAACCAAAATGAGTTCTTGGTCTAGGGTGTGGCCTTTGGTTTCAGCCTTAACCACAGCCTTCTCTGTGGTACTGTCTCCAAAAAGAGTGAAAATCTAAAAAGTTAACACATTCCATATTGACTCTTAAATATAACATTTCCTGGCCCCCTGGCTAGTTCTTATGTTATGCAACACAATGAAAGACATAGGATGGCCGTGTTATCAAGTGTGTTTCTAGAGCCTGGGAACCTAAACTTTTCATACTATCTGTATCTAGTCCAGTATGTTGTTTGCTGCTGTCCGTGGTGCTGGAACCCTGAGGTCAAAGGATCTGCTAATCTGACTCTAGGGATGAACTTTCTGGCTTCCATTCCCATTTGCCAACATCTTTGGTTTTGGGATTTATGTCCTCTGTACTGTATCTTTAGGGAAAACTGCCTTGTTTGGACATCAAAACCAAACGAAACTGGATGAAGGTGGATGGGGCAGGGCAGGATGTTTCTTATTGAAAGCAGTGTTCACAATAGGCACGGTGAGTTGGAGAGAAATAGCTATAAGGAGAGGAGAAATTGACATGAACTTTGGTTTTGGATAATATTCTATTTATGTCAGTATCCCTGAGTATGAATATTTGGAATTAATTTGCATTATGGAATCCCATATAAATTTAACCTTTTTCGAATCTTGCTGTCCTTGTGTTGGAAATGTATCTAATATGGCTGGGGTTATAGGGGAACCCTGTGTATTTCCTCTCAAAGAAATAAAAAGGCCTGATTGAACTTATGGTTTCAAAATCCCAGAAGAATGAGCGTGTCCAGAGGATGAGTGAAGGCTTAGTCAGGCTGAGCCCTAGTCATCCATAACCTTTCCCTCTCTGGAAATACGAGCTTTTATAACTGGTTAACTGAGACCATATGCTTTGGGTTTGTACTAGCAAATTTTTCCTGACATCACATAAACTTTTTCCTTCCTATTGTGCACTGACATCTTTCTTGCTTGTTTCTGTCAAAGCTTAGTGTTTGAGAATTCCTGAAATAGTCCAGTGCCTTAATGTCAATGTTTGTAAGCTGGCAGGCAAGAAGGAAGGGTGGGACTTTGTAGGTTGGTTCCAGATATTTTTGGGTCTGAGAATTCACTAACTTGGATTATGGGGTTTTTAGTCTTCTCCAGCACGGTGTATAAGTATAAAAATAATAGAGGCACTATGAATATTTCAGTAAATTAAGACATTTTTGTTTAGCAACAAACACTTAGGTTGGTTCCTAGCTCTGACTTGGCCTGGAACTGGAAGAGGGGAGGTAAGTAACACCTGCAGAGACCCCCTTCTCATTAACCCCCCAATCCCTCACAACCCTAACCCAGGGCCATAGTTATTCAACAATTGTTTCTTAAATTAAATGCAAGCTACATGTTTGCTTTGTGTGTATTGTCTTTTCACTCTGGTCTTGTCCTAGTGATATTCAAGTGAGGCACTGAGTCCTTTAGTTCTAGAAAGGTACTTTTTAAGCAATGTTCTATGGATATCCATTATATAGTCCCGGCTGATGCACTGATGGAAGTGCTCTCTGTTCAAATAAGCTTGGTATTATGGGTTGAATTGTGTTCCCCCAAAAGTTGTGTTAAAGTCCTGACCCAGAACCTATGAACGTGACCTTACTTGGAAATTGGGTTTTGGCAGATATAATCAAGTAAAGATGAGGTCATACTGGATTAGGGTGGGCCCTAATCTGATGAGTGGTGTCCTTATAAGAAGAGGGAAATGTGGACACAGACATACAGGGAGAATGCTGTGTGATGATGGAGGCAGAGGACTGCTGGCAACCACCAGAGGCTAGGAAGAGGCCAGGAAGAATCCATCCCTAGAGCCTTCAGAGAGAGCACAGCCCTGAGAGAGATCTCAGCCTCCAGACCTAGAAGAAAATAAATTTCTGTTGTTTTAAGCCACCCAAGCTGCGGAACTTTATTATGGCAGCCCTCGGACACTGATACACTTGGAAAATACTGGACTCAGTAAACTCGAGCTAGTTTCTGTTGTTGCTTTTGATTATGACATTTTTACTGCAGAATCTCTTAGGATTTTTCCTGTGCTAAATATGACTGTCAACAGGCAATGTAATATACAGCATTTTCCAAAATTAGTTTCCCATGGAATTAAACAAAATGAATTTTGTTATTTTTGATCACCTCAGGGCTCGCATTCTGTACAGTGCCCTTTACAAACCCAGCTCTGGAAAGCCCAGGAAGAGGGAGAGCTTCTTCAGAGCACCCAGGCAGCGATGACTGTCTTCCATGGGCTGTGTGTGCACAGAATGGTGAGGTGGTAATAATGATAGTAACTTCTTGGTTGTTCTGAACTTTTCAGAGAGTGTTCATGTTCTTTACTTTCCTTGACCTTTAGTAACCTGTGACAAAAACAGAGCAGATAGCACCTTACCCATGAGACTACTTCCTTCCTTTCCATGTTACTTTTTAGTAGGGCCAAGGACTCCCTCTGGGAGGCTGATGCCTCTCTGATGTACTGAACCTCTCTCTAATGGGCAGAGGTTGCTTGAATGACTTGCTCTTGCTCTGTCACATCCAAGGGCTTCTGCACACTGTGTTGGCTGCCAAGCCCAGAGAGCTGAGGGACTCTTGGAAGAAAACTTCCTGAAGGACTTTGTTTCCAAGTTAGATTTGTGGTAAGAACCCTCAGGGGACCTGGAGGAAGCTATAGTTGGAGAGACTGTGGCAGGACTATGAGCCTGATAGGGTGCTTTCTGGGAAGGCTGAGGAGGACATGTGCCTTCCCTAGGGAGATAGTGCCATTCCTCTTTCAAGGCAGTCCTGTGTTATTCTTGATCCTCTTGCCTAGGACCTGCCTATGCTGGCTGTGTAGGGAAGAAGCGATGGCTGCATCTTCATCTGTTTTCCACTGTAGGTGTTTTTATACTTCTCTCCAGACACCTAAAATTTAATTTCAACCTTTTCTGAGGCTTCAGCAAAAGGTGCCAACCCCACCTCTCCAGAACACTCTCATGCCCACTCTGAGGGCCAGTGCTGATTGTGACTGCCAAAACTCATCTGCTCAAACCAGTACTTTTGTCTGACTGATCCCATTATGTTGAATTACAGCCATGGGAGAACACTTGAGTGAGCCGAGCAAGTGGCTAGGCTAATTCAGCCCTTGTCAGCCATCTCTTAGGATCACGGGGTGATCTGCAAGCTATTCCAGATGTCTGTGATTGTGCTGTGATTAGGGGCTTCGAGTTTGGGGATGGGCAGCAATGTCATGTTGCATTGCCCACCCTCCCAGTGATGGCTCCCTCACGTGTTCCAGCCCAGCCTTGCCTGGCCTGGCTTCCAGCAAGGCTGCCAGGGAGCCTGGGAGGGAGGGCTGCTGTTGTCTTCAGGGAAGAGGAAAGACACACCCAGGGTGGCTCTGGCTGCTTAGGCTGCTTAGCAATGCAGATCTCCTACACAAACATGATCTGCCATTCCTGAGTGTGAAACTAGAGCCTCACTTTTTGAAAACCCTTGGAATTATGCCCTAAATTGGCAGCTGCCTCTAATAGCCCCTTTATAGTTCTCTGCATCTGGGTGAACCTCAGATATCAACAACTGCGTTCTGTTTACCATTAATTTTGATTTTGTTTAGCAGATGTTTTCTGGATCTCTCAGTTGCCTACAAAATCTATCTTGGTGTAATGTGAAATGGCAGGCTCTCTTCAGTGAAACAGATTAATAAACTTCTAGGTTATTTTGTGGTGACTTTTTAATGGCTGCAGATGTAGGGAATTTAAAAGGGAGCCATCCAGATTTGACAGTGCCTGGGGCAGTGGGCCTTTTTCAGTTCAAGACTGCTATCTGGGGAAAGAGATGGGGTTTCTGTCCCCATCCCACCTTCCCTCTCATACAGTGGAGCATTGCTTGTTCTTCCACAGTTGCTGGCCCGAAGAAGTTAAGAGTGACATCTACCTCCTGACACTCCTAACCCCACAGAATTTGTCTCTTCCTGGGTAGTGTTGCCTTTTTTCAGCTGTTGGAAAACTATATTGTACCTAGTTTCCCCAAGTTGAATGGGAAGTGGGTGGCACATCTGGCTAGTGTGTTCCGCTTAAGTACAATGATTCGGTGCCCAGTCTTGATCATGACCAATTGGCAGGCAGTAGATCTCACCTCTCCACTTACTCACAGTGTGACTTTGGGTAAGTTACTAACATTATGGGAAAAAAAAATGGGGATAGTAATAGTATAAACCATTAGTCCCAACTCTGGCTTATAGAAACCCAACTTGTACTGGCTAAAGCCTGAAAGGCTTATGAAACTGCGGAATCCAAGGGTGAGTCTGCCTTCAAAGACAGCAACATGTGGGCTCTCACACACTCCCTCTTCTTCCTTCTCTTGGCATATTGGCCTCTTCCAGGCAGCCTTGCAGGATGGCCACATGCAGCTGCAGCTCAGAGAGTCCTGACTGCTCACTGTCTCAGAAGGTGAAAGTACTTCCCCCCAGAATGACACCAGAAAAGTCCCCTTAGTGTTTGCAAGATCATCTTCATCACCCCGGGGAATGGTTTGGCCCTCAACGAAAGGATGCTAGGCAGGGCTGTGACCGATGCCCTTACACAGCCTCATGACGATGTTGGGAGGAGTGATTGTGCACACAGAGCCCTGGCACAGTGTGGGCAATGTCAGCAGTGCAAGCGAGTGGTAATTGTCATTATAGCTCTTACAGGTCTGGCCATAGACATAGAGGACTTTCACAAGTCACCAAGTCCATCCTTCTTTCTCTAAGGAGACTTACATGTGACCACGGATATTGTAGCCTATTGACTTTTCCCATGACGAATTATCTTGAACTTAGCCTATTCCCATCTTTGTCTTCTGTCAGAGTCTTTCTTTAACTTTCTGCTTTAATTCTCTCATTTCAAAGTCAGAAGAACCAAACCACCCTCTTCTTGCTTGTGCCTTTAAGAACTTTAGGACAAACACATATAAAATTTCTTCCCCCAGGTCAGGAGCTACCTGAGCACTGGGGTCAGAAATTGTTCTTAAGCATCACAGATACCAACCCTTCATACTTTCTTTCAATTACTGCATTAAAACAGCCCTTCCCAGGACCAAGGCAGATAAGGGCCCTCCCTAAGGACCAAGCACAGCATTGGCCCAGAGGATTCTCAGGCTGTGGATAACTCCAAGGTTCTGAGAGCCTGGGTCCTCACTCCTGCCTGGGCTCATGGCCCTTCCAGGCTCTGGGCAAGCAGCCATTCCATCCTACTCCCTGGCTGAGCCCAGTTCTCTCCAGTGATTTGGAAGCAGCAGGGCCGCCTTGTGGTGTATCACTCAGGGCTAATGGTGGAGCCACCAGCACTGCTGCATGAACTTCAAAGGTGTGAATCCTTGCCTATGACCTCAGCACCACCCTCTGGTGGTGTAGGTGGCTCTGGGGCAGCCCTTGTGCTGCTGCGTAGGTACTAGTCCTGGAAGAGCAGGGGTTAAGTGTCTTCCTCCCAGGACCCCCTGTCCCTGATATAGAGTAGGCACTGAAAAAGTGTTAGATGCCTGGCATATCCCAGGGCTGGCTTTGCTCCACATTACATCTCCATTTCTCATATAGGTAAAATCACAGGGACAGGACTTCCAGATTGTTTGGCTATGGACCCCATAGCTCCAGGACACCTCATCCTATCTGCTGTGTTGTTCTTCCCACCAGTCCCTTGGCAACTCGCTCTCCTTAACCCCCATCCTCAGAGAGCTACTGTGCCCTTTCTAACAACCTAGCAACATGTAGGTCCCTCTGCCAGAAAGTACTTGAAAGGTGTTCATGCAAATGAGCTAAGTCTCTGTGGTTGTGACAGGCAAGCTGTAGGGCCTTGGCAGGTATGGGTGGGATATTGAACTGCCTGTGCAGTCATTTGTGCCTATCAAAGAGTCTCCTTGGGGTTCCCTTTGCGACATTTGGGCATAGGTCTCTATCTGGAATTTGTGGAGAAGAGTCACATTCTCAAAGAGGTCATGACCCCCGAAGGGTATGAACCACTGCAGATTCGTAAGGACCATAAGGTCAGCCCTTCACCTGAGCCCTTCACCCTGAAGCACACTGGCCCTGCCCCGAAAGGCCCCGGGGAAGGGGATGACGGTGCTGAGGCCCTATCTCTGCCTAGGAGCCTCTCACTCTTCTTCTCTGAGATCCCAGCAGAAGTTAAAGTTGACATTTGTCATCTTCATTCCTTGCCTGGTCCCCAAGCCAGAAGGCATTTCTCTGCTTTTCAGGAACCCTTGAAATTATCTTCTCCATAAAAACACTGAAGCCCTTTTCAAACCTCGTTAAGCTGTTTGCCCCAGCATATTAATGTGCCGTCAGCAAGCCTCTGAGGTTAATTATCTGTAACTTAAAAATCATTTGTTTCTGTCTCTTTTGTCTCATTGCTGCTCAGCAATCTTTCTTTATTAGGAAAAGAGGTACGGGATCCAACTGACCATTGTGTTCTAATTCATTTCTTGTCATCAAAATTAGTTCATCTTTTAAAAACTCTTTTTTAAAAACACAACAAACCTACCTTCTCATTATTTTCCACTTGTGTTGTTTCTTTTTTTTTTTTTAATTTTAAAAGGCAACTGTTATTTGTGATTATAATTTCTTTTTTTTTTTCTTTTAATTTATTTTTTAAATTTCAGAATATCATGGGGGTACAACACTTTGGCCATACACATTGCCCCTGTTCTGCCCGTGTCAGAGCCACAATCGTGGTCATCCCCCAAACTGTGCTCCCCACATCCATTCAGTGAGAGTTTTTCCCATCCCTTCCACCCCCCTCCCGCCCGCCCGCCCTCAGATGAATGTTATTGCCCTGTGTGATGTAAGTGTTCATCAGTTAGTACCAGTTTGATGGTGAGTACCAGTGGTGCTTGTTTTTCCAATCCTGTGACACTTTGCTTCGAAGAATGGGTTCTAGCTCCAACCAGGATAATACCAGATGTATTAATTCACTGTTGTTCCTTATTGCTGAGTAATACTCCATGGTATACATATACCACATTTTATTGATCCACTCGTGTATTGATGGGCACCTGGGTTGTTTCCACAACTTTGCAGTTGTGAATTGTGCTGCTATGAACATTCGAGAGCAGATGTCTTTATTATAAAATGTCTTTTTTTCTTTTGGATAAATACCCAGTAGTGGGATTGCTGGGTCAAATGGTAATTCTACTTTTAATTCTTTGAGGTATCTCCATATTCTTTTCCATAGAGGTTGTACTAATTTGCAGTCCCACCAGCAGTGTATGAGTGTTCCTATCTGTCCACATCCCCGCCAACATTTGTTATTTGGGGATTTTTTGATATGAGCCAATCTCACTGGAGTTAAGTGATATCTCATTGTGGTTTTGATTTGCATTTCCCTGATGATTAGAGAAGTTGAGCACTTTTTTATATGTTTGCTGGCCATTATCTGTCTTCTTTGGAAAAGTTTCTGTTCATGTCCTTTGCCCATTTTTTAATAGGGTTGTTTGATTTTTCTTGTTGATTTCCTAAGTTCTGTATAGATTCTGGTTATCAGCCCTTTATCAGAGGTGTAGCATGCAAATATTTTCTCCCATTCTGTAGGTTGTCTGTTCACTCTAGTGATAGTTTCCTTGGCTGTGCAGAAGCTTTTCAATTTGATCAGGTCCCATGTATTTATTTTGGTTGCTGCTGTGATTGCTTTGGGGGTCTTCTTCATAAATTCTTTGCGTAGGCCAATGTCTATAAGAGTTTTTCCAACGTTTTCTTCGAGAATTCTTATGGTTTCATGTCTTAGGTTTAGATCTGTTATCCATTGTGAGTTGATTTTTGTGAGAGGTGAGAGGTGTGGGTCCAGTTTCAGTCTTCTACATATGGCCATCCAATTTTCCCAGCACCATTTGTTGAATAGGGATTCTTTTCCCCAGTGTACGTTTTTCTGGAATTTGTCAAAGATCAGGTGACTGTATGAGGTTGGTTTTATATTTGGGTTCTCAGTCCTGTTCCATTGGTCTACGTGTCTGTTCTTGTGCCAATACCATGCAGTTTTGGTTACTATAGCCTTGTAGTATAGTTTGAAGTCTGGTAGACAGATGCCTCCCAATTTGTTCTTTTTGCTTAAGATTGCTTTGGCTAGACGCGGTCTTCTCTGGTTCCACACGAAGCATAGAATTATTTTTTCTAGATCACCAAAAAATGATGTTGGTATTTTGATAGGGATTGCATTGATTCTGTAAATTAATTTAGGTAGCAAAGCCATTTTTACTATGTTGACTCTGCCTATCCAAGAGCATGGTAGGGCTTTCCATCTATTTACATCCTCTGCAATTTCTTTTCTCAGTGTTTCATAATTCTCTCTATATAGGTCTTTGACCTCCTTAGTTAGATATGTTCCTAAATATTTAATTTTCTTTGTTGCTATTGTGAAAGGTATTGCATCTTTAATTTGTTTCTCGGCTTGATTGTTATTAGCATATATGAAGGCTATGGATTTGTGTGTATTAATTTTGTATCCTGAGACTTTGCTGAATTCATTTATCAATTCCAGTAATCTCTTGGTTGAATCTTTGGAGTTTTCTATGTATAATATCATATCGTCTGCGAATAGTGAAAGTTTGACCTCTTCTGCCCCCATCTTGACACCCCTAATTCCTCTGTCTTGTCTAATTGCTGTGGCCAGGACTTCCAGCACTATGTTGAAAAGAAGTGGAGATAGTGGGCACCCTTGTCTGGTGCCAGTTTTAAGGGGGAATGCCTTCAATATTTCCCCATTCAGTATGATATTGGCTGTGGGTTTATCGTATATGGCTTTAATAGTTTCTAGGAATGAGCCATCTATGCCTACATTGTTAAGAGTTCTTATCATAAAAGGATGCTGGATTTTGCCAAAAGCCTTTTCTGCATCTATTGAAAGGATCATATAATCTTTGTTCTTGCTTTTATTTATATGGTGAATTACATTTATAGATTTGCGTATGTTGAACCATCCCTGCATCTCGGGAATAAAGCCCACCTGATCATGATGGATTATTTTTTGATGTACATTTGAATTCGGTTTGCAAGGATTTTATTGAGAATTTTTGCATCTATATTCATAAGGGATATTGGTCTGTAGTTTTCTTTTTTTGTTGTGTCCTTTCCTGGCTTTGGTATCAAGGTGATATTGGCTTTGTAGAATGAGTTTGGGAGGACTCCTTCCTTCTGGATATTTTCAAATAATTTCTGCAGTATAGGCACCAGTTCTTCTTTGTAGGCTTGGTAGAATTCAGGTGTGAACCCATCTGGTCTGGGACTTTTTTTTGTGGGTAGATTTTTTGTTACTGCTTCAATTTCGGTGCTTGATATTGGTCTGTTTAGAAATTCTGTTTCTTCCTGGTTGAGCCTAGGGAGGTAGTGTGTTTCTAAGAATTTGTCCATTTCCTCCACGTTTTCGTGTTTGTGGGCATAGAGATTTTTGTAGTATTCAAAGATGATGTTTTGTATTTCCACGGTATCAGTTGTGACTTCTCCTTTTTCATTTCTAATTGAGCTTATTAGAGTCCTTTCCTTTCTGCTTCTGGTCAACCTGGCAAGTGGCCTGTCTATTTTGTTTATCTTTTTGAAGAACCAACTTTTCGTTTCATTGATCTTCTGTATTGTTCTTTTGTTCTCGATTTCATTTAATTCTGCTCTGATTTTGGTTATTTCTTTTCTTCTGCTGGCTTTAGGGTTGCTTTGCTCTTCCTTTTCCATTTCCTTCAGATGATTCATTAGTTTACTGATTTGTGACTTTTCTGTCTTTTGGATGTGGGAATTTATGGCGATAAGTTTTCCTCTCAGGACTGCTTTTGCTGTATCCCACAGATTTTGATAACTTGTGTCCCCATTATCGTTTAGTTCAAAGAATCTTTTGATTTCAATTTGAATCTCCTCCTTGACCCAATAATCTTTCAGCAATAGAGTTTAGTTTCCACATTTTTGGAGGACGATGTGAGTTTCTGTTGGAATTGATTTCTAATTTTATTCTGCTGTGGTCTAAAAAGATACATGGTATGATTTCTATTTTTTTGAATTTGTTTAGATCTGTTTTGTTGCCTAGGATGTGGTCAATTTTAGAGAAAGTTCCATGAGCTGATGAGAAGAATGTAACACTTGTGTTGTTTCTTAACAAACCTTTAATCTCTCTGCTTGAGTGGGAGCAGAGCCAAAACTGGAAATAATCTGCAAGAGGCGGTGTCTCATCCAAATCAGCAAGGCCCGTCAATGTTCTCTCCCAATTGGCCTCACTCACTCTGGGTGCTCACTTCTGCTGTGTGTTTGGCCTGTTCCTCCCTATGGCTGTGGTGAAGGTTTCTCAGTGTGTTTTTCTGGGGTGCACATGGTAGGCTTGTTGAATGAGCCATGATGTCCCTGGAGGGCCCTTGCAGATCAGGCGACCAGGATTGGGAAATCCTGTGCATTGTAACCCATCCACTGGTGGTTAATCCACACACTCCTGTTTGGGTTATACTTCTTGGCCAATGCTGCCATTGGGCTCCAAGAAATGCTTCAGGATCTGCATTAAAAAAAACTTTTTGCAAAACATTGCATTTTACAAAAGTGAAGATAAGCTTGCTTTGAGCTCTCTGGGAGTCAGGGAGTGTGTGTCATAGAAATGAGCAGGTGTGATGGCCACTGGCTCCATGGGATGTCAACAGTGACCCACAGCCTTCTGGGACAGGGTGAAGCCAACAATCGGGAGATCTGGGCCAGAGTCAGAGTGCAGCCAGCACAGCTGGATGGTGCACAGAGCTGGTTCACCTGGGTACCTCAGGCCAGTGACTGCCCCCTGCCCTGTTCTCTGAAGCCTCAGCCCCTTGGCTGTGTTCTCTGCCCCTTAGTGGCTCTCTTACACCTTCAGTGTCTCAAAAACACAATGTCTGGGAACCTAGTTTGACAATTACTACTAGTAGTGGAGAAACAACTCCTGTGGAAAGGTGAATACAATTCTCAGGGTTTATTGAAGGTTTACTGGTTGCTAAAAGGAGTTTCCTTGGGCTGATTGGAGTTTCCCTGATGCACAGAAAATGACAAGGCATGGTCCCTGCCCTTACACATGAGTCAGTTGAGAAGATGCCTGAGTGTCCTGCAGACAGAAAGGTGACCTACTGTGCCTGCACCATGGCCAGCCACTTCTCAGTGTGAGAGTATTTGCCCAATGTAATTGACGTTGGAACCTGTGAGAACAATTCTCTGAATGTTCTGGTGGGGGTGAAGTCTCAGCAGAGGGTCCCCTTTGACCCTTAATGGCACACTGTAGCAGTCGGGACTTTTTTGTTGCAAATAACAAAACCCAACCCAATTAGCTCAAATGAAAAGAAGACTTACTGGCTTATGTAACTGGACAGTCCAGCAAGGGTTGGAGGGGTGAGGGTGCTGGGCTTCAGCCACACTTGATGTGGGGCACAAGGACCTGGCTTCTCTCTTCATCTTACCCCTGGCGGCTAGCTTCCTTTCATGGTGAGTGCCAACCTCCCCTCCTCACAACTCCAAGTCCAGGGGAGGAGAGACAGCCTCTGGTCTGATATTTGCCACAAAAGTGCTAAGCTCACTGGGATTGGACAGGCTTGGGACGTGTGCCCCTCCTGGACCAATGACTGAGGCCTGGGGGATGGTGTGCGCTGCTGTTCTTGGTGACAGTTACCAGCTATGCCCCTGTTCAGGATGTCGTGAACTGAGAGGGAGGAAGGTGGATTCCCAAATGTAAATTGGGGTCTGTGGCTGAATAAGGGACATGGAAGAAGGAAGATTTTTAAAAATTCCCTATGCATGCTACCAGCTACTTAATTATTTCCTATCTGCGTGTCTATCACACCCTCCACTCCCAAAAAACTTTTGAGTGCCTCAAAAGCAAGCTAAGATTCAGCAAACATTCATCTAGCATTTTGCGGGGAGGACATTCTCTTCCTGTCTTCAGAGAAGGAATCCAAGGCTAAGACATTAAATTGCTGACCCAAGGTCACAGGCACTTATAATGGAGTGTGAGTTTGAACCCACTGATGACAGATAAAGGGTACTTTTTTCCTTTTTTTAAAATAACAGCTGCCTCCAGTGATTGGATCTCCTGTTTTTTGCCCCTGCCCGCTGTGGCAGATGCAGGAGTGACCTGGTGAGGTGCATAAAACACCCACTAGCCAAAACCATGAGAGGTGTTCATCTTTGTTTTGGACCCCAAACACAATGTTCTTTCTTTAGCCCTTCAGCCAAAGTGCATAAGGATCAAAAGCAAATGAGTATCAAACAATGAAATCACCCAAAATAGGAAAAAAATTTTTAAAAAGTGAAAAAGCAAATTCTTCCCCTGGCATTGGCCTTAGTACTTTCCTCAATGAGGTTTGTCAGAAGATTTTCCACCTTTTATAAGAGATCCTCTTCCTTGGGAAGGGGAAGTTGCCCAATGTAACTGGGCTGGCTGCTTCTAAATGAGCATGGAATGGCAGGCAGGGACACAGGGTGGGGGCAGAAGGCCTCACGCGGAGCCAGAGTTACTGTTCAGGAGCCGCTTTTTAATAAGCAATTTCCTCTTTGTCCGGACATTCAAGACAACTTAGGGGCAAAAGGCTCACTCACTTCTTTAACATAAATTCTGCAGATTAGAAACGGAAACATTTTCATATTCTGTCCCTTATTTAATTCTCATAAGGAACCTCTGAGATAGGCATTGCAATCTTATTTTGTAAATGAAAAAAAAAATGAGGGACCTTTTGCACTCTATAGGAAATTGGTCAAAGAATTAAAATGGGCTTCATGGAGGTCATTCAGAGAAATGTATTCTATGAATATTTGACCATGTTTATACAATCCTGATCGAAATGTTCATGTTAAAAAATGTGAACTCATTCTGCATGCAGGGTCAGAGGTCAGGGGACCCCTGCAGGGCCCTGGGCAGTGCTAACAGGGAGCTGTGTCTTGCTGCTGCTGCCAGGGAGAAGTAGAGACCTCCAAATTCAGAAGAAATAGGATTTAAAATCCATAGGTCTGGAAAATGAGTTGTTAGGGTAAAAATACATTTCAATCTGTTGGTTTTACTAATTTTAGTGGTTATTTGTTCTCCTTTCTTGCTGGAAGCAACATTCCCATCCAGCTGCTTGGCTGCTTCATTTGAATTTTTATCATTTCTTTGAGTCCCTGCATATTTGGACACAAAATGGGAGTCCTGTGGCTCAGAGAGGACATTTATTTGGTAGGGTCACATCTAATCTCATGCTTAGAAACTTAAGCTGAAAATAAAATGAGTTGAGGTTTTGGGTTGTGTGTGTGTGTGTGTGTGTGTGTGTGTGTTGTGTGTTTTAAAGACAGTAAGTCTAAATCTGTGCTAGCATATCACTTTTTCCCCTTTACACAGAATTTAAAATAATCTTATGCTCCGATAGTGTTACCAGGCTGTTTTTCGCTCTCAGAGAGTGTTCTCATTTGTCCTCTCATTTAATATGCTCAAGAAAACCTGTGAGTTAGGAAGAATGAAGATATTATCATTGGTATTTGACAGAGGAGGAAAACTGGTGCTCAGAGATGGCAAGGAACTTGCCCCAGGTCACACAGCAAATTGAGGTGGAGCTGGAGATTGTGGCTGCCAGTTCTGTACTCCTCCCACCAGGCTTCTGCTCTAAATAGGAGTTTATGGCAGACGTTTTCAAATTAAAACCCAATGGAAAGCATAGAGTTTTTAGTCCTGTTTTGGTTCTTTTAAAAATAAATTATTGTAAAGACAACTTTTCTCATCTGTCAAAGTAATGTTCCTATTCCTTGGGGATTCAGGATATTCAAAATGTGTGTGGAGAAAATGGTAAAAGTTAATCATTTTCACAGTACCTGTCGGTGGTGAGGTTTAATTATCACTTGACATATTTCATGGTTTAAAATGATGACAGTTTAAAATAGAGCCAGAGAGAGCCAGAAAAATCCATTCATTATCATATGTTGGGTACTGAAGTAGAGTAACCCCCAAATACAGATGCTCCCCAGACAGACGATTCTGCAGCATTTTCTCATAGCTACAAATATCCCTGGAATTGAAACCCAGACTGAGAACACCATCCTGACCCTGCTGTAACCACCCAGAGGGGCTTGGGTGAATCTAGCAGCATGGTTTGATGCTTACATCACATTCCAGATGCTAAACTCCCCCACGCTCTCTCAAATCCAAACCTCTCGCTGGTCTTCTACAGAATTTCTAATGAACCAGATAATTCATTGCAATGTGTGCTTTGAACGAATGAATGAAAACTATTTCGACTACAAGGTGACAAATATTTTGATGCGCCTCTTAGGAAATTGTATGCCTTTCCAAGATGAGAAGGTTGAGAAGCAGCTTGTTGTTGTTGTTGTTTAATAAGCACAGCACCGTCTGTCTGCTTAGGAAACAAATAATTATTTCTTTCCCATGAGATTTTTGGAAGTGGAGCTGTCCAGAGTTGACTTGTCTGTCCAAATTTCAGCTTGGAGAGTCCTAGGAGAGGGAGCAGATGAAGCCATCTCAGAAATGTAAATGCTGTTTGACATCTATTAGCTCAATGCTTTTCCATTGCTGACAGCAGCATCCATTAGGACATGGGTGTCACGGATCAGAGACACTTGGAATATAGTGAGAGCCCTGCCACCTGCACCCAAGGCCCATTTAGATGATCTGAGAGAACACTGGATATGCCTACCACTCTGGTCCAGGCGCCCTCCCCAATTCCTCCCAGCTCACTCCCTGGGTTTCCAAAAGGTCAGCCCCATAGCCAGTCTTCACGACTATGCCCCTTCCCCCAAGTAGCCTGCCTGAATGCTGGGCATGGTGGTGACCGTGTCCTCCTTGGGAGGTCTGGCTTGCTTCTTGGCTCTGCCATTCATGTCAAATGCTCCAACTCCAGATTGAAGATCCCACAGGATCACCCCTTACTTTTAAGGTGAGGTAGAGTTGAACAGGTTCAGTGACTTGTCTGAGGTCCCATGGCTAGTGAGTAGCAAAGAAGGGATGTGAGGTTCTGAGCCAGTGCTCTTAGACCTCAGGGCTCTCTGGGTTGTTTTACTGTATTACTTTCCTTGCCTCTTACCCTTAAGTCCAGGTTCTCTGTCCTCTCCAGGGTGGTACAGTGTCCAACATATCCTAGATACTTAGCCACCATATCCTAGTGGTGGGGATCCTGGCTGAGTTTTTGATTTAAGTTCCTGTTTTGAATTTTGTTTAAATTATTTCTAAATATTTTGTTTTCCTGCCTCAGGGGATAGGAGACTATATGGGAGGGAGCACATGATGACAAATGTTATTATTAAAGCCTCCACCATAAGCCATATGTGTTGCTGAGCTAACTTATTTTAACACTCACAGTTGTCTGATGTGGCCAGTTAGTATGATATTCTGTTTTAGCAATGAGAAAACACAGGCTTTGAAAGGATTAGTGATTTGGTTGGCTGGGTGTTTCAGTTAGTCAATGACTTGTTCATTGACCCTACTATAACTATTCAGAGTCCTTTGTGATAGAGTGTCCCTGTGTCTTGCTGTTGTGGCTTTGCTGGGACACTTGTCCTGAGGACTGTCAGCTCTCAGGCAAGTCTGCAAGGCCATTTCTAAGTAGACAGTCCTTGACAAGCTTAGGAAGAGTAGGCACATCTATGGCTGTGCCCAAAGGGAAGGGAAACTGTGCGGAGGGTAGAGGGGAATAGGGAAAAGGAATGTCTGAGGCCAGACGCTGGGAAGCTGCTGCTGTGCCTCAGCGTGGAGGTGAAGGTGCTGGTCCAGGCTGTTAGTCTTGGACAAACCTGGGCTTCCTCCCTCTGGATAGTCTGACTGTGAGCTATGGGTACCACTGGGCTCACCTGCTCTCCACGCCCCCTGGAGGTCCGAGGGAGAGTTATTTTTTGCAGGCCAGAAGAACCAAAGTGCCACTGCGGTTGGAGCACAGGGAATGGCAGGAGCAGGAGACTTTGCCCATGGGCTGCCTTGCCTTGCACCCTCCAGATGCTAGGAACTCTGTGGGTCTGCCCCCATGTTCAAGGGACCAGAAAAGACTTGTGCACATGTGCCTCTCCTATCTGCTGCTAATTCCTAAAACTCCCACCTTAGGGTTTCATCCCCTTTTTCCTCATGAATACCCTCAAAGTAATTCTGGGTCCCAAAGGAGTTACAAAACATCCACTGAGCCACATCATACCCCAGCTGGGGAACTTGGCAAGCCTTCTGCCTCTTTGTAAGAAAACCCAACACAGGCTTCTCCTAAGCCCCTCGAGCCTGATTTCTGTTCCATATTTGTTTTGTATCACAGGTCTCAAACTGGTGGCCCATGGGCCAAATTTAGCCTGCAACCATATTTTGGCTTACACAGTATTAGCCTGCAGAAGTTTTCTTGTTTTTATATTTTAATTTAAATGAGTTGCCATCATTTAAAAATAAGAAATTTTACAACCAGATCCAAATATGCAGATTATCTTGTGAAGTAAAATGCTTTGGCAACCCTGGGCCCACATGGCCTCATGGCAGCAACAGGCTGAAGTGAGAGCAGCTGTGCACTTAGAGTGTACTGCTTTGCTGTTTGCAATAGTCCACACCACTCCCTAGTCTCCCTAACTGAGACTGAGTGTTAGATACAGTTCTGAAAAATAAGTGTGACTAAGTGGAAATTCAGAAGAACCACACTCATTAAATTATCTGTTTGGCCTCTGTAGACATTTGAGTTTTCAATCCCTATTTTATACTCAGGTCCAGATTTGTTAATCATGGAACAGTAGAGTCCAATGTCAGTAAGGAGGTCTGGGGAGAGAGGAGAGGGGGCAGTGGGGAGGTGGGGGGATTTAGGAGAAAGGCTTATATAGCCCTAACCTACTCAGCAATCCTTGAAAATCTCTGATGTGCTGGTGTGTAGAAGTGGTCTGTGGTTTAGGTAGTTAAATCTTCCATCATACTATCTTATTTTCTGATATTTATAGCTTAATCTGTAAACATTCACTCTAGGCTATAAGTTTACTTCAAGCATGGTAATTAATATTTGTGCCTCTTTGTGTACATTATATCTTTAAAATGGAACAGTTGCTTTAAGCATTTAAAAGACATTCCATGTTATGTTGTAATTACTTTCCAAAGATATTTCCAACAGATATTTTTTTACATCTAAATACACATTTACAGTACTCAGTAGACCAGAATAGTTCTAATTTATATATTTTGGTCCACTGGGTTAAAAAAAGAGACATTTTTAAAGTACATTTTTAATCAGTGTGTTTCCCAAAGATACTGTTGGCTTCTTCAGCTCAGTGACATGATGTTAGAAAAATAATAAACATGGTATGTTCTCTGAACTGATTTAGAATTTAATGAGAGATGACATCTCAGCTGAGTGTGAGTATGGCTAACTTTTAATCTGGGCTGAGAAGTGTCCTAGAGTTTGAACAAGCTTATTAACTCCCTCTGTATCATTTTCTTAATGTTGAAAACTCAGATGATAAACAGTTACTGCCCTTGTGTGGTGAGAATTAATGCTTGATGAGTTGCAAGTATTGTTTTGATAAAATAGTCTTAATTGTTTGCTTTGTACATTTTCTGCTTTATTATTTTTATTATTCCTCTTGCCTCTGTAATTGGTAGTTACTAGGTTCCCATTATTTCTTTATTAGTTATTTTATAAAAGCTATCTTGTGATTTATCATCCCTCCCATACTTGCTTTTCCCCAGATATCATTAACAGAGACAAGAGGCAGGCAAGCATCGCTTGCCTCTAACTGAGCTGGTGGTGCTGTAAGCAGCTTCATATGGCTCACCCCTTGTCCTTAGGATCGATCACTCCAATTTCTTGACTACTGTGCTGTGAAAGAACTTATGTGAAGCCCAGGCGGTTTATTAGAAAAATATTCTAAATAATAGTAAGAGGGCAGAATTAACAGTGTCTACATGGGGACTCTAAGCTCCCTCTCTCTAGGAGGAGAGAAGCAAGATGCATCTTTCTAGCATAGGGTGGGCATCATAAGTGCACAATGCCCACATAATATGGCATGCTATGTAAAAGGATAAGAAAATATCATTACTATGGTGCAAAGAAGCCAAAGTCCCTTGTACCTAAACGCTGGCTCCCTACCACATTTCCAGCTACTGTGACATAGGTATTTTCTCCTACTCTTATTTCTCATATGATCTCATGTCATCTACTAGTATGTTCTCTAATTTTTCAGTGTAGTTTTTCAAAATGATATAGCCAGACATTCTGAGTATGATCCAACTTACTGATTGTGTTACTTTGGGTGAATTACTTAAACTTCTGTGCCTTGGTTTTCTCAACTCTAAGATGGTGTTAATAATTCTGTCTACCTCATATGGCAGTTGTATGAATTAAATACATACAAAAAAGCTTAGCATAGCACTGGCCCACCTTCTGAGCAGGCCCTAGCCATCAATGTTAGCTATTATTCACTCACATTTGGGGCTGAGGTTGCCCGGAGTTGTGACTTCTAATTCTAAGTGGGCCCATCGTCCTAGGAACTAGAATATCTTCAGTGAATACTTGGTGAAATGCACTGGGTTAGAAAGCTTTGCATTTAAGTGGACCAAGTTATTTTCTTTCATCAAAACTAAGTTAATCACATTTATCCATTGTTTAAGGAAGAATAGGCAATCATAGGGTAAAAACTTTAGAACTATTTGTGCAGGCTTTTGTTTCTGGCTATATGGGAGACTAGAAACCTTAGCTGACTCTCCCAGTTAGAACAATTTAAAATGACCGATAAAACATTTGAACAATCTTTTAAAGACATCAGCGAGAAGGCAGGAAAGTAAAGAATTCCTATGACGCCAAAATCTTAGGACTCTGAAATAGACTTTTGCTTTGAGAGTATTTGCCCAATACAGGTGACCTTGAGTATTGATTTTTATAACCTCAAGACATGGGGTACAGAAGCCTAGCCTAGGACAGATAAGCCTGTTAGAAAACCTCCTCCACCTAAAAGCTGAGATTCCAACAGACCCCAGTAGGCTGCGTCATTAGCGTAAGGGTGAAATGGAAATAAACAAACATACCCTGCCTTCCCTCAAGGATAAGTGAAGAAAATTGCCTGCCTCACTCAAAGCTTGGTGCTGGGTAGGGGTCAAAATATCTTCTCTGAGAACAAGAACCACAACCTGAGTTTCCAGCAGAATTCACATGACAGACTGGTCTGAGAAAACCTGGAGCCAAGAATTTAGTTTAAAGCAGTCCTGGTTGGTAATGTTCTAAGTACATGGTAGAGCAAACACAAACTCTGTCTGGAAGAACCCTTCTTCAGCATAGGCTTCAAATAAAATTTTGACAGTTTGCCATCCAGGTAATATGAGCTCCAAATCAAAAATGAAAAGATATAAAGGGAAGCAAGACACCAAAATAAGAGCCAGCAGAAATAGAACTACAAAGATTTAAGATATTGGAATTAGATGCAGAATAAAAAAGTAACTATGCATAATATAATAAATAAAACAGGAGCTGAAAATATGAACAAAGAATAAGATCATGATAAATTATCTTGATTATTTGAAAAATAACCAAATATAATTTCTAGAAATGGAAAATATAATTAAAACTTTAAAAAGGAATTATGGGTTTAAGAGAAAATTAGACATAACTGAAGAGGGCTGCCGATAGGTCTGAAGATGTAATCTAGAATGCAGTGAGGAGACAAAGCTACGGAGGTCGTGAGGCAAAGAGAACAGAATGAGAGGGACTCATGCACTTGTAGTTGGGCTTACAGGAAGAGAAAATAGGAAGAGTAGTATTAGAAGGGATAATGGTCGAAAAATTTTTACAAAACGAAAGGAAGACACTTATCCTCAGATATAGGAAGTCTAATAAATCCCAAATAGGATAAACAAAAAGAAATCTAAACATACATACATCATAAACTTTCAGAATACTAAGGACAAAGGACAGTTTTCAAAGCAGCCAGAGAGAAAAGACAGATTGCTTATGAAGAGATTTATGATTTACTTCCCAGTAGAAATCAGGAAGCAGTGGAGTAATATCTTCAATGTGCTGAGAGAAAACATTGGTCAGCCTAGAATTTTAGATCTAGTCACCATGTCCCACAACCCTCTTATTCTATCTTCTGTTTTTCCCATTCTTTTTTTCCTCTTCAAGCTTCAGTCTATCTTTGAGTTCACTAACCTCTTCAGAGTGCCCTGTTTGATGTTAATTCTAGCCAATGAATTTTTGAAATCACATAATATATTTTACAGTTCTAGAATACCCATTTGATTCTTTCTTGTAAGTTCTAATTCTCTGTAGAACTACTCCATTCTTTACCACACTAATGACAGTAATTTTGAAGTCCTCTGTCTGCTAATGCCAATTCTTAGCGTCTCTGGGTCTGCTTCAGTTGACAATTTTATCTCATGATTACAAGTTATCTTTTTCAGTTGTGCATGTTTAGACTTTGTTAGGGGATTTATTTTGGTTTCTCCTTTAGTTGTAGGGTGTAGGCCTTATTCCTAAAGTATGGTTTTTACTCATAGGACAGAGCATTTTTGTGGTCTGTTCTGACACCATCTAGTGTACTGCAATAAAATTCTGTCACTAACCACATGGAGTTAGCACAGACCCCCCAAGTTAAGGATTCAATCCTCTATGAGACTGCTGTCACTTCAGGCACCAGCCACAGGTTCAGGGGTCCCCCAGGCCAACTGTATTTATGACCAACTAAAAATTATGGGGTTCCCATGACCCCTTTAGATTTGATAATTCACTGTCATGACTCACTGAACTCAGAAAGGTGCTATATTTATGATTAGTTTTATTATAAAGAATACAGATCAAGACCAACCAAATGAAGAGATACATAGGGTAAGGTCTGGGATGGTCCCAAATGCAGAGCTTACAAGCTCACTTCCCATGCAATCAGGGTGCATCATCCTATGGTACATCAATGTGTTCACCAACCAAGAAGCTCCACAGAACTTTGGTGTACAGAGTTTTTATTGGGACTTTATGATGTAGGTGTTATTGATTTAATCATTGACCATGCCACTGTACTCAATATCCAGCTCCCCTCTTGTCTTAGTTAATTTTCTGTTGCAATTAGGGAATACCTGACACTGGATAATCTATAAGAAAAGGAGGTTTATTTGGCTTATAATTCTGGAGGCTAGAAAATTCAATATCAGGCAGCCATATCTGGTAAGCTTCTGGTGAGGGCCTAGTGCTGCACCATACCATGGTGAAGTGGAAGGGGGAGGTGGATGCTTGCAAAAGGAGAAAACAGAAGGGACATCCTCACTTTATAACAGTCTACTGTCATGGTAACTCACCCAGTCCTGTGAGAGCAGCATTATTGCCTCTTAGTGACCCAATTACCTCTTAAAGTTTCCATATCTCAACACTGCCACCCTAGGACCAAATTTCCAACACATGAATTCTGGGGGACATACTCAAACCATAGCATTCTGCCCCTGGCCCCCAGAATTCATGTTCTCATCACAATGCAAAATACAATCATTCCATTCTAATAGTTCCAAAGGTCTTAAATTGTTCCAGTACTAACTCAAAAGTCCAAAGTCTCAACTGTGAGCAGCCTGTAAGATCAAAACAATTTATCTACTTCCAAGATACAATGGTGGGACAGGCATAAGACAGACATTCCCATTCCAAAAGGTAGAGATAGGCAAACAGAAAGGAGTACAAGGCCCCAAGTAAGTCCAAAACCCAACAGGGAAAACATTAAGTCTGAGGGGCCAGAATAATCTTCCTTGACTCTGTATCTCACACTTCAGTTCTTCCATGCTGGTGTTGCATGGCTTAGCTCTGTAGTTCTGGGGTCTCAGTGGCCGTCCCACTCCCACAGCTTCACAAGGCATTGCCCTAGTGGGAGCTCTCTGCCATGGCTCCACCCTCACAACAAGTCTCTCTATGGGTCCTCAGGCTGTTCACAACATCCTTTGAAATCTAGGTGAAGGAAGCCATGCCTGCACAATTCTTACGTTCTGTCCGTCTGCAGAATTGGCATCAAGTGGATGCTGCCAAGACTTGTACCTTTCATGGCAGTGGATACAGCTGCACCTAAAGCTGTTTGAGCCATGGCTGGGATAGCCAAGTAGTGCTATGCTGGATTGCAGGGATCAGAGACCTGAGGGGGGGCCCTGGGTCCTTGAAACCATTCTGCCCTCCTAGGCCTCTGGGTCTGTGATGGGAGAGGCGGTCTTAAAGATCTCTGAGATGCCATCAGTGTCTTTCTTCCATTATCTTGATGATCCCTTCTATCTGTACTAATCTCCTTAGCAAACAGTTACTGGACTGCATCCTTGGTTTCCTCTCCTGAATATGCTTTTTTACGCTTTACATGGCCAGGCTGAGAGTTTTCCAAATCTTTCCACTTCCATTTTGATTACAAATTCCATCTTTAAGTCATTTTTTCTTTCTCATGACTTAATGTTAGTGGTCTTTCAACCACTTAGCCATGCACAATCTGAATGCTTTGCTGCTTAGATATCTCTTCCACCAGATATTCTAATACATTGCTTTAAGTTCTGCACTCTATAAAGCCCCAGGGTGTGGACACAATGTAGGCAAGTTCTTTACAACTTTATGACAAGGATGGTCTTTACTCCAGTTTCCATACCTTGTTCCTCAATTCCATCTGAGACCTGTCAGTATGGCCTTTATTGTCTACATTTCTATCAACGTTCTGGTCATGACCACTTAGGTAACCTTTGAGGAGTCCCAGACTTTCTCTAGTCTTCTCTTCTTCTGAGTCCTCACCAGAATCGCCCTTAATGCTCCATTCATGGCAATGTGTGCTTTTTCTAACATTCACTTCAAAACTGTTCCAGCCTCTACCCATTACCCAGTTCCAAAGCGGCTCCAACATTTTCAGGTATTTGTATAGCAGTAGCCCCACTTCATGGTACCAATTTTCTGTCTTAGTTTAGTTTCTGTTGCTGTAACAGAATGCCTGAGACTAGATGATTTATTTAAAAAAGAGGTTTATTTTGGTTTACAATTCTGGAGGCTGGAAAGTTCAAGATTAGGTGGCTACATCTGGTTAGTTTCTGGTAAGGGCCTTCATGCTGTATCATAATATGGTAGAGAAATAGAAGGAGAAGTGGTCATGTGTGGGGCAAAACACAAGGGGTGGCCTTGCTTTATAACAACTCATTCACGTTGACTAATCCAGTCCTGTGAGAGCGCCAGGAATCCTTCTTAATAACCTAATCACCTCTTAAAGGCCCCACCTCCCAACACTACCACACCAGAAACCAAATCCAACACATGGATTCTGGGGGACACATTCAAACAACAGCGCCTCTTTTCTCCAAAGGTCAGGCTGGCTTTATAAGCTCTAACCCTCTAACCACAAGGTTGGTCTTTCTGGTGTCCAGCCCCTATCCTGAGTCATCTCATCTCTTACTGTAATCCAAGGGTCATGAATAACAAAGACACTCCTATTACTGAAGAAATTCCAAGGATTTAGAGTCTCCCTCCCAGAAACCAGGGACAAATGCCAGTCAAATTCTTTATTATACCACCAGGTCTCAGTTGCCCAAAACCTCAGGGTGTTTACCAAGGTCTCTATAATTTGGCTGTATCAGAACTTCATCTACTCCATGCTATGCAACTGTAAAATCTCTGTGCAGCTCTTAGCCCCACAGAGATACTCTCTTCTAGGCCCCTGTAATCTTGCTGTACTTGCAGCTTAGGATTTAACCTAGGACTGAAGAGAAACCCTGTTCAGACTTTTGGGGGTCCTTTTTGGTAGTTGTCTCTTCTGAACTCTGATCCCCAGATTCCAGCATCCTTAGCGATCTCAGACTTTGGTATCTTTTTCCTCTGCCTAGTAAGACTTGAGCTCCACTTCCTTGTGCCAGGGTTTGGGCCATGAACCTATTAAAAACTGCCCTCAGCAAGAAAACTGGTGAATGTGGGACTCATCTCATGTGTTTCCCTTCTTTCAAGAATTGCAGCATACAATGTTTGCTGTCCAGGGCCTGAAAACAATTATTTTATAGTTCTTGTCCAGGTATAAATTTATTTTTGGCAAGAGAGTCAGTCACATGCCAGCTATTTTATTGTGGCCAAAACCATAAGTTGCCAGTATTTCCTCAATCTAGAATTTTATGCTATTAAATATCTTTGAATAAAAATTTAAAAATAGAGACATTTCTGACAAAAAATAAAAGATTTGTCAACATACCTTCATTAAAGGAAATTTTAATGGATGTTCTTCAAACAGGAAAAATAGAAGATATAAGATACAAGAAAAAAATAATGAGTAAAGGAAGTGGGAAATATTTGGGTTAATTTATGTAACTATTGATTGCATGAAATAATAATTATGTCTCATAACTTTAAAAGCATAGAATAAAATATATGAAAATTTAGCATGTAAATCAAAAAAGGATAATTCAGAATCTTTGTCCTAAAATCCTTGTATGGTTCAGGAAAAGAGAAAAGATATTTATTAACTTAATTTTGGTGAGTATGTATTAAAATAGATTAAAAGTGTCTAGGAAAACAAAGTGTAATTTTCAAATTTAGTAGTAGAAAATAAGTGGAGTGAGAAATATAGTAAAAAAGAAATCCAGAAAGAAGTCAAGAGAGAAAATGAAAAATAGAAAATGCAGAAAAAATAGAAAATAAATATTAGGTTTAAATCCAAGTATATCAATAATTACAATAAATGTGAATGTACCAAATGTTCCACTTGAAAGATAATTGTTTTCAGAATAGACAAAAAGCTCAGCTACTTGACAAAAAAACACATCTAAAATACAAGGATAATGAAAGGTTGAAAATAAAGGCTGGAAAAGATATTCTAGGAAAATACCAGGAAGAGCCTAATGTGAAAATATTAAAGTGAAACAAAACAGAGTAAAGGCATAAAGCATTGCTAGAGATTAAGAGGATTGCTAAATAATAATAGATCAAATTTATCAGGAAAATAATGACTGTTCTGAATATATATTCACCGAGTAATATGGTGTCAACGTATACGAAGTAAAAATCGACCGAATTGTGAGGAGAAATAGACACATTCATGATCACGTGGGAGCGAGTACATAATCTTAAATAATTTCATTAGAATAATAGGAAGGGCTAAAGTTGATGAGTTAAACATCCAACTCACAAAGTTAGGAAAAGAGCAACAGAGTAAACCGAAATAAAGTAGAAGAAAGTAAACAATAAAGAACAATAATAAAAAGGAATGGATGAAATTGAAACAAAAAATACGATTGGATCAACAAAGCCAAACGCGGATTTTTTTTTAAAGGAACTAATAAAATTGAGAAAACTCTGGCAAGAGCAATAAAGGAAAGAGGAGAGAGGGAGAAGGAAAGAATGAATACACATATCGAGAACGAAAAGGGGATATAATAATCGAAGCCTCAGAAATTAAAACAATAACAGTCTTATTTTGCCAATATATTTGAAAGCTCTGATGGTCCAATTCCTAGAAAAAAATTTGCCAAAACTTACTCCAGGAGAAATAAAAAACCTGGTCAGTCTTATAATCATTAAAGAAATAAAATCAGATTTCTTACTAGAAATCTTCCCACAAAGAACATATCAGAACCAGATATTTTACCAGTGGATCCTAACAAATATTCAAGGAACAAAAATTGTACTATTCCAGAGTATAGACAAAGTGGGTATACTTATGAGTCTAACATAAACTTGACACCAAAACCTGGTAAGAATGGTATGAAAAAAAAATGCCAGTTTTGAACATAAACATAAAAATCCTAAGCTAAAATTAGCAAACTAAATTTAACAGACTATTGATAGAAGATCATAAACCATTCCAATTTGGATTTATCTCAAAATATGTTTGGTTGCCACTGAAGTCTCTTGATGTTTTTTACCACAGAACAATTTTAAGTAGAAAAGTGATATTATCATCTCAATAGATGTAGGAAAAGCATTTGAAAAATCTAATATCTGTTCATTATTATAGAAAAAATTCATATAAAAAGAGGAGTAGATAGAAGGAGACTTCAAACATAATTTTAAAAACCCAACAGCAAATAGTAAATATATTTAGTATATAATGACAGTCAAAATTCTCACTGTTGGGAAAGGGGGTTAAAAACATGGAAAGTGGAAAGTCTAGAATGTATCCTGTATTTTGGGATTGGAGTTGGAAGTATCAGTAAGAACTCAGTTCAGTTTGTAACATCTAGCTCTGTGTGCTGAGAAGGCACAGCAGCAGTGACACCCTAGTAGCAATGAACACCCTTTCCTCCCAGGTTCTCCACTAAATGGAACCAAGACTCCTTGGAGAAATGGAGAAATGGAGCAGAAAAGGTACACAATGAATGTGGAACATTATTTTGTGTCAGAAAGTAAGGCAGTGCTTAAAGAATCATGGGAACTTGTTAAAAGGACAGTAGCCAGCTTAAAGTATTCACACTGGCCACATCTGGACAATTTGAGCTTTACAAAGGAGAAAAAAAGATAATATTGGATTTGTGGCACAGTGTTCTTTCCAAAGATGGTCTCAACAGTATCTTTCATTTACCTATTTTTCTTACAATGTGACTTTGACCCTCCTTTCTTTGAGAGGCAGAGTCTATGTTCCTTCCCCTTGTATCTGAGGAGTTTGGTGGAAGTGTTGCTGTGTGACTTCCAAGGCCAAATCATAAAAGGCAAGGTAGCTTCCACCATGCTGTGAACGCTCATGCTGGAGCCCTGGGCTACCATATAAACTGTCTAACTGTCCTTATGCCACTGTGCTGTGAGTGAAGAGCCTGGGACCACCTGAAGAAAGAATATGCCACATCAGCTTCAACCACCTTCTGACAAAGCTACATGAGAGCACCCTGAGCCAAAACACCTGGCTGAACCTTCCTCAAATATCTTACCTATAGAAAAATAGAGAAATAACACAATGCTTATTATGTTTTAAGTCACTGAGTTTTGTGATGATTCTTTGCATAACAAAAGATAATTATAATAGATTGGGGACCTGGATATGGGATGGTGCCATGACAAAAACTTAAAGCACATGACTTTAGTTTTGGACTGGGTGGCAGAAAGGCCTCGAGACTCCTGCTGAAAGCTTGCAGGCCCTGAGTAAGAGTTTTAGCGGAGACCTGAAGAGCCCTTAGGAAATTCTCAGTGGGACCTTAAAGGCAAGGGAGGAAAATATTATGAAAAGTTGGATGAAAAGGACCCTGGATATGGGGTAGTGGATAGTTTAGTAATGTCACCTGCAGTAATGCAAAAAATGGGAAATATACTAAATGAATTCAACAGTTCAACTAAAGAGATTATTGAATTATATAGTATAGTATATATTATTGTGTAGTATTAAAAGTACCATGTGACTACTTCTTGCTTAAGATAAAACATGAGAGGAGAGAAGTTGAGTTGAGGAACAAACTATGAAATATAAAGGAGCCAGAACTCACTGGGTTTATAATTAAAACTTTCTCATTCCCAAAGGTGGCAAAAAGTTGTCAAAATAAGAAAAGATTTCAGGGCAAAGAGCAAACCCATGGGCAACCTATAAGATTTTTTGTTAAAACCTCAGAAATATTTAAGGTATCATAGACCCTTCTATTCAGGAGGGGGAAAAAAAACCAGGGTCTTCTAAGGATCTTAGGGTATGTCTTTCTACAAGACAATAGGGCTTCTAGTATCTTAAGAGCATTGTCCCATAGGGAGCCCAGGATACAGTAGGGTTTGTCTTGAACGGATTTGTGAGTTTGGCTTTTGTCTGAAAGAGTATTATTAGTCAGGGTTCTCCAGAGAAACAGAACCTACAGAATGTGTATATATAGAGAAAGATTTATTTTAAGGAATTTGCTCATGCAATTATAGAGGTTTGGTAAGTCCAAAATCTGATGGGGTTAAGCTGGCAGACTGTAGATTCAGGGAAGCGTTAGAGTTTGAGTCCAAAGGCCATGTCTTCTTGCTTGTGGGAGGGCAGTGTCAAAATTTTTGTTCTATTAAGGCCTTAAACTGATTGGATGAGGCCCACCCACATTATAGAAGATAATCTGCTTTAGTCAAAGTACACCTATTAAAATGTTAATCTCATCCAAAAAATACTTTAACAGAAACATTCAGAAAAATGTTTGACCAAATATTTGGGCACTGTGACCCAGCAAATTTGACACATAAAATTAACCATCACAGAGTACATTGTAAACTGATACAATTCAAGCACACAAGTTCTTTTCAAATAATTATACACGCTTGGACTGAAAGTGACATAGACAGTACAAAATGAAGAGGCCCCTGAATGCCCTAACTTCAACAAGCAGGAAGCAGGCTGAGAAAACAACTTAACTATTAGTATAAACTTGGATTACTTTGTATGGAAAAGAAGGATGACTCAGAGTGTGGAGCTAAGAGCCATGGAGATTATTCCTGGGCAGGATGAGTAGACCTGAATCCTAACCAAGGGACTGGAAACAAGTACTGGCAGGATTTCAGAACTGCTGTGGACCAGTAACTGATGTGTGCCTCATATTTTCTCCCTTCTGTAATGGAAATATCTATAGAAGTTGTCCTATGCCTATCCAACCATTATGCATTGGTATATGAGGTAGGTGTGGGGGAGATAATGGGCTTCTTTAGTTTAAGGTATTCAGATTAAGAGGAACAGTGCACAAGGAGCTGAACCCAAGGAACCTCACCTAAGGAGTCTTATCTGAACCTGAACCTGATTTAGATAACAAGATCATGGATTTTGTGTTGTTGTGCTAATAGATTTGGGGATATTAGGGAGAGGATTACATGTGGGAGGTATGTGAATTGTGTCCAGAAAGTGGACCATAACAGATTGTATTTTCCAAAGATGGGGCAGCAACAACATCTCCCATCATGAATATCTTCTTACAATTTGAATTTGACCTTCCTTCCATGAAGAGATGAGATCTATTTCCCTCTGCTTGAATCTGGGCAGTTGTGACTTTGGTGAGAGTGATACAACGTGACTTCTAAGGCTTGGTCATAAAAAGTGACAAATCTTCCAACTTGCTGGCTGGATCACTCACACCGGAGCCCTGAACCACCATGTAAACTGTCTGACTGCCCTGAGGTTACCATCTTGTGAAGGAACCCAAATAAGCCAACATGAGGAGCCACATGGAGAGGCTCTGAGACTGCACAAAGAGAAAGAAATATTCCACAAGCCCCCAGCTGGCAGGCTCCTCACTCTCCCAGCTCTGACTGTTGTCTGACTCTAACCACCTGAGGGCCCCTGAGCCTGAGTCACCTAGCTGAGTCCATCCCAGATTCCCAACCCACAGAAATGGTGATAGGAAATAAGTGTTGTGTCAAACAAACTACCAGGTTTTTGAATAATTGGTTACACAACAAAAGATAACTGGAACAGGATTATAATACATTGAATAAAATAAGAATCTATGAGTCTATACGTACATAAATGAACAAATAAATAGTTGGAATGCCACATAAGAAATATAGAGGGAATGATGGAGTTTAAAAAGTTATCAGTGGATACTGAAAACCAAGAGTCAAAATTTGATGAGGAACAGAATATTTACTTATTCTTAGAAGTATTACTCCACACATTACTTTTTAATTACAAAGGGACAAATGGTAACTCTACTTTGGGGACACTTGGTGGATACAACTTTAACCAAGCAACTAAAGCTAATATCACCAACATTGGAATAAACCAATATCACGTGCCTTTTGATGTGATGTACTGAGAAGGGCAAAATGTCAGTCCTGTGTTATTCCTGTGAAAAATTTATAACATGAATCTTATGAGGAAGCATCAAACAAATCCAGGTTGAGGGACATTCTACAAAATAACTTGCCTGTACCTTTCAAAAATATCAACGTCACGAAATACAGAGAAAGGCTGAGGAACTATTCCAGATAAAAGGAGACTAAAGAGACATAACAACTAAATGTAATCTGTGATCCTGGGTTGGATCCTAGACTAGGAAAGAAAAATAGTTATAAAGACATTTTTGGGACAATTGAAAAAATTTGAATATGGACTGTGGATTAGATAACGGTATTGTAGCAGTGCTGATTTTTATAATTGTATTGTGGGAGGGATGTCTTGACCTCAAGAAACATATGCTTTAGGGTTAAAGGCATATGGGGCCTTAAACTTGTTCACTCCAAAGTCCATATGTGTGCATATATTCACATATATATCTATTGCATGTACGTATACATACATATACATATGTGTGTGGAGACAGAGAGAAATGATAAGCAAATGGGGCAAAATGGTGAATTTGACTAAAAGTATAATAATTCCTTATACTATTGTTGCTATTTTTCTGTAATTTTGAATTTATATCAGAATAAACATGAGCAAGATGAGGGTGCCTGCTATTTCGCTTCTATTTAAACATTGCACTGGGCATCCTAGCTAGTTCAGTAAGGCAAGACAAAGAAATAAACAGTATAGAAATTGGAAAGGAAGAAGCAAAACTATAATTATTCACAAAGGATATGGTTGTGCAGAAGAGCCAAAAGACTCTGTGAATAAATTATCAGGATAAATAATACAGTTTAATAAGATTGTTAAATACAAAATCCATATGCAAAATTCAATTGCTTATCTGTATAACACCAACAAAGAGAAAATGTAATTTAAAATGATACCATAGTCACTGGCATCAAAAATACAGTTTAAGAATGAATATAACTAAAATGTGTGAGATCTTCATGGAAAAAAATTATGAAACTTTGTTGAAAGTCCTAAACTAATAGATAAGAAAGCTCAATATTGTAAACAATTTTATTCTCCCCCAAAATGAGCAGCATATTAACTTTCTATTAAGGGTATGTGAATGTGTGCATGTAATTTGACAAGCTGGTTCTATAATTTATGTGGAAACCAAAGGGCTAGAAATAATGATGGCCATCCTAAAGAAAAAGCACACATTGAAGGCTTCTAGAACACTGCTGGTGGGAATATAAACGTGTACAACTCTTTTGGAAAACGGTTTGGTTTATTTAGTCCAGCTGATAGTGCCCTGACCCTAGGCCCCAGACACTCCACTCTCAGATATATTCTTCCACAGAATCTTTCCCATATTTGTACTGGGAGACATGAACAAGAAAGTTCTAGCAGCTTTGTTCATAATAGTTTAAAATTATAAATAATTTAAAGATCTAGCAACAGAAGAATGTATAAATTCTAAATTTGTAGTCTGTAGTAATAAAGAATATAGCAATTATTCTATGGTGACATATAGATACATATAGAATACTATACCAGAGTGAAAAATGAATTATAGCTGAGTGTAATAACATTGATAAATCTCAGGAACATAATGTTGGGTAAAAAGCAAGTTACAAAAACATGTCTTTACATATAAGTAAAAACTAAATAATAAACATGGATAACCATTGTATTGTTATTTTATATGCTACATGTTTTATAAATACTTTGTTTCTATTCAGAAGTTAAGTTTAAATAATTTGAAATTTAAAATATTTATCATTACATTGATTATTATAATAAAATATTTTTAAATGTCGCTCAAAAGTAATTGACTAAAATAATGACAGCACAACCACGCCATAGCATACTAGGCAGCTATTTAAAACAATGTTGTAGTTGTACCTGTACAAGTATTTTGTTAAAATGGAAAGTTGTTCACAATATGCTGTTAAGGGGGGAAAAATTATAGAAAGAGTATGTACTGTAGTAGGCTTTTAATTTGAAAAATAAATAAAGGAGATAAACATAGAAGTATATAGAACAAAAAATCAAGGTTTATTTCTGAATAGTTAAAATAATTTTTCTTTTCTTCATGACTATTGGTATGTCCTAATATTTTCCCACAATAAACATACTGCTTTTATAAGGGGAGTAAAGTCTGATGGTAAACAGGGACTAGTGGAAACCTTCCCACCATGTGCTCAGTTTATTCCTTTATTCACTTGTTTATTCATCATTCAATGTATATTTGCAGAGGATCTATTGTGTGAGGCCCTCTGCTTGGTGCTGGGAAAAGGAAGATGAGCAAGGCATGGTTCCTGCCCTGGAAGAGTTCAGTCTATGTGTATTAATAAATAATAATGGAGTGCCATATGTACTATTATGACACAATATGACATTCTCATTAATATAAGAATTTTCACTGCCTCTCACCTCCTTCTACCCACCAAAGAAAGTCCCATAATTTCTCACCCAGTTTCTCTATCCCCTTGTCTTAGTTGGCTCGGGCTGCCGTAACAAAATACCATAGAGAGAGAGAGAGAGACTCTCTTCTTATAAGGCCACTAATCTTATCAAATTAGCACACACACACACACCCCCCGCCACCGACCTCACTTAACCTTTAATTACCTTCCTGAAAATCCTAACTCCAAATACAGCCACACTGGGAGTTAGAGCTTCCACATATGAATTGGGGGGGACACAATTCCATTCACAGCACCCTGTTTCTCTCCTTCTTTCCTCATTAAGAGGCAGGCTGGCTCACACAGCAAGAGGATGGAGAGGCGGTTGCATGGAAAAGAGCCCGGAGGCTGGGAGTGAAGAGGTTCGGGCAATTGTGGGGAGATGCTGGGGACAGCGGGGGATGTGAGGGAAATGGGGGAGGAAAAAAGGGATGTTAACAATGTTACCATGAACTGTGTATTTGTATCCCGGTAAGCAGGTAAAGAATTTGTGTTGTTAAAATTATTTTTGACCTTGGAGCCGTATTCTTTCAACCACATTATACTTCCAAGGCTGGACCTCATGGGACCTGGATTGAATGGTTCCACAAAAACAGTAGCCATGGCGCACACAGGATAGAGCTATCAGCAACTCCATCACCAGGCATGAAAGTGATATGGGTGGTGTGAAGAAACACATCAGAGTACAAGGAACTCATTACCATAGTTAAATGTATCAGAGAAGACCCCCCTGTGCCTAGACTTGTCCCAGAGTTAGAACCAAGTTGCAGAAGGCAGGACAGGCCTGGGCTTGTTGGGAAATGGCAGAGGGGTTTCTTACTGACCTTTTCTGAAACTCAAAGTATATAAAAATAACTTGCGTCCAATAGTTTAGAATGATTTATTAACTCTAACATGCAGATTCCTATTTCATAGGAGGTTTATTTTATTTGTTTTTTGGGGATGTGTGTGTGTTTTAAATACAACCAGTATGTTTTTTAAGGTGTGATGGGTTCTGGTCTGAGGTTGCACTGCAGAGATGGGGCGAGGTACCCTGCAGTGGGAGCTAGGACTGGGAGCCCAAAGCTAGGGGGACACCGGAGGGAGAAGTCTGGAGGCAGGGAAGGGCAGTGGGGCAGGACGGAGCCTCCTTGGGCACTTAGATCCAACCACCCCTTCTTCTCACTGAGGATGTAAGTCCGTCTACTCTGGAGTGGCTCTCAGGCAACTGATTTCTAACGTGAGACGATGTTGATGACAAAGGAAACGTTTGCACTGCTCCTCAGCCAGCCTGCTGGACGTCTGTCCTGCTCAAAGCGGAGTGCAGGTAATTGTGTACATAGAGGGTTCACGTTATTTTCCTATTGCTGCTCTAACAGATGACCACAAACTGGGTAACTTAAACAACATAAGTTTATTATCTTACTTCTGGAAGTCAGACGTTTAAATCAGTTTCACTGGGCTAAAATCAAGGTGTCAGGCTACATCATGACCATGGGGTTATTTTTGGCAGCTCTAGGTCCATAATAAAGCCCACCAGGCCCCTCCTTTGTTTCCTGCATAACCTCCTTACCCCACAAGGTGCTATTTATTCCTGAACAGGAAACCCTGGGGACCATGGCCTGGAAGTTTCCCAGCCAAGACGGGGTCTGTGGGATTCATCCCTGGTTGGGTGCTTGGGGTGGGGTTGAGGATCTCCTGCTCTGGGTGTGTTTTGGTCTCTCAATGGTTTTTCTCCGGGTACCCCAAGGCCCTTGACCAAAGGGCAGAATCAGGCTTGGTACTCTAGGAGGCTGGCTGGACAGCCCACCTGGACCAGCCTCTCTGAGCCAGGACATCTGCAGGTGACATTGCCACAGCTGACATTGTTAATGAAGGCCCCACCCTGGGTCATCAGAGCAAGACCAGCTTATGTTTACTGTGCAGTGTGTACCTTTGCCCTCTTGTGTTTGGAGAATCAGAAGTCCATGTGGGTTAGATAAGGCCTGGCTCTGAAGCCCAGAGTCCTGTTCGAGTGGCTCATGGGAGGGGTCTCCGTTTTCCCTATTAAGTTCTTCCTGGGAGCTCTTGACTGACCAGTGCATTGGCATAGCCAGAACCCCTCCCTCCGTGGCTGTTCTCTATGATGGAGGCTTTGCCATGTGCCCACACACCCAAAAAGGAGGCTGGGTCTACTCAAGATCAGACCTGGAGATTATATTGAACATAATTCTCTATGCCTCTGTGCTGTGGATTTGTAAAATGCACAGCACGGGGGGGATAATGTGAGGGCAGTTTGTAGTGACTGTAGATTCCTGGAAGTTACATATAATGGTTGGTCTGTGTGGCCTCAAATGAGCGCAGAGGCATGCTTCCTTCTAGAGGCTGTAGGGAGAATCTGTTTCCTTGCACTTTCTAGCTTCTAGAGGCTGCCTGCTGTCTTGGCTTGTGGCCCCACATCTCTCTGACAACCCATCTCCTTCTCTGACTCTGACCCTCCTGCCTTCCTTTTATGAGGACCTATGATTACATTGACCCCACCTGGATCTTGCAGGATAATTTCTCTGTCTCAAGACCCTTACCTTAATCGCATCTACAAAGTCCCTTTTGCCATGTGAGGGAACACATGCATAGGTTCCAGGGATTAGGATGTGGACTTCTGTGGGGCCATTCTGTCTACTGCAGAGCTGAATCCTGAGCCACGCCCTGTTTAGCTCCCTGGCCTTAAATGCACTTGTTTTTCCTCCCCATGGTAAAAGGACACAGATTATTGAAATGTTGCACATTGTGGTGATGGATGCCAAGAATGAACTCACTGGAATACTTTTAATGTCATTCACTTGAGGACATGGCTATGAGTGAGTAGCTTGGTGATTTCATCCCTGTCACTAAACTTGTGGCATTGTGAACTGGAGCTTGACTGGCAATTGGAGAAGGATGGTCTTTCCCTTTGTATTTTCTTATTCCACACTGATTTATTTCAAGCTGTAGCTCACATCTTAGCAAATAAAACAATTTGTTGCTAACCCCATCGTTGTACATTCCCCAGAGCTGAGAGGCCTATTTTGAACAATGGGGGCTCAGTTCCCAATGGTGGAGATTCACACACCACACTCAGCACTGGCCCTAGTTCTCCTCGTGGATCTCCAGCAGCAGAAGCGGGACTCTCAAGGCCCTGTGAGTCACTGGTAGGAATAATGCTGAAACTCATAGTGGGTTCCTCCCTGGCAAGGTGACCACAGAGGTCAGAGCCACAGTCTGGCCCCAGGCACCCCACGCCTCTCCCCTTTCACGCCTCGCTCAGAGCACTGGGGACAGGCAGCTGCGCTTTCTGTCATGCCTTGTAACAGTTAATTTAAAGGAACATATTGACAGAAGGTTGTTAAGTTTTGATGGAGAGATGTTGAAAAAAACAGTGTGAAGAGAAAGTCGCATCAGTGGTTAGCCAGCAAGATGCTGGGAGAGGGTCAGTCTGGATGTCCAGGCCCACCCTTTTCTGTGTTAGCTCTCCTGGCAAAGAAGAGTGTTGGCCCCATCCAGAGCCCAGGCTCATCTCCCAGAGGTAAGAATCTGGCCCTTGTCCAGGTCTGGGCACTGCCCACTGTGGTGCAGGCTCATATGGCATTGGGCATTGGAGCAAGATCCCAAACCAGAGTTTGTGGGTGTTAAAGGATGAAACACACAGAACCCACCTCAGGCCCTGTGTCAGTCTGAATCTCTGCCCAACTCAGCCTGCAAGGTCTCTGCACAGGGGTGTGGGGCCTGGGTCCAGCTGTTAGCGAGGGGTTACTTGGCCCTCCCCTGCCAACGTGTCTTGTGTATCTGGGGACTTGTGGGGAGGGGTCACTGTGGTCAAGTCAGGGTCCTTGGCCATAGGTCTACCTAAAAGCAGCTCAGCCGCACAGCAATTTCTAGCAGGAGGAGATGAAGTTCTCTTTCTAACTAAACTTGTGTCTTCTCCAGGACATGTGAGAGATACTACGCATGTGTCTTGTCTTCTTGCCTGACCACAAGCTCCTTGAAGGCAGAAACTAGATTTCTTGCATAATTTATCTTTATTTACTTACCTTTCTCTTCAAGGTACTAGTGCTGAGTACTCAAATGCATGTCATGTGACTTAGGACTTCACATGGCTCCTAAGAACTGCTACACTGTGAGCTGTCCCAGAACAGCAAGGGGAGTAGGAGCTGAGGTGGGTGCTTGGAGTCCAGCAAGGTGTCTTTAACCTGCTCTCACCTTGAAATCAAGCATGAGCACGAGGCATTTCTGCGGCTCCTTACAGCACTGTGAAGGGCTGCAACACCCTCAGCTCATCCTGCAGCCTCGGAAGATGCTGATATGCTAGTTTTTCCTGAACCATTCTTTTCTCCCTTCGATCAGTGATTCCCCTTCTTGGTTTTACAGCACCCCAGGGTGTCTCCAGTTGTCTCAAGGGCTGGCACAGAATTCTCAAAACCATTTGCTTCAAACAAATATGCAGAATACAGCAGTTTTAGCTGAGTTTGGAGGAGGGGAAAAAGAAAAGTACAACAAAATCCAAACAAGCAAATTGGGTGTCACACTCCAAAAGGCTGCACTCACTGCCTTAGAAAAGAGAAATGGTCACACAAAGCCAACGTCTTCACGTAGTTGTTTGCATCAGTGTTTGGGGGACTGCTGCACAAATCTAACCATAAAGGATTTTTTAAAAAATAAAAACAATTTGATCTCTTTCTTTTCCTTTTCTATAGAAAATAAATGTTATTATAGATGAATAGTGTTATACAAAACACCATTCAACAGAGTTCTGAACCAGCAACTCTGAAGAGTGAGTCTTTAGTGAAGCAGAACTTCACCATTTGCTATAGGTCCCTGCATTGTGTCTGTTTGTTCAGGAGTGGGTTCAAAACTGGAAATGCCCTGTCTGGGCTGGGGGACTTTCAGCTCATTCATTGGGCACTAGGAAGGCAGTGGTGCCTAAGTTTCCTCATCTATAAAATGGAGATTATGATAACACATACCTCATAAAGTTAGGAGAATTCAATGAATTAATGTTTATAAAAACCTTAGAACAGAAGCTGGTACATAGTAAGCATTATATAGTGTATGCTTAATAAATTGAGGGCCTACAATGTACGAGGAATGCTGCTAGCTAGGTAGGTTCCTGGTCTAGTGTTCATGTTTATGTCTAGTGGGGAAGACAGGGAGACAGCTGAATAAAATACCTTGTGATGAATGCTAGTTCAGCACAGAGTTGGGTGAGGATTGTTAATTAAACCATGGATTCTGGTGCTGGCATTTGTTGTTAATATTTTGGGCAAGTCATTTATCTTTTCTGAGCCGTTGGGTATCTGTAGGGAATGCTAGGTTACAATAACAAATAGGCTCCATAATTTCAGTGGCTTAACACAATAAAAGTTTAATTTTTGCTCCAGTAACAATTCTGAGCAGGTGTTTAGATTGTCAAGTCAGCTGTCCTCCATGTGATCATTCAGGGACCCAGGCTGACAGTAGCTTCCAAGACAGCCCTGGGAAATCATCATCCCAGTTGTCCTGCGAAAGAGCATTGAGGCATGGCTATGGAACATTCTCAAGTGCCAGACCTGGAGGTGGCACTCCTCACGGCCACTAGGTGATATTCCCTGCCATGCTGACCCACATGGGTTGTTGGGGGAACCATGTGCCATAATGGGTGTCAAGCCACTTCAGCTAGAAGGGGCTGTGTGGACAAGGGAGCTGTTGCTTGGGGCATAGTGGCTTTGGCCAGCAGGAGAGTGAGGTGGGATTCTGCTGGCATCTAAGCACCACCCCTGTGTTGTGTCCTGACCCAATCAAATCAGTTTAACAAATATTCACAGAGGAGTATGCTAGGCCCTGTCCTGGGTGCTGGAGACATATAGTAGTCCCATGACAAGCTTGGCAGGGGACCTCAGGGAGGAGCATATGTGAATTAGAATCACAGTACAGTGTGTCTTGCAGCATAAGAGCTAGCACGTGGCATTGAATCCAGACAAGGCGGGCAGGAATCTTTCCCAAGGATGAAACATCGAACCAAAGAACAGCAGGAGTTGGCCCAGCAGGGGCAGGATGCAGCAGGGGCCCTGTGTTTAGAGCAGAGGGAATCACATGGGCAGAGGTCCTGAGGGCAAGAGAACACGGCTTGAGTTAGGAACTAGAACTCAGTGTGGCCAGATACTGGATGGGGAGAGGAAGCTGAGAGACCAGAGTGGTTGGCAGAGCTTTGTAGCCACAGTGAAGTCTAATGGGTAGCTCACCTTCCTGTGGGAAATGCCCCTTTGTTAAAGGTGATTTATTTTCTGGAGCCTCAATGGTAGGTATTTGGAATTGTTGCTGAAACAGCATGACAGGGCATGGCATTTTACCTGCAACCACATTGCACCTGTTCATGATGCTCACCATTAACCAAGTTCCTGAGATGAGAGGCAGACACTTACCAAGGTTATGCTGTGGTGCTTGGACTAAACCTGTGACCAGCGTTCACCTTCATTCTCAGCACAGACCATCTGGTTTGGAGGAGCTAAGTTAATGAGATTTGTGTCTGAAAAACTTGCAGGTGAGTGCACAGTGTTGCTTGGGTGTGGGAGGTGGAGACCATGCAAGGCCAAGGCCGCAGTGCAGTGGGGCTGACCCCTGGCTGTCAAGTTTCCCGTAGACCCTCTTGCCTGGGCCCAGAACCGACATACGTGGCTGGGCCACACACCCTCCTGGTTATCACTCCGAATTTCACTCAGTCCATGCGTGCTTATGTTTATTTTGTGCCTTGATGTTTCCAAATAAGGAGAAGTGCAGTATGGGGGAAATTTATAAAACGTGAATGATTCTTGCTACTCTGAGCTCCCTCAGCTGTTCAGTTTACGGTTCTTATAGGATCAGTTCTGGCCTTCATTTTCAGAGATGATTCCTGGTTGTTTAACAGCATTATGTGTCTGGAAAGCTTATAACATCAGTCCGTAATGCAATGAACACATGCACGTGTGTGTGTGTGAGAGAGCGAGAGAGAGAAAGAGAGATTGCAACCTAGATGATGAGAGAATGGGGCACTGACTAGCCCCACCTGATTTGGGGGAATGCTGTGGTCTTCATGAGGAGTCAAAAGAGGTTTTTGGCGAAAGTGACATGCCTCTGTGAGGTGTAAAGCTGTACCAATCTTCCTGGAAGCTTGACTAATTTTTGATTCTCTGATTGTGTTAGCTAGGCATTAGACGGAGTGCCAAAATATACCCCTCAATTTGCAGAGAAGTGGAAGGTGCTCAAACACAGAATCAAAATAAAGGATAATTTTTCATCTTCCACTGAAACCTCTCATTTTCCAGCAGTGTAGAAACAAAACAGGAGGCAGCAGAGACATGCAGGGACTGAGAAGCAGCGCATTAGCAGTCTTTTGGAGACAGCCACACAGGCCTGATGAACTGCTCAGGACAGAGGGGCCACGCTCGGGATCCATCTTTGTCCGCAGCAATCGTGGTTTCGTGGCCTTACACAGAACAGCTTGCTGCCAGGTGTCCCTCTGTGGGTGGGAAGGAGGAGGACAGGGAACTTCCGCCTGAGAGCCCTTTAGAGATGAAGGGAATCAGGCTACCCAAGCTCACTCCGCACGTTCACACGCTCCTCTTGGTCCCATGTCGGCCATGTCCAGGTTGGCCAACAAATTCTGCTCCTTCTCTTCAGCACCCATCCCTCCTGGCCCCACTACTCCCACGTGGCCAAGGTCCTCATCCCCAGGTCTCTGCAAAGGCCTCCCCGTGAGCCTCCCTGGCCCCGCCCGCATAGCACCACTCCACCGCTTGACCACAAGTATGACTTCCTCACGCTCAGCCAGCGGGGTTTGGGATCAGAGCCTGTGTGATGAGCTGATTCACATGGAGATCTGAACGTCTGCCAAGGATCACTGGGAATCTTCACCGGTTTTCTGCCCAAACTTCAAGGCCGTCTGTGGCCAATCTTTAACCCTACCTCTCCCACGGCAAGTCCCACCCTAACCCAGCGTGCTTCCTTCTTTCTGCCTGTGCATTTGGGCTTTCTCTATTTGTGTATAAATTATCTTCTTCCTCTAAGACCCAGCTACGGCCTCATCTCTGCGAAGCCTTCTCAATTCCCTCTCCGTTCACTTTCTTTCTCCTCACTGCTCAAAACTCACTTCTCACTGCCCAGCGCTTGCCAATGAGGCTGCCCCTCGGTTCGTGCGTTTCCTCATCTCCCCAGCTGTGTGGTGAGGAGAGTAAAAGTAGATGCAATGTGTCAATCACTTATGGGCCACAGATGGGGCTCAGCCCCTCGTGACACCACGGCGTTTAATATGTTAGTAACTGTGTGTGGTAGGCATCAATGCCTCATTGTAGTTAGTAAATCACACTGCCAAGAATCAAAGCTGTTTCTCTGTTGGTGTAATGCTTTTCACCAGTGCCTTCACCACGTAGCACGACAGATAGATGCTCAGTGGACAGTTACTGAGAGAATGAACGAGCCACTCTGTCCCCATGACCCCAGTGCCCAGCGGTACTGAGCATGTAATACATGCTCAGCTAATACATCTTTGACCGACATGTTTGAAGGTATGAAGAGTTAGGAGAGTATTGACAGCTCCTACTGGCAGGTGGAGTAAACTGGGGTTTTAGGAGTCAGTTTAGAGATCCAGGTTCTGGTCCTGGCACTTTGCTGCTTGCCGTGCAACCTCGTGCCCTAATCATGCTAAGACTCCATTTCTTCATCTGTGTGACAAGGGGTTCTGCACAGGTTCTGTAAACTCTGGAATTCTTGGTGCTTTTATTTCATTCCCTGAAGAGGTTAATTAGGATGAGGTGTTCTTTAACTGGCAATTACACAGCTGAGACATAGCTTGTTAGTGAGGCAGGCATCATTGCCAAGGCCAGCATGGTTACTGATGATCATTTACCAGTCTCAGGAGAACAGAGACAGTGAGGAGATTGCTTACAATGAATAAAATATCTCCCCCATTCACCATCAAATGAGAAAGCTATGGATCCAGAGCTGGGGAACATTCCTGGGCAGGATGTTTTCAATGCTCCTAATTTAGCTTGCTCTAATTCTCCCTAAGCATCTCTTCTTTCACAGTGTGAAACAAAGAAGCTGCCTTTGAGTGGGAGCTCTGCGTATCCTCATGAGGAGGAAGCCAGGCACAGGTTAACCAGATATGGACACAGCAGCTCAGGGAGAAGGAACTCAGGTCTCATCAGGCATTAGGCTTGGCTCAGCCAGCTCAGTCTGGGGTGGAATGTGCATGATAAGCTAATTCACGTGGAGATCTAAATGGCTGCCAAGGTTCATTTGCATTTCTGACCAAAGGGATATATAATTAATGGAAGCCCTTGAGACATCAAACTGACATATTGACCCTGGGCCTGTTCTGACAGAACAGTGGAAAGGCTGGGGTACCTGTCTGTTGGGAAGACTCCATGTAGCAGGGTTAAAAAGGTAAAGTTTTAGAGGCCTTTTTGATCCATGAAGTTAATGGTACCTGGGTCTGTTCAAGAATTCCTTATCTAAAGCATTTACAGACAAATTAGCAAGATTAGGTGGCTCCAAAGGGCTTTAAAGAGGACTGAGTACAGTGAGGTCAAATTCAATCCTGAAATCTAATATTCACCAGTGGATCTGAGTGGGTCGCCTAGGTGGGTGATGTCCTTCATAAGCTGGGCAGTGCAGGTGGGACAGCCAACTTGTGTGTGCAGGGGCCCATGGGGGCTATGTGTTGGGCATGATTTTCCTGGCCTCAACTCTATATGTTTGAGTCACTGCAGTGTCATTTCCAGAGAGTCCTCTAAGTGCTGGGTAGTATTGCAAGTGCTGGTCCAAAGAGGCGCATGTTGGAGGAAGCACGAGTTCTACGGTGCCCCTGTCTACAGCAGGCTTTTCTGTGTGAGGTGGCTTTTGCCCTCTATTCCCCGAGTTACAGCCATCTATAACCAGGCGAGGTGACTGGTGTGCATTCCTCATAAACTCCTTGGGGTTGACACTGCTCTGACCCTTTTCTCTTGCATTGCCAGAGGCTGTGACTCTGGTTTTTCATCCTCTAGCCATCATAAAGCCTTTCCCTTTGTCTTGTCAGACCTTGGAAAACCCAGGAGTCATGATGATGACTTATCTTCTTAAGTCGTCAATGGCCTCTCATTATGCCCAAGATAAAATCCAATTTCTTTCCAGGCCTCCAAGTCCCTGTCTGCTCTCCCCCCAGCCTGCCTCTGCCCCCCTCGATCGCCTCCATCTCTCCCTCCAGCATGCCATGTGCCAGACACACTAACTCACCCTCTTTCTGCTCCCATCCTGGGCCTTTGCACTTGCTATTCCCTCTGCCTAGAGCATCTTCCCTCAGATCTTTGGTGGCTGCTGCTCTCTCACCATCTAGCATCTCCCCGGGTGTTAACTGCCCAGAGATGCCATTGCTGATTTTCCCATACAAGGAGCCTCCCTTCCCTTCACAACCCATGACTTTGTTTTAGTTCCTTTGCAACAATTGTTATTATCTGAAATTTTCTTATTTATAGCTTACTGTCCAGTGAGCCAGAACGTAAGCTCCAAGAGAAAAATGTCCTGTCAGACTTGGTATCTTAAATTGTGTTTTAAATTTATAATAATAATAACTAGTTCTAAGAAATAAGAAAAATAATAAATAATAAATAAATTGTGTTTTAGGTGCCTGGAATGCTGCTGAATGAATTAATGACAACAGTGATAGGAGTAGCTAGTGTTGATCGAATACCTGTTATGTGTCGGGCTCCATACATTAACACATTTAATCATCACACCAACCCCAAGTGTCTGGTGCTACTACCTTTACTTTGCATGTGAGAAAACCAAGATTCGTATAGGTTACGTTCATTGTCATTTTGTAGTAAGCATAATAACGCAGGTTCAAACCCAGGTCTGACTGGACTAAAAACCCATGTGCTTTCTCTGAAGAATGAGTGGATACTTTGACATGTTGCCCACTGTCCAGTGCCTGGCACTTGTGGCTCACCCGATCGGAGCTGGCCTTTCTCAGCCATGGATTCTCTACCTGCACGGCTCCAGGCATGCATACGAGCCCGTTAATATTTCTCCTTTGTACATCCTGTATTAGTCTATTCAGGCTGCCGTACAAAATACCACAGACTGGGTGGCTTAAACAACAGAAGTCTATTTTCTCACAGTTCTGGAGAGTCTGAGATCAAGGTGCCAGCAGGATTGGTTTCTGGTGAGGCCTCTCTCCTCGGCTTGCAGACAGCCGCCTTCTTGCTGTGTCCTCACTTGGCCTTTCCTCTGTGTTCATGTGGGGAGAGAGAGACCTCTGGTGTCTCTTCTTTTTCTTATAAGGATATGAATCCTATCAGATTAGGGGCCCACCCTTATGACCTCAGTTAACCTTAATTACCTCCTTGAAAGTTCTAACTCCCAATACAGTCATGTTGGGGTTAGGATTTTAACATATGAATATGGAGTGGATGAAATTCAGTTCCTAAACATTCCGTGGGAAAAATTTTTCCAACTCCTTAATCATACCCAACTGATTAAAATGCAAAAGTAATAGTTCCTAATAAGTGCCTCAAGGGTTACAAAACATCGAAATAGGCGATCCCTGCCCTCAAGGAACTTAGAGTTTCAAATCATGGACTCATTGAGTTGTGTGCATTATTAATGATAATTGGGGCCTTTAGAATGAATTCTGGATGCCCCTGTTGAAGCCCCTCAGCTCTGAAGGACCACTGGGGCAGACACATGCTAAGAATGTGTCAATTGGATAATCATTAGCTAATGTAAAAAGTGGCAGCCACTGAAATATTAAATGTGAAAGATGCTACTGAAAATTGTTTAGTCTGCAAGTCACATCACAGAGATGTCTGCATCAGCATTATGTCATGCTTTGGCCTCCAAAATTTAGGAAGGATGTGAAAAAGCTGGAGAGGGTCCAGAAAGAAACAACATGGGTGAATTAAGGGAGAGAAAATGATGCTATGAGGGAATGTGATAAGAGTTGGGTTTTTTTTATTTTTTAAATCTCAATGCTCAAGAGATTGTGGCAAATAGGTAATTTACTATCTTCTAGGGTGGTTAAAGGAAGAATGCTGACCAACTGTTCAACATTTTCTTTGAAAATTTAATAGGAGTCATGGGCTCAAGTCCAGCAAAAGAGAGGTGGAGGAGGCAAAGAAGCAATCATTTTGATTTTTAGTATGGTTAATTGATGAATGAATTCCTAGCAAGGGAATTGTACTATTGGTGGTCCTGTCCTGACAGCTATTTGTCTAGACTGCTTAATGTGTGTAGACTCAAGCCTCCCTCGCCTGGTAGAATTCTTGCTCTTCATGGGTAATTTCCCCCACAGCTGTATGTCTGTGGGGAACTCTGGGGACCCGGGGAACTATACCCCTATTCTGCTTTGTGCAGTAGCTCCTGAAGTTTCTGCATCTTTGGCATCAAGAGAGCTTTACGTTATCTAACTCTGCCTCCTGGCATCTCTCCTGGATTGCATCACTGTGCTCTTGGGATAGCCCTGCAGTTTATAAATCCATCTACCTGGAAACAGGAGATCAAACTGGGTGACCTGTGAAGTCCCTTTGTAGCCAAAGCATCTAGCGGCTTGCTTACTTATAAATTAAAAATGGGTGCGGTATCATGGCTGCCTACTTTGCCTCTCTGTGAAAGGGAATTTAATAAAAATTCTAAGACATTAATAGACAAAATAAAGAGTTAATAGGGCCCCTCTCTGGGAGTTAATTTAGAAAGAGTTTATGAGATAATGGGCAGCAAAATGGAAAAGGAAATGTTTATTGAGAATAATTTTTCTGTTAATACATAGCAGATTCACAAAGGAGATGCTATATGAAATCATTCATTTTGTGATCCCACAAATAATTTTGAGAGCCAACTAGATGCCAGGCACTCACACAGGTGCTGAAGATAGGGTGGCAAATAGTACCAAGTTTCTGCTTTCTTGGAGCTTGCAATTCCTCATCAATTAGGATTTCTAACAGCAAGTGACAAAAATCCAACCAAAACTGCTTTAAGCAAGGAGACAAGGATTTGTAACTGGAAAGCCCAATCATAATTGGCTCCGTGTTATCACTGGACTGGATTCAGGGCTCAGCAGGCTGAGAGTGGCACCTGCTCCAGTTGCTTCAGCCGAAACTCTGAGGTTTCCTCTTGCTGGACCAGCTTGGGCCCTGGGCCTGTCCTTGAACTCCCATTATACAGAGAAAGAAAGACTGCTCCTAAAGTCAGGTGGAGATTATTTCCCCCCTGCTTCTAGGGGTGAGGGGGTCAGCTTCACGCACAGAATGGGGCTGGAGTCATTATGCTAAAGCAAGTTCAGATTACGCTTGCCCTAAAAAGGAACAGTGGATGCTTGATTAAAAAAAAATAATAATAAAAGGCAGTTATTTTCCACAGAGAAGAAAACAAACTTCAGAAAATTCAAATGACCAACACAGGGACTTTGAGCCCAGACCTTTCCCTCCATAGTGTTTCTTCAGAAAGCAGCAGAAGCAGTAATTGCCTGGTCCCCCCCACCAAAACCACCTTCTTCTTCCACATCAGCTCTTCCAGAGATTCATACACACCCTTCCATCCTGTCAGAACCCATCCAGCCCACATCTCCTGCTCAGCACCCAGCTCTCTGCTGTCCAAAATGGCAGATCATTCTAAACTATTATATGCAATGAAAAATATATGCATCTAGAATGTACATACATATCTGTGTCTGCATGTGATATATGTGACTTTTCATAAAAGCAACCCTGTTTTAAAAACTCTTTCACTGAACAGTTTCCACCCTCCCCTGCCTTCTGACAGATGCCTGAGCTAAACATTACACTTTCTGACAGCAGGGACCCACCAGCTCTCTAATTTCATACTTAGCACCATGCCGGATGCACAGTAGATACTCAATGATGGAGGAATGTGCTGTTTTCTCTTCCTGGAGTGCTGCAGTCCAGGGCAGGTGCTGTTTGTGTCCTAGGGAAGTGCTGTCACTTGCTGCCTCAGGTCTGTCCCCTCCCACCCCCCCCACACTGTGCAGCTCCGGGGGCAGCCCTGGGGGTTCCCTTCTCAGAACTTCCCACCTAGCTCTGCACAGTGGGTGGTGGGCTCAGTACGTGATGGCTGAGCTGAATCTCTTCCTTGAAGACACACTGAGGCCTGCGGGATAGAAGAGAAGGAGTAGGCACAGACCCGTCTCCACTCCTCACGGTGGTGGCCCCTCGTCCCAGTGGCTTGTGACACTGTCTGAGCGTTCTCAGTGCATCTGCCTCCGCACCCTCTTCCTCCACCCCTGTGGTTTTAACATAAGTAATACAACCACATTGCAATAAGAAAAGGAGGGAGGGAGGGAGGGGAGGAAGAAGAAGAGAAGAGATTTAGAAAAGAAGAAAAATTGAGAAAGGAAATGCAGAAACCCACCCAATGTTGCTACCTTGGCTTATTTCCTTGCAGGTTTCCTCCATGTGCATCTGTTTTATATTGTTACTTTTTTAACACAGTGGTGCCCACAGCCTACTTTAGCTGCTTGTTTATCCCAAGTAATTTTATGTAATTTTTTTCTATACAAAATTTACTCTCAATTTTCTTTAGCTCTCCTTGCTCTAGGGCTAACACCTACGTCTCCTGCCTAAGTGTTATAATTAGGCCCAAAATGAAATGTATGTGACTTGTGGGGTCGAAGGCTCTGTGCCCTCTCTCTCTGATTAGAAGATCTTAGGGATGACTTATTTTGATTTCTTGTTCCTGATTGTGCTTCTTAGGGCAGAAATGATTCTTGTTAAACAACAAAATTCTCTATAAAAGGCAACTTGCTGGGGAAGGAGGGATAATATCTGGTTGGAAAAGTACAGCTAGTTATTGCATGAAAAATGCCAGAGTGGCCCAGGTACCATTATTACTGCCATCGCCCTTTGCTGAAAGCCCTGCCTCCTCGAAATGGACTGCCACCACTCAGGCTGTCCTTTGTATTACTTCTTTGGGGAGAGCAGACAGAGAGAGGCATGCACTGTGGTGATTGGCTAATTGGCGGCAGGAGAGCTGCAAGGCACTAACCCAGTACCTGCTCCCTGAGGCCAGCTCAGCACCTCGTAAGATGCCAGGTGCTGGGGTAGGAGCAGAAAGGGCCTAGTCCCCTTCTGGGGGTGTTCATCTGGGCAGGAGCCAGCTGTTAATGCCTAGTGAGTCAGTGTATGTCCAGGAAGCAGTGGGCACATTCTGGCAAATAGAAGAAGCCCTGAGGTGGAAATGTGTTGTGGGTTTTTACAAAGATCAGAACAAATGGTAGCCTTTGAAAAGTGTCATGAGCAATATTAAATGGTAAGGACAAGCAATAGACTGCAAGGGGGGACTCCCTCTTGCTTAGAGGACCTTGGCCTCCACCTAAAATTGAGCCCTGCAACACAGAGCTTGGTTTTTACAAATGTTTTATCTTCTGTGTCTCAGTACTTTTATCTATAAAATGGTGCTGTTATTAGTCTTTCTTCTGTTGGATTGATGAAAGACTCCAGTACTAACCACATACAAAGATTATTATTAATTGTGTCCTGTACTGTGGTGGTTAGGGAATAATATCCTTTGTAATTTGATTTTGAAAAGATTTCTGTTTTTCCCCTAATTTCCAAACTGATCCATCTGTGTTGTAGTCAATTTGGAAAATACAGCAAAGCATACAAAAAGTATTTGTAAGTTACCATCCAGACGTTAAAAACTATTACCATTGGCATGTGTGTCCCGTCCATGCTTTTTCCTATTCCTGAGCTAAGAAAAGCAAGCATTCAGTATCTTTGTTCTTACATCCTTTTCCCTATATTCCTAATTTTCTCCTTAACATAGAGTCTAGTAGTGAAATTGTTGAAATTTAGAGCAGAATGTATGCAGTTTCGGATTTTTAGAAGCATAGTGTTAAACTGCCGTTTTGAAAGGTTATTCAATTCACATCCCTGTCAGAAATTTGAGAAAATGCCTTTCCTCACCCAACCTGCCACCATCTTTTGCTGGGTATGAACATTTCTAAAAATTTTTACTAATTTGATGGTATAAAAATGGTATTTCATTGTTTTAATTAATCTTTCTTTGATTATTGGTGATGATGAATAATTTTTCATCTGTTTATTGGCCACTTATATTGATTTCTATGAAGTTTGACTGTTTTCTTGTCTTTTTTCTATTGATGTATGTCTTTTTTTTCTTACTGATTTGTAAAATAACATTTTTTATATATTAAAGACATTGACTTTTCAGCATACATTTTGCAAGTATTTTCCCAATTTGTCATTTGCCTTTTAATTTTGTTTATGGTAGGTTTAACAAACAGAAGGGTTCTTTATGGTTATTTAGTCAAATTTTTCAATTGTTTTCCTTTATGGTATCTGTATTTGTTTATGCTTAGAAAGTGCTTTCCAAACTATGATGGTTGATTTTATATGTCCACTTGGCTATGCCACAGTACCCAAATATTTGGTCAGACATTATTCTAGCTATTTCTGTGAAGGTATTTTTTAGATGAAATTAACATTTAAATTAGTATACTTAGAGTTAAGCAGATTACCCTCCATAATGTGGGTGGGCCTCATCTAATCAGTTGAAGGCCTCAATAGAAAAATGACTGATTTCTCCAGAAGAAGAGGAAATTCTGCCAGTAGACTGCCTATGGACTCAAGCTGCAGCATTAACTCTTTCCTGGGTCTCCAGTGTGCTCGCCTACCCTGCAGATTTTAGACTTGCCAGCCTCCATAACTGCATGAACCAATTCCTTAAAATAGATCCCTCCCTCCCTCACTGTCCCACCTCCCCACACATCCTACTGGTTCTGTTTCTCTGTAGGACTCTGACTAATATACAAACCAAAAATTATATAAATGTTCATCTATATTTTCTTTTAGCACTATTAGGCTTACAGTTTGTATATTTTTTTAGTCCATCAAGAGTTTAATGTCTGCTGTGAGGCAGAGATTTGATTTAATTATATTCCATGTGGTTAACTAATTGCTCCAACACTGTAAATTTAATGATGTATACTTTCTTCTTTGCTTTGAAATGACACTTTTATCATTTACGTGTATCCGCGTAGATTTTTCAGTCTGTTTTAATTTGCGTATTCCTACTCCCATACCCCACTGTTTTAGTAATCCTAGTTTTATTAATACAATGCACTTTAATGTTGGATAGGTCAACACCCCATACTGCCTTTTCCAAATACTTTTTGGAAATTTTTCCCATGTGAATTTGAATAATTTTTTTTATGTTCCAAAAATAAACCCCGTTGGAGATTTATTGATGTTGTGTTAACATTATATGTTAATGTGGAGAAAATTAAAATCATGACAATTTTGAATTTTCCCATTCAGGGACATAGAATCTCTCCATTTACTCAAGCCTCTTGTTTTTCCCAGTAAACTTTTGTCATTTTCTTCATATGTATTTCACATGTTTCATAGGCATTTTATATTTTTGTTTTCTGTTGGATTTTTTTTGCCATTATATTTTCTGTTATTTTTTTCTGTGAATTTATAATGTAAACAGTGCATTACTAAATTCTCTTATAAATTCTAATAGTAATTTTATGAATCACAGGTTTTTTTCCAGAAAAGATGATCATTTTCTCTTCTTCTTTTTAATGTTTTATGACTCTTTTTTTTTGTTTTATCTAATTGCAATGACTAGACCTTCTGAGAAACAAAGTTGTAGTACATGGTATGTGAGCTTCTTTGTCTTAATTCTAAAAATAAAGGGATGCCCCTAAGTGATTCATTCTTAAAATGATATTGGTTGTTATTTAGAGGTAGGTAGTACTAATCATGTAAAGCAAGCACCATATTTCACTTTACAGTAGAAATTTTACATTAGGAATTATTCTGAACTTTGTCAAATGCCTTTCTTCCATCTATCTAGAGGAGTGTTATGGTTTCTCACCTTTGAACTGTCAGTGGGCTGGCAGAGTGATTACGAGTATTGGTTCTAGAGCCAGACTCCTGGGTTCAAAGTCTGGTTTTTCCACTTACTTGGATGTGGGGTTTTGGACAAATTACTTAATGTTTTCGAGCTTTGGTTTCCTCACCTTTAAATGGGGATAATAATAGTTCCTCAATAAATTTTGGCCATTAGCTATTATTGCTATTATAGTTGTTATGTGTATGAAATTCATTCCCTCCAAATAAATGATCACTGAATTCTTAGAATAAGTTCTCCTTGGTCATGGTATGTTACTTTAAAAAAAAAAAAGCACTGGGTTTAATTTGGTATTCTTTACTTAGGATTTTTTCTTTGCATTACTTTTCGTGAAATAGAGCTGTACTTTTTTGTTTTTATGTTTTATTTCTCATATGTTTGTATCAGTGGTGGCTCACATCAAAAATGAGTTAAGAAAACTCAATTTTTTCAATACACTGAGTTGTCGAATGCTGTTTGTCATTGTATCTACTTTGTCTGATGTTACTATTACCAGCCTTGCTTTTTTATTATTTGGTTTTTCTGATACTCATTTAACCAACACATATTTTTTTAGCACATACTATCTTCTAAGCATTGATTTATATTTATCCATCCTTTAATCTATGTTTTCTATGTTTTGCTTACTTTTTTTAAAAACCAGTTATTATTTGTTGAGTCAATCTGAAAGTCTTTTATTTTATGGCAGGGAGATTTAACCTACTTATAGTTATTATAATATGTGTTATCATTGGAATTGCTTCTTGCAGCTTATTTTGTTTTCTGAATTTGTGTTTCCTTTTTCTGTCTTCGTTTTCCATAATTTACTCTATGAACGGTTATTATTTTATCATACTTCAGTGTTTTATATTATATGTTTCTGTTCTTAAATCTCCTTTAGGTAACCTAAAAATACGTTTAAATTTTTAAAATACTTTTGAATCCATCTTTAATTGTCAAATTCATTGTCTTTTGAATTCCATTATTCATTTTAATGAATTTTTTTTTTTTGAGACAGTGTCTTGCTCTGTCACCCAGGCTAGAGTGCAGTGGCGTCATCATAGCTCACTGCAGCCTCACACTCCTGGGCTCAAATGATCCTCCTGCCTCAGCCTCCCGAGTACCTGGGACTATAGCTAATTTTTCTATTTTTCGTAGAGATGGGGGTCTTGCTCTTGCTTAAGCTGGTCTCAAACTCCTGACCTCAAGCAGTCCTCCCACCTAGGCCTCCCAGAGTGCTATGATTACAAGTGTGAGCCACCGTGCCTGGCCCATTTTAATGAATTTTTAACCTTCTGTTCCCAATTTTTCCCTCCACCCTTCTACCACTTCTTAGTTTCTATTATTATTAGGGATTTGGAGCCAAGTCAGTAAAAACTCTTTGTTAGTCTTTCCTTTCAAAAAATGTTGATAGTTTTTTCAGCTTATTAACCAACATAATAGCACTTGTTTAGATTTTTCTCTTATTTATTTGAGAAAATTTGGTTGCATGGTTTATTGAGGGTTCTTTTATAGTTTCAAGAGATATTAATTTTCTTTTCTTGGGTTAGTTATATTAATATTACATCTTCAAGCAATGTTTTTGAATGAAGAGTACATGAGTATTGCATCTCCAGGAATAAAAATACTTTTATATAATAAAGAACACTTTCCTGACGATACTTCTTAAATAAAATTATTTTCCCTTACAATTATGTAGACATTGCTCCATCATCTTTTGGTATTTTATGTCCCTAGATAGAAGTCTGAGGGAGGCCTGATTTTGTTTCCTTTGCAAGAAATCTTTTTATTATTCTTTTGTTTTCTTGCTAAAGTTCTGGAACCACTTGTACTTTATCTTTGTTAGTCAGATTTTTTTTGGATAATAAATATAGATTTGTTATCATTTTTTTCTTCTGGAATATGGTAAACACTTTTAATCTGTGCTTTGGTCTTTAGGAAAGTTTTCCATGACTATATCTTACTTATTTGCTGTGGTCCTGTCTTCTGACATTATCCGTATGCAAACTCTATTGCCTACCCTGCACATCTGTTCTTTCTCTGGTCTGCACTCTGGGAAAGTGTCTGAATTTTGTGCTCCATGTTACTGATTTAGTTTTGTACCGTTTTCGTTCTGCTCTTTGCTGGCTGCTGCGTGGGTGCTAACTACGCAAATGCGTTTCCTGCCTCTTGCAGGCCTCCCTTTTCTAAGCTACCTCACTTTTGAGTTCCTCGTGTTGTTCCTTCATTCTCTCCTGTGAAGCTTTTGATCATCCTCTTGTTTCCTCATCTGTTCCTCTTTATGGATTTCTGCTTCTTTCTCAGAAACTATGACTTTTTAAATTCTGTCGAGGTGTAGAAGTTTTCTTAAATTTTCTTCTGAATCCTAAAATAGATCATTTTCAGAGAGAACTCTTCAGGAGGTCTCTTGGTCTCAACATACAGCTACCGCCCCCACCTCCGTCTCCACTCCTTTGCCCTAGGCCTCTTGTTGGGTTTGAATCTCTTTTACCCGCCACAAGAAAAGAAGCAACCCATTCCTACTCACTGTTGGCCAGCGGTCAGAACGTTTAGATGCTCTTATCCTCGCCGTCTGTCCACTTGGGTGGCTGAAGACAGGTTCACCAGCATCTCATCCCATAGAGCTGGGACTGGAAGAATTCTAAAGGAAGAATTCACCTCACGCGGTTCTATTTAACCAAGTAGTGCCTCTTGTAGCCCCACTGGCTGCTTCTCTGCCATGCTGAATATATGGATGGGCACAGGACAAACTGCGGTTTATAGTGTGTACTGCTGCTGGGATCTCTGCTCTCACCCACCGTGTTGACATGAATTCGATGTGTCACTGCTTGTTCTGGTGGTACCTATTGCTCTCTCTGACCAAGGAACACAATTTAACTTTTGTCTCCATATAATAATTAATACATGTGCATATTTATAGAAAGAAACAATTCTGTCCTATTAGAATATATGTGATGTGAATATATAAATACCAAGAAAAACCATGCTCATAGTTTGGAGTTAGGCATCATCAAAGCCAAATGCCTGTTACAGGAGATTAGTAAAAGTGCAGCTCTCTGGAGGGGGTCTATGAGATGGTAGAAAATCTTATCCAGTTTCTTGGCATCACATTTTTAATGCTATCCTACCTCTGTTGGCAACAAAAGCTATTGCAGCATCATATGCAAAACCCATTGCTCTTCCTTCTGAGTGCATAGGTATCTAGGTATTTACATATGTGTGAAGGTACACACTTATCTTTTTACAGACTATATTACATAATTTATGATACAGAGTGAAAAGGGATTGAAAAACACATGCGAGCTGCCTAAAATACTGTTCAGGATGTGTAGAAGTATAGTTGAATGGCATGTATTATAAAAGTCTAATGTGTAACATTCTTTGAAGACGTACCCACATTATTCTGTGTCAGATCTCTCTGTTAAAAAAATAAATTGAGAAATATATTGGATGGTAGCTGATTTTAAACTCCAAATCTCCAATCCGTTTGAGAGCTCAGCCCTATTAGTAAGACCATAGAGCCTTCCTAATAGGTGGTTGTTCACTCCCAGCATCGTTTGCGAACCCTAGAATAGGACAGCAATGGAGGGCCTAGAATAGAAACCTGTGAGCTGTGGGGAGATCTGTGCAGTTAGTATCAAGTTTCAACTGCATGTTAGACTGTGTGTGGCAGAGAAAGAGGTGAGTAGGACACAGGTGAGAAGCGTGGTCTGATGCCTATAGCACCAGGGAAAGAGCAAAGTCATGGTGGGGCAGAGAAGTGCTATGGCTTTGGGTGTTGGAGGAGGGAGGAGCAGCCCTGCCCATGTGGACCCTCAAGGGTGTCCTGTGGGATCTTTGGCTCCAAGATCTGAGCCTTTTTCAGTTAAGGATGAAGAATGAGGTTACTGTGGGGTTATATGAGGTGCAAAAAGGGAGGCAAGGACCTTGCAGAATGCTGAAAACTATAATACAAACTTGGTGGAGCCACAGAACCCAGATCTGAACACAAAGCAGTTGGCTCCTGGCACCTCCATGGCTGTGGTTCCTTCCTCTTACTCTGCCACTCCACCTGGAGTGGCACTTGGTTCTGTCTTCACTTCTCCCCCGTGTCTTCTTGCTTCACCCGCCATGGCCGTACAAGCTGGCCACATTCTCCCCACCATGTCTCTTTTCTCTGCCTTATGGCTTCTGGATACTCACAGCTTCTGCTTCCTCATAACTCAGGTTTGCTCTGGTCCCTTCTGGTTCCTGGGCTACTGTAAGACCCATTTTGAAGCTTCTTCTAAGTCTCATTCCTGGCAGGGCAAACTGATTCATTCACTTGGCATTTTTTTCAGTTTAAATTCCCAAAACAGATAATCCAACTGGCTCTGATCACCTCTTGGAATGTGTGTCAGTGGGGAGTCTGGATTCTCTGCCTTTGGGCCACAGGTGCACCTCGATCCAGTTACACATGGTCACATGAAGTCATGTACAAAATACAGCATATGGCCGCCAGGAGCTACCCTTTCAGTTGGGCCTGCAGTCAAGATAGTTTTCCTTAGAAGAGGCTGTGGGTATGGTAAGAACAGTGGTTGACAGGATTGGTGTGACATTGCTGGACACTGGGGAGGAGAGGGGGGCACAGCACAAACATAGAAGCCTGGTTCTTTGTCCTTAGGATCTCAAGATATGACTGGAAAGAAAAAGAGCACATGTGACTCTATCAGTGAATGATGCCAAGTATCTCAGGGTGTTGATCATGTCCTACACCAGTGACCCAGGCCGATGGCAGACCATTCATGCTGCAGAGAGATAACAGCCTAGGTTGCAGGGGTCCAGAGGAGGCTGGCCCACAGCTGGCCTGCTGTGTTTGAGGTGTCCTTGAAGGTATCGTCTATGCCCCTGATGGAACTTGGAGGGGGCACAAAAACTCCTTGAGCTGGAGCCAAGACATGACCAAGCAACAGAAACATCAGTTGCTGCAAAGGCATTGTAAGAATGGCTTCTAAAAAGGGTACAACCCCCATAGCTGTGCAGAAACCTTCTTTGGCCAATAGCTGGCTTTCACATCCCCATCTCACAGATGGATTTTGAGGCCAGAGAAGACAACCAGCAGAAACCTCACAGAGTGGGATGCAGCTTTCTGACCCTGGTCTTGGGTCTGTTCTGCTGAGTCACCAGCAGAGGCAGGGGGACAAAGCTCTTGTCTTCCAGAAAGCACTCCCTGGGGCTCCATGAAGACAGTGCCCTCAGCAACATACATTCTAAATTTTGTTCCCGTTTGCCTTGAAAATGTTTTGTTTTCTCCAGATTCTCTTGGAGCAGGAGATAAAATCTGGGTAGAGAGCTGAGTCTGTGGTTTTTCCTTCTGCTAGGAAAATTGATCTTCCTGAAAGCCTGTGTGGTCTGTTCTTAGGGAGGGCCAGGGACATTGCTGGGTAGGTCCAATAGTAAACAACAGAGTCATAAATTAATTGTGGAGAGGTGACAGGAAGGTGCCACCTGGACAACATGAGCTCTAGCCCAACCTGGGAATATTCATGCACAGTCCTTGGGGTTTGAAAGGTGATTTTTTATATAGAAATAGGCAGGATCTCATTTAACTTACCACTTGGTCTTTTGGGGTCAGTGGCTTTTGTTAATATGTGATGCCAACAAGTTGTTTGGTTTAGGATCATTGTGTGCGGGGTGTTGGTGTAGGCTTTCGTCTGTTTAGCAGCAGTGGGGGTCAGGCCACTAGGTTCCATCGTCTGGCCATGGCACTTGACTCCATGACCTTAGACAAATTAGTTAACTGCACTGAGCCTCAGTTCCCTCAACTGTAAAATGGGGATAATACTGGTGCCTGCCTCATAGGGTTATTGTGAAGACTAGAGGAGATAACAGACATCAATACCTTGGCACAGGGCCTGACATACAGTGGACACTCAAATGTCAGTTGTGATTATTAAGTATGGGTTAGTGGACCAGATCTTTTGCTTGCTCTTCCTGTCTGAACCGTGGCATCTGGGATTTGTGCCAGATGCTTGTCCCCAGAGCTTTGGACGTGTAGTCAGTGGACGTGTACATGACTTCTGAGGTCCCTGCCCAGGTTGAGAGCAGGCAATGCAAAGTGAGGGTCCTTGGCCAGTGGACACTGCCCAGGGCAGCAGGAGAGACGGGGCTGGCACACCGACTGCCCAGCTTCTCGGGTGTCTTTGTGTCTTTTCTTCTTTTCTGCTTGCTTACATATGTTATCGTATTAGGCCTATTATACATAATGAAACACTCAGAGTGTTTAGCAACCCAGAAGCTATTGCAGTCCTTCGTTGAAGGACTCTGTTTGTATCAAATTAATCATTTCTAGGAGAAAACAAGTAAAGCTCCAACAGCCATATTCCTAGGCTGAGAGCAATAGCCGTTTAAATAGCGAGAGCGAGCTCTCAGTGGTCCCAACCCCTTAAAAGGTTTCCTTGGGATAAATTGGCGCTTGCTGAGTGAGTTGCTTCTCTGCGAGGGTATTCAGGGACCTGGCTGTAACGAGCAAGGAGGAGGCAGATGCTGGGACCACAAAGGCTCTTCTTTGATAAAGAATCAGAGAAGAGGAAATTAGGAAAGCAAAAATCTGAACAGGCCATAAAAATAAGGAGACAGAGAAGGTTGGCCTGATCTTTGCTGAGTTGTGAAAAGGAGAAGAGGTCTCTGTCCTTCAAGAGTCCAGAGGCCCAGGGGAGCTGAGGTGTGGGGGTGGGCAGCCTTGAAGCCCTGGGCAGAACCACGGGAGAAGGGTCACCCAGCGAAGCAGGGGCAGCTGCTGGGGCTTGAAGGAGGCTTACACACAGGGATGGGAATTTGATAGGGTCGTGGGGAAATGCCCGCATTTTGAAAATCATCACTGGATATTTTTCTTTTCATATGTTGTACTGCTCTGGTTGCTGAGAAACCAGCAAATATGTCAGGTTCCTGGTTTTCAAAGTAAACTAATGGCAAGTCCTTTAATATGCTTCTAGAGGTATGCTTTCTTTCCTTAAGAAACTTGATTAACAGATCAACACTGACCTTAAAAAGTAAGATAAAAGGCCCAACATGACAGACTTTAAGGAGCATTTAAAATATCAAGGAACAAGCAACCCTTGCTTAAACAAGATCTGGGCAAAATACAACCTAGCAGTTTGCATTATACTTCTAATGCTATTTTAAAGCTATTTATTCCTCACTCAAGTGGTTCCAGGACCTCCACAGATACCAAAATCCTCGGATGATCAAGTTCCTTATATAAAATGGCATAGTATTTGCATATAACCTACGCACATCCTCCCATAAGCATTTCTGGATTACTTATACAGTTATGTGCCACATAATGATGTTTCCATCCACAACAGACTGTATATCCAGTGGAAGTCCCATAAGATTATAGTGGAGCTATAGTCACCTTGTGATGTCATAGCCCTCGTAACGTCATGGTGTAACCATTACTCACATGTTTGTGGTGATGCTGGTGTAAACAAACCTACTGCAAAATATGTGAAGTGCCTAGCTTACCCATGGGGTGGCCCTCCCAAAGGTAGCTTAGACCTTGAAGATAGAAAGCCAAGCATTTGACACATTAGGTCTGACCTCAAGTGAAAGGATTGTTATCCTTGCATTTTTAAATGATTCCCATCCATCCCCAGAGAAAAATAACAGTGTGTGCTTGCTGAGTGCCAAGCACAATCCCTACCTGCAATTTAATTTTCATAACTTTTTGGGGTGGTGTTATTCTAATCCCCATTTAACAGATGAGGCAAGTGAGGCACAGAGAGACTTCGTAACCTAATTAGAGAGCCTGCACTCATGCAACTAGTGGTCAGTGTAGATAACAGAAAAATTCATTGCCCTTCCCTTTCATAATACACTTTCGTACAAAGATGGGGATATGATGCATTTCTCATAACATATCCCCATCATTAAGTGATACGTGACCCTCACACCTAATACAGTGTAAAGGCTATGTAAATAGTTGTTATACTGTATTGGTTTTTTATTTGTATTATTTTTTATTGTTATGTTATTTTTTAAAAAATATTTTTGATCTGTAGTTGGTTGAACCTGTGGATGTGAAACCTGCAGATACCAGGGGGCCCCAGCTGTACATATGTACTTTCAAAAGGGAGACCACGGAGGTGGTGAAGATAGTTTCTAAGCCAGTTCCAAAGCAGCCTTCTGATCGCCCTACAGAAAGGACCTAATGGGCCCAAACTCTTTCATCCTGATTGGGAAGACCATGAAGAGCTGGTGCAGCATGCTGCATTGTTCGTTTTTATTAAAAAAAAAAAAAAAAGCAAAACTAATATTCATATTGCCTGATTTTTAAAGGCCCGGTCTAATTTATTTCAGATGAATTTTGTGGAAATACTTACCATTTGTTTATTCCGCCTGCTAGCCAGCCATTCCTCTAACAAATATTTATCCAACACATATTTATTGAATAACCTCACTTGCACCAGGCACTGATCTGGGTGCTGAGAACAGAGATGGATTCTTAAATGACTTTGTTTTTAACCTGATTCTCACCTTTGTTTGCTTGCCTTAGCCCCCAGATCCATGTAGTACTTCTGGTCACATCTGCTTTCACACCCGTGCTGGGCAGATGATACCCCAGTTACCTAGGTGAGCAAGTGGAGCCCAGCAGTGGTTAGTGGCTACATGAACTATCCAAGTAAGTGGAGAATCAGAAGCCAGAATTTTTGTTCTTGTTCTCCACCTCCTTTCGTCCACCCAGTTGAGTTTCCGATCTTTCTTTTGTTCCTTCCCCTCACCACCGAATCTTACCTATCCCTTCTCTCATTCCTCTAGAGTTGAGCTGTTGACTTTTCAGGGTGTCAAGGTGATAGAATCAATTCATCTGTGCTAATGGTTAGGAAGCTAATAATGGCTTAATGTTATCTTTCTGTGCATTTGCTTCTACCCTGGCACAAAGTCATTAGCTTATCAAACAAGTTCCCCACCTTTGGCTCCAACAGATTCTGTGTTAGGTAGAGTTAGAGGCGCACGTGGACTAAAACTTCATAACAAGATGTGAGCATATTTCTTCCATGTCACAAATCCCTGGGCAATCAAATGAATTGGCACAGTTTTTATTTTTTAGAAAACAATTATAAGCGTTTTCTCTAAGAGATGGGGGACAGTTTTGATCTTTCATTCAGTGAAGACTTCCTGAAGTTTCCCCAGACCCAAAAGAGACCCCTGCCTTGTCAGAATTGGCAGGCAGCCTACTTGCTCACTCTCTGGGATTCTGCAGTTGTCTTGCCTTAAATAAACCTACTTGAAGAATATATTCACAAGCAAGTCGGATGGGTATTTTTGATGGGGATCCAGAATAAATGTAGTTTATTGGATTTTATCTTACAACTGATTTGTTCCTGCCAGACGTTGATATGCAACCCTGATGCAGTGATTTCAGGCCTCGGAAGTATTAACGTTATAAACAACCTTCTGTTGCTTCATCTGTGAGTAGGAACCTTAATTTATCATGTAGGTGATAGAGTTGCAGTTTTTTATCCACTTGTAAAAAAAAAAAACAAACCAAAAAACTGCACAGCTCTAAGGAATGCATCCCTTTTTAAAAAAATTCATTCTAAGGAAGAAGAGAGAGATTTTCTAAAGTATCTTCATCCCAATGGAAATAAAAATCCTGCTTAATGGCTAGGAGTCTCTCCTGGTCCTTGATTAAGAAGGAAGTGCAAGGATAGGCTTTTTTTCTCTTACAGTTTATCTTCTGGGCTAGTCAGACTTTAGGAAGAAAATCTTGTCTTCAGCACCTTCTGGGGCAGGCACCTTGTGGGACACAGATGTCTATCTGTGAAAACGTGCTGCTGCCACAGGTGTGCTTTAAGGATACTCATGTATTCAGTGACTTGCCAACGACTGGAGAATGAAGAAGGAAGGCAGGACCCTCCTCTGTTCTTTAACCTCAGATATCATGCCCCCTTCTGCTGTGTTTAAAAATAATACTCTTTATAGTTTTCCTGATTGTAAAAACAAAAAAATGTCCTTTGTGGAAAATTTGAATATATAAATATATAGGGAAGGCAAAAATTACTTGTAACCTCACCATCCAGAGATAGTCTTTGTTATTCTGATTTATACCCAGCCTATTCTCTCTTTATGCATTTATGTTGTTTCCACAAAATTGGGATCTTCTGGTACATTCTATTCTGTGACCTGATTTTTTTTCACTTAACAATATATTTTTTGTTTATTGTTATTTTAAAAATATATTCTGCATCTCTGCACCAAGAGGCCACTGTAGTATTGTGAGGATGTGGCAATGACTAGACTTACAGGGATCCTGGCCCTCGTTGAGTTCACATTCGAGGGGGGAGAACAGGCATTAAACAAATAATTGCACCAATGATTATTTTATTACAATTGTGACAAGAGCTATGAAGGAGAAGGACAGGGGCCCTTGGAGAAGTCAGGGCTATGGGCTCTGACCAGTCTGGGGAAATCAGAAAGGCGTCCCTGAAGAAGGGGCATAAAGGCCGAGAGCTGAGAGCTGAGTAGTTGTCTGGGCAGAGCCTGGGGGAAGAGTGGGAGGAAGACTAGTGCTCTGGGGGCTCAGAGAGTGAGGGAGTGGGTGGGACAGGATGACACAGGGCAGTGGGCAGGGACTGGGTCACTCGGAGTCCCAGTTAAGGATGTCAGGTTTATCCTAAGAGCAATAAGCCATCAAAGGGTTGTACTCAGGGATGGGACTTGATACAATTTACAGCTGTAAAGGATTATGCTGTTGTGAAGAGTGGGGATTATGGAGCAGCCGTGAGGAGCTGGGCTAGGAGACTACTATAATATATTATAGATATATATAGATAGATAGATAGATATAAAAATAATAACCTCGAAGAGCAATACCAGTGGTTTGAAATAGCACAGTGGTAGAAATGGTAGAAACAGGTGGACTCTACCTACTTTTCTCTATGTTTGAGGAGCATTTTGATCATATACACCGGCTTATTGGATATGAAAAAGAAAGAGGCTTCAAGGACGCTTCCTAGATTCCTGTCTTGCCACTGAACAGAGGCAGTAGAAACTAAAATGGGGAGCTCTGGAGAGGACCAGGGCTTTTGGGGGAAGACGGTGGACTCTGGTTTAGACTTGTAAGTTGGATGTGCCGAGAGAATGGAGACAGCACACAGGCTGTTGGCTGTGTAATACTGGAAGGCAACACAGGGTGCTGGGCTGAAGGTGGGGATTTGGGAGTCATCAGCACGTGGATGGCAAAAGAAGATATGCATGGCTGAAACTGTCTGGGGCAAGAAGTTAGAATCTGAAAAGAAGGTCTACAGCAGGGCCTGGAGAGTCAGAGCCTTTGGGCTCTTCAGTGGGAGGGTGGATGCATTCGGGCTGGCATCCTTATCTCTCTCACTCCGGCCTACCTGAATTCCTTCTAGACTCCTCTCTGTTTGCTCCGTGAATCCTAGTGGTGTGCTGGAGCCAGCTCACACTGGTTCATGAGAGTTTACTGTTAAATTTTCAGGAATTTTGCGAGCCTGTTGTTTGAAATTAGCCATGTTGGGAGCAATCACATGGGGAAACTAGCAAATGCTACAAATTGGGGCTTAAAAAATTATTTTTTACTCTTCCTGGACAGCTGATTGTATAACATTTACCAGAACACCACTGTTGGTAACCAACCTCTGTCTTTGTTTCTAGTGTAATTTTGTAGGTTATTTCCCTTGGAATCTGAGAGTAAGCGTTATCTGTGATCATTTTTATATCTCTCTTGAAAGTATCTGATTTTCTTCTAACTCTACAGGCTTGTCTGCTAAAGAGGAAGTAAGCAAATGACATGTTGAGACGTTGAACCTTCTCAGTCTCTGTATTAGTTTTCTGTTGCTGCTGTAACAAATTACTACAAACTCAGCAACTTAAACAACATGAATTTATGAGTGCAAAGTTTCTGTAGATTAGGAGCACTTGTGGGCTTAATGGGGTTCTCTGCTTAGGGCCTGACAAAGCCAAAATCAAGTTTTTGCCAGGCTGGGCTCTTATCTGGAGGACCTGGGAAAAAACCTACTTTCAGGCTCATTCAGGTTGCTGACAGAATTCAGTTCCTTGTGAGTGTAGAACTGAGATCCCTGCTTTCTGTCAGGGTGTTAGCTAGGGGCCTCTCTCTGCTCCTAAAGGTCACCTGCAATCCTTTTTGTGTGGCCCCTGCACCTTCAAATCAGCAAGCGCACATCGAGTCCTTCTCCAGCTTTGAGTCTTTCTGACTTCTCTGCCACCAGCAAGAGAACACTGTCTGCTTTAAGGGCTCATGTTGTTAAATCAGTCCCACCTAGATAACTTCCCTATCTTAAGGTCAACTGTGCCTGTGTTCATTTCCTAGGGCTGCCATAAAAAAGTGCCACAAATTGGGTAGCTTAAAACATTGGAAATTAATTGTCCTTTCACAGTTCTGGAGGCTAGCTGTCCACAGTGAGGATGCCAGGAGGGCTGTGCTCACCACGAAGCCTTTAGAGGGGGATCCTTCCTTGCCCCTTCCAGCTTCTGGAAGCCCAGGTGTCCTTGGCTACGGCAGCACCACTACAGTCTCTGTCTGTCTTCACATGGTGTCTTCCCTTTGTGTCTGTGTTCTCCCCTGTGTGTGTACGTGTGTGTGCGTGTGTCCAAATTTCCCACTTCTTATACGGACACCAATCATGTTGGATTAGGGCCCACCCTAATGACCTGATCTTTACTTGATTCCATCTGCAAAGACCCTATTTCCAAATAAAGTTACATTCACAGATATTAGAGGTAAGGACTTCATTATCTTTTTGAAGGACACAATTCGACCTATAACAGTGCCATATAACAAAACAGAACATAAACACAAGAATGGTATTTCATCATATTCACAGGTTCCAGGGATTAGGGTATGGAATATTGGGAGGAGGGGTGACATTTTTAGAATTCCTCCTACTACAGTTTCCAAAGGTGCTGTTTAAGGAATTGTCTCATCTGCTGACTTACCTAAAAATCGATCCCATGTCATCCATGGCTCCCCCTAAGATGACCTCAGTTCATACCTATTCTTCCTTCCTCCAATTTTGAGTTTGTTGTCTGCCTAACAAACAGAACTTTCTCATGACTGTACTGTTCTCCTTCCTGAGGGGCAGGCTCATAGAAACTCACTGCATGGCTGATTAAGGTGGTTGGTACAAGACACAGTTATGAGAAAGAACTCTCCCCTCCTCCAAACATGACCAACTTTGTGCTCCAATCAAAAGCAAAGGAAAGTTTGCTCTTGATTTTTATTTTTTTCTTAAAATTGTAAAGCATGTACCAAATTGCTCCCCATTTTCCCTCATGTGGTTTTGGTGGGAAGACAGTTTCCTTTCCCTGCCGTCTGCTGCACCCCACTCTGCAGCTCACTCAGAGGCACACTGTGCAAGCTGGAGTCATCTCTGCACCCACCTATTTGCAATCTGCCCTCTCTTTTCATCTTCCCCAGGAGCTCATTTCCCACCATGAGCGATGCCCATTTTCCGTCTACAACTGGCTGAAATTACATGGCACTTAGCGTCTCCCTTTTATCTCCCCCTCCTCCAGATGTCAAGCAAATTCAAAAGTTAAAGCACACAACGTTTTTATGAAGCAAACAAGAGTCTTGTCGGTCTCTGTGTTTTACAGGAATGCTGAAGGCTGAATGGCTTCCCACTGTGTGTCCAGTTCTCTTCTGGGCAATTTCCTTTGGAGAATTTAATTACCCTAAGTTATCTTATGATCATCTACTTTATCCAGAAAGGTTAGAGAGTAGAATTAGTCATTAGGAAATCTTTTTTGGAAATGGGTTTGGTTATTTTATCAGCTTTTATATCTTCAAAGGTTAATATGTTAATCAGTTTGACTTTTTAAAAACATGACTATTTTGTAAAATAGCCTGAGAGTGCAAACTTGGAAAATTAACACCATTATTTTGTGGGTTTGCTTGCTGATCTTTGCACCCCAAGATGACATGACACCCCCAGAGTCAGGAGGCTGGGCCTTATTGCTGCCAAGGTAAAGTTGCAGTCACATCTGCTCTGACCAAGACCCTTGGGGTTCAAAGCTTTGTGTCATGGGTTATTCTGTGAAGACGGAAGGGTTTCTTCTGAGGAAAGAATTGAACCCACAACCTTGGTCTCATTACCCTTTGCTCAAAGGCAGAGTCAGGCGGTGTGACGAGTCCAAGGCTAGGCTCAGAAAGTGTGAGCTCTAGTCTCAACTCGAAGGCTCACTGGTGTGTGGAAGTGTGGAAGTCAGCAGAGTGCCATGACAATCATCTTCCTCTGCAAAGTGAAGGCTCAGTTTCTCCTCCAGGGACACTGGGAGGATCAGATGAGTTCCTAGAAATGGAAGTGTAAATGTTGCAGGGAAGAGGAGGATGGAGAGCCAGACCCATGAGATTAAAAGACCCAACTTAAGTGGGGCCCGGGACAGGCTCTTTGGAACTCCTTCTCTATTCCTGTAGCAGAGCAAATATTTATTCAATACTGTAAGTGTTTGTGAAGCACCTGCTGCATCCCCAGCCTTTTTCTGGCCCACGAGAGGTGATAAAAAGGAAATACGCAGCGTGGTTTTTAGCCCCTGTGGTCTAATGGTAAAGATGAGACTGTGCAGAGAGGACACTAAATACATATTGACTGATTGAATAAATGAATGTCAGACAAAATATGAGAAGGCAGGATTTAGGTCCTACTTTTCCAGGATCCCACAATCAAGCTGAAATGTGTGCCCTGATTGGTGATGATGAGTAGAGGTCATTGCTGCCTCAGGGACTTCAAAGGCATGAGAGAGAGGCTTGGGGTGGCCCGGCCTTGGCAGCATGTCAGAGGCCCCAAATCCCCAGCACAGGATTAATCAGTTGAGCCTGTGCTCAGTCACAGAAGGAATTTAAAATCATGTATGAGTGTGCTTCACTGAAGCATATATAACTTGTCACTGTTATGAACAGCAAATTTTAAGCTGAACTGGCACCCTAGGAGGTTGATTTCTGGGTTTGGGTTTTAGGAAACAGTTGGTAATTGTGATTTGTGCAAGCCTGCCCTGGATGTCCCAACCTCATGGCCCTGATCGTGGACATTTGACTGTTGCACAGATCCACAAAAAAAAAATAAGTCTTCCACCTGTGTTACTAGGGGAATCCTACCTTTCAGGACCCAGTGATGTGTGTAACCATGAGAAGGTGCTCTTCAAATGGTCAGATCCCTCCAGAGATTTGAGCAGAGACTTGCCCTCTGATTAATCTTGGAGCTGTTTTCCTAGCTTCAAACCAGCCATCCCAAAACCAGATTAAATGTGGATGTAGGGAGAGCTGCGTGGCAGATCTCCTTTGTGTGTGTTTTTTTAAAAAACACAGCCATGAGAAAGGCTGATATTCAGCCAGTCTGTAACTGTGCAGCTGAACTGGGCATTTATGGCTAGGATCCATTTTGACTGGTTACTGCTTGTGCCACTTCAGTTGTTAAATATTTGGAAAATTATCTATAGGTACAAGTAGTGTGTGCAAGTTGTACGTGTGTGTATAAGCTATGCATGTGTGTGTAAGCTGTGCATGTGTGTGTAATTTGCTAATGCTGAAAACATGGTGGGCTTTGGGATTCAAGGAGTTGATTCCCAGGAGCCTCCCAAGGCAGGGCTGTACCTGCTCCTACTCTTGTTCCTTGCTCTGCCAAAACAGCACCTTGCACAAGGCAGGCCCCAGCGGGTGCTCAAGAAAAAGCAAGTGAATTGGCGTGGATGGAGTAGGTAGGAGGGGGACTGTGGTCACTTATGAAATCTGAAAAGTACTCTGGGAAGTTGGAAAGGGCCTTAAAAGACATGGTCTATTATATTTAAAAGGATAGCTTTGATGTACAGACTCTGTAGTAATAATCCCAGCTTTTATCAACCTCTGTGTTGTAATTCTTAGTGAGCAAGACCATGAATGGTGAGTCCTGGGGAGAGAAACCTTTCTTAAACATTCCTTCACTGAGGACAGAGATGAGAGAATATGAATGTAGGATTAGCCCCAGAGGCGACCCTGGAAGTGCTGAGGAGGAGGGATTGGGAGGCACCCGGAGATTTATCTGGAAGCCCCATTTGCATAGCACACCCACTGCTCCAACTCCCCATGTGTATTTATTGGGGTAAGGTGCTGAAGAATATTGTGGGAGAGCTGAAGCTCCCCTTGCCCCGGCCATCCCTCAGTGCCACCAGTGTGTAGGTTGGGTCCCGTGCATGGAGACAGAAGCCACGTGTCACAGTCAAGCCCAGTGCACAGAGCTGGGCCCTCAGAAGCCCCACTGACCACTCCGTGTGGATTCAGCAGAGGCACCTTCTGGGTTAAATTCTTTTGTGCAAATCTCCTTTCTCTAAACCTTCACCTACATCCTGGCTTTCTTGGGAGCATCTCCTACTTGAAAAAAATTTTTCTTTTTTAATTGTATAACCATGTTCTATTTTACTTCCATTTAAAGAGCAAGGACAAAAATCAGTGGGCAGGACTCCTCTGGAAGCAGCAAGATCATGAATCTGGGTCTGAATCATGTTCCCAGCTTATCAGAGATGGATGTCTATGCATTGTAGACTCCAGCCCCCAGGGCCAGGTCAGGGGGCTCTAGCCCCAGCACCCCTGTCTGCCTGCCTTCCTGTCTGCATGGCCACCACAGCTTCAGGATCTGACATCGGGGAAGAGGCCTGATGAGTGGGGGGAAGGAATAAGCCTCAGCACTGCCTGGGCTCAGGCTGAGGAGGGAGCTGGGGCCTCTTCCCTGGCCCCTCAGGCAAAAAATAATAGCAAAAATAACATCAGCAGCCATAGCTACCATGTATTGAGCACATACTGTGTGTACAGCAGTAGTATGAGTGCTTTATATATATATATGTGTGTGTGTGTGTATATATAATTCTGATGTCCATAACCCCTCTGTGAGGTGGGCTATATTATGTCCATCTTACAGGAGAAGAAACTCAGGAAAGGTGACCATGTCAAGGTCACACAGCCACCCAAGCAGCAGAGCAAGGATTGGAACTCAGGTATGCTGAGTCCAGAGCTCTACACCCTGCTCCCTCCAGGGAAAGCTCCTCCTTTGTGGAGAAGGGGATCCCAGAGCTGGGCTTAGTGGACAAGCCTGGGGGAAGAGATTTCTAGTTTCTTCTGTCAACACATATATATTGACAGCATAGGAATGTTGCCCAGAAGGAGAGGTACCCATGAGGCGGCAGGAGACCCCATGGAGAAGGAGGTTGCAGCTGCACTCTGAGGGGACAGACAAGGGGAGAGGATTGGAGGGGCCCTCCATGACCAGAAGGCAGGCAGGAGGAGGGTGTGTGTGAGGCAGCAGAGAGGAATCGGGGCTGCTGGAGAGGGTGAGAACTCTGGCTGGGCCCACAGGGAGGAACGCGAGCAAGGCTAGGTGTGCAGGACAGTGGCCTGCAGTGGCTTGGAGGGAAAAGACAGGCAGCAAGGAGCCCAGTCACAGTGGTTTGAGTCTCCCTTGGAACCTCCCTGCTCTGGGACAGCCCTAATCTGAGTCAGGCACAGGTGGGGGGCGGGGGGCAGTCCAGGATCTTCTAGCTCCTGGTCCTTGCATGTGGATTTCCCGTGGAGGTCTCCCCTCACTTTCATCATGGGGCATCTGCGTGGGTACGGTAGTGTCTGCCAGAGATACCATGAGAGAGAAGGCAGGAAGGCTCCTCTCCTGAGTCCCGGGCTGATTCAGAACTTCCCTCAGCAAGTGGCGGGATTCCTGTGGCGGGAGGGCCAAGTGGCCAGGTATAGTGGACAAGCCAAATCGATAGTGGCTTTTTGTCTTAGATCTCAGACCTCTGCAGACCTGGGCTTCCAAGGGGATTAGGATGAGTGACAGAGAGAGAGAGCGCACGCACGCTGGGTGTCAGACCAGGGGATTGGAGAGTTTCTTCTCTTCTAGGTTAACATCTTGGAAAGCAGCCTGCATTTTAATCCACAAGATTGCTTTGTTTGTTTGTTTGACTGTTTGAATACCTGCAGAGAGTTAACTACATCCACCCACTTTACGTCACACAATTACATATATTCTATTTAAAGAAATCGGGTATGGACGGGTTTGGATTTCAGGACATGTATTGTAGAAACTGGTGTTGCAGATTGAAATGAGTGGTCAGGAGGATGGAATGCCAGGTTATGTGCTAGAAGTGGCAGTGGTCCTTCTGTTCCCAGCAGCAGAGCTGCAGCACAGCATGCCTGCCCTCCTCTGCCTCTGAACATCATCAAGCCCAGAACAAACCCAGAAGACCCCTGCACTGCCCATGCTGAAGCCATAGTCCATACATTCGTGCTCATGCTTACTTCAGTGGACAAAGCCCTCTTAGCACACTCAGAGCCTAATGACTTCTGCTTTACACATAATTCTAACCACCTTGATTATCTGGTTCCATAGCCCATGAACATTTAGATGTAGGAAAGGAACTGTCAGAGACAGATGCTGGCCACAGTGCAGGGGAAAGATGGCCACCCAAATGCAAACTACAGAAGTAGACAGAAGGTCACTATTTTACATAGGGTTGGCTCAAACCTCCCTCCAAAACCTAGTTAGGCCCTGGGGTGGTCCCAGGAGCAGAGCATGGGCTAATCATTGCTGTTCACTATGATGATTCTAACTTCTTCGTAAAGCCTCAGAGGCTTTAGTTCTGTCTGTAAAAGGGGTGAAGGTATATTGTACCTGAGAGAAGGAACTCCATCCAAAATGTCTACACTTAGAACAAAACCAGTTTTGTCATGTGAAGGTCTTAAGCTCAGTTATTTGGATTATTTGCTCATCCCCTTAAAGGTATTCACGAATGTACCCATTTTAGGGTATGATTTGTGGCACCTCATTCCCAGGGGTTGATATTCCGGTTTGGTTCCACTTCCCTCCACTGGTGGAGCAGCAGCCTTCTGGGTGTGACCACCATGTCTCAGGGTTCGCCACTCCTCCGTCCACAGTCGAGGCAGACAGCCTGGAGACTGGTCTCGGGGTTTCTCCGAGTGCTCAGAAGTACCCAGTCACCCACCTGGCCTTGCCCTTCCCCACAGGGGCCTGGTCAGGCCTCAGCCTTGCTCGTGAGCAGCACGAGCTTCCATCTCTCCTGTCAGCTGCAATCCCTCATTCCCAACCTGCTTGTAAGCGGGCTAGCATTTGTGTTGGTCCTTCTCATAAATGTTCCTGGCTTCTTCTTTCCCCGGATGGGTCCCTGTCAGGATGCCGTGCGCCAAGGCATGAAACATCCCTTCCGCTTTGTTTATTCAATACGGATATGTTTGCCTTTCTGCCTCAGAATGGAGACAGTTGTTTACAGCCTCACCAGACAAAATATTTACTGAAAGTAACCTACAGTTCCAGGATTGAGAGGAGGGAAAACACACAGTTCACTTTCCACATTGGTAAGAGCATTTGCATAAAATGCCTTGGAATGCAAGCCTGTGCCTCTCTGTGCTCCAAGGGGATGTACTTGATGTGAAAGTCACACAAGCGGGTTTACTCAGCACAGGGGCCACAGGCCCCTTTCTTTTAAATGTCTCATTGAAATAAATGTGCACACAAATCAGGCCATGTTCTTCAAAGGAACATTAGGATTTCACATTTTTTCACATACAGTTTAGCCCTATGGAATTCAGACTAAGTTGTTCAAAATCTATGATAGGAATCCCATAAGGTCTAAAGACGCAGTTGTTGAACATTTTATCTTTAAAAATTACTGCCTCTCAGTGTATTCTGTGCTGGCAGGGTATCCAAAAATGCCTGAAAATGTGTTTTTAGTACAGGATTCCGTTTGGGTTAGTCTGCTGGGGAGATTAGTAACAACAGCAGTGATTCAGTGAACTCCTGTGCAATGCTAGACTTGGAAAGCTTTCAGGGAAATTATCAGATCATTAAATAAGAAATGTCCGATTTTGAATCAAAAGTATAGTTTATTATATCGCAAACACAAAGCAGTAGATTTAATCAAAGTATGCACCTAAACTATCAACACAGTTTTGCCATCTTAATGGTAGCTAGTTTATGCCAGCAGCGACGAAGCCTGGAGAACGAGTGCAGATGACATCAGCTTGTTGAGAATTGAGTATTTTTCCTTGCAAGAAGTGGTCCAAAGCCTGGAAAAAGTGGTAGTCAGTTGGTGCAAGGTCTGGTGAATACAGTGGATGACAGAGAGTTTCCTAGTTCAGCCTCTATAGTTTGAGCAGTGTTGTTTGTGCAACATGTTGTTGAGCATTGTCTTGCAAGAGGATTGGCCTGTCTGTATTGACCAATCTCAGTTGCTTAATCGCAAGCATCCTCATCATTTCGTCCACTGGTTGCAGTAAACATCCACTGTAATAGATTGACCAGGTTTCATGAAGCTGCAGTGGATAATACCAGCACTGGACCACCAAACAGACACCATTAGCTTTTTTTGATGAATGTTCGGTTTTGGACTGTGTTTCGGCATTTCATCTTTATCCAACCATTGTGCCATGAATACTTGCGATTTGTCAAATACAATCCATTTTTCATCACATGTAACAACAGGGTGTAGAAATGGTTCACCTTTGTGTCATGGCAGCAAAGAAAGGCAAGTTTCGAGACAATTTCTCTTCTGATGGTCATTTAATTCATATGGAACCCATTTATCCAGCTTCTTTATCTTGCTGATTTGTTTCAAACGGTCCAATGTTGTTGGAATAGTGACGTCAAACCTTGCTGCTAATTCACGTGTAGGTTGCGATGGATTCACTTCCACTATAGCTTTCAGCTCGTAATTATCCACCTTGGTCTCAGGTTGCCCACATGGTTCATTTTCAAGATTAAAATCACCAGAATGGAACTTCTCAAACCATCAATGTCTATGTGTTCATTAGTCACATCCTTCCCAAACATTTGGTTGATATTTTGAGCTGTCTGTGCTGCATTGGTTCCCTGATGGAACTCGTATTCGAAAATAACATGAATTTTTGACTTATCCATGGTTTTACAAAAATTGCTCTAAAAAAAAAAATTTGAAAGATAATCACAAGCCAAAACATGTGTTTGAAAGACTGATGTACCTTCACAATAAAAAAAACAAGAAGTGTCAAAGTGAAATGTCAGATATATCAACTGTCAAACTTAGTACTTAAGGAAATCGGACATTTCATACTTAATAACCTAATAAATTACACATAAATAAATTACACATTTGTATGACATGATGTTGTAAAAAAAATATCATAAGTATCATCTTAGGTAGAATAACCCAGTGTTAAGGCCCCAATGGCAGGTAAAAGTTACAAAACCATCACAGATGACATCCTCCATCATCCTAGACTCCAAGGGAAGTGGAAACGTCTTCCTTTTTTCTGTCTGCTGTTGTTTAGATATTATTAAACACATAGTGTGTATGTTTAACCTCTCTGTTCCTCAGTATCCTTAACTTTAAAATGGATAATAATACCTACCTCATAGGCTATAGTGGGGAATGAATGTCTTAGTATGGCTAAAGTGCTTAAAACAATGTCTGGTACATAGTAGATCTGCTATTGCTTTTACACATGCTGAAGCTCTGTGATTCATTATTGGGGTTTTCTTTCTTTTCGCTTTGTATAGTTTGAAGCAGTAATTGGCTAGGGGCTGGTTTTTGCCTCCAAAGAAAACAAATATTGAAGGAAAGCACTGGAAAATTCAACTTCTGACAGAAGGATGATCTGAGTTGATACTGTACCCCTCCACTATCCTCAGTCCAAACATATAGAAATGCTGGATAAAATATTACTGGGAAAAATATTTTTCTAAATATATGGCTGAATCTGAAGATAAGAGAAATTCCTAAGTACTAAAAATGAACAAAGAACTTGCAAAGGTAGCAATGCGTAAGCAAGCCAATGTCATGGCACCCTGAGGTTTAGGGGCTTTAACATCCACACCAGGACAGCAAATGTGGTCTGGGCCTGCACAACATAGAAAGGCCCCTATGTGAGCCCAAGCCCTTGGAGGACTGCCCTCTCTCTGAAAATAGGTACTAAGAAAATGTTACCTATTTGTCCAGGAATGTGGCAAGTAACTTGTGATCTTCCTGGAGTCTGCACCACACTGAATTTACATTGCTTGTATGGTACTGAAATTATAAACTTAGAAATAAAGGTAGGTCCCAGATCAGTGAAACCACTGGGGCTCCTAGAAGAAACATATGTAAGTTCATTTTAAAGGAATACCTCCACACCAGAATATATGGGATACCCATGGGAAAAAGAAAATATCACTCTACAATATAAAATTACACATCATAAAAAACTAATTTGCCATGCTGAAGAGTTCACTGACTCAACACACTAGAAGGATAGCTCTTTCAGAATCTTTATATAATAAAACAATATAAAAGTGACTATTTAAAAATCCATGTTTGAAATTATTAAAATAATAAAAAGAGAAAAGAATGATAAAGGATTGTAGGGTAAAAACCACAAGCAAATTTGGAAAAGTAGAATTTCTAGAAATTAAGATTAATAACTCAATGAATGGTTTAAAAGCATATCAGGCATAGCTGAAGAAAGACTTATTGAACTGGAAGATAGCTCCGGGGAAATTACTCAGAAAAAAAGCTCAGAGAAATACAAAGATGGAAAATACAAAACAGATAATGCAAGAGAATATTGACATTGAAATATTATTAAGAAATATTGTTAAGAGTTTTGAAGAGCAAGTAGGAAGGTCCACAAGGAAAGTATAGAGGGAATGGGGGAGAGGAAACATTGGAAGTGATAATGGCTAGGACTTTTCCAAAAATTAAAAAAAGATATAAATTCCTAGATTGAAGCAGCACACCAAGTCATGAACAGGATAAATTCAAATTATGTCACAATGACCTGTAGAATACCAAAGATAAAAAGTGACCAAAGACAAAAAAAAGATTAACTGCAAAGATTACTGATTGCAAACTTTTCATTAGCAACAGTGTAAGCCAGAAGGCAATTGAATGATGTCTTCCAAATTATGAGGGAAAATAGTCAACTTAGAATTTCTATTTCAGTGTGAAGCCAAAGATACTTTCCTATAAAGATTTGATTCACAAAACCTTACTGAAAGAACAACTAAAGGATATATTTTAGGAGGAAGGCAATTGAACCCAGAAGAAAAAAATGGAATTAAAAAATTGCTAGTGAGGAAGGGAATAGACAAAAACATATGGGTAATTATAAGTAAGCATTGACTATAGAAAAGCACTAATAATAAAATGATTGGGGGGATATTAATATGAGACACAAGGTAATGATGATCTGTACTAAAGAATTTTAGGATTCTTGTGTTATTTGAGAAGATACTAGGCCTTAAGTCAAAATGTATATTAAAAATTTAAGGGTAACCTGTAAAAGAATAGAAATAGAATATAATTTCCAACACAGAAGAGTGGAAGAAAGGGGTTGGATAAATAACGTCCAACCAATTCAATAGAAGGCAGGAAAGTAGACAAAATGAAGCAAAGTAAGTAAAAGCATTATAAATATAACATATAGTAATAAAAATAGTATATAAACATACAAAATAAGATGGCAAAAAAAGGTCTGAATAGATCAGCAATAGGTATTAATGGATTGAATTTATCTGTTAGTCAACATCAATTCTCAGATTGAATTTTAAAAATCCAGAGATGTGCTACTTACAAGAGTCATTTCTAAATATCACAACATTTGAAATGAAATTGATGGAAAAAGATATACTAACAAATACTAAAAAAAATGCTTTGTAGCAGCATTAATATCAAAGTATACTTTAAGGCAGAAAAGAATTATTGGGTTTACTGCACACTGACAAAAGAAACAATTCACTGGGGGAAGACATAATAATCTTGAACCTATATGTACTTAACATAGCTGCTAAATAGACATAAAGCAAAACCTACAGACTTACAGGAGAAAATCAACAAATCCACAATCCACAATCATGGGATATTGTAACATATATTTCATAAAATGATGTCAAGCAAAGAAAAATTTATTATAATTACAAAAATTAGCCACATTCTAGGTCACAAAAAAGCTTCAACAAATACCAAGTTATTGATAGACCATATTCTTTGACTAATTTGTACTCAAATTATAAATCAATAATCAAAAAGCCCACTACAAACTCATACATTTAGAAACTTAAAAACATACTTCTATATAACTCAAGGGTCAGAGAAGAGGTCATGATGAAAATTACTAAAAGTTTAGAACTGAATAATAATGAAGTCACTACATATCAAAGTATATAGGATGCTGCTAAAGTAATACTTAGAGGAAAAGTTGTAGCCCTCCATATAATTTTAGAAAATTAGAAAGAACCAAGATTTCAACTCAAGAACTTTTAAAATAATAAAGATAAGAGCAGAAATTAATATAAAATAAACAATGAAGATCAAGAAAACCAAAATCTGTCTTCCTGAAAAAAACTAATATGTCAAGCACTGGCAAGACTGATAATAATTCTTATGTACCAGAGACTGCTCTATATGCATTATGTGTTTTAATTCACTTAAAGGTCAAAAGGACCTAAGAGGTAGATAAGTTTATTATTTACTTCATCACACAGCTACTGGAACTCTGTAACACCTGAGTAAAACACTTCCATTGTAGGATATTCCTGCATTTTTTACAGCACCATGCAGATTTTTTTGAAAGCCTCCAGCCTCTAGAAATCCAATGCATTATCCATTGTGCCATGGAGCCACCGACCATGCAGATTTAAGAAAAGAAAAAGCAATGAAGTGAAAGATAGGCAGTGACTTATAAGGAAAACGTACATAAACCAGGGCAGATAAAGTGTAAATTGGGAAGAAACACATTTGACAAGGAGGAGGATGTCTTGTACTGAGAACCTGGAATGAGATGCTTCCTGGCAGTCAAGGTTAGCACAGAAACAGGCATTTACTGGCAAAAGGGATGAGCTGTAGGAAATGATGTCATTGGTTGCAGCATTTAGGCTGGAGGCTTGCTTTTAGGGCAGAGGTAAGCCTTTGACCTGGCTTCTGTGCACGGGCATCCGTTCAAATTTCAATGATGGTGGTTCCTTATCCTTTGTCACCATGCAGGGAGGGCGTCAGGGTCACACAAGCAGAGTCAGGGAGCTCCCTTGGTCAATGTGGAACAGAGGAGCTAAGGGTTATTTGGGGGTGGCACATTATGTATCTATTGCTCAGACACAGTGTGCTGTCTGTGCTCTAAAAGAGGATGTTTTCTCCACCAGAACCAACATTGGTCCCCTGAGCATGGCTCTGTGCATGTCTTCTGAGAACATTTCAGGAGTCTCAGCCCGAAGTTCTCCTGAGAGCTGTGGACAATATCTGAACTAACCGAGCCTTCTGGATGGCACCTTGAAGGCACTCTAGAATTCCACACTTGAAAAATGGAGGCCTTCTCTCTGTGCTACCTGAGGTAGTAGCGATGAAAGTTCCTTGTACAAACTGCCATGTGCATAGGATTATTATGTTATCAAGTTTATTAGGTTTTCCCTCACTTCACCTGACACTTAGCCCCATCCCAACACTCAGTGCAATGACAATCTCTGAACAACAACCAAGTTTCTGCAGCGGGCTAGGCCTGGCAGGTGTTCCACAGAAGGTTAGCTAAGAAGTGGGTTCCCCTGAGGGCCCACCCCTTCATTTCAGAGGTCCAGAGTTTGGTGTTTCTGTTAAGAGTCCTACATGCTGCTGGGCCTGATTAGTAGTAGCACCCTGTGCCAGGATAGGACTCAGAGGAAGGAGGAGTCAACCCTTCAATAGCACCAGTTGTACTTATTTAACACCTGCTACGTGGCCCCTCCCAGTATCCCTACCTTCTGCCTAAGGAGGGGTTGACACGATGGCCTTTTGGGCAAGTCCTGCCACAGAAGCTTTCAGGTTCCCAGGCTTTGTGAATCTCTGATAGGCAGTCTCTAGGTGCCAAAGAGCATGGTTTGTGGTCCAGAGGCAGTGGGAGAGGTGAGCTGCCTTGCTTGGGGGATGAGGGGCACACGGGGGCCTATGAGCTGAGAGTGGTTCCTTTGAAGCACACACAGCTCATTCGCAGCCTGGCACCCCCATCCGAGGAAGTTCTTACTACTATGTTTTCATTTTCCAAGAATGAGAATTGGTGAAGGTTTAGGAATTTTCTTTCAAATTTACATTTTTAATGACATTTTTCTCACCCAGAAATAAACACCTACTTTCTACCCTACACATGGGAGGACATGCCCTACATCAACCTGTATAGTCTTCTGACCAAAAAAGAGAGCCTATCACAGAGATGATCTCTTTTCTCCCGGCCTTTAAAAAAAAACCTAAATAATACAGGAAATTTATATCAACAAAAATCGAAATTATAAAACACCAGTTAAAAACCATATGTGTAGGTGGTAGTAGATATTCTAGTTAGCTTCCAGCCCTTTAAAGCATCAGTTGTGTGGGAAGAGGTCTGAATTCTAGTTCCTTCACTATCTTTGTGTGAGGCATGACCCCTTCCCTCTTTGAACGTCAGTTTTCCCATCTATAAAATGCTGGTGTTGAAGTGGATGCGCTCTCAGACCTAACGATCTGTACTGGAGCCAGACCCAGGTCTCCGCAGGCTTGTAAGTAGATCAGAGACAGTCACGAGGTGCTAATGTTAGTCCTTTGCTGTGGCTCAGCCCAGCAAAGCATTGTAGTTGGTCAGTGCCATCGGAGATGGTGAGGCGGAGAGGGACGGTAAGCAGAGTCCCTGCCCACATGTTGAGCACCTGCACAGGGAGATGCAGTGGCCTCCCATGGCCAACTTTCCTTTGTGGAGAGAAGACTTGCCATCCACCAGGCGCTGTGCTGAAACGCTTACATCAACAACTCAGGAGACACTGGTAACAGCCCTGGGAGGTACAGATTTGACATTTAACGAATGAAAGCCTGAGGCTCAGAGGCTCACCTGAGGTCACAGAGATAGACGGACAGCAGAGCAGCTCACCAAGACATGGACCCTGCCATCGCGCATGCAGGGACTCTGTGAGTGATGCTTGACCTCAGAGTGGCTCATGCTCCATCATCTGTAAGGAAAGATGGTGACAGCTCAGATTGCAGAAGGAAGTGAATACCAAACAAGCAGCAACATAAATCATGGGCGCCTGCCCTTTACTGTGTGTGATCATCCTGCACTCAGTCATCATGGTGCTGAGTGCCAAGTGCAGGGAGATGTAAGGGTGTGACTTGGGCAGTGAGATTAGGAGTCCTGTGTCAGGCCTTCCGTGTGCTCAGGGGAGAAAATGCCCGTGTTAGAGCATCCTCTTGAGCAGTGTGCTCCCAGGGTCCTTCTACACAGTTCATCAGTGTGTTTGATTTCAGAATCAGACCCCTGCCCTGGGCCATGGCTAGCAGCAAGGGTAACGTAAGTGAGTGACACTCCTCGACTGAGCTGTGCGCTGCAAGGGCAGGCAGTTCTCTTCTCAGGAAGCAGGCTCGGGGGCATCCTGCTGGTGTCAAGCGTCAGGTGGGAGCCCCACATTCTGCCCCGACGGGCTGCAAAATTTTGAGCAAGTTATCCTCCCTGAACCTCAGTTTCTTCATCAGTCAAGTAGGGATAATATTACTTTGTGTGATTTTGTGGCACTTCAAGATTTGTGTTAGCAGTTAGCGCCTAAGACTAAGATGGGGTGTGGTGTGGCTCAAAGCTCCTCTCCTTCTACCACACCCCACCCCCACCAGCTCTAGCTCTGGGCTCACTGGCCCTCATAAGGCCATTGCTTCAAACCAGGAGCTGGGGGCGTGGGGACAGTGCCTCCCAGTAATACTAGGCCCTCCCAGTAACACGGCGGCAAAGGGTCACCTGGGTTGTTTTGGATTTCTTGGTACAAGTCAGTGAGAGTAACTTGTGTTGGGTGATAGATTTTTCACAGGGAAACACATTTTTCTTATCTCCTCAAAAGCATTTTCAAAAATGGTAGATGACTGAGCTAGTTTTAAAAAAACTGAAGGACAGAACAGGAGAGGGAATGCTTGCTGGAATTGTGTCCCTTTCTCCTGTTCTTCAGAGAACACAGTCTCTCCCCCACCCCTCCCTTCTCCCTCTCCTTCTCTTGGTCTCTTCTTCTCCTTCTCCCCACCCCCACCGTCTCCCTGTCTTTGGTCTCCCTTCCTTATGCTCTTGTAGTGCCCCTCTCTCTCTCTCTCTCTCTCTCTCTGTACATCTTTCTTCTCAGTCTGTCTCTCCTCCCCCTGCCTGCCTCTGCCTCTCAGACCCTCCACCCGTGTCTTTCTCACTGTCTCATCCACGAGCCCGTGGGGCTGGTGGTCACAGGAAGGCTACGTGCTCATGAGTGTGAGCTAATCATGCTGTGATTGCCATTTCCCCAGGGACCGGTACTTCCTGCTCCCCTTGGGAATATGCCCATTTACCAACAGGAAGATGTCTCCGTAGTACAGAATTGGAGAAAATAGTGATTTGCCACTTGAAGGAGAGTTTGTCTTCTGGAAGAAGTCCCTTGTAACAAGTAATGTGTTGGGGTAATGAGGGTGCCTCCCTCAGGTAACTGTGGCTCAGGGCCAAATTGTGTCCATGCACAGTGGCTGAGGTGTTCCAGACCACCTGAGGCAGACCTCAGCATTGCAGCCCCCTATACAGTATTTGACTCTAGCCTAGAACTGGGCTGAGTTGTCCATGGCCAGAGTGTTTGCTGAGGACCTGAATATTGTCACAACCCTGAAGCAGTGCCTCCTGCCCACCCAGCCAACCCACTTAGGACAACAGCTTGTTTGCAGCTGCCTTGGCTGCTGCTGTTTGCATATTTGCTCGGAATGTGCTGATTATAAATCATTTACTTCTCTTAAAGTGGGTTTAAAGGACCTCTGCTGAGCAGCAAGTCCTGGCCATACTTCTTTAGCCTAATTTGAGTTGCTGCATATGCTGAAATTAAATTACATTTCACTTTCAACGTTCCCAAATTCAGCTGTTGCCAGCACAGCCTGGCTGTCCTCCCAATTAGCCTGAGCTGGCGAGATGTGCCTGCGTGGGGAGCATGCCATTACCTGCCCATAAAGGGCTTCCGCCTGCTTCCTCTACGAGTCTCTAGGCAGGTGTTCTTCAGCATCCGCTCCCGAGAGCCAGCTGAATGTGAACTCTGCCTCCTTAGTTGTTCCGAAGCACGTGCTTAAGAGAATGAGTGTTCCTATGGCAGGAGCTGCTGCAGGGTCCTCCCCGTGGCTGCTGAGAGAAACTCTTGGTGTTTTGGAATGTCTCATAAAATTATTTTCTGGGCAGAGAAATGGTACTACCTGGGGAAACCACATTTCATTTTTAAACCAAAATGCATGGCTGCTGTCAAGGGTAATATAAATGTAGTGAAATCCTCGATAAAGAGATAAAAACAAGAGAAGAGCTAGAAAGTTCTTTGGGTAAAGTTACCCTTCAAGTCATGCCTGAATTGCATGGTGTCTTTCCTGCAGCAACAAGAACTGTTACCTAATAAATACAAGGTGTTTACATTTAGATAGCTGACAGCTGTCACGTTCATGATCTCCATTGATCCTTATGATAACCGTGTGACATAAGAAGGAAGGCATCCCTCTTTTACAGAAGGGGAAACTGAGCCCCTCGTGCTAACATCAGTTGTAGAGGTGTGGCTACATTTGAAGTGTCCTGAATGCTGACACTAGGTCCTTTCCACTGTGTTATGTTGTCACTTGAGAGACAGTAGACAATGTTGCCAAGCAGTGTGCAGAAAGTACAACCACCCAGTGCAGATAAAGCAGTGGAGGCTTACAAACCAGGAGGGGTTCTCTCCATGCTTTGGCAAAAGCAGGATGAGACTTCTAAGATGAGCCATTTTAAACCTTATATGAAAGCATGTTTTTCTCTGACACATGAAAGTTCTTATAAATGTAGGAAAATAAAGTTTTCTTTCCATATAAGCTAGTGGATATCTTCTATTCTTCCATCTTGGCTAGTGGAGAAAACAGATTTTTTTTTTAGCTCTTTCTGTAATTCTGTTTGTGTAAGTGGCCTCTCTTTCAGTGTCATCTTCAGAGTTCCATGTGAGAAGGACTTGGAGTCAAACATGATTCTTAAAACTTTTTTATTCCTACATTTCAATGTTTTGCAAAGAGAGGGCTCAGAGATGGTGATGGTCCCACTTCTGCTGTCACCTTCCATTTGCTTCAGGAGTCCATGCTTGGCTGACACATAAATTGACCAATTTGCTGTGCAGCAGAGAAGGTGCCACACCTGGGGACAGAGAACCTGCTACTTGGGCAGAGGTGCATCTGGGAGAAGGGCAGACAGAGGCAGTGGAAGGCAGCTGGAGATTCGGGGTGGGGGTCAAGGGAGAAGGGTCCAGAGACAGACAGCGAGAGTGGACGTTCTCGCTGAGAGGTCTGGCAGGCTTCAGAGAAGAGCACACCAGTGGAGCCTTCCAGCCAGCACTTCTTTAGTGCTTGCCCTGGGTGAGGGGCTAAGGTGGTGGCCTATAGGCTAAGCGGCAGAACCAGCCATAGGAAAGGACTTTGTCTCCTGCTGAGCACCTTCTGCCTTCACTTACCCTGGAGACCTACTGGTATCTCCAACTGCCATGCCCCCATGCACCTTGCTGAACCACAAAAGCTAGTGGTGCTCTGTGACACAGTGGCACCAAGAGGAAAAGGGTGGCTGGAGACCTGACCTTAGCCTTCAGGCTAAATAATGATTCCAGTCTGAGGCCAGGGTCAGGGGGTGGACTGCTGGGAAAGAATAGATGATGGCTAGCCCATCCATGGGGGGCTTGAATGGCCTTAAGCAGTCTGGCTTTCAAGAGGGTACAATCATAGCCCCAGCAAGCATACATCCTAGTCCTTTTGTTGGGGTGGGTGCTGGGCCCGGGCTCCTTGGAGCATGCTTGCAGGGGCTGTGCACAGTTACAGCCCCTGAGCAAGGGCTGCCTTCAGCCACATACTCCTTGCTGGATGCTTATGCTTTTTCTGAAGGTGGCCTTGGTTTGTGAGAGCCTGTAGGTTCCTGTGCAATTCTCCTGTGACCTAGGAGTGGCTCTGTGGCCCGGGATTATCTGGATCATCGGCATGGGGCCAGAGGGTCATCATTCCCAGGAAATGCAGAGCTTCTCTGTGGGTTTGCTCTCAACCTACGTCCTCCTGCCAAATTGCTGCTGTGCCCTTGGCCTGGATGAGGGGGCCTTGGGATCCCCAGCCTTGTGCACACCAACACTTCTGCATAGCCTACAAGCTCTGTGCTGTGAGGGGAAAACCCCCTGCCACCTGCTCACTCTCACCATAGCTGGGGCTCACAGGGTCTGTGTTTCTACCAGGGAGATTCGAGGCCATGCCATGGGTAGCCCTACTTGTTCTCTGGCAGGAAGAGATGTGCACTGTGGGCAAGGCAAGGAAGGGGTCAGCCTCTGTGAGCTCTGTGGAATTCTCTGGAAGGGGCCCATTTCTGTGGGGTCTTGAGGGCCTACAATAGCCAGGGCTAAGCCAAGACTAACCTCTTGGAAGCCCCCACTCTTGCCAGCCATGTTTTACAGGAGCCTGGACATTTTTAATAGGCTCTCGTGTTGTCTCAGTTGGGGTAGTAAGTGTTGCCCTGCAGCATTGATGCTAGGGCAGTGCCAGCCAGAAACCTGGGCTTGGGTTTGTGTCCCTTGGCCTTGCGATCTGGCTTCATTCTTTTTCAAACACACATTTGCATGGCATTTTCTTCCACACTGAGCAGACTCCATCGACAGTGTTGGGACCTCACTTTTCCTTTGCAATATGGACCCTTTTGCATCAATTAGCATTAGCTGTTAGTGAAAGGGCACCTCCTCTGCAGGCAGACATTACCGGACTGTAGTCTTGTTCATCTTCAGATGGTTCCTTTTCCACCTTGGAGTCAGCTTCCCTCACTCCTCCCCTCCCTCCTTCTTTTTTTTTTTTTTTTTTTAATTTATTTTTTAAATTTCAGAATATCATGGGGGTACAACACTTTGGCCATACACATTGCCCCTGTTCTGCCCGTGTCAGAGCCACAATCGTGGTCGTCTCCCAAACTGTGCTCCCCACATCCATTCAGTGAGAGTTTTTCCCATCCCTTCCACCCCCCTCCCGCCCGCCCTCAGATGAATGTTATTGCCCTGTGTGATGTAAGTGTTCATCAGTTAGTACCAGTTTGATGGTGAGTACCAGTGGTGCTTGTTTTTCCATTCCTGTGACACTTCGCTTCGAAGAATGGGTTCTAGCTCCAACCAGGATAATACCAGATGTGTTAATTCACTGTTGTTCCTTATTGCTGAGTAATACTCCATGGTATACATATACCACATTTTATTGATCCACTCGTGTATTGATGGGCACCTGGGTTGTTTCCACAACTTTGCAGTTGTGAATGGTGCTGCTATGAACATTCGAGAGCAGATGTCTTTATTATAAAATGTCTTTTTTTCTTTTGGATAAATACCCAGTAGTGGGATTGCTGGGTCAAATGGTAATTCTACTTTTAATTCTTTGAGGTATCTCCATATTCTTTTCCATAGAGGTTGTACTAATTTGCAGTCCCACCAGCAGTGTATGAGTGTTCCTATCTGTCCACATCCCCGCCAACATTTGTTATTTGGGGATTTTTTGATATGAGCCAATCTCACTGGAGTTAAGTGATATCTCATTGTGGTTTTGATTTGCATTTCCCTGATGATTAGAGAAGTTGAGCACTTTTTTATATGTTTGCTGGCCATTATTCTGTCTTCTTTGGAAAAGTTTCTGTTCATGTCCTTTGCCCATTTTTAATAGGGTTGTTTGATTTTTTCTTGTTGATTTTCCTAAGTTCTGTATAGATTCTGGTTATCAGCCCTTTATCAGAGGTGTAGCATGCAAATATTTTCTCCCATTCTGTAGGTTGTCTGTTCACTCTAGTGATAGTTTCCTTGGCTGTGCAGAAGCTTTTCAATTTGATCAGGTCCCATGTATTTATTTTGGTTGCTGCTGTGATTGCTTTGGGGGTCTTCTTCATAAATTCTTTGCCTAGGCCAATGTCCATAAGAGTTTTTCCAACGTTTTCTTCGAGAATTCTTATGGTTTCATGTCTTAGGTTTAGATCTGTTATCTATTGTGAATTGATTTTTGTGAGAGGTGAGAGGTGTGGGTCCAGTTTCAGTCTTCTACATATGGCCATCCAGTTTTCCCAGCACCATTTGTTGAATAGGGAATCTTTTCCCCAGTGTACGTTTTTCTGGAATTTGTCAAAGATCAGGTGACTGTATGAGGTTGGTTTTATATTTGGGTTCTCAGTCCTGTTCCATTGGTCTACGTGTCTGTTCTTGTGCCAATACCATGCAGTTTTGGTTACTATAGCCTTGTAGTATAGTTTGAAGTCTGGTAGACAGATGCCTCCCAATTTGTTCTTTTTGCTTAAGATTGCTTTGGCTAGACGGGGTCTTCTCTGGTTCCACACGAAGCGTAGAATTATTTTTTCTAGATCGGCAAAAAATGATGTTGGTATTTTGATAGGGATTGCATTGATTCTGTAAATTAATTTAGGTAGCAAAGCCATTTTTACTATGTTGACTCTGCCTATCCAAGAGCATGGTAGGGCTTTCCATCTATTTACATCCTCTGCAATTTCTTTTCTCAGTGTTTCATAATTCTCTCTGTATAGGTCTTTGACCTCCTTAGTTAGATATATTCCTAAATATTTAATTTTCTTTGTTGCTATTGTGAAAGGTATTGCATCTTTAATTTGTTTCTCAGCTCGATTGTTATTAGCATATATGAAGGCTATGGATTTGTGTGTATTAATTTTGTATCCTGAGACTTTGCTGAATTCATTTATCAATTCCAGTAATCTCTTGGTTGAATCTTTGGGGTTTTCTATGTATAATATCATATCGTCTGCGAATAGTGAAAGTTTGACCTCTTCTGCCCCTATCTGGACGCCCCTGATTCCTCTGTCTTGTCTAATTGCTGTGGCCAGGACTTCCAGCACTATGTTGAAAAGAAGTGGAGATAGTGGGCACCCTTGTCTGGTGCCAGTTTTAAGGGGGAATGCCTTCAATTTTTCCCCATTCAGTATGATATTGGCTGTGGGTTTATCGTATATGGCTTTAATAGCCCTCCCTCCTTCTTAAGATAAATCAGCTCCCAAAGCTTGAGTCCAACTCTCTCTGCCTGTTCTCATGGATTCTGGTGCTGTAGGAATGCTCTCTTACATGCCACAGAGAGGAATTGGAGGTTTACAACTTCCTGTGTTTTAACTGTGTTTGAGCTGCTGTCTCTAGTAGCAGACCTTTTCCTCTTGATGGCGGGTCAATCCTGGGTCACTCTACTGGCATCTTCATCAGATTCTATGCTCCATGCAGGTGGGGGCTATCTCTGACTTGTTCACCCTTATGAACACAGACAGTGGCACGGAACCTGGCACATAGTGAGCACTCAGTAAACATTTGTTGAATGAATGAATGAAATGTTCTTTTGAGCTGAGTGGCTAACCCCCTGTAATAAGTTCCTTCCATAGCAATGCCTGATGGCTCATGAGTAATTAGGATCAGAAATAAAACCTACAGCCCAACCCTCAAGCAGGGGTTAAACATCTTCAAGGCCAGAGGGCCCTGGGCCACACGCTCATTGCTCATGGAGTCACCAGACGTGTAGCCATCTCAGGACATCCTCAACAAACAGCATAGTCCATAGCACCTGGCGGGCCAGCTTGTTAGGGCTTATAAGGCCAGCAGCCAGGGTCCCTTCTAGCCTGGGCTCCAGAGGTATTTGGGATTGCCAGGACTGCCACTGTGTTGTGAGCTGGCCTGTCTCCCTCCACACAAGGGGCCGCAAATGTGATGTGTGTGACTTGCTGCTCAGTGTCAGGAGCTGCTCTTTTTTTGGAGTTTTGCTGAAAGGTAGGTAAAGCCTTGGGGGAGAAACCTCGTTAAAAATCAAGTTTCTGGGTAAGCACAGTCATGGAAAAAATAAGAATAAAAAAAATAAAAATCAAGTTTCCTCTTCCCAGAGAAACAGAGATCCATCATTTACTGAAGCATTTCTTCAGGCTCATGGAGAAGGTTGTTCAGTGAGGTGGCAGCCTCGAGAACAGAGGTTCAAGGACTATTGGATTCAAAGGGGACTGCCGAGAGGCTGGCTGGGAAGATGCAGTGGAGACTCTGGCTCCCACCGCTCCCCGCCAGGGCCCTGTCCCCCGCTCTCCACGAGCTGGCCCACAGGTAGAAATGGGCTTGCTGGTGACCCAAGCCAGGCATAACCAGAACCAGGGGCGGCTCAGGTTGAACCAGAGAATTCTCCCATCAGCAAAACCTTGGTGACTTTGAAAGCTGTTGCTACTCCACATGTCACTTGTAGCAACGCCCTCGCCTTTGGTGCAGCAAGATGACTGTGTGAGCACTATGGCAGCATTGTAGCTCCACAGTTTCTGAGAGAAATTCAAAGAGTAGTAATGGCAAATATTTATATAGGGCTTATTCTTCACGACGTGCGGGTCTCATGGTAAGAAGGTCAATATTGTGGTTCCTGTTTTGCAGATACGTAAACTGAGGCTTACAGAGGTGGAGTAATTTGCCCAAGGTCATAGTGCCAGTTTGTGGCAGAGCTGAGATTCAAACCCAGGCAGTCTGCCTCCGACCTCTGCGTCCCTCCCCCTTTGCTTGGCACATGCATAGTGCAGTGGGGGTGGTGTAGCCGCGTTGTCAGGAGCACATCAGCCTTTCACCCTTGTGTTCTGTGTTAAGTGGTGTCACAAACATTGTCTCATTTGATCCTCACAGAGAGAGAGGGAAGAGAGTCCCCCTCTTTTTGTTTAAGTTTTTAGAGTTTTGTATGCAATTTATTTTGTTTAAGCAGACGAAAAGTACATTAGCCACACCACTATGCATCTCCCAAAGACCACAGAAGAAACTCATGGCATTAATATAGTATTTCATTTTTTAACAGCTTTATTGAGATATAATTCACATGCCATAAAATTCATTCACTTTATGTACAATTCATTGATTTTTGGTGTGTTTACAGAATTGTTCATCCATCACTACCATCTGATTTTAGAACATTTCCATCACCCCCAAAAGAAACGTCATGCCTGTTTACACGTACTCCCCATTTCTACCCCAGCCCTAGGCAACCCCTAATCTACTTTCTGTCTCTGTAGATTTGCCTCCTCTGGACGTGTCAGATATGGACTCATACACTCTGTGACCCTTTGTGTCTGGCTGCTTTCACTGAGCATAATGTTCTCAAGGTTCTTCCATGGTATCGCATGCATCAGCACTTCATCCCTTCTAATTGCCAAGTCATATTCCATCATGTGTACCACATTTTGTTCATCCAATCATCAGCTGATGGACATCTTGGTTGTTCCACTTTTTGGCTATTGTTTCCACATTTTTCCTCTTTGGATGGAAAAAGAACCTGGGTCTTACAGAAATCTTCCGGCCTCTGTACAGACGTCATCAGTGAAGTCTGTCTAGCCCAGGCTGGTGGCTTCTGGTTGACTCACTCATCCAAGCTAACACTTTTTTAGCTCTGTCTGTGTGCCCAGCACTGGGCTAAGCCCTGGGAGCCCTGCAGTGAGCAAGGGTGGGCCTTTCATTCTAGCACAGAGACAAGCAGCAAGCCAGCAAGTGCAGGGAAAAGAACAGCAGGTGGTGACGAGCACTATGAAGGAAGTCAGATAAGATGGTGGGAAAACATGCAACAAGGAATTCAGAACTTTTTCAGAATTTTCATTTTACTTAAACTTCTCTCAATTTTTTCCCAGCATTTGAAAATTTCTATTTTACTTAAATAATTATCCAAATAAATTCTACTTTACATGGAAAATGTTTAAAGATTTGAGAGAGAAGAAATCAGTTTTGTCTGCATACTTGGGGGGACTGAGACACACCCGTGGGCTGTCTTGTGGATGGGATGGTTTCTCTCCATTCTCTGTGGGGTCAGTGCAGGCCTCCCCTCTCCCTCTGCCTCCACCCCCGCCTGACAAGGCAGCCTCCTTCCGCTCAGCAATCCAGGTCAGTGCAGAGGCTTCAGTAGCCTCCAGCTGAAGCTGCGTTAGTGTACGTGAGCAAATTACCCCAGTTATCTGGCCATGTAGAAAGCTACAGTTTTGCTCTTCATGAAAAATTAAAATCTTGTCCTGATCTGATGGAAGGAAATGGATGAGGCAACTTAGGGGAACTCAGTTATTGTTGATCAGGCAGATGATGAACTACACATTTTCTTGGCTCAGGGGATCAATGGGGAATCTTAAAGAGAAAATCACAGAAGAAATTAAGATTAAATTTGCAAGGCCATAATATTGGGAATGCATCCTAACAACTGTAGCAAAATAAGGCTCTCTCTTGAAAATACATTATTTATCCCCACCTGTTACCACAGTTACCAATGTTCCTTCCTGCGGTTTGAACCTGAGCGGGTTATAGATGCAGTCCAGAGACAGACGATTTGCTCACCAATACAGTTAGAATTTCAGATGAGCAGTCAAGATATTTTTAGACTGTTTGTATGTACAGTTGCACCATAAATCATGAGGATGAAGGTAGCTGAGTGAGTCTAAATCCAAATGGGGCCACAGTGTGGGGTTTGCACAGCATAAATTTTATATAGAGAAAAAAATCACCAAATTGGTTATGTGATGCATTCCTACATATTTTTCATTAGTAAAATCTTGGAGGAACATCAAAAGTGGTTTTTGGTTCAATGGGGACCTTCAATGGAAGAACATAATTGGCTTCCTAATGAAACTCGCTCACACAATGATATGTACCAGAGAGAGGTTCAGAAAGAGAAAATCGTACCACTGGCATTAATGAATTGGCATCTGCCTCAGATGTTGTTGCCATCGAAGTCACACTGACCAGATAATGGGACCTTTTCAGTAATTGAAGCATAAAGTGATGTGAAATGCCCCCAACAAGAGGTATGCCTCTGTACCTGGGACAGAGTCATCAATTACCTGGGCACATTTCTGTCTGAATTCTCTGGAAAACTGGCACTTCTCAGAAAAAAAAAAATTTTTTTTTGCAGAGTTTTGAAGATAAAGTTTGAAGAAGATGCTTTCAGAAAGGTTGCTGCCCAAGCCAATTAAAATTTAAGTAGGTTGTTCTCTGAGAGAAGAGAAGCAGACAAAGCATTAGAGGGTCATTTCTTCCCTGTGTCTTCCTAAGAAGAGAAATCCTGTGAATCTGTTAAGAGCATGGGTTTAGGATTCACACAACACAGTCTGAGTCCCAGCTCTGGTGGCCTTGGGCAAGCCACATGCACTCCAGCCTCAGTTTCCTTGTCTGCAAGTTGGGAGCATAATAAACCCTATCTCCACTGGTTTGCTAGGAGGATTAAATTAGATGTATGAAAATCATTGAACACAGAATAACCAGTGTAAAGTAAATGCACAACATAATGGCAATCTATTGAAAAGACCTAGAAGAAATGGAATTTGTTTGAATAGCAGAGAGAAGGAGAGAGAAGATGGTTGAACTCTGTTGATTATCTATGAGAAATTTGACTCTGCCCCCTCAGAAATCAGAGCAATATTTGTATAGGCCAACTAAGTTATCAGCAGATTTGAGGAATATATTTAAATCTTTTTCTTTCTTTTTCTCTTTCTTTCTAGATTTTTTCCCTCACAATTAGTGAATCATTTAGACAGCTAGATATTTTAAACCAAACTTTAAACATAAACAGTGGGTAAATATTTGTGTATCAATGGTATTCATTCGCTGACTCCTTAAGCAAAGTGCTGATGGCAGAATGAACTGCAGGGACACAAAAGTCTCCAACAAGAAAATGATTTAAGTACATATGGTGTGCCAGGTACAGCCCCAAATGTTGGGGCACTTTACCAAAGAGGCTAAGGTCATGGGTAACCTTTAGGTGGGTCAGTTTGGTTTATGTTGATCCATGTGATCTTCAAGTGAATGAAGGATCCCATGACCCCAGCACTAGAGACTGAGTAACCCTGACCCAGGCTGAGCTTGGTCCCCAATCTCATCCAGCCTTTTCCAGGGTTCACAAGAGGGAATTTACAAATCAGTCTTCCAATTATAGTTATATGTATATAAATCTAGAGAGAGCTCAATGGGTGTCCCACTGAGCTGGGGTCAGTGAGGTCCACTCTCCATAGGAAGGACAACCTCTGGCTCTTGGGTAGACGAATTGTAGTGGGATAACGGGGGCTCAGAAGGATGAGGTAGAATCTTTCACGGGACAGAGATTTCTCTCTCCTCAGAGAATGGACATACGTCAGTGAACATGGTGAATTTGACATCTCATGCACTTTTTTCTGTGTGAAAGTTTACCAAGGAGGTAAGTGGCTGGGCTATAAAAAGTTCACAAAATCATTTTCTCTACCACAGTTTCTCTCTGGCTAGCTTTCCCATCATTCATGAATATTTATGTCTGGTCTGCTTAAAATGGTTGAGGGGCATGGGGAACAAACTTTGTTCTCAGTCTCAAATTTTCCTGAGGGGTGTTAAAGTATTGGTATAAGATATCAACAATGTGCTGCTAAACCAGGGCCTAGACCAATGTTCATCTAAAACCCACGTCAGCTGTGCATCAAAACCGAAGAACAATAAGGTATATGTGACACAGGTAGCAGAGGGGCAGCAAACACATTGCCCAAGATGTATCGGTCACTGGCCATCCGATTCCTTCATCTTTTTGTAATTGAGCTGAATGGAATTCACTCCAAGCTGAGTGACAGAGCTGCAGAAGATTTGGAGATTGGTTCCATTTAGCTGAGATACTCATCCAGCCTCTTGTCTTTGCTTTCACCCCATGGGCCCCTCTCCTCACACCTTCCTGCTGCCCTCAGCCCCGTTCTTCCCTCTCCTCCTCCTTCCCTGAACGTTACCCTGCTACGCCCCTACGCCTTCTGCCACTTTCTCAGAGAGCCCCACAGGGTGGGTCCCATCCACCCAGATTCCCCTTGAGGTGGACACTGAAAAGCAATTCTGCCACTCAGAGTTTCTAGAAGGTAGGAACCATCTCTCTCTCTCTCTCTCTCTCTCTCTCTCTCGTGCGCGCGCACGCGCGCGAGAGCAGGGTGGCAGAAGTGGCTTGCAAATGCAGATTCACTCACAAACAAATTTTTGAAGTGAGGGGGAGAGCTGCTTATGCAGACCACTCCAAATTCAATCTCCTGGTTTGTTATCACTGGAGCCTGTGATGGAAGCACCGCCTGATAATTCAGACTTGCCTATTACTTATTTTTTATCTAGAGGAAATAAAGAGAAACAATTACCTTGGTGTGACATTCTGCCATCTCTGCAAAGCCACCTGTACCTGAGACTTTGCCAGCAGTAGAAATAACCAGTTAAATGCTAAATATTTCATAGAGAAGAGAGGAGCAGGGCTATTGAAAATAAATTTAAAAGACCTTCATGTATTCCGGTCATATATCCCCGGCATAAAACTTCTCCAGAGATAAAATAGCTTTCTGACAGGAGGGTTGTGGCAGGGGAGGGGAGGCGTGGTAAGGAGGCAGGAGAGCAGCCCTGGAAAACCCGCATGGCCTCCCTGTCACTGCGGACGTGCCGCCTTTGCGAACGTACCTTTGAGATGATTGAGGTTGGACTATTACCACAGAGCCCTTTTCAATAATGAATTTTAAATTATAAATGACATTTTGGTGTGTGCCCTTCTCTCCCACCTGTTGGTAGTTAACTGGGAAAATCGATGCAGTTGTTGTCAAGGCAGCAAACTTCTCAAGAACAGAAGCCTGGAGCTTAGCTTTGGTTCTTAACTGAGAAATGCGAAATCCAGCTGCCTGACCCTCCCAAACTTAAAGGTCTGCCATGGCCAAGTCCTGGGACCAGCCTGGGCTGGACAAGAGGCTCACAGCCCCCTTGTGACACACGAGCCATGACATTCCCTTTCATTCTCTTCCCCTGGTGGACAGGCTATGGGAACCTGACATTAGGATGACCTGGGGGCCACGGAACGACTTAGGCTTCCCAGAGGGTTCTGTGAGACTGATTTCCTCCACGGGGTGTTGGGGGTACTGGGAATAAGCGGGCACCATCAATTAAAATTACAGGACTAGTTCAATGAGATAATTATCAGTCAAAACTACAAAGAAATTGCTGTTTGTTTACTGCCTTTAAAGGAAGCAGCTAAGACAGAGGAAAGATAATTTAAGAGTAATCATTAGTGTGCCAGCCCTTTCCACTGACCCTGTGTTCAGAGTTTTTTCTCATTGTATCAACCATTTTTGGCAATTAGATGTGCTTTCCTTATTAATGCCAGTATAGGGAAGCAGAAAATGAAGGCCCTTCATCACAAATAGCTGCTTAATGTTGCAGTGCCTGCCTATAAGTCACGGAAGCCATGGAGTTTTGCCCATCCCTGAGCACAGAATGCCTTTGATGACAGCTGCAGAATGAAATTATTAACAGAAATGAGAAAGTCCTGGCATTTTCTGCTGGCCTGTGCACTTCCCAGTGCGTTGACATGGCCAGACCGAGGGGGCTCTGCCTGTGTTCTCTCGAGGGGCACTGAGCACTCACCACTTCTCAGCTCTGACCTGGCTCTGCCTTCCCTGTCCCTTCTCCTCAGGTATGTGATTGGAGCTGCAGGGTGTGGTGAGGGAGTGTCACCCAGGGGCCTAGATCTGGGGTGTCAAGGAATCGTGTGACTGTCCCATTCCCTGATTATTAGGCATACCTGTGTGCAAGATGCCACCCTAGATGCTGCACTCCCCTTGTCTCAGTTCCCCCTGAGGATGAGGCCAGGATGGAAAGAAAGAACAGTAGGAAGAATTGAGTTCAGACCTAAAAATCCATTTACTGTGGGGTAGATCATGCAACCCCTATGGCAAGATTTCTCTAGAAATTTTTTCTCTGTTATTATGCCTTTCTTAGAGATTCCTGAATGTGTAAGACTCCTCTATTTGAGCATATCTAGGAAATGGCATTGGTCTGGAGGCAGAAGACTGGCCTAACTCACCTTTTGACCCCATAACCTCTTGGGCAGCCATCACCACATGTTGCCAAAAGTGGCCTCACTGCAAACATGACAGGTCAGTGCTGACCTCAGAATCATAGAGGCCACAGGATGGACACACCATTTGCAGCTAGGAGCCACTCTGCCCCATCATGACCAAAGGGCCAAACGATGTGCTCCATGGCTAACACTCTGCAGACTGGGCAGTGTGGAGCTGCTGGCCTGGCAGACTGCCAAGCAGCTGACAGGCTTTGACGTGTCACCTCTACAAAACACACCATTGATTTTTTTTTTTTCTTTTCAAATCAGAGTCTCTCCAACAGCATCTAAAAACTATAGAAACAGAGTGCTACATTAGAGCACATTGGACAGACAAGGTTATCTTCTCTAGGGAGGGTCGACAGCTGTCCCTCCCGGGAGGAAAAGAGTCCAAAGAGACAAGGAGGGGGAAGGCTTGTCAGAACTGGAACTGGATGATAAACCCTGCAGAAGTCACAGCGCCTTTGCTGAGAGAGCGAGGTCACAGGCAGGAGCTCCCCCGCCACAGCTCAGGAGTGTGAACACAGACGAGGTGAACAGTGCAGGAGACAGGGAACAGAGGGGCGGGAGTATGGGGGCCAGGCCATCGCCCCAGGCCCTGCTGCACGTTGAGGGACCCTCAATGGAGAATCACATCACTGTCCCAACCCTGGTTTATCATCTTGTAAGGCTGGGGCGGGACTTAATGGCCAAGATCTGTCCCTCCTAAGCCAGCATTTGGATGGCCTCCCATCATCTGTCTGTAAACTGATTCTAAAAGTTGAGGACAAAAAAGTCACATTTACATTATTATGACTATGAGATGTTGTTCTCTGGAGAGTCAAATCATGTCCTTGTATTTCCTTTCATTCTCTGTGCATCCATTCAGTGAAGGCTGTTTTCTGGCATCAGGTTCAAATACATTCTCCTTTTTACCCTCCATCGATTGCCTTTCGCATATCCTCACGTTTTCCAAGCATTCACTCATACTATCTCTTTTATCGTCAGTTGTCTTTTTTTCCTCGAGTCCTCTCTTCTGGAGCCTCTTTTTCTTGTTCCAATCTAGAATGTTCTTTTGGGTTGCACTCTCCTTCCCAGGATAGCCTGAATTTCCTTTCTTGGGTTGTACTTTCCTTTTGCTGGAGTACACCCTTATGTTATTTCCTGAGAAAACGTGAATAGGAGTTCCTCTTTCTATTACTTAAATATTTGAAAATGCTTTCGTTCTGTCTTTGTACTTGATTGACAGATTAGCTGGGTGTAGAATTCCAAGTTGAAAATTTTCCTTCTATTAGTCAAGCTAGTATAACTGATATAATAAGCCCCAAATATCAGTGGTATAAACAGAGTTTATTGCATATTCACACCATAACCGTTCGTTCCCCTATAATGTTGGAATGCAGGGGTTCTCTGCTCCACACAGTAATTCAGAGACCAGCTTCCTTCTATAGGGTGGCCTCCAAGGTCACTGTGGACAAGGATGAGAGAGAGAGAGGGAGAGCGCACACATGGAAAAGGCCCACCAGCTCTTAACCGACCCAGCTCAGAAGTGACGTGTCATTCTACTCACACCCTGCTTGTGAAAACTAGTCAGACTGCTCCATCTAGGTTCAAGGGTGATGAAAAGTGTAGTTTAACTATGTATGCAGGAAGGAGAAAGCCACACCCTCACACTTTTAAAGGCATCATCTTCAAGCAAGCAATGTCATTGATAAAAAGTCCAATGTTAGACATTCTTATTCCTTGTGGGTGATGTATTTAATCTATTTGGAAGCTGTTAGGGTCATCCCTGTCTTAGTCTGTTCAGGCTACTGTAATAAAATACCATAAAGTGGGTAGCTTATAACAGCAGGAATTTAATTCTCATAGTTCTGGAGGCTGGAAAGTCCAAGATCAAGGTGCCAGCAGGTTTGGTGTGTGGTGAGAACCACTTGCTGGTTCATAGATGGTCCTTTCAGCTGTGTCCTCACATGGCAGAAAGGGCAAGGTATCTCTCTTTTATAAGGGCACTAATCTTATCATGAGGACTCCACCCTCGTATCCTAATCACCTCCCAGAGGCCTCACTTCCTAATACCATCACCGTGAGGATTAGGATGTCAAAATATGAGTTTTGAAGGGACACAAACATTCAGAGCAGAGCAGTCCCTTCGTGTCCTTCAAGGTCCATGAGAGCAGGGAGTTTGATTGGCTAGCTTACCTCCAGTATCTATGCTTGGCACATCACAGGGCTAGAATTAGGGTGAAAAAATTGACACACTTGCCTCCAACCCAAAAACTCAATATTTAGGCCAAAAAATATTTTAATGTAATATTTTACAAAATTAAAATTAATGCAAAAAAATCCAAGATGAATAAAATAATTAATATCCTTGGTGTTATGAAATTTTGCAATGATATTTCTGACTTTTTGGTTCCATCTGTGGTCTCTGCAACCTAAAGATACATATCCTTCCTCAAATGAAAGCAAATATAATATTAAATAATTTCCGCTTCTCAGTTTTCTGTGTTTCTGGAAATCTTAATTGGATATGGAACCTCCTGGATCAATATTTTCTGTCTCTCTATTATTCTACATTCTGTAAAAATTCCCTTGGCTTTATTGTCAGATCTGAGTATTGAACTTTTTATTTCAAGAATCATGCTTTTAATTTCCAAGCACACTTTCTTGCTCTCTGATTTCTAGAAGTGACACCTTCTTGAAACCAGCCGAGGATACTCGTTAGCAATTTTTGGTTTTCTGTTTGAATTCTGCATTAACTTTTAGTTTTCTTCTGTCACATGGATGATCTCTGTGTTTGGGGTTTTGTTCTTAGTCATCATTTTTTGTTAATCTGTTTTCAGTTCCTTTGTGGTCCTGCAATGTGTTTTATGTTGATTGTCCATCCACATGTAGGAGTGAAGAATGTACAAAGGCTGACTAGAAGCTCTTGTTCCAGGGCAGGGTTTGTCAGCTGGCAGTTTCCACTTTAGGATGAGCAGGTTGTGAGCTGGATATTACGTGGGCCCCCCCTACCCCACGTAATGCCCTTCCAGAGTGAGGAAGGTGCTAACACCCACATTAACCGCCATGGTTCTCCTCAGGCAGTTGATTACATTTCTTTAGAAAAGAACCCTCTGATTTTTTTTTTCCTGCATAAGAGAGTTTTCCACATATAGACCTTCAATCTTTCCCGGTCCCCATCTCAACTGTGCCTCTGAGGGAGGTGTTATTCTGGAGGTGGGCCCCCTGTACAGCGGAGGCCCCTTCTGCGTATGTTCTGGGCTGTGGGCTGTGGACTGAGGTGTCCTCTGTCCTGTGCACCAGTGATCGTTCTTCTGGAAACATTTGCTGAAGGTGCCTTTCCCATTCCCTTCATTATTGTGACTTATTCTTTTAAAATCATTTTAATTGAGTCTCAGAAGGAGAAGGGAATAAATACATGTCCCTATCCTGTCATTTTGAACCTTCCCCTTTTGTTTCTAACCTGTTTGGAACATCTGGCTTCCTGGGATTAGCACTTGGCATCTCCAGCATGTTGCCCAAAGCAAAGCTGTTACATCCCCTCCACCAGCCCTCAGCACTATCTGCATCTCCTCTGATCATGTCCATTGCAGGGAACAGCACCAAAATCTACCCACTTGCTTAAATTGGAAAACTGGGTCATCTGTCATTTGTCCCTTTCTCATATTATATCTCAAGGCAGCATTGGGGTTATGGGCTTCTGGGCTGTTTTCTTCTCCTTAGGCAGATATTTCCAACAGAACTCCTGGCTCCATTGCATCCCTGGCCAATGTAGCTCCCAGTCTTCAGAACCAGCAACGTTGGCTCTCCCCGTGCACACAGGAGAATCCGGTCACCCGGCTTGCCATTATCCCTCTTCACGGTGGTCCTGATCTGTCTTTCTAACCTTGCCTCCTTCTGCTTTGCTCTGGCTCCTGCCCTCTGGCCAAGTGAGACTGCCAGCCCTGGCTCAGACACGTCTCCTGCCTTCACATATCTGTGCACTTGTTCAGCTTGAGATGCCCCATCTTCCAAATCTGCCTTTGAGATCCTGCCCATCCTTTAGGGCCTGAATTAAATGCTACCTCCTCTAAGGAGGTTTCCTGAATTCCTGAACTTGGAGGGAATCTCTCACCCCTCAACACCCCCTCAGCCCTCTCCTCATGTATCTGGTTGTGCAGCTGCCTTGTACTTGAGCATTGGTTGGGTAGGTATCTGTTTCCCCCACTGAGCTGTAAGATCCTGGGGGTGAGGTTGGTCACGTCTGGCCTGCCCACCAGAAGTCCCTTGGCAGACAGTGCAGTGCAGGAGCAGATGAAGGGAGTTTGCCCAGTGCTGCTACACAGGGAGGCTCAGGGCTGGGACCTGGACCTCAGGCTGGGCATGTGGCCTACATGATGGTATTGCTGATATGATGCTCATATGGCTATAGGTGTAAAAGACAGTGGCTTCACAGCTCTGTGCTATTCTGCCTTAGCAGGCAATTGTAGTCATTCTCTCTGAGAAACATTAGGTCCACCTCCATGAGAAAACAAAGGAAGTGATGGGGCCACATTTACCCTCTTCCACCCTTAACCCCTAGTTACTCCTGGCACTGCTTATTAACTGCCTCAGGAGTGAGCCAAACACATGCAGCCATGACCTAAGGCCAGGTATCGTTCCCACCCATCCTGGACTGGAGGCCCCAGGGTCTGCAAAGTAAGAGAGCGAACCCCAGGACAGTGACACCCACAGGGCACGAAGGCAAGGCCCGTGGAACCCTGGTTGGTGTCCAGAGGTGGTGTGCTGGGCAGGTGAGCTGGCACGCTGGCCTCCCTGGGGGGGAAGTAACCATCTTTCATTTTCATCCTCCCAGCAAGAGGTGCTGCTAAGAGGCTGAGGAGTGAGGCACTTGGAGCCTGCACACCTTTCTTTTGCTGACAGGCTCCTGCCTGTGACAGGACAGGCAAATTGCTCCATAAATTATGAACCTGGAAGGAATCTGCCAGTCACCTCCTATGTGGTGTTGAGGTTGTTCCCTATGAGTGCCCCATTCTGAAGCAATTAGTCTAATTGCTTTTGTTATTTCAGAAAACAAATTAAACCACTCGAGTGTTTCAAAGTAGAAAAAAAGTCTGCAATGTGTAAGAAACACTTTAGGAGTGCTTAATTCACAGCCAACAGTGTCTGAGCAAACAGCCAGGAAACAGTCTCAAGGGAGTACAGGCGGCCCAGGAGGCCAGGACCTTCATGAAGTGAGCAGCCTGCTTGGCGGGGACGTGGGCCAGGCCTCTACTCCTGGCTGGCTCTGAGTGTGCTCAGGGTCCTGCCGGGCCTGGGAGCCACCTGGATTCCTGCCCCTCTCTCCCCATCACCTGCACGGTCTGTGGATTCTGCTTTCTGCCCACCCCCCTCCATTGCAACCCTGGCTCAGACCCACCTCTGTGGCTGGGATCAGTAGAGCAGCTGCCTGGCTCCCTGTCTTCTTCCCAGCTGCCTTTCTCTCGGTCACTGTGGGGGGCTACCTGAACCACAAGTAACACAAATCAAATCCTAACTCACCACTATTAACAGCTTTGTACCTTCCTATAAGCTACAGGACAGCCTATCAGACAACCCTTGGCATCAGATAGCTGAGGACTAACCCCTGTAGCAGGCCCAGCCTGCCCCTGTGCAGGCTTTGGGAAGCCTAGTTTCCTCATGCTTCTGCTCTGTGTCATGCCACCGTGCCTTTGTGCTGGGCATGCTGTGGTGTACACACACACATGTACACACACTCTGACCCTAGGCAGATCCTCGTTCCTTGGGCCAGGTGGCCTTGCCTCGTGAGACCTTCCTTAACCGTGGCAGGGAGCGTTAGGTCCTCTCTCCTCTGTGCCGTGCTGGACTTAGGACTTCTCTCACTTGTACTCTGTGTTGCATCCATTTGTCCCTCTGTTGCCCTCCCAGACCGTGAGCAGCCTGAGAGAGGCAGGGCCTTACCTTGTTCACCGTATACTCCTGCCGTGTGGCAAAGGACCTGTTACTCAGAGGGAATTCAATAAATGTGGAATGGCTACACGGCACATGGGTAGATAGGTCGACGGTGAATGAATGAGTAACCCTGAAAATCGGTGAACGCTCTTGTCCCAAGGAATTCTTCTACCTCAACTCTACTCAAAATAAGAAACTACCCCAGGGAAAGAGAGGGAGAGAAAGTGGTTTGGTCAGGGACTCTGGTCCCCTTCCTTTCCTGTGCAGGAAGCAGGTTATGTGAGAAACTTGTTCAAAGAATGTGTGACACAGTGATGACAAAAGCTACATCCTATTTCCTCCCATTCAGAACCAGGTGAGGAGGACAAATTACCCTTTCTCCTGTTCCACCAAAAAAAGGTGCTGATCCCAACCACATCCAGGCTAGAAGCTTGGTTGGCATAGGATGGAGGTCTGGTCTCTAGGACAAGCTAGCCACCCTCTTCTGTGTCTCCATAGAAAGGTCCTGAAAAACATAGATACTCATTTGTTTCATGTTGTCCTTGGTTATACGTTGAGAAATAGAGGAGATGCAGCCAGAAGGTCTGTTCTGTTCTCAGGACACAGGCCACCAGCCTCAGAACCACTGAGGATTTCTTAAATTCAACTTCCAGGGCCCCACCCTAGTCCTGCTGAATCAGAATCTCTGGGGTGGGATCCAGGAATAGGTATTTCAACCCCGCTTCCCTGGAGAGTCTCACAGGGGAAGGGTTGACACTCACCACCTGAGAAATCCCAGTGGTAGTCAGAGAAGCATTTAAAATGATAGCAACTTGAGCTGCCTTACCTCCTCTCCCCTCAAGGCCCCACACCTGGGCTCTTGCAAACCTGTCCAGTGGGATCAGCAGCCTCTGCTCACCAACCCGGGCTTCCACAGCCCCTGCTCTTTGATCCACTTTCCCTGCCTCTGGAGAAACACCACCTGTGCCCCACATCATCAAGACTACTCTGTGTCTTCCACCATCCATATAATTACTTGGAAGTACTGTATCCCTGTTAGAATTTGTTTTAGCCCCCGTTTCTGCATGCCACTTGGTCAGACTTGTGGGTTGAGCCAGGTGGAAAAGACTTTGAGAGGCCATCAGAACTTGAGCCGGATTTTGGAGGGTGGATGGGAAGGGGAATGGATGCTCCCGCTGTAGGTGCCACCAGGCAAGGGAGGGAGGGAGCATGGCAAGGGCAGAGGCCAGGGGAGGACTGCCAGTGTGGGGCCAAACTGCCCTGTCTGCAAATTACCATTTCACCTAGGAGAGGGGAAGTGCCTATGGTGTGGTTCAGTATAAACTACCCAAATTAAGGCAGGTCAGAGAAGGGTTCTATTTAAATTAGTAGTTCACTCAGCTATGTTTTATATGAAATGCAGAAAAGTGTGAAAACAGCCTCTTCTCTTGCATAACCCTTGAGAATTTTCCCCATCAAACTCTGTAGCTGGATGAACTCCTCCCTGGCTGACCCCATGTGGCCTCCTGGCCCTGGTGCCACATTCTCCTGGGCTTCCTCACACAGTTTTCTCCTCCCCTTGTGGTGATGGGCACCTCTCCCTCCACAGGGGGAGGGTGGGAATTTGAGCTCAGCTCTGGGAGCTGCTTGGTTGGGAACGGCAGGATGAATGTTCCTCCGTGAGGATGGCCCCTCTGATGATGCCATGTATGTAAAACTAGTTAAGGTCTGTCTTTTATGAAAGAGAGCAATCTTTTTTGAACAACTTCAATGTCTTAAGCCTAGACTATAGTTTTGTTTAGGGTATTTGGTGGTGGGGATAGGACTGTCTTTCTCATTATTCAACCATATGAATAATCTTCCTTGCGTGTGGGCTCAGCAAGGAAGAATGGTTTTGTCATTTGGAAAATGTAGCAGCCTTCAAGTTAGTAACTTGGGCTGTTCTGAGCACCTCCACTGTCACACCTGGCCCGATGGAGTTGAGCTCAGATGGAGCAGAGGCAGGCGCTATGCTGTGGGTGTCTTGCACAGATGGGGAGGGCAGCACTACGTTCCTTGGTGAAAGTGTGCCCTGTCGGGAGCAGAGCTTCCAGGTGGAACATCAGGGGACCTTGAGACATGAGATCCATCACAGCTGTGATGCGTCAGTGAGCACTCACTCCAGGTTCAGGGTTGTCACTTCAGGAGGTGATTGGAACTGAATTCAAAACAACGAATCAATACGGACATGGTAGAATTGTTTGGCATAGAAGGCTTGGAACTCCCCTGTAGCAAATTGGTAACACCAGTAAAGAAGTCAGTCCTTGGCTTTGCCAGCCTCCTACTTTTCTGGTTCTTCCTGTCGTCTAACCTACCTGCAGGTGCTCCACGCCTTCGTTTATTAATTCACTCGTTCATTACGCCATTCGTACGTAGTTGTTCTCTTACCTCATTTGCATTCAGGAAAGGATCTCAGTCACTCACAAGTTAAGTTCCTTGGCACAGGGTATTTGTATTAATACGTTAAACTTTAATCCTCACTGTGGTGTGGAAAACTTGGTCCCCTGTTTACATAAAATTTTGTACTGGGAGGTGAGAAGCCAGGACGAGATGAGAGAGGAGCGGGCGCTTTGGGTAGCAGGCCTGTTCCCATGCATCGCTGCCTGGGCCTGGCCCACCGCGAAGAAAAGCCAAACATGGGTGCTGAGGGGGAGTGGATGGCAGGTGGTAAAGAGAAGTTACTCTTGACACTTGACACTTGACGCTTGATGCTTGTCAAGATGGCAAGGAAGATTTCATTCAAGACTACTGCAATAGGAGAGGGCAGATGTTGGACTCAACTCCAAATATGACAGGGACAAGTAGGGACTCACAGCCAGTGGGCAGGGTGAGGGAGAGGGTAGGAATACAAAAGGAACTTGTTAAGTATGGGGGTGGGGAACGTGATTAGATATTGAGGTGGAATGTCAAGGGTGGGAGATTCAGGACAAACTGGCTCATCAGGTTCTTTGCTAAAACTGGGCTCAGCAGGCCAAGGACTAGGCGCAGAGAGAAAAGGGCTCAAAGGAGCCTGATTAAAATTTGGTGGAGTCTTCGTCACCAGGTATTCACAGGTGGAGAGTGGCCTGTGAGGCCTAGCACACTGTCACTAAGGATGCTGGAGTGGCCGTGGGCCTGTCGTGATTTTCTGTAGGTGGCTCATGCAGAGTAAAGACGGGTTAATTCCTGAGACCTAGAAGAAACCTCCTACCTTATGTGGTGTTCCTCAGCCAGGCTTTGGGAAGAAGCTGAGGCCAGACTCTGGTTGCTATTGAGCTCCAGGAGTGCGAAGGATCTCAGGAGCATGTCTCCCATCTCTGAGATCTCAGGGCTCGGCCCAGGGACAGCTGAGGAACTGGATGTCTTGGCAGCTCATCTTTCTCAGGTTATAGAAAGCCCCGCTCAAACTGGCTCAAACAGTAGGGAAAGTTATTTTCGTACATGGCTAAGTCCATGAATAGGGCAGATCCCAGGCTCAGAACCATCAACAATAACAAGGACCAGTTTTCTTCCACTCTGCCATCCTCCGTGGGCCAGTTTAGCCCTCCAATTGGCCCCTGCAGGGTCACACACAGACATCACCACATCCAGGGGAAGAAAAGACTGTCTCTTCTTAATCTTTCTTCAGTGCCCATCACATTTCATTGGCCAGGGTCATATACATGCCCCTTCCTGAAACCACCATTGGCATGGAAATAAGATTTCAGGAGTGTCTTTGACTAATCATTTGGGGTGAAGTGGAGGTTATAGAGTCAACCACTGTGTCCTCTACACGTGCTACTTTGAGTCCATTTGAGTTGAATGGAATTCTGGGCCATGAACTTGAGTCTTAATAGACTAAAAGATAACTAAGATGATTTCTACATCTTGGAGTGACAGAGAGCAAGTGAGCACATGTGCACCCTGGCACCAAAGGGGTACAGAGCTTGCCGTGTTTCCTAGGAACTCTCCAGAGTGTTGGGGAGCAGGAACTGCTGAGCTCCCAGGCCTTGCCCCTCAAGGGTTGTATGTGCCAAGCCTGCTCATGGGCACCTGGTTGGCCCTGTCCCTGGCCAACTTTCTCTCTGAGGAGGCTTCATCTGCCTTCAGGGCCTCAAGGGCAGGAGGGGATGTGGGATGTCACAGAAACAGATATCACTGGCTGTCTTGCCCAGTGAGGATGTGGTCTTGAGGGTCTGTGTCTGCCTTTCTCCCCTGACAGCCGCCTTCTTTGGACAATGCCTGTGACTGACTCAGGACAAGGCCAGATGGTTTTTGAAAGTAGATGGCCCACTTGTTGCCTGAGACTGTCGTTTGCCTATCGTGGCAAGCAATGAGGGTTGTGTGCTTGGCAGGACTCTTCCTCTAAACTTACACAGGCCTAGACCTTGCCCCCTCCTTGCTGAGAGCTGGAAGGTTCTGAGGTGTGGTTTTGAGAATGTGTAATTATTTTCTTATCTGAACATCCTAGGTCTCTTATTTTTAAATGTGTTGGGGGGTGGAGTTCTCAAATGAAAAAAATTTATCCGACTTATTACCCAGGCTGATCAAATGACATGATAAATCATAGAAATGATATAAAATGCTTAGACATAAATAGCATAATAGTGAATAAGAATTGAGCATCCAACCCTTCTCCAAGGGCACTGGTGTGAAAAATATGTTATTGGGAACTCAAGATATTTCCAGTCAGTCAGCAGCAGGGTCTAGCCTATAACTTCAGTAGAATTTCTTTGATGATTTGGAGTATTCTTTTTGGTTTGGAGGAAAAGAAATAAAATCTGCATTCATTCCAAGATGTTTCAAGGACAGATTTACAGCAACAAACATTGGTGAACTAAAACCGGGAGATTGTGCTGTGGCGTCGGGATATGGAACAGGAAATTTTTTTACAGCCCCAGTGAACTACTTAGAAATTGAATTAAGTCCCTTGCAAGAGACCAAAATGCTGAGAATGTGAGAATCACCCTGTTGTTCTTGAAGAACCACTTCCGGAGGCAATCAGTCTGTTATGACAGAGAAGGATGGATGGAGGTCCCAATATTGAGACATGGATTGAAGCCCACAATACTTAGAGCATTTTCCTTTTAGATTGGAAATTTTAATATCAGAGCAGTGTTGACAGATGGAATTTGAGTAAGTGATTTGTTCAGGCAGTCCACAATTCACAAGAGGGTTTTGTTCCCAGCAGTTTATCGTGAGCCGGTTGTTTGGACCTTTGGACAAAAATGCAATTTTTCCACAGGAGTATTCCCCTGAATGTGGTTTAATTTCTGGACTAGTGTCCAAAACTTTATTAAACCTTTAATGTGGCTTAAAAACACTCTACACATGCAATTAATATCAGGAAACCCAGTGTTCTAGGTAAAATAGTAACACTGAAAAGGAAATTGGTTTGTCTGTTTTTTGTTTGTATGTTTATTTTTTTGATTGGTGTGACCTGAAGGAAACAGGAGTAACTGGAGGAGGGTGAGAAGCTAGCCACATAGCATACAAGAGTGGGAAGGGGTTTGAGCAATAGTTGAGTTCAAGCATTTGTTCGTCAGCTGAGGAAACTGAGATTCAGAGAAGTGTGGTGTCTGACCCAAGGTCAAACAGCCAGCTAGTGTGACTAGAACCCAGGTTTTCAGAGAGACTAACAGATATGTTCAGGGCCCTCTAGGGAGTGTTGGGCCCCCATTAGAAGTCTATTTTTCCCAGTTCCATTATAAAATATGTTCTGCTTTCTTCTTAAAATGGAGATGAGGCTTATAACTACTGTTAGGCTTCTCTAGGCATAGAGCCCTGGGGCTTACGGACAGAAAGAAGAGAAAAGAAATGTGTTTTCATGTAAGAAACAACATTAAGGTGAAACTAACTGAGCTGGAAATTGCAAAAGACCAGGAGCTGAGAAGGTGTGGAGGACACATGGTCCACCCAAGGAAGAGCAGGCCTTGGACTCCAGGATCAGACTCAGGACAGAGCGATGCGCACCAGGTGGTGCTGTCACCCCCAGGCAGTTTTTTTGCTGCTGTTGTTGCAAAGAGCGTGGTGGAATAGAGGACTATGTGTCTGGACTGGCAAGGGGAGAGTGTGGCATGAGCCCTTGCCTAAGGAAAGGGGAGGATGGTCATCCCAAAACACAGCTTGCTAGTCAAGTGGGTATGACCCAGAGCACGGTAAAGCTAAAACAAGAAATAGGAGCCACAGCATTTTGCTTCACAAAGCCTGAGCTAGTTCTCTCTTCTCTTCTGTATGGCCCTTTGCCTCAGACTATAAACCTCTTGAGGACGAGGACTGTCTGTTTTGTTTTGTTTTTAATTCTCTACAGTCTCTTCAGCAAATGTTTAATAGTATCTATTGATTGAATTTACTCAAATTTAAGATAGATTTCTGAGAGCAAAACAATTTTTTAAAAAATAGTATTATTTTAAATTGACACTTGAAATTCTAGGTAATTTTTTCTTTAAAATCTAGAATTTAGAAATCTAATCCTCATCACATTTAATGGTCCCAAATATTGAGTGACTCTTGGTGTGGTATTAATTCCACATGCAGACTCTTCGTGGGCAGTCCCTGAGAAGCAGCCTCCCCCCCACCCCTTGTGGAAGAGGGGCTGCCCCTGATCCCAAGGCAGTGGACAATGGGAAAGCACTCTCAGGAACAGTCTGGGTTTGCTTTGCTCTTTGTTTTCAGCCTCAGAATAAATACATGCACCCTTTGCTTTTAGCCTCTTAGGCTCAAAGAAATGGGAGAAAACAGTGGGATCCCCGCAGTTTCTGAAAGTCTACTGGCCAAAAGGTGCCCTGGTACCTTCAGACCTCCCCACTGCTCCCCCGCTACTCCAAGAGGCAGCTGGGATCTGTTAGGGGAGGGGGAGGTGACAATGCACCTCCCTTAGAGACAGAGATCTGAACTGTCCATCAGCACCAGCCTGATTTTCAAAGGCCACGGGAGCTGGGGTGTCTCATGTCCCCTGTGCCTCTCCCCCATCCTTTTCTAGACTGGGCAAGTGTGGACTTGTTTCCCACCCCCTGCTGCTCCAGGGCTCCTTGAGGATATGGCGTGGTCTTCACAGGAGGCTGGCCAAGCCTACTCTTGTTGAAACGATCTAAAAGGTTGCAGGTTATACAGCACTGAATTCTTCCCTCCTCCACTCCCTCCTTGTATTTAATGATAATACTCCTACAGATAACAACAGTGATGCCAGCCCTCATGTCTGTGAGGCCCTTGTAACTGGCAAATACTCACCCATCACCTAGGGGCATGCCCATGAGGCTAGCTCATCCCCAGTCCATGGATAGGGACACAGGCTCAGAGAGGGCACACGGCTTGTCAAGGGTGAAGGGGCTAGGATCCCAACCCCGGGGCACCTCTCTGGAGTTCCCATCAAGGAGAGCCTATTCTCCCTTCATTAAATAGATGGGATGAGGTTCCTTGGCCAATTCCAGGACTAACTTCAATTTGGGGTGAAGACTGAGAATGGGGAGGAGGAAGGCTAACTACTTATGAAGGTTGGGTGACGGCATCACTGTTTCCTCTTGGGTATACGCAGCTGGGGTTGCAAAACCCAAGGCAGGTATTTCAAGGCTTCCATTACTGTTTTCTTAAGGAGAAAATCATTCTTTTTTATTAATACATAAATAACTTTTTTCTTGAGCAGGCCCAAAGAAATGAAACACAGATGGTGATAATGTTGAAAATGTTTACCTATTTCCTCTCTGAGGACATCAGATTAGCCTTTTCTGTGGGCGGAATGTGTAATCTGCTGGAAGACAATATCATCCTTTTGATCTTACAATACATTTTTCATATCTTTGCCGCAAAAGCTGATTATTATCGTGACATTTTTAAACAATGACTGTTCGCTATGCAGAATGGGAAGGGAAAGCTCAGCTGAACGTATAGATAGATGGATGCTTGTCGAAGGCTAGGCTGTGGGAATGAATTTTCCTGTGTTTCTTTTGCCCGATGACATTGGCATTAACCCTTTCATCCCGTACGCGGTCTTGTGCGCTAATTGGAATCTGATGCTCGGCTATACGAATTGGCCGCTCCTTGCTTGCATGCAGAGACCATTGATTAATGGCCTCATCCACTCCTTCCAAGGTCAATGTGTCCTCTTGTCTTCTGGAAGTTAAAGAATCCTTGATTAAATGGCAGAAGCAGATTGAGTGGGGAAAGGTCTGGGGAAGGGCTTTTATAAACCGTGTGGGGCTACGCAGGCTTGAGATGCTGATGGCTCCTTTGTAGATGGAGCCCATCGGTGCAGGGAACACAGATGCCAAGAAGCACTTGATTGGCCCCACTGCCTTGTCTGTCTAAGGTGGAAGCGGGCATTTCTAAAAGGCTCCTTTGTACCATTCACTCACTTCCCTTCAGGGCTTCACAGCGTTTCAAAGGGAAGGTATTGGATAAAGGAGAAAACAGCAGAAGTGGAAAGGACACAGATTTCAAATGTTTTCTATTTCATTTTTGCTCCACAGATTTTGTTTTGTGGGGAAAGGAGTGAGTCTACACACCAGGTGGCCCCATCTGTGTGCCCCAGGAGGCCTGTGATATCCTGTCCAGTTGCTGAAATCAACAAAATGCCAGGACAGGTAGCAGCAGGGTGAAAGACTGGAAGCAACCAGCAAAGGAAAGGTTAATGCTGCCCAAGCTGTTTGCAGCTCAATGGCATGCCGCATCCAGCAGGACGGGCCATCTTGCAGCAGAGTTAAAATTCCCCTGCAGCCACAGGGAGGGAACAGATAAATCATGAATGAATTTGAAATTATATTTCCTTCTCTTCTCTTTCTTCTCTCTTTCTTTCTTTTCTTTTCTTTTTTTTTTTTTTTTGTATGTTCTCTGCCTCCCCAGCCAAGAACAATGTTGCAGAAAATTGTAGGTTGTAAATTCTAGTCAGTGCATTTAGCTCCTTTCTTGCTAAGGGTCTGTGGGATGGAATCTCCCTAGTCATATTTCATGAGGCCTTTCAGCAAGTTCCTGTGCTGTGCAGAGATCTGAAGGGCAAAAAAACAGGAAGTCACCAGGGCACAGATGGAGCCAGAGGTCAGAAGAGCACAGATATCCAGTAGCATCAGGCACTCTTGCCTCCGGGAGCGGCCAGGCTGTGTATTTCTGGCAAATCTCAACTTACCACCTTTCATGTCAGAGATAGGGCATGTTGAGGGCTTGTTCCCTGTGCTGGGGCAAAGCTACAGTGGGAAAATTGCAGGCTTATGTGTCATGTTACTTGTGCCTCAGGGTTTTTTTAAAAGCAGAACTTTGTATGATGGTGTGCCTTGACCATTGACAAGTCTTTCTAGAAAAAAAGAAAGAAAGGAACCTTCATACTATTGGGTCCTAACCCAAAGTACTAGTGACTATCACAGGTTGTTGGCCTGAGCAGGGAAAGCCGGTGTCTGGGTTCTGGAGGCAGTGTTAGGAGGCAGAGAAGCTGGTTGTCTACATTTATAAGCTGGACTAATTTATAAGCTGTACTAAGGGAAGGCAAGGGTGCTTGTCCAAAAACACAGCTCACCGGCCAAGAGTGGAACCCAGAGCACATCAAAACCAAAGCAAGAAATAGAAGCCAAGGCTTTTCACTTCACAAGGCCTCTGCTGGTGTTCAATCTGAGCACGGCCAACTCATGGTCTCAGGGTGCCCTCTGGCCAGCTTCACAGCCAGTGGGCTTCATCTTCACCCACCAGGAGGTTTGGGCTGAGGGGCGTGTGTGTATTTGCACGTCTAAGTGTGATGTGCTGTAGAAATCAAAGTTACAGAGGTGCTCCTACTAGCTCTTCTGAGGGCCCCTGGGGTCTTAATATAATCAGGGTATGACCTCCAAAACCTGATCCATGTGGCTGAGGCTGTTTATAGGAAATACGCATGTTGCTAGCATTACTGGCCCCAACCTCATGGGAGCACACCTGTGCAACTTGCTGATGGCAAGACACCAGGAGGCCTGGGGCCCTAAGAAGTATTCAGCGACTGACTGTCCCCTCCAGCAGCCTCCCTGCAGGTTTAGAGGTTCTGGATGCTAGCCCAGGCTGGAGGCATCCCCTTCCTGGCACAAGGTAGGGGGAGGGTGTTTAGCACAGGTTTTTCCTGAGCAGGGCGTCCCTGCCAGGAGCCCCTGACCTCAGGTTATGGGGTGGGTGGGCCAGGAGTCTTGTCCATACTTCCACATCACCAACTGTTTGCCTTTGGACTTGCTCACTTCTCTTCTAAGACCTTAAGCATCATTCTGCTCTTAGAGCCTCCTTGAGTCAGGTCTGTACTCGACATGAAGCCTCCCCTGGGATTTCCCTTCTTTCTCTCCTTCTACATGTTTCTTTTTTGCAGGCCTTCTTCAAAGACCCTCTCCCCTCAGCCTAACTGGTCAAGTCTACTTTCCCGGGCCTTTCTAAAAGGCTGAAAAGACTTTTACTTGAACAGACAAATATATGCTAAGAAATATAATTAGTGAGGTGCATGTACATATGTGTTTAAAAACAAATTTCTTTCATCCTTTGCCGTGCTAACAGTAGCAATTGCAAATGTGTTGCCTTCATCCAGAGGTCACTATGCCCGAAATTCTCCCATTCATTCATTCTTTTTTTCTTTTTTGGAGACAGGATCTCATTCTTTTCCCAGGCTAGAGTGCAGTGGTGTCATCATAGCACACTGCAGCCTCAAACTCCTGGGCTTAAGGGATCCTCCTGCCTCAGCCTCCCAAGTAGCTGGGACTACAGGGGTACGCCACCATGCCCAGCTAATTTTTCTATTTTTTGTAGAGACGGGGTCTCGCTCTTGCTCAGGCTGGTCTTGAACTCCTGGCCTCAAGCAATCCTCCCTCCTTGGCCTCCCAAAGTGCTAGGATTTCAGGCGTGAGCCACCACGTCCAGCCCCATTCATTCTTTTGGTTTAAGCATTCCCTTGACTATTATTTTCTTGCAAAATAAAAATATCTCTCAAGTCGTATTTATGGCATTTTAATATGATGAGTTTATTCTTTGCGTATAGCAGGAAAACTAGGAAGTACCAAGGTGAGGACCCTGGGAAGATGAAGGCATTGCGAGGAAGGAAATCTAAACATAGGGAGATTACTGAATGTTCCACGTGCAACTTTCTCTCTCCCATCTCCCCCACCTGGATTACAAACTGCTCAAGGCAGGGGCCATCCCTTCTTCCTCTTTTGACCCTCCTCCTTGGGTATAGAGCCTGGCACTCATGGGTTCATTGAACCAACCTATGCTAAGTGAGGTCTACTATGTGCCAAGCACTCTGCCTTCAAGCCCCAGCCAGTGACTGGCAAACTTTGTGTGGTATTCAGAACAACCAAATTCCAGGTCAACAGAATTTGGATGGTGGCTTATAATAGGGTGTGGCAGCCATCTTGACTTGTGCTTGGGCTGCCTCATGAATCCCCTCCAAATGTTCCCCGGCCACATGTGATTCCACGGTGAGAGAAGCACCACCTTTGGGAGCAGAGATATTTTACTTTCTTGACAAATGGCTGACATGTCCAGGCAACCATCTGCCACCTCTGTAAACTTATGAGCTCCAGCAGTGGCTGCTGAAAGTTCAGGTTCAGGATTGAGGCTGGAGTTGTGTGTGGAGGAAGGGGTCTCATTGGCACAGACCCACCATCCAGAAAACAAACAAACAAAACCCAACACCCTTCCAGATGAAGCTTGTCCAGGACTTCGTTGCCAAGTTTCATTTTTAAGAGCTCTGCAACTTTACTTAAATGTATGTTTTTGCTTTGTAATCAGATTTTCACCAAACTGATATATCATTAAACCTTTGTTTTTACAATACATGCTTTATTGCAAAACCAATTTCAACAAAGTATTGCAGATGCAATGTAATTTTTATGTCCTAGTTGTTTTGTTGTTTTTTTCTTTTTTGGTTGCTAGGGTACCAAACACTTCTGAGAAAGTAGCTTGATAGTATCTATAATATGGTGGTTTTCTGGATAAGAGATTACATTATCCCCATGTAATATATTTGGGCAGACTGTATCCATCATGGCTCGGCTAGATAAATAAATTAAAACACGCTGATTGAGGAAGAAATGTGATATTTATATTGCCGAGAATGGTTTATGCTTCTCTTCTGACAGCTGCTGTGTTCCCGGTATGCCTCATCCCAACCCAACTTAGTTGTTTCCATTTCTTATGAAAGATAAAAAGGCTGCAATGCTCTTCAGAACTGTGAAAACACTGCCTTTGAGGCTGGGTGGCCATTGCCCCTCCAAAGCCTCCATCCCCTCCACCTGGCCCCCTCTTCCTGATTAATCATGAGATGAACATAAGGGTCCTTACAGGGCACTGACTGTGTGCTCAATGTGGTGGCCCTTAATGGGGAACAGCCTCCCTTGCTTGGGATGTGCTGTGGCTCCCAGCTACAGACTCCATCTAGAAGATTTCTGAAAAGGTGATTTGTTTCTTCTCTTCCATCTCTTTTCCCAAGCTGGCAGCCTTGGGTGGGCAAGAGTCAGGACTAGCCCCAGGGTCTGACCTCGGGAATATGTTCATCCCCAGCTCCCTGGCCTGGGCCCTGGAAGGCCTTGTCTTGAGCTAGCCGAGATGAGACAGCATAGGCCCATCTGTGAGGTTCCTCTGCCTGGTGCAGTAGGGTGCTACTCCCAGGGACAGGTTTCACTGCCTGGGGGCAGGAGCATCCATTTAGAAGTCCATCTAGTCTGAATACAAGATCTTGGAAAAGCTATAATGCAGTCCCTGGACACTCAGATGTTGTCACATGGAGGCCATGGGATTGATGATGATGATAAACTGCAGACTTCAAGAGAAGGTGGCATCAGCAAGTGTTCAAGGAGGATCTACTGCTGGTCTTACCTCACCTGCAGTGCCCTCCCATGAGTGAGACCCTGCAGGAAAGAGAAAGAATTCCATGTTCTGTTCCTGCCTTCTCCCTGCTTGTGTTGTGATTGGATGTAGAAGAAGAGCAGCATAGGAGATGCAGAGCACACTGAGGTGAGGGCGGGCTTGGATCTGGATTAGTTCATTCATTCGTGAGCCTGTATTTATGCAGGAACTGTCCTAGGCACGGATATTGAATCCAAGTTCACAATGCACCATTTGTATAACCTCCAACAAGTCACTTCACTGGAGAGCTTCAGTTGTCTCACAGGGTGATTGGGAGGATTGAATGACTAAATGGGACACAGCACAGAATGAGCCTACAATGAAGAACTGTCACCATCATGACTGTCTTTTAGATGTGGTCTGAGGACAGCAGAGATGTGTCATGTGTGGTCTCTCTGGGAAGGAATAGCACCAACATACTCCACTCACCTCCCTAGGGTCCCTGGAAGGGCATCCACTGGGGCTGCCCAAGCATAGCCACTGCTTTCCTGGGTTCAAATCCTGGCTCTGCTATTTACAAGCTGAGTGATCTTGGGCTAATCACTTAACCTTTCTGAGCCTCAATTCCTTCATCTATAAGGTACATCTAATAAGAGCACTTACCTCATAAGTTAGTTGTAAGGATTAAATGAGTTAATACACGTGTACTGCTCAGTGCCCGGCACTTAGTAAAGCACTGGGTATATTTAGCTGCTGTTGCTAGTGTTTCCAGAGGAATTTCCATTTAAATGAGAAATGTCTATGGAAATTGCCTGCGCAGAAATCTCTTAGCTCAGGAAAATTTCCCCGGCTGCAGATCCTGCTAAGTATTCCTGCGTTGTTTTCCTCTTGTTGCTCAGTGCAACACAAATACTGTTGTTGTCGTTAAAAAATTCAATTCTTTGGTTTTGTACTTGACAGATATGAGCAAAGGATGATGCAACAAGAATAGTCTGTATCTTCTTAGACAAGCTTCTTCCCAGGTAATCAGATAGGCAAGAGTGACACTCAGCAGCACAGCTGGAGTTTTCATATTTCCAAAGGGAACGGAGCCAGGCAGCCACCCCAATGTACTGCCAACTACTCCATCTCCTGGCAGGCTCTGGTCTGTGAGGGTCTTGGCTTTCGGCTCCTGCAGCCATGATCCCAGCCACAGCTCTTGGCCCCAGTGGTTTTGCACACTTACAGGCTGCACCCTTCCCCCAGGAAGCAGTCACCCAGCTGTGTGCTGTGGCTCCCAGGAATGCCAGTGTGAGGCTGGCCTGGCCCCTGTAGCTCGGGTGTTATGGTCAGGGACCTCCTGTGACCCTCACCACCACCACACACTCCTCTGCAAGGTCACGGGCTCCATCCTCGGTGCTCCAACAGCCTGCTGTGAGGGGCCCCATGGATGTCCCAGGCACCCTGCGGTCTCTGTGCCCCATCAGGTGTGGACTCCCGGGGGAAGAGGCACCATGCCTTCTATATCTACACATGCAGTGCCTGGCCCGGGGAGGTGTCACCAGGCAGGCAGACAGCAAGACAGATGGCTCCTTGTCTCCGGCTTTGGCCACCTTGGTGCTTGTACCTCACGGCAATCTCGGTGCCCTCTTTCCTCAGCGAAGAAATCATCACCAGACAGACAAGTCCAAGTTCCTGTGCCTGACTCCAGCACTTGCCCCAGGGGCCTTCCTTTCCCTGCTCTGTGCCACAGCTTCTCATCTGTAGGATGAGTCTGCTCTGTACCCAGCAGAGTGTTCCACTGACCCTGGCCGAGCCCAAGTAGAGAGAGAGGCTGGTGGCTGTGGTCCACGTGTGTCTTTCAGCCCTGTTGGGCTCTCGGTGCTGCTGACACGCTCAAACTTTCCTTTTGTATACAGCAGGTCCTCAAAAGGCTACTTGATTAGAATGGAGGAAACATTGACCCTCAGCCAGTGCAGGTGGAACTAATCAATGTGTACAGGCCATGCCTGCCTAGATCAATTCAACCTGCCCTCAAAGGACTTTGCCAAAACTGGGGAAGGAGTTCCTTCGCAAAGATGCTCAGGCCCAGAGCTCACTCCCCCGGTTTTGTGTTGCCCTCCCTCCGTTTCTCTCCCTCCCTGTTCCTCTCTCTCTTCCCCCTCCCTATCTCCTCTCCCTCCCTCTGTCCCTCTCTCCCCTCTCCTTCTCTCTGACTCTCTCCTTGCCCTCACCCCAGGCCCCCTCTAGTGTGAGGAGCCTGGCCACCTGGGAGTACCCGGCGTTGAGGTCTGTCCAGCAAGCACTAAGTGCTGGTATCGTCTGGCTCTCTCCCTGCTGGTCTGTGCCCTGGTCTCTCCTCCTCTGTGAATGCCCCAGCTCCTTGATGGATCCGATCTGAAAAGGCACCGGTTGACTCCTGTATCAAGTCAGCTGCTTGTGGCACTGAGATGACAGGTGTGATGTTTTCCTGGGGATGCTGAACTGGGAAAAGCACCATCTCCTGTCGTAATGGAGCTAATGGTGTTCCGCTCAGGACAGCTGCACTTACATCTGGTGTTAAACCACCGTTATTTAAACTTTATGATGTGAGAGGATGCCAGCTCATCCACTTGCAGCATATAAATTATGTCGATTGCTTATGCGCTTTTTTTAACCCTGATTCTCCTGAATTATGAAAGATGGACAAGATTGTTTATGGTTCTCAGAGCTCCCCTGAGCCCTGTGGGCCGTGAGTGCTCAGTGTGTATGCAGATGGCCAAGAGGAAGTGGCAGGGCTGGAGCCCAGAGCCTCCCCCAGCCATTAAGGCGCAGTCTTGGCTGAGCCTCTGGGCTCCCGAGGGGCCCATCACTCTGGGCTCTGTAGGTTCACCCTCAGGTGACCTCCTCTGTCTCCTTCTCTTGGGGAGATCCATATTGTGTGTCATAAAGGGAATGGATCCTACAGCTGGTCTGCTTGTAAAAGTCTCCCCTGATAGAAATTGGCTTGGTTGTGTGGGTTTGCATCCTGGATTTTTTTCCTAGGGCATGGAAATAGGGGAAAGGCTAGTGTTTGTGTTTGGTAAAGAAAGTAGGTAAAGCTCTTAGCAAAAAGAGGTTTCAAAGTCAGCTGCTAAGTGGGTATTCCAAAGCCACTTGTATAGTGGCTGCCAAACACAGGAGACCTTTCACATTTCTGAATCAAACTTGACCTACACCCAGAGAGAGGAGCCTGGATTGCAGCTTCCACTGAACAGCTGACTGCAGTGTGTCCCCAGTAAAGGCGTAGGGGGCCCCAAGAGCAGAGGGCCTGGGGATCAATTGCTATACATTCCTTTCACTCTGGATAAAATCAATTTGCCCTCCATTTCATATTTTTTGAATTTCCTACGTTTGCCAATACTTAAAAGACTTGCAGGGAAAATGAATAGCACAGTGGTCTTGGGAGGAGGGAGATGAAGAGAGCATGCCCAGTGGGAAAATCGGCCATCTCAGAGAGAAATCTGGGAAGTGTATCTATGGACCCCGGCAGGCTGACTGTGGACCCCAACCTCCCCTGGGTAGATGCTTGTGAAAGGCTCTGTCTGGGGCCCATCCTCTCAGGTGCTATCTGTTTCCCAGGTTGTCCCCATGTGGAGACCACTCCTGATTGTTTCACAGGGTCCCAAACCCCAGGCTCATCTCCTGATCCTCTCCCCAGCCACTGCTCATGCCTTTAAGAAACCCGTGTGTAGCAGACTATTTGGCAGGGGTTTCACTGGGCTTTGCTGGCTTTACAGCCCAGTGGTGTCATGCCAGCCTCTCTTCCACAACCCTAAGGGTTTCTATGTGGTGCCTGATTCCCTGGTGCCACATGCGGGTGTTGAGATGCCCCCAAACAAGGCACCAGGCCCAGCGTTCTGCAGAGGGTGGTCGGGGGTCATCTCAGTGCCAGCAGTCCCTCTGGCAGGCAGGTCTGAGGTGGAGCACAAGGGCACAGTGTGGAGCAGAGGCACAGCCACCCTGCCCTACAGGCTCAGATGCATGATGCAGGGTGTGCACATGCTGGCCACCAAGCACACTTAGGGCTCACCAAGGGGATCAGAGGAGGGGGCTGTTTTCAGGGGTCCTGAAGGCCACTACCAAAATGTAGATATTATCTGGGAGGGAAAAACCTGTTAAACCTTTGTCAGAATTACCTCCCCAGTATAAACTAGTTAATCGGCCATTAAACATCTGTATGTGCATTAGTCAGCTGATTACCTGGAACATTGGTGTCAGTTGTGGCTTAAAAACAGCACTGGATATGGGGACCTGAATTTAAATCCCTGTCTTATCACCTTTGGGTGTCAAACTTCACTGTGCTCAAGAAACATCTGGGGAGTTTGTATTAAACAGGGATACCCAACCTATGGTGAGCTGTATAATTATTTCATTATATATTAAAATGTAATAATGGTAGAAATAAAGTGCACAATAAATGTAATGTGCTCGAATCATCCCAAAACCATCCCCCCTCCCTGGTCCATGTAAAAATTGTCTTCCATGAAAATGGTCCCTGGTGCCAAAAAGGTTGGGGACTGCCAGATAAAAGACAGGAAATCCAGAGACCCCACCCTGGGGTTCTAAAGCCACCCTGTCTGCCCTTGGGAGCTGTCAGCAGTCTCTCAGCCTCAGTGTTCGGTCTCTAAAGTAGAGGTGTCAGCGTGTTCCCAACAGTGTCACTGTGAGGAGACTGACAACAGTAAGGTGAGCGCCCCACTGCTCCCCAGTGAACATTTGTTGTTCCTACCCCTTAACTGTTGTGTGCCCCACACTGTGAGCCCAGGGAGCAGGGACAAACAAAAAAATTTGCTATCTGTTCCAAGAAAGGAAAAAAAAGGAAAGGTCTGCTGAAAAAGTAGGAAATTTCTACCAGAATGGTAGGATTATGCAGCTTGCACTAAAGTGGCATTTTAAAATAATGACCCTTTGTACATTGTTGCTTATTGTGTGTTTCTATAGGAATCTGACCCTGGATCTTGCAAAGCAGAAAGCGTGTTGTTTTTTCTCCTCTACCAGCCAGGTGTTTTTCTCTCAAACACAGTGTTTGGAAATTTCTAGGAGATATGTTAGGTACTGTTTTGACTTATCAGATAAAGGTTTTGCCTTTAGAAAAGGCAGAATAGTACAGTGGTTTGGAGGGCAGACATGGGGGCCAGGTGACCCGGGCCAGTTGTTCCCTGGCTCAGTGCCTCAGTTTCCTCAACTGCCATGTGAGTTTATAACAATGCTCCTCCTCCTGGGAGGCTGCCATCACTGCTTTCTCCGCTGCTTCTACTGTTGCCCTCATGCCACAGCACACAGGTGGCTCCACAGCATGGGCAGGTAAGCCCAGAATGAACAGAGTCTCACTGGGTCCAGAAGAGTTCAAAGGAAATAGTGCTTTTGTAGGGGCCCTCTTTTCTGTTCCCCCTACATGAGTTACTTGGTCTTTGTGACCCTGACACCCTAGACCTTCACTCTTCTGCTCAGCTGAATCACTGGTGGTCAGAGCACCTGGGACTGAGGTGCAGACAGGGGACAACTAGTGAGGACCAAGGCCGGGCCTAGGAACCTGGGTCCCGAGTTGAGGAGGGGTCAGTGATGCACAGACACGTCTTGTTAGGGGCCTGGAGGACTTTGGGCTAGGGCTGGGCTGTGGGCAGGTGGCTGCCCGAGAGGGGACCAGCCCAGGTTCCCACCTGCAGGGGGAGGAGGCTGGGCACGGTGTTTCAGGCCAGGCTCTCCTGACAGTGGGGTGCAAGTAGAAACCACTCAAGAGTGGAGAACACCTGGAGGGGGGTTGTAGACCCGGAGCCAGGGAGTTAAAAATGTCAGCAGGATTGAACCATAGGGTCTGGAGCAGGACGCTGTCAGAACCCGCCTGTGGACGAGGCCCTTGAGGGTCCTGGTGGGCTCAAGTTGCTCCAGGTGCCCCTGAGCAGGGACGGGGTAGAAGAAGAAATGAAGGTCGTGACTGCTGTCATTTTTATACCCTACAATCAATCACTCAGGGAAATCACTAGCCCTTCAGTTTATAAACCACACATAAACTTGTAGTATCCATTAAAAAGAACTGCCAGGGGACACATGGTTTGCCTAGAACAGTACCCAGCCTACCATCTGCTCCCACATGTAAATTATCTGTGTTTTATAACCTTTCATGGAAGTTGTTTAAGGAGGATTGTCTTTTTTCTCCTCCTTTAAAACTCAAGTATAAATTCAAAACTCGATTAAATAATCCCCAAGAATTTCCTTCCCTCTGTTTAAATGTTGCTGTGGCACTGACAGGCAGATATGCAGGCCTGGGGACCCAGGAGGGCCTGCACACTTTGGGGGAAGAAAGCCCCCATTGAAGCCTATTCTGGCATACCCCTGGCTCCCCACCCCAGTCTGTACTTGCAGGGTCAGTCTGCCCTCAGCTGGGTGTCTTGTCCCCAGGCCCCTCCTGGGGTGTCTTGTCCCCAGGATCCCTGGGAGTCCTTGGACAGAAAGGCCTGGCTGAGACAGCATGCCCCAGGGCTGCAGGCAGAGCTGGGGTGGCAGCCAGCTCGCAGGTGGCCCACACAAGGCTGGACCTGCACTCCACGGCCTGTGTTGCACCAGGGCAGTGATCTAAGGGAGGATTCATGTACCCAGGCCTGTCCCACACACAGACGTCCCCATAGGCGGACCCTGACCATCAAGGCCTTCTTAGCTGGCAGCTGTCCCTCCCCTTCTCTAAGTTATAAAGGTAGACGGTACCTCCGTCAAAAGAAAGCAGATTTGCTCTTTCACTTGAACGTGAAAACTAACTGGAAGCAGAACCAGGTCTGGATTGCTAGGTCTTCAGTCCGTGCCCTACGAGGGGGCTGTGTGCTGGGTGCAAGGCCTGGGTTTTCATCTGGACCCAACCTGGAGGATGCCTCCCCCTCTCCCCGGCTGTGCACCAAGGTCAGGGGCAGGAGTGGGAGACAGCGGGGTTTAAACAGGGACTGAGGCAGTCAGGCATCTCGGCCTCCTCCCTCAGCCCCAGAAATGGAAGCTGGGAAGCGAGATGCCATGGGCTCAGTGGAGTCAGTGAGGGGCCGCTTGAGACCTCATCTGTGTTCACCCCACTTCCCCATCCTGTGGGACCAAGAGCTGACAAGGGCTACGTATCTGGGGACAGAGTGAGTCACCCCAAGGACAGCTCCACCCAGCACCCTACAGAAGCCCCCACCTTCATCCCTCCCAGTCCCTGAAGCTCACAGGCTACGCGGGCTGAGAGAGGGACACGGGGCCCAGCAGCTCCCGCCCTCTGATTCATGGCTGGCTGGGGCCTGGGTAAGAGCAGCCGTGTAGTTAGACGTTGGTCTAGCAGGAGAGAAAATAAAAGGGCTTAACACAGACCTTTCTTGATTCCCCTGAGTGGAACAGGGAGTGGATTGAGTCTGAGCACAATGCATCTGGTCAAGAGAGGGAACAGAGAGGGCCAGCGTGGTCCCCAAAGAGTGTGGAGCACTACAGGTGGAACCAGGCGCTGGAGCTCCTGGGACTGACCTTCAGTGGCAGCGGCTCAGCTTTGCTCAGCACTTCTAACCACCGGGCAGTCTGATGAGGAAGAAGGTACCTACTTACATGTCTGTCTTTCTGTTTTTATTTTTCCTTCCCTCCTTCTTTTCAGTTGTGTAGCCATTTAACAAACATTTGTTGAGTGCCTGCTGTGAGCCAGACACTATAAGGAGCTGGGAAGACAGCAGTCACCAGTCCAGATGTGGCTCCTACGTTCCCTGTGCCGTGGTCCCACAAGCGGGCAACAGCTGCAGCCCTGCACAGATAGCCAGGAGGAAAAGGAGGGGTGCTGTAGGAGCATACAGCAGGAACCCCAAACCCCAAAATGGAAATTTAGGAAAGGTGTCTCAGATGAAGCAATGTCAAAACTGGAAGCTAGCAAGGATCTAAGGCAAGGAGTGAGGGCGAGTGTTCTGAGCAGAGAAAATGGCATGTGCAAACGTCTGGGCCACACGGAGCCTGGTGTGGGGCGGGGGGTTGCTGCGGGCTCAAGGAGCAGAGACAGGGTGGGGCCTCCTATTAGGCTGGAGCATCCCCATGGGCAGAAATTGACCAGGAAGGGACCAGTGACTAGGGAATAAGTCTGTGCCCCCTCAGAACCTCAGGCTGAGCTCTTAACTAAGATGAGTCAGAGCAACCACCCACCCACCCCAGGTCCAGCGCGCCCGGGTCAGACAGAGAAGATCATCTGAAAAGCAGCCGTGTTTGGTAGAAGCCTTGTGTTTCCCCCTCTCCAGCAGGAGGTGCCTGAAGGGTCAACCACCTGCCCTGGTTTTAAGGAGCAGATTGCTAGCAGTAGGGGCTGGGGACCTCCCAACACCATGAATGAGTTGCCCCAACGCTGGAATGTGTGAGAACTCAGTACGAGCTTGGATGTTTAGAACATTTGGGTTTTTCCTTTTCCAGATGGGAATCCTTAAATGTTGTGACTTCTTTTTTAAGGCAAATTAGAGGAATTGAGCTCCCCTTATCACTTTCTTGCACCTGGAAAAATCTCAGATAGGAATGATTAGCCATTTTTGGACCTTGAGTGAATTTAAATTCCACATTTAGACTCCATCATCCATGTTTGATTTCAAATTAGAATGTCACACTTACCTTATAAATGCAAGCTGTTGTGCAGAAGACATTCTGCAAAGGAGGTTGGGGATGAGCAGAAATACAAGTGGTCCATATGGAAAAAGAATGATATTTCTGCAGGTGTATTTAGTGCTAACAATTTTCTGATAAACTGAATCTTCAAAAGTATTTTTTGATTACCAGATTTAACTTAATGTGTTCATGTTTAATAAGATATACAGGATACCCATTGTTGCTTTGAAGAAGATACAGTGTGTACACTTGTACATGGCAAAAAATAAAATAGATAGTACATGAAATCTGGAGATATTGATAGTGTTGGGTCAATTGTATAATGCAGACTTAACCAGCGATCAGTTTTTGTCTTGCTGCCTCCAAAAGACTGATTGAGCCTCTGTGACTCTGGAGGAGGGAGAACTTGAAATTTGGAAGTCCGGTGACTCTGAGAGGGTCATAGCACAGATGCCGCCATATTTTTTCTTCTCACTTCCACCACGGTTCAAGATAATTTACTACTGCACGGGAGTTTTTTTAAATACATAAATTAATGACACCATACTGTATTGTATTGGTTTTGCTGAACATGCTTTTATTGACTCTGGTCAAAAAACAGATGAGGATTTTTTTCTTCATCTTGATGAATAGAGGTAGATAAAATGCATCAACATCACATCTCAAGAAAAGCTGCACAAGAGGAGCTTCAATAAAATTGGATCTGACTCCAAGCAAGCATAGATCTATTTAGCATCTTTCATTCTAATGACTTAATGGCCAGATATCACAGCCATACAATTAGCAACAAAGAGAAATTATTGGGAGCTGAAAGGGATGCTCGTGTCATCAATTTGCAGTCTTGTTGTGTCTTCTTGTAACCAAACAGAGGGAAAAAGATAGCTAGGATCTTGTTACCACATGGCACAGACATGCAGCTGTCCTTAGCCAATTAGCCATTGGAAGGTTAGTGCCCCCTTGAATCATCAGATGAGACTACTGCATGGAGATACTTCTTCATTCCTCCTGGAGCAGGCTGTCTGGCTCTGCCTCTGACCTGCACATCTGGAGAATGTATTGGCAGCTCAAATCCAGGGAATAGGGTTTCTCTGGGCTCCATGTGACAGAGGAGAGGTAGGTCACTGTCCCCAGCAGCACAGCTTCTCATCTCACTGTCAGGTTCCTAGTGGACCACCATACCCATTCAGAGACATGACAAAGGCCCCACCTGTGATCATCCAGCTGTCCTAGTCCCTGCCAGCCTGGATGGAAGTCCATGCACGAGAGATGCTGGGCTCACCAGGTAGATGTGACTTACCATGTGATGCTGCCATGTGTGGATCAGTGCCAGCCAGCTCTGCTATGCTGGAGCATACCTGTGGGAGGGTGTAGGGAGTGGGCTCTGGTGGCAACATCACAGCCTGGGAGTCAGGAGATCTGAGTTCTCTGGTCCTAACCTTGCCACCGGCCATCTCTGTGGCCTCCTGCAAGTGATTCAATTTTCCTGGACCCTTTTTAGGGCCCAGTAGCCTTATCTATCTAGGTTTGCCTCAGGCCTCCAAGCAGGTATCTGTCCCTTGTCCTGCCCTCTGTGTTGATGGATTATCCACTTATAGCCCTCCCTTCCTGAAATTGCATATCTTCAGTAAACCTTTCTTGACCACTATAGCAGATGCCGGCAGTGCCCCACCCTTAACCACTGGCTCTCACTGTTCCCTGCACAGTGAAGACATCTATTGCCACTCTCCGCCTCCCCTCCAGGCTTTCCCGGGATGCAGGGGCAGGCGGAGTCAGTGCACAGGGCAGGCCAGGAGTGCCAGGAGTTAATGTCTCTAGGAGCAGACTTCAGCTGACGATGAATGAGAGTTGATGGCTAAGTACCAGCTCTGTGCCCGTCAGATGCAGGAGGCATGTTCTGCCTCCATATCCCAGAGGTGCCTGCCCAGCAGGTTTGAGCCCAGTTGCCCACGGCGATAACCAGCTCATTCATGTACTTCATGTTGGCTTATTTCTCTCCCTTGTCTTATTTCCCTATCTCCTTCCTAGTGCTCCCTGTGATCACCTCCCAGTGCACTTTCATCCATATCCTACTCGGGGTCTATAAGGCTTCCAAAAAGAATATCTTGTTTAAATTCAATAGGTAATAGGTTGAAAGGTCTCAGAGTTCTAGAAAAACAAAAAGAAAGGTACCTCTAGACACTCATGTCCTATTCCTATCGTCTACCCTATCCCTCCCCCAGGTGGCCCAAACCCCTCGGACGTTAGCAAGGGCTGGGAGAAGAGTCCCCTGAGTGCATCACTCCAGTCCCAGGCCACCAGGGAGTGCGTCTTGCCGTTTCCCTGTCCAGGTTTCCTTCTAGACAGTGTTACATTGGGTGGAATAAGAGAGAGAATGTGACTTCATGGGTACAAGCTTTATTATCTACACTGACTTCCACCAAAGTGGGCACGAGAAATAAAAGGTGTGTGAGATTCCAGAAGCTCTTGAGCATCCAAGCTCATACCAACCTTTTCTATATAATGTAAATTGTTTCTCACAAAACCTCATTCTCAGCCTGCAGCCCAGTAGCCCCTAACTGCTCCTCGGAGCTTCCCCAAAGGTGGAGCTAACTGGACCTGTTCTGCTCATCCTCTAAATCTCATTTATAATTTGCATGTGGGTTTTCCTCATTATAATGTCATCTCCATGAGGTATGAGCCCCATTGTCAGGGCCATCAGGATGATGTATTTGCTGTTCAGCCTTCACTGAAATCTTTACTTAGTTAAACTCCCACTGTGTTTGTTGCTCGTTCCACACTTGTGAGCATGTGAATATGAAGGTTCTGCAGTTTCCACCAGACCTACCTCCTTCCTCCACACCCTGTATCTGTTTGTCTGCAACATCTTAGTGACCTATACATGTGTCCCTGAATTCAGGGACTTCATAGATTCTTTTCAATTAACAACCCCTAATATAATTCCTTCCACCAATACAACATATTCTCCTTCTGATCAATACTATCCACTCCATAGACATATCCTGGAAAGAGTTTTGGAATACATATACACGTACACACAAAATTCTATTGTCATCCTGGGAGAAAAATCAAGTCAATTCATGACTTCTTGTCTGTAAGCACTGAATGCCAGAAGATAATGGTGCAGTAGTTGGAGCGTTTTGAGGACAAAAGATTATGATCCAAGAATTTTGTCCCTCGCCTAGATGTCATTCATGTGTGAAAGCAAAAGAAAGGCATTCTCAGATATGCAAGAGTTCAGATTACAGCATCTTCCTGCTTTTTCTTGTTTTAAAAAAATGTACTTTAAGTCATATTCCACCCAATTGATAAATGAATCAAAATAAATAACTCAGGAAGAGAGAAATTGTGTCATAAAAGAATGGACCATGAGATTTCAAATGAGTCAACTATAAAATTAAGTGTATATAATTAGAATAACATAATTCAGTAACTATAAATTCCAAACCAAAGAAAGAAAGGAAGCAAAGTTGGCCCATGGAGCTGAAAACAAAAATATTAACAAGAAGAGGAGGACAAAGCAAGAAAATATTAAAGACAGAAATAATGACAAATTTTAAAAAAGAAAGTTAAAAGAATAACTTCTCAAAGCAAAGACTCCCAAATTGACTAAAAAAATAACCTAATTATATACAGTTTTCATTAAATATTGGCTATTAAATATTCTTTTCTCAAGTTCAAATCTTAGGGATTTAATCAGCAATCTTTGCTTATTATTCCACATTCTCTTCTTAAGCTACCTCAACCATCTCAAAGTTTCAAGTATTACCCAAGTGCTATGACTCTCATACTTGCAGCTCCCACTTAGCCCTCTGCTCTGCTTTCCAGGCCCATATATCTACCTGCCTACTGAGCACTTGCATGCCTCACAAGCAACTAAAACTCAAGATGTCCAGATGTAAACTCACAGTCTTTTCACATCACCAACCTTCCTACCAAAAAACAAATAAACAACGAAACCACTGCTCTTCACCCAGTGCTCTGTCTCAGTAAGTGATACCACTCTTCATCCATTTGCACAAGCCAGGGATCTGGGAGCCATCTTTGTCACCTCTTTCTCCTGTAGCTACCCAATCTAATCTGTCACTAAATTTTTTGGCTGTACATCCTACATGTGTCTCAAATCCATTCACTTCTCTCCAGGTCTACTACCACCATGTTAATTCAAGATACAGTTATTTCTCAACTAGATTCTCATAATGATTTTCTAACCAGCCTTCATGTATCCCTTCTTGCTTCTCTGTAATCTGTTTTCCACCCAAATACCAGAGTGATTACTTTTAAAAATGCAGTTGGTGATTATGTCAATCTGTGGTGTGCTGGTAAATGTTTAACAACTGGCTCTCCAGGGGAAAAGCCCTGATTTATAGCATTTTCCAGTTTCCATGGTGTAAATTCTACCACCATGGGTAATTTTAATTGACCAGTCCTGTGATGTCATGGAACACAGTGTTGGGAAGAGATGTGAACAGTCCTCTCTCATGAACAGTAGTCTCCAGCATATCACTGCTTGAAAACCTTCTGCTTAAAACCCTTCAATGACTTCTCATTGCTTCTAGCATAAAGACCCAAATACTTGGAAGGATCTAAAAGGTACTTCATGGTCTGACCCTATTGACCTTTCTAGCCTCAACTCATACCATGTTCTGGTTCTCAATGCCTAGCCCCACTAGCTAACAACACATTTCTTCCTACTGCAGGTCACCCTCCATCTGGAATGCCTCAAGTGCCTCCCCTGCACAATCTAGTTAACAAGAAGAGCCTTCAGAGCTGAGCCTTAATGTCCCTTCCTTAGGAGAGTCTTTCCTGAGCAATTCCACCAAACTAAACTAAGTGATCCCACTGTAAACTTTTGTAGCACTTGGTAACTCGTAATGCCATATACCACCATTGTAATTTTACATATATTTATGAAATTATTGATTGATGTCTATATTTCATACTGCACTTTAATTTCTATGAGGGTAAGCATCGTATTTGTTTTACAATCACCATTGTATTCTCTAGTACCCAACACTTGGCATTTAGGAAGTACTCTGTAAATTTTTTAAAGCCAAATGGTACAAGAAGTTTAAGGGAAAAAGAGTAGGCAACGTTCTATTAGTCAAAAACACAAAAAGGAAAGCCAAGGTAGCAATTTTAGAGGCAAAGTAATATTCAAGGTAAAAACATCAAATGAGAAAAAGGGAGGACGTTTTGTGGTGATAAAATCCATAAAGAATATACAGTGGTCATGGAGCTTTATGTACAAAATAACACAATATCAACCATTACTATTAGGAATAAAAGGAAAAATAGGAGCACAATTGTAGTGTGAGAATTTAACATACCAACAATACTGAACAGAAAGGCCAGAAACAAACCTTAGAACACATAATACTAACCTAAGGCAGTATTTCAAAACTGTGAGAAAGGAATCGATTATTTTCAAATGGTATGGAGACAAATGATTAATTGTTTTAAAAAGGTGGGATGGCACCATATGCCATTTGGATACAATGGCTCCTCTGAAGTGCTTGTCCCAAAACATTCGCATAGGACATTAAAAATCATGACAGGAGAAGGGTTCTATAGTCAAATAAATCTGGGAAAACACTGTGTTAAGCAAAGTTAAGCAGATTTCTTTATTGGAGGACTTTCAAAAATCTTTGTTGCTACTGTGCACTATATAATTCCAAGTGGGAACTATAGCACATCTGATTCCCAAAATTACTTGACCACAGGATATATTATGGGACTGGTGTTTCATGTTCTGCAGAAATTACCTGGGAAATGTGGCTTAAAAAGTTAAGTACATAAAATCATAAAAGACCTCAAATAAATATGAGTAGATATTTTTGTACTTTTATTAAGGTGAGTGAGGCTTTCTAAACCAAACAAAAAAGGAAGACACGTTTAGGGAAATGGTTGATATATTTGATGACATAAAATATTTAAGCTTCTGAATATTATAAGGCAAATGAAAAACTAGGGAAAAGAATTGTTAGGAATGACTTTACTACATAAAGAGCTCTTAGTAATCAATAAAAAGATGACCATCCAAATGGAAAAGTTTGTGAAGAACATGAACAGAGTGCATACACACACATTCATATCCATCCACCAAATACACATTATCATTAAATATTAGAAAGATACTGAACCTCACTAATAATCACAATAAGGCAAATTAAAACGGTAACACAATACATTTTTTTGCTATGGAATTGGCAATTTTTAATGATAAAGTTCAGTTTTAGAAAAGGTAGAATGAAATGGGAACTCTCAAATGCAGCCATAGGAATATAAAACAGTCCCAACTCTGTGGCCAATAATTTGGCAGTGCCTATTTATCATGTCTCTTTTTAAAAATGCCTTTGATTCAGTAATTCCACTTCAGGCAATTTATTGCAAGGAAAAAAATCAGAGATTGCCTAAAAATTTATGTACAGGGATATTTACTGTAGCCTTGTTTATAATAGCAGAAGTATTGGAAGCAGCCCAAATGTCAAGCCCCAGTGATTGGTAAAAGAAATTATGGTATGCCCCATATGATGAGATATTATGCAGCCATTAAAAATTATGACTTGTGGAAATATTCACAAAAAGAATGTTAAGTTTAAAAGCATGATGTAAAACTACTTCCAGATTCCAATTTTTTAAAAATACATATGTCTTTTTATGTAACTGGAAAAGACTAGGGTGAAATATACCAAAATGTTGAGTTATTCGCTCTGAAAAACATTCTGTTTATTTTATAACCCTCCCCCACAGCTCCACATCTAATCCATCAACCAAGTCTTATCAATGCTACTTCCAAAACACACCCTGCCCTGCGTCTTGTCTACTTCTGTCGCCCCCACTACTGTGCCCTAGTCAAAGCCACTGTTATCGTTCATCCTGACAAACATAGACACCTCCCGTTGGTCTCCCTCTCTCCTCTTGTGCCCTGTTACAGTCCGATCTCTGCACAATAGCCAGAGTGGTCTGTTTTCAATGCAAATCAGATTGCATTACCTTCTGCTTGAAACCCTCCAGGGCTTTCCCATCACACCTGGAATAAAATCCAGAGATCTTCCCTTTGCCTACTGCCTGACCTCACCTCCCGCCACCCTCCCTTCCCTCTCTGTGCCTCAGCTTCTCTGGTCTCCTCTCTCTGCCCCACACACCCGCCTTGGCCTGACACCAGCTCTTCCCTCTGTCATGCTTCCACCTGCTCTTTCTATAGCTGGCTCCTCGTCAGGTCTCCGCATAAGTCCACCTCCCCCAAGAGGCCTCGTGGTCACCTAAAGTTGCCTCCCTGACTTTACCTTTCAAATCAATGTATTTTCATTCTCTGCATAGTACTCACGATCATCTAATCTTTTCCTTATATGTTGAGTTCTTTGCGTACTGTCTAAACTTCCCCCATTAGAATATAAACTCCATCACAGGCTGCTATATTCACTTAGCACCCTGCCTGGCACTTAGTAAGCAATAAATGCTTGCCAAATGAGTGAAACAGAAAATGAAACTGAAAACATTTCATTGAAACTGAAAAAAGGTAAATCATGATAAACAGCTTGACTAACAGTCTTCAAAAAATCAAATACTCTGGAAAATCTCCAGGCTTGAAGGGGTGCCCTACCCTTGCGTGGGTGCCTCATTGCCGTTGAGTGGGTAATCCCTCCCCTGTCTAACCTACCAGACCAGAAAATGACATTAATGTGGATAGGCAGGTGGAATGGATTTGCACAGTGTCCCCTACTTCAGAAACAAATAGGACCATTAAGCTTTTGCAGGTCTCTAGGGAACTCATCCAGGTTTTGGTGAATTCCAATGAGCTCCAGTTTTAAACGTGCAAGACTTCAGCTCTGGCTTTTAGTTCACTGAAAGAGAGAACAGCTTAGATTTTCTTTGCCTTACAACTCCAGAAATTTCTCTTTCCCTCTATTACAGCCTGAGGAGTCAGGGGCACAGAGCGTAGTGGAGCCAGATGCCTTTTAATGAGATAGCACCCAAAAAGCATTCTCCACTCTCTTTTAAGCCATTCCTTAGGACTGCTTAAATGATATGGGCCATAACTACAGACAGCAAGGTACAGAAGCATGTGAAAAATCGCCAGATTTAACATTTGTGGTTTTGGCTATATTGTAAGGATCCCTAAAGGGTGCTGACTTGTCCTGTTGCTGTGGGATAAATTTGAACCAAGTACACTCCAAGGCTGCTATGTGAAGAGCAATCAGTTAACTAGTGAGTGGGCCTAGCCAGCCACCCAGCATCTCATCTCACAGAGCTTTCTACTTAACACTGGAATATAAGATCTATAAAGGACAGATTTTATGCCTATATTGTTTACTGCTGAATGTCTGGTGCCTAGAGCAGCACATGCATATGGAAGATGCTCAATAAATGTCAAATGAGCAATATTTGCCCCCCTCATTTACTGAGCACTCACTATGTGCCTCATCTGCTCAATTCGTATAGCATCTTAACCTTCACACCACATGTATCAGGTGGGTTTTACAGAGAGGGACCTAAGAAATTAGGTGCTACAAATCTGTCATGCAGCCCATGTCTATTTGAAAGTTTGAGTTTATTTCCTTTCTAGGATATTGTCTGATCTTCATGGCACTGAGTAGATATTGTGGGAGAGGCAGAAATGTCATTGTAAAGAGAACCTCTCCTTACTAGCTAACATGTTTAAAAGGCAGTATGACATGTGAAAAGACCATTGGCCATGAAATTATCATATCTGGATTCAGATTTCACCTCCTTCACTAACCTGTGTGAACTTGGACAAATCACAACCTCTCTGAGCCTCAGTTTCCTCATCTGTTAAAAAAAAAGATAATAAAACAAGTCTTGCCCAGCTCATATGGGGGCATAGTGAAGTGCCAATGAGAGAAAAGATGTGATTGGATAACTGTTACCCCTCTGTTACACTGAATTGTTATTGGAGCTAACTCTTAGCTGAGGTAGGTCCATCAGTGTTTGGCCCCGTTCATGGGCATTTGGTATCTCTCCTTGGGTACTTGGGGAGATTTTGCATATAAATGAGTTAGTCCATATAAAATGTTACCAAAGTATCTTGCACATAGTAAGCACTTAATAAATGCTAGTACTATTATACTATTATAATTATTACTAGAAAAGCCCCCAATGACTCCTCCTGGACCCTGAATGCAATTTTTATCTAGACCTAGGTGGCCAGTGGGTTTTGCATTGTGTGGTATTCAGGTTATTTACTGATGTGTAACAAATTACCCCAAAAACCTAGCAGCTTAAAACAACCACCATTGTACTTTTCCCCATTATTATGGGAATAAGGAATTAGGACAGGGCTCAGCTGGGTAATTCTTCTGCTCCAGATGGCATTGATTGGGGTTACTCAATAGGGTCAATAGTGTTCTGCTGCTGGCTGGGCTATAATTGAGGGTCCTAGCCAGTGTCATTCATATGTCTTGCATGTTGGCAGGGGCAGTTGGAAGGCTGACCTTAGCTGGACACCTCTTCTCCCCCCTTGTAGTCTTAGAGCATCTCTACATGGTCTGCACAGCAGTCAAACCTCTTACACGGTGGCTCAGTGGTCCAAGAGTGAGTGTTCAAGAGGCCCATGTGGAAGATGCAAGGCTTCTTAGCCACAGAATTCAAAGTCATAGCTGTCTCATTTTATTGGTCAAGCAAGTTTCTAAGGTCAGACCAGATTTGAGGGGAGGAGAATTATACTCTGCCTTCTCAGAGGAAGAAGCATCAGAGAATTTGTTGCCATCGTTAATCTACCACAGGTGGTAATGCTGATCTCTTGGTAGTGGCTCCCTGGAGTGATGTGAGAGAGAAACAAGAAGACCATACCTGGGCTCAGTGGAAAAGAGTGGTATGATTACTGTTGTCTGCCATGGGAATAGGGGTATGGGTGCCCCATATTTGCCATCTCTGACTTAGAACTTTCTCCCTCAGGGTGTGTACCACAACTTCTCTCCTGTTTTTTTCCCATCAACATATATACCCTATTTTTTTCCATCAAAAGTCCATTCTGATTGTATTTAATTATTGTCTACCAGAGAGTTTTATAGGAAATTTTATTGTCAACCACCACTTTGCAAGAATGGTGGGAACCTAGATGTGTGCTGGAGACGCGTGTCTTTATAGGGTGCCCTTTTCCTCTAAGCCTTGTCTGTGGAGCCCTTCCTGAAGACTCTGCTGACCACCCTTTATAGTTTTGCCAATTTAGTGTTAAGCACAGCCAACTAGGGTGTGTTCCACTTACGGATGTGTTCTTCAAAAAATAATGAATATTGTCAATGATGGTGTTGCCTCCAATTCCACAAGTGGACTCATGTTGAAGGGTACATCAGGAATTTGAGCAAAGGAGGAAGGAAATAGAGAGGAAGGAGCAAGCTACACTGTTCATTATTTTGAAAAGCCATATTTGACCCTTTTGTTCTGTAGAGTAAGATTTGGTATGATGAGTTTGGCTAAAGCAACACATGTGCTGAGCTAAGGCATGCCTGAACAGTTTTTCCTCCACTTCTTTTGCTAGTTCATGAATGCATCTGTAACCAAATTTGTAAGGGCTCTGACCTGGCCATTCCTCTCCCAGGTCCTGCTGAGATGATAGTGATGAACTGGAGACTTTATATGCATTTCCACGGCAACAGACATCACTGTTCTAGGGCCACTCCTTGAAGCCTTTGCAAATACCACTGTCTCATTAAGCCCAACCCCTGGGACATGTCAGAGTGTATGCAGAAGCAGCAGGACCCACCCCACAGGGCCACTCCAACTGGAGCACGACTAGGCTTCAGGAGATTGTCAAGCTCCACGTGCACACAAGCAGCAGGTAAAACAAAGACAATTAACTAAATTGGTTTTTCTTCAATTGTTTCTTCTCTTGTAAAGTCTGCCCCTAGTGTGAAAATCTCACTTCCAACTTACATTCCACACCCAGGCAGCTTTATATCTAGAGTTTGGAAATTGCTTGGACAGGGAAAAACTGCACTTCCCGCTTCCCAAAAGTGCTTTGTATGTCTTGTGGCTGTCCAGTCTTCCTCAAGTACTAATTATGAGCATTTATATACAGCTCACATCTCAAATACTCATAGTATGCAGTGTGTGTCTGTAACCAAAGATTTGCCATTAATCAATAGTTAGAGATGTGAAAACAAGAATGTGTGAACTATATGGTACAGACCCAATTAACCCGAAATAGTAGAGAAGAGACTTTATCCTCTAATTGAGTTCCATCTTGGTGTGGAGTGTGCTAATGGATTCTGGGAGGTCGCTGAGGGATGGTGACCTCGTGCTGAGAGTGGACGCCTCGAAGGGAGTGGATCCCTGAACTTAGCGTGCTCTGTTCTGCTTCCTGTAGGCAACCCATGGAGTCTAGAAACCCATAAGACAGTGAACCCAAATGGCCTAAAAAGTCTTTGATCTTAGGAGCCTGGAGATCCACAATCAAGAGGATGGGCCTAATTTCGAGGAAGGCAGGTTCTGGAAGGAGAATGAGCTTTGACTTAGCCCCCATCCTTGACGTCTTCCCTCAGCTTGCCTGTTGTCACAGTGTACACTGTTTCTTCCCATTTTCCTGGGGTGGTGGTCATGGGGACAAGATCTGGTGCCAGACAGTCCTGGGGTAGAGTCCTCATTCTGCCTACCTATAAAATGGAAATAATACAACCTAGCTTGTGAGATTTCCACAGGGCACTTTGCACAGAGCCTGGCACAAGGTAAGAGCTCAGCCCGCATCAGTACCATCACCACTGTCAGCATCAGGCTCATCCGAGTTGGATTAAGGAGGCAACCCCTGAGCATTAAAGGTTCTATGGGCAATGGGCTTCCTAAGAGCAGATCTCCACTGACATGGGCCACCAAGGGGCAAACCAATTTAACCACATCTGGGACCCAGGTTAGGGCACTGCAGGGGAGGGGTTTCCACAAGGTAATGTTCTGTGAAACTTCAGTGTTTGTTTTTCCCCACATTCGTGATATCTACAGGAGCCCACCACTAGGCCAGAAATAGAGAACTGAAATCCTCGCATGTGGATAAGAAGGTGGTCACTTACTTCTGAAAACTGCAGCTGAGATTTATGGAAAGCTGCTTAGAATGATGACATTTGCATTTCACTCCACGGGAGATGGTGCCTCTGTGTCTCATAGTTGACTCTGTTAACGAGGAAGCAAGTGAAGGGGCAGGGACAGCACTCTGCATTGCGTGCCCACTGCATCCCCACCTGTGCTGGGAACTTAGGAATGAACGGAAAAGACCCTTTTTAAGAGTCATGTTAAGGTTAATGGCCATGGAGAAAGGGAGCATCCAGAATTAGAGAGCCCTCAATATCCGAAGTCAAGGACGGTGCTGCTTCTGCAGGAGTAAGAATGGGGCCCCTATCTTTGACACCCCTGAACCTGGGCTATCACTTCTGCTGCTTGGCCACTGGGTGCTCTGGGCCTCAGGCTCTGCAGCTGCTGCCAAGCTGAGCACAGCACAGGTGCCTCGGGTCACGGGTCTCACGCACAAGGATGTCCTTGGCAGATGCCTCACTGTGGATAGCTGAACCCAGAATGAACCTGCCCCACCCCCACCCCTCTGTCATTCCTGTTTTGTTGGCTCTGGACAGGGTGCTCTCCACAGCCTGCAAGGCCAGGGCAGGCCCCACCTGTGGTCCAGTCGGAGGTGACAGCAGGGTGAGCTCAGTAAGGCACCAGCTCAGGGACCCTGGGACAAGCCAGGGAGTCATAGATCACAGCCCAGACAGTACAGCAAATCCTCCTTCTGCTGTGACATACATGACAGATTACATCATCTGTCTGGCATACCCAGGTACAATAGACCAAAAGTCCTGCCCAGTTCCACATGTTGCTTGCAATCCCTTTTATACACATGCAAAACTTTTCAGAGTGCAAATGTGTGACAATGATATTATTACAATCGTTTAAATCCCCTCAAAATTCATATTCTTAAAAGTATTTTATTCCCAATTTGGCACACCTCAGGTATTGTTTATTCACACATTATTCGTGACCTCACAACTAACAGAAGTTGATGTCTGGTTTTAAAGGGTGGTTCTTCTCCCATTGGGGACTGCAGGAGAGTCCTTGAAATAACTGCCACTCCAGCTCTGTCTCACCCCCTGCATGGCCAGCTTCTCCAGAAGGCTCCACCTTGGAAAGCAAAGGTCCCCTGCACCTCCCCAGAGAGACCCAAACCCACACGCTTCTCTGGAGCCACATGGCCAGATGAAACCTCTGAGAAGGATGTGTCTCCCTCAGCACAAAGGCTGCCTACCAGCTGTGAGGAAGGGCCTAGATCTTCTGAAAACTGCAGCCTCCTCTGTCCTGACCACAGGAGCTGGGGCCCTGTAGGACTTCCCAGTATGTGGTCTAAGACCAGAGCTCTGTAACCTAACCTCAGCCAGGGCACTGGTTAAAAAGGAACATTCCCAGGCCCTGCCCCAGAAATACTGAACAGAATCACTGGGCGTGGAGTCCAGGAATCTGCATTTTTACCCCATCCCCTGCCCTCCCCCCATTATATGCACTAATGGCGGGACACCCTAGTGAGGAAGACTCCCTGGGCATCACGTCCACCTCCAACACATGCGTTCTTTCTCTCTCTCTTATGGAGGAGTCCAGTGTCTTTCTGGGCGTGGGGATGCCTAGAGAAGGCAACAGCCCTGCAGACTGGGAAAGGCGAGCCCCTGGCAACTGGGGACAATTGGATCCCTACTGCCAGAAGGAGCTCCATCCTCTCAGCTTTCTGGGTTCATTCCTTGAGAATGGGGTTCAGCTGCAGGAGCTGATAAAACAAGAAGCCCTTCGAGTTCCTGAGCACTATCTAGCGGCCCCATGCTATGCTGGATGTCGCACATGAGCCATCTCTGACCCTTAGGGAAGATACTAGTTATCTGTGCTCTATAGCTGTAGAAATGAAGGCCCCGAGAGGTTAAGTGGCTGATCCCAGGTCACACAGCTGGTCAAAGCAGAAGTAGGATTGTAACCCAGGGCTGCCTGACTCCAGAACCTGTGTGCTCTCCCCTGGTGACATTGCTAGGATGGTCTGGAGGACCAGTGTGAGCTGGTCTGTAGGAAGGAAGACTACTGTTATGAATGTTGGGGTATTTTCAGATTCCATAGAACCAAACTTCCCCTGGGCCTTTGAGCATTTGAGAGACAAAACACTGAGAACATGACAAGATGCTGAGATTAAGAGGTTGTTTTAGAGCTGGAAATCTCTGCTTATTCCTTCCAGAACTTGTGCTGATTTTTGGAAAAAGGAAACATTTTAGCCTGGGTTTGGGTCCTTGGATTGTGGTAGCAGTGGTGTTTGTTAAACTGAAGAAGGGAATTGGAGGTTCTATCAATGTGTTATTAAAGCAGAATTGGCAGATTGTCTGCCTGGGGAATAACAGGACTAAGGCTCAAACCTCCAGGCAGATACTGCTCCCCCCAGCCCCCAGTGCCCCCACTGCTGCCACCTCCACCTCCACACCCTGGCCACCCACTGACCCATCCTTCCAGGAGGCACAAAGCCAGTATTGATTATCCTCCAACCCACGGTCCAGCTCAGTCTCCTCTGCTGCTAATTGGCCATGAGAGTTACAATATGAGTAATCAGAATTATTAGTCTCTTCCTAATGATCTCTATCTGGAGACCAACTTCAAGACATTCTCCAATTAGGCATCGTGGAGCTGACAGGGCAGTGCTGCTCATCTGCCTGGAGCCCCTGCAGTGACGGAGGTGGTTCTGCAGGAGACCCAAGGCCGCTGGTCCTGCAGCTCAGCGCAGCCCAGGAGGGCGGAAGGCAGCTCTCCTTCTCACACATCCTTAGACTCCCGGCTACACCTACCTCCCTCGTGTCTTCCTTTCATGGGAAAGACCTCCCTGTGGTCCTGCATAAAGGATAATGCTCACTATTCTGTGTTTCGAGCACATTCTGTGTTTCGAGAATTTCTAACCAGGAAAGATGACTTCTTTAGCGGTCAGAGGCACGCTCTCAGGGACATCGGGCCAATCAGGGAAGGTGAAAACAAACGGGAAGTCAGGACTGCTTCAATTCCACCTCCCCCTGTGCAGAAGAGGAGAAGGCCAAGGCCAAAAGCGGAGGGTCTTGCCCAGTGGGTCCTCTGCCCTCGGACAGGAAGACGAGAGCCTGCCTGAGCCACTGCTATTTTCCTTCCCCTCACCCTAACTTCAAAGACAACTCTGTTTTCTATATCCCTGTCCTCCCTTTGGGGCCCGCCCTTCCCATGGCCCAGCTGGTACCAGGAGATCACCACAGCGGCAGGCTGTGGGCATGTTGAGACAGTCACAGCCCTGCAACTATGTGTTGGGGTCCACCTCCCCCAGGACCATTGCCAGCTCCAGAGCCTTTGTGTAAGTCAGACTATAAGCCCCCACCCACCCCCACCATGGGCAAACAGAGCCCTGTGGGTTCTTGGCTTGGCAAGTAGATGGCATCTTTGTGCAAAGAGAAAGGTATCTCCTCAGCCAGGCAAATTCAGCGCCATGCCAGGGTACCTAGCTGGGCAAGCAGAGTATGGACTGGACTTCACCCCTCCCCCCCACTGGGCTTATTGTGCAGCATACAAACCGCACAAGCTGTATATGGCAGCCAAGATCTGGATCATAAGCTTTGAGGGCAGGACCCATGTCTGTCTTGTTCTCTGCTCTATCCCCAGGAACTAGCACCTTACCTGTAGTAGGAACACAAAACTATTCAATGAGTGAATTAATTAATTAATGCCTTAATTTTAAAGTTCAAATTTATAGTTTCAGAGAGGAACCCAGAAGGGCTATTCAAAGAAATGGATCTCTAACAGTGAAAAATCAGATGTCACAAGAGCCTTGAGGGGTCAGTTGGGCCTTAAATATTTCCTCACAAGAGTCTGCTGCTGACTTTTCCAGGTTTTCTGCTGAACGATTTGAACTCGTGTTCAAAATAGCTTTGTCTCTCTTTCTCTTAATATCTCAGCACAACTCCTGCTGTGGACTGTTGTTAAACCTCAGGCCTAGAGGGTTTGGTGATATGGTTTAACAGCTTTGCCACCTGGGGATGGCATTGTCTCTGCCAGAATCTAGCTGCCTCATTGTGGGTCTCCTGCTGAGAGACAAAACTAGGTTGGGACAGGCTGTCCAAACAGCTTGAGAATGGCTCCTGGGACAAACCTTTGGCTTTAGCTAAAGTACATTTTTGGGGTTACTTTAAAGAAATTTTAATGTTAAAAAGATTTACAAACTAAAAATATAAAGTGTTTTTAAAAATTGAAAACAAAATCACCCATGAAAATAATCTATATCAAGCACTTAAACTGTGTCTGAAACACAATAAATGCTCGATAATTGTGTGCCCATAGATTTTTTTCTATCAATATTCACCTGAAATAGATTAATCTACAGTCTAATAGTTGGACCCTATCTAATACAGATAAGAAATTTTGCTATATAAAGGACCTTTTGTTTTTACAGATTTTCTTTTAATTGAATCATCTGTTTAGTAGGAAGGGAAGAAAAACCTAGCATTTTTCTGCACCTGCTGTGTGCCAGGGACTGTGCTAGGTGCTCTGCGTTCATTACTGTATGTATTCTTCTCTACTGGCTTCAAGGGAAGGTTTGTTCTCCCATTTCCAGATGCAGAGCCCAAAATCATTAGATTCCAAAGTTAGTACTCTTTCCTTTACATGGCATTCAGAAGTGAGCCCAGCTATGGGAATGCTCCACAGTAACCTCTGAGCTGAAATGGCCACTACCAGCTTCCCTGTCCAGACCACCTTTCCTTTGGCCTGAGATGAATAGTGGTGCTTTTGAGAGGACACTGTCACATACCCCTTTAGTGCCTGAGCATCAGCAGCAGGGAGACGGTGTGGGACAGCAAACCCAGGGAAGTGGCAGAGATCCCAGTTGCCCCTGGATGTTCTAAATACCATGATCTGAGTGACTGCTGGGAAAACACAGAGCTCATCAAAATATGTCACTTCCTTGTCTCTAATGTGTTGGATAAAAATATCATCTCTTTTATCCCCCATCTCCAAACCAGTCCCTCGGGTTGTATATCTTTCAGGTTCTCTGTGAACTCCCCAAATTGTCAGCCAGTCACAGGAGAGTGTTTCAATCATTCTGACATGATTGTCTCGTAATAATTTCTGACATGGGCTCCTGCACCGCCCCTGTGTCTCCCCTATAACCACGTGCCTCGGACTCACTCTGAAAGCAAATGCCTGGGTGTGCACTGACTTTGAACTGCTAGAAAGTTCAGGGGTCACCATCTGCCCCAGAGCTGCTGTGTGACTCAGGTCGAGGTGTCCCCTGAAGTCATGGGGACAGGCGCTCCCTCTGATAGGTGACAGAATGCCACCTCTCCCTAGGGAGCCACATCCTGGTTCCACAAGACAGGAACCTGCTTTCCTGTGGTGCCCTTTGCCCTCGAGCAAGCAGTGCCACCTGGTGGTGAGTCGGTTAACCGCTGGAACCACAGTGCTGTCCTCAGCTCCACCCTGGCTTCACACGCGCCGGCTGTGCACACTGAGGGGCTGCCCTGGCTTGTGGACGCCCATCTGTGCACGTGCTGAGCACTGTGTTGTAAGAACGGTACACTGAGTTATGTGTGTCTTCTTCATGCCCTGTGAAGGGCGAAGTCCCATGGCCTCAGTGAGTCATTTGGCTGGACTCACTTTCTAACACTAATGTCACCACCACCATCCCCTCCCTCACCACCATTAACTGCCACTGTCACTGTCGCCACCACTACCATCACCTCCGCCAGCATTAGGCACCACCCCTACCATTCCTCGAAGACCACAACCACTTTCACCTTCACCACTGTCGCCCCCTCCTACTCCATCACTCCCTGTGGCAGGGGTTTATTTCCTCATGCGGCGGCAGAATCAGGGAGAGCCCCCCACCCCCAGGGTTCCAGGACAGATGTGGAGCATTTCTGCCAAGGGGGGCACCGTGTGGGGCCTCTTGGCAGGAACGTAGGAGGGACCCAAGACAGCAAGGCAGGGAGGAGGATGTGCATGCTCCAGCTCATAAAATGCAAACAGGACTATGCAAGGCACCCCCTGAATGCCTTTGAGACTGAAGTTGCTGCTGACGCATATGGATGCTGGAAATGTCATGAGACCCAGGTTCTGGGCTGGTGCCTCCATCCAGGCGAACAGTGTGGAGTAGTCAAGTGGCGGTGGTAAAGGCTGCCCAGGAAACAAGTCGCCCATTGATTTGTGTAGTCCAAGAACAAAGCAGGTGGGCCAGCTCCAACCTGTTGTGACAGAAATACCAGGACACCTTTTCTTTCTCCTTCCTCTTCACCAGACAGCAACTATACAAATGAAACTTCAAAACCTGAGCTTGGCTATTCAGAGCCCACACTGTCTGACCTGTTTCTCGTTCATTTAGCCTCATTCATCAGAACAATTCGCTCAGCCCACAGGGGATTGGGTGTTGTTTCTAAGCTGTAACAACTTGTAGCACATAAAGGAAAAATAAAGTACATTTGGCAAGAGTTTTAAACTCGTCTGAATGACCCAATTAAACACATCATTTTCAAATCAAACATACATTTTCTAATGCAGACATTGAATTGTTAAATTTCACAAATTTCCATGCTTAATAATTGTCTAAAAGTAATTTTTTCAGAATAACACTCTTTTCTTCTTTATCTACACTCGCTGCCTTGGTGATGTCATCCAGTCCCGTGACCTTGGAACCTCCCAAATCTGCACCTCCAGCCCACCCTTCCCTCCTGAACTCCAGGCTCACATAGCCAGCTTCCCCTTGATGTCCCCACTTAGACACTTAACAGGCATCTCATTCTTAATGTACTTGGAACCAAGTGCCATGATTTCTCCTGCAACCCTGGTCCTGACACACTTCCCCGTTTATTGATAGAGAATGGTCAACAGCATTGTCCTGAACCTCCGTGGTCTGCCGTAGCCCCTCTCCCTCGCTCATACTGATTTGCGCTGTCTCAGCAAGACCTCCACCCCTCCCTCAGTGCCCCAGCCCTGGCCGCTTCTCTTGCCCAGATGCCCCCATAGCTTCTAGGCTGGTCTCCCTGCCTCTCCTTTTGCCACGCTTCCATCCATCCTCCACCCAGCAGCCACGATGCATTTGTGACAACATATAGCATATCATACTCCTCTCCTGCTCAAAATCCACCAGGGGCTTGTCACCACACTTAGGATGCAGCCAGAACTCCCCACACAGCCCTGCAGGCACTGTCCCCAACTTGCCCTCTGACCCCACCTGCAGCCATGCCCTGCTTCTCTCCTCCCTTCCAGCCACCCTTCTTGCTCTTCCTTGAAAACACCAAATTCACTCCTGTCTCGGGGACTTGGCACTTGGTCTGCCCCCTGATCCTCTCTGGTTTGTTCCATCACTCTGTGCTGAAAGGCCACCTGCTCCAGTAGGCCCTCCCTGACCACCTTACCTAAATAGCCCTTGCCCCTGCCCTCCTCATCCCCTTTTCTTTTTCTTCGTGGTATTTATCACTTCCTGTCTGTCTCCTCCACTCAAATTTAAGTTCTGTAAGAGGCCAGGCACAGTGGCTCATGCCTGTAACTCGCACTCCGGGAGGCTGAGGCAGGAGGATTGCTTGAGCCCAGGAGTTCGAGACCACCCTGAGCAAGAGTGAGACCCTGTCTCTACAAAAAATAGAAAAATTAGCCGGGCATGGTGGCGCATGCCTGTAGTCCCAGCTACTTGGGAGGCTGAGGCAGGAGGACTGCTTGAGCCCAGGAATTGGAGGTTGCAGTGAGCTATGATGATGCCACTGCACTCTACCCAGGTGACAGAGCAAGACTCTGTCTCCAAAAAGGGATTTTTGTATGTTTTGTTCAATGCTATACCTCTAGCACTTAGAAGTAGTACTCAATTGGTATTAGAATGAATAAATGAGTGAGCATTATGCACACCCGAAGGAGCTTGCTACCTTTCTACCCATCTTTGTGCCCTGTGTGCTGTCATTCAAGATGGCAGGGTGTACTCACTTGTTACTCTCTCAAGAGCAGAACTTAAGAATCATTTCTGAAGAGAGTTTATAACGTGTCAGAAATGGCTGCACTTCCTGGACCAGCTTGCCAGTGTTACGCACAGTTAAGGCCATGGCCACCTTGTGGAATGCATACCAAGAGGGAGGTGAAGAGCTCAGCAAATGGGGGAACCCATGTCCTATATGCACATGGCCTAGGATCATGCAAGAAGACATGGGCAGAGAGCAGGCAGGGGAGACCCCCGACAGCAGCTGTAGCCAGGACTGGCTGCAAAATTTGTAGGGTCCACTGCAAATGGAAAGTGTGGGGCCCAGCGGGGGGGGTAAGGAAGTCAGTCTCACTTTCCCCTGGGCCCACTGCCCCAACCCACTGCAGACAGACAATATCCAAGGGCTTATAACACCTGTGCCAAGATGTGTTTGGAACTTAACTTGACGGTGAACAAGAAGCCCCCACCAAACATGCCATGGTGCTGTCAGCCTGGGCAGGGGAAGCCATCACCTTGCCCTACCCCGAGATGCCTGGTGGTATGGGTGAACCCATTACCCTGTCCACACCCCTACCCAGGTTCCTTCCAGGGGTGGAGGGCAACAGCAGAATGTGGCCTCCCTCAATATGACCAGGCTGAGGGCAGCAGCAAGGTGGAGTGGGCGAGGCCACCCAGGGCACAGGAGTGGGAAGTGGGCAGCAGAGAGCCAGCCTGGGGTGGTGAGGAGGTGGCCAGAGCCAGGCCTGCATGTGAGTCAAGCCTCCAAGCCCCCAGCAGCTTCTCTACTTCCCATCACACTTCTCTTATAGAACACAAATTCAGAGAGAATTAGCAAGAATTTCAGGACAAGAACCCCAGAGCATTAAGCCCCAAGCATGGGGCCCTTCTGAGCATGGGGGCCCTGTATTACTTTTCTAGTCATGCACTCATGAGCCAGCCCTGGCTGTGGTCCCGGAAGAGAGGGCCAGCTGGCATCGCCCTGTGATCCTCTCTGGCTTTAGAAGCACCTCTGAGCATGAGCAGATCTGGGCCATGCCAGCCTCTAGTTGCCTTCTTGCTCCTATGGTGGTGCCATTGTTTGAGATCAGAGAGTTTGCTTAGCAGCCCCTGTCTGAGGGACCCCATTATCCTCGGCGCCTATAGTGGACCAGAACTACTGCCAGCCAGCCTGTGCAGGTGTGAAGCCCTGGATTGCCGGTTAAGATTTGGGAGGAATAGAAACGATTTCTTAAATTTCCATTTGTGATTATTTAATCTTACGTGTGTTGTGAAAAAAGTAAAACCTGAATGTGGATTATTTTTAAGTTGAAGTATCATTTACATACAATAAAATGCATAGATCTTTGTCAGTGATTTTCAACTCAAATCAAGACATGTAACATGTCTGTTACCCTAGAAAGTGATTTCTTGTCTCTTTCTGTGTCAATGCTGCCACACATAGAGGCAAGCACTGTTCTGATTTTTATCCTCATAGTTTAGTTTTTAGCTATTCTTGAACTTCACGAAAGTGGAACCATACAGTAAGGAATCTTTTGTGTCTGGCTTCTTTCACTCAACATAAAATTTTTGAATTTTATCTGCATAGTTGAGCAAATTACTCAACCATTTCCATATAAGTTTTAGAATCAGCTTCTCAATTTTTTTCAAAAAGTTTGGTGGCACTATGATTGGGATTGTGTTAAAACTATAGATAAATTTAGGAAGAATCAACATTTAAATATATTGAGTCTTCCAATCCATGAGCGTACTGACCCAGGAAAGTTGTTTGTTCCTGTTTATTGCTGAGTAGTATTTCATTGTATGACTAAATCACAGTTTGTTTAGTTATTCCTGTTGATGTATATTAGGTTTATTTCCATTTTGGGGCTATTATGTATAAAGCTCCTATGTATATTTTTGTACATGTCCTTTTTGTAGACATAGGCTTTCATTTCTCTTGAATAAATACCTATGAGTGGCAAATAAGCACAGAAAAAGATGCTCAACATCATCAGTCATTAGGAAATATAGAGTAGAACCACAACGACATACCACTACTCACCTAATAAAGTAAATAGTTAAAGTTTAAAAGACTGACCACAGTAAGTGTTCACAAGAATATGTGGGAACCAGAACAGTCATATGCTGCTGATGGGAATGTAAAATGGTACAACCACTTTGGAAAGCAGTTTGGCAGTTTCTTAAGAAAATAGACATACATTTAGCATAAATCCAGCTATTCTCCTGAATATTTACCCAAAAGAAATTTAAGCATATGTCTATACAAATGCTTATACATAAATGTTCACAGCAGCTTTATTTGAAATTGCAAAATACTAGAAACAACCCACATGTTCATTAACAGTTGAATGAATAAACAAACTGTGGTATATCCATATAGTAGAATATTACTCAGCCATAAAAAGGAGTGAGCTACTGACACATGGCAAACTTTGATGAAGCTAAAAGCTATTGATATATACTACAGCACAACTGAATCTCAAAATAGTTATTCTGGGTAAAACAAGCTAGACAAAGCAAGAGTATCTATTATATGAATCCATTTATATAAAACTATAGGAAATGCAAACTAATGTCTGATGACAACAAGCAGATCAGTCTCGGATTGGAGGGGAGGGGAAGGCAGGAGGGAGGGGTTACAAAGGAGCGAGTAGAAACTTGATGAGCATGCTTGTTATCGTGATGATGGTGTGGCTTCATGGGTATACACGTATGCCAAAACTTTTCGAATTGTACACTTTATGTGGGTGCAGTTTATTGTTTGTCAATTGTACTTCAATAAAGCTATTTTTAAAAAGTCAAATGACCATATAGTAAAAATTTATTTCTGAACTCTTTCACTGATCTATCCCTCCTTATTCAAGTACCACATGGTCTTATTTAATGTAACTGTATAGTAATTCTTTTTTTTTTTGGTACCTCCTTCTTGAGATGGATGTATAGTAATTCTTGAGTTAAGGTGACATTAGTTGTCCAAATTTGTTCTTTTTCAAGATTGTTTTGAAAATTCTAAATAAAGTTTATTTCCATATTTCCATAACCATTTCCATATAAATTTCAGAATCAGCTTGTCAATTTATTTCAAACAGTCTGGTGGTACAATGATTGGGATTGTGTTAAAACTATAGATAAATTTAGGAAGAATCGACATTTTAAATATATTGAGTCTTCCAATCCATGAGTGTACTGACCAGTTTCATGAGTTATGCTTTTTACAGAATTTTTCATTTTATCTAATTTGTCAAATTTGTAAGTATAAAGTTCATAATGTCACCTAATAATTTTTAACGTCTGTAGTATCTACAGTAACATTTCTTCTTTCACACCTGATATTGGTAATTTATTATTTCCCTCTTTCTTTGCTTTGATTAGACTTACTAGGATTCTATATGTTCCTAATTTTTTTAAAGAACTAAATTTTAGCTTTGCTGTTTTCTCCTGTTGTTTGTTTTCTAGTTTGGTGATTTCTTTTCTTATCTTTATTTTTCTTTCTTCTACTTCCTTTTGGTATTCTTTCTTCTTTTTCTTTCTTCTTGAGGTGGAAGCTTAGTTCATTGTCCATTGACTTTCATTGTTTCTGATGAGAAGTTAAACTTCATTCTTACTGTTCCCTTGAAGATAATGTGTCTTTTTGTTTTCTTGTCATCTTTAGTTTTCAGCAGTTAGATGATAATTTGCCTTTGTGGTTTCCTTTGTATTATTTTGCTTGGGGCTTACTGGCATTGGATATTGGATTAATGTCTTTTTTCAGTTTTGTAAATTTTTAGCCAGTGTCTTTACAAATATTCCTTCTGCCCTGTTCTTTCTCTCTTCCCCTTCTGAAACTGCAATTACATGTATGTTGGTCCTGTTGATATTGTGCCACAATGCTCTAACGATTTGTTCAATTATTTTCTCATTCTTTTTTCTCCCTGTGCTTCATTCTGGGCCTTTTTAATTATTGACCTGTCTTTGAATTTATTGATCCCTCTTCCTGCTGTGTCCATCAGCTCTTGTTCTTATTGAAGCCCATTTAATCCTTTATTTTGGATATTGTATATATCAGTTCTATTAAAGGCTTGTCCTTCTCTGGAATTTGATTCCATCAGACATATATTCCTTCATTACTATCCCATGACTTTTAAACAGATATGAATTTTAGTTTATCTGGTGTGTTCTTATTGTTCTAATGGGAACAACAACCTTTTGCAAACTTCTATATCCTAGCTAGAAGTAGCATTCTGTCTGTGAAATTTTAGATGCCCTATTTTTTCCCAGTATTTTCAATATTACTAGAAAATTGCAAGAACAGTACAAGGAACTTCCACATATCCTTCACCCAAAGATCCCGTTCAAGTTTTGCCAACTGTCCTAACATGTTCTTTATGAAAAGAGAATTCAAACCAGAGCTCCCATTGCACTTAGTTGTCATCTGTCCTGAGCCCACTTCATTCCAGAATGGTTCCTGAGTCCTTCTTTGACCTTTATGTCCTTAACATTTTTTAAGATTACAGGCCAATTGTTTCAATAATGTCCCTCAGTTTGGGTTTATCTGACGTTTCCTCATGACTACATTGAGGTTATGAATTTTTGGCAAGAATAATACCAGAGCCATGCTGAGCTGCTCCCCCTGCATCCCATCAAGTAGGAATCAGTGTCAGCTTGTGCCATCACTGGTAATGTTAACGTTGATTGCTTGAGTAAGGTGATGTCTGCCAGCTTTCTCCACTTTAAAGTTGCCCTGTTTTCCTTTAAAATTAGTAAATGTTTTGTGATGAGATACTTTAAGACTATGTAAATATCCTGTTATTTCTCTAACTTTCACCCACTAGTGTTAGCATTTATTGATGTTTTTGCCTGAATTAATTAGTACTGTGATGACTGCCAAATGAAAATTTTCTAATTCCATAATTTCTTCTGCATTTACTAGTTGAAATTTTACCGTAAGAAAGAGTTTTCTTTTGTCTCCATTTATTTGTCCACTTTTTAAGAATCAATGTGGAGTCGTGTATTCCACTGAATAAACCAAAAGCTATTATCCATTACTATCATTATTTATTTTCATGCTCAAAATGTCCCAGATTTGGCCAGTAGGCTCTTCTTCAAACTGGCTTCTGTGTCCTTTTGCTGTCTTTCGTGATTCTTTAAGTGCTTCCTTACTTTCTGGCACAACAAGATGTTCCAGGCTATTCTTACTCTTCTCTGCCCCTTCCCTGGAATGAGCCATTTCTTCAGAGAGCCTTGGGTCCTTTTAGGCTAAGTTGTATTTAGAAACTAAGGTGTGAGAGTTAAATGTGCTCCTTGCTACGGGGGTTTGCTGCATGCAGATTCTCTCAGCAGCTATAAGAAACATATGTACACACATATACATACATATATATCTTGAGTTATAAACCATGAGTTTACTTCCAAACCTCCAATGCCAACCCAACCACAGGGTTCATTCCAGCTTTCTTTCCTTTCGTGCTTGTAACTCTCTTCTCCCATGAGAAACCTAGCTCCCCCTGTCCTCAATGTATGTGCTTATTGCAGGATCCACATGTAAATCAGTCTCCTGCCCCACCAGGCTGCTGCCCAACTCAGCACCTTCCTCGCAGGGGCTCTAGTCCCACCTTGCCACCACCCACCTCAGCTTCCTCCCAAAACCGATGAGGCCACCCTCCCTTTTGGTCTCTTTCCTTGTGATGGCCTTTACCCCACCTCGCTACCACCGTGCTCTGCCACCTTCCTTCTTACTGTGCCTTTTTAAATATAAAACATTGTTAGAATTTTCTCTCCTTGGAATTAAAAAAACAAAAGTCATTCTTACACATAAAATGTGTTTAGAGTTGAGATAGTAAGTATATTATCAAGAATCAAAGATCTTTTTTTTGGTTAATATGACGTGTTTAGATGAATATTTTGATTTTTCATATTGTCCAATGTTGTACAATAAATAAGATTGAGCCAGCACTTGTTACAGAATGACTTCTGTCCAGGCTTTCAATGGAAATACATCAGTGAGGGTGAAGCCCCCGCTTTCTAGAGAGCATGACCAGTCAAAACAGCCTCGTCCTGGTCCACATAGACTAGTGATCTGATGACATTGTAGGTTAAGACCCACACTGTGTTGGGACTGCCTAAAGCAAGGTATTGCCTACTCAGAAGATACTTCAAACTCAACTCAGTCTTTTGATTTCCTTTATCAGAAGTGGTCCAAAAAGGGTCAGTCACTGACTTTGTATTTGTTGCCAGCCACATCTATATATTGAGGAAAGTACTAATGCTGAGGGCTCCTACTCTGGTTTTAGAGGTGGAAAGTACGTGCAAAGATTATTGGTGACAAATGCGTCCATTTCTTTTTTTCTGCTGCTGGACCCCGTAACTAGACTTCTCTTTATTGTTTAAGTTCATGGTGGTGGGAGAGTTTAAATTTGCTTTAAACATGCAGATGGGCTCAGGAAAATGAAAATAGGCCGTCTGGCAATAATCCAGGCCTTTCCTAGAGTTCTTCTGCAGTAGCAACTGTTCTCATCCCCTCTCCTAAGGGATAAATGGTGTGTTGAAAAAAATACTCCTGTTTTTTTTTTTTATCTCAAAGTATTTTTTAATTGTTAATTCTATTTTTAAAAATCATAATCTGACTTCTATTTCTGGCCATATGGTAGATAAATATTTTTTGAATCCTTTTAAGAATTGATGTGCTGGTAAGAAAATAAGGAATACTTAGAGGCTAAAAATGTAAGTGAAATCAGGAACCCACAGAGGTAAGATAGCAGTGAGGCTGACTTCACCTTGAGGGCTTTTGCCAAACTGTGTGAAGTTTAGCTTTGGTTTGCACACCCTTTGTGATTCAGGGTACCAAGGACAAATCCCAGGGTCCTTCTAAGGTGGGCATTTTTGGAAAGTTACCCACTCCTGAACCCCCTATATAAACCTGGGACCCTAAAAAGTTGTATCTCCAATATAAGAGTAAACAAGAAAGAAGTCCACTTAGTCCCAAGGAACTGCAAGAAAATGTACTTGTTTCATATCTTGGCACTGAGTACAGTTGGAGAAAGTTCCCTGATAATTTATAACCATATGGTGATCTCTACAAAGAACCGTACCTCATGTGCAAACTGCGTGGGTAGTCTGAAAAAATCTCAAACATAAAGTTTAGTTTAACCTAGAATGACGGAGTCCTTGGGTGCCTGGCACAATCAAGAAGAGCCCATATCCAAACTGTATCTCAAAAATTTTCACAGATTAATTTCACAGAAAATGTGAGCTCTTTTTTAAAAAATATCAAAACACCATGAGGATACTTTCCATATAAGAACCAGAATAATCTATAAATGGAAAAATAATACAGAATGTAAAATATTTGTATATTTAATATTTTTTAAAGTTTAAAATCATGATTTAAAATCAAGAGATTATACTAATGACCAATGATCTTTTTGTCAGTGACTAAGTAGAAATTCTAGAAACAAAAATTCAAAATTAAAAACTCAGTGGAAGAGTGTAACAGTCAATTAGAAATAGGCAAAGAGGGAATTCAAGAGCTGGAATATGAATTTGAAGAAATTATAGAGTGCAGTACAGAAAAACCAAAGATGGGAAATATGAAAGAGATAAGAGATGCTGAAATACAATGAAACTTATAGCATATGTCTAATTAGAATACCTTAAAAAAAAGGAGAGAAATAATGGAGTAGAGATAATATTTAATGGAACATGGCTGAAAATGTTTAAGAATTGATGAAAGACACAAATCCTGATGATTTACAAGCAGAATAAATGCAAAGAAATATGCCTACTTACGTCACAGGGAAACTGCAGAGAACCAAAGAGAAGATCTTAAAACCATCCAAAGATCAGAGGGGGATTACCTACAAAGGAAGGAACAGGCTGTCAGGTGACACTTCCACAAAGCCAGAGGGCAGGGGAACAAAATGTTTATCAAATTGAAAGAAAAAAAAATACATGAACATAGAAATCATTACACAGCATAAATAACTCTTCAAATTGAGGATAAATAGACATTTTGGACAAGCACAACTAAGAGAATTTGAGGTATAAGAAGGAATTATGAGAAAGAAAGATAGAATTATAATATAGTATTGTTATAGGAAGGAATGATTCGAGTTCATTTGTTCTAAGGTTCTTCATGTGGAAGGTAAAAGCATTGATTAACTTTAGATTTAATTATCCATTTTAAAATTTGAGGTAAACAGTAGAAGAATAAAAGACTATATTTAATTTTTATATGAGTAGAAAAAAATGAAGTCTTTGATTCAAAATAAACAGAAAAGAGAAAGAAGGCTAACTAAAAAGGCAAATAAACAACCTAATATAGACTATTTAAATAAATAAATAGTGTGTATACACTGGGTACCATAAGTGAAAATGAAAAGACATGGGTGAAACAAAACATAGTGTGAGAGAAAACAAAGTCTCAGATGAATACACACGATATGATTCAGTTATATAAAATTCAAAAACATGAAAAACAAACAATATATTGTATAGAAATACAAAGGCGAGATAAAACTACAAAGAAAAGCAAAAGAATAATAAACACAAAATTTAGGATAATGATTACTTCTGAGTGGGAATGAGGGATTAGCATTGAAAAGGGACAAACGGGGAAATTCAAAACTAATGAAACTGTTCTTTTTCTCTAAATGAATGGGTGAGTATGTGGTTGTATGGTTGTTCGTTGTATTGTAATGCTTATGCCCTCCACAAAGTACATAGGTATTTTTTTGTCTACTCATTATTTAATAAGAATAATTTAAACATTTATAGTTATTTGAATTTGACTTTTTTATGCAGTATGAAATAGGTTTCCAATGTTATTTTGTTCCAGGTGGATAGCTAGTTGCCCTAGCATCATTTATCACATAGCTATCTTTTTCCCATTAGAATGGTCACTCTTGTCAAAGATCTAATTTTCATATGCATTGAGATTTATTTCTGGATCCTCTCTTCAATTTTATTGCCAAATCTACAGTCATTGGTTTGTCTATTCCGTGGTCAGTATCAGTGATTTTATCACAGCAGCTTTCTGGTTTGATGTTCTGATATCTGCTAAGGCACATCCCCTTCACTGTTCTTTTCTCATCTTCCTTGGTTATCTAGGGCCAGTTATTTCTTCAAATGAACTTTTTAAGATCATTTTATCTAATTCCAAAAAGATTGCATTAAGTTTGTAAATTTATGGTAATGTCTTCCCACCCAAGAATAAGAAATGTCTTTGCATTTGTTCAAATCTTATTTTATGAGCTTCAATAGGATTTTATAGTGTTTTCCATATAGCTCCTGTAGCTTTCTTGTGAAATTTAGTCAGAAATATTTTATAGTTTTTACCATTATTATGAGTGGACTATTTTTTCCTTTTGCATTTCTAATTATTCATTGGTAACGTCAAGAAGAATGATTAATTTTGGAATATTTAATATCTGTCCAACTAGTTCATCATACTTCTCTTATAATTCTAATATTTTTTCACTAGAGTCTCTTGGTTTTCTAAGTATACAGATACATAATCAGCAAAAAGAGTTAGTTTCTAGTTGTCTTTGTTTTACAAATGTTAATGGTTATATCATTTTCTTGTCTTATTATACTTCCTTTTTGAATAAAAATGGTGATAACAGGTTTCCCTGTCAGGCTCCTGGTTTTAATTGGAAACACTTAGTGATTGGCTATTTAAGATGACATATTTAAGGAGTTTTCTTCTATTTCTTATTCCTTTAAGCTTTTATTTGGAATGACTACTGTTTTTTAAGACTTCTTTTATTTCTGTTTTCACTCTGGGTTTTGAGATATATCTTCTTTGATCTCGGAAGCCACTAATTTAAGTCTCAATAAGGACCATTCTCTCCTTAAATTCCTCTGATTTTCTTTTTGGTTCAAAAATGATGATTCTCTTAAAAACCCTCTTTGTGCTGTTTTGATTCTCCTGGAGTTTTGGTATTTTGTTGTCACTATTTAAGCTGCTACCCTTCTCCTCTAGCAGCTCTTATTCTGATCATTCTTCCTCTTTCTGGAGGCTGGACTTGCCAATGTATCTGGTTATTTTTCATTGCCTGGTCGTTGGGGCTTAAGTTCAGACACCGAAGTACCTTAAGGCAGTAGCAGTCTCACAAATAGTGTCTGATAGAGCAGTCACTGACCCTGTGGTCCTCTTGTGGAAGTAGACAGGTTGTCAGACTTCTATGGCAACCACGGAGGAAGCTTTCTATTCCCGGGTCTGCCTGTGCTTTCCTGGTCTCGGGGGTAGAGCAGAACCAGCCCACCCATTCAGCCAGAAAAGCCAGCCTCCCGGGAACCTTCAGGCCCACCTGCCAGTCTCAGCAGCTACTTGGCTCGGTTGAGCCAGAAGGTTGAAGTTGAGAATAGAAAAAAGAAAATTACCTATTTGATATTGTTACTAAGCTTTGTCTTGATATTATCCAGTACATATTTTTATGGGTGATAATCCTGTTGAGAGAAAAGGGCAGATCTTTGAGAGAAGAAATTGACACCCTACTGATTACAAAATAATCATTTTTTGTGCTAATATTAGACATTTTAATTGAGCTCCCATTTTTTTCTTTAAAAGTATAATCACAGAAAAGAGCACGCTATCATTGTGAGACACATCTATGACAGGTGATCCAATCAAGACAAGGTGTAGACCCAGGGGTAGCACTTGCACAGCAGGTAAAGGACCCTGGAAGAATTAACATCCCTCTGCGCTGGCAAGTCTCAAAGAATAAGCTGGTGGGGGAACATCACAGAGGCTCATGCTGAGTGACTACATAATAATCCCTGGAATAATTGGAGGCAGCCTGGGGTGTCATGGCCTTGTATCATTAGTTGGTGGAGAAGCAGCAAAGAACCCACGTAATGGGGCATCGGCGAGACAGTGCAGACCCATTGAGAGTGGCAACATCTGGTCCCCTCAGCTACAAGATCGAGGGAGCCCTGAGGAGTTGGAGAAGGTGACAAGAGAGCTCAGTACCTGAAGGAAAATGAGGGGTCTGGTGACAGAGAATAAGACAGATGCAAGCTGAAGAGGCTTTAGGCAAAGAAAAGGAGCTTGGGGATAGGAATATATTTGGAGGAAGTGCTCTAAAACAAAGCCATTTTGTAAAAGAAACTCTCCTAAGGGCAAAATCCTATTGTACTTTACATTTTCATGCAGCTTTTCCTCCCAAGAAGGTCTCCAAAATAACCCTTCAAAAGCCAGTTGAGACAACTTGATAGGGCAAATAAAGGAAAAACAAAAAGATTTTGTAGTTTTGTTACAGCCAAAAGTCGTCCAAGTGAAAACACAGGCTGTGACGTCCATCCTAAATTCACAGATGTGAGATGAGTTGTCGCTGTCAGGGCATCTCTGTACGCCCTCTCGTGCTACCAAGAAGGAAGCGAGGCTCACACATGAGAGAGAGACGCCTCGGGGATCACCGGCCCCTGCTCTCCCACCCAGGGCTCCCCACAGTCTCCACTCTTGCCACTCGCAATCTGTCGCCGTGGCTGTCTCTTTAAAACCGTGGATTTCTGACTGCTTAGCTGTCCAGCCACCCAATCTGGGGTCTCTGCCAGGTCTTCATGACAGCTGCAGTCTTCCGCCTGCCATTCCCTCAGCCCGCTCAGTGCCAGGCCCCGTGCCAAGCTCTGAATGTGAGAGAAGTGCAGCCTGGCCCTGGCCCTGAAACCACAGCAAGTCTGTGAAGGCCGCTGCCCAGGGCCCTGCCCCAGGGCCTGCTGCTGTGTCTGAGGAGCCAAAGGAGCAGGAGATCCTGGGGCGCAGCCCGGCAGCTCCTTCCGGTGGAGTGTACCTATGGCAGGCCTGGGGGAAAGCTCTAGGAACAGTGGGTCAGGTGGCTTCACTGTCGCACGCTGTAGAGGGGGAGATGTCATAGCTGTGCCGAGGGCTCCCAGAAGGAAGAGAAGTGATAGGACCTGTCCATGGTGAGTGGGCCTGAAGACCAGTGCAAGATGTGCTGGCGTCAGGGCCCAGATCGGGAGCCACCTGTGCAACTGAGCTCTAGGCTTCCCCCAGCTGTTCAGGGCCTGGTGACCACCTGATGCCACCCTTAGGTGTTGAGTGGAGGCAGCAGAGTCCATGCTGCAGATCAGTCTAGTTACTTTGCCTTCAGAATGTGTCATGTCATAGTCCCCCTATGTAGAAGCTGAGCCAAGTTTACGTGGGCCAAGCAATCCCCTGATGCAAGGGAAACTGCAAGGGAAGCATTTCCTCAGGATATTTTGAAGCACGCTATTTTGTGTCTGCCTTTTAAAACCATTCAATACTTTCAATATAAGTATGTTCCCCTTTCCATTAAGGCTGGCTTTCTGAAGACAGCAACTACCCCACACCTGTATGCACTTGACTCAGTAAAACCAAATGGCTTCCTCTTTTCTAGTCCTATTTATTCAATCTGTCACTAATTCAGATTGTCTGAATTGAGCACCTACTATGTGCCAAGCTCTTTATATGAGCATTGTGGTATGTTCTGACGCAGCAGCCGCCACCGCCATGGGGAAGTGGTGCTACACCATCAGCTCGCACAGCCTCTGGCTCCAGCTCCTTCTCTCTCTGCTCTACCGGGGCCTTTCCCAGATGAGTGTTCTCTCTGTCTCAGTAAAGCTGACCTAAGTGGTTGGGGCCCTCATGTTCCTCCCTTTCTGGGGTCTTTTTGTGAGGGCTGGGGCTTCAAAGGAAGGAGAGGCCCCAGGTAGTAGAAAAGGATGAGAGTCCTTGGCAGCCTCCTCAGGTGACATCTGTCACTGTAGCCACTTAGATAGTATTGAGAAAAGTACCCAACACTTGGGAGTAAGGCCAGGGGAGGGTGGCAGGTCCTCCCAGTGTCATATCAGGGCCTTGTTTAATAGGCCCACCTGAGGATTATTTACTGATCCAGGCTGGAGGGTTGCATCTTTTTACCAACTCACTGTTTGCTATCGATTAAAGGCCCAAACTGTGCAGTTACATGTTAACTTGTATATTTGTTCCCAGTAAAGATGCAAATTATTTTTTCTGATGAAAAAGATAATCCCAAAGGTTGTAGTTTTCTTATCCTGCAGGTCATTAACCAGCTGCTTGCCCACCCTAGGCATCTCACCCCAAACTGCTTTCTCTAGTGCCCACATAACTCCTTGAATTCCGCTTTGAACCAGCTCTACCCTCCTGTGGGTTCCCTCATTAATAAGTTGAACAAAGCTTTAACACGTGCTCACTTTATATCATCATGAGAGTTTTGGTTTTAAGTTTTTGAGAAGTATACTTTGGCACTTGTGTTTGGTGTGTGTTCTTCATCAGTGACCAGAAATAACCACCTCCTAAAGCCCTGCCCAGGAGCATTGGACAATATGTAGAAACATTTGTGCTTTGGTTTGATATGAATTGGTTAGATACAAACTCTTCAGACAGAATTGAGATTTGTACTGACAGATTAAAGATCTTCCTTCTCTCTCCATGTTCCAAGCATTTCCAACTTTGACTTAGTGGTTTATTTTGAAGCCAATTTGTTAGACTTCGGTTTAGGATCTGTAGGCAATACACACGACAGGTTGTATTACCTTCTGGCAGTGGAAAACCATGTGTTTCTGTTAAGCTTTGGGACCTGGGGAATTTGGTCAAGTCTTTCAGAACTGGTCAAACTTCTGTTTTCATCCAGCGCACAATAGCATTGGCCTTGTGGTTGAGTTTGAAATTGCCTGTGGTCACTGAGAGGGCATCACATCTGCCCAGCGGTCACCTGTCCAATTTCAGGCAAAATGGTGGGGGTGGGGGCAGGGAGGTGCTGAAGCTGGGAGACATCACAGTGGGGGCCAGGCGTCCATGCATGGCAAGGAATGGGTTTCGGCCTGTGATGGTCACAGATCCAAGCAAGGCTTTCTCCTATAGCACTGTAAACCTCTAGCTCTTAGGAAAGTTACTGTGTAGGCCTCCAAGCTGTGTGTCCATGCAGTGTGTGAGCAGCAGAGGTCCCACAGGTCAGGGCTGCTAATGCTTGCATATATCTTGATACTGGAGAGTGACTGTGGACATCTGGGCCCTCCCAGCATGAGTTCCTTGAGGCAGGGACCGTATCCCCAGTTGAGTAGATTATTCCAGATCTGAGGGATTTGGAGTGAGACTGATTGAAATCTAGGCTTCACCATCTACTTGCTGTCTCGCTGTAGGCAAGTCACTTCTGGACTCATACTTCCTCATCTATAAAATGGGCACACATGTTCATGCCACAAATACATGCTGAGTAAGGCCTGTGTGTCTACTTTATAGGGTTGTGATGAGGATTAAATGAGAGTCAGATGAGACCATAGATTCTAAGTGTTTAGCGTAGTGCCTGTCACTTGGCGTGCCTCAGTAAATAGTAGTTACTTTAAGCATTGCCCTCTCTAGCTGGGTGTTAACACACACAGATTCTCTTCCCAACACTTGAGTATGATGGAGACTTTACAGGGTGGAGGTAGACAAGAGGCAGCCCCAGCACCCAGGGCATCCAGAGTGTATGGGGGCCCCTACCAGGGTGGCCTGTGGTCAGAGCTCAGGGCGGGCCACTGTCTTCCCTCCAGCAGCCCTGAAAGGTGCCAAGAGCTTTCTAACCTATGAGATTATTGGAGGACACACCTCTTTCAGCCAGGAGTATAGCTGGGAGGGCTGAATGTCAAGGTGACAGGACCTCCCCCCATTTTCCCAGGCGGTCCAGTTGGGCAAGGTGGCATCTTTGCATCTGCATCACAGCTTCCTGCAGTTTGGCTCTGCCTGGCAACATTTGCCCCAGAGCAGGGCTGTATGAGCCAGACCTCTTCTTGTGCCAGGCTTCCTTGCCCCGCACACGAGATGCCAAGGCACCCCAGGCTGCTCCGCACACCCGTTTCCCTGTGTCCCTGCCCTCCTCACATTCAGATCTCAGGTCAAATCCACCTCCTCAAAGAGTCTGCCCTGACCACCAGATTGAAGTGTGCCCACCACAGCAGCCTGTTTATTTCCTTCCCAGTGTTTAACACAATCCACGTTTGTCTTGTTTGTTTATCTGTCAGTTCACTCTCTTGTGTGTCTTCCTACACTTTAATGTAAGTGTCCTGAGGATAGGATCCTATTCTGTCTTTGTCCCCAGCACCTAGAATCAGGTCTGGTGCATAGTAGGTGCTCAGTAAATATTTCTTGGGTGGATAGGTGGATGGAGGGCTGGCAGGCAGGCACTCCTGAAGTGACCTGTTGTTACTATCCACCCCATCTGGGGGTAGAGATGGCATCAGACTGGAGAGCTGGGCCTCTGCCTGGGTCTCACACAAACCCAAATTCTGCATACAAGGCACTTGGGTAGTCTGCAACAAGGGAGTGACCACTGAACAGGCACTCTGTCTCTGGACCACCTTGGGCATGTCTGAGAGTATGAGTTGTCTTAAAGCAGGGAGGAGTATGGGGACCATTATCTCCAGCCCCTGGACCACACGCCCCACATATCTGCACATCTCTGCATACACATGGCTCTTCTGCAGGCAAATTCTCAGCTCTAGGTCTTTAAGAAAGCTGACCACGCCCTGAGGTAGGGGCTGCAGCTCCCCCATGGGTCAGTATGGATGCATAGAAGATAAAGTGTATAATCCGTGTGTAAGAGGCTGTATCTGCCTATGGATGGGCACTTGGCTCCCGAACAAGTACCTCCATCTGCAGAAGCTATAGGCAGCTGCTGTGCCAGGCTGGGGTCTATGGCAGGTGGCAGACGAGGTTCTTGGTACTGTGCATGCTGCCTCTGGTTTTCTGCTTGCACAGCCCAAGTTCCTTGGCCTGCTCTGGGCTCTGCAGTTGAGCAGCCTCCTCAGAGCCCTGCTGTCACCTCACTGTGGCTTCATAGTGGAGTGGGGTGAGGTTGTGGGGATTCAGCCCCATGTCCTTTGCTGGGGGCACTGACAGGCTGGGGAAGGAGGCCTAGGAGGACCCCTGACTGAGATTGGAGTGGGGACCTTGCAAGACCTTGTCAAAGGAAAGGTTGGGGGTTTTCATCAAGCTGAAGAAGAGTTCTCAGACACAAAAAAGCTGCATTGGGCAAAACAGGCCAGTAGGCGATTGGCATTCCAAAGTGGAAAAGCTAATGGGTTTTCCTTCCTGTGTCATTCGGGGCACCATCCCTGAGAAGGGAGCACTCATTGGTTTACTTTGGGCCAAGGAGCCAGTTACAGAGACTGAGGCAGAGTTTGGAAGCAGAATCACCCTTAGATGTGGTCGGCTGTGAGCAGGCAGCGGAGGAGGCTTGCTGCTCCCTCAGTCAGCCCACCTCAGGGGCTACCTCCTTCATGCCCTCCCCTGGGGTCAGGAGGGCTTGCCTGCCACAGTCCCACCACTATCCACCTGTACTGCACTCCTGGGTCTGTGACATTCTCATCAAGAGTCCTTATTCAAATCACACAGGGAGTCTTTAGCACCAACAGGCACAAATGGACTTGTTTCTCCTGCTGCCATAACTTTAATGTAACAATTCCCATTTCTGACCATGTTCAGTAAATTTAATTAGTGTTGAAAAGCAGCTTACTTGGCAAGATGATCAGTTTTTAACCTGGGTAAACGACTTTCTTTATGACTATAAATTAAGCACATTATATCTTTTCATGCATCGTGGTTGTCCTTACAAATACTGCAGGCAGTTGCTGGTGGTCTCACTTGGTTACCTTTCCCATTACGGTTTTATCATCATCCTGGTGGGAGTGGGGAATTCATTATGTTTTAATGACAAAGAGGAAGTGGTGACAAGGGGGCTTGTTTAATGAGGAGCCCACCCCTTGGTCAGGGTCTCTGAGGCCACGGATCAGACTCTGGGCCTGTCCCTGCCCGGGGTGTTCTCAGCTCTCCATGGGACCAGCTGTCAACAGCCTTTGTGAAGGGCATATGCAGGGTTTAAAGCTACTTTTGTCTTAATTGCAAGTAATTAGAAATCAAATATTTGCTGCCAGCCAATTTCCATGTCAGAGAGAACCTGAGTGTTCCTGACAACTTCCATGGCCACAGGTTGGCACAGGTGTTTTCTTAACACTGACCCCTCGGAGCACAGCCCATGGGGAAGGCTGTGGAAGTCACACATGCAAGCTAATCAAGTGTGGGCATCTGATGCACCCGTGTGATGCTGGTCCTCAGAGGTGTTCACTATGATCTGGGCATACTGGCATTTCAAAGGAGAGGGTTGGGTAGAGTGGGTTCTCGCCCATCCACTGTAAGCTGGCTTCAGCTTGACTGCCTGGGCTGGATTAGGTGGTCTCTGAAGCCCATACCTGCTCTGCCTCTCTAGGGTTCTAGTTCCCTTTACGCCAGAAGGCCCAACTCCTGGACATTTGTCTCCCCTTCATACCTCTATCCCTCCACTTTCCTCTGCCTCCTTTGGAGGAGGCAAGGGGAAACATACCCTCAGAAGGTCACTGCACATGGGGCCCCCACCACCCTCCCCATCCCAGCCCCTCATCTGGCTTTTGAACTGCACTAAATCAGCCATACAGAGATCAGCTCTTAAAATTCCTGTGTTTCTTAAAACCTGAGTGTACTGGGGCCACACGAGGACAAGGGCCCAGCACCTGTGGGGCCTCCTGAGGCCAGAGAGTGGGGCAGAGCATGGGGCAGACACTGCAGTAGGGGACTCAGAGAGGGGACATTTGGATTTGAGCTGGTAGTGAGCACCTTGCAGTAGAAATGGCCCCCAGCAGAGAATTGGAGCTGCTTTAGCCAGAGGGAGAGAGAAATCGGGGTGCCAGGAGGGACAGCCAGAGGAAAAGCCCCAGAGCAAGTTCAGAGAGGTGGCAGCTCAGATTCAGCATCTGCTTCTCCAGCATGTGTGGTTAGTGGTTCCTGTCCAATCTGCACGGGAAGTTTATTAAAACAGGGATCCAATGGCAATGCTCTGTGTCCTGGCCCTATCTTGGGAAAGAAACAAAGGCTGATATTTTTAGAGCTGTGTTAGTTTCTTCTAGTAGCCGCCAGCACTTTCCAGGATAACCCATTTTCTAACAACCCAGGAGAATCACACTAATCAAACACACTCTATGGCAAAGCAGCCATAAACACCGTGAGCAGGCCCTCCAGCCCAGAGCCTCCCCTGGCCAGGGACCTGCCTTCCTTCCTTCCCCTTTTCAGCCCACCACCAGCCATCAACCTTGACAGGAAGGCGAGCAGAGGGCCACTGAATGCCAGCGGGCCTTCACAGTGACATGCGAACAATTAGCAAAGTGGATAAAAGAGATTCACGCTGGCTTAGGATCTGCACTTTTACACTGCTCAGAGATATTTTGACCTTCTAGTTTATTATGATTCAAGAAAAAGTCAATACTTCTTAGCTTGCCAAGGCTGGAGGAATTTAAATGAATCATTGAATCAAGCAGTTAATCTGCCAATAAACTGATTTTTTTTCCTTTCGAATCTATAATGATGAACAGCAGACTTAACCAAAAACAAGAAAAAGAAGATTTTTTTTTCCTTAGACATTTTAATCCCATGGGATGGGAGCTGGGGCTGAAAGTTCGGTCTTGACTACCAGGGCCATTTTGTCTTGCTGAGTATTTTGACTAAGATTTAATTAAAACTTAAAGCAAAGTCTTCTGTGGTCATAAAATCTGCATTCACATTTTGATTATTTGTATTTTGATATCCCTGTGAAATTCCCAACATTCCATGTGTTGCCATCAGTGACGCATACCAATCATCTCCTGTTCTGGACTCCTGGAGGGCAGTGTGGGGGCCTGTTTGGCCTTTCACTTGAATGTGCCCTGCCCTCTTTGGTTGTGCTCAATGGGCACCACTGCCTGAGATCATTGTGGGTGTGTGTTGGGTGCAGGGGACACCCAAACAGTGTGACAGCTACCATTTCCAGGGTCCTGGCCTTCTTGCCCACAGCCACAACATGGTGTTAGAAAGGACTGGGCAGTGAGGAAAGGCTGCTGGTAGCTCTGCTGCTGATGTGTGTCTTGGAGAACTGTGTTCTCCCCAGAAGAAAAGGCCAGCCTCTGGCCTGCCTTCCTAGGCTGTCCCCCACACCCATCCTGAACACCTGGCACTGCTTTCTTCTTATGCCACACTTCTTCCCTATACTATGCAGTGGCTCCCCGGTGCCTACACTATCATACCTAAATTCCTCTGCCTGGCTCTCTAAGTCTCCCAGGACCACACCTTGCCTCCCCTACCTGTATCCCTGTGTGCAGCTCCTATTCATATCTGGTCTCCTACCAGAGGCATGCAAATGCCACCTGCAGAGCAGCTGGGAGAGCCATGGCTCAAGCCCCTGTGTCTCTGGGAAAGCCCTCTCCTCTCCATCTCCACCTCCATGACCCCTGTCCCCACTCACTTCTCCAAAAAACAGCCCCTTGGCTCCTGTAGCTCTTTGCCTGACCTTATCTCATGGCCCTGGTCACATTTGGTCTCGGATCAGAGTTATACCTACATGGGTGTTACCACCTTACAGAATGACGAGGTCAGAGAGAGGGCTTGTCATCTTTGGGACCTTAAGGCACCTAGCACACAGCCTGGCCCAAAGTCATCATGTGACAAAGGAAAAGAAGGAAGGAAGGAAAAGGGGAGGGGAACTATTTTTTAAAAAAGTCCTTGATTTCAGTAGGCTCTTCAGTCTAGGAGGTTGTCTCAGGGCCTGGAAACAGTGGCAGCAGGCTTTCTCCTCTGGTGTAAGGCACCTCTTTGTAAGCAAGAATGGCTGGGTGTTTTCATTTTTCAGTCAGCAGCAGGAAAAATAAGCCTAAGAAAGAGCCTGAAGAGTGTATCGAAAGCCCTCCTGTGGGTCCCAGCATGGGTAGGTGTCGTGTCTGAGATGCTCAGAGGGAGTCAGCTATAAACCTGAGCCATGCATGGCAGTATACCCTTCTTGTTACCAGTGGTAGCCTCTTGTTGGAGGGATAGGGACTCTGTCAGGGACCCCAAGCCACCCAAGCCCCACCTTTGGTAGCCTCAGCTTCCCAGGCAAATGGGGCCTCTGCTTTCGAGCCACGCAGGACGCCCGTAACCCCTGCCCCCTGAGTACTTGCAGCTGACCCTCTGTGTTTGTGTGCCTGGCAGGGCTTTCCGGCCGCAGTGGGCTGCTGGCCTCCTGCGGGAAGAAGTTCTGCAGCCGAGGGAGCCGGTGCGTGCTCATCAGGGAGACGGGGGAGCCCGAATGCCAGTGCCTGGAGGCGTGCAGGCCCAGCTACGTGCCTGTGTGCGGCTCTGATGGCAGGTTTTATGAAAACCACTGTGAGCTCCACCGTGCTGCCTGCCTGCTGGGGAAGAAGATCGTCATCGTCCACAGCAAGGACTGTTTCCTCAAAGGTAGGAAGATGGCTCCCTGCCTATGCTTTGGGGCTTTATGATTGATCTTCTAATGCCCTTTCGACAGTGACCTGGGTGCTGAGTCTACAGGTTGCATGTGGTAAAGGAAATAAAGAAAAAGACTAGTGTGTAACAAAATGGCCACAGTGGTATTTCAGTGATGCATATTCTGTGTGTGTCCCACCTGCAGAGACCCCCTGCCCTTAGAGGAAGCCCTATGGTGAGCAGAATCCAGGGAAGTGGGTGCTGCACGTGTCCATTAGGGGCCAGACAACAAGGTGTTACCCCGGTCTCCACATAGTGTGGGCCCTTGCAAGATGGTGACAGGGACCACATTTACCCCTCTGAACAGAGTCCCATGAATCAGGAGGCCATGCTGTGCATAGAATGTGGCCAGACAGACAACAGCACAGTGGTTCCCAGCATGGTAGTGACACAAACTCTGGCCTAGAGCAGTTGCTGATGGAAAAGCATTCCATGCCTTGCCTGTTCATACCTCTGAGCAAGGCAAAGAAGCCCTTGCGTGGACATCAGGAGCTGGGACCAGAAGGGGGTCATGCTTTGTGCTGGGGTTGAGTCAGGAGATAAGGGCAGCATCAGCTCCCACTCGACTGTAAGAGCCACAGGGCAGAGCTGTGGCTGCTTTACACGCTAATATATTCCCAGCACCTAGCACAGTGCCTTGCACCAACAAGGATGGTACAAGATGGCTCACAGATGTTTAAAAATGTAAGAGTTAGCATGCACATTCCTGTGTAGATGTGGCCCCAATAAATAGTGCGTGCCACAGCCTATAGAAGTATTTGTTATCCTGAAACAAAATGGGCACCCATGAATGAATTAGGGAGTGTACAAGGCAGAAGCAGCATGTGAGCAGATGGGAATGGCCCACATAGACCGAGCAGGGGACGTTGGAGGTGGGAGAGCCCACCTGGGATCACATGAGGTCAGAGACCTGCTTTGGGGTGGGGCAGAGAGGAGGGGAGGAGGCTTGGGACAGAGACCTGATAAGTGCCTGCAAGGCCAGCAGATGAGGGCTCTGGACCAGTCCAAGCTGTGGAGGTCTGAGCACCAGGCAAGAAAGGGCAGAGCTCCAGCCTCACTCTCACAGGCTTCCAGCCTAAGCATGCATGACATGTGATACACATGTGCGCATGGGTATTCACGGCCAAAGCGGTGCAGCACAGGTATGCTGGTCTCCACTGCCTCTGCCCGTGCCACCTGCACCCACATAGTGGGGTGCTTCCCCACCTCACACGCCAGCCATGGCAGCCTGGGGTCCTGGACAGGGCAGAGTTATGGAAAGGCACGTTTATCCTGTGATGGGAATAGTCTTGGACACTTTGACAGCTGTGCTTATGATGCTAATGCTGAGGTGCTTCAGAGATCATGAGCCACATTATGGAAATGAGGCCAAAATGAGGCTAGGCAAAAACACCCCCGGTTGGGAAGCACTGCCCAGCGCATGCCGCTGAGTCTTCAGCAACCACATACACTAAAACACTTGACCAATTGCTCCAGCTTTATTGGCCGTGTTGAATTTTATAGACTAATGTTCCATTCTCCAGTTTCCAATATCCCCCAAATTGCATCTTTCTAAACGTTTCTATTTCTGCATCAGAGTGTGCACGCCTCCCTCACCATCGGTTATTCAAATGGCATTTCTTATTTCACGCAAGGGGAAAACCAGCCACCACAAAACCTGCTGGGGTGAGGGACGTTGTGGGGTGAGCTGGCGCACAGTGAGGGGGGTGCAGGCCGCCTCAAGCAGATCAGGGCTCAGTTCTGCTTCATGCGGATTGAATTTATCCACCAAATCCTTCTGAATCATTGGGTTCGTCACAGATTTTGTGAGTTCCCACCCACTCTGTGTAGCAGAACCGTTCTGCTAAAGACCCTTTTCTGTGGAGAGTGGTGCCTGTGAGCTCCCAGAAAGACCGAAGGTTGCATCCCAGCTCTGGTATTTCTCTGCCGTGTGGCTTTGGGTACATCACTCTACTGCTCTGGGCCTTTTCCTCAGCTGTAAAACAGAACTAATGGCAGTCCCTGCCTGCTTCTGCCTTGGAGAGCAGTGAAGGAGACGCTGTACAAATACAAACACCTCTTTGCACAGTACCTGGCATGTTGCAAGTATTCAGTATTGATGATACCTGCCATCAGTATTTATTCTTCTACTCTAATGTGGCCACAGGCCTAGAGCAGAGAGATGCACAACTATGAAAGGAACACAGAGGCAGGAACAAGGGCTCCACCCAGGAGGTTTAGGGGGACGTTTCTGGGCTCAGATGGCTTAATGGTAGATGGAGGATGAGCAAGGAAGATGCTGAGTGTCAGACCCTGACGCTGTCCTGGAGGTGCCCACCTGGAGCTAAGGCTTCTCTTTCTGCAGATGGCCCCGTGTGTCTGGACTCCACAGAAAAGCCTTTGGTGTCTCAGGCCCAGGGCCAGCTTCAGTCTGGCAGGCAGGAGAGCCGAGATGCCTCTACTCCCCCAGCAAGCCCATAGGGAGTGCCTGGCAAACAGAAAGGCCCGTGTACCCAGTAACAGGGGCTTGATGGGGGGAAGGCAGGCCAGCCCTAAGGAAGGTGCTTTGGGGTGAGAGCTTCTCCACCTTCACCAGAACCACAGCTGCAACAGGAAGCAGAGGAAACAGATGAGGGTGGCTCTACTGAAGGCAGGGCATGGAGGGTCTGGGAAGAAAGGAGGACGCAAAGAACAGCTTCCTGCAGTCTACATCCCATAAGGGCAGCAGAATGTTTAATGCCAGCTTGAGTCCCATTGATGTCAATTTGTCATTTGGCCCAAATTTCCAGGGAGTTATTAACACAGGAAATGAAACCACCTTTTTTTGTTTCATGCAAACAAAAATTATAAAATTATCCATCTTCTATTCTCTATTTCTACCAAACTTTACAAAGAGAAGTTATGACTTCATTCTCAGGGGGTTTATCTGCCCCCCAGAAGTCAATATAAGGCAATCCTTGTGGGGCAGGAGTATGTCAAGCGAGGGGAAAGAGGTGGTAGATCATGCCAGGCCAAGCCACTGTGGTTTGGAGCGCACCTTCTGTGGTCAGAGTCCCTGAGCCGCGTCAGGGAGGGTTGCTCCTGAGGACTGGTTGGGGACACACAGCCCTCACCACACCACAAGGGAGAAGAGGCGGCATTCTAAGCCCCATTTACAAGAAAACTTCTGGTATCACATTCCAGTTGCTATGGTAATGGGATTCCTTGTGAAAGCAAAATGAAATATAATATCATTTAGGGGTCATTAGCATGTGTGAAAATCAAACTGAACTCAAAAACATTGCTTCAGCTAGAGTTTGCAGCTTTGATCCCAGATCTCTTGAATCACAAGCAGGGTCTCTCTCACCAAAAGTCAGGGGAAAAAAGGGATGTAGGAAAGATGTATCTCTTCCTTCTTGTGGCAAAATCGGAGTCACATTTTTCCTCAGCACCAAATACTACCAAGAGAATACCAAGATATTGGGTGGAATTCACTGTTTAACTTCTTATACAGTTTGTGTTTTCAAAGTTATCATGGGACATCACATTCCTATTTGTGTATTAGTGGATACTTTTTAAATTGTTTTTCTGGCTTGTTTTGAATTCATGCTTTATCTCCTATGCTGCTCAAGAAGACGAGCTTGCCCTTGAGCAATTACTCACCATGCCAGGGTTCTGTTATACCAGATGATACAGTGTCATAGTTGGGCAGTTTTCCAAACAAACCATGAAATTCTGGAAGAAAGGAGGCTGTTAGAGGTTCAGTCTTGAGTGGACCCTTGAGCTTCCTCAGCCTGAATGGCATTTGCAGGTGCACTTTGGAATTTCTGAGGGGAGTTCCCAAGATAATGAAATCAGAGAAAATAATTTGCTTTTGGGGCGGGGGAATTAAGCATACTACAGGCTCACTAATAAACTTTTTTTTCTTAAATGTTACTAAACAGGCATAAAAACTCAACATTTTATTGCAAGTTAACAAAGTAGATAGAGCATGCTGCTAAAGAGCCTTCTTTTTTTCTTCTTCTTCTTGTTATATTGTTGTTGTTGTTACTTTGAATCTTGTTGCTTTGGGAACTTAAATTAGGCATTTCTATACTTCCACAAGTCTTTTCTGCCTTGCTGGGGCAACCTCCACACATCCCCCCAGCTGTGTCAGCACAGCCCAGGCCTCAGCAGGAGACTCGGCTTCCCTGGATGTGTGAGGGCCTGGTGCAGGGCTGGGATGTTGTCAGGCATTGATAGGGGATTTGGTTTAATTCTACTGGAGCAGTTCTTATAGCTAGGAGGAGCCTGAGGGGACATCAGGAAGACTCAGGCTGATGGGACAATGTGGCACATGCTCAAGGGCACTGCTTTGGAATCAGTCATGGATCCATACTGTGCATCCTTGGACAAGGCATATATAGTCTCTGTGCCTCACTTACCTCATCTGTAAAATGGGAACAATAATAGTACCTACCTCATAGAGTGTCATGAGTATGAAATGAGCAGTGCCTGGCATGTAGTGAGCACTCTTCTCCAAGCAATGAGTGTCAGCACCACCAGGGATGATGGTGGTGTCATTACAAACATCAGGGCACTTTCAAGGGGCAGGTGCAAGAGGTTGTAAGACCCTTGCTCACTTATATGACAATGCTGTATATGGGCTAACAGGTCGGGGTGGTGGGTCCTTCTGTGAGCGAGAGGAGTCAAGAACCTTGGTCCTCCGTATTTATTTAATGAATCACTAGAATTTGACCTCCAATTGACCAAATTTAATGATCACCTTCTCCAGCTGTCTTACTCTTTGAAAAGAGATGTAATGAGTCACCCAAGTTCATCCAGAAGGTTGATAGAGAAGCAAGAGGAGAACCAACCAAGTGTCTCTGATCCCCAGTCTGGACAAAGTTACTGGAATGCACATAAGGCTCTCCGGAAATGTCAGTGGAGCCTGAGGGAGGAATTCTTCTGCCTTAGGACAAGAAGGGGAATGTTTAGAGAAGGTGTTGGAGGAGACATTTGAGGCGGATCATGAAGGGCAAGGGAGAGTTTGCTATGATGAGGGGGTGGGGTGCAGGTGTGAAGTACCTCTAATCTCAAGGAAGAGCAAATGATTAAACTGCAGACACTGGGAGGGAAGGGGTGTAGCTGGGGATACAGGGGGACAGGTGGATCGGAGCAAGCTGGGGAAAGGCCTTGTGTGCCAAGCGAGGTCGTTTGAACTCAAGCTGACTGGATATCAGATAAGCTAGTTCAGTGTTTACATCTCCCAGATGGGGACCCCAAGACCCAGAGAGGGCTAGTACCTGTCCCGAGTCACACATGAAGAATCTCCTTCACTTCATTCTGAGTCCTAGAGTGAGAACCAGACTGGCAGGAATACTGCTTGGGGCCTATCACAGGTTTACAAGTTTCTCATTGAGGGCCATCTATGACTGCGTGAGATTGGCCAGGTAGGTCACCATCAGCAGGTCATTGATGTTGCTGTTGAGCGTAGTCTTGAAGTCGTCGGGAGCTACTTTGGGTACTTGGTTAACCAGGCTCATCAAGAAGGGACCCACAGTATTGTTAGCTGACACCTTTCCGGACAGTACATCCTCTGCATACTGCAACACTGTGCTTAAGGCATCCTGGATATGAGCTGATGCCCCTCCTACTTGCTGCAAAGGCTCGGGAGGAGCCTGGAGTCAAAAGCAGGCAGAGCCTCTGGGGATGAGCCTTCCCTCAGCCTGGTCTGGCTCTGGGAGCTGGCCTCTGCCTCCTCTCCAAACTCCCTCTCCTGTTCCTCCACTTGCCCTTCCACTCCTAGACCTACCGACATTTCTGTCCAGGGCCCTTGCAAAGGAATCGGTCTGTCTCCAGCCCCCTTCCTGGCCTTCACTTTGAGCTTCTACCAAGCCACCCAGCTTCACAGACATTTACTGAATGCCCACTGGGTGCCAAGGCTGTGCCAGGACTCGAGGACACCAGTATGATCGGGACACCAGGCCTTACCCATGCAATTGACAGCCAAAAGAAATGTCAGTTCCAATCCCTAGCATCTCCACTCCCTGGGATATCCTTTGGGGCCTGCTTTAGCCAGAGACACCCCCAAGACCTCAAGGACACATGGAAACCTTTCTGGACTGTCCCTCACCCCCTCATCACTCAGTGGATTCTGCCAGCATCAGTGTAAACAACTAGGGCTTGGCTGAACTGAAAATTCACTCTCAGCCCCCCAGCCCAGCATTCCTTGGAGCTCAGTCATCCCATTTGTAACATCTGCTTCCACGATCAAGAAAAGTGACTTGAAACACACATGTGTGTTCTTTGGATATTTCCTCTAGGCTTTATGCAAGAAATGTCTTGCTGTGAGCACCCTGCAAATGTGCAAGAATGTTATCAGCTCAGCACCTGTGGTGTGCTTCACAGAACTGCTGCGCTTTGAATGAATTAATTACATTCTAGTAATTAAAAATTGCTAATAAGTTATTGAGCTGAGAAAGTGTTGCACTGCATTGATTTCACTTATGGAAACAAGCTACAGCCCCCAAGTCCCCTGCATTGTTTCCTGCTGCATTCTGGTACCCCTCCTTCTTGTCTCAAGCTCCTCCTCCTCTGTGTGCTCCTCAGTCCCCCCGGCTGCCAACAGGCTCTGTCTTTCTCAGCCCAAAGGAGCTGGCTTTTGTCCCAGCATCCCTCTAGGTACCATTTAACCTCTCCTCTTCCCTTCCCTCCCAGACACCCGCAGCATTACCTGCACTGGCCATCTCTACTTCCCCAACTTCTCTGTACCCTGCCCCCAGGCTCTGTGTCTGGCTCCTGTCCCCATCATTCCACTGCCACTGAGTTCATTAAGATCACATCACCCTTCTAAATGCCAAGTCCAGGTAGCACTTTCTGGGCTCGGTCTTGTACATCCCTCCCACAATGGCCTCTGTCGTCCCCCTGCAGCCCTGCTCCACTGTCTTCTGGGGCCCAGCCTCCACCCCTCTGACCCTTCATAGGCCCCTCCTTCCCCAGCAGCTGCCTACCTGTGTGTCCCCCAGGGCCCTCCCTGGCTCTCATCTCTTTCCATGCCACCTCTGCTCACAGTTCCAGCCATGCCTCAGAGACCCAACTGTATCTCATCCCTGACGTCTCCTCCACATCTCAGTTTACCTCTGCTGCCACCTGGGATGGTGCATCCCGCCGTCTCCTGCCTGGATGACCTCTATGACACCCCAGCTATTCTCCCAGCCCCCGATGCTTCTTCAAACCCACTTACCATATGGCTTTAAGAGTGAGCTTTCCAAGATGTAACTTTGACCGCGGTGCTCTCCTGCTTGAACCCTTCCATCTATCCATTCATTCAGCAAACACACGTCTACTATGAGTCAGGGGATGCAGCAGTGAACAAAACAGACCAGAGGCAGGTGCAGTCTTGTGGGAGAGATAGACAATAAACAAGAATATTCTGTTTGATGGTGGCAAGTGCCATGGAGAAGAATAAAGCAGGGAAGGCAGTTAGCAAGAGCTTCTAATATGAGAAGTTACATTTCACAAAGACTTGAAGGATATTGGGGTTTGGGGACTGAGGCATTTGAATATCTGGACAAAGAGTATCCCAGACAGTGGCAATAGCAAGTGCAGAGACCCTAAGGTGAGAGCTTGCCTGGCATGTTTGGGGATCCACAGGAGGGCCAGGGCTGCTGGACCAAACTGAGTAGGGGAGAGAAATCAAGGAAGCCCAAGGGCTGCAGGGCAGGTCACCCATGTAGGGCTTTGTTGGCCATCCGAAGCCCAAATGCTTTGCCACTATGTTATATTGACCTTCTAATGACTCCACCATGCCCACCAAGGGGGACCTTGAAGACCTCCCTCTTTATTACCACCCCCAGAAAGCTTGTGAAGGAAATGTCATGGACTAGAAGAAATGATCTATCCAGGAACTCATTGCCAAGCATCTCTAGCTCATTCTGTACCTGAGATGAACCTGCAGGGCCCAGGTTGAGCCCAAAGCCAACCAAGGGGCCAACAGAACTTCTACCAAGAGCAGGTCCTCCTTCTAGTATAACCTCTACCTTCCTACCTTACTGGGTGTCCTTACAAGTAGGGACATTTCCTTTTTCTTTTTATCCCTAGCTCATTGGAGCTGCTCTATTCATTCTTTAGATGAATGCACAAATTGATGATTATGTGCTAAATGAAAGGGTATACGCAATTCCTTCGTGGTCCCAAGTGAGAGAATGGGAAGCCTAGTTAGAAGCCCTCCACGTAAAACATGTCAGAGGGGCCCAGCGAAGGAGACCATGGGTTCATAAGAAGGACCTGCTCCAAGGACTTGCTGGATTCTCTGTGGTGGGAGGGCCACTGAGGATGTCGAGGGAACACGAGTCACATGTTTAATTACTGGAGTGAGAAGAAGTTGATTTGGGACTTCTTTAAGGTTCTTCTCTACTGCGCCTTCAATTAAGATCAAGGCCCCTGTGTAGCAGCCACTAAATGACACCACATATTGAATCTCTGTGCTCAAGCAGTTTATCTAATTATCTGTTTGACAAACTCAGCAGCTGTCAGACCAGCCACAACCCAAATATGTTGACTCTGTATGCCTGCCTGGAAGTGCTTCCTGCTCATTAACAGGCTTGAGGAAAGGACTTCCATGCTCTTTCTAGATGCAGGATCCCTTTTGGTTCTTCCCGGTCACAGGAGGCATGGAAGGGGCTGGTGGCTGGGAGGACATTGGGGCAAGAGTTGGGTAGAGGCCTGGGGGCTGGGCTATTCTTGGTCCACCACCCCTCCCGTCCTCCCTCATCCTCCCTGCGGCTGGCATGGGTGCCCAGCCTCTGTGCCTGCGTTTCTGGACAGGTGAGAAATGGCCCAGTTTTGGCCATCCTTTTTTGTCCAAAGGGAGGGAGGAGCACTTACCACTATGTCAAATTAACTGAAATCAATCAGGGGTGTTAGGCGGCAACCCCACGCAGTGACCAGGGGAGAGTAGGTGCCTGCTAATGTCCATCAGCAGATAGCTTCTGTGCAGGTAAACGTCCCCGGCAGGGGAGGCCCATTGGGTGCATGAAGAATGAAACCATGCCAAACCACTGACCTCTGGGAGAACCAAGGGACAGAACTACAGGAAGCTGAGGCCCAGCCCTGTGCAGCATCCTGGGCCCCTGGGAACCACCCGAGCTTCCTTATCATGGGTGACCTTGTGCCCAGTCCTGCACCAGGTGCCACAGGAGAGTCAGAGTGTTCTCAAGGGTAATGAAGGAAGACAGAGCTTCACAGTGACTGCTGGGTTTGGGCATCTCCTCCTGGAGAGTCCTGCCCTCTGCTTTTCTTCTTGTGTTCACTTCTGCTTTGATGCATTTTGATCACTCATTAATGAAGGTAATCAGAGTGAAAACTACTTTGAAAAAGCTCCTCTAAATGAAAGTAGCAAAATTACTTTGCTTGCAGGTAATTAAAAATAGCCAGCTGCAATGAACTCCATCCACTTATTATAAGCAGGGGGATCTGAGCGGTGCATTTCTCTTTGTAGGTGGAAGGAAGGGCTCTTCCAGGGAACTAGCAGCCATCTCTCTGTGTCTGTCTGCCTTAGGGAACTTTTGTTTCCTCTTCCACTGCATGTCCTCAGTCTACTCCTCACCCCCTAAGGTGTGGCCCTAAGGCCTGGTTGCCAGTGGTCTGGCAAATGCCTCTGCAAGGCTGCCTCCCTCACTTGTTCTGCCTGGCTGAGCTCTCGGACTCATCCACCTATGCACCTACACTTCTCTGTCTCTCTCTCTCTATCTCTCCCCCATCCTCATTTCTGTCCCTGTCTGTTTGTCAGATGGGTCATGCAGTAATCCATGTTTCCACTGAAATATAATAAACCCAAGGTCTTTTTTTAATAGGGATTTGCAGAGATCTTCATTTATACTCAGGCAAGTGGAGCTTGTACAGACCTAGGTCTGCATGGGCCCTCACAGCTGAGATTTAAACTTCTCCCTGTCCAAGTTTGTCCAGTGATTTGGGGAACTCTAGATTAGAGGCATCAGAGGGTATAAAGGTTCCAATAGCAGAACCTTTCCTGGTAGGTGGATGATGGTCAGGAAAGGAGGACCAAGGAAGGGGTCTCTTACAAAGATACAAAGAGAAATACCACAGACCAAGGAAGAGGTTTCACGGTCACCAGAGTAGGGGTGGAGGTGGTGCTAGAGAGGTCAGGGGCACGTCATCCTAATTTTGTCAACAGTGAGTTGCTCAGCTCTCTTTTCCATCCACAGAGATTTTCAAGAATGTCTTTCAAGTGCTTAGCCACAAGTTCTGGTTATAGGGAAGTTAAGACCCCACTTCAGGGGTGATATTTGGTTGCAGTAACCATGGATTTAGCTATAATTCCACAGTCTGGACAATCTCACCAGGCCTGCAGTGAGAGTAAATAAAGGTGGAGCCTGAACAGACCTGTTTGAACAAGAGAGAAAGAGGAGTTGGCTTCTATAGCACAGAGGGCGGAGGGTACTACGCTTAAGATGCAGCACAAGAGCATGCTTGGGGAAAAATTATTACGAGAAACAGAAGCACATTTTAGACAGCAACTGTGTTCTGCTCTCAATTTGAGAAAACATGAACTCTTAAATGAGATGAAAAATGGGATTATAAATCAGCTGAGCCACAGTCAAAAATAAAATGGAAGCTGGGAGAGGCAAGGAAAGAATAGAAGGAATCTGAAATACAATTGCAGAAGTCCCTTCCATACCTTCTATATTTGTTTCAAGCAGTAGAGGGCAAGATTAACAATGCAGAAATCATACAGTTGTTCTCCAATATGGAGTACAAACTTGAAAACCTCTCCCAAAATACATAGAAAAAGAGAAAAAATAAGGTTAAAAAATAATGTGAGAGAAAAAGATGGATAGGTAGGACAGAGATGAAAGATTTGACATACTGGTGATGGTCAAACAGACACAAGGAGCAAAAAGAGATTTTTAAAAATTGCCTTTTACTGAAAGATTCATAAAATAAGTCAAAATACATTGCTAAAATTTCAGGGTTCAAAAATTTTAAATGCATCTGAGGTGTCCAAGCAGAGAAAAAAAATCTGGTGTTGCTTTCAGGGATCTTGGGTGGTCCTGGTTGACTGGCTTCCCCAGGGATGACTTCTCCCTCTTGGTCTGATTTGCATCAAAGATGAGTCTTGGACACTGTCGGATGTGAAAGAAAAAACCTCCGTCCTTAGACTTTTCTGCAACATTAAAAGGCAAGAAGGCAATGAAAAATGTCTATAGTATTTTCAGGTGATAAGATTGTGATGCAAGAATTTTACACTCATCAAATGGTGATCCACGTGTGGGAACAACAGAAAGTATTCTCTGATAGGTAAGGGCTCAGATAATATGCCACCATGTGTTGATGTCTGGGAAAAAGCAAACACAAACCCCCAAGAATCTGGAGAAATATCTGAGAATTTGACAAAGAGGAAGTCATGCTACTCAAGCCCTAAGGGGCCCCTGAAATGAGAAGTTGTCTAAATAATTGTTTCAAATATAGTTACCATAAATTGCAATGAGTAAATGATGAAGGTAACTGCACTTAATCAAGAATGACTTACTTTTGGGAATTTTGACAGATCATGTATAATTCTTGACTAAATTTGTAGAAAGCCTACATCAGCCCAACCAGGAAATTTCCCATTAGCTCCATCCTAGAGGCAGAATGAATCTGATGCAGACCCCAAACAAGCATCCCTAGTTGCTCCCAGCTGTATCTGGGAGACTTTACCTCCTGCCTTTGCAGTTGTGTCCAGAGACCATGGGTAGGCCCAGCCGTTGACTGAGGTGACCTACCCTATGGTCTGGGCTCCCATGCCTTCACCACAGTGCCCAGAGTGTGCTCTCCAGGAAGCATACCCAGGCTGTAACAGATGTAGAAGCTCCATTGTGTCATAACATGTCTTCCTTGCATGATGAGGCCTTTGTTAACAGGCACATGTCAGTATGCCAGCGATGTAGTTGGGGCAAGTGGAAAGGCCTGAATCATTGATTCTAATGTTCTAATCAATATTGTGTGATTAACCAATAAGAGAGGAATGCATGAGAGCCCAACTCTGTTACCAAAAAAAAAAAAAAAAAAAAATGTAGAAGAGCTAGCCTCTTGGGAGATAGAGGTTAGACCGCCAAGACAGCCAGCGAGGGTGAACCATGGGGTACAGCCATGTGCAGTAGAAAAGAGGGTGGCCATTGAGGTGGGGTGGACATGACTACAGCTGCCATTCACTGAGCACCTACCAGGCTCCTGCCCTGCCCACTGCCAGGGCATCAGCTCACCTGCTCCTCCTCCCAGTCATCATTTACTGGAGACAAAGAGAAGCCTAATAACTTGCCCAGTTACTGAGCTGGTAAATGACAGTTCCAGAACTGGAACCTGCCTGTCCCCTTTCACTGTATGCCAATAGCCACTTCCGTAGTGAGGAGGGGAACTTGACCTGAACCTTGAAGAGTGGGTGGGGTGTGAATAAACAGGCACAGAGGCGGGGGGAGCAGCAGAGGAAATACTTCATGCAGCTCACTAAGTGTCACGGTTTTATTCCTTCCTCCTCCACCAGACTTGGTACTTGTGACGTATCAGATGGCAGGGACCTAAAAACCATCACTCCCCTAGAAGGAAGTGGGTAGAAGTTTAGAGTTTCCGTGGGCATCGAGCATTGCCATATCCAGTCATTTTCATGCAATGAGTCACATTCACACACATTCCGCCTTTGAGCCCCAGTGGCCGTCTCCATGTGGCTGTGTGACGTGGCCACCCCCACGAGCACATTGCAAAGGAAGAAAGTCCTGTTACCACCACGGGAGACACAGGGCGAGGGCTTCATTCACGCAGCAAGGAAAACACCCATCTTCCTCGGTTGCTCCCTCTGTCCGTCCACTTCCGCCCCTTGTTCCTTCTTACCAGTGTCCCCGCCCCTGCCCCTGCCAGACTTTAGTGGTATGAAGGTCTTGTTTACATGCCGGGCTTGTCTCAATAAATGCTGTCCTAGCAATTTTAAAGGGACACATTTTCCATGTTAAAAAGTGTTGGGACTCTCAGGACAGGCAGCTGTGGATGTCAGAAAGGCTAATGAAAAGAGGAATCTATAGGAAAGGAAGGCAAAGTCCACTGCTGGGAAATGTGGTTTCTCTCAGCAAAAAAATGCCAACAGAAGCCCATGTACTAATTCAGAAAAACAGTTGGCATGAAGCAAGATGCACACTTGAACGTGCCTGTCTAGAAGGCTGGGAAAGAAATCACTTGAAGCGAAGGCGCCACCAGATTTCCTTTGGGTACAGTTCCACAGGGACTCAGCCGGCTGTGATTGCAATCATCAAACTTTGCAAGAAATGATTGTGATTTTACACCTTCCCCCCGTTTTTAAGAGACCAAAAGTTGGATGGGAATGGAGGGCAGGGAAAAAACGAAGTCAAAAAGCCCATGTTATATGCCAGGTCCAATGCTGAGTACTTTATACACTTTATTTTAGTCTTAAAACAGCCCTTCAGGATACGGACAATTATTATCCCTACTTGCCAGGTAAGGAAACTGTGGCTCACAGAGGTTTAATGACTTGCCCAAGAGCACCCAGCCAGTGAGGGGGAGAGCTGCAATTCAAACTCAGGTCTATCTGACTTTTTGATTTTGAATTTTTAAATGTTGTCTTTGCTCTTTCTGCTATGCCTCATCCTTGTATGTATGATTTTTTAGAGCACTAATTTTTAAAGCACTCAATGATTATCATTCAATAAATTGGCAGATTGTACCTGTGTTCACTCCTGTGTTCTGAAAGAAACTTTTTATACATGTAGCTGATGTGTGCCTAGGTTGTTACCCACTCTTGACTCAGCAAAGGAATGGTGATGTTTTTTGAAAACCTTTGTTCCTTTGTCATCTTTGCCCTTCTGCTATGCCATGCCCTCGTTGTATGTAATGATTGGATTTCTGAAATTACAAAAGGAAAGAGACCTTGCAGGGAGCACCTACCCAGTCTGTCCCGTGGTCAGGATTAGCAAACAGCCAGGAACTGTGTATGGCTCACCTCAGAGGAGCCAGTGGATAGTGTGGGCTCAGGGCCAAGCTGCCGACTAGACCTGCTGCCACTGGACTCAGCCTCCAGGCAGCCTGGGTTGGGTTCTGGGGGGGACCAGGAGCCTGTGGTACACCCATGATGGCAGTCCTGGAGAAGGCGTTCAGGGTGGGTGTGGTCAAGGCTTCTCTAGGCAGCATCACACAGAAACCCATGAGCAGTACCAAAGTGTGCTCTGAACTTCACTCCACTGTTCACTTTCCTGGGGCTAGTAAAGTAGTGGTCCTTGTCTTGAACTTGGCATGGATCAAGTTTCACTCTTATGTTTCAGGATTTGATAGAAAAATCTTTGATTCTTATATCTGGGCCATTCATGCCTTGGCAAGCTTCAGCCATTCAATGTTTCATTTATTCAACAAACACTGCTGAGCACCTGATGTGTGCCAGGCCTAGTTGAGGGGCTAGGGTCTCCAAGAGGAGTATGATGTGGCCTGTGCCCTTGGGGAGCTCCTGAGTGGAGACACACATACACTGCCAGTTGTAAACCAGGGTGGGGAGCAGCACAGCACAGCATGTCCAGTCTGTTACGGAAGGAACCCGGGGGGCCTCCACCTGCCCATCCCGGGATTGTTCTAACTGCCTTCCTCAGACCTCGGTGAGGCCTTGTCTGATCAGAAGTACAGGCCATCTCAGGGGAGCCTGCGTGAGGTCCTCCAGCTGCCAGCATCCAAGCATCCTTTGGCCAGGCCCTGAACAGCCCCGTGGCCATGCCGGCCTTTGCTAGGGGTGCGCCCCATTGCCATTGCTCCTGGAGATGTCCAAGTCTGAGGGTGATTCTCCCGCACCGTGGCTCAGCCCGTGTCCCTGGGCTATATATGGAGTGTTGTGCTCTTGGGTCATCGCACCTGCCTCCCCTGAGTTGCAGGCCCCCCTGCCACTACCAGGAGTTCCACAGGAGGGTGGGGGAGCCACACTTGACCCCAGAAGTCCTCACCCTCCTCACCCACCAGCCTTAGAGGTGCTTCCTGCCAATCACTGTTTTCCCAGTAAAGTTTTTTTCCACAAGCTTAATAGTTTAAACAATAACTGTCTGAAATTACACTTAAACACTCAAGCAATATAAGATGCAAACTTAAGGGAGAAAAACCAAAGGGGAACATAGGCGTCAGAACATAAGAAAGGTATGCAATCGCGGGGCGGGGGGGGCAGTGGCAAAGCACAAAGGCTGCTGGTGAGACCCCAGAGTACCTCCTTTCTAGGGTACCTTCAAAGACGGGAATCAGAGTATTTAATCAGCCACCTTGATGACTGGAGGGAGCCCCAGTTACTCCTGGAAATGGGTAATGACCACTGTGGCAGGAGACCTACCTCTTAATGAGGCAGCGGCCAATTAACAAAGCAAATGTTTAAGGTATCCCCGCCGCCGGGTAATGGGATGTCTCCTCTTCCCTCAGAGCCCTGGGGCCTGTCAGTGAGACAGGCAGGTACATGACTTAAGTTAATTGGAGAAAAAGCTCCTTCCAGGGAAGTGGGCACTGGCTTGTCATTTAATGGAACTGAGGTTTGGTTTTGACAAGTACCTTTGCCTGACCCAAGAAAGAACACATCCTTCAGAAAGGCTCTCCTCTCCCTGTGCCCTACTACACCACTGCGGCTCCTGGAATCTCAGAGCCAAAGGGTGAGGCTGGGCATCGGAGAACAAGAAGAGTGTTAGCAGCAGAGGGCTGTGCTGAGCAAACCTCCTCCACGAGAGGGCAGCTCTCCCTGCCCATTCAGGTCGTATCTGGACAGCATCTGCCGAGCCAGCCAAGGTCTGGGCTCCAGGATGACCAGAAGGGAGTGCAGGGTGTGGGCTGCAGGACAGGCTATGCCTGGAGGACATTTGAAGCTCAGAGTGGGTTAGGCTTGGCAGGCTTTAGAGAGGTTCATCTCAGAATGGACCAAGGAGCAGGGTGTCTGTAAAGTGCACATGGGCACACAGGGCCCCGTCCAGCTGGAGGAGGTCAGGGGAGGAGGAGCAGATGCCACCTGAGTATCACCAGGCAGTTGCAGACTTTCTCCCCTCCTCTCCTCTCCCCTCCTTCCCTCCCCTTTCCTCTTCCCTCCCCCTCCCTCTTTCTCCCTCCTCCTCCCAGGTACCCCTCCCCCTCCTTCCCTCTCCTCCTCCTCCTCCTCACCTCACCTCCCCCACTCCACCCTCCCTTCCTGCCCCTCATCCCGGAGTCTGAATTGAGTGTTCCCACACACATCTGAAACAAGTGGCTGAAAAATAATATGTTTCTCAGTTAACTGGGAGTGTTTACTGCATGGCATAAGCTACTAGTTTTCACTTTTTAGTGATTTAGGCGGTCTCCCTAGCTGAGTGTGGACACAGTCTGAAATAGTTAATTGCCCGTGCTCCCCAGAGAGCAGGGGGATGGAGCTACCCCACCTGACTTTTCATGATTGCGTATGCTGTCGGCTCCACATAAGCTAGCAAGTTTGTCTTTTGTTGGAGGAATCCCTCTCTCCAATTTTCCAAACAATCACAGTCTGGCTTATAAGCAAATGACTAATTCAACAAGCAAATGAGTTATTTCTCAGTGTTCTTGCCTCCAGTTTAAAGTCAGAGGAGGAGGAGGAGGGAATGATGGCAGCTAACAGTCATCGCAGGTAGGTGGAAATTATTACCCACGTTGTAAAGAAGGGATGGAGGTTTCAGAGGCGTGCTAGGTTGTGCTGCAATAACAAACAACTGCAAAATCTCAGAAACCCAGTAAAAGCTTATTTCTCAATCACTGTACGTCCAGCATAGGTCAGCAGGGGCTCAGCTCACACACCCACGTCAACATGGGCTTCTGCAGTCGTTGCCGATGGGGAGGAGACATGGTGAGTGAGTAGAATGCCAGCATGTAGAGCCTCGGATTGATACACGTTCACTTACGTCCCCATTTCATTGGAAAAGCAAGTCACACAGCCACGGCTAACTTTAGGGAGTTATGTGTAACTCCCCACTGAGGCCAGAGAAGACGGAGACCCTGCTTCCTCATGTTCTTCCTCAGTCCACAGCATGCCAGCCAGTGCTTAACCTGGGGTGGGAACTGTGTGCTTGCAGGAGCACCTGCACACACAACCCAGGGACACTACCACCACAGCTGTGTGGTGAGGCAGTTCAGAGAGCACAGGCCTGGAGTCCAGGAAATGGGTTCTAGAATCTCAGGTCTTCTACTTCCAAGCTGCCTGTGACTTAACCACTTTGGGCATCAGTTTCCTGATCCATAAAATGGGACTTATAAATAGTACTTACTGCACAGGTGCTCAGTATTAGGCATTAGTACCATTTTTGTTACCTTACATTCCCAGTCCCAATTTGTTTCGGAGTTCGTTTCCAAGTGTCCAGGGAGTTCCACAAGTGGACAAGGTATCTAAGATTAGGGAAGGGGAAGAAGATAACTTGGCCCACACAGCTGAGCTGCAAAGAAATCACAGAGGACATGGCTGTCAGAGCTGCAGAGATTCACCAGCAGGTTCTGCCAGCCCTGTGCGAACAGCTGAGCTGTGAGAACGTGATGAGAACTAGGACATGTGGCCATGTGGAGTGGAGAAAGAACGCGGTCACTGGCAATACTGCCGCTGTAGGTGTTTGCACACACATGCCTGGGCTGGACTGTCTTCTGGACTCCCACTCCTGCTTTGGTTAAAGTCACACGTGAGACCACATATGCAGATGGACACGCACAGCCCCATCAGGACACATTCCTGGACGGGAGTATATTGGAAAAGCCATAAGCCACATTCTCCATCATGTCCAGGCCCCTCGCTAGTGCTGAGGAAAATCCCTATGGAGGCTGTAAATTCTGAAAACAGAGCATAAGAGCTAATGGGTTTAAGGCTAGAACTCATTCTCTTTGTGTGCTTTAGAAGAAAACAATCTCCTTATGTATAGTTTGTGTATGTCCTGGTTATTACACCTACATTTAACTTTTTGCCCACCAGGTATCCTCAACACCCAAACAGGGTATTCTTTTCTTTTACAAAAAGAAGATATTCTTTTAAATTTCATATCAGAGCAATTTAAAATTTTTAGCATAACAGAAGAAATTACATCAATCATACACAAATTGCTTCCTAATGACCAAACTTTACATCTCTGAAGCCTCTCCAGGTATTTAAGAATAGCCACAACATTAATGTTTTATGGATCAGACTAAAAGACCTCACATTGTTTTCCAAGGTTTCTGCACTGAGCCCAGGTCCTGGCCTGGTTAAACCTACTCGTGGGTACTCTATGTCCCTTGATACAGTATTAGTCAGTGAATCGGAAGATCATAGGTAACGTCATCCCCTCACAGAACTGTAGGGACCAGATGTACCTTGCTCACTGTCATATCCCCTGCCTGACACAGGGCCTGGCCCAGAGCAAATGTGCAATAAACACTTGCTAAGAGGAGAAAGGAATGGCAGGGAAGGGGACAGGGGATGGCGGCAAGCCAGCTTTCACCTAGGTCAGTAGAGCAGCAAACAGTTAATGATTGCAAAGCCACAAGGGACTGAGGAAACCTCCATGAACAGGACTCTGCTGTGTTGTTCACGTGCCAGTGTCACCTACACAGGATGTGCATGAATCCGAGTCTGCCTCGCCTGGGTGTGACAGGAGTGTCCCAGGTCTATGGCCACCACCACAGGTTCACCTCTTCCTCCAGGGTCCTTCTCAGGGTCCCTGTGATCCCCTGCACATAGCTGTGTCCACGCACAGGGCTGACCTACTGGCGTGTTCATAGCATTGGAAGGGAAGCCACTTGTTGAAAATAAAATCGTCGTCTTCATTTTTTATTCTAAAATATGACATACAGACAATGGGATAAAAATGTATACGTGCAGTTAAAAGAATGATCAGTATGACAAGAGCCATATTTTAGGAATTAGACTGTGCTTTCCTCTCCCTCATGCCCCCTCCCCATTTGCATCCTCCTCCCTGCCTTGGTGACTACTGTCCTTTCTGACTTCTGCGATAATCGTTTTCTGGATTTTCTTTATAGTTATCTACATTTGTATTTATAAATGTGTCTCAACATAGTTTACTTTTTCTTGTTTTTGCACTTCATATAAACAGAGCTGTGCTATGCTGTTCTTTGGTTTATTTCTTTCACTCGGCATTGTATTTGTAAGACTTATCCATATTGAATATAATGTAGCTTGTTTATTTTTGTTGCTGAATAGCCCCTTGTATGAATACACTGCAATTTATCCATTGCACTGTTGAAAGCAAGAACTTGGGTTAGTTTCAGTTTCGATATGCAGCTATTCTAGGCAACGCCACTAGAATCACTCTCGGACGTGTCTTCCTGTGCATCTGCGCAAGTGTTCCTCTACCGTGTACCCCTAGGCAATGTGCTGCTTCCGCCTTACTAGATATTGCCATACTCTGTTCCAGAATGGTTGACCAGTTTACCCTGAAAACAACAGCATATGAGACTTCACATCCTCACTAACACTTGTGACTATTAAACATTTTTTAGTTTTCTAGTCTGGTAGATATGACATGGTTTCTTATTGTAGTTTTAATTGACACTTAACTGACAACTAATGAACTAAGCATCATGTTGTTTGTTTATTGATCATTTTGATTTCCTCTTCTGTGAAGTACCTGAATGAGTCTTTTGCATATATTTCTATCCAGTTGTTTGTGGGGGGTTTTTTTGTATTAACTTATGGAAGTTATTTATGTATGCTTGATACTTACTCTCTGTTGATTATGTTTATTACAAATATATTCTTCTACTGGTGGCTTGACTTTTCACCCTATCTTGGTTTCTTTTTAAGGATGGAAATTCTTAATTTTAATGTAGCTGAATTTATCAATATTTTCCCTCATGGTTAGTGGATTTTGTGCCTTTTTAAAAAAAAATCCTTCCCTGCCCCCAAGGCCCAAAATTATTCTACATCATCTCTACTTTATAGTTTTGCCCTTCACATTCAGCTTTTTTAACATAACAGCTTTATTGATATAATTCACATACCATTCAATTCACCCACTTAAAGTATACAAGTCAGTGTTTTTAAATATATCCACAGAGTTGTGCAGCCATCACTATAATCCATTTTAAAACATTTTTACCACCCCCCAAAAAGAAACTCTGCATCCATTAACAGTCTGTCCCCGTTCCTCCCCTGCCCCAACACACGAGCCCCGGCAACCACTAATGTACTTTCTGTCTCTAAAGATTTGCCTGTTCTAGACGTTTTGAATCAATGGAATCATACACCATGTGGTCTTTTGTGACTGGCTTCTTTCACTTAGCATGTTTTCAAGGTCTATCCATGTCGTGGTATATACCAGTCCTCATTCTTTTTTATTTCCAAATAAAATTCCATGGGATGGATATATCAACTTTTATCCATTCATCAGCTGATGGACATTAGAGTTGCTTCCACTTTATGGCTATTATGAATATTGCTGCTACAAACATTTGTGTACTAGTGTTTGTGTGGACATATGTGATCATTTCTACTGGGTAACATACCTAGGGGTAGACTTGCTGGGTCATATGTCAACACTATGTTCAACCTTTTCAGGAACTGACAGACTGTGTTCCAAAGTGGCTTTACCACCCTACATGGCCACCAGCAGTGTATAAGAATTTCAATTTCTCCAAATCCTTCCTAACACTATGTGTCTTTTTTAACTATAGTCACTATAGTTTAGTGGATAATGATGTTCAACATATTTTCGTTTGATTATTGACCATTTGTATATCTTCTTTGGAGAAATGCCTATTCAGATTCTTTATCCATTTTTTAATTGGGTTATCAGTCTGTTTATTATTGAATTGTGAGAGTTCTTTATATATTCTGGATATAAGTCCCTGGTCAGATATGTGCTTTGTAAATATTTTCTCCCATTCTGTGGGTTCTCTTTTCACTTTCTTTATGTTATCCTAAGAAGTACAAAAGTTTTTCATTTTGATGAAGTCCAATTTACCTATTTTTCTATCTTGTCACTTGTGCTTTTGATGTCATATTTAAGAAGGCTTTGATTAACCCAAGGTCGCATAGATTTACTCCTATTTATTTTCTAAGAGTTTTATAGTTTTATATGACTTTAAGTCTGTTTTGAGGTACTTTTTGCATATAGTATGAGGTCAGGGTCATATTTTATATGAGGATATCCAGTTATTCCTGCATCATTTGTTTTAATCACTATTCTTTCCCTTTGAATTGTCTTGGCACTCTTATCAAAAATCAATTAAACATAATTTGGGGGGTTTATTTCTGGACTCTCAGTTCTATTCCATTGATCTATATGTCTTTCCTTATGCTGGTACCACACTGTCTTGATTACTGTAACTTTGTAGTAAGTTTTGAAATCAGGAAGTATGAGTCCTCCAACTTATTCTTTTGCAAGATTGTTTTGGCTATTCTGAGTTCTTTGCATTTCCATATGAATTTTCAGATCAGCTTGTCAATTTCTCAAAGAAACAAGCTAGGATTATGATAGGAATTACATCAGATGAGTAGATCAGTTTAGGAAATGTTGACAGTAAAATACTGTGCCATCTTGACAGTATTAAGTCTTCCAATTCATGAACATGGGATGTCTTTTCATTTATTTTGGTCTTTAGTTTCAACATTTTTTGTAGATTTCAGCTTTTGTAGCTTTGCCCTTCTTTGGTTAAATTTATCAATACATATTTTATTTTTTGAATGTATTGTAAATTGTTTTCATTATTTCATTTTCAGAATGTTTATTGCAAATGTGTAGAAAGACAATTGATTTTTGTATATTGACTTTGTACCCTGCAAACTTGCAAAACCCATTTGTTAGTTCTAGTAGTTTTTTAATTGGATGATTTAGGATTACCTATAAGAAGATAATGTGATTATAAGTAGAGATAGTTTTACTTCTTTCTTTCTAATCTAGATGGCTTTTATTTTATTTTCTTACCTACTTGCCCTAGTTAAAACCTTTAGTACAATTTTGGTTAGAAATGATGAGGGCAGACATCCTTGTCTTATCCCTGGTTTAAGGTGAAAGCATTTAGTCATTCCCCAGTAAGTATGATGTTAGCTGTGGGTTTTCTGTAGGTGCCCTTTTATCAGGTTGAATAATTTCACTTCTAGTCTTACTTTGTTGGCTTTTTTAATCAGAAATGGGTGCTACATTTTGTTAAATGTATTTTCTGCAACTATTGAGATGATCATGTGGTTTTTGCCCTTTTTCCTGTTAATATTGTATATAACAGTTTTGTTGGGTTTTTTGCTCAGCACATTGAATGTCATCCTACTGCCTTCTGATTTCTGTTGTTTCTGATGAAAAGTCAGGTATTAAGCATATTGGAGTTCCTTTGTACGTGAGTTATTTTTCTCTTGCTGCCTTCAAATTTTTCTCTTTGTCTTTATCTTTCAACATTTTTACTACAATGTGTCTGGATGTGGATCTCTTTGTGTTTATCCTACTTGGAGTTTGTTGAGTTTCTTGGATGTACTAATTAATGGGTTTTTTTAATCAAATTTGGGAATCTTTTAGCCATTAGTCCTTCAGATTTTTTTATGTTCCTTTCTCTCTCTTCTCTCCTTCTGGTACCCCTACTTCGCATATGTTGGTGTGCTTAACTGTGTCACACATTTCTCTGAGGTTTTGTCCATTTTCTTTCCTAGTAAACTAGCTGGACTACAGTCTAGCTTGTTGCTCCCATGGAGCTACCAGCCCCCTTTTAATCATTTACCACCAAAATCTTCATTGTTCTAAGAGCACCCTTAGGTTTGAACGTTCTCATATTCTGTTCCAAATCAAGTCAGTTCCTCTCAGTCAGAGCTCTCCATTTTTACGGCCTGTCTCTCATCCTTGGCAAAATCTCTAAGCCACTGCTCCAGAGCTTGGTGTGGGGATAGTGGCACAGTTCTCTCAGAATGACACCCCTGGTTTTATGAGGGGGATGCTACGTGTGGATGGTAGCTTCTGGTCTGCTCAGCTTACCTCTTTCAGCATGGAACCTCTATCCTATAAGTGAGCTTGGATCCCAGTGTCCTTGGCCTTCCATGCCAGCAGTAGAGCCTCTATCCTATGAGTCAGGGGCTAATGGAAGATGACAGCACCAGACTCCTCAGTTGTATTCACCTGGAATTTAATTTCTGCAACATGGGCCTGGGGGAATGAGAAGTGCTGGCATCCTGACCTCCCAGGGAGATATTATAGACCTTGACTGGGAGCTGAGGGAGAGGAAGCCCTGTCTTCTTGGCCACCCTCTTTCAGACTGGAGTTTCCTTAACTCAAAGATGACTCTTACTGTTCTCACTGAGATTTAATAGATTTTCTTAAATGAGTGTTTCTTCATGTGCTGTATGCCCTGAGGACAATTTCCAGGCACTTTAAATGGTTGAGTTTTGGGTTTTTTAAATCATCATTTCACCAGATATCGTTATTTCTCTGGAGAGCAGGTCTACAGAACTCCTCATGCCATCATTGCAGAAGTAGAATCCCATGTTTATTTTTTAGTCTACCTGTATTTAATTTTTTTGTGTAAAGTACAGGCCTAGTTTTATTTCTTATCACATAGATCCCAAATTGCAATACCATCATTTATTAAAAAGTCCACCTGTTCCCCCAAGAGATCTACAATATCACCTCTGTCCTATAGCAGATGTCTGTATTTGTAGGGGCCTATTTTTTTTTTAATTTTTATGGATACATAATAGTTGTACATGTTATTGCAGAGCTCTTTCTTTTGTTTAGTTGATCTGTTCCTGCACCAATACCACACTGTCTTAATCACTAGTGCTTTACAGAAAGATTGATATCTCATAGGGCAAGCCTATGTCAAATGCACGCAGACATGTGCATGTACACCTATCCTGTTGGAAATTTCATTTGGATTACGTTGAATCTATGGGTCAATTCAGGGAGAATTTACATCTTTACAAGACTGCATCTTTCCATCTGTAAACATAGTATATCTCTCTATTTTCTTAGATCTGAATATCAATTGACATAAGCAGTATGTCTCCTCTCCAGGCCCATGCATCTTTCAGAAACTTGTAACACTTTCTTCTGTCTCTACTCTTTTCTCACAAGGGTTCTTCTCACTTTAAATAGTGTCTATGTGGGAAGAACAAATTAACCTGAGAGTCTATTACTGATCTCAATGTGACAGAAAGCCAGATTTCTAGACAAGCAGATATTTTTGGTAGCTACCTCTAATGGATCAACTATACCCAACAGAAGCAAGAATAGAATAAGCTACATTTTTGTCACAAAGTAGCACCAACTTTAAAGCTCCTCCACCTCTTTTTACTAACCAGTTTATTTCCTTTCATGCTTTCACCACTGTTCCAGCTGTTTTTCTGACAATGGGGAGCTAGCATGAGACTTTGCTATTTCAATCAAGACAGGAAAACCTTGATTGAGGGTGTTTAAAAGTAACTGCTATTACTTTCTTTTTATTGTTTTTCTCATTGCAAAGGTATTGTGTATTGTTTCCAGAGAATTTAGGACATACAGAAAAGCACAAAAGGAAAAAATAAAAGTGATTTACCATCAGAGAGAATCATGGATAAATATTTTGGTATATAACTTTAGAGTCTTTTCTTTTGGATATATAACCCATGCACACACTATCTTTTGTTTTGTTTTTTTCAAAATAGCACTTGTAGTTTATAAACTGACCTCTTAACTCACAAATAAGTCAAACCATCACTTTGTTGGGAAAAGGGCTGGTGATGGGTGCTCATAAGTGCAGCACAGAGTAAGTCTGCAGAGAATCCCTTCAGGAGAGACAGAGGTGTCAAAGTGGAGACAGCCAAACAGGTTATGTGCCAGCTCACTCAGGAAATCAGCCCACTCATTTGTAGATGGCTGACATGAATTTGATGTCCCCTCAAGGTTCTGTTACAACTCTAAAATGTTGGGATTCCAAGATTTCCCTCCCAGACATGTGGCCCCATGTGACCTAACACTGTCATAGGCCTGAACTTTTGAAATGAGGGGTATCTTAATCAGTCTGGCTGCTATAATAGAATATCATAGTCTAAATGGCTTAAAGAAATTTATTTCTCACAGTTCTGGAGGCTAGGAAGTCCAAGATCAAGGTGGCAGCATATCTGGCATCTGGCGAGGGCCCTCTTCCTGCTTTGCAGATGGCCATCTTCTTGCTGTGTCCTCACATGGTGGGGAAAGAAAGAAATCATCTTCCATGTCTCTTCTTATAAGGACACTAATCCCATTCATGAGGGCTTCATCCTTATGACCTAATTACCTCCCAAAGGCCCCGTATTCTAATACCATCACATTGGGGATTTAGGATTCAACTTGAGAATTTTGGGAGACACATTCATTCCACAGCTAGGGGATTTTTTTGGTTTAACTTCCCACCAAGAACATCATTGGGAGGGTTCATATTTAACCAGGATAGTTGTGCTGTCACTATTTCTATCTACAGGGGAAAATATTAAAAGACCATTCTGTCTGCACAGCTCAATCCCACAGAGAAGAGTTGGGGAACTTTGAACTTATCTCTAGTAAAATTTCTGTGTGCCCTGGGCCCAGGCCCCTTGTTTGGAACCTCCCATCCTCCCTTCAGCTCTACCACTGAAATGAACCCTAGCCTAGAATAAACTTGTTTCCATAATGACTGAATAGAAGAAATTTGTACTTCCAACTACCTATAGTTATAAAATATATTCCTTTGTGCCCAGAGTAAGTCTGAGTGTGGGCATTTGGGGGATGGGTGGGTGAACACAGGGTGGGGTATTGGGGATCCTGTGAAATCACCCTTCTAAGTGCTGCCAGCAGATTTGGTACTACTTGGGTAGGGCAGCCTTGATTACCGTGGGGCTCAGTGTTCCCTTGTTCAGGGGACTCCATTTCAGGTCAGGTAGAGGCAAGTGACTTGGCCCCTTCTATCCATGCCGCTAAATATAAATTACTGTAGGAGAGAAGCAGAGTTTAAGGTGAAGAACTGCCCATCTTCCTGAAGAGTGGAAGATAATTCTGAACCTCCATGAACAGTTCTGTTAAAGCCAATATAGAGGACAGCATCATGCTAGAGGCAGAGCCAGACGATGCTTCATGCTGAGATTTTGGGGACCATCTACTGCTTAGGTATCTGTGCTAGTCACCTGCCTTAGTGCCCCACCCAGGGAGATGGAGGGGCACTGTGGCCCCATCCTAGACTAGACTAGGTTGTGATCAGGGCTTCCCAAGCAGAGAGGGTAGGAGTGGTGGGGTCTGTACCAAACAGTTGCTTAGTGTGGGGCCAGCATCCCCCTATTAAGTCATTAATATCAGGCGATGTTTATTCCCCTCATAAGATTCGGACCACTGAGCTTCTTCAGTATCTCTACTGGTAGAGAGACAGCAAGGAAGCCAGGGTAGTGAGCTGTTACTACATAGATCAACTTGGCCACGAAGCAGTATATTCCAGCTTACACATTTTCACGTTGATGCTGCTATTTGTTCACACTGGTTCCCTCTCATGTGCACACACTAGGTCTCTTATTCCCCAGACAGCTGATTGCACAACCCTCCCACATGGTGCTGTTACTTGTGGATTTCACATTATCACTCTCAGGGTGCTTCAAGGAAGTTATCCATGGAACAAACCCTCCCAATCCCTGTAACTCCCCCAAAGCCAATATTTAAGGTGCTGACCACTCCCTGCATCAACCCTAAAGGTAGCAGACTGGTGGGTGTCAGCTCAGCTCTCACAGCTGCAGAGCCCTGGGAGCTCTTCCTAACACCCTCAGCCCTTCCTGGAAGGGATGAGAATAGTCCATTTGGGCTTCCTTAACAGAATAGCATAGGTTGGGTGGTGCAAACAACTGTGAAAAGTTGTTCACAGTTCTGGAGGCTGGGAAATCCAAGATCAAAGTGCTGCCAGCAGATTTGGTATCTGGCAAGGACTCACTCTCTGGTTTGCAGACAGCCACCTTTTGTTGTATTCTCACATGGCAGAGAAAGAGATCACGTCTCTCATGTCTCTTCTGATAAAGGCACTAATCCCATTCATGAGGGTGCCACTCTCATGTCCTAATTACCTCCCAAAGGCCCCACCTCCTAATACCATCACATTGGGGATTTAGGTTTTAATGTATAAATTTTCCGGAGACACAAGCATTCAGTCCATAGCAGTCAGCCATGCTGTTGCCACAAGCAGCTGGTGGGAGAGGTGGCCGAGTCGTGCAGTACCCGAAGAAGCCTGTGACGAGGAGCCACCCTCCCTCCAGGCACAATTAGAGCAAAATGCACTGCTTGTCAGTGCCATGAATTTCAATTTCTTCCCACTGGAAGCCCAGTTTGGACCATAAAATGCCACATTTGAAATGCAGATTCCTAGAAACTTCCAGAGGTCTGGAGAGAGAAATTGGCTGTTGAAGAGAAACGAAGTTTGTTCAGAATCTGATCCATTCCCACGTAGGCGGTGCTAAGGTGACAACACCTGCCTTTCATCCCACTGGTTTTATTGCTCCCACTCTAAGTGTCACTTGGAACTGGCGTCTCTGCAGTTGCCCTCATTGGTTTTTTACCACCATTAAGAGTCCCTGTGCAGAAGCCTGGAGGTTGGCTTCCTGCTGACTCCAGGACAGGTAGTGGGCAGGGCTGGCAGGTGGGGATCAGGAGGCCTGGGCAATGACCCAGTCCTAACAGGAACCATTGAAGGGAGAGACACCCTTACTGAGCATGGATCTGATCACTAAGCTGACCTATGTGTTCTCTCCTTGGCATTGTGTGTTTAGGGGGCCTCTGACACATAGGTGACCTCTAGGGGGCAAAGAGTAGGATAACACACAGTCTAGAAACTTCATTCCATGGTACAGTAAAATACATATATACACATACTATAGAATTTTCCCCTGCTAATCCTCAAATCTCAGCATGAACAATTATCTCCCTTGTAGGAGAAATAAGAAAACTGTCTCCAAAGCTGAAAGCCCTTCCCCTGGAAGTTTGGTGAGATGTGTTTGGGCAGCTCTGGCGCCTGGGCCTGTGGGTGGGTGACAAGAGGCTAATTTCAAATGCCCTGCTTGTCAGTGTCATGAATTTTAATTCCTCCCCTCTGGAAGCAGTTTCCACCATAAAATGGTGAGCCTTCTGACAGCTGGGGCTGTCTGTGCAACAGGGAATGGGCTTCCTGGTAAAGATGTGGGCTTCCTGTCCCTGGACTGTACAAGCAGAGGCTGCAAGGGGACATGTGGAGGGGTCTGATGATGAGGGTTCCTTCCAGCTCCAGTAGATGCTGCTTGTACTTCAATATCTTTCAAGCCCCAAAGCAGTTTATTTAAATGATGCTCCTATAACAAATAACACCCAGTGATTGGTATAACCATCACTTTAATTGCACTTCAAAGGAATCTGAGAACAAAGGTGAAAATGACATTATTTGCGCACATGAATCAGCTGCCACATTCTGTATTATTCTACAGGCTCTTCAAATGGATGCGAGGCTTTTCTCCCCTGGGGAGTTCTTGTGGTGTGCAGACAAGTGGTGGCCCTGCTGTAGGGACACCCAGTGGCTCTTACCTCCCAGACAGGTCCACCCTGACACCAGGAGTCAGCCCATGCTTTCCCCAGACCCGAGGGCCTCTTCTGTCATGCTTGCTCTTCCATCGTGGGGGTTTTAGGGACACTAGCCCTGATTTTAAATTTCATGAGAACTACATGGGATAACATCCTCAGGAGCAAATATGTTAAATGTTGGGAATGCCACCTGACATGAGGGCGTTGGGAAAACTGAGCCAGCTTCTGGGCAGCCCTGAAATGTGGGCAGAGCTGACATGGTCAGAGTCTTTGCAGTGATGCCCAGTCTAGGTTGGGTGGGCTCGTCCCATTAAGTCCCACAGGCCGGTCTGCAATGATGGCTTGGGACTGATGCTCCTCTGAGTTCACTGGGGCACCCGGCCTCTGTGCCCCATCTCTCCTCAGGCCCAGCTTGCCAGCACTGCCCAGGGCAACCGAGGCATCTAGACAGTGAGGCCTGGCAGTGGGCCAGGGACACAGTGACACACTGTCAGGCCTGACGTCAAAGCGCCTGTCTCTGCTGGGGGCCCAGTTTGCACCTAGTCACGGCATCTGAGAGCAGCCTCTCACCCAGGTCGACTCAGCTCCCCAGCCTCCCCTCCATGACCCCTGGCCTCTCGTTCCCTGTCGCTCCATGAGCCAGTCGCCTCATACCCAGTGGGTCTTCCTCTGAACTCTCTGGCGTTCTTGCCTTCTCCTCATTCTTGAAACCACCACCTCTTCTCCAGCCTCTTGCTTACTCCCTGCCTCGGCATGTACCCACCCCAATCTTCCCCCTCCCACAGTGCCATGTCATCCCTCACCCCTCCCTTCCAGCTGGTGGGACAGCGAAGTCCAAACCTGAGGTGTCCCAAGGCCAGCCTTCCTAGTTCCATGCTGCCCTGGCTCCAAGCCCAGCCCCACATTCCTTTGCCCTGGGAGGCCAGACCACACAGGTCCCTGGCCATGCTGGCCTGCCCTGGACACACACCTGTCCTGTCTCTTTTCAGGGCTAGGACAGGCCCTCTCTTCCTTTGGGTGGTCTTCCCCAGGCTTCCTGTGGGGCCATGGCTAATTCTTTTTTAAATTAAAACTCTCCCCCAGGGATAGGCTCCTTAAATGTGATGACCCAGATGGCAAACTCTAGAGGGTCGAATGCCAAGCAAGGAGCCCCTGCCTCCCTGCCCACTGCCCAGCCTGCCAGCCACAGCTGCCATCATCCATGTTACTTTGTCATGCCCTCAGCCACAAGCTGAGAAGTCTTGGCAGCAGCCAGTTCCCTTCTCTGTACTGGAGAACTGTGGGTCTCATCAGGGCAGACAGAAAACAATTAGGGCATGATTCAAGATGAGGGCTGTGGGGCTGTCACTACACATGGTGATAGTTCAAAGGAGATAGGACAGTGAGAGCTGGGTATTCAGGGAAGCTTCCCAGAGGAGGTGGGATTGGAACCCAGCAGGATGAGCTAGGCTTGGAGAGATGGACAGGTGGGTCCACTAGACAAGACCAACCTCAGCAAAGGGGACAAGTCACCAGGGTCTCACTGGCACCTGGGGGACAGAGGTAGGTGCTCATCTACCCGTGTCAAGACTTAGCTGTCTTATGTTCTCTGCCACCAGGGATGCCTCAGCTTTGAGACTGTCCTGAGTGGGGGTTCTAATGGGTTAACTAAGCCCTGTGGATGCCAGCTGACCAGGTCACAGAGTCCACCCAGTAAATCACATGACACAAGCATGTTGCCCTTAATAGTGTCATTCCAGGCCCAGTGCGCCTGCTGGTGTCTCTAAAATCACACCATATAAGAGGTGCCCACCTGTCAGAATGGGGCCCACCCAAGCTGAGCATTTTGTGGAGAACAAGAAGGTAGGTGCCAGGGTACCAGGAGGGGCTGTGTTAGGGTGGGTGCTAGGACTTGGTGCTCTAACCTCACTGGGTTGTGACTGAGCAAACCTAGTCTCCCACCCTGCCCCCTTCTTGGTGGCCTCACTTTCTCTTCTTTTGCAGTGAGGGGGTTGGTCTGACCACTTGTCAGTCATCATCCCTTTAGGACATTCTGGGACCCTGCTGAGGACCACAGGAGCTGTGAGCCCAGGGAGGCCATTCATGGAGGGATGGGCCATGCTGTGAATGAGCAAGACATCAGTTGCAAAATGCAACAACTTGCTTAATTGGCTTCTTGTTTTATTAAGAGGCATGTTTCTCTTTAGCCAAGTCTCAAATACCAGATGGGAACTAAGCTTTGGAAGATATAAAGAGATTAACATTAACAAGGAAAGAGCAGGCGTGGGTAGCTTGGGTAGCAGGTCACATGTAGGTGTGCCTTCCAGAACCCAAGCTGACCTTGGAAGCCATTCTCCACAGCTACATCAGCTATCAAGAGGGTTACCTACATTTGGCTCAATATTGGCTTTTCCCACCACAAGAAAAACTGAATCCCTGAAGTACCATCTGCTGGAAAATCCCCTTTTGCAGAAAAAGCCAGTTGGCACCAGGAAAAATCCTGGCATGCCAATTGATCTTCACTCAGTGAAATAAAATGATTAGAATGGGCTGGATGACAAGCCAACAACATGTCCACAGTTGGGGACAAGGAGAGGACCTAGTGGACTTTGGCTTCAAGGGTCCAGGTACATCTGACAGCAAGGCCAAGGGCACAGCTGCCCATGGGGCTAGGTTGCAAGGGCTACTGCTCCCTGGTTCTGTTCTGGTGAATGTTTGTTTCCTGGATTGGGGAGACCACCTGTGTGTGATGCATCTCCTACACTAGGGAACTCAACTGGGCATCAGGAGACCCAAGTTCTTCCTCGTTCTCCCTCCTACTCTCTGGACCTTAGTTTCTACAGAGTCAAGTCGTTCCCAAACCACTCTCACTTCTGACACCAATTGTTCAGTAATATACCAGAAGGACTCATAGAACTCAGAAAAACTTTTATACTCATGGTTATGGTTTATTACAGCACAAGGAAACAGATTAAAATTAGCAGAAGGAAGAGGCACACAGGGTGAGGCCCAGGAGTGTTCCAAGCACAGAACTTGAAACTGTTACTTCCCAATGGAGTTGTACAGACAGCACTTGCTTCTCCAGCAATGATGTGTGATAATATACATGAAGTACAACCAGCCATGGGAGCTCACCTGAGCCTTGGTATCCAAGGGTTTTATTGGGACTCAGTCATGCAGACATGGCTGACTGCCCACATGGTTGACCTTAGTCTCTGGCCTTATAAGAGGTTGAGTTAATACTACATGGTCCAGGCCCCCCCCCCATAAATCACATTGTTATCATTGACTGTGTGTCCTGGCACAAAGCCCCCAGTTCAACAAAGATGCTCTTATTAGATGGCACAGTCCAAGGTCTTAGGGATCACCTCCCAGGAGCAAGGGGCAGAGACCAGACCTCTCCTGGGCTGAAGTTGCTCTTCACAATGCAGGGGCTAGACAGGATAGTCTCCTGGCTCCATCACAGTCTCAGACTTTGGGATCTTGATCCTGCCTGTTGGGATTGGTTTTCTTGGCAGCAGAGCATGGAGAACAAAGTTCTAGCTGACCAGCCAAATGAAATATAAAATTGTATTAGGTTTCTGTTCAGGTACATCCCATGTTACCTGTGGAATTGCGTTTGATTTGTTCTCTCTCAAGGATCATAGTAGGAGAGGCTCTTTAAAACCATTAGCTTTAATTTCCTTTTCTATGCTCCTGCCCTTTGATTCCAAACTCCTGGTGTGGCCTACTGCAGAAAACCCCACAGTGGCAGGGAAACCTGCTTCCCTACACTTCTTCACGTCTTCCATCCTCAAGGTGCCGGAAAGCCGAAGCGAGAAGGCACAGCCATGCTGCAGCTGCTCAAACGCTTCTGCTTGCTGCAGCCCGAGATCTGGAGCAAAAGTGCTCCCTGAAAAATGTCACGTGCTGTGGCGGTGGAGTCTCCCCACATCATCATCCTGAAAACCTAGGGTCTGATTTGAATGGAATTGAAACACAGGCCTTTCTGGGACGCTTTGGTTGGATTCCTAGAAAACTTCTGAGAATAAAGCATGCCATATGGCTGTTTCCTTGTTTACCTTAGGGCTGAAGGGAGACATTCTGGACCAAAATCTTCCACATTGTTTCAGAGACAACACATCTAACCCCGCACGTTTTTATAGTGCTAAAAACCCGTTTCATTCCACTTCGTGGGGATACAGACGCACATCTCAGGCCTTTGGAACTGGGATTGCTGGCCGAGTGGAGTCTTCACTTGCTCTGGGGCAAATGCGGATGGGCGTCTTGGTATCCATGCTTCCCTGTTGCCTGAAGCAAGCCAGTTGGATCTGTCTCACCCTGGGCCAGCCCTGAACTGAGCTCTTCCAGGAAGGAAGAATGACTGTCCTCCACTTAAGTCTGCCCCAAAAAAGCTAATGCAGAGTCATCCTTGCGGCAGACCTTCAAGAGGAGAGCCCTGAATCTCAGGGGGTGGTTTCTTCTCATCCTGATATTGTTTGGCTTCAACATTTCAGTAAAAATCCAAGTTTAAATGTATGATTGAATGGTGTTAGAATACCCTGCACCGGAAAATTAAGCAAAGGGAACTTGCAGGGTTTGGGGGTTTTTTTTTGGTTTTTTGTGTTTTGTGTTTTTTGTTTTTTGGTCTTTTCAAGCTAGAGGGAATATTTTAAGTTCGAAGTTTGGGTCTTAAAAATTGTTTCATTGCTATAAATTATGATGCTGCCTTGTGCTTATGAGAGAAGTTTCTATTTTAGATTAGTCAGTTACTTTGACTGAATAGATGCAGTGAGTTCAAATTCTAGGCGCTGAGTTTCACCTGGCTTCTTGTGTCACCAGAGGGTGTGCCATGGATCCTCCAAGAGGAAGGTAAGAAAAGGGGCATGGGGAAGCAGGCAGAAGAAAGTTTTCAGTGACCAGAGAGGAGTCCGAATTACGGAATTATTTTTTAATAAACTGCACTGTCACTGTCACTTAGTCAATAAACATCGATTGACCTGCTGTGTACTGAGACTGTGCCAAGCACTGGAAAATCAGCAGTGACTGTGTCACACAGCATCCTTGCCCTCAAGGTGCTTATATTTGACTAGTGTGAGGCAGAGAATAAACACGTGAACAGACACAAATGATAGATGGTAAAGACTACAAAGAAAAGTAAACAGGGTGATGTTTCCACAAGGAGTGTCAGTGGCTAGCATACCCCGGAAAGGCTTCTGTGAGATGGCATTTGAGCTGAGAGCTGAGTTTTGAGAGAGACAGCCATGCAAAATTCTGGGGAAGGAGAGATCTAAGCCAAGGCCCAGCATATGCAAAGGCCCTGAGAATGGAAGGAGCGTGGTATGCTCAAGGTGGCATACAAAGGCCACCATGGCTGGGCCATCGAAAGTGAAGTAAAGGGTGATAGGAGATGAGGTTGGGGAAGGAGCCAGAAGCCCCGGCAGGTGTGGGGCCTGTAGGCATGGTAAGGGTCTGGGTTGCCCATATAGATGAGGGTAATACTGGGAAGAGCAGTCCCTGTCTGCAATGGGTCGAAGAGGATCTAAAGGTTTAACCTCATCCTTTTGTCGGGTACCACCAGACCCTGGGGGTTCTGAGCCCTGCGGGCTGCTGGACACTGATACAGACAGAGAATGTTAATAACGTCCACGGCACTGGTTCGACCTTTTCAGCATTTGGTGTTCTGATTAACTGGCCATTCTCCCTCTTCAGTACATGTTGAAGAGACTTTGTTCAGGAGGAAGTTGAAATGGCCAGCCCATCTAATAACAGAATATTGAAAAGGTCACAGCAGTACGGCTGAGTTCTCCAACCTACAAATCACAGGGAGCGTCAGCTCAGATAACTCATTCTCCTGACAAATCAAGGAGCAAGGACTGAAGACTGCACAGCTGATTAGGCTCATGGGAAGCCAGAGGGCCAGGGAGAAATCGATAGGAGAAGGTCCTGCCCCACGCAGGGGGTTGGGGCAGCAGGGGTGCTGGTTAGCAAATCAGCAGGTGGTGAGGCATGCTGCCCCCTGGTGGCCGCTCAAATGACAGCAGCATCTGAAAGGCTCCAGAGGGGGGCCTGCTACCTGCCCTGGCCTCAGGGAGGGAGGGCCTGCCCGCCTCGGTGGTCCTGCCAAGGCAGTAATTTGGCCAGAGATCTTTTCTGTCTTGCCACAAAAGTGTTAAAAAGCATCTTTCTGTAAAATCAAATATTTGCCATTAAAATCCCTAAAATTCGATTTCGTTCAGGATATCTTGTATTCTTCTTCCATTAAGGATTTCTTTTTAGAAATTAGCTTTTGCCATGACCAGCTTTTAGAAAGAGTGAGCAAGAACACCCAAAACTCAAACCTCCTCATAAAATAAGGACAGGTTTATGGCTTAATTTACTATGGAGTTCCACAAACAACATTGAAGAAAAATGACTGATTTAATTAAAGACTGGGCAATTAACCTTCTGTGTGCTAAAATAGAGGTCTTCGTGAGGGCTTTGCACAGAAGCATATCTTCATCTACGAGGCAGCGGCCACAGAGAATCCTAACAGATCAGCAAGGCCGGATTGAAGTGGAAAGCTCACCTTAAAAAGAAATCTAAGAAGATTAAGAGAGGGATGAACATCAAAAATGACTCTGATTAAGCCACGATAAAGAATGCTAGAAACTGAAAGGGAGAAACAGCATACACAGAATATATTTTTTAAACCACAGGCACAAAGATTTCAGTGGGCTTTGGAGATAAGGGGGACTGACATTTTGAGAATGGTTGATTAAAAGCTTTTCAGCACAAATGCTCATTTTCACTGGGGGTTGAGCACAAAAATCCATGGAGTAAATTGAAATTCTAAATGCTGAGAGAAGACTAAAAGATTTACTGCCACAGATTCAATTAAGTGGCTTAAAAAAATGTACCATCTCCTTCAGGATTCATTTAGGCGTCTGCCTCATAACTGCACAATTTCCCAAATGCTGCTTGCTAATTCGTGTCAGGAGGGATGATTCCTGCAGGATGGGCATGGAGTCTTGATCACAGGACCTTAAATTAGAGCTCAGCAGGTGCCAGATGCCCCCAGCATGGGGCAGCCCTTGCCATTCTTCCCTCTGCCGTGGCCCTACCACCTGGACCGGTAGGTAGGGCGCCCACTGGAAGCACTTGGTGTTCCCTCTGAGGTTGCAGGCCTTGAGATACTAGGCCCCGCCCGTGACCTCCACTGCCAACCCCCACACCTCCAACAGAAGCCAGCCTTAGAGGTCACAAGCAGCCTGGGGACTTGACCTCTCAGAAACAGAGCCTCGCTCAAGATGTGCTCTGAGCATGTCCTTTGTTGAGCAATGGCAGAAATTGTCAACCCCACGGGCACACTTAGTTCTGTATTTCTGAGTTGTCCATCTGCCTGCTGATGCTGGAATGTCTCATGTGAGCCACCTTAGCAAGGCTGCCCTGTCCAGTAGGAAGGAGACTATTTAAAGATCTGTCCCTGACAGCACATTAAGGGCCCAGAGGTGGGCTAAACATGGGAAGCAAGGCTGGTGAGTTATTGCAAAGTGGCAAGAGTTACTTCGGTGCCCTCTGTACCACTGCCTATGAATTAATACAGCCCTGAGAAAACTAGAGTATGCACAGTGTGAGGCTATCTCAGTGGTGAAAAGGCCTGCACAGAGCTGTTAAAGCTGATGGAAAGACGGAGTGGCGCAGGGTGTAGACAGTCCTCATTTTAGGCAACCCTGGGGTGTGAAAACCAAGGTGGTGAGCTGGAGTCTGGTTCCTGTGGTCCATGGCCTCCCAGTCTGAGATGCCCCGCAGACCATGGCCCAGGTTTCATCCTGACTATGTGGCCAAGTGCACTGGCTAGAGGTGCAGGAACAGCCTTGCTTGGCCTCCCACAAGGATGCTAAACATTGTTCTAAAAGTAAGAGCAAAAGAAGTGAAAGGAAATGGCACTTAATATCGTTAGACCTGTGTTGCAGCTGGCCGTTGGGACTCAGGGCCGGGCAGGGAACTTCAGGCTGAGTGGTCCAGGAAGACTTCCTAGGAGGGGCCCAGCTTAGGGGAGACATGGTTGGGGCAGGTGGGAATTTCCAGGGTTGCTGGGGAAAGCGAGGCTTGAGGGGGCTGCTGTAAGTGACCCCCACTTCCAGGAGAAGCAGGGCTGGGGGGCTTCCTGGAACACCCCCACCTGTGGGAACCTGAGTACTTTCTCCTGTCGCTGCCATCCCCACAGCAGTGCTAAAGCAGGAAGGGTTTTTGTGCACATTTTTGTTCTTGTGGGTTTTGGGGTTTTTTCCCCCCCATGGAACATCCAGATTATTTGGAAAGAGAAAAAAATAATGAAGGGTAATTTATTTTCTTTAAAAATGATAGAGTAGACATAAAACCCCAGATGGAAGTAAAACAAGAATAAGTTAGAAGAGGGAAATCAATAAAACAGGAGGTTTTAAAATAAGAGGTTTAAAAAGCTGACAGCTATAGGAGACAGGAGAAAAGGAATTAGAGGACTAGAATTTAAATCCCAGATATTAAACTTGAGATAAAATAGAAAAGAAAGGAATAAAAAAAATGAATTTTAAAATTAAGTATTAAAAAAGGAGCTAGGTTAAATGCATAGAAATTAATGAAGTTAAAAGTATGAGATAATGGTTTGAAAATATAAAGTAACTAAGGTTAGGAAGTAGCTGCTGAGAGAAAGAGAGAGGCAGAGGCATCTGGGCAGGAGAGTACGTGAAGGAGTTCCCGGAGCGCGGGTCAGCCCCCACTTTGTGTTCTTCTGCCCACTCCGGAGGGGCAATGTTTTCCATTTTCCAGGGGAGATGGCTGTCCTTGCTGTATGCACAAGCACATAGCAGGTCCAGAGGCTTCAGTCCCTGGGGCTATTAGCGAAACCCTAAGGCATAGACAGGGAGCCCTTGTATCCACCTAGAAGGTGCTCTGGCAATGTGTGTTGGGTGAGTGGGAACTAACAAATACACAAACAAATGAACCACAAAGGCTTCCCCTGCTCTCTTTTGGGAGGGGTGACTGGGTTCCACAGCCAAATCTTCAAGCACTGGTTCTCACCTCCTTCAGATCCAGCACCCACTTTTTAGAACAAATAATTTATAATGCCCCCTCTATTACCCTGAAATAAAATTCATAGATAATATAATCTACTTCCACATATAATTTCACAATATGATGCCCTAATCCAAATATAAATGAGAAATACAAAGAAAGTAATTTTTAGTAAAATATGACATATTTCAATATGCAAGGCCACAACAGAATTCATAATGATATGTAGCCAGATGCTGGCATGAAAGCAGCCTCTACAAAGGCAATGGATACAGGTGTGCTAAATTGGCAGCTCCTACACCACAGCACTGTGTTGCCATTGGCAATGAGATAATGATGAACAACTTTTGATAATGTTCTGAACAAAGCAATGGTTTGTTTTCATAGTAGTTGCATCACAGAAAAATTCCAAGTATATTAAGCCATGCACAAAATACTTTGTTTATGAATAACCAGAGTTAGGTTCTAGGCTCAAATAATTATAAATATGTTTTCACCTACATGAATATTCAATGGGACATTCAAAAAAATAAGGACACATGACAATTTAGTGTTATGAAGGACTATCCTATACAGTGCAGAATGTCTGGCATCCCTGATTCTTGCCCACTCAGTACTAAAAACAACCCCACCCCAGTCATTGTGACTACTGAAAGTGCTCCAGTAATTTCCAGAAAAACTGCCAAGAGGCAGTTCTGCCCCACTCTTAGAACCACTGTCTTAGAGGGACAAACATGGCTGGATTAGAAGGCATTTGACAGCTCCCTTGGATTTCCTCCTGGCTACCTGGGTCATGCATTCCCAGTCTCAAGAATTTTACGGAACACTTTTGGGGTGAAAAAAGACATTTAATAGCAAGAACAGGAGACCTTGCAAGAGATACCTGTGAGTTTTGACAAAGATGTACTGGTCTGATGCTCCAGGGAGCCCTGTGGATTCTTGGGCAGAGAAGGATGAAATGGGTCCTTGTGGAGACTAAAGGCAGCAGCTGGGAAAGAGGAAATACTTGAGGTCAGGCAGGAGCAAAAGACCCACTGGGAGAGCCTCCTTCCATAGTAGAAGACACGGCAGATGACAGAAAAGAGGATGCTTCTCAATTAGAGTGGTAAATAACTGTAAAGGATGATTGCAATCAACCGTAAAATCTCAAGACAATATATAAAGGGGCAGAGGTAAGGGGCTCCCACTCCCAGGATGGTTTTCATCCAGAGACAACACCAAGTTATTAGAAAGCTCTGGAAAAGAAGGCAGCACTACAAGGTTGGAATGTGACCCCTCCTCGGAAAGTTTACTAGAGCAAGAAGAGGTCAGGAATCATGTTTCAGACTTGTTTCAGTTGGCAAAGGCTCAGAAAAAGTTAATCTGATGTTCATCTTACTCTGGGTCATTTAACTCATTTCTAAAATTGGTTTCTTGCTCAAAGCAGAATTTTGAGGTTTATAAACTCCAAGGAGAAAAAATTTCATACACAATTGTGTTATTGTGATTGAACAGTTTTATTCTCAAAGACTTAATTCCCCAAATTTTGCTTTAGGAAAATAAAAATTGCAACACACGGTAAGGTGGCAATTAAACTCCCTGTGTTAGGGAGTATCACTCACAGTGATAATTGGGAAACATGACAGAGAATGGGACATGCCATCTCAGAAGAGATGAAGAGTATTTTCAATTACTCTGGAACTTTATTTATTATTTTCGAAGGGTAATGCATTGCTGCTCTTAACTGACTGAAATTAAAGTGGATGTTGAAAACACAGACTCTTCTTTGAGCTTATTTTTATTTTTACTGAGCATAATTAGATGATGTAAAGAGTTTACTTTTTAAACGTGTCGTCTCTTGTTTCCCTGTGACTGTAATCACATCTATAGGAATTTTGCTATTGAGATTTTATTGCTTTGTCTTGTTCCCTTCTCCAGCCTATCAAACTTAGTAAATTTAAAGATTGTTCACAAATAATGAAAGCTGGCTTGTTGCAAAAAGTTCTTATTGCCTGAAAAACAAACTCTATGAGACACCACAGTAATGTTTGTGTGTTTAAATTTGAGATTGGAAGTGAGAATATTTTTAGACTTAGATTCTCCAAAATGATCATTGGACCAAAACACATTTTCATGTGTTAAGGTCAGATCCTGGAGCCAGCTTTGAATTAAACAATGGGTTCTTTCTTTCTCATCATAAAACAGGTTTTAAAAGGTCAGGGAACAGCTAGGTACTGGTGGGAGGGAAATCACCAGAATTTCTCCTTCATATTTTGAAAACAAGATTAAGAGAAGATAGCACTTGGAGTGTATGATATAGGTAAAAGTTGGGGATGAGGAGAGGGAGCATGTTCCCATTAAGGCCCCAGACCTGGCAGAGGAAGGGAAGCCACAGTGAGCGTCCGCTGTTAGGGCTGTTTGTTTCCTGGGCAGCACTTTAGGAAATCTGCTCTCCTGGAATCTACTCCTGGGGTTTAGGAAGCAGAGAGCTTAGGGGCCTTGAGGCAGGCTGGAGCTCGGGCTCCCGGCTGCCCTGTCTGTCGGGGCAGACCCCACGGTGTGGGGAGTCAGGGGGGTTCTTGCTACACCTGCCCCACGCTCCCTGGTTCCTCACGAAGGCTCCTAGGAGGTATGCTGAGGCCATGGCCAGCAAGGGAGCAGGGAGGGAGAAGGGCTCAGAGAAGAGTTTTAATTGAGTCAAAGAATAGTAAAGGAAGTGCTTGAAGAAGCAGAACAGGGGGCAGGGGCAGGGCAGATGAGGAGCTTTCATTAATTAAAGTGTACTCTAAATCTGTAAGAACCAAAACACTAATATTACTGATAACACTAAGTGGCTAAATTCAGTGAGTTTTGACAAATGCATCACACCTGTGTAACTACTATGCCAGTCAAGATATAGAACATTTTTGTCACCCTGAAAGTTCCCCCCTGGGGCCCTTTCCCAGTCAGTCCCCACCCGACCCCCTCCACCAGGGTGGTTGCTAATCTGATTTCTATCATTACAGATCAGTTTGCCTATTCTACAACTTCCCATAAGTGCAATCATAGAGTGTATACTCTTTTGCGTCTGGCTGCTTCTGCTCAGCTGAGTATTTTTGAGATTTGTCACAACATTTATTCATCAGTCCCCTAAGCAGGCAGTCTTCAAATATCCATAATATTTCACACTGTGCATAAGCCGTGAAAAAGACACAGTCACTGCCTTCTTAAAGTTTTCTGTACACCTTTTGACCTGGCTTCTCTGCTGCCAGGAGTCTGTCCCGAGGAAACCATCACAAAGGTACAAAAAGATGTAGGTGGCAACGTTACTAATGTGAGTGAGAAAAGCGTACAGAGTGGCCACCAGAGATTAAGCAGCCTACACTGGCAGGGAAGGACCGACTCCCACTGCCCGTTACACATCATGTTCTCGCCAGAAGAGCATCCAATGACATAAGAAAATGTTGATAATAGGTTAAGAGCAAAAAAGTTACAGAGCAGTGTGTACAGAATGATCCCACCTTCTGGGACTTTCCATATATGTAACCATATCTGGATGCTCACTCTGGGTATTATGCTCACAGGAGACTTAATTCCTTTTTGGGTCTTTTCCTTATATTCCAACTTGTCTTCAGGGAGTGCATGTTATTTTGTAATCAGGAAAAAGTATTTTATTAAAAAGAATCATCCCAGGAAAATCCTTTCATCTAGAAAAAAAGGCCTGAAAGTATTTGCAAATCCATCACCCTGCTGCACACAGGACCTCAGAGAAGAGGAGCCAGAACGGGTCACACCCTGAAAAGAAATGAAACCCTGGCTGGGATGGGCACCATGGCCCAAGCAAGGCCATGGTATTAGCAGCATAGCCCCCAGGGCCTCAGGGACAGGGCCTTGGGCTTGGCCAGCTCCGGCCCTCCTCCTCCCCGCTGGGGCATCCTTTGCTTTCAGAGTCTAGCCCCTGCTGCTTGGTTCTTTGGGGGACTGACATGTGACGCTGTCATTACTCTAATCAGCCTTCCCTGGTTAGTGACGGTAGCTGAGGGGTTGAATTGGCCAGTGTGGTGGGCAGGATGATGCCTCCCCTACCCAGAGAGATCTACATCCTCATCCCCAAAATCTGTATGTTCCCTTACATGGCAAAGGGGCTTTGCAGGTGCAAGTAAGTTAAGGATCTTGAGGTGGGGCCAGGAAGGCCCAGTGTAATCACAAGGGTTCTTAAGTGTGAAAAAGGGTCAGAGTCAGAGTAGATTTGAAGATGCTATGCTGTGGGCTCTGATGATGGATGAAGGGGCCACAAACCAAGGAATCTGGCAGCCTCCAGAAGCTGGAGAAGGCAAGGAAATGAATTTGCCCCTAGAGCCTTCTGAAGGAATGCAGCCATCACAATACCTTAATTTTAGCTCAGTGAGACCCATTCTGGACTTCTGACCTCCAGGACTGTGAGATAATAAATTGTAGTTGTTTTAAGCCATAAAGTCCGTAGCAATTTGTTACAGCAGCCACAGGAAACTAACACAGGCAGCCAAGCTGGCCTGAGAGAGAAGGACAGGCAGAGACAAGTAGGGTCGGACCTGGCCCATGGGAGTGAGGGCAGGCTGAGCAGATGACAGGTGGCTCTGGGTCAGCTGCACACTCTGCCAAGCTGAGCTGGCCACAGACTGGCCGGCGAGGAGGGAGCTCTATGCTGAGCCAGAGCTGAGTGGTCATCCTGAGTGGGAGCTGCCCCAGCCGTGCTGCCTCTGCCCACAGCAGCCAGAGCCAGAGTGGGCTGAGAAGATGGAGTGGCAGAGTCTTCAGGAAGGCTCGGGTGCTGTGTGGCCCCAGCATACTTCTCCTTTGGGGTCCTCAGGGTGGGTGTCTCAGTGCCCAAGTCAATTGCTTCTGCCTCATCCTGAGGGAGGGCAGGGTGTGGGGGCCAGCGCAGGTCAGCCTCCAGAAGTGAGCCGGCCAAGAAACACGGGTCTGCGGAGCCTGTGGGAGCCGATGAGTGGGCCCTGTAGGTTTGGGGGAAATGGCAGATCTCATAGTTAGGTGCCTTGGGAAGGCAAAAGCCCAGGGAAGAATTCCATTTTGCTTAATAATGAGTGAGGTAGAGCTTTAAGCCTTAGCTGAAATCAGCCCCTTCTAAACTGTAAACAGACATCTGTAGGCCAAACACAGCTAAAAGTTGGTTCCCTGGCTCCTGGGTCCTTGTGCCTTTTTTACTTACCACTAGTTCATTGTTTGTATGAATATTTATCAGCATGTCCTGTAAGCGGACACTGAGGCCCTTCACTCCTTTTTCCCTTTAAATTTCTAGTCTTGAGGCGTCCCTGTAGTTGCTGCTTACAAAGTAGTTTCTGCTCAGTGTCTGACATTTACTCATCAGCAGTCCCTGTGGCCTCTCTGGTAGCCACCTGTAGGTTGAGAGATCTCCTGAAATACGCTGCAGGGGTCCCCAACCTGTCCTTTCCAGCCTGGCTTCTCCCCCGGGGAGTGGCTGGACCTCAGGCCCAGGGCCTGGCCCTGGCCATCCATGGTCTCCATGACATGCTTCTTCCTCCCAAATCATAGATGCACCTTCCAGGTACCTCCTCCTAGAGGCCCTCCCAGACTCCATCTCCAAATTCAGGTTCCGTGGCCTACCTAGATAACCCAAATTTGTCTTGGCCCCCGCTAGACATGAGTCCCATGAGTGGAGAGGCTGTGGCTGGTGATAACACAGCAGTGTCCCCAGGGCCTGGCACGCAGTGGACAGGGAGTATGTGTTTGGGATTGACTCTATGGCAAATAATAATTATTTTATGGTGTGCATAGCCTTCCCCCACATGTCTGATTTGCACTATGTTTTTAATTATTAGGACTTCTTACAGCAGAGCCCCCTTAGCCCTTGGCTAAGGGGTTGGGCAGCAACTTATAAGTGGCCTCCATGACCCTGAAGGCCCCTTGGGACCCAGGCCCCATGTCTCTGAAGAGGCCTTGAGACTCTCCCTCTTAAAAGATAAAACATCACCCATGCTAGGGTTGTCCAGGAAGCCTGGACATTGGTCCTCACTAAGAGTCGGACAATAAATAGTTCCCCATGCTTCTCCCACAGGACCAGGACGCAGCCGTGGGTGTCGGTTTCAGGGAGTTTCTCAGGAGTTCAAAGGGGATCGCAGACCAACACAAAAAGGGAATTCTGAGTCTGAAATAAAGGATTAGAAACCCCTCCTTAGCCATTAAAACTTAAATAACTGGAGGATTTATTTCCTAGTTTCTTTTACAACTGAACTTGACATTGTTAATGCTGATCCTAAGTTTCTACCAGAGTTTAGCATGTCTTCTGAACCCAAACAAAGATTCAGTCATACTCAATTTAGTTCCATGCTAAGTGTTGTTTATTTTTTTCTCTTCAAAACTTGATAAGCTGTCTGCGAATGTCTGTGAAGGAGAATGTTCAGGTATCTGGAACACGGCCTCCCTCAGCCTTGCTGGATGAACTCCTAGTGCAGGCTGCTGGCACCTGTGAATGTGTATTCTGTATTTCCAGTAGCCTCTGCCAGAATGTTGCTCATCTTTTAACATGCAAACTACATACCGATAACTGCTTAGGACCGATAAAATCTGCCCTCAGGAGTTCAGCATCAACCACGGCCAGAGACTGCTGCCGACAATGGGGCTTCCTAGATCCAATTAGCAGCATGACAAGAGCCACCAGGCAGAGAGCAGGCATGAGGCCCAGGCCAGCATGGGCAGTGACATTTCTCGTACCCACACGTGCACGCACATCACTGCCACCACTGGGTACTGTCAGTCTGCTCACTGCTTGGTGGAAAGACAGTGCTCCCAGAGCTGCAGCTTTGATGTGGGGGACATGAGATCTGCATGGGCACAGTCGTGGCCTTTGGATTACAAGACTGTCACGAGGCCGCCAGCTGGAAGGCTGGTGCTGTGCCCGCTGAGTTATTCCAGTATCTATGGGTTGGCCTCATCGAACCCCTGCCCAGTGCCCAGAGCTTTGCCCACTCTCTGGGGCTCCACCTAGGGCCACAGGAGGGATGAGTCCAACCTGTGTTCACAAGAAGTTTACTCAGGCTCATTGAGGAAGGAAAATGAATCCCCACCCGCAGTAACTGGCAGGACCAGATGCTGGATGACCGCAGGGCTGCAGGAAAGCAGAAGGCAGACAGGCCCAGCCTGGGCTGCCATAGCACTCCAGGATGTCCTCTCCATCCCAAACCTCGATGCACACTCAGCCATGAGGGCTCAGTTGGGAAACTCCCAGGTTTACCTAAGAGTGTCCATCCATCCTTGAAAACATTCACAAACCCCCTTTTAGGAACAGCTGATCACACTCCCATTTCAGCAACAGGAATTTTGCTCTCTTCTGTTCCAGGGCCAAATGGGGCTGGGTTATGTGTGTGTTGTTCTAGCTTCTTGTCTCTTTCCACCCTGGTAAGGGCTGCCCACCTGGTCCTGTGTAGCACTGTCAACTCCCCATGCTGGTTTTTGGGTTTTTTGTTTTTGTTTTGTTTTGTTTTGTTTTTTTGGCTGATATCATTTCCCTCCATTCTTACCGAGAGAAATGATTATGTCCTGATAATAGGGGTCATTTTTCAGATGAACAAACTAAGGTTCTGAGAGGATGAGGGACATCCCTAAGGCCACACAGCAAACGCAGGCTCCAGACCCTGCTAACAGTGCAGAATAGCTGCAGGTGCCTGTTGTCAAAAGTCTGCCCCTTGGTCTCTGCCCCGTTTGTCAGCAGCTCTGGCCTGACTGATCCTCAGCAGGGAAGCACCAAGGAGGACAAGCACTTCCCAGCATGTCCAGAGCACTGTCCAGCCTGTTTGGGGTGCATTTCGCTGCTCAAAAGAACTGAACTCTAGGAAGTACAGTATAAAACTAGAGGCCTTGTGGTGAACAAAGCCCCAGCAGGCAGCGTGCTTCCTTCCTGCTTCTGAAGTTGTTATTTCAGATGGCAACGTGTGTATGTGTGTGTGTGTGTGTGTACAGTTATTTTTGTATTTGGCTTTATAGTCTCCACTGTAACAATGTCAGGTAGCAACTTTTAAAAGAAAAACTTCCAGAAAGTGTTGGTCTGTAATGGCTCTGGTTGTCCCATCCCCCACCTCACCTAGCATCTGTCCCTGAAGATATCTGTGCAACACTCTCTCATTGTCACTCCAAGTTGTGCCCATCAGAGACATGATGCCCCACACACCCTCTCACCAAACCCCTGGGGCAGGCAGGGGGAGACCTTGGCCTCCTTTCGGATATGGAAGGGACTCCCCATGAGCCCCCTCAGGCTGGGTAACAGTCTGGCTCCAGCCCACCTGCAGACATTTGTTTCCTCCTCCGTAGAGAGGTTATTTGTCCATCATCAAAAATTATCTCAAATAGGGGGAGAAAGGAGTTCAAGAAAAGAACATTTCACAGTGCACTTCACGGCTTAGCATTTATAAAGCCTAATAACATAAACCCTGAATACTGGGCTAACCGAAAGATCCTCTCTCTACTGAAGACGGGGGACGGGGGGTGCTGTTGTGGGGGGTAGGAGAGAGCCGCATTCTCATCTTTATGCTGGGAAGTTAACAGAAGCTAAACACGACAAAAACAAGAAGTAGGATTTTTTAGGTAAATTCCAGCTAAAAGAGCCAAAAGGGATAACGCTAGGGAAGAGATGGAAAGAAGGGGACGGAGACAAGTTGTTTTTCATAAAAACCCTAAATAATTGTTGGACTCTTTAAATTATGGGCTTATTTATCTTTGTTTAAAATATAACTTGTAAAGTGTCTTTAAAATATTTAAAGCAATAAGAAAGAGTAGAAATCACCCTAAAAGAACAAAATACTCTAAAAAGAAAAAAGAACCATACCAAACATATAGGAAAAAATCAATTGCCATTATAATTAAAATTCAAAGTATAGGTTAGACCACTGAAGGGAGAATTAATGATTTGGAAGACAGCTGAAGGAACAGTCCGGAATACAGCATAGAGAGAGGAAGAGAAGGAAAACATAAAACAGCAGCTAAGATACGGATGACAATGAGAAGACCAATATATATCTAACAGCAGTTATAGAAGGTGAAAATAACAAGAAGAAAAGAAAGGCAATATTTAAAGAGATAATGGCTGAGAATTTTCCAGAATTGATTAAATACTTTAATCTTCAGATTGAGAAAGGACAGCAAGTCCCAGGAAAGATAATAAAAGCAGATTCAAGACTAAACAAATAATGGTAAAACTGTAGAATGTCAAAGACAATGAGAAAAGTTTAAAAGCAACCAGAGATAAAAGACATATTACCTACAAAGGAACGACAATTGTACTGGCAGAAGACAACACAACAGATGCTACAACATAGTGGAATAATATTAGAAGCTACAAGGCGGCCTCAGATGTAGGGACTGGAGATGCAGTTAGGGCTCAATGGAGACATCTGTGCACCTTTCCCTCTTCTGGCCAAAATAAAAAATTTACATATGGCAGATGCCACTGGTACCTTCCAATATCTGTCTCCCCATCCTTCTTTAGTAACAAAATCTCAAAGTTACCTGGACACATTGCCATTCAGATAAATGGTGGCATTCCCAGCCTTTCTTATAGCTAAATTGGCCTTCCAACTAAATTCCCACCAATCAAAGGAAGCAGAGCGTTGTGTGAGATTTCCAGAAAGCCACCTTAATGAAGAGAGAGTATGTCCTCCTTCCCTTCCTCCATACCGCTGCCTGGAAGGAGAATATTTTGGCTGGAGCTCAAGCTCCATCCTGGACCATGATGCCAAGGGCCACACCCAAGGGATGGCAGAATGGTGAATTCGGGCAACCCTGGGTCTGTGACAAGTTAACGGAGACACTATGCCAGCTCTGGTTCACCTGACTCTGCATTCTTTTACAGGAAGAAGACAGCAAAACTTATAATTTGTTTAATGCACCCTGTGGGTGCCTCTTAGAGAAAATATCTTCACTGATGCTGAAGAGCTTTTGACTGCAGGAAAGAAAACAGGAACCCAAACTTAAGAGAAACCTTGAGGAGGAAGAGGAGAGAAGGGGGAGGTGGCCAGGCCTGAGAACCTGGGGCTGGAGGGAAGACCTGCCTGTGCTCACAGAGTGGGGGGCCCTTCCTGCAATAGCGAGTCCTCGCTGGGCAGAAGGCAGAGAGGCAGACCATGGCTCCAGCGTAGCAACACTGGCCCCCAAAAGGGTCTTGCCTCAATGCCTCTAATAACCAGCATCCGTGGTAGGTGCATGACACTCTCTCCAAGAACAGAAAAAAAATTACAGTCCATCCTGTGGATCCTTTACAGTATGACAACTCACAGGACACATGGAAGCATGACATTTTGAAATATTGAGCTGTGCCGGCTGTGGTCTTAGCTTCTTTGGTGCAGTGGGGTTGTGCCTTGTAGGTCAATGACTTCTGCACTGTTTGAAGCTCCTCAGAGAGATGGGACTGCAGGGGGGAGGAGGAGAAACACACACACATGCACAGGCTTCCGGGGGTTGGGGGCAGCCTTGAACTCTCGATTTTTTAGCAATTAAAAGAGTGTTTGTTTTTTCTTCCAAGGCCACTCATTGCTCCTATCTGGGTTTGTGGGTCTCACACACAGGCAGGGGTCTGCATACACCCCAGCCTTCCCTCTGCAAAGAGGGGTGAGGTTGTCACAAGATGTGTTTCATTTTTTGGCCTGTGGACTTGAGAGAACCACTCTGAGATCTCACTGAATATGATTACAAACCACACAGGCACCAGTGTCCTGGCTCTAGCTGGCAGTTGTTGAAAAGATGGTGATGACTTAGATGTTTAATTAGCCTGCACACAGGAGTATCCTGGTTCTGCTCATTCAAGTGACTTGAATTTAAAGCTGATGTGTTGTTGTTAGCAATGGTAAAAAGAGCTGCATTTTTCAGGCAGTTTCTCTGTGCCAGGCTCCATGCTAAGGACTTTCTGGGCACCATCTCATTTAATCCCAGTGTGGCAAGCTCTATTTTTATCCCCATTTTTCAAATGAGGAAACTGAGGCACAGATAAGTAGCCCACAATCCCTCCACAAGGAAGTAGAGGTGGCAGACTGTGAGTTCAGAGCTGTTAGACTGGAGAGTCATGGGCACAAGGTGGAGGCACACAGCTGAGAGTGCCCAGTGCCTGCCCAGACTCCCGTCCAGGAAGACCATGCCCTTTCTGCCTCCAGCTTCCACACTGGCTAGACTCAGGGTCTCCCCCACAGTCTTCCAGCCCTTCTCCTGTGGCATCCTGGGACCCCCACCAACTTATATGGGGTTTTGATATGCTCCTCCAAGGAGGATGGGACGTGAGGCCCCTTCTAATGATTGTCTCTACTGTCATCCCTCAGCCCCACTGTCTCCTCCCCCTGCCAGGTGACCTGGTCCCCTCTTGGGTGGGAAAATTAGCTCATGAATTCCACTGCATCCTCCCCAGCTTCTCTGCCTAGGCTCTGAACTCCATGGACTCCATAGCTCTATTTCTTGCTATGAAAAGCCAAGATTTTAGAGCTTTAGAAATAAATTGTCTTTCAAAAACCTGTTTTCTGCAAATCAAATTCTTCATTTCAAGAAAATTGTCACTGCTATGAGTTTTGACAGTCAAGAATTTGACACCTTTGTGTTCCGTGCACCATCCTCTCCTTGGAGGCCATATCACTGAACCTTGTGTTTGATTTTAATGGTGGAAGAACCTAGGAGAAAAATAATTTGCTGAGAGTGAAAAACCACTGGGAAGAGTAACAGTGAATGAGCAAGATGGCAGACCAGAGACATCAGCTGCCAGAGCGTCTCAGTAAGAAGAAGTTTTAGATGAAAGAGAAAAAACAAACAGACAAACAGAGATCAGGTGTGGGTCTGAGAGAAGGGTGCCAGAACCTTCAGGAGACTCCATGGGAAGAAGCTGTGGTACAGAACAGGCAGGAGCAAGGCATCAGCAGAGATCAACCCCCAAAAGGCTTGGAGTCCAGCGACAAAGGTAGGTGGAGTGGTTTGTTTCTCCCTCCCTTGCATCTCTGGCAGTTCGTGGGTTCCCAAGCTGCTGGAGAAACTTTCTGCCCACGGGAGCCCAGAAGCTGCTGCTGCCAGTGAGCTGGGAGCTTCTTGTGAACAGGGCACCAGGCCCCTCCCATCTCCACAGATGCAAGCTGGGATGGTGGGCACCATATTGCTTCTCTACCTACCATGCACCTTTGTCCTCCCCACAGGGTTTCAACTCCTCAGGTTTCATCTAGCTCACTCCCACACACACATTTCCCAAATCTGGCCCACAGTGCAGGAGCTATAGGGGTCCAGTGGGTCCTGGGTGATCTGCATGACTCCAGTGCCTATACATTCTGGGCAGGCAGCCTCTCCCAGTGAGGGACAGATACTACCACAGTGCTAGCTTCCCTCCATTCAGAAAAGAGCCTGAATAGCCAAAGCAACCTTAAGCAAAAGGAACAAATCTGGAGGCATCACTTTACCAAACTTTAAAGTATACTACAAGGCTATAGTAACCAATAAAGCATGGTACTAGCACAAAAATAGAGATATAGACCAATGGAATAGAACAGAGAACCCAGATGTAAAACCATCCACATATTGCCATCTGATCTTTGACAAAGCAGACAACAATATACACTGGGGAAAGGAATCCCTATTCAATAAATGGTGCTGGGAAAATTGGATAGTCACATGCAGAAGATTGAAACAGGATCCATATCTTTCACCACTCACAAAAATTAATTCAAGATGGATAACAGACTTAAATCTAAGACATGAAACCATAAGAATTCTATAAGAAAATGTTGGAAAAACTCTCCTAGATATTGGCCTAGGCAAAGAATTTATGAAGAAGACCCCAAGGGCCATCACAGCAACAACAAAAATAAATAAACGGAACTTGATTAAATTAAAAAGCTTCTGCACAGCCAAGGAAACAATCAACAGAGCAAATAGACAACCTAGAGAATGGGAGAAAATATTTGCATGCTATACATCTGGTAAAGGGCTAATAACCAGAATCTACAAAGAACTCAAGCAAATCAGCAAGGAAAAAAATCAAACCCCATTAAAAAGTGGGCAAAACACATGAACAGAAGCTTTTCAAAAGAAGATGGACTAATGGCCTACAAACATATGAAAAAACGCTCAATGTCACTAATCATCAAGGAAATGCAAATTAAAAACACAATGAGATATCACCTAACCCCAGTGAGAATGGCTTTTATCAAAAAGTCCCAGAACAATAGATGCTGGCATGGATGCAGAGAGAAAGGAACACTTATACACTGTTGGTGGGACTGCAAACTGCTACAACCTGTATGGAAAATAGTATGGAGATTCCTCAAAGAACTAAAAGTAGACGTTTTAGTCTACTTTTGATCCAACAATCCCACTACTGGATATTTATCCAAAGGAAAAAAAGTCATTTTATCAAAGAGATACTTGTACTAGAATGTTTATTGCAGCACAATTCACAATCGCAAAGATGTGGAATCAACCCAAGTGCCCATCAGTTCATGAGTGGATTAATAAAATGTGGTATATGTACACCATGGAGTACTGCTCAGCCATAAAAAAATGAATTAATACCTTTTGCGACAACTCAGATGGAACTGGAGACTATCCTCCTAAGTGAAGTATTGCAAGAATGGAAAAACAAACACCGCAAATACTTACTATTAAATTGGAACTAACTGATCAGCACTCATGTGCACAGATGGAAGTAAAACTCAACAGAAATTATGCAGGGGGTGGGGCGAGGAGGGGATGGGTGAAATCATACCTAACAGTTACAATGTACGCTCTCTGGGGGATGGGCACACTTATAACTTTGACTAAGCAGTACAAAAGCAATCCATGTAACCAAAACATTTATACCCCCATACTATTCTGAAATTAAAAATAATTAATTAATTAATTTAAAAAAAAAAAAAAGAAAAACCACTGGCTATCATTCAGAAATACTGTCCTGCTCTCCTAGCTATGGTTTTGGACAAGTCTATGCCTCAGTTTCCTTATCTTTTGAGTGAGGAGTTGAACTTGCTGGTGTCCTGGGTCCTCTCTGTCTGTGAACCCATGCCCGTGGGCTGGTGTTCCAGCAGAACATTGGGACATGTGGATATGTGCGAGCAAGGGTCTCATTCCCCCACAATTTGAGGCAATTTGGGGAATCCAGGACCAGCGTGAGCCTCCCGCGCTACAGGAACAAGATTAGGCCAAGACAAATGGTCTTGCCTGAAATGAGAAGCTAGTCGTCTCCATCTGCGGGGATGTAGAATTGGGGTTGTTATGGGCCTGATTTGTGAACTTGAATGAGGGCTTCTAGAAAGCTATTTGTAAAATTCATTGCTATCTCTGGCTGCAACTAACACATTCCATCTTCTGTCTTCTCAGACTAAGTGATTTCACGTTCCACACGTTTCTAAAATAGAATGGACCATGGAGTGGGAAGGGCAGGGAGGGGGGTGGGGGCAGGGGGGGTGGCCTCTGGTGGCCTCTGGTCACCTCTGGTCACCACCCTGCTGATTGGGAATTTGGTTACTGAGAAACTTCACATTAGCCTCCGCCGCCCAGCGCCAGGGTCTGCCTTGCCTCTCTCTCCCGGAGAAATCCTCAAGGGCTTTCCCAAACCCTGGGGGTTTTAGCCCCGCTTGCAGACTTTTGTAAGCAAAGGAAGCTTTGCAGCTGAATGCTGGTCTGCACCTTGCACACCTCTACCTGTGTCAGTGTATCCTCTAGTTTCTAGGCCTGGCAGGGGAGAGGTCTTCTGAAGGGGTCCAGGTCCTGTTAGCAAGAAGTGTCAGGAAGAGGCCTGAAGTCCCTGTTCTCAGCAGGAAGGGAGGCCGTGTTAGAACTGGGGCCCCTTGGCACCAAGTAAGTGGTAGGGAAGACGTGAGACTCGTAAGGAGGAGCTAGAAAGCTTGACCCAGGCTCAACTCAAACCCAGCACATTGGGAGGGAGGCATAGCCATCTTAGATCCTTTCTGGAATAAGATTTTCTCTGTCAAACAACCACTGCACTTCTGATAACACCTAGGGCAACTTTCTAGATTAAAGTGTAGTTTAAACTTAAAAATTGAAATAGTAAAGAAAATTAAATTTCTAAGGTAATCTTTTATGCCCCTGGAGGAATTGGACAAATATACTCACTTCTAAGCCTCAGTTTACTTATCTGTAAGATGGGGGTAATGACCCAAGCTTTGCCTCCTGAAGCTGCTGTGATTCCTAGTAGGTCAGTGCATGAATAACTGATTCAGAGGATTACCAGTTGCAGAGAGAGAAAGGATGCTACATCATGACCATGGGGGTTATTTTTGGTAGCTCTAAGTCCATGATAAAGCCCACCAGTCCCTTCCTTTGTTTCCTGCATAAACTTCTTGCTCCACAAGGTGCTGTTTGTTGCTCAGCAGAAAATTCTGGGAACTGTGGCCTGGAAGTTTCCCAGCCAATACAAGGTTGTGAGGTTCACCTCTGATTGAGTGCTTGGGGTGGGGTTGGGGATCTCCTGTTCTGGGTGTGTTTTGGCCTTTGTATGGTTTTTCTCCAGGCACCCCAAGGCCCTTGACCAAAGGGCAGAATCAGGCTTGGTGCTCTAGGAGGCTGGCTGGACAGCCCACCTGGACCAGCCTCTCTGAGCCAGGACATCTATAGGTGACATTGCCACTGCTGACATTGTTAATGAAGGCCCCACCCTGGGTCATCAGAGCAAGACCAGCTTATGTTTACTGTGCAATGTGTACCTTTGCCCTCTTGTGTTTGGAGAATCAGAAGTCCATGTGGGGTAGATAAGGCCTGGCTCTGAAGCCCAGAGTCCTGTTCGAGTGGCTCATGGGAGGGGTCTCCATTTTCCCTATTAAGTTCTTCCTGGGAGCCCTTGACTGACCAGTGCATTGGCATAGCCAGAACCCCTCCCTCCATGGCCATGCTCTATGATGGAGGCTTTGCCATGTGCCCACAAACCCAAAAAGGAGGCTGTTTCTACTCAAGATCAGACCTGGAGATTATATTGACCATAATTCTCTATGCCTCTGTGCTATGGATTTGTAAAATGCACAGCACGGAGGGGATAATGTGAGGGCAGTTTGTAGTGACTGTAGATTCCCGGAAGTTACATATAATGGTTGGTCTGTGTGGTCTGAAACAAGCACGGAGGAAGTGCCAGAAAGAGCAAAGCTCTGGGGCCATGAAAGACTGGGTTCTTCTTCTGGTTCTGCCACTTCCCAATGTGTCAACTTGGGCAGGTGTGTTATACTCTTTGGGTCTGTTTCCTCATCTCTAAAATGGAAAATCGGGCTGTTTAGGGAATTAAATAAGAGAAATGGAAATAAAGCAGCTATAAAATGCCTGGCTCAGAGTGGGCCCTTAATGAACAATAAGGGAGTTTTTTTTTTATCTTAGTTAACAATTGTCTTATTCAAGGTCCTCTTGAGGACTAAGAAGAGAAAAATATTATACATGGTGCTGATCTGACCTCAAGAAATGGAAAGTCCCCACAGACAGAGCTCACAGCCAGAACCCAAGGAGAGGACCTACACAGCCACAGAGGACACCAGTGTCCAATGACTGCATCAATCAACCTATCACACAAATGGAGTGGACAGATAGGGATTATGAGACATTTGGAGAAAACCAAGAACACAAAAGAGAAGAACCAACATGAGTGAAAAGAACAATTGACCCCAGGGGTATGAAACAAAAGAAAAATTTAAAAATCTAATAAAAACCCTTAGAGGGACTTGAGAAGACAACATTTCCATAAAATAAGAACTGGCTTCTATGAAAAAGAAGAATAGCACAAGATATACTGATTGGAAATTAAAATGTGATTGCTAAAATTAAAATTCCAATAGAAGAAGTCAAAGAAAAAGTCAAGGAAGTATCCAATAACATAGATTAAAAAGCAAAGAAACGGAAAAGGTGAGAGAAAAACTGAGAAACACAGATGGTCTATCTAGCAATACTGATATCCATCTAATAGTTGACTCAGAGAACAAAGACATTTGAGAGGAGGAAATTATCAAAGGTATAACAGAAGCAAACTCCCCACAGCTGAACTGAGATACAGACCTTCAAAAGGAATGACCCACTGAGAATTGACCAGGGGAAATGAGAAAATATCCACAATTGTGCATCCTCTTGAAATTTCAAAACATCAAGGATGAAGAGAAGATTCTAAAAGCTCCCAGAGAGAAAAGACATGCTATCAAAAAAGGACCAGGAATCATTGTTGGCAGATTGGCATTATCAACGCGGGAAGGCAGTGATGCAATAGCCTTCAACTTCCTGAGGGAAAATGATTTTGTACCTAGAATCCTATTCCAAATAAAGGCGTTTCCAGACATGAAAGGGCACAGAAAATTACCTTCTTCCTGATTAAAGAAAAGGGAGGGGAAGTATAATCCATGAAAACAGAAAAGGAAGCTAAGGAAGAAGAAAGGTTGGTCCAGAAACAGTAAAGCTAAGCCAGGTATGTAATGAAACAGGATCCCAGCATGACACATGGGACAACTGTGTAGGAAACGTGGAGATAATCCATTCAAGTTGGAAGAGAAAGTCAGAGGTTCTGAAAAGAAAGTCCTCAAGAAGCAAGTTAATTCCATTCAACAAAAGTAAGATTAAGAAGCAGGACGATCTTATTGATATGGTGAAAAATGCATATGTGCTGTCTCACAGTACCTTTTTAAGGCAGTTAAAAATTCTGGGGAAGACAAATTGCTAAACTGGGAAGGCATGGTTAAATATTAAGCAAACTAAAATATGTCATGATTTTGAGTAATTAAAGGAAGGTGAAAAAAGAGAACGCTTTGACTGTGAAGCTCAAAATAATCTTCAAACCGCACAGGTGAGTCACCTGGGCTAACATCTCCCCTGCGGTGATGTCCACTGGATCTTCCGCCATGGATAAGGGTTATGGCATCAGAATGTTGATAATGCTCTTTATTCATTCTCACTTTTAGAGTCAATGAATAAAAACTTGCAGTTATTAATTATAGTTACAGAATGTAATGAGGTAAAAATTAATGTTGTAGATCATACAAGCCAGAAGTAACAGGGTAGGATCAGGAAAATAGATTTTTTTCCATAGTGAGGGGCAAGAAAGATGGTCTAATGGGTCCAATTGTATTATTTAAAGTTTTGGTTTTTTGTTTTTAGGTATGCATGTTTTGCTTTTAAAACTTTTAAGAAAATGGTGCCACATTAAACATCTGAAGATGTTTCGCAGGCTATCTCAGGCCTAGAAGAATTCACTGCATTTTCCGTTCCATGCCTTTTATTATATTTTTATTTATTTGCTGTTCTCCAAAGATTGCAATTTTGAATTGCTCAATATATTTCCTCAGCTGAAAATGTCAATGTATTTATGTAATGAAAATGTCAATATGTATATATATATCTGGGATTAGCATAGAAATGATTAAGGCAGTTCAGTGTTGATCAATAATCATATTTGATTTGGGATTTTTAATTTGCTTTTCTCAACCATCTTGTACTTTGATATTTATTACCACCCACTGAGATTCTGGCCTCAACTAAATAGAAGTTGCTTGAGGAAATTCACAATCTAGCGATTGAATTCAAGTGGTGTTGCTTGCAGAATAACAATACAGAATTAGGTCTTGCAGAATGAACAGAAACCCAGTAAATGGGAACTGCGCCCTTAATAAAAGGTCTCTTACTGCCTTGAACACAATAAAACAAACATCACCAAACTGCAGCCCCCAGTTATAAAAACTTTATGTTTCAAGTATAGGGTCAGAGTCCTCTTTCAAATGTACTAAGCAGCTTGACCAAAATGTGTATTTTGACATGTGTGGTTTTAGAAGACCTGAGTTTCTCAAACCCCAGGGTTCAGAAGGATGATGCAGTGTTTTGAAAAGTCCTCTGTATTCCACATTCGTGTGAAGCTACAGGGCTGCTCAGGTGTTCCGGGGAACAGAGAGATGGCCCTGGGCCAACCTCCAGGGAGCCCAGATGCTGGCTGCAGGCTGTCTCCACATCCACACTGAGCGGCCAGCCTCAGCCAAGGAATGTTTGCCTTCTGTTGGCACAGCTAGTAGCCCTGTGGAGATATTTGACATCAGAGCCAACCTCAAACATCCCTTGTCCTCCTCACAGAGGACTCAGAGGATGGATCCAGAACCTTCTGTCTTTTTCCAGAATTACTAAGGAAATCTGCACCCTGCTTTACTTCTTGCTAATTGAAATAAAATGGATTTTTCCGGGACGAGTGGCCTGAGCCCTCATTATGATGCATAATAATAACAAGAGCATCATTCATCTTGATGGCTGGTGGGGGTGGTCCCTGGCCTGCCTGTCCTCCGAAGAAAGGAAAGGCCTCGACTCCCACAGTCATTAGGACAATTACAGACACTTGGGTTTTCTAGGGTTGGTGGGAAGCAGCTCCTTTTACGGTATAAAGATCTGGGAGCAAGCAGAAACAGGAGTGTTCTGGAAGATGATTAGAAAAGCCAAATTCTGGGTGCCATGTGACTGCCATAATGCAAAAATACATGGCGTGAAGGCAAATGGCGAAAGAGAAGGTGCCAGAAATAGAGGGATCCTTGTTGTTAGTGGTTTGAGAATCACTGGTCATTGTTTTCTTCTTTTTTCCAAATTTTCTCATAATCCCCATGAAAAGGGAACTTTTAGGCTACAATTTAGTTATCTGCATTTAACTGAAGTTTGCCCTGTGCCTTGGGCTTTTTATAATTTCAAACTAGATGAGCCACAGCACTGTGCCAGTAGGAGAGGCTGGCTCAGAGCCGCGCTGCCTGGGTTCAAGCCTTCTCCGTCTCTCTCCTGTTCACTTTGCAAGGGGAGAACACGCCAACCGCCAACAGATCCCGGTGGCTCGGTGAAAAGCACACTTCCATCGCCAGGTGTTTGCTCTTTTTTCTCAGATAATAACATCCCCTCCCTTCCCCGGGGACATTTTCAGTTCAGTAAAGGGCCTGAAGTCAGCCAGGCAGAGGTCCATGAAGTGACAGGTCTGGGGAGCCTGGGCCACCACCACCTTCCCCTGTCCCTGGCCTCCTGAGCAGCCCTGCCCTAATGTCCCATTGACTCCACCTATTCCTGTCGCTGCTGCAGGAGAACAGCCCCTCCTAGCCCTCCCCCACCAACCAGCCTGGGCTGCACCACGTCCTCTCTGTGCCACTACCACCTCTTCATTGCGTGTGTGCACACATGTAGGAAGCACAGAGGCCCCGTGGTCTCCCTTCAGCTCACCCGCAGTATCTTGTTCAGGCTGTGCATCCACAGTAGGCCCTCCACAAAAATTCATGAAACACACAGCCCCTGCCAGAGCAGACAGGCAGAAGCCGACTCCAAAAATGATTTTCCATCTTCAGGTATTTGGGGCAAAAGTGTAGCAAATGAGCAAGTCGACAGCTTGCCTCCTCACTGAGGTATTGTAAGTGGAAGATGAACGATGTTGCTCGTTCAGGGGTAAATTACACAAGATCTCCGCATTCCTTATTTGGCAGAGGCATGGTTTTATTTTCTTTGACTCCAAGCTAAGTTTGCTCCTGCCCCTTCTCTGTGCCGGCCCCCAGCACCATCTAAGCTCTGCTGCCCTTTTGGCCAACCTAAGCCCACAAGCCTCTCCTCACACTACTGTGGCCCCTCTCTCCAGCCACGTGGCGGTCCTTCACGTGTTTCCCTCCTGGTCCCAAGCCTGCCATTCCCTGAGCTTCGAGTGACATCACCACAGACCCTCATTGCTGCCTTCCTGTAAGGACAGTCCTGGCCAGCTTTCCTTCCTGCCACTTGTCATCTGGTCCTGGTTCCCTGTCCATTCCCAGAGACTCCTCTGGACTCCTCTCTTTGTGAACGCTATTCAAACTGCCAGAGCCAGCGTTGAGATGGCTCAGGCCACAGGGAGACCACACAGGAAGCTGTGGGTGCCTGGAGTCAGTGCTGGAGCAGGTACTAGGCCTGGTGGCACAGGTACCAGCTCTCTTTTGGGTCAGAGAGGCAGAGGGTTGACTACAGTACACTGGAGACCTCAGATATGTCAATAAGGTAGAGACTGTTACTGTTTTCTTGCTTTGTGGATGAGGAAACTGAGATTCAGAGAGGTTAAGTGACTTACCTGAGGTCACATAGCCTGTAAGTGGCATATCCAGGATTGACACCTAGGATTTCCTAGAGAAAGAATGCTTCAGGGTGGGCCTGGAAGGACAGATGGAATATGGGGAAGCAGAGAACAGAACATTGGTGGTGGTGGGCACAGTGCAGGGAGGTGACAGGACCCAGAGTTTGTGCAAAGGTATTGGCAGGCGGGTCTTCTCCTCTTACAGATAAGCACAGGAGAGAAAGGGAGAAGGGCTCCTCCCTGCAGGTCTCCATGAGCCTCCCCTCACCCCTGCTGCTCCCCTCACCTACACTCACACACACTCACTCAGGGGCTGGGCAGGGGCTCCTGGGACCCCGTGCAAGGGAAGTGCTGGCAGAGGCTGTGTTCTGGGCTATGAGAGCCCAACTCACACCAGGAGGAAGCCACTCATGCTTAAGGATAGCTTTCTTGGCCCTGTCTTAGACCTTCACTAGTTAACGTGAATATGTTTGAATTCCTGAACACATTTTTCACTTTCCCCTCTAATAGTTTAGGAGAGAGCTAATGGCTGCAGAAGTTGTCCAAGGAGCACTGTCCTAAGGGCCTGGTGTCTCCCTGCTGTGTGACAGAAACGCGAGTAGGCTGGCGGCCCGGCTCCAGGCGGTCACTTCAGAGCACCACACACCTGAGCCCGGGAGTGGCTCTGCGGCCTGGCTGTGCTTCCACCTACCCCAAGCGATTTTGAAAATAGGGGCCTGTGCACCCGTAAGACTGAGACCCAAACAACTCTTGACTCCGCTGTCTCAGGGGCAGGCTGCACATTTTTGTTCAGTTATCAGAGTGAATTATTTTATTCCTTTTTTATGTCCCGAGCAAACCCACATCATCATTTTATTAATGTATTTGCAATTACTGCGTAATGATTTCCAGTTTAGCGTGGCCTGCGATATGAGGACGCTTAATCAAATATCTGCACGATGGGCCTTTAAGTTCTCTGGGGCCAGAAGCTTTTCCCATCAATTAAGCTTCAAAGAAATGGGCTGTAGGCTCATCTACACCTGTATTTTTATGTTGCTTTTATGGCTCCTCTGCCTTCTCCTGGTGTCTTTAGAGATACCAGAAATGTGATGTGGGACTGAGGTGTTTATTAGTAGGTGTGCAGAGAATGGGTTTATAATGGTCATTACAAAATTATGAAGTGGCTGCCTTGAAGTAGGACAATTTATGTTCCCATTACAGTCATTCATGAGTGCCTCCACACAGTGCCACCAGGAAGAGGGCCATTCAGCCTGGGCCGTGAGGACTCCCTGGGATCACACCCCTGGAGGTGTTTGCTCTGGAGAGATTAACTCCCAGAAACTTCCACACACCCACACTCACCCCACATCCCCGAGGGGCTGGGAATCTGACCCATTAACAAGCAGAGTGCTTCTCTGCCTCCGTCCAGGGCACTCCTCCTCTGGAGCCATGCCAGGCGAGGTGCCATTCTGGCCTTGACTCCTGCAGCAACCTCCGGGACAGAGACTATCAGCTCCATTTGGCAGGTGAGGAAATGAGCTCAGAGAGAGAAGACCTGAGCTCCTGGCAAGCAAGCATGTGGGGGGCTCTGCTCCCCCACACCCCAGGTCACTTAGGAGACAGAAATGACCTGAGCCTGGACTGATTGGCTGGGGACAGGCAGGATGTCCAGGCAATCCCAGGCATGTGATTTGGGTAGCACGGGGCTTGGGTGGAGGGGCCGCCGGCTGAGGCGTGGATGTAAAAGAAGGAGTAGTCTTGATGGCAAGTTCCATGTGGTCGTGTTGAGTTCGGGGAGCCTGTGGGAAAATGTGGGGAGATGTCAGGCCAGTGGCAGGGTGTGACTTCTGGAGCTCAGGAGAGGACCTGGGCTGGGCAGCGATACCACTCCAGCCTTCCCCTACACCAGCCCTTCATTGAGGGAACTGGTGTCCATAGGGGAGCAGATGGAAGTTTCTATCTGGCCTGTGTCACCCTGGATCCCCAAAAAACCAGAGCTTCTGGGAACACCAGACACCTTTGGCGATGACCACATGTAAAGGGGCCTGAGGAGACCAGGGTGGGAAGATGGAGGATGGCGGAGGCCAGTCCTGGGGCCACCCTCAGGCTCAGGTCCCTCCCACAAGAAGTGGTCCAGAGGGTGCACCGGCATGAACAGGTCAGCATACCCCTCCAGTGCCTCCAAGAGCAGAGCAGACAGGGATAGGGGCACACACCTGGGGGCCAGTCAGGGCTAGGGCCAGTGAGTGGCCCGAGTCATCAGGAAACACGACTCAGCTTCACACTCTGCCTGAGGCAGGCAGGAGCACCCTGCTCACTGACTCCATGCAGCTTGGCCTCCACTCCCAAGCTCTCCACCTGAACATCCACCTGCCAACAAGAAGTCTCCCCACAGGTGACTTGGGAGACTTACATATGCACTCCGGGAGCCAGACTCACCCTTGTTCATGTCCTGTGGTGCACAAACACCCCCAGAATGCCCCTGTCAGATGCCCTTCACACACATACTAACCACCAAACACCCTTATCTAAGGCTACACAATTTAAGCGACTTGCAGGTAAGAGCCATGACTGCTTTCAATCCTTAATCTCCATTTCTTCAAATAGTATCCTCCAAAATGCTCACTACCTATCATCTTAAAAGCCAAATCAAGTCCGTGGAGCTGGCTGACCTTGAAAAAAATGTTTCTCCAGCTCTCCTGTTTGTTTTCCGATGAAGGGGGCGACTGTCCTTAGCTATCTGGCTCATGCTAAAAGCTCTGAGAGGTGTGCAGAGTCGCCTGTGTAACATCCAGTCTGAAACTTGGGGACACAAGCTAGGGAAAGAATTTCCTAAGAAATGGGTGGCATTTCAAATGTAATTATTGCTGGTGTTCCCATTTGGCAGCCCAGCTTTCAAGCCAGCTGACTCCCTCATTTTATATTTACTTTTTAGTCCCACACTATTTTCTGTGATCCATTAGCTCTATGAAGTCATTTAAAAGCTATAATCATGGCTGTTTGCTCAGGTGGATGCAATCCATATAAGTGGACCCAGATCCACTCCTTGAAGATGCTCAGGTTCCAATTCAGCACTAACGTACCCCAATTAAACAAGCAGAGCCAGCCACCACCGTGAGTTATACCTCACTCCTTTTAAAAACTAGGTAAAGTGTGGGTACCAGTTAGTTGCAGAGGACTCTTTACAGCCCACTTCTTAGTTGGAAAATGTACTTTGGCTTTGTCATTTGAGTTACAAGGTGCAAGAAACCCCCACCTAGAATTCAATCATGACTTCCCTTAATGGTTTTCCTGGTCATCCTGGTGCAGACTGTCCAGACTTGCCCACCCCAGTCCCATGCTTGTGCAAGGGCAGGCTGAAGGCTCTGGAGGTTACCTGGGAGGACACTTGCCCAAGTCGAGCACTGTGGGCCTGCACCCTGCCTCCAATACAGGCCTGTGCTCAGCTGCCAGAGGTGTCCCATTCCAGCTCCCCAAGATGGATATACTTCTGTGATAGGGCAAATTATCCATCATTCCCATCAGTGGTCATGTGTCTCAAGCACATAATGTGTGCCAACCCTCTGCTCAGCCCCCCAGATCTGGAGAGTCCTGGGAAGCTGCACACACAGCCCCTGCCCTTGTGTGCACACAGTATGGCTATGGAAATGGGGCTCACTCTCCCCAAGCTTTAGGTGCCGAATGCCTACAAGGACTCCCACCGCAGGCTGGGGAGTCAGAAAAGGCTCCGGGGATGACGAAGGACCTGGCTGGCTCGAGGAAAGGGCAGGGCACAAAGGGTAAGGGCTGCAGGGTGGGAGATTTATCCCAGAGGGGACTACACAGCCAGCGTGGCTGCGCCTCTCCTCATGTCCTAGGGCATGGGTGTCTGGATAGCAGGGCCCGAGCCTTGCCCCTTCTGTGCCCTGCTGCCTGGCCCAGGGCTGGGCACAGCTTCACATCTCAGTGCAGCTGAGGTAGTGCATGCCTGTGAGTGCTGGGACTGTTGGGGGCTGGCTGTGCTCCTTCCCCACCCCACCCCCTGGAGGTACTCCAGAAGAGTGGTTACGGTTCAGAGTTCTTTGCCTGGTGCCTCTTTGGTCTATGTTCGGCCTGGGATCTAGAGTTACTGTAAGCCCAGGTGGTAATTCCTGTGCTCGTGAATTCACAGAGCAGGGTAAGCTGAGGAGTTTCCTATCTCTGCCAAGCCAGACATTCAAATGGTTATAAATTATCTCTGCTGTGGAGTAAACTTCCCTCTGCTCCCTCAGAGTAAGCTATCTGAAAGCTGGGATCAATTAGTTTGTCCCCAAGCAGTTACTGAGCACCCCTGTGGGCGTGGGAGTAGAATAACCGCAGCAAGTAAAACACGCTTCCGGCCCTGGAGGGTCCTGCTGTTGGCGCATCAGGCCCCATCTGCTTGATTGCCCCAGGAAAAGGGAGGGGGGGAGCTGGCCAGGGAAGGCTTTCTAGAAGAAAAGGAGACTGAGCTGTGACAGGGAGAAAGTTTCAGGTGAGGAGCCTGACCATGCAAGGCCTGGAGGGAGTGAGGCTGGGTCTGTCCAGGGACGGCTTGTTGGCCAGTTGGGCACACTGGACCTTGAGGCGAGGGTGCAGAAGGGCCCATCTTGGTTCCTTCTGAGCAAGATGCCCTGATGTTCATTTCTGTGCCACATGAGCTGAAAAGCCAAGGCCGTTAGGATCGAGTCCCAGCTGTGCCTGAGTCCACGTTCAGTCCTGGAAATCCTGAGGAACCCAGGAGGGAACAGGGAGGCAGGACAGGCCACGGAGTGGTCTGTGAGAGGCTCCTCAGGTCTTACACACTGGGTCTGTATGCTCAGGGGTCTCCAAGGAGGCCACCTCTTATGCCAGGGCCCATGGCAAACCCTCACCAAGAACAGACTGACTGAGTAGCTGCCTCTGTGCCAATACCTCCAAGCCAAGAGCCACCCCACTGCCAGCCACATCTTTGACATGAGGAAGTATGTGCCGTGTCAGCACAGCCCATCAGGCATTTTGGGAGCCTTGCTCACAGGGCTGTGTGGACAGTGGCCCATGAGGGTGGTGTCCTGCCTCCTGAACTAGCTTCCTTCAAACACCTCTTAGGAGCTGAGTGTGGGGGTTAGACCAGGATGCTCTGGGGCTATGAGCACCTGACCCTTGGTCTCTGTCATTCTTCTCCTAAGGCTGCTCAGCAAATCCCACACCACCACCCAACCTCCTCCCCAGAGACCCCAGGCCTGGGATACCTAGCCAACAACTGCTCCGGAGAAGGTGGGCAACCCAGTTCCCAGTGGAAGAGATGCCCTGTCCAGAACTATTTTTTGACTCAAGGCAGAGTCACAGAGACCAGATAAGCTGCTGCTACTTCTAGATGAATGACCTCTCCTGTGAGCGCCTTACCTCCCCACCCTGCCCCCATGTACCCAGGCCTGGACATGGCTGAGGACAAAGGCTGTCTACTCAAAGCAACTGATATATTTCAGATATTGAGAAACATCAGGTGGCCTTTTTTAAGTAAACATATTATTGAAGTATAACACATACAGAAAAATGAGCCATAAGTGTATGGCTCAATGAATTTCACAGAGAACATATCTGTGTAACCAGCACCCAAGATCAAGAGGCAGAATCTTACCAGCACCCAGAAGTGCGCCCGCACCACGTCCCATTCAAGTCCCCCCAAGCATAGCCACTATTCAGGTAGCCTTTTGAAAGAAGAGAGGATGGGACAAACCAGAGAGGTAGCTAAAACCAACGCTGTCACTTGGGGGAGTCCCTAGGAAGAGGGGAACCCTGGGGAAGACAGCAGAGGCCAGAGGGTGAAAGCAAAGCTCCAGTGAGTGCTGCAGGCACTGGCTGACTGTGATGTGGGGGCTGCACTTAGCATGCGATGCAGCCACCTGGGGACTTCATAATTGGGTTGCAATATTAGCTCGGGGCTTGGGCCATTTCTAGACTCTATACCCAAAGAAGGAGAGACTTTTCAAGGGAAGCAATATGAATTACTAGTGGAGTAGAGAGCAGAGATCTCCTGCTGGAGGAAGTGGCAATGCCTTGAGACCTGGGTGGGGCTGGGCCTTCCAACACCCCAGAGGTCAGACATGGGCACTGGAGGGCCCTGTTGGCTCAGGCTGAAGTCCGGCTCACGCCGCCCTTCCCAAGAGCAGCTGTGCTCTGGCAACTCTATCTGAGGGCCCTGAAAAGCGTCTGCAACATGGACCTCCCTAGATTTTCTTCTCATCACTGGCAGACACTATCCTCCACCTGGCCCAGGAGACCCTGCCCAGTGTGCAGGTCAGCCTCCGCCTTATGCAGAAATGCCCTCACTGAGCATGGATCTGCTTCCCTGAAGGAACATCACCCTGGGAACTGGCTACAGGTCACTCCTCTAAATTGAAGGATGTGGAAATCCCCATCTTTGTGTCCCCTACTTTTCCTGGCACTGGATAAGATGACCAACCCAGACGCCTAGATCTCTGAGCCAAGGCTGCTGGCAGAAAAAGGCAGGATGTGCCAGTGTGTTAGTGATAATAAGATTTGCCCAGTAAGAGGCCCTCACACCTGGGCGGGATTTCAACATTGTCCTCATGCTATAGAAAATCCTGTCCTCTCCCATCACAGTAAGAGCCAGAAGCCTAGAATTAGAAAGGAAGGAGGTAGAGTTGGGGCAGGAAAACACCCTAAGAACGTGGGGCACAAAATGACAGGCATGTGATTGCCCGGCTTCGTCACCAATATCCTAGGCCCCTGGGCAGGCCTCAGTTTCCTAAAAATAAATGAGGAGTCTGGACTACATCCTTTCAAAACCTTTACCCCCGCTCTTGGAGTCTGTGGCCTGTGATTTGTGGTGGGCTGGCTGTGTAGGAGGCTCCGGGAGACAAATGGAGTGGGGGGACGAGGCTGGGGCTGAGCTGCTGGTACGGGACCAGGGTCACTGGGATGCACACCTGCATCCACAGCTGGTGTGTGTGTGTGTGTGTGTGTGTGTGTGTGGAGAGAGAGAGAGAGAGAGAGAGAGAGAGACAGGATATCTGCATGTGTAAGGACTTACCGTCTAGTGTCCTCTCTGCACCTGACCCTGTCCTGGGTGCCATGGGCCTCCAAAAGAAATGAAAGGCAGAGTTTCCTACCCCACCCTCTTGAAAAATCTTACCAGGACGTTGTACTCATCAAACAGAGCCCATTAGTTGGAAAAACAAAAATCAAGGTGAGAGTGTGATTGGCTTATTTAACTGATGGCTCCTATTTTTATTAGCTGCTATCAGCATCATCAAGTGGCATTTCTTGAGCCTCACCAAGTGATTTCTGAGATGGCATTTGCCCTTCTACATGGAAAGTTCTTCATGAAATTTTTAACATTTTCAAAGTCCAACTCAAAAGAAGACAGGTAAACATAACCTGAGGCAGGACATGCTAATTCTGTAACATGTGGGCTGTACTGTGTCCACAGGTACACAGGTGCGCCTGGATCTCAGATGTGAAGAGCCTCAGGCTGCAGGCCACTGCCCCCCCCCCCAGCCCCAGGAGCGCTGTGTGCACGCTTCTTTCAGAGAAGCCAGGAAGGCCCCCTCACTCCCATCTCCCATGGGTCCTGAACCCTTTCAAAGCGTCGGAATCCATTTCCATGCCGGACAGGGGAGCTAGGAGTCCATTCTCGGGCTCAGAGAAATATGAAGGGCGAAGAGAAGGCCAAAGCGATTTCTCAGTGCGAGAGTCTAATAAGAGTCAGCACATCTGCAAAATCCCAACAGGCTGCCGCTTGAGCGGTGTTGGGGGGCAGGGGCGGGCGAACAGCACAGATGCCTGCGGCAGAGATGTGTCTGGAATGCCTCCACTTGCTGGCGAGGAGGGCTATCTGAGTGCCGGGAGGAGCCGCGCCTGGTCTGCTCTTGGCCCCCACTGCCCACCCGCCCTCTCCGGGCCCTGCATTCTGGGCGCGAGCCAGGGCCATGGCCTGCTCATCTGCTCAGCGGCCCGTGTGGAAAAACCCACACGTTCTGCCTGGGGCCGACTGTCACAGACACAAGGGTTCCTGCAGCTCCTCCTAGGGACTGCCCACATTTCCATAACCTTCCGTAGTAGATAATCCCCAGACCAGCCTGCAGATGAGCGGGAAGGAGAGCCTTGTCCTTCCCCCCTGCCCCCAGTGGCTCGAGCCCTGGAAATACTCCAACACTCTCCCCAAAAGCCTGGTGTTCCCTTTCAGAGTTGTTATGGAGTTTTGTTTTGTTTTGACCTGGGATTTACTGCCAACCGTCCAAGTCAGAGAGGTTACAATACATCTTCAAATCTCAGGAGGTTTCTCTGAGTCATCTCAGGTCTAAAGCCTTCTGTTTGGGTCCTTCTTTTCGGAAATGCCATTTCCTGCAAGCCCATGGAAGAGCCTGAATCCCTGGCTTATAGCAGACCCGGTTTCTCAGACCATTCTGAGGCAGTTTCCCTCTAACACCTTTTATTCTAAAGTAGATGTCCCCATCAGCCCAGCAAAGCTGTTGCAGGTAGAATGCGCGATGTGTTAACATTTGGGAGTTCCTTCCTGGAGACCGCAGTCCAATGACATTGATTTGCAGTACATGCACCCTCACGCCAGAGGAGACAAGAATTTCTGCTTGCTGCCTTTATAACCCAGTGGCTCTGGCTCAGCTCAGACGCTGAATATTACTGTGTCTGAGCAAACACCCCTGAGACAACACCAAGAACAGAGAAACACCGCAGGCCTGTGAGACGCCATCTTGGAATCTGCCCCTGCCCAATCCCTTCCTCACCTGCCGGCCCAGAGTGTTTGTGCCCTGCTTAAGGGGGAGTTCTGGAAGAACAGAGACAGGAAAGAGCCCAATTCTGGAGGAAGGCAGACTGCAGGGAGGGAGGTGGGCCCTGCCAGTACCTATGTGGGGCTCCGCTCTCCATCCCAGCTCACAGCATGAAGCCTCTTCCTCAGGGGCTGCTGTAGCCTGCCTTCCTAGAAGACAGGAGGCTCCATGGCCAAAGGGCGTGACCCTGCACCCTCTGCCTCCCCGTGTTTGGCCTTCACACAGGTGGGGCTTGCACACAGGTGCACATGTGTCCACAGCATATCCACAGGGGCATACTCACATCTTACCCCATACACACATGCAAGTGTGCTCCCACACTGTTCCCACTGTTCTTTAAAAATCACAGTGTATGTGTATTGAGTCCACACGTAAACAAAGTGCTCACTTTTTCAGGAGTGTGAAAAGAAATAAGGCCACAGATTCCAGTTGCTCATGTAAATCACTTGTCTTTAACCCTACCAGACCTAAAGCCACCTTTTTATAGCAAATCTTTTGTGAAGCCCCCTTTACTATCTTGAAATGAATATATGTCTTATCAAAAACTCTGATATAGAAGAGAAATGCAAAAAAAGTGATGCACATAAAATGCCTTTCAGCATGTAAATATTTGGGCAACACTCCTAGTGGCCAGACTTCAGCACAAACACATGGATCCCTGTGAGCACAACAGCTGCAGACAGAAACTGTTATGGGTGTGCTATGTTGACAATTTGAGTCTGCAAGTGTCATTGTTTTTAGAGATGGGATTCTCCAAAATGGTGAATGATTCTTTATAAAGCAGTAAACAAAATTTACAAAATTGACAGCATGGGGGCATCCTTGGAAAATCCTTGCCAAACCCTGGGGGGTAATACTGTGTATATAATACAGTGTTAGATCCTAGGCTCAAATGATAGTAACCAGATTTTTTACTTCCATGGCTGGGACATTTAAAAACTCAGATCAGATGCCAGGCCAGCAAAAGTTTTTGTGCCGAATGGTACCACAAAGAACAGGATCACTAGGATCCCTGGCCCTACCCACTAAGTGCCACTAAAGTCCCCCAATCATTGTGACAACCCAAAACACCCCCACAATATTTCAAAACACCTCTTGGGGACAGCACTGCTCTTCTTGAAACCATTTATGCAGACTCCTTGTGTGTGTATTGAGTCCACACGTAAACAAAGTGCTCACTTTGCCTGACCCGTAAGCCTCACTCTGGAGCCAGTGGCCTTTGTCTTGGCCACCCACAGAGGTAGCAACATCCCCCTACCCTGCCGTTTCTCTGGCGACATGTCCAGCACTCAGCCCAGTGGCCACTCAGAGACCGCAGCAGCTTGAAGCTCAGAGCAGCTACATTGCTGGACATGGCTGCCACCTGAGGAGCTAAGCTGTCACCATCTCACCAGCAGGTCTCTCTTCCCCTCTGTTAGATGTTTGGGGGCTGAAGCCTCCCAGGGAAGTCTCAGGAACAAAATTCATAGAGTCAAATAGGAGATGGGGAAGGTGCCATGCTCTCTCATCCCTCATCCACTCCGCCTTCTCCATCTGGTGGCCACACCCTGGCCCAGCACTAGTGCCTTTTCTCTGTTGCAGGTGAGGAGGAGGGTGGGCAGGGGGCTGAGCCTCTGCGCAGGGCTGTAGGGGAGCCACAGTCCGTAAGTAGCTGTTTCCTCCCCACCCCTCTTCCAAAAGGAACTGGTGACTTGTTAGGGAACCTAGGCGTGTGGAGGTTTTCCACTAACACAGTAGTGAAAAATAAAGTTCTTAATGTTAGGAGGGCTTTAGCATTTATTCAAGTTTTCAAACATTACTCTTTCACTCTGGGGCCACCTGATAGATGTGCCAGTCAACCATAAAAAGTATCCGTGGATCCCTCTCCCAGGAATCCAACCAATTTTGCTTTCTCTAATAGGAATAAAAGAGAAGATTGTAAATGTCAAACTGGCAGACTGTATAGTAGCATCAATTGCACCAGGCATTCATGAGCAAATGTACCATTTATCTAACAAAGGTCTGGGTAGTTTTGTTAATTTAAATTGCCTGACGCTGGGGTACAAATTGAGCTGAGGTTTCATCTGTGAATTCAGGTGTCAGTGGAGGTAAAGATTTCCACTGGTTGGAGTGGGCTTGGTCCGCTGTGGTCCAGCACAGCTGGGGAACGAGGCACAGGTCTGCACGGCCGTGTGTGTGGGACCTGGGGTTGATGGCCATGTAGAGCCTTAAACATGTGGTCCCAAATGGGCCTCATACCTTCTACCCAGAAAATTCAAAATTAGCTGGGATGACAAATATAGACACTCCAGGGAAAAGACAGATGGAAATTGACCAAGGACAATTAGCCTGAAGCTAGGCCCCCTTTGTGTCCTGGGAGGATGAGGGGCTACATCCAGAAGGACCCAGTCACATCTAAGAAGGCACTACTGCTTGAGTTCCCCTAGCCACCCCCTGGCTGCCAGAGGCCCAGCAAAAACCGCTTAGTCCCAACACTCATGCCATGCCAGCGTGCTGTTGACAGGCCCAGCCACCTGAGGCTGTAGTCCAGGAGTAGAAGAGCCCGGCCTGCTGCTCTCCTGCTTGCCTGAGGGGCAGGCACCTCCTGCTGTGGCCCAGGCTCTCTTCCTGACTTACTCCCTGCTTTGTAGCCCTTCCAGACCCCTCCTGGGAGCCAGTCAGCTCTCCAGCCAAGTGAGCCCTGCCAGGGGCAGGTATGCATGTTTGCTAAAAGGCTGTGTTTCCCCCAGTGTGGTCAGTGGACTGTCCACACCAGAATCACCAGAGACTCTGTTAAAATGCAGCTTTCCAGGCCTCACCCCATACTTGCTGTTGCAGACCCTCTAGAAGTAAGACCCAGAATTTGCATTTTTAATGAGAGTCCCAAGCGATTCTGATGCAGACCACAGCTGGAGAACCTGCTAAAGGTTCCTCCCATGGCTACTTTCCCTAAACAGAGCAGCACTCCTATACCTTTGCTGTTCCTCAGCTAGGCCTGTCGTGGGGTTCCTCTAGAGCTGCAGTCCCCAAATCCCAGGCCATGGACTGGTACTGGTCCGTGGCCTGTTAGGGACAGGGCCACAGAGCTCCACCACCCTCCCCTCCCCCAGGTCTGTGGAAGAATTGTCTTCCATGAAACCGATCCCTGGTGCCAAAAAGGTTGGGGACCACTGCTCTAGAGAAAGCCAGAGTAAACAGGTCCTTCTTTGAGGTTTCTCAAGGCCCCGTGTCATGCAGTTGAAAGAACACAGACCAGAGTCAGGAGACCAGGTTCTAATCCTGGATCTGCCACTAGTCAGCCCTGTGGTCTGGCCATGTTCCTTCCCCAGCCTGCACCTCAGTTTCCCATCTGTCTAATGAACAGATTTGGCTCATTGCTGGTTATGGGCTGGGACCCAGCTAGAGCCCTGAGTGATGGAGGAGCAAGAAGCAGGCCACGTTCCTCTAGGCCTATGGGCAGGAAGCAGCACCCAGTGGAGGCATGTCCACCGTGGGTCCCTGTGGCAATGTTCTGTAAGAGGGCAGCTGTTTACCCAAGAGATGCAAAGACTTTTGGAGCACAGTCCTTTGTCTTTGGGAAGTTCAGTCTAGGAGATAGGACAGACACAAACTCCCAAGGCTTACAGAGCCAACATCCAGAGTGTGTGGTTTGGAGTGAACAGAAATGGCTCCATGGAGCTGGGCCTTGGCATAAAAGTCAGATTTGAAGAAAGGGCCTTTCAGGAGGGCAGTTTTCTGGCAGGTAGTGAGAAGTCAGTGGAGCCAGACTGGGAGGGCCCTCAAGGCTGGAGTAGCCAGACTCCAGTTTAGGCCAATGGCAGGCATCAACACCTCTGCAGGATGCTATGTGGAAGGGATAGTGTCCCATTCACTTGGAAGCCACAGGCCCCAGGGGACAGCCAGCATTGGGTTACCAGGTGTCATGAATGTGTTTGTTTGGGGATTGTGAGAAGACTGTATCATCTGTGTTTAACAATGTCCTGGAATTTTCAGAATTTTGTGACTCAGTCAACACTGTCAGAGAAACTTCATTGTGTTAGCTAAAATGTATCCTAAAGATAAGCCCATTGGCTTTGGCATTTATTGTTAATTGAATTTTCCCAGAAATGGCAGCAGAAAGATTGTTAATGTTCATGAATTTACATCAAGTTAAACATCTGTTCCTCTTAAGCTAAACTCCAGCAAAGTTATAGCAGCTCATAAATTAGATCTGGGAGTAAAATGCTTCTTGCTCTTTGCACAGCTTAGCAGTTTCAAAATAGACCTCAGAATGACATATTGCAACTGAGGCCCACGTAACGCGACCACATTCAACTGTAACGTTGGTGCCAGACAATTAAGCCAAGTTTTTGCTTTGGTGATGAAGATCGCAGCTTTGTTGGGGCTGCATGTGACATAACTTATCAGGCTGGCTGGGGACAATGTGGGAACCAGTATCACTAATGTTCGTAGGGAGGGGCGGCCTGCCATGAACAGACCCAACGGCTGTCACAAGGGTAAGGACACATCTTGTCTCTCCCCTGGGCCTCTCTGGGGGGTTTTCAGGTGAGGTTCTGGGGATCTGAGCTCTGGCCACCCTGGCAGATTGAAGATGGGCTGGAGCCTGGTGAGTGTGGCTCCAGGGCGGGGCTGGTTACTGTGTAGTCTCTGAAGGGACTGTCTGTGCATGGTTTGGGAAGAGAGATGCCACACCCCACTTGTTGACATCTCAGGGCAGACCTCCATCCCCTGTCCCAGCACTTCTTTCCTTCCCATGCCGCTGCCCCTTGACCCACACCCTCCGAAAGGGATTGCTTCCATTAATGGCAGATGAGCTCTTTGCATCCTGCATCCCCCTCTCCAGTAAATTAAGCACTCTTCAAAGGGGGATTCCTGAGTGCGGGGTGACCCCGTGAGGGCAATTCCAGCTCCCTGGAGGCCATTGGGGCTGGGCTTTTCATAGTGGCCTTGGGATTCCCCGCACCCCACCCCCGAACCTCATATTCTGCCTGTGTATAAAGCTGTCCCCAAGACCATAGAGGGTCTCCAGGATCAGCTTTGTGCTCATTTACCAATCAGAGCCCAGGCAAAGGATCAGGTCTTTCCTGAAGCTGTGCCATAGCCAAATTCACCCTCAGGCCTCCTCACCTGGGCTGCTGTTTCAAGCATAGGGTCCCCGCCTGGCCTCTTTGCAGGGCTGTACAGGGCTATCCTGACCAGAAACGGCAGAACAACAGGGCAGAACCTTTCATCCTCCTGCTCTCCAGAGGCGGTTCCCAGGGAGCTGCCTTGTGCCCATCAGAGACAGCTTGAAGGAGACACTTCTAAGCAACGTAGAAGTGTCTGGGTGGGGCTGCAGCCCCTCTGTGGCAGACCACCTTGCCAGCACCTCCAGCCTGGCTATGCCAGAGCTCACTCTGTGGGGCCAGCTTTGCAGGTCTTGGGGTGCCCCCACTGGGCGAGGTAAGGCCTATGCCCCCTGGCAAGCCCAGGGAGGTTTGGGCTTCAGTGGGCGTGGCCATGTGTACCACACTCATGAGCCGGCCCCTGCACCCATGTCATGCACAGCTCCTCCCCCGAGGAGCTGCCATGAAGGATGACACAGGCCCCCAGACCCTCCAGAGTTCCAGACCTTGATCATTGTGGCTCAGAGTACCTTGGATTGTCCCCTTCTCAGGGCAGGGCTGCAGCCACTCTCCACCAAGGGTTCCACAGTTGTACAGTAAATAGACATTTAATGAGCACCTTCTACGTGCAGGTGCTGGGCCAGGTGCTGGGGATGCACCTGCAAGCAAGGCCAGTCCCTGCCCTGGAGGAGCTCACAGTCTAACGGAGCACCTGACAATCCACAGTGCATGAACAAGTAACAGAAACTGAAGGCTGGGGAAAGTGCAGAGAGAGGGAACAGGGCAGCACACAAGGGACCTCACAGACAGGGATGGCATGTTGGCAAGGTAGGCTGGAGGACTAGGCAAAGAAATGCCTTCTGGGTGAGGGGTAGGAAGGGCAGTGAGAGACGGCCCACATTGTATGACAGCCCTGTCCCCTGGACTCTTTGAAGTCCCCCAGCCCTGCCCACACCTGGGCCTGGAGTTTCACCTGCTGTAGAGGGAGGATGGTCCCTGTGAAGCACAGTCTGGCAGGGGCATAAGTGGCTGATGGAATATTTACAGTGTTTCCCTTGAGTCCCTTTGTTTTGTAATAGAAAGTGTTTCTTTGATGGACATTTAATTCCAGAGACTGCTACCTGCTTCCTATCTCCCTTTGCTCAAAAATTAAATGCGGACGTGCCTGTGCTCCTGCTATAATAATCTCCCTCTGTGTGGAGGGAGTGCGGCTAGAATGGGAGAACATTAGAATCTTCAAAGAGGGACAATTATTAAGGGAACTAGATTAATGAGGTGTCATAACAACTTAGCCAGATCTGCGACTGACCTTTCTCATGGAGAACGGGCTTGATAAATGTAGTTCATTACCAAGTTCTGACATGAAAATAGGATCACACTCCGGGCTCCTCAGCAGGCTGATCAATATTTTATCTGCTAAAGCAGGCCTGGTCTGGGAGCAGGAGGAGCCCACATGTGCGCTGGCAGGGAGCCTGAGGCCAGTGCTGGGGGCTGGCCAAGCAGGCCCTGTTGCATGGAGGGCACCCAGGCCAGCAGGAAGGTGGCTGGGCCCTTCTAAGGACCTGTCCAGGGTGCCGTCTGTGTCAGGCTGACCAGGACATGCTGCTTCCCTCCCTGAGAGGCCCCAGAGTAGATGTCCAGGGGCAGTGGGAAGGGAGGGAGGAAATCCAGGACATCCGTCCCTCTTCTGTTTATCCATAAACACCATTTAGTTGCCACCCTATCCCAGGCCCCACAGTGAAGGGAAAAAGATGAATGAGCCACACCCCTACTCACTTGGGGCTTAGAGCCCATTTCCTCAAGAGAAGACCTCAGGCCTGGCTGACCACTTGGACTTGCAAATTCCTCTCACATTCCTATCTATGTCATGACCCTGTAAGGTGGTAAGCGGCTATTATTACCCCCATTTTAAGATAGGAAATGGGGGCAGGAGGGCAGGGGAACAATGCCTTTCCTAGAGTCTCACAGCCAAAGGCGGATGGTCTCCTGACTCCCTGTCCAGTGCTCTGTCCAGCCTTGCGACGACCATTGTTAGGTAGACACAGCAGCCTGCATGAAGTCTGTCCCTACCTGACGACTCCAGACAAGGTTGTTACGGGGTGGGCTCATCGCCCTGGCTGCTTTATGAGATAGTCTGCTCTGAAGCCACAGGACTCTGGCTCTCAACCATAGTCACTGATCAACTCATTCGACAAGCATTTAACATTGTAATCTTCCTGGATAACTGTCCAGTCCAGTCCCCACCTGCATGGAACTTGCAATCTGTTGAGGGGACATGGCAGATGCTGATAATACACCATCCAGATTCCCTCAGTCAACCCCAGAGGTCACGTGCAGGTATGGTGGACAGTTCCCCACAACACTTGCCAGCAGCATCCGGTCTCAGGCACCTGCATCTTCAGCCTGAGAGCATTTTCTGGCCTCAGGAGTGTGCTTGGTCCTCATTTGGGAGGTTCAGAGGTGCTAGCTGGGTGTGGTGAATTCCTCCAGAAGCAACCCTCCACCAATAGGGATGGAAGTTGCTAGAAAAACACCCCAGCTGCCTCACATCTCCGTGGAACAATTCTGAGGTGTGTCCTACACAGTGTGTCCAAGGTTCCCCGCAGGACTGCGCCCAGTTGCCCACAGTGGCAGCCCAGTCGTTAGCACACCCTTTACTGGCTCCCCAGTCTCACTTCCCTACTCCTTCCAGGGCCTCCTGGGATCATCTCCGAATATGCTGCTTACCCCTAGATCCTCGTCTCAGGGACTGCTTTAGGTGAGCCCAAACGAGGATGAGTGGCCAGCCTCCTGCAGAAAACGTTCCGGACCGGGCAGAAAGAGGAGCTGGTGGAGAAGGCAGTTCTGAGTGTGTGAGTGTGAGTGGACAGGCCTCCTGAGGGAAGCGGCGAGCCGGGCCTGCAGACAGGGAAAGGAGGGCGGCAACGTGAGCAGGGCACGTAGAAACAGGCGAGTCTGCTGTGTTCGGGGCATAGTGAGCTCCCGGGTGTGGAGGGCTTCCCTGGAATCCTCCAAGCCTCATCATAAGGCTTGACTGCAAAAGCAAAAAGAAAATCCCCTTATTTATGACAACACAAATTTCTCTGTACCTGGAAACCACCAAGACACAGAGGAAACATTCAAATGACTTCCCAAGCGTGAGGGTAGAAACCTCTGCAGTTCCAATCATGTCAGTCCTGCTCACTCATGAAGCAGGTCCCCTGCAGGTCCCAAGCTGGCAGCCCTGGTGAGCCTTGGTCAAGTCACAGACCTCAAGGCTATATGCAGTCATCCGGCCTTCTCTCTGGAAGAGTTACACCACCTTTGGATCAATCAGTGTGGAAGTTCAACGGTGTTCCAAGTCTCCCACACCCCAGGCTGAGCCAAGAGGCCCTGGCAATGGGAACTTGGCCCTGGTTCAGGGCTCCTCAGTGAGGGTTGGCCACGACTATCCTCAAAATCATCTTGATCAGCACCCACAGGGCACCAGGGGAGGTATTGTGGTCCTCAAGCCTCCGCCACACATCCCCCAGGGACCTTCCCTTGGAAGGAGCCAAGTGTCCCGAGGGCCAAGGCTAAGGCTGGGCCCTGCCTAGTCCAGAGGGACATGATTCCCTCCATACCCAGGTGCCCACAGCAGAGTCAGGGCACAGAGAGTGAGGAAGGTGGAATGCTAGTTTAGACCAGGTGACGTTTAGGCAGTGGCCGAGGTAGAGTGAAGGGGTAAGCAGTGTGGAGATTTGGGTAAAGTGCACTCCAGCTGGAGGTAGCAGTCAGTGCAGAGCCCCAGGCAGGAGCATGCTGCAGGGTCAGCGCTGCTGAATTTCCTTCTCCCCCCTGTCCCCACCTGCTGCAGGCACCTGTGTGGTCTTGCTGGGTGGGTGGACAGGGATGACCCATGTGAGGATAAGACAGACTTGAGCCATGGGTATTGACACTGTCTTGCCCAAATTGAGTGGAACTTGAGAAGGACAGGAGGAGGACCAGAAAGTAGAGGCTGTGGGGTCCCAGGCCTCAGGGCCCACACACAGTGGGTGAGGGTCAGCATACACAGATGAGCTTGTTTCGCCAGTCGCTGGGTCACCTGCGCAGAGCAGCCAGCCTAACCTCTGGCCAGCAGTGTGTTGACAGCAGTCATCTCTGGGAGGTGGATTATGGATGATGTATTTTCTCTTTATTTATATTCATCTGTGCTTTCCAAGTGTTTTTTTTGTGGGCAGGTATTTCTTTTATAATAACACAAATGTTTGAATCTTGAAACAGGGTAGGAAGTCTTTAGCTGAAGACCAGGCCTGGCCAATCACAAACGCCCAATGCTCCACACAGGCAAGCCACTCCTGTCTGACCCCATGGTGAAACCAGGGGGTCGGGGTGAGAAAGTAAAACTGGACTTGGTAAACTCTCACTTTGACACATCCTGCTAGGAATATAGCCATCCTGGCAGCCATGGCCTGCCCCAGGGGAGGAAAGCTCACCTTGGACACTGAGCTGGAAGCTGCAGCTTTTGGGGTGTACACTTCTGGGGGCAGAAGAGGGCGAGGAAGGAAGTTTTCCTCCCCTCGCTGCTCCACCCTCTGTGGAATTCAGATGACAAAGGCAGAGAACCACCAAGCAGGCAGTCCTTGCTGAAATGAAGCATCGCAGGGCTTCCCAGTGAAAGAGTCTGGACCTTGGGATCTCACGTGATCCTCTCCATTGGCGCAGAAATCCCACCACCAAACTGCCTTTCCTGTGTCCACAGCTGTCCCCAGTGCTATAGCTAGAGGTGCTCAGGAATGTTGGACAAATGACTTCATGATTTCAGTTTGGGCAAAGTCCTCTCTTGCAACTCATTTAAAGCACATCTGCTCCTGGGATAAAGAAGGATTTAAGATTCACATCCAGGAGCCCTCGATTCATATCAGGCCCTCAGTGCACAGGCCAGGCACAGTGAGGGCCTCAGTAAAGGAAAGCAAGGACACAGGAGGTTTTGAGCAGTGTGATCTAAGGTGCCTGGCATCCTGCCATGGCTCCCACACTTCCCCACGGCCCCACCGCCCTCTCGTGCCTGCCTTGTGCCACACTGTCCCTGCTCCCTCACTCTGGCCCAGCCACACCAGCTCTCTCAGGGCTCCAGGCACCCTGCACCACTTGCTCCTGCACACGCCGTTCCTGCTGCCTGGTGCGCTTTTCCCTCTGCCTCCGTCTCCCACAACTCCTCCTCATCCCACAGGTCTCCTCCTGAGCATCCCTCTCTCGGCCTCCCTTGCTTCACCCTCGGCTTCATTCGCTGTCCCCCGTGGGCACCCACCATGTCCAGGACTGGAAGCTCCATCCTATCCCCCTGTGCTGCCCAGCATCTGGCACACAGTTTGTAAATAAATATGGCAAAAGGATGGGAGGGGCCTGGCCAGTGTGGACCCTAGCAGGGGTGGGACCAGGGACTCAGGGAGCTGATCCTGGAGGTTGGCTCTGCCAGGTTGGCTTCTAGGTGTGTGCATACCTTCCTGACAGCAAGTGTGTGCAGGGCAGCTGCCAGGGTGATGAAGCTGGAAGCCTGTGAGCTCACAGTGAACTGTAAGGAGGTGACAGGACAGGCAGAGCCTGGGGAGGTTGCCACAGCAGCCCCCACCTCCACCCTAGCAGGACCCGCCTTGATGGTTTCCCTGGCCTGCCAGTGTTAGAGGTGTTGTCTAGCTGTGGACCCCTGGCCCAGCACAACAGGCAACTCAGAAGAGGCTTATGCCCGACCAAGGTCCATGAGGAATGTTGTAGGGACTAGCGAGAATGAGACACCCTACCTGGCCTGGCCTAACATACAGGTGGCCCTGCTGTGGCATGTTCTTAGGAGCCTGACTGTCCACTAGCATTAGGAGTAGAGCCTCCGATTACTTCCCAGCATCTGGGTGTAAATGCTCGCCCCAGGAAAGCCTGAGGGGTGCCTGCAGTGCTGGCCCGTGCAGTCCTGCCACCGGACACCTCCATCACCATTTACCCCAACGGCCCCATCTCCACTTTTATTCCGTATTCCCACTTACTTTTGCCGGGACCAGATTTCACCCTCTTTTGGGAGGTGAGAGGCTAGACTTGAGCAAGACTATCCCTCTCCTTTCCCAAAACTGATCTTTATCCAGGCCTAGAAAGAAGAAAAACCCAGTGGGTTTTGCAGTGGGACAAGCCCCACTATTTTCAACACTATATAGCTGCACAGACTTGAGAATTGGGTTTGCCAACTGGTGGCCCTACGAACTCCCAGGAGTCGATATCCTACCAGGCAAAAGAGGAATGCCAGCAAGTTTGGGGGGATGGGAGAGAGCCACTCTCGTCAGAGCATGGAGACTCCCAGAGAGCAAATAGATTTGATTATATTGAACTCAGCAATTGATTTTTTTCTAAATAAACGTGCAGGAGGAAATGGTAATGGGCATCTGTTTCTGAAGGGAATCAATTGACCCCAAATTGGAAGAAAATCTAGAAACACAAACAAGCACGAGAAAAAGTGCTTGGGCTTTCCAGGCTTATCTAGTGAGGTAGCAAGGGAGGAAAAAAGAAACAGACAGACAGACTTCCCCGTCATCCCTTTCCCCACCAAATAGCTTCCCTGTTTGTTGCTCTTCAGCAAACATGGTTTCAATAATGACGGCATCATTTATGAGCCCTTACTCTGTGCCAAACCAGTGCAAAGCCTGTACGTGCACATCTTATTCAACCCTCATAACATCCAGTGTGGGAGGTACTATTATCCCCACTTCACAGATGAAATCTCGGAGGCACCTTGCCCAAGGTTACACAGCCTGACAGCAGCAGAGCTAGGACTCAAACCTGGGGGACCTCAGAGCCCATGCTTTCCAGCACAGCTTTCTACTGACTCTCCAACCCCCAACTATTACCTGGGTCCCTCAACTGGCCTTGAAATCAAGGGGAAGAGCCCCAGAGCCCCACACAGTCCATTCCCAGCAGCACATTGGCCTTCAACCTGGAATGGTCAGTGAGGAGTCCATACCCCCTTTCCAGGATTCAGCAAGCCGGGTGCAGCAAGTTCTCCATCCCCCAGGGAGGTGGGAAGTGGGGCTGGAGGGGCTTGCCTGCTCTGCTGACACCCCTACAGCCTCAGTTGATGGGCTATGTCCTGTGTGGTGTTCATCCTAGTGGCCTGTCATCAGCAAGAAAAACTATGTCATGTTGCAGTGCATCATAAGCCTCATTTGCTGAAACACTGCGAGGTTCTAATGCCGTTCAGCAAGTATGCTTGTGACAAAAGGCCTGAGAGTAACGGGCTGTGTGCTTTGGTTTTAATTTTGTAAAGCTTCCTTTTGTTTCTTGGTCATAGATTTGTGTACATGTGCTTGTTTTGAAGTAATCCAGCTCTGGGAGTGTACCTAATTAAAGTAAGCGGGGCTTATTAGTCCTGGTAACTAAAACTCCCTAATCTACCAGGCCAAATATTCAAAAGCAGCCTTTAAGGTAGGATTAAGGCAAAAACGAGCTATTACAAAATGGAATTGGGGCTGCTTTTCCTAAAGCCACTATGGAGCTACTGCTGTAAAATCTGCTGGAAGGGTTTCCCCATCCCTTCTGGCACTCACCCTATGCCTGGCTCGTAGTAAGTGCTCAGTAAATATTTGTAGGATGGACAGTCTCCCTCCAGCATTTGCATCATGTGTGGCATGCTTTAGGTGCTTAATAAATATTTATGCAGTGGATTGGTGGTCAGACAGATGAGTCCCATCCACTACAGTTGTGCCATGCCCCACACAAAGTAAATGCCCAGTAACTATTTGTGAGTGAGATGGACAAAAGGGCTGATGAAGGGAACATTCTCTCAAGACCAAGGGTATGTCTCACTGTAATGACATCGTCTTCCCTTCCAGGTGACACATGCACCATGGCCGGCTATGCCCGCCTGAAGAACGTCCTTCTGGCTCTGCAGACCCGCCTGCAGCCCTTCCAAGAAGGGGACGGCAGACAAGACCCTGCCTCCCAGAAGCGCCTCCTGGTGGAATCTCTGTTTAAGGACTTGGATGCAGATGGCAACGGCCACCTCAGCAGCTCGGAGCTGGTGCAGGTGGGTACAGCACTCAGTGACAATCCAATGATGGAGGAGCCCAGTTTTCGTTCAGCAGGTACATTGAAGAGAACTGGGAGGCCACACAAGGACAGTTGTTAGTGACTCTCTCTTCTAAAAAAGAAACCCTTCTCCCACCCCTCCCAGGAGCCAGAGAGCTTGTGTTCAACACCTCTGAGAACATCTCACAAACAAAATGATGGCAGTTTGTTCCTTCCCGCCAGCCACCTTCAGCCACTATTTCCACACAGGCTTTGAAGCACTCTCTGTCACTTCAGAGGGGCTGGTCTCTGAGGAAAGCAAGTAGGAAATCAATCTTTTCTTCCTTGAGTCCTTTACCTCCCTCAGCAGAAAGGTTATGAGGAAGCAGTGTTTGGTTTCCACCAAACACCTTTGGAGCTGTAACTGGGAGTCCCCAAGTCCTCTACCTTAGGATATCACTGGTCTTTGGTACCCAAATATCAACAACCCAAACCCCAGCCTGCTTGCAGGAAGCCCTATGTCCACCCCCCAATCCCTGCTCTCATTTGGGAAAACATTTGCATCGTGCCCTGTGGTTTGCCTCCCTCCCCAAAGGCTGTGGGTTTCAACACAACATGTGTGTCCCTTTGTCCAGCTATAAGGTGGTGTGAGGGTAGTTAGTGTCTATAGCAGAGAAAGCAAGGAAAGAGTGACTTCACTCCCTGGGGCCACAGCCACTGCCACTGCGGGGAGGGGCCTGGGGTCCTGATGGCAGAAAGCCTGGCTGGAGGGGCCACATTCCTACTCCTGCTCTGCTGGTTTGAATCTAAGGGGCCCTAGAACCACACCAGACAAGTGCAAAGGTCTGCAAGGAGGGTGAAGTCAGCCTCCCCAGGCAGGGTCGTGGGGTGGGGGCAGCTCTTCCCGGAGACTACAGACTGTCCACACAGAGGACTGATGATAAGGACGAGTCCCCACCTTTGACGCCAATTTAAAGAAATCTTAACATGACACATCAAGGCTGTGGCCAGGTCATTGGGAAGAATTGGAGCACGGAGTGCTGTAGCATTTATTGAGCAATGTACTGGGCCCTAGGCTAGGCCCTTTACTGTGATTAATAAAGTCAGAAGAGCTCCTTGTTGTGTAGGGTGGTGGCTAAGCATGCAGACTGCAGAGTCCAGCTGCCTGAGGCCAAGTGCTGCCTCCAGCCTTTACGAGCCAGGGGGTCTTGGGAGACACCGTACTTAACTGTGCCTCTGTTTCTCATCTGTGAACCTCACAGGGTCCTCCTGAGCGTTAAATGGACTGAGACGGTGAAGGGCTTAGCACAGTGCCTGGCATGCAGTGTGTATTCAGTAGATGATAGTGGTCAGTATTGTCATCAGCAGCATCATCGTCTTTGTTATTATTACCTCCTTAAACTTTTCAACCCTCCTCTCCTGTAAGGTGGGGACTACTATTATCCCACTTTACAGATATTTTCAGATGAATAAACTGAGGCTTTAAGAAATTAAGCAACTTGCCCGAGTTGTGTTCACTGCCTGGGACATGATGGAGCTCCAGTGAAACCCAGGTGGGCTGACATGCATGCACCTGCTCTCCTCAGCACCAGGGGTCTCCCTGGGGAGAATGGCTCTCACCATGTGGCACCACATGGTCCTTTCAAGGTCTGTGGAGACAGCAAGTGCCCACAAAATCCTGGCAAGGAGCAGCCACCCCAAGCTTTGGAGCATAGGCCCTCTGCTCCAGCCAGTCTGGAGCTGCTTCTAGGGAGCACATTGGGAACCTCAGCTACATCTGAGCAGCGATGGTCTGCATCTCAGGGGCCCTGCTGCCCATGGCCTCCAGGGCATCCACCTGTCAGCATGTCACCACCTCCATCAACACTAGGCCCCCAGCTCGGGCTAAGACGCCAAGGGTCAGGGCCAGGGACCCAAAGGTGACCTGAGCTGCTCTGGGAACAGCCCAGCTCCTGTTAGTTATGGCTACCTGCAAGGAGAACCATCTGGCGATTCCCCACACTACAGGCTGTTCAGGGAGCACCAAGGGCAGTTGGCACCAGCTTGCCCTAGATGGAGGCCACTGTGAGCTCCTGGCACCCCTGGCCCGTATGACTCCCAGGTGACTGCCAAGTAAACAGAATCTTCCTGGCACGTTGCTCTAATCTGGCAAATATGTGGCCCGAGGCACCCGAAGCTATTAACAAGCGTGATAATTGGACTATGATTTCCTCTTTAAAATTTAATATACTTAAAGTTCATTTCATAAATCTGCCAAGCAGAGCACAGCTAAAGTGGGCTTTTCCTTGACACTGAATCAAAGGTGCCGGAGAAAAACTCATTGGTCCTATAAAAAGCTAATCAATTTCCAATGCAGAAATAGACAAAGGGAAATTTCCATCTCTGGAAGATTGATCTCAGGCGTTATGGTTGGTCTCCCTTTTATTGAACACTCTTACTTGCTGGGTGAAGGGTCATTTTTTTAACATTATCATATTAAATTGCCTTTAATATAGCAGGCCAAGCTGGGAATGTTAAATAAAGAGAAAATGCTTCTGCCCCTTTCTCCCCTTCCTCCCAGAATAAAATAAAATCATTTTCTTTCCTCCAAGACTTCTTTCTGAGCATTTTCCTTGCAAGACCTATAGTTCCAGGCTCTGAGAACCACAGGAAAAACCAAGACCTCTAGTTCTAGGCATACTGGCCTCTGGCTCCAGCTGAGTGAGGGAGCCTGGAATTTCTACCCTTAGCTATCTTTTGGCATGTGGCTGGTCAGCTGGGGAGGCCTGTGTCCTACAGCTCAGACCATGATCAGAGTGGAATTCACAAGGGCCTATCCATAGCCCTTGTGCCAGAATCCCAAGGGCAGACGCTTGTGCCCTGGCAAGACAGGGCAAGCAGCAGTGGGGGTCAGGCCTATGTCTATAGAATGGCAGCTACCCCTTCTGGGGGGTGTGCTATGGCTAGGAGGCACTGCCCTGGCATTGGTAAGGGCTGGTGGGTGGAGGGTACATTGATGGAGCAGTGATGGAGCAGCTCTATGCAGTTGGGAGCCAGCAGACATTGATCCCCACACTAAGATCAGCCACTGTTTGCTGAGTTTATTTGATGAGGCCCCTTCTCTTCTCTTTTTCCCCATCAGTAGCACTCAAGGGTACATCAGGTGTCCTTAAGGATCCTGCCCATCTCAGACTATCTGTGGTCTGTCTGCCCAGATGGGGAGAGGACAGACCTGAGCTCTAGTCTGGACTCTGTCATAACCACTGTGTGACCTTGGGGAAGTCATTTCCCTTCTCTGAGCCTCAGTTTTCTCATCTATAAAATGAGGGGGTTGGACAAGATAAAATCAAAGAGCTCCGGGTGCTCCCCAAGGCCCACTGAGCTGTCCCTGGAGGCCCTGCACGGCCTGAGCCATTTTCCAGCAATGCCCACCACTCTGATCTCACTCTTGCTCCAGCCTTGTTCCCTCCTTGCCCCACAGCACATGCTGAAGGAGCAGGACCTGGATGAAGACTTACTTGGCTGCTCTCCAGCTGACCTCCTCCGATTTGATGACTACAACAGTGACAGCTCCCTGACCCTCCGCGAGCTCTACACGGCCTTCCGTAAGTTGGGCCCAGTCGGGGTGCCAGTGGGCTAATGCGTTTGTTTCCTTGGATGTTCCCACACCAAAACGGTGTCAGGGGCCTGGAGTCCATCCTCAGTTGTCTCCCAGGCTGGCTGCTTCTACAGGTGAAAGCAGAGGGGTTTGTTTTGCCTGGGCTTTAAGGAAAGGATAAAAGGAGAGTGGGTGGGGACAGGGAGGGCTCGCCCTGTTCCTTTTGGATAAAGGCTTTTCTCACTGTCTGAGGGCCCCAGGACTGTGATTGAAGCGTAGGTGTGAGGGCACTGCTTGACAGCCCTAGAAGGTTTTATGACTACACATGGAAGGAGGGATCTATAGGGCTATCCTCGGGCTATGGCCAGGCCCCATCAGGGAGCCCTGCCTCGGGGAAATCCTGCAGGAGGGCCTGGAGGCTTGGCCAGGCAGGGGCAGGGGGGATCGCTACCCAAAGACAATGGAAAGTGAGGGTCCAAGTTGGAGAGAGGCAGGGGGGTCCCTGGAGAAGAACAGAAGGTAGGCGCTTTTATGAAAACAGAGGAGGTACTCCGAGTGGCCCCTCTGGAGTCCCTTGAGCATACCACAAGTGGATAAGATGGCTTAAGCAACTATGTCTTTTCCCTGAGGTGATCTTCCAAGAGATTACATCATGTCAGCCATAGGCAGTGCTGGGACAGGGCTTCAAGAAAGGTGCAAGAGCTAGCCCCGAATAGCTCCAGACAGAGGTCAGCAGTGAGGAGAGAAAAGGGTGGTTCTGGGCCCAAGCTAGAGACTAGAGAGGACATTCTTGGCCCCAAAGAGATGAAGCCCTTTTACGCTGGAAGGCATTTAGGCTCTGCTTAAAGCAGGTAACAGAATCGCCCTGCGTGATGCACCCTTGGATATGACCTGCCAGCTCTCAGCGCCTGACTGCAGGCCCTGGCCCTGGGAGGTAGGTGTGAGCCCCCCAGGGCACCGGGTACTCTGAGCCACAGATCCTGGCATCCTCCCTCAGCACAGCCTTTACCTGGAGTCCCATTTTTCAGGAAGGTATTCCTGCTTCATATTGACATCCCTTTGAGCTGTTGCTGCTCCAAACATTCACAAGGCCTGAGAAGGAGTCCTTGTGATTCATTGGCAAGAAGGGCTCCTGTGGCAAATAGAAGAGGTACTTGGATGACATAAGGAGAGAAACAAGTGTGACTCTTCCCTGTGGGAAGTGTCATGAGCTTGACATGGTTGGAGGGAGTGTCCTTAGCACCAAGGACCAAAGCCCAACCCCCAATTATAGGGCTGTGACTATGCAGGGTCTCCTGACATCCTCCCTGCCCACTAGTAAAACTCCTATCTGCTTACACTAGTTCATAGTAAGGTGTGAATGACTGGTTGGCTTGTCCTGCTGCAGGAGGTCTTTGCTTTGTGGACCAAGGAGTTTATTATCAGAAATACATCTCTAAATTTTAGCATGCGTGGAAGTATCAGCAACTCCCTAGACTTGGCTCATGAGAGCTTATTATTAAATTTTCAGAAATTTTGCAAGCAGACAGTTAAATACTTGGTAGCTTTCAATCAGCCATAGTGGGAATATTTATACCACGGAAGTTTACACTATACATATGCTACCCAAAAGAGGGAGGGGGGCACTTTTTTCTTCTCCAGAAAGCCAGTTGTTCAATATTTATTTGCACATCACTGAACAAGACCATCCCTCCCATGCCCAGAGTACACTTCCAACAAAGTCTTCTCTATCCGCCTCCCGGAACCAAGACCCCTTAATGACTCGAATTCCATAGAACAGTTAGGGAAGATTACAGTGAGAACAGCTCTCCAAGTCAGGAAAGAGGCAGCATGTTTTCTGGGGACAGTTCCAAGATATTCCCAGAAATGCTTTCTGGGCCCCTCTGCCAAATGAGCTAGGAAGGAAAAGGTCAGTGCATGTTAAGAGCCTGATGCCAAGGCTGGACTTCAGGGGCTTGGCGGGTATACTAGGCATCACTGCTCAATGTCCCAGGATGGTGTCATTCATCAGAGAATGGCACCACTGGGCACCATCCTGGTACCTGGTACCACAGCAGCCTCTGCCCCATGGCCTCAATTCCCAGGAATTGGTCTGGGGAAACAGCAAGCTCTTGGCTTTGCTCTTGAGGAAATGGAAGCATGCCTCTTGCCTCTGATGAAAGAGAACTCCTCCCTGGCTTCCCTAACCACAGCCATTGTGAACATGAGCTACCCTGGAGGAGGAGGGACATCATCCCCTCACCTCCAGCCATATGTCTCATGCACAGCAATGTGGTGTCTGCTCCCTTCATTCCTGGATTATTATTTGAAAGGCCTTATAATCATCATTTTTAAAGCAAATTAGATTCTGCTGTTGCCTTGGACTTGTTTTTAACTGGGCAGCCAAACCATTCATCATAGCCCAACCCAGAAAATAGATATGCAATAAAATGTAAACTCGCAGCCATTAAGGAAGCCACAAAATGAGTTAACCCCACTATAAAGGCTTGACATGCAGCTGCTCGGAGCATACGAGGATCAATGGTTTTTCAAAGTCATAGGAACTCTAAACTAAATTCCCATAGCTCTGGGAATAGATTTATGGTTCAGCGAATTTTAAATAGGTAATTGAAATGAGACATATAGGTACAAGTTATTACCCAGCAATCGATGAGCATTAAAGAAATCTCACTAAAACCCAGAAAGTAATATCTCAAACATTTCAGCAACAACATTTTAGATTTAATTCTAAAAACTGGAGCTGAGAGGCTGGCAGAAGGTAAGACTGTAGCATTTTATTTTCTAGGCTCTATTTTGCTTGCGTCCTTGGGGGCAAGGCAGGGTGGGGCCAGGGGTGGCTCCAGCTCGGTAATCTTCTGAAGCAGACTTGATTGCTTGACTGAAGCGTGATGGGTTTAGGGGTGTTTTCCCGGGAGAAGTGAATTGCATTTATAGGTTTTTGAGGTTGAGGGGGTGGTGTCCTTAATCATGTTTTCCCCTGCAGCTGGCCTGGTGCTTGCTGGGCCAGCATTTGCCACAGAATGCAGCCAACTGAGGGTGATGCCGGGAATCCCATGGCTGGGGGCTGCCCATGCTCAGCAGAGCCAATTCATGGTGGGGCTGTACCTCCTTCCTGGCTCTGAGGAACAGCTAACCCCCCTCCAGGGAGGAGAGGGGAGGGAAGGTAGGTGCCTTAGTCATGGGAGTCAGTTCAGTGTCTTTCTGACTGTCAGAAGCAGCTAAAGCTCCCAATTGCCTGTCTCCATACAGCGACAGGAATGAAATATGAGGGTGGCCTCCCTCTTTTCCTCCATTTATCAACTAAACATTCTCTTCAAGTTGCTTTTGGCTTCCCAAGTCAAAGGCTGATCTAGGAGCTAAAGACACAGTGTCCTCTCAGCACGTGCACACCACTCCTTGCCCCATCCCCCCAAAAGGAGTAGAGCCACCTGTCCCTGCTGTGGCAGAGACCCAGGATCCAGAGTCACTGATAAGCAAGGTGTGTGCTGACCTTGTCCTTTCATCACAATAAATTAATCTAAAAGTTGCTAGTCTAAAACGCTTCTCAATAATGCATGTTTTTTGCACTTTTCTTAATGCTCGGGTGGGATCATAGGAAAAACATGTTGCTTAAATGAGGACTTTTCTCTCACTTTAAATTCATTACAAGTTTCTTTAGCTTTTTAAAAAGATACTTGCCCTTTTAATTAATCCTATGAGAGCAATGCTGGTGAAAGTGTTGGATGCACGGGAAGGGTTGAGCCGCTAGCGGCACAGGATAAAGGGCTTCACATGTTCACATCCCGGGCCCACACCTGCAGAGCGTCAGGAGGACCTGGGCACCAAATGCTTAGGAGTCAGACACCCTCCCTCACCTCTGGCACTTGTAAGCTCCAGGCAAGCAGAAAGGAAAACTGTTTTAATCTGATTATTGCACTCCCCTGTAGCCAGGGCAACTCTGTGACACAGATGATATGGTCACCCGGTGTATTGCAGCTGTTTTTCTGCCGTTGTTGCTGCAAAATGAAAGGATGGTGCAGCTTCACTCTCTGCATCACTATCCTCTGGAATGAATAATGCCTGGCACTGTACCAGACATCCACACACCCTGTCTCAGACGCTCCTCACACCCACCTCATCATGAGCAAGGATGCTAAAATAAGCAGTGGCAGACATCCTTGCTACCCAAATTTATTTGGCTCTTTATCGGGTAGGGTGAGTTCAGACAGGGAGCTTAGATGGCGAAGATCCTGTGTTATCCTACACCATTCGGTTCCTGAGTTTTAGAGAGTGAGTAGCAAGATTTCGGACAGTATGGGGTTCATCAAAAATTTTATCTGAATTTACTTGGCTCTTGAATTTGGAGAGAAAGTGATGCTCGAGAGCTGGTCTCAGTTTTGGCTGAGGCCAAGACCATCGGTGCCAATGACTCCCTTAGCCCCAAAGGGAGAAACTGGTTCCTTATGCAGGACTTGCAAATGCAGTGGCCAAAGAACTGATTCACCTTCCTTGGTCCCTCATTCACTCAAGGGCACAAAACAGTTAAAGCTGGAGTGGTCAAGGGAGGAAGTGAAGATTGGAAGAGAGAAGGTGTGAGTCTCACCACCCCTCCCAGGGACAGAAGTGGAGATACTCTCCTGACTTCAAGGAGATTGCCATGTGAGCTTGTTGGGTGTCCCTGAGGCCAGGGCTCAAGGACAAAGTTCAGAGTCACTGTCCCATCTGAATGACTTCTGTTGTCAATATTGCTATAGTTAGTAACAGGCTCTTAATACTCCAGTTGTGTAAAGTGGTATCTAACATTTAACATGTGTCAGCACTGTATATTACATCCAATTTTATAGCTGAAGAAACTGAAAGGAAACTCAGAGAAGTTAAGTAGCTAACTCAAGGCCACAGCCAGCAGGTAGCAGCATTGGGATTGAACCCACATGTCTGATTCCAGAACCTTCTCATGCATTTAAACATATGTTGCAATTCATCTGCATTCTCCAGTAAGGAGAATCTCAGTTTCCACAGCGATTTCCCTAAACTTCAAGCCCTAGCCCAGTGGTCTCCTCCTCCAGGAAGTCTTCCTCAATTTCTCTTCCCTCTACCAAGCCCCACACACCTTCCTCTACGTGCCCACAGCCCTGTTTTTATTTCTACATAGGAATAAGGCTGTGGCTGATGGTTAAGATTGTGACCTCCGGAGTCCAAGTCAGACCTGGGTTTGAGTCCTTATTCTGCCACCTACTAACTGTATGACTTTGAACAGTTCTTAACCAGAGGTTACGCTGCGCTTCAAGTTCCTCATCTGTAATATGGGCATAATAAGCACACGTAGGGTTATTCAGGACTAAATCAGATCATTCATGTCGAGTGGTTAGCATGAGACCTTGCATGTGGTGTCAGGCAAGCGTTAACCAGGTCAGTGATGGAAGTGGTGAAGGTGACGATGCCATGCCATGGGGGTCCTTCCCTGCTTTAGACCACAGGCTCTCTGAGGGCATCATGCACTCATGCCTGGCATGGGGTCTTGGTAAATGTTGCTCAGTGAGGGCATGAAGTCTATGAGAAATGCACTCGGCAAGCAGAGGAGTCCAAACACAATGTGACTGTGACCGACGATCCCAGAGGGTCTTTGTGTGTCTCCAGGGCCCTCAGGGAAGGGGGAGCAGAGGACGTGCCTTGTTGAGGCCCCACAGCTGGTCCCCTGGTGAGGGAGCCCCAGCCAGGCTGGGCCAGGCCACTGAGGGCACCCATGTGGCTGGCCCAGCAGCCCAGGTGTCCCTCATCACTGGGTAAGTGACTGGGGCGTGACGGGAGCCCCTGCTGCCCACCTGGGCTAATGACGCCTAAATGAAGACAAACACAGTTCACCCCAGAAAGCTCCTCCTGCCCCCAGGGCCATTAATTGGCCATTCGGCCCCTTCAGGATCGGTAATGTCTGGTAGGCTGCTTGGTTACCTCCACCTCCCACGACTGTGTGTGGAGATGAGGTCTGCAGCTCAGCTTGATCCTCAGCCCCAGTGCCTGCCAGCCCACAGCCACATCCCTAGTGAGGCAGCAGACCCTGGCTGCGACAATCCAGGCACAGCCCCTGGCTCCTGCCACCCCACTGGGAGGTCAGCTTTGCCGTCTGCACACCTTGGCAAATAATTCCTAGGCATAGAATGTGGGTTTGTATTTCCTCTGTGCTCAGCTCCTGGGAACCCAAAACATACCAGCACAGCCCCCTCAGGGCCCCATGGCCACCTCCCTCCCACTTCAGACCATGTCACAAAGACAAAGTCTGACCCCCAAGGAGGAGGATACAGCATGTGGTCTTGGAGCCTCTGCCACAGTGTGCCTGGCTAAAAACCAGAGACTCTGGTGGCTCAAGGACCACCAAGCTGTGCCCTGGCAGGCTGACAGGGCAGGCCTCTGGAGCAAAACCATCAGGCACAGAGACCCAACCTCCCCAATGTAGGTCAGTGCAGAAATGTGAAAGGAAGCCTACTGTGGGCAGGCCAGGGGAGGCTGCCCTGAGGCTGGTGTGGGCAGAGGCTCTCGGAAAGGAGGGAGAGTGCCTGGGCAGGGAGGGGCAGGCCCAGTCTCCTCCCCAGTCGGGTACACCTGGCATGGAGTGGCCACTTAAGGGGCAGGTCACTGACCAGAGCATTTCAGGGAGCCTGACCAGGGCAGGGAGAGGATAAGGAAAAGGTCAGGAATTGAGATCAGAAAGCTTAAGAGAGGAAAACCAAGGAAGATGAGGTGACATTAGGTCAGCAAACACAAGTCCACTCTCTGGCAGGCACTGGGCAGGGACACAGCTGTGAGCAAGACCGCACCAGGCCCTGCCCGCAGGGAGCTTGCCACCTGGGCAGACAGGCAGCTGGGAAACAGAAAGATGACCAAATAAACAAAGTAGGAGCTGAGACTGGGTGCAGGAAGGAGAGGTCAGGAAGGGACATTTGAGCTGAGACCTGAATACCAAGCTGGAGGTAACCAGGCAAAGGGTGAGAAGAAAGATGTCCCAGCCAAGTAGGGGCAGAGGGCTTGGGTGAGTAAGGAGGCAATCCCCAGGGTGGAGAGGCCACAGGTGGGGCCCCAGAGGGCCGCACTCAGACCAAGAGGCCAGGGCTCGGACAAGTCAGACTTAACTTTCCTCTGAGGGGGTCCCTCCCTAGCCACTGCCCAGCCTCATCAGAGTTGCCTGAGGAGTGGTGAGGTGCCATCACTGCAGGTGTGCCAGCCCAGGCACATCACTGGAGAGTGGACTGAGTATCAGTCGGAGAGCTGGACGTGGTGTTTGAACGTCTCCAGTGATGACTATTGGGACAGAAGAGTGAGCAAAACTGTTATGTAAGATCTCCCAGGAGGTGGTGTCCAGCCTCTGGATTCTGGCTTTCTAGGTTGTCCCTTACCACATGAAGGCAGAAACACAGCTGAGAGCATGTGCACCCCTCCAACTGCCCTGCTATACTGGGAAAGCCATTGGCGGCCCCTTGGCAGGTGTTCAGTGAGTGCTTCACCCCCATGAGGAGCAGGGCTGGCAGGAACAGGGCCTCCATCCTTGCATCGGGGCACTGGGATGGGACAGTCTCTGCCCCCAATCACACCATGGAGGGGTCGATTCTGAGCCAGGTCACCCTGTGCCAGCATCTCCTCCTCCTCCTCCCACACTAAGAAGTTTCAAACCCAAACTGCCTCTCTCCCATCTCCAGTGGTTTCCTCCTTACAGCTGCATTGTGGGGCCCAGCGCTTTCTAGCCATTGTCTGGAGCTGAGCCTTTAGGCTCTTTCCATTTTGAAAGATCCCAGCTGGAAGTTGTCAATGGCCTCAGTGCAGAGCAACTAAATAGTAGAAAATGAACTAATTACAGGTTGTTATTGAAAATCTATTATACACAAATTACAAAGAAAACTCATTAAAATATGATGCTTTGGTGATTTTTTTGAAAACTGTCTTAGAGGGAGAGGCAGGGTGGGGTGGCTAGACACCTTGCCCATCACTGTTCCTAGGGTAAGAACTCCCCAAAGTGCTGCAGAGCCGTCTCCTGTTCACATGTCACACAGCCCAGCCTGACATTACTTGAAATTTTACACAGAACAGAAAGCTCTCTGAATGTTAGTAAATATTCAAAAATGGCTGCAGAGACACCAAAGAATTTTATTACAAAGATATAAAATGAGAACAATTTAAATGTCAGCTTTTTACCAGGATAACACTATATTGTCCTCATAAATCTCAGTGTTTTTGCAAAGCTTTTGTGAGGACTTCAACATGCAATTAAGCACTGAAGGTCACATTCCCGATCTCCAAGCCTGTTGCCTTGGGTTGGAGTGTGGGGAACTTGGTGTGTGTGGCCGAGCCATCCAGAGCCCAGACCACAAGAAGGATCCTTATATGGCCGGCCAGGGCTGCCTCCCAGGCTCTGGGCAGGAGCCCAGAAAGCAAGCTTAGGGCAACACAGGGTGCCCCCCCAGCCCGCTGCCTCCATGGTATGCCAGCAGCGTCCCCATCTCAGTGTGGGTGTGGGGGTTGTGAGCTCTGAGGCACCTGGTGATGACCAGGGGTTCTGAGGTATGGAGAAGGCCCACCTTGGCTGTTTCTGAAAGGTACACCTTCCCTAAGGCTACGTCAGCCCAGAAAGGGTGCTTGAGCACAGATCACTTGTCCTCTAACTTGTAGGTCTATTCCTTCCTCTCCTGCCTATTTTCAGGCTCTGTGACCGTGCCCTGCAAGACCCCACCAACACCACATGAGGCCCAGCTTGTGGGCTGCACAGGGGACAAGGTGTGCCCTGGGAGTGGTGGGGATTAACAGGAACTCCACTCACATGGGACACAGTGACTGACTGGGTGAACAGCTATGGGCTGCACTTGGGGTTGGGGGCACTCAGAAGCCTCAAGACCAGGGCAGCCCCTGGTAGAAGATGTCTGGAGAGCCAGGCCCTGGGGACAGGCAGTCTGTGGATGGGCAGAGAGAGGTATTCAACACCCAAGTTACTACTGACTGCCTGAAACAGACACTAAGGCAACAGACGAGGGCTGAGCTGGAAACCCCAGACCGCGGGCCGGTGCCCCATCTTAGATGTCCTCGGCCTCAGCAACACCGGCTGGCTCATTGGTCTTTACCTCATCATGGCCCTTACTGAGCACCTGTCCAGCCCCAAAGCCTGGGGGCACCTCCCCTGGCCCAGAGCCCAGCCTGTGTCCAGACCCTCCCTCTGGCCGAGGGCTGAGGCAGGCTGACAGCAGGGGAGTTGGAAGGTGGGTAAAATATAGGCAGAGGCTGCGGAACTAGAGAGCAAAGATAGCAGCAGAAGGGACAGGCAGTAACAGACCCAGGAGGCACAAAGGGTGATGGGAAATAGGGCAGCCCCTGAGAGCAGGCAGGGTGGTTACTGCCCGAGGCCTTTTGTCCTAGCTGGAGGACAAGGCCTGCAGAACAAGAGAGAGGGACCTAGTCTTTCCATATGGTGGACATCTCCAGCCTGGCACTTATTGGTGCTTGACAAACATTTGTTGTAATGATTAGAGACCATGGTGGACATTTTTTTTCTTTTATTTTTTGTAGTAAAGAGAAAAAGTTCTGAGTGGTGGTGGCAGTTCCCAGAGAGAACAAAGAACAGAGTCAGAGGGTTCTCTGTGCTGGTGGAATCATCCTGTTGCCCACGTGTGGCTGGAGCCGGGTGAGCGGCCGCCATGGTTCCACAGGGCGTTCTGTGAGCTGACGGCTGGGTGGGCAGAGAGGTGCCGTGTAATCTGCAGTTACCCCCCAGCCGAGCCGGTTTTCTACCACGCTCCCATTCACTCACTGCTGTCATGACAGAACTCCTTTTTCCCCAAAAGCTGACTTCCACTGGACAGTGCCAAGCCACCCTTAGCACCCTTTATCACAGCGCCTCTGGCAAGTCCTTACCAAGTGCCTTCCAGAGGCTCCCTGGAAGCGTAAGGAGGGCCAAGGCTGACAGGTGGACCGGGATTCAAATGCACTTTGCAGCGAAGTGTCTGGACCCAAGTTTCATCTGATTTCCCTTTTTGAAGGACCCGGTCAGAGGGTCATAGTGGTTGTGGAAGTTGATTTTTCTGACTATTTGTGTTCTTGATAAGCAGAAAGTGAAAGGGCATGGCAAGTTTAGCGTGAGAATAAATCAATGGCAGGTCTTCCCCGAGGGTGGAGGAGCTGCTGTTCTGATTCTGCGCAGAAGGGAGCAGGCCTAATCATGGCCATATGCCCTGAGCCCCAAGTTCCCATTTTAGTTCACACAGGATTTGGAGGGGTCCTGGGGGTCCCAGACTTTCGCCTTTATGTATGAAGGCTGGTGTCGTCTTTGGACCAGTGGGGTCCTGATTGCAACAGGGACAAGCAAATACTCGTGGCTTGTTGAACTGCAGGCTGGACTCAGCAGAGGTACAAGCAGGAAAACAGTTTTGTTCTCCTCTGCCTAGACTTTCCAGTGAATCCAAAGGTCCTCCTGGCTGTGGGCTGGGGAGAGTGAGGAGCTGAGGACCACTGACCACTATGAGGCGGCTACTGTTGCCCTTCAGCATGGGGGTGCTTGCTAATGGCTTTCCATTGTGGGCTTCAGCCAGAATTCCAACACCTCAGCAACAGTTCCATTAAGCAGCCCACTCCCCACACAGACCTGTCCAGGGAGAGTGCAAGGGAGCCTGGTGTGTGAGCTGCCCTGGGCAGTCTGCAAGCAGAGCCCTTGGACAGTGTTCTTCTCCAGATGGCACAGGCATTTTGTCATCAGGCAGGTGCTTCAGGCAGAACAACTGTTTATACACTTGTTGGTACTGCAAATCACATCCAGGTGGGGGTAGATATGGGGCCCAAGGGACTCTCTCCCCCTCTCCACAGGTGGAAGGATGGGCAGAGTGCAGTGCGGCAGCTCCAAGCCTGCCCCACATTCTCTGCCTGAGTGGCATCTCTTGGCTTGCTCATCTTCCCAAACGCTCTAGAGCCTCTTCAGACAGAGCCTGCACTGCTGAGCCGCTAATGGCTCTCCAGAGCCCGTTGCTTCTAGGGAAAGACCCCTGGCTGAGTGCTCACTGCATGCCAGACACTGTGCAAGGCACTCGGCAGGCAGTACTTCTCCTGACCACTGAGTTCCGAAGATAAGGAAACGGAGACCCAGGGAGCCCAGAGGCTGCAGAGCCCGACTCAAAGCCAGGTCTGCCGATTCCATACCTGGGCAATTAGCATGCTGGTTGTCCCCTTACTCCAGCCAGAGAGGCAGCCAGACTTTGGAGTCTCCATTCCTTTCCTACCACACAGCACAGTGGGGCAGAGGTGGGCTCAGTGAGGCAAACCCTCCCCGGAGGTTGCTCACCTGTGCTGCTGCAGAGGCAGGGCCCTGCGCCAGGGTCCTCAGTCCTGAAGTCTGTGTGCCGCAGTTACTTTCAGACACATTTTACCTGCGTCCCGTTCAGATGACATGAAAGGGGCAGAATTACTGTTCTGCAGAATGGTGGGCATCTGATGAATAGAGCTTCCTGATGAAACTCAGGACTTCCGGCCCCACAGGGAAGCTGGGGCCCCGAGGAGCAGGCCTTTTATTCAGAACAGGTGTCCCCATGCTCCCTGAGTTACAGGTCCCCATGGAGGGCTGCTTTCCCTCAGACCCAAAACCTACCAAATATCCACCCCTTCTCAGCTCCCACAAACAAATGCATTTGCAGAGACTCCTCTTTTCAGCCCTATCCGGCCCTAGTGTTGGTCTTGATCTTCACAAGTCCACCTCTGTGCAATGGTGCTTAGAAACATGCTGGTGCTTGAAAGCAGGTTCACCATCAAGGAAAGGATGGCTTGGAAACAGAATTCATATCTCTGCCTTGCATGTGTTCAGAGAACCCTTCCCTCGGGGCAAGTGGCTGGCAGCTGTGGGCGGAGCTCACAGGAAACCCCAGGCTGAGCATGACCAGGCAGCCATGCTCCAGGCACACTCAGGGCACGCTGGGTGATTTGAGGGTCAGTGGAGTCCACCCCTGGCTGGCTCAGACAGAACTAATGGGGCAGGGCAGGAGCTGGGCCGAAAAGGACTAGAAGTCAAATAATGTGGCATCGAGGACGCTCCTGAGCTGGCCCAGGGCCCCACCAGCAGCTAACACCTGGAGGTGCTGAGTGAACAAATACACTAGGTAACAGCAGACTCTCTCCCTGTGGGAGACTGATTGTAATGTCTCCTTCATCACATCCCCAGCCCAGAGGGAGCGCAGTGGGTTCAAGGCTGAATCTGGCCACCCTGCTGGGTTCTGACCTTGCCCTCTGAGTTGAAGCCCTGCCCTCCCCAGGGACCCTTGAGGCCTGAGGGCTTGGGACATGTGCAGAATTATTGTCTCGCCAATGGCACGCAGTTGATGAGTAGAGCTTCCCGATGAAGCTCAGGGCTTCTGGATTTGGGAAGAAACAGAAAATGTGGAATGTCCAGCGGCAGAGGGGCTGCTGTGAGGAAGGTGGGAGTGTGGAAAAGGAGCAGTAGCCGTCACACCCTAAAGGGAGCCTTTGAGGCAACCCATTATGTCTCAACATCTGCCCTGTAGAAGGTCTCCTGACTGATTTCGTCCTACAAATTCAAAGTGCTGTTCATGTTTCCTGGGGGGTCTCACCCTCCCCAACCCCTACAGTTACAGAGAACCTACCTCCCCTTGCTTTCAGCCAAGGACGTGCACACGCCTCCCTAGACACGAGGGGGAGCAGTGGTGGGGCAGCCTTTCAGGGAGTGGGCGGCTTCTGCTGGCTGGAGAAGCAGTTTGTAGCTGAATCTAACTGGAAAGGAATGTCAGTGGGCTTCCACCTGGGATGTTTTCTTTGCATTGTCTAATAGTGAAGGCATGGCTGGGCAGGGCCCTGATCCGCCCCCCCCCCCCCCCCCCCCCCCCGCCCCGAGTCAGCTCTCCATCATTCAGGCCTAATTGTCCACTTTGGCATATTCACACCCAGACTCTCTGCAGCCTCCCCCACTGCCAGCCACCGCCCACTTAATTAGCCTTTGAAAACAGCCCTGTGAAGGGGAAGCAGAGATGGCACTGGCATCGGAAGGAGGGAAGACTCAAATCAGCTGGATGTGCTGTTGGTTAATGGCTCTGGGAAGCAGTGGTTTTGCAGAAGAGGCAGGAACTCAAAATTAAATGGACCTAGGAGGAAAGACTATGGATACCTGGCCACATGGGCCCTTCCTGAACCTCCACACTCATGTGCCCACCTCCCTTTGAAGTCAGGAGAGGTTATTGATCTTGCCTGGAGTGAAGGGCACAGACCCAGCCCAAGCCCATGATCTCTGGCCCCCAGACCACAGGCCCCACATGCTGACATGGCCACAAAGGCCCTGGCTGGGGCATTAGTCTCACCAAATACACAGGGATGGCCTCCTAGACTCCAGGCCCTGGTTCCTAATGCTCAGACAAGGGTGTTCTGATGCCATGGCCACTTTCAGGGTGGGTGGCCTGGCAAGCAGCCAATCCGTCGGGTCTCTGCAGAGGACAGTAAGCTTCCAGAGACACCCCTGGAAGGTGTCAAATTGCTCAGCACCATAGCTTAGTTTACTGGGGGAAGTTTTTACATGTGACAGACGTGGTCTTTGAAGTGATAAAACCAAGCTCTTGGGCTTCTGCTCTGAGCAAACATAAGTTTAAGGAAATGCCCCAAATTGAAGCAACAGGTGAATATTTGCCCTCATGTATCCATTCATGCCTAGTGTCTGCTCCAGGCAAGTTCTGGGCTGGGCCCTAGGAAAAGGTGGTGACATGCAGGCCTGGCCCTGTCACCCTGTCTGCAAATTGCCTACTGTGAAAGCAGTTCAGGGCCCACAGTGGGGAAGCCCACCCATGGTGGAGCGTCGGCTGCATGGGCAGGACACAGCACCTAGCATATGGTGTAGAGGTAGCACAGCTCAGAGGCAGAGTGTTGCAGGTCCCACCGTGTGAGCTTGCTTTTGAAGCCACATGATTAATTTCAGGTAATAATACAGCATTAATAGCTGATGCTAAGCTATTCTGAGGGAATTCATTAATCCTTGCAACAATCTATGAGGGAGAACTATCACTATCCCCTTTCTACAGGTGAGGCCTGGAGGCACAGAGCTAGAGAGTTGCAGGACAAGGTTTGAACCCAGGAGTCCTGCTTCAAAGCCCCAGCTCTTACCCACTGAGCTATATTGCCTCTCAAGTAATTCTAGACACTGTGGTCACCAGCATCGGTTTCAGGAGGGCCCCTTTGGTACCTCAAATTTGGCAAGGGTTGGCCTTGCAGGTACCGGTGGCTAGGGAAGGGGGATCTATCCAAAGGAAGGTAAGGGGAGGGGACTGCTGACCCCAACACCACCTACCCCTACTCTGGCATTCTGTCCCATCAGAAGCACCCTAGCTTCTAGAGTCTGTACCACCCAGCAGAGCTGGTAAAGGACTACAGTGAGGCTTCAGGGGCCCTAATCCCAATTTGACAGGCACGTCCTGAGGCTCCCTGTGCCCAGCCCTGGACTTCTGTGGGCTGTGAGTAGACAGGGAGCCAGGGCCAGCCAGGTACACAGGATTCACAAGTAGGAGGCAGGGAGCCACAGGCTGTGTTACATTTGTTACTGCCAGTAACATTTACTGAGTGTTAACCAGTTTAACATTATCTCATTTAGTGACAACAACAATCCTTATGAAAAGGATACCATGTGTTCCCATTTTAGAGGTGAAGAAACTGAGGCACAGACAGAGTAAGTAATTGCCTGTGGTCACCCAGTAGATTGAGGATTTGAACCCAGGCATGGTGGCTCCAGCACCCCATCAGCATGTCTGATGAGGCCAGGTGCCATCCAAGAATCCAAGCCTTGGCTTAGGAGCACCTTCCTCTGCTCCCAGCACCCTGGGGTTCGCATGCTTCACCTTTGTGCCTGATTTAATCGTGAAAACTGAGTTTTCTTTCCTTAATCAGGGGACTGATTCTTTCTCTGTCTGTAAGGGATGTTGTAAAAAGTGATTAATACACATATGCAAAATGCTTAGAGATCCTGCATGCGGTATACCACACATTAGCAGAAAACTTTTTTGTTTTTCTTTTTTTGGTGATACTATTTGGCATGAAAAACTGTCCTCTTGGCTCCTGTAGAGAGCCTTTTTTCAAAATGTTTTCCATCAAAGGGTGCAATTACTGACTGTGGAAGGCAGCCTGACATGGTCAAGGTAGGCAGGCACCCCCTACCCATGTGCCCTCAGAGGTGCCCCCTGAAGAACCTGCCAGAAAGGAGGTTCCACCCTAGTGGAATGGGTTGCATGCCTAGTGGAACCTGCATTGCAGTAAGGAGGGGACACAGATAAACAGCAACAAAGGCATAGATCAGAACAGGAGAAGTGCTTTTGAGAACAGCAGCATGGGGAAGGGCAGGGCAGGGGACAGTGGGCAGCAGGTGGGGGGGTAGCAAGAATTGAATGTGGCAGGTCAGAGAAGGCCTCATCTGGAGGGGCTAGGTGAGCAGGTGTTGGGTTAAGGGCATTCGCCATGCAGTCACTGGGGCAGACGCATCCCAGGCCCTTAGGCTACACTAGGTCAGGTGGCTAAAGTGGTGTGGGAAAAGGGGGTGAGGTCAGGGGTCTTGGAGGGCCCTGGCAGCCAGTGTAAGCACTTTGTTTTCACAATGGGCGAAACAGAAACTCCTGGAGAGTTTTGAGTCGAGAAGTGATGTAATTTGACTTTATGTTTCAAAGGAATCACTTTGGCTGCTGTTTTTAGAAAAAACTGTTAACAGGGCAAAAGTAGGAACAGGCAGACAAGTTGGAAGGCTGCTGCAATAATCCAGGTAAAGACAATGGTGGCTGAGACCAAGGGGATGGCGTAATGATGGTAAGAAGAAGTCAGATCACGGGTATATGCTGAAGGGTAGTGCCAAGGGTGGGTTGCATGCCATTATGAAGCAGGATGAGTCCAGGATGACTCCGAGGCCTCTGGCATGGGGGCTGGAGGGATGGAGTTGCCATTCACTGCGATGGGAAGACTGTGGGTGGAGGCTGGGGAGGGGAGGTCAGGAGTTAATGTGGGGATATGCTAAGTTCAAGGTGCTGGCAGACATCGAGTAGCAATGGTGACGAGGTAGTGGGCTGTATGAGGCTGAGTTCAGGGGAGACGGCTAGGTTGGAGGTGGATATTTGGAGGTCTTCAGCATATGGACAGAGTTCAGAGCTGGGAGAGCACTGAGTGGGGGTGGGTGCGGAGGGAGCAGAGCACCCAAGACTGAGCCCAAAGAGACTCCCATGGGAAGAGTGAGGAAGATGAGGGAGCCAGCAAAGGAGAACGAGAGGAAGACACCAGAGAGGTGTGAGGAAAACCAGACACCGTCCCGGGGGCCGGGAGAAGATGAGTGAGGAAGTGGCCAGTTGTGCCGGATGCCATGGAGAGGTCAGCCAAGACGAGGACGAAGAAGAGAGCATTGCTTTCGTAGTTTGGAAGTCTTTGGCTTGAAGAGCAGTTTCCATGGAATGGCATGGGAGGGGGTACAAAGTCCCATTGGGATGGGTATAAGATAGAGCGGGAAGAGAGGAGTTGGAGAACCTCGGTAAAGAGAACTCTTCTGAGTTTTGCTGTGATGAAGAACAGAAGAATAGGGCAGTAGCTGGAGGGATAGGAGGGCCAAGAGGGGTTTTTTAAACATACAGGAGCAACAGCCTGTATATTGATGAGAATAAAGTAGAAAGGGGAAATCGAGGCTGTGGAAGGAAGAGGTACTACAGCGGGAGTGATTTCTTTGAGGAGATGAGGGGAGGTGGAATCCAGTGCCCTGGCGGAGGGGTTGCCTAGAGGCATGGCCGAGACCCACGGTGACAGGAGAGAAGCCAGAGCGCGTGAGCAGACGTGGATGGGCAGGAGATGCGGTGGGAGCATGGCAGACATCTGTTCTCGCAGAGGGTCGGGAAGCGAGGTCACGCTGACGGTGACAGTGGGGAAGGAGATGGGGGGGTTTGAGGAGAGAGGGGAGAGCCTGGAACAGTCGTGTAGGACAGTGGGAGGGAGACAGATGTGGACAAGGTGGTGTGATCGCTGGGCAGCATTCAGGACCCACTGAGGCTGCTAGTCCTGAATTCAAAGTGAAACCAGTCAGCAGGGTGGTGGTTTTCCCCAGCGTTCAGCCACACAGATGTAAGCACAGAGCACCCGGGCACATTTCACCAGGGCTGAGGGTCTGCCAAGAGGAGCAAAGGAATTGAGCATCTGTGCAACTGTATGATTCCAGTGACTTCAATTCCATAGGTTTCCATGGTAAGGAGGAAATGACATCATGAAGGTAGTGACAGATAATTAAACAGTTGGTCAGTAGATTGTGGGTCCCACTGGCCTTGAAGGATTGTTGGAGTCTGGATTGTTGGAGTAGGGAATAAACCAGAAGACACGGGAAGTGATCAGACAGTAGGATGTATGAAGACAGGATTTTCAGGCTTCCTTTGTTTGTAATGGCAATATCTAGAGCCCAGGATATGGCCAAGAGAATGAGGGCCTGTAAGGGGGAGAGTTGGCAGGGTAATCAAATTGGGTGTTTAAATTGCCAAATGTTAACACAGGAGGACTGTCAGAGAGACTGTTGTTAGCCACCAGAAATGGGGCGGGGTGTGACCCAGTCGGTGGGTGCCGTAGCAAAGAGGGGTGGTGGCGGTACATGGAGCGTGCATGGGTGTGTCCATTTCTCCCTGGGAGCAGTTCTTTGAAGTGGAGTTCTCTCGTTATCCCCATTTCACAGAAGAGGAACTGAGGCATCACAAAGTCAGTAAGTAGTGGTAAGCCGAAACTCAAATCGGGGGGTCCCCTCCAAAGTTGACACTCTGGACACTACATGGAATACCTTCCAACACAGACACTTGGGCATGAGTAAGATTTGGTCCCTGCCCACAAGAAGACCAAATCCCTCTCCTATGGGAGAAGAAGACATGGCAAAGACAAGCTAAAAGGCTGTGGGACGGTTGCCAAAAGAATGCCGTGGAAACTGAGAAGAGGGTGGAGCCCATCTAATCAAAAAGACGCTAGAAGTCTTCGCAGAGGAGGATGGGTCAGATTTCACAGGCAGGTGTGGGAGTGGGGAAGGGCAGCCCCGTCAGAGAGAACAGCCTAAGCAAAGTGCAGATGCGAAGGCCCCAGACCATCTAGTATGGCCAATTTGTCCCATGTGTCACTGACAAGTGAAAGAGAAGCAAAAGATATGCCGCAGGAAAGGGTTAGAACCAGAATAGCAAGGGCTAGTGTCAGTCAGGGAGGCTAGATGCAGTTCCCCAGAATCCCAGCAGCTTAACACAGGACAGATTTAGTCCTTGTTTGTGTAACGGTTCAATGCTGGCGTTCAGTTGTAGCCACCCAGCTGCGAGGATACCCTAGTATCCTCAGTTTTGTGGTCCTACCATCTCCTAGGGCCTCAGGTTCCTGTACTGGATGCTCCGCATCTGGCCAGCATATAGAGGGATGGAGAGAGCAGATGGTCTTGCAGGAAATTTTTTGGGCCCCAGCAAGCATTGTGCACATCCCTTCTGCCACATTCCACTGGCCAGAACTCAGTCATAAGGCCACACTTGGCTGCAGGGGGAGCTGGGAGGTGGACTCTAGCTGTGTCCACAGGACGGAAAGGGTACAGGTTTAGGCGAACACATCGTGTTCTCTGCCACAGGCCCCTGATCCAGGCCACAGGGTTTGGGCTCATCAGGGAAGCCCGGGCAGCAGAGAGGGTGTGGTCAAAGCCAGTTTGAGAAGGACTGACCTGGAGACGCCCAGGGAAGAGTGAGGGCAGGGAACCCAGAAATAGCAGAGACCTGAGCATGGAGGCAGAAGCAGGAGCAGAAAAGGGCACCAAAAAAGGTGACATCAAGAGGCTCTTCTGACCCTTGCCTGAGGTGGGAGTCGGGCAAGAGAAGGAGCTGAGCAGGAAAAGATCATTCTGAGGCCTCCCAGCTGGGCCAAGAAGGCTGCCTTCCTCCTGGTCTCGGCCATGGGGTCACCAACAGGCAGGGTCAGGCCTTGAGAAGATGGAGTGGCTGGAGGTGGCTGCGACAGTCCTCCCCAGTCCACAGCCTGGCCTCAGCGAGTGGGGAAGGAAGGATCTATTTTAATTTTCTTCTCAGGCCTCCACATGACAAAGGAGAAATATCACCCAATATTATTATCTCTCAGAAAATACTCTCTGGAATCATAAAAAGGGAAATACAGTGAAGCCAGACCACAGAGGCTGCCCCTTAAATCAGGAGCTTCTAAATTATCGTGGTGGCGCTCTCTTAATTCCTCTGGATGAAAACATTAACGATGACAATGTCCCTTTAAATCAAATGCCCTGGGAGTTGCTGTAAAGAGTCAGTGAGGTTTTTTTTCCTTGTAAGGATTTTTTTCTTGTCTCTTTTCACCTTGTAATAAAATATAAATCATAACTTGTGGGGGCAGGCTCTACAGAGCAAGCTGTGAACATGGATTTTCTGAAAATGAAGGTGTTTTGTTAATGGGAATCATCTCATCTCAGGAAGCGTGAGAGTTTCAAGTGATGAGTTTGCTACTTAACTTCACACTCATTTTTTTGGTGTGTTTTTTGGGTTCACAGGCCGGCCCCCAGGCTGGGCTGTAGCACCACTTTGATAGATTGTGACAGCATACCCTAGGAGGCTGGTGAGGCTGCCTTGGCCCCTGCAGGGGGCCACTGGGCTCAGGCTGTGCACAGTGGGTGACAGGAGGCAGTCCTGGGAGGGGGTGCTTCGAAGCAGGAGGGCCAGGGCCTGGAGGAAAGGGTGTCGTCCACACCCCTGGCCCACCGCCAGCCAGGCCTGGCAATCTGAGCTCTTGGGAGCTAGGAGGCAGAGAAGCCTACATGGTGGAGCCTCAACTAAGTAGACTTGTTTTCTGGATTCTAGCGTGGAAAAGGGGTGAGAGATACGGAAGGAATTGGTGAGTTGACCCAGGCAAGGGCCAGCACCGGGGCAGCGTGATCCCAAGGCTCTGGCCTGGCTCTGCATCTCTCCTCTGCACGCCTTCATGCACCGGGGCTCATTTCCATGGGCCTGGGTGGAGACCCAAGCTCGGCAGGGCCAAGTCTGTGAAGACGGCTGGGCATTTGTAACCAAGGTAAGAAAGAAGACTCAGATATTTTAGAAAAGTTTCCAAGGCTTAGGTCAGAAATCAAAGGGTTTTCTGGTTGACCCCTATGCCCTATGGCCTGCAGCCCTCTCCCCTCCCCCAAGAAATAGCCAGGCCTCTTCAAGAAGGTTGTTTCTTCTCATCAACTCCATGGCCTTAACTCTAGCTCCTGGCCTTCCCTCTGTGGTCCGTCCACCTCCCTCACCACCTCCCCACACCTTGTAGAGAAATTGAGGCCTACAGAGGTCGCTCGTGCCCTCCAGGTGGCACAGCCAGTGGACATTCCTCAGTCTGGATCCGGCTTGGCCTCTGCAGATCGGGCCCACTGACCCTCTGTCCTTGGGACACTCTTCTGCCCTCCACCTCTCTGGCCACCTCTACTTCTTCTTTGTAGGTGAGCACCTTTCCTCTGCCAGCCCACTGCACTTTCTCTGTAAAGGACCAGGAAGCAAATATCTTAGACTTTGCAAGCCATAGAGTCTCTGTCACAGCTGTCGAACTCTGACATTGTCGCGTGAAGCAGCCATAGATGATATATAAGTGAAGGAGTGTGTCTGTGTGCCGGTAGGACTTTAGTCACAGAAACAGGTGGAGGGCCTGAGGCATGCGGGTATGGTGCCCTCCTCCATCTTCACTGCCCTCAGAGGGGCCTTGCCCCACCCAATCCTCCAGACACCTCGTTTCCAGGTCTTCAGCAGCCCCCTGGGGTCCCCATGGTCATTACTTAGGGGCACCACACAATTAGTGTGACTAACTCCCCATCCTGCCCCCTAAACCTACTGCTGCTCCTGTATCTCCTATCTCACCAGTGTATTAGCACCTTCTCCCGTTGTACTTCGTTTGTAATCAGACTGTTTAAGTGCTTCCAAGTGGATGGTCGAGTCTTTGAGAAGCTTCGTGTGTGCGTGGGAGAAGGCTCAGGAGATGGGTGGGGAGGTGGAGACAGGGCTCTGGGGAGAGACTGTGGGGCTGGGAGACGTGGCACTGGAGTGGGGAGCCCAGCACTGCAGCCTTGCTGGGCCTGCTCTGCTGCCTGCTGACACGCTGGCCAGCAACAACCCAGTGTCTTGGCATGTCAGTGGGGTAGCAGAGAGAGCCGTGTTGAAGGAAAACAGTCCATTGGTGGATTTACCAGATGCAAGCAAGAGACCACAGTGGGAGGGCAGGTGTCCTGGACCCAAGGCCCCTATCTTCCAGCCCGCCATCTCCAGGTGTTCTGATGGTCACTGAGCTGCAGTCCTCAGAGCCATCAATGAGGGCTGCAGGGGAGCCATGTTGGAGGCCACAAGCCACTCTCTCCTGTAACCCCTGTGGTTCCCGCTTTGCCTCATCCCAGGGAGACCACATGGCCTAGACATAATGCCTGGAGCTAAAATTCAGGGGCTTCAAGATCATGTCTAGATCCACAGACCCTGTGGAAAGAACAACTCCATGGGGACCCCCAGTCACTTTTGTGGGACCATGACCCCAAAGCTGCTGACTTGTCAGGAAGCAGGGATGCTGGACTAACAGGGAAGATTCAGACTGCAGGCTGTACCTTGTTTCCATGCCCCAGAGGTTCTCGGGCCTTCCAGTGGCCCTCGCAGGAGCTCTGCCCTCCAGCCCCATTTTCCAAGGTTCACCCAGTGCTGGCAGCAGAGGGGTTACGTCAAGGGTGCCGGCGAACACGCCCTCTAATTGATGCAGCTCTAAAACATTCTGTTCACTTGGAGTAGCAAACAGGCTCACCTGCTTCCTGCTCATTGCATGCAGAGATAAAATTCCATATTATTTATTCACTCTCCTCATCACAGTCCTGGGTCACGATATGCAATAATTAATCACCAAGCTGCCTTTGCAAGGGGACACACCCAGCCCAGCCGGGAGGACGGGGTCCTTCCCTGTACTGTGCCTATGCAGCCGCCTGACAGATTGACTGCCGAAGGTTTGTTCTGAGGCTTCACTTTTTATCTTGGCCACTCTCTCAGGGATGGAAAGCCATCAGCACCCCCTTTGCACACAGGCCCCGTTCCTGGCACACTCGAGAAGGCCCTGGAATTTATTTCGCCCATTTGAATACAAGTGCAACTGAGACAAAATTCTTTTTGTTTCAGAAGACATTGCTCCATTTCTGTTTCTCATCAAGTGAACTGACAGCCAAAGAGAGTTTAAATAAACAACTCTGTGCCCAGCTGTGCCAGAATAAATAAATCCCCCCACCCATTACTGGTTATGTTACCAGCCAAGGGGTTGGTGCTGGTCTTTGGGCAGCTCTGGAGGCAGAATGTCAGGCTTTGGGCTATATCTGCTCTAGGACAGGCTGCTGGACAAACACCTGCCCTCTGCCTTATGGTCTCCCATTCCTGGCCTTTTCTTAGAGGCCTTTTCCGTCAGTGTTGATCCCAGGGAAGGGAGACATGTCCCGTCATTCATTCAGGAGGGGGAGGAAGTAGCAGCCCAGGCCCTGCTCTCTGGAGCTCCTGACCTCCCTCAGGAAGTAAGGTTCCTGGGCAATAAGGAAATATGTAAATATCAAGTGCCAAACCACAGAGTTTGGGTGATGGGTGCTGTGGAATTATCTCAAAGGTCAGGAGGACTTCCTGGAAGAAGATGGGCTTGGGCTGGGCCTTGAAGAATGGGGATGGGTTAGATCTGGACAGAGAGAGAAGGAAGGGGCTGTACTTCAAGGTGAGAGAAAGGTTCAGAGGAAGGGTTAGGGGTGAGGGGTCTTCCTACAGATCCTATGGGCAGAAAAAATAAATAAAAAATAATAAAGGAGTGGGGATTCAAAAATGTACATTCATCCAACATTGATTAGGTACCTACTGAAGCTGGACAGATCAACGGTAGGGCAGTCGGAGCTGGGCCTCCCAGCTCCACCTCTGTCTTGCTTTGCCCTGGGGCTCCAGACCTCATAGCCCCGAAGGTCCCCAATGTTTTCCCAGCTCTTGGGGGTGGCTGGGAAGCCAATGCCACTGAGCTGACCTTGTTCTGGGAAATGCTCCACCAAAAAGGGGCATGCACTACATGGAGCCCCCTTACAGGCCCGGTAGTGCTTCCCTGAGTCCGGGCTGCAGGGACGGGAGGGTTGGGCACAGCACCACCTCTGGGGTACGAAGAGCAGTGACTGGTAAACCCTCACATTGGTCTTTGGAGGGAGGAAGACAGGCAGCTGTTCCAGTGACGCAGGAACACTTATCAAGGTGGCCGTGAGACCCAGAGAAGTGGAATAACCTTTAGTCCCCAGATGGCCCCTTCAGTGCTGTCCAGCCGTCCTGACAGGGGCTGCCATTTGGGTAGGTCAGTAGAGCTAGGCACAGCCCTTTTCACAGGCACTGCAAGGCCGTGGGTCTACCTCCACTTTACAGGACACAAAGGCCCTCCCTAGGAAGACCCTGTCCCACCATCCAGGGCCAGGGGATGGGGGTTGAGTGGGAGCTCATTAAAAGCTTGGTGTTTTGTCTTGATGAGTTTCTTGCTGGGGGCTCTGGGCACTGTGACTGTGACAGGTTTTAAATCACTCATGGCTGGGCAGGTTCTGTGTTTGGTCTTGTGGATATTGAATGTGACACTGTTTCCAGATGAGCAGCAACATCACTTGGAACAGGTCAATATAGCGAGTGGGGCCTGGGCAGACCCAGACAGGCCCTGGGAGGGGCAGGCAGCAGCCTGTCCCTGGCTGTGTGCTGAAGGTGCCTAGGGCTCCCTGGCCCACTATGGGGGACCCCAGGGACAGAGGAGCCTCTTCACTTCCACGGAGCCCCTGCAGCCTGTCTCCAAGACTCTCGTCTAAGGCCTGTAGACTCCACAAGTGACAGGCTGAGTCACTTGCTCTCAGGGCTGCCTGGTCAGTAAGAAGTGGGGGCTGAGATACTGAAAATAAATCTACAATTAAAAAAAAAAAAGGTAATAACTGTTCTTTACTAAGCTATTACGCTGTGCCAGGCACTGGGTTAAATAGTTTGTCTTTTATGTTGTTTAGTCCTCAAACAGGTACTGTTATTAACCCCACTTTACAGATGAGATGACTGAGGTCAAGCAAGCAGAGCTGGGATTAAACCTAGGCAAATCCAACCCCAAAACAAACAGGCTTTCTGCTGCACTACTCTGTTTCCCAGAGGCAGGAGATGGGGCTCGGGGGGCATGAGGTAGAGACACAGAGTCCTTGTGATGTGGCAGTCTCAAATGGAGGACTCCTTGGAGGAGGCAGCATTTGGCACTTGAATGGTATCCGGAAGGCTGCATGTGATTGGAGTAAATGGCAGGACGAACAGTGTGAGCAAAGACACTGAGGCTGGAGGACACAGAATACGTTCGGGAAATGGATGGAGTATATGGATGCGAACAGGAGAAGCACGAGGCGAGGGCAATGGAATCTTCAGTGAGAAACGGCCGAGTGTAACCGGCCGCAACTGTACAGCCAGGCAGCCATCAAGGGCAAGGGGGACCATAGGCAAGGCAGCCAGAGGGGGCCCAACTGTGGCCCAGAAGGAAGACCAAACTGCAGGAGAGCTCTGTCAGGTCAGGTAGTATCCGAGCCACTTGTGTTCAATCATGAAGCAGTAATTGACCCAAATCCGCAGTGGTTCCCTGCCTCTAGTCAGGACGTTACCCTGACCATGACTTGATTAACAAAAGCGTAAGATCTTCGCGAAATCACAACTGCCTTGCGTATGTGTAACTGGCTCTAGGACAGTACCCACATCTGTGCAACTTGGCAATGCAGGGGCTGGCCCAGAGTCCAGGGCTCATTTTTAAGTGAAAGAGATGGAATGATATTTAAAATCAATACTTCTCAAGTTAGGTTTTCCTTTTATGGGATTAAATACATTCCATTTGCCAGGAGCAGTGGCTCATGCCTGTAATCCCAGCACCTTGGGTGGCTGAGGTGGGAGCATTGCTTGAGGCCAGGAGTTCAAGACAAGCCTAGCAACATAGCGAGACCTCATCTCTACAAAATAAAAAATAATAATAATAAAAAACAAAAAATGCTCCATTCAAGCCCTGAGGAGGAGTATGGTCTGAGGGCAGCATTGAGATGATCATTGTATCTTATAGCTTTCAGACGCTCACAGACACTTTGAGTAAAACAGAGAGAACCAAACTTGTTGCCAAAGAGCAGCCAGGAAGGCCCACCTGCCTGTTAGAATCCTTGCAGTCCCCTCTGAGCCAGCTCAAATGCCACATCCTCTAGGAAGCCATCCCTACATCCCCTCCCTCTGGTCCTCCCTTGCTTCAGATGCATAGGGGAGGGTCCCCAATGTGATGATGTGGCCCTGAGCTGGAGCACAATCCGTAGGCTCCAGCCACATGGCCCATGAGTCAATTCTTTTTTAAAGGCCTTATCAACCATGGCCTGTGGGAGAGAAAGAAGGTTTTTGTCAAGACTGAAGAGGTGATTAACTTGTAGTGGGTAGATGTGCATATAAAATGTGCTCCATAGAAACAAGATCTCTTCAGGAAAAACTAGACCTCATTACAAGTGTTTTTATGTACAAGAATTTAGAGATCTGGGAAGGACTCCCAAGGTTCTAGGGCCCATTGTGCCTCTCTGATAGTAATACAAGCTAACAGGTATTAACCATGTGCCTGGGACAATGCTAAATACTTTTTGCATATTAAAGCCTCACAGAAAGTCTATGAGGCAGATTCTATATGATTCCCATTTTATAGAAGAGGAAATTGAGGCCCAGAGAGGTTAAGGAATTTGTCCAAGGTTGCACCGTCAATAAATGGTAGAGCGGGGATTAGAACCCAGGCTCCTAAGCACTGCACAACATCACACCCAGTGTGCTTAGCAGTTGGCCTCATGTCATGACCATGTCACACACACACCCCTAGACTGCAAGCTCCACGAAGCAGGGCCAGGTCAGATTCTGCTGTGCTTGGGCACCCAGGACAGGGCTTAGCACAGAGCTGAGTTATTGGTGCCCTGGGTGATGGGGCCACTTATCCGGCTCCCTTCCCAGCACTCTGTGCTCGGGGCTTGTGGTCAACCCTGGGAACACTGAAAGCCCGATGGGCAGGTCTTGGTGGAATGTGTGCCTGGACATGGGCTAGCCAGAGCGCTCTTCCTAGGGTCTGTGGAAAGCAGACCCCCAAGCTGTGCCAGGTAGTGCTGAGCTGGGAGCACTGGGGCTTCAAAGGCCAGCCAGGACAGTGAAGGGGCCCGTGGCACCTCACAATCTGAGTGATCCTCAGCACTCTGGCTTGCCAGGGAGCCTTGTGTGGCTGTGGATCCCCCAGATGTGGATGTCCCAGACTCCACATCTGGAGGAGGGACATTGGGTGAGCTGGAGGGTCAGGGAGGCTCCCTGGGGTGGCAGGACTTGCACTTGGCCTTGGAGGACACTGGGAAATGGTTCCTTTGGAACTGTTAAGAGGAAAATATGAGAGTTCAGATCCTCTCCATGATATTTCAGGGCCAAGGGAGTGGGGACGTCTTTCCTGACCAAGTCAGAGAGAACCTTGGGTGCAGCCTTCAGGGAAAGGGCTAGGGTCCCAGCCACACTGGCACCTGGCTGGACCTCACTCAAGCTTTATTCAGGTCCTCTCATTCTGCCAAGACACTGGTCAAAACTGAAATAGTATTCCTATTACAGGCTTTTAGCAGTTCCATCCCCATCATAATCTCCCTTTGCCTTCTCATCTCTCTTTCCTTTGTTCATAAATATTTCCTGCCTTCTCTCTCTTCTTTCAAGCAGAGCCCTGCCCATTTATAATCAGAAGGCAAATAAACTTTGTGCAAATCTCCCTGTCCTCTCGTGAACTGGCCAGGCACAGTAGGGGCAGCATCAAGGGTGCGAATGCTGACTCAGTGCCATGTTCCGACCACTCTCAGGGCTGCCCGGTGGGGCTGCCACAGCATCACCCATCACCTTGTGCTCACCGGCTCCAGAGCCTTCAGTTGCTCCCCATTTCCCACCTCGCCAAGTCTGAACATCTCCGCCTGCTCATTAAGTCTCATGCCCCAGCCAGCCCTTTCGCAGCACCCTGACAGCCCACCCAGCCTGTCTCTTCCCATGGGGTCTGTTTGCATTCCCCCTGGGCTCCCCTCCAAGCAAAAAATTAATATGTTCAAGGAAGGCAGGAACTGTGTCTGATTCACCTGTCTCCTGAGCATATGACACCAAACATCCTCTCAGACTTTAGAGAGTTAGTTTATTAACCATTTCAAGGCAGAAAGTGGGAAAAAGATTGGCAGGTAGGGGCCCATCCAGGTCTTGGATGCCTGAGTTTTCTCCAAGAGGGTTGGCCAAGGACTTGAGAAAAACAGCAAGTACCCAAGGCAGAGTCTGCAGAGGGGTCCCAGAGCAGCATGTCTCTGGAAGGGGGAGGAGGAAGCATGGTAGGGGGCTGCTCTGCAGGGCCTCAGCTGCACAGCTACCAAAGATCAGGCTGCCCCTCCCACCACTGCTCACATCCTTCTCTCCTGTCCCACCTGCTTCTGCCCAAGGGACACATATCTTAGGATCAAGAAGGAATGTCACACTCCAACCATCGAAGGATAGTGTCTTTAATGCCTTGTGATGTGCTTGGAGTTCCAGATACGCCAATAGTCACCCATGTCTGTGCAGATCACACTTTGCCTTCCACCTGCTGTCTCCTGATCTTTGCCCCACACCCATGCAGTGCTGTGAGCCAACTCCCCACTGTCCGAATTCCTCAGAATGGTTCTCTATGAGCATCCACCAGCTCCATCTACACTCTCTGGCCAAAAACCTCCAGGGCCCGCTCTCAATTTCACCTCAAACAACATGCAGAATTTGCTTATCCCTGGTGATCTGCCATCCTGGGTCTGTACAGCAAGAATGCTACCAGGTGTCTGGCATCATTAGGTATGAATAAGAAGATGAGAGAGAAAAACTGAGGGCAGACTGTCCCCCTGTATCTGGACCTTGCACTAGAGTTCTCACCAGTTGTATCTTGGTGACTTGTCTTGTTATCATTTGCCAGTGGGCACATCTGTCCAACACAGGGCCCAGGTCACTGTCCATCATTTGGACAGCCAGGGCCAGCCCCACCGACCTGGACTCTCAAGGCACAGCATGGCCCTGTGAGAGCCTCGGAGGGCACCCCACACACATACAGCCCCACGAACGGGGCCCAGGGGCCCTGAGGCCCCTGGGAAGTGTTCCTGTAACACACCTTTAGGGGGCAAATGGTTTGGGACACCCAGTGCCTCCACCACACTTTTGAAAATCTCTGTCATTAATAAGAAGTCCTCAGAGGCAAGGCAACTTTCTCTTGTGGCCTGGTGAGAAAACAATGGCACATTTACTTTGATGGGGAGCACCTTCTCTGACCCAGGGCCCCAACCTGTGCTAACAGGCATTCCATGCCCCTCTACTCCCAAATGATTTCTCAGAATTTGGCAGGTATCAATGGCTGTCTGTTTGAAAAGAGACAAATATCAGATGAGCATTGCAGGACTGTGGTATTTGCTTAGAGAAAATTGTTTCCTGGTAAAAGGGCTGTTTGCTCATTGTAGTAACAAGATCAATACAGACCCTCCCAGGGCAGTAGCACAGGGGTCATACGGCCAGAGCGAGAGTGACAAACTGCTGGTTCAGTGGGGCCTAGCCCAGATGAGGGTTCAGGGCATGTCCCACTGCCCAGGCTCAGCAGCCTGCACGGTGTCTCGGGTCTCTGCACGGCAGCCTGGCCCCAGGGCACGAGGAGGAGATGTCTGCCATCCCTGGACGGAAGGCCTCTACTCCCACCTTCAGGAGCTGCCACTGTACCTCCAACTCATCTCCAAGAAAAGTCATATGGGGAGAAAATGATCCTGCTGTTAATGGGATTAAAATGTATTTTGAGTTTTCCAATTACATATTTCAATTATTCCGTGAATGTTAATTGGGACTCAACAAGGCAACTGTGAGCTGGCAGGAAACCAGAACCAGCAGTTTCTCCCCCAAATGGCTGCAGGTTTCCTGCCCCAGGATGCAAGGATACACCAGGAAGACTCCTCTGGGGCCCCAGTGGCTCAGGAATTTCCACCATGCCTCAGCACGAGGCTCGATGCTCCTGCCTTGGCTTACCTGTGCCCACAGAAGGGCACATACTGTTTCCTCTGCTTAGAAGCCCCTCCCTAGGCCCCACCCTTCCCATCCTCTGGGCAAACTCCTTGAGGCTCAGTGCAAGGGTCCCCTGCTCAGAGAGGTCTCTGAGGATGCAGAGCAGATGCCCCCCATGCACCTCCTCACTGCCATGTCTCTGCTCAGCGTCCTCCCCTGGACTCACTCGTCTCCCATTCCCCAGAGCCCACGTGGGACTTGGCACATAGCAGGTGCTCTGTAAATCCATGCTGCAGGGAAAACATGGGTGCTCATGTTCCTGACCAGCTCCACCCACCTGCTAGGCCAGGCTCTGGCCAGGTCCCTCGTCTGGGAGCCACAAACCCTGGATCCCAGGCCCAGGTCTGCCAGCAATTCAGGTAGTGAAATCCTGGCCGCTGCTTGGTCAGAAGTTCTGACCCAAACCCCCTGGCCACGCCTGCCTCTGACCCACCTGCTCCCTTGAGACCCAACCCATGCCCTGCAAAAGCCAAATGACAGTACAGGGCGCCTGTCCAGTGAAGACCCTCAACTGTAGCCCACAAGAGAAGAAAATCCCTCCCTGGCCGCTTCCCCTCAATCTCCAGGCCCCTCATGCTCTTCCACTTTCATTCAGCCCTAATCTCAGGAGAGTCCTGGACCAGAACTGCAGCAGCTGCTGTTTTCTCATCTGTACAATGGGAGTAATAACAGCCTTCGGAGGGTTGCTCTGAGGTTTCAAGAAGGTAATGTGTGTAAATGGCTTGAATATCAGCTTCTATTACTACTATTATTTGCCTCCTAAATCCAACCTATTTGGGAGACATCTTCCTAGAAAGGGGGTTTCCAGGCAACAGCCAACAGGGTATGGACTCAGGGCCATTAACACAGATCACACCCACCAGGCCCAGGACACCAGCCAAAGGGAATAGCTGGCTCGCTCGGGTCTTCCAGGAGGTGGGGCTGGTGGAAGAGACAGGATGCAAGTGACTCCCCCATTTACAGCCTCCCAGGGGGTGTCCCAGACCCTGGGGCCAGTGTGCAGGCTCACTGCTCACCCACCAAGTGCTTCCCCAGCATGTTCCAGTGTGCAGCACTGGGCAGGCTGCTGGGATTCGATAGTGAGCAAAACCATATGTAGTTCCTGCCCTTGGAGAACTTACAGTTTTGCGGGGAGAGAGACAGAAAAACAGTGGAGTCTACTCCAGATAGGGTAGTTATGGGCAGGGCACCTCTCTGAAGGATAATGTAATGGAAGAGACATGAGGGGTAAGAAGGAGCCAGCTGTGTGTCCAGGACCCCCGGAAGTGGGAAAGGGCTTGCTGTAGTCAAGGGCCAAAGGCAGCCAGCGAGGCTGGAACGTGGCAGTGCAGGGAAGCTGTAGGTGGGCAGCCCTCGCAGAGAGATGAGAGGGGACTTTACTCTGCGTGCAGTGGCCACCCTGTGGCTGAGTGGGGCTTGGTTTTGGGGGGCATGGGGTGCCAGGCTCTGCTCTGTGCTGGGCCCTAGTGAAACACCAGGAGCAAGACCAGGCGGCTGAGGACCCTGCCCTTGAGGAGCTTCTCAGCTGGTTGGTGATGTCTTGGAGTCCTCCTTTGGGGTACATTTCAGGAGCAGTTTTCAGGGCAGCTGGGAGATGACTTTCATGCCTCGTGTTTGCACCCACCCTGCCCAGTACACCTCCCAAGTGGCATCCACCTTGGCTGGGAGTAACTCAACACACGCATATCCATGCTGGGCTCTGAGGTAGCTCTGCGCTAACTGCAGCCAGACTGAGTGGGCTGACTGAGCCTGTGACTTGTGATTTCAAGGGTTCCACCCTGCCCTTCCTCCCCAGGCCCACCTGCCGCTTGCCACCTGAACCAGCTCATGTAATGTGGCTGTTGGAGGCCAGGGATCATGGAGATGATTGGCCAGGGGTCAGAGTGGGCGGCCACATGCAGGCCTAGAGGATGCTATGGGTTGATTTTCCCCCCTGAGCTCAATAAAGGGCCCTATATGAGTTTCCTAGCACTGTCTTAACAAATTACCACAAGGTAGCTTGAAACAATGTAAATTTGTTCTCTCATAGTTCAGGAGACCAAAAGTCAGAAATCAAGGTGCTGGCAGAACCATGCTTCCTCCAAGGCTCTAAAAGAGGAAATTTCCTTGCCTCTACCACTTCTAGCAGCTCCTGGTATTCCTTGGCAGTAGCAAATTAACCAGTCTCTGCCTCTGTCTCACATGGCCTTCTTCTTTGTCTCCCTGTGTCTTCTCCTCTTCTTATAACGATACCAATCCTTGGGTTTAGGGCCCGCCCTAAATCCAGGATGATTTCTTCTTGAGATCCTTAAGTAGTTACATCTGCAAAGATCCTATTTTCAAATAAGGTCACATTCTGAGTTTCCAGTAAACATGAATTTGGTAGAGGGGACACTATTCAGCCTACCATAGGCCCTGAGGAGGATGACCCTGGCAGGAAGTTGGTGTGGGGTGCTCACCACACCCTGTCTCGGACCTCATGGACCTTGCTAGCCGTGTGGCACCTCCAGCCCACCTGACCACGCCTATCCTCTGTGACTCCTACTCTGTCCCCATGTTCCCATTCCCCTTGGGCCCATTCAAGGGGCCCCAACCTTCCCAAGAGATGAGTTCAGGTGGCCAGCCCAGGCTCAGCCTGCATCTCCTCACCAGGCTCCCAGGCCCCAAGTGTTGGCTACAGTCTAGAGTACTAGAAGTCCAGAGAACACACAGTCAGCTCTAAAGAACTTCTCTGCAGAAACTGACATTCTTCTGCAAGAACACCCCAGCTCCACAACAGCACATGAATAGCAACCACACGGTATAAGCCTGTTGGCCAGGCCTGGCAAGGGGCTGGGGCCTCCCAGTGCATGGGAGCAAAACACATGTGCACTGCGTCACCAGGAAGTGACACCCAGCACACCCCACCTGGCTCCAGGAGCCCAGGGGCCTGGGCTTTAGGCTCTGCAATGCTGTCAGTGTTCTGTATTCCTGAGGCTCCCTTGCCATCTGGGCCTTAGCTTATTCATCTGAGGGAGGCGCAGGGGATCAAATAGTCTTTAAGGGCCCTTCCCTGCCTGATATCCTGGGTCTAGACCAAGAAATGCCCTGCCTAGCCATCAGAAAGTAGCTGGTGTTTTCTAGGTGGGAGTAACCCGCAGAAGCCTCTCTTAGAAGGGCTGCTTCCCCCTGACATGTCCCTCTAAGCCTGGCACCTGGTGTCTAGTGTTCCACTGAGGTATTCCTTGCACCTCTGGTGTCTCCCAATGGGTTCCTGATGCACCCTTGGCTGGGATGGCCTTCTAGGACAGGCAAGGCAACAGGTGTCAGCTCCCTTAGACTGTGTTGGGGCAGGGGGAAGTCATCATTACAACACATCTCACTCATGACAAAGCAGGAAGCATAGCTGGTATCAACCCTGAAGGGATGTAGGAAAGAAAGTTCCAGAACAGACAGAGCCTGCTGAAACACCTGCATGGAAGGGTTCTCCGTGTGGCTGGAGGGCAAGTAGGGTGTGGAAATAAGAGCTAAGACTGCAGCTGAGGCATGGCAGAAGGCCTGCAGAGCCGAGAGAGAGCCTGGACTTTGGCAGGAGGGCAGGAGCCACTGTAGCAGTTACGCAGGGTCTCACAAGATCCCTTTTTCTCCAAACACACATGCCACATCAGACCCAGGTGCTCTGGGGAGGCGGGCTTCTGGCCAGGATGCCTGGCCCACCTATAGACTGGCCTGTTTTAGCAGGCAGTTGTGCAACCTCTCAGTGCTTCTGAACTCACTGCACTAATTGTATCAGCCCAGCAACACTTGGGATAGGCCATGAGACCAGTCACTACCAATATGCTGGGGGTGACCCTGGGGACACCCATGCAAGTCTCTTAAGGTCCCCGGGATTAGTTTTCCCATCCATGAGTTAGGCACACTCTCCTGCTGTTGTAGTGAGGGCCACATGGTCCAGGCCTGGGATTGAGCTGAGGGGAGTACACAGCTCTGGTCACAGGAGTGGACATAAAGTGATGAAATCCCTTATCACATGGCCTCTTCGCTAAGGGGCCCCTGCCTAACCCAGGACTGGCTATTCTTCATCTTCTGCTTCACATCAGCACCGATTGTCCTTGGCATGAACCCCCAACAACAGTCCAGAACAGGGTTTCACTCTTAAATCGTGTTAGTGGAGAAGAAAACCCAGGGTCCCCAGGGCCCCCCAGAGTCAGCCTCATTCTTGGAGCTGCTTTACCCAGCGCACCCGGGTTCACCCCAAGGAGCAAGTCAGGCCGAGGAGGGCCCGGGCCTTCATGCAGGCTCCTCCCAGCACCGTCCCAGGGCAGATAGACGGAGTGATGGGAATAACAATGCTCTCTTTTCTCCAGTTACGTTGTATTTGCTGTATAGCTCTGTGTTTTATATGATAATGTTTCAGTCACTTTGTGAATTGTAATTGATGTATAACATACACAGAAAAGTGCACAGTGCAAGGAAGTGGACATAAGCACCCTGTGTGACCGCTGTCCCGACGGGGAAGTAGAGCACTGCCAGCGCCCAGACACCCTCCCTCCTGCTGGCTCCCCGTCACCTACCCTTCCTTCTCCCCAGCGTGATTATTATCCTTTCTTTCTAATACGGCAGAGTAATTGTGCCTGCCTTTGAACTTGATAGCAATGGAATCATACTGTATGACCCCTTTGAGTCTGGCTGCTTGCTTAAACCTGTGTCTGTGAGATTCGTTTATTGTAGCTTCTTCTATAACAGAGGTTTGTTCCTTTTCAGTGATGATAATATTCCAGATATGCCACAGTTGATGTACCTGGGTCATTTCTAGTTTGGGGAAATTATAAATAATGAACCTGTGAATGTTCTTGTGCAAGTCTTTGGTATGCATTACTGTCAGAAATATATATCTTGGCATCAAATTGCTGGTTGAGAGTATGCATAGAGTAACAAGATATTGATTCCTGGTTTTAAACATCCTCCTGTTGTAAGAGTAAGGACTTAACCATGATGGGAAGTTGGGAGGGATGGCCTTTGAGGGGTCAATACTGCTCTCCCCACCATGGCTTTGAGCCCCTGGTATTCCTACAGGCCCCTCCCTGCCATTGGGCCAGGGCCACTCTCTGAGAATTCGTATCATAAGGCTGAGGGAAGAAGGGCCAGACAGACCTTCTGGCCCCTGCAATTCCCAGCCTTTAGACAGCCACCTGCTCAGAGAAGCCACCTGCCTGTTCCTCCTTCTTCCCTGGGGTCCAGCATCACGTAGCCCCAAGCCAGCCAGGATGGCCCTGGGGCAGCCACCTGAGGGCAGGGCTGTGAGCACCCCCTATGGCTGCCACCTTGGGGGACAGCAGATCCATTTCCATCCTTGAGGAATGTGCAGATCCCACTTAAAGGGGAAACACTGTGATTGCTCTCTGTTGACGTAAATTATGTTTAGTATAATGTTAGTTAAATATGTACAAACATAAAACCAGGTACACGTTCCTTATGCAGAGAGCTCTTTTACAACCATAAAGCTAAAACAAATTTATAAATGAAATAAAAACAAACTGCAAAACCAATAAACTTCAAATTAACAACATTAATTTAATGGGACAAAATGATATTGTTTTCCTGAAACTAAATCAGTGCTCACAGCATGACTCTAGGGCAGCCCGCTGCAGTTCTCTGCTGTTTTCTGCCACTTTGCCATATGCTAGGGGATGACTCAGCTCTCCCACCACTTTTATCTCCATTCAGACCATTCAAAATCTCCATTCCTGCGGTCTCCTAACCTCTTTAAGCCTCGGTTTGCTCATCTGTAAAATGGAGAGGTTAACCGCGTGTACTTTATTGTGAGAATTAAACCAGTTGATGCCATAAAGCCTCCTGGAGTGCATCCTCTGCAGTCACACGGGACTCCACACTCAGAAGAGCCCATGCTTGGTTGAATCTCTGCTGTCAACATCCTGAAATTCTTATCCTTTTTTTAACAAGGGACCCTGCATTTTCATACTGCACTGGGCCCTACATATTATGTAGCAGGTCCCATGTGTAGCACAGAGCCTGGTACACAGTTGACACCTAATAATTGTTAGCAACTGTTACTGGTACCCTGTCCTTGTTACTAAGTGCAGTTTCTTTGTGATATTTTCCTCTGAAAACAGTTTTATCTTCCCATTATTTAATAGGGGTTGGAGAGGCCATCTCATGTGTGTAATTGTATTTGACTAATTCTTAGAGTTGAGTGTGTGCTCTGGAGAAAGGACTGCTGTGTTGACAGAAGGATTAGCACATTGGGTCACATGGGCAGGCTGAACGCACCCGCACCCACACCCACCCAAGCCTTCTAACTCAGGACCAGCCCCCCAGGCTTCAGACCCATCTCTTAGGTTGACATTCAATCATTTGTATTGTAATTTGTATTGTAGTGTACAAAATAGGGCCAGGCAGAGTACTGCTATTTCACCACTTAAGTAGGTGGCCAGAGTTTAAGTTAACAGGTTATGAAGTTGAAGCCACCTTAATGGATTAGAAGCTCAAACAGAGTTGCTAATTTACTTTCTCTTTTTTGTTGCTGCTCTCCTTAAAAAAAAAAAAAAAGCACAGGTGGCCATTTTTTCTGAGAGATATTAATAATCACAGCATTTTGCAAGAGCAGAGAAGGGCATTAAAATTTTGCAAGGTCTGTGTTTGCCCCTGACTTCCCAAGGCTCCTCAGCTGGCCCAGATAGGAGACATGCCCAGGGGATTAACTGCTCAAAGTTCTAGGAAATGGAAACCACCCTTGGCTGCTGTCACCAGACTCAGCCAACATCCCCACTTTCCCAGAGCACATCTCTGCAGACAACTCCATCAGCCCCTGGTCACTGCCCTGGCTGTGTTGAGGGGTTTGCCAAAGAAAAGTGAACATTTAGGCCTCAAAGTGCAGGTGTTCTTATCCCAACTGTTCTCATCGTGGAAGACTTCGTTCCCCAAGTACGTTGTCCCAGGTAAATATTTCCTTATGGGACATAGCAGGCTAAGGACAAAGCTGACTCTCTGAGTACAGTAATGTAGGTACAGAAGGGACCTCCCCTCATCCATCAGCACCCCACACACACACACACACACACACAGGCCCAGACTCAAGCCTGGCGGGAGGTGGTGAGGTGAGAGCTGGATGTGGACCCTCCCTGGTCAGCCTCCCTGCTGGCTCACGAGTGGCTTACTCCTTCCACCACCCACAGACCTAGGCTTCCCTTTGGCTACGCAAGGGCCTGTGGACAAGGATATGCTGTGGTCACGAGCATCTTTGCAACTGTTTCCTCCCACCAGCCACCCCTTCCTGGGCCTGCTGGCTCCCTGCAACCTCAGGGTAAGATGAACCTCAGAGGTCATCAGTAGCCAGGCCTACTGTGCTGCACCCCTGCAGGGGCACCTTCAAGAACAGGGCTACCAACTTCTGCAGGCAGATCCCCCAGGTAATCCTGACCCCAAGCAGCTCCCTCCTCAATCAAGAGGAGCCCCAGGCCCAGCTAGGCACAGCCTGGCTGCCCAGGACCCTAGGTCCAAGGACTCTAGAGCTGAGTCTCCACTAGCTACATGTGGCTCCTGAGCACCTGAAACAAGTCCAAACTGAGGTGTGCTGTAAGTGTAAAACACACACCGGGTTTTAAAGCCTTATATGGAAAAAGAAGATAAATGTCTCATTAACTAAGTTTTATATTGATTACATGTTGAAATAATATTTTAGATATTACTAAATCACTTTCACCTGTTTCTTTTTACTTTTCTATGTGGCTGCTAGAAAAAGTAAATCAGATATGTATACGGCTTGCATTACGTTTTCATTGGACAGCACTTCTCTGTAGAGAACAGAGAAAATATCTGAAGAGTCAGCCAGAAAGATTAGAATTGTGACAAGGGGCTCAGGGGCCAACCTTTCCTCTAGCACAATGTGGGGCCCCAGTGGGGCGCTTTCCTGAACTCTGGCCCTCGATGGCCCTGCATCCTGCTCCTGAAGGGTATGGAAACCCCTGACAATGGGCCCCCAAAGGGGGAACTTAAAAGCTGTGCTATGACAAATATTGTCAGGATCAGAAAGTCAAAATGGGTTTTCAGGGGCCACCTGAGCATTACAAGTGCTAACAGATGGTCCAAGTTTTCCTATTCTCTTCTGAGTCTTAGTACAAAATCCAAGAAACAGTCACAAATCTGCTGCCACATCAATGCCTGCAAACATTCACCGCTCGCAATTCTGCCTTTAGTGCTAACACAGCGTGCTCATTTAAGGACTAATAAAATGGGAAGACTTATTATTCCTTTAAAATGCAGACGTATCTGGGGTATCCACTTAACGATGCACATGGAATAAATTACTTTTGGATGACACTTTTTAATTGAATTGAACTAACAGCTTAGTAATCTGTTGCAATAAGAAGAATATTAGGATGATTAAAAGATCTGAAAACTCTTGCGAAATTAAATGATTAAACATAATGCTGAGTAAATGAACAAGCCTGTGTATATGAATCCGTTGCGGGCCTCCGCAAGCAGTCGTGTAACTAGATGTACATCACGGCCCCGCACGTGCCTGCCTCCCTGCTGCCTTTGTGCCGGCTTTCCATCAGGCCTCCTTACTGCCATGCTGCGCAAAACTGCTTTTTCTGCAGATAAACGATACACTAGGAACTTCGTGAGTGTGTTACAAGAGCTATTGCTTCTTGGCAAACATTCATCCTTTTGGTTGTGGGCTTCAAGAAATAACTGTGTCGTTAATTTTCAGTCCTTGTTTTCAAATTAATGGAATTCTGGCTTCTATTCAGATCATAGGAATTGACATTCCTGGTATGTTCCCGTTGTTGAGATGTCTCTTGTTTCCCATTAACCCACTCACCTCAAAGTGTTCTGATTTCCTTGGGACTGTTGAATCAGGCATTTTGGTCTTAGTAGGCAGGGGATGGGAAAGTCACACTGGGAGAAAGTGCCTATTCCAAAGGCCCCACGGACAAAGCAGGCTGCTCTCAGGGTAGAGGAGGAACATACAGCTCCAGAGAGGTCCCAAGAGAACGTCTCCTGCATCTCCCCTTCCTCTGCCACTGGCCAGGCCAGCCAGCACCATGTAGGTGCCTTTAGTATGACCTAGAAAACAGATTAGCTTCCTTATGCAGCTCATCCCCCGCCTGCCCAGATATAACACAGGTAATTTCTTTTCTGATTGTATAAATCTTTCATGCCCAAGTTGCAGTCATAATTAGTTGCATAAGAATTCAGGTCATGGCTCAGGCTGTTATTAGAAAACATGAAAACAGTGAAAAGTTTGTTTCACTGTCTAATAAAAACTCTCAAGGTCTCTGTTACAGAGAACAGAAGGGACTTGGTATCTCATTAAGGGTAAAATTCAATTCAGAGCAGAATCTCACTTGCTGGGCTTGATGCTTGGGGGAAAAAAAATATCCCAGCCACTCCTGGCAGGAAGCTTACAGTAGGTCTGTGTGCTCCCCTACCCTGGGCCACGTGGTGGCCTCCCCTGACTGCCCTCCCTCAGCTGCGCTGAGTCTGTGCCCCCTCAACCAGTGCTGCAAGAAGCCCAGCAGAGGCATCTCCTCAAATGAAAATATATTCCCCAAACTGAAGTGCTGACCAACCCCATTTTGCAGCACATCACATTGGAAAATAACACCGTTGAATTCCATTAAGCCCGTGGCTCCTAAAGAACAAGTCAGCTTTCTGAAAAATCCCAGATAAAGCACTACAATTGTCTCAGTGTCTAGGGGCACTAGATTCATCTTCCCCAATTTGGCAAATTAAGAGGCATAGAAAGGATTGCATTCCCACAGTTACCCAGAAGACCAAGAGGGCAACTTGCAGTGCTGACAGGGCTTCCTCCTTCTGCGAAAGCTGTTCCTCTGTCTGGCCCAGCTCAGGCCTGGAAGCTGAGCTCAGGAAGCAGCTCCAGCTGACTCCAGGTTAGAATGTAAGATGCACCTCAGAGAGCCACAGGTTTGAACTCCAAGGATGGAGTAAAGTCTCCCAGAGGCTCCTTGGAGGCTACCAGTCCTGAAGACCCAGGCCCATCATGAATTATTAAACTCATCCTTTCCAAATGGCACAGTGGGTTATGCCTACTCAACCCTAGATCCAGCAGTTAGAGTGGTTCTGGGCTTTGGATAATGTGAGAGTATTTTACAAGCCACCAGGCAGGGGAGCATGGGGTGGGAGTGACCCCCACTTCACAGAATCCCAGCCCCCACATTGTCACCTAAAACATAAGAGTCAGACCCTCACGTCAGCAGATTTTATTCCTCACTTTTCTCCAGGGAAGAAATGCTGAAAACATTAATTTGTCAAAACTCTGAAAGGCACAGGCCTGAGCCAACAAGGAGAGGAGCAATTAGGACTTTGTCATCAGAGGAGGCGGACAGCCCCCGTGTCCTATCAAATTTAGTCCAGAATATATTTCGCCATTATCATAACTATGCCCTTCAGCTGCCACACCGTTTCAGGAATAGAGCGCTAATACATTCTGTGGCACAGTCTCTTTATGGGGAGGACGGGATCCCGGTGCCCCTTGACAGAGGGAGAATAATAGTGTAATGCAACAGAACATTTTTGAAATGCTAATGCACGCTCCCCGCAACTTAATTTTATTTTTTTCTTATTGGCTTTTTTATATGACATTTCACAGTCCTGTAGCCTCAATAGCTAGATCTGCATCGTAAAAATGACAACACAGTGATTTAAGGAGGAGAATCCATCAGAGTGAAATGGATGGTGTGCTTTTAAAGTATCAGTTTAGCACCTCTTACCTGGGGTCAATGTTCATTTTCAATACATCATTAAAGCATCCTGTTAAATCACTCGGAGAAGGGCTATGTTCTCCTTCCCCATCTCCTTGTCGGATTATGGAGATAATGAAGTGGAACCCTGCAGGAAGGGCCATGTTAGGCACACACGCTTTATTGAGTTAGGGGCTACCAGGGAAGGTTGACCTGAATTAAAGGCCTGGCGAGGGAAGGAGAGAGAAGAGCAGGTGTGTGGGCATGGAGCCCTCCATCCGGAACTCGGTAGTCAGTAACAGATGCCATCAGGTTTGAGGCCTCCTCCCTCTGTCAACTTTACAAGCACAGTGTTCACCAAACCAATATTCATAGAGGTCTGAGCTGCAGTCAAGTCTGCAGCCAGCAACCCAGTGAGATAAGAGAGGACATACTACTGTGCCTTGTTGAACTCTCCTGACCCCAAAGTCAGCTCAAAGGCAAACGGATGAACAGGTCCAGCGGTCCAGCAAACCTTACATGGAGCAGGGCAAAGGCCCACCTCTAGTGAGGACTTGAACCAGAACATTGGGAATCAAAACCCCCAGAATCCAAAAGAGCATGAATTCCTAAGAATGCATCCCTCAAGTCCAGCTGCCTTTGTCTGGTCACCGTGAGACCTTGAGACGCAGATATTCTTGAAGATTTCTTTCCTTTTCTTTTTGAAATAATATCTTTTGTTTCAAAGTAATGTATGCTAATTTTACACTATTGCATATAACAAGTTGAAAGATAACCCCTCCAGATAACTTCTATTGGCAACTTGCTTGGACCCATCCAGACTTTCTTTCCTGCATGTACGAACACCCATGCAAGTATTTTTGTGACCTGGGATCAGACTCTACACATTATTTTACAACTTGCTTTTCTCACTTCAAACCATATCAAGTCAGTACAAATAGATTTGCCTGGCCCTTTCCAATGGCTATATAATATTCTTCCCAAACATAATGTATTTAACCAACCCCTGATGATGGGTATTCAAGTTGTTCTTAGTTTTTCTGTACCACAAATAATACTGCAATTGGCATCATAGGTCACAGAAACCTTTGCACATTTGTGCAAGTATACTGTCAGATAAATTCACAGTAGGCTTCCTGAAGAGTCTGACTTTGTGGGTGCCTGGCAACTCCTCCAAAAGTGACAGGCTCTAAACAGCCCACTCCCTCCTCCGTGTCTCAGGATGAGGAGAGAGGCAGTTGAGGTTCAAACTGGAATTTGCTCCTGAGGAAGCTGGGCTACAAAGACAAATGGATCATGCCTCCACCACCTCAGGACACCCCCAGGACTCTTCAGTCATCCAGGAACTCAGATGTGCATCATCCCAGCTTCTCAAACAGCTCTGTGCCGGGGGTGGTAGCTTACCTCACCCAGAGTAGGCGACAGCACAGAAAGGAAGCGCATTGAAGCTCTGGGAGTTGGCATAAAATTCTCCACCACATGGTGTGGAAAGCCACAACCTTGACCAGACCAAGTGTTCTGTACTGTAGCCTGATGACCTTGGAGCTCAAGCCACAGCAGATGAAGTTCCCAGGAAGAGGTAATGCAACCTCCATTCTTGGTGAATGGTGCTCGTTCTAAGGCCCATTGAATGGATTTATCAGTTCTGTCCTAATTACCTGATTACCCACCCAGATGTCTCTGGCACCTAGGTATTCAAAGTGAAGCCCCCTTTAAAGCTTGAGTTATGACCAACTGGGTTTTCCAGAAACTACTACATAGTGGCTAACATTTTATTTGAGTCTATTGGTTTTGGCTTTTTTTTTTTTAAATGTAAAATTGTTCACTTTCAATTACAGGGCTAGTGCTGGTAAAAGCAAATTCCTCCCAAGTCACTGGCAGACACAGCTCATCAATGATGCTGTTCTTTTCTGCTGAGCCTGGATGTGGCTCAGATGCCTTCTTAACACAACCAACTAAGTTTGATGGATGTGTTGAACCCACCTGCCATCCCTGTCACCCCAGGTGCAGAACACTGACTAAGAAGGGAAAGGTGCATGTGAGTTTCCCAGTGTCATGCCAATACCTGTGGGTCCCAGATTTCACAAACCAGTATAATTATTAAAAAAAAAAAAAAAACCAGACAAAAAAACCTAGAGGCCTGATTTAGGGTTGCCAACTTTTCATTTGGCCAAGTAAGAACTAGTAGCTTCCATTACTACCAAAATACCATAAAAGAAAGGACATTAGTCAGAAAGGAGATAATTTTAGACTAAAGAAAGGGCCACTGGCAAATTACAATAACAGTAAGAACACCACGTGCACACAAGCACCAGAGATGATGTCTTCCACAGAGCAGTACCAGCCCTCCAAGCAGTGTTTGACTTGGAGCCACATCTGGAAGAAATCATCTGGATGCCAAGGTGGACTTCCTATCTCTGTGCAGGTGCCGGCACTCTACCTTCACAGCTATCCTGCACCCATCCCTGCTCATTGGTTAGTGGAGGGGAAGTTCACGCCGAGCCCAGCCAGCCAGGTTTCATGCCGTAAGCACCTGGCCTTGCAGCCGTGTCAGCCCTCATCAGCTTGCACAGGGGTGCATGGGGACAGGCAGCTGTGGGGCAGGAGGGTGGGCCAGCTGTTGAGTTAGAAAGAACAGGGCAATATGACCTTTCCAGTGGTCATGAGACTTCCACTCCTGAGACAAGCACAACAGAGGCTACTGTTTGCTGAATTCTTCTAGCATTTTGATGGTTGGTTTACAGTTTGCAGGCAAAAATTAACTTTTAAAAATATAGGCAAATTTTCCAAAGCCCACAACCTAACCTAGGAAGCTAAACACCAGTCATCCCTGACACCATTCCAAGCTCAGAGTTTGGGATTAAGTGACCTGGAAAGCCCTTGGCACACAGCCGTTGAGGTGTGGCGCTGATCACAAGGGGAGGATGTCAGCATCACCGCCCAGGAGACCGCCCTCCAGGGCAGAAGGAGCAGCCGCTTGCTGGAAGGAGCCCTCAGCCCTTCACATCCCAGCCACCTCCTGTGTCCAGTGACCTTCTTCCTGTTCTCTGGACCCTGTTCTCTGGACCCCATCCTCTGCCCCAAGCAAACCACACTCCTCCCAGTCGGAACCGATCTAGCAGTCTCTTCCTTCCTGCATGTTAATGGCTGACAGCAATGGCAGGCCGTGTCTTCCCAGGGGTGTTTCAGCTGCTGAACAGATCTTCAGCAATGGACTCAGGTATCCATTGGTAGGAGAGCAACACTGAGTCCTCCCCCACCAAAGGCTCTCCAGGCCACACTGTGGCCACAGTGCTTTCCTTTCTCCCCCCGCCTGACCATCAGGGGAAGGGCCCACTCTGAGACCTGGGGCGCGTTGCTTCACCTCATTTGGCCTCAGCCTCCTCATCTGCGAGATGGACAAATGCTCCCTGCCCAGCCTCCCCGTGGGGGTGAAAATGCTTTGCGAATAAGGAATTGTCCTTATTGCCACTGCCTGGTTAACCCCAGCCCAGGGCATGCCCTCTGTCCTCCTCCCCCTTCCCCCTCCCCCTCTCCCCTCCCTGCCTCTTTCCTCCCCCCATCCTCCCCCTCCCTCTCCGTTCTTCCCCTTCCCCCAGGACCTGTTGAATCAATACTCCCTGGTTGTTCCTACTACTGCTGTTCCTCCTCCCAGATAAAGTGGTCCCGGGAAATGGGATCATGGAGACTCCAGGGGGAGAGACAACACAAGCACGGGAACCCACTCTGCCCAGCCAGCAGCCACACACTCCACCTGTGTGACTTGTGGGGACCTCTGTGCTCTCAGAAGGCATTGGGGGGTGGCACCATGCACACCCCTTTCTGGCTCCTATGGGGGTGAACCAGAAATGTCAGGACCCTCCTAAGAGCTGAGGAGACCCAGTGAGGAGCCAGGGACAAAGGGGGTGCTGTGGTCACTGCTCTGGCCAGTCACTGCCCAGGCTTCCCTCTGAGTAGTGCAGCAGAGACCCCACTGCTTCAGCTGCTACAGGCTGAACAAGCAGGGGTCCTAGGCCTGATGCGAAAGGGGGCACACCCAGCGCCCAGGATGCCTGCCTCTCCTGCTTACCAGGAAAGCAGAGGACAGGAGTGGACCAGTGTCCTTTGCCATCACTGCCATGGATTCTGTTCTTAGTGAGGGACTGGGCAGAGGCAGGCGGCTGCCCCAACCCCTTCTCACAGAAGGACAGAGGAATCCTAAAGCCCTATCCCTCCCAGGATAGGCAGGATTTGCTTCACACCATTCTTGGTTCAGGAGCCAGTGCAGACAGCAGCCCTGAGGAGGGAGGTGAGGCAGGGGCTGCTAGGTGGACCTTGCCCAAGCCATGCAGGCCCAGGGCTCACCAGGTGTCTGCCCTCAGCTGCTATTCACCAGGAGAGAGCCAGGCCTCCTTCTGAACCACATACATTTTAATGGGCGGATTTCATTGACAACTGCCCTGCATGTGCAGGGAGCTCATTAAACCAGAGTGGTGTTTGGGGGCAGCACAAAGCCATTCTGCCCACAACTTCCTGGCCCATCTCTAGAACTGTCAACAGAAAGGAAAATCATTTTGAGCTCCCAAGGTTGGAACCCTGGAAACAGTTGGCAGCCATGTTGGGTGTGAGTGCCATGGTCTGTGTACCCTGTGTTTGCACACAGAGGCCCCCATGTGTGGGCTCTGCTGTTCTACATGTGCAGAGCTGTCTGGCCAGTACTGGCTGGGCTCATGATGTCCAGCAAGGAACTAATGGAAGTGCTGTGTTCACAGGCACTAGGACCCTTGGGCTTGGCAGCCCTGGGACCACCATGCTGGGTGGTCATGGTGCATTCACCCTTAACAAGGGTCCAGGTGCCCCATTGTGGAGCTGGGGTGGGGGACACCGTGACCAGGACTTGTAAGGCTGCTACCAGCCTTCAGGGAGAGTACATTTTGGTTGGAGGCAGTCAACAATCCCCCATCATGTCGGTGGGAGACAGTACGTGAAGTCCCAACCAGTCACTCAGCAAAATAAGGCCCCGGGGAGTATGCCCCAACCTCAGTGCCGGGAGCATTCTTCAGTGGATCAACCAGGACTCAGCCACAGCCCCAACCCTTCCCAGCTCTGCACCCTAAGGCCTCCCTGCAGCTACAAGGTCACCACAGGAGTGGGGCTGTTGGGCAGATGCCTCCTGTGAGGCCTGGACACAGAGGCTTGGAAAGCTAGGGCTGCCATGATTCACACCAGCTGCCATGGTGCAAGCGTCTCATGCTCCCAGCTGCTCCCCAGGCCTCTTGGTCCCCTATGCCTTTGCTGCCCGTGTTCCTCCTCCTCTTCAGTTGGGTGATGTCTACTGGGGTTGCTGGGTGCCAGGCTCGTGCAAGGTGCTAAGGAGGCAGCAGGAACCAGGTAGAGGTCGTTCCTGCCACCCTTGACCCTGCCTACCCTCACCCCACCCTCGTGTGCCCCATTAGGCACTCCCTTCTCAACTGATGCCTCCTCATGGGGAGTCCCACTCACCTGGTCCCCACAGAACCTAGCACAGGGCACTGATAAGGGTGTGTTCCCAACACGAGGTGCAAGAGGAGAGTGTACCTGAGAGGGAAGACTCGGGCAGGCGCAGGAGGTGGGAAGGTGAGATGCTGATCCAGCTCACAAGAGGTGTCCGGGCTACCCCAGGTGTCAGGGTGAATGTCCGGGACATGGGCCTGCAAGCAGGAGGCCTTTGGAGAGGCTCTGGCCTATGGTCGTGGAGTGGGGGAGAGGCCAAGCCAAAAGGCTTGGGAAGGAAGAGGTGACCAGCCCCGGGGACAGTGGGGCAAGAGGCTGAAGGAGCAGAAAGGCTGGTGAGGCTGGGCCTGGGAAAGGGAAACTGGCTGGGGAGTATGAGGTGAGGGATTGGACAAGCCACCTAGGGTAGAGGTCCCGTCGATATAGAGTGCCAGGTCCAAAAGACCTCAGGCTGGCCCAGTGGGGAGTGCCAGGGTCAGTTTGCTGCAGGTTCTCCCAGCACCACACAGGGTCTGGCTCCCAGCAGGTGCTCAGTCGGTGGGGTAGAGCAAGCAGCTGTATGTGGGGCTGGGTCGGTTTCGTGTTTATGACTGCTTTCCAATCATGCCATATTTGTTTTACCAGGGAGGGCTGTGTTGGGCTCTGAGATAGTAATTCTGCTCCCCTGAAGCACCCTGGGTCTAGCAGGAGTCAGTGGCTACTGATGACTCCCAGTGCTTTGCGGGGACTGGTGGGCTGGCCCCTGGTCTGCAGGGGGCCATGGCATGTAGCGTCTGTGGAGCTGAGGGCAGGTGGAGGCCTCCTGGTGTCAGGGTCATTTCTCCACCACAGCCTTCCTGAGACCCCTGCAGATGAGGACTCGGGTGGGCGTGGAGAGGTGGGAATATGCCTGACTGCTGTCAGCTGGTCTTTCCTCAGCATGAGCAAGTTTCTCAGAACACTTTCCTTCCTGGGTGGCCAGAGTGTGGAAGGGAAAGGGATAGAAGGGGAGGGAAGGCGTCCTCTTGGCACAGGTGGGGTTACCGTGGGCAGGAAGGAAGGCAGCCAGCTGTCAGCATGAGCAGGGTACCTGGGGGTAAAACTGGGGTCTCCAGGGACAGAGCAGGTAGGGGCAGGGCAGTGCTGGTCATGGGGTATCTGCATGGTTCCGTCATGTGATTGGTGTTTATAAAGGAGCCACAGACTCGCCTCCCTAGAACACAGAGGATTGTTTTATCCCAAACACCTTCTGAGGCCTTTGACCCTGAACTGAGCCTGTTTTCACAATGTGCAAAAGAGAAACTGAGCCTGGGCCCCGCACAGCTTTGGCTGCAGGTCCCGACGTGGGCTGCCGTCCTGAGTGCACAGACCTCCTGATTCAGGAGCTGCCTGTCAGCACACCGACAACTGCTCAGGCTATGCGTGTGCCCCTCCACCTGGGCACCGGGACCCCTTCAGCCCCCGGCCCTGCATGAGACCATTCAGTCCTAAAAGTGATGTCATCATTGGCACCACAACCACAAACAAAACACAAATGAGATCAAGCGAAATCAGTCTCCCTGTTGCCAGGAAGTATAAACTGTGTGAGGGACAATGGTGACAGTGCTTAGTCCCAGGGGCTCCCCTGCCCCGCCCCAGCTGTTAAAGTATCTTTCTTTAACTTGTTAGCTACTTGAGGATGAGATTCAGATTTTTTTTCTTGAATTTATGTTTTTACCCCTTTCCCTCCTACCCCAGTGCGTTGGAAGGGGATGCTAATTAGAACAAAGCCGTGTGCTGAACCAGAAGTCCCACTGGGGTGCCGGTCCTGCCACCCTCAGTCTTCCCATCCTCCACCTAGAACAGGCCTGCCAAGGGCATCAGATCCAGGATGCTGGCCCTGCAGGGATGCCAGGCAGGTGACCAGCTGGGCTGGTCAAGCCAGCCTGCAAGTCCCTGGTGGGTGGGGGAGTGACTCCCCTGTATTTGGACTGCCGGCCAATTCTACAAAAATCAGCCCACCAAAGGAAAAATTTGTCAAGTTGTTAGAGGTCATTTTTTAGATCTTTAGTCTCACCCCTACCCTTGTGATCACTGGAATTTCTCTATTTTTGTGGATTTGTGCCTTGTTCCACCCTGCCCAAGAGGCTCCCAGGCGGGCCCCTCGCTGGGCCCAGGGCCACAGCAGTTTCCCCCGCTCCAGAGCCAGGGTGGGGCAAAGCAGGCAGAGATGTAACTAAAGCCTGGAGCTTTCAGAGCTGACTTACCACCAGCTACCCCAGTTTGAGTTGTGATGTCCTGGACGTATTTGCATAATGCTGAGGTGGTGCCGACAAGGCCAATGACTGTGAGAAGGCCCAGGAAACACTTGGAGAATGGCCAGAAGTTTGTCTCAAGCCGAGTGGGAGCTGTGGGAGATGAGACTGGAAATAAGGTGCCAGTGGGCCTTCAACGCAGGGCAGAGGGCTTGCTCCCTTCCCTCTCTGCAGGGGAGGGAGCCTGGGCCTGCGCGGCAGGGATACTCCCTGGGAAAGGCCACTGTCTCCCCCGCCAAAGATGAGGTCCTGACTTGGAGGAGTGCAGAGGGGATGAAGAGGAAGGGGTGGCTCAGAGGGGTGGGAGGGTGCTTGGCTGTAAGATGGGACAGTAGATGAGATTTTGGTTCATTCATCCCTAAAATGGACCGTTCACTCAGCCAGCTGGCAACCTCCGCATGTGCCTCCTAAGGCAGGCAGGATGTCAGTGCCGTGGAGAAGCAATTTGCCGTGGGTCAAGATGTGAAGATTTCCAAACTGACAGATGGTGGAGGAGTCTTTGGAAGGGAAACAGGAGGTATTTTTCTTACTGAGACCTCTCCTTGGACAAAGTATACATTATAAGGTTCTCTCTGAAAGATAATTTAAAGACCCTACCCAAGACAAAGAGAGAGAGAAATGTCCCATACAAGGAAAAGAGATTTCTCATATCCCAATATTTTAAAACTTTGCTGCCACGTGTCTTGCCTAACACAGGAAAGGTTTCAGCAAAAGCAAAAGAGTTCGTTTCTGTGTCACAACTATGATGATGATGACATCCACTCTTCTGAGTGCCCCCAGCCCAGTCAGCTGCCTGCATGGAGACCCTGCCACCACCAGGAGCAGCAAGTGGACCCACCAAGCCTGGTGCCTGCAGGAGAATGTGATGGCTGTGCCCAGAGCAAGGTTTGGCCTTGTCAAGGTCAGGGTAAAGAGTGACGGGAGGCCTCCCTAACCCCTGGGGTATAACCACCAAGACAAGGGTTAGTTAGGACAGGGTTGCATACAAGTGTGTGAGCATTCCTGCCTAGGGAAGGACAGTGGGAGGATAGTCACTCTCAATAAATGAAAGATAATTCTTCATTTAGGGGTGTATAAGTCACATTATTATTGCTAGCATTGTAGTTATCAATGTCTACAATGGTTCTCAATGGTGCCACCATTGGTATTTGGAGCCAGATGATTCTTTGTTGTGGGGACTATTCTGTGTATTGGATGTTTAGCAATATCCCTGGCCTGTGCCCACTAGATGCCGGCAGGAAATCACCCCTTCCTCCAGTTGTGACAACTAAAAATATCTCCAGACGTTACCAAATGTCTCTTGAGGCAGGGTGGACAGAGTAACTTAACTTTGGGTTGAGAACCACTGACTTGTACCAAATGATACAAATCTTTCCACCGTCAGGTCCACTTTCCCACATCTGTGTCTGCCCCCGTGTGCTCTGCCACCTTCTGTTACAAAGCACAAAGCTTCTGCCCCATCAGAGGCTGGGCCTCCACTTGTACTCAGCTCTCCCCACCTCACCCACTCAGAGTTTTCTTCTGAAATTCTCCCTTCTCTCTTTTGCATCATAAACCTCTCCCTCTCTATCTGATCACTCCCATTGGCTTGCAAACACAACGCCTTAAAAAGCAAACAAACCGATCTTTCCTTGACCTTCCATCTAACATCCCATTTCTCTGGCCCACCTCATGACAAAACTCTTCTGAAGAACTTGTCCCCACCTCTTCATCCCCTTCTCTCTTCCGCCCGTTCCAAAGAGGCTTCGTTCCCCAGCGCTCTAACGAAACATTCGAGTCGCACGTGGCCTCCATGTTGCCAAACCCACCGTCAAGCCTCAGTCCTCATCCGCCTGGAGCACATGGCCGCAGGGGACACAGGTGGCCCCTCCTCACCCGCCCACCTGTGAGTGCTGGTGGGTCCCAGGGCTCAGTCCTGAGACTTCTCTGCTCGCTTCACACTCTCTCCCTAGGGATCTCATTTTGTTCCTGTGTTTTTAGACATTATTTGTGCACTGGTGAATTTCAAAGTGGTATTCCTAGCCCGGACCACTCTCCTGAGCCCCAGACTCATGTATCCTACTGCCCACCCCTCAGTCCACCTCCCAACGGTTAAAGGCAGAACCCTGCATTTACCTAAAATGCTCTTCCTCCCTCAGCCTTTCAGGAAACGGAGCCAACACCCACCCAGCTTTTCAGGCCAAAAACCCAGTATTCACACTGGACTCCTGCACTCCTCAGTCCCCCATCCCATCAATTACCAAGCCTGCTGGCCCTACCTCCCCAGATCTGTCCACTTCCCCACACCCAATGCCCCTCACCTAGGCGGCAGCCTCCTCCCAGGTCCCTGCTTCCTCTGTCACCTCTGCCCCACACACAACCACCAGAGTGCCCTATCAGCCCTCAGCACCTCCTCTCCGAGCCCCAGCTTGCCTGCCTCCTCCCACAGCCACAGGCGCCCCCAGACCAGTCAGGGGCCCTTCCCAGGTAACTTAAGGAGGACCATGTGACACAAGTCTGGCTAACAAATCATGCAGGGACCATTGGCTTGGGGCCTCCAGGAAAGGTGTCTTTGTGCTTAAACTCACATCCTCTCCACCGGCCACCGCCAGAGGCCGTGGAATTAACCTACCCAGGGCATGCCCTCCTCATGGTGGACATAATAGACTTTCCTGATAAGTCCACCCCATTTCCAGCCAGGGTTTCCTGTTCATGCAGCTGAAGACATCTCAACCAATGCACAGCTGGTCTTTAAAAGTGTAAATCAGACCATTTTAGTCTCCTGCCTAAACTCCTCCACCGGCTTCTCATAAAATAAAACACAAGCTCTTCCCATAGCCACGGGGCCCACCAGCCCTGCTCCTGGCCACATCCCCAGCCTCATTTCTTACCACTGCCCCGAGGCCATCCTCTCTAACTCCACGTTGCTCTCCCCTGCTCACGCACATAGTATCGCCAGTTGGTGAGGGATAGGCTCCTCCCAACTCCAACCCTAAGCCCCTCTGCCAAGGTCCAGACCAGGCCATCAGGGACCAACGTCTTCCCCTACCCCCCCAACCCCCATGACCTCCCCTCCTCCCAATGATTGGGCTCAGTTGAGCTCCCTGCCATGTTCCTAAATAGCAAACAAAGCTGGAGGAACTTCTCAGGCGGGCCCTGAAACCAGAGCACAGCACAAGGGGGTGCCCCACAGGGAGGAGAAGAGTCTGTCCATGGCTCCCCTGGACCAGGAGAGGGAGGGCTGAGGGCCTTGGGAGCCGTGCTGGAAAGGACCGAGAAGCCAAGAGCAATGTTGCCTCTAAAGAAGGAGGTTGGCAGGAGCTCCACAGGCCCCGGGAGCAGCAGAGCCCACGGCCAGCACAGGAACCCCTCAACACTCAGGAAATTGGAATTGAAAACAAATACACTGATGTAAACTGTTCTCCAAAATGGTCTGATGATGCCTATTTATGAAACACAGCCATGACTTAGCGTTCTCAGGAGACGAGATAATTAAATAGAAAATAAGTATATTTATTCATGTTCTTTCAAGCCCCGATGGCTTCTCCCCTTTGCAGGTATGAAGCAGGGTCCGCCACTCAGAAAGGGCATGGCCTATGCTGCAAGGTAGGAGTGGAGCACGGGACACAGTGGGGTGGGCTTTGTGTCTGGCTTCTCCTGGTGCTTGAGCTGCCTGCTGGACACACCTCACCCCAGGAAGCTTGGGGACAGGGCCTGCACAATAAAGACTTGCATCTATTCTGCTTCCTCAGCCAAGGGTTTTTAGTAGCACAATGCCACAGTTTAGAAATCGCCTTCAAATCTTGTTCACAGACAAGACGACGATAGCGATTTCAGATTAAATGCCTTGGGAAGGTTTAGAGGGTTCTCATTAAGACAAAGCTGTTGCTCAAGGCTGTGTGAGGGTCCCTGGACTTCCCCTCCCAGCTTGCCTCACTTCAGGAAATTGCACTGTATTAGGCAAGAGAATCAAGCCAGGGACACGGGAGCTGTTCCTGACACCCCCTTCCCCTTGCCCCTCATCTGAACCATTTCCAAGCCTGTCCCTTCCTCTACTCTCCATCCCCACAGTCACCACCCCACTGTCCCCTGAACTTTGGCCTCTGCCTCCTAAATGGTCTCCTAGCATCCTCTCCTCTGCCCTGCCATCCATCATTCACACTACAACCAGAGTGATCCTTCTAGCATGCAAATCAGATTACATCCCTCCTTGACTTAAAATCCTTCCAACCACTTTCCATCACCTTAAATTAAAACTGTAAGCCCTCTGCTTGACTCTGCCTGCTCCACTGGCTACATCCTGCCTCTCTGACTGCATCTGTGCCATGCACCCCTGCCTTGTTCCCTGTGGTTCAGCCACACTGGTCTTCTTCAGTCCCCAGGCACTCTAAGCCCCCATCCTGACTCAGGGCCTTTGCATGGGCTGTTTCCTCTAACTAGAATGACCTCGCCCCCATTCTTGGCCTGTCTAGTTTCTTCTCATCTTAAAGATTCCACTTAAGTATTTCCTACCCAGAGAGAGGCCTCCTTCACCACCACCACGTGCATCTTAATAGGTCTCCCCTGCTATTCTGTCTCTTGGTATTCTCTCATCTTGTTCTTTCCATCTGCAGTGCTTACTATACTGTGTAATTTGTTTTCATGTTCTCTCCCCACCTGCTCTGAGGCACCCCCTCCCTTAGGCCAGCAGTTCGGACACCGTAGTAGTAGGCACAGCTGTGGGGTGAGGGAGCTGTGCCTACTACTAAGAATACAGAGGTATTCGGGGGATTGGAGCAGAAGTGGTATCTCTTCTTGTTAGAAGATTCTCAGGAGGTTCCTGACCTGGATGACTTGGCCCCTCCAAGGTCCCTTCCACATCTCATTACAAGTTCTTCAGTGGAAATACACTAACTTGTATTTCTTTCCCCTCTGAGGGGGTGTATTAGGTAATTAACACCAGCTGCTGTAGAAACCCCAAAATCTCAGTAGTATAGTAGTATAGTAGTCTGATTCCTCACCCTCATCAAGTCTGATGGAGTCGGGCAGCTCTCCTTAAAGAACACCAGGCCGTATTCTTTGCTCTCACTAACCACATGACCACACTGTCTCCAAGGCAGGGGAGAAGAGGGCAGGATGATGAGTGTGTTAGGTCTCTCCAGAGAAAGGACACAATAGAAGATATATAGAGATATGTAGATACAAAGAAATTTATTATAAGGAATTGGCTCACACGACAATGGAAACGGAAGAGTCCCGAGATCTGCTGTTGGGCAAGCTAGAGAGCCAGGAGGAGACCCAGGAGAGCCAATGGTGTAAGTTCAAGCCTGCAGGCTCAAGACCCAGGAAGAGCCAATGTTTCAGTTCAAGTCCAAAGGCAGGAAAAGACCAACATGCCAGCTCAAGCACTCAGTCAGGAGGAGCACCCTCTTACTCAGGCTTTTTGTTCTATTCAGGTCTTCAACTGACTGGATAAGGCCCACCCACATTAGGAAGGAAAATCTCCTGTATTCAGTCTACTGATTCAAATGCCAGTCTCATCCAGACACACCCTCAGGGACACACCCAAAATAATGTTTGAACAAATATCTGGGTGCCCTGTGGCCCACTCCAGGTGACACATAAAATTAACCATCACAATGACACAGGTATTGTGTGGCCAGGTATGTTCACCTCCCATCAATCAGACCCTGTCACATGGCCCCATCCTGGCTCCAAGAGAGGCTGGGACACTCTAACTTCCCACTCCTCTGCATGCAGCAGTCACATGGAGGTTTATTTTTCCCAAAACCAAAAAGGGTTGTTAGCCAGAGGAGGAAAAACAGAGCCCCAGAGCTCAGAAGGATGCTCAGGTAACCCTATCCCTGCACAGGCCACTCCTACAAACAAGGAGAACACTACACTAGACTGGGGCAACTTGAGAGCAGGACATGGGTCTGCTGTGTCTGTCCCCATTGTGCCCAGCATGGGGCACAGAGGGAAGGCTCTACCAAGAAAGGGCAACCAGGCTCTGCAGGAATCAAGCACTCGTAACCCAGGGTCTATGGACAGGCTCAGATCTCTGCTCTCCCTCCCCATTTAACGTGTGTCTTCCCTGCTGAGCTGGGAGCTTCAGGTTGGCAGGAACTGAGCCCGTTTTGCTTGCCAGTACATTCCCACTATATCCTGGCTCCTAGTAGATGCTCAATAAATAATTGTTGAATGAGCACTACCCTAATCATTCACTTGCTTAAAACTACTTATTAAGTCCCTTCTGTGTGCTAGGCATTGTATTAGGTGCTGGGGATACGAAAGAAACAAAACAGATACAGTCTCTGTCTTTACGCAGCTTACAAAGGTGTTTGTTTACACCAGAGAGCAGAACTTGATAACTAAACTGTAATAAAGGTTGAAGTAACACTAAGCAACATAAGCCAATTGAAAAAGTAAATTACCCACAGATCTGCAGGTAATTAACTAATAAGTTTATTGCCATCCCCCAAATGAAACAAGCAAGAGGGAATATGACAATCACAGAAAGACTGAATCAGATTATGCATAAAGAAACAGGAGATTTTGGACATATGCAAGTGCCCTCCTATGTGGCTTTGGAGCAAGTCTGGCTAGTGCAGAGCAACCTATGCAAGCTGGATACATCCTGGTGCTCAAAACATGCATGTTGAGGTGAAAGGCTCCAAGACATCCTGTTCCCAGCCTCCCACCTGCAAAATTTCAGCAGGTGTTTGAAAGGAGCCCAGAGTGGCAACCTCCAGTGGAGAGAACAGAGGAGACAAAAATCACACATACATCCCTACCCGCCCTGCCCTGTGCATGGTCCCACCAGCGCAAGCCAGAGCAGCTCCACTCTGTAAACATAAGAAGTTGAAGTCACAAGGTCCAGGAGAAATCACTACCTTGATTTCTCCCCCCAACTCACCAACTTCACAGTGTGGCTCTGGTCACAGGGATGAGACCAGATCAGTAGCAGAGTTTGTCATTCAAGTCCAGCATCTCCTTTGGTGGCTCCCAGGTCACCCGAGGGGTTCATTCCAGGGAAAGCACATTAATTGACAGGGAGAACACTGTGAGAAGAGGCTGCAGCTACAGAGATGTGTCTAAGCGCCTGGCCGGGGCTTTCTCTCCAAATTGCCCTAATTCCTAAACAGGCCCCTGAGCCTGGGTTTGCCCTTGAAGGCTCAGTCAAAACTATTGATGTGCAAGCAGATTGATTGAGCTTTTGACAGGGTCTTTTCGCCAACAGCATCTTTCGACAAATGACAAATGTCCAGGTAGGAATGTGTTCCATTAGTGTGTTTCTGACATAAGAAAACTAACACCAACTTGACAAGAATTTGAGAAATTTAATTTCTATTGCCACGAAGCACCAGAATCCTGTTTGAGAGGGTGCTGATGGTTTATGAGTGTCTCATCGAGTTCAAGTCAGTGTGAGAAATAGTGCCTGAGATTAAAGGAAAGCTGTAATAGGAACTAAAACTCAAAACAACCGAAATGTTATGGCCTCCTGCTTCCAGGAAGGATGTTTGTTAGTCTGCTTATGGTAAGCCCATTAATTCCCTGTGACTGCCCCTTCTCTCCAAGCTCCAAGTGTGCAGGGAGAAAGGTGAGGACTGGTATTTGTGACACCTTGTGTCTGGAAAACAAAGGGTGTGTTAGTGCTCTGGTTTGGAGGGCCTAGAGAGAGAGGTCTTGGCCTTGAGTCCACCTACTGTGTGCCAGGCACCGTGCTAGGCACCGGAGTGCTAAACAGCTCTGGGATCCCGCTGCAGGACACATAGCCTAGCTAGTGGCCCAGGAAGGTCTGTCTTATGCTAACAAATCCACACTGACTTTGACAATCATTGTAGTGCAACCCATGCCTCCTCATCCCAGGGAAAAACAAAGGAAAGCCTACTGATGTCAGAAGGCCTGACCCACAGGGAGATGGGTGTCCTGACCTGTGAGAACTTCCCAAATCACAAAGCAGCTCTCTGATGCCAGTTCTCATAGCAGGGCATCCGTCCCTGTGGGCACAGACCTCTGCGCAGCAGTACCAGACAAGCTCCCCAATGAGCTGCCCTGACCCCCAGCCCAGCCCTCTTTCTCCAAGGACACCAGCCTCTTTATGCAGACATGTTCTCCCCCCAGACATTAGCCTCTGGCCATTAGCATCTGGGACTTATCTGGCCCCTGACCTACAGATGTGCATGTGGCAGGGGTGAGGTTCAGTAGATGTGTGATCACCCAACACAGACGGAGGCCCTCCCCGTCATGATGTGGGGCTTAACAAGACCGTGGGGTCCCCTGAGCTGGGCCACACCACCACCACCCACCCCTTCCTTTGAAAGCTGCCCCCATCACTCTCCAGAGAAGGGGCAGGGCTGGGGGCAAGACTGCAATAACTAAATCAGGCTTCGATTCTGACGATTCCCACTGTCATCACAGTGGGATCCAGCTATCTCCCCTGATCATGGGCGAGCCCCAGGCTTCCAGATGGGGTTGTGGTGGGGATGGAGGGAAGAGAAGGGGCCCTTTCTCATCCCTATGGTGGTTATAGGCTGCTGATCTGCCCAACACACCCTTTCTGGTGGACATTTGACCCCAACCCAACCACCTAGCGCCTGGCCCTAGAGGTGGCCACATGGCCCAGGCCTGATGCGTCAGTCACTACTGTGAGTGCACGATATTCAAAGCACTTGGCCTCGGTGACTGCTTCAGGGAAGAACGCAGGAGCCGTGCCTAGCCAATCAGAGCCCCCCCACCCCCATGCTTTTTTCCAGAGCTCTCAGGGAACATTTGGTCCCTTTTTCTGAGATCCCACATACAGGGACAATGTGAGTGTGGGGCCACCACCGAACATCTTGCAACCAGGTAGAGAATGCCATTGTTTAGGGTCCTCGATGCCTGCAGCTTCCCTGCCCCGCCCCCAACACCCACTTGGGATTTCTCATTATGGGAAGTAAACCATCCTCCTTTTTCCCCTTGAGTAGTTGAGCATTTCTGAGAGTTTCTATTACTCAAGCCTGAAGAAGTCCTGACAAATTCACCAGGACAGTCTCTTTCAATCTTCTCCACCTAATATCTAAGTGTTTCCTGATGTTAAAACTTCAGGGTCCCAGAAACATCCCATGAGGTCATCTTGGAGGTGGGGCCCAGGAGCGTGAGGAGCTCAGAATGGACAAGTGGAAGGTGCCAAGCGGGCACACGCTGGGGCCTGAGAACACAAATGGGATGGACCTGCTGGCACGGTGGTAAATAATGTTGGAGACAAAGAGGGGCAAGATCAGGGACTGTTCTGAATTCTATGTGGTGAATCTGAGGGCAATGGGGAGCCACTGACGGCTTTTGAGCAGGGCTGTGACATACCTCATTCTGTAAGTGGCGACAAGAGACTTACAGGCAGCAGGGCAAACTGGAGGGGTGACCACCCAGGAGGTTGTGGAGGGCCTGGGATAGTGAGGAGGGGGAGGGTTCGGGGGTGTCAGGAGGGAAGTTCCTGTGGGACTTGGTAACCACTGGTGCCGCCGCTTGAGGCGTCACTTTTGCCATCACAGGCAAGTGGGCAAAGAACGAAGGCCGACGACACTTGGGGGCAAAGGGAGGTGCAGCAGGCAGCACCTGTAGGATTGAGGGAAGTCTGCAGGGATGTCCCCCCAGAATAATCCACTCAGAGTTCCAGAACCTAGAAGTGAGATGGGCCCCAAAGCCTTCCTCGTCCAGTCCCTCGTTTTATCGATGTCCAGACTGAGGCCCAGCACAGGCAGAGAGCTGCCCGGGACCACCCCGCTCATCAGCAGCAGGGCTCGGCCTGAAGGCCAGGTGGCCCCCTGCTCACACGAGCCAGCCTGTGTGCTGCCTCGTGTTTCACGCTCCCGGAACGTCACCCTGGGAGGTCATTCGGTCCCAGTCTTGCCACTTATTCAATAGCAAGGAAGTAGGGCCTGCCTGGGGAGGGCTCGTCAACCAGTTAATAAATGGGAGCAAGGGTGGAAGGAGAGGGCTCAGTGGCCGTAAATCTCTTCAGAATTTTAAAAGGAGCTGGGGAATATTGACACGAATTAAATCCAATAAAACCTTCATTTAATGAAACTTTAAATGATCCAAATATTTGCTGTTTGGTTAATGTTTGTGTAGCTGACAGGAGCAGAATTACGATGGTTCTGTCAGTGTTCATGCATTCTCATCTCGCGTGAGTTTTTCCCGCAGGAAGTGCACGTGTTCATACACACAAATGATCGAGAACACACTCAGGGAGGATGCGGCAACCAGGTGTCCTAGCCGGGGAGGATCGGAGGGACGCAGAAGGCTTCCATCTGCCACTTGGGTTTTTCACTTGTGTAGTTGTGTGGTTGTTTTAGCCCCATGTTATAGGCTTCTCCAGAGCTTTTTCTAAAACTTCTTAGAGAATATAACATCACATGGAGGAGGGGATCCTACATTTAACATAGGTCCTATATTCCAATGAGGGGCCGTGCTCCTAGCCTGGTATTTAGGGCCCCTGGAGACCCCAGCCTCCCAGACTACCTCATCGCCCTACCCCCCTGCATTCCCCCTTTCTGTCCACCCAGACCCCCTCCCATCTTGTAAGGCAGAGTCCTGGGCCTCGGGGTACCACAGAACCCTCTGGGATGCTTGTTAAAATCTGGTGCCCACCTGGCCCATCAGTGAGTCTGTCCCAGCCTGGAGCAGAGGGGCAGGAACCTGAGTTTTGATCACCTGCCCCGGGAGATATGATGCAAGTGGTTGGGAAAGCACACCTGAAAAGCAGAGCTCTTGGGCCCAGGGGAAGCCCTGCCTCCTCCAAGAGTCCCTCCCTGACTGCCCAATTGGTCTTTTCCGTCTAGCCTGACCAGAGCTCAGACATGCAGAGAAAATGTGGGTTCTTTTTGTATCTAACCTGACTTCTTCATAGGCCCCACCCCATTGGGAGAAAAACTCAACTAAATGCTCAATCCTTTGTAAAGCTCAATCCAAGCTGACAATTTTAACAATCCAGGTAAGTAATGCTCTGTCTAAAAAGTGCTTCTTGTCTCCAGCTTCCTCCCCATGTCTCCCAGCTGGTTTCTGGGTGTGCAGAGAAGCAGCATGGTGTTCCTCTGTGGCCTCTGGTTGCCCTTGTCCAAGAGCACTTGAAGCTGAGCTCAGCCCTGGGTGTGCTCTTGGCTGGGTGTGGGGTCAGGATGCTCCCCCAAGCAGGGCCTCCCACAGCCCCCACTGGCACTCCACACCCCTCGAGGCCCTGGGTACTTCCCTGTGGGCCCTGGTCTGGCAGTCCAAGGCAGTCCTCCCGTATAGAGGTGCCAGGAGCCAAAGGGGTTCTGGCTCTCCATCCAGACTCATGTGGTTGCTCCAGGTAGGGGGAGAAGTATCCTTCTAGAGCCCCCACCTTGGCCCTTCTCACCTATACGCTGATGGTCTCCCAGAGCTTCCAGAGCATGGAGCCTCCTGGCCCAGGGGAACCCCCTCTACACTCAGGGAGAACTCAGGGGCCTGAGACCTAGGGCCCACAGGGTACAGTGAGAGCTTAAAAAATTTAGCAAATTCTCATTTTCTCTCTCTCTCCGCTCTCCAAAGCCTAGGTCTTGCTACAGAGAGTTAGTGCCTTCTCTCTCCTGCCCTGAGCAATACGCCTCATGACTCAGAGGTGGGAGGGCAGCAAGCAGAACGCGATTTAAGAGGCAACTTGAAATGCATCACTTTAATGTTTGTAGAATATTACGCCGGTTGCGTCTGCATCAATCACTCGGTGCTTATCTTTCCTGGCGAGGGCTCCTTCACCGCGAGCCCCGTTTTCCCTGTGACTGCCCCTCCCCACTGGCCCGCTGGCGCTCTCCTGTCTTTCATTTCCTCCATTTTCATCTGTCCATCCAGCAGCACTGATGAGCGCCCAGTGTCGACATTGTTCATCTTCGCGAGCCCAGGGCCAGGCCACTAAATGTTTGGGGGGCGGGGCGTGGGTTCTGCTGCTCAGGATCTGACCTGAGGCCCCTGCTTTCAATTCAGCCGCTGTGCTCCGCGGTGCATTGCGCCTGCGGCTGCTTCCTCTCCCTCCTGCCCTCTCCCACACGCACTGGCGGGAGGGTGTGAGCACAGACGTGCGCCTGCGGTAGCGCAGCAGCCTGGTCACAGCTCACAAGTGCCCGCTGAGTTGCATGACTCAGCTCCCAACTCTGCTTTGCTCTAGAGTTTTTGGGGAACACACCTGTCAGGCCCCCCAGGTCTCTGTAGAAAGGTAGTAAGAGTGAATAGGGTTCCCAGCATTACTGGCTTCCCAGAATAGACACAGACCCCCAGAGCCAGCCTGCCTCCTTTAGCTCATGCTGCCTCCGGCTGCTGCCCAAGGCCCCTGAGTGGGCAGGTTTGGAGGAAGAGCAAGGGGAAGCTAGTCCCATCAGTGGGCTGGTGACTCTCCCCCAGACTGATCTCATTTGGGCGTTCGAGCAGCCCGAGTTTAATTTTTTCATAAATCCTGAGAATTTCAAAAAGCTTGTGATTGCAAGGAAATATCTTAGACCCCTCCCATGTGCCTGAAGAGTGATCAGTCTTAATGCCAGTTATCACGCGTAAAATGGCAAGAACTAATCATGTCTGCAGTCTGAGGTACACTTCAAAAAATTAAAGGCTACAGTGCATGGTTGCAGAACAGAAATCCAAATCCTCCAAGTTCAGTGAATCCTCAGACAGAAACAAACCTTCAAAGGTCAGCCAGTTCATCCCCTAGACTTCAGCCAGTGCAACCTTTAAATTGCCCCCACATTTATGAGAAGCCTGTTGGCTCCCCCAGTAGAGCTTGACTGCACTTAGCGAGGCTCCAACTTCAGCAGGTGGGGGCAGAGCCAAGCAGGGCTCTGGGCTCCCTGGTCTCTGTGTGAGGGTCCCATGACCCTGGCAGCCCACATTCTTGGCTCAACTCACAAATCCATGGCCCAGATGGTCCCCTGCACATTAGCTGTGGTTCCTGACCTGTTTTGACTCACAGAGCCTTTCAAGCATTTGACATAAGTCACAGCCCCTCTCCAGCAAATATCCATCTCTACATTTAGCTGGCACATTGTAAACAATTTTCAAGGAGCCATGAAGCCCTCCTGGGCCCCAACCTTGAGTAAACCCATGGCCGTTTGCCTTGAGTTGAGACTCCACCCCCTGGCCTGCGCCTGACTGCCTCCTCCTTTCCCTCTGCAGAGGTGGTTCACCTGAGCCTCGCCCCAGAGGACAGGGTCAGCGTGACCACAGTGACCGTGGGGCTGAGCACAGTGCTGACCTGCGCTGTCCGTGGAGACCTGAGGCCACCAATCGTCTGGAAGCGCAATGGGCTCACCCTGAACTTCCTGGACTTAGAAGACATCAATGTAAGTCACCTGGAACTTACCCTGACTCAAATGCACCACCTGGGTACACTGTGCAAGTCAGAGTGTGGCAGTGGCAGGGCCAAAGGGTTCTGGTTTAATGTCCCGAGTTTGGTGCCTTCTCAGCCTGTTGTCAGCCTGGAGGTATCAGAAAATCCAAGTCCCACCAAAGTAGAGAATAGGATGAACGGTGGCCTTCAGCCTGGTAGCCACGCCCAGGCTAAGGAAAGGTGTGCGGGGTGCATAGGGTGCAGGTAGGGCAGGAGGCCTCTGAATGGAGTCTGCATTCGCAAAGGCCCAGAGGTGGTGCTGAGAATGGGCTGTGCGGAGGAGTGGGCCCCATGGGCCCCCTCACACAGCTCAGAGACGTGGACTGCAGCCAAGCAGGAGGCTCCAGAGCAGGGGAGAGCAACTAGTTGGGGGACCTGAGGAGGAGGCTCTGGGCCCTACTGCTCTGGGATGTAGATGGCTGGACGTGGGGAAGGGGTGGTCCTGTGGAGGGTGGAGGTGAGCTGCCGGGCTGGGTTGGCTGGAGGGCAGGTGCCAGGTGAAAAGGGGGAGGGAAACTAGGTCAGGCCAGAAGGGGCCTGCTCTGGGGACCTTCTTTGCTGGGCGAGGGGATGAGGGTTTGCTGAGTTAAGTGGTGCTGCATGGAAGAAGAGAACAGCTGAGCTCATGTGGCTTAACATGGCCAACAGGGGGTACTTCTGTTCTCTGAGGAACCAGGCATCCTGGGTTGGGGTCCCAGCATCACCTGTGTCAGCTTTGTGACTTTGAATAATTTCTTAACCTGCTGACGTTCAATGAATTAATCTATAAGAAAAGCAACATTAGTAGTACTTCTCTTCTATTGGACTTGAAGAAGTGGAATAATTCAAGTATATTTATTGGTCTGAGTTTGGCACAAGATGTGATGTGGCTTCCCAGAAGTTCATGTGAGAAGACAGACTGATGTCCCCCATGTAGGGAGCTGCCAGGACAACTGACAGGTCTTGGGCAACAGTAACAGGAATATAATTTTCAGGCTCAGGACAGGACAGCTGGTCCACAATGGGATGCTTGCCCCAGAGAAGAAAGACCTGTGGGATGAGCAATCAGTTCTTGCAAACATCTTGAAGGTGATGGGTTAGGAGCTGGGGCAGAGGGAGCTGACCTGGGCTGAGTGACCGCATGTGTTGGACTAGCATGAAGGGCCAAGGTACACCGCAAAAGGAGACCAATTAAGGTTCCTTAGATGGAACATCATTCCAGCCATCAAACCTGCCCCACAATGGAGTGAACCATCACAGGAGGCAGTGAGCTCCCTGTTCCTAGGGGCATGCAAGCTCAAGCAGGGACTGTGGTCAGCAGTGCTGCTAGCTACAGAGGGTAGCTAAACCCCATGACCTTGAAGGTCCCTTCCAACTCTGAGACCTTTGTGAGGAGAGAGGCCCAGCATGAAATGCTGTAGGAGCCACCAAGGTTGGGATTCTGATACTCTCTAGGTCCTTTGGCTGCTCTGGAGATCATGGGGGAAGGAGATGTGAAGAGGGGGTGACTCTGGAGGCTCTACTCTGGGCAGAGCTGGCAAAATGGTGTTCTTCCCCCATCCTCATCACACTGGGCAGTATCATTGCTTTGTGATTTCCCCACTATGGTGAGCATAGGCAGTATCCTATACATTATTGAATGTCAGGGCAGCACAACCCTGGTAGGTGCTAGCTGGACAGATGCTGGGTGGGCAGAGTCTACCTGGGCCTGAGATGGCCAGGGCTTATCTGAGACCTTAGCAAGAAAAGGCAGTGTCCTATTTGTAAAGACTGGGGGGGGGTGTATGTGTGTGGATGTGTTGGGGTGCGTGGGTTCATGTGTGCAAAAGCTGTCGAGGTGGGATGTCAGCTTTTAAACATGTTTGGCCAGTAGTGATTGATTCAGTACTTGGACAGGTCCACCTGTGTCTGTCAGAGCATTCATGTGCATTACTTGGTGCTCTATTTAAAGACATCAGAAATAAAAGCAGTGGCAAAACTCCTCTTAATGTACTTGCCATCAGTTAATTAAATTACTTTGAGTACTTCTCCCCTCCCTCAAACATGCCTGCAGCACCAACTCAATTGCATTTCTACTTTTCACAATAAGGTTGGCAATTCGGGTAATTGCGGGTACAACCAGAGATTAATGGCCCCTCATTACCTCCCAGGAAACACTTGCTGCTGGTGGTTGAGTCAGTAGACCCGCAAATAGGCAGGGCCTTGTGCTTTGCAGAAATCCCTAAGTGAGGGTGCAAGGCAGCGCCAGCCTCGCAGAGGTCCTCACCTGACACATGCAAACACACATAAAACATACACGTGCCTCCCCCTGCCTCGGGGAGGAGGCAGCACAGCCTGCTAGTGAAGGGCGTGGGCTCTGGGGGCAGAGTCTCAGCTCTGCCAGTTACTAGCTGAGTAATCTTAGAAAGTTGCTAGTTGAGTAACCTTGACCTCTCTAAGCCTCAGTTTCCTCTTCTGTGAAATGGGAATACATAATAGTACCTACCTCATAGGGTTATAGTAAAGATTAAATGAGAAGATACATGTAAAGTTCTTAGCATATAGTATTCCATAAATGCTATTATCACTGTCATTGTTATTACTATTAATATTATTACTGTCATTAGTATTATTACTACTGCTGCTGCTAAACAGCATTCTTAACATCTTGCAGCCTGAGTCCCCAACAAGCAGCCAGCAATCGCCCAGTGAGTCAGATATGACCCTGGTGTACCCCTGCTGCTTATAGTCGGGGACAGGGCAACACCGTCGGTGTCAGCCTTGACTCCTCCAGGGGGAGAGAGACACTGACTAGCCACCTCCAGCAATCCAGAGAAGCCTTGGGCAAGCTGCTGAACTTCTCTGAGCCTACGGAGAAATGGACAGCTGATGTCCTCCTCTCACAGAGGTTTTCAGGTGGAACGTGTATGTCAAGCACCCAGCACAGTGTATGGCACACAGTAGGTGTTCATAAGCGGCAGTCCCACTCAGGGGACCATGAGGAAAGCAGCCCTAGGAGGAAAGCAGGCTGAGGAGGGCTAGAGCCAGGTCATCAGGATGCATGGAGCATTTTTGAAGCAAGAATTGGTCAGGAGAGAACAGCCCAGGAGGGCAGCACTGACGGAGCAAAGATTCCGGGGTTGACACGGTCCCAGTGTCCCTCAGCCCAAGGCATCTCGGTGCCCACCCTCACCCCGCTGCAGTGAGAGATGAAATACGGTCACCGGCATTGTAATTAGTGACTGGCACCCAAACACCGCAAACACAGGAAGCCAAGCAGCTTTCAAAACCCAAGGCGGGGAGATGACAGAGCACAAAGAGGTGTAGGCCTCCTTTCTTTGTCATTTGTATGAGACATCTTGATTGGCAACGAAATATTAATCACTTTTTCACTACTCTCTTAATGAGAAGCTTTCATGGGCAGCAAAATATTAATTTGTCTTGTCTTATCTGTTAAGAATTCTGCTAATGAATTCAGTCACAGAGCTATTACAGAATGCCATTCTAATGACACATATAATTAAACTTTTCTGACTTGCAAACATCAAGGATGCCTTGAGCATCAGAATAATATTTGATCAGAAAGTAAATGTACCCCTCTAGCCCAGAGCCAAGTGAGAAGGAGCCACTCAGATTCTACAGCAAGAAATATTGCTGTCAGAAGCACTTACGAGTCACCCAATCGTGTGCATGCCCATTCACATGGCGTACATGGGGAACCATCCTTTGGATTGATTTGCTTACTAAGTGCTGGAGAGTCACAACTCCAGTACCACAGCATAGAGCAAAAACACCGTTCCCAGCCTCCAAGGGGGCAAGGTGTCCACAAACAGCTGTAAGGAGCCATTCTGCCTGGGGCTTCAGCCGACAGGGATAAGTAAGAGAGGAGTAGGTTGGGGCCAGAGCACACAAAACTACAGTGGCAGGTTGGGGCAGAGCACACAAAACATAAAGGGTCTTGAATGTTAACATAAAGCATCTTGGCCATTCCCCTGTGTGTAGTGAGGAACCATAGATTTTTGATTGGGGAGTGACATGGTCAGATGTGGGTGCTGCAGGAGCCCTGAGCCCCTTCCAGCCTAAGAGTAAGCATACATCCCCAGGAGGACCCCAAGTAATGTGGGGCCTGGAAATGAGGGGAGCCCTGTTGGTGGTGTTGGTGTCCTCCTCCTCTCTAACTTCCCCAATGGCACATGCGGAGTGGAACAGTGCCCCAGCCACCCGTGGCTCCCAACCAAGCTTCCCTCCAGAGGCCATGGCTCAATTCAAGGCACCTTTGCATTCTTAAGGTTGTCAGGAAGTTCAGCCTAGACCTAGTGTGCCTCCTGAAGATACCTGAGCCACCACATCACAGGAGGCTTCAGCTTGACCCAGGCTGGCTTGCAGGAAGGAAAACAAAACCACCGCTGAGCAGAGACTAGAATTATGAACTAACAGCGCAAAGCCCCCAAAGACAGGCACTCCCCAGCACAGTCAGCAGCCCAGGGAGCGAGCTGCAGCACCTCCTGGCAGTCGGTCTCTGGATTATGACACCTTCTTCTGTTTGTTTGATGAGAAATCAATAGTTTCTGCTCATGCTCATGTCCCCCAGAGCTAACAAAGTGCAGCCTATTATTTGTTTACTTTCTGGCTGACTGCCGGTTTCTCTATCGAAGCAGCTGTGGGTCTGGCTGTGCTTCTGACCTGGCCCTATGCCCCCGCCCCGCCCCCCGCCCACCTCAGCCCTTAAGGAACTGCAGCCCACTGCCCTTAGCCCAGAAGCTGAGCAGGGGGTGGCCACCAGCAGCACCCCGGGCTCTGCACAACCTGGGCTGGGGCCAGGCTGCCCTGAGGAGTGTGCCTGTGCTGCTGTCTGCAGAAGAGGAGGCTTTACCCCCAGCCCCTGCCATGGAGCCCCCACAGGGGCCCTTCCCTGGTGAGTTCCCCCTGCAGCCTCCATCTCCTGGGGGCTCAGATCTAGGCTTTTGGGGCTGGGATGGGGCCTATCTCAGAGACAGATCCATACATCCTCCCCCTACCCTGGCCCCCACACTAGGTGTTCTGGGGATGGAGGGGACAGGGTGCTGCTTCACTTTCTGCAGAAATGGAACATGCAAACCAATTCTGGTCCTCAGCCCTCTGGTTCTCTAACCACCTGGCCCACACAGCAGCTGCTCAGGGATAGGGGAAGTGACTGTCCCCAAACCCAGTCTGCAGTCCTGCCTCAACAATATCACTTGCTGTCCCTCTCATAACTGTCTCCCTTACTGCTCCTTATGAACCTAAAGGCCAGGGGCCCACCCAGGAGGGGGAAGAAGCAGGGACAAGACATCCAAAAGTCACAGGCAACCGCTGACTGTCTGAATCGTTGCAAGTGTCATCGCCGTGAATACTAAGCAGTCCCATGCACAGTGCCAGGTTCTGTGCTGGTCAGTTCATGAGGATCATCTCATCTCTTACCCCAACTCCATGAGGCTAGTAGGGTTAAGTAACTCAGAGGACTTGAGGAACGTGCCCACGGGCCAGCAGCCAGCCTACACACCCCAGCCAGGGCTCCCTGGGTTCCCTGCTCTTGAGACACAATACCTATCACCCAGCATGGCCAAGGCTTCACTCTGAGGTCGCTGTTCCTGTCTCCTGCATTAACGCCTGCAGTTCCCAGGCTCTGGGGGAATGTATCTGCTTGGATGTGGGGCTGTGCGTGTGGTGCTCCGGAGCTCACTGGCCACTGGCCTTTGGCCCCAGCCAGGAAGGGGAGCAGCACACTCTGAGACCAGCACATGGAATTGTTTGGCCAGGATATTCTCAGGGAGAGGAAACAGTTTCTATCATATTCTTCTTTTTAAAAAAAAAACAAACCTACAACAAACTCAGTATATTTCAAATGACTTGAAAGAGCGACTCTTTTTGTTTTTTGGGTTTTTTTTCTCTGAATCTCACTATTTGGGACTTTCAAATGTCGGCAGGCAGAGTACAGTGATAAAAGCAGAAAAAGAAAACCCATTAGAAGGAAGCATTTGTGGCAGTGTTTGAAGGATATGTTAAAAGGTTCACTTTTTCCCCATGCCTAAATGCTGTAAAACAGGGAACAAATAATTCTAATGAAGCATATGCTCTCAGCAAGCTCTTCTTTGGAAGTGAGTTATTAAAAAGACCAAAGGAAAATGATTTAGGAGCTCATGACTCATTTAGTTTTTATTGTCTTTATATGAACCAGTCATGAATCCATTGTAAAAAGATGAGAGGCGTTTGATTAGCATGGAGAGCTGTTTGCACCACGATAGATGGTGGTTGTAGGTTCTGCATTAAAATAATCTCATTAAATGCTTGGGTACGTTTTGTTTTAAAATCTTGGAAAACACTACACTTGAAGCACTCAAAAGCCTTGGCCAATTCTCCCCAGCTTCTGTGGAAAACGCTGGTTGCATCTGAATATCCGGTTCTTTTGAGTTTTGAATGAGCTCAAACCGTTTGGAGTATTGTCCACAGCTCTCCAAGATGTGGGAGCCTGCGCTTGTGGTAGGCCAGCCTGTGGAACTTTTGTGGTGACTCTGCCCCCCAAATATCTCCTCTGGCCTTTGCTTTCAAGGTTGCCTCTCTCCCCTCTTAGTACTGGCTTCTGGGGTTGGCTTGTGCTCAGTGACGCCTTCCAGCCCCATCTGAAGGTACAGGGTCCCTCAGGAAGGTTCTGACTCAGCTTCTAGACCCCAAATGCAGGCCCAGGGACTCCCCACAGAGCCTCTTCCTCTCTGAGCCTCACTCCCTCCCTACAGAGGGCCAGTCGGTGGAGGAGGCCGATCAGTGGTCTCTTGGCCACCACAGATCAGAGCCTACCCCTCCAAGGGGCACTCTCACCACTGAGTAAGGGCAAGGGAGTCACCAGGTGGTACTGCGCCCCCGTCCCAGCCATGCCCAAGCACCACTCTGCCTGGGCTCCCCCTCCCCAGCCCCATGCAGGGGAACTCACATTCAGCCTGTTTTCAGGCTTCATCTCCTGCAAATAATACTGCAGTAAACATCCTTATACTCACCTCTTTGCACACTTGTATAAGGAGATCTGTAAGATCAGCTCTTGGAAGTGGCACGTTTTCAGTTTTGATGGATGTTGCCAAATCTCCCTCCAAAAAGGTTGCACCAGTTTACATCCTCCCCAGCAGTATATAAGGGTTTAAACACCATGTCAGGAGAAAATTTCCTAATTGAAACTGTTTTGGTCCCTGAAGTGAGCCATAGAAGGAAATTTATTCACATCCTCCCTGGAGTGTTTTTCAAGGGCAGTAGTTGCTGTCATGGCTGTGGGTGTGGCCCAGGTTAGAGTCAGGAACAGGTATCCATGGTAAGGCATTCTCAGCCTGGGGATTCATGATCCTAGGACCCCCAGAGGGGGAGGGTTGCAGGTTTCCCAGGTGAAAGCAGTAGGTCTGAGGTGGCCCAGAACTTCAGGTGATGCTGCAATGCAGTCTGCTCTCTGAGTCCCTTTCTGCCAGCTGGGCATGCCAGGCTGATTGGCCAAGCAGCCAAAGCCCCATTCAGAGGCTAAGGCCTGCACTCACCAGAGGGCCCCATTAGCTGCCACCCATATCACATGACACTCTGGAGTCCTAGCCAGTCAAGAGGTACCTTGCCCTCTGACCTCTAAGGATGGACAGGGTGAGGGCTCAGAGCCCTCATGTCTGACATGAGCCTTATTTTGCAGGTTCCTAGGCACCTGTGTGCACCCAGACGCTCAAGTTTGTCCCTAGGTGTGCAATTTCAGCATCCACACAACTGGGTCAGAACCTCTCTGTTTGAGTTTTAGAGCCAATAGTGAAGTTATAACAGTCCACACAAGATTGCCCTCACTTCTGACATCAACTGCAAGTTGGGAAGCTCCCAAAACCACCCCCAGTTTCAGTAGTTTGCTGGAAGGACTCAGAACTCACTGAACTCTGTTATACTCACAGTAACAGCTTATTACAGCACAAGGGCACAGATTAAAGTCAGCCAAGAGAAGAAGCCCACAGGGCAAAGACCAGGAGGGTTCCAAACATGGAGCTTCTGTTATCCTCTCCAGTGGAATCACAGACATGTTACTTTCCCAGCATCAATTTCCCAGAGTATTGACAACCAGGGAAGCTCACCCAGGCCTTGGTGTCCAGAGTTTGTACTGGAGCTCCATCACATACTGCCCACATGGCTGACCTTTAGTCCCCAGCCACTCAGGAGAACTGACATCACATGGCCCAACGACCCCAGGCAAGTAAAGAGACTCTTGTGAGGCATGACATTCCAAGGGCCTAGAGATTACCTCCCGGTAGCTGAGGGCAAAGGCCAGACCTCTCTTTGGTTAATGTTAATTCTTCACTGTCCTTCCTTTCAGGGCTCCCCAAGAGGCAGCATGTTTGGCTAATACACCTCCATTTGTTCAGCAAATGTTAATTAAGGTCCAGTTGTGCACCAGGAACCATGCGATATGCTAGAGACAACCATGCAGCACACAGAGAGAGGAGGTGCCTCCCCTTTGGCACTCACATTCACAGGGACAGACTGAACACATAGGCCAGAAGACACACAAGTCAGCCAGGGACCACACATGCCCTGAAGTCCTGCCGAGGGCAGGAGCTCCCCCCACAGTGGCTTCTCTCGTGCCTCTGACTCCCCCTCCTGGGCCTGAGCCTGGGAGTGGGCAGGACAGACCCACTCCGGGTTGCTCACATTGAGTGGGTCTGTCCACAGCAGCCCTCCCCTGGGGGCTCAGTCAGCTATTCAGGGGTTGCTTCAAGTTGCAGAGACTTCTTTTTTGAAGAGGACTCTGAGCGAGAGGACTGATAGTTCAGATCTTTGCAGACGAGCAAATCTGTCCTCTGAGGGGCTGGAAGGAGCAAACAGCATGGGAACCCCAGGGTCAGCCAGGGTGGTCAGCTGTGGAGAGCCAGTGGGTTGCTACATGTGTGTGTGTGCATGCGTGTACATGTTCATGCATGTGTCCATGTGGATATTTGTGCTCGTCAATGTGCGTACATGCTCATATGTACTGCATGTGTCCATGTGGATGTTTGTGTGTGCTCATCAATGCGTGCATCTGGGCCCAGCTTAGTCTGGATAACTCATATGGTACTCATGTGAGTGCCAATGTCCCTGAGGACTGGCTGTCCCTGAGGCATTGCATATCACTCAGTGTTTGGTCCACTACGTTCAACTGTGTGTGCAGGAGAGGTGCAGTGGTTAGTGACATTCAAGGGGCCAGAATCGAACCACTGTGGGGAGAGAGACCTCCCCTTTACTCCCTCCTCCCCAAAGAAAGCCAGAGAAGGGCAAAGTTGGAAAAGCTCTGAATAAATGTTTCTGAGTTTTAACTTGGAACATTGATAATATCATTAACCTAAACTCTAATATCGCTCTGGAGTCCTTGTGTTTAATGTTTAGTCACTAAATACCCAGCATTGATGGCCCATTTTCATATTACTTATACCTCCCTCTCATGTATCACTCTGACAACATCCCCCATCTCATCTCTGCTTAACTATTGTTTAATACTTAAGTCTCATTTAATTACTTTCTTTATTAAGGGCAAATACTTAGAAAATAGCTTTTTAAAAGGCTATTTTAATTTTACCACATCTTAAGGTAAAATTGTCTCTTTCCCAAAAACAGATGTGCCTCAACACAAAGAGTGGTCTAATCTGGCATCTGTTTATTTCTGGAAAGAACCTTGATTTTGCTAATACATTTCTATGCATCAGAGCAAAAAAAAAGTCATCCATAAAGAGGCAAATACAGAGATGCAATCAAGCATTGATAGCAGTACAGATGCATCTCAAAGAACATTCAGGAGAGGAAGGATTGCAGGTTTAGTTTTATGTAGCTTCTTATAAATCACTTTTAAAGTAATTTTCTCACATCCAATGAGGTAAATTTGATTTCTGTAGCCAGGATTCATATGTAGAAAACAATATGCACTTTGTTCTATAATTATATGATGCCTATTGCTTTAGCCCAGAGACATTATTTTATTTATTATAGAGTCAGGTTCTCCCAAGAGCCTAAGGCATAGGCGGGTAATGCATTGGGTGCTTACAGAAGAGCCATAACACACCCAGCAGGCCCTCATGTCCTCAAAGGGCTGACACACACCCCTCGGCACCTGAGCGATTACCCGAGAGTTATGTCTCTGCTCCTGGGGAACAGGGCTTGTACTTGGTAAGCAAGAGAAAACAGAGATTAAATGACTTTGTTAGAGGCGCAGCAAAAGTGGTCAGTCGTGGCTGGGATTCCATGCACGCTTTTCCATCTCTGCCTGTGCTCTGAGTGGAGCCTGCTCTTTGGTCAATCCCAGCATGCCCTGGCCTGAGGAATGCAAAAGAGCCATGAGTCCCTCCAAGGGCTGCGGTAGGGAGGAGGAGACAGGGTGGGGAAGGGGGGATAAGACTTGAGACCAGTGCTCTGCCCTTCTGCCAGCTGCCTCATTTTGACCCCATGTGACTGGGCAACATTTGGGTGGATGGGAAGGCACAAGGTGGGCACCTCGGTTGTCAAACCCAAAGAATTGGAACCAGAACACAGTCCCTGCAGAAAGCCTTGCTCAGTGCCTTGATCAGCCCATTCCACAAATACTTATTGAGGGCCCACCGTGTGCTAGGCCCTGTGCTAGGCACTGGGGACACAGCAGTGAACGCGGAGCTCACACTCCAGAGTGGGGAGACAAGTGGCAAAGACGGCAGTGGGTGCCACGAGAAGACGTAAAGCAGGGAGGGGGCGGAGGTTAGGGTCTGGAGATGGGGCTGGCAGATAAGATTCAGGCAGGTTTGAAGGAAAGAGAGACGGACAGACAGACAGACGGCCTTGATGAGGAGGGGGAGCAGGTCTGGCACACTAGAGCAACAGCAAGGCAAGCGTGAAAGGAGCCAGGTCTGCAAGGGGCTGGGACAGATGATCCCTGAGCCAGGTTCTGAGTGCGTAGGGCCATGATCAGGCTGCCACATGAGAGGAGCCTGCAGGGGGCAGAGGCGGAGGTCCCTAGCATACCCCCTCACCAAGGGAAGGTGGTGGCTGGTCCACGGTGGCAGCTGTGGAGATGGTAAGAGAAGATCTGATATATTTTCAAGGAGAGCCCTACCATCTCACCCATGGGGACTGGGTTTTTCTTTTGTTTTATGGTTTGGGGTTTTCAGGGGGTATTTTCTAAGGATTGAACAAGGTGATGAATGTCCAGTTCCTGGCACATAGTAACCTCTTGAAGACCGTGCACTGGCATTAACAGGGTATCACTCCGAGGTGTATCTGTGGGAACTTTGGCCTTGGGGCAGCCATCAGAGCCCAGGGCACATCACAGTCTAAGAAATGCTGTGGTCCTTGTAACCAAGCAACCCCGTCAAGGTGGTGAGAGTGGCAGGGGCAGCTGGAGCCTGAGATTGGCTTTAAGGGCCCTCCCATGGGAGGCTGTGGGTATGAAGGCCCAGGAAGGCAACTTGGAGGGAAGGCGCCAGCAGGCCCCTAGCACCTGACTCCCTGCAAGCAGCTTTGATTTTGCCCTTTGGGCTGGAGGCTGCCCTAGGACTGCCAACCAAGGCATTGAGTTTCCAAGCTTCCCCCAACCTCTTTCCCCAAGGTGGGGGCTGCACCCATCCCTCTTTCAAGATGCCATCCCGCCACTGAGACTCCAAGAAAAACATATTGGCCTCGAGACTTAGGTTTTAACACAGGAAACAGCTTGGACTAGAAATACGTTGGCCCCAGAATTGACTAGTCATTAACTTTTCATAAGCAATTCAGGTATGAACCCTTTATGACTTTGTTAGGATGCAAGACAAACCAGCTATCTGCTGTTTTATTTTTATTATTTGGTGCTTCCGCAGAATGGTAGGAAAGGGGCTCTTTTAAGCAGAGTAATGTTTCACAGCAAGCTCGCAGGGTTCCCACAGCCCTCTACAATATTTCCCTCCTTTGGGAGCACTGCTGGGTATTTTTTTCCTGATGCTGAAAGCAGGCTGCGTGTATCCACTGCCCACCTTCCTGCCTTTGCCCTACCTCAAGCCTCACTCTGGGCCAGCACCCCTTATTGGGCTAATGAGCCAGAAAACATCTTTAAAGGGTCTTGTGAGGATTGTGGCCAGGACCTCTGGAGTATAAGCAAGGGGGAGCAGCAGCATGTCAGGGCAGAGGAGCGTGAGCACTAATGAGGGGCCCAAGGAGTGGCCCTGCTGCTGCTTGTAGAGAGCCCTTGTGCCACGATGGCCTCCTCTCTACCACCAGAGTGCTTCTGTGGTCAAAGGAAACTCAGAAACCACAGGGGAATGGCAAAAGTGATGGTTTGGTGTTTGCTCCAGGGGGTCAAGAGGAGTTTTGCATCTTCTGTTAATAATAACAAAAGGCCAGGTGTGATGGGTAAAATCCCAGTGCTTTGGGAGGCCGAGGTGGGAGAATCACATGAGGCCAGGAGGTCAAGACCAGCCTGAGCAACATAGCAAGACCCCATCTCTACAAAAAATTTTTTTAAAAAAATTAGCCAGGCGTGGTGGCACCCACACCTGTATTCCCAGCTGCTCAGGAGGCTGAGGCAGGAGGATCGCCTTAGCCCAGGAGTTCGAGGCTGCAGTGAGCCATCATCATGCTACTGCACTCCAGCCTGGACAACAGAGCAAGACCCCCTCTTTTAAAAAATCATAATAATAATAACAAGAAAAATAACATCTCCCATGTATGTCATGCTTCCCACATTAGAGAATATATTCACGTGCATTCTTTCACCAAATCTCCCAACACCCCATGAGGCAGACAGGACAAAGTATTCTCCACCACTTACAGATGGAGAAACCAGTGCCCAGAGGGACTAGGGGACATTTGGTCAATGGCAGAGCTCAAACTACACCCCAGGGTGTCCTGAGTGTCTTGAGTCCCAGCTGCTGGCTCCCTGTCACTCCTTGCACAGCCCTCTTTCTCACCAGCAAGCCTGGGCCCTCCCTGTCCTGTCAGCTCTGAGCACCATGTCCTCGCCAAACCTGATGAGGGACCTCTGTGGAATGCCAGCAATTCCAATCTCCAGCACGTCTGCAGTTGGTGTCTGCAAGGGGCCAGCATTGTGCGCAGTTCTGCAATAGAGAGTGCAGCTGACCGGGGAAGTGCTTGGTGCCCGGAGCTTGTCAGGGGACTTCCATGCATCCTGAGGCCCCCTCCTGCCCAGCTCTCCCCTGGGTACTGGCCAATAAGACCCCACATCATTAGGCTGCAGAGATGACAGTGCCAAGGCTTATTGGACCATTTCTTACGGAGCCCCTGGGCATCAGCCCTCCCTGGCTCTCTCTTATGTCCCTGCCCTGTTTTTTTTGTTGTTGTTGTTTATTTGCCCCATTTTCTTCACAGTTTGATTTCCCTTCCCTTGGGTTACCCAGATCTCTGCAAGCTGCCTGAAATTATTTTGGGATGGAGGAGGGATCTAAACCACAGGTAGGCAAACTACAGCCCATAGGCCAAATCCAGCCCACCAACTTTAAATAAAATTTCACTGGAACACAGACACACTCATTAATTTATGTATCATCAAGGCTGTTTTCATGCCATGATGGCAGAGTTGAGTAGTCGACAGAAACTCTACCCATACCACTCAAAATGCCGAAAATATCTATTCTCTGTCCCTTAAGAAAGTTTGCCAACCCCTACTCTAAACAAGTCCCGCCCTCTGGAAACAGAGCTTCTCATCCTGTGGGCAAGACCCCCTGTGAGATGAGTGTTCAGCAAGATGAACAGATGGGGGCACATGGGCCGAGGTAGTTGAAACCGAGAGGAGCATGCTGGGGACGCAACCAAGCTGGGCACATGGGGGAGGTGCCAGGGGCATAAGGCCTTTAATGGACATGGGGCCTGGGCCAGCAGTGTGGAGGAGGGATGGTGTTGCTGCTGTCCAGGCCACCTCAGCCCTGCAGGCAGCTCTGGCTGAGCAAGGGGTGGGCAGAAAGAAACTCTCTCACAGCTGCAGGATTTCTGTTTTCCTGGAGAACCAGGAGAAAGAGCTTTCCTTCCCAGCCTACTCAGTAAAGAAGCCAATCTCATTGTCTTCTTTGCCTCATGCAGGACTTCGGAGAGGATGACTCCCTGTACATCACCAAGGTGACCACCGTCCACATGGGCAATTATACCTGCCATGCCTCTGGCCACGAGGAGCTGTTCCAGACCCACGTCCTGCAGGTGAATGGTTAGTAAATGGCTCCATGCATGTTGTCCCCTCAAAGCCTTCCCAAAATGCTGCTCAGAGCAACACTCACCCCCTCCTGTATTCTGCCTTCTTAAAGACATATCTAACCCTGACATATCCCATCTCTCTTATAAGTAAAGGGGAACAATGAGGAAAGGCAAAGTCCATTGACTAATTTTCATGTCTGGCTTCACCCAAAGCCACCTCAGATGAAATGAATCCAAGTGCCAATTGGGGTGAGTTGCTGGACGAGTCACACTTGGCAGCTGGGGCTCCCGCAGGCCACCGTAGAGTGTGGCATATGCTCCATAGGCAGCACGGCAGTGGTGAGCCACTGTGGCCTCGGGATCTAGCCAGAGCAGAATCTGTCTCAAACCCACCACTCCTCTTGCCAGTGGTATGGAACCATGTCACTTGTTCAGTTGGGCAGCATTATTTCCTCCAACAAGGGCTTGTGCCCATCTCCCTGCCCAGGGGGCTCACTGAGCCTCATCTTAGGCTAAGCCAGGACAGAAACTGAGGTTTGGAAGGTTTTCTTTGATTCTCACAGGCTCCTGTGTTGCCAGGACTCCTAGAAACTGGGAAGAACAAACCCCCTCCTGACTACATCAATAATTACAACTGTCAGTGTTTTCCGAGTGCTTACTTTGGCCAGTCCCTGTGCTAAGCACTTCACATGGACCCTCCCGGTCAATATATTTTAACCCGCCTTTTGGATGAGTGTCAAAGTGAGGTCACTTGCCTGGGGTCACACAACTGACAGGTGTCATTCTGGATCCAGAGCCCATACTCTGACCTCTGCATCACATTGCTGGCTGCCTCAACTTGGCCTGATGAGATCTAATACGTAAGCCATGCTTGGAAAATGCCTGGCAAGGGATGTAGTTCAAAGTCCAAGGTGGAGCAGACATGGGGAGATTTTGGTTTGCCTCAAGCCATATTTAGCTATAGTTGGTAGACACAGATGGTCGGAGCTGGTAGCCCCTAAGAGAGCCTCCAGCCCATTATACAGACGGGGAAATCAAGACCCAGAGAAAATTGCCAAGCCAGGAATAAATATAGGTTTCCTCTCCCTGGAGCTGCCCCACTCCCTGGCTCCCTGGTGGCAGGGGCAGGATCCCATACACAGGCTGGGCCACTGTCTTCTGGGATTTTCCCTTCCATGACTATTCCCTGACTTGGTTGCCTAAAGGGAACCATTCCAGGCAACTACTTCCTCTCTCAAATGATTAATATAACTTACCCATAGCCTGGGCCTGCCAGAGATGTGGCCCAAACACCAACATGATTTATAACTTCATGCAAACCTCCTGCATTGCTTTCATAGGAAGGAGCAAGAACTTCAGACATAAATGATTAATCCATTCAATTAAAAACACCCTTGACCTCCCCACAGTTCAGACAAGTAGCGATTCATTCCCAAAAACATAATAATAATCTCCCAAATCTGTCTATTTCTCCAGCTTGGTATTTTTGTGACTGTACCTCTTACTTAAGGACATATTTATGCTGCCTTTCACCTTGGGAATGGCCAATGTCTTCCAAAGAAAACGGGCCTTTGTGTTATATATGCAAAGATTTCACTTGAAAGTTTTGCAAATTTAAAAGAAAATGAATGGGTTTGCCCATTATATTAATTTTCAAATTATTTTTACTGTGCAGATTAACACATAAGGAAGAGGGGAGGTCAGGGCCAAAGGAAAGCAGCTGGGTCTTTGCCACGTTGCTGGCAGGAAGCTGTGTCTCCATCTTGGTCTGGCAGAGCCCTGGGAACTCACAGACCCCACGTAGGTGCCTCCCTGCCCTGGTATGAGGCTAGATCCTGAGCTCTGGCATCAGTGGGAGCTGCACAGGGATGGCTCTAACTTCAAGTATGAACAACTCTTCAAGGTGTTTTCAAGGAGAAAAATGGGGCATAGTTGAGAGAGAAGTTGGGATAAGGAAGGGGGCATTTTTTTTTCAAGGTGGGAGAAATAAAAGCATTTTATGGGCTGACAGGAAAAATCCAGCAGAAAGGGGAAACTGGTGCAGGAACGAGAGAGGTGTGGGAGCAATGTCGAGGAGGGAGCGAGAGGAGGTGAATCTGGGAATGGGGCTGGGCATGACGTGAGGCTCAACGCTGGGCACTCTTCTGGAGAAGGGAAGGAGAATGGTCTGCAAGTGGCACTGAGGGCCCAGGAGAACACCTACCCCCCTCCCAGCCCAGTGGTACCAAGACAGAGGGGCCAGCCCTGAACAGGCTGTAGGAGAGGCAGCGTCCTCGGGAGGAAGCCAGGATTCCATCGGAACGAGAAGGTGAAGGAACATTCACAGAAGAGTTTGAGGATATGGGCAATTTAGGGAATGACAGAATATGAGTTCCAGAAGGCACCGCAGGTTTTGGGGAGGAAGGATGCCCCACAGGCTTCTTGTGGAGACTGACGTGATCAAGATAAGGGGCACAAAGAGAGGAGTCCTGATGATCCCCAGTTAGAGAGTTGGGGCGAGACTGGGAGATGGGGGAGGGGGATTGGAGGAGGAGCAGGCTGAGGTCTAGGGCCCCTCTCTATCCTGCTGGCTGAGGGATGGAGCTGGGGGCATTGTCTTCCCCCCGAGGATGTCTTCAGCTCAAGGGGACCTCAAGACCAGCAGAGGGTGTGAGCTGTCTTTTAACTCCTGCCATTGGAGACTCAGGTGTCTTGCATTTAGTCATGTACTTTTTTTCACCTTTTTTAAAATTTATTTTTTTATTGATACATAATAGTTGTACATACTTATGGGGGACACGTGATGCTTTTCTATACACATAGAATGTGTAATGATCAAGCCACGGTACTCGGGGTGTCCATCACCTCGAGTATTTATCATTTCTATGTGTTAGGACATCTCAAGTCCTCCTTCTAGCTATTTTGAAATATACAACACATTGTTGTTAATTATAGTCACCCCACTCTGCTATTGAACATTAGAACTTGTTCCGTCTATCTAACTGTGTGTTTGTACCCATTAACCAACCTCTCTTTATCCCTCCTCAAACACACACCCTTCCCAGACTCTGGTGTCTATCATTCTACTCTCTACCTCCATGACATCAACTTTTTTAGCTCCCACATACGAGTGAGAATATGTTATATTAGTCTTTCTGTGTCTGGCTATTTCACTTAACACAATGACCTGCTCACCCACGTTGTTGCAAATGACATAATTTCGTTCTTTTTTACGGCCAAAGAGTATTCCATTGTGCATATACACCACATTTTTTTAATCCATTCATCCACTGATGGACACTTAGGTTGATTTCATATCTTGGCAATTGTGGGTGGTGCTGCAATAGGCATGAGGTTGCAGGCTTCCCTTTGATACACTGAGTTCTTTGGATAAATACCCAGTAGTGAGATTTCTGGATCATATGGTAGTTCTATTTTTAGTTTTTTGAGAAATAGCCATACTGTTTTCCGTAGTGGATGTGCTAATTTATATTCCCACCAATAGTGTATAGGAGTTCCTTTCTCTGCATCCTCACCAGCGTCTGTTATTTTTTTGTCTTTTTAGGAATAGCCATTCTAACCGGGGTGAGATAACATTTCATTGTGGTTTTGATTTGCATTTCCCTAATAATTAGTGATGTTGAGCATTTTTCATATACCTGTTGGCCATTTTTAAGTTTTCTTTTGAAAAATGTCTACTCACGTCTTTTGCTCACTTTTTAATGGGATTAATTTGTGTTTTTTTTTTTTTTTTTTTTACTCTTGAGTTGTTTGGGTTCCTTGTAAACTCTGGCTATCAGTCCCTTGCTAGATGAATAGTTTGCAAATATTTTCTTCCATTCAACAGGTTGTCTCACACTCTGTTGATTGTTTCCCTTGCTGGACAGAAGCCTTTTAGTTTAATATAGTCCCATTTGTCTATTTTTGTTTTTGCTGCTTATGCTTTTAAGGTCTTAGCCATAAAATCTTTTCCTAAACTAATGTCCCAAAGTGTTTCCCCTATGTTTTCTTCTTGTAGTTTTACAGTTTCAGGTCTCAGTTTAGGTCTTTAATCCATCCCGAGTTGATTTTTTTATATGGCAAGAGATAGGGGACCAGTTTCATTCTTCTGCATATGGATATCCAATTTCCCCAGCACCATTTATTGAACAGAGTGTCCTTTCCCCAATATATGCTCTTGGTAGCTTTCTCAAAAATCAGTTGGCTGTAAATATGTGGATTTATTTCTGGGCTCTCTATTCTGTCCATCGGTCTATATGTCTGTTTTTATACCCATACCATGCTGTTTTGGTTACTATAGCCTTGTAATATATTTTGAAGTGAGGTCATGTGATGCCTCCAGCTTTGTTCTTTTTGCTCAGGATTGCTTTGGCTATTCAGGTTCTTTTTTGGTTCCATATGAATTTTAGGATTGTTTTTTCCAATTCTGTGAAAAATGACATGGGTCTTTTGATAGAGATCACATTGAATTTATAGACTGCTTTGAGTAGTATGGTCATTTCAACAATATTAATTCTTCTAATCTATGAGCATGGGATGTCTTTCCATTTGTTTGTGTTCTCTTCAATTTCTTTCATCAGTGTTTTGCAGTTTTCCTTGTAGAGCTCTTTCACCCCATTGGTTAAATTTATTCTTAGGGGGTTTTTTGTAGCTACTGTAAATGGGATTGCTTTCATGATTTCTTTCTCAGATACTTCATTATTGGTGTATAGGAATGCTACTGATTTTTGTATGTGGGTTTTGCATCCTACAACTTTACTGAATTTGTTTATCAAATCTGATTTTTTTGGTGGAGCCTTTAGATTTTTCTAGATATAAGATTATGTCATCTGCAAAGAGGCATAATTTGACTTCCTCTTTTCCAATTTGGATGCCTCTTATTTTTTCTCTTGCCTGATTGCTCTGGGTAGGATTTCCAGTACTCTTTTGAACAGGGGTAGTGAAAGTGGGCATCCTTGTCTCGTTCCAGTTTTTAGAGGAAAGGCTTTCAGCTTTTCCCCATTCAGTATGATGTTAACTGTGGATTTGTCATATATGGCCTTTATTATGTTGAGATATATTCCTTCTGTGCCTAGTTTGTTGAGAGTTTTTATTATGAAGCAATGTTGAATTTTATCAACTGCTTTTTCTGCATCTATTGAATGATCATATGGCTTTGTCCCTCATTCTGTTGATATGATGTATTGTGTTTATTGATTTGTGTATGTTGAACCATACTTGCATCCCTGGGATAAATCCTACTTGATCCTGATGTATTATCTTTTTGATGTGCTGTTGGATTTGGTTTGTTAGTATTTTGTTGAGGATTTTTGTGTCTATGTTCATCTGTGATATTGGCCTGTAATTTTCTTTTTTTTGTTGTGTCTTTATCTGGTTTTGGTATCAGGGTAATGCTGGCCTCATGGAATGAGTTAGAGAAAATTCCCTCCTCTTCAAGTTTTTGGTATAGTTTAAGGGGAATTGGTGTTAGTTCCTGTTTGAAAGTTTGGTAGAATTCAGCAGTGAAGCCATGAGTCCTGGACTTTTCTTTGTTGGGAGACTTTTTATTACTGATTCAATCTCATTACTCATTGATGGTCTGTTCAGGTGTCCTATTTCTTCCAGATTCAGTCTGTATAGATTGTATATGTCCAGGAATTTATCCATTTCCTCTAGGTTTTCCAGTTTTTTAGCGTATAGTTGTTCATGATAGTCTCTGATAATCATCTGATAACTCCTTTTTCATTTCTGATTTTGTTTATTTGGATCTTCTCTCTTTTTTTCTTGGTTAGTATATCTAGTGGCTTATTTATTATGTTTATCTTTTCAAAAAACCAACTTTTTGTTTCATTGATCCTTGTGTTGTTTTTTAGTCTCTATTTCATTTAGTTCTGCTCTGATCTTTATTATTTCTTTCATTCTACTAATTTTGGGTTTGGTTTGTTCTTGCTTTCCTAATACTTTGAGATGCATCATAGATTGTTTATTTGAAATCTTTCTACTTTTTTGATGTGTACGCATTTATTACTATAAACTTCCCTGTTAAAGAGCACTGCTTTTTCTGTATCCCATAGGTCTTGGCATGTTGCTTCAACTTTAATTTGTTTCAAGAAAGTTTTTATTTTCTCAATTTCTTCCTTGGCCCAGTGGTCATTCAGGAGCATGTTGTTTAATTTCCATGTGTTTGTATGGTTTCCCAAGTTCCTCTTGTTATTGATATCTAGTTTTACTCCACTGCAATCTGCGAAGATACTTGATATGATTTTTTTTTTAATTTGTTGATACCATTTTTGTGTCCCAACATATGATCTATCCTGGAGAATGTTCTATGTGCTGGTGAGAAGAATATATATTCTGTAGCTATGGAATGAAATATTCCATAAATGTCTGTTAGGTTCATTTTGCCTAAAGTTCAGTTTAAATCCAATGTTTCTTTGTTAATTTTCAGTCTAGATAATCTGTCTCTAACGTTGAGAGTGAGGTGTTGAAGTCCTTAACTATTCCTGTATTGGAGTATGTCTCCCATTAGATCTAATAATATTTGCTTTATATATCTGGGTGCTCCAGTGTTGGATACATACATATTTAGGATCATTATGTCCTCTTGCTGAATTGATCACTTTATCATTATATAATGACCTTCTTTGTCTCTTTTTACTGTTTTTGAGTTAAAGTCTGTCTTATCTGATATAATTATAGCTGCTCCTGCTTGCTTTGGGTTTCCATTTGCAAGGAATATCTTTTTTCATTCCTTTACTTTCCATTTATATGTGTCTTTACAGGTGAGATGAGTTTCTTGTAGGCAGTGTATAGTTCAGTCATTTTTTTATCCATTCAGCCAGTGTGTATCTTTTAGGGGAAAGTTCAATCTGTTTACATTCAAGGTTATTACTGACATGTGATAGCTTATTCCTTTATTCTTGTCATTTTATTAATTAATTTCTGATTGTTTTGTATATCATTTATTACTTCCTTTCTCTCTTATTGTTTATTCCTGGGGTTTGGTGGTTTGGTAGTAACATTTGAATCCTTTCTCTTCCTTATTTATGTGTTTGCTCTACCAGTGGGTTTTATACTTTCATGTGTTTTAATGATGGTAGATATTGTCCTTTTGCTTCCAGGTGTAGGATTCCCTTAAGCATTTCTTATAGGGCCAGTGTAACAGTGATGAATTCCCTCAGCTTTTGCTTGTCTGGGAAAGACTTTATTTCACCTTCATTTATGAAGGATGACTTTGCTAGGTGTAGTATTCTTGGCTGACAGTTTTTTTTCTTTCAGCACTTTGAATACATCATCCCATTCTCTCCTGGCTGTGAGGTTTCTGCTGAGAAATTCACTGTTAATCTGATGGGGGTTTCCTTATAAGTGACTAAACGCTTCTCTCTCACTGTTTTTAGAATTCTCTCTTTTTCTGTGACTTTTAACAATTCAACTGTAATGTACCGTGGAGAAGACCTTTTTGAATTGTATCTCTTTGGGGATCTCTGGGCTTCCTGTATCTGGATGTCTAAATGTTTTCCTAGACCTGGGAAGTTTTCAGCTATTATTTCATTATATAGGTTTTCTATTGCTCTTGTTTTCTCTTCACCTTCTGGGACACTGAAAATTTGATTATTTGGTTGCTTTATGGTGTCTCATAATGTCACATAGACTTTGTTCATTCTTTTTTGTTATTTTTTCTTTATTTTTGTCTGACTGAGTTATTTCAAAAGACCTGTCTTCAAGTTCTGAAATTCTTTCCTCTGCTTGATCTAGTCTATTGTTGGAGCTTCTGCATGTATTATTTATTTCATTCAATGAATTCTTCAGTTCCAAAATTTCTGTTTGGTTGTTTTTTATGATATCTATCTCTTTGATAAATTTCTCATTCATATCTTGAATTGTTTTTCCAATTTCCTTGTATTGTTTACCTGTATTCTCTTGTATCTCACTGGGCTTCTTTAACATCATTATTTTGAATTCTTTTTCTGGGATTTCATAAATTTATTTTTCATTGGAATCTGTTGCTGGAGAATTATTGTGTTCCTTTGGATGTGTCATATTGTCTTTCTTTTTCATGTTTCTTGTGTCCTTATGTTGATATCTGCATATCTGGTATATCAGTTACTTCTTCTCAATTTTTTTAATTCGTTTTCATGGGGGAGGACTTTTTCCTGAAGATGTATCTATGGTGTTTGGGTAGGGCACTTTGACTTTGATTCTGGGTGAGTACAGTGGAATAGTCTCAGTATGATTTCTTCAGCTGTAAACAACATCAGTGATGTCTGTGATTTCCTTGGTGTCTTAGGGTACAGTTGATAGTAAAGGCTATGGTGAAGTTTTGCTGGGGACAGAGATGCCAGGCAGGCTGGTGGGATATGCTGGCATTGGTGTTAGTGGGTCCAGGAAGGCCACTTCTTGGACTCCCAGGCAGCTTGCTCAGGTGCCACAGTGGCAGCAGTGGACTGGGTAGTGAGCACATCCTTGGGTGCCTGAGCAGCTGGTGTGGTATAGGTGATGGCAGTAGCAGTGGCAGGACAACCCTCTGGTTCCCAAACAGTCTGCACTGGTGTTGGTGGTGGCTGTGACAACTCAGCAGGCCAGTCCCCAGACCTGCAGGTAGTGCATGCAGGTGGGTGCCAGCCACGGTGGTAGCAGCAGGTTGGGTGGGCCCATCCTCAGGATCAGGTACCAATAATGGTGGATGGGGCAGGGCAATCCCCAGGTCCCTGGATGCTCAGGCACTGGAAAGGCAGTTGGAGCTGGGCCAGACAGGCCTGTCCTCAGGCTCTCCAGTGGTGTGTGCAGGTGCTGGCTGTGATAGGCAGGGGCAGGGTGATTTCCATGTCCCTGGCAGAATGCTTGGGTGTGGGTGGCAGTGGCTGCACTACAGCCTGTTGCTGGGGAAGATGGGGTTGCTTTCAATGGCAGCAGCCATAGGCAGGCAACTGGGGAGCATGCACATTGGCCCTAGATGGTGTTGTGGACTGGGTAGCCTGTCCTCAAGGCACTTGTAAATGCACAGTGGTTCTGCTACTGGGGGCAGTGGGGTTGCTGCCAATGGCTTGTGCTTTGGCTCCGGCAGCAGTAGCCAGCAGTGATGGCAACCACAGGCAGGGTACGTCAGTGGGGCTCCAGGGATGTGGAGATGTGGGGGCTGTTGGGCCCCAGGGCAGATGCTGTCTGGTCAGGACTGGGCTCTGGGCTCTCAAAATGGCACCTTGCTGCAGCTGCCTATGACTTGGGGTGGGGTGGATCCAGCATGAGCTTCTTCTCAAGAGCAATGCCATTGCATGGTCTCTAGACAGCAGGCTATGTTAGTCTCAGGGCCGGTAAGGATGGAGGGGCTCTCCTGTGGCTAGGATTGCAGGAGTCCGTGATGGAGATGTGGACTGCTGGGGGTCTCTCACCCTTTCCCCGCACTGGGGAGCTCTCCAGGCTCCCAGCCAATCCCCGGTGAGCAGGCTGCCTCACTCTCCTCTGTGTCCTTGCCTTGAGTGTTTCCTGTCACTTCTCTCTTGAGTCCCAGTGCTCTCTCTTAGATGATCTATTTGAAGTGTGATTATCTACTCCCTATTTTGGTCCTTTTTTATGGAGGAAGCAAGTACCAGATACCTCTAGTCAGCCATCCTGAAGCCCCTACCCTAGTCATGTATTTTTAGTGAATGATTTGTTCCACACCCTTGACTTTCAGTCAGGTTTCATTTTGATCTAGAACACTGCCATGCACTTCAGTTCAAAATTAGCGCTGAATTGGTCTGAGAGTTCCCAGTCAGGGGTGACTTGGGGTCTTCACCTGGAACCTGTTAGGTAGGTGCAAATCCTCCAGCCCCATCCCAGACCTTCAGAATCAGACACTTTGGGGGTGGGCCCAGCATCATGTTTTGCCAAGCCCCCCAGGCGATTCAGTTACATGCTCAAGTGTGAAAGGTCAGGGCTGAGCAAAGGCCAGTCTTCAGTGCTGGTGCTGGCCACTGACCATTCTTCTGAGGAGACCAGTTCACACACCACCAGTTTGGAGGCCACACTCATTCCTTGACTTCCCAGTTCACTGGACAAGCCAACTACTCATAAAAGGCCAGGCCCCACAGGCATCAGGAAGTTAAGTATTTCCTATGTGAGGTGGCGCCTGCTGCCTATTCTGATAATTTTCTGGGACTGCTGTCCCTGTGCTCCCAAATCTCCCTTTGGCAGTGATCATCACACTTGCAGTTAATTGTTGAATCGCTTTCCCGGGACAGGAAGTTCCATGAGGGTGGGGACTGAGGCTGTCCTATCCACTGCTGTTGCATGATGCCTAACATAGGGCAGGCATTTAATAAACTTTGGCTGCACAATATTGAATTGACAGAGCTTTGTAAAGTCCATCAAGATCATTCATGTGGTGCCAGACTCAGATGAGAACTCCCTCAGCTCTCTCTCCCACCTCCCTTCCATTGGCGGCATCCAGCGTAACACTGACAGCCCGATGTTGCCTCTTTTGCTTTTTCCTTTTTCCCTCACGTAATGTTTCGCCATTCGTGAAAGAATGGTGCTGTTTCTTCTTTTTATAGACACATTCTTCATTGTAGGAAGAAAATAGCATTCTGTTCCTATTTTATTGAGGGTTTTTTCCCCCAAGAAATAGATTTTGGGCTTTTTTCCAAGGCCCTTCTAGTGTCTAGCAAAAGAATCAAATGGTTTTTCTCTTTGACCACCTTTGATTTTCGACATGATTAATTATTGATTTCCTAATAGTTAGCCATTGAAACATATTACACTTGGTCACAGTATGTTCTCTTAATACCATGCTAGATTTGATTTGTCGATACTATGCTTAGGACATCTAGTCCTAAGAAAGATAGGTTTGTAGCCTTTTCTGTGCTCTCTTTGTCAGGTTTGGTGTCCAGGTTATACTAGCTTCATCATGTAACTTGGAACATCTGTCCTGTTCTGTGCTCTAGGAATTATCCATTCCTTAAATGTATGAAGGAACTCTCCTAAAAAACTAGCCAGAGTGCCTTTTGGGTTAGTAGCACTTTAAAATTATTTTAAATATTCTCTCCTTAATTCAAAGATGGTACTTTAAAGTTTCCTTTTAAATGATCCGTTTCATGGAGATTTTCACATGTATTACCCATAATTGAATATAGTATTCTCACATATTTTTTTAATTCCCTCTATGTTCTTTCTCTGTTTTTTTTTTTTCCATTGATCAAACTTGCCAGGAATGTGGCTATTTTGTTGGGTTTTATTACAAACACCCAGAATTTAGATCTATTTATCAGCTCTATTCTTTTTCAGATTTCTAATTGATTCATTCATTCATGCTTCTGTTGCCACTGATTCTTCTCCTACTTTATTTAAATTTGCTCTGTGGTTGGCAGGCAGGCTTCTATAAACAGATGCTGACCTATCAAGAGTCCTGGCCACTTATTAGCCCCCAGGTCCTGGCCACCCCTATTCTAGAACTCTGTTTGTGCTGCCACCTTCTCCAGCCACCCTCCAGCCCAGGGCTCCTGGGCCCCCAGGTTCTATCTCTGTGCTCTTGAATTGTAACCTCCTGGCCAAAATTCTACCACCTATTCAACCTGAACCCCACTCCTTCCTCTACCAAAGGCAGAGTGTCGGGAAGTTTCCTTCTTTCCTCTTGGAACCAAAAGGGAGTCATAGAAGGGAGACACAGATTTATGTTCCAAGCGTCCCTCCAGATTCACCTCAGCTGGAGCCCCACCTGCCTCCTCCACCCCCAGGAGCCTGATCTGTGATGAGGCCCTTCTGCCACACCCCAGGACTCTCCTCCAGAACTTCGAATGAAGAGAAACTGGGTCTCTGATTTTATTGTTCTTGGGTCTCTGCATGGTTTGCCATAGGGTGCTCTGAGCTTATGTCAATGAAATAGCTCTGGGCCATTTGAGGGTGGGATCATGCTCTTTCCTGGTTCTCCATTTAACTTTCACATCTGCCCCCCCCAACTTTGCCCCAAGATCAACCAAAGAAACACTTGAAACTCGGACCGAGTTGATCAAATTATTAGCAGCCCCCTCAGGAGTTGTGGAGGAGCTGCAGAGTCCATTTCTCACAATGAAGTAGTGGAGTTTTTCTTTTGTCCTTTGCCCATCCCACACACAGGTCACTAGAACTCTCCTACTTTGCTCAGGTCCCAGGATCCACACCAGTGCCCCCTTCTACGTAAGCATCAATTTGTTCTACACTCTGATCCCAAGAAAAATCTTCTAAAGTCCTGGGATGCTTTCTTTTATTGAACCACAGGAGCTTCCAGATAACTCTAGGAAAATGTAGTTGTCCAATTCAGGAAAAATCCATCTCCCCCATTTCCAAAAGGCTTGTAATGTTTTTGTTTAGTTTAGTTTAGTTTAATATCCAGGTATGTTTACACAGGCTCTCACAAATCCTTTCTGGACGTATGTAGAGTAAAATGTATGGATAAGTAAGAGCCCTCAATTCCATTGAAAATGATATTTATTTGCTGGGCCCAGAGCTAGGAGCAGGAGGAACAATCCCCCTAGACTGTCTCAGCTTCTTCCAGGTCCCTGCCCTCAGCCAGCCTGAGTAGGAAGGGTCAGAGCTCTGTGGAGGGTGCTGGAGCCTTGCCCGCCCACACCCATCTTGTGAGTGGGCCGGGTCACATTCCCAACCCCAAACTTGACTGCCAGGGCCCATGGCTGAGTAACTCCAGAGCCAAGGAGGGCATTCCTGGCCTTTCACCCATGTTCCAGGGGTTGGGAAGTGGAGAAATAAAAGTGACGCACTGAAAAATCAATGGACTGCCCCAGAGCAGGAGCCCTGCCAGTCAGTGCCCATAAATGCTTTGTGAAGCATTTCCTGCAAGAAATTAAGCCCCTGTCCAGTGGCTTTCCGATAACAGAAATAATATATCTAAATTTTATTCATTCAGAAATAAATTTCAGTGGTTGTGGCTCTTTACGTGTAGCAGCTGAACAGTGTTAAATATTTGGATGTCTTCCTGATCATATTTAGAAAAATGATGAGAGCCATGAATTACAGGGTACGAAGCCTGACATGTTTATTGCCTACAATCCATTTTACAGCCTTTTCTTTTAGAGCTTGAGTTGCCGAACAAGATTATGGTAAGCTGGTTAAGAAAAGAACTCCAGAGTCACCTCCCACGTTCACCCCTCTGACACAGGGTCTCTGGGCTAGGCCACAGGCCTGAGCCCAGGTCGGGGCCTTCCCTCATCAGCGCTGACTCTCACCCACAGTGCCACCAGTCATCCGCGTCTATCCAGAGACCCAGGCACAGGAGCCCGGAGTGGCGGCCAGCCTGAGATGCCACGCAGAGGGCATTCCCATGCCCAGAATTACTTGGCTGAAAAATGGCATGGACATCTCAAACCAGATGTCTAAACAGCTCTCCCTTTTAGGTAAGAACTGTCTGTGTGATGTTCCCATCCAATTCAAGCTGATACTCCAGGAATGGAAACGAGAGGTGAGGTTTGTTTCTAAGTCAGCCAAGTTAGGAGTGAACATATGTTTCCCCAAATTGTCCTGATATCTGGGCTCGTGCAGGTCTTGTGGCTTTCTGAGAGCAATGATGAGAAGATGTCATCAGGTCCCACGTCACCCTCAGTTAATTTCAGCTGTGCCAGCCCTTCCTGGGTGTGTTATCAGGGGTGTTGCCGTCCCAGGGGCTGTGTTTTTAACCCCAGCACTCTCAGTAGCCCCAGGAGGGAAAGGGGGAATTGAGGAGGGGGCTCCGGCTGAGCAAGCCACCCTGAGCGCTATCCTTTCTGCAGCCAATGGGAGCGAACTCCACATCGGCAGCGTGCGGTATGAAGACACAGGGGCGTACACCTGCATTGCCAAAAATGAAGTGGGCGTGGATGAAGATATCTCCTCGCTCTTCATCGAAGACTCAGCTAGAAAGACCCGTGAGTCTTTCTAGCCTAGTGACTCTTGCCTTGAAGCTCCTCACTGAGCTGGTTTGGGTTGTTGGGTGGCAAGGGAGGGCACTGATTGCCCAGGGCCACAGCCACCAACTGTGAGCCCCTGGAGAGAGGGGTAAACCCCATATCCCTCCAGAAATCATATTTATTTGCTGGGCCCCAAGCTAGGGGTAAGAGGGATGATCCCCCAGACTGTCTTAGCTTCTTCCAGGTCCCTCCCCACAGCCAGCCTGAGTATAAGCGTAAAGCTGGGATCAGAGGGTACCCAGAGGTGAGCAGACCTTCCCTGACAGCATAGACAACTCTGGAAACATAGACAGGGAAATTCTCTGGACAGCAGACAGAGTCCAGGAGCACAAGGAAGCTCAAATATCCCAGCCCCAGTTCTGCCTCATACTTGCTATATGACCAGAACCCCTGCCCCTCATCCACAAAATCCTTTATGCTACCACCCACCAGGTACTGCCCTCCCACAGTGGCCCAGACACTGGCCTGTGCATACTTGCACACTGTGGGGAGTGTAGTAGCCTTTACTCTAGCGGTCATGGCCCATCTGGTGTGCTAAGTGTGTTCTCCCTTATAGCTACTGCTACCCAAGTAGGCCTGCAGGTGTGATTTCATGGACATAGGTGTTGATCACAGTCAAAGACTCCAAGCTAAATCTTTGTCATTAAAAGAGAAAATCAGAAGTATTTCACATGGTCTCCTAGTTGAAAATCAATTCTCCTGGAAGTAATCCAGGAAATCTGGGAGAGATGTTGCTCACTCTTTAGCATCCACAGAGTGTGGGGATCCATTAGCTTCCCTGAGGCTTCCCAGGCCATTAGTGATCCTGGGGCCTGATTTCAGAGATTCATTTAGGAATTGAAAGGGCCCTGAGACCTGAAAGCATTTGCTCATGTCCACAGTCCCTGCAGGTACTGTTGCTGGGGCAATGAGTGGTACAGATTCTGTAAGTGATGGACCAGGTACCAGTGTCTTCATAAATGGAATTACCACCATGAAGGTTTGACATTGCTTTCTTCTTTTTTCCTTCCCCCAATCTTGAACATTCCTGCTTTCCTGATTCTCTGCTGTAACAGTTGCAAACATCCTGTGGCGAGAGGAAGGTACCAAGCTTAACTATTCTGTGTCATGCCAGTGATCATGTGTGTTCATGGTTCCATGATGGACCATCTTTTTATGTGCTGCCATCAGCTTTTCAAGACACCAAGCAGCCCCCACAGTAGGGCCTGCATGCCAACTTGGGTGGGAGGTGGGAGGGCAATGTCAAACTCAAGTGGCACACAGTAGAATCAAAATAACAACCTTCTGGTGTCTTGGATGAGAAATTTAAAAGTGGAAAGTTTCCATTATAAGCTGCTTGTAACCTCTGCTGAAGCAGACCCCTCGGCAGGGGTTCCTAGTCAGATCTGGGCCTTAAACTTTTTTCAAGTAGCTGATATTGGTGTTGGGTTTAGCACTTTGCTTATCTTGTGCAGTTTAAAAAAGACCCCCAAAAAAGTTTTAGATCTCTACTGGATAGTAGCTGGACTTCAAGTACGCGTTGATTGAGGAAATGCTGAAGGAAAAAGCTACCATGATTTCTGTAAATGTATATGTTTAAATGTACAGATTTTTTAAAATATATTTTTTATCAAACAAATTTTTAGATATTAGGTCGATCCATATGAAATTGCCATTTTTGTACATTAAAAATGGTCTAATATGACAATTTCATATGGTTCAAAAAACCACAGGCACATGTGGGAGCTGGGTCATAGAGCCCGAGTCACTGTTTGGGGTGCATGTGCGTGCCTGAGTCCCTGTCCTCATCTGTGACAACCTCCCCAACCCCTGCCAGATCTGAGCCCAAATCCCCTGGAGGTCACACTCTCTCCAGCTCGGTGGGCAAAAGCAGGCCATGTGAAGCAGCAGGATGCGCCGTGTGATTGCAGGGCTAAGCACAAAATCTCCCTCTTTAAAAACCTGGGTATTTCCTATGTCGTTTTTCCTCAAGAACTTCGCGTGGTGGTGCCTGCAGTCTAGCACGTGCATGCATACACATACTCAGAACCGTTTCCTGAACGTCAGGCACTAAAGGTGACACAGTAAGTCTGGGAACAAAACAAAGGCAGAGGCTGGAGAATGAGGAATCGCTGCCAGTAGCAACAGTCGGGGATCACAGCTCCTCACGCCCTCGCTGCTGCGGAGCATGCAGACTGGTCGCGGTGCGCACAGTGCTCTCACTCTGTCTTTCGGAGGTGGTGTTTTGCTAAGGAGAGGTTACTGCAACAGGACTCAATTTTCAAAAGTAGAGACCTGCAAAGAATGGCAAGAGGCCCCTTGGGGTGTGAAATGCAGCTGTAGAGACCCAAATGCGCACTGTAAGACCCACAGCTGCCTCGGGGCGCAGGGCTGGTAGGTACTCTGCTATACTGAACAACTGGGCAGTGAACAAATTCCGCCTGGATGGCTAGACACGTGTACCCGTCACCGCTAAAACTCAAGGCCTGGAGATGGGGAATAAAGGGGCAAAACTGAAGGGGCCAGCAGGCCTCAGGGCATGCTCAAATCTCAGTAGAAAGATGAGACGAGAGCAGACAAAAGCCAAACCTGCTCCTTCAGGCCCCTTTGGCAGAAGCTAAATTTCTGTCTGAATTTACAGACACAACTTTCCAGGGGGCTGGATCGTGAGGCTGGGGATCCTGTCAAGTCAATTATTTGTTGAGTGAGTATTTGTTGAGCCTCACTTTCCAGTGCCAACTGTGAGCAAGGCACTGTGCTCAGCCTGAGGGGTATCCTAGCTACAGCTGCAGCCCCCACGCGGACTCCTTTACACTTCCAATCTCGCGGTGGTTCTTCCAGCTATCGATCTTCCAAGAAGCCCAAGGAGGCTGTTCCCGGAGTCTGTGGCTTAGCAGGGACTTCGACCCCCGCTGCCTCCTAGGTTTGAGAGGAAGCAGTTTGCCAGGTGAGAGTGTAGGGAAGAGACGTTCCTGTCGTGGGTGAGAGGGAGGGGGTCAGAGCAGGTGTGTGCTGGCGTGCTCGCTCCAGACACCAGGTGCTGTGGAGCTGAGACCGGGCATTTGTGAGTGGCGAGTTTCATCCGGCTCTCTAGGACAAACTGCCCAGAGTCCCAGGATTCCCCATCAGGAGCTTTGCTGGATGCCCCCAGGTGTCAGCAGCTTCCGAGAGCCTGGGCTCCAGCTGCTCACAGTGGCAGAAGCCCACCTGTCCAGAGGCGTTTGAGTTTGTATCATAGAGTCAGAACCTTGTTCAATACCAAGGGCCACTTGCACTGGTGCCTCTCAGTCACCAAGGACCCCAGGCCCAGAAAACTAACTGCCTGCAGAGTCATTGGAAGGAAGTGAAACAGTGATTCCTATTTTCCTGTTTTATTGTTTTCTAACTCTCTAAAACCTTGCCCAGATAATCCATTAAACCAGCATACCAGTTTTCTCAGCATGCTAGTAAAAAGAATTTTCTGTATAAATAATTTTCTTAGAATTTATAAAAATCTTAATGTTATAACTTTAAAAGAAATGAAGAGACGCCAAGCTCAGTGGCTCACGCCTGTAATCCTAGCACTCTGGGAGGGCAAGGCAGGAAGATCACTTGAGGCCAGGAGTTCAAGACCAGCCTGAGCAAGAGCGAGACCCTGTCTCTACCAAAAAAAAAAAAAAAAGGAAAAATTAGCCTGACATGGTAACACACACCTGTAGTCCCAGCTACTCAGGAGGCTGAGGCAGGAGGATCGCTTGAGCCCAGGAGTTTGAGGTTGCAGGGAGCTATCATGACGCCACTGCACTGTAGCCGGGGCAACAGAGCAAGACCCTACCTCAAAAAAAAAAAAAAAAGAAATGCAGAGAGAGAGGAGAGGGGAGAGAGAAGGAAGGAAGGGGAGAAGGAGAGGGAAGATAAGGAGAGGGAGGGAGAAGTAACGAGGGAAGGAGAACTGTAGACCTTACATATCTTGGTGCTATGTTTCCCCTCTATGGAGGGACAGAGTGAGGGACAGAGGCCCAAAGGCAGGGCCCAGGGTCTAATCCCAGCTCTGGCACAAGACAGGTAACCTCAGCCAAACCCCTTCCCCTCCTTGGACTTTAGTTTCTTTGTATTTAAAATAAGGAGGCTGAACTAGCGGGTCCTCAAGTTTAAGTAGATCTTCTCCCCAGACAGCCACAGCCCTGGGCTGGGGTGGGGCGAGCAGGTGGGCATGACCAGGGTGTGGGCTCTGCTGCCTGGCCTGGGACTGCCACAGAGAAATTGGGGGTGCAGAATGGGAACAAGCTGTCTGGAAGGAGGGATTAGCTGGAACAGACAGGCCAGGACTGAGTTTAGGCAAAGGAGTCACAGCATTGTTAGAACCTCACATTCTAGGGAGTGACACTCTACACAAACATGTTCTTAAAAATAAGAGTCTTTGCTTTTTTGGCATCATCTGATCCATTCTGATTTGGCTAGTCGACAATGAATGACCCAAGAGAGGTTTTCCCTGTCAGAACTGGAAAAGTTAAATGTACGTCAAAGCCAAGGCCACCTTTTATTTGAAAACCTGTGTTGGTGACCACCTAGATGACTTAGGGCATCCACCTGTGTTTGGAAGGACAGCCTAGGAGCTGCATAGCCCAGGATGTGCTTTATTGACTCCCAGTTCCTGGGGCCCTTTCTCTACCCATTAGCTGTGAACTGGCTGCTCATTCTGCCTGACTCCACCTCGACAGGAATTGCATTTTGTGCTTGCACCAGATGCATCCACATGGCTGTTTTCTTATGTGCTCGATATTGCTTGTGACCCTGCCTGGGTGCTGACTGCTAGGAGAGGCATGACCATTCCGTTTGCTCCTCCCAGGCCTCAGCGTGGGAAACATGTTCTACGTCTTCTCCGACGATGGCATCATTGTCATCCACCCCGTGGACTGTGAGATCCAGAGACACCTCAAACCTACAGAGAAGATTTTCATGAGCTATGTAAGTTTCTGTGCAGCTTCTACATCATACACAGACAAAATCCTAAAAGTTGGTCTTTAACCCTGTGTGCCATTTGATTTCTTAAATTCCATTTGCTATACGTGGTGGTGTGATTTCAAATCTGTTCCACTGCTAAGGGAAGAACATCTGAGGCTGAGAGTTTAAACTCCCGTTCCTTCCTCCAGCAGCCACCTCTGTGTACCGAGCCCTAGGTGAGGCCAGAGGGTTCAGATGGTTCCCGGCCTCCAGAAGTTCACAAATGATGGAGATAGCAATGTGAACAGACAGCTGCCAAACAGATATTTCCTCTGGGGCCTTCAGGGAGCTAGGGCCAGGTAGAAAGTGACAACGTGACATGCAGTGGGCAGAGGCAGAAGAGTTGATTGCTGACGGTGGATCCAGGAAAGCCCTGCCAGCCCTCAAGGCCCAGCTGTCAGGAGGCCTCCCCCAGGGCTGTGGCTCCCACACCAGGCCTCTGTCCCTCTGGCTTATTTCCCACTTGGCCTTATGGGACACCCTGGGCTCCTTGAGGATAGGACAGTGGCGTTCAATCCAAAAGGGCCATCTAAAATCTCCCATATGGCTTCCCCTTGAGGGTGTACACAGTGTGTCCTCAATTGTGTACAATGAATGAACTGGTGAGTAGTGATGGGCTTGGAGCCCACAGAGGAAATGGGCTTGGCCCAGGCAAGTTCCTAAAACAAGTATGTTACATTGCTGTGCTGGATGTAAGTATATCTGAGGTTGTTGTGTTTCTCACGTTTGTGGCTTGGGAAAAGCTGTTTTCCAGGCTATTTCATTTGAATTAATTATTTTTTAGAAGTGTTGCCTCCAGTGAATTTTCCTTCCATATAATAGTCATGAAACCCAGTTAGAAAGAGTGGTCCTAGTTAATTTCTAGTAATCAGGTTTAAATAATTGCATTCTATCACATTGGCACTAATTTTTCAAATATTTGCAATAATCTAACCTGTAACTTAGAGGAAAGCTCTCAAATCCTAACCAGGACTCAATTTTTCTGGATAAAAAGCTAGAACAAGACACAGTGAAAGAGGTCCTGAAGGTGTTTCAGGCAACACAAGACCAGGGTGAGCCATGAAACAATCCCAAATAACAATTTTTGCATCTAGAAAATGCCCAACACCTCATGGGAGAGATACAACGGGACAACCCTCTTTCTAAAGTGCTGGGTGAGTAGAGGGTTGGTGCATCCTCTCAGGCCTCTCTGCTGGATTAGGTGTCCTCTTTGTCCAGCAGGAAGCAGCATGCTGTAATAGATAAGGGCACAGGCTTCAGAGTCAGGCAAAAATCCTGCTTCTGTAGGATTAGTCCAAGCTTAGTGGCTTTAGAAAAGTTACTTAGCCCCTCTAAGCCTCAGTTTTCTTATATACAAAGTGGGGGTATTATGAGGATTAGATATGATAACAAAGAGGCCAAGGGTAAAAGGAAAGATACCAGTTTCACAACTATTGCAGTCACCGAGGAGAGAAATGGGGTGGCGTGACAGAACCAAACGGGAGCTGGGGAAGAAGGTTCTATGCCAAAGACGCAGGTCTGGGCACCATTAACATGTGAGTGTTAGGCTGGCCATGGTGGCTCACACCTGTAATCCCAGCACTCTGGGAGGTTGAGGCAGGAGGATTGCTTGAGCTCAGGAGTTCGAGACCAGCCTGGACAAGAGCAAGACCCCGTCTCTACCAAAAATAGAAAAAATTAGCCAGGAGTGGTGGTGGCGCCTATAGTCCCAGCTACTCAGGAGCTGAGGCAGGAGGATCACTTGAGTCCAGGGGTTGGAGGTTGTGGTGAGCTATGATGACACCACTGCACTCTAGCCCAGGTAACAGAGCAAGATGCTATCTCAAAAAAAAAAAAAAAGTGAGTGTTGGCAAAGCTAAGGGGATAGACAAGGGTACATGCAGGTGATTTGAGATGGGCATCTAACAGAACCCTGAGGTCACCAACAGTTGAGGGACAGACAGACTAAGAGGAACCACAAAGAAGGTTGAGACAGGATTGGGCCGGAGCCACGAGGCAAACCATGAGAAGGTACATCATGGAAGACAAGGGAAGAGAAGGTCCCTTTTTCAGTCATTTATTCAGTCAACAAATATATTCTAAACACCAGCTCTGTGCTGGGCACCATACTAGGTGCTAAGGACATAGCAGCGAACCAATAAAAGACCCTGCTTTCAAGGAACTTACAAGCTAGTGAAGGAAGAAAGACTGTGCATAGGTAGACAAATGAATGTATGAAGTCAAGTGGTACATGAAAAACTCAGCAGGGGAAGGGCACAAGGAGTGCTAGGGTGCTAAGCTAGATGAGGTCAGAGAAGTCCTCTCAATAAGGTGATGCAACCTGAGCAGAGCCCTGAGGGAAGTCAGGGAATAAATCCTGAAGATATCCAGGGAAGAGCACTCCTGGCAAAGGGAACAGCCGATGCAAAGGCCCTGGTGCAGGAGGGTGGCGTGACAGAAGAACGGCAAGTGTGCCCGTGTGCGTGGAGTGGGGGGGGTGAGGGAGAGAAAAGGAGCCAGAAAGCAGAGGCCTTGTAGGCTTCAGGAGAGACTGGGATTTTATTCTGAGCAAGAAGGAATGTTACTGGGAGTGAAGGGGCAGTTGAAGGGTCACATGATCTGACTTGCATTTTACAAGGATGCCTGTGGTTGCTGTGCCCAGGACAGGGTGGGGAGGCTGGGGTGGAATCAAGGAGCACATTGAGATGCAACAGCAGTTACGCAGGTGACATGCAATGTGGCTTGAGCTCGGGCAACAGAGCAGAAGTGGTAAGAAAGGGTCTAATTCTGGAAGTATTTTGGAGGTAAAGCCAAAACAATCTATGATACACTGGATGGAAACTGAGGGTAGAGGGGTCAAGGATGGCCTCACTTCACTGGATTGTAAGGTTTGGGCCTAAGGGGGTAAAACCATGGAACTGCCAGGTTTTGAGTAGAATGAGCAGGATTGGGAGGTAAAATTGGAAGTTGATTTTGAACATTTAAGTTTGAGATGCACATTAAACAATCGAGTAGAGCTAGGCAGTGGGCTGTACACGTCTGGAGTTTGGGGAAGAAGCCTAAGCTAAAGATATACATTTGGGAGCTGTGAGCATGTAGAGGACATTTAAAGCCATAGGTTTCAATGAGATTAACAAAGGTTGGATTTTATAGAAGAAAAGAAATCTAGGCCTGAACCCTGGGTGCTCCAGCATATGGAGAAGGATCAGCCACTGGGAAGGGGGGAGGAAGGGAACCAAGGAATGGTCACCACTGTCAGCTGATGGCCCAAGTTCAAATGAAATGATGGAAGCAGTTTAATTTAATGTGAGGAGTCAATATTGACCTCGGTGATGACAACGTCGGCTTGAAGGTGAGGACTAAAGCCAGAAGGTTAAGGAGCATGTGAGAGGGAAGAAAGTGGAAAAGAGTGTAGGCAACTCTTTCAGAAGTTTTGCCACCACCAGCACCTTGTAAACGACAGCAACGAGGGGAGGGAGAAGGTGGAGCGCAGGGGTGGAAGAACGTGGCCCTGGGCGCTGCAGTTTGAGAGGGCACAAAGGGGAGTCAGAGCCTCAGGAGGTGGGAGGAGGTGACAGATGAAAGTGAGCAGCTGGTGGTGCGGGAGGGTTTGGGTGCCCTGTTCTGTGGATCCAGAGGATTCTGAGACAGGGAAGAAAGGGGCAGAGGAGGGTCCGGGGAGAGGGAACCCAGAGATGCCAGAGGGAAAGGGAGATGTAGAAGATTTATGGCAGCCTATCTCCTTTACAGGAAGAAATCTGTCCTCAACGAGAAGGAGATGCAGCCCAGCCATGCCAGTGGGCTTCTGCAGTCAACGTCAGGAACAGGTACATCTACGTGGCCCAGCCGGCCCTGAGCAGAGTCCTTGTGGTCGACGTCCAAGCCCAGAAAGTACTACAGGTACACCTTTTTAAAGGAGTAAGGAAGACTTCAGATTCTGGGGCACAGCCTGCCACATTCACCTTTGCTTTCTGCCCACTCCCCAGCTCCTGTGAGAAGTGGTCAGACTAGAGGGAAAAGAAAAGATTCATGTGCAGTTATTCATTAAGTGTTTACTTTCTACTATGTGCCAAGCACTGTTCTAGGTGAACCGTGAATGAGCAGTGACATCCCTAGAACTTATACTCTAGTTGGGGAAACAGACCATAAATCAGAATTTTAGGGAGCTGTATGGAGTAAGCGCTGTGAAAAACCAGGTAAAATGTGACAGGAACTCTGAGACTATCTTCAATTGGCCCTCTTTCCGGGGGTGAACAGAATCTCAGATCTAAATGCCAAGTGGGACTCACACTCCGGCAGTGGGTACAGTGATGAGGGGAAGAGCATGGGGTGCATGAAGTCAGGGGGAAACAAAGCCAGCTCACACAGGGCCTTGGAGGCCACTGAGGACCCCAAGAATAAAACCCAAAGTGAGGACATTCCAGTGAGAAAACCACTGAAGGGCTTTATTCAGGGGAGTGACATAATCTGACTTACATTTTTCAAGAGTCAATCTGGCTGCTGTGTAAGGAACAGAGAGGAAGGTAGAACAGGGATGTGGTCTGATGTAATCCAGGTGAGCGATGACAAGGGCAGTGGAGGTGGTGGGAAATGATCAGATTCCTGATATATTTTAAACGTGGAGCCCAAAAGATTTTCTGATAGGTTGAATATAAGGTTTGTGAGAAAAAGGAATCAAGTTGGTTTTTTAACTTAAGCAACTGTAGAATAGTGATGTCATTTACAATGTGTTGTAGGCTGAATAATAGCCCCCAAGATATCCACATCCTAACCCCAAAACCTTTGAATATCACCTTATATAGCAAAAGGGATTTTGCAGATGTGTCTAAATTAAGGACTTTTAAATGGGAAGATTATCCTGGATTATCAGGATGGGCCCCTGGCCTTGAAGATTGGAGGAAGGGATGCAAGCAGTGCAGCTTTGGAGGCTGGAGAAAGCATGGAAACATATTCTCCCCCAGAGCCTCCAGAAAGAGCATGGGCCTGCCAACATGCTGGTTTCAGCCCAGCGAAATTGACTTTGACTTTCTGGTCTCCGGAACTGTATTGTTTTACTCCACCAAATCTGTAGTAATTTGTTACTGCAGCAATACGAAATTAATACACTATGATAGAAGAGACTTTGGGCAAGGCAGGGAGCAGATGACAAGCAAGCAATTGGGTAAACAGGTCTGGAGTCAAAGGAGAGGCCTAGACCAGAGGTGTCAACTTGGGTATCCTCACCATATGAACTGTATATTAAATCCAGAGAACTGGATGAAGTCACCAAGGATAGTAGAGATAGAGAAGTATAGATAGTCAAGGTTGGAGGCCTAAAGCACTCTAACATTTAAACATCAGTAAGGAGAGAAGCCACCAACAAAGGAGACCAAGAAGGAGCAGCCTGAAAGGTAGGAAGATAATTAGGACAGGGTGGTATTCCTGAAGCCAAGAGAAGAGAGTGTTTCAAGGGAGAGTTCATGGTCAATGGTGTCAGATGCTGCTGAGAGCATTTGTGTGTTATAAAGACTGAGAACTGATCATTGGATTTGGTACCACAGAGCCAGGGATCACTTTGGCAGGAAAAGGTAGGATTATAATGGTGGGAAACCTGCTGGGGTGAGGTTAGAGTGGTAGGTGAGGAAACAGAGATGGTGTATATAGACAACCACAAGGAAGGGTTTTTCTACAAAGGTGAGTAAATGTAGACAAATGAGGCAATAGCTGGAAGGGGTTGCCAAAGGAACTTTTTTTTAGAATAGGTGACATTACAACATTTGCATGCTAATGGAATAACTGCTCCCACAATTCTTCTCTTTCTCTCCTGCATCATCTAAGTAGGCAGGAGTCAATGGCATCCAAGGCACACAAGTAGAGATCTAGCCTTAGATAAAAGCCCATTCTTTCATTATAACAGGTGGAAATGGAAAGTATTCAGGCATAGGTGCAAACAGATGATACAATGGGTGGTAGTTAGATGAACTTCTCTTCTGGTTGCTTTAAACTTATCACTAAGCCTGGATGTTTGAGGAGAGAGGTAAAAGCTGAACATGAGATTGAATAGACCAGAAATGCGACAGGACTGCTGGGCAATAGTAAGGGCCCACTTAAGGATTGTGGATGTAAATTTAAAGTGAGATCAGTCAACAGGGTTGTGTCTCTTTTTCCAGTAATGCTCAGCTGCCCCAGTGCAGGCTCATTGTATAAAGAAAGTAGGAAATAACTAGGGTTGTAGTTTCTTCTGGCAAATACAACAGGACATTTTCTAACTATCTTTTTTTATTGACTCCCCTGGCCAAAAAACATACTCTGAATAATTTTAATCCTTTGAAATTTATTGAAGCTTAAGCTTATGATCAATTTTGGTAAATGTTCCATATGTACTTTAAAAGAATGTATATTCTGATATTGTTAGGTACAGTTGGTATATATGCCAATTATGTGAAGTTGGTTCACTATATTGTTGACATCTTTTACCCTTAGTGACTTTTTTGTCTGCTTAATCTATCAGCTGCTGAGAAGTGCGTTAAAGTCTTCTACTATGTTGTAGATTTCTTTATTTCTCAAAGTTCTATTTATTTTTGCTTTAAAATTGTATTATCTTCCTAAGGGGAAGATTCCTTTATCCTTACAAAATATCCCACTTTATCTCTGGTAATGCTGCTTGCCTAAAAGTCTATTGTTGTATACTACTACTATAGTTAAATCAGATTTATTTTGACTAGTGTTCTCGTGGTATAATGTTTCCATCCTTTTACTTTCAACCTTTCTATGACATTTATTTAAGGTTCTCTTTTATAAAACCACATGTACTTTGATTTGGGGTTTTATCTAGTTTAGTTTAATAGTCTTTTACTTGGAGTATTGGATCCATTTATATTTAATGTAATTAATTATAAAGTTGAGTTTTATCTTAACTGTTTTTTCATTTGGCCTACCTGTTTATGTTGCTTTTTCTCCTTTTGCCTTCTTTTGGATTTGTCAAACATTTTTATTATTCCATTTTTCCCTCTATTAGTTTGAAGATGCACCCTTTTTATTGTTGCTGCTATTAACATAGTATAGATTGCAACATGCATCATTGCATCAATACAGTCTCAAACAAATTATTACTTCATTTCCCCAATAATGCTAGAACTTTAGAACACTTTCACTTCTTTAACCCTCCTCCTGCCTTTTGTATTATTGTGGTAATGAATTTTAACTCTATGTCATGTTCTGTGGGGTTAAGTTATATATAATCAATAGTAACTATATTCATTTGCACATTTATCCTTTCCATTGCTCTTTATTCCTGAAGTACATAGTTCTGTCTAGGATGATTTTTTAATAGTTCTATATTTGTTTGAAAATGTCTTTATTTTCTATTTTTGAAGGATATATTCACTGGGTATAGAATTCTATATTGGCAATTATTTTCTTTCAGCATTTTAAGATTTTATTCCATTGTTTTTATTGATAGGCCAACTCTCAGTCTTTTTTTGTTGCTCTTTTCAAACTAATGTATCATTTTTTCTCTCTCTACTTTTCAGATTTTTCTCTGTGGTCTTTAGCAGTTTAACTATGATGTGCATGGATATGGTGTTCATTGTTTTTATTCTGATTTGGGGTCTACAGAGGTTCTTGAATGTATGGATTGATATCTTTCATCAGATTGGAAACTTCTCAGCCATTACTTCTTCAAATACTCTGGCTGCCTCATTTTCTCTCTAACCTCTTCTTCAGGAACTCTGTTAAAAAAAGGAAAGAGTTAGACTTTTCCATTGTGTCCCAAGTGTCTCTTTCTACTTCAGTTTGAATACGTTCTATCAACCTTTCAGTTTGCTAATCCTGTCTTCTTCTGTTTCTGATATGGGTTTAACAAAACCTATTAAGTTCTTATTTCATGTGTTGCATTTTTCACTTTTAAAGTTTCTACTTAATTCCCTTCTTTATATATAAATTCTTAATTATCTCTGTATGGATCAGCTTTGGGTCTGTTACCATTGTTTTTTTAATGTTGTTTTCAGTCATATCATCTGTCTCTTGGAATGCCAAACATCCTATATAAAAAATTATAGGGACTTTAGATAGCTATCATCCACCACAGAGGGTTTACCTTTTCCTCTGCTAGGCACTGAGAGTAAAGAACTGATCATTTTAATCTAATTAGGGACTAAGTTGAATCAAAGCTGAACCAAAGCTTCTGTAAGGTTTGTTCTGCCTCTGATTCACCCCTAACCCTAGGGCTTGTTCACCAGGATCTCTCCCTGCCATATTCTTGCTCCTCAGAACATTGACACTATGGAAAATTCTGTTCTGAATTTAAGAGATTTTTGGTTTAGCTCTTCATCCTCCTGCTCCACACCACTTCAGAGTAAGAATGTGAAATCCAATGGGAGAAGATTAAGCAGAAAGGAGAGAGAATGGCTACAGTCCAAACTTTAAGGAAGTTCTGCTGTAAAGAGAGAAAGAGCACGCAAGAAGCTAGAGATGGTGTCAAGATGGTGTCATTACTGATGGGTTAGGAAGCTCTGGGTAGAGGAAGACAGTGTCAGGTGCTAAAGCCTTTGGTGAATGAAGGGAAGTGGCCAGGAAGCTGGCAGGTGACAGGAACAAGGAGGGGTAGCTGGAGGCTATGAAGGACCCGGAGTATGTAAAGTCTAGGAAAGTAGAAACAGCCTCTACTTTTGAGGCTCAGTGGACAGGAGTTTTTAATTAGAGCAAGAAAGTAAAGGGAGAATTCAAAGATGAGGATGACTTGAGAAGAGACATATTGGAATGGGGATGGGCAAACTGAAGAGTCTGTATATGTTGGGATGAGATCATCAATGACAAATGAACTCTAGAATCATCAGAGTATAGAGGGTTATTAGAAGCCATGATATTGGATGAGCTCATCCCATCCAAGTGAAAGGATGTAGAAAGAGAGGAGGAGGTCAAAGATGAAGGCTTGGGAAGTCAGGATGAAGAGGAGAAGCCAGGAAGGTAGGAGGCCAAGTGAAGAAAGTGCTTCTAGAAGGGAATAACTAACCAAGTAGAATCTTCCTGAAATGTCAAGTAAAAGGAGGATTGCAAAGTTATCTCTGAGTTTGGCATGAAGTCTGGAACAGTTTAAGGTATGATGAAGACAGAAACTTGGTAGAAATGAATTAAGGAACAGTGGATACAGGACACCAGAGACAGTTCTTTAGAGAAATTTTTACCAATGGAGGCGAAGATGATACAGATCAGAAAGGCTAGAATATGGGGCGGGTGAAATTAAAATTTTACAAATTATATAGACAAGGTATAAGTTAAGGTTCCTGAGGTGGGGAGGAGGATAAGATCATTGAAACCAAGAAGGAACTGAGAAAGCAGGGCTTTGGAGGAATCATCCATGTGGATTTGAAGGCACCAAACTTTGTGACCAAGTGAGTGGTAAAGAAGATGACAGTGAGCCGTGTGTCAACATCTTTAGTGACCAAAGGAGTGCCAGGATGTTGACCAACGACAAGAAGAAGAGCAGGGGGTTATGGTCTAGTGATATGTTCTGTAATGCTCAGAGTCTCTGAACTTATGAAACTACATTATAAGAAGAAGAAAAGAAGCTGTATTCTCAGGAATAGCAGAATTTCAGTTAGTGCAGTTAAAAAAGGGAGAGTCTGCCTGATACTACTATGAGAGTCCCAGAGGCTTCAGTCAAAGGATATGCACAATAGAGACTACTCAGAGCAGAACAAAGGTAGAGAAGGGGTGATGATCTCAAAGTCCACTGGGGAAAGGGCCAACTCACCAGAATGCAAGCCACAGAGTAGCCTAGCAAAGGACAGTGAGGGTCCAAGAGGCCCACAAGACTTCTAGGCAGAGTGTCTGGAGTTCCTGAGTAGAAAACTTAAAGCCCATGTGTTCAGCCTTTTTCCAAGTTGGTCTAGGTCTCGTTAAAAGGGAGAACATTACTGACAACTAATTAAAAGCCAGAGGGGAAGCTTCTGCCCTGGGTTCCCAATGGAATCATTGGTAAGGCTCCTAGGCCGGCTTTCCCCTCACTCAGGAGTGCTATCCATGCACACAAAGCCCAGAAATGGCCATCACGTCAGCTTGCACAACAGCAATGACCAACTTGTCACTATTTTTTTTCAAGTCCATAGGTGTGGACCCTCTGCCAGCTAAGCTGTCCTATGACAAATCACATGACCAAGTTTGGGTCCTGAGCTGGGGGGATGTACACAAGTCCCAACCAAGCCTCCAGGTATGTTGAGCACGTGGAGGTGGATCCCCACTCCACAGAAAAGAGGACTCTCTCCCTGTGAAATAAGTGTCTCCTGCTTCCCTGGGTGGCTAATCACATTTCTCCAAAATATGTCCAGAAAGACTCAAGGAGAGAGTAGGAAACAGCCTCAGGCCAATGCCCCTCACAAGCAATGCCCTGCTGTTAAAGACAGTAGCAACGACGATGGACAGGATTCTGATGTCACGACAACCAAAATGTGGTACCCAATCTCCACCCAGCCCAGCCCCACAATACCTCCTTCTCTGAGCCAGTATCTCCTGGGACCAAACAGGATGAGGCCCTGGAGTCCAGGCAGTGAGAAGGGAGACGAGGCTGGCTTTACCGCGGGCTGGGCAGACTGGAGAATGGTGTCGAAGCAGGCAGTAGATGCTGGCCAATAAAGGAGGGGAAGCAGCAGCAGTTGTAGCCCTGCATGAAAGTGCATTCACTAAGTGCTTACATCGTGTTAGAGTATGAAAAGTTAAATAATTTGCTTATGGTCCAGGCAGTGTGGCTCCGGACCCCTATATTCAGCCACTGTGCTGCCTCTTGGGAAGAGCTGAGGCCCCAGGGGGCTGGGAGATCCCTCTCCCCCTCAGCTGGGGAAGGTTTGCAGCTATCCCAGCCTCTCTCAGCAAGGATCCACAGGAGGGTTCATCACCACAACAGTGATAGGAATGCCTGTTTTCTCAATTCTCCCAACGATGGTGCATAGAACCATTCTAGATGCACAGGAGAGAAGTTAATTTCTTACATACATTGGATGCCTTCAGACACTAGGGTTTAATTCTCTCACAGAACCCCAGTGGAGAAGGGCTACAGATGGAGCCAAATCTACCCTGGGACCAAGATGGTAAGAGGCCAGGAAGACTAGGGTCTGGAGAAGCTTCCTCCTGGGGCCTGCCTACCTCTGCACTGCTGGACCAAGGAAAAGACATTATTCCACTTCTGTAAACTTGAGGCTATTGTCACTTAAGGGACACCACCAACCATTTTGGGGCCCCAGTGTTGACAAAGTAATAATTACCTATCAGAGAGCCCAGAAGCCAGAACAATAGCCCAGAGAAACAGAGCTGCCAGAGGCATCAACAAAAAATAAGAAAGCACTGCAGAAAATTCAAGGGGAGGAGCCACTAGAAAAGAATTTTTTGGAACTAAAAATGAACAAAAATGATTTTCCAGTTTAAAACTGCAATAAATGAGTTGAAAAACACATAGTTTCTTCTGAGACCCAAAATAGTAGCCTGAAAGATAAAGAACAAGAAAATCTCTCATATCACAGAGCAAATGTATAAAGAGATTGAGACCTGAAGTGGGAAAAACAGAAGCTTAGAAAGAAAAGGTAATGATTGGAATGGAGTCAAACATTAAGTAAATTTGGTATAAAATGTCCAAGTTGAAGAAATGTAATCATGTAAATTGAAAGAGATCTACAAGTTCCAGGCTAGATTGATGTGAAATAACATGTCTCTGCACTTATTGATAAAATTCCAGAACTCCAAGAATAAAGGGAAAATCTTAAAAGTCTTAGGGCAGAAAGAAGAAGTTACCTATAAAAGTAAAACCAATCAAATTGGCATTGGACTTCTCGCCTACAACAGGAGCTGGAAGGCCATGGAGTCACACCTACACGCCACTAAAATGAAAGGGCTGAAAACCCAAGAGGCCTATTCCCAGCCAAAACATCACTCACCTGTCAGGACGAAAGAAAGACGTATGCAGGAACCCCGGGGCCCCATCTGAGGAAAGATAGTGGACAAACATCAGGTGAACCAGATCAGAGACAGATGAAGAGAGATAAGAGGAGACAGTGGTGAGTAATAAACTGAGAGGGGAAGAACTAAAAATGAAAGTAAAATGGATGAGAAGAGACTATCTGGAAATGTACCGTAAGTGCTAAATAAGGACATTTGAATTAGAGACATATCAAAAGAGAAATTCTGATACCAAACTGTAACTAAAGTTAAATTATTTCAGTAAAAATAAGAGTAGAGAGTGCAGGCAGAAGGAGGGAGTAAAAATACTCAAAAAAAAAATCTCACTTTATTGGGATAACAAAGGTTATAGAGAATGTTGTTGGAAACTGGTAGTTGAGAAGTGAATGTCTCGTTATTCCCAATATGACAAACTGAATTCTCCAATTTAAAGCAGAGATAGGCCAGGCGCGGTGGCTCACGCCTGAAATTGTAACACTCTGGGAGGCCGAAGCGGGAGGATTGCTTGAAATCAAGAGTTCAAGACCAGCCTGAGCAAGAGCGAGACCCCATCTCTGTTAAAAATAGAAAAATTAGCTGGGCCTTGTAGCACGCACCTGTCGTCCCAGCTACTCGGAAGGCTGAGGCGGGAGGATCGCTTGAGCCCAGGAGTTGGAGGCTGCAGTGAGCTACGATGACGCCACAGCACTCTAGCCTGGGTGACAGAGTGAGACTCTGTCTCAAACAAATGAAAAAAAAAAGCAGAGATGATCAATTTTGATCTTAAAAAAAGAAGAAAAGAAGGAAAACTGGCAATAACTTGAAGTGATAATAAAAACAGTTGAATCTAAGAGTGAGGATGGTGACGACAGGTAAACAAAAAGTCACGAGTGATAATGTTCATATCAGACAAGGGGACATTTAGGATTACAAGCACTAAACAGCACATTGAGAGACATTAGGAAATGAACAGCCAATATATGTCAAACAACGTAACATCTAAATACATAAAACAAGACTGATTAAAAATACAAGAACTTGATTAAAAATGTACTTAAATTGTACATATGAAGGAAACAAAATAATGACAGGAAATTGAAAAATATAAACAAGGAACCTGGTTTAATAAATATACAGAAATCCTTCCGTCTGTCAAATAGAATTTTTCATATGTCCACGTATAAAAATAGAAAACTTTAAAATTTTTGTAAAAATAGATGTTATAGGTTATATTATCTGATAATTAAGAAAACATTTCTGGATAGCTATTGGATCAAAGAGGAAATTAAAAGGAAAATTACAAATTGTCTCAAAAGCAATGAAAAAGAGACTATTTCACATCAAAACCTATGGGACACAGGGAAAGCTGTCCCCAAAGAATATTTGTGGCTTAAAAGCCTGCAAAGTATTTGTTTTAAGAAATGAGAAAAAGAACAAAGTTACTGGCTAGAAGGAATTAATAAAGACTGAAATTAATAGAAAACCAAAAAAAGGTACTCGCTTTGGCAGCACATAAAATTGGAACAATACAGAGAAGAATAGCATGGCCCCTGCACAAGGATGACATGCACATTCGTGAAGCATTCCATATTTTTTAAATTTTTCCCTCAATTTACAGAGTAGTGACATTCCTGAAAACTTCAGTGTATATTGCATTATATAAAAACACTTGGTATTTTTACACAAAATAAAGTTTTGTTCTAGACCCAGAAAAAAAAAAGAACAAATAGATTAATCCTTCACAACCCTGATAAAGAAAAAAGAACAAAAATAGACAAAATAAGGAATGAGAACAGGAATATTATTGCAAATATAAGAGGATGAAAAGAATTGAAAAATAATACGACATTGCAACTCAGAGGCAAATTTTAAAACCTAGAGGAAATGGCTGATTACTTGCAAAAAGTAAAAATAAATAAAAACTGGCCTATGAAACAGAGCAATTACCATAGAATTTTTTTTAAGATTAAAAAATGTACAGCTGAGTTTTATCAAGTCTTCAAAATAGAGACAATTTTAATATTATTTGAACTATCCCAAGACCAAGGGGGAATATGTACAGCTCCTTAGTTTATTTTAAAGAGCCAGTATAATTATAATTATAAAAACTGATTTAAAATAGGATAAAAAATAAAACTATAGACTAATCTCACTTATGAATACAGAAGCAAAATTCTAAACATAATATTAAAAATAGAGTCCAGCAATGTGTCTGAAGGCTCAAGCAGGGAACACATTCCCAGAATGCAATGATGGTTCACTCTCAGGGAATCAGTCAACATTATTCATAACACCAACAAATTAAAAGAGAAAAAAATGTAGGATATCTTCAATAAATGCTGAAAAGGCATTTAATTAAATATAGAAAGGATTCTTAATAAAAAGCCTAAAAATAGGAATAGAAGGAAATTTTTTATATATAATAAAGACTATTTCCCCAAAACCAATAGTTTATCTTTGCCTAAATGACAAAACACTAAGAGCATTTTAATACCAGAAATTAGACCATGATACCCCCATCACCATAAGTGGAAAGTTTAAGAAATGCATTATAGAAAGAAAGAAGAAAGAGAGGTAGAATTTGAATAAACCTACTTTCATCACTGTGGCTGGGGCTAAGGAAACCAGTACTTACAAAAACTGCTCCTGGAAAAGTCAACTGGCACAGCCTTTGTGGTGAGCAATTTGGAAATGTGAACCAAAAGCCTCAAAGAATAATTTTTGATCCAGCAACTTGACTTCTCAGAATTTATCCAAAGGCCAAAATCATGGATGTGGACAGATTTAGCTACAACATGATATGTTACTGCATTATTTATATTTGTAAAACATTAAAAATAATATCCTAATATTGTTTCTAAGCATCCAACACTAAGGGATTTGTTGAACAAACTTTGCTACGACTACATGAAGGTGTTTCTATGAATGCAGCTCATTCCACCAAGGCCCTCCCCAGCAACCAATTTTTGAACATTTGGCATCTTCTCGAATTCTGCCCAGCACCCTCGTGCCCACCCTTTCCCAGACCAGCTTTCAGCTGCCTCTCAGCCTGTCTCACTAGGTACCTTGTTCCCCTGCCCCTCCACGTGTCACTTCTCGGCTGGCCTCACCCACCCCTCTGAGCGAGATGCCCAGCCTTCCTGTGCCCACCCTGACAACTGACTGGCATATCCTGATATTCAGGCACATATGTACATCTCCCGAACCAAGCCCCTTAGAGCTAGCAAATTTGAGGGGCATGACAGTTATCTTTGGGGCACTTATGGGCCTAGCCATGTGCTAGAACACAAGAAAAAGCTAAGAAGGAACTCGTGACTCAGAGAAACAAGGCCGACATGCCCACATCAGTTCAATGGCCCATGGTACTGTTTTTGATGAAGTAACCTCTGAATATAGGGTGTCAGAGCGGCGAAGTGTGAATGACACTGACCGATGACAGCCTATAATTTTCCACCTCTACTATAAGCTCAAATGATAGGCCTGATATCAAGCAATAATTGCACGGCAGCTTGGAATTCTCTAGCATTTTCCTTCAGACTCTCTAAGATCCAGTTTCCTAATGCTGATATTTTTTTAATGCCAGTTCTATGAATTTTTTTCCTATGGACTTGCCAGGGGAGTATCATTTGGCCATGTAAAAAATAAATCACAGGAAAATGACCTAATGCAACTTTAGACCTGCCCCAAGACTGAAACCACAGCGTGCATCACTCCAGGCCAGCACTCTGCCCGTTCAGGGGTCTAGCATCTGCTTCCTGTCCTGCCCAGAGGGTCTGGGCTTGTCCTTGGGGCCCGTGGGCCAAAATTGCTTGTAAGCTGGCCAAGCCCCTCATCTGGCTGCCAGTCTGCCACCTTCTGGGCCATGGCCTAGAACTTGAAGACTGATGAGCACGTGCAGAGGGAAGGAGGACACAGGCTAGCTGGCTTGAGCCTCAGTAGTGAACGAGGGGCTGCCCAGCCTGACCACAGAGACTTTATGGCAGGGCCTCCAGACCACTTTCTCATCCTATCTGACCTCACACACCACCCAGCTCTGTTCTAAGCTGCATTCCCTTCCCCTGACACAAATGCAGCAGGGACATGCCTCTTGCTACGTCCACCAGGGAGAAAATGTTGCCTCCAGGGAAACAGAGGCAGCCATGCTCTGTCACTACCAATTTGTACAAAGCACAGGGCCTAATTGTTTACTTTCTACAGCAAGTCCCTTCTGTGAGACCAGAACCTGTTCCTGGCATTCTAATTGCAAGACATCTAAACAACATGAGCAGCATCTGAGTGGCATCCCTGCAGGATGTCAACCTTCTCTAATAAACTCCCATGTCCCCGCTCTCAGAAAACACCCTGTGCACAGCATCCAACAGAGACTCCTAACAAACTGGCCCAGGCACTGGGCACCAAAGAAAAATGAATTCCCAGCAAACAATTCTACCATTTACCATTTCATTATTGAAAGCTCTCTCCCTCTTTCCCGAGGGCGGCCTACATATCGAGGAGGTGGGATTCCCCGTTTAGGCAGGAGGTTGTCTCTGAGCAATCAGAGTGATGTTTCAGTTCTGGGGACCCCCCCCCCGGAAGCCCCAACACCATCCCTCTGGTCATCACTCTGCTGTCATGGCAGCTGACCAAGAAGCAGGGAACGATTGGGGCATTCACGCCTGTCACACACATCCTCTCCTGGGAAGGCTCGGTCCCTGCCTGTGACATACCCAAACAGCTCCTGCTTTGCTCCTACCCCTGGTCCTGGGACTATGGTTTGCTCATCATCTATCTCCCAAGCAGCCCCACCTGGATGGCCCCTCACGAGGATCCCCACTCTGTGTTGTAGGTGATCACAGAAGCCAGCACTGGCCAGGGCCAGCACCTCATCCGCACACCCTTTGCAGGAGTGGACGATTTCTTCATTCCCCCAACAAATCTCATCATCAACCACATCAGGTGAGGCTGGCCCGGATGCCTCTAACATTCTCCACACTGCAGCTTGGCCTGCATGGGACAGCTTTGCCCGGCAGTGGGGGAGAGGGGGTGCTGCTCCTTTCTCCATCTCCCCAGCTCCTCCTGTGCTGGGTTTGAACCCCATCAGGAGGAGACACAGAAATGGGCCCAGAGCCTGGTCCTCATCACTTAAGAGTCAGTGACTCTGTTAAAGGGGGTACCCAGCTCCTAATGCCTTCTGGGACCTGCAAGGTGAGGAATTTTCATCCTCAAGGTGAGGACAATATAGGAAAAAAAGAAACAACGGTGGCAAATTGACCTGCTAGACATGAAAATCTAGTAGAGGTGGTCTTGACCCCTATTTTACAGATGAGGAAACTGAGGATCAGAGAAGTTAAGACACTGACCAAGGTCACACAGCCAGGAATTGGCAGAGTCAGACTAAATGCAAAGCCAAGTCTTCTTTCAGTGCCCCATTCTGCCTCCTTCCTGACTAACCACAGCCCATGATTCCTCTAGGAGCCCCCAACATCTTCTGTTAAGTTACCACTGCTAGAAGACCAAGTCTGCTCTCTAAGTCACCAAGTCCCTAAATGTCCTGTGGCACTATTTATGCCTTTCTGTAATCTGCCAGCAAGCACCTCTCTCCAGGAAGAGATTATTCATTTTTGCAAGCTGATGCTGGTGGAGACTCACCCATTTACCCTTGCGCAAGGGAGAGAACCACTTTATGAATCCCCTCACCACAGACAGTACCTGCACAAGAGCCTCTAGGATTATATTAAATGGTGCAACCCTCACAAAGATGCCAAATTCAGCTGGGAGTCGTACAAACCCAGAGGCTCTACAGCTCCCGTGTGTGGCTTTTACACTCAAGTTCCTTATAAGAGTGGGGTTTTCTTTCTTCTTCTTTCCATGCTCTGGCTCTTTAAGGATGCTTTAAAGACATGCCTGGGGAGGGAGGAGCATTTTCCCCTACTCTGGGGTACAGATTTTCAAGAGAAAATTATGGAAGAGATTTTGCTCTGTTCCTGTAGGTATACACAGCGCCAAAATGCCTCTGTGAGCAAGGGATTTAGGCACAGGCTCTCAAGATCAAAGGGAAGTTCTGCCTGGAGTCAGACCTTTCCATACTTGCAACCAACCTCCAAAAAGGAATTTCAGAAATTTCAGATGTGAGCCACTACCACCTATTTGAGCTCTTCCTCTAAAGTTCCCTCTTAGATCTAATGCCCCTAACAGCCCCAGGAAGGAGCTGCCCTTATTAGAGTCGCTGAGGCTCAGAGAGGCAAGCAGCTTGTAGGGCAACGTGGCAGCCCCAGGCCAACTGGTTCCAATGGTAAAAACTGTCCTCGGCACTCTTGCCCAACGTTCTTCCTACCCACATCATCAGTGTGGCCAGGGAAGGGACTGCCCCCACACATTCCTCTCCCAGGGGAATAGGTGCTGATAGGAAATCTGTACTTGTTCAGCTGCATCTGCGTCCTCAAATGCAGGTTAGTCTAGAAAACAGCAAGGACATAGAATCTCCTATCTTGTCCTCATAGCAGGCAGAGTCCAGGCCGTCATCTCTTGCCCTTTTTCTCCACGCTCACCTTCCAGACACAGGCCCCCCACTTCCCACCTGGCACAGGCCTCAGGGAAACAGATCACAGGCTTCCCAAATGGTGAAGCTGTTGAAAACCCTTCCTCCCTGCTCCTTCACCTTCTCTAAAGACAAATGCATGTTACAAGAGCATAAAGCACCAGGTGCAGTGGCTCACGCCTATAATCCCAGTACTGAGGGAGGCCGAGGCAGGAGGATAGTTAGAGACCAGCTTGGAAAACATAGCAAGACCCCACCTCTACAAAAAACTTTAAAAATTAGCCAGGTATGGTGGCACTCACCTATAGTCCCAGCTACTCAAGAGGCTGAGGCAGGAGGATCGCTTGAGCCCAGTAGTTCAAGGCTGCAGTGAGCTGTAATGGCACTACCGCACTCCAGTCTGGGCAACAGAGCAAGACCCTGTCTCAAAAAAGAAAAAAAAGAGCATAAATCCAGGAACACTTGTAACTCAACTACATTTGGTTTGAGATCATAGATAATTTGCTTATGAAGCCATCCCCTGGCAGAATGATAGATCTTATTAGTAGGCTTTTAGCTCGCTGAAGGATTATGACAAAGGGAAAGGGGGCAATCATTTAAGACAAGTGACAGATTCCCTACCCCTCAAGGAGGCCTCTCGACCTCTGACCTCAGTTCCTCCTTTCCCAGGTTCGGCTTCATCTTCAACAAGTCTGACCCTGCAGTCCACAAGGTGGACCTGGAAACACTGATGCTCCTCAAGACCATCGGCCTGCAGCACCATGGCTGCGTGCCCCAGGCCATGGCACACACCCACCGGGGTGGCTACTTCTTCATCCAGTGCCAACAGGACAACTCTGCTCCCACTGCCCGGCAGCTGCTCATCGACAGCGTCACAGACTCCGTGGTCGGCCCCAATGGTGATGTAGCGGGCACCCCACACGTGTCCCCAGACGGGCGCTTTGTGGTCAGCATTGCTGCTGACAGCCCCCAGCTGCACGTGCAGGAAGTCACCATGCGGGGGGAGATCCAGACCCTGTACCACCTGGAAGTAAACCCAGGCATCTCGGACGTGGCGTTCCAGCGCTCCTTCACGGAAGCCAATCAATATGACATCTACGCCACTCTGGAGACAGAGCCAGACCTGCTGTTCCTGGAGCTGCCCACGGGGAAGATGGACATGCTGAAGAACTTAAAGGAGCCACCCACGGGGCCAGCCCAGCCCTGGGGAGGACCCCAAAGAATCGTGAGGGACAGTGGGCTGTTCGGACAGTACCTCCTCACACCGGCCCAAGAGTCATTGTTCCTTATCAATGGGAGACAAAACGCACTGCGGTGTGAGGTGTCAGGCATAAAGGGGGGGACCACAGTGGTGTGGGTGGGTGAGGTATGAAGGAGCCCAGAGCAGAGCCCTGGGCCAAGGAGCACCGCCTAGTCCTGACACCGCATCCCCAAGCAGGCGCGTGTACATTTTTACAGACAAAAGCAAAAACCTGTATTCGCTTTGTGGTTCCACACTGGTCTCCTTGCAAGTTTCCTAGTATAAGGTATGCGCTGCTACGAAGATTGGGGTTTTTTTGTTAGGAAGTATGATTTATGCCTTGAGCTACAGTGAGAACACATGCTGCCGTGTAAAGGAATCGTTTCTGTGCCAAGCTGCACGCTGCGTTACCTGGGGACGCCATGGAACCGAGAGATCCTGCTTTCCAGGCTGACACTTCTGTTGGTTGCCTTCACGCAGTCATTGTCCTTTACCGCCAGACCCAGCCAGACTTCACCCTGACGGAGTGGCCTGGAAGCAGAGGCTGACCAGGAGCAGGGGCTCTCCCTCCCGGCATGGCCCGCCTGCCCTTGCTTGGGACCGCATTTTCTCCTTCACAGCTGCTTCTTGCTTTTCTTTCCATTTGACTTGTTGTAAGCCTGAGGGAGAGCCAACAAGACTTATTTCATCTTGGGGGATGGGGAAATCACTCACTTTATTTTGGAAATTTTTGATTAAAAAATAATTTTTTATAATCTCAAATGCTAGTAAGCAAAAAGATGCTCTCTGAGGTCTAGCTGTATTCTTCCCTGCCTTAGGCCAAGTCTCTGCGGGTCACAACCCCACATTCCACAACCAGAAAGAACAGTGGTCATCCAAGAATACTGGCCCTCTAAACTATTGCCAGCCCTGGTTCTCCAAGTGCAGATCAGCCACCATGTTGGTAAAGACTTAGTTCTATGTTGGGACCCCAAGAAGCCAGGACAAGCTCCCTGTGCCTGCTTTTCACCACAGAAGGGGAACATTTCATTAGCCAGATCCAGAAGCCCAGATTCAGGGCAGGCTGGGCTTGCCTGACAAGGTATGGGCCGCCTTTAGGCTCCATGCGTGAACTCCAGGGACACGAGTGGGTCCTGGAGGGTTCTTGAGGTGGTACCTTTTAAAAATGGATTTCTTTTCTGCCTGTGACCTGTCCACTCAGCTCTGGTACCCCAGCCCCCCACCAACACTGCACAGAGAGCACATTTCAGCAAGGGTTTTCTTACTCACATGCCCCAGTACACACACACTCCAAAACCTAGAGTCGGAAGGCTGCAGGCTGGCACTGCTGCGTTATTCCCTAATGTCTCAGGCTATGGTGACTCTCAGGTGGGCATCCAAGAAGTAACCCAACCAACCCCGTGGACACTGCCTAGGTCAGAGACCCTCAGCAAAAAAGAGGCTCCCTTGGGTTCTCAGAACACTCATGCCTTCCCTCTATCTCATGTCAGTGGCCAAAACTTACATACTTATAGGATTGGATGATCATTTTGCAAGCCACACAGGGTTGGGAGAGGTGGTCCCATCACAGACACCTTAGCTAATTTAGCCACCTTCACCTGCTGACATGGCCATGATTTTCCTTTGCTGCTAAGGAACGAACCTTTTCAAGGAGAGGAAGACCTAGACTGTGCCTCACCCTCAATGCACACAGCTCTTTTTCACTCCCACCTGACTGCCCAACCCACCTGCCCCCCCAGATTTCCCGAGGTCAGCCACTTCTCTTGTATGTCTCATGTGTCTTGGCCCACCAAATGCCTGTCCCCTGCAACTCCAAGGAGTGTGCCTAGGATGACATGTGTGTTCATCTTTTGGATTTCAAAAGGTAAGCTATGTAGATATAGGCTATGGAAACTGACCTCAAAAGCCTAATATCCAGTCTTGCAATAGCTGGGGTGGATGGAAAACACACCTCACCCTTTCTTTGTTCTGCCTCAATATCTTGATGCATTTACTCCCAAACTCCCATTTTTACCACTGAAATTCTCTAACTTTCATAAACTTCTCCTTTTGATAAAATCTTTTAAATTGTGTCAGCCCCTGGCAGAAAAAGAGTCTCTGAGCCTAAAGGAAGAAGAGTCCCACTGACTGCCAGGCCAGAACCTCAGCCGCTGTGAGCTGTAGGATTCCTAAGTAAAATACCAATCTAATCCTAACTGGCCTTTTAAAAGAAAAACCAGGAGTGATGGCGTCGACTTCTGCAACATCTGTTCCTTTTCCACCGTTCCTTCCATCTCTGAGTGTGTCTGAAAAGCATGTCTGCCTCTTTCTGTCCTCACGTGCAGCTACAGGAGATGGCCAGCCCAGGTCTCACTGCCAGCGTGCCGGGCACAGCAGGCCTGGAGGCTAGGCCAGAGTTTCAGGAGTCCAGCCCCAGGAGGCAAAGGCACAAATGCAGGAGCGCGGATGTGTTTTAGTAGCGAGACCGATAGAGCCTGGCCTAGTTGGGAAGTGGGGGACGGCAGGCCAGATCTGCCTGCCCTTCCTCCCACACCTCACCCCAGAAGAGGCTGGAGGAACATAGTGCGAAAGCCACTGGCAGGAGATGCGACACTGCAGGTGGGCCTCCTGGAACTAACCCAGCAGGTCACTCTCCCGCTGAACACACAGGGTCGATCCACAACTAATATTTTTGCATTATTAAAGAAGTATTGACTTTACCAAAGGAATCACCAAACTGTCTCAGTCATTTTAAAATAAAATTAATTTCACAAAAATTCAAGTTTTTTATTCCAAAATGACAAATACAAATTATCTGCACCTATGGAAACAGTAAGGCTTTGAAATGAAGGCCCTCATTCTCCTTCTGCTCAAGGGGGCAGAACACCACATGAAGGTTTTGGATCCAAGAGCCCACCCAGCCAGCCCCAGATGGATGGCAGAGAGAGGGCCTGTCGGCTTCCGGACAATCCTGTGAACCTCCTGCATGAGCAGGCCTGAGAGTGGGCCACCCCCAGCACGGCAAAGCCACCATCCCAGTCTCAGCAACACTGACCCAGCCAGCCCTGCCTGGGGTTAGCCCAGGCTTATTTCTTCAGTCTCCAAGCCATTCAAGAGTCCTGCTACTTTCCCGAAGCCCCAAGAAGACGCTGGAAGAGCCCTATAAATCCTGGCTGGGGCCAAATACTAATACCAAGCCTCAGGTACTCTGACCTAAAGACAGCATCACCAGAGACAGAAACTCAGTCCCTACAATGTCTACGCCCAACCCAACCGTCTCCCCATCTCCCTGCTCATCTGTGCAGACAAGGGCTCTCAACTCCAGGTAGGTGCCCAGGAAGACAACTCTCAACCCCGAATAAAGCAGAGAATGGCCTGCTGCCATACAGAATTGCAGCTGCTGAGTCTTCGTTTAGGAAAGCAGCCAGGAGTTGGCTTTGTACAGCCACATCTTCTTGTTTTCTGTTGACCAATAACCTGTGAACTAAAGAAGATTTCAGAACTGAGATGTGAAACAGATTCATTCTGGATATATTTTTCTACAAGGGGCTTAAAAAGTGTAGTTGATTCATCTTTCATGTGTTTCATTCAAATACCGCAGACGCCGAACCATCTTCACTAGCAAATCCTACATCCATCTCTCTCCCTCTCCCTCTCCCTCTCCCTCTCCCTCTCCCTCTCCTCTTCCTACCACCTCTTGAGAAGCCTCCAGGAGAGTTGACACCACTCCCGCCTTTCTCCTGTGCATCCTCCAATCTACCTCACATTCTCCCCTGCACCCAGCACCACCAGAATGTTGCTCTGACAGGTGATGTGGGACGATCGTGGTGCTGCCACAGAAGTCCTCTGCCAGCCTCCCGTACCCAGTCAGAACCCACTGGGATGCAGCCCCTTGCTGCCCAGAATCACATCCCCCTGCCCCAAACCCTAGCTTGCAGACCTTTGGAGTTAGATGACCAAGGCTAGAGAGAGCTCGCTCAGAAATGTCAGGGAAGTCGGATATTGTCCGGTAGGAACAGAGACCGTGACATCTCAGCCAAGCCTCACATGTTAGAGGGCCCAAGCTCCCCAGCCTCCCTCCATTCCCATCTCATCCTCTGCCTTTCCTGTTCCCGTCCTGTGTTGCAGGCCCTCTGCTCCTGAGCCGCTCCACAACCACTCCTACCATTCAAGGAGCAGCTGACCTTACCACTACACCAGCCCCAGTGGCCTTTGCTCATGCTGCTTTCTTGCTTTGGGGTACAAGTGAGAAGTCGCTCATAGGCCAGATGGTTTGCTCCCAGACTGGTATGTAGGCAAAGCAGTTTTGTTCAAGAAAGTCACTAGCTGCCTTGGTTTCTCTCCAAAATCATAGAGATCATAAAACAGAGATGCTTAAAAAATTCAAGGGGAAAAAAATACAGTGCCTATCCCCAGGGTGTGACTACAAGACCCCAAGTAGCCAGTGCAATGCGACCCACTCCCTGCTTTTGTCTACACCAGATTACCTGCCAAGTTACTTGAGGATTTAAGCATCTTATCTGGGCTTGCAGGCTTTAGGCAGCAGCCAACCCAGCAGACACTCGGAGATGAGCAAGCTTTGTCTTACGCATCCATATCCTCCCTTTGGAGCTGTGGGCCGCAAGTGGGGAAGCCTAATTTAACCAAACACAATTTGTGAAATTATGGAAAATACAAGGGGAATGGCAATTATCCTCCATAATTCACAGTGAGGCCTCTTCAGCCAGCACCAGAGTGTTTAGCATGTACTTCTATTTTTTTTTTTTTTTTTTTTTGACAAAGCCACAATTCACACACCTTCTTCCAAGCTCACCTTTACTGGTATGGAACCAACCCTTTCCCATACGGCCCCAGAGAACATGGACCATGCCCTAGAGGACTTTAGAGGGCTCAGCCTGCACTCCACAAAGCAATAACCCTCGACTCACCCCTACACCAAGCCTGGTGACATGTGGCTCTCCACCAGTCATTGTGGCAGGATCAGAGAACGCTGCCCTTTGCAGGCACCCTCTTCAAGATCAGAGTTTTGTTGGCTGGTTGTGAGGCCCAGGAGCTCTAAAATAAGAAAATTTCCTAAATTTAAACCTTCATCCACTACCCAGCATGACATCTGCCATAGGTTGAACAGTTGTTGGTCCCTTGCTGCTTGAGAGAGGTGAGGGAAACAGATCTGCAAGCCACACACCCCAGACCTGCAGCACACGTGGTGGTGCTGCCTGGGGCCCACACCCTCACTGCCTGGCTCCCATGGCTGGCCGGCCCCCCGTTCTTCCTGGCCTAGTCCCATGGCCTCCTACCTTTCCCCTGCTGTTCATGCTTTCTAAAGGCATGTGAGATTACCTAAAAGCAGAACTGGGCATGGAGTTTTGCTGGAGTTGTTGCACATACTGTCTCATGCTGTCGTGTAGCTGAGTGACCCTCAAGACGTGAAGCCACACACACCATTTGTCCTGTTGAGATTCTCATCCATCCCCACCTCAGAAAACTTTCAGATCTCTTACGTCAAGGCAGATTACATTATTTTGAGCAGTTGTGTAGACTCCAAAATATATTTTCTGTAATCACCAGTATTTCTCAAAAGGCCTCCTGTAATTATTATACATGCGAATTTTTCCTTATTTATAAAATATATATAGATTATTTTTAATACATCAACTTTAGTAGAAATTTGTACCAACACAGTAACAGTATGTGGCATTTGAAATAAGTTTGTGTTTACTTTGACGTATGACACAGTATTGGACACACAGTGTATTTGCAGTATCACTTGATATAAAGATGACTCACAAATTATCATAAAGTATTGTCATTGTAAATGCTCTTTTTCTGAGGATTTTACAATAAAACTTGAGGAAAGTTACCTTTTTCTGGTGCCAGTCTGTTTGCGGTTGTTGAAATGAAAACTGATTAAGGCAGGACCACTCAGAGTCCCCCTCTGTTTTTCCATCACAGTTATAGGTTCCTGATGATCACAGTGAAACAGCCCCTGCTCATACCTAGTCCAAGGAGCTGCTGGACAAAGGCAGGCACCTGGACCCAGACATTTCTTTTCCCCATGTTAAGTTCCCCATGTTCAGCTCCCAAAATGCACAACCACATCTGGTTCAGAACTTCTCACCAGCTACCCTGGCAGGCCCTCAGATGCTAATCCATTCTTGACTCCAGTCACTCTTGGTTCTCACTGGGGCAGACCTTCTAGCTAGGACATAGAACATGTGAAGTGCTCAGTAATCACCAAGCTACTGACGTGGAGCACCCTACTATGTGCCAGCACTGTGCTAGGTGTGGAGGACAAAAGGCTACACAAAGGAAACACAGTCCCTGCCCTCAGTGACCTTAAAGACTGCTACACCATGACTGTAGTAGGGTTCTCCAGAGAAACAGAACCTGTAGGGTATGTGTGTACATTGGAAGAGAGACAAAGACAGTGAGAGACATTTATTTTAAGGAATTAGCTCATGTGATCGTGAAGGTTGTTGGCAAGTCTAAAATCCGCAGGCTAGGCTGGCAGGCTGGAGACCCAGGGAAGAGTTGCAGTTTGTGTTCAAAAGCAACCTACTGGCACAATCCCCTCATTTTTCAGGGGAGGTCAGTCTATTCCTATTAAGGCCTTCAACCTATTAAATGAGACCTGTCTGCGTTACAGAGGGCAATCTGCTTTCCTCAACGTCTACTGATTTAAATGTTAATCTCATCTAAAAATACCTTCACAGAAATATCTAGAATAGTGTTTGGCTAGATATCTAAGTATCATGGCTGTCTTAGTCTATTTGGGCTGCTATAACAGAATACTATACGCCTGTGGCTTATAAACAACAGAAATTTATTTCTCACAGTTCTAGAAGCTGGAGGCCCAAGATCAAGGCACTGGCCAATTTGGTGTCTGGTGAGGGCCTGCTTCCTGGTTCACAGATGGCACCTTCCCATTGCATCCTTACCTGGCAGAAGAGGAAAGGCAGCTGTCAGGTACCTCCTTTATAAGGGCAGTAGTATCATTCATGGAGGGTTCCACTCTCATAACCTAATCACCTCCCAAAATGCCCCACCTCCAAATACCATCACATTGGGGGCTAGGTTTCAAGATATGAATTTGAGGGGGACATAAACATTCAGTCTATAGCAGTGGCCCAGCCAAGGTGACACATAAAATTGACCAGGGAGGGGTACAGGCTGCCTGAAGCAGGGGCTCTGCTCTAACACCTGTCCCAAGAGAGCCAATGGCCCAGACCGGCCCTTAGGATGTGGTGTTTGGCCAGCGCCCCTCAGGCAGGAGGAAACTCTACAGCATAGCTGCTCTAGAACGCACTGCTGGCAACTGCTGTGGCCACACTTACATTATCCAGTGGAGCTTTCTCTCTCTGCCTCACTAACACCAGGAAGGAGGCCCAGCACCTCCCTGTCAGCTGAGCACCACATGTGATCTGAACCTGAAAGTGCTGCTGCACAGAAAGCAGAGAGCAGCAGCCAGTTTACTCAGTGCCGCACGGAGGCCAGCTCATCCCTGCACACACTCTGGGTCTCTCCTATCTGCCCACAAGCCCAAGGAAGCCAGGTGTTAGGATTTGGGGGTGGGGGTGGGGGTGGAGTAGGGCAGCAAAGGTGCAGCCTTCCCCAGGACCCACCCCAAGCAGTAGGCAGGAGCTTCTGTCCCACCGATGTCCTACTCTTCCCTGCTGACCAGGCCAAAGGAGGCCTCCCAGAGAGATGCAAAGTACCTGGGCCCAGACCCCCAGGTCCAGGTCTCCTAGGAAAAGGGCAGATCCTCAGTTTGGCTCTGCCCACAGCCAGAACAGTTTTGCAACCATGTCCACTCTCTCATTCAACCATCATTTTCCAAAAACCATCTCCGTACCCAGGTCCTGTCCACATGGAGCCCACAGGCTCATCGGGGCCACATGCAGGAGAGGCTGGTCAGAGAGTGTTCTAGATGACGGCCCAGGGAAGAGCCTGCCTGCCAACAGGAACAGCAAGAGCAATGGACGGATGCGAGAGAACAGGAAGCATGTCAGCACCACAGGCACGCCAGCTCTGTAACGGGAGGTCGCTGCAGGCAGCCAGGCCCGAGGCTGGAGGAGCTGCGTGGTGGCATGCCATGCTGTAACAGATACAGATGGCATCCTCTGGGCTCTGGGGAGCATCTTCCCAGCCAGGGTGCTGAGAACTCAGAGTGTCCAGGTTAAGAGGAGGAGGGAAAGGAAGATGCTGCCAAAAACACGACTTTGTCTACTAACCTGCACCCAGGACATAGGTGCCTCAAAGCTCAGGCACCCACCTCCCATAGCCTGGGATCACTCTGTTCAAGAGCAGGCTATCTTTAGGGAGCCAGAAAGGGTTGTCAGGGAAGATACAGACAGCAGATGTCCCTAGGGGGCGCTGACAGAATGGCCATGACATGGATCCTTTCCTATGAGTGTACAATCCTGGGACTCTGAAGACCAGACAGGTGCTTCCATCAGGGGCTAGAGGGGCAGGATGTGGGTAGGAGAGGAGTGTCCAAACCATATAGGGGAATGTGCTGAGGGTACATAGAGTGAGCGGAAGGGGGCACACCCAGACAAGCACAGAGACTAGGGTGCCAGGAGAGAGGGGACTGAGAAATAGGAGAGTATATAGCCCCAGCGGAGCTAAGAAGAGAAGACTAACACAGGACTAGGGCCCAAATGCCCCAATCCAATCACAGAGGAAGATTGGAGGGTGGCCAGCAGACGGTCCCAGAGCCACAATTCTCAGTTAGCTAGGACTGCATGTGTCCAGATCTGAAATTAATATCAAAGTTTTAAAAATTAAATGTTATTTATGCAATAGTACATGATCTGCAAGCCTAGATGGGTGTCATCTTTATGTATAAACTTCTGTCCAAAGAAAATTAGTTTGTGTGTCCTTAACTCCCACTTCTCCAAAGCCACTGGCCATAATCCTCATGTCTCCATGTTCAGAGTTCAGAGTTTATCCCCTCGAACCAGAGTTTCCTGCCAAAGTGAAATTCAGTTACCAGGCAGAAGATACTGGTCAGCAGTGACCAGTAGAAATAGGCAGCATCCTGAGAAGCCCAGGATGAAGGGATGGGAAGGGACAACCCATAGGCCACCCTATATATAATGGGCAGAATGTAGCCCCAGGCAGAGCAACAAAAGGGAGGCACAAGACAGAGAATGTGACTTACAGAGCCTCTGGGGAACCTCAAAAGGAGCCACAGCCCTGTGCTCACACTGGTCAAGATTTCTGGAAACCCCAGGGCAATCTGAATCAGTAATTCCTGATGCACTGCTAGGTAGGCACACTCATATTGTTTCAGGATATAAGAAAATGCATGCTGTATATTCTCATTTTGTAAAAGAATACTAAAGGAGGAAATATTAATCACCAAGCCAAAATGTTTATCATCATGTTCTGGGATTATAAGCAGATCTGGTTTTCTTCTGCATGTTTATTTCTATCGTCTAGAATTTCCACAGTAAACTGCATGCACCACTTTTGTATTAAGAGAAATCTGACATTGGCACTCACTCACAGTGGCACAGGTGCAAGACAGACAGCATGGTCCAGTCCACTCTTGTTCCCTTTGGGGTGGTCAAGGACAAAAAGGACTCATGTCTTTGGCAAATGGGGCCCTCTGAGGGGAGACTCTTATTTCCCAGGAGTGAGCACTGATTACAGAGCCTGCAGATGCCTACTGCTTTCATCCAACTGAGGGAAGAAAAACAAAAGAGATGCGGATTTACAGAAAGACAATGGAATCATTCCTGCCATCCAGGCCACCACCAAGTATATAAACGCCTCATCGATTTCTCATCAACTTCTACCTCAGAAGCAATACTCAGACTTTCCTTCCTCTGCAGGAAGGGAAGATTAAATTATTCAGAACAATTTTACCATTAAAAACACTGAATGAAAAAAAATTTTAAAGAACACCTTCCAAAACATCTGGGAGGTGAGAAGAGAGTGAGGAAGGGAGTTAGCACCCAGAGATGGAGGCAGGGCAGGGCAGGGCAGGGCAGGGCAGCTGCTTCTCTCCTGGCAGCACGTGCCTCTCCCGGCACCTGGGTTTTCATTCCAGCGGCCTCACAGGGATGTGGGGGCAGGAGTTAAGGGTAGGGAAAGAGTTCTTAGGCTTAGTACCAAAAGCATGATTCATAAAAGGAAAATTTGATACATTGGACTCATCAAAATTTAAAACTTTTGCACTGTTAAAAGAATGAAAAGACAAACAACAGACTAGGAGAAAATACTTACAAACCACATATCCAACAAAGGACTAGTATCTAGAATACACAAAGAACTCAGAAAACTCAACAGTAAAACAACAAACAATCCAATTAGAAAATGGGAAAAAAACATGAATTCTAAAATTCTAAAACAGATATTTCATCAGAGGATGTAGAGATGTTAAACAAGCACATGAAAAGATGCTCGACATCATTACCCATTATAGAAATGCAAATTTAAAACACAATATCATTACATGTCTACTAGAATTACTAAAATACTACTCTAATAAAATAAAAAATAGTGACAACACCAAATGCTGCTAATGAAGCAAAAAAACTGGATCGCTCATACATTTTAGATGCGAATGTAAAAGGGGCAGCTCTCTGAAAAACAATTTGGCTATTTTTTTTAAATCAGCATTTATCATATGACCCAATAATTGCACTCTTGGTCATTTATCCCACAGAAATGAAGAATTACATTCATACAAAGACCTGTATAAAAATGTTCATTGCAGCTTTACTCATAATGGTCTGAAACTGGAAACAACCCAGATATTCTTCAACAGTTAAACAAACTGTAGTATATCCATACCATGGAATACTACTCAGCAGTAAAGAGGAATGCACTATTGATGCACACAACAGCCTGAATGCATCTCCAGGGAATTATGCTGAGGGAAAAGGCCAATAACCACAGGTTGCATACCGTACATGATTCCATTCCAAGGATGTATACTCGATATATTTATATACCATTCCTGAAATGGCAAAATCGTAGAAATGAAGAACAGATTAAAGGTTGTCGAGGATTAAAAGGGGGGATGGGGTGGGAGGACCTGGGTATGGCTATAAAAGGACAGCATGTGAGATCCTTGTGGCAATAAAAATGCCCTGTATCTTGACTATGTCAATGTCAATATCCTGACTGTGATATTGTACTATGGTTTTGCAAGATGTTACTTTTGGGGAAAAATGGGCAATGGGTGAATGGGACCTTTCTGTATCATTTCTTACAGCTGCATGTGAATCTACAATTATCTTAAAAGAAAAAGGAAATTTTAAAAAACCTCCAGGCCCAGATAGTGTCACCAGTGAATATTATCAAACATTTAAGGAATATGTAACACCAATTTTATACAAACTCTCCCAGACAATAGAAAAGGCTGAAAAAAAAATCCCCAACTCATGTTGTGATATTAGAATAACTCTTTTATACCAAAACCCAACAGGAACAACTCAAGAAAGAAAACATTATAAGCCTATTTTACTCATAATATAGATACCAAAATCTTGAACAAAATATTAGCGAACTGAATCCAGCAATTTAGAAAAAGGATAATGTATTATGACTGAGTTGGAGTAATCCCAGAACTGCAAAGTTGATTTCACATTAGAAAAAAAAAAAAACTAATGTAATTTACCACATTATCAGGTTAAAGGAAGAAAGGAATATGACCATCTCAAGAGATATAGAAAAAGTACTGAGAAAATCCTCAATTCATTCATATTCATCATTTCCTCTTAGCAAAGTAAAAATAGAAACTTTCTTAACTAATTATTAAAGATGAAGGTCTACAGCAAACATAATTCATCGAAGTATAAACATTAAAGTAAAACATTAGCCAGGCTCCATGGTGCATGCCTGTAGTCCCAGCCACTTAAGAGGCTGAGGCAGAAGGACTGCTTGAGCCCAGGAGTTCAAGGCTGTAGTATGCTATGATCATACCTATGAATAGCCACTGCATTCCAACCTGGCCAGGATAGCGAGATCCCATCTCTTAAAAAAAGACAGTAAAACATTGAAAGTGCCCTTTTAGACAGCGAATAAGACACCACTACTGCCACTCCAACTCAGCACTGTATACTGTAGTCCTAGTCAGATCAGTAAGAAATAGAAACAAAAGGTAAAAGAATTGGAAAGAAACAAGATTATGTGATTGCATATGTAGAAAATTAAAGTGAATATACAAGATATATTATAATAGTAAAATTAGCAAGAAAGTTTAGCTAAGTTGATGATAAAAAAATCAGTACAACATGTTGGTGGGAATGTAGACTAGCACAGCCACTGTGGAGAACAGTATGGAGGTTCCTCAAAAAACTAGAAGCAGATCTACCATATGGTCCAGCAATCCCACTGCTGGGTATATATCCAAAGGAAAGGAAGTTAGTATATCAGGGAGATATCTGCACTCCTATGTTTGTTGCAGCACTGTTCACAACAGCCAGGATTTGGAATCAATCTGCATGTCCATCAACGGATGAATGGATAAAGAAAACGTGGTGCATATACACAATGGAATACTATTCAGCCATAAAAAAAGAATGAAATCCTGTCATTTGCAGCAACATGGATGGAACTGGAGGACATTATGTTAATTGAAATAAGCCAGGCACAGAAAGACAAATTTTGCATGTTCTCACTCATCTGTGGGAGCCAAAAATTAAAACAATTGAACTCACAGAGATAGAGAGTAGAATGATGATTACCAGAGTCTGGGACGGGTAGCAGGACAGGGATGCAGAGGGGATGATTAATGGGTACAAAAATATAGTTAGATAGAATGAATACAATCTAGCGTTTGAAAGCAAAACAGCATAAGTATAGTCAACAATAATTTATTGTATATTTTAAAATAACTGAAAAAGTGGAATTAGAATGTTCCCAACACAAAGAAATGACAAATGCTTGAGGTGATGGATACTTCAATTACCCTGATTTGATCATTACACATTGTATTGTATGCCTATATCAAAACATCACATGTAGCCCATAAATATATACACCTATTAATATTATGTGCCCATGATAATTAAAAAATTTTTTTAAAAAGCTAATACAACAAAAACTATTATATTTCTATGTAATAGCTCAGTCTGAGCTCAGGAGTTTGAGACCAGCCTGAACAAGAGCAAGATCCCATCTCTACTAAAAATAGAAAAAATTAGCCTGGCGTGGTGGTGCACGCCTGTGGTCCCAGCTACTGGGGAGGCTGAGGCAGGAAGATCACTTGAGCCCAGGAGTTTGAGGTTGCAGTGAGCTTTGATGATGCCACTACACTCTAGCCAGGGCAAAAGAGCGAGACCCTGTCTCAAAAAAAACTGCAAATAAAATCAACAAAGGTATGCAAGCTCTCTCTGAAGAGTATTCTAGAACTTTGAGAGACATTAAAGAATGGAGAGATATACCATGTTGATGGATTGGAAGATTTAATAATATAACAATGTTAATTTTTTCCAAACTGATTTATAGAATATTTACAGTCCCAATAATTTTAAGAAGGGATTTTGGCAAGCTAATGCTAAAATTTAGTGTAAAAGTTCACAAATAGCTAAGAAATTGTTGAAGAAAAAAAGTCTGGGAGGACTTACTCTATCAAATAACAAAATTTAATATAAGGGTATATTAAGATGGTGTGGAATTGAACAACATTAGACAAATAGATCAATGGAACTGAATACAGGAATCAGAAATCAGAAATAGGTCAGCAACCAGAAATTATATGTATACATGAAAATGTTATATATAGCAGAGGTAGCACTGCAGATTGGTAGGGAAAAGATAAACTTTTTCAATAAATGGTGGTGGAACATGTACACCAGGACACATGTTCATGAATAGCCACTGCAGCCTTTGTTGCAATAGCAAAGAATAGAAAGAATGCAAATGTTTTTCAGTAGCAAAATGGATAAACAAATTCTGATATAGTCATATAATGGAATATAGCAATGAAAATGAACTAAGTACAGCTAAACACAATATTACAAATAAGTCTCACAAACATAACGTCAAGTGAATGAGTAGATGCAATTCAAAAACAGCCAAAACTAAACTAAACTGTACTTTATCACAGACACATATAAGTAACAAAACCATGAAGAGAAGCAAGAAAATATTTATCACAAAAGTCAAAATAATGAGAGAAGGGAAGAGATTGCTCTTAAAAAGAGGCACAAAGAGAGGTTCTTTTGGGTGTTTGCAATGTTCTATTCCTTGGCCTGGTGTTAACTATGATTATTTATTAAACTGTACATATATGCTATGTGTACTTTTGTGCATTATGTTATGTCTTACATTAAAATATCTATTAAAAGACTTCTGTTTCTGGCAATATAGTAAACCATATTTCAAAAAAAAATCCATTACTACCTGGAATTTCTGGAGAAAATACAACAAATACTCTTAAATGCATAGATGAGGAAAATAAAAACTACAAAAAACAAAAAAGGAAAAGATAAATTAGAAGAGAAAGTATGAGCAAATTGGAGGTTGGGTTTTGATACACAATTAGGAACAGAGACAAAACCTTGGACTAAGTAAGGTGAAAAATTCTAAACTGAGACTCCTGAATAAATCTGAGACATTTAAAGGGATTTACCTTCAGGGAGAGAGTATTCTAGAGGAAAAACTTACCATTGGCTCAGAGAAACCATGAAAAGTATCCAACTCTGATTGTACTCTGGATGGGAGAAAAAGGCTTCCTTGAGAATTTGTAATTATGGAACTACTACATATGTATATTTGGAGTTCAAATTTATACTACCCTTATGGTTCAAGAACCCCCAAAGTGAAAAATAGGTATAAAAATTGGTACTAGGCCAGTGGTCCCACTGGGACATCCAGAAGAAGCAAATACAGAACCACTCTTGAAGGATATGACCTCAGTCCAGGCCATGTGGGATTCTCAAAGACAAATCTATGTTTAATATGAGCTCAAAATAAAAAATTACTAAAGTACATGAGGAAAAACCTACCATGAGCGAGAGTCAGCAGACACAAGAAACAGCAGCATAAAACCTACAAGAACTTCAGATACTAAAATAGTTTGACAGATAACATTAAAAATGACTAAAACAGAAGAAGGAATCGAAAATCACAAGAGTAAAAAAAAAAGATAGGCTGTGAGTGAAGGAAGAACAGGAAGAGATGAAAAAGAGCCAAATGGAACTTCTAAAAACAAAAAATATGGAAATGGAAAGTTCAACAAACATCCTAAACAAATCAGTATTGGGAGCTAGAGTGACACAACTGCTCAGAATGGAGCACCAAGAGATAAAGAGATAGAAAATATAAAACAGACTTAAAAATGCAGTAGGCAATGAAAATATCAACACACACCTAATAGGAGTTTCAAGGAAAGAACTGTGAGATTGGACACAGGCAATATTCAGCAATAAGGGCTGGAAAGTGATGAAATACAGGAGTCGACAGACTCAAAGAATGAGTCGTGAGTAGGATAAATAAAAATAAATCCACACTTGTAGTAGAATTGCAGGTCACCAAAATGAGATCTTAAAAGTAAACAAAGATCTTTGTAATTTACCTATAAAGGGGCAGTAATCCAACTGACAGACTTCTCAATAACAATAGGAAAATACAGAAAACTATGGAATAATATCTTTACAGATGTTATTAGAGAAAATAACAGTTAACCTAGAATTATCACCAGAAAAACCACTCAAAGATGTGCTTCCAAGACTGAAATTAAACTCAGAAGAAAAGAAAGGAATTCAAGAAGGAACAACAGGTAGGAAACTGATAAATATGTACATATGTCTAAATGATTATGAACAGTAAGGATTATCAACTTGGAAGACACAAAATCAAAGTGGAATTAAAATGCTGGACAACAATTATACATAAGATTGGAGGGGAGTAATTGATGTTAAAACATTCTGAAGCCCTAATATTGCTTATAAGGAGGAAAGAAGTTTTAGGCTTTGAAATTGAATGTAAGATATCCTAAGATGTCCAAACCAATGGATGCAGTGAAAGGGAGTTAACACACCCAAAACAAATAAACAAACAAACCTACATATCAATCCTATAGAAGGCAAATAAAGAGGAAAAACATGAGCAAAGAAAAAGCACGCTAAATAAAAAGGACAAAATAAGATGCCAGAAATAATTCCCAACAACATCAATCACAACAGAAGAAATGTGCCAGTTAAAAGACAGAGACTGTTAGATTAAATTTTAGAAATATCATTTCACTGTATGTTGTTTATAGGAGAAACCTGTAAGATATAAGCATACATAAAGATAAAAATAATGGATTGGAAAACCTAGATGTCCGTCAGTTGATGAAGGGGTCAATATTGTATGGTGTATCCATGCTATGGAATATTATTCGGCCATAATAAGGAATGAAGTACTGATTCATGTTACAACCTGGATGAACCTTGAAAACATTATGCTATGTGAAAGAAGCCAGACACAAAAGGCCACCTGTTGTTTGAGTCCGTTTATATGAGATGCTAAGAATAAGCAAATTATAGAGATAGAGAGCAGATTCGTGGCTGCCGGGGGGCAGGGAGGAGAGGAAAGTGGAGATTGATAGCTAATGGTACAGCTTATCTTTGGGGGTAGATAAAAAAGCAGCGATTACTGCACAACTGTGTGAATAAACTATAACCACTGAATTGCACACTAAAATGATGAATTTATGGTATGTAAATTATATCTCAATAAAATATAATTTTTTTTAAACAATGGATTGGAAATACAAACTAAATACCAATTTTAAAAAAACAATTGCAGTCATACTAAGCCCTGACAGTAGACTTTAAGGCAAACAGCAGGGATAAGGAGAGTTACTACATGATAAAAGTGTCCACTCACCAGGCAGATAAAACAAACTCTAAAAACATAGCCTCAAAACGTATAAAGCAAAATTGATAGTGTTACAAGGAGGAACTGACAGATCTACCATAACAGCAGGAAATTTTAACATAGCTCTCTCAATAATTGTCCTGAACAAATAAAAATCGGTAAGGATATAGAAGATTTGAGGCATACACTAAAATAAGCTTAAAGCCAGGCGTGGTGGCTCATGCCTGTAATCCCAGCACTTTGGGAGGCTGAGGCAGGACAATCGATTGAGGCCCAGAGTTTGAGACCAGCCTGGGCAGCACAGCGAGACTTCATCTCTATAAAACATATATTTTTTTAATTAAGCAAGTGTGATGGCTTGCTCCTGTAGTCCCAGCTACTCCAGAGGCTGAGGCAGGAGGATCACTTGAGCCCAGGAGTTGGAGGCTGCAGTGAGCTATGATCACACCACTGTACTCCAGCCTGGGCAATAGGACAAGACCCAAGTGTCTAAAAAATAAATAAATAAAACCTTTAAAAAATTTTTTTAAAATAAGCTTGATTCATAGATGTATATAGAACACTGCACATAGAAATTAGAAAAAACACAATATTTTTCCAAGTTCACATGAAACTATACAAAAAACTAACCATCTACTAGGTACAATGCCACCAAAAAAAATTCCAACAAATACAAGAGAATCAAAATCTAAGAGCATGTTATCTGACCACAATGTAATAAAACAGAAATCAATGATAAAAAAGATAACCAGAGAATCTCTACACATTTGAAAACTTAAATGTGTACTTGTAAATAATTCAGAAGTTAAAGAAGAAACCATAATAGAAATTAGAAAATATTTCCAATTAAATTATTAGAGATATATCTATATATATATTTGATATATATTATAGATTTATCATAAATATATCATTTGATATATATTAGCAATATATATCAGAACTTCATAATACACACAAAGAGAGAAAAATGTGAACATTGGAAAAGAATGCCTATATTAGAAAAGAATAAAAGGCTAAATATCAGAGATCTGAGCATTCAACTCAAAAAATTACAAACAAAAAACAGAGTAACCCAAAGAAAGATAAAGGCAAAAAATATAGTAAGAGCAGAAATTTTAAAAATAGAAAGCCAATTACAAAAAAGATTGAAAAAACCAAGTTCTTTGCAAAAACTAATAAAATGGCAAACCCACAGCAAGACTGACAAGGAAAAAGAATACAAACAGCATTAGGAATGAAAAAGAAGACATAGTTATCACAGATTTAGCAGAGATTTTTTTAAAACTATAGATTACTATGAACAACTTTTTGCAATTCATATAAAAACTTAAATGAAATGGACCGTTTCCTAGGAAAAAAAATGGTTTGCCAAAACAAACTCAAAAAGAAATGGAAAACTCAAATAAGCCTATAAAAGATAGCAAATCAATAGTTAATCTACACACAAAAACAAAAACACTAGGCCCAGACAGTTTAAGAGGCAATTCTGTCTTCTACAAAATGTTTCAGAAAATAGAAAAGAAGGAAAATCTCCTCAATTCATTTTATGACACTAGTAAACCTTGAAACAAATGCCAGATGAGAACAGTAAAGGAAATGAAAATTATGAGCCAATCTCACTTATGAACAATAGACAGAAAAATTCTAAATAAAAGTCTAGCAAATCAGATTTTAGAAGATAATATTTCACGATCAAGAAGCGCATATCCCGGTAATACAAGTATAGATCAACTTTAGAAAATCTATTAATGTAATTCATTCCATTAACATATTAAAGGACATAGTGGCACACACCTATAATCCCCAGCTACTCAGGAAGCTGAGGCAGGAGAATCCCTTGAGCACAGGAGTTCAAGGCCAGCCCGGGCAATACGACAAGACCCGGTCTCTCAAAAAAAAAAAAAATTAAAGAAGAAAAATCTATGATCACCATCACCTCAGAAGATACAGAAAAACCACTTGATAAAATTCAACACCCATTTATCATTTTTTAAAAAAACTCCTGCTGGCCATTGTGGCATGTGCCTATAGTCCCAGCTGTTTGGGAGGCTAAGGCAGGAGTCCCAGCTGTTTGGGAGGCTAAGGCTGTTTGGATTGCTTGAAGTCAGGAGTTAGAGTCCAGTCTAAGTAGCAAGACCACATCTCTTAAACACTCACACAAACTCCTAATAAATTAGGAATAGCTCGGGTGCAATGGCTCATGCCTGTAATCCCAGCACTTTGGGAAGCCAAGGTGGGAGGGTCACTTGAGGCCAGGAGTTCAAGACAAGCCTTGACAACATAGAAAGAATCCTGTCTCTACAAAAAATTTAAAAATTGTCCATGCATGGTGGCACACACCTGTAGTCCAGCTACTCAAGAGACTCAGGCAGGAGGATCACTTGAGCCAAGGAGTTGGAGGCTGCAGTGAGCTATGATCAGGCCACTGCACTAAAGCCTGGACAACAGAGTGAGACCCTGTCTCTAAAAAAAAATAATGATAATAAAATAAAATAAAATAGGAATAGAAGGGGATTTCCTTAGGAAACAAATCAGATTTGAGAATTTTCTCTAATAATGATCTTTGGGTGAGATTACTAGCACTTGAAACTGAGTGGGCAGAGAAACTTCCCAATGCCTGCCTGGTAACATCTCATCGTTACTACTGACTAGGCACAGCTGCATGCCTCCTTTCCTTTTCTGAATAGGAATTCTTGTTATGCTTTATCCTGTACCTGGTCACCACTGGTCATTTGCTAGAGAGAGGGAGGGTTTGGGACTTGCTTTTGAGTTCAAAGATCACCAGATGACCTAGAACTACAACAGGACCTAAAGGAGAGGCCTACATGTCACCTGGAAATCTGGAATTTGATCTGGAAGTAGTGACTAGACGTGGCTGGGGCTTGTGTCCCTTGGGGAGAAGGTGCTGTGTTGTGTGTATGAGGACAAGTGAAACAGATACCAGGCGAATGGAAAGGTAGGCTGTGGTAAAAAGTGGCTGGCAGTTCACAAACCCCATTTCTTCTTCCTTCTGGACTAACAGGCAGACTATAGTCTCCAGCGCCCTTTGCAATGATGTGTGGCCACGTGACTGAGTCCCAGCCATGGGAGAGCAGGCACAAGAGGTGCACGCCACTTCCAGGCTCAGCCCGTGAAATGCTCCTCTGCATGATTCTCCACATTCTTTCCACCTCCACGGTGCCCTCAGAAGCCACATGTTGGAAAGAACCTGGGTCTCTGGTGTGATCTTTTAAAGAACCGGCCACCCACACAATACATGTTTTGAAACTTAAGTGGGCAAGAAATAAACGTATTTTTTATTACAGATTGAGATGTTGAGGCCTGTTATAGCAGCTAATATTATCTTAACTAACAGAGGTAACTATAAACAACATGTCATCATTAAGGTCAAATGTTAAATCCATTCCCTTTGCTGATTTGTCATTCCTTGATATATCAACAACAAATCAAAATATTTACACTCTCCTCACCTTTCATTATGGTGCTGGAGGTTCTAGCAAGTACAGTGAGATAGGTAGGTAGGTAGACAGACAGAGGGCAGGCACAAGAATTGAAAAGGAAAAAACAAAAATGTCATTATTCACAGTGGATGTAAATATGTAGAAAATCCAAGAGTTTCTAAAGATACATTATTAAGAACTAATAAAAGAGTTTGGTAACTTTGCTAAAAGTTATAGAAAAGTCAGTTGTGATCCTATATAATAGCAACAAACAATTAGAAAATGTAATTTTTAAACAATATACAATTTATAATAGCACAAAAAATACAATATACCAAAGAATAAATCTAACCAAAAAGTATACAAGTTGTTTTATGGAGAAAATTATACACAAAAGACACTTAAAAGACTTGTAGAAATGATACATGTTATGTTTCTGACTGGGAAGGCCCAATATCCACAAGATATAAATTCTCCCCCAAATTAATCTATAAATTTCAGGTACAGTCATGTGTCACTTAACAACAAGGACACGTTCTGAAAAATGCATCGTTTTGTCACTGTGGAAACATCATAGAGGATACTTACACAAACCTAGATGGCATAGCCTACTACACACCTAGGTTGTATGGTACAGCCTATTGCTCCGACACTACAAATGTTTACAGCATGTTACTGTACTGAATACTGTAGGCAACTGGAACACAATGGTAAGTATTTATATATCTAAACATATCTAAACACAGAAAAGGAATTTTTTAGCTTCATTATAATCTTATGGGACCACCATCATATACGCAGTCTGCTATTAACCAAAACGTTGTTATGCAGTGCATGACTGTAATTCCAATCAAATCCAATCAAATTCCAATAAGGCCAGGGATAACCAAGACAATCTGGGAGGTAGGGAATCATAGAAATGACCTTATCAGATAAGATTTCTTATAAAGCTATCGTAATTAAAACGTGGTTGTATTGTTGCAGGGACAGATAAATGTACATCTACGGAAATGAGTACTTACGATATTGTTAACCATGTGACTATGCTACAAATAAATTTTTTAATGTTTATACTTCCAAAGAGATACCATAAGCAAAGTGAAAGGACAAGTCATGATCTGAAGATATTTATAGTCATATAATAAAGTATCCAGACTACACAAAGAAATTCTTAATAAGAAAAAGACAATCCATTAAAAACTAGACAAAGATATGAACAGCAAATCACAGAAGTGAAACCTGATGGCCAATAAACAAATGAAAGGTTACTCAATCTCATTAATAATCAGGAAAATGCTATTTAAATTTACATTGCAATGTAATTTCACCCTCATACAAGTGGCAGTAATTAACAAGTTCAATAACACCCAATGTTGATGAGCTCCTAGGGAAACAGGGTGCCTTATACACTTCTAGTAGAAGTGCAAATTGGCACCGCCACTTCAGAGAGCAATTCGGCAAAATCTAATTAAGTTAAACATGTGTATACCCTGCTATGCAGCAGTTACATTTTTAAGTATATACCCTAGAGAAAGTCAAGTACGTATATACAAAGAAACATTTAAAGAATGTTCATAGTATCACTGTTTGTAATAAAGAAATTGGAAACAACCTAAATGACCATCACCAAAAGAACAGATAAATTGTGGTATATTTACAGAATGAAATGGTAAAAGAATGAATGAATTAGAGTTACATATATTAACATAGATAAATCTCAAAATATAATGTTAAGTTAAAAAAAAAATTACATAAAGGTATGCCCAATATGCCATTTATAAAGTTTTTAAAACATGCAAAATATTACACTATACATTATCCATTGCTATATTCATATGTAATAATAGTACAAAAATATACATGATGACAACCAAAAAATCCATATTAATGGTTACCTCAGGAGTGGGAGGGAAGAGAATAGGATAAAGGAAGAATGTATAAGGGAATCCAACTGTATCTGTAATACCTTTTCTATTATTTTTCATCTAAATAAAATTAATCTAAAATTTTAAAATGTATTGACATTTGATAGAACAGAGTAGTGGATAGTAAGTGATGGTTACACATCAGTGTTTGCTACATACTTCTCTATACTTTTCTATATAATGAACAAAATTTTTAAGTTGGACCCAGACTGTAAATAATTCAAGAGGCTTAAGAAAGCTCTTTCCCATCTTGCAAGATGGCAGGTGGAAAAGCTGAGAAGCCACTTACTAAGGAGAAGAAACCTGGAGCCAAGAAGGCTGAAGCCAGTGGCAAGGTTAAAAAAGGGTAACCTCAAGGCTTGATCAAGGCTAGAAAGCTCAAGAAGGAGGAACCCCACTATAGGTGAAATTCTGTCCTTGTCAGAAATTGGCAGATATTCCCAATCCACTATGTATTCCAGAAAGCCCATATATAAAAAGTACTTAGCCACTAAATCCAGGACTGAAAAGAAAAAAAAGGAGAAGCTTCTTGCCACTGTCACAAAACAAGTTGGTGGTGACGAGAATGGTGGTACCCAGGCAGTTAAACTTCACCAAATGCCTAGATATTACCCTACTGAAGATGTGCCTCAAAAGCTGTTGAGCCACAGCAAGAAACCCTTCAGTCAGCATGTGAAAAAACTGTAAGCTAGCATCCCTCCTGGGACCGTTGTGACCATCCGCACTGGGCACCACAGAGGCAAGAGGGTGGTTTTCCTGAAGCATCTGAGCAGTGGCTTCCTACTTGTGCCTGGACCTCTGGTCCTCAATCAAGCTCTTCTGCATGGAACACACCAGAAATTTGTCATCGCCACCTCCACAAAAATTTGTATCAGCAGTATGCAAATCCCAAAACATCTTACCAATGCTTACTTCAAGAAGCAGCAGCTGCGGAAGCCCACACACCAGGAAGATGAGATCTTCCACACACATAAAGAGAAATACGAGATTACAGAGCAGCACAAGGTTGATCAGAAAGCTGTGGACTCACAAATTTCACCAAAAATCAAAGCTATTCCTCAGCTCCAGGGCTATCTGTGATCTGTGTTTTCCCTGACAAATGGAGCCTATCCTCACAAACTGGTATTCTAAATTTCTTACCAAGAACCTAATAAAATAATGGATACAGTTTTTAAAAAAAAGAATCTTGAGAGAATTCCAACTTTTATACTTGACTATAATTCCTATTTTAAACAATTAACTCCTTACTACACTTTTTATTAAAGTGTATGTAAATAAGTATATACCATAAATTATAATAATCTATTCTCATATACAAATATAGCTCTGGATGATGAGTATAATTTCCTAATCTTTTTTCAATAAACAAAAATTCATTTCAGGCATCCAAATTGGAAAGGAAGAAGTAAAATTATCTCTGTTCATGGATGATATGATCTTATGTAAAAAACCCCAAAGATTCTACAAAAACACTATTAGAATTAATAAATGAGTCAGCAAAGTAGCAGGATATAAAGTCAACACACAATGAATAACCTGAAAAGGAAGTTAAAAAACAAGTGCATTTACAATAGCATCAGAAAGAATAAAATACTCAGGAATTTAACCAAGGAGGTGAAAGACTTGAACAACAAAAACCACAAAACATTGCTGAAAGAAATTAAAGAAAACACAAATAAATAGAAACATGTTCCATGTTTATGGATTGGAAGACACATATTATTAAGAAGTCAATACTGCCCAAAGCAATCTACAGATTCAACGCAATTCCTATTTAAACCCCAATGACATTTTTTGCAGAAATAGAAAAACCCATCCTAGGCCAGGTGCGGTGACCCATGCCTATAATCCCAGCACTTTGGGAGGCCGAGGAGGGAGGACTGCTTGAGGCTAGGAGTTCAAGACCAGCCTGAGCAACATAGTGAGACCCCCATCTCTACAAAAAATTTTAAAATTAGCCATGTGTGGTGGCACAAACCTGTAGTCCTAGCTACTTGGGAGGCTGAAGCAGGAGGATCACTTGAGCCCAGGAGCTCAAGGTTGCAGTGAGCTATGATTGTGCCACCACACTTCAGCCCGGGCAACAGAGCGATCCTATCTAAAAAAAAAAAAAAAAAAATGACCTACCTGGAGGGAGAAATCTATTTTGAGGGGAAGATTTTTTATAATAAAATTTTCAACTCTCTATATTGAAATCTATAATTTTAATGCAAACACAATCCTAATACCAACAAGATTTTTCAAGGAATTGCATAAGATGATTCTAAAATGGACATGAAAATGTAGATATGCAAAAGTAGTAAAAACAGTTTTGAAAAAGGAGAGAGGGAGAACTTATCCTATCAAATATCAAGACATATTACAAAACTGTAGGAATTAATACCGCTTGGTGTTAAAGGATAGACAGACTGAAGGAGTGTCATTGAGAACTCAGAAGGTCCATGTGTATATAGAGTCATTTCAAAACAGCAGGAGAAAATTGGACCTGTTAATAATGGTATTGAGGCAACTGAATGTCCATTTGGGGAAAAAATAAAATTATATCCCTATGCACTACTCTCAAAAACAAATTCCAGAAAGATGAAAGAACCCAAACATGCCAAAAAAGTCAAAGCTTTAGAAGAAAACATAAAGTTAGAAGAAGTCTTCTTAAATCACAAACAGATGTATGTAAAGAAAAAATGATAAATTTGACTAAATAAAAATGTAAAAGTTTGAATGGCAGAAAACACAAGCGACATGAAAAGTCATTCTGCATACTATAAAATGTTATCACACACATAACAAAGTATCCAGCCTATATAAATATCTCCTAGGAAAAAAGATAACCCAATGGAAAAATGGATAGACATGCAATTCATTAGAAAGGAAATAGTAGCTGCTACCACTAGTAGTAATAGTAGCAGTATTGAAGAATTTTTTAAACAAGACACAAAAATCCCAAATCATTTAAAAAAAGATCGATTTTTAAAATTCAACTCTATTAAAAACTTAATTATCTCTGTAACAAAGAACACTGTAAACAAAGTAAAGATAAACTTCAGACTGGGAGAAGATATTTGCAATATACTAATGAAAGATTAGTATCTACAATATATAAAGAATTCCTATAAATCAAGAAGAAAAAGACAACCCTATAAAAAGTGGACAAAAGACTTAAACAGGCAACTCACAGAAAGAAATGGCCAATAAATGAGAAGCAATGTTTAACCTAACTGGTAATCAGAAAAATGCATTTAAAAGTGCAGTGAGATTTCATGTCACATCTATCATGTTGGCCAATCATGAGAAACTCTAACAATGAGCCAATTATTGGCAAGGATGGAGAGTAATGGTGAGAGTATAAATGGTTACACTGATTTGGAAACCAATCCAATCAGGATGTTCATCAATGTTCACATCACATTTCATCAAACCTAAGACAATACTGATTACAAGATGCATCATTATTTCATATGCCAATAAAAGAATAAAACTTCCGAATACTTATAAGACACCATGGATATCAGAAATGTTAAAATGAGAAAAAAGGTACATCTCAGACTATATGAAATATTGTAATAGTGAAAAAATTAGAAATAACCTAAATGTTCATTCATCACAGAAATGGCTCAATAAAATGCACTATACATGTGTACAATGAAATTCTTATAGCAGTTAAAAGGAATAGATCAAAAAAGGATATCACTAAGTGAAAATAGCAAGATGCAGAATGATATACAGCTAATATTTATGTGTGCACACACAAGAAATCATCTCAAACTTTTTTAAATTACCTTTTATGGTAGATGGATTGCATTAAAGCCTCAATTTTTCATACTTCCCTGAATACATGCATCTTTGTAATGCCTGCCCATACTGACTCTGGACTTAGCTCTGTGATTTGCTTTGGCCAATTGTGCAGTAGAAAACTTGGCATAAGCAGAAGCTTGAATAAACGCTATGGCATCACCTTATAGTTCTTCTCAGCTAGACAAAAGGAAATCAGGAGTCTTAAGATATTGTCTGACATGCCCAGAGTAGCAGTGATTAAGCCTAAAAAAGATGAAGTTCTCAAAAAATTACGGGTGTGGCTTTTGACAAATGGCATTAAATGGAATGAGATGCATTAAAAAACCAGGAAGTTTTTGAGGATGTTGCATTGTCATAAGTGCCCCCAGCCTGAGTAGAAATTATTCAAAATGCAAAAAGGCCTATGGACAAGAAGGTGGCTTAGAAATTGCTTGAAAGCCATATTTTCTCTTCAGAAGTAGCCAAGGAGGGTAATGAAAAAAGAAGGACATCTCAAAGAGTGACACCAAGGGCCTTGGAAAATAATGGATTAGAAAGCCACTCCCAGCAAGAGCGGAACTGGGTGTTAATCAAGGGAGATTCACCACACCTGTAGTAAGGGGTACCTAGAAGTAGAGTCCCACCAGCAAAGGGGAACCTGGTAATATTTTCCCATCTTGATTTTAGAATTGCTATGGACAATGATGCAATGTACTCCCACTCTTTCCCCCTTAATTAGCAGTGTCTATTATAGTCGTCCTATCCCTGTCTCACCATTGTATAGTGAGGGAGTATAACTTATATTTCAGTTCATAGGTCCCCAGACCAAGAGAAATTACACCCAAGGAGCCACATGCAGACATGATGTAGATCATGAGATCCTAGCCTCCAAGCATAATGATGTGATTGGATAATTTTGGGGGATCCTAGAATGGAGTGAGCATATTTTTCATATGGGAGGGATACAGTTAGATGCAAACAGTGGACAGTAGATTGACTCCATTAGTGGCCCCAGAGTTTCACGCCTCCCTGTGTCTGTGCCTCTTAGTAGTGTCCTCTCATCCCAACTCTGTACTTAACCATGTGACTTGCTTCTGCCAATGGGACAGAGGCAAATTTGACACAAGAAGGGTCTTCCAAAATTGGCTGAATGTTTATTGGACCCTCATGATAAGAATGTTCCCAGAAGACCCTAATGGAAGGATATGACAGACAAGTGCAGGAGAGCAAAATCACTCCAGGCTATCTGGGCCAACCACACCAAAGCCATCCTGCCAGTTGACTCCAGATGCCTGAGTGAGGTCAGCCCAGCCACCTGCAAACTCATGGATAAATGGTTGTTTTAAGCAACTAAGTTTTGGGGTGACATGTTAAGAGATAGAATGGTATTCAAAGAAGACTTTAGCCTTACTAGTAATTTTTCTTTTAAAAAAGTAATCCTTCCACCTCAGCCTCCCGAGTAGCTGGGATTACAGGCACACACCACCATGCTAGGCAAAGATTCATTTTAAAAAGTGGCAAAGGCTACAAACAGATAATTCTTGAAAGAGTAAATACAAATGCCCAAAACCTTATAGAAAGATGCTCAGCCCTACTAGTATTTAGACAAACACAGATTAAAATAGTTGGATCTGATATTACTCATCAAATTGGCAAAAAGAATAAGTTTAATAGCATCAAACATTTATGAAGATATGTGGAAACGGGCACCTGGAAGAGTGCTGGTGGAAGTACAAACTACTATAGACACCTTGTCCATGTCTGAATATTCTAAGACCAGAAATTTCTATTCTTAGTATCCATTCAGCACTAAAAAGCACCAAAAAATATTGTGCCTCCCTACCACACCTCCCACCAGACTAATACGTAACTCTCAAAATAAAAAACAATAGACATTTAGAGACATTTCACTGCAAAGAATATACAGATGGCAAATAAACACATGAAAGATGTTCAACATCATTAGCCATTAGGGAAACGCAAATCAAGATCACAAGGAGCCGTCAATATAGCAGTCAGAACAGCTAAAATAAATAGCGACAGTGCCAACTGCTGACGAGGAAGTAGAGAAACCGCATCTCTCATACATGGCTGGTATACATTTCTTTAAAAACTAAGCATATACTTATCACATAACCAGCAATTGCATTTGACCCAGCAATTCCCGAGAAATGAAAACATATATCCATATAACACTTGTATGTGATTGTTCATAGCAGCTTTATTTATAATAGCCAAAAATGAGAAACAACAAAAACCTCCCTGAACAGAATGAATGGTCAAACCCCCATACCAGAGAATACTACTCATCAATAAAAAGGAATAAACTATTGATACATGCAGCAACTTGGATGGAGCTCAAGGGCATCATACTGAGTGAAAAAAGCCCATCTCAAAAGGTCACATACTCTATGATTCCATTTACATGACATTCTAAAGATGACAAAATTAGAGACAGAAATGGATTAGTGGCTCCAGAGATTTAGGGATGGCTGAGGAAGGTGGGATGGGTGTGACCCTAAAGAGGTAGCGCCAGGGAGATCTTCATAGCAAGGGACTAATTCTGTATCTCTATTGCAGTGGCATCTATGCCAATCTACACAACTGATAAAATGACATAAACCATACAACACAGCATACTAATGTCAGTTTCCTGCTTTTGATATTGTCTTGTAATACATAAGATGTAACCATCTAGGGAAACTGGGTAAAGGGTACACAGGACTTCTATGACTATCTTTATTTCTACTTTTTTTTTTTTCCCTTAGGGACAAGGTCTCGCTCTGTCACCCTGGCTGGGGTGCAGTGGCCCAATCATAGGTCACTGTAACCTCAAATTCCTGGGCTCAATCCATCCTCCTGCCTGAGTCTCCCCAGTAGCTGGGACTACAGGAGCATACCACCACACACCCAGCTAATTTTTTTATTTTTGTAGATATAGAGTCTATAAAATAGAGTCTATATTGCCCAGACTGGTCTTAAACACCTGGACTCAAGTGATCCTCCAGCCTCAGCCTCCCAAAGTGCTGGGATTATAGGCATGAGCCACTGCGCCAGCCCATACTATCTTTATAACTTCTTGTGAATCCATAATTATTTCTAAATTAAAAACTTTTTAAATAATTTAATGAATAATAAAAGCAATACTAAATCATAATATAAAACTTACATATATGTCAAAATAAAATAGCTTATTTCTAAATCTTCTGATGGCAAAATTATAGATATGTCATCCAATATCTGGTGTCCCTGCAGGGCAAGTGGTGGTCAGAGCACATGTTCACGTGGTTTACTTCATGATAACCTAGCCAAGCAGCTTCTAGAACAGTATTTTTCCTTCTATAGGTTGAGATCCATTCATGAACTGTGAAATAAAGTTAGTGGCTAGCAACCAGCATTTATTTTGAATGAAACAGAATAGAGTAATCTAGAAAATACCACAATGCAACACAGGTAGTAAGGACAAGTATAATTTCCTGAAATTTTATTTGTTTTATATGTGGGTGTGTACATTGGGTCACTATATAAAATGCATTTCTTAGCCAGTGGCACAAGCCTGTAGTCCCAGCGACTCAGGAGGCTGAGGCAGGAGGATTGCTTGAGCCCAAGAGTTTGAGACTGCAGTGAGCTATGAAGGTGCCACTGCACTCTAGACTGAGCAACAGAGCAAGACCCCGTCTCAACAAAATAAATAAATAAAAAATAAGATGGACCTTTGGTGGACCTTTGGGTACTGATGATATGGCTAGATCTCCAAGATATTTTGTTAGGAAAAAAAAAGTCATAGAATGATATATGTTACCTCTTATATTTTTAAATACACACACATAAACATACACATAAACAATACAGATTTTCCATGGGTACATTTGTACATCTGTAGCTGCATTGAATAAATTTCCAGAAGGGTATACACCAAACTGATAACCATAGCAACCGCTAGGAAGACAGGAAAGGCACCAAAATTGTAGTGGTCAAAGGGGACTTCAGCCTTATTTTGTATGGTTTTCCTTTCCAAAAATGAGAACATATTCATGCACGTGTTATTTTGGTAATTAAAGTTTTTTGTGAGTGTGGTTTTTTGGGGGGATTTTTTGTTTTTGTTTTTAACAGACGGGGTCTCACTCTGTCACTGAGGCTAAAGTGCAGTGGTGCAATCATAGCTCACTGTAACCTCAAACTCCTGGCCCTCAAGCAATGCTCCTGCCTCAGCCTCCCGAGTAGCTAGAATTACAAGCCCATGCCACCACACCCAGCTAATTCCACCACCACCCCCATAGAGACAAGGTCTGCCTATGTTGCTCAGGCTGATCTCAAATTCCTGGTCTCAAACGATCCTGCTACCTCAGCCTCCCAAAGTGCTAGGATTACAGGTGTGAGCCACCACACCTGACCTAAAGTTATTTTTAATAATATAAAAGTTTGTAATAAACTACTCCAAGGAGTCAAATATAGATTGATTCTTTTATTGTGTTCCTGCATTAATAAAGTTTTATATTTTATTTCATAAACAAAGGAAAAAAGAGCCAAGGAAAACAGCTCCAGAAGCACATTTGCTCCCCTCCACTCCCATCCGACAAGTGTCAACTAGAACTAAGTACTCCATTTCTGTGTCCCAGCACCTCAAGAGTGGGCCTGAGTGGTCAGCCACGAAAGCAACTTGGCTGCTGTCCTATCTCAAGGCAAAAAATTCATTCCGTGTTCAATGATGTGCCCTAGTGTGGTCAAATAAAGCCCTGCTAAGAGCCACCACAGTTCCCCACCTGGTCTAAATGCCTCCCGCCCAGCAGAGGAGCAAAGTACCCACGTGCCCGAGGCCTATTGACCAGTCCAAGTGGATCTGGGCCTAGGGAAACCCAGAGCCTGTCCAGAGAGAGAAATACACAAAAATGGACATGAAGGGTAAGGAAAGAGCTCAAAGCCACTTTGCTTCTAGCCCAGGGACTTGTTGTACATACACACATACACACATACACACACACACGGTAAGGAGAAAGCTGCATTTTCCCCAGGCCCTGGACCCTGAGGAAAATCCCATTGTCTCTAATGCCCCATGAGAAGGACAGGGGCCATTTTATCACTTATTTCTCAGGATCCAATTCCAGACCTCAGCCCCAAGCATAACCCTCAGGTTTCTATTAAGAAGTCTGTACACTGAGGGTTGGGAGAATGCCAGGGGCCAGGGAAGGGCAGTGTCCCCAGGCCCCAGTGGTGATAGCACAATTCACCCCATGTGTTCCAGCCTCCTATCCCAGACCCCTAAGCCCTTGCTGTCTCCCAGTCCTCTCCCTCCCTCACTGGCTTGATTTGGATCCTTTGTTCTCAGCCTTGCCCATGCATAAGGGAAACCTCACACCCACCTAGACTAACAGAGTTACAGATGAAGCAAAATGTTTCCTTGAGAGATTGTTCAGTGGGAAAGTGCATTATAGTAGGCCAATGTGGGAGTCTAGCATTAAGTCATACTGTCTGTCAAGCACCTGCACCTTACACACACACTCTCTTATAATTCTTTGGTGTAGAATTTGTAGGTCATGGAGCTGGTCAGAGGCTGAGCCAGAATTTTGACCCTAACTCTTTCAAAGTGTGGCACAAACCCCAATAGCTGTAATGGAAAAAGAGTGATAAATTTGACTACATAAATATTAAAATGCATCTATACCCCAAAACAGTTGAAAAACTTGGAAAACATACATAGCAACACATACAACATATACAACAAAGGACTAAGTTATCAAGACTCACAAAAACCAATAACACAGCTTAATAAGAAAATTAACAACAGATGTGAACAGATAGTTTACGGGGGAAAAAATACAACAGGACAATTTACACTGCTAATTTTCCTACCTCCTTGCCTACACTGGTTTTGGCAGGATAATGTTTATCAATATTAAAAATTCATATGTCCTTTGACCTAATAATTACACTGCTAAGATTTACTCTCTGAATTTATTTGCAAAGGCTCCCCAAGAAATGTGTATGAAATACTTACAGCATTGTTTGTAAGAGGAAAAAAACTAGAAACCAGAAAAGTGACTGTCAAAGGGACTAATTAAATAAAATTGTGGTATATTCATACAAGGACCACTACGTAGCTATGAAAAAGGATGATTTAGATCTGCATGTACTCACAAGGAAAAATTTAGGCTAAGTTATTATTTGAAGAAAATAAAAGCAAAGTGAAGAAAAGTATAATCCCTTCTGAGTTTAAAAAAGAAAATAATGTATAGATTATACATGCAAGCATATGCATAATTTTTCCCAAAGGGAATCCATAAAAAACAACATAGTTATTTATGAGGAGAAGATAGGGCAAGAAGATTCAGCACTTTTTTCATTTTTCCCTTATTGTAGTTCGAGTTTTCTTTTGTTCGAGCTGGGCGTGGTGGTGCACGCCTGTAGTCCAGCTACTCCGGAGGCTGAGGCAGGAGGATCGCTTGAGCCCAGGAGTTCAAGGCTACAGTGCACTATGATCACACTCGTGAATTGCCACTGAGCTCCAGCATGGGCAACATAGCAAGACTTCATCTCAAAAAAAATTTTTGTTTGTTTGTTTTTTAATAATATCAACAGGATTTTCCTGGGTGGGAAGATTATGGCCAATTGTTTTTCTCCTTAGTAGCTCCCTATATTAAAAGAAAAATAGCCTATTAAAGAATATATGTATGTGTGCATATATATGTATATATTTAATTCTTTAATATACAGTCATGTGCCACATGATGATGGTTTAGTCAGCGATGGACCACATATACAACAGTGGTCCCATAAGATTATACCACCATATTTTCACTGTACCTTTTCTATGTTTAAATATGTTTAGATACACAAATACTTACCATTGTGTTCCAATTGCCTACAGTATTCAGTAGAGTAACATGCTGTATGGGTTTGTAGTCTATAAACAACAGGCTATGCCATTTAGCCTAAGTGTGTAGTAGGCTGTGCCATCTAGGTTTGTGTAAGTACACTCTATGATGTTCACACAGCGATGAAATCATCTAAGTACGCATTTCTCAGAACGTATCCCCGTCATCAAGCTATGCACAGCTGTAAATATATTTGGAAGAGGTTCTGGTGGTGGAACTGACACCTACCAGCACCTGCCAGTTTCCTATTGCCTTTACTGGCCATGAGCTCTTTGCAGTCACAAGAGCCTCTGCCCCGTCCTAGCTGTGGTACCTGCCAGCCTCTCACAATTCCAACAGACCCCAGGCAGGATGATCATTGCCTTGCACCAAGCCTGCCTGCAAAGGGCAAAAAGGCTAAGAAAGAGCCCTCCAAAATGGTTCTGACCCGACCCAAGGCAGCCAAAAGAGAAGCTCATTCCTCACACACACCTTCCCTGGCTGGGAAGGACTCTGACCCTAAAGATGAGCCTCGGTCAAGCGGATCCTCTCCACCGTCTCTTCCAAGCAGTCTCAGGACCTGGTCCACGACACAACCTGTAAGGAGTGCCAGAGACGTCTGGCTCCTCCGGCCCCTCTACTCATCTTTAGTGAATGTAAAATTCATGCTTGAAATCGCAGCTCCCTCTGAAGACACTCATCAGCTCCTGGGCATTTTCTTCACTCCAATTCCATGCTCTGATTGTAACACCCAAATTGATTTTTCTGGAAATTACAAGTATTGGCTGAATCCCCATTACACTTCCTTGCATCAGGTGGTGCTAAACTTCAGGCTGCGGGGATGTCCTGGTTCTGCTGCTCACAGGCCTGCTTACCTGGCCTGCATGTGGCACTTTGAGGAAATCTGACTATCAAATCTGTATCTCCCACCTCAGACATGAGCCCCAAAGGAATTTCTGTCTTGATTATTTATGCTCCCCTTGTTTTCAGCTTCTGGGGCTGTGGGAACATTTTCTTTCTACCCACAGCAGTTTTACTGAGCTCTAAGAGAAACACCCCCCAACCTCTAATCCTCAAATATCCCCCATCTGGGCACCTTCATTAAGCCCTGGAAGTGGCCAAGCACCAGCACACAGGCCCGAGCTTTGTGGCTGAGACAGAGCAAGTGTGAGGAGTTCACAGTCTGGAAAGAGGGGCAAGACACAGGAAAGATGCCAGCTGGAGGGACCTCAAGGCAGAGTTTGTAACACAACTACCACAGGAAGGCCTCTGGCAGCCCTACCATGAAGAGCTCTTTAGGGTTAAGGGAATGAATCCCTATAAGCCACCCTGCTCTGGCGGCTCTGGCCTCCCATAAGGGCTGGAGAGTCCAGGACTTGCCCCTCACAGTCACTGAGGCCAGACAGGACACTGAGGAAACCTGGGCTTCCCACCTGAGCCAATCCCCTGCCTGACACTTGGCCCCTTTGCACACAGACACACCACCCAAGGTCCCAGATAGCCACTGGAAAACCCCAAGAGGAAAAAGAGGAGGGCTACAACAGAGCAGATTGGCCTAAGACCTTTTTCTGAGCCAGAGAATCTGAGGAGGGGCTGGCAGAGAGCAATACAGAGCTAGAGAGGTGGCAGGGGACACTGAGGAGGAGAGGGGCCAACCACTGTGGTCATCTCCTTAAGGGAGACCGCGGAGGTGGTGGGACAGGAAATTCAGGAAGGGGACAGGGAGCAGAGGCTTACCGTCTCCACACAGCGCCCTGCCTCTGGCCCAGCGATCATGCTTCCTTCTATGGGATTAGGGTTTGCCAGGAACTTGGACCAGGAACTTGTCCAGAACAAACCTGGACAGACTCATGGGAGATCCAGAAACACAGGAGAAGCTTTCAGAGCCACTTCTCAGAGGTAAATTTGTCACTATTCTTCTCAGCTCTTATAATCCCAGAATGTACTGAATCACAGGGCCCAAGTCAAGCAGCTCATATGGCAGGGCCCCAGAAAATACCTTCACCCTAATGACCAAGTCCTTCTTCACAAGCCTGGCGAGGGCTGCGTCACTCTGAGACGAAGTGATGGTGTAACACTGAACAAAGCTCCTGGGCCCTGTAAGGCTTTGGAACCTCTACCTCTCTGGCCCCAGGGCCCAGCCCTGGCCTTAGAGGAAGGAACTGAACCACCAATGCCCTCCAGTGCCATGATCATAACTGTGCAGATACTCCCTCGAGGGGGGTTGCCTTAACACAAAAAGGGAAGAACTCCAGGATATTGAACACCAACGCAAGTTGGCGGAGGCAGTGTTTCTGGGCAACAGGGGACTTTTCTAGCGCTCTTGCAAACCCTACCAGAAGGGACCATGTACCTCTAGAGGCTGGGTCCAGGCAAAAAGCGAAAGCCAGTGACTGGGTACAACTTCTTTACAGGCCAACACCACTCTGGGCTTTGGCAAAGTGACCGGCAATGAGTCTGCACTGCCATGCTAGGTCTACTCCTCGCACTAAGCACCAGGACCCAGCTCCTGACACCAGGAAGGAGGACTGACACGGGGAATAGAAAGCCAGGTGCACACATGCGCCACCAGCCCCTCAAGTCCTAGGATATGCCTGAGGAGACCATCGAAGGCCGATACGGGCTTCATAGATGAGCAGCCATGCTTCTGTTGTGAGAATTACTGTGAAGACCACTCTGGGGCCTGATAGATGCCATAACTGGAAACCCATCTGTTAACCAGTCAGGTGTTACACAAAAAAGTGTCCCTGTGGCTACTCTGAATTCTTGGGCAGTTGAATTCCTGACCTTCAGTTCCACTTTACTAGAGCAAGTCATAGCACATTGATTTAATGTATGGAAAAGAGGAAGAATGAGATGAAATAGTGAAATATTCATCAACATAAATAAAATTTTGCAAAGCTAGATAAACTAGGTGGGGCTCTTACTCTTCAATACTTTTTCTACTTCGGCTCATTTTAATTATATTTCTTTTTTTTACTTGCTTTAAGAAAACCAGCTATGGAGGCTTTTAAAGGGAATCAATATTCCAGATGCACAATGGAAAAGATTTAAAAAAAAAAGAAAAGAACTCTATGGCTAACCAGCAAACCAGGTTCTGGTGTTCTGAGGAGAGAACGTATTTGTGGGAATGATGGGCATTCCCGCTGCATTTGCCAACCATCCCTCAGATTTCTCCAGAATCTACTAAAAGCAAAATACCACTGAGAGAGAGTAAGACCCCAGAAGACAAAATATGAAGGGAGTTTGATAAACATTGCATCTTGTTTCCAGTCGTTTCCTAACCCCAGAAGAGCCAGGCCTCTCACAGGATTTATAACCCCAGGTGTTTGGAAGATATATAAATGGAAAGTTTTGGGAGCTTAAAGCACTTTCATCAAGGGTGGGTCAGAGCTGAACTGATCACTCATTCTCCTCCATGAAACAAGAACTTCTCTGCATCCAAGGGGCAGTGCAGGAACTTTTGATAGTGTATACCATTGGAGGCACTGGCATGGTTATGAGGCCAGGCCGGAGAGGTGAAGTGGTCACAGCAAACAAGTGGCAGAGCCTGACTTGCAAGCCCAGCTCTTTCCCTCTACCTCTCCTCCCCAGGGATTTTGCTCATTTGCTATAAAAACCAGCAGAACTGAGACTGTAGAGAGGAGGGTGCCTTTAGACACATTCACAAACAACTTCTGCTAGATCTTGGGAGCTCAGAGAGCAACTTCATCCCTCACAGCACTGCTGCCCAGCCAGTTCTCACACCATTATCTGATAAAATGTGTTCAATTGGTGGCAGATGACTATCTCCAGGATTCTGGATTATCTGCCCGTTAAATCAGATTGCTAATAAAAAGGTTTTAATGTAGAGTTATGAATCTTTCAGCAGTAACTGCTTACCTCAAGTTTCTGTACTAAATACTCCACAATGAGTCTCTAAGCAAAAGAGCATCTGTCACAGATGCAGCTTTAGTCAACATTAGACAGCTGGGCCAATCCCAGGCCCCCACCACGCACAGCAAGGCCTCCTTGGCCACACGCGCAGCACAGGCGACCTTCTCCTGCTCAGGAGCACACAGTGGATAACACAGGGTCACCACAAGAAGGTCCTTTCTCACCTGCCCCAACCACGTGGAGAACCCCAAACCACACCAAACGCTTATCTTTCTTTCATGGCCATGTTGCCGAACACCTTAGGCAGGGATAGCCTGAGACAGAAGAGAGTCTTCCCCAAGCAGGGAGGCACACAGCTGCCTGGGACACCCTCCCAAAGACCTTTCTCTGGATCACAGAATAAATTAGTCTCAGAATAGGAATTATTGGTGATTCTACTCTGGGAAGAGGAAGAATATAGAAACCACAGTCTGTCTGGTAGCCCATGGGAGACTGCAACCCAAATTCAATGTGTGTTAGTGATTCTAAATAATAATTGAACTAAAACTATACCTACCCTATTTTTGTTTTTGTTTTTTGTTTGTTTGTTTGAGACAAGGTCTCACTCTATTGCCCAGGCTGGAGTGTAGTGGCATCATCATAGCTCACTACAGACTCAAACTCCCGAGCTCAAGTGATCCTTCTGCCTCCATCTCCTGAGTAGCTGGGACTACAGGCACATGCCATCATGCCTGGCTAATTTTTCTATTTTTTGTAGAGACAGGGGTCTCCCTATGTTGCCCAGGCTGGTCTCGAACTCCTGGCCTCAAGCGATCCTCCCACCTCAGCATCCCAAAGTGCTGGGATTACAGGCATGAGCCACCATACCCGGCCTCTACCCTATATTCAAGATTTGTACCATGCCAGGCCTCGTGGTAAGCACTTGCTTTATCTCATTTCATTTTCACAATCATCTGAGGAGGCTGGGATTGTCATCCCCAATTTACAGGTGAGGAAACCGAGGCCAAAGTCACAGAGCTAGTAAGTGATAGAACCTGAACTCAAATCTAGCTATGTCTTAATCACTAACTGCATTCTAACAATTAAAAAGTTATACACACATGCCCCTAAGATGCACCTTTGTGAGAGGACTCATTAAATGAAAACAGATAGGAGAGGCTCTGAGTTTCCTAAGCTGGATATTATTCCCGTATTAATACTGATGGACGCTGTTAGCCATGGTTCTTCCACATCAAGGCCCTCACGCTGGAGACTTGAATTCTGGCCTTGCAACATCACCAAGGACTTCCCCAAGATAGCTGGCACTCTCTTGGTGCTTTTCATGGAGTTCCTTACTCAAGATCTAGGCCTGACACCCAGTATTTACATAATAATTATCTCGGCTAGGTGGTTCATGCCTATAATCCTGTCATCCTAGCACTCTGGGAGGCCAAGGCAGGTGGATTGCTTGAGGTCAGGAGTTCAAGATCAGCCTGAGCAAGAGCCAGACCCTGTCTCTACTAAAAATAGAAAAATTAACTGGGCGCAGTGGCACACGTCTGTAATCCCAGCTACACAGGAGGCTGAGGCAGGAGGATCGCTTGAGCCCAGGAGTTGGAGGTTGCAGTGAGCTGTGATGACGCCACTGTACTCTACCCGGGGCAACAGAGTGAGACTCTGTCTCAAAATAATAATAATGATAATTATCTCACCCACCACACAAAGCAGATAACAAGGCGGAAATAGGACATCTGTTACATTTCAAACTGAAATAACACTCATAGGTTTAGAAAAATTAAAATCTACTTTGCTCACAGTCCACCAGCAACAGCAACAGGAAGCAAGCAGGACTGTGCAGCTCACAGCTCACACATGCAGCCAGGAATTCCTCTTGAGGAACAAACCTCAGAAGGAAACAGGAAAACTGAGCCCTAATCTGAACTCACCTGAATTTGAACAAATACATCTCTCCCTTGTGGGGGGGCATCTGCAGCCAAGGCTGGGCCCCTCCCCACCCCAGGACCCCACACCTCTGTCAGTTCTCCACGCACCTGCCACACACGCCTACTCCCAGTAGTCTGGGGGCTTGGGCAGCCCTCTGAGCACAGGAGCTGGAAGAAACACCAAGCGTACCAGTGAAGGCAGGCCGCACACCGCCATCCTCTCCAGGGCTGAAAGCCTGTGGGGGGTTCCTCCCACGCTTACTCACCAAATACTGACTGTGTGCCAGGCTCAGTGCCGATGTAGGGGCTGCCGCTGTGATGGGACCTGGGCCTGCCTCACACAACCCACCAGCCAGAGGGAAGGCGAGGGACAGATGAGCAGACGCTGACAGCCCAGGGTGATCAGAGCTGGACACAAGACTTACAGAACACCCTGGGCAGATGCTTGGGCACCAGACCCAGCAGCGGAGGGGTGTCCTGGCAGAATCAGGGGATGCTTCCTGGAGGAATTTCTTAGCTGAGACGTGAAGGATCAGAAGATAGCTTGGCATAGCAAAGGGAACAGTGGGGGCCTAGTGTTCCTAAAAGAAGGACCAATGTGTCCAAAGGCCTGGAAGCCAGGAAGGCTGTAGCACATTCAAAACACTAAAAGCTGCGGCAGCGGATGGCGTGAGGCATGTGAGGCATTTACTGTCCGTGTGCTCACACCACCTTGAGCCCTGACAGGTTGTGGAGCAGAGCAGGGAGCTGGCACGTGGCCTTTGCGGGGGAAGCAGATCGGCCACAGCTTGGTAGCTGAGATCCAGCCTTCTCTGAGACACCCTCCTGGTGATGCTCCATGCAGGGGTGGGGAACCTGCAGCCTGAAGGCCACATGTGGCCTTCTAGGTCCTTAAGTGTGGCCTTTTGACTGAATCCAGATTTTACAGAACAAATCCTCTTATTAAAAGGAGTGCATCAGAGAAGAAGCAGCTTTTGTTGCCTCCTTTGGTCCTTAAAAAATAACAACCTTGAAATCAGAAGGCCGCAGGTTCCCCAGCCCTGCCAGGGGTCCAGAGGTGTCTGGGGCCAACCTGCCTGGCTCTGCCTCCCACAAGGTGGCAGCACAATGAGAACAGCAGACCTTGGTGTCGGTGAGCAGTTTTGGAGTCAGGGGTGAGGTAGCGGTGACGTGAGCTTTATCAAATTTGGCCAAAGCAAATTCATAGAGACAAAGAATAATAGATGCTACCGGTGGGGAGGGGAGGGGGAATAGAGATTTATTCTTTAACGTATACAGAGTTTCTCTTTGGGATGATGAAAAAGATCTGGAAGTGGATGGTGGTGATGGTTGCACAACATTGTGAACATACTTAATGCCACTGAACTATACACTTAAAATGGTAAATTTTGTGTTGTATAATTTTGCCACAGTGTTTTTAAAACTTGGCCAAAGCAGGGGACTGCCAGTCCTTCCTGGCCTTGGATAATAATCAGTGGTCTAGACATTAATCAGATATGTAAAGGTTCAAGTCCACTATCTGGCACATGGTAGGTCCCCAATACTAAAAGTAATCATTCTTACTGTCACTATTGAAACCATATCGCTTGACTTGTGATCACCTAAGTTATGAATGTATTTGGTATTAGTGATCCTTAAGTGTTGCTACAGAGTTTCTATTACAATTAAGTATTAATTAACTTAAGGATCATTATAGAATCCCCATTATAATTCCACATCATGTGTCTTCCAATTCAAATTCAGTTTCTCTTTCCATTGCTTACTCCCGTCTCCCACAATAAGCTGTTTACCGTTTCAATTATTTTCGTTCCAACCACTGTGATCACTGTACTTAAAATTCAATCAGGCTTCTAATTTTAAGCATCTTTTTTGTGTATAGCGCCAACAATTGACAAGCGTCCTGAATTTAACATCTGTTCCCAGCAGTAAATGGTTTTAAATTTGAGAACTGAAAACACATATAAGGTAATTATGAGCAGTTCTCGCACTGTGATTCATGGCTGTGCGACAGCAACTTCTTCCATGACAGCAACAATCTGACAGATGGGGCCTGCAGCCAGCAGTGTTCGTGCAACAAGAAGGCTGAACAAACTGCTTGGACACCCTGATGCCAGAAGAATGCCTTGTGACTAGCAGAAAAAAACAACCTATTATGTACCAGGAAACTTGCTAAATGTTTTTATAGGCTCTCTCCCATTTAATCCGCAGCTGGGTTTCCCTAGAAATATGAATAAAAATGAGGTCTCTGGGATATCTCTCATGAGGTCAAACAGCCCTCTCAGGCAGTCTTGTTGGTGTCCACAACCTAGAACCCATCGAAAGGCGGGTCCTCACCCCTGCCTCAGTTGCCCGTGCCCTCTGTGAGGGTGTTGATGTCTGCACCTAGGGCCTGCCATTCAGAAGGACAGTGGGGCAGGGGCAATCCAGCCAGAAACTGGCTTGAATTTTGGTCCCCAGCTGGGCTCACGGACTCAGGTATGAGCTTGTGGAAAGAGGGGATGCAACTAGAGCTGAAGGTATTTTTACTCAGAGTTGGGAGGGGATACACCAACTAAGACAATGGTGGAATCAAGTGTATAGAAAGAAAGCAGCAATTTGGCCCCAATCAGATGCTAATTATACTTAAATTGGTAAACTGTGAAGGGAAATAAGTACAAAATGCTAGAAATATGTTATTAAGGATGTCTGAAATTTTCCATTAGGAATTTAATATTTGTAGCTCTCTAGGACAGGGCTCTTTGAACACCCCAGCCTTCCCCTGGGCCTTCTAGACTACAGCTCCATAATTTGAAAAGTCTTCCATATCACCAACCTCTACTCAAAAGCCTTCCTGCGTTTCCTGCCTTGAATGAAACCTGCCATGGAGTATGCCACTCCCTTAGGCCCTGAGGGATGGGAAGTGGAATCCCTGTCCTCTCTGCTCTCACATCATTACTTCCCACTCCAAGACCCCCCTCATCGTTTGGCCCAAGAATTGGCAACTGATTCGTCTAAGCCTTGGCACCTGGAGCCCATCGTCCCCTCCACCCCTGGTCCTTCCCTCTTCCTAAGTGACCAATACCCACATGGATGGCCCCTCCTGCACCCTGACCTTTACCCCCTCATTCTAGCATCCCCTTCACTCCATCTTGGCCCCTCCCCATCACATCCTGGAGCTGGTCATCTACCAATAGTACTTCCCTATCAACATCATTAATTCCAACGTCATGCACTCTGACCACACCCTCCTCCATTTCCGGCATCTTAGACCACTGCCTCACTGGACAGGCACTGGCCAGTCCAGGACCTCCAGTCCTTTGTCCCTTCTCTTACTTCCCAATCCATCAGTGCAGTGCAGGTACATAAATAGACTGATCAATTAAACCTATTTGTCTTTTGTCTCATTTAATTTGAATGCTTATATTGTTTTATCAGCAAGTGTAATGCTGGCTTTGATATGGGATGTATGTGTACATGATATTTTTTAATCACCCTAAGAAATCATTTCAGTCTACCGAGGGTGGTGAGGGAAAGCCTTCACTGACATCTGAGCAAAAATCTGAAAGGAAGTAAGGAGAGAGCCACGTGGCTTTCCGGAAAGTACATTCCAAGCAGTACAGACAGTAAATACAAAGGCCTGGAGGCAGTAGCATGCTTGGCAAGTTCAAAGAACAGCAAGGAGGTCAGCATAGCACGAGCAGAGCAAACAAGGGGGAGGGTGGAGGAGATGAAGTCCAAGAAATGGCACAGAAGGAAGGCGGGAGGAGACGCACCCTGGAGGGCCTTCAAAGCCATGTGAGGGCTGGGAGGGAAGCCGTTATATGGTGTTTTGTTTTTGTTTTAGATGCGGGGTTTGCTATGTCGCCCAGGCTGGCCTGCAACTCCTGGGCTCAAGCGATCCTCCTGCCTCGGCCTCCTGTGTAACTGGCACTACAGACAGGCACAAGCCACTGCGCCCGGCTCATAAGAGGGTTTTGAGCAGAGAAGTGACATGATGCAGCATGCACTTTGAAAGACCCAACTATGCCTGCCAGGTTCAGAATAGTCTACAGGGAAGGGCCAAGGCAGAAGCAGGGATACCAGGTAGGAGGTGATGATAATGATCCAACTCAGACACAGACAAGGTGGTAGAAGTGGTAAGAAGCGATAAGATCTATTTTGAAGGCAGAAGCAACTAGACAGATGAATGGAAATAGGTAAGAGATGAAAGAGAGCAGGTGAGAGCTAGAAAGATGACAGCCAGATCAATAGACCATACTCTAATCGACAGATGGAAGAGGCAGGTGCATACGTATGTCTGAATGAACAGCCACAATTCATTACTGAGCAAAAAGCACGTCACAGAGCAGTATGTATGATCTTACTTACATTTGAAGAATTTACATATTTTTACATGCATGGGAAGATATTTGGAATGATACACACCCAACTGCTGACAGTGACTTCCTCTGAAGAACAGGATTAGCAGGGGCATAGCAGAAACTATCTTTTTACTTTATATGCATTTTTGGTTTAAACAATGAGCATATGCAACTCATACTGAATGGGACAGGTCACTTGGTAGTGAGCACCCCTCCACAAGAGGTGTTCAAGCCTGGACTAGATGACCTCATCATGGGCAATCCACCAAAGGGAGTCCAACATCAGATGGCATGTGGCATATTGAACCTAAACACTCTCTCTAGCCTTGGGCTTCCTTCCCAAGCTTGCAGGAATCCCCTCAGCTCTCTGGGCTTCTATCTCCTCACTGGCCAGAGAGGGATGACAATATCTGCTCTACTGGAGGAGTACGATCTTATGCATAAAGTATCCAGCCCAGGGCCTGGAACACATAGGCACTCAGTAAGTTACAGCTCCCTTCCCACTCCCCAACAAGGATTCCAAGGACACCCAGGAGGAGTGGCTGCCCCAAAAGGCTCAATGTGCCCTAGCACTACAGCTTCCAGGGAGGCAGGAAGGATGCCGGGCTAAAGGTATTTCAGCACACACCCCCCAAAAAGAATGAGGATCTACCTCAGAGGAAAGACCAGAGCTGCTTCTCCCAGACCCTCTCTGGGGAAAGGCAAAGAGTAATGTAGAAACATCCTCACTCTGCCAGGAACAGGGCATGTGGCTGGACTCCCACCTGAAATTCCAAGTCAAGGTCAGCAAGTTCTTGATGATTTATAATTTTCCTCTCTTGCCTTGCGAGAAGGCCATGGGGGAAGGGAAAGAAAAGTTGAATGCTATTTATCTAAAATCACTAATACTTCTTGAGAAGCTATAAAATGTGCATGCTCTTGCCAAATGAATGTCAAAAGAGATTTGATCTCCATTTTGGCTGGAAATGATCCGTTCCCTTCCTAATGCAGATATATGGTTTTTGTACCTCAACTCTGCCCAGTCAGATGCACGGCACATTCTTAATTATTTTGAAATGATTAAAAATGGAACCATAAATCTATGCTTTGACATGACATGGTGATTTGACCCCCAGACATACCGTAACGGGTTATTAACAATGCTTCCCAAATCTATTGAAATTTTTTTCCAAAGCTATTCACTAATTAATAGCTGTTCACACAATGATCATTTTTGAATAATTATGGAACTGTGCCACATTATTTTGTGATGAGAACATAATTATGTCCATTAAAATTATTTGTATAGTTTTTAACCTTCTGCCAGAAATAAATGAGGCTAGTCTGAGGGTAACACAAACTTCATGATGATACCTAGAGGTTATCTCCTTCCTGACACCTACTCCCCAAAGCTTACTTTCTAGCCCAGAAAGTTAGAATTCATCCTGCAGCTTTTCCAGAGCCTCCTGGAAGCAGGTGGCACTGAGGAAGTGGCTAGAGGCAGGGTCCTTGTGACCCTTCCCACTCTGTGGCCCTCAGGCTGCCCCACCCCCAGCCACTGGTCAGCTCCTGCATGACCCTTACCCCATCTTGCCCCTCCAGTCCCTCCCCCTGACTAAGCCCCTCACATCTGGTTTATATGAGCCCCACAGCCTGCCTGGATGCCTATTTGCTGGGCCTTTACCTCACTTCCTTCGACTGAGACCTGTTGGAAGGCAAGTGCTCTCGTCACTCATGTGTGTGTCCAGCAGAGCCCGGGAGTGGTCCAGGAGGCCCCCAACACATGGAGGAAGGTGAAGAGCATTTGTTTAGTCTGCACTTCTATTTGAGGGGCACTGGGTAAGGGATGAAGGCTGTTGCTTTTTCATGTCTGAAGACTTTACTTCTGCTAGGAATATCTCAGGGTAGGCATGGGGTTGAGGGAGGTGCCTTACTGTCTTCCCAGTGAGAAGTCCCTCCCAGGTCCCAAGAGTCTCCTGCCTCATAGCTGGGTAAATGGAGAGGTCCCGATACATGGGACAAACTCATACTAAAAAAAAGTTACTCATCATTTATCTGAAATTCTAATTTAACTGGGCATCCTGCATTTTATCTGGCAACTCTAGATAAAGATGAGGTGGAGGCAGGTGTCCCCCTTCAGGGCACCTTCCAATCTGCCCAGGGGGGCTCCTCGTTACTAACGGTGAGTTGCATGCAGAGTCACCCCCGCTGTCAGCAGCCACAGGTCAGGTATTCTGGGCTCAAGCCCAGTGCTCTCCAGGGACGGAAGTTCAACCTACCTCAAAATAACTGTCTTCTTGCCTCAGCCCCTGCCCCAAGAACCCTCTCTGTCCAGCCCCCATCCTAGTGACCCATCTCCTGCCCTAGCAGCCACCTTCTCCACCTCCAGGAGAAGCCTGCCTTCTCTCCCTACCTTCATGATCTCTGTGTGGTCAGAGAGACCTCATTGCCCTGAGGACGCAGGCGCGGGAGAAGGGAGCTCAAAGAAGGATGGCCCCTTACACGAGTCACCACAAACTCCAAGAAAGAATTTCCTTTGCCCTATGTGGGTAGGTGGTTAAGGGTGGGTGACACGGGGAGTGGTCCGGCAAAAGTTCACCTTTGCAGAAAGGCGTATGACCTGTCTCTTCCTTCTCCCTGCCCCTGTGAGGTCTTGCCTGGAAAGGAGGCTTCCGACAGCGGCTCGCTCGTTCCCCAGATTCATTCTCTCATTTGACCAACAAATATGTATTGCACCCCTACTATGGGGCCAGGAACTGTCCTGGATGCTCAGGAAACATCAGAGTGAAAAAGAACAAAGGATTTACTCACAGAGGAATCCAGAAATGCCACCAAAACTCAGCAGCAAAACAGTCACAGATCAAACTGGAAGTCAAATTTTCACCATCTGTATAAAAAAAGGTAACAGTGACTTGGATTGAAAACCTTAGATTATCTCAAGAAAAACAGAGAAGAGCTAAATAAAAGAATTCAAAAATAATAAAACAAGAACATTAGTAAATACATTCAAGGTTGTTCTTTGGGGAAAACCAGACTTAAAATAGTCAAATCTCTGTCAAATACCAACAAAAAAGATAAAATTTTAAATGACAAAAAAAATGAAACAGATATAGCAGAGACTTAAAAATTGTAAGACACTTAGCTATTATTTTTTGCTAAGGAATTTGAAGATCTCAATGACATTATGATTTTCTGTGGGAAAATATAAATTATCAGAATTGACCCTATAAGAATTTTTTAAGACCAATAATCAAAGAAAAAGTTGAAAAAGTTACCAAATATTTACCTCCACCAAAAACTCCAGGTCCAGATGTTGAATTTAACTTTCAAGAAACGGCTCATTTTTGTCATATGAACTGTTCTACCACATGATAAAAGATGAACAGCAATCTAATTTATGTTATGAAACTACCATAACTGACACCAAAATCTGACAGAAATAATAGAAAAAAAATCCTATGGATACTTCCCACTTATGAAAATGGGTATAATAATCCTAAATAAAATACTAGAAATAGAATTCAACAGACTATTAAAAGAATAATACATAACAATAAAATAGGGTTTATCCCAGGACTGGAAAAATGGTTTAGTGTTAAGAAATTATTCATATAATCTCTCATATCAGGGCATAATTTTTTAAATGATGGCTTTATGCTTAGACTCCTGTTAAATTCAATATCCATTTCTCATGAAAATTCTAAATACTGGGAATAGAATGATACTTGCTGAACATAATAAAGTATATACTGTATAAAGAATTTATCCTCTTTGAGGATACTGCTTACATCAAATGAGTGTGTATTTAATTATATGACACTAACAATGGGAAGAAAAAAATTTATTTAAATTTATTTAAATTTTTTTTTATATATTTATAAAAATAAAATTTTCCCCTTGGTGCTTCTAAGGTACATTTATTTCACATTTATCATCACTGAAATAAGAATATCTTTCAATCAATCTGTAAAGTTAATATTAAGTAACTTCTTCCCCTCCCCACTCCACCCTCCAAAAGCTATAATTAAGTTGGTACATCTTACAAGCAACAGCTTAAATTTGAGGAAATAAGACATATGTCAAACCAACTCACATCAGACCTACAAGCATAAAACTCTAGTTTTGATGTTAAAATCAGGAACAAATCAGGGATGTTCATTATCATCACCATTATTATCTAACACTGTTCAGAAAGGCCTGATCAATACAATAAGATAAAAAATAATACTTTAAAATACAACTATTAAAAATGAGACTACATAATCATTTTCACTCATTCATTCATGACAAGATCGTATTTCTACAAAATTTAAGGTAATCTGATCTAAGAAAAAAACTATTAGAATAAGAATAGAGTTCATTCAGTACCATGGTTGTAAATAGACATGCACAACTCACTAGTTGGTAAGGGTGTGGTAAAACAGACATACTCATATACTGGTCATAAGAATTTAAGTTGATACAAACATTTTGGAAATAATTTGGCAACATAGATCAGGAGTCTTAAAATGTTCACACCAAAAAAAAAAAAAAAAAGAGTTAATACCCCTTGCGGCATATAATATTGCTTTCCCAAGAACTACTCTTTCCTATTAACAGAACCTAAACTCTGGGGAGCAATGTCCCCAGACCAGATCTAAGGCAAACCGGGGTAGTTCTGCTATCTTTTGCCAGTGATGGGTCTAGGAATGGGCACTTGACCTAGACCGTGTACAAGAAAGTCTGCTGAAGACCTTAATCCCTGGAAAGAGAGAGCTCTCAAGAAGAAAGCTGGCTGGGCATGGTGGCTCATGCCTATAATCCCAGCACTTTGGGAGGCTGAGGCAGGAGGATCACTTGAGGCCAGGAGTTCAAGACCAGCCTGAGCAACATAGCAAGACCCTGTCTCAACAAAAAAATAGAAAAATTATCCAGGTGCAGTGGCACATGCCTATAGTCCTAGCTACTTGGAAGGCTGAGGCATGAGGATCACTTGAGCCCAGGAGTTTGAAGTTGAAGTGAACTACAATGGTGCCATTGAAATCTAGCCTGGGCAACAGAGATAGACCCTGTCCACCCAAAGGAAAAAGAGGAGAAGAAGAAAGCCCTTTGCTCCTATCCCTTTCCTTCCTCCTTGTGATTCTGTCAAACAAGGATATGATGCTTGGCACTGTGGCTGCCATTTGGGGCCATGGGGGGACACACCACCAACACACTGAAAGATAGAAAGCACCTGAGCTTTTGCTTATATCACTGAGCCATTGCTCTAGCCTGTATAGTTTTTCCTCTAAACTTATATCTGAACACATAATAAGCATCCATCATTCAGGGATGCCTGGAATCTTTTAAATAATGATATTTTGGCAGTTTTATATGAGTCCTACCTTCCTGTACTACAAATCCAAAAATCCACCTATCAGACATCCTCATTGCTAGACTGAGGACATGTGTCCCAGGTTCTGCAAATCAGACCCACCCATATGGGATGTGGAGTCAAAAGGGAGAAACGAAATGATATCCATGTACAAGGAACTCAGACTTCTAGTAGTGTGCTACTGGAGACAACTGGTCCTTTTAAAGAATCTGTGGCAGAGCTTCTGTAGGCCAGTCCCTGGGGTCACTCAGGCCAAGCAGTAGGCAGCAGTGGCAGCAGTGGTATTTCACTAGACAGTCCCACAGTGAGGAAGAGCACTGATCCTAGCCACATTGCTCCTGGCTGTCGTAGCTAAACCTAGTTCTCTGCAGCCCCCGCCCCCACCATGCTCCAAAGCTGCTGAATATCTTACATAAAGACTTCTTTCTACTTAAACATCTACAGAGATGTTTACATCTGTATCTAGAGAAAGTAGCTTCTCTCATTTGCAAATAAAAACCCTAACCTATAATTCCACCTCTAGCAATCTATTCCAAAGAAAATAATTCAAAACCTAGATAGGGCTTTATACGTAAAGATGACTACTGCTGTATTACCTATAATGGTGGAAAAAATTTAAAACATGTCCCACAATGAGATACTTACGAAGTAATTTGTAATAAAGCCACATAAAGTCTCTATTATAAAATGTTTGTAATAACATGGAAAACTGCTCAGACTATAGTGCAATTGTGCAAAATTGTATGTAGTCTGATCATAGCCATATTAATAGCAATAGGAGTCCCATAAGCACTTCCCCCACTTGAGCAAAGTACTCCTCTTATTTGTCCTATAAGTACCTCCTCTGGCAAACACCCCGGGGGGGGGGGTCTGCCCAGCCCATGGGTCCACCCAACTTCCCTAAGAATCGCCCTCCCACAACCAGAAGTATGGGTCCTCGCAGCCTGTTTGTACCTCATGACCCCACCCCTCTGGCCACGGTTGACAGGCCCTGACTACCTGACCCAAGCTGGGTCAGTGAGAGTCTTCTCCAGGTGGATGGACTCAAAACGACCTATTAATTTCCTCACATGCCTGGACCTGAGGGCCAAGTAAGAGCTCAAGGCGTATGGGATGGCCGTCTTCCTCCTTAGGGCCAGAGAAGCGGGGAAAGCAGAGAAAAAAGGGGGGCGGGGAGGGGAGAGAAGAGGGAGCAAACGAGGAAAGGAAGAGGAGACCGACACCTTTCCAGGCTCTAGTCTCAGCCCACTCCTGACTTCCAGCTTCCTTCCTGTTCTCGGGTTCTGAAAGAAACTCCTGTGTCCTTATAATAATTTTTTGCCATTAACTAGTTTGAGTGGGTTTCTGTTACTCAAGGATGATTTAGTAACACATTTCTAAAGGTAAGACCTCCGGATGCCGTGAGCAAGCTGAGGTCTTACCTGCCTCAGCCTGTCTGACTTCTTTCCCCCCCATGTCAGCCTTCCGCTTCCCAGAGGCTGCCCCCGGCACCTCAGCCTGCACAGCCCAGCTGCAGTCGCCCCGGGCAAGTCCGGCCTAAACAGCTTGGTGGCTGTGAGTTCCTGGCTGCCTGCCGGGGGCTGGTCAGGGTGAGGGACAAGAGGAGGAGGATGGGAATGAGCCAGAGAACTAAAGTCATCTACCTAAGAATGGATTTGTCTTTGCTAGAAGGAAAATAACAATTTTGGAGCTGAACAAGTTGCTTAAAAAGTCTTGGCTGCTGAGGCCAGCCTCCGTGGCTCATGTCCATAATCTCAGCACTTTGGGAGGCCGAGGTGGGAGGATCGCTCGAGGCCAGGAGTTTGAGACCAGCCTGAGCAGTGTAGCAAGACCCTGTCTCTACAAAAAATAAAAAATAATAACAACTTAATAAACAAGTCTTGGCCAGAGCCAGAGGAATAGTGAGAGAAGAAAGCCAGCCCAGAGATCGAGCATTTTAATAGAAAGCAGAGATCTGAGCGGTTGCTAGAAGATCCAGGCATCAAGGAGATAAATGGGTAAAAGGAAACATTTAGGAAGTTTGCCGGCTAGCTCCCTGCTGGCAGTCCCCTTAAGGAAATCATCAGCAAAGCTGTTCCTTACTCTCGCCAAGGCTTTTAGAGCCTTGTGCATTTCTTTTGGATGTTTAATCGTACTGAGATTATGTTAATGAAAGGAAATCCAGTTTTATTCCGATTACACAGGGGAGAAAATGATCTGTGAGCTACTTAGAGTATCGACGATGAGATTTGGTTGTTGTAATCCTAAAAATAAGAGGAAAAGGAGCTGTGGAAAGGTCTGTATGTCTTCTGAGGGAAGCACACCTGGCGACTGCACATTCAGACAACTCCCCAGCATGCAGGACGAGCTGTGGTGTGCTGAAGGGCCCCGCCGTTCTTCTGCACCATTTGCAATGGAACCTCTCCAGGAAGCCTGCTCGAAATGTAATTCAATTAATGGTGATGGGCTGGCTACTGATCACGATGATTAAAGCCTTTGCTGATGCAGAAAATTCGAGCTGAGCCTCAAAAGGACCAGACCTAGCAAGGCGCCCCCAGCCTGCCCCCACCGTCCTGGACAGCGACGCAGCCTGACGAGCTGATAGGAATGACTCTGTTCTCCCCTTCACATCCTCAGGGCCCCTGTCACTAGAGAGACTAAGAGCTCCAGGGAAACGACTCAAATCCAGAAATACCAGGTACTCCTTTATTCTGAGACTTTTTTCCCCCAAGGAGACTGGGGCTTTCCATGTGGACTCCCAGGACGGAGAAAGAAGAATGGGCTATCAGAGAAAGAACTTTCTGGAAAGTCATGTCTGCACATGTGAGTACAGTGATTACATGCCCACAAGGGTCCAGAATATGGTCCTAAAAAGAAACATCTTTCTATCTTGTCTTCCTTATGCCACTAACTCTGAATCCTTTGATTTCCTTTCTCCTCCCTCTTCTCTCGCAATCACAGTCTGGATTCCTTGATTATTTAGAAAGTCCCATGTTTGCATAAAAAGATGAACCTGTCATAAAGAATTCCCCACACACAGTCTAACAAACACATCATCTGCACCCCCACGCACAGCATGTCCCAGCCTGCCCCCCAAAATGACAGAGGTGGCCCACCAGGGAGCTGACAGTTCTAATTAGGGAGACAGACTTGATTAGCATAACCATAGCACTGAGAACTCTCTAGAGAATCCAGTGAAAGCCTGGAGAAACTCCAGACATGTTTGGGCAAAACACGAGAGTTAGGGAAGAGAAACGTGCTGCATGCTGACCAGAAGAGGTACTGTCCTCAACAGGCCCTGGCCAGTGCTTGCATTGGGATGAGCCCCCTTCGTTCCTCCTTTCTCCACCCTCCATCAACCCATCACTCAATTATCCATCTGCCTAATCATCCATCTGCCTTTTACCCATCCCATCTATTCATCCATCCCTGCATCCAACCATCCCTCCATCCTCCCTTCATCCACCCATCCGCCGATTCATCATCCTCCATCTTCACCCACCCTTTCATTCCTCCACCTTTTCACCCAGCCACCCATTTGTCCATCTCTCTGAGCTCCATCCAGTCACCCATTCATCCAGCTGTACTCTTTAGACTCTATATTTATGTCCCCAAAAAACCATCCTGCTACCTATTCATCTATCCATCCAACCAGTCTGCTGTATGTAGGATCTATGCCAGGTTCTGTGGCTACAGAAATAAATATGAGTTGCTCCCCATCCAGAAAGACCTCTCAGTCTAATGAAGAGGGGTCTTTATGAATAAAGCCCATACAGTAACCTCCTCTATAGACCCAGATGTGTTCTGTCTGGGATCCTCAAGCAGCACTTTCTGGCTGCCCCAGCCCTGGTACTGTGTGGCCCAGAGACAGTTTCCTAGCAGGCTCAGAAAGTGGAATAGGGGAACCACCATGTGGGGCTGCCATAAACTGAGTGCCCAGCCCCCCAGAGCAGCTGCCACTCAAGTGCCCAAACTAGAAAGGAGGAGATACTCTTTGCAGATGCAAAGGGCCCTTCATCTACAGCGCTTCCTGCCTTCAGCCTCTGGACCAACACTGGCCAAAGAAACACAATGCGAGCCACATATTTAAATTTGAATTTTCTAATAGCCATGTTTAAAAAGTAAAAAGAAACAGGTGAAATTATATTTTAATATATTTAACATATAATAATATATTTGTATTTCACTTAACCAAACACATCTAAAATTTTATCATTTCAACATGTACTCAATATAAAAAATTATTAGTTTACATTTTTTGTACAAAGTCTTCAAAATCCCATATGTATTTTATGCTTACAGCACAGCTCCATTCAATCTAGGTACATTTCAAGTACTTAATAGCGACATGTGGCTAGTGGCTACCATACTGGCCAGCACAGCTCTAGACTCTACCACCATTATTTTAAGGCCAGACCAAAATATAAGGCTACCCTACTCTCTTGGGATCTTTTCAAATTGATATTTGCTAAATATTTGTTTGGCAGCTAATCTGAGGAAATGGCTGATCATCATGACAAGGACAGAAAGCACAGGGCACTGAAGATGGCACTCATAAGCTGTCCTCTACCGTCCTAAGCAATGACAGTCTAGCCCCAAACTTAAACACCACTCTCAGCAAAGCCCTGCATTTGCCAGGCTGGCCTCCTCCAAACAGTCTGGCCACTTCTTAGAGGCCCCTCAAGGTAATTCCTCCCAGCCATGTGCAGAGAGAGCTATCCTGTCACTGCTGCCTTCTCCATCTTCTCAAATGCTCAGGGCTATGTTAGCTCCTCTCAGAGATGAGGCTCCAGGATACTGTGCAGCCAACCTACTTCTTAACCAGCTCTACCAATGTCCAGATTGACTCTTCTCTCTTCATGTGGATCCTCTCTTCCCCAGGACCAGCAGACAAGACAGGGGGAAATGCAGAGATACTGATCCACAGGACTGCCCAATTCTATGTACTTGGGGCTCTCATGACTTCAGTGGACCCCCTCAGCAGCCTTGGGGGTGGGTGGTAGAGAAGACATGGGTTACTGTCTCATTCTAGAGATGAGGAAACTGAGGTTCAAAGGGGCCTAGTGATTTCCCCAAGGCCACCTAGAGTATCCATAACGGTAATGCAGTAATGAGATCTCAGGTCACCCACTGCCCACTCTGTGCCCCTTCCCTCCCACCCTTGCCCACAGGCGTTTTAGACAGGGGGCTACGCTGAGGAGACGGGTCCCAGAGGGGCTCCTCCAAGGTCCCAGAAACATCCCACCCCCAAGCAGGAGGAGGAGCTCAGAATTAGTTATTATTCAAGACCCCTCACCGTTGGATCCCACCTCTCCCCCAGAAAGAGCACCCCTGGAAATCCTGCCGCTTTCAATGAGCTCCAGGGCTTCATACCTCTGTGCCTTTGCCCACAGTGTTCCTTCTGCCTGGAATGTTCTTCCTTCCCTTCCCTTCTCTGCTTGGAATAGTCCTTACAGCCTTCAAGGCTCAGCCAAACCTCAGCTCAATGAAGCCTTCCCTGACAGCCCCAGGCAGAAGGGTCACTGGCCTGCACTCTGTCCTGTGAACAATATACTTGATAGCACTCAAGTCTCAGCACCCCTCCACACTCTGAGCTCCCTGAAGGACAGATACAGAACCTATCACCTCCACAGTGCCCAACAGGCACATAGTAGGGACTCACAAAGTGTTTACTAAATAACCAGCTGGGAAGCTTGTGGTACACTAACAGCCTGCAGCACCAGAAGGTGGGCTGGGCTACCTGCTCTTAGACTCAGCCTCCTTCCACTCTCTCCGTGTGTCTGTGGAGCTCAGCCAACTCCGACTCCCAGCCTTGGTGCGGCAATGCCACTGGGACACCACTGCACACATACACACACGCAGGGACCCTCCTCAAACGACACTCCAGCAAAACCTGATGTCCATCTTTAATTCTCTATCCCTTTGCTACAGAATTCCCATGAACCCCTAGCATCCTCCCCACCCACACGCTCCAAAGTGACATCCCCTCTGTTCCAGATGGGGAATATCAAGTGTCATAGGTAATTTCGTTTACTCGAGAGCATATTGGGAGATTTTTTTATCTGTGTTCTCTAGAAAATGAAGGCTGTAGTAGGATCTTGCTCATTACCTTACCCCCCTGAGAGGCAGAAATAATCCTGAAGGTGGCAAATTAAATCACTACTTTGTAATTTACTAAAACAAAACTAATACCCAAAGAAATGTTTTCCCTGCCATTTTATAGCAATTTCACCATTAAACTGTCTTTGATTGCAATTCATAACAATGAATAAAGCAAAGGGAAAAGGATATCTTCAGCCCTGTGGAAAAATCTATGCTGAACACAAATGATTTTCCCCATAAACAAAAACACTGGGCATCATTTCTAGAGTAGCCACAGTCCACCCAATGATGAGTGGGAGTGACCGGGGTCATGCTGCATAGGCAAACTGCTTCACCACCCCTCCTTCCCGGAGAAAGCCACCAAGTCCTGTTGGCTGGGGCTGAGGCCTGGGTGTCGGTGTTCCTTCCCCAGCTTACCCACACGCCCACCCCACCCTCCTTGCTTAGTGGACTCAGGGCTATCCTTCAGGTCCTCAGCTTTAACATGCCTTCCCGTGGTAGGAAGTCTTCCCTATCACACAATTTTCCCCACGGCACTCGTCACAGTTTGTGGCGATGCTTTCATATGTGTGGTTATTAAATGTCTGTCCCCACTAGATTCTAAGCTTTATGAAGGCAGGGACCATAGCAAATATTTTGTTCACCACTCACCTTTAGTGAAAAATTATTGTACAAATAAATAATGAATAAGGACAAGATCAGGGTTCTAATGCCATGAGCCAAGCACCTTTTCTCAAAGGAATCACATACTGTCCACATAACTCAGCCCAGAAGTCGACCCCCAGTGGCCCAAGACTGCCCCTTGATACCAAACCCTCGTTTATTCCTCCCTCAAGTAGGAGAGTGTAGGTGGCTGTGATGGCTAATGTTAGGTTTCAGATTGACTGGATTAAGGGATACTCAGCTGGTAAAGCATTATTTCTGGGTATATCTGTGGGGGTGTTTCCAGAAGAGATTGGCATCTGAATCAGTGGACTGAGTAAGGAAGATCCACATTCACCCAGTGTGGGCAGGCACCATCTGATCTGCTGAAGGCCCAGATGGAACAAAACGGCAGAGGGAAGGCAAATTCACATACTCTCTCTCTCCTGGAGCTGGGACACTCTTCCTCTCCTGCCCTTGGACATCAGAACTCCAGGTTCTCTGGCCCTTGGACTCTAGGACTTGCACCAACAACCCCCCAGTTTCCCAGGCCTTTGGCCTCAGACTGAGAGTTACACTATTGGCTTCCCTGGTTCTAAGGCTTTCAGACTTTGAGCCACACGACTGGCCTCCCAGGGCCTCTAGCTTACAGACAGCCTGTCATGGGACTTCTCAGCCTCATTTTTTATATATATATGTCTTCTATTGGTTCTGTCTTTCTGGAGAACCCTAATACAATGGCTCAGGGCCACTTGTCTACATACTTGGGGACATACACTCCAGCACTCTCCCAGGCACACCCTTTAGGCCCTTCTGAGGAACACCAGTGACACTAGGATGATTAGCATTAGGCTTCTGTCTAGGAAATTTGGGGTCCACCAAACAAGAACCGCCTGCCCATGGGCAGCTCCATCTTCCCTTGTCTGTCCTCACCCATACATGCAGCCCTCATCCTGCAGTCCCCTTAACATTCTTCAGAGAAAGACATCATCTCTAAACAACCCCTAGGAAAACCATTTGTGTGCAGAGACATTTCCTGGTAGGACGGCCCCCAGGTATACATCTGCTAAGACACTGAGGCATCTCCCAGGACAGGACATGTCCTAAGAGAAAAAGGGCCAGGCATGATCAACTTCACCCAGAGACAAAGCCTGGTGGTGAGAGAGGAGGTGTGGCCAGCTCTGTCCCTGCTGATTCAACCTGGGTACAGGGAGTAGAGGGCTAGAAATCAAAACCTAAGAGCCCCTCTCACACAAATACTGCAGTGCTGCAGGACCCCCAACTAAATCGAATGTGATTAAGGAAGAGGTATCTTCTCTCTACTTCTGCATGAGCTCAGGGCCACATGGGAGAACCTGAAGTACCCTAGGAAATGGCTCCAGGGAGAGATTGCAATGCCCTTCAGAACTGGAAGGATGGCCTACCCAGAGTCAGCAGGGCCCACAGGACCTGCCAGGGCCCAGCAGATGGGACCCAGAGCAAGGGGAGAAAATACAACCACAGACACCTCCACAGTCCCCAATTCAACCTGTTCACAAACATGCATGGAATCACAAACTATGTGGGGAGACTATGCTGGGAACTGGCTCCAGGTGGGCTGAGAATCAGAGGAACACGCGTGAATGTGTGCCAGCCAGGGTAGGGTTTAGATCACCCCGTTACTTTAAAAAAATTGTAAAATCAAAATGGTCCCCAGAGACAAAGACCTTCCAAATCTAAGACAGGTTTATGGATCACTTTTAAACTGCTGAGAAAAGATATAAACCAGGAGAATATAAAACATAAATCAGACAAATGAGGCTGCGGCCCCATTAGTAATGAGGAGACTTGGACATGGGCCAGCAACACCTAAGTCTTGTGGACACTTAGTTCAGAGTGGGGGGAGGGGACAGGGAAGGGGAAAGGCCTGAGCGTCACTCCCCTGGGCTCACAACGAGACTCCCCTGGGCTCCCAACGAGGCTCCCCTCAAACCCCTCCGCCACTGGACTTTAGGCTAAAGAAAAGAGAAACAAGAGTCTTTTTCAAAGCAGGTACTGAGCAACGTTTGTGGAGTGAATGAAGTGTTCCCACAGTCGCTCTGACACTGCAGCCAGGCCAGGGGAGTGGGGGAGAGGGAGACCCCTCTCACTCCCCAGAGAATTGTTGTGTGACCAGGCTGATCTCCTAATGAAGCAGAGTAAATGATGGTAGATAGAATTTCCCTGTTTTGCAGTTTGGGCTGAGCCCCAAAACTCAGGACACTGGGAGGAAAGTCCCACACATTCAAAAAGAGCAGTTAGGCCACCTGAGCAGGACTTGGCCTATCCACCCTGTCACCCCTCCTGCCCAAGGAAGGGAGGCTGGGATGTTATGAGAAGGGAATTCTCAGGAAGGGGCAGAGTACTGTGAGTATCCCCTCCCAGTGGGGGCAAGAGAAGGTGCTTGGCCTCCAGACCTATGTGGGGGCTTCAGGAGTGCCACTTGCAACGGGCAGGGATGTCGCCAGGAGGGGAGACTCCAGCTCGTCTTCCTAGACATTTCCTGAGCTGTAGAGTCCCAGGTCCTGGTGTGTGGTAGGTGGAGAGGGGAGAGGAGAAAACAAGACAGAAGTCCTATTTTCATTTTACACCCGAGACTGAGGCTCCCAGAGGTTACATGAACTGTCATAGATGAGGTAGCCAGGGAGGCAGCTGCCAACCCCTCCACATGTTCTCTCCACGTGGACCAGGCATACCCTGAGGGCACTGCTGGCCAGCTCCTTCTCCCGTTTGCCCCTCAGGAAAACTGGACATGGGACAACTCTCCAAAGCCCCCTGCCCACTTATCTCTCAGGGTCAGAGCACTAGGCTTGCCTGGATTGGACACCAGGGGAAAGGCCAGGACTTTGTCCAGACCTCCATGGGAATCTGAGACCCAGAGGGCAAGGGCAAGGAAAGCGACCCAACGGTCCCCAACCACCCTCCCCCCACCTTACAGTATGTCTCTCGTCACAACAGACAACCTTTGTGAAGAGCAGGGGAAGGCCAGGCTGACTTCTGCCCCCTGCCCTGGTTCACCTCCACCATTACCACCAAGACACTCTCCTGCCACGGCAGAGCTCGGTGCCAAGCTTGAGTGGACAAAGAAAGACACTTTTATTTTATGAATTATTTTCCTGAGGGAAGGCATAAAATTGAACCAGAGTAGTTAAGTTAAAATAATTTGGAATGTTTTAACCTAGGAACATCAGTGTAGAGTGAACAAGGTTCCAGCCACGGGGCAAACCTCTCTGCATCTGAGGCCCAGTTCTGCCGTTTGCCATGAAAGTCTTGGTACCACTGGTTTACTCAAGGAGCATTTATTGAGCAACCATGATACCCTGGGTGTGTCATAGGCCCTGGAGTACAGCAATGAGCAGGTTAGACATGGTTCCTGACCTCCTGGAATGTATAGTCTAGTGGCTACAATACCAGTAAACAAGATGAGTACAGACTGTGATAATAGTAATAGAGCCCTGACTCTACAGCAAGCAATATCCTCAGCATCTTACATGTATTAAGCCATCTAGTCCTTTAAGGAACTGGATCTATTATTAGCTCCATTTTCCACATCAGGCACAGAGGGGTTAAGTAACTTGTCCAAGGTCACACAGCCAGAAAATGGGGAGATCAAGAACCACCCCAGATATGTCTGGTTCTAAGCCCTTTCTCTCAGCCCCCTCACTCTGCACCTCTTGTGACAAGACATGTGGAGGAAGTAAACCGGGTGGGGAGGAGGGAAGCCAAGTGAAGTCTCTGTGAAGAGGAACAGAGGGGGCCTGATGGGAGGGAGGAAGGGAGCCATGGGAGTACCAGGGGAGGAACCTTCCAGGCGGCAGAAGCTGTGACACTGAAGCGAAATCCAGCACAGGCATGTTCAAGGAATGAAAGGAGGCCTGGGAGCCCAGAGGAGGAGGCAGGCAGTGGGCAGGAGTAAGGCCAGACCCAGATCTCCTTGAAGAGGGAGGATTTGATTCAAAGTGCATAAGATGCTCTGACTCACTCGGGTGGAAGGTGGGCTCAGGCAGGACTTCAGACACCAAGTCACCACTCTCTTCTGCCAGTGAGGCCCTGGCATGTCCCAGGACCTTTGAGGAGATCACGTAAGACAAAGCCTTGTTGTTGATGGAAAACAGAAGTCTCGTGCACTCCCCTAGCACCCAACAGGAAGATGCTGGGAGCCTCCCAGGACAGTCACTCCCAGGGGTGCCAAACAGCTGAGGGTAGCACTGAGCCCAGCCGAGGGTAAGGGGTGGGATGTGCAGGTTTGTTTCTTGGGTGAGGCCAGCACTCCAGCTGCCAGTGAGGGCACCTCTGAATCCAGTTGGCAGACAGTGTGGCACAAGTTCCCTGCCAAGCTGGCCTCTCCTGCCACTAATTACCTATTTTGGGCAAAAAATATCTTTTCCCTCCTGGCCCTGCAAGGACCTGAAAGCTAATTGCACCACAACTTTGGCTGTGCCATAAGACTCAAGGCTTCCATTGGCAGTTTGGAGTCAGGGTGAGAGGATGGTAAAGGGACATGCTGCTCCTGGGAAATGGGGGTGGATTGTTTGGCCTTGGCTTGTCCTCACCACACGTGCCAAACATTGACAGGGTTTGTCTCCCCTCCACTGAGCACTGGGGACATATTGGGATGGAGAAGCAGGCTCAGAAAAAAACTTGTTCCCTGGAATGTGAATAATACCATTAATAATAACAATAAAACTTATATTTAGGGCCAGGCATGGTGGCTCACACCTGTAATCCCAGCACTTTGGGAGTCTGAGGTAGGAAGATTGCTTGAGGCCATGTTTGGTGAAAATCCTGGGACAGTATAGAAAAAACAGGGAGATCAAAGAATGACTCAAACAAGCCCAGCTTGATGAGTTTATTAGAGGTTACTTACTAGGGCACTTGCTCTTGGGCAGCACAGAAACTTCTTTGACAGGAGCTTTCTTATATGCAAAGTCCACATCTGCCCACCCTGTATTGTTGTCTTAAATCCCTTTCCAATGAATGATGCAAAATTTTCACATCGTATCTTTGTTCACAGGAAACAAATCATGCAGGTACAGTACCATCATTGTACCCTATCACAAAACTCATGTTATGTTAATAATATTACAATTTTCCACTAGGCAGAGATTTTGTATTACAATTAGCTAATGGGTACTATAGGACAACCAAAGCAGGTCTAAAGCAATCAAGGCCAGTTTGAGCTGGCCGTTTCAGGGCAAGAAAGTGCTGAACACTTTCCCCCCCGCTCTCTAGTATCTTGGTACCTGCCTAGTCTACTTTGTAACAATCTTGCCAGGCACTCCAGGTTAGCACATTGTTTCTGCTATGCAGTGGGGAACCTGTATTTTTCCCTCACAGCAGGAGTTTGAGACCAGCCTGGGCAACATAGAGAGACTCCATCTCTACAAAAAAGTAAAAAAGTTAGCCAGGCATAGTGGCACATGCTGGTAATCCCAGCTACTTAGGAGGCTGAGGCAGGAAGATTGCTTGAGTCCAGGAGTCCAAGGCTGTAGTGAGCTATGATCATGCCACTGCACTCCAGCCTAGTTGACAAAGTCAGGCCCTGTCTCTAAAAAAAATAAATAATTGTTTAAAATTTAAAAAGAATTTATATTTGAGCCAGATGCTATGTTTCATTTAATCTTCACAATAACCCTATGAGATAGGTAATGTTCTTACGCCCATTTTACAGATGAGGAAATGGAACCCCAGAGAGGGTAACTTCCCCAAGGTCACTCAGGTGGTAGAGGCAGGTGTGAACAGCCCTGATTCAAGAGGCTGTATTCTTTATGCCTCACCAAGAAGACCCATTTACAACAGACCCAGGGTGGGTTTACCTCACGCTAAATGCCAATGCCTCATTTAACCTGATGAATATGAACAACTAACATTTACTTAGTCCTTAGTAGGTGCCAGATGCAATGCTAAGCATTTGCCATACATTATCTTGTTTAATCTTCACAGAAAGAGTCTGTTATTACCCCCAGTTCACACATCAGAAAGCTGAGGTTTAGAGAGGTTAATTGCAGGCTCAGGGTTGGGTCACAGGGAGCAGGGATCTGGGCTCAGGGTTGTCTGTGCTGCATGCCAACTGTGTGTGTGTTGCTAGAAGCCCATTCCCCTCGAGTGCTCTGGGGCAGACTGGGATCCCTTATCACCCCACCCAGGGAGGCCAGGTTGGAGCACTCTGCCACAAAGAGGAAAGCTGAGCCTCTCTCCGGCCCAGGCTGGGAGCAGCCATCCTGGGACGTGTGCCCCCCAGAGGAATTGCTTCAGCTTCAGCTCTTCCAGGTAGGCCAGCCAGGCTGTGCCACGGCCAATGGACCCAAAAGAGAGCAGTCCCAAGCCAGGCAATCCCCCCTAAAACTCTGAGGCCTGCAGACCTATTGGGTTCCCCGTTATCCCCATGTCCTGTGAGTGCTCCACCATATGTATAAAGAAGTGAGCTGGGCCAGAACCTCACCCCTAGCCCTCCTTAGGGAGGTCAAGGAGGACCACCCACCCCTGCGAGTCCCCCGCAGCCAACCACAGCCCACAATAGGCCTTGCTCAGCACCCCTGCCCTGCAGGAATGGAGGCAGGGTGGTGGACTGGCAGGTGGACAAGGGGTCTGATAAAGGGGTAGGGGTGCACTGGGACCATCTGAGGGCTAGAATGGGGCCCGAAGAGCTCGCAAGGGTCATGCAAAGCAGAGATGCTGCCCACTCTCCCAGCCCAGACAGTGGGGTGCAGTCAGCAACATCTGCCTCCTGACAGGCCCACACCTGCCATGAGGAAGGAAGCCATAGGGAACTGTGGGTGAAGCAGCTCTGTCTACCCACCAGCCCCCCAGTGCTCCTGTGGACAGCCATCTGTTCCCCAACTGAACCCTGAGCCCCAGGGGAGGGGTTCAGCCCTTCCCTTCACTTCCCTGGTACTAACATCCCACTTGCAGGGGTTCTCCACATGCCCAGACAGTACTGCACCCTCATACATGTTGTTAATCTTCACAATCACCCCAGAAGACAGGACTATTACCATCATCTGCATTTTTATAGATGTGGAAACTGAGGCACAGAAAATGTAAATGCCTTGCCTACCATCACCCAGCACACATGTGGTGAGGGCAGAACTGAGGCCAGGCCTCTCCAGTGCCAAAGCCTTCTACCTTCTGCTTGAGCCTCAGGCCCCGAGGGACACCTCTACACCCAAATCTCCAAGACCAGACCCCCAGGGTGGGTCAGGCTGTGGGAACCACCCCTCACTGCCTCCTTCCCAGGGAGCTGCACCTTCTAACCTCTCTCCCCCCACCTCCTGCCCCAGGGGCTTCTTGCAAAATAGATGCTCCCCAGGTTATAAGCTCTCTGACCATGAGGAAAGCACTGATAAATAGGCCCAAGCTCAGATGCTTCCAGCTCCCTGGCTGCAGTGTGGCGGCATCAGGCTCCCCAAATGTTGTTTACTAATAAATCCCTGAGAATTTATAATAAAGTTGATGGGGCCTAACTGATGGGCCCAGGACAAAAGGGAGCCAATTACCCAACACTCTCTGCTATGATCTTAAAACAGATGTTTGAGTGTGTAAAATTATGGCTTGTGGTTGGGAACTGCAGATACAATTCCAACCTTCCCTTTTATTGCCACTCATAAATGTTAAATGTGGAGAGATCTACATCTGAAATTCAGTTGTTGCCATTTTGTCCTACATTTCTGAAGCCAAGGCTACATTTTAGAGTTGGTGTCTTGGTGATTTACTCTGCAACTCCAGTGAACAGCATGCAGAAAAGAACCGAACTCACAGTCTCCTGTGCACTGTGCAGCAGAGGACGGGCCACCCCATGACCCAGTCCTGGGGGCAGAGGTCACCAGCCCTGCCCTTCAGAGTTTATACTTCAAGTGATGCAAACCTGGACCAGCAGACTGGGCCCCTTTCACCCTTCCAGAAGCCAAATCAGCCTGACTCTTGGCACATTTGTACAGGCCAAATAGAAGGGTGGGTTCGTGCGTATTTAGATGTGATTTACATACAGGTTCTCTGGAACTTTCTCAGGCCACCCACAGTGGAGACTCCAGGAAGCTAGTTGCGCAAACAGCTCTGCTCCCAAGCCTCCTCACACAACTGCCCATCAGGGAAGTGAGGGTGTGGGAAGTGGGGAGGCTGGAAAGTGGGTTCTCCTCAGGGTTCTCAACAGCAAAGCTGCCGGGCCTGTTCACAGGGTGATCCTGGAAACCCTCAGCCAACACAGTCTCGTCTGAGTGTGTGTGCCCTGAAAGTCCCTGAGAAACCCACCCACAAAGGGACCTGTAATGGGTTGAGTTGTGTCACCCCAAAAAATATATGAAGTCTTAACCCCAGTACCTCAGAATAGGATCTTATTTGGAAATTGGGTCTTTAGAGTTAATCAAGTTAAAATGAGGTCAGTAGGGTAAGCCCTAATCCAATATGACCAGTGTCCTTATAAGAAGGGGAAGTTTGGGCACAGGGACATGCAGAGAGGGACAATGATGTGAAGAGACACAGGAAGATGGCCATCTACAAGCCAAGGAATGCCTGAGGCTTCCAGAAGCCAGGAGAGAGGCATGAAGCAGATTCTGTCACAGCCCTCAGAAGGAACCAACCCTGCCAACACCTTGATTTTGGACTTTCAGCATCCAGAACTGGGAGATAATAAATTTCTGCTGTTTAGCCACCTAGTTTGTAGTACTTTGTTATGGCAGCCCTAGGAAACTAGTATGCTTACTATCACTGAGACGCTGTGTTAGACAATAACAACAAAGCCAGAAGCAGGCCCTTCAGCATTTAGGGGTCACAGCTTGGCACTTGGCCCATCGAAGGTCCAAGGCAGAGTGGGGATCCACCCTAACATGAGATTCCACCTCCAGGGCCCAGGAAGGGCTCTAGTAAGGTGTCCACATGATTCCATGTTTTTGGTGAAATGGTAAACTAGGCCATTTTAACACAGATCGGGCTGAAAAAAGGGGATGTTTAAGGACCACCAAGTCTGCATATGAAATAAGGAAAAGGCCCAAGAAAACAGCATGAAGGGACATCCCCAGAGCCTCCACAGAAGCCCCTTAACATATTGCCCTTATGTCCCCCAAGAGCCCAGTATGAAAGGGAGGTAGGGACATCGATCCACATTTTCAGCAGGAGGAGAAAATTATCACTGATAGCAAATGTAGGTCCACTAGGAAGACAGAGAGAGAGGGGGCTGAGCAGAAGATACACAAATGACTGGCCTGAAAGCAGGTGGTCCAGGTGTCCTCTTAGTACGGACAGTAGCCCTGTGAGCAGGGCCCTGACACCCTGCTGTACTGTTTCTCAGCCATCCAGGATGGGTGTGTCCCTCTTTCCCACTTTAGAGAAAAGGTGAGGTCAGTCCTTGTCTGGGAGCCAGTGAATGACCTTGATCACAGCTATTATAAGTGGGGGCCAACCCTTCTAGAGAAAGTTCAGCCCCAAACCTATTTTATAGCAGGATGTTAGAAATTAGAGAGGCCGATTGAACAAGGAGAGCAAATGCCCGGCACATCTTAGAATGAGTGTTCCCAGAGACCACTGGGATCTGGCCCACCTGGCCCTGCCCTCACCCCAAACCACCTGCATGCTCACAAAGGCCTCTCCTCCTGCAAACCCACCCAGCTCACTTCCTTCACCCTTACGTCCCCCTGCCTTGAGGGCCAGGCATTGGAGGACAGGGGCTGTGGAGAGAAGACATTTTTCAAACTGATTTTTCTACTTGTGACTCCTAGGATCTCCATTGTGAACATAGCCCATGCCTTTTTCACCATATGAAACTGTTTGTCCTAAAAAGCACATCCCCTCTGATTCTACTCATATGACATGGGAGCCCCCACTTAGCCATGGAAACCTGGCTATAGGCCCCGGCCACCCCTTTCCTTCTTCACTCACTGGTGAGCCACCTAGGCCAGGATCACTCTCTCCCAAAGCTAAATGCCCTCTGCTCCAGCCCCTCAGCCAGCCACCCACTCGGCCCCTGCTCCTCACCAGCCTCCCTGCTGCCAGCCTGGCCCCTTCTATCTCACCCCACCAAAGCTGCCAGATCTCTCTACAATGCAAAGCAGACCTGCACAACTGTGTCCTGGCTTTAAAATTTATCATGGCTTACCAACACCCTCAGGAAAAAAATCAAGGCCCTTGGTCCAGGTACAAATGAGGCCCCTTTGTCTCAGTAGAAAGATGCAAATGTTCTGAGTCCCAACAATTCCCTCCCCAAGAATTTCACACCTCCCCTGGGATGCTGCTTACAGGGATGACTTACCTGCTATGCCCTGCAAGGGGCTGCAGGTGTTGGCATAGCCCCTGAGGCCAGGCCCAGTAGCCATAGGCAGCCCCCAAGACGTGCTATACCTACTGAACTATCTGGCCCTTTATCCTGCCTATTCAAGCATGTCACACTCAGGCAGCAGTGTCCCCCAGCAAAGGTGCTTAGGGCTAAGGCATTGTGACTTGGGGCCACTCTCTGTGCACACACCCAGGTGCCCTCGAGCTGCAGGGGCCAGGGTAAGGGCGCCTTCCTCCTCCCTCCCGTATCATGAGGCTAGATTCCTCCTTGCTTTATAGATCCTCTCAGGGATCTCTTGGCCTTTCCTATAACCTAATCATGCTTATCGAGATGGTGTTTATCACCTCGAATTTCAGAAGGCCCCTTTCCCAAGAGCAGCGTCCTCCCAACCCCTCTGTAAAGTAATGCCTGCAAGGAGGGAGGAGGGGGGTCCTTTTTTGTGACTCTACACAGTGACAGCATCTTGTCAGCCTTACCTCTGGCCATTCTCTGCCCTGAGCTTTCCACCCTGACTACTGGTTTCTCCCTGCATATCTGTGATCAAGCTGTCCCCTCTGCCCCCAGCTCCCTCACCAAACCCTCCCTTTACTCACCTATGCAGCCAACACCCACTCGTCCTTTGCTTCCCAGCTGCTGGCCCACCTCCTCAGACTGCTTCTCCTCATTACTACCCCTGTATGCTGATTGTTAATTATCTATTTCTTTGTAGGCCCCACTAGACTAAGAGCTACATGAAGACAGCTGTGGGCCCTACTGACGTTTGTATCACCAGGCCAGGGCAGAGCCCATGGCTGCTCAGAGAATGGTTTGGGAAGGGACAAACAAGGCTACAAATGAAGTCCAAGCTCCCATCTGTTGTGACCACCAGGTCCCCTAACAGTTGCCATGGCACGTGAGGCCAGAAAGCCCTCGGCTCCCAGGTGAAGTCCTCCACCGGCAGCCCATGGCGGGGGGGGCGGGGGGGGTGCCATCACAGCCTTGCCAGATTGTCGGGAGCCATTTATTTTGTAAACTTCAATTAACAGGAAGCAATTTCATTAACAGATAGTGCTGCTTGATGAGTTAGCTCCCATTTAGAGCTTATTTTTAAAGTGTCCTTAAAAGCTGTGTGGAGGAGGCTAAAGAGCTGAATCTGATTTAATGGAAATTGCTTGACATGAATGTCTCACCTGGGAACATCAGGGACCTCGAGGCCTTTTCCTTAGACTGTGAAGACCCTGCAAGCCACAGAGCTATCCCCCACCTTGAGGAGGCGGTGGACAGGGGTGAATACCTGCAGCTAGGCACTCGAGGCCATGGGCTCAATTAGAGAAGGGATTCAACTCAGCAAATGCTTCTCTACCCTGGAGAAGATCTCTGCGTGGCCAAGAGAAAGACACACAGAGAGAAAGAAATCACAGAGTTATCCACCCAGTGAGGCCAGGGAGTGAGAAGCAGCACAGAGATAAGCCCAAGGCCAGTGCCCCGGAAAGAGATGCTCCACACACGGGGGCAAATTCGTGGAGCTCCCATCACCCCCGAGCTGGTGGAAAATGGACACGGTTCAAAGAGACACAAAGTCCTGTAGTCAGAAATATTAATAGTTTCAAAGAAATTCCAAACTCGAACACTTTGCATTTCCCTCTCTTCCTACTCCTCACAATCGTACTCGCCTCACCCTTTCCGCCTCCTGTCCACGCCACTGGTACCCTCAGCTGTTTATATGAATCAACAGCCCCTGTTAATTCTCCTTTACCCATTACCCAGATTCTCTAGCCCCAGAATGAAGGCTTCGTTCTCACCTGGGAACTTGTTAGAAATGAAAATTCTAGAGCCCTACTGCAGGCCTACTGAATGGGGGGCCCAGTAACTATGCCACAAGCCCCCCGGGGATTCAGATGCACCCTGGAGCCACTGCCTCACCTCAAAGGAGAGCCCGGGGGCTGATCCGCAGCGAGATTCCTCCCACCGCTTTCGCTTCTGCCTCTCCAGTTTGTCTCTTCTGCCCATTCTCCTGACTGGGCATTACAGCAACCTGGAGAACAAGCTGCTCAGTGCCAGGAGGCAATCCTCTTTAAAGGGATAGGGCATGGGGGAGAGGGCTGGGAACCCTCATACGCTAGGAAATCTCATCTCCTTCGTGCCGCTCAGAACTGGCCTCTCGACCTTGAGGCACAGAAAGGAGACTAGACTGCATGTCAGAAGGCTCACATGGAAGCCGGGCATTCTGAAGTTTTTACTCACTTCTCGGCAGCAGATGCCCAGGATTCAGAGAGGCAAATAGCTGCTCTCTGGGCATCTCTCTCCACAGCTAGAGACCCCTAGCTGGGCAGAGGTCAGTGGCTTGCCCCTGCCCCTTTGTGGGGCTATGATAGGATCACATAAGCCTGGGTGAAAAGGAGTAGCTCCAGTAAAGGTACAGTGGGACCTCCAGCACCAGACAGGGTGGATTCGTGTGTCCCTCTGGAGGCAGGAAGCAACACTCCCTTCCTGTCCGGGAACTAGGGGCCATGCCACACTGGAGGAGGTCAGCGCATCTCTGTTCCTTAGGTTGCCTTCAACAGTTCCTCCAGAGCCTGGGCTCCTGGCTGGGTAGGGGCCAGAAAGGAGGTTCTTCTGCAGCCCTGGAATCCGTGGTAACTTGGACTCCTTATGTCTGGGTCAGCTACTCCTTGCACTTCAAAGGGCAAGTTACATGCCTGGTGTTAACAATACCTTTATCCTTCTTGTCTTCGATGCCTTCCGCATCCATCATTTCATGTGATGGATGGGACTGGTGCTATCTCAGTTTCACAGATGAAGAAACTGAGGCTTCTAGAGGTTAAGTCTTTCCTAGTCAAAGTGCAGTCTGTGTCAGCATCACCTGGGAACTTGTTGAAAATGTATACTCTTAAGCTGCACTCTGACCTCCTGAATCAGAATCTGCATTTTAACAAGATCCCCAGGTGAGTTTGAGAAGCACTGGACTGGTGATCTCCCCAAGGTCTGGAGTTAGTCCAAGATTCTTCTTTTAGAACCAGCAATGCCACATTTCTGGTGGTAAGGACCTAAGGGGTTAGTAATAAAAGCCCGACTTTCTAGCTTGAAGCTAGAAAACCATAGCTATTTTGCTTTTAGCTACCCTGAAGGAGAGGAGGTGGCTGTGCTCTCCAAACCTCTGAGACTCTTCGTAAAGTCTAAACTATGAGCCAAATCTGACCTGCATGCCAGACAAGGCAAAGGAAGAGCAATGGCGCCCCCACGTGGCAACATCAACACTGTGGCTCACAGTGCTAACTGTGAGGGACATCAGATCAAATCAGAGCTAGCTGGAGGGACATCAGATTAGGAAGTGTTACTCCAAATAATGCTATATTCAGGGTGAATTTCTGGTAGACAAAAGCCCCATGTTCTAGCCACACAACTTTCCAGAAGATTAACACTCTTCGAAACAGCTGGTGTCAGAATTCCTAACTCTGCCATCACCAGCTCTGAGATTTGCCTACTTTGGCCCTTTCCTCATCCAGAAAATGGAGAGTTGGATGAGATGACTTCAAGAAGAGTTCTATTCTTCTGTTTTTTCTTCATGGAAAACATTGCATCTCTGTATTCAAGTATTCACTGAGCACCTCCTCCATTCCATGCTTCGTGCCGGGCTGCAGGGAGGCACTCATAAACCAGGCAGAGTCCATCCTTCATTTGTGGGATATAGAAGACAAGGACAGGACCAGTCACCCAGGAAAGGCCCTTCACCCAGCCTGGGGCCTCCCTTACCACTGCATGGGCCCTCTCAGTTTTCCTACCCCATGCAGCTCAGTGACTCCTCATGGCAACCTCACATGGGTCCTAGAAACCTACCCACCGGCACTACCAAAAGATACCCTATCACTGGGGCTATCCTTTTCTAGAACACCTACTGATCCAGCTTATCCTTGGAAATGCTTTGCTGGGATTTACATCCTAGAAAGTGAGCCACTGAGATGGTCTTCCAAGTGTTTCCAGCTTTCTCTTTCCCAAGCATTAGCTGAGTCTGATCTGAATAATAGACCAGCATATTTTAAGTTTTAAAGTGCATGTAGAAAAAAACCAGTGTGAGACCTCCAGTATGTGGTGGGTAAGGGGCTCTTAACATGTGATAAGAAAAGTAGTTTAAGTGCTTTCTCTCCCTCCACTGATCCAGGATTCCAAATCTAACAGTCCACCTGGCCCTTGAAGGATGTAAACCCAGACACAACTAGTAAAAATGGCCCAAGACAAACAGCTTTCAATATTATTTTCTGTGTGTTGTGCTCAAACCTGGCAAATCCCACAAGGAATTGGAGTCCCCGCATTCTCCCTGTCCTGACAACATGTGCCAAAACTGGAGTAACAGTCAGGATCGGCCTGGCATTTGCCCATGGATATTGGCCAAATCTGGAAAGCATTCTATTTTTTTTTTCACATCCTCTGAGGTCTTTCCTTCCCCAAGTCGCCAGAAACTTACACCCTCCCAGATGTTTCACCTACCTCAACTTGGCCATTTTGTCTCCTAGACTGATGCTTAAGAAGTCACCTCCTTCATTTCTACACTTCTTGCAGCATCTGCTCCAAAGAACAGCATCCAGTTCACAAGGACAGCAGCATTCCAAGTTTGATGGTCATGTCCCAGGACTGCCCAGCCAAAGCCAAGGGGGAACCAAGAAATGCACAGACAACTCCAAGCCCCTACAGTCTCCAGATAACTGGTGAGAGCTATCCCCACTTACCCACAGGAACTGTGGGCACGGGACGCTGCCCAACCTCCTTCCTCCCAGACTGATGTCCCATTTCAGAGGCCAAGCTTCTTGACCAAACGCTCAGCACCTGTGGCCATGCTGTTCTTTAGGAAGGTATCAGACCTGGCACTTACCTTTATGCCATAACCCTGAAAAAACCCACCCAGCTCCTACCCTTCTGAAGCACCCCCACAGCACCTAACCCTGCTGGCCACTGCTGCTTCTCACATCTCAAACTCCCCTCCTCCAACACGCCTTACACATCATCATTCTTTCTTTCAAAGCTTCCACTTCCTCTTCCTGACACATCCAAACACAATCCTTCATTTCCTAAACCAGGAATGCACCTCCAGCCCCGAAGTTTCCTCCCTCGCCCGTCTGCAGCTTCAATCTCTCTCAATTCCATCCGGTCCAACTTCTCAATCTTACTCAAACTCCCATCATCATCTCCAAAGACTCCAAAACACTTGAAGCTCCACATGTCCAAACACACCTTTTATGCCAGGTTTGAAACTTTGGAGGCATTCTTTTTAAAATATACTTCCAATTTCTTAACACTGTAAAATTCCTAAATGCTTATCATAGAAATCTTTGAAAACACAAACAAGCAAAAATTTGCAAATATCACCTACAATCCCACCCTGAAGAAGAAACCACTTCATTTGGAAAAATCTTTCTGGTTTTTTAATGCAAACACATTTCATGTTCTTTTCAATCCTGGAAAGAACATGGGAGGCTGTGTGGTTTTATAACCTGCATTCCTCATGTAAAAATTTAAATAGGCTCCTTTCTGTTAAAACCACTTAAAAACTACTGAAATGGATCCAGTGTACAGATGAGTGTACTACCAAAGGCCAGATCAAGAAACAAAATTCATCAGGCCCCTAAAGACTGCCTCATGTTGCCTTGTCACTACCCCACCAATGATAACCACTATCCCAACTTCTAACAACATGGTTTTAAGTTGAAGCCATGCTTAAAATCTTCCCTCTTCCTCCAGGTACCAAGACCTGCTGTTTCCCCTTCCATTTGCCTGTCCACACAAAGGTGCGTTTTTTTGTTGTTTGTTTTTAATGGAGACAGAGTCCTGCTCTCTGTTGCCCAGGCTGGAACTCCTGGGCTCAAGTAATCCTCCTACCTCTGCTTCCCAAGTAAGTAGGATTAGTGGCACAAGCCACCATGCCTGGCCGAAGTGGACTATTTTAGAAGTCCCACTACCTCCAGCTCCCTCAGGCCCAACTCATTCTACACACATCAGAAGCATTCCTGAAACAGTTCCTTAACAGTTCCCAGTGCCCTGCAACAGAACCCCTGTCTCTCAGCCCTTTCTACCACCTCTAACAGTTCCCCTACAAAAACCACTTTCATACTTGAAAAGCATCCCAAACACCACCAGTCTAAGGCTCTGCTTGAATCCTCACCAACCCAGTGAAAGTTCCGAAAAGAAGTTCACACACTTTGAGCTGAAGCTGCCCTGCTGCACAACCTTCACACTAGCCCTGGTTTTGCCCCCCAACACCTTCTTCCACAGTAACATGCAGGAACACTATACACTTCCTGGATAAACAGGGCTGTTAATCTTTCCAGGTGATCCCAATATTCCTATAAGAAGTAGCTATGCTCTGGCTGAGCACTAGCCAGCTGGTCCCAGGCTTCCTACTCACCTTACCAGGGGCCCACTCTACTCTGAAGGACAGAGCAGCTCAGGAGGAAACCAAACTTACCAGAGACACATTTCTTGGACACACGACTAGAACAGGCCCTGTTGGTAGACCCTGGTAGGTAAGCTGCTCCTAGCATAGCCAGAAGACCAGGATTGTGTAAGTGGCATGACCCCAAGGACCAAGGCCCCTCCCCATCTAGGCCCCATACCTTGTGCGGTTATGGTCTACTTTTGCTGGTTTCATCCTCTTTGAACACCCATCACCACCCCACATATACAACACACATCCCCACATACTAGCCTCACATAGCCAGTGGTGGTAACTGTTCCGAGCACACTCTGGGCCATGCTGTTCTTTGGGAAGGTATCAGGCCTGGCACTTACCTTTATGCCATAACCCCCACCTTCTGCTATTGTCAAAACCCTCAAAGCAAAGCCCACAGGAGCAAGGATTCCTACATCAGAGGAACTGGGCCAAGACTCAAAAGCAGAGAGTGAGTACAGAAGAGCAACTTGTCAGCCAGCGGGCAGTACCTTGATTGTTCTTCAGATTAGAGGTCTCCAAGAAAACTTAACTGGAATTAAGCTAAGAGAGGGTTCCTTCTCCCGGAGAAAAGTTTTTATTGAAAATACGCACGCACGCGCGCGCGCGCGCGCACACACACACACACACACACACACACCCCAGCAGACTTCATTGTGAAATTAAGGAAACCATTCAAGTGTAAGACAGGTTTCTTTTATTAGTTTCTCCTAAACTTGTCTCATTTTTACTGAATGATTTTCTTAGTGTAAGAATGTGACCTGGAGCTTTAACAAACCAATTTGGATAACGCAACCGGGATAAATGCTTGTCTATACACAAGCCATCAATTGTCAACTCTATGGCCTGGCCTCCATGTAAATCCCATTGGTTTTAAAGCCTGTCTAAACAGGAAACAAGCAGACCACATCATCTTATTTCTAGTTTTAACTTCAAGTTCCCCCCATCCCAACACCTACACCCTTCCCCACACACAAAAAAATTTTTTTAGAAGAAATGGCCATTAAGGACTGAGTCAGTTGCATAAGGGTTGGCTTAATCCTGCAGCCAGCACTTCAAAATAGACATTGGCCTCACAGCAGGCCAGCTGGAACTCTTGAAGCATGACAGGTAGAGAATGAATAGGGGATGCTCTAAGAAGCACCAGGGCCCAAGTCCTGGTGCCATAAGGCTTCCATGCATGCTTACACACCAACATAAATACACTTCCACCTTCCTCCTCCCTAAGCAATTGTTCTCTATAGCACTTTGGAGCTTGTAACACTCTAAAACTTTTCCATGTAGAGATAGACAAACTTATTCTAACTATGCAAGATATAATCCTATTTCTAACAACACAGGCCAATATTAACAGAGAGACACTCTGTTATACAGAATAGCAATTATTATAAAGATCCAAAATGTAACCAACAAAGCTCCTAACAGTTTCTAAGGCAGGTACCAGCTCTGGCCTCTAATACAGGCTTCCCTTGGAGTTTCCAAAATGCCTCACTCCTATCAACACTGCCCCAAAGAGCAGTCAAGGAATGCTTTGGTACACCTGACATTGGCTGCACGGTTAAGAATGAGGTGTTGCTATAACATCAGGCACCACACTTCTTTAACACTAATTTCAGACTCATCCAGTACAATCCAGTGTATCTTAATTTTTTGTATGATCTGTCAGCTGTTTAACATGTACAAATTGGCATATTCATGACAGATATTAACATTTAACACACAAGTGATTGTGAATGAGCTAAAAAGAAATTTTAACTCTTTGTCCTAGGAATTCAAGCTATACCTCAAATTTACACAGAACATCTCCCACCTGAATAAACAGGCCAGGATACAAATCTTTACACCATAGTTAACAAGGATCAATTCCTCAGTTAAATTTACCATGCCTATACCCGACAGTACATCTACCCAATTCTAACTTTCTGAAGAGAAAATTATTTAGAGACTTTGATGCTTGGGGTATCAGTGAACATACTTTCAGGAAAAGCTGCTAGGTCTAAAACCCTCAGTTAACAACTTGCTCTAGGTTAAGGGGTCTATTTTCCCAAGAGCAGAACATGGCATTTATAATGGGAGCTCTTTTACTCAGAGAAGGGGGAGAGAACAGGGGTGGAAGTGGAGATGAAGTGTGAAGAAGCTCAAAGCATACCTCTGTTGCTCTACTATGTTAATCTATGCCATGCTATGCTCTAACCCTCAAATAGAGGGAGACCCCATTCCCACACCAGGCAGGGAGCCTTGGTGGCAATCTCCACAACAGATTTTTGAAGCATAATTAGAGCTCCTGCCATAGAAGTCATAGTGAAAAGTCTGCCTGATAGCTACGTATAGCCTTTGCTATAGCTGAACTTTCCAATATAAACTTACTCTTGTAGACTCATGATTAAACATAAAAGGAGTGAAGCATAAGCTCAGTAAGACTAACTGGGCTTCTAAATAGTACCATTATGAAAAAGATACAATGCACTTAATTTCTGTATCTAACTATTTAGAAGTCAAAATGCTCCATACATATCCCCTCCCCCAAAATTCCCTAAAAACTAAGAAATCTTCAGTATTCACTTGCTCTAGTTGATATTTAGAACAAAGTTGACAACTTAAAGCTTTATAATAGTCTGTTTTAATATAAACAAGTGTTGGAATCAATCAATGTCCATTTCAGGAAGCTTCTTGTCTGAATCCGAAGGCACAGCTGTGTCTGTACCCTGCTCAGCAGCCTGAGGGCCTGGGCTGTCTCCTTGTCCATCCACTGGTCCATTCTGCTCTGCATTTTTTTGCTCCTCTTTTGGAGGTTCCACTTTGGGTTTGGGCTTTGAAATTACAGGGCTACAAACACTTATCAGCTCCTAGAATGGGTAAGAGAGAAAACTGTGGTTTCTTATAAGTTAACAAATTTTACAGACATGCTAAACCCAAATCCACCCTCTCCCACCCAACCCAGAAACTCAGATACAATAATGAAATTCCCTCCTAAATGTCACCTGAGGACTATTAATAACAAGGCTGACAAGAAAGGGCTATTATATGGAGGCATAAATTACCTTAATTTTAGCTTCAATCTCTTTTGACTTGATAACTGGATCCATGGTCAGACTCTGCTTGTTCTGTAGATTCAGCTTGTTATTCATCCACTCCATGGCCTCATTCGTGCTTTTTTCTACCTTCATCATGTCAGCAGCATCCAAGTGGTCATACTGCTCCTCCTACAACCAGCAGACAAGTGTTAAAGGATGATACTCTCCCCTCCCCGAATATTGTCTAATTCGTTGCCATCTTTCAAAAAGTTACAATCTTTAAAAAAAATGAAGCACATTTAGCCTCACGCTAAGACTTAAACAGACATTAAATATTCAAGAAAAGAAACATAACCACAATTTTTTAAACACTCAGGAAATAGATTTAAAGGCCAAGAAAATAAATAAGGTGGTAATTAAAAGGCTTCAACAGTATAAATAGCTGCACATGTTTTGCACAAAATCTTACAAAAACAATTTCACAATGCAAAAAAATCTTATTAGATATGAGAGGTGAGGTTTAGGCATGCTAGTTCAGAACCAAAATACTGAATACAATTTTTAAAAGAAGGCCTTTCAAAAGTAAAATTTAAAAAAACAAAAAAAGCCCAATTTATCATTCTTAATGTTTCTTACACTGACATTACAACAAGAAGCTACAGTATAACAGAGTGGTTAGAACCCAAACTTTGGAGTCAGACTTCTGGCTAAATGCCAGCTCTCTCAACTTAGTAACCTTGGGTGCTGCTTAAGGAAAGTGAGACTTAAAGAAGTTAGAAGTTATTATAAAGGTTGATACTACCACCTACTTCATAAGAGTACTGTGTAGATTCAATGAGATAATATATTTATGGAGTGTATACCATATAGTGCCCAAAACTGTTCAGTAGCTTACCACTATGACAGTCCTGTATCTGTATAACAAACCAAATCACACACTTATTGTGTTCTCAGAAAGACCAAGATAGAGCACGTTATGTCAAACACTGACACAGCATTTCACAATAGGAAAAGGAAACTAAACGATACTGCTCAATTTCAGATTCCACCTATTAAAAAGATGCAGCAAATCCTATGGTTCTTATTAAGAGTCTATAAACCATTACACATTACATTAATGTCCAAAATAAAATGAGTATTATTAAACAACAGCTAAAGAGAAAAAGTACTGCATAAATGCCTTAAAACTTATCTTTACCAAAATTAACAGCAGGGAAAAGAAAAAAAAAGTTACCTTGTTTTTGAAAGAGCTGATTACTTTCATATACTGTTGGATCTGTTTCCCTAGTTCTTCAAATAATTTTGGTCTTTCTTCAGATTCCTGGAACCGTAACTTAATAGGTTGACCTAGATCCTTAACAAAAGAAAGAATATACAAATTCTTCATAAGGCAGCTTAAAATATACGAGTTGTACTATTTCTACTAGTACTAAGATTGATTATAAAGTACATTTAATCTCCATGTGCTATATAGAAGTTATTTCTTTCTCCAGCCCACTGGAAATATAAGGCTGCCTCAGGATGGACATGAGCATCTGCCTCAATACTATTCCACGTGGAGTTGATTCTATTGTCACCGGAGCCCTAATTCTCACAACACAGTGGGGAGACAGCCAAAAATGAAGCAACTCCTAATAGAGATACACAGCACTAAGTAGGAAGTATACTTGCCAAAAATAAAATTTTATTTAATTTTTTTTAAAAAGCCACCTGAATCTGATGAATCGTCTAGATCTAACCACAATTTAACAAATAAAGTTAAACACCACCATGGAAATAAAAATTGGCGAAATCCAGACTAGGGGGAAATCCTACAGGACAAATGATCCAGTTTCTTCATCAAATAAATAAGAGGGAAAAAATGATGAAAGAACTACAGACACAGATTTAATAGACATACAAAAAAAATGCATGAACCATATTTGGATACTAACTCCAACTAAAAAAAATTTATGAAATAACTGAATACTATAGTATTATTAAGAAATTTTTTAGGTGTGATAATGGTACAGCATGAGGTTGTATTTTCTTTTATTAAAATATTTTTGGATTAAATTTAACATGAGGGACTTGCTTCAAATAACAGAGTAGGAAGAAATAGAAATAAACTGGCCATAAATTAGAAACAGCTGAAGTTACTAGTTTCTTTACTTTCATGTGTTTGACATCTCTCCGAATAAAAGGTAAAACACACACGATGGGAAGGACCTCATGGACATTCTTACTATTCTTGCCAGAATGATATTAACCTGCAGGTACTGTCCTTGAGAAATTCCACTCAAGAGTGTAGTCATAATGGCCCAGTTCCACAAAAAACACAAGTAATCCAGAGCTAAAACTAAAGGGAAATGTGAAAAATTCATTCTTGTGCATTTGCATCCTTTTCCAAACAAAAGGCCTCAATTTTAGATAATCGCTCGTATTTTTAACCCTAAGGTTTAACAATCAAATTCTTTAAATAAAAAACAAGATACTTTGCTTTTATCAAGAATCAAAACTACATAAATTTAAATACAAAACAAGATACTTTTATCAAGAATCAAAACTATGTAAACAGTCCTGCCCCAAATGCATTGCAGGTGTCTTTAGGGCAGCAACTACATCTTGGTAGTTTTTGCATCTCTTGACAGCAAGAATGCACTAAATCTCCAATTCAATGAAGCACTGTAAGTCTAAACTCAATTTTTAGAAAAATTCTTTTGTTATTATGAGGTTCTAAAAGTGAGAATGATAATTAGCCTAAGTCATAAAGGTTATAGTTCATCAAACATCATTTTCAGCCTGTCTTCTTTACTTAACATGAGAATTCCTACCAATTTTGAGCTCCTCTCTTTGGAAGCTTCAACAAGAGTTTGGGATACCTCCACTCTAAAGAGTCACTTACTTTTAATTCAGCCAATTTATCAACATAAACTTGCTTTGGCTGGTCTTCTCCTTCCTCATACAACCAATTTTCAGTATCTTCTAGTTTCAAAGTAAAACTGTTACGATCCTAAAAGATAAAGAAAATATTGTAATTAGGTCAATCGAAAACCGGCTGAATCACCAGTGCAGTCACAGGCACAGAATGCAATGATGTATCTGGGATTTGCTTTAAAATACAGGGTGGGGGATATAGAACAGGAGATGGGGGATATAGAAAATGTCGGCAAATGTTATACTTAACAGGTACAGGGGTTCTACTGTATTACTCTCTACGCTATAGGGGACTTGGGGTATGTTTGAAAATTTCACAACCAGAAACTGTATTTAAAAGCAAGTGAGTTAAAACAAGCAGGGAAAGTGAGCTGATTTGAAGAAAAATAAAAGGTAAATAATAGCATTCAATATGTCAAAAACTGATTTGTCAAAGTGATGCACATTGACTGGGCACAGTGGCTCCTGCCTATAGTCCCAGCTACTCAGGAGGCTGAGGCAGGAGGATCACTTGAGCCCAGGAGGTTGAAGCTGCAGTGAGCTATGATCAAGCCACTATACTCCAGCCTGGGTAACAGAACAAGATCCTGTCTTTCTCTCTCTCTCTCTTTTTTTTTAATTAAAGTGTTGTGCAAAGACTATCTTTAGGAAACACTGCACTAATGAAGAAATACATAATTAACTATAGAAAACTTCCCCCCCCAACAAAAAGTAAATTTTTAATAATTTTACTGTACACACATAGATGCAGACTTCCCTTCTAACCCATTTAAAGATGCTCCCAGAAGACACAAAGCAGCTAGGCACACTGTGGCATACACTTACATCTTCACTCACAAACTTCTCATATTCACCACTAAGCTTGTCTCTCATTTCATACACATACTCTTCCACTGCATTCTTGGCATCATTCCGCTCCTTCTCCAATTTATCCTGCATGATCATCTTACCCTGAGAACATTGAATTAATATTATGTATAAATTAGACATTAGGACAACTGAGACAATTTCCACTTAAATACTAATATAATTATAAAAATAGAGAATTCCTCTTCCCCAAATCCTTTTAGTTCTGTGAGTCACCCAACAAAGGAGAGCTGGAAGACTAGTCCCTAACAAATTCTGAAGATCAAGAAGTGAGATTTTTGTGGGTGGCATTAGGGAAAAGCATTAAAAATATCAAGGTGTAGACACTCAGAAGCAAAAATAAAGAATTTAAAGGCCAGGTGCAGCGGCTCACGCCTGTCATCCTAGCACTCTGGCAGGCCAAAGCAGGAGGCTTGCTTGAGGCCAGGAGTTCAAGACCAGCCTGAGCAAGAGCAAGATCCCGTTTCTACAAAAATTAGAGAATTTAGCCAGGCGTGGTGATGCATGCATGTAGTCCCAGCTACTCGTGAGGCTGAGGCAGGAGAATCGCTTGAGCCCAGGAGTGTGATGTTGCAGTAAGCTATGATGATGCCACTGCATTCTAGCCCCAGGCAAGAGAGTGAGACTCTGTCTCACCAAAAAAAAAAAAAAATTTAAGACAAGAACTTTAAGAAACTATTGGTTCAATTATGTTAAGTGAAATAAGCCAAGCACAGAAAGACAAATCTCACATGTTCTCCCTAATATGTGGGAGCTAAATATTAAAAACAATTGATCTCGTGAAGACAGAGAGTAGAACGATGGTTATCAGAGGCTGGAAAGGGTAGCAAGGAGTGGGGGATAAAGTGGGAATGGTTAATGTGTACAAAAATATAGTTAGGGCAGGGCGAGGTGGCTCATGACTATAATCCTAGCACTCTGGGAGGCCAAGGTAGGAGGATCACTTGAGGTCAGGAGTTCAATATTAGCCTGAGCAAGAGTGAGTCCCTCTACTAAAAAAACAGAAAAAATTAGCCAGGTGTGGTGGCACATGCCTGTAGTCCCAGCTACTTGGGAGGCTGAGGCAGGAGGATCACTTGAGCCCAGGAGCTTGAGGTTGCAGTGAGCTATGATGATACCACTGCCCTCTAGCTAGGGCAACAGAGCAAGACTCTGTCTCAAAAAAAAAAAAAAAAAAAAAAAAAAAAAATACATATATATATATATATATATATATATATAGTTAGATAGAATGAACAATATCTGATAGCACAACAAAGCAAATACAATCAACAGTAAGTTAGGTTACACTTTTAAAATAACTATAATAATGTTCATTCCTAACACAAAGAAATGTTAAATGCCTGGGGTGATGGATACCCCAATTACCCTGATTTGATTAATTCATATCGTATGCCTGTATCAAAACATCACACGTACCCTCTAAAGATATACAATTATTTTGTACCCATAATAATTAAAAATATTTAAAAAAAGAAACTATTGGTTCAATGTCACAAGGTGAAAGCCTCTGCTGTATTATTATTATGGAATATGAAGAAAAATCAAATTTATTCATGCAGTATAAATGTCAAAGGTTCTATAAAAAAAATTATTCTAAGATCCAGTGAATACCTAATAAGAAACCTCTCAGACAACAATTAATACAATAAACGTGCTCCAGGATCCCAAACCTTGCATCACTCACCATAATAAGAGTTACGGAATTTACACATTGACTGGCAACAGGAAAGAACTAATAAGCAAAAGAGTGCTACCATTAACGCTATGTGACTTCTACTCATCAACTTCCATGACCCACCACCTCAAATATCCCAATCTCTAGTGAGCAAACACACAGACACACCCAAAAGTGAATGCTACTTCCCCTATAGCAAAGACATTATGTCAAAGATCTCATAACAGAGCTTCTAGCAATACAGACATCGTATTAGTATCACCATAAACAAATTTGACATACCATGTGACCTATAATTTTAACTTGTCCTTACAGTACCCAAAAGTCTAAATTATTTTTTCAAAGTCCAAACAACTAAGAATGCATACGGATCACTAAAACAGAGTCTGAATGCTATGGTCACATATAATTTGGTAGCTCATTGCTCTAAAAGACTTTAAATAACCACCTCATTTTCAATGTACAAGTTGAGCATCTCTCTGTCTATCTGCCATAATAGCTGATTCTCAATTGGCAGGTCCACAGTACTGGTCTTCACTTTTGCCTTCTTGGCTTGGGGTGGTTGGTCCATCTTTTTGTCTTTGGATCCAGCTTGGGAGGTCTAAAATAACAGAAATCATTAAGAACACATACATATACAGACTACTTTAAATTTCAAAATGGGTCTTGTTTCAAAAGCTATTTTTGCTATTTTGTTAACTTTGTTTCCTGATGATCTAAATGAGTTGGGACTATAACATCCGGAAAACAAAAAATAAATATGATATGAGGTATCCGGTGTAGTCAGATTCATGGAGATGAAAGCAGAACGGTGGCTGTCAGGGGTTGTGGGGGGAGAGTGTGAGCTGCTTAACGGGCTCAGAGTCTGCATTTTGCAGATGAAAAGTTCTGAAGACTAGCTGCACTGTGATGTCTACATTTAGCACTGCACTGACTATACGCTTCAAAAGGGTAAGACGGGAAATTGTTATGGGCCTTTTACCCCAGTTGAAAATGAATTTTAAAAAATACATAACAGCCTCCCACAGTCAACATATAATCACCATTAAATATTTTTCTTCTATTCTTAGCTGAACATATAGACATACATTATGAAGCTAGTAGGGAGAAGATATGAAATTTTTAAGAATCAATAACATATTTGCAATAGATTTCCAGAATGTTTATAACTATTTACATTCTCACAGTAAGTGACAGGGACCCATTCCACTGCACCCTATCCATAAATGGGAATTTGCTTAACTTCATCTGTTATTTTAATGAGCTTCTTTGGGTCAATAACCTTTTCTCACACATTACTTCTTCAAATTGCCTAGTGATATTTAATCCACTATTCTCTTAGGATTTTAGTGATATTTTTCCACAAATGGTTGACTCTTCTAGTTTTTCCTACTTTCATATTATTTGTCAATAAAAGTTTCTGTTGTCAAATGTATCCAATCTTTTTCCTTTATGATTACTTTTGTTGCTTTTATACCTCGAAAGCCATTCTCCATCCACAGATTAGAAAAATATACACTTCCAAGCTTTTGTTTTCCTGGGATTGTTTTGTTTTGCTCTTTTTCCTCCTTGCCTAGCTAAGAGAAATTTCTGTGTTTTTTAACTCTTAACTTTTGAATTCATCTGGAATTCAGTTTGTTCTGTTATGTAAGGAAAGACTTCAATGTCATTTCCCTACCTCATATTCAAGTAATTTAAGTCAACTGCTGAAATTAATGTATCATTTGTATATCATTTCCCTTAGAAGCAATACTACAAAAGACATTTCAGTTCCTGAGCCACCCCAAGGAAGCCTATGTAACAACCCCCCTAGAACTTCCCACAATTCCAAGGCACTGGGGTGAGGAGACCTGTCACTTCTCCCTCCCTTCTCTTCACCTGCCTACACAAACGGAAGAACTTCTCTCTACCACGGCTGCCCCCAACCCACCCAGCAACATGAAAAGTTTTCCATCTTGAAAAGGGCCTGACCCAACTAAATCTGTGAGCACAATTTCCTGTCCATTTTTTTCTTTTTTAACATTACTTGCACAGCTAAAAGAAAGCAATTAAAATTTGTTAACTGACATGAAAATGGGTAGTAACAGACTTAAGCCACCTTAAGGCTCTGCCAAATGCCACAATCAGAAATTCCTAAAAGGGTGAGATTATACATTGCAATTTTATAAATAACTTGAAAGAAAAGGTGTTTTCAATGTTAAGAACAAATTTAAACATGAAAACTCGAAATTAAACAACAGGTTGTAAAGGATTCAAAAATGTTACATATTCATTTTGCGATAAACTATTTACATTATTTGCAAAATGATTTAAATACAGTAATTAAAATAGTATCTTTCAATAAAAGACATGGATCAGGGAGTTGATAAGATGTGAAAAATTTTTAAGTCTCATTATTATCAGTAATGAATAAATTATAGATAGAATGATTCAGTAAGAACAATTGAGAAACATGAACCAATCACCAGCCTAGTAAAACTAGGGCTTCTGAGTGCTTTCTTCCCATGTATCAACTAGAATAGAGTTCGAAGGTCATCTTGCAAAAGGTACACTACAAAACACTATAAAATCTTGCTTAAAAATTGTTCAAAGGCTGGGCATGGTGGCTCACGCCTATAACCCCACGACTTTGGGAGGCCAAGGCAGGAGGATCATTTGAGGACAGGCATTTGAGACCAGGCAAGGCAACACAGCAAGACCTCATCTCTACAAAAAATTTAAAAAGTAGTCAGGCATGGTAGCACATGCCTGTAGTCCTAGCTACTTGGGAGACTGAGGTGGAAGGATCGCTTGAGCCCAGAAGTTCCAGCCTGGGCAACAAAGTGAGACCCTGTCCCTAATTTTAAAAATATATTGTTCAAATAAATGAAGAATCCCTATTATAACTACCTTCTACGACACAGCCCTTCAGCCAAAACCATGTATGTTAAGAGACCACATTTCATACTATAAAACACAACTCATACCTCCATTTCCTCAGACTCTGCCTTATTTTCTGCTGGCGCCTGCTGCTGTTGCTCTTCAATATGAGATTCCTCCTGGTCCACTTGCATCTTCTGAAAAACATATCAAATTAAATCCTGAAACTAGGAAATATTAATACTAACGAAAGACTGAGCAACCTTCATGGCACACTGACAAAGTCACAAGGTACGAAATTCTTGCTGAATTACCAGCAATCAGAAGACCTAGACTCAAATTCCAGGTATGCTACATATTACCTAAAACACAGAAGTTTTCCTGTCTGGATCTCAGTTAACACATGTGTACTATGGGGATAACATTTGCCCTGCCCTACCCTTACACAAACAAGGGTGATTGTGGAATTGCTTTGTACACCATAAAGTACTCGTACTTCACAGTGTGGCATCATTTAACACAATCTGCAAAATACAATCTGAAGAGAGCATAAGTTTCTCCAAGCTTCCTCATGAGTAATTTCTACCACAAGTTTTAACTTTTTCAAAGAGTTCCTAAATCAGCCTTTTCATCCTCAAAAGTACAACCACTGCACATGTTAGGGAGGTGAACACATTGAGAATTATGTTAAAATTACAAAGCCTAACAACAATGAAGGGAGAAGTTTGTGGAGAGCCTGAACAAATACTTCTCAACGCCTGCAGCAATTAGAATGACCTGTGAGCCTTTTAAAACTACTGGTACCTGGGCCCCAGCCCAAACCAACTCCCAACAAAATTTCTGAGGATAAGACCCAAGCATTTGTAGTTTATAAAGCTTTGATTCTGATGCACAATGAGGAAAAGACCTGATGCATAATTCCAACAAATCAGTGTACAATCTATTCTACTTGTGAAAATAATCAACTAAGACTCAGAGCATTCTTCAATAACCAGAATCAGTTAAAAGAATAACTCAAGTTGAGAAGTGCATGGTCTGAAGGGAGGAGTCAACTGTGTAAAGACCTTCTGCTGGTTCACCTATGTTGGGGGAACGGGACACATACAAACCCATTCTCACTCAGCAGCTCTGTCATAATGTTCCTCCCTTGTCACCAAGTCTACTTGCTAGAATTCTAGACAAGTCACCACTGGGCCATCAAAAATGGTATAAAATATCCAGATTACCTCTTCCTCCTTCGCATTCTGATCTGTTTCCATCGGTTCCTCATTTTCCTCAGACTTGTGTACTTCCACTAGGGATGCACTGGATACACTGAAAATGCCATGGACATTTACTCGAACCTTGACTTTCACTTTTGAACTGGAGCCATCAGACTGAGGAGTGACTTTCTGAACTGAAAACTGAGCTAGGGACATATGAGAGACCAAAGGGAACACATAACATTAAGAGGATAAATCCAAACATGAATATATGCCCAAACTACCAGGTTATGTCCATCTCCCAAAGACAGGTCAGTAACTAACATGATGCTTCAAAAATAAGCAAAGTGGATACTCTTAGAATCTTACTAAATCATCAGATTTCCCCTTCCTCTTTCACATATAGTCTTTTATTATCCTGTCCCAATTAAGGGCTCAAATACCTCCAAATTTTCCTTTCTTCCAGTCCCTTATTTCAATTCATCTTTGATGCTACTGACAGATAAGTTCTTAAAACAGATTTCTCATATTCTCCTCTACTGAAAAGAAAAAAACTCACTGATTCTACATGCTTCTGTCATTTATCAAGAGCATTTCTAGATTCAGTTACTATACAAGCGTTTTATTTATGCTTTCTTGATACTAACAACTCTGCAAAGGATGAATTATCATCCTTACTCCTGGCTTTACAAATGAGGAAAACAGAATAGGTTAACTTTCCACAGCTTCTAAGTGCCATTCAGGATACTCCTAATACCTTTACCTATATATTCTAGGTCTTTACAGTGTAATTGCAGTTTTTTTCTTCTCTACAAGTATTATTTCCAGATAAGAGTTTCCCAAAGTCTACAAAGACTCTAGCCAACATGGTTCCAAAATCTAGGATGTATTGATAGTGTACCACAATCTCCTAATGATTTTCTGTGTACATCCTATAATTGTATGTTAGGGCCAGCACAGAATTTCTTTAACTCCTTACAGTATCTTACACAAGGTATAATCACAATATGCATTAACTGAGAAGTACTGCCCATACAATAGGAGATCCAATTAAATAATTTCAGAATAATGCACTTATTCTTTCTGCTATCCCAGTTCTCCAAGTAGATATTAAGCTTTTTTTTTTTTTTATTTCCAACTCTTTACTTACCTATGGCAGGATCTGGATAGGGCAGATCCTGAGGAAAGCTGTAATAGGCCTCAAGAGTGAAAGGTTCCTTTCTATAAAACGTGAGGACTTTAGAGAAAGGAGCAGCATGATTTTTTGAAAAGACTTCACAGTCACTGAATGGAGGAAAAAGACAAAAATACACAAATTCAGGACATTCCTAACATTTTTACCCATGTATTTATTCTAGGTTTGCTTTTACCCATGTATCCTATGTTTGTAATTACTGCACAGTCCTACTTTCTCTCTCTTCTCAACTGACATTATTTCCAGAGTACGAGAGTTTCCAGCTGGGCACCATGACTCACCCCTGTAATCCCAGCACTTTCAGAGGCCAAGGTGAGAGGACTGCTTGAGGCCAGGAGTTCAAGACCAGCCTAAGCAAGAGACCCTGTCTCTACAAAAAATAGAAAAAGTGGCTGGGCATGGTGGTGCGTGCCTGTAGTCACAGCTACTTGGGAGGCTGAGGCTGGAGGATAACTTGAGCCCCGGAGTTTGAGGTTGCAGTGAGCTATTATCATGCCACTACACCTCTAGCCTGGGTGACAGAGCAAGACCTTGTCTCACTTTAAAAAAAAAAAAAAAAAGTTTCCAAGAATCTTTATGTTTAAGTCAGTAAAAAAAAGAAAATACTTCAATCAGCACATAAAAGGCACCAATGATTTCAGCAGGATTCAAGTGTAGGCAACTAAGAAAGAACACAAATGTATTTATTCTGAATAAAATAACTGATTACTTTACTTCATGCACAGTGACAAAATGTTACAGATTTGTATAAGTTGAAGTGGAGTCAATATATTACTCAGGCTTAACACTGAATTAACTTTAAGTATAAAAATGATTAGTAAACATTACCTTGACCCTTCTTCAGCTGGAGAATTCCATCTCAGAGAGATTGGATATGGTACTACATCAGTGATAGAAAATTCTCTGACTTTGAAAGCAGGCGATAAGATTGCACACTAGAATAATAATTGTTAAAAATTCCATTTGACAAGTATAGACATAAACCGATAGTATCACTATCACTAAACCCAAACAATGACTTCAGAAGACCATCATAAATGGTCTTTTATAAATATTTACATTAAATATTTAATGGTGTATAAACAAGCAGTTTTAAAAACTTCTATCATCTGTCAAATTATCTATATAATCTAACCACTCCTTATTTTTCCATCAACCTCCCCAACCCTTATTTAACTGATGTATACTACTTAATATCGACATAGATAATATGCCAAATTCTAGTAGTATTTTAGGCTCAGAGTTACCTACGTTTCTAGTCAATTAATTAATCTTTATACTATAGAGTACAATTCCTTTTATGAACATTACCTCTGCTATCCATTTTAAAACAAAGATTTCAGAATCTTACACCTTGAGATCTCCCTGAGGTAACCTCAGGTTATTAGTTAGGTACATAAACCACTGCCATCTTGTTACAATGACCTATAAATGGACTACCTGTGAAAGAAAGAAGATTCACCTGCAATGCACAGCCTCGAGTGACAGCTTCATCAGCATTTAATGTTGTACTGAGTTCTTTACCAAAAAATTTGCTGATCTTCTCTTTTACTGCAGGGATTCGTGTAGCACCACCAACTATCTCCACTGCATAAATATCTTCTTTCTTTAACTCTATTTTTAAACAATTAGACATTTATATTAAAAGAATCTTTAAATTAGTATTTGGTCAATGAAATAAAATAACATCTTGTCATAATGAAATAACTCACAGATGTATTAACAAAACTCCTCCACACTCTCACCCCTCTCCACAACACACATACACACATGGGCACTCACACAGGTGTGTGGCATCTGGAAAGTAGTAGGTGTTTTGATTCTCAAAATAATGGGGGAAAGGTGGCAAAACAATAATGGGATTTAGAAGGTGAGGGCCACAAATATTCCATATTCTGCAATGTACAGGTCCTGCAATCTCTAACACAGTCTCACACAAAGAACTGTTAAAACATCAATAGATCAAACATTCAAGTAAGCTAGCCATAAGGAAAATAACAGGGCCTCAAAATCCTGGGTTACCCTGACCTGGCATGAAAGAAAGTGGTATTTAGAATCCAGCTACTCTAGTGCTCTATTCAAAGCATAAATATAATCCAGATTAAATCACAGGTATAGTCTTCTCATATTGGAAAGAAAGAAGGTATGTACCAAGGCTCTGCTGTTGTTCATAAAATACCTCTTAATACCACCTGATTTCCTGGTCACATTTTGTCTAACAATCACTGATAATTTCTTGAGAAGGGCTAGTTAAAGAAATGGGCTGTCCCAGTGTGGAAAGAATATGCCCATCTACCATAATCACTCTGATTTAAAAATAACAAAGCCTGTACCAAGCTGACAGTATACCTCAATACTCCGAAATAGTCAGCAACCAACACAATGAACTCTAGGTAAACACTTTATCGAAGGTTTTATGAAAACTAGTAATATATTCCTAAATCAAACAGCCACCTGTTAACCAGAGACAAAATTAATGCATCTTGTTAAAGAAGTATGTATTTATCATACCTTCCCTTTGTTGTATCTCTCATTCAGCTAAGTAAGGATTCACTGGCAGAAAAGCTTACAAAACTACCACATCAGCATTGCAAAAGACAATTTTTACCACCATGAAATAACTGAGAGGCTTATATCCATCTTTTAGTCTGAATTAGGTTTCTTGGAGAAATTTTTATTAGATTTCCATGGAGGAGATTAGTGGAGATTAGTGGAGGAGTGGGGTGTGCTCCAGAAGAAAGATAAAGATAAAAAGATGCTTAATATAGCACTGAAGTAGTTCCTATAATAAAAATTTGTGTAACTGCTTGGAAAAAAAAGTAATAAACAACATTTTCCAAAGAGTCTGAGATACACAAACAATTCAATCACAAAAACACTTACTGGCTTGTTCCAAAACACTACGAAGTGGTGGCTCCACTCTAGCTAAGAGATCATCGCACATCTCCAGAAATTTGCCTCTATTAAAAAAAAAAAAAAAAAAGGAAAGGTTAAATCACATTCCACTTTTATGTGCAATAGATTAGCTAAAATCAAAAAACAAATAACAAGTGTTTGCAAGATGTGGATAAACTGGATTCCTCATACATTCCCAGGAAGTAAAACGAAAATGGTGCAGAGCAAGAGCAAGAACACTCTGGAAACGTGTTTGGCAATTCCTCAAAACGTTAAACAGAAAGCTACCGTATGTGTCAGCATTTCCATTCTAGGTACATATCCAAAAGAAATGACAACACGTGTTCACGCAAAATATTGTACATGAACATTCACAAGCAGCAGCTTTGTTCACAATAGCCAAAAAGTGGAAACAACCCAAATGGCTATATTCAACTATAACCCAAATTCAATTATATTCTGCAATAAAAAGGAACGAATACAATAAAAGGAACTGATACATCTTACAACATGGATTAACTCAGAAAACATTATGCTAGGTGAAAGACGCCAGTCAAAAAAGAACACATATTATTAGACTCCATTTATATGAAATGTTCAAAATAACTAAATCCAGAGAGAAAGAGAGGAGATTAGTGGCTGCCTAGGACTAGAGGAAGAGGAGACCCATCAGCTAATGGGTACAGGGTTACATTTTTTCTTTTTCTAAATTAATACACTTTTTTTTAACATAAGTTTTAGGTTTACAGAGAAGTGAACATAAAGAGAATTCCCATACATCCCCTCCTCACCCCCACCCCTGTTCCCCATTAGCATCTTGCATTAGTGTGGCACATCTGTTACAATTAACGAGCCAATACTGATACATATGACAGTTTCTATTAGGGTTCTGAGTTTTGACAAATGTGTACATACCCACCATTTCAGTATCAAACAATATAGTTTCACTGCCCTAAAACTCCCCAGTGCTCCATCTATTCATCCCCCCTTCATCTCTAAACCCTGGGTCACCAATGATCCTTTTACTGTCTCCATAGTTTTGCCTTTTCCAGCATGTCATATAGTTGGAATCATACAGAATGTAGATTTTTCAGATTGGCTTCTTTCACTTATCAAGAGGCATTTAAGTTTCTTCTATGTCTTTTCACAGCCTGATGGCTCATTTAGAGTTCCTTTATGAGGTAATGAAAATTTTCTACTATTCAGGTGTGGTGATGGTTGCCCACTGCTATGGGTACACTGAAAACCACTGAATTACACACTTTAAAAGGCTGACTTTTATAAACTACATCTCAATTAAAAATAATAATACATATATATATATTAAAAAAAAATAAAAGGTATAGAATAAATATACCCTCCAGAACAGCGAAAGTTAAAAGACTGCTAATGCCAATATCAGTGAGGATGTGTAGCAACTAGAGCTCTTATATGTTGTAACTTATAGAAGTTTAAAATGAGTTTTTTTTTTTTTTTTTGAGACAGAGTCTCCGGCTAGAGTACGGTGGCATCATCATAGCTCACTGCAACCTCAAACTCCTGGGGGGCTCAAGCACTCCTCCTATCTCAGCCTCCCAAGTAGCTGGGACTACAGGTGTGCACCACCATGCCTGGCTAATTTTTTCTATTTTTTGTAGAGACAGGGTCTTGCTCTTGCTCAGGCTGGTCTGAACTCCTGACCTCAAGCAATCCTCTTGCCTCGGCCTCCCAGAGCACTATGATTACAGGTGTGAGCCCCCGCCATGCCTGGCCTAACAGTCTTATTTCTAATAGCAAAAAAAACTGGAAAGAGCCAGTGTCCATCAATATATAAACATACAGTGGTATACCAGTCAGCAATACAGAAGGAACAAATGACATATGCAACAACTAAATGAACCTCAAAAAATTTATGCTGAGTGAAAGAGGCCTCAAACAAAAGACAACATATTGTATGATTCCATTTATAAGAAGTTCTAGAACAGATAAATTTAATCTATGGCTCAAAAGATACAAAAATCACATCAGTGATTACCTCTGGGGATGGAGGGCTGAGGAAACTTTCTAACACAATGATCTATTTCATGATAAGCGTACTGGTTACAAAGGTGTATGTGTTTCCCAAAACTCAGCAAATACGCACTTAAAACTTGAGTATGTCGTTATATAAAAATACATCCAAAAAAAAAAAAACCTACTGAATTATGGTTAATATGCAAGCTAGTATTTTGGAGAAGCACACAGATGTCTGCAATTTACTTTGAACTATGTCAAAAAATAAAATTGGTGAGTATACAGAAGGATAGATAAATGAACAAATATTAATATGTGATATGTGATAAAGCAAGTACAATAAAATGTTATCAGTAGAACCTAACTGGTGGGATAAGAATGTTCACCGTAAAATTCTTTCAATTTTGCTGCATGTTTGAAAATGTCCACAATTAAAAACATGAAAAACAAAGGAAGAGAAAAGATTCTAGGAAGACAGGAGCAGCACTGGTAGAGGTTTTTTGGTAGTTTCTAAAGTTTTATTAAAATATAATTCACATGCCATAGAATTCACCCATTTAAAGTATAAATTCAATGATTTAATAAATTTAGGGTTGTGCGAGCATCATCACAATCCATTTTAAAACATTTTCATCACTCTAAAAAAGAACATTTTCATCACTCTAAACTGTTTTCCCCAACCCCTACACACATCCCTCAAGCCCTAGGCAACCACTAATCTACTTTGTCTCTATAGATTTGCCTGTATCTTGGATATTTCATATAAATAGAAGTATGCAATTATGTGGTCCTTTGCAACTGACTTCTCTCATTAGCGTGAAGTTTTCAAGTTTCATCCATGTTTTATTATGTACCTATACTATGTTTTTTAAATTTCCAAATAATATCTCATAGTATAGGGCACAGTACATTTGTTTAACCACTGTATCAGTTGGACATGTGGATTCTTTCCACCTTTTGGCTATTATGAGTAGTGGTGCTACGAACATTCGTGTATGAGTTTTTGTGTGGACATGTTTTCATTTCTCTTGCGTATATATCAAGGAGCACAACCACATGGTAACTCTATGTTTAACCTTTTGAGAAACTGCCAGACTGTTTTCTAAAATGGCTGCACCATTTTACATTCCCACCAGCAGCATATGAGTATTTCTCCACATTCTCTCCAATGCTTATTATCTTTTTTACAACATACAGTAATCCTAGTGGGTGTGAAGTGGTATCTCATTGTGGTTTTGATTTGCATTTCCTTGATGGCTAATGATGTTGAGCATCTTCTTGTACTTATTGGCAATTTGTATACCCTATCCTGAAGAAATGTCTATTCAGATTCTTTGCCCATTTTTTATTTGGGTTGTCGTTTTACTGAGTTGTAATAATTCTTTATATATGCTAGATACAAAGTTGGTATAGTTTTTGAATCTCTTCATATTCCATCAAATACATACATAGAGCAACTAGGATAGCAAAACCAAAACCCATTAACAAAACCTACAACAAAGTATCCCCACAAATCTCAAAATGCAAATGGGTAGAGACAAACCACAGACAGCTACAATTCCTGCTTAGTATCAGCTCTATGCAAAAGGTAGCAGAAGGAAACAGGGCATATAATGGACCTGAAAACTCCAGAATAACCAAAACTCAGCACACCAATTTGAAAAGAGCACCTGAAATCAGGAAAAGTTTGCACACTCCAAAACAAGAGAGGCCCTTGATGATAAGGTATACAAGGATGATAGCAAACTGGACCCAACCCAAAATTCCCTTCAAGGAAAAAAAGACTACATTGAAGAAAAACTCCTGAGTAAAAAATCCAAATTGGCCTGGTACGGTGGCTCATGCCTGTAATCCCAGCACTTTGGGAGGCCAAGGGAGGAGGACCACTTGAGACAAGGAGTTCAAGACCAGCCTGGGCAACATAGCAAGACCACGTCTCTACAAAAAAAATAAAAATTAGCCAGGCATGGTGTGGCACACACCTGTAGTCCTAGCTACTTGGAAGGCTGAGACAGGAGGATCACTTGAGCCCAGGAATTGGAGGCTGCAGTGAACTATGATCTCGCCACTGCACTCCAGCCTGGATGACAGAGTGAGACCTGTCTCAACTAACTAACTAAATAAATAAATAAGTAAATAAAAAGCGGTATATCCGTACAATGAAATATTATTTGCCAAAAAAAGCAATGAAGTACTGATACATGCTACAGCAGTATGGATGAACCTCAAAAACATTATGCTAAGTGAAAGAAGTCAGCCACAAAAGAAGCCAGACGCGTTATTACATAACTCCATTCATATGAAATACCCAAAATAGGTAAATCAATAGAGACAGAAAACAGACTGGTGATTGCCAGAGGCAAGGGGAAATGGGAAATAACTGCTTAGTGAGTACAGGGTTTTATTTTGGGATGATGAAAATGTTTTTTTCAAGAGACACATATGGCCACTGCACAACACTGAGAATGTACTAAGTGCCACTGAATTGTTCACTTTAAAATGGTTAATTTTATAGGACGTGAATTTCACCTCAAGTTTTTTAAAAATGAAGAAAAAGTTAATTAGAAGAAACACTGTAATGTCATAAACAATGTCAGAAATTAATGAAAGATTATTTGACATTACAGTGTTCAATTTAAAAAAAAGAAAAAAGTGAGCATTAAACGGTATGTGCTGATGATGAACATACAGTACAACTATTTAATAAAAACAGCAAACAGGCAAATTCAGTTTTTTAAAAAAATTAAACGACTTAACAGTTATCTATTTAGCTCTTATAAATAAATAACACTTCACCAACAACTTCTGAAACATATACTGGTCTATCCCCAGACTCCGTAACACATGAACACACAAAAAACCGCTGCTTCATAAAAATGAAAGCTATCACTTTCAAGTAGGGGAAAAAGGCAACTATAAATTTGGATCCTAGACAACAATAAATGCCATCTCAATTCTTTAAGAATAGCTCAGGCACCCTTCTCCAAACAAGTCATCAGTCTTGCCTGAATCCTGCCAATAGAGTTCACAGCCAAAAGAATATCTCACTCCCACCATCCAAGCAACCGAACCAGGCAACAGTAATACTCTGGTCTTTTCCAGGATAGCCCTGAAATGTCAATTACCCAGCATTCTTACAGAGCTGTACCAAAGGAGCTGCTGCACTCAAGTGATCCTGAACCACTTTCTTGATCATTGGGTAAATTAAGTTCAACTTAATTCTGCACTAAAGCACTTTGCCCTGACTATGTGAAAACTGATAACCCATGTATAACAATGCATATATAAGGAACTACCAACTTCCTGCACCATTCAATTAATCAGAACAAAAACATCAGTCTACATTATTAAAATAACCAAACCCAACCTCTACATAAAAAGCAGGGTACTAAACAGCCTCTAATTTTTACCCATCACACTGATCAGTTCTATCAACAACCATGATGATTTCAACAAGTAGCTAACTATGGCTAATATAAATGGAGAAAAATCTCAATTCATTTTAACATCAAAATATTAGTATAGTTACCTATTCATAGTTCCAGATACATCAACATCATTCATAAAACACTCGATGCTTAAAGGGAGGTCTGAAGCATTTGCACTCATCAATTTCTTGAGTTTCTCACACTCCTGAGAGAGTCGTAATAACGCACGGATTTTGGACTTTATGTCTAGCTTGTATTTCTTCCCAAATTCTTCACAGAAGTGATTTACTAAAACTTCATCAAATTTTCTGCCTCCCAGTGTTGTATCAAATGCAGTGGCCAGAACCTTAGGAAAAAAGATGATAATTAATCTAACAATTAACCAATCAATTTTAAAATTTATCATGATATTTAACTTGTAAGTTATTTATAAACAAAAAGGTGAAGGGGTTACATTAAGGCTGAAACAAGGCAATGTGCACGTGTCATTTACCAGCCTGGGGGATGTTTTTATAATGATTATTTTTATAATTAAATTTAAAAGAAATCAAAAGGATTGGAAAACTGAAAAGTGACAGCTGACAGTGAAGGATAATTTAGAAAAACAAAAAGCAGATGGTCACCAATACACATCACTCTGATCAAAAGCCAGGCTAAATTATGACCTGAATCTTCTGTTTAAAAAGATGAAACGGGCCGGATGAGGTGGCTCACATCTGTAATCCTAGCATTCTGGGAGGCCAAGGCGGGAGGATCACTTGAGGCCAGGAGTTTGATTGAGACCAGCCTGAACAAGAGCGAGACCCCATCTCTACTAAAAATAGAAAAGATTAACCGGGCGTGGTGGTGCACACCAGTAGTCCCAGCTACTTGGGAGGCTGAGGCAGGAAGACCGCTTGAGCCCCGGAGTTTGAGGCTGCAGTGAGCTATCATGACTCCACTGCACTCTAGCCGGAGTGACAGAATGAGACTCTGTCACATACATACACACATAAAAATAAGACAAAAAGATCAAACGGCTGGGAGCAGTGGCTCATGCCTATAATCCCAGCACTTTGGAAGGCCGAGGCGGGAGGATCACTTGAGGTCAGGAGTTGAAGACCAGCGTGGGCAACATAGCAAGACCTCATCTTTACCCAAAAAAAAAAGATTAAAGTATAGAATGGATCTTAGAAATAATTCTATTAGTGATTAAAGAATTACACTTGGTTCACCATTTATAGCTGTAAAAAAAGAAAAATCACAAACCTCTCATTTCCCAACTATCCGAAAGATTTGCTTTCTTTTTATTTTAAAAAAAAAAACCTAGAACAATATAAACCAGAAAATAAAGTAGAACCAAGTCTATTTTTCAAAGAAACAGGACTACAACAAAGTCTCAAAATGCCCTCCAAAACCACCAAATATTTATTTGGGGATAGTCCCTCCCCACCAATCCCCAAGGGGGTAGTGGGGGTGGGGGGGTAATGACCTTGGCACCAAGAACTTTGACACACAATTCAAATAATTACAGCAAACACTTGAAAAATCCTTGGTTCTTAACCAAATTCTAGATAAAATCATCTGGCTAGACAGAAAACTGATTTTATACCCTACTGTGAAATTATCATAAACCAGCAAATTCAATTGTGACTGTGATCACCTTCTGGCCCCTCCTTGCCTTCTACACTCTGTATGTACAAAACTGCTTATTCCAAGGCTTTAAGCTTTCCAGAAATCTAAAATATCACTCCCGGGCTAGTTTCTTTTGGTATCCAAGTTCTAGTTCTTCCACCCCTTTTCTAGAACACTCAAAACCTCAAGAACAAGAAGAGAAAGCACCTTTACCGTCCCCTCAATCCAGTGTAAAAGATTACATGTTAAAAAGTCCTCCTAATAAGCCTGCAAGGTAAGCATTGTTCGTCCCACATTTTACATAAGAAAAATAAGACTCTGGGATCTTAAGAGCTTTTTCCTCAAGGTCTACGTGCTTTGCTTCACACCATGCCAATCCCTGAAAATATTCTGGGCCTACAATCTGCACTCCACCCGACAACACCTAGTGCCAGTTCAGATGGCTCACAGCAAGCTTCCACTAGTGAAACAAAATTCTTTAACCAATAATTTAAGTTGCCTCTCAAAAATTCATAATTATCATACTAGTAATAGTCTTCTGGAAAAAATATACTTACTTTCAGTTTTCCTCTATTAAATGCACATACAGAAACTTGATAAGCAGAATGGCCCATGTCTACAAAAACTACATTTCTTGGTTTCTCTTCTAAGGCAGGAAGATCTTGCTTATAGATTCCATATGCAAGAGCAACTACACAGGAAAAAAGGTAAATTCAACATAATAGTATCATCTAAGTAATAAATAAAATTCATTTAAGCAGTAAAAAACAGGTTTAACATATAGTAAATGGGACTGCATCATGTGCTGTGTTTTAAATAGAATCAAATTCTTTATAAGTGTTGCATAATTTATTCAAGAAGAACATTAACTTCAAAGAGTTAAATGCTGACATTCACTTACACTTCCTCACAGTTTCCTGTGGACTTTGGCAATTTTCCCCAAACCAATTCTACCACTTTCCAAACATATTTTCCCGGATTTCTTCTACCCTTGTTCCCACATGTCCTGTCCCTGAGATGCTGCTTTATGCTCCATTCCTCTGAGCCCACCAGTCCCAAGCCGAGAGAAGGCTCATCTTTAAACCAAAGCATGCTCCACACACACATTAAGTGTGTTCCTTTCCAAACAAGCGTGTGGTTAAATACCTAAGCGCATGCTGTGAGGGGACAGAAAAAGTACTGGTCAGATTAATTCTCCCTATGTACCACTGTATCCAAAACCACTGTGACACATAGGTAGAGTAAGCAAGGACGGCAGCACACCAAGCAAAATAAAGAGTAAGAAACCCTAGGGTTTTAAGATTTAAAATTTCAAAATTAAGTACGTCAAAAAATAGTCCTTCTTACCTGCAGTAGTTTCATTCATTAATCGCAGGCAATTGAGACCAGCAATCTGTGTTGCATCCATCACTGATCGTCTTTCTGCATCAGTATAGAAACAAGGAACCTACAAAAAAATTTGAATGTTTACCGTATTATAGAGATTCCTCATTTTAGTTAGTAAAATCCAGGAACACCCTCAAATACCTACAGCAATTTATTCTGTATATGATGAAGAAAATATTTCAAAGTAGTAGGGAAAAGTTAGAATATTCAGTAAGTCATATTGGGATACATGGATAGCCATACATTACATCACATATATACATTACATAGTGGACCACAATACCAAGAGCTCAAGTAGTGACTGTGCAAAAAAGAGTTAATATAGAGGTCAGAAACTGCTATCCTTAGAAAAGGCCTGCTTGCATGTTGGCCCTTGCCTGGCATCTAGGAACCTGACAAACAGTTCCCTAAGTTGATAGAAAATTTTCCTTAAATGATTAAGAGTGGCTCACTATGCCTACACTGTTTATATAAATAAGGTAGTTTGTGCTGACTACCTGCTTTCCTTCTGGGAGTCTAGAATTTTGGTACACGCTAGGTTTGGGGTACCTATGTGACTGACTCCCAGTAAAAACCCTGGCCTTCTAGGCTCGGGCATAACTTCCCTGGTGGAGGACACTTCACAGGCGTTGTTATAACTTGTTGCTGGAGAATTAAGCACATCCTGTCTGACTCTTGGCAGCCTGTGCCTTGTTTCCTCTAGACGTTGACTCATATTTCCCTTTGTTGATTTTGCTTTGTATCTTTTCACTGTAATAAATCTTAGTATAAGTACAGCCATATGCTAAGTCCTGTGAATACTCCTAGCAAATCACCAAAACTCAATGTGGTCTTAAGGACCCCCAAACACAACTTAACACATCACCTTTTAACTGATCCCCAAAACTGGAAAAGCCACTCAGGCATTCCACTATTTTCAATAAATTTTACTTCTACACTGAATTCAGGATCAAAGTTAAGGCCACTAGATGGAGGAATGGGGACAAATCTGGGAGACCAATGGACAGCTGAGAAAAAGGAGGAAGCATCTAAGAAATAGTGCCTCTTGTATCAGCCACTGGGAGTCAAGGTCATTGAATCTGAGCTTTTTAAAGGAACATAAGCATTTTTATTCTTCTTTAAATCCCCAGCATGTGGCCAGGCACAGTGGTTCATGCCTGTAATCCCAGCACTTTGGAAGGCCAAGGTAGGAGGATGGCTTGAGGCCAGGAGTTCAAGACCAGCCTGGGCAATACAGCAAGACCCCCACCTCTACAAAAAATTTAAAAAATTAGCCAAGTGTGGTGGTCCATCTGTAGTCCTAGCCACTTGGGAAGCTGAGACAGGAGGACAGCTTAAGCCCAAGAGTTCAAAGCTGCAGTGAGCTATGATTGCACCACTACACTCCAGCCTAGGGCAACAAAGCAGAGCCCTGTCTCAAAAAAACACAATAAAATAAAAATAAATCCCCAGAATGTGGTACATAGCTATAATCCAAGTCTTCCTGACAAAAGTCCATTCTACTTTACTAGATAACCAAGGACCAAGGAATCTACCAGAAAACAGATTCTGGGGTGAAAAAGCCACCTAACAGTCCTTACTTGGCCCATCAATGCATCAACATTAAGACATAAGAGGCCAAAGAACTAACGTATCAGATAATAACAAGAGAATGAGGAGATTCAGCGACAAAGCCAATATAGTCACCCATATTTCAACAGTCCCTAAGGATTCCACCATACTACAAGCATGAAGCTACAAGTGGCCAGGCTTGCATCTAAACAGGGATATGGAAGAGACAAGATGCTGCCTTGTCTATAAAGCTAGATACAGACAGCAAATAGAAATGGAGGGAAAAAACAGCCATTTACAATTGGGGGTATTCAACTAATTCAATAAACAAGTGGCTACCCTATGCCAGGCACTATACTAGATGCCAAAAAAAATCCAGGAAGAAGTGGGCTTTGAGATGAGCTTCAAATAGATAAGATTTAAATAGGCAAAATAATGGAGAGGCCTAAGCAAAAGCTAGGACACAGAAAAGAATATTTAAGAAAATGAAGACTAACTTAATAAATTTTTTAAATAACCATTACAACCAAAGACAAAAAAAAAAAATTGTACTTGCAGCTTTCTTCTCTCTGCTTCTTCACGAAAATCCCCAATAATGATGTGCAGGGATCAAACTCACCGAAACTACACAGTCAACAACAGGTTTCTTAAGAACACTTTCTGCTGTCTCCTTCAGTTTGGACAAAAGCATGGCAGTGACTTGCTCGGTGGTAAAATTTCGCTCTTCCTCCATATATGTCACCTGCAAGAAGACAAAAGGGTCTAGACTTATCATATTTCTTCACATCTTAATTATAAAAGCCTAAAATGAGCAATGCCTCCCATCAACAACAGAACATTATCTTAAGAGGGAATTGGAAAAAAGCTCATTTTGGAAGCAACAACTTGAAGGTCACTTTTAGCTTTTAACATGCCTTCCAAACATGATACTTGGAGATTGAAGACCATGATGCAAAACAACAGAACTTGAGATGAGTCCTTGTGCAGAAGCAAATTGGTGTAGCTCACCATGACCCACACTGTCCCTCCATAAAGGGGCTATTGGTATAAACTATTTTACTACACGACATACATGTGTTTTACTTTGTTTACATTATTATCCATCTCCCCAGTTAAGATTTAGTCTAATCTGATGACATGGTTTTTGTCTGATTGTTCACTCCCCTAGCCCTAGCACCTAGGGACAGGACCAGGCACAGTAAGTTTTGGTTGAATTAAAGAATAAATGATGAACACAGCTTCAATATAAAGTCCTACTCTAGATAAAAGTCTGCAACTTTGATAAGAGTTGCAATTTTTTTTTTTTTTGAAACAGAGTCTTACTCTGTCACTCTGGTTAGAGTGCAGTGGTGTCATCGTAGCTCACTGCAACCTCCAACTCCTGAGCTCAAGCAATCGTCCTGCCTCAGCCTCCCGAGTACCTGGGACTATGGGCGCACACCACAATGCCCGGCTAATTTTTTTCTATTTTTAATAGAGACGGGGTCTTGCTCCTGCTCAGGCTGGTCTGGAACTCCTGAACTCAAGCAATCCTCCCACCTCGGCCTCCCAGAGTGCTGGGATTACAGGCGTGAGCCACCGCACCCGACCAAGAGTTGCAAATTTTAAATGTTGAAAGACTGCCTAGGATAACCCCATCCCACATGCCCACATTCCCCAACAACAATCGAGACCAGAAAATGTTGATCTCTTCTGTTAGCTGCTGCCCCAACGCAGCTTGAGTGCTACCTCCTCCTCACTCCCCAGTCCAATCATAATTCATTGTGGTTTAGAATCTAACAGTTTCTCACGTTATTGCACGATAAAGATGGGGAAATACCCTTCATGTTGAGCCTTTCTAAATTATCCCCTTCTTCCCTGCTATTTGCTTAATTCTTAGCCAATTCCTCTACCCTTAGACTTGGATCTACTTGTTCTCCAGATCTTCTTCATTCTTTTATACTTTCGCTCTTACAATGCTTATGACTAAATCTGCCAATACCCATCCTACTTCTTTCTTAACTCATGAGTATCACCCATTTTCTCACCTTTTTTTCCTTCTTCCCTCTCCTGCACTCCAGCTTCATCCCTTACCATGCCATTTGAAATGTTCTGAGATTATTACCACAGGTATCCTAAGTAAACCTAGTGGTCATTCTTTAGTTTTCAGAATTTTGCACTTCTATATTTGACTGAATTCTTAGCTACACTGGCACAATGGAATACTTTTTTCTCACAGTTCTCACTATCTCTTGGCTTTTAAGCCTGTTCTCATGATTCTTATTTCTCTGACTAGAGTGTCTCCAACACCAAATCTCCTCTCCCTAAACTCACCTGCCTGGAAAGCTCATCCTCCCTTTGTGGATTTGTCTTCCTACCTCTGAGTACAAAAGAGGCAGAGGTGTCCACCCTACCCATCTCCCAGCCTCTCACTTCTTTTGTGTGATCAGTTCACTGAACACTTCACAAAGAGACTCCTCTAGATGTCCCAGAGATATCAAAGACCAAACCCACTTTTCCCCAAAAGAACATCTCTTTCCAACCTGAGTCCTATTGCTAAAAGCATGACCATATATCTGCTAGTGACTTAAGTGTTGATTCCTTTGTCTGTTCTTCCAGAAGTCATTCCCCAAAATCACACCACAAAGGCCACTGCATCAGTGAACAAAACAAGCAGCAATGGCAGTGTTAACTTCAAACTACCAGTCCAAGCCTCCAACCCATATGAACAGCACCACCAATAGCTCCCAACCAAATTCCAGACCATTCAAAAAATGTCAAATAGTCTTTACAAGCAAAACCTTTTCCTAAGCATTTGTAAGCATTTCCATTACAACTTGACATGAGAAAGGTACGGATACATATTGAACTGATAAAATACTGCATTTTAATCATAAGGCATTAACTTGAGAACCTTACCTTTATACCTGTTAATCCAGTGGGCAACTGCACGACATCATATGCAAGGTTAGATTTTTCTGCCTCCACAAATGGATCAGAGAATGCTCGTCCATGGAATCTTTTAAATCCTTGGACTGTGTTCTTTGCATTGGAAATTACCTAAGAGAAAGAATATTAAAGAATGAACAGACTAGTATTAAACTTTTTTTTAATTTCAACAACCTTAGATTAAATTAGCATCATTTTAACATCACAGTTTCCTTCTTGGTTTCAGTTTCTTCAGACACTAAATCTTCCTGAACAGTGCCTACTAGCATACGAAGTGAGGGATGAAAAACTTGCATGGGTCTCACTGTGGCAGGGCTACAACTAAAGCCCAGCTCTTCCTACTTCTCCATGAAGTCAGGTCATTACACTTATAAAAAGTATTTTCTATTCTTAAACTCCTAATAAACATTTACATAAAATGACTTCTAGCTTTTAAAAATTGCCTATAGCTTATGGTTCAAACTTTCCAAGAACCAATTTGGCCAAGTGTGTCAATTCAGAAATTCTAGTTAAAGAAACTTACCATAAGAGAAAAAAGATCAAACTAAGTATACAAAGATGAATGCAAAAGGATACTGAGAGTATTATTTGTAATAGCAGAAGCCTAGAAACAGCCTGGTTTATAAACAGGGAAATGGTCAAATAAATTACAGTATATCCTCCCTGTAGTCAAGATAGTAAGAAAAAAAAAAAAAGAAAAAATTACAGTATATCCATACAATGAAATTCCATACAACAGGTAAGAGTTTACAGAAGGTGAGAAGAGAAGTGTCTGTACAGTCTGATCTCACTTTTGTAGGGGGAAAAAAATAAACACGTGCTTAGAAAGAGTACAAAGGGTCATGCATTAAGATATGTTGCCAGGTGTGGTGGCTCATGCCTGTAATCCCAGCACTTTGAGAAGCCAAGGCAGGAAGATCACTTGAGACCAGGAGTTCAAGACCAGCCTGGACAATACAACGAGATCCCCCTCTCTACAAAAAATTTAAAAATTAGCTGGGCGAGGTAGCACGTGCCCGTAGCCCTAGCTACTTAGGAGGTTGAGGTGGGAAGATCACTTGAGCCCAGAGTTCAAGGTCATAGTGAGCTATGAGCGCACCACTGCACACCAGCCTGGTAACACAGGTAACACAGCAAGACCCTGTCTCTAAAAAAATAAAAATAAAAATAAAAAGATAGTAAGAGCGATTTTTCAGATAATGGTTGAACGGGTGACTTCCAAATTCCTTATGCTTTTATATCTACTACATTTTCTTATTCCTCTAGAATAAACTATTATAACTTATGTGGGGGAAACGCTGACAAAGACTTTCAAAAAGTATCAGAATGAACTTGTGTTTAAGATTTATAGGCCCCTCCTCCCAATGCAGGAGATACAACAAACCCTCACGGAAGATACCACAGAGCTCCCCTGGATCAGCTAGGTCAAAAGGCAAGCACAGAAGTCCTTTTGTAAAACAAATGAGGCTTCCAAAATCACGCCCTGCTTGAGTAAGCTGCCAAATAGAAACTCTGTAACATAATAACTATGTAACCTAGAAGTGGGCAGCCAGTTTAGTACAATAACTGTTCTCAATAATGAAAGCAGGTTTAAAAACAAGAAGAATTCACTGGAATTTTAGAAGGAAAGACATTTCAAAATAGCTCTGTATTTGCTATCTACTGCCTTCTAAAATATCTTGAACATTTTAAAAATAAGACCATAAAACACCCAACTTAATTAAAAACCAATTGGCCAAGCACTATTTTCTGAGGTTCATAAATCTTAGGTCCTGCCAGTCCAGAAAAAGAGAGTTATTCACTCTATACGTTGCTCCAGATTGAACCATAAAAGGTCAAAAAGGCAACTCCTTAATTTCACAAAGACCTCAGATACTCAGGATAACAGAACTCTTGGGGTTCTCTGCTCTGGTTACTCAGAAACCAGCAAATATGCCAGGTTCCTGGTTTAGAGTAAGCTAATGGAAAGTCCTTCAACGTGCTTCCAGAAGTATGCTTTCCTTACTTGAGAAACTTGATTAACAAGATCAACACTGACCTTAAATATGAATAAGATGAAAGGCCCAACAAGACATACTCTGAAGAGCATTTAAAATATCAAGGAACAACCAACCCTTGCTTAAACAAGATCTGGGCAAAATACGTCCTAGCAGTTTGCATTAAACAGATAATATTACTAATGCTATTTTAAAGCTATTTACTTCTCACCCAAGTAGTCATCCCTCAGTATCCACAGGGGTTTAGTTCCAGGACACCCCCCAATCCCACAATTATACCAAAATCCATGAATGCTCACGTCCCTCATATAAAATGGTGATTATACTAAAATCCACAAATCCTCAAGTCCCTCATATAAAATGGCACAGTATTTGTATATAACCTATGCACATCCTCTTGTACACTTTAAATCATCTCTAGATTACTTATAATACCTAATACAATATAAATGCTATATAATCGTTATACTGGATTGTTTTTATTTCTATTATTTTTTATTGTTGCATTAATTTTTATTTTTTTCCCCCCAAATATATTCAATCCGCAGTTGGTTGAATCCAAGATACGGAACCCATGGGATATGACGGGCCAACTATACACGAGAATAGGGATCATGTCTTGTCTCTGTCACTTGTATACCTACGGCCCACCAGTGCTGGGCACATAACGGGCACTCAACTAGATGCTGAACCAACAGATGAACAAACCAGAGAAATAAGTCATTTTAAGAAAAAACAAAACTCTACCTGGCTTTTAGCTGCTGCTCCAATTGAACGGTTCTTAGGACCAAAAGAAATGCAAGCCCTAGAAGATAAAACAAACATTTAAGAATAAAATCTTATTGCAATATTACATCCAAAACCACAGCAGGTGAGATTTCTGAGCCTCACCCCATCCTCTATTTTTCAAGTCTCATGTTCAAAATCCCAATATAAAATAATGTACCCTCACATCAATATATCAACTAAATGTTCTTCTTGTTTTTAAGACAACTCATAACTTCACCAAGAATATAGTCTACAAACCCCGAAAACAACTTTTGCCCTACTGCATGTAAGTAAAAAGTAATTTTTCTAGAACTAGCTTCCAAGGATTCAGAATTTCTGACAAGGAACTTCATTCCCACTTTGTGAACATTCTTCCAAATCACCAGTTCATACACTGTCTGCTGATCTGATCTATTTTCTGCTTCTTTTGAAAGGCAAAACTGAAACCTGCTTGAAAGTAAAAACCACTGCATTTAAGGTGAAAAAATCAGTTATCCTGGAGTGGATGCTTTGCTATCTTGGCCCCTATGTTTTTCATTCTAACCCCTCTGGAACCCGGCCCTGTCATACCAAATTCACTCACGTTACCCAAAAAAATCCTAAAAGACAAAACTCCCCCTCAAGCTAGTAAGCCTTCTCTTCCTCCTGCTACTTTAATAATAAGGATTGCAACAACTGCTTATCACATTTCATCCTCAGCAGCACCTACCACCCTATCTTATCCCCATCTTACAGGAGAGGAAACGGAGTCCAAAAAGGTACTAATAAGTAAATGTATCCAGGGTCATGCAATCTGAAAGCAACAGTCAGAACTCTAGATCATGTCTCCATACTTTAAACTCCAGCTTTGAACCTCTCTATCCTCCCTGAACTTCCAATTCAGCAGAGTGATTAAGAATAAGGGCTCTCAGGCCAGGTGCAGTGGCTCATGCTTGTAAACCCAGCACTTCATGAGGCCAAGGCAGGAGGACCACTTGAGGCCAGGAATTCGAGACCAGCCTGGGCAACACAGTGAGACCCCCATCTCCACAAAAGATTTGTAAAATATTAGCTGCGTGTGGTGGCACACGCCTGTAGTCCTAGCTAGCCAGCAGGCTGAGACAGGAGGATGGCTTGATGCCAGGAATTCAAGGTTACAGTGAGCCATGGTAGCGCCACTGCACTTGAATGTGAGTGACAGAGTGACCCCATCTCTTATAAATAAATAAATAAATAAGGAAGGAAGGAAGGAAGGAAGGAAGGGCGGGTGGGCTCTGGACCCATACAGCCTCAGTACAAATCTGACTACACTAGATGACCTATGACCTACCTATTAATTCAGTAGAATTGTTTGATTTACATAAACTTACTGGCCCTGTGAAAACTGGCAGAATGCTCGGCCTCTCTGGGCTTCAGTAGCCCTTTCTGACCAATGGGCTAAGAACCTCTATGAGTCATCTCCCAAAGCAGCTGAACATAGCTGTGCCGTGTATTAATTGGCAGGAAGAACATGGCACAGGCTGGGATCTCATCAGAATTTCTCCAAATCCTAAGCTCTTTGCCCCTAGAAAGTGCTGGGGGTAGCGCCTCAAAAGCACAGGGGTCAAGTTTAGACCTTCTGCAAATATGCCACCAATCACTGTAGTATTTATTTTAGATTAAACAAAAATCTCAGTACCACTTAAATGTCTCTTCTCAAAGCCCATACTGCCCTTTATGAAACTGCCCAAAGCAATCTTATCCACTATGTTCACTCCCTCCACCCCAAAAATGCTGCCTAGCCTAAGCCTAATAAATGGCAAACCTACATCTTTCTAAAAACCACCACACCTGATTCTAAGGTACATCCTACCAAGACCTTAATCTCAACATAACTAAAAGGCAATGTTATTTATCTTCCGTTGTTTCCTGCAGCCCTTTTTTTCAAAACTTCATCTCCTCAAAACAATTCCTAGCTCTAAGAATAAAAGACATCAATGTTCCCAACTGTCCTGTAAGTCCTGTTGAAGCGTTAATTCCCTATTTCACCTCAGTAACGGGCTTCTAATTACCTTCCAAACAAAATCAACTACCAACAAATAAAGCCCAGATTCATTAACAGGGAGCCTAAGGCTTCTCTCAACCCAACCCCACCCCACCCTGTTTTCCAGCCGCATCTTACCCACACAGTGAGCCAATACAAGTTGGATAAAGTCTCAATCTTCCGGCTTTGCCCATGCCACTTTTCATACCTGAGATGCCCTGGTCCTTCACTTGTTCTCCAGGAATATCACCTATTTTGTCTGTAAACCCTTTCCAATCCAACCTCCCCAAGTACAAATTAATTATTTCTATCTCTTAAAACTTATTAGACTTGGCTTAATTTCTACTTAGCACTGACCACAAACCTAACTGCATTATGAATGCCAACGTATTTGTTTTCCCTTCTAAAACAGTGTTTTATAAACCATAAATCACAACCTATGCATGAATCTAAAATCAATTGGGGGGTGGAGACGTCATGAACAACTTAAATAGAAAACACCAGCACGCACTGCATGTAAAAGTAGCATGCAAAAAAAGCTTTAAATGAAGCTTTTTTTTTCAGTTGTGCATGTACATACCAGGTCTCAATGTAAAATATATAATCTAATAAAATTTGGGGTCTTCGGTTATAGACATGCCCTGTCCAATAAAGCAGCCACTAGCCACATGTGGCTATCTAAATTTAAATTATTTAGAATTAATTAAATTTAAAAGTCAGTTTTTCAGTCCACTGACCACATCTCAAGTACTCAATACCCAAGTGCGGCTTGTGGCTACTGTTTTGGACAATACAGACATAGAGAACACATCTGTCATCCCAGAAAGTTCTACTGGACAGAACATTATTCCCTAGAATAATGTTCCCTAGACAATATTGCTCTAGACAATAGTCTCCTTAAAGTCAATATTTTTACTTACTTTAAAAATATACATCTGCATTCTTACCAGTAACAGGAAGTGTTTCATACATCTCGAAGAGCCAAATAAATGTCTCAGTTCAAATTATTCATCCTCCTTTTCCTTTTCTTTTTCTTTGTATATATACATACAAACACAGCAAATAGTTCCCAACTTCTTACAAAGCAATTAAACGTCACTAACAGAACTTCAATCTTCACCACATAACATAGCAACTAAACCTCAAAAAAGGCATAACTCTTGCAGTATAGGAAAATTTTACACTTTTCTTACCACATCATACAAAAATCACCAATTATCAGTACATAATTCTTACATCTAAAAAAGTTCTGTAAGAACAAGCCAACTATTGTGCAACAGAAAGAAATCTTTAGCATTTCCACTCGTCATCAACTTGTTTGATTTGAACACTGTACAGTGAAAAAAGCTCAAGCTCTAGAATCAGACAGTCTGGGACTGTCCAAATCCTTTTGCCTTTTTAGCTTCGTCACCTCTGTCGTTTAATCTCTGAGATTTGACTTGCTCATCTTAAAATTACAGCACCTATCCCATAGGATGGCTATAGATTAAATTTGATGATCCACTATCAAAGGGCTTATGTCAGAGACTGGCACATCACAAATAATAAAATATTAGCTATTATACCTCCAATGAAGCCATGGTCTAGGTTTCATGCAAAAATATACCAAACTAGTTTGCTTTGCCTTTTTTTTTTTTTTTAAAGAGACAGGATCTCAGTCTGTCGCTCAGGCTGGCGTGCAGTGGTGCGATCATAGCTCACTGCAGCCTCGAACTCCTGGGCTCAAGGGATCCTCTCGCCTTGGCCTTCCAAAGTGCAGGGATAACAGGCTTGAGCCACTTTGCTATTAAAGTCCTGTTTCACCTTCTCAAACTGTCAAGTGAAATCCTGTCAGCCATCTTTAAAATTACCTATTGATGTGGGATTTAAAAAAAAGATCCTACTACTTCCATTAAGAAAGGACAACTGAAAAACAGAGTATGATCAATTTGCTGAATTGGGTCAATATGTAAAATAGCACAAATTGAAGGATTTTGGAAACTAAAAGCTTACACAAAGAAACCTAATATTTAAATGAGATGAAAGCACAAACAGATTAAGCTGAATATTGGGGCCAGCACTGGAACCTAGTTCAATGCTTTCTGGTACAAGCTCATTGTAGAAAATGAGAAAACAGGTAAGTATGGAGAAAAACAATAAAGATTATCTGTAGTTCTACAATGCTCCCCACCACAGATGGCCACTATTAGCATTTAGGTAAATCCTTCCATGCAATTCTAATAAATCTAGTAAGTTCTAAAAATGCAAAATTAAAATACCCCACATTCAGTTTGCTTCTCCTCAATAAATGCTCTGAAAAGTCTTCAGTGGCTCAATTATTCCTTCAGGATTTTGACACAGAAAAAACATTACAAGAATATTTAAAGGAAATTTATCTACTCCTTCCCATTCACCATGAACTTTCAAAATTTGCACACAGCCTGCATCCATCCGATCCCTATCTGTGGCAGGAAGCCTGTTTTATCCAAGCAGGTCAAGCTCCCTTGTTTCATAGCTTTCATTACAGAGCCTTCATGTGCCAGGCAGTGTGCTAAGCATTCTACACTTGATATTCCCAGATATTCTGAGGAAAGAACTATTATTAACTCTATTTCATAGATGAAGAGTTGATTCACGTCAATGTGCCCAGAAACATAACTAAACTAGTAAATATTAGAGTCTAGGATTCAAAAATCAGGACTATCAGACTCCAAATTCCATACATACATACTCTTGTACTGCCAAACTCTGTTAAATTCATTCCTACTTCTATACCTTACTGTCTCAATCCGTTCCTCCACGTATTCTAATCCTTATTTGCTCAAGCCCCACTCCAGCCTTTCCTCGTCTAACCACCGCCCATGTACCTCTCCTTTGAACATGTTATTTTAAGTCTGTACTACGTAACCTTGTCCATAATTGGACTCTTATTCTATTTAATCTTGCTTTATGTCATTCATATTTTCACCTAGGGTGGTTACATCTCTAAACAGGAATCTTTACTTTACACTTCCTCTATACTACACACAACGCCAAGTCAATGCTGCTAAAACCATAAGAAGTACCCACACACTTGCTGTTTGACTGATAATACTTTTCCTCCGTTCCAAATTACAGGCTGACATTACAGGAAGTTAATTCAAATCAAGTTCAAGATCCCTCTGTTCTAATCTTGAAGGCCTAGAAATTGTATCCTTTTTCAGCATTGTTCTCCCTTTCCTGGGTAAGAGACACTATTGACCAAATATTTACGCACATTCTCATAGGGTATTATGAACTGCTGCAATTGGCACAGATCCTTAAATGGTACAGTTTCATGTTTATGAGCCTATGTAGAACTACTTTCAGGATATTACAACACCTGTTGCTCTAATTCACTTTCTTAAATAACAGAAGAAAATGAGCTTTTCGGAGAACCCATAATAATAATTAGACTATCAAATAAGACGTGTAGGCAAAACTGGAATGAAAATGGATACTACATTAATCAGAGTATTCTCTGGTTACTGCCTTAGTCATGAACTAGAAAGTACCAAAAAGAGTTGATACCAAACAGACCAAGCAACTCTTATTTTTTGAGATGTGCAGTTCCTAAAACACAGCAAATTCCTCAATCACTAAGCTTTGCACATTAAAAGGTACACAGTTGTAGAACCCAAAGTTACCAAAGGGTAAACTTCCACAGATTTCATTTTACTGTCCTTATAATCCAGTAATAAAAAACATTAATACGAAACCAGCCTGAGGAAGAGCAATACCTCATCTCTACAAAAAATTGAAAAATTAACCAGGCATGGTGGCACAGGCCTGTAGTCCCAGCTACTCAGAAAGCTGAGGCAGGAGGATCCCTTCAGCCCAGGAGTTTGAGGTTGCAGTGAGCTACGATGACGCCACCGCCCTCTAGCCTGGACAACAGAGGGAGACTGTCTCATTAAAAAAAAAAAAAGAAAAAGAAAAAAAGCATTAATATAAAGTACAAAAAGTAACAGCAATATTAGCAAATATCATATTTACTATATGCCAGGCACTATTCTAAGCACTAAGTCAAGAAAAAGGTACGAGCTATACAGTTTTAACTCTTCATAATCCTCATGACCTTCAATAAGGTAATCATTTATGTTCCTAAGGCAAATTAATCTCTTAAATTTTAATCCCTTAAATTAAATATTCTGGCAATAATTACTGAAACTTTACACATATACAGTACATGTTTTGCCCTAACAATTTCACTTCTGGAAAAAATAAAGAAAACCCAACAAAAATAAAAACATTAACATATTAACATAAATATATTATAGAAGACTACTTGATAAAGTACTATTTGTAACAGCAAAAAATTAGAAGTAACCTGTCCAAAGAAAACACGTTACAGACGTAATATGGAATATTACATGTTTAAGAAGGTAAATTCACATTTACTGACTTTGAAAAATGTCTAAAATACAGGTAAAAGCAAACAGTTACAAAAGTATGATCTTATTTTTTTAAATACACACACAACCTGTACATATACTTGTAGAAGTCAAGAAAAAGGTACGGAAGAATACACAGCAAACAGCAAGTAATCAGGAGGAGAAGAAAATTTTACTTTAGCATTTTTACTGTTACAGCAAACAAGTATTTTGTTAAGTCAAAACAAAAAGTTTTGCCAGGCACAATTCATGCCTATAATCCCAGCACTTGGGAGGCCGAGGTAGGAGGATCGCTTGAGGCCAGGAGCTCAAGACCAGCCTGGGCAACATATCAAGACCCCGCCCCCACAAAAAATTTTGTAAAAAGCTGGGCGTGATGGCATGCACCTGTAGTCCTAGCTAATTGGGAGGTTGAGGCAGGAGGACTGCTTGAGTCCAGAAGTTCCAGTCTTGGCAACGGAGGGAGACTGTGCCTCTTAAAAAAATTGTAATAGTAAACTTTAACTTAGGAAACCCAATTTGGAACCTAATGACATAAAATTCCTGTAAATTACTTCTACCAATTTTGTACACAAGTTATTTTAGTTCTTCAATGATTCTAAGAAACAACTTTCATTACCTCTGCAATTAGACAAATGAGAAATGATATAAGCAGTCTGAAGCTTTAGTTAACAAATCAACTTTTCTTTCAGTCCACAAGATCCAAGTCATCCTGCTGCTTTACTTAGAGCTACATAATATGTAAAGACATTCACTTCAAAGAGGAATATTTTTCTTGCACAAATAAGGGACCAGATGTTAATCACCAGTTAACCAGAAACTGTACATACTTTGCAGCTTTTGCTCTCTCAAGGGCAGTTATTAATAGACCATTTCACCTCTTCAAATTCCTAATTTTTTTTTAATTTATATTATCACTTTCATGGACATGAAATAAACAATTCACCCACATAATTTTTTTCATAAGTAATTCACTTCAAGTTCATTTTGGAAAGTTCATTTTGTCCCAATTAGCCTCCGTAATGTCTGTCAGGCTAGTTAGATTTTTATTCCAAAGAAACTTTAAGGTTGTACCCTTTCTACTATAATAATCCAACTAAATTGTAACAAAAATAGGTTTTCCATCGTATTCCAAAGTCTATAGTCAAAAAAAGGTCAACACAAATGCTCATAATTTAAAAATCCCAAAATTTATCTCAAAGCCACCCATTTCTCTCCCATGCTACCACACTAGTGGAAACCAACAACTGCCACATGTAATAAATATTGCAATAGCCTCCAAAGTATCATCCTACTTCTCTCTTGCTCTTCTCAAATAAACCCATTCTCCACACAAAAACCAATCACATTTTTAAAATATAAATAGGATCACTTCCCATTGCACCTAGAAAAAAATCCTTAACATGATTTACAAGGCCCTGCCATAACCTGGTGTGCTCCGCTTAACGCCCTAGACTGATCTCATACCATTCTCTCAAGTGACTAAAGAGTAACCATGATTCTTTCAATCTGTCAAGTGTGCCAAGAAGCTCTGCTGGCCTCAGGTCTTCTCACTTGCTGCTCCTTCTGCCTACAATATCTCTTCCTCAAACTCACTGTGACCTCCATCACTCTCCTACTCATCCTCCAGGTCTCAAACAGCACTTCTTTTAGAGCACACTCCATCTCCACTGGAAAACCTATTTAAATTAGATACCCCTATTATTCTCTCATCATATCCTCTACTTTTCCATCTTGTCCTTTATCACAGTTAGTAATTACTATATACTTTTGTTTAGCATCTAGCTTTTTCCACTAACCATGTCCACAATGGCATGACCCTGTTTATTTGTTCACCACAGTACCACCAGTGCTTAGCACAATGGCTGCAATACTGGAGGCACTCACTCAACATCTAATAAAATAAAAGAAGCCTAAATTTGGAGGAAAGGCAAGGGTCTCTTCTGTATAACACTCCATTAGCTTCTCAAAAACTGTATCCAGATTGCTACACCAAAAATTTGAAACAAGGTACTTCTACATCTCATTTCCATTCTCACATTAAAACAAACCTACATCACACACGTATAAAATCCAAATCGATTCATCCATAACCTCTACAAAACTCCACCTTTTTGCCCCCATTTTCTAATTAGCCCAAGACTCCAACACAGAAATCAAAGTTAATCAAATCATAGTTCAGAAATTACTTGAATGTATAGCATTCCTATAAATTAATGGGGAATATGAAGGAAAATACAGGGAAAACATAAGAAAAATTACTTAAAGTATTTAAATGGCATTTTCTTATCACAATTGAAAGGTGTATATGGTCACCTATCACTTAGTCTTTGAGGCAAACTTAATTGCCATCTGGGAAAATTAACTTCTTTATCTGAAACAACTTTCAAGGAATGGAATTCATGGTAAATCTAGCAATCTATAATAGTTTGGCTAGGAACCTGCTGAAACGTGACAAAAATTCAGGGAGAAAATGATGGGCCTTAGAATTGAGAGCTCTGAACAGCCATATTGAGAACCTGACAAATAATATGGAGCTTCTTAGAAGGTTTTGTCCAAGAACATGGCAATGGACTAAAAGGTACCTATATGTATTCAAAAGGCAGACTCTTACTCTAACCAAGGAAAGATCTGGGTGACTCGCCATTTTGAGCTGTGTCAATACCGGTCCCATAACTTACTATAGGTTCCAGAGGTCAAAGCAAGCCCCTGAGCCATTAACAATTGAGGCCAACACTCTAGCTGGAATCTATTAACGTGAAAGCGCAACGCTATTAAGAGGGAAAAAGCGCACAGAATGATAGCAGAGAATGACCCAATATAGTTCAATACCCTGAAACAATATGGAAAACAAAAGCCAACGCAAAGATCAAGAGCGGATCGATTTTACCAAATCCTTTTCTTTTTTTTTTTTTTTTTTTTTTTTTGGAGACAGTCTCACTCTGTAGCCCCAGGTAGAGTGCAGTAGCGTCATCGTAGCTCAATGCAACCTCCAACTCCTGGACTCAAGCGATCCTATCCTCCTGCCTCAGCCTCCCGTGTAGCTTGGACTACAGGCACGCACCGCGACGCCCGGCTAATTTTTCTACTTTAGTAGAGACGAGGTCTCACTCTTGTTCAGGCTGGCCTGGAACTCCTGAGCTCAAGCAATCCTCCCGCCTCGGCCTCCCAGAGTGCAAGGATTATAGGCGTAAGCCATAGTGCCCGACACAAATCCCTTTCTGATATCTACCTGTACCACCCCAATCAAGACAGCCCAGGTCCATCCGGAACCCTAGCCTCGGGTGATCCAGCTCCCTCTCTTCCGGGCTGTACCCCGCCCCCACTCACGTGGGACTCAGACCGCTCCACGGTCTCGCGGCCAGCAATCCGCAGAACCTGTTCGATTCAACTAACTTTTATTAAGCGCCTGCTGTGTGCAAAATTCTGAGGTCTGTGTTGGGCTCAAGAAATGTCAGTACGCCCTGGGCCAGTAGGCCAGGTCTCTGCCCTCTAGAAAAAGGATCTCAACCCACCTTACGTCCTAGGCCTGCCTTCCCTCCAGTTCCTACCCGTGCCTTCCGCTCGTCCGAGTACCGGCCAAAGCCTTCGTTCGGCCCGCGGACCACCGTGGAAAGGCCTCGCGCCTAACGCAGACACACGCTCAAGGCGGGTGGCTGCCACTAGTGACCTGGCAACCAATGGGGGTCCCCTACCCACTGAGACCTCAGCTCGGAAGGGAAGCGACTCCTTGGCCCGCATTCCCCAAGCAGCGAGAGTCGTAGACTGGAGCAAGCGCTACCTCCTCAAGCCCGTGCGCGCGGCCGGCCAGGCCCACACTTACGGCGTGCAGCGGTCGCTATACTCATTAGCGATAGTCTCGATGCCGCCAGCGCGGGCCACAGCGACGTAGCAGCTCTGGAAACCCAGGTCAATGCCCACCACCGACATGGCGCCGGCTACGGCTCGGGCCCGGGTCCGGCTGCCGAGACAGGACACGGACTCTGGCGAGGCTAGCGCGTGGAGAGAGGGCCGCGTGGGCCGGGGAACTGGGGCTACTGGGGGGGTGTGCACGTGAGCGCCTAGGTCCTTGGCGGGGAGACGCAACCAAGGGCGCAGCTCAGGCCGGCTCCGGCTCAGCGGCCGCAGAGGAGGCACCGGTAGCGGGGGCGGAGAAGATCTCGAAGGATCTCGTAGGGACGGGAGCAGAGCCGCAGGGCGAGAACTGCGAAAGAACAGAATGTTCTCGCGATATCCCGGCTCAGACGCCTTCCCCAGAACTCCCTCCCCCCAGCTACGTAGAAGGTACGTCACGTCCTGGCACGAGAAACTGGGAAGGGGCGGCTAAGATGGCTGGGAAGCAGAGCTGGCTAATTGAGCCTGCGCACAGAACCCGCCGCCCCGGCGCTCCATAGCACAGCGCCTCCCCTTCCGGAAGAAAGTAGAAGAGACGGCTTGAGACAGTAGTTTGAGGAAGTGCTGCGCGCTAGTTGTGCCGTTTTTATCTCACAGAAATTTCCGGTGGCGGGATCTTCTGCGCTCCACCTCCTGTTTGTTGGGTCCCCCAAATGAGAACGCGAGCTGATCAAATGGCGCAGGGCACTCCGCTGTCCTCGGGGTGGGTTGGCGGGTAGGAGAGAAGGCCGCCGTTGGAAGCGGCCCTGAGCAGGGCCTTACGCCGGGCTCTGTCAGAGTCAAAGACAGTGCCCTCACCAACGGAGGGGAGGAACCCACTCGCAGTCACAGCGCCTTGTCGCACCGTTCTCTGAACCTCTCGTGTCCTCATGTCAAACTGAGGGACCTGCAGGACTTAAGCCTTTCAGTCCCCAACATATTCCAAGCACCTGCCCACGACTAGATCCTCAGCTGGCTGCAAGGGACACAGAGAGAGATGACACCCTAGCTAGCCTGGAACGTCCGCTCAGACCAGATAGTCAGTGGCATGTTTACTTGAAGCTAATGAATCTTAAGCTTCAGGGCCCCTCACTTGCATGGGCTCCTGGGAGAGCAGGGAGTTGCTGAGAATTATGGAGTGTTCCAGGTGAGTAGGGGAAGCCAGCTTGAGATCAGGAGGCAATTCAGTGTAAGCATTTCTCATAAATTGCCTAAAGAGATCTGAGAAGGAGAATCTGAATCTCCAAGTCTCCAGTAATGTGTTGTGATTTCTCGTTTTATGTTTATTTTGTGATTTTTTAAGGGCTCCCAACAGTGTATAAACTTCAGCTCTGCAAAACCTGGATAGCCCCATCAGGAAGGTAGCTAAACAAATAAAGGGGATCCTAGTACAGGGTGGCAAGTGCTATATGCACAGAATGTAGAGACCAGAAGGATTTCCCAGAAAATGAAAAGGCTGTGTTCAAATTGGAAAAGCCAGCAATAGAGAGCTAGTGTGGTTTGAGGTCTGCAAGAAGGTCTGTATTGCTGAAGGGTAGGCTTGAGTTGAAGATCTCAGTGCTAGAGTACTTGCCTTTGGACCATTTAAAAGTGAATGAGCAGCCCACACGGTGGCTGACGCCTGTAATCCTAGCACTCTGGGAGGCGGAGGAGGAAGGATTGCTTGAGGCCACGAGTTCGAGACCAGGGGGGAGGATTGCTTGAGGCCAGGAGTTTGAGACCAGCCTGAGCAAGACTGCAAGAGCTAGACCCGCTCTCTACAAAAAAATAGAAAATTTAGCTGGGCGTAGTGCCGTGCCTGTAATCTCTGCTACTCGGGAGGCTGCTGAGACAGGAGAATCGCCAGAGCCCAGGAGTTTGAGGTTGCAATGAGTTGTGATGAGCCACTGCACTCTAGTCTGGGCGACAGAGCGAGACTCTATCCAAAAAAAAAAAAAGAGTTTTCTTACCACAATAAAATTTTAAAAAAAAAAAAAATTTTTTAATGAATGAGCAAAGACGAAGTTACATTTCCCTGGGAGATTGTCCTTTTAAATCTCTGCATTTCCTGCTAACTCAGGAGTTATTTCAGCCTCTAGAAGCAATATGAAAGCCCAGGTTGTTTACCTTTAAACTTGCAAATTATGAAGTAGTTCTCACCTTTTGGCTAATCCAAATCGGTTTTTTTTTTCAAAGACAAATACCAGGCTACCTGTAAAAGGGTAATGGGGGTAAAAGGAGTAGAGGCAGCAAGGAAAAGCCTGTGGAAAAAAAGAGAGCAGAGGCAAACAGATATTTGTACACCCGTGTTCATAGTAGGTTATTCACAATAGCCAAAAGGTGGAAACAACCCAAATGTCCACTGGTGGGTGAATGGATTTTTTTAATGTGGTATATACACACAATGGAATATTATACAGCCTTAAAAAGGCATGAAAAAGGCAAAGGAATGAAATTCTGATACATGCTACAACATGAATGAACCTTGAAAACATTATGCTAAGTGAAAAGCCAAACACAAATGACAAATTAGTATGATTCCGCTTGTATGAGGTACCCAGAATAGGAAAAATACGTAGAGACAGAAAATGGCATAGTGGTTAACACAGGCTTGTGGGTAGAGTGGAATGGAAAGTTACTGTTTAAGGGATACAGAGTTTCAATTTGAAAAGATGAAAAAGCTCTGGAGATAGATAATGGTGATGATTGCACAACATGTGAATGTACCCAATGACACTGATTTGTGCACTTAAAAATGATTAAAATGGTAAATTTTATGTATATTTTGCCACAATGCTTAGAAGATTGAAAGAAGTTAGGTTGATCTTGACCTTCCTTCCTCTATCTCCTATTTTTCTCCTACCTGGGGGGATATTGATAACGCCAAGGACAGTATTGATCTTAATTATGACATAGAGTCCTGTCTCCATCTGTTTGTCTGAGTTAATTAAGCACTGGGCAGACAGCCCAGGATGCCTAGGCTGGAGTGTCCAATCAACCTAAAAGTTCACTATGTCTGGATTACTGACTGTCTCTGCCTTCCTTCTATTGGAAGGCCTCCCCAGCCTTTAGCAAAATTGGCAAAAAAAAGTACATCCATGTCTTTTTTTTCCTTCCTCCCAGTCCTACATCCTTTTTTTTTTTTTTTGCCAGGAATCCTGTGTTGAGATCATATCTTCTTATCTTCCAAGTTCATACCTCAGCTGCCTTGTCTGCCTTGGTACTGCTTTTGGTTTAAAATACCACCAGCTCTATCTACCTTTTTAACAATTTGTCCTTCTCAAAATAAAACATAACTAACATCAGTCATGGAGAGTACTCATCCTGCTATAAATAGTTTCCTGGATCATCAAACTTATAGCTCAAGAGGCTATTCTGGGATATTTAAATAAATGAAGTCAGAAAAAGTTATTTGAGAATTCTGAAGAATTTAAAGTGGCAAATTTCCAAGAATCACAATTGTGAACCAAGAAAGTTTCCAGAATATTTAATGTTGGAGGCATTGTGACTGGAGTACAAGTTCTTTTCATTCAAGCAGAGCATCTTGAGTATTTTAGAATCAGAAAGTTGTTAAATGCCTTTCTATGGTAAAATGATAAAATTTAGTTCTAAGTAATCACAGAGGTATGTTTTATTTTATTTTTTATCTGTCAAACCCATTTATTGTAAAGGTAGCTCAGAAATTGAAGGTTGGACAAGATCAAATTGTGGGCAGTGGGCTCAGACATTGCTTGCTTTGTGTATTGTGAAAGTCCTTTCTGTGGATCAAGGGCTCAGGTACTCAGTGATGGCAAAAATAATTCTGTGGATTGGTATTTACACCCTCTGAAGACTGGAGCATCATGTTTTGTAGAGGCCATCTCAGGCAGTCACCGTTGAGAAAATCAAAGGGCTGGCTTCAGGGAGCAGTCAGATAAGGATGAGGGCTGAAGTCAGAGATGAGAAGGAATGATGCCAGGGGAAAAGGACCCAGGACAGGTGGCTAGATGTTGGGCGCAGAGGAGAAAACACAGGCTTCAGGGTCACACACTAAAAACATACAGTCTGACATCAAGGACTGTGAAGGGTGATACATCAGGAACAGAGTGGGTTAAAACATCAGGCTCTTAAGGGGTATGAGGTTAAAGGACTAGAAGGTGAAGGAGGTTGACATCTAAGGATGGTAAATACCTCGACAGGGACCTAGAGGAAGACAACTGCGGTGGTGAAGGAGACATCAGATCCAATGGGGGAAAGGATCTTAAGGACAAAAGAGTGATGTCAGGGACTGAAAAGAGTATGAGAGCGAGAGAAGGTAACTACGTGGAAGGGATGAAGACGGCTCAGCCAGTAGGGGGATGCTTGATGTTAGGGTTCACCTATCGCACAAAAGTCACCTCCATTCCTCAGAGAGCCTATTTTAAAATATACAATGTTCATAGGCTGCCCAACGAGAGACAAAAGGTTCTCAATCAGCTGCGGACTCATAATTCTCACTGCCAAATGTCTGATGGAATCCTGTCCTGCACTCGGGAGCAGCTTCTGCAATTTTTTGCTTCGCAGGGAAGCTACATGCTCAGATAATGGTGTTTTTCTGATCTCCCTGATCTCACAGTGAGTGGACAAGTGCCTTTAGTCAAAGCAACACCCCTTTCTCAAACTCTAAAATGCCAATAACTCAACAATAATGGTTACTATGTCTCTACCTCCTACAGTATGTGCCAGACATTGTGCTGAGTGACTTCAATATCATAATTCATTTAATCTTCATAACAAACCCATCAGGTATTATTTTTCCCATTTTATAGACAGAGATCTAATATGGTTAAGGAACTTGTTCAAAGTTCACACAGCTTTTAAAAGTCTGACTTCAATACTGATCTCCTACAACTACACCATTGCTTTTTTTAAGCTCACGTTCCTTGTACATGCTCACTAAAGTAAATATGGGAGGCCAGGCGCAGTGGCTTAGGCCTGTAATCCTAATACTCTGGGAGGCTGAGATGGGAGGATTGCTTGAGCCCAGGAGTTTGAGGTTGCAGTGAGCTATGATGATACCACTGCACACTGCATCATAGCTGAGGCTACAGTGTGAGACTCTGTCTCAAAAAAAAAAAAAAGTCGATATAGGAAACACAAAAAAGAAAAAAATCAACTAGAGTCATTCACTGCTGACCTTCTAGAACACTTTTTTCCCAGCATTTCTGTTATAAGTGTATTGAATTTGGTTGAGCCTTTTAAAATAGTAAGTTAAACCAGACTTTCCCAAACCGTGTTCCACAGGACAGTGTTCTAGGAGATATTAATAGGTTAAAATTACCATTTTAAAGGCTCTGAGAAGTGGAAAACCTATTTAACTTTGTGTAATCATAAATACAAATATAAATATAAGAAATACTGGGTTAAGATGTAGTAGAACACAGTTTAGTCTCCTGCTTTTTTCACTCAAGCATCTTTCTTATTTATCTTCCTTAAAGTACTGAGTGAACATTGCACAGATTTCTCCATGCCACATGAGCTGATACGATCAAGAAAATTTAACCCCTTCATCTGGGCCCCTTGATCACTAGTGATTTTCCTGGCATGACTCGCAGTCTCCTTATCCACCTGCTCCACTCTCTCCTCAGCTAGCCCCAGGCTCCACTCTCTCCTCAGCTAGCCCCGACTCCCATCCCTCCAGGTCTTCTGCCACCTCTAGCAGCTGACATTCCGACTCCACCCCCACGTCCTGCCTGATGGTCTGGTCTACTGACTGTCCTGTTCCTGAGTAAAGAGGCCCCCAGGAAAACAGCTGCCATCTCATTCCTACAACTTACAAAACTTCCTTGACCATTTTTCATTTTAACAATCAGATTCATCAGGATGCAGTATCCTGTGCTGGTTTCCCTTCAGCTAAAGTACAGCTCATTTGTCTCAGGACAGAATGCTCTTTCCTTCTTGCTCTAAGACTCAAAGACAATGATTTTAAAGGCCCTCTGGCCCCTGGTAATAATTCACTTTTCAGATTTTCTCATTAAAGAGGAATCTGAAGAGTGAATGTTTACAATTTGATAAAGGATCAGTGTTACTATGAACTGCCTCAAGTTCAAGTGGCATTCTGCCCATACATCACTTCACAACCAAAGGAAGACCATTAATTTTCTTGTTGACATGTAGTTAACATTCAAATGCAATGTGAGTTCAAAATCTAAATATATCACAGAGGATTACAGTTTGACACTTGAACACCAGCAGTGCAAGCCCTAACTCAGAGGAGAGGTTTTCTTCCTGGGAGTGGCATAGGAACCCAATCCTTATGGCCCCCAAGGTAGCAGCAGCAGCAGCAACACGAAGTAAGGAGTTGACTTGAGCTCACTAAAGTGAGCTCTCTTCCAGACAAGACAAAGGCCAAGCCTGGTAAAGGTGACCTGGCATCCTTCAGAAGAAGCTTCTACTATGGAGATATTGTGAACCACAAGAAGCATTCACTATGGCAATATTGTGAAACAAAAAGCATGATAAGAACTTTCTGTATTCTTGAGATGCTTTGCAAGAATGAGCTACTCAGCAGAGAGTAGAAATGTGGTAAAGTCATTTTCTTCAAAACTGGATGACTAGCCATTTAGGAATTCTATTTATTCTATTAAATATGGATATATTTTATGCTATTTCCACCAAAGGCAAAAGTTTATTTTTGAAGAAAGAGTAATGACCCTAAAAATTCCAGCTGGTTACCCCCACTGGGTTCAGCAGTCCAAGCCAGTGAGCAGAGCTTGGGATAACTTTTTATTCTAATAGCATTAGCACATATTGTGAGTAGTCAGAAAGGAGTAGCATATTTATCTTTGGCATATCTATAACACTGAATGAGATGAAGGCCAGATGCCCATAGAAGTTCCCACCTATGCTAAAAGATCTCATCCAGTGGCTTAGAATGAAACCTGAAATGCCTCCATTAGGGCATTTTCTCTCCCTATGTTACTGCAACTTTAAATTCACAGTCCCTTTGCAATTTGGCTTGCAGCTTCATAGTCAAAGTCCCTTTGAAGCTACTCCATGAACCCCCTGAACACTGAGCTAAGACTTGACCAAACCATACCCAAACAAATGAAGAGTAACGATGCATTTGGAAGAAAGGATGGTTGGGCCAGGTATCCTGTTTTCTAGTCAGGCCATGGTACTCAGAGTCCTGCCCATTTTTTGGTTTCACCTTATCTTTTCCCGGTGGTTTTGAATTAAAACAGAGAATCCTGCTTTAGCCCATAGTAGGATCTCTAGTGGGATTCAATATGCTGCCACATAACTTTTCATTTCCTTAAAAAGTTTCTGTTATTGATATTAAATTATTATCAGCACTCTCTGAAAACAAGCCTAGCCTAACTGAATTGTATAGAGCACAATCAGCCCCTTCAGCAAAATTATAAAGTTAATGAAGATTGTTTTTGCCCTCTTCCCTTTTCACTGGAGCCTTCTTTCTTGTGCTTGTGATTGGATCTCATGCTCATTCATGAACTGCCTCTCAATCATGCAGTTACACTTTCTCTTCATTCACATGGAGATGTCAGATTGTCACTTTGTCTCTCAACTGTGGGAGGGATTTTACTTTGAGAGAAGATGCCCTTGGAATGAAGACCAGTGATAACCTGGTTGGTTTTGGAAGGCTGCTCTGTATGTTTCCACAAGGCAGTTAAAACCCTATAAACTCAAGTCTTAAACTTCTAGGGGATCATTTCCAGAAACAGGCCACGCTTGTCCTAGTGTAGGCAGGCAGCCACTGGCAGCCAGCATGCCTGTTTCTGGAACCTCACTGTATGAGCAGGAGGAAGAGGAGGCAGGGCAGCTTCAGCTCAAGGGGAATGGCCTAAGAAGGGGAAGAGTGAAAAGTGGCAAGATGAAAGGGATTAGTACAGGAAAGAGCCAGGGGTCCTCTTTTGAGAACCCCTGAAATCAAGGATTTTATTAATTTGCCCTCTCTGACTACACAGGTTTGCTAATACTCTCCCCCACCCCCACCCCACCATACACACATACATACACATAGCACCCAGCATTTGATTTCAGGTTCCTTAGGATAGTATCTATCTTTTTCCAGGATTTTTAACAGAATTACTTAAAGCATGAAATATATTTTCACTGCAGCATTTGAGAGTTGCTGCTACTTGTGAAGCAAGGCTGGCCACTCGCTCGTCCTCTGTGAGGATTAGCTCTTTGACTAAAGGTGTGGCTTCTGGCAGCAGAGACATCCTGTCAGAACTGCAAGAGAAAACACAATGTAATAAAGCAGTGATAATTAGAACTGTGATACTGGCATCAGAAAAGACAAAAGAAAATTGAGCAGAACAGAAATAAAAGCCCAGAAACAAACCTAAGTATCAGAATTTAGTATATGATATATGGCATTTCAAATTAGTGGGGGTTGGGGGGGATGTTGAGACATTAGCTAACCCCTTGGAAAAAAATTTTAGATCCCTACCTCAAGCTATATGCAAGAATATATTCCTAATAAATCAAATATTTAATGGTTTTGAAATTAAATTTCAAAAATAAAATCATATAATTACTAGAAAATAAAGGTAAATATGCACATATACCCTATATACTTAACAAACACACACACATATAGTGAACTTTAATAAGCATAACACCAATAGACAAAAACAGTAAAAGAAAAGATAGAAAAATTAATACAAAAAAGACCATAAACAAAATAAAAGACAGTAAATACAAAGTTAAGAAAAATTACCCAAAATTTGGAGATAAGGCAAAAAATTACTACTTGCCCTTTCAATATCATACTAAAACTTGTCTAACAAGCCCTTCTAATGGTCATATGATTCTCTATGAATATGTAACTTTGACTTGTCATTTTCTATTGATTAGGGCCCTGACTCTGTAAAATTAAATGTTAACTTCTATAGATTTTTCTTTGGTAAGTACATAAATTATTTCTATATAGTAGAAAAGATATTCCCAAAGATTATGCTTTGACTGCACTTGTAGAATAATAAGTTTTGTATCTAATTTAGCAATCTAATTATTTCAGGATTCGTTCTTTCATATCAATCTCTTGAATTCTCTATTGAATCAGCTTTACCATCCTGCTGGCTCCCTCATGAATAAGTTAAATAAGTCACTGAAATGCCTGCACTATATATTTGCATGTTTTTAATTTTTTAAAAATTATACTCTGTTCTCAAAAAGTTAAGCATAGAATTACCATATGAGCCAGCAATTTTATTCCTAAGTACATATATATCCAAAGGAATTGAAAGCAAAGACTCAAACAGATACTTGTATACCAATGTTTATTAGCAGCATTATTCACAACAGCCAAAAGATGGAAGCAACCAAAGGACCTATCAACAGATGAATGAATAAACTAAATATGATATGTACATATAATAGACTATTATTCAGCCATAAAAAGAAATGAAATCCCAATAAATGCTAGGACATGAATGAATCTTGACAATATTATACTAAATAAAATAAGCCAGACACAAAAGGACAAATATGGTATGATTCTACTTTATGAGGTACCTAGAATAAACAAATTCCTAGAGACAGAACATGTAATGGAATAGAGGTTACCAGGAGCTAGGGAGAGGGGAAGATCAGGAGTTATTTTCTAAATGGATACAGAATTTCTGTTTGGGATGATGAAAAAGTTCTGAAAATGGGAAGTACTGATAGTTGCACAACATTGTGTGATGCACTTAATGCCACTGGATTGTACACTTAAAAATGATTAAAATGGTAAATTTTATGTTCTGTATATTTTATCCCAATAAAAAATATATTCTTTGACAACATGGGAGGAAATACTTTTAAGGTATATGGCATCAAAGAGGCAATGTTCTTGATATTTACATTGGTTATCACAAGTCAACCAGAAAAAAATGGACCAAAGATTAGAAGACAAAGTTCACTAAAGAATAAATACCAATGGCGAATGAATATATAATGTTCAACTTCACTTGGAATTTCTTAAAACACTATTTAAAAAATGATGATATTCTGGCTGGGCATGGTGGCTCACACCTGTAATCCCAGCACTTTGGGAGGCCAAGGCAGGAGGATCATTTGAGGCCAGGAGTGCAAGACCAGCCTGATCAACATAGTGAGACCCTGTCTCTATTAAAAAGAAAGAAGAAAGAAAGAAAGAAATTCCATTTTTACTTACCAGATTGGAAAAGATTTAAACAAATTGCAGTATCTAGTACTGTCAAAGATTACTGTCAAAGGTGTAAAGAATGTTATGATATGGTTCAGTCTTTCTAGAGAGCATTTTGGGGAAAGTATGCATTCTCTTTGACAATAATTCTACATGCTTCCCACCGTATACTAGGGAGGGAATATAATGAACTGCTTAAAGGCTCTGCAGCCCTATGACCTGGACTTGAATACCAGCTCCACTCAATTGCCTCATGACTTTAGGCAAATGGCTTAATAGCTCATAAGCCTCAGTTTCCTCACTTCAGAAATGGGAGAAATAACAGGACCTACCTCATGTGACACTTAAATAAGATAGTTAATATAAAATGCTTTATGTAGCGCCTGAAACATAAAGAAATATTTGCGGTGGTGGTTGTTTGAACAAGCCATCGTGTGAGATTTTTATCAATTGTTCTAGAATTGGTGATTAGGGCCCACAGGTGAGAACAAAAGAGTGCTAACTAGCCTACACCCTTAAGAAAATTGCCAAGGATTGGAACCAGCCAACTCCAAGAGAGTAGGCAGAAACAGCCTCGACATTTCCAGCCTGTCCCCATGCCAATCACCCCATCCCTGCAGTCCCTCCAGGAGAACTGGGGAGGAGAGGGAGATGGTGATTTGCTTTGTGGGAGTGCAGAATTACTACATGGAGAAGAGATTTCCTTCCTCTCCTCCTAATTGGAGTGGGGTGGAAAGTGCCCTCTCTCCAGGGAAGACAAGTAAGAAGGGACGCACTTGTAAAGACTGCTGAGGGATGCATGTAAACAGGAAAGACCTGCATTCCATGCCTTACTTGGCCATGTACTGAGGCAGTGTGCCTGCCAATTTCTCCCTTTGAACAAAGGAGGGACAAATGGGCGGCATGATGCCTCACACCTGTAATCCTAGCACTCTGGGAAGCTGAGGTGAGGCAGGAGGATTGCTTGAGGTCAGGAGTTCAAGACCAGCCTGAGCAAGAGTGAGACCCCGTTTCTACTAAAAATAGAAAAATTAGTCAGATACAGTGGCACGTGCCTGTAATCCCAGCTGCCCAGGAGGCTGAGGCAGGAGGTTCACTTGAGCCTAGGATTTTGAGGTTGCAGTGAGCTATGATGACACCACTGCATCATAGCTGGGGTGACAGAGTGAGTCTCTGCCTCAAGAAAAAGGAGAGCCAAATAAGAACAAAGGAGAAGAGAATTGGAGAGAGCTGGCTATAAGAAGGGATCAAGAGAGGAAAGCAGTCTGGTGTGACAAGGGAATGTATGCTTCCTTTGGATCCACTGTACATTGCAGTAGGTGGCTCAACTTGGGCTGTCTCACCAGACCTCACCAAGAAGGCTGCTGGGTCAGAGAGAGGGGACCCCTGCAACAAGGGGCAGTCTTGAGAAAAAGTGGCCAGGCTGGAGCTGGGATCTCTCTCATCAGGGAACTGTAGAGTGGGGCCCTCTGAGGATACATACTGGACATCTGCCACGTGGGGCATTAACACAGAGTCCCACCAGCATTGACTGGAGAAGCAAGGACAACAAACAGAGCATTACAGATACCCAGGCAAATAGGAGACCCTCGAGTTGAGGTTTCTATTACTTCTAGCCGGAAGTATCTTAATTAATATACTTCTTTCTCTGTAGAACAGATTTCTCTCTCCATGCACTGGCTGTCCCTTGGCTCTGAATGTACATGCTTCAAGTCCAGCCCTATGCAGGGATGAAAACTGAAGCCCTTCAGCTCTAATATAGAACTTCCAGGCAAGAGACCTTTATAGGACCAACTTGGATCAGTTAAGCCAGTTCAGTCAAGTATAGCTGGGGGTATAAGGCCACCAATACCCAGTTTTCAGAGAATTGTCATCATGAGCTAGAAAGACACCCCAAAAGATGTCTCACAGTGTTGATGTAATGAGAGACAAAGCTGTGCACCAGAATACCAGAGAGCGGAGGAAGCTAAATAGGCCTGGGCGGGCTTTGAAACAAACATTATATAGGGGAGGGGACACTTACTTTACCTCACTTTCCAGGGTGTTTCACAAGGTGATGTATAGGGACTATGGGATTTTGGAAGGAGCAGAGGGTTCTCTCATGAATGGGTCATGATCTGAGAGGAAGTGAGGAAGGTCATTGAGACCCAGAAAGTGAGAGTGATTGTGACATCTGCCATGTGGCAACCCTTCATAACAGCCCACAAATCTGCAATAAAATCATGAGATGCTTGGTATGATGGGATTTGGGGGATGCAGCTTCATATCCAGATATAACCTGGGGCAGGAACAGAGACAGAGATGCCTAAGAGGAATTAAACCACTTAAAGTGTAGTCTTTCAACTACCCCAGGCCCTAGCTATTGGAGCCAAGATTACCCAACTCTCCAAGTGCAGCAAAAGCCCCTAGGTGACATCTGGGTTACTATTTTAATGGCAAAAATAAATAAATAAACAAAATGGAAATCACCTAGATTTCACCAATAGCAGCCTGATTAAGTAAACTGTGATTAAATTAAACCCAATTTATTAATACTACAAGTTGGAATCCTGATTGTTCACAGGAGAGAATTTCTGTGCTCTTTTTCTATCTACATTTGGGCTGGTTGGAATGGAAAGGTGAGGAGTTTCAAAACTCTTCTGTGTTCCTTAGGTTCTAAGACTTCCAGTCTATATTTGCTTCTTTGGGCACCAGCTGGCCCAAGGAATCAAATTTCCCTGGAACCTTATTACAGTGGGCTGTTTTCTTGCCCTACTGATTCAGATATCTCGAGGCCTTAAAGCCCTTGGGTGGCGGTAGCAGGACCCACATTAAGCCAAATTTGGCCTTAAGGTAGGATGGGAAAGTGGGAAGTACCTCCAAAAAAAAAACTGTCAAAAACAGAGAAACTTGAAATATTACTGAAACCTCTTAATATTTGCTGTTTCAATTTTATAGCACTAAGATTGGAAAGAGGGAGAGACAATTTTTCTGAGAAAGGAAACATGGGATATCATGTGAGATTCCTTGGACTGTTTAAAGGTCTAGAAAAAGATTCATGGTCACGTACCAGCATCATCATCATAGTGCCACTATCTAATTTTGAAGAAATGTTTGTATCTTTTTCTGCTTTAAGGAAAAGTTCTCAAATTTAGTTCTGCTGGAATTAAATTATGACAGTCTGCCCACAGGGGTGGTTATTTTCTTTATCTGCCCAATACCCGTTCTCTTTACCACTCTAATAACAGGAGTTGGCATAACTCAAGCTAGATTATTCACAGCACCTCTTCCCACTGGGCCACAATGATTGAACCGGAGATGGGCAGGATAAGCATGTGACCAAGCACGCAGAGCTCTTTCTGGAGATGTGTCTCTTTCAGCTGGTGGAAGAGTCTTTCTTCCATCTTGACAATGTTGAACCTAAGTCCTGTGCTCCTAGAAAACTGAGATGGTTATGAAATCCTCCCCAACCCTTCGTGTTCCAGCTTACTGGGAAGAATCACTCTTCCATATATGACTTAGATAAAACCACCCATGACCCCCTTGTTTACCTAGGACAAGACCAGACACAGACTCTCCAAATTTGCATTCTTTGTCTCATACGTGATTAGCTGAACTGTTTGTTCCCTTAAAACTAGCTAGAAATAGAGATAAGTATTTTCTGTCCAGCTGACTGAGGCTCCCCTTGATTATAAAAACAATTCCAACTGTAAAATCACCCCACCTATAAGTTGTCAACTCATCCCTTTAAAAGTGTCAGACAAAAGCACCTGGTCAAGACACTCTGACCTTCAGATCTAAGGTGCTCTCCCTATTGCAACAGCCTGAATAAAATCAATAAATTTTATCAATAAATAAAATCAGATAAATTTCTTTATCTTATCTGATCAGTTTTTGTTTTTGACAGGCTACAGAATCATAAGGATGTGTTCCCAAGTTAGCAGTGGCCGTACTCCTAGGCAGAGAGAGAGGAGTGAGACCACTACTTGGAGGAAAGCAGGGGCTAGCTTGTCTTGCCAAAAGGCATCGCATCCTTGGTGCACCAGTACCCATCCCTTAAATGCCCTTTTTTGCAAGAGTTATTTTGATTTTGATTTCTGTTGTTTGCAACCTGAGGAGCCCTGACTAAGAAATCATTCTACCACATTGAAAACTCACCATGTATGTACAGTAGAATCTTCACATAAAAATGTTGGGGATTAAAATTCACCTTGAGGATTTATCAATGATAAAAAGCCCTTCATGACACAATTTTTAAATGGCCTCTAAAAAACTTCATTGTAGAAAATGGAAAAGAAACAGAATAGTTAGTATTTTTTAAATACAGAGACAGAGCATGAATGTTTTGTTACAAAAATAATCCTGGTCCAACATATAATGAATGGAAAGGTATACTATATTACCTAAAGTGGACAAGGTTTACAGATACTGGAAATTTGAAGCAAACATTAAGAACATCCAGAGTTAACTCAAATTTTTGCCAAATTCTCAAAAAAACTAATTTTAAACCCAGGCCGGGCAAGGTAGCTCACGCCCGTAATCCTAGCACTTTGGGAGGCCGAGATGGGAGGATCACTTGAGGCCAGGAGTTTGAGACCAGCCTGAGCAAGAGCGGGACCCCATCTCTATAAAAAATAGAAAAATTAGCCAGGCATGGTGGCACGTACCTGTAGTCCCAGCTACTCAGGAGGCTGAGGCAGGAGGATTGCTTGAGCCCAGGAATTTGAAGTTGTAGTGAGCTATGATGACACTATTGCTCTCTAGCCCAGGCAACAGATAGAGACCCTGACTCCAGGGAAAAAAAAAAGAAAAGAAAAGAGAAAAATCACCGAGAAGCAAAAGTCTAACTGATCTACTAATGCTGCTCAGGACGATTTAAAATTCCCTAGGCAAATATTGTCTGTGATGTTTTAAAATGTGTTTTAATTAGTTACATTTAAGTTATGAATATGGGAAATATCTCCATTTCTTAAAGGAGAACCTCAAACATCTGTAAATAGTAGAAGGTAATATGTATTATTTTCTTGTAATCAGTATTTTCAAACTTTCAGTAATGAAAATGGATTACTTGTGCTGTTGGGTTTTTTTTTTTTAAGGTTATTAAGACTGTCAAACAAGCTCAAACTGGAAAAAAGTTGTCTTAGCCTCAGGCCCCACATTACCTGTGGGATGCAGCAGAGGAGGTGGGCAGCTAGCAAAATTCGATGAGTGGGATGTCTGAAATATTAGAGCATCATTTGGAATTTTTTCACATGAACTTTAATAAAACAATCATCATATAACTGACTTGGCAATTAAAATGTTTGGATATAGAGCGCAGAACTTTATCATCCTCACCATACAGAAAGAGAGTTGAGTTGGGGATTCTCACTTCAGCTAATATCCTTTGCATTTGCTATATGACATTTCTAAAGACTTGACCGCTCAGCAGCCTTTGCAATACACTATGTTAGCTCTCCTACCGTATCTGTATGTGAACATTTTACATGGAAAGATCTTGTGGAAAGGTCCTATTACAGGATATAGTGTACATCTTTTGTTTTTTCTGCTCCACATTCATTCCTTTGGGGTAATCCTCTAATCTTCCTTCTTCTGGTAGGCTATTAATTGTGGGATCCCACCACTGACTAGACAGGTAGGCATATCATCTGTAATAGGCCAAGCAAACTCTGACCAGGGAATGTTAATGTTGACATGAGGCACACAGGTACTGCAGGGGGTTGAACCTGACTATCTGCTGGCAATAGCCTAAATAGGAAGCACATAAATTCTCAGTCCTGAGATCTAGACTTTTCTGGTTGGTTCAAGACCTTCTCAAGGCCCAAGTGTTCAATTCCTCTTACATACTAGTCAATAAACTTCCAATAAATTCGTTGTTCATTTAGCCAAACTTTTGTTTTTCTTGCCATTGAATCCTAAGTGACATAAGGAAAGTGGTTCTATACTATCTCAAAATGAACAAAACTAGCTGAAGGGGTGGGAGAGGTGTGTAAAGGGAAAAGCTCAGGGCTGTGGGCCTTGGACAAATCACTTAACATTTCTGAGTCTCAGTCCTTTATCTGTAAAACAAGGATAAACCCTACTTCTGGTGATAAAGTCAAGGATCCTTCAGGGGCAAGAAACAGAAACCCAACTTGAACTATCTTTTTTTTTTTTTTTTTTCAACTTGAACTATCTTAATCAAAAAAGGAATTTACTAAGAGGAAGCTGAAGAGCCCAAAGAATCAAAGGAAAAGCCAATCAAGTCTAGGTAGGTCTTTTTCTCTCTGTCTCTCATCTTTGTTTCTTTTAGCATGTCAGCTTCCTTTTCTCCTACTGCAGACAAGTTTAAATCACCAGAGAAGGAACGAGCAAATCCTGAACTCACAATGATCACTTCGTGAAGCCATGCACAGCAAAGCGTTGCATCAAAGACAAGGACTCTGAGGAGCCGAAGCAGCTGTGTCTGAAGATAAGAGAACATGACACAACTTTTGAGGCTTTTGTTTTCAGGCCCTCTTGGAAAGTGGAAATAATCGAGGAAGGCAGCTCTCATCCCATTCCGGAGAGTTTCTGGCACCACTCTCACCCCCAAGCCCAGAGGCGGATGGAAGAGCTATTCCTTTTTTAATTTGGAGAACCAGAGCCTCATACCCACAGACACCCAGGATTTCTACCCTCAAGTCCTCCTTGACTGGCCACTCCTCTTTACAAAACAAACTGTCGCCCTTCTCTGAACCGCTGCCTTATTTAGGTAAGTTATTCAAGTTCTCTTATGCTACTAGAAGGGAAGAACTCTTGTTGTTTTATGCCAAGGCATGTGAAGGGTAAACCCACATTTGATTTTGTACCTTTTTTTTTTGTTTTTACAATAGCCACCAATCTTCAGGGAAAAGCTGATCCTGAATTCCAGGAAAGGTACTAAGATTAGCCCTCTCCCATCTTCTAATCCTGGTGGAGCTGGTTTACATTGTGCTCAGGGTCTCACAAAATGTCTCATGAAAACACATTCACCAACTTCTGGTGCAAGACTGGCTACATAATTTGCAGAGCCCAGTGCAAAACTAAAATTTGAGCCTCTTTGTTCAAAACTTATTAGGGATTTCAAGATGGCAATAGCAGAGCATTAAACCAAGTGTGAGACTTTTCTAAGCAGGGAGCTCTGTACGACTCACACTTTGCTGTGCATGAAGCAGGCCCTGTCCTAGCGCTTAGCCCTCTAGCCACAGGGACTCATAAATAAACCAGTGCCAGGACAGGAAACAACCATCAAGCCATCCTGACCAAAAGCAACCCAGTCCAGAGAGATGCAACTATCCCTCCAACACGTGCCTTTTATATCCATCCCTAGTCCAGTTCTTTCAGACATCTTACATAACTATTAATAGAAGACATTTTGGGAGGTTGTCCCAGAATAAAGGAATAGTCTGCTTAAAGACTAGTAAAGTGTTTGCTTTTGCCAGAGAGCAATTACTTGCAGCTTCTACATAAGTTTTTAATTTTTCAGCTTCTACTCATTAAGATTCACAAAATCTTGGTGTCTGAAGTTTAACCTAGCTCTCTGGACAAAGCTGAGGGTCCCTCGAACCCATGGGCTCCAGTGGGAAACAGCTACATTTAGTCTTGCCACTGAGAAAGAATTATTGTGTTTGTGTGTGTGTGTCTGGCCTCTATGTTGAACTCTGTAGGAGCTTTTAGTTAATTCTCGTAGGCTTTCCAGGTGTGCAGCCCAATCATTGCAAATAATGTCATTTGCTTCTTCCTTTTGGTTTGTTATACCACATTCTGTCTCCTGCCTTTTTTATTTAAGAGACTGGGTCTCCCTATGTTGTTCAGGCTCGCCTTGAACTCCTGGACTCAAGTGATCCTCCTGCCTCAGCCTCCCTAGTGGCTGGGACTACATGTGCCTGCAACTGCACCCAGCTGTCTCTTGCCTTTTCACATTTGCTATAATGACAAATAGGCTGACAAATAAATCTTAGTATTGTTTTGCAGGAAACTTGAAAATTTAATAAAGTTCATTTAGGAAAACAAATGCCTAAGAGCAATAAAGCAAATGAGGAAAAAGAAGGATTAATTAGGAGGCACTTGCCTTACCAGATATAAAAATATCCTATATTGCAGTGAGCTATGATGATGCCATTGTACCCTAGCCTGGGCAACAGAGTGAGACCCTGTCTCAAAAAAAAAATCCTATAAAATCATGGTAATTAAAACAGTGACACAAATACTGGCACAAATAGACTTTTGGAAGAAAATAGAATGTCCAGACAGACTAAAATTTTGTATATTTAGTATATGAAAGTGTCATTTCAAATCAATAGAGAAGTGATAGATCATTTAACAAATTGTGTTTCAATAAAATAAAAATTAGGATAACCATAGACACAAAATTGTTATAATTATGAATTACAAGAAAATATTTTAATAATTTTAGAACATAAAAAGCCATTCTAAGCACAAGCCAAATCTAGAAACCCACAAAGAAAAAGAATGTTTAAAATGACTATATAAAAAATCAATGCCTCAGCCAGGGACAGTGGCTCACACCTGTAATCTGAGCACATCGGGAGGCCAAGGCAGGAGGATCACTTGAGGCCAGGAGTTCAAGACCAGCCTAAGCAACATAGCCAGACCCCAGCTCTCCTTAAAAAAAAAAAAATAGAAAAATTATCTGGACGTGGTGGTGCACACCTATAGTCCCAGCTACTTGAGAGGCTGAGAAAGGAGGATTTCTTGAGCCCAGGAGTTTGAGGTTGCAGTGAGCTATGATGATGCCACTGCACTCTAGTCCGGGCAACAGAACGAGATCCTGTCTCAAAAAAAAAAAAAAAAAAAACCCAAAGGGTTTATATGTAAAATAGTAAAAGTCTCTACAAATCAATATGAAAAGATAAAAGCCCAGTAGAAAAATAGGCAAAGAATTTGAGCAAACAATTCTTGAAGTACAGTCTATCAGTAATGTTAAATGAAAAACTTAAGACAAATTAAATTTAACAGAGTTTAACTGAACAAAGAACAATTCATGAACTGGGATGCCCTCAGAACAAGAAGTTGTTCAGAGAACACTCTGAAACATGGGCAAGCAGTATTTATAGACAGAAAAGTAAGGTCCAAAAACAGGTTGATTGGTTACAGTTCTGCATTTGTCTTATTTGGCCATGTTCTGATCCATTGACAGCTTGTGATTGGCTGAGACTTAGCTATCTGTTACAAAAACATACTCCTAAACTAGGCTTTCAGTTTGTTTACATACCAAGCTACATTGTAGTTCTTTCAGTTTTTTTATCTTTTAGAGACAGGGTCTCACCCTGTTGCCCAGGCTGGAGTGCAGTGGCAGGGTGACAGCCCACTGCAAGCTCGAGTGATCCTCCTACCTCAGGCTCCTGAATAGCTGGGACTACAAGCACGAGCCACCACATCTGGCCAATTTTTCCTTATTTTCTGTAGAGACAGGGGTCTTGCTATATCACCCAGGCTGGTCTCGAACTCTTGGCCTCATGTAGTTCTCTTGCCTCAGCCTTCCAAAGTGCTAGGACCAGCCACCACGCCTGATCAAGTTGTAGTTCTTTGCGTAGCGATTCAAGGTATGAAGGCAGCCTCATGCCAAATTAGTTTAATTTAACAATGGTCATATGAAAGATATTTAACTTCATCAATAACATATCATATTGGCTTATTTGATAGGCAATAGTTTAAAAGTTTGACCATTCTCAAATCTGGTGAGGAAGCAAGGTTGGATACAACCTATTTAAACGGCAATAGTAGGCAACAATATCTACCAATATCTACCAAAATCAAAATTGTGCACATCCTTTGACTCAGCAATTATATTAATACTTCCAGGAAGTCATCTTAGAGAAACACTTGCGTGAGTGCTTAAAAATCTGTTCCTTCCATTGTTGTGGTGAATAATCTAATAATTCAACAACAGGGTACTAGTTGGATAAATTGTGGAATATCCATGTAATCCATATAACGTAACATATAAAAAGAATGAATTAGATCTATATGAGCTGCTATGGGAAAAGATTTTCATAAATACATAGAGGAATAAAAAAAGTAAGCTGGAGAATAGAACACATAGTAAGAGCCCATTTTTTTAAAGAATAAGATGTGCTGAAAGGTGGCATCATCACTTTCCCTAACTGACGAAGCTAATCACTCTTTACCTGCTTGCACTGCATTATTTTTCTTTGAAGTACTCATCCCCATTTGACATAATCTTTGTTTATTGTTTGTAGAAAGTTCCATGTGTACAAGGACTTTATTTGTTCAACACTCTATCCTCAGCTCCTAAAACATTTTAAGTGTTAAATAATTATTAACTGAAAAAATATTCAGACAGATGATCTGTCCAACAAAGATAACAAAACATAAAAATATAAGAATTTTTACTCAAAAAAGAAAAAATATGGATGACACAGAAACACATACACGTATTTTCACAAAGTTATATATATTTCAAACAACGCAGATTTAAGAGGATAAAGTCTCCATGAGCTGACACACTAAATGTAGGTGCAGCTAAAATACCCTAAAATGTTTACACAGTCCTTTTCCAGTTGACAAAGCAGCTTTACTTAGTCTCATTTGGTCCTTATAACATCACTGTGAAATACAAAAAAAATAGAAATAATTAACGTATGTTTGCGCTTTCAGGTTTGCTAAAGTCATTCTTTCAATTAATGGTCTCAATCCTGTTCAACTCGTTCCTATTTTACTCTCTAGAGTTCTAGTTTTCTCAACACTGCACAGTTTCATACTTCTATGTCTGTGTGTGCATCCCTCGTTCGAGAATGTTCTTCTCTGCTATCATCCTTCAAAACCCCGTTCCAGCCCGACAACCCAAGACCTGCACTGGAGACAGTCCACCCCCTTCCCACCCACGGCTGCGGCGAAGACTGTCCCGGAAGCCCTTGAGGCCCGTCTGGCCCTGCCCACGTCTACAGCCGCCCGGGTTCAAAGTCCCCGCCCCCTCCGAGGAGTTTCCCAAAACCCAGCGCGGCAGGCCTCGGCCGCGCTAAGATGGCGACTCCCATGCATCGGCTCATAGCCCGGAGACAAGCGTAAGCCAGGGTCCGACTAGGGCCCGGGGCGGGCTTGGGGCGGGGAGACAGGCATCCGCGGGGTGCTGTCGGATCCCTTTTGGGGACCGGCGAAGGATGGTCGTTTTTCAGACTCGCTGGCAGCTCCCGACGGGCTCGGGCCTGGGAGATAAGTTTGGTGACTATAGGTTAGCGTTTTCGCGGAAGACAGTCGCGTAAGGTCCGCGGGATGGGACAGAGCCGGGTCTGAAGAAAACTATCGCGTTTGGCTTTCCCGAAGGGAACGCCCAGGAGTTGGTCACTCAGTGGTTTGTGCCCCTCTGGCAACCCCACGCGTGGCCAGGGATAGCCTGAAGCCTCGGTCCGACGTCTTCCTCCCACCGACGTAAACATTCAGCTCCCTAGTCAGCTTCCATCCCAACTGGCTTTTTCTGTTCCTTTTCTAGCGGCTTCCTTAGGAACAGCCTGCCTACAATGCCGATTCTTCTCCCAAACTATCGTCTCACTTTTTGCCACTCATTCTGTCCTTCAATAAGTATTAATTGATTTAGTACCTACTGCTCTGAGCTAGAATTTGGGTATAAAGAAAAGCAGATGTTCAAGACAAAATCCCTTGCTTTAAGGGAGTTTACGTTCTAATGGTGGAAACAGTTAATTAACTAAACAAGTTAAGTAAATACAGCTGGTTATAAGAGCTTTGAAGGAAATAAACTGTTGTGATGGAAAGAGGGAAAGGCCCACTTTAGGTTGGTTGGACTGGAAAGGCATCTCTGAAGAGGTGGCATTTGAGCAGAGATTGAAAGGCTGAGAAAGAAGCCAGTCATGAGAATATTTGGGGAAAGAGCATCCAGACAGTGGTATAAATGCTTTGAGTCCGGGAGGAACTTAGTTTTTAAGAACTGAAAGGTGGTCATTGTGCCTAATGAGCAAGAGAGAGTGGTACAAGAGATTTACAGTGGACACATAATGCAAGGGTTATTGCAGATGCCCCTTTCTTGTAAGCCTTTCTTTCTACCAACCTGCACGCCCAAACAGCATCTGCCACTTTTTCATTCAGCATTTCATACCATCACATTTGCATGTCTGTAATATATAGCTCACAGTCTGCTAACATGTTTGTTTATATTTCTTTTTATATTTTTTTATTCAAAGAGCACCTTTCCTTCTCTCCATCCACTCTACCTCTCAGGCCAGATGAAAAGAGTTCCTTGAGTGTAGGATAAAGACTTAGGGAGTCAGAGTAGTAAACTTGGTGGAGGAAGAAGGCTTTGAAGTTAGATACTTCTGAGATCAAGAATGGGGTGATGGCTGGGGGCCCTGGTGCCTGTAATCCTAATCCTAGCACTCTGGGAGGCGGAGGCAGGAGGACCTCTTGAGGTCAAGAGTTTGATACCAGCCGGAGCAAGAGTGGGACCTCGTCTCTATTAAAATTAAAAAAAAAAAAAAGAAGAAGAATGGGGTGATAATAATACTTAAGAGAAGTGCTAAATGATGTCACCAGGATCCCACTTCTCCCTCTCTCTCTCACTCTGTCTCTGGCTTGCTCTTTTGTTTGGTTGTTGGCTCCGTACTTGGATAAACTCTCTCCTTTGGTCTAGATGGCTGCAGTATCTGGGGTCCTTTATATCCTCTCAGCTTCAAATTGATTGCACTTCTTTGGTCTAGATTGGATTACATGCCCCACCTTGAACCATGGCCACAGGATTGTGACGCTCTGATTGATTTAGTCATTTCAGTCTCCTCAGTACAGTTGAATGGGTGACTATAAACCAATGATGAACTGGGTAGGTAGGTCAGAGGAGATAAATGAATGCTAGATTGGCAAAACCAACCAATGTCCACTGTAAATATGAAGTGAAAATAAGACTTAGCATCTAAATAATATTGCTGTTTCTTGTTTCAGAAATATCGGAGAGCTAAATGTTTCATTTCTACGGTGTGCCTGTATTTGGTACATGAATTACAGAAAAGTAAAAGACAAATCTTACCTTTAGGAGTTTCTGGTCTTACTGGGAAGAAAACATGTGGCATATGATAAAAACTGTTGTGTATACAGACTATAAGTCCCCAAGGGATTCAGAGAAGGAAGGGCCTTTAGAGGCTAGGGGAGTCCAGGAGAGTTTTGAGGATATATTTTGGGAGGAAAGCAAGAGAGGAACATTTACTTTTCATTCTATAGTCATCAAAAATGTTTAATTTTATTTATTAGGAGCATATATTACTTCTATAATAACAAGTTTAAAACTTTTTAAGCTAGTTTTGAGAAGTGAGGAAGTACTATTATCATTCTTTAAAAAAAAAAGTCTTTGGGCCAAGCACAGTGGCTCATACCTGTATATTCCTAGCACTTTGAGGGGCTGAGGCTGGAGGATCACTTGAGGCCAGGGGTTTGAAACCAGCCTGAGCAACATAGAGAGACTACCAAAAAAAAAAAAAAAGAAAATTATCTGATCATGATGGTGCACACCTGTAGTCCCAGCTACTGGAGAGGCAGAGGCAGGAGGATCGCTTGAGCCCGGGAGTTTCAGGTTGCAGTGAACTGTGAGGACACCACTGCACTCTAGCCGGGGTGACAGAGGGAGACCCTATCTCAAAAAAAAAAAAAAAAGTCTTTGGACTAATAGAGGAAAGGGGAGAAATAAAAAGGGAAAATAAAAAGAAGCTAAATATGAACTCCCCATTCAATAGATCTTTCAGGGACTTAACTAATCAATCTACTTTAAATCAATTGGAATGAAATTATTTGTACCTTGTAAATGTAATTTCATCTACCCATATGTAAGTAGATTGTAGAGTCTTGGCACCATTCGGGGTCATTTCTTCTTCTAAACCCTGTACTCAGGCCAGGCGCGGTGGCTCATGCCTGTGATCCTAGCACTCTGGGAGGCCGAGGTGGGAGGATTGCTTGAGCTTAGGAGTTGGAGACCAGCCTGAGCAGGAGCAAGACCCCGTCTCTACTAAAAATAGAAAAATTAGCCAGGTGTCCTGGTGTGACTCTGTAGTCCCAGCTATTCAGGAGGCTGAGGCAAGAGGATCACTTGAGGCCAGGAGTTTGAGGTTGCAGTGAGCTATGATGATGCCACTGCACTCTACCCAGGGCACAGAGCAAGACTCTGTCTCAAAACAAAAAAAAAGTTTATATTGAGCTGAAAGGAAAATCGTGTTTATGCTGTTAAATGCTACTTCCTTCTGACTTCCCTGCTTTTGAACCAAGCTGTGATTTCAGTCAGTTAAAAGCCCTGTTTTTCACTTGAATTGCCATCAAGTCAGGCCTCCCCATCTTGTATTCATTTCTGGACTTAAGTGTCAGACTTACCTTTATCCTTGTTAAATTTCATCCTGTTAGATTCGGCACAGAGTTCCAGCCTGTCGAGACCTTTTGGATCCTGATTCGATCATCCATCGTATTAGCTATCCCTCTCAGCTTTGTGTCGACTGCAGGTTTGAGAAATATGCACATCTGTGTCCTCATCCAAGTCATTTATAAAAATGTTGAATACGACCAACTCAGGACCTAACTATGCAGGCTGCCACTGGATCTCTCTCTGTATATACAGTCATGCGCTGCATAACTTTTTGGTAAATGACAGACCACATGTACTATGGTGGTCCCATAAGATTATAATGGAACTGAAAAATTCCTATTGCCTAGTGACGTCTTGATGATCCTGACTGTATGTAGACCTAGGCTGATGTGTGTGTCTTCATTTTTAACAAAAAAGTTTAAAAAGTAAAAGAAAAAAGAAAACTTTTAAAAATAAAAAAAGATTGATCCAAAGGTAGTAAGTTATCTCAGTTGATTGTTCACAGTCAGTCACAGATCAAACTCCTTGTTCTATTCTTTCCCCCTTCTCAATACTGCACTTGAGTAGTCTTTAAAAAGGTTATAGAATAAGGATATAAAGAAAATATTTTTGTCCAGCTGTACAGCTTTAAGGTTTTGTAATGAGTTATTAAAGGAGTCAAAAAGTTAAAAAAATTTTTGAAGTTTATAAAGTAAGAAAGTTACAGTAACCAAAGTTTAATTTATTATTGAAGAAAGTAAATTTTTAAAATAAATTTAGTGTAGCCTAAGTGTACAGTGTTTATAAAGTCCACAGTAATGTCCTAGGCCTTCACATTCACTCACCTCTCACTCACTGACTCATCCAGAGCAACTTCTAGTCCTGCAAGCTCCATTCATGGTAAGTGCCCTCTACTAGTATGCCATTTTTTATCTTTTTTTTGAGACAGGGTATCGCTCTGTTGCCCGGGCTAGAGTGCAGTGGCTTCATCACAGCTCACTGCAACCTCAAACTCTTGGACTCAAGCAGTCCTCCTGCCTCAGCCTCCCTAGTAGCTGGGACTACAGGGGCACACCACTGTGCCCAGCTAATTTTTCTGTTTTTTTGTAGAGACAGAGTCATTTTTTATCTTTTATACTGTATTTTTATCATACCTTTCTGTGTTTAGATACAGAAATACTTACCATTGTGTTGCGACTGCTCACGGTTCAGTACAGTAACATGCCGTACAGATTTATAGCCTAGGAGCCATAGGCTGTACCCTACAGCCTATGTGTGTAGTAGGCTGCACCATCTAGGTTTGTGTAAGTATACTCTATGATGTTTGCACAAGGACAAAATTGCCTAACGCCACATTTGTCAGAACGTATCCTTGTTGAGTGAGGCATGATGTATTTACTTCAACCCATTAAACAGCACCCTTTATCCATGTTGATCAACTGATCTACCTAATTGTTCTGTCTTGTTCACAAGGATATTGTGAGAGGCTTTCAAAAATGTCTTACTGAAATACAAATACCTAAAAGGCAATAAGGGTATTAGTCTGTAGTGATTTGATACCTAGCAATCATGGCTTTTCTTTCTGAATGGATTTAATAAATCCAGCCAGAATTTTGCCCGGAATTGATGTCATTTAAGTTCTCTGGTGTAGTGTGTAGAATCTGTTTCCCCTGGTTTGAAAATCAGAACAACATTTGCCTACCTCAGTCTTGCAGCACCACTCCTGTTTGCCAGAGTTCCTCAGATTACCAGTGGCAGTAGAGCAGTGTCACCTGGAAAATCTGTTGGTATGTCAGCAACTACCTGGGCCATGTAACTTAAACACATTCAGAACAGATAAAGGCTCTGTTACCCACCCCTCAAATATCTTGGGTTCATTGTGTTTGAGAGTTAAAAATGATTCTGCTTGCTTTTTGAGCCTATAACATGAAAACATTGGTGGCCTATTTGGCTAGCATCCCAAATAGTGAGCCTGTCCATTTTTTGATTCTTTGTGCTTTAAACATAACTAAAACAATGAAATAAGTTTTTGATATCCTTGGTATTTTTCACTAGTCTCAGCTCATTTTGGCAAGAGGCTTTCAGCTATTTCTCTCATAGGCCTTTATCCCTTGTCTGTATTCATTCTTAGTTACATGGTCCATTAAAAATGTCCCTTAAAATTTGTTTTATGATTTCACATGCAATCCATGTTCATTGTAAAGTAGTTAGAAAATATGGATAAGGAAAAAAAGTATAATCCTACCCCAAAGATAATAATTGTTTACATTTTAATGTATGATCTTTTAGGCAATTTATAACATTTTAAATGGTCTCATAGTGTTCTCTGTAGTTATATAGTAAGTTTTTGGCCATTTCCTTTGTTGTTGGATAGGTTTACTCTGAAAACCATACTGTACTTCCTGTAATATATATTCCTACAACTGAAACTTTGCATATATCTGTTATTATTTCTGGATCAAATTGTATGAGCATTTTTTAAAAGTCAGGGTTATTGAGGTATGATTTACATATTGCAAAATGCATCCTTTTTAATATACTGTTCTGACAAATTCATATGGTCATGTGACCATTACCAAAATCAAGATATAGGATGCTTCCACCACCCTAAAAATTTCCTTATGCCCCTCTGTAGGTAAACCCTTATGCCATCCTCAGCTTCTGGCAGCCACCTTTTTTCTGTCCCTGTAATTTTACCTTTTCCAGGATGTCCTATAAATAGAATCAGTCTATAGCCTTTTGAAGCCAACTTCTTTCGCTTAGATAATGCCTTTGAGGTCCATTCAAGTTGTTGCGTATATCAGTGGTGCATTTTTTTTTATTGTTAACAGTATTCCATTATATAGATATACCAGTTTATCTATTCACCAGTTGAAGTACATTTGGATTGTTTCCAGTTTAGGGTTATTATGAATAAAACTGCTGTAAACATTCAGGAATAGCCTCTTGTGTGAACATAAATTTTCCTTTCTCTTGGGTAAATACATAAGAGTGGGATAGCTGGTTCATATGGTAAATGTATGTTTAATTTTATAAGAAACTGCCAGACTGTTTTCTAAAGATTATCTTTTTGCATATGGCTATACAATCGTTCCAGTATCAGTAGTTGAAAAGATATTTTTTCCCACTGAATTTCTTTTGCACCCTTGTCAAAAAACACGGTATATATGTGTGTGTGTGGATGGGTCTGTTTCTGGATTCTGCTCTGTTTCATTGATCTTTTTGTCTTTCTGCCAAAAAGACATACTTACTATCATGATAACTGTAGCCTTTTTAATAAGTCTTAAAATCAAGTGGTGTTAGGCCTCTAATTTTGTTCTTTTTCAGAATTATTTTGACTATTTTAGATTGTTTCTGTTTCCAGATAAATTTTAGAATCAGCTTATCAATTTCTACAAAAAAGCCCTCTGAGGTTTCAATTGGGATTGCATTGAATCTATGATCAACTTGTGGAGAATTGACATCTTAACAATATTGAGTTTTCCGACCTATGAATATGTATATCTCTCCATTTATTTAGGTCTTACTAAATTTCTCTTAGCAATTTTTTGTAGTTTTAGGGTATTGGTCTTACATATCTTTCATCAGATTTATTGCTAAGTATTGTAATAGTGTTGTTTTTTTAAATTTCAATATACAATTGTTGTGGGTATGTAGAAATACTGTTGATTTCTGTATAATGACCTTATATCCTTTACCTTACTAAACTAATTTATTAGTTCTAATAGCTCTATTTTGGAATCTTAGGGATTTTACAGATAGATAATCTCTTATGTTATGTTTTGTAGTATGCATGTTTTTAAGATTTTTGTTGCATATTACCAAATTGCCCTTCAGAAAGTTTGTGCCACTTTACATTCTTACCAGCAGTGTCCATATATAGAGTGCCTGTTCCCCATTTTTGCCAACAATAGGCGTTAAAAAACAACTTTGCCAATATGGCAGGCATGTCCTGATATTTTTGGTATCAAAGAAGGTCATTTCACATAAAAAGCCTGTACCATTAAAACACTTCCTTGAGCCTTATCTTAGTATATGGAAATAGAATATTACTTGAATAGGTATTCATTTGGGTAGAAAGAAATGGTAACCTTGTTTATTTTGAAATTATAAGTGTCTAATTCAGCTATATCTATGGGAGATCAGTATTTTTAGGGTGATTTGTGTTTAGAACATATAAAAGATATTAGTGATAGATAGGCTTTAGATATTTATGAATGTCCTATTTATTGCAACAAAAAACAAACCACAATGTATGATGGACAATGTTTTTAATGACTAGGATCTCAAGTTGTCAGTTTATTAATATTGGGAAAACAACATATGAGCTTAGGAAAGAAGACTATTTCCTTGATTCTCCCCCTGCCCCCCGCTGCCCCCTGCATATTTTCATTGTTAGGAAAAAGTGTAAAAGGCTTTGAAATGGATAGAAAGAAAAAGCTTACTGAGGGTCCTGTTTAGTCCACCCTTCCCGGCTATGGGACTCTATGAGGGCATGCTCCTTTCATTATCTCTGACCTGTTTCACAGATCTTCAAGTTATAGGGAGCTTGCAGTATTGCAGAAGATCCTTACAGGTAAAAATGCAGCACAGTCAATTATTGCCTGGTGTCTACTGACCAGTTTTCAACCATTTGTAAATACGTTCACCATTGCTGATTGCCCATATATGTGTGTTGTTTGAATTCTCTTTTGAACCAGTCACAGCATCTACTGGCTCCCTCATTAACTGATTAAATAAAATCTCTGATGTGTGTTAGTTTTATATTTCTATGAGAGTCATGCTTTTACATTTTTTTACAATATTTTAATGTTTCTGAATTTATTATTTCTGGGATGCATATTGCAGTTGTGTATATATTAAATGTGTTAGTTATTTTTTCTTCCTGAAAAGCTAATATTAAGTCCATATGGTGTTTTATTATTGATGCCCTTTAAAATTTGCTACAGTATTATATATTTAGATAAGCTCTGAAGTTACAGTCATGGTTCTAGCAGTTGTTTGTTGAAACTTAAGTTGTTGTTGAAAATTTGCCTACCACTAGGCAAAGAGTTGACATACTATTTTTAATACTTAAGTATTCTTAGACATAAAAAACTACAATAATTAATTAAAATAAACTTAAAAAAATAAATAAATTGTCAAGATTACACAATCTGGATGGGCACAGTGACTCACACCTGTAATCCCAACACTTTGGGAGGCCAAGGTGGGAGGATCACTTGAGGCCAGGAGTTTGAGACCAATCTGAGCAACATCAGTAGACCTCATCTCTACAAAAAATAGAAAAATTAGGCGGGCATAGTGGCGCTTGTCTGTAGTCCCAGCTACTCAGGAGGCTGAGGCAGGAGGACTGCTTGATACCAGGAGTTTGAGGTTGAAGTGAGCTATGATGATGCCACTGCACTCCAGCCCAGGCAACAGAGTGAGACACCGTCTCAAAAAAGAAAAAAACCAGATTACACAATCTGGCCCTGGCCGTGAGGTAGGAATTCGTTAATGAAAAGCCTATAGTAGGCCAGTGTGGTGGCTCAAGTCTGTAATCCTAGCATTCTGGGAGCCAAGACGGGAGCAATCCCTCTAGCTATAGAAAGTGGAGACAGCTGAGCCTGAGCAGAGCAAGCCCGCTTTACAAAATAGAAAGAATTAGCGGCTGGCGGATGTCTGTGTCCCAGTTTCGAGGCTGAGCAGGGATCACCTGAGCCAGGATTTGAGTTGCTGAGGTAGGCCATCAGTCACTCTAGCCTCTGTCTCAAAAAAGAAAAGAAAAGAAAAGCCCATAGTAAACAATTTGTTTTCTTAAACCTTTCCAATAGTCGTTCATTTTAAAAACATTTACTGGCACAGTTAGTGTTATAGGAATAAAAATATATACTGTGTCAAAATAGTAATTCAAAATAAATCATGCAACCATGTTTGAAAATCAGTTGCTAAAGCATCATATAGCTATGCAGTGAAAGAACCCAAATTTCCTTAAAACTTTATTGCAAAATATAACACATGTACAAAAAGTTCATACAATCTGAATATGTCTCTTAGTAAATTATTATAAAGGGAACATCCCATGTAACCACCACCCAGATCAAGAAATAAAAAATTGCCAACATACCAGAAGCCACCAAAGCCCTTTCTCAGTCACAACCTCCTCTTTCCTCCCTAAATGTAACCACTATCTTGGTATCTATGGTAATTACTTCCTTGCTTCTCTTTGTAAGTTTGTCATTAACTATATACTAGAGTTTAATTTTGCCTGTCTTTGGACTTCATATGGAATCATACAATATGGATTCTTTTGAGTTTGTCTTATATCTAAAATCCATCTTAAGTTAAATGAAGCTGTAGTTCTTTTTTAGTTCTATGAAGTATTCCACTGTATTCTATACCACAAATTTCCATTTACTTTCATGTCATTTCCAATTCTAAGGATATTACAAATTATGCTAAGAACATTCTTGTAGTTCTTCCTCTTCTCTTCTTGAATAATCCAATCCTAAAACTATTAGGTGGAATAGAGTAAATTAGTCGTCCATGCAGAGGGTTGACCTAGCATTGGAATATTAGGGCTGAGGGTGGGGTAAGGAGAGCATCCAAGACGGGCACGAACTGGCTTGCAATGTCAGCAGGTTGCAGAAAGCATCCAGTAGGGGGGAAGTCCAGTGCAGGGCATCAGATCCCAAGCAGGGTGAGGGAATGTCCACACATGGCATATCAGAGCCTGAGTAGAAAGAGAAATGTGTCCATGTGAGGAGGGCTGGCCTGGCAATTGGGGTCAGAGCCCAACAGGCGGAGGAGCATGACCAAATGGTACAGGGTCTATGTGCGGGGGGCCTTGGGTAATAGTGCAGGGCACATCCCAAGTGAAGTAAAGTAAGTAAAGAGGGCATGGGGGAGGGGCAGCAATGGCAAAAATGGGCAATTGGTTACATAAGGGGAATTGACCAATTAAGTAAATCCGTTAAGGATAATGGGAGCCAGGTTTCTCACTGAAGGAGGAACTATAAAGTAGAAAAATAGAATAAACTTTGTGAAGTTGGATTGGAATTAAAAGTATCAGTGTGAATTCATGGTTTTCAAAATACTAAATATAGATGTGTGTGTTCCCTACCTCTATCCACTGAGAGTACCTGGGAGCCACAATATCCCAATAACTGAGCACACATGTGCCCCGATCTTGGCTCTAAATATCAGAGGCTGGGCATGGTGGCTCAAGCCTATAGTCCAAGCGCTTTGGGAGGCCAAGGTGGGAGGACTGCTTGAGGCTAGGAGTTCAACCAGCCCGGGCAACATAGCGAGACACTACCATCTCTACAAAAATTTTTTAAAAAAATTAGCTGAGTGCAGTGGCACACACCTGTAGTCCCAGCTACTCGGGAGGCAGGAGAATTGCTTGAGCTGGGAGTTTAAGGCTGCGGTGAACTACGATTGCATTGCTGCACTCCAGCCTGTGCAACAGAGCAAGACCTTATCTCTAAACAATTTAAAAAAAATTCCCAACACAGTATTTCTGGCAAAAAAATTAAGATGAAATAAATATCATCAGTGCTCCATGGAGAAATAGCTGATTTCAGACTGGGGCAGGGAAAATACAAAATGAGCCTGAAGTTTTTTGATGTACCAGAAACAAGGGAGTATTCAAAGAATGAAGGAGCCATGTCAAAAGAACACAGAATCCAGCGTGAAGGGGCTCCCACAGACCAAATGTGGGACAATTTGAGCATCGAAATAAACAATGATGATGGATTATAACCCATTGAATAAAATGGGAAAACATTAATCCATACTGATAAATGAACTAAACATTTAATGAGGAGCAGGATATTTATGGACTTTCAAGTACTAGCCCACAAAATAATTATTATATTGGTTATCAATTACTGTGTAACAAATTACCCCCAGAATTTAGTAGTTTGTAACAATAAACAGTAATTCACAGTTTCTGTGGGTCAAGAATTCAGAAGTGACTTAGCTGAGTGGTTCTGACTCAGGCTTTCACATATGGTTGTGGTCAGAATGTTGCCAGGGGCTACAGTTATCTGAAGGCTTGACCAGAAATAGGAATCTGCTTCCAAGATGGTTCACTCACATGGCTATTGGCAGGAGGCCTCACGTCCTTGCCACATAGGACTCTCTAGAGGCTGCTTGAGTGTCTTCATGACATGGCAGCTACCTGACCTGGTCTTCAAAGTCACACTCCATCATTCTGTTTTATTCTGTTAGTTGGAAGTAAGTCACTAAGTCCAAGCCACACTCAAGGAGAAAGGAATTAAGCTCCACCTCTTGAAGTGAGGAGTATCAAAAAATTTGTGGGCATAATTTTAAAACTACCACAATTAGAAAAGGACAAAAAGTAACTTTATGGTGGCAAAGTCTCGTAGACCCTCCTTAATTAAGGGATCAAAGTGAACATCGGTAATAAGACAAATTGAAATCCTGTGTCACCTGATAGGATACAATGAGAAGTACACACATCACTTCTATTATATTTCTGCTAAAGATGGCTTGGCCTGAATCTAACCATGTAGGGATATCAGATGTAGCCAGCCTCCAAGATGGCCCCCAACCGTCTCTGCCTCCTGGTAATCCTCACCCATCGTACCAGAATTGGTCTCTGTGACCAATAGAGTACAGCAAAAGTGATGGTTATTTCCAAGATAAGGTTACAAAAGACTGACTTTTCTTGAGTTGTCTCAGTCACTCACTCTGGACAAAGCTATGTTCTAAGTAGCACTGTGGAGAGTCTAACATGGCAGGGAACCAAGCCTCCTGTAGCTCATGAGTGACGTAAGCTTGGAAGCAAATCATCCGACTCAGATTGAAACACTTTCTACAAGATAACTGGCTTGTAATCTTCAAAAGTGTCAAGGTCATGAAAAGCAAGACAGGACTGAGGAACTCTTTCATACTGAAGGAGACTAAGAGACATGACAAGTATACCGTTGGTGCTGAACTGAATTTTGCTATAAAGGACATTATTGGGATATTTGGTGAAACTTAAACAGGGTCTAAAGATTAAATAGTAGGAATGTATAAACATTAATTTCTTGACTTTGATCGTTATATTGTTATGTAGGAGAATATCCCAGTTTGTAGAAAATATGCAGTAAAATATTCTGAGTTGATGAGGCATCATGTTGGCAACTTATAAATGGTTCAGGAAAAATAGTTCTCTGAACTGTACTTATAACTTTTCTGTAAAGTTGTGGTTGTTTCAAATTTTTAAAAAGGTTCATAAAGGAAAAGCAATATTCTTATACATATTTTCTGGTATAGTTGTACGTGGATTTCTATTGCTTAAATACATACAAGGTGAATTGCTGGGCCATAGAATATGTACCTTTTCAACTATAGTAAATGTTTTTTCCCAGAATGGTTGTACTAGTTTGTGTTCTTACCAACAATGGACGAGTGTTTCTCATACTACATATCCTTGCTAACATTTGCTGTTGCCAATTTTTAATTTTAGTCTTTCTGGTGGATGTGTAGTGGTATTTTATTGGGGTTTTAATTTGTTTTTCTGTTGTTACTAATGAGCACTTTTTTATGTTTATTCATTTGTGTTTCCCAGTCATATTTTTGTATTGTCTTTCCATTTTCTACTTCATCTTATTTTTCTGTTATCCATCATTTTCTTATTGATTCCTGAGGGTTCTTTGTATACTCTGGAGTTGAGCCCATTTGTCACATATGTTGCTAATATCTTTCTCTCACTTTTTAGCTTCCTTTTGTTCTCTTCATAATATGTCTTAACAAGCAGAAATTCTTAATTTTAACATAATCTAATTTATCTATTTTTTTCTTTATGATTAGTACTTTTTGTGGTAGTGTTTTTTTTCTTTCAATGACATTGGTACCAATGTATTGTGTTCCATTGGCTTATTTGTATACCCTTGCTCTCATATTCTTATTATAGCTTTGTAAGTCATTGTCTTTTAATTCAAATCTTCCCTACTTATTCTTTTACAAGAGTATTTTGGCTATTCTTGACCTTTTGAATTTCCATACACATTTTAGAATGAGCTTGTTAAGTTCCACACCTCCAAAAAAAACTGTTGGGATTTTGATTGGCATTGCTTTGAATCTGAAGGTCAGCTTGGGGAGGATTGACATTTTTACAATGTCGAATCTTCCCATTTATGAATATGGTGTATCCCTCTGTTTAGCAACTCATTTAGGTGTTCAGTATCTCTCAGTAATGTTTGTTTTTTGCATAGAAGTCTTACATATTTTTTCTTTGATTTATTTCTCGGTATTTGGTATTTTTTAAGATATTATAAATATCACCTTTTTAAATGTTCATTTTTAGTTGTTATATAGTAACTCAGTTGATTTTTATATACTGACCTCATATCTAATATAAGGTTCCACAAACCATGGTCACTGAATTCTGCCTGCTGCTTGTTTTTGGAGGCTTATAAGCTAAGAATGTTATTTACAAATGTGCATATATGATCATTTTGATAATGTGGAACACTAACTTTGAACCCCAACAGAGTGAAATGTTAGCCTTCAAAAAAGAATTTCATTCTCATTAGTAGACCTCTATTGTGTAAGATTGTACTCAAATATTATGCTTTAATTTTCATCAATAAAATAATTTATGAAAATATGTTTTCTCTGCTGCTAATAAGTACCTATATAATATCCACAATTTTGTCTCTTGTTCTACAAAGCCTAAAATATTTACTGTCTGACCCTTTACAGAAAAAGTTTGCCAACCCCAATCTAAAGCCTTGCTAAACTCGCTTAATACTATTATTTCAAAATATTTTTTATGTTGATTCTTTTGGATTTGCAATGTACATAATACATCATTGATAAGGAATGATAGTTTTATTTCTTCCTTTCTAATTCTTCCATCTATTTTTCTTCCCTTGCTATATCTCAGTCAAATTTTAGGGACTGAGATTTTTCTCAGTCTTCTCAATAACTGGAAAGAAGCTAGGCTGCAGTCTATAAAAGGTTTGGTTTATTCTTAGGGTATAGCCCTTCAGAGTCTTAACCCTGGACACAAAGTTTATCTCCCTAGCTTGTAATAAGTGATGCTTACTGAATTGGGATGGGCAGACACCCTCAGCACAACAGTTGATTTAACTCTGGATTTCCATCTTCTTCCATATCTTGATTTGATTATTTTGTACCTCCTTGTTGATTCTCTGATTCCTCTAGCAGATTGTTAAAAATATTTGACTGTCTTTTCTATTTCTGAGCTAGAGAGTCATCTGAGTTACCTAGTCTGTCATAACTAGAATGGAATTGAGGAGCCAAGATTTGAACTCAATTCTATCTTAACTCCAAGATCCATGCTTTTAACCACTTTATACTTCATTGTATTAAATCCTACATAAACAATGTAAAGTGTAAAATGTTTATTTTTATGAATTGGACCTTAAACGTTATTTTGTACTTTATATTGTTTATGCTTTTCAGGACAAAAAATGTCACAAGGCAGAATTTTAAGGCTTGTATTCTATTTTTTGCTCTTTAGTGAAGCAAATAAGCAACATGTAAGATGTCAGAAATGCTTGGAATTTGGACATTGGACTTATGAATGCACAGGAAAAAGAAAATACCTACATAGGCCTTCAAGAACAGCAGAACTAAAGAAAGCTTTAAAAGAAAAAGAAAACAGATTGTTATTACAACAAAGGTAGGTTTACATGTGGTAGCCAAATGAATATTTTTTATATGTATTTATAGAATTTATTAAGGGACTAAATGTTTAATGGTGGTTCTCTAGATCTTAATTATAATACTAGCTAATGTTTAAGGAATGCTGACTATGAGCCAGGCACTGTACTAAGCTCTTTATAAGTATTTAACACATTTACTGCCACACCAGAAAAAAAAATTTTTTTCCCCAGGGCCACAATATTTTATTAGGAAAATAGAATAAAACCTTCGAAAACAAAATGATCCTTTCTAATTTAATGAAAAATTTGTTAACTTTTATTGTTTTCTGTGCATGAGTTATATGCAACTTGAAAAATAGTTCTCACTCCCAAGGTGAAGAGACATGTGAGTTACATATGCTTCACGAGGCCCCAGGCTCAAAACTAGCGTGAGTTAAATACAACTCACATGGCAGTTAATGTGTTAAGGATTATTTAAGCCTCACATCTATACTATTAAGGTAGATACTGTTAGTGTCCTCATTTTACATATGAAGAAACTGAAGCACAGAGAAGTTCAGTAACTTGCTCATTGTCACACAACTACTAAATTGAGAAGTTCAGTATTAAACCAACCAGTCCATTTTGCCTTATTACCTCAACTGTCAATGAAATGACAACAGAATACTAAGGGGTAGATTATATGAGCTGATATGGAAAGCTATCCAAAGTATGTAAAGTATATAAATTAGGTAGAGAACAGTATCTATAATATGCTATGATTTATGTAATTTCTTTTAGAAATATATGTGTAATAATAGTGGTTACTTCCTAGAAGGAGAATTAGATAGGAAGGAGACTGGAATATTATTTACTCTTTTATGTCCTTTGAATAATGTGTTTTAAAATTCCTATGAAATAAGTAAGTATACATATTTTAGAGAAGCTGAAATAGGAAGGTGTTGGGTGTATTTAGTGCTGCAGATTAGAAACAGCATCTTCATAAGAACTGTTAGCTATATAATAGTGTCTCAAAAATCTGGACTTACAAGTCAGCAGTCTGCCAGTTGGTGGACATGAAAGCTCTTCCAGGGTCCTGCAGGAATAGATAAATCACCAATTTCTAGATCATCAACATTCATATATACTTTTTCCAAAAACAAATCTGGAAGAGAATTTGGCTGCTGGTTCTCCTTTTTCACTTCGTTCTGACAATCCTTCTCTAATTTCACAAAGGGATCCCTCTTACCTATTTCTAATCAGACCTGAGTGTATTGTCCTTGTGTGGAAAAACCAAGAGGGTTTTTCAGAATACTCTTGTTTGTACTGAGAAAGTGAATGGCCATCATTACTGGGAGTAAATTCTTTTGTAAGTTTTTTTTCTCCAACAAAATTGAAGGAGGACCTAATTGAATTGTCAATTTAAAAATATATTTTAATGACATATCATGTGACTTGTGGAATATAACATGGAAGGAGTTCAAAGAATTGAGTGACATTGCTATTAAAAAACTGTATTTTTATCTACCTATTTAGGTTAACAAGGTTTCTCAGGGTTAAATCTATAAAAATTAAAAGTAGGGATTGAATAGATGCTGAACCTTGTCACATTCTAGCAATAAGAAGTATTTATTCACAGATATATAAACTAGAAAAAGAATCCATGTCATTAAGAAATGCATTTCTAATAAAGTTATTTTTATGTATAATATTGAAATTTACAATATTAATATATTTTATATTGTGTTAACCAATTTTATATTAATAATAGCATTAGCAACTCAATTCAGAATTTTTAAACACTTTTAAAGCCTTATGATCACAGGTAATTAAAAGATACAGTTTCAACTTATGTCTATATTTATTACAGGGAAGTATCACAAGTGATCAATAAAATTTTTAGGCATAAAAGTATGTTAGGATACATTCTATGGGGAAAGCAGAATAAGAGCACAAGTTCAAGGAAGAAAAGGACAATATAAAAGTACCAACTGTTAAAGATAAGCTTGTCCATATATTTTTTGAGTGAATGATGGTAGCTATCTAAATATTGTAGCATTTAGTTTCCATATGATACAATTACAAAAGTGATATGACAGTTTTCTTTTTAAAATATCTATATATATAAAAAATATACCCTTTGCAAATATTAAAACTTAGAATTTAAAAAATATGAGTTTTCCATAATTTTCTTATCAGGAATGTAAGCAAAAAATATTTGAAGGCTCCTGTCCTAAAGAGTAAAATATAAGGCTGGGCACGGTGGCTTACGCCTGTAATCCCAGTCCTTTGGGAGGGTGAGGCAGGAAAATCACTTGAGTCCAGGAATACAAGGTTGCAGTAAGCTGTGATTGCACCACTATACTCTAGCCTGGGAAACAAAGCCAGACCCTGTCTCTTTAAAAAAAAAAAGAAAAAAGTAAAATATAAGAGTTCCAACATTTACCTTTGTTTTTGTAGTTGTATCACACAAGTATCTTGGTCTTAAAAATATATAGAACTTTAACATTCCATAAATCCAGCAATGAAAAAAATATATATATAGAGAGAGAGAACTACACGAATATTAGACCTGGCTCTATTATATAAAGACTGCTGGGTTTTGATTCAATAAAAAAAAAAAGTAGACATGTATGAATTTTGGTGGTCATGAATTCTTACAGTGTGCTTTAATAAATATACTTTCCTCATTTATTTTACTCCCCAAATGACAATTCAGTAAATAATTCCATTGTGTAAAAAACTTGACATAAATACGTTTTATGTTTGGAGACTCAGGAATAAGGATAGAGACATTAGATAGGAAATATAGTGAAGTCTAGAATACAGAAATGTTAAATTTACAGGACAGTGCTATAGTGATAGAAGTAATCCTGTAATTTGAAAACCTGACTTAGTATGTGTATTGTTTGGCAGAAATATAGCAGCAAGCCATTTGTACATTTCATTCAAATTCACCAGACTTTGTTCTTTGTAAATAATGTGAGGAAATATAGTCTTGAAGTTTTAAGTTGCTGGTCTTTAAAATGTAAATAACTGAACATTTGAGGGACATGCAGAAAAAGAGTTGTTTTAAATTAAAAAATTGCTTGTTTTAAAAATATGAAGTGGCCATTTATAATATTCTGGGAACTCAAATTACAAATTATAGCTATTATGCTGTTATTGCTTTGTTTTGTTGTTCAGTAAGTAGTTGATACAGCTATGTCAACCTAATTTCCAAACTAAAAAAGAGTCAAATTTGTGCATTTAATATTCTTAACTACTAATTTACCTGGCTTGTAAGGTCCAGGTGATAAAACATGTCTTGCTTAAATGCTGGTTAAGTTGACTTCATATGCCATATACAGCCTATAATAGGAAACTTTCCATTTGGTTATAACAAGAAATACTGTACTCTGAATACATGTTACAAAAAGACAAAGTGTTTCTCCAGTGTAAAACAGTTTGGGGGCAGCAGAAGGGTTTGTCTGAGCTGTGTATAATCACTCTATTAACAGGAGCTTTTTTCCCCCTCGTGTTTATCAGCATTGGAGAAACTAATGTAGAAAGAAAGACCAAGAAAAAAAGGTATGTGTGGCTTTAAGAGTATTATATAGATAATATGTAATGCTAGTTGGAGGGATTGGAAGGGTGATTTTAAAATAATAGCTATAAGATTTAGATCTGAAGTCTCTTGTTTACAGTTCAAAATTAAATATTATCCTATTTTCTGATACATTCCTCTTCTTACCTGTCTGGAATGTATTGTCTCAATTTCTTCTTTTTCTTCAACTTTCTAGTGTCCTCACACCTGGAAATAGTAAATAATTGTCTTCTCTTAGCTTAGAACAGGAAATGTTACTAGACTGGTAAGAAATTGTTGGCCAGCCATATCTAGTCTGAAGTAGTTAAATAAAGCTTATGAAATATTTACCAGTCTGCATGAGGTTCAAATAGACCCAGTTGTTATACTGCAACTTTATTTTAACATTAGTCACTCTGAAATATAATATAGTAGAAATCTTGAACTCCATCCAAGACAGTTAAATTGCTGAAGTAACAAGAATAACTTGTAAAGGTGGGGGATGGTTTACAACACTTAGGCAATCCCAAAAACATCAAATCTAGGGATAACATGCTGGCAAAGCTTCAGTATATACATATATATGTATATATTGTACTGTATCATATGAAATTGCCTTTAAGCATTCTATTAAATGTCAGCTTCCCATGTATATAACTGTTTATTGTCTAATAGGTCTAAAAGTGTAACCAGTTCCAGTAGCAATAGCAGTGACAGTTCAGCCAGTGATTCTTCATCAGATAGTGGAGAAACATCTACCTCATCCTCCTCAGAAGACAGTGACACCGATGAAAGCTCCTCTAGTTCATCATCTTCGGCCTCCTCCACAACCTGTTCCTCCTCCTCTGATTCAGACTCAGAGTCCAGCTCTTCTAGTAGCAGCAGCTCCAGCACAGATAGCAGCTCCGAGGAGGAACCACCAAAGAAAAAGAAAAAGAAATAGAATTGCTCCATCCATGGTAGATTGATGGACTGAAGACATTAGTGTGATTCTCGAAAGGGAATTTAGAATATGTTAAGGCCAAATAGGTTAACTGGTCAAAATTTCTAGAATTCAAAACTTTCTAAATGTTTTACATTGTAAGAGCATAAAGAGTATTAATAATAATGGAGTATATATATATATATATATATATATATAAAGACTTTTTTATTTTAAGGGTGAATCTTGTTCTTTTTTATCTTTAAACTATATCTCTAGAACTTAATCAAAGCTGAAATCTGTAAATATGTTTTTGTGATGAAATTTATCTTTTCTCCCTGTGAAATAAATGCCATACTTTGTTATAGGTTAATAGTGTGTATCAGACATGTTTTCAGGATAGTGCATCAGAATATCTGGCAATGAATTTCTTTCGGCTGTGTGTTATGTAAGATTTAATACGTTGTTACTATAAGCTTGGGAGTTTTCCTACTGTTAGTAAATGTGCTGTATTTTTACGTGGGAGTTTTCCTACAGTTAGTAAGTGTGCTCTCTTTTTACGTTTATGTTCAGAAAGTTATTCTGATTTTTTTGTCCTAAATGGTAAGTTCAAGGAACTTATTAATATATTTATACCTTTTGAATGCTACAAGTTTCAAGTTGCTGTATTGTATCATTCATTTTCTTCTGGTTCCTTAAGTTCTTAGAGTTATCCTTTTCTGAGGAAAATCATTCTAGAGGAACCTAAAAAGGGACAAAAAATCTGAAACTACTTAGGAGTCTAATCTCAGTGCCTTCTGATAAATTCAGTGTATCAGAAAAGAAAGAAGCCATGTAAAAGGCTATCTTAAGTAAAAGGATATGTGTATTAACATGCTATAAAAGGTACCATTCAAAGGTGGGGAAAAGGTAGGAGGAAGAGAGGTAATTTTTACAGAATATTAGGGCAATGTTTGGTCACCTTTTATTAAAAGCTGTTTTAAGCTTTCATAAAGATTGCCTTTTGCCATTTTTGCAATTATGATATTACAGTTTATATGGTAACTGGTCATGGTAACTAGTCTACTGCATAAATATGAATGACTGGGATTAATCTGATGTGTTTACATAGCATATACACAGTTGATATCTAGAATGAAAGGTTAAGAAGAAAATACTGCACAATATTTCTTAAAAGTAACATACTCGTATTGTGATGAGAATGTTTGGTTTAACGTCACGTTATTCTGTGATGTCTTTTAAACTTTTTGGAAAGAGGTATCATTTGTAGAAAAATCTTGATTTGGGTTAAATATAAGTTTTTAAAACTATAAATGTTGTCTTTTTTATATTTTTATGAGAAAGCAGTAGAAAATTACTTTTGAAGAAAATTAGCTTCTATTTAAATGTTAAAATATATGTATATTGTGAGTTTAAGGAGCCTGTAATTACTTGGAAGTTTTATAAAACCATCTACTTTCAAAGATTATAAGTAAACTCTCAAAACATCATTTCAAGGCTCCATATAGAATGGATCACTTGACAGGTAGATTTAATAAATTACTAATTAAACACATTTTACAATGTTTGTCATCTCTGTAAGGGTAATTTTAGCAGTTAAAGAACTTGGGAGAGAAAAAAATATGTTACATAGGTTGCATCACTTGCAATTAAATAAAACTCACAATTTGTGTTCACTAAGTGTAAACTTCTGTTATCTCTTTACTATTTTATTTAATACCAGTTCTTACTCCATTTGAGGGAAAGGGCATTTAAACAAATTCGAACTTCAAATCTTTACTATTACAACTGTTAAAAGTGTGCATGGGGAAGTACAAAGGGCAGGAACTCGATTCTTTTCTAGTCATGTTTCACTAAAAAAAGCAGAATCAATGGCAAAGTAGAGACTAACTTCCAAAGAGTTTCTCTCCATCTTGCCTAAAAGCAGGACTCCGGAAGTTGAGTTCCTGGCAAATATAGTGAGTGTATTATTTCTCAACCACAACCATATCAAAAGGAATCATTAGATCATACGTTTCCATTCCATGAACATTTTGCTAGTATAACTGTACAATATAGTAATTTTGTCCTAGAATCAAAATACAGCATTAGCCATAAATTAAGAGTGGAAGTGAAAAAAGTGCAGAGAGAGTGTGTTTCACATTCGCGGTTACATTCTTTTAATTTTTTCTTTTGAACTGATTGTAGGTTTACAGAAAAGTTGCAAAAATAATACAATTTCCTTATATACCTCAACTAGCTTCCCCTAATGTTAACATCTTATATAAGCATAGTATAATACAATGATCAGCACCAAGAAATTAACACTTAGTAAAATACCATTAATTAAACCAAAAACCTTATTCATATTTTACCAGTTTTCCCACTAATGCCCTTTTTCTGTTCCACAATATTACCCAGAAAATGCATTTAGTTCCTTCTCCTACCTCTCCTATGGTCTTAACAGTTTTCAGTTTTACCTTGTCTTTCATGCCCTTGTCACTTTGGAAGAGTATTGATCAGTTATTTTGTCTAATGTCCCTCAGTTTGGGTTTGTCTGGTGTTTTCTCATGGTTGAACTGAGGTTATACTTTTTGGAAGATTATCACATAAATTGTCCTTAGTCCATAATATCACTAGATTCATAATACTGATATATCTTACTACTGGTGATGTTGAACTCGATCACTTGGTTAAGGTGGTTTCTGTCATATTTTTCTACTGTAAGTTACTATCTTTCCCTTTTTAGTTAATAAAAATCTTGGGGGAGATACTTTGAGTTGTTTCTCCTCAAACTCACCCACTAGATTTAGTGGATCAGTGGTGGATCTTGTCTACAACAATTATCACTGTGATGTTTTCCAAATGATGGATTTCTATTTCCTTTTTTTTTTTTTAAGAGACAGAGTCTCACTGTGTTACCCAGTGTTCTTGTTGCTTCATCTCATGGCAGAAGGTGGAAGAGCCAAGAAAGGCAAAAGGGACCAACCTCACCCTTTTACGACTAGCATTAATCCCACCCATGAAGGTGGAGCCCTCAATACCTCATGACCTTTCAAAACTCCCATTTTTTTTGTTTTTTTAGCAAATATGCCACATTTGAAAAAATCCTACCTCTTAATACTGTTACAATGGCAATTGAATTTCAACATGAGTTTTGAAGGGAACAAATATTTAAACCACAGCACTTGCCATTAACTGGGAGAAATAAGACATCACCACCTTCAACATTTCCCTCCTTCACTTGCTTTGCTTTACTTTCACAAGACTGTGAATAGCCACTGCACTCCAGCCTGGGCAACAGAGGGAGACTCTGTCTCTAAAAAAAAAAAAAAAAAATTAATAGGAGTCCTCTTTGGAAGGTACTATACAAAGACACAAATAACGTAAGACAAAGAAAAAGAGGAGATGTATTATTAGGGTTCTCCAGAGAAATAGAACTAATAGGAAATATATACATTAATATATATGTGTGTACATATTTATATATATATACACACACACACCTACATATAGAATGTATTCTAACTCAAAAAGAGCCTTCACTCTTCCTGTGCTTTTCTGTTCTATTTAGGCTCTCAAGGGATTGTGTGATGCCTGCCCACATTGATAAGGGTGGATTATCTTTACTCAGTTTACTGATTCAAATGCTAATCTCTTCCTGAAACACCCATAAATAATGTTTTGCCATGTATCTGGGCATCCCTTAGTGCAGTCAAGTTGACACACAAAATTAACTATCACAGGAGATGAAGCATGAGAAATGATAACTATTTTGGATGCTAGAAAGTGGATGCTGACTTAAATGACCATAGAAGACCAAAGCGTAAGCCTACAGTGAGGTAAAGTCAACAGGAAGCAAGCCAATTTATGCCACAGACTCCGAAAAGCCTCCAAACTTGATGGCACCATACAGTTCTGTCAGCCAAGGCACAGGGAGGACTTGAAAACAGAAGGACTGGTAGAAAATGAGTGTAAGAAGATGCACCCTTACGCATTCCTCTGCTCATGCTGTCTGAGCGGGTTTATCTTTTTTTTTTAATTTATTCTTTATCGCTTTACTGAGACATTTTGCAAGTGAGCAGTAGTGAACACCTGCCATGATTAGTGAGTACTGCATTAATTTAAAATTAAATAAGAAATAATACAAGTTGCCATATACTAAGAGCCACTTGGAATATAGACAATAAGTGTTATTAGACCTCATTTATAAATCTCTAGCACCAGCTATTACTCTCACAAAGGTTTTGGGCAAAACCAAGAATAAAAAAACCATAGAACTGCTGGGTAACATTTATATATATGTGGACACTGCTGTATGCTTGATAAGCTGATTCCCTTCCTTAAGAAGTCCTGAGGGGACTGAAAAGATGATTTTTGTACTAGGCAAATCCGGAATAAAGTCTAGGATCACAAAACATGTAAGCCAAAACCACCAGATATTTGCACAAGGAAAATCATCCCTAACTAGTTAGCTATTTTGAAGGGTCACTGACCATGTGGACAAAAGAGAAAACATTCATTAGCTTAATTCAGGCCATTTTTAACAACTGTTGCTAAGTACCTGTCCCTGTCTCCTGAGGGTTTACAGACCATTAATAAATAACTATAGATGTGTTTAAGTGCTGCAAGCATGTTGCTAGAGAGATTAGAGTCTCGAAAACAATTGATGGAAGAGTTCAGTAAAGTCTTCCGGGGGCTGTATATTTGGCTGAGAAAGAGTTGTTGAGCCTGATGGGAAGCCAGTTTCTACGGGAGACTGGTGGGGGTTGAGGCTGCTGGTGATAAGTGCTGTATTACCAAGGGTACTATAGGTCAGGCTAAGGAATTTGTATTTTATCTGGAAGATGACAGGAGAGGGTTACATTCAAGAAACATTTAAAAGCTTTTCAAGATTGTCAAGACTAGAAGGAGAGACAAAATTTAAATGACTCTAACTAGAAGAAGCAGTCAAGCCCTATGACTCAACCAAGAATCAAAATGTCTGTAACCCAGGTTTTATAATCTCAGTTTGTCTGAGGTGGTATAACTTTTCTTGTGGGTCTGTAATATTAATGTAATGCTGTGAAGGCATCAAAATAATATTACCAGATCCCTTAGAAAATGTAAAAAATGTGGTCCTACCTTTGTGCTAGGACCAAAAAGACACAAAAATTAGTACAGAAATAATGAAGAAATTAATAAAACCATGATGTTAATGGTGTTTGTAAATATTTAGAAATAATATAGAAATATTTTAAATATATATTTTATATATTTGTAAATATATATGTGTGTGATTAATAGCCAATCATAAAATACATAGTTATTAATTGATTAGCTTGTAATCAACATTTAAATATTCAGAAAAAATTATCTTTTCACATTTTATTATATTTATTACCTTAATATCTTTAGCCTTAAGTTAAGATAATGAGAGACATTACTATAACTGTCCAGAAGAGAAATGAGGGTCTAACCTAACACATTAGTAATGAAAGTAGAAAGGAGGTGACAGATATGACAGATATTAAGAACGAAGAAAAGACAGAATTTAGTGATCAGTTGAATATAGTGGAAAGAGAGCTGTACCTGGGAAGGTTTCAAGGTCTGTTGTTTAGATGACTGGGTCAGTATTGAAATAAAAATATTCATTTCAGTGCAATGACAACAATAGTAACTACTACCATGACAAATACAAATAGATACTAGCAATGGGAGAAAGGTCAAACTATTTTTATAATATTAACACGATGGAACATTACAACTTCTTGAAAAATTTCAATAACATTTGGATATCTGAAGATGTGTCTGTAGAGTTTGATAGTGACTAAATTGCTAACAATTATCATATTGGGGTGGTAATATTATAGATCTAATTTTTTCTTTCCTTATTTTCTAATTTTTTCTACAACTTTAACAATAATCACACATTATTAAAGTATACAGTCTGATAAGTTTTGACTTCCGTATACTTTCATGAAATTGTCACCACAAGCAAAATAATTAAACATAACCACTGCCCCCAAAAGCTTTGTTGTACCGTTTGTAATCCTTTCCATCCATTCCTCCCTGCTTACCCTACCCTAACCACCCCCAATCCTAAGATAACTACAGATATAGTTTTGTTGTTTTGTTTTCTTTTTTTGTGAGACAGAGTCTCTGTTGCCCGGGCTAGAGTACAGTGTTGTCATCACAGCTCACTGCAAGCTCAAACTCCTGGGCTCCAGCAATCCTCCTGCCTCAGCCTCCCAAGTAGCTGGGACTACACCACACCTGGCTAATTTTTTCTATTTTTAGTAGAGACGAGGGTCTTGCTCTTGCTCAGTCTGGTCTTGAACTCCTGAGCTCAAGTGATTCTCCTACCTCCACCACCCAGAGTGCTAGGATTACAGGTGTGAGCCACCATGCCTGCCCAAGATTTTTTTTTGAGACGGTCTCTCACTCTGTTGCCTAGACTGGAGTGCAATGGCCTGATCATAGGTCACTATAACCTCAAATTCCTGGACTCAAGGGATCCTCCTGCCTCAGCCCCCTGAGTAGGTGAGACTACAGGCATGCACCACCACACCCAGCTAATTTTAAAATTTCCTGTAGAGATGGGGTCTCCCTAAGTTGCCCAGGCTTGTCTCGAACTCCTGGACTCAAGTGATTCACCTGCCTCAGCCTCCTAAATCGCTGGGATTATAGGCAGATTCTTTCACTATAGAATTGTTTGCATTTTTTGAATTTTATTTATTTACTTTTTTTTTTTTTGAGACAGAGTCTCACTCTGGACCCAGGCTAGAGTGGAGTGGCGTCATCATAGGTCACTGCAACCTCAAACTTCTGGGCTCAAGCAGTCCTCCCACCTCGCCCTCCCAAAGTGGTAGGATTTCAGGCATGAGCCACTGTGCCCAGGCTTGAATTTTATATAGATGTAATCATATAGTAGGTACTTTTTGGTCTAGCTTTTTTCCCTTGGCATAATTATTTCGGGAGTCATTCTTGTTCTTATGTGCATCAACAGTTCATTCCTTTTTATTGATGAGTTGTATTCCATTTATGGATATACCAAATTTGTTTATCCATTTATGTATTGATAGACATTTAGATTGTTTGCAGTTTTTGGCTATTACACGTAAAGCTGCTATGAACATTCATGTACAAATTTTTGTAAAAACACATGACTTCATTTCTCTTGGGGGATGTCGGGGGGTATGATTAAATATACTATGAACCCTAAAGCAACCAATAAAATAAGAAAACAAAGAGCATAGCTAGTAATAAACAACAAAGGAGATAAATGTAATCATAAAAAATACTCAATCCAAAAGAAGAAAAAGAGGAAAAGATAACAAAAATCAAATGGGACAAATAACAAATATCAAGATGATAGACCTAAACCTAATCATGTCAATAATCACATTAAATGTAAATAGTCTAAACACTCCAATTAAAAAGTAGAGGTTATCAGATTGAATAAAAAAGCAAGACCCAAACCAGGCAAGGTGGCTCATGCCTGTAATCCTAGCACTCTGGGAGGCTGAAGTGGGAGGATTGCTTGAGGCCAGGAGTTTGAGACCAGCCTGAGCAACAGCAAGACCCCACCTCTACAAAAAATAGAAAAATTATCCAGGTGTGGTGGTGTGTGCCTGTAATCCCAGCTACTTGGGAGGCTGAGGCAGGAGGATTGCTCAAGCCCAGGAGTTTCAAGTTGCAGTGAGCTAGGATCATGCCACTGCACTCTAGCACTCTCGCCTGGGTGACAGAGCAAGACTCTGTCTCAAAAAAAAAAAAAATAGAAAAAGAAATCAATAACCCAAACATCTCTGGAAAATCCCCCAATATATGGAAACTAAATCATACACTTCTGTGTAATTCATGGTCAAAAAAGAAATCAAAAGGAAAATTAGAAAGTATTTTTGACTGAAGATGGAAAGAAAACATACCGATTATTTGTGGGATGCCATTAAAGTAGTTAGGGGAAATTTATAGACTAAATATTAGGGAAAAAATCTCAAATCAATGACTTCAGTTTGCACCCTAAGAAGCTATAAAAACGAGAGCAAATAAATCCCAAAATAAACAGAAGAAAGGAAATAGTAAAGATCAGACCATAAATCAATGAAATAGAAAATGGAAAAACAATAATGTCAATGAATCCAAAAGATGGTTCTGTAAGAAGATTAATGAAATTGCTGCACCTCTAGCTAGACTGCTCAGGATAAAAAAAGAGAGAAGACACAAATCACCAATGTCAGGAATGGGAGTGGTGATGTCACTACAGATTCCACATATATTAAAAGGCCACAAGAGGAATAGTATGAACATCTTTACTCATTTAGCAAATAAGATGAATGGACAAATTCCTTGAAAGACAAACTACAAAGGCTCAATCAAGAACAAACAGATGGGCCAGATGTTGTGGCTCACACCTGTAACCCCAGCACTTCAGGAGGCCAAGGTGGGAGGATTGCTTGAGGCCAGGAGGTCAAGAACAGCATGGGCAACATAGCAAGACTCTGTCTCTACAAAAATTTAAAAAATTAGCCAGGCATGGTGGCACACACCTGTAGTGCTAGCTACTCGGGAGGCTGAGGCAGGAGGATCGCTTGAGCCCAGGAGTTGGAGGCTGCAGTGAGCTGTGATTGAGCCACTATACTCCAGCTTGGGCAACAGAGTGAGATCTAATCTCTTTTTAAAAAATTACCTGAATACCCCTATATTTATAAAATAAATTGAATTTGTAATTTAAAACCTCTTAGAAAGAGAACTCCATTTGTTAAAATGTGTTTTTGTACAACTTCAAACAGGAACTAATATATACATAGGATATATGCATATACCTAAGGACAGGACATCAAATTGAACCAATATAAAAAAATTAGACTTTAGTGTTCATTAGCAAGTTTTTCTTTTCTGTGTAAATTGCTTAAAATTATTACAAACATATGAGAGAAAATTACAGTTTGGATTGTTATAACCAGCCTCCAAGATGGTTCCCAGTGATCCTCACTTCCAGTTATACATGCCCTTGTGTAGTCCCGTTCCACACTGAATCAAGGCTATCCTGTGTGACCAATAGACTAGTACAAAAATGACAGTGTGTGACTTCAGAGGTGAGGTCATAAAAGGCATAACAGCTTTTGCTTTGTCTCTTGATACACTCATTCTGGGTTAAACCAGCCTCCATGCTATGAGGATACACAAGCAGCCTTGTAGAGAGACCTCCATGGAAAGGAACTGAGTCCTCTAACTGAGTCCTTTTTTAACAGTCTTTTTTATAGTTCTCTTATGTTTCAAGTTCCCAGGCCAGTAAGATTTACTGACCAGAACTTTGTAACTTTCTGTTACACTGATACATTTCCTTTTCAGTTTCTCTCCCAGAAACGGTGGAGACTCCTTACAGTCACAAGATAACTACAAAGCCTTACACCACCTATTTGTCCAGAGAAGAGCAGATAAGTGATACCCCACCACAGATTGTGCCCAATGACGCACTGAGCCTGCAAAAAAGGCTGAAAAAATGACCAATATTAACACCTAGCTCATTATAATACTAAAATCCCCACCCTGGGAGAGACTTATCTGCCATTTTTTGATCATGGCATGTATATACTAACATGATTTCTCACTGCACTTGCGTGGCTTGCACTCCACCCCAAACAGGTAATGATGCTCACTCCCCTCATACGTTATTCATTTCACTTCCAAAAAAACCCCTGGCCCTGTTAATCAGGGAGGTGGATTTGAGGCAGTCCATACCTCCCCCTCCCAATAGACGCGTCTCCTGCAATAAATCCTTTCTTCCTTGACAATCCTCGTTGTCTCAGTAATTGGCTTTCTGTGCAGCAAGCAACAGTGAACCTCTCTTGTAGGTTCATTAACAATTTAGGGGCTCATCCTGAATTCATTGTTCATGGCTTGGTGGCTGTGGAATGGAGAGAGACTTTAAGGCCTCCCTAGCAGCTGCCTGGCTGAGTTTCTGCTGGAGGTTGGTTTTGGTTTCTCCCACCAGCTTCACTGTCAACAGCCCCAGATGCATCCCTGATTGTCAGGGAAGAATGGACTTTTGACCTTTGGATTTTGGTACCTGCATCAGGATGGGTGAGTGCTGTTTGAAGGAAACAGCTTCTCTCTCCATTTGGGGAGTTTCTCTGGAGTTCCCGTTTGGGTTGAGAGCCTCAACCGTTTGACAGAGTAGGACCTGAAACCTTCTCTCTCCATTTGGGGGACTCCAGAGCAATTCCCATTTGGGTTAGATGCCTTAACCATTTGGTCAAATACAACCTTTTGTATTTGACACTCCCTAGGCTTATTTGTTGAAACTGCAGTACATTTGCAGTGTGTGTGTGTGTTTGTGTGTAACTATGGGAAATCAAAATTCGATCCCTAAATGTAGCCCTTTTAACAACATTTTTCAAAATTAGTGTACACACTGGAAACCCTCTGTCTCTGCCATTTGGGCTTTTATGTCATTTGGACCTAGGACAGGTCATTTGTGGTACCAGTTGGTTTGAGATAAGATTCTTAAAAACTTCTCTCCAGTCTCCCTCTGTAGAAATTTGTTTGGAAGTATTCTGTTTGTTTTGAATTTTGTTTTGTCTGATGTAGTGTTCCTGGGCTTGTGTTTGAAACTCTGAAATGTCTCTTTATATTGAGTGTTTATCTATGTTAGTATGTGGCATACAAATGTACTATTTATGAGAAAGTTTAAAGTGATGCCAGGTTTTCTAGGACTCTAGCTGGTCTCCACATATTATGTTCTGTTCTTATACACACGTTTAAATTGATGCACAAATTACATCAAGAAAAATTCAGCACTCAGATGGTCAATCTGCCACTATAGAGATAAAATGTAGAGTTCATTAAGCTCTCTATCTCTCCATACTTGTGAACTGTGGTTGTTAGTTTACTGGTATTGAGATAAAACTATGTGATCATTAATTCAGGGTCATTTGAAGCAGCCAATTCTGGCAACAGTGTGAACATTGACAACTCATTTAAAACTGAGGGGTACAAAATAGGTTAAAGAGGACTTTTTAATGAAAAACTCAAACTACCATGAAAGCTGCTTTACCCAAAACTTTGGTCCATAGTTTTCATTACATTACCTATTGGGGCAACTAAAGTTTGGCCATGTGAACAAGTTCCAACTTTGTCAAAAACAATTTGATCCAACCATCTTTCACAAACTGGTCTAAATATAACTATGAGCCTATTTAAAAAATGGTATATTTTTTGTAATACTGCCTGGCTCCAACACTCTGTCAGGTCTGGAAAGATACGGCCCCGTAAGGGATTATTGAACTATAATACTATTCTCCAATTAGATTTATTTTGTCATCATGTTGGGCAATGAGATAAAATCCCTTATGTACAGTCTGTTATGCTTCTGTATCAAAACAAGCCAGATTGAATAAAATGTAAGATTCTAGTGCAGAAGATAGAAGCCTTCAAGAAGGCCAGGGAATAAGAAGCCAGATTTAAGAACCCCATTTTGCCATCAGAAGGAAACTCCCATGCTGAAGAAGACCTTTGGGCAGCCATGACAACGGCTGTGGCAGCACTGGCTGAGGCTCAGGCCGTGGCTGTGGCACCAGCAGCAGCTTCGGCTCCAGCGGTGCCTCTGGCTGCAGCCCCGGTTTCTTTAGGAAATCCCTCCCCTCCCTCTCCTGCACCCCCCTTACAAGTCTGGACCCCTTTCTTCACCCCACTGACTCCTCCAGCCATTTACCCTTCACTTTCTTCCTTCTCTAAGGATAGTCACGGGAAGCATGAGGACATGGTCTCTTCTTCACACACCCAGCAGGGTACTCAATTTGACCAGGGTCCTCCCTCCTTCCCAACAGGACAATTTCCTTTGAGACAGGTCACTATAAGAAAAATAAATAAAAATAGACAACTGGCTGGATTAATGTGGGTTCATAACCCATTTACCACTTCTGATTTGTACAGTTAGAAACAGAATAATCCTGCCTACAGGGACGACCCAAAGCATATAATTGATCTATTTGAATCTTTTTTCACCACATATCACCCCATATGGGCAGATGTCCAGAGCCTGCTTAACATACAGTTAACCTCTGAAGAGTATCACATTGTCCTGGAAAAGGCTCAAAAAGAGGCTGACCAATTACATGTGAAAGACCCAAATAACCAGGTGAGAACTGGAGCTAATTTAGCCATGCTAACACATGACACCAACTGGAATCCAAACAATGGAGATAAAAATAAGTTCAATATTTTCAAGACTACATCCTGGCTGGGCTTAAGAAAGGGGTCCCCAAAACTAAAAGCCTGAAAAAGATTCAAGAAATAAGACAGGAAACAGATAAAAATCCATCAGCCCTCCTAGAGAGGATTATGGAGACATATCGGAAATATACTGATATAGATCCAGAAAGTTCTGATAATTCAAGGTTAATTAACATGATCTTTGTTGGCTAGAGCATGCCTGATATCCAGCAAAAGTTACAGAAGTTAGAGGGGGTTCTCATTTTGCCCATATCTCATTTGGTTGAAATGGCTTATAGGTGTTTATAAACTGTGAACAGATTAAAGAACAGGAAAAGAATAAAAGGTATATGAAATGAAACAACAGGCAAAATTTTTGGCAGCAGTTCTGACAAGAAATTCTAGGGAGTGCCCTCAACAGGGACCACCACGCCATAGAGAAAAAAGATTAAGCAGAAAAATTCTCTTAAAAATAGACCAATGTACCTACTGCAAGGAGACAGGTCATGGAAAGAAGGATTGCCCTAAATTATAGCAAAAAAAAAAAATGATGAGAAACCTACTGTACAATTGATGGGGCTACATGCAGAAAATATGAAATGACCAGTCCTTAGGACTCCCCAGAATTCACGGGAATTAGAGCCACTGACTAATATCTCCCACCAGGAGCCCAGGGTAGCCATAAAAGTGGGAAAAAGATTGATTTCCTGATTGATACTGGTACAACCTGCTCAGTTTTAAACCTTAAATCGGCTAAGCTTACTAAAGACTCAATGCTGGTGATCAGGGTATCCAGAGAACCCTCCCAAAAATATTTTCTTCAGCCATTAGATTGTGCTATTAGAAATTCTTTCCTCACACACAGCTTTCTGTACATGCCTGAGTGCCCTCTTCTGCTGCTGGTTCGAGATCTTTTCTTTAAATTGCAGGCTCAAGTGACCTTTCAGAATAAACAAGTGCATATCACAGTTCCCCTAGAGCATGCCTGCGCCTTGCAAGCAGCTCTGCTCGCCCCCTTGGCTGTCCCTCAAGAGCTGCCTGCTAAAGTCTTCAGTCAAGTCAACCCTGGGGTATAGGCTCCTGGACAACCTGGAAGGGCACACGTTGGCCTGTTCATATCAAGGTAAAACTGGGAATTTCTCCCCCTCAACTCAAACAGTGTCCATTAAAGCTTCAAGCTAGGAAGAGTCTTCAACCCCTAGTTGTGGCCTTTTTAAATTATGGACTTCTCCAGCCTTGTCACTCTCCTTATAACACTCCCATTTTGCCAGTTCAAAAACCTGAAACTCAAAAATATCAGTTTGTTCAAGATCTGAGAACAATAAACCAAATAGTGGAAGACATTCATCCTGTGATACCTAATCTTTATACTCTTCTCACTATTCTACTGGCAATTTTACTTAGTTTTCAGCGACAGACTTAAAAGATGCCTTCTTTTACATTCCCCTTGCTCCTGAATCACAAGAACTCTTTGCTTTCAAATGGGAGAATTTAAGGACTAAAACCAAATGCCAGTACTGTTAGACTATCCTCCCCCAGGGATTTAAAAATTCTCCAACCATCTTTGAGGAAATTCTGGCCAGAGACTTAAGAAAAATAATTTTTAAAAAGGGAATAATTTTATAGTATGTAAATGACATTTTGGTTACAGGTAAGACTAAAGCTGAATCAAGGCAGCATGCTGTAATTGTATTACATTTTTTAGCTGACAAAGGATGTAAAATATCCCTGGAAAAGGCCCAGATTTCACTGCCCATTGTCAAATACTTGGGATTTAAATTGTCCCAGGGGACTCAAAACCTCCTCCCAGACCAAAGGGAGGTTATAAACCAGGTAACAGTCCCCACCACTCACAAGCAGCTGCAAAATTCCTGGATATGACAGGGTTTTGTCGGATTTGGATTTCTAGCTTGCGCCTATATCCAAACCTCTCTATGAAGCCTTAAAGGAGGGGGAAAAAAGAGCCCCTTACTTGGACAAAAAAAGGTCAAAAGGCTTTTTTGACTATTAAAAAAAAACTTCTGAGTGCCCCTGCGCTGGGCCTCCAGGGTCTGTGCAAGCCTTTTGATTTGTTCATCCAAGAAAGACAAAGGTTGGACTGAGATATTAACCCAAACTTTGGGGGTTCATAAGCAACCTGTGGCAAAAGAATGGCCCCCTTACTTGAGAACAGTTGCTTCTACTTGTGATATTTCACAAGAAGCTAAAAAGTTGACACTTAGACAGCTGGTAACTGTTTGTACCACACATTATGTGTAACCCTTGCTAAAACAGAAGGGGGGCTACAGGCCAGTTTGACAAATATCAGGCTACTCTGTTAGATAATCCTAATGTAATTCTAAAAATAGTGTCCATCTTGGATCCCACCACATTGCTACCTAGAGACTCTCACTCCCCGGTTCATGATTGCATTCAAATTATTAACCAAGTATATTCCAGCCACCCAAATTTGACTGATCAGCCCTCGTCAGACCCAGATGAAGAATTCTTCACAGATGGGAGCAACTTCATGGAACACAAACAATGTAAAGTTGGGTATGCTGTGGTAACCAGCCAACAGGTAATTGAGACACAAGCCCTACCTTCTGGAACATCTACCCAAAAAGCAGAATTGATTACATTAACCAGAGCCCTATATCATGGGAAAAATAAGTGTATCAATATTTATACTGATTCTAAATATGCCTTTATGGTGGTACATGCTGATGGAACTATCTAAAAAGAACAAAGATATCTTACTTCTGAAAATTAAAAAAAAATTAAATATGGGCCTAAGAGTCTTAAATTATTTTAAAAAACAGTTTTACTGCCTAAAAAGGTAGCCATCATGCACTGCTGGGGACATCAGAAAACAAACACTCATATTACAAAAGGAAATACTATGGCAGATTTAATGGCAAAAAGAGCAGCCCAACAAATGAATTGTCAATTGACTCTAATTCCCTTTCCTCAATGAGGAAAACGATCTCCAATATTCTGAAAAGGATGTAGAAAAAACTAAAGAATGAAGATTCTCAAAGTATAATGATCAAAATTGGCTCACAAACATAAAAGAAAAGGTCCTACTTCTGGAAACCCTTGTCAGACCAGTGCTTGAACAGATTCATCAAAGTACCCATTTTGGATGAGATGCCACCTTACAATGGATATAGCCTCATATGGCTGGGCCCAACTTACAGAAAACTATTCAAACAGTAATCCAGAACTACCCTATATGCTTAAAAAATAACCCAAAGCTTCCTGGACACTCACAGTCACCCCTAAAGGAAGGAACACAAGGGAGAGAGAGTTTCCAAGGAGAAGACTGGCAGATAGAATTTACCATAATGCTGCGAGTCCCTGGGAATTTCTGATATTTGCTGGTCTTCATTGACACTTTTTAAAGAGGGGTTAAAGCTTACCCCACCAGGACTAAAATGGCATCAAAAGCCACAAAGGCCCTTTTTGAAGAAAATTATTCCTAGGTTTAGACTTCCATCAACTCTCCAAAGTGATAACAGAGCAGGCTTTGTTGCCAAAATAACCTAAGAAATATCAAGGATTTAAAAAATTGATTAAAAACTGCATTCATCATGGAGACCCCAGTCTTCAGAGAAAACTGAATGAATGAATAGAACTTTGAAAAAGACTCTTTCCAAAATTTGTCAAGAGAGACCAATTTAACTTGGGACAAAGTGTTATCACCTGCCCTGTTGAAAATTCAGGTGGCCCCCAAAGGTAAGCTGGCACTTAGCCCCTTTAAAATTTTATATGGGAGACCATTCCTAAGAGCTTTCAGCCAGGGCTCATCTAATGATTGTCTGCCCCCAGAGATGGAGATGTAAAACAGCTTGATAGTATGCTAACTAGTATTTCTGAGTTTGCTTCCAACAGGCTCCAATTTCCAATGGACATGCCCCTTCATTCCATAAAGCCAGAAAACAAGGTGTTACTGAAAACCTGGAGAAACCAGCATCCTGAACATCAACTATAGTCACAGTGGATAGGCCCATTTGAGGTGCTCCTAACAACTCACTCATCAGTCAAATGCACAAGAGTTAAGCCATGGATTCATCACACTCAGATAAAAGAGGCACCCCTACCATAGGCCCCATGCCTCCAAAATTCACCACCCTCGGAGAGACTGGAGGAGCAGTGGGCTTGTGAGCACTTAGAGGACTTAAAGTTACTTTTCCACAAAAAGAGATAAATAACATAAAGTTATATACTCTATACATCTTATTTGTTCCTTGGGGACTGTTGTTTGCCTGATGAGACAACTCTTTAGTTAGGAGTTCTCAATCTATCGCCTCCTCTGCTAACCTGTCTCACTACTGGGTTTGTCATCCTAAACCTCATTCAGTACACGACCATTCTGACCCTGTAGTTGTCGCTGTATGCAATTTCACTAATGTACCCTCCTATACATTGAACTTATAAAAGCCTGTCTCTCGAATCACCTACAGGGTACAACTAATAACTCCATACTCAGAGGTCCCATATTTCTTTCTACCCAGCCCCTTATCAGACGTTATGTATAAACTGACGATAGGAACCCATACTCTCACAAGTGTACTTTTTACTGGGCAATTGGTCTCTCTAGATTAGCCACCTATTGTAAAAACTTGACTGTTACAGTCTTTTCCACACTGCCCTCTTTAAATTATCTTATTAACAAATGTTTTAACTCCTCGGATAAGGACCATGGGACCCTTATCTGTACCATAGTACACCAAAAAAAAACTGTATCCTCAAGACTTTGGAAAACTAACAGCCTGTCAGCTCCTGGAGGGACAGAATTAACTCCCTTATACAGACCCTTGGGTTAAAAATTTAACCCTAGTGTTACCTAAAAATAGTTCTGTAAACCTTCAAACAGGAACAGGTACTGTTTGTGTACCCCTTGGATATTTTTTTGTCTGTGGAGGCAAAAAAGGAACTCCTTAGGCTTATGATTGCTTAAACAGCTAGATGATGGGAAGCACTTGTTTATTAGGACTCCTCACCACTCCCTTCTCAGTCCATAACAGATCTAAAGTTGCTCATTAGACCAGTTTCCTAAAATTGTTTTCATGAATAACTAGGAAAATTTTAGACAAGGACTCCATCTGATGATCCCCAAAACAGTACCTGCCGGGGAAATCCCAGATGGAGATGACTACTTCTTTGGGTACACCCTACTACCCTGCTGGAGAGTGACAGTTCATCAATGGTTGCTCCACAACCTATCCATAACCTTAAAAATTATTGCTAATAAAACTACATTAACAGTAGCTGCTCAACAAAAATCTTTAGACACTTTAACTCAAGTGGTTCTTAATAATCACATTGCTCTTGACTATATTTCAATTGAATAAAGGGGTGTTTGTGTTATACCTAATTCTCCATGCTACACTTATATAAATACCTCCACAGAAGTGAAAACACACCTTGATAAAATTAGACAACAAGCTTCATGGTTACAACAGGTTAACAGAGGTGATTTTAAAATGGGAGATTGGTTCTCAAGACTATTCTCTTAGATTTCTTAGGATATTCACACTATTCTTTCAGGGATCTCAAAATTTAGCCTTTCCCTTTTACTACTGATTTTCTTGATTTACCTCCTAACAAATATATTAATGAAATGTGGATTAAAATGTCATTTCAAAACAACAAACAAAAACACTCAAGTAATGGTACTAGAGACATTTAATCATTCACCTATGACTTGTGAACACTTTCAACAACAGGCTAAAAACTTTCATTCCTCATACCCCAACTATGCCCCATTTCAACAGGAAGCAAGATCATTTGATGCCCGGATTCCCCAAGATTAAGGAATGAACAAAGAGAAGGGGGGAATTGTAACTGACTCCATAAAGCAAGAAGACATTTTTTATAGTCTTTTTTTGTAGTTCTTTTATGTTTCAAGTTCCCAGGCCAGTCAGATTTACTGACCAGAACTTTGAAACTTTGTTACACTGATACATTCCCTTTTGAGTTTCTTTCCCAGAAATGGTGGAGCCTCCTTACAGTCACAAGATAACTACAAAGCCTTAAACCACCTATTTGTCCAGAGAAGACAAAATAAGTGGTACCCCACCACAGATTGTGGTATATGTGCAGGTACCCCACTGAGCCTGCACATAAGGCTGAAAAAATGACCAATATTAACACCTAGCTCATTATAATACTAAAATCCCCACCCTGAGAGGGACTTATTCACCATTTTTTGATCATGGGATATATATACTAACATGATTTCTCACTGCACTTGCGCGCCCTGCACTCCACCCCAAACAGGTAATGATGCTCACTCCCTTCATACGTTATTCATTTCACCTCCGAAAAAATCCCTGACCCTGTAAATCGGGGAGGCAGATTTGAGGCAGTCCATACCTCCCCCTCCAAGTAGACATGTCTCCTACAATAAATCCTTTCTTCCTTGACAATCCTTGTCTCAGTAATTGGCTTTCTGTGCGGCAAGCAACAGTGAACCTCCCTTGTGTGTTCATTAACACTTATATGTTTGGAAGTTAACATTTATTAAAAGATTACATTCAGGTTTCTGCTCAAAATTCATCTCCTTTTACATTCAACAGGAGTGGGGTAAAAAAAGAAATTCATCTCCTCTGAGAGGTTTTTTCCTGGCCAACCAATGTAAAATAGCACCTGCATGCATTCTATCCCTTTGCCCTGCTTTTTCCTTTTTGCATTTATAACTGACAGTTTATTGTATAAGTGTGTGTGTTTCTTCACTAAAATGGAAGTCCCATTTCATGAGGACAAGGACTTAATTTTGTTCACTACTGCCTCTAAGGCCAGAGTGCTTAGAATGCTGCCTTATAAGAGGAACACAACAGATAATTCTGGAAAGAATGAATAAATGATTATAAAAAATAAAATCATTAATATTTGCATTTGCCTTAATAGTATATACGTTTTTTCTTTTTGTTTCCTTTTTATTTATTTTTCACATGGACCAGCACTTCCTATATATATATAATTTTTTTTTTTGAGACAGGGTCTCACTGTGTCACCCAGGCTGGAGTGCAGTGGCTATTCACAGGTATAATCTCACTACTGATCAGCATGGGAGTTTTGACCTGCTCCATTTCTGACTTTGGCAGGTTCACCCCTCCTTAGCCAAACTGGCAGTCCCCCAGCTCCTGGGAGGTTCCTATATTGATGCCAAATGTAGCACAGATACCCCATCAGCATAGCACACTACAGCCTGAAACTCTTGTACCCAAGGGATCCTCTCACCTCGGCCTACCAAGTAGCTGAGACTACAGGCACATGACACCCTCGCCAGCCTTAACAGTATATTTGGATTTTTAGTGTATGTGTGGGAGGGGGATAATCTATAGAGACTGAGGCTTGTGTGAATGTGTACTGCTCTAATTATTTTTGCATTAGAATGATTACAACAAAATTTTTTTAAGAAATGCAAAATAATCTTTACACCTGCATTTTTTGGATTTGAGATAGGGAACCAGCAGACTCTGCTAGATAAGGAGTCATAAGCCTGAACCAAGGTCTCTGTTAAAACAGGAGGTGGCAGAGAAACTGGCCAAAACCAGCTAGAACCAAGATGGCCATGAAAAATGACCTCAGGTTGCCCTCACTGCTTATTATGCCCTGCTTATGATGTATTAGCGTACTAAAGGAAACTCCCACCAGTGCCATGACATTTTAAACATGCCATGGCAATTCCTGGAAGTTACCCTATGTGGTTTAGAAAGGGGAGAAACCTTCGGTTCCAGAAATCACCCATCCCTGTCCCAGAAATCTTATGAATAATCCTCCCTCTGCTTAACATAAAATTAAACAGAAAGTGTAAAATAAGACCCTGGAATCTCATAAGATGCTACTCTCTGTTGCTCTGAGAGGTAGCTGCTGCCCTGCCTATGTGGTAGCCTCCTTTGTTTTTTCTTTTCTTACTTCTATAGACTTGCTTTTGCCTTATTCTGTCCGCTTCCTCTTGAATTCTTTCCTGCTCGAAGCCAAGAACCCACTTGGCCTTCAGGCTGGACCCCAGTTTGGGGGTCCACTTTCCTGTATCAGATTCACTTTTCTTCAAAGAGCATTGTGGTAGGCAGCCTCTATAATGGCCCCCCTGCCAGGTGTGGTGGCTCATGCCTATAATCCCAGCACTTTGGGAGGCCAAGGTGGGAGGATCAGAGGACAGGAGTTTGACACCAGCCTGAGCAACATAGCGAGACCCTGTTTCTACAAAAAATACAATAATTAGGCATGGTGGCCCACGCCTGTAGTCTCAGCTACCCAGGAGGCTGAGGCAGAAGGATCACTTGAGCCCAGGAATTCAAGGTTACAGTGAGCTATAAGCTAAGATTGTGCCATTCACTCTAGCCTGGGTAACAGAGTGAGACTCAGTCTCTAGAAAGAATAAAAAAATTGGCTGGGTGTTGTGGTGTACACCTGTAGCCCCAGCTACGTGGGAGGCTAAAGTGGGAGGATTCCTTGAGCCCAGGAGTTCGAGGTTACAGTGAGCTATGATCATGCCACTGCTCTCTAGCCCCAGCAGTACAGTGAGACCTGTCCTTCCCCCCACACAAAAAAAGCTTACTTGGACAGATTTACAAAGCATCTGACAACGTAAGGTGTTTAAAGCCATGTGGGAAAAATTAAAATTTATCATGTGTTATTCAACTAATAGTGTCAATAGTGAACTTTATTTGCTCTTCTGAGCTTAACCATCCACCTTGAGTTCCAGGAACTTTTTCAGAAATAACGCTCAATCTCCTGACATGATCTACCACACAGCAGTTTCATGTTGGTAGCAGTAGTAAATTATTATTGTGATTGTTTGAGCTCAGGGCTGAGATGGAAATTTTTAAAAATTGTGGTAAAATACACATAACATAAAATTTATCATCTTAATCATCTTTGAGTGTATAGTTCAGTGGTATTAAGTACATTTACATTGTTGTGAAACCATCACCACCACCCATCCCCAGCTCTATATCCATCCAACAATTATTCCCCATTGCTCCCCTATCCCCAAACCCTAACAACCTCCATTCTACTTTATTTATGTCTTTATTTATTTATGTCTACTTTATCATGAATTTGACTTTCTTGGCACCTCATATAAATGGAATATTACAGTATTTGTCTTTTTGTGACTTGCTTATTTCATTTAGCCTAATGTCCTTGATGCAGGGGGTGTCCCAATAAAGGGAGGAAATCCCCCTGAACTTGTCAACTGGGTTCTTGGCTTCGCACAGGAATGAATTAGAGAGCCAGGCAAGTAGCTACAGGAAGGTTTTATTGAGACAGAAATAGACAACAGATCCTACTCCACAGACAGAGCAGGGGTCCTCTCCCGAGCAGGAAGGGAACCCCTTATGGACAATGGCAATGTTTTTAAATGTTCAAAAACCCTGTTAGGAAACAGCTATATGTGACCAGCGTTGTCTTGAGGTAAAGCCATAAAGGTTAATCATAAACTGCTGTCACAGAAAGGTAAGGACAGATTGTAAAGCATCAAGCTTAGTAATTCACACATCCTCGGGTGGTCCCGGGCAGCGACTTGCTGGTGACTTCCTTGTTCAGGGTGGTTAGGGTCTGGTCTCGGTCAAAATGGCTGCCCTTACTCTCTTGACCTTCCTTTTCTGCCTCATCCCTACATTATCCTCGAGGTTCATCCATGTTGTAGCATGTGTCAATTTCCTTCTTATTTAAGGTTGACTAATATTCCATTGTATGTATATACCACATTGCGCTTATCCATTCATCCACTGATGGATACTTGGTTGCTTTTACCTTTTGGCTATTATGAATAATGTTGTGATGTGGAAATTCTTATGAATGAGAATTGCCCTCAACCACTGTTACTGAACACCAAGTTGTTCTAGAAATTAACTTTTGCTGAAGATGGATATATTTCTTAATGAGTTCAACCTAAAATTACAAGTCAAAATGGTGCCTAAATGTGACACTTACTGCGGTCAAGTCATTTTGGCAACAAATAACTTTGTTTGAATCACAAGGAATGTCAAGTTGCCTTATACACTTTCTGTGCTATCAGAGTTAAAACAAGAAATGGGATGTCCATTATCATACAAATTGGCAGCAGATATCTTTTCTGTAACTCAAACTATAGTGCCTGCAGCTTGTTTTGGAATTCATTACAGGTGTTCAGAAAATTTCCATATTTCAAAATCCACTTAACTGTACAATTGAGGATCTGCCACCCAATCTTCAATTGGAAGTGATTACAATTCAATGTAATAATATGCTCAAAGGCCTACATTAAGAGAAGAATTGGCCAGGCATGGTGGCACACACCTGTAATTTCAGCTACCTGGGAGGCTGAGATGGGAAGATTGCTTGAACTCAGGAGTTCAAGACCAGCCTGGGTAAGGTAGCAAGACCCCATCTCAAAAAAAATAAATAAATAAATTTGAGCTTTCAAGTGCAAATCAGAATTACACAAGAGAAGAACCTAATAGGATCTCATAAATTTCTTCCAAGCAATGAATATTCTAAATATCACATGCCAGTTGACTGATATCATATTTGGCAGTACCTACCTGTGAGAAAAGACTTTTTCAAAAAGGAAATACATAAAATCTCATTACGGGTCAGCATTAACAGAATAATATTTGAAATCGCTTTTAATTATAGGAAATACTGTCTTTGAATCCCAATTAAGTGAAATGTTCCTCTGCCAAAAAAAATTGTTTTATTCTCCTCATTAGTATCCCTGAATTATAAAACTTACTCAGCTACTATATTTTGAATTTTATCAATAAAAGAATTTATCAAAGGCTGGGTGCAGTGGCTCATGCTGGTAATTCTAGCACTTTGGGAGGCGGAGGCGGGAGGATCGCTTGAGCCCAGGAGTCTGAGGCCGCAGTGAGCTATGATGACGCCACTGCACTTTAGCCCAGGCAACAGAGTAAGATCCCGTCTCAAAAAAAAAAAAAAGTATTGAAACTTTTATATCAGTATGTAAGTACCTACATAAAATCCTTGGTTTTGCCTCTTGATCTGCAAAGCCTAAAATATTTCACTATCTGTCCTTTACAGAAAAAGTTTGCTGACCCTGGTCTAGATGAAAATAACATGCAGAAAGAGAGAAAAGGGCTAAAGACCAAGTCTTAGGATACCTCTATTCAGAAGTCAGAAAAAGGTGAAGGATCTCCAGCAAATTAGACTGAAAAGCAGCAGCCAGGACAGTAGAGAGGAAAGTTGGAGAGTATGTCGTCTCAAAAACCAAGAGAAGAAAGTCTTTCGAAAAAGAGAGAATAGTTAACAGTGTTGAATACCACTAACGTGGAGACAAAGATTCAGCTTTTGGATTTGGCAGTGTGGAGATTGTTGGTGATATTGGTGAGTGGTTTCATCGGAAAAGACAGAATGGGAAGAGTCAAGAAGATTAAACAATTCTTATAAAGCAGCGGTTCCCAATCTTTTTGGCACCAGGGACCGGTTTCATGGAAGACAATTTTCCCACGGTAGGGAGCGGGGGAAGTCAGGCAGTGATGCCGAAGAGCGAGGGGGAGCAGCTGTTGATACAGATGAAGCTTGCCCACCGCTCACCTCCTGCTGTACGCCCTACCCCTTCCATGGACGAGAGGGGGTGGGTGTGGGTGTGGAGCTCTGTGGCCTGTTATGGTCCACAACAGGCCACAGCCTGGGGTTGGGGACCGCAGTTATGAAGCGTCTAGCACCGTGTCTGGCACATAGTATATATGCTAATTGTCATTGAAGCTGACGTTGTTGGTGCTCCACTCATACCTCCTTTCCCCCACCATTTCAGGAATATTAGTCTGACTTTCGCTGTGTAGGTGTTCCTGCTTTTATTTGCTTGAGAACTTTCTCTGGCTGCTGGAGTCTGCTCTGCTTACGTGCAACAAACTGGTGCGCAGGGGAATTAACACCCCTGGGAGCAGCCCTCAGTAATGACCAACAGGATTTGTATAAATACTCCAGCTCCCTTGCCCCTCAGAGGGGATAACTCTGTGGTATGTGTTCTCCACTTTTCTTCCAGTGTTCCTCAACAGTATTACAAACAGGAAAACCTGGCACCTATGTAATTTGAAACAACCATCTGCAGAAAAACTTAATTCATAATTACAATACCTGAAGTAAGAGTAAAGATTTGGATTGCTCATGACCCCAGCTCAGGCTGAAGAATGACAAGATGGAACATTGAGAATTGAAACTATATACATCTATACATCTTACTGCTGTCATTAACATACTTTATTATTCCACCATCATCTTCAACATAACTTTACTATTCTAGGAACCTTTTGACCAGGAAGAGAAAAATTGCAAATAGATTTATTGTTCATTCCAGAAACTTCTCAAAATCTCACTTAAATGAACATAGAACTGGTCAGCTTTTCAATAGATGACTTCAAAGGACTATTTACTTTGTGGTGGGCAGAATAATGCTTCCCTAAAGTTGTTCACACACTAATCCCCAGAACCTGTGAATATGGCAAAGGGGAATTAAGGTGGCAGGTGGAATTAAGGTTGTTTATTCAGTTGACCTTAAAATAGGGAGATTATATTCTGGATGACCTGAGTTGGCCCAAAGTAATCAGCAATGTCCTTAAAGTATATACTTTTATATAATATATACAGTAGAAATACTTTTTATATATAAATAAAATAAATAATGGTGACAGAATATAAAGTAAGAGTGATGTGATTTAAAAGGACTCAACTAGCCATTGCTGGCTTTGAAAATGGAGGAAGGGGGAAAGGCAAGAAAAGAGATTCTCCCCTAGAGCCTCTAGAAAGGAGCAGCCTTGCCAATACCTTGATCTTAACCCAGTGAGACCCATGCCAGACTTCTGATTTACAGAACTGTAAGATAATATATTTTTTGTTGTTTTAAGTCCCTAAATTTGTGGTAATTTGTTACAGCAGCAATGCAAAACTAATACAGTCTCTCAGACTTTTTTTTTTCCCCAGGAGGTCCTGGGACAATGTGCCCCTCTCCCAGTCTTTAAATCCCATGCCTTACTGTGTCCATTTATCCTAATATATTATATGATGATTCTTACCCAATCCTAATCAAGCCCCCTGAATTGAAAAGCCCTCTTAAGTCAGATCCCAAAACCTTATAAATATTCCAATTTTGCCCTCCTCCTTGGAGATGCTACTGAGACTCTGTTGAGGTAGTAATCTCTTTTATTGCAGCCAATATAATAATGAACTCAGCTTTGCTTTATCAATGGGTTGTTTTAGTCATATTTTTGTGGAGTTAGCATCTGACAATTGTTTTATCCTTGTACTTAGAACTGTATCTGTTATATAGTAGGTGTTTAATAAATATTTGATAACGAATAAATTATGTGAATTTTTAAAATAACATGGAATAATATTTCTGTAGCAGTAGTTGTGACTTGGTATTTCCTATATCTAGATGTGACTTTCAGAAAATACTGGTTAAGATCATTTAAGGCCTGAATTAAACCTTATATATGGATGTTTATAGCGGCTTTATTCATAATTTTTAAAAACTGGAAACAACCCAAATATCCTTCAACTGATTAATGGCTAAACAAGCTGTGTTATATCCATATACTAGAATACTATTCAGCAATAGAAAATAAATAAATTACTGATACATGAAACAACAATGGATGAATCTCAAAGGCATTATACCAAGTGAAAGAGCCAGACTTAAAAGGCTAAATACTATATGATCCCATGTATATGATATTCCAGAAAAGGTAAAAATGTAAGGACAGAGAACAGATCTCTGGTTGTCAGGAACTGGGGTGGAAATGAAGGGGTCATTACAAAGGGGAATGAGGGAATGTTGTGGGGTGATAGAAATGTTCTATATCTTGATTATGGTGATGGTTACACAACTGTATGCATTTGTCAGAGCTCATAGAACTGTACACTAAAAAGGATGAATTTTACTGTATGTAAATTATACCTCCAAAAACCTAACTTAAAAACAGTACTGTATTAAGAATTTCTACTCTAACAATATACATTAAATCCTTTGTTACAATATTGCATGTTAATAAAACAATCATATTTTTCTTTGAGATCTTTTTTCTCTTCTAGTTTTATGGTAGGTATTTTCTGCTATTTCACCATTCTGTGCAGTAGTCTTCATTGTTCTGGAACTTAAAGTTAGAGACAGAAAATTCACTTTGTTAAAATGGATGTATCAGATTAAATGAAAGATAAAATATTAAAATGTTAAAAATTGAGAAATAATTTTAGGAATTTTTTTCTTTCACTTGCTGAAAGTGAAGGAATTTTTTATTTACATAATAATGCCAAAGAAAAGTCTCCATTTGCCATTCCTCCTCTTTTTCATTTTTTTAAACAAGGTCTCATTTTGTGTTGAAAAATTATCACGATCCTTTATGCAACAAAAAGCATATTATTATTTGGGTTAGCCAAATGCCATTTATTTAAAAATAAGCAAAGGAACTTTCTTATAAAGTCTGTTACACATTTTCTTTTTTTTCTCTTTCTTTTTTTTCTTTTGGAGACTGAGTCTGGCTCTGTCGCCCCCGTCTGGAGTGTAGTGGCATCATCATAGCTCACTGCAAGCTCAAACTCCTGGGCTCAAGCCATCCTCCTGCCTCAGCCTCCCGAGGAGCTGGGACTACAGGCACCCACCATGCCCAGCTAATTTTTCTATTTTTAGTAAAGATGGGGTCTCCCTCTTGCTCAGGAACTCCTGAGATTGCCACCAGAACCCACTCGGCCTTCCAGAGTGCTAGGATTACAGGTGTGAGCCACCACACCCACGCCTGGCCTGTTACACGTTTTCAAATTGCATTTTAATATTTCTCTTTAACTGAAATAGTTATTAGGTAAAATGAAAAATACTCTTTCCATTTGGCACGCTCCATGCACCTCCCCCCATACAGCCTTGTAAAACTTCCTAGGCAGAATTTGAAAGAAATCAAATGAAATCGGCACACCATGTATGTAGGATAATTTGGTAGTATCTATTAAAATTAAAAATACCTTTTGATCCAAAGATTCCAGTCTAAGGATTTATCATGTAGGTATAACTTCCATTGTACGAGGTTATTCATTGCATCTTAGGGTGTAATAGTAATGGCTTAGCAACAACCTAAATATCCACCTGAAGGGCATTGGTTAAATTATGATATTTGCATACGATGGAATATTATACTGTCCCCAGAAAGACAGAGGCAATTCTTTATGTACTTATATGGAAGGATGTCCAAGATATTTTAAGTGAGAAAAGGAAGGACTGAACATCGTAGATAGTGAGTTTCTTTTGTGTAAAAAGGAGTATCCAGCTGAGCAGGGTGGCTGGTGCCTGTAGTCCCAGCTATTCCGGAGGCTGAGGCAGGAGGATCTCTTGAGCCCAGGAGTTGGAGGCTGCAGTGAGCTATGACTGCACCACTGCACTCCAGACTGGGCAACCCAGCAAGATGAGATGTAGTCTCTTAAAAAAAAAAGCATCCCTATATTTTAATTTATTACTTATAACATATGTAGGGAAGGATACATTAGAAAATGCTAAGTGATCGCCACCAGAACTGGAGTAGCTTAAGGGCAGAGATGTGACAGTCAGTTTTTACTCTATTCTGTCATAATACATTTTGAGTTTTGCATTAATACATTCCCTACTTTATATAGCTACATAAAGAAAAATTTATATAGATATAGATAAAAGGAGTGATACAGATTTAAAAAGCTTAAAAGAAATAGTAGGTAATCAGGTATTTGAAAAATGAAAAATGTTATATACTTCTATTGATGCTGGTGAATTACCAGCTTTTGGGGCTGATAAAAGCATTTTCGTATGTACATTTCTTGTAATAGTTTATTACAAAGTTCCTCAAAACCTTTGTATCTTATTAAAAACAATCTTTAAAATGATTGCTTCAAAATTAGAAAGTAAAAAACAAAACCAAAAAAATAACAAAACCTTCATAAGGCTCCTTCATTTAAAGAAAACAGGTAAGAGACATGAGATTATAATGTGTTTCTCAAATGATGAACAACAGGTAGTCTCTGGACAGTTAACTGTACTGGGTTCTATGAATCCCTCTGAAAATTCTGTCTAGTTTATAACCATTATTTTACGCTCAGTTAAATTATGGCTTGCCCTGACCGGCAAGATGTTAAGGGGTGAAGGAAATGTTCAGAATGATATCCTGAAGAAAGGTATTAGTGGCAGAAAATGTTTAGATGAGAAAGGGTCGGCTTGACCTCTTAGTATAAGTTCAAGCGCAATACTAAGTAGCCTCCGCAGAAACTCCCTTCATCCTTTTCCTTTCTGTTGGACCTGTTGAGGACCGCCGGCCTCGAAGCTTTCACACTGGGAAGCAAGTCTAGGGGGTCTAGGGTGGGGCCAGATCCCCATAAAGGGCACAAGACCTGGGCCCCGTCACCGGAGCCCCAGAACCGGTAGATCCAGCTCGGCCCGGCCCCGCCCTTCCGAACCTCACTAGCGGGCTGCAGGGCGAGCGCCGGCATATGCAGGCCCGCTCCTGCCCGGCCCGTGCAGCCCGACGCGGCCGCTGTGCCCAGGGGCTCAGATCTAGACCACTTGGGCCATTCCTTGCCCTGCACGGGTCGTCGGACCCGAGAGCAAGGCACGTCACCACCCCCGGGCGTCGCCCGCCGGCCTTGCAGGCCCGCTGCCCACCACTTTCCCGGAGGGGAGGGGCGCGGCGGCGTCACGTGACGCGCTGCACCCGCCCGGCCCTGGTCACATGGGTGGCACGGCCGCTGCGTCAGTCACAGTCCTAGCTGCGGGAGTCGAGCCGTCGTCGCCGCCAGCGGACGGGGCGGGGATCTCGGTGCCAGGTCCTCGTCAACCCGCCCCCGCCGCCTCAGTTAGCCGTCCCGGGCTGGGCCCGACCGTCATGGAGCGGGGCGGGACCTCCGCCTGTTCCGTGTGAGGCGCGTCGCTTCCACCACCGCCACCGCCGCCTTCGCTTTTCCAGGCCTCCAGAACCCCCGCCGCCGCCCGGAGCCCCTCGCCCTTGGCAGCCTGTCGCCGCCCCCTAGTCAGGCTCGAACGCGCGTCCGGTGAAGGTGCAGGCCGGGCGCCGCCACTGCCGCAGCCAGGAAATGGTTCGGGCCTAGCGGAGCCGGGACTGGAGGTGAGAAGGGCCGACGGACTGGCCAAGGGCCGGGTCGCGGGGACGGAGGGGTGCCAAGGTCCGCCGGAAGGCTCGGGGAGACCCTCCGGGGTAGGACTGCTCAATTCGGCTTCTCCCCTCCTCTCATCTTCGCTTTCCACCGCCCATCCTCCCGCAAAAATAAGGAAATAAGAAAAGCTAACCCAATCCTAACAAAAATTCCCCAAAATCCATCTTTTTACCGTATCTCCATTCCTCTTTCGTTCCTTAATCCATTCCTTTCCTCAGACATTCCATTGGCTGATTTGTTACTTTTTAATACCCTCCTCAATTTCAAGTTATTTCTAGTTAAAGAGAAAATAGGCCCAGATTCTGGCTAACATTACCCAACTAGTTCTCGCTTTCCTTCTCGCGATCCTGCGCACCTCCCCCACCTCCTCTGCAAAAAAAAAAAAAAAAAAAAGGAAAAATTTCCGCCTTCGACTAGCGAAGGGGGTTGACTAAAAATGGGAACGCAGGGGTGTAATGTTTGAATGCCCCCCCACAACTTCTGAATCGGCCTGTTACCTAGTTATCCCGATGGCTTGTATTTGGATATTGATGTCTAGGCCTTTCCACCAGCTGCCTGTGTTGGAGGTTAATCTCGTAATTGACGTCAGTGCTTTGTTCCTTCCACTTTGCTGTTCCTTCCACTCTTTGAGGATGGATCTGGGGTATAGGAGTTTGAGGAGTTTCCTTATTGCCTTTTCATTCACAAATGACATTATTTATAGGAAGTTGGAAGTACAAATCTGAAGTGCTTGTGTGGAGTTCAAGACGAAGTGTTCGATTTAGGGTTCTCATAGTTTAGTCAGTTGCAATTCAGAATTGTGCTATTTCTTGCTTGCTGGCCATATGGAAATTTTAAACTAAGGCCAATCCCTTTTCCAGTGGCCACTGTTTTTCTTGACGGAATCTAAGTTGTTGGTGCCTGTGAATAGGCTGTTTGCAATTGTGACATGTAAAATGTATGCTGTTTTTAGGCCTTAAGATGTGGAAAGCTCAAAGCTTTGTTTCTATATTGATTCTGTAAAGCTTTATAAAGTGCTTTTTTTATTTAACTGTCCTTTAACTTATCAAAATTGAAATATTTATGAGAACTTTCTTAATTTGGGATTTGATAAAGAGCCTTTGTGGCCTGTGAGTCTGCCTAGAATCATCTTTGGTCATACGTGCATAAAGAAGTACTGGCAAGTGGCCACTTGGTTTTCAACAAAGCTGGCTTCTTTAAATTTCTCAGGTTCATTTTCCTTATTCTTCACTGTATCTTTCAGCCTCTAAACATAAAAATAAGTCTCAAGAAGTTATTTTTAATTATTTTTCGGAGTTAAGTTTCTAAAAACCTGGAAGCAGTTTTTTTTTATACCAGCAGTTTCATTCAGTTTGTGGTGGTTTGCAGGCTGATGACTTTGATTTTTGTTAGCTCTGTAGGAACAGTGGGCAAATTTTACTTTAAATAAAATTTTGCTTCAAGTGGGAATCAGATAGGGTGTCTGAATGACCAAGCCTTTACTGTTTGGTTGAAAAAAAAAAACTTAGCTGTGTTAATTGGAACGTGGCCTACAATTTGGGGGTATAAAGGTGAAGCTGTGTAATTAAGAATTCTTAAAGATAGAATATTTTTGTTCCAATTCACTTTCTACTTGTCAGAGATTCTCACATTCAGATTCATACATTCTCCTTTCTGTGTTCTTAAGTTATTGTACCCCCTTTGTAACAATTAATATATTCTGCTTTGTATTGTAATTTTCTTACAGGTCTGTTGTAGTGTCTTTAGGGCAAGTACCATATTTATTCCTCTTTTTATCGTTCCCAATATTTTATACAGCTATTAGATTGAATATGAATGTGATAATATTTTGAACTTGAAATTATTGTTCTATCAAGTTATCCAATCTAAATTTCACAAAAAGATAATCTAAAGGAAACCTGTGAGCAAGGATCAGTATTTGAAGGGTGAAACTGTGAGTATCAGCTTCAGAAGATGAGACAGAAGATGAACCCTTCTAAAAGTTATGTATCTTACCTTTTTTGAGGAGGTAAGGTATATATCATGATTTTACGTGTACTTGACAGGAACAAAGAAAACAGGTATTTCTTCTTTTGTGGCCATCTACTGGTTTAGAATGGAGTCCAAATCTATGAGACTTTCTTTTTTCTTTGTAGAATTTTTCATAAAATCAAAGAGATGTTCTTAAATATTGAGGGCATACCTGGACAATGACCCAGAAATACAGTGTGTATTATAAAAATTGATAACTTAGAGTTTATTTTTTATTTTGGCTTTATTCTACTGATATCTTACTGTAGAAACTTTCCTTTATAATATAAAGGTTCCCTGGCTTTTCCCCTATCCTCATTGTATTTTACCCATTCTTTTTTTCATTTCCTCTGATAAGTTGGAGCAATTGTATTTGATTTCTGGGAGGGTGTTTGCCAGTCTCAGTTATTGTGAAATAAGGTGTAGTTAGTGACTAAAGACTGCTTAAAGCTAACCTAACCTGTTACCTTGCTTTTTCCTTTGGTTTAAGAAAAGCACCCCTACTTGTTATAACTCCCTATCTCCACCCATCTTGGTAATTTGAAGTGATACTTTAGTAGATGGAAGAGGGCAGTAATACACATTCTACTTACTGAGTTTTGGATGATCATCTGCATTCCTATTTGTCTTGATGTTCATTTTCCCTGGCATCGTATCATGAGAATTTTCATGGTACCAGGACACAGAAAATATCAGGACCGCTGAGTTCAATTCCAAAGTATTACAAAACATTTTAATATTGGGACTACTTATTCTATTTTTTGAAGAAAAAGAATCTTATTTAGGATCTACCTGCTTTATCAGCTATACTTTATTAAAAAATCTGTAAACTGAGGAATGTTCTGAGGGAAGGCATTTCGTGTAACTTTATCTCTCTTGGAGTGCCTAATGAGCTGTGGTGGTGGCTTTTAGTCAGGGATATGCAGCTTATTAGTGGGTACTGTTTTAAACTAATTATTTTGATAATCATTTCCTAGGACAGGTAAAAGAACCTCACGGATTGTTTTCCCAAGGTTGTGTGGGGGGAAAAAAATCAGGGACTGACATGAATAGATTGCCCTGGAAAGCCAGTATAGTTTGATTATCCAGATAATGCAATGCTCAGTCCTGGGCCTGGGCTCCCTGGGGTTGCTTTAGGTCTGATAGCTCTCCCAGGATTTTGTCAATTCAGAGTTGCCTAGTGAGTTATGACTTTTCCTTTTCATGTTATCATTAGGGAAGCAACAGTTTTGTGAAGAGGTGAGCATAGGCCAATACTCCGCAGAGACACACCTTCTCACCTTTTTGCAATTGCTTCCATTTCTTCCATGTGGAATATCATTTTTTCTCTCTTGTTTCCTACCTGTTAAAATTTCACCATTTTTTAAGGCCCAATGCAAGAAGTATCAATGCCTTCCTAAAGTTTTGCTTGATTATTGGCCTACTCCAATTGTGATCTACTTTCTTTGAATCTTTGCATCGCTTTGTATCTCTTTTAATTATTTATTATGCAGCTACTATGAGACTATAGCCTGCTGGGTGATATGGAGAATAAAGTATCAGGGAAGACACACTAGTAAAAGAAAGATTATAAGTGTAATACTTCATTATGTGTCTCTAAAAGATAAGATTTAAAACAATAATCAAAAATTCCTGGGTGCAGTGGCTCGGACCCATATCCCAGCTACTCAAGAGGCTGAGGTGGGAGGATCACTTAAGCCCAGGAGTTTGTGGCTGTAGTGAGCTATGATTGTGCCACTGTACTCCAGCCTGGGCTACAGAGTGAGACCCCACCTCTAAAAATAAAACATATGTATAATACACTAAAAAATTAATACTAATTCCTTAGTGTCATCAATATGTAGTCAGTGTTCACATTTCCCTAATTATAGTTTTTGTTTTGTTTTGTACAGTTTGCTTGAATGAGGATCCACATAAGGTCCATATATTACATTGAGTTTATATGTGCCTTTTTTTTTTTAAGCTATTGGTTTCCCTCCATCTTTTTATTGTTGTTGTTCCCGTACGTTTGGTTGGTCGAGGAAGCCAGGTCTGTTCCCTATGAGATTTCTCAGAGTCTGGATTGGGCTGATTGTATCCCAGTGGTTTCATGTAATATGTTCCCATTGTATCCCAGTGGTTTCATGTAATATGTTCCTGTGTCCCCTGTATTTCCTGTAAATTATTAGTTATATCTAGAAGCTTAATCTGATTCAGCCTTGAACTTTTTTTTTTAATGGCAGGAATGTACTTCTTAGGTATCATTGTGCATTTCTTATTTACTCTTAAACCTTCAGCCAATCTTCTTATTCCACCATGCCAGAAATATTTCTCTTACTTAGGCTGTCTGACCTCCATATTGCCAAATTGTATGGTCATTGCTTAGTCCTTTACTTCTTCCTATATTTGAGATTATTAACCATTTTCTCCTTGATACTGTTTTCTTCCTTGACTTTTATGACTCTGCTACTTTCCTGCCTTTCTTCCTACTGGCTGTTGTTCCTTTGTAGACTCTTAATTCTCTGCTATTCCCTTGAAATTAGTAGTTCTGGATTTTAGCCTTGGCCTTCCCTTTTCACTCTTCTGAGTGATCTCATCCATCTCTATTACTTTAGCTACTGTCTCTAAGTTTTTGTGAGCACCAGAATTCTTTCACCTAACGGCATACCCTCTTTAGATTATGCAGTAGGCACTTTGTTTTAATTAGGAGAGTGACATATACTTAACCAAAAGAGAAATTTATTGGGAACATACTGAGTATCCTGTGAATTCTAAGAATGATTGAGCCATAGGAGGACAACTAGAATGCAGGAACAGCTGGATCCAGGGGCTCAAAATGTGGTCATGAGTATCTCATACCTCTCATCTGAGATGCAGAGTATTCACTTAGTTCTCTCTTGCTGCAGACCAACTTTAACACTTGGTAATATCTTCTGAGTTTTAAATCTTATATCTTTGGCCATCAGAGACAGACTGACCTGATTCTCAGTCCTAAATCCCAGGAAAGGGACATTAGGTTATATGTCCACCTCTGGACCATCAACTTCGGTTAGGGGGCTATATTTTAATAACATACTTTAGGTGCAACATCCCAGGGTGAAGTGGAGTAAAGGGTACTCTAAAACATAGTTGTTCACCTCATTTATCCTATGGCTATATAGTACACATACATAGTCCCACTTTTCCCCATATATATTAAATATTTTTTGTTTAACATAATCTAACTAGATACAACAGCAAACACCCTCCTTTTTTCTATGGGGGATAACCTAAATTCATGTCTATTATAGCTACCACATCCAGAGGTCACTGTTCTCTAAGTCCAGGTTCTAATGATGATGTCTTCTGTTAATCAGGCCTAGATATGCTTTTTCACAAGTCTGAAAACTATGGGCTAAATACTAATTTTTAAGTTTAAAAATTTTTAGAGACAGGGTCTCACTCTGTTGCTCAGGCTCAAGTGCAGTGGTGTCATTATAGCTCACTGCCACCTCAAGCTCCTGGGCTCAAGTGATCCTCCTGCCTCAGCCTCCCAAGTAGCTGGGATTACAGGTATGCACCAACATACCTGGCTGATTTTTAAAATTTTGTTTGTAGAGACGGGATCTCACTATGTTGCTCAGGCTGGTTTCAAACTCCTGGGCTCTAGTGATCCTCCTGCCTGAGCCTCTCGAAGTGCTAAGATTACAGGCGTGAGTCATCATGCCTGGCCAAGTTTACTTATCTAAATGATTGTCTGCTATGTTGTGTTCCATGTATGCGATGCTGAACAAAACAGACACATTCTCTGCTTATTGTCTAGTGGGAGAGGAAATAGTAATGGACATCAAAATTCCTAATTGTGATGAAATACTCTGAAGGAAAAAGAAATTGTCTATATGAATTTCCTGAAGGTGGAAAGAGCATCACAAGTTCAAGAAGTCCCAAAAAAGGCCCTTAGTGGGAACTGGAAGGGAATGAATGGGAGAAAGATATGAGATGATTCTGGTGAGAGAGACAGGAGTCAGATCAAGTAGAACTTTGTAGGCCATGTTAAGGACTTTAAAGTTTATCTTAAGGTAAGTGGAAAGCTTGTGAAAAAATTTTAAGCAGGGTTTAGGCAATGTGATCTGGTTTGTATTTTAAAAAGATTACTTTGGCTGCAGTATGGAATATGGATAAGAGAGAGACTAAGGGAAGCAGAATTCCAATTAGAAGGCTTTAGCATTTCTTCCAGGTGAAGATAAAATGTGGTTTGTTTTGAACAGTGGCGGTGGAAAAAGAAATAAGCAGGTAGATTCAAAATATATTTTGGAGGTTATGGTGGTGGATTGGATATGGAGGAAGGTTGAAGGGAAGATTCAGAAAGAACAGTTGGTTGGGTAGACACACCACTGTTAGGATAAGGATCAGTGGAGGAGGAGCAGTTGGAGGTAAGGGAAAGCAGATCAAGAAGTTAATTTTAGATGTATTAAGATTGAGATTTTTCAGATAGTCAAGGGCCATTATCAAACAGGTCCCTGGATATGTGGTTCTGTGTTTCAGAAGAGAAAGTGTGATGTGGAGCATATGAGGGCATTTGGGTTGCAAGCACAGAGATATTTTAGGCCATGGTAGTACAAGGAGAGGGTAGATAATGAACGAGAAGTCCATGGATGAGTGCAGAAGAGCACCAACTTTTAGGAAGTCTGATAGGTAGAATGGGAAGGGCCAGAAGAGCTGGGAAAACTGCGCGGTCTGGGTGTTATAAAAGCCAAAGAGTGTATCAAGGAGCCATAAGTGGCCAAATGTATTGAATGGCAGGTCAAGTAAAATGATAAAGTGTCTGCTGGATTTAGCAACATGGAAATCACTGCTGATCTTGGCAAAGGAATGGAATGTGGGAAGTTGGAAGCATAATGTTGGAAGTTGGAAATGTGGAATGTTGAATAGTGATTGGATACAACATTTTGGAAAGCAATTTGTTTAAATCTACTAAAGTTGAAGATGCTCATACTCTGCAGCCCAGCAATTCCACTTCTAGGTGTTTAATCTAGAAAAGCTCTCACTCATTGGCACAAAGAGAAATACATAAAAATGATCATTACAGCATTATTTGTAAAGGCAGAGAAAGGGGAAACTACCTAAATATGCATCAGCTAGAGAGTGGATAAGTAAACTGTGTGGATACACAGCAGTGAAAATAAATGAACTATAGCAACATGTATCCATATGGGTTAACCTCATAATGCTGAGAATTAAAAAGACTCAGTCTTTAGAGTATACTTTCTTAATAAAGTTAAAAAATATGCAAAACAAGTCAGTGTCTTATTTAGGGATCCATACAAAAATAGTAAAAGTATAAAGAAATTCCTGAGAGTAGTTAACACCAAAATCAAAATAATGGCTACGTGAGGAGAGGGTAGTGGAGACGCGATCCAGGAAGAGTATACAGTAGCCTTCAACTATGTTGGTAATGCTTCCCAAGGTGGTTAGTTGGTGGATAGCACAAGTGTTCACTATATTGCTCCTTATACCTTTTGGGGTAACTTTTTATAAAGTGAAGGATTGCTGAGGAAGTGGAAAATCACCAAGAGTCCTTTTTGAGAAGCTTGGCCATGAAGAATAGAGAGAAGAGATAAAGTGGTAGCTGGAGAGAGAGATGGGGTATCCTTTATTAAAAGAATTTGTTCTGTAAAATTTGGATTCACTCAAAAGGTCGCACTCAAGGATCCAGAAAGCCACATGTGGCCCCAAGGCTGCAGGTTTCCCACCCCTTCTTCCTGAAAATAGTTTGGTGTAATTCTGTTGGGACAGATCTTCCCTTTGAACACACTCTTCTACTGACTGCCCACTGGAGTCGTCTTTGTCTTGCAGCAGTTTTTAAACATTTCACTGATTACCATGTTGTGAGCAGGCAGGAGCCATCTTCAAATCCACAGATTCCAAGGAGAGAGTAACATTTCTCAGAAGAACATCTTCTGTCTCAGAAGAGTGCGTGAACATTTTGTGGAGTCAACACGGTTTAGGTTAAGTAGGCACATAATTCATCAAAGTGTAAAAAAAGTGAAGGAAAAAATGTAGGATAAGATATTCAAATGTGATGGAACATTTAAAGCAGCTGATTCCCAAAATGGGCAAGTCATAGAGGGTGGTCTGGGTTTGGAGGTGATTTTGCGTCTAGAAGGAATTTTCGTCTTGTAACCTCAGTGACTAAGCACTGTTGAACATGTCTTCTTCCTCAAGGCCAATGTTGCTTTGGGTACTAGATAATTTCTTTTTTCAACTGTGGTCCAAAAAGAAAATTCGGTTGGGTCAGAATTACAATCAGCCAAAAGAAATAACAGCCAGGTGAATAGGTCAAACAACATGGTAATGATAACTCCCTTTTAGGACCATTAGGAATGAACCAGGTTACAGAGAAGCCAACGAAGCCCCAGAACACGCGCCTCATGATGAGAGGCACCATGAAACCATGATGCGCCATGGTTGCCACTGTTCTATTTTTTAATCTTGTCCAATAAGATGATATCATTTGTGGAATTAAAGTAAGGATTAGGGGAAAGTCATAGGACTCCATGAAATATTGTGAAGAATAGAAAAGAGCATTCACCACAGAAAGATAGTACAATTTCTGGGAAACTTTGAGGGCCTAGTTGAGAGTGATTTGTGAAACACAATAATGAGAAATTCAGATGATACATAAAGATATGATGAAGAAAGCAAAAATGGTATGGAATTGTTATCTTTCCTTTCATGTTTTTTACTACATTATTTTAAACCTGAAAGCTATTTCTATAGAGAAGTCTCATGACTAACTTTGGGGCACGGGTCCTTCTGTGCTAAATATTATCTTGGGACCTGATGTTTTGTTAGTATTGATTTTGATCTCCAAGTGTACAACTTTTGTTTCCCTGCCTTGTAGGAAGTGACCTCTTCAGACTCTCTCATGGGTAGAGAAATACTACCAAATGAGGCCAAGAGGGATTTCTGTACTCATGAGGCTTTGTGCATGAACATAGTGGATTGTGGTGAAATTACAGTTTAATAGCAGTTGTAATGTACTGGGTTGGAAAATAATTGAAATCTTAGCTCAAGTCTCATTTTGACTTTTGGAGCTTAAATTACTCAATCTGGTAGTTGAATGGCCCCATTTTTCAGAAGGACAGTTCTAAGATACTGACTGAAAAAAAAAAAAACAGTGTAACAGATTTTGAGCTCCACTTGAAAGGGGCAAGTTAAAGTACATGTTTTACTCTTTAAACTGTTTTTTAAAATTTAAAATTTAAAATGTTATAGCCAGGCACTGTGGCTCATGCATGTAATCCCAGCTACCCGGGAGGCTCAGGTGGGAGGATTGCTTGAGCCCAGGAGTTGAAGGCTGCAGTGAAATATGATAGTGACACTGTGCTCCTGCCTGGGCAACAGAGTGAGTGAGAGTTATTTCATTGTGGTTTTGATTTGCATTTCTCTAATAACTAATGATGTTGGAGCATCTTTTCATGTGCTTATTTGCTATTTGTATATCTTCTTTGGAGAAATGTTTATTCAGGTCCTTTGCTTTTTTTGAAATTGAGTTTTTTGTCTTGGCACTCTTGTGGAAAATCAGTTGTAATGTGAGGTGTATTTCTGAACTCTCCATTCTATTTTATTAACCTGTATGTTTGTAGTGAGTTTTGAAATTGAGAAGTGTGTGGCTTCCAACTTAGTTCTTTTGCAAGGTTGTTTTGGCTATTCTGGGTCCTTTGAATTTTCCTATGTATTTTAGGATTAGCTTGCCGATTTTGGCAAAGAAGTCAGCTTGGATTTTGATAGGGCTTATGTTGAATCTGTAGGTCAGTTAGGGAGAGTATTGTCATCTTAACAATATTAAATCCTCTGACCCGTGAACATGAGATGTCTTTGTTTTTATTTAGGTTGTGTTTAATTTCTTTCAATAATGTTTTGTGGTTTTCATAGTATAAATTTTGCACTTCTTTTGATAAGTTTATTTCATTCCTTTTGATGATACAGCTTGATTATCCCTTAACCAAAGTGCTTGGGACCAGAAATGTTTTGGATTTCACATTATTTTTTATTTTAGAATATTTGTATTATACTCACCAGTTGAACTTCCCTAATCTGAAAATCTGAAATTCGAAATGTTCCAATGAGGGTCATGTCAGTGCTCAAAAAGTTTTGTATTTTGGGGCATTCCAGATTTTAGATTTCCAGATTAGGGATGCTCAACCTGTTTTGTAAGTGGGATTATTTTCTTAATTTCATTTGTTTATTGCACCGTATAGAAATACAGTTGATTTTCTATATATTCATCTTGTATCCTGCAACCTTGCTGAATTCATTTTTTAGCTCTAATAGGTTTTCAGTGGATTCTTTAGGATTTTCTATACACAAGGTCATCGTTTTACTTCTTCATTTCCGGTATGAATGCCTTTTATTTCTTATTCTTGCCTGATTACCCTAATTACCCTGGCTAGAATGAACTTCCAGTGTTGAATAGAAGTGGTGAAAGCAGACATCCTTGTCCTGGTATTAGGGGAAAGCATTCAGTCTCCATTAAGTATTAAGTATATGTTGTTAGCTGTGGGGTTTTTGTAGATGCCTTTTATTAGGTTGTGGAAGTTCCCTTCTACCCCTAGTTTCTTGAGTGATTTTTTTTTTTTTTTTTTTTTGGTCAAGAAAGAGCATTAAAATTTGCCAAATGTTTTTTCTGCAACTCTTGAGATGATCATGTGGTTTTTGTCCTTTAATCTATTGATGTTGTGTTTTACGCTAATAGATATTTGGTGTTAAACCAACCTGCATTCCTGGGATAAATCTCGCTCATGGTGTATAATCCTTTGTATGTATTGCTGGATTCAATTTGCTAGTATTTTGTTGAGGATTGTATTTATAAGGTTGTTTTTATGATCTGTAGTTTTCTGGAAATGTCTTTGTCTGGTTTTGGTATCAGGGTAATATGGGCCTCATAGAATGAATTGGAAAGTGTTTCTTCCTCTTCTGTTTTTCAGAAGAGTTTGTGAAGGATTAGCTTATTTAAACATTTGTTAGAATTTACCAATGAAGCCATCTTGTCATGGGCTTTTCTTTGTAGAAAGTTTTTTTATTACTACTTAAGTTTCTTGTTATAGGTCTATTCAGGCTTTCTATTACTTCTTGAATCAGTTTTCATATTTTATGTCTTTTTAGGGATTTTGTCCTTTTTGTATAGGTTAACTAATTTTTGGCAATTTTTCTTAGTGTTTCCTTATAATCCTTTTTATTTCTGTAAGGTTGGTAATATTGTCCTCTCTTTAATTTTTGATTTTAGTAATTTGAGCTTTCTTTCTTTTTTTTCCTTGGTCACTGTAGCTAAACGTCAATTTTAAAATCAGCATCTGATTTTTAAAAAGTCATATATTTACCTCTAAGCACTGCTTTAGCTGCATCTCATAAGTTTTGGTATTTAGTGTTGTTTTTTTTTTTCTCCATGATCTCAAAGGATTTCCTACTTTCCCTTGTGATTCCTTCTTTGACCCATTCAGATTGTGGTGTTTAATTTCCACATATCTGTGAATTTCCCAATTTCCTTCTGTTTTGCTTTTTAATTTCATTCCATTGTGATCAGAGAGTATACTTGACATGATTTTATTCCTTTTAAATTTATTTATACTTATTTTATGACCTAACATATAATCTATCCTGAAGAATGTTCCATGTGCACTTGAGAAGAATAAATATTGTTGGGTGAAGTGTTCTGTAGGTATCTGTTAGGTCTAATTGGTTTATTGTAGTGTTGTTCAAGTTCAGCATATCAAATCCTGGGAGACTGTAATATTTGTTCCATTCATAACCTTTATCTCTTGAATAAAATCAGAGTATTTTAATGATATGAGACCACAGGTGTTTCTGATGGAGAAACAGGCAGTTTAAGTTTAAGCAGAGGAAATGCATCAGAGAATATAACATAGCCACATGAGAAATAGAAATAAGTCCGGGACTCAAATAAAAGTTTAAGCAGAAGAGTGGGAACCTGAGTTGTTTAAAGGGGTGCACTGGTCTGAAACCCATCAATAAGGTCGTGAGGACAGAGGAAGAGTTGATAAACAATGGTAATCAAGGATCCTTTTCAAGCCAATAATATTTCTTTATTCTTTTTTAAAAAAACAGCTTTATTGAGGTATAATTTATAATCCATAAGTTCACCTGTTTTTCAGTGTACAATTCAGTGATTTTTAATCAGTTTATAGATTGTACAACTGTCACCACAGTTCAATTGTAGAACATTTCCATCACTCCAAAAAGATCCATCATGCTCATTTACAGTCACCCTTTATTCTATATTTTACCTTTTATTTTTGTATGATGTAATACACTCAAGTATATTCAAGTACTTCTCTCATCTAGTCATCTAGTCCTTATCAGACTAAGTAGTATTGATAAAAACTGAGGTTTAGAGAAGTTACTTGCCTAAGTCATATATCTACTATCTTATGTAACTATTAATAGAACTAAAAATCAGTTGTCCTTAATTGTTCCATCTACTAAATTATAGTGCCTTAACTGTTTATAGTTCAATTGAAGTTTGGTCCTTACATTACTTTTAAGAAATTAATTAAGAGGTAATTGCCTATGTTGGTTTTTTATTTACTAGACATTTTATGTTGGAAATTTTTATTATCAAAAATACTCCTCTACATCTAAATAATCCCTATCAGCAAATAGTCCTTGCCTATAACTAAATCACTTGAATCACCTATGATTTAAGGAACTGTGCATTGAGAGATAAAGGGTCATTTTGAAAATTAGTACCTTAGCCTCATTATGGCTTATAAGGGAGGACCTCTCTTTCCCCATTCATCTGATAGTTATTGCACGTGTACCCTGTGCTCTGGGTTGTTCCTGATACTCTTCTGAGATTGCTATCCTTAACCCCCTCTAATTTCCCTCCTTTTTTCCCCAAAAGGTCAGGGATCTTGAGAGAAATATAAATGGCTGAGAAGTGACTTCTTCCTAGTTTGTTCAGTTCCTCTATAAATGAACTTTCACTTGGATGGAACTGCTAGTAGTAGGTGGATGAGATTTATAACTGTGGTAGGTGCTTAAGACTGCCTACCAAAGCGAGTCCTTTCCTTCCTTTAGTATCCCAAACCTATGTTGTCCATAGTAGGATTCACTTTTGGTTTCTTTGGATACTAGATAACTGAGAAATAAAGGTACGGATAGCTGTGTCTGTAATATAGAAATTTAAAATTGTTTACTTATATTAATTATAGTTACCCCCAGAAATAGAGAATGGAAAACTCAGGAGAGACTGAGTGGATGCAGATCAAGGTGAAAGGAAAGAAAGTAGTCAGAAGCAAATCAAGAGGCTTGGAGAGCGTTTTCAACAACTGCAGTGAGGTTTGTTTGAAGAGAGTTTAGGCATGGGGGGAGTAGAGTTTGGGAGTGGGTCTGGAGGAGGAAGAAGAGGACTTAGGATGCACAGTTTAATATAAGCTTTAATCTTAACTTTACATACCTCAGTTATAGATAGAGGAAAAATTGGAAAAGCATAGTTATTTTATGATCAAGACTACTGCTTTAATAGAAAAATGGACAAAAGACATGAATGGGCAGTTCACAAAAGAAGAAATATGAATACCTAAGTAACACATGAAAAAGATGCAGAATCTAACCAATTATCAGAGAAATTCAGTATAATGCAGTTGACTGTGTAAGGTCAAGAACCATCTATGTGTCATTCTTCATTTTATCTCTACCTCCTAGTTAGTGCCTAACTAAGGTGCATATATTTGTTGAATAAATGAAATAACAAATGACATTGGGGTAAATTTTTTTTTAACCTCTTAGATTGGTGGCACAATTTAAAAAGACTCATAATGCCTAGGATTGAAGATGGCGTGGTTAAAGGGCAGTCTCATACTCTGTTGGTGAGGCTATCAATTGACACAATCTGTTTGGAAACCAGTTCAGTGATATATATTAAAATGGTACAGCACATACCCTTGACTCAGCAATTCCACATCTAGAAATTTATCTAAAGGTAAAATAGAGTGTACATACACATACACACATTCATTGTGGTGTTTGTAATTCTAGATTCTGGATACAACTCAATTACCTATTGGAGGTTTCTGGTTAAATATTTAATAAATACTATACAGCCAATAAAAGAATGAGGTAGAATTCATATGCATTGGTGTGGACCTATGTTTATTGTTTGTTAAATGAAATTAAGATTACAGGTGTAATCATTTATATTTTGTCTAAAATAGATATGTATGATTATATGTTTCTCCTCAGAATGTTAATAATATTAATTCTTTATTTTTGGGGAATCAAATTATTGGTGACTTTTACTTTTTTTCTTTTTTTGAGACAGAGTCTCGCCCAGTTGCCCGGGCTAGAGTGCAGTGGTGCCGTCGTAACTCATTGCACTCTCAAACTCGGGCACTCAAGGGGATACTCCTGCCTCCGCCTCCGAGTAGCTGGGACTACAGGCACACGCTACCGTGCACGGCTAATTTTTCTGTTTTTTGTAGAGATGGGATCTTGCTCTTGCTTAGCCTGTTCTCGAACTCCTGACCTCAAGTGATCCCCCCACCTTGGCCTCCCAGAGTGTTAGGATTACAGGCCTAAGGCACCGCACCCAGCCTACTTTTTTTTTTTTTTCCTTAGAGACAAGATCTTGTTCTGTCGCCCAGGCTGGAGTGCAATGGCACGATCATAGCTCACTGCAGCCTTCAACAGTTGGGCTCAAGCTGTCCTAACGGCCTCAGTCTCCAGAGCTGGGACTACAGGTGCACGCCACCATGCCTGGCTAATTAAAAATTTTGTTTTCATGGAGATGGGGTCTCCCTATGTTGCCCAGGCTGGTCTTGAATTCCTGGCCTCAAGCAGTCTTCTCACCTCAGCCTCCCAAAGTGCTGGGATTACAGGTGTGAACCACACCATACCCTCGAGTTTTTGAACACAGAGCAAGTATTACTTTTATAATGGGAAAACCAAAACCATCCATCAAGATATATCTCTTCTGAAAAATACATAGGTGGAAGAATAGTACTCTATTCACATTTACAAGAACAGCCGAAACATTTACTGAGGGCCAACAAAGAAGATTTAGCTAAATAGGAGACATCCTACATCCTGTGTAGGAAAACTTGATATTCAGATTTTAATTTTCTTGTGTTTAGCTTGTGAGAATTCTGAATGTAACACATTCTGATGTTAGTTGAGTTAGTTGTATCTAATTCTTATCTATACACTACTTAACACCTAACAATTCTACATCTGAGTGTACTCTAAAGAAATAACTATGGTGATGTGTATTTTGAGAAAATAATGTGCTTTTCCTGATTGCTTTTCTGTTTGTGTAACTTTCTTTAGAGCCCATAAATATATTCAGGGTTGTATTTACAATGATTTTAATTCTAGATTGGGCAAAAGAAAAAGAAAAGTGAAACAATAAGGGATTGGTGAAATGAAGTTGGTACCTTCCATACCTTTTATCCCATCTTATACAATCAAACAGCTGCATTTGAGGGGAGGGGTGTTGGTTTTTGGTAATTTTTTCTCAAAGATGGATCCAGTCACATTACAGACATTGTGTTGCATCTTCTTTTTCCTACATGACAATAATTATGGAAATTCCTCCAAGTTGGCAAAGATCTACCTCGTTTGTTTTAAAAGCTGAATAATAAATAGTTCATCATATGGGTAAACCACAGTTTATTTAACCATTTCTGTGTTCTCGGGCATTCAGTTGTTTTCTGTTGTCCTACCAGTAAAACCATGCTGCAGTAAACATTCTTGGAGCTATGGCTGTGCTTTTAATTAACAGTACCGCTAAGGAGGCTGTTGGGCTGAAGGATTTGTCTGTTTTTTCTAGTTGAGTTTGAAACCTGGCTTCACTATTTTGATATCTTTGTTACTTTAAAAAAAGTACTTAACTCTCAATTATTATTAAATAAAACTTTTGTTTCCCATTGAATTGAGTTCCTTAACTGTTAAAATCCCGTGTATCTTAGAGTTTATTTCTGGTCTCTGTTTTGTTTTACTGATCAGTTGTTGATTTTTGTGCACTGCCATGCTATTTTGATAACAGTGGTGCCTTTATAGTAAATTTTACTATCTAGTGTGGTAAATTCTTATTCTCTCCCCAGTGCTTAGTATATAGTAGATGCTTGTTGCATATTTATTAAATTAATAAGTATAACTTAATAAGTATTGAATCTTGCCTTACATAAATTTGGGATGCCATTAGGGAGATTGAATCTTACCATGTTGATAGTATGCCCTTCTAGCCAAGCATGATATTGCAGTGTAACTTTCTTAAGTGTAATACACAGTGGCACAGAGGAGGAATTGAGGAGAATTGGATGATCATTGTGAATTTGGAGGGACAAGGGGATTCCTCATTAGGCATGAGAGAAATACTTTAGCCCTACTGAAGGGAAAGTTTGATAGTAAATCCCAAGGCTGGAAAATGCTGAAAAGCACCCCCAGTGCTCTATTAAATGTTATCACTCTCTTCCTCCCATCTTTTATTTTTAAAAATTTCACAGACTTGCAAGAGAGGTACTGTGTAATGAACATCCATATGCCCTTCACCCAAATGTACTGATTGTTAACATTTTTACTGTAATTACTGCTGCTCTCCTCCTCCTCCTCCTCCTCTTCCTCTTATTCTTCTCCTCCTCTTCTTCTCTCCCCTTCCCCAACACTAATTTATACATGCTAGATACATATTTGGATGGGTATTGAACCATTTGAGAGTTGCAGACATGATGACTTTTCACTCCTGTATGCTTTAGTATGTATGTACTTAGAATCAAGGACATTCTACATAACCAAATACAGTTATCACAGTTGAGAAACTTAACATTGGTGTGATTATCTGAAATATTGTCCTTATTCAGATTTCTCCTCAAGTGGCCCAGTAATGTCCTTCACAAGCATCTCCTTCCCTCCTGGTGCAGGATCTGGGTAATGAAGGATCATGTGTTTCATTTAGATGTTGTCTTCTTGTCTCCTTGAATACAGAAGTAATCCCCAGGACCCTTTCTTTTTTTTTTAATTTTTTAATATTTTTTGAGACAGAGTTTTACTCAGTCACCCTGGGTAGAGTACAGTAGTGTCATTGTAGCTCACTGAAGTCTCCAACTCCTGGGCTCAAGCTATCCTCCTGCCTCAGCCTCTCTGGTGTACACCACCACACCTGACTAACTTTTTCTATTTTTAGTAGAGATGGTGGCGGGGTGTGGGGCAGTCTTGCCCTTGCTCTGGCTGGTCTTGATTCAAGTGGTCCTCTCGCTGCCTCCTGCCTCAGCCTCCAGGAGTGCTAGTATTATAGGCATCCCAGGACATTTTTTCTGATCTCATGATAATGACATTTTTGAAGAGTCCAGGCCATTTTTGCAGAATGTTTCTCAATTAGGTTTACCTGTTTACTCATGATTAGATTCAGGTTAAATGTTTTTAGTGGGAAGACTACTTATGTGGTGATGTGTCATGTATCTTCAGTGCATCACATCTGGAGACACATCATGTCAGTTTGTCCCATTACTTATGTTACATTTGATCAATTGATTAAGGGTAGTGCTTACTGTATTTCTCTATTTTAAAGGGTTTTTTTTCCTCTTTGTAATTCATAGTCTGTGGGGCGATACTGAATATTCATTCTCCCCAAATTTTTCACTCAATGGTTGTAGCACTCATTGATGATTCTTGCCCCAGTTATTACTTCCGTGTCTGCAAAAAGGTGACTTTCTAATTCTTTTATTTCTTCTACATTTGTTAGTTGGCGTTCTTCTATTATTTCCTCCCAGCTTTATTTCTCTATATTTTATTTTATTTTTATTATAATTATGTACTCAGGGATTCTTTTTTATTTAATTGGTTATATTCCATTCTTGTCATTATTCATTTTGATGCTCAAATGTTTTTAAATCTGACCAGTGAGAACCCCTTAAGGCACTGGTTCCTGTGCCCTTTTGATATGTCTTGTTGATCTAAAGGGAAAAAAAACTGAGAAAAAATTAATATAGGTAGAGTTTATTTAGGCCAAGTTTAAGGACTGCAACCTGGGAGCATAGATTCAAGTTGCCCTGAATATATGCTCCAATTAACAGCAGTTACAAATGGATTTTTAAAGGAAAAGAAGAGGTAGTTCCTAAGTTGTTTACCAGTGGTTTACATTAAAATAACATTAGCTGTTGATTGGCTGTACATTGTTCTTTGTATCACAAGTTCCAGGACCTCGAAGATACTGGGTAAGGCAGCTAGTCTATGAAAAAAAGTGCTTTAAATAATCTCTATGGGGAAAGGATGCAGGGGAGGAGGGCCATGATGGAAGTCTCATACTCTTGTCTCTCTGGGCCTGATACATTTTGCATACCTCACATAGCTCAGAGGGCTTTGAGCTATTATTCTTTTCTCAGTCTTCATCTATTTTTGAGCATTTTCTTACTGTTACAATAAGATTTTTTTGTTGCTAACGTGGTACCTTCTCTGCTGCAGCCCTGGAGTCAGGTATTTCTCTAAGAAGTCCTTTTCCCTTTTAGTGAAGAATAACATTAGAAATCAAAATCTGGGTGTCAGAGGTGCTCCTTTCTGTTGGGGTACCACTGCTCCTAGATTCTCTCAGCAGACAAAGCTAGAGACTGAGGGACTGGGACACAAAAAGAACAACCGCCATCTTGCTTCTCCCCGAGCACCACCATTTCCAACACTCCCTCCCAGAAGATAAGCTTCTGTTTCCCGTGGAAACTGCCAAAAAGTCTCCCCCCCTTCAAGCCCCATAAGTCCCCTCCGAAAGCCCTTAAAACTCCTCAGCCTGTAAGAGCCGGGGTCTTTGTCCTTTTGGCCAGAGGCCCTTCTCAGGTTTCATTATTAAAACCGGTCTTTGCTCGCCAAAGCCATCTCTTGCCTCTATTCTTTTCTCCCTCTACCTGTCATTTTGGTGCTGAAACCCAGTAACCGGCATTGGGAGCGGACCTCTTTGCAACCCAGGAAGTAGTGGGCTGCACTAGCTCGCCCGGGCTTACTCCTGGATCCTAGAGTGTCTGGTTACCCAGCCCGTCCAACCCTTGCCTTTTCCATATCTGGACCCTCAGCCTCTACAAGATCAGGCAGTCCACCCCAGCTCTCAGATGAGTTCCTTCGGGGTCAGGTCCAAGTCGGGGGTTTATACCCACCTGCCAGTTACCAGGAGGTTTCTGGATTCTTCTCGTCTCTCTCTCTCTTTCACTTTCCTGGCTTTGGCGGCGAGAGGTCATTTGCCAATTCCTTCTCAAACATCCAACAGCCAAATGATTTGCCTGAGCACAGGTAAGAAGTGGCCTTCTACCTCGTCCCCCCTGGTACCTGGGGGGCGGGATTCGGCCATCCCTATATTCCCAGGGAATTTTCGGGACCCTTGGTTGCAGTTTGAGAACTCAGGGACGCCTGCTTCTCAGCTGCCTCCTCTCACCTCTTTTCTGTAGGTTCATTTCAGGCTGTCGCTCCTCTGAGGGGGACACTTTTCGGAGTCAGCGAGACACCTTCGGCTAACTTCACCATGGGCTCGGGTGCCTCTGCCATTCTGCCATCTTCCCCTTTGGGGTGTCTTCTTCTTAACCTCTCAAAACTGGGCCTACAGGGTGACCTTAAAAAGAAATGCGTCGTTTTCTTTTGTAATACGGCATAGCCCCAATATAAATTAGATAACAACCAATGGCCGGAAAACAGCACATTTGATTATCAGATCCTTTGCAATCTGGACGGTTTCCTATATGAGAATGGCAAATGGTCAGAAGTCCCCTATGTACGGGCTTTTTTCTATCTCCGCTCGTGCCCGTCCTTGTGCCAGGACTGTTACCCTCACCAAGCTCTTTTATTGGGAGAAAAACCCTCCTTCTAGTCGGTCTTTGATCCTGCTGATGAGCCCCCTCCTTATGCACGAGGATGTTCTACTTCTCCGACCGCATCAGCTCCCCATTCCCCTCCCAAACCACTATCTCCTGACGCCATGACGCCCCCACTCCCTTCCTGCCCGTCTCCCCCCATAACCCGATCTAAAGATGAGACTCGGCCCAGTCCCGGGCCCTCGCATCTTTTTCCCCTCCGGGAAGTAGTGGGAGTAGAAGGCATTGCGCGAGTCCATGTCCCTTTTGCCGTGGCTGACCTTTCCCAAATCAAAAACCAACTGGATTCCTTCTCAGAAAACCCCACACAATATAGGCAGGAGTTCTTATATCTCACCCAAACCCTCACCTTAACTTGGCATGACTTATATGTCACCCTAACTTCCACTCTAACACCACAGGAAAAGGAACTCATCTGGTGTTCGGCCGAGCCTCACACCGATGAGCTACACACTCAATCCAGCCATAACCCAATCGCGGCAGAGGCTATTCCCTCTCGAGAACCTAATTGGACCTATCAGCAGGGTGACCCTGGCATCCAATCATGAGATCACGTGGTGACCTGCCTCTTAGCAGGCATGGCCAAAAACGCCCATAAGGCTGTAAGCTGGGACAAGATTACAGAGGTCCCACAGGGGCCACAGGAAAACCCTGCCCTCTTTTTATCTCACCTGACAGAGGCCTTGACCAAATATACCAACTTAAACCAGGAATCCCCGGAAGGACAGACTCTCTTACACCTTCATTTTCTCTCTCAATCTGTCCCTGACATCCACAAGAAATTGAAAAAACTAGAGAAGGGGCCCCAGACCCCACGGAGAGAACTCCTTGACACGGCCTTCAAAGTTTTTAACAATAGGGAGGAGGAACATCAGGCCCAGAAAGAGAAACATCTTTGCTTAAATACCAGATGCTTACTCCGTTGTCCAAAATCCGGCTCGAAACAACTCTTACAAAGGGAATCCCCCAAAACCCCTGGGCACTTGCTTTCGATGTAGCACATCCGGACCCTGGGCAAAACCTGTCCTAATCCTCGTCCATCCTCTAAGCCGTGTCCATTGTGCAGCCAATGGGGCCACTGGAAGATGGACTGCCCTCAACAGGGATACCCTTCCTGCTTGGGCGCACCATCTGAGGCCCCCAGAGCTCCACCTAACGAGCTCTCCTCCCTCTTGGCGCTGACACCAAAGGACTGAGGCTGCCCGGGCTTATCAGCTCCCACGTCCGGCGTGTCCACCAAGCCTCGGGTAATCAGGATGGTGTCCGGTAAGACTGTTTGATTTCTTCTGGATACAGGGGCAAGTTTTTCTGTTCTAACTGAATTCCATGGCCCACTGTACCGCTCCTCCATCTCTGTAATTGCCATGAAGGGCATCAAGGAAACCCCACTTGAAACTCCCCCTCTTTATTGTACCTTTTTCAATACCATTTTTATACATTCTTTTTTAGTTATTCCCCATTGTCTTACTCCTTATTTGGAAGGGATCTCCTCCATAAACTGGGTGGACAAATTCACTTCCCACAACACACTCCAGCCCCACAGTTGGTTCTTTGCCAAGAGCTCCCCCCTGTCCAAAAAGTGAGGAGACTCTACTTTCAGAAATTGACCCACCAGTCTGGGACACTGACTATCCAATCGTAGCCCGTCGTCATGACCCTGTGCGGGTTTTCCTGAAGGACCCCTGTTGCTACATATCTGTCCCTCAATACCCCCTCAGTCCACAAGGACTGAGGGGCATAAAACCTATTATTTCTTGCCTTCTCTCCACGGGTATCCTTACCCCTATTCACTTTCCTCATAACACCCCCATTCTTCCTATCAGAAAACCAAATGGCGCCTACCGTCTAGTTCAGGATCTTCGTCAAGTAAATGCAGTGGTGATTCCAGTACACCCGGTGGTGCCTAATCCCTACACCCTCCTTTTGCAAATACCCTCTTCTGCCACCCTTTCCTCTGTTCTCGATTTAAAGGATGCCTTCTTTTCCATCCCCACCCATAGAGATTCTCAACTTTTATTTGCATTTACTTGGACAGGTCCCAACTCACATGTGTCCCAACAATTGACCTAGACAATTTACCTCAAGGGTTCAGAGACAGCCCCCATTATTTTGGTCAAGCTTTACAGGCTGACTTGGCCCGCTTTTACCCAGCCCCTAGTTCTCTATTACAATATGTAGATGACCACCTCATCTGCAGCCCTTCCTGGCAAAATGCCAGAATAAAACTATTCTCAATTTCTTGGCCCAGTACGGATACCAGGTCTCTTAGAACAAAGCCCAACTCTTGTCTCCCAAAGTATGCTACCTCGGGCTTTTAATATCACTCCAACTCAGGGAAATCCCAAAAGAGCAAAAAGAGGCAGTTCAAAAAATACCTCTGCCTGCCACAAAAAGAGATCTCCTCTCCTTTCTTGGCCTCACAGGGTATTTTCATATATGGATCCCTAATTTCACCTTAATTGCCAAACCCATGTACAGTGCTACAAAGGGAAACTTAGATGAACCTCTTCCCTTTACCCCTGATATGTGTACATCCATCAAGACCCTCAAACAGGCCTTACAACAAGCCCCTACACTGGGGCTTCTGAATCCCTCCGGGCCCTTCCATTTATATCTGCACAGTGCCCAAAACCTGACTCTGGGCCTCCTGGCCCAGCCTGTAGGAGATTCTGTACAACCAATTGCTTATTTTTCTAAACAATTAGGCCCCATTTACCAGGGGTGGCCACTATGCTTGAAGATACTAGCCACTGCTTCTCTACTTATCCCAGAAGTGCAAAAGATGACTTTCTGTGAGCCCCTAGTAGTTTTTTCCTCCCACAACCTCCAGGATATGTTAAGTCACAAAGCTCTTTCCTCTGTTTCTCCTTCTAGAATTCAAGCTCTTCATGCCACCCTGATACAGTCCCCATTTCCTTCCAACACTGCTCACCACCTAACCTGGCCACTCTTGTACCTTCTAATCATTCATTCGACCCTGAAGACTTTCACTCTTATTCTGATATTATCGATGACTCCCTCACTCCCTTTCACCACATTGGCACCAACCCCATACCAAGTGCCCCTGACTGGTTCATAGATGGCAGTGCTACTAAAGCACCGCCCCTCTCGGCAGGCTACGCCATTGTCCAGGCCTTCCAGGACCTGACACGGGTGCACAATTTCCTGCGAAGATGCCCCCCGCAACAACTTCCCAGCAAACAGAACTAATTGCCTTAACCCAGGCACTAACCTTGGCCAAAGGGAAAAGGGTTAACATCTATACAGACTCTAAATATGCATATAAGAGGCTACATTCCAATGCCCAAATATGGACAGAATGAGGTTTCTTAATGGCAAAAGGCTCTCCTATTATTAATGTCAAATTAATTAATTCCCTCCTCCAGGCTGCCTTAGTCCGCGATCAAGTCTCCCTCATCCATTGTAAGGGCCACCAAAAGGACCTAAGTTATCCTTCTACAGGCAACCAAGAGGCTGACTTTTGGGCCAAACAGCCCACCTCACATCAGGCTGTCCCTCATTATATCTTCCCTCTGATTGGTGAAGACAACCCACAATACACTTAACCCCAAATTGAAAAGCTCAAGGAGGAGGGAGCACATTTTTTTAAATCCATGTTGGTATAAGAATCATAAGCTAGTCCTCCCCCATAAATCCACCCTCCCTCTCCTCAAAAGCCTTCATTCTGTCTTCCATGCAGGCCCAGTTCCACTTCAACACTTTCTCACTACTCATATTCACCTTTTACCTCAACACAAGGAATTACTTCAAACCCTTACCAAGGAATGTAATATTTGTCAAACCACCTCTACCCAATCCAACATCTGGTCTCCCCTGTTCCCCACTCACCAAGTCAGGGGCTCACTACCTGGACAGGATTGGCAAGTTGATTTCACTCAGATGCCCCCTATCTGGAAAACATGCTATCTTCTGGTGTTCATTGACACTTTTTCAGGATGGGTGGAGGCCTTCCCTACCACCAACAAATGGTCCTCCACTGTTACCTAAAAGCTCTTAAATGATATTATTCCCAGATTTGGTTTCCCCACCTCCCTACAGCCTGACAATGGACCTGAATTCATCTCTCAGGTTACTCAAAATCTTGCTTCAGCCTTAAACATCACTTGGAACTTCCACATCCCTTATCACCCCCGATCTTCTGGAAAAGTGGAGCAGATGAATGGAATCCTAAAAAACCTTCTCACCAAATATTCCATGCAAACTCACAGGGACTGGCTTTCACTTTTGCCCTTGGCCCTCTTTAAAGTCAGAGTGATTCTCTGCAAGCCCCTTATGATCAGTCCTTTTGAGGCTATGTATGGGCATCCTTTTTCCCTCTTTTCCCCAAGTACAAAGGAGTTCCCCAAATTTCTGCCATCTCTGGCCACTCCTTTACTTCAAGGCTTTTGGTCTCACCTTTGGGAACACATCCAGTCACACCTCCCAGCTCCCCACTCTGCCCAGACACTGCCTATCCTGCAACCTGGAGATTGGGTCTAGGTTAAAACTTCAGCAGATTTTTGGCTTGTCCTAGTCAGGAAATTTAAGGAAGCAAGTAACTTTCCATGGTCCGAATGGTGCTATTTTAACTTCCTTCATCATTAGGCATTCCTTATAAGAAAGAAAATGTGCCAACTTCCTTCAGACCAGGGGTGGGAAAATGGATAACATGTACTTGTCACTCTTATTTGTCCAAAATTTTCAATAAACAGATTTTATATTAAAAAAAAAAAAAAAAAAAACTTCAGCAGATCCTCTTAAACCCAAGTGGAAGGGTCCATACCAAGTCATTCTGGCCACACCCACAGCTGCCAAGTCAAAGGGACGGGGACACCCCCATTGGTATTACTTCTCTTCCTTAAAAAGGGCACCAGATCCGCAGGACTCAGACCCGAGCCCTCAAGATTCAGATCCCCTATTTTCTTGTTCCATTATAGGACCTACCTCCCTATGCCTAACGAGGAAACAGCAAAGTCCCACGCGTCTCCCTGACATGCTGGAAGAACCAGACACGGATATTCCTGCATAGCCTTTTGTCTCTCTCTCCCCTCACCTTTGAAAATTTTTTGAGAGATCTTTTTATTGATTGGTTGTGTTACTCGCCCTATCACGGTGTAACATCTCCCTTAGAATTCGTTTCACTGGTAGAGGAGCTATGCTTGCAGGGCACCTTTTCTGGATACTCTCCCTCTCAATTCCTCTTTTTCCTCCCTATTCCTACTTTTCCCTCAACACTCCCCCTAACTTAAATGACACCATCTCCCTTGCAGGCTCCTTGCTGGAAAAACATAATTCAACTTTAAAACTCCCATGCTGGGTATACTTTCACCTCTCCCAAATGGCCAATCTTGCCGTGCCCTCTCCTCTTGATAAATGGGTGATGGCGAGAGGGAGCATACACTTTAGGGAGATCCACCACGAGGCCTACACAGCCCAGAACTCCTTCTGGTACAGGACTGCCTCCATCAACGTCTCAACCAGAGGAATGGTCAATGGCCTCGAGATGATCTTACTACCATGAAACCCCCTCAACAATTAGTCCAGGGACCAACTCAAACAGGACTGGTCGTGGCTTTTCAGGCCCCCCTTTGTATATCTAGACAACTCTTTGCACAATCCACTCCAGTGGGGACACTCCCCGAGGGAAGCTGCAACAGTACCATCATCATATCTCTACCTCAGTCACATAGGGATTGGCAACACCCACCTGTGGAGAGCCCTGACAGGGTCCGATTTACTGACTTCCCTACTTTTTCAGGAAACATTTCAGACCACCCCTCTCATTATTGTCTGGGATGAGACACCAGGCCCCTAACCACCACCGGATCCACCTCCAAGTCAAACCTCTTCCAACTAACAGACCAGGGCAACTGTTCATGGGTCTCTACCTTTAACAAGACTGTCCGTCTATTTCTGGACCCATACCTCATACAGGCTACGCCTCACCTCTGAAATAGCTCCTCTCCCTACTAATACCCTTACCTCTTTTACGGCAGCCTCCTTGGGACACAGCCTCCACCTCTGGTCAGCATCCCAGAGCACAGGACACTCATCTGGAAGACCCTTTGGCCCACTAATCACTTTTGACCGCTTTCCTTGTATTGATTGCACTGAAGGTGTATTCTGGCTCTGTGGGACTTCGGCCTTTCTTTGTCTCCCCACCAACTGGACAGGTTCCTGTACACTAGTTTTCTTATCTCCTTCCGTTTACTTTGCCCCGCTTGACATCCCCGTCCCTGTGCCACTCCATGCTAGGTTCAGGACTAGAGCTCGCAGGGCCATACAGCTAGTCCCCCTCTTGGCCACCCTGGGAGTCGCTACCGGGGTGGGGGCAGGAATGGCAGGATTAGGAATTTCCCTAACAGAATTTAGCCGCCTATCCAAAAAAATTTCTGCCAGTCTCGCAGACATTTCTAAACAACTTGTCAATCTCCAAGATCAGGTGGACTCACTGGCTGCTGCTGGTTTACAGAACCGTTGAGGCGTCAACCTCCTGACGGCAGCACAGGGAGGCATTTTTACCCTCCTCCAAGAACAGTGTTGCTTTTAGACTAATAAATCCGGCCTGGTCAGGGATGGGGCAGCCAGACTCCAAAAACAAGCTGAAGAATTCGCTAAAGCTTCTCGCGGCTCTACGTGGAACTTTTCCCTCTTTTATCCAGTGGCTCCTGCCCTTCATATCTCCCATAATCCTAATCCTTTTGGTCCTTTTATTCCTCCCATGTTTAATAAATCTGATACAAAAGTTCATCCTGGACAGGGTCACTGCAATAACACAAATCACAATGCAATAACACGTCCAGATGGTCCTTCACCTACAGACCCTACAGGAAAAAAAGGAACGCTGTCCCCATTCAGCAGGAAGCAGTCAGACCAAAGATCGATACCCCTTTTCTGTATTCAATAAAGGGTCTGGAATGAGGGACCGGGATGCAAAAAGGACAACCGCCATCTTCTCCCCGAGTGCCACCATTTCCAACACTGTCTCCCAGAAGATAAGCTGTTTCCCACGGAGAGTGCCAAAAAATCTCCACCCCCTCAAGCCCTGTAACCCCCTCCAAAAGCCCTTAAAACCCCTCAGCCTGTAAGAGCCGAGGTCTGTGTCCTTTCGGCCAGAGGCCCTTCTCAGGTATCATCATTAAAACTTGTCTTTGCTCGCCAAAGCCGTCTCTTGCCTCTATTTTCTCCCTCTACCTGACAGAGACCATATATACACATACTGTATATGTGTGTGTGTATATATATATGTATATATGCACACACCCCATGTATACACACATATATATACATATACATATATATTTTTAAACATGAGTTCATAGTATTACTTCTAGTTTCCATCCCCTTATGTTCTTTTTCTCTTTATTCCATTCTATTAATATATTTCTCTCTCTCTTCTCCCATAGTAAGATGGCTGGTTGTCCAAAAGTCTCAATAGATTTACTCAACTTGTTCAATCCATAGCAATGAAATTGCTACACCATTATCACTACTAGCACCAAACCTACCAAGTTGAAGATTTGTTTGCATTTCTTTTTGTCCGTAGAATATTGTTTATAATTAATGTATCTAGGAATACATAGCCATTGAAAAGTCAATTAATAAAAAAAATAATAATAAGACTAAAAATTAAAATTAAAAATATATAATTAATGTATCAACTGATACAATTTACCTTAATTAAAAATTTTCGATAGAGAGCCCTCCTTTCTACTTGCTAATTTTCTTTTAAAAATTACTTAATCTAGTAGTCCCACAGATTTTGTTGTGATGTAACAATTTGCTAATTTTAATTGAATCCTATTTCAGTACAATAGTTGCAAGTGTTCTGAGGGCTATGCTATTGTGATATTATGAGAGAGAGAGATATATATGTGTTTTTTTGGTTTTTGTCCATGGTTCCTGGCTCATAGCTCCTGTAACCTTTGTAATTCCCTAAGTGACTAGAGTAGTAAGAGTATCTTTTGTTAACATATTTGGCCTTTTATTCTTCGTTTCTGAAACAGCTCTGGAACAGCTCCAGAGTATAAAGGTGAAGGACAATCTTTTATTTATAACAAATTCTCTTAACTACACCTGAGCTTATGTTAATGAGGTGATTTTTGGAAATTCCCTAGATAACCACGTGGTGGGGGGGGATGGTTGCCAGGGAAACCTACCTAGTGCTCAGAGAATTGGAACTCATTGCCCCACCCCCACCTGGGGGGGAGGGGCTGAAGGTTGAGCTGGCCACCAATGGCCAATGATTTAATCAGTCATTCCTATGTAGGGGGGCCTCCTTAAAAACTCAGAAGGACTGAGGTCAGGGGGCTTATAGGAGGGTGGCACACCCTAACTCCTTATGGAAGGACGTTCCTGCACTCAGGACCCTTCTACACCTCGTCCTATGTAACTCTCACTGTTCATTTCTATGCTTTAAAATATCCTTTATAATAAGCTGGCAAATGTGTTTCCCTGAGTTCTGTAAGCTGCTCTAGCAAATTGATCAAACTGAAGGAGGGGGTCGTGGGAACCCCAATTTTTACCCATCGGTCTGAAGAAGCACAGGTGAAACAACCTGGGGCTTGCAATTGGCATCAGAAGTAGGGGGCAGTCTTGGGGACTGAGCCCTCTACCTATGGGATCTGACTCTATCTCCAGGTAGAGTTGGAATTGAATTGAATTAGAGGACACCTAGTTGGTATTCATTGAAGAATTGACTGCTTGCTAGGTGTGTGGGGGGAAAAGACCCCACACATCTAGTGTTAGAAGCCTGTTGTGTGAGAGTATAGTTTGAGAAACTGAGTTTGTTTATTCCTATATTCTCAGAGCTATGAAATCGTTTTTTACCTGTATGGAAAAAATACACTTCAAATCGACTCATTTAAATTTCACGTTAATTTTAGTGGTGCTTTTGGGGCAAACTTTATTTTATTTTAGGCAGAGATATTGATGTTAATAAACACAGGAGGAAAAAAATGGAACTCATAAATTAGATTAAAAAAAGTCAGATCAGAAAAAAGAGAATAAGAGCTGTTACAGGGCTATTAATTCTTATAAGGAATGAGTTAATTTGGTACTGAGCTGAGCTTCCTTTTTAAAAGGAAAAAAAAGCAGCTTTTTTAAAAGGAAATATTCAGTTGGATCACTTTCATTGCTTAAGAAAAAGTTTCTTTGGCATTGAATTATAGAAAAAATTGTAGGAATAATATCTGTTTTTACAACAAATGTTTCTTGATTTTTAGTGCTGTTGAGTATATAAAATTAAATCGTGTTTTAAAGATGTTTTTGGTGGTTTTCTGATCTTTCAGGACTTGAATTTAGGGTATTTAGACTCAGATATAAATGATTTTTTATGTTGGCAACATCATAGGAGGCCTATTTGAAACTTGTTAGTGATGTAAAATTATTAGTTGGTTCAAATGTACTGGAGGACAATATGTTCTTTGGTTTTATTCTCTGAATACTTAAGTATAGATGTTTTGTGGTAGACATTAAAGAAAGATTCATATACTTTTTGTGGTTCTATGAGGTGCTAAGTGCTAGGGAAACCGAAGAAATCACACTACTTCTATACCTTGCAAAAGCTTATATTGTTTAAGCTTATTAGAATATTATACAAGTGAAAAACAACTTGAATATACATTTCAAACATTTAGAACATTCTTTTTTTTCTAACATTAAATTGCTTTTTTTGTGTAATACTAAATTGTGCAAATCAGAAAGTTTTATTTTTGGATGTTTGCTTTCGCTGTTCTAACAACTGGTAAAAGATCCTCAAGAGTATAGTATTGGTTTTGCTGTTCATTCTAATTTTATAATTATAGTTTCCCCCAATCTTGATTAACTTTAATTTTCTGCCTTAATTTATGAATTACAGAAATGCTCCATATGTATAACCTGATTTGCCCTTTGGGCCCCAACAGGGCTTTTTTTTTTTAAAAAACAAAACCAGTGAAGGTTGTTGCAGAGTCCCTGGTAATCCCTTGTCCCAGGGTTTGACAACCTTTACCATCATTGTCTATTTAACCAAAATTCTTGCTGCTATAAATAAGCTATTTTCCTTGGTTTATTCCAGTGAAAATATGACACTGTCATGATTATAGAGATGCCACTCCCATTTTCCCCTCAAAGGCTTTTTCTTTATCAATACAATTTTAATTACTATTACTAATCCAAGTTAATTTTAGATTCTATAACTGAAAGCCTCAGTTTTGCCATTTATTGAGGTGTTAATTGAAATATTAATATATTTAGAGCAGAAATGTCGTTTTTTAGGGAATCTAGAGCAACAGCAAAGCTGAGGTCAAACTGCCATAAGGATGGACACCAAGGAAGCTGTGTTTGGGACAAAAAGAAATCAAGATAAGGTAGATGCAAAGTAGAGAAAAGAATTGGACCCTGGGGGGAAGGGGTGGTAGGTGGGAGTGGGTTATATGCTTTTGAGGGCCAAGAATAGTTAGATTTCTGAAGAGAAAGCCATGAAAGGCTTATAGTAAATATTGAGGATTTGGGTTTAAATACTACCTTCCCTCCGAGTGTATAAGTTTTAGCTTTTAGCTAGCAGAGTATTTTAAAAATTGGTAAGGTTAAGTGTTTTGATGGGGTGGGTTCTAATATTCTGGGCTAGTGTTTTCTCTCTGGATAGTTGTGGGAAAACCATTACCAAAACCCAGCTTCAGCCCTAATGCCTGTTGTTACTTGAAAGTCAAAAGGGAATCTCTGATTGAAGTGTTAAACTGACAAAATCAGTACAGAAAGTTTAATTTTTCCTTTTATTTTTGTGATGTAAAAATTTTTATTTCTTTTCATAGCAACATGAACCGTGAAGACCGGAATGTGCTGCGTATGAAAGAACGGGAAAGGCGGAATCAGGAAATTCAGCAGGGCGAAGACGCCTTCCCACCTAGCTCTCCTCTCTTTGCTGAGCCATACAAAGTTGTAAGTTGTCCTTCCTTGAACTTTTTTTCCCCATGAGCATGACATTTTTCTATTTAAAATGTTTTAAACATGAATTTTTATATTAGAAAAGAATTATTATGAACATCACTTAACATTTTTTTCCTGTCCTCTAAGTGGAACATACTTTTTTGGGGTAAACTTTCCGTGGAGTATAATGTGTACACGGAAAATTACACAAAATAAGTGTTACGGCTTGAAGAATTTTCACAATGTGAGCAGCTTCATGTAATCAGTACTCAGATGAAGAAATAGAGCATTACCAGCACCCTACAAATCCTCTTCCAGCCCCCCTCCTATTGCTATCCTATACTCTGAAATGTGGTCTGAATTGGCCCAAGTATTCATCTCTATCCTAGCTGTACTACTGACCACGGACAGGCATTTCATCTTTCTGAGCCTTGAATTAAATTAAGATTTGGTGACTCAGTTGGCATTGTCTATTGTTTCCCAGGTGTTCTTTGAGTATAATATCAATAAAAGATGAATATTTCATAGATACTTTTGTTTCTCCTTGTTTCTTGCCATGTGCTTACTTAGTTTACTTAGTTTCAGAGACTATTGAGACTATTAATATATTTGAAAAAATGTGTCTTCAGTATCAGATTCTTTTTCTGTTATTGTAGACAGTTGGTTATAACTTATTTCACTAAATTTTTATTGGTGCTTCTAACTATAACATTGAATTATAAGGAATATCATGTTTTCATAGACTGGTAAAATATTTGGCTGGCTATTGTGCTGGCATGGAACTTAATTACGTGAGGGCAGATTACTTACTTTTTTGTTCTTTAAAAGATTTTTACTGCTGTTCCAGTATGTTTGTTGGTGAAATTTGGATTTTTTTTCCCCTCCTGGAACCTATTGTATAGATGTTCTATAGAATGTTTGTATTTTAGCATGGCTGTTTTTAGACACTTTTAAATGAATTTTTTTTACTATAGAAATTATATGTTCAGAGTTTGCTTCTAGGTGTTAACTTTAAAATATAAGGTGGAGCTTCCCTTTGAAAAGTCCCTTTCCATTTGAAATTTGGAAAATTCATGTAGAAGCATATTTTATTTCTGATTATGCTAATTCTATAATTTTATTTTACATTTTTTTGTAGACTAGCAAAGAAGATAAGTTATCAAGTCGTATTCAGAGTATGCTTGGAAACTACGATGAAATGAAGGATTTCATAGGAGACAGATCTATACCAAAGCTTGTTGCAATTCCCAAGCCTACAGTACCACCAACGGCAGATGAAAAACCTAACCCAAATTTCTTTGAACAGAGACATGGAGGCTCTCATCAGAGTAGCAAATGGACTCCAGTAGGACCTGCACCCAGTACTTCTCAGTCTCAGAAACGGTCCTCAGGCTTACAGAGTGGACATAGTAGCCAGCGGACCAGTGCAGGTGGCAGTAGTGGCACTAACAGTAGTAGCCAGAGGCATGACCGTGACTCATATAGCAGTAGTGGGAATAGTAGCCGGAAAAAAGGCCAGCATGGATCAGAATACTCCAAAGCACGCTCTTCCAGCCCTGGAAAACCCCAGGCTGTTTCTTCATTAAGCTCCAGTCATTCCAGGTCTCATGGGAATGATCACCATAGCAAGGAACATCAGCGTTCCAAATCACCTCGGGACCCTGATGCAAACTGGGATTCTCCTTCCCGTGTACCTTTTTCAAGTGGGCAGCACTCAAATCAGTCTTTCCCACCTTCTTTGATGTCAAAGTCCAGTTCAATGTTACAGAAGCCCACTGCCTATGTGCGGCCCATGGATGGACAGGAGTCCATGGAACCAAAGCTGTCCTCTGAGCACTACAGCAGCCAATCCCATGGCAACAGCATGACTGAGCTGAAGCCCAGCAGCAAGGCACATCTTACCAAGCTGAAAATACCTTCCCAACCACTGGATGTAAGTCACACATTTAGAGCTTTTAACATTGTGACTGTGTGAAGCAATTGACCATGAAATGACGAACTTGAAGTACCCCTTTGCCTTACTAGTAAAGAGTGTAAAAGTTTAAATATGAAAAAAAAAATTTAAACAAAGACTTGTGAGTGACTCCCAAGAGGATCCATTGAGCTGTTAGCTTCCCCTCTTGGGAAATAGAGGAAATGGCATTCATGGTTTTAAATATTAAAATGACAAGTCAGTTATAGAATAAAAGCATGATCTATCAGTACCTTACATTTCTTCCTATTGATTTTGTGGAATAATATACCTTATTTTCTTTTGTTTAAAAAGAAAATTAACTTTTCTATTCTCATAGAGAGTCTCCTGAATGAGATGCAGGCCATGGTTTATGGTGGTAAATGTTGGGACTTTCAGGTCCATGGAGATAGTAATGTTGTATAGTTTGGATGCTGTAATCTTTTCCTGTGGTTATACTTAAAGGATTGAAACAGCTACTCCAGATTCATACTAGTGGTTAGAAATTTACAGTGTTTATAATGCTATTTTGAGAACATTTAAAATAATCTTTCCTGTGGCCTTGGGAAACTCATTGTTAGTGGCATTTGTCATCTAATTACTCCTCTTAAGAGAATAGTAAAAATGGTAATTCATTCTTTCTTTAAACAGCATGATCTTTAGAGTTAGACTTAAGTTCAGCTCACTAATTCTTGTTTGTGCCTTAAAACTGGGGTCCCCAACCCCTTCCTTCCAAGTGTTCCCTGACCTAGCAAGCTGGGATCACCTCTCTTGATCATAGGCATAGAGAGCAACTAGGTCAGGATAGGCTCCTCACCATGGCCCCACGCGTGTGAAGTCAGGGGCTCACTCTGCAGGGGCCTCAACTCCGCGGCTGGCATAGATGGGCAGGGACAGGTGCACTTAGAGATTGAGTCCTTCCCCAACCAGGAAACATTCTGTCCACAGCATTTGCCAGCAGAAGCGTGAAAGGTGAGTGCTGCCTGGCTTTTGCCCTTGGTCAAGTATACCCAGTTCATTTTCAGTATGAGAAAATAGGGCTCCACCCCAAGGCTGTGGAGATAGCCCCTACCCTTAGGGTGTTCCCCATCCCCTGGCAAGAGAAAATATGCAGGCAAGTAACCCACAAGGCAGGTTGTGTAGGACGAGGATAGATGGGTGAAGGTGCTACATGCTGAGCGAGAATAAAGTGACTAAATCTGCAGGCTCTTGACTTACATTTGAGTGATAACAGTTTTTGTATGTCAGTACCAAGAACATCCTTTTACTCAACTTTTGGTCTCAATGATAATGAATTCAGCCTCATCACATGGATCTGATCATAAAGCCCATTACTGAAACAAAACTTGAATGATCTTAACTTTGAAAAAGCCATATGAATTTGACAAAAGGTGGTCCAAGGTCCTAATTTTTAGAACATGGGCTCCCCGCTCTGTCCTACCTCAGGGTGATGTTGAATATTCATTGCTTTAGAAAATCCTGCTGTTTTTGTGAGCCAGAAAATTAGATTCACTTCTACTCACCTTCCATTGGCAAGGACTAGTCTCACGGGTCTCACCTAGTTGTCAGGTGGCTGGGAAATGTAGCCTGGAGGTGTTCCCAGGAGGAGGAGGAGACACAGAGATTGCTGAGCACTAGCAACGTCTTCTACAGTCTGTTAATGTAGTGAATTACTTTTCTTTATCATGAGATATGATTTGATTAGATACACTTGTAGATTTGATTAGATAATATTTTATTTAGGGATTTAGCATCCATGTTTATAAGTGAAACTGGCCTGTATTTTTCTTTATTTGTACAGTCCATAGTCCATACTTCAAAATTAAGCGACCTTAAGTCAGGCAATATTTTCTCTTTTTTTCTATTTTCTGAAGCAGCTCATTTAAGATAGAGATTGTCTGCTCCTTGGAAGTTAGTAGAATGCACTTGTAAAATCTGGGTTTGAGACTTTATGGGAAGAGGTTTTAAAATCATTTCAGTTTCTTAGCTGGTTATTCACATTTTCAGTCATTTTTGTGCCAATTTTGGCAATTTTTGTTTTCTAGAAATGTATTCATTTCATCTATATTTTCAAATGTGTTATATCATTATTTATATTATTTCTTTGTAAGTTTTTAAATGTTTGTTGTTTTTGTCATTTCCTCCTTTTTCTGTAGTCCTTTTTTTTTTTTTTTTTTTTTTAATCTTCTGTCAGTTGTTCTTGATCAGTCTCCCTAGAGCTGCGGTCCCCAACCCCCAACCCCTGGGCCTTGGGCAGTGGACCAGTATTGGTCTGTGGCCTTTTAGGAACCAGGCTGCACAGCAGGAGGTGAGGAGCAGGCAGAGTGAGCTTCATCTGTATTTACAGCCGCTCCCCATCTCTGGCATCACTGCATAAACTCCGCCTCCTGTCAGATCAGCAGCGGCATTAGATTCTCATAGGAGCGTGAACCCTACTGTAAACTGCACGTGTGAGGGATCTACGTTGTGCGCACCTTATGAGAATCTAATGCCTGATGATCTGAGGTGGAGCTGAGGCGGTGATGCTAGGGCTGCAGAGCGGCTGCAAATACAGATTATCATTAGCAGAGAGGTTTGACTGCACAATAAATGTAATGTGCTTAAATCATCCCCAAACCATCCCGCTATCCCCCCACATCTGTGGAAAAATTGTCTTTAATGAAATGATGTGTCCGTGGTGCCAAAAAGATTAGGGACTTCTGCCTTAGAACAAGCAACTTAACCTTCTTGATTTAAGAAAGACTGTGTAAAATGTCCGTGTTCCAGACCAGTAATCTTTCAATAATACTTGTTTTACTCTGTTGGTTGGTTTATGTGAAATGATATATCTTAGTATTATGGTATATTTTGTATATAAAAAACTCTAAGATTTTGGGGCAGCTGCTCACCTGAAAAATTGCATTTTAAAAATTGTTCCTAATCTAAAGTATAAGAAAGGTAAACATTTTAAAACCTTTGAAAAATATAAAGTTCCTCAAGCCGTGTATAGTTTGGTGATTAAAATTTTCTGGTGCTTGAAATATTTGTATTTAAGGAAATTAGTCCAAAGATTCTAACTAGTGTTCTGATTCAGAGTAGTGGGATCATAAATAATTCTAATAATATTTTTAAATCTGTGAAGCAAATATTAAAAATCTAGTAATAAATTACTCCAAATCTAATGTGTGCTGCTTTTTCTCTTTCTTAAGGCATCAGCTTCTGGTGATGTGAGCTGTGTGGATGAAATTCTAAAAGTAAGTTTTTTTTTGTTAATCATTTCAATCTTTTTAAAATTATGATGTTCTGCCATTCTCATACCCTCCTTCCATTTATTTTTCACAAAGGATCTGAAGCAACATATTGCTTATATGTGTAACTTGATTGTGCGCATCATAAATAATTGACTCTGTTCTGCTTATACTTAGGTTCCAAATCATGTGGTTTGTTTACTTTACTATTTGCCTTCAAAGAGCTGGTTTTATTTTTTGTTTTTAAGTGAAACAAATCCCAGTCTTAAGAGTTTGCCTTGAAAAGAGGAAGAAACCAAATATAGCTTCACTTTCTCAGGCTTATCAGTTAATAATTGGAAGTGCTAAAAAAACTCAGCAGTTAGAATGAAAATACCTTGCTTTGTAATATATGTGTACATACTGGTCAAATACTGCAGTAATAGACCTCCTTTCAGTACTGCACATTTTGAATGTTTAATGGAATATGTTTAAAATTAACACATGACCAAAAAGTACATTCCTCTGTTGGAAAAAGAGAAAGTCCAATGAATTAGTGAGTACCGATGACTGCTTTTTGCTTAGTAGAGAAAACCGTTAGTCACATATTCCTTGTACTTTCTAGATTTTTTTTGTGAGCTCCTGAATTCGTGTCTATACTTGGATTTCACTGTGTATACTTTTGAAAGACTACCTGCATTGGCTGTTCCAATTTTGTTCTCTCCCATTCCTTCCTTTAGCCCACTGTAATCTCCCTTTTACCTCTACCATTTTGCTGAACCTGTTTCTCTAAGGTCATTATCTTCCCCCTCACTCAGGGACTTCATTTGAGTTCTTATTTTCTTTACTCTGCTGTTTTAGTGTTTGTATCTTTTCCTTCTAGAAATGTTCTTCTTTCCTTGGCTGTTATGCTTCATTGTTTTTATTTCCCATCTACCTTTCTTGCCTTTCTTTCTTTGCCTTTTTGGAAGCTTTGTGTCTTCTCTTAAGTATGGGCACATTCTTCTAGACTCCTCTTTTCTTTCTACTTGGACTTGCCTCTCTACCCTTCTTGGCTTAGTCTGTTAGACAGCTATTCAGCCTCCTGCCTTGGCCTCCTTTGCATTTTGGTTTAAGTCTCTTAATTGTTTTTTTAGCTGAGTTTTCATTTAGATTTCTCTTTGCTCCAGACTCAACATGTCTAAAGCCATACTTAATCAGACTTCCTTCCATTAGTAGTACCACCATTCGCCCATGCTTGTAAGTGTAGAATCCTAATTATCTCTAACTTCTTCCTCCCGTGTTCTATTTAATCACAAAACTGGATGTAGACTTTGGAATTTTTTTGGAAAATGTCCATTTCTTTCTTTCCATTTCTGCACCTGAGCTTCAATAATTGGAACACAGCGTCATCACTCTGCCTTTCTGCTTCCAGAATCTCCCTGCTTATTTGCCTTCTGCATTGCTGCCAGAATCTTTACTGCAGTCCTTGGTCTTCATAAGTTAATTTTTTTCTTAGATATTTTCAGTGACTCTCTAAGACTCATAGAAAGAATAGTGTCCAGATTTAACATTCCAGACCTTCCACAGACCAGTCCTAACATTTTCCATTACCGATGGACTGCTTTTGCCAAATTGATTCCCCTAAGCCATATACTTTCTTGTTCTTTTACCTCCTTAAAGTAAACTTTCTTGGAATGGGTTTCTCCTTCTCCTTCAGTTATATATACATTCTGTTTTTTCTAATTAATTAATGAATTATTTTTTTTTAGAGACAGGGTCTTGCTTTGTTGCCCAGGCTGGAGTGCAGTGGTGCAATCATAGCTCAATGCAACCTCGAATTCCTGTAGCACCTCAGCCTTCTGAGTAGCTAAGAGTACAGGTGCATGCCACCACGTCTGGCTAATTTTTTGATTTTTTGGTAGAAATGGGGTCTCACTATTTTGCCCAGGTTGGTCTCCAACTCCTGGCCTCAGGAAATCCTCCTGCCTTGCCTCCCAAAGCGTTGGGATTACAGGAGTGAGCCACTGTGCCCCGCCTCTGTTTTTTCTTAGAATTCCAGTGAAATCCTTCTTACCCCTGTATCACAGTATCAGACCACAGTGATAACTCATTCCTTTGGATGTCACATAGCATTTATTTTTTTAGTTGCCATGTATATAAAAAGTCTAAGGGAGTATATGTCTTTTCCCCTGAATCTTAAACAATGTATGAAATTTTAGTACCTGGAAGATTTTCTTACATTTAATTATCTCTTTGATGTTACTGACATCTACATTTTGTATATACAGGGGCTTGGCACATGGCCTTGAGTTAGTAGGTGCTTAGTCGTTTAATGGTAGTTGGAGAATTAAAGAGATTTTCAATTGAGAGTATTTTGATATTTGAGTTATAAAATACCTGAGGTGTATCAGTTTTTGTTTCCCTTTCCCTTCCCTTTCTGCAGTATGCAGGGAACTTCAGGTTCCTTTCATGTTTTCTTCATGTTAGTCATACTGTTTCTAGGGACCCCATCATGAACTTAAAAACATTTTTTAATCTAAACATAATGCACTTTATTGAAAAAAATCATTTATTAATTCAAGGCATGCTAATTGAGCACCTACTATGTGTCAAGCACTGGGGATACAGTGATGATAATGGTTGTACCTTTGAGCTGACATTCTAGAGCAGGATGTGTGAAATAATCAACTATATAATATATCAGGAAGTGAAGTACTATTAAAATTAAAGCATTGTAAGAGGATAAAGAGCAATTATGTGCAGATGGCTGTTTTAAGGGGTTCAACTAGTAGAGACTGTATCAAGTGCTCTTGTCTTTTTCCCCTTCTTGTCATTCTATTGCCCAAAGGTAGTCATAAACATTTACTAGGACATAGACTATGATTTGTATTTCTCACTTAACAAAATACTGCAGACATCATTTCACATCAGTAGTTAAATTTTCTCATTTTAATGTCTGCTTGGTGTTCCATTGTATGGATGTCTGATAATTTATTTAATCACTACTGTGTTGTTGGTGTCAACCTAAATAACTTCTACCATTCCTTCCAGAAGCGTTATTCTTTCCTTGACTGTTATGCTTCGTTGTTATTTCCCATCCACCTTTCTTGCCTCTCTTTCTCTGCCCTGTTGGAACCTTTGTGTCTTCTCTTACCTCTTAAGTATAGTTAAGTTCTTCATGCTATGTATAGGAATTTAAGTCAAGCTATATATAGCTTGAGGAACTTAACTATACTTACGAATCAAAAAGAAAGGATATTTATTTGGGAATAGAGCACTGAAATGGGAATACCTGTGCCATAGTAAACTATGTGCATATTTCAGGAGGTAAAGGAAGGTAAAGGTTTTTAAAGGAAGAAAATGAGGAGGATTACATAACTGTTTTTGAAATAATTATCCTTGGCTGCAAAGATGAGCATTAAGGATGATGCCAATCGAAGGTTGGACAGACAGTTGCTGGGCAGATGTCCTTGCAGAAGTATTTTTTTGTGTAATGTTCTGATGGCTTTTGTGCAAGGTTGTGATTTTTGTAGAGTCTTTTTTGTTTATCAGGCCTGCAAGCATGAGAACCTTCTCTTCATGGCCCTCCCGAGCTCTATTTGTCAGGGTTTTTTTTTTTCTTTAAACATTAGTGACTCCATTTTGATTCTGACAACTTTTACATTGAATACCTAGGTTGTTTCCATTTTTAAAGTGTGAGCCCCTTAAATGTGTATCTTTACAAAACTGTGTGGGTATAGCTATAGGATAAATTCCTAGGCATTATACCACCTTTAATTTATGTATTTTTTCAATCCTACCTGATGGCTTACTTTGAACTAAATGCCAGAAATAAAATTCTCTCTGCTTATTCTGATACCTTTCTCTCTGGTTCCTCTAACATATACATTGTAATCTTATCTAAACCTCCCTTGGACATATTTGGCATGTGATTAGACAGAAGGCATTGAATGAAATCAGACTTAGGGCCTTGCTTGTCTGTTTTCCTCCTCATGTGCTTATGAAATCTCTCTTCTGACTTCTTCACCTGACAAAATTTTCCTGTCAGTACATGGCCAGACTTCCTAGGATGAAATTCTGTGTTCATCATTTACTAAGTATGTGACCTTGAATAACTAACTTAACCTTTGCTTCATTTTTATCCTAAACAGAGTTAGGATAATCATGGTATCTACCTTATAATGCCATTGTGAGTACTAAATGAGTAACAAACACGTAAAACACTTAGCAGTGTCTGGCCCGTTAAAGGTACACAACACCTATGAGCTGTTTTCCTTGTCGTTATTCCCTTGCTCTCACTCCCGCAGCGAAGCGCTTCCTTAGTAGTGTTTTATTATGTGCCTTGTATTTGATTACAGGCTGATTTCTGTAATTATTCACATGTCTACTCATCCTAACTGTAAACTCCTTGAAGCCAGGAGTGTTTATTATTTATTTTCCTATTACCTACCCCGTAGTGCCTTGCACACAGTTGTGCTTAATTAATATTTATTAACTAAATATGTAGGATTTTGGAGGAGCAATCATGAAACCAGTATTTATAAATACACATCTGGTTTTTAGCTGTATAATTTTTATCCTTGACCTGGTTGAAAACAAACTGTAATAATTACATTTCAGGAGATGACGCATTCATGGCCTCCCCCTCTAACGGCTATTCATACACCATGCAAAACAGAACCTTCCAAATTTCCTTTTCCAACTAAGGTAAGTGAATAAAATGTGTCTTTGATACTATAAGAAAATTCTAATAAAATTCTAAATGGCTCGACTAAAATCATATGAATTAAAAATTGTCTTGCCATTCCCATTGTAGTGGGAGAGAGACAATAAATGAATAAATAGGTAAGTTCAGATAATGACAATTGGTATGGAGATAATTAAATAGGGTAAGGGAATTGACAGCATCTTGGATGTAGAGGTACTTAAGAAAGCTTTGAAGACATTATGGGAAAGAGACTTAAAAGGCATTGATGTTTATTGCAAACTATTATGGTATTCTAGGCCAGAGGTGGTAAGGGCTTCTTAAACCACTATTTGAAGAACCCCCTTCTGTAAGACATAGCAATGATACCATGTCCTGTGGAAAGAAGTTCCTCAAACAACAATTCCAAGCTCATCTAAAATCAGCATTGATTTTTTTTAACATTAATTTATACTTACACAAATAATATTAAAATACATTCTCCTTGTGAAAGTTTGACCAGGACCCCTAATAATAGCCTTTCTCCAATTCTGCCCCCTCCGTCTCACCAGAGCTCCTTTCATATGTACCTTTACAAGTCTTTTCATATGCATTTATATACTTATATATGTAATCATTACATATAATCATTTTCTCATTTATTTCTACACAGATATCTGTTCTGTATCTTTAATCAGTCAGCAATAGGTCTTGGAGACCTTTACATGTTACCACATAGAAATATTTAATTTCTTTTAAATTGCATCCATAGTATAAATGTAGCCTTTTTATTTAGCCATTTCTCTTTGATATGTAAGTTGTTACCAAGTTATCATTTCTATAAACATTTCCTTAGTGAGTATCTTTGTTCATGCCTTCTTGTGTGCATATGATTTTCTTTAGGGTAAAAAGCAAAAAAATAGAATTGCTGAGTATTAGAGTATATATTTAATATATATTCTGACTAATTACTTCCATAGTTACATTACAGGATCTGTACCAGCTAACACTCCTACTTGTATTACATATTATTCCTCACATGCATACCACCATTTGATATTATTAAACAGCAATTTTTTGAGTGAAAAATGGCATTCCATTTCCTAGATTACTAGTGAGGTTCACCATCATTACACATTTGTCATCTATGTGATTTTTGTGTGGATGAATTTGGCTAGTTCCTGCTGCCCTTTGGGGTTGCATCTTTTACCTAATGAGTTTTAGGAGGCCTTTTTGTTTTGTGTTGTGTTGTTTTGTTTGCATTGTAGATTCTAATAATTTCTTATACATGGTGCAAATATATCTCCTAGTTAGATTCTTGTTTTTTAAGTTTTATGGTCTAGAAGATTTTAATTTTGTCCTTCTCTTCCTTTGTAGCTTTTGCTTTTTAATGTCTTGTTAAAGTAGACTTTTCTCTCCCCAGGATCCATAGATATACCCTCTTATTTTTCTTTTTTTTCTTTTTGAGACAGAGTCTTGCTCTGTCGCCCTGGTTAGAGTGTAGTGGCGTCATCCTAGCTCACTGCAATCTCACACTCCCGGACTCAAGCGATCCTCCTGCCTCAGCCTCCCAAGTAACTGGGACTACAGGCACACACCACCATGCCTGGCTAATTTTTCTATTTTTTGTAGAGACGGGGTCTCACTCTTGCTGAGGTGAACTCTTGGCATGAACCACTGCACTCGGCCTTATTTTTCTTTTAATGTGGTTTTAATTTTTTTTTAATGTTTATCTTTAGTCTAGTTTATTTTTGTTAACAATATGAGGTAGAGATTTAACTTTCGATTATATGTGTGCCATATCACTCTTACTATTTAAATCAACTTTATTTACATACAGAAAATGCACCTGTATTTAATGTACAGCTTAAGTTTTGACAGATTTATATACCTGTGTAACAACCACCCTAATCAAGAATTAGAAGACTACCACCCCCCCCCAAATTCCTTCTTCTTTTTTTAGTCCACTTCACCTCCACTACTGTCCCCATGCAGTTACTGATCTGTTTTATGTTACTATAGATAAGTTCTACTTTTACTACAATTTCATATAAATGGAATCCATTCATCGTGTGCTTCTTTTGTAGGTTTGCCTTCTTTTGCTCAGCATATGCTTTTGGAATTCTTCCATTTTCTTGAATATATCAATAGTTTTTCTTTTTTGTTCCCAATTGGTATTCTGTCGTATGGAAATACCAAACTTTGTTTATCGATTCACTTGTTGATGAACATTTGGGTTGTTTTTAGATTTGGCTGTTAAGAAAAAAGCATCTATAAATGTTCATTTATGTATTTGTATGGACTTATGTTTTCTTTTATCTTGGGTAAATACTGGGTCATATAGTAAAAAGAATTGCTGGACCATATGATAAGTGCATGTTAAATTTGTAATAAACTAAAAACCATTTTCCAAAGTGGTTGTACCACACTCCTACCTCCCCTCAACCCCATCCCCCAGCAGTGTGTAATAGTTACAGTCGTTCTACATCCTTGCCTACATTTGGTATTGTCAGTCTGTTTAGTTTTTCCATTTTACTGGGTATGTGGAGGTATAGGTTGAACACCCCTAATCCAAAAATCAGAAACCTGAACTACTCTAAAATCTGAAATGCTAACATGATGCCACAAATGGAAAATTCCTGACCCCTCATGTGATGGGTTGCAGTCAAAACTTTGTTTCATACACAAAATTATCAAAAATATTATATAAAATTAATTACCTTCAGGCTATATGTTTAGACTTGGGTACCTTTCCTAAGATACCCCATTGTATTTATTTATACATACATACACACACACACACACACACACACACACACACACAGATATTCCAAAATCCAAAAAAAATCCAAAATTTGAAACACTTCTGGTCCTAAGCATTTTGGATAAGGGATATTCAACCTCTATATTGTTTTGGTTTTAATTTGTATTTCCCTGATGACTGATGATGTTGAACGTATTTTTGTGTGCTTATTGGCCATTCATGTATCTTCTTTTTGAAGTGTCAGTTCAGAGTTTGCCTTTTTTTTTTTTTTTTTTGGGTGGGGGTGGGAGGAGCTTGTTCGACAGGTTTTCTTTTCTTATGTCGTCTTTATTTGGTTTTGGTATCAGGCTAGTGCAGTCTCTTAAAAGGAGCAGGGAAGTATTCCCTTCATCTCTATTTTCTGAAATAGTTTGTGGAATATTTGTGTTAATTCTTCCTTGAATGTCTGTCAGAATTCAGCAATGAAGCTGTCTGGGCCTGTAGTGTTCTTTATTGGAAGATTCTCCCCACCCATCCAAAAATATTAAGGGAGTACAAATGTTTTTGGTTACATGGATCGCTTTTGTAATGCTTGAGTCGCAGTTATAAGTGTGCTTGTCACCCAAATAGTGTTCATTGTACCCATTAGGTAAGTTTTTGCCTTTCCCCTCCTCTCCCTTCTCCCCTGTGGAAGTTTTTTGATTACAAAATCAAATTCAATTTCTCTAATAGCCAGAGAGCTATTCAGATTTTCTATTCCTTCTTGTGGTAATTTGTTCGTTTCATGTAAGTAGTCAAATTTATGAGCATAGATTTATAATATATACTTAATATGTTAATGTCTGTGGGATCTGTAGTAAAGTCCTTTTTTACCTGATACGGGTGATTTGTGTTTTCTCTTTCTTTTCTTTTTCTTCCTTGTTCACTCTAGCTAGAGGTTTATCAGTTGTATTGATCATTTCCAAGAACCATCTTTTGAGACAGAATGCTCACTCTGTTGCCCCAGGTACAGTGCAGTGGCATCATCATAGCTCACTGCAACCTCCAACTCCTGGGCTTAAGCGATCCTCCTCCCTCTGCCTCACTAGTAGCTGGGACTACAGGTGCACACCACTATGCCTGGCTAATTTTCTCTATTTTTAGTAGAGACAGGGGTCTTGCTCTTGCTCAGGCTAAGCTTGAACTCCTGATCTCCAGCAATCTCCTGCCTCGGCCTTCCAGAGTGCTACAATTACAGGTATGAGTCACCACAGCTCAGCTATGCCATCTATTAATATCTTTTTACTGACTTTCTGTCTACTTATTCCATCAGTTATTGAGAGGAGTTTTGATATCTGCTTCTGTATTAATGGATTTGTCTTATTTCTCCTTTCAGAAAGTTTTATCAGTTTTTGGTTCATGTACTTTGAAGCTTTGTCAGTAGGTAAATACACATTTAATATTGCTATGTCTTTCTGATGAATTGATCCTTTTTTCGTTATGAGGTATTCCTCTTTATCTCTGCTATTAATGCTTGTTCTGAAGTCTACTTTGTCTGATATTCATACAGCTACTTCAGCCTTCTTCAGTCTAATGCTCTCCCAACTGAGCTATCTCAGCTGGTGGCTTACAGCCTTCTTTTAATTTATTATTAGCCTCATTTACCATTTTCTTTTGTTTTACTTTTTCATCCATCTGTGGCGTTTATATTTCAAGTGAGCTTCTTATGGGCAGCATATAATTGGGTCTTGCTTTATTATTCAGTCTGCCAATCTCTAGTATTTAATCTTAGAGTGTTCCATTCATTTTCTTTTTAGTGTAGTTATTGATATTATTGGATAATAATAAATGTACCATTTAAATGCACCATTTATTTTTAAATTTTTTTGTAGAGACAGGGTCTCACTATTGCCCAGGCTGGTCTTGAACTCCTGGGCTCAAGTGATCCTCCTGTTGTAGCCTCTTGAGTAGCTGGGGCTACAGGCGTGCATCACCATGCCTGGTTTTCCTAGACTTTTTATGGTTTTAGGTTTTACATTTAGACCTGTGATATATTTTAAGCTAATTTTTTGTATATTGTGATGTCAATGAAGTTTATCTTTTTGTATGTGTATATCTAATAATTTTAGCATATTTATTTAAAAAGCTTTTCTCTCTGCATTGAATTGCATTTGAAATTGCAGTTGACCATATATATGTAGTGTTTTTCTGACTTTGTTCTGTTTCATTAATATATTTGTCTGTCATGGTACCAATATGACCCTGTCTTGATTATCTGACTATAGGACTTACTACTACAATGTAAATCCTCCAATTACATTAATATTTTTCAGTGTTGCTTTGATTTTTCTAGGCCCTTGCATTTCCGTAAGAATCTTAATACAAATTTTATGATCAGCTTATCAATTTCAACATAAAAGCCTTCTGGGATTTTGATGAGGATTGCATTGGATCTATGGATCAATTTAGGGAAAATTGATATCGTAACAATATTGAGTCTTCTGACCCATGGACCCCTATTTCTTCCTATTTAGGTCTAACTTAATTTCTTTTAGTAATGTTTTGTAGTTTTCAATGTATAGTCTTGCACATCTTTTGTCAGAGTTATCTCTAAGTGTTTGATTTTTCAATATTATAAATGAAATTTTATAAAAATTTTCAGAATCTGATTTTTCCTTGCTAGTTTATAGAAATACGTTTGATGTATAATTTTATGTTTTATCTTGCAATCTTGCTAAATTTACTTAATTTTAATAGCACTGTTGTAGATACCATGGAATTTAAATTTATATGATCATATCATCTGTGAATAAAGAATTTTACAATGTTTGTTTCAAACTGGATGCCTTATTTCATATTCTTGCTTTATTGCACCAGCTAGTAGAGTGTTGAATGGAAGTGGTAAGATTAGACATTCTTGCCTTATTTTTGATCATAGAAGCAAAAGCATTCAGTTTTTCACCATTAAATGTAATGTTAATTAAGGGCTTTTTGTACATGTCATTCATTAAGTTGAAGAAGTTCCTTTTTTTTTTTTTTTTTAAAGAGACAGGGTCTTGCTCTTGCTCAGGTAGGTCTCAAATTCCTGAGCTAAAGTGATCCTCCTGCCTTGGCCTCCCGGAGAGCTAGGATTACAGACGTGAGCCACTGCACCCGGCCAAGAAATTCCCTTCTATTCCTGTTTGCCTAAGAGTTATTATTAGGAATGAATTTTGGATTTTGTTGAATATTTTTTTAAAAATCTATTGATATGATCATAAGATTTTCCTTATTTGGTTTATAATATGGTGAATAATATTGATTAATTTTTGAATGTTAAATCAATGTTACATTCCTGGTATAAACTCTATTTGGTCATTATCTATTATCTGTTTTATATAGTGTTGAATTTGATTTTTGCGTCTATGTTCCTGAGGAGTCTTAGCCTTATAGAATGAGTTGGGACATAATTCCTTCCTCTTTCATTTTCTGGAATAGTTTTCATTAAAATGATATTATTTATTTAAATGTTTGTTAGAATTCACCTCTGGATATGCGCTTTCTTTGTGAGATGGTATTTAAGTAAAAATTAGATTTTTTTTTTTTCTTTTGAAGAGAGTCTCACTACGTTGCTCAGGCTGGTGTCAAACTCCTGGCCTCAAAGCATCCTCCCACGTCATCTTCCCTAAGTACTGGGATTACAGGCATGAGCCACCATGTCCAGACTAAAATCATGTTCTTTATAATATGTTTTGTAATGAAATTAGGAGTGATCCTGAATATCTTTTGCACTAACATAGAAGTTCACTGGTTATTTGTTTCATGAAGTCAGAGTTACCTCACTTAAAAATAAGTTGTTTCTCTCTCTCTCTCTTTCTCTCTCACACACACACGTCAAAAATATGGCAGAAAAAGTAACTGCTTTCCTAAAAAATAAACTCATACTAGGAAAACAACATTTAAAAAATAACATTTTCATCATTATGTCATGTGCAAACTTTAAAGAGTTGGAAACAGAATTTTCCATTCAGTTGGTTTGAACCTATTTGCTAAAAATACTAAAATGTGACTTTTTAATATCTACTAGTTCAACTTCAATAGAAACTTTTACATAATTAAGGTATAGGATTGAAAGTTTGGTATGGTTTAGTAAGCATAGGACTTCTTCTGTTTGTATAACTGTGTCTTTGGGACATCCAATGAAACCAAACATCAGAATAAGCCAATCTTAGTGTCAGATATTTGATGCACTATATTTTTGTGTGTGTGAGAAAGGGTTGGTTGTCATTAATAAGTAGAATTTAAAAATTACTCTAAAGATATTATTTAATTTTTATCTTATACAACACATATATTACTTAAATAGTAATACACACAATATACATGTTTTGGAGGTACAGATGGAAAAATTTCTTAGTAGTGGAATGCATGATCAAAGAAACTTGGAGACCAACTTATTTCTCCTACTTGTACTACTGCAATAACCTCCTACTAGGTACTTTTACTTCCCTCCTCAAAGCTGTTCACCACTTAATAGCCAAGATGGTCTTCACAACATGCAGATGTGGTTGTGTAACTCTTCCGCTTAATAAGCTGTACACACACAGATTTTTAATAGGATCTATAATGTGTATAATCTGTATGATCCAGCTTCTTGGGTCTTCAGTCTCATTTCTCACCATTTTTCTCCCTGTGCTTTTTCCTTTACGTAGGCTTCCTTAAAGTCCCTTATACTAGCTGTGCTTGTCCCCTTCTGGCCTTTATACATGCTTTTTTCTCTCCCCTGAACTCTTACCTATCTCCTCCTTTCCCAGTTTATTTTCTACATACCTTCAAATCTTAATCTGAATGGTACTTCCTCAGGGAAGCCTTTGCCCATCTTTCTGGCTAGCTTTCATACACACAATTATACACTCTCGTATAATTCTGTGTATGAATTTGCCCTTCATCGTACTTACCACAATTGCCATTTTGCCTTTATTTGTGTGAGTAGTTTCAAAGGTAGTCGTTATTGATATTATTCATATAGGTATAAAGGTCCTAAGGGGCAGGGCCCTTACCTGTTTTTTCTTATCATTCTGTTTTCTCTGTACTTAGATACATGAGTGAGTGCGATACCAAAGAGTTTGGGTTTCATCCCTAGGGAAAACAAAAGAGGCATTGGAGGTTCTATGAAAAATAGGAGAGCAATGATGACACATACTAAGACTTGGGCTTTGTAAGGGTAATCGGGAGGCCTGTAGTTGAAGGAAGGAAAAAGACTAGAGCCAGGCCATTATAGATGAAAAAAGATGAGAACCTAAAGTCTTTACAATATAGATGGAGAGGAGATGGTGAAGAGATGATGTTGCCTTTAGTGGGTGTTTTAGAGGCAGAATCCAATAGTATGTGATGATCAGCTGACTATTGTCAGAGACGATTAAAGAGAGTCAGCAATTACTTGGAAACTTGGGCTATTAATTTTTAGGCTATTTACCATGTAAATGAGTATAAAACAATAAGCAATTCAAGAGGGTGAAGGAATCTTCATTTTAAATAAAACTAACAAGAATGACCTCTTGGCCTCTGCTCTGTTTGCAATTTTTTAACAGTGTTATTGAGATATGATTCACTTACCATGTAATTCTCCCCTTTAAAGTGTATAATTCAATTTGAGTATATTTATAGATATCTGCAGCCATCATCACAATCAAATTTAGAACATTTTCATCACCTCAAAAAGGAACTGTACCCTTTAACTGTTATCCCCCCTTTCCCTCTATCCTCCATCCCAGTCCTAAACAATACTAATCTACTCTTATCTCTATAGATTTCCCTGTTTTAGACATTTCCTATAAATGGAATCATATATTATGTGGTCTTTTGTGACTGGGTTCTTTCACTTAGCACAGTGTTTTCAAGGTTCTTCTAAATTGTAGCATGTAACAATACTTCATTCCTGTTTATGGCCAAATAATATTGCAGTGTATGGCTATGTATCACATTTTGTTTATATACTCATCAGCTGATGGACATTTAACTCAAATGTCCACTTTTTGGCTATTATGAATAATGCTGCTATAAACATTGATGTAGAAGTGTTTATGTGGACATATGTTTTCATTTTGCTTGGTCATATACCTGGGAAGAGAATTGGTGGGTCATATGGTAACTTTGTTTAATCATTTGAAAACTGCCAGAATGTTTACAAAGCAGCTGCATCATTTTACATTCCTACCCGGGTTCTGATTTCTGCACATCCTTGTCAACATTTTTTATTATCTCTAGTTTTATGTTTTTTAATGGCAAAACTATATTTTAGTTTTCTTACTATTTGGATTGCTCTTTCACAGATGATTCCATAATTAAAGGAAGGTTATGCTTATTTTAAAGTAAGCTTTTAGGGATATTTGTGTAATTTTAGTACTACATCTTGTACCACACAGTTAACGTAGAAAAACGCAGTTTGCACATTTGAGACATTTGAGCTCTAGTCATGTAAGCTGAGTTTGGAAAGCCTGAGGGTGCTTTCCAAAAAGCTAAAAGTCACTGAGGGTGACATTTTAGCTTCTTTCTATTGGTGCTTCCTGAGTGCCAGTCACTATGCTAGTATAGGGCTTACAAAGAAGCATAGGACTGTGTCTTCCTCAAGCTGCTAATTATTTATAAGATATTGGGAGCAGGAAGAGGGAGAGAGTAAAATGACATGGGAATTCCCGTGTGAGGGGTATTTTAGTCCATAAAAGTGTATATTTATAATGTATATGCATTGTACAGCTATTTTTACCTAGTATATTGTTTTTAGTATTACGTTTTTTAAAAATTAAGTATTTTCTTAAGACCAAGAATTTTAAACTGAAATTATTTACTTTCTAGAAAGGGCTCTAAATTAGGATATGACTACCGTGGATGCTGTTGAAAAGAGATGAATGATAAAGAGAGACTAGTAGGTAGCTTAATGCTTTTTGTATTAAGCTCTGGGAGAGTCCACTATTGACCATAAAATTGCTGAAGGTGATCAGATGGGATCATTACATATTTTTGGTGCTTTTTCTTTTAAGTACTTGAAGCATTTTTATGTAGTTTGAAATATTTTTCACTAATGAACCTTTTTCTTTTAGTGTCACTTTGTATAACTTTCTTTTTCTTTTTCTTAGGAATCTCAGCAATCCAATTTTGGCCCTGGAGAACAAAGTGAGTATTTCTTTTCTTCTTGGTTTTCAAGTTAAGCTATTTATTGAACATTTGATTCTCATGGTCACATCATATACATTGCTTCAGTAATTCTTTTGTGTGTCTTATTCTAATTTTTATGATCTGAAGAGTAGTAATGGGTTGCGCTGAATCTTGGTATGCTTAAAAAAAAATCAAGAACTCTAGGCCACTGGAGATCAAAAAACACTGATTTTATTGAATATTTAAACTAACAGTTGAAAGTTCATGAATTCAATTTGATAGGCACCTCAGAAACTCAGTAGCCGTTCTTCTGTCTTTTCACATCCTTCATGAAGATACTTGTTTTTATGATGGTAAAACTCCAGGGAAGAAGAGCTCATTTTAGCTAACCATTCCTCTTCTCTTCCTTGTCTGTACATTCCTGATTTATTCTTCCTTGGTCTTCTGGTCTGGGTACAAAGTCTGCTTCACTCCCCCTCTCTTGACTTCCCAGAAGAACATCAAGGGAAGATAGCCTTAGGGAATTCAATATAGTCCCAAAAGATGGTGGCTGTGTAGATTGATAGTGGTCAGGAACCATTGCAAACGTCTGGGCTTCACCTTATAGCACTGTAACAAAACAGATATTCTTTTTGCCAAGAGCAAAACTTTTTAACTTCTTAAATAAGGTAGATTTATACTGTTCGTAAGGTATTTGGGAGATGAGAATGTGGAACTTTTTGATCCTTAGCTTGTTATCTTTAGTGATCTTAATGCAAAGAGATGAAACTAGAAGAACATTTCTTTTAATGTTAAGCTTTCTTTATCTGTATATCCATTTCTTAGTTCTTGAAGCTGCTTATATAGGAAAAAGGGACCTGACATTGTTGATACGCAGCAAATAGCTAGCTATAGGCTAGAAAATTCACATTTCCTCTCTTCTTTTAAGAATGGCTCATCCTTACTTCTCCCCCTTCCCCATTCTTTCCCAAAACCTATTGGCAAATGGGATCATTAGTGGCATCAGCTCTCTTACCTTGTGTTTTTCACTTAGTTATTTTAGAGCTATTTCTGTATCAGTATAAAGCCCTAGCTCATTCTTTTTAACATTAAAATTGTGTTATATTATATGAAAGTATCATAATTTATTCAACTAGTCCCCTATTGATGGACATTTAATTTGTTTCCAGTTTTTGCCTTTATAAACCATGCTAAAAGTAACATTTGTGTGTGTGTGTGTGTGTGTGTGTGTGTGTGTATATATTCCTCAATATATACCAGTAAGGTAAATTCCTTTCATTGGAATTGCTAGGTCAATAGCAGTACAGCCTCAGTATTGATAAGATATTACCAGATTGCTCAGCAAAGAGATTGTATGAGTTTATAGTCCTACCAAAACATATGAGCATGCCTGTTTACTTCCCCTATGCTCTCTAGTATCTCTTATTATTGAACTTGAAAGTGTTGCTAATTTGATGGATGAAGAATCGTATCTCATTGTTTTGATTTATATTTCTTTGAGGATAGATGTTCTACATGTATATTTTACAGTCTAAATAGCCATATGTTAGTTGCTCATTTCTACATTCTTTTTGTTCTAGAAAGATATAATCCTTCTAAAACTTCAAATGGGCACCAGTCTAAATCGTAAGTTTATTGCTTAATAAATTTAATTTTTTTTTTCTAAAAGTTATCTGTAATATCTGGATATTTTGAACAATACTTAGAGATATTAATCTTTTAAGGCAGGGGTAAGCAAACTTTTATGTAAGGACCAGATAGTGATGTATTTTAGGCTTTCAGAGCCACATGATCTGTGTCCTGACTATTCAACTCTGCCATTGTAGTATGAAAGCAGCCATAGACCATGAGTGTAGCTATGTTCCAATAAATAGTTCTTTAAAAAACAAGAAGTGGGCTAGATTTGGCTTGTGGGCCATAGTTTGCCTATCTGTGCTCTGAGATCTTGGTTTTTTCCCTATCTTAGAGGTGTGTATGTATATGTATGTGTTTGTGTGTGCATTCATAATTTGTATTTAATAAAGAAGTCATAAAAAAAGACAGGATTCCCTTAGATAACATGGGGTTGAAGAAAAGATAAAAAAGAAATTTTTAAAAAGACAGGATTCTTAGTGAGCCCTTCGTTTAACCAGTAGATGTAGTACATTAAAGCATTAGTTTGTACTGTCCTTAGGTTTTCTTATTTTTATTTTGTAGGCAGAACCAGGAATATATGTTAATGTAATAGGGTAGTTGTATTGGATGATAATAAATTCCACCTTAAAGAATGACTTCCTGAATTCTTAAGACCACAAATTAATTCAGTGATTAAAACAAAATTCTAAAGAAACTGGCCACAGTGCCAGCTCTCTATGCCATAGCCATTGTGATAACCTCAGCCTGATAGCCACTTCAGCTGAACACAGGAAGAACTAAGTGAGAATGAAAATATGTGAATACAAGAAGTCTTCCCCTCACTGCTGAAGAATTCAAATTATAGTCCTATTTATCATATTTATTTATATGCAAAGAACTGATATGTGCCTACCATATATGTGCATATCACGTTGGTTGCTGAGGGAACAAAAGCATGCAGGGCCACGAACAGTCTGGTGAAAGCTTTGACATATTCACATGTGTAAACAGGTTCATTGAACTGCCATTATTAAATCATAAGGGCTGAGAGAATTCAGAGTAAGTACATTTCCTTAGAGGAAATCAGTCATAGAGATGCACTAAGCCCTTGTCCAAAAGAAAACTTTTTCCCCGTCCCACTTAATTGGGCCAGTCTTAAAATACTTTTCATAATTCCGTAGTCGTGTGGTTACTTTATTTCAAGGTGATCTTTTGTGTAATACTTTGAACTTAGAATCAGATTTAGAAATGTAAGTTAAGCTTTGAGGGGAAAGTAAAAGTAGTTATTGGAGTGAAAGAAGATTTCCTTTCCACTGATTGGAGACTGTCATGAAATTTTAAGAAGAAAGGTAATGGAACTGTTATTGGTAATGAGAAATTAAACATTTTTCTAGTTGCTGTTCTCCCCTAAGCTTTGTATTAATTTTACCTCTCCTGTAAAAAGACAAGGAATGTTTTGTGGGTTGTTAAGTAGCTTTTAAGTTCAATGGTTTTGATTTTATGGCCTTAAGGAAAATTTAAATCTTTAATTTTACTTTCAAAAACAAATTCCAGAAAGTATCAGCTTATGGTACTTGTGTGTTTTTTAATTGATTTGAATTTTTATCAAAGAAGATTTGGAACCTGGAGTTTTAAAACTACATGCATGGTCATTTCTGCTATATAGCCAAGTCTCTTACCCCAAATTTTTACTTCTACAGAGCACACTTATCTTTCATAGCAAGGCATTTATGAACTAGAACTTTGGCTTAGGAAATTGTGTTCTGGTTTTCACAGTTAGCCAGGTGTTGACAGTTGTATGAACCTCTCTTTATGGAACATTGGGAACAAAAAAAGAATTGTTTGATGCTTTCATTTTATCTTCCTTCTTTTTAGGAGTTAATATCACTCTAGTGGAGTATTGGGTATGACTGTGTTCATTGTTTTGATGATAATGAATATGTGTGTGTGCAATTAGAGAAAAGTTAGAGATACAGAGAAAGTGGCTTTTGTTTAATTAGAAAAGGTGAATATTTTACTCGGGGAAAGGTTAGAGCTTATGAAATGGTTAAATTCCTCCGTTCTCAATTTTTGCTTTATGAACCAAACCAGACAAAGACTTAATAGTTTTTTTGTTTTTCGGTTAAGTCTTTGGCTACCAAAGTGATTATTTCTAGAATTATTGGTAGATATTTAATACTTTGGCATACCATGAAAAAAATGTTCCAAAAGTAATAATCCTTTCTGCCTTTTCCTTCTAGTATGTTAAAAGATGACTTAAAACTAAGCAGCAGTGAAGACAGTGATGGGGAACAGGTGTGTCTACTACTATGTGATTTTGACAGTCTCATACTATTTGTTTTAATTGTATTTTATAAAAATTATAATTGAATAATACATTTATAATCCAGTTATTTAAAATAAGTAAGTTTCTTCCTATAAGCTTTCTGACACTGGAATGTTGTAGTTTTCTCCTCTGTCTTTAAATCTCCATTTTTTCTTATTAAAAAAAATTGGCTTTTCCTTAACATTTATCATGGGTCAGAACACACTCATGAAGAAGGAGATTATTGACAAAAAGAACTGTTAAGAAAGCTTTTGACCTTTTCCTGGCAATTCAGTTATTCTTTAGGTAAAAACAGTGTAAGTGTTAAGTAAACATTGATGCATAGATTAGAGAAGCCAGTTTTTCTATTAAGAGTTCAGATATTGTTCAGACTAAGCAAATAGAGTACTATTTATTCATTCACAGATTTCCTTTTTATGCTTTAATTTTAGGATTGTGATAAGACAATGCCAAGGAGTACACCAGGAAGGTAGGTTGTTTTATTTAGAGGGGTGAGGTCAGCCTGATAATATTGTAGGGATATAATAAGTGGCCTTAAAAAGTAAATATTGGCTGGGGGCAGTGGCTCATGCCTATAATCCTAGCACTGTGGGAAGCTGAGGCAGGAGGATTGCTCAAGCTCAGAAGTTCAAGACCAGCCTGAGCAAGGGTGAGACCCCCGTCTCTATAAAAAATAGAAAAATGTCTGGGCACAGTGGTGCACGCCTGTAGTCCCAGTTACTCAGGAGGCTGAGGCAGGAGATCGCTTGAGCCCAGGAGTTGGAGGTTTCAGTGAGCTGTGATAACACCACTGCACTCTAGCCAGAGCACCAGAGCAAGACTCTGTCTCAAAAAATAAAAAGAAAATAAAGTAAATATTATCAATTGTGGTGGTGGTTGTACAACTCTGTAGATTAACTAAAAGTCATTGAATTATGCACTTAAGATGGGTGAAGTTTATGGTATGTAAATTATACCTCTAGCTGTTTTTAAAAGGTGAGTATTAATAGCTGAGTAGCACATCAGAAGCTTTCTAAAGGAAGTATTTACAATGAAGTTCTGTATTCATAGAATTGTATCAGCTTAACAAACAGTAAACATTTTAAATAAAGTTGGATGTCAGATTTTGATGTTTTCCTGTTGTCAGTTAAAAAAAAAAGTTGGTCATTTATATGTTTTATCTCTTTTAGTAACTCTGAACCTTCACACCATAATAGTGAAGGAGCAGATAACTCCAGGGATGATTCTAGTAGCCACAGTGGATCTGAAAGCAGCTCTGGATCTGACTCAGAGAGTGAAAGTAGTTCCAGTGACAGTGAGGCAAATGAGCCATCCCAGAGTGCATCTCCTGAGGTGAGAGGGAAGGAGGGGCTGCCTTCCATAGGCCCTCTCAAGGCCCCTGGTGATGTCCAGTTAAGACTTGATTCAAATATAAAAAGTTTAGATCACATATTCTGACAAAAAGAAATTGAACTGTATCTTGGCGGAAACCTAGATAATTTAGTTTCTTTGTTATTTGAACAAATTTGGTCTAGATTAGGAACTGCTTGAGGTCATATTGCAGGTCACTAAAATATTGCATTTCTTTCGTTTGGTTTTTATTTTTGTGTCTCAACATGGTTATTGATATTATGTAGTATTGTTGATAAAAAGAGCCTTGTATAATTTTATTGTAGCTTGATTAAATGCAGTTAAAAATCTCTGTTGGTACCTACATCATTTGTTTACTTTCTGGAATTAAATATACTATATGACCATTTGTAATAATGCCTTTGAAGTTGGATTCCTAACAGGAATATTTGCTACTTAAAGGCCATATGTAACATTAAGCTTATCTTCTCATTCAAGTGGTTAGAGCCAATAGTCAACATTCAGCCCTTTTGCTTTGGTTCAGACAGAACCATGAAAAGTAATGCTTTTGGTGCATTAGGCATTGTATTTTTTCTTCTTCCTTGAGATTGTAAAGGAGGGAGACAGCTTCAATATAGAAAAAAGCAGACGTATTTCTCTGTTTTTCAGCCTGAACCACCACCAACAAACAAATGGCAACTTGATAATTGGTTGAATAAAGTGAACCCACATAAAGTGTCACCAGCTTCTTCGGTGGACAGTAACATCCCATCATCTCAAGGCTATAAAAAGGAAGGCCGAGAGCAGGGTACTGGGAATAGCTACACTGATCCAAGTGGACCTAAAGAAACAAGTTCCACTACTCCTGGACGAGACTCTAAAACCATCCAAAAGGGATCAGAAAGTGGGCGTGGGAGGCAGAAATCTCCTGCACAGAGTGACAGCACAACACAGAGGAGAACTGTAGGCAAAAAACAACCCAAAAAGGCTGAGAAGGCAGCTGCTGACGAGCCTCGTGGAGGCCTGAAGATAGAAAGTGAAACCCCCGTTGATATAGCTACCAGCATGCCCTCCAGCAGACACAAAGCAGCCACCAAAGGCTCAAGGAAACCCAATATAAAGAAGGAGTCTAAGTCTTCCCCTCAACCTACAGCAGAGAAAAAGAAATACAAGTCAACGAGTAAATCGTCACAGAAATCAAGGGAAATCATAGAAACAGATACCTCATCCTCAGATTCGGATGAAAGCGAGAGCCTTCCTCCTTCCTCACAAACTCCTAAGTACCCTGAGAGCAATAGGACTCCTGTTAAACCCTCCTCAGTGGAGGAAGAGGATAGTTTTTTCCGGCAACGAATGTTCTCTCCTATGGAAGAGAAGGAACTTCTTTCCCCCCTCAGTGAGCCTGATGACAGGTATCCACTTATTGTGAAGATTGACCTAAATCTCTTGACTAGAATACCAGGAAAGCCTTATAAAGAAACAGAGCCACCCAAGGGGGAAAAGAAAAATGTGCCAGAAAAGCACACAAGAGAAGCTCAGAAACAAGCCTCAGAAAAAGTTTCCAACAAAGGCAAGAGGAAGCATAAGGTTTGTAAAGCGTTTTTGTTGTTATTGTTTTGAAACACCAGAATCTGAAATGCTATGGAAATCTAAGTAAGCTATAAAATAACAAGGTGGGTCATGCACTGTGAGGGAAAAGAGTAGGTAAACCCAGGACTCCATAGGACCTCTGCACTTTTGCCTGTCTCCTTCAGTAAAGCAGGAGAGTTTCTAATGAAATAAGAAATGAATCAGTGCTTCTATTCAGAGCATGTGCTGGCCAGTGTAGAGGTGAAAGTGGAGCAGAGGCTGCAAACTGGCCTTTGGAATATTCTTAACATTTTGATTGTAGGTGTTTTTAGTTTGGATATATACTCCCCAGGTTGTCCTACCATGCTCTTCTGTCTTACACCCCGACCAAGTCATACTTTTAATATGACTGACTAATTTCCAGCTAAAAGAATTAACTCACCTATTTCGACACATTTCACCAATTTCCCCAATCTGCTGTATCCTCTATGCCCCAGCTTCTTTCCCTTAACAAAGGTCAGAACTAAAAACATTGCTGGCACATAGCCAGCTCTCATCCCCTAAATACTTCCAAGGTAATTCAGATTTGGAGACAAAGCTTCGTATACATTTGTGGTCAGCATTTTTTAGACCCAGGAAACATGAAAAGTCACAGACGTCTATGATCAGAGGATAATAGTCATATAATAAAAAGAGCTAAATAACTTACATATGTAGATGGAGACTCTTTGGGAAAAACAGCTTGATCTTTTTAGCTCTAATGAGTAATTTTTAGGGGAAAGTAAATTTTTAAATAATCTATATTGAAGAATACTGTAATTTCTCCTAATACACGTGTGTATGATTGTAAAAGATCGAAAGTTAAGCTTGAGCAGGTGAACAAATAGGCACCAGAATGGCCTTACCAGGTAAACATAGAACACAAACCTCGATTTCAGTTGACCTGAGAATCACACATAGGATACGGAGAGTAGAGCATTTTCTTAAAATTAAGTGAGCCAGAGATATTTTCCTCTCCCCTTTTCTTAAAACCATAGTACTATGTGCAGATGATATATATCCAGACTAAATAGAATAATACCTCACTTTTTCTTTTTTTGGATCTTCAAAAATTGAAATGGTCCACATTAGTTGAATTTCTGGAAAACTGAAGCTTACTACTTTCCATACTGTATAGCTAATGAGTTTCCATTATTATAGTATAACGATGCTTTACTTAACTAGTAAACTGTTTAGGGCTGCTGGTACCGATAGCCCACAGCCTCAGATTGCTAGACTTGATTATGGGATTTAGGTTATAGAATTATGTGGATTAAGAGCTTGTTTATGATAGACCCTGCTCTTTAGGAAATGGGGATGTTTCTTAAGGAATTTTAAAAATGGTCCTTTTGTGCTTAAAAGGATTAAATTTTAAAAACAAGATAGTAAAACATTTAAAATATTATATAGAAAGTGAAAGTCCTTTTTCCTCTTTTGTTTAAGAATTTTTACTATATATATAATAATAATAATAAATCCCCTTCCTCCAAAAGAAGTACCCCATTATCTCATTGGCGTATATTCCTCCAGACTTTTTAGTATCAATACCTATAAGCTAAATTTTGGTTTTATAAAATATATAACACCAGGAAATTTCATTATGATTTTTAAGTTTCATGCCTTTGGTTAAAAAAAAAGTGTCAGAGGCAGTACCTAGAGATAAAGCACGTGGTACTGAGAGAAGACCTGGTCAAGGGTAATAAAGGATGTACATTCCTTTTTCTCATGTTTTCATATGTCCATCTTTAATAATTTGTGTAGGGGACCAGACTCTTTAGTTATGGCAGATTATTTGCGTTCTTGTGCCCTAATATTTGAAGCAAAAGGAAAACTTAGATTCATCTAGGAAAGTAGCGTTGGCAATAGATGGGACTACCACATATGTTTCAGTCAAAGAAGTTTTCAAAAGTCATTAGGTTTGGCTGTAATCAAAAGGATGAAGTGTAACAGGTGTTGGTAAAAGATGTGGAAGAATTAGAACTTTCATACAGTGCTAGTAGGAAGTTAAAATTATGCAGCTTCTTTGGAACATCGTTTGGTAGTTCCTAAAAAAGTTAAACATAGGCCTTATGACCCAGCAATTGTACTTACAGAGATATACCCAAGAGAAATAAAAATGTATGTTCGCACAAAAACTTGTACTCGAACATTCATAGCAGCAATTTTTGTATTAACTGAAAAGTAGAAACAACCCAAATGGCCATCAAATGATGAATGGATAAATTAAATATGGAATGAGTTAAATGTGGTATGTCCATACATTGGAATACTATTCAGCCATAAATAGGAATGAAATACTGATCGTGCTGCAACATGGATGAACCTTTAAAATATTACACTAAATGAAAGGAGCTAGTCACAAAATGCCACATATATTTTATGATGCCATTTATATGGAATATCTAGAATAGGCAAATTCATAAAGACAAAATGTTATTGCCAGGGTCTGTAGGGAGGAAGGAGTGGGAAGTGACTGCTAATGGGTATGGGGTGTCTTTTGGGGATGATAAAAATATTTTAAAATTAATTGTGGCGATGGTTGTACAACTCTGTGAATAAACTAAATGCCATGGAATTGTGTGCTTTTAAAGAGTGAATTTTGGTGTGTGAATTATATCTTAATTTTAATTTCATAGATACCATCCCCACCATACGCACACCACCAGATCATTACATTGAAAAGATGCCATTTTAAAGAGTGTAGGAAATCTGTTACAGTGTTTTGGTTCTGTATGTCTAAAATAGGAGACCTCTTCTCAGCCTTAAGACCTAGTTTTTTTAACATTGTTTAAATGAATTCTTTCACTTCTCTTTTGTCTTCTTTCTGAAGTTTTATCAGGAATAAACTGTTTGTGGGTGACTAGAGCTGGAAGTTGAAGTTAGAGGAATAAAAGACCTAGTAGCTACTGTTTTCTGTTTTTCATCCAGAATGAAGATGATAGCCGAGCCAGTGAGAGCAAGAAACCCAAAACGGAGGACAAGAATTCAGCAGGCCATAAGCCATCCAGCAACAGAGAGTATGTCCCCAAAACATGTTGTGTGCCAGTGTTATTAATATATCTGTATCATTTGGTATTGGGTACTTTCTGGTGTGCTATCAGAATGTTCCTTTTAGTAAGTAAGTGTCGTATACATGCACACACATACATATACCAAATGGTAGGAGCTTTTGCTTTTGGCTAAGAGAGGTGGAAAACATTTAAGATTGTTACTTCTTCCTTTCTTCTTTTTTTGCTGGGGTTGGGGTGAGTATGGGGTTAGAGTTAAAGTAAAGCGTACCCCTTTCTGATTGGATGGCAAGCTTGTCTGTAACTTCCAAGGCCCTAGTTGCTAACTTGCGAGCATTAATCTCTCCTTTCCCCGTTCATCTACTGTCCATTCATTCTGCCAGTATTTACTGAGTACTTGTTGTGTGATAGGCCATGTTTTTGGCACTGGATGTTTAACCGTGGGAAGAAAAACAGACAAAAATGCCTACCCTCCTGGAATTTACAGTTTTATTTTACTTTGCAGAAATCATGTGTCCTAGCAATCAATGAGTAAAACAAATCTGTCTTGAAAGCAGGCAAAGAGAGATGGAAAAATCCATCACCCTGTATTATTGTATGGAGAAATGAGGGCATTTGTTTGGTTTGGCAGGTCATCTAAGCAGAGTACTACAAAAGAAAAGGATTTGTTGCCTTCTCCCGCTGGGGCTGTTCCTTCAAAAGATCCAAAAACAGAGCATGGATCTCGGAAGAGGACTATTAGTCAGTCTTCTTCCTTAAAGTCAAGCAATAACAGCAACAAGGAGAATAGTGGCAGCAGCAAAAACAGTTCCTCTACATCCAAGCAGAAGAAGACTGAAGGGAAAACTTCTAGTAGCTCCAAGGAGGTTAAGGTAAGGTTTTGGGGCCTAAGGCTTTTGAAAATCACTCATTGCCATGTTATTTCTCTAAGGTGACACCGTGCTTTGAAATTTTTGTGACATGTCATTAAAGTTATAGGTCTGTGCATTTTACTCTCTGTATGTCATAATGCTGATAATAAATTTATACAGTGATGTGAGACCATGAAAGCAGTAAGTCAGCTGGCACATGCATATTAAGGTAGAAACCGCTGGGCATGGTGGCACATGTTTATAGTCCCTGCTACCGGGGGAAGGCTGAGGTGGGAGGATTTTTTTAGCCCAGGAGTTTAAGTCTAGCACAGGCAATATAGTGAGACCCGTCATTATAAAAATAAGAAAAAAAAGATAGAAACCAATAATTGGAAAAGTTGTTTATGGAAGTTTTTATGATAAGAATTAAATAGCTCTAGATTGAGTTCTTGTATATTGTTTGAAAGGGGCTTTGAGTTTCACAGAATTAGACTTTACAAACAAGCTATATTACGTAAAGTGACAAAGCAACCATTTGGCTTTGATTCGTGAAAGAGAAAAAAATCCTTAGCTGAGCTAGCACTGAAATTATTCCTAATTATTGTTATTCCTAGCATGCTTATAATGTAGGGAAATATTCTTCATGTTTGTGGGATGGGGATTTGGATCAAAGAAGCTTTTTCAAGTCTGTATTTTAAGAGACCCTTAATTTGTTTACCAGGTTGTTTGCATTGCTTTTTGAAATGTTCTGATTAGGAGCAAGCTCCCTGAAATCAGAAAATACCTATTATTTGTGACTTAAGTAAGCAAATGAGAGTTGAAAAATTAGACTGCTAAAGGCTGTTATATTTATTCAATGTAGTAATTAAATTTTTAAAATTGAGGTTATTTTCAGTATGAACAACTTCTCAAATTGAGATATACAGGAAGCTTTTGCTCCAGCTGAACACCTTCCTTTTTTTTCCCCCAACTTGAGACAGGGTCTTGAAATATGACTCAGGCTGAAATTGAACTCCAGGGTTCAAGAGATCCTCCTGCCTCAGCCTCCGGAGTAGCTGGAACTACAGGCATGCGCCACTACGTTTGGCTAATTTTTAAAATCTTTTTTAGAGATGGGGTCTTGCTGTGTCTCCCAGGCAGGCCATCAACTCCTAGCCTCAAGCGATCCTCCCTGCCTCAGCCTCCCAGCATAAGCCACAGCACCCAGCCCCAGCACCCTCCTTCTGTATTCATTTGATGTTAGCACTCGTGTGCTTAGGACCCTGACTGTTCTATTGGCCTCCTTCACCGCTCCGGTTCTCTGTCTGCCTGCTAACTGTCTCTTTCTCTGTTTTCCATCCTTTAACTATAGGATTTGAAGCCTCTGTGCTTGTTTCTTGGAACCTCCTATTGCTTTTTTTTTTTTTTAATGTTTTAAATGAGCTCTCCAGTTCATGTGGCTTCTGCTATCTCATAGGTAAAAATCACTGTCTATGCCTCTTCCATATGAAGGAAGGAAGTTCCTTCAAGAAGTTCGTCAGCTTCTTTAAAGCAGGGATTTGTGTCTTATTCTGTGTTCTATCCAGTGCTTAACTTACTAGGTAATTAGGAAATATTTATTGGATCAAATGTAGTCATTTTATACTTTGTTATTTTCAACAAAATATAAAATAGGTCCTTACCACTTTGATTTCAAGATCTTAACAGTTATTGAAATTGTTAATGTTTGTTAGTCTTGACAGTTCACAATTTAGACAGTGACATTTGAGTTTATTTTTTAAAAAGCCTTGTAATTTAGTTAGTAAATACGCTACTTTTTATTCAATCAACTAAAGGAAAACTAGATAATATGGAAAACCAAAATTACATATAATTTTTATATAAGAAAACTATGTTAAAATATCTGGTTAAAATATCTGGAAACTTTTATTTTCAGAAAACTTCAGTTTTCCTCAAGTAAATCTAAACTTAGGCCCTTGTAGGTCTATTTATAAAACACAGAAGGCAAAGCTATTCTAGTAATGTTGATGCTACAACATACTATTCAGGAAGCCATTTCATAAACATGCAAACTTTATGATAAAGAATTTAACATTTTTTCAAGTCTCAGGACTTTTATTTTCATTCCTTGAAATAAGCTTTTAATGGATGGAACTGAAAAGCCCTTATAATACAGGAAAAGAAATAATTATTACATGGTTCCTTTTAAGTAGATTTTTAGTGCATGTAGTACAATTATGTATTATTGGGTTTTCTAATGTTGAAACATCCATGCATTTGTAGGGATAAATTCTAGTTATTTATTGTGTTTTATTATGGAAAAATGTGTATTTATTTTATTAAAGATACAGCTGGTTGGGAGGCAGTTGGAAAGAGAAAGGGTCATAGCCCTTGCATGGAGGCAGAATGGAGATGTTGATGGGAGGCAGAATAAAGTTTAGGAAAGTGGTAAAATTCAAATTCTAGGAATGCCAGTTAAGAACTGTTTGAACTTGGGGAAGTTACTCAACCTCGAGATTGCTTTTTTATATGATCTAATAACAAATAGTATGTATTTCATACGGTTGTTAAGGGATTAATGGCTACACTAGGTACTTAGTTGGATTAGTTCCTGGTAAGTACTAAGTACATAGTAAACATTGGGTATTATTATTGCTGTTTTCATTGACCAGTAATTACTAATAAATTTTTCCCTAAGTAGTACTGCCATTTTGATATTAGGTTTTTGTCTTCCTTACGTTTTAACAAGTGCCTAGGCCAGTGCCTGGCACATAGTAGATCCTTAGTAAGTATTAGAATGAATATTTTGGTTATATAAAATGGACTCCTTTTTAAAATTATTATTATTTTTTCTAACCACTGGACCAGCAGGGATAAAATGGAGTCATTTTATAAAAGTTGTATAACAAGGAAATTAATTACTGAAGGCAATGAAATTTTGTTTCCTTTTTACCAGTGACTGAAGGAATGCTATTAGTTTAATTTTTAATCTCCTTACAATTTTCAATGTAGTTATATATTTTTTTGGTCAGGAAAAGGCTCCAAATAGCTCCTCTAACTGTCCTCCATCTGCACCGACTCTTGATTCTTCTAAGCCTCGGAGAACAAAGCTGGCCTTTGATGACAGGTGAGATGAATGAGATTTTTAACATGCATTTGAGAAATCCTTCCGGTCAGCATATAGGAAACTCGTTTTCATTGCTATCGTTGACCAGAAGGATTAATACTTGTACGTGATCCACAGAATGTTTGTGTTGTAATTTGAAAAGCACCTGCTAGTCCAAGTGCTGCTCTTTAACGTAACTCTGTGACTTTTGTGGGGGATGTGAATGGTGTGTCTTCCAGTAGAACCTTCAAGTGCTGCTGATCCCGTTGTTAAAATAGGAGTTTTCTTAGATGAGGAAGAGCAATGTTTTTTCTTCTATATCTGCTCTGATGAAAGGTTATTTCTCCTTCCCACATTTTATTTACATTTAATCTTTCAAACAACTTGGGTAAGTTAGTATTTAATGCTGGGGAGCTTGGTTTCTATTTTCCTAAGTAGATTTGCCATGAGTTGGCCCAAAAGGACTTATGCTATTAAATTGATATAAACACTTGTCAGAAAAAAACTGAAATGAATATTTAGTAATTTTCTTTCCTTGAGGACATGAAAACTGAAGGATACTAGAGACTGAAGTGAACGAGTATTATCTTACAATAATACTTGCCATTTTATTTATAATGAAAATTTACATTGCAGAAATTATTCAGCAGACCATTATTTACAAGAAGCAAAAAAGCTAAAGCACAATGCAGATGCATTGGTATGTAAATATTCTGTTTACATTTATTTATTCAATCAAATTAACTTAAATCTTCATTTGTTGTTTGTAGCAATAGTAGATCACTACTCATTGCTTTTATTCTCCTTTCTTCAGTCGGATAGGTTTGAGAAAGCTGTGTACTATCTTGATGCTGTGGTATCTTTCATTGAATGTGGGAATGCATTAGAGAAAAGTGCTCAGGAATCCAAATCCCCATTCCTTATGTATTCAGAGACGGTGGACCTCATCAAGTGAGTGAGAAAACTTGCCACGTCATTGGCAATAACATTATCTCTTGACCCTTTTGTAGTTCATTAAGTGTAATGACTGGGTTGTCATGCTCATATGTGATATGTGCCTCCCTCAAACCTTGTTATGATGCCAGCACTTTATCCATTTGAAAACATTTTCGTGGGGGAAACAACATTATTTCCCTGGTCCATCTAGGAAGGGGCTGATAAAACTATATACAGTAAACTGAAAAGGATGCTTAATCTTTTATTGTCCTTGGATAAGAAGAACTAGGTCCTCCAATAGGTATTTTTGCCTTTATTTAGGTTTGAAATTCTAGTGTTTTGAGGATGAAAGAATTATAAGTTCGAGGTGAAGTATTATATTCTGTTTGTCATTTGTTTGTTATTTTAACTCACAGATACACTATGAAGCTAAAGAATTACTTGGCACCAGATGCTACAGCTGCAGATAAAAGACTCACAGTACTTTGGTAAGTTTTCTGTGTTCTATTCTCTGATAGATGGCAGGCAGTTCTGTAACAGATTGTGCTGTGGGTGCTCCTCCGAATGTTTTCTTTGAATCAACCTCTCATAACCCTGTCATAAATCTGTTCTTGATGAGTCAAGCAGGAAATAACTCAAAGTTTCTACTGAAAGATTTTAGTCATCAGTCTCAGATTCATTGCCCTGTTGACATAAGCCTTGATATAGTGGAACTGATATTAGAACCCTCCATTGTCCTTCTCTTCTCTTCTTTTCTTTTCTTTTCTTTTCCTTTTTTTTCCTTTCTGGAGACAGGGTCTCACTCTGTCATCCAGGCTGGAGTGCAGTGGTGCGATCGTAGCTCACTGTAACCTTGAACTCCTGGGCTCAAGCGATCCTCCTGCCTCAGCCTCTGAGTAGCTGGGACTACAGGTGCATGCCACCACGCACAGCTAATTTTTTTTGTTGTTGTTGTTGAAGAAGGAGTCTCACTGTGTCACCCAGGCTGGTCTCAAACTCCTAGCCTCAAGCAGTCCTCCCACCTCAGCCTCCCAGAGTGCTAGGATGATAGGCATGAGCCACCATGCCTGGCTGCTCCATTATTTTAAGTGGTCACTTTTCCAGGCTCTTCTTTTGGTACCTTCTCCCTCTATTCGCATGTACCTTTCCTTAGGAAGCAAGCATTTCACTTGCAGAATAAAGGATGTGACTTTGTTTGCTTTGTCCCAGAGAGATAATATCAGTTCGTTTGTTATAGTTATTTCCTTTACCTGGCACTGTGTTTAACACTGGGAATGCAGCTATGAATAAAACTGACATGGTTCTATTCATCATGAAGTTTATAATCTAGTGTGAAGAGATGAAATTAATCAAATAATCACACAAGTATATGAATTAATTACTTTGAAAGAAAAGTATATGTAACTATAAGAGTAAAAGTTAGGGAGACCTACTCTAGGTAAAGGGAACAGCATGTGCAGGGGCTGGATGGTGGGAAGGAATGGGGAACTTTCAAGGAATTAAAAGACCGATCAGAAGTGGGCATGACTGGAGAGGTAGGCAGGGCTGATCGTGCAGGGCCTTGCAAGCCATGTTTAGATTTGTCATGTTCATAACTGAGTTTCTTTGTTTTTTAATTTTAGATTATTTATAGTTTGGTCTGGAGATTCTGCCCCTTAGAGGTTTTTTTTTTTAATGTGTATGTTGCTATGACATGTGAGAACTAGTCCTAGGGTTTCTTAGTCATCTTCCCTTCCCTAGGGTATATACCACAATAAGAACACATCTTTTGGTTTTGCCTAAGGGTTAGTGTTGTGACCTTCTGCCATGGTCCACTCACACGAGCCAGTCCTGTACTTTTGCACAATGCAAGGGTTGGCTGTGCAGATGGGGCCAGAGTATGCTCTCCTGATAAATAAGCTGCCCTTTTCCATTGGCTAGCCTGCGATGCCAGTCTTTGCTGTACCTGAGGCTATTCAAACTGAAGAAAGAAAATGCTCTGAAATACTCAAAGACGCTGACAGAGCACCTGAAGGTAAGTGTAAAAGAGGAGGGTCTTATTTCCTAGGAGATAAAATTTGTGAAGTCTCCTGTCCCCACCCCAGAAGTGCCCTCATGTTTAGGTAAAACACAGCAGGGGTGGGACCTTTCAAATAAGTTTGAGGTTTCTTGGAAAATTTTTAATGCACATATATCTGATTGTAGAACTTATATAGCCATATGCAATAGCCATATGTATACTTTTTAAGTAATCTTTTGTTTTCACTACCATCCTTCTTTTTAGACTGTTACCTTCATTTGCTAAAAGGCCTTCCTGTGTTTTTTTAGGCCGGCACCACATAAATCCTCCTAAAATACTGCTCTGATTATGACTTGGAACCTTTCAGTAATTTACTGTTACCTGCAGGGTCAAGTCCAAACTCCTTACCCTGGCCCACAAGTCTCTCTCTTAGTCCTTGTCTAAACCTCTGCTTTAGGCAAACTGTGGGCCACATACATTCTCTTTTCTGCAGCTTTTGTATACTTAGTATGATCTCTCTATGCCTTCTGTCCTTCCCTTTATCCATGTGAGTGTTACTCATTCCTTCCTTGCCTCTTCGGTGAAGCCTTCCAGAACACCCCAGCTCTCACCTAATAACTTCTTTTTGCTGTACATTTACACATACACACACACACACACACACACACACACATGTATTTTGGTATCTTAAATTTATAAAGCTGCTTAAGATCAGCTCAGGCCCAATGCTTTTGAATATATGTAGTACTTTAGTGGTGTTTTTTTGTTTTGTTTGTTAAGTACATTTTTTTCCCCACAGAATTCTTATAATAATTCTCAAGCACCATCACCTGGCTTGGGAAGGTAGGTACAATTTTATTCTATAAAATATTATTTGTGACAAACGTATAATATAAAAGTGGAATGGGTAGGGTCCAATTTCCAAAACCAGAAAGATGACCACTTTTTAAAAAATGAAAACTATCTCTAATAAAATACTTTCAAAAGTTATTTTTTTCTCTTTTCTTACGAATTGAAAATATAAATGAATATAATCATAAAGATTAGAGACGGGACATTTCACCTATAGAAATCTGAGTTTTTAGTAGCACTCAAGCCACCTCATAGTTTGATTTTCCATAGTTACTTGGATTTATCACAATGGGCTTATCTTTACTCAAATCTTGGCACTGTCAGAATTTAATAACAGTGGCATGATTGTGTTTCCTACTCCATCCCCATGTCACTGTCATCCCACCCACCTCCAAAAGAAGGAAAAACCCCATTAAACCTTTTATTTAAGTTTATCTGCTCAGTTATTATGTTTATGTGAATTGACATTCTGTCTTTGGCCTGTATATATTTTCTTAAACAAATTTATAATGTTAAAAGTGTAGATAAAAATATAAACAAATAGTCTCCCCCCGCCCCCAGATTTTGTTTGATTTTTTTTTCATTATGTAATCATAATCTTGGGCATTTCCACAAATTTCAGTACTGCTAAAATAAACCTGTCAGATTTCAACATATGTGTTTTCTAAAAAATATTTAATTGGCAGGAAGCTTAAGATAATTGCAGTTGATTGAGAGGGTTGTACCTCTTTTTCAGCTTTGAATATTTGGTGAAACTAGGAAAGTGTCAGAAATTATGGAGCTCAAAAAAAGATGTTCCTGGCTGGGTGCAGTGGCTCACACCTGTAATCCTAGCACTTTGGGAGGCTGAGGTGGGAGGATAGCTTGAGGCCAGGAGTTCGAGACCAGACTAGGCAATAGTGAGACCCTGTCTGTATTTAAATTAAAAAAAAAAAAAAAATGTTCCCATCTACTATCCCAGTGTTTTGAGTTAAATGTGAATTCCACCCAACCTTCTACAAAACAATTTGAAATATCTGCAATTACATACCTGAATTGGTGGAAAGTATATTGAGCTGAGAGTGAGGGGATCTGGCTTCTAAGTCTTTGAACTGCTACTAATAAGGTATATGGTTTTCCCAGTAATCTCCCATCTCTTGTTCTGTTGCCTTTCATTGTGCAAAGGTTATAGATGAGATTATAATTCACAATGGCTTTTAGTGCTTATTTAGAAGAAATTGTACTTCCCTGGGAACCCATCTAATTTAAAAGAATCTTTAAATTTTAAAAGTCTTCATGTGGGAAGAGCCTGTAGTATATTGATTTCATAATGTTCACCATGTCCATGTGAACGTACTTTCTATTTCTCTGTGTTTAGCAAAGCTGTTGGGATGCCTTCCCCTGTTTCTCCAAAGCTGTCACCAGGCAATTCAGGAAGTCATTCTTCTGGGGCCAGTAGTGCTTCAGCAAGTGGTTCTTCAGTGACCATTCCACAGAGGATCCACCACATGGCAGCCATTTATGTTCAGGTTACATCCAACTTCCTCTATGCCACCGAAATTTGGGACCAAGCTGAACAGCTTTCCAAAGAGCAAAAAGGTAGGTAGGTCTGTGGATAAAATTTGAGGGATAGAATTGTTAAAAGGAGCTTTTATAATTTAGTTAACTAAGTATTTGGTCTGTATTTAATTTTATTACCTAGTTTAGGTTAAATGATAAGCAGTTTGCTAAGAATCTCCACTGCTTAACAGTCATACTAAATGTAACTGAATTTGGTCAAAAAATACCTCTCATGATACTGGTAACACAAACTAAACTAAAAATAGTTCTTGGTCTAAGACAAATATGCTTCTATTCTGGCACATTAAATGCAGCTCATACTATAAAAGTAATAAAATATATGTCCTATTCTGGGATAGTTAACAATAAATTTGGCTATAGGCATAGGATTACATCTACACTTCTTATACATCTGAGGTGTTTAATATATAAGAAAACACATTCATACAGGATTTTTAGGTATATTGGAAGAAACTTACGAGATAAAAGAGACTATGAAATGAATAGATTTCTTAGCATTCTTTACAATTCAGTTGTTTGGGGCTTTGCACCTTAAAAGTTTATTATTTCTCAAAAACTAAGGACATTGAGAATTATAAAGTATTTACAGATCTTATGGCAAAAGACTATAAATACCATCTTATTTTAGTAGGAATTATTGGAAAATATGTGTGTGTAGCATCTATTCAGGTAGATCCTTTGCAGAAAAACACCAAAGCAGCCAATCAATCAAGTATCCTTTTGCCACAGAGTGCGTTTAAATACTTACAGTATGAACAGGTGAGCAGATGAAAATGAAAGATTCCTATCCCTAAAAGAGGGGTCATGGTAAGAGAAAGGTAGAAGAGGAACCCCAACATTTAACATAAAGTTGTGTTTATAAAAACATAATTTGTTCCCAAAATTTTAAATATTGTCAGTATTCCCCAGGAAAGGTTAGAGAGATGGAATTTCTCTAAGTCACCCCTACTTTCCATTCTTCTGCCTGATGCCAGTTTTCTAGCTTCTTTTTTCCTTTTCTCCCCCCCCCCCATTTTTTTCCTTTTTGTATGGAAATTTTCGAACATTGAGTAAAGGAAAGAGAATGATATAGTGAACCCCATGTACCTTCCATTCAACTTTAGCTTCAGCAACACAACATTTTGCCAGTCTTGTTCCCTCTGTGTTTCTCTCTATCTCTCTCTCTCTGTCTCTCTCTGTCTCTCTCTCTCTCTCTCTCTACCCCCATCTCTGGAGTATTATAAAGATATCACGACATTTCACCTGAAAATACTTTACTAGGCATCCTAAGTGATAAGAACTTTTCAAAAACATGACCACCATGCCTTTATCACAGCTACCAAAGTTAATAACTCTTTACATCATCTAATACCTACTCTACCATCACATCTCTCCTATTGTGTCAAATGTCTTTTTTTTAATAGTTGAATTTATTTCAAGCAGGATCCAAGCAAGGTCTGCATGTTGAATTTCATTAATAAGTTTCTTAAGTGTCTCCCCCTCTTCCTCCCCCCCCTTTTTTTTTTTGGCAATGCCATTGATTTTGAGGAGAACCCGGGCCATAGAATGTGTCATATTCTGGATTTGACTGATTACTTCCTGATGGTGTCACATGTTCTTCCATCCCCCTTATTTTCTTATGTTGGTAGTTACATCTTGAGACTTGAATCGATTCAAGTTCAGTATTTTAGATAAGAATGTTTCCTAGGTGGTACTCTCAGTTTCCTATTGCATCTTATTAGGAGGCATGTAATGGTTATCCCTCTTTGGTGATACTAGGTTTGGTCAATAGATTCAATCGGATAGTATCAGCCTAATTGGTTTGATGTAAGATTCCCTATTATACTTTAACTTAAGCATCCATTGATGATCATTGCCTGGATCCATTATTATATTAAGAAATAGAAAATTTGTCAGAAATTTTCTATTCTGACATCTCTTTTGCATTTAATAGCTGGAATTTTGTAAAGCAGAGCCTTCTTTAAGTGTTTGGTTATTTCTTGCTTTGTCTGTGTAGCATGAAATCTTTATCATGAAAATGACCCTTTTTTCCCTGCACATCTAAAAATGCTCTTCTTGGTCCTACATCTCTCTATCTGCTCCCCAAAATACATTGGGATCAAGTCTTAGGATATTGTTTTCCCCTCCTGCACTCAGGGGTATAGCCTTTCACATGCACACCAGCCTATATTTGTTCATATAGGAGGAATCCTTTTTTTTCTATCTCTTAAATTTTTAAACTACTGTCATGGGATTTAGTTTATCAGTGGTGCATGGCATATGATTATAGCTGAAAGGTTGGATACAGGCTGACTGTCACAAGTATCTAACCTCACAGGGACTGTTATGGGAAACATGCAAAGAATATCTTCCCTTTTGTATCACTTGCTTCTTATACAAAAACAATACACAAAATGTTTTGAGAATCAAATAGTACATTATGGCACTATGTCTTCATTTTAGTGATGTTAATGGCATAATAACAATTTATAATTTCCATCAGTGGAATTCCTGACCATACATTCTGTTTAAATGTTGCATGACTTAGGGAACAAATATAACTTGAGAGACAATGGAATGATTTGTTCTAAAACATGGACAGTAATCATTTTAGTGTGGGAGGGAGTGTTTCTTGACTTCATATGAATGCTATTTTACAGTCTATACTCAAAATTTTAGAGCAGTAATTCAAAAGAATATGCATCATTTAACAAATATTTTTGGTTTTCTAGAATTCTTTGCTGAACTGGATAAAGTAATGGGCCCTCTCATCTTTAATGCAAGCATCATGACAGATCTAGTTCGTTATACCCGGCAAGGACTGCACTGGCTTCGCCAGGATGCCAAGCTGATATCTTGAACTGAACACATTCTCGTTGCCTCTGATTTTCTCCACAACACTGTGTCACATCACGAAGGAAAACTGCCATACCACGCCACCTAGTCGACACTAAGAATGAGGAATGGTTTTCTCCTCCTTGGTTCATGTGTTGTTGTTTTTATAACCCAAAGCCATCATGTCAATTGGCCCCTTTAATATTCCCAATGTGAAAAATTATTTAAATGCTTTTAAATCTGCAGCACACTGATAAGATGGTTTCAACGATCTGTAATAAGATTGAAATTCCAGTTGCAATTCATAACTAATCAATTGAAATTCTATTTAATTTTTTTAAGTTCCCAGATTGGGGCTAGTTCAAAACTTAGTTATTTCTGCCTATGAATTTACTCTGTTTAATATTTAGCATAAATTTAATGTAGACATTTTTATTTATGTACTTTGGGAGTTTTGTTACCTAATAATGTCTTTGTGGTAGCTCTTCTAAGATTAAGAATTGGTTCACCTAAAATAAGGACATATTCTGTCTACACCTACTACCTGATATTATTTGAAATCTTAACTACAATTTTATTATTGTAGACTTTATGGTTAGTATTAAGGATATTCTTCTACACATGAAAAATCACTTATATATGAGAAGTGGCATTCTACGTGGATGTAAAATGAAGTGTGTCTGATTTGGTATGCATTATTTCAAAAACTGTGAATGTGTGTTAATAACACTACAGCAATCACAAGGTGACTATAACTTGCATTTAATGCATTACAAAAGAGGGCAGGCAAACTTTGTAGAAGACGCATATCATGTTGAACGGTTTCATAAAAGGACAATCTTGAACTTTATAGATTTTATTAAAACCATGTTTTGTTTTTTAAGAGATAGGATGTCGCTGTGTTGCCCAGGCTGATCTTGAACTTCTGGGCTCAAGCGAACCTGCCTCAGCCTCCCAAGTAGCTGGGATTACAGGTGTGAGTAGCTGGCATTACAGGTACCCACACTGTGCCCAGCTCATATGTTCCCTTTTGTTCCTAATCATTTGACACTTAATTGAAACAGAGTAAGTTATGTGGAAAAAAGGATGATCCAACTTCCTGAGGGTTGCTGCCTATGTCTCTTTAATTGACAATGTTTGAAAGTTAAAATCTTCTTTAGATTTTTGTTTTCCTCATACTAGATTATGATGCTCTGATATGAGCATACAGTGACTGATGTAGAAATGGGCTGGAGCTTTGGTGTGTGTGCTTTTGGTATACAACTTACAGTTCTAATGCCTGATGTAGAGATGATGAATTTCTCCTTTTTAAGCCTATCTTGTATTTATTCCTTTTGTACTATGAAGGCCCTCATCAATGATGTATGTTTCTGATGGGATCAGAAAATTTCACACTAGAAAAGAACCTAACTTGGTTTAATGTGAGCTCTCTTGGGAAGGGGAGGGGAACAGGGGTAGAGCTTAAGAAGCCGGCTCTGTAAGAGTTGTATATCAAAGTACCTTTCCCTACAAGGTGCATATAGGAGTCAAAGGTAAGAAGTTTACCCTCTATACTTTGTTTTTAATGCCCCTATCATGTTTGGTGTGCCTTAAATCTTACCTTTAAATGAAGACTCTATGGATTGTTTACAGATGAAGTTTTACACTAGGACCAGATCGTCCATAACTGGTTGGTCTTCTACAGTAATAATGTTAAATTCTCTTCCTTTTAAATCTTCCTTAGGGTTACATGAAGATTAATTCTTTCAGAAAAGCTAATGCTTTGGTACATGACTTAGTCTAACCAATTGAGTAATGCTGCTTCAAAAAACAATTTGTCCTTCTCCCCATTCCAAAAATAAATCCATCCAATCAGAAAAAAAAGAGATTGCCCTACTGTTTATAGTTGATTGCTAAGGCTTGAAATGGGAAAGGGGGAAGAAGGGATAGAAAAGCTCCAAGTCCAGTGGTGCAGTGAATCCTTTGTGTTTGAGTCTTTTTTACACTTATTTCTGAAGCTAGTGTACTTTCATTGTCCTGTGGCCTCATATTTATAGAGCTTCTTAACTGTTTTGTACCTCAAGTTGTTTTTACATATCATTGAAGATTGAGATCTACAAATTATGTTGAATTTAACCTTTTTCCCTTGGATAAATTGCCTCTGATATCTTTTTAATTTAATCTTAGTGTGTTCTAGGAACAGTTTTCCTTAAGAGAACAACTTCTCAGCGATCATGATAGTTACGTAGTAGGAAATAACTGTTGTTAAGCAAGTACGTGTATGTCCTGTCCTCTGATTTCTCTGACTCTGATTCCTTAATTTGCAGTGATGTCTTAGAAATGGAAAAAGTATCCTCTGGACTTTTAGACTTTCAGCAACAACAGCCAGTGGGGCACCTCTAAGTTCTAGTGTATTCTAGTCTCTTGTGTGTCCTGAAAGGCAGCAGGAGCATTTCTTGGATCACACCGATACTTTGTTAAAGCTGAGTTTCCTGCATGTTTTATGGTGCTGCTCTATATTTTCTCTTTAAAACGGTGTTAATTCTTGGAAAATGAATTTTTTTAAGCTTTTTGTTGTGGAGGGTCTTTCCCACAAGATAGTAATGGGCAGTGGATCAAAATCCTATTCTAAATAATTGAATTTCCAATGTCAAAGCTGTGGAAATACTACTCCCTCTCCTCTGTGTCTGTCTTCTCAAATGTTCTGTGTCATCATCTGCTCTAGCACATCCTTTGGACTCCTTTACAGGTGACCATTCCTCCCTCCTCAGTAGGTGTCCTCAGTGTTTTCTAACCATTTAAAACTGAATTTGACAAGTGGCTAAAAACTTAACTTAGTCTGAGACTTGTACTTAATATATAGTTAATTATAAAATAGCAACTATTTTAACAATTACTCTGTTGACTGCTCTTTACGACCACACTTGTATGCCAGGAGGCAGCATCCTACACCATTGGACTCTTTACAGGCAACCAACGAACCGATTGCGGTGGATGAAGTTGTCATAGTAGTCTTGCCTGGGCCGGGCTGTGGGGAGCACTCCCCTTCAGGTGATTCAGGCTTTCACAGCTCAGTCCAGGCTCCAGTCTGGCTGGAGAGCATCCAGCCCGTTCCTTGCCTCAGTGCCACCTTTTTCTGGGCAAGTAGCCAAGAAGTGACTCTATAAGCAGTGAGTACTTCAGACAAGTTTACAGCTATAGCTGCCGAAGAGTGGAGAAGGTTGACCACCACTGATTTAATTATCCAATGTAAAAGCAATTTAGAGTAATGTGTGCACGTGCCCACACACGCCTGTGTTTCTGGGGAGCTTTTGCACTGGTGGATCCATAGGCATCTGGGCTGCACTTTGAATGTCACGCTTGTGGCTTTATTAGATTCACTGGGTTTTTTTTAATTGTTGTTCGTTTCTTTTCATTCAAGGTATAATCAGCTAGATCAGACAGCATCATTTTGTATTTAATGACAGAAACTTGGGTACATTAACTGTTAAAGAACGAGCTTGCATCGTGAAGCAAGAGCCTACAAAAGGCACCTGTTATAAATGAAAGTGCTGGCTCTGGAGGCCGGTACTCTGTGGAGTTTCAGAGCAGCCAGTGATTGTTCCAATCAGTGATGCCTAGCTATGTAGAGGAAGGGTACACTGTGCACTCTTCTAGGTGTGAGGGTATGCAACTTTGGATCTTAAAATTATGTACACATACACACTTTATATATATGTATGTATGTATGAAAACATGAAATTAGTTTGTCAAAAATGTGTGTGTTTAGTATTTTAGCTTAGTGCAACTATTTCCATATTATTTATTAAATTGATCTAAGACACTTTCTTGTTGACACCTTGAATGTTAATGTTCAAGGGTGCAATGTGTATTCCCTTAGATTGTTAAACCTTAATTACTATGATTTGTAGTAAAATAACTTTTAAAATATATTTGAGCCCTTCTGTAGTGTAACAGGGCTCTTACAGGGTGGGAAGGATTTTAATTTTCCAATTGCTAATTCAACAAAGTGGCCTCATTGTGTATTTTGATTTATAGGAGTTTGTGTCTGGGTCCCAGGAACATCTACTGGGGATGACTGTTTTAGGCATTGTGATGATTTTTTTAAAAAACCTAAGTAACTTGGGGAGCCAGAGCATTTTAGATCCATATGGACTCCTATAACTCATACTCCCTAATACATGGAACACAGATTTCACTTTAACTTTATGTATCAGTGTGTTGGAGAGGCAGACTTTAGTTCAATAATATTGCACATCTAAGGTTGCTATTAAGTAAAATCAGTTAAAGAACTAATTATTGAGCTGCTTGGAATATGTAGTGACAAGAGACCAAATTGTTCATGTTTGTGAGCATATCTTTCACATATTCACTAACGGAGTAATTCATTTTAGACCTCTAGACCCTAAAACCAAGCTAGCAAGTGACAGGAAATAAATTGGAAATTAATAGTTGGTAAAGCAAATGCTGATCTTACTAAGCTCCTATTTACATGAAACCCTATGGTTATTTAAAAAGAACTTGCTGTGTCCAGAAAAAGGAGAAAGAATAACAATCTCTCCTAATGGAATTTGGTCACAGAATAAGGTATTGCCGTTAAGTCTAAAGCAAGTCTTAGAGATCTTTAAGCATCGTAAAATAGCAGCCTTAGTAGTCATCATGTAAAGAAGTTGACTTTCGGGAATGTCAGCATTGACTTCTTGCTACCATTGCTCAGCTAAGCATAACTTTTGCCATTCTTAAAACAAAAACGAAAACAAAAAGCTTTCTAAATGAATGTGGAAAAGCTCCCACCCAGAAATTCTAGTAATATTCAGTTTTGACCTCTTACTGCTTCCATGTGGGGTTTCTTTTCAGCTTGTAACCATTGGAATTTTCTATCTGCTATGTTCCTCTCTGGAAAATACCTATTTGGAAATGCTGCCTTTCAAATCAATGCCATGATTATCCATACTGTTGAGTTTGTCGTTGCTGTTCAAGAAGTGTCCCCATTTTACAACTTTATGCACACACCTGGCAAATCATTGACATTTGCATTCAACAGTACTGGGATGGGGTGGGGGGCTCACCAACAGAGCTGGCCCATTGACAGTGCCTGAAAAGGCACCACCTTTGCAGGCCAGCTGTGTGGTTGGTAAGCACAGTTATGAAAATTTCTATCTAGCCTCCGTTTTGAATGGTTTTAGGAAATTTTGTATATGGAGGATGGAAATACTTATATATTTATTGAAAATCCTTTTATCTTATTTGACATTAAAATTATTTGGTAAATAATGGTTTGATATTTGGGGAGGGTTTTGGAGGGGAGGTAATGCCGCCGATAAATTAAAAGCCTATTGATTCTGCAGAAAGGTACTGTTAGTGACTGATAGGATGCCTTTGTTTTGTACATGACCCAAATCTTTGTTTTACATTTCTTTTACCCAATATATTTAGGCATCTGACATTTTTCAACCAAAATTTCAATTATATACTGTGATTTTTATTTGTTGCAATACATTAAAATTTCAGAGGTACTTTGGGGCTCAAAAGCTAGGATTTCTAAGTCAGTATGTGCATTTCACATAATAAAGCTGTTAATGGTGAGCAAAGTATTATATACTAACTAGATTTTTCCACATCTGTATAGTATATTATATGTATTTTGTGGTATTGAAATTATAGAAAGTTTAGAGTGTCAAACATGCGTTTAATGTGTATTTTTAAACAAATTTATGGCAATTAAAATATTTGGAGACAAGGGTATCACATTTCAATTTGTAAAGATCTTTTTAACTCTACTGTGTCATTAAGATGCTTTGTATAATGCCAAACCATAGCTGGAGAAACTAAGTTTAATAAATATCAAATAGATTTTCTGTATTAAAGTTTACAAACACTGTGCTCTTTACACTTCTTCAACTCTTACTTTGCCCTTTTCATGCAACTCCTGTTTTGTATTTTAGGGTCCAGTAGTACTCTTCTTTAAAAGTCTGGTCCCACCAGCCCAGGTCTCATTTTCTGATTTTAGAAATTCTGAACTTGCTGGCCATGGGTCCTTGTGCATATATCAGAATTTGCCCTGCTCCAACAGAAATCTCAAAACCTTTGTGGTGTCCTTGGTGGCTTGAACTTACATTGTTTCATTAAACTAGATTTTTCTTCCAGTTCAGCCTTATGTTCAGACAGTCTTAGACAAACTTGGGCACATCATTAGGTGGCAAGTGCCAACCTTTTCCGTCTTAGGAACTTACCAAGGCTGATTGATTGCATAGCCGTTGCTAAACTGTCACCACACTTTCCAGATTGAGAAGTTAACACATTATTATTGGGCAATGCTGATTTTTTCTATAGTATACAAAGTGAATCCTTCACCTCAAAAGCTTGAATTACAAACTGCTAAAATTTCAATTTGAGACATTTAATAATATCCATAGAAAAATAAACTCTAAATTGACAGGTTTAGTTGTGCTTATCCACATATCAACATTCTAAGAAGAAACGGAGACTAATCTAAAGCATACATCTGTCTTTAAATATTAAAAACACAAGATTGCTTCACTTATGGGTCTCCAGCCAAAATGCAGTTAATCAATATTCCATAGAACGGAGCATTGTTGCAGGTGCCTGCTGTCGTTTCTTCCCCTGGTATGTACATCATTCCTGGGCCACACTTAGGGAACAGCGTCTTTTTCTAGGGGAAAAGAAAAGGTTTTTAAGACTGGGAGTGACCAGGGCCACTTCTGCTGCATTTCCTTCTCTGCTTGATCTATCCAGTCTCAGGGAAAACCAAAGAAAGGAAAGGTACCAGTCTTTCATGGTACCCGTGTGGAGCTGTTCTTGGCTCTTAACTCCTAAGGGATTCTCCATGGAACTCCCAGACTTAGACCAGGCACTCCTCCATCCCAGCTTTATCCTGAGGTCTGTGTGTCTCCTGATCACTCCTGCCCAGCTTCCCAGGGCTCTCTCTGGCCCAACTCTGCTCCTGGGTTTGTGGAATACCTGCATAGCCTTGTGATACACTCAGAATCATCCCGGCAGGAGGCTCCAATGGGCCTGAGGGAAACACCTCTCCAAAATGGGGTCATTCTCCGCAGCCTTCTTTTTACTGAACTCAGTTGTGGTACTGGGGAACCTTCTACCTGTAGGGCAAAGACAAATTCACCTCAGATATGCAAGAGTTGACACCCTGCTGCACACCTTGGATGAATGATCATTCCCAGGATGCTGAAGACTCAACAGAGGAACCATTTCTCAGAACTGAGTCTGGCTCTCAAGTTCCACTTACAACTCCACCACCACTATCAGCTCCACACTCCACACATACATATCCTTCCTTACCTGGCCTAACAGCAGCAGGCACATCATGAGCACTGCACAGAGTTTGAGGTGCCACATCTTGACAGAGGGAGGATGTTGGAGCCTGAAAGCCAGAGATAGTTCCCACTTCCTTTTATAAACTGGCATCACCTCTTTCATGGTTGCCAGGTGAGATGGGGGCAAAGTTTATATTTGTCATCAGGATCGATTTAATAAGTTAATGTCTACCAGGGGAATGTGTTCAAGGGCTGCCTTTCAGGCACGTTGTATTTACTGATCCCTCATCTGGACTTTGAGTGATTGTCTTGCTGGCCTGGACCCTTTCACCCGTTTTACCATAAGTCAGCACTGCCCCTCCTTCCCTTTGAAAGCCACGTGAAACCACTAAGGGAGGCCAGGCAACTGGCCACATTTCTATTCCAAAATAGCTCAGTGAGATCACTCTAATCAAAATAGAATTCTAATAAGTCTTCAGAAATAATGTTGACCTCTTGCAGCCTTGTGTGGGAAAGAAGCACTGATCTATTGTGTACAGGCAATTGGTTAAGGCCCTTATCTTCCTTTGTGGGAGGATGCTTCAACAAACATAGTCTACAGTTCCCCACATCCTGTGCTTGCATAGATGGACTGTCACCCTAATTATCTGCACCAGTTCATCACCCTAGTAGAATGAACACCCAGCTGTGGAAAATTCTGGAGTCTGGCCTACCTGCCCTCTCACAGGGCAAGGGTAATCAGGACTGATGTGGGACTTATCTGACTCACAGGTGAATTGAATGATTATAGGTTGGCTTTTGCTTCTTGTTTTTAACAACATGAGTGAGGAGGTAGCAGTATCTCCTAAATTAGTGGGAGAGCTTAGGACTTTGGGAGTCCCAAATAGTGACAATATTATAAGCCTTAACTTATGGACTCTCTTCCCAGTAGTTGACCAGGACCTTGTCAGAACCTTTCCTTCTAGCAACCTCAGGGGAGCAGGCATAGGGCTGAGATGTCTTCAAAGCCCTAAACATCCATCAGTTTAGGTGGGAATTAATGCAGATTTCTAGATCAAGGGAGGACATGTATCTAAACCATGAGTAGTTACAGGTACTCATTAAATGACACGGGCATTTTAGTAAGTTTTGGGGGAAAGGTGTGAATTTTGAGTAAAGAGATTCATGGGACTTTAGATCTTCCAATCACTTGGAAGGATAATAAACCAAGACAAATGCCTATCTGCCTACTATCTCACTGCAAACTTGGCTAATACCTCTTCCCAAGGCCCTTCTCATCCTAACAACAGGATGGACATTTGGATAAGAGCCTGCTTGTTCCTTTACCACAAGGAAAAGTGGATGAGATGCAGCACAGCTGAAGGTAGAACAGGATGATCACCAATCCTGCTGCCAGGCAAACAGGGGGAGCTTCTTGCCAAGGGAGAGGAGGATGGTATGATGAACCTCAGAGCTGTGACTGGGCAGGATGTGACTCCGCAGAACTGACTGGTTCTAGTCCTCTCAGGACCATGGAGTCAGGCCTGGAGGGGGACACCACTGATTGCACTTTAGGAGCATTGAGACCTATAATATATACCAAACCCAACTAACCAATCCTGCAAATTCCAGACTAGTTAGCTGCTCTTTCCCTTCACCCTTGAGCTTGATCCCAAGTAGGGGCCTAACTAGGAACTTTTGCAGGGTTGGGGAGAGGCTATCAGTGACCCAGTGAACATTGGGTAAGAACACAAATGTGATTAGATAAGCAAAAGACTGAACAACGTGATGTCCTAGAGCCAGTTGGGTCTGTGGACTCAGTGCCAGCCTTCCCTTAACCAGCCTGGAATGACATGACAAATGGGATTTGGAAACTGCTGATCCAAAAGATGGGTACTTCTCCTCATCCTCCATTTCTGCCATCTTGTACACCAAGCAAAACCAAATTAGTCTTTTGTGTTCATTTGTAAAGCCAGTACCACAGTCAAGGAAAGAGCCTAAAGCCCTGGGCCCCATGCGTAGGGGGAAAAGAACCATTCATCCTCATGGGTGCTACAACACTGCAGAACCCTTTGTGGTTCAAGCCTCTATCTTATATGCCACCCCTCCCCCAAAAGAAAAAAACGTTTGTTATTGTCTGTGGAAGGAACCAATGCTAGGGAAGGTATTTCAGCATATGTCTGGAGCAAAAATCAAACTTAAGGAAGCACAGCTAAATTTAGCTAAATTGACAGCAGTTGTCCACAGCCATCCCATACTTCTTGAGAGACTATGAAGGCCTATTCCTGAAAAAAAAAAAAAAAAAAAAAATTGTTCTCTGCAATCAAGTATTTTCCTGAATGAATAAACACATAACTGCATGCTCCTTCCTCCAGTAGAAAGACCTAAGCAGCCTTTAACAGGTCAGCCATAAGGAGAAAGAATGCTTGGCTGGGAGGCAGGAGCTTAGGGTCTATGCAATGCAACTGACCACAGGCCAGCCTTTCCCATCCTTGGGCTTTAGTCTCCTGTTCTATCAATGACATGGGAGTAGATCTCAGGCCTCTCAGGCACTGACATCGGGAGTTCAAATGATTCATTTACAAGAAGAAAATGAGACTGAAGCAGGTTTAACAGCTGAGAGCTTGGCAACTCTGGATACAACTCCCAGGGATTTTCTGCTTCTGAGTTAAATGCCTAGGATGAAATGGGACAGAGGGTGTAGGTACCTGAGCAGCTGTTCGAAACACATTCCAGGTAGAGAGACCATTAGGACTTGGCAGTAATTGGAATCTTTTTTGTTGTCCCTGAGCAGGAGGTAGCTAATAGAAGATGAAAGACTCTGAAATGGAGAAACTTTTCCAGGTAAAATTTCAACAAAGGGTCAAAGTGTATTTACTTTTTTGCTAGCTGGAACTGGCACAGACTTTGGGGCCTGCACTAGGTAGGCCTGCATCTTGGGGACTATGTTGGCAAACTGAAGAGAGAGCTCCTTTCACCAGACTGTACAGCCCATAAATAAAAGTCATTGTGTGGTGAAGAGCATTGGAGAAAGAAAGGTTAAAAGGAGCACATGGTTGTGCCACAGTAGCAGGTGAAGGAGCCACACCCAGGGCTGGAGGCTCCAGGTGGATGGGTTTTAGGCACTGAGGCCCACAACAGCTGTCTTTCCTTAAAGGCTTTACTCAGGTTCTCCTTTGTAGATTTCTGCAAATAGAATGGTACCTAAAATGATCCCAGATCCCATATTGTGCACAAAAGCACTGAGCTATGGCAACTCAGCACATTCCACAAACCCACTGCCTCAGCATCCCTGCCACAGATGAGATCCATGCCCTAGAAGCATAAAATTGCCAACCACAACTATCCCCATCATCTCAGTGAAGGGTTTAACCTTTCTACTAAAAAGATAATTCAAAGGCTCTAGATCCAGAGGTGAACTTTCTTGAAGGGCCAAAGGAAATATTTTAGGCTTTATGGACCACATATGGTTAAAAACCATTGTGGCTCCCTGGTATGAAAACAGAAAACTGCTGTAGAGGCTAAGGGGATCACCTTATCCCTTTTATAGCTGACTTCCCCTCAGGCTAAGGCAGGCCTGCCTTAGGAGGAAAGGCAGTATAGCATAGCTTTAAGAACATACACTTTAAGTGTAAGACTCCACCATTCACTGCTATATGATTTTGGGCAAATTACTTAACCTCTCTGCCTGTTTCCTCTTCTGAAAAATGATTATAATGATACTTCAAAGGTTGTCAAGGTTTAAAAGAGTTCCTTTGTATAGCTAAGAAGAGTACCTGACACATGGTAATTACAATATAGTTACTAGACTTCATTGTTATTATGGAAGCAGAGGGCCACAAACCAATACTCCCCACAAATGATTAGCTGGAGTAGCTGTAGCTACTTCTTATAGATTATAGAACAAAGGGTGAGCTCTGCTCCTTCACCAAAACCTCAGACTAGGGAAAACTGTTCAGGATTCATGCTGAGGAGGGGAGCTACATGAACTTAAATATTAGCAGTCACACCAAGGATTCTGCTCACAAAAATGTAAAATCACAACAGTGCTGCCCATAGGAAGTTTATTGTGTCTTCAAGACACTACAACGCAGACTCCTCTCCCAGAGGATCTTTCAGATTTCAGAGACAGGGAACCATCATCCAGATGAGATGCTCATTTGTCATTTTCATAGGCAGCTGGATTCTTCCTCTTGGATTTCTCGAACTCCTGGGTCCCCCACGTGTAGACAAGATAAAACACTACAAACGCTTTAAAAATCAAAAGTGAGAGTAAGCACTGAGTGTGTATATAAGACACATATGAAAAAAAGAGGTCTCAGTCCTCTTTTCTGACTTACAACAGATTCGGCCCTCCTATTGCTCTCTAGTTTTCAAGAAACCACTTTTGAACCACAGGATCAAGAAAGGTTACATTACACACCCATTTGACCAAAAGAAAGAGGTCCACCCAGGAAAATGTGTCACCAACTCTTCCCCATCTCTCCCCTGCTGCACATTAAAATAATTTTTTAAGTTAAAAAATTGGGATAAAATTCACATAACATAAACTTCACCATGTTAAAGTGTATACTTCAGCGGTTCTTAGCATATTCATTAGGCCACGCAACTGTCATCACTATCAGCTGCACACTTAAAACATTTCATCACTGATAAGAAGTGGATAAAGATGACCTCAGAGGAAGACGCTGGAGTCACCCAAGACACCTTAGACCAGTCATTTCAGTTCTGTGACTTAGTTTCCCCCCTAAGATGGGGAAGATGTTAGGACTAGCACAAGGGCTGCCAGGAATATTTAATCAGAAAGGTGTGCACGGCAAGGTACAGAGTGCCTGCCCGACAGCGAGCGCTCACTGGGGGGAACCGCAGTTGCTACCACTGTTGATGCAGTCCAGCTGCCCGCCCCTCGCCGGGCCCGGGGCACTCACGCGGCACCACGCGAAAGAAGGACGCCCGAATGCGGCGCAGCGCGTTGGGGATTCCCTTAGTGAAGTAGTGCGGGAAGGCGCGCTGCTCGAAGGGTGACAAGCTGTAGGTGATCACATGCCGCATCCGCGTCAGATTCCCAAACTCGCGGCCCATCGTGGCAGTGGCCCTGCAGGACCGAGGGGCAGACAAGCGCTTGGCTCGGCTTCGGGACGCGCCGCAGACCGCGCGGGGTCGCCAACCCCAGATGCCCGCCCTGGCTCTCCTTATCCTCCCCCAGCCCAGACGGCGCCCCCGCCCTCCCAGTAACCACCAACACCGCACGGCCAGACCCCACTCCCGCACCAGGGTCACCTCGGCCTCCACAATCGCGTAAGCACGGGCCTCCGTTCGTCACTTCCGGTAGGGTCGGAAGCCGCTCTTGGAGGTCATGAGATCACTTCCGGGGGATACCATTTTTCCCGTTGTCTCCGGGGGGGGCTCGGTTATTTTCGGGCTATCAGCGACGCCAGTACCAAAATCAGGGACGCAGATCTAAGGCTTCTCTTGGTAACGTCTGTTTTAAAATTCACTGGCAGGCTGTAAACTTTCCCAAGATAGGATACAAACGTTTCTTCAAATTCAGCCACAAAAGTCATCAAATAATCGTCAAGCAACTGATTGACGCAGTTATTGGTGGTAGGAGGGGAAGAAGCGGTCCCCCCTGGACAGCAGCCAGCTTCCTGCCCACGTGGTTTGCCGTGCGGCGGGGGGCGTGTCTCTTGATGCCGAAATTCTCCTTTCCGCTCCCGAGGGGAGAGGCAAGGAACGCCCCGCGTGAGGCGTCATTGTTTCCCTGAGGTGCAATTCTGCGTGGAGACGCTGTTGTCCTGTTAACAGCTGGCTCGTTTTTTCTGTACTCCATGCAGTGTCTGTAAATGTTTTAATGGAATTGCTGGCCGTATATAATCTAGGACTAAGCTCTCATTCAACAGTTTGGGTGTGTTTTATAATAATGCTTACTGGCCACGGACCAGGGAGACTTGGCAGGTGGTGAACTTATATTTTGCAAACATACCTCAGTTTTATCAAACTAGGTACTGTGTAAACTGGTTTCGTGTACTATGGGTGTGGGTCGACTTTATTCCAGCAAGTAGTCTCCTTCGGGGTGGCATTCATTTCAATGATATCCCCTCATTTCAGCTTTTCATAGTGCACCTTTGCCCCATTTTCCAAAACGCAGTATGTAGCCTGGCCTCAGCTCTGAGGCAAGAACAAGAGTACTTATAACAGGTAAGGACAAAAATACCATAGCGAGTTCTACCACCATTTGGGTGATTAATGAAAAATAAAGCATTCACTTATTTTACAGCACCAGCATACATCTCAAAACCTTTCAACCAAGACATGTATAGATGAGTGTGCAGACCAAAGTAAGGAAATCAAGATACTATATTTTTAGCCAAGGTTAAAGGTGATGTCCTTTTCTTTCAAGCACACTACAAATACAATTGCAATATTCCAAGTACATAGTCTATATTAAGCCACCTGGGAGGACTTAGCAACCTAACAGTTCTCTGCTTTCTGGAATTTTTGTGCTAACTGTGATTTTTCTCATCTTCCAAGTCAGCATGGAGTAAGTGATTACTTACTCTAAACACCTGGAACTGGGAGAGGTGGTGAGGATGAATCAAGAGGAAGAGTAAACCTAATACCATAAATTGCATACCAACATCTGTGTATCATCATGAATAATTAGTTAGCTTTTCCAAATGTCTTAGAAGTTTGAGCAAGCACCTAAGAAACGTTTAGGAATCCTAATTTCTCTCAAAAAGTAAGAGCTTTCAGGTTAAGATCACTCCTTGATTCCGCTTAGATTTTCACCTACATAGCTAGTCCATTAGTATAATGATAAGAGGTTTTAAATAAAACCTGGGGAAAAGGTAGAGGAAAGCTAAATAACCAAATAAATCTGTATCTAATGAGGGCAAATTGGCTAAATAGGGTGTCACCAGCTGTTTGATATAAAACTGATAAAATTATCTTCAGCTAGGCATCCTTAAGGCCTGATTACAGAAGTGATGCTAGTCCACCCACACACCTAAAATTTATTTAAGAGACCAAGCAAGGGTCTTCCTGGCCTTTAGGAAGAAGACTGTCATGGGGAAATATGTTCCTCCCTAGTTCTTACCAAGCCATGGCGATTCCCAGCAAATTCCTCCTTTGGTTTTGCTGTTTTGCCTGGCTATGTTTTCCTAGTAGCCTTGGTTCTCAAGCTTCTAGGGGAGAAGTTCAGATTGCAGCTAGTGCTGAGTTGGAATCTGAGGCTGAGCCTTGGTCCTCGCTGCAGCCTGTAGATGGAAGAGACAGATTTGGCCTCCTTCCCCCTCTTTTCAAAGTCCTATCTGATGGGCGAGGTGGGGCACCTAGGCTGCAGCCAGACGCCAGAGCCTTGCGCTATATGAAGAAGCTCTATAAGGCATATGCTACTAAGGAAGGGATTCCTAAATCCAGTAGAAGTCACCTCTACAATACTGTTCGGCTCTTCACCCCCTGTGCTCAGCACAAGCAGGCTCCTGGAGACCAGATGACAGGTGTGTAAGAACAGATTGGTTAACTGAGTGGAGGGAAATTGATAGAAACTGCCGCATTTCAGTTACAGAAAGGAGCTGGGCCTAGCCCCTTGAATTGGGTTTTATTTTGCATGGATATTTACTCAATATCCAATTGAAACAAACCTGGTACTCGATCTTATTGTTTCTTCCTAATGCCCTCATTAGTTAAGGTGGGCTAATATGATAGCATTTTAAAGCTACAAAAGACTAATGGCTTGAGGAGGTGGAAGGAAGTTCTGTTGGAGGTTAATATCTCTTTCCATTCCACCAAGCTGTTGGCCCAGAAATGTGCTTAAAATAGCTCTTATGGCTATTGATGTGCTTTGTTAAACAGGATATTTTCTCCTTGTTTGTTGCTTTCTGTGAGAGGAAAACTTAAGTCCCCATTTGGAACAGTGGGTCCTTACAAGAACAAAGCGTTAGTCAACAATTTGACTCAGCAGCTTGGTGTCTTGTGTGTGAGAGAGGATCCATGCTTTAAAAAATCCTATACTCGCTAGTTTATGACTTAAAAAAAAAACATTATAACCCAACAGGGCAGTTGTGACTGTTTCCTCCTTCCTTAATATCCTATTTTATTATAGTGGCTTTAGAGTGTCTGTTTTCAGTCTCAAGTGTTCTAAATTGGACAATTACGGTTTTTTAATTGACTTCATTCACTAGGGTTTAGAATGTCATCTTAACAAGACTGATAAATATTTATTATGGTTTTCCCTCTAGAGACTCTCCAAGAGAAAAATACTTTCCTTATTAGCTTCCTCTGTGTTTGGAGCAAATTATTAAAAATGAAACTTCAGGTCAGGCGTGGTGGCTCATGCCTGTAATCCTAGGACTCTGGGAGGCTGAGGTGGAGGGATCTCTTGAGGCCAGGAGTGCAAGACCCCGTCTCTACAAAAAAAAATAGAAAAATTAGCCAGGTGTGGTGGCACATGCCTATAGTCCCCGCTACTAGGGAGGCTGAGGCAGGAGGATCGCTTGAGCCTAGGAGTTTGAGGTTGCAGTGAGGTATGATGACACTACTGCACTCTGGCCAGGGTGACAGAGTGAAACTTTGTCTCAAAAAAAAAAAAAATCAGAATGTAATGATTCCCTGTTGCTTTAATTCACTACTAAATCTGACCTTCTGGAGATAAAATGTCAAGTGTGGAGCTGGGAATTAGTTATGTTCTTTTTTATGAACCTTCCTCCTCTTGAGGACTGAGGAAGTGGGGTGGGGGGAGAGAAGGGAGAAAGCGTATTATGAATTACTAATTCCTTGACTTCCTGTTATGTTTGATTCGTATTCAAACACTACTGGGGGATCGTTTTTTCTTCTCAGGAATCCTTCCATCCGCGGACCTGCTGTTTAACCTGGATCGAGTTACTCCTGTGGAACACTTACTCAAGTCCGTCTTGCTGTACACTATCAACAGCTCCGTGTCTTTTTCCTCTGCTGTTAAATGTGGGTGCAACCTGGTGATGAAGGAGCCCAAGTCTTCTGGCAGGAGTCTCCCTGGAGCTCCGCGCTCCTTTACCTTTAACTCACAGCTTGAATTTGGGCGGAAACACAAATGGATTGAGATTGACGTGACCGCCCCCCTCCAGCCCCTGGCGGCCTCCAGCAAGAGGGTTCACGTGTCCGCCAGCTTCACCTGCACGAGAGCCCGGCCGCAGCACCCCTCAGCGCAGCATGGCCCGTTTGACACGACTCTTCTGGTGCCTCCCTCGCTGATCTTATACCTGAACGACACAAGTGCTCGGGCCCATCACAGGCGGTATTCCCCTCACTACGAAAGGCGGCCTTCACAGGGTCCCGGCCAGGAGAGCAGCCTGCCTGCCTGTGCTGTGGGACAAGAGGCCGCTGAGGGTGGGAGGTTTGCCCGTCGCCGGAGACGTCAGGAAACTGTCATCTCTGAATTGAAGCAGCCCCTGGTTCCAGCTTCCTTCAATCTGAGCGAATACTTCAAACAGTTTCTTTTTCCCCAAAATGAGTGTGAGCTCCATGACTTTAGACTTAGCTTTAGTCAGCTGAAGTGGGACAACTGGATTGTGGCCCCGCACAGATACAACCCTCGATACTGTAAAGGGGACTGTCCAAGGGCAGTTGGGCATCGGTATGGCTCTCCAGTTCACACCATGGTGCAGAACGTCATCTACGAGAAGCTCGACTCCTCAGTGCCGAGACCATCATGTGTACCTGCCAAATACAGCCCCTTGAGTGTTTTGACCATAGAACCTGATGGCTCAATTGCTTATAAAGAATATGAAGATATGATAGCTACTAAGTGCACCTGTCGTTAACAAATGGTCCTCCAAACTAAAACCTTGAGCCTATTTGACAAAGTAAATGTATGCCTATCTGTGCCTTCAGGAGAAAGCTTCATGTGTCAAATCTCTAAATAAAATGCAGCATATGTTGTATAAAGATGAGCCTGTGTAGATTAGTACATTCTGTGACATCTATCAGTGTAAAGGTATAACATCAGTTGTTGCTACTGAAACTTTATTTCCATTTTGGATAGCTTTGAATTTTTTTCCTTAACCTTTTTTTCACAGGGGTCTTATTCTTGATGGAAAAAAATTCTTAGCATAAATCTTGGAATTGTAGCTATAAATAGACAATTCAGAGCGCTATAGTCTTAAGGGAAGAATAAATTCTTATCAATAGCATAAGTTTTGTGTTTGTGTTTTATTACAGATTGCTTTAAATGATCATTTGGGGGAGAGGTGTGTGTAAAAGCTGGCCTTTTATACACTTCCACCCCCACAGGTTGTTTTCCAGGTGGATTTGGGACTGCTTCTGAGCTGGACTGGGTTATGTTACTGAGCCACATACTGGGCCTTATGTGGCTAGTAGGGCTTTTGTGTGGGTTTTCACCCTCTCTCCTATGGATTCTGAGAGAGCACCAGGGCACAGAGATAGGGCTTATGTGATTTTGTTTCAGTTTCTCAAACCCTGATCTAGAAACTGAAAGTAATTCCTAAATGCAAGAAGTACTTTTCATTCTTGTAAACAATCTTTTCTTGGTGCTATTTTTAACTTTATTAAATATTCACATACTATACAATTTACTTAATGTGTACACTTTAATGGTTTGTAGTAAATTCATAAACATGAGACACTATCATCGTCAATTTTAGAACATTTTCATCACCTCAGAAAGAAACCCTGTACCCTTTAGCTATCATTCTCTGTTCCCTGTGCTGCCCCACTCCCAGCCCTAAGCAACTACTAACCTGTCTCCACAGATTTCCTTATTCTGGACTTTCATATGAATAGAATCATACAATATGTGGTCTTTTGTGATTGGCTCCTTTCACTTAGCATGTTTTCAAGGTTCATCTACGTTGTAGCACATATCGGTACTTCTTTCTGATGGCTATATTCCATTGGCTATGCCAAATTTTATCAATTTGTTGATGGACATTTGAGTTGTTTCCTTTTTTTGGCTATTATGAATAATGATAAAATTCGTATACAAGTTTGTTTCATTTCTCTTGGGTATATAACTCGAAGTGAAATTGCTGGGTCATACAGTACTACATTTAGTTATTTGGAGAACTGCTGGACTGTTTTCTGAATCAGCTGTGTCATTTTGCATTCCCACCAACAGCATATAGGTTCTGATTTCTCCACGTGCTCTTCAACACTTATCTGACTTTTTGAGGGGTTTTTTTCGCTTTTAATTCTTATGGGTATGTATTAGTTGTACATATTTACAGGGTACGTGCAACTGTTGGGGTTTTTTTGAGACAGGGTCTTGCTCTGTCACCTAGACTGGAGTGCAGGGGTGTGACCATGGCTCACTGCAGCTAAAGTGAGCTCCTGGGCTAAAGTGATCCTTCTGCCTCAGCCTCCCAAGTAGCTGGGACTATAGGTGCACACCCCACCCGTGGCTAATTTTTATTTGGTTTTTACAGATAGTTTTTTTATTTGGTTTTTACCCAGGCTGATCTCAAACTCCTGGCCTCAAGTGATCTTCCACCTCAGCCTCCTGAGTTGCTGGGATTACAGACACAAGCCACTTTGCCTGGCTTTGCATGTGACATTTTGATACAAGCAAATGATGTGTGGTGATATTTTTTTTTATTCTAGCCATCCAAGTGGGTGTGAAATGGTATCTCATTGTGGTTTTGATTTGCATTTTTCTGATATTGAGCATCTTTTCATGTGCTTATTAGCCATTTGTATGTCATCTTTGAAAAATGTCTATTAAGATCCTTTGTCCATTTCTCATTGAGTTATTTGTGTTTTATTGAGTTGTGAGAGTTCTTTCTATATTCTAGATGCAAGTTCCTTATCAGATACAATTTCCAATTTTTTCTCTCATTCTGTGGGTTGTCTTTTCACTTTTTATTTTATTATGAAATACACATAATATAAAAATTCACCATTTTAACCACTTCTAAGTGTGCAAGTCAATGGTGTTAAGTACATTTACATTGTTGTTCAACCACCACCACTATCTCCATAACTTTTTCATCATCCCAATCTGAAACTCTACCCATTAAAAAATAATTCCCCATTTCCTCTTTCCCCCTTCCCCTGGTAACCACTATTCTGTTATATCTCTACGAATTTGATTCTTCTAGGTACCTCCTATAATTGGAATCAATCAATATTTATCTTTTTGTGTCTTGGCTTATTTCACTTAGCATAATGTTTTCAAGGCTCATTCATGCTATAGCATGTATCAGAATTTCATTCCTTTTTAAGGCTGAATAATATTCCATTGTATCTATACCACATTTGGTTCATTCATTTTATTGATAGACACTTCAGTTGTTTCTACCTCTTAGCTATTGTGAATAATGCTGCTCCACATTGGTGTACAAATATCTGTCAGAATCTCTGCTTTCAGTTCTTTTGGATCTATTCCTAGAAATGAGACTGCTGAATCATGTAATTCTTTGTTTAATTTTTTGAGGAACTTCTGTACTGTTTTATGCAGTGGTTGTACCATTTACATTCCTTCCATCAATGCACAAGGATTCCAATTTTTCCACCTTGTAGCCAGCACTTGTTATTTTCTGTTTGCTTTAAAAAATAATTATCGCCATCCTCATGGGTGTAAAATGGTATCTCATTGTGGTTTTGATTTGCATTTCCCTTATGGCTAATGATGAATATTTTTTATGTGCTTATTGACTGTGTATCATCCTTGGAGAAATGTTTATTCAGACCTTTTGCCCATTTTTAATTGGGTTTTCTTTATATATTTTGAATATTAATCCTTTATGAGATATATGACTTACAACCCCATTCTGTGGGTTGCCTTTTCACTCTTGTGATAGTCCTTTGCACAAAAGTTTTCCATTTTGATGAAGTCCAATTATCTATTTTTTCATTTATTGCCTGTGTATCCAAGAAGTCATTGCCAAATCCAATGTCATGAAGATTTACCCCTGTGTTTTCTTCTAAGAGTTTTACAGTCTTAGCTTTTTGATTTAAGTCTCTAATCCATTTTGAGTTAATTTTTGTATATGGTGTGAGGTAGAGGTCCAACTCATACTCTTGCATGTACATATCTAGTTATCTAAGTACCATTTGTTAAGATGACTTTTTCCTACTGAATTGTTTTGTCACTGTTGTCAAAAATCAATTGACCATAGGTGTATGAGTTTATTTCTGGACCCTCAGTTCAATTCTGTTGAATCCTCACACCAGTACCACAGTCTTGATTATTGTTTTATAGTAAGTTTTGAAATCAAATATTTTATTTTTTTCTTTATCCTTTTTCAGGATTGTTTTATCTATTCTAGGTACCTTATAAACCACATAAATTTTATATTTTTATTTTTTAAAAAATTTTACTTATTTTTTTCTTGGTGGCAGCTGGGGCAGCTCTGGGCCTCCAACCATGTAAATTTTAGAATCAGCTCATTAATTTCTGCAAAGAAGTCAGTTGGGATTTTGTAGGGATTGTATTGAATCTGTAGATCAGTTTGGGAAGTATTGCCATTTTAACAATGTTAAATCTTCCAATCCATGAACATGGACGTTTTCCATGTATTTAGATTATCTTTAATTTATTTCAACAATGTTTTTTAGTTTTTAGAGTGTTTGACGCTTTTTTGTTAAATTTATTCTTAAGTGTGGTTTTCTTGTTGCTATTGTGAATGAAATTGTCTTCTTACTATCATTTTTGGATTGTTTCCTGGTGCTATCTTGCATACACATTACAAACCTGCATATACTGACATAAATGATCTGGTATCTGCTCATGATTTTTTTCTCCCAATTTTTTTCAGAAATTGAGCTGAAACAAAGGGAGAAGTTTTAGGGGGCTCAGATTCTAAATAACTTTACCATCTTGTTGTATAACTTGAAGGAGACATAACTCTTTTATAAAGGAGGTTGAAAGTCTGAGAGATAAATGATGTTTCAAAGGTTTTGTATCTTCTGTCATTCTTAAGAGTAAAAAAAAATCTGGAATGAAAAGGGCATGAATAATGGTGGTAATTACAATTGAACTTAATTGAAGGCAACCTCTCAAATATGGCTGCTTTTAAATGGACCACATGAAATGTATATTGACTTAAAGGATTCCTCATAGCTTCTCAACTACTCTAAACTGATATATATATATATATTATATATATATATATTTTTTTTTTTTTTTGCCAGAACAGGAGAATTTTTGTTGTTGTATGTTTTTATTTTTTGCATGGCCTAGTTCTGTGGCTGAGTATGGAATATGGTCTGAAATCTGAAGGTTTCAAAAAGAAGACAATGAAGGGATAGTTTTTATGTAAGTTAAGTATTGGGTCAATGCCAAAATTTAGGAGCAGAAAAATAATTGGGCATTCTTATAAGGAGTTTTTAAAATTTACTTAAACTTTTTTGCATAGTGTTTTGATGCTACAGTTGAGTAATGATAGCTTGAACTATAAGCTTGGCATTAAAAATTTTTTTCTTTACACTTTATTTGTAAATCGTTTCCCTCATAGGACAGTGTTAATATTGAGGGTTGATCTATTTGCTAAATTTAAACTTCAAATGTTCTCTTATACACAATTGAGAAGGACATACTAGTCTCCCAACTCCCTCTCCCATATGAAACCTATTTTTCTTCAGTTACTCTTATAAAAGCTGCCACTTTAGAAAACAAATGAGAAAGGACAACAGTGATTTAAATCTGGAAATTCAAGGATGAAGCTACATGTGCCTTAAATAGATGCATTCAGCTCTGGTATTTAGTCCAGATGAGATATCAGGTCACTTAATGTGATGAGTGCCTCAGTATGCTAAGGAACAATGGGGCATGTCAGGAGCTGCTTTTACCTTCAGCTCTGAATTTCCTGCTCCTTATCAATTCAAATCAATTCCTGTGTTGTGTTGAATACTTTGTGTTTTACTAATCAGCTTCAAGGGCAGCAGCCACTCTACTTGGTTTAGAGCTCAGTTTAGACAGTTTCTGGGAAAGAGCTGCTTTTTCATGGGGTAAAAGGGGAAAGTATTCATGATTATAAGAAATGCTCAGAAGAACTTGGTTTGTATAAAAATTTATGTAGTCAATTTTAATTTTTAATTTGTAGGGTCTGTAACTTATAAAATGATAAATGGAGTGAAATTAAAATAGTTTAAATATTCTTTTGGAGGATGTCAATCCCAAATGCATTTTTTAGGTATATAGATCGGCTAAATGGATTGGTGCAATAGAAAAGTATGCTGCTTTACCCATTAACTATTCTCTAAAAAGAAGAAAAAAACAAGCACAGCCAGGGTATGCAGACACTTCTTCATCCTTTACCAGTTGACAAGTCAAATAGGGCTTCTTCAAGTGGTTAATTACTTCCTGAACCACAGATTTACTAGTCAATTTTTAGACAGGGCCTTGACTTATTAAGACCAGGACTATTTCAGTATCTATTTAGAGAACAGGATTTTATAGATGGCCTGGCAGTATTTCTTTGTCCTAACTTAATATGTAATGCCATTCTTATCAAAGAATTGAGTAATTAGACATGTAGACTAATGCACATGTTAACTGTACATTTTGGGCATCTTATTGCTTTAAGAATAAGTGCTTTGTGAAAAGTTTACAGAATCATTTATGGACCTGTCTTTGGTGCTGGTGTCTTTCCATGTTGGAATGCTATGGCAAGCAGTGTTATAAGAGTTCACAGCCTGTGACTGGATGTCATTTTGGCTTTCTCAGGAATAATTAGCTCATTGAATAAATATTTATTGAACATTGACTATGGGCCAGGCGCTGTGTGTGGTTAAGAACAGAGTTGTATGTTCTCAGTTCCCAGAAAAATAAAGGAAATGGAGATTTCCTTTATTGCCCTAAGTTCCATCAGTGAGCATTTGCCACCACAGAACATTCTGTGGAGGAATACATTTTAGGGTGGCACTACATAAGCAGGATGAATGAATACTAAATTATCTTACCTTTAGATTAGAATTTTTTGAATTAAACTTTTTATTTTGAGATAATTGTAGATTTACATGTAATTATAAGAAATAATACAGCGATCCTGTGTATGCTTTATCAAGTTCCCTCAATAATAATATCTTATAAAACTATAGCATAATATCATAAGTAGGATACTGACATTGATAAAACAGAATTTTTGACATTGAAACCTACTTGAGCCAAGGGAAATGTTGATCCTAACATCAATAGAGTTTTTATATCCCCTAATGGAATTTACTTGATGGTTCAATATTTTTTCATCCTATACCATTTCACCTCTACCCTTGAAACTTTGAGGCTTTTGTACTACGATTTCATTTATTCAATAAATATTTATTGGTCACACACATACTACGTGTCAGGTACTCTTGTAGATGGCGTAATAGTGGCAAATAAGATAGATGTGATACTTGCTCTCGTGGAGCTTATGTTACGGCATGGGGACACAGAAAATAAACACAATGAGTGGTCAGGTACAGGAACCTCTAGGCCAAGGCCTGAGGTGCAAACAACTTGTGTCCCAGGAACAGAAAGAGCTGGCTGTGACTGGCCTGTGGGAGAGGAGGAGACACGGGTAGAATGGCGAGTGGAGTGGGAGAGGAGGTTGAAGAAGCAGACAGAACTGGTGGTGTAAGACCTTGCTGGCTAGCACAAGGGATTGGCTCTTTATGCCAAGTTCAATAAGAAGCCATTGAGAATGTTTAATCAGGGGCCTGAAATGGTTGGATTCTTTTTTGTTGTTGTTGTTAAGATCATTCTAGGCTTCTACATAGTATTGTTTGGCAGGGACTAGTCTGAAGCAGAGAGACCTTCTGGGGGCTGATTACCCTGGTCCAGGTGGGATGTGGTGCTGGGTGGGGGGTGGACTATGGCAGTGGAGATGGGAATGGAGAGAAGAGAAAAAACTTGGAATTTATTTTCGTGGCTTCCCTCTTTGTGGTTTGGCCTCTCTGAGGTTGTAGGGTGGCAACCTTCTAGTAAGAGAAGAAACACATTCTTATGGTGAAATGAAAGGATAAAACTTATCCCATTCCCTGGCTCCATATTCCTATCCAAATGAGGTATCTCATAGTTATAATTTTTTGAAATTTTCTTCCTGCATTGATTCCTCTGAGTTTTGTTTTGGTCTTTGCCTTTCATCTTGGAGGCTTTTCTCAAGTATTTTGTTGTCCTTTTATAAATGTAAAGCCCTGGAAGAGCTGTTGGAAGCTCTGCACAAGGGGGTAAGATGTGTTAATTAGCGATCTTCTTGGTTCAAAGCTCCTATCAGTGCCTTTGGGTTTCTCCACACAATTATCCAATCTTCTAGTGGGAGGAAGATGGGAGGAAGATGTGCGTTTAGCTGCTGGTGGCTTTAGAGCCCAGCAATGCAAGGGGCTAAGAGCTCATCATTCACAGTGTACACTTTCTCCTAATCTCTTTTTTCCCCAATACTGTACCTCTTCCCCCAACACTGTACCTCTTCCCCCAACCTCCACCATGCTTGGAGTTCACTTGTCTGGAGCCTCTTTGATCGAGACTCTCCCACAGAGTCAACCTGCAGTCTCCTGTTGGGTTGGGAGAGGAGTAGTACCTAGCTGCTGGGGAAGGGAGTGTACATGGGGGCCCAATTATGCCATCTGCAAACTCTGCCAATACCCACTGACAGTCATAGCTGGCTCCTTCTCTTCCATAGTACGTGACATCTTCATTTCTTGAGCCATCCTCAGGTCTGAGGCCTGACTCAGCTAGCGTCCCATTGACACCTCCATCTCTAGCAGGTTTAGGTTTCATTTTTTCCTAACTCTGTTCGCTCTTCCAGCCAATTTCTAGATTCTAAAACTTTATTCACACTGATCCATTGTGCTCTCCTTACGTATTCTTTGCCCTTATCGGTATATTTGATATTCATTTACTCGGTTAACGGGAGGAAGTAGAGATAAATGCATGTGCTCAATTCTCCAAGTCAAAAAGAAGTACTTCTATTTTTTGTTTTGTTTTGTTTGAGACAAGGTCTCTCTCTGTCACCCAGGCTGGAGTGCAGTGGTGTGATCACAGCTCACTGTAACTTCGAACTCCTGGGCTCAAGCGATCCTCCCACCTCAGCCTCCCAAGTAACTAGGACTACAAGCATGTGCCACCACATTCTTTTTTCTTTTTTGTAGAGATGGGGTCTCACTATGTTGACCAGGCTGGTCTCGAACTCCTGGCCTCAAACCTCTTCCTCCTCAGCCTGTCTAAGTGCTGGGATTACAGGTGTGAGCCACCACACCCAGACCTCACCTTATATTTCTGCTGGACAGCACAACAGTTTCTTCCTCATTATTTCATTATAAACTCCACCTGGATACTGCCTCAAGGTAGAGCTCATGGCACTTCTAAAGTACACACATTATATATTTACTAATCAAATGCCTTTCCTCCTCCTATGCAGTAGCTTTCTCTTTTGAATAATAATACTCAAATGAACTTCTACCCCATTACTCAACTGCCCAAGCACAATGGAATTATTAATGGTATAAAATGAATTGCAGCTCTCACTGGTGAAAACAGGCAAAATTTGAGGAGAGAGGCACAGACCAAGCCATGTGAGATGTGCATTAATTTTCTGCAGCTACCTTTGGAATGTGGTCCTCAGGGGCTGATTATCTGCCCTATCCAAGTCGAAGGAACTGATAGAACACAGGGAAATGCTCTGCCCACCAAGAAGACCTGGACCTAGTTCTGCCAAAGTTCTTTGTCTTTCATAAAACCAGTACCATGAAGCTGGGAACTACCGCATAGAGGTACATGTGGCGTCAGGATTGAGAGAAGGCCTGACTCGATAGGTCCTGAGAATGACTTAGGTGTTCCCAGTGTGATCTGCTCAAACCAGATTACAACTGGTTAACAGGTAGCACTAGGCTATATACTTTTGAGTAGATCCTTTTGTATTACTGCTAAAGACTCTTAATGTTTAATAATTAGTAGACTTTAACTCACCCTCAATAGTAATTTTCAAAAGTCATGTGATCTGCATGGATATGAATATCTGAACATGTGCCCACAAATAAACCTGAGATCACTTGGCTTGCAAGATACTTTTAGGTCTGTGGGCAGAAGGTGCTCTGAACTAGTGGGTAACTTGTGCAAGAGTACGTGAGCTTTCCTTCTGCATTTACATGCTTAAAATGTCAGAGTGGTTAGAGCCCTTGGAAGCCATCTCTTGCATGGTATATGAAGACCTTGAGCAAGAATGGGCCAATGTCAGTGAAAACTGTTAAGTGTATGTGTATATGTGTGTATATATACATACAGAGAAATTCACATGACATAAAATTCACCATTTCAAAGTGTAAATTCAGTTATTTTTAGTATTGTCACAAGGTTTTATGATTATCTAATTCCAGAACATTTCTCTCATCCCCAAAAGAAACCTCATATCAATTAGTAGTCACCCCTTATCCCTTCCTCCTCCCAGCCCATAGCAACCATTATTCTGTTAATACTTTATGACTCTGTGGATTTTGCCTATTCCAGACATGTCATATAAAAAGAATAATACAATATGTGCGGTTTTGTCTGTTTTCTTTTACTTAGCATAGTGTTTTCAAGGTTAATCTATGTTGTAGCATCATCAGCACCTCCTTTCTTTTTATGTCCAAATAATATTTCATTACACAGATATGCCAAATTTTTATTCATCTGTTAATGGCTATGTTTAGGTTGTCTCTACTTTTTGGCTATTATGAATAATGCTGATATAAATATTTGTGTACAAGTTTTGATATGAATATGTTTTCAATTGTCTTGGGTATATACCTAAGAATGGAATTGCTGGGTTATATGGTAACTCTATGTTTAATCATTTGATGAACTGACAAGCCATTTTCCAAATATGTCACATCGTTTTACATTCCCTCCAGCAGCAGTGCATGAGGGTTCTGATTCCTTCACATCTTCTTCAACACTTATCTGACTTTTTGATTATAGCCATTCCAGTGGGTATGAAGTGGTATCTAATTGTGGTTTTGATTTCATTTGGTGTTGAATATCTTTTCATGAGCTTAGTAGCCATTCGTATATCTTCTTAGGAGAAATTCAAATTCTCCCTATTCAGATCCTTAGCCTACTATTAAAAATTCGATTATTTGTCTTGTTATTTGTTGAATTGTAAGCTCTTAAGCATATTAAGGTAAATCTAGTTTAGGTAAAGCATTCACTGCTCCAGGAAGACCAGAGGGTTGTAGTTTGGCTTTATTTTTAATCCTTTTCAGGCACTTATGAAGTTTTTGAAAAGAACTCTCATTCACAGAATAGCTGTAAACTAGGACTTACTGCCATCACTAATAAAGGTTATTAATCCAATCCCAAGAACCAATGAAGAGGATCGAAATGAACATTCCTGAAAATCCTTGCTTCCATTCAAAGCGGCAGCTCCCTTGACCCTTCGTGGCTGTGCTCGAGCTAGTAACTGAGGCATTCTGTGCTGAAAAGAAAGCAGCCTCTTCAGGAATGGTAGGTCACATCTTTTTTGTTAAAACCACCAAAAGGAAAAAGTGAAACAGGAAGTGTGGAGACCTGAAGGAAATGGCCAGTCCAGGATCTAATGTTACTTTAAAAGTTGGTTCCCCCAGCAAGGTCTGTGGGCAGGAGGAGGAATGCCACTGATTTCCTTTCTGGCTCCCGGGACATGTGTCCTCTACCCCTCTACCTCTCACCTTAAATATGGGCCAATTGGTACATGAACACTCAATAATTGCTTGCTAACTTAATAAGTCCTTTTATTTAATTCAATAACTTCCAGAGGAGGGCCACTTGTGCCTAAAATGCTGTTTGTGTGGGCTCTCCTACACAACCCTACATAACACACATGCACATATACACACATACACACGGGTCCTGGAGGCCAAGGCCCCTCTTGGGATGTTGCTATAAACTGTGAAGTCACAGAAGGGAGGAATGACACAGCTGCTCACATGGGGTCAGGCCTTCCACGTGCATTCATTCAACAAACACTGAGCTTGGTACTGCCAGGTGTGGTCCTTTCCTTCAAAGCGCTCACTAGTGCCACAGACAGACAATTTAATGACATATTCTACAATGTATTAGGTGAGGCAGGGAACAATGTATTCTACCTAGGGATATCAAGGATGGCCTCACTGATGATGTGATACTTGGCTCGGGGGTTGTGTAACTCAGCATCATGACGAGTCCTCACCAGGGACATCTGCTAGTGGAGGAGGTAAGAAGAAACGAAACTTCAGCACGTGGCCAGCACCCTAAGGAGGGCAGCCATGGGATAGAAGCCTGTGTCTCTGGGTCTCCAGTCTGGCCTGACATCAGCTTAAGTGTTTTGGCCCATATTGGCGTGAAAAGAAAAGGTAGAATCAAGGTCAACCCTCCTTAGTACAGGAATAGGAAAAAGCAACTGATCTCCAAATTTTCTTGCCTTTGATTTTATGTTTATCAAGGAAAATCTTGTTTTCATTTTCATAGCAAATGTTTATGACTTTGAACCAGGAACTTGCCTGTTCTCCTGTGCTGCTTTATCCTGTTTCCCGAGTTGCTAGTTTTGAGGTTGTGTAAGACTTTGTTAGAGGGTTTCCAGCCACATCAAAGGGCAGAGACTGCCTTTCCTGAAACCCAGGCCAGCTTTGGGAGATCTTTCTCGCCTCTTTCCTGGTGGTTGCTTCTCTCAGGGAAAGAGTAGCTCTGAACACCCAAATATGGCTAGATTTTTCCACTGCCCGACACTGGCATCCTAGTATTAAAGGGTTTCGTGGCTCCATACTAGAAACTTTTTAGTTTCAAGCAATAGAGGGGCTCTGTTTCCCCAAGCCACACACACTATGAAGGAAGTGTTCAGATGTCCACTGCAGCCCTGTCTGTGGGAGCGGTGAGCAAAGTTTAGGAGAGGAGCTACCAACAGCATGAGCAACACCTATGGGAGACCCCTGCTGTATAAACCAATCCTTAGAGATAAAATCGGGGCCAGGATTTAGTTGAGATTGTATTCCTCGGGAGAAACGCAAATGAGGAATAATAGCAATAACTGACACCCCCTATTGATGGCCTACTATAAGCCTGGTGCTAATATACGTAATCAAATCTCATTTAATCTCTATCTGGCAGGTATGTAGTAGTATTCCTGTTTTACAGATGAGGAAATGGAGGGTCAGGAAGGTTCGGATAGCTCCAGGGTCACACAGATACTGGCATTCAAACTTAGGTCTTGAAAGACTTTGGAACTCACACTTTTTCCTATCACGCTGGTTATTCTATCCCTGGGATACACCAAATTGAAGACTACCCTCTGTCCCTGTTCCACTGGGAGAAATCAAGGATGGGCAATAAGCCTGTCTATGAATCTATCTCTGCCACTTCCAAGCAGTTGCTGTCAGTTGCTATTTGCCCCCAAATTCCTTTGGTGTCACCCAGTTAATAGACACATTCCCCTTTCATCTTGCTAAATGATTTGCTAGGAAAGTCAAAAGTAACTTGCTACCTGGTTTTCTTGTTTGTTTTTACTTCTCTTGATGCTTCCCTTGAAGTAGAAGAGCTGCTAACTAGACTCTGTGTGTGTGTGTGTGTGTGTGTGTGTGTTGTCACATTCATCCCTGGAAGGGCCCTAAAAACATAATGCATGGACCATGATGAATACTGGACATATACACCTCCAGGTTTTAGAACAAAATCTCCTCCATGTGAGAAACTGACCAGATATACCAGTTAAAATCAGGAAGGTTTTCTAGGTTAAGGGCACGCATTCTGTCTCCAGAGCAAACAGCCAAAATTCATTGCACATGCACATGGCATGCTGTGACCCAATTCTGTATCAGGTCCATCACGCAGCCTCTGTGTGCAGCCCTGGGCCCAGAGCTCTAGAATTGGATTGTTCCATTGAAAATGCTGACTGGGTGACGCCTCTGCAAGCAGAAATCTGGGAGGTTTAGTTCAAACAAGATACTTTTGGCCAGGGGCACTGACTCATACCTGAAATCCTAGTACTTTGGGAGGCCTAGGCAGGAGGATAACTTGAGGCCAGGAGTTCGAGACCAGCCTGAGCAAGAGCGAGACCCCGTCTCCACAAAAGATAGAAAAATTAGCCAGGTGTGGTGGTGTGCACCTGTAGTCCCAGCCACTAGGGAGGCTGAGGCAGGAGGATCACTTGAGCCCAGGAGTTGGAGGTCACCATGAGCTATGATGATGTTACTGCAGTCTAGCCTGGGCAACAGAGAGAGACCCTGTCTCCAAAAAAGAAAAAAAGAGGACACTTTTAATAGAAGGCTTTTTGGAGACCATCTCATACCTTTTTAGGGTCTGGACACAAAAGGGACAGTCTAGCCATCTCTGGGCCTGAGGAGGCTGTTGCCCGCTCTGGAAAATGCGGTGGGGGCCTAGTTCAGAGCCTGAGATAGTTTCTAAAGAGCCAAAATGAACCTTAGGGGACACTTTTCATCTTAGTCCTGGGAGACCAGAAGAACAAAGTAGAAAAGCTCATTTGGCCACTATTTATTTGTCCTTGGTCCACTGAAGTTGTCAGAAGAGGAGAGAAGCCTGTATCCATCATATCTCGTTAATCCTCTTTTGTCCAGGTATGTGTGGGTGACATCTGAATGAGGGCAGACCAGAAAGATGGAATGGTCCCAGGCCTGGGACTGGGGACCAGGCTGAAGGAAAAAAGCTGAGTTATTATGACCAAAGCAAACAGAAGCTTGGGTGTCACCCAGTGTCTGTAGGGAAAAGGTGATATATGTATACTCAATAGGAATGTGACAGCCCAGCATTCCTTCCCAGGAACTGCTGATCTGAAAGGGAATGCTGTTTCAATCCCTGGGAAAGCTATCCCTCACCTACACTCACCCAGAGGCCTTGCCTGTCAGGAGTCCCCACAGGAGAAGGTAAGTTTCATCCTCCATGCACTTTCTTCTTGTGGCTGTCTTCCTATAAAGCCCTATCTTTGGACAACTGTGGTGAACTCAGTGCATAATTAAAAAGCAAGCAAACTTGCCCCAATGGAGCATTTACAATTTAAGTAGACATTTGTATATAAGCAATAACTCATGCTTTGTTAGATTTCCAAAAAATAGACAACATGATTTTGTTGAAAGATCTCTGGCCTTTCATGTCCTTTAACCAGTACATTACCATCTCTGAATTATTGAGACAGCTACGTAGCTGCTGCCTAAAAGGTACATCTGTTGCTTCAACTATGCACTATAGATCCATTGCTACCACAAACAAATTCTAAAGACACAAACTTGGGAAAATATTTGCCATGTACAGGAAAAAGTGTTAATTGCCTTAATATATATAAAGAAGTCTTACAAATCAATAAGAACCAATAACCTAACAGAAAAATGAACAAAGGAAGTGGACATAGTTAGTACAAATGGCTTTTAAATACACAAAATGATGTGCAATCTCATGATAAAAGAAATGTAAAGTAAAACAATAAGATACTATTTTCACCTTTCAGATTTTCGAGATCAAAAATTTTGATATCATAGTGAGGATGTAGGAAAATGGGGACTCTTGTATACATTTTTTTTTTAAAGAGACAGGGTCTTGCCATGTTGCCTAGGCTGGTCTTGAACTCCTAGCCTCCAGCAATCCTCCCTCCTCGGCCTCCCAAGTAGCTGGAATTATAGGCACAAGCCACCATGCCTGGCTCTAAGGGGCTCTTTAAAAGAACTCTCCCAGGCCTGAGACAGTACTGAGATACTGAAGGGCACAGACACCTGTCTTTTCATGTAGCAGAAAAAATATTATAAATATATGCATGTTTCCATCCTCTCCATGCAACCACTCCCCACCCCCAACCACCATCACTAAGGAAAACTCCACCTTTGCAGTAGTTTATTCCCCCTTCTCCCCTCCAAGATTCTTTGGGCTTTTGTAATAAAGAGATAGGAAATGTCAATGCCCTCTAGCCAAAGAACATCAGGAACATAGCTGTAGTTGAACAAGTTGGGTTCACCACTTGCTACAGTGAAGGAGATCACACGGCATGGGAAAACATGGGGAATCTCAGGAAGAGAGCATTAAAAAGAACTTACAGGGTTTGGGCTTGTGTTTGTGGTTTTTGAGAGGGTTAAAGAAGCAGGACTTTATCTGTGTTGGATGCTGTCAGGAAGCAAGAGCAATTCTATGATTGGGTATATTAATTTTACCTAGAAAGGCACGACTAGAGTGAGGTTACACCTACAACTGGCAAAGAAGCAGTGATCACTCATTAGCTAGGACAGAAAGATATTTTGGTCATTTTTGTGACCTGGACAATGCTTATGTTTTTGTCTGTGTCACACATGATCACAGAGTTGCTCTTGTTTTTGTCTTGATCCATCGCAGTTAAAGAATGGCCTTGTCTCATGTTGATGTCCTGTGAAGTGGTTTATGTTTGAAAGTATAACACCAAGGCCTTGCTGTGAATGTCAGGTCAGCTTCTGGCAACACCAAGGTCTAGGTGGTAGTCCCAGGCCAACTTCCAGCTGTCAGGGGCTAAGTTTCTCTTTCTCAGAAGAGGAGGCTAAGAGAGACTTGGGTGCACAGGATTTCAGTTTTCTAGGAACTTAGGCAGAGCATTGCTGTAGTGTGTCCAAGACAAATAAGGGGGCAGGAGAGTGGAGTGGGTTAATAAGAACTGCTATGGACACTGTGATCCCACAGTTTTCAAGAAATATAAGTAAAAAACTTGAACAATTTTTAAACGGTTTTTTTGTTGCTGGGCTGTGTTCATTCTAGATGCTGCTGCTCTGAGACCACGTGAATCGGGGTCTTACCAGGGCCAGCTTTCAAAGCCACTGTTTTAGGGCCCAGAGCTCCAGCCCCAGCTGAGGCTGATGCCTGAGTCCAGATGGTATTTGAAGAAGGAGCGAGGCCAGGAGGGCACCACTCTTAGAAGCCAGGCTCAGGGGCCTGCTGCCTCCACCTCCCAGAAGACCCAAGAAGACAGAGTTCCTCAAGCTCCTTGACCCCCGGCCAGAATTCTGGGTCCCACTTATTACCACCAATGAACACCTTTATCCACCAGAATGTCACCCTGGGAGGGTGTGGTCCTTGTCCCCAGGCCTGCTGATCCTGTGCGAGAGTGAGAGCAGCTGAGGACAAGAGCAGAGACCTGAGAGTTGGAGGGGTTCAGGGAAGGGCCCCCAGCTCCTCCCAGGAATGGAGTATTTCTTGGGCAGGGTTGTTATTCACAGGATAGTTTTGGGAAGTTGGGGCAGGGGAGCCTGAGGACACAGCAAGAAGGACAGCACAGTGGCAGATGCAGGCAGAGAATTCTCTGGAACATGGAGATTCCCGAAGGTGAAGGCCTTGAGAGCCAGATTCCAGCCATAGGGGGTAAGCATATGAGCAGCACCCAAAGGACCCCCTTGGGGCAGCTACGGTGAATCCACCAGTCCACAGACTTCCCAATGTCCCTCCCCGACCCCCCAGCAGGCCAGAGGGCCTAGACTATGCTGAGTAGTGCGAGAAATGGAAAGAAAGGGGACAAGAACGGGAGACAAGAGCCCATGGTGGGAGTCAAAGAGCTGGAAGAGTTTTGGAAATGGGGTATCTAGAGGGATGGTTGATCAAGGGGTGTGTTACCATCTCCAACCGACCCGAGGGACAGGACTGAGGCATGAGCTCTGGGCGGGTCTGTTTTCTTGCCAGGGCTTGAGAGGAAAAAGGGCAGCCATCTGGCGTCCTGAGGGGCCGGCCTGGACCTCCCCACCGAGTGGAGTGTCAGGGCCCCCAGGGACCTGGGCACCAAGCATCACGGGCGCTGAGGACGCGTCGGGCCTGGCCGCGCTGGAGATGGACGGGCAGTCGTCGTAGTCGCCCTCCCTCCCTCTTCGCTCCGGTTTCTCTGGCCTGGGGCGAGAGGCCTGTGCCCGGCGGAGAGAACAAATTGTCCACCCTCGGGCCGGGGAGTGGGCCCGCGAGCACACACTACGAAGGGGCGGCAGCTCCTGGGGCAGCGCCGCGGCTCCGCGCTCCCGCCCCCAGTGGCCGGACGTGGCGCCTCCCCTGTGGCGGCGGCCGGAGCCTGGAGGTGGGGTCCGGAGCCGGAGCCCGGGGTTCTGATGTCACCGCGCGGCAGCGGCCGCCCAACAGCGCGTCTCCGGCCGCAGCCTCAGGTACGCGGTGGGGCGGAGGAGCGGGGAGCGTGCGGCGGCGGCGTCGCTCTGCGGGGAATCCGTGGGCACGCTTTCCGGGCGGAGGCCGGCGGGGGCAGCCGGTGGCGACGAGGTGGGGTGGGGCTGGGGTCGGGGTGGCTGCGGCAGCCGGTGCGTCGCTCGGTCTGGAGGTGTTGGGCCGGGCGCCGAGTCTGGTGGCGCGAGTCGAGCCGCGCCTCTCCGCGCCTTTACTCCGGGCCGCGGTGTGGGGAGGAGACAGACCCAGCCAGCTGCCCAGCCTCTGCGGGGCCTGCGTGTGGCCGCAGCACGCGGTGGGCTCTTAACTTCGCGACCCCCCCCCCCGGTTCCTGCCCTTCCTCGCGGAGCAGCTGGAGAATCCAGGTCCCTCTCGCCCGGGATCGCGCTGTCCCTCTGCACGCGATCTGATCCCTCCTTCCCCGACGGTGAACCCCACAGGAAAGGCCGGGAACTGCGCGGGTCAGCGGCTGCCCGCTGTCCCGCCGCACCGCGTGACTCTGCCGCCCCCTGCGGTCGCCGGGGCCTGCGCCTCTCTTCTTCCTCCCGTGCCTTGACTCCCAGAGCTTGAAGCCCCAGGTACCGTGGTCGGTGCACGCCCGCGGCCGCCCGTCCCCAGGTGTCGCCAGCATCCTGCATTTCCTGCGCATGGCACGGAGCTAGGGTCTCTGGAGATTCTGCCTGTAGGCTGCAGCGACCGACGAGCCACGTAAACCAGCCGCTCACTTGGAGCGCGGAGGCTGCATGGGGTGCGCAGTCGGTGCGGACAGGCTGGGAGAATGGGGGGACGCTGGGAGCAGGGAGAGCCGCGGAACTTAGCAGAACGCCCCCCCGGCCAGACCTAGCCTGAGGTTCTGGGATTCAAGACTGAGGCTCGGGACCCGGAAACTCAGTCTGTCTGGGTGACCGACATGCAGACAGCGCCCCCACAGTGAGCCCAGTACTGAAGGAAGATCAACTGGGAAGGGCGGCCTGGACAACCCCTTTGCAGAGAGGTCAGATGTGAGGTGGACTTTGAGAGAGTTACTATTTAAATCCTGATCATTTGTTGAATTTGAGGCTGTCTATTCTCTGGCACCTCTTTGGTCACCTTACCTGGGTCTGTTCCCACTGCCTTGGTGTGATTGAAACTGTCATCATCTATTTCCCCAAAAACCCCTAACTAAAAATCTGGGTCTATCTGCTTGCCTGGCCCACCCTCTCTGCCCAGCTCCAGACCAGACTTGCCACAGACACTGCAAAGCCCACAGGCCCCAGACTGAAGGAGCACTGGACTCCTTTGGCCAGTCCCCAGCCCCAGCTTGCTCCTTTCAGACTGGTGCCTCCACCTCTCAGACCCCTAGCTCTGGATGCTGAGCTCATCTTCATCTCCTCTTCCTCTCTTGCTTCTTCATCCAGCTGACAAATATATATCAAATGTTTCCCTCCTCTCCCCCCAGACACCAATCTGGTGGCTTTCTAGCAGGGATTCCATGCTGCTCCCCCTGCTCTCCTGAGGCTTGGCAAAATGCCTACAGAGTTCTTTGAGCTCCAGCCTCTGGACTTCTGTTCAGCAGCAGGCACAGGCTCTGCAGTCCAGCCCACAGCTGACACTAATGCTGAGGCTGGGGCCCCTATGGTATGCCTACCCTCAGCCACAGGGGCTGGTTGGACTGCAAGAGGCTCCCTGCAGCCAGACAAATGCGAAAACTCCTTGTTACTTTGTGCTCTGGCCCCTAAACACACTAAAGCAGCTGCACCCTCCTGGCATAGCAGGTTCTGTAAAAGGCACAATGTAAGCATGTGAGGTTGATGTCCTGTATGGGCATCAATCTGATGGAGCCACCAATGCAAAAGCATTCTCAAGACAAGTTAGCGTCAAGAAGAAAACAGATATGTATAAACATTTTTATTGCCCATTCAAGCTGTTTTTATTTGGTGAATTCAGAATTCTTTGTTAACATAGTAACTCAAAAATAAGAGATTTTCATAGATTTTCAAGGCCTCATTTGAGGAAAAAAATCTTTGTATTTGGTCACCCCTGTCTGTGGATGTGGCAAGCCAAAATGGGCAGGATGAATGTCATGAGCCAGGGTAAACAGTGCTCACAACCTGGCCTCAGGACTAGAAAGAAAAAGGGCTGATGTCTGAGCAGCCAGGGAGGACTTCCTAGAGCAGCTCCCAGGAGCTGCTACTCAGAGTAGCTTATTGTCCTGAAGTTAAGAGAGTAGAAACACTTTGCAAAAGAAGTCCCCAGGCCTGAGTGTGAGGACCAACCTGCAGGGCTTAGTGGGCATAGAGATGCCCCCAGGTGAGTCATGTCAAGATGTTCTGGTCCCAGGTCTGCTGAGAGCCCCTCCTAGGAATGTTGCAGGTACTGCCCCTCTCTTTTAGGAAACACCATATCCTCCTACCACTAACCGCCCTACTTGCCTACTTACAGCAATCTGTAACATTCTGGGCCTCAGGGAAGTGGGTAGAGGGTAACTCTGAGCTCCCAATAATGTCTAGGAGGCTCAAACAAGCCTGCTTTTTGGTCCCCACCTCAGCTGCATGCGAGCACCCTACTCTGCACTCCCCACCAGCCAGCTCAGGGAAGGCAAGCCTTCCCTCCCAAAGTCCCCATAGTTCATACAGAGCCCCAGGTTCCCAAGCCTCAAAGTTGCTCTCACCCTGACCCAGGCACACCCACCCAACTCTTACCCTTGATACTCCTCATGACACTGGGACTGGGGAGGTATCGATTTCCGGCCAGTCCTGCTCTATTTGTTCCTGAGTAAGCTGCATGAGTAACCTGGTCAGTGTCCATGGTGGCAAGTGCTTCACCCATCTTGTCCTCTTCCCCAGAAAAATCTAATAGGGAGGAGAGAAGGGTGTGCAGAAGCTAAAGAGCCCTCTTCCTTAGCTTCTACCAAGGCCACCCCTACATCTACTCCCTGCAAGTCTGTTCTTTCCCTTGCCATTCAACAAATATTTCTTTAACGTTGGCTACATGCCAGGCACTGTGCCAGACACTGAGGGTACAGTGATGAATAAGAGTAGGGCCTGTCCTCAGGAAGCACGGGGGTGGGACTGGGAGGACAGAATCACAAGCAAGCCAACAATTACAGTGCAAGGGGATAGGTGCTGTGATGGGGGACACCGTAGGGATCCCAAAAGGTCAGGAGACCGATAGGAGAAACAAGAGTAACAGGGCAGAGGGCGGTCAGCCAGTTATTCCTAGACAAAAGGCAAAGTCTCAGAAGCAGGGACCATATTATTCTAGAATCTGCCAATAGTTTGTCCGGAGCTGGGAGCAACTGTTTCCCACAGTGGAGTCTGGGTTTTTTTGGAGGATTCAGGCAGCTAGGGGGCAGGGAGCATGGTAAACTGGCTTTCAGTAGGGTTTGCTCCTAGGAAATTGATTCTGGCTGCAGTGAGCTTGGAGGCAGGCCCAGATTCCCAAGGCTCTGCCACTTACCAGCTGTGTGTCCCTGGGCAAAGCATTTCCACCTCAGAACCACAGTGTCCTCATCTGTAAAATGCAGATAGTAGTTGTGAGGATGAAGATAAATATTTATATAAAGCACCTGGAACATAACAGGCACAGAGGGAGGGAGGAAGGCTGTGAAGCTGCCCCCACCCCTGCTCTGGGTCTCCCCACTCCTTTCTTGGCTCCCCTGTGATGTCAGATTGTTTTTGACCATTGTTTATCAGAGAAAGATCACATGGAGAGGCCAACAGAGCTACCAGGAAGCAGCCTGGGTGGAACAGGGTTGGGGAGGAAAGGAGCGTGGGTATGTTCTCAGCTCTGCAGGAGCTACCAGGGTAGAGGCTGCTGCTGTGAATTAGGGGAGCCCCAGCAGGGACTATTAGCTAGCTGTGAATTCCTTACCCTGAGCTGAGGCCCTCAACCTCCAGAGTTGCTCCTTGGGACTGGTCCTACTGGTCCCCACCCCTGACCCCAGGGTGACTCCACCAAAATCTGGGGGAGGTGGGATGCCAGTGCTAGAAACAGTGTGACCGCAGAGGGGACCTGTAAGCGCCAGCTCTCCTTGGTGGAGGGGCCAGCAGGCTGTTCTAACCCTTACCTGGAGCTTCTCACGACTCCATCTATGTTTTTTCAAGGACCCACGGAGCCAGCCACTCTCCACACCCATCTGTGCAACCATGGAGGCTCTGGGTGCTGGGGGCGACCGCGCCTCCCCAGCCTCGTCCACTCGCAGCCTGGACCTGCGGCAGCTGTCCATGCGCGCAGACTCAGCCTACAGCTCCTTCTCCGCGGCCTCCGGCGGCCCTGAGCCGCGCACGCCGTCGCCTGGGACCGACCCCCTTCCTTACCTAGACTGGGACTACGTGCGTGTGGTTTGGGGCGGCCCGGCCCCCGCCCCACCCGACGTCGTCCCTCGCACATCCCCGGGGCCGGGGCCCGCGGTCGCTACACGTAGTGGGCCGCAGCCTCCGGAGGTTCAGGGGACCCCGGGGCCACTAAATAGAGAGGCCACCCCGCTGCTTTACGCGCTGGCGGTGGAGGCTGAAGCCGCGGCGCGGGCCGCGGAGCCGCCCAGCCCGCCGGCCTCGAGGGCCGCCTACCGCCAGAGACTGCAGGGCGCGCAGCGGCGCGTGCTCCGGGAGACGTCCTTCCAGCGCAAGGAGCTCCGCATGAGCCTGCCCGCCCGCCTGCGGCCCGCTGCCCCCGCGCGGCCCCCCACGGTGCACCCGCGCTCCGCCTCGCTTAGCCACCCGGGCGGAGAGGTGGAGCCGGCGCGTTCCCGGGCTCCCGGGCCAGCAACCGCCGGCCGGAGTCGCCTGGCCAACCAGGAGCGGAACTGGTGCTTCTCGGAGCCAGGAAAGCTAGATCGTGTGGGTCGGGGCGGTGGGCCCGCAGGGGAATGCATGGGTGAGGCCTGCTCCAGCTCTGGCGTCACCTCGGCCCAGCCCCAAGAGTTGCGGCATCTCTCGCTGGCTGAGTTCAAAGGTCGCCAGATCAGATGGCTGCCCAAGACGCAGCTCAGAGGCACAGCGTACCTGCGCTCCGGGTCCTTGAATTTCGCAGGTACCTACAGGCCTGCCAGACAGAGTCGGAGCGCTTCAGGCGAAGTCTTGGATCCCTGGGGGGGTTCAGGAGGGGCCATGCCGAGTGTCCAGGTATGGAAGATAGGGGATTCAGGCTGGTGGGAAAGCGGGGGCGCATCTGGGAAACTGAACACTCAAGCTACATTTCAGTTGACTGTTCACCTTTCTAGGCTGTTCCCCAAGGAGCAGAAACCCCCAGAACATTGTTTCAGACCAAACTTTCCAGGTGAGAGATATGTGCCACTCCGTGGACCAAGTTGGGGGGAAGGCAGCTTTCATAGCTCTTGCTGTTGTCCAAGAAAGGAGAGGGCAACCTACATACCCTCAGTCTGAGCCTTCTGTCTTTTGCACACTGAACACCCTCCTATCTCCCTGGTCCAACACCAAGAGCTTCCTTCCTGGCCACTGTGGTCAGTGTGGGGTCCTTGCCTCCAGGTTCTTGACTAAGAAGGAGACTACAGTGGTGTGTCCTGCAGACGTCCCCCAGAGCAGCCCTGCCAACTGTGAGCGGAGGGTCTCGGAGACCTGCATTGTGTCTGCCCGGCTCCCCTCTGTTTCTGATGATGAAGTGTTCCTGGAAGAAGCCCTGCCGGTCAGAGTGAGATCACCACCAGACTCCCATGCCCCTAAAGGGCTCCCAACCAGGTGCATTCCCTTTTGCTTCCAAGCATCATGAGACATCGCCCCCCCAACACACATCTACAAAATGCTAGAGGGGCAGGGAACCCTCTCCTAACTGGAGCCTGAGAGCCCAGATGGTGGGGGTGGGGGTGGGGGTGGGGGTGGGCAGCCCTTGGGGGCTATCCCTCTTCTGTGGCTGGAGCTTTTTTTGTTTCATTGTCTCTTTTGCTTCCAGTGTCCATGCCTCTGACAAGCAGTATGGAACTGGTTTGGGCCAAAGTGCTGGCCAGGCTAAAATCTCCCCAGAGGACCCTTTCCATGAGTACCCAGGGACTGCAGGGGCAGGTGACTGCTGGCAGGGAGTGAATGGTTCTGCGGATGTTTCCAGGCCTACAAGCTGTAGCCCCCCTGGGACTGCAAATGGTGACATCCCAACTATTTACCCCACTGGACTGCTGACCACTGACCCGGCAGCTGCAGAGAGTGATCTCAAATTTCTCCCAGGGGATGCCCTGGGGCCCCCTCACCATACTGCCCTGGGCTGGGCCACTGGCCAGCCTGGTTCCAGGCCAACATGGCCCAGTCAGCGCCTCGAGGAGCTGGTTCAGGAGCTGGCCAGACTGGATCCCTCTCTGAGTGACACTCTTGCCTTCCAGCCCATCCCAGAGCCACCCCTAGGCCTGCTGGATGGGCTGATTCCTTTAGCCGAGGTCTGGGCTGCAATGAGGCCAGCCTGTGGGGAGGCTGGAGAGGAGGTTGCTGGTACTTCTGAGGCAGGGTGAGTGAGGGGCACCAGGGACTTCCGATTCTAAGCACCTGACATCTGGGGCAGGACAACCCAAGGAGCTCTGGCTTTGTCCCCAGGTCCTATCAATTCAGCTTCACCCAGCTCCTGCCAACTTCTCAGGAGGAAACAAAGCTTGAAAACTCTGCCACCCACCCTGTGCCTGACCAGCCATGTAGCCAGGGGTTCCCAGCACCAAACAACAGTGTCCAGGCCAAGAAAGTAAGTGTGGAGGGGTTGGTGGAGGCTGGGTGGGGCAAGAGCTCAGAATCTGGGCAGAGAAGTCAGGGGCCTGGCAACAGCCTTGAGTACCCAGGCCCTCCCTGCAGGTGGAGCTAGCCAGCCTCCTCCAAAAGATGTTGCTGGACCTTCATACCGAGCAGGAGCGGCTGCAGGGGGCGGCCCAAGCGTGGGCCAGGAGCCAGACGGCTCTGGAGGCTGCAGTGAGCCAGGCCTGTGCACCCCGGGAGCTAGAGCGGTTCAGCCGGTTCATGGCCGACCTAGAGCGCGTGCTTGGCCTCCTGCTGCTGTTGAGCAGTCGCCTGGCCCGCGTGCGCCGCGCCCTGGCCTGGGTGGGCTCAGACGGCGACCCTGACGAGCGGGTAAAAGGGGTTAAGGCTGGGCGCGAGCAGGGCGGTGAAGGGCCTGCCGTCTCCGGCTGGAACCATCCCAGGAGCGGCGGTGCCGTCGCCCTGCTCATGGCGGCCTCTCCCTGCGGCTCCAGGCTTCTCTGCTGCAGCGACTCGGGTTCCTGCAGCGGCAGCAGGAGGACACCAAGGAGCTGAAGAAGCACGTGGCACGGCGTGAGCGGGCTCTGCGCGAGGTGCTGGTCCGGGCACTGTCGGCGGAGGAGCTGCGTTCCTACAGCGCCCTGCTGGCCGGCAAGGCCGCCGTCCTGGCCCAGCAGCGCAGCCTGGAGGAGCGTGTCTGGTTCCTTCAGGACCAACTGGACACCGTCAGTAGCGACCTTGGATATCATCCCCTGTCTCCCAGGCCGGCCTGGCCGCCAGGGACCCATCCTCCGGATAACCAGCCCTTAACCTCCTCCCCTTACCTAGTTATGGGTGGTGGGGAGCACTCCCTCTACTTCCCACCCATGTAACCGGGTGATGCTGGTTTATTCGGTGCTTTTCCCCTGAGGGGGTGGGGAGGACACAGACCAGACCTTCCCAGAATATTTCTTCAAAGTGTTGTCATGCGGCCTTACCCAAATCTTGTGGGTTGTTTGATAATTAACTTATGGATCTTAAAAACTGCAGTATTACCCTGTTATGTGATGAGAGAGGGTTGGTTGGAGGGAGGAGAGACAAGTCTGAGGAGCATTTCAACTTAAAGTGCAAAACAGCCTTTTTTTTTTCTTCAATAAAAATTAATGAGAAGTGTGTTTGTCACCTGCAGCACAGCTGGGGAGAGAAGGGAGAGGGGTCTAGTTTACAAACTACAGGCACTGGCCTCAGCTGACTAGAGCAGAAGAGGATTTGTTGGCAGAGTGTCTGTCAGGTCCCACAGTGCTAGGAAGACTGGAGAACCAGGCTTGAAGATGGGAGGGACCAGGTAGCTACTGGGCCCCCAACTGCTTGCTGCCAATAACCTGTTCTGGAGACTCCCTCACTACCACAAAAGTCTAGGTCTGATTGGCTGAGTCCAGGTTCCTTAGCTGGTTTTAGCCAACCCCACAACTTCAGTAGTGAAAGTGGAAATCCTCCCTCCCTTCAAGACTCAAGCTATGGGGAATTCCCCCAAATTGAAAATGGGGTCAGATACTTGCCGCCTAAATAACCCTAACAAATGTTCAGTATACTTGGACATTTGGGGACATTCATTCCAAGACCCAGAAAGAACTTTCTTCCTTTTCCAATTATGTTATCAAAACTGAGTTTATCCTGCTCTCTTCCAGAGACAGCCAGGCCTAAGGAGGGCAGTGGAAGGTGGGAGCTGAAGGTGAGGGGTGGGGGCTGATGACCTGGAGGGGCAGCTATGGTTGTGTGCCAGCAAGGCTGATCTGGGGGTGGGCTGAGGGTGGAAGTGGGAAGTCAGGGGCTGGAGTGATATGACACATAGGACAAACTCCATTTGTACATCAGCCCTGTGTACACAGAATTAAAGTTAGGCGCTCAGATATACACATGAAAATCTGCTACAGCATTTGTAGCTGCACATCCCAGGGACAAGACATTGTTCTGCAAATGATTGGTGTATTTTTGGAAGTCGGGCACATTAAAAGGCTTGTGTATGTGTATTTAAAGTCAGATGACCCCAAAGTGAGAACTCTCTGCTTCTGGGCTTGTTTTCTGATGGGTATTGTCACTAAGTGCAACTGGTTGGGAATTTTAAATGGTCGTATTCATACCAAAAGCATTAGTTATAACAGTTGCGCTATTGAGCACAGAACAATGCTCACATTGTGCCGTTTTATAAAAAACATATGGGGCTCCTGCTGAGGCTGTTGGGGGTTCTAACATTATGCTTTGCTTCGCTCCTTTGAACTCTGTGGGCCGAGCCTCCGCTCCAAGGTCTTCAGCCAAGCCAGCTCACTCGGAAGCTACTAATTGCTGCCTTTTTCCCTGTGCGGTCCCCATCGCATTCTCCCATTGTGATATTCTTAGAAACACATTTGACGTCGTCCATTAAGCCAGGGAGAATTGTGTATTTCAAACAAAGCGCTCCCAAACCTGACTGGGCGTGGGGAGGGCGGGAGTGGGGGTGAGGGGCGTCTACCATCTTCCCATTAAACTGGACTTTGGTTCTATGCTGAGTTTTTCCACGCGGAAATAAATGTGAGGCTTCTGTGCTGTCCCTGCCAGATCAGGAGAACCCCCCAAAATAAGGCCACACCTCCTGCGCCGGTCCTCCTGTCTTGCCTCTGTCTCCTTCTTGCCTCAGTTTCTCCCCTTTCCATATCGTTATTTCTTCAGACGTCTAGAATGAACTCACTACAGATGTTCCAGATTGGTACCACTTCAAGACTTTTCGGGGAGTCCAGAAGCCCGGTGGCTTGACCCTTCGGGACACGGCCAGCAGGGGGCACTGTTCTCCTTATGGCGAAAGCGTCTACCCACGCTTTGCCACCCGCAGCCTCTCCAGCTACCAGGCCCTCTGGGCTAGCCACAGTGACCTTGCCTTGCCCTGCTGAGAAGAGCCCGTTAGGCTGAAAGCTGGAGCTGAGCCTTTTGCTTATGTCGGAAAGAGATTCGGGCCAGCATGGCAGGAAAAGGCTGGCTCGCTTTCCTTTGTCACTAGGCTTTCGTTGGAAGGTTGTTGGCTAATGAGAAATGGGGGAGAGGGAAGCTGGGCATGTTGATCTCGAGCACCAGTATCAAAAAGAGCCTTACGCGGTTTCCCAGGGCAGAAAAGAGGGCTCCAAGGTCTCTGCTGGGCTTTGTGCCCCCACCTCCCGCAGCCGCCCGCGCCCCTGCCTGCTCGCCGCGGTGCCCCCGGGCTTTGGGGGCGGGCAGGCTCGGGCCGGCGTCGTTGCTGGGCAACAGGCAGCCGCGCGGCCGCCTCCGCCGCTCGCCTCCTTCCGACCCCGCTGCTCCTCCTAATATGGATTTAATTAGTGTACTTTTTACCTTCAGACTGTAAATTGGAAATGGACTAGGAAAGTGGTGTTCCGCAGTGCCCCAAACCGGCGCGCGATCTGTCTTGAACATCCTGCTCGGCACAAAACGTACCTCTGCGAGCGGCTGGCGTAAACCTCGGGGAACCTCACGGGAACAAATTGCCACGCTGTTTATTCACATGTAAATCAGAAGTTTATGAGGAAATTTAGGTCAAAGTGGTTGAAAGCCTCAGAAAGAGGTGAAAGGAGAATTTGGGGTGGGGGAAAACAGGAGGCGGCAATTGCTATAAAGCAATCCTCTCTAGGACCCCGTGGCGTTGCTGTCACAGCCTGGCTACTGCTTAGAAAGTCACCATGGACGTTTACCTGTTGTCTTTGATATTTAAAGCAGCACGCACTTCCTACTGGGGGGATTTTTTCTTCCTTTTGGGGAGAGGTCTGGATGTCCCTTTCTTTCCTCTTCCCTGCAGGCACACCTGAGGCCACCCTGTTTCATAGCATAGATTGAAGTCCCAGAGGTGTGGCCAGTTGAAGGCAAAAGGCTATCTGGAAAGCAATAGAGAATCTAATTATGAAACCATTTTAAATGGTCAAATAATTTCTTCCAGGAAAAGGCCAAAAAAGGGTGAGAATATGGGTCCTGGGTGGGCCCAGCCTTAACTGTGTGTTGAGGGTTGCTTTCAGCCCAGCTGGCTGAATGGCGGCGGTTTAGGTCTTGAAGGTGGGAGTAGGGATGCTAGGAATGTGAGTTAAGAAAGACATTGTTATTTCTATTTTAACTAAAGTGATATCACATACAGAACGTGGGATAATTTTCCTTCTTGTGAGAATACACTTTTCCTAGTAGAGTTGATTGTTTATGTATACAAATACTAACATGATAAAAGAATGGTGATCCTGTAAAGCAAATCCACAAATCAGAGCTGTCCAATTCGGCACTCCTGGTAATATCTCAAGTTGGTATTGCAATTCATAAAGAGCTCTACCTACTTATTCCATATGCTCTTCCTTCCCCACAGTTTGTGGAATAGGTATGGCCAGTTTTCTGTCACACAGAGAAGGGAGATGGAGGTTGGAGAATTGGGTGACTGGCCCAAGGTCACTAAATGAGTAAAGGGCTGAGACCACCTCACTTCCTGTGACAGTCTCATGAAAAAGAGCACCAGGATGCTATCCTGACTCTGCCACTTACTAGCTTTGGGGCCCAGACAAGTTACTTACAACTTCTCTAAGCTTTAGTTTCTTCACTTTAAAATCAAGATACAAATAGTATATACCTTGTAAGGTTGTGGTTAATACCTGCAAAGAGTTTAGAACTGTGCCTGGTACTTAATAAACACAGGTTCTACAGTATAAGCATTACCCTGGATCCCCATTAGGTAAATGCAACATGCTCAAGAATTACCTCCAACCTCCATTAAAGGAAATGTAAAACTTTATTAAAAAGCTTGCTATGCATATGACTCATACAGATCTACATCAACAATTAACTTCTCCCCCATTAAAAGGAGTGATTCTCATCGTGACAATTCTTACCAGCTAAATTGCCTTAACAGTAGAATACAAAAAAACAAAAAACAAAAAAAAGCTTTGGCCTGCAAGGAAAAAGCAAGCAGTGGTTTCTAACACCTGAGCTTTAGATGTATTGATTCTAAACTCTCACATGGATGGCTTGCAGCACACCCTTCTGAAATATTCTTCTGGCAGTTCAGATAACCATCCTCTGATTTAAGTGTGCAATAAACATTAGTTATTGTTATTGCCACTTTGCTGGTTTAAATTTTGTCTTTGTCAAGGTGGATCATACCTGTGTCTGTGACCTTTGTTACCCTCAGTCAAGCCTATTACCATGGAAAATTTCTTATATTTTATTGTCTTCTAGACCTTCAGCTACTCAGATTACTATAATTGTGCCTCCCACAATTTTTCTGCAGAGGCAGATTTAATTTGCATTTTAAAAATAATTTATGCAAATTAGCTACGGTTCCAGGCAAGGAAAATGGGAAGGTCAGATCAGGGCCTATATTTATCTACAGTTCTTGGCTACCATATCCATGTGTGGTTGACTCCTTTACTTTGCAGAGCAATCCAAACTCTTTCAATAACAGAATGCTTCAAAGAGGCAGAAGAAGAATGAGGGGAAAAGGAAGAAATTAAGTAGATAAGAAAAGAAAAGACAAATACAGTAGCAAAAGCTGTAGAATGTTTAAGGGAAGTCACCACACAAGCAGGAACAAATGGAGGACTGTTTATTTCATTTCTTAATCAAAACATCCCATAACGGACTGCCTTAAATAATTTCAAAGCCTTCACTGATATACATGGGGGGAGAATGCCCCACTACCCTGTGCCACAAGAACTATTTGATATAACTAGTGACATGCAAACACAATTTGAAAAAGTAGAGCATATCACAATATGATAGAAAAAAGGCTGGTTGAGCAAATAGAGTCCACATCTTTAAAACAGCAAAAAATGCATTGTAATTATACTGTGTTGAATGTGGGAAATCTTGGCAATTATCTATAACCTCAATATACAGATAGGAACAAAGGTCCAAGGAAGTTAAGCCACTCATCCAAGTTCACTGAGCAAAGAGATTCTGCTTTGCTATTTTAGAATAAGTTGCCTGCTTTCAAATGGTTTTTTAAAAAATGGATATCACATATTTTTTGTTTGTACAGAACTTTCATAAAAAATAGTTGCTCCTTAATTGTATCCATTACTATTCAATCAGTTATTTTTCTGGTGTAATGCTATGACTTTTTTTCTTTGAATATTCACTTAGTGCACTGAAAGACTAATCCGGATTTGCAAATCACAGATTCAGAAACATGGTACGAAGGTGCAATTCACAAATCACAATTTTAAAAAAATTAAATATTCGTGCCAAATCAAAATAGCCACCCACCAGTGCCAAACACACGTTTACATCTCACTATGAAGACAACCACAAATTTAAAATATTTGCCAAAATGTTTCTTTTCTTTGTTACCTTTACTTTCAAGATGCACTTGTTTCCAAATATCTGGCATTCACAGTACAACTGAAATTAATTACATTCATAACGGTCACAATGGTTATTCTGCATTCAAGACTCTCCAGAATCTTGATTGCCTAAAATGAGGTAGATAAACGTTTAAGAGTTTGTTGGTCGGGACTAATTTCCTTTAGATCTTGATAATCTATTTTTTAAATAGAATTCCAAAATATTTAGCAAAAAATTGAAAATGTCTGAGCACTTTGCCAAGAGTGGAAAAATACAATTTCAAAAGGTTATTATGAAAGTTGCTTTACCTCATTTCAATTTAAAAACAGAATAAAAGCATCAAATTACAAAACCACCACATATCTTAAAGCTGACAAACAACCTAACACCTATCAACATTTAAAGAGACCCTTGCTCTAGTTCTGGCTTGGGGCTGTGTGGATACAGAGGCATTGGAAGGCATTCAGGGGCCAGACCAGCTGCTGCCCCTTAACCTTCAACCCTGAATTTCAAGTCTCCTCCAGAGATCAGGCCCAACTATTGGAGTTCTTCACAGGAGGCTCTCACTGAGATCTGGAATCTCTGGAGACAGGTCAAGCTTGAGACAGAAGCTGGAGGCGCAGGCCCATTTGGGTAAAACAGGCTGCAGTGGACAAAGCTGGAAACAAAATGGGGCTGCAGGTATTAGGCCCCAGCCTTGGGTAGGCTTAGACTGTGGGGGGGAAGGTCCGGTTAGATCAACCTGGCCATAGCCCCAGGAACCGTCACGTTGTGGGAGGCAGACTGGGCACTAGACCAGCCAAAGGCCCCGGAGTAGGTCGACGAGAGATTTCTGAGAAGGCTGGCAGGCCACCACGGATCTTTGTCTTTTTACGTGGAGCCATGGGCGAGGCGCTCAGGAACTTGCTGAAGGAGCCGGACTTCTTCAAGCCTCGGGCCAGGTCCTGGAGCATCATGTCGTCGGCCAGGACGCCCAGAAACGCACTCGTGGTGGAACTGAGGATGGTGGCGGCTACCTGCACGGGGCGCCGAGCCGCGAGACTGCCACTTCCACCATCGGTCGCATCTGGCTCCGTGGTGCCTCGCAGGCCCGGGTCGCCGAGTAGGCGGCGCAGGGCATACGACGAGCCAGGCCGCAGGTACTGGTAGGCGCGACGCCCGCTGTGGTCACGCACGTGCACCTGTGCACCCAGGCGCACCACTAGCAGCACAGCGGCGTCCTCGTGGCCGTGCAGAGCAGCCAGGTGCAGCGGTGTGTAGCCGCCATGCGAGCGCGCGTTCACGTCGACTGGGGCGCCCGCACGCCGCGCGACCTCCACCAGCTGCAGCGCCATCTCGCGGTCGCCGCTCTTGGCGGCCCAATGCAGGGCCGTGAAGCCAGACATGAAGTCGCGCTTGGCCGCCAGACCGCGGTCGCGCAGCAGCAGCCCGTGGAGTTGGTGGGTCCAGTGGCCACTGGCCGCCCGCACTAGCCACTCGTGCTCGGATGGCTCCAGGGGCACGGCGGACGGCGGCGGCGCGGCGGGCAGCTCCTCGGTGTCGGGACTCAGCAAACGCGGGCCGGCGCGCGACAAGCGCCTCAGGTGCGGGGAGCGGCCGGGGCCCAGGCTGAGGCCCAGGCCGGACTCCTCTACGGAGAGCCGCCTCAGCAGCAGCGGGGAGCTCCGCGGGCTCGGCTCCTCTGACAGCTGCCGTCGCAGGCCTTGTTCCTCGGCCCGGAGCCGGAGCGCGGCGGGGCCCGGGACGCAGCGCACCGGCAGCATGCAGGGCTTCTGCGGCGGCGCGCGCGGAGGCGGTGGTGGCGGCCCCTGCGCTGCCCCGGGCCCAGGTTCCGGGTCTGGCGGCTCTGCGCGGGGCGAGACCGCCTCCGACGGTGCCCTGGACGGTGGGGCCACGTCTACGGAGAGTCCCTCTGAGGCCTGGGCTAGCTCAAAGGCTGGTGCTTGGGGATCGGCAGGGCCCCCTGGCTGCTGGGCCGAGCCTAAGAACGGCTCCCCCGTCGGCTGAGTGGGTTCAGAGGCCGGAGCCCCGGGGGTGTCTTGTGGCTCTGATGGCCGGGCTGGGTCCTCTGGTGGTTCCACCGACCGCTGCGCCGAGGCCGAGGATGGAGCTCTCGGGGCAGAGGTTTCCCCTGGTGGGACAAAAGCTGTCTTCGACAGAGGGGCTGGTGCCCCGGGGGTGCAGGAGGGCAGGGGCTCTGGTCCCTCCGGGGGCCGTGGCTTCTTTCTCAGCACGACGAACTTGACGCCGTCGAGCTCCTTCACCACGGCCACGGCGTTGACGTACTGCTTGAAGCGGTCCCTGCGGGCGGCGCGGCCCCGCGGGTCGCCGGCATCCAGCAGCGGCTTGAAGCAGCTCAGCAGCTCCGCGTTGGGCACCTTGCCGCCGCGCTCCTGCAGGAAGCCCAGCACTGCAGCCTGGCTCACCCCGGCGGCCGCGGCGGCCGCGGCGGCAGCTAGCGCCATGGTCGGTCCCTGTCCCGGAGGGGAGCCGGGGCCACCCCTCCCGCTGGCCCTCGGTTCCCGGCTGCTGGGACAGGTGAACTCTGCGTCGCCCCCAGGGACGCGCGGGAGCGGAGGTTTGAAGAGTCACGTCAGCCTCGGCCGCGCTCACCTGATCGTTTTCACCGCGGCCAGACGGGCGTGTACCCGAAGCTGCATCTTGGTCACGCCCCCGCCTCCTGGCCCTGGTGTCTCCGGGCGAAGGGCGCCGGGGGCCGCGGCGAGAGCTCCCCGCCAGCGCCCTGCCGGGCCCTCGGCCTCCGGAGTAGGCTTCTGCCTTTATATTCTGTCCAATGGGCGCCGGGCTCCATCCCCCACGCGCGGTGCTCGCCTTACAGGTGACAGCTGCCACCAGCGACGCGGAGGGAATGGGGGAGCGGAAATTTCCCCCGCCCCAACCTTGGAATTAAAGGCGCAGCGCGCATCAGCTCAGCTCCCGGTTGCTAGGTGGGTGTGTTCCCTAGGGATGCCGCGGACCACCAGACAGGAATGGATTTTTATTCCTTAAAGAAATATTTAAACACTAAAAAATACCTGGTGATGATTTAAAAGCAATAATTTTTTTAAAAGACCTCTCCAGTTTTCCATTGTGTTTCATACAGGGAAACGGCTCCATGCCATTTACAGCAAAACAATTCGCTGTGCGTGGCAATGCACATTACTGGAGGCTTAGACGTTTTAAAAAGCAATTTTCTCATGATAAAATAATACATTTTTACATAGAATTTTGGGAATAAAATAACTGGAAAACATAAGGAAAAAATAATCACCTGAAATCACTATTAACATTTTGAAACATCCCCCCCCCAAGTGTATACATGTTCATGCTTTAAAATAAAAAAGCAATGTCAGAGTCATGCTATGTTTTAAAAACTTCATTTATTCCAGAAATATTTACTGAGCACCTAGTTTGTGCCAGGACCTTTTCAGGCTGCAGTATATCAGTTAGCAAGACAGATTGAAAACACACACACACACACACACACACACACACACAACCTGACCTAGTGGAGCTCATATATTGGAGGAGAACAGAAGTAATATAAGTAATATGGTGAACCTGAAAATTATAATATGCTAGATAAGTACTATGGAAAAAATAGAGCACGATAAAACAGATGGGGGAGAGGTTGCAATTTTGAACGAAGTGGTCAGGGTAGGACTCACTGTGATGGTGACAAACAAGAACTTGTAAGAGATCAGGGTGTTATGTAGATGGGGAAGAGTTTTCTTAGCCCAGGGAGCCACTGGGGCAAGGGTGGAATTAGTTTCTTAATTAACAAACACAGTACTACAAATATTTGACAAATATATAATCAGAGGCAGCATATTGTAGATGTTAAGAGAGCAAGACTCTAGAGTCAAAATTCCACACTTGAATCCTGGCTCTTCCTTGGGCAAGTGCCTTGACTTCTCTGTGCTTCAGTTTTCTTCTCCGTAAAGCCGGGGTGAAAATCATGCTTACCGCCTCAGATTGTTGTGAGGATTATTTAAGAAAATAAAGACAAAACTCTTAGAATAATGCTTGGCCTACAGCAGTCATTCAAATTATTATTAGTAGTATAGCCAGTACTATTATGATTCACTGAAAAGAAAAAGAACAGTGAAATGTGAAGGGTCCCCCTTTCCCCAGTCCTAATCCCCAGAGGCAGTTTCTGACTCCAGCCCTATCTCCTGGATCCATACAATTTAAACCTTTTTTCCCTCACTTGATATTATATTGTGAGCATTTCCCCCTCCATGACAATAATTATTCTTCAAAAATATGTAATTTTTAATGATAGCATCAATTAAATGTAATATTATACTTTGTTTTCTTGTTCTTATTTGTCTTTTTCATTTCTAGTTTTTAATTCTTATGAATGGTACTGCTGATATATAAAACTTTATGTACCTTTCTGATTAATTCCTTAGGATTGAATCCTACAAGTAGCATTACTAGGTCAAAGGAAATTAATTATTTGTAAGACTCTTGAAACTTACTGCTAAATTGTTTCCCAGAAAAGTTACAGCTCCATGAAAGTACCCTGCCTTTCCCTCATTGGCATTGAGTAGTACCTTCTAATTTGTCGATTCGAAACACAAAAAGTTGTATGTCACTCTAATTCACATTTATTTTATTATGGCGAAGTTAAGCTTTTTCCCTCTTTTGGATTTGTTCTTTTGTGAATTGCCTTTCCCCCATTACCCATTTATTAATATTTTTATTGTTTATATGTAGTTATTAAGCCTTTATTATATATGTTATATTTTCCCAGTTTGTCATTTGTCTTTTAATTTTATATTCTGATGACATTTTCATTTATAGACAACTGTTTTTTTAATTGTAAATACTGTATCCTTTTAGCTTAAGAATGTAAGTGCAAAATAAGAAGGTATATCTCCCATTTAAAGGAGAACTTTGAGGATCAATATACCCTGCAGTATCAAACAATCTACATTAGAATGGTAACAGTGCCCTTGGAAGAAGTCCTTTTGTTTTTAACATATGATGGTACTGTAATCAGTTATCATTCCTGTCTAAATATTAGCCCGACTTTAAACCTACCTCAAGTCCTATCCCTATAAAGCCTTCTGCACCTGCCCCAGGTGTATCATGCTCTGCACTTCTTCTATAATTTATTTCAGCAAACATCTGTTGAATATCTTTGGGTGCAAGGCAGTGAGCCAGGTGCTCTGGGAAGAGGACACAACTGGCCCTTGAAGAGCTTACCATGTAGTGGAGGAGGGAAAAACATACAATTACTTATATTAAGTAGCCAAATGAAATGAATGCTCCAGGTGCTTACCAGAGGGTTGATTCTAGGGGTAGAGGAAGCGGGGGACCTAGGAAGTCTTCAAGAGGCAGGCTATGAGAACAGGATAGGTGGAGGCTTGGAAGTGGGACTGTGAAGGCTGAGTTCAGGGTAAATAATGTCTACTGTGTTTGCACTTTAGGGTGTGTGCTAGGGATACAGAAGAAGATAATATTGGAAAAGTAATCTGGGGTCATGGGTGGAGGGCCTGAAATACTAGTTTGGACTTTATCCTGTTTGCAGTAGAATGTCATTAAAAGCTTGCTTTCTTCTTTTTAAAAAGTAACTGTAATTATTTTATGATTATAAAATTAATAATGATGTTTTTCTAATTCTCAGTGTTTCTAAAATATAAAAAGAACATATCACATGTTAGAGAGCCACTCTTAATATTTTTTGGTTTATGCTGTGAGCATATTTTCTCTATACATCCATAGATATGTACACAGCCATTCCTACCATTTTATACAGATGGTATTAGACCACATGTTGTTTCATAGCCCATGCTCCTTCACTGGCTACTGTAACCAAGGCTGGTGTGGCAAATGGGTAGAAGAGGGGCTCCTGGGGAGGTGATGGCAGGGTCCCTGTGGAAGATAGTGGAGATCATCAAGCGAGGACAGTGGGATGGGTGCCAAAGATATTTCAGAAGCAGAATTTGAATTGCCTTGTTTTCATTTTTGTTTTTTGCAGGGAGCCGCAGTGGCTGCAGGTGGACAGAGCACACGCCCGCTGGCCCCGCCTCCACTCCCCCCTTGTTTTCATTTTTAAAGTCACATTCCCTTTGTTGTGACTTTCATTTCAACAGCTACTATCTATCTGTCTATATTCACTTTTTCTGGGCCAATTGCTGAGTCCCTTGAAAAATCATTTCCATAATCTCAGGAAGTGGAGCCTCAGTGAACTTGGACTTTTGTTACTGCCCCTCTTTGCAAGGAGAGGAGGAGGAGGATGCCCCTGTTAAAGATCATTATTGATGTATGTGGTTTAACTCATTTTGACTATGATCGCTAAGAATAGACAAGGATTAAATACTGATTGAACAGGAATTGCTGGTACAAGCAAAGTTTATTGACAGTGCTTAATAAGCTTCAGGCCCTGAGCTATACAAAGAAATTTGCCGAAGGTCACAGTTAATAATTGGCTGAACCCAAACTCAAACCCCAGGCTACCTGCCTGTGCTCAGTTACCATGCAAAGTTAGATCAACAATTATTTAAAATCAATGTTCTGAATGTTTAACAAATAAAGTAGGGAAAAATTCTTCACAAAAATCTAACTTAAGCCTTTATGCTTGTGCATCTGAACATACTCTGCTTTAATATTTTAAGTGACAAGTTTATAGTCTGAGCAAACATTATAGTAAGGATGCCAATGACATCCAGTTCCCCAGGCTGCTTTTTAATTGTGGTGCCCTACTGCCAGTGAGGCCATTGAATCAATTCTTCCAGTGACCCAGCAATTTGCCTGCAAACATTAGGAAAATCAAACAGAAAATCTATATTTATAGCAAGGGTAAAATTCCATAAAGTGTCTTGAACATAGGGAATGTAATGGGAACACTGTTTGTTCTCGTCTCAGTGTCTTAAATTTACTTGAAGGAGGTCAGGGTAGAGGCCCTCTGTAGTTTGTAAAGCCACATTACTAAATACATATAAAATAAACTCTCCATAATCATATTTTATATTACATTGCCTATTCCAGCCACCACTACCCTCTGAACCCTATGCCTAGGCCCTACCGAGAGCCATAGTGGACGTTTTATGTTTGTGACTGTCTTGTCCCCTGTCATGGCAGTGCAAATCAGCCCCTTTCTGTTGGTCTAAGTCCATCAGGGCTTGCCACCCATGCCCCCTGGTGTCTCGCCAATGCATCATCAACAGTAAGGAAGAGGACTGTCTCAGGCCCCAGCAGGCAGGAGCTCCAGGGACTTGAGGGGGATGGGCTGCCCAGCAGTGGCTGTAAGGCGACTTTGCCCAGATATCAAGCTTCTGCACTCACAACTTCCGGAACAAATCATATTTTGTTCTTGCTTACCAGCCCAGGGGAAGCAACAGCGGCCTCTCCTTTCTTATGCCTGCAGTGTGTTAAGCCCAGTCTTCTCTGAGGTCAAAGGGACTTTATTTCTAAATCTGAGTGACAAATGTCAAATCATATGCTTCTGTTGTAAACTGAATGTTTGTATCTATGATTCATTTTTTAGGCTGCTTCTCTGATTCCTTAGACTGTTGTTTGGTTGCTAGGTAGGGAACAAGTAGGCCTGGTCCATGGAGACTTAGAAAGCTGTGTCCTGGCTAGATGAATCTCAAGCAGTTGTTGCCCTTGCTACCCTTCCTGGGTCAGCTCTTCTCAGCCTCTTTTATTCTCATATATGAGTTTTGATTTAAAAGTTTCTACCTGCCTCCTCTCCTGCCCTGGGGCATTTTTGGGCTCAGTTTTTCTTTCACATGGGTATCTGAATTAGGAATGGCCTAATATGAGAGGCCTGCAAAGTGCCATTTAAACCATTTGCTTAATTGTTAAAAGGAGTCCCTGCTTGGTCAAGGTGATGCATCAGCAAGTCAGAGGCCAGACTTCCATTCCACGTGGTTACCCATTCAGATGGCTTAGAGGTTACAGCACCAAATATTTGGAAAAAGTGAAACCCGCCAACAGCATTCAACCTTGAAACCACCTTGTCCTGGCTTTGAAGATGGACAGGTAGAAATAGCTCAGTTATTTCCTAAACTCTCGTTGTACTAATATACCATGTTTAACTTGCCCTCCATTTAACAACTTAGTTAAAGGTAGAAAGAATCCTTAGACATTGGCTTATCCAGCTTCTTAGTCAATGATTCACAGAGCTCATTAACAGCTCAAAATAAAATAATTTGAAGTAAGTTGTAGTAGAAGACTGAAAGGTGTTGATTAAGGCTCTCCTTTCTAGAGGGGATGTGCTTGGGGTAGGAGTCAAGTTGAGGTGCATGTGGTGGAAGGGGCAGGAGGTGAGGTGGGGGGTGGGGTGGAAGGCAGCCAAAGGTCTAGTTTCAGATCCTCGGGGGATCTGCTTGCTTGGCTCTTCAAGACTATCAGCTAAGTAAATATTGAGCAGTTTTATTAACAGCCCTCAGAGCAATAATTTGTAACACTGAACAATGAGCAAGAACCAGGAAGATGAACTCCCCCTTTGAGGCCGTGTGGTCTGGGGAAGAAGTCATTAACAGTACAGGATTTACTTTTCTAACTAAGCATTAATGAAATACTAGCAGCGCTAAATGAAAACAAGGATGAACACAGGTCTCTTTTCCACTATGTATTTTCAAAATGGCTCAAGCTCCCAGGAATAAGATTCTGTGTCCTCATCAGTTGGGGTATAGTTCTAAATATTCAATAAATATTGATAGTGATGAAATGGCAACAATTTGCGTAACACTGACTTTGACTTTTCTTTTTTAGAATTGGGCCAGAGGGTACTGTCTATATACCTTATGTTCAATAACTCTTGATGATGATAAAATAATAACACTGTGTCACATGGCCATGACTCTCATCACTTAGGAAGGCATCTGTGCTCACCACCACACCACCCACACCACTCTCATCACTTTGGTATTTCCTTTTCAAAATGGAGTCAGAGGTTACTTTCTATATACTTGACTTTCATCCTGGGATGAGAGTCTGTAAGCAACTTGGATATGTTACAGGAGGTTAATGTGGTCCAAATCCTATCATTTTAGGAGCTAGGAGTGGGGCCATGAAGACGGATGCTTTTCTGGAATTTTTCTGAATATAAACTTCTGGTTACCTTCTCAGATGTTGATTAACAGAAGTGAGCATAGCAGAGTTAGCAGCGCAAACATCCCCACTAACCCTTAGGCAAGGAAGGATTCTCCCCTAGAGCCTTCAGAGGGAGAGAGACCCTGCTGACACCTTGATTTGGGAGCTCTGGTCTCCAGAACTGTAAGAGGATAAATTTCTGTTGTTTTAAGCTACCCAGTTTGTAGTAATTTATTATGGCAGTTACAAGGTTTCAATTCCAGATAGAATGGCTGGAGCAAGAGCAAGGAACAAAAAAATACAGATGATGGGGTGGGGAGCATCAGCAAGAGGACAGGGTCTGCTTCCCCCATCCTGTCTCTAAAACACAAACTCTTGAGGATTTCTCTCCTAGTGGAAAGAGGATGGAGGCTGCGTCTGGTTATTCGTGTGTGGAACTGTGTGTTTCCTCTATTCTTCCTTCTCCAATCTTTCTTTTCATTAGCAATGATGATAGAATTTCCTGAGCAAAATAATCCTTTCTTTTTTAACTGGAAAATTTTGGCAAAATATCACAATGTTCTAGTGTCCTAAGAGCTCAACATACTGGGCCTTAGAAACTTTCCAGAGGAGAGACAATAAGACCACAGTCTGCACAGAGCCTTCTGTGTGGCTGTGACAGCAAGGACAAAAACAATCATGTTAATGTTCGTTAGGATTGGGCTTTTTTGCTGCTGCTTCTTCGTGGCAGTTTTTCACTATTCAGCTTAAATTTTTAAAGAACATTGTTTGTGTTTCCAGTAAGAGAAACTGTTTATATCTCAAAGTTACCAATCCTATGTTCTGTTTGTTACTTTACATTCAGAAGGTGCAGTGAGTTGAACGGTGGCCCCCCCACAAAGATATGTCTATGTCCCAGAACCCGTTAATGTGACCCTGTTTGGAAAAAGGATCTCTGCAGATGTAATTAAACTAAGGATCTCAAGATGAAACATCCTGGATTATCCAGGTGGTCTCTAAATCCCATGACAAATGTCCTTATAAAAGACAGAAGAGGAGAAGACACAGTGGGAAAAAGGAGAAGGCCCTTGATAGCTCAATCAAGTGACTATAGTCAACAATAGGTTATCATACACTTTAAAACAACTGAAAGAGTGGAATTGGAATGTTCCTAACACAAAGAAATAATAAATCCTTGAGGTGATGGATATCCCAACTACCCTGATTTGATTAATACACATTGTATGCCTGTATCAAAACATCACATGTATACCCTATAAATATATACAACTATTCTGTACCCATAATAATTAAAAATTTTTAAATAAAAAATAAATAAAATCTGAAAAAAGAAAAAAAAAGAGAAGGCCATATGAAGACAGAGGCAGAGATTGGAGTGACGCCTCCAAGGAAGCCCAGGAAGGCCTGGAGCCACCAAAAGCTGGAAGAGGCGAGGAAGGATTCTCCCCTAGAACCTTCAGAGGGAGTGAGACCCTTCTGACACCTTGATTTTGGACTTCTGGTCTCCAGAACTGTAAGAGAGCACATTTCTATTGCTTTAAGCTACCCTGTTTATGGTAATTTCTTATGGCAGCTACAGGAAACTTATACAGAAAGTTAGAAGGATATGGTGGATTTATTCAAATCTTGCCAGAATAGAAGATTCCATCCTGAACTCTGAGTGGCATTCCTCAGGCACCTAGAACTGAGATGACCCAAGGCTGTGAAGAGATCTGGCCCAGGTGTGTCTCAGCTAAAAGCCAAGGTTTTGTCTGCATGTTGGAGAGTCATAATGTGTGGATCAAATTTTGAGAGCAAAAATTCCTCTATAGTAGAAAGGTATCCAGATCCCAAGGCAGGCCAGCAGTGGCATTTTATAGCCCTTGAGAGGGGTGTTTCTTGTTAGTTCACTTAACGAACTCCTGGTCCCTGCCCCTCCCTCCACTCATGACACACTTTCACTTTCCCAGCACCCCACCACCACCCTGCACTGCCTGCATCTTTCTGGAATCATCTGCAATGTGGCATTCCAGGTAGTCATCACCAAGCTGATAGAGTTGACAAGCAAGATGAAACATCTTCATACATCCAGTTTCAGAGCTAAAAATACCAAGAATAATAAGTGACAATTCCTATCTTCTGTAAAACCGTCACCGGGTAGAGAAGATAGACATATAAACAGATCTATGGTAGGATGTGCTCAGGGCTAGACAGGCATCTTTCAGCTGGCTGGGGCACCCAGAGGAGGGAGCACCTCTCCATGGGATAGTCTGAAAGCATTCTGAGAAGACAAGACATTGGAGATGAGGCCAGGAACTCTGCAGGCTGAGAAGGGAGAAGAAAGCCTTCCTGGGAGAGGCATCAGCATAAGCAAAGACATATAGTGTGTTTGTGGAACAGCACAAAGTTCAGGGTGACAGCGGACAGGGGTGAGGATGGGGCATGAGTGAGTGAAGGAACAGGTTGGGGAGGGTGTTGATGTCAGACAATTAAAGGCCTCACATGTGCTCAATAACTCAAACTGAACGTGTCTGAACTGAACTGGTTATCTTCTTCCCTAACCTTCCTGCCCCTCTCCCAGGATTCTCCAGCTCATAAAAGGGACCATCACCCACCCAGCTGGCAGAGACCTGGGCATCCAGCATGATTCTTCTTCACTCTCATTACCTCCTGAATCCATCCTGCTGTCTCCATTCTTATGCCCAGCCATTGTCACCCCAAGCCTAGACATCTGCCATGGTCCTCCTTCCCCTCTTCCCTCTTTCCCTTGCACCCAATCCTCTTGCTCCCAGTCTTGCTTGCCTCCACTCTGTTCTCTACTTGCAGTCAGAGCTTTTCTTTTAGACGCAGGGTCTCACTCTGTTGTCCAGGCTGGAGTGCAGTGGTGTCATCATAGCTCACTGCAGTCTCCAACTCCTGGGCTCAAGCAATCCTCCCACCTGAGCCTCCTGAACAGCTGGGACTCCAGGCTTGCACCCTATGCCTGTCTCCATTTAGAAAACAGATCTAATCATATCACTTGGCTGTCTGTGTAAAACATCATAAACTACTTTAAATGGCTCACAAGGCCCTCTGTGATAAAGCTTGTGATCAAAACAATGCCTGCACAGAGGAGCTTATAATGGAAAGCAGTAGTGCCCTGATACAGGGTTCCCCCTCCCCAGGCTTTCTCCCCACGGGACCTACTTTGGCCAGTTCTGGGTTTTAGTATTTCTGGTGGTTATCTCCATATCCCCAAATATTATGCTTATTTATACTGAAGTTTCCTGATTTATCAACCTTGGATATCCTAGTATAATAAATAGCTGACTTCCGTTAACTTTTGTCTCCTTTCTTTGTCCCCAGACTATTTCTAGTTCTTCCTCAGGTCTGTTCTCAAATTAAAAATATATATATACTTAAACCTTAACATCTTGCTTCATCGGTCTTGACTTACCACTTTATGAGATAGAAACACCCTCCCATCCACTTTCCTCACCCCAGCCGTGTCTTGCCTATACCTTGGCATACATTATACAGTTTGATAACATTTATATTCCATTTCGCCATAGTAAACTCTTCCAAAAGTTCTAAGTTGTTTCTAAAAGGCAAATAAATAAATAAATAACCATGAAAAATGGTGTTCAGGCCAGGCTCAGTGGCTCACACCTGTAATTCTAGCAATTTGGGAGGCCGAAGCAGGAGGATTGCTTGAGCCCAGCAGTTCTAGACCAGCCTGAGAAACATAGAAAGACCCCATCTCTATAAAAAATAGAAAAATTAGCTGGGCTACTTGGGAGGCTGAGGCAAGAGGAACACTTGAGCCCAGGAGAGAGGAGCCGCAGTGAGCTATAATTGCACCTTTGCACGCCAGCCTCGGCAACAGAGTGAGACCCTGTCTTGAAAAAATGAAAATGGTGTTCACTGTAGCCACCTCTGTGCTGTGTTTCAGTTTGCTTCATATTTGGGTCTGGACTTACTTGCTTTCTTGTCTACTTGTTTTTCTGGGAGTGTAATTGCCTTTCTTCTTTCTTTTTTTTTTTTTTTTCCTATTTTTTCTTTCCTTTTTTGCATTCTATGAGCTTGCCAAGTGGTCAATCATACTATCTATTCTATTGAACATTCCAACCCTCCCCCCCACTCTCTCCAAGAGCCATGGAGACAGTCTGGCCTGGTTGCTGTCCCAACTTGCTGCATAGCTCTCCGCTCTCTTCCTGGGACTGCGCGTAAGTGCTCTCCTGTTTCTGAATGCTGTGTCTTTCTCTTTTTCCTTGGTAACTCCTGAAGCATGCTATCAAGTAACTTCCTAAGAAAAGGTATTTGGGGTAATTTTTTCTTTTTTTACCTTTTTGTTATAGAAAACTTCAAACATATATAAAAGGTGAGAAAATAATACTGTATTGAACCCTCATATATCCATCAATCAGCTCCAGTAATTATCAACTCTTGGCCAACCTTATTTCACCCACACTCCTAGCCACTAACCACTCCCAGATTGTTTTTTCCCCAGATTATTTTGCAGCAAATTCCAGATATCATATTACCAGAAAATATTTAAGTATATATCTCAAAAAGATAAGGACTCTTTAAAAAAATTGCTATCCAATTAACACACCTAAAAAATTAACAATAATTTCTTAACATCATCAAATAACTGATCAGTGTTCAAATTTCCCTGATGTATATATCATATATAAATGTTTATTTTGTTTGAATTGGATCTAATTGCAGTAGTTTGATAAGTCTCTTGATTCTCTCTTTTTTTTTCTTTTTTGAGACAGGGTCTCACTCTGTTGCCCAGGCTTCAGTGCAGTGGCGTCATCATAGCTCACTGAAGCCTCCAACACCTGATGGAGTGATCCTCCTGCCTCAGCCTCCCGAGCAGCTGGGACTACAGGCGTGCGCCACCATGCGAGGCTAATTTTCTAGTTTTTGGTAGAGATGGGGTCTCGCTCTTGCTCAGGCTGGCCTCAAACTCCTGACCTTAAGGGATCCTTCTCACCTCGGCCTCCCAGAGTGATAGGATTACAGGCAGGAGCCACCATGCTGGCCTTGAGTCTCTTTTAATCTATAGTTACCTTACCTCTTTTTTTTAAATTGACAAACAATAATTGTACATATTCATGATGTACATAGTGATGTTTTGATACATATAATGCATAGTGATCAGATCATGGTAATTAGCATATCTATCATTTCAAACATTGATCATTTCTTTGTGTTGGGAAGTTCCAACATCCTCCTTTTACTTATTTGAAACTATATATTATTGTTAACTATAGTCATTTTACAGTGCTATAGAACACTAGAATGTATTCCTCCTATCTAGCTGCAATTTTGTATCCTTTAACAAATCTCTGTCTATCCCTCCCTTCCCCCTACCCTTTCCAGCCTCTAGTATCCTCTGTTCTACTTTTTGCTTCTATGAGATCAACTTTTTTTAGCTCCTGCATATGAGTGAGAACGTGTAGTGTTTAAATTCTATTCTTGGCTTACTTAACATAATCTCCTCCAGTTCCAACTATGTTGCCACAAATGATAGAACTTCATTCTTTTTATGGCTGAATAGTATTCCATTGTGTATATATACCACATTTCCTTTGTCCGTTCATCTGTTAGTTGGACACCTAGATTGATTCCGTATCTTGGCTATTGTGGATAGTGCTGCAATAAATACAGAGGTGCAGATGTCTCTTTGATATACTGATTTCCTTTCCTTTGGATAAATCCCCAGTAGTGGGAGTGCTGGGTCATATGGCAGTTCTATTTTTAGTTTTTAGTTGAGGAACCTCCATGCTGTTCTCCACAGTGGCTGTACTAGTTTACATTTCCACCAACAGTGTATAAGAGTTCCCTTTTCTCTGCATCCTCACTAGCATTTGGTTTTTTTTGTCTTTTTGATAATAGCCATCCTAACTGGGGTGAGATGTTATCTCATTGTGGTTTTGATTTGCATTTCCCTGATGGTTAGTAATGTTGAGCATTTTTTCATATATTTTTTGGCATTTATATGGCAAAAGACTTTTTGAGAAATATCTGTTCAGATCACTTGCCCATTTTTTAATCAGTTTTTTTTCCTTTTTTTTTTTTTGCTGTTGAGATGTTTGAGTTCCTTGTATATTTTGGATATTAATTTCCTGTTGGGTGAGTAGTTTGCAAATATTTTCTCCCATTCTGTAGGTTGTCTTTTCGCTCTGTTGATTGTTTCCTTTGCTGTACAGAGCTTTTTAGTTTGATATAATCCCATTTATTTATTTTTGCTTTTGTTGCCTGTATTTTGAGGTCTTATTCATAAAAATTTTTCCTTGGCTAATGTCCTGAAACATTTCCTCTGTTTTCTTCTAGTAGTTTTGTTGTTTCAAGTCTTACATTTAGGTCTTTGATCCATTTTGAGTTGATTTTTGTATAGGGTGAGAGGTGGGGGTCTAGTTTCACTCTTCTGCATATGGATATCCACTTTTCCCTGCACCATTTATTGAAAAGACTGTCCTTTCCCCCAAGGAATGTTCTTGGCATATCTGTCAAAAATCAATTGGCTGTAGATACGTGGATTTATTTCTGGGTTCTCTATTCTGTTCCATTGGTCTATGTGTTTGTTTTTATGCCAGTACCATGCTGTTTTGGCTACGATAGACCAGCAGTACATTTTGAAGTCTGGTAGTGTGATACTTCCAGCTTTGTTCTTTTTGCTCAGGATTGCTTTGGCTGTTCTTTTGTGGTTCCGTATAAATTTTTAGATTTTTTTCCTATTTCTGTGAAGAATGTAAGTGGTATTTTGATAGGGATTGCATTGAATCTGTAGATTGCTTTAGGTAGTATTGTCATTTTAACAATATTAATTCTTCCAATTCATGACCATGAATTTCTTTCCATTTGTTTGTATCCTCTTTAATTTCTTTAATCAGTGTTTTGTAGTTTCCTTGTAGAGGTCTTTCACCTCCTTGGTTAAATTTACTCCTAGGTATTTAATTTATTTCTTTTGGTAGCTATTGTAAATGGGATTGCCTTCTTGATTTCTTTTTCAGCTAGTTTGTTGTTTATGCTACTGATTTTTGTATATTGATTTTGTATCCTGCAACTTTACTAAATTTGTTTATCAGTGCTGAGAGTTTTTTTGGTAGAGTCTTAAGATTTTTCTCTATATAAGAGCATATTGTCTACAAACAGGGACAATTTTACTTCCTTCTTTCCAATTTGGATGCCCTTTATTTCTTTCTCTTGCTTAATTGGTCTGGCTAGGACTTCCAGTACTATGTTGAATAAGAGTGGTGAGACTGGGCATTCTTGTCTTGTTATAGTTCTTAGAGGAAAATCTTTCAGCTTTTCGCCTTCAGATATTAGCTGTGGTCCTCGCCTATTTTTTTTTCCTTGCAATTTATTTGTGGAAAAAAGTTGGTTTTTGGTTTTTTGTTTTGCCTTGTAAAGTTTCCCAGAGTCTGGATTTTGCTGATTGTGTTCTTTTTGTGACATTTGACATAGTCCTTTATCCTCTATAGTTCCTGTGAATTAGTAATTAAATCTAGAGTCTTGATCAGATTCAGGTTGGATTATTTTGGGGATACCTTCACAGGTGGTATAGTGTGCTTCCAAAAGGAGGCATGTCATGTGTACTTGCCTCTCTTTTATTATGTAAGCAGCCTTTGGTGGTCTTTGTATAGATCCATTATTTTATTAGGGATTACAACATGGCTGTATTCTAATTCTATTATCCCTCACTCATTAGCTAGAAGATTTCTATGTTAGAGAGAAACTTCCCTCCTCTACTATTTAGTTATCCTGGGGCTCCTATGGGAAAGGTAGGATAAATTCTTGATTCTTTCTCTTTATTTACCATTTTTCAAAATAATGAGTCTTGAGCATCTTCCAAAAGCAACCTGTAAGTTTAAAAAAAATTTTTCTCATGAATTTAAACATATTTGATGTGTTTCAGTTCATTACAGTTATAATATTTAATGAGGCTCATATTATCCCTTCTTTTGCAAGAGGAAACATCTTTCAGCTGGCTCTGAGCCTCTTGCCTTGACTCTTCCTTGATATCTGAAATGGTAAGATGTTCCAGTTCTATCTCTTATATTTTCTACCCTAGCCCTGGAATAAACTATTTCTCATTGTCACTGGGTTGATCATTTTTCTAGGCTTTTTCAGTGGCTAGAGCCAGAAATACATTTCTTTAAAGATAAGATACATCATTAATTCATACTAAATCTTCTAGCAAATTGAAAAAATTTTTGCTTTACCTCATGGATCTTATTTCTCCTTTCCACACACCCAATATGAAGTAAGCTTTATACCTTTTAAAAGATCCAAACATTTCTTTATTCTCCCTTGTCTTAATTCACAGCTTGGCTTGGTATAGAATTCTGGGTTGAAAATAGTTTTCCCTGGGAACTTTAAAGACATTGCTCCATTTTCTTCTAATCAACCAATGTTGCTAATGAGAAGTCTAATGCCATTCTGAGTTTTGTTTTTCTTGTATGTGGCCTGCTTTTTTTTTTTTTTTTCCTCATTTAAGGGAGCTTTTAGGATCTTCTATTTATCCTTGCAGTTCTGAAATCTCACCATGACATGTCTAGGTGTGGATTTTTAAAAATTAACCCTTGATCCACACTTGGTTGGGGAGATGGATGGTGGGAAATATTAAATATGCAAGTGGTCAATTAGCCTCTGGCTTTTAGCTTCTCTTCTGATGCCAGGTCTCCCTGGCCTCTGTGGTCTCTGAGTCCAGAGCCTGGAGGGGGTCTGAACAGGTGGATTCAGCCCCCTCTGTGAGGGTTCTCGGCCTCAACCATTCTGCTTTACCCATGAACACTCATCCTTCTGCTTTTTGTCTCCTAGAGATTTGTTGAAATCCTTTATCTGCAGATATCTTCTCCTCTTCTTTTCTGCATTGTGGAAAAAAGGAATATACTTTAAATTTTTTCCTTACAATTATTATCATGAGATCTTAGAAAGAGAGGAGAGGACTGTGAACTGGGAGGCTCTGGCCCTGTCTCTCTCACTCTTCCCAGACCCAGGGGTCTTCTCAGTCCCTGGAATGGGTCTCACTTTCTCTTACTTTGGGGCCTCCTCAAATTCCATTCCTTCATCTTGGGATATTTCTCCTTCCCCACCTCCACCCCACACAGACTTTGTGCCTGGCTAACTCCTGCTCCAGTCTGTGCCCTTTCCTCCTCAAAGTGGTCTCCTCTGGTCCTCCCCTAGATCAAGTCCCCCTTATCTGTGCTCCCATCACATTCTATACCTTCTGCATCACCACATCCCCAGCTATTGCAATTGCTTGTTCAGTGCCTGCTTGCAGACTATGAGCCCCTTGAAGGCAGGAGCTTACCTTGTTCAAGGTTATACTCCTGCTTCAAAGAAGTTCTATGTGGTCAGCCAGGAGTCAATGGGTAGCCAACTCACCATCCAGGAAGCTCCTGGTGGCAATGTGGGTGATCAGCTAGAGAGCCCTGTGTCAGGGAGGTCAATTAGGAAGTTATTGCTAGAGTCTGCAGGAGATGAAAAAGCCCTGGACAAGGGCAGTGCCAGTAGGGCTTGAGAGAGAGGAGAGCCTGGCTGAGGAGATGTTCCCAAGGGCACAGTCAGGATTTGGTGATCCTTCATATAGAGATGAGAGAAAATGAGTATTCAAAGATGATTCCACAGTTTCTATCTTGTGAGAAGAGAAAAACAGTGTTGCTGTTTGCTGATTTAGGAAAGACAACACAAGGGGAAGGTGCAAGTTGGCTTTGGACAAGTTAAGTTTTTAAGGTAAGAGGTGTTTGTAGGTCACCTGGGAGGAAGCTGCAAATGAGGATGTGGAGCTCAAGAGACACATCTGGGCTGGAGATGTGGGAGTCATGAGCTTCTAATGGTGAGAAGGTATAGCATCTAGTCATGAGCGCCTAGGGAGAAGGTATAGCAAGAGCAGAAAGGAACAGGTAGAACGCTGGGGAATCTCAGTCTCAAAGAGGCAGGTGAAGGAGCACCCATGGAGAGGAAGAGGAAGGAATGGACAGAGAGGCAGGAGGAGAGTTAGGAAAGCCAAGGGAGGAAAGAATTTCAAGATATAAATATCTTAGATTTCAAGATATAAGAAATGGCCAAATGTGGTATGGCATCCCTTTGGAACGTGAATGAGGAAGAGCTGTATGTACTAACCAGGAGCAAAGTCCATGCATGATATTTGCTAAGTAAACCCAGCAACTTTATTCATTGAACTAGTATTTATTGAGGACCTACTAAGTACCAGGCGCTGGTCTTAGGCCCTGGGGATTAATCAGTGAGCAAAACAGCCAAAAATCTCTGTCCTTGTGGAGCTCACAATACGGTAGGGAAGACAGAAGTGAGATAAGCAAATGAAATACACAGTATGTTAGAAGGTGGCAAGTGCCAAGGAGAAAAAAATAAAGCAAGGAAGAAGGATATGAAATGTAGCGAGGGTTGTGAGTTCACATAGGGTGGTCAGGGAAGGCCTCAATGAGTAGGTGACTTTTGAGAAAAGGCTCAGAGAGAGAGCAAGCGAGCCACGTGGACCTCTGGAGGAAGAGCATACCAGGTAGGGGAAAGAATGGGCTAGGAGTGCTCGAGGGCAGGAAAGAGGCCAGCGTGGCTTGAGCAAAGAGAGCCAGAGGCCAAAGAAGTAATGAGGGGCTCAGATCCTGTATAGCCTTGCAGGCCATAATAAGAACTGAGGCTTTTACTCTGAGGGAGATGGGAGCCATTACAGTTTTTGGAGCATGGTAGTGACAGTATCTGACTTATGCTTTAATAGAGTCATTTATTGAGCAAGAATATTGGCATTGAAAGTTCATGCTTTTTGCCCCAAGGTAATGATAAAGTATAGAAGGAGAAAATTCAGGAGTGGGAGATACACTCAAACAAGATAAAAATTTCCATGGGCCAGAAACCAAATGTGTACACCCAGAGACTCAGGCCACAGGCCTGATGGGTCTGGAGTCCAGATGCCATGGAGATATCCAGGAGTTTGGCTTTTTTGAGGTGCCTAGGTCTAAAAATGCTCCTCACCAGGTAAGGAACAAGAGCCAGGCCCACTGTGAGAAACTGGGTGCTGGGATGGAGCTTGTAGGAATGAGATGTATAGTTTTTCATATTGTATTTTTTTTTTAATCGAGACTCAAAATGTGTCTGAATTCTACCTTTGCTTATATGGACAAATGTCTGGAAGTCAATCCTTTAACTCAGGGAGTGGAGTAGGAGGCTGTGGCAGGGGTCTCCCACTCTCCTTTTTATGTACTTCTGATATATTTGGCTCTTTTTCTCAATGAATACTTACAATGTTACAGAGAAAGTAACAGGGGCCTACTGCAGTGTGGGTGCAGTAGGATCAGAATTGAAAAGAAGCCACTGGGATTGGTCATGAAGAGGTCGTTGGTGGCCTCAACAAAAACAGTTTCCTTAGAGTTGTGGAGGCAAAAGACACACGTGAATTGCTCTTTCAAGAGTTGGACAGGGAAGGGAAGGAGAAGGGGAAGGGCTGAGTGGAGAGAGTCAACACAAGGCTTTTTTAGATAGAGGAGACTCGAGGGGGTTGGCCAGATGACAGGCTAACAGAAGGAGGGGAGGGAGAGATTGAAGATGTGGAAAAAGGAAGGAATAAGTGAGACTATCAAAGGAACGCCCAGGGAAGAGTTGGGGCACTTCTTTCTTGGAGCCCAAAGGGGAGGTCGTCCAGGCAGCGGGTGCGACGTGAGTCTTGGGCAAGTGGTGGGGGTGTGGTTGGGGTAAGGGCTTTAGGGGCTGGCCCACACCCAGCACCTTCCTTCACAGTGGAGCTTGCTTGCCCTGTATCGTTTCCGTCTGCACTTTTCTGACTTCCCGCTGCACTGTGAGGGCAGGCACCATGCCTGATTCATCCCCGTGGCTTTAGCACACAGTAGGTCTTTAGTTAATGTCTGTTGACCGAACGAATGGACTTTTCTTGTAAAAAAGAGGGAAAAACATCAGATTAGTGTGAAGGGGGATGAAGTGGGAGAGAGTGATTAATGTTGGGGGCTGCTGTCCTGGGGAATGGGATGGGGTGGTGGCTAGGAACAAGTGCAGGATTTCCAAGCAAGTCTGGGAGGTCTGCTGAGCATGGAACCATCAGGATGTAGTGCTGTCAGGCAGCAGGGTTTGTGACACTTTTTTTCCCACACAACTCTGGGCAGCTCAGGAGCATGCCGAGAAAGCAGATGGGATTTTTGTAATCTGAGTTGACCTGCTGTCATTCTCTCAGTGGTGGCCTGGAAGAGTTAATGTAGCTCCCCAAGGCCCTGGCTTCATTCCTGGAGAGTGTTCTTGCCTTGGGTGGGCTCATCTTTTGTGTTTGAAGCTGCTGCTGACCAGAGCAAATTAGTGTTTAAGCCTCAGCCCAAATGTCATCTCCAGGGAAGCCTTCTCCCGCCCTCTCCTTCCTCCCATCCTTCTCTGGATCCCTGGCAGGGGGCACCATGCCAGTGCACTTCTTGATTTGTGTTTGTCTGGGTCTCATCAGGCCAGCCTGCTCTGGGGGTGCAATATTTGCTAGGGCATAGCATACACTGGGAGTGAGAGACAGGTTGAGCTATTGAGTATCCACCAGCAGGCCTGCAGTAGGATTGCTGTGCCAAGGAGAGCAAGAACAATGCTTTTAGCCAGCACACAGAGTTCTGGAGGGCAACAGAAAACTAAAGTCATGTCATACTGGGCAGGCAAGGTGAGTGACACAGACGTAAGAGGGAACAAGGTAGAGGTTGGCAGCGAGAGATAGGAGCAGGCTGCTGGCACAAGGTGGCTCAGGATTTGGGCTTCATAATGCTGGAGTTTTTGCCCTTTTATCTTACTTTCAATACATTTTGCTTTGCTGAGGGCAGATTCTTAAAGCGGTGGCCAAGTTGGGCTGTATATTATTATAATGAATAATTTTTATGTTTGCCCTCCTGTTGAACTCTGAACCCTGGTGTGCAGCAACCAGGCCTTATTCATCTTCGTGCCCACAGCACACTGCAAGTGCTCGGGAAATCCTTGTTGGGTAAGGACCTCAGTGTTCCATCAGGCTAGGAACTTGTGTAGTCTCGATAGCCTGGGCCAGCAGGATCTCGAGAAGGCAGCCAGCTCCTCCCCTGCTCTCCAAGAGGGGCTTCACTGATAAGAACAAATTCTAGGGGCCCCAGATTTATAATTTACCAGAAAAACAGACTCTCCTTTATCTAAAATGAACTTAGTGTACCTGACCTGGAGTCAGAAGACCAGACTAAGTGAATTCTGTGCCTTCAGGCACCTACCTACCAGCCATTCTCCCTTTTTCCTTTCTAACAGGACTCCAGTTCTGTTCAGATAGCAATGTGCCCAGCCCTAGGGGACAAATCATTATTGTTTGTCACGTGGGAAATTATCTTGATGCAGTGTAGCTTCCAAGTACTCTGTCTGGAGGTCACGAACAGAAAGACTCATAGACCAATTTAAGATGCTTAAATCACCCAGCTTATTGATTCAATTTAAAGCTTACAGTGAGAAACCAGGGGAAAGAGATGGGGTACGTTAACCTGGTTAAGGTAAGGCATAAGCAGGGTAGAAGGAGCACACTGTCTGACTCCTGTGCTGCAGAGTGTCTGCATACTATCCCTCTCTCTCCATTTCCTACCCTGACCCCCTGCTCTCTCTCTCTCTCTCTCATCATCTGTCCCCACTGACCGTGTGGTTATGAAAACAAGAGTTGAGGTTGAACGAAGGGGCTCAGCAAACAGAAAGTGCCTGGAGCTAACGTGCTCTATCAAAGAAACAGGGGCAAGTACACACTGCTCTATCCATAGCACGCCCATTGCCTGCCAAGCGGTTGGGGAAAAGTACGTGAGGGACCAGAACGGATCATAATGGGGGTCTATGAGGGGACCAATTTGAGGATGACAGCTATCAATCTGGAATTAACCTGATCCCTACCTTATAATTTGAGTTTTCTTTTCTTTTTTTTTTTTTTTTCCTTCTTTTTTTCTTTTTTTTTTGAGACAGAGTCTTGCTCTGTCACCCCGGCTAGAGTGCAGTGGTGTCATCATAGCTCACTGCAACCTCAAACTCCTGGGCTCAAGAGATTCTCCTGCCTCAGCCTCCTGAGTAGCTGGAACTATAGGCGCGCACCACCACACCCGGCTAGTTTTTCTGTCTTTTGTAGAGACGGGGTCTTGCTCTTGCTCAGGCTGGTCTTGAACCCCGGGCCTCAAGCAATCCTCCCACCTTGGCCTCCCAGAATGTTAGGATTACAGGCGCGAGCCAACGGGCCCAGGCTAACTTGAATTTTCAATCTCTTTCTATGTATAGGCAACACTCTTGTGTGTTCTATCCTTTTTAATCTATGCTTGACAGCCATATGTTTCATTTATTCTATGTCTAGCATGTCTCTCAAGTTACCAACTTACTATCTAATCTTAACACATCTTATGAATTTTGCCTACTGTTTTCTGTTTTTCTTGTCTTCTATAACAGATTCAAATATTCTCAATAATACAGCCAACACACATTCCATTAGTCCAAACCAACCTTTGGCAATCCTTTAACTTCTGTGCAGTCATATGACTCAGTTCTGGTCAATGAGACCCCAGGGGGAGTTTTTATTGGTGGGGGGGGCATCTGGGAAGGATTTTCTTCTTTGATGAAAGGCAAGAGCAATACAAGGAAGAAGTGCTTTGTCCCCTTTCCTCTCTTCCTATGTCTTCAGGATCTGAAACAGTGGCTGGCACATAATAGACACTTAACAAATATCCTGTTGAATGAGTGAATGGTGCTGGTGTCTACTCTTAACATCTGTGACATGGAAATTGTCCTTTGTCTTCTGATCAAGCTTCATTCCTGAGTCCAGGGTTGGGAAGGTGAAAGCAATGTGGTTAAAATAAACCTTGTGATGATAATTTAATAATAATAATAATAATACTGATATTAACAGCAGTTAACATTTATCAAAAAGCTCACTCTGTGTCAGAAGTGGTTCTAAGTCTCACAATAACCATATAAAGTGGAAATTATTATTATCCTCATTTTGCACATGAGAAAACTGAGGTACAGAAGGTAAGGTAACTTGCATGAGGTCACTCAGCTGGCAAGTGGTGGCCCTGGAATTAGAATTCAGACAACTTGAGTTCAGAGAGCACACAGTTAGACACAATGCCGTCTATCTGGGTTAGCTTCCTATTGCTGCTGTAACAAGTTACCACAAATGTTGTGGCTTAAAACAACACAAACTTGTTGTCTCATAGTTCTGGAGGTCAGCAGTCCAACAGCCCTACTGGGCTAAAATCAAGGTGCTGGCAGGACCATGGAGGCTATAGAATCCATTTCCTCGCTTTTTTCAGTTCTAGACGTGCCTGAATTCCTTGACTTGTGGCTGCATCACTCTGTTCTCTGCTTCTGTCATCACATCCCCTTCTCTTAGTCTTCTGTTTCCCTCTTGTAAGAATGCTTGTGATTTTATTGGGTACACTTTGATAATCCAGGTTAATTCCTCCATTTTAAGATCCTTAACTCAATCACATTTGCAAAATCCCCTTTGCCCCATAAGGTAATATGTCCACAGGTTCTGGGGATTAGGACATAGACATCTTTGGGGGCCCGTTATCATGACCACCACACCATCCTGCCTGCGGGGTCCTATAACCCAGCGGTCCCCAAACTTTTTGACACCAGGGACTGGTTTCGTGGAAGACAGTTTTTCCATGGACTGAGGAGGGGGAGGGGAAAGGTGTCCCCGCCTCAGCTCCACCTCAGATCATCAAGCCTTGGATTCTCATGGGGAGCGTACAAGCTGGATCCTTCACATGTGCAGTTTGCAGTGGGGCTTGCGCTCCTATTAGGGTCTAATGCCGCAGCCGATCTGACAGGGCGGGGCTCGGTGGTGATGTGAGCGATGGGGAGCAGCTGTGGGTGCAGGTGGGGCTTGGCTTGTCTCCTGCTGTGCTGCCTGCCGCTCACTTCCTGCTGTGCAGCCCTGTTCCTAACAGGCCCAGGGGTTGAGGACCGCAGCTATAACCCATACCACACAGCAGAAGTCCTGCAGCAGAAGTTCTGCCACACACCAGGAGATGGAGGAATGTTCCTTCAAACCTTCTGATGCTTCTACAAAGGCTTCTGCCTTGTTACGCCTCCTTCACACACACACACCCTCCCCAGCAGGTGAGGAGCACTTCATAAACCAGTAGTATGTACCAAACAGGTGAGTTATGGGGCCTTGCCCTTTGTTCATCAGTTCATCTAGATTAGATTCTATACATTAATCAAGTCCTTAGCTGTCTCTATTTTCATTCCCCAGTCGGATGGCCCCAGCCAGTGTGTGTGTGTGTGTGTGTTTTCTTTATTGCTAATTTACCATTATTTCTACTTCTAATTTAAGTTAGAGTAATTTCCCTCAGCTCCCTTGAATTCTTTCTTCCAATCTCCCTGGCCAATCCCTTTCTACCTGGAACTAAAGGGTTGGCCAGGGAGATTAACTCAGACTTGGTGGTTTCCCTGGATTCTCAACAGCTGCTTTTTCCAGACCCATTTTGTCTGTCTGAATAAATTTCCCCCAGAGATGTAGTTTTCAGACTTATTTTTAGCTTCAGAAGAACCCTTTGTTGAAATGAAAGTCCAATATATATAGCAGATGGAAGGGAGCTGTTTGGGGAGAGGGTAGAGCCTCACCAGCTGGGCCCCTTTTCTCTGTCCCCCATGGCTCCCCTGGGCCCAGTGTGAAAACCTTGCTCTGCAGACCCCTCCCATCTTAAGTCTTGCCTTGCCAATTTGCCTGTCCTTAGTTAACTGTCTGCTTCCCTGGTGGCTTCCTTTAGTGCCTTGGACGGCATGAAGCATTTTTTGTGTGTCCAATTCCCTTGTGCCCTTTGAAGGTCACATTTTTCCAAAAAACCAAAATATTTTAACTTCTTCATCTCTGCCTAGCAGTGACACCACACATGGGGCTTCTTACCTGCTTGTATCCCACCTGTTTCATTGCTGCAGGGATGGAGACCACAGTGAAATGGGCTGAGTGGCCTCTCTGCAATGTGAGCACCTTGAAGTCCTCCATTTATATAGTCTATAGCTCTTTGGTTATTGGACAGTTGACATTTTTTCCCACAGAATCCTTTTTGGTCACAACTACCTTGAAAGAGCAGAATGCTTCCACCTCAGGGAGGCCCAGGTTTCCGGTGTGTCTGGGGGAGTAGGGAGGGCAAGCCATGGGCAGAATCTCTGGAGAAGTTTCATGAAGCCCCTTGTAAAGTATCAATTCCCTGTCCTCAGGCCCTCTAGGCCAGGCTTGCAGTGGGGCTTCCTCCCCAGTAGGCAGTTCTGGACCATGAGGTTGCTTCAGGGATTCCCACAGACTCAGGGACTGGGGTCCTGTTGGTGCCCCTGTGGCCTGTTTACTGAGGGCACACTGGACCGCATGGAACCATGAAGCTTACATTTCCAGGCCTTTCACGTGCATGGGTCCCTTCTAAGTCTTGCTCTTATTTCAGTCTAAATAAGTAATTACTTCCACATCTAATCTTGTCTTTATAACTGTGTATTCTTTTTTTTTTTTTTTTAGAAAGTTTTCCAAATTCCATAAGCTTTGAGTTCCATAAAACCCAAATGCATCTCTGGGAACCTTGAACTAAGGACTCCCTCAGGGGACCCAGAGACCCATGTGCTAGGAGCCTCTTCTGTGAAAAAAGGCAGAGTCTCTCATCTCTGGGACTTTCCAAGGTGTCCCTGGTACTCTGTCTCAAGGGCATCCATGACAAATCCTCTGGTGGAAGACAGGGAGATATCCTGTCCCCATCTGCAGCATGTGGGTCCACTGTACAACTCTGAGGTACAGGACAGCCAGAAACTCATGAGGTAGGGAAGGGCTGGTTCTTCCTCTTGTGCCACGCTGCTCCTGCACCCAGCCTTGGTGCAAACTCTTGCCAATCTTCCTGGCAGAAGGAGTCAGAACATCATTCCTCTCTAAGCCAGCACTCCTGGTCTGGGCCTCAGTACTGCCATTTGACTAATTCCTGACTTTTAAGAATCATGTTTTGCAAAATGGGGGAGATTGCCTGCCTGGCTGGGACATCTTGGTACTTTTGAACTCTGCCTAGGACCCAGGAGGCGCTTTAGGCCTGCTCTTGCTTTGTATTGTTTCCGCAGCCGTTGATACAAGTCAGACCTGAAAGCCAGAGATAACAAATGCTGCTTTAAAAATGTGTAGGGACACTTCCAGATATAGATAGTTGATTGAAGTTTCCTCACAAAATTTCTCTTTCTCTATTTCTAACAAAATAAAAGAAAGTAGATTAAAAATGGGGGGAAAAATTTACTATCAGCAGCCTATACAATACACCTCACATTTGGCATCCAAAGAAAGATATAGAGGATTCTGGAGTGACAAGGAGTGGTACAGCACATCTCTGCTCCCTACCCTGTCCATAGTGCCCCCAAATTGACAAAATCCTGAACATTCTTCCTTCTGATCCTGAATCTGAAAGGAAGTAGATGTGAGTTGTGTCCTTATCTTCTTCCTCTTCGGAGTGAGCAGTATGAAACAGCGTGCTGAGGGGAAACGGGAAAGCAGGGAACTGAGCCACTGAGCTGACTCGGCTGGTGGAAATAAAGCCTCCAGAACAGCACTCCAAATGGGGAAACTGATCCTGAGCTATCCCCCTTCCTTGGAGAAGGTATATAGTGTCCTCCTTTCCAGCCCCAATCAGGTGGCAGGAGCCTCGTAAATAGGACATTAAATAGGGCCTCGGGACAGGAGCATGCCCAGGTATTCCAACAAAGACTGTGCTCTGCCTCAGCTGAGCTCTCCCCTCCTCCCTCCTTCCCTTCACTACCAAATGCACAGCCTTGCATTTAGCTAGGAGGGAAAAACAGACTGGTCTGAAACAGTGGGGAGACAGTCAGTAGACCCTCTCCCCCACTGCCATGTTACAGCAGCCTAAAGAAAGTCTGGACAAAGCCACCAAACCAAGATGAAAATGGATGCAAACACATGGCAGCAAAATATCAATGATAAACAAGGGGTGATACAGAGGGCAAAAGACCAGGGCTCTTCTTTACCCCTAAAAAAAGATCTTAAGAGAAGGAATTCTTTACAACTACTTCACATTATAAAATGACTTAATAAGAACATGAATTTAACAAAGTGAGGGCTCAAAGATGGGATAATAAAACAAGAGAATGAGATGGAAAGAAACAAACTAAAGACAAAAACAACATTATTATAGAAGAAATAAATTAGAGCTAACATGAAAGAGAATGGGCCCCACTGAAACTCAAATTACTGAATTGGGGCAGCTAAACTAGGGGAAGAGATCAAAGCAATTAGAATTAGTAGAAACAGAAGACAGACAAAGATGATCCAATATAAAGATTAATTGATATTCCTGAAGAGAAACCAAAAACAGAACCAAAAGAGAATTCCTTTAATGCATTAAAAAAAAAACCTTCAAAACTAAAACTACAGATTGGAAGAATACACTATGTTCCAGAAAAGCTTGATTTGAAATGTTTAATACTAAGATATGTCTTAGTGAAGTTACTGAACTAAAAAAAATGATGAAGAGTGACCTCTTTAGGCATTCAAGCAGATAAAATGTCACCTAGGAGGAGAAAAATTGAGGCTGGCCTCAGACTTCTTCCCCAAAGAAAAAGGAGTGAAACCTACCACATTATGTGGGAAAGACAGTGAGATCCAAGAATGTCACACCCAGTGAAGACATGGTTCCAGTGCTGAGGCAGCAGACGTTCTTAAACATCCACAACCCTTCTTGGAAAAGCAGCTTAACAATGAAATTCAGTCCATTACGAGATGAATTGAAATAAAGACCTTGCAAATGGAAAAGCCTCGGTAAAAGGACCAGTGATGAGCACTGAATTCATTTAAATTTAGAATGTATACCCAGTAACTATGGAATTACAATTACAGGACAGAGTATGAGTTGTATAAACCTGGACAATGTGACAATGATAAGTTACAAAGTTAGGAGGTAGGGTTGGGGAGATGGAAAGAATCATAAGAGCTAATTTTTCAAAGTAATGGACACACACACACTTATATATAATTGAAATGTGTAATGTAAGAAAATGACTCTAACCTCTTAATTTTTTCACAATTCTTGCTTAACCTCAGAGGTATCTTTTAGGAAGTAATATCGCTGGTGGTCAAGAAATATTCTTTGAAGTTCAACTCTTCCTTTGGTTTCACTTCAACTTCGTTTTCTTCTTTTAAATTCAAGTAAAATTAAATTTAATACTTTTTATTTAAATTGCATCTGTATTATGGCCCCAATTTTTATAAAATATCTCTATTATCTTTCCTCCTGTCAGTAAATATGCATAGAAAGCTTTCTGGAATGATGTAAATGGAATGTTCATGATGGTCATTGCTGGGTGGTGGGATTGGGATAATTTAAACTTTTCTGTATTGTTTGAGTTATTTAAAGTGTGTGTGTGTGTGTGTGTATATATATATATAATACACATATATGTGTATACATATAATTTTTCTAAAACTATGCAATTTTTCTAAAAAGGGGGTGGATAGGCTAAGAAATTATCTGTGGTTGATTCTGAATGGTAGTGAATGCTGATTATTTTCTTGCTTGTCATTTTTTATATTTTAATTTTCTAATAAATAAACAAATAAAAATTTTAAAGTATTGAAAAAAACTTTGTCCAGACATCTCACTGGAATAGAATGGTCCAGAAACAGACTTGACAGAGATAGCTATTCTCTCCCAACATCTGCTCTCCTCCTCTAACATTTTATGGAATTTTTAGCTGTACACATGATGGCCAGAATAAAGACCCCATTTCCCAGCTCTGGCCAATAGGATACAAGCAGCAGTGCCATATGGCAGCTTCTGGAATCATTTCAGAATTTGCTCATTTGCTCCGTATTAGCATCATTCCCTCTTACTGCCTGGAATGCAGATTTCACCATATTGAACCATGAAGACAAGACCATTCAAGGACAAGGAACAAGATGGAAGGTGTATATAGAGATTCACATAAGCCCTAGACTGCCTACGTGGACAACATAAGAAAGGAAGAAACTTCTATCTTGTTGAAGCAACTGACCCTAATCCTAACTGATGTACGACCTACACACACAGATAGAAAGTTAGTCTATGATACTATTTGCATGGTACATCAGTGGAGGAAGATGAAACAACTGGTTTGACATACACACAAACAAATTACCTAAATGTGACAGAAGTTTTTTAAAAGAAAATACAAAGAGAATAGCTTTATGAACTTATGGAAGAATCTTTATTTTTAAAAGCAAAGGTAAAAACCATAAAGAAAAAACAAGTAAACTTGGCAATATCAAAAATTTAAACTTCTATATGACAAAAGAAACTATAAGCAAAAGTAAAGGACAAGCAAGATAACTGGAGGGCAAAACTCCAGTTTCCCGGAGTGAGGTCTGTCATGTTCAAAGTCAGTGTGTTGCTGGGTGTGTATGTGGGGTGGGGGCGGGAGGGCAACAATGTTGGGAGAGAGCTGCATATTCCACTTTCTCCTCAGACAGGAACAAGGCACATTAGCTTGTCAAAAGCTCTGAGGGCCTCTACTGAAACCTTTTTCCTAAGTGGAACTCAGTATTCCCCACAATTATTTGGCTGTGGGACCAATCTTTTTTTATTGTATTATAACATCTATGAATGTCCCTTGATTGTATACAGAACACTCAGAAGTGCTTCCATAAGAAATAACACTTTGCCATGTGAGAAATGATTGCTATATTCACCTTTTGAGTCTTCACAGGTAATTCTCACTCCTTCATAAGTTCTGACCAGCAGTAGCTTAAAAAGAGGAAGAAACCTGGGCTTTGGGAAATAGAAGTAAATTCTCCTAGTAGAGTGAACATATCCCAAGAGAAGGAAGTCAGCTGTAATCTGGGCTTTTCCTTCTAGTAACTAGCGGCTGGGGCTGCTAGAAGTAGATGTTTTGAAATATGCCCAACTAGGGATAAAAGACCATTTTAAAGATAATTTAGGGCAAATTCCAGAGAGTTGTGATGCAGAAGATGGAAGTTGGGAGTGATTTGTTGTCAGTTATAGGAAAAGAAAAAGGAAACAGCAAATATGGTCTAGGATGATCAATTCAACATTGACCACACACTCTCTGGGCTCTGACATTAAGCCCCTTGTAGTCCAGAGAGGGAGATTTTATGTAACACTACATGTTAAGTACAGTTTAAAGCCCTTTACTTATTTTATGAGATAGATAGGTACTATATATCTCATCTTTAGGATGGGGAAAGGGAGGCACAGTAAAGTAACTTGCCCAAGGTTAAAAAGCTAGCAGGATTCCAACCAGGAAGTTTTACCATAGAGCAGTGCTCTGCCCTATTTCTTGTAGATAACTACATGGGAAACAGCAGACAGAGAGAGGAACAAAGTGAAAACGTTGTCAGGAAGGTCCAGCAGGATGTCAGTTCACCTTGGTGACAAGCTACAGTTTGCCTGTGAAAATATGGAGGGGAAAGCCACTTCAGGGTGAGAAGATCGAAAGTGTCTTCCTTAAGGGAGTGGGGTCCTCTTAAGTCAGGTGTGTCAAGTCCAAATGTGGTCTTCAGGAACCTTGAGCAGCATAAGTTTCTGAGTAGGAGGGACAGGCCAGGTTGTTTCTCAGGAAGATATCGGGGTGGGGGGTGGGGTGTGTGTGTGGAGGGTGGAACAACCTGGGATGAGACCAGTGGAGGGGCAGGGGGCAAACCTTGCCATATTCCCAAAGAGAGAGAAGACAGAAAGGCAGAGGGGGAAGGGAAAGAAAAGGAGGCTTCCAGAGGATTTGGGAGCTGGCTTTTGTATGGATAGTCGGTGAGAAGGATACAGAACCCCGAGGCTTGGGCATAGATGTTAACTTTCTGAGTTTTGTGAACGTTTTGAGTATGAGATCGTCAGAGAGAATGTGCACGCGTTGGGAGCGGTCGTCCTCTGCACAGTGCGGGGAATCCATTAAGACGTTGTTCCAAGCCCTTGGGGCAGGCAGGGTAATGGTCACTTGTAATGTGATGCCTTGACCATCCAGCTCCGCTTTTCTATTGCACTAACCCCAGCCTGAACTGCGCATCCTGCTCCTCGGTTGCGCAAGCAACCAAGGCTGGTCCCTTGCCCGGGAAGGCCGCCTGGCCGGACGCGTGGGTCCCGCCCGGGTTCCCGCCCTGGCTCCGGCCGTAGCATCAGGTGGGGCCCAAGGCACGGGCTGACGAGGCTGAGGCGGCCTCTCCCGGACCCGACCGGCAGCCCGCAGCTCGTTCACACTCTGGCGGGTGGTCCCAGCGCATTTGCAGGCTCCAGCCGGTGGAGGCAGCCTGGTGGGGACGTCCCTCAAGGCACCCGCAGTGTCCCGCTTCTCCCCACCGCACCGGCTTCCTAGCGCGTGAGCCCAGGATACCCCCAGGCTCGGCCCCAGGCTCCCAGGGACACGCGGCAGGTTCCCCCCGACACTGCCGTCCCGGCCCCCCCAGCTCGAGGACTACAAGTCCCGGCAGCCCTCGCAGCTGGCATCTCCCGCCTCGCAGCGGAGACCCCCGGCCGTCTGAGCGGCGAGGCTCCGGCTGCGCTCTTGGCCGGGCCGGGCAGGGAGGCCGGTCCCGCGGGCGGGGGCGGGGGCGGCTCCGCGGCTTCTCCCGCCGCCACCGCCAAGGGGAGTTTCCAGGAAGTGGCCATATTGGATCCATTCAGCCGCAGCCGCCCGGGCGGAGCGCGTCCCGCAGCCGGCTTGTCCCGGTCGCAGCCCCTGTGCTCGCCCCGGCCCGCCCGCCCCATGCGGAGCTCGCCATGGCGGCCACCGATCTGGAACGCATCTCGGTGAGGGGCCCCCGGGCCGCGGCGCGCGCGGGGGACGCAAGGCGCGGGAGGGGGCCGCCCTGCCGCTGGCCGGGGGGGGCGCGAGGCGGCTGTCAGCGCCGCGCGGCCGGGCCTCGACGCTGGGCCAGCTCCGGGACAGCGGAGCTGGCTGTCGGCCGCGCTAGCTGGGGGTACTGCAGCGTCGGACCGGGCGCCTTGCAGGGCGGCTGGCCGGGGTCGCCCCCCTTTGGGCGCAGACAAGGCAAACCCCTTTCGCGGGAAGGAGCAAAGACCCACTTGGCTCCCGGCAGGTGCGAAGACAGACTGGGGCCCCGGGGGCCTCAGGGGAGGATCCGGGATGCTCCCGACCCCATCGCCCAAGTTGTTTGTTTCTGCACAGTTGGGGAGATTCCTGGCCGTGCAGGTGTTGTTGGATTGGTACAGCCGGTGAGGATGAAGCCCTAGGGATCCAAGGGAGTCCCCCAAACGAGCTCAGGGCAGTTGCACACTTGAGTCCTGAAGACCCTGGTCCTGCTTTTCCTTCCTCCCTTGTTCCCCTCCGCTCCCCTCCCCGCGCCGGGATCCCGGGTGCGACTCCAGGCAGGTCAGGCCTCAGTGGTCGTGTCTGCGGCAGCCATTCCCCAGGAACTGGAGCGATTCCAGATTCAGCCCAGTGGGCGTTTGTTCGGGCCCCAGTCCAGGTCTGCCTTCTGCAGGGTTGACGTTCCTGGTGGTCCCCGCAAGGGTCTCTCTGGACCTGAGCCTGCCAACTTACTAAAGGTTTTGATAATTCACCCGGGGAGGGAGGCCTTTTGGGGTTGTGTCTGCACGTCCCCTGGTGTCTAAGGCTGGATCTGGGTGTGTCTGGAGCCTAGGCTGTGACAGTGAAGGAAGCTGTGTCCTCTTGCCAGCATGTGAGGCCCTGGTCGGCTGGAAGTGGGAGGAGAGAGAGGGGAGGAGGAGGGAAAGAGGGGAGGAAGGGAGGAGGGGAGGAGGGGAGGGAGGGCCCAGGGCTGTTGGGAGGAGGGGGGAATTCTGAATATGTGGATGATAACGAATTGGTTCTGGGGCTAAATAAGGGAGCCAGGACTTATGTAATTAATGCTATAAATACTGTCATCTGAATTTATATATGTAAATTTTCCCTTTAATCTGGAAATACATTTGTTGTTCTACTTTGGAAATATGCATAATTAAAGCAGGAGCTCTTGGTTTCATAATTTCTAGACTAAGGTGTTTTATTCCCATTGGGGAGGGGGGCTATGTGTCAGTTAAGTAAGTTTAAATACATGAGGAGCAGATTCAGAGGTTGAGCCACTCAGAGATTCACTTCAACCCTGTGCTGTAAATTGGAATTTATGTACCAGGGGGCAGTGCCTGAATCCTGACAGACCTACTGATTAGCTGGGGGCCAGGAGACCTGTGAGTGCTGAGTGTCTCTGCATGTGTGTCTGTGTGCATTTTTTGTGCCCAACTGACCAGAAAGTTATGTCTGGGTCTTGTCTGTGGCCAGAGGTTGCTCTAACAGTTGATCTTGCAGGTGGGAGTGGTATGTAGAATAACTAGAATCAGAAAGCCTGACAGGAATCCTAGATGCTACTTGTTGGCCATGTGACCTTGGCAAGTTATTTAACCCTTCAGTGTTCTCATCTGTATAATGGGATAAAAATACTGCCTGCTTCATAGGGTTATTGTGAGGATTCAATGAGAGAATCCAGGTGAGGTACTTAGAGCTGTGTCTGGCATGTATAAGGACACAGTAAATAATCCTTGACACCTAGCATCCACGTGGACATGAAGACTGCCCCTCTGTGTAAGAAGGCAGCAGACAATGTGTTTGCCTGTTATATAGCCCTCTCTGTAGGTACTTCCATCACTGCACATCCAGAGGTGGTCCTCAGAGGGTGAGTTGAGAGGCCTGCCTGCCCTGCCAGGCTGTGGGCTGGAAGTGCCTTCCCTCACCTCCTCGTGTTTGCTCTTGGACCATTTCTGTGAGGAGTTTGGGTGTTATCTCCATGGTGCACCGAGGTGCAGAGAGGGGACTGACTCAGGTAAGGGTGTGGAGCCTGAGCTCAGGGACTTGGTTACTGTACCAGGTTAAGCTAGAGAGATGGATGCCTTCCACGCCCTTCATGCTTTGGGCCGTCAGCCTTTTGGGAGGACTTGGACAGGGTTGAATTTGGGTGGAGACCTTGGGTGGAGTTTGGCCTGAATTTAGGAGTCTGGACTCCATTCTCCCTTCCTGGCTTGTCATCTTGGGAAAATCATTTCTTCCTTTATCTTGCTATAAAATGGGCACAGCCATACTGATTCTTCAAAGAGTTCATGGACTGTTAATTACAGTCTGTGGCATGTTTGGAAATATGCTAAGGTATCTTGCCAGCCCCAGGATCAGCACGGTGTATACACCACAGACCCCGCAGCCTTGACATCCTGACTGGGCCCTTTTCAACCCTAGTTCAGCCGTGGGGTTAAGGTTGGCATCTCCTGTGTATGCATGTGTGGGACAGAACCTCTGGGGAGTTTCTGTTGCCTTTTGCCCTCCTTGGGCAGCCAGACTTCTGTCCACTCTTGCTTTGCCTCTCCTCCTTACTGGGGCCCTGACTCTGGGGCTCATCCCTTCCTGCCCTGAGGGCGAGCTCCTGTGTTTCTCTTGTCAGAAATCTCATGGGGCAGGTTCAGACTCCATGGCGAGGGATCCTCTAGGGCCCAGGGAAAGTGAAGCTGTGAGGAGGAGAGGGAAGAAACGTGCAGCATGGCAGCCTCACACTGGCAGTCTTCCCAGCCAGTCACTCACCCCCCCATCTTTGCTTTATCCCCAGCACCATCTGTCACTTCCGTTGTCACCCCTGTAATCTTGACGCTTCCCCAAGAAGCAGGCTGTCCAGGGAGTGCCTATTCCCTCCTGAAGCAAGAACTGGTGGGAAGGAATGTGGGAGGCAGCCCTCTCACCTAAGTGGGGCTCGAGGCCTCTGTCACAGAGTGCTGTGGTATCTCCCTGTCCTCTTAAAATGGCCAGTAACCTCCTTGCTGAGCGGTTCTGAAGGAGAAACGAGAGCTGAGCAAGAGACGTCTGTGCAGCTCTCAATACCTGATGGTGTTGAGGGGTCACATGTGAACACACCCTGCAGGGCTGCAGCTCTGCCCCCTCTCCCCGGGAGGTAGGTCTGTTCTGCTCCCCCTCTCTCATGGGCATCATGTCTTGCCATGGGTGCTCACCTTAGGAAGGTCTGCTTGGGATTGTGATTGGAATGGGTCAGAGCTGCGAGGCTGGAGGGAAGGCATTGGTGATCCAAGGGAGCACATAATAAGGGACCGACCAAGATAGGAACAGAGAAGGTGGCAAGGAGGCAGCTGGTCACAGTGTGAAGGAGGAGGGAGAATGGATGGCGGCTGGGAACGCAGGGTCTGACTCTTGTCAGATGCTTTGTGCCCATTATCTTGTTGATGCCAGCAGCCCAAGGTTGGGTGACAATGCTGACTTTGGTCATTGGCCAGTAAAGGGTAGGTCAGAGACTCAAACCCCAGCACCCGAGTACCCCTTGAGATGACAGAGGGGGTGGAGTCCTCTGAGATCTGAGCCCTAGGATAGAATAGGTGGAGGTGTGTGTTTGGGACAGTAACCACCACGAATGTCTCTGTGCCTTGAGTCCAGCCACCAGGGCGAGCAGCTGCAGGATGATAGACCATAGGGCCTAAGGACCAGCCAGACTGTGTATCCCTTGCAGTGCCCCCAGCCTCCGGCCTCTGTGCTGCCAGCTTGGGTCTTGGGATCCCCAGGCATGGACCCCAAGGCACAAGCCTTGCCAGACATCCAGATGTAGAGCTGTGCAGGCAGGCAGGAGACACATCTCCCTGGGAAAGGGACGCCCCTAAAGGTCAGCATGCCCTCGTGGTAGAGCTGGGGCACTCTTTGCTGGCTTCCTGTGGTGCTGTCTATATCCTCAGAGCTCACGTGAGGAACTATGGCTGGGAACAGGCAGCGGAGGACAGGGCAAGAGGCATCTTGGCTCTAGCTGCAGTTGCCCTAGGTGCTCTTGGGACAAATTAGATATTCTCCTCAGAGCACATGGCTTCAAGTGGTTCTTGGTCCCTATCCTAAGGGCCAAGTTAGGGGGACAGAACCTGGGGTGGAGGGCATAAGATCATAGGTGGCTGGCTGTTCTCTGAGGGGCTTCCTGGGCTGGGGTCTGGGGTTCAGCAGGGGCTGTGGGTGTGTACCCAAGTCCATTCACCAGACCTGGCTGTGGTGCCTGGGTGTGAGCCTGACACTCTGCCCGGTGCTGGCATGAGAAGGATAGTGGGGCCCTGTGAGCCTCTGCCAGCCCACATAGGTGCCCATGCATTCCTCTGCCCCTTCCTAGCACCAGCATCCATCCTGGGGTGGGAGAGAAGGTAGGGGTACCTTTGCTGCCCATATTCCCCCTTCCAAGCTTGGGGTCTCATTGGCTGTGGAACAAAGGCTGCCTCCTCCTTCCAGTGACATCCAGACCACCCATGGCTTTACCTGTTACAAGGCAGTGGTGGCTGCTGCTAGAATCCCTGAGCCAAGTGAGGAAATAAGAACACCTGGGGTTCCACTACCTTCTGCATCCCTGAGCACCTACCCTATCTGCTCTGTGGTGAGATGGACCACTCCCTCTCAGGCAGTGCAACAAAGCCCAAGAATGTGTCTGTGTCCTGGGCCTGGGGGTAAGGGTGGTGAGCATGGCCCAGCAACCAGTGACTGACTCTGAGCTTCCTGGAAATGTGGGTTTGACAAGAGAAGTATGAAACAAACTATCTCAAATTAATATGCTGCAGCCTGGCTATCTGTGTGCAGAAAAGGAAGAAAGTGCCTCTTGGTGAGACAGGGGAACAGAGAAAATGGAGTGCTGGGGCCTTGGGCTCCTGGGGGTAGTTTTGCTCCTGAAGGTTCCTTCTCTTCCCAGGGTGGGGTGGGGCAGGACTGGCCTTGTGAGGATGACTGGTGGCCTCGCTGCCACCTCACTCTTATTATCTTGTCTGCCATCTTGCTGGCACCATGAAGGTTGATCCCTGCTTGAGTCTTCTCCCAAGTTTTCTGTTGCCGCCATAGGAGAGAGATGCTTAAGTTCCAAGGTGTGCTCTTGATTTGGGACAGGTATATCCTGCTTCTATTCTTCCCTCCTGCATCAGGGTAGCAGAATCTCCACCCCCACCCTCCCACATATGTCCCTTTGGTTATTTCCCGTAACCTCTGACCTGGGCTTAGAGACTTGCTATGGAATCCTGGGACCAGAGCCTAAGCCTTTCCTGGGAAAATTCCTAGGATTCCTCTTGGGCTCAAGGACAGTTGTGCTTACGACCATGGGTTCTGGCCAGAGGTCTCTGCTCTGGCTATTTAAGGCCCATGCTGCTGGGAGTAGCTGGAGCTGGGGGTAGGATAGTTTGTGCCAGGAACATGGGTGGAGAAGGCTCCCAGTGGCACAATGACACCTGGGTTCATTGCTCAGTGACTTAATAGGGCCAGCCCCAAGGCTGGAGGTCTCCTGGGGAGTGGGCTTCCTGGCTGAATGCACAGGTGAGTGGGTGGTAGGCATAGGCATGGGAGCCCAGGGGGAGAAAAGTGTTCGAAGTCCAGGGCACTAGAGAACTCCGTGGAAGACCTCGGGTCATGGAGCTGCTCTTTGTCCAGGATTCAGGAGCCAAATACATCTATGGTGGGGTATCTCTACTCCCGCCCCAACAACCAATCTAGTTTGAGAGGTTTGATCACAGGGGTCTTTTTCTTTTTTTCTTTTTTTTTTTGAGACAAAGTCTCACTCTGTCACCCAGGCTAGAGTGCAGTGGCATCATCATAGCTCACTGCAACCTCAAACTCCTGGGCTCAAGCAATCCTCCTGCCTCAGCCTCCTGAGTAACTGGGACTATAGGTGTGCACTGCCATGCCCGGCTAATTTTCCTATTTTTAGTAGAGACAGGATCTTGTTCTTGCTTAGGCTGGTCTTGAACTCCTGACCTCAAGCAATCCTCCCTCCTCAGCCTCCCAGAATGCTAGGATTACAGGTGTGAGCCACTGCACCCAGCCTATCTCCAGGGTCTTTATTCACCCACAGCTTCCCTGGCTCTGTTGGTTTAGACATTCAGCAGATTCCAATTCCTTCTGGATAAAAAGCCTGTTTTTGTGTGTGGGCAAACCGTGAGACATGGTCTCCCCAAGTCCCACTTTGCTTCTTGGTAAAAGGGGCAGCTCCTCTTGGCCAGTGATTAGGGCTGTTTTAGAAGGCTCAGAGCGAGCGTTTCCTGATCAGGAAAAGGACGCCCTAGTTATCCACTGGGCTGCATAACAAAATGCTGTTCTCTATTTTGTTCTGGACAGCCAGGCATGGAGGCATGGAGGCATGCAGCCGGCCTGAGCAGTTATTATTTTGGTTGTTGTCTTTGATGTGCCAAAGAAATGATAACACAGAAGCCTGGAGCCTGGCTCAGGAGCCAAAGCTCGTTAGTGATTAGAGAGGGGATAATGGCCCCATGGAGTTTCTCATTGTGTGTACAGAGCTTACAGCTGCCAACTCTCTCTCTATTCTGGGGCTTTAAAGACATTTAGAGCCCCCTGAGTGAGCACCCCAGGGAGCTAGGTGTGTAGAAAGGGCCAGAGGCTGTAGTGTCCACCTCCCACCAGGCTCCAAGTTAAGTTGTCCTGCCCAAAGGCTCCTCACCATGGAGCAGTCTCCTTTGGGTCTCCATGATCCGAGAATGGAGACGGGGAGCATCGTCCTTCCAGCTCACTGTCCTCCCAGAGCCGGGTTGCAGACTGTCAGGCCTTTGGCCCGGCCCAGCCCCCTGACATGTTGTGTTGGGCCGTCATGGTATTCTCAGTTTGTATTGTCAACCTTTGAAAATTGGAGCATTTCACAGAAAAATCTAGATTTCTGGACTCTCTTGAAAAATTGAAAGATTTAGTAGCTCTAGACCTGCATTCAATCCCACAGTCGGCTGGAAGTTGTGGAACCACAGCCGCCATGGACCGAGTAGAGCACAGGCTCCGTAGCTCCTTGCCGTTCCCACCTCTCCCAGTGAGGCTCCGAGCTTGGCTGAGTCAGCGGCTCTTGCATCCAGCAGGCAGCACAGCGGTGTGGCTGGAAGCGTGGGTTTTGCAGTCCTGCTGTCTCCATTCACATCCCGGCTTCACTCTCCTGAGCAGTGTGGTCTTGGGCAAATTATATAATCTTTTGGTGCCTCAGTGGTCTCCTCTGTACAGTGGAAATCCTGTTACAGCCTACATCATAGGGCTGATGTGTGGATTAGGTGAGATTAAATTAGGGTTGCACATAGTGAGCACTTGATAAATGTTAGCTACTGTTGTCATTGTTGTCATGGTTATTACTGTACCGCTCCCCTCCATCCATGTATGTTACCTGCCTGGCTCTATAGGCATTTGTGTTTAAACTGAGCCCCCTGAGGTCAAGGATCTGGTGTCCTCATCACTTCAGCCATCCCAGTGCCTGGCACACAGCAGGTGTGTCCAGTGAGTGTGTGTTGAGTGACTGAATGATTGAATTGGGAGCCTGCTAAGAGTAGGGGAGGTGATGTAGCAGAGTAGTTTGGGGTTGGCCTGCTGTCAAATCCCTGCTCTGCCCTGCTTAGTTCCCTAGCTTCTGTGTAAAATGGGGATACTCATGACGTCTGCCCCCCACAGTGGGAAAGGACTAAGAGGCTGTGTAATTCACTTGCCTTATGTGGCAGTGGTGGTCCTCAGCAAGGTGTGGGTGTCATCTTTGATATCCGTTCCTTCCCTTGCTTGAAACACTGAGGTGTTTTACCTTCCACAGCTTCCTGCCCTCTCCTGGCTGTCCTTGCTTTCTCCCTGTTCCTCTGTGTGCAGAGAGCTTCACTTTGAAGACCGTGGCAGGCAAGATGCTTTCAGTTGCAAGTAACAGATGACTCCACTGAGCTTAAGCAATAAAGGGGATGTGGCCAAGGGTAAAGGGAAAGGCCCAGAGGTTGGGCAGACACTGGCTCTCTCTCTTCTCTGTGATTTTCTTGGCTTTGTCATCCTCTGTGAATGGACTTTAGCCTTAGGCTAGCTCCCCTAATGGTCAAACCTGGGTCACTTGCCTGTTCTTGAATCAATCATGGGATCATGCTGACTGGCTCCCACCCCTGGAGTTGGAGCTGTGGTAAACTGCTGACTTCGTTTCTGAGTGGTGGTAGCTGAGATGTGCAGGAGATGTTTTGGAGGCTTCTGGCTCCTCCTAGGCTGTGAGCCCACTCAGCTTAGTAGAGATACCTGGGGCAGGCACCCTGGAGCAAGCAATGCAGCTTAGATCACATGTTGTTGATGCCAACTGTATGAGCAGGGAGTTGGCATTAATGAGAGTCACCCCTCGGTAAAGGTGGGAGGTTAGATCAGTCTCCTGAGACCAGGGAAAACAGCACCATCTCCATCGGGGCCAGTGGCCATCCCTCTGCGTGTGTACATGTGTGTGTACACATGCTCCATAGACTGACTCCACTGGTCCCTGTGGCTCCTGAGCAGATATGGCCCCAGGTCTGAAGCCCCTGGAATGTCAGACTGCATTCTAGCTACAACTTGGGGGTGACGACCTCCCTGAACTCCATACACTTCCCGAGAGAGAACTTAGCTGTGTGAGTGGGTGCCAGGCAGCAGTTGTTGAGCTTGGATAGGTGAGCTTCCATCCCTGGTGCTGCTCCTAGCCTCTGGAGCCTGGAACTGTGAGAAAGTAGGGAAATTGAGGAATGGGGTGGCCTCTGTTTCTCGGTAAGTACTCTGCAGCAGAGTGTATGTGACTGTGTGCAAGTGTGTGTGTGTGTGGGTAAGTGTGTGTGTGGTTTTCAGACGCAGCTGACTTGGTGGGTTTTGGCGGCAGACTACAGGATGTTGGATTGCATCCTGATTGTGTCACCCTTGGAAGAAGAGGATGAATAAACACATAGCCTTCTCTGCAAGCACAGCAGGCCTTAAATTTTGGAGATTTTGAGTCTCGCCTGAAAGCAAAAAAGCTCTAGACTGACTGTTCTGTCCTCCATTTGATCCTCAAGCTGCCACGAGCAGGTGGAATGGAGACTAAATAGTGAAGCCCTGTGTAAGGTGGGCAGACGCCCAGATGCTGCAGCAGTTGAAGGCAGTGTTCAGTAACTTATAAATGGTAGTGGAGTCTGGCATGTTGGGCATAGCTATGGCAGGGGAGGCTAGGAAGAATGGCAAACCTGACCTCCCCCAACCTGTAGCCAACTTCAAGAAGCTTATGGAATAGGTGGATAAACAAGATTTATAAAAAAAATAGGATAACCAATAGTATAAGGAAATGGGATCCCTGCCAAGTGAGGGGTCTGGAATGTAAGGACGTAGTGGCCAGGTGAGAGCAGGTGCCAGGAAAAAGGTAGAGTGAGCTCTAGAGCCCAGGGAAAAGGCAGAGTTTAAAAAGTGAATTTAGAGTTACCAGCTGGGCTGGAGCTGAGCCTGTGAGGAAGACCTGGAACACCATGCTAAGGGGTTTCGACCTGACCCAGCACATCCTAGGCTCTATTTACTGTTTTTGATGTGGGCACCAGTGAGAGGAAGCTGCCTTTGGGACCTCTTTGTTGGGTTATGTTTGCAGCCCTAAGGGGACCTGGGCTTGAGCGGAGAGCTGTCTGGGGCCTGCCCTCAAGAGGGGCTGAGCCTGGGAACATTTTGCCTCCATTCCCAGGGAATCCAGGGAAACCATTCACACACATTGGAGCCTAACGGTGACCCTCTGCGTTGGGTCCTCATGGTTTCTTTTTATAGTGCTGTGGCCAGCTCACAGCCCCGGCTCGCTTGGGGTCTGCTGCCTACTCTCTGCTAAGGTCAGGCCCCCACATTCTCACCCAAACCCTCTGTCTGAACAGCCAGTGCTGGGCTGGGCTGGGAGTAGGAGGGTGGCAGGAGCAAGAACCTGGGGGTCTCCAGAGGATACCAGTGAGGCAGGAGGGAGGAGGCCTCAGAGAGTCACGATTCCTTCGGAGACCGCCCCTGAGCCACAGTGGTAGGCTGTGTGAGTGAGGGCTGGCTTCTTTTAGCAGGGTCCGTTCGTGAATTCCTCGCTTGGGTGCATGAGGAGCGGGGGTGAACGTGGAAGACTGTGAGCCCAGCCTGGTCAGGGAGACCCCTCTGATGGAGTGTGAGGGGTCGGGCCAGACCTGCTTCTGCTTGAGTCCTGCTTCAACAGGAGGGTGTGGGAGGTCTGGGAGGGGCAGCAACATCACCCCTGTCCTCAGAGCTGGCTGCAGGAACATACAAACTCTCCAATCGGGGCCTCCTCCTGGGCAGGAGAACAGGTGTGCCTCAGGAGTAGCAGCTATAGGCCCTGAGGCCACCTGTGCCAGGAGGGATAGAGCCCCAGGCCCAGGCATCCCTGGCCAACCCAGGTAGAACAGAGCCTTTTCCCAGGGTGAAAAGGCCTTTTCCATGGTGGAACTCAGGGCCCCTGAGAGTCACTGGGCTCTCTCTGGAAACTTGGCATGAAGTCCTGGAGTTAGAGCTCTGGTGTGCTCAGGTATGTTCTGAGATTTGCTGAGAATCCTGACAAGGGGGGCAGGGCTGGCTTAACTCAGGTGCAGCCTCCCCTCAGCTTGGCCTTTCTTCCCCAGGGGGCTTACTGCCTTGCTTTATTTTTCTCTTGGCAGAGTGCAGAGCCGGAGCCACGGAGCCTCTCCCTGGGTGGCCATGTGGGCTTCGACAGCCTCCCCGACCAGCTGGTCAGCAAGTCGGTCACTCAGGGCTTCAGCTTCAACATCCTCTGTGTGGGTGAGTGTCATGGCCTGGCCGGGGCAGCCTCAGACAGAGGATGGATGAGAACCGCCTGGGAGATGGGGTGCTCCTGCCGTGGACACCTGTAGAGCCGCAAGGCAGCTTCCCAGGCAGAGTGAAACTTTGGGGGGTCAGGACAAGGGTTTGGTTGGTGTCTCCGCCAGAGTCAAGGACAGAGTTGGAGCTGGGACCTGACACAGAGTTGTCATGAAGAGTAAACAGGGATTAGGCACATGAAAGTGCTTTGTAAACTGTGGGTGTTTATCACAGAGATTTAGACTCATTTATTCATTTGTTATTTAAAAAACTTTTACTCATTTACTTGTTCCTACTATGTGTCAAGGACATTATAGCAAACAGGACTCTGCACCCCATCACAATATCATATAGTAAATGCTCCAGCACACATTTGAACAAATACAACCCTAGACAGGGGGGCTCTGGGAGGCTCCCTGTGCCTCAAGGACTGGGACTCCCAGAGGGGCACAAAGTGCTCTGCCAGACCCTCTGTAGGTGCTCCTCAGGAGGCAGCCTATCCAGAGCCCTCCTCTCCTCCCAGTTAAAGTTACATGGAGCTGGAGCTGCCCGGGGCACATGGACTGAGCCACTGGTAGCTTCAGACACTGGCCCTGCTAGCCCCATGGCCATCCTGGGCCTGGGAGGGGTGGTGTGCAGAGCAGGTTGTGTTAGGTGCCTGGGTCTCACTAAGGGCAGGGGGGCCGACGTCCAGTGGTGCCTCCATAGCTGCCCACTCTGCCTCTTCTGCACTTCCCCAGGAAACATGTGACACATCCCGCATGGCTGTGCCTTGTGTCCAGGTCTGCCTTTTGGCTCTTTCTTCCACATGTTATTTCTGAGGCCACGAGGAAGGGAGAGCTGCTGGGAATGGGGACAGCAAGGGATGGGGTGTGAGCTCTGCCCCCCTCTCTTATGTGGGGCTGCGGGTGCCTGACCCCCTCCTGGCCTAGCCACCGGCCAGGGGCAGCCCCGGTTCCCGCCTTTGACGTCCACTCCTCTCCCTCCTGCTCCCACTCCCCAGGGGAGACTGGCATCGGCAAATCCACACTGATGAACACGCTCTTCAACACGACCTTCGAGACTGAGGAAGCCAGTCACCACGAGGCATGTGTGCGCCTGAGGCCCCAGACCTACGACCTCCAAGAGAGCAACGTGCAGCTCAAGCTGACCATTGTGGACGCTGTGGGCTTCGGGGATCAGATCAATAAGGATGAGAGGCAAGAGGCGGGAAGGGTGGCCCCACCCAGCCTCATCCTACCCCACCCACCTTGGCACAGTTCTAAAACTCTGCCCCATACGAATAACCGAGTCCCCACACTTCAGGGGGTGCAAGGAGAGCCTCTTGGGCAATCTCTGGGGCCCTGTGGTGGCTAACTGACCAGTGACTCCTTGGAGGGTCAGGAGAGGTGGCCAGCCACCTGTATCCAGACAGGGATCCCCAAGAGAAGCTGTTTGTTCCCAGGGAGAAAGGGCAGTGGGTGGCTCGGCTCAGCTCTGAGCCCCACATGCTGCTCTGCTCAGCTGCCTGCCTCCTAGGTGATGGAGCTGTCTGTAGTTACAGGCCCATAGTTGACTACATCGACGCGCAGTTTGAAAACTATCTGCAGGAGGAGCTGAAGATCCGCCGCTCACTTTTCGACTACCATGACACAAGGATCCATGTTTGCCTCTACTTCATCACACCCACGGGGCACTCCCTGAAGTCCCTGGATCTGGTGACTATGAAGAAACTAGACAGCAAGGTGTGCCCCCACCCCTGCCTTGTTCCGTGGTTTCCAAGTCTTCCACTGGGATGGATGTTGTAGCTGCAGTGTGACTATCCACTGTGGTCCTCAGGACCTGGTCGGGGGCCTACAGACAGCCCCCTTGGCTTGGTCCTCTCCGTTAATGTCTTGCATCTGTCTCTACTGCTCCAGCGGGCCCCATGCCCTGGGTCTGGCCCTGGGCCCCTGCCTCCAGCTGCATCCATTCTCATTCTCAGCCCTGCTGCCCCCCCGCCTGGAGTTCTGACCCTTTCCCCAGGGCATCCCCTTCCCATCTCAGCCTCTGCTCATCTCTCTCTCAACTCCTAATTCTAGTTCCTGCCTTCACTTCCCCTTTCCACCCTGACATGGGTTTCCCTTGGTTCCTTCTGAGCCCACCAGGGAGAGGAGTTAAGTCCCAGAATTGGGATGTGAGTGAGGAGTGGGTATTGTGAGGGCAGCTTCATGGGGAGGACAGGAAGGTTTAGGGATTCTCAAGGGCATGTGACCCCACAGTCACCTGTCAGCTCTCACATAACCACCCTCTGTATCTCAGGAGTTAATTTTGTTGTGAAAAATGGGATAACCTTGACCCGGGAGATTTTGAGATCTTCCTACTTCTGCTGATGGGTCATCCTACCTGCTTAGCAGGGAGCTCAGCCCCCTTCCCCACTGCTTCTGTCAGGCCCCAGGCCAATTAGGACCTTCAGAGCATTCTGGGTCAAAGCTGGGGATGCCAACAGGGGCCAATTTGGGGCTAAATGGTGGTTTGGGGGAACCAGGGCTGTAAGAAGCACTGAAGCCAATTGTTACCACCCATTAGAATGGCCACAGGTGGCTGGGTTTGGGTCAGGACTGCCCACAGGAGTAGCCCCATCTCTCTGGCTTCCTGCCCCTCTGCCCAGGCATGTGACCTGGGCATGGCTATCTACCATCAGGAAGCCATTGCTCAAAATAGCCAGCCAACCCTCTGTCCCCACCCCTGATCTGGGCAGGTGAACATTATCCCCATCATCGCCAAGGCTGACACCATCTCCAAGAGCGAGCTCCACAAGTTCAAGATCAAGATCATGGGCGAGCTGGTCAGCAACGGTGTCCAGATCTACCAGTTTCCCACGGATGACGAGGCAGTCGCAGAGATTAATGCAGTCATGAATGTGAGTGTTGGGCAGTGCCTCAGGGCGCTGGGGCCAGCACAGATCTCAGACAGCCCTAGGGGACTTGTTTCCCAGGATGCTGGCCTTAGCTTCTCCAGGACAGAAGGGTGGGCATCTGGAGCTGGCTAGGCCTAGGCCTTGTGGGCAGGGGACAGGAGGACTCTGATATTGGGTTTGCACCGGGGCTCCCCCCAGGTTTGAGTGTCACAAGATCTGGACTCAGGGTAGGAACCTGAAACCTGTAGGAGTGAGCAGGCATGAGGACAGGGTTTGGGAACCTGGAAGGGAGCCAGGCCCACAGGTCCTTTCAGGGAGCTCTGACAGCTCCTGGGGAGCCTGAGGGCTGAAGGAACAGCCCAAAGAGTCGGGAGCAGCAGGGAAGGGGGTTGAAGGTTCAGTCCATTCCCCTATTTGGAGTTCTAGAACATTTCTCCTCAAGAGAGCCGGGAAGTGAGCATCTGGCCCTAGGGCCTTTGTTCAGTCTGGCAACTCCTCCCTGGGACCCAGGGACAGTGAGGGAGAGTCTCCATTAGCCTGTGTCAGCTCAGTACTCACACTCACTTGGGCCCCTTTCCAGGCACACCTGCCCTTTGCTGTGGTGGGCAGCACCGAGGAGGTGAAGGTGGGGAACAAGCTGGTCCGAGCACGGCAGTACCCTTGGGGAGTGGTGCAGGGTGAGTGTGGAGGGGAGAGCACATCCCCAGCGGGAGGCCTGAACTCAGTCCCCTGTCCTGCCCTGCTGCTATTGCACGCTGTCCTGTATCCTCCCCGTGCCTACCAAGGTACCTGCCCCAACTCTGTGGAGTCTGCCTATAGCAGCCTGACTGCTGTGCCATGCTCTGTCCTCCCCCTGCCCTCCTGTGTGCCTGCCTGACACCCCATGTGCCCTCCACTTTCAGTGGAGAATGAGAACCACTGCGACTTCGTGAAGCTCCGGGAGATGTTGATCCGGGTGAACATGGAGGACCTCCGCGAGCAGACCCACAGTCGGCACTATGAGCTCTACCGGCGCTGCAAGTTGGAGGAGATGGGCTTCCAGGACAGCGATGGTGACAGCCAGCCCTTCAGGTGACAGCCTGAGCAGGGAGTGAGCACGTCTTCACCATCACGGCAGACTTGCCGTGCCGGCATCTGTGTCCTGGGGTCTTGGGAGCCAGGCAGAGGCTGTTGGGACCCCAGCATCCTCTTACCCCCTAGTGCCACATGATTCTGTTTCTCTGGCTCTGCCTGCCCGTTCCTCCATAACCCCACCCTTGGCCTTTTCTGTGCCTCTGCAGCCTACAAGAGACATACGAGGCCAAGAGGAAGGAGTTCCTTAGTGAGCTGCAGAGGAAGGAGGAAGAGATGAGGCAGATGTTCGTCAACAAAGTAAAGGAGACAGAGCTGGAGTTGAAGGAGAAGGAAAGGGAGGTGCGTGCTGGGCTTGGGGACTGTGGTGAGGATGAGGAAGGAGGGCAGGGCCAGCTGCGGTGGGTGTGGGAGCACCTTCGAGCCCTCCCCGCTCAGGCTGAAAGCCCCTCCGCTCTGCTCACAGCTCCATGAGAAGTTTGAGCACCTGAAGCGGGTCCACCAGGAGGAGAAGCGCAAGGTGGAGGAGAAGCGCCGGGAACTGGAGGAGGAGACGAACGCCTTCAACCGCAGGAAGGCCGCGGTCGAGGCCCTGCAGTCGCAGGCCTTGCACGCCACCTCCCAGCAGCCCCTGAGGAAGGACAAGGACAAGAAGAAGTAGGTGGCGGGCAGGGGTCCTGTCCCCTGTGCGCTCTCTCTCCCCTTGCTCGCTCCCTCCTTGCGCTCTCTTGTTCATTTCCCGCTTGGCTCTTTCTCCTTTTCACTTGCTGTCCCACCTCTTTCTTGCTTACCTTTCTTTTTCTCTTTCTTTCACTAGTGATTTGACATCCCACAGCCTGGATCACACGCTCCCCTGCACAAGTGATCTTGCGCCTGCCTTCTCCCTCTCTCCCCCTTCTGTCCCCTACCCCTGCTCTTCCGGGGCTCCCAGTTTGTTCTCCTGCAGCCCCCAGCAGCGGGTCTCTGCTGCTCTGTGGTGAAGGCTGGGCCACACAGGCAGGGAGCAGCCCCTGGAGGGGGTAGCTATAGGGTTTCAGGAAAAGTCTGTCAGGCCAGGAGAGGGACACGGCCTGGGAGTATCAGCATTTCCAGCCAGGTTCCAGAAGATCCTATGGTTTCTGCTTGGACAGCCGTGGCACGTCCCTCCTGAGTCTCTGGAATCCTGGGTGTGGGCCCCATATAGGCTGGCTGCGGGGACTCAAGCCCAGCTGCACTGACCCCCTGGACACTTTGATCATTGCACAGTTGTTTTGAAGGGCACATGGGACTGAAGGGAAGACAGTATCTCCCTGCAGGGGCTCTGTGGGGTCTGCTGGTGGGGGGCCACCCCTCAAGTAGATGCTGGAGTTGCTGCAGAGAGTACAGAAAGGAGAAAGACTGGCCAGCAAAGAGGCTTTTCCTAGCACCAGGAGAGCAGTCAACTTGGTGGCCAGGTGGGGGCAGCTCTGAGTCACTTCTCCTTAGCATTCTTCGTAGCCTGTTTCCCCACGCTTAACTGGAGTACAGATGCCCTGGCTCCTGGGGACCTCCCTTTCCCACCCACTTCATTCACAGTCCCAGGCCACATCACGCTGTAGGGGTCTCGTCCATCTCTGCTTCTCCCTGCCCCTGGCCCGTATCAGGTCCAGTCTTTCTTGTGCCAACCCATGAACTAAGCAGGTGTACCTGTCGTGGCCCTGATTCTTGGGATCCATTTCCTCCTGGGATGTTTGTGCCCAGGCCCTTCCTTCCTTGGTGGCAGTGGAGCCTAGTGGTTAGGGTCATCAAGGGCACGTAGTTAGCTGTGGCCCTGGGGTGCTGCTTCTGGCATTAGCACTCTCGCCTCCCACCATTCCACCCCCAATATTGCATTTCCTAACATGCACAAGCAGCACATGCACACACACACATGCACACACACTGCCTTACTCTCCCTTGTGCCCTGTCGCATACACAGGCTCAGGCACACATCTACCAACACACAGTACACACATGCACAGAGGTGCAGGCATGTACAAAGGAAAAGATACTTAAAGGGCTTTTTCCTGGGGGAGACTGGGGGTGGGGGTGATATAGAATCAGGTATTTAGGAACTGGATGCCAACTGTCATTCCTAAAGTCTGTCCTCTGCTTTGGGACAGACCCTCCTGCTTTGTGTAATCTCCCCCCATCTCGATGTCCAGGGGCCCCTCCCAAAAGCTGCTGGCAGTGCTGAGATAAATGAGCCCCTGCCTGGCCCCAGGGAGGACCTCAGCCCCATGCTCCCCTCAGCCACATGAATTTTCCCTCTGCTTTACATTTGCTTCTGGCCCTGGTCCCATGTCCAGCTCTTGGTGTGATGAGCACGGAGGCTTCATGAGTTGGCACCTGTGTGGGTTTCAAGCTGGCAGCTCAGAAATCTGGTTTCTCCTGGGGTGAGGGGTGGGGGAGTGAGCTGAGGTCTGTGACTCAGGGGCTGGCACCCAAAGTAACTTTGCCCTACTTCCTGCCAGCTTGGCCCAGGCCATCTTGTTAAAGAAAAGGTAGGCAGGGTCCCCTAGGAGATAAGCTGTGGGAAAGCCACTCAGAAATTGAAGACAAGGACCTATGGCCAGGTCAGCCTATGAGGGCCAGTGAGGGTGGGGTGCAGGCAGGCTATAAGGGCACCAGCACAGCTCTCAGCACAGGGTCTTGTCACTAGTGTCTGGTCTGCCTGCTTTCCCCATGTGGCCTGGGCTCCTTGGTATGTTCCTCAGGCCTGGGCCTGGAAAACAGGTCTTTTCTGTTTGCTGGACATGCCAGAAAGGTCCAGTCAGTTTGGCCTCTGGGAGAGAGAACTCTCCTCTCGTGCTGGCCTTCTGGAGGCCAGGAGTGGTTTGGGTGGGGTGGCCAGGAGCACCCCTTCCTCCTGCCCTGGGCAAGGGAATAGGATGAGTCGGGAGTGCCTTTTATGGGAGGGGTGGCAGGGGGGTATTTTTCATGACCATTTAGTTGAATGGCTTTGATCGATTATACTTATTCTTCAAATTTTAATCCATTTTTGCAAAATTACTTCCCAATCAGATCTTGACCCTCAGCCTGGGACGCCACAAACTGAAGCGAATTCTCTGCTTTGCTCGACACAATGCCAAACTGACTGCTCTTTCCCAGTGTCCATCTTGCTGTCTTTTGCTTCTGTTTGATTTGGTCTGCGTATCTTTTAATGTGTCTGTTTTTGTTTTGTTTGTTTTATTTTTATTTTTCAGTTAACGCACGCACAGACTTACATGTCAAGAGTGGACTTTAGACTTTCATGTGTTAAGTTGCTTGAGTTACACCTTGTGACCCTTCTCCCATAACATGGTGTGAGGACGGACTGGGAGCCGGTACAAACTCCAGTGTTTACAGCCTTGCTTTGCCCCCGGCCCCAGGCTGCCTCTGGGCCTGGCAGGCCACCCCTCTCTATGCAAACATGTAAAAGCCATGAATGCTGGAATCCAAAACTGACGAGGTTTATTTTTTTCAGAGCCAGTGGCTGGTCTTCCATTTACAGTGTCACTATTCCTTGACGGAGCAGTTATGTGCCACTCTAGTGAAGGCCCCAGCCGGCGATACTAGGCCTAATTGTTCAGCGTCAAGATGGCAACTCAGTTGGTGCCCTAGGTGCAGCCGTGCGGTCTGGTATACATGCTGCAAAATTTGCCCAATTCCCCTTCATTTTAGTTTTTCTAACCTAGAGCTTAATTTTAATAATAACTTTAAAACACTTCTAAGTTTTTATTTTGGCACCAGCATAAAGACAAATAATATCCTCTCCCGTTATTTTCATAAGTAACACAGATTCCCTGGTTTTTAAAAACTAAAAATATCTCTAAACCTTTCTTATGTATAAAAGTACCCCTATAATATATAGGGAGAGGTGGGTAATAAACTTCCTGTGATGACAGTGTTTGGAATTTCTTTATGGATGAAAGTGGAATATGAACAAGACCATGTCCAGTGTTTTCACTGTGAGTGTAAATGGAACAGCAGCCCAAAGCCGTTGTCTCTGTGTCCCAGAGGTGCTACCTGTAAACAGGGACCAACCCCATGTATGTGTGTGTTAAGTGTTTGACTCCAATTAAGACCCCCACCCCCAAAACCAATCCTGTATATTCTGAATGCAAAGCGTGCTCAGTGGGAAAAAGGTTGTTACCTCAAGGTCATTGTTTCTTCTTTCCTGGCTGAGTCACAGGGTGAAGAGATGAAGGTGTCTGGTGTGTACAGACAGTTTAAGAAAAAACTAGCAGACAAGGAGCTTTTCCCCTTCAGCTGTATTCTGAAGGTGAACACTTTAAGAAAGTACTAGCAGCATTGATTCTCCTATGCTCCTGTTGGTTTACAAACCACTGAGAGTATCGAGGTTGAGAAAATGTCCTGGTAAAATGGGAGATGAAAATGAATAGATGAAAGGAAGGACATCCTTTAATGTTGAGGAAGCACTGTGCTGGGCCCTGGAGCTGCCTGCAGGAACACACAGTGCTCCCCTCAAGGAGCCCCCAGTCTGGCGCACTGCCTGGCTCAAAGCCTTAGGAGGCTGTGCTAACTTGTTGTTGAATTGGTGGTTGGCTTTTCATGCCTGCTATCTTCCCTCCCATCACCATTTCCACCTTTCTCTCTGGCCTGCTTTATTGATTTCCAGGACTGAGTCCTGACTTCCCTCTGAGATGGTGTTCTACTTAGGGTGAGGCAGAGGGGTGAGTTGTCTGTGTCCACTGAGGCGTGGCGAGAAAGAGGCAGCCTTTACATGGGAGGGGCTCCACATGCCAGGAGTAGAGTAGGTTCTATTGATGTTCAAAGTGAAAATTCTCCAACTGTTATGCTATGACCAAGGGTAGATCCCGATTTTGCGGGGCTAGAAGCTTAAACTATTTAAAAAGACTTCTTTAAAAAAAAGAATATGAAAACAAAATTAGGTACAGGGCCTTGGAAGGGGCCCTGAAGATTAAGCTTCATTAGCTTCACAATAAATCCACTTCTGGCTGTGACTGAAAAGAGGGGTGCTTCAATGTGGGTATCTAGAAAGGTAAACCCGCACATTAAGGCAAATATGGGCTGCGAGGTGCCCATCTTTAGGGAATTATATGTCTGAAAGTGTATTCTGTTGGGTCAATGCATGACTTTTAAGATAGCTTCTCTCAGCTAATGTTTTTCTGAAGATAAGGCCTGGTGACCCAACAGGGTCATTGGTTATATAGGAAGTGACAACTTCTGGTTTATGGGCCAACCTGGGGGACTCTGGAGTAGGCAGCCTGTGGGCCCCACCCTGGGCATACTGGAAGGGCATAATTGTGGCTGCTTGCTGGCCTGTGGGCCCAAGACTTCCTGCATCTCTGGGGAGACCTGACAGACTTGGATTTTTTGGGGTCTGAGCTGCCTCCACAGGTCCCATCCGCTCTAGCAAGCCTCACTGCTCCTCTGCCCCTGCTGTTTGTGTTTGGAATTTTGTCATCTTTAGCTGAGACCAAATTATTCCTTGGTGCACAAGGTGAGCTTAAAACTTATAGAATGTGTTCCTTAGGTCATGGAATGTGACCCTGTCTGCAGGATCTAATTTATCCCTGTTTTTGTCTTATTGTCGTCTGTTTGCATTATTAGGGTTGTCCTATAGGATCATGTTGGCATTTACTATTGTGTCTTTCATAAACCATGTTGGTTTGGGGTAGAAGAATCACCGTATAATTTATTGTCCAAACTGGGACTTTTGAGAGAGAAAGGGAATGCTGTTAATAATTACACCAGGCCAACAGGCACAAACCAGAACTGTCCCAAGCAAACTGGGATATATGGTCTCCCTAGTTATGGGTAACCTGATCTAGGTGGTTTGTAATTGTGCAGACTGACTGCATATATGTTTGTGTATGTCTGTGTGTAGACGCCCTGCTCATATTACTAGATAAGACCTGAAGGAAGTGTGGCTTGCTAGTCTGTTATGTTAACATGCTTTTCTAAAACTGCTTCACTTGTTAATTCATTTACTCCTTTATTCATTGACTGTTTTTGTTCCTTTCCATTCACTTTGTACTCATTTTTTTTCCATTAAATTTCGCATTTATTTTGAGTTTTTGTGGTGTCTTTTTTTTGGGCAGTAGCTTTTCTGATTTAACAAGTTTCCTGAGCCTGTTAATCTGCTATAACTATGGTAAAATATAGCTTGTCTTTTCTGTGAACTTTTGTGGAGGTTGCTCTACTTCTGTAGGAAGTACATTTCAATAGTGAATCCGGCTATTCATCTGCGAAAGGCTCTTGGATGGGTGTGGGATGGAGGAAAGTGTCACAGTTAGAAAAGAGAAGATGTAGCCTGTGCCCCATGAATCTTTACTGGGCAACTGGGCACATGACATGAGAGAAGGCACACCCTGCCCTTGAGGAGTTGACATTCTTGTCAAAGAGGCTTGACATGGGACAACTAACATTTGAGTGCTTATTATGTGCCAGGATTTCTCTGAAGTGCATTATGTGCATTAACTCCTCTAATCCTCATCATAATCCTATGATTAGGTACCATTATCCTCCCCATTTTATAGGTGAGACATCACCCAAGGTCACACAGCAAGTAACTGAAGGAGCTGAGATTTGAACGTTGGTGGTCTGTACCCTTAATTCCTGAGCTACGGCTGCTCCTTGGCATCCCAATGAAAGGAAGGGAAGAATTGTGGAAATGTGGCCAGTGTTAAAGTGTACAGTCAACAGTGTGGGCTGGTAGACCTGAGATGGTTTTGTAGAGGTGGGACGCCCTGGGGGACAGGCACAGGTTTGGCTGAGGAAGGACAGACTGGTGGTTAAAGGAAGTGATAACAAGTGCATGGGTTTATTTGTTGAGGAACTTTCTCTGCTGGGTACTAGGTAGACTGGGAAGACCAAAATGAGAAAATGGGGACAGAGGTTGGGAGCTTGGCATGCGGATATCCCTAATGAAGTTGTAGCTCAACTCTACCCATGGGAAGGCAGGTGGCAGGGAGGCAAAGTCTTCACCAAACTTTGAAAGACAGAGACTCTCCAGGAAGCCAGGGGGAGAGAAGGGCCTCCTTGGTAGAGGGAACACCGTTGTGCAACTCTCTTCACCCATTTGGGAGAAGTACTATTGGACAAGTTTAAGGAAGGCCCATGAGGCCCCTCTACCCTGTGCCTCCCTTAGCCCACCTACCTTTCCCACTGCCATAGTATCTGCCTCTGAGCTTTTTCCCCATCTCCATTTTCTGCAGCATCAGGGCTTCACCAATCGCTGCCCTTCTGCATGTAGGGACAAAAGGAAGATGGAGTGTATCCATATTTCTCCCCCAACAGTGATTCCCAGTCTCTGAGCCAAGGTGGGATGTGAGTTCCTAATGTCAGAGAATGTTAGAGGGGAGTAAGATGAGGCCTGGGACCAAGACAAGCACACAAGGCTTTTTAGAACGCATAAGTGGTACTTTGGCAATACAAAGTTAGCTTCCCTAAAGAAGAGTTACATCTCTTACTGAAAGGTGAAGCAACAAGGCTGTCTCTTATCTCAGTACTGGGGCTCACAGGCCTACCCTCTCCAAGAGATGGAGAGTTGGACCAGCTCTGGGGATCCAGTTTATATCCAGAGCCACCTGGTTAAAAGACTCAGATGTCTCCCAGTGGTTTCCCAAAGCCTGAGACAGCCCGAGCTGGTGAGGGCCCTCAGGATGAGCTCCTGCCTCACCCACTCCAGTGCCCACACACACTGGAAGGAGGGAAGCACCTCATGGCCACCACTGGATGCTGTGGCCATGAGCATTATGGCCTCAGCATCTCCATCTGTAAAATGAGTGCAGGACTAGAGGACAATTCTTGATAGGACCTAGGAAATAGTGTCCCAAGATGCTAGCAAACTAAATGCGCAGTATCCCATAAATGCAAAATAAGATTCAGACAGGATTGGAAGCAATTAAAGTTTATTTTTTACAAAAGCTCCAACACGCAAATTTGGGTCAAGAAAAGGTAGAGATGTATACTCACTTTATAACATAGACAATCATAGTGTATCTGGCCCCTTGACTACTTTGCACTGAGTAGCAGATCATCCCCACCCCCACTCCATGGCTTAACATATTTACAAAAAAACTGTTCACAGTAGAAAGACTTCACAAACCACCTCTGAATGTGTGGCTCAGTCATTCATATCCCCAGCACTATTTACACAGCTCCAGCTGGTATCTTTGTCAGCTGGACTCCCCTGCTTAGAGAATGGCTCTATAGTAGCACAACTTCAGAGAGGCAGCTGGCTTTGCCTCAGAGCCATGCTAGTAATCTCCTCCTCCTCTTGGCAGCATAGTGGTTGGAGCAGGCTTGGCCTCAGAACCTGCTCATCCCAACAAAAGGCCCTTAGAGCTGTGCCTCCCCGTCATAGGTGTTAGCCTGTAATACCCATTCATTAGTGTAAAATTCCTCTAGTTAAGCTAATAACCTAAACTACTTAAAGAGTAACAAAGGAAAAGTATGCTTAAAGCTTGCTCAAGTCACTGTACATAAAGCATACTTTATAATCCAGTCCTTGTGAAGAGAAGACATAAGTCATGGCCATGTCAGGGTAAATGTGTCTGGAGAGACTGCCCCATGTTTGGAGTGGCAGACAGGGTAGTTGGGACTTGAAGCACTGCACATATATTTGGGATAAGCCTGGGAAATTGGAAGGACCTGGCCCGCTCTGGCAGGTAGGGCAGCAAGGACTGGTCAGTCAGAACCAGCCCTGGTCCTTCAGCCCTGAACAAGGACTGCCTCATGGCCTCACAGTCCAGCTCTTAGGGGCCAATGCTAACCCTTGCTGGAGAAGGGAGGAAAAACAAGCTGCAGTTTGAGTATTCATTCATTCTCCCTGATTTCAGGCCCAGGGGATAATGGGGAAGGCAGGATCATGGTCTATTGGACCACCCTAACCTCTACCAACATGCCTTCCCCACCCCCCCACCTGCTTATTTTCTTCTAAGGACTCAGGAACCTTTTCTCGGTTGTTTTTCCAGGGCCTTTTTCCCTTCTTGTTACAGGATTCATAAAGCCAAAGAATTCATAGGAGTCTAAGCAAGGAGTATTCCCTTTATGCTCTGAAGGCACAGGGGTAGGGGCAGAAGGGCGGATTGGCAGGTGAAGCACAAAGTTCTCTGTACAGTAAGATGACTAAAAACTCCTCAGCTGCTGCTTTACAAGTTCCTTGCAGTGGCTGTACTGCTCAATACTGACCTGCATTAAAACAGAGTAGCCATCCTTGAAGCAGAAGCAGCTTACATTCTGAGGACTAGGCAGTTGAGTGCCAAAATGTTATCGTGAAGTGGCTGCAGGAAGGTTGAACCACCCAACTAAAGAGCATTAATCCTACCATCTCAGGGACATCCACCCCCAGCCTCAGGAAAACTGTCATTAGTCTAACTACACATGCCATCCTAACCTATCTGTTCTGACATACCCCCTTCTCAGTGCCTGCCTCATGGTACCCCAGTACCTGCCACCACACACTCACACAGAGGGTGAGGGGTCTGGAATTTATATTCCCCAATATTAAGCTCAAGGTTGCTTCTTCCTGAGCTGGACATGTCCCTGCCCTGAAATTCTCTTGGCTAAAAGTGTTCCCATTGAGATAAAATTTCTCTCACTGTCAGAGAAACCCACCACCATTGGTCTAGTGAAGGGAATATGTGTCCCATACTGAAGTCCATAGAACATAGCCAGGTGTGGAAAGCTTAGCCCTTAGGCAGATTCTTCCTAGAGTTGTGGCCAGAACATCCTCTGGAGCCCACAAAGGGCCAAGGGTACCCTTCTGGGAGCAGAGTGCATCAGCTAAAGGGGCAAAACGTAGAGTCTGGTCTGGGGCAAAGTTGATGTCTACCTGTGCTTTCTTTAGCAGATCAGATATAGGAGTACACCAGTCGGGCATGAGCCTCTCCAACTCTAAGGTGATGATGACCAAGGCCAGTGTGGAGCCCTTGAACTGCAGCAGCTGGTGGCCCGCCATACAGTGCTGCAGCTGCCTGGTCAGGGATGCGACGTGGAGGGAAGGATTCCTCTGAGGCAGCAGCTCCAACACATGGGGCCAGCTCAGGACCACCAGGGCATGGAACTGGAGACCATGGTTTTTAATGTTAGAACAGAAAACCCCATACTTTTCATATATCAATGACCAAAAGTGCAAACAATTTAAACTTCCATCAGGGAGCATCAAATGTTGCCCAACCCTTTTCATTCCTATCCATGGCTCCACAAGGGGCTTGAGGCTTAATGCCCATTCTGTGGCCAAGCTAAGCTTCAACCCTGGAGAGAAAAGACAGCTTTGTGACATGGTCATTTTGAGCCTAAAGTACTTGGATGACAATGTTTCAATTCTGAAAAATAGAAACATATTATTCAAGATTAAGGTAGCAGAGAAGTTACTTGTATCTGCTTGACATAAGAAACTCTGCAAATTGGCAACAGTGGCCAGTTTTCATAATGAAACAGCCCTTAGTGATTTAATCTTCATGCCTCATAACAGACCAAAACCCCATGACATTTCCATATTGCATAATTTTGCCTTACTAACAGAATCATATCCTTAAGGATGACCATCATTCCCCAACTAAAACAAATACAAACTAATGTATGATATTTTTTTAAGTGCCAGATCAATATGGTCTAAAGCCTCAATAAGGATTGTGTGTAGGTGAATAAAGACAGCTAAGTGAATGTGTGTAAAGTGTAGCAAAAGCAGACAGCTATTTATGTACAGTATTCATAGAATGGAAAGTTAAATATTTTTGCAGTGTGTATTTAAAAGAGAAACTCACCATAATAGTGCCATCTAAAAATCTTTGTAAAGTTAATTTAATGTCCCTTGGAAGTGGGAGTCTGGTGGAACTGTGTTGGATTTAAGATACATTTTCACTCTTCTGTATGTCATGAGCCTTGTGGGTCACCTCACTGTGGTGCATGTGCAAGGACGTGTGCACGCCTGTGCTTTGCCGTCCTATGTTGTGAACAGCTGTTCCAAAGGCACAAATGAGTCTAGGGTAGACTCTGCAAACTCCTCCTACTTACTATAGTCAAGAAATCCAGCGGTGTCCCAATATAGAAGTCCCAGTGCAGTCTGTCCAGAATAGCCAGCTCCATCCTCAGCAGCTCACTTGGGGTATAGCCAGAGCCATAGTGCTTTATGAAGTCTTTTACATGTGGAATTAACTGTAAAAAGAAAATAAAGAGGCAAAAGCCCTACATCATGTCACAGTAGCTTTTGTTTTCTTATCCATTGGGACTGGGTATCCAAGACCTTAGTGGAGTTGTTTCCTAGTGCCCTGTCACAGGAAATGCTTCAGAAAGAAAAACTAAACCAGATCTTCACTGTCAAATCCTCAGGTAGTTGTGTAATGAACATCACATGGTCACCCTCTGCAAATAGGTCTTGATCCCCCAACTGCATGCCAGCTCATACCCAAAGGTGCTTTGGAGGCTGGGTCTGGGCCCATCTCCCCTGTTCAGCTGCAAGAATTCACCCAAAGCTTTCAAGAGCCATGCGTTCTGCCCATTCCTGTTCCTGATCCCTACCATGGTGACTTGTCATAGAGAGAAAAGCTATGCTTTTGAGCTTCCTGGTCTCCACCAGACAGGCCCATTGACAAAACCTCCTATGGTTTTTTCAGCATCACAACTGCAAACACATTTCCTTCAACCTTGATTGAAGGTTGTTCAGTTCTGGAAAAACTGACTTTCTTCCACAGGGACTAAAGGCTTGTATATGAGTAAACGTTCAAGTACCAACTGCATTAAAGACTTGGTCCTACATTTTTAGATAAATGAAATATTCCTAAAACCTCCAGAAATACTTCTTTTAGGGGTCATTTACTTTTTAGTTGGACAAGAGCAACTTTTTGGGGACACAAATTATATTCTAATAAAAAAGGGGCTAGGTGTGGTGGCTCATGCCTGTAATCCTAGCACTGGGAGGCCAAGGTGGGAGGATCACTTGAGGTCAGGTGTTTGAGACCTGCCTGAGTGAGACCCCATCTCTACCAAAAGTAGAAAAAATTAGCTGGGTGTGGTGGCACGTGCCTGTAGTCCCAGCTACTTGGGAGGCTGAGGCAGGAGGATCACTTGAGCTCAGGAGTTCAAGGTTGCAGTGAGCTGATGATGCCACTGCAGTCTAGCTGGGGCCACAGAGTGACACACTGTCTCAAAAAAAAAAAAAAAAAAAGGTTAAAAACATTTTTATTGAAGGTTTGAAACTGAACACATAACTTTTTCCCTGCCTCCTCAGACCCAGGGATCAGCCAAGGGAGACCCAGACCCCATGGAAATGGCAGTGGTTCCACCATCCCCAGAAGTGGGGAGAGGTCGGATGGAGGTGGGTAGGTCTGGGAAGGGCATCAGGAGACAATCTCCTCCTGAACAGAAGCCACAGCGAAACTCAGCAGTCCAAGTAAGCCTGAAGCACTCATGGGGCCTTCTCCTTTACCCCCAGTACATGGTCCTCCTGCCCCTCTCAGAGAAGGGTCCCAGAGTTCCAAAGGACCAGTTTCATTGACATAGCCAAGTCCTTAAGTCTCAAGAAGCTTTCTTGGACATAGTTTCTGGGAGTGGACATTAAGCCACATGGTTTGGGAGACCTTTTTCCTGGCTCAACAGCAGATGCTTCTGTTTAGTGGGAAGTGGCATCTGGCATCAACCAATGAGGCAAGATGTATCTACCATGAGGTCAGGCCTCTGGGTTTGCTGTTCTAATTGTCCATTTATGGGGTCCCAGAGTCTGACAAGCCTAAGGAAGGGGCAGCAGAGATCCTGGGAAGTTAGTGATGTTTCCAAAACACCCACCATTCCCAAGGGCACAGACATTTCAGGAAACCTGAGTGCCCCAGTGTTATACCCCTATACCTCAAATGCAGCCCAGTGCAGACTTCCAGGGATACATACCTCCTCTTCTTCATTAACTTTTACAGCAAGTCTCAAGGAAGTAATTATGATACAGTGGAGTAACCTCTCTTTTATCTATAGTATGGAACAAACACATTTGAGCAGAATATGAATGTCAGAAACAAAGTGAAAAGCATCTTTTTTTTTTTAAGAAAAGCCCTTTTCCTTTTTTTTTTTTTTAAAGAAAACTGTATTTCTCCACAAGACAGAAAGTGCCATTTTTAGATTTGACCAATGAAGATGCTTTTGATTTCAGAACAACAGATGACTACTCAGCATTCCTTTGTCAGGGGACTGACTAGCGGTGGGAAACGAGGCACTTTCTCAGGAAACACAGTCCCATCCTGGCCTCGAGCCATGCTGGAGACGTCCAGACAAGCATACCCTACCTCCTGACACAGGAAGTCCTTTCCCAACTAGGTCCTCTTATGCTCCCTAAGTTCAACTCTGATGACCACATGACACGGAGCCAGACAGGCACAGTGGTAGGATGCGGAGAGGTTCCAATCCCAGCTCTACCACTTGGGGCAAGTTATTTAGTCTGTGCACCTTGGTTTGAGCATCTGGGGTCCCATAACTCTCAGGCAGCAATGGGGAGCAAAGGTTAGTTTCTTCTCCCACCATCTGTCATCATCCCTCAGAGACCTCCCTACCTTCACTGAAACCAGGAGGCGGCTGAAGATGGTGAGAGCCAGGTTAAAAGTGGCCTGGGAGAACTCAAAGATGTTCTTAAGCTTCAGGAGCCACAACACGACTCCCTCAAAGGCATCGCAGATCTCAACCTGCTAGAAAGAAGGATAGGGCAGGCAAGGAAGGTCACTGGTGGCCAGTCCTGGTCCCCAGTGGCAGGAGCAGCATGCTTAAGGCGACCAGACGGCGCTGAGAAGCTCCTTCACCTTGAATCCTCGTGAGATTAAGTGCCTCTCTGTTGCCCAAGCAGCACACCGATTCACACGCCCCACCCCGCGCCCCCTTTTGGTCCTAAGCAGAGTTTCCCAATTCAAACAGGCCCTCTTCCGAAGCACCTACTAGCAAGACCTCCTCCCAGGGAGAGAAGCAAGTGAATCCAGCCTCGTGCCAGTGAGGGCGACACACCTGGGAAGGGCCTGGCCTCCAGGATGCAGAGCACCTGAGGGCGGGTGCACGTGGGGAGGGCCCCGCTGCGGACCCCCTACCTGGGGTCTGCCGCCCCACCACAGGCGCGCCTCGCGGCCCCGGGCCACTTCCAGGTGGCCGAGCAGCCGGCGCTCGTCCAGGAAGCCAGCCAAGTCGCGTGGCACGCGCCGCGGATCGGGCCGGGAGAACTGCTGCGCGGGCTGCGGGGCCCGAGCCGGAGCGGCGGCGGGGCCCAGGTCCGAAGCTCGTCGAGCCCGCGCTGCCCGGCGCGGGGGCCCCCGGGGTCCTCTCGCGGACGGCGCGGGGAGGGACGGCGGCCCGGGCTGGCGGGCCCCAGGGAACCTGCTCCTGGTCCGCGGGGGCAGAGGGATGTTCCACGGAGACGGCGGGCACAGGGCCGCTTCGTCCGGACGCCCGCCCGGACACCGGACGGATCTTCCCTCCGAGGCCGACGGCTGCGACGGGAACCGCGGGCCCGAGGCCATGGCGTAAGCCGGCTCCTAGGACTGGGTCGCGACTTAACCCGGCTTTTTATAACCCAGCGCCCGGAACCTTGCGGCCCGGGTCGCCACCGGGCGGGGCGGGGCTGGCCGGGCTCGGCGGGCCCCACCCCCGGCCCTCGCCGCCGGGCTGCCCCCGGTCGCCCCGCCCTCCCCGGCGCTCGCCCGAGGGGTGGGCGGAGCGCGCACGAGGGGTGCGGGCCCCCCACCCTTCCTCCAGTCCCCACTCCGGCCCACTGCACCCCTCTTCCCCACGCGCTGAGTCGCCAGCCCGGGATGGGGCGGCAGGTGGCCCCGCCGGCCTCGGGCAAGGTCACCTGGCCACAGAACCTGACTCTCTTACCTCATAGTACAAACTTCGGGACGCAAGACCAGGTAGAGGAGCATCAGGAGCGCCCTCGTTGGTCAGACACACTTGAGATGGAATCCCAGACTCGCTGTGTGACCTCGTGCATGTGTCGACCTCTCAGACCTTCGGTTACCTCTTCTCTAAAAAAGTGGTAATAATTCCTTCACGGGTGGTTCATTCCCTCATGCATTTATGCACTCCCCAGTTATTTATTGAAGGCCTACTATGTATAGGGCGCTAGAACATAGGGAACAAAACAGGCATGGAACTTACATTGTAGTTAGGAGAGAAAGACAGTGAACATGAGTAGAATATATGGAAATCCCAGGAATTTCACTTTTAGGCATATGACCAAAAGAAATGCATATGTGTGCACCAAAAGCCACCTACATAATGTTCAGGGCAACACTACTTGTAATAGCCCCAAACTGGATACAACTCTAATGTCCCTGAAAAGTTGAATGGGATAAATAAGTTGTGGTATATTCACACAATGGAGTACTACACCCTATTGAAAAAGAATGAACTGCCACTATACCCAACAATACAGAAGAATCTCACAAATATAATATTGAGTGTAAAGGAACAGATACAAAAGAGTTCATACTGTATGATTCCATTTATATAAAGTATTTTAAAAAGGACAATTAATCTATAATGTTAGAGTCAAGATAGTGGTTACCCTTGCAAGTGGGTGGACAAAGACTGAAAAAGGAGCACAAGGAGCTTGTAGGTGGCTGGTAATGCTTGTTCCTTATCTGATGCTGATTACATAGGTGAGTTTACCTCATGAAAATCAATCAAGGTGTATACCTACAACTTATACACTTTTCCTTATGTAAGTGTATATACATATATATTTTTAATTTTAGGGATGGGGTCTCGCTATGTTGCCCAGGCTGGAGTGCAGTGGCTATTCTCAGATGCGATCATAGCACACTACGGCCTCGAACTCCTGGTCTTAAGCAATCCTCCCACCTGAGCCTCTGGAGTAGCTGGGACTTACAGATGAATGCCACTATGCCCAGCTCCTCATTAAATTTTCTTTAAAAATTTCATTACATTAAATTTACATTTAAAATATGTGGGAATTACCAGAAGAAGAAGAAAGAGAAGAACAGAAGAAATATTTGAAACAATAATGATGAGAATATCCCCAAATTAATGCCAAACATCAAAGCACAGATCTAGGAAGCTCAGAGAACACCAAGCAGGATATATGCCAAAAACTACGCTTAAACATTCCCATTAAAACTGCAGAAAAGGCCGGGCATGGTGGCTTATGCCTGTAATTCCAGCTACTTGGGAGGCTAAGGAGGGAGGATCACTTGAGGCCAGAAGGTAGAGACCAGCCTGGACAACAGAGTGAGACCCTGTCTCTAGAAAAACAAAAAAAAACAGCTCCCCTACTCCCCCGCAAAAAACTGCAGAAGATAAAAAATGAAGACAAAAATCTTGAAAGAAAGAAGCTGAGGGTAGGAGGGAAGGTTAGCTATAGAGGAGCAAAGATAAGAATCACAACGGACTTACTTTCAAAAATCATGTAAGCAAAAAAAGAGTGGAGTGAAATATTTAAAGAGTTGAGATTTAAAAACCTACCAAACTAGAATTTTGTGTTCAATGAAATTACCCTTCAAAAGTGAAAGAGAAATAAAGACTTTCTCAGACAAAGAAAAATTGAGGGGGTTTCTCACCAGTAGACCTGCTTTGCAAGAAATGTTAAAAGAAGTTTTTCAGAGAGGAAGAAAATGATATAGGTCAGAAACTTAGATCTACATAAAGAAAAGAACATTAAGAAGGAGTAAGTGAGAGTAAAATGAAACTTCTGTTTTTCTTATTCCTGATTGAATCTAACAACAGTCTATTCAAAATAATAATGTGCTTGATGGTTACAGGTTGTGGGTGAGGGAAGTGAATGACAACAGCAATGCAAGGCATGGGAGGAAGACGAGGAATGCTGTTTTAAGCACTTGTACTGCCTGTGAAGCAACATAATGTTATTTGAAAGTGGACCTGCATTCGTTGTAATTATGTATTGCAAAGGGCAACCACTACAAAAAGGTTTTTTTTAAAAAAAAGGAAGTATAATTCATATGCTAAGAAAGGAGAGAAAATGGAATCATATAAAATGATAGTAACACCTGATGGTAACTTGAATCCACAGGAAAAAATGAAGAGATCCAGAAACAGTATATACGAAGGTTAATATAACAAACTCTATAAATATAAACTTGGCTCTCCTTCTCTGTGCTTCTTTAAAAGATTTAAAAGACATAAAATTATATAATGTGGCTGAGTGTGGTGGCTCACGCCAGTAATCCCAGCATTTTGGGAAGCCAAAATGGAAGGATTGCTTGAGGCCAGGAGTTCAAGACCAGCCTGGGCAACATAGCCAGACACCAGTTCTCCAAAAAAAAAAAAAATTAGCTGGGTGTGGTGGTGTATGCCTATAGTCCCAGCACATTGGGAGGCTGAGGCAGGAGGATCACTTGAGCCCAGGAGTCGGAGGCTGCAGTGAGCTATGATAGTGCCACTGCACTCCAGCCTGGGTGGCAGAGCCAGACCCTAGCTCTCTAAAAACAAACAAACAAACAAACAACAACAACAAAATAGTAAAGCAATCATTAAAGAAACTCAAATGTTAAACTAGAAAATATTCACTTACTGAAAAAGAAAGCAGTGAAAGAGGAACAGAAGAACAAAAAAGATATAAGACATATAGGAAACAAAAAGCAAAATGGCAGACAAATAAAATATTATCAATAATAACATTAAATGTAAATGGATTAAAAAATTGCATTAGTCTGCTAGGGCTGTGTTATGGACTGAATGTGTCCTCCCAAAATTCACATGCTGAAGCCCTAATCCCCAATGTGATGGTATTTGGAGGTAAGGCCTTTGGGAAGTAATTAGGGTTTGCAGAGGTTGTGAGGGTGGGGTCCTCATGATGGGATTAGTGTCCTTCTAAAAAGAGCTTGCTCCTCACCTCAGCTTATTCTATGAGGCAAGTATCACTCTGATGCTATAAAAAAAAAAAAAAAGACACTGCCAGAAAAGAAAATGGTATGGTTTAACATCCAAAAATCAATATATATCTGATAAAGGAGAAAAACACATGATCATCTCAATAGAGCCAGAAAAAGCATTTGACAAAATCTGACATCCTTTCATAATAAAAAACACTCCACAAACTAGGAAAATTTCCAACTTCATAAAGCATATCTATGAAAAACCTACAGCTAACATCATACCTAATGGTAAATGACCGAATGCTTTCCGACTAAGATCAGGAATAAGACAAGGACGTCTGTTCTCACCACTTCTGTTCAACAATATACAGGAGGTTCTAGCCAGGGTAATTGATGAAGAAAAAGAAATAAAAGGCATCCACATTAGAAAAGAAGTAAAACTATCTCTATTTGCAGATGATATGAGCTTGTATATAGAAAATCTTAAGGAGTCCAATAAAAAAAATTTAGAGGAATAAACAAGCTCAGGAAAGTTGCATAGTACAAGATCAATGTACTATAAAAGTTAATTTTATTTCTACACACTACCAATGAACAATCTGAAAATGAAATTAAGAAAACAGTTCCATTCACAACAGCATAAAAAGAATAAAATATTTAGGAATAAATATAACCAAAAAAAGGTAAAACTTGTACCTTGAAAACTACAAAACATCACCAAAAGTAATTAAAGAAGACCTAAGTAGCCTGGGCATGGTGGCTCACGCCTGTAACCCTAGCTTCTCTGGGAGGCCGAGGAAAATGGATTGCTTGAGCTCAGCGGTACGAGACCAGCCTGAGCAAGAGTGAGACCTTGTCTCAAGGAAAAAATAATCAGCTGGGTGTCATGGCGCACACCTGTAGTCCCTTGAGGCAAGAGGATCACTTGAGCCCAGGAGTTGGAGGTTGTGGTGAGCTGCAATAATGCCTCTGCACTCTACCGAGGGCAGCAGAGCGAGGACTCTGTCTCCACACACACACAAAAAAAAACCCAACTAGATGACCGTCTTCACAAACCCCTTTAAAAAAAAAAAAAAAGAAGAAGACCTAACTAAATGGAAAGACATTCTGCATTCATAAGTAGAAATGCATAAATTGTTAAAAGGGCAATACTCCCCTAATTGATCTACAGATTCAACATAATCCCTGTTAATATTCCAGCTGCCTTTTTGCAGAAATTGACAAAGTGTTTCTAAAATTCCTAGGTAACTGCAAGGAATTCAGAATGGCTAAAACAATCTTAAAAAAGAAGAACAAAATTGGAGGGCTCACACTATCTGATTTCAAAACTTACTACAAACCTGTAGTAGTCAAGACAGTGTGGTACTGGCGTTAGGACAGATGTATACATCAATCGACTAGAATTGAGAGTCTAGAAATCAATACTCACATGTATGATCAATTGATTTTCAACAAAGGTGTCAATTCAGCGGGGGAAAGAATAGTATTTTCAGGTTGGGCGCAGTGGCTCATGCCTGTAATCCCAGCACTTTGGGAGGCCAAGGTGAGAGGATCGCCTGAGCCCAGAAATTCAAAACCAGCCTGGGCAATATCAAGACCCTGTCCTACAGAAGGAAAAAACACAAAACAAAACAAAAACTTACCTGGGCTCGGTGGCTCGCACCTCTAGTCCCAGCTACTCAGGAGGCTGAGGCAGGAGGATTGCTTGAGCCCAGGAGTTTGAGGTTGCAGTGAGCTGTGATGGTGCAACTGCACTCTAGCCCTCAGCAACAGAGCAAGAACCTGTCTCAAAAGCACAAACAAAAACAACAATGAATAGTCTTTTCAGACAAGATCGGGTATCAGGTGCATTCAAGGTAGACAAGAATAGTCTTTTCAGCAAATGGTGCTAGGACAGCTGGATATTCACATGCAGAAGAATGAAGTTGGATCCCTCCATCACACCATATACAAAAATAACTCAAATTAGATTATAGACCTGAATGTAAGAGCTAAAACTATAAAACTCTTATAGGAGTAAGTCGTCATGACCTTGGGTCATAAAATGGTTTCTTAGGTATGCACCATAAACACAACAACAAAAGAAAAAATATATAGATTTGACTTCATCAAAATTAAAAATTTTTGTGCTTCCAAGGACACCATCAAGAAGGTAAAAAGAAAATCCACAGAATGGGGAAAATATTTGCATACCATGTATTTGAAAAGGGATTTGCATTCAGAATATATAAAGAAGTCTTACAACTTAACAATGAAAAGACAAAATAGGTAAAGGATTTGAATAGACATTTCTCCAAAGAAGTCATACAAATTGTTAACAAGCACACAAAAAGATGCTCAACATTATTAGTCATCAGGTAAATGAAAATTAAAAAATTAAAATGAGATACTATTTTACACAAAAGCTAGTGTTGGTGAGGATGTGGAGAAATCATAAACCTTATACATTGCTGGTGGGAATTTAAAACGGTGCAGTCACTGTGGAAAACAATTTGGCAGTTCCTTTAAATGTTAAACATTAGAGTTACCAAATGACTCAGCAATTAGACCTTTAGATGTACACCCAAGAGAAATGAGAGCATATGTTCACACAAAAACTTGTAGCAGCAATTTTCATGATAGCCCAAAAAGTAGAAACAACCTAAATATCCTTCAAAGACAATTAGGTAAAAAATGTACAATGGAAGATTATTCAGCCATAAAAAGTAATGAATTGCTGATATATGCTACAATAGGGATGAAGCTTGAAAACATTATTTTAAGTGAAAGGAGTCATTCAAAAAAGGCCATATATTGTATAATTCCATTTATATGAAGTGTCCAGAATAGGCAAATCTATAGAGACAGAAAGTCGATTGATGGTTGGAAGGTTGGTGGGGTGGGGGAGGGCAGGGAGAAGGGGAGAAATGACTGCTATGACCACAGAATATCTTTTTGGGGTGATGAAAATGTTCTAAATTGACTGTGGTTATGGTTGCACAACTCCATGTACATAGTAAAAACCACTAACTTGTACAATTTAAACTGGTGAATTGAATGGTATGGTATATGAATTATATCTCAACAAAGCTAGTATATGTAAATGTATATAAAGTATCAGGTGGTGATAAGTGCTATGGAGAAGTATAAAGTAGAGAGGGAAGAAGAGCTGGGGCTGAAGGTTGGAATTTTAAATAGGGAGGTTATGTTAGGGCTCACTGAGAAGTTACTGCATGAACAAAGACTTTCTGAAGGAGCTGAGGGAGTGAGTCGGGTGGCTATCTAGGGGAAGAGCTTTCCAGGCTGCCTGGGTTTGGATCTTGACTTTGTCGTTGCCCATATACACGACCTTGGGAAAGTTATTTAACAGCCCTGTGCCTCAGTTTCTTTGTAAAATAATGATAATAAATAGTACCTATTTCAAAAGGTTATTGTATGGGTTAAATGAATTTTTAAAAAGAAAGTAAAGCACTTAGAACAGTACACTGGCACTAAATAAAATGCTTTATGGTTATTTTCATTAGTTCCTACTGAGCACATAGCCCTTGCATGCTAAGATGGAAGCAATGCCTGGAATGTTGGAGGAAGCAAGGATGCCAGGTGAGGCTGGAGTAGAAGAAGAAAGAGAGAGAACTAGGAGCTGGACAAAGGGCTTGTGGCTTTTACTCTGTGAGATGGGAAATCAATGGAGGGTTTTTTGTTTATTTGTTTAGAGACAGGGTCTCACTCTGTCACCCAGGCTGGAGTGCAGTGGCACAATCGTAGCTCACTGCAGCCTCAAACTGCTGGGCTGAAGCTATCCTCCCGCCTCAGCCTCCAGACTAGCTGGGGCTACGGGCATGCGCCAAGCCCAGCTAATTTTTAAAATTTTTTGTAGAGACAGGGTCTTGCTATATTGCCCCAGCTGGTCTTGACCTCCTGGTGTCAAGTGATCCTCCTTCCTCAGCGTTTCTCCACGCCCAGTCAATGGAGGGTTTTGAGCAGAGAAAAGACAATATCTGGTTCATGTTTTAACACCATCACTCTGGCTCCTGTGTTGGAAATATACTAAAAGGGAACAAGTATGCAATTAAGGAAACCAGTTCTGAGCTGTTGTAGTAATGTGAGAGATGGTGGTGGTGGTGGTGGTAGTAAGAAGTGACCAAATTCCGGCTCCGCTTCGAAGATAGATCCGACAGGCTCTATTGAAGGATTGGATATTGGCTATGAGAGAAAGAGACTGCAGTTTTGATCCGATCAATTGTCGGAATTCAGCTTCCATTTATTGAGATGAAGGAAGTCTGAGAGGGAGCCTTTTTATTTTTTTTATTTTTTGACGGGTGGAGTGGGGTGGCAGGGTGAATGAAGGGGGATTAAAATTTTAATTTCGGACATGAAAAACTTGAAATGCCTATTATACATTCGAGTGGACTAATGCTCAGGGGAGAGGTTCAGACTGGAAAGAGGATGGATCATTAGTTCTTTCACAAATATTTATTGAATTCCCATTCTGTGCCAGGTTCTATTCTAGGCTCTGGAGATACATGTGAGAATACCGACAAGCTCCTCAAGAGCTCAGCATCTGCTAGTAAAACAGGTCATGAACAAGTTAGCAATCAAGCGAGGTAACGCATGTAAAGTCTTTAAATGGGACAATGTACAATTGCCGTTGTTGTTTTTAATATTCGGTGTACCGCAGGCGCCAAAAGATGGGCCTTGCGATTTATAAGAGCCTCCGCCTCCCGACTGGGAGCTGCCAGGTGTCCCTGCCTCAGTGCAGGTCAGATCTCTAGCGCCTCGGAATGGCAGCATTGCGCAGGCGCAGCCTCAGTCGGGCGTCCTAGATGGACTGGAAAAGCCTCCGCGCAGGCGTGGTTCAAGCGGCCGAGAGAGCCAGGGGTTGGGGCGGGGCGGGGCGGGCTCGGAGTGAGCCTGCGCACTGCGCGTTCTTGCCCGAGGAGCCGCAGTCTCGAGAGCGCCAAGGAGGTGTTTCGGTAGTGTCCGGCAAGCCTTTCCCGCGAACCGGGTGTCGTTGGGCTGCACCCCGGGCGGGGACGTCCGCCGGGCACAGGAGGGGTGCACGATGCCGGTGAGGAGAGTCGCTCCGCCGTTGGGGTTTCTTCTCATCCCAGCGGCCTGGCCCGGGGGCGCGGCCGTTGCCATGGAGGCGCGGAGCATGCGGGCGTCCGGGGTGGGGGGGGGGGGGGGCCCGGCCCGGTGGGCCTTGGCGGTTAGGGAGCCTTGGCGGGTCAGCCCCGGGTCCACGGGGGTCCAGCCGGTCTTGGGAGGGGTCCGGGGCAGGCCCTGCTGCCTCCGTCGCTGCTGGAACCCGTGGGGCCTGCGCTGCTTGACATAAAGGCGCTGTGCCGGAGGATGCGCTCTGGCTCCCAGCCCTACCTGCTGAGTAGGGCGTCTGGGAGCGGCCGCGGAGGGTCTGTTTGGATGCTCCGCACCTCGTGGGGTCTCTGCGCGGCGGAGCCAGGCTCCAGAGGCGGCAGAGCGAAGGCCGCCTGCTCCTGTTCCAGGCCCCTGACTCAGACTCTCCTAGGCTCGAGCTGTCATTCCTCTTGTGGTGCTTTAGCTTACAGTGCAGAGTGTAACCTGTAGGTGTCTTTGTGTGTGTGTGTGTGTGTTGGTGGTGGTGGTATGTTATCTTTGTGTGGTGTCAGTGGTATGTTATCTTCCAGGATTTCACAGATTGCTATCGTGCACTTAATAATGGGACATTGCGAGCCCAATAAAGAGTCATGGAGGAAACTTGAGCTATGGTCGGTTATTTACTGCTTGGGAGTCCTTGGACAATTATTTAATCTGTCTGGGTCCTTAGTTCCCACATAATTAAACTTTTCCTCATGGCGGTGTTGTCAGGGTGAAATAATGCACAGGAGACTTGAAGGACAGTGCTTGATATTTAGCATTAAATGCTCTATAGTTGTTCTAGTTCATTGCTTTCAAGTTATTAATTTAATAAATATTGTGCTCCAACCACATGCTAGGCACTGGAGATACAATATTGAACAAAACTAGGCAGGTTCTTGAACCTGGAAAGAGAGAAGCTTGCCTTATTGGGCATAGGTGAAAACCATACACATTTACAGAGATAAGACACATAACCTTAATGAATGAAGTGGGTGGGTGTCCTACAATAGATGGAAATAGATTCTGGTGAATTGGAAAGTGTTGCCATGTAGGAATGATGGCCTACAGATATAAGATCATCTAATTTTTTCAAGAGACTTTAGAAATAGTTTTTGTGAAATTTATCAATTTTAGCAACTAATTCAAAAGATTTTAAATACTGTGAGCTTATCAAAAGAACTTTGTGGTCTGAATTCAGTCCCTTGACTTCCTGTTTGCAACCCCTCATGTAGACAAAGACAGACATTAATCAGATAATGAACAGACAAAGTAAAATTGTGTCCATGAAGGGGAGTGCAGGATGCTCTGAGAACCTATAAAAGTATTTGACCTAGTCAGGGAATTCTTCACAGATGAAGTAGCTATTGAGATCTGAGGGATAAGTACATGTTAACTAAGTGAAGAGGGAATTGAGGAATGTTCTAGGTGGAAGGAACAGCATATGGAAAGGCCAGTGGGCAGAAGGAGCATGGTGACTAGAAAAGGCCAAGAAGCCCAGTGTGGCTGTGGCAGAATGAGCCAGGCAGAGTATCTCATGGAATAAGCCCGGAGAAGTACACATGGGTAGGAGCCAGATTTTACAGGCCACCTTAAGGATTTTGATTTTTATCCTAAGATCTATGGGGAACCATTGAAGAATTTTAAGTAGGAGAGTGACATGATTAGATTTGTGTTGACACTGACTGCCATGTGGAGGATAGACTGTAGGGCAATCTCATTAGATGCAGGAGTATAGTTAGGAGGCTGTAATCCAGGGCCGAGATGATGGTGACCTAGATTAGGGTGATGAAGGTAGAGATGTAGAGAAGCATATTGTATTGATATAATCTGTTACTTATCAATGGCCGTGGCTTATATTTCTCTTTAATGCTTAGGAGAGTCTCTGAAACAGGAATTTAACAAGTATCTGTTCAACTAAATTGTTGAACTTTTTCACTTCATTAATAGGACTGTATTTTATTATAATCATATAAAATTTTAGAAATTGAAACTTTACATATACAAATGTTCATAAGGTTAGGTCATACTAAGACATTTTTCTCTGCCATTAGACTTTCTTTTCTGTCTTTAACTTACAGTCTTCGGTAAAGAAGATAAGCCATATATGGATTTTTACATGATGAAAAACATTTTACTAATGCATTATAGGAAATAAAACTAGAAGTCTCAGGGGAACAAAGGACCTACTATATTCTTGAATTAAAGTTGTTAACCATGTTCACTTGTGTTTTCCTACAGGCAGGAAACTCAGGATGTCAGGGAGTTTTGTGTAGAAAGACAATCTATAATATACTGGTTCATTTTCTGCTTGTACAGCATTTACTATAAATGTAAATTAGATTTTTTTCTCCCCTCTTTTGTGTAAAAGAAACTATTTTCCTCTTTGTATCTTTTAATAAGCTTTTTATATATGTGTATAAGATCTTTAATTACATTTAAAAAATATTTATGAAGTCCTTAATGTGTGCAAGGCACTGAAATGGCACAGTAGCCTTTTTCAAATGATAAATTTAATCTGTTGAGGGTAAAAATAAATATTCTTTTCATTATTTGTAAATATTGTCTCCACCAGATCAATAAATCAGAGAAGCCAGAAAGCTGCGATAATGTGAAGGTTGTTGTTAGGTGCCGTCCCCTCAATGAGAGAGAGAAATCAATGTGCTACAAACAGGCTGTCAGTGTGGATGAGATGAGGGGAACTATCACTGTGCATAAGACTGATTCTTCCAATGAACCTCCAAAGACATTTACTTTTGATACTGTTTTTGGACCAGAGAGTAAACAACTTGATGTTTATAACTTAACTGCGAGACCTATTATTGATTCTGTTCTGGAAGGCTACAATGGTAAGTGAATACTTTATATAGTTTACTCTTTTAAAAACATCTTTATTGAGGCATAATTTATGCACCATAAATTCACTTATTGTAACTGTACAGTTTGACGAGTTGTGGTATATATATACAGTTGTGAAACCATCACTACAATCCAGTTTAGAACACTCCCATCATCCCCAAAAGCTCCTTTACGTCCATTTGCAGTCTCACCCCCAGGCAACCATTGATTTGCTTTCTGTCATTGTAGTTTTGCCTTTTCTTTAAATTTCATCTAAGTCGCATCATACAATATGTCATTTTTTTAATCTGTTTTCTTTCATTTAACATAATGTTTTTGAAGTTAATCCGTCTTTTCAATGTATCAGTAGTTTGTACCTGTTTATTGCTGAATTGTATTCCATTGTATGAATATACCACATTTTGTTTTTGCATTCGCTAGTTGATAGAAATCTGGATTGTTTTCAGTCTTTTGGCTATTACAAATAATGCTGCTATGAACCTTCCTATATATGTGTTTGTGCAGACATTTTAAAGTTTCTCTTAGATAGATACTTAGGAGTGGAATTTTGGGGTGATATCATAAATGTCTGTTTTACAAAGGTAGTGCCTGTACAACTTTTTCCCCCCCCATCAATACTGTATGAGGGTTCCAGTTTCTTTACATTCTTGGCACCGCTGAGATTGTCGAGTTTTTAAATTATAGGCATTCTAGAGGATCTGTAGTGATATCTCATTGTGTTTTAACTTGTGTTTACCTAATGACTAATGATGTTGAGCTTCTTTTCCTGTAATTGTTAGTCACTTGAATGTCTTCTTTAGTGAAATGTCTCTTAAAATATTTTGCCCATTTAAAAATTTCGTTGGCTGTCTTCTTATTCTTTGTATATTCTAGACTGAAATATTTGATTGGATAATGTGATTGCAAATATTTTCTCCCAGTCTGTGGCTTGTCTTTTCATTTTCTTAATGATGATTTTTGAAGAGAAAAAGTTTTGAATTTTGTAAGTTCAGTTTATCAGTTTTTTAAAATAGATTATGCTTTTGGTAATACAGCTAAGAAATTTTTGCCAAATCCAAGGCCACAAAGATTTTCTCCTCTGTTTTCATCTAGAAATTGAATAGTTTTAAGTCTTACATTTAGGTCTGTGATCCATTTTGAATTAACTTGTATATTGGGTGAGGTAGGATCTAAGTTATTTTTTTTCTTTCCTTCCTTTATATTTTCTTCTTGCCTATGGATATCCACTTGTTCCAGCGTCATTTGTTGAGTAGACTGTTCTTTCCCTATTGAATTAACTTGGCACTTTTGTCCAAAATCAATTGACCACAATTGTGAGGGCTTATTTCTGGATTGTCTATTCTATTCCATGTTTATCCTGTCTTGATTACTGTGGCTTTATAATATATTTGGAAATTAGGTAGTATGTATTCTTCATCTTTGTTATTTTTTCAAAATTGTTTTTTTTTTTTTTTTTTAAAGACGGGGTCTCACTCTTGTCAAAATTGTTTTGATTTTTCTGTGTCCTTTGTGTTTTCATATAAATTTTAGAATCACCTTATCAATTTCCACAAAAAAACCTGCTAGGATTTTGATAGGGATTGTGTTGAATTGTTATTCTGTTAATTTTGAGTCCTCCAATCCATGAACATGATATCTCTCTCCATTTACTTATATCTTGCTTAATTTCTCTCATCAGTATTTTGTAGCTTTTAGTGTGCAGGTCTTGTACTGCTTTTGATTAATTTAGTCTTAAGTATTTTTTATGCTGTTGTGAATAGAATTGTTTTCATAATTTCATTTTTGGATTGTACATTGCTAATATATAGAAATGCAGTTGATTTCTTTAGGTAGCTTTTTTATTGAGATAAAATTCAAACAACAAATTTATTATTTTAACCATTTTACAGTGTACATTTCATAGATTTTTAGCACTTTCACAATGTTGTGCAATTGTCACCACTATCTGTTTCCAGTACATTTCCATCACCCCAAAAAGAAACCCTGTACCCATTAGCAGTCACTCCCAATCCACCCCCCTCTCATTCCCCTAGCCAAGCAATCACTAATCTGCTTTCTGTATCCATGAGTTTGCCTATTCTGGGCATTTCCTATAAATGGAATTATTCAATATATGGCCTTTTGTGGACGACTTCTTTCACTTACAATAATGTTTTCAAGCTTCATCCCTATTGTAGCACATATCAGCAATTCATTACTTTTTCTGGCTGAATGATATTTCATTATATAGATATACCATATTTTGTTTATCCATTTATTAGTTGGTGAACATTTGTGTTGTTTCTACTTTTTAGCTATTATGAATAATGTTACTTTGAACATTCCCGTACAGATTTTTGTGTGAACATATGTTTTTAATTCTTTTGGGAATATACCTAGGAGTGGAATTGCTGGGTCATATGATAACTTTGTTTAACCTTTTGAGGATCTGCCAAACTGTTTTCCACAATAGCTGCACCATTTTACATTCCCACTACCAATATGTGAGGTTTCCAATTTCTCCACATCCTTGCCAACATTTGTTAGTGTCTTTTTGATTATAGTTATCCTAGTGAGTTTGAAGTGATATCTCATTGCAGTTTGCAGTTGATTTTTGTATATTGACCTTGTATCCTGCAACCTTGCTAAACTTGCTTATTAATTCTAGTAGATTTTTTGTTTTGGTTATTTTTTTGTGTAAATTCCCTAAGATTTTCTGTATGTAAGATTATGTTGTCTGAAAGTAAAGACAGTTTTTACTTTTTTCTTTCCATTCTTTATGCCTTTAATTTCTTTTTGTTGCCTGGTTTCACTGGCTAGAACCTCTAGTAAATATTGAACAGAAGTGGTGAGACTGGACATTTTGGTCTTGTTCCTGATCTTAGGGAAAATGCATTCATTCTTTCACCAGTAGGTATGATGTTATCTATAGGTTTTTCACAGATACCCTTTATCAGATTGAGGAAGTTTGCTTCTGTTGTTTATTTGCTGAGAGTTTTTTTTAGGAATACATGTTGGATTTTGTCAAATGCAGTTTTTTTCTGCACCTATTGAAATCGTGGGTTTTTTTGGTAAAAGTTTATTAATATGGTCAATTACACTGATTGATTTTTTTTTTTTTTTTTCAAGATACAGGGTCTCATTCTGTCACCCAGGCTGGAGTGCAGTGGCATGCTCATAGCTCACTGCGGCCTCAAACTCTTAGGCTCAGGCAATCCTCCTGCCTCAGCCTCACGAGTAGCTGGGACTACAGGTGTCCGCCACTACGCCCAGCTAATATTTTTATTTTTTGTAGAGGCAGGGTTTTTCTGTGTTGCCCAGGCTGGTTTCAAAATCCTGGATTCAAGTGATTCTCCCACCTTGGCCTCCCAAAGTGCTGAGATTATAGGCATGAGCCGCTGCCTTAATGGCCTTTAATGGTTTTCAAATGTGAAATCAGCTTTGCCACTTGGTCATGTTCTTTTCATATATTGTTAGATTTAATTTGCTAAAATTTTGTTTAAGATGTTTGCATCTATGTTCCTGAGGGATATAAGTATGTAGTTTTCTTGTAATGTCTTTGGCTGCTTCTGGTGTTAGGATAATGCTAGTTTCATAGAATGAGTTGGAATGTATTCCCTTCCTTTCAGTTTTCTAAAAAAATTTGTCTAGAATTGGTATTATTTATTCTTTAAATGTTTGGTAGAATTCATCAGTGAAGCCATCTGGCCTTGGAGTTTTCTTTGTAGGAAGGTTTTTAACTATAGATTCAATTTCTTTAATAGATACAGGACTATTCAGGTTATCTGTTTTTTTCTTGAGTGAGTTTTGGTACTTTGTCTTTCATGAAATTTGTGTATCTAAGTTGTCAAATTTATTGGCAAACAGTTATATTCTCTTGTTATTTTAGTATGTTAGAATGTAGTGATACAACTTTTCTCATTCTTGGTATTGGTAATTTATGGCTTTTCTTTTTTTCCTGATTAGTCTGGCTAGAGGTTTATCAATTTTATTGATCTCAGAGAACCAGCTTTTGGTTTTACTAATTTTCCTATCTTGTTTTTATGTTTTCTATTTCATCTATTTCTCCTCTGATCTCATTGTTTCTTTTCTCCTACTTACTTTGGGTTTAATTTGTTCTTTTCCTACTTTCTTGAGGTGGAAGCTGAGGTCATTGTTTTGAGACCTACCTTCTTTTCTAATATAGCGATTTAATGCTATAAATTAACCCCTGAGTAGTGTTTTAATGGCATCCCACAGATTTTGACATACTATGTTTTCATTTTCATATAGTTCAAAATACTCTCTACCTCCTCACATCGATCCCTGGGTTATTTAGAAGTGTGTTACTTAGTTTCCAAATATTTTGAGATTTTCCATAGATTCTGTTATTGATTTCTAATTTAATCCCATTTTAGTCACAGAACATGCTTTGTATGACTGGAATCTTTTTAAATTTATTGAGACTTGTTTCATGGCCCAGAATGTAGTTTATTATTATTAAATGTTTTGTGTGTACTTGAAAAGGATGAATATTCTGCTATTGTTGGATGAAAGTGTTCTGGATATGTCTATTAGGTCAATTTGTTTGATAGTGTTGTTCAAATCTTATCTGTACTTACTTATTTTCAGTCTACTTGGTCTGTCAACTATTGTGAGAGGGCTTTTGAGTTCTCTGACTATATTTTTGGATTTGCCTATTCCTTTTAGTTCTATCAGTTTTTGCTTTGTGTATTTTGAAACCTCATGAGTACCTAAATGCTTAAGATTTTTATGTCTTCTTGATGAATTAACATCTTTTTCATTATGAAATTATTCTCTTTATCCCTGGTAATATTCTTTGTTCTGAAACCTACTTGGGGACAGAAAAAGTATTTGAAGATAAATAATGGCTGAAATTTTCCCAAATTTCATGAAAACTACAAACTACAAGAATCTTAATGAGATGTAAAGACAAGAAGCATGAAGAAAAATACAACAAGGCACATCATAACCAAAGTACACTAAACCTGTGATAAAGAAAGAAATCAGGCTGGGTGCAGTGGCTCATGTTTATAATCCTAGCACTTTGGGAGGCCAAGGCGGGAGGATTGCTTGAGGCCAGGAGTTGGAGACCAGCCTGGGCAATAGCAAGACCTGATCTCTACAAAAAATAAAAAAAAAATTAGCCAGGCATGGTGGTGCAAGCCTGTAGTCCAGCTACTCGGGAGACTAAGGCAGGAGGATCACTTGAGCCCCGGGGTTTGAGGTTGCAGTGAGCTATGATGATGCCACTGCACTCTAGCCCTGTCAACAGAGCAAGACCTTGTCTCAAAAAAAAAAAAAAAAAAAAAAATCTTAAAAAGCAACCAGAGAAAGACATGTTTATGTATAGAAGAACAATGATAAGGATGAAAGCAGATTTCTAGTTAGAAATAATGCAGGTGAGAACAGAGTAGCAAAATATCTTTAAAGTATAGAAAGAAGAAACCATCAACCTACAATCCTATATTCAGTGAAAATATCTTTCAAAAACAAAGGTGAAATAAATGCTTTTTTAGACTACAAAAACTGAAAGAATTTGTCACCAGTAGACCTACACTATAAGAAATATTAAAGGAAGTTTTTCAGGGAGAAGGAAAATGGTATTCGATGGAAATATGGATCTACATGAAGGAAAGAAATTATAGTAAACTTGAAAACAAACCAATAGAAACAATCCAGAGAGAAAATAGAAGATGAAAACAAGGCCAGCACCCTGGCACACACCTTAATCCCAGCATGTTGGGAGACTGAGGCAGGAGGATTGCTTGAGTCCAGGAGTTTGAGGTTACAGTGAGCTATGATTATGCCACTGCACTGCAGCCCTCCAACCTGGGCAACAGAGCAAAACCCTGTCTCTAATTTAAAAAAAAAAAAAAAAAAAAAAGGACAAAAAAAGAGGAAAAAACCCACAAAATTTAACAGAGCATGAATGAGCTGTGGGGCAATTTCAGGCAGCCTAATATAGATTACATTGAGCAAGTTACTTAACCTCTCAAAGCCTCTGTTTCCCTAAATAAACTGTAGGAATACAAATAGAGCCTATCTCTTAGGATTGGCATGAAAATGAAATAAAAATGCATATAAAGTACTTGGCCTAGCACATAGCAAATGATTAGTAAATGGTAGCTGTTATCCTTATAAAGCTTATTTTTTATTTAATAATTCAATGTGTCCTGAAATTCAGTCTATGAGTTCATGATATTTTCAGCTCCTTTGAATGCAGTAAGTTATATTTCTAATGGCAGAGTTTGAAACATTTAGTCAGTTTCAAAAAACAATTGAGACTTTTTTATTTCCATGTGTAAAAAATAGCTTCTGTTATGATTAATTTATTTTCACAAAAAGGTCTGAAAAGGCTAGTATGATTAATTTGTCTTTACAAAAAAGTCTGAAAAAAGTTGAGGTTAACTGAGTAGAGTGGTAATAGTCAAACCTTTTTCATTTATGCTATCACATCCTAGGCTATCTTCTTATGCTACACTATCTCCTGACCACTACTCCAGCCCTCTGTTTACTCCACATGTACCCTTTCTTTCTTCCAATTCTTTGTTCACAGTATAGCCAGACTGATTGTGATGTCACTCCTCTGACTGAAAAATCATTCTATGGTTTCACTTTGCTTTTAGAATAAGTTCTAAAAACTTTAATGTGGTCTTCATGACCCTGTGTGATTAAGACCCTGCTAGTTTCTCTAGTTCTGTCTGCATCCACTTTCCTTTTCCATCTGTTTTTTCCATTCTGGTCTCATTTAATTTCCTCAAAATTTCCATTCTCTTTCTTGCCTCTTGCTGTCCACTCTGTTCGTATTTGATTCTTTTTTGCATTTCAGATGTAAACCTCACCTCTTTTTGGAAAGCCTTCCCTGATCTCCTCTCCCTCTTCCTCTCACTTTAATTCCTCTGCCTAGTTTATGTCCTTTACTCCTGTGGTCCCCAACCCCTGGTACCAGTCTGTGGCCTGTTAGGAACTGGGCCACACAGCAGGAGGTGAGCGGTGGGCGAGTGAGGGAAGCTTTATCTGTATTTACAGCTGCTCCCCATCGCTCGCATCACCACCTGAGCTCTGCCTCCTGTGAGATCAGCGGCAGCATTATGGTGAGTTGTATAATTATTTTATTATATATTACAATGTAATAAGAATAGAAATAAAGTTCATAACAAATGTAATGCACTTGAATCATCCCAAAATCATCCCTCCCTTTCCTCCCACCCTCTCACCCCCCATCTGTGGAAAAATTGTCTTCCATGAAACTGGTCCCTGGTGCTGAAAAAGGTTGGGGACCGCTGCTTTACTCCTGTCTAGAACTACATGTTTCTCGTTCTCAGTACTCATCATGCTTATAATTATTCCACGAATATCTCCTCCCCAAGATTATACACACCGTAAGATTGAGGATTGTATTTGTTTTGTCGTCTGTCTCTGGTACCTACCAAAGTGCCAGCCTCAGGGGTATAGTAAATACTTGTTGATTATAAATGAATTTCAATATTTAGAAAGTTTAAATTGTATCTGCAGTTACTTGCAGTAATTGTATTTCACCTTTTTGTTAATGTCCCCTTTTTCTTATAGCTGTTACTTTAAAACAATTTTTCAAAAAAATAATGTACTTATTTTACGACTAAGAGGAAAAAAGCTATCATTTACTGGTACTGTCTGCCAGGCATCATGTCGGTCACTTGAAATAAATTGTTTCATTTGGTTCTTACTATCAATATAGAGTTGTAATTCTTATCCCCATTTTACCACAGAGAAGACAGTCTCTGAGTAGATAACTTGTCTGAGGTCAAGTGGCTAAAGTGTGGCCGATGTGGATTCAAAATGAGGTTTTTCTGCTGTAGAGCCTGTATTCTTTTACTGTACTCAATACTGCCTTCTCCAATTTAATGTCCACAATAAGTAATTAATGTATACATTACAAGAAATTTCTTATAATTAGCTGTAATGTAATATTTTTACATTTAATTCTTGGAGTTTTTTTTATTAATAATTAGGAATGTCTCTTTGACTCTGGTGCTTTAACAGTGCTTTGTTTATGTGGCACAGAGTACATATTGTAATTGTTGATAGTAAAGGTGAAATTTGTGTTAGGATAAATTTTGAATCCAGGGAAGAAATTACATCCGTGTCAAAGGACTTAATTTTAACAGCTATTTTTCTGTAGCATTGGACTCTAAAAACTGACTGATTCTCTTCATTATTTTCAGGGACTATTTTTGCATATGGACAAACTGGAACAGGCAAAACTTTTACCATGGAAGGTGTTCGAGCTGTTCCTGAACTTAGAGGAATAATTCCCAATTCATTTGCTCACATATTTGGGCATATTGCAAAAGCAGAGGGTGATACGAGGTAAGAGAGAATTCTTTTATTTTCTAATATTGAGAAGTACAAACACAGGAAAGGCACATAGGTGTAAATTTTATAAACACATTTTAAAACTGTTCTTATAAATATTTCACTATCTTGTATGTTTTAAAAATGGTGTTTTATAGATTTTTGGTTCGAGTGTCTTATTTGGAAATATATAATGAAGAAGTTCGTGACCTTTTGGGCAAGGATCAGACACAAAGGTTAGAGGTAAGGATAAATGAAATTGGAATACCTTTCAAAGCAACAGAATGTTTACTATATTAAGGTCTGTTTTGTACAAAAGGTACTTTTAATATTTTAAGTAACCTTGTACATATATTAATATAATTTCATACATGTGCAGACATATCTGGGGGTAAATAAGTGAAGCAGGATTGCTGAGTCAGGTGGTAAATGGTAAATTTGATAGAGATTGCCAAATATTTTAGTATTTTAAGATATGAGAAACAACAAGAAAAGGTTAGCCTTTAAAATATTAATATTGGAATTTTGGTTGCAATTGCATTGCCAGTAAAACAATTGGAGAATAATGTATGTAGAATAACAGTAGCCACCATTGTGGAATGGTATAGAATGTATGTGGAACAACAGCAGCCACCATTACTGAGCCCATACAATGTGGTGTAGGCATTCATTGCAGTACCTGGTAGTTGGTGGTAGTAGTGCATACTTTATTTCATTTGCTCTTCCTAGTAGTTCAGTTTTACTGGTATGGAAACTGAAATTTTGAGGGGTTTCATGACTTGCTCAAGATCACATAGCAGGCCAGGCGCCGTGGCCCATACCTGTAAACCTAGCACTCTGGGAGGCCTAGGCGGGAGGATTGCTTGAGCTCAGGAGTTCAAGACCAGCCAGAGCAAGAGCGAGACCCTGTCTCTACTAAAAATAGAAAAATTAGCCGGGCATTGTGGCACACGCCTATAGTCCCAGCTACTGGGAAGGCTGAGGCAGGAGGATCACTTCAGCCCAAGAGTTTGAGGTTGCAGTGAGCTGTGATGACACCACTGCACTCTACCCAGGGTGACAGAGCAAGACTGTCTCAAAAAAAAAAAAAAAAAATCAAATAGCAAGTGAATGATGTATCATCTAGGATTGAGAAGGTGGTTTCTGGGGCCCTACTCTTAGCTTGAATTCTGGCTCTGATCTTCAGCCAGTCACTTAACCTCTGTAAGCCTTAGTTTTGTCATATGAAAATGGAAATAATAATGGTATCTACTTTACAGGATTATTGCCAACATTAACAAATTAAAGCAAAGCGTTTAAATCAATGCCTGACAAAATAATCCATAAATGTTAGCTTTTTTTTCTTTTTAAGTTTACTATATAAACTGAGTTTTTGGAGCAGTATATTACAGTGTTAGGGACTGTTTGTGCTTGTTGGACCTTCATGAAGGCTTATTCTGTAATGATAACATGTATACAGCAAATGTAGAAACAAATTGTTGCCATCTTTAGTTTTGATGGATACTTTGTTAATTCTATACTTTTTTTTTTTTTTAATTCTATACTTTTTTATCTCCTAAAAGTTTGTTGTTTTATTGTGCAAATTCTAGGAGAAAAATCATTTGGAAAGAACATTTCCATTTTTGTACCTGTAGTTATAGATCAGATTTATCCTCAGGAACATTCTTGTCATTAGTTCTCAACCCTGGTAGACCCAATGCACCCCCCCCCCACGTTTTGTTTTTGAGGCAGGGTCTCGCTCTGTCACCCAGGCTGAGTGCAGTGGTGTGATCATAGCTCACTGCAGCCTTAAACTCCTAAGCTTAAGCCATCCTTCTGCCTCAGCCTCCTGAGTAGCTGAGACTACAGGCGTGTGGCACTGTACCTGGCTGATTTTTCTATTTTTTACAGAGATGAGGTTCTTGCTATGTTGTTCAGGCTGATCTTGAACTTCTGGCCTCAAGCAGTCCTCCTGTCTTAGCCTCCCAAAGTGCTAGGATTACAGGCGTGAGCTGCCATGCCTGGACTTTTTCTTTTTTGGCAGAGTCTCGCTCTGTTGCAGTGGCTCGATCATAGCTCTCTGTATCCTTGAACTTCTGGGTCAAGTGATCCTCTCACCTCGGCCTCCCCAAATGGTGGGATTATAGGCATGAGCTTCTGTGCCTAGCCTCAGTGCCCCTTTTTATAACACATATTTTGAGTATCCTGAAATAAAATTCATAAATGATAAAATCTACCTACACACGTAATTTTTAAAAATCAGTATATTGCCCTACTGTAATATAAAGGAGAATAAAATTAATTTTTAAAATACTATTATTTCAGTATGCAAATGCTTAGATATGAACACAATGACATAATTAGAGGCCTATAGAATCACCATAACTACAAAAGCAACAAATGCAGAGTGTCACAGATATGTTGTATTGATGATCTAAACACCTTGATTGGTGTTGTGGTCAATGATATGGTCTTTTAAAATAGTGACTAGCTCTTTGTAGAGTTCTGAGTAAAATAAAGTACAGTTCTTTCCTCAGTTTTCCTGTATTCCTACATTATATTATTGCTATTATTACTATCACCAGAGAAAAGCACTTCATCTTCATATGCAAAATAAAGTTACATATAGATAGACCCAGATGTAATTATCTGGGTCTTGACTCAGATAATTATAAATGGTTTTTTTACCCATGTGAATATCTGGAAGGACTTCCAAAATTGTGAGGGACAGTTCTTCATTGGGTAAGGCTATCCCACCCATTTCAGGATGTTTAGTATCCCTGGTATCTGCCTATATACAAATAGTGTCTTCAAGTGAACTAGAAACTCCCCCACAAATTTCTAAACATTCTGGGGAAGAGGAATAACTGCCCCATTGAAATCCATTGTTGTAAAGTGTGTTCATTATAGAAATTAAATTCCTGTGTTCATGATAAAAATTCTTTGCTAGCACTACCATCCATTTTTTTTAACTTTCACAAATTTGGAATCATATTTTGTTTCTTCATCTTTCATGTCTAATCAGTTATCTACACTTACTAATTGAATTTTGAATTAATATCATGTCGTGACTGGAAAAGACCTTAGAGTTAGTAAAGACCAGTAGTTCACAGACTGATGTGTTTGAAGTACGTTTGTTTCCAGTCTGTAGTGCAATGAACACAAAAAGTGAAAGTAGGTGCTTAAAAACTTTGATAGCAATTTGACATTGCCATGGTATCCAAGTGCATGATTTTTGTGTTTTACAAAATTATCAGATTGGGAATGTACACAGTGTCCTTTATCATTTTTTAGAAGCATTGATGTAGACCAATACTTTTAAAACCTTTTAAAAGGTATAAAGCATTTAAATGCTTTCATCAAACTAGACCTGTGTGGAAGCTCAATGTGCAAATTTCATGTAAGTGAAGCTCTCTTTAGAACTTGTCTGGGCCTGAAGACCTCCAAACTCCCACAGTGGCCCCCTCAGTGCCACTAGGGACCTCTAGGGCTTTTCAGAGCATGGTCTTAAACCCATGGTTTATAGAGACCAACACATTCTTTTTACTGCTAATAAAATAGGGGCTTAATTTATATCCCGTGACATAAAGGATAATTTTTCCTAATTTGTAAATATATCTTATACATTTTTATAAAAGAGGCACACACATACACCCAAACCCCAACTAGACTGAGAATAAACATGGGGAATGTAGTGTCTGCTCTTATAACTTTTGTCCCTGGAATTGTTTTCAAATTTTTGTTTGTCTTCTGTGTCTGTGAGGTCTTACTACCTGTGGAATGGCTTTCCCCACTGGCAGCCACAGGCTTCTGCGTCAGTTTTACTTTATTCTGTTGGCTTGTACAGGTGACTCATTGGGCCCTCCAAAGTGAATTTTGTATATGCAGCACTACTTGTATTTTAGTTAAATCTATCCTAAATACATTCTTTAAATTTGGTAAAAGTCCTCATAAGGTAACTCACAGAAAGATAATATTTTTACCTGGATACCATAGATCTGATTATTTCACTCAGCTGCTTGAAATTCTCCAGATTACTGTTAGCATAAAGACCAGTAACCGTTCTTAAATTGTCTCTGCCAATCGGTATAACCAGATATCCCACCTATTTCCCTCTATTTCCTGCTCTCTCCAGCTACCCTGTCTTTTTTGTTTTGTTTTTTATTTTTTTGAGTGCCTAGTTTTTTCTAATTTCAGGATCCTTACTCATATTCTTCTCTTCCTACCACAACCCAGACTGTCTACCTCATATTTCTTCTTCAAGCTTTAGCTTAAACATCATCTTGGGGAAACTTAGCTTGTTCCCTTCCTTCACTAGCTTGGTGTTCTGTAATATATTCCCATACTGTCCTGTATTTTTTCTTCACGACATCATCTCAATTGAAATAAAATAATTTTTGTGTGTAATTATTCATTTGTATGTTCTCCCTATAGATTGTTACCACCACGATTAACAGTCTATAGGGATTGTGTCTATCTTGTTCATCACTGTATCCCACCACCTAGTAGAGTGTCCAACACATAGTAGATGCTCAGTAAATAATTTTGAAAGAATTATTGATATAAATGTAAAGTCTTTTTTTTTTTTTAGGTTAAAGAAAGACCCGACGTGGGAGTTTATATCAAAGATTTATCAGCTTATGTGGTAAATAATGCTGATGATATGGATAGAATTATGACACTAGGCCATAAAAATCGTAAGTGTCATGCTTAATTGTGATTAAACATCTGTCTGTTGAGTAGGCTGGTTTAAAGCAAAACTGGTATGACACCTTGCCCTGTAGAGACTGGATTTTTAGGCTTCTTGAAAGTCATTCCCTTTGATTATTTACTATATAGCAAGCATATATGAATGAATGATGTCACAGACCGTTTTCTGTTGACCAAAATTTTGTTTCTTTTTAATAGTGCTAAACCTTGAAGCTCTCACATAGCTGTCTCTTGTTAGCTATAACAATATTGGTAACATTTATTGAGCACTTAGTAAGTGGGAAGTGCTTGTGTTAAGTGTTTTATGAGGATGATCCCTTTTAATCCTCACAATAGACTTATGATGGTATTAAATTCCTACTTTATGAATGAGGAGGCTGAGACTGAGTTTAAGTAACTTGTCCAAGGTAGTATAACTACTAAGTGTAGAATGAGTGTTCAAACCTAGGCCATTAGTCTGCATTAACCAGGACTGTACTGCCTCCCTTTTGTTGAAAAGAAAAGCAAAATAAAATTAAATTTGAAAAATTGCATTATTTTTAGGAATTTTTTTAAAGTTTTAATCTAAAGAATAAGAGGCTTAAGCAATATTTAAGATATAGATGTCCTAGGCTTAGTACTAGAGATGCTGCTAATAGTAATTAGAAATTAAAAGGTAAGAAATAGGAAATGAAAAATTTTTATAAGTTTTTATGACTTGACAATAGATCTATCAAACTCAAGGAAATTAAACAAAAAATTTAAACAATCAATTGCATTCTTATAAACCAAGTAATAGAAAGAAAAAGACTAATCAGAAAAAGACCAAATCTTAGAAAAATGAGCAAAAGATATGGATGTTATTCACAGAAGATATACTTCCTGATATAGTCTGTGTGTGCATAGGCATGTGTGTTTATATTTTTAGTGAGAGAGTGCTTGTCCTCTTTCTTTTTTAGTCAGATAATAGCATACTTTATTCACTCAATAATATTATCTTGAAGATCCTTTCACATGAACACATATTAGCACATATATAGACATGTAAAAATAACTACATAGTATTTCATTGGATGGATGTACCATAATTTATTTACTAAGTCTTTTATTGATGGACTTTTGGATTGTTTTCAATCTTGCTATTATGAGCAATACTACAGTAAATATTCTTGCATATACATGAGTTTATATACACAGGCATATTTATAGAATAAATTTTTTCATACCCTTTGAAAAACATAAAAATTTAATTTTCTTTCTTATTTCAAAATAAATATTGTGACAAAAAATAAAGTAGTAAAGGTGTTTTTTGTTTTCTTTTTATTTCCATTATGTGATGTATCAGTAAGTTGGAGTATTGAGTCTACTTGATTGCTATTAGCTCTTCCTTCTTAGGGATTGTAAAGTTCAATGTAAGTCACTTTTAACAGCATATCTGTTGCATTGCTTTATTTTTATAAGTAGAAATACAGAAAAATCACATTCATAAATAGCATACTTTGCTTACCTTGCAAAGACAACAGGTATTAAAATATTTAATATGATTTTTTTCAAAATACAAGTTCTATCCCACCTCAAATTGAAAAGCACCGCCACAGTGTGATATGATAATCAACATAGCTATGAAACTATTCCTACCCTTTGACCTAGTAATTCCAGTTTGGAAAATGTATTCCAAGGAAATAACCCCAAAGAGAAAGAAGGGATCTATTCAAAGTTGCTCACATTAGTATCACTCATGAGGGCCAGTCCCAAATGTTTTACAGTAAGTAAACAGTCCCAAATGTTTTACAGTAAGGGAATAACAAAAAAAAATTGTAGTGAAATTATCAGGTTTTAACATGGAAATACACATAGGAAATAATGCTAAGTGGAAAAAAACATAAGATAAATTAAGACCTAATACTCTGTGAAAACATGTATGTGTATCACTGCTGATCAGATGATGTGAAGTGATATCAAATTTAATAGCTGTCTATATTTTTGGAAAAAAATTCATAATTTAATTTAAAAGAAAATAGAAAAGTATATATGGATTCACAAATCCTTGTGTTTTCTTTCACTAATTTTTCATTTACTTTCTATCATCAGGCTTTTTTTTATCAGTGCAATTTATATTCTAATTATCTGACTTTCATATAGTCATATGCTAATAAAGAATACCCTTTTAATGTTTAACTTCTAAAATCAAAGCTTGCATAGAGAAGTCCTGCATCAATATATAGTAGGAAGATAATTTTGGCATTGGGTAAAATTAACAATGCTTTTAAAATAATTTGGAATTTAAGAAAAAAACTAATATATGCCTATTGTAAAAAACAAAACAGATGTTTTTCTTTGTTTACACAGTATATTCATGTAAAGTATTTATACACATACAAATACTTAGTATATTTTGAATGGATGTTTTTATTTTACTGAAATGTGATCATAGATCATACTATGTATGCCTTCCTAACTTGCTTTTTAAAAAATTCATATGTTATGGGCATCTTTCCATGTCAATAGATACAGCTCTACCTATTTTAACAACTGCTTAGTTATCCATAGTTTGGCTATTCTATGATTGACTAACCATTATCCTATTGGTTGTTTCTGGTCTTTCACCATTGCAAACAATGCTGCACTGAATATTCTTGTATTATCTAATGCATATATGCAAGTCTTTATGTGGTTTAGATGCCCAGAACATAATTCTCTTTAGATATAGCTGAATCAGCAATAATTTTTCCAATTTTTTTAACAATGTATTTTTTTGGTGTAAATTAGTTATTTTTTTAGGCAGTAATACTTGGGATTGAAATTAATTATTTAGTGTTAAAACCATGTCTTTAATATGAGAAACTACCAATTTTTTTGTTATTAATATAAAGTATAAGAAATTTCATATGTCTAAATATACACTCATGCTTTTGTGGTTTAGCTATGTTCTCTGACTGTTGACTGTGATTAAATTAAGTATTTTAAACTGTTCTGGATATTTAATTATAATATTTTTAAAGACATTCTATGTACCACTTTTAAAGAGTTTCCTTTCTTTATTAAAGGTTCTGTTGGTGCAACTAATATGAATGAACATAGTTCCCGTTCTCATGCCATCTTTACAATTACTATAGAATGCAGTGAAAAGGGTGTTGATGGTAACATGCATGTCAGGATGGGGAAGCTCCATCTTGTAGATCTTGCCGTAAGTAGCAGGATACGTACTTAAGGAATACTCTTTCTTGTATTTTATAAAGGAGTAAGAATTAAAGTGAAAAGGTATGATTTACATATTTTTAAAATTGTTATTTGTGTGTGTGTTTAACTTATTATTTATTATGGAACATTTCAAAGGTATACAAAAGTAGATAGAATAGTATAATGATCCCCCATGTACCCATCACCCAACTTTAACAATTATCAGCTCATGGCTAATCTTGTTTCATCTACTCTCACCTATTTCTTACCTTCCTATATTATGTTGAAGTGAATTCTAGACAATGTATCAGATTTTTTACTATTAAATTACTTTTTTTTTAAAACCTTGGGTAGAATATTTTGTACTTTTTTATTTTAGCTTTACTTTTGTCTCTCTTTATTGCTAGGGTTCAGAAAGACAAGCAAAAACTGGAGCTACTGGACAGCGCCTAAAGGAAGCTACAAAAATCAATCTTTCGCTTTCCACCCTTGGTAATGTAATTTCTGCGTTGGTTGATGGAAAAAGCACTCATGTACCTTATCGTAACTCTAAACTGACACGTCTTCTTCAGGATTCCTTAGGAGGAAATTCAAAAACCATGATGGTAAGACTTAATTGGTGGTATAGTTAACATCAGACAAATTTAAGATTCCAGTTTATGCAAATAATTGACATGTATAACATTTTAAAAACTATTGATTATTTTACTTTTTAAAATTTGTGGTTATCCTTTCTGTAGTACACCATGTATATTAGCCCACAGCAGTGTTGTTTGGAAACCCATGTAGTTGACACTTTTTTGCAAGAAGGCCAGGGTGCATATGTGCTTAAAAAATTTTTTTTATATATTTATAATGGTAGTATTAATTTTAACTGTGTCAAGTGTAAAATTTTTTTTTTCCTAATTCAACAGTGTGCAAATATTGGGCCAGCAGATTACAATTATGATGAAACTATCAGTACATTACGGTATGCCAACCGTGCTAAAAATATTAAAAATAAAGCTAGAATTAATGAAGATCCGAAGGATGCTTTGCTTCGTCAGTTTCAGAAAGAAATAGAAGAACTGAAAAAGAAGCTTGAAGAAGGTAACTTTTTCTCAAAATATTAATCTTTATGTTGACTACAAATATGTTGTTTAACCCCTAAGTGTCCTAACAAAAACCACCTATTAAATGTTTTTTTGCACCTCTAACATTGATAGTTAAAAGAATATTTCTGGAAAGTAGCTTGGTACTTATGTACTTTAGCATTTTTATATTAAGCTTAAGTTAAATTACATAATATTGGTGTATGTAGTTTTTAAAAAAGTAATTCAGCTTTGCCATCCTTATTCCCATGACCTTTTATAGATTTCATATGACCGCTTGTTAAATAATTAATTTTTATTTGTCTCTGTGTAAAAGCAAATTCTACCACGTATGTATTTAGGTGAAAATGACCAAAGGTCTGGCTTTATGATTAATATCAGCTCACTGTTGTTTGAAGTAAAGAAAGATGTCAAACAGTCATTGGTAAACCAAGTTTGCTGTGAGTAAAAATGCATTGTGTGGCCTTAAAAATATGCTTTCATGCTTAAATTTAAACATGGGATTCTATTTTGGAAATTCTTTTCTAACAACATCATGCTAGAAAATTAGAAAGTTTGAATATTTTATTCATGAATGTGAGAAACTCCCAGTTATCATTAAGTGTTCAGTGACTCCCTGCTCCTTCTTGCTAGGGACAAATCCTTTCTGATTGGCATAGAGCTCCTTTGCATACCACATAAACAGAGGGCTTTGAAACTGCGCCTTTGCAGTCTGTGGGGAAACCGATTGGGTTAGAGGTGAAATCCAGAGATGCCAACATCACAAACGTTTAGAAAAGGTGCTGATTCAGTAAATTTGGGTGAGATTATTGAGGAAAAGCAGTAAGTGAACTCTCTCTTAGATAATGAAATTTCGTGTTTTAAATGTGACCACTAGGTGGTATTTATAGCCAGTATGTTTTAAAGATTTTTCATTTCTTAGCTAATGCTAAGTTGAATGCATACTTTTATTTTGCTGACTTTATTTTTTACATTTTTAATGTGGTAAAATATACATAAAATCTACCATTTTAACCATTTTTAAGTGTACAATTCAGTGGCATTAAGTATATTCACGTTGTGTAACTATCACCATTGTTCATCTCCAGAACTAAAATTTTTATCCCAAACAGAAACTCTTTACCCATTAAATACTAACTTCCCATTCCCTTCCCCCTAGTTCCTGGTAGCCACTATTCTACTTTCTGTCTCTAAGAATTTGACTATTCTAGGTACCCTATGTAAGTAAAATCATACTTTGTCCTTTTGTGTCTGGCTTATTTCACTTAGCATAATGTCTTCAAGGTTCATCCATGTTGTAGCATGTGTCAGAATTTCTTTCCTTTGTAAGGCTGAATAATATTCCAGTGTATGTGTATATTATATTTTGTTTATCCATTCATCCACCGATGGACATTTGGATTGCTGTCACCTTTTGGCTATTGTGAATAATGCTCCTGTGAATATGGGTGTAAAATACATGTTCGAGTCCTTGATTTAAATTCTTTTCGATATATACTCAGAAATGGAATTGTTGGATTCTATGGTAATACTATTTTTTAACACATTTCATTTTATTTGTGCTCTTATGATGTTTGTTTTTGTAATCCAGTTAATAGAGTTGGTCATATAAACAATAAAAAAGTAAGCAAAAGCATTAAAATAATAATTTTTAAACTTTTTATTTTAAAATGATTTTAGACTTGTAGAATACTTGGAAATATAGTATGGAGAGTTCCTATCTACCCTTCACCCAGCTTCCCCTAATATTAACATCTTACATAATCATAGTACAATTATTAAAACCAGGAAATTTAAATTTATGCAATCTTATTAACTAATTTACAGACCTTATTCGAACTTTGCCAGTTTTCCTTTCAATGCCTTTTTTTCTGGTCCAGGATCCGATCCAGGATCACACATTGCGTTTACTTGTCATGCCGTCTTAATGACACCTTACAGCAGACTTCTCCTCCAGTCTGCCATAGTTCCTCAGTCTTTCATTATTTTTCATGATCTTGATACTTCTGAAGAGCAGTGGGTAATATATTTTGTAGAATGTTCCTTAATTTAGGTTTGTCTACAGTTCTCTTAAAATTATCCTGCAAGGTTTCTCCACTGTAAATCTATTATTTCTCCATTTGTAATTAGTATGTATCTTGTGATACTTTGAGACTCTGCAAAAGTTCTGTTTCTCATCATACTTTTTCCTACTAATTTTAGCCTCTGTCAATGCTTCTTGCCTGTGACAATAATTCTGCAGCGTTTGCTTAATGGTGATTTTCTGTGATTTTCGTCATTTCTTCTATGTTTAGTGTGTAGAATTCTATTGTAAGGTAGAACAGTCCCTTCATCCCCATTTATTTATTTATTCAACTATTTATCTTATTTAGGTTGTGGATTGTGATCTAATACTATCATTATTTATTTTGTTGCTCAGATTGTCCTAGCTTTGGCTATTAGGAGCTCCTTCATAGTTCCTATAGCCTTTCAGCATGCTCCCATCAGTGTTTTTGAGCACTTCCTTACTTTCTGGCACAAGATGTGTTAGGTTCATCTTGTGTCTTTCCTGCTCAACCTTAGAATCGTCTATTTCTCCATGGCTCTTTTGGTAGGAGAATAGTATTGAGAAACCAAGATTTGGGCAGTGGGTGTGCTCATTGCTACTGTTTCTAAGCCCAAAGAACAAAATATTTTTAATGAATTCTTTCTCCTAGTACTCTTTGTTCTCTTTCCATCCTTTATTTACAGGTACAATTATTACCTGGTTGTGGTTAGTGTGTATTTTACTTTTTTTCCTCAAATATCCTTTGTTTCCTTAGAGGTTTCATATATGGATGTGGTATTTTTAAATAACTAATTTGAAGATAATATAGTGCTGATCTGTATTAATAATTGGTTTAATCATTCATTTTTATTGAATTTTTTGTCTTTAAGTTAATATGTAGTTAACATTATCTGTATACAAATAAGCCCTTCTTTGGAAATATGTCTTGTGATATGGTCCTAAAAGTGGGATCACTGTGTTAGATGACAGTTTTATGGCTCTTTAAAAAAATACAGATTGAATGAATTATTTAAAATCTTAAACAGGAAACTGGAGAGAAATTGCTCCCCACAGTGATCACATTTTTAAATGACTGAATTAAAACTCTACCACATAGTTTATATATGTATTTAGAACTACTTAAACTAATGATTTGAAATTTTAAATGGGTCAGAATTTAACTTCTCTTTAGGGACATTAAAAATAAAGTCTTGGTATATGTCTTATCTATTTGTGGGATTAGCATATCTGATATACTATCTAGAAGCATTTAAATAGCATTTAAATTTGTTATTTGGGCAACAAAAATGTAATGAAAAAAAGTTGATATAGGAATTTTCTAAATAGCCAATCACTTGGTACAGAATAAAAATCGTTGTATTAAATTTCTGTTCAAGGGGAGGAAATATCAGGCTCTGATATCAGTGGGTCAGAGGAGGACGACGATGAAGAGGGTGAGATTGGAGAAGATGGAGAGAAAAGGAAAAAGAGAAGGGGTAAGTTCTGTTTAGTGTTCTAATTGGTAGAAATTAGCTAGAATTACTACCTAATGGTGGTTTCTCATTACTAAGGCAGTAGAGCACATGCCTTTTGTTTGGCCAATTTTAGTTACGGTAGCAATGAGAACAGACGATGTATGCCATATACCTGGTTAACTTTGCATTTTTTCCTCCTATATTGATCTCGTGTTTATAGCTGACTCAGAATACCATGTGTTCTGGTTTTTTTAGAATTTAGAATTGTAAAACTCTGTGATAGTGGTTATACCGTTTTAAAATTTCATGTAGGGTTTTAATTTTATATAGGGATTTCATCAGTGTTAGGAACCTAAGTTTTTAGGAAATTAGGATAATGTGGAGTTTTCCTTCAAACAAGGTTAGTCTTTAGAAGTCATTGAATTTTTAAAAAATAAATTCGTATGGATTCTATTTTTTAATTTAATTCTTTTCCTTTATAAAATGTACTGTCATTCTTACACTGTTGTGGGACATTTGTTGCCAAGTATGAAATAAGACTGTGTTCGTTGTGATAAGAATATAGATAACATGCAAAAGAGAGACATAATGGCCTACATTTCAAGCCTTTTTACTGTAAATATTTATTTCAGAACTCTCTTCCATTAACGTGGTCATTGTTTTCAAGCTGGTGCATATTTTGCTTGTCTTATTAAAATGATCTTGCTGAAAGTAAACCCATCACTGCTTGATTAGGAGTCCCAAATTTAAAAACTATAAAGATTCTATAACTTCACAAGGCAGGAAAAGCATGATTTAGGGCAAGAATTGGCAAAATACAATCTGTTAGCCAAACTTAGCCCACCACCTGTTTTTGTAAATTAAATTTTGTTAAAAACAACCATGCTCATTTCTTTACATATGGCCTATGGCTGCTTTCACATGAAACCGTATGGACTGCAAAGCCTAAGACACTTATTACCTGTCCTTTTGCAGAAAATGTTTGCCAACCCCTGATTAAGAGACATGGTTTTTTGTTCATACCTAGTTTTTCACAGGGTAGACTATTCTTTTAAAAGCTAAATCAGACAATAGATTTGTTATAAGTAAAATTTTAAATAGAAAAAATGCCACTGTTTAATATATTAAAATATTTAATCGTAATACACTTTCCTTCCAGGCTTAGGAATTTAAAAATTTTTGGTGAGCCTTTTGAAAGTTTTCCTGTCAAACTTTAAAAATAAATTATATTTGATAGTTTGGTGTTTTGGAGGGGAGAGAGTGAAAGTGGAGACAGACCAACCTGTCTATAATGAAGGAATGATATAATTTATCATTCCCAAAATTAAATTAATTGTGTATGACTTTAAGTTTTAAAACTCCATTTCTTGAAGTTATCAACCTAAAGAGTTTATTAATAGACTTAAATGTCACCAAATTACTCATTTATTTTTTATTCTTGTCATTTCAACCTTCTGAATTATTATGTTTTTGGTGACTACATGGGATTTGCCCACAGTAGTTGCTTAACGGAATAGTTTCTAATTCCCCTGTATGGCTTTGTAAAGTAGAGAATATTGGATAAATTACTAAGACTGGTTTTAAGGGAAAGTAAGTTTTGGTTCTTTAATGCAAAGCTTGATTATCCTTTAAAATTCTTTCTCTGGAACTGAATTTTCCTCTTTGTATGTGTTCATTTTCTTGTTTCCTCTTTCTTTGGTTCCCGTTGGGCTCATTTCTTTGTCTTCCAGGCAGTAGCAGCAGCAGTAGTTCAGACTCCACATGTTCTGTCATAGAGAAACCTCTGGATAAGTTCTTGCCTAGTGAGTGGTAGCTCTTAAATTCTCTAACAGAGCTTTGGCTTTTCCATAACCCATGGGCTTCATTTAAGAAATGCTGTACTGCTTCCTGTCATTTCTTGAAGAATACATGTTGGACTTCTCAGTAGAACAAAGCATGTGATGATTCCCTCCACCCCTTCATTGCTTCCAGTTAACCATAATTGTTAAAACATATGCTTTAGCTTATGTTTGAGACAATGGAAGAGAGATTCACGCTTTTGCAATTGAGATAATGTAAAGAGAGCTAGTAAGCTGTATAAAAAAATAATTCTTATGGTTCTTTTTTAGGTTTCATGATAAATTTCTAATCCTGCTCAGTATAAGGGACATGTAATATCATATCCTAAATTTCTAAAAATACAGTTATAATTGGAAGTACACCAGTGCCCATTATAACATGTCGGACAGTTATAAGCATTTTACAATTTGGTGTCCTATTCTTAGGAGTATCTTAAGATTAAAGGCCCTCAAATAAAGAAAAATGTAAAGTTTGAAGCAAGTGAAGATAAATTGAATAGTATTTTATTTCAAATGGACATTTATCCCTATTTCTAAATTATCTGATTTTAAGAAATTTTCTAAGATTTGATTAGAGAATTCAGAATCACAAGAAGTTGTTCATGCAGGATCTAGACTTATTTCAAACTTAATGGCTTTTTCTTAAACCTTAAGTTGAAAAGTATTATTTAAATTTATCTATTTATGTTTTATTTTCAGAAGAAAAGGAGGTGATGCTTTCTTGTACCAGCTTGCAGCTTACTGTCTTTTAAAGCATTATCTATATACTTACCCTTTCCAAAATTAATAATAAAAATAATTGCTTATTATTCTTATGCTTTTAGCTTTCTAGAGGAAGAATTCCAAGAATATTAGAAATCTTTTTCTCTATTGACAATTCTTAGGCAAATTACCAAAAAATTAATTTCAGAGGATAATTTATAAAATACATGAAATTGCTTTAGAGACCATATAGAGGTATTATTTTGTATTATAAACAGAATATGAGAAAATATCTGAGTGGGAGGCACTGTAATTTAATTTTCTGTTTTAAAACTTATCTTCATTCTTAAAGAGTAGTTATATGAAGTATGTTATGAAATGAGTTGTATTTTATTCAATTCAAAAAGTTTTAATTACTATTTGCATACCTAGCACATAACTTTTTTTGTTGTAATGTGGGCGTGTTGGTGAAGTGAAGAGATGGTTGTCCCAGCATGTGGTTGCTGTAACTTGTATGTACCTTCCCTTTTAAAAATATGAATGGCCTTCTTTTAGGTGTCCCTTGCTTGAATCATCAATTAGCATTTACTTCTATAGAATCATTATTATAATTACCCTTAACAATCTACTAATAGATTGGATGTATTTTAAGTTTGTTACTGTACAGGTGTACTTCATTTTATGTAATAAATGTTTTTTTCTGAAAAAATTGTCGATAAATCAAGTTGGAAAATCAAATGTATTAGGAGAACTTGCTGTCTTTAAAAATTCTTCACTGAATCTTTTTGTTAATCAAATGATTAGTGCAAATTACTATAATCTAATTTATCTGCTTAGCTGGTTCAGGTTTTTGTGTTGGATTTTCTTAAAGTGAGGCACACCTGTAATGGATCCTTACACTAGAAGAAACATTGAATTGGGAAATTTTGGAAATGGACAATATGAATTTTGTTATTTTTAACTTATTAATATTTTTTAAATTGGCATAATTTTCTGTTTTGCCCTTTTAGATTACTTCTCAGGTTTTAGCACATTCCCAATTCCATGTCTACCATTAGCTTAACCACATGGTGTTGAACTCTTACATTTGTAGGAGTTTGGGAATCAGTGTGAGCTCTTGAGATTGATTTGAATTGTAATCTTAGACTAAATTAATCTTTATTCTTGCTTAAATTATATCTCTTATGTGTTGACTATGCTTTCTTTTTACATGGGCTCTATTTCAGTTTTGATAATGATCTGATTTATTTCTGTACGTTTACTATAAATAAATGCTATTATACATTTTTCTTTGTTTTACAAAAGAAATAATGTTTTCCTTTTTTTCCTCCTCATCTCTGTGCATATGCTTCCTGTCTGCGATTTGCTTACTACTTCTTATTGCAAGATCAAGCAGGTTGGTGTGATTGATTTGCACTCCACATGGTACAATTTATTTATCATATAAAGAACTTTGTTATTTAAATACATCAAATTTTTAAAATTTGATTATTTTTTACAAGGTAAGTATCCATCTTTTATATTAAAAAAAAAATCTTTCAACTTTAGCCTTTTAAAAAAGCTTCCTTTTTTCCTAAATTCTTAAAGACCTATTAAGACAAATTTTGGAAATACAAATGTAAATGATTTCACATTCAAACTTCCCCTCCCCCCCTTTTTAAGCTAATAATCAAATGCCTGGTTACCCATGCCTGTGGGTGCTCATGTAATTAAATTGAAATTAATTCAGTTAGCACTTCCCTGAAGTTCTTCCCTTTTAACTTTCCCTTGCCCGGTCACCTTCATAGTTTTGGTTAGAGCACATGGCAAAGGGCAATTAAAAATGTTACTGCTTATGTTTGACTAAATTAAAATATGGGCCAGGTGCTGTGGCTCACACCTGTAATCCTAGTACTCTGGGAGGCAGAGGCAGGAGGATTGCTTGAGCTTCGGAGTTCGAGACCAGCCTGAGCAAGAGTGAGACCCTGTCTCCACTAAAAATAGAAAAATTAGCTGGGCATGGTGGCACGTGCCTGTGGTCCCAGCTACCCCGGCTACTCAGGAAGCTGAGGCAGGAGGATCACTTGAGCCCAGGAGTTTGAGCTATGATGATGCCATTGCAATCTAGCCTGGGCAACAGATCGAGACTCTGTCTCAAAAACAAAACAAACAAACAAAAACTGTATATGGCATTAACTTTTTTTTAAACTTACTTGCCTGAAATTTTGTGCTGAATTTTACTGTGCACTATTAGAAAAAGAAGTTGTTTTTTTTTGTTTGATTGGTTTGATAAGGGTTTTTTCTTAAATCTTTTAAAAAATATATGTAAAAGTGACTTTTAGTGTTGTCACTTTTAAAATGCTTGGTTAGGAGAGTTGGTACATATTTACATTTAGCTTAAAATATTATTTGGAAAGAAATATAATGATTTGTCAGAATGATTCTGGCTAAAGTAATATGTTACTTAAATATGAGATTTTTGAAACTAACCCTAGCTATGTATGCATAGTCATCTTCATGTTACAAAAAACACAATAAGATTTTTGCTGCTAAAGTATCAGTTTGAAAAAATTACCTGAATGGTTTTGAATTACTAATGTAATAATTCATCAGTAGTCATGTGTTTTTGTATTTCTACATATAAAATCTTTTTATTTTACTGCCTCTTAATGGGTTTTGAAACTATGTTTTTAACTAGTAACAAAACAATTGGAACCCTAGAAGCCTAAAAATACTAATGTTTGTATGTTGATCAGATCATTTCCTCTATACCATTAGTATCCGTGTCTTCATACATTTATTATTTTTGTTTTAACATAGTTCCCATTTTTTCTTTAAATATTTATAATTCTGGGGTGGAAATGAAGTTGCAACTTTTTTTAATGCATGCACTTACTATGTACTTGAACTTAAACTTTTCTCCTTTAAATTTCTAAGAAATAGTATAACTGATGGGAAACACTTTCTAGGAATTCATTGGAAATAGGAATTAAATTATTTTTAAAAGTTATTTTTTAACAGCTAAATGAGTTCAATACAGGTGACTGCGCCAAACAAGCCAACAGAATCAGATGTACATCCTGACTTTTGGAATGCAATGAATCACACCACACCAAAGCATGAATTTGAATCAGTGCTTTTATTTACTCTTTTATTTAATTTGTTTTGTGGCTTAGATTTGCTTTGGACTTACAGTTCTATAGAAATAAAGGGTAGTGTATTTTTAGACCCTTGAGTTTTTGATATAATTTTGTCCTAAAGAATTAAAGCCTATGAATGATTCTTCATCTCATGGTTCCTGAAGGAATAGATTCAGATATATATCTCCATCATAATTATTTTTCAGTTCTTTTTATTTGCAATCAGGAAGGGTTAGCTTTTGGTTGGAGACATTAACAATTTATAAACTCTTCTGGTTTTCACTCTTCGTCTGTGGTCCTTTGGGAAGGAAGTTAAAAATGACAGAAAGCTTCCAGGAGAGCCTTAGACCAATTCTATGAAAAGTTTGATTGGTTTTCTAAAGGAATGTATGTTTCTAAGAAATTGTATTACCAGAAATGAATTGTTTTTGATTCAGTTTCATAACCCATTTAATATTAGCTAGTTTTTATTTTCCCTTTTTCATTTGGATTTAATGATTTTGAAATTCATCAATAAATTTTCATTGAGCATCTATTATATGTATATAAAATACTTTATTAGACATTCTAATCAAAATAATAATTGGAAGCCATATTCCAACTTTATTATTTGGTAGTATTTCTACTTATATTTGACACTTGGCATGTTTAATCTGACTTAGGGAGATTTAGGGTCCTGAGTTTGGCATAATAACAAACTATTTTGTTCATTTAGGGTATGATGATATGTCATGACAGCTCAGCAACTGTAAAATGCTTGGTTAATTACTATGTAACTGTTATATAATTCTGTAGTGTAGAATTTCTTCCTTTAAAAGTATGCTAACAAATAAAATACTTTTAAGAAATTTCATTAAAAAAATTTTAGAAAAACTCTGAAATGTATATTAAAAACTACTTGGTATAAATTCTGCCTGATATTTTTATCTGTACATTTAATACCTGTGACTTATATTCATTTATTTTATGTGATTTTGGGGAGCCACTTGATTTTGTACTTCGTTATCAGGAAAAAGTAACTGAAGAATCATTTTGCTTTTTTTATCCTATATATGTTATTTGGGAACACACAAATCTTTGCTTTTTTATTTGGCTTTCCTGTTAATCTTTCCTTCCCTGTTTTTCAGCTCATTTATTTTGTTTCTCTTTCACTTACTTTTGTTCATTCTTAGTTATCTTTGCACAGTTGGACAACAGTTTGAATTTAGCAATGAGTTAAAAAGTTCTTCTAGGAACATAATAAATAGAAATGAAGGATGTTATTGGTTTGACTTCCTTAAAATGTTGATGTTTGGTTTTGTATTATTGAGGAGTATAGGCAGTTGTGTATTGAAGGTAATTTATATGTCTGAAACATTGACTCATTTTAGTGATTGTTGCAATTAAATGACCCAAATAGGTAAAAAGAAAGTTTCTCCAGATAAAATGGTTGAAATGCAAGCAAAAATTGATGAGGAGAGAAAAGCACTTGAAACAAAGCTTGACATGGAAGAAGAAGAAAGAAACAAGGCTAGAGCTGAATTAGAGAAACGGGAAAAAGATCTACTTAAAGCCCAGTGAGTATTATTGAATTGAGGTGGATTCATGATTTGAATGTCTAATATTTTTCATAGGATGTATGAGTATGAAAATTGAATAGTTAATTAAAAGCTTGATTTTTATCTCCAGTGTAGCTGTTTTTGCACAGAAGAGCCCAATGTATGTGGTGTACTTTTAAAAATCAGATCTGTATTGATTATTTCATCTTTGTATGGGAGGAAAAAATATTATTAAAATATGCTGAATTTGAATTAATTATAGATTAAATCATTAATACTACACAGTGGTATAGCCTGGTAGAGATGTTACATAATTATATTTCTATTTTGAAATTGTACATCCAAACTCTTATTAAATTTTGGGAAATGATATTAGTAGAATAGTAGATGATCAGTGAATTTAGGGTATTCTCATTTTAATTAACAGACAAGAGCACCAGTCTTTGCTAGAAAAATTATCTGCCCTGGAGAAGAAGGTAATTGTTGGTGGTGTTGATTTGTTGGCCAAAGCTGAGGAACAAGAGAAACTTCTTGAAGAATCTAATATGGAACTGGAAGAAAGAAGGAAAAGAGCGGAGCAACTTCGCAGAGAACTTGAGGAAAAAGAAGTAATGTGACTTTTTGTTTTTAGTTTAGTATTTTGCCTAAGATATTTAACTTTTCTAGTGAAAAGCTAAGTATCTATAATCTTGATGAAATTTTAAAGCAGATTTATGGGTTACTTTGAAGATAAGTTACTAAACTGTTATATCATGTGTTAAATAATTAAATTTGTGATTTAATGAAGAAAATTATTCTGAAGTTTACTAATTTTTATCATAGCAAGAACGTTTAGATATTGAAGAAAAATATACCAGTTTACAAGAGGAAGCACAGGGAAAGACCAAGAAATTAAAGAAAGTTTGGACTATGCTGATGGCTGCAAAGTCAGAGGTTGGTCTCTTAAAAATTACATACTAATGTAGTTCTGAATTTTTTAAAAAGGAGTCCCTTTGATTAAGAGTGATTAAGACTGGCTGGGCATGGGTGGCTCACACCTGAAATCCAGCACTGTGGGAGGCTGAGGCCAGAGGATTGCTTGAGGCCAGGAGTTCAAGATCAGCCTGAGTAAGAGCAAGACCCTGTCTCAACTAAAAATAAAAATATTAGCCAGGTATGGTGGCACGCACCTGTAATCCCAGCTACTCGGGAGGCTGAGGCAGGAGGATTGCTTGAGCCCAGGAGTTTGAGGTTGCAGTGAGCTACAATGATGCCACTGTACTCTACCCGGGGCGACAAAGTGAGACTCTCTCTCAAAAAAAAAAAAAAAAAAAGATTGATTAGGAATCCATAAGTAATTATAGTGTGTGCTTATAATTTTAAAGAAATAATATTTCTCCTTTATGTGCAATTTTTGATTTTATCTATTGGCTAAGTCATTTCTTTCTAACCTTAGCTAATAACGTTGAATGGATGGTGATAATGTCACTCTGTCCATTATTTTTGTTAAAGAACTGGGTAAGCTCTCACAAGGCCTCTTAGACCAGTGCCCTATGTGAGATGGAACTGTTTTGTGTTCAAAATCTTGTTTGTTCAGTGTTTTCATGGGTTTTCTGGTAGATGGCCGATCTCCAACAAGAACATCAGAGGGAAATTGAAGGCCTTCTGGAGAACATTCGGCAACTTAGCCGGGAGCTTCGACTTCAGATGCTTATTATTGATAACTTTATACCTCAGGATTATCAGGTAAGTGGAAAGTTCTCTGACCTAGATATTAGGTTACTTGACTGTGGTTAAGGAACAAAGAAATATAATTTCCAATTTAATTGGTGGTAAATACTTACATTTCAGTTATTGAGTAAAAAATTTTCTTGAATGAATGCCATCACATTTCACTTTAGTTGTTAACTTTTCTTAATACATAGTTCTGTGTTTGAGTACCTAAGTATCTAAGTAAGAATTTTTCAGCCCTTTGGAGGAACTCAGATTCATGTAAATGCAACCAGAATCAAGGTATAGGTCCTGTTTCTTCATTCAACATCTTTTATCATATAAGTAGAATAAATGGAACCACTGTGCTACCTTTTTCTCCCTGCATATGGATGCTAATTCTTAGTGTGTGTGGATATGTGGTAAAATATATATAACACAAAATTTATCTTAATATATATAACATGAAATTTACCATTTTAACCTTTTTATTTTTTGAAATGAGGTCTTACTGTGTTGCCCAGGCTGGTCTCAAACTCCTGGGCTCAAGGGATCCTCCCACCTTAGCCTCTGGTGTAGATTTTAACTATTTTTAAGTGTACTCTTCAGCGACATTAAGTACATTTACATTGTTGTACAGCCATCACCATCATCCATCTCCAGGTGGATGCTAATTCTTAGTACTAGTATAATTTAAAAATCTCATCTTCAAATTTTTTAACTCAAAATTTCTGTCTTTCCAATATGTTTTAGTAAACTTTAACATCTTGATTTTTTTAAAAAAAATCTATTTTGAATCTCAATGCAGCTTTAAGAAGTTCGCTTTTTTCCTTTGGACCTCAAGTGCACAGAATTCTAGGTTCATGGTATACTCCCATTATTGCTCTTTGGATGGCCTGCTTTTATTTACTTATTTTGTGGGTGACTCATTACCTAAGACAAAAGCTAGGACCTTGACAGTAACCTACTTCTAACCAAATGTTTTCCCCCTTCCCTATTCCATGCCTTTGCTCTTCTAACCCAAGGTAACCATAATCCTGATTCCCATGTTCTTCATTCTCTCACTTTTTATTTTTATGTAGTTTAATTGTATTTACATGCATTCCTAAGAAATATATATTTTTAAATTTATAAAAAGGGTATCATGCAGTATATAATGTTTTAAAACTTAAAACTTTTTGCACTTAACATTGTTGAGAGTTTTAATTCTATGAATACTTTTCTATATTATAAATGTTATTAAATATTAAAAATAGACTATCTTTAACTCTTTTAAAAGGAAATGATTGAAAACTATGTCCATTGGAATGAAGACATAGGAGAATGGCAGCTAGTGAGTATTACCTTCATCTTTCTCGAAATACTTACAGAATACTTCCTGTGTTCTAGAAATTGTGCTGGCTGTAGTGGGGAAGAAGGTGGTCCAAAGGATGAATCAGAGGAGAGTCCAATAGGGCTTATAAGATGTTTTCCTAATTAGTTGTATTATATCTTATAATAACTAATTAACTATAACACACAGATCATGGTCTAGGTGGAAATGGTCAAGGTCAGGGGCTATGTGGGACGGAGTGACCTCTGGGGCCTGTCTGCTCCCATTCAAGTCTTGTTCTACAAGTGTGACTTCAGGTTATCTCACAGTAATTTGCCTAATTCACAGTATTAATTACTAATTAAGACATTTCTGTCCCCCTCCTTTTCTTTTTTTGAGAAATGTGTTGCATACACAGGAAATAACATGAGGAAGCAAACCCCAGTACCTGATAAAAAGGAGAAAGACGTAAGAGTACTTCTTTTTTCTTTTTTAAACTACAACTTTTTCTTTATAGGAATGTGAGCCATTAAATTGTGTTATCAACCTGGTATCTGTTAATCAGCTCTGCTGAAAAATGGGCTAATCTTTTGGAAATAAAGGCTCTAGGATGGGGTGATTATTAAGACAGCTCTGCTTCATTTTCATTTCTACAAGAGTGGCATGGAGTCACTGTTTGGAGTCCTCTTTTCACTACCTGTCTGGATCATGGGGATATGGTTAGAGACTAGAATGTGTCTGTCTTCCTTTTCAAAGCTAGTTCAACTTTTAGGTTAACAAGAAGAGGGAGCAGCTTCAGGGAAAACAGCAACAGTTTTTCTTTATGTCTAAGAAAATTTATAGTGTGTGAGGGATTCTTATTTACCAGCCTTTGGTGAATACATTTTAGATATTGGGATTAGAAGATGTCTTTAGACATTTGGTTTTGTCTTCTGGGGCTTTTTTCTAGGAGTTTATTCAGTATTTTAAGTTTTCCCCCAAATCTGATTCAACTTTTTCCTGTTAGAGTGCCTTGTGTATGTTTCTTTTACTTAGCCCTTTGAAGTGGACCTTTCCCATGTGTATCTCGCCTATACCGAGGAGAGTCTGCGTCAGTCTTTGATGAAATTAGAAAGGCCACGGACTTCAAAGGGGAAAGCAAGGCCAAAGACAGGGAGAAGGTAAGGACTGCCCTTGAATCCCATGAAATGAAGGCAGTGAGATATTCTAATTAGATACATTTAAAAGAAATTAAAATTTATTTAGTTAACATAATAAATGTTTTGGCTGATATATTAAAAATTAAATTCTTTATGTAGTTAGAATTTGAGTAAATTATATCTGGCTAAAGAATTAAGGTTTTTCAACTTCCTTAGCCCTCCTGAGTAGTAGAATTTATTTTTAATTCACTTTGTTCTTTCCAAGTGTACAATGGATCACCTAGTATCTTGTTTAACTCCTTAATTCTTGCATTAATTCTTCTAGTGAGATGCTAATTAATTTGCCTGGTTAGACTCCCAGGGTATTATATTCAACTGGTTAGTTTTTTTTATCATAAACATTGCCCCAAGACTTGATTTCCTCAGTCACTAGTTAAGGAAAACTTCTCTGGACATCTTTTCTTCTCCTTTGGACCAAACCTTTGGTTTTGACTGTTGGGTAGTCTCCATGTATTATCACATAAGCCCAGGGAAATCAGGATGCGGGAGCCCTGGGTTGGAGCCTTTTTTTTCTCTCCCTTTTCTACATCAAATACTGTTCAGCTTATTTAAACCAATTGTAATACTTTGGGGCTCCTGAAATGGTAGAAAATAATAAGCTGCTTTTTTCCCTACTCTGAGTGCATGGACTTTTGAGTTATATGTAGGATGAGGTTGTATAGTTTTAGTATTTTTGCGTTATATAATCTCATAGACACTTAATACTTAAAGTGTTAATTTATAACTTAACACTTATAAATGTGGGATAGTTGAACTTGTGGTGGGGGGCATCAGTTTCATATTTAAAGTATACAGATATTTACATTCTTTAGCATTTAGGTGAGGAGTTCAAAACTTTAATATGCTGACAGAAGCCACACATATCAATGAATGAAGCAAATCATTTCTAAGAAACACAAGTCCCTTTATATGTGTTTTTTACTTTTCCACTTTTAAATGAGATATTTTCCTCCTAACTCTACAGTTAGTAGAAAAAATGATAATGCAAGTGTGATGATACATGGTAAGACATTTGGCCTCAGTGTAGGAGGAAAATCAGCAGTGGTGGGGACTGGGGCAAACTGGAGAGCAGTTCTATCTAAAGTGAGTGGCTGCTGTTCTCTTCCTAATTGGTTGTGGGAATAGAGGGCTCGTTTCTGGATCTTCTTTTTTTAAGAAGCCAGAAATCTGGGTTATTTACATGAGGGCTCTCAACTTTTGGTTACCTTTTTTTTTTTCTTCACTATGTGGACTTAAACAAATAAATAATTTGATAAGATATTTGAATACAGTTGCCAGAATAGTTATTTTAAAATATGTACTTTTTTTAGTTTAACCTAAAAAAAAAAATGTATGGACCAACATTATGTGAGCCAAATCCAGCATCTCTGTGTATTAGAATTAGCCTGCTGTATCATGAAAACCCTAAGAAAATGATAGATAGCCATAAACATGGGAAAATATGTAGAATAAATGGTTTATTGATTATATTACCTTACATTACATATGTTCAATATGATGTTCCTCATTAGAAACACATAGTTCAATGTGCTGGGCAAAACTGCAATAAACATTAATATAGCATTAATATAGTACATTAATATAGCATTTCCATTAGTCCCTACACATGCATCTGTGAGGTATTGCCTCAGATGATTTGTGTCTCTGGTTTTCTCTGAATCCACCTGCACCTTTAGCATACCCCAGAAGAGATAATCATGGGATTCAGATCTGGCAAGCATGCAGCCCACTTGGCCTGGCCACATCATCCAGTTTTGGAAATTACCATGTGCCCAGTCCCTCATTACTCTGGCATAATGGGGTGGGGTTCCATCCTCTTGTGCTTACTCTAGGTGACCTTCCCCTAGCCTGAAAAGGTGGGAATTAATTGATCACTTAACGTGGTCAACATGTCAAAATTGGCCTGTTTCCAGAGTCTATGGCCACCTTGTATTTTCTACTACATAATGTAAAGTGTTTGCATTTCATTCTTTTAGGAAAGCATTCATGCTTTCTTTTTCTCTTCTCCAAACAGAAAGCGTTCTGCAAAGCCTGAAACTGTAATTGACTCTTTACTTCAGTAAATGTTACAGACTTAAAGTCACAATAAAAATTAGTGATATTCTCATGCTTGGACAAACTCTTTAATTAAAACACTGAAGACTTCTGTGTAACTTCAAATAATGGAAGCTGTAAATGATGGAGTAAGACTGGATATAATAATTTGCCTAATAACTTTTAGTTGATATATATTAAGTTAATATAACCTATTAAAATTGTACAACTGGTGACTGTTCAAATTGTCATACTGCTCTTCAGTTGTACTGTGCAGGGAAGTTGGGGAAGCAGTTCATACTCTAGAGAGTTATAGTTTAGATGTACATGTAAATCAGTTAGCTATTTACCCAACTACTGTATATTTAGGCAAACAGAATTTCAAAATAGAAAAAAAAAAAGTGTGTCTTGTTTTGCACATAGAAAGTAGCAGATCAAATTGTCCTATGTTGCACTGTTATATATGAATGTTTGGGCTGCACATCTGAGAAATGACTCTGTCCTAACACTAACCCACCCAGCCTATTTAAATACATTCTAATTTTGTAGCACTCATTGCATTTTAAGTATGAGATGACTGATCTTATTGACCTCCTGTAGAAAGTTTTATAATTCAACAATCTTTGCAAGTATACGTGTTTTAAAAAAAGTTGAAAATGTGTTTCATCTGGACCTCTCCTGACCTTTTTGGCTACTTTGAGTGAAATCAAATATGCTTTTTTTTTTTTTTTTTCTGGTTTCATGTTCTCTTGAAACGTTGAATTGTACCTAAATATAAAGGAGCCACAGTTGCAGAAAATACTGAAGCTAAGTACTGATCATTTATCTTTGCCTGTATGTGTATTTTTAAATATTTACTTTGAAGTGTAACTTATGGATGCTTTTCTTTGTCTGAGTTCAAAATTTTGATGGAAATTACTCTGTATCTCCCAATTAAGGGTCTCCATTTTCCAGAAAATGCAGCTAAGCAAGAAAAATATCTTTTAGTCCTTGCCTTTAAAACACTTTGTTTTGTTTTTCTTCATATTTTATTAAAAAAAAATTCTTCTCTGAATTTCTAATATTGATTAATCCAGTTAGACCGTATTCCTCTATAAATAAAAATTATGTTCATTTTATAGTAAAATAAGTTGTAATAGAATTATTCTTTTGTGGCTGCTTACAAAATTTTTGTTTTTTTTTAAAGTTGCTCTACTTCTAAACCACTTAATGTATGTTTTACGGGTTTTGAAATTATGTAATCAGCCCTGAAACACATTGGTTACAAAGGTTTTGAGACTTCATAAGTTAGTATTTGTTAAATTAATATTATTTTAATAAGTTTGGTTAAATATTAGTTTATAATATTAAAACCTGTGTACAGAATAGGGGTGAGTGGTGGCAAAAGTGTGTCCATAAATTTAAAGTACATTCCAGAAGTGGAGTACTAAATGTCCTGTGTATGGTGGATATTTTCTAGGTAATCAAAATTGCATTTTGCTGGCAGCGTTTTCTTTGTAGTGTGTAAGATAGTTAGAAGATTATAACTCTACTCTGTGGGGCATTGTTTAGGTTCCGTGAAGACTTGAGGTGAATTATGTGTCTTGTAAAAGCTTTGTGTGAGCAGAATATTTTGGTAATTGTAAAATGTTTTTGATGATGCTCACTTAACTCTGTTAGTAATTACTGTATGGAAATCTTAATTTTGCTAGTAGAAAAAAAAAATCAATGCTTCTTTTTAAAAGTCCATGTTTCTAGGCTTTAACAATTCAGTTAAATAGGAAAGGAATAACTTTTGAATTAAGCTTTAAAACATTATAGAAATTTAAGCTGGTATGTCAGATATTTTTTCTATCCCACCCCACCTCAATAACAAAAAGAAATCTATAAAAAGTCAAAATAGGCCAGGCGCGATGGCTCACACCTGTAATCCTAGAACTTCAGGAGGTGGGAGGATCACTGAGGCCAGAAGTTTGAGCCTAGCCTGAGCAACATAGTAGGACCCTGTCTCTACAAAATATTAAAAAAATTAGCCGAGCATTGGTGGCATGCGCCTGTAGTACCAGCTACTTGGGAAGCTCTGGCAGGACGGATCACTTGAGCCCAGGAGGTTGAGGTTGCTGTGAGCTATGATCATGCCATTGCGGTAGCCTGGGCAACAGAGTGAAACCCTGTTTCCAGAAAAAACCAAAAAAGTCAAAAAGTCAATCTATCAAAAGTCAGTTGAGAAATTCTTAAAGCAGGCTACTATAGCAATTTTTTTAAAAAGTATTGTGTTAGAACCGATTATACCAAATGGACACTAAATATCCATCTTATGAAATACCAAAATTCAGTACCCAAGCCAGGCCTGAATATCCATATGAGAATATGGGACACTGACTTTAGAGCTATTCATTTAGCTCCAGTTGTAGCAGTTCTGTGATTTTTTCATACTTACTGTGTCTTTGTCCACAAATGAAATATTTTGTAACTTCAGTGTTAATTTCATGAAAGGATATAGATGAACAAATTTGCTCATTATTTGAAATAAATATGCCGATTTAAAATAAGTGGCACATATATATAAAAATAGGTTATTGAATGGGTATTCTTTTTTCTCTTTAACTTAAAAAGTAATATTTATTTATTAAAAGGAGTCTTGGTAGAGTTATTGGTTTATAGTATGTTCTTTAATAAACCTTATAATTACATATACTAATAGTTAGGATATTAAAATATAATAGTATTCTCCATTTTTGTTTAGATTCATGTAAAGTATAAGGTTAATCAGGGAGAGAGTCTGCATCTACATGTTTGTCCCACAGGTGGAATCCATTTGACAAGCTATTTCATTTACTTTCTGAGGAAAGGGGAATTTTTCTTGCAGCAGGAAATTTAAGGTTACTTTGGGAGAGCGGGTAGTGGTACTTCGTCTGTAACATGTTTTTAAAATTATGAGTATGGTTTTTGGGTGGTTTTTTGTTTTGTTTCTTTTTAAGTCTATTTTTATTATCTTTCTCCTTAACTGTTAAGGAAGGTCCCTCTCTTTCCTACAGGGCTGTGAATTAAGGAATGGGTAGAGTTTACATTTAAGCAACACCAGTGTCTGCCTAATTTCTTAATGTATACATTTGTTTTCCTTTTTAGTTATTCTTTGTTCTTAAAATACTAGAAGAAAACGTAGATCTTTCTAGTGCCTTTGAACTTATACTGTAGTCTGATTAATTTAAATCATTAATAACTTTAATAGCATTACTATAATGCTGTATATTGGCCAAAATTACAAATTGTACAGTAAGTTTGTTGAATCAGTTTCAAAAGCCACACTTTCATTGTATTTTATGTATAAATTGTATGTGTTCAAGTTGTATATATTGATATTGTATGTATACATGCAGCATGATTAAATAAGAATAAAAACCTTTTACCTACTGCCTGTAGTGGAGGTTGTCTTCCTTTCTTTGTGTTTACTTCCATCCTGATGTTAATGAGCAGTTTCTTTGTGCTTGGTATCTTAATTTTATATGGTTAAGAGAGGCCTGTGTAATTTCACACCCAGAAACTCTTGATGTTATGGGTCTTTTAAACAGAATTCATCATGAAACGGAAATTTGTGAGAGACATTTTTAGATGTGCTTCCTCTCATTGATAAAATTTATTTTTCAGCAAAAATATTTTTATCCAAGTTTTGTTATCCTTTTCATTAGGTGTTTTAGAACAGAAACCAGTTCTCAGGTCATAACTTAAAGAAGTGTGTATGCAGAATGTATCCCACTAAAAGGTAAGAGGAAACATTGCTTAGTGGTAACAATACCATGATCTCATTTAGAAACTTCATAAACTTAAAGTATCTCCAAAACAATAACATTGCTTAGATTATTGTTAATGATATGTTCTTTTGACAAACATTGATTACTAGACACTGTGCTAGGCAGCATTAAGAAATTCAAAGTGGACATTGAGAAATTTTGATTTGTTAACAAGTTTCAAAATGTATTTTTTATTTTATTTATTTATTTATTTTTTTGAGACAGGGTCTCACTCTGTCACCCAGGCTAGAGTTCAGTGACCTGATCATAGCTCACTGCAGCCTCAAACTCGTGGGCTCAAGCCATCCTCTTGCCTCCCAAGTAGCTGGGACTACAAGCGCGTGCCGCCACGCCTGGCTAATTTTAAAATTTTTTGTAGAGACAGGGTCTTGCTATTGCCCAGGCTGGTCTTGAATTCCTGGCCTCAAGCAATCCTCCTGCCTCGGCCTCCCAAAGTGCTAGGATTATAGGTGTGAGCCACCATGTCCAGCCTCAAAATTTATTTTTTAATTGACACATAATTGTACATATTTATAGGATACATAGTGATGTTTCAATAAATACAATGTGTAGAGATCAGATCAGGGTAATTAGCATATCCATCTTCTCAAACATTTATCATTTCTTTGTGTTAGGAACATTCAGTATCCTCTCTTCTAGCTATTTGAAAATATATAATATATTAGTGTTAACTATAGTCATCCTATAGTGGTATAAAACACTAGAACTTATTCCTCCTATTTAACTGTAATTTTGTATCTCAAAGGACTTTTTTTTTTTTTTTTGCATAGGAGAAGCAGCTTCTGTGGTCATTCCAGACCTTGCTGTCTTCCTGTTCCTAACTTCCAGCTTATGTAAAACTCTCTTACATGTTTATAGAATATGAAAATAAAAGGCCTGCCATCACATAAGCAAGATAATAAATAGTACTGCCTCTGCACCCTCTGTGCCTTTTCCCCAACTGAGTTTTGGAGCTATGATATTTGCTTTCATCAAGCAATAACACTGAGGCACTCCCTTAGGGAACCTGTTGCTGCCTGTGTTGTCAGGATACCACTGAGGACATTGTCTATCATATCATCTTGTGAAGACCCTCAAGAGAAATCTCTTTTAAAGCTAAATATAAGCCTAATGGGCTATTTTACCCCCTCACGTGTAACAGAGTTAGGTAAAACAATGTGTTTTTCATTTTGCTTTGGCTGATAGGACTATAAAATCTGATGGCCTACTTACTTATAGTCTGTTTTTCTCTGGATCACCATTTCCTATTTCCTTTTTTCTTTGGTCCTAAATAATATTGTTGCTATTTTCTGTCTTAATCTTTTCCAGTAAATTACTTTGAATCTGTTTTTGAAACAAGGTAGTATATAAATAAATAAAGACCACAGTTAGCCTGTGCCTTACGGAAACAGTTAACTCAGTTCTGAAGCCACAGTCTAAACTTAAAGCGAGCTGGAAGAGCCTTCCAAACACATTGTTATTATCTGAATTTCTTATTCTTAAGCTGTTTCATTTGCAAAGCAAATCAGGCATTCAGTCCTTCGGAAGTTGAACAAATGTGTGGGAAAGTGATTGTGAAGAGGCTACTTCAAAAAGAACCTGTTTCCTCCCAGCATTTATCTTGGGCTTCCTGTGACCCAATCTTCAAGTTACTTTTATCAACGTTATCAGAACATCAGATTGTCTTACCCAAACACGTTTATGGCTGTGACTAAAGAATATGACAGATCAGACATTCTTCTACATCTGCTTCCCTCCCCCATCCCTTTTTAGAGGGCTGGGGAAATTTTAGTTTTTAATCAAAGGCTTTATTTCTCCAGTGGTACAAAGCAATTTATCTGGGACTTTACAACTGAATAAAATATTTGTCAGAGTTGATACCAATCTTAGCAAGAGGATATTGCCTAACCCAACCCTAAAAATAGCAGAGTCATTACAGAAATATTATGTTGGCCTTGATTTCTACTCCACCATGGGTTATGCTACTCAGTCATCAGTTATCCTGCTTTAAGTGTATCTCTTCTGCTGCTGTAGCCCACTATGTTACATATGTACGTCTCTTCTGTATTTACTGCATAACTGCACTGTGCTGAGTAGAATGTCCTTGCAAAACAGCCTCTTTCAGGAAGAAGAGGTGGCCATGTAAATGGAGAATGATGGTGCAGCATGGTGAGGGCTGCGGTAAGGGCAGGTGAATGGCGAGCTGTTATACGGCATCCTTCCCTTGCAGTTAGCATGGTGCCTAGCACGTGTCTGCCTCACCAAATGGTCAGAAAAGGCTGCTTCTCAGGGGAAGTGCTGTTTGAGCTCTTAAAGCAGTTCAACAAGTGGGGAAAGGCATTCCATGTGGAAGGAGTAACGTCAGTTTGGATGTCATATGCATTGGTGGTATGCTTGAAGTAGGGCAGAAGGGGTGGGGGCATATGAGCATGAAAGGGAAAGGGGTAGGCCAAGATCCTCTTGTGGAAGAGTTTTCTGTAAGCAGTGGGAAGCCACAGAAGAATTTTAAGTGAGTCACTCACGTTTGTGTTTTATAAAAACAACTGCTGGAAAGATTGTGAAGGACTAGATGGGAGGGAGCAAGACATGGCGGTTGGGAGAGATGATGTACACACATGCGTCCTGGGGGCTGAAATAGTTGTCAGCCCTCTTAGCTATTTCTCTTGCACTCATGATGGTATAGACTGAGGGAGCAAATGTGTCTTGTCTTTTCTCTTTACTCATGTTGCCTAGTAGGTACCTAGGTGTGCAGTGAACACACAAAGTATTAAAACATACTTCTGTTTGGTTTAACACTAGCTAATAGGAAACAAGAAGAAGCAGACAGATAGCTTAGAGACTGAAAGTTGGACTGGGAAGAAGTTGACAGGAAGGATGTATTAGAAGAGAGGCGCTTTAGAGAGCTAAGGAGAAAATGTCTGCATGCTTAGAGGCAAAAAACCGATTTAGGAGATGTTGGGCATGACAGCTAACTAGGGGATTTAGTACTCCACCTGCGAATGGAACTCCAACTTGAGCTGATAAATTGAACCTGGAAATCAGCAAGAAATCAGCCCTACAACTAGAAAAAGTGCCTGCCTGGCCTTCAGTAGCAGCTGGCAGGAATTGGGAGGCTAGCCTTGTATGTTGGGAGGCCAGGCTGGGCCTTGCTCTGTGAGAAAGCTGTTCGTTGTACTTTACCTTGAGATTCCCCATGCTCAGGTGATTTGGACACCGTGAGAGGCCAACTGAGATGACATGTGGAGGAGGGTAAATTAAAACAGAGGGCAGGCTCAATGGCTCACACAGACCAACAGCAACAAGAGAGCCCCTGATGCATTTTTATCAGAGGCCAGCATTTCTAATTGTGGCCCAAGAACATTTCAATAAAAGACACAGCCATAGATTTGAGCCAAATGGGGTTTTTCCCCATTCATTTATCCAATAAATATTATATACTAGATGCCAGTTAGAGATATCTGTCTATTCATTGGCAAAAGGTGGGGATAGCTGATAGCCAGGAGGGTGCAGTTTGGCCTTTGCTGTCAATGTCACTCATCCCATATGCAGAGAAGAGGCATGTCCCCTAGAGCCGGCACGGCTGTGGCTGAGTTTCCTAAATGAATGTGCTTAAATGACAAGCATTTAACTTTCACTTAATCCTGAAGGTTTTTTACTCACTCTTGTGTGTATCCTCCTCAATTAGTGTTCTTTCATTCTTTTGGTAAATTCAAAGGCTTATTGTTGGATGTTTCCATCTAGAGGCCAGAACTGCCTTCTCTGGGAGTAAATAGGAATGTTAGTTGCATCTTGACCATCAAACCTTATCTCATGACAGACCTACTTAGAGCCTGCACATATCCTTTCTATGGCCTGTTCTAAATCTTACTGACAGCCTTTCCTTTACCATCCTGGCTTCATACATAAACTGTAACCTACAACTCATATCCTGTGGCAGACTATAGCTCACATTAGCCATTGAATGCAAATGAGTCTCAATCAAAGAAGAAAGGAAATTAAAATTTTCAGTGCGTATCTTCTCCGGTTGGTCTTAGAAGCCTCCATGACTCTCTTAGTTACTTATTGCCCTTGGCATGCTGGTATTTTATGTGGGCAGGGTGAAACTGGCTGTGGTCAGGGTGAGACTTTAAGCTTTTGATTTATTCCCTTATTTTGAAAGGGTTAAAAAGATGTTACATATTTTGGTGTAATTTTAGTACTAGTATTAATTTTTGTCACATATGTGTAAGCGAGGATGAAAAGAGTGCTCAATCACTGTTACTAGATCCATATTCTTGCAGAGAATGTCTTCAAAAGGCAAGTTTCGATGACTTGACACTTGGTTTTGTTTTTTTTCCTCTTTAATTTCTTTTAAATAACAGCTTTATTGAGATATAACTCATATACTATAAAATTCATCCTTTTAAAGTGTACAATTCAGTGGTTTTAGTATTTTCATAGAATTGTGCGTTCATCACCACTATCTAATGTCAGAACATTTTCATCAGCCCCAAAGGAAACCCCATCCCCATTGTTAATCACTCCCTATTCCTCCCTATTCCTGTTGCCTCTAGCAACCGATATTCTATTTTGCCTCTCTGGATTTTCCTGTTCTGGATTTTTTCATGTAAATAGGATCATACCATTTGTGGACTTCTGTATCTGGCTTCTTCCACTTAGCATAATGTTTCCAAGGCTCATCCATTTTGTGGTATGCATCAGCACTTCCTTTCTTTTTATTGCCAAATAATATTCCATTGTATGAATGTACCACATTTTTTATCCATTCATCAGTTTGGACTTTTGGGTTGCAGCTACTTTTTTGCTATTATGAATAATGTTGCTGTGAATATATTTGTGTAGGGGTTTTTATGTGGACATATGTTTTCAGTTCCCTTGGGTATATACCTAGGATTGGAATTTCTGGGTCATAAACTATGTTTAACCTTTTGAGGAACTGCCGAACCATTTTCCAAAGTGGCTGCACCATTTCCCACCACACTAGCAATGTATGAGGTTTCCACTTTTTCCACATCTTCACCAACACTTACTCTCTCTTTCTAATTTTATTCTTTAATTTAAAAAAAATTATATCATGTATGCATGTGGTAACACAGGGACTTATAATTGAAAGCTGAGTCTCCAGCCCTGCTTCAACCCTCCTTAGTCCAAGTTCCATTCCCAGCAAACCATCTTCCCTTTTTTTTTTTAGTTTTTCCAGTGGCTACCATCATAATTCCAAAGATTTCTTGATTCATTCATTATTGGTTTTTTCCTTCACTCTTTATTACAAAAACTTTCAAATACGTATAAAAACAGAATAGTATAATCAACCCCCATGTACCCATCCCCAGCTACAATGATCAATTCATGACCACTCTTACTACCTATATTTTGATTTATCAACTTTAGATATTATATATTGATTTCCCTATTGAAAAATGAGAGTTTATGTAATTTATACTACTGCTTCCAAATTATTTCTTTTTATTTTAAATTTAATTTAATTTAATTTAATTTTTAGAGACATGGTCTTGCTCTGTCACCCAGGCTGGAGTGCAGTGGTACAATCATAGCTCACTGCAGCCTTGAACTCCTGGCCTCAAGCAATCCTCCTACTTCAGCCTCCCAAGTAGCTGAGAAAACAGGTATGAGCCACAGTGCCTGGCTTCCAAATTTTTTATAGTAAATTATTTTTAGTTCTATTGCCAGTACAGTTTTGAATAAATAATTATATCTCTTGTTCTTGTTCCATGAACCTTAGTCAGTATTGTTTAACTGACCCCTTCTCCATGTAAGCTGGAGATATCACTGCCCTACCTCTCTTTCTTTACTTCTGTTTTACCTCCCAACCATTTTCAGCTATACCTTTTATAGTATCAGGTGAATAGCATTTACAGTCTGTTCTCTAACCATAATTAAGTCTTCCGTGCTTTGTCTGTTGGTTGGTTCTAAGACTTGAGAATCATAGGAATTTACATTATGACTTTAAGTATTGTTCACTGCAGAGCCATGTAGTGTGTGAGGTTTACTTATTTTTTCTACAGACTCAATATAACAATCCTTGTGTCAATGGGAGAAGAATGTTCTAAGCATCCAGTTGATACCTTTTCTGTTCAGAAATATAGGGTAATCAATAGGACTCATGAACCCAAACTCTCTTACTTATCGTTTACATCTTGTGTAGCCTTGTATTCTTTAATTGTCTTGTGCATTATGTCCCCTTGAGAGGGAAGTGGCCTTTCCTGTTTTGCACCCATAGCATTTATAGTCTCTCAGTAAATTAAATTGGTTTCCCTAAAAATTACAAACCATAACTTCATTTGTCAAATAAACATAGCCAATACCATTAAATACCATTGCTGTTAGTTTCTACATATACTTTATTTTATGATGAGTTATAAATATATAAATATTTTTAAAATAAAGCTATTAAAAACTCATAAATTAAAATATTCAGCCCCAACACTTTGAATATTTCTCTTTCATGATCATCTTTAGCCTTTCCAAGAAGTCTTTCAATGTACTCTGCTTGGCTTCATTCACAGGACAGTAGCTCTACAAAAGAAACATTCCATTAGCTTGCATTGGTCAGAATTTGAGTTTTGCTATCATGCCTGTCTACTTGAGCAAGCCTTACTCTGTCACCTGCCACCCAAACAATTGTCAAACCAGGCCCTCCACTCTAGTTTGATTAGGAGTCTAACTCTGCCACTAGGCTAGCAGGATTTGCCTGTTTTTGGTACATGCTACTTACACTTCTAGAAATGGTTACTGCACCACCATTGCTTATCTGCCTTCAGGGGGTGCCACAGTCTCTGTAAAGGTGTGTCACAGCTAGGTGCTGCTCAGAGGGATGGACATGACTGTGCAGGCTCAGACCTGCCCATTGCCAGACTGGGCCTGCTGCCTGGTTGCCTGGACTGTTGAGAGAGATTCATTTGTGTTGCTCTCCTGCCCATTAAACAACACCACCACAGCCCAGCGGCCCTAAAGGTGGAATGCATTCCAGATACCTACCACCAGGCCACTGCTTCAGTTTGAATCTCAGCATACTGTTTATTAATTGCATTGCTTGGGACAAACTACTTAGTTTATAAAAGCTTCAATTTCTTCTTTTGTAAGTGGGGACAATCGTTTGCCTCCTTGCCTTCTTGAATAATATAAGAGAATTAAAGGAGGAAATGTGTGTTGTGTCAGGTCCCTGTTCTAACCTTACCTTATAAATAAGGCAGTGGGCCCAGGAGGGGATGGATGTACTTGCTCTCTGCTAAAGCCAGTTCCTCCACTCAATATTAGATAACATCCACCTGGCTGCAGGGACTTCTGCTCTCTAATTATTCTCCCTCTTTCCTATATCATCAATTCTCCCTTCTCCAGTGGATCATTCCTATTGGTATACTAACATGCTGAATATACACCCCACCTTAAAAGAACTTCCCTCACTCCATACCTGCCCTACAGCTATTGTTCCATTTCTCTGCAGCCTTATAGCAAAACACCTCAAAAAACTCAAAAGAGTTTTCTATACTCACTGTCCCTTATTTTTCCCCTCTCTCCACCCCATCCTCCAGTGAACACACTGCAGTCAGGCTTTCTTCCCTGCCTCTGTTTACATCAGCATCACCGATGACCTCCATCATGCTGAACCCAGTGGTCCTTCTCCATCTTCATGTCACTCAACCTTGCAGTACATTTGACTCAGTTGATCACTTCCCCCTCAAAAGAGTTCCTTCACTTGCCTTCTGAGGGACCACACACTCTTCAATTTTTTCCTACTTCCCTGGCTGCTACTTCTCAGTCTCCTTTGCTGGATCCTCCGCTTCCTAACCTCCGTATGTTGGAGTGCCTCTAGGCTCAGTCCTCCGATCTCTCCCTTTCTCTGTCATTCAGACTTTAAATAGCATCTATCTGAGCACTGTCCATTTTCTACTGTAAGTTCTGACCTCTCCTCTAAGATCCAGACTTTTCTAACCATCTTCTCAACATCTCCAGTAGGCAGCTCACATTTACTATGTACAAAATTGAACTCGTGATCTTCTGCTCAACATTCAGCCCTGCTTTGCCCCCAGTCCTCCATATCTCTATAACAGTACCAACCATCCCCAAAGGGGTTCGGGCAGGAACCAAGAGGTCACCTTTTACTCCTCTGTCCCTCACCCCTCACAACCAATCTGTCAGAACATCCTTCTGGCTCTATTTCTAGTTATATCCCAAATCTAACCACCTCCACTGTTCCCACCCTCTCCAAGCCACCATTATCTCTAGCCTGGTTGACTGTCAGAGCCTCCCAGCAGGACATCTTGCTTCTGTGCTTACCTCTATTCAGTCTATTTACCACACAGTAGCCAGAGTGATCATTTTAAATCACAAAAATCAGATCATGGTCTTGGCCTTGGTAAAAACTCTGCTAGTGTTTCCCGCCATACTTGGGGTTGAATCCAAAAGCCTTGTGTGATCTGATTATATATGAAAGTCCCCCTCACTCACTCTGATGCAGCCCCACTGGCCTTCCTGCTGACCTTTGAACACATGAAGCTCATTTCCACCTCAGAGCCTTTGCACAGCTGCTCCTTCTGCCTGGAATGTTCTTTCCCCAGTTAGTCATTGGCTTGCTCCCATACTTAATTCAAATATCTGCTCAGATAATGTCACCAACTCCTAAATCAGCACCCTCCCCTGTGACACTTATGTTCTTTATTCCCATATTTTTCTTCATAACACTTATTATTATTGGACATCAGATTACATGTTTGTTTTTCTAACTCCCCCATTAGAACATTCCACGAGAGCATTCTACTCTGCCTGCTTGTCTTTAATGCTGTATTTCCAGTGCCTGGAACAGTAAAAACTTGGCACTAGTAGAGCTTCAACGAATACTTGTTGAATGAATGGGTTGATTAATCAAGAGTACTACAACTCATAAGGAGAAACATTTTTTTTTTAAGAGACAGCGTCTCATGCTGTCACCCAGGCTGGAGTGCCGTGGTGTGATCATAGCTCACTACAGCCTCAAAGTCCTGGGCTCAAGCAGTCCTCCCACCTCAGCCTCCCAAAGTGCTGGGATTACAGGCGTGAGCCACTGCGCCCAGCCAAGGAAGAACATTTAGAAGTGAGGCTGCTGTACATGAGGAGGAAGCTGTCAGCTTACCGAGTTTGCCATGCTGCAGAGGTTCCTGTCAAGTCCTTTCAGGAATTTGATCACGTGCTGGTGACTGTAGAACCGCTGCAGTGCAGTTGCACCTCTGCAGATTTCATTCTGATGGTGACTATAGAATTGCCGAAGCACAGTTGCAGCCCTGCAGAAGATTTCCTTCTCAGTTGTGTTCTAGAAAGAGAAATGCCACAGATAGCCATGTGCTAGCTCTACTTTAAACACAGGAGAGATATTTTTCCTCCTGATTTCTTCTTTTCAGGAGGACAAATGGAGAAGGTAAGTTTTTTCACCTATGGATCTGTGTTCAAGTATTTTGCTGAATGAAGGGTACCCATCACAGTCATAGACCTCTATAAGCAACCTCTTCCAATTACCTGCAAATGCAGCAACCTTCTCCTCAGAGCCTCCCCTTTCTTACCCCTTTTGCTGAAAGGATACCTAAAAAAAGTTACCCCACTAGGTAAATGGCAGAGTGGGGACTAGAATGCAGGATCATCTGTCTCTACATCCCGTGTCTTTGTCTCTATATAATGTGAGCTATTCTGTCTATGGAAGCTGCCCACATGAGCTTACTCAGATTCTACTCTTATTCCTACAAGGTTTTAAAATCCAGCTTTCCCAGGAAATCCTACATGCTTGTTGAATAAATGAATGCCTATCCTTTGGCCTGCTGCTGTGGGCAGCACTCTCTATTCAGCCCTCCCCGTGGGAGACAGCAGTGCGTGTAGAAGTTCATGGCCCGAGTGAGAAACTAAGACATTTCCCCGTACAGCAAAAGCTAAGTGCCCAGGTCATGGTGCCCCAGGAGTCTGGCCTGGGGAGATCAGGGAAGACTTCCAGGAGAGGGTGCCACTGAGCTGGACCTTGGACAGAGCTTCTGTAAGGGGCCTTTGCCCTCAAGTAGTATACAGTCAGAGCCTCCTTGGAATGCTCGCAGCTCTGATGTGGCCTGGCCACATGGCTCTTCCTAGGAATATTGGCCTTAGAAGAGGGAATGTACATGTAGGGAAACAGCTCTTCTTGGGAACCTGGGAGAGGGATTGTGCCTCAGTCTGAACCAGGCCTGGTGTATCCCCTCATTTTCCACTGAAGAACAAAGGCATGGAACGTGGAAAGCGGTCTCAGCTTGAGCCCAGTTTCTTTATCCAGTTCAGATAAAGAAAGCAGTCTCTAGCCTCTGCTAGGACATGCTGTAGTCCTTTGCTACTCAAAGTGTGGGCCATGGCCCCGCAGCCTGGACATCACCTGGGAGCTTGTTAGGAATGACATCTCAGGCTGTATGCCAGACCTGCTGAATGCTGTATGCAGCATGTGCAGTGACAAGATCCCCAGGGGATTTATTTGAGACAACTTGTCAAGTAGCTTTTAAGTTCTTACAGTTACATTTTTTTTCTGATGATCAAGGTAATATGTTTGCTATAAAGGTAATATATATTCAACAAAAATGAATTCACTCATCCCACCAGTCAGAGATAACTACAGTTCATATTTTAGTAAATCTTCCCATGTTTTCTTAATACTTTGTTTTTTTTCAAAATTGGCATCAACTGTTAATACTGTTTTGTAATCTTTTGCACTTAACATACACAATAAGTGTTTTCTTAAGTCATTTGATAGTATTTATAAACATGGGATTGAGAGCTGCATAGAAACCCATTGCATAGTTGTACCATGATTTATCAATCCCCTGTCATTGTAGTTTTTTGCTTTTGTAAATAACGTGGCTATGAGTAATCTGTGTAAATCTTTGTGTTCACCTTATTTATCTAGACTAAGTTCTAGAAGGGCACTTCATATTTTAAGGTTTTTCTGGGAAGATCTAGACTGAGGCACCAGTATCCCAGACCACAGAAGCTTCCCCCTTCCCCCTGTGGGGCTTGATGTGCCAAGGGCAGGGCCGGTGGAAGGACATTTACTTAATGAACTGCTGAGAGTCACTCATGGTCCCTGATTCTAGTTGGAAATTTAAGAGCAGTGCCAGTATCTCTGGGCTCTGGGAGTCAAGAAACCTCCCACCAATCGCCACACCCCCTCTGGGCTTTGTGGATGAGTTCAGGTGGAGAAGACAAGGTAGTAGTGAGGAAGCCACGGCTACCTGTGTATCAGAGGGAGGCAGACACTGTGTTGCTGTAGAGAGAACAGTGAGATTCAAGAAGCCCAAAAGAAGAGCCCCTTTGCTTATTTTCCCACCAAAACCTAGTGAGACTTTTCTGAAGCTTTGAGTTGGAGCGTAGAAATTAAACTGCCTCTTAGTTTTGACCAGTATATGGCCACATAATATAGGAAAAAACCCTCTGAAGAGATATTATTCAAACCACTTTCTAAAGATAATTAGGATAAAGTAGGAATTGAAAAGAGTTGGAATCAAATGGAATAACTTTAAAATAACTAGTTCTAAAGGCTGTTTTATTTAAAGGTCTTAAACTTTTAGTTCCATTGGTATTGCAGCAAAAGGATGCTCTCTAGCCCACCCCTGGCTTCCTGCCCAGACTGCTTCCCTCTGCCCGTCTGGCCTCTGCTACCGGGTGTGTCCAGCAGCGGCTCCGGGAGCACACTTGGGCAGTCTGGACGACCTCAGTTAAGAACTGCTTGGGGAGAGATTCTAAAGGGGCATAGTCAGCACTGGCTAAGTTGGGGCAGAATTGGAGTTAATGAATACAGTACCAATAGGACTGGATTTTTATGGTCCTAAATGAGGCTGGTCAAGAGCCAAGTTAGAACTCTAACATTAGAGTCACTGCCACAGAAGAAATCTCCCAGGTGGCCCTTTCTGACATTCCCATGAGGGACAGACCTCCTTCTGGCATGGGCTTTTAATCAGGGTTATACCATCGGACAGTAACACTTTCCACTGACTCAAGAGCTGGATTACAATCATCCTTCAAATCACTTTCATATCTTCAAATGTGGAAACTGAGGTGCAAAGAAGTGTGAAGACTTGCCAAAGGCCACACAGCTAGTTATTGGCAGAACGGGGGCTAAAACCATAGGCAGTCCCACTTCCAACCCTCGGCACTTCCTCCAGGGCCAGGTTCTGGTGAGCTAGTCCCTTCCCTCGGCTTTGCTAGAGCCTTCTCAGCAGAGCAGCAGGCCTCTGGGGAACCCAGAGCAACCCAGTGGACTCCTTGCTTCAAGTAGGAACCATCTGGATTTGAAGGACTTGGAGATTTAATATATATGTATAAATTATATGTGCATGTGTGTGTGTATATACATATATTTGTCCTTCAGAATCTCTTCCTTTTCAGACTCCTGGGATAATCTTTAATGAAAAGCGATAATGCAGATAAGGGCCTGAAGAGCGGTTTTCCTCAGGAAGTAGGTTGGGCCCTATTCTGTGGCCTGTGTGCTGGGGTGTGACCCTTCCTAACCCAAAGGGCTTCACTCCTGGCCAAGTTATCCCCCTCGCTCACGTGGAAAGCAGGTAGTTAGGACACCACTGGTAAATTGAGGCTTTGGGGCTTTCATTCTCAGTCGTGTGTTTCCATGAAAACAGGAACTGAAGTGCACAAAGCTATTGATATGGCTGTAGTCATGTGTTTGTCAGAGAAAATGCACTATCAGCTGTCAAATCTATCTCCTCCCACTACAGATGGGGGGGGGGGTGAGACGGCACAGGAGGCAGAAAGGCAGATGCCCAAGCTGCCAGAAGGAGGGATGTGTTGGACTCTGTCCAGCAGGACAGTTCTGGACCCAGCTGGAGGGGAGTTTGGCAGGACAGAGCAAGCTGAGGGTTTCTGGACGGCCCCAGCCCTGGAACCCAGTGGGCCGTTAGGTGACCAGGCTGTGGAAGAGGAGGGGCTCTGGCAATACCTTTTCTGTTGCCGTAGGAAGTCTCTTAGACAAAATGAAAGCTCCCTCAACCTGTAATCTCAATATCTGTTTTTGTGAGAGTATTTGGTTTTTCAGAAATGTATGGGCCAGAAAAATTCTCTCATTCAGCAGGCATCTATTGAATGTCTCCTGTGTTCCAGGTACTATGCCAAATGCTGGGTAAAACCCTAGAAAGCTTTTCTTTGATGAGGATCTGAATTAGAATTACAAAATCTAAGCTTTCTATTACACATCTTCTAAATCAAGTGAAATGAGAAACATCAAATCATGCTTAAGAGTAAAGATCAGAATTCTCATCCTTTGAAAACATTTAACACATTGTAGTCAATTTGTGCCTGCTCGTTCTCCGTTAAACAAGTTTTATGTTCAAACACTTGTGGATGGCTCTCCCCTCCCAAGTTACCCATCTGCCCAGCAGACCACGGGATGGCTTCTTACCTTGGGGGCAGCAAAGACATCTGCTACAGTCAACTCGGTGCATGGAGTCTTGGCCCAGGCAGGAACAAGAGAGTAAGAGACAGAGTTAACCTTCAACTGGACATAGAAATCCTTGATGAGCACCTCTCACTCCCTCCAACTGAGAAAACTTCCTACACTCTCTCAGAAAAAAGAGTGTCAAGGGAGAAGTCTTGCTGTGCTCCCTGTGCTGCTGCCAACTACCAACACCAACTTCAACTTCTCTAGCAGCTCTTATGTTCTTCTCATGGTCTAGAAATACCCACAGCATTACCAGAACATCTGGAGAGATGGTGCCAGATAGGTACTCACCTTGTTCTCTGTGAGGATGTTCAAACTTTTGATGCTCTCTGTTAAGGCAATACCGCATTTGTGTCCATGGACAAAGTTGCCTGTACATGCTAGTAGGCAGAACAGAGGAGGGATCAGTTGGGAGGTGAGGCCCATTAATAGATCTCTATTTGCAATGACAACCTGAGACAATTAGTTTATCAGGAGAAGCTAACAATGCAATTCTGACAAAGATATCTCTATATATAGATTTAAAATTGCTGAAACCAAGGGAAAATAAGTTTACATTGGAAATTTTCATTACACCAGATTGTCAGTCGTTTGGGGCCAATCAGCACCTCTCTTCCAGGAGAAAAAATGCCTCACAGAAACAGGTAAAATGTTCCTGTGAAATCAGACCAATAGGAAAATGAAACCTTTTTTAAAAATTAACTACAAAGTTTCAGCATAGGAAATTACACCATAATTTGCTCTTTAGATTAATCTTATCAGCTTGGGGGTTGCTGCTGGCTTTTTGCTTTGCATAGAAGGAAGAGGCCACAGGTGTCCGAATTTGTTTTAGTGCAGGCCTCCTGGGGAAAGATAGAGTAATATCAAGAAAGTTTGACTTGAATAGTATTTTAACCTGGCTTCTTCCAAGTACGGTGGCATCTTGGAACCTCTCATGTCGCGGAGAGGTTCCTGTTCGTTCTTCGTGTAGAAAGAGAATAACGGGCACAGATTGTCTCCTGTCCTAGCACTGGGACATGACGTTCTTTCCAGGTTAGGTCTATGGAGAAAGACAGGTAACATCAGGTGGGGCTTATTTGGGGTCCCATCAGGTCCATAAGGTCTTTACCCTTTACCTAGGAGGCCCTAGGCCAGGTATGTCTATGCTGGGGTTTCAGGAACAACCACTTTTTATCCATTGTGCCACTGGCCCTCTAGAAATGACCACTTTTTAAAATGGAACCGAAAGCTGGGCACAGTGGCTCATGCCTATAATCCTAGCACTCTGGGAGGCCCAGGCAGGAGGATTGCTTGAGGCCAGGAGTTCAAGACAGCCTAAGAAAGAGTGACACCCTGTCTCTACAAAAAATAGAAATTGGTGGTGCATGCCTGTAGTCCCAGCTACTTGGGAGACTAAGGAAGGAGGATCGCTTGAGCCCAGGAGTTTGAGGCTGCTGTGAGCTATGATGATGCCACTGCACTCTAGCCTGGGCAACAGAGCGAGCAATACTCTGTCTCAAAAAAAAAAAAAAGAACCTAAACATATCCTCAGCTAATTAGGAAAAAGAGCCACAGTCTTACCAATTCATAAACCAGTTCTCTTGTCAATGCCCCACCACCCACCCTGGGTTTTCATCCAATTCATGTGGACCTGGTGAGGTGCTCCTTGCCTCACCCCAACAGTGAAGGTAAGGATCCCACCGTGCACTCAGACACCTAGGCCTGTGTGCACAAGCCTCCTCCCCTTCCAAAGGAGGGCCGTGGCATGCCCGCTGCCTTTCTCTCCTGGAGCCTTTCCTCTCCTGTTCCTTCCCTTGGTTCTGACATTCTTCTCCCTACTAATTTCTTCTGGAAGATCATCCAGAACTGTTTGTTGCTAAGGTGGTTCCTCTGTTTTGGATCTATCTTTTTATCCTTATTATTATTTTAATTGGTGAATAAAAATTGTATATATTTATGGTATATGACATAATATTGTGAAATATGTATACATTCTGGAATTGCTAAATCAAGCTAATTAACATATACAGTACCTCCCATCCTTACCATTTATTCGTGATGAGCACACTTAAAATCTTCTCTCTTAGTGATTGTTAAGTATAGAATACATTGTTACCAACTGTAGTCACCATGTTGTGCAATAGATCTCTTGAGCTTATTCCTCCCATCTAACTGAAATTTTGTATGCTTTGACCAACATCTCCCCAACCCCACCCTTGCAGCCCCTGGTCACCACCATTGTATACTGTCTGCCTCTACGAGTTTGACTTTTTAGGATATTACATATGACTGAGATCATGAAGTGTGTGTCTCTCTTTACGCCTGGCTTTTTTCACTCAGCATAATGTTTTCCAGGTTCATCCATATTGTTGCAAATGACAGGATTTCCTTCTTTTTTTAAGGCTGAGTAGTATTCCATTATATATATATATATATATAGCTTTGGACCTTATAACAATGCCTCAAACTCTGTGAAGGAGAGAATATGGATAATTGTATCAGGAAGGTCCTTAGGCCATATTTATGATCCTTCCAGTGGGACTGTGAAATGGGGCTGCCAAACTCAATATAGTGATTTCTGACCCCAAACTACCTGGAGTTGAGCCAAACCTCATGGGTTAAGGGCACAGTCCCCCACAACACTGCCTTCACTTCAGATACCAGCTGCAAACTCAGCGGTCCCCAGTCTACCCTCACTTCTGACCAACTGGCTACAAACTTGAGAGTTTCCACTACCCCTCAAGTTCAATAATGCACTAGGATGACTCACAGAACTCAGGAAAGTGCTAGACATAAGGTCACAGTTTTATTATAGCAAAAGGATACAAACCCAAACCGGCCAGAGAGAAGACACAGAGGGTGAGATGTAGGAGGATCCCAAACACCCTTTAGGACCCTTCATTGTCTTGTCCCTATGGAATCACTGTGCGTAACCCTCTCAGTGCCTGCTGAGACAAAATGCAGAGTATTTGCAAACCAGGGAAAACCCCCCAAACTTTGGTGTTCAGAGTTTTTATTGGAGTTTCATTATGTAGGCACAGTTGATTGAAGCATTGGCCACTCAGTTGAACTCTTCCTCCCTGGAGGAAGTTGAACCCCCTTCCTGGAGGCCAGGATGATATCACAGTAACGCAGGGGCATGGCCAGTCCCCATCCTGAGTCATCTTGTTAGCAAAAACTGTCTAGGGGCCCAGCCCACCATGAATCACTTCATTAGCATAAACTATCAGGGCTCACCACAAATAACAAAGATTCTCCTACCACTTGGGAAATCCCAAGGATTTTAGGGCTACATCGTAGGAACTGGTGACAAAGACCAGCCAAATTCTTTATTCCAAGGGTTTATAGCCAGTTGGACCTCACAAGAGCCAGGACAGAGGCCAGACCTCTCTTTGGGTAAAGTTGATTCTTCACCACACAGACTGGGAGAGAGTTTATGAGAAGAGCATGTAGTTCCTTCCAGGATAGGAGGGGACCTCAAATCAGGATAAACTATTATGTGGAGTAAAGTGGAGCAGAGGCTCCAGTTCAAATAAGAGTGAGCTTGTCAGGAGCAGACACACTGGAGAAATTCCACCAAATAAGTTCTTGAGGAATACTGGGGATGCAGAAGGAGAACTAGAGGGGAGAGGCAGGATTCTGCAGGTCTGAGATCAAAGGAACAGCTATTCACGTATTCAGGATGTGTTTTTCTGAGCACTTGCCAAGGGCCAGACCCTGGGCTTGAGGCTCTGGGGGCAAAGATGATCAGTCAGAATAGGAATATTATGTGGGAACCTTCAGCTCAGAAGGAGAATACAGCTTGTATTGTTTGTCTCAATGGTTGAATGAGGCCAGGGAAAAAGGATAAACTTTCTAGAACATCAGAGAGTGACCAGAATGACTCCTCAGAGGGCAGAAGGAGAAGATGGGCTGTCCTCCCCTGCAGTGACAGCACCATGGCAGCAGTGGGTGTGGCTGGCAGGGAAGAGGTCAGGAAAGTGCCTGCACTATCAGGGACAGAGAGGAGAGCACCAGCTGCCACCACCACCTGAAGGAGCCTCCAAGCCTGCCAGAGTCATGGGCAATGTCTGGGTGGGGTGGGGCAGGCACCAAAGTTCAGGAGGGAAGTTGAAGACTCTGCCAGGCTCTGGCTGTGTCGGTCACAGACCCCTTCCCTTTACTCTGCATGAGAACTGAGAACCAGCACCCGCCCCTCCATGGCTGAGGAGCTTTTCTTTCAGGCCCAGGAACCTAGCAGTTATGAGCACTGGGTTTTGGAGTCCCACAGACAAGCCACTTGTTAACTCTGATCCAGACTAACTCTAGATCTCAGTTTCCTCATCTGTGAAATGGGAGTAATGTAGTTCTTCCTTGTGGAATTCTTGTGAGGAACAAGTGAGAGATTCTGGAAAGTGCTTGGCACATGTCCCCACACAAACGGTGTTTGTTACTAGAGGCTGCCATAGCACCGGGTGGTTAGGAGAATGGACTCTGGGCCCAGGTAGCCTGTCAGCCTGCTGTGCTTCCTCCCTATGTGACCTTGGGCACACATTCGGCCTTATCCATAAAATGAGGGTGATGGTTGTACCTGTCTCATGAGGTTGTTCTGAAGAATAGATAAGTTTAAATTTTAAAGTACTTAGAATAGTGCCTGGCACACAGTGAGTTCTATGTAAGTGACAGCACCATCAATTATTATAATCAATTATATATTTGGTTCGTTGAATGACTGTGATATTTAGTCTGTTAGGCAAACCCAAGTCTGGACAGGGCAGTGGAGGTTTTGCCAGGTGAGTTTTCCCCACATGTCCCTCCTGGATGTGTCTCCTTTTTAGTCTTTGAGCTGCTATCCTTGTTTCTGGTGAGTCACAGTTAGTTGCAATGCTGCCACCCTCATAATGTGCGTCTGGATTCATTGCAGGAAACAGACACTGCTGTGGGTGCTTTAGTCAGAAAAGGATTTCATGCAGGAAAGTACGTGCTCATAAAAATGTCAGGTGAGCTGGAGGGGCAGACTCCAGACTGCACCCAGAACTCTGAAGAGCTGGCCCATGAGGAGGACACCACCTCTGAGGCTGCCCCAGAGGTCTGGGGCTCAGCGGCTCACCCCTGAGGCTGCAGTGTGGGGATACCAGAGCGCTGCCCCAAAGCCTCCCAGCACCCACGAGAGAACCTCATCCCCCACACCCACAGGCCAAAGGGGCAGGAAGATGGCCTTGGCCTCCCTTGCCCTCCACAGGGCATGCAGCTAATTGGAGAAGCTGGACTCCAGCTTCCAGGGAGCGAGAAATGTGGACATTCAAGCCTGCAGTGTCCGGAGAGCGCTAGGAGAAAGGAATGGAGGGAGCAAAGCAGCCGTGGGCCTGGCTGATTGATTCTTGCTTTTCCAGCCATCCCCGCAGTCCCTGCTCCACCGTGAGCCCCCGAAGCTCACCTGCCTCCTCTTCTGTCACTTGCGCAGGACAGCACACGGAAGGGCCCTCTCCGTCTCTTCCCATTGGTGAAACACGTGAGCCTTCGAAGGAGGTTGGGAGAAGCGGGCTTCAGCCAGGAGCAGGGCTGTGCGGCGGGTGGGGTGCCTGGGGTGGCAGAGGGGACTATTGGTTTGAGAGTCGTTCCACCCAGCACAGGGTCCAAGTTAAGACCAGGCGTCCGGGAGCCCACGGGACCTGGCTAGTTCTGAATCCCAGCTCCGCTGACCCTAGAAAAGCGAGCCTGTCCAGGCTTCTCTGCGAAACTGAGCTGATAAGAGGGGTGTGTGAAGATGACACGAGGTGACGGACGTGACGTGTTGGTGTGGTGCCCGGCACACGGTAAGCCCTCAGAAAATGCCACCAGCCACCACCACCATTATTAAGCGCACTTGGAATTGGCCGCACACGGCGGTGAGGGAGAGGGAGGAGTCACAGACGGCCGGTGTGGGCCCGCGGAGCCGCCGGCGCGGAGACAGCAGGTCAGGGCCAGGGGGCCGAGGGGCTGCTGAGGGCCGGCCTGGGGGCGGAGGGCACAGAGGCTGGCCAAGCCAGGAGGAAGAACGTGCTGCTGGGGGACCAGGACAAGGAGCCAGGCACTCCAGCGACACTGGAAGGTGGGGAGACGGAAGGGGTGGCGGGCAGCCCGCGGAGCCCTGTGGCCTCCAGGCCTGAGCCAGCTCGGGAAGGAGACGCGGCTGGGCAGCGGCGCCGGTGCCCCTCGGAGGTGAGGCAGATGCGGGCAGAAGCCAGTCGCTGGACTGAGCATGAGTCTGTACTCGGTGCTCGGCGACATGGTGAGACGGCCTCCGAGTGCAGTGGGGGCAGCTGCCAGGTGAGGCTGGTCACTGCGCTTGAGCACAGGGTCCGCAGCTGTCCTTCAGGTGCCCTCACAGCGCGTGACCCCTCACACGCCCATACCCCCGCCGCGAAGCCTCGACCTTCCCCCTGTGTCCGGACTTTCTTGATATGATGTCTTGGGTGGGTGGGGCTGGGGTAGAGATGAAACAAAGTTGGCCATGAGTTGCTGATTGTTGAAGTTGGGCAGTGGATGCCTGGGAGTTATTTTTGTGTTATGTTTGAAATTTTCTCTAATTAAAGATTTTAAAAACTTAAGTGGATAGCAAATTTAAGTATATTTAATATTTATATATTAATACATATGTGTTTGTATAATATAGTTATATTTATAATCTATATGTTATATATTTATATAAATATATAAACTAGAAATGTACATCTATCTATATATATATATTGCACACACACCTCTTTAGAATCTGACCTCATCTCACCCTGCACTGCCACATGCACCATCACGTCCCACCATCATATCTGCAGGAGCCTCCTAGCGCGTCTTCCCGCTCCCATCCTCGCAGCACAGTGGTTCTGTTAAAACATGAGTCAGATCATGTCACCACATTCTACACAGAGTGAAGTCCAGTCCTGGCCTGGGAGGCCCTGCCAGACTCCTGCGGCTCCTGCCGGTGGCCACCCATGAGTGCCAGGAAGGGCATCCTGGCTTGTTCTTGCTCAAGGCTTTAGCACTGCAGTTCCCTCCCGCTGGGTGCTTTCCTCCCTGAGAATGGCTTTCCCCTCCCTCCCTTCATCTAGATCACTGTTCTGACCTTACCTTGTGGAGAGGATCGCTCCAGCCTCCTCTGTGTGCAGCGGCCCTGCCTGCCTTGTTTTCCTCATGGCACTTACCACCACCCCCGACACACTGTATGTTCTTTTGTTTATTAGTCTCCCCGCTAGAAGTAACTTTGTTTTGCTTAGTGGATCCCCAGCACCTTGAACAGGGTCTGGCACCTGGTAAAGGCCTCAATCAATACTTGTTGAATGAATGAATGGAACTGCAGTTCACAGAGGGGCACAGAGACCTGGCCTAAGTAACGACAGCAGAAGTCAGGGACACGGCTGGAGCTTAAAGCCAGGCCTGCTTTCACCCTGAGCCCTGAGAGGGCAGGGAAAGAGACCCAGAGCGCAGGCGCAGGGAGGCCCCTCCAAGTGCACAGGCTCCAAGGGGAGGAGGGAGCCACAGCAGGCAGGCAGGGGTGCGGACTCAGGCTTCTCTGAGCTTGTGGTAAAGTAGCTATGTAGGCTGCTGGCTTCTCATTCCTTTGAGAAACAGGTGGAAGGTCCTTCTCCCAAGAGAAGCAGACCTGCTGAGGTGTCTGCAGGAACTCTCCATCTGTCCCCAGGTATTGATGTCACTTAAACCTCAGAGCTAGACTGGCAGCCCCGCCTTCCCCATCTCACTCCCACCAGTATCCCTGCCCCAGCCTGCTAGGCTGGGCTGGCTGAAGACCCCCAAGAATGGAGTGCCTTCCTCCCTCTTTGGCAATGCAGGATCTGATCAGCCCAAGTAGGCCCAGCCCAGGGGAGGAGGGTGCCAAACCGCCTGCTCAGGCTGAGGTGCTGCCGCCCAGGCCCCCACCGGTTCCTATCTCCTCTCCTGGGAGAGTTGGCTCCCCAGGGAGGATTTAGGCTGAGCTGAGGCGTGCTGGTGCTGGTCCACCCAAGGGAGCAGTGCCAGGGCTCATCACCTGCCCCAGCCTTGCCAGCTCCCTCCGTGCACCAGACATCAATTTCATGTTCTTTTTGCTTCTTTAAAATTAAATTTGTCTTTGTCCCCTATTGGAAAATCAATGTATCCCCATTATAGAAAGTGTGGGAAACAGATCAGAAGAAGGAAGAGTAAATAAATGAGAAACTGCTTTCTCTGATGTGGCATCAGTGTAGCTTCTCTGGCGTAGGACTCAGCCTGGGCAGGGGGTCATGGACCCTTTGGCCAATGTGGTCAACAGGCCATTAAGGCTGTGTCTACAGGGGATGCCGTGGCTGGCTCAGGACTTCCTCCCCCAAGGGTTCCAGGAAGAGGTGTCCAGGTCCCCACACAGTTGTCCATAGTGATGCAGAGAGCAGAGCTGACAAGAGTTGCTATATTTAATTTTGGTGCCTGCGTCACCTCTGACCACACAGCAGAATCTGCCCAGGCAGTGCACGGGCTGGGGGCGTTTCTGAACGGGGCTGTGAGAGAATCACTTTCCACAAGAGAAGGCATTGCGGAGGGGAAAGGAGAGAGAGCAACAGAAAGTGAGGTCGTAAGTAGAAAATTGCTTCTGGGATTTCAAATGGCTTCGTCATGGGGCCCTCCCTTGCTGCCGAGAAATCAGTTGATCTGGGAAAGTTTGTTGCAAACCATTGCCCTGTTGCTTTGGGGTGGAGCCGAGAAATGAATGAAGATAATGGTGCTTTCTGAGTGGGCCATGGGTGGGAGGGTGATTGGTACAGCCACAAGTTCTGACAGCAGCTTGGACTCTAGAAAGGCCAGATAGGAACCGGCCAGCGTGTCCCACCCAGGCTGCCCTGTCTGGAGCACCGTCCGCCCGGACCCAGCCAGGCCCCCTTAGAAGGCAGGCAGCGGAAGGCAGGAGCAGGTTTTGATCTGTTACAATTGACCAGCTAGGTAGAGATCATAAGCCAAAGATACTTCCCTATTGACCATAATGGAAAAACGATAAGCTGTCGGGCTGGGTGAATGCCGGCCCTCAGCTGCTGCCTCAGTCACAAGGAAGTGAGACGTGGGCTGTGTCCTCCTGGGCCTGCTCCTTCACAGGGGGCTCGGAGAAACCCCCAAAGTGGCTTGAAGTGCTCTCTGACACCTCCTCTGAGCAGCACACGGAGGTGTTTGGTGCCGAGCTCACCGGAAACTCGCTTGTCTCGCTTCTCGCTTGAGCCCAGCTCCTCTTCCAGTGAAACCTCCTGGGCCGGGGTTCCCAGTGCCGGGGGCTCCCCGCGGGGCCCCACGCTCCTCTCTTCTCAAGCCCTTCCCTCTGGGCCAGCTCAGGGCTCGCCGTGTGTGGGAAAGGAGGTGGGCCACGTGGTCAGAGAAAACTCCCAGTAAATACCCCGGGGTCGTCCCCAGGGAGCTCCAGCAGCAGTAGCTGCCACACCTGTGTGCCCCGCTCCTCTTTTTCTCTGTCCTGACTGGGCCCTTCCCCGTCACGCCCAGCAGCGCTTGCTTCTGTGGCTCTGCAGCGCGACTGTCCCCCTGCAGGGCCCTGTCCTCTCCAGCTCACCACACAGCGACCACAGGTCCCGGTGCAAGGGACAGGAGCCCGGGCTGAGGATATGGTGAGCTGTGGACACCTAGTGGCCGCACTTGCACCTGCCTTCAGGCTGTCCTGAACCCGTCCTCGGGACAATCCCGAGGGACCCTCCCCCACGCCGGCCTCCATCCTGGTCTTTGTTCTCCCAGGATTCATGTGGAATTTCACTGGAAAACTTTCCATCTTCTTTTTGGATAGACAGCCCAATTCTTTTGCTGGGTGGAGGGGACACGGGTCAAAGATGATGCTACTGGAAGATGGATCCCTAAATTTTGCTTTAAAAAATCATTTCTCGTCCGTAAATGGCCTTCGGGCCTTAAAATCCTAGACTCTAGATGAGATCCTGACTCCTACCCCCTCCCCTGACTTTGGAGCCTCTCCCACCCTCCCAGGAAGCCAGTCGCTGGCTCACATCCAGAGGGAAGGCCCTCCCAGGGGACAGCAGCCTCTTCCAGACCCTCCATAGCTTAAAGAGGTCTTTCTGGTGCTCACCTTGAGTGCAAGTAGTGTCTTGGTCGTCACTAACCCAGATGGCTGGTGCAGTGCCAGGCCACAGGTGGTCCTTAGCAAATGTAGCGGGACTTAACAGGTTCTGCCACCCCCTTGGCATCACAGAGAACCAGTCCTGTCCCCTGCCCTGGACAGCCCGTGGGAGACTCAGCTACGGTCCCCTCACCCCTCAGTCTTCCCTTCTCTGGGCCGAGCATCCCCAATCCCTGTGCTGTCTGTCGGGTGCCTTCTTCCCTTGCCTCTCCCTGGGTGGGAGTGAGGGGTGGAAGTGGGAGGGAGTGGTTCCTGAGCAGCCGGCACAGTCATCAGCCCCCTGGCCACCTCTCTGTCGTGGCTTCTGCTGCTGTCTAGGTGACATACAGCTGTGAGCTCTTGCCCACGTGGGCGGCTGGCTTCATCGACTTCTGAGAGTCACCGTGGGTGCTTCTGCAGAGCTTCAGGTTCCCCAGGGAAGGCAGTCCCCGATGACCCGCCACCCACCGCAAAGGCATCCTGTCCTCTGGAGCCACCTCTGCTCTGGGCACCTCCCAAAGAGTCATAGTGGAACCATTACTGACAGGCATGCGAGGGCCTGCTGGGCCTGGCAGCCAGCTGCTGGCCAGGGCCAAGGGAGAAGCAACAAAACCTGCTCTGAGGAACAGTCCAGCCGGGGTCCAGCCAGGGCCACCTCAGCTCTCCACTCCAGATTCTCCACGGTCTAGAGGCCACAGGTCAGTGATGTGTCTTTGTTCACAGAGGTGGTGAGTGTACACTCCCTGATGATGAGAGGTGTCCAGAAATGGAGTGGGCTGTCCCTAGAAAGTAGGTAGTGAGCTCCCTGTTGGGGGGGTGCCCAACCAGGTTGATGACAGTCTTAGAAATGATGCCTTCAGGCCAGATGACATTTGGACAGAAAGAGGCAGGGTGGTTAAGTGTGTGGGCATTGGAATTGGAGTGAGTTTTGGGTCCATATCCTGGCTTCACTCCTTACCAGCTGTGTGACCTTGGGCAAGCCACCTATGTTCGCTGAGCCTCAGAGTCCTCATCTGCCTCGCAGGGTTGTGAGGGAGACACGGGGGAGTATGTGCGTGGTGCCAGACACAGCTGGCCACTCCTCAGGAGCTGTGGTCATGAGACGACTTCTTAGGTCTCCACCCATTCCAGATGCCCTCCTTGAACCCTGACACCCCGGCCCAAGCTTCCCCCTCCTCACTGCAGGCAGTGGGCAGCGGATGGGGGCCTTCCTCCAGGTCATGTCCCCCCACCCCAGGGGCCTGCTTTCTTTCAGCCCAGGTCCTCTCCCTCACTGCCCCCTCCTCCTGCGCTCCATCCCAGCCCCCCCTCCAACCTGCATGCCTCCCGTAGACCTCCCCAGAGTTTTGAGACCACAGACCACTGTCCCCAAAGGCCCAAATAAAAGGCAAACATGATCAGGCCTATTTGTCACCATCTTTATTTCTGGCTTCAGTTTGACACAATGAAACAATTTGTTCAATGACCCTACCCCCACCCCTGTCTACACACACCATCCTCAGTGTTCTAGGCTGCCTTTCTATATATTATTAACTCTTTGCTAACATATTTAATACTTAACTTTAAATACAAGGAAAAACAATAAATTACTACTTGGCTGAGGGCTGGCTGCTGGCTGGCAGACAGGAGCGGCTGCTCTGGCCCTCTCCTGTCCCCTGCCTCAGATGAGGCTCGGAGGCTCCAGGACCCATTGAGGTAGCAGAATTTTGTATACAGTACTTATTACCAGGGACTCCTAATGCCCACTGCTTTAGTGCTGGGGCCTCGAGTCTCCGGGCCCTCGGCTCCAAGTGCTGGCAGCAGCAGTCTCCCCATCCCCAACACCGACAAACACACTCGTTTAAATAACACACATTAATAAATAACAATGAAGAAATGTGCCTGAGCTGCTCCCTGCCTGTCGCCCCCGTGTGAAGTGGGCCCCTCTCTTGCCACGTGTCTGGTGAGGGCAGCACCTGCTGTAATGCTACAGTGTGTTCTAGGGAGGGAAAGAGTGTAGGGCACCATCTTCCACCCTTATCCACTGAGCTCAGAGCCCTGGACAGAGGAGGCCCACCAGGCTGAGCCCCGGCACCCAGGTGGGGGCCAGGCGGGGTTGGCCAGGCTGAAGGCAGGCCGCACAGGCTTAGGTCTAAACTAAGGAAATCTTACCCCTCCCTTAACCCTCCTCCCCACCTCCCCAAGAAATTCCTGACATCTGAAAGAAAAATCAATGTACAAGTTAAATAGTCAGGACCTGCCCCTGCAAATAATGATGCTAGCTTTTAAGGTTTCAGTTGAACTTTCCATGGTGAAAAAGTTTCCTTAAATGTCTGAGCAGATCCTTTACGAACTGGGCCACTTCGATCTTGGTGTCTTGGATGTGCGAGCTGGGAACCTGCTGCAGGACAAAGAGGCCAGCACATTAGTGGGACGCCAGAGGCAAGGACGACCAGCACCTGCCAGGGGCTTTCCAGGGACTGTCTCACTTAATACTCACAAAAGTCCCTATGAGGTAGGTACTTATATTTTACAGATGTAAAAACTGAGGCTCAGGTAGGAGTTGGGAGCCCTTGACCCCAGGTCCTGTAAATCCCAAAGACCATCTCCCTGCTGCCACAGTGGCCCCATCCCTGGGTGGACACACACCTCAGGTGCTCAGGCAGTTCCTCTGGAGCTTCCAGGGTGAGCCCAGGGCTGGTGGGAGTGGGTTTGGGGTAGGATGTTGGGGGCAGCCTTACCCCGGCTGAGGGCTTGTGTGTGCAAAGTCCTCTCAGCATCCTCTGGGTCTTCTGGATGGCACTACAACCCGACACGTTGATCAGGGATTCCAGGGCTGCACAGTACTGTGAGGGGGGGACCACCGAGGTGTCAGGGCCTGCTCAGGTGGCTGCCTTCAGTGAGTTTACAGGAAGGCGGGTGCTGAGAGGCCTGGCGCAGGTGGTCTGGGTGGTTGGGAAGGGCCCAGATTATAAGGGGAGTGAGGGGAGCTCTTGGAACCCCCCAGATGTGTGAGGGAAGATCAGAGAAGACAAGCCCAAGGCCTATAGCCTCTGCTACCACCTCTCGAGTGCCCACAAGTCCTTACCACTCCAGCTGTCAGGTTGACACTCCACACCATGCTGCCATTGCAGAGGGGTGCCTGAGGGAGCAAAGAGACAGTGAGCAGAGAGCCAGCAAGGGTCACAGGCCTGCCCAGCCAGCCCAGGCCAGGTCTACACAAGCATAGGACCCACAGGCTTCCCTGGCTAGTGCAGAGGCAGCCTGGCAGCCCCTTACTCCTGAGCTTCATTTCCTGTTCTGCACAGCAGGGGTGGGGGTGGGGACCCATTGTATAGGGTCTTGGAGCTGAGAGAGAAAACCTGAGTGACACTACTGGTAAGGGACAAGCCTTATTTGAAGCTTATCTTAGCCAGGGCAGGAGGACAGGGGCCTGCAGAAAGGGCCAGGTGGGGTTGGGTGAGGGAGGGGTGGCCTGGGCTGTTGTTGACCAGGACAAATCAGATGGGAGGCAGTGAGGGTCTGGTATATTAAATACCCTGCCTTCTGCAGTGGGGGACACTGCTGTTAGGAGTACAGACACTCTGGTGTCAGCCAGGCCTGGTTTGAATCTGGCCTCTATCAGTGAATCTCACTGAACCTTAGTCAGCAGAGTAGGGTCATCGTACCTGCCTCTTGAGTGGTCGGCAGTGATGAAATGACAGGTCAAGCACCGAGCATAAGGCCTGACACATAATCGGTGCTTGTAAAGCGTGAGCTGTTACTAGTGGGGAGAGGAGCTGACTCTACTGATGAATCCTGCCACAAGAATGGGCTTAACTAAGATGCTATGAATAATGGCTGCATTAATGTGTTCAAAATCCAGTTGACAAATGCCAAATGGTTCTGGGAGGGTGCTGTCCCTTCTCTGCTTTCCTCTGTTCAGGAATGGCTGAGTAGGAGCTGGCAGTGGCAGGCAGGGCCAGACCAGGGGAGCAGGTGGTCCCTGGAGGCTCTGCCAAACCCCTTTGTTGGTCCATCCATATCGCGGTATCCCCCAGCCTGGATCCTCTGTCTCCTTCATGGCTCGGCCCGACCCCTAGTCCGTGGGGCTTCTTTCTGACCCACAGGCATCTTAGGACCAGGCCCAGCCTGCTCGTGACCTCTTTCTGAGAGTCACCCACCCTGGCACCCTTGGAGCCGGGACCCTGGCCAGCTGATACTCACCTTCTGGTCCTGGGTGATGTTGACTAGCTCCCCAATGAGCTCCTTGAGGTTTGTAGAGGGAGGCACAGGGCCTGGGGAGGCAAGGCCACCAAGGCAGGTAAGAGCAATAACCATGGTCAACCACAGTGCCATGGGGCCCAGAGCCAACACAGGAGGATTGAGGAGCAGACACGTAGGCTGGTCTAAGCTGAGCAGCTTGTGGCCTTCGCCTCTTGTGGCAGCTTTTATAGGCCCAAGTGGTGACGCCTGACACCCTAGTCTCTGCTTTTTTGGGCACTATCTAGAAACCACATCTTTACTGATCTTGATTTTACTTTGTGGAAAATCCAGCATCACATAAAGGAAAGAGTTTGATTTCTTGTGGACTTGTTGAGAAGGGTCTGGGGCAGAGTTTCCAAGATGGGCTTAATTCCAGGGGTAGGCGAGGAGCCCTGAGGGCATCCTGGCATGAGCAAGGCCAGTCTGGGCTCCAGCAGTTTTGCCTGGTGATCACCCTGAGCACCTGGACAGTTGACCCAACTCTGAGCTCCTGTCCTCAGACCCCTTTGGGTCACTGGAAGTGCTGGACAGTGTCTCAGTGGCATTGTGGCTGTGACCACAATCTACCAGCTGTGGGAATTTGGGGATTTTATTTTTTCAATGAACTGGTCTCTTAAATTACCATAGTAATACTTGCTTTGGATACAAAATTCAAACAAGATAAAAGGAGAAGCATAAGGTTCACGTCTTTTGGCCTACCTAATTCCTCCTTGCCCCCATTGTGGGAAGGATTATAAAAGCCCAGATTCCCAGGTCTCCACTGAAAGATCCAGCCAGATTCACGGATCCTCCTGGGACCTTTAATTTTTTTTTTTAAGAGATGGGGTCTTGCTATGTTGCCCAGGCTGGCCTCTAACTCCTGGCTTCAAGCGATCCTCCCACCTCAGCCTCCTGAGTAGCTGGGACTACAGGCACACACCACTGTGCCTGACCCCTGTAATTTAAAAAATTGTTTTGATGATAACTGTGAGTATGGGCAGCCTGGACACTGGGCAGCCCACCCAGGCCTTCAGCCACGGGCCATCCTGCTGGGAAACTCTTAACTGGGCCAGGATAGCAGCCTTAGCCTAGGTTGGAGAGTGTAACTGTTCCCAGTGCCACTGGGACTTGGGGAGATCACCTTTGCCCACCAGTCTCTGTGGGACAAACCCCTGCCCTCTGGGGCCTCAAGTTTGCCCCCAGAATGAGAGCTGTGCAGGGTAGCTCCTACCCCCGCAAGCAGCCCACCCCCTGCAGGACTGCTGACACATAGCCTTTTCCCTGCTCTTCCCTCATTTCCCTAGAAGTCCTCCAGAAACCACTACAACCGAGGACACAGCATTTGACTACTGGGTGCTGATGTCAAGATCTCTCCTTTACCCACTTCCTCCCCTAAACGAACTCCTCCCCGTCCAGGCCCCCTCTCTGCCTGCTCAGGCTCCCTGGGTCCTCTCCTTAATGGGGCTCAACCGCCTCAGAAGGGTCTTCCAAGGGATGCCGGAGCCCCCAATCCCGCTCGGAAGCCTCCCAACCTTGCCCACTCTCTCTTCCCACAGGGAACGTAATTCCCACCCGTTTTTCTATCCACACCCGCTGCTTCCCAGCCCAACTGCAGACCCTGAGCCCCGGAAGTCAGCCCCTGCCCCTCAAGGCCCCCCAGTGCCTCTGCTTGGCTGCATGACCCCTCTGTGGGCCTCAGTTTCCTCATCTGTAGACCAGAGCCAGTGGCATCTCCCATAGGGTCTCCGTGATGGGGGAAGAAGCGGGGAAACCACCTCGGGCTGTGCAAGTCCCAGAGCCCCGCCCGTATGAGTCAACACCCCACTGCCCCCATGACCAGCAAAAGCCACGCGGGCAGCGGTGGGCAGGCGCGCCCCCGCGCGTGGGAGAAGGCGCGCTGGCGCGGCGATGGCCCGCGGAGATAGGGGCGCGGCCTTATGTAACGCGAGATGGCCCGGATAAGCGATCTGCGCGACCCAGCACCCCTCGGCGGCCTCTGGCGTTGGCCGGAGCCCGAGGGAGAGCCGAGGGCGCAGACCGGCCTGTCCGGCAGCTGCGAAGGCGGGGCGAGGGGCGGCCGAGGTGGGAGCGATGGGCCGGGCGCCAGGCAGGCCGGGGACGCTGGCCACGCGGGCCCGCGCGCACCGGCGAGGGGCGGGGGCGGCCGAGACGCACCCCAGCTCTACGTCAGGGGGTCTGTGGTGCTTGTTTCTTGCCAGCGGGGCTCCCCTCACACCCGCACGAGTGTAATTAACACGAACTGCAACAGGGCTGCTCGGGGCACTTGACACCCGTGGCTTGCATCTGCCTGCAGCCCGCTGCTGCCCTTACAGGTGTGCCCCGCCGCTCAGGGCCGTGCCCGGCAGCGCGGCCAGGCCCAGGCCTCCCCGCCTTGCTCTTGCTCTGAAGCGCTGGGATTGGCACTGCCCTTTCTCGGGTGAAGTTTCAGGAAAGCTGGGGTTGCTATTTCCGGTTTTCCTGGATTCTGGGTCTCCGTTGGCAAAGAAAAGGTGCCCAGTCAGGAGGAGCAAGGGCTGGGCGAGTGTTTTAGTAAGTAAAACTATTTAACTTATTAGACATTTACTTTTAGGAAAGTTACTTATGCAGGTAATTTTAAAAATTAAGGAGGTTGATTATGAAAAACGGTATTGTCGGGGATCAGTTCTCTATGGGTCACTTGCATTACTGCATGTCTTGTGAGTGAAGCACTGGTTCACTCACAAGAGGTGTATAGCAGACAGCCTTGTAAGAAAAAGTATTTTCCTCTGGAGCAAAAGGCAGGCACACTTACTGCCCATTATAAAAACGTCACTTCCCTAAGCTCAGGCTCCCTCTCCCCTAATGCAACCCAGTGTGTGGACAGGTGCCAGCTGGCCCTCTGTGTGCCTGCCTGTAAGAATTGGGATTCAGGGAACAAAAATATTGATACTGTACTGCTACTTTTGTGCATAATAAACATCTTTGCCTCTGATCCAAGAATCCTGCATGTCTTCTACCAGCATCCATGAAACTGGCATGCTGACTTGTTAGGTTGTAAATAGGGTAAAATCTCAGATCCTTCAGTTTTGACAAGCAGCCTCTCCATGTGCTCCTTAGCTACTTCTCCAGAGGAACCTCTATTCTGTTTCTTTTGGTATTTATCTTCCTCCATGTTTCTAAATTAAACCAACATAGGTTGGTTGTTATTTCTTGATAGCCAGGTGTAGGCATTATCAGTTGTCTAGATGAATATTTAATTCTCTTTCCTGCTGGCCATCCTTCCTCCACTTGCATCCTTCCTTTTTTCTCATCCTACCAATGTAGATAGAGCATAATTTGGGTCAGTCAAAATTGTTTACTGTTTACATAATTATACTAATATATTCACAGCTGAAACATGTGGTTAAGTATGATTACTTTTATTTTCCCTCAGAACTTTTTTCCTCTGGAGTTAATAATTGTTTTTCCATTTGCTTGGTTTTCTATGTTCCTCTCAGTGATTTAACCCTAAACTCTTGGCTGCTTATATAAGTCTCCTCTCAAGAGATTTGGCTAAATCAATTATTCTCACAATTTCATCTTCCTGAGAAAGTCTCCCCTGGAGCCTTCTGACCTGCTCTGATATGCAGCTGCCCTCTGACCTTGCCGCACAGCTGTCATCCTGAGGGCTCCTGTCACCATTGCCCTGGTGGCTCTTCTAGTCTTTGTTCTTTCCCCTTCCTTGGGGTAACACATCCTCTGATAGCTTCTATAAAGGATGTGTAGGAGGTCAGCTTTTTGAGAATTTGCCTGTCTAAATATGTCTTCATTCTCAAACTTAATTTGACAGTTTGGCCACCTATAGAATTTTAGTCAGGAAATAATTTTCTTTTAGAATTTGAAAGCCCTGTGCTATTGCCTCCTATCTTTTACAAGTCCAAAACCATTTTGAATCCAGATCTTTTATCATCCTTTTTCTGGAAATTTGTAGGAAACTTTCTTGGTCCCCATGTTCCAAATTTTACAATGATGTGCCTCGTTGTAGTTCTGTTTTCATCTACTGTGCCAGACACACAGTGGGCCCTTTCAAACTGAAAACATGTCTTTAAGTTCTGCTAAATTGTCTTTCTTTTAAAAAAAAAAAACTACTTATTTTCACTTCTTATTTTTGAATAGATATTCCATTCACATGGCTCAAAAGTCAAAACTATACACAGTTGACCCTTGAACAACACAGGAGTAAGGGGCACCAACCCCCTGCACAGTTGAAAATCTGCATGTTACTTTTAACTCTCCAAAAACTTAACTACTAATAGCCTACTGTTGACCAGAAGCCTTAATAACATAAACAGTCGATTAACACATATTTTGTATATTATATGTATTATAAACTGTATCTTCACAATAAAGTAAGCTAGAGAAAAGAAAATGTTATTAAGAAAATCACCAGGAAGAGAAAATATATTTACTATTCATTAAGTGGGAGTGGATCATCATAAAGGTCTTCATCCTCAATTTCTTCATGTTGAGTAGGCTGAGGAAGAGGAGGGGTTGGTCTTCCTGTCTCTGGGGTGGTAGAGGCAGAAGAAAATCTGCGTATAAGTGGACTTGCGCAGTTCAAACCCACGTTGCTCAGGGGTCAACTGTATATGTAAAAAATTCAGTGGAATGTCTCCACTTCCCTCACAAATAACTATTATTCTTATTTTTTTGTGTGTATCTTATCAGAGTTTATGTAAATACAAGCAACTGTGAATATGTGGTCTTATTTTTCCCGTGTCCCTACATATGAGGTGGCATCATATACACCTTTTACACCTTGCTTTTTCTCACGTACGTTTATAAAGGGATATTTTTGTAACCACACTGAGAGAGCTTGGAACATTTTATAACTTTTCCTTCTCTGTTCTTTTCTCTCTTACTGGGACTGCTGTTTGTGACTATATACCTCTTGGACTGGTCCTTGAATTTTCTTACCTTTCGTCTTCTATTTTCCATTTAAAAAACTTCTCTGCTCTAGGATATTTCCATAGCTTTATCTTTCTTCCCAAGGACATTTGATTCTTCTCTGAATGTGTGTATGTGTTCTAATAGCACTGTGTTCTTGTTTCATTGAGATATCTTCTCTTAGCAATCAGAATTTTACTGAAAGTTGGTATACATTTTTAAAGTTTCCTTCTCTATGCATAGTCTTTATTTTCTCCAAGTTTTAAAAAAATTTTTGATTTTTTTTCTTTCATGTTATGGGCTCTCCTTGGATGTTAGGTGATCCTGGATTGCCTGCTCATGTTAAAGCAGACAGGGAGCTCTGAGTGTAAGTGTGGGGGTTGGGGTGCTCACTATAGGGCCAGTGGCTGATTGTTTCACTGGGGGACCTCCCATGCCAGTTTTTTAAAGTCATGTTTTGGAAAGCAGGTCAGCTTGCCCAGAAAAGATTCTCCCTGTTTCCAGGCTGGTGCCAGCATTCTGACATCCAAGGGTTGGGAGAGAGCTGGCGTGGGTCTCAACATCTGTTGATTGTTCACTTAGTGCCCCTGATTCCAGCATAGTTCGGCTGCCCTCAGCTGGGCCTGGTGCTTCTTGGGCCAGATACCCTCCCCAGAGAAAAAAATCCCATCTGCTGGAGGGGGTCACTCGACTTTGAGGAGTGGAAATGGGGATCTAACTGCTTCTTAAACAGGTTTCAATTAATTTACCTTATTTTCACCCCTGTCCTTCCAGGGGTTTCTGCCAATTGGGTTTCTGCCAATTCCTGAGCATTTTGAAGATTCCATAAATCAGAGTAGGTCTCAGCTCCCTGTGGCTGGTTTAGGATTCAGTTTTCTTGGGCCAGCCAAGCAGTCTGCCCACTGTTCATCTACTTTCCACTTTTTAAACACTGTTGCTATTGCCCCTTTCTCCCATGTTGGTGGGTTAAAAACTTTAAAAAATTCAGTTACTGTCATTTTAGTGGATTATGAGGTGGGAGTTTGTGTTCATTCCATTGTTTTTACTTGGTATTTATATTTTTAATGTAGAGAATTTATAAAAGGGAGAAGCAATAAAAGGTAAACACTAATCTTGCATCCCTTTGACCTGATACTAGTAACATCTCAGTAGCTATTACTAGTCCTTTTGCTATGCACATTTATATTTTTTTTACAAAAATGGGATAATATACTATATAATTTTTACTGTCTTTTTTCACTTAAAATATATTAAGAACATTCTCCAATGTCAATATTCTGTATTTTGAAAAAAAGATGACACAAAAATCTGTTATTGTATAAAGTGCAGATATGCAAAGAAATAAAAAGCTCCCATAATCCCAGCATCCAGAGATGGTAATCATTGTAATATTTTGGTATCTGTCATTCTCGTAGGTGGATGTATATAGGATAAATACCTCATTCCTAAAATGAAAGTGAAATCTTTGCTTTTATAAATATTCAGTTTAGTATGGGAGACATTTTGAACAAATAATTACTAATAATTCCCACAATTATGAGTTCATTCATTCATTAAGTTAATGTTTATTGAGTGCTTACTATGTGCTGGGCACTAAATAACACATCACAGTTCTTGCCCTCTTGGAGATACATTCTAGTGGGTGGAGACAGATAATGAACAAATAAGTAATATATAGTACGTTAGATGGTGTGAAGTACACTGGAGAGAGGAAACAAGGCAGGGGGACAGGTAGAAATGAGTGAGTATGCTGTTATAAAAGGGATGGTAAGGTAAGGACTCACTGAGAAGGTGTTAGCTGATCAGAGACCTGACAGACCAGAGGAAGTGACCACACAGATATCTGGGGGAAGGAGCTTCCAAGCTGAAGGCATAAGCAAGTGCAAAGGCCCATGTCTTAGTTTGTTTGTGCTGCTGTAACAGACTACCTGATACTGGATAATTTATAAATAATAGAAATTTATTTCTCACAGTTCTGGAGGCTGAGAAGTCCAAGATCAAGGTGCCAGCAGAACACATGTCTAGTGAGGGCTTGCTCTCTGCTTCCAAGATGGTGCCTTCTTGCTGTGTCCTCACATGGGGGAGGGCAAAAGGGATGAACTCTCTCCCTCAAGCCCTTTTATAATCCCATCCCCTCATGGCCTAATCATCTTCTAAGGGCCTCACCTCTTAATACCATCACCTTGGGGGTTAAATTCCGACATATGAATATTGGAGAGAAACATACATTCAAACCATAGCAGCCCTGAAGCAGGAAAATGCCCATTGTGTTGAGGATTAGCAAGGAAGCTGGCATAGCTGGGAGGACTGAGCGGAAGCATGTTAGGAATACCATCAGAGAGGTCAGTATGTCCAGAGCATGAGAGCCTTGTAAGCTACTGTGAGGACTGGGGCTTTCATGATGAGTGAAATAGGGAGCCATTGGTGGTTTTGAGCAGAGGAGCAATATGACTTGATTTACATTTATTTTTTAAAAAACAATTTTAATTAATTTTAGATTTATAGGAAAGTTGCAAAAATAGTACAGAGAGCTTCCATATCCCCCCTCAGCCAGCTTCTCCCAATGGTAACACTTTACATAATCATAGTGCAATGATCAAACACAAAAATAAACATTGATTTACTACTATTAAGTAAACTATGGACTTTATTCCAATCTCACCAGTGTTTCCACTAACATCTTTTTTTCTGTTTCAAGATCCAACCCAGGATCTCACCTGGCATTTAGTTGCTAATTCTCCTTGGTCTCCTCCAGTGTGTAACGGCTCTTTAGTTTCTTCTTGTTCCTTATGCTTTCCAAGAATATTGATCAGTTATGCTGTCAAATTTTCCTTAGTTTGGATCTGCCTGGTGTTTTGTCATAGTGGGACTGAGTTTATATATTTTCGGCAAGAATATCATGGAAATGAAGTTGTGTCCTCCTCAGTGCATCATCTCACAGGGTTCATGATGTCAATATGTCTTATTATTGGTGGTGTTGACCCTGACCACTTGGTTAGATGGTTTCTATCAGGTTTCTCCACTTTAAAGTTACTATTTTTCCCTCTTCAGTTAATAAATACATTGGGGGAGACAGTTTGAGACAATATAAATTGTTTCTCCTCAGATTTGTGCCTATCTATATTAGTACCCATCAGTGGCTCTTGTCTGAAACAATTTTTACTGTGGTATTTGCCTAATTATAATTTTTCTATTTCTCTCTTTACTTCCACATTTATTACTTGTGATTCTACTATAAAGAAGAGCTGTCCTTGTCCCTCATTTATTTATTAAATACTTGTTTATATTCATAGGAGCTCATGCATATTTATTTCACTCTATGGGTTATAATCCAATACTGTCTTAATTTTGTTTCTCAAATTGTTCCATCTTCAGTCATTAGGAGTTATTAATAATTCAGGTTAGATCCTGTGTTCTTTGAACAAACCCCATCTTTTTTTAATATTTTCTCTAAATTTCTGGCACCACAAAAAATTCCAGGCTCATATTGTATTTTCCTTGCCTCAGCCCTGAAATCAACCATTTCTCCAAGGTGACAGAGTTCCTTTTAAAATCCTTAAAATCAACATCTGAGGTGTCCTCATTATCACTGGGGTGTCACTGCATTTTGGCTCTCTCAGTGGACAGAACTAGAATATATGTATGCATACTAACCCATGCATGTATACATAGTTATATGTCTGGGTCTATCTATGTGTATATATATATTTGGCCTTTGAAAGTTTTTAATTGTGGTAAAATACACATAAAATTTACCATCTTAACCATTTTTAAGTGTACAGTTCAGGATTGTTAAGTACATTCACAATATTGTGCAGCAAATCTCCAGAACTCTTTTCATCTTGCAAAGCAAAACTCTATACTCATTAAACAATTCCCCGTTCCTCCATTCCCCACCCCCTGGCAACCACATTTCTACTTTTGGTCTCTATATATTTGACTATTTTAGGTACCTCCTATAAGTGGAATCATACAGTATTTGTCCTTTTGTGACTGGCTTATTTCGCTTAGAATGTCCTCACGGTTCATCCGTATCACAGCATGTGTTAGAACTTCCTTCCTTTTTCAGACTGATGAATATTCCACTGTATGAATATACTACATTTTTGCTTATCCGTTCATCCGTCACTGGACACTTGGGTTGCTTCCATCTCTTGGCAGTTGTGAATAGTGCTGTGAATGTGGGTGTACAAATATCTCGAGACCCTGCTTTCAGTTCTTTTGGATATATAGCCAGGCGTGGATTTGCTGGATTATATGGTAATTCTATTCTAAAGAATTCCAAATTTAAAACATTTTTTGAGGAACTGCTATACTGGCTGCATAATTTTACATTCCCACTAACAGTGCACAAGGGTTCCAGTTCTCCACATCCTCACCAACATTTTTTCTTCTTCTTTTTTTTTTTTGTTCGATAGTTGTCATCCTAATGGGCATGAGGTGGTATTTTATTGTGGTTTTGATTTGAATTTCCCTAATGATTAGTGACGTTGAACATCTTTTCATGTACTTACTGGCAATTTTTATGTCTTCTTTAATGAAATGTCTATTCAAGTCCTTTGCCCATTTTTAAATCAGGTTAAAAATTGTTGTAAAAGTTCTCTATTCGGGATATTAACCCCTTATTAGACATATGATTTGCAAATATTTCCCCCTATTCTGCAGGTTGCCTTTCTACTCTGTTGATTTTGTCCTTTGATGCACAGAAGTTTTAAATTCTGATGTAGTCCAGTTTATCTATGTTTTCTTTTGTTGCCTGTACTTTTAGTGTATAACACTTTTTATATATTGCTGGATTCAGTTTGCTAGTATTTAGTTGATAATTTTAGCATCAGTTTACATAAGGAATATTGTTGTGTAGTTTCCTTTCCTGTGATATCTTTGTCTTGTTCAGTTATCAGTGTAATATTGGCCTTGTAGAGTGAATTGAGTGTTTCCTCCTTTTGTATTTTTGGAAGAGTTTGAAAAAATTTGGCATTATTCTTTAAATGTTTGACAGAAATCACCAGTGAAGCCACTGGGACTGGGCTTTTCTTTGTAGGAAGTTTTTATTTTTTAATTACTAATTTAATATCTTTCCTTGTTATAGGTCTATTCAGATTTTCTCTTTCTTCTTGAGCCAGTTTTGGTAGCTTGCATCTTTCTAGGAATTTGTAAATTTCATCTAGGTCATCTCATTTCTTGGCATACTATTCATAGTATTATAATATTTTTTAAACCTCTTTAAGGCTGGCAGTAATGTCCCCTCTTTCATTCCATTATTTCCATCCATTCATTATTGAAGGTGGGGTATCGAAGTCTCCCCTCACTTGGCTATTATTGTCAAATTGCCTATTTCTCCCTTCAGTTCTGTCAATTTTTGCTTCATATATTTGCATTCATACGTCTGTTGCTATGTGCATATATCTTTATAATTGTTTTGTATTTGTGATGGATTCACCTTTTCATCATTATAAAATGTCCTTTTCTGTCTCTAGTAACAATTTTTGTCTTAAAATCTATTTTGACTGATATAGGCCACTCCAGCATTTTTATGGGTACTGTTTCCATGGTACTTCTTTTTCCATGGTTTCATTTTTAACTTATTTGTGTTTTTGAATTTAAAGTGTGTCTCTTGCACACATACATATATATGTCTACATAATACAGTTGGATGATGTTTTGTTTTGTTTTTTTTAGAGACAGGGTCTCACTCTGTTGCCCAGACTGGAATGCAGTGGTGCAGTCATAGCTCACTGAAACTTCAAACTCCTGGGCTCAAGTGATTCTCCTGCCTCAGCCTCCCAAGTAACTAGGACTACAGGTGCACATCACCATGCCTGGCTAATCTTAAAATTTTTTTTAGAGATGGGGTCTCACTATGTTGTCCAGTCTGGTCTCAAACTCTTGGCTGCATACAATCCTCCCACCTCAGCCTCCCAAAGTGCTGGGATCTGACCAGCTACTGCACCTGGTCAGATGATGTTTTTTAATCCAATTTGCCAGTCTCTGCTTTTTTGGTTGGCGTGTTTAGTTCATTTACATTTAGTTAAATTACTGATAATATAGAATTTATGTCTGCCATTTTGCCATTTGCCTTCTGTCTTATGCTTTTTTCCCCCTCTTAGTCCTCCATTTTACTTTCTTTTGTGTTAGATATTTTCTAGTATACCATTTTAATTCCCTTATTTCTTTTACTGTAGGTTTTTTGAGCTATTTTCATAGTGGTTGCCCTAGGGATTACAAATTAACATCTTAACTTAGATGAATATCAATTTAATTTCTATTTCAAAAGCTCCTACATAGCTCTGTTTCCTCCCCCTCCTTTATATAATAGTATTGTCTTATTACATCTTTATACATTGTAAGTCCATCAACAGTTTTAAAATTATTTCTTAATGTAATTTTCTTTTAAATCATATAGGAAAAGAGTTACAAACCAAAATACATTTATCCTTTTATATTGCCTATGTATTTACCTTTACTGGTGCTCTGTATTTCTTCATGTATATTTGAGTCTAGTTTCCTTTCATTTTATTCTAAAGGATTCTCCTTTTATATTTCTTGTAGGGCAAGTCTGCTGGAGACAAATTATCTCAGGTTTGGTTTATTTGGTTTATAAGACAGAGAAACTGCTGTAGTTTCTCTTGTGTTCGAAGGGTAGTTTTGCTGGATATAGAATCCTTGGTTGATGGTCTTTCTCACTCGGCACTTTTAACGTATCATGTCACTGCTTTCAGGCCTCCACTGTTTCTTATGAGAAGTCAGCTCTTAGTTTTATGGAGGGTCCTTTGCTTCTTTATGTTGTTTCTTTGAAGATATCTCTGTTTTTCAACGATTTGACTATGATGTGTCTAAGTGTGAACCTCTGAGTTTATCCTACTTGAAGTTCATTCTACTTCTTACATATAAAGATTAATGTTTTCATAAAATTTGGGAAATTTTTGGCCACTATTTCTTCAAATGTTTTTTCTGCTCCTTTCTCTTTTTGCTCCTTCTGGGATTTCCACTATGCTGGTGCTTGGCAGTGCCCCACAGGCCTCTGAAGCTCCCTTCATTTTTCTTCGTTCATTTTCTCTCTGTTCCTCAGACTGGATAACCTCAGTTGACCTCAATCTGCTGTTAAGCCCTATAGTGAATTTTTACTTCTGTTCATATTATTGTATTATCCAGAATTTCTATTTGGTTCTTTTTTATAATGTCTAAACTCCTTAATGATAGTCTATGTTTAGTGAAATATCATTCTCATAATTTCCCTTAGTTCTTTAGGCATGGTTTCCATTAGTTCCCTGAACATATTTATAACAGCTGATATTTAAAGTATTTGCTTAATAAAGACTGGGCTTCCTCAGGGATCATTTCTATTGACTGTTTTTTAAAAATTGCTGTGTATGGGCCATATAATCCTGTTTCTTTGCATGTCTTATAATTTCTTGTTGAAAACTGTACATTTTAAATTAATGTGTCAACTCTGGCAATCAGATTACCTCTTCTCCAGGGCTTGTTGCTGTTTGTTGTTGTTGGTTTGTTCTGTGACTTTCCTGGACTAATTATGTAAATTCTGTATTTTTTGTCATGTTTGCTTACTGAAGTCTCTACTCAGCCTAGTGGTAAGCTAATGATTGGACAGAGATTTCCTTCAGTGCTTTGAACCAGTAAGTTTTCTAGCTATTGTTGAGTGTGTGCATGTGCATTTGTCGAATCATGTCTTCAATATTTCAGCAGGCAGTTTACAACTGTGCCTTAACCTTCACTTCCTGCATGAGTCGAGCCTCAAGGGTGGCCAGGGGTGACAGCTTAGGACCTTCTCCGGTCTTTCCTGGCCATGCACACAGCCCTGCACATGGACTTCTAGATTCCCAGGGATATGCTCAAGCTTATCAAAGCTCCCATGGACGTCTTCCCCAATTTTTCCTTTTAAGTTTTTTGGTCAGCCGCTTGTTAGCCCCAACTGGTAATGCTGCCTCAGGCAGCCACATTGCTAACCATTTGCCACCGCTTGCCCTGCAGGTAGAGCTGTCTGCAGAGTGAGGTCTGAATCAGGTCAAATAAAGACAGGTGCCGAGAATAGAGCTTTTCAGTGAGCTGCCAGATATGTCATATAGTGGCAGTTCTCTGGCGATGGAAATTTGGGGGAGCTCCAAATCCATTCTGCCCCTCCAGTGGTTACTAGGCTGCTGTTTTTCACAGGTACTGTTCTTAGAGGGCTGTTGGCTTTCAAAGCTACCACGGAATCAGGGAGAAGGGAGCAGAATTAGGACAAGTTAAAATGCCACTGGCTGTTCCTGCTGAGACTCAGCTGTTTTCCTTTACTAAACACCCCTCAGCTTGTTACTAGCCTTTAGTTAATTTCTGAATAAAATTAACTAAAAGTTAAGTTCCTAAGAAGTTGATTTTGACATTTTTGGCAAGTCTTCTTGTTGCTTTTATGGAGGAGCAGATGTTTAGTGGTCTTTACTCCACCCTTCTGGAAGTAGAAATCCTTTATATATTAGAACCATAAATGTATACCGACCCTTTGGATTCAGCCAACACCACAGGGTTCTTTTTACTGCATTTCCCCTTTTCTGATGTGCAAACGTTTTTTCCAACAGTGAGACACACTCAGTTCATATTATCCACAATATATGTGTGTGTTTGATTTTAGAATATACATAAAATAGTTTCAGAATGGCTAACCTACAGCCCTGTGAGAAACACATTTACTTAATTTACCTTTTAAAAAGATCACTGGCTGCAGCCTAAATCATGAGAGCGGTTAGGTAGTTACTCATATTCTTCAGGTTATAATGGAAGTGGCCTGGACCAAAGCAGTTGTGGTTTAGATGGTAAGGCATGGTCAGTTTCTGGATGTGTTTTGAAAGTTAAACCCACCGTGTTAAACTGATGGATTGGGTGTGGGATGTGATAAAAAGAATCAAGGATAATGCCATGATTTTTGCCTGAGCAATTGAAAGACTGCAGCTGCCATTAATTGAAAGCCTATAGCAGATGCCGGTTCTGGGAGCAAGATTGGTTTTGGTCATTTTAAGTTTCAGATGTCTCCTAGATATTTCAGTTCAGATCGATATTCAGTTGTCCACAGGTGGCTGAATATGAGTTGGGAGTTTAGAAGAGATCTGGACTGGAGACAAATATTTATGAGCCATCAGCATATAGATGGTTGTTACCAGAGCTGTCAGTGCCCTGCCTGTATCCTAGGAATGGCCAAAGTGCTCCTGCCACCTTCCAGCTGCTGCCGCTATCTGCATCTCTGTCAGAAAGTGGCTGCTGCTTTTTTTTTTTAAACTCTGCTGGTGCGCACCACAAACCAGTAACTAACATGCTATGATAGCCCTCAGACAGTAACTTTGGGAAGTTGGTATATAAATGCCCCATGTCTCTTGCCCCTCGAGTAGGATAACTGTGAGGCATATAGTTTGCCAAATTCCCCAGTCTCCCTGCGGGATTAAGCTGCAATTGCCCACTGTGGCAGCTGGCTTACCCATAAACCCTTCACTGGCGGTCTTCTCTTTCCTGCACGATACCCCCGATTTCCTCCGGATTACTTTCACTTGAAGCGTTGTTTCAGGTTCTGCTTCTGGGAGAACCCAAACTAAGATAGTAATTTTAAAACTATGAGACTGGATGACATCACCAGGTAAGTGCGTGTAGAGGAGAAAAGAGGTGCAGACTCCGTGTGAGCACTGAGGCACTGCAACACGGGGAGAGAGGGAAGTGAGGAGGATCCAGCAAAGGAAACGCCATGTGCGGGGAGAAGGCAGAGCTGGGTTTAACTGGGGCTGGAGGTTGTCAGCAAAGTCTGAGGACAGAAGAGGGGCAGTGCAGTTGATGATGTAAGAAGGGCCATGAATTTAAGCTGAATAAAGAGAGACGTGTAGGCATGAGGGAAACAGAGAACTGTGGAAAAGTGGTAGCACCAGTGGATTGAAATCTTGGTGGGGGTCAAAGTACTGCTGGGGCCGAAGACCCCAGGAGTGGGTTGTGAAGATACCAAGGGGTTGCTGGAGAGTGGGATGCTTCAAACTGGGATTCCGGAGGGTTGCAGTTGTCATTAAAAGGACCGGGCTCTAGAGTGAGACCGTGGAGTGAGTGTCTTCTCACTGGAGGAAACCAGGGCCTGAGAGGCCAGGGAGTTGTATTAGACCGTCATTTGGATAGGGACATCACCAATGATTAGGAAATTAGTATTGGAGTGAGAGTGAACGGGGAGGTAAAATTTTCAACGAATTAGGGAGAGTGAGCGACCAGGCTGGGGGCTAAAGAAACTGCAATGAGAAAGGGTGAACTGAAGATAGGAGGTTTCTCTTGAACACACACATAGTCCTTTGTACCAAACAGTTCTAAGCAGTTTATAAATATTAAGTCATTTAATTTCATAACCCTACAAGATTGGTACCATTTTACCCACTTTTACTGATAAGGAAACAGAAGCAAAACAGGATAAATAACTTTCTCAGGGCCCCACAGCTAGTGAGTGGTGGTGTTAGGATTTAAGCCTAGGCAGTCTGGCTCATCCTCAACCTCCATACTGTGATGCCTATTCATTCCAAGTGCGGGGGAGCAGGGATATTTAATGGAGAGTGATCTAGGAGCAGCATTGAGAAGCATGAAGGGCACCTAGCCCACCTCCAAACCCACTGACCTCTTGGGATTGAAAGCAGCCACTCTCAAAAGGGCTGCAAGGAAAGCTACATACTTGGGGAAACCAGATTGAAAATTGGGAAGTCTGTTTTAATTTGTAAATGATAATTTTGTCTCACTGCCTATATTATTACCTTGTATTGGCTTGTGATTTGTTGCAATGACTAACAGCTTTCAGAAACATGTTGATACAACATAACTGGTTTTAATATTTAGTGAGAAATGTTTTAACTTTTGCTATTAAGATAACTGTTTAATTTTGATGTGATGACAGATAAATTAAGAAAGTATTCTTTGCAAAATTGTGAGTTTACTAAAGCTAGATGTTGAATTTTATCAAATGTAGTTGCTAGGTGTCTATCAGAATTTTTCCCTTTGGCTTTATTATAGAGATTTATGAACAGATTTATCATTTTCTGAAACATTCTTGCATTTTTGGGATTAAAAACACCTTGGTTATTGTATATGTTCAATATATGACTAGAATTGATTTGGTCTTAATTTAGGAATTCCTGATCTGTGCTCTGAGACTGGTCTGCTGTTTTTTCTCTTGATACTTTTGTCAGGAATATGCTAATTTAGAAAATAGGTAATTTTAGTTTACCAAAGCTAAAAGGATGACTGATTTAAAAAGGATGACTGATGCTTAAAAGCTAATTAAGGACGACTGAACCTTGCCATGAGAAGGGGCCTTGGAGTGGACAGGAACCAGATGGCCAGAGTGGTGGCTCTGCTGCTTGCCTCTTTCATCCAGGGCTTGGTGAGAGTCTTTCTCAACCAGGTTTCTTCATGTGAGCCACAGAACACAGAAAATTATTTAAGTAATTTTCTCAATTCTCTCAAGAAGAGTATATAACTAGTATCATTTTAGATGCATGGAAATTGGTTAGATACAAAGGATACTATATTTGTTTCATATTGCTGCTGTAATAAATTCCCTCTAACTCAGCAGCTCACAACACAAATTATTGGCCAGAAGTCCAAAATCATTTTCAATGAGCTGAAGTCAAGGGGTCAGCAGGGCTGGTTCCTTCTGGAGGCTCTGAGGTGACAATCTGTTTCTCTGCCTTTTTCAGCTTTGAGTGGTTGCCTGTATTCCTTGGCTTATAGCCCCTTGTCCATCTTCAAAGTGCAACACTCTAATCTGCACCCATCAACAAACTGCCTTCTCCTCTCCTGTAGTCTAACCTCTGTCTGCCTCCCTCTTATTATTAAGATACTTATGATTACAAGTAGGACTCACCAGGATAATCTCCCTATCTCCAGATCCCTACATTTAATCACATCTGCAAAGTCCCCTTTGCATATAAGGTAACATTCATTCACAGGTTCCAGGAATTAGGACCTGGATGTCTTTGGGGGCCACTATTTAGTCTAGTACGGATACCTTAGGATCTTAGGGCTTAATTGTCTTCTGAACCTTGGGTGAGGAAGGCTGTCTAGACAGTGTGCTCATCAGATCTACAGATGGCACAAAACTGTGCCACGTGACTGAATCAAGACTCAATATGGTCCTGACTGGATGACAAAACTCCACAAATTGTAATTCAAAAGTGCATGACTTGGTTGCATCCTGTGTGGAATGCTTGCAAAAGGATTCAAAAGATATCAGCTGGCAATCCCAGAAAAGAGTGTGATTGGGCTTTTATTGGAAATGGCATCTGAAGTGAAAATGAGAGGCCTGCCCTTCCAGATCTGGTTCGACCCCACTGGGAACAGGTCTTGACTCTGTGAGCGAGCCTGGCTTGCCTTCCACACTGGAATGCACACTTGGAGAGCAATCAGGATTGATGGTGAGGCCAAGATGATATCCAGGACGGACATAGAGGAGAGGTACAGACTTCTTCATAATGGGCAGATCAGGCCTCACGTGAAGAGAAGCCTTGTTCTTGGTCAGGGCTTTCCAAAGGTGGATGTGCACAGTGGGGAATTTCCTCTCTGTTGAGAGAGCCCCAAGTCTGACTGACTATTTGGCAGGGATGTATGGGGAGGGAAGATGGTGGGTACTGAATTACATGATTATTTAAGGTTCCTGTCAAACCTTGAGACCCCATTCAACTACAAATTTTCGTTGAGCAAACCAAGGCTCAGAGAGAGAGAGGTCACTTGCATGGATTTATAAAGTTAAGAGCAGAGTCAAATATTAAAATCTTATCATTTCTGGTCATCATCAGATATTAATACTCACTGATAACTCAGTTTTTTTGAACCACATGCAAGGAAATAAATTCAGAGGTAACATTTAACACTGATGTACATATTTTTTAATACCCAAACCAGAAATTGTCAAGGCTGTGAGAATCTACTTCTCAACAGTGCTTTTCTAAGAAGGGATCTCATGTGTATTAGGGAAGGAAGCAGAGAAGTTGAGTCCAACTGTGCTGCTGTTGAACCCTACAGGCCTGTCAGAGGCTGCCCGGAGGAGGAAGAAGTTCAGGGAATCAGAAACAGGAAATCAGTCCAAATTACATGTGAAAAAATTTTCATGATTTTAGAGCCCCTCAAACATACAAAATCCTAGACACAAAGTTCCTTTTAAAGAACATATTTTCTTATTGACTCAGTTGACAGCAGAAATAAGCAGTTATCTGAGGACCTACGTTTCTATGGCCTTTAAATCTTTAATATTTTTAATGAACGTAAGATCCCAGGGAGCTAACGCTGCATTTCACAATCTCCGAGCACTGATCAATGTTCTTCTTAATCCTGTAGAATTTCTCCACATATTCAGAACGTCCTAAAAGCTCCACAAAATCTTCATCGTGAGTGATTACCAGAAGCTGGAAGTTACGCTGCTGTGAGCGACTTTTTATTATCCTGAAACAATATATTTAGAACATTTTATTACTAAAGAGCATAATCCTTGTATTTGAAAAAGCCACTGTGAGCCTTGTTAGATGTGAACTTAATGCTGTGACAACCAAGCTTTTCCTGTGCTGCGTGTCAGGGCCTCTGGCTGCCTTGTAGTAGTGGGGGAGGGGTGGGGTAGCCCCAGGCCTTCCGGCCAGCCATGTAGGGAGGCCCCTCTCCTCTCCAAACAGGGGTCACATGGCCTGATTCCTCACCTCGGTCTGGCTGAGGGACTGCTGAGAATACAAGAACTAGTTTCTTTTAGATGAGGCGTTCTTCTTACTGAAATAGGTAGAAATGTTTTACTGAGTTTCCTTAAACTGCTCAAGTTTAGGAGTCTAACATTCCTTTGCCTGAATTTTCCTGACCTGTTACCAGTTTTCTCTTGAAGAAAATTTTAAAAATAATACAGACAGACTACAGGTAAGGGGAATAACACTGCCTTCTTAAGAGCTGGGTCTACTTAGAATTCTGCCACCACCAGTCACCAGATGCATCACTACTGTGACACTCAGGGGGCCTGAGTGGGTGTACTGGGAACATTTTTGCTCATTATCTATATGCTGAAGTAACCAGCTATGAGACTGAGAACTGAAACACTTTTTCTTTTAACTACCCACTTATTTAACCCTTGCTTGGAGCTGGATGCACTTGAGATTTCAAAAGCACTAGCCCTTACCTGCTGTTCACACAGGACTACTGAGAGACAGCTGGAGAAAGAAGGCCCTGTGCTGCCCAATCCTCCTCCTGGCTATCACCCAGGAACCATTATCTCTGCTAGAAAGAGTCTATGTGGAGCCAGGAGTGCCCGAAACACCTCCTCCTACCTCAGGGAAGGTACCTTTCCTCTGTTAGCACAGACCTTAAGCAAGGCCCCGCTCACCTTTGAGTCTACCCACCAAAGGTGAATGTGGTAAAAAGGTGCATGCAATTATATCCTCTCTAGATTATGGTTTTTGAGTAAGAGCTCTGTCGTTCCTCATAGTTGTTGTCTGACACATGTGAAAAGCTGGGGAGACAGCATTATACTCATTACCACCATCTACAGATGTCTTAGCAGGGCATGCTGACTCCTGTGCATGACATGTGGGTTCCTCTGATGGGTTTACAGGAAAACCAAACCAAGCCAGGAACGCCTCACAGTGACTTTCCCTGTGAACACACTTGGTGAGATGCAGGATGTGTCTGGGGCTGCTGTTCACCATCTACTTCCTTTTCAAGGGCTTTGAAGAATTACTATCAAAAGGTAAGGCCTAGGGCCTGGCACCAACTGGCTTCTCCAAGGACACAGCTATAGAGTGCATCACCACAGAATTCTCAAAAAACTAGCACAACCTGCCCTCAAAGGTGAGATACTTACTCAACCAGAGCATGTGCAAGAGATTCAATGTTTTCTCGGTCAAGATTTGTTGTTGGTTCATCCAAGGCAAGGATGCCACAGTTGAGGCAGAACGTTTCAGCCAGGGCCAGGCGAATGATGAGTGAGGCTAATACCTGGAAAAAAGCCCCTCAATGAGACGCAAAGCTCAGACCTTCTCACCCCACTGCAGGCAGGCAAGCAGACCTGGCGTGACCTCTTTAGAAGGGAAAGGTGTAGAAATGTCACAGGGTCACGGGTGTTAGGTAAACCACTTATCTTTCTGGGAGAGCCCAGCACCGACAGCAGACCCTTATGCCCACCCAGAAGGTGAGCCATCAGGTGCGTTTTCTCAGCTCACCATTTCCAGTGAAATAAAAAGCTCAAAACTGCGCTGACTCCCCACGCATAAAAAACATTTGTTACATCAGCTGTAACAAACTTGAAATCACAGCCTTGAAACACAGACATATTAACATTTATCTGACTAAAGGTATAAGATTAAAACCCTGAATTCTTGACCTGGTTATTTTATTTTCCTGATAAAGAGATTTGTTAAAAGATTTGGAAACATTTTCCAGATCCTTACATAGACTTTTTCTCTCTCAGAGTCATCTTTAAATCTCCATGTTTGTGTGAATAGTTTTAAGAGAGTGAGAGGGGGAAAAAAATCATGGGTCCAAGTGTCAGGAGTGTAGAAGTGTGGTTTTATTTACGCTTTCCTGTAGGAAATGCAGGTAACTAGAACTCTTAGGCACTTTCATGGTTAATGAAAACCTAATACCAAAACCCTCAGACCCAACTGAAGCCATTTGAGGGCACAAGGGACACAGAATTAAGAGTGTAGGACTATTCTGGGAAGTATAAACTCTGTTTGTACAAGCTGTAAATCCCCTCTCCCCCTGAATTTGTGAGTGGGATGGCATCAGTGAGTGAGTTGTTGATTTTAGAATAGTTTACACCTTCTCTTTGATGTCCAGGGCAGGCCAGCAGAATGTAGAAGCCAGAGCTACAGCTTGGCCCTCTGAGGGACACGCACTTCCTTCCTATCTTTGAATCCCACTGCTGTCACCTCCACCACCACCCACTCACAGGCTGGCTTCTAGGGCCTCAGCAAATGCCAGCGTTAGGTAGGGTGGAGGCCCACCTCCACCAAACCATTTATTTGTCCTGTTATTTATTTGTTCCACACCAAGGAAGCAATTATTGCTAATTAATTTTCATAATTTAGATTAGCTACAGGAAATCTACTTTTGCTCAGAAAGTATTTTTAATCTAAAGAGACCACGTTTCAAACTTCGTATTCTCTCATAACTACCACTAAAAATCACCAAAGCAAGTAGGGATACTGATTATACATGACAAGTTTATCACTTTTGTAGACTATGATTTAGATAGTAATCTGCAGAGCCTTAAAATTGGTATCAGCTCTCTGAGCTGAAAACATGTACATACATGCATGGTGTGTGTTTAAGCAAAAACTGAAAACTATGAAAATAACTCAGATAATGTGGGTATCCATTTTTAAGATGTTGAAATGTTATTAAGAAAACCAGGGGTCCAGAGGTGTTATCAAATGTAATCTTCTGCTTTAATCTGAAAAGAGAAAGCTCAAGAATCTGTGACATCTTTGGTACAAACCTGTGCACTTGCTCCTCAGAGATGCAGGTCCCATTTTCCTAACTCTTTAAAACTTCATTCCGCTTTCCGATTTTGCTCTGTGCTTCATACCCAATGTAGGCATCATCCCACAGCCTCACCTGGAGCCAGCTGGCCTGACCTAGCAGCTGGGTCTTTGTGTGTGTATGGTGGTAGGGGCAGAGGTTCTGGTGGGTATCAAGGCCCTTAACTCTGGCAGCCCCTTCCTTCAGATGGTCTGCAGGCCCAAAGACTAGGCTGGGGTGGTGATGGGGACTCAGTCCTCTGAGGGGGCTATTTTCTCAATGAGATTCTCTTATTTATTGGACTGTTTCATTTGGCTCAACCTAGGATTTGGCTTGCTAATACTATTATGTCACTGATTCTGGAACATATTCCCCCCTCCCATTTTGACTTCTCTGAAATCAGAATGCATCTTATGTTTACAACTGCATTTTTTCATTCCTGGTTGCACATAAAATAGTGGTGTGCTTTATAATCGATGATACAGTTACTTTATTCTGATAAGGAGTACCATGAAACAACAAAGGGTCTTTAGCTCCTTCTTCTACATTTAGCCTATGCTGTGAGAATGCTTCAGGCCCTTCTCTGAAAAGTCTACTTTACATAATGTTGCAGGAAAGGGTGGTTAGCATTAGGACAGGGTAATGAGAGTAGGTGAGCCTAATTCACTTTACATGGCAACAGGATGCTTCCCACCCTTCAAGGGTATGGAAGGGTGACAGAAAAAAGGGCAGCCCTGGGTGCTTCCACTGCACCACTTGTTTCTCTCTTTCCATTATTTGTGTAAGTTGGCTCCCTAGGCTCTTGAGATACCTGCCTTCTGTCCAGCACTGCATCGTCCTCGCATATCCAAGGCCGTGTCCCCCTTTAGCATCACCACTCGGTAGTTATAATTCCTCCTTTTATCAGAAGCTGATACATTTTCATCGGCATCAGACCGAATTTCTATGTATTCAATATCTGACACAGAAAGAAGAATATTTCAGAGAAACCTACACTCTGCAGCCTTTTGTCAATCATTATCAAGTAAGCCTGAGGATAGCACGTGAAGCTGATATTACCAGGGGAAAACAATGGCTGGTTTGGAACCTGTTTCTCTGGCTGGGAAGATTCAGGAGCCTGGCCAGAAGCAATCCAGATGCCCCAACCCTCAGCCTCAACTCTGTCTTAGTTCCTCTATTAAGAGTTTCCTCCAGATGGTTTTACTCTTATCACATTTCAGTTTATTCCTATCTACACTTCAACAGAACCTATTAAGTCATCAGCTAAACATAAAGTCTACTGCAGCCAAATGTGTAAGTCCTGTCAGGCTTTGGAATAGAAAACCTTACATTTTCTTCTTGCTTACAAGACGACGTCAAGATAAGAATTCTTAGAAAATCTCAAAGAGATGTTCAGAAAGGGGTTCAGGGAGGTAATACTGGCATGATGAGAGGTCATATGGGGAAGACCTATGGACAGGGATTTGGAAAAAGCGTTTGTGATATACCAGGTTAATTACCTTGTCCGCGATAGGTACTTCGCCAAAGGTCACGAATAATTTTATTGATTTCTTCCATTTTCATACTGTGAAATTTCATTATTGCTCTGGAAAAGAAAACCATTGGTACTTTATATGAAACATGTACATACTAAAATACATAAAATATACAACATATAATAATATAAATAACATCATAATATCATAAAATAACTTCTCAAAATTTTCAATAGAAAAGTAGAATACAGTAAAAGCTGGAAAAAATAAACAGGACCAAAACCCTGCTGCTTGGCTAGTACTGAAAATTGACAGGCATATTTTCAGTGCCCCAGGGTCCTTACCCTTCTCCATTTTCACCATCTATGATACAAAAAATACCCTTTTAAGTAAACACTTAAATGCTGTGAAAACTTCAGAAAACAATTTTCTATTAGACTTTTTTCTTAGGCCATGATAACTTACTGGAGGGACTGCTTCCACTGACGCTCACTGGTTACAGAAGACTTGCTGAACGGGCGACAGGTAGTTAAAGGGGAGGGGGCATATGGTTAGCCAAGGGGCCCTCAGTTTATAGGGAAATAAGTGAATCTCTGGGACTGTTGCCTTGTCCCTTTTTCTATTGCTATTAAGGTTTTACCAAAAGCCAGCCTCTCATGATGCTTTTATTCCCCAGATCTGTGAGATTTTTACCAACCAGAAGCTTTGGTTCAGACAGGGTGATTCAGAGGCTTAACCTGAGCTGAAATTTTATTTTGCCTTCCTAATCACAGATTCCAAATATGTGCATTAACTTCCATTTGTCCTGCCATGCCCCAGCCCCCAACTCTCTTTTAATGTAGTATTTTCTAAACACTAAAAAGAAAAAAAGCAATGTTTGTAAAAACAAATGTAACCTATTAAATCTAACATGTTTCTACTACAGTCACCTTTCATCATAAATTCCTTAGGTTCTCTGGAAACGAGGTTATGAACTAATAAATGCTGCACCAGAGATAAAGAGGCAAACATCACTGCCATCATGATACAAAGGATGTGAGGCAACTTACTTCCATTTGCAAGCCTCTTATCTGATACATACAAAAAAAGAAACTGAACGTAATGCTACTGCCTCTGTAGAATCATTTCATGATCTTCTGGTTCACCAGCAAAAGAGAAAGAAATGACTCAACATAAATACATTTTAAATATCAGATGAAGGATTCTGAAGTAGTAAAGACTGGAAAAAACCATATTCTGCTAGTTGATGAGAATGCAACAAGTCTCCATTTTCTACTTTATACATGTATCTCAGCTAACATTTTATGCTTTCAAAAAGAGACAAGAACATCTAAGTAGTTCATTTAAAAAACCTGAAAAAACAAAAAAACAAAACCTCACAGAATGTTCTTGGGACCAATCATGTAAAGACTGCTTTTTCACAGCTTTATATATTATGATCCTGATTTTTTAAATGATTTTTTAGAAAAGTTATCTTTCCATAAGTTAAAAAGCCTCAATAACTAACATAAACAAGCTTTCCCAATGTGGAGAACAAGCTCCAGGTAAGGCAGGGGTGTCCAAGGCACACACACAGTCCCTGTGTTGGTTCCCTTGTACAAAAGGTAGCACATCCGGGCCTGTGGGAAGGTCTGCTGAGACACAGCAATGTGGGAAATAGCTCCAGTTCACAGACAGAGAGATCTAGAACCACCAGAGGGTGTATCAGATGGAGCTGATGCCTACCACTGTTGGCTGGACCATTAGCTTATCTTGGTATCCTCTGTCTAGTGTGGAGTTTACAACTGTACTGTGTAACAGCTGGGGATGACAAAGGTAACTACAGTAATCTACTTGAGGGACTAACAATGATAATAGTGGTTATTACTGATGAGCATTTACTTTCTGTGAGACACTACTATGCTAAATAATCAATCTCATTTAATCCTTACAACAATACTGGGAGTTAGATTTTGTTATCTCCATTTACCATTAACAAAACAGATTTGATGAAATTAGTAATGATCAAGATCAAAGAAAAGTGGCTAGGATATTAACTTGAATATGACTTAAAACTGAAAGGCAGTTAAAATTCTGTCTGTTAAAGCCACTGGACTCAGATAGTTTTATGAGCAAATGTTAGCAAATCTTTAAGGTACACCTTACTCCCAAGTATATAAAGTATTACATAGCAAGGAGAAACATAAATAAAAAGAGAAAAAAAAAGTACTGGCTGTTTTGCTTATGAATATAAACATTCTAAACAAAACCAAATTTAGTGAGGATATTAAAAAGAATATATATCACGACCAAACAGTGTTTTTCCCAAGAAAGCAAGAAGAGTAAAATAGAAAAAAAATTCAAGATAATTTATTGCATTAAAGGATTAAAAGAAAAAAATGATTATCTCAACAGACATCACAAAAACATCTGATACAAAACTTAAGTGAAAAATGGAATTTTTTTTTTTTTTTTTTTTTTTTGAGACAGGGTCTTGCTGTTGCCTGGGCTAAAGTATAATGGTGTGACCATTGTTCACTGTGACCTTGAACTCCTGGGCTCAAGCAATCCTTCTGCCTCAGCCACCCCAGTAGCATGTGCCACCACACCTGGATAATTAAAAAAAATTTTTTTTGTAGAGACAAGGTCTTGCTATGTTGCCCATGCTAATCTCAAACTCCTGGCCTCAAGTGATCCTCCTGCCTTGGCCTCCTAAAGTCCTGGGATTACAGGTGTGATCCACTGTGCCTGGCCTAGAAATTTTCTTAATCTGACAAAATGGCTCTCTCAGACATCCACAGCAAGCATCAAATTTAATTTAAAATATATAGAAGTATTACTTCTAAAGCTAAGAACAAGAGAAAGATGTCTGCTATTATGGTTACTCTAAAATAATGTCCTCGAAATCCCTAACAATTCAGTAAGGCAATAAAATAAATGAAGAATAAATGAAGGAAAAAAAACAAAAATTTGTCATTGATTTTGCAGGTGATATTATTGTACACTTAGAAAATTTCCAAGAAAATCAACTGAAAAATTAAGACTAATGTGGTCAGAAATAAATATATAAAAATAGTTTTATCTAATAGTCAATCCCAATAACAAAGACAGTAGAAAAAAGGATCCTATTCACAGTGGCAATAAAAACTATAAAATGTCTAGGAAGAAATCTAATAAAAAGGTACAGGATCTAGAGGAAAAAGCTATAAAACTTTATAATAGGAGAAAAAGAAATGATTAAATAGACACCTTCTAAAGGGTTTATAAATGGTAGAGTCAATATTACAAAGATGTTCATTCTTCCCAAATAATCCATAAATTAAATGCAATCCAAACAAAAATCCCAACATGATTTAAAAAAATTTTTTAAAGGAATCCACAACCTGACTCTGAAGTTCACATAGAAGAGAGATAATGCAAAATAATAAAACCGTGGTACTGGAACAGGAATAAATACAAAAAAGTTGGTGGAACAGAGGAAAATCCAGAAATAAACCTAAATACATGCAGAACTTTAGTTTATAACTGTGACATTGCAAATCAATTGGAAAGGTTTCAATAGAGTTGGAAAGGAGAAAAATTAAAATGATATCACTACTCTTTATCAAACCACAAAATAAAATCTAAATGAATTAAAGGATTAAGAGTTAAATAAAACTATCAGAAGAAAACATTTTTATAATCTTAAAATTGGGAAGGCCTTTCTAATTAAGGCACAGATTGAGAAACCATAAATAAAAAGACTAAAGATTTGACTACTTAAAAATTAAAAGTCACAAATGATACTATAAAGAAAGTTAAAGGACAAGTGATAAACTATTAATAGGTACTTGCAATGTACGTGGAAAGGATTAATATCTAGAGTCTATGAAAAAGTGATACAAATCAAGAAAAAGACAACCTAGTAGAAAAACTGGCAAAAAGATATAAATAGGCAATTCTCAGAGAAGAGATACAAATAGCCAACATATGAAAAGACGTTTAACCTCACTAGTAAACAGGAAAATGGTAAAGTGAGAGCATTTTTTGTGCAACTGATGGGCAAAACTTAAAATGGCCAATAACAAAATGCAGACATGGAAATGGGCAGTTTCATATGCTACTGGTGGAAACATAAATTTTATAAATGTTTTTGGAAGCCAATGTGGCACTAACAAGTTAAAAATGTACACAACCTCTGACCCAGTAACTCCGTTTCTAAGAAGCTATCTTTCAGATGTATCTGCACTAGTGTGCAAAGACATAAGATTGCAGCATTATTGGTAGAAGCATTTAAAAACTTCCTGACATGTTCATGAGTGGTTAAATAAAGTAGGTAACACCCCTTTTATAGAATATTATGCAGCCATTAAAAATAATGAGGTGCTTACATATATGAACATAAAAGATTTGCATCACAAGTGGGAAAAAAAACAGAAAAATACCTGTGATACTGTTCGCATAAAAATAAAGATGTATTTGTGTACATTACATGTAATGGCATTGTAAGGGGAAATGAAAATATATCATCAATGTAATAATTCTTAAGTTCTGAATAAACATTAGACATTTTCATGGAAATGAACCTAACTCTACCTTGAAGTTTACTGTGTGATTTGCATAGTCATGGAGTATGGGGATGCCCAAATATCTGTAAGAAAAGGCTGAATGGGATAAGTTGTATAAGCAGTATAAAATATTATTGAGTACAAAGGAAGGAAAAATCACATCTGTTTGGGAAAGCCTTCATCAAGGTAACATTCTGAGGAGAAATTTAAGGGGATAAAATTGTTCCATTTGGTTAGAACGTAGTATAATAAGAGATGAAATGGGGATTGAGTATGGTGGCTCATGCCTGTAATCCCAGCACTTTGGGAGGCCGAGGTGGGAGGATCACTTGAGGCCAGGAGTTTGAGACCAGCCTGAGCAACATAGTGAGACCCTGTCTCTACAAAAAAAAAATTAGCCGGGCGTGGTGGCATGCACCTGTATTCCCAGCTACTCAGGAAAGGCTGAGGCAGGAGGATTGCTTGAGCCTGTGAGCTGGAGGCTGCCATAAGCTATGATGATGCCATTGCACTTTACTCCGGGCAACAGAGCAAGACCCTGCCTCAAAAAAAAAAAAAAAGAGAAGAGAAGAAAAGAAAAGCAATGCAATGGGAAAGGCCAGATATGGAAATCTTCCCTGAAATTAGAAGGGAAGAGACCACTATCTTTAGGAAGATTAACCTGGCAGAAGTATAATGGGGTGGGGGTGGGGAGTGGATGGGATAGTAAGAGATAAGTGGGGGTAGCTACCACACTAATAGGTGAGAGTTACTTAGGCTGGGGCCATGGAAGGAAAGCAGCTCTGAAACAGTACTGTGCAGGAACCCTGTGGGAGCTGACTGTTGACTGACATATAGTGGCCCAATTAACTTAATATACCTTTAGCACCTGGACTTTACAAGTATTTAACATTAGATGCCTTAAAGAATGACCTTGAAGGTCCATGACCACCTGCTGAGGCAAGGATTTAAATTTCATGGGCTGGAAACTGTTATGAGCAAGTGGTCATCTGACTAGTGCATCAGCCCCACCACCTGCCTGGAGTGTGCATGTCTCTCAGTTAAAAGCATATACTAACTCATGCAAAGTGGTATGCCTTTTTTATGAAAAACTGATTCCCAAAAGAAAGTGAGAAGCTCTAAGATCTAAGAAAATAATGGTTTATAAGTTACTTTAGTCTTATATTTAAATACTCATTAGGAGTCTGAAAGTTTTCCTTAAAAATTCCAATAACAATCTATTGTATTTTATGAGGACAAAACGATGGCTTTAGTGGTATTTATATTTCCAGTGATCCATGAAAATCTTAGGATGTGATCCTCACAAATGAAAAGGGTCATTTGTGCAGTGAAACATATTTCCTGCTTGAAAGGCAGTATCATGAGGCCGGAATGACAAAAGACATGGCCAGTGAAACTAGTCTATATGATACTATAATGGTAGATACATGTCATTAAACATTTATCACAACCCATAGAATGTATAACACCAAGAGTGAAATGTAATGTAAACTGTGGACTTTGAGGTGATGATGGTATGTCCATGAAGGTTCATTTATTTTTAACAAATGTACTACTCTGCTGCAGAATGTTGATAGTGGGGGAGGCTGTGCATGTGTGGGGGCAAGGGGTATATGAGAACTCTATGTATTTTCTGTTCAATTTTACTGTGAACCTAAAACTGCTCTAAAAAAAATAAACTATTAAAAAAGCCATGTGCCAGTGTAGTGTGTGGAGCTGCTTCTATCCATGATCCTGCCTCTTCCTTCTTCACCTGGACACCTCCCTTAAATGCCAGGCTGACTAAACTGTCCTTCAGCACCTCTTTGCACCATGGCTTCTGCCCAGCAATTAGATGATTTTCCTTTTGGTTCAAAGCTATCCAACTGCCTTCCACACTTGGGCCTTTAATAAAAAGCTTCTGTAAGCCTCTGAATTACCTTCGTCCTGAGCATACACAGGTTCCAGCTTGATGTCACAAACGTAACAGCACCAGAACAGAAGTACAGGGTTCTTGCTGCTCTGAGGGCCATTTTTCTAACCTTTTCAGGACTTAGTCACTAGCACAGAACTGAATGCCTAAAATACAGTCATTAGAGAGACGGTATCTAAGGCTGCGGTCCCCAACCCCCAGGCTGCGGACCAGTACCTGTCCATGGCCTGTTAGGGACCAGGCCACAGAGCTCTGCTGCCCTGCCCCATCATCCATGGAAAAATAATCTTCCATGAATCTTAGGAACCGTGGGGGGGGGGGAACAGCAGAAGGTGAGCAGTGGGAGAGGGAGCGAAGCTTCATCTGTATTTACAGCCACTCCCCATCGCTAGCATCACTGCCAGAGCTCTTCCCCCGCCCCCACCCCTGGTGGAAAAATTATCTTCCATGAAATTGGTCCCTGGTGCCAACAAGGATAGGGACCACTGATCTAAGGGGTTGGAAAAATAACAGCTAAATAGAGCAAAACCACACCTGGGAGAAGACCTTTCCAGCTCTTGCTTTTTTCTCCTATTTAAACCATCTCCCAAGATTCAAGCTATTGAGGAAGATTAGCTACCACTGTGTAAAATCTGAACTGATTCTCAAAATTAGAAGTACACATAAAGTGACAAATCTTGAACTGGCTTCCCCCATAGTCTCAAGCTATTCCATTGAATAAAACATTAATTGGAAGGGCCAAATACAAATGTTGTGCTTCCCCCCCATTCCTGTGTTTTTTTTTTTAATCATACTTCCTTGTTCAGAAGTGTGATAAAAACTATTAAGTTAATGAAAATTAAGTTGGAAAAAAGCAGTAAAGATTATATTAATACTTACAAAAGACATTTTCTAACACTATATTATCCTCACCCTTGCATTTAAAATTGTACTAAACCTTGAGATATATAGGTTGCTGGAAAATTGGCTATGACCATTGTTATCTATTATTACACTGGATACTTTTCCCTACTGCCCTGATACTTACCACTATGGGAACTTCTTATCTCCCTACATTTGGGTTAGCAGAAGCCCTCTTACATAAGGAAAATGGTGTATTCCACTTAGTATCATTTTCCAAAGTAACAATGACTTTTATTATGTAGCAAAAGTCCAAATCCCTAATTTGCCAAACTAGTTGTACATTTAAAAGTGACCTCTTTTTCTAGATAAAACACTTAAAACTATTAAACGGATTTCCTAAAATCCTTAAACCTATTAAACTAATTTTCTTTAGCTAGACTCCCAAACATCAGCTTTTAAAATTCAGGCAATGGTTCAACCACTATGGCAAGATAAACCTTTGGTTAAAAAAACCTGTAGTAGGTGTGAAGTGCCACTGGCTATATTTTGGTTTTGTAATCTACCCTCTTGATGATACAGGAACTACTGATGTGAAACCTTATTGCATCCGTAGTCAGGATGAGGATGGTGGCTATGAGATGAGCCCTGAATAAAGCCCTCATCCGAAGCTCCCCTTGAATGCAGGGACCCAGGCTCTGAACAGCCTCACAGAAAGCTGGCTGCCTTGAATGCAAAACTGTAAGTTACCTGTTTCCACTGAGTCTCAGAAGAAGTATGACCTAATATGCAACATTCCACGTCTGGGAAAAAATGAGAGTAGAACATTTTGGGCATAGGATAGAACACTGTACCTTGAGTGACATATTCCAAAATAATTTAATTTAAATTGATGTATTCTACCAGTATAGAGTAATATATTCTAAATGATGGATGTTTTCCCCCTTTTTCATCTAGTGGTGTCTCTGACCACTGCCAATGCTCATACTTAGTGATGTTTTTAGATGATTACTAATAACAGATGGTAATCAGCTTTTCTTGAAAATGCACTGCTAATTTCCTGTGTTACCTTAAATAGACAGCTGAATGTAACAATTACACTGACTGCATGCTTTATTCTAAGAGGTGAAACAATGAGGGAAATTTTGGACCTTACGTTCTTCTGGGTGAGAAGGCAAATTTAGGGCTCACAGTGTACACCTTGAAAAGGCTACTGTTTGCAAACACAAGCCCACAAAGACCCAATTTTGGGGAAATTTGTACCACTTCTTTTCTTCTCATTTAGAAGAATCCATCTGATTACCAGGTAATGGAAGTCAGTAAACAGCCTGGCTTTGTTCCTTAAGCAAGTCAAAATTGCTGGAGAGCACCCCTGTACCTCCCCACCCCCACCCACCCCTGGCTGGCTCCATCAAACCTCCACACAGGTCCCCACCCTGCTCAGCGTCATGCCTCTGTGACTGAGGCACTTTTCTCTGCTGAAATGCTTTTCCTTCCTTATTCAAGGCCCAGGCCAAATAAAGACTGTGGAGACAAGGTCTCCCCCATCAGACTGCCACCAGCTTGGAAGAGGGGCCGGGGGCAATAATCCTGTTTTCCCAGAGCCTGACATGAGAGGGACAAAGCAGGGATCGTTGAATAAACATGTACCTTATTGTGGGAATTCCTCTTGTTCCTGTTGTCACTGACTCTCAGGGTATGCAGGGATAGCTGGAAGGCTCGTAGGTGTAGTTTTCAGTTAATACATATGAAATCCTAGGTCTGTAGGTCAAGGTACTATAAGAGGAAGAGCTGACCTTGCAGTAGAATACTTGCAAGTAAAATTTAAAACAAAACCAACCTACCTACCTAACTTGGCCCCTCAGTCCCCTCTAGCTATCACCCCATTTTTTTGTTCCCGTTCATAGCAGAAGTTTTTATAAGAATTGTCTATACTCATTGTCTCCATTTCTTACCACACATTCTTTCCTCACCCAACTTCAACCAGGCATCAGTTCCAACTGTGCCACTGATTGCTCCTCAAAGTCATTAAAAACTTCTATTTTGTCAAATTCAAGGGTCATTTCTTAGTCCTCATTTTATTTGACCTCCCAATAGCATTAGATTCTTGAAATATTTTCTTCACTTGGTTTTCAGATACCACATCTTTTAGATTTCTCATCTCATCAGCTGCTTAATTACTAGATCTGTAAACAGAGTGAGTGTTGGGACCCTTCCTTTCTCTATCTACAGTCATTCCATATGTAATCTCATCCCATGGTTTTAAATGCCATATATATGCTGATGATTCCCAAATTTATACTTCTCCCCTGAACTCTAGACTCTAGATTACACATCCAATTGCCTGCTTGACATCTCTACTCACAAGTCCACAGGGACTTCAAACTTAAAGTGCCCAAAACAAAACTATTGATTTTCCCTCCCCAATCCTGCCCATTTCAAGGAATGGAAACTTGTTCCCCCAATATCCTGTTGCTCAAGTCAAAATATGTAGGAGTAATCTTTGATTCTTTTCTTTCCTTTTCCTCCCCTACACTGAATTCAGAAGCAAGGCCTGTCAACTTTATCTCCAGAACAAATCCCAAGTCCATCCACTTCTCTCCATTTCCACTGCTACCATCCTAGTCTAGTCCACCACCATCTCCTGGGTTACTACAACAGTCTCCTCACTGGTCTCCTTGCCTCCACTCCTGCCCATTACAATCCATTCTCCACCCAGCAGCCAGTGCAATTTCTTCAAATTATAACTCAGATTATATTACTTCCCTGCTTCAAACCCTCCAGTGACTGCCCAGTGCAGTTAGAATAAAATCAAACTGTTTACCAAGGCATGACATATTCTGGGAACCATCTATCTCTATGTTTCAGCCATGCTTGCCTTCTTCCTGTTCCCCGAACACCACCTGTTCATACTGGTCTTGGGGCCACTGTGTGAACTCTCTCTCCAACCAAATGCCTGTACCCCTGCTTTTTGCGTATCTTGCTCCCTTTCACCAATCAGATCTCAGCTTAAATGTCACATGCTCAGAAAGTCTTGCCTTCAGTTACTCTCACACTGTTAATTTTCATTGTAGTACCTACCATTACTTGCTATTTTCTTCCTTACTAATTTATTTCTTAATTTTCTGTTTCTTCATCCTTGTATACTTACTATCTAGAACAGTATCAAGTATATAAGCACTCCAATCTTCATTGAACAAAATCCTCATATGACAATATATATTTTATATATATACACATATATATAACCTTTAAAATCCTTTAGTTTTTTAAAGGTTCAAAAAAGGGCCACTATGGTAGCAGCATGTCACAGTGGGAAAAGAAAGGCCTTGGTTCTGAGATCTATAATAATTTTATCTCTATCATTTAGCTGGGTAATCTTGGGCAGGCTGCTTAATCTCTAACATAAATACTTGCCCTTTACAGCAGCAGTCCCCAACCTTTTTGGCACCAGGGACCGATTTCATGGAAGACAGTTTTTCCACCGAAGGCGTGGAGGAGGCAGAGCTGGGGGGGGGGGGTGGGCGGTGAGGTGGTGGTGGGTGGAGCAGTACCTGCTGCGCAGCCAGTTCCTAAGTTTCATGGAAAGCAATTTTTCCATGGATGGGGTGAGGGGAAGAGGCAGAGCTTGGTGGGGGAGGCGGAGCTCTTCAGCTGGTTCCTAACAGTCCTTAGACTGGTAGTGGTCCAAAGCCTGGGGGTTGGGGACCACAGCTTTACACGGTTAGATGCAAGAATTAAATTAGACTATGGCTATCTCATAGTAAGTGTTCAATTAACATTAGTGTCTCCTCTGCACAGCCCCAACCTCAGGAAATTTAATCTCTAAATTTAAATAGGAACAACAGAAGCTTACATTTTCTTAATAAAGTTAGTTCCTTAGTGCTATTAAAGAATAGCAAGTTTAAGAACTTACATTAAAGAATGGAAATGACAAAGTTGAACTAAATCACCTCTGAGTTTTCCTTATAACTGACTTTATACTGAATGCTATTATGGAATTTTTAAAATTCCATTTTATAGATGAGGAAACTGAAGCTCAGGGTGTTTAAAGAATTTACTAAATATCATCAATCAGGATTTAAATTCAGGCAGTTTCCAAAGACAATAATTTTACGTATGGATTTCTGAGGCCTTTTTAAAGAGGTAAAATTTATCAACTTTTACACAAAGTCCAATGTCCTGCTTTGTAATGCCTATTTTTATTTTTTCATCACAATCATCTTATTCCGTATTGTAGGCTTTCATTGATAAAAATTTGTTCTGATTCATGTCTCTTCAAATAAACCTATAACGAATGTCCTTGCAGCAGGTACTGGATCTCCTATTCCTTAACAAATGTTTGATAAGTCTATTGGATACACTGCATCTGTTGCTAAAGAACTAAAAAAACTCAAAACCTCCTAAAGACATAAATGAGGGACCTGGGAAGACTAAAAAGATAATTAAAGGCAAAAAAAAAAAAAAAAAAAAGACAAATGTGTATATGTATAGTCTACTGGTCAAGGATTCTTTAATAATAAGTTTTGCTTATGTTCTTGTTTCAAAACCTTAAATTCCCAGACTAACAAACCACTTTAAACTGTTGGATCTAATATCTAGGAGAGACACCAACATTCAATGAGGTTAAAAAACAAAAGTTCCCATTTGGTGCAGACATACAATTCCATGAGCCTTTCTGGACCCAGGGAGCATTGTAATGTTAACCTATCCACGCACAATGAAACAGGATAAAAGATATGTACATGGAACAACCCTCAAAAGAGTTGTTTCAGAAGTCAAACTTAATCCATCAAAATCTCAGTAGGATTTATTTTTAGAAATAACATATTAAAATAATTGGCTCATTCCCAGTATTTCACAGTAAATGGATCTGACTTGTCTTAATGATTATACACTTCCTAAAACCTGTATATGCCAAAGTTATGTCTAGACAATTCTGAGGCTACCTTTGTTATCATCATTAACTAAAAAAGTCTTCATACTGAAACCAGAGTTCTCCTGTCCTCCTGAGCCCAGTGGTCTGAATGCCACTGCTGAGGCTGGGCTGCTTACTGTGCTCTATCTGACTGTGCACTATCTGAATCCTTAAAAGAGACCTTCTCTGTGTAGTTCTCTTGGTGTTGGGGAGGATATTTTCCATTCCAGAAAAAACAATGACAAACAAAATCTAAGGTAACTGACCATTCTCCTGCCACAAACAACTGGAACTGCTAGATATATTTATAACAAAAATCCTTTTAAAGTCATAGTTGAGCTCCCAAGAAAGAAAGGGAAATTTCTACATGACAGAAACAAAGACGGAACTTAAAATCAGAATGGTCAGTGTGTAATCTGACACAGAAACTGAATTTGGGATTATTATTTTCACAACCTAGGTAGGGATTAGATTTTATCACCTAGGACAGAAGACGAGGGAGAGGACTCAAGTGAGGCAGAGGATTAAAAGTAACTCCCAACATAAAAGCTGGGACTCTTAAAGAGTTATATCATCAATCCTCAATGAAAGAGTGGAAAATTAGTAAGTTGAAAATTCAAAGTCCTGGGCAGATGTCTTACATGAGTCTGGGATTCAATATTACAATACCAGTGCATTTCAGGAACCTACCAACTGAGAAATTAACAAAAATCCTAGACCCTTGCCAGTGTTATCTCTGTAGCTCCTAGCTGATACAAAACCAAAACTGCTATGTGGAGGGACATCCACAAAAAGTTCACAAGGAAGTCTCAAAAAACAAACAAACCAACAAACCCCAAACAAACCAGCACTACTAAAGATACACTCACAATTAAATATTATTGAAACACATAAGCTGGGCATTGTGGCACAGGCCTGTAGTCCCAGCTGCTCTGGTGGCTGAAGCAGGAGGATCACTTGAGCCCAGGAGTTGGAGGCTAGCCTGGGCAACATAGCAAGACCCCATCTCTAAAAAATACACACACACACACACACACACACACACACACTTCACTAAGGGCTAGAATCAGCATATGCAACAGCAAAAACAGACCCCTCAAAATGTGAAATAAAAAAATAATAATCTGAAAGCGAATATAAAATGTGTACATTTCAAATGAGTAAAGACATACAAGAAGGAATTAAAACACTAAGAAAAAAATACATGACAAAAAAGAATAGAAATTTTTGAAAAAGAACAAAATAGAACTTATAGAAATAAAAAATGAAGTAAAAAAACAATGACAACTCAATAGGCAGTTATGAGCAGAGGCTGAAGAATTTATGAACTGGAAGGTATTTATGAAGGGGTTACCCAGAGCCCAGTATATGCACAAGGGGTTAAGCAATGTAGAGGAAAGAATGAGGAGGTTTATATCTAATGAGAAATGAAGGAGGGGAGAATAGTAAGAAATGAGGAAAGAATAGTACTTGAAGAAATAATGTATGAGAATTTTCCAAAATCGATGAACGATATCAATCCTCAGATCAATAAGCACAATTCTTGAGCGGAAGAACTAAAGCTAAATCTAGACACACTATGATAAAAATGCAGAACACTGAAGACAAAGGGAAAATCCTAAAAGAACCAGAGAAAAAAGGCAATTACTTCTAAAGGAATAATTAGAATGATTTCTCAACAGCAATCATGGAGGCCAACAAAAGACGGAGTATTTTCAAAGTGCCAACAAAACAAAACTGTCAATCTAGAACTCCATGCTCAGCTAAACAAACTATCTAATTGAGGGCAAAGACTTTTCAAAGACTGATAGTTTACCACCAAATAGTCCTTTACTGAAAAAAATAATAAAAGGATGTACTTCAAAAAGAAGGAAATTGAACCACTAAAGAAGGGAGGAATGAAGAGTGAAGAATGAACAAAGAAATTGGTAAACATGTGAGCTTATCCACTATGAAACCACCACAACAATCATTACTAATTTGGAATGATATAAAAACAAGGTAAAACTAAAATACTAGACAATAGAAACACTGCAGATGGGAGAAGGTAATTAGTATTCAGGAAAAAGATCAAGCAATCCACATTAAAGCTATGATTTTTAAACTCTGATATGCATCAGCATCACCTGGAATGCTTGTTAAAAACAGACTCTTGGGCCTTACCCCCCCAAATTTCTGACCAAATAGGTCTGAGGTGGAGGCTGAGGATTTGCATGTCTAACAAGTTCCTAGGTGATGCTGATAATGCTGCACCAGGACCACTTTGAAAATTAATGTATCTGATTTTAACTCAAATAAGTATGTTAAAAATTTAAAGGTAAGCACTCAAATAACTAAAGTAGAATAATATAGTTGATTCTTGAATAACACAGGTTTGAACTGCATGGGTCTATGTATATGCAGATTTTCTTCTGCTGAGATCTCCTACCTCTGAGATGGCAAGACCAACCCCGGTCCTCTTCCTCCTCAGCCTACTCAACATAAAAATGAAGACCTTTATGATGATCCACTTCCACTTAATGAACAGTAAATATATTTCCTCTTCCATATGATTTTCTTAGTAACATTTTCTTTTCTCTAGCTTACTTTATTGTAAAAACACAGTATATAATACATATACAAAATATATGTTAATCAACTGTTTGTGTTATCGGTATGGCTTCTGGTCAACAGCAGGCTATTAGCAGTTAAGTTTCTGGGGAGTCAAAAGTTATATGAGGATTTTCAACTGTGCAGGGGGTTACAGGGGGTCAGCACCCCTAACCCCTGTTTTGTTCAAGGGTCAACTGAATATCATTTACAACCCAAAGAAGGGAAAAAGGAGGAATAAAGAAAAATAAATCAATCCTATAAAAAGCAGAAAAAGAAAAAAAAAATGGCAGAAATAAATCTAACTCTATTAAGAAATCACAACAGATTAGATAAAGACAATTCTACTATATGCTGAATATATTATAAAGCTGTAGTAATTAAGATAGCGGGGGTAATGGCACAGAGATAGACAAAGTGACCAATGAAGTAAAATAGAGAACCCACAACCAATCCATGTACATATGGAATTCTGATATATGACAGAAATGACACTGCAGATCATTGAGAAAAGGACAGACTACTCAATAAATAGAGCCAGAACTGGTTATTCATAAGGGGAAAAAAATCAACTTAGAATTAAATACTTGAATGTGAAAAGCAAAACTTAAAACTTTTAGAAGAAAATACAGGAGTAGGGAAGGATTTCTTAAGTAAAACACAGGAAGAACAAACAGGAAAGACTGCTAAATTCAACTGAGGCAGGAGATCAGAATAGGGAACAGAGGTGCAGCAGAACAAAATTAGGGTCAAGGATCAATGAGAACAAAAGCTATGGTCAAGGTGCAATTATAGCCATTATAAAAACACCTTGTTTATTACAGTTTGGGGAAACCCCTTGGGAGGTGCCAGCTCAGATAGAGGGCAAGAGTGTCCTCAAGTGACTCTGACTTCACTATACCGTCATTACCATAAATTACTGCCCCCCCACCATGGGCTTTGGAAGCCATGACACATCTGGTCCTGAACAAATAAAGTAAAAAACTCCCCTGCCCAATGGATGGGAGGAGACAACATTTTCAATGGCTAGGGGGATGGCAACACAAGAATGAGGAAGTCAGAAGAAAGAAAAGGGGAACCGGAAGATACCCCAGGGCCACTGTCTGCTTGGACGTGTGCCCGCTCCTGCCCGCTTCTGGAGTGCACTATCACTTGCTAATCTTTCTTGACACCCTCCTCCATGTCTGGAGATATACTTGCTTAATAAACTTCTTTCACTTTGCTCTGCTGCTTTGATGTTTGGTTTCAATTCTTTGTCTCCAAATACAAGGACCATGGACAATCACTCGCTGGTAACACAACTACCTTAAAATCAAGTATCATCAAAAGAGACTAAATAAAATCATAAAGGCTGGGCACAGTGGCTCACGCCTGTAATCCCAGCACTTTGGGAGGACAAGGCAGAAGGACTGCTTGAAGTCAGGAGTATGAGACCAACCTGAGCAAGAGTGAGACCTCATCTCTACAAAAAATAGAAAAAATAGCCGGGCGTGGTGATGCATGTCTGTAGTCCCAGACACTCAGGAGGCTGAGGCCGGAGGATCACTTGAGCCCAGGAGTTTGAGGTTGCAGTGAACTACAACAATGCCACTTGCACTCTAACCAGGGCGAGAGAGCAAGACTCTGTCTCAAAAACAAACAAACAAAAAAAAACAACAAAAAAACCCCAAGAATGTTCCCAGCAGCAAGATTTATATTAGTAAAGACCTGGAAAAAAAAACCAAATGTCCATCTATGAGGGAATGGATACACTGTGGTGTATTTCCATAGTAGAATTCTGTACAACAGTGAAAATGAATGAACTACAGCTATAAGCAACAGCGATATATAAAACCACATGAAACAAAAAAGCAAATCCTAGAAGGGTACCCAGAACATAACACCATTTTTTAAAAGCTCAAAAAACAATATAGATATGATAAAATTTTTTTTAAAAAGCAGAGAAAGCAAAAATATTTGTCATTGCTTATAGGGAGTGGGGATGACAGAAGGTTGAGGTAAGGAAGGAGCATCTAAGTAGATGCCAGTTAGTGATAATGGTACAGTTCTCAGATTGGCTGGTGGGAGCTGGTACCATGAATATGCCTTACTATTAATATGCTTTATAACTTCATAACTTTTTTTTTTTTAATGCAAAAAGGAATACTTATTGGGTCTTATAAATGAAAGTTCCAAAGCACAGAAAAGGCTTCAGGCATGGCTGGATCTAGGAGTCCCAAAGTGGACATCAGATCTTTCTCTCTTTTTGTTATTCTTTCCTAGCTCTGCTTTCCTACTTTATTCTGTCTGCAGTAGGGACAAATGTGGCCACTGCCGCTCCAGGTTATTTGGTTCTAACTGGTTATTTGATATCAGAAGAAGAGAAACTCTCTTTCTCAGTGTTCATATCAGTCCCCCAAAAGACTCTGGGCATGATTGTGCATCCCCGGATTGATCATAATGTGCAGACGGATGGGGCATTGTGAATGCCCAGCCATAGAGTCCTGTGTTCTCTACTGGGATGACAGCACCTTTACTTCCATTCAGGGATGAGAGAGGCTGTTTCCATGGGAAAAGAGGAAGTAGGGCCCACAACTGGGTCTGCAGTTTTGGAGGCACTTTAGTTTTGTTAATACTTACTGATCTTCTCAAATTTTCTATTCCTTAAGCCAATTTTGGAATTTATATCTAAGAATCTATTTCATCTAGGTTTTCAAATTAAATACCAGAGAGTTATTCATAATGCCCCTTCATTATTATTTTTAAATTATTATTTTATATTAGTAATTTTTTTTAGTTCTATCTTTTATTTACATATTTTCTCTCTTTTTTCCCCTTGATAAGTCCTGTTAGGGAGATCTGTCTAGCTAATTAATCTTTTCAAAGACCCAGCTTTTAGTTTTGTTATTTGTTTTTTAAAAAAAAATCTATATTCCATTGATTTCTGTTTTTAATCTTTATCTTTTACCATCCTTTTAATTTTTTTTTTTTTTTTTGAGACAGGGTCTCGCTCTGTCACCCAGGCCAGAGTGCAGTGGCATCACAACTCACTGCAACCTCAAGCTCCTGGGCTCAAGCAATCCTCCTGCCTCTGCCTTCTGAGTAGCTGGGACTACAGGCACATGCCACCATGCCCAGCTAATTTTTCTATTTTTTATAGAGATGGGGTCTCAGTCTTGCTCAGGCTTTGGTCTCGAACTCCTGGCCTCAAGCGATCCTCTTGCCTCGGCCTCCCAAAGTGCTAGGATTACAGGTGTGAGCCACCGCACTCGGCCACCATCCTTTTAAATTCTCTGGGTTTTAATTTGTTGCTTTTTCTATTTTCTTGAGATATAAAGGAAGCTATGCATTTAATATTTCCAGTCTCCATATAAATGCATATAAAGTTAAAAGTTTGTATCTAAATACTGATTTAACTATGTCCCACAAATTTTTGATAATTACTATTTTGTCATTTTTTCCCCAAGTATTTCTTAATTTCCTTTATAGTTTCCTTTTTAATCCAAAGGTGATTTAGTAATATATCATTTATTTAGAATTTTAAGCTATTCTTTTGTTATTAACTCTTAATTTTATTTCATTAATTAACTCTTAATTTTATTTCTATTATGACATTGAGCATTTGGAATTTATGGAGACTTTTATCATATATGGTCTATTTTTGTAAATGTTTCATGTTTTCTCTAAAAAATGGTTATCATTTGTTTGATATTTAACTTCATAACTTAAGTTAGTATGTGTGTGTATACATACATATATTTTTCAAGTCTATGGTATATGTGAAATATCACATTTAAAAAGAAAAAACAGGGGAAAAGATGACTTAAATATGCTAGTTGATGTTGCAATGGGAACAAAATCCCCTATTTAATACTTACTGGTCAAGGGTCTTATAATAAATGTCCAGATCCTTGTTCACAAGCTCTGTTGTTCTCATAACAATCATCATCTCTCTATACTTTTCCTCAGCATCACAAAATTGAGGTTCTCGAAGTTCTCTCTTAAAATGAATAATTTCTTCCTCATAACCTTTCTGTCGCCCTAATGCCAAACTGTGATTTCTTTTTATATTTTCTATATTCTCTTCCAACTTCTGATGTTCACTGTAAAAGGGAAAAATGACAAATGAGGACCATTTTTTAACTTTTAACAACTGAAGTGGAAAAATCATAGATCTCTTTAGATAGCTTGGTGTCATTCTACACAGCAATCAGTATATGATAAGAGTCTCTCTTTGGTTTTTATTTAAGACTTCAGAACTAAAGAAAATTCTCTTCCTTCCAAATCCCTGCAGCAGATAGGTTTTTGAACAGCTAATTTTTATGTGCTAAATAGGGAAACCTCACAACATGTGAGCACTGACAAAGTACCTGACTTTTAGATACTGACTAACCTAAGTAAAACACTCTTAGTGATTAATAGTACAAATTCACAAATTTCTGATTGTGAACTAAGAATGCACAATTACCAACACTGAGAAGTTATTGGATAATAGGCTTCATCATTTTGCTCACAATATGTCAAAGACACAATACAATTTTATCTAAATTATTAATTTTCTGCAGTAAAACTTATTAAAAATTTTGACTCTTCTATGAAAACAAAATTTCTCTTCCACAAGTATAAAAACCATAATGCTGACCAAAAAGAAGTAAAATACCTAAACTTTTCTGATAATTTGGTAGAGTACACAAATTTCAATGTATACTTTAACATTTTTCATTGATTTAACAATCACTTATTAACCACCCTCTTTATGTGCCAACCATTGCTCTCAAGTTTATGGACATCCTTGCAGAGTTGGCCTGATTATATGTTTTGTTGACATTTCTGTTGTATCCTGGTGGAAGAAAGGTTTGAAAAAGATCAGTTGTACTTAGTAATCTGAATGAATGTAAAAACCATTGTTATGTACCTATCACAGAAGGAATTTTAAAAATATCTGGTTTTGCTCCTTAGTAGCAAAGAATAAATTATTTTATTTAAAAGCTTCTTCTAAAAGCTTTATTTTTCCAGCTTGTCACAGAAAGCACTAACATTGTGTAGTGTTAAAGAGCTGATGATTGGGAGCTAGGATAAGCAGGGTCACATTTCTGGAATTCATCATAACTTCCTCGGTGATTTTTCTGCATCTCAGCATCTTAATGCATAAAAAATGAAGACGACAAGCTTTTCCAGTTACAAAGTCTGATTTCCTTGATATATAAAAGAGGTTTTAAATAGCTAAACCAAGAGTGCCTACAATAAGACAAGATTAACCATTTGTTAGGTTTTTTACAAATTAACTTAAAACTTCACCTTACTATAGCCTTTAGACAAACCTAAGCATTCTTTGATTCAGATTTCTGTATAAATTCAAGACAAATGAACAATCTACAAGGAAGGGTTGAATGAATGAGAAGCCTAGATTTTACTAGCTGAGGTGGTTCAAAATCTAAGCATTTGGCTAGTACAACCTTTTATACCAGACTAGTCCCTTAGCATCAACCAGGTTCTTAAAGAATTCCTAAGGCAACTCTAAGGTAGACATGGCAGGAACAAAATGTTTTCTGCTGTACCAGAAAGGCAGCAACTACAATAAGTACCAACAAGACCAGATAAAGGAAGAATCAGGTTCATTAAAAAAAAAAAAAAATGCTCTGGTAGGCACATAATTACAACTGGGAAAATCTAGAATGAGTCTCACCGACAAATCACTCTGGCAATAACTCCACTGGCAATAGTACAGACTGCATAAGCTCTGACCCAGGCAGGGTCCATGACCACATATTCTTTATGTTCAGGACCACTATTCTGTGCAGCAGGCTAGTAGATGTCTGGGAACTTGGCATGTTTAATACTGAATAACTACTGCCCATTGCCACGGTGATTACCAATTCTGCATCTACTTCTTCAGTAATTCAATTCTTAAGGCCATGAAATATATTTGTATCAAAACTCTGTTCATCTTCCTGTAAGTCTCAAGGGATACTAGACTGAGGCTGAAATTCTTTTTAAAAACAGGTATTTAATATTCTTCACATTTCAATAATAAAAACCTTTAAACTGAAGACTATTTTTTTAAAACATACCTTTTCATTTGTAAAACCTGCATTTGACCCATTTCCTTCAAATGTTGTTTTCTTTCTTCTTCAACTTCTTTTAGTTCCTCCTTTCTTTTTCTTAAAGTAAGGTTATCCTGTAGCCATCTTTCTTGTATCTAAATGCAAATATTAAATCAGTTAACAAAAATAACCAAGTTACTAACATGAGATCCATAACAGCAACTGCTGATAGGCAGTGCTAACTGTGCCTTATTCAGAATCATATCAAATTCAACAAAAGAACAAGAAGCAAGTGAGAAGGAATCTCCAGGTCTGGACTAATCTGAACGGCCCATCCCCATTCACAGTCACAAGTGTGACAACTCTTGTAGTACAGCTTTTACTGCCCTTTCCTGACCATGATCTAAAAAACAGGTCTCATGTTTGATGGGGAGTCCCATAATAAATGATTTGAGCATATATCTTTGTGTACTTAATTTCCTTCTAAAGTATTAAAATATCTAGTAAAAAATGCTGTTAAATAGTGTTCATTATAAAACATACAAAATAGAAATTTAAAATGAAATAAAAAATATGACTAGACATTTTAATATTTAATACCTACACCATCTTGCATAGGAACCCCACAATGGCTCCACAGTGGAGCCTACTGCTCCAAAAGACCACAAGAGGTCAATACTATCAAAGTTTCCCCCCACTTTTTCTTCCATTTGTCTCCTAACATGTATCAAGACTGTTAGATACTGTATGCCAGGTACAACCTCTACCTTTGGGTTGACAATCATCAGATAAGGCAGTAAAAAGTGCCACAAAAGTAGTATTTATCTATGAACTTCTTCATACTTTCCCGGCTACTGAATGGAAATTTTAAAAAATTGGCTGTTCTTATTGAGTAGCTTTGTCCCTGAAAAGAGACCAAATCACTTGGCAGTAGCAATGCCACAATTATTACAGTACCTTTCCTGGTGATTATGATGGAAAAACATTAGAAAACAACTTATAAGTTGACTCTTTGAAATTCAGAAAAAAACCTTTTTCTGCAGAAACAATGGTGGTTTGGCCCACAAAAGCCTATATGTAGAAAACTTATCTATCCCAAGTTCAGAATCAGGACTTCTCAAAGATGGAGCTTGGACCCTCTTGCCCTTGCAGCTGAGATAAACTCAGCGATGTGGGAAGTAGAGGGCAGATCTTTGGCAATATCTTGTTGCCAACAGTAAAGGCCAGTGGGTAGGTGGGAGTGAGAAGGGAAGTCAAGAATTTCTCTCACATGCTTAATGTTCATATCCAATCCTGCCCATATATGAATCACTATTTTTAGAGTTTTTTTTTTAACAGTAAGAAAGTAAGGCTACTTTAATTTTTCCTGGAAATAGTAATATAAATATACAGTCAGCCCTCCATATCCACAGGGTCCACATCCACAGATTCAACCACCTATGGATTGAAAATATTTGGGGAAGAAAAATAAAAATAACAATACAATAAAATAATGCAAATTTTAAAAATACAGTATAAAATCTACATAGCATTTATGTTTTATTAGTTATTGTAAGTAATCTAGAGATGATGTAAAGCATATAAGAGGGTATGGTTATGTTATATGCAAATATTATGTATGCTATTTTATATAAGGGACTTGAGCATCCCAGATTTTATATCTGTGGAGGGTCCTGGAGTTAATCCCTGCAGATACCAACAGAGGACTGTATGCATCTACTAAAGGCATTATTATAAGCAGTTAAAGATGACTAAAATGACATGGTTGTAAATGTCCTCTGTTGCTAAGACAATCTAACGTGCCAGTGTTCCTGCTATGACTCTCCAAAGTTTCTCCATAGGGGACTGTGCTTATACTTTTTCCTTATTAGGAACATGGGAATGTGTCATTGCTTGCTTTCATCTGATGCTATATAACACTTGAATTTGCTTTCATAAATGCCTGAAAGGACTCTTTAAAGTGCTATCATGTTTTTAGGTGAGACTGATTTTTGGCATGAAATATTGTTCCTGGTCTGTTTGCCTGCGTGATTACCAGAAAGCTAGGCATTTCCTTCTTTTGGGTCAGCTTCTATTATTCTTATTTTAGTTTTGAAAAACAGTATATAGCACAGTAGTTAAAGAGCATAGGCTTTTAAGTTAGGTACATCTAGGCTCAAATCTCAGTGCTATAATTTTTAAACTGGGAAACGGGCAAATAAGTTTAAATTTTCTGAGCCTCAGTTTGCTAGTAACATGGTGGTAACAATAATAATATGTTAGGTAATAATACCTAACATAAAGAGCTATTTCGAAGATTAAATGAGTTAGTGTACGTAAAGTAATCAGTATAGTGTCTGGCTCAATAATTGCTAGTAAAATGCCTTTTGGATCAAATTTGTCCTTTGTACTTTAAGTAGTGAGAATTCCAATTAATAGCCTACATAATCTAAAATTATCAGAGAAAGGAAGGAAAACTACCAGATGTAGTTATAGTACACTAGAACTGTTTTTCCACTTTCCTAGAAATTTAACAATGTAGAGTCAAGTTACTACTTTTGTGACCTTGGGCAAGTCAGGTCACCTTCAGTTCCCTTCATACATTCTTTCATCTGAAAAATGAGGGAGTTAGATTATTAAATTACCAAATTATTTTATTCTGTAGACTAAGTTAAATAGGGCTTAAGCATATAACCAAGCTCCCCAGCTCTTAAATATTTAAGAGCTAGGCTCCCTAGCTCTTAATTGGGATTAATATTTAAGGCTCCCTAGCTCTTAAATATTAACCCCAGTCATCCAGCTCACATGACAGTTAATGCATGCAGATGGCCACCTAATGGAAACATAAAAATTAGCTGCATTCTAGACACCTGTGATGGAGTGGCATACTGAACAGACTACAGTCCAAAACCCATGAAGTTTGGTTGGGAATAATGCCATTTATAGAAGATTGCCTGGAAACTATGCAATCCATCTAGTACTCTGGCTCAGTGATCGATGGTTGAAGGGTTATATCAGAACCTCTAGGGAACTTTAACAAAGCATACATGCCTCTGACCAAACCCCAGAGATTCTGATTTATTGGTCTGAAGAAATAGATGTGTATTTTTAATAACCTAACTGATTTTTTAGAAGTTGAGATATAATTCATCAACCAAAAACCTCACCATTTTAATGTGTGCCATTCAGTGGTTTTAGTTTATTTACATCCATTACCACTAATTCCGGAGCATTTGATCACCGTAAAAGGAAATCCCATATTCATTTGCAGATATAGTCACTTTCTATTCCCTCCTCACTGCTTTCCGCCAGCCCCTGAAAACATTAGTCTGCTTTCTGTCTCTGGATTTGCCTATTCTGTACATTTCATATACATGGAATCATAAATATGTGATCTTTTGTGACTGGCTTCTTTTGCTTAGCATGTTTTCAAGGTTCATCCATGTTGTAGAATGTATCAATATTTCATTCCTTTTTATGGGTGAATAATATCTCATTTGTACAGATATATTACATTTTGTTTATCCACTCATCAGTTGATAGCCATTTGAGAGTTTTCATGTTTTGACTATTATGAATAATGCTGCTATGAACATTCTTATATAAGTTGTTTTGTGAACATGTTTTCAATTTTCTTAGTTCTATACCTAGGAATGAAAAAAGCCAAATGATTTTGATGGGTGCCCCTAGCTAAGAACCTTTGCTTTCTAAACACTCTAACATTTATTTCAGGCTTCAATCACATCACCCTCTACAGAACCTCATCAAGGGATAATGATGCTGAGATATACACTGTAAAGAAAAAAAAAGGCTATGAAGTTTGTTGAAGACTACAGTGTCGTCCTTTCTGTGAATAGAGACATTTTTCTCTGGTCTCTGTACAGGGAACTGATTTCCTTTTAGCTTTGACACAAAGTGAATCTCAACTAACTTCCTTTCTTCATTTGACTACTGGAATCTTTAACAAGCACATCAGATTTCATGGCATTCTTTCTGTACACTTACTTCTCTCCTGGTTTCATTACCTTCTTGTCTTTATTGTTACATTGCCTTGTTTTCCCATTATTTAAAATGTATTTATTGTTGCGCTATTGTATATAACTTAGTAAATAATTTCTGGAATAAAGCACGTTACAAAATAAACTAATACCATCAGCTCCACTACGTTTAGACCATCACCTTGAAAGGAGTCATAGATTGGTAAATCTTAACATTCCTTGTGTATGTATATAGAGAGCTGTTACTGATTTATAGATTGTGATTTTATATAGGCAACCCACGTATAAGCTACTGATAATTAAGTATTTTGTTATACATGCATCATAAATTTATACAGTTCTTCAGCATTTATTAAGTCAGGCAAAGATTTGATCTACCTTTGACTGATATTTTATATATTTGAAATTCCTAGTGGTATAAACAGAGACCCAGCAGAAAGTGATCTATCTAATCTTCAAACCACTTACTTATAACCAAGTGATAAAAGCATTCAGATAGCAAATTTTGTTTAAAACAGCAGGAACAGAACAGAAAAATGGTGTAGTTTTTTAAAGGTGTTAATTACCATACTTGTTTAAGGCATAGTGAAGATAACTTCTCAATGCGATTTGAATTATTCTGTGGAAATTAAGTTCCTTAATAGAGAAAATAAATGATATAAGAATCAACTGGAAAATGACTTCATATATAAATACTTTCCTTACAGATAACTTTTAAGAATTATTAGACCTCAATCTCTCTTTTGTGAATTTATCCTATATAAAGATATAAGAAAGAAAAGATACAGATATACGTAGAAGGATGTTCACTGCCACACAGTTTGCAATAAGGAAAAAAATAATCAACCTATGTTATGGCACATACACAAAATGGACTATTTCATAATCATTAAAAAGAATCTGACATATCTGTCAGTTGATACGTAAGACTGAATGACATTAAGTAAAAAAAGATACAGTATGATATATTTGGTATGATGCCATCTGTAAAAGTAAATTTAAATACACACACATACACACTTAAATCAATCAAATCTATCTGATGGCATATAAATAAAAAACTTTAAGAACAAACAAGAAAGTGTAACAGTAAAGACATTTAGGAGTGAGACTGCAAATTAGGAGAAGGGGAGGGGAACACTTTTAATTTTATGCCTTTATGTTTAAAATTTTATCATGAGTCTTTTATTGAAAATAAAAATGAAAAATAAAGAAATAATTAAAGAATATGTTATGGGAATTGCTTTTTTTCTCCTGTTTGCATTTCTATTCAGTGGATCCTCTATTGGAAAGAAAACTAAATACAGAAAAGAATGTTATAGGTATAAGTAATACCATAAGCAAAAAAGACCTACCTTCTGTGTATCAATATCTTGTCTCACGATTCCCATTTCTTTATTTATCTTTTCTTTGTGTTTCTCGCATTCACTTAGTTGAGCTATTACTTTATTAAGTTCAGTTTCTTTTTGCTACAAAAAAGAAAATTCTTTAAGCACATGAAATAAAAATATAACCAAATACATAATTTTAAAGTTTTTAATTACCTGCTTATAGTCGTCTTTCCCATCTTGAATATAATTCTCAATATCTTTCACATAACCATGAATATTTTTAACCTTCTCTTTGATATCATTCAGCTGTAGAAAAATATTTATCGAATTTACATTGGTTGGGACTAGGGCACTTAATAGAAGAGCATAATAAAACACTGGCTTGGAAGTTATGAACCTTGGATTCCAGTTTCTACCATTACCAAATTTTATGATCTCAGACAAGTCCCTTTATCACCTATGGGAATGGATTAAATAGTATCAATTCTTAACTTCTATTTTTAGATCAAGAAGCAAAATAATTTAAGTTAAATTCTTATTCTTACAAGAATTTCTAATGTCAAAATTATATCATGAATCTGAAAATACTATTTATCTTTTCATGCTATTTAATTTCATGTGAAATAACAGTGTCCAACATGGTGTTATAAGCATAAGTTTAATACAGACATTGATAAGTTAAGTATATAAATGAAATCTTACTTTATCCTGTGCTATTTTGTTGCTTGTATTTTTTTTGTTGATTAATTCTTCTTTTTCCTGCTGGAACTTTTCCAATGTTGTTTCCAAAGGGCTCACCTGCTCTTTAGCATCCTAAAAATATTAAAAACATAAAGTCTTATGTTATATTCTATTATCTTATTTTAGCTGTCAGACTTTACAGTCTTAATAAAAGCATTTTTATGTGCCAGGTTTTCAAAGTCAACTCACTTGCTCCTTTCAATGACCCTACAAGGAAGGCACATTTATTTTCATCCCCATATTTCAAATGAGTAAACAGGCAAAGAGAATGAATTGTCTAAGGTCACAGTAGCCAGTAAATGTAGCAGCTAGGATTCTAAACCAGCCCAGTTCCAGAGTTTACTCTCTTAATCACGATGCATGCTGTACTGCCTCAGTCACTAACTTGATTCTTAATCTAGGCCATGTGCTCCCAATTATATTAGCATATGGCTTCAGGCATGAGTTTTCATGATTTTATAGGGGCCCATGTCAGTTCTGTGTGATCAAAGAATAGGAAAGCTCATTTAGTCCAGGCTTCTCTTTTATAAACAGGTATGTGGTGGTAAAAACACTTCTGTCATTAAATTTAGTCTGCTAAGTCTAAGCAGATATTTTATGGTAATAAAAGCATACTGTTACATTGATGCTGGTGTGTCCACACCTATTCTGGAAGGAAGGGGGTTTTCAAGTAATAAACCATTTTACTAACCAGAAGTCCCCATTATTTAGCCTTTATAGCATCTCTACAATATAATTATATGATAACCACTGTTCAAAACAGTGATCCTCAAGCACTTTAAGATCCTGAAATATTGATTGAATCTATAGAGGTAGATATAAATATTTAGTATTAATATTACTTCAATGGAGGTATATTTTATCATACTGGGAAGTGGTATGGTGTGGTAGGAACTCAAATGTCTTTGGTGTCAGAAGATCTATCTGAAAAATAAATCCTGCCTCCTATTAGCTGCATGAACTTAGGCAACCCACGGGACATCTGTAAATCTCAATTTCTTTTTCTATAAAAAGGAGATTTAGTCATCTATCTCAACAGGGTTGCTGAGACACTGGTTTAATGTCAAAGTGCTTTTTTTTTTTTTTTTTTTTTTTTGGAGACAGAGTCTTGCCCTGTCACCCCAGGTAGAGTGCAGTAGCACACTGCAACCTCAAACTCCTGGGCTCAAGCGATCCTCCTGCCTTAGCCTCTCAAGTAGCTGAGACTACAGGCACGTACCACGATGCCCGGCTAATTTTTCTATTTTTAATAGAGATGGGGTCTTGCTCTTGCTCTTGCTTAGGCTGGTCTCAAACTCTTGAACTCAAGCAATCCTCCCACCTCGGCCTCCCAGAGTGCTAGGATTACAGGTGTGAGCCACTGTGCCCGGTCCAAAGTGCTTTATAAATAGTAAAAAAATTATACAAATGGAAGGTAGTACTATTCTATATCATATTCTAAGCCTATGATATTTTGTGATCCAAAATTATTTAAGAAATCAAATGTTTATAGTAATTAATGATTAATAGATTCAGCAATATATTTAGTGCTTAATGAATGTATACAATTATGAAAACCTAGATAAGACTGTTGTTTCTAAAACTGTTCATAAACTTAATTAGTTGAGTCTTAGATTTGATTCATCTAGATAAGAGATGGCAAATGCATTCTAGTGGCAAATCAGTGCCTGCTCACTGTACTGGTAAGGATTCCAAGACTACATCTGTAATCAAATGGAAAGACTGCTATGACTGAGTGTCTGCCATGGATATAGGATTTTTAGATAAAACAAACCTTCCATACAAGCAGGAATCCTTATCTGGAGTTACACAACCACCCCCTGACCACCTCCAATAACATAAAGTTAACCAGGTAGCCAGTTCTTCCTTATTACGGCCAAACTCCTTCTTCCAGAAATCTTTACTTATTCGTACAAGTTCTGATATTCAGGAACCACACAAAGAATTGTTATACCGTTTTCATTTGATCCTCACAATAGTCACAGGTCTGGCCACTACACCAATAAAAAGTATTTCATATATATGAACTAATTTATAAAAAAACAAAAGTATAAATGTTCTTGCCTTTATCTCTCTGTATAAAGACTGAACTTCAGTGGATAATTCCACAGTCTGCTCCTCCAGCTGCTGACGACGTTGCAAATTAGTGGATATCTGAAGTTTCTCTGATTTTAGTTCATTTGCAGTACTTTTTAGGTGTTGAATCTGTTCTTGCTGGTCCTGCATAAGCTTACGATTTAATTCAATCTTACTGGAAACTGCAAAAAGACATATTAACACAGTGATTAATGTAAGGGTACAGAAAATACTATTAGTATCATCCTCCTAGTCTATGGAATCCACTAAGGCTGAATTTCTGTGTGCCCCACCCACTGCAACAAAAGTGTAACAAGGACCCTGCCATCCCCCAAGCTGCTTGATGTCCCCTCCTGGCCACTCACAGGTAAAGCTCACAGGGCAGGTATGACTGAGAAAGAGTACAGCTCATCTGATACTCTCCTACCATTCAAAATTGTCGTGCAAAGCAAGGAAACAAAGAGGAGAAGTGATGCTTTTGAGAAAAGAGCGAACATGCTGTGAGCTGGAAAGAAGTTCCTTGTCCACGTAACAGGTACAAAATCTACCACAAAAAGCATGTGCTGGCAATGTTGAAGTCTTTATGGGTACATGAGGAAACAGACTTTATTACCTGTATCTAATTTGTGTTGTTTTTCTTGTTTTTCCTGGTTTACTTGTTGAACAGTTCGATCTAAGTCTATTCCTTGTAGCTTAGCTGCTTGTTGTGCAATTTTTCTTTCAACATCTTTAAGTTCCATCTTAAGAATAGAACAAAGTTATTTCCTTTAAGAAAATCACTACATTATCATTATCCAAAAACTTTAAGAATTAATTACTATCATCAATTATTTTTTAAAATCTAAACTTATAGGCAGGTGTGGTGGCTTATGCCTGTAATCCTAGCACCTTGGGAGGCCAAGGCAGGAGGATCACTTGAGGTCAGGAGTTTGAGACCAGCCTGAGCAACATAGTGAGACCCTGTCTCTACAAAAGATAGAAAAATTAGCCAGGTGTTGTGGCCCACCCCTGCAGTCCCAGCTACTCAGGAGGCGAGGATCACTTGAGCTCAGGAGTTTGAGGTTGCAGTGAGCTATGATGACACCACTGCTATCATGCCCGGGCAACAGAGCAAGACCCTGTCTCCAAAAAAAAAAAAAAAAAATTATAAACCATTTCCACATATGATTTTAGCAAAGATAAATAGAATAAAAGTGAAATTAAATTTTAGCAATTCAAATGATGTAAACAAAAGGAAGCTGACTAAAAATGAAAAACAGCCAGAATTATGTCTTAATTTCCATAATTTATAAACAAAAAATTGAACACAGTAATGTAAACTAAGCGGTTGTTCCCTGAGGCTACCTGAAATTCGGGATGGGGAATTCTAAATACAATCTGTACCTGAATACTGTTTTTAACACTCTCACACCTTCATGTTCAAGCCACCATGGAACAAGTTTTATTCTGCCTTCAACTACAATAAACTTACCTGGAACCTCTCCATAATTGTAACATCTGTCAGACATACTTTAGCACTTTCTTCTTCAGGCATTATTGTACCCAAGAGTGTTTCCTGTTCTTCTATGTCATTCTTTAGGCGCTGTATGTCTCTATTAATATTCTGCAGTTTGTTTCTTAATTCTGGTATTTCCTTCTCCTTCAAATCAATTATACTTTGCCTTAACAGAAAACACACAATTAAAAATAATCTATCTGAGGTTTCTCATAATTAGACTGAGGTTATGTATTTTGGGGAAGAACACCATAAAAGTGACATTGTATTCTTTACACGGCATCATATTGGTGGGTACATGATGTCAATATGTCTTATTACTGGTGATGTTGATCCTTAATCAGTTATGGTGGTGTCAGCCAAGTTTTTCCATTGTAAAGTTACTATTTTGCTCTTTGTAATTAATAAATATCTTAGGAGAGATACATTTAGACTATGTAAATATCCTGCTTCCCCTCAAACTTCTGCCCACTGATTTTAGTATCTATTAGTAGATCTTGCTTGTGATAGTAATTACTGTGGTGTTTGCCAAACTGAGAGATATTCTACAAGTTAACTGGTCATATTCATCAAAAGTGTCAAGGTCATGAAAAACAAATAAAGACTGAGGAACTATTACGGACTGCAGGAGCCTAAGGAGAAATAACAACTAGATGCGATGTGGGATCCTGGACTGGATCCTGAAACAGAAAAAGGACATTAACGGAAAAACTGCTGAAATTTGAATAAGGTTTGTAATCTAGTTAGTAGCATTATACCAATATTAATTTCCTGGTTTTGATAATTGTATTATGCTTACATAAATTGTTAACTTCAAGAGAAGCTGGGTGAAGACATATGTGAAGTCTCTACTATTTTGCAATTTTTCTGTAAGTTGTAAGTCTAAAATTATTTCAAAATAAAAAAATTTTTAAATTACAGAAAAAAAAGGAAGGAAGCCAACCACTCAGTTAAGTGCTATGTGGGTTTGAGGTACAAGAACTACCAACCCATTTTACTGGTGCCACTCTAGCTAACGAATTACTGCCTCTACAGCACACACTGGCTCCACACCTATTTTTGCTGACACCTCTGAAGCAATAAAACTTGTATTTAATCTTTTAAAAAATGTCAAATTTACTTCAGAAAAATTCCAAATTCTTATTTAAAATTAAATTAAATTAGTACAGCAAGTTAAAGTGGTGTTATAAATTAGTCTCTAATGGGAGCCTTAAAATAAACTAAAAGAAAAACCAGAAACTCAAGGGTTAGTGCTTGCATACTGGTATTACTTAATAATCAAAAAAAGTGCACACTGTGACCACGAAATACCAACCTGAACTGATCTGTGGCGACAGACCTATAATTTTTTATGCCACAGAAACATGAAGTATTCTTATTTCATATATGAGTTAATACGAAAGTATGCACTTCATGCGTAATTCCCTGAATATTGTAGTCATAGACCAGTAGCTGGTCTTAAATTATGTGCCCACTACCTAAAAAGTGACCCAGCTACGATAGGCTAATATACAATTTTAACCCCATTTTTATATATTCATACACACAAAAAACCCTTCATCAATATGGCCCAAGTTTTGGTGTCATCTTTTTTGATCATCTAAGACACTAAAATAAGTGTTCTAACAAAAAGTAAAGAAACTTCCCTAGAGAATGAGCTACTGAGATCTATTAGGGTTCTCTAGGTTTGTTTTGCTTTTTTCATTTTTATGACATTTTATTGATTTTCATGAGTTTACTTTTCTCATGGTTCATAAGGTTTTTAAAAATTAATATTATTTTCAATGGACAAATCAGAATTGTATACATTTATGGGGTACAATGTGATGTTTTGATATATGTACACAATGTAGAATGGTTAAATCAAGATAATTAGGCCAGGCACCATGGCTCATACCCGTAATCTTAACACTCTGGAAGGCTGAAGCGAGAGGATTGCTTGAAGCCAGGAGTTTGAGGTTGCAGTGAGCTATAATGATGCCACTGCATTGGGGGTAGGGGGAGTAAGCTAATTAACATATCTATTACCTTGCTTACCTATTGTTTTTTATGATGAGATATTTGAAATTTACTCTTTGGGATTTTTGTTTGGTTTTTCAGAAATTCAATTCACCTATTTTTGGACAACATTCCTTTTCTAAGGGGGACTGCAAGTAAAAGGGCTCACACCCATATGGTACTGAAAATACCCTTTGGAAGAAATGGCGGGGACTATTAGCTGAGTTTTTATTTAAATGAGGTGCTATAATAAATGAACCTGAGTCAGGACTAGACAAAATGATAAGCAGGTATATTTTCAGCTGAGATTTCATTCATGATGTTGGTCTCATATTAGGTGTTGGTGAGTTTGGGGCTTTAAATGAAAATATTATTTTCCCCAAAGAGGATAAACAAGATCTGGCTCCCTACTACCTCTCTGAGCTCATCTTTTGCCACTTTTCCCTCTGGCCTTCAGGTTAAACATATCTTAAAGATTCTGGACTGCCTGGAATGTTCTTCCTCTGGACAACTGCATGGCTGGTTCCCTCACTTCTCTCAGGTCTCCACTCAAATTCCACCTTCATCAGCAACTCCCCTCCTACCACCCTTCAGCTACTCCCTGTTCCCTTATCCTGCTGTTTTTTTCTCCATGCCACTGATCATTACCTGGCATACTATATATTTCCTTATTTGCTTGTTATTCATCTCCCATTAGGGTATAAACTCCATGAGAGCAGGGACTTGGTCTATTTTGTTTACTGCTATATTACCAGCACCCCAGCAAAGTGCCTATAAAGTAAATACTGGTTGCATGAATAGACAGTTCTCATGACAGTACTGGCATCAAGGGCACATTCTACAGGTGAAAAGACAAATGATACACTGATAAATATAATTTTTCTTGTTACTTAATCCCTCTTCACCAATAATATTAGTAACTCTCCACTTAAGTGATTGTCATAAATAGACCTCCACAATGTCTCTGAAAGTGACCCCAGGGAATGTCTGACAGTAGTGTCCTATACTACAACCAGAGCTGGAAAGAAGCTTAGTGATCATCTAAGTCAACCCCCTCACTTTACATGGGGGAAACTAAGGCCCAGAAGGGTTAAGTAAGGGTCCCTAAGGTCACCCAGCAGAGCTAGAATTAGAAATCAGTCTGACTTCACTCCTAAGCCATTCCTTTTCCACATTAAAAAAAAAAGGCCTCTTAATTCATTATTGACCTTTCATTCATCAATTTATTTAAACTTAAAAAAATATAATGTGTTTTATAATATTATTTCCCACTATAGGAAAAAGGACTTCCTGTTTCATTTGTCCTAAACTCATCCTTCTCCAGGATGTCTCACTGACATTCTGTTAGAGCCTGGTAAACAAACAGGGGTTCATCATTTGCCTGTTCTTCTGGTTTTCACATTTTGGTGCCTTTATGGAAATGCTTTCACCACACATGTGTCTTCACTTAGCAGCCCTGCCAGTATCTTGGTCCATTTTTAATGCTTCCTCTGGACCTTTTCTAGCTTTAGGTTCTCTTACTTAATGTGTGGTAACTAGAATGGCACACAGATGCTACTACAGATATAGAGTTACTATACATATTACTATCTTTCCATCAAGAGGTAGAGTGTCCTCTCTCATTGAATCCTGGTAGGCTCTGTGACTACTCTGACCAATGGAAAATGAAGTGTCACTGTGCCAGTTTCTAGGCCTAGGCCTTAAGAGACTTGAAGCTTCTACTTCCTGTCTCTTGGAATACTTGTTCTTGGGATACTTCATTTGGTAACCCAGCCACTATGCTGCCAAAAGCCCAAGACACATGTGGAGGCCATTTTGACAGTCTCAGCAGAGCTCCCAGCCAACAGTTGGCATTACTACCAGTCATGTGAACCACGCTGAACATCCAGCCCAGTTGAGCCTTGAGATGACTGCAGCCAACATCTAACTGCAACAACATGAAAGACCCAAGTGAGAACCACCCAGCTGAGCCCAGTCATCCCACACAACCATTAAAAATTAATAAATTGTTGTTGTGAGGCACCACTATGTTTTAAGGTTTATTACCTAGTAATAAATAACTGGAACAGATACTGTAGTTCTCATTCATTCAGCAAATATTTATCAAAGTTACAATACACAAGGAACTGTGGAGGTACAACAACAAATAAGAAATGCACCTTACTCTTAGAAGGGGAACTGTGATGGCAAGGGTCCTAAAGTACAATAAAAAGTTAATTTCTGTCGTTTATTATATATCAGCATGACACAGGACTAAGCTCATATATATTTCCCCTTTCTACCAACTTCAAGTTTTATCTTTTATTTGATCTTTTTCTCTTCAAGATACTACTTAATTCCTCTCCTTCCTTTTTGTTCTCACACTACTGCTTCTGTCTCCTTATCACATTCTCTTTGTGGCCCCCAATAATCTGGTTTCCAACCTTGATGCTTATCTTAGTCATCTATTGTTGTATAACAAAATACCCCAAAACTTAGCAGCTTAAAACAACAGCACTTATTATTTCTCACAGATACAAGGACCAGGAGATACGCTTCTGACTAGTGGTCTCGCAAAAAGTTGCAGTCAAGCTGTCAGCCAGGGCTGCGGTCACCTCAAGGCTTGACTGCTGAAAAGTCTGCTTCCAAACTTATTGTTTGAAGCCCTCAGGTCCTTGCCATATGGGACTCTCCACAGGCCTGCTTACAACATGGCAGCTAGATTCCCTCAGATCAGAAAAAGAGAAAAAGAGGGAGAGAGAGAGAAAGTATGCACGCACACACACATGCAAGCGTGAAGGAAGCCATAGTAGCTTAGATAACCTAATCTTGGAAGGAACATACTATCACTTCTGCCGTATTTTATCAGTTACATAGACCAATTCTGCAACATGAGAGAAGACTACATGAGAGTGTGAACACCAGGAGGCAGGGATCACTGGGGACCATCTTAGAAGTTGGCTGCCACAAAGCACATCTTCTTAGATCTTTCCTTTTCCTGAAACTCCTCCTTGGTTTTCCAGGGCAATATACTCTATTTGTTTTTCTGCTTCCAGAGTTTTTCTCAGCCTGATCCCTTCGATAAACTAACATCAGATTAATTTTCCTAAAACAAGTCTCATCAAATCCCTTTGGTTGGCTCCTCACCACCTATCAGAGAGTTATAACTAGGCCTGAACATAATGTAGCCCTATCTTCCCAACTTATAGGAATCAATATCTACAAACAATTCCCAAATTCCAGATAACATTTCTATTGCAGCACAAGTCATACTCCTCTTACCTTTGCACACAGTGTTCTGATTTCCCTTTCCTCTCAAATGAGATGAACCAACTTCTCTAAGCGTTACTTCCTGCCTCATTCTCAAAGTACTTTTCTCATTTTGTATCCACTAGCTTCTCTCTTCTTAACTAATGCATTTGTTTGAACCATTTTTTAAGCATTTTATTAAGATCAGCTTTATAAAAGTCTGATTTTGAGAGCTTGTCTCCTTGATTAGATCATTAGCTCCTTGAGAGTAATGCCTTATTGATAAGGTCTCTGTGACCAGCTTCGTTTTCTATATTCTGGGAGACACCAAGGTAATCATTACATATTTCCTGACTTAATTTTATTTATAAACAGACCATCACATGAATTTCTTGTACAAGCAAGGGAAAATCTGAATAGAAATCATCTATGATTCATTCTTTTTGAAAGTGGAAAAGACACAAAAATATAGTTTGAAATTTGTCTTTTGGGAAAGCTTTTCAGTACTTAAATTCTTTTGTTGGATTTAGAAAGTACCATATCAACAAACACTTCTAAATCTGCCAAAACTTATGCCCTCAAGCCAAGTGTCAGGAATTAAACACATAAAAACGTAAAGACTATATCTACCCCATGACTAGATAAACAGAAACAATCTTACCTTTAAACAAAATAATTGATTCTTCTCACCACATAAATTAAATAGGGCATAATGGCTCAAAATCTTGACTTTAGTTTTTTTCATTCAACATGTCCTTACCAAGTACCTACCATATGCCAGGCACTGGATGGGTACCTTTTACAGTGCTGCTGCCACATGTACAGTAACAGTAAATCCCTATTCTTACCTCATTGGCACAAGTCCCAGCATTTCATCACGTCGTTTTTCCTTTTTCTTTAGCTCTGATTCTGTTGACTTGAGTTTATCTGGAGCAAGCCGCAGCTTAGACTGCAAATCACTGATAACTTCTTGTAACTCAGCCTCTGTCTGAAAAACTCTCTGACAGACAGGGCAACATGACTGGTTTTCATCTGTTAGCTGAGTAATGAACTGGGAGTAAACTGCCGTGGCTCCAGCCAGCATGGCTATTTAAAAAAAATAAATATATCTCCAATGAGAGAAATACACATAGTTGGGTCAATATGGTTACATCTTTTCTATGATTATTCCTCTTGCTTTATAAACATAAAAGAAATAAAAATTCTGGTATTTAAATCTTCTTCCAAAAGGGCACAATACATTCAGATTGTATAAATTACTTTTTGGTAACTTACAATAAGTAAAACATAAATTTTATTGAGACCTTTCTATATGCCAGGCACTATTCTAAGGGCTTTACAACTATAATCTCATTTACTCCTCAATACCCTACGTGGTAGGTAGTTGTGTCCTCATTTTACAGATGATTAATGTAAAACACACAAAAGTTTTAATAAGTTGCTGAAAGTCACATAGTGAGTAAGTTGTAGAGCCAGGACTAAAACTAAAGCCATTTGGCTCCACAACCAGGTTTTTAAATCTCCCATCCTTAATAGTTACCTCTGAATGAAAATTCACACGTGTCAAAGTGCCTTGATAATACACAGTAGGTAACTTACCTCGCTGTTTTGAGGATTTTTCAATTTCTTCTTTAAGCCTGTCTAAATCACTTTCAAAGTCCTGGCTACCGCAAACATCAAACAGCTTGTCTTCATAGCTGGACAACTGCTCTTCTTTTCTTTTTAGCTCATTATTTATATGATTTTTATTTTGCTCAGCTGAAGCTAGTTCCTTGCTAAAATAAGAAAAAAATGTAGATTATCATTTTAAAACATGAGAAATGAGTTTGAAAAGTTTGAGTAGGCAGATACAAGACAAATTCTGCCAACAAATCATTACAAGGGTTTGGTATAACAAAATACTATTTTTTTTTAGAAGTTAAGGCAATAATCCACTTCTACCTTAACTCTCCCCCTAGGACACTGACTCACTTGCCAATCCTAGTCTTAGGCCTACTCCCAGAAAAATGTACACAGGCAGAATTCTGCCTGATTTCTGGGAGTTCATCGTCTTAGATCCCAGGTTAAGAGCCTCAGTACGAAGATGCTTGCTGGGTCTACTGCAGGGTAAGAAGAGAGGAGGAAAACATTTCCTAATTCCCTTTAATCCCTTTCACAGCATTATTTCCCTACTCTCCTATAAAAACCTTTTCTTTTTCCTCTCCTTGTTGCTGTCATCTACTTACCTACTGATCACTCATTCCCTCTCATTCTTCAAAGTTTTTGCTTACTAATACAATTTATCTCCACTTCAACTCTTAAACATCATCCTAGCCAACCTCAATACTCACACATATCAGGGTTTTTCAATTTGCAGGTTATGATACAAGTCATGTAATCAATTTATGCATTGTACTCAGCATATTTTTTAAAAAATGAAACAACAGAATGTAACATATTGGAGCAGACTGTATGTAGAAGTACTACTTTGAGGAATTTGTCTCAGATAAATGTGTGAGATTATGCACACACTTCATCATGATACTACCCGTTGCGAGTCACAGTAAAAATCTGGAGAAAAAGTATCTGATATAGATGACACTTTCACCATCCTAGCTTCCACTGACCACTTCTCATCAAGGTCACAAACAACCCAAGTGCAGTCTTCATCTTACTCTACCTCTAGGTAGCACCAAACATTGTTGACCCTCTCCTTGAAGGCCTATTTTCCCAAGGCACCCCCAACACCACTCCTATCTGGCTCTCACTCTGGTTCCCTGGGCACATCCCAGTTTCCTTCACCTGCCCCTCTTCCTTTGCCTACCAACATTTTAAATGCTGGTGTTTCCCTGGAGGCTAACTGTAACCCCTTCTTTTCTCTTTGCATAACTCTCTCAAGGTGATATACCTATGCTAACTTCAATCATTCCTTATATAGCAATAATTCCCAATCTCCCGAACTTCAAACTCCAATTTTCTACTTCCTGACAGACACTTCCATAAGAAACACAAATTTAACATGACCAAAGCCAGATCCACTATTTTCGTCAAAAAATCTGTGTGGAATTTTTGACCCTCTTAGCCAACCACCATCCAAGGTAACATCTGAGAAACACGATCACTTTTTATAATGGATTACTTACAGAAATGAAGAGGGAATTTTAAAATTTTAATTCTCTTACTTAGGTCTACAAATTTTCAAGGGACAAGAGGCCCAAATTGCTATCCATTTCCATTTTACTTAACTTGTAAAATATGAGGGGTTTTCAGAAAGTTCATAGAAAATACGTATTACGTAAAAACTATGCATGGACTTCAAAACTTTTTTACACCAAAATAAACTCATTCTAACTTGTTATAACATGTCTGAACAGAATCTAGTTTGAGGCACTGAGAAGGACAAGATAGCAGTTTGAAAAAACCCCCTATCGGAGCAACATGAATTCTGCTAAAATTGAAGCAGAACAAATTTAGGGTGAAGCTGAGGTGGAAGAATGGTGAAATGACGGATGCTTTATGAAAAGCTTATGGGGAGAATGCCCCCAAAGAAATCAGCAATTTACAAATGGATTACTTGTTTTAAGAAGGGAAGAGACAATGTTGAAGATGAAGGCTGCAGCGGCAGACTATTCACATCAATCTGTGAGGAAAAAATTCATCTTTATGCTTTAACTGAAGAGGACTGACCGATTAACAATTCTAACAATAGCCAATACCACTGACATTTCAATTGGTTGGTTCAGCTTACCCAATTCTGACTGAAAAATTAAATTTAAGCAAACTTTCTACTTGATGGGTACCAAAACTACTGCACCTAGATCAGCTGCAGATAAGAGCAGAGTTTTCAATGGAAATTTTAAACAAGCAGGATCAAGATCCTGAAGCAGTTTCTGAAAGAATCTTACCAGGAGATAAAACATGGCTTCACCAATACAATCCTGAAGACAAAGCACAATCAAAGCAATGGCTACCAAGAGGTAGAAGTGGTCTAGTCAAAGTAAAAGTGGACTGGTTAAGAGCAAAGGTCATAGCAACAGTTTTTTGGGATGCTCAAGACATTTTGCTTGTTGACTTTCTGGAGGGCCAAAGAACAAAAACGTCTGATTATTATGACAGTCGTTTGAGAATGTCAGCCAAACCTTTAGCAGAAAAATGCACCTGGGGAAGCTTAACCAGAGTTCCTCTCCACCCGGTAGGGTTGGGAAACCCGTGGCCTCAAGGCCACATGTGGCCCTCCAGATCCCCGAGTGCAGACCCTTGACCAAATCCAAATTTGGATTCAGTCAAAAGCCCACACTTAAGGATCCAGAAGGCCACAGCTTCCCCACCCCTCTGTGGGAGGGCAATTCTGTTAGAGTTTCAATGGGAAATCATTAAGTATTCATGGCATAGTCCTAATTTTCCTTCTTACTTATTTTTATTTCCTAATCTTAAAAAATCTTTAAAGGTCACCCATTTTTCTTTAGTTAATAATGTAAAAAAGATTGCATTGACATGGTTAAATTCTCAGGACCCATAGTTCTTTAGGGATAGACTATGGCTGATATCACTGCTTACAAAAGTGTTCTGAACTTGATGGAGCTTATGTTCAGAAATAAAGTTTATGTTTTTTATTTTTATCTTTTAATTCTATTTATCCATGAACTTTCTGAAGTCCCCTCATATAGGAAAGGTAAATACAACACAGCATTTCATGACAATAAATGATTTTAAAACAATTAAAATGAAAGCATGAAATAAGAAATTTCTATTACATCTTCAAATGTTGCAACTACTTACTTCAATTTGGCAAGTCTGTCCCTGGTCTGATTAATTTCTTTTGATTTACTATGAAGCCAGTCTTCAAGCTGTTTTTTGTTGGGAAAATACCCCAACAGTGAAGTTAATTCATCACTGTGCCTAGATTTTATTTTTCTGATTTGTTCATCTTTGTCAGCCTAAAGGTAAAAAACATCTTTTAAAAAGAAAGTCCGATGTCTTTATATTATATCAAGAACAAAAATAATTTCTAGACTGACTTAAGTTCTAGGCTTAAAAAATGAATCTATAAAAATGTAAGAAAATAGGAAATTTCTTAAAATCCTGGAGTGGAGATGGTCCTTCTAAGCCATAAGAAAGAGTAACAAGTTTAATGCTATAAAAATTAAAAACTTCTGTATGTTAAGAGTTAACAGCAATGTGCACGTGTTTGTGTGTATATACGTCTATATAAACCTTCTGTAATTAAACAATAACTTTTAAGCTTACGAGTCTATTTTATAGAGTATTAAGCTCACTTAACATATAAAATATAAAGTCAATACCAATACTTCATAGTGTGTCAATTATGAATGAAAGATAAGCTTTTTAAATACCAGACAGTATAATTAGAACAAAAAGAAAAATCATACTTTGTCTTTGGTCAGCATCTCCACCTGGGTACGTGTTGTTGCATGATGGTTTAACTGCTCCATCTCCTGGTCCAATTTACGCAAGGTCCTATCTAGGTCCACTTTCTCATTTTGAAGGCTTATAACTTCTGTTTTTAGGGTTTCTACATTGCTGTCTTTCTCAGCCTTGCTTAGCTCACGTTCCTAATCGATAATTCAAACAAATGCACAGGTTTATGTACTTTGTGTAAGAATTAAAATAATATAGTGTATTAGAAATTAACTACTCCTCAGAATGGTCAAAATATTATTGTTTGCTTGTAACCAACAAGAGAAAAAAAATAAGGCACCATATGCACTTTAAGGAAAATCTTATTAAAGTTACCTTACTATGTTACAATAGTAGAGAATTAGTAAATAAACTTGGAAGGGTAAAACAGGAAGGAAAAATAAATCAGTGCAAAATTAGGAGAAATGTATCTAAGTATACAGATTAGTGACTCTTCAGTCAACAATTAAGTATTTATTAAGTCCCCATGTAACTCACTTTATTGCCTGGTATGTAGAAGCTATAAATCGTGCGATGTGGTCTTCAACTGGTGTCTCCCCACCCCAACAAGACAATATTGTAATAAAGTGATAAAGACAAAAATGTATGCTACAATGGTGAGTTAGGGAGTAAAAAATCAAGTTTACTTCAATTATCAAGATGGGATTTAAGAGAGGATTTGCCAAGCTCTAGGATGCTTACTTTGATGACGGAGATATGAAAGAAGGGGACAGATTTGAAGTGAGGAAGAAAATCTGGAAATTCTTGAAGAGATTGGTTTAAAGAAGTTTTTACCACAGAATATGTGATAATACAGCAAAAATCATATAAATTTACAGTGTGTGAAACCTAGAGGGAAAATACTTGCTTTAAGAGACAGGGTCTCACTCTGTTGCCCAGGCTGGAGTGCAGTGGCATGATCACAGCTCACCACAACATTGAACCCCTGGGCTCAAGCAATCCACCTGCCTCAGCCTCCTAAGTAGCTGGGCCTACAGGTGCATGCCACCATACCTGGCTATGTTTTGAACATATATTTCCATGCCCCACTCTCAGAGGTTTTGATTTGGAAAGTCTGAGGCTTTTAAGGTCTAAGCATAGGTTAACTTTAAAAAGCTTATTGGGTGATTCTAATTTTTAACCCACCAGGTTCTAAAAACAAAGAGTTGGGGGAGCAAGATATCCAGATGAGTTCATTTTACCTTAGAACAGACAAGGTTGATACTTTTATTAAAATGACATAATCTTAGGATTAGCAATAGATAAAATACTTCAGAATGCAAGATTCTGTATGTCTTACACTTTAAAATTACTATTCAAATAATATCTTACAGCTTTTGTGAGCTCCTGGTCCAGTTCAAGAATCCTGTCTGAAGATCCTTCCAACTGCTGTAATTCATACTTCACATTTTTCAGCTCATGCTGCTTCTTACTTAGGATTTCTGATTTTAGCTCAATTATTCTTCCCAGTCCAGTTTTCTTATCCCTTATCTCATCTATCTGTTTTTGTTTCAGAGTCTCTTTTTCTGCAAAGTCATTCTAAATACACATGTGAAGAATGAGCATTAATAATTTTTTCACTAAATAATTAAGGAAAAAGTTTCTTCATTGCAAAACTAATATATGTACAATGAACAAAATAAAGAAAAGCACTTAGTCATGTGTCGCTAAACCATGGGGATATATTCTGAGAAATGCATCATTAGGCAATTTTGTCATTGTGCAAACATCATAGAGTGTACTTACACAAACCTTGATGGTATAACCTACCACACGCCTAGGCTATATTATAGCCTATTGCTGCTAGGCTACAAACCTGAACAACATGTTACTCTACTGAATACTGTAGGCAACAGTAACACAATAAATATTTGTATATCTAAACATAGAAAAGGTATAGTAAAAATACAGTATTATAATCTTATGGGACCACTGTTGTATATATGGTCCACCATTAATCGAAATGCCATTATGTGGCGCATGACTATATTTTTAAAAATGTAAAATAAAAACCATCATCCAGAAATAATCATTATTAACTGTGAGCAAACGTTTTCTTTGCAATTAGCTCTAAAACTTTTTTTATTTAATTGGGAATAACAAGAAGGGGGGGGGAGAAAAACCAAAAATTTTTTTGTTACTTAAAAAACCAAATAAAGAAGTAGGCCTACATTTTCTTCATATTTTTATCCTTATAAGCTTTTAAAAATTTGCTTCCATAAACGTTTTTTCTACCTTGTAGCAGCTTCTATCCTAACACTAATCCAAACATATGCCAAAATAAGGTCTATCCAAAAGTTAAAACAATTCAACTAGATAATCTGACACAGATAAAAGAAAATAACAAATACTGTATTTCAAAATATTTACCATCAGTTGGTTGGCAGTTTCTGCTTCCTTTTCTTGTCTCTCTCTCACAAGTTTGTGAAAATTTTTAATTTGTCTTTCATTGAATGGTCCACGCTCAAAACCATCCAATTCTAGCTGTGTTGCCAAAGACTGAATTAATGAATCTCTAGCTCGGATATGTTCTTGATGGCGATCTGCTTGCAGCTGTAAACGACCTTTAAAAAAGCCAACAGAATAATTTTTTTTTCCAGCTGGTTTTTAAAAAGTTGAGTAACTATAAATCCTCATGCAGTTGTAAAAAATAATAACAGCATAATCTCTCCTATACTGAAGGGACAGCATTGCTAATAGACTATCTAACTTCCAAAATAAACTATCTAATAGAAAGAAAGAGAGAAAGATCACAGCACACAACTGCCCCTTTGTTTGATTAACCACCCATGGCTTAAGTGTTTGTTGGAAAGAACTAAACAGGTAGAAGGAGCTGTGACCCTCCCCCAATTCATGCCAGCCCACATTCCAGGGAGAATGATAAGCCAGCCTCACAGACAAGACAAAAACAAGGAAAAACAAACGCAGCTGCTTCACAGTTGTCTTCTGCTATCAGCTGGCAGCAATAACTATTCTTTTTTTTCTTTTCCCTTTATCACAATAAAAACCCCAAACCCTTACCCTCAGGGCCAGCACTTATTCTTTTTCCTTTTTTCATGCAGTGCCCTTTCCTCCTTTGGAAAGTAAAATAAACTTTTTCTCTAAACCTGTCCTAATTATTGTGTCGAGAATTCTTTCTCATCCCGAGCTAGGAGTTCCCACCCTAACATATACTTTGCCCAGTTTCCCCCAATGGTAACTTTTGCAAAACTATAGTATAATATCACAACCAGGATATTGACATTGATATAATTCCTCAATCTTATTCAAATTTCCCCAATTTTACTTGTACCCATTTGTATATGTGTGTGTATTAAATTCTATATAATTTTATTACCTGTGTGGGTTCGTGTATCTACTACAATGGTCAAGATACTGAACAGTTCCAATACCACAAGAACCCTCTTGTTCTTTTATAACCATAACCACATCCTTCTCCCTCCTGCCCCTCCTCCTACCCAGTATCCCTAGCAATCACTAATTTGCCCACCATTTCTAAAATTCTGACATTTCAAATATGTTATATAAATGAAAACATACTGTATATAACCTTTTGAGATTGGCTTTTTTCATTCAGCATAATTCCCAGGAGATACTTCATTCATGCAGGAAATATACGATATTATAGAAGGAAAAAAGACCAATACTTTGTCCTACCCTGTTCAATAAGTAGCTCTGATTTTTCTTGATTGAGAAGCCTAGATTCTTTATTTAATTTTTCCAGCTCACGCTGACAGTCTACCAATCTCCTTTCTTTCTCTCTTACTGTTCTCTGGTGATTGTGATATAAGTCATTTAGTTGCTCATCAGTCCCTTGAAAAACCTAGGTAACACCAAAACAAAAAGCTTTAATGTATAAATATGAGAAAATATGATCACTTTGAGGTACCAAATCTTATTCAACATCCTTCATTTTAACATATACATAGAAGTAGCACAAACATCAAGATTTGTATTTGTTTTTTCCCAAAATGTGGGTGGTAAAACTGATTCAAATAAAGTTCACTACAATAATCCCAAAATTTTGAAGTAGAACAAAATTCTACCACTACAAACCTTTTCCATTTTCTGTTCCAGTTCATTATTATCTTTCTCCATTTGCTTCTTTCGGCTATCCAAGGCTTTAATTTCATTGTCAAGTCTCATTATTTTAGAGAGATTGTGTTCAATTTCTTTTAGACGATTCTAAAAATAAAGAAACACTCTAAATAAATAAAATTCACTATAGCTTACCCTGCTGTTGGATGTAGAGAAATAAGACGTGCCAGGGCCAGGCATTTAGTAAAAGTGATCTCATTTAATATTAACAATGACACTGTAAAGAGGGGATAGAGAAACTGAAGAGCAAAAACATTAAGTAACTTGCCCGCGTCTTCACAGCTAACAGGGAAAAGCAAGAATTAAATTCCACTTCTAACTCCAAAGCCTATACCCTGCCCTCAACACCTCCCACAAAAGCCTTTCATTCATTGAGCACTTAGAGCTATAATATGTAGAGTAGCACATTTTAAGAACTTAATCCTTAAAAGGCTAACTATTTAATGTACTTTTTAAAAATCAGAACTGAGTGGGCTAGAAACTCATGGTAAGTTACCAGTGCATTCTTAGCTTCATCTCTTAGGAATATGTGTAACCTGGTCCAGGACATTCACTCCTGGGATGATGCTGGGGATACTCTTCTAGTGTTTGCCTAGAAACTCCAAAGCTGACCAACTCCTCTTCTAAGACATATTTAGAACCTAATTTTTATTTTTTTATTATTATTACTTTTTATTTAGAGATGTGGTCTTCCTATGTTACCCAGGCTGAACTGCAGGAGCTAGTCACAGGTGAGATCATAGAGCACTACAACCTAGAATTCCTAGGCTCAAGTGATCCTCCCATCCCAGCCTCCTGTGCAGGGGGGACTACAAGTGTGCACCACCACATCCAGCAGAACTTAATTTTTAAACATATTATACTTAAGTTACTAGACTGCTTAGATATATCAATGGCAAACTTTCATAGCTCCACCAAAATCCATGCTCAACTTGAATATCATTTATTAAAATTATACTAATAGTATACACCCTGTGATTTGTATGTGAATGGACAGCATATAATCACCATAAAAACAGGAACTTTGTTTACTTTGTTCTCTGATGTATCCTCAGAATATGTAAAAGGTGTTCAATTATGTTAGCTAAATGAAAGAATGAGAGATCTGAAAAAAGTAATTTTACCAAGAGTAACAGTCACAAGTATCATTGGTCAAATGCCTATTATGTTCCAGACACTGTACTAGGTGCTGCTACAAATTCTCTCTAATCCTTCAGAAGGCCAAGGTGGGAGGACCACTTGAGGCCAGGAGTTCCAAGTCCATCCTGGCAACATAGTGAGACCCCATCTCTACAAAAAAATTTGAAAAAAAAATCTCTCTAATCCTCACAAGGCTACATACTAAGCAGGAGACTCAGAGGACTTAATTGACTTATACGAAACCACATAGTTAAGACTGGGAGATAAGATTAGGAGGTAGGGTACCATAATGGTTAAAACTAGAAGCTCTGGGTGCTGGAACAACTGGACATCTGTATGCAAAAACATAAACTTCAACCCTTACACCTCATACTATATTAAAAAATTAACCTAAAATGGTGCATTTACTAAAATGTAACAACTCAGAAACTATGAAACTTCTAGAAGAAAATATTGAAGAAAATTTTTGTGACACTAGGTGAGGCAAAGACTTCCTAGATATGAAACATCATGAAACATTTTTCTCTTTTCTCATTAAGAGAAAAAATTTGAAAAGCTATACCTCATCAAAAGTTAAAACTCCTCCCCTTGAAAAACAGTTAAGAAAATATTTGCAAAACAAATATCTAATAAAGGGCTTATATCCAGAATACATAAAAGAACTCTCACAGCTCAATAACAAAGGGACCAAAAAAAAAAAAAACCCCATCGAAAATAGGCAAAAGATTTTTATACTTTACCAAAGAAGATATTCAGATGGCAAATAAACACATGAAAAGATGCTCAAAATCAATAGCCAATCAACTGACTAATCAATTAGGAAAATGCAAAATTAAACCACAAAGAAATACAACCTCTCAATGAGATACTACCACACAGCTACCATAATGATTAAAATGAAAAAGACTGACAATACTAAATGTGGAAGAGGGTGCAGAGCAACTGCACTCTCATACCTTGTTGGTAGGAATACAAAATGGTGCAGCCACTTTGGAGAATAGTTTGGCAGCTTATAAGGCTAAACATATATTTACCATACAATCTAGCAACCCCATTCCTAGAGAGTTACCCAAGAAAGACAAAAACATATGTCCCAACAAAGACCTGTACACTAAAGTTTATAGCAGTTTTATCTGTAACAGCCAAAAGCTGAAAACAACTTAACATTCATCAACCAAGGAATGGATGAACAAAAAAAAAATTGCTATATATCCAAATAGTGGAATACTCCTCAGCGATAAAAAGGAATGAACTATTCATACACACAGCACATAAATTAAAAATCATTATGCTAAGGAAAGAAGCCAGACACAAAAGTCTACATACTGTATGATTCCATTTATGTGCCATTCTGAAAAAGGCGAAACTATAACGACAGAAAATAAGTCAGTGGTTGTCAGGAGCTGGGAGTAGGGGGAGAGGATTGATTGCAAGGACTTTGAGAGAACTTTTCCGAGTAATGGAAATAATCCACATATTCTATATTCCATATGGTTCTATATACATTTGTCCAAACTCATAGAAATAAACACTTTAAAAAGGGCAGATTTTACCATATGTAAATTATACCTCCATAAATCTGACTTAAAAAGAAAAAAATAAGTATGAACTTAGGAATCATAGGCCTGGACTCTCATCCTAGCTGTACCCCTTTCTACCAATGTGAACAGCTGTGCCTCGGTTTTCTTGCCTGGAAAACCTCATAGAGTTCTCCCATGGGGCTTACATAAAACATTTTAAAGCATTTGAACACAGTAAGCATTCAATGAATGGGACCATTCACGCTACTTGTGAAAAAAAATCTGTATTCAGAAAATACCTTTTGAGCAGAGTCTAACAAAAAGAACTGGATTGATACTTAAGAGCACTAAATACTAACACTTCAGCTATGGTATTCTATAAACTTCTCTCCATCAGTGTTTTTACTGCCTCTTGGTAGCACAAAATAATCATCTGGGCTTAGCTCTTTTGTGACATCTCTAGCTGCTTCATTTCTTAAATCCAGCCAGTCACCAGATCCTCTGGATTCTTTCTTTGATATCTGTGTTTTAGTTCTAACCCCAGATAACAAAACATAGGTTCTATCCCCAAGGCATACAACATAGTAAAAAGAGCTAAGACAAGCATGCAAACAACAAAAAATACAGCAGAGTGTTTAAAGCTTAAGTGCCAGTGTGAAATGATACAAAAAATGGAGCAGCTGGGCTATCAGGTATAGAAGGACCATGAACTTGCATGTAGAAAAAGTAACTGGAAACAAATTTCTCAAGCAATTCCCATTTACGGCAAGAAAGGAAAACAGATCTAAGTGGGCCAAGAAAAGAGGATAGAATGTGGTGGGATGGGAATAAAGTAGTTTATGAGACAGTTCCTGAAGATGGAAAGAATCTTAAAAATGGGAAAAGGATGCATTTATAGTGCAGTGTTGAAATGAAACAGTCTTTTCTGGACAGCTGCTGGGAAGGTGATTTGACCCAAACTTTATGTTGGGTCTGTGAAGGGAAGAATCCTCAATATGTCAGAGCTAATAAAGGACTATGAAAGTCATCCACTTAAATATTTACTGAACCACTTGCTATGTGCCAGGCACTGGACTGGACTCTGAGGATACAGGATTAAACTCTTAGAGAATTAGGCACAATCAAACATAAATAAACAAGTATATAAATACCTCAACCTTTGCTACAGCCTTGGTTAGAATCCTGGCACCACTCAATGCTAGGTTCTATCACTTAGCCCTGCGTTGACATCATTTACTACACAAACATTCCATTTCAACAATACAGATTTCCCTGCTAGTGTTCAAAAATAGCTTATGTTTTACTGCCCCTATGTCTCTAATGACCTACTCATTTATGATCAACAAAGTCATACCCCCAAATGCAGTCCTATGAAATCCTCTCTGGGCACCTCAGGTAGAAATTCTCTTCCTTTCTCCTCGGATCTCCTACAGCTCTTCTTTTTTTCTGCCTTACCATTATGTGTGCTTGTCATCTCTCCAACCAGGCTGCTCCTCAAGAAAAGAAAATGTATTCTAACATCTTGGTAATTACTACAGTACCTACACAGTAATCAGGACAATTTATCCTAAAATATAACATACCCTGCCACTCTTCTGTCTATTGAACTGAGTCCTAAATCCATTAACTCCCTATAATCTGACCCCAATTTTTATTTCTCACTCCTTTTATAGTGATTTACCTAACCCAGGCTCTTCCTCTCATGATCTTGTTCTGATAAGCTTGTACGTGTGAATATATACATATATACACATGCAAATGCTTGTACACGTATGTGTTACATGTATGCAACCAAAAAAAAGCTGCTGGTAGAATATACTCTGGGAGGTCAAAGAAAAGCAATAGAAAAGTATCCTTTACCTTTCACCTACTATGCTTTTCTTTTTCACTGTGAGCACATATTTTTAAAAGAGAAAAAACCCAAAGTAAATATAAACATACATAAAATGTCTTCTAGTTTGTCAATTTGATTTCTCCCCATTCTTCAAGGCCCAACTCAGCCCTGCTTTCTCTCTGAAGCCCCTGCAATACATTCTAGGCACAGCCATCATTTAAAAAAAAATACTTTCGGTGAAGAACACCAGCGGCTGCCTGCGAGCACGGACCGCTCACTCCGAAAACAGCATTGCGAGCTGCAGAGAAACAACGCCGAACGCCCGGCCCAAGAAAGCAGCTGCAGTATACAGAGACCGCGCAGGGCAGGGGATCACGCTGGGCTGAGATTCAGCTTCCCCGGACAGTGCACGGGAATCTGCACACCGGCACTGCGTCACTGGAGGTCAGTGGGACTGGGCCCAGGAGTTTGACGGGGAGCGGGACACGCCCTTGGAGGCTGCTGGCGGCTGCCGCTGCGGCCGGCGGAGAAGAACTGCGCTCCTGGCGCGATCGGAGCCCGGCTGTGTGCCAGGCTGGCGGCGGCCGCCATCTTTGGAGCCGCCCGCGCGGAGCTGTGAGCCCCGTCTCTAGCTCCGCCCCGCCCCGGCCCGGGGCTCCCCTGCTGGGGCGAGACAGGCTTTGCCTTTGGTGGCCAGGGACAGCTGCATCCGTGGGTCCCAGGTGGGACGAGATCCCGGAACTGTAGCGGCGGGACCTTTGGGTATTGGAAACAGTTTGCAGCTCGTCCATCTGGTTCTGCTACCCTGGCTCTGGCCTCCCACAAGTCTGCTACATGCTGGTCCTAGTGCCCACCCCTTCAGGTCCCAGCCCTCCTGTACCCCAGAGATCGCTCATTTTGAAGGTTGCTGGCTATAGTGACTCATTTGGTATAACTGCTGGTTCCCATGACAACCAAATACCTCAAGAGCCACAGGCTGAACCAGAGCAGCTCCCCATAATCCAGCCCACTTCAATAGGGAATTTCGTGCCACCCAAGAGCGCTTCCAGCGGCCACTACTCCCCGCTCCCCGTGAGAACATTCCCCCGGTGGAGACTGCTGGGGAGACGGCCACCCGCCTCGCCTTGGGGTCTAGTGGTGGAAAAGGGGTGCACAATTGGAGATCCCCCATCAACCAGTATCACACGGAGACGCACATCAGAAGGGCAGCCACACGTGGCTAGATGAGCAACCTCTGAGCTGTGTAGAATTTTCCCAACTCAGCTCTCACGCTGCAGCCAAAAGAAATTTTGTTTCTACCTGCACCTCAGGAGGAGCAGGGTCAAAGTAACCCCTAGGAGCTACAAGGCCCCTCCCAAAGCACGGGGCTTTCGCATACCCCAACTGGGGAATCAGAGTCTGCCACGGACATAACAGAATACCTAGCTAATAGGGAGCGGAGGACTCATATCCTCACGTAAAATTCATTAGCTCAGAGCCCAAGGTGGGAGGTCATTCTCACCACACTCCACTGGGAAGAGGAGAAGATCTCAGGTCAGAGTTAACTCAAGATCCACCAAACTTGCTAAAATACACCTAAGGCAATACAGGCCACTACTTCTCTCCCTGGCTTTGCCAAGGAACAATAATTGTGAGCCTGGTGACAGGGCCATAAACTAGCTCTAACACCCCCAGCTCTCGACCAAGAGGCCAGATGAGAAAAAACCAGCGAAAGAACTCAGGGAACATGAAAAATCAGAGTAAAAAGTCACCCCCAAAAGAAATTATCAGTTCCTCAGCAATGGATATCAACCCAAATGAAATGGGTAGAATGACAGAAGAGGAATTTCGTTTATGGATTGTAAGAAAGCTCAATGAAATTCAAGAGAAAATTGAATCCCAGCACAAAGAAACCACAAGAAAAATGCAAGAAATGAATGAAAAATTCTCCAAAGAAATAGAAATATTACGGGAAAATCAAATAGAAATCCTAGAAATGAAAGAAGCATTCAAGGATCTACAAAACACAGTGGAAAGCCTTAAGAATAGGCTGGACCACGCAGAGGAAAGAATTTCAGAGCTGGAAGACAGCTCCTATGCGCTAAATAAATCAGCTGAAGAGAAAGAACACAAAAACAAGAGGCAGGAAAAAAGCATACAAGAAATGTGGGATCATGTAAAGAGGCCAAACATAAGGATCATAGGTATCCCTGAGGGAGAGGAGGAAAATTTGCATGGGCTGGAAAATTTATTTGAAGGAATAATAGAGGAAAATTTCCATGGCTTAGCCAGAAATCTCGATATCCAAGTACAAGAAGCACACAGGACTCCTGGGAGAGTCAATGTGAAAAGGCATTCACCACGCCACATAATTATTAGACTGACCAAAGTAAACACAAAAGAGGCACTCCTCAGAGCTGTAAGACGAAAAGAACAGGTAACCTACAAAGGGAAACCGATCAGATTAACTGCAGATTTCTCAGCTGAAACCTTACAAGCCAGAAGGGAATGGGGACACATCATCAATCTCCTAAAACAAAACAAAGGTCAACCCAGAATTCTGTATCCTGCCAAACTAAGCTTCTTATATGAGGGAGAAATAAAGACGTTTCCAGATAAGCAATCACTGACAGAATTTGCGAAATCCAGACCAGCCTTGCAAGAAATGCTTAGACCTGCATTATACACTAAACAGAGCAACAGACACCCACCTATGTAAAACTACGCAAAAGCTAAAACCCCAGAAACCAGATTCCACAATGATGCAAGAGGTAAAACAAAAGATACCACCCAACAGAATAATCAGAAATTTACCCCAAATATCAATTCTCTCAATAAATGTAAATGGCTTGAACTGCCCATTGAAGAGACATAGGCTGGCTGAATGGATTAAAAAATACAAACCAAGTATCTGTGGTCTTCAGGAAACACACCTTACACACAAAGACGCATTCAGACTCAAGGTGAAAGGATGGAATACAATTTTCCAGGCTAATGGAAACCAAAAGAAATCTGGAGTAGCCATCCTCATTTCAGATGACATAAACTTTAAAGCAATAAAAGTAAAGAAGGACAAAAATGGACACTATATAGTGGTGAAGGGAAAAATCTCACAAGAGGATTTAACAATCCTAAACATTTATGCACCCAACACAGGAGCACCCAGGTACATAAAGCAAACACTGCTAGATCTAGACAACATAATAAGCAGCAACGCCGTAATAGCAGGGGACTTCAACACCCCACTGACAGAACTGGACAGATCCTCCAAACAAAAAACAAATAGAGAAATAAAAGACCTAAACAGGACTATAGAACATTTGGGCCTAACAGATATCTACAGAACACGCCACCCAAATAACACTGAATATACATTCTTCTCATCAGCTCATGGAACTTTCTCTAAAATTGACCACATCCTAGGCAACAAAACAGATCTAAACAAATTCAAAAAAAATAGAAATCATACTATGTATCTTTTCAGACCACAGCGGAATAAAATTAGAAATCAATTCCAACAGAAACTCACATCGTCCTCCAAAAATGTGGAAACTAAACAATCTATTGCTGAAAGATTATTGGGTCAAGGAGGAGATTCAAATTGAAATCAAAAGATTCTTTGAACTAAACGATAATGGGGACACAAGTTATCAAAATCTGTGGGATACAGCAAAAGCAGTCCTGAGAGGAAAACTTATCACCATAAATTCCCACATCCAAAAGACAGAAAAGTCACAAATCAGTAAACTAACGAATCATCTTAAGGAAATGGAAAAGGAAGAGCAAAGCAATCCTAAAGCCAGCAGAAGAAAAGAAATAACCAAAATCAGAGCAGAATTAAATGAAATCAAGAACAAAAGAACAATACAGAAGATCAATGAAACGAAAAGTTGGTTCTTCGAAAAGATAAACAAAATAGACAGGCCACTTGCCAGGTTGACCAGAAGCAGAAAGGAAAGGACTCTAATAAGCTCAATTAGAAATGAAAAAGGAGAAGTCACAACTGATACCGTGGAAATACAAAATATCGTCTTTGAATACTACAAAAATCTCTATGCCCACAAACACGAAAACATGGAGGAAATGGACAAATTCTTAGAAACACACTACCTCCCTAGGCTCAACCAGGAAGAAACAGAATTTCTAAACAGACCAATATCAAGCACCGAAATTGAAGCAGTAATAAAAAATCTACCCACAAAAAAAAGTCCCGGACCAGATGGGTTCACACCTGAATTCTACCAAGCCTACAAAGAAGAACTGGTGCCTATATGCAGAAATTATTTGAAAATATCCAGAAGGATGGAATCCTCCCAAACTCATTCTACGAAGCCAATATCACCTTGATACCAAAGCCAGGAAAGGACACAACAAAAAAAGAAAACTACAGACCAATATCCCTTATGAATATAGATGCAAAAATTCTCAATAAAATCCTTGCAAACCGAATTCAAATGTACATCAAAAAAATAATCCATCATGATCAGGTGGGCTTTATTCCCGAGATGCAGGGATGGTTCAACATACACAAATCTATAAATGTAATTCACCATATAAATAAAAGCAAGAACAAAGATTATATGATCCTTTCAATAGATGCAGAAAAGGCTTTTGACAAAATCCAGCATCCTTTTATGATAAGAACTCTTAACAATATAGGCATAGATGGCTCATTCCTAGAAACTATTAAAGCCATAAACGATAAACCCACAGCCAATATCATACTGAATGGGGAAAGATTGAAGGCATTCCCCCTTAAAACTGGCACCAGACAAGGGTGTCCACTATCTCCACTTCTTTTCAACATAGTGCTGGAAGTCCTGGCCACAGCAATTAGACAAGACAGAGGAATCAGGGGCATCCAGATAGGGGCAGAAGAGGTCAAACTTTCACTGTTTGCAGACGATATGATATTATACATAGAAAACCCCAAAGATTCAACCAAGAGATTACTGGAATTGATAAATGAATTCAGCAAAGTCTCAGGATACAAAATTAATACACACAAATCCATAGCCTTCATATATGCTAATAACAATCAAGCCGAGAAACAAATTAAAGATGCAATACCTTTCGCAATAGCAACAAAGAAAATTAAATATTTAGGAACATATCTAACTAAGGAGGTCAAAGACCTATATAGAGAGAATTATGAAACACTGAGAAAAGAAATTGCAGAGGACATAAATAGATGGAAAGCCCTACCATGCTCTTGGATAGGCAGAGTCAACATAGTAAAAATGGCTTTGCTACCTAAATTAATTTACAGAATCAATGTAATCCCTATCAAAATACCAACATCATTTTTTGCTGATCTAGAAAAAATAATTCTACGCTTCGTGTGGAACCAGAGAAGACCCCGTCTAGCCAAAGCAATCTTAAGCAAAAAGAACAAATTGGGAGGCATCTATCTACCAGACTTCAAACTATACTACAAGGCTATAGTAACCAAAACTGCATGGTATTGGCACAAGAACAGACACGTAGACCAATGGAACAGGACTGAGAACCCAAATATAAAACCAACCTCATACAGTCACCTGATCTTTGACAAATTCCAGAAAAACGTACACTGGGGAAAAGATTCCCTATTCAACAAATGGTGCTGGGAAAACTGGATGGCCATATGTAGAAGACTGAAACTGGACCCACACCTCTCACCTCTCACAAAAATCAATTCACAATGGATAACAGATCTAAACCTAAGACATGAAACCATAAGAATTCTTGAAGAAAACGTTGGAAAAACTCTTATGGACATTGGCCTAGGCAAAGAATTTATGAAGACCCCCAAAGCAATCACAGCAGCAACAAAAATAAATACATGGGACCTGATCAAATTGAAAAGCTTCTGCACAGCCAAGGAAACTATCACTAGAGGGAACAGACAACCTACAGAATAGGAGAAAATATTTGCATGCTACACCTCTGATAAAGGGCTGATAACCAGAATCTATACAGAACTTAGGAAAATCAACAAGAAAAAATCAAACAACCCTATTAAAAAATGGGCAAAGGACATGAACAGAAACTTTTCCAAAGAAGACAGAATAATGGCCAGCAAACATATAAAAAAGTGCTCAACTTCTCTAATCATCAGGGAAATGCAAATCAAAACCACAATGAGATATCACTTAACTCCAGTGAGATTGGCTCATATCAAAAAATCCCCAAATAACAAATGTTGGCGGGGATATGGACAGATAGGAATGCTCATACACTGCTGGTGGGACTGCAAATTAGTACAACCTCTATGGAAAAGCATATGGAGATACCTCAAAGAATTAAAAGTAGAATTACCATTTGACCCAGCAATCCCACTACTGGGTATTTATCCAAAAGAAAAAAAGACATTTTATAATAAAGACATCTGCTCTCGAATGTTCATAGCAGCACAATTCACAATTGCAAAGTTGTGGAAACAACCCAGGTGCCCATCAATACACGAGTGGATCAATAAAATGTGGTATATGTATACCATGGAGTATTACTCAGCAATAAGGAACAACAGTGAATTAACACATCTGGTATTATCCTGGTTGGAGCTAGAACCCATTCTTCGAAGCGAAGTGTCACAGGATTGGAAAAACAAGCACCACTGGTACTCACCATCAAACTGGTACTAACTGATGAACACTTACATCACACAGGGCAATAACATTCATCTGAGGGCGGGCGGGCGGGCGGGAGGGGGGTGGAAGGGATGGGAAAAACTCTCACTGAATCGATGTGGGGAGCAGAGTTTGGGGGATGACCACGATTGTGGCTCTGACACGGGCAGAACAGGGGCAATGTGTATGGCCAAAGTGTTGTACCCCCATGATATTCTGAAATTAAAAAAATAAATTAAAAGAAAAAAAAATACTTTCTACTTTACAATTCAAAGATCTATACCAGTATTTACAGGTGAGTCTAAAAAACTCAAATCAGTAAATTTTTAAATGATTAAAAAAAAACTTCTACTATCTGAAACCTAGAAATTTAAAGAATATTCTTACTTATTTAAACTAGGACTACCCTAAGGGCAAGGACAGTGTTATGGTCCTTCTTGTACTTGTAGCCCCAAGCATAGTATACTCTGGCACAAAGGAAACATTCAATAAATGCTTACTAAATGAATGAATAGGATTTCCTCTTGGCCTTTCTTATGAATCACAGGGTTTAGAAAGCTATACTCATTTGCAAATATACCAATTCCAAACTTTGGATCAACTCCTAATCTTATGCACTGTCAAGAACATCTTGCAAATTTTAAAAATTCCCTACAAGATCTGTCAATTGAAAAAAAAAATCTTAAACATGCAGAACTGCAAGGTTGGGTAATGACACTACTACTTAACAGCTAGTGATCTACATTACTAATTTAGTGTGATGCTACAAATTTGTTTACTCTCAAATGTAAGCTTTTTGGGCAATTTAAAGACTAATCATCTAACATAGACCTAAGACATTAGCCATAACATTATATAGTCTCCGATAATTTTTTAAAGAAATATACATGCCATCCAATTTCATATATAAATAAAGTGCTTTTGGGGTAAATGCTATCATGGGTAAAAAAAAAAAAAAAAAAGACTTTCTTCTTACTATACAAGAAATCAACTATTGGACATCATGGTGATTACAGTTAATAACAATATATTACATACTTGAAAATTGCTAAGAGAGTAGATCTTAAGTGTTCACACCACAAAAACGTGACATGTGAGGAAATGTACATGTTAATTACCTTGATTTAGCCATTCCACAATGTATAACGATGTCAAAACATCATATTGTATACCATAAAGATACATAATTTTTGTCAGTTGAAAAAAAAGAAATCAAATTACCTTCAGTGGATCAAGTTCATTCTCATAGGATTTGACAATTTCCTTTGAAGATGTTAACTGGGCTTCCTTACTAGTAATCTGATCACGAATCTCACAAGCTTTTTCCTTATTTTGCTTCAGATATTTTAGTTCTGTCTGACATTCTTTTACTTTCTGACCTTGTGTCTGACGTACCTGCCGAAGTGTTTCCAAGGCTTTAATGTATCTTTGAAGATATGAAATAAAAATCAAATTTCTGGCTAAATAAATTATGGTATATATTTATACAGTAGACTATTATGCAGTCATTAAGATTATAATGCAGTCACTATTAAATTATAGTATATATTCATACAGTGGACTATTATGCAGTCATTAAGATTATTTACAAAGAGTTTTTAGTAACTTGGAAAATGCTTATGACATAATCATAAGTGAAAAAATTACATTTATACTGTCAATCAGGTGAACAAATATATGCACAGAAAGAAAACTGAAAGAAAATATGCCCAATTGTTGCCACTGGGTGAGTAGTAGTAAGTGACGACCTTTTTGTTTTTTAAGTTTTTTCCATTAAAAAAAGAAGCATACAAATTGCAAACATGGCTCAATAACTTAATGGGTTACAAAGTCTACTTAAGGGTTACAAACCTTGTTGCTGAAAAAATCTCATCAAACTTTTGCTTCAGAGCCTTTCCTTCACTTAAAGGCCAATTAGAGTCTTCTTGGTGACAGAAAATGACATTATTTAGCACAGACTTGGAAACCCCAAGAGAACTTATCATTTCACGGTCAATTTCAGCACATTTAGAGCTTAGACTGACCTTTTCGCCATGCCTATAGAAAATGAAAATCAAGAATCTATGTAAAATAACCTTCAGTTGTACCTATTTTTTGCCTAATCAATCCTTCACACTGTATTTCTCTAAAAAAAAAAAAAAAAAGTCCCTTCACCTATCTGCTGTTAGAATAGCTTCCTTATGCTTAAAATGTGTAACTCTCAAATGATTTGGCAGTTCACTAATGAAAAGTATATAAAACATGGTGGTACAGGAAAGAATGCCAGAATTTCTTTTTACATATTTGGACTTTAAAATACAATAATTTAGAATATTTATAGATAACACATAGAGGAAAATTAACTATCTTCTCATCTCCAGAACTTAAAAACCAGAAATTTAAATGAATAAAATGAAACATTATGATCAATAGAAGGCAAAGGTTAACTTAAAACCATCTAAGAATAGAACGATAGTTTAGAAAAGGGGTTCTTCAGTAACAGACTGATTTGATGGGCAAGAGGTAGTGTCTGTCTTTACTGTTTTTTATACATTCCAATTTTTATTTTGAAAATATTACACTGCATGTATTGAGAATGCTTTGTAGGGGGCTACAAAGGACACAGATCAACAGGTTATCACACTAGAACAGGAAAAGATTTTGGTAGCTTGCACTAGAATGGTCATTGTAGAGAAGGAAACAGATTCAAGAGGCATTTTGATTAAATCCATAGGACTTGGTAATAGATTGGACATGGAAGGCAAGGAAGGTATCAAGATTTAAGTTCTTGGCTTGTGTCACTGGATGGATAGTAGTGTCATTCACTGAGATGAAGCATACTGCAAGAGGACCACGTTGTTGGAGGTTATTTAAGGACAGTCAAGGAGAAGGAATCATGAGTTTGGTTTTGGACATATTGAATCTGAGTTGTCCTTGAAACAACTGGTAGAAAATGAAGAGAGGCAGTTGGATATTTGAGTCTGAAAACAGAGGTCTGGTTTGGAAATATAGATGTGTGAGTCACCTTTGAACACAAGAGTAATTTGAGCAATGGATATGAATGAGATTATCTAGGAAGAAAATACAGAGCAAAAACAAGAGAAGATATAGGACTGAGCCTATGGGACCCCAACCTTTACTGGCTGGGTAAATGAAGTAGGCTGTGGCTGCAATAGAAAGATGAAACAGTGTTGTATAATGGAGGTCTAGAAAAAGAAATTTTCAAATAAGAAGTGATTAACAAGTACCATTTACTGAGCTGTGGTACATAGACCGATGGTCCTCCAAAGATGTCCACATTCTAATCCCTTGAAATTGTGAATGTTATATTCCATGGCAAAGAGAAATTAAGATTACAGATGGAATTAGACTGCTAATCATCTGATCTTAAAATAGAGAGATTTGGACGAGGCCAGTGTAATCGTATGGGTCCTTAAATGTGAGAGAGGGAGGCAGAAGAGGTCAGTGATTTGATACAAGAAGAACTATGCCCACTGTTTCTGGCTTTGAAGGAACAAAGGAGGAAGAGAGCCATGAACCAAGAAATGTAGGTGGCCTCGAAAAGATGTAAAATAAAGAGCAAGCAAACAGATTCTCCCTTAGCGCCTCCAGAAAGGAACACAGCCCTGCTAAGACCTTGATTTTAGTTCAGTGAGACCCAATTCAGACTTCTAAACTATAGAACTGTAAGACAATAAATCTGTGTTAACGCCATTAAATTTGTGGTTATAGCAGCCACAGAAAACTAATACATGAATTCTTACTACGTATTAAGCATTTTTATATGCATTAGCTCAATCTTTACATCTTTCTAAGATATGTACAGTGATAATGAGCACCTATTTTACAATGAAAAAATCAGAGGCTCACTATGCTACTTTGTACAGCAGTAGCATTACCCTAATTAAATAGAGTTTATGGCTGGGCATGGTGACTCATGCCTGTAATCCCAGCACTTTGGGAGGCTGAGGGGGGAGGACTGCTTGAGGCCAGCCTAGACAACATAGCGAGATCCAGCCTCTACAAAAAAATTTCTGAAAATTAGCCAGGCATGCTGGCTCGTGCCTGTAGTCCCAGCTACTCGGGAGGCTGAGGCAGGAGGATTGCTTGACCCCAGGAGTTTGAGGTTGCAGTGAGCTATGATCAAGCCACTGCATTCCAGCCTGGGTGACAGAGTGAGAGCCTATCTCTAAAAAAACAAAAACAAAAATACAGAGATCATTAGTGACTTTAGCTGGAGCTGTTTCAGTGGAGGAATGAGGCTGGAGCAAGAGTGAGGAGGAAGTGAAGAAATGTATCAACAACTCTTTTGAGAAGACTGGCTGTAAAGAAGAGGGAAACAGGCAGTAACTGGAATGGAATAAAATCTGTGTATGAGAGATACCTGAGTATGTTTAAATGCCAGCGAAAGGAACATGCTTGAGAAGCCAGTGGCTAGTGTAGTGCCTCTAGCCCATAGCAGGTGCTAAACATTATTGGTTAAATAAAGGCATTATTTAATTAGTTAAATAGATAGATAAATAAAAGGGAGGGAGGAGGAAGGTGAATCGTTAAGTCATTTGCTCAGTAAGGATAGAGCCTTGAATCCAAGGCAGCCTAATTCCAAAATCCATACCTATTAGAAGATGATACCTGCCTCTAGCAATAATGGTTGAAGGAAAAAAATTACTACTCCTTCCTACTTGTTTGCTTCTCATGTCACCCATCCCTATACATGATACTAGCATTTGTTATTCATTCAACCTATATTTGAGTGATTATGCACTTTTAATTCAGCAATTGTTCATAACTTACTCAAGGGAATGAAACATTATCACTAAACCTTTAACAGGATCATTCTTTTTAACTGATAAATAGTATCAACAAAAAATTAAATGTTGATAGTGGGGGAGACTGTGTGTGTAGGGGCAGGGAGCATAATTTCTGCTTAACTCTGCTGTAAACCCCAAACTGCTCTAAATATTAAAGTCTGTTGAAAAAAAATTAATATGCGCCCCAAAAATAAATAGGAAAAAACTATAGTCCTATAGACCTAAAAGATAAAAATTAAGTAGACATTCAAATATAATATAAACACTTACTTTGTTCTAGTAATGACTCCTTCCAGTGTTTTAAATTCTGTCTTTTTGCTTTTCTGAGTACACACCATGGATCTTTGCACTGCTGTAAGCTCTCCATTGACATCACGAAACTGGAGACGAATCTGGGCTCTCACATCTGTTTCTTGAGCAACCTTTGAAAGTTAAATAGAGAAAAATTATTCTTCCTTAATAAGCACCAGAATGTTAGTTCTGAAAGAAAAGGCATAAGCAATCTTAGTTACCCAAAATGAGGAAACAAAAAAAAAGATAAACACCCAAAATGAGTGATTTTTACATGCTATTCAAAATATGGGAGGAAAAGAATACTCTTTAATTGATTTACTAAAATGATATTATCTACCTTCTTTATACACCATTATTAGGAGATCAAATAGATCAAGTAGTGGACTTTTCAAATAAATGAATTTTGTGTAAGTACCGAAAATGCTTTTTAAAACCAAAAAAAATCACAAGTTTATAGAAAAGTGGAAATACAGTATATATAACATATATAAATATAGTATATATGTACAGAAATACAGTACATATAATTTATATATATAAATACAGTATATATCACCCCCCAAACCACAGGAGCATTAAGTTGCTGACCTGATGTCCCATCACCAGTATTATAAAAGAAGGACATTTTCAATCATAAAAATCAGGAAATTGATACTAATATATTACTACCATATAGTCTATAGATCCCACTCAAGTTTTGCCAACTGTTCCAGTTCAGAATTACACATTGTATTTGGTGCTCATGTGTCTTTAGTTTCTTTCAGTCTGGAAGAGTTGCTCAGATTTTCCTTGACTTTCATGATTGATTTTGAAAATTATAGACCATTATTTTGTAGAATGTCTCCCAACATTTGGGTCTGTGCTATTTCTTCAAGACTACAATCAGGTTATGCATCTTTGGCTGGAATATTATAGAAGTGATGATGAGTTCCTTTCATCGCATCTCATTAGGACATAATTTCAATTTATCTTATTACTGGGGGTATTAACTTCAATCTCTTGACAAATGTGTATCTGCCAGCTTCCCCAGAAATATTTTTCTTACTTTGCAATTAATAAGCATTTGGGGGAGAAATGTATTGAGACCATGTAACTATCCCTACTTCATCAAATTCCCTCCACTAGTTTTAGCATCTAATTCTTACGTGAATTATTATTATCACAACTATCAAATACAGGCATATGTTGTTTTATTGTGCCATGCAGATATTACATTTTGTTTTGTTTTTTTTACAAATTAAAGGTTTGTGGCAACACTGCATTCAGCAAGTCTATCGGTGCCATTTTTCCAACAGCATGTGCTCACTTTATGTCTCTGTGTCATTTTAGTAATTCTCACAATATTTCAAACTTTTTCATTATTATTGTATCTGTCACAGTGGTCTGTGATCAGTGATCTTTGATGTTACTATTGTAATATTTTGGGGAGCCACGAACCATACCCAGTGAGTGAACTTAATCCGTAAATGTTAAGCGTGTTCTAACTGCTCTACTAACTGGCTGTTCCCCCATCTCTCTCCATCTCCTTGGGCCTCCCTATTCCCTGAGACACAACAATATTGAAATTAGGCCAATTAATAACCCTTTAATGGCCTTTACTGTTCAAGTGAAAGGAAAAGTAGAAGTCTCTCACTTTAAATCAAAAGGTAGAAATGGGCCAATGCAGTGGCTCACACCTGCAATCCTAGCACTTTGAGAGGCCAAGGTGTGAGGATCACTTGAGGCCAGGAATTCAAGACCATCCTGGGTAACATAGCAAGACCCCAGCTCTACAAAAATAAAAATAAAAAAATTAGCTGAGTGTGGTAGTACATGCCTGTAGTCCTAGCTACTTGGGAGGCTAAGGCAGGAGGATTTTTTGAGCACAGGAGTTGGAAGATGCAGTGAACTATGATTATGCCACTGCACTTCATCCTGGGCAACAGAATGAGGCCTGTCTCAAAAAAAAGGAAAGGAGGAAAAAAAGCTAGAAATGATTAAGTTTAATGAAGAAGGCATGTTGAAAGCCAAGATAGGCCAAAAGCTAGGCCTCTTGCACCAGTTAGCCAAGTTGTGAATGCAAAGGGAAAGTTCTTGAATGAAATTAAAAGTGCTACCTCAGTAAACACACGAATTATAAGAAAGCAAAACAGCCTTATGGCTGATATGGAGAAAATTTTAGTGGTCTGGATAGAAGATCATACTAGCCACAACATTGCATTAAGCCAAAGCCTAATCCAGAGCAAGGCCCTAACTCTCTTCAATTCTATGAAGGCTGAGAGAAGTCAGGAAGCTGCAGAAGAAAAGTTAGAAGCTAGCAGAGATTGGCTCATGAGGTTTAAGGAAATAAGCTGTCTCCATAATACAAACGTGCCAGGGGAAGCAGCCAGTGCTGATGCAGAAGCTGCAGCAAGTTATCTGGAAGATCTAGCTAAGATCATTCATAAATATGGCTAAGCTAAACAAGAGATTTTTAATGTAGACAAAACAGCCTTATATTGGAATTAAACCTACTATATTTCTGAGGTATGCCTGTAGTAATTTTCTAGTTCCATTATTCCTTCTATATTTATTAGTGAAGATTCTACTATAAGAAAGGGCTTTGTCCTTCCCCCAGCTTTTTTTTTTTTTTTTTTTTTTCATTTTTTTCTATCAGTACAGATTTATGGATTCCTTACTTGGACTGCAATCCCTCACTAGGCTGCCACAGCTGGATTTGGTGGATGCCTTCCTAACACAGCCCCACCTAAGGGCTTTTGGACTGAATTATTCAGGAATGAAAAACATGTTTTATCATGAATGAGTTAAATGGAAATACTTTTTCATTATCTAGTGATACTCATACAATTTTTCTTCTTTATTCTATTAATATGGCAAATTACACTTTTTCCACAATTTCTCTCTAAGCATTATATAGCTGCATCCCACAAATTTTTACATGCTATGCTTTTAATTCATTTAAAGCATTTTATAATTTCCCCCGTGATTCCTTTTTTGATCCATGGAATATTTAGACATCTGCTTAATTTTCCAGTATCTGGGGATTTTCCAGATATTTTTCTGCTATTGATTTCTAGCTTAATTCTGGTGTGGTCAGAGAACATACTCTGTATGTCGTTAACTTGTGTAAATTTACTGACACTTGTTCTATGGTCCAGAATATTGGTCTATCTTAATGAATGTTCCACATACATGTGAAAATAATGTGTATTCGATTGTTGTTCAATGGAATGTCCTATAAATGTCAATTAGGGTAATTTGGTTAATAGTGTTAAAATTTTCCATATCCTTACTGATATTTTGTCTACTTCTGTTTCACTACTAAGAGAGATGCTGTGATCTCCAACTAAAATTGTAGATTTGTCTATTTCTCCTTTCAGTTCCATAGGTTTTTGTTTGTCTGTTTAAGATAGAGTCTTGCTCTGTCTCCCAGGCTAGGCTGCAATGGTGGTGGCATCATAGCTCTCTATGGCCTCGAACTCCTGGGCTCAAGCGATCCTCCTGCCTCAGCCTCCTGAGTAGCTAGGACTATAGACGTGTGCCACCACACTCAGCTAATTTTTAAAATTTTTTGTAGAGATGGAGTTTCGCTATGTTGCCCAGGCTGGTCTCAAACTCCTGGCCTCAATCGATCCTCCCACCTCCGCCTCCCAAAGTGCTAGGATTACAGGCATAAGCCACTGTTCCCAGCCTCAGTTCCATATGTTTTTGCCTACATTAAGAATTGTGTCCTCTTGGTGAATTGACTCTTTTGTCATCATGAAATGTTTCCTTTTACTCTAGTAATACTCTTGGTTCTGATATCTACTGTCTGATATTAATATGGTCACTTCATCTTTCTATTAGTTGGCACAGTATATTTTTTCCATTCTTTTACTTTTAACCTATCTCTACCATTATATATAAAAACATGGTTATTCCTTTTGCTTTATTTGGGTTTTTTTTTTTTTGGTTGTATCTTCTATTTTCTCATTATGCTTATGTTTTCTTTATATCTATGAGCATATTTATAAGACTTATAATAATGTTTTAAGGTTCTTAACTATGAATACTATCATCTCTTTCATTTTGGATCTGTTCATATGATTGATTTTTCTCCTGGTTATGGGTCATATTTCCCTGCTTCTTTGCATGCATGGTAACTTTTTTTTTTTTTTTTTGAGACAGGGTCTCACTCTGTCACCCAAGTCAGAGTGCAGTGGTGAGATCATAACTCACTGCAGCCTCAAACTCCCGGGCTCAAGCAATCCTCCTGCCTCAGCCTCCTGTAGCTGCGACTACAGGTATGCACCACCACGCTTGGCTAATTTTATTATTTTTATTTTTGTAGAGACAGGATCTTGCTGTTGCCCAGGCTGGTCTTGAACTCCTGGCCTCAAGCACTCCTCCCACCTTGGCCTCTCAAAATGCTGGGATTACAGGCAGGAGTGGCCTTGCCTGGCACATGGTAACTTTCGATTGTGAATTTTACATTGTTGGGTGAAGGATTTTGTTTTATTCCTTTAATAAATGTTGAACTTTGTTTTGGTATACAGTTAAGCTTCTTGAGCCTGTGGTTCCCAACCCCTGGGCCATGGACTGGTACCGATCCGAGGCCTGTTAGGAACCAGGCCACACAGCAGGAGGTGAATGGTGGGAAAGCTTCATATGAGCAAAGCTTCATCTGTATTTACAGCCACTCCCCATCACTCGCATCACTGCATAAGCTCCACCTCCTGTCAGATCAGCAGCAACATTAGATTCTCATAGGAGCGTGAACCCTACTGTAAACTGTGCATGTGAGGGATCTAGGTTGCTCGCTCCTCATGAGAATCTAATGTCTGATGATCTGAAGTGGAGCTGAGGTGGTGATGCTAGCACTGGGGAGTGGCTGCAAATACAGATTACCATTAGCAGAGAGGTTTGACTACACAATAAATGTAATGCGCTTGAATCATCCCAAACCCATCCCCCCACCCCCTTCCATGGAAAAATTGTCTTCCATGAAACCGGTGCCAAAAAGGTTGGGGACTGCTATCTTGAGCAACAGTTTGATCCTTCTGAACCTTTGCTTTTAAGGTTTATAAAGGGGGGTCTAGAGCAACTTTTATTCTAGGACTACTTTAGTATCATTTTCCCTCAAGCCTCAAAAACTTCCTTTAACAATTATTGTAGTGTAAGTCCGTCTGTGATAAATTACCTCTACCTTTTTTCAAATCCGAAAATGTTCTCTATTTTGTCTTTGATTTTTTTTCCTTTTTAAGAGACAAGGTCTCACTCTGTCACCCAGGCTGGAGTGCAGTGGCATGATCACAGCTCACTGCAGCCTCGAACTCCTGGGCTCAAGCAATCCTCCTGCTTCAGCCTCCCAAGTAGGTGGGACTACAGGCATGTACTACCACGCTCACCTCATCTTCAATTTTTGAAGAATATTTTGTGGGATACAGAAGTTTAGCTTTACTTATATTCCCCAAGATTTCAAAGATGTTGTCCCACTCTTTTATGGCTTGGATGGTTTTTGATAAGAAGTCCGCAATAACACTTATTATTCTTACCCTCTGCATGTTACTTTTTCGTCTGCCTTTAAGATTTTCTTTTTATCTTTAGTTTTGAGCAATTTGAATATAATAGGCAACATAGGTCTGTTCATGCTGCTTGTGGTGCACTGAGCTTCTTGGGTCTTTTTTACAGTTTTTATTTCTGTTCGTATCTTTTCCCACACATTATGTCCATCTTTTCCTTTAAATCCTTGAACTTATCACAGCTTTTAAAATTCTTGTCTGCTGATTCCAAAATTTATGTCATTTCTGGGTCTGTTTTTATTCATTTTTTTTCCCTCCTAGTCATAGATCACATTTTCTTCTGCATATATCCATTGATTTTTTATTATATACTGGACACTGTGGATATTACACTGAGAGTTTGGACTATATAGACTTCCCTTTAAAATGTGTTAAGTTTTGTTCTAGCAGGCAGTTAATTTTGGCAGCTCAGCTTGATTCCATGAAAGCCACCAATGCCCACAACCAGTAGCTTCAAATATTTTTTCCAGTTTTGTAATTATTCATCTTGAGAGTATAAGTGTGATACTCATTATTCTGTTGCAATCGAAATCACAAGTTCTGGGTTCTGCTTTTATTTAAATCATAAAATATCCTTTGTTAACTTTTTAATGACTTTTTGGCATAAATTTAACTTTAATATTAATTCAAATAATCATTTAACAAATATTTATTAAGCACTTTTTTAGCTTTTTTTTTTTTTGAGATTGGGTAGAGTGCAGTGGCATCATCATAGCTCACTGTAACCTCAAACTCCTGGGCTCCAGCGACCCTTTTGCCTCAACCTCCCAAGTAGCTGGGACTACAGACCCATGCCACCAAGTCCAGCTAATTTTTTAATTTTTTGTAGAGACGGGGTCTCACTGTTGCCCAGACTGGTCTCGAACTCCTGGCCTCAACCAATCCTCCCGCCTCAGCCTCCCAAAGTGCTAGGACTACAGGCATGAGCCACCATGCCCAGCCTGTAACTTTCATGTTGTTTTGGTTTGAGGTGACAGACTTTTTTCCTTTGGAGTATGGAAGACAGATAGGTTAAACAAAAGAGTAGAGAAGGTGTGTTAAACACCATCATAAGTGAGGTACAGGGTGATTTGGGAGCACAAAGCAGAGGCATCTAGTCTATCTAGGAGAGGTCAGGGAAGGTATTCTAAAGGAAGTGAATGTTTGAATGGGACCTGACAGATAAGTAAGAGTCAGCAAGATGAAAAGATCTGAGTCATTGAGCGACTACAGTAATTTCATAATGTTTGGTGCAGAAAGTAGGAAAAAGAGGAGTACAGTCATAAAATGTTCTAGAAATTAAGGGCCTTCTGAAACATGTTAAGGGTTTTGGATTTAAGGTGATGGAAAGCCACTAAAGGGTTTGAACCAGGGGAATCTTACATGATAGATACGCACTTTAGAAGAATTATTTTGTCTTCAGGGTGAACAGATTGGGCTGAGGCAAGACAGGAAGCAGGGAATAGTCCAAGAGAGATAGGAAGGCAGCCTGGACAAGGATTTTAGCATTGAGGACGGAGATAAAGAGGGAGAAGTCACTGGACTGGCTGCTCAGAAACAACCTCTTAGGATACAGGCATTTCAGTAAGGAGATGACCAGAGGTCATTATAAAGCTTTGAAAGCCCAGGGACTTAATTCTGTCATTTCATCCCAAGGAGAGCAGCTACTGAGGGCTAATCCACAATAGTTAAAGTAAGGAGCTATGCATATATGCATCAAAAAATTAATTTGTTTACGATGTTCCTGACTAGCAAGCCAAATATACATATTCACTCTCCATGGCATCTAGCTTTCTAGGACCTACTTATCTGGCAAATATCAGATTAGTAAATGGAATTCAAGCAAGGACTTTCTTGTAGCATTTCTATCACAATACTGTTGTGAATGTTCTTATTGAGGAAGAATCACTTCAAAAAGAGTAACTTAGATTTAGTTAATTTATTAAGGCAAAGAAATGTGTATTATACTTCCAAATGATTTCTATCCAAAAGAATAAAATTAAAAATAAAGTAAGCCCTTCCCCTTTCCAAACAATCTAGTCCTAAAACCATTAGGTGGGGCAGAAGAAGGTATGTGTGTTCATGCTGGCTGAAGGTGGAGGGACATAGTAACTCAGCCTAGAGTGGGATAAATGAGCTTGAGTAGGCTGAGAAGTATATCCTCACAGGGAAACAGCTTAGCACAGACAGGGTTTCAAGAGTCCAAGGGTATTGGAGGTTTAAGCAGGATGAAAGGGGAATCCATGAGTAGGGATGACCCAACTCAGGAGGAGACAGTCCACATTGGGGGGAGGAATAGTGTGAGGATTCAGAGCCTGATAACGAGAGGAGGAGCTCCACTTGAGGGGTAAGTCTGCTACGGGGGATTCAGATCACAGCATAAAGATGGCATCGCTGCAAGAAGCCACCTGGTATAAAATATCAGACTGGGAAGAGTGAGCCACTCAGTGAGGGGGGTTCAGATCACAGAGTAGAGAGGGCATCCCTGCAACAGGCCACCTGGTATGGCGTGTCAGACCAAGAAGGGTGGGGAGGTGATCCAGCATGGGAAGTCAGAGCCTAAGCAGAATGGGAAAGCTTCATGTGAGAGAGCCAGAATGAAGAGCAGAGCCTAAGCAGGGCAAGGAAAGCTTGCATGTGGGTGTAGAGTCAGCCTGGTATGGGGTGTTAGAGCCCTGGTACAGTGATGGAAGATTCAATACATATAAAAGGATTGATCAAATAAGTAAATATATTAAGAATATAGTCAATTCCTTGCTTCTCACTCCCTTCATTGCATTTACCAAATTCCCAACTTCCTTTAAATCCAACTTTCCAACTTATTTAGTACTCGCCATTAAGCAGCTGAACAAGACTGAAAAAACACATGCAACTATGATGACCAGTCTCTCTTTAAATGTTCACACACAAACCTCAAGTGAACCCCTGACAATGTCATGTAATCCTAAAACACTTCCCTTAATCAATTTACTCTCTGAGGTAAAAACTACTCATATCTTTTCTAGGCTCAATAAAACCCGTTTCCCACTCTCAGCCAATAACCTCAGTTCTTTTTTCCACTGACAATATAGAAGCAATCGAAAGAGAACTTATTCATTCTTTCACCACTAAATTTACCAATCATATACGCTGTCTGCCATCCTGTTATACTGACTAAACAGTACATGCTCCTGTTAACCCCTTCAGTTGGGCAATGGATCCTGTCTCCTCTTGCCTACTCAAGAATTTTGCTCTTCAATTATCCTCTCTCCTGCATCAATTTTTTCCTCCAGAGTCATTCCCATCAGTCTATAAATGCTCTAGCGGTTCCCAATCCCCGTGCCACGGCCTGTTAGGAACTGGGCCGTGCATCACCGCCTGAGCTGTGCCCCCCCACCCCCCACCCCATCTGTGGAAAAATTGTCTTCCATGAATCCAGTCCCTGGTGCCAAAAAGGCTGGGGACCGCTGCTCTAGTACACCCCACTTTTAAAAGCATAAAAAAACAAGAACAACAATAACCAACAAAACTCTCCTTTATCCTGCAAACCTCTTTAGCTATTGTCCTATCTCTGCTTCCACTTACAGCAAAACCCATAAAATAACTGTGTTTCACTTCCTTATTTCCTCTTTTCTGATTACTGAAACTGGTTTTGTCAAGAGCAGTAACGGACTCCATATACCCAAACACTCCTCTTACTTGAGCTATCAACATATTTGACACAGTCTATGACTCCCAGTTTTCCTCTTACTTTATTAGTTGCTCCTTTAGTATCTTTTGCTGGCTTCTCTTCCCAATTTCTAAATTCATTAGCTCTAGTGCTCCAGGTTCTTGGATATCTTTTCTATATTCACACCCTATTTGATCTCATCAAGGTTTAAAAAATTAACTATATTGAACTAACTGTATATCTCAATGAAGCCTAGTTTTCTTTCTCTAGTGCTAACCTCTCCCCTGAACAGACTTCTATCTGCCAATTAGACATCTCCTTTGGATATTTAACACACATCCTTAATTTACTTATTTAAACCAGATCCACCCAAATCTCTTTTTCCAGAGTGCCCCTATTCCAATAAAGGGCAAAAAAAAACCCTTGGAGTTATGCTTGATGTGTCTACTTCTCCCATACACCATTATCCAAACCATTAGCGAGTTCGTTGGTTGTACCTTCAAAATACAGCCCAAATCCAAGCATTTCTCACCACTTCTACCACTATCTTAACCAAGCCACCAATATGTCTCAACTGCATTATCACAAAATCCCCTTAATTTGTCTCTGACTTCCTCCTACCTTTGCCATCTACAGGTAAGTTTTCTCAGCAGCCAGACCGATCACTTTTAAACATAAATCAGATCGCCTTTCTCTGATCAAAATATTCCAGTAGATTTCTATTTAAATAATAATAGAATCTAAAGACCCATCTACACTTCTAACTTAATTTTCTACCATTCTTCCCTTCACTACTTTGTGACCTTGAACACACCAAGTATGCTTCTGCCTCAGCGATTTTGCATTGAGTCTTAACAATGAACAGAATGTTCTTCTCCCAGATTTTGAACTCACTTCCTCTCACATGAATGAAAATTTAAAAGATAACTCTGATTACCATGTGAAAAAGGGAGAACCTCAAAAATGAGGGCAGGAAAACAAGTTAGGAGACTACTGTAATAGTTCAAAGGGAAGATGACAGTGGCTTAAAACAGGAAAGCAGTCGTGATGGATTGAAGTGAACAAATTCTGGACATATTTTAGAAGGGTAGCTAAGAATTGCTTATGAATTGGAAACAGGGTGAGATGAAGGAATCAACCAAGGATGACACACAGGCTTTGGTATGAGTAATTGTGTGGATGATACCATTCACTAAATTGGAAAGTACTGAGGTAGCAGCAGGCTTGAGAATGTAGGAGGGATGGACGAACAGGTAATCAAGAGTTCTATTTTGAACTGTTAAATCTGAGATGCCCATTAAATAACCAAACAAACAGCTGGACACATATGTCTAGAGTTTAGGAAAGAAGTCAGAGCTAAATATATAAACGTGGGAGTCATCAGCACATAATTGGTTCTTAAAGCCATGAGACTGAATGAGATCACCCAAGAGAGCAGACAGAGAAGAGGGTTAGTACATAGACGACTGATCTTTGGGGTACACTGGCATTTGGAAATCAAGACAAAGGAAGACCTAGCAAAGACTAAGGTGTGGCTGGTGGATAAGAAGGAAACCATGAGATTATGGTGTCATGAAAGCCAAGACGGAAATGTTTTTAAAAAGGAATAACCAACTGTATCAAATCTGATGAGATGTTAATTAGAATTAGAAACTGACCACTCTACCTGGCAACATGCAGATTACTGGTGACGTTATAAGAGCACATTTAGAGTGAGGAAAAAATGGGAGGTAATGAAGTGAAGACAATGAGTACATATAAATCTTGTGAATTTTGCTATATACTGGAACAGACAAAAGGTAATACCTTAGAGAGTGATTTGGAGTAAAGGGAATTTTTTGTTTGAAGACTGGAGCACGTTTATATGCTGATGTGAATGATCCTACAAAGGAGAAACTGCTGATGCAGGAAAGAGAAGGAAAAACCAAAAAGGAAAATCCTTGAGATGATAAGAGGGATTGATGAGATCTAGCTTCAACCAGGGATTGGTTGAAGTTTAGATAAAATAAATAATTTGCCCACAATTGATGAGAGGAAACAGTATGGGTACGTGTGTAGGGTAGTTTGGTAGATTTTTTGATTGGAAAATGAGGGAATTTACATCTGATTCCTCCTATTTCTCAATAAAGTACAAGGCAAGACTGAGTGAGGAAAGTAGATTGTAGGTTTAAGGAGAGAGAAGGTGTGAAATAGTCATTGTAGAGAGGACTCAGTAAACGTACTAAATGCTATTACTATTTCTAAGTGAACAATTCATAAATACTTCCATAATTAGTTACCTATAGTCACATAAAAGTGGAAACAACTTAAATAATAATCAACAGAGGGTCAGTTAAATAAACTATAGAATATAAACTCAATGGAATACTACTTAGTAATTAAAAACAATAAAATAGAAGTGTATATACATTAACAAATCCACAGTATGTCACGAAATAAATATTTAATTTGAACAATAGTAAAATAAAATTGTATTTACATGCCAAAATATATATGTGTAAGTGCATTTATATATTCACATAGGAATGGTTTTACAAACACAGAAAAAAGCTGGAAGAATATACAACAAACTCTTAACATAGCGGGACTGGGGGAAGGAGAGAGTGAGAGAGGCACGTGACCCCATTAAATATATATATATTCTTGTTTCACATATATATATGCAAAAACAAAAACCTGTAGGCCAAATACTACGTCCTTCACAAACACTAATAACATAAACACCATAATTCAAACAAAGATTCAAACACAAAGATTTTTATCATGGTACCTTTTTTTCCCCAAGAGACTGGGTGTGCCTATGTTGTCCAGGCTGGCCTTGAACTCCTGGCTCATGTGATCCTCCCACCTCAGCCTCCCGAGTAGCTGGGACTATAGGCATCTGCCACCTTGCCCAGCTTATCATGGTACATTTTAATGAAAAACTAAAAGCAATCTGAATTTAAGAATATTATCCAACTATTAAAATGTTCATAAAACATTATGTCCTTTAAGCAGAAAATATTTCAGACATACAAAATAGCATAAAGATTAAAATAAGCACTCACATACTAAACGCCCAGATTAAGAATTCACTATAGCTTTTTAATGACATAGGACTTTATGATAATATTAAGTGGGGGGGGGGGAAACCAGAAAACAAAATTAGAGTATGACCTCAGCTATGTAAAACAGTATTTAAAGGAGAATAAAAATATATGAAAATGTCAACAATGATTATCACTGGGTGCTAAGACTGTGCGTGGGTGACTTTCATCTCTCTTTATAATTTTCCATTGCCAGGTTTTCTACAATAAGCTACTATCACTTTTATAATTATAAAAATTTTATCTTAAAAATATAAAATTTTACTAGCACCATTACCTTGGGATCATGAACAAATGTATTTCCTTTGGTTCCAGGAGGGAAATCTCCAGTACAAATATATTTTAGACATTCAATGATGGTCTAAAGAAATAGAAAATTATATTATTTAGTTGTAAGAGAACGACAGAAGTGTATACAAAATATTAATTCATTATAGAATTATCATCATGGAAACTATAAAAGGTACAATCAGATACAATTTGGTATTATAAAACCTGTAATAAAGATTTGATTGCTTAAAGAATCGTTGCTGTAAGTTCATAGAAAAGCTATATAATTAAGAAAGTATCCTAAAATAAAGAATTGTTATTTGGAAAAAAATATTTTCAATTAAAACTCTTTAAATTAACTTAATAACAACAATGACTATCAGTTACATAGAGCTTCCTATGTGTCAAGCACTGTGTTGTACTAAACACTTTTATACACATTAGCCATTTAATTTTCACATTAACTCTAGGTTGTAGGAACTTTTTTTTTCTTTTTGGAGGCAGTGTATCTTCTGTCACTTGCAGGCTGGAGTGCAGTGGCACAATCATAGCTCACTGTAATCTTGAATTCTTGGGTTCAAGTGATCCTCCTGCCTCCGCCTCCCAAGTAGCTCGGACTACAGGCGAGTGCCACCATGCTCAGCTAATTTTTAAAAATTTTTTGCAGAGACAGGGATCTTGCTATGTTACCCAGGCTGGTCTCAAACTCCTGGCCTCAAACAATCCTCCTCGCCTTGGCCTCCCAAAGCGCTGGGATTATGGACATGAGCCACTATACCTGGCCTGTAGAAACTATTTTTATCTCCATTTTCTTAGGTCGTTAAATATGAAATGTCCTATTTCTAATCAAAAGTGTAGTTTATTATATCTCAAGCAGGAAGCAGTACAATTAATCAAAGTATGCACCTAAACTATCAACACAGTTTCGCTATCTTAAGGGTAGCTTGTTTATGCCAGCAGCAAAGAAGCCTGGAGAGCAAATGGAGATGAAATCACGAAAGGCGTTTTCCACAGCTTGTTGAGAATTGAGTATTTTTCCTTGCCAGAAGTGGTCCAAAGCCTGGAAGAAGTGGTGGTCAGTTGGTGCAAGGTCTGGTGAATACGGTGGATGACAGAAGGTTTCCAAGTCCAGCCTCTATAGTTTGAGCAGTGTTGTTTGTGCAACATGTGGTAAAGCATTACCTTGCAAGAGGATTGGCCTGTCTCTATTGACCAATCTCAGCTGCTTAATCACAAGCATCCTCATCATTTCGTCCACCTGGTTGCAGTACACATCCGCTATAATCAATTGACCAGGTTTCGTGAAGCTGTAGTGGATAATACCAGCCCTGGACCACCAATGGACACCATTAGCTTTTTCTGATGAATGTTCAGTTTTGGACTGTGTTTCGGCACTTCATTTTTATCCTACCATTGTGCCAAACGCTTGCAATTGTCAAAAAGAATCCATTTTTCATCACACGTAACAAAACGGTGTAGAAATGGTTTACCTCTATGTCGTGACAGCAAAGAAAGGCAAGCTTTGAGATGATTTCTCTTTTGACACTTGTTTAATTCATGTGGAACCCATCTATCCAGCTTCTTTACCTTGCCCATTTGTTTCAAATGGTCCAATATTGTTGGAATAATAACGTCAAACCTTGCTGTTAATTCACAAGTAGGTTGAGATGAACTCACTCCCACTACAGCTTTCAGCTCATCATTATCCACCTTGGTCTCAGGTCACCCCCATGGCTCATTTTCAAGATTAAAATCACCAGAACACAACTTCTCAAACCATCAACGTACTGTGCGTTCATTAGCCACATCCTTCCCAAACACTTTGTTGATATTTTGAGCTGTCTGCATAGCATTGGTTCCAGATGGAATTCATATTTGAAAATAACACAGATTTTTCACTTACCCATGGTTTCACAAAAATTGCTCTAAAAAACATTTGAAAGATAATCACTAGCCAAACCATGTGTTTGAAAGAATGAGGACATACCTTTACAATAAAAATAAAACAAGAAGTGTCAGAGTAAATGTCAGAGATATCAACTGTCAAACTTAGTACTTAAGGAAATCGGACATTTCATACTTAATAACCTAAACCTAAGTGAGAAAAGGCACACAGCAGTTAGGTCACTTGCCATAGTTAATAAATGATGAAGTAAAAAATTTGTACTCAGGCAGCCAGCGCTCATAAACACTATACAGTACCAGTCTCCCTTCCATTGGTACATTAGCACAATGCTAAGTACATAATACACATTCAATAAATAACATTTTTACATAAACAAATAAAAGTATACAAGTCTGGCATTCAACTCTCCACCTTATCTTTCTACACTCTTTTCACAAAACCTTCCTTTAGACTCTTCTTGCCATATTGATATCCCCTTGCTTTTTCTCAAGCCACAATTCCTGACAGAACTCTCTTAGCTATACTTTTCATTTAAATTTCTAAATATTCCCAGGGCTTTAAAAAAAAAAACACAGTAAATAAGTTGTGCTCCAATTTTTGACTGGGTAAGAGCATCCTAACAACAAAATAATTTGCCAATTTAACTAAGCCCCACTACACCAATTTCATTTTAAAGTTAAACCATTCATTTTCTATTTATTATACTTAGCACACCTAGAAACTCTTCTTAGTCACATATTCATCGTATCGACATAACTTTTTCAGGAATTTCTGTATGGGACAACTACAGGGAAGTGAATGCTATGCTCTGAGGGCAAGGAGCCAGCGTTAAAAAACATCAAGGCAGATCAAAGGGCTTCTTGTAGGACTGTGAGCTCTCTGAAGGAGAGAGGTCTCGTGGGATTCTCAGGTAAACCTTGCCCACAGGACAGGCACAGACATCCTTACGTGGCTGGGTCAAGGCCGACTCCTAATGTCGCTGTGGCCCGCAGGCCACGCCCCGAGGCACTTCCTGGGCCTCCTCGAGAACAGCTGTAGGGATGCTTCTCTTCCTAAAGAGAGTTCTGAACTCCCCGGACATTTTTTTCTCGGGTTCGTAAAATGTGGCGACCGGTAACCTGAAGGCGCCTACTCAGGACTTACCGTCTTCCCCGCCCCATTGGGTCCAACCAAAATTGTGAGGGGACTGAAGAAAGTGATAATTTGCTTATCTTTGTCCTCTATTCCAAAACTCCGCACGCCCAGAATGCTCATCTTTTCGATCCGGGACATGTTTGCAAACGTTTCGTATCTCAACACCAGGGACCTGGAGCCCGGGACCCAGCAAATTTTAACAGTGAGGCCCAGCGAATCTAGCGGTCAGGAGGATCCTGGCGGGGAACGAGGCCACAGGAGGGCCAAAAGGTCCGACGGGCGAGCTGCGAGAGACAGGGGGCGAGGGCTCTGGCTGGAATCCCACACCCGCTTCCTTCCCGGCCGGCAGGCGAGAGCGGGGGCGGGCACCGATCTGGGGCCGGCCGCCGGGACCCAGAGCACAAGCCGAGCGACCCCACAGCCGCGCGCACTCACGGATTCCCGCCTCGGCTGCCCCGCGGGTCACGTGGGCCTCAGCGGCCCGCGTGCGTCCACGCTCCACGCCCGACCCGGGGCACGCTGGGAAGTAGGAGGCCCGTGGTGCGCGCGCAGCTCTGACTTCCGGGGGCCGTACCGCGGAGGGTTGGTGCTACATGCTGTTGCGGCTGGCTTTAGACTTCCGCCTGCTTGCTGGGTCTGCGTAGACCGAAGAGACGCTAGCTCTGACAAGGGAAAACCAAGCCCTGTGACGGAAGACGCTTCTCAAAGCGTGATTCTGCGACTCCCGGAATGGGGTGGGGGTGTGGTAGGGGTGGGGTGGAGTCGGAGACCCAGTAAGGGGTTCCGTTAATGTCAAAACTATCTTCCTTTTCACTCTCATTCACTCCCTAATGTACGTATCGTGCTTTCCAGTGATCTCATAACTTGTGGTGACGCCATCGCAATGGTGACTAATGGAATGTGTGCTTTAAAAAAAAATCTCAATTTCTAATTGAGTACATATTGACAGTTATAACTCACATAAACGCTCTTTGAGGTCCTCGATAATTTTTAAGAGTGTAAAGGGGTGTTTAAGACCAAAAATTTGGAAACTGCTGTTGTAAAACAAAAACCACATGCTGTTATAAAACTAAAAGCGTTCTGCAAATATGAAGACTGTAAAGGAAATCTATTACGATCAGAGCCGCCACAGAATAGGAATAGATATCTTTAAGGAAAAGAGAAATTACCTTTTTCGAAAGTGAGAATATTGGTTCCTTGGAAACAAACTTAATGGAGGAATATCACGTGCAAGGATCTACAGGAAAATTTATAAAAATTACAAAAACAATAGACATTAAAATCAAACAAAAACTTTGGATTACTGTAGTGGTATAATTTGCCTCTGCCTGAGATGGAAAAATGTACAAAATGTTCTTCAATCACACAATCCCAAGAAAATAATTTACAAACTTTAATACATAAACTTGAAAAATTGTGTCAAAGGATGCAAGTGGGGAAGGCCAGTGTGAAATAGTCTCTTGCTGTCAGGTAAGTAAACATCAAAACGGCAGTTATTACAACAGATACTTTAAATTACCAATGGAGACCTGGGGCAGTGGCTCATGCCTGTAATGGCAGCACTTTGGGAGGCCGAGGTAGGAGGATCCCTTGAGGCCAGGAGTTTGAGACCAGCCTGGGCAGCATAGTGACACTCTATCTCTACAATAATAAAAATTTTAAAAAGTAGCCCGGCAGTGTGGTGGCGCGTGCCTGTAGTCTGAGCTACCCTGGAGGCTGAAGCGGGCGGATCCCTTGAGCCCAGGAGTTCCAAGCCGCAGCTATCGATCTGTGATCCCACCACTGCGCTTGGCCAGCCTGGGGGACAGAGTGAGTCCCTGTCTCTAAAAAAATTAATAAATTGCCAAAGGACAAAACAGACTGAAATTATATAGTAATGTCTTCTTTGACAAACCAAATGTAATTAAACAATGGGAAAAGATTAAAGACTTTGTTTTTCAATTTTTAAAATTCTTGTAAAATACACATAACAAAATTTACCATCTTAAGCATTTTTAAGTGTACGGTTCAGTGGCATTAAGTATATTCACGTTGTTGTGCAACCATGACCATCTTCCATCTCTACAGATCTTCTCATTTGGCAGAACTGAAACTCTGTACCCATTAAAGTATATGGAAGTATTAGTGATAATAACTCCCCATTTCTCCACCCACCCACCCTTTAGCCCCTGGCAGCCAACATTCTACTTTCTGTCTCTATGATTTTTCACTATGTATATTAGTGGAATCATACAGTATTTGTCTTTTTGTGACTGGCTTATTTCCCTTAATATTATGTCCTCAAGGTTTATCTATGTTGTAGCATATGTCAGAATTTCGGTCCTTTTAAAGGCTGAATTAAATTCCATTTTATATACCACATTTTGCTCATCCATTCATCGATGACAGACACTTGGGTTGCTTCCATGTTTTAGCTATTGTGAATAATGCTGCTGTGAAATGGGTATAGAAATATCTCTTGGAGACCCTGTTTTCAATTATTTTGGGTATATACACAGAAATGGAATTGTTGGGTCATATGGTAATTCTATTTTTAATTTTTTGAGGAACCACCATACTGTTTTCCACAGTGGCTGTACCATTTTACATTCCCACCAGCAGTGCACAAGGTTTTCCAGTTTCTCCATATGCTTGCCAACACTTGTTATTTTGTTTTTCTGATAGTAGCTATCCTAATGAGTGTGAGGTGGTATCTCAGTGTAGTTTTGATTTGCATTTCAATAATGATCACTGAGGAGCATCTTTTCATGTGCTTATTGGCCATTGGTATATATCTTCTTTGAAGAAATGCCTATTTTTTCTTTTCTTTTTCTTTTTTCCTTTTTTTTTTTTTTTTTTTTTGGCCGACAGCATCACTTGCTAGGAAAAGACCATTTTTTAAAGTCAGGTTTATTGAACTATAATTTACATACAGTAAAATTAACCCTTTTCCAGGGTACAGTTCCATGAGTTTTGACAAATATAAATAGTTGGGTAACCACCAAAAGCATTTAAGTAAATGCTGTGGATACCTGGATATCAGTAGGAAGAAAAAAGCAAATCTACACCTTATTTTACCTACCACTGTAAGTTCTGGGTGGATGAAAACCAAGATATTTCTGAAAGCAGTAAAAGAAAAGGCCATAAACATAATTACCCCACTTTTAAGGAATTTTATGACTCAAACAAACATAAGAAATTAACAATGACTAAGACAACACATTGTCTGTCTCTGATCTCAGTATGGAGTACTTAACATAAGAGATTAAAAAAAGGAAAAAAAAGTTTAACTTAAGTCTAATCACGTCTTTAACTTCTAATTCACAGGAATTATGAGGATTAAGCTAACAGTACCGCAAGGGTAGAAATGGCAAATCCGGAAGGTGGGACATATTATAAGACACTGGCCAGGGCTCTCAGGAGGTCAGTGACATTAAAGCAAGGACTGTTTAAGACTTTAAAAGACTTTTAAAAAAAGATTGTTGCAAATTTAAAGAGATTTGAGGTATATATTCCCCAGATGTAATACATGGTCCTAGTTGGGATCCTGGTTTGGACAAAAATGTGAAGGAAATTTGGGTGATACATGGGGAAATTTGAATGTAGACTGGAAATTAGATGATAAAGAATTTTTGTTGATTTTGCTATATTAGATGTGATAATATTTTGCTATGTAAGAAAATGATCTTTTTTTGAGAAGTATATGGAAGTATTAGTGATAGAGTGTCATGCTGTCTGGCTTTAAGTAAAGTGTCATGCTGTCTGTGCTTTACTTTAAAATACTTCAGAAAAAATAGTGAGTTGAAGGAAAAAAATGGACATGACTAGGTAGCCAGATTCCATTACAAAAATTTTCAACTTTGTAACAGTGGGAAACTATAAAACTAAGACATAGCTCTAGGATTGGACTGGAAAAGATTTGCAATCAAAATGATTAATCTGTAAAATAAAAAGAGCTAAAAAGGAAAATTACTTAAGTCCTCACTTCTCAGTAAACTACTACTTCTGAAAAACGTTTGGTTTCACTGGTACCAAAACTAATGAAATAAAAAAACTACCATGAGATACTATCTTATACCTAGTAAGCAACCTCTCTATTTTTTTTTTTTTTTTTTGAGACAGGGTCTTGCTCTGTTTCCCAGTCTGGAGTGCAGTGGTATCATCATCTTTATTCTTGTAATACTTTCTGACATAAATTCTGCATTTTTCTGTTATTGATATTGGTACATGAACTTTCTTTTGACTAGTATTTGTCCAGTACAGTAGTAAGTCCTCACTTAACTCATGGGTAAGTTCTTGGAAATTGTAACTTTAATTGAAGCAATGTATAAGGAAACCAATTTTACCATAGGCTAATTGATATAAACAAGAGTTAAGTTCCTATGGCATATTTCTTTTCACAAAAACATCATCGAAGTTTTAAATAAAGGCCAAACACTTCTAATATTAAACACAGAAATAAATGTGAGCTATGTATACATTTAAGAATAATTCCTAAAAACAAGTAAGGTAATTATTTACCCTCTTATTCCAGTTCAGGGTCTAGGGTGGCCAGAGCCTGTCCTGGCAGCTCAGGGTACGAGATGTGCACCAGCCCTGGACAGGACATGATTCCACCTCAGGGAGCATGTACACGCGCTCGTACTGTGACCGTGTAGACACACCAACTCACCTAACAAGCGTATCTTTGGGATGTGGCAGGACACTGGAGTACCCAGAAAAAATCCACACAAACATGGGGAGAATGTGCAAACTCCACACAGACAGTGGCCCAGCTGGGAATTGATTTTTTTTCTCATAAACAAGATAATGAAATAAGGTTATTTGAGGACCTGCTGTATATCTTTTTATCCCCTGATTCTCAACCTTTCCTATGTCATTTTGCATTAAGTGTATCTCTTGAAAATAGCTGATAGATTATTTTTGATGCAATTTTATAGTGTTTGCCTTTTAATAGATGAGAGTAATCTGTTTCCAACTACTGTGATTCCTGGTAAATTTGGACTTATTTCTCATATCTTCTTCTGTGCTTTTTCTTTGCTTCTTTTTCTCCTTCCCTGCTTTCTAGATGGATTGAGCTTTCTTTGTTCCCTTGTTTTACTCTACAGGTTTGGAACATATATATTTTATTTCTATTCTTTTAGTGAGTACTCCTAAATTTTTCACAATCGTATTTGGAAGTCTATCTTTAGCATCCTTCTGTAACAATACAAAAACTGTAAAATGTTCCAACTCTGATCATCCCTTCCACTTCCCACATTATCACTGTTCAGTATTTTTGTTCCTCATTGTCTTGAAATAAGGAGCAAAATAAGTTAAATGTTATTTTTTAACAGCGTGATTTATTTAGATTTACCAATGTATTTATCAAACTCTTTGATTCCCACTGCTCCTTGCATCAGTCCTTTCAGGGTTCATTCACTCATTACATTAGGAAAACCATTAAAGCCTAGTGCTAATGGACCTTCAGGGAAAGAAATCTATCTCTCAGTGCTGATGTCAGGATTAAACGGTTACAAAGTGCTTTATAGATCGTAAAGCACTGTGAAAATACAAGGGATTTCTTTTTTGTGCATTGAATATTTTTGGAGGGTGATCTGGTAAAACGTAACAAAAACTATAAAAATAATCACACGAGTTCCTTACTAGAAGGAAATATGTTTTTTTAATTTTACAAAGAGATTCCTAGTAGCATTGTTTAAAATTGCGGAATGCTAGAAGCAACTTTAATGCCTACAAGTTTGGAAATGGTGAAGTAAAGTGTGTACATCAGTTTCATGTAATAGCAGGTAACCATTAAAATAATAAGTAGGAAAACTATATAGGTATATGAAAGAGAAATATTAATAAGCAAAAAAGATAAATACAAATTGCATATATTCATTGATTACAACTCTGTAAAACTGTCTATGCATTAGTAAAGATTGGAAAATATCATCAAAGAACTGATGATTGCTATGCCAAGGGAAACAAGTTCTGTGTTTATTTTCCTATAATATTGTTTATTCAATTAAAAAATAATATTAAAGATATGCTTGGGGATTGAAAAGATGGAAGGTAGAATATAGTCAAGAAGAGAAAGAGATACTATCAATTTACATTTAGTCACCACAAAAAATTTGGGGCATCATGCCCGGTTGATTGATTAGAATCAGTTCATGGAAAAGTCATTTGACCTTAAAGGACTACACAGTTAGTAAAAACCACAGTTATCAGTTTTTAAAAACATGTTGCCAATTTGTAACCCACTAGTAGAAATAAAGGTTTTAAGGCAAAAGGATGAATGTTACCCACTAATATGACTTTTCAATATTATTCAAAGTCCTTTTTCTAAGTTATATAACTACCAAAAAGTCTTTAAAAAACAGGTTGCTAATTTCTTTCTATTCCCCTAAAATAATGTGGATTTTTTTAAATGTCATGGTAGTTCATATTGGCTTGGTCTCTCTACCTGAGTCCTTTTTTTTTTGCTTTTATTTTTTTATTTTTATTTTTTAATTTATTTTTTTTAATGTCAAAATATTATAGGGGTACAAACATTTAGGTTACATATATTGCCTTTGCACCGCCTGAGTCAGAGGTACAAGTGTGCCCCTCCCCCAGACAGTGCGCACCGCACCCATTAGTTGTGAATATACCCATCCCCTCTTCCTCCTTCACCTGCCTGACACCCGAAGAATGTTAGTTTCATGCGTGCACATAAGTGCTGATCAATTAGTACCAATTTGATGGTGAGTATATGTGGTGCTTGTTTTTCCATTCTTGTGATACTTCACCTAGGAGGATGGGGTCCAGCTCCATCCAGGATAATACAAGAGGTGTTAGTTCACCATTGTTTTTTGTGGCTGAGTAGTACTCCATGGTATACACATACCACATTTCATCAATCCACTGATGGATTAATAGGCACTTGGGTTGTTTCCACATCTTTGCAATTGTGAATTGTGCTGCTATAAACATTGGAGTGTAGATGTCTTTATTATAGAACGTCTTTTTTTCCTTTGGGTAGATGCCCAATAGTGGGATTGCTGGATCAAATGGTAGCTCTACTTTTAGTTCTTTAAGTTATGTCCATATTACATTCCACAGAGGTTGTACTAGTTTGCAGTCCCACCAGTAGTGTATGAGCGTTCCTATCTCTCTGCATCCACGCCAACATTTCTTGTTTTGGGACTTTTTGGGACTCCATTCTCACTGGAGTTAAGTGATATCTCATTGTGGTTTTGATTTGCATTTCCCTGATGATTAGAGATGTTGAGCATTTTTTCATATGTTTCTTGGCCATTAGTCTATCTTCTTTTGAAAAGTTTCTGTTCATATCCTGTGCCCACTTTTTAATGTGGTTGTTTGATTTTTTCCTGATGATTTTTCTGAGTTCTATATAGATTCTAGTTATCAGCCCTTTATCAGATGTATAGCCTGCAAATATCTTCTCCCATTCTGTAGGTTGTCTGTTTGCTCTAGTGATAGTTTCTTTGGCTGTGCAGAAGCTTTTTAATTTGATCAGGTCCCATTTATTTATTTTTGTTGATGCCGTGATTGCTTTTGGGGTCTTCTTCGTGAATTTCTTGCCTATCTACCTGGGTCTTAAACTTTGCTCTATCTTTTTCCCAGAAGTCCCACCAAAGATGTTTCGGCTACTTCAGGCAATAGACTTCTTGAGTTTCACAGTGCAGTAAGTCTTCTCTTAATTTTGTCTATATGTTTTTGGAATCTACGACTTTAAGTGACATGGCATGTAACTAAACCAATTTTGCCATAGGCTAATTGGTAAAAACAAGAGTTAAGTTCCCACAGCGTATTTCTTCTCACAAAAATATTATCAGACTTCTAAATAAAGACCAAAACACTTCTAATGTTAAACATAAATTGTATAAGCTATACATACATTTAAGAAAGATTCATAAAAACAAGTAAGATAGCCAGGTGTGGTGGTGCACGCCTGTAGTCCCAGCTACTCAGGAGGCTAAGATAGGAGGATCGCTGGAGCCTAGGAATTTGAGGCTGTAGTGAGCTATGATTGTGCCACTGCACTCTAGCATGAATGACAGAGTGAGATCTTGTCTCAAAAAACAAAACAAACAAAAACTCCCACAAACAAACAAAAAACAAGTAAGATAATTATTTACCCATTTATTCCAGTTCAGGGTCGTGAGTGGCTAGATCCTCTCCAGGCAGCTCAGGGTGCAAGGTGGGCACCTAGCCTAGACAGGATGCCATTACATCACAGGGCACACCCACATACACTCACACTGGGACCATGTAGACATGCCAGTTCACCTAATGTGCACATCTTTGGGACGTGGGAGGAAACCAAAGTACCCAGAGAAAACCCACACAGACATGGAGAGAACATGCAAGCTCCACACAGACAGTAGTCCAATCAAGAATCAATTGTTTCTCATCAATAATATAATAAAACAACATTGAGCTAAACAAATGTTATTTGGGGACCTGCTGTATTCACATTAGTTTGTCCAATGAATACAACCAAGTGCCTGCTTGTTCATTCAGTTATATATTCAACAAACATTAATTGAGTGCCTACAATAGGGTAGTCCTCGAGGAAAAAGAGATCAATTAAATAAAAACTTTATTCTCAAGGAGCTCACAGTCTAGTGGTGAAGTAAAAAGGTCTCAAGTGGGCCAGGTGCGGTGGCTCACGCCTGTAATCCTAGCACTCTGGGAGGCAAAGGTGGGAAGATTGCTTGAGCTTAGGAGTTTGAGACCAGCCTGAGCAAAAGTGAGACCCTGTCTCTATTTTTTTTTTAAAAATATAAAAGAAAAAAAAGGAAAAAAAAAGGTCTCAAGTGCATGACATTCATGGAATACAAAGTCTTTTTTTGTGCGGGGAGACAGGGTCTCATTGTCTTGCCCATGTTGGTCTTGTACGCTTGGGCTCAGTCTATCCTCCCACATCTGCCTCCTAAGCAAAATCTTTTTAATGTTAATAATAATGGTAAAAACAATCATTAACTTTTTTCAACTTATAGTGTCATTTTTTAATAAACTTTTTAAAAAGTAATTTTAGATTTACAGAAAAGTTTCAAGAATATTATAAAGGGTTCTGATGTACCTTGCACCCAGTTTCCCCCGTTGTTAACATTACTGCGGTACATTTGTCACAACTAAGAAACCAATGTTGGTACATTACTAAACTCCAGGGTTTTTTCCGAATTTCCTTAGTTTTACCTATTGTCTTTTTTCTGTTCCTGGATCTCATCCAAGATACCACATCACATTTAGTCACATGTCTCTTAGAGGCCTCTGGGCTGTTACAATTTCTCAGACTCTTGGTTTTCTTGACCTTAACAGTTTTAAGGAGTACTGGTCAGGCATTTTGTCCTTCCATTTGGGTATGTGTAGTGATTTTTCTCATGCTTAGATGGAGGTTATGGGTTTAGGGGAGGAAGATGACAGGGATAAAGTGCCATTCTTATTACATCATATCAAAGGTACATGCAGTTAACATGACTGTCATTGTTGACCTTGATTGCTTCACTGAAATAGTGTTCATCAGGGATCTCCACTGTAAAGTTACTCCTCTTATTCTTCCCTTTTCTTACTGTTCTCTTTCAAAAGAAGTTACTCTGCGAATTCCACACCTAGGGAAAGGGGGCTTATGCTTCACCTCGTTGAGGGTGAAGTATCTACATAAATTATTTGGGATTCTTCTGCACAGGAGATTAAAATCATTAACTTTTGTTTGGAGTTTTACATGAATAAAGCTCTTTCAAATACATTATTTTACAGTCCCTGGTCTGAGAAAATTTGCAGTCAGTTTGGAGTGATCAGACTTATAGAGGAAAAGTTAATGACTTATGATAACTTTAAAAGAAATATAATTTTGTACGCTCACATTCATGGCAGCATTATTCACAATAGCCAAAAGATGGAAGCAACCCAAGTGTCCATCAACAGACCAATGGATAACTAAAACATGGCATTTACATACAGTGGAATATTATTCAACCTTAAACAGGAAGGAAATTCTGACACATGTTACAACATGGATAAACTGTAAGGACAGACATTATGTGGGGTGAAACAAGCCAGTACCTACAGTAGTCAAATTCATAAAGACAGGACCAGTCATCATGGCTCATGCCTGTAATCCCAGCATTTTGGGAGGTGGAGGCAGGAGGACTGCTTGAAGCCAGGAGTTCAAGACAAGCGTGCACAACTTAACAAGACCCCATCTCTACAAAAAATAAGAAAAATTAGCTGGGCATGGTGGTACATGCCTGTAGTCCCCGCTTCTTGGGAGGCTGAGGCAGGAGGATTGCTTGAGCCCAGAAGTTGGAGGCTGCAGTGAGGTATGATAATGCCATTGCACTCTAGCCTGGGTGACAGAGCGGCGAGACCTTGTCTCAAAAAAAAAAAAATATTCATAAAGACAAAGTAGAAAGGTAGTTGCAAGGTGCTGGGAGGAGGGGGAATTGGGAGCTGTTGTTTAATGGGTATAGAGTTTCAGTTTTGCAAGATGAAAAGAGTTCTGGTGATTTGTTACACAACATTATGAATGTACTCAACACTGAATTGCACACTTAAAAATGGTTATGGTAGTAAATTTTATGTGTATTTTACCACAATTAAAAATTTTTTTAAAAAATACAATTTTGATTAAGAAGTATTTTTTGTAACTAGCCCTCCAATAGGAACTTGCAGTCATGCTGTAAAACAGAGGCTGCAAAATGGTACACTATACAGTTGCCAACATTTGAAAATCAGGAGATTATACGTAATAATCAGTATTTCAGGCTTCTTTGGAAAACTGGATGATCTGGCAACATACGCCCAAGGGTGTCACATGGCAACAATCAGCTGGAGGTGAGTAGCAGCTGCCACCTTTAGACAGATCACACATGCTGTAGTTTACGGTGGCTCCCACCACCTTTCTTGTGTCACACCTTGCTCATTTTGCTCATTTATTACTCTGCTAAAACTAGTGAGTGGTTGGTGAGTTTTCTCCTACTTAGGGAAGGCTAGTGCAGTGGTATCTCAATCTGCTACCACCTAGATTGCCTGTGCAATGCTATGATGGAATTTAAACACTCATAACTTCGTGTATGTAAGGTACTAAAATAACAAGTTATTTGGCAATTCCTCTGAAACCTTCATCTAAGCCCACACTTCCTCGGTGTAGACCAAAGGCATCAAGGGTGAACCAGAGAGAACTCTCACATATGGTTTGGGGAGAGAAGGCTCCTGCCAGAACTCAGCTTCCATTTTGACGGCACCATTTTAAGAGGACCTTGATCTAACCCTATTGTGATTCCTACCTTACTCCTAATAGATTCACTAAAGTGAGCCACTATCTCTCTGGCAGTGTCAAGGAAAACACTTCTGAAGTGTTCAAATCGGACACCTCTAACCAACAGCCCAGAATTTCAGCACAAACAAAACCAGACATGTTGCAGGAAAGCTGCCAATGAAATCCCACACTACTTTTATCCTACCAGTGCAGAACTGGGATCACATGTATATTAAAGGTGTGTCTACCTCCCAGCTGCTCTGCTTCTCATATAGAACTGCATCCAGCTTTGTAAAGGGTTCTGAGTGACAATTTGTGTTTGGTACCATCTGTCCTAGATGCTCAAGATAGCCCTAAAGGCAGGCTTCTAGACTGCCAACACAGAGCCACTTTGGGATGCTCACTGAAACCCTCCGTTAAAAACAATGGCCTACACCTCCTCCATCATGTGTGCTCTGGCCAGAGAAGAAGGAAGTGTGTGGTCTAGAAGGGGGTCTCATTTGCTCCTTTCTGGGATTACAGGTCTGATCCCAAGGAACAAAGGCTGATTCCCCTAATTACACAAACTCATACATGGCCCACCCAAGGTGTGAAAGGACACCTCCACCCTTGTGGGACATAAAGGAGTGGCCATGCCTGTGTATTATGTGTCTGTGACTGATATTTATTGGTTGCCTTCCCAGCATCTGTGTCCCTCTTACTACTGCCTAGGGCCCCATATTCCTCAGCTATGCAGTTTAGGTGGGATGAAGTCCACCTCTAGCTCCACAGAGAGCCAATCAGTATATCCCATATCCTGGCCACAGTTCAAGGATGAACATGTGACCCTTGTCAGAAAGAGACTAAATTCTAGGGCTTTTGATTGAACAATCAGAAAAATACAACTTGCTTTTCCCTGCTGCTCATGAACAGGATACATATAGATCCGGGAGTTTTGACATTATCTTGGTACCTCAGTGGGAGAGATGCCCAAGAATGAAGTCAAGGAAAAGTTACTGAAGCAAGCAAGATATAAAGTAACCTCCATTTCTGGACTGTTTGATTATACGTGCGAATAAATTGCCTGTTTATCTTCAATCACTTTGGGTTAGGTTTTTGGTTACTGGCAACAGAAAAGATCCTAATCAAGACCCTACTGAATACAACTTGACCCTGCTAAGTTAGTCTCTGTTTTAATCACTGTCTTCCTACCAGTCTTTCCAATTTCATATAAGCAGATCAGTCTAGCTACAACCATGGTAGAACTTAGTTTCTCAGAAAAAACCTCCCAATATTTATGTATTTTAGCATACAACTCTATTTAGTGGTTTACATTATATTTCTCCTTTTTACACACATCTTCTAAGAGGAAACTCAATCTTCTGATTTTAAGAAATGCAAATGTGGGACAATGCTGTATCAACCCAAAGATTTTCTTTTGTAATAGAAAATGTTTTTGAAGGGGGGAAAATAGGGATTTTTGTTATTAAAAGATAAAGGTAAATTTATTTTTTAAGATACAAAGCATTGGAAACATTTAGTTTCACGATATGCCATTATTAGGCGTTCTCTATCTGATTGTTAGAAATTATTCATTTCCTCAAAGAGAGAGAATAAATTGGTTGGGGATGCAATCTTGCACTATGCACTTTCTTTGCCAAAGGCAAACGCTGAACATTTCAGCCATGACAATGCTTCTGCATTTGAGTTTGCTAGCTCTTGGAGCTGCCTGCGTTTCTGCCATTGCCATAGAAAGTCCCATGAGTACACTGGTGAAAGAGACCTTGACACTGCTTTCCACTCACCGAACTCTGCTGATAGGCAATGAGGTAATTTTCTTTTTGATTCCTACAGTCTTTAAAATGGATAGGTAACCATTTGTGGTGGTTCACTTACTGTGTATAAAGATCTGTTATAAATAATAAAATTCTGGGTATATTGGTAATACATAGGTGATAACCACATCACTAGCAAGCATTATATTAAAAGTTATGAATGCCAGAGTGCTTTAAAAATGATTACATTTCCTTTCCTTTTCAGACCCTGAGGATTCCTGTTCCTGTACATAAAAATGTAAGTTAAACTATGATTCAGTGAAATGATTGTGTGCGTAAGTAAATTTCATATTTTAAGCTATAAATCATTAGCTGTCATTGGAACTACTGGATTTCTCTACCTTGTTTTCATTTGGGTGGATGCAAATGTTTGTATTTACAAATACTGGGAGCAACTTAGAAACAGGTGGAATCCATTCAACAGGTGGATCAGGCCCTTTGGCAATGGTGTTAGTTCTCCATCCCAAAGAGCCTCGTGTTGGGGGTTCTTTCCAGAATTCCACACTGGGTGAGAAGTGCCTGCTGGTCTCCATTTATTTCTGACTATCTTTGGCCTTCCTCACTCTAATGTCTTTCTGAAAGTATTAGCAACTTAGAGTTATATTTTTAGAATCATGATCAGTAGACATCAAAATATACAACAAATGCCCTATATTAATAATTTCCACATATTGAAATGATATGACTATATAATGGTATTCTGTACATTTGGAATATGTCCTGGTCATATTAAAATGTGAAATATATTATTTCATTAGTCTCAATAGAACAAAATTACCAGCTAGAACTGTAAAAGGAAACACTGATGTGAGTTCAATGAATAATGTAATTGTGTTACACTTCCTAAACACTTTATTTCTGGGTAAGTAGTTAATTTATATCATTTACAAAACTCCTCAGTAATGTTATAAACTTCATCTACTTTTTGCAAATTTTACCTCAATATGAGGTACTTTGCCACCTGGAAAAGGAAGAAACAAAAAACTCTTTGGAGAAAGGAACTCATGTAAACACCACAAAACAAAGCCTAACTTTTTAGGTCAAAAATTTTTTTCTAATTTATTTATTTTTAATTGACAAATTAAAAAATGTATATATTTATCATGTACATGACATTTTGAAATATGTATACACTGTGGAATAACTAATGGATCAAATTTTTATACTTTGTTTTGATGATTTGCATATTTAAAATCTTCCTCATTTAGCACCAACTTTGTACTGAAGAAATCTTTCAGGGACTAGACACACTGAAAAATCAAACTGGACAAGAGGATGGTGTGGAAAAACTATTCCAAAACTTGTCTTTAATTAAAAAATATATTGACCTCCAAAAAGTAAGTTACAAACATTAAGTGGAAACTATATTTGTCTGGCTGTACCTATTTCTACAGGAATTGACCATTTCCTACAATACCTATTGTCATTTCTTTTCACAGAAAAAGTGTGGAGAAGAAAGACGGAGAGTAAAGCAATTCCTAGACTACCTGCAAGAGTTTCTTGGTATCATAAACACTGAGTGGACAATAGAAAGTTGAAACTAAACTGGTTTATTATAGCCAAAGATTTTGGAAAAGGAGAAGGATGTTTTATTGCAGCGAGAATGAGGGCCAGAGAAGGGTGGGGCCTTGATTTTCAGTGTATTTAAACTTCAGAGGCAAAGTAAATGTTTCAGGCACACTGCTACTTTACCACCTCACACAAGCAGAAAGCATAAAATATTTGAGATATATTTTAGGTATCAGAATCATTGAAGTATTTCCCTCCAGTTTGCTTCAGGCAAAATTGATGTATACGTTTATCTTATTTAACTTAACATCCTGTAAAGTGTCTGTTAACTTAATATTATTTATGAAATGATTAAGAATGTGGTAAATTAATATTTATTTCACGTTACATTATGTTCCAATAAAACAAACAATAGACTACCCTGGTTCAGTTTGCTCCTGGCCTCTGTCTTAACACTTGAAGTTAGCACAGTACATGCGAGTACATGCTGAGTTTGGAGGCGGTGTCTGAGCTCATGATGGCTGAGCATCCCCTTCTCCCTGGAGAAGTCTCAGGGTTGCAAGGCATACCAAGGGTGGAAGTGATCTAGCAGGACTGAATGGGGATGTGGAGAGCAGGGACATGGGCAGGAGCTCAACCTGGTTTCCTCTTCACAGTATACCCAGAGCCTAGGATGGTGCAGGGTAAATGGTAGAAAATGAATGAATGAATGAATGAATGAATGAAAAGGCTTTCCAGGACTGCCTATAGAATTAGAACGAGTTGTAAGGCTTCCCCTGGGAGGAGAACAGTGCAGGTACCTGTACCTTCCCAGTCTATGAGAGGAATTTGGCAAACCAATACCACTGCCAGTTCAGGGAGGAAGCCAGAAACCACTCTGCTGAGACCAGCCTGAGCTGGGCTGGGCCAGGGCCCTGTGGCCAGAGGGAGTTCTTCCTCACCCCATCTGACATTACAGCATAACGAAAGGAGCAGAGAAGCTCCGGTAAGGGCAGTCCTATTAGAGAGGCTGGGTCCTAGATGGGCCCGCTGTCCTGTATTTCCAGGGGCAGGGTAGCGCCAGGCAGAACAACACTCTAAACTGCCTGCTTATGACTATCAGTAGCATAACTGGAGAGTCTTCTGTTTGAGAAAACTTCTCAAGGATCCAGAAAATATTTTTAAAACTGAGATAGATCTGGAGGAGAGACGCAGTAACTATTCAGCTATGCCATTAATTCCTTCACTCTTTTATTCAACAAATATTTATTGGTCACAGGCTCTATGCTAGGCATGGGATACAGCTGTGGGTCTGCACTGGAGGTCCTTAGCGACCAGTGCCATTACCCTGGGCATTTTCTGGGCATTATATGGATTGCAGCACTTGTTGGGCTCGACTACTGTGTGAAGCAATTGCTCCTACTGTTTCTGAGCATGGGAGAGGGCCCAGAGCAGTCCGACATAGATTCCCAGGTAGGGAAGTGCAAGTCCTTCTGTGGAAGAAGGCGTGCTTTTTCCTTCCAGCACACACCCAGGCATGGTGGTCAGGACTCCACCATGGCATAGGCCCCCAACTTGTGTACATGCCAAGCCCCAGGAGCAGCAGCTGAACCAGAGAGGGAGGAAGATGGATAAGCACAGCACTGCCCCGCTGACTGCTCTAGAAACTGACAGGAAACAGGAAACTTGACTTGCAAAAAGACTGACTCTCAACTCAATTCAATTCGGCAATTATTTACTGAGCTCCAGTATGTCCCAGGACTATTTTAGGGATTAGGATTCATCAGTGAATAGTACAGATAAAATTCCCTACCCTTGTAGACTTATATTCTTTCCTCAAAAAGCTCATTTCCCCACTTCTTTATCAGGATCCAATATAGTTAATGTGGATTTAAGATTGGAATATCATATCTAAAGCCCCAATAATGAACCCTCACTCATCTGCCGGGTTCCAGAGAAGCTAAAAGCAATCAGGGCTATTTGTAACTAACCAAAATGGTACTTCTTCGATGTACCGAGGCTTTTTAAGGCAGAAACCATGATTCTCCAGCTGACTGTACCTGTCCCTTTAGAAACAAAGGCATCTTGATGGCCCCTGACCACAGGGAGTAGGTTCCTGCCAAGTCACATCGACAGCCCCTCCCACAGGCCTGACTACTGTGGAGCTCCAGAACCCAGGGCATCAGGGGAGAGGGACTTGGCAGGCTCCAGGATATAAGGAATACTTTCATGGGTCTTGCTTTTCCTCTTAAAAGCTTATCCCAACAATAGAAAGTCTATTCTGAGTGATACCACTGTTATGAAACAGTGGGAGGAGCCAGTGTGGGCTATTAGGCTCATTTTTGGAGGGCCACAGAGGAACCTTCCCAGAGAACACTCAACATAATGCATCCAAAACCAAAGTCATTCTCTGTCAGCCATCCTCATGCCACAAAACCTGCTGCTGCTCCTCCTCCTTGTCTTTTTCCACTGCTTCCTTTGAGGTTACTTACTTTGGCTAATATACTATGACCACCTCCCCATCACCTTTCTGGACGACCCCCTGACTTTTACCCTCTGTGTCCTTCCTTCCACCCACCACTCAGCCTCTGAGATGTCTCTCTGATTCCACCTCTCCATCTCCACTGCCTTAGCTCAGCCCTCACCTCACACCTAGACCCAGCCATCAGCAGCTCCCTACTTCAGGCTCTCCCCATGCGAGTCAGGGCTGTTGATAACATACACACGTGTCCACATGTCACTGCTGTGCATAAAAACCTCTGATTCTCACTACTCTGCCAGGGTCCTTCACAGGTCATATGAGGTCTACCTCTGCCCCCTCCAACATACAGAAATAGAGAAATACAGGCATCGCCCACTTAACATTTTTGGCAAGAAAACATTAACCAGGAGCCACATTCCTGTTATTTTAAATGGGAAAAATTTTAGTACATTACATCTCAACTCAAAATCCTCAACCAATTTCTTGAAACGTAAAACACAGTAAAATGCCTAGATACAAGCAACAAACACATTAGGATGCAAAAAAAAATTTGAAATTGTATTTGCTTATTTAGGTAGTAAAATAAGGATGTAAAATGTTTAAAACAGCACTTCCTGACCACTCAACAGTTAATGTGGTTGTTGCTTTGTTTGTATCACATGCTGCATGCCCCCTTTGTTGACATTCAGAGCCTTTCCAGTTGTCTTCTGTGAACTCTGATTTGCTACCAGCTGTATTTGGAATAAGCCTAAAGACTCTTCCCATTGACTCTCCTCATCACTTTGTTAAAAAAACTTGTTATGTTTGGGGGACAGAAATATAATATTTTTCCAATATAAATATTGGTGGGAAAGCATTGTATTGAGAAACACGTTCTATGAAGAAACATTCTGTATGGAAAACATTAATTGGGCAGATGTCCTGTAGAGAAGGTCAGCTCTTCTTCTTCCCAGAATACCCTGTGAATTTTCACACCTCTGTGCCTTTGCCCCCCTCTGTCTCAGTGCATCTGTCCTTTCCCACCCACTGACCTGGTAATTGCCCTTTAGGTATTTTCATTCATCCCTCTCTCTTTTTAAACTTATTTATTTATTTTTTAGAGACGGGTTCTCCCTATGTTGCCCAGGCTGGACTCTAATTCCTGGGCTCAAGTGATCCTCCTGCCTTAGCCTCCTGAGTAGCTGGAACTACAGGTGTGCGCTACCTTATTTGGCTACCCCTTTCTCTTGGCTCTCACAGTCCAGCTCAAATGCTACTTCCTCTGTGAATCTCTCCCTGCCTAGCCCAGCAGTATTAGTTGCTCTCTTCTCAGTGTCCTGCATTACTTTGAACACTCCTCTAAGAGAGCTTTTGTTTTTGTATTGAAGCATTTTCAGATCCATCTTATACATCTCTGGATATGTATCAGTCAGAATAGTTCAGGTTAAGCTGCAGTAACTAATCATCCCAGAGTCCCAGTAGTGGAACACAACAAAAGTTTATTTTTTGGTCACGCAGAGTCTACTGTGGGTCTGGGCAACCATTCAGAGCAGCAGTCCTCCATGCATTGGCTCAGCATTCCAGGATGCTTCCATCTTATGATGCCTCCCTATAAACAACTGCTTCTGTAATTGCCTTGGCAGAGAATAAGAGTCAAGCAGAATCACACATCAGTTCTTAAATACTTCCACTCATATCACATTGGATAGAGCAAGTCATCCTGCCATGAATAACTTCAAGGGGCAGGGGAAATACAATTCTCCCATGTGTCTAGAAAGACAGGAGAATTAGAAATATTCAACAAATACAATGTTCTAGTGCTTTTCCAAAGAAAATGAACAAACTACTATTTACTTACCATCTACTATGGGTTAGGACTTTCCTAGACACTTAATGTCAGTATCTCCATTAATTCTCATCATAAGCCAATGAAAGACAGTATTATTTCTTTTTTATGATATGGAATCAAAGGCTCAGAGAGTTTAAATTATTGTCTAGTGTCACACAGTTAATACACAATACAGCTGGGATTCAAATCTTGGTACGTGCCATTCTAAACCTCCCATAATTTCTGAGAAAGTCTTATTCTCTTGGCCTTAGGAATTCAGTGAAATAGATAAGATGACTGACCAGCATATCCAAGCCAGCTCTTTGTGATCCTCAGTACAGTTAGTGGTATCCATAAGTGTTTGCAAGAGGAAGAGAGGAGGAAGAACAAGGGTGGAGGGAGATAGGGTGTACGGCCTTTATAGAAACCTATCTTTGCTGCTTGTTTTTCTTTGCATACCACTGTGGGTTAGCTAAAGGAAGCATAGGCATATTTCCTTGGTTTTGACCCTGCTCACAACCCAGTGAATAAGAAGAGAAGGTTAATCCAGGTTTATAAAAATAGCCCTGCAAAGGCAGGGAATTCATTTAATTCACCCATAGTCACTGCACCTGTGTTTACTCTGTCACCAGTGCTGTGGTTTTTACCAGGAACCAAGAAAACTTGGTTTCCTTGAGAACAAACCCTGCCCCTTTCTGAAACAAGCCAATGACAGCCAACATAATCAACAACTTCAACATGAAATGCTCAGGGTTGTGGCCAGCATACTGGTAACTGGTCCCCAATAAATTAGACCACTCTTATGTCATCCCATAAATCTCAGCCATCCCAAGCTGGCAACCAAGCGATATACCACAGACACTGAGGCAACCTGGCAAGGTGCTTGCTATCCTCCTCCAAACAGTTTGCACAAAGTCAAGTGCAGAAGCCAAAAATTTCCATGTGACTAGCTGCCTCTGAGCAGAGAAATCAGTGCTCAGAGCCTGGAAAGGGCCCCACTCCCTTTTTTCCTCTCAGTACAGTGCAAGATTTGTTTCTAGACAGGACAAGCCCAAGAGACCAGCCCCTTACAACCATGCACCAGAGTTACAGCAACCAGGGTGGGAGGAAATGGCTCAAGCCCCTCTAAAACCTGAACAGACACTGGGATGGAACTCATCTGACTTGGCCACTTTCACATGGGGAAGATTCTGTCCCTCACCACTATTGTATCACCACAAAACTTCCCGCAGGGCCTTCCAAGGGCAAATCTCCCCAAATCTAATCCAGTCTTGCTCTGCTGACAAACTTCTTAGAGCTGAATATGCCATTATTCTGTTCAAAAATGTTTCCTGGATCCCCAATACATACAGGAGGAATCCATAGGAGATGTGGAAGATAAAATGAGAATATCTAATGTGTACCTAATCAGATTTCTAGAAAGAGAGAGCAAAGGAAACAGAGAAGAGGGTAAATAGTAGGATAAATAAAAAGAAACCCACACCTAGATACATCATAATAAAAACCTAGAATGCCAAAGCAAAAAAAAAAAAAATCGTTAAGAGCAGCTAAAGAGAAAAGACAGATTGCTTAGAAAGGAAAGACAATTAGACTGAGAGCTAATTTCTCAATAGCAAAAAAAAAAAAAAAAAAGGAAGTTAGGAGATAGCAAAATGCTATTTTCAAAATGCTGAGAAAAAAACTATTAAGCTAGTATTCTATGATCAGTGAAAATTACCTTCACTTTTTCATTTTAAAAAGTAAATTTTAGGCCAGGCGCAGTGGCTCACATTTGTAATCCTAGCACTTTGGGAGGCCGAGGGGAGGGATGATCGCTTAAGGCCAGGAGTTCAAGACTAGCCTGGGCAACACAGTGAGACCCTGTCGCTACAGAAAATAGAAAAATTAGCCAGGCATGGTGGCATGCACCTGTAGTCCCAGCTACTCAGGAGGCTGAGGGTGGAGGATCGCTTGAGCCCAGGAGTTTGAGGTTGCAGTGAGCTGTGGTGATGGCCACTGCACTCTAGCCTGGGTGACAGAGGGAGACCCTATTTCAAAAAATAAATAAATAAAATTTAAAAACGTTTATTTTTTAGGGCAGTTTTAGGTTCACAGCAAAATTGAGCAGAGAGTAAAATACCCATATACATCCTGACTGTCCCCCCACAGACTCTCCCACTATCAACATCCCCCAGCAGAGTGATACATGTGTTACAATTGATAAACTTACACTGACACTTCATTATCACCCAAAGTCCTTAGTTTACATTAGGGTTCACTCTTGGTGGTCTATGGGTTTTAACAAACATATAGCATGTATCCACCATTATGTAATAGTATCATACAGGATAGTTTCACTGCCCTAAAAGTTCTCTGGGCTCCATCTATCCATCCTTTTCCTCCCCCCAACCCCTAGCAAACACTGATTCTTTTTTTTTTACTGTCTCTATAGTTTTGTCTTTTCCAGAATGTCATATGGTTGGAATCATATAGTATGTATCCTTTTCATAGTGGCGTCTTCCACTTAGTAATTATACATTTAAGATTCCTCCATGTCTTTTCATGGCTTAATAGTTCATTTCTTTTTAGTTCTGAATAATATTCCATTGTCTGGGTGTATAACAGTTTATTCATTCACCTATTGAGGGCATCTTGGTTGCTTCCGAGTTTTGACAATTATAAATAAAGCTGCTATAAACAGCTATGGGCAGGTTTTTGTATAGACGTAAGTTTTCAACTCATTTGGATAAATACCAAGGAGCACCATTGTTGGATCATATGGTAAGAGTATGTTTAGTTTTGTAAGAAACAGCCAAACTGTTTTCCAACGTGACTGTATGTACCATTTTGGAACCTCACCAGCAAGATGCTCCAGATTCTCATTAGCATTTGGTATTGTCAGTGTTTTGGATTTTGGCCATTCTAATAGGTGTGTAGTGGTATCTTGTTTGTTTTAATTTGCAATTCCCTAATGACATATGATGTTGAGCAGCGTTGCATATGCTTACTTGTCATATTTTATCTGGTGATGTGTCTGTTCAGGTCTTCTGCCCATTTTTTAATCAGCTAAAAGCATTTTAAAACAAATTAAAACCAAAAGAGCTTATTACCTTTCTCTTGCTGAACTCTCACTGAAAGACTTTGATAGATTTTACTTTTGGAAGGAGAAAAATCATCTCAGAAGGAAGGTCTGAAATGCAAGAAGAAATTATATACTTAATGTTTTATACAGGATGATGTTATCTTCTCCCAGAAATGATTTACTTCTAGTAAGCAGTTAGGGCAGGGACAGATAGTGTTAATTTAGTGCCAGATATAGCTGATTGAGATCTGGGTTTGGGTTTTAAAAAACTGATCTATTTTAAATTAGCTCTTATTCTCATAACCTTTTGCATGTCCCAACTGAAAGCCTGGAAGTATTTACAGGAACCCCTCCTACTTGGTGGACCCTGAATTCCGATTTTTGTACCTCCAGCCTCATAATACTGCCTAAAACTCTATCCTCTCAGCCCCATAGCCACAATCTTTCTCTCAGATTCTCTGTTGTTCGGCTTCTAGATCTCTAGACCACTGCTTATGAATCAGTAAATGCCTGAAGGCAAAAGGCTATGGCAAATGTCAGGCTCACTTTTTTTTTTTTTTTTCAGCTTAAAATAATATCTATTTATTAGGTCATAGTTCTGTGGATCACAAGGCTAGGCAGAGTTCTCTGTTCAGGGTCTCAAAGGCTGAAATTAAAACATCACCAGGCTGTATGCTCATCTGGAGGCTCTGGGGAAAAATCCACTTTCAAGCTCACTCAGGTTGTTGGTAGAATTTAATTCCTTGTGATTGTTTAACTGAGGTCCCGTTTTCCTTGCTGGCTGCCAGCACGGTCCACTCTCAGCTCATAGAGGCCATTTGCATTGTCAGGCTCACTTTTAAGATTTTCTTTTCTTTAGGACCTTGGTCCCTTAAGTCTTCATTGCCATGTTAGCTCTCTGATTCTTTCAAACAGATTTTTAAAACTATTTGACCAGCTTTCCTAGTTGTTCTTAGCTAGAGGGCTAGTCTGTTATAAGCAAGTCTGCAGTAACCTGAATTGTAATTGTCCTGGTTTTGGGAGAGGCTAGAAAGGCAAATTGAGTGGGCCTATAATAGGGACCACAACTCCTGCATGTTTCAAGTCTTTCATGGTGGCAACAACTTCTTTAATTCATCCAGCAATGCAGGATTGTCTTTGATTTATTTTCTTGATTAGGGTGGGAATAGTTTCAAGGCCTTCCGCTCACCCTTACTTCATAGGTCAAGGAACCAATATGAAGGTTCTCCCAGGTGCTAAGAATTTATTTTATTCCGTTTATACTGTAAAGAACTAGAAAAATAGAGAGTATAAAAAAGACTCATGCTGAAGAGTCTCCATTTATCACTTGTCCTATGTAAGCCCCATTCTAACCAGAGAATTATGGTGAATTTAAGTTTTCCAGGTGTCAGTGTTAGCTCAGACCTCATATCTAACAATCTTTGAAAAGTCTGGGTATTTCCTATACTAGTGTACAGTTATCCTGACAAATGACTCTAGGTCTGTTTGGTAAAGGATCAAAGAAAGTTTATTGCATGTATGTGCAGTGGGATTGTAGAGTCCTGTCTAATCAATGGGCACTGGGTTTATGAATGCTTCAGATCTGGGAACTGGATGAAGAGCCCAATTTTCTATTGTGGTGGCTGATGTCAGCCCTTAACTCATAAGCTCTTGATTCTATCTGATGACATATACATGCTGATTGATTATCTACCTCCCTTGCTTGTACGAACACTTGAATCTATTAACCACCACAGTAGATCCCTGATGGTCAAAGGTCAAGGCACTCTGATTGCCACTGTGGCCTTGCTGCTCATTGTAGTAGTTATGCCCACCTTGTCTCTAATGGCTAAGTGCCCCCAACCTGGCCTCTGCCATTCTAGGGATCCTATCTTGCCCACTGATGTTAGGGAGTCCGTGTCATTGGCAGCATCTCCCACCTTCAACCCAGCTTACAAAGGACATCCACTGCCAACCTTTGCAATGATGCATGCTTCTCCTCACTAGTTCATCCATTGCTGTGTTAGTAAAAGCAGTGTATTCTGTGCCCTCCAGGAACATAGTAAGATATAGTGGGTTCTCAGACCAGATACAATAAATCTGTTCCAGTATTCCTATCTCCCTGAGCTATCTGCTTTCTTCTATACTATGGAAGGAAGTTCTGCATCTCCACTTCATATTCTGTGCACCACCACCAGGGTCAGGCTTCAAGGACTTATTGCAGCAAACTGTTAGGACTAGCATTGGGTGTTGTTGCAAAAGCATTCAATCCTGAGTCGTAGTGAGTAGGCCTGTAGCAATGAATTCAATCCTATTCAACTCTGTACTCTTCTGGATGAACAGCCTCATGAGCCACTCTGTCTTGGATTTGGACAGTGCATATGAGTGACCTCCTGCATACCTTATACTTCCCCACCAAAACTGTATGTCAGCTCTGAAGCTATTGTCTCTCAGCTTCAAACTCACTACTATACTATACCCTGCTGGAGCTGGGATCGTGAAAACCAATTTCTCCTTTGCCAGCTGAATCTCTGTCAGGATCTGTCAATAGAGGTTGCTAGACTGGGAGGCTGGAGGCAGAAAAAGGAACTTCTTGTTTCCTGTTTGTTTCCTATTCTTGTCCTTTTATAGTCTAACTCCTATTCCTAATCCTAACATTAACCCTGGAAGCAGCAGTGCATTCTAGCAGCGACAATTGATTACAGCGGGCAGTTTTTCCATCATTCACAGCACCAACCTTAGCATACTTCATTCTCCTCTGAGACCCCAGCACCAGCCAACCAGCACCCCTCAGAGTTCCAGATCCCATTTCCACAGGACCTCTTTTCTGAGCTCAGGAACCCTACTGCCTACAGAGCAGTTTTCCTTCCACAGATGTCTGAGTTTCAGGTCCACAAAGCCCCTCCTCCAAAGTTACATTTTAATAATTCCAGCCTCTTACCTTCCATTCCCAGCCATAGGGGTGGGAGCTGCTGCCCGAAGTTGCCACCTCCTTAATACCTCATTGCTCCCTCTTTGCCTGTCTAGTTCTCCAATACCTGGTTAACAATTCTTTATACTCAATTCTCTCTATTAAAATAACTGGTATAGTTTCTGTCTCCTGATTTGTCCCTAATTAACACAGGATGTTCTTAGATCTAACTCTGATTATTGGTCTGGAGGCAGTGAGGGGTGTTGAGGTAGGGTGGTGCAGAGAACATACGTCACCTTGTGAAGCACATGTTTCAAGTGAAACAGTTATTCCGTAGCCAGGCAAGGGGAAGTTAGTCTACTCTGCCAAGGGGTAAAGGGTTGCTTCTGCCAGTTAAGGAGGGCTCAGGAGAATTTGGGGGTTCAACAGTCTTAGGTTTGTCCACCCAAATGTTCTTATCTCAGGTCTCACAGTCACACTGTTTTCCTCTAGGGCCCTGACTTTGACATAGGAGAATGCCAAAGGTGCACTATTCTCCCGTGGAGCTCTGCAAAGACCTGCATATAATGAGACCCTGGGCTTAATTTTCAGCTCTGTCTGTTCTGTGCCTCCTTGAAAGTTGCCATAGAGGTCTTCTAGTATTCAGAGCATACGTTAAGCTGGAATTAAATGTCCTGAGCCTATCATTCTCTGTTGGTAAGGTCTCCAGTACTGTCAGAAGAGTCATTGTACTCGGCAATCCTTATAATTAACATGGTTCCCATATATCCCAGCTACTTTATCTTCCGTTGCCTTGCTCTCCACCTGTCCTTCAGTAACCAGAGTGAAAAACTTAGGAAAAGTTCTGAGGGCGAAAATGCGTGAAAAAAAGAAAAAGGGAAAAAATTCAAATTGCAAAGCCACTGCATGCCGGAGATTATTGCCAACCTTATTACCAACCTTATTCTCAGCAATAGGTTCCTATTATTTTAAAGAAGTGAACAATCCAACTTCAACTTTCCAGTCCAAGGTTTGTTATCTAAAACTACATTTGACACCAATTGTCATACCCCAGGACTCCTCAAAAAGCCAAGCCTGAGGCAAGGATTAAAGTGCTGACACTTCATTTGGGAATTATAAACCTATGTTGTGAGATTGAGGACAAAAAGGAAAGACGTGAAACAGTGTGGCTGATAGGTTACTGCACTGGCCACAACTTTACTCTGAGGCATGAAGAGACATAGCCAGTCTCTGGGCAGGTATGTTTGCTTGGCACATGGAATTCCTCCAGAAGTGTTGAAAGGACAAAATAGACTTTGAAACAGTGCAGAGAAAGGATAAGGGAGGGGGAGATCTATATGTCAGGCTGCCTTTCTCTGCCATATCCCATTGGTCATGATTCATGCCACAGGAGCTTAATTCTATGCACTTCCAAATGCACCATCCAGTCACTGGCAGCCACATAAGAAGCCAGAGCCCATTCTACGCAGCGTGGCATTTCATCTGTGCCTGGAAGTGAAGGGATGACTTGGTATAGGTGGGATGCTGACCAAGTGACAGAAAGGAGGCAGCAAAAGCAACCTGAAAAGGCACACAAATATGTGTCCAATGCAAATATAAATGTCCACAACTGATGTAACAAGACATAGAAAATCTGAATGAATCTATAACCATTAAAGACATTGAATCTGTCATTTTCACTCTTCCCTCAAAGAATACACAAAGTCCAGACAGTTTTAGAGGTGAGTCCTTCTAAACTTTCAAGTCACATATAATTCCAAACATATATAAACTCTTACAGAAAATAAACTAAATGGAATATTTCCCAGCTCATTTTGTGATGCTAACATATATCATACTAAAATCAGAGAAGGACAATATAAGAAAAGAAAATTATGAGGTAAACATTGTAAACAAAGTGTTATCAATCCAAATTTGGTTTGTATAAAAATATATTACATAACAACTAAATTGGGCTTATTTCAGGAATTCAAGCTTCAACATCAGAAAATCTATTAATGTAGTTTACCACATTAGTCTTTTTTCTTTAGAGAGAAGAATAATATGCTATCAATGCACAAAAAGCACTGCTAAAATTTAATATCCATTTATGATAATTACTTTTAACAAAGCAAAAATAGAAGGGAACTTCTTTCATCTTTGAAGTTAGGATGAAAAAAAAAAAAGAAAAGAAGGGAACTTCTGATAGACTTACAGCAAATACTGTACTCAATGGTAATACATTCAAAACATCCCATTAAAAGCGGGAATAATGCAAGAATGCCTGTAGGACCACTCTGTGTGCACTGCATAATCCCAGGAAACACCATTTTCATCACAGATATTGTAGATTTGCATATGCATGATAATTTTACACCAGACAGAAGTAAAAGTGTCTTCTTTCTCCAATTTCCATAGAATCTTTATATGAACTAGTGGTAGCCCTGGATACTGCTAACTTCATTCTGATTAAAAACTGACCGAAGATCCTGACCTTTACAATAAGATTATAAAAATAACTAATAAATATGAGGATTATAGAGGAAGAAAAAAAATTCATATATATATATATTTGCAATGATATAATATGACAAAAACAAAACGCAAAAAAATGTAGAGCCAGTCAAATGATTATAAGGAATAAGAGAGTTTAGCAAGTTACTGGATCAATATACAAAATCAATTACATTGTTATACATCACCAACAAATAGAAAATGTAATTTTAAATAAGATATCTTACAAGTAAATATAAGTATTATAATTATAATTATAAGAATACAAGATGCCAAAGAATAAATCGAACAAAATATGAAAAAATTTTTAAACTTTACTGAAAGATGTTAATAAGGACAAATGTAGACACCTACTATGTCCATGGATAGAAGACTCAATACTATAATTTGGAACTGATCTATAAACTTAATGAAACTCCTATCAAAATCCCAACAATTTTTTCATGGTACATACTAAGCTGATTCTAAAATGTACATAGAAGAATGAGGGCCCACAAATAGCCAATACAATCCTAAAGAAGGAGATCAAAGTGAGAGAACTTGCCCTGCTTGATATCAAGCTTCAATAATTAAGTCAATGTGGTATTTACAATGGGTATATAACAGTAGTTCTCAACAGAGGATGATTTTTCCCCTCAGGGGGCATTTGGCAATTTTTGATTATTACAACTGGAGAGGAAGGAGGGGATGCTACTGGCATCTAGTGGGTAGAGGCCAGGGATGCTGCTAAACATCCTATAATACACACGACAGCCTCCACAACAAAGAATTATCCTATCCAAAATGTCAGTAGTGCCAAGGTTGAGAAATCCCGGGGGGAGAGATAGACCAATAAAAAACTAATTTTTTTAAAGAAAGGCCAGGCACAGTGACTCATGCCTGTAATCCCAGCACATTGGGAAGCTGAGGCAGTAGAATCACTTGAGGCCAAAAGTTAGAGACCAGCCTGGGCAACATAGCAAGACCCCATCTCTAAAAAAATTAAAAATTAGCTGAGAATAGTGGCACGTGCCTGTAGCACCAGGTACCCACATGAGAGGCTGTGGCGGGAGGATCACTTGAACCCAGGAGTTCGAGGTTACAGTGAGCTATGATCATGCCACAGTACTCCAGCCTGGGTGACAAAATGAGACTCTGTCTCTTAAAAAAGAATAAATAAATAATTTTTTAAAATAATTTTTAAAAGAAAAGAAAATATGACATTGGGGTGGGCATATCCAGCAGGAAACAGCTGGAATACTCATACTGGGTAATTTAAGGAGAGTTTATTTAATAAAGAGACCATTATAAAAGTGAGAACAGGATGTAAGGAAAAAAAAGCTCTCTGGGGCTAGTAACAACAGGAGCTGTAATAGGAGAAGGACTAGTTACTGAAACTCAGAGATACAAAGGGCTGTGTGCAGAAGGCGACTCAGTAGGACCTGGGACCTTTAGTCAAGGGACATAGCCAGCCTGCAGCAACCTTGGAAGGAGGGAGCTGGGAGATAAATACCTTGACTTCACTCACCTCCCACCCTTTGATCGCCTGCCAATGCTCCCCATGGCCAAACCCAATGGGGAACCTGTGGGCAAAGAAGTCATTAATGTAGTTCATACCCGTCAGCCTCCAGGACACAGAGAAGGATAAAGGACAGAGGAGAGTGGATCTGGAGGGGCAAATGGGAGCTTTCCAGTCTGGAGTGGATGCATTTATTAAATAAATGCACCGCTGGGTGCGGTGGCTCACACCTGTAATCCTAGCACTTTGGAAGGCCAAGATGGGAGGATCCCTTGAGCCCAGGAGTTTGAAGTTGCAGTGAGCTATGATGACACCACTGTACTCCAGCCTGGGCAACAGAGTGAGACCCTGTCTCAAAAAAAAAAAAAAATTTAAATAAATAAATAAAACCCCCAAAGAGCAGACCATCAAGGAAAAGATCCATACGTTCAATATTCATCAAATTTACCATAAGGAGAGTAAAAAGACAAGCCACAAGCTAGGACAAATATTGTACCACGTATAAATGACTAAGGATTAGTTTCCAGAATGCATAACAAAGTCCTCTTAATCAGTAAGAAAAAAATAAATAACCCACTAGGGAAAAAAAAATGTAAATGACATGAATAAGCATTTCTCAGAACAGGAAACACAAATGTCCAATAAACGTATAAAGAGATGTTCAACCTTGTTAGTAGTCAGGAAAATACAAAATTAAACCACAATGAGATAACATTTCACACCCACTAGACTGGCAGAAATGAAAAAGTCAGACATCACAAGTCTTGCCCAGGATGTAAAGTAAAAGGAATTCTTACACATTGCCTGCAAAGGAGTCAAATGGTAACTTTGAATTGTAGTTCCTGGTAAAATTGAAGGTGCACGTATCCTATGACACAGAATTTCAACCTTGTGCATATTCTAGAGAAATTCTTGCCCATGAGCATCAGGAGATATAAACAAATATATTCATAGTAGGATTGGTTTTTTTAAATAAACTTTTTATTTTACAAAAATTTTATATTGGCCGGGCATGGTGGCTCACGCCTGTAATCCTAGCACTCTGGGAGGCCGAGGTGGGAGGATTGCTCGAGGTCAGGAGCTGGAGACCAGCCTGAGCAAGAGGAAGACCCTGTCTCTCTACAAAAAATAAGAAAAATTATCTGGGCGTGGTGGTGTGCACTTGTAGTCCCAGCTACTTGGCAGGTTGAGGCAGGAGGATTGCTTGAGCCCAGGAGTTCGAGGTTGCAGTGAGCTATGATGATACCATTGTACTATACCCAGGGCAACAGGGCAAGACTCTGTCAAAAAAAAAAAAATTTATATTTACAGGAAAATTGTGAAGATAATTCCCATGTACTCCATACCAAATTTCCCCTATTATTAACCCCTTACACTAGTATGGTACATTTGCCACATTAATGAACCAATATGGATTCATTATTATCAACTGAAGTCCATATCTAATTCAGATTTCTTTAGTTTACCTAATGCCTTTTCTGCAGAATTGTTTTTAATAACTGGGATACTGGGAAAAACCAAAATGTCCATCAGTAGTAAAATAGATAAATGAATTGTGGTTTGCTCATTCAGGGGTAAAGTAAATAAAGTAGAGTAAATGAATGAACTATAGCGATATGTGTCAACATGATGGATCTGAAAACATTTTGTTGAGTAGTAAAAGCAAGTCTTAAACAAATGCATCCAATATGATTCTATTTATAAAAAGGTCAAAGACAGGCAAAATGAAATCATGTATAATTTGAGGATATTTACATATGTGATAAAACTACAAAGAATAGCAAAGAAATGATTAACAAAAAAAATCCGGATAGTGGTTACCTCTGGCAGAGAGAGACATGATGCTATGGAAGGAACACCTTCATAGGGACAGGAAATGTTCTCTTAAGTCGGGCGGTGGGTGTGTGGGGTTTTGTAAATATTTAAACTGTGTATGTAGATTACATTTTCTTTGGTATATATGATCTCTTTCATAACAACAAATTTTAAGGGCTCCGATCCCCTGCTCTTTTTTTTCCCCCCTGAAAGGGTATTTTCTTTTCTTTTTTTTAAGAGACAAGGTCTCACTCTGTCACCCAGGCTGGAGAGCAGTGGCATCATCATAGCTCACGGAAGCCTAGAACTCCTGGGCTCAAGGGATTCTCCTGTCTCAGCCTCCCAAGTAGCTGGGACTACAGGCATGCACCACCATGCCAGGCTAATATTTCTATTTTTTGTAGAGACAGGGTCTCACTCTTGCTCAGGCTGTCTTGAACTCCTGGCCTCAAGCAATCCTGCCACCTGGGCCTCCCAGAGTGCTAGGATTATAGGTGTGAGCCACCTCCCGAGTAGCTGGGACTACAGGTGTGCGCCACCACACCCGGCTAATTTTTCTTATTTTTTGTAGAGACGGGGGTTTCACTATATTGCCCAGGCTGGTCTTGACCTCATGGCCTCAAGAAATCCTCCCACCTTGGCCTCCCAAAGTGCGGGGGGATTACAGGCATGAGCCTCCATGCCGGGCCCCGAATGCATATTTTCTACATAACCCTCATCCTCCAGCATTTGGCTTAAGGGGAAAGGTGATGTTTTAGAGTCAGAGCAAACAGGAACCCCAGCTGTCCATGCCCAAACCAAAGAAATGTGATATGTCGCTTATCACCCTCTTCAAACCCCACCACACATTATGGTGCTTCCTGTTTCTCAGAAGCTGAAAAAGGTGCTGACATAATGTAAAGAGTGGAAATGAGGCAGTGTACACAGGTCTACCCAGAGCCCTGAGTGTCACTACATGGGCAGGCTGGACACTTGGCTGTGGTTGGGAACAAAGGCCAAACCCCTGCCTTCAGGCAGGAAATCACCCCAAGTTTGAAGATTCGTGGAGCACAGTAACTCTCACCGTAAGAGCGAGAGATACACTGCCATCAGCCCCAAGAGGAGCCTTCTGCGACAGTGAGAGGCAACCTCTCAGTAGGTCACTTTGTTCAGTCACTGCTGGCACTGGACTCCAGATAGGAAACTGCTACCACTGGTGCCCTCCTATTGCTCCACACTCATCTGTCCCTTGTCCGTTCATTTGGTTGTTTATTCCGGTTACCTCATGCCAGCCACTGTTGTAAGCATTGGCAACACGGCAGGGAGCAGGACAAAGCCCTGCTCTACCAACATTCTATCCAGTAGGGGTGTCAGACAACAAACAAACAAAACAACTATAAATTGTGGTAAGTGCGTCAAGGAAAGAATGGCAAAGGTATAGGTAAAAGAACCCAGTGGTCGAGACACTCAAGTCAGGCTGCCTGGGTTTAAGTTCTGCCTCCACTGCCTACACATTGGGCAAGTTAGTCAACCTTTTTAAGACTCAGTCTCCCTTTCTATAAATTGGAAGTGATAATCAAACCTACTGAACAGAGTTGATTGAAGATTTGTTCTTCTAAAAAGTATATATATTGAGTACCTCTATGTGTCAGGCACTAAGGATTAGCAGTGTAAATGAAGGGCAACTCCCTGCCCTCCAGGTGCTTACATCATAGTGGAGGAAGAGTCACTGGACAAGCAAAGGCCATTTCCGATAGTGACAAGGGCTAGGAACTGATGTGATGGAGGGAGATTCAGGAGGTGCTAGGGAGCAAGGGCCACATTATATTAATATGTCTGAAGAGGTGACATTTGAGAGCTAAATGATGGAAAGGAGCCAGCTATATGAAAGCCTGGGGGCGGGAGGGATAGCAAGTGTGAAAGTACAGTAGCGGGAATGAAGTAGATGTGGCTGAGGAACAGCAGGAAGACAGAGATGGCTGGAGCACATTAGTGGTGGTGGTGGAGGGGTAGGAGAAGAGGCTAGGGAGGGAAGGGAGGACCCATGCAGGCCCGTGCAGACCCAAAAAAGGACTTTGCATTTTATTCCAGTAATGACAAGTCACTGAAGGTTTAAAGCAGAGGAGGGACATTATCTGACTTATGTTCTTAAAAGATCTCTAGCTTTTGTGTAGACACAGATGAGGGTGTTCATGTTTAATCAGGGAAACAAGTTAGGATGCTATTGCTCTATGGTTAGTGGCTCTTACTCGGGCCCATAGCAATACGGGCTGAATGGTATAGTATGGGCTGGAGGAGAAGGCAGAATCCCATTGTGCAAGGCTTTGTAGTGGGCGCCTAATCTCTGTCTTCTCCCATTTCCTTGCAGCTTCTTTTCTCTCCTTGGAATCCAGATCTAAATTCCACTTTCTACAGGAAAAGTCTTCCTTCCCCCTTTTGTATTCCATTTTCTCTGCAAATGAAACTGGGGTCCCTACCACCTTTCCCCCAACCTGCTGCCTCATGGCCCTGGAGCTGTCTCATGTGACTCAGATGTCAGCTGGGCTCTCTCAGGCTCCTGAGACCTGGATAGCAGGCTCAAACTCCTGTTTGCCCACGTGCAAGCCGAAGCATTTGCCAGGGTGTCTGCAAGTTCCCAGGAGCTTGCGTTTGCATGACTACCACTGGGGCGCTGCTGATACTGTGTGGTTAGCGCTGTGTGGCTCAACAGGACATTCTGCGAGTGCTGCCCCTGTTCTGCACCCCACAGAAGGCAGCCCTTCGGTTGATCCCCATCCACACAGCCAAGCTGACCACCCATCCCGATCTCCCTGCCACAGAAGCAACCTCAAACTGAACACAAGTGCTTCTGTTCTTTGAAGTCCTGTGGCTACCCCACGGTGCTGGAGTTTCCTCTTCTCCATCCTCTTTCCATTCTCCTTGTCTCCAGCCTTGTGCCATCTTGTCAGCTCTCCCTATCTCCTCACCCAATTCCAGTTCATTTCTAATACGCAGCCATTTCTGGAGCCCGTCTGTGACAGCTCGCAGTTCGCCCATGGACCTACGATATCAGTTCCCCACCTCCCTCTAGTGGCGGGTCCAGGTATTTACAAAAAATTCCTTCCAGAGACGGATCCTGGGGCGGGCTGCAAGGCTGCCCATTGCTGCCCCTGCACACAGTGGTTCTAAAAGTTTAAGGTGCTTAAGACATATCAGAAAAGGAAATGAAACCTGTATGACACGAAAGCCTGGGCTGAGGGAAGCCAAGCTCTGTGTACTGTCCCCCCGGCGGGGGCAGTTTTCTGGGTTGTGGACATGCCCCAATACCGCCCTCCGGTGGCCGGCAGGTGTTAATTCTAAGATCGCACTGTCCTCTCCTCAGAGGTGAAGGCCCGAGCACCACGTGCCCCTTCTCCGCCCGCCGACAGCCCATCCACCGGGCGCACAGGGTGTAGGGAGCCAAGCCCCTGGACCCAGTTCCGCCTCCTGCACAGGAGCCATTAGACCTCTGGGGATCTGTCCCAGCCGACCCCCAGCAGCAGCCTGCGTCCAGTCAAGGGAGTGAGGGACCCTGAGCTTGGAAAGCAGAGGAGCTGGAGAGCTACCACCCTTGGCCTCAAGTCCTTCTCTAGACCACTCTAAGCCTCACAGCTTCTTGCTCCTCACCCTCAGCATTTGGCCCAGTGGGCAGCAAGAACAAACCCAGGAGTCAGGGGTGACTGGCTAAGTTGGGGCCAAAGTCACTGACAGAATTGGAATTGTGTCAAAATATCACTTTTTATGTCCTCATCCCTCAAACCCGTATCAGTGTGAGCTCTGTGAAGAAAGGCGCCCTTCTTACTCATCCCTCAGATCCCAGCACAGTGCTGGCACACCAAGGCATCCATAAATATCAGCTGCCAGAATGAATAGCTGGAGGGACGAATGAGTGTAATGAGTAGGGCTTATTCACTGCCACCTGCCTTCTCATCCTGCCCCTCGAGGGCAGAACGCTATGGGTTTTTTTAAAAAGTTTCCCCTGCTCCACTTCTGGCCTCCATTATTTATTCCCCTCTAGCCTTTGTCCCCCAAATCTGCCCTTGTTGTCAGAGCACTGCGCTAGGAGTCAGGAGTACCGGTTTTGCCATCAATTAGCTCTTCATGTCTCTCATGGCCTCATCTTAAACTGAAATGGGCTCTCTCTTGACCCCAGGATGTGAGTGGGATGGAAGGTGCCCAACCTCACTTAAGACTGTGGTGTCCAGACCCAGAGTTGCAATTTTATCTTTTTTTTCAGTATCAAAAGTGTTATATGCATGATATAAAAAATACATACATATACATTCATAAAGGTATAAAATTAAGTCGTCCAGAAGTATCCTCTGTCAGTTCGGGATGTTGTTACTTTATAGACTCGATTCAGTCATGCCTCACACTAACCCGACCAGGGGGTTATTTGATTAGCATGTTTCATAGGTGAGGAAAGTGAGAATTAGAGAGGATTATAGAGGGCAAGTAACTTGCCTGAGGTCACAGGCTAGTGAATGGTAGGCTGGTGTACAGCATGAGGACAAAAGATTAGGTGCCTGAAGTTATAGTTAGATAGTTAGAATGAACAATATGCGATAGCACAACAAAGTGACTATAGTCAACAATAAGTTAGGGTATACTTTAAAATTCCTAAAAGAGTGGAATTGGAATGTTCCTAATGCAAAGAAATGATAAATGCCTGAGGCGAAGGATACCCCCATTACTCTGATTTGATTAATGCATATTGTATGAATTATAGGGTAATTTACATGTGTATCAAAACATCATATGTACCCTATAAAGATATACAACTGTTATGTACCCATAATAATTAAAAATACAATTAAAAACAAAAAACCAAAAAAGCTAGAGACGATGGTGATCTGGACAAGGGTGGGAAAGATGGAGAGAATGACAGAATCGAGAGATCTTTCGGAACTGAACTCAAGAGGACTCGTTGAAAGTTCATGGGAAACTCCACGGTTTCTGGCTTAGGTACCTAAAAAAAAACAAAAAAGATTAAGTGCCTGAAGAGCATTCTGAAAAAAAGCAAATCTTCCCAAAATGCTTGGCTTTAATGAGCTGACCTTGTGATTTCTGTTGCTCAGACTGTGGATGCAAAAGTTAAAATGTGCCAGCTATAATCAGCCACAGGGGGATTTCTGAGTTGGGCAGGGGTGGGGCGTATACCTACTTTGGGCCCCCACAGCTCCTGTTCTTGTAACTCTAGGTTAGTTTCCTTGTCACTGGATTCTGTGTTCCTTCAGGGAAGCCAATGTATTTTATCTTTCAGCTTTACTGAGGTATAATTAACATATGATAAGCTGGACATAGTTAAGGTGTGCAATTCAATAAGTTTAGAATTTGTATACACCTGTGAAACCATCACCACAATCCAGATAGTGAGCAGATCAATCACCCCCAAAAGTTTCCTCTTGCCTTTTAGCAATCCCTTCCTCCCAGGCAATCAATCACTGACCTGTTTTTTGTCATTATTGATTAGTTGGCATTTTCTAGAATTTTATAAAAATGGGATCATACTTAGCCTGGCTTCTTGACTGGGTATGATTATTTTGAGATTTGCCCACATTATTGTATGTATCAAAAGTTTATTCCTGGTTTGGTTAACTTTAAGTTAACATGTAGTAAAAATAACTTTTTTGGTGGACAGCTCTACAAATTTTAACTTGTATAGATTTGTGTAACCATTACAACAATCAGGATATAGAACAGTTCCATCATCCCAAAAAACTCTCTCATGCTATCTTTTTGTCATCCTGCCTCCCTCTACTCTGTACCCCTGGCAACCACTGATCTGTTCTCCATTAATGTAGTTTTGGCTTTCCAGGAATGTCATCTTAATCAGACAGGCTTCTTTTACTCATCATAATGACTTTGAAATTCAGACAAATTGTTTGTTTCTTTTTTTGCTGAGTAGTGTTCCATTGCATGGATGCATTACAACTTGTTTATCCATTTGTTGAATGATATTGGGTTTCTTCCAGTATCTGACAATTAGGAAGAGAGCTGACAATTAGGAAGAGAGCTGCTATAAACATTTGTGTACAGATGTTTGTGTGAACATAAATATTTATTTCTCTAGAACAACTACCTAGGAGTAGGATCGTTGGATCACATAGTAAGTGTATGTTTATAAGAAACTGCCACATTGTTTTTTTAAAGTGACTGCCATTTTGCATTTCTATATGCAATGCATGAGAGCTCTAGTTGTTCCATATCCTCCTGAGCACTTGGCTAGTATTTTTTATTTTAACCATTCTAGTAGATGTGTAGTGGTATCACATTATAGTTTTCACTTGTATTTACCCAATAGCTAATGACACTACAATATTTGCATTTAATGTAACTGTTGATATGTTATGGCTTGTCTGCCGTTTTATTTGTTTCCTCGTTTTTCATTTCTTTTTTTCTTTTTACTGTCTTCCTATGGGTTACTTAAACATTGGTTGTTCATATGTCTTCTTTGATGAAATGACTTTTCAAACATTTTGTGCATTTTAAAATTGGGTCATTTTTCTTACATTGTTGCATTGTAAATGTTTTTTATATATTTTAGATATGAGTCCTTTATCCATTATAGGATTTGCAAATATTTTCTCCCAGTCTGTGGCTTGACTTTTCATTTTCTTGATAGTGTCTTTTGAAAAGCAAAAGTTTTCAATTTTGATGAAGTCCAATTTGTCAATTTTTCACTTATGAATTGTGATTTTGGTGCTATAGCTAAGCAATTTTTGCTTAACCCAAGGTCACAAAAATATTCTTCTATGTTTTCTTCTAAACTTTTATAGCATTAGCTCTTGAATTTATGATCTATTTGGAGTTAGTTTTTGTGTATGGTGTGAGGTATGTGTATAAATTCTTTTTGCATGTAGAAAATATTCAATTGTCCCAGCAAAATTTGATGAAAATATAACTGAATTGCCTTGGCATCTTTATTGAAAATGAATTGACTATAAATGTGACTATAATTTTATTATATTATAATTGACTATAAATTTTGGTACTCTCAGTTCCGAATCTCACATATATATATCTCCTTATGTTACTACCATACTGTTTTGATCACTGTAGCTTTATAGCAGGTTTTTAAATAGGTTAGTGTGAGTCCTCAAACTTTGTTCTTTTTAAATATTGCTTTGGCTATTTGGAATCTCTTGCATTTTCACAGGAATTTTAGGGTCAGCTTGTCAATTTCCATAAAAGAGCATACTGGGATTTTGATAGGGATTGTGTTGAATATAGATCAACTGGGGGAGAATTGCCAACTTAATAATATTCAGATTTCCAATTGGTAAACATAGAATGTCTCTCCATTTATTTGTCATCTTTAATTTCACTCATCAATATTTTATAGTTTTTAGTGTACAAATCTGGCAGGTTTTTGTTAAATTTATTTTTAAGTATTTTATTGTCTTCGATGCTATTTGAATGGAATAATTTTCTTAGTTTCATTGTTTGAATTGCCAGTCTACAAAAATATAATTGATTTTTTATATATTGATCTTCTATTCTGAAAACTTGTTGGACTTGTTTATTGTTGTAGTAGATTTTTCTTTCTTTCTTTTTTTTTTTTGCAGTTCACAAAATTTTACTAAGATGGAAATACTGCTAACTACATAGAAACTACTTGCCTAAGCCAAAATCCATGAGGTTCATATGAACTTTTACACAAATTCAAAAACAAATGGCATATTCGAAACTATAAGGAAGTATCCTGATGCCCAGGTGAGGCAGGCTGAGGTGAATGAGTCTGCGCATTTATTTTAAGCTGTTGAAGAGTTTGTGGGCCATGCAGTGGTCCCTTGCATGCGAGAAGTCAAAGAGCTCCTCTGTGCAGTCCTCTTCTGTATGCGATCGGGAGGAGACAGGCTCGTCACAGAGATCTAGCCACTCCCGGGCCTTCACACATGTCTCCAGCTGCTCTAATTGCTCTCTCACTGTTGTTAGGGGATTCACTAATTCCTCCTCCTCCTCTTCCTCCTCCTTGGGATCTCTGGACCCGGTCAGCATCTCTCGTTCATCCTCCAGACCCATGTCCAGCTATGGTTTCGGATTCAACATGAGCAGCAACAGTGGCACCTAATCAGTAGGTTTTTCTTGTGTGGGAATTCCTTAGGATTTTCTAATACAGGATCATGTTATCTGCAACAGTTTTACCTCTTGCTTTCCAATCTATGAGTCCTTTATTTCTTTTTCTTGCCTTCTGGCACTGGCTAGAACTCCCTGTACAATGTTGAATAGAAGTACTGAGAGCAGACTTCCTTGCAGTCCCAAACATTTGGTAAATATGATGTTAGCTATAGGCATTTCATAGATGTCCTTTATCAGGTTGAGGAAATTTCCTTCTATTTCTGGTTTGTTGAGAGGTTTTATTTTTTGTTTTTTATTAAATTATGAGTGGGTGTTGGATTTGGTCCAATGGTTTTTCTGAATCTAGTGAGATGATCATATGGTTTTTGTCCTTTATTCTATTCTATTAGTGGGTACATTAAATTGCCTTAAATTCCTGGGATATATCCCACTTGGTCATGGTGTATACTCCTTTGTATGTGTTGCTGGATTCAATTTACTAATGTTTTGTTGAGGATGTTTGCACTTCTATTTAGTGAGGAATCTGTCTAAATCTGTTTTGTGCTGCTATAACAGCATATATGGGACTGGGTAATTTATAGTGAACAGAAATTTATTTTCTCATAGTTCTGGAGACTGGGAAGTCCAAGATCAAGGCAACAGCATATGGCGAGAGCCTTCTTGCTGCACCATCACATGGACAAAGGCAGAAGGACAAAGAGGCAAAAGGATAGTGAACTTGCTTTTTTATAATGGCATTAATCCCACCTATGAGGGCAGAGCACTCATGGCCAAATCACATCCCAAAGATCCCACCTCCCAACACTGCCACAATGGCAACCGAATTTAAACATGAGTTTTAGAGGGAACAAATATTCAAACCATAGCAGATTTGATCTGTAGTTTTCTTTTCTTGTGATATCTTTATTTAGCTTTGATATCAGAGTAATACTGGCCTCATAGAATAAGTTGAGAAATGTTGCCTCCTCCTCTGTTTTCTGGAAAAGTTTGCACAAGATTGGTATTATTTTTTCTTTAAATATTTGGTAGAATTCACCAGAGAAGCCATCTGGGACTGGACTTTGGCCGGGGGGTGGGAGTGTTAAATTACTAATTCCATTTTTTTTTTTTTTTGAGGCAGGGTCTTGCTCTGTTGCCCTGGCTAGAGTGCAGTGGCATCATCATAGCTCACTGCAACCTCAAACTCCTGGGCTCAAGCGATCCTCTTGCCTCAACCTCCCGAGTAGCTGGGACTACAGGCATGCGCCACCACACTGGCTAATTTTACTTATTTTTTGTAAAGATGGGGTCTTCCTCTTGCTCAAGTTGGTCTCTAACTCCTGGCCTCAAGCAGTCCTCCCGCCTCGGCCTCCCAGAGTGCTAGGATTACAGGCATGAGCCACTGCACCCAACCACTAATTCAATATTTTTACTTGTTATAGCTCTATTCAGTTTTTCTATTTCTTATTGAGTCAGGTTCAAAAATGTCTGTCTTTCTAGGAATTTTTTCATTTCATTGAAGTTGTCTAATTTGTTGGCATGAAGCTATTCATAGTATTCCCTTACTATATTTTTATTTTGGTAATGTTGATAGTAATGTTCCCTTTTTCATTCCTAATTTGATAATTTGTGTCTTCTGTCTTTTTTCTTCATCAGTCTAGCTAAAATTTTGTCGATCTTGTTGATTTTTCAAAGAGTCAATCTTTGGTTCATTGATTTTTCTCTATTTTTTAATGTTTTCTATTTAACAGATTTCCTCTCTAATCTTTATTTCTTTCCTTCTGCTTGCTTTGGGTTGAGTTTACTTTTGTTTTTCTAATTTATTAAAGTGGAAGCTTACATTATTGATTTGAGATATTTCATTTTTTCTAATGTAAGCATTTACAGCTATAGATTTTCCTCTAAACACTAGTTTAGCTATGTCCCATGAATTTTGATATGTTATATTTTCATTTTCATCCAGATCAAAATATTTACTAATTTCCTTTGTGATTTCTTCATTGATCCATTGATTATTTAGAAGTGTGTTGTTTAATTTCCAAATATCTGTAGATTTACTAACTTTTCTTCTGTTGTTGATTTTAATTTTAATTCCATTGTGGTCAGAGCACATGCTTAGTACAATTTCATTACTTTTAAATTAATTGAGACTTGTTTTACAGCCTAGCGTATGATCTGTCCTGGGGAATGTACCATGAGCACTTGAGAAGTGTATTCTGATGTTGTTGGATTGACTGTTCTATAGATGTCAGTTAAGTCAAAATAGTTGATAGTATTGTTTAAGTCTTCTATATGTTTGCTGATGTCTGTCTAATTGTAGAGCAGAAGTTTTAAATTTTGATTAAGCTCAATTTTTGAACTTTTTGTTCTTTTATGTCATGTCTTAGAACTCCTCCCACAAATTTTGATATGTTGAATTTTCATTTTATTTCTATTCAAAACATTTTCTTACTGTCATTGAGACTTCCTTTTTAACCTACAGATTATTTAAATGTTGTATAATTTCCCAGTGTTTATAGATTTTCCTGTTATCTTTTTGTTATTGATTTCTAGTTAATTCCATAGTTAGAGAATGTATTTTATGCCATTCCAATTATTTTAAACTTGTTAACTTTAGTTTTATAACTCTGGATATGGTCTGTCTTGGTAAATGCTGCATGTGCACTTGACAAGAATGTGTTGGGTGGAATGCTGTATAAATATCCATTAGATCCACTCAATTGATGGTGTTATTCAGTTCTTCTATACCCTTGATGATTTTCTGTCTACCAGTTTTACTGAATACTGAGAAAGGAGTGAATTCCTTAACTATAATCACATACTGTATAATTGTACAAGTGTATAATTGTAGATTTGTTTGTTCTGTCATTTCTGTCAGTTTTTACTGCATGTACTTTGAAGTTCTACTGTTAGTTTTCTACACATTTAGGATTATTATCATTATTTAATATCCCTGGTAATTTTCCTTGTTCTAAAGTCTATTTGTCTGATATCAATACAGCCATTCCTGCTTCCTCTTGATTAGCATTTACATGACATACCTTTTTCTATCTTTTTACTTTTAGCCTATCTTTATCATTTTATTTTAAATTAGTTTCTTCTAGATAGCATATAGGTGGGTTATTTTAAAAATCTGGGTGTGGTGGTTCACGCCTGTAATCCTAGCACTCTGGGAGGCTGAAGCGGGAGAATTGCTCGAGGTCAGGAGTTACCAGTCTGAGCATAAGCAAGACCCTGTCTCTATAAAAAAATAGAAAAAATTAGCCAGGTGTGGTGGTGCACGCCTATAGTCCCAGCTACTCGGGAGGCTGACAGGAGGATCACTTGAGCCCAGGAGTTTGAGGTTGCTGTGACCTATGATGACGCCACTGCACTCCACCCAGGGTGACAGAGTGAGACTCTGTCTCAAAAAAAAAAAAAAAAAACCTATTCTGACAATCTTTTGTCTTTTAATTGGTGGGTTTAGACCATTGATATTTTAAAAATTGACATAGAAGTTACATAACATAAATAATCAATTTACCGTTTTATTTATTTTTTTCCTTTTCATTTTTTTGTATTTTTTAAAATGTAAGTCGATTTAGGGGGTATGGTAGTTTTTTGTTATGTGGCTGAATTGCAAAGTGGAGAAGTCTAGGCTTTTAATATACTTGTCACCTGAATAGTGTACATTGTACCCAGTAGGTAATTTTTCATCCTGTACCCCTCTTCCACCCTCCCCCTTCCTAGTCTCCAATGTCAATATCACTCTGTATGACCATGCATACCCATTGCTTAGCTCCCACTTATAAGTGAGAACACTTATTTAATTTTACCATTTTAAAGTATATAATGCAGTGGCCTTTAGTACATTCACAATATTGTGCAACCATCACCAGGATCTAATTTCACAATATTTGCACATCTGAAAAGGAAACCCTGTAACTATTAAGTAGTCACTCCCCATTTCCCTTCTTCCAGCCCCTGGCAACACTAATCTTTCAGTCTCTATGGATTTCCCAGTTCTGGATATTTTATATAAATGAAATCATACAATATGTGACATTTTGTGTCTAGCTTCTTTCACTTAGCACATATTCAAGGTTCATCCATATTGCAGCACGTATCAGTACTTTATCCTTTTTATGGATGAATAATATTCCATTGTATGTATATATCATATTTTGTTGGTGGACATCAGTTCATCAACAGTTGATGAATATTTGGGTTGTTTTCACTTTTTGGCTATTATAAATAATGCTGCTATGAACATTCATGTGAAAGTTTTTGTGTGAACATGTTTTCATTCCTTTTGGGTATATAACTAGAAATGGGATTGCTGAGTTATAACTTTAACTTTTTAATGAACTGACATATTCTTCACCACAGCAGGTATACCATTTTACATTCCTACTAGCAATGTATTAGGATTCCAATTTCTCTCTGTTTTCACCAACTTTTGTTATTTTCTGTGGTGTTGTTTTTTTAAAACAGCCATCTTAGTGGTTTTGAAATGCTATCTCATTGTGGTTTTGATTTGCATTTCCCTAATGACTAATTGTGTTAAGCATTTTTATTGCTTTTTGGTCATTTATGTATCTTCTTTGGAGAAATGTCTATTTAAATCCTTTATCCATTTTTAAATTGGGCGGTTTGCCTTTTTATTGTTGAGTGGTAACAGTTCTTACATACTCTGGATTCTAGACCCTTGTCAGATGTATGATTTACAAGCATTTTCTCCCATTCTGTGAACTGTCTTTTCACTTTCTTGATAGTGTCCCTTGATGCACAAAAGTTTTTAATTTTATTGAAGTCCAATTTATATATTTTTTTCTTTTTATGCTTATGGTTTTGATGTTATATCTAAGAACCCATTGTCAAATCCAAGATCATGAGTGTTTATACCTATGGTTTTCTTCTAAGAGTTTTATAGTTTCAGCTCTTATATTTAAGTCTTCGGTCCTTTTTGAGTTAATTTTTGTATATAGTGTAAGGTAACCATATTCTTTTGCATGTGCTTATCCAGGTGTCACAGCACCATTTGTTGAAAAGACTACTCTTTCCCTATTGAATGGTCTTGGAACCTTTGTTAAAAAATGAATTTATGGACTCTTAAGTCTATTCCATTGATCTATATATCTGTCCTTGTGCCAGTACCACACTGTTTATATTACTGTAGCTTTGTAGTAAGTTTTGAAGTCTGGAAGTGTGAATCCTCCAACTTTGTTCTTCCTTTTTCAAGATTGTTTTGGCTAGTCTGGGTCTCTTACAACTACATATGAATTTTAGGATCAGCTTGTCCATGTCTGCAAAAAAGGCAGTTGGATATTTTATAGAAATGGCATTGAATCTATTGATCAACTTGGGAAGTATTTACATCTTAACAATATTAAGTCTTCCAATCCATAAACATAGCCTATCTTTCCATTTATTTAGGTCTTCTTTAATTTATTTCAACAATATTTGCTGGTCAAAACAACCAACCATAATTCTTTGAGAATGAGGTCCATTCTGCTTCCTCTGGTTCCAAGAACCTATACTAAGAATGCTGGCTGTTGTCTTCTAGGCTGTCATAAAGCTGGGGAGAGGGGAATGAAGCTTAGGTACATTGACACACCACAATGTTTTCCTACTGAAATTCAGCTGGTTTTTTCTTGATTAAACATTTACCTCGTTGCTGCAAACATTTCATTCGTTTCCAGAGTGCCAATAAAGTTGATCCTAACAGTTTTTGCCAATTTTTTTTTTTTTTGCTGTTTTGTGAAACAAAACTGTTTTGGAGGGAGGAGATTTTGGAGTTTCCTACTTCATTTTTGCTGACACCACTCCCAGATCATTTACATTTAATGTAATTACTGATATAGTTGACTTTGTGTCTACCATTTTATTATTTGTTTTTTCTGTTTTTGTTTGGTTTTGGTCGTTGTGGTTGTTCCTCTGTTTTCTCTTTCCTGCCTATGCCTGGGTTATTTGAACAGTTTTTAGTATTCCATTTAAATGCATCTATTGTGTTTTTAACTCTATTTTTATAGTTCTGTTTGTTTTGGATTTTCTTCTTTTAGTGGTTACTCTAGGGGTTATAATATTCATATTTATCTCTTCAAGGTCTACTTAGAATCAATATGTTACCATTTGAAGTGTAACGTAAAACTTTAGGTTTGTGGTCTTATGTATTACATTTACATACATTGAAAACACCATCAAAAAATGTTATAATTTTTGTTTCAACTGTAAAACATAAAGAACTCAAGAACGGAATAGAGTGTTATATATTAATCCAGATTGTCACCATTTCTGTTGGTCTTTTTTTCATTCTTGATTGTCCAAGTTAACTTCTGGTATCATTTCCCTTCTGTCTGAAGAACTTCTTTTAGTAATTATTTTAGAACAGGTCTGCTGTCAAGGAATTGGTATAGCCTACTACAAACCTAGGCTCTATGGTACAGTCCATTGCTCTTAGGCTATAAACCTATAGGGCATGTTACTGTTCTGAATACTGCAGGCAATTGTAACACAATGGTAAGTATTTATGTATCCAAACATATAAAAGGTACAGTAAAAATACATTATAATCACATGGGACCACTGTCATATACGCAGTCTGTTCACTGAAACATTGTTATGTGGTACATGACTGTAGTCGTATTATTTTCCATTCCCACCAGCGGCTTAGGAGCATTCCAGTTGTTCCATGTCATTGCCAACACTTGGCGCAGTTAACCTTTTCCATTTTAGCCACCCTAGTGGATGTGTAGTGGGATTTCATTGTGGTTTTAACTTGCACATCCCTAATGACTAATGATGTTGAGCATCTTTTCATATGCTTATTTTTCATGTGCATATCTTTTTTTGGTGAAAAATCCATTCAAATCTGCCCATTTGGGTAGTCTTATTTAGTTGCAGACATTCTTTATATATCTTACATACATGCCCTTTATTGGATATATGTTTTGCAAATATTTTCTCCCATTCTGAGCCACCATATTTTATTCATCTCTGTGTGGCTTCCCCTCCATACTCTACCTGATCCGTTCCCCTTTCTCTCCATTGCTACCACCACCACCTGGTTCCTCTGTCCTGGATCATCCTCCTACTCCAACCTCCCCAGTGGTCAGCCTCCTTGTTTCCACACTTGCGCCGCTGCAGTACAGTCTGCCAACAGCAGCCAGTGAGCTTTCTAAAATGCACTCTGGATCATTTCACCCCTATGTGTGACATCCTTCAAAGGCTCTCCATTCCCTTGGCATAAAGCCCCAAGCCCTGACTAGAGGCTTCAAATGCTGCACCTTATTTGACCCCTGCCTACCTTATGAACCCCAGCTTGTAACATTCCCCACCTTGTCCACGCTGCAGCCACACCAACCATTTCCCTCAAATAGACTGAGCTTGTTCTCTCCCCAAGGCCTAGGCACTAGCTACTCCCTCTGCCTGGAATGCTCTTCCCCCTGTTCTGCACATTGTCCCCCTTTCTATCACTTAGAGAGCTAAAATGTCACCTCCTCAGACATTCCTAGAACACCAAATCTAATGTGACCACCTCCATACTTTCTATGACATTATGCTATTTTATTTCTCTACAGATTAGTTACCACTGTGTGACACTTGCCTTGTTTATTTGTTTACTGCCTGCCTCTACTATAATGGAGTATGAGTTTCATGAGAGCAGGGACTTTGTCTTATTCATCTCTATATCCCTAGTGTCTAGAGCCATGTCTGGCACATAGTACAGGCATAGTACATTCTTGTGGAATGTCTATGCCTATAGCACCTACTTCTGTGCCTGGTACCTGGGCACTAAGTAAATGTTTAGTGTCTGAATTTGTCTAGTAATCCATTCCCATGGCAGCACCAATGGTCAGTAAGCATCCCTGGGCTAGAAGAGAGAAAAGACACACATGTAGGAAAATGACATGAGAAAATTTGCAGAGAAGACTAAAAGAGATCAATTCCTTCAGAAAGATCCTGGGAGCTTTGTGGCAGTATTGCTACGTCTCTGGTCCTGGTGTGAGCTGCCACCCAAAGGAGGGCTGGGCCCACACAGAAAACACACGGGTAGCAGCAGTACAGTCAGCAGCACAGCGTCCTCACAACCTGCCTGTCAAAGGAAATTGGATCCTTTTGACCTCAGCTGCTGTTTACTCTGCTCCTGTACTTCCTGGTGTCTGCAAGTTGATTTTCCCACCCAACAAGCCTAAGCACAGTGGGTCAGCCCTCTTATGCCCCGGTGACAGCTCGCTGCTCCCATGGCTCCTGCCTGCTCTCAGGCCAGTACCACCAGGCCTGCTGGCTGCACATGGCGCCTGGAGTGCGTGGACAGTTTTGGCAACCCAGCACCACTTTTTTTCTCCTCGTGGACTCTCCTATAGGCCTCATCTCTCCCTGAGAGTGTCTGAGGACTCTCTGTGAGGAGCTTGCATTGCCTTGGTGAATCAAGAGGGCTGCTAAGCCCCCACCTAGGTCATGGAAAGGAGCTGCTTTGCTGAGCACCAGGCCCTCTCCAAGTCCTAAAGAGAATAGTGTCCACCCACACTGTCTTGGTCTGGGAGAGAAGTTTTCCTGGGGTCAAGACCTTTGCCTGTGCTCCCAGGAGTCAGGTGAGGCCTCACTCAGTCTTCTCTGTAATCAAGAGTCATGATGTAAATAAACTCCCAGAAGCACCAGCTTCTTATCTGAGGTGAGGACTCCAGAAGCCAGGGCGTGGTGGGCAGGGCTCATTAGACAAGGCCATTCTCTCTGTTCTGTGGCAGAACCTTTTCTAGGAGGTCGCCACCCAGGGCATGGCCTTGCTTGTGGCTGTGTCTGCAGGGACTTCCTGGCTCACAGGTGAGGTGGTCGAGGCGGCACACGCTGGGTCCTCTCACTCCTCTGTCCACTGGGCACCTCATCCAGCACTCCAAGGTGGTACTTGTGCCCTGAGGCACTGGCCTGAAGCTCAGGAGGGGAGTCTGCCTAACCAGGTTTGAGTCTGAAGAGCCAGGCAGCTGCTCAGGGACTCTCGGATTTTGTTCGGCTGACATGTCCCTGCCTCCATTCTTAGCCTTGGATGGTCTGGGGAGGAATTCCAGGGACAATTCTTCCTCTTTTTTAGAGTGCCTAAGGTACTGCCCTTTCACAGGCTAGTTCTTGGCTTTCAGTTCCAGGCCAAGTCCCCTGTGTGCCCAGGAGGCTTGCTCAGGGGGAATCTGAGGAGGTGAGCACTCAGCCTAGGATGCAGGCCTTCCTGGGCCTTGGTGCCGTGGGAGAGGGAAGGACTTTCACCAGAGCAGGCCTCACTCAGCAGTCACCTCAGAAAACCCCATCTCTGCCTTTGCTTGGGTCCTGGCCTCGCTGGTGTCTGTTCAAAACCTACTGACCAGGAAACAGGTGCTCTGTTTACCAGGTGGCACCTGCCTACCTGCTTTAGCCAAAGTCCATCCTCAATTCCTGGCCCCACCCTTTTTCCCCACAGCACTGTGCCTGCGCCCTTCTCTCTCTCCTAGACCTCAGGTGCCCTCCTCCAAGGAGGTGGAGGGAGTGGTTCTCTACATTAGCCAGCAGGGGGTGCTGCTGCCACAGGGTCAGAGCTCCCAGGGTTCTGGGGTTGGGGGAACCAAGCTGCTAATCCGGTGGGAACATAGGTGGCCCTGGAGGTAGACTGTGGTCTTGCTGGACAGCAGAGCGGTGATGTACTGATAGCCATGCCCCATCCAGCAGTGGGGGCACCCCTATCTACCTTTCCCTGCCTGTTGTGCTCACACATCCAATGTCCAAAGGGCAAGGCCGAGCAGTCTTGGGGCATCGTTTCAGGTTTTAGCCATAGTCACCAGTGACTTAGGCATTCCTGGAGCAGGCCGTGACCTTTTTACTTCCTACCCTATTCTCTTTAGCTCAATTCCCTTGGCTCCACAGACTCCTAACCCAGGACAGAAGTCAAGGCCCAAGGGCTTGTCTGGGCCCTGGCTGCGGGCATATATGCCCCCTAGGCAGAGTGGGGGGTCTCCCTATGCTTCTCCTGGGAAGGGGAACATAGGGAGGGCCTGGAAAGTGTCCTGCTCCAGCCAGTCCCATATCCTGGCCTTCACCAAATCCCATCATCTGAGTCTACTCTCAAGTAGGTCCACTTTTCTCCATCCCCTATGGCCACAGACCTAATCTGCCTGCATCACTTAAGCTGCCTTCTGTCCACCTTCCTGCCTCCAGTGTGCAGCAGGGTCCCATATAGGGTGCAGCAAGCGAGGTCTTAAGTTAAAACTTTTCAGGAGGCTTTCACGCTTACGGTCATGTAAGTACAGAGTTGGCTCCTAAGAGTGAGTGCCTCTTTAAATGCTGTGCCCTAGGACTGCAGTCTCCAATCCCCCTGGGCCACAGACCGGTACAGGTCCAGCCCTAGGCATGTTAGGAACCAGGCTGCACAGCAAGAGGTGGTGGGGGGGTAAGTCTGTATTTACAGCTGCTCCCCATTGCTCGCACCGCCCCCCATAGGTGGAAAAATTGTCTTCCATGAAACCGGTACTTGGTGCCAAAAAGGTTGGAGACTGCTGCTCTAGGAGACTGTTTGCCTCACCCTAGTCCTGCCCTAGTGTGCCACAGGCATCATCCCTCTGTGGCAGCCATAGAGAGCTTTCTAAAGCATAGGTTAGGGCCCCAGTCACCCACACAGTCCTGAGTTAGAATTCAGGGCTGAGCAACATTTCATGACCATTAGATGTCCCTAAGTCTTTGGCATTCTGAAGTCACCTGCTCCAATAAAAGCAATTTACAGGCCAGGCATGGTAGCTCACGCCTGTAATCCTAGCTTCTCTGGGAGGCTGAGGTGGGTGGATTATCTTGAGCTCAGGGGTTCAAGACCAGCCTGAGGAAGAGTGAGACCTGGTCTCAAGGAAAAAAAAAATCAGCCGGGTGTCATGGTATGCACCTGTAGTCCCAGCTACTCGGGCGGCTGAGGCAAGAGGATCGCTTGAGCCCAGGAGTTGAAGGTTTCAGTGAGCTGCAATGATACCACTACACTCTACCCAGGGCAACAGAGCGAGGACTTCGTCTCCACAAAAAAAAAAAACAATGCAACTAGATGACCGTACTCACAACTCCCCACCTTAAAAAAAAAAAGCAATTTACACTCACACCCCAGACCATTTTGATCATCAGCCCAAACATCTGATGACAGACCCTGGTCTGGGCCTTGGATCCAGAAGGGGAGGAACCATCGGTACCTGCCCCGAGCAGCCTCTGTCTGCCAGGATAAGGTCCAGAAACCTGAGTACAGCACTCAGGTTCTTTAGAGCACAGCTCCCACTGGCTGGTCCAGCCTCAGCTCCTGGGGCAGCCATTCCAGGCCACATTGAAAGCAAGATCTGTTCTGCTCTTCTGAGCCTCCAGGCCTTTCCTTGGGCTGTTCCCACATCCTCGAGTGCCCTCCCTACTCTTGGCCTATTAAACTTTAACTCAGCCTTCTACACCTTGCTGAACTGTCAGCTCCTCAGAGTAGCCATCTGTGAACACTGGCTGAGATAACTTGCTCCTGTCCCCACAATCCCAGCATCTCTGCCTCTTTGCCTCAACTCCAGGTACGCCACACAACTGTCATTCCACAATCAGAGCACACTTACTAAGTGCCTACTGTCTAAGAGCAGTGTGCTGGGTGCTGGGGGTGGGGGTGGGGATCCTCTGCCCTTGGAGAGCTCACATTCGGGTGAGCAGTGGGAACCATGGCACTTACTTCTAAGTCCCCTCACAAGGCCAGCACAGGCTCAGGGCTGACCATGACCATCAGATGTCACTAAGTCAGCCTTCTGAAGTCACCTGCTCCACCAAAAGCAAGTAATATACTCATGCCCCAGCCCATGAAGCCATGGGAAGCCCTCTCCAATATTCATGAGGGTGCTCAAGGAATGAAGCATGGCTTGTGTTTCATGAAGGTGACCAGTCTCCAGAGGCCTCCTGGCTCAGAACCCCTTCTCTTAGCATATGCTAGCCCATTTTGCCCTCAATTATGGACCCAGTCCTCTAAAACACTCCCAGTGCAGCACTTCATGCTGGCTATCTGACATGGTGACACATTCATTGTTGTTTGTCACCTGTCAAGCTGGAGGGCAGTCATGCTTTCTCCCATACCATCCAGGCAGGTGGGTTTCTGCTGACCCTTCACTCCTCTTGCCAGTCAATCAGTCAGTCAACAGATGCTTTCCTGAGGACTTACTTATGCAGAGAAAGGACTGGAACTTTTCAAGCCTGGCAGAGGCTCAATTCTAAATTTAGTCCCTTTGTGGACCTACCTTCCAGGAGAGGGAGAGAACACCCATTTGATGTTAACAGCCCGTTTTCCTTGGTCTGGGTCTGGATGGCCCTTGTCACTGGGCTTCCAGTCTTTGCAGGACTTTGAGGGGCCAAATATGTGAACAGGGCTATGGGAAAGGAGCAGAGGTCCCCTTGGAGGGACAGAACCAGACAGAAACAACCACAGTGCTGCTCAGGGAAGCTACATCCTTCCTTCCTACCCTTTGGGGTATCCAAAAATTTCTGTGGAAATTGTCTTATTGTTAATACCATCTTGGGGGAAACGTACATGTTGCTGAGACCATCTGAATCCATCATCTACCCACCCATCCATACCACACAGGTTCATAGGGTGCCTGCTTTCTGCTCAGCCAAGGCTGGCTCCTGAGGCTACAGGAGCAAACAGTACCGAGCACCCAGAGGGTCATCTGTTCTCCTGCTTCCCTTCCACAAATGTACCAAGCACTTGCTGAGTCCAAGCCACAAAGACACATTCCTGTTGGTATTTTCTAGCTTGAGCTACATCTACTGTTGCCAGTAGACCATAGGAGAAGGAAGGGACAATAACCTATTTGGTCTGGGACCTCACTAAAGTGCTGCCATGATTGCTGGGCCTCTCAAGGGTACCCCCTCACTGTCCTGAGTCTTACTCCCAGGGCTGACTCTGGGGTCGGGATTCCCAGGCTGAGTCACCAGGGGCTGTGCTCAGAACACAAGCTCTACTCTTGCAGCTTTTGGAGTTTCCCTGGCCCTCTCCCAGGCCAGCCACCCTAATCCTGAGCCTGGACTGGAGAAAGTCAATGCTGTCCTACACAAGGGATGCTGGGTGTCTGTCTGCTGGTCCCTCCACTGGCTAACTGGCTGCCTCCAGCATGGCCACCACTGCTACCTGCCACACCCCCTAGCTCTTCTGGACCAAGGGAGTTCTACTTAGCTTGATTTATGTCGTTCCAAGCACCATGGTCTCAGGGCCATAAGGAAGGAGATCCCTACTATAGACTTGGGAGCTCAAAGGCAAGAATTTCGGAAACACGTGCTTGCAGGTGACACTGCCCACCTCGACCCCATGTCCTGCTTTGGGCCGAAGAGGTCAGGGAGGTTCCTGGACTATGCCTCTGAATCCCAAACTTCTAGCCTTCTTGGCTCAGATCCAGACCCAACCCACAGTCATCCCTGGCCTGCGCTGCAAGCCCCGGGGGAGGGAAGTAAGTGGCCAACCCCCATAGCCAACATTCCTCTGTGGTGACTACAGTGGGCTTGCTGCCCAACCACCCCATCTGGAGGGCAGTTCTCAGGGAACCACAGGGGACCCCCCAAAGGGCTGAGGCATCTCCTACAGAGTGGGGCCTCCTTCATCTGAGGGCACAGGCAGGACCTGACTGGGCTAGAGCCACGGGAACTGGACCCAGAGGTCTCCTGGGAGCAGGTAAGAAGGCCACATGGGCCCCACAGATGCCTCTAACTCACTCCATTTTTTCCCTCATTCAATAAACGGTCACTGAGCCCTGTGTGTGGTTAGCCCATTCTAGACCAGGGGAGGCTAAACTAGACAGGCAGGGCTGCACTCTCAAGGGGCTTCGAGTCATGCGGGGGGAAGTCCTCCAATAAATAAACAAAAAAGTACACAAAGGAGATAATTTCAGTAAGGAGAAGAGCTCCTAATATGAGGACAATAAGACGGGATGTGACAGTGAGTGGTACAGCCGGGGACCTCTGCCGTTTGTTTGAAGGGGGCATCCCCTTACCGCAGACCCCCCACCAGCCTGCTCACAGTACCCCCCCTTCCTGCACGTACACCGCGACCCCGCAAGCCCCTCAGCTCGTAGAATTCCTCCCCCATTCCCTACACAGCCACCCCTGTCTGCCAGACCAGCCCTCACACTCCACCGTCTGTGTGAACACCTTCCGGGGAGGGCTGGGGGCAGGTGCATTCAGGCGGGGCTTTTCCGGAGCCGGTTTTTCCCGGCTCCCGCTGGAACTTCCAGTTGGCTAGTGGCCGGCGACACTGGACGCTGCCCGCCCCCACCCCCCGCCGCCGCCGCCGCCGCCGCCGCCGCGCAGAACTCAGCGCTCCCGGCGCGGTTCCCGGAAACTCCTCGATTTCTCCGTTGCCGCCGGGTTTGCAAGAAACCGAAACCCAGGCCCCGCCCCTCCGGCGCGGCCTCGCAGGGCCCGGCGCGGGGGGCTGGGGCCTGGGCGCAGGCGCCGGTCCCAACTGGGTGGCCGGACCCACCCCTCTCCACCCAGGTCCCCGCCCCTCCCCTAGCTGCAGGGCCGAGGCGGAGGTGGGGAGCCATCTGAGGGCTAGCGCGCCAGGTCCCGGGACTCGGCTCACCGCCGATCCCCGGCGGGCAGCATCCGCCCGGCGGCGCCGCACAACCCGCGCCTCCCACGGGAAAGCTGCGAGTCTAACCCGAGCCTCCCAGGCTGTAGCGGGTGGCGGAGTGCCCCAGTAGAGAGGGACGCAATGCGGTCTTCCCCTGCAGCACTTTACAGGTGCGCGCCATTTCTGTGCGCCTACTGTGTGCCTGCCAAAGCAGACAGGCGGGGGAAGTAGGGGAACAGGGAGAAAAAGAGGGAAGGGCAGGGGTGTTTACAAAAGAGGTCTGCACCCCGAGGGTTGCTAGCTCCATCTGGCAGGAGTTGATAATGGGCACAGAGAAGTTTAGCAACGTGCCCGAGGTCACACAGCCTGTAGCTGCTGAGCTGGCTGCAAACCCATGGCTCGCAGAGGGAGGCCGGGGGAGGAAGGAGGAGGAAGTGCCCTGGCGGTGGGCAGGTGAGCCGCCTGGCATGGGCGGGGCAGCCAGCTTGCGAGGAGGGTGGGTAGGGATGAGGGGGCGGGCCCAGGCAGCCACCGGGGTGGAGAGGTTTTGCGGTTCTCCTGCCTGCCCTCCCTTTCCAGGAAGCCGGCCAGCCCGGAGTCGGCTGCTTACCCCGACTCACCCCCAGCCAGGGCCGAGCAGGAATGTGGAAGTTGGCCCGAAAGGCCTGTACCCCTTCTCTTCAAACACACACACCCAGCTCGGGCCGGTGCATAGCGAGCGTGGGTCACCTGGGGGTGAGGGGCTCCACACCAGGGCTGGTGGGGCGGGACCCCCAAAAAGGCCACGAAGCCTGCCGGGGCGCTCCGGGGGAACGACAGTGGCGCAGGCCGCTCTGCAGCACCGTCCGCGTGGGGAAGGAGGATGCTGATGCCATCAACCCCCCACTCTGGGTCGCGGCCGCTGGGCCTGGCCCGTGAGCCTCCTCCGGTCTCGAGGCCCCACAGGACGGATGGGAAGCTGAGTTCTCTTTCCTCCCAACGCAGTGTTTGTAAGAAATGAAACTCGGGATAGGGCATCAGCGGCAGCCCCCACTGTCACCCCGCCCCCCTCTCAAGGAGTTCCGGAACAGCCCCGAGCACTGAAGCAATTTTTGGCGCACTGTTATACCGCGGGACCCCCTGTGCTTTCCCAGGCAGCTGCAGACTCCCACTCTGCGTTTAGGATTTTTATAACTGTGCAACGTTTATTCTGCTGTGTCATAGAGCATTTTTGCCAAAGCTTTGAGAGGGAGGAGTTGGTCTCGTGTCCCAGCATATCTCCAGGGCCAAACCTGGAGTTGGCTCAGAGCAGGAGTGCGATTCATATTTGTTGAATGAATTAAGAAGAGACTTTCTTTCCAGCTAGGCTCCTTGCAGGCAGGGTGATGACCCCAGGGTTCTAGCTTCTAGCTTTTGGATGTTTTTGGCTGATTTTACGCCTGACTTGGGTTTTGCACTTCACAGTTTAGGACTGTCTGCCTCCCAGGTTTGCTGTGAAAATAGAGAGGTGATGGTTGGGAGGGCTTTGAGCATCTCGGAGAGCCCTACCTCTGGACCTGGAAGGCTGGAAGGCATGCTGGGGGCTTGTCTGCTTTGGGGACTGTGGCCGGCACTCTGGATTACTGGCTCCACAGGTAGCAGGCCTCCCAATCAAAAACCTAGTTCAATCCTCGCTGGGCCCTGCACCCCAGCTTTACCAAACTCTGATTTCTGAGAACATTTCCCATCCCACACCCATCTCTAACAGCAGAGGTTTGACCACAGGTTGCCAATCAATATCTGTATCAGAGAGAATTAATAATCTGAGAAAGAAGGAGCATTGAACTCCTGAGGGAGAGGGGCAACACGTCAATGTAACAAGGATCTACTGAGTGCCTACCGTGTGCCAGGCACTCTGCTGGGGAGTGCAAGGACTGCAGAATCACTTTAGCATGGTCTATGTGCCCTGCTCACGTATGTGCATGTGTGCCTGGTGATGGGTGGGGAGCCAAGCTCTTGGGCTTCAGGACTAACTGGAGCCCACTTAGGGGGTGAACAATGTGTTCTGAGAGCCCGAGGGAGGGGGCTGGGGACAGGATTTGGTCCTTCAGGGGAGAGGCTCCCACAGGGTGTGTGTGTGTGTGTGTGTGTTTGTGTGTGTGATGATGATGATGATGATCTGGCCCCCAGCATCCTGATTACAGAAGTCACCTCAAAGGAGGCCCTGCCAGCCCAGAAAACCCCAGGGCCTCATACAAAGAAGCTGCACAATAAATTCACCTCACTGCGTGAAGGTATGGATGGGAGGCATCCTGTGAGTGAGACCTTTACCCAGAACAGGGTGGGTGGTCATCCTCAGCTAACACCCAGCTAACTCCAGCTGCAGGATGTGAGGAACCTTAGGTTTTTTATAGAAAAATGTAGACTTTGTTCCCCAGAAAGTCGCCACCCAGAAAGTGGTAAGTGGAAAAGACAACACATGAAAGTTCAGGACCAAGGGGTTCCGAGGAGGGCAAGGACTTCTTGTCAGCTGCTTTGGGGGCCCTTCAAAGAGACCAGCATTTGCTCTATGTCAATCTCTTAAAAAATGAGAAATTGAAATGGGGGTATGAGGAAGAGGGATAATGAGAGAGAGAAGCGAGCATTGCTAAGTGTCCCAGGAAGACAGGGATGAGGAGCAAATGGAAAGAGCAAAGGCATGAAGGGAAAAGCACAAAGTGTATGCAGACAGTGGACATGCAGTGAAAGGTTCACATATTCCTGTTGATACATTTCATTTGACTAATGTTTTACAGTTTGGAAAGGATTTTGATAGTCTAATTTCACCTTCACAACAATTAGGAGAGATGGGCAGAGATTAATTATCTCTATTTTACAGATGAGAAAACCCAGGCCCAGAGAGGAACAGTAACTTGCCCAAGATAACTCAGCAAGTGGCAAAAGCACAAGAAGCCAGGCTTTCAGACTCAAATTCTATGTTCTCTTTCTACCCCTCTCTAGTTACTGCCAAGGGTAGGGGAGCTGTCTGTGGGAGAGAAGGTTGGAAGGGGACACCAGGGCCAGATTGTGCAGAGATGTGAATGTGGAGCTTAATGTAGGGGTGGACACGAATGTTAGGGAGATCCATTCCAGTTCGAGGCACTGTTTTCCTCATTTTCCTGGGCAGGCCTGATAGGGAGGGAGGCCCAAGGGGAGGATGGGACAACAACAGTCTGGTCCTGGAATGTTAAGTTACAACCTGATGCAAGGAAGGAGGACCCAGAGGAGGAGGTGAGGCAAAGAGGGGGAAGAGGATGGGAATTAGGAAGAGGAAAGGTGGGGAGGGGGAGAACATGGAGAGTTTTGTGTGTGTGTGTGTGTGTGTGTGTGTGAATCTGTGGATGGCGTTGTAGGGGAGTGTCCAGCAGGCAGCTAGAGCTTGGGTTTGGAGAATACCTGCCCAGAGGAGGTAGCTGGAATTGGAGAAGATTAGTACTTTGAGTCAGAGAAGGAAAAGGGCTGGCCTGAAATACTAAGAAGAGCGTAGAGGAGACTATGTGTTCTGCTTAGCATCACAGAGAATGTGTGATACATATTAGAATGGGATTCATCAAAAGCAGTTACAATAAAAAACAGTATCCAAACTTTGGATACTTTGGGTACAATAAAAACATGGTTTATTAGAGTATAGCACCCCCAATCATGATAAGCAGATTCTTACAGGCTTCAAAATAAAATAAGAATTCCTAAAGTTAAAAAAAAGTCAAAGAACACTTCAAAGATGACAGTTTCATTGGTGAATCCTAACACTGGGGGATTTTTCCTAAGTAAAAATTATCAATGTGTGCAAAGATTTAGCTAATAGCGTTATCTGTATTATGAAAAATGGAAATAACCTAAATGTCCTACAATAGGGGATTAATTGGGTAAATTTTTATTTATCCTTATGATAGAATAATACGTACCCATTACAAATGATATTGCAGAAGTACATTTCATAACATGGAAAGATGCTCACTGTGTATACACATACACATACGGGTGATTATCCGTGAATTAAAGTTTTGGTTTTAAAGCACTTTTTATAGTCTCCCGTTGCCTTCACAGGGTCACTGCGGTCAATTTCTCAGGCCACAAGAGATGCAAACTTCCTTTCCCTAATCTCATTCTGAATTTTCTAGCGCCTGTGTCAGGTTCTCAGGAATAGGACAAGCATCCATTTGCTGCACCAAGAACAGATTTCACGACCCAGGAGCCACTTGTTTTCTGTTCTTCTTGCTTTGAAGGTCTTGGTCCCTGTGGCAGGTTCTCACTCCCACTTGTCAGTTAAAGCACCTCAACTCCTATCTTTCCATTCTAGGGCCTAGTGCCCTCCATTTTGCTTAATGTCCAGCTAGGTTCCTTCCTCAGTTTCTCCAGTCTCCTTGTCTCTTCTAGCTCCCGACCCACCACTATCTGGAGGACAGTTCTGACCACTCCTGCTGGGTCTCCTGGGTTGCTTTCCCTGCTATGGCTTTAGTCACAGCACTCAGATTCTGGTGCACCAGAATTGGATTAACACATGCATATCCTCTGTGGGAGAGAGGCAGTAGAGTGACTGACAGATGGAATGCTTCACCAGTGTGTTTATTTATAGCCTGTATCAACGGGGTGCTGCCCTGGAAGGAGAGCTGGGGTGAGGGGAGTGACATGCCTGGGGAGAGTGATTTACTTCTGAGTCAGCAGCTTTGGGGAGATAAGGAAGAAGACTGCTGGGCCAGAGTTCTGGATGGAGAATGAACACAGCCCAGTTTCTAGAACTACAAGTGGGGCAAGGACTAGTTGTGAGCACAAGAGTTAAGGTGCTGCCCTTACCATGGGGCCTGGGACCTGGGTTCCCTAACCCTTTGGCTAGACCCATGGCCTGGGTCAGCCCTGAGTAATTCCTCCATGCTGCCCAGAGTCGCTGGGCCAAGCCCTGGTGGCCCAGAGATGACACCAATTCTACCGTAGAGGAGCTCCCATGCAAGGGCCACAGTGAGGCTGTAGAGGAGGCCTGATGCAGGAATGCTAGGAGGGCCAGAGCTACCCCATCCCTACCCTCACTCAGCAGTCCCAGATTCTCTGAACCCCTTTTCCTCCTCCCTTTCCCTAAGGCCAGCCAGGGGCAGTCTCAGGCTGCAGTCCCCAACCCCCCAGGGCCCATGGACCCTTATAGGTCTGTGGCCTGTTAGGGACTGGGCCGCCACAGACACCCCCCCTCCACCCTCACCCGTGGAAAAATTGTCTTCCGTGAAACTTAGGAAGGGGGGGGTGGGGCGCCGCACAGCAGGAGGTGAGCGGCAGATGAGCTCTCATCACCACCTGAGCTCCGCCTCTCCCACCCCGCGTCCCATATCCGTGGAAAAATTGTCTTCCATTAAACTGGTGCCTGGTGCCAAAAGGTTGGGGAGCGCTGGTCTCAGGGATGCAGACTGAATAGAGGTGGGGTATCACTCTGGTCACTGTTAGACCATGGGGCAGGGATCTTGAAAACCACGCAGCATGCTGAGTGGGGGCATGGTGCTTTACAAACATCATCTCTTCCCATCACTGCAAACCAGCAAGGCAGGGCTATTGTTATTTGGTAGTTGAGGAAACTGAAGTCCTGAGTCCCTTGCTGACTCCGCCACCAGCAGCCAGGTTGGGATTTCCCCTCATCCAGCAGCCCCATGCAGCCCCCCAGGCAGGGGAGGCTTTCCGTCTCCTTAACTTCCCCAGAGCAGGTGAGTGACCTGGAGGGAGGGCTTCCACCCTTCAAGACCAGGGCAGTGTGAGGGCTGAAACCTTCCTGTCTCGACACCCCGTCAGCCGGCTTGAGGAGCCAGGCTGGTTTTCAGGGATTCAGTCGCAGCGTCTTCTGAAGAGGGCGGCAGATGCTCAGGTGACCCCTCACCAGCGTTTGGGAGATAGATGAGCCTACCTCACTCCCTACGCCCCCTTACCCCCCAAGAAGGTTGAGGAGATGGTCACAGGACCTAGCCGGCTGGGAGAATGCGGAATGAGGGGAGTGACCGGGCCGGGCGCGTTGGCCTTTCCAGGGCAGTTTTTCTGGCCCGCGAGGGCAGTGGGGGTGGAGCGCGAGCGCGCGGGGCCGGCCCGCGTTCGCCCCGGGGCGGCGGCGGCGCCGGGCCGGAGGGGGTGGGGAGGAGCAGCCGCCCTGTACTTCCCCTTCGCCGCTAGCTCTACAACAGCCTGATTTCCCCGAAATGATGAGGAGCGCCGGCCAATGGGCGCCCGCGCGGCTCTTAGGGGGCGGGGCCAGGCCTGGTTGGGGGAATCCCGCTAAGTGTTTAGCTTTCTCCCCGGCGCCGCTGCCCCGGCAGAGCGCGCCACTCCTTAGTCGAGGCAGGACGTGCCCCCGAACCGGGTCGAGCAGCGGCCAGCTTGAGCCGTGCCAAGCCAACGCCAGCCGTGCCCAGCAGCCCCGAGACGCGGGCATCCTCTGCATTCGCTCCTCTTCCGCGCGGAATCGCGCTCTGCGCACCCGCACAGCAACCCCCGCCTCGCCGGGACCCTCGGACGCCGCCGCCGCCGGATCTCTCCAGCAGCAGAGGTGAGCCCGCCTTCGCGACTGGGGGGACCGGCGGCGTCGAACAAAAGGCGCGCGGGGCACCAGGAAGTGGGGGCCGAAAACCCCAGCCTGGAGAGTCGCGGACGCGCGGCGTTGCCTGGGCCCCCGCGCGGGCTCGGGAGGGCGCTAGAGGAGCTGCGAGCGGCGGCGCGGTGAGGGCGGGCCGCGGCGTGGACCGCCTACCCGGCCAAGGTTGCCGGCGCCCGGCCGCTTTCGCATATCTGTGTGCGCGAAACCACCGGGGGCCTGTAGGTGGCCTGGTACGTTCGTCGCACGCATCCACACGCCGTGCCGGGGACTCGAGTGTCCGCCCACGCGTGGGCGCCCAGTGCCCCCGGCTTTCGGCGGTCCTAGTTCCGCGCCCAGGCCCCAGGTTTTGGGCTGTCTGTGTAGGTGGCAAAGGCTGGCTTACTGCCCCGGGGGGCTGGAGGGGGTCATGACCTACGGGGGGGGGGTTGCTGCAGGAAGCGCCACAGGTGTTCCTTGGGCTACTTCTCCCGAGGAGGTGAAACCAGGCCGAAGGGTTAGCGTTGCGGGGGCACTGTGGCTGTCAGGGAGGCGTAGAATGCATTCTGGCCGGGGGTAGGGAGGGGTGTCCATACCTAGGGGAGGGGGTTCCACAGCTAGCGCAGCAAGTGCAAGTTCAGGGAAATTTCTTCTTGACATCAAGCAAAAGAAGCTCTTCCTTTCCCAAATGATTTGAATTTTGAGAGAAAAGTTCTGGTATTGAGGTATCTGTATATTTTGTCTCTTTTCCTGCACATAAATCCGCACCATCAATTTCTTCGACATGCGTATCTCCTCCAAAGCTGGTGGATTAAAGTGGATGTAAGTGGAATACGGAAGGGACCAGGATAAGCGTTTTTGCCCAAGATGCCGAAAAGATTTGGAGAGCAGTTTTATTCAACTGCTGGCCCCTCCCCCATGACTGTAGTACCTTGTACCTGGCTGAGGGCAGGGGAGGTAATTAAGTGGCCTCGGGGTGGGGCAGGGCAGTACCCAAGGACTGTTCAACAGATTCCAAACTGGAGCCTTCTGTCTTCTCTTTACAGCCAACATGCCCATCACTCGGATGCGCATGAGACCCTGGCTAGAGATGCAGATTAATTCCAACCAAATCCCAGGGCTGATCTGGATTAATAAAGTGAGTGTAACTCTTTGAGTTTTTCCGGCACTGTTTTAACCCACGTACCTCTGGGGGACCAAAGCTTCAGATGCAGCTCAAAAAGGGAAGTGATAAGGGGGCAGGCAGATGTGTTTCCTAGTGGGTCCTACATGCAGGGAGGGTGCAAGGCCCAGCCCTGGGCCCCACTTGGCTGACTCTTGCCTTCCTTCTTGAGATATGGACAGGTACTGAAGACACAGTTTCCACTAGTAAGACTCTAGTAGCATCTGCAGAGCTTGAGTTCTGGTCCCCCCTGAGGGAGACCCCTACAAACATACACAGAATCCTACGGGGCTCCAGTTGGACAGATAGGAGACAGAGAAGTAGGTAACTGTTGGGCAGGAGGGTGGCTGGCTTAGCAGAGGAGGAAAGAATTAATCTTGCATCAGTTGCTCTGGCCCAAGAAGCCTATAGCTGGTGCACTTGGAGTAACATAGACCCTCTAGACTTAGTAGCAATAATGGTATTCATAATAATAGCTAATGCTTACTGAATATTCACTATGTACCTGGCACCATGCTAAGTATGTTACTTATATCATGTCATTTAATCCTCACAATAGTCTTGTAAGATAGATCCTATTAATATCATTTTCAGATAAGGAAACTGAGGCACTGAGAGGTAGATAATAAGATCACACAAAAAGTGATAAAGCCAAGATTTGACCTTGAATAGTCTCAGAAATCCATACTGTTAACCACCAGTTAATAACAGTAAGAACTGAGTCTTTATATTTATCCCTGTGTCACCACACATGCTTTGATTTTTATCCTCAAAAAACATTTTTTTAGGTATATTTTCTCATTTCAGAGAAGAGAAAACTGTGAGGGGCAAAGAGGTACAGTGACAGTGCCAGGGTCACACAGGTGGTCAGGATCCAAGTCTGGCCCAGGGCTCCCTCAGTGGTGTGAGCAGGTCCCCCTGTGTAGGAGCCAGTGGTCCCAGAGCAATCCCTTCCAACAGAAGAAGTTCTTTCTTCCATATTGGTGCTTGCAAGCCAGAGAGAAGTATCCTAGAGCTTCAAATCCAGGGCTGTGCGTGAAGATGCTCTGTGTGGGTACCAGCACATCTGTAACAGCCAGAGGGAGGTCTTTTCTGAGCTGATGGTGCCCCTCCTGAGAGATCCAGAATGATCTGTTTAAGCCAGTCTTAGGATGGGTCAATTCAAGCCAGATGTCAGGGTGAAAAGGGGAAGCAGCCTTTTCCCAGACCCAGGGGGCTGGGCAGACTCAGCCCTAAAGCCTGTGGTCTCTGAGCTGACACAGCCTTGTGTGTGTGTGTCGTTGTTCAGGAGGAGATGATCTTCCAGATCCCCTGGAAGCATGCTGCCAAGCATGGCTGGGACATCAACAAGGATGCCTGTCTGTTCCGGAGCTGGGCCATTCACACAGGTGTGTGCCTGGGACTCTGGCCCAGGAGGGCTGGGAAAGAGACAAGGGGAGGCACTAATGTTAACACAGGTTCTTCATTGGGGTCCCTGAGCTCCCTGAGACAATGTACAGAATTATTGGGAAGGGGGTCGGGGGCAGACCTGTGTTTCTGGAGGAGAGGGTCCATCGTTTCAGCAAATTCTCAAAGGGATTTGTAAAGCCAAAATCTTAGAAAGTGTAGCTTCAGAGAGTTTGTGGCTAGATTAAAGTTCTCCCTGGCAAAAGCAGCTGTGAAAAGCAGCTGTAAGCCAGAGCACTGAAAGAGACCCAGGTCTTCCTTTTTCTTGGTGTTGATCAAGGTCCTTGTCCCAGGGCCCATCTGGTTGGTGGCCTCCTTTTATCCTTGAGGGATGGGTCCCTTAGCCCATCTCAGAACAGTCAACCCACCTATTAGTAACTGTTCTTTGCTGCCCACTCCCGTGTTTGCAAATATCAGCTAAGCTCCAGTCCCTACTCTCTGGGCGCTGATGTTCCAAGCAAGGAGACTGGGCATGGTCTAGGTAGGATACAGAGAGCACACTTTTGCAGATATGAGCCCTCTAGTGCTTCTGGCTGGGCCCTTCACTGGGGCCTGCTGGATGTGTTGGAGCCAAGCCTGGGCATTTGAGAAACCCAGGGCCTAGGGCCTGCAGAGTGTCACCCAGGAATACGTGCTGGTTTGACCAGTGTGGATCTCCGGCAGCATGAGAGCTCAGGGCTACTCTTGCCTTCCTCCTCCCAGGCCAGGGGCAGCTGAGGATCCCTGTTCATGGCCCTGATGATCCTCTTTGCTCTCCTGCCCGCTAGGCCGATACAAAGCAGGGGAAAAGGAGCCAGATCCCAAGACGTGGAAGGCCAACTTTCGCTGTGCCATGAACTCATTGCCAGATATCGAGGAGGTGAAGGACCAGAGCAGGAACAAGGGCAGCTCTGCTGTGCGGGTGTACCGGATGCTCCCACCTCTCACCAAGAACCAGAGAAAAGGTATCCAAGGGTTCTGGGTCCTCAGAAAGCCCTTGGAGGGAGGGTGAAAGAAGGTCAACTGGGGCTGGTATGCCTGTACCAAGGCTGACAGCCTGTCTGCTCCACAGAGAGAAAGTCCAAGTCCAGCCGAGATGCTAAGAGCAAGGCCAAGAGGAAGGTGAGTGTGGTCCTAGGCAGCCTGGCCTTTTGTCACCTGTGGGTCAGGGTAAGCAGTGGCAGAGGTGCTGCAACAGGCCTGGGCCTAAGTTTCTTTCTCCCTCGACAGTCATATGGGGATTCCAGCCCTGATACCTTCTCTGATGGACTCAGCAGCTCCACCCTACCTGATGACCACAGCAGCTACACAGCTCAGGGCTATGTGGGGCAGGACTTGGAGGTAGAGCTGACTCCAGGTGAGGTGGGCTGGGTCTGGTGGGGGACCCCACAGGTCAATGGGATGGCTCTTTATCTTGGATCTAGGAAACTTGGTGCTAGCAGATGGTGGCCAGATAGTTAGAGCAGGCTGCAGGGTGGGGGTGCTGGGTGTCTTGCAAAGTAAGAAAGCACACAGCTTTGACCTGCACCTTCTGCTGTCCTCCAGCACTGTCACCGTGTGCCGTCAGTAGCACTCTCCCCGACTGGCAAATCCCATTGGAAGTTGTGCCAGATAGCACCAGTGACCTGTACAGCTTCCAGGTGTCACCCATGCCCTCTGCCTCTGAAGGTTGGTGCTACTGGGCCTGGCCTGCCTGCTTAACTGTTTGGGTCCTGGGAAGGGCTTCCTGAGGGAGAGAAGATGCTCAGAACTCCACCTGGCATTGAGCTGATTGAGCTGGGCATTGCTTACCGCCAGCCCCATGGTGATGAGGCAAGCCACCAGGACACTAGGAAGGCTATTCAGGCTGGGCTGCAGGGCTGTGGTGGGCTGGTAAGAAGAGGGAGGGAGTCCAGGGGCTGCATTTTGGTCTCGGGTTGCTGGTTGTCCTAGCTTCTCTGCAGCCCCGTGTCTGAGGGTGAGGAAGGAAGTGAGGGGGTTGGGAAGAGGCGTGGCTTCAGAGTTTAAGAGGCTGAGTCACCAGGCCAGTGTCCTGTTGTGGAATCTCATATGGCAGGCAGGTCTGCAGGGAGGGGTGTGTGTGTGTGTGTGTGTGTGTGAGTGAGTGTGAGTGAGTGTGTGAGAGAGAGAAGGGGCAGAGGGAGCTAATGATGAGCTGGAACTACAGGGTGAGTGTAGCTGACTCCCAGCCAACTTCTCTGCTTTTCCCCATCCACAGCTGCCACAGATGAGGATGAGGAAGGGAAGTTACCTGAGGACATCATGAAGGTAAAGCCCCTCCCTACCTGGGCACTCTCTTGAGGTAGAGTTTCTTAGTGAGGAAAGAGTGAGCTTCCAAATCAGAGGGTAGGTAGCTGCTATTGTCATCTGGCTGCTTATATTGTCCCACAAGTGCCACATTCACGTGGCTTGGTTGGTGAGACAGACATCATAGGTAGTGAGGACAGGTGGGAGGCCTGGTCTCTCACAGGCCGTCCTCAAGCAAGCCTTGGGGCCTCAGACAGCTCTGTGAGTCAGCCACCATCATCGCTGGTCCTTGGCCCATGTCCTTTGCCCCAACATGCCCCAGCCCTGTTAGTTTGGGAAATGTACATCAGGTTTCAATAATCTGCCTTTGGGATCTGTAATATCATGGCTTATAAAGAAAAAAAAAGCTAACAAATTATCCTCCAGGTTTTTCGTTTGTTTTAGTTTTCAAAGTGAATATAAAAATGTTTTTGCAATAGTTGTGCCCTGGCTCTGCTCCATCGCCCAGAAAATTGAGAGATGGGCTTAGCTCCTTATTTTTAGCATTTTTAGTCATCTTTTCTTGATTTGTTTTGCCAACCTTTGCTTTAAGCCACACTCCCAGTTGGTATGTCCTTACCCAATTGAGAGGGAAGTCTTGGAGATACCATACCAGAGGGTGGATGTGGGAGGATGGGGAAAGTGAATTGAGGACCAGTGCCAAAGTGTGTTTCTGCCTCCTGCCTCTCAGGCCCTTGTCCTGACTGCAGTACACATCTGCATCCATCTGAGAATGTGAAAATGACAAAGGGGGCAATTCTGGCTGGAAGAGCTGGCTCAATGAGGGCAGGGCCATAGGTGAGTCTGTACTAGAAGGGAGCTGAAGGCTTTTTGCTTCTCTGTCCCCAGCTTTTGGAGCAGTCGGAGTGGCAGCCGACCAATGTGGATGGGAAGGGGTACCTGCTCAATGAACCTGGGGCCCAGCCCACTTCCGTGTATGGAGACTTCAGCTGTAAAGAGGAGCCAGAAGTTGACAGTCCTGGGGGTAAGAAGCCCCTGAACTCTTGTGGTTTCTTAGAGAAGGAAGAGCCATATGGGGGTGAGGAAGGCTTGGGAGCAGGGCCAAGGAGCCATGAGGTAAAGCATCCTTCTTAAACTCATCTGGGGTACAGACAGCTTGTGAATTAGCCCTGCTCCCATGCCCTAAGGTTTGCCTAAGGATGAGTGGATGTTTGCTGCTGTGGTACGGAGAGCAGAGGCTGTGTCTGTGGCCTTTAGGAATAGGGCTGTGTGGGGGTGGGGGGAGCATACCTCATGCCTCCATCCCCCATCCTCATACAACCTTCTTCATATCTTGTAGGGGACATTGGGCTGAGCCTACACCGTGTCTTCACAGATCTGAAGAACATGGACACCAGCTGGTTGGACAGCGTGCTGTCCCCAGTCAGGCTGTCCTCCATCCAGGCCATTCCTTGTGCGCCGTAGCTGGGCACCTGGGCCCCTCTTACTCCCCTAGGTGAGCAAGGCCTGGCATCATGGTGGCTGTGGTGCAGAGAAGCTGGACTCCTGTGGGCCCCTCGACATAGCCAAGTGTGACCTCACTGTCAAGCGGGGATGGGGCCTCCCCTTTGGGTCAGTGGCCTCTTAGGGCCTCAGGCAGACCAGGGTCTGAGCTCATCTCATGGGGTAAAGCTGGCCCTGCTTCTTGGGAAGATGGGGTTCTGAGACTGGTGTGTCAGGTGGGGAACTCGGACAGGAGTCAGCCTCTAGCTTTTCCCTATGAGCCCAGCTGCTTGAAGAGGGTCTCACTGTCACTGGCTGGCTTAGAGGGGAACAGACCAGTAACCTCAGAAGAGCATAGCACCAATCCCAGGGCTGGCTCTGCACTAAGAGAAAATTGCACTAAGTGAATCCTGTTCCCAAAGAACCACCTCCCTTCCCAGCTGAGCCCTGGGGACTGTTCCAGAGCCAGTGAAATGTGAAGGACAAATGGGGTCCTGCAGGGCACTGCTTCCTCAGCCTCAGAGGAGCTCTGCCCTGCTCCCTACTCTGGCTGAGGGGCTTGGGAAAAAACATGGCACTTTTTCTTGTGGACTTTGCCACATTTCTGATCAGAGGTGTACACTAACGTTTCCCCCAAGCTCTTGGCCTTTGCATTTATTTATATAGTGCCTTGCCTGGCGCCCACCACCCCCTCAAGCCCCAGCAGCCCTTAGGAGGCCCAGGGAGGGAAGTGTGAGCACCTTGGTGTGACTTTAAAAATTGGAAACACCATCTAACCACTAAGTCATGTGTGACCACATATGGACATGTGTGTAAATATGTACATTTGTCTTTTTATAAAAAGTTAATTGTTTATAAGTGGTGTGGCCTTTTATTTAGAGAGAAATTGTACATATTTTACTTTTTATGGAAACATTCTAATGGACTCATTATTGGCATCCTGCCTGAGCTTGACTTTGGGGTAAGCAGGGACACCCATATGTTGTTGTAAAATCCTTTCATTTATGTTCATGGAAAAGATGGCGGGGGAGGGCACAGTCATGTCACAGGGACATGCTTATGTAAACATGGTCACTTGCCCTTGACTTTATAGCACTGGCTGTGAGTTGATTCTGGGCTGCTGGGGTCTGGGGAGTATTAGGTTTTCAGTTCTGGGGAATGTGCCATAGACTATGTGTCATGGGGAACATGCAGGTGGTACTTCAAAAGGTTAATTGGTTTGAGACAGTAACAGACAATCAGAACAGACACCAGCCCAAGAAAGATCCTGATGTCTACTGTGCTGGCATTACTTGCCATCTAATTTCTACAGTAATAGAAATGTTATCTCTCTGCACTGTTTAATACAGTAGGCACTGGCACTAGCTACATGTGCCAGTTGAGCACTTGGAATGTGGCCAGTGCAATGGAGGAACTGAATTTTTAATTTTATTTAATTGAAATTTAAACAGCCACATGTGGCTAGTGGTTACCATATTGGATAGGTAGATCCTAGACTGGGGGCAGATCTGAGGGAGAGGGCCTTGAGTGGCTGGAGGATACTGGGGACAGGGAATTGGGGCTTTTCACCTACCACTTCAAGAATATTTTATATTTTGACAGCCAAAAATAACTATTGGTGCTGAATACTAGTCCTGCAGTGTACATTGAAACAGGTCCATGCACAAATGCATTGGGAAAACTTTGGCTGACCTTACATGAAGCAGGTTTCTTTTCAGGATTCTGGCTGGGCTAATGCACACAGTATCTATGAAGGGGTATATTTGATCAAAACAGTGTTTCTGAAGACCATAGTTTGGGAACCGCTGACATGACAATGCCCTCTTCCGATGGCCAAGTCATAGGAATGTCTGAGGGTGGAAAGTCTGGACATGGGCTTATCCCATCTTCCTCTCTAGTGTTTGGCCTTGGGGCATAAGTGGTACCCAGCAGTAGGTAGGCTGGCCAAGGGAAGCTGGCTGGCGTCACCAGTATTGTCTAGGAAATGGGGTCATGGCAGTAATAGCGTTGTTCAGAGTGCTATGGACATCTTCCATATTCTCAGTCCCACAAACTACATGGACTGTGACCCCACTCACTGGGCCCAGCCCTCTGGAAGGACTATGGGCCCTTGGGAGGGGAAGGCTGAGTGAGGAAATGATGAGAAAACTGGAAAATGGGCAGAGGTCAGTCTGACATGTTTGTTCTCTTCCAAGCTCAGGAAGTATTGTTCCCTGATCTCCTTGGAGATCTGTGTGAATGGCAGGTGGACTCCTGCTGGGTGTGTGTTCTGTATGTGGATGCCTGGACAGGCCCCCATCTCAAGCCCTGCCCATCAAAAGGCCCACTTGGAGTTTCCAAGAGTAGCCCCACCTGCAGGCAGAGGAATGGACAAGATGGCCTTTTCCAGTTCCTCCAGGGCTCACCCCTTACTAAGAAGATTCAGAGTGAGGTGGCTAGCCTCTTGTGGCTCCCATCTGGGGGTGGCTTCTCCAGTTAATGATGGCAGGCAGTGGCATGAAGCAAGGTAGCGTGGGCTGAGGAGTGATGGGAGGGAAGGGATGCAACCCAGAACAAGCAGCAGGCCTACTCTGACTTCTCCATCCTCCTCCTGTCCTCACCCTAATCCCTGATGGAGAGTAGGCAGTGGGTATGATGAAGTCCCAGGCAGCTGTGGAAATCTCTTAAGTTCTAATAAGCAAAGCTCATCACTTGTAAGTCACCAAAATGTGAGAGGACTTATGTCCATCAGCTTCCAATCTCCATAACCAAGATGAAGTCCTGACCTCGTCCACCTCTTCTAATCACAGGTGTCCTAAATGATTTGGAACAACTCCTTGGAATATCCAGGGAGGGACCTCAAAACTCTACACTACCCCTACCCCTCATCACAAGGGAGCTGGGACCAAACCTGGTGGAGTATTGTGTGATAGAGCCAGACCTTCCAGGATAGAGAGCTGTTCCACCACGTCCTACCACGGACCTCAGCCCTTTCTAGGAAAAGAAACAAAATAAGGTCTGACCACTCACCTAAAGGTGATGGCAGCTGACACTACTAATTCATTAGCCAAACAATGCCTGAAATGGAGCAGTACCAGTATGATCTGAACCAAATTTAAACCTAATAATTTAAGACCATTCTAAGGACCTGCCAAAGCTTTTGTGGGTCATTCCAAAGAGTTTCAGTCTAAGCACTAATGGTGGAAGCTCTTGGTTGAGGGAGCTAGGAGGTCATTGAAAGATCTGTTTTGTTGGGTTATGATATCATTGTCATCAAGGACCACTTTCCAATGGGGTAAACTGGCAAAGTGGGGCTCAGCCACACCAGCTAGACCTCCCATGTTGGGTCAAGTTTACAGAAATTCAAGGGCATTTCTGGTTAGTCACAAGGGTTTCCTTGCCTTACTTGAAAGGTGTCACTTTAATTGGGCTGGTTTATTTTTTCAGCTCACTTGGCAGTAGGAAGAACGCTAGAGGCTAATATGCAAACCATCCCTTCTTGGTGTATCAGCTTTCAACATCTCTCAGTGCACTGTGTGCAAGCAGGGTGTTGTGACTACAGTGACTCCAAAGATAAGAGCTTTCTTGGATCTCTCTTGGAAGCCTCCAGTGGGGCCTGCCAAGGGCAGGACTGAAATCCTGGGAAAAGCCCTGACTTTGGTTGGAGGTGGAATCCTTTTCTCTGGGAGTGATGCCTCCTGGTCGGCGGGGCTGGGTCATGCCCAGGTTGTCATCCTCTGGGACTGTTTGGTCTTCTTTCACACAGTTTACACAGATTGAAAAATCTGCTCTTGTACTGGAGGGGTATGGTTTTCCTCCAGGCAGTCCTGTTGGAGCACCCAGGGCTAACATGATGACAGCACAGGAAGCTTTTGTCTCTGTCAGATGCAATGCTATTTCTTAACCTAGACATGATTAACCCTCCATGTTGAGGATGTATGAAATTCGTTGGAACTCAGCACTAACCTTTCCACTCAGAAATGAGCAGAACTGGAAAAGACCTTGAAGTCCGGCTGGATAATAACACAGGCCTCAAGTGCTTATTTTGTGCTGGGCACTGTGCCAAGCACCTCATATGCACCATCGCACTAACATCCCACCACGGCCTCTTGTTCATAGACCAGGAAACTAACGCTCACCAGGTGAATGAGGCTTGCCCAACTTGACTCAGCTAATCAGTACGGAGCCTGATCTTTCTGTGCCCAAAACCCAGGTTGGTTCCACAATATCAGGCTGCCTGTAGAGGAGAAAACAGGCCTGGCAAGGAAGTTTGGGAGAACTGGCAAAGGGCAGGGCACTAGCACCCCGTGCCAAGAAAACACTTGGGAACATTGAGGGAAGGCAGCAAAAGCTGCACTGCTGTGCTGCCCCTGCCTTCAGCTCCCCTTCCCCCTCCCCGCAACACATACACCCTCCTGACACTCCAGGCAACATGGCTCTGCTGCTAGAGGCCCCAGGGCCCCAGGGGGGTGGAGTTTGGCTTGGTCCTCAAGGGAAGCCATGCCCCACCTATGCCCTGGAGGCCACCTGCACTTTCAAGGGGTGAGGCCCCAGGGGCTGGGATACAGACAGGCTTGTAACTTGGCCTCAGTGCAGGGGGCAGCTCAGCCACACAAGCTTGTTTGCAAAGCTGCTCCCAGCTCCAGAGGACTCTGGCCTGCTAGGCCTTATCTCAGCCCCAGGGTTCAAAGAGGACTTTTCAGCTGTGTTTCTGTCTGAGCAAGGCAACCTGTTCTGTTCTAAACCAGACCCTTTGTTGGGTCCTGGGGTTCCTCAGAGGTCTGGACTCTGGGTGACTGTAAGAGCCAGGACCACTCGGGTGCACCTTACCTCCTAGCCACAAGGTTGGCTCTGGCGGGTCTAATTCCTGGCTTCTTGGTCCTTGAGAAAACCCAGCACACTGGCAGCTAGCTAGTCACTCAGGCTCACGGCAGGCTTCCTTCAGGAAAGGCTCACCCCAGCCAGAGTTCTGGGCCCAGGAGACCATCCACCCCTGAGCTTGGAGAGGGGCCTGCCTCAGCTCACTCAGGAGGCCCCATTTTTGGTCTCTGGCCGTGCTAAGACATGTGCAATGTAGCCCCAGGGTCCTCCCTTATCTGACCTCTGACAGCCGTCACAGGCAAAGCCTCACCATCCAGTGCCTTCCTGTCTGCCACTCCCCATGTGGTCTGCAGGGTACCCAATCTCTCTAACCAGACTAGAAGCTACCCAGGGACAAGCAGCTTATCTCCTCTGTATTCTTACAGTGCTTAGTCAGGATTGGCACTTCAGAGCATCTGCTGGCCAGCAAAACCTTATAGTCAGCACCTGCTCACCTACCAAGTACACACCTGGCTCCTGAGTCCTTCCCTGGGGGACAAGATAGGCTGGACTCTGGGGTGCAGGGGAGCAGGCTGAAGGCAGGGAAGGCACAGAGGAGTAACTAACCCTGCCCCTTCAGTAAAGCCCTGGGTGGAACAGGCCATGACCAACCAGCAGCCAACGTCAAAGGCCCCAGAGCAAGGGCCAGTGTATGCATGACATGCAGCACAACCTGCCCCTCCGCAGGACTGAAGATGGAAGGCTGAGTTATTAATGACTTTCTTTTATTAAAAATGTATACAAGAAAAGGAAATTGGTTTAATTGTACAAAGAGTAAAAAATACAGATAAGCAAATAAAAACATTTATTAAAGCCACCTGCAATACACTACTCAGAAATAACCAGGCTGTTAAATTCTTAGAGACTCAGGTGAAAACTCCCTGTGCATATATCAAGGAGCTCTGTCCTATGGAGACACAGGCACGAAATCCACAGGTAATGCCTCTGCTGAGGATGCTGCCAGCAGGAGTCTATACCTTCTTGGCACTGGCTTGGGGCCTTCCTCAGCACCCAGGTCTCTCTAGCATCCAAGGAGTCCAAAGGGCTGGCTGTGCAGGCTGCAGAAGTGATTGAGAGTAGATTAGCAGGTACAAAAGGCCTTGGAGATAAGGTGACAAATTGTCCCAATTTGCTCAGGACTGAAGAGTTTCCTGGGATTTGGAACTTTCACTGCTAAAACTAGGAAAGTTGCAGGCAAACCTGGGCCAGTTGGCCACCCTAATTAATGGCCAAAGGCTTTGTCCAGCCCTTCCTGCCCTGCAGTGCCCACAGGCCCTCCTGCTGGGGTCATGGGTCCCCCAGGTCCTCACCAAACAGCCCAGGGACAGAGGGTCGGCTGGGGAGACCCGCAAAGCCTGAGGCCCAGGAAAGGACAGGAAAAAGGGAGTGAGTGAAGGTAGTCTGTTGTTACCTGAGAAAGGGGCCAGATGAATTCTGACTGTTAAGGGCAGCCAGGGATGCACAGGTGAAAGGGCTCCAATACTTGGTTGGCTGCCCCTTCAGCCCTGCAGCTACTTTCAGATCTGAGTGTCTTACGAGTCTTCAAGGCTAGGCTCAAGTCCCAGCTCCTGCAAGGTGCAGGGGTCTGGATGGGAAGAGCTCCACTCCCTGGGCTCCCACAGCCCTGGTGCATCCAGCCTTGCCTTCCCCTTCCTCCACTGCTACACCCCGGGCACTTTCTGCCCAGCTCCTCCCTACCTAAGACAGGGAGAACAGGATGGGAGGAGAGGAGTCCACGACAGGGTGAAATGAATGAAGAGCAGGCAGGTGGGAAAGAACCTGGGCAGAAAGGGCCTCTCTGAGAGTGGCGGGAACATCCTAACTGTGGTCTGGCCTGGCCCACTGTCTATGCCTGAGGATGGGGCCCTTGGAAAACCCAGAAGAGAGGCTGGGTGTAGTAGGCAGAATAATGGTTGACAGTGGGAAAAAGATGTCTATGTCCTAATGCATGAAATATGTTGTTACATGGCAAAGGGGAATTAAAGTTGCACATGGAATTAAGGTTGTTAATCAGCTCACTTTAAGATAGAGAGATTATCCTGGATTATCTGAGTGGGCCCAATGTAATCACAAGGGTCCTTAAATGGCGAAGAGGGAGGCAGAAGAGTCAGAACCAGAGATGGCATTATGTGAAAGACTTGACAATCCATTGCTGGCTTTGAAGACAGAGGAAGGAGCCACAGGTCAAGGAATGCAGGTGGCCTCTAAAAACTGGAAAGGGCAAGGAAAAGGATTCTCTACTAGAGGCCCCAGGAAGGAATGCAGCCCTTCCGACACCTTGAGTTTAGCCCAGCGAGACTTATTTTGGACATCTGACCTATAGAACTATAAGATAATAATTTTATGTTGTTTTAAGCCCCTAAGTCTATGATAATTTCTTATGGCAGCAAACTAAATACATTGGGAAACCACCTGGGGGATGCAGCTGCCAAAAATCCCTGAGTGAGCCTCACAGAGCCCCACAGCCCCTCTGTGAAAGACCCTATTCCATCAGGGAGAAGCTCAGACTCTGGAGCCCTGGGCAGGTATGGGTCTCCATGGCCTGGGAAGTTCAAGAAGGGTGACCCCAAGGACAGTGCCTTTGCTGGGTATCTCTACAGGAAACAGCTGCGTCTTTCAACCCACTCCTGAAACCTCCAATGAGTTGAGGTGCTGGCTCTGAGTCATCCTGGAGGAGCTGCCCTAAGGTCAGGCCACCCAGGACAACCAGTCAGAGCCCCCAGGGTTTGGCTTAAGACTCCTAGCATGCAGTTCCATAGCCCCTCCACAACCCATTAGACACAGAACACTTTAAGTTCTTGGCCTCAGGAAGGGGATCCAGTTTGGCTCAGGAAGAGCTAGAACTAGAGGGGAAAAAAAAAGTTTTAAAAAAATCACTGCACTGGATGCCAGATCTGTGTAAAGTCCCTGCTCTGCCACTTAAGCTATGTGGCCTCAAATAAGCCACCAGACCTCTTGCAGCCTCAGGTTCTTCATCTGTAAAATGGGTATAACAGCATTTGTCCTTTCTGCCTCACAGGGTGTGTGAGTCTCAGGTGAGATAACATGAGAAAACATTGTGCTGCACAGATTGACATGCTGTTGTTATTAATAAACAATAACGATCACAACCCTACATGCCTTTGGATGGGGTGAATGATCACAGCATCCTGTGTTGGGGAAGGAAGGGTGAGTGCAGACTCATTAAAACTCTGTCTCACTCGAAGGCAGGAGGCTTTACCCTGGCCAGGAGAGAACAGGACCTGGCCACAGCCACTGCCTTGAAGCTCACACCGGATGCACAACTGAGCCACCCTGCAGCCCCACAGGATGTCCTCGCAACCACTGCAGACTAGGGCTTTGCACTTTTTTTTTTAAAGGAAAAGGTTTTCTAGAGTTTCTTCTGCATTAAAATAGTCCCTCCTCATAAAACACAATTTTACAGGGAAAAGGTGGAACGTGAAACTATATACAATATAATTCTAACCCAATGAATATATAAAATATAATTTTTTTTTAAGACAGGGTTTCGCTCTGTTGCTGTGGTGTCATCATAGCTCACCGCAACCTCAAACTCCAGGGCTCAAGCTATTCTCTCGCCTCAGCCTCCCGATTAGCTGGGACTACAGGTGTGTGCCACCACATACGGCTAATTTTTTTTTTTCTTTTTGTAGAGATGAGGTCTCATTGTGTTGCCCAGGCTGGCCTCGAACTCCTGACCTTAAGTGATCCTCCTGCCTTGGCCTCCCAAAGTTCTAGGATTACAGACATGAGCCACCGCACTCGGCCATAATATATAATTTTATGTGGAATACATGTGGAGGAAATACATCACAATACTAAAGGTGATTATCTTTGGATGGTGGGATTATAGGTGATTATATTTTCTTTGTATTTCTATAGTTTAAAAATGCTCTACAATGACCTACAATTACTTTTATAATCAGGAAAATATTATAGATATATATGAAAAGTGCCAGGAACCTCCTTTTGTGGGGCCACAAACTGGACTCAAGGAGTCATTTGAGCTGGGTTCTGCACCAGTAGAGGTCCTGGCCTGGGCCCTGGTCCTCATTGTGTGACCTTGGAGACTCACAACTTTCTCTCCCTGACCTTTGTTTGCCTGGTGAGACAAGATGCTAGACCTCTGAAGCTCAATAATTAAAGTATTCACCTTGGTTTCATCCATCCCTGCTCTGTGCCCAGTTTCCAGTGGCTTCTTTGTGCCACTGGAAGAGAGAAAGGCAAACTCCTTACCCAAGCCTTGAAGTTGCTGACCACCTCCCTCACCAGCCTCGTTCCTCCCAGACATGCCCTGGGAGTCCCTGCCTCCTGGCCTTTGCCTGCATCAAAGTCTGCACTTCTCAGAGCCCTGCCCTTCCTTGAAGAACAGTCTGGCCAAACTGTGTCCAGCCTACTAGCCTGCAGTGACCCCTGCTTCCCCCTAACTCTTGTACAACAATAGCTACCATTTATTGACTGTTAATTTCAGGTCACACAGTAAAAGTGCTCTCATTTAATCCTAGGCCACCAGAGGCTGCATAGACTAAAATATGAACAGTGCCCCCTGGAGCTGTGCACTGTGGTGATGCTATTTGATCCTGTCATGCCACTGAAGGATATATCATTAACTCCATTTCACTGATAACTGGGGCTCAGAGAAGTCAAAGTAACTCACCCATTGCAACACAGTGGGTTTGTGGCAGAGCTAGGATGTGATCCCTGGTCAGTGCTCTTCAAGTTCAGTGTTTTCTACTCTCACAGTGGTGTTTGCCTCAGACTCTCACATTCCAGCACCTGAGGGCAGAAAGGGTGTGTTCTTGTGGAACACACAGAAAGCATGCAATGATGTCTGGTGCTAGATGTGTTAATCCCAATGGGTTTAATTAAAGTTTATCATTCAATCAGCAAGTCTTCTCAGAGTGTCTGGGGGCTCTGGGGGGAAGGGATAGGTCTATTCTGTTCACTGCTATATTTTGGCACCTAGCTGTTTCTGGCACATAGTACATGCTCATTAAATGCCACGAATGATTGTCCATTCAAATAACAAAACAATAAAGCAAATAATACTAGCTAACATTTATAGAGCACCTACCACAAGCCAATGGCCTCAGGGAGTTTCCAGAATAGTTGAGGAGAAACATAACACTCTTGACAAGGGCTATAACGTGGGGTTTTACACCAAAACAGTGTCTATGTAAAGGTTGTAAGAACACCAAAGAAAGAAAGATGATTAGCAGAAACTCTGATCCTTCCTACAGCGCTGGAGGCCATGCCAGCAGCTGTCACCATTACAACTCCAATACACTGACTGCCCAAGCACACAAACCTAAACTTTCCATCTGCATCCATGGTTCTGCCTGTTCAGATCACATCTGGATGCTTTTTTGCCTCTCCAGACTGAATAACCAGTATGCTGAGGGCCAGAAGATGAAGAGCTATGGGAACTGGTCATGTTTAGCTTGCAGAAGAGAAAGGAAGGCCATCTTTAACATCTGACAGGCTGCCCTTCACAAGATGGGCCAGTGGGCAACAGCCTCGGGAACCCCCAAGGAAGCCTGCTGCAGGTGGCAGGGCTATCTGGTTAGGGACCTCCAGAGAAGCCCAGTGGGCTGCCTGTCCAGCAGGGTCCTAAGGAGCCCTTACTCTTTACAGTTGCAGTCCCCAACCCCTGGGCTGCAGGCTTATACTGGTCCGTGGCCCATTTAGGAACTGGGACGCACAGTGGGAGGTAAGCAGTGGGCCAGTGAGCAAAGCTTCATCTGTATTTACAGCCGCTCTGCATCGCTCGCCATCCCTCCCCATCCATGGAAAAATTGTGTTCCATTAAACCAGTCCTGGTGCCAAAAAGGTTGGGGACCTCTGCTGTACAGCACATAGTCTACAAACTTGCTCACTTAACAAATGTTTATTAACTGTCATCCAGGGCCCATTCCAGGCTAGGGAAATAAAACACAGGCTGTATCCTTAGAGAACACCAACCCCCTAGGGGAGGGAGTCATGAAAGCCTCATCCTATGGCCTTGGACTCCTTATTGTGCATAAGGTAGGCTCCTGTCTCAGCCACTGCTGAAGGCTATTTTCTTCCTTGTATTCTGCAGGGACCAGGCAGGCATATGGTAGATAATCAACAAATACAGGCATACCCGAAGAGAGCATCCTGGGATAGGAGCTTCAGCTGATCAGTGCTATACAGGGGCCAAGTGGGGCTGGGTCCCAGGCAGGGTCATTTGCATGTGTCCCTCCACCCATCCAAGTCCCCAAAAGCCCAGACAGGCCATGGTCATGGTTTCTTCTGGCTCCTGCTCCCACATCCACTGGTTGATCTTCCCTAGCTGTAAACCAGTCATGACTGGACATGTCAAAGGATGTCCTGCAATCCTAAATTCCATAATGGTCTTTATCTTCTGTTCCCTCCAAGGCTCTTCAATCTGCAATAACAGCTGTGGTTCAGCGAGCAGTGTGGCACTCTTGAGCACTGTTCCAAAAGAGGCACGGTGTGGAGGTAGAGCTCATTCTGTGGTCCTGTCCGTTCACTATACTGTTCAAGGCTATAATAGATTCACATACACACTCTTTTTATTTTTTATTGTGAAACAATAATTATGCAGAAAAATATACAAAACCTGTGTTCAGTTTAACAAATAACCATAAAGCAAATCTCTATATAACCACTACCCACATCAAGAGATAAAACAATGCTAGCACCTCTAAAGACCCCCAAGTTTCCCTACAAATCACAACCCCAACCCTCCCCTGTGGTCATGACTAAATTGACATTTGTGATGACTTCTGTGCTTTTTTATAGTTTTATTTCCTCTGCATGTATCCTTAACAATATAGTCCAATTTTGCCCGTTGTTAAACTTTTTATAAAAGATATTATTCTGTATGCATTCTTTTATGTTTTGCTTAGCATTATGTTGATGAGCCATTCAGTACTATTATACAATATTACAATTATTTACAAGTCACTGTAGTTCATTCATTTTCACTGCAGGAATGCTTACAATTTATTTGTACTCTCTACTGTTGATGGACATGTGGACTCTTTCTGGTGCTATGTGAATATTCCAGTGCACATGGGTAAAAGTGTGGTTTAAGCAGATTCTGAGGAGTAGGACTCCTGGGTTATAGGGTATATGCATTTTCATCTTCACCAGATCATTTATATACTTTTTTATCCCAAAAATGTTTCTCAGAGAAACAGTGCTGTAACACCTAGTTGTCTAGGTAGAGGAAATGAGGTATGTTTGCCCTTACAGTGTGACCTTCCCACCTTCTGTCTTCAGAACCTCATCCCTTTCAGCCCAGCCAGCCTGTTCCCTCTGGTACCCACAGGCTGGGGCCCCTTGGTAGCAGGCTTCTCTCTGGCCTCCCTACCTTGCAGTTGGGTGGGGGTGGGAGGAGGCTGAGAAAGAGGAAGTAGAAACCAAATACGAAGGCCACAGAGAAGTCCGGTCCACAAACCTCAATGTTTCAGCAGCACACTCCATGGGAGAGGAACGTGCAAGCTGCGTATGGAGCATGCCTTGGAGGCACGAAGGTCACCAGTGCCAAGGTGTGCTACTGGACAAGCCAGCACTTTGCACAAAAGTCACTCCATGTAATCCTGACCCCAACTCTCTGAGGTATGGTATTATCATCCCCATGTCACAAAATGAAGACACCGAGCTGCAGAGACATTGAGTGTCTGGCAATACAGTGTAATGGTTAATAGCATGGGATCTGGGCCTATTTAAATTGGGTTTAAATTGTGGCTTCCCCACTTATTTATTAGTGGTGCAACCTTGGGCCAGTTACCTGACTTCCCTTAGTGTCAGTTGCCGCACCTGTAAAATGGGGCTAATTAGCTCACAGGGTTGTTGTGAGAGTTAAAAGATATAATGTGTAGAAGGAGCTTAGCTGAGTGCCTGGCACAAAGGAAGAATAAGTGGAACTAAAACGAGAACTATGAAATGATAATCCAATTGGAGTCCAAGGTTGACAGCTGGGGAATAGGGGTGGGGGGCTCATCCCGGCAAGCAGGGACCAGGCCATCAAGGTGCAGGGGCTGGTCCAGTGCTGAATGAAGACTCAGTCAGTGGAGCACTGACCAGGTGGACTCTGAAACTCAGGCACCCAGGCAATCCTGCCCCCACTACCTTGTCTACCTTTGTCCAGAGCTCTCTACCTATCTGTGGCTGCTTCTAGCAGTAGTTTCTGACAGAGGCAGCTGGACCTCTGCACATGTGGAAGCTTCAGCTCAGCTTCAGCGCTGGCCTTTGGGTGGCTGCATTGGCAGGCGGCAGCAGTGGCAGCCAATGGGCAGCAAAGCCTGTTGCTAAGGTCAATGTGAACCTTATTTGGCGATGTGGGGCTGACCCTGCATTCACCTCTGAGAACTCTGGGAAACGCCAACCACAGATGTGAAATATGAACATCTCAAAACCACAACTGCATTTCCTTTGAGAAAAGATTCAGCTCTCCTCCTATCCAGCTTGCTTTCTTGGGCTGGATGCCTTTTGCACAATGGCTCACTACCTCAGGAGAGAAGAGCCTGGGCAGGCGTCTGCTACAAACTAGTCCTGGGCAGGCCTGGACAGGGAGTGGGCAGGGGCTACTGTACAGGTGGCCCCAGGACACAGCAAAGACCTCGAAGGCTTCCATTCTCACCCTGGCAGCTGCTACCCGCTGCCTAGGCCTTCCCACACACCAGGAGGGCCTGTTCCTGACCCCACTTCCTGCAGCCTTGGGAAGCCGGCTAGTGTGAGGGAGATGCATGGCACGCACAGAGGAAGTGGGCTTGCTCCGGGCTCTTGCCATCTGCACCAGCCACACTGCTTTGGTGCAGGCTACAGCTCAAACGGTTGGCGGTTTCATTTTTCACCTTCCTTTGGTGCATCTTCTAGCTTAACATTAAATAAGTAAAACGGATGCCCCACCCCAGACAAATGTGGGAGAGAAGCTGCGCCCTCAGTATTTCCAAAATAATACTCACCATTCCTCACATTTGTACAGCACCTTTGAGTCTGGGAAGCTGTTGGGTCCTCACAACTCTGGCTAAGGTAATGTAATAATAGCTACCAATGACTGAGCCCACACCATGTGTCAGGAACATGGATTAACTCACAGAATTCACTGTAATTGTTCCCATTTCACAGAAGAGAAAACGAGGCAAAGAGAGATTTAGTAATTGGCTCAAGGTCACATAGCCTGTGAATCACAGAGCTGGGATTTTATCTCAGAGAGCTCAGTTCCAAAGTCTGCCCTATTATCTTCTGTTACCTTGCCTCTCATGGCATAAACACAAGAACAGGTCCTATTTACAGATGCGAAGGTGAGGCTGAGAAGACCAAAGGGGTGATGTGGGGCCCACAGTCAGAGTTGCTTCCTTGGCCCATATGTCCTCCCAGAGAACGGTCCACTAGTGTCCTTCATTTGCCCACCCCCTGCTTTAAAAATCATTGTCACGCCCCCAACCCCAGCTTGTCTTCTCCTGACCCACAGGCCAAAAGCGGCCTTTATTTTTGGGGTGGCGCAGAGAGCCCAGTGCCCCTGCTTATCTGGATGAGGCTATGTGAAGCCCATCTGTGCAGGTAAGGGGGGCAAAGCCAGGGCCATGGAGAGTGCGCCACAGGAGACTCTGCCCCCTACCCCTGGCAGCTCCCCCTGCCAAGCAGCTGCTTACAGCCCTTACACCTGCACACACTGGGGACACTCAAAGCATCCCACAGTCTGGGGGCTTGGTACTGCAGGCAGCAGAGCCGGGGCATCTGTCCATAGAATCCTCAAAGAAAGGTGCTTGGAGGGGATGCGGTAGGGTCTGGACACTGTGGGGCCTGGATGCAGACCCCTTGTTGGAGCACTGTCCTTCTCTTGGGCTTTTCAAGCCTGCCCTCATGCACACACACATGTGTGTACCTACCGTGTGCCAGCCACTATTCCAGGCACTGGCGACACACAGTGAACAACACAGACCAGGTTCTGAGCCTCACAGAGTTTCATGAGGGAGGCAGACATTAGGCAAATAATCACACAGATCTCTGAAAAATACAGGTACTATGAAAGGGTGCAACTTCAGGGGACTTAACCTAAGAGGGAGTGTGTGGGATTGGGGGGCTTGGGAAGCCGTTCCCAAGGAAGAGACATTTCAGGTGCTCCTCTAGGGCAGGGTGGAGCTAGCAGGGGGGCTGGTTCTGGGCTCTCCCCCACTGCCCTCCTCCCCTGTATTCCAGTCCCTTCAGGAAATCTGCTGCTTCCATGAACGCTGCTTTTCTGGTATCATCAAAGTTGGCCCAAAGCGGTGCCTTTGCTGGCAGCTGCTTACAGTGTTTGTGCCTGGGTGAGCACAAATGCTATGTGATGGGGGAGAGGGGAACCAGAGGAGAGAGGAGTCTAGAGTTTGATCTTTGATTCTCAGGTAGACTCAAACTGTTTGAGAAAGTACCTCCTTTCCTCATCGAAGTCCTGAGTGTACATGTGGGGTAGCACCAGCAGGCCAAGGGGTGAAGGCAGCTGGTATGAAATGGCCCAGATTAATGGGGAGCCAGGGGACCCCCAATTATCATTGAAAAGGTTTTTTTCACATAAGTATAAAATTAGCTTATCCTAGAGAGGAAGCCCTCCCAGGGCTGACAGCAAGTTGGCCAGCCTTAGAGGAAGCTGATACAGTGCTGGGGCCCTTCCTTGCCAGGCTGCAGACTGGATACCTCATGCCTTCACTGAAATGCACCCTCACCCCACCCCACCCCACCCACTTCTTTCTCCCCAGGGGACTCTCCCTGTGGAAAGGAAACTCCAGCACTTGGGGTCATGAGGCTGTGATTTCCAGTTTCATTTTCCAGTTTCAATTTAGAAGCAGTTCTGCCAGTTTTCCACTCCCTTTGCCCCAAGGCACCACAGAGGAGCTGAGGGGCAGGAAAAATGTTCCAGCCAGCACCCTGCTCCCTGGGCGCTCTCAGAGGGTGGGCAGTGGCAGCACCCACTGTGGGGAGGTTGTTAAAATGTAGATTCCTAGCTCTCCAGTCTCTGAGGCTGTAGGTTTGGGCCTTCTGGTGATTCTAATGTAGTCTGTGGACCCCACTATGGCAGGCATGGCCTTAGAGACCATCAAAACAGCCAAAACACACCTGAGGCATGACCTAATCCTTCTCCAAGGCACTTCCCATGACAGAAAGGCTGCCTCTTTGTTCAGCATCCCCTGCCCCTCCCCTGTCTGGTGTTGGACACATCTCAGATGTCCTTTGGGACTTGAGGTCTGTAGGAAGCCCAGGCTGTGGTTTCCATGCAAGCTTCTCTCTTTCCCACACTCCAAATTTCTCTTAGCTGATAATTTTTAACAGGCATTAATAGAAACAAAACTAGAAAGAAAAATTCTATAAAAGACCTTAGGTCCTTTTGCTCTGTCCATTGCTCTATTTATTTGCAATTTTTAGCCTAATTCCAAAAGGATTTACAGACATTTAAATCTTTTTTCCCTCTGTGTGTGTGTGTATGTGTGTGAGTACATACGTGAGTGTGTGTAGGGGTTGGGTCTGCCAATGTACTTTTGCCCTGGTTTGATCTTGGAGGGAGCAGTTGGGCAGGTCTCCAAGCCTGGCAGATGTAGACCTTTCCTAATCTCTAGGGCAAATTTGTTCTTCAGTCTTTCTAGTATCAGTTTTTGGATCAATCATTAATCAAAGTTGCAATAAAAAGATAATCTTCTCAGGACTGGGCTGTAAAGGTCCCAGCTGCAACCTTATAGTACCCTTCTGTGGAGGCCTCAGAGCCAAGAGAAGAGGGCTGTGTGTCTGTAGCTGGATTTGAAGGCAAGTGAAAGCACTGTCCATCTCTAGTCAGTGGGCATGAACATGAACTTTGGCTACCTGAGTGGCTGTGGCCTTTTGCTTCACCTCCCCCTGCCAACAAAGCTAGCGATGCCCTGGCTCCTGGCTCAGGTAGCAAAGCTGGGGAAGGAGGCTGTAGTTGGGCCCAAATATGGGGGCCTGGGGGTACCTCCACAGGGTGTGACAGCTGCGGCATGGCTTTGGGGCCACGCCTACAGCAGTGGAGGCAGGACAGCCCCCAGGACCCACAGAGCCCCTGTGGTAGAGGGAGACACTACTTACATTATTTCTGGTGGCTTGGCTTACTGCTGCTGATCTGCTGCTCTACAGGGCAGACAGTGCCTGAGACAAGGAGGCACTCTTCTCCTGGGAGGAATAGAGGAAGCAGCTGCTCCTCCCTGGCCGAGCAGGGGTCAGAGGCTGTGCAGCCCTCACTCCTTCCCTCTCAATGGAGAGGGACGATCTGCTCCTTGGGGCATGAAGTCACAGCCTCCTGACAGCCTGAAGAAGCAGGATCAGAGAGGTAGAATCAACAGGGACAATGTGAGGCCTAGCACCAGGTTCAAGAAGCAAGAGGACCAAGGTGGGGGCAGGGCCAGGTGGGGGCAGGTGGGGAGAACTTGAGCCTAGCACGGCACAGGCCGACAGACTGAGGGAGTCCAGAGAGCTGCTACGCTCACGTGGCCGTAGCTAAGATGTGCAGTATCTGAGAGGTGTGAGAGGCACTCATTTTTTCTCCAACCCCTTCTGCCATATTACTGGGTCCACTCTGGGTACCACATTTTTAGACACAAAAAAGAAATGAGCATTTTCAGAGAAATGCAACCCTGGAGGCACAGGGGAGTGTAATCAGCCATTAAAACTTGTTCAAAGTGTTGATGTCCAGAACAGGGATAGACGTGCTCTGGATGGCTCCAAGGGAGGAAGCAGCACTAGTGGGAACAGAGGAGAGATGGATGTGAGGAGGCTCTTCCTATAAGTCCAATGTGGCCTCTCAAGAGGCACAAACACAGGCACACTGTTTTGAGAGAGAGAAATGAAAAGATACACACTGAAATTTTAGCAGTGGCTGTCTCTGCCTGGTGATTGCGAATGATTTTAATTTTTTTCCTCTTGTGCCTAGCAATATTTTCTAAAATATCTATAATACACCCAAATTACTTTTTTTATTATGGTAAAATATACATGAAATGTGCCCTTTTAACCGCTTTTAAGTGTATGTTCTATGGCATTAAGTACATGCACACTGTTGTGCACACATCGCCACCCTCCACCTCCATAGCTTTTTCATCATCCCCAACATAAACTCTGTACCCATTAAACACTAACTTCCTACTCCCCTCTCCTTCCAGCCCCGGCCACCACTGTTCTATTTTTTGTCTACATGAATTTCACTACTCTAGATACCTTATATGAGTGAAATTATACAATATTTGTCCTTTTGTGTCTGGCTTATTTCACTTAGCATAATGTCTTCAAGTTTCATCCATACTGTAGCATGTGTCAGAATTTCCTTCCTTTTCAAAGTTGCATGATATTTCATTGTATGTATATACCACATTTTCTCTCTCCATTCATCCATTAATAGATATTTGGGTTGTTGCCACCTCTTGGCTATTGTGAATATACTACTGCAAACATTGGTGTACAGACATCACTTTGAGTCCCTGCTTTCAGTTCTTTTGGGTATATTCCTAGAAGTAGAACTGCTAGATCATATGATAACTAATTTTTTGAGGAATAGCCACATTGTTTTCCACAGTGGCTGCACCATTTTACATTCCTACCAGCAATGTACAGGGGTTCCCATTTCTTCACATCCTTGCCAACACTTGCTATTTTCTGGTGTTTTTTTTTGTTGTTGTTTAAATAAATAATAGCCATCCTAAAGGATGTGAAGTGGTATTTTACTTATTGTGGTTCTGATCTGCATTTCCCTAATCCAAATTACTTTTTAAAATCCAATTCTATCTAAAGCAAATCCTTTGCCTTTGTTTTCTCAATAATATGGACCTTCCCCATTTTTCTCCTTTTTTTGCATTTTTTTAAAGTAATAAAGTACACATATAAAATTTACCATCTTAACCATTTTAAAGTGTACAGTTCAGTGTTAAGTATATTCACATTGTTGTGCCCTAACCCAAATACCTTTTATAATGAGAAAAAGAAACAAAAGGCTATCTACAAAAAAAGAAAGAAAGTAGGGAGTTCTCAGACCCTGGAGATGTTCACACACAGGTTGGATCAATCTTGGCAGGGACTTTTATTCATCTACTGTGCACCTCCGCTGGGCTGGGCTCTGTGCCAGGCAGAGGGCTCCAAGGTGAGTGTGTCCTGGTCTCTGCCCTTGGGTTTCAGCCTCTGTGGGGACCAGTTATACCCAAGGGCTGTTGTGGGCACAGAGGGGCACCCTGTTGTGTGGTGTTGGGAAGGTGGCATAGATGATGTGGCATATGAAATCAGGTTTGAAGGGTGAGCAGGTGTTTGCAGGTGCACAAGAGCAAAGAAAGGAACTGGCATGTGCTGTTGGTCTGTGGCAGCACATATTGTAACTGCCATTATATAAGCATTTCAAAATAATTTATGTCTGTCTTTCCTACTTGATTATGAGTTTCATGAGAGCAGAGCTGGTGGTCTCATTCACCACTGAATCTCTACCAGGCCCAGCACAGGCAAGTGTAAAAGAAATACTTGCTGAATAAATGAGTTGTGATAAGGCAGAGAGAGGAGATGTCTCTTTCCAGAATCCTGGCTATGAGAGGCAGACAGCACGGCTGTGCTCCATGAGGAAGGCAGGTGGAGGAAAGCATCACACAGGTGATGGAGATGGCAGGAGCCAGTGGGGAAGGAGAGTCTCAAGACCCAGGTCGAGAGAATGGAAGGGCATGATTGCTGAGAAGGAGCCCCTGAAGAAGAGGGGGAGGCTGGGATGCAGGCTTAGCGGAAGGAGAGGAGTCTCTCTTTTTATGAGACTCAGATGGCCAATGAGAAAAAGAGAAAATAGTGACTATTGGCAAGAATATGAACACCCTACATGTAGAACTCTCCTACATTGCAGGAGGCAGTGTTCTTCCTATTATCATTCCAGGTTCAGACAGCACTCCGGTTGCTGGTTGGTGCAGGCTACCATTTGTGCCAATCAGGGGAACCTCAGCTTCTGCACTTGGACTATCAGAAATGAGGTGCTCTATGCCCAGAGCAATTTCCAAGATGGGCTTGAATCCACAGGATGTGGCTCTACACACAGTCTAGAGATGGCTCTGTGCCCACCAGCCTCCAAAATGTCAACTTTGCCCATGTGCCTCCTTGCCCCTCCTCTCATGCCACACAGCTGGCAGGACTTCAGTCAACAGAAGGTAGACCCTGCTCTTTTTAAAGAGCACACAGGACAGGTAATGACAAGTTGGCCCCTCTCGCTGAGCTCAGAGAACTGCAGTGAACTCCACCAGGGTGCTCGGGGCCCACTGTAGCTCTGCCTGAGGAGCCTTTGTGCGCTTACCTAGTCTAGGCACCAGCATCCTAGCCCCAGCCAGTGGTCCAACTCCAGACTCACTGTACAGAGCCCCTTGCCATGTGATGTTTTGCATGTGCCAACACAGAGCCCACACACGGCAGCTTGGCTTGACACCTGCACAGATCACGACTGAGGGAAGGAAAATGCTGACTCTACATGTGGTCTGTATTTTTATTGCATCTTCCTTCTCAAGTTGGAAGAGGCTATCGATGTGTTACCAAATGGCATTTTACTCACTGTGGGGGAGCACAGAGAAGTGCCCAGCAGTCCCTGGAACGAGGTGGGGATGAGATGAGCACAGATGACACAATGGGAACTCGATCAAGGCAGCACGCCATCAGAAGCCACAGTGTGTGCTTTCATCCTAAGTTCTGCCCAGCTCAGAGGAGTGAGGGGTCCCAGAGGGGTGGTGGCCAGGGAGGGTCCTGGAGCAAAACCCTCAAGGTGGGCTGCAGAGTCTACAGCAGACAACAGAGGGGGCCATTATAGGTGAGAGAAACAACAACTGGGACGCATATGAAACCTACAGAACTCAAGAGCTGGACCCATGCAGGAGAGCCCCACCAGCTGCTTTCCTACCCAGGACAAAGGCCACAGACAGCAGGCCTCCCTCAGCCCCACCCAGGTCCCCAGGACACATGCTCTACTGTCCCTAGACTGACCACAACCCCCATATGAGCTGTGTCCCATTCATGCTGGCCTAGAAGCTGGGAAGTACCTGGCATGGGGCCCTCCACTTCCTCCACATGATTGCCTGCAGCTCCAGGGAGACTAGCAAAGGGCCATTTTTGTGGTCAGGAAATGTCTGTGGCAGCTGGGGACAACACAGCCCTTCCTGGACCCCTCTGAAGTGGAGGTCACATTCCTAAAGATTCTCAACTGCCAGCTCCAATTTCATGCTTCTGGTAGGCTCATCTTAGCAGGGGGGAAGACTGTCTTTCCCTAGGTCAATGAGGTCCTCTAAGATTCAAAATGCTCTTAGTTCAAGGGCAGAACACTGAGAAAGGCAATAGCAGATACCATTATAATTTGTGGCTTAGTTCAATGGTTTTCAACCTTGGTTGCACATTAGAATTACCCAAGGAACTTTTAAAAAACACTCATCCCCAAATACTTCAACAGGCACTTAGCAAAGAGAAGATCTGAATGGCTTATAAACATATGAAAAGGTGCTCAATTTTGTTAGTCATCAGGAAATGCAAATTAAAACCACATTGTGATACTGCTACATACCCACCAGAATGGCTAACAATGAAAAAGATAGAAAATACCAATTGTTGGCAAAGATGTGAAGCAACCAGAACTCTCATACACTGCTGGAGGGAGTATAAATTGGTACAGCCACTATGGAAAATTATTTGGCATAAGATACAATGGCTGAACATACTCATATCCATACTTGCCCAGCAATTCCACTTCTAACTATATACCCAACAGAAATGCATATAAATGTGCTCCAAAATATAAACACACTAGAACGGTCAAAGCAGTAGTAATCATAATAGCTCCAAAAAACAACCACCCAAATATCCATCAACAGTAGAATGGATAAATTGAGGAATATCCATAGAGTAGAATACTCAATAGCAATAAGAATGAACAAACTACAGCTATAAGCAACAACTTGGGTGAATCAACTCACAAACATAATGTTGAGTGGAAGAAGCCAGACACAAATGGATATATACTGTATGATCTCATTCATATAATATAAAGTTTGAGAACAGGCAAAAGTAATCCACACCATTAGAATCTAGAAGGGAGGTTTGCCTTTGGAGCTAGGTAGTGACTGGAAGGGGTGCCAGAGGTTACTGGTGATGTTCGGTTTCTTGGTATCTGGACACTGGTTATTTGGGGTAAGTTTGTGAAAATTCATTGAGGTTTATACTTAGGGTTTGTGATTTTTTTTTTTGGCATGTATGTCATCCTTTAGTAAAAACTTTAAAATGTTTTGAAATCCTCATAAATGCAGTCAGAATCTTTGGGGTGGGAGAGAGGTCCAGGTATCAATATTTTTTAATATCCCAGATGACTGTAATGTGCAGCCAGGATTGAAAGTCACTGGTTTAATATCTTGAGAAAAGCAGACCAACTCAAATGCCTCAAATGGTCCTGACAAAGGCCACTTCCAGCTCAGTGGAGTAAGACACTGGGGTGGGAAGATGTCCATCTTTGCTGATGTGAGCAGGCCTTCTGCACAGGCAGAGGAGGTATTGCAGCATGCTGTTGTAATGTGTTTCTTCCTTGGCAGTGCCTGTTGAAAACTGGTGACATCAGTTTGTAATGGTGTGTAATGGCAACAAGGTGGACCCAGCCTCACCCCAGGGAAGGGGATCAGTCAGGACAGCTGTTATAGGGCCATTTGTAGAGGGCTGGCAGCTGGGCTTCCCAGGGGCTTCCACCCAGGACAGAGGCACTGCTGAGGCTCTGACAACCTCACTGTGGTGGGGAGAAGGTCTGACTCAGAGTGTCTATGTTTGTGGATAACAGCCAGCTCTGGGTTCCAGATGATGCTTACTCCTGGCCTCTGTATCCAGATTAGGAATTTGCAACATCTTGCTGAGGACCACGTTGGGCTCAGCTCTAAGTACTATGGCTGAGAATTTTCCTTCTTCTCTGTGTGATTAGTGGCAGCCTCCCTAGCAATGGCTGACCTCTGGCATACTCTGGTGAAACTGCAGGCAGCTTGGACAGGAAAAGAGAGGACACAGGGCTCACACACAGGTGTTCCACTCACCTGGGCCCCATTCATCCTTCCAGAAACTCATGGACCATGAACCTCCTGCTGTGGAAGGGGCAGTGCAGAGAGGCCTCAACAAGCTTCCCCTGGCCCTCTGGGACCTCCTACATCAACAGTGAGTGGGGCTGGGCCACAGGCTGGGTCTTTAGGTGGTGTCCCTGCATGTCTGCCTTGCAGCGTGGCGTCTATAGAACAAGAGTGAACAGGAAGGGGCCTGGGGCCTCCTGTAGCTCTGTTGGGCAGGGACGCTGGGGGGCCTTGGCTAGGCTCCCCTGGCCAAAGGAAACAGAGTGGCGTGGGCTGCAAGAGGACAAGCTAAACTGATAAAGCTACATCACTCAAGGGTAGCCAGGTTAAAAAAAACAAGTCCCTAGGGTTAAAAGAATCATGAATAAGGCAGGTGGGGGAACTCTCCCACTTCTCTGGCTTTAGTCTCCTCCCTGTGAAATGGGGGTGATGGCCCCCAGGCCTTTCCCACCTGTCTAGTAGGGCTGAGGATCCACAGGGGTGGGCCAGAGGGAGGCCTGGCCCTGAGGAGTCTGCCTGTGTTGCTCCCGGCTGGGACCTCAGCCCCCATGTGCCACCTCACCTCCCTTGTCTGTGAAATACCACAATGGCAACCCTTGCCAGTCAGAGTGACACTACCCCTTCCTGTTGTCTTCTTTACGAAGCGTTTATGAAATGTTTCCTTTTCCTGCTTCAGTAAATGGGTGGCTAGGAGTTCTTGATTTTATTTTTTTCCCTAGAGATATGTGTGCTTCGAAGAAGTACACAAATTAAACAAAAAATGAGGGCTGACCAGGGCCAGAGAATGAGGAAGCAAGAGAATCAGCGAGTGTCCTGGCAGGAGAGTGGCCAGGCTGAGCTCAGCATGGGCACAGGGGCTGGGCTCCAGGCTGCTCCTTGGGGCTGTGAGGGCAAGGCCAGGGCCTCTCTGGGCTCCAGTGTGTCCTTATCCCAGTGGACAGACAAGCACATGGTACTCCTCAGAGCAAAAGAATCAAAGAGAAGAAACACTGACCTGGAAACACATAGGTGGGGCAGGTCCCACCTGAGGGGCTCCTAATGTCAGGCCTGAGGGAATCCAAACATCCAACTTTACCTTCCAGACCCAGCAAAGATCTGTTATCCAGGATGGTATTTAATCCTTTTCTGAAACTGTTGATACTTTCCAGCCTGTCATGCGACTTCTGAAAGTAATCATAAATTCTCTCTCCTGGTTTCCCTTTATTTACATGCTTATTTTCCTTCTCAAAACACTCCAGTAAGTAATATTTTCCCTTATGGAGAAGTCACTAATCCACTGCCCTCTGTTATCTGTATTACAGTTAAAAACTTGGCCGTGAACAATAACAAAAAAAGCCCTTGAGTAGCCTAGAAATGTCACAAAGCTCATCTCCAGGACTCCCAGGGGAGTCTCTCAGGGCTCACTCACGGACTATTTATTCTCGTTTTAGATGCAAATCAGAAAAGGTTCCTGTATGGGTCAGAGTTCCAGCAGGACACACATGCACAATCCACTGGTAACTGGAGAGTTTAAGGAAGGGACTATTTACAAAGGGGTGAGCAGGATTAAGGGAAACCCATGTGGGAAGGTGAAGCATCCTGGAGCCAGCAACAGTGGGAGCTGTGACCATCACCTCTCCACCAAGGGAAGAAGGGAGGGTCACTGGAACCCAGAGAGAGCTGTAGGAGGGGGCTGCGGGCAGGAGCTGTGGATTTGGGGTGTAGAACACAGACAATGCTGACCTGAGGCCTGGCAAGGGAGGGAGCTGGGGGATAAAGCACCCCAACATCACTCTCCTCCCACCTTCCAACCTCTGTGGGGTCTTCACTTGGCCAAACCCAATAGGAAGCATAAAGATATGGAGCCTGGTTGATGCAACCCACAAAGGTCAGGTCCTGGGAGGTGTGGGGAAGGGCAGAAGATCAACAGGAGAAGGGCTGGGTGGGGAACGGCAAACAAAGAATGCCCCACAAATGCAGCACCCTCACCACAAATACATGAGATGAGAGGCACCCAGAGACAGAGATGGCCATGAAAAAAGGTTTAAAGAATTCCTGCACAATGATTGGGCCCCATCATGGAGGGACAAATAACTCTACTTAGCTTGGTAATTCCAAGGTAAACATGTATGTTCATAAAGATGACTTGGAATTATCAACAAGAGGTTAAATGTGGTCACTATACTGCTTAAGAGCTGTTACAGGGCAGGGAAGATTATAACACCATTTAGAGATATATCCATACAAAAGAGGTACAACAGGGCTTCCAGTTAAACATGTCAGGTTATTCACATGTCCCAATCTCCTTTCTCTCCTGAAGCACCACGAAAATGCCAGTCAAGAAATTCAAGAAATCAAATGGTGTAAACCCTCAAAGGCAAAGAGAATGGTAAAAGGAGACATGAGTGGCTGAGATATTTCTGCAAACTTCTGGAAGCTGGAAGGCAGGTAGAGGAATAATGGCTGATGTGGAGGAAGCTAGTCTCCTAAGGGCCTATAGATGGGCACACTGACAGGAGGTAAGCCACATTCCCCCAGAGCCCTGGAGGAGAACAGGTACTGCAGATAGATGGTGGAGTAAGGCACAGGAGCCAGTGGGGACAATGAACAAGGCAACTGGTTGAAATCCTCCCCAGATCCTACCCCCACACCCTGCCCCACACAGCAGGAGACAAAGGCACTAAACAGAAGACTCAGGCTGGAGGGAAGGCAGATAAATACAGGGATGAAAACAGGGGGATGAGAGTAAAGTCTAAGACTGAACTGTGGGACTGAATGTCCCACCCACTCACCTTGCCCTGCCCCAGGTATATATCACCCTGGATGGGAGTGTGGTGAATTTAAAATATGGTTGCAAATTCTTTGACACTTCTTCCATTGAGACGTGGGTCTGCGCCTCCTCCTCTGAACCTGGGTGGGTTTGTGACTACAGTAGAAGTGAGCTATGTGACTCCCAAGGCCAGGGCATAAATAGCCATGCAGCTTCCATCTTTTTGGCCAGAACACTCACACTGGAGACCTGAGCTGCCATGTAGGACGTCCAACTACCAGGCCGTTATTCCAGAGAGGCCATGTGCAGTCTCTCCAGTCAACAGTCCCAGCTGAGCCCAGCCTTCCAGCTCTCCCTGACAAGTAAGAATTATCTTGGAATTGGGTACTTCGGCCCCAGCTATTCCAGTCACCCTCAGTCATCCCAGTCACCCCAGCTGACGCCCCAGACATTACAAAGCCAAGAAGAGCTGTGCCCTTCTGATCCCCTGACTTGCAGCGTAATAAAATGGTGGTTGTTTTATGCTACTAAGTTTTGGGTGGTTTGTTATGCAGCAATAGATAACTGGAACAAGGAGTTAGAATGCTTCCCTTGAGAAGCTGAATGGCTCCAGAATAGTGATTATTAACAGGGCGACTTTGCCCCCCAGGGGACATTTGGCAATGCTTAGAGACATTTTTGGTTATTACAACTTTGGGAGGGGGGTTGCTACTGACATCTAGTATAAGTAGAGGTCAGTGATGTTGCTAAACATTCTACAAAGCACAAGACAGCCCCTGACAACAAGGAATTATTTGGTCCCAAATGTCAATAGTGCCAAGGTTGAGAAACATAGCTCAAGAGAAAAGATGCTGACATTGAAGGCATGTTAACGAAAAGACTGGTTTGCTTCTTTAGTGAAGCCTCAGTTGGTAAATTCTCCCTGAGCACACACAGTTTACTTCATCTTTTTATTGCTTCACACATAAGTATCAACAGACAGCCAAGATATTTGGCATTCAAGAAAAGCCTCCAAGAAAGAGAGAGAGAGAAAGAGAGAAGAGAGAGAGAAGAGAGAGAGAAGAGAGAGAGAGAAGAACAAAAAGAAGCCAGGTGGAAACAAAGTCAAAAGAAATAGAAGAATATTAAGACAAAAGAGACATTTATGAAAATAAATAGCACCTCAAGAAGGATAAGAGGGAGATAGTATATGCACAAAACAAGAATGTTATGTTATAGAAAAAGAAACAATTAGAACAAGAATGAGTAATTGGATATTAAAAATATGAAAGCCAAATTTTTTTCAAAAATCAACAGAAGGGTTGGAGCATGAAGTCAATGAAGGTTTCCCAAGAAAGACCAAAAAGGCAAAGAGATGGAAAATAGAATAGAAAAATATAAGACAATTAGAAGATTAATCCAAGATGATCCAACATAAAATAGAGGAGAGAAAATTATTAAAGAAATAATGCAAGAAAATTTTCCAGAACTCAAGGACACTACTTAGTTTAGCAGTGAAAACTATGTCCACATTCACTATTGAGTTAACCACAAATTGTGTTACATTCTTATTAGGAAGGTGGAGGGAGGAGAAGAGGGGTTGGTTCTGTAGGAAAGCTCAATCCTCATCTATCACAAGAAGTGTCTAAAATCAGTAGATCAACAAATAACAACATAAGCAGAAATAGGAATTAATAAAGGGTTGAAAGAGGCTATCTCTAGAGAGGGGGACTGAGAAAGGTGGGGAAGGGATTTTTATTATGAGCCTCTGTACATAACTAAATCAGTACAACTGATATTTAAACCATATGTGTGCTTTATTTTTTTAAGTTTTATATTGTTTTTGATTGACACATAAGAATTGTACATATTTATGTGGTACGGTGTGATGTTTTGATACATATATACATTGTGTAATGATCAAATCAGGGTAATTAGCATATCCATCCCCTTAAACACTTGCCATTTCTTTGTGGTAACAACATTTTTCAAAATCTTCTCTTTGAGCTATTTTGAATGTGTGTATTATTTTGATAAATTTAATAAAATAGAAATTAATTTTAAATGGGTACAATAAAAAATTGCAATGTGATGAGATTAAATTTAATTATTTGGAAAGTTCACTTATGCAGATGAGCCATGCCCCAAGAATCCTCAATAAGCTGGGTATGGTGGCCCATCCCAGCTACTCAGCCAAGGCAGGCAGATTGCTTGATCCCAAGGGTTTGGATCAAGCCTAGGCAACGTAGTGAGACACTGTCTCAAAAAAAAAAAGAGAAAAGAATGCTCAATGAACTGGCATGGGTGGGCATAAACCTCATTAATGTGGAAGAGTGTCTCCTGATGTCACTGGCCAGTAAGGCAGATGGTGGGGTTGGGGTGGGGATGGGAGCCTGGAGGCTAGTCACCGTCTCCCTTTCCCAGCAGGTTGTATTTGCTTGGGAGACCCTGCTGTTGGGTGTGGACCCTACTGGGCTGCTAAAGAAGAGCTAATCCTTTTAGGATGACTTCTGGGACTTCACTAGGATTCCCTGCCTTTCCTACTCCAGACAGGGACTGAAATGCTGGGTTTACTAAGGTGAATGAGCCAGGCCCAGGGCTAGAGCCACAGGACCCCTACCTGGATGTGCTAGAATTGGGTTGCCTCAGCAGCTGAAGGAGGCTGTACACATCCATTATCCTCTGAAGCTGGGATATAAGAGCCTTAGGTTACCATATCTCTTACCTGGAGCTCCCCTAGGAAGTGCCAATGATGGAGGATGGGGAGACACACACACGCTTGCTTTGGGCACCAGCCCTTGGGTCTGACCTCCCTTTCTTTTCCTTCACCCATTGCCCTTCCTAGTTCCTCTCCTCCCTGCCTCTACCTCAGTTCTCCAGGGCTCTGCCCAGGGGCTACTCAGTGGACTTGCCTGTTGAATGCACTGCATTTTTTAAAAAAACCTTTTAAATGGTTACTTACTTTTTTTTTTTAAACTACACCATCATTATACAAGTAGTATGTATTCCTTGTAGAAAAATGAGAAAATATTGAAAGAAGCTATTTCTAGAGAGGGGGACTGAGAAAGGTGGGGAAGGGACCAAAGACCAAAAAACCCCATTCTCGGTCTATGAATTTTCAGAATGTTTCCAGGCGTATACACAGGTAAAAATACTGTCGGTCCAGGTCTTGTCCCAGCACCCACCTGCTGAGCTATCACCCATACTGGCTGTGCTGTGGTCTTTAGATGTGTTCATCTCACCAAGTTCTCCCAACTTCATTGCGCCCATTTTACAGGCAGGAAAGAAAGGCTTAGGGAGATCATATTACTTGCCCGAGTTCCTAGGTTTGTTAAGAGACTGCTCTAGATTTCAACTCTTCAGGCTGAGTCCAAAGCTACTTTCTTTGCATGTTTCGTAAGATTTTTCCATTTTTCTTTTTTAAAAAAATGATATATCCAAATATCTCTCGTTTATAAATACACATCTACATCATTCTGCCTAATGACATTCCCTTGAATGGATGTGCCAATTTTGAATAACCAATTCCTTTTTGTTGGGCCTTCAGATCTTTCCTTTTTTTTCTATTATAGACAATAGAAATATCAGTTATAAATATCTTTGAACACATACCTTTGCACAAATGTGATTATTTTCCTAAAATAAATTCTGGAAAGTGGAATTGCTTGGTCAAAGGCTGGACACATTTTTAAAAGCTGCCTCTTTCCCAGTCACATCAGCAGTACATGTCAGTGCACATTCCCCCACATCCATTATTTGCTGAGTATTTCTACTTTTTAAAATTTGGACTGAGATTTAACACAGAATCAGAGAAACCCTATGCTACAAGGATCCTAGTATATTCCTCTGGATCCGGAACTAAACCAGCCTTGCTAAAAACAATGCAAAAGCCCTTTGCCACAGCCTGGCATGACTTCAGCAGGCCATGCAGAACCTCCAAGGAAGTGTGGAAGGGGAGGTCTAGAGGCAGGTAAGGAAGGCAAAGCAGGAAGGCCATGCTGTGGGCCCCAAAGGTGGCACATTTTCCCAAGGGAATCACTGTTTGCCTGGGTCTAAAGACCTCACAGCCATCTCTGATGATCCTGAGCTGTCCTCACTGTCCCCAGGGTTCTCACTCTATCCAGGAAGTCAGCACAAGCCCCTTGGGCCTTCACTTCATCCAGCTGCCAACACTTTGAGCACCCTGGTCTTCCTTGAACACTTTCCAAGGCCTTTTAAGTTGGGAAGTCCCAAACTAAACATAGTCCTATTGTTCTCTTACCTTGATGTTGTCTTCTTCCAATGGGCTGTGCACTCTGGCACCTGCAGAGACAAAAGGAAAGCAAATGACGGAGGCAGAGCACTGAGGATGGGTCTTTGAGCAAAACAAGCCTGGATGGCAGCTGAGTGAGGACAGCCCACTGGCGGTGAGGTGGTCAGTTCTTCAGAAGCCACTGAGGTGTGAGCTGGCTGCGTGCTGGCCCAAGGCCGACACAGGCACCATGGCTCTCACCAGAGGCATTCTGAACTGGGAGGATTTCTTGCTCACTCAGCCTGTGAATGCTCCTCTGACGGCAGAAACCCCAGGGCTCTTTCTCCCTTGTCTCAAAGCCTTGTATAAACAGTAAGTGGTCCCTTCACTCATTTCCATTGATATACTTACTGAACACCTACTAAATGCCAGGCACTGTCCTAGGGCTCTGGGGATACAACAGTGGACAAAACAGACAAAAACCTCTGCCCTCATGGAACAGTCTGCTGGGGGAGACCAACAACTAACAAAATAAACAAATTAAAAATATACTAGTCAGAAGTGGTAAGTGCTATGGAGAAAAAATAAAGCAGGAGAGGTGGGTAGGGAGTGTTGGGGCAGGAGGTGGGAAGGAGTGTTGAAATTCAAAAAGTGTGCCCAGGGAAGGCTAGACACCTGAGAAGGGAAATTATGAACAAAGAACTGAAAGAAGTGAGCACTGAGGACACGAACACTGACAGTTAATGAGGAAAAAGCTTTCCAGGTAGAGGGAGCAGCAAGTACAAAGGCCCGGAGGTGAGAGCCGGCCTGGCATGCTCAAGATCCGTGAGGAAGGCAACGTGGCCAGAGTGGAGTGAATGCGGGGCAAGGAAGAGAGGGGATCAGAGAGGTAGTGGGAGGCTCCAGAGTGTGCAGGGCATTCAAGAAAGGTCCTCGTATGAACTTGGGCTTTGACTCTAAGATGGCAGCCACCGGAGGTTTTCACACAGGGAAGTGACATGATGTGACCGACATTTTAATGGGATCACTCTGGATGCTGTATTGAGAATGAACTGGGGAGAATGGGTAGAACCAGTCAGGAGGCTATTGCAGAAATCGTGGCAAGTGACAAGGGTGCCTCAGACCACAGCATCATCATGGAGGAGCTGAGATGTGATCAGATTCTAGAAAGTAGAGCCAATAGGATTTGTTGAGGGATTGGAAGTGAGAGATAAAAAAGAGGAGTCAAGGAGAACTCCCAGTATTTTGGCCTGAGCAACTAAGAGGATGGAATTGCCATTTTTGGAGTTGTAGAAGCCTGCAGATGGAGCATGTTTAAGGCGGAAGATAAGGAACTCAGTTTTGGACATGTTAAGTGTGAGAGGCCTGTAGGCAGGTGGATATGTGAATCTGGAGTTCAGGGGAGAGGTCCAGGCTGGAAATGAAGATTGTGAGTGCTCAGCATGTAGTTCTTGAAAGCCATCACATAGGATCAGCAGGACGGTGGATGTCAATAGGGAAGCTGTCCAAGGACTGAGCCCCATTCCATAGCTCAGCAAAAGAGACAAAAGATTAGCAAGTAAAGTAGGAAGGAAACCAGGAGAAAGAGTTTCAAGGAGGATATGATAGGTCAGGTAACATGAAGACAGAGAATTAACAACTAGATTTGGCATCCTGGAGCCACAGGGGATCCTGGTCAGGGCAGATTGAGTGGAATGGCTGGAATAAGGACCTGAGTGGAGCAGGTTCAAAGGGAGGAGCTGAAGTTGTGGGCTGGGAGGCAGAGTTGGCCGGCAGCAGCAGGAGGGTGGGAAGAAAAGGGACAAGGGATCCTAAGATAAATTGGTTCTACCTTCACTTTCCTTGTTTATAAAGTGTAAAGCACAAAGCTGGCACTTCCACAACACCTCTTAAGTGGCGACCATTGTTACTAAGGCTGGGCCAGGTCCTCCAGGTTGCTGAGCTTCATCCATTTCTCGTCCGAAAAACCAGCTCTCTGCCTGTTTCTAGATTACCATGAAGTTATTTCCATTTTCTCACTGCCACGTGTAGCCTTTGAATAAATATCCGTAATTTGAGCAATCCTCAGTTGGCTTGCCAACCAAGATCCAGCTTGGGCCCTTTCTCCTGATGGTAAGTCAGAGTGAGCAAGACAGACAGGGTCTCTGATCTCAGGGAGTTTGCCTTCTGGTGCAGGAGACAAATAATTGCCTAGTAAACAGATAAGGAGGCAGCAGTCAAGTGCTATGAAGACAATTAAATGGGGTTAAAGTAGAGAATAAGTATGGGAGGGGCCTCTTTCAGCCAGGCCATGTGACATTTAGATGAGATGACATTTCAGAAGAGACCTGGCCAGTGATGCCTGGCTAATTCTCCTCAAGCTGGCCCCCACCCTGCTACTCTCAGGCTTCCCCTGTTGTTTCTACAGTATCTGCATTCCTGGAACTCGGCTGGGGCCTGCGGCCATCTAAGCACAGGGCCACAAGAAAACATTCCCTCTCTCTTCTCTCTCCAACGTATACTGTGGGAATTTTTCCTCCATGATTACAAAAGACATGCGTTTTCACTGAAGGAAATTTGGGAAATACTGAAAACAGAAGAAAACTTACAATTCTACTACCCAGAGATAACTACAATTAACATTTGCTATGTATCCTTCCAGACATTTTTCTATGCATTTATAAATGTATTTTTAACAAATGAGATCATGTACCTTGTTTTATGACTTGAATTTTGACCAAAAATGACATGAGAAGAGTGCCATTATACAGCTATTATAAAGCACTCTTCTCAGGTCATTTTTTTCTCCATAATGATTTTTAATGGCTGCATAGTATTTCATTACATGTAGATTTTCACCATATTTTATTTAATCCCTGAACATTGACAATTTACATTGATTGCTACTGTGAGTAAATGCTCTAATGAACAATCCTGTATTTTTTCCTTGCAAGTGGGGGGATGGGAGGTTTGCAAATCTCTGATCATTTCCCTGGGTTAAAAGAAAATATCACTGCCCAGGGGCAGTGCCACAGGTCTCATAGAAGCTGAGGGAATGGGAGGGCAGGAGCTGAGCCATAAACCCAAGAAGCCACTCAGATGTCAGAGGCTGATTTAATCCTCTGACATATCCTAGTCTTGAGTTTTCCTCCCTTGAGGGCCTGAACAGTAGGAAAACAATAGGTCCCTCCCATAAACCCAGTGAAATCCAAGGGGATTCCCCACTTCAGCAGGAAGAGGGTGTCACTCTCTGACCCTGGAACAGAGACTACCCCCATCCTCCCTTGAAATCTCCTTGGGGAAGCTCCTCCCTCCCCCCTCCCTGGGGAAAACCGGTGGGGGGGGCGGGGGAGAAGGAGTTCAGGTTCTACGGATCAGCAGCTCCTCTCCTATCCCTGACACAGCCTTGCTCCTGAATCCTCAAATTCCCCACAGGGGTTGGCAGGGACAGTCTATGCTCCCCATAAGAAGGGTGTCCTGAAGGCTAGTAAGTTCTGGGATGAGGAAGGAAAAAGTACCAGCCCTGCAGGCCTCCAGACCTGGGTTTGAATCCTGGCTCTGACACATTCCAGCCTCATCTTGGGCAAGTGACTTCACTTGTGGAATGTGAGCTCCATGAGGAAGGGACTTGGGTCTGCACTGCTAAGCACATAGTAGGTGCTCAATAAATACTATGCCAGTTCAATGCATGATCTTCTCTGAGCCTCATTTTCCTCATCTGTAAAATAGGAATTATAACACCTATCTCACAGGCTTGTTGTGGGGACTAAATAAAACACTGGTAAAATACTTAACACAGTGTCTGGTGTTCAACAAACACTAGAGTTCAAAACCCTGGAGAGTTGCTTCCACCATGTCCCATGCCATGATAGGAGCTTTGCAGTTTCCCCTTGTTGGACAGAATTGGTTTGCCTCCACTTTGCTTACTACCACACCCAAACACGTCTCTGGTACAGTGCGCAACACATTGTGTATGTACTTGTCCAACTTCCCCATGAGGCTTCAGGACAGTTTAAGGACAAGAATTTTGCCATCTTTCTGCAGACCATTGTGCATGCAGCAGCTGTAACTCCCAGTGGCCTTTGGTTTGGCTGGTCTGGGATAGGCTGAATGAAGCAAAGGGGGCCCCAGGTTCCCTTACCAGTGTGCGGCCCAGCCAGTGAGGAGACTTGGGTGTCCTCAGCCCAGAGGTGATTGTCACAGCCCCAGCAGCAGGGACATGGCTGCAGAGCTCCTGCTCAGGAGCTGGCCTACCTCTAGCTATGGGGCATGAAGGCTTCCCACCAGACCACAAGCATCTTCATTACTCATCTTTGGGAGCCCAGGACTCCTGTGACAGCTGGTGTGGTGAAGGCTGAATGAGTGAGAACCCCAGCCCCCAGCACGAGGGGCTGATAGAGAGGGATGCAGAGGTAAGGAACGAGGGACCAGGTAGAAGGGTTTTAATGACCAAGAATGGTTTCTGTCTCCCTTCCTCCTATTAAATTGTACGTTTCTGGAGGACAGGTCCATGGCTGATTCATCTTTGTATCTCTACTACAATCAGTAGATTACTTTGCAGAGTTGGTACTCAGTACATGTAGCGTATTGGAGGTATAACTGGAAGCCAGTATGCAAGATGACAGATGGCATCTGTTTTACATGCATGGGTCATTGGGGAAAGGGTCAGTCCTGCTGGTCCAGTGTGTCCTGACCAGGATGACCCTGTTAAGGGGTGGCAACCCTTCCCCTCGGGCATCCATAGAGTGTGCCTCCCTCCCCAGGCCCTGCCCAGGCAACGAACTCTCCATTTCTTACCCAAAGAGAAACCATTTGGAAGAAATTACCTGGATCTAGGTGCTTCCCTAGTGACAGAAATGGGCTGGATATGTGGTGTAACATCCTTGCCCCTGGGAATCTGGGAGGGCCCTAGGCCACAAGAAAGAAAAATATAGACTAATTATCTCTTTATTGAGGCAAAAACTGTTGCTTTTGCCTGAATGGTCAGATTGGCTGATTCCTTTTCCACCTGCCATCCCCATTGCTTGCATGGATTGCATGCCTACACATAATCCTGATATGGCATATTTAAAATAATGTCTTGTTTCAATATTTCTTTGTCTGTGTAAACTGTCTCCCTCAGCACATGTGTTGTGTGGTGGCAGTGCACGGCTTGTCTCTGTAAGAACAAACTCAGTATGAATTTATCACCTGCCTGTCTGTACAGCTTTAAGCTTCAGGCTGAGGGTGTCCCCAGACCCTAGAGTAGGATATCCCTGAAGACCAGGTCATTACATCATGTCCATCCATTATGGCCCTAAATTAAGTCTATAGAATTATGTCCAAACTCCTAAGACAGTAGCCAAAGGCCAACAGTCTCCAGCCCACTCCACCTGTCCACATGCCCCTCCCATCTTGTGTTTCACTCACATGGTGCCTGAAGTGAGATGCAGTTGCCTGGACTGGCTGGCTGTGGCTTAAACCAGTGATTCTCAAAGAGTGGCCCCCAGACTGGCCAAATCAGTGTCACTTGGGACTTGTTAGAAATGCAAATTCTCAGGCCCTACCCCAGACCTAGAGAATGGGAACCTCAGTGGGGCAGGGCAGCAAACTGTGTTTTAACAAGTCCTCCAGGTGATTCTGACATGCACTAATGTTTGAGAACCACGGGGTTATGCCATTCCGCGAGACTGGGTTGCCCTTCTCAGCCCTTTTCTGCCTGTTGTAATCTCAACCACCTTTCAAAGTTCAGCTCAATACCATTTCTCTCAGAAAGCCCTCCTAGTCCCCTGAGCACCTGTGAATGCCTCAGCCCCTTTGCCACCCCCCTCCTCATTCTGGTGAAAGGGCTTCACTTCTGCTTCTCTTTGTGACACGTATTTTCTGCTTTGTTTTACAGTGAACTTTGAGCATTTGTTAATTGCCTCCGCAGACTGATTCCCCTCTAACACACAAGGACGTTACTCTGATAACACCTTCAGGAGTAAAGGTCGTGTCTGACTTCACTCTTTCAACAAACCTCTACTGAGGATCTGCTCTACATGGCAGGAGCTGTGCTAGGCACTGGGGTTCAGAGACAAAGGTGTGTTCTTATCATCCAGGAGCCAGTGAAGGAGAAAGGCAAGGAGTAGCAGTGATATAGAATATTTCTAAAACCACAGGAGGCCCTCACATGCCCCTCCCTATCAGTTACCTATCCAAAAGGTAACCTCTATTCTGACATCAGTCACCACAGATTAATTTTATCTATTTAGGAACTTCACATAAACAGAATCATACAATATGTACCATTTGAGTGTCTGGCTTCTTCAGCTCAACATTGTCAGTGTGATCCATCTATGATGTTATGTGTAGCCATAGTTTTGTTTTTTTTTTTAAATTGCTGTGTTGTATTCCATTGTATGGATATGACAATTAATTAATAATTCTATTGTCGATGGACATTTGGGTTGTTTCCAGTTTGGGGGTCCTATGAATAAAGATACCATGAACATTCTTGTTTATGCCTTTTGGTGGATATTTGCACTCTATCCTCTTGAATATATACCTAGAAGTGGAACTGATGGTTTATGGAATGGGTTAGCTTGAGTAGATACTGCCAAATAGTTTTCTAAAATGATTGCACCAATGTACACTCCTACCAGCAATGTATGAGAGCTTGCCAACATTTGGTATTATCAATCTTTAAAATTTTAGTCCTTTTTATGGGTGTATAGTGGTATAAATTTTAATTTGCTTATTGGCTATTTCCTATCCGTGTTTAAGATGTTCCTGTTCAAGACTTTCACCTAATTTGTCTTTTTCTTATTGACTTACAGGAGTTCTTTGTACATTCTGGATATAGGTCCTAGTCCACTATAAGGTAAGTTACTGAAAACGTCTCCCAGTTTCTAGCTTGTCTTTTCACTCTTTTAATGGTATCTCTAATGAACAAAAGTTCATGAAAATTCAATTTATTGGTCTTTTCACCTATAGCTAGTGCTTTTTATATCCTGTTTAAGTAATCTTTATTTTAATATCAAGAAATCCAGTGAACATAGAAATAATAACAAAAATTACTAATATTAAAGAACACAAAGAAGTAAAGGAGAAAGTTTGAAGGTGAGCATGGGATAAGAACTACATTTGATCATGAGAGTGTGTCCACTTGAGTGTGCCGTGCAAAGCCTGGGCCTTGTTCTGAGATGTACTATAGAAGGGAGCTGAGCCTCCAATCAGCGCAATAAGCATGTGCTAATGCCCAGTTTGGATCAGATGCTGTGCCAGGTGCTGGGAATGGCTCTGTGGGGAGTAGGTGGACCATGGCTGACTGGCTTAAGAGAAGGATCGCCCCTTTTCACGTGTGTTAGATTGAGTCCAGCCCCCCAAACCCTGTAGACTCCCCTTCGTGCAGGCTCTGCTCTTCTGTGCCAGAGCCTGCACAGACAGCAGTGTTTACACTTGTCCAGCTGGCTCCCAAAGGGGAAATTCTCCCCTCCTTGAGTCACAACACAGACAGGAGGAGCTTCGCATAATAAGCTCTGGACTCCAAACAACCCCTATGCCTGTTTCACTATGGTACATCTCTTCCAAAATCCCCAATGATGCTTTTGGATGAAGTCTAGATCCAAAAACTTTCCCCATGTTTCCCCCAGTTTGAACAGAACAATACCCTAGCAATCAAAAACTACGTCATAAAATTGACTTCCCTAAAGAAAATAAAAGAGATCTTGGACTCGAGGTTATGAGTTTGTAGTCTAGGGTGTCCAAACCCCCACCTCTTCTGCTGGGAGGTGGTGGTAGTAGGCCAGTGGTCTCTGTCACCTAGCCAAGAGGACTTCAACCTACCAGATGGACACAAGCTGCCATTTGCCTCCCCCCGCAGAAAGCCAGCTCCAGTGTCCCCCGGGCAGTTTTCCTCCTATCCAGTAGCATGCTCTTGGGAGCTCAGAGATACAGTGCACAAGTCCCAAAACCATGGCTGTGTGTCACTGCTGATGAAGGCGTACCTCTTCTTTAGGACAGGCAGTAACCACAGTCGGGCAGCAGACACCCATTTCAAATATTTTTGCTGGTCCTGGGTAAACAAGCGAGTGATCTCTAGCAGCACCCAGGTTCCCTGTCTGTCCCTGCTCTTGCCCCTCATCACCACCTTTTCCCACTTACCACCCTCTTATAAGAACCCAGAACCTCAGGGTAGGGTCAAAGGGGTTCTTGAAATCCCCAGAGTGTAAAAGTTTGGATGTCTGTGAATATTCCTGGGGAAAGGGTCTATCTATCCCATTAGATTCTGGAAGGGGTGGGTGACCTCAAAAAGTCTACGAACCACCAGACCAAGTTCTCTTTGAATAGAAGTGCATGTATCAGTTTGATAAAGTTAATTTATAGTAATGGGTTATATATCTTTAACTAATTGCCTTTCAAAAAAGACATCTGAGAAGGGAGAATGCTTAACTAAAAATCTATTTCTAATGACAAAATTGAGTGGAGGAAGATGATATTAAGCCACTCCCCCTGGTACATAAGACTAATTTTTCTGGTCTAGGTAGCTTTTCAGAGGCTCCCGGATTGGAGACAAGGATGTGTCAAAAGGGATGTAGGCATTTCTCAGATGAACCTCAGCTCCTTGGGTTTGAGAAACCCTCAAGGCCACTGAGGCTGCTAAGATTGTAAGAAGAAGGGAACAATCCCAACATGACTTAGGGGCCCAGGAACCCTGTTTCCATCATAATATCAGATTGTGAAATGGGAAGAGCGTGCCTGGAGCACACACTCCCGCCGGGAAGGGTCAAGTCCCCAGAAGACCTATGTCTGCTCCATCCTGGGTCCCTGCTCTCTCCTGGTGACAAGACACAGCTGCCCGTACAAGGACAATCTTGGGCCTCCTCCTCACTTCCACTGCACACCCCCCTTCCACTGCCCCTGCTGGGCTCCCCCCCCCCTTCTCTCTCATGAAGCCAAGGCCCTGCCCCCACTCAGTCAGGAGGAAGTGATTCTGCAAGGCCTCCCAGGGACTCCCAGGACTGGCTCAAGGCACAAGACTGTTAAATAAGTGGGATTTTTTTCAGTATTTTCAGAAACTGTTTAAAAAGATATAACCATCCAAACTGTTTATGTAACCTCCCCCCTTGGGAAATCTCAACAGAGATGGTTCCCTATTTATAATTGTGGCCAGGACTTAAAAAATAAAAGTGGAGGGGTTGTCAAAATCAGAGAGGTTGTCACATTATAGTTGTGTGCTTGCATAACTGAGTTCAGTATTTTGCTCTAATTTGAGAAGTTTCTTTTTATTCACTTTTCTCCTTTTCCGGTTTTCTTTTCCTTTGTCGTCCACTGCTGTGCACCATATACTCCTGACAGTTTCTGGGAACATCAGAACTGTGTCCCGGAAATGGGGACCAGAATCTGCCCAGAACTCAGGTTTGAAATAGGGGTTTTTAGAATAACTTAATAATAATAAATAGTAGAATTCATATACAAGCCTAGGAGTATTCTTTTTTACTAATATTCCATGTTCACCAGGGTAGACATGACTCTCTTCTCCTCCCCACACCCTTACACTTGCAGGGGGTCTGCTCTGTCTCTGGGTTGTCCTTCCTGGAGGTGGGTGCCAGACCACCTGGTCTAACTCTCAGGGGTCCAAATCTCTGAATCTGTGGCAACAAAGTCCATAAGGTTCATATTGCCATAAACCCCAATTACAGGAGGAATATAAAGTTCTTGGGGGACAATCAGTGTGAAGGTGGGATCTGGGCTTCTTTCTTTCTTTCTTTTTGTTTTTTAGAGACAAGGTCTTTCTCTGTTGCCCAGGCTTGAGTGCAGTGGCATGACCACAGCTCATTGCAGCCTCAAATTCCTGGGCTCAAGTGATCCTCCCACCTCAGCCTCCCTAGTAGCTGGGACTACAGGTGCGTGCTACCATACCCAGCTAATTTTTAAATTTTTTTGTAGAGACGAGGTCTTGCTATGTTGTCCAGGCTGGTCTCGAACCCCTGGCCTCAAACAATCCTCCTGCCTAAGCCTTCCAAAGTGCTGGGATTACAGGTATGAGCCACCATGCCTGGCTTGGGCTTCTTTCTAGAGTAATTTTGGGGTCTCCATTACTCAGTGCTGGTAATCCAACTAAAACTTGGCTCTTGTAGGAAAACATCCTCTTCTTTATTAGGAAGGCTGTTCTTCTTGGGTTAACATAGTGGTTTGGATCACAGATCTTTCTGGTGAAAAAGAATCTGATGAGAGCTATACCCCCACCAAATGCACAATTTGTTAACACTTGGGGGTGGGATTCATAGCCCCTGAAGATAAGTCTGTGGACCTGGGGATAAGAACCTCTGGCCTGTAGACGTCTTCATTCTACAAAGCTCCAAGAATTCCTTACCACTGCCAAGCCAGCACCAATAACCAAGGCCTCCAGCCCAGAACTTCCCTGCACCTGTGCACCTGTGCTGAATACCCTAATAAGGGAGGCAGAGGCCCACAGCCCTCAAACCTTGATGGGGAAACCCTAGGCTTTCCTCTGAGGGCCTGACAGCTTGGAGGGGTTGAGAGGGGAGTGGAGGGTATGGCCACCCAGCTTTCAATTCCTTCGGCTAAGGGACACCCCAGAAGATCTAAAGGCGCGTGGAGAGTCTGGGCCAGCAGCTCTTCCTTTCTGTTCTTCCACCCCCCTCACCCCCACCAAGCCCTGATGTCACTCCCTGCTATGCCCACCCCAGAAAATGCCACTTCCCACAGCTTCCCTCCCAAGGAAGTTCTTTAATTGGCAGTGGGTGTGGGAAAGAGGAAGAGGAAAAATATCATTTCCACCCTCCCAACTCCCTCCACCCCATGAGCCTCCAATCAGAAAATGATTACTGGGTATCTGACTTGGAGATCTCATCCCAGGCATCATAATGGCTCTTATACCCATAAGGAGAATGAGTTATGAAGAAATGTAAAATCCCAACTCATGAAAATGTGGTTGAAAAGGGGAAGATCCCTAAAAGTTCCCATCTGTTGGCCAGAGGCAATAAAATGATTACTTAAAAAACCACCTTTGGGGTCTTTCCAAATCATGGAGGAAAATAAAAACAGAGGAAGGCATGCTTTAGTTTTAAAACTCTGACTTGGCTCCAGACTGGGTGATCCCTACAACAGTAAATACACTCCCCTCAGCACCCTTCTGCCCACCTCGCTACCCATATGAGGTCCCAGATAATTCAACAAACATTTATTGACCACTGACTGTGTGCTTCTAACCATTCCAAGAGTTGGAATTCTGCAACCTCCAGGTTCTTTGACAGGAACAGGGAAACAGCTCAGTCAGCATTTACTGTGTGCCTACAATGTGCCAGGTTTAGAAGTTTGAGAGTACAAGAACCTGAGAAAAAACAGCCAAGAATACTCCAACCTGGGAAGTACTAATCCATAAATACCACCACAGAAGCAAGGAACACTAATTCTGCATGGTGGGGTCTGGGAAGGTGACCTAGAGAAGGTAATATTTAAGTTGGGCCTTGAAAACACACTAGGATTTTGTTGGATATAGTTGGGAAGGAGTGGCATTCCATACAGTAAGAACTGAGTAAGCAAATGTTGGGGTTGGGGGTGGTATGGACGGTTGATTGTGCAGGGTGTGGCATGTAGTCAGGCCAGTGTCACCAGAGCATGGGAGCTGGAGGCAGGGAAAGAGGAGAAAAGGCTAAAAGGCAGGCTGCAGTTTATGGTAGCCATGGACACACACCATTCAGAGAACCTGTCGCACGGAGTGCAGACAGCTGATGGGGTGTAGCTTCAGGATCTGTTGTACCTTCAAGTCAAGGCCCTACTGCCTCCTGGGAAGCTCCCAGCCAATGGTAGAACACAGCAAGGGTGCTAAGGCCTGTCCATTTCTGCCTAAAGAGGGACTCCTCTTCTGGGCAATCTTTGGCTGGAGGTCCCTGTAGGGCTAGTTGAGATGTTCTTAGAGCTGCATTACAGTCTGAGGTTCTTTCTACCTAACCCTTCTTCCCTCTCTTGTATCCCAGGAGTTAGACCTTGATTGCAGTCTAAAGGTTGCCTTTTCTCTGCCTACTTCTACTCCTTTGTCCTTTATCTTTTATTTCTTTCTTTCTTTTTTTTTTTTTTTGAGACAGAGTCTCACTCTGTCACCTGGGCTAGAGTACAGTAGCATCATCATAGCTCACTGCAAACTCCAACTCCTGGGCTGAAGTGATCCTCCCACCTTAGCCTCCCAGAGTGCTAGGAATACAGGCATGAGCCACTGTGCCCGGCCTTCCTTTATCTTTCATAGGCTTTACCCCCTCCTTTGCCAATAAATCTTCTAATTCTGTCTTGGTGTCTGCTTCCCAGAGGACCCGAACTGGCTGAGAAGGAGCCTAGATGAATGTTCAAGTTTGTTGGCAGTGAGGAGCCACTGAAGTATTTTAAACAAGGGAAGCCATGATCAGATCTGAGTTTCATAAAAGTAATTCCAGCAGCAGGGTGAGGAATGACCAGGGAAGGGAACGGGCAGTGAAAGGACCATTTAAAAGGACACTGCATTGATTGGTACAAGATTTTGACAAGGGGCAATTTGAAGTATGTATAACTTACTATGAATATATATGTACCCTTTAACTCAACAATCCCAATTTTTGAAATCTTATAGAAACTCTAGCACAAATGCATACAAGTATAAGGATGAAGATGTTTATAGTAGCCTATACTTATTAGCAGGACATTGGAAAACTTCATGGTCATCTATAAGGGAGGAGATGAAATAGTGGTACATCCATACAGTGTAATACATACCATGCAGCCTTTAAAAAGAATACAGTAGGTCTCCATGTACTGTCTTAGAGAGATGCACATAATAGATTGCTATTTGTAAAAAGCCAGTTGCTGAACAAAGTATATAGCATGATCCCATTATCATGAACAAAACTGTGCATATGTATATTTATAAAGATTTACATTTGTTTGTATAAATAAGTCTGGAAGGAGATATATCAACTGTTGACAGAGGTTACCTCTTGGGGGTGTTAGGGTTTTCACTTTTTACTTTATATGTCTTTAGAAAGTAGTAGTAATAGGTTCCAGGTTTTATTTTCATTTTGTTTGGTGCTTTTCTATATTTTCCAATTCTTAAAGTGATGAACATGGTTCATTTCTCTTATCAGAACACAAAATTTTATTTTAACAAGCTCTATATCTACTCGGAAAAACTATAAAAGTGCTTCATATTGCCTTTCCAGAGAAGAAATAATAAAAGGCTCCTGGGGTAGTTGGGAGGGCTGTCAATGGCCTGGTCTAGGTAAACAGAAATTAGAGATGAGCTGGAATGGAGCTGAACACAGGGTGGTGAAGACAGAAGTTTCAGAAGAAGCCAGAGTGCTAGCTTGGGTAGTGGGTAGATGACCCACAGAGGAGGGGTGGGTGGGAGGTAGGAGTGAGAGGGGTCTGTGTGCTAAGTGTGCCCACCTTCAGGAGGCTCAGGCTGGGACAGGGTGTAAACAAGAAGTGATGCTGGCTCCTATTTTAGAGCTCAGGAGAATAGCTGGGGCTAGGAACTCATGACTTACAAAAGATTAAAGACTCACTAACAGCACTCACCAACGAACTAAAATGCTAAATGTAAACAATGATATCATAAAAAAACTAGAAAAATATTGGTGAATACTTATCTGATCTGAGTAGAGAAGAATTTTAGATAAAAGAGCAAATAACATTTTAAAAATCTAGAAATTTTAACCACATTAAAAATAAATACCAATACTTTAAAAACAAAACTCATAAACAAAATCAAAAGGCAAGCCAAAACAAGGGAGAATATTCACAGCAACACTGACAGAAAGGAAATATCTTTCATATATAAAAAACACAGATCAGTAATGAAAAAAAATGTTCCAAAAGAAAAAGGTTACAGTATAGGTTACAGTATTTTGTACTGTAAACAGTATTTTGTATTGGTTAGGATTTTGTTCATTTACATAAAACAGAAAAAACAGTGGCTTAAATAAGGTTTATTTCTTTCTCACATTGAAAAAAAAAAAGTCCAGAGATTGTCAGGCCATGGCTGGTATGATGGTTCCAGGAGTCATCAGGGATGTAGGCCTCTTCTGGCTCATCCTTGCCTCTATTCCTAAAGTACAGCTCTCATCCTCATGGTAGCTGTACTTTAGGAATACAGGCAAGTAACCAGGTGGTTACTAGAGCACTAGTCATTGCACCCTCATTTAAGAAAGTAGGATGGAGAAAGGGAGAGTGAGTAGAGGGCACACCTCTATTAAGGAAACCACTCCGAAGTCTTATATGACACTTACTTACATCCCATTGGCTAGAACTCAGTTACATGGCCATACCTAGCTGCAAAGTTGCCTGGGAAACATGGTTTTTTAGCTGAGTGGCAAAGGTCTCAGTTAAAAACTAGGTTTGTTACTGAGAAAGAAGGGGGGAACAAATACTGGAAAAATGAGCAGTTTCTAACACCATGTGAACAAAATTATCCAAAGAAATACGAATGTAAAAGATTTTAAAAGGTCAACCTTACCAATAGTCAAATATAGGTAAACGAGGCCTTTTATGGTCTCCTCTAGCTAAGATGTTGAAGGGCTGGCCAGACAGGAGCTGTCTTAATAACAACCTTGAGACAGTACACAAACAGAATAGAGTTCCAGGGTAAAAAAAGGTCCTTCCCTCTCCACTGGGCAGTGCAAGGGACCAACAGCAACTTCCTGGCCATTCCCCCCAGAGTCTCCCTCCAACCCCCAAGTGACATCAGATTCTGTAAATGCTGGGAAGTAGAGAAGATTCTTCACTCAGGGATTCTCTAACTAAACTACAGCTAGAATTAAATTTTAGGTGTTTTTGAAAGTTCCTTAAAAAAAGTAATATCCTCATGCAAACTGAATCAGCAGTTTCAGAACTGAAAAAAAAAAAAAAAAAAAAAGAACCTCTGTCCTGTTCTTGGGCTACTTCTTTTGGCAAGTTAAGTACTTTACTTCAGCTCTTCAGACTGTGATGCCAGTGCCACCACCCTTCAGAAGGCACAGAGAAGGAAAGTGCAGAGAACACGGCAGGTGTGGGCTCCAACGGTTTGTGGAGTTCGTAGGCCTATTTTCAATAGCTTTTGTGTGCTTTCACAATCTCAGATTGCCACAAGTCACTTCTTATGATTTATTTGAAAGCCTGCCTTTAGCACTCACTTCTAGTTTTTGCTCTTTTTAAATGACTGTGGATTGGGAAAGAAAATACCAGAGTAAACAGATATTTCATGGAGTCGGGGAGGTGGTCTTTAGTGTAGGGGAAGAAACATGACGTAATGACTAAACATGCATGTACTTTGAAATCAGGAACACCTGGATTTGAGACCTATCTCTACCGTTTACCAGATGTGTGCCCTTGGACAAGTTATTAGATTTCTCTAAGCCTCACTTTCCTTGTCTAAAAATGGAGATAATATAGAGCTTACCTACCTCATAAAGTTATGGTATTGTCAGGTCTGGTAGGAAACGTATAGCATACTCAAACTGGGACTGTTTACAAAGGTGTGGAAAGGGCTTAGGGAAACCAACACAGGATAGTGAACCATTTTGGGGGTTAGCAGCAGTGGGGAGCTGTTACTACCTCTAGCCTGAAGGTGTGAGGGAAGGGAATGCGTAAGGAGATCTAAAGAAGGTAGCTGTTGGAATGGGCATCTGGCAGGAGCTGTGGGCTCCAGTGGAGGGTGCAGTTGGCTTGCAGAGACCTGATGGGGACCTGGAGAAATAAACTCTTGACCTCATCTTCCTGTATCCTTCCATCACTTGCCAGTGCTCCGCATGCCAAACCTAACCAGAAGCCAGAGGCAAGGGAGATGGGTGATGTGGCCCATTCAAGTCAGCCTCCCAGCACAGAGCAGGTGGAGAGGATGGAAAGTGGATCTGCCGGGGCAAATGGAAGAGTAAACAAAACAGAGAATGTGATGAGCTCAGCATAATGCCTAGAACATAGTAAGTCCCCAAGTCCTCAATAAATATTAATTTATTTTGGACTTTGGGCTCTCTCTCTCTGCCTTTTTTGCTTACTGCTTACTTCCTGGTTTTCAACAGGTCACAAATAGTTGAGGAGACTTCCAAGAATCAGGTATTATTATCTACACTGGAGTGTTTTGAAGGAGTAATGAGTGTGTAAAAAAGATAGCCAAGGGCTCTGGGGATTAGGGATGAGAGAGGGAAACAAAAGAAGGGGAGTAGGTGAGAGAAAAGGATGAGAAAAAATTGTATGTTACCTATGAAGCTGGAAAAAAACACAACATTATCTTACTTTAAAATCAAATTATGCATTTTCTGGGATGTAGTAACAGTGTCTTTGCAATTTTGTAGCCCAGTGAGACTTACCAGAAAGGGATTTTGTAAAGATAGTCTTCCTGCCCTAAATGTAAAACCCTGTGTTTACTTCTGTAATAGATTAATAGTTTTTAACTCAACACACCTACCCCCAAAACCAAGAGTCAAATGAGTTCACTGGGTGTTTAAATGCACACTCCCCTAGCTGGGTGCCTGGTTCTGGTGAATCTTCTATTCCGATTTGGGAAATGGCTGCTTGGAGTGAGTTGGTCCTCCTATGGGATGGCTCCTGGGTGGGAAAGGAGGCCCAGAGAGTGGTTTGAGCAGGCAAGCAGCCACGCAGAAACTCAGCGTCCTTTCCTCAAACTTTCACCTGCTGCTGACTTGGCCCCTTAGGAATCTATGTTAACTCTACAAACTATTGTCCAGTGTCTGGTACAGGCTCCAGAGCAGAGCATTCAAACCTTCTGTAACTGGTCCTGGCCAACTGTTCCATCTCTAAGACCTTCCAGCATCTTTCTTACCTTCACTTACCCTGCCTGCCAGGTCTTTACACAGGCCACTCTCTCTGCCTGAATATACACTCTCTCTCTTTCTCCTGGCTAACCTCACCTCAGCCTTCAAGACCTCCCAGGTGTCATCTCTTCTGGGGAGCCTTGCTGGACAGCATCTCCTTCCCTCAGTGCCCGCAGCGGGTGGGGAAGCCCTCTCTCCGCTCCTGTTAGCCCTCTTTCATTCTCTTACCCACAGGACTTACCACACTGTCTCGGTCTTCTGGCCTAACTCTCCCAACACACTGAACACTCCTTGAGAAGGGACCTTAACATATTCATCTTGATTTCACCACCATCCAGCATAGTACCTGGCAAACAGAGGGTACCCAATAAATGTTTACTGAATGAATGTTTAGGGCATAATTCAGAAAATAAGAAAAGTGTTACATAACCCAAAGCACTGAGTTAACCAAGCTATATGTTCCGGAACATTCTTCCTCTCCTCCTGTCCCCCTGGCTCTCCTGCCCCTATAGACAAGTGACTGGACCTTATGACTGTTCACCTGCTCTCTCCTCAATCTTCTTCTCTTTCAGGTATCCCCTTAAATGACACTTCCTCAGAGGCTGTCGCTGACTACTCAATCCAAAACAGTCAATCAGTCACTTGACTTACACTTCAGCATATTTTAATTTGCTAGACGGCACTTATTGCTGGTGCTAACATTTTATTTCTGTGTTCGTTTTCTATCTCCACCACTAGGAAACTCCACTTGAGCAGGGACCTTGTCTGTTCACCATTGTATGCCCAGCATCTAGCACGGTGTGTGGCATGTAGTAAAGTGTTCATTAAATACTTGTTGAATGAATGCATACCACTGTTATTGCATGCTAACTTAATCTGATGTATGTCTTCTATCTTTGCTGTCAGATTAGGTGCTCCAGAGAAACTCAGAAGGGCCGGGAGAGCTGACTCCCTCATGGCATCAGAGGGTAGGAGGAGGACCTCAGTTCCCTTCCTAGGCCAAGGTGGGATATGCTGCCTGCTTATAGCTTCCTTGTGGCCTGGACTTCCTTCCTGGAGGCCAGATACTGAGGAACCCCATTTCATGTGTCTGCAGGCCCCTGATGCCGAGTGTTCCTCCAGCTTTCTGTGAGAGCAGCTGGAGCTGCCCATTGCCCAGACTGACAGAGGAATGTGCCCAGAGCTCCTAGCTGGCCTGGCACCAGCAGGAGGCAGGCATAGTGCCCAGCACACTGAGGATAGGTATCTTCCTTTTCCCACATCCCTACCCTGAGAGTGCACATAGCTGCTTGACTGGGAGCAGTAAATAGCCCCACCTTCTACTGGTAGCTGGGCAGACAGTGTGGCTCTCTGGCTGTGCCTTAGAACAGGGCTAATCTTTAGGAGCTGCAGCCTCACTCCCTGCCCCTCCCACCCCTGCAGAAATCACTCTGCCAGCTCAGCGGAGGGCCAGGTCTGGAGTGTCTCACCTGCCCCTGGCACTTCCTTGAAGCCCTTTGTTTTACTGGAAATCATAAATTGTGAGAGACAGCCTTTATCATACCCTGAACAGTGCACTCAATATTTAACACTGGAGGCTGAAACAACCAGAGACATTGGCCTCCTGGTTACTCCCAGTGACTGATGTTTACACCTGGTAATTGAGGTCAGGTTTGCTTCTCTTAAGTCACATGATTCGTTTCAAGGCAAGAAGGTGTTGGGGCCACTTGTTGCAAAGAGACCAGGAGGTGATCACAGAAACTCTGTAAACCAGCTTTGGCAGCAAAGACTGTGCTTTCACAGGCAGCCAGCCTTGGAGCATGCAGCTGAACTGGAAGCTGGTAAATGACCCTCCTGGGGCCTATATAAATCCTAACATTTCACTCAGAGCAAGCTCATGGCACTGTCCTCCCTTTAAAACACCTGCTGAATGGAGTCTCTTTGAATCCTTTCTGGAGCAGGATGGGGTGTAAATTAATTAATTAACAAACTAATTAAGCATGCTGAGTAGCCACACAGAAGATACTGGTCACTAAAGAGTCTCCAAATCACAGTACAGGCCCCACCTAACCAGACACCTAATCTTGTTTCAGGCTTTGCTTGACCTCAGGTATTTATCTCCTGGTTGTCATGGAATGTGTTCAAATAAACAGCAGCAGAGCCAACCTGGCCCCTCTGCCAGCCCCAGATCCTTCTGAGAGTAGTGGAGCTCCCTGGTGGCCACTGACAACCTGGGTCCAGGCAGCCCAACACCAGCTCCAGTGCTGAGGTCTTTCACATGACCTCTCTAGGCTCACAGCAAGTGCTCCATAAATGCTTGTTGGCTTGTTGAATGAAGGAACCTCCCAGGGTATGTTCATTCTCAGGCTTCAATTCCCCTAGATAAGCAGATCCACCTTCCTTGTCAGCACAGTCACCCCAGGGACTGCGGTCCAGGTCGAACATGGCCAGTCTCTCAGCTCAACCTGGCCCACAGACCACTTCCTCTGCTCCCGAGAGCCAAATGGAAGCAGACCTGTGAGGAAAGAGCCAGGTGCGGGCAGGCAACTCAGCTGGAGGGCCAGTGGGGAGGATGTCTGGCACTGAATGCCACACACCACAGCCAGAGCGGCAGAAGGCCCCATCACCCTCACGCTAGTGGGACATCACCTCACTATCTGCGTTTCCAGGTTTCCACCCAAGGACTGAGCATACTCTCAAAATGTATCTCCTAACTGTTCTTGAGGATGGACAGCTGGCCTCAAGGGGACACTGCAAAGGGACTCAAGGAAGAAGCCACTGCCCCTCCAGACCCTAAAAATGGCTACCAAAGGAAGAGCCAGCAGTTTTATTTGGGAAGTTTCTAAAGTAGGACAGATTTTCTCCTCTGTGATGCACAGCTCTGTCTAGAATGGCGTCACCAAATTCAACCACTGCCATGTTTAGGGGACAATACAGAGGCCGATGTAGGCTCTGGAATCAGACATGTGAAGCCCGGGTCTGCTGCACAATAGCCCTGTAGTCTTGGGCATTGTTGGACCTCTTTGTTTCTTCATTGGTTGTTATGTGAATGGATAATTTATGTAAAACCTTGAATATAGTACACCTGCAATACATTTTAGCTATATAACTATTTTTTCTTTCAAAGACATTGAACTAAACAGAAGGGAAACACAGATATAAACAGCATGGCATCACACATCAGTAGAAACTTAATTATCTAACCTGGACAACTGAATGACTGCAAATAACAATATAGCAAAGAGAAGTTTGAGATCTTTGGCTCAGTCATTCTAGAATCCTTAGTCACAGCAAATGCACAGCATATATGAGGCTGAGCCACACATGAAAGTTGTTTCCACCCACAGAGTAGTAGAGCCCACTGACATGCCTAATAATAATGATGACGATAAAAATAGCCACCACGTGCATACACATGCTAAGCAGTTTGCGTGTGGTATTTGATTTAATTTATACTGAAAATCTTTGAGGTAGGTATTCTTGTTCCCGTTTTACAGATGTTGAAACTGAGAGTTGAAAAGGCTGAATAATTTCCCAAGCACACCCCCACTCACCTACCCACATGCACAAAAAGGCAGAGCCAGGATTCAAACCCACGCTTGACTGTGTATGGACTTTTCCCCTGTGCTACACTGCCTGAAGCAAAATTCTAAGTACTGTTGTTTCCTGGAAAAACCCATCTGGGAAGTCCTTAAATCTACTTTGTCAGGAGCAAGGGCTACCACTCTGTATCTAAGACCAGTGGGAACAGTCCACAGGCAACATGGTGACAAGGGCAGCTGAAGAGGGTGTCTGATGCCCCTACCCCATAGGGCAAAAGTCCATCTCTCTTTCCAAACAGCCTGATGGGAACAACTGTTTGGGGAGACCATGCCTCCTCCCACCCTCAGCTCCCTAGCCTGAGCCACAGTCCTGCCACTGGAGGGAAGGCCTGCTTGTGCTATCCCCTTCCCACTCCAGGCTCCAGCAGGTTTCTGTGACGCCCCAGGGAGGACTGCAGGATCTGGCCAGCAGCAGGCCAGCAGTCCTGGGAGCACACCACCCTCAGCCCTCTCTGCCTCTAAGAGAACAAAGAAGAAGGCACACCCAGTCCTCTGCTCCCACGGGTTCCCCTCCCAGAGGGGCTCTTAAGGCCTAGGTTTGAGGGTCCTTTGTGCTGAGGGAGCCCTGTCCCCCAATCCCCTACAAAAGCCAGAACCAGCTGCTAAAGGCTTAGACACAGAAAGAACTGTCTCTCTACACTAACATTTTCTCCTAGAAGCCAAAATGAATCCCAGGGAGAGAGCACTGGCCTGGGACTCCATGAGCCCTGGCTTCTAGCTCCGGCTTTATCACGTGACCTTAGGCAAGTGACTTGACCTCTGTGGTCTAGGCTTTCCTTCCTCTTGGGTGGGAATCATTACATGTCATCACCATCATAGTTGATATTCAGTGAGCTTTTACTCTGGTCCAGGCACTGCATCATCACATTTATCCTCACAGAACCCTTTGCAATAGGTACTGTTTTCATTCCCATTTCAGATGAGGAAGCTGTGGAACAGGCTGGTTAGGAGACATGCTCAAAGCCACATAGTTAGCAACGGTAGACCCAGCTCTCAGTACCATATCTGTTTTTCCATGCTCTTAACCACTACCACATATAGAGCCATTTTATAAAGATCAAGGACAGATGTAAAAGTGTTTTGAAAGCAAAAAACAAAGGGGGGTTGCATAAAATAAATGTAAGTCACAACCCCCTGGACACAACTCAAGAACATTCCAATCCCCTTAAGAACCTTTATTTATAGAATCAGAGACCTCCAAAATGGAAAAGACCCTCATAACATTTTTTCTTTCCCTACTTCCAGCAGGTAAATATGTACCAATTATCAGTGGAAGGTAGCAGGGGTGACCGCTTAGGCCCTCAGCTGGTAGGGAGGAGAACAGACCCTCAGCGTCCTGGTGCCCTGGACGAAAGTGAAAACTTTCAGGGTCAAGTTGACCCTTCAACAAATGTGAACTTTAATATAGCTGGAGCATCTTGCAACAATGAAAACTAGACCTTATTCTCTTCAATAAAGAATCAAAACAAAATGGATTAAGACTTAAATCTAGACCTAACTATGAAACATACTAAAAAAAATCATAGGGATAACACTTTAGGACATAGACTGAGCAAGGACTATCTGAGTAAACTCTGGAAACACGTAAGCAAAGCAATTGGACAAGGCTTCATATTAAGCTCAAAACAGGTACCAAGCAAAGGAAACAAAGATCACATTAAGCAAACCCACAGAATGGGAAAAAATTGCAAACTACGTCTGACAAGGATAAACCAAGAATGAAGAAGCTTCAAACTTCTAGGAAAAAGATTAAAATAATGATTAAAAAGCGGCAACAAGGATGAAAAATTCTCAAAATGATTTACAAACGGGCCAAAGGTAAAAAATTTCAACAATTAGTCATCAGAAATGCAAACCAGATGAAAATACTCATCTCACCAGTTAAAATGGCTTAAAACAAACTGCAATGAATGATATGCGCCAGAATGGTTTAAAAGGGAAGCAGCTAACAATTGTGGAGGAATGTAAATAGTGCAATATAGACATTTGGAATGAGTTCCTCAAAATCTAAATAATAGAAATAGGCCTCAAAAATACCAGACAAGTCACAGTGGAAATCCCATGGGGATCATACAAAGTGACCAGTTATCTGCAGCACCCATTTTCAGTAGCCAAGACTATGGTAACCTAAAAGTATGAAACCTAATGTATCAACGGAAAGTAGAAATTGTGGTACCTACACACAATGGAATATTATACAGCTGCAAAAAAGAATGAAATCCTGTCATTTGCATCAACATAGATAGAACTGGAGAACATTATGTTAAGTGAAATATGCCAAGCACAGAAAGACAAATCTCCAATGTTCTCAACTCATGTGTGGGAGCTAAATATCAAAAACAATTGATCTCATGGAGACAGAGTGTAGAATTGACAGTTACCAGAGGCTGGGAAGGGTAGTGGGGAGGGAGAGATAAAGTGGGGATGGGTAATGGGTGCAAAAATATAGTTAGATAGTCAGATAGAATGAACGATATTTGATAGCACAACAAAGTGACTATAATTAACAATAAGTGAGAGTATACTTTAAAATAACAAAAAGAGTGGAATTAGAATGTTCCTAACACAAAGAAATGTTAAATGCTTGAGGTGATGGACACCCAAATTACTCTCATTTGATAATTCACATTGTATGGCTGTATCAAAACATCACATGTACCCCATAACGATATACAACTATTATGTACCCATAATAGTTAAAAATTAAAAATTAAAAAAAACCCAACAGATTTGATTTCACTACAAAGCTGGTTAATATTCAGTTGTAAATATAGCTGGCCCTCCCTTCCTCCCCTCTAAGGGTTCACAGTTGCAGACAATAGAACTGATGGTAGGTAGTTCAACCAGAAAAGGGAATAATATAGAAGGACACTGGGTAGATGAAAAGGCTCTCTGGGAGGGCTGCAGATTTAGAGACCAGCCAGCCAGGAACAATGCTTGAAACACACCTTAGAGGTGGGCAGAACAAAACCCTGTCTTGCTTCAGTGGCCTGCCAGGAACCCAGCCTGGCTCCTGTGCGGCCTTGGCCCTCCCACTCCCCTCCTCACTCCCTCATGCGCTGCCCTACTCGCTGCTCCCCAGACAATCCCATTTCAGCCATTTCAGGTCTATGAGCTCACTATTCCCCCTGCCTGGAACCTAGACTTTCATATCACTAGCTCCCAGGCTTTACCAGTTTTCACTGGAGCGCCCCTCCTTAGATAGGCCTTCCTGCACCACCCTGGTACTCTATCCTCTCTCCCTGCTTTCCTCTTCCCTCCTCCACTGCTCCCTGACATTGTGTTACGCATTGTCTGTCTCCCTCACTAGGATGTAAGCTCCATGAGGGCAGGGACTTGGGTTGTTTTGTTCCTTGCCGTAAGCCCAGAGCCCAGAACAAGACCTGGTACATTTTAGGTGCTTAACTATTTGCTGAATATTCTATGAAGGAATGACAAAGGAATGAATGGAAAACTTCAGTACAAACAAAATCCTCAAGTTCTCCTGCCTGCGCTGGAGGATTAGGGCAGTAACAGGAGTCAACTTGTGCTGTGCTATCACCTTGCCCGGATCTCCATCAGCCCTGCAGCTCTCACTTTGGAGGAAAGACTTGCCCAGGGACCTGCAGCTCCAAAGCTCCTTTGACAGTCTTGGCAGCTCTTGGAAATTGTCTGGGCTGTTGTTGTGCAGACCATGGAGGCCTAGCCAGGTTCCTGCCCCTGCTTTCCTAGAGCCTCAGAAAGACTGGGAAGTGACTTATCCAAAGTCCCCTTTCACCCCATAACCAGTTCAGCCCAGAGAGTGATGGTGACAAGCAAATGCAGCCATGTGTAGACTCACAGGGTCACACAAGATCAGGGCTGGGTGGAGCCTTGGTTACAAGCAGGGCAACCTGTGTCTGCAGACAACGCAAGCCAGTGCAGGGGCGAGCATGTGCATAGACTCTAGAGTCTGGCAGATCCAACCCCCACCAGCTGTGTGACCTGAGAGAATTATTTGAAAAGACATTATTTGAAAAGCACTGCTTTTCTCAGGTGTAAAATGGAAATAAAAGTTCCTGTTTAAAACAGTAAGCTGTCCTCCTTTTCAAAAGTCTTTACAGTAGTCCCTTGGTATGTGTGAGGAATTGGTTCCAGCACCACTCCGCAGACACCAACCTCAATGGTATCTGATGTTCAAGTGCTCAAGTCCCTGATATAAAATGGTGTAGCACAGTCAGCCTTCTACATTTGCGGGTCCACATGCAGAACACGCAGGTATGGAGGGCCCACTGTACTTCCTATTTTTTATGGTATCAAATTCAAACTCCTTGGCTCTATAGTCAAACTCCTACCACCACCAAAATCAGGTCAACCAACCTTCCCAGTACAATCCCTCTAGACTCCTCCAAATAACTTTCAAGTCAGGCCCAGATGCTCCCTGCTCCTTCTCACACCTGTGTGCCTAGAAACTTTTCTCCCATCTGAATTTACTATAACCCAACTTTGTGAGTTCTAGCAGGTATCACAAAGTCTTCCCTGACTTAGGCTTTTCTAGGCACTTACAACTGGGAACTCAATGGTGTGTAAGTTTTTGGTGTTACTAACAGGCAGGAACAAAGTTTTGACTCCCCACCTGGAACATAAAATCCTTGGGGCAACTGTCCCTTCTTTTACAATGTCTCCCCCCACCAGGCATTAAAAAATGCATATAAATTCCTGCTGACTGACTCACCTGAAATTATAAGTTAGAATTTGGTAAAAATGCCCCAAATACTCCCTCTATTTCCCAAAGAAAGGAAAAGAAAGATATAGAAGTTAAATTAGAGACAAACTTAAGCCACTCCCATTTCTGCATGCTTGGTCTGTGTCGGGGGAAAAAAATCTTCTCTACCTCCATCCCAGACTTGACAAGTACAGGAACCCCCTTAAAACAATGTGTAGGAAAAAAAAATCATACCAGTTAGTCTCACTTAAAGATTTCAGGAAGGAAAATACAGTTAAACTGAAAACTGTTAACTGGTGTTTTAAAAAAAAACCAAAACGATAGCCCGGAAATGTTTTTAGGACTGTGTCTGTCAAAGTCCCTTAGGGGCTGATCTGTCCTTCAACATGTTCCTCATAGCACCTGCTTTTACTAAAAACCAACAGCCCAACACTAGAACTTTGTTAGTCAGAAGCATAGTGGAACTGGACACAGAGATACACAGCTATGAATCACATCACCCAGACAGCAAGCAATAGCCACACCAAGTATTACTGGCCAGTGCCCTGTGGCCACATAGGTGGGCCATGGGGAAGCTGAATCAACAACAGATGGCATCCTGCATCCCCCCAGTTTCTCCTTCACCTCCTTCCTCTCTCTGGTCCATGCCTCCACTTCCCTCTGCCAACGTGCCAAATCCACCTAGATAAAGTCCTTGTACAACCCTCTACCCAAACTAATTCCACATTCTTTCAAGAGAAACCTTAGGACCAACACTTTTATTTCTTGCTTATTTTTTTAAACAAGAGTATTAAAAGAATTTAAAACACTCAACTGATATGGAAAAGAATTAGATCATAATACTTTTTGATTTTTAACCTCAATATTTTAGTTAATCCTTTTGAAAGCAATTCTATATCTACACAATTATCCCTTTAAATTTCAAACAACCTAAACCTACTTCTCTTCCTCCCCTAGATTTAAAAAAAAATTTTTTTTAATATTTTAAAATATTTTAAAAAATATTAAGGGGGTACTAGTGTTTTTGTTACATGGATGAATGGTATAATGCTGAAGTCAGGGCTTTTAGTGTGCCTGTCACCAGAATAGTGTTCACTGTAGTGGATAGGTAAGTTTTTATGCCTCATCTCCTTCCTACCCTCCCCTCTTCTTGGTTTCCAACATCCTTTACATCTCTTTGTGTCTGTGTGTACCTATTGTTTAGCTCCCACCTATTAGTGAGAATATGCGGTTGTTTTTCCATTCCTGAGATACTTCACTTAGTATAATGGTCTCTAAGTTCCAATCAAGTTACTGCAAACAACATTACTTCATTCCTTTTTATGGACGAGTAGTGATCCATGTTATATATATACCACATTTTCTTTATCTACTCATGAATTGGTGTGCACTTAGGTTGATTACATATCTTTGCAATTGTGAATTGGGCTGTGCTAAATGTTTGAGTGCAGGTGTCTTTTTAATAAAATGACTTCTTTTCCTTTGGGTAGATACCAGTAGTGGGATTGCTGGATCGAATGGTAGGTCTGCTTTTAGTTCTTTGAGGAATCTCCCTACTGTTTTCCATAGAGGTTGTATTAATTTGCAGTCCCACCAACAGTGTGTAAGCATTCCTTTTTCACTGCATATATGCCAGCATCTATTGTTTTTTGACTTTTTAATAATGGCCATTCTTACAGGGGTAAGGTGGTATCTCACTGTGGTTTTAATTTGCATTTCCCTGATGATTAGTAATGTTGAACATTTTTTCATATGTTTCTCGTCCATTTGTCTATCTTCTTTTGAAAAAATTTTGTTCATGTCTTTTGCCCACTTGTTGATGGGGTGGTTTGTTTTTTTCTTCATAACATATTTGAGTTCTTTATAGATTCTGGAGATTAGTCCTTTGTTGGATGTATAGTTTGAGAGTATTTTCTCCCATTCTGTATGTTGTCTGTTGATTATTTCCTTTGCTGTGCAGAAGCTTTTTAATTTAATTAAGTCCTATTTATTTATTTTTGTTGTTGCTATTTGTCTTTGGAGTCCTCCCCTAGATTTTTAAAAACAGTACTTGCCTATTACAGCCTATAAGGCAGAGTCACAAAACACAATCATAGTCCACACAAAATCCTGTACACAAAAATGTTCATAGCAGCATTATTCACAATAGCCGAAACATGGAAACAACCCAAATGTCTGTCAAATGGTGAATGAACAAACAAATGTGGTATATCCATACAATGGAATACTATTTGGCAAAAAAAGAAATGAAGTACTGACATATGTTACAACATACATGAACCTTGAAAATATTATGCTAAGAGAAAGAAGCTAGTCATGGAAGTCCACATATCATATGACTCTATTCATATGATATCCACAATAGGCAAATACATAGAGACAGAAAGTAGATTAGTAGTTGCGGGGGGGAGGGCTGTGAAAGATGGGGGAATGGAGGAGATGACAACCTAGGGTTACAGGGATTCTTTTTGGGATAATGAAAATGTTCTAAAATTGGTTCTGGTGATGGTGCACAGCTCTGTGAATATACTAAAAACCACTGAATAGTACATTTTAAATGGGTGAATTGCACAGTATGAGAATTATATCTCTATAAAACTGTTATAAAAAGGAAACAGGAAAAAAGGAAAAAATACCACACAATCACAAGTTAGTGGCTGGAGGGACAGTTGTTGAAGTCTACCAGTTTGAAATGCCCACAGTTAATGTGTCCTTGAGACTATTTGTCCTGAGTGACCAGAGAAGAAACGCCCCAAAGCAGTGTTTGGGAAGATGCTTCTGGTACGAAAGACAGCTTTGCTTTCAATGACCACAGTTTAACTGTAATATTTAAACATGTTCAGATATAGAAGGCACTTAAAATATGAGAGACCTGGTTATAAAATAATTGATTTTGATAACAATTTAGACTTAGGTTGAGGAACTTTCTCTTTTGCATAATTTACCAGAACTAGGCTGACACAGAGTCATGTTCAGAGAGCTTAGTATTATTCATTGGTGTGTTTCTTCAAACATGTCCCTGAACGTCCTGGGTGTGGAGGAAGACTTTTAAAGTTTTTAAATCAAATTTTTCCAATTTATAGAGATTATAGATCCTTCAAATGAACAATAAAACAATTTTGCATCAACTGGTAAAATTTTATGATACACATAAGGCAAATATTAATAGTAATAAAGGCAAATTTTACCAGTATGTGCCAACAGTTCAGGTTAAATGAAATAGAGAAGAAAAATAGTATTATGTAAAATTAGGATAGTAAATTTAGATATGGGGGTTGTTTGGGGATTATAATTTTGTTTATCATTAATTTTACTTTGTTCCTTTTTCAGGTCACTACCAGACAAATGTGATTCATCTTCTACCTATAAGTGGCAGGGCTCACTTTCTGATAAGAGCCAAGAGAGACAGAGACCTTGGGGGACCACCCTGATTTGCTCTCTAAGTCTTAGCTTCTGTATAAGTCATTAGTCTCTAGGTCTTGGTTTCTGTATTTGTAACAAAGGAATAATATCACCTATTTCTCCAGGTTTTTGTGAGGATTGAGTGAGATGTAAGCTCTGTAGTTCAATGTCTGATGCGCAGTAGGTACTCAATATTAGTTCTTTTACCAGGTTATTAACTGTACTTGAGAATAAACCCATTGCCATAAGATGAACAAATAAAAGCACACTTTAAAAGATGTAAGATAAAGGAACTAGATTTTAAATAAAATACATAAATTTGAAATGTTTTTAAAACCAATAATTTTAGGAAAAAACACAGAAAGAAAAACTTGATTTGCAAAATATGACCTTCTTCCAACCATGATAAGCTCCTATGGAGACCTGCAGTGTGGTGAAATCATGATTCTAATATTCCAGGGGCAAAGCTGGCACAGGTTGGGGTGAAGAACAAGAGATCATCAAGTTCCCTTCAAAGACAGACTTGGGACACTGAGGGAAGATGTCACAGAATCCTTGTCAGGCAGGGCCCTGAAGGGGCTACAGATAAGGGAGAGACAGCACTAAACCTAGCAGGTGTTGAAATTCAGGGAGGCTCTTTGCTAGACCCCTTGCTAGAAGGCCAAGAAGTGGTGGTATAGCCCTTTGCATAAAGGGCAGAAGGTACCCTTATTCCCAAATATGAAAAATTATTTTCTACCAAGCACAAAGCTAAGTAATGGTATTGAGACAGAACACAAACCATTCCCATTCAACTGCTCAGATTGTAGCACAACTAAGGTAAGTTGTAAGTAAGTTAGAGCTGTGAAATTAATAGGTGTGGGAGGAGAGGAGGATCAGAGGAAGAAGCCCACCAAGGGGCTGCCAGGTCTGGGCAGACAGAAACTCTGGCTCTCTGTCAGTATGTGAATAGTCCACCCTGTGAGCAACTGGAAGAAGGACCACAGAGACAGTGCAAAGAACACCTCACACTTACGGCTTTCCATACACTTGTTGAACTGTTTTGGGTGGGTACCTCCTCCCTGGATGGCAAAGGGGACAGGCCCAAGGTGCGGACAGGAGGGATGCCACACTTACAATGCAGAGGAAGCCCCCTTGTCTCTCATTCCCTCTGCAACATTCTAGGAACAATTCTAGTTTCACTGCTATTGTTTTTTGGTTTTGTAAACAAACTGTGAAAATCAACAAACTACCTCAAAATTGAATACATGTGATTTACATCAATTCCTATACTAAAAAACAAGTAATGTAGAACAAATAAGAGGAAAACTCCCGTCAAGCTCTACACTCACCCATGGCTGGTGGCTGGCATTCAAGTCTCCAGCAGAAGGGAGTCCATTTTCTTGTTTCCCGGCTGTCCTGCCTCAGGACGTCCCACAGTTCAGGGAGGTCCAGGGCATGCTGCCATCTGCAGGCAAGACAAGAAAAAGCATAATCGACAGCCCTGATCACCTGACTGAAGCCCCCTCCTATCCTCACGCAGCTGGAAGACCCTGGACGAGTCCTGGTATAAGAGCCAGGAGCACTCACCCAGTGCCAGTGCCTGCAGAGCCATCAACAGTCTGTGCTCGGGAGCCCATCACAGCACTTTCAGCAAAAACTCTATGATATCAAGGATTCAAGTATTTCTTAACAATTACAGCAGCAAACTCTTACACAGGGCTGTTGTTGCCAGACAATGCTCTCCATGACTTACATTTGTTTACTTATTTAATTCTCACAACAATTTTAGGTCTCTGCCAATTTTCCTGATTATTGAATAATTAAAATGAAGAACTTGATAATATCTCATTTCAAAGGGGGGTTAAATATCAAAACTGAGAGATTCTCAGCATCCTGCAGACATTCATTCCCCAGATATTTATCGAGTGTCTGTTATGGACCAGACGCTGCTCTAGGACCTGGGAAGAAAGCAGTGAACACAAAAGATAAAGTCCCTGCTCTTGTGGAGCTTCCATTCTAGTGGAGGGAGGTGACAATAGAAAAGGTGACAAATGCTGTCCCAAAGAAAAAGAAGGCTAAATGGGGTAGAGTATGATGACAAAGCTGTTAATATTCATTCATTTATTCATTCATTTCCAAGTTCTTACTAACCATGTCCTTTCTTGTCCACAACTGCATGCCAGGAACTGTGCCAGGAATGTAACTGTGGTCAAGAAATAGACATGCTCCCTGCCCGTATAAGAGTACTTATTCACAGAAGAGGAACATTTATTATTAGTCAAATAATCACCTAAATAAACGCAAAGATGTTAAATTGTGGTAAGTTTGATAGTAGAATAGCACATAGACCCAATGAGAGCATCTCAGGGAGGCCTGGCCTCGTCTAGGGTCAGGGGCAAGGCCTGGGATGGAGTGTGGGGAGGGGCAGCATTCCTGGTAAAAAGCATGCCGTGCACACAGGCTGGATCACTGACAGAATGCAGGGAGAGCAGGTAGGCTGAGGCTGCAGAAGTGGTGTGGGCAGCCCCTTGCATGACATTCCCAGTCAGAAGAGGAGTTTGAGCCTTATCTGAGAACTGGAGCACCAAACAAGTAGGCAGAGGAATAATGTGGTTGGGTGTGTGTTTTTAGAAGATTATGCTATGCAGTAGGCTAACGACCCCACCAAAGATGTGGATGTCTGAATCCCTGGGGGCTGTGCATATGTTCCCTTACGTGATAAATGGGACACTGCAGATGTGATAAAGTTAAGGGTCTTGAGATTAGGAGATATTCAGGTGAGCCCAATGTGATCACAGGTTTCCTTATAAGAGGAAGGTGGAGGGAGATCTGACTACAGAAGAGGAGGGTCAGAGTGATGCAGCATGAGAAAGACTTGTTGGCTTCGAAGATGGAGGAAGAGGCCATGAGCCAAGGAATGCAGGTGGCCTCTAGAAGATGGAAAAGGCAACAAAATAATTCTCCTCTAGAGCCTCCAGAAGGAACGCAGCCCTACTAAAAACTTGATTTTAGGACCTCTGACCTACAAAATAATAAATTTATGTTGTTTTAAGCAACTAATCTTGTGTTAATTTGTTATATCAGCAATAGGAGACTAGTATGTACTGGCTTCTGTGAAAAAAATAGACTGAAGTAAGGGAGGCAGGGACCAGTCAGAGGTCACTGCTCTTGTCCAGGCAAGAGATGAGAGAGCTTATACAACAGTGGTGGACATGGGGATGCAAAGGAATGGCGGAGTTGAAGGATCCCAGGAGGGGAAGAGTCCCAGGCAAAGGTCTTGCTGCAATCTGGCTGGTGTCACTGGAATGCCACAGCAGGCCTCTTTCAGGCTCAGGCCTTGGCTGGCTCACCCTGGCTAGCGCCCAGCACCCTTTATAGAAGGGGGAAACTCACACCAGGGCTTTTAAGGCCACTCCCAGACAGACACAGCATTTACTTCACTTAACTTCTGTTAATCAGAATCTGCCAACTTCACTCCCACAAAAGAGTTCAGGAGTCTTTAGGAACAAGCTCTAAGAAGTAACACCCAGGCAATTTTTATTAGGCAAAAGGTAGCAATTATTTCTGCCAATAAACCTTGTAGTGAACTCTTTTTTTTCTTTTTTCCTGAACAGAGATTTTGTAATCCTGGAAAGAAAGTGTCCAAATTAAAATATACACATCTTCAACCCAGGTGATGCAGAACCAAAATTAAATCCAACATCTATCTAAAAACTTCATGGTCAGTAGAATAATGCAAAAATTAAAGAAAGAATAAATGAGAAACTAGGAGGCCGTCTCTTAGCATCTACTCCATTCCTATTTAATGACCCAGACCTACTTAAAAAGTGGAATCCTAATTTGGTCCTGCCTAATGGGGCTGTTGAGAAGAAAAAGGAATAAAATGATTTAAGAGAATTTTAGAAATATTGTTTCTATTTTACTCCAAAGGTATAAATATACACCCACCAAGACTAAGTACCTTGGATTGTACTGAGAGATGACAAGTAAGTCTTGCGGGTACTGTTCCCCTGTGGTTTTGAAGCAGGCCACAGGGACCTAACTGGATTCTAAGAGCAGGAAAGGACCAGAAATGTCCACCGTAGATGGCAAAATACCAGGCAGTCCTGTTAGGGTAGGTGCAAGTTAATTAAAAAATCGATATATATTTTTTTCTGGTAACAAAAGTGACATATGTCTGTCATGGAAAATATAAAAATCTCCTGTAGTCACAACCATGCAGAAATATCTTTGTCCAGTCATCTTTTCCCCAAGGATTTTGGTATTGAGATATATATATGTACACACAAACACACAATTATTTCACATACACTTCATTTTTAACAAAATTGGGATACTGTGTACACTTTTCTTTTGCAACCACTTTTGTTTTATCTAACAATATATAACTTTTCCATGTCACTAAATATACTTTTTAATATGTGGCAGTATTTCATCATATGAATGTATCAAAATCACTTACCTAATCCCTAATTGCTGGACAACTGAGTAGTTTCTAATTTATGATAACATAAATCACATTGGCAGGAACATCTCTACATATAAGAACATCCCCAGACATAAATCTGTGTCTGTAGCTCTAACTATTTCCTTAGGGTCATATTTCCTACATCCATGCATTGCCATTACTATTTTGCCATAATTAAATACTATTGGAACTGTACTTAACATTTCTCTTTAAATTAACTAATTTCTGCCCTTAAATAAATGTATTTTAAAAGCAAACCTTATTTACTACCATAAGTGGAAAAGCAGCATCATATGCCACAAATGAAGGCAATCATAAAACTGTGATTTATTGGAATCAAAACAAAACACTATGGTTAAAACATAGTTAAGATAATGCTACCCCTTTGTTCATTTGGCCCATTCTTTTATATCAAATGGGAGAATAGGGAGGCTTAGACAGACATATTAGCCCAAGATAAGGTTCTTCTCCTTCCCTTGATCAGAAGATTGAAAAGGAATTGAGCAGGGGAATAACTTTCTCACCCTGTGAGTCAGTGATATACAATGTGGCAAATGTGTCCCACCTAGAATTACCCTGCACCACCTGAAATAACTTCAAGTGGGAAACACGCCTTAGGATATATTCCTGGAAGTAGAATTGATATAATAGGTGTGGACACTTTAAAAAAGCTTCTGATAAACACAACCCAAACACTATCCAAGTTAGTTTTACCATAGTTTTACTATAAGAGTGCCTATTTTATATCACCCTCATAAATATTAAGTATTATAAACAACAATATTAAAATAGTGAAAACTTTTAAGATTTTTAGTGTAAAATATTCAGCAGCTGAATTTTCAAAGGCTATTTTCATGCTGCCCTAGCTAGTCCCTGACCCTAGGGCAGGGCTATCACACAAACCTTCAGTTAGTGGTAAGTTTACACAAACTGATATTGCACTTGGTTTAACCAAGCTAAAGTAAACTCAGTCAAACATGAGGAAGTGACTTTAGCATTGCACATATTTCAGAATGTCTTTGTGCCAGCAAAGGTCAAAAGAGGATCAGAATAGCATGGATTCCAAAGTATACTTTTGATAAACAAGAAACCCAGAGAAGCATTACTCACAAAATACAATTCACTACAAATTTTCAGGAAGTCAACGAAAACTCTAAAAGAAACATATGTTTACACTTTCCTATCCTGGTACAATTACACAAATAGGTTACAGATTAATGCAATTGTTAAGATTTCTAAAATAGAAAAAGAAAAGTATATTTTGAAACATGAAGAATTAATAAAAATTGGAAGTTTCCAGATTATTTAAGTAACTCCTGGGCAGATACCTATGTGTGTATGTGCCTGCGGGGTAAAGCTGGGAAGAAAAGAAGTAAAAACATGCTCAAAAGTTTCTTATGTTTGGAAGGAGGTTATAGATTCTGATTAATTCTTGCCACTGATAGGAAAATATAAGAACTTAAGAACTAAATGATAGCCCCTTGTAAGATACAGAACTTTCAACTCACTAAATAAAAAGAAGGAAGGAAGAAACAGGGAAAAAAGAGAACTTGATGAATCCAGAAAGTCACAAGAAAAAAAAAAGAACTCATGATAAATATATGGCAAAACAAGACAGCAGAAATAAGACCACATTTATCAGTGATCAAAATAAATATGAATAAATTAAATCCCACTATTAAAAGACCAAGACTTTCAATCTAAATGCCCATGAATGGAAAATGGATAAATTATGGTACATATTCCATTTTAATGGATGCGTGTGTGTGTGTGTGTATACCACAAAAAGAGGCCCATGACTTACATAGTTTAGAAAGTCATACAACGTTTGCATAAGCATAGGAAAGGGTCCAGAAAAACACACCAATATGATAACTGTTAGTTGTCTACTGTGGTTGTCTATAGACAATGGGTTTGCAGGAGGCTAGAGTGGACTTTTCTATCTCACTTTATGAACATCTACATCGTTTGAATCTATTACAAAAAGTATGCAACCGAAGAAACATGAAGAAATGAAAAAACAAATGTAAGGGCAGAATCAATGAACTAGAGGATACAGAGGACAAAAAATAAATGTGGTTAACAAAACCTAACATATTTATCTGGAAACAGGCAAACCTCTAGGGAGACTGATCAAGAACAACTGACAGAAGATTAAAAAAAAAAAAAGACTACAGAAAAAGGAGGAAATGACAAAAAACAACAGACATTTAAAAACTTACAGAGGAATAATATAAATAATGACATGATAATACATTTGAAAATACAGATGAAATGAATACATTTCTAGAAAATTGCCAAAATGGGCACAAAAATGACTGAAAATGTGAATAACCAGTTAAGAAGTTGAAATTATCTTAAAACCTTTTCCCATAAAGTCTCAGACCCAGATTTTACAAGTGCATTCTACTAACTTCCCAGGAGCAGACAATCTCTATCTTAAATGAGCTGCTTCAGAAAATAGAAAAAAAAGGGAAAACATTGCCTGACTTAAGGTCACTTAATTTTGAAATTTGGAATATGGACTGTACAAATAAAGAAAAATACAGGCCAATTTCACTTATAAACATGGATGCTAAACTCCTAAATAAAATATTATCTAATCAAATCTAAAAGTGTATTAAGAATATCTCATGATAAAGAAAAGTAATTCACTACATTAACAGACTGTAGAAGACGCTGCTAGTGCTCAGCAATCTTTCTGTCTCCTCCTCCTCCTGGGAACACCTCCAGGCTACATTTCCCAGCCACCTGACAACTAGGTGAGACCCGTGAGACTAGTCCTTGCCAATGGAAGGTGAGTAGAAGTGACTGTAATTTTCTGGCTCACAAAAACAGCAGGATTTTCTAAAGCAATGAATACTCAATATCACCCTGAGGTGGGACAGAGGGGGGAGCCCATGTTTTAAAAATTAGGACCTTGGACCACCTTTTGCCAAATTCATATGGCTTTTTCAAAGTTAAGATCATTCAAGTTTTGTTTCAGTAATGGGCCTTATGATCAAATCCACGTGATGAGGCTGAACTCATTATCATTGAGACAAAAGTTGAGTAAAAGGATGTTCTTGGTACTGACATACAAAAATTGTTATCACTCAAATGTAAGTCAAGAGCCTGCAGATTTAGTCACTTTATTCTCGCTCAGCATGTAGCACCTTCACCCATCTATCCTCGTCCTACACAACCTGCCTTGTAGGTAACCTGCCTGCATATTTTCTCTTGCCAGGGGATGGGGAACACCCTAAGGGCAGGGGCTATCTCCACAGCCTTGGGGTGGAGCCCTATTTTCTCATACTGCAAATGAACTGGGTATACTTGCCCAAGGGCAAAAGCCAGGCAGCACTCACCTTTCACGCTTCTGCTGGCAAATGCTGTGGACAGAATGTTTCCTGGTTGGGGAAGGACTCAATCTCTAAGTGCACCTGTCCCTGCCCATCTATGCCAGCCGCGGAGTTGAGGCCCCTGCAGAGTGAGCCCCTGACTTCACACGTGCAGGGCCATGGCGAGGAGCCTATCCTGACCTAGCTGCTCTCCACGCCTATGATCAAGAGAGGTGATCCCAGCTTGCTAGGTCAGGGAACACTTGGAAGGCAACCCAGATACCCCCAGGTGCACCAGATCCAGGAAACTTAGAAAGGCAAAACCAAACGAGAGATGAGGTGGTGCCGAGTGAGGAAAATGAGTCTGACAGGTAAGAGGGAGTAGATTATGAGCTCCTTGCTGAGCTCGGGTTAGGTACTCTGCTCAGCATTTTACATACACCCTTCCACTTTAGTTTTTTACCAAAACCCAGGGAGCTCGGTATTTACAAAAAGGAAACGTGTGCTCAGGTGGCCTGGCTTGCCACAGTCCCAGCTCGACCCCAGGCTGCCAGATCCTTGGCACACTTGTCTGAGGCCTCCCAGCCTGGCCTGAAGGCTCAAAGCCACGAAAACCCTAGCGGCGCCGGTCTCAGGCCCTCCCCCGCCCCACGCAGGTGCCCCTGGCCCGGCCCGCATCAAACGGCCGCCTGGCGTCCGGCCCGCCGGGTCCGCAAGGAGGAGCCCGCGAGGCGGCCGCGAAGGGGATGCGCTTACCTCGCCCGCCGCGGGCCGCGGCCTCAGGGCCCGGGCTCCAGGCCGGCCGCCGCCGCAGTCTGCGCCCCTCGCCCCGAACAGCAGCTGCGCCAGTCCTGGCCACGGCCGCTTTCATTTTCCCCAACTACAGCGGCAGGAAAGCGAAAGCGAAAACCTCCGGGAGGCGGGACCGGGGCCAAGCGCACAGCGGACGCGGGGCGCACGGCGGGCGCGTCGGGCTTCTGGTCTGCTCGGGGCCTGCCCGGCGGCGATCGGGCTGCCACTGGGTCCACAGAGTGGCCGCTAGCGAGCCCGTCACGCGCACCTGCCTCGGCGGGGCCCAGGGGCAGGGCCCGGGCTGGGCAGAAGGCCCGGCAGCCCCGCAGCAGGTGGGAAGGCGCCCGCAGCGCGCCCTCGCCGGGCTCTACGCCCTGGCGCCTCGGGCTGTCGGGGCTGGTTCTCCCATCTGCCCTCACTCAGCGCCTACTTGGGCCTTGGCTGGCAGCTGGCCCGGGAGCTGACCGCTGGCGGCGCCGCGGGGCTCTGGCCTGAGGAGGCGGGTGCTAGCCTGGGCAGCTGGGACCAGCCCTCTGAGGGGCCCCTTTGCAGGAGACTTGACCGTGAGGTACCAGACACTTCATCCAGGGTCAGCAGAGAAATCAAAAGTCAGTGACATCGGTGAAATGGGGGACCCTTCATCTGGTAAGAAAACTGGAACAGCAAGCCCAGGGTTTGGACTCCCTGGTCTAAGTGGTGCCCATCAATAACTAAGGATTTAGAGATTTTTTAGGGTTCAAGCCCTGGCTGTCTCTTATTAACTGATTTGGGGCAAAATATATAATTAGCCTTAGTTTCTTCCCTTGTAGGTTGGGGGTAGTAACCATACTTACAGGATTTGGGGAATTAAATGAAATGATACAAGAAGAAAATACTTGGTATTTTCTGTCAGCCTCTAGGTGGGTTCCTTGAGGGCAGTGACCAAATCATTGTTTATCTGGATGCTTGATAGACATTCTCTAATTGTTAGTTGATAAACTTGGAGGTGTCTCCGTGATAATAGGATAGTTTTCAAAGTTTGGACTGTGTTACCTTGACTTAGAAGGACAGAGGAGGCACTGCAGGTTTTTTTGCAAGGCACCCCGAACTTAGCCTGACAATTAGACTCTACAGTCATGCCACTGGACCAGATTTTTGTTAGAGCAGAGCACTGCCACAGGTTCGATGGAAATTCCTACACCTCTATCCAGCACCGCCACTGAAATCTGAAAATACTTTGGCAAGCATTTCTACTCACTTGCTTTTGAAGAACATTGACAAGACTCTATACTCTGAACAGTTTACCATGTGTATGTTTGATATAGAGCAAACATAGAACGATTTTTGAGCAAACTGGAACAAAAACCCAAAATAAACTATTTAATCTGCCCAGAGTCACTTTGGTTTGCCTGTTTATAATTTGGGCACATTCCCTGTGAGATAGAGGCCTTGGTCTGTGACTGATATATGGGCTTTCTGTGTGTCCTTGCAATATTTCCCTCACGAGAGGTAGGGATGTGAGGCAGGCCAAATGATGACCTTAGAAACACAACAGCCTACGTTTCCCCCTTCAAAAGACAATGCTTTTGGTCTGTAGCACAGAGGAAAATAAAAAAATCAAAGGCAAGCCTTGGAGCTTCTTTCTTATCATAGGTCAACAATTCTTGACTACATGAGAGTAAAGTAGAGCTAAATACGCTTCTGCATAAAAACTATGGGAAAATGAAAGTCAGGAAAAGAGAGGAAGAGACACAAGAAGATAAAGCCAAATCCTGTTTACCTTTTATAGATGTTACACATGTGAACAGAAAGTGCCAGGAGGCAAAGGCTGGCCTGAAGTCTTTCATCTTGGTGATTTCCCAAGGTCGTTTGGTCCTTGACCTTGTGCGACTAAAACTGTCATCTGATGCTCAGTGTTCCACAGTTGATTAGCACTGTTGTATAAAATAAGAATGCCAACTTACTGTTTTCATTCACTATTTGCTAGGCCTTATGTTAGGTGCATTACATGCATTGCCTCACTTAATTCTCCCTACAATCACATGGTGTATTATAATCTATTTTTCAGTTGGGGGGAAAAAAGATGAAGGAAATCCCAAGGTCCCACAGTTACTATGTATGTTAGTGGCAGGATTCAAATCAAGGCCAAGCTGCAAACACGCAGCTTAACCATTCCTGTTAGAAGCCAAACTTTCAGGAACACTAGACTCTTGAGGCCACCTGATGAGTGCATTCTCTTCTTGTAGTTGTGTAGTTTGCAGCCTACTAGTAAGAAAGTGGCTGGGTGAGCTTAAAATCAGAATCAAAAGAATTAGTTATCTGACTGAAATGTTTAATGATATCAGGGCTGGGCAATGTGGTATGTCTTTCCATAATGCAGGTCAAAATCTGCTGGGAGGACTGGTCACTCATCCCTGCTGGCCTGGCCACCCCTTCTCCCTGGGATGGGGCTTGGTGGATACCATCTGTCTGTGTCATTGAGGTTCTCTTGATTTATTGTGCTACCCCAGTTACCCCTTCTCTCAGATGGACACATTTTTAGATGGAATAAGGCCTTACTGAGTAATGTTACTCAGTAAGGCCTTGGAGCTCTTATTTTTTCTTTATAGAGGCATTTTGTATCTTTGTTCTGATTGGCTTGATTTATAATTTAACTTCTAAAGGACAACTTTCTATTCCAACTTTTTGGAGGCAACTCCATTTTCCTTACTACCCTTCCTGACCTTCTAATCCTAGAACAAAAGTTTGTGCAATAGCAAGTTCTGTAACAAGCACTTTATACAGGCCTGCAATGATTGTCAATGAAGACACAAAAGAAGTAAAAGTCCTAGTCCAAGGCCAGTCCTAAAAGATTTTACAACGGAAAGGGGCAGTGGAGGTGGTGGGATGGTGATGATCATGCAACACAGCTGAAGAACAATATAAATGGAAAGAAAGAATGGTGTGACCAGCTTTTAAATTAGAATTCACTGGGTAGGAAAGAAAAATACCTAGTGTGTGATTCAAATAAAAATGGAAAAAAAATCAAATAACCCTTTAAGATACTTCATTCAACAAATATTCTGTGGCAACTACAAAATATAGCCACCCTGCTAATACTGGGGATTCAAATAATGAGCAAAAATAAATGTGGTTTCTGCCCTCAGGAAATACACTTTAGTGAGGTAATCAGACAATCAAATAATCAGTCAAATACAGAATATCTGAATGCTACAAAGTGCACTTGAGGCTGTAAGAGGGAATAATAGAGGAAGAACTCCTCTAACGGGCAATCTGTACTCTGGGGCTTCTGGTCAGCCTGGTGGCCAACACTTTCTCAGAACTGCTCTGCAGTGTGAGGCTCTTCCTACCTAATCTTCCTTCCTTCTCCCCTTTCACAGATGTCAGAAATGTATTATGGTCTGAGTCTCTCTCTGCTTACTCCTGCTTCCTCTCCTCTTTATCCTTCACAAGCATTTTTCCCCAATAAACTCTTGCACGTTTAATTCCATCTTGGTGTCTGCTCCAGGAGGACCAAAACTGACACAATGATGCCTTTCATTGAGCTTGAGAACCTTGGAAGAGGCTCAAGTTTTGGAGGGCTCCAATTCTGCACATGTTGGGTGAGGTGTCAGGTGGGAAAGGAAACTCCATGTCTTCTTTCCCACTGATAAGATATGCTTATGCTTTGGCACTAAGCTATCAACCATATCCTCCGAGCTAGGGTGAGCTAGGGTCTGGTCTTGTTTTTAAAATGCTTGTTCCATGGATAATCTCCAATCCTCAGTTTAGAACTCAATATTAGAACTGTTTCCCTCTGGAAAAATACAACCTACCAATAGCAAAAAAAAAAATCCTTTAAATTCCTTGAGGAGTCAAAAGTCAAAAAACCAAAAGGCAATGAGCAATTGTTCCTGAACAATCAAAGGCAAATAATTTTGCTTTGGGGGACCCTGGTTTTCTGGGAAAAGAAAGTTTTCTTTTATATGTGTTCTTTAAGGAAAGAACTTACCTATTTGGCAGCACAGATGGAAATCTTTGTCATTCTGTGGTAGAAAGAAGCTAGCACTCAAAAAGGCACTGTTGCTCTGAGTTCAGCCTCCCTGAGCAAGGTGCCCTTGAGAGAGGTGGGTGGCAAAGGATGACCCTGTCATGGAGGTTCCACCACTAGCAGCCTGAGTGAATCATCTGTGCAAGGGAAGAGCTCTTCAGGCCCACTATTGGTTCTTCCTACTGAAGCAGGCTTGAACACAAATCATGACTAATACATGAGTATTTGAACATTGAGCTCAATCAAAGGTCAAGTGCAATGTTTCCTCCACGAACTGCCCACCCCAGACAGCCCATATCCATCTCATGTGGAGGCTGACAGTGAGTCTACATGCTTTGTTACCAGGCTGTCAAGAAGCCCAGATACTTATTAGTCTGCTTGAACGAAAAAGAGAAAGAAAAGAAGTAGATGTGGGCTTCATGAAACATGTTTTCCTGAGGGCTCTGTCTCTCATTAAGGAATGAACGAGCAAAAGTATTTGTTAAAAATTTTTTAAAACTACCAAATGTATGGTGAGTGTACTACTTAAGTACCTTAGGGATAGAAGGCCTGTCTTTTCCCCCCAAAGGTGGTTACAATTTCCCTCATGCAACGAAACAGAATATGATAAGGACTAATTATTTGTAGGGAGGTCAGGAAGAGGAGGAGGAAGAACAGAATATTATTATTGTCAACACAAATTTAGCACTGCTAAGCACTTTACATGCATGACCTAATTTAATCTTTACAGAAACCCAATGAAGTAGGTAAGGAATTTTATGGATGAGGAAACTGAGTCTCAGAAAAGTTAAGTGACTTGCCCAAAGTTATAGAGCTAGTAAGTGAAGAAATCTCCTTTTGGACCACATAATCTATATGCTCTGGGTCTGAGTATACACACAATAAGCCATAGTGCCTCCCAGGAAGAGGATGTTCTTGAGATAAACCTTGAACATGGGTAGAACTGGGATAATAGAGATGGAGGAGGACAACGTATGGATGGAGGCAGAAGTATCAAGGAGAAATAGAAAGCTGAAAGTGTGTCATATTAGGAGTTGAAATGCATTAAAAATATGTGAAGGTTTGGGAGGGGGTTGGAGTAGTTTTAAAAAATACTGAAAAGTACACAGAAGAAAACAATTCAACCTTGTTCTCAGAGTTAACTACTGTTCCCATCTGTATAATTATCTTTTAACTAAAAGTCACTAAAAACATGCTTATTTTAAGGAATACAAACACTGTAGAAAGTACAATGAATGCTTTAAAAGCTCCCCCAAATCTTACTATGCCCAAATTATTATTATTAGCATTAGGAAAATATTATTAGGTACATCTTTCTTTGCATTTATACAGAGAGTAGAATGGATAGATGAAAAACGACATCTCAATACAGTAGTCCCCCCTTATCCATGGAGGATACATTCCAAGACCCCCACTGGAACCTCAGGTAGTACCAAATCCTATACATACTATGTTTTTTTCCTATACATACATACCTATGATAATTTATCAATTAGGCACAGTTAGAAATTAACAATAATAGTAAAACAAAATAATTATAACAATATACTATAATAAAAGTTATGTGAATGTGGTCTCCCTTTCTTTCAATATCTTATTATATCGTACTTACCATGGTTGACTGCAGGTAACTGAAACCATGGAAAGCAAAACCATGGATAAGGGGGGACTACTGTATAATTTTTATTTGCATTTCTTTTATTAGGAGTGAGGTACAGAATCTCATATGTTTAAAAGTCATTTGTGGTTCGATTTCTGAGTACTATTTGTGTACTGTTTGTATCTCTTGCCCAGTTTTCTATGGGGTTGTTGATTTTTCTCATTTATTTGTACAAAATCTCTTTATAGTAGGTAAGTTCTTTGTTATATGAGTTACAAATGGATTCATTTATTAATTGACTGGATTTTGTTTATAAATGGTTTCTTTCAAAAAAGATTCATAGGTACCCTATTCCTTGAGTTTAATATTTAAGAACGTTTGTTAATTCTTTTATACTTGTACAATTCTTTTTAAAAATTATTGTGGTAGAATACACATAACATAAAATTTACCACTTTAACCATCTTTAGGTGTATAATTCAGTGGCATTAAGTACACTCACATTGTTGTACGGCCATCACCACCATCCATCTCCAGAATTTTTTCATCATATCAAACTGAAACTCTATACCCATTAAATAATAATGCCCCATTACCTCTTCCTCTCAGCCACTGGTAACCACTTTCTGTCTCTTTAGTTTGACTATTCTAGATATCACATCTATGTGGCGTCATACAATATTGTCCTTTAGTGTCTGGCTTATCTCACTTAGCATAATGTTTTCAAGGTTCATCCATGTCATAACATGTATCAGAATTTCATTCCTTTTTAATGTGAATAATATTCCATTGTATGTATATATATTTTGTTTATCCATCCATTGATAGACATTTGGGTTGCTCCTCCCTTTCAGCTATTCAGAATAATGCTGCTATGATCATGTGTGTACAAGTATCTACTTGAATATTTGCTTTTAATTCTTTTGAATATGTATCCAGAAGTGGAATCGCTGGATCATATGGGAATTTCTACTTTTAACTTTTGAGGAACTGCCACACTGTTTTCCATAGTGGTTGTACCATTTTACATTCCCACTAACAATGCACAAGGGTTCCAATTTCTCCACATCCATACCAACACTTATTATTTTCTGTTTGTTTGATAGTAGGTATCCTAATGGGTATGAAGTGGTATCTTATTGTGGTTTTGATTTGCATTTCCCTAATGATTAGTGATGTTGAGGATCTTTTCATGTGCTTATTGGCCATTTGTATATTTTCTTTGGAGAAATGTCTACTAAAGACTCTGGCTTCTTTTTTAATTGGCTTGTTTGTTTTTTGATTGTTGAGTTATAGGAGTTCTTTATGTATTCTGGATATTAACCCTTTACCAGATATATGATTTGCAAATATTTTATCCCATGACATGGGTTGCCTTTTCACTCTCTTCATTGTTTTCTTTTATGCACAGAAGTGTGTAATTTTGATGAAGTCCAATTTATCTATTTTTATTTTATTGTCTGTGATTTTAAAAGAAAAGGTGTTATATTCAAGAAATCATAGCCAAATCCAATGCCGTGAAGATTTCCCTCCTATGTTTTCTTTTTAAAATCTTATAGTTTCAGCTCTTATGTTTAGGTCTTTGTTCTGTTTTGAGTTAATTTTTGTATATGGTGGAAGATAGGTATCCAACTTTATTATTTTGCCTGTGGATAGCCAGTTTTCCCAGCACCATTTGTTGAAAAGACTGTCTATTCCCCATTGCACGATCTTAGAACTTTTTTTCAAAAATCATTTGACCATATATGTAAAGGTTTATTTCTGGGCTCTATATTCTATTTCATTGGTCTATTGTCTGTCTTAATGCCAGTATCACATTGTTTTCATTATTGTAGCTTTACTTCTTCCTTCTCAATTTGGATCTTTTATTTTTTTTTCTTACCTAATTGTTATGGCTTGAACTTCTAGTACGATGTTGAATAGAAATGGCAAGAGTGAGCTTCCTTATCTTGTTGCTGATAGCCGGGGGAAAGTTTTCAGTTTCATCATTGAATACAATGTTAGCTGTGCGTTTTTCATAGATGCCATTCACCATGCTGAAGAAGTTACCTTCTATTTCTAGTTTGCTAAGTGTTTTTATCTTTAAAGTATGTCAGACATTGTCAAATGATGTTCTGTATTCTATTAATGTAGTGTATTATATTGATTTTTGTACATTGAACCACCTTTGTATTCCTGGGATAAATCCCACTTGGCTACAATATATAATCCTCTTAATATGCTACTGGATTTGGCTTGCTAGTATTTTATTGAGCGCATCTGTGTTCGTAAGGGACATTTGTGTAAAGTTTCCTTTCCTTTTGATGTTTTTGCCTGGCTTTGATCTCAGGGTAATGCTGGCCTCATAGAATGAATGACTTAGGAAGTATTCTTTCTTATTCTGTCTTTTGGAAGAATTTGAGAAGGTTGGCATTAATTCTTTAAATGTCTGGTAGAATTCACCACTGAAGCCATCTGGTCCTGAGCTTTTCTTTGTTGGGAGATTTTTGATTCAAACCTTTTTCTTGTTATAAGCCTATCGGGATTTTCTATTTTTTCTTTCCATCTTTCCCTTCTTTCTCTCTCTCTTTCTTTCTTTCTTTCCCTTGCTCTGTCACCTGGGCTAGAGTGCAGTGGTGTCATCATAGCTCACTACAACCTCAAACTCCCGGGCTCAAATGATCCTCCTGCCTCAGCCTCCCGAGTAGCTGGGACTATAGGCATGTGCTACCATGCCTGGCTAATTTTTCTGTTTTTTGTAGAGATGGGGTCATGCTCTTGCTCAGGTGGGTCTCTAACTCTTGGCCTCAAGCAATCCTCCCATCTTGGCCTCCCAAAGCACTAGGATTACCGTGCCTGGCCAGATTTTCTATTTCTTCTTCAGTCAGTTTTGGTAATTTGTGTGTTTCTAAGAGTTTGTCCACTTCATCTAGGTTATCTAATATGTTGGCAAACAATTGGTTAGAGTATTCTCTTATAATCCTTTTATTTCTGTAAGGTCAGTAGTAGTTTCCTTACTTTCATTTCTGATTTTAGTAATTGGAGTCTTCTTTTTTTCTTGGTCAGTCTAGCTAAAAGTTTGTCAATTTGGTTGATCTTTTCAATGAACCAACTTTTGTGTGGTTGACTTTATTTTTTTTAATTCTCTTTCATTCATCTCTGTTCTAATCTTTATTATCTCCTTCCTTCTTGCTTTGGATTTAGTTTGCCCTTATTTTTTAAGTTCCTTAAGATAGAAGCTTAGTTTCTTGACTTCCTTATTGACCTTTTTCTAAAATGTAGATGTTTATAGCTATTAATTTCCCTCTGAGCACAGCTTCTGCTGAATCCCGTAAGTTTTGGTATGTTGTTTTCCTTTTCATCTCAGAGTATTTTATAATTTCCCTTGTGTTTTCTTCTTTCACCCATTAGTTGTTAAAGACTGTGTTTTTTAATTTCCACATACTTGTGAATTTTCCAGATTTACTTCTGTTATTGATTTCTAGCTTCATTCCATTGTGCTCAGAGAAAATACTTTGTATGATTTCAATCTTTTTTAAATTTAGTGAGGCTTGTTTTGTAGCCTAACATGTGGTCTAACATGGAGAATGTTCCATGTACACCTGAGAAGAATATGTATGCTGACATTGAGTGGGTATCTTTATATGTCTGTTAGGTCTAGTTGGTTTATAGTGTTTTCAAGTTTTCTATTTCCTTGCTGATCTTCTGTCTAGTTGTTCTATCCATTATTGAAAGTGAGGTGTTGAAATCTCCTATTATTATTAAACTGTGTATTTCTCCCTTCAGTTCTGTCAGTTTTTGTTTCATGCATTTTGGGGCTCTCTTGGTTTGTTAGGTGTATATGTGTTTATAATTTGTTATATCTTCTTGATGGATTGACCCTTTCATAATAATATAATGACCTTCTTTGTCTCTCATAACAAGTTTTGTGTTAAAGTCTATTTGTGTGATATTAGTATAGACATTCAAACTCTCTTTTGGTTATTATTTGCATGGAATATCTTTTCCCATCTTTTTATTTTCAAGCTATTTGTCTTTGAATCCAACTCAAAATCTTGTAGACATCATAATAGTTGGATTAGGTTTTTTATCCATTCTGCCAATCTCTGCCTTTTAATTGAAGAGTTACATTCAGATTTAATATAATTACTGATAAGGAAGGGCTTACTTCTCCTATTTTGCTACTTGTTTTCTGTCTTTTTTGTTCCTCAGTTCCTCCGTTACTGCTTTCTTTTGCATTAAATACGTATTTTCTAAGATATCATTATAAATCTATATCACTTTTTTTACTACATATTTTTATTTTCTTAATGGTTGCCCTGGAGGTTATAATTCATATATTAATTTATAACAATCTAGTTCAGATTAATACCAAGTCAATTTCAATAATACATAAAAACTTTGCTCTTATTTAGCTCCACCCCCTTTATATTGCATTGTCACAAATGACATCTTGCCCGTTAACCTAAATTTATAATTACTACTTTATGCAGTTGTTTTTTAAATTATGTAGGAAAACAGAGTTAAGAAAATACATTAATACTGTCTTTTATAATTACTTAGGTAGTTACCTTTACCCACGTTCATTATTCCTTCAAGTAGATTCAAGTTACTGGCTAGTGTCAGCCCAAAGGACTTCCCTTTAGCATTTCTTATTGGGCAGATCTCACTTCTTTCAGAGTCATCCCCATTCTCCATTTTCTCTACTTCATCCACTTGTGTTCTAGAGTAGTTTCCAAAAATCTCTGAAGAGGGAAATAAATAGAGGCCTTTAACCAGTCTGCTGTTTTCCAGATTTGGGAGTAATAGGGAGACCATTCCTGTGTTGATGGCTTTTTAGTATGGTTCAAGAGATTGGGGGCAGGGTTAAAATCTTCATTTCTTCCCCTTTCTTTGAAGTGTGTTATGTTGTGCTGCTTTCTTGTTTGGTTAGTTTTGATGAAAAAAATTTGTAGATTTTTACTTTTTCTGTGCTCATTTGTTTGGTATGGGGGAGGACAATTCTATGAGGACATTTGGAATTTTCAGAACTATTTTGTTCATAATCAAAAGTTGCATAAGCATTAAATGTTTCAAATATCTTCAGTAGACTAGCCATGTGAAATACTGATACCACATTTAGCAGTCTGTCCTTGAGGTGCAGAGCACATTCCTACCCCTCCTCTACACATCCACGAGAAGATTTCTGTGAGACTTCTTCTGGGGTAAAGAGTCAACCAGCACCTGTAATCCCAGCACTTTGGGAGGCCGAGGTGGGAAGATCACTTGAGGCCAGGAACTTGAGACCAGCCTGGGCAACATGGTGAGACCCAGTCTCTACAAAAAAAATAAATAAAAGAAAGAAAGAGAAAAAAAAAGTCAGTCAGGTGCCCAGCTGCTGCCCTCTGGCTGGCCCAACAGAGAAATGATGTCCCAGTGTCTCTTGGCATCTTCTTACGAAACTCTGTCCCTGAGATCAGGCCCCTTCCTCAGGTGAGACTTTCAGGTATGGCTCTGCCTGAGAGCTCCAAGAAGATGTGATTTCTGCTAAGAAACCTCAAACTCTGTCATTCTGAGCATCCTCTATCAATCTCATGGGATTTTTATGAGGATTAAATGTGAAAATAAATGTATTTTCCCAAAGTGCCTTTGTAGCAATGGCACACAACATAAGGTGTTGCTAATGTATTGTATCAAGCCTCTATCAGCCTAAAAGCCCTTTAGGAAAAGCAATTAATAGACAAACACCTAGGAGAAAGTTTTGTTTTGCTACTTACTACCTGGCAGAAAACAGGGTCCCCTGCCCACCTCATTCACCATCACTTAGGCCAGGTATTAAGCAGAATAATTCTCGCTGGCAAACAGCAGCCCTTCTGGAATCCATGAAGAGTATTGCGGGAACCCTGACGGAGATAGGAACTAGCTGCCAAGAATAGGAAAAGATTATTGGGTAAACCCTTGCCTCTACTTTGATCTGTGACAGAGAACTTTTAAAAAAAATCTGAGTTGTTTCTCCACCTCCTTTTCTTTGTCCTTCATATTTCTATGGGTATACCGGTTTCTAGTTATTATAGCTATTAACTGAGCACCGCATCACTCACCAACTCTGTCCCTGTGACCAGTTTGTGCACGCCTCTCTCCCTGACAGGAGGAGATCCCTGGTCTGAAAACTCAATCTTCCCAGTCATGGTACTGATGGAAACAAGGTACACATGAGTCCAGCACATGAGCCCTTGGACAGAGGGCCTGGGTTTTTAGACACTTGGCTCAACCCCGGGAGCAGTGACTTGGGCTATTGCCCCACCACAGGAAGAGCTCTAAGCATTCAAGTAAATATGGTTTTTGCCCTCAGAAGGCCACCAATGACTGGAACCAGTAGCACTGAAAATGAGAGAGAAAATGCAGAAACTGTTCATTCATGCAATAGGAGAATGGGCCGGCAGGACTGCAATTCAGATTATGGAGCCCCTGTGAAGTCAGTTAATCAGGAACTCAGCACAGAACCAGGTTGGAGGAGAGTGGAGAAGCCCACAGTGTTCCAGAAGACATGCTGCCCTCCTTCCCACCTGAGTTTTATGCTGCTCGTTTTGTTATACAACATGCCTTTGAGTTGTCTATCCAACACTAGAGCTTTTTACCCAGTTCTACCCCCACTTTCTAGCCCCAAATGCCCGGTGACAAATTGTATATAGATATCAGACACCTCTCGTGCACCATACCCAACCCCCAATCCTCTCAGCCCTACCAGTCACTCCAGCCACTGTTGTAGTGACCAGTTCACACAGGCTCCAGCAACCCTCACTTCAGGCCTGCGATGTATTACCTCTTGCTTTCTACCCAGGGCATTGAACCTGTTTGGGACCAATGCATTTGCAACCTGGAAACGTGGGGAGCTGACACCTGTGGGCCTGCCTTTGATGAATGGGTACGAATAGAGAAATGCTTTTCTCCCTTTTATCCATGGGGCAGATGGTTTTGAGATGCATTTCACAAGCCTCCTCAGAAGTTCTTGGTGGATGAAGCACTCCTGCCCTTGACATTGGCGAACCTGATAATGCACCCTTGTATTTGGTCTCCCTCCCTCTATTCTTCTCCCCCCGTCCTTTACTCCTGTGCTCCCTGGAATCTCATCCCCAAATAAACTACTTAACTAACTGCACAGAAGCGCTGTTTTCAGGCTTTGCTTTTAGGGGAACCCAGGCTAAGACACTTGTGCAAGAAGGCTGACTCAGCCCATAGTCAATTGATAGAGTGAAGATTTCTAATATGCAGGAATTAAATCTTAACCTTAGAAATTAATCCCAACCATTGCCAGAATTAGCTCAAGCTGACAGAAAAGTCAGGCGATGGTGTGGCACAAGGTCACCAACTTATGGAAATAAAGATTGTAGTCAGTTGCTATTATTTAGAAAATCATTTTACTTATTAAAACTTTCTTATTTTCCAAGGCACTTCAGTAGCTTTCACAAAAATATGGTTGGTTGGTTGTTTTTTTTTTTCACCAAGTGAAACATATGCTTTAGTAGTACCATGGTAGCATAATCAGCAAAGAGAAGACAACTACACTGAACACAAAATATCTCCCAATAATGTTACGTGACTGAAGTGAGCAACTCTAAAAGACTGTGAACACAATTTAAATTTTTTTATAATTTTTCCCCCATGATTAGGTATCACAAAAGGAATACACACAATGACGTTGTTTTTGGCACTCAGAGAAGTGCTAGAGGATAAAGCTGGAAAGGCCTTGCCTCAGTGGCAACTGCAGACCATTGCCAGAGTGATTCTGGGTTAAAAAAAAAAAAAAAAAGACACAGGCCAGGTGCAGTGGCTCACACCTGTAATCCCAGCACCTTGGGAGGCTGGGGTGGGAGGATTGCTTGAGGCCAGGAGTTCAAGACTAGCCTGGGTAACACAGCAAGAACTCATCTCCACAAAAAATAAAAATAAAAATAAAGTAGCCAGGCATGGTGGCACGCACCTGTAGCCCCAGCTACTTGGGAGGCTGAGGCAGGAGGATCACTTGAGCCCAGAAGTTCAAGGCTGCAGTGAGTTATGATCACACCACCATTGCACTCCAGCCTGAGCAACAGAGTGAAACCCTGTCTCTTAAAAAAGAAAAAAAGAAAGAAAAAGACACAAACCAGGAGGCTAAAGAACCAGCCTTCCCCAAGTCTGTTCTGAAGGGCAAATAACTTAAAGAGAAAAAGACACAACAACAAATAAAACAACAAAACCAAACCCATTACAGTTTTGAGAGAAGAGACAAAGTTGCTTGTCTCCCTTTCTCACTGATATACTTCCTTCAAACCATATACAAGAAGCTGTAGTAGTGAGGAGGTTTGCTTTACACAGCAGTGGAAAACAAGAATAGTGGATTCAATGATGAATTTCTTATGGGCCTAGACAAGCCCAGTGCTTTGATCAGATGTAAACAAATCTACCCAGCAGTCATACTGAGTAGCCCAAGAGCTCACACATCAATGCACTTGCCTGTGTTCTGTATCTGCTCACTCTCTTCCATCTTAATTGCCTTTAGTTCTCCCTAGACCCTATGCTCTCCTGCCCTGGGAAGTGACAGTCCTAGTTAATGTCCTTTGTAACTGAGAAAAGGTAAGAAATCAAACTCCCCATAAAACTGTTTCTTTTCCTCTAAAGGTCACCATTAGAAGGAAGGGGGTGGGGGGACTCAGACCTCCAGTGTAATTACGGGCCTTTTCAGTTGTCTAAAATTAAAATGTAGATTTAGCAGATTCTTCTCATATTCTTCCAAATTCCGTTGGTTCTAGTGAATAATTAACTTCTTAGGAAGTGTCGAGTCCGTCATCATAAAAGTTAGGACTTATCTGAAGTTGTCTGTAGGCAGCCATGGTGTCCCTAGAGGAAGGTGGTGCCCTAGGACTCTATGCAGCCTCTGAGTCTGGGTGCCCATCCATGAGCAAGTCAAACACAGATCAAGAGAATAAACAGCAAAGGCCTTTGTCACTGAAGGACTCAGAGTCCACACAAGCTGTTTCTGACAAGACACAGTCTTTCCTCTTAAGTTTCTCACTTACTGGAAGCTGTGTTAGAAGGCTGTGCTTTTAAGGATTGAGGGGCTTTCTTCGCCATCTCTTAACATCCTTGTATGACTTGGAGTCTGCTTGTATTTTATTCTATAAAAACAGGCAAAACAAATGTTAGTAACAAATCTGAAAAAGATGCCTGCCAGTCTCAAAACAAACAAGAAATGAGAATGTCTTCACTGGGGAAAAAAAATCATACAGCAGAGTCTGAAATGTTTCTCCCAGCCTCTGCACTATCTAGAGCTGCTGCCGCCATGGAGATGTGCACGGTGGCATGTCCACACAGGATCAGACCAGAGAGGACAGGCTGTAAACACCCTGCTATTTCTAACCCTTTGATGGGTAGACTAGTCAATGGCACTTGTGAGTTTGTGGGGGGCTCTACTGTGTGGGGATCCTAAGACCTGGCCAGGCCCAGACCCAGTGCATCACCACTGTGAAGAAGGAGGCTGTCTTACCCTTTGACTCTTAGCATCTGGTCAATGGTGTCTGGGAGTGGGGTGCCGAAGCTCTCTGGGAGAAACAAGGTGAGGATGGCTGTCAGGATGGTCAGACTTCCCATGAGGATGTAGGGCAGGAAGCGGTCATAGGCACCTATGGCAAAGCAGACAGAGCCCAAGCCCAGGGTTGCAGTTACACTTGGTCTCTCTCTATCCCTTTATGCTCCCAGGACTCTATAAAGGGATCACCTTCCTTCTTAGTCTCAGCATCTCCCACAGTCTGAGATGCCAGATTGGAATCTGGCACCTGTACAGGTTTCAGAACCCAGAGCTGGCAGAGGCATGCCCAGAGGTCCCCAGAGGTCTGGCATACCCTGCGCTGCAGGGCAGAAGTGCAAGGAGCGGGGAGTGGAGCCGAGCCACGATGATTATTCCTATTTCCCAATGTTGGGTTTCCAAGGAACTTGAAGTACTTGTTCAGGGACAGGAATAACTCTTCTACCTCTGTAGATGTGTCAAAACCCGTTTGATTTGCCTTCAGGATAGACAAGCTGTTTCTGCTTGTTAGATCTATTTGGTATGTTCACAAAGCACTCTGGGTACTCAGGGTTGGTGCCACCCTCCCCAAAGATGTATTGGCTAGGGATGTGCAGGAAACAGCAGTGCCATGAGGATATACTTTTGAGAAGAGAAAATTGGGGCCCTGCTACATAAAATGGCACAAGACAGATCTTCATATAACGTAAAACCACTGCATAGTGCTCCAGTTAGAATAATTCTCAGTTCATCAGACCTCTCGAATGGACATCTTTCCCCTCCTCTTCCTTTTAAACACTGATTCCAAGAAATTTCTCCAACTAAGTACCCTAGCTCTCTAAACTGCTACGTAGTTTCTTAGGATAAAGGAATTATAGTCTCTGGTAGAAGGCCTGGGATGGCTGAAACAGAAACAAAACCTATTTTTAGCATCAATTTCTAGCTAGTCTATAGGTTGTTTTCCATTTGGAAGTGAATGCCTCCCTGACAGTGCACTTGGAGAAGAACCTTCCCCAGCCATAGATGCAGTACTGGATGGAGCCCATTTGCTGTCTGTGCTTGTTTTCTTGTCAACAAGCTATCTCTGCTCACATTAAAGCCAATTAGTGCTTCTATCCCACCGCCCCAGTGTGCCCTTGCCCATGGGACTTACCAAGGTAAACGAAGTAGGGAGACAGGATGCTGCCCAGGCGGGACGCTGTGGAGCTGACTCCCACGCCCATGTTTCTGACCACTGTGGGGTACAGCTCAGCTGTGTACACATACACCATGGAAAAGGCAGCAGTGACTCCAAACTTGCCCACCATCACCAGGACTGTAGCCAAATAATACAAGTCTGGAGAGGCAAAGGAAAGAAAGTAGGAGTAGGCACCAACCCAAGGCACACTGCTATTCAGACTTCCATTTCTTTTTTGCCTGAAACAAACATACTTTCTTCCCCAATTTTTTTTTGGTGGGGGGTTGTATTAGTTTCTATAACTTCCTATAGTGGGATAAAGGACTATAGCTAAGACTTCCCTCCAAGCTGATTACGGAAAGGAGGCTGGGGACCTGCAGCTGTGTGAGGACATCCATTTTCCTCAGCCTAGAGACCACCAGAGTAAGCTCCTCAGTAGCCCAGTCAGCCTGCTTTCCAGTCCAGAAGTCGTTAAAGATGTGTCTGTCAGGGAGTTAGCCGTCACCCCAGAACCTCATCTTGCAGGCACTGTGGAATTAACTAATGACTTGTAGATGAATGGAGAATCCAATTCTAACTCATTTCATGTTTTCATACTGCTCAGACCTCAAAAAACTCATAGACCATCATCAGGATGATCCCTCTCTATCCTTCTCACTGTGCCCATGAGAGACACTGTGAGTGACCTGAGGGTCACTCTGAGTTCAGTGTGAACCTCTACATCCTTTCTGGCTTCTTCTGCCACGCCCCTCTGGGGGCTGTCCCTGTGCACTGTTCCCAGCCTGACAGGCCCAAAAGTGACCACCAGAGGCTCCCAAATCCACACGTACACTGAGGACTCTGGGCACCATGCTGGGCAGATGAGGGCCCCCCAACTGTTCTATACATTGTCAGAAATGGCTACCTCCCAACCATCTGTGGGACACCAAGACGGTTTGAGTAATAAAATACTGCTCACGGCCTGTGAGGCCCTCTCTGTGACCTGGGCCCTCCCCCTCTTCCTCTCTTAACTACCTCCCTCTTTTTCCTCAAACATGCCGGGCTCATTCCCTGCTCAGGGTCACTGCCTTTGCTGTTTCTTCTTCCTGAAATGTTCTCCTAGACTTCTTCATGGCTTTCTCTGTAACTTCATGTACATTTCTGCTGAACTGCCCCTGTTCAGGCATATTGTCTGTGACTACGTTATGTAAACCAGCTCCCCACTATCCTTCATTTTTATTCACAGAAGGTTGCACAATCTGAACTATATTAAGCATTTTATTTACTTGTTTTTTGTCTTCTCGATGAAGGTGTAAACTCTATGAGGGCCTGGGTTTTGCCTGACTTGTTTCCTTCTGTATAGTTAGCACCAAGCACAGTGCCTAGCCTATAGTAGGCACTCCATAGCTATTTGTTGAACAAATAAATAAGACAGGGCCAGGAAAAAAGTAATGGGATGGCTCTCTCTTCCCCCTTATTCTGGAGTGGAAAACAAATACGAACACATTAACTTGGGTGTACAGTAAAATTAACCAACAGCCCCAGTGTTGCTTTTTCCCACTTCCCCAAAGCCTAGGCCATAAAGAGTGTTCTGATCTCAGAAGGCACTTCCTCTTGATTTTTAGGCCAAGAATACGTATATGCAGGGGAGCTGTGACAGACTTGATTTTATTCTCTTTATTAACTGGGGAAGACAGCCTGGTAGAGAGTGAGTGACTCAATGAAGACCCAAGACCGTAGATGCACACGGTCCCTACCTGGGGGCACCAGCTGCACGAAGAGAAGGACACTGCCACCCAGGAAGAGGGCGGTGGCCATGGAATAGCGCCGGGGCAGATGCCGCAGCAGCAGCCAGGCCAACACGTACGCTGGGACTTCAACCACCGCCGAAAGGAAGCAGTTCACATAGATGTCCCCATGCAAGTTAGGAGTATCAAGGGAAAGCCCAAAATAGCCCACTGATATGGTCATCCTGAAACAGAGTGCAGAAGAAAGAAACCTGGAAAAGCAGTATCCACATCTCTCCCAGCCTAAACAACTTTTAAAATGCAATTATTTCAGTAAATTCCAAACTAGTCTTTAAGCAGAGAATAGGAAGGCAGCAGCAGATTTAACCCTGCATCTTACTTCATGGAACAAAAGATAACCTCCCCTAGCCCAGGTGGTACAGTGTAAACTCTGTGCTGGTGTACTGTCAGAGCATTCCATACAGACAGTCTCACAGCAGAAAAGCTTATATAATTCAGACAGACTTACTTCATTGAAAAAATTCCAACCTGCCTTTTGGCTTTAAAAATACTAAGCTGAAGCATTTACAGAAGCCTACTTCCCTACTCTCTGAACCTCCCCAAACCTAGCAACTGCAGAAGGAGCTAGGGAATGAGTAAGGAGGCAGATATCAAGTGAGGTGTGACAAGACTGGAGGGATGAGATAAAATAAGGGACATCTGGTCAAAGACTAACTGTGGTGCCCAGCCAAGAAGTGGGCACCGTACTCATGGAGAAGAGAGGGAACTCCCAGTGGTGGAGCCAGGCTGTCTCTCATCTGCACACCCACAATGTCCCTAGCCTGGGCCCTGTCCCCAGTAGGCATTCTCTCTGCTGATGACCCACACTCTTTGGCAAAGCAGACCTTTATGGGTTAGACTGTTTTTGACTCATTGGCAGGTTGAAAACACAGCTGGAATGATGAAGAAAGAGTATTACAGGAGTCCCTGGGCAACCCAGAGCAGGAGGAAGAGTCTAAGTGAACCACAGTGGGTGACTCATGGCAGCTGGCAAGTCTATGGTGCAGGCTGTGTTCTGGCCCTGTCTTGAGGCAGACTCAGAGAGCGGTGCATTGCCCTGAGGGATCTCGGACTGCTTCTTGGAAATGGGCGATGCACAGAACTCCCCAGTACCCCACAGCTGGATGAGTCTCATAATCAGGACTCTGAGATGAAGTCTGGCCTCCTCACCCACCTTATTATCACTCACCCAGCAGGCTCGGGGAGTCACCTATAATCCCCAGGGTCTGGCCACTGAGCAAAAGCTATCCAGGCACTCAACATGATCCCTCTCTCTGGTAACTCACAAATGCCTTCCTGACACACTGTGAGATGCCTTGTTAGAAGGAACCTGGTGAGGACATCCAGGCCGTGGCCCTGATTCTGAACATCCCAGAAGGAGCATGTCCCGCTTCCACATTTCCAGAAAGCACTTAACAGCCTCTGTAGCCTAATGGACATGGTGTCTTCACTCAGATCCTTCTTAAAAATTTTACCTGTCTTCCTTAGCCACTGTCTGTGACTGGGTAGGAGGGGGTAAGGGACAGGAACAACTGAACAAGGACCCAAAGTGAATAAGGATTCAACTTAGGACCTGGAGAGACTCCCAAAGATCCCATATTTTCCCAGACAGCCTCCACAATAGTTTTCATTTTCCTTTTCTGAGGTTCCATCACATTAAGAATTGTGACATGCCCATTTCTTCCATCCATCACGAGACACAGTCCTTTGACCTTGTGATGACACGTGCTTTCAGTTTTGGTCTGAGGCATGTCAATAAATGAGAGGCCCAATGGCCATTGCAGAGGCTTTGTCTGGAAGCCTCAGGCAGAGCTCACTTACGCACCACAGAATTACGGACATGATGGTGACTATTCGGATATTCCGGGTTCGGAGCAGGTCCAGAATGCTGTGGGACTGCTGCTTCTCAGAACTTAGGTCCTGTAACTGCAGGAACAGTATGATAAGGGTATGGGAAGGAGAGAAGGTCAGAGATTCAGAGCACACAATAAATAACACACTCGAAACCCTGGCATCTTAGCTGTCTGCATCTCAGAGCGGGGGAGTGTTATATTTCTTCCTTAAAAAGAACAATAAGTATAGTGACTGCATTTGGGCTGCTGAAAGCTTCCCCAGGCCTTGTCAATAACCAATCAGAGTGAACGAGAATGAGGAGGAAAAGGAGGTGGCCAGTCCCTACTTTTGGGTGCGGCAAAGGCGGAGGCCCAAGCTGATAGCTCCCTCACTGTTCAACCCCATCCTCTTGTCAGTGGCCACGTTCCAGGGAGGCCTCTGAGCATTCCTTCCCAAGGCTGGCTCCCTGCCCTCTGGGTCAGAGAGAGAAACTGGCTGTGGAGTTTACTGATCGGACATTTTTTTAAAAATTAATGTTTTGAGTCCTTATACCATGTAGTTACTGGTCTGCTTCCAGGGAAAAAATATTCAATCAGAAAAACAGGAAAATTGACCCGAGCTTCACCCAGAGTAACTTCCTATGAAATTCGGCACAGCCAAGGCCGTTAATAAACCACACGTCTAAACACACTGATGTTGCTTTCTTAAGCAAACCCAGCTTTGGAGCTTGTTGTTCCCGAGTTAGCAGTTCAACACAAGGTCAACTTCTGACTTTAAGGATCCCCTGAAATAGCCTCATTTCCTCAAAGATGCCATTGGGGCTCATGAGTTCACCCAGACTGACCCCTCACTTAAAAGCCACCAAAGCCACCTCACTTGAAAGCCCTCCATGGCACACCTGCCCCGACCTTTGTGCATCAGAGCCCTGCTCAGTGCAAGCTGAGTGCCGGTGGTTGCTGGGTGACCACTTCACTGCAAAGCCAGCAGGGCTGTCAGTGGCCATTGGCCTCTGCTGCCTACAATAACTGGTCCTCTTTCCTAAGCCCCGAGTCTGTGTCGCAAGTCCTGAGTGTCTCTAACATGTCCGCTGCTCACACTTCAGCATGACTGCTTGTGGCTGCTCCCACAGCCAGTACCTCGTCTTCCTGTCAGACGAGAGACACCTTCCAGAACCACAGCAGCCAGCACTTACAGCCTCTAACCTGTCCTCACAGTCACGAGACAGAGAAAAACTGCCTGCTGCAGAGGGGGTAGGAGGAGAGGGAACAGGAAGGAAAAGCAAGAGCCAGGAACCAGGCAGAGCCAAGAAATTACTCATGGTGCCTGAGGGTAGGGTTTGCACAGAGGGCTGAGATAAGGGAAAGAGGTGAGCATTAAAAAGGACCTGAGTCCACGATGACATGCAACAACTAGCCATCGGAGGGTAGAAAGAGACTAAACACCTCCAGATCTATCTGTGCTTTATATTTTATAGTCTGGATTATCTTTTTAAGATGACAAACCACCTTAGACACAAGAAACAATGATTTCCCCAAATGCTGACTTTGTGAAAGGCCTACTGCTCATAAAGGGTGTTTATTATTATTTTTATTATGTTTTTTTATATTCTTCAGGAATAAAAAAGGGTGTTTATTATTAAAAATAATGGTAAAAACATATGATTGCTTAGAAAGGAAGTAAATAAAGTAGGAAAACCTAAAATCCATGGGAAAGGTAAAAAGAGTCAGGCAGTTGTAACCTATTCCTGTTTTAACAGGGCCTGCCTTGGGGCAGCTGGGGCTCAGGTAGGGAGAGGGCTAGGCTCCTGTGAGCAGGAAGGCTTCAGAGCTGGGCGCTGCTGCCCTCAAATCATGGCCACCATGGCCCTCCCAACAGCTCCCACGTGGGGCTTACCTCACTCGGGTCAAAGATGGTGGAGGGGGCAACAATCCCATTGATTTTGGCAGCCCTGCGGATGATCACCTCTGCCTCTTTAAATCGTCCCTGAGAGATGAGCCATCGGGGGGACTCAGGGATGAACCTGGAAGTACAAGGAGCAATCTCAGTGAGGCCTCCCTGCCCAACAGCTCACCAACAGAGTACATATGACATAACTGGACGTGGGAAATGAGGTTTCAGAACCAGAGTTAGAATTGTGGAATGCTTGGTGTTCACAAGCCAGAGGCAAAGAGATGGTCCACACTCAGTAATAACCTGAAGTGTGAGCTCTTTTGTACACTGCAGTGCAAAAAATTTGGAGGGCCCTGCACGTCCTGATGGGATCCCTATGCTGGCTGGCCACCTCCCTTTCCAAAGAGTGGTGTACCACCTGGTGGGCTCTGAGAAGTCAGGGACAAGCGGGCTCCTAAAGCCTGGCTTCTGTGGATGTCTCAGGCCAGCCCAGACCCCACTATACTCCCCTCCCTGTTCCCGGCATCCACAGAAGCTTCTGCACTGGCCTCTTAGCCTCTATGTTCTCCCCACCCCACCCCTATTTATCCAACAGACTTGTCAGACTCTCTGCCTAAAATAGTATGTTGTCAAGGCACCTGAGAGCTTTGAGTCTTTGTGGATATTTTCTATCTCAGTGTGACCAGCTAGCCTCCCACCCTGCTGTCACGATGAGCTGCTTCCTCTCCCACTATCCCCTGAAATGCTCTCCATTCCACATGGGCCCGTGATCTCACCTTCCCCACCTGCAAGGGGTGATTCCCACCTCAGCTCCTCTGCTGTGTTCCCTCTAGGTATGGAATGGCCTCTTCTCTGCCTGTCCAATTCCTCTATCTTGGAGGCACAGGTGGAGCCTGGCCCCCTCCACGCAGCCGCCCTGAGGACTCTTGCTTTTGGCGCACTCCCTCTTCTCCCAGAGCATGTGGCACGAGGCCTCAGCAACACTCAGCCAGAGCCTGGGCCTAAGCTGCCTTGCCCTGGGGTTTGGGAACTTCCTGGAGGTCACGCCAGACCCCATCTTCTCACAGCTACTTTTTCCTCTCCCTGTACTTAGATCAACACAGCACAGGGCTGAGAACAAGTCTGCTGATGTTTTGGGATTCCCTTTTGAGCGTGGAGAAAATACTCTGAAACTACTTGCAAATAATCTATACTTCCTGTCTCTGGGAGCCCAAATAGGGATTTGTGGGTTGCTGCTGCCCTCTAGCGAAGGTCAGACAGAAGTCATCCTGCCGGTGCACACCACTGGGCACAGGGCCACACTCACCACCAGAGTGCCACGCACAGCACCCCTGGCACCGTCAGCGCCAGCAGCAGCATCCGCCAGTCTCTGATGAAGTAAGCAAACAGTGGCAGCACCATGTAGCCAAATGCATAAAATATGCACACTCCTAATGTAGAGAATATTATACGAACTGACTTGCCAAGAATTTCGGTTCCTATTCAAAACAAGGGAGGAGTCAAGTTAGCATTTTAATTTGGGTTATTTCCTTATTAATCTTCTATGGTTATCATTTTCAACACACAGATAAGAAAACAACCAGAATTATCTCTAAGTTCCCAAGCCCTAGGGAGGGGATGGGATTCTGAACCCAGTCTAGTCTGCCCAACTCCTGGGGGCACCTCACTGTGGCCTCTCAGTCCCCTTAGCAACAGTTTTCTCATGAAAATGTCACCATTTCCCTAAGCCATATGCTAAAGATGCCATATTAGGCCCCCCCTTAATCCTCTTCTGAAGAAGAATTCATTAAAGGTGAAGGCCACACATGCTGACTAATATCCTTCAAGAAAAAAATATGCTATTAAATGTAAAAAGAAAAAACAAATCCTTTCAACAATACAACCCAAGGAACCCAAAGGCCTTATTAACCAGAGTCAGATTCCTCCAAATGGTGAAAGTGGCAACTTTTCAGGAACATAAGGCTGGCATGTCTGAGCCAAAGTCCTGCAGTGTATACTCTGAATTAAAACCCTGAAGGTGACTAACATCTATTCTTACCAATTTATTCTCATCTGTAGATATCATCAGCCACAACGCTCTGCAGACAAGGCAGTTCTCTTCCTTGGCAAGCCTGCCAGTCACAGCCCTTACTCCTCACGCCATGCCTCCCGCCTTCCCTAGCTACCTCAGCACTATGCAGTGGCAGGCCCTTTTTAAAATGGATGATCTCTGGTGAATCCTAGTAAAATGGCCATCAAGTACTAAAAAGTGCCACACTTTGGAGGCCAGAAAAGAACTGGAAATCAGAAGTCAGGCTATTGCCGCTGGGAACCCAAGGCTGATCATTTGTCTGGTTCAGTTTCCCTGCCTATAAATAGGGTTCGCCAGGACGCTCTGGCTGGTTTTGCTAGAGACAAGTTTCCCTTGAGGGACATCACAGCTGTCTCCAGAAAGGCAGGTGGTGGAATGATGGTGAAACACAGGATTAAGTACTCAACTCCAACCTGCTGGCCATACCCAGGACAAATGCTGCCACGTAGTTGGAGATCTGGCCCATGCCTACAAGGACAAACAGCACGATAAACATCTCAAAGTTCTTCGAGAAGATCTGCAGGAAGCTGAAGCCTGTCTGCATGGCCATGGTTGCAAACAGCACTTTCTTCCGACCAAACCTGGGAAGGAAAGGAGAGTGACAGAGTATCAGCTGGAAAAAGGCAGCAGGAACGGGCTCCGCCAAGAGGGGCTATCCCCAGATCCATTCAGGGAGGGGTCGTGGACAGTACTGCTAGGGTACCTGGTGCCAGGTACCATCCCAGTCTCGCTCTCTCCATGCTGTTACTCCCCGTCCCCACTTCCCAGGATCAATGTGCAGTCTGGGCACCAGGGTCAACCAAAGAGCAGTGCCGTAATTAGGATAATGATTGAAACACAACAATTATGCTTAAATCTGGATATTCATAATGATATTTTTTAAGAAAGAATCGGGTGGCGTGCAGTGGCTCACACCTGTAATCCCAGCACTCTGGGAGGCCCAGGCAGGAGGATTGCTTGAGGCCAGGAGTTCAAGACCAGCCTGAGCAAGAGCAAGACCCTGTCTCTACAAAAAATAGAAAACTCAGCTGGGTGTGGTAGCGTGCCTGTAGTCCCAGCTACTCCAGAGGCTGAGGCAGCAGGATCACTCAAGCCCAGGAGTTTGAGAGGTTACAGCGAGCTATGATTACACCACTGCACTCTAGCCTGGGTGATAGAGTGAGACCCTGTCTCAAAAAAAAAAAAAAAAAAAAAACCAAAAAGAAAAGAATCAGTCAACTTTGGAGGATGATGGAGAAATAATTCATTACAAATGAAAACTGGTAAAGAGAAGTATTTGTCCTGATTTTCCTTTATAAACTATATGACTAGTAAACAATAATAGATGAGAGGAAATATCATCTATAAAAGTATTCTATTAAATGAAAAAGTGATAAAATTAGAATATTACCATTTGACCGCCCTCAATGAATTAACTGATATAGGCATTATGTGTCAATGACTGCTTACGGCATAACAAGAGACAATCAGACATTGCATGCCTCCTATAGTCTTGCCAAAGGAGTCTGAACCTGAATCAGATCAAGTCTCTGGATCTAGCTACCAATTTGCAAGAAATGCAGAGAATAGAGGAATATGCTAAATTGCATCACAAGTATGCAATTAGCCAAATCCAGACTGGGAAATCCTATAGATGGAATAGCCCAGGGTTCTTCAGTAGAGGAACCATAAGGCAGAGAAAGGGATGGAAGGAGAATCTATAAAGTAGACTAAAAGATATCAAACATTTTAAGTGGGCAAGAATAAATTTGTGCCAAGGATGCACATTTGGATGATAAAACTACAAAAAACTAACAAGGAAGTGATTATTTTAAGAGTCAGCCTAGTGGCTACCTAGAGGGGAGAGGGAGGATGTTGTAATTGGGATGGGGCACATGGACAGAGCTTCTTGGTGGACAGCAAAGTTCTACTGCTTGGCTTGGTGGTGGTTACAAGGTTATTTCTCTGGAATAATTCATTAAGCCACATACAATTGTTCTGTGTGGTTTTCTGTATCTGCGATCATTTTAAAATTTAAAAAAATACACTGAGTTTGTTTTGTTTTAAAGAGAGTGCCACAAGAAGGAGGAACAAGTCAATCTAGTGGGAAGCAGTAGATTCAGCTTGAATTTCACCAAGCCTGGCTGACATTTAACATTCACTCAATGAATGTTTATTGAGCGTCTATTATAGTGGGCACTGGAAATATCGCTAAATAAAGATGCTGTCTCTGCCTTCAAAGAGTTTATAGTACAGTTTGTGAGACAGACATGAATCACATTTTATTTATTTATTTTTTAATTAAAATTTTTTTTTGAACAGGGTCTCACTCTGTTGCCCAGACTGGAGTACAGTGGTGTGATCACAAGCTCACTGCAGCCTCAAACTCCTGGGCTCAAACAATTGTCCTGCCTCAGCCTCCAAACAATTGTCCTGCCTCAGCCTCCCTAGTAGCTGCAACTACAGGCATGAGCCACCACCCTAGCTAATTAAAAATTTTTTTTTTGTAGAGACAGAGTCTCACTATATTGCCCTGGGTGATCTAGAACTCCTGGCCTCAAACTATCCTCCCAAAGTGCTAGGATTACAAGCGGCAGGTAACGTGCCTGACTTGAATCCCATTTTAATCAAACAACCACACTGCTGAATATATAACTGCACACTGAATCAAGTGCACTGCAGGAACGCACCAGGTCCACAAGGGACACAACAAAGGAATCTTCCCTGGACTGGGGGTAAGGGTGAGGGAACTGAGCATTCAGGGACGGTCTCCTTGGCGACGGGACACTGAGATGAGGAAACATAGTTGTTGACAATGAGGGATGAAAGGTATAGGGAGGGACCAAGCTTCCAATGATATTCAGTTAGTGGGGGAGATCAACATTAATCCTGTGATAACACCTTTTATTTACCAATGTGTGGTAGGTGCTGTGAAGGAAAGTCACAAGGAACCAGGGTAATGTAAACCAGGGACTCTGAGTTAGCCCGTGTGGTCAAGAAAGGGCATGCCATGGCGGGTGGGGAATGCTTTAGACTCTGAGAAGAACACTCACCACCATGGCTGGAGGGGGCATGATGAATAGGAGTGCCAGTGTGGCTGGCATCAGCTGTGCAGCAGAAGACTGAGGAGGTGGGTGGGAGCCTTGCAGCTATGTGAGAGAGTTTGGTGAGTTTTTTCCCTCAACACAACAGTATGGTCTTTTTTTTTTCTTTTTTTTGGTTGTCACAACTTGGGCAGGAGGTGCTACTGGCACCTAGTGAGTAGAGGCCAGAGAAGTTGTTATATATTCTAAAATGCCTAGAATAACCCCCTATGACAAAGAATTATTTGGCTCAAAATATTAATAGAGCTGACACTGAGAAACCCTGGCCTAGAAAGAGACTCCAATTACCCCGCATTGTTCTTCAATAAGAGCGCTCTAAATGTCAACCAAGGGGTGGTTCCTAACTACAAGGCAGGCTGGTATAACCTCTACCCTTTTCCCTTCCCAAAGGCTCCCAGGGATGGTAGGGGAGGGAAAGATCTGGGGAACCTTTACATAGCACCAGTCCTTGGCTGTCTGGAGTTGGGGCCAGAAATGCTCACTTTTAAAGTTTGTCAACAAAATGGCAAACACACACATACCTACAGAAACAGGAAATATCAATCTACTTCTCAGAGTTGTGCTTCTCTCATAACTAGTGCGCATAAAGATAACTCAATAATGTCAGATAAAAGGCTTTGACAACCAAGGATTATTTTAATTGCTCTTGAATTTCAGATTTATTAATATGCCACAAAGAAGGCTAAACCTTTGTCCTATATAACAAGCTACTGTTGATATCCTAGACAACAAGCTGAGGGCATGAATCTATTGCTTTTAGGTAATTTATTTGGCTTATGTTTTAGAACTGGCTTACTTAGAAGCTGCTCATCCCACCCAGCCCTGGACCTTCTAAGAGGGTGGAGATAAAACAGCCATACTTTTAGCTATTTCATTTACTGGACTTAAATAATCCTACTGTAAAGAAAGTTCTGCTGCCAAATTTTTTAAAAAGGCTTGAAAAGCACTGTATTAGCCCTTCTGTAAACTAAGCGGGTCCTCAACACACTCATGAATTTTGTCTCCAGTTTCCTTGGGAGCAGATCTTTTAGAACTTGAACACTTCCTCAGGTAATCATGGTGTTACATGGTAAACAGGTTCTTAAGCTAGCCCATAAAGGTCTACTTAACCCATAACACAATTGACCCAGAAAAATACACTGAGTTTCAACTCTGAACTTGAGGTACCTCTTCCTCGTTTTTCACATGAAGGTCATTCCCTAAGCCTCAGCTGCCACTCAGCCCCATGGGAGGATTCCCCATCTCCTGCCCTGCCCCCATGCTCTCCTCCTCACTCTCCTCTCCTCACGCAATCGCCTCCACATCTGGGGCTGATGAGGGTTCTATATGCTGGTAATTCCCAAATGCGTTTATTCAGCCCAAACCTCTCACGGAGTACCATACCCGTATATCCAACTGCATACGCAATTTTTCCACTCAGGGGTCTCATAGTCACCCCAAATTCAGTACATTCAAAGTAAACTTGACATCTTCTCCTATGAACATGGTTCTTTCTCTTCCAGTGTTCTCTGTCTCAGAAAGGGGTATCGTTATTTATCCAGGTATGCAGGCCCAGAACCTTTCTTCTCTCTCTTCCCACATTCAACTCATCAGCAATGAGTTTTTGACCTGCTACCATTTCTCTCCATTTCCACCACCCTCATCCTAGGACATGCCACTATCATATTTTACCTGGAATACTGTGATGACCTCTTAACTTGTCTCTCTACAACCCCTCTTGCTTCCTTCAATTCCTTCTCAAAAGGTTGTCAAACCATCTTTTAAAAAATATAAATCTGATTGTCACACTCTTGCTTTAAAAAACCCTCAATAGCGCCCCACTGCTCTGCCGCTGAAGCCCAAACTCCTAACCGTGCTCTACTAAGCCCTGTCTGCTCTTCAGCTCGTGCCCCTGCCTGCCTCACTGCCTTCACCTCCACACTACTCTCCGTACCTCTACCACAAGGGACCTTTTTCTGTTCCCGTGCCTCTTCTTGAATCTAGGCTTTAGTCCGTGCTGCTCTCCCTGCCCAGAATGCTCTTTCCTCTCTCCACACCTTTAGCTTGCTACTTTTTACTCATCTTTCAACCCTCAGCTTATGCTTTACCTTCTCGGGGATGCCTCCCCTGACCTCCTCTGTTAGATACTCCCTTAACTCCCTGTACCTCTCCGTATCACTTACCACAACCAAGGATAACAACTACTTCCTCAATCAATTGTCTTCATATATTCTGCCTTGTTAGAAAGCAAGTTCTAGGAGAGCAAGGACCTAGAACAGTAGTCCATACAAAATAGAGGAACAAAACTAACTAGGTCCAAATCCTAACTCTGCCACTTGCCACTTTACCTTGACAAAGTTATTTGGGCAAGTTATTTAACCCCATCTGTTTCACTTTCCCCATCTGAAAAATGGGAATAATAGTTCCTACTTCATAGGATTATGAGGATTAAATTATTTGGTTTTTTAAAAAGTCTATATAGTACTTACAACAGTGTCAGGTGCATATTAGGTGCTATGTATTTGTTAAATAAATATAAATAATCGATGCTTGTTACTAGATTAAAGATCTGGAGAAGTGAAGGCTTTTCCTCCAAAGAGGCAGGTGTCTCAGGCTCAGCTAGAATCATCAATCTGTGGTCATGGTCTACTGAACTACTTAATGCTCATTGGTGACTGTAGGAATTTTTCTTTCTTTAAAAAAATCACTAGATGACACTCTCGAAAAGACAAATCTAGTGAGAAATGTACATATTTAAATTTTTCATGAGGAAAGATGTCTCAGGAAAAGACAATAATCCATAGATATAAACATGCCAAATCACTGAGTTGTGCTACAGGATAAAATGGCTTTATCCTAAGGCAGAATAACATTCTCATTCTGACCTTCTCTATTAGAGACCTCAATCAGCCGGGAGGATGCTGGGACTCCTCTCTACTGAGTGACCCACTGATTCTGTGAATGTTCTTACATGGGCCAGTGTGGCCAAGGACTTGCTGAAGGCTGCTCTTCTCGTCTCAGGCTTTTTTGACAGACTGAGAAGCTCCAGAGTAGGAAGACACAATATAATGAACCCTCCTGAGAACTTCATGACAGCTACAGACCTTTCCCCAAAAAATGCTCACATACAATCTCTAACATTTTGTGTATAATTTCAAGGGTTTTTGGATTCCTTAAGCTATTTTTGGTCCTTGAGTTGAAAGCTTTGGAATTACACAAATAACCTGCTTATGAGAAACGGGTCAAAACAGCATTCTTTCTCCTTGTCACAAAGTAAGTGCCATAGCCACAGGCCACTTAACTAAGGGGCATCAGACTTATGGACACAAGAGTTCTGCTCATCACGCTACTACTGGCTAGTGAGATTTCCTTTTACTTTGCAAAGAGAACACTGGTCTCCTTGGAAATACAGAGGTGGCCACCATGGTACTGCCTAAAGATCTACAATAGAGCATATGTGCATGTGTGCATGGCGTCAATCTCTCCCACGCTCAGGGGCATGAGAAAGTCACATTAAGCCAGGGAAAACAAGCCAGGCTAGTGCACGAGTGAATCATGGCGTATTACCTAGTCATCTGGCTCATGGATACACTTGGCTTTGATAGCTCGGGTTTCTTTACTTAGCAAGAATTAGGGAGTGGGGGATGTTGGCTCTTCATACTTGGTATGGAGTCTATCCCATAGACACAGATTCCTCTTCTTTTAAAATACAAGACCCTGGCCTGAGAGAACACCACCAACTAAAGTCAAGGGTCAGGCACGTGCTCTGTGCTAGGATCCCCTGCCACTGCAGAAGACAGACACCTTACCTGTCTGAGAGCTGCCCCGAAATAAAGGAGCCCACCAGCACACCCACGAAAAACATGGAGATCGTGAGTGGGGCCTTCCAGTCGTCCTCACACACCAGGTTCCACTGTAAGAGGAGCAAAGGGGTGTATCACTCACTTCTTTTAAAAAGGTTTTAAATTTAAGGCTTCCTAGAAAACGAAACCAGAACATCCTGCTTCCCTGTATGCTCTCAGTGTGTGAACTCATTTAGGCAGGCAATGTCTCACCAGGGCAGTAAGGCAGAGAGTAGGTGGCCTCTTATAGGGAGAGCAGGCTCCCTCCCCATTCTGTTTTCATAGCTTTGTGGGCATCGCTGTCTTGTTTTCATTTTGAGGAGGGGAGACAGGCAGGGAGCAAGTACTCTGCCCACATGCTGACCCAGGAGAAGGCAAGGCCTCTGGTGCTTGCTCCTAAAATTCTGAGCAGAGCCCAGGGCTATGGAAGAGGCAGGGTGCCCTTGCTCAGTGGGGTTTAGGCCACTGCCAAGAACTGCATGGGAGTGGTTCTGGAGCAGGGCTCTGGGGCTCCAGGGGTCAAGGCATCCAGCAAGGGACTGAGGCCAGAGGGCCCAGACTCTACCATCTAGACCTGTTCCCTCAGCTCTGCTCAGGCTCCCACTCTAGGCCAATGACCCCTAGATCCTTCTTGTGACATTTAGAGCTGGAATCCCTGATGCTGCAAGCCAATAATACTAGGCCTGATTATAGCCGAAAGCTTTGAGCTGGGAGTTAGGAAACTGGGTTTTAGCTTCCACTCTACTATTAAATGGCTGTCCAACTTCAGACAAGCACTTCCCCACCAATACTTTGCCTTAATTTCTCCATTTGTAAAACAGGGACTCGGGTAGGGAACAGGCTGAGGTAGGGAACAGTTTGCACTGCTTGAGTTTCCAGCATTCAATGTGTGGTTTCATCTGCAGTTACCATGAACAGGAAAAGAGGTCTTCAAGGGAGGGAGTACATGGGGAAGTAGCCAGACACTCAGACATTAGGCCACCCCAGCCTCAGAAGGAGCCAAAAGAAGGAAAAAAGCCAAAACAAGAAACTTGGTGGTTCCCAGAAAAATGTTTCCCAGAACAGAGAGATGGCACTAAGTAATAACCTTTGCAGACTTCTCACATGAACAGCCACCCTCCTGGGAGTTCAGATCCTTGCCTGCTTGGCGGCAGGCTGCTAGCCTGTCCTCCATGGAGCCTGTTGGCTCCCCACTAACGAACAGAGGCAGAGAGAGTGTGCAGCTCCCTAGAACAAAGCAGCTCTTCTGGGCCAGTGACAGAGGGAAAAACAAGTCTGCCTCTCTGCCCTGCCGGAAAGTGTGTGCACACAGCCTTTGGGCACCTCTCAGAGGTCGGAGGGCAGCCCTCAGGCTGGACACAAAGAACCCCTGCAGTTAGGCATGCTGCTGACTCTCCACTTTGGAATAAGCATACACCTAGATGGGCTGAGAGTGGGGTGGCCATCTCCAACCCAGGGAAGAGGAAGCCCAGACTAGCAGGAGTCGAGAGTATCAGAACATCACAGCCTGACTGCTCAGGCTGCCATAGCCTCAGAGGTGTCAGCACCCAGACACCATCTCTCTGGTAGGTGGGTGAGTGCTCCTAGGGCAGACTCCATCCACATACTGCTGCTAAAACCAGGACTGGGAGTGGTGGAGGAGACAAAGCTGAGGGAATTGATGATGGGGTGCAGGCCTCTGGGTGTTAGGCTGAGCTTCAAGGGACAGATTATAGCTATTGCCACTCTTGAGTATGATGGTATCTATTTCCCAGCTAGCATGTATTACTTCTTTAGCAAAAAAGATGAAAAAAATGAACAAAGGGTCAGCAGCTGTTTCTCTACAGGTATATCATGAGGGTTGGGGACCAACAGGGCTGAGTCAGGCTATAGAGATCCACATGGGCATCTACAGTGAGTTCTGGGGTTGCAGAGGACAGGGTGACTATAGTGCTCACCTTGAGAAAGGCACCAGAGCATCTCTCAGGCTCCCTCAGCCCCACCCTCCCCACTTGGTCCAGCCTGTCCTTAGTCTAGGCAAGTGTGTGACACCTTGGAGTAACTGTGCCCTCCACCCACCACTGACAGTCTTCGACAACTCTCAGGGCCTGGCTTTGGGCCCTCCAAAAGTGAACATGCATTAACATTTCTTCTCTACTGGCCTCAGGGATGCTGTGAGTAGGGTCAGGAAAGGTGATAGGTCTCAAAAAATGAACAGAAGGGCAGGCATGGATTGGGTCCCACCCAGCCAATCCATCCACCCACCTGTCAGCCAACAAATGGACTGCATGGGCCTGAATTCTCCTTAGAAGGGGTGGGATGAGAAGCCCATGGAGTCCAGGCTAAGTACCCCCTGCATGAAGTGTTCACAAAGGAACTGGAACCACAGCAACCTGAGAGTGGGGTGTTTCTAGACTGAGCTCCTGGCTCCCCAGCTAAGACTAAAGCAGCTGCAGACCAGTTTATCGATGCCTTCACTAGGCACACAGGATGGGCTGCACTGGCTGATGATAACAGGTATCAATGTTAAAAGTGAATGTGTGGGGTTAAGACTCAGGTCACAAGTCTAGCGTCATTACCTCTCAGCTGCGTAAGCTATGAAAGCAGATCCAACCAGAAAAATATCTGGGAGCAACTCTGGCAAGGGGCCTAGACTTGCCCTTTGTCCTGATCAGAAATGTGCCTTTTAAGTGGTGATGGCTTCACAGGTGTATAGATATATGCACTAAGCTTTTCAAGCTGCATATTTTAGATATATGCAGGTTTTATATAATTTATACCTTAGTAAAGCTGTTAAACTTTTTTAAGAGGGAGAATTGTGCCTCTTGTATCTCATACCTAATTAACACTCCTTTTAAACTATGGGAAGTAGAGCGATGACATAGTTCCCTGGGACTAAATGTTCTTACCTGTGAATTGGCTGGAAGGGAAAAGAGATAGGGTCTGTCCCCATAAGGCAGAAGTTCTCCCCTGAGATGTACCTAACCTAACTGCATCAATGGTCAAACAAACTTGTAAATACTACATGTTACTAATTGCCATGTATTCCTACACACATTTCTCCTGCCTCCTGCTACAATCAATTGTGAATCCTTGCCTCAAGGTTGTCAGTGCAAAGAAAAGAGGTATTTGTTATCATATCCTCTACAATGCCTGGCAGTGCCCTGTACAGAGGAGAGACTCAGGAGCTGTTTGGTACACAGGTGAGTGAGTGAATGGACAAATAAAAAGGTTGTTAATCTTCAACATCATAGTATCCTTTGGGCTTGGTCCTTGCCCGGCTGCCCAAAGTCCAGATGGACTCTGAACTTCAATCTCTAGAATAAATGTATTTTCTTTGTTCCCCGACCCCTTGCTTTGTGTCAACTGTCAGAACTCTGACCCAGGGTGATGCTTCTCAGCTAGCTAAAGAGGGGCTCAATCTGACCACTCATAGCCAGATGTGTCTACTATGATTCTGCATGTACAGGAGGCCACAGGGCCCAGCAAGTGGCTTCTCTGGCTTGCCATAAGATGCAAAGGCATGGTTCGCTTCCCCTGTGTGAGAGAAGTTTGCAAAGACATAGCAGTGAGGCACAAGCTCCAGGTCTCTCTGGTTGTTCCTGCCCAGACTCAGCCCTGTCCCCACTCCCAGGTTGCTGTGACTTTTCCTCCAGGCAGGTCCGTGGATAACAGAGGGGGCTCTCCCATTTTCCAGGACTATCTATCTATACGTGAGACAATGCTGATAGAAAAGCTAGTCCGGACAAGAGGGAGTGAGTGGGAGTCCTGCTGAGGACTGGGCCAGGTGGCTCTGGGAAACAAAGACAGGCAGGGAGAAAGGTGATGCAGAGGACTGTCAGGTCTCAGCTGAAGAGGCCTGGACTCCTAGGGGCCAGCTTAGAAGTTTCTAAAGGAACCTTTCTGTCTGTAGGCTGGGCTGAGCTATGGTGAAACTAAAAAGCAGGTGGCCTAGGCAACCAGAGATATCACCCAGGTTCCCAGAGGAGGGGGCAGTCCTGGGCTGAGAAGCACTGTAAGATGGGCTGGCTGATTCCCCAGCACCCCAGGGATGACTGAGGGGCCAGAGGAGGGGCCAGCCTAGAAGCATGTGGACCACCAAACTATTCCTGAATCATGGGAGCACAAACCTCTTTCATGTCATAAATAATGCCCCCTTCTTTCTGCCAATCCCAACATCTTGTTCCAGATCCACACAGCACCCAGTTAACAGGGTGGGAAATCACATTTCCTTTAAAATATTCCAGTCAATCCTTTTCGGCCACCCCCAAATTTCCCTTCTAAGAATTAAACGGTCAGTTTTCCTTCAGTTCTCAAACATTAGAGATGATTTCTTAAATTATTCATTAACCCAGTCAATAAAAATTTTCCTGAGAACCTCCCTCTGAATCCAGTATTGTGTCAGGAATTGAGGAAGTTGCAAAGATCTAAATCTACCACAAAGTTTAGTACTACATGTACGTATTTTAACTTAAACACAGGAAAACAACAACAACAACAAAGGGAAGACCTGAGGTTCAAGTCTTTGGCTGAAAAATATGAATAGGGGGCCACATATGGTGGCTCATGCCTGTGATCCTAGCACTTTGGGAGGCTAAGATGGGAGGATCACTTGAGGCCAGGAGTTCGAGACCAGCCTGGGCAACATAGCAAGACCCCCTCCTCTACCAAAAATAATTTTAAAAATTAGCCAGGTGTGGTAATGTGCACTTGTAGTCCTAGCTACTCGAGAGGGCTGAGCCAAGAGGATCACTTGAGCCCAGGAGTTTGAGGCTGCAGTGAACTATGATTGCACCACTGCACTCTAGCCTGGGAGACAGGCTAAAAAAGAAAAGAAAAGAAAAATATGAATAGGAATTCAATACCACTGTACTACTGTACTTACAAACACCTCTACGTATGATCTGGGGCAGAGGGCAGGCTTGGAGGTGTTTAGCAAGCATGAGTCTAGCTAGCTGCAGTAGTCAGTGCACCAGGTCTGGGTTGAAAGAAAATAGGCTTCAGAAAAAGCCATCAGAGTGTTGATGCAGCAGTTTCCAACAGTAACTATTCTCCTGAGAGGAAGAAGTAGCTTTGAACTTTTAAAGTCAGGCATTCCAGCATCCCAAAACAGACCCAAGTAAAGTATTAATCTTGCCTCCCTGCAAAGACTGATAACCTGTAAGTAGGGGAAAGGGCACACAACTCTTATGAAACTGCCAAGACAGCTAAATAAATAGTCTAAATATAAAGAACAAAAAACTGACATTGGCAGCAAGGTAGGTTCAGACCCTCTGGCACAGCTCACATTTGGGAGCGCATCAATGCTACCACCACTCAGCAAAGGCAAGATGGGGGCAGCAAGGCAGAAGCAAATGACTAGAGTAAGCCAGAGGATTCTCAGGGGTCAGGGTAAGAACTCAGGAGATGCCATGAGTTTCTTCTGACTTCACTGCCTTCCTCCTCTTTGGCTAGTCACTAGCAGAACTTATAGGGACTCCTGTGTCATGTTCTCCTCTATGGCCTCTGCGTGCAACCCCAGGGACAGCCTCTGCCTTCAGTTCTTACTGGCTTCCAGAAAGGTAATAGATTCACTTGTTGGGCTAGCACCCAGGATTTGTGACAAATGAAGGTTCCAATTCTTTGTGGGTGGACTCATGGGCCACAAAGCACAGCTGGCTAACTCCACTCAGTGCCTTTTTTGTCAAGTAATGATGCCTTAGGATACTGGAATGATGTTACTGGCTGAGAAATCCCAGTGGGGCACAGGTCATACTCCTACTACGTATGTTGAGTGAGCAGGTGCACGTTCTGGGGACATCAGTCTTCCAAACATGCAGAGAAAGCATGCTTGTGCACACACACTTGAGTCACCAAGAGCAGCTTTCAGACTCCCTTGAACAGTGATGACCCCCCAGAAGAAACATAGCTGGGACCTCCAGAGCTGCTGTAAGCCCCTCTGATGCTCCAGGAGGGAACCTCTGTACTCACGTCCAGTAGGGTTTGAAGGATACCAGGACCTGTGGCACACTCTCCTGAGTTCTCCTGGTGAACTCTGCCCTCCTGCTGGGTATTTTCTTGCTGTTGCATCTGGGCCTTCAGCTCAGTATTCTGCTGAGCTGAACACCCCACACTCACTAAGAGGCTTCCTCCCTCAGGAAGCCTTCTCTAACCTGCGAATCCCTAATCCTGACATTCAGTGAACCTGGTGGCCCAGTGCCCATTGAGGAGAGCTCTTTCACTGCCTGGCTTCTCCAGTTCAGCTAAAACTCCAGGGAGTTAGAGTGTCAGCATCTGAGTAAGACATAAAGCACGTGCACCATTAACATCACGTCATACAACCAGCTCCAGTAACTGCTCCAACAGGTTCACCAAGGGACAAAGCCACCCAAAAGGAAAATCCAAGGGGCTGGGAAATGAGAAAGGTTTCCCCCACTCCCTATGAACTAAGGTTGTATGCTTTAACTAAATCTGGACAATGACTTTGCCTCAGACTACCTTAGAAAACATTCCAGGTCAACAAGTCACCCTGAACAGATCTTCAGATGCATGGATCCTAAAAAACTGATAACCGACCATGGGTAAAGGGTAAACAATTTCTTACAAGGCATGACCAGATTGTCATTTTGGGTTGAGGATGGGGGAGGAAAGGAGTAACTAGAGAAAAGAAGGAAGAGGCAGTTTTATACACATGCTTCCTTTAACTTCAAAAGCTCAGGAAAGAGGAGTATTTTTCCTCTTTTTCTGAACAGATGCCAAGAGACTGGAGGAAAAACGGGATAGCCCCTTGGTCCAAGCCCTGGCTCACCACTCCCGACTCCATCCAGAGAAAAGTCCTGAACCCCTCAGGGCCTTGGAGTATCTGCCAGGGGCCGCCAGGGCCTTCTTGGTTCCCTCTTCAAGGCGGCCATCAGAATGGGAGGCCAGATTGATCTGTGCTGTGAAGGGCACATTCTGGCTGGACGTCATCTCGCAAAGGGTTCTCGAGCCAGCTGGCTGGAGGATACCCATCACTAGGAGTGACAGCATCCAGCATGCAGCCGCGAGAGGGGCGCGCCTGTTAAAGGACCGCGACGGTACCCTCCGCGCCCCGCCTTGCACCCACCTCGGTGACGATGGTGGACAGGTAGACGTCCTGGCTGAACTCCCAGCCATCCAGGCAGCTCTCCTGCTCCAGCTGCTCCAGGTGCACGTCCCGCCCCGGCTCCAGCCCGAGCGCTGAGAAGTTGGCGATGGTGGCGAGTCGGTAGCGGCGGCAGCTGTGGGGCACCTCGCGGCCGTCCTGCAGCCGCACCGGGATACTGTGGTTGCGCCACGCGCTGCTCAGGTTCGCGGTGTCCGGCACCCGGCAGCGGTGCTCCGGGGTCCCCGCCAGGAACACGGACGACAGGCCGCTGAAGCCGTTGGGGATGATGCTGGCGCTGAGCAGGAAGAAGATGAGGCGCTGGAAGGGCCCCCACTCGCCCAGGAAGGCGGTCACCTCGTCGTAGTCCCGCATGCCACCCTTTGCGGCCCGCGGCGCGCTGCCGGGGGTCGAGGGATGCGGCGGCGCGCGGGGGCGGGGCGCGGAGGGCTTGTGCGCGTGCGCGCGGGGCACCGGCCGCCTGACCGAGCGAGCAAAGGACGGACCCGAGGCCGTCTACCGAGTGAGCAGGCCCGCGAGCTCCCGCCGCCGGAGCGGCCCCGCCGCCACCGCCAGCCTTACATAGGGCGCGAGGCCGGGGCGGGTTCTGGGCCGGCCCGCAGGGCCCTCCCCGCCAGCCGGCAGTGCGGCGCGCGCGGGGGCGGAGCCGGGGCGGGCGTGATGGCGGGTGGGCGGGGCCTGTGCCCTGGGGTCGAGCTGGGCCGGGCCTCGGCAAGCCGAGTCTCCAGGGGACAACCGTGGCTCGGTTTAGGAAGGCAGCGAGATCGGTGGCCTTGGCGTCAGAGGCCGAGCTCGATCCTCCAGCGCAGGGCAGGTGTGGGTGGGCGAGCGGCCGCTAGGCTCAAGTATTAAAAATGCCCCCTCACTCCCAACTTTTTGTGCAGGCATATACAGGGGGAATGTGACTGGCCCAGGGTCTCAAGATAGTTAACACCGCCCATACTTGTAAGAGTGACAGGGATTATTTTGAAACTGGTACTGTTAACTACCCTAATGGAAAGGCTGGGAGCAATGACTTTCAATTCCAATCCAGAATCCCTTTTTATATTTTGGTCTGTAACAAGCAATTTTGTTCAAGCAAATGTAAAAATTTAACTTCAAGATTAACGATCCTACCCTAGGATTAAATGTTTCCCTCTAATGACTTATTTCTGCACAGAGTTTATTCAGGAGTTAACTGGTAAGAAAAAAAAAAGCAACTAGATGATTCTAAAGCAGCACTGTCTAATAGAATAAGGAGCTACATTTGTTATGTTAAATTTTCTAGGAGCTGTATTAATTTTTTTAAGATTTAACAAATAAAAATAAAGGACACCTAGTTAAATTTGAATTTCAGATAAAGAACAAATAATTTTTTAGTATTATGTCCCATGCAGGAATATATGGAATTCACATGTAACTGATTGTCCTGTATTTTATCTGGCAATGCTGCACGTTAAAGAAGAAAAAGAAATGGTGAAATTAATTTTAATAAAATACTTAGTTAATCCAGTATATATCCAGAACATTATCATTTCATCATGTAATAAGTATATAAATTGATATTTTACATTGTTATATAAAAATCATTGATCTTACTTCCCTACCCATACTAAATCTTAAGAATCCAGTGTGTATTTTATAGCACATTTCAATTTGGACTAGCCACATTTTTTTTTTTTTTTTTAACCAGTGCGGCTAGCCACACTTTTTAAGTGCTTAGTAGTCACATGTTGCTACTGGCTGTCTTATTCGAGGACACCATTATAAGGCATTTAAGAATCTGGGCTAATCTGAGCAATATAGTAAGACCCATCTCTAGAAAAAATATAAAAATTAGCTGCATGTGGATGCGCCAGTAGTCCCAGCTACTCTGGAGGCTGAGGCAGGAGGACTGCTTGAGCCCAGGAGTTTGAGGCTACATGAGCTATGATGATGCTACTGCTCTCTAGCTCTAGGAACAGAGTGCAAGACCTCGTCTCAAAAAATAAAAAAGAATTTGAGCTGCTAAATTCAACACTGCAAGATATTCCTTTTTTATAATAATAGTGGTTTAGTGATAGAGAACTAAGTGTACCTTTAAAAAATATAATTTGTTGGATAAGAATATTTAATAGTACTGTATTCTACATTGAAAATAAAAGTACAGAAGAGGAAGCTAATCTTGCCAGCAGGTTTTACACAGGAAATATAAACATTTTCATAAAACGTAGATTTTTTAAAAATATGATTAAAATGTTATCACAGGTATTGATAATTTCTTTGTATTTACTATTCACTATTCCTGCATTTGAAGATGGATGGCTATGCCTTTAGTAATGTACTTAATCCTTTCTAACATCTTAAGTTATAGTCCTTATCTGGAACTAACTGAAAAAGAAAGCAAAACTTCTTGAAAATAACTAACTGCATATCGGCATTTTGGGCAGAGTAGAGCAGCTGCAGCCTAGCAGGACTTGGCACAATTCTACTGGGTTTCACAGTGGAATGGCCAACAAAATCACATTTCTACTGTTATATGATCCTGCATTATAACCCCAGTCTGTTTGGCCTGGACGGATAGGTAACTAATCATGAAGAGAATAGGCCTTAAAACATCCTGAAGACTAGAAAAATTATGTAATCAAATACTTTGAACAATTGTTTAAGGACTTAGATGTGTAGACTTTTTCATTAGATAAATGTAATTTCCAATATGAAAACTCACAATTTGGCTGTAACAGATACAGGACAGTTTTTGAATTCCATAGAAATAATTGTGCATTGCCACAAACTTGACCATCTTGTTAGTGGCAGTAGAAATGTAAACTCATTCCCTTCAGAGTATACCTGCACAAAATGAAATGTGAAATATGCTGCTTGCATTTTAAAGACTGGTTAGCACTTTCTGTAATACATAGAAAAGACATTAGTGAGGGCCAATGTTAGAAATATGAGTATTCCCAAAAGACTTTTATGTGTATATATATATACACACACATATGAATATACATATATACGTATACACACACACACACACACACACACACATATATATATGAAATAGCAGGAAAAAATATATATATATGAAATAGCAGGAAAATTGGATCACTAAAGTTATTTACTTCTTCATTCATTCACCAAGTATGTAGATAGGCTATGTGCCAAACACTGTTCTGGGTTCTGGGAAGTAAGGAAAGAAACAAGATATCTGTTCTCATGGAGCTCACATTTTAGTTGGGGAATGGAAAGGCTGACAGTAAACTTGTAAAAATAAACACAAATTTCAAATAGTGGTAAGTGTCAAGAAGAAATAAAAGATGGTGAGGGTATAGAATGGCAGTCCATGGGTGGATACTTTAGATTGAGTGGTGAGTGAATACTTCTCTGAGAAGGTGAAACCTGAGCTGAGATGCAAGGGAGGAGAAGGAACCTATCTGAAGATCTGGGAAGCAAGTGTACCAAGCAGAAGAGCAGCAAGTGCAAAGACTGTGAGGTAAGAGATGCGCTTGGGGTGTTAGAGTAGCAGAGGGAAGACCAGCATGACTGGAACAAAATGATCAAAGTGAGTAGTGGTGGGAAATAAGTCAAGAGACATTGGCAGGAGGCCAGCTCATGGGGAGGCCAGATCATCTAGTGCCTTGTGGACAGTGGCAAGGAGTTTGAATTTTCTTCTAGGTGAGAAACTGTCAGAGTATTTTTAAGCAGAGAAAGGATCAGGTCTGATTTCTAGCAGGAAAGGAGCATACTGGCTGCTGTATGGAGAACTGCCTGTAGAGGACGAGAATGAAAGGTTGACTGTTGAAGCTGGTGCAGCCTCATAGGCAAGAACTTACGATGGCCTGAGTTAGAGCGGTGTCTGTGGAAGAGATAAATGGATGAATTCAGAATATATTTTGGAAGCAAAAGGTGACATGATTTACTATTGGACATGGCCATGAGGGAAGGAAACTAAGAATGACTCCTGCTGGGAGTGGTGGCTCACACCTGTAATCCTAGCACTTTGGGAGGCTCAGGAGTCGCACACACCTGTAGTGCCAGCTAATCGGGAGGCTGAGGCAGGAGGATTGCTTGAGCCCAGGAGTTGGAGGTTTCAGTGAGCTATGATGATACCACTGCACTCTAGCAACGGAGTGAGACCCTGTGTCCAAAAAAAAAGGATGACTCCTGCATTTTTAGCCTAAACAGTTTGGTGGCTTTTCATGTCAGTTTTTGAAATAAGGAAATGTGGTGGGGTAGGAGTTTGGGAAATTAAAATTTTTTAATTTTAATTTTTTTGTTTTTTAAAAAGTATGGCAAAATATACATAACAAAATTTACTGTTTTAATCATTTTTAAGTGTACAGTTCAGTGGCATTAAGTATATTCACATTTTTGTGCAGCCATCACTACTCCACCATCCATCTCCAGATCTCTTTTCATCTTGCAAAGCTGAAACTCTGTACCTATTAAACAATAACTCCCCTCTTCCCTCAGCCCCTGACTACCGTTCTACTATACAGAAGTCCCTATGAATTTGACCATTATAGGAACCTCATATGAGTGGAATCATACAGTATTTGTCCTTTTGTGACTTGCTTATTGCCACTTAGCATAATGTCTTCAAGGTTCATCCATGTTATAGCATGTGTCAGAATTTCTTTCCTTTTTTAAGACTGAATAATATTCCATTGTATGTATATACTACATTTTATTTACCTATTCATCCATTGATGGACGTTTGGGTTGCTTCCACATTTTGGCTATTGTGAATAATGTTGCTATGAACACTTGTGTACAAGTATCTATTTGAGTACCTTCTTTTAATTCTTTGGGTATATAGCCAGAAATGGAATCGTTGGATCATATGATAATTTTATGTTTAATATTTTGAGGAACCACCATGTTGTTTTTCCTGGTAGCTGCACCATTTTACAGTCCCACCAACAGTGTACAAGAGTTCCAATTTCTCCACATCCTCACAAGCGCTTGTTATTTTCTGTTTTTTTGATAGTAGCTATCCTAGTGGGTATGAAGTAGTATTTCTTTGTGGTTTTGGTTTACATTTCCCTAATGATTAGTGATATTGAGCATCTGTTCATGTGCTTATTGACCATTTGTATATTTTCTTTGGAGAAATGTCTACTCAAGTCTCTGAGTCTCTGTTCCTTTTTTTTTTTGAGACAAGATCTTACTCTGCTGCCCAGGCTGGAGTATAGTGGCCCGATCATAACTCACTGTAACCTCGAATTCCTGGGCTCAAGCTAATGTAGGGATAAGGCAGAAAACGAAGGTCGAAAGAGCCTAAGTGCAAGCATTTTGACCAATACCAGACCCTAACCACCCTGAACAAGGAAGTTGTCAGTAAGTCCCCTTGAGCCTGGGAGTTTGAGGTTGCAGTGAGCTATGATGATGCCACTGCACTCCAGCCTGGGTGACAGAGTGAGACCCCGTCTCAAAAAAACAAGAACAAAAACAAAACAAAAAAAGAAACCCAAAGAGAAGGTAGGTAATTTACCCAATTTCTATAGTTAGTGTGTGGTAGGTCCAAATTAGAACTCTGGTTTGTCTGTGTGATGGTTAATTTTATATGTCAACTTTACTGGGCCAAGGGATGTCTAGATAGCTAGTAAAACATTATTTCTGGGTATGTCTATGAGGATGTTTCTGGAAGAGATTAGCAAGCATTTGAATCAGTAGATTGAGTAAATAAGGTCCACCCTCACCAATGTGGGCAGGCATCATCCAACCCACTGAGAGCACACAAAGACCAAAAAGGAAGAGGATGTGCCTATAGTCCCAGCTACTCAGAAGGCTGAGAAGGGAGGATGGCTTGAGCCCAGGAGTTCAAGGCCAGCCTGGGCAACACAGTGAGAGTGAATTCTCTCATTGTCTCTCAATCCTCTTGAGCTGGGACATCCATCTTCTCCTGCTTGTTCTTGGGCCTTCTGATTCTGGGGTTACACCAGTGCCCCTGCCTGCCTCCATCCTTCGAACTTGGACTGAATTACCCCATTGGCTTTCCTGGTTTCTCAGCTTGCAGATAGCTTATCGTGGGACTTCTGAGCCTCTATAATCATCTGAGCCAATTCACGTAATAAGTCTCCTATTTATCTATATCTATATCTATGTCTATATCTAGACATCCTGTTGGTTCTGTTTCTCTGGAATACCCTAATACCCGCTTATCTGCAGTTTGGCTTTCTGAGGTTTCAGTTATCCACAATCAACCAAAAATAAGTGAGTACAGTACAATAAGATATTTTGACAGACAGAAGGAGCGGGAGGAGAGGGAGGGAGGGAGGGCGGGGGAGGAGAGAGAGAGAGGAACCACATTCACCTCACGTTTATTACAGTATATTGTCATAATTATTCTATTTTATTATTAGTTATTGTTGTTAATCTTACTGTGCCAAATTTATAAATTAAACTTTATTATAGGTATGGATGTATAGGAAAAAACATAGTATATATAAGGTGCAGTACTATCTGTGGTTTCAGTCATTCACTGGGGTCTTGGAACATATCCCCCTGTCTCCAAGCCTGTACTCTTAATTACCAATGCCACATCTCATGACCCTGACAAATGAAATCTAGCCCTGGGCCCTTACCAACTAGCTGCATTCAGTCTTCTCAGGTTTCCATGTCAACACAGTCACATCTGTGTGGTGGTGAATGGTTCAACAGAGATGGTGCTATTCCTGCCACCTTAGTTACACCAACCTGCAGTCTCTTCTGAACACTCTGGACCTTAACACGGTCCAGACACACCCCAAATAAAAAAAAAGAGGTAGATGGACACAGCATACTGGGTGCAACAGAAGTTGCCGTGCTTTTACTCCTGTTCCAGTTCAATCTAGGTACTCTGGTCCTTTGCTTAAGTAGATCTCAGTTCCTCCACTGTCTTGTCATTTGTTCACCTGGACTGCAAAGCTCCAAATCCAAACCTTTGTGTACTTCACTCCTACCCTGAGGCACTGGAGGAAATCACACAACCATGTGAATTGGTGTCTCTACAAATTTACATTTCCAATCACAGTTGGACGCTCTACCTACTTGTCACTCTCCAACCGTTGTGTTTCCTCCAACTGTCCCCAGTCCCTCTTCTCTCGTGTGTCCTCATTCAGCAGCCTGGATTGACAGTGAAGAGTAAAATGGTCTAACTTATAGTGGGCTTAGATTTTGCAAGAGGAGTAAACACAAGAACAGCATAGTGGCAAGAGTGTGAGTGAATTGAGGGCATCATGAGGTATAAACTGGAAGGGAATGAGAAATGATGTCAGGTGAGAGCTGAAGGGTTGGGAGGAAAACAAAAGGTCCTAGAGTGAGGTGGAGCTGTTGTGACTGATGACAGGGTCCAGAGTGTGTCTTTGGCAGCAAGGGTCGAAGTACAGGTAAAAGGCAAGTACTCTAAGTCTGGGGTGTAGAATTACTCATCCTCTTGAGCACAAAAGCCACCGACACTTTGGGCCATGTTCCAGAGAGCGCACAGGATGTGGATAAACAACCAGGCAGGTTGTTGATAACAGCAACCAGAAGGGCACACCACACCCTTGAAGGAGGAGGCATTATATGTGACGGTGAAGGAGTTAAGGAACAAGACAATGCTGAGACCTTGCCTGGCTGTCACATTCATGGGCAGTACAACACGAGTAGCCTCCATTTGAGAGACAGAGCCATGAGGGAAGTGCAGTGCTTGGGGGGGACCAGGTGTCTGTCCAGGTGGGGAGATGGAAAGCAACCATGATGTAGTTGAGAGAGGAGAGCGGCTTGTCCACAGTGGAATGGGTGTTTCAGAGGACATGGTGGCAGGGAAGGCATCCGTGGGAGGGAGAGCTGGTGGGCTAAGCGGGGCGAGGAGCACAGTGGGGATTTAGAACGGGAGTATTAGATGAGAAGGATTAACTGTGCAGTGCTGCAGAAAGATCATCTCAAGGTTCTCAAAACCAGGCTTTAGATTTTTCCATGCCAACTCTGAGGCATTGGGTGACAGTTCACTCAGTCTTAGTTAAAAGGCCAAGAAGTGATTGGGTGACAGTTCAAATCCTCATAACTTTTTACAATCCATTCAGCAGTTTGTTAAATATAACCTTGGTGATAAGGTAAATTACCTCGGCAGAGCAAGCTTGGCTTGGTCTGAATCAGGGCGAAGGTGACTGCTGCTCTAGTGGAGTGAGAGGAAAGGAATAAAAACACCCAGCTCTGGACTGGAGAAAATGGCCTGGACCTGGGTTTCAGCCCCACAGAGCTCAGCCCCAGGTGCAGCACTGGACTCGTGGCTGAGGTCGTGAGGCAGGAGTTCCTGATTTGGCTAGACTCAGCCCACTGAGGGCAAGAGTTTTTCTTTCTTCATGTTCTTCATCTTTGCTTCCCAAGACCTGGCACTTAGTCGACACTCAATAAATGTTTTTATGTTTTAACTTATGATTACAAAAGTAATATATATCATTTGTGAAGCATTTTTAAGGTATGGAAAACTACAGAAAAGAAAATGGAAGTAATCTATAATCCCATTATCCAAACATATCTACTGTTAATACCTTAACATAGTATCTTCTGGTCTTTTGTCCGTGCTTTTAAAATACACTTTATTCATTTGTTCATTCATTATTTGGTTAATACTCATGTACTGTTTTTTAATACTTACACTATATCACAAACATTTTATCGTGTTATTAAAAATAATTCTTAAACACGGTTTTAAAGGCTGCATAATATTATTTAATAGGGACACATCATTATTTCTTTAACTATGGTTGTACGCTGCATACAGACAGTTCAATGATGAACCGAATATACGACGGTGGTCCCATAAGATTATAATGGACCATATATAGAAACCTGTTATACGGTGTTTCATACTAGCATTGCAGATCAAGTAGGGGAAATGACTGATATTCAGTAATGGTGCTGGGACATTTGGTTTTTCATATGAAAAAGATATATAAATAAAAATATATGTACCACCTAGGTTTGTGTAAATGCACTCTATGATGTTCAAATAATGATGAAATCACCTAATGATGCATTTCTCAGAAGATATCCCTGTCGTTAAGCAACATATGACTGTATTTACATACTTAGTTCTTTAAGATTGCAAATAATGCTGTAATAAACATCTAATGCATCTATATATTTACCATATCTCTGATTTTTTTCCTAGTTGTGGAGTTAATACATCAAAAAACAAAACCAAAAGCAAACAAATAAAAAAACCCCACAAACCGAGCATTTTTGGGCTCTGGAAACACTTTGCCAATTTGTTTTCCAGAAAAAATAAACAAATTTACATTCCCACCAGAAAAGTGTGACAGTACATCTCATTATACTCTCATCGATATTGAACACTGTCATCTTGTAATCTTTGCTAATGTGTTAGTCGGAAAATGGCATCATATTGTTTAATCAATTAGTATTCCTTCGATTACTTGTGAAGTTTTGTATGCTTATTTTTAAATTTTTTTTCCTTTTTCATAGGAGAGGTACAGTAAATGTTTTGTGTGCTTATTAGCCAATGTTTTCTTTTTTGAAAACTAATAATTACCTGTGTCCATTCAACTATTAATGCTAATAATAATAATACATTCACTTGTTTGCTCAACAAATATTTATTGAACACCCACTATGTGCCAAGCACAGTTCTAACTGCTGGGGATACAGAAGTGCTCCTCATGAAGCTTACATTCTAGTGGAGGGAGAAGGACAATAAACAAAATGAAGAAGTAAATTAGTTAGGATGTCAGAGGGTAATAAGTACTATGGAGAAAAATGAAGCAGGGATGGGTAAAGTTAGGACAGAGAGAGAGAGAACAGGATACAATTTTAAGTAGTGTGGTCAGGTAAGGATTTATTAAGAAGGTGACATTTGAGCAAAGACATCAAGGAAGTAAGGGAACAAGCTATGTGGATAGCTGGGAAGAGCATTCCCAGGAATAGGGAACATGTGGAAGCATGTCTGGTATGTTCAAAGAATAGCAAGGCCTGGGTAGCCCAAAGAAAGCAATGGAGGGGATAATAGGAGATGAAGTCAGAAAACCAGAGGAGAGATGTGTAAATACAGTAGGACCCTATAGGCTAGGTGACCATTGCTGACCAAAATTAAGGCTGTTGAGGCAGAAATAATTTGATAAAGGTTTATGGAAAGCCAAATGTGAGGATCAACCCAGGAAAACACACCAACAAAGTTGGGAGTGTTCTGGAGTCTGTGACAAGTCAGAAGGCTTTTATAATAAACTTTAGGAGATGGGAGGGGTACTCCCCGTACTGGGGTTGTCCTTTTTCATTGGCAGGTACAATACAGAGGTTACAATCATTGGATACAGATTGCAACATAAGCTAGTATGTCTATGTGCAAGACAGTCAGTAAAACTTTATGATTCAAAAATAAATCAGTATCATTTTTAGTGTCAGCAGGTCGTGCATTGATCACTATGTCAACAATTTGAGGGACTTATTATAAGATTCTTTACTCAGGGCCAGGATGTTACCACGAATCACCACACCTTCGCAAGGGGGGTTAATTTGAAAGCCTGTTTACTTTAAAGTAAACTGTCAAATGTGACCTGTGGGTTACCATTTCACCCTTTTGATTAAAAAATCTTCCCATGGAAACATTGATCAATTTCTGCTTAGGTGAAAGTGACAGATGTTCTTCATTCTTTGGCACTGGGAAGGCTCATTCCCAGGAATTCATGTCTCCTGACTGGGGGGGGGAAAGAACCTTGTTATTGTAGGTGGGGCCAGATTGCTCGCAACATGGGGTAGGTTGTGACACAAGGCTCATGCTATTTTCCTGAATAATGACTCATTTCCAGTCACTGGGTGACCATTATTTTGGCCTTAGCTATTGATCTAAAGCAAGCAGAAATGCAAATCACGAGTAACTTAATAGCCAAGAAAATAACAACTATGTTTATGACTATAATAATAACAACTTGAAGACTAGAATGAAATAAAGAACTTAGTCCTGAGAGTAACCAACTAAGCAAGTCATTGATTTGTAGCTGCTGTTGCTTGTTGAATCATCTCTAGTCTTTGGAACTTCATTTTAGTTTTCTTGGAAGAAGTAAAACAATGAGAGATATATAGTATTAATAATTTGAATAATAGATGGAGATAGGGTCCAAGATGGCTGACTAGATACAGCTGGCACATGCGTCTCCCACAGAGAGGGACCAAAATAGCGAGTAGATACTCACCTTCAGATAGAGCATCCAAGAGAGAGTGCTGGGATTCAACAGGGAAGCTGTGGCAGGCACCAAAAGCAAAGGAGAGGGAAGTGAGACAGCCTGCTTGGCCAGGTCAGTGGGAGCCAGGAGAAGCACCCACATGTGGGGAAGGGGTGAGTGAGGGGCCCTTGGGGCTCCACACCCCCGCCCTGGACTTTACAATCCTAGCTATGGCAGAGTCCCTCATGGGCCTCTAGACTATCACAAGGAGCTGCTTAGAGATTGCACAGTGGCATTGCTTTGGAGAGTGGGTACAGTGGGGTCCTACAGGCTTCTGAGCCCTGAGCACTGAAGCTGGCACTGAGAGCCCAGCCCTAGAGCACAGCATCTGCCCTGGGGCCAATACTGCTGCTGTTGCCTCCTCTGCACTGCTGCCTGACCAGGAAGGAAGAGGGGAGGCTAGAACTTTCACGAGCCCAGGGACAAATACTGCTGCTGCCCCTGCTGCCACTGCCCTCACTGCCGCACAAGCAAACCTCCACAGCCACTCACCTCCACTGCTCCCACTGACAGGAGCCTGCCCTGCCCCCGCATGAGCTTTCTGTAGTGGCCTGAGGACCAGCCCATCCCTCCACATGAACATTTCCCACCACCTGTTTGGACTGTGACAACCACAGGGGAATGGGGAGATGCAGGAGAGCAGCAGTGATCCTGGGGTTCTGACATGTAGGGTGGGCTGTCCCAAGGGGACTAGGAAGTGCCACAAACAATTTTTAGGACAGAGGAGGGTGGATTGTGTACTCTCCTGCACCAGAGCCTCTGGCTTGTGATCCAAAGTTGTCTGCACCCCTCTCAGTGGAGACACAAGTGCAGAGAGGAGCCCATAGGGTGGGAGAGTGTCCCCATCCCAGAGCAGAATCAGCACTGGAGGCCGGGAAGTGATGTGGAGATGGGGAACTCCCCTCGTCCAACCACCTAATGCTGTGGATGTAGCCACCTGTGCTCCCAAGCATCCAAGCTTTTGGCCTGGGTAAGCTGTGGGATGGCCAGTTCTAGGCTTGCATGGGGTCAAGTACACCCCCAATAGTACTCTGCTCACCACACTTGGGTTCTGCATGGAGGGTGTGTTTCATTTCTGTCCTTTCATAGACAAGCAGTGTTTTCGCAGCTGTCCGGAACAGGGAATTCCAGCCCCTGGGTCTCTACATCACTGGATCTACAGCCAACACTTCCCAGGACTCACTTGGACTGCAGCAGCCTTGGGAATCAGTGGATCCCGGGGAAACAGTTGGTCTCCTGGAGCATGGCCATTCAGGGCAGGCCACTTCTAGCTGAGAGGAGAGTGCAGCATGCCAGAGGCCCCCATAGGACAAAGTGGACCAGGGCATCAGCTCCCTACCATTCAAGGCCCTCTGCTCCTTCTCCCCTCCCCTGATCACTGCAGCCACAGCAGCAACAGCTGTTTCTGTTTGGGACCCTTGAGTGTTTCACAAGAGACAGTTAAACCAGGGCACTTGGAAGTGGCTGCCCCACCTCTGACAGAGCACCTATCACCCCCAAGATTCCATGGAGCTTGGGGCTCACTTATTTCCCTCTAAAAAACCACAGAAAGTACTTTCAAATGCCCCCAAAGACAAAAGCTACTGCCTACCCAGAGGAAGGGCTGGGCTAGCAATCCTCTCCCTGAGCCACCTGTCTCTTCTGGAAGGAGCCTACATACCCTAGAGGCAAGTCCCTGGCACAACCATGCCTCCCCTCTGCAGCATTTCAGCGACAGCCCATAGCCAGTCTGGTAGCCCTGCACACAGTAGGTTGACCTGCCTCCACCACCTCTGCTGCACATGGGCCAGAATAGGAGCTGGGAATCTGTGCATTTTTGTACCTCTAAAGGACAGAGATTGCTGTCACTGTGGAGAGAGGGAGGTGTGAGTGGCCTGTGCATCCCACAACTGTCTAGCTATGCTAATCTTGTCAAGAGGGGCTTGCCCCTCCTGTCCCAGGCTCACAGTGCATCTGCCCTTCTCTTGTGTGAACATTCTTCCTGAGCAAATCACCCCACCCCTCACTATCACAGCAAGCGTCTGAACTCAGGAAGACTTAAGTGCAAGTTTGCCAGCCTCGTCTCGGTCTGGTCCTCTCAGGACTCAAGCACACCATCCAGGGGCCTGGGAACTGGGGATTACCTAACCTCGACCACCATTGCTGGCACCCAAACACTCTCCCAGGGGTCTGAGGTATAACTACCCCAATTGTCAGTGGCACCACAGTGGGTACCTACCTGCATGAGCCAAAAGGCAGTGCACCTCTTCCTCTCTACACTGAACAGCAGAGATGCTGGCAGAGGAGAACAGATGAACCACAAAGCTATCTCTTTTGAGCTAAGAGAAGAGATTCTAGATGAGAAAGACGCAGCATAAGAACTTTGGCAATATGAAAAATCGGCCTGTTTTGACATTCCCAAAGTATCACACTAGTACTCCAGCAATGGACTCCAACCAGAAGGAAATTTATGAAATGTCAGATATGGAATTCAAAATAAGGACTGCAAGCAAGTAAGCTCAAAAGGATTGATGAGAAAGTTGAAAACCACCACAAAGAAACAAAAAAAATTTTTCAGGATATGAATGAAAACTTCACTAAATAGATAGATATTAAAAGAAAAAAACACCAGAATTTCTGGAAAGGAAAGAGTCATTTAAGGAATTTCAAAGTCCAGTGGAAAATTTTAACAGACTAAACCAAGCAGAAGAAAGAACTTCAGTGCTTAAAGACAAGGCTTTTGAATTAACCCAGTCAGTCAGAAATAAAGAAAAAAGAATCAAGAAAAATTAACAAAATATCTGAGAAATATGGGATTATGTAAAATGGCCAAATATAAGAACCATAGGTATCTCTGAGGAAGAAGAAGATAAAGCAAAAAGCATGGAAAACCTACTTGAAAGAATAATGGAGGAAAACTTCCCTGGTCTTGCCAGAGATTTAGACATCCAGATATAAGAAGGTCAACAAACTCCTTGAAGATTTACTGCACATAGGATGTCAGTAAGGCACATAGACATTAGTCTGGCCAGAGCCAAAGTGAAGGAGAAAACCCTACAATCTGCAAGATGAAAGCATCAGGTAACTTACAAAGGAAAACCCATCAGACTAATGGCAGAATTCTCATCAGAAACCTTACAAGCCAGAAGGGGTTGGTGTCCCATCTTTAGTCTTCTTAAACAGAATAACTGTCAGCCAATAATTTTGTATACTGCAAAACTAAGTTTCATAAATAAAGGAGAAATAAAATCTTTCCCAGACAAGCAAACATTAAGGCAATTTGTCACCACTAGCTCTGCCCTACAGGAAATGCTCAAAGGTGCTCTATATACCAAAAAGAATGGTTAATACTCACCAGTGTGAAAACACTCAAAAGTAAAAACTCATAGCTCTTATAAAACAATAACATAAGGAGAATAGGAAGCAACTAGGTAACAATCAACAGGATGACTGGAACAGTATCTCACTTATCCGTGTTAATATTGAATGTAAACAGCCTAAATGCCCCACTTAAAAGATATAGATTGATGGAATGGATACAAAAACACAACCCAAATATCTGCTGTCTCTAAGAAACTCATTTAACTCATAAAGAGTCATATAGACTCAAGGTAAAGGGGTGGAAAAAAAAATTCCATGCAAATTGAAACCCAAAACAAGCAGGAGTAGCTATTCTTATATCAGGTAAAATGGATTTTAAATCAACAACAGTTACAAAAAGAAAAAGATGGTCATTATATAACTATAAAGGGATCAATTCAACAAGTAGATATAACAATCCTAAGTACATATGCACCTAATACTGAAGTTTCTAGATTCACAAAACAAATATTACTAGACTCAAGAAATGAAATAAATAGCAACATGCTAGTAGTGGGGGAATTCAACACTCCACTGACAGAATTAGACAGGTCATCAAGGCAGAAAATAAACAAAGAAACACTGGACTTAAATGGGACACTAGAACAAATGGACCTAACAGACATTTCCAGAACATTCTACCCCAAAACTGCAGAGTATACATTCTTCTTGTCAGCACATGGAACATTTTCCAAGATAGACCATATGTTAGGCCACAAAACAAGTATCAGCAAATTTTTAAAAATTGAAATCATACCATGTATCTTCTCAGACCACACTGGAATAAAACTAGAAATCAATTCCAAGAGGAAATCTCAAAATTCTACAAACATGCAGAAATTAAACAGTTTGCTGCTGAATGGTCTCTGGGTCAATGACAAAATCAAGATGGAAATCAAAAAAGTTTGTGAATTGAATGACAATGCAACACAAGCTACCAAAATCTCTGGGATACAGAAAAAGCAGTACTAAGAGGGAAGTTCATAGCACTAAATGCCTACATCAGAAAGACAGAAAAATCACAAATTAAATGTGAAAACTCAGGGAACTAGAAAAACAAGAACAAACCAAACCCCAAGCTAGCAGAAGAAAAGAAATAACAAAAGATCAGAGCAGAACTAAATGAAATCAAAACCAAGAAAATCATACAAAGGACCAATGAAATGAAAAGTTAGTTCTTTGAAAAGATAAATAATATTGACAGACCACTAGCTAAATTAACCAAGAAAAGAAGAGAAAGGATTCAAATGAGCTCAATTAGAAATGAAAAAGGAGACATTACAGCAGATACAGCAGAAATACAAAAGATCATCTGAGACTACTACAAATACCTCTATGCACATAAACTAGAAAATCTAGAGGAAAAGGATATATTTTTGGAAACAACAAACCTCCCAAGCCTGAATTAGGAAGAAATAGAAATCCTGAACAGACCATTAATGAGTAGTGTGATTGAATCAGTAATAAAAAATCTCCCAACAAAAAAAAGCCCAGGACCAGCGGGATTTACAGCCCAATTCTACCAGACCTACAAAGAAGAACTGGTAGCTATCCTACTGAGATTGTTCCATTACATAGAGAAGGAGGGCACCCTCCCTAACTCATTCTACAAAGCCAAGAAAGGACACCACAAAAAAGAAAACTATAGACCAATATCCCTCATGAGCACAGATGCAAAAATCCTCAACAAAATACTAGCAAACCAAATCCAACAGCATATATAAAAAAATAATTGACCATGATCAAGTGAGTTTCATCCTAGGGATGCAAGAAGGTTTAACATACACAAATCAATAAGTGTAATTCACCACATACACAGCATTAAAAACAAAAACCATGTGATTATCTTAATAGATGCAAAAAAGGCATTCGTTAAAATCAAGCACCGCTTCATGATAACAACCCTTAACAAACTAGGCATAGAAGGAACATACCTCAAAATAATAAAAGTTGTATATGAAAAACTCACAGCAAACGTCATACGGAACAGGGTAAAGTTGAAGGCATTCTCCCTAAGACCTGGAACAAAACAAGGATGCCTACTTTGCCTACTTTCACCACTTCTATTCAACATAGTACTGGAAGTCCTAGCTAGAGCAATCAGGCAAGAAAAGGAAATAAAGGGCATCCAAATTGGAAAAGAGGAAGTCAAACTATCCATTTGCTGATGATATGATCCCATATTTATAAAACCCTAAAGATGCCTCCAAAAGACTCCTAGAACTAATAAATAAATTCAGTAAAGCCTCAGGTTACAAAATTAATGTACACAAATCAATAGCATTTCTATATACTAATAACAGCCAAACTGAGAAGCAAATCAAAAACTCAATCCTATTTATAATAGTTGAAAAAAATACCTAGGAATATCCTTAATTAAGGAGGTGAAAGATCTCTACAAGGAGAACTACAAAACACTGATGAAAGAAATTGTTGAAGACATAGACAAATGGAAATACATCCCATGCTCGTGTATGGAAGGATGAATATTGTTAAAATGTCCATCCTATCCAAAGTGATTTATAGATTCAATGCAATTCCCATCAAAATACTAACACCATTTTTCAGAGAATTAGAAAAAACAATCCTAAATTTCATATGGAATCCAGAAAGAGCCCAAATAGCCAAAGCCATCCTAAGTGAAAAGAACACATCTGGAGGCATCATATACCTGACTTCAAATTATACTACAAAGCTATAGTAATCAAAACAGCATGGTACTGGTATAAAAGTAGACACACAGATTAATGGAACAAAATAGAGAACCCCAGAAATAAAACTACACCTTAAACCAACCAACCTTTGACAAAGCAGACAAAACCATACACTGGGGAATGGATGCCCTATTCAATAAATGGTGCTGGGAAAATTGGATAGCCACATGCAGAAGAATGAAACTGGATCCCTATCTCTCATCATATACAAAAATTAACTTAAGATGGATTAAAGACTTAAATGTAATACCTGACACCATAAAAATTCTAGAAGAAACCTTAGGAAAAACTCTTCTGGACATTGGCCTAGGCAAAGAATTTATGACTAAGACCCCAAAAGCAAATACAACAAAAACAAAAATAAATAAATGGGACTTAATTAAACTAAAAAGTTTCTGCACAAAGGAAATAACCAATAGAGTAAATAGACAACCTATACAATGGGAGAAAATATTCACAAACTATACATCTGACAAAGGACTAATGTCTATAATCTACAAGGAACTCAAAGAACTTAGCAAGAAAAAAAAAAAAAACAACCCCATTAAAAAGTGGGCAAAAGGCCAGGCGCATTGGCTCACACCTGTAATCCTAGCATTGTGGGAGGCCAACATTTGAGCCAAGTGGTTTGAGACACAGCAAGACCTTGTCTCTTCCAAAAACAAAAAAATTAGCCAGGCATGGTTGTGCACACCTGTAGTCTCGGCTACTCAGGAGGCTGAGGTAGATCTCTTGAGTCCAGGAGTTTGAGGTATAGTAAGCTGTGATGATGCCACTGCACTCTAACCTGGGCAACAGACCAAGACCCTGCCTTAAAAAAGAAAAAAGTGGGGAAAGACATGAACAGATATTTTTCAAAAGAAGATATACAAATGGCCAAGAAACATGAAAAAATGCTCAACATCACTAATTATCAGGGAAATACAAATTAAAATCACGATCAGACACCACCTTACCCCTGTCAGGATGGCCATTATTAAAAAGTCAAAAAACAATAGATGTTGTCATGGGTGTGGTGAAAAGAGAATACTTATACAGTATTGATGGGAATGTAAATTAGTACAACCTCTATGGAAAACAGTATGGAGATTCCTCAGAGAACTAAACGTAGACCTACCATTCAATCCAGCAATCCCACTACTGGGTATCTACCCAAAGGAAAAGAAGTCATTATATCAAAAAGGCACATGCACTCATATGTTTATTGCAGCACAATTCACAATTGCAAAGACAGGAAATCGATCTAAGTGCCCATCAACTGATGAGTGGATAAAGAAAATGTGGTATATATATATATTAATACCATGGAGTACTACCCAGCCATAGAAAGGAATGAAATAATGTTGTTTGCAGCAACTTAGATGGAACTGGAGACCATTATCTTAAGTGAAGTATCTCAGGAATGGAAAAAAAAATACCACACGTACTCATTTATAAGTGGGGGCTAAGTGATGGGTATACATGGTCATAGAGAGTGGTATAATAGACTTTGGAAACTCAGAGGGAGGGTGGGAGGAACGTGAGGGATCAAAAATTACCTACTGGGGCTGGGTGCTGTGGCTTACACCTGTAATCCCAACACTTTGGGAGGCCAAGGTGGGAGGATCGCTTGAGACCAGGAGTTTGAGACCAGCCTGAGCAACATAGCAAGACCCTGTCTGTACAAAAAATAGAAAAATTAGCCAGCTATAGTGGCATGTGCCTGTAGTCTCAGTTACTTGGGAAGCTGAGGCAGGAGGGTTGCTTGAGCCCAGAAGTTTGAGGCTGCAACGAGCTATGATGAGGCCACTGCACTCTAGCCTGGGCAACAGAGTGAGACCTTGTCTAAAAAAAAAAAAAATTATCTATGGGGTACAATGCATACTATTTGGGTGAAAGGTATACTAAAAGCCCTGACTTCACCACTGTACAACTCACTCATGTATCAAAAAACCACTTGTACCCCCTAAATCTATTGAAATAAAAGAATAATAATTTGAATAGTAAAAATGTAGTGCACATAAAGATTATAACCACAATGAGAATTTGTACACCATAACAAAAAACAAAAAGAACCTACTCCATTGGGAACCAACTAAAAACATCATGAAGAAAGTTAAGTCCAAGTTCTTCTTTAGAGACTTGTTGCAGCCAAGAAATAATTCAGTATTCCATCCAAATTATAGGCAAATAATTAAAAAACTCAAAAACAATGGTCAGGGCTAGAATCTAATAATAGGTGTGCTGTAGTTTTCTTCTGAAACATAATTTTTCTCTCTGCAGTCCCCCTTTATTATCAAAGAGAAATCATAATGAGACCAATTTTATTTACATTACAAGTTTTAGTCTTATTATACTTGGCCTGATTATTTGCATGAAGTGCAACAGGAATAGTGACTGGCCATGTACGTTCCTTTTAAGTTGGCTTTGCTGGAACTTTTTTTAAAGGAATGTCAGATTAGACTTTTAAAAGCCTCTCAAGGCTAGGAAGCCAAGCCAGGGATTCACCATCAGACTGTGCCTTTAATAACTCTACGATTTGGGTGAATTCCTCGCTTCCTGTGGTCCCCCAAATATCTTGAAGTTCCTGGGCCTGTCAGAAAGTGACATTTTTAACTTATCACTAGGTGAGTAACCATGTAAGGGAACCATGTGGACAAGGTACCAGGCCAGTCTTTTTCCAAGTCTATTGGCTTTATAAAGTCAATCTCAAGCCCTCAAAGCAGTCTTGTCATATTTGAAAATATGACATTCCAGTCAAAGTCTTAATAAAATAACCAGTGTTTTCAGTGTGTCCTGTTACAAAAGAAAATAGTTTCTTATTGAACTTATGCAAATAACTATATTGCTATAAAATAAGAATGCTTACGAACAGTTTCCAAATTCTGGAGAATTCAGGTAGAGAAAGAAAGGTAAATATTTCAATTTTGCTCACAAAAAGTATACTTTATCCAATTACTGTAAGATATAAATAGCTCAAAAGAAAAAAGTTTTCTTGACTCTGGAAAACAAAACATAAAAAGAATGAGCAATGTTTCAAAAAAAGTCACAAAAATCAGTTTAGTCCATTATCAGCTCAGTCCCATTTAATTCTTGTTCTGCTTGTGTTAGGTTAGCAATCTTCATGAATGCATCAGGTTTTTATTAGTGTTCTGGAACTTTTTACCAAGTCCAATGATGTGATTTCAAAAGTTATCAGAAACCTGTATTCAACAATATTTGTCAGAGTGTTTTTCACAGAAATCAATTTTGAACTATGGTTGATTGCAAATGCATCTAGAGAAGAATTCAAAACAATAACTGTGGATGACAAAAACTTAGAGTAGCTATGGTTAAAATTCAATGGAAGCTTGCAATTGACAAGGAAATTTAGTTATTTCTAATACATGCAGCATTTTAAGATAACAACCAGAATCATGACTGATAGTGTCACATCAGGACTTTCAGACTTTAATAAATTTCATGTAGTCTTTAGAATACTCACATTAATAACACATCCATACAAATATAACTTTAGAAAAGAGTTAACATAGTCAAAAATATGGCTGATAACATATTAGATTTTTATGAATTTATACAATTTTTTGAACGTTTGTATCAATAACACATCTGTAAATGCAGTTGAAATAAGATCCAGTATCATTTACCATTTGACAATGCCTCCTGTACAATTTACCAAATAAGTCTAATCATTTAATAGGTCTATAACATAAGAGATACATTCTTTGATGCTTTCTAGGGGCCTAACTGGAAAATCCCAAACTTAATTTTTGGCCAAAAAGACTTAATTTGGCATTTCAATCCCAGGGAAACTTGCCAAAGATGTCAAAACTTTTAAAACACATGAAAAAAACAGAACCACAGGTTATTGTTACATAATAATTATTCATTCAACCAGAGTGACCATTGAAAGATTTCAAAAGCAATACAAAAAGTTGCGTGGGTATAAAAACCTTAACCCTTTTAAAGCTCAGTTTTCCTAAGTAATCAAAAACCTAATAAAGACAATGTGGAAATTATCTTGATAAAAAGAAATTCCAAAAAGAAAGAGATTTCAGAATGAAAAATCAAAACCTCTTGTAATTTTATTAAAAGCAAATCAATACTTTAAGAAAACCTTGTTGTACTAACATAGGAGATGATAATTTTTAGTTTTGCATTCATGTATTTTTAATATCAAAGCTCAATCTTTAGAAAGACATAAATAATTTCCTTTTAATTACAGCCAACTTAATCACATGCAAAATTTCTTTCATAAATTTTCTTTTCACAAACCTTATTATTACTTACATAGACCACTTATGACAGGCTTGGACTTTTCGTTTTGCCTTCCTCTTCCTCTTTCCTGTCATTTGGATAATACTTCCTCTTTCTTAAATAACAAGACATTTTACTTTAGGATAAAAATTTGCTGTACAAGATTCTTTCTCATACAAAATTATTCTCTTGTCTTTTTAACCTTCCTTACCACAAGTACATTTCATATCTATAACCTTCTTCACCTCTCTCTCCTACTTACTGGTTACTCTAGTTACTTTCTATCTTGTTCTGTATTTTGAAACAACCTTTAAATAACCTCCCTATGAGACAAAATTATTCTTTTTCTCAATAAAGAACACATTTTTATGCCTGTCTTATAATTTTCTTTTCCTTTTTAAAAAAAAATTATTTTAAATTATCATAGGTACGTAATAGCTGTATATATTTATGGGGTACGTGTGATGTTTTGATACAGGCATACAATGTGTAATAATCAAATCAGGGTAATTGGGGTGTCCATCACCTCAGGCATTTGTCATTTCTTTGTGTTAGGAACATTCCAATTCCATTCTTTTAGTTATTTTAAAGTATACCCTAACTTATTGTTGACTATAGTCACTCTGTTGTGCTATCAAATATTGTTCATTCTGTCTAACTAGCTATTATTTTTGCATCCATTAACCATCTCCACTTTATCCCCCCTCCCCACTACCCTTCCCAGTCTCTAGTAACTGTCATTCTACTCTCTATCTCCATGAGATCAATTATTTTAATTTTTAGCTCCCACATGTGAATGAGAACATGTGAAATTTGTTTTTCTGTGCTTGGCTTATTTCACTTAACCTAATGTTCTCCAGTTCCATCCATGTTGTTGCAAATGGCAGGATTTCATTCCTTTTTTGTGGCTGAATAATATTCTACCGCACATATGTACCACATTTTCTTTATCTATTCATCTACTGACACTTAGGTGGATTCTAAATCTTGGCTATTCTGAACAGTGCTACAATAAACATGGGAGTGCTGATATCTTTTCAATATACTGATTTCCCTTCTTTTGGATATATTTAATATATTGAGCAATAGAACTGCTGGGTCATATGGTAATTCTATTTTCAGTTTTTTGAGCACCCTCCATTCTGTTCTCCATAGTGGTTGCACTAATCTGCATTTCCACCAACAGCGCAGGAGTGTTCCCCTTTCTCCACATCCTTGCCAGCGTTCATAATTGCCTGTCTTTTGGATAAAAGCCATTTTAAATGGGTGAGATGCTGTCTCATTAAAATTTTAATTTGCATTTCTCTGATGACTAATGATGTTGAGCATTTTTTCATATACCTATTGGCCATTTGTATGTCTTCTTTTGGGAAATGTCTATTCAGATCTTTCACCCATTTTTTAATTGGATTATTTGATTTTTTTTCCTATTAAGTTGTTCGAACTCCTTAATGTTCTACTGATTAATCCCTTGTCAGATGGGTAGTTTGCAAATATTTTCTCCCATTCTGTGGGTTTTTTTCACTCTGTTGACAATTTCCTTTGCTGTGCAGAAGCTTTTAGCTTAATGTGATTCCATTTGTCCATTTTTGCTTTGGTTGCCTGTGCTTTTGAGGTATTGCTCAAGAAGTCCTTGCCCAGACCAATGTTCTGGAGCACTTCCCCAATGTTTTCTTTAGGTAGTTTCATAGTTTCAGGTCTTTAATTTAAGTCTTTAATCCATTTTTATTTCATTTTTGTATAGGGTGAGAGATAGGAGTCTAGTTTCATTCTTCTGTATATGGATATCCAGTTTTCCCAACACTGTTTATTGAAGAGGCTTGCAAAAAAAATCTCATAACCAATTATTTTATTTTGTTTTATTTTATTTTTATTATTTTTTTTAAATTTCAGAATATTATGGGGGTACAACACTCTTGCTATATATATTGCCCATGCACTGCCTGTGTCAAGCTACAATCATGGTCATCCCCCAAACTGTGCTCCCCACATCCGTTCAGTGAGAGTTTTCCCATCCCCTCCACCCCCCTCCCGCCTGCCCGCCCCCTGATGAATATTATTGTCCTGTGTGATGTAAGTGTTGATCAGTTAGTACCAATTTGATGGTGAGTACCAGTGGTGTTTCTTTTTCCATTCCTGTGACACCTCGCTTCGAAGAACGGGTTCTAGCTCCAACCAGGATAATACCAGATGTGTTAATTCACTATTGTTCCTTATTGCTGAGTAATACTCCATGGTATACATATACCACATTTTATTAATCCACTCGTGTATTGATGGGCACCTGGGTTGTTTCCACGTCTTTGCAGTTGTGAATTGTGCTGCTATAAACATTCATGAGCAGATGTCTTTGTTACAAAATGTCTTTTTTTCCTTTGGGTAAATACCCAGTAGTGGGATTGCTGGGTCAAATGGTAATTCTACTTTTAATTCTTTGAGGTATCTCCATATTACTTTCCATAGAGGATGTACTAATTTGCAGTCCCACCAGCAGTGTATGAGTGTTCCTATCTGTCCACATTCCCGCCAACATTTGTTGTTTGGGGATTTTTTGATATGAGCCAATCTCACTGGAGTTAAGTGATATCTCATTGTGGTTTTGATTTGCATTTCCCTGATGATTAGAGACGTTGAGCAATTTTTTATGTTTGCTGGCCATTATTCTGTCTTCTTTGGAAAAGTTTCTGTTCATGTCCTTTGCCCATTTTTTAATAGGGTTGTTTGATTTTTTCTTGTTGATTTTCCTAAGTTCTGTGTAGATTCTGGTTATCAGCCCTTTATCAGAGGTGTAGCATGCAAATATTTTCTCCCATTCTGTGGGTTGTCTGTTCCCTCTAGTGATAGTTTCCTTGGCTGTGCAGAAGCTTTTTAATTTGATCAGGTCCCATGTATTTATTTTGGTTGCTGCTGTGATTGCTTTGGGGGTCTTCTTCATAAATTCTTTGCCTAGGCCAATGTCCATAAGAGTTTTTCCAATGTTTTCTTCGAGAATTCTTATGGTTTCATGTCTTAGGTTTAGATCTGTTATCCATTGTGAATTGATTTTTGTGAGAGGTGAGAGGTGTGGGTCCAGTTTCAGTCTTCTACATATGGCCATCCAGTTTTCCCAGCACCATTTATTGAATAGGGAATCTTTTCCCCAGTGTACTTTTTTTGGGATTTGTCAAAGATCAGGTGACTGTATGAGGTTGCTTTTATATTTGGGTTCTCAGTCGTGTTCCATTGGTCAACGTCTCTGTTCTTGTGCCAATACCATGGAGTTTTGGTTACTATAGCCTTGTAGTATAGTTTGAAGTCTGGTAGATAGATGCCTCCCAATTTGTTCTTTTTGCTTAAGATTGCTTTGGCTAGACGGGGTCTTCTCTGGTTCCACATGAATCGTAGAATTATTTTTTCTAGATTGGCAAAAAATGATGTTGGTATTTTGATAGGGATTGCATTGATTCTGTAAATCAATTTAGGTAGCAAAGCCATTTTTACTATGTTGACTCTGCCTATCCAAGAGCATGGTAGGGTTTTCCATCTATTTACATCCTCTACAATTTCTTTTCTCAGTGTTTCGTAATTCTCTCTATATAGGTCTTTGACCTCCTTAGTTAGATGTGTTCCTAAATATTTAATTTTCTTTGGTGCTATTGTGAAAGGTATTGCATCTTTAATTTGTTTCTCGGCTTGATTGTTATTAGCATATATGAAGGCTATGGGTTTGTGTGTATTAATTTTGTATCCTGAGACTTTGCTGAATTCATTTATCAATTCCAGTAATCTCTTGGTTGAATCTTTGGGGTTTTCTATGTATAATATCATATCGTCTGCGAATAGTGAAAGTTTGACCTCTTCTGCCCCCATCTGGACGCCCCTGATTCCTCTGTCTTGTCTAATTGCTCTGGCTAGGACTTCCAGCACTATGTTGAAAAGAAGTGGAGATAGTGGGCACCCTTGTCTGGTGCCAGTTTTAAGGGGGAATACTTTCAATTTTTCCCCATTCAGTATGATATTGGCTGTGGGTTTATCGTATATGGCTTTAATAGTTTTGAGGTATGAGCCATCTATGCCTATATTGTTAAGAGTTCTTATCATAAAAGGATGCTGGATTTTGTCAAAAGCCTTTTCTGCATCTATTAAAAGGATCGTATAATCTTTGTTCTTGCTTTTATTTATGTGGTGAATTACATTTATAGATTTGCGTTGTTGAACCATCCCTGCATCTCAGGAATGAAGCCCACCTGATCGTGATGAATTATTTTTTTGATGTACATTTGAATTCGGTTTGCAAGGATTTTATTGAGAATTTTTGCATCTATATTCATAAGGGATATTGGTCTGTAGTTTTCTTTTTTTGTTGTGTCCTTTCCTGGCTTTGGTATCAAGGTGATATTGGCTTCGTAGAATGAGTTTGGGAGGACTCCTTCCTTCTGGATATTTTCAAATAATTTCTGCAGTATAGGCACCAGTTCTTCTTTGTAGGCTTGGTAGAATTCAGGTGTGAACCCATCTGGTCTGGGACTTTTTTTTGTGGGAAGATTTTTTAATTACTGCTTCGATTTTGGTGCTTGATATTGGTCTGTTTAGAAATTCTGTTTCTTGCTGGTTGAGCCTAGGGAGGTAGTACGTTTCTAAGAATTTGTCTATTTCCTCCACGTTTTCATGTTTGTGGGCATAGAGATTTTTGTAGTTTTCCAAGATGATGTTTTGTATTTCCATGGTATCAGTTGTGACTTCTCCTTTCTCATTTCTAATTGAGCTTATTAGAGTCCTTTCCTTTCTGCTTCTGGTCAACCTGGCAAGTGGCCTGTCTATTTTGCTTATCTTTTCAAAGAACCAACTTTTTGTTTTATTAATCTTCTGTATTGTTCTTTTGTTCTCAATTTCATTTAATTCTGCTCTGATCTTGGTTATTTCTTTTCTTCTGCTGGCTTTAGGATTGCTTTGCTCTTCCTTTTCCATTTCCTTAAGATGATTCATTAGTTTACTGATTTGTGACCTTTCTGTCTTTTGGATGTGGGCGTTTAAGGCGATAAGTTTTCCTCTCAGGACTGCTTTTGCTGTATCCCACAGATTTTGATAACTTGTGTCCCCATTATCATTTAGTTCGAAGAATCTTTTGATTTCCATTTGAATCTCCTCCTTGACCCAATAGTCATTCAGCAACAGATTGTTTAATTTCCATGTTTTTGGATGAAGATGTGAGTTTCTGTTGGAATTGATTTCTAATTTTATTCTGCTGTGGTCTGAAAAGATACATGGTATGATTTCTGTTTTTTTGAATTTGTTTAGATCTGTTTTGTGGCCTAGGATGTGGTCAATTTTAGAGAAAGTTCCATGAGCTGATGAGAAGAATGTGTATTCAGTGTTATTTGGGTGGAGTGTTCTGTAGATATCTGTTAGGCCCAAATGTTCTAGAGTCCTGTTTAGGTCTTTTGTTTCATTATTTAATTTTTGTTTGGAGGATCTGTTCCGTCAGTGGGGTGTTGAAGTCCCCTGCTATTATGGCATTGCTGTTTATTATGTTGTCTAGATCTAGCAGTATTTGCTTTATGTACCTGGGCACTCCTGTGTGGGGTGCATAAATGTTTAGGATTGTTAAATCTGCTTGTAAGATTTTTCCCTTCACCATTATATAGTGTCCATTTTTGTCCTTCTTTACTTTTGTTGCTTTAAAGTTTATATCATCTGAAATAAGGATGGCTACTCCGGATTTCTTTTCGTTTCCATTAGCCTGGAAAATTGTATTCCATCCTTTCACCTTGAGTCTGAATGCGTCTTTGTGTGTAAGGTGTGTTTCCTGAAGACAACAGATACTTGGCTTGTATTTTTTAATCTATTCAGCCAGCCTATGTCTCTTCAATGGGCAATTCAAGCCATTTACATTTATTGAGAGAATTGATATTTGGGGTAAATTTCTGATTATTCTATTGGGTGGTGTCTTTTGTTTTACCTCTTGCGTCATTGTGGAATCTGGTTTCTGGGGTTTTAGCTTTTGCGTAGTTTTACATAGGTGGGTGTCTGTTGCGCTGGTTAGTGTGTAATGCAGATCTAAGCACTTCTTGCAAGGCTGGTCTGGATTTCACAAATTCTATCAGTGATTGCTTATCTGGAAAATTCTTTATTTCTCGCTCATATAAGAAGCTTAGTTTGGCAGGATACAGAATTCTGGGTTGGCCTTTGTTTTGTTTTAGGAGACTGATGATGTCTCCCCATTCCCTTCTGTCTTGTAAGGTTTCAGCTGAGAAATCTGCAGTTAATCTGATCGGTTTCCCTTTATAGGTTACCTGCTGTTTTAGTCTTACAGCTCTGAGGAGTGCCTCTTTTGTGTTTACTTTGGTCAGTCTAATAATTATGTGGCGTGGTGAATGCCTTTTCACGTTGAGTCTCCCAGGAGTCCTGTGTGCTTCTTGTACTTGGATACCGAGATTTCTGGCTAAGCCATGGAAATTTTCCTCTACCATTCCTTCAAATAGATTTTCCAGTCCATGTGAATTTTCTTCCTCTCCCTCAGGGATGCCTATGATCCTTATGTTTGGCCTCTTTACACAATCCCACATTTCTTGTATGCTTTTTTCATGCCTCTTGTTTTTGTGTTCTTTCTCTTTGACTATTTTATTTAGTTAATAGGAGTTCTCTTCTAGCTCTGAAATTCTTTCCTCTGCATGGTCCAGCCTATTCTTAAGGCTTTCCACTGTGTTTTGTAGATCCTTGAATGCTTCTTTCATTTCTAGGATTTCTATTTGATTTTTCCATAATATTTCTATTTCTTTGGAGAATTTTTCATTCATTTCTTGCATTTTTCTTGTGGTTTCTTTGTGCTGGATTCAATTTTCTCTTGAATTTCATTGAGCTTTCTTATAATCCATAAACGAAATTCCTCTTCTGTCATTCTACCCATTTCATTTGAGTTGGTATCCATTGCTGAGGAACTGATGGTTTCTTTTGGGGGTGACTTTTCACTCTGATTTTTCATGTTCCCTGAGTTCTTTCGCTGGTTTTTTCTCATCTGGCCTCTTGGTCGAGAGCTGGGGGTGTTAGGGCTAGTTTATGGCCCTGTCTCTAGGCCCACGATTTTCGTTCCTTGGCAGAGCCAGGGAGAGAAGTAGTGGCCTGTATTGCCTTAGGTGTATTTTAGCAAGTTTGGTGGATCTTGAGTTATCTCTGGCCTGTTGTCTTCTCCTCTTCCCGGTGGAGTGTGGTGAGAATGACCTCCCAGCTTGGGCTCTAAGCTAGTGAATTGTACTTGAGGATATGAGTCCACAGCTCCCTATTAGCTAGGTATTCTGTTATGTCCATGGCAGACTCTGATCCCCCAGTTGGGGTATGCAAAAGCCCCGCACTTTGGTAGGGGCCTTGTAGCTACTAGGGGTTACTTTGACCCTGCTCGTCCTGAGGTGCAGGTAGAAACACAATTTCTTTTGGTTGCAGTGTGAGAGTTGAATTGGGAAAATTCTACACAGCTCAGAGGTTGCTTATCTAGCTGCTTGTGTCTGCCCTTCTGATGTGCGTCTCCGCGTGATACTGGTTGATAGGGGGATCTCCAATTGTGCACCCCTTTTCCACCACTAGACCCCAAGGCGAGGCGGGTGGCCGTCTCTATCCCCAGCAGTCTCCACTGGGGGGATGTTCCCATGGAGAGGGGGGAATAGTGGCCACTGGAAGCGCTCTTGGATGGCGTGAAATTCCCTAATGATGTGGGCAGGGTTATGGGGAGCTGCTCTGGTTCAGCCTGTGGCTCTTGAGGTATTTGGTTGTCATGAGAACCAGCAGTTATACCAAATGAGTCACTATAGCCAGCAACCTTCAGAATGACCGATCTCTGGGGTATAGGAGGGCTGGGACCTGAAGGGCGGGCACTAGGACCAGCACGTAGCAGACTTGTGGGAGGCCAGAGCCAGGGTAGCAGAACCAGATGGACGAGCTGCAAACTGTTTCCAATACACTACAGTTCCAGGATCTCATCCCACCTGGAATCCACGGATGCAGCTGTCCCTGGCCACCAAAGGCAAAGCCTGTCTCGCCCCAGCAGAAGAGCCCCGGGCCGGGCCGGGGCGGAGCTAGAGACGCGGCTCACAGCTCCGGGTGGGCGCCTTTAAAGATGGCTGCCGCCGCCAGCCTGGCGCACAGCCGGGCTCCGAGCCAGGAGCGCAGCTTTTCTCTGCCGGCCGCAGCTGCAGTTGCTAGCAGTCTCTAAGGGCGTGTCCCGCTCTCCGTTAAACTCCGGGGCCCAGTCCCGCTGACTTCTAGTGGCGCAGTGTTGGCCTGCGGGTTCCCGCGCACTGTCCCGGGAAGCTGTATGTCGGTCCCCGCCCAGTTCCTCCCCAGCCCTCAGCAGTCTCTGTATATTGCAGCTGAGAGTTGTGTTTGGCTCTCGCAATTGTCTCCTCTCCACAGGGTCTGCTGCCTCGCGCAACCGCTTTGCCCCAACTCTGGGCTTGTCCCTGACTGCCTGTATGGGGAGGCGCGTAACCGCTTGGGGGGGCAGGTCGTGCTGCGCCGACCTGGCGAGTGCGTCCTTCCCGCGCTCTGGGCTCTATTGTGCTCCGTGCGCCCTCCGATCTTTGTGAAAATTTTGTACCTGTTTTCTTGGGCTGGGTGTTCGGCGTTGTTTCTCTGTAATTCACAATGCTGTTTTCGGAGTGAGCGGTCCGTGCTCGCAGGCAGCCGCTGGCGTTCTTCACCTCCTTCCCTGGGAGCGGTGCGGTGGGAGGACTCTATCACACCGCCATTTTTTTCCTCCTGTCCTCATAACCAATTATTTTAAACTGATGACAACTTAATTCTGCTTTCAACAAACAAAGAAACAAGCAAAGAGAAAGCTAAAAATAACTCTGTAGTTTAACTCCATACCCACCTCCTGCTTTTTGACTTTTTGTTATTTCCATTTATATCTTTTTATAAAATCTGTCTCTTAAAAAGTTACTGTAGTTATTATTTTTGATATGTTTATCTTTTAGTCTTCCTACTCAAGATATAAGTGGTTAACATACTGCAATTACAGCAATAGAGTATTCTGTATCTGTCTGTATACTTATTGTTACCAGTGAGTTTTATATCTTCAGATGATTTCTTATTGTTTGTTAATATCCTTTTCTTTCAGATTGAAGAACTCCCTTTAGCATTTCTTGTAGGGCAAGTCTGGTGTTAACGAAATCCCTCAGCTTTTGTTTGTCTGGAAGTCTTTATTTTTCCCTCATGTTTGGAGGATATTTTTGCAGCATATAATACCCTAGGGTTAAGGTATTTTTCCTTCAGCATTTTGAATATGTCATGCCACTCCCTCCTGGCCTATAAGGTTTCCACTGAGAAGTCTGGTGCCAGAAGCATTGGAGCTCCTTCATATGTTATTTTTTTCTTTTTTCTTGCTTATATTATAACTCTTTAATTATCCATGACCTTTGGGAGTTTGATTATTAAATGCCTTGAAGTTGTTTTATTTGGGTTAAATCTGTTTGGTGTTCTATGAACTTCTTGTACCTGATATTGATATCTTTCTCTAGCTTTGGAAAGTTGGCTATTGTTGTTTTTTTGAATAAAATTTCTACCCCAGTGTTTCTCTCTACTACCTCTTTAGGGCCAGTAACTTTTAGAGTCACCCTTTTGAGGCTATTTTCTAAATCTTGTAGGAATGCTCCATTCTTTTAAATTTTTTTTCTTTTTTTCTCTTCTGACTGTGGATTTTCATATAGCCTGTCTTCAAGCTCACTAATTCTTTCTTCTGCTTCATCAATTCTGCTGCTGAGAGACTGTGATGCATTTTTCAGTTTGTCAATTGAATTTTTCAGCTACAGATTTTCTGCTTAATTTTTTTTTGTTATTCTAATCTCTTTGTTAAATTTCTCTGATAGCCTCATGAATTCCTTCTCTATGTTGCCTTAAAGTTCACTGAGCTTCTTCAGGACAGCTATTTTGAATTCTTTGTCTGAAAGTTCACATATCTCTGTCATTCTGGGATTGGTGGATTGGTCACCGGTGCCTTATTTAGTTCATTTGGTGAGGTCATGTTTTCCTGGATGATCTTGATGCTTATGGATGTTCATTGATGTCTGGACATTGAAGAGTAGGTATTTTTTCTTATCTTTGCAGACTGGGTTTGTTTGTACTCTTCTCTTTCTTGAGAAGGCTTTCTGGATATTCAAAGGGAATTGACTGTTGTGATCTAAGTCTTTGGTCATTGCAGCCATATCAGGACTAAGGGGCAAACCAAGCCCTATAATGCTGTGACTGTTGCAGACTCCTAGAGGTACCACCTTGGTGAGCTTGGGTAAGACACAAGAGAATTCCTTGGATTACCAAAGTCTCTCACTGTCTTCCCTCACTTTCCCCCAAGTACAACAAGTCTCACTCTCCAGGCTGGGCTGCCTAAAGTTGAGGGAGAGGTGATGTGAGCACTCCCCCATGGCTACCACAGCTGGGACTGCACCAGGTCACACCTGAAGCCAGCCCAGTCTGACCCTGGTGTCTACTGCCTGGCTACTGCTAATGTTTACTTAAGCCCAAGGGCTCTTTAGTCAATAGGTGGTGAATTCTGCCATGACTGGATCCTTCCTTTCAGGGCAGGGATCAGTCTTGAAATGCCCTCTAGGACCTAAGACCTGGAATTAAGGACTTCAGGAATCTGCTTGGTACTTTGTTTTACTGTGGCTGAGCTGGTACTCAAGGTGCAAGACAATGTCCTTTGTATTCTTCCCATTCTTTCACCTAGTGGAAGGAGTCTCTCCCTGAGTTGCACTGCCTAGAGTTGGGAGAAGGGTGATGCAGTCACTATCTGGGCCACCACAGCTGGTGTCTTACTGGGTCACATGCACCCCAAGTCCACTGGCTCTGAGCCCAGTGCAGCAGCAGGTCTTGCCCAAGTACTGCAGAATTTGTGGCCTGACTGCCTTTCAAAATTATTCTGGGCCCCAGGCTGCTTTGGTCAGCTGGTGGTGGAGCTAAATCTTATTGCTGGGGAGGAGATTTCCCCTTTGACTGGGGCTGGTCTATAGCCTCCCTCAGTGGGTGCTGGCAGAATTCTGCCCAGGTTGTGCTGCCCTGTGAGAGGGCAGCCCTGAGTTCCAATGCAAAAGTCCCACAGTCACTTTGCTTTTCCTCCCCCAAGCACAAAAATTCTCTTGCTACCTGGTGCTGGCATGGCACTGCTAGTGGATGGGAAGGGGTGGTATAGGCAATGCAAAACTGTCTTTCCTACCTGCTTCTGTGCCTCTTTCCTTGATGTAGCATAAAACCAGATACTGTGATCACTCACCTGATTTTTGGTTCTTATGAAGTGCTTTCTTGCATGGATAGTTGTTCAATTTGGTGTTCCTGCAGGGGGATGATTGCTGGAGGGTTCTATTTGGCCATCTTTCTCTGCTTCCTCTTCCAATTTTTCTTATTAAGAACACTGCTCACATATATATTATTTGATACACTTTATATACAGAATTAAATATATTGCATTTTTAACTCTTAGTAACTTAAATTTTAGTGAAAATCTAGAAAGAAAGAAATCTTGAATTGTCTGTCACATATTATTTTACAAATGACAACCATTTTGTAATTTTTAGAAACATGTTTTCTCATAACATACTTCTTACCTTAATTGGAAATGACCCAGACATTTAATGAGTATTTATTATTTAACTTAACGTAACTTTAAGATTTTAAATTACACGAAAAGTTCATTTATAAGTGCTTAGATTTACTTTATTTATTTATTTTTAACATTTTACCTAGATTACTTATGAAAACTGAAATTAAGCAAAGTTAGTCATCATTTCCAGTTATTTTCCTGTTAACAATTTTTATAACTTGTGAATATTAGGTGTTCACTTAAATAAGAATCTTACAGTTAAATCTATAGGCATTTTGCCAATAACTCAGAAGGTTGTTGTCTTTCTTACCTTCTTTCTCTCTTTCTTTCTTTCAAAACAGGTTCTTGCCCTGTCACTCAGGCTGGAGTGCAGTGGTGTGATCATAGCTCACTGCAGCCTCCAACTCCTGGGATCAAGCAATCCTCCTGCCTCAGCCTCCTGAGTAGCTGGGACTACAGGTACACACCACTATGCCTGGGTAATTTTTAAATTTTTTGTAGAGATAGGGTCTTGCTATGTTGCCTAGGCTATTGATTATATTAAAATGACAGTATTAAACTAGTCTTATTCATCAAAAGATTTATTCAAGTCACTTGAATTTGGAAAATATTTGGGCTTACTAATTTATGAGTGTTCATTTATTTATAAGTCAATTTGGTACCATGTAGATAATATACAAATATAGACATGTGCACATAAAAATACAGACAGACACAAATAAAGATTTCATACCTTGATATTAAAATTTTAGTCATGACTTAGGTAAAAATCACTAGTTTAAGTGGACAGTTGAATTAAATTTTGCCTCTGTAAGTAGAACAAATTAGAGTTTATATGTTCCACATGGTTTATGTTCTTATCATGTTTTAGGAAAACCAGTGTAGCAAATTTACATCTCAAAGCACAGAGAAATAATTTAAGATTTCCAAAAGTTCAATGAAGTTTTGCATCTCCAAGGGTCTGTGAAATCCAGTAGGACATTTAAAGGGTACTGTCTGATATTGGGTAAAAGATTTAATTGGGCTTGCTTCCACTTTAATGGTGGTGGCTGAATATATTTTACCAATGTCAGTGGAAGATTGGGACCATAAGTGGTCCAAACCTTGAAAAAAATCATCAGTGTTATTCATTAGTTCTGATTTAGAAAAATTTTGTTGGATCTGTATTTCTATAATCTCAGTAGTTTCATTCTTATTCTGTAGTTGTTTCATTTGCTCCTTTGTTCCAAATTTAAATACATATTCCCTTTTGAGAGAGGGAAATGTGTGCATTATGAAATTCCAGAAATCTCTGCCTAAGAGATGTATGGGAACTGAGGGAACAAATGGAGAGGAATGAGTTTGGATAAGGGAGAAGAGGAGTTGGAGTCAAAAAGGACAAAGCCTCTGAAGTCTTTCTTTATTCAGAAATAGTTTCAAACATCTTTTTGTTTACCTCTTAAATGGAGGAAATATTTTTTTTTCAGAATTTCTTTGAGAAGTTTCGAGGTGCTATGGAAGTAAGTCCCCCGTTTCATTTGTCTGGTTCTAAAACCAGCTTTTTCTAATTGTATTAGCAAATAAATTACCTTATGCATTTTCAAAAGAGCCACATTTTGACCAGTGCTGCTTAGGACTATCCATCCTGGCTTAGGTGGATCCACTTATCTAAGTATTCGCAAGTAGAAAGATGATACTATTATACATAAAAGTAGCTGTTGTCGATAGAGGCAGTGCACCCTCAGCCTTAGAAGACACGTTTCCCATCTTGGTTGTTTTGAGTGAGACAAGCTATGTAGTGGATCAAATATGCTAATTATGATTCTTTCTTCCTGGAGATTTCACCCAGTGGGCTGAAAATATTCTCTATCTGTCTCAAATTTCCAAGTCCCCTCTTAAGAAGTGGCAAGGTGCTCATGGGCCAGAGATGATTATTCTTTACACAGTCTGCCAGCTGAGCAAAAAGTTGAAAAGTGTGGGGATTTTCCTATGACAGTGCTACACATTATGGGTGGTATATCCTGACACCTCTGATAGTTTTGATTTCCTGAAAGACATTTGGCTGGTGGGAGTGAGTGTCTCTTATCTTTGGAGCAAGAGTGCCCTTATGCAATCAAAAAGGAGAAAGCAAGGAAAGGTTGTCTTGACTCAAACCTCCGGGGAAACAGTTGACAAAGCTCCTATTTTACCTTGCCCTAGAATTCAACAGAACCCTTACTTTGAATTCATAGCAGTAACTCTTGTTCTGAGAGAGTCATTGTACCTCCTAGCCAAGACCAGCTTTAATAAACCAGAACTTTGACCAAGATGGGAGGTTCACTGATTCTGGAAGGAGCTTGTCTGTAGCATCCAGGAGGGGCATCGAGAATTTGGGAATGCAATTGGTTGGTTGCTGGTACCTGCATGAAGGGTGGAAGCTGTACTTGGGTGGTCCAGGGAGGTCACTCCTGAATCCTGTGGCTATGCCAGTATGTCAACTGAAATTAAGGCTGTTGAGGCAGAAATAATTTGATAAAGATTTATTGGATGCCTAATGTGAGGACTGACCCAGAAAAACACACCAACAAAATTGGGAGTGTTCCAGGGTCTGTTATAAGTTGGAAGGCTTTTATAAGAAAGTTTACGAGGTGGGGGGGACTCCTCATACCAGGGTTGTCCTTGTTCATTGGAGGGTACAATACAGAGGTTACACCCATTGGATACAGATTGCAACATAGGGTATATGTATACCATGGAGTATTACTCAGCAATAAAAAACAACAGTGAATTAACACATCTGGTATTATCCTGGATAGAGCTAGAGCCCATTCTTCAAAGCAAAGTATCATAAGAATGGAAAAACAAGCACCACTGGTCCTCACCATCAAATTGGTACTAACTGATCAATACTTATGTCACACAGGGCAATAATATTCATCAGGGGTTGGGCAGGTGGGAGTGGGGTGGAGGGGATGGGAAAACTCTCACTGAATGGGTGCAGGATGCACAGTTTGGGGGATGACCACGATTGTAGCTCTGACACGGGCAGTGCACGGGCAATATTTATAACCAAAGTGTTGTACCCCCATAATATTCTGAAATAAGAGGAAAAAAAAAAAACCCAGATTGCAACATAGGCTAACATGTCTATGTGCAAGATAATCAGTAAAACTTTATGATTCAAAAATAAATTTTCATCCTTTTCATTGTCAGTAGGTTGTGCATTGATTAGTACATTGACAAATTGATGAACTCATGTTAAGATTCTTTACTCAGGGACAGGATGTCACCACGAATCACAATACATTCCCACGGCAGGTTAATTTGAAAGCCTGTTTACTTTTAAAGTAACCTGTCAAATGTGACTTGTAGGTTACCACCATATATAATTTGTCATCCAAATTTGGAAACTTTTAGAGTGAAAGGTGGAGGTGGGGGTTATTAACAATTAACGCAGCCAGGAACAGCGGCTCAAGCCTGGAGGATCCCTTAAGCCCAGGAGTTTGAGGCTGTCCTGAGCTATGATTGTGCCGCTGCACTCCAGCCTGGGTGACAGAGTGAGATCCTGTCTCAAAACAAACAAACAGTTAGGTCGGAGCCGAGAGGAAGACACGCAAGCCTGGGGGCATGGTAAAATGCCGTTTATTTTGGGCACCTGGGTGCAGGTGGGTGGAGGCCGAAAAGGGTGTCCACCCAGAGGAAGGGAAGAGTGGCAAGTTTTATAGAAAGTTTGGGGAGGGGGAGTTCTTTCTGGAACAGCTGCCAGCCCCATCCCAGCCTTTGTAATTCAGAGCTATCTTTACAACCGCCAGAGCCTCTGGAGCCTGTGGGGGTCCTTATCTGACTTCTTCATCTACATCATATGTTTTTCAAGTTCCCACCCTGAGCAAGCCCAACACAAACAAACAAACAAAAACAACTAACACCAGGTCAATAGATAAAAACTGGGACTATCCTGGACAAATGTGATATGTAATCATCCTACTTATAGACCATTGTAAGGACTTGGGCTTTTTAAAAATCTGAGATGGGAAGCTATTGGAAGGTTTTGAGCAGAAAAGTGATATAATCTGATTGAGATAGCTCTGACTGCTATGCTGAGAGTGGATTGAAGGGGAGCAGGAACAGAATTAAGGAGAGGGACCAGTTAAGAAGCTAACAGAATCCAGGCAAGAAACTGGATTCTAGATATGTTGAAATTATGATCAAAGGCTTTATTGACAGATTGGATGTAGGGTGTGAGAGAAAGAGCAACCAGAAAAATGAAGTTGCCATTTACTGAGGTGGGGAGAACTTCAGGAAGAGCAGCTTTGGGGGAAAATCAGGAGCACATGTTAAATTTGAACATGTTAAGTTTGAGATACCTATTATACACCCAAGTGAGGATATTGAGGGGGCAGTTAGTATGTGAACCTGAATTCAGTTATCTCTATATATTTGGTGGTTGTCAATGTAGAGATGATATTTAAAACCATGAGACTGAATTTTTTTTAAAGAAAAGGAAGAGGACCAAAGACTAAGATCTGGGCACCATGGTAAGCACTAGGGGATATCGACCCAAGTAAATGACTGAGGCAAAAATCTCAATCAATGGAGGTTTTTTAAGCCAAGATTTTGAGAACACATCCGGGGAAAAACATGAACCGCAGACAAGCTGTGGCTGTTTTTCTGAAGGAGAGGTTGGAACCTTTAGCATTTTAAAGGCATACAGAGAAGGAAAAAGGCAGTGGGGGGAGGGTTATGAGGTAATGGTTACATTCTTGTGAGGCCCAAGAAGGCTACATTTTACATAAAATAAGGGAGTGAAGGAAGCATCAATTATGTAGATGCCTCTGGGTAGGTGGAAGAATGTCTGATTCTATCTTGCCTCCAGCTCTGTTACCTGTAAGACAAACTTGTAATACATTATTAGTGTGGACTTGGATAGGCTTTAGTTTTAGGTGCTAGACATAGGTACAGTTTGCATGTCCTTGCTTATGGGAGTTTGGCAAGGAATTTCCTTAATGAATGATTTGTGGGACAAATTCTTCACATGTGCCTGAGGTTTTTACCTTCTCTTTGACATAAGGCATTGGGGGGTGGCCCTGAGACTTTGATTTCCTTTTACAGGGAGATAAGGAAGAACCAGCAAAGGAAATGGTTAAGGAGCAGCCAGTAAGATAAGAGGAAAGCCAAGTAAGTGCAGTTTTCTAGAAAGCATTTCAAGCAAGAAGGAGAAATGAGTTTGTCAAATGCCTTGAGAGGTCAGGTAAGATGAAGACTATGAATTGACCATTGAACTTAGAAACATGCAGGTCATTGGGGACCTTGATAAAGTTGCTCTGGTGAAAGGTGGAGGGTAAAGCTTAATTGTAGTGGGATCAAGAGAAAATTGGAAGAAAAACATTGAAAGTAGCAAGTACATAGCAATATTTTGAGGAGTTTTGATGTTAAAGGACACAGAGAAATGGAGCAGTAGCTGAAGGCAGAAGCGCAGTCAAAAGACAGCTTTTTAGCATTGTAGAATAACAGCCTGTTTGCATGGTGCATGGGAAAGGTCCAGCAGAGGGGAAGAGATTGATGATAAGGGAGTGGGAATTTCTGCAGCAATGTCTTTGAGTAGGTAAGGGCATGGGGGTGGGGTGGGGCAAAAAGTGTGTTGACGGAAAAGAAGCCAAACTCTGTAAAATAATTTTAAAGGGTTTTATTCTGAGCCAAATTTGAGGACCATGACCCAGAGCCACATGCAAGAAACTTTGAGCAAGTGGACTCACTGTGGTTGGGTTACAGTTTGGTTTTATACATTTTAGGGAGATAGGGGTTACAGGTAAAATCATAAATCAATACATGGAAGGCATACATTGGTTTGGCCTACAAAGGCAGGCCATCTCGAAGTGGGGGCTTACAGGTTATAGGTGGGTTTAAAGACTCCTTGACTCGCAATTGGTTAAAAAAATGAAGCTTTGTCTAAAGGCTTGGAATGTTTTAGATAAGAGACTAGTCACTGGACATATTTATTGTGTAAATTGGAGACCTGCAGGTTTGTCTTGCATAGCCTTAGGCCTGTTAATGAGTTACAAAGGATATCTCCAAGCAGGGAGGGGGGCATGGTGAGGCATGTCTGACCTCCTCCTCATGGCAGACAATTTAGTTTTAGGATATCCTCTTGGCCAGGAGGGGGTCCATTCAGTCAGCCGGTGGAGGGGGGGGCTTTTATTTAATTTTAGTTCACAAGTGCATAAGGAGGGTGCTTGTGCTTGGAGCGAAGGCCATGTATCTCAGGTTATAGGAGAAAAGACAGAGTTTGCAGGTACAAATGCAGTTAGTCTGGTGGACTATGGTGGTAAAAACTCATGGATGTTCTCTCCATTTCTTCTATTTCCTAGGTGAAAAAGGAAGCAAAGGCACAGCTGAGGGTGAGCATGGGGGAGGAGATATTGGAGTTCTGAAGAGAAAGAAGGTCATCCAGGATAGGGACTGGACCAAAGAAATAAGGGTCCTCTTGAAGTTACTGATGATTAATCTAAAGTGAAACTAGTCCACAGGCTTCCATATTTTTTCCAGTTACATTTAGTTGTGCAGGTACCAGTGAGAAGGAGGAGTGTAACAGAGGTAAAAGTCTGAAAAAAGGCAATGAAATGTTTTAGGAGTTGTCTTTTTAAAACCTCCCACCCTTTTTGGGAATTTAAACCTGCATTCCTTCCAGAGGCCAGTAGTCAAAGGGGCAGAATAATGTTCTTAGCTATTTGTTTTCTATTAGTATCACAACCACAGGAGATGGCTCAACAGAATTGTCCAGACAAGGGTCTCAAGATTGTTGGGTCACAAGATTGTCATGACCAGAGATGAGGTCAACTGAAACCACCAATTATAGTTAAACAATAGTAGCCCGTCCAACAAAGGTAAAGAAAGACAAAGAGGGTCATTATATAATGGTAAAGGGAACAATTCAACAAGAAGACATAACAATCCTAAATATATATGCACCTAATACAGGAACTCCCAGGTGCATAAAGCAAATTTTACTAGAGCTAAGCAAAGAAATAAATAACACCATCACAATTGCTAGTGATCTCAACACCCAACTGTCAGAACTGGACAAATCCTCAAAGCAGAAAATAAATAAAGAAACAATGGACATAAACTGGACTCTAAATCAAATGGACCTAACTGACATTTACAGAACATTGTACCCCAAAACTACTGAATATACATTCTTCTGAGCAGCACATGGGACATTCTCCAAGATTAATCATATCTTAGGTAACAAAACAGGTCTCAACAAGTTCAAAAAAATCAAAATCATACCATATATCTTCTCAGACCACAGCAGAATAAAACTAGAAATCAATCACAAGAGAAACACTAAAACCTACACAAAGTCATGGAAATTAAACAACCTGCCACTGAACAATTATTGGGTCAAGAATGAAATTAAGATGGAAATCAAAAGAGTCTTTGAACTGAATGACAAAGGGGACACAAGCTATCAAAATCTACGAGACTCAGCAAAAGCATTCCTCAGGAGAAAATTCATAGCCTTAAATGCCTACATCAAAAAGACAGAAAGATCCAAATTAACAACCTAATGTCACATTTCAGGGAACTAGAAAAGGAAGAGCAAACCAAACCAAAAACCAACAGAAGAAAAGAAATAATGAAAGTCAGAGCAGAACTAAATAAAATGGAAAACAAACAAACAAACAAAAAAATACAAAGGATCAACGAAACAAAAAGTTGGTTCTTTGAAAAGATAAACAAAATTGACAGACCTCTTGCTAGACTAACCAGGAATAGAAGATAAAGGACCCAAATAAGCTCAATCAGAAATGAAAACGGAGACATTACGACTGATACCACAGAAATATTAGTATGAAACATCATCTGTGAATGCTACGAAAATTTCTACATGCGTAAACTAGAAAACATCAAGGAAATGTACAAATTCCTGGAAACACACAACCTCCCAAGACTCAGTCAGGAAGAAATAGAACTCCTGAATAGACCAATAAGAAACAACAAAATCAAAGCAGTAATAAAAAATCTTCCAACAAAAAAAGGCCCTGGACCAGATGGACTCATAGCCAAATTCTACCAGACCTACAAAGGAGAGCTGGTACCCATAGTACAGAAATTATTCCACAATATTGAGAAGGAGTGAATTCTCTGAACTCATTCTATGAAGCCAGTATCACCTTCATACCAAAGCCAGGAAAGGACACAACAAAAAAAGAAAACTACAGACCAATATCCCTTATGGATATGGATGTGAAAATCCTCAATAAAATACTAGCAAACTGAATTCAACAGCATATCAAAAAAATAGTCCACCATGACCAAGTGGGCTTCATCTCAGGGATGCAAAGATGGTTCAACATACATAAATCAATAAATGTGATTCACCACATAAACAAAAGCAAAAACAAAGACCATATGATCATCTCAATAGATGCAGAAAAAGCATTTGTCAAAATCCAGCACCCTTTCATTATAAAAACCCTCAATAAACTAGGCATACTAGGAACATATCTCAAGATTATAAAAGCCATATATGACAAACTCACGGCCAACATCATACTCAATGGGGAAAATTTGAAAACATTCCCCCTAAGAATTGGAAGAAGACAAGGGTGCCCTCTGTTACCAATTCTGTTCAACATAGTGCTGAAAGTCATAGCCAGAGCAATCAGGCAAGAGAAAGAAATAAAGGGTGTTCAAATCAGGAAAGAGGTGGTCAAACTATTGCTTTTCGCTGATGGTATGATCTTGTATCTAGAAAACCCCAAAGACTCCACCAAGAGATTCCTGGAACTGATAAACAAATTCAGCAAAGTTTCAGGTTACAAAATCAATGTACATAAATCAGTAGCATTTCTATATACCAATAACAGTCAAGCTGAGAGTCAAATCAAAGACCCAATACCATTCACAATAGCTACCAAGAAAATAAAATACCTAGGAATATACTTAACCAAGGAGGTGAAAGACCTCTACAAGGAGAACTATGAAACACTGAGGAACGAAATTGCAGAGGACACAACAAATGGAAAAACATACCATACTCATGGATTGGTAGAATCAACATTGTTAAAATGTCCATATTACCCGAAGTGATTTACATATTTAGTGCAATCCCCATCAAAATACCAATGTCATACATCACAGAACTAGAAAAAATAATTCTGTGCTTCATTTGGAACCAGAAAAGAGCCCAAATAGCCAAAGCAATCTTAGGCAAAAGAATGAATCTGGAGGCACCACATTACCAGACTTCAAACTATACTACAAGGCTATAGTAACCAAAACAGCATGGTATTGGTAGAAAAATAGAGACATAGACCAATGGAACAGACTAGAGAACCCAGATATAAAACCATCTCTTTACAGCCAACTGATCTTTGACAAAGCAGACAACAATATACACTGGAGAAAAGAAGCTCTATTCAATAAATAGTGCTGGGAAAATTGGATAGTCACATGCAGCAGAATGAACAAGGACCCCTATCTCTCACCACTCACAAAGATTAATTCAAGATGGATAAAAGACTTAAATGTAAGGTATGAAACCACAAGAATTGTAGAACAAAACATAGGAAAAACTATTCTAGATATATGCCTAGGCAAAGAATTTATGACTAAAACCCCAATGGCAATTACAGCAACAACAAAAATAAATAAATGGGATTTGATTAAACTAAAAAGCTTCTGCACAGCTAAGGAAATAATCAACAGAGCAAATAGACCACCTACAGAATGGGAGAAAATATTCATAAACTATACATCCAATAAAGGGCTAATATCCAGAATTTACAAAGAACTCAAGAAAATCAGCAAGAAAAAGATCATTAAAAATTGGGCAAAAGACACGAACAGAAGCTTTTCAAAAGAAGATAGACAAATGGCCAATAAACATATGAAAAAATGCCCAACATCACTAATCATTAGGGAAGTGCAATTTAAAACCACAATGAGATATCACCTTACTCCTGTTAGAATGGCTTTTATTAAAAAGTCCAAAAACAATAGATGCTGCTGTTGATGCAGAGAGAAAAGAATGCTTATACACTGTTGGTGGGACTGTAAATTAGTACAACCTCTATGGAAAACAGTATGGAGATTCATCAAAGAACTAAAAGTAGACCTACCGTTCAATCCAGCAATCCCACTACTGTGTATCTACCCAAAGGAAAAGAAGTCATTTTATCAAAAAGACACCTGTACTCAAATGTTTATTGCAACACAATTCACAATTGCAAAGATGTGGAATCAACCCAAGTGCCCATCAATCCATGAGTGGATTAATAAAATGTGGTATATGTATACCATGGAGTACTACTCAGCCATAAAAAAGCATGAATTAACGCCTTTTGCAACAATTTGAATGGAACTGGAGACCATTATCCTAAGTGAAATATTAAAGAATGGAAAAACAAGCACCACATGTACTTGCTATTAAATTGGAACTAACTGATGAGCACACGTGCACAGAGGGAAGCAAAACTCAGTGGAAATCAAGTGAGGGAGGGGCAAAAACCTCCCTAATGGGTATAATGAACACTATTTGGGTGATGGCCATACATACAGCTATGACTCATGCATTATAAAAGCGATCCATGTAACCAAAAACATTTGTACCCTCTTAATATTTTGAAATTTAAAAGATAATAATAATAGCCCAAAGCCATGACATGTGACACTGGTCACCTGGACCTGAGCCTAACTGCCAAAAACCCCCCTTTAAAAAACCTTGTTTTTCTTCTTAAAGGCAGGATGGTGGTCTTTTGAGACACTAGTCTGCTGCCTTCCTCATTTACCAGCAAATCAATAAACTTCTCTTTTTTGTCCCTCACACCGCTTGTTCTTTGTTCTCACTGATTCAGTCTCACAAGTTTTTGGTAATAGGATGGGCGTTAGATTTAACCAGTATTATAGTTTTCCCCAAAGAGTAAGGTGGATTAAGAAAGGGGCATGAAGTTGATTATAATTATTAAGCATGGAATTTAGGCTGGACAAGAAGGGGGGTGAGGACATGAGGAAGATGAGAGATAGAGAAAATATCTACGTTTGTCAGGCATGGTGCTAAATACAGTGTATGCATTATCTTGTGTAATTTCCACCCAGTAGAACTGTCATTATGCCCCTTACGATGAAGAAGCTGAGTTTTAGGAAGACTATAACTTGCTCAAGGTCACACAGCTGATAGGTAAGTGACAGACCAACATTAGTCCCAGGAACACTTATCTCCAAAGGCTTTGTACCTAACACTATTTTCTTTAACTGGAGGATTAGTAGGCATTTAAAAAATTGATGTGTGTGTAGAAAGGATGGTAATTTTGTCCAATATATTTTTGTTAATAGTTTTCCTTGTGTTAATTTTAAGATTTTTTGATGTACAGAATTCTTTAAAAGTTTATAGTAAAATCTATTTATTTTATCTTATCTTTAATTCCTACCCATCCTAAGATTAAATAAGCACCTATATTTTCTTCTAGCTTTTCATTTATTTATTTATTTTTACACTTGACTCTTTTTTCTTTTTGAGACGGGGTCTTGCTCTGTTGTCCAGGCTAGAGTACAGTGATATCATCATAGCTCACTGCCACCTCAGCCTCCTGAGGAGCTGGGACTACAGGTGCATGCCACCAGGCCCAGCTAATTTTTCTATTTTTTTAGAGATGGGGTCTTGCTATGTTGTTCATATTGGTCTTGGACTCCTGGCCTCAAGTGATCCTCCCACCTCAGCCTCCTAAAGTGCTAGGATTATAAGCGTGAGACAAGACACTGCACCCGGCCTTCCATTTGACTCTTTAATTGATCAAGAATTAATTAGTTATGCAATTTATGGTGAGATGCTATTTCCCCCCACTTTTTCAATTTTTACTAGTTTTGCAGCTTGTCAATTGTCCCAGCACCAGTCTTCAATAATGTATCAGTTTATTGATAATGCATAATCCACCTTTCTCATATGTTACGATTTTACAAATACTTAGGTCTGTTTGTGGACTACCTGTTCTATTTCATTGATTTATCTTTCTCGTGTTTTTATATATGTGAGAGAACATTTCCCATTATCACTGTTCATTTTCAAAAGTTTCTTAGACATATTGCATATTTGTTCTTTCAGATGCCCTTGGGAAAAGAAAAATAGCTCAGACTGCTCTGAGCTATGTGAGGTATGCAAAATTTATCAGGCCTAAAGAGACAAGAGTATAGGACTTGAGTCATGCCTCCCCAAATCCCCTTTGCACCCATGCCTAGGTGCAATTGTCTAAAGTCATTTTGCTCCAGACTAGCTGCCTCAGCTGGAATTTGTGACACAAAGAACAATCAATAGCTTGTAATTTTAATGTAAATTCTTGGTAAACAACTCAGGAACTGCCTCTTCTTCCCTTAAGAATCTACTTGAAACTGATGCTAATCAGAGTGTATATTCAGGGCTACTTGAATCTATGCTCTTGGGTTGCAATACTCAAGCTTGGCCCAATAAACTCTCTATTTATATTAATTTTGCCTCAGCTTCTTATTTTTGAGTTGACACCCTTCAGAATTATTTCTTAAGTTCTTAAATCTTATTGAAATATTAATTTTAATTTGTAAAGGAAAAATAAAAATTTTAGGACACCCCTCCCCAAAGTCATTACGCCAAAGGGAAGAACCGGACCCAAAACTGAGTCACACAAACACTGCCATCCTCTCCCCAATGAGGTACTGGGGTCCTCTTTTAAGAAATGAAGGAGCTGAGGAAATGACTAACCAGGGTTTTTTTCGTTTTTGGTAGACAGGGTGTGGGAGAGAAAAAGGAAGCCTGGAAGGTAAGGTGGTCTTCTTGTGCAGATAAGCCTCAGGAAAACAGGCCTCAGGGAAATGTTTTCATTCAGACCTTTAAGGGCTTCAGACTCTCAGCAAACCACTTCCAGATCAAATAAGCTGGGCCTGACTGCCTTTAACAGAGATTCTCTCCAGAGGCAAATCTCTCCCTGAGCCTCCCCACCTAGACAGCCTTGTTGCATTACTCCTGTTTGCCCGCATCCATCTCAAAATATGTCAAAGAAATGTCTTTTGGGGGTAAAATATTTATTTCCTTCAGCCCTAAAAAACACTCCTTCAAGATATATAGCCCCTATAAAATGAGTGCACGTCAATTATAACCTTAGGACTGCAGCTCTTTTTTTTTTTTTTTTTCCCGAGACAGAGTCTCACTAGCTCTGTCACCTGGGTAGAGTGCAGTGGCATCATCATAGCTCACTGCCACCTCAAACTCCTGGACTCAAGGGATCCTCCTGCCTCAGCCTCCCGAGTAGCTGGGACTCTAGGGTACCACCACGCCCGGCTAATTTTTTCTATTTTTAGTAGAGACGGGATCTCCCTCTTGTTCATGATGGTCTGCTGAACAAGAACTCCTGAGCTCAAGCTATTCTCCCGCCTTGGCCTCCCAGAGTGCTAGGATTACAGGCGTCAGCCACCACACCCGGCCAGGACTATAGCTCTTAAATGTCAATTACAAGTTTATCTCCACAGATGCAAACCAAGGAAGAGATATGATCACTCTTCTACCCACCCTGAGAAGATTCACAATGTTGACTACTTCCTCTACCCCCTTTTTTGAATGTTCATCTTATGTAGACTTACTGGGCACCGAATAGAACTTCACAAGAATACCACCAATTGCCTCACTGCTGCCTCCTGCATCCCTCCCCGCTTTCTGGTGTACCATTGTTTTCCTTTAAATGTGAAGTTCTCAACCCCTTCTATGGACAGCCCAGTCCACAACAGATACTTTGTGGGCTGTGCTTTTCCCTGGTATGTCCTCAAAATCTTGGCTTAATAAACCTCAACTGAGTATGACTTTCATTTTCTGTCACTTATTATTTAAGTTAGCAAATTATATTATGCCTATAAATTAATTTGGTCAGGATGGCAAGTTCACAACTTCTAGTCTTCCCATTCAGGAACAGGGTATGTCTCCATTCAAATCTCAATACATTAGAATAATTTCTTCACTTAGGTTTTATACATTGCTTATTAAAATTATTTCTAGGTAATTTATTTTTTTATGACTATTACAAATGGAATCTTATCTCCCCCACCCCAGTATATTTTCTGCTGCTTATTTCTAGTACATACAAAAGCCACTGATATATGGACACTTCTTTTTTTTTCCTTTAATTTTTTAAAAGATGGGGTTTCACTATGTTGCCTAGACTGGTTTCAAACTCCTGGCCTCAAGTGATCCTCATACCTCAGCCTCCTAAATAGCTGCAATTACAGGTGGGATCCACAGCTCCTGGCTTTTGGACACTTCTTATAAGCCTCCACTTAAACTGAACTCTTATTAAGTCTAACAATTTTTAGTTAATTCTTTTGGATTTTTAAAATAAAATATCAAGGTTGGATGTGGTGGGTCACATCTGTAATCCCAGCACTTTGGGTGGCCAAGGCAGGAGGATTGCTTGACACCTGGAAGTTAAAACCAGCCTGGGCAATAACCTGGTCTCTACAAAAAAAAATTTTTTAAATGAGCCAGGTGTGGTGGCACACACCAATAGTCCTAGCTACTTGGGAGGCTGAGGCAGGAGGATCACTTGAAAGCCCAGGAGTTCAGGTCTACAGTGAGCTATGATCACACCACTGCACTCCAGCCTGGGTGACAGAGGGAGACCCTTTCTCTAAAATAAATAAATCAATAAATAAAATAGCATATCATTACATGCTCTGCATAATATTGATAATTTTGTCTATTATCTAATAGTTTTAGTTTTTGTCTATGTTTTATACTATTACTATTTTACTAAAACTTTCCCCAAAATGTTGAAAAGGAAAGGTGTTAAAACACGTATCCATAAAATTTCTATTAATGGTAATGCCTCTAATGTTTCCCTCTAACATACAGTGTATTGTTGCTGTTAGTTTAAGATTGATATTCACAAACAAGTTGAAAGTTCCCCTTTAGACCTTATTTTTAAAGCAGTTTTAAAAAATGAGGAATATATCTTGAATTTAATCAAACACCACTTTGGCATGTATTAATCTGCTTGGTCTTTGAACTACCAAAGATATAATCATTTGTGTACTTGTTACCTTTTTATGAGAAGATCTTAAAAAGTCATCTCTTACTATTACAAATTGTAGAGCACCACACAAATAGCAATAAAAGTTAAATAACACATCCTTATTTTTTATATTTAGAAACAGCTTTAAGAGCATTTAATATTAAGATATTCAAAAAATCAGATGTCTATGTAGCAAACATAACATTTTCACCAAGCTAGAGTTATAAGGTATTTTAATTAAAATAAGTATTAGGCTGGGGTTGGTGGCTTACACATGTAATCCCAGCACTTTGGGAGGCAGAGGCAGGAGGATCCCTTGAGGCCAGGAGTTCAAGACCAGCCTGGGCAACATAGCCAGATCCCATCTCTACAAAAAATAGAAAAATTAGCCAGGCATAGTGGTGCGTGCCTGTAATCCTGGCTACTTACAAGGCTGAGGTGGGAGGATCGCTTGAGCCCAGAAGTTCTAAGTTGCAGTGAGCTGTGATTGCACCACTGCACAGCCTGGGCCACGGAGCAAGATCCCATCTCTTAAAAAAAACAAACTTATCAAATGCCTATTAGATGCAAAAAGCACTGTGCTAAGCAGCACTACTATGGAAAATAAAAAGATAAGCAAAATAGGTCCCTGGACATTCAGAGCTTAAAGCCTTATAGAGGGGCAACTGAGGGAGGGTGATAAGTACTAGAGGACTCCAGAGGAGTGAACAGTCACTGCCATTGGGAAGGAAAGTCAAGGACAGTTTCTAAAGGGGCAGCATGACCTGCTTTTTGTGGGACAGGCAACCTAGTGCCCAGCAGGTAGGCAGAAATGTGACCTAGCCAGGCTGCAATGGGGGAGACAAAAATACTGGGTAGCTGAGGCTGTACCCCTGCATTCCCAATGACAAAGCATAAACTATTTTAAGATATTCTATGGATTTTAAAATATCAAAAATAAAAAAGTAAAATCAGTGTGTTACTGCTTTGGGTATAACATGTACATTAGAAATACAACACAGAGAAAAAATTCTGAGTTAATCAGCTAAGTTCAAGATAAGGATCTTGAAATAATGACAGTTTATCAAGATGTTACATCAAAGGGTCCTTTGAGATATAACATAATGAAAATTTGCATTTGAGGATAATTATTTTTAGGAGATGATGCCATCAAGCAGCATATCAAAAACTAGTGGCTCCCTATTTCTACAAGTGTGCTGTAGCACTGGATATATTAAAGGGTCAGTAGCTTGTCACTTTCATTGAAAAAGAAGCCGCTTTTCAATGAAAGCATGCTGCCCCAAGTCTTCAGGAATAATTTTTTGCTATGTAATCATCTCAGCATGCCTAATACATGGTAAGACACATAGCTGACATTTATTTTCTGAGCTTATGGTAATATGTTATGCCATTAGCGGCTTTTATCTTTTACGCTGCTTATTTGTGGCACTGAGGTTCCAATATTGCTGACCTGACATACACCTGCTTCAAGAGGATACAGCTGAATACTGTGCTCAGGAAGGTATATATTCATGAAAAAAATAGTTTTAAAAGGCTCTCCAGATTGTTTGTTTTGACAACCTTCTTTCTTGGTGCTCACCACTCTTGGCTGTGGGGCACATAAACCATGTCTACCAATTTAACTGGTTTGTGCAGTTTTCCTGATTTTCTGTTTACCAGCAAAATATATCTGAAGCTAGTTTTAGGAAACAAGAGGCTTAGTCATATGCCCAACAAAAGCACAACAAATGGAGACCGTTCAGTAAGCTGTGAGGTGTAGCTGTTGAAACTGTAGCTAGGAACTGCCTTGGCTCTCTTCCTGAAGGTAGACAGGCCATATGAGCCAGGCTACTTGATCTCTTGCTGTATTTCACTTATAAAATACTACTACTATCTGCTGCTGTGATATAATACGAAATATGTATATTTGGAGGCTGAGCACAGTGGCTCATGCCTGTAATCCCAGTATTTTGGGAGGCAGGGGCAGGAGGATCGCTTGAGGCTGGGAGTTGGAGACCAGCCTGGGCAACACAATGAGAGCCTGTCTCTGCAAAAAATACCAAAATTAGCCAGGTATAGTGGTGCGTGCCTGTAGTCCTAGCTACTCAGGAGGCTGAGGTGGGAGGATTGCTTGAGCCTAGGAGTTCAAGGCTGCAGTGAGCTCTAATGGCACCACTGCACTCCTGGGAGACAAAGTGAGACCCTGTCTCAAAAAAAAAAGAAAAAAGAAATATGTATATGTGGTCTTTGTCCCAGTTCCTGTCACAGAGCTCCCCAAACCCCTGGAATTTCCTGAGTAATAGGAGTATCATTTGTTAATCAATGAGCCCCTTTGATAACTTCTGAGTTTATGATAGAGATTACTTAGCATGGGTTCCCTAGATATCCTTAGGATGGGGCTAGTCACCTGAAAGACCAGGTAATTAGAGGTCGAGGGTTGAAACTTTCAGCCCACCCACTGACCTCTGGGAGGGGGAAGGGACTGGAGATCAAGGTCTATGAAAACTCTTGAACAAAATATTTGATGAGCTTCCAAGTTGGGGAATGTATCCACAAGCAGGGAGGGTGGCACATTCCAACTTCACCAGGACAGAAGCTCTTGTGCTCAGGACCCTTCAAGACCTCAACCTCTGGACTGCTTCATCTGGCTGTTCATCTGTGTCCTTTATAATAAACTGGCAAACATAAGTGTTTCCCTGAGTTCTGTGAGCCATCCTAGGAAATTAATTGAATGTGAGGAGGGAGTTGTGGAGACACAGGTTTTTAGCCGGTAGGTCAGAAGTATGTGTGGCTTCAATTTGTGATTGGCATCTGAAATGGGGGCAGTCTTGTGGGACTGAGACCTCAACCTGTGGGATTTGATGCTAACTCCAGGTGGATAGTGTCAGAATTAAATTGAATTATAGGACACCCAGTGGCTGTCTGCTGGAGAATTGCTTGGTGTGTGGGGAACCCCCCCGTCCGTGTTGAGTGTGAGAGTAGATGGGAAAAACGTTTTTTTTCTCTAGCAGGCATCAATTCTTCTCAAAGGAGTGTATATGGTTTTCTGGATAGGAATACTGCATGTACTCTTTGGTTATAGCAGTATATGAGGTCATTTCAAAAACTACTGCAGGCTGGGTGCGGTGACTCAGGCCTGTAATCCTGGCACTCTGGGAGGCTGAGATGGGAGGATTGCTTGAACTCAAGAGTTTGAGACCAATCTGAGCAAGAGCATGACCCCGTCTCTACAGAAAAATAGAAAAATTAGCTAGGCATGGTGCCTCACGCCTGTAGTCCCAGCTACTTGGGAGGCTGAGGCAGGAGGGTCGCTTGAGCCCAGGAGTTTGAGGTTGCAATGAGCTATGATGATGCCAGCGCACTCTAGCCCTGAGGAATAGAGAGAGAGACCCTGTCTCAAAAAAAAAAAAAAGAAAACCTACTATAATTTTGAATGTGCTAGTTCACCTATGCATTTTCATGTGTACATACACACACACTCTTGTCATCTAATAGTTGTCTTAATACAATGACATTCTTTTTATTTGGATAGTAATTTGTTTGTTAGGAAATGAGTGTTAATCTTTATATGTGTTTTACCAGTCTTTTACTAACATATTGTCAAAAAAATCTTACAAATCCATTTCATTGAATTAATTAGTAAGAAGGCTCTCTAGAAATAGTTTGTTTTTAAAAACAAGGACATTATCTGGAAGAACAGTCCAAAGTTTATGACATCACAAGCATTTCTGGATAACAAAGTCCATTTTAGTGTTGGTTGTTATAGTTGGTCCATTTCAGCAGGAAAGGCTTTGGTTTTTCACAGGGTCTTATTTATCTGTTTTCCAGTTCACCAAATGGGGTAGAAATTTTATCAGAATGCAGTTATTAGAACCTTGGGATTTTCTTCTCTCTCCATTGATTGCCTTGGTTTTTTCTCAGATCTGAACCTGAAAATAAAATAGATGCTAAAGAAAATTAAATATTCAAGACTCTTCTTCTGAAAATGCCAAACTGACAATGAAAAACATTTCTCCCATCAATGAACAAGTAATTATTTGAACTGTAACAAGAACCTCATGAGTGTAGATCTAGTATTTTATGATTTTAAGCACCTAGGGCCATTTTCTTAATTAAGTATAAAACCCAGAATTTAAACTCCTTCTGTTTCCCTGAGGAAAAGGTAGAAGGGTAAACACAAACTTCTTGGCAGTTAGAGTTGATACTGAAGTAGTTATATCATTAGAAGAAAACAACTTATTAAAAATTGGCACCTTTTGCTGTGCGTGTTCTGTCAGGGATCAGAATCTATTCACATATAGACTTATCTTTATCATGGCCAGGCAATGAAAACACTTTATCTTTTATAACCTCTAAATACCCACATGAGATAAGCCCATATAACAGATGAGAATACCGAGGTTTAGTGAAAATTAAGTGATTTGCCCAAATTTTTGCAGTGGATTGGGGATTTGAAGCCAGGCAGTTTTACTCCAAAATCTAAATTTCTCCTACCATACAACTAATCTTTGAAATGTTTACCATTCTGTGGTGTCATAGAAAGATATTGGTCTTTGTCTCTGGTTCCTAATACAGAGCTCCTAAATCCCTTACAATTTCCTAAGTGATAGAGGTGGTAAGAGCCTTTTTTGTTCTAATGAGGCAACTCTTAGCATGGCCCTTAGATAGCTTCAGAATGGAGGCTGGTCCTCAGAAAGACTGAGCCTTGATTAGAAGCTTGGAACTTTCAGCCCCACCCTCCTTCTAACCTCTGGGGAGAGGAGAAGGGCTGGAGATAGACTTAATAATCCATCGTGCTGACATGATGAAACCTCCGCGAAAACCCCTAAATGATGGGAAGTTTGGAGAGCTTCTGAGTTTGTGAACACATCCATGTGCCAGGAGGGTGGTGCACCCAACTTCGCACCCAGCTCCGCGGGGACAGAAGCTCCTGTACTCAGAACCTTTCCAGACCTTGCCCTATGTACCTCTTCTTCTGGGTAGGCATTTGTATTCTTTATGATAAATCGCTAATAGTAAGTAAAGTGTTCTCCTGAGTCTGTGAGTCGTTCTAGCAAATTATTGAACCTGAGGGGAGTCGGGGAACCCCAGACTTCATAGCCAGTCAGACAGAAATGTGGGTGACCGGAGGACCTGATACTTTGCGTCTGGCATCTGAAGTGAGTCAGGCAGTACCGTGGGACTGAGCCCTTAATCCTGTGGAGTCTGATGCTAACTTTAGGTAGTTAGTGTCAGAATTGAACTGAATTGTAGGACACCCACTAGGTGTCAGAAAGAAAAATGCTTGCACAATCTCATAGGCCAAAAAAAGGATATTGAATTGTTTTGTTTTGTATTTCTTTATTAACGTGGACAAGTAATTTTTTTCATGTGTATGTTCGACACTTAAATTTTCTCTTCTGTGAACTGTCTATTCATGTTCTTTGTCAGTTTTCCTACTGAGTTGTTTGTATTTTTTCCACTGATTACTAAGAACTTTTGTGTATTAGGTACGCTAGCCTTATGTCTATATTTTGTGTTGCAAATATTTTCCCCTGGCTTGTTGACTTTTGTCTTTATGGTTTCTTTTTGCTTTACCAACAATTTTTAAAATCATATAATCAGATATATCCATCTTTTCCTTTATGGTTCTTTGATTTCATATTATGCTCAGTAGGATCTTCTCTAAGGTTATAAAAACGTTTATGTTTTCTTCTGTTACTTTTATCATTTTACATTTTTAGGCCTAAATTTTTAATCTTTCTGAAATTTATCTTGATGCATTTTATAAAATTCAACTCTTTTACTTATTCAAAATGTCCAGCTGAATATTATACCTTTCACTGAATAATGTAATTTTCCCCACTGACTTTGCTACTTTTTATTATGTACTGAATTTTATATTTTCTTGGGTTTTATCCTGAACTCTATTCTATTCCATTGGTTTCTACTCCTATACCATCACCGCACTGTTTAAATTACTATTTCTTAACAATATGCTTTATTACCTGATAAAGCTAGTCTCTACTTATTACTCTTCCTTTTCAGAACCTTCCTGGCTATTATTGCATGTTCATTCTTCCTGAGGAATTTCGGGTATCATTTTATTAAGTTCCACTTACCCTTTCACTTTCTGCATCTGCTCTAAGGTCTCTGGTAGAGTCATTCCCAAGCTTTCAGGGAAAAAAAGGGTGATGATTCCATTCAGGACAGTGAGACTGCCCATGATAATGTAGGGCAGAAGTCTGTTATAAGCACCTGTAAAGCACCGGACATAAGAACATCAGTTAGATATGCAGATTCTCTTGAGAATCATTTTGTGAGGGTGGCAAACAGTATGTGAGAGTAGTTTTAAATCTGAACATTTTCAGAAGAAAAAAGTAAGCAAAATATCACAGTTTCTTTTTGGCAGATGACATTGACTGTGCATATCTATAATCATTTTGCATTATCATAAAGTTTTTCATTCTTTCCTGTCAACTGGTATCCTCTAAACTACTACTTAATCATGTGTGACAGATGTTCCTTTGATAGAAGTCTTTGCCTACCAAAGTTCTCCTCTTAAGGTGGAGGTAATTGGAGATGGGGGATGGAAGGACATCAAGGGGAAGGAGCTTGATCAGGATGTGTCAGGGGCATTATAAGGTTCTGGACATTATAAGTCTGGTGTGACCTCTGCTTTTGCCCAAACCAGTAGTCTGCAGTGGAAAGCTAGGTCTAGAGAGCCAAGAAAATGAATGAATGAATGATGAATGATTTATTTATTTATTTAGAGACAGGGTCTCACTCTGTTGCCTGGGCTATGGTGCAGTGGCATCATCATAGCTCATTACAACCCTCAAACTCCTGGGCTTAAGCGATCCTCTCACCTCAGCCTCTCCTGAGTAGCTGGGACTACAGGTGCACCACCACATCCAGCAATTTTTTTTATTTTTTGTAGAGACAGGGTCTCGATATGTTACTCAGGCCGGTTTCAAACTCTTGGCCTCAAGCAATCCTCCTGCCTTGGCCTCCCAGAGTGCTAGGATTATAGGCACGTGCCACCACACCCAGCTGAGAATCTTTTTTAAAAAAAATCTAAGTAATATGTTCAATCCAATTTAAATCAATAAATGATAAATATCAGGTATATTCTGTGAAAGCACTGTGTGCCTGGATTTGGTTTCTTCTTTGCCACATTTACATGTCTTGGATTAATATGTAAAGAGAAGAACCATTCCATTTCTCCTTTATGGGGTGTTACTCAGACAGGAGAGTAATAGGTCCTCATCATGCTTCCCTTCTGCATACATATAGAGATGACGGAGGAACAACACACCTATGTATTTTATTACACCCGAAACATAAGAAAAACACTGATCTTGAAGCTTCTCTGAGGCCTCTGTGTCGCTAACAGGAATAGACACTGTGGGGTAGAAAGCTCTTGGAGTCTGTACCTTTATGTACCAGTGGCCCACAAATGGACCATCTGAACATGGTTTGAAAGCATAGGGAGGAACAAAGGGGAAATAACACCACTCTGTATAATATGCTATCTCAGGTGTGGTTCAGGGCAGTTGTGTACAGTATGTTCAAGAAAAATGTTTCTCTTTCTCTGTAAGGATTTACAGCATATCTTTTCTGACAATTCATATCTGTCTTTAGGGGTGCGTGTGTGTGCGTTTGAACCAGTAGGTAATCAATGGATGACTAGGAAGAATAAAGAGATATGTCTACATTTCTCACCAGCAGAATTCTTAATGAGGACTAAATTTGGAGTGCTAGATCCTCCATCACATTTAACATGCTATAAACCCTATGTAGTGTTATCTCAGATTGATACATTTGAACGTATAAAAGCTAAAATTTTATGCATTGCAAAAATATCTTAAAGTCAAAATGCAAATGATAAACTAGAGAAAATATTTACAACATTTATGTAAAGGGCTAATTTCCTTCCATTATAAAGAGCTTGCACAAATCAAAAAGAAAAAGATGAATAAACCATTAAAGAATGGGTAAAAGGATGGCCAGGCACAGTGGCTTGTGCCTGTAATCCTAGCACTTTGGGAAGCCAAGGTGCAAGGATCGCTTGGGGCCAGGAGTTCAAGACCTGCCTGAGCAAGAAGAGCAAGACCCCATCTCTACAAAAAATAGAAAAATTAGCCAGGCATTCTGGTGCGTGCCTGTAGTCCCAGCTACTTGGGAGGCTGAGTCAGGAGGATGGCTTGAGCCCAGGAGTTTGAGGTTGCAGTGAGCTATGATGACACCACTGCACTCTAGCCCGGGCAACAGAGCAAGACCCTGTCTTGGGGGAAAAAAAAAAAGAATGGGCAAAAGGCATGAGCAGTCAGCTCACTGAAAGATAAATAGAGTGGCTAATAAAAACATGAAAAAAACATAAGAAATAGAAATGATACCCATTTTTCACATAACATTAACTATTAAAAAATTTGGTAATCCCCATTGTTGGCAAAGATATGGGAAACAGCCACTCTCATCTATTGATAATTGGATTTTAAATTGGTATAATATTTAGAGCTCAATTTGGCAATATCTATGAAAATTTCAAAGGCATTCTTTGCTCCAGGAAATTTACTTTTATGAACCTATGAATCCAAATATATGTAAAAAATGCACAAAGGATGTAAGAGCATAGGAGAAGTTTTGTTGTAATGTTATTTATAATAGCAAAAACCTGGAAATGGCCTAAATGTCCATTCATTGAAGCCTGGTTAAATAAATTATGTATATACATGTGTTGGAAGACTATGTACTTATTTAAAAAAAGAAGGAAAAGAGCAATATATACCCATTTAGAAGAATATTCTGCCACAATGTTAAGTTTAAAAAGTTACAATGTATATAATTTTATTTTCGTGTTTAAAAAATTATATATATATATCTATTGTATATGCTGTGCAAAACAAAATGAAGGGCTACTCGCCAAACTGTTAATATTTGCTACTTCTAGGACTATATGGGAAGCTGGGAGAGTAGAGGTGAACTTGTACTTTTCCCAGTACATTCTGTGCTGTTTGAGTTTTTCACAATGAAAATCTTCTATATTGAAAACTAATTTAATGAAAGAACAAGATGCATCTCACCGAGGTAAACAAAGTAGGGAGCAATGATGCTGCCCACTCTGGAGGCCATGGATGTGACCCCCACGGCCATGTTCCTGACCGGTGTTGGGTAGAGCTCCGCTGTGAAGACATACAGCATGGAGAAAGCAGAGGTGATCCCAAATTTTCCCAACATGGCCAGACCAATGGACAAGAAGTAGTAATCTGGAAAAGAGACCCAGTGTAAACAGGGGTCTTTTAGAAGGGATACCTTCTTACCTTCTTAACTTCAACCTTCCTAACTTCTTAACTGCTTTTATCATCCTTTCTGCATCAGTGGGAATGGTTTTGTTAACATAAAGATATTCACAAAATGACACTTTCTCTTCAAATTCCTAATAATTGGATATTAACAAAGATAGAGATTGAGGGGTAGCTTTGTACTTTGCTCTAGTGTTATTCTGTTATAGATCATTAATGCATTCAGTGAACTTTGTCCACTTGTCTTTTATTTGTTATAACAGTTTCATGATAAGTTGTTAACATATTAACATTGTTAAGTTTAATCTTCAAAGACAAGGGCCAATTCTTTCTATCCTATTTATTATTAAGAAATATCTATTTCTATGTGTATTACTATGTGTCAATAATTTATTGACAACATTTTAATATTATGAGAAAGACACAAGGGGAAAAGAGAAGCATATATCACTTTGTGTGCTATTTAATTACTTAAAGATTCAGACCATAAAATCACTGAATGTATACTGGGACCAGCATGTACTACCAACTCTAACACTTGAATATATACCTCAGATAAAAGGTTTGAAAGTACCAGGAAATTAGGAATCATGAATGTGTTTCAAAGAAAGAGGTTTGAAGGTTTAGGTGAGTCTTTTTATGAAGAGGATGATGAGGAGTTACTCTTTCTGTGCAGTTGGTGATTTCTGATTCTCCAGGGCCGACTCTTCTGTTTGACGGTAGTTGTTTTGAACACAGGAAACTAGAAATCACCTGTTTAATTGACTTATGAATGGTTTATGATGTAAAGGCTGCCTGAACAGGGAGCAGTGACTCATAAGTAGCTTAGTTAATGTGTGGGTCTTTTCTGGTCAGTTGTTAATCTTGGTTAACTTCTTACCTGAAGGTACCACTTGAATTAAGAGAAGCACACCTCCTCCCCAGAACAGTACCCCAGCTATGATATAACGCCTGGGTAGGGTTCGAAGTAGCAGCCAGGCTGTGATGTAAGCTGGAACTTCAATCAAGGCAGAGAGGAAACAGTTCAGGTAGGCATCTCCATGTAAATTAGGAGCATCCAGAGAAAGAGCAAAGTAACCCACTGAGGTTAGCATCCTGAAAGATAAAAAAGATAAAAATGACAAAAGGATGGCCTGAATCACCCTAAAATTTCATGATGGTCAAGAAATTGTCTAGATGCTGCTGTCCTATAAGAAGCCACCAGCTCCACTGGCTGCTTAAATTATTTAATAAATAAATTAAAATTAAATAAAATTACAAATTCAGTTCTTCAGTCACACTAGCCACACTTCAGATACTCAACAGCCACACGTGGCTAGTGGCTACTATATTGGACAACACAGATATAAATCATTTCTATCATTGCAGACAATTCTGTGGGATAGCTCTAGTCTAGATACACCAATATTCATCAATACCTATTCTCAACTAGTTGAATTCAATTTTTATTATTTCATGAAGAGTTTGTACATCTTTATTCTCTTGAGCTATTATTTGAAGAAAAAATGTCAGTCACATCAGGAACATAAAATCCAGTTTTCCTTCTTAAATAAGAAGATACAAGGGATCCATTTATAGTAAATTCGATTTAATAAAATTCACTTTAGGGAAAAGAATGAAAGTCTCATAATAGTTCAAAGTATTGCAGAGTGCAGACTGCATGTCCTGTCATTACAGTTAACTTCCATGTAGAAGCTTCTCTGTGGAAAAAATAAGTGCACTATGCAGACACCCCTGTGTAGAAATCTGCTTATTATTAACATGTCTGAAAAGCAGAGGGTATCAGAAAAACGTTTTCAGAAACACTGTTGGATCTTTTTATATATACTAAACCCAAATTGGGTAGCACAAGGACTAATCCAAAACAAAACAAAAAATTAAACTTTATTGCTCTAGGGATCTTAGTGATTTTCACATTTAATAACAAGAGCAGCTTAGATAGAGCTAGTGACTTGTTAGTTATTGGCTCAGTAGTGCCACCACTTGAGATACATTAGCAATTCATGCTGACGTAAGAACAAAGGCCAAGTGCCTAGGACACACTTGCTTAATTCAGAGGCATAAGCTCTGTCATCGATCTCTTCTGATTGCAAAACAAAATGGCCCTAAAAATAGATAAGCTGCAGCCTGAACCTACCACTTCTGAGGATTATCTTTTCTTGCACTGCCATCACAGGGTAGACATGTTTTTTTTTTCTTCTTCCTCATTTCTTGGCAGATACATTATTAAATCTAGTCTACACAGCCAATTCATTATTTCTGTGCCTTAAAACCACTTGTTAGTTTACTACTGGCAAGTGTAAAAAGCTTGTCAAGGCTCCAATCCAGGCCATGGAGAGCCACCTAACCTGGCTGTTCAATTGCAAGTTCAGCTTCAGGAAGCAGGAGCTGAATTAGTATCTCTGCCTCAGGCACCAGGGACATTGTTAGTCTTAATCCCATAACTTCAGGAGGGGAGTGAACCCTTTCCCAGGGACATCAATAATCCCGGCCCCTAACCTTGGTGTGGGGGGACCCTTTCTATGTGGGCCCCGGTACTGCAGACTTAAATATTATTCCCTGTGACTATTTTTCAGTGTCCAGGCCCATGAACTGAATCGAGGAATTTCTAAATAACTTAGAATTCTATAATTTTTATTTTGCCTCAAGAAAACTCAGGCCTTGCCATGATGTTCCCCTGAATTCAAGAAAATCAGTTGCGTACTTATGTGCTATATGTCTGCATTTCCAGATCTCTTATTACTTACCACAGCAGCAAAGACATAATGGTTATTGTGGCAATATTCCCAGTCCTGAACAGGTCCAGAATGAAAACTTTGTGTTGCTTCAGGGGGTTTAGCTCCTGTAACTGAAATAATACCAATAACCATGAGATTAAGAGGCAGTGAGGAAGTATCTTCAGTCATTATGCATGGGAAAAACTTATGCATGCAACTCTCACTTCACCTTGAATATGCTGAGAAGTCTGAAAATTGGGGGACAATAGGGCATGTACATACGTGACACTTATTCTAACACTTTCAAATGTTTTTAGCTCATTTTAGACAGAAGCCTTTTAAATATATAACACCAGCACTCCATGTCTCCTTATAGAAAGCCTTTCCTTGACTCACGGCCATCACCAAGGATGGCCTTTTTCACACTGATCTGTGGTCCTTAGGGACTACTGAGGGGTAGGGCCACTAGTCCCAAACTGCCTTGAGGCCATGCGTGCTTTTTACACTTTTCTTGTTATCTCTTAGCAGCACAATAGACTCCAGTTAACTTGGGGGCCACGGGCAATCACTATTTATCCTCTCTGAACTTCAGTTTCCTTCTCTGTAAAACGGGTATACTAATTGGGAGTTGATAAGATTAAATGAGGTCATATATATAAAGCTTGGCATAGTGCTGGAACCCTGGTAAATGCCAAATAAATTTTAACTATTATTATTATTTTTTTTTGAGACAGGGTCTCTCTCTGTTGCCAGGCTGGAGTGCAGTGGTGCAATCATGGCTCACTGCAGCCTTCAACTCCTGGGTTCAGCGATCCTCCTGCCTCAGCCTCCCGAGTAGCTGGGACTACAGGCATGCACCACCACCCCTGGCTGACTTTAAAAAAAATTTTTTTTATAGAGACAGATGGGCAATAGCTTTGTTGCACAGGCTGGTCTCCAACTCCCAGCTTCAAGTGCTCCTCCCGCCTCGGCCTCCCAAAGTGCTGGGATTACAGGCCCAAGCCACCACACCCGGCCTTAACTATTATTATCATTACTACTGCATCATTGAGGAAAAGATGCTAGCCATCAGCGGTTAGTAGCAATTTCTCACCACTGTCAATAGGCTTTAATCCTTTACTTTTAATTTGCTGATGCTAACTTGCCATGAGTTATGAATCTAGATAACCAAGCTGATTAGAATTGAAACTACAATAAAACTTATTAGGCTCTGAGGTGGGGAATCTCTTGGGGATAAAGTACAAGGACTTTGTGGCCCTATGGTGTGTGCGTAGTAGGAGACTGAGGGAGAAATTTCTATTATGAAGAAGTAAGTGCCAGGCCTGCCTTTGTAGCAGGTGCTCCCCAAATGTGAATGTCCTTCTTTCTGGTAATAATCAGACACTTAACTCACACAGCCTACAGCCATATTGCCTTTTCTCTCCTGTAGTATTTGGAGTGTATAGCACTAGAACATGCCCCCAGCAGTATAACCCTGTTATTACAACAAAGCAAAGCCACTGCATAAACTGTGCTTCCACAGGGCCCTTGTTAGAATGCAGATCACCAGGTTCTACCCTGGGCCTGCTTACTATGACTTTCTTGGGGCCCAGAGGCCTGGGAATCTGTATTCTTAAAGCACTTGGATGATTGTGATGAGCAGCCAGGTTTGGAAACCTCAGGACAAGAATATTCCTGTATCCAGTGATTGTCACTGGTCTGGGTAGAGCCACCAAAATATCTCTGGATCAGGTATCATGAACAAGCTGAAGGTGCTTCTTCAGAAGCCAGGGAAGCTCAAGATTGCTTTCCAAGATGATACTACTCTATATTTTTTCCTGTTCGTATTAATGTCACTGCCTCTAACATGAAGTAAAAAAGAACAGTTGTTAAGAACAGGCACCAGAGAGATCTAGGTTACAGATCCCAGTTTAATAGCTGTGTGATCCTGGGCAAGTCACTAAACTTCTCTGTGCCTCAGTTTTCTCTCCTGAAAAAATGGGGCTAAGAGTAATACCTACTAGCTATGACTAGCATGAGCGTTAAATGAGCAGAACACAGTGCCTGGCATCTGGTAGGCTCTTCATTACCTGAACAGGCTGCATTTGCTGGCACAGTGTTCTGCAGATCCTCCCAAAAAGGACCAGGCCTCAGGAAAGCACAAACTCCCTTCCCCTCAGTGGGTTTGTCCAGTTCAGGCTAAATGTACATCATGGCAGGAAAAAACAAGGTGCTGTCAGAAGCATGTGTTTTGACCTTGGACTTTATTATTATGTGTCCATAACTATGTATCTCTTATCTATTTTATGATTGCTTTCACCCATGTAGGAAGATCCCTACAACTAGACTGTAAGTTTCACAAAGATAGGAATCAGGTCACATATCCGATAAATACCAATAAACACCCAGCACAGCTCTGAAAGGCAGAAGTGTTAGACACGCGCAGTGTTATTTTTTCATCCAGTTAAATTGATTAAGACTGGGAATGGACTTCTTGATTTGAAGGGCAAAGATTAAGCGATGTTTTGTCCTGGCAGCTCTCTGAGAGCTTGAGTTCATGGCCACTGTAATTAAGCCTCCAGCCATAGCCAGGGTATCTGCTTCTGGAAAAGGTCCTGAAGGCCAGGGATGGAAGAAACCCTCAGGGTAGAGGACTGGCATGCCCGCCGTCCACTGTAGAGTTCTGCTTTCAGAGGTAGCCAGTAGTGCAGGCTTTAGCTCAGGGCATGTATATTGCTGCTGAAGCCACCATAGTCTTTTTTGGGTGTCCTGAGCAGTCCCCTACACTTCTCCTAGCCAGGAATGCCCTGGCCCATCCTCTCTATTCATCTAAGTGAATCCTACTATCCTCCCTGGCTTGAACCTGCCTCTTCAGCCCTTGGGCCACCCTGCCCTCCTTCTCTGTACTGCTGGTACACAGTGTCCACTCCTTGAGTACTAAGCATTTCCTCCCTTATGTCATTGTTTATCTTTCATCTAATGCTTTTGCCCGTCTTAGTTACATTCTATGCTCCTTTAGCATAGGGGCTGTGTCTTATTTTTCTTATTTCCTCTAGGAGCTGGACATGGCACACTGCATCGCCTCACTACCTGTCAGGATGTGCACTGCTTCCATAGAATATCAGCTTTTCTTTGTAGCCACCTGCCTTCGGGGGTGAATCCTCAAGCCTGTGCTCTTAGACCTTAAGGTTCTAGACATGACACATGGCAAGACTAAAGACATGCACAGCCTCCTCAGCAGGCTTTGGTAAGATTCAGGGTACAGTGGAGAACCCAGGGGGGACTAGCCCTCAAATATATTTTTTTCCACTTGATTGGGACATTTAAAAATCATCAGTACACAGCTGCATCAATGATTTAGAGCAATGCCAATAAAAAGTTGGTGGTAAACTTGCAGAATGAAGGGAATTAATATTTAATGAACACTTGCTATTGTATTTTCCAAGCAGTTTACATATATTGTTGCATTTAATTTTTAAACAGCCCTTTAAGGTGGATTTTATCTTAGAACTTAATCGTGATTATATTCCTAAGGCTTAGCACAGTGCCTGGTATATAGTGGGCACTTAAAAGATATTGAATTAAATTAAATTCCACAAAAATCAAGAATGCATAGCTGATCTCAAGAGGAAACATCTGCAAATCCTTACCTCCACAGGATCAAATATCACTGCTGGTATCACTATGTTGTTCATTTTTGCAGCTTTGTGGATGATATCTTCAGCCTCTTTAAATCTTCTCTGGGATATCAGCCACCGGGGAGATTCAGGAATAAACCTAGAATTCATTTTTAATAGTTTATAATTTTTCACAACAGCAGGGTTGGATACTATTAACATAAGTTGCCCCCAGATAATTAATTCTAGTTTGTCTTTTTAAAGACAATTGGGAGGGAGTCCTCATAAGATTTCTATTGGAGCATAGGAATAAATAAAAGTACCTTCAAGTTTTAAACTTCTGATCAAATTATAAGACTGATTATTAGTTGTGCTTGAGACCAGGACCAGACCATGAAGGGTGACATTAACTGTGGGTCTGTTTAAGCCAGGGCAGCTGGAGAAGGCCATCCAAAATGTAATAGCCAGTGTGTCTCATAAAGAAGCACAGCCACTAGACTATAAGTACCCCAAGAGAAGAGACTGTCTTTTCAGTGTGTATATGCCCTATGAGAATTCCTGGTGGCCCAGGTGGTGATGTTCACAAGTTTATTGGGTAAAGGATGGCCAGGGCACCTGTGTTCTTGAGCTTTTCCTGCAGTAAAAGGAGAAGGTAAGGGCACTGACACCCACCTGTGGGCTTTCTCCATGGTTTTCAACAGATTCCCAGGTCAGTGAGTACCTAAACCAGTTTTTGGGAAATGAGCCCCAAAGTTGTGGTTTTCTTATGTCTAAAATCTTAATTTTTAAAATTACATAGTCTATTCACATTGATAACTTGCAAATAATAGGACTTATGTTCTTTCCTAATTTTTATTTCTCAAAATCTCTTAGCCATTCTCCTTGTCAGTTCTTGTTTTCCTTACCTATTTGTCAGTCAGTACAGACAGTCCCCGACTTAACAATGGTTCAGCTTATGATTTTCCCACTTTACCATGGTGTGAAAGTGATACGCATTCAGTAGAAACCGTACTTCAAGTACCTATTCTGTTTTTTGCTTTCAGTACAGTATTCAATAAATTACATGAGATGTTCAACACTTTATTATAAAACAGGTTCTGTAGGCTAACGTAGGTGTTCTGAGCATGTTTAAGGCAGACTAGGCCAAGCTGTGATGTTTGGTAGGTTTGGAATATCAACATGATAATTTCAACTTACAATGGGTTTACTGGGACATAACCCCATCATAAGTTGAGGAGCATCTGTACTTCATTATCCTAGAAAATTAATTACAAGTAGCAGATACAGAGTCCTCCTATAATAGACCCCAAAGCTGCACAAGGAATTAACCCAGGGCAAAACAAATGGCCAACCACCAGCTCCCTTCCCCAGCTTACTAGAACATGAGTTGAAAAATGAGCCCAGTTTGCATTTTTCAGAATATGCCTTTAGTTGGTCCCTATAGGAACTGTGATAATGTTAGGTCACTCACCTTCCGTAATTAGAACAATGCTCTCCAATAGAAACTTCTGAAATGTTCTATATCTGTGCTGTCCAATATAGTAGCCAATAACCACATGTGGTTATTAAACTAGTGTGACTGAAGAAATGAAAATTTGATTTTATTTACTTTTAATTTATTTTAATTTAAATAACCACATGTGGCTGGTGGCTACGGTATTAGTACAGAATTAGAGTTCTTATTACACAGCCACTGTATAGTTCATGAATGCCTCTACTTCTGAGCAGTATCTTCCCCCAATCAGCTTATGCTTAGAAATGTCCTACCTTTCTACAGTGCTTTGAGGGCCATCAGCTAGAAACTGCAAAGCTTTCCCAGTGTTGCATCTGTAGCCTCCTTCCCTACCCTTTTCCCCACCCCCTACACACATACTCCCTTTACACCTGGGGCCACTTACTGCCAAGCCTTTTAAAGGAAACTTGGGTCATAAAAAAGTTCCCAAACCACCTGCAGCGGCTCTGTGTAGGTTCCCCTCTCATTTCCAGCCCACTGTACTCAGGGCCAGTGGGATCTCTACTTTTGAATTGCCTTGATTTTTGGGTGCACAAAATCTCAAGTCCAGCTGACATTTCACAAGTTAGTGGAGTGCCAGATGAGGTCGCACACTATAGTCTCTCTATAGGTTTAACTCAGATGCAGCAGAGGAGGGGTGTTGCTGGAGGATCTGTTGCATCCTGAGCAAGCAGCAGCAGGGTGCACAGCAGTTCTGGGCATCCCCCATCCCCCTGGCCCACTAGACTGATGAGCATTGCTTCAGAAACCCCACCCTCAAGGACAAGATGTTCAGAAGAAAGCTATTTTGTTTTTATAGGAAAATGATAAGACCTCTGTTCAACACTCAGGACAAGCACACAGCTTGTTAGTGCTGGCCCCGGGCTGCCCTCTGTCTGGGGCAAGTCCTGTCCCTGGTAGAGTGTGCTCACAGCCAGGAGCACTCATGGATCAGCCCATGAGCAACAGAAGAAAGAACTCTCCTTAGGATAGAGTGAGGCAGCTCCATGTGGGATGGATGGACCTTCTCTGCTGGAAACTCTAGGGGCCAACTGACTGATCAGAGCTGTTCATTCCTTGCTGCGATTTGTGGTCCTGGGGCAAAGATCCAATCCCTACTAATTCTCTGTCCCTGATGGACTCTTCTGTTGTTATTTTCTCTCTCTTTCTCTCTCTGATAGAATATAGAGTAATAAGGTTGATTATAGCATATTTTGAAAGTACTGGTCTCTTAGGCCAAAATGACAATTAGAGCCAGGGATCATAGGTTATTATAATCATTTACCTGAAGAGGCAGAAAGTAACCTTTAAATGATCTTGTCTTGTGTTTTGAGAGAACCTCTGGTCACCTACTTCTTTTCTAATAAATTCAGTTAGCCGAGGGGGTTGTGGAGAGAGGGACAGATGATGATGATGATGATTACTCTCATTCCAGAAAATTTCCCTGCTCTTGTAAATCTGGGGTGCTTTCCTTGGAGGCAGAGCCTGCCCTTATTTACAGAACCTCAGACTGAGTTCCAGAGGAAACTTCCAAATCAGAATAATATCTAACCTTTAACAAACTATCTCTCAAATTTCCAGGGAAACAAGGAAAAAAAAGTACACGCTCCCCACTCCCACTGCACACTTCATGCCAAGAATTTACACAGGTTAATCTTAGCACTCTGAGAAATCATAAGAAGACAGTGGCTTAGAGTGGTCCAACCTGAGTCATCTCGTCAGACAAGGCCAAGATAGGCTACCTGTCAACCTCCATGGCTGCCTAAGAGCTGCAGCAAGATAAAGAACCTTCCCAGGCAGGATGTGTCCAAAGGACAGGACAGCCATGGGGTCTAGTCTAAACTGTGAGTTCCAAAAAATGACCAAAGACACTTTTATTATGTGTAAACAGGTAGAAATCCTGCAGTTTAGTAAAACCAGTCAGTGCTGGAAGATTTGATTTTGATATAATGAAACCAAACCAAAAAGAATTAACAAGAGAGAGACAGAGAGACAGAGAGACAGAGAGAGAGAGAGAGAGAAACCAGACCCACCAATGGAAAGAAATCCCTTTTCCTCTCGTTTAAATATGATGATGCCAAGAAATGGGAAATTCCAAAAAAGAAGGTATGCTGCGACTTTATTCCATTGTTCTTCATCTGTTCTTTCACCTGAATCTCCCGTATAATCATATTGGGTCAGACTGAGGCCAGAATCCCCACACTTTGTTATTCCCGTAACTGTTGTGTCAGAATTGAGTCGGGGGTTGTGGGAGAAGAGAATAAAACACTTCCTCTAACAGCTCATTAAATGAAAGTAATTCTCTCCCCCTTCAGGATGAGCAGGTAAATAGGCAGACCTTAGCGCTAACCATCACGTGACAGGGAAGCATGACATTAGTCCAACACAGAAAGGGATTTTCCAGACAGAGAGAAGTGATAAAAGATCAGGGGGCAGAGTTAAAAACAGTAAAACCCAGCAACTCCGTCTCCACAAACGACAATGACCAGCCACACACAAGAGCGCGGGGAGGCTAGGAAGGGACTGGAAATTCTTGAGAACAGTGCTTTGCAGGACAATGAAGAAGCAAACCCCACCACACAGGCCCACCCACGATGAGGCAAAAACTCTCCCAGCTTTGAAGCTGGCCTCAGTGAGCTCCAGTGGAGGTCATGCGAGCCCAGGCTAGGCAGCACCAGGCTCCAGGTGTGCTCCAGGTGGCACAGGGCCTGTCCAGGAACGAGTTGCACTCACCACCACAGCGGGACGCACAGCACCCCCGGCACCGTCAGCGCCAGCAGCAGCATCCGCCAGTCTCTGATGAAGTAAGCAAACAGGGGCAGCAGCATGTAGCCAACTGCAAAAAATGTGCACACTCCTAACGTAGAGAATATAATACGAACTGACTTGCCAAGAATTTCTGTTCCTGTTCAAAACAAGGGAGGAGTATTAGCATTTTAACTCATTTTAATATTTGCTTTTTATATTATTACCTGGCAGTTAGAGTTCAAACTATAACCTCTTAGAAAAGGGAAAAGGCGTTTGCCTCATGGCCCAGAGCAGGAGTGGTCAAGGTGGAGGAAGGTGGGATCCAAGTGATCCAAGACTTATCAATTTACAAAGATTGGGTTTCCATGAGATTTTAAGGGAGCCACAGATTAATTTTTTTAAAGGCCAGTCCATGTCATAGAAATATGCCCAGCCCCAAGAGGTAATCTCTTCTGAGAGTGCCACAGTTACAAAATAAAAGCCCCAGGTGAGAAGCAGAGAGAGCATTCCAGGCTCTTCTGAGGGGCTGTGTGGGGTCACGGTGCGTTCAGCCTTTCCCACAGTTTTCAATTGTAAATAAACAGACTTTGGCCCATCAGGAAACAGTGGAGAGTTCGTGCTTTTTGAGATGTTAGGATATCCTTACCCACCCTTGAGCCCTGAGAAAGGATCCATAGGAGCCAGCTGGCTCTGGAGGTGCACAGAGCAGGCCCCCAGCACCCAGGACGAATGCCCGTGCAGCCATGCTGTGCCAAGAGATTAGCCCCAGGCAGACACAGTCCATTCAGACCAAGGAAAGACAAGCAGGAGCTGTTCTGCTGCGCTTGTAGGCGGCAGCCCTGGAGCCGGCCACATACCCAGTGAACTCCACAGAGCTTTCCCATAACATCACAAGGTCCCAAGACTGCTTGGTGCGGGCACCGTTTTGGGGAAGCACATGTGGGCGAGTGTTGGCTTCTGCTCTGCTCAGCACCACAGTGGATCGCTCGGCCCCAGTTCTTCCAGAAACGTCGCCTGCCCCTTGGAGACCGGGGAGTCCAAGAACAAAGCTCATTCTTTTGCCATAAAGCTCCAGGCCGTTTCCATAGAGTCCACTCTTGGTCCTTTGCCCTGGGGGTGGAGATCTGGCCAATGGCAAAGGCTCAGCCTTTTGTTTGGGATCTGCCAACACTATAGAGAAGAAGTAGCCCAGAAAATTCGAAGGTCATTCAAGCTTGACTTTCAAGAGAGATTTTCTCAGTCATGTGTATATGCCCCGAACACAGGCTAAGGTATTAAGGGCTAGTTCCAGAGAAGCAGCAAAACGCCTACGTCAGCTGGTTTTGCATTCTCACCGCCAACCTGTTCCACCCCACTCATTCTCCCTCACTTATCAGAACTGAGAGATCTGCCCCAGTGGTTCCCTCTTGAGTTGCCATTTTAAAAAGCCAGACTGATAGAAACGACCAGTACTATGTGCCTCCTGCGTCCCATATTGCAGACAATAACCCTAACCATCCAGGGCATTTCTCAGCCTATAAACTCATTTCCCAGGATAGGGCCTGACTTCTTTGAGGATCATGAGTGTGATTTCCAGATATTTTCTTACCTCATTAATGACCTTCTTACCATGCCCTGGTTTCTAAACCCTGTGGCTGTGATTATGCATGGAAATGAATAAGGGGTGCTTTATTCCTAAGCAGGGATTCAGAGGTGAAGCAGCAGAGGATTTGATTGTGGAAAAGAGACAGTGCACAGGATCAATTGAGAATCTTGTAGAATTGTGAGGCCAGGGGAGCTCCCTCATACCTTCATGACCTTGATGAGAAAAGAGAGAGAAGTCACACCACTGGGCTCTTGCATAATCTCCCTCTCTAAGCTTGGGTCTCAGACCAGAACAGAGTTGTTATAACTTTGCAGAGTACACATGGGGGATAGAAGTTTTGTAAATGTACCTCTCTGCCTTCATGTGGAGCAGCACAGATGGTACGAATCTAAATAATTCCTTGTTAGCACTACTTTCTGTTCTCTGACTTTTAGGCAATCACCCGTCCTTAAACATCATCATCATCATCATCATCTTCACAGCTAGCATTATTTTTGAGTAGGTACTTTGAGCCAGGTTCCAGGCTAAGTGTTTACATATATTATTGCTTTGACTCTTCACAATTATATAAAACCTAATATTACTCCTGTTTTATATGTAATCAGCTGAGACTTAAAGAGTTAAAACCAATTGACTAAATTCATGCACACAATATGTGGTACAGCCAGGATTTAAGGCCATACTCCCCTTTCAGAAGGGAGGATTTGCATTTTCCCTTTCTGGCCTGGTCATTGAACCACCTGGAGGCCAACCAGCCCCCCTCTGAGGAACACTAGGAGAGGAGCCCTGATTCCTGCAGATCTTTTACGGCCTACAGCTGCCACAAACTTTCCATTGGCAGTGAGACAGATGACATGGTGACTCCTGGCTCTGCCGACTGGGGATCCCCATCCTGGCCCCCTCTGCCCCATAGGCCTCCTCTGCCTCCTTTGCTCCTAGGGCAAAGCCTGGTTGGTCTTGGTCTGGTTGGGCCTCCAAGTGTCTCCTGACACTTGGAAATCTTGTCAAAGGGACATGTCCTGGCCAGGATGAGGGCCAGAGTAACCCTAGGAGTGTTGCCTACTGCCCATCAGTCATCTCCTCCTGAATCTGAACACTCTCTCCCAAGAAGGAGTGCCTCAGAGAGGGCCAAGCTCCCTTCCACATAGATCAGGGCACTTCTATGGTAGCCAGCCCCAGGAACCACTGGGCCCCTTCCCATGGAAACAGGACATGCACCTCTATGAATGACCAGGAGAGGCCTGTAGCAGATCCCCGCTCAAGAAACGAGACTGTGGTGCAGCTGTCAGGATATGGGGTGGGACCCAGGAACCCTGGGCTGGGAGTGTCCTCCATCAGGCATGTGGACAGAACCTGGGCTCCATGATGCTAAGTTCCTACTAGAGTGACTTTGATAAGCCCTACTTCATGAAGGTATTATTATGAGGACTGAGATAACTTATGTAAAGTACCTAGTAGGGTGTCCGGCACATGGTAGGTACTTAGTAATAGTTACTTCTTTATCCTGGTCAAGAAGTTGAAATGTGCTGCATGTCAGGGGAATGTTGGAAAGCACAGTGCCTTTGACCAAGAGGCCCAGTGGAAGACGGCACAACCTCTCTGCTTCTCAGAAAATGCTCAGAATTTTAATCAAATTAATAGATATTCCCCTGCCCAGGGCTTCCCTTTTCTCCTCTATAAACCTTCACAGTTTTCTCTGGTCAAAAGTAACCTTTCCTATCTCTGCATATAGCCAGCAATGCCATCTGCACCCCCTCCATGTCCCCACATCCATGGTAACAACTACATTGGCAGCCTCTACACAACAAGACAGTGAACTCCTTATGAATAGACAGGAGTGAATCCGTGCTCCTCCCTGGGTCCCCCCAGTTCTACCCTCACATGGTGTAATGCAAACAAGTAGTGCCAGCAAATTTCTGCATCATGTTTATATATTTATATCCCAACACACCTCTTGAAGATTTCAAGACAGATTCTAATTTAAATACAATCAAATAATGGTAACATTAAAATAAAATATAAAGAAAAGTAAAAAGTTGTGCCTTGGAGAAAAGAACAAAAATATATAGCTGATCACTTTGAAAACAGTTTGGCAGTTCCTCAAAAGGCTAAACATAGAGTCACCATATGACCTTGCAATTCAACTCCTAGGTAATTGAACTCATGTTCAACTCCAAGAGAATTGAAAACATGTAGCCACAAAAAAACTTATTCTCAAATGTTCATAGCATTATTCATAATAGCTCCAAAGTAGAAACAGCCCAATGACTGATGAATGGGTGAACAAAATGTGTTGTGTTCATGCAATGGAATACTAATCTATGCTATGAAACATTAAGTGAAGGAAGTCAGTCACAAAGGCCACATATTATGTGATTCCATTTACATCAAATGTCCAGAATAGGCAAACCCATCAGAGACAGAAAGTGGATAAGTGGTTTCCAGGGGCTGGGAGAAGAGGGAAATGACTGCTAATGGGTGTAGGGTTTCTTTTTAGAGTGATGAACAGTTAGAGTTGATGACTGTACAACTTTGTGAATATATTATACTAAAAACCACTCAATTGTACACTTTAAAAGAGTGAATATCATGGTGTGCAAATTTGTTACGGACCGAATATTTTTGCCCCCTCATTATTCATATATTGAAGCCTTAACCCCCAGTGTGGCTGTATTTGGAATAGGGAAGTAATTAAGGTTAAATGTGATTGTAAGGGTGGGGCTCTGATCTGATAGGATTAGTGTCCTTACGAGAAGAAACACGAGAGCACATGCACTTGCTCTCTCTCTGTCTCTGCCATCTGCAACCCAACGGGACAGCTCTCCCCTGCTGGCACTTTGATCTTGGACTTCCACTCTCCAGGACTGTGGAAAAATAAATTTGTTTTTTAAGTCTCCCAGTCTACAGTATTTTGTTATGGCATCCCAAGCAGGCTAAGACAAAATTATATTTCAATTAAAAAACACTGTAAAAATATGTGGCTGGTAAAAGCTGCATAATTGATACAGTTGAATTTCAAATTTGCTAGAGCTTGCTGGTAGCCAAAGTTGTAAAGAAGGATGCCATCCATCAGTTACACACTTATCAAAAGGAGGAACATCTAGACAACAGAGGAAGCAAAACTTTAAATGGCTCAGCATGCCCAAAGAAATGTTGCGTGGGGAGGGGGTAGGATGTTAGGAGTACTGAAAAATACCGAATTAATGAATTAGTCAAGACTGGAGGCAGTTAACTTTTCATGCAGAATACATTTAAGCAGCTAGTTCGGGGGATAAAAGACGATGCTGCTGGCATTTTTACCCGGGAGGCCGAGGGCATTATTTCTGGGAAACAGTAGGAGACAGTGAAGGGAGCTGGACCATGGTTAGCATCAGTGTCCTTGGTCCTGAGCAGTCATTTCCTCCTAAACCACCGTCCTTCTGGCAGCACCATCACGTCCAGGTGTGTCCACTTTATGTTATTCTGGGTAGCACTGTTCTTTCTTTCCCTTTTCTAGTCTCCTATGCCTCTGACAGGCTTGATAATCTTTAAAAAGCAGCACAAGAAGACGACCCATTTCTGTATCGCTTTGAGAGTGGGAGTAATTCGGCTTCTCAAATTAATGTGAAGACTCCTAAGATTGGAAATTTTCATTGCAGAGCTTTGTCAACCCTCCCCTAGAGCCAGAGGGCAAAAGTGAAGGCACCCATAGAATTTTTCAGCCCGGATCCCCCCCTTTGGTTTATTTTAGTCAAATAAAACCTGGAATTTGGCTATTTTAGCCCTGAAACACCAGAGAGCGCTGCTGCACTGCGGAGAAGCCAGCAGCCACCTTGTACTCGCACTGTGTCCCCCACCCCAGGTGCTGACTGGGGAGCCCAGCTGCTCCAGGGCAGGCTGGTTTTTAGTGACACTCTTAAACTTTCACACCTGAAACCCAACACAAGAAGTCCCATACCAGGACACAAGTCCCATATCAGCAACTTCCTGCAGAGCCCAATGGAGTAAAACTACAGCCATGGAGGCTCCCAGAGCACCCTACAACAGGCCTGGACCCCAGCTGATAGCCAGCCCTGAGCACCCTGGGCCCCAGCTGATAGCGAGTCTGCTGCACCCGGCATCTTGCCTGCTGAATGCTGGCTTGCCCCACTTAGGCTCTGATTGTCTTCCATGGCCTCACTTTCCCCTCGGCCCTCTACTCTTCTCAGCCCTGCGAGTGGGACCACAGCAGCATGGAGAGTTGGGACGGGAGCTGGGAGGGGAGCAGATAGTAGTGTCAGAGCCAGCGGGGCAGACCTTTCCTGCAGGAAGCCTAGGATGTGCTCTACTGCCTCATCCACTTGCAGGGGGAGTCTCCAAGACCCCAGAAGCATCCTGTGCCACTGGAAAGGCAGGTCCCAATGCTGGCCATTACATAGAACCTGGGGATGCCACCGCCTGGCACAGATCCCACCTTGCTCCCCATCCCAGTGATAGAGCTTCTCTGGCTTCACCGTGACTCCCTGCCCTTCCATTCCAGATGGTCCTTCAGGTCCTCCTGTGATATGGGTCTGCTGGCCTTGGGCAGAGTCCTCTGTTTTAGGGAGGCCCATTGGTTTTTGGTATGGTCTGGCCCACACAGAGCCACATGTTGGGCTTTTCAGGTATAGGGAGGGTCACCTACAAGGAAGATAGATTCTGGGGACTTAGAACATGAGAACAATAGGCTTTGCTATGCCCAAGAATCCTGTGTTCTTGGGGCCATAAGGCAGTAGGAGGTTGCAATTTCTGTCCTAAATTCTTCCAATCTCCAGTTTCCAGCACCACTGGCCTGAAGTTCCCTGTGTCCTCTACACAAATGATCTTCAAGACAATGTTGCTCCCCTCTTTCCCCCTGCAGGCAGGAAAGCAGCCACCCTCCTGCTGGGGCCCTCTGAAGAGTGTGCTCTCTGCTGGGAAGTATGGCTTTGCAGGCTCTCCCCACCTCCTCTGCTCCCTCCTCCCCTCTGCAGACTCGGAGTCCAGGCTGTGGCACAGAGCTCTTCACAAATAATTAAAGGAGTGGAACTCAAACAATTCCATATTGGCAACCTGGCAGAGGGTGTACACACGGCTGAGAGAACACAGCATCTCCAAAGCCAATGAGTCATCCCCACTCTTAAAAGCAGTCAGAGTCACCTGACCAGATTCAGAACTTTTGAGATAAGAAGAATCATTAGGGTTATATTAAGGGACACTACTAATAATTACACTGTGACAATAGGGATAAACTGGGACTGTGCAAGCCAACTAGAAAATATTATCACACTAGAGATCCTAGGAATTGGTGTCTACTGTCCCAGGATGCCCCTCATCTCCCCTTCTCTCACCTGCCCATATGGTGGGCTCAGAGCGTGCACTGGGGGCTCTCACTGCTGCGGATAACCCTGACCTAACTAACTTGCCTGGGCTCACCTCGCTTCCTCCCAGGGAAAGGCGCTGAGGGCCCCGGGGGCCTCCGCATGGCCTTGAGACAGGAGTGCTATCAGTGCAGAGAGGCTTGTCCTGTGCTCAGCTGATAAGCTCTGGGGTTGGGCCCTGACTCAGGGTGAGACCAGATCTGCCCAACGATGGTGGGCTGGCATGGAATTCCCCCTGTCTGGCCTGCGCCTCCCCCCGCCTGTGTACTGGTCATACCAACCACCCTGGTCCCCTCATAGGCCACCAGGCAGAGGCCTCAAGCCTTCACAGCTCAGAGAAAAGACATCTCCACGCTGTCCCTCCCCTAGATCTGCTCCTCTCCGCCTCTCCCAAGCCCTGTGCTCCTGAGAATGTGTCTCAGTTGTTGTGTGGCTGGTTCTCACCAGCTCCAGCTCTTGTTCTCCACCGCATTTCAGGGCCCAGCACAGAGGCAGCTCCCTGGGCCTGCCCTGTCCACAACTGGCTTGGAGAACCTATGGCTACAGTTGCCCCCACACACATATTCGGGCCAATGAAGCTTTGGAAGCACAGTCCAGCGGCTCCCTCTTTCCTGGCCTTTCAGAGGGTTTGAGGGAGGAACCCTCTATCTCAGAGCCATTCCTACCTAGTATGAAGGCCACCACATAGTTGGAGATCTGGCCCATGCCCACGATGACAAATAGCACAGTGAACATCTCCCAGTTAATGGAGAAAATCTGCAGGAAGCTGAAGCCAGTTTGTACAGCCATGGTTGTGAAGAGAATGTTCTTCCTGCCAAACCTATAGAACAGAACACAGCATAACACAAAAAACATGAGATGTGCAGGTTGCAGTAAGGCTGTAACTCAAGGTGTGTTGCAAGCCCTGAGTCAGGCATCACTGCAGACTTTTCTCCCTGTCATCCTCCCAGCTTCCTCCTTGGTGAGGCCTCAGGCATCCATCTGCTCAGGAGGTGCCTTCTGAGATGCTAAGCTTCCTTTTGGCAATACCCGTTGGTGACACTGTAGTTGGTGGTAGTGTTAATTTCTCATTCTGGTAGCTGACCAATGGGTAGAATGGAGCACAAGTGCGATCAGAATAGTCTCCTGCTCCATTTTCCAAACTCAGGTCTCAGCTGTTGCCTTGGGGTGTCATTGGGCTTTGCAGCTTGGGGAGGGATAGGCACTCCTCTGGAAAGCTTCCAACACTGCCACCTAGCACTCCCACAGAACATTCAGGAGCCAGGGAAACTTGTTTCCTGGTGCTGTGATACTGTCTCCTGCAGCCTGTGAGCTCCATTAGGCCCAGAATCAGCCTGGGTCAGCTCCATGGCCCCAGTGTGCAGCCAGGGGCCCAGCCCACAGCAGTAGTGAGTGCATAGTTAGTGCTCGCTGTCTGGCCTGACTCGGGCTGCTGGCTGTCTGTGGACAGATCACATGTATTCCACTACTGCCCCTGAGTTGGGGGTGGGGTGGGGAGGACAGTGGTGATGGCAGCATCGTGTTTTTTCAGAGGGTTTGTGGTATGAGGACTCCGCTTTCCAGTGGGGTCAGTAGACCCTCCCTACCACTGGCCAAACCTCTGGGAGTACGAGGCTGGGTGAACAGATCAAAAGCAGGTGCAGGCAAGGGGGACTGAAGGCAAGGTCAGGCCTCCCCCATCACTGACTCAGTAGCCTGAGGGTCCTTCCTTTCTCTGGGTAGAAATACCCCGAATTCAGTCCCACCCCAAGACAGGCAGTAAATTAACAAGGGGTCTTACCCCACCTTTCATCCCTCCCAATGTCCTTACCTGTCTGACAGCTGCCCGGACATGAAGGAGCCAAGGAGCACGCCTACGAAGAACAGGGAGGTGGTAAGGGGCGTCCTCCAGTCTTCCTCACACACCAGATTCCACTGCCAGGAAGACAGCACGAAGCGTGAGCCCAGCCTCCAGCAGGCCCCAACCTCACTCCAGCTTCTGGGGAATATTAGCTTAGCTGCCAGGCAGGCTTTACTTCCCCGTGCCAGGCTATTGCCTTTATGCAAAGGGCATGGGCCTTGCGGCCCTGTGTTTGACCAACCCCTGCCAGCACTGGGCAAGTAACCCGGGACATGTCACTGGCCTCCCTGAGACTCAGCTTCCTCTTCCAAAAGGAGGGTAATGGCTCCTGCTCTGCTTACGTGATGGCTCAAGAAGCAAGTTGGGGCCACGGCTGTGGCTGGTGATCCTCAGCTGTGAAGTAGTGTGAAGCCAAGGTGGCATTGCCCCTTCAGAACAGCCTAGCATGGAGGGAAGTTTTCTGAAAAGCCCAAGGGGCAGGGCAGAGAGCATGGTCACTTGGTTCACAGGTGAAAATTCTCTCTCCCTTATTGAAAAGTACAAGTGGTCCCAGGAGCTCTGTGATTTTATTTTCTAATCAGACTCCTCTGAAAAACTGTGGTCCCTGGTCCACTCATATCTAGGCCAAGCTTGGGCCCTGATTCAAGGCCCGACCGTGCTGGGGTCTACTCCCTCCTCTCCAGGGCTCCCTAGCGCCCCTTCCTACATTCCTACACCCTCCTTCCCACTCAGCCTTTCCAGAAGTGTGGTCCCTCCCATTCCTCAGGGCCTGTGGGATGCTGTTGCCCTAACAAGTCCCTTCTGGTGCATCCATAAAATGAGAGTTTCAGCCAGAATTTTAGTTCCCAGCTCTTGACTTAAGTCAGTTTGATGAAATCTCAAGGGAGGTTGCAAAGATTTCAAAGTGTGTTTAATGACCTTTCATTTATTTAAAAAACAAAACAAAACAGGTGCCAATGAATACTTTGGGCCTGGTGTTTGAGGGGGTGCTATCTGTGGCAAGATGATCCAGCTTAGAAGAAAGACCCCTGGTTTCCCACCTAACCCCAGCTCCATTCAGTGGTGGCACTACTCCCATGGCATCTGCAAAGCAATTCGGTTCTTCATCCTCACAACTCCCCTGAAAATGTGGGAGATTTAAACATGAATTCACATATTTATATCACACCTCACTCTGCAGCAGAGAGAGGAGTTTATGAAGACACATACAAGAGAAAAGTGTTAAACAAAAAGCTAAGGGAATCAGAGCAAACAGAAAGTAAAGGGGAGGAAGGTTGCAAAAACCAAGACTAGGGTAGGACTGAGCCCAGATTGTCTTGCCCATGGGCCTGCCTGCTTGCCAGATAGGGTCCCAAATCTGGCTCTGAGTATCCCAGCAGCTCAACTCTTAGAAGGATCACAGTACCCAAAGGGATAAACTCATTTTGCAGAAGCACAGTTTTCTGAGTACTGAGACCCGAGAGAAATCTCCCCTATATACTTCTTCCACAAAGGGGTTACTCTGTGATGTTGAGGATAATGTCTTTGAGAACACCCCCGTCCTAAAGACAATAATAAGATTCAAGAGGCTGCCTGTCACAGTGTTCACAATGCTGGCTATGGGAGGGATGCCAAAACACAGTTCTGCAGAGGGGAAACAACATGGGCCAGGAACTCAGCTCTCTACCCCTCAGGTAAAATCCAAGGACACCTCCGAGACCATATCCAGAGTAGGGTTGCCTCACCTGAGGTCCCTGAATGGGCTTCAGGGAAAAGGGGAATGAACCCTCTAGAATTGTATGGCCAGATTCACGTCCTCTGCCAGCCCACAGATCAGAAGTGGTAGAGAGGACATGTGCCTAAATTAATGGCCACCTACCTCTAAAAATAACCAGCCAAAGCTTCAGAAAAGAGCTTGGGATCTGCCCGTGACATACAGAGAGATGAGCAATTGAGGCCCCAAAGCCTCATGATGTAAAGTGTGACCCATTTTGCAGAAGATTAAACTGAGGCTTTGGGACTGGGATTTGTCTGAAGTCATAGCAAGTAAATGAGCATGCTAGATACCAACTTGGGCCTGAGAACCCAGTCTTGTACCCATGTCCTGCTTGGGACCTGTACTCTAAAGGCAGGACAAAATGAGCTTATTAAATATGATCCCCTACACTTCTTCAAAGAATGTGATACCGGGAGACAATTACCCGGGACTAGGGGTAGAAGGCCTCCATCACAGCCATTAGACTTGGACAGAGCCAAGAAAGTCTCAAGCTTGGTAGAGGTATTTAACATGTCCATTATCAACCATCACCATTCCATCTGCAGTTGAGCAGAAAAGCTCCTCCAAATATAATGTCTCTCCTCTGTGGTTTTTCAAGTATTTTTCCATCAGGATTTTGCCTTAGGGGAGGATAGATAGGATTTAGAGATGGAAAGGACAGAGGGAGGCTGTTAGATGTGGAGCCAGGCATTGCATAAGCAAAGTTAGTGGGCAGGACTGCCTACCTAATTTGCAGACCCAGTGCAAACTGAAAATACAGAACCTCTTGTTCAAAAATTATTAATAATTTCAAGACAGCAATAGCAGAGCATTGAAACCAGGTATGGGGACTGGTGTGACTGCACGGGCTACATGCCCATGAAGTTGGCCTTGGTGTGGGTTAAGCCTGGTCTCTTTGGGAGATGGAGCAGAGGTAGGAGTCCTGAACTGGGGCACTGGGAAAGGTGAGGTGAGGGCCAGCTCCCCATCAGTATCTTTACTGGAGGCTGTGCAGCCATGGCACTAGGTCCACTTCCCTCCCTGACAAGGGGACCAAGAAGCCATGTCAGCATCATATAGCACAGGAGAAGGCCCTGTGCATGTAATGGCCATTTGTCCCAAGCCCATGCGAGGTGTTGTCTGCCTTTGGAGACCCCGCTTACAACCAGCAGGGGAAGGTAGCTAGACCTCATGGCTGCCCACGGTTGGCTCGAGGGCTGGGCTCTCCTTTGTGGAGTTATTGTGCCCAAGAAGTCTTTTCAGAAAGCTGCGAGGGGCCTGGTCTTAGGACACAGGATTGGCAGACAAAGTACCAGCTGGGGCTCATGGGGCTGGAGTCCATCAGCTGCCAACCCAAAGAGAGGCCCTTTACTTCAAAGGGCTGTTCTCGGGGAGGCCAGGCCCTGCTTGCCCCTAGTCCCTTTGGGCTTGAGGGGTGTGTCTTAGGGGCCCCACTAGCCAACGCCCCGAGAACTCCCTGTGGTTAACAGTGACGTGGTAGGCCCAGTGCGAGACAGTCTTTTCCTTGATGGGACCGCCTCCTGGGTTTGTCGTGCACATTGGATAGGAAATGTCAGTGGAGTGTCTGGCATATTATAGACTTCATTAAATGGCAGTTGCCTACCCTTATGCCTTTGTCCTAAGCAAGCCATGACTTGGAACAGCGTGCATGGTTTATATTTAAACCTGACTAGCCAAAAGAGATTTTAAGAAGTAAAAATTCTTCCATTCTATTCCTAAAAACTAGAATAGCTCTTACCACAAGGCATAAATGGACTTTAATCCCAGAGATGACTGTGGATGAAAAATTAGCAATGGTCCATTTAAGGATGAAAAATAGATTTCTATCGTGTCTTCTCATAGTTATCCTTAATTACAGGGGGAAAGAAAGAAGTATTAATAATAGTTAGTTAATAATAGAATATACATCTACCCCAGTTCCATCTTTATAATTTGATTGTGATTTAAAGCTGAAAATTTCTTGACCATCTGTAAAAATGAAAACAACAACAAAAAACTCTGGCTATTGAATTCTTTTTGTTTATAACAGCTTTATTGAGATATAATTTATATACCATAAACTTTACTCTTTTTAAGGTGTACCATTCAGTAGTTTTTAGTATACTCACTGAGTTGTGCAACCACCAGCATTATCTAATTTTATTTCTTTTCATTTCTTTATTTCTTTCTTTACTGATTTGTTTTTGAGACAGGGTCTCACTCTGTCTCTCAGGCTGGAATTTAGTAGCATCATCATAGCTCACTGCAATCTAAAACTTCTGGGCTCAAGCGATCCTCCTGCCTTAGCCTCCCTAGCAGCTGGGACTACAGCTGTGCAGCACCAGGCCCCGCTAATTTTTCTATGATATTTTTTGTAGAGATGAGGTCTTGCTATGTTGCTCAGGCTGGTCTCGAACTCCTGGCCTTGAGTGATCCTCCTGCCTCGGCCTCCCAAAGTGCTGGGATTACAGGCATGAGCCCCCACACCCGGCGTGTTATCTAATTTTAGAACATTTTAATTACCCCTGAAGGAAACCCCATACCCATTAGCAGTCACTCCCCGTTATCTTCTCCCAGTCCCTGGCAACCACTAAGCTACTTTATGAATCTATGAATTTGCCTATTCTGTACATTTCATATAAATGGAATCATACCGTATGTGGTCTTTTGTGACTAGCTTCTTTCATTTAGCATAATGTTTTCAAGGTCCATATATGCTGTTGTGCCATGTATCAGTACTTCATCCTTTTTATGGTTGAATAATATTCCATAGTATGGGTATACCACATTTTATTTATCTTTTCATCAATTGATAGATATTTGGGTTGTTTACACTTTTTTGACTACCATGAATAATGCTGCTGTGAATATTCATATACAAGATTTTATGTGGACATATGTTTTTATTTCTCTTGGGTATATACATAGTAGTGGAATTGTTGAGTCATATTGGCAAATCTACGTTTAACCTTTTGAGGAACCTCCAATCTGCTTTCCAAAGCGGCTTCACCATTTTATAATCCCAACAGCAATGAATGAGGGTTTCAATTCTCCACATTTCTACCAACACTTGCTATCGTGTCTTTTTAATTTTAGCCATTCCAGTGGGTATGAAGAGGTATCTCATTGTGGTTTTGATTTGCATTTCTCTAATGACTAATGATGTTGAACATCCTTTGCACTGAATCTGTAGATCAATTTGGGGAGTATTGTGATCTTAACAACAAGTTTTCCATTTGTTTAGGTCTTTTAAAATTTCTTTCAATGATATCTTGTAGTTTTCAAAGTATAAGTTTTGCAATTTTTTGGTTAAATTTATTCCTGAAGAGCTTCCTTTAGTATCTCTTGTAAGATAGCTCTGCTAGAAACAAATTCTCTCAGTTTTTGTGTATTTTGGAATGTCTTTATCTCATTTTTGAAAGATAGTTTTGTTGGAGATATGATTCTTGGTTGGTAGTTTTTTTCTTTCAGCACTTAGACTATGTCATCCCACTGCCTTCTGTTTTCCATTACTTCTGATAAGAAGTCAAATGTTAATCTTATTGTAGTTCCCTTGTACATGTACAAGTCATATTTTTGCTTTTTTCAAAAATTTCCCTTTGTCTTTGTCTTTCTTCAGTTTTACTATGGTGTATCAGGATTGTGTAGATTAATGTTTTCCAACAAATTTGGGAAGTTTTCAGCCATTATTCCTTTGAGTATTTTTTCTGCTCCTTTCTCTCTCTCTCTCTCTCCCTGTCTCTCTGTTTCTGTCTCTGTCTCTCTCTCTACCCCCCTCCTTCTAGTATTCCCATTATGCATATGTTGCTGTGCTTAGTGGTGTTCCATATTTCTCTGAGGCTCTGTTTATTTTTTTATTCCTCTGTTTCTCTTTGTTCTTTGGATTGCATAACTTCCAATCCTGTATCTTCAAGTTTTCTGATTCATTCTTCTGCCTGTTAAGGCCCTCTAGTGAACTTTTATTTTCGGTTATTGTACATTTTTACTCCAGAATTTCTATTCAGTTCTTTTTTTATATATAAATGTAATTTCTATCTCTTTGTTCTGTCTTTGATGAGATATTGTCATCACACCTTCTTTTACTTTTATTTATTTATTTATTTATTTATTTTTTAAGAGACAGGGTCTTCCTGTGGCACTCAGGCTGCAGTGCAATGGCATGATCATAGCTCACTGCAACCTCAAATTCCTGGGCTCAAGTGACCCTCCTGCCTCAGTTTTCTGAGTAGGTGGGACTACAGGCACATGCCACCATGCCTGGCTAATTTTCTTCTTTTTTTGTAGAGATGGGGTTTTGCTACATTGCCCAGGCTGGTCTTGAACTCCTGGCCTAAAGTGATCCTCTTGCCTTGGCCTCCCAAAGCACTGGGATTTGGGAGGCCACAGTGCATGGCCACCACACATGCCCCCTTCTTTCACTTTTAAAAGCATGACTTCTATTAAGTTCTTTGAAGGTATTTATAATGGCTGCTCTTAAGTCTTTGTTAAATCTGACATGTGAGCCTTCTCACAAGTTTCTGTTGCCTGTTTATTCCCCCTCTGTGTGTGGGTCATACTTTCCTCTTTCTTTGCATGTCTTGTAATTTTTTGTTAAAAACTGGGCATTTTAGACAATACATTATAGTAACTCTGGGTACTAATACCCCCCACCCCCATTTCCCTGATCTTTCCATTAAGCTGTCTGCCTGCTGGTATCTCTCCCAGCTGTTAAGATCATTAATTGCTAGCCGATTGCTTTATTGATTTCAACAATGCCCTAGAGCATAAATTGTCCCACAGTGTAATCCAATTGAATTCAAGCCCTTTTGTAGGAGTAGCTTTTGAGGCAAGTCTTTAAGATTTGTTCTAACTCCAAGAGGGCTTCTCTTAGCTGCTTCTTTTTGGTAAACTAGCTGCTCTATGGTACAGCTTGTTGCTCTAATGGAGCTACCAGAATCCTCTTAGTTGCTCACCACCAAAATCTCCATTCTTTTCAAGAGCAATCTTAGGCTTGACATTCCACACACTCTGTTTCAAATAAAGTTAGTTCCTGTGGGGACAGTTTAGCATTCTCTGTTCTTTTGGACTCTCTCTCCCTTGGGCAAAATCTCTGAGTCACTGCTCCAAAGCAGTGGGCAGGGAAAGTGGCCTGTTCTCTCAGGGTGATACCCTACTTTATGAGTAGGACACTGGGTGGAGGTGGTAGCCTCTGTTCTTTTTGGCTTGGCTCTCCTGGTGTGGAACCTGTGCCCTGTGAATGAGCTGGATAAGGGAAACCAAGGCCCCAATATTCTTGACCTGTGGCACTTGGGGTAGAGCCTCTACTATATGAGTAGGGGCTGGGTGGAGGACAAGATCCGCTGATCTCTGGTTGCACTTGCCAGGATGCAGAGGTGGGGTGGAAGGGGGCATTGGTTGTCCCTTTTGGTGAGACTCTGTATCCTTTGACAGGGAGCCCAGAGGACAGAGAACTCTGTTTTATTGGCCACACCCACCTAAGGTGGTGCTTCCATCCTTGTGCGCTGGGAGGGAGGGGAAATGGAGGATGGAAGTGTTGCGACTCAAGTGCCATAGACTCCTACTGTTCTTACCAAGAAATAGTAGACTTTCTTGAATAAATGTTTCTTCATTTGCTGTATGCCTTTAGGACAATTTCTAGAGACTAAATGTGTGTGTGCGTGTATTTTATATATATAAAATTTTCACCAGTTATGGTTGTTACACTGGGGAGTAGGCCTGTGGAGCTCCTCACACTTGCCATTTTCAAAGTCTGAGCACCTTTCTATGTGTTTATTTGTTTGTATTTCTTTGGAAAAATGTCTATTCTCCAAAATGGGCAAATGACTGTACCCATTTTAAAATCAGGTTGTCTTTTATTGTTGAGTTGTAAGAGTTCTTTTTATATTCTGGATAAAAGTCCCTTATCAGATATGTGATTTGCTAATATTTTCTCCCATTTTGTGGGTTAATCTTTTTTTGGCTATTTAATTCTTCTACTCATATTTCCATTTATAAATAACTGAGCCAGGATGCTGCTAAACCTTAAAATGTTCTCAGTATCTTTCTTTCTTTAGATTAGAGGTAAAGAAAAAGTCACCATGGGTGGAGAAGCTTCAGTGAAGAGTTCTATGGTCATCAGAGGCTGAGCCAAAGCAAAGACCCAGTGGGTCTGAGTGGGAAGGTGGGGATGGGAGTGGGAGGGCTGGGGGAAGGAGAAGGGGCACTTCGGGACTTGGCTGTACCCCTTGAATCCTGGCATTAGATCCACCACAGCTTTACCAGGCTCTACTCTGAGGACGTGAACAAATGGCACGGGGTCTGTGCCAGCCACTCAGCAATATGGGGAAGCTCTGGAAGGTGTCACTATGAGCCCACCCTCTAGTCTTGCAAACACTGAGCAGGAACCACCAGCCTTGGGCTACCTGTGCTTTTTGCTAGAGCATGTGGGTCAATCCAGCCTTTCTCCGGGACCTCCATTCTCTCCACACCATCTTTGTTCCAGATGGGGATCCTTGCCTTTCTTTTGTCTCCGGAGACATGCTTAAAACCATACTAAAGCCTTAGATAACAAGGCAGACCTGCATTATCCTTAAACATAAATTGAACGCATTCTGTTACAAGGGAGGAATTACAATCCTTCTAGAGGCTCAAGGCACCAGCAGCTCCTTCTGACCAGCCCTGCCAAAGCCTTGTTTTTGTCAACATGCCACCTTGGATTCTGTCTGAGGGTTCTGCTGCCCACCAGGAGGGACAAACAAAGTCTGTTTACCCAAAAACTTGGCAGGAGGTGCAGGTGAAGCAGCCTCTGAACAAAGACACATTCTGAGATCCTGGTGTCCGTTGTCAGAGGAACACAGCCGAGAGGCAACAGGCAAACATTTTGGGGTGAGGCAGCTGATAAACAAACAGGGAAGCACATTCAGGCCAGAGCTAGGGGAAGCCCTTGAGTCTCCTCTGTCTGTTCTCTAGCAAGATCTGCTTTCTAAAGCATTGACTGGAAATAAAAGTCGCGCTGGCACTGGCTGGAGATGGAGGCCCCCACACTTTATCCCCTTTGGAATGTGCCAGAGTGCAGGTGTGACTGTGGACTTGACTGAGCAGCTTGGTTAATATTCAGACTATCTTGATAGCCAGTCTCCACACCAGTGAGCAATATCCCTGCCTATCACTCGAAGTTTTCCCCTTTGTCAGAGCCCAGCCCAGGGGAGGCACAGCCCAAGGGCTGCTGTATGAAATCCCACACAGTGGCCAGCCTCGTGCCAGGTTTAGTCTGTCGCGTTATTCCCCTGCTCACTGCTCCCAGTGCCTCCTAGCAGCTCACTGTTAGCGGGAGATGACATTCCTCCCCTTACCTAGCCCACTTTTGGGCTGTGGGTGGGGAGTCAGTAAGTTCTGCCACTGTCTGTGCCCTGATCCCAGGTCCCAGTAAAGGTGGCACAAGGCTAGTGCCTCCAGAGGTCCAGGACCTTTACTAGAGGCTCTATCATGCTTAAGGGTGTAGCCACCAGCACCTCTACCCACAGGCTCCTAGACAATGCAGCCAGCTGCAGAAGAGGACCGAAGTATATACAATGTGGCAGCAGCCCTGTCTCAGACCACTGGTGACCTGTGGAGAAGCTAGTCATCAGCACACAAGGCTTCCCCAGGGCCTCTGGAGCATGAGGCCTAGGAAGATTGGTGTCCGGCTCAGAGGTGACTGCCTCAGTTTTCCCAGTCCATGGACTGAGGGGGTCAAGGCTACCTAATGATGTTCCATGGGAAAAGAGGACATGCTTAAGGCAAAGGCCAGCCCATGCTTAGACTCTAGCCATGAGCCGGGCTCTCCTCTGCTGCTTGCCCTGTGGTCTTGCTGATGAACCGAGGCCCCCTAGAAAGCAGGGCATTTGCTGCCCTTCCTGCTCCTTTAGCCTCAGGGCCTCACACATAGGGCCTCTCCTCTCTGGGGTCTTAGCACTGAAGGGCTGTATGGAGGGCCATGCCCATGGAGACTGAGGTCTGACCACGACAGTGGGTCTCAGTGACAAGGACCCCACCATCAGACAGACTGTCTGGGATGCTTGGGGCACTTCTTTCTGCAACAGAAGCTTCAGTCCCAATCCAGGTCCCACTAGTCCCTGCTCCTGTTCCTGTCCAGCTGTGACCCTACAGAAAACTTAGCTATGAGATATGCCTGGTACTTCTTCCCCAGGGGCAAACACAGACTCCTCCAGTCCTGACTTCAGAGACAGACGAAGGACCTTACCTTGGGTTTTTACATTCTTTATTCTTAAAATGAAAAATAACTTAGTTCCATCTGGAACAAGTAGAGCAAAAAAATGAATAAGGATAGTATTAGACTAAAACTGATGGAATAAAATAAATTTGCATGAGCCTGTACTGATATAAGTTAATAATTGCATAAATTAATAAATGGATGTGGAGGGGAAGCTATTTTTTCCAGATGTCCAATTCATAAAATGTAGAAGGAATATGGGGAATGCAAAATCATCACTAGGAAAACACCACGGTAATAGTTGTTCCAGTCAAGGTCTAGTGATGAATGTTAAAATCAGTAGGTACAAATTTGAGGAGACACAGGATTTTGTATAATCGCAAAGTATCTCCCTTAAGATATTTATTAATTATGCAGGGAAAAATAGTAACTATATAGTAAAGAAATCCAGCAGACACCAACTTAACCAAGTGATCAAGGTTAACATCACCAGTAATAAGATATCACGTGCCCTCTGTTATGATGCCCTGAGGCTACATCATCATTTCTGTGGTATTCTAGCCAAAAATTGAATAACTCAATCTAATCATGAGAAAAATCACACAAACCCAAATTGAGGGACATTCATCAAAACAACTCATAAAAATATCAAGGTCAGGAAAGATGAGGAAAGACTGAGGAACAGTTACAGATTGGGGACTGAGACATGACAACTAAATACAGTGTGGAATTCTGAATTGAATCCTAAAAGAGAAAAAGGACATTAGTGGAAAAAATAGTGAAATTTGAACAAGGTCTGTAGTTTAGTTAACACTATTGTAACCAATGTTAACTTCCTAGTTTTGGTAAATGGATTATGGGTATTTAAATTGTTAACATCAGTGGGAAGCTTGGTGAAGGGTATATGTGAACTCTCTGAACTATTTTCATAACTTTTCTGTAAATCAAAAGTTATTTTAAAATAAAGTTTAAAAAATAATTTGATTCTTAGTAACTGCACAGGACAAATAAATTGGACTTCACCATCAGCCCCTGAGAAAGGAAACTACCTTATACATGTATGCACACACAGACAAATGTACTCACTCAAGTCCCAACTCAGACACCAGATTCCTACCTCTTGGCATACTATGCAAGGCATTTCTACATGCCATCCTTGGGTTCTTGGCTGACCTTGTCCTCCTCTGGAGGGGTCGGGGGGGCAGTTCAGGCCTGCCAGTGGCCTTGGGCCTGACCCTGTCAGGGAGCTGAGGCCATTCTTTCCACTGGCCCTCACCAAGTCAGCATGGATTTGGACCTATGTCCTGTTCTCTGAGCCCTGGAACTGCCACTGTGGGGAGAGAGGCTCAGCCTCCAGCAAATCTCATCACCTATTATACTGGCCACAACCTGGACCTCAAGACAGGTCCCACAATGCCTATGGTGCCCAGCCAGAGGTGAAGGTGAGGAGGGTGTTGAGGTCCCGCCCTTACCACTGCTCACCACACACCTATGATGCCCATTTTTGGGTGCCAGACTCTGTGCTGGCCACCAGGTGATGGAGCGTGGGGCATGATCTTACTGAGTCCTCCCAACAATTCAGATGAGGTGGGCACTCTTATTATCCCAGTAAAAATTGTGATAAAATACACATAACCTAAAATTTACCATCTCAACCAACTTTTTTTTTTTAAGACAAGGTCTTACTCTGTTGCCCAGGCTGGAGTGCAGTGGTGCGATTGTAGCTCACTGCAGCCTTGAACTCCTGGAGCTCAAGTGACCCTCCTGCCTCAGCCTCCCAAGTAGCTGGGACTACAGGTGTGTGCCACCACACCTGGCTAATTTTTCTTACTTTTTGTAGAGACGGTGTCTTTCTATGTTGCCCAGGCTGGTCTTGAACTCATGGCCTCACGTGATCCTCCTGCCTCTGCCTGCCAAAGTGCTGGGTTTATAGGTGTGAGCCACCATTCCTGGCCCATCTTAACTATTTTTAAGCATACAGTTCAATAGCCTTCACGCTCTCGTGTAATCAATCTCCAGAATTCTTTTCATCTTACAAAACTGAAACTCTATGCCCATTAAATAACTCCCAATTCCTCCCTTCTTCCAGCCCCTGGTAACCACCATCTACTTCCTGTTTCTATAAGTGTGACTACTCTTTATAACTCATATAAGTGAAATCATACAATATTTGTCTTTTTGTGTCTGGCTTATTTCACTAAGCATAATATCCTCATGGTTCATCCATGTTGTAGCATGTGTCAGAATTTACTTCCCTCTTAAAGTGGAATAATATTCCATTGTATGTATACATCGCATTATGTTTATCCATTCATCTGTTGATGAACATTCAGGTTGCTTTTACCTTTGACTATTGTGAATAATGCTCCTAGGGACATGGGTGTGCAAATATCTCTTTGAGACCTTACTTTCAATTATTTTGGATATATAGCCAGAACTGGTATTGCTGGATCATATGGTAATTCTATTTTTAATTTTTTGAGGGACTACCATACTATTTTCCATAATGGCTGCACCATTTTTCATTCCCATCAGCAATGCACAAGGGTTCCAATTTCTTCACATTCTCACCAACACTTGTTATTTTCTGTTTTTTGATAGTAGCCATCCTCATGGGTATGAGGTGGTATCTCATTGTGGTTTTGATTTGCATTTCCCTAATGATTACTGATGTTGAGCATCTTTGCATATGCTGTATCCTCACTTTAGAAATAAGGAAACTGAGGCTTTGAGCAGTGATGTAACCTGCCTAAAGTCAGCCAGGTGGTTGGTGGCGGAGTCAAAACTAGCCCTCGAATCAGTCTGACTCCAGTATTCCTTATGCCACCACCCCTCTGGGGAGAGCCACCCCATCCTGCTCACCCCTGTGCTTGCTTCCCTCCCTCCTCCTCCTAACCACCACTGCCCAGTTGCCTTTTATGTCACTCCCACCACCCAAAAAGGAAGCAAGGAAGGGAAAGACTGCTGAAAAAAGCAAATCCTGGTGCATGTGTGAGTGTGTGATGATGAGCATCCTAGAGGTGCCCACTGGCCCCTGTGAACACACGGGCAAACATGGGTAGCTACGGACTTGGAGGCCAGTAGCTATGTTCCCCCCTCCTCCATCCTGAGGTGAATAAAACCAGTGAAGAAGTGGAGAGCAGAGAGGTCAGCCCAGCTGTCAGGGAAGGCTGCAGCCAGTGGGCTCATCCTCCATCTCAAGTGCTGATGACACTTCCAGGAATTAAGGTAGGATGAGCTGGCCCCAGTCTTAGATGCCCCCACGCCAGGCTATGGGCAGGGTGGGCAGGCATTAGCAGCTCCTGCTAGGGGGCCAAAGCCAGAGAAGCACAGCCACCTCAGGGCCCAGGACAGGCACAGTGCTAATGCTGGTGGGGAGGGGTGTGCAGAGGTGGTCCATGGGCTGAGCCCACTTTCCACAGATCCTGCAGACTTCACAGCCACCCTACCTGGCTGGCCACCATTCTATTACAGAGGTGACTTCTGCAGTTTCCTCACAGGTCTTTTTGCTTTTCATAGCAGCTAAAGTAAGCTCTTTCTAAAAACACAAATCTAGCCTTGTTTAGAACCCTTACTATTTCATTGCTGTCCTCAGAATAAAGTCAACTCCTGAACACAACCTACAAGGCCCACGAGGAACTGGCCTGTGGGGGCACTTCTAGTCTCACCTGTCATCCCCTGAGCTCCAGCCACCTTGATCTGTGGGAATTCCATTCCCAGAATCTGCCATGTCCTTTACCTAGACAGGTCCTACTCATATTTTCAGACTCAGCTCAAATTTTTATCACCCCTTCTTGGAGTATTTCCTCACCTTGTTATCCCATAGAGAGGGTACTTTATTTACTCCAGGTCGCACAGCAAGTAAGCCAGGATTTGAAATTGGGCTCCAGAACCCTCCTGCTAACCAGGGTTGATATTAGCCCTCTCTAATACAGCTAGTGTGCTCCATGGGCATCTGAGCTCTGAGGGCAGGCCCTGTGCCCCAGATGTCTACACCTTGGTGCCCAGCACAGGGCCAGACACAATGTCTGATGATTGCCACGTTGCACTGAGGGAAAGGGATAAAGGACTGGCAGAGGCCACTCTTAGGTTTTCATGGGAGGAACATGGAGCAGAGGAGGGGCTAGAAGCAGGGAAATCCTACCTACCTGACCAATAGCAGGAAACTAGTCTGTGAGGATGCTCCCCCCAGAAGGAGGGTGTACCCTGACACAGCATATCCTGGTCCTTACCAGATATGAAGCAGGAAAAATAGGGGGAAAAGTGTGTGTTGATTCCTGGAACTTAGGAAACCTGCCACCAACCCCTTAGGATGCTAAGGGGCTAGCAGCACAAGCCAGAGCTTGCCCACCAACTGGACCTATGCTCAGAGAAGTCTCTGTGAGTCTGCCTCCCCACCAGTGCCTTGGGGCCAGGGTTATGCCTTCTCTGCTTCCTTACAACCAACCAGCACCAGGAGGCCCTTTGCTTCCTTTTGGAGAAATTGGGGCCTCAGGACAGGACCCCAAGCTTCATCACAAGGTATGTGGCAGAGCAGTACACATACTAATACCTTCAGAAGTCTGTGGCCAGGGAACAGGCCAGACCTGCCCCTGCCTTGCCCAGTAACAAGGTGCTTCTCTGTGTCTGCAGCTCAGCTCAACAGAGTCCCTCACACCCCTCCTCCCATCCCAGGCAGGAAGGTGACTCAGGCAGTATGTCTGGGCAGCCTGGGGCTGGGCCTCCCCGGGGCAGCATCTAGGCTGTTGGGAAACTTCATCTATTGAGAAACTCGGAAAGGAAAATACAGTTGGTGACAACACTACCTTCTCCATCACCTCCTTCCTGGGCAGAAACGATCCAGGAATGAGCCTCGAGTGAGTCCTGCTCTCGTGGAGTGCACACCTGTTGCTAGAAGCACAACTAGGCAGGTTTGAGGGGGTGAGGCGCTGGCCCAGGCACTGCAGGGAGTCTCAAGGGGGCTGATGCAGACGGAGGGTCGCTCACTTCCCGGTCCCCGCCTCGGCCCCAGAGGGGGCTGGCACCCACCTCGGTGACGATGGTGGACAGGTAGACGTCCTGGCTGAACTCCCAGCCATCCAGGCAGCTCTCCTGCTCCAGCTGCTCCAGGTGCACGTCCCGCCCCGGCTCCAGCCCGAGCGCTGAGAAGTTGGCGATGGTGGCGAGTCGGTAGCGGCGGCAGCTGTGGGGCACCTCGCGGCCGTCCTGCAGCCGCACCGGGATACTGTGGTTGCGCCACGCGCTGCTCAGGTTCGCGGTGTCCGGCACCCGGCAGCGGTGCTCCGGAGTCCCCGCTAGGAACACGATTGACATACCATTGAAGCCGTTGGGGATGATGCTGGCGCTGAGCAGGAAGAAGATGAGGCGCTGGAAGGGCCCCCACTCGCCCAGGAAGGCGGTCACCTCGTCGTAGTCCTGCATGCTTCCCGCCGCTGCTCTGCGGCTTGCAGTAAGGGTTGATAAGAGAGTTCTCGGGACAGAGTCTTGGGGCTGGGGCGTCCCCCAAGGGTGTCAAAACGTTCCCAGGGATCAGGCAGGCTGCTGGATTGGGGCGCGCTGCCGGAGACCGTTCCCGGGAAACGGGCTGGGGGTGTTGGAACGTTCCCAGGAGCTCGGAGCAAAGCTTGATGCCACCGCAGACTCGGGACCACACCCCCATCCCTGGATGGGCGCAGGGCAGGGCAGGGCGGCCCGACGGCTGGGGCGGGGCTCCCAGCTGTCTCCGCCTTGTGCTCCGCGCCCCTGTGCGCCCGGCTGCTGACCCGGCAGGGGCTTCAAGGCTGGCTCAGCGGTACCGCCTGCGTGCGCGGGAGGAAACTCTCCGCTTCCGAGAACTGGGTTGTCCCCGGCCACCCACGAGCGCTGACTTCCCAGACCTGCGCCCCACGTGGGAGGGCGGGAGAAAGGGAGCAGCCGAGGCCGGAGAGCAAGGTCTTTGAGGTCGGCCCTAGGCCTTCTCTGTCGGCGTCACCCCAGCCCTATCCCGGAGCAGGGTTCCCTCCGCTGTCCCTTCCAATCCAGAGTCAGAGTTTAGGCGGCCACACGCGGGGCGCGGACAGGCGAGTCAATGGAGTCTGTTCCCAGGAAACCTCTGCGGGCGGCAGGGTGACAGGAGCGCGCCCTCTTTTCTGGCACCCTGCGCGGGTGGCTGGCACCAGCCGACAGGGAGTTCACTCCCCACCCGTCCTAGGAGGGCTCGATTCAATCACCAGCCGGCGGCGCCCGGAGAAGCGTCCTCAGGACAGCCAGGAGCCTCACCTTGAAGAGGGGAAACCGGCCCAGAGCTTGGAAGGGATGAGCAAGGTCACAGTGCGTCAGAGATAGGCCCAGGCGGAAGGGAGGGGCAGGGGCTACCGGTTGTCCCAGGATTGTCCTGAGGTCCTCCTGGGGCCTCTAGGGAAGATTTCAACACAGAGCCTGTCTATTGCAGGAGCACAGTCATGGAGGCGCTGCTGTCACCACGCCTGGGTTCTGATTTTGATCTTCTCGCTCTCCTCACGGCCACGGGGCCTCTTATCGGGGCAGGCTGCCAGAACCTTCTCCGACAGGAAGGGCTTCTGTTTGCAGAAGGGCCGGCCCCCAGTCCAGGAACAGAGGGAGGGAGGGAGGGAGGAGGAGAACACCCGATTTGGCGTTCAGATCCGGCAGGATAACCAAAGCAGGAACCACGCCCCCCCCCCCCCCCCCGCTTTTTTTGTTTGCTTTGTGCTGTTGTGTGAGCTAGCCGGGGGCTGGAGCCTGAGTCCTGGGGTTCATGAGGCAGATGAAATTGATAGGCTGAAGAGCCCACTTCTTTGGAGGTTTTGCCCAAGTGTGTTTGCTTCTTTAGACCTTGATTAAGAGGCCAAGGGACATTCCTTCCTCTTTTTTTGTAGCTTCCAGTCTGACCCCTCCTCTTAGGCTGGCCTCCCACCCCCTCGAAACCTCAGTTTCCTTACCTGTAATAAGACTGTATGTCCTAATGTGCCAGGACAGCTCTGATTTATGCCTGTTAATCCAGTGAAGTTATTAATAGAGCTTCCCTTTACTTTCAAGAGTACCCTTCTTTGAATGACATATGGTCATTATTTCACTTAGCTTGCGGGTTTCATCCCCCCACCCCAAATAACAAAGCAAAGCCTGAGACAAGAACTTATGTGAAGTAGTTTATTTTGAGTAGTGATCCCAGAAAACAGTGGTGTGGGATTAGGGAGGAGAGTGAACCGGGAAGGAGGTAAAGCCAACATAAGACTGTGAAATTGAGCTGGTCCTTGGCAATGACCAGGATCATTAATAGTGCTATGCAGAGCCCTGTTGGAACCTGAGGATAAAGGGAAAATGAGCAATTCTGATCCTATATTTGTTTAAAATTTTGATATTGTGTTCATCGTGGATTTTCACATTAATTTTGATTTTTCAAAATATTACATTAAAATATTATTTATCTTGATTATTGAGTTTTTTGGTGCCCACTTAAATTTTGTAGCAGAGGCAAATGCTTCATTCTTTTCATATGCCTCAGGCTTGTCTCAGTCCTCATTGCTATGGGTTACTGGGGTTTAATCCCACTGGAGCTTTCTAAAGAGCCATATAGAATGAGGTGGTATTTGTTTCCTAGTTCTGTCTGCATTGGTTAACTCCCTTGCACTTCCAGGTTGCACATAAGTGAGAGCTGAACAGATACTATTCAACAAAACTATTTGTCATTGCTCACAAGTGTATGTAAATCCATACCTAGAACCATTTCGCCCTCCATACAAAATGAATGAACAAGTATACTGCTTAAAGTTTAGCCTGTTGGGTGGATTTCCCTTCACCATTCTTCAGGGCCACCCCCTAAATGGAGGTATATTGCAGTGAAAATCCATTTTTTTTACTAGTATCAACATACAACGCTAACCCATCTGTGAATTGGGGCCAAGTATTTTTTCCCTCCATCAGAGAACTACCCCATGGGTCTGTAGGTTTGGGCTAAAGGAAAAGTGTTGGTATAGCTGCAGTGGATGTCATAGGAGTTTGAGTCACCTGTAATTGGCTTACAGGCACCCTGTTGACCTGTTTAGTCCTGATCGTGAATCTACCATTTCTATAATATTATATAATGGATTGCTGATGAGCCTGCCTAATCTTATGACTTGGTAGAACCAGACAATACCCAGCTCATGCTGGGCATCTCTGGTTGCACAGACCCTTAATGTTCCATTGCCAGGCTCTTGGCTTTTACTGGGGCCAAATAACTGCTTTCCAAAAGTCAAATAACTTTCTGCTGTGGAGGCATGTCCTTGCTCCAGAACCCTAGAGATCTGCCCTAAAACTCTTCTTTAGGGCTTGTCAGAGACTCTACCCAGCAGCCTTATGAACACTCTAGCACCACAGAACCTGCTGGATTTTATGGACCAAATGGTAGGGAAGCTTGTAATGTAGTTGGACACACCGTAGAGCAGTGGTCCCCAACCTTTTTGGCACCAGGGACTGGTTTCATGGAAGAAAATTTTTCCACCCCCCGGGGGTGGGAGTGGGGATGGTTTCGGGATGATTCAAGTGCATTACATTTATTGTGCACTTTATTATATATTACATTGTAATATATAATAAAATAATTATACAGCTCACCATAATGCAGAATCAGTGGGAGCCCTGAGCTTGTTTTCCTGCAACTAGACCATCCCATCTGGGGTGATGGAGACAGTGACATCCCAAGTGTGTTGCTTATGTCCAGTCTACTCCATAATCTCATTTTGGTTGTTGTCATTGCAGAAAACCCTGCTTCACAAAGATAGGATGTTGGAAATGGAAACAGGCTTTTCAGTGCTTTTGTGGCAATATCAGGATATTCCACTTTGACTTTAATCCAGAACGTATGGAGATTTGAAGTTGTCTCAAACATACTTTTAAAGCCACCGTCATTTGCGATCTCAAGCAATTGATCCTCTTCTAGCACCAACAAAGTCGATTCACCTGGCTTATTCACAAATGGGCTGCGATGCATTCCTTCCCAGTTTGGGGGTCTTTTGTGGTTGGGAAGTAATGCCCAAACTCTTTTGAAAGCTCAGATAGGTGATTATGCACCAGCTGGGAGAAAGAAGGCCCTTGCTCAGTCTGTTTCAAAATCTCTGCTAATGTTTCAAACATGTCAAAAATCCCAACGTTCACTTGTCACCCCCAAGATTCCAGTTTGGCTTTGAATGCAGCCACTTTATCTGCTGACTTGAACACAGTTGTCATTCTTCCCTGAAGTGACAGATTGAGTTCATTGAGCAGGTTGAATATGTCACACAAGTAAGCAAGTTTTGCAACTCATTCTGTGTCACTGAAATCAGTGCTGCCAGTGGTGACTGCTTTTCTAAAAGAAATCTCTGGAGTGGCTCTTGTAACTCAAAAACTCTGGCCAGTGATCTACCTTTAGAAAGCCACCTCATTTCTGTCTATAAGAGAAGACATGTGTGCTCTGTGTCCATCCCCTCACAGAGCTGTGCGAATAGACATGAGTTAAGGGCATGTACTTTAATGTGGTTGATAGTTTTAATCATATCCTGCAAAACATTGTTTAGTTCAGGTGACATTTTTTGGCTAGCCAGCATTTCTGTATGGATGACACAGTGCATAGACTCACATCCAGAAGCGACCTCCTTCACCTGAGTAGGGAAACCAGAAAGTTGTCCAGTCATGGCGGCCACTCGGTCTGTGCATATACTGACACAAAATGACCAATTCAGTTTTCCTGATATGTAATCTTTCAAAGACTTGAATAGTTCTGTAGCTGTGGTGTTGGTTGGCAACAACAGTGCACATAACATATCCTCATGTACATCCTCCTGAAAATACATCACACAAAAACAAGCATTGTTGCCTGTTGTCAACACTGGTAGACTTGTCAACCTGGATTGTGTACCACAGTGACTCATTAATCCTCTCTAACAATTGTGCCTCAATATCCTCTGCTATTTCATCAATTCATCTAGTTATGGTGCTAGCCGAAAAAGGAATACATGCCACCTTTTGAACTGCAGCCTCTCCTAAAAGTTCATGGCAAATGACCTTAGCAGCAGGCAGGATCAACTCCTCACCAATAGTAAAGGGCTTCTTAGCTTTAGCAATGCGGTTAGCCACTAAGACTGATGCTCTCAGTGCAGACACATTTGATGAAGTGGTGGCCTTCAATAATTGCTTCTGCTCTTTGTGTTCACTTTTAAAAAAAAAAAAAAAAACTCCAAAGTCTTGTCTTTTAATGCAGGGTGCTAATGCAGGATGCTTGGTCTCCATGTGGCGAAGCAGTTTTGAAGGTTTCATGGCTTTGTTGGAGAGCCAGTTGCCACATATACAAAGTGGGCTTGGAGAATGTGAATCACCTGTTGCAACTAACCCATAATTTAAGTAGGATTCTTGGTATTTTCTTTTAAATGTAGCTTTCATATTGTTGGCAGTCTTAGAGTCTTCTGCTGTCTCATCCTTAGGTCTTTCCCCTTTTCAAAGAAGCTCTCCAGTGACATTTGTTTTTTACTCATCTTTGCTAGGGTTAGCTTGTGGGCTACCAAAACTGTGACTGAGACAAGTGCGCAGTTCAGGAAAGAGGTGTGGACAGAAGTGGTAAATAAAATAATGGGCGGGTCATGTAAGTGTTGGATTCTTTTTTTTTTTTTTGAGACAAAAAAAAAAGTCCTCGCTCTGTTGCCCTGGGTAGAGTACAGTGGTATCATTGCAGCTCACTGCAACCTCCAACTCCTGGGCTCAAGTGATCTTCCTGCCTCAGCCACCTGAGTAGCTGGGACTACAAGTGCGTGTCACGACGCCAAGCTGACTTTTTTCCCCTGGAGACAGGGTCTCACTTTTGCTGGTCTCCAACTCTGAGCTCAAGCAATCCACCCACCTCAGCCTCCCAGGGAGTTAGGATTACAGGCAAGAGCCATCGCGCCTGGCCGTAAGTGTCGGATTCTAACTTAAAGCCTGCCAGCAGATGCAGCTATACAATTGAAGTAAGATGCTCACTTGCCACTATAAAGCCTGCCACCAGATGCAGCTTAATTGTCACTTGCCACTCACTGATAGAGTTTTGACATGAGTCTGCAAGCAACTGATTTATTACGGTCTCTGTGCAGTCAAACCTCTCTGCTAATGCTAATCTGTATTTGCAGCCGCTCCCCAGAGCTAGCATCACCACCTCAGCTCCACCTCAGATCATCAGGCATTAGATTCTCGTAAGGAGCACACAACCTAGATGCCTTGCATGTGCAGTTTATAGTAGGGTTCATGCTCCTATAAGAATCTAATGCCACTGCTGATCTGACAGGAGGCAAAGCTCAGGTGGTGAGGTGAGTGATAGGGAGCAGCTGTAAATGCAGATGAAGCTTCACTTGCTCCCCACCGCTTACCTCCTGCTGTGCAGCCCGGTTCCTAACAGGCCATGGACCAGTACTGGTCTGTGGCCCGGGGTTTGAGGACCACAGCTGTAGAGTTCTCTCTTGCTCTGGGCTTCACTTGAAACTGGGAGCCTTCCAAGGCACCCAATAGATGGGTCAGAGTAGCAATCCACCAAACACTATGTCTTAGTGTTGGAGAGTAAAGGGCACAATGAATTGCCTTTAATTTACAGGGCATAACCTGGTATGCTCCAGACTACTAGATCCCTGATTACTTCACCAATTTGTTTCAAAATAATATGGGATGGAAGAAGTGAGTGTGGATATAGATGTAATAGGATTGGCTGTGATAGTGATTCTAGGGGTTCCTTTCACTAGTTTGTCTACTTTTACATCCATTTAATTTATTCTAGAACAAAAATGTAAGAAAAAACTTGACCAATATGGAAGGCCATGAATCTTCACATTTTTTATCGCCCATCCTCTGGCGTGCATGTGTCTTACCAGGACATCTAGAGTACTTGCTTGTTCCTACTCACTAGGTCAAATTAGCATTATGTCATCAATACAGTGGACTACCATGAGGTCCTATGGAATATTGAGACAATAAAAGTCACTAAATACTTTGTTGTGACAGAGAGAAAGAGAATTAACATAGCCCAGAGGCAAGAGAGTGAATATGTGCTGCTATTATTCCCACATAAAAGCAAACAGCTTTTGATCCTCCTTACTGAAGGATATTGAGAAGAAAATCTTTGATGTTGGCACTAATCTCTGCAATTCTTCCCAGGCTGTGGTTTTACCTCTGACTTAATAAATTAGTCAGAAAGGCAGGGTAAGTGTCAGGGCTCCCATTTAGCCCTTCCAAACATAATGGCTCTTAATAGGACAGGGAGTAAATGTTAGTGTCCTGCCAGCTGCTAAGACTACCTGTTATATCTCAGTTATTTACTTAGGGACCAGGGAAATAGTAGATTGTGCAGTCTTCAGACTCATTGGATCTGTTTACATGAGAACTCCATTTGTCATCTGACTTTCATGAGCCCCCAGTTTAATTGGGGGACCATGATAGTGTTTTCCAATCCACTGCATTGATGCCAGCTCATACTCTGTACCCAACAGCCGTTGAAGGTCTGGTTCTTTTCCTTCCTCCCTGCCAGACTTACTCTGGTAAAAGACCAAAGATTCCTTATGGGGAAAGATTGGGGAAATAATTATCATGTGTACTTTTGGCAGCATTGGAAGATTCTTCCATAAAGAGACTTGGCCTTCCCTTAAGTCCATAGGCTCTGAGCCTGAGAACTGGCCTAGATCTGGGAAATTTATGAAGAAATACTCTTTTCCATTGTGGCAGCTGTTATATGCCTTCTGCTTATTAGCTCTTGATTTTGGGGGTGCTGTTGTTGCCATTGTTACAGTCAAGTATCACCTGGTCATCTGCCAATTTACTAGGAACGCCATGGTCTATTAGCCACTGTCACAAACAGACCCTATGGGTCAAAGCACTCTGGTTGCCACTTTGGCTTTGTGGTAATTATATCCATCCTACCTCTGTTCATTAAGTGTCACCATCCAGCCTCCACAATCCCAGAATCCTACCATACCCACTGACACTAGGGATTCCTCACCTTTATATTTTGTGTTGCCTTAGTGAAGAGAGTATCCTCTGACTCTCCTTGGGAAGATAGTCTGGTGGCAGGTTCTCTAGTCTTCCATGATAACTACGATCTAACATTCTCATGCTCCTGAGCCTTTTGACTCCTTCAATACTCTGCCAAGGAAGTTCTGGCATCTTTACCTCATTTCTGAAGGCTATAATTATGTTTCAGTTTTCAAAGATGAAGATTGTTTTATGTATCCTTGTTTGGATGTTAATCCCTGAATAATAAGAGAGTGCTTCCGGATTAATAAACTCTCATACATGTTACCTCTGTTCCTGCCAGAATATAGATCCTATAATATTTCCAATGCATATTCAGGTTCTATATTTCCCCACTTAGGCTGTGCTGAGACCTAACCCTAGTTATTGGTCTGGAGGCAATGAGGGGAGGTAGGGGAGGGTCTTTAGGAAAATAAGCATAGTCTTTGCGGCCATTTGCCTTAGGAGGAGTCTTAGCAGGGATTCCAGGAAAGGAGAGGCTCACCTCCTATAGCAAGGGGAAGATAGCTGCTTTTCCTAGCCTTCAAAGTTTAGAGGAATCCATGAATTCAGGATTCTCACATTAATCTACCAAAATGTTCCCATTCTGTGTTCCAGGGTTCCATACATTTCCTATCAGGGCCATGACTTTGTCATAGGAGACCCATCTAGGCTGTGCATACAGCCTTTTTTGTGGCTCTCCTACCTTTATAATTAAATACTGGGCTTGATTTCCAGTACAATCTGCCTTGTGGCTGCAAGAAATAAAGGTCTCTTTCAAGCTGCCATGGAGGCCTCCTGGCTTTCACAGTGTGCCTTGATTTAATAGTTGGCTGACTCAAGCCTGTCATTTTCTTTGTTCAGGGCTTCTAAAGCAATTAACAAAAGCCAGTCAACTCTACAATCCTTATAATCACCATTGTTCTCATATGTTCCAAAAACCATAATCAGATTTTCTCATCCTTGCCACTATTACAATTTTGGGCAAGAAATTATTTGTTGTGGGGGACTATCCTGTGCTTTTAGTATGTTTAGCAGCTTCTCTGGCCTCTACCCACTAGGCTCCAGTAGCACACTCCCCTAGTTGTGATAATAAAAAATGTCTTTTTATTATGTCTCCAGATATTGCTAAATGTCTGCTGGGGGGTAAAATTGCCCCTGGTTGAAAAAACACTGAAACAAACCAATGCTTCACCTTCCACTTGGATCTCGTTCTAATCCACCACGCACAAGAGTCTTGGTAAGTGATGCTACTGTGTGCCAGGGGTTATTACCATCCCTTTCACCAGCAGCAGTGGAGTCCTTATCTCCATCTGAAAGGTGAATGATCCAGTGCTAGAATCCCTTCCTTACAGGTCTGCTTTCTAGGGCCACTCCTGATATCAACTGTTTTAGCCTGGGTTCCCTCCTGAAGACAGAGCCTGAGTCAAGGGTTTGTGTGTATGTGATTTATTTGGGAGTGGATCTAAAGGAACAGTTAAGTGACCGGGAGTGTAAAACAGAGCAGAAGGGAAGCCAATGTAAGTGCAGAGCCTCAGACTGGCCCACGGAGCTACAGCTGCCCTTCTGCCCTCCTTGCCCTCTCTGCCGACATTATGCTCTAGTTCCTGCTTGGATTTACTTTGGGTAAAGTGGTAGGAATGTATCGGGCTCAGAACGATGACATACCAAACCTGGGTACAATGCTTGAAGAAATTAAAAAGGACTTGAGTGCTAAGAAGAAACTCCCTAGCTCATGAGACTGACTCCAGCACTACCTTCTGGATACACTGATTCTTCTGCTCTGGAGAGCCTCCTTTACCATCTGCACCAAAAGCTTTTGTTTTCATCTCCAGCCTCAGCAATTTTCTTTTTTGCTAGATCCTGTGTTGCCTTGGAGCGAAAATGGGGCTACAAGTGAAGAACTACTCTTACATTTCCAACAGCCTTACCTCTTTCCATATCCTCCTTCCAGCTGCTTGGGAGATTCTAAGACTGGAATTATGGTGCTAAATTAGTAAACATGACCTTGAATTAGTAGTCTCTCCCTTGTTCTTTAGGATTTCTACTACCTTTTGTCAAAAGAAAAATTGATGTTTTGTGTAGCTGCTCACATACAAATAATGCTGATTTCACAGTTTAACAATTATAATAGGTGCTTGCTAAACATTTGGTACTAAAGTATGTTGTTTCAAAATAACTAAAATTAATATAGAGAAGCCAAAAAAGAGAGAAAGAGAGAAGAAGAGTGTGGCATCAGGTTGTTTACACCTGTGCAAAATTGGGGTAATGGGTCTCAAAAATGTCTGTCTAAGGTTTACAAGTAGGGAACATTCAGGTCTGGGCTGGAGATACATGTTTGGGAGTAGTCATAACTGCAGAGTACCTGGGGCCTTTGGCAGGGATGAGGTTACTGGGAGCAGAGCCAGTCAGGGTTCCTGGTTGCAAGCAGGCTCACAGACACGATGGGAAAGCTGGATACCCAGCAGGGATAAGCAGAAATCTGCTATGGACATAGCTTCAGGTGCTGGGAAGTAGACAGACTTATAGTGGAACCCTAACAGGACAGTTTGCTTAAGATTGAGCCTGTAGGGGAGGAGGCACCCCTTGGCGGGGCCAGGGTGGCCCTGATCACTGTCCTCCCAGACTGAGTCCAGTGGGGCTGAGGTGAGAGCACAGAAGGAGGGTAGAGATATAGCTATTAGGCAGCTCTTGAGAATGAGCATCAGGAGAGGAGTGGAGGAGCTAGGCCAGAGGCTAGAGGAGGCTGATGCCTCAGGGGCAGGCAGCAGGGTGGAAAGGCACACTGCTGCAAAGGCTCAGCATGATGGAGAAGGACCAGGGCTGAGGAGTAAGGGTCTTCCCCTTTTGGGTGAGGAGGCAGCTCCAGCAGTCAGAGCGAGCCCTGGGGGCAGGGATGGGCAGTTCCAGGAACCACTGAGGAGGTGGTGAGGTGAGCAGGGGGATGGCCCATTTAGCCAGGATCATGACCCCAGGAGCAGTGAGTGGCACAGGTGTGGGGGTGGTTCATCCATGCCAGAGTTGGTGATCAGCTGCTGTGAGCACCAGCCTTGTCTACACTCAGATCCAAAGCCTCAGGGGTCACCTTGACTAAGCCTAGCTTCCACTATTCCATGCCCCATGGAGGGTTGCAAGTGCAGCCCTGCGTGAGCAGTTGGTAAGTCTGAGCCTGCACTCTGGGACATTCTGGGGACCTTGCCAAGCAGAGACAAGTCAGCAGTCAGCACCCTTCAGGAACAGCCTGGTTAGAGTCACCAGACCACTGGCAGGGCCGGCAATACTCTCCAGGGAAGATGGGGACATGCCCTTGCCATTGAGATTAGCTGGGGTACGTACGACCTTGGCGAGTTTCTCAGCCTCTCTGAGTCATCCATAAAATGGGGATAATAACCATACTTTTTTTCAGGTTGACATGAGGATTAAATAAGAATAATATCAGTTCAGTAAGGGCTTGGAGAGGAAGGCCTGGGACACATGCACTCCCATCATGGTTATTATCCAACTGCCTCCCCTTCCTCTGAGTCTGTGGCTGGGCTCTGGCTTTCTAGGAAAACATTCTCTGGAGAGCAGCTGAGTGTCCCTCCACTGTAGCCATCGTCGGTGAAGAAGCCGGTGTGTGTGTGTGGCAGGGGCGAATCAGCCTCTGAGCTTGGCTCACAGGGTCTGACAGGGGAGCCCGACACACTCACGGGCTGGTTCGTGGGGTTTCCGAGAGGGCATGGCCGAGGCTGACCCCAGACCCTGCGGGGACCAGTGAGGCCTCCGGCAGCTTCTCCTGGGATTTCTAGTCTCTGCCTCCCAGCCACAAATGGGTCCATGTCAGACACTGGTAAAGCTGAGGTTTGGTTTCTGTGGGAACCCAAATAGAGTTTCCCACTTGTGGTAGGAGGGCACAGGACACTGTTTGCTTATTAGAGAGACCTTTTTAGAGGTTCCACCTTCATTTAGAGGTGTGAGGAAATATTGTTAGAAAAACAGATGACTGTGTGGGAAAATGATAAACCAGGAAGCTACCCAGGATTGTGAACAGCAAGTCAGGGGTTGACTTGGGGCACAAGGGCAAGAAGCCGGAACCCTGGGTAAGAATGAGTTTCCCCAGGACAGCACTGGAATGCTCATAACAGGACAGAAGGACCCAGAGATGGAGGGGGAGGCCAGGTGCTCCCCAGTGCTCCTCAGATGGGGCAGAGGGACTCTTGGGGCCTATAGTCCAGGCTCCTGGGCATCATGGTGCAGGTCACAACCTGCACCCCCCTCTGCCGCCCACCTTCCCCATCCAACTCAGCTGTGCGCCCGGGGCCAGGGTATGGCACCCCCTAGAGGGGCTGGGTCCTTGGCTGGGAAGGAAGGACTCACCCCTTCCTTTGGTTCTCAGGGAGGAAGGCAGGGAATAACAAAGCTAGTCAGTCAGAGAGCCAGAAGGTAGCACCGGGTTTTTTTTTTCCAACCTCCTGGGAGGGTCAAAGGAAGCCTGCAAGAGACTCAGAAGAGCCTGATGAAGCTGAACTTACAGATCAGTGCGACTGGAGTCATGGGAGCACAGGGCAGGACTGTCAGCAGAGGTCAGCAAGGGCTGTACCTCCTGGGGCCTTGTGAGCTAGAATTTGGAATTTAGACTTTGTCCTAAGGCAGCGAGAAGCCACGGAAGCTTTAATAGACAGGAGTGACATAGAATTGCATTTTAAAAACCTCCCTTTGCTGTCATGTGGAGAAAGGATTAAGGGGCCAGACAGGAGACAGGGAGGCTGGGTGGAAGCTATTACACTACCCAGGCAGGAGACGGTGGGGGCCTTGATTGGGGCTGGAGCGTCGAAGGCAGAGGAAAGTGGGCTAGTTAGGAATTAGGTAGGGATGAATGCAGTCATGCCTGTTAACTGGTCTCATTCTTCCACCTTTGCTCCTTACGATCTATTCTCCATACAGCAGCTAAAGTGATCCTGGTTAAAACATAATTCTAGGTCATGCCACCCTTCTGGCTTCCTATCTCAGCATAAAAGCCAAAGTCCTACTGGCTGTAGGAAAATAGCCTGTTGCACGGCAACAGTGATACCAACTTGCTGCCATGATATGATCGATGTTTGACCCCCACATACCAAGGTGTTCTGCAGTAAGATCTTTAAACAATACCTGTAGCATAGGGACTCATAAAGATGCCTATCTAACCTCTCCAGTGGTCACAAGTCTTGGCAAGAAAGTCTGAAAGTGTAATCAGCTGTATGTTTTACCCTAAAAGCTCACTATATAAAGAATACTTTCTGGAGGGCAGGTACAGGGATCCACTGTCTCACGGCTGCCAGAGATACTGTCAGAGATATTGCTTCTGTTTCTAAGTCCCTATTAAATGTTTCTTTCTGAGAAACTGGATTTGTCACCTCTTTCTTGGGCCTCTCAGCTCCCTTGGCCTTTAGGGGTAGGTTTGCCTAGCCTGCTCACTGCAGCACAATGGCTTACAAGGGTCAACACAGTCAGCCTTCCCACCCCTACATCCCTCTGACCTCATCTGCTACTACCAGCCACCTTACTTACACAACTCCAGCCACTCCTTGCTGTTCTTAGAACACAGCGAGCATGTGCCTCTTCCCCCTGCCTTGCCCAGGGCCTTTGCATTTGCTGTTCCCTCTGCCTGGAATGCAATTCCCCGCAGTTGCCTACACAGATGCTTTCTTATCACCTCGGGTCTCTGCTCAAATATTACCTTATCTGCAAGGTCTTTCCAGATTCCTTATATGCAGGAATCCCTTATTCTCTACTGTAATACCTTCTTTATTTCCTTGATAGCACTGCTTATAGTCTGTACTTATTTCATATATTTGTTCAAAATATTTTCCTAGCGTGCAGCACAATGCCTGGTACATAGTAGGTTCTTAGTAAATATTTAGTTGAATGAATGAGTTGAGGTTGAGGATGCAGGAGGGAGGCAGTTGCCCTCCAGGATTTACTTCCCCTTGAGGGCTTAGGCAAGAAGCTTGTAGAAACCTGGAGTGGGAGGTGAGGAGGAAGGTGGTGGGAGGCAGGGAGGCCCAGTATGTGTGTGAGAGAGCGTGTGGGGGCATGTGCATGAGGGTGGGTGCTGGCCCCAGAGCCCCTGTACCTCCCAGTTCCTGGTCTGGGGTCTGGGCAGGACAGAGGTAGGTCTGGGCCAGGCTCTGATCAAGGAGATAACAGGTTGTGCCAGAGGCATCAGGAAAAATGGAAGGGATAGGGGGAGGGCATGTGGATGGGAACTACTGGCTCTGCCTGGGATGGGAGGGCCAAGGTTTTGCTCTGAGGGAGGGGACAGTGGAGCTGGGCCTTGAAGAGTGAGTAGGAGTTTGCTGGGTGAAGCAGAAAGAAGAAAGGCATTTGGAGCATGAGAGAAGGGCTGAGGGGTATGAAAAGGCGGAATAGCTCAGAGAATGGAGAGTATGGTGAACTGTCTGATGCAGCAGAGCAGGTGAGACAAAGCGGTCAGCCTGCGTTCAGAGCGGCTTTAAATGCTAGGCAGTGGATCCAGGATTCCACCCTGAGGGCCCTGGGGGCCATGGGAAGGTTGAAGCAAGGGAGTGAGAGATTCCTTTAGTTGTCCTGAAGTGGGCCCTAAAAATGCTTAGGAGGCAGAACCCTAGACACAGTGATGAGTAGGATGGGATGGTTGGGGTGAGGATGTATAGGATCATGTCCAAATCTCAGTTTGAAGGCCCCTGAAATAAGGACCTGGGGGGAGGGGCAGGTTTGGGGACAACAGTGAGAGTTGGTTCTGGGCCAGGTGGGCTGGGGCACTTTGAGTTGGGGATCCTGCATCTGGCTGCCCCTCCTGGAGAGAGATTCTGCTGTCCCCTTTTTCAGGACTGGGATCCTGGGCCACAGAGACCTTGTCCCACAAGGACCCTGTCTCAAGCTTTTCATGATCCACTACACTTGGGCCTAGTCAGGGCCTCTAGGCAGAAGAGGTGGGCTGGGGGACAGGGTAGAGACTGGGCCTTGAAGCTGGAAAAGGACAAATCAGACTGGCAGCTTTGGGTGCCACTTCCCTTAGCTGCTGTCCCCCCAACCCCCTGCCAGGATGTCCAGGCACGGGCTGCTCTGGTTGCTGCGGCCCTCAGGGTGTGGAACTATTGGTCTTGGGGGAGCCGACGGTGCCAGGTGCCAGGGAGGGTAGACCCTGCGGGGGCAGGGGCTTATAGCCTGTCCGGGCATTAAGGTGAGTACCGGCGGCTGGTGTATGTGCGGCGGCAGTGGCGGTGGGGAGCCGAGTCTCTGCGGGTGAGTGTGGACTAGGGGTGAGGGCCCGTGCCCACGGCTCGGTATTTTTCCAACTGCTCCTGTGGCTAATGGCTTCTCTGGCTGCGGGTTATCCCCCTCCGCCCCCGCCTATGACCGGGTGGGGCCGGGACCAAGTCTGGGGAAGAGGCTGGGCGGAGAGGGAAGGGCGGAGTCTTCCACCGTCCCGCCCTACCGGGTGTGGCCGCGGAGAGCAGGGGAGAGTATGCGTGCGCAGGGACACGGCGGTGCCCTCAGTCCCGGCCAGACAGGCAGGCCCTCGCTGCTCAGGGTCCGACCCTTCGCGGAACGGAAAAGGACAAGGGCGGGGTGCGGTCCGGAGTCACCCGTGGGCCCAGGGCCCAGGACTCTCGTAGCCTCACTTCTCTGGGGGCACCTGCTAGCGCTCTGGGCTGTCCTCCCTCAGGGAAGGGAGGGAGCGGCAGAAGGAGCCTTTAGAAGGAATCCCTAAAACAAATCTAACCAGGAACAAAAGATCTAAGAAGAAAACGGAAATTAAAATTTACAAAAAGACGTACACATCACCTAAATAAATGCAGGATAAATACAGATCACAGTCCTCTCCTGGAGGAAAGGACTCTATGCCACTTCTCCCCACGTGCATATCTAGATTCAGGGCAACTCCAGTCATGTTTGAAGAGGTTTGTTTCTCCAGAGCCTGACATAGGAGTGTAAACTTCTGACAATTGGAAATGTACAAGAATAGCCTTGACATGCTTGTAAATGAAGAACAGGAGGCGAGAGATTGGCTGTTGAACTCTATCACGGCAGTAACTAAAGCAATGTGATACTGTCACACCAATGGGAACATAGACCAGAGGAATCAAGAATCCTGTAACAAAAACTCTTACAAGAGCATGAAAAGTTCCTATCAATCCTTAAAAAGAAGTTAAATATGGAAATTTCCTTTTATAACAGTTATATCTCATCATAAATTATATATTTATTATAGAAAATCTAAAAATTGAATACAAGAAATCTAAAGAAAATAAAAATTCCCCATCATTCTCAATACCTCCCTGCAAAAAAGAAGCTAAATAAACCTTGGAAAAATGAGTGAAGGGTTTAGGATAATTTGCACAAGAGCAAACTTAGAGAGTTAACTACTCCTAGAGAGTGAGGTCCACTCTGTTCCCTGCTGTTCCCTCAGTTTTGGGCACCCAACAAGCATGCCGTAAATGTTTGTTGAATGACTGAATGCTCATCAGTGGTAATCAGACAAATGCACATTAAAACAATTATACACCACATTTCACTTATCAGACTGGCAAAAATGAAAAAAAAAGTATCCTGTATTGGCAACAACTCGAGGAATTGGGTACTGTCGCATGCAGATGGTGAGAGTGTGAATTGATAACAGTCTTTTGTGGTTTGTGATAGCACAAAATTGAAAATGGCACAAATGTACATGACTTGGGGCTTGCTAAATAAACAGGCACTAAATAAAATGAGTCAGTTTCTTGTCTGGAGCAAGCAGACTAGAGGGTAGATTCACGCGAACAAGAGTCCAGGACATATCATCGGGTGTGAACAGCCACAATTCACCAACTTTGATACCATTTCTATTTCTTAAAAGTGTGAGTCTGTACCGTGTGTGCAACAAAGGCGTGAAGAGGCCCAAGGCAGACCCACTATGCGGTAACCGCTGGGCCTCCGAGGAGAGGTGGAATTTACTCCTCCATTTCTGAGATAGAAGGGAGCGTCTAGGAGGGGAAAACAGCCCTGGGCAGGTGTTCTTTTCTAAAACCTTCCTTCTCTTCGCTCTTTGGAAATTAAGCGTGCCCCCTAGTGGGCGAGAGAGCAAAGGGAAGAAGGAGGGGTCTCGGAGGAGAATAAAGTGGGCGGGGGGGGTGGGGTGGGGAGGGGGAGGAAAACCGCAAAGAGAATACTGGGAAGCGCGTGCGGCCCACGGCGGTCCCAGCGATCTCCCCTCCCAGGCTCGTTCTCCTGCGGAGCGACTTGTTCCGAGGCTGCTAGGGGCCGCCCAGCTGTGCTGATGATGGCCACGGGGCCCTTACTGACTAGGCTTACCTTTGCACACACGGTTCCTCACCTTGTAAAGCTCTTGACTCCCTCATCTCTTAGTTCTTAGCTGACACCTTCTCTGACCTCTTGACGTCGTGTTGCTGCACCCCAGACCTCGCCTTCTATTAATAGAGCTGCTGAGGCTGTGCCAGGCTGTGGCCTCCTTAAAGGCAGCATGGTGCCTGTCTTGCTCACCATTGCACCCAGTGCCTAGGACATGCCTGGCACCTGAACAGATGTTACTGCACTCGGGAGCCACAGCCTACGCTGGAGGGTGGCAGGCCAGGACACTGACAGGGTCAAGGCCGAGCAGAGGAACTTTATTAGAAAGGCAGGGGGAGACACATATTTACATGGGCCGCGGGGGGAACTTTAAAAGAAGCAGGGGCGGGGACCGGGGTCCCGGCTCAGACGAGTTCCACCTTGGCGTTGGGATACACCGCTACTACGTCGTAGCCCTCGGGCGGCTTGACCCGCGCCTTGGCGTGGCTCTCGCAGTAGAGCCGCTCGTCCAGGAAGAAGTAACCTCTTTGCTTGAGGTTCAGGCCGCAGTCGCTGCACATGAAGCACTCGGGGTGGTAGAGCTTGTCCCGCGCCTTGACGATGGTGCCCCTGATGGCGGGAACGGGAGAGGACAGCGTAGGGTGACTTACCTGTTCGCAAGCACGCCCCCATCCAGGGCCCTGAAGAACTGGGGTCCGGCCTGGGCGGGTACTCACACGATCCCGTGGCCGCAGCGCGTGCACTCGGGCAGCCCCTGCAGGCCACTCAGCGGAGCGCCCAGCTTGCCAGCCGCGGGTTTGAGGTTCCGGGGGCCGCCAGGCCCGGGCCGTTCCCCTGAAAGCCAGAGCGTAAGTGGCATGAGCCGGGTGAGGAGGTCAGAACTCCATTTCTGCGGGGTGTTCGGTTGGACCCCGCTTCCGTGGCCATCGGCACTGAGACTGGGGAGGGGGTTTGGCGGGCGTGGGGAGAGGGGCAGTGACAGGGCGTGGAGTGGGAATCAGAACGCGCGGGCGCAGCGACGGTGTGGGGACAGCGGCAGAGACCTTACAGGCGCAGATGACTGGCAGACGAAACCTGCCGTCGCTGGGGGTGTGAGGCGGGGAGGGGTTCCGGGCACCGCAGGGACTGGGGAAGGCAGGTGGGGTCAGGGGGCAGGAGTCTTACCGCCCTGGCCAGCCTCTAGCATGCCCTGTAAGTAGCGGAAGGAGCCTGACTGCTTGGGCTCTGCGGCCACCGGTTCAGCGGGCTCCCGTAGCATCCTGTACACCTCTGAGCCCAGGTCCACTCTGCAGTCCCGGCTCCGCGGGAGGCCTCTGGCTGGGTCAGCGCTGGGTGGGAGGAGGAGGAAGCAGGGGCAGGGTTGCAGTTCTAGCCTTCACTCTACCATTGCCCGGGTCTGGTGAGGCTTTATGAGTCAGAATGCAACCAGCTGAGACCCAAGGATCAAGTGTTGGGGGTCAGGATGGGACTTGGTGATATTTAAGGGATCAGAGATTAATAGGGGATCTGGGTGTGGCTTCAAAGGCCAGGACTCTGTACTACCTGGGGGGTGGAGACACGTGCAGAGTGCTCATCTGGGCTGGCAGGGTGGCCTCACTGCTGCTGCCATTATGAGGGACAGGAAAGCGAGGGGGCTGCCCATACGGAGATCCCAGGCTTGGTCTGCCATCTTCTGGCCCAATCCCAGTGCCTGAGGGCCGCCTGCTGGTCGTTGGACTGCCATCCTATGAGAGAGAGGCCTAAGGCACTGGGAGACCCTCTGGCCTCTGGCCATTCCTTGTTCTTGCCACCTCCACCCTTCTATGCCAGGTGGTGGATGTCGCTGGCTACCTCTGCTCTGGCATCTCAGGGCTATGGTGCCCAGCCAGGGAAGGGATTTATGGGGGAGGGCTGAGCTTCAGGTCTGGTTCAGCCCCTGCAGAAAGAGAAATGCCCTTGGAAAGTTGGACACAAAAACCTGAGCATCTGAGACTCAAGCTGGGCCCATGAGCCCCCGTGGTGGTTCTGACCACTAGTGCCTGTGAGGGATGGCGTTGGGCAGGCCCATCCCAAGAAGGCTTTTAACAGTGTGGCTGCAGCAGAGCGTGTGGCTTCCTGGCACAGGTGGTCCTGGTGCTGAGCCTTCCCACCTAATGGAACTGTGCTGGGTACTGGGTCCACGGCTGGGAACACAAAAAGGTAAGTAACTCCTGTCCTGCAGCCAGGAAGGATCCTTAATTGTTGCGCATTCAAGGCCCTTTGGGCAGGCTGAGGCTCAAGAATGTTGCTGTGGGTCAGCCCCTTTTGGGCCTGCATTGTACCCCCATTTCCTGCTTCCCAGGCCACATGGGTAGCCCTCTGTAGGCAGTGCAGATGAGGGGCAGAGGCTAGGGCAGGGCTCAAGTTTCCCTGTCCCACTACCCCATGGCCAGCCTGGTGCCCATGGCTGAAACATTTTGGGGAGGAGTGCCCTGAACATGCCCCCTCAGCTCATAAGGAGACGGCAGTATCTCTGTGGATGTGGGTTTGAGTGGAAACGGGGGATCTTTGTCCCTGCTAGGTCCAGAGCTGTGCTGCTCCCTACTTGCAAGCACACAGAAGCACACCCACAGCAATGTGAACAGGGGCATGTACACTCTCACACATACATAAGGACAACACACATGCACCAGTCAGTCCACCTATGTATGACTAATCATACATACATGGTTACATATATCTGGAGCCAGCACTGGACACTGTGGGTATGGCCATGGTTGCCTCCATGGCTGAGACTGGGCTGTCATCCAGAGCAACTTGATTTTAGGGTGAGGCCTGAGTCCAGGCTGTGGTGTGGGTCTCAGGTTGAGCCTGGGAGGTGACATGTAAATCTCTTCTCTACTCTACAGTGTGGACAGGGAGACTGGGTAGGGAGGAAAGGATGCCTACCCCAGCAAGAAGGAACCCCGGTTTGCACTCAGGCAGCCTCTAGCACTGAGGCACAATGGACCCTGCAGGGCTCTGCCCAACTGTCCCCTGCTTTCTTTAGGACAGGAGCTTGGGGAATGGGCAGGCCACCAGTTGGGTGGGGGCTCCCCATTTCCTCCACCCTGACAGATAAAGGGGAGGGTCTTGCAGCCTAGGTGGGCACCCATCAATGCAGCAACAACAGCAGGAAGACCCCCATCCCCATTGGGCCCAACAAAAGCCCCTGAGAAACCTGAGTACTCTCACACATGTGTCTGTCAGGCAGGCAGGCAGGGCTGGCCTCTAATGGGGACCAGATGGGCTGTGGTCAGTGGGGGTGGGGCCAGGCCTCAGGAGGAAGCGTCAGTGGGAAGGGGGACTGGGAGGAAGGAGGCCCTCACTCACCCCCAACCCAGCAGGGTGTGGGAGTCTATTGCAGGGTCATCAGAGCCATCGCCCCTCCCATGGCCACCCATGCAGCAGCCTCTCTAGGTCTGAACTCAGTGATTAGGACACAAGTGGTGACCTCAGTTTTGGTGTGAGTCCCAGCTCCATCACTCCCTAACTGGGCAAGTCACTTTACCTCTCTGAACCTCAGTTTCTTCATCTGTGAATGGGGAATGTGATGGTCTCTATATTAAATTCCTTGTGGGGATGAAATAAGACAACTGCATACAGAGCACTTAGCACAGGGCCCGGCACACAGCAGTTAGCCATGGGATGAATGGCTGTAATGGGAATTCCTGAGCCCTCATTCCTGGATTTCCCCTCTCTGTGTGGTGGTGCATCTCGTACCACATGCTCCCTGCCTCTAAGTACCAGCCTGCCACTGACTTGTTTGTTGAAACCTCAGTGGGTTTTTCAGCATGAATGGGGGTATGCTTGCTCATCAGCCCCCACACGACTAAGATCAGAATCTGGGACACTTCACTTGGATAGAGGCAGATACTAAGTCCAGATGAGCAGGTGATATCTCCCAGAGGCTAAGTTCCAGCTCTCTGCTGGTGTGGAGAGCACAGGCTGAGTGCAGAAGGACTGCCTGCTCTACCTGGCTTGCTGCTACCCATCACCTGGTTCTGAGCTTAAATGCCACTCCCTCCAGGAAACCTTTCCTTATCACCACTCTTCCTCCACCCTGGCCTGGGCCAAGTGCCTCCTGTGTTCCCACATGAGGCCTGAGAAAAGGAGGGTCTCCTCTGGCCCCCCAGGGAAGGTGGGCCTGAAGCTCCAATTGACCCTGTCCCATTCCACTTGGGGATGTGTGCCAGGGGCACCTTGTGCTGGTCCTAGGGCCAACTGTGGTTTCCTCCTCCTCTGATGGCACCAGCTAGTTCCCCCGATGCCCCTGCCAAACGCCCCTGGCAGGCAGCGGGTGGGAGCAGCATGGGGACAATGGGCCCTGTGTCTGTGTTAGTGAGGACTCAGCCCTGCAGGGGCGGGGTGGGGGTGTTTTTGTCGCCACCCATGGAGCCCATGACCTTTTAAGTACAAAAGCGGGGCAGCAGCTGAGGGGCTGCCCTGTTGCCTGTGGAAAATCCCTCCCTCTCTAGCCTGAGCCACTGGCAGCCTGATCTTCGGGGAGGCCAGGGAACATAAGCATGGGGGCAGAGGGAGCTGCTCTATGGCCCCCAGCCCTGCAGGCCCACTGGCCCTGAGCCTCTCCTAGAGAAATGAACACAGCTGAGCTTCAAATTCCAAAGCTCAGGCCCCCCATCCTGTCTATCCTGGCACTGCTGCCTCTAAGGGAAACTGGGCCTTGCATATGAGCTGGGGACCTGCATTAGCTGCTCCCTTCTGCCCAGCCCATGGCAAGCCAGCTGATTTGTCTATGCCAACATCTGTCCCTGTTTCCCCTGGCCCTAGGGCCTTGGGCCGATGGGGCCACCAAAACAAGCTTCTGAGACACAGATGTAGCCTCCCCGTGGCTCTGCCCCACCCCTTCATCCCTCGCCCCTGCCCTCTTACCCCTCTGACCTTGCCCTCCCTCCCCCTGGACCTTTCTGTTCTCTGAACCTATGGTGCACAACCTCACCTCTGGGCCTTTGTATGTGCTTCCTGAGCACACTTCCCCTCCCCATTCCCCTTGGCCTGTCTGATTCTTCCTAGGCCTTCAGGTCTTGGCTTAGATACCCCCTTCTCCAGGAAGCCCTCTCTGACCCCTTATCTGAGTCACGTGCTTATTCTGGGCTCCTTTGACCCCTGGTTTCCCCTATCCCAGAACTTAAAAGTGCCTTTTCCCTGCCAGGATGGGCTCTCCCTGGCATGTGGTAAGCATCTGGCCTCAGAGATGCTGGCCGAGCAAGGTAGGGAACAGATGCCAGAGCAAAATGGGATTGGGGAAGGTGGTAAGAGAGAAACCAGTGCAGATTCTTCTCTCTGGCTCAGCCAAGCCTCCTCTCCCTGCCCTGGTCCCTTTTCTTCCATGTTGAGAGAGTAGACAAAAGCAGGCCCAGGAGGCCATTGTCCCACAGGCTGGGTCCCATGGTTCTGGCTCCATCACAGACCAGCCCAGTCTCTATCTTGCCCAAACTCTGTAGCCTACAGATGTCAAGCTGGCTCTGGATGCCTTGGTCTTGCCCACTTGGCTACACCTCATGTCCATGGCAAAATGAGGCCCTAGAGCCTAGAGCAGCCTGGCCTCCTCACTCTTTTTCAGGACAAGACCATAGCTATGACTCCTGTCATGCACAGAAAGGTGACTGAGCAGACAGGCCTGCAGCCTGAGGTCTGCTAGGTGCAATCACAGGATGGCCAGGAGAGAACTTTAGGCTTGGATGGGGCACCCAAGGCTGGGATGAAGCAGAGGAGTGTCCCATAGCCTGATGTCACTTCACAGCCTGAGGCTGCCACCAACCTTCCCCACCCTAAGCCTGGTGACTTTTTCCTGGTCTGGCATCACTAGGCAACAGAGTGAACTCCAGCTGGGTGCATGGTAACCCCAAGCCAAGGCCTAGCCAGCCCCTGCCCATCACAGGCACCGCTGTCTACAATCCAGGATTGCCTGGGGTAGAGACAGAGCCCACAGTAGGTGCTCATCACCTGAGAAACACGGATGGGTATGAGCATGGCCCAGAGAAGACTTCTGCTTCAGTCTCTGTCCTGGGTATCTGAGAGCCACAGTGAGGATATCCAGTGCAGATGTCCCTGTGGACCAAGTCTGGCCTCTCTGCCCTGGGCTCACTCTGAGCCAGGCCAGGTCAAGCAGTCTGTACATACCTGGGCCTCGAGATCAATGTGGATCCTGTGTGCCTGAGCCTTGCTGTCATCAGGGGTACTGGGCCAGCTCCTGCCCTCAGGCCTGTGGCAGGAATTGGGATGGTCAGTTATTTCTGCCTACCATGCCCACCATGCCTGGGGGCCAGGACCCAGAGGGGGTAGGTTATGGGCCTAGAGCCACCCAGGACCAGGCCTGCAGGTAGAAGGACACCACTCCAGTGCTTTCCTCTGCACCATAATGGTGACTGTTGTGACAAGAAGCCACAACCCTAGATCTTCCACCCTCCTGGGCCAAGCTGTGTGCTCCCTTCCCCACTAGCTGTCCCATCCCTCTCTGGTCTGGTTCCTGGAGAGGCTGCAGCAGAAGCCCTGCAGCTTCCCCACTCTTCCACCCTCTCCGTGGCCTACAGAAGCTCAGTTTAAAGAAGCCCAGCTCACAGCAGGGCAAGCCATGCCTCACACACTGATCAGCTAGAAGCCCATCCTCTCATCCCTCAGGCATCCGCAGCCTCTGGTAGGGGCCTGAGGGTCAAGCGTCCATGGGCTCTGGGGAAGGTGGAATGAGGCTCTGAGGGGTGCACCTCCCCTCCTGCTGCTGCCGCGACAGAGTCATCACTGATGTCTGCCCAGCCCAGATGGGAAACAGGCCATTAGGAAATTCCTGCTTCGCCATAGAAACCAAAAGCCAAACACCACTCAGGAGGGAGAAAAACATCGTAAACCTGCTATAAGCAGGGCAGGCAGGCCGAGAGGCTATGAGCCTGGGGCCCAGCCCTGCTGCTCAGTAGCCCTGTGAGACAGCAGGCGAGGAGGGTACATGGACCCTGGACTGGCAGGTGGGTATGAACTGAGGCTGGTGAGAACAAAGGAGAAAAATGTCCCCCAACCCACCCCAAGAGGCCCCCTGGGGCATCCTGAGGTCTCACCACTGGTCTAGCAGCTCATCCCTGCCTTTCTCTCCTTCTCAGCTGAGGGTTTTAACAATCTGTCTACACCTGTAGTCCATACTCTGCCCTTCCTCACCTCTGCCCATTCCTTAGCCCATTGCAGGCTACCTCTCTACTCCACAGCCTTTGGGGCCTCAACATCAGGGCTCTGCTGTCCCAGGACAATACCACCCCCACGGTCTCTGTCTCTAGCCCCCTCAATCTGGGTCCCAAGTTACTGCTCTAACTCACAGCTCTAACTGTGGCCTCTACCTACTCAGGACTCTGCTGGTGTAAACCTAGGACATCTTGTGTGTCTATTTCGCCTTATATTTCCCTTAAGTTATGCCCAGAAAAGCATACAAGCCTGAGGTCTAAGGGTCAGAGGGAACAAAAAGCCCAGAGCCATGAGGGTTACCCAAGGCATCAGATTGGACTGAAGGGCTTAGTCATGCGTTAACTCCCTTCCCAGGCCTCCACTTCAAGCTGGGAAGGTGGCTCCATCTGCCCATCTTTAAACAAAATGACAGCCAAAGGGTAGGCTGTGCAAAGGCACCTTGACCACACGTGATGGGCAACAGGAACTCTGTCAGTGGCCCCAGGGCTGGAGTTGATGACAAGAAAGTCCTGGACTGATAGAACATGCCCAGGAAGTATGGTTTAGCTTGGATTGTTGAATGCCTGACTTTGGGTTCCTGGCAAAATAAGCCTAGTGGGGAAGCTGGGCCTTTACTACACTTTTCATTCTGTGGGGGAGTCTCTAGGGGATTAGAGCCCTCTGTACACAAGAGGGCAGGTAGGGAAGCTGGTCTGGGTAGGGTCCTGGGAGTAGGAGCACAGAGTAGCTCACTCCAGCCAGCTCACCAGGCTGATCCCCTGCAAAGCCCATGTTGTATGTATATGGGGTGTCTCTAGGGCCCAGGCATAGATCCTGGCATAGCAGGCAAGATAGGGAGCAGAGTCAGAGACCTTGCAGGTAGGAAGGTGTCCAGGAGAAGAAATGTTGGCCCAGAGGGTTGAGGTGGCTCCCATGTTTTAAACCCCCAGAGTCTGCATGTGTGAGGATTAGAGATGGGGCATGGAGGGCAGAACTCAGGTTGTTACTCTGACTGAGCAGGCCTGGTACATCAGCATCACTCAATGCCTAGATCACAAGATTGTCCTTTCCCCTTCCCCGAGTGACCAGCTTGATGACCATTTCAAAGCAATTTCTTGTCCAATACCTCATTTAACCCTCAAACCAACTTAAAAAAAGTGAAACCTAATATAGTCCCCACTTTACAGATGAGACAACTGAGGCTCAGAGATTAAATCACTTGCTGGAGCACAGCATAGCTTTCAAGTGCAGAGTTGGGATTGGAACCCAGCCCTGTGATAAAAAGAGAATGTGCTCTCCTCTGCTCCATGGCCAAGTGGCATTTTGGGGCTGAAATGCCCAGAGTGGAACAGGTCAGTGGACCCTAGCTCTGTCCATGCCTGGCTTGGAACAAATGACCAGGGAAGGAAGGAAGGAAGGGGAACCTCCACCCCACCACCCTCCCCTGACATCATTCTCTCTGGGAATCTCCTGACTCAGGCCCCTTTAACCAACCCCCACCCTGCCCCACTACCACTAGGGCTGCCCTTGTTCAGCCACACAGACTCAAAGCTGGAGGTGAGTCAGGGACCAGGAACCTAGCCAAGTGGGGAGGCCTCAGAGGCCACTCATGGGCAGAGCAGTGCTGACATTCTCCCCATCCAGCCTACACCTCAGTCTGGGAGAGGATGATGAATGTGATCCTGTTTTATGGGAAAGGAAACCCAGGCTGACAGAGGTCATCTGGGGACCTAAGGTCCCAGAGTCTGGAAGAGGACCAACTCTACTGAGCTCCAAGGCTGGGGCATCCTCACCATGTGCCAGGTGGAGCATATGAGGCCCTGGACTTGCAGCTGGGCCCACTCAGTGCCGAGAGCACAGCCAGGGGTCCTGACTCTGACCCAGACCTGGACATGGGTCAGGCACAAACAGGGGCTACCTCATAAGCCTTTTCACCATGTTTAATGGCTCTGAGCCAGTGGATCACCTCCCGCCCTGCCAGCTCCAAGGCATGGTTAGCTGTGTTGTGGTTTGTGGAGGCTTCGCCCACACAATTCCATAGGGGCTTGTGGAAAGTCCCTGTTAACAGTGAATGTGGCAGAGCTGAGCAGTTATGTCTGACTTCTGTGGATCTGGGTGAGGTAAGGGGGCAGGGAGATCCCACTCAGCCAGGATTAGGCCAACTGCTTGTCAGAGCTGAATAAAGAGCCAGGTCCTGAGCAAGGCTGGGGGACCCTCAGGGGGACTTTCTATCCTAGGACCTTCTATGAGGCATAGATGGTGCTTGGTGACCCCCTGCCCTCCCCTCTGTGATAGGCTGCATAGCATTATGCAGTCCATGGCAGGAAGCTCTTCCCAAATCCAGATTTAAACAGGACACAGGTGTGGGCCATGGTGGGGACAGCTGAAGCAGGGCAGCTGTGGGGTTGGTAGGATTGGTCAGCAGCCACATAGAGGGACTGGAGTCTTTAGGAATGAGAGAGACCTGAGGTCAAATTTTGCTTCCCCACTCCCTCACTGTGTGACTTTAAGCACCCTCCAACCTGTCTGAGCCTCAGTTGTCTCATCTGTAAAGTGGGGACTATATTAGGTTTTACCTTTTTTAAGTTGGTTTAAGGGTTAAATGAGGTGTTGGACAAGAAACTGCTTTGAAATGGTCATTAAACTGGTCACTCAGGGGAAGGGAAAGGACTGAAACAAACACCCCAGAGGCTACTCAAGGTCTTATTTCAGCTGCCTGCAATACTTGCCATGAGTGTCCCAACACACTTCTAGCCTTGAGTTAAAAGGGGGCTTCTTCCCTTCTTAAGGTCCCCCCAGCTCTAAACAGTACCTGCCAGATCCCCATGAAAGCACTACTCCTTGGGACTGTGCCTGGCTGGGATGCCCAGGAGCTGATGCAGAGGGTTGTGTAAGGCCCAGCTCACTCAGGGTGCTGGCTGCCCACAACTGTCCCCTCCTCCCTTCTTCCTCCCACCCTCTCCTGCCCCATGCGCACCTGCTCACAGAGAGTGTGAGGTGATCGTGGCAGCCCTTGATGCGGTTCTGCGCCTCCAGGTGTGTCATGAGCTCTGTGCTCTCACCATTGATGGCCTGGATCAGGTCTCCTGGGCACAGGGCAGCTAGTGCAGCCTTGCTACCAGCATGGACCTGTGGTGGACAAGCCAGACAGTTGGGCACAGTCATTATGTGGCCTTGCTGCAGGCTCTGCTCTAGACCTCTTCCAACCTCAGAACCTGGCCAGTGCAGCCTTGCTGCCAGTATGACCCATGGATGGGCAAGCCAAGAGGCTGGTTGAGGTCCCCATGTAATCCTGCTACAGACAGCCTCTGCTCTAAACACCGCCACTCCAGCACCTGGAGGCCTGGTAGAGTGTGAGGATATATGAGCGGGACTTCCTCTGGGCTGGGACAAGTGGATGTCGCTCTTGAGCCTGCACATATGCCCAAGGACATGCAAGGGACACACAGACACACAGGGACATATGTATTCACAGATATATACAGAGCATGGACATGTCACAAATACCCTACACAGACAATGCCCCACCCAACCAGACTGCATAGCAGCCCCTTGACCTAACATTCAAACCTTAGTGACCCTGCCATCCTACTTACTGCTCTCACCTCTCATCCCCACCCCCACATTCATCTCCACTACCCACACCCTGTCCAGATCATCTGAACATGTATGGGGTACTCACAGGCACCAGATACCTCACCTCCGCCCTTCTGCAAATGCTGTTCCCGGTACCTGGAACACTCTTGCCTTTGACTCTCAAACCCTCATCCTTCAGGTCTCAGCACAGAGGCCACTTCCACTAGAAGCCTCTCCTCTGGGCTCTCACAGTACCCTGTGTGCCCCCATTACCACCACTGTGAATGCTAATACCCATTACAATTAAAATGGGGAGGTCTGAACATCACCTCTCTGGGCAAGCCCAGGGCCGCCCAGTTCCAGCTGCCAGCGTGCATTCCCACTCCAGGGTCAGAATTCCACCTTCACTTCCCCGGCAGGGCAGGCACTCAGGCCACCTCAGTACCACTACTGACCCCACAGGGTCAAGCAGTGTTCACATCTGGAAACTCTTACAATTGGTCATCTGATGAAGGTCACATGAGGTAGGTAGAGTTAGACTCACAGACAGACCTGAGTAAGCAACCAAGGGGAATTTAGGCCACAAGGCACCATTCACCTTGTCCCAGCCCCAACATAGCCTTTAGAAATAGACTTGAGGCATCCTCATTCTTATCCAGCCTCGCTGGCCAGTGTCCAGCAGTGGCTCAAGAGTTGCCAGTGACCTCGTCCCTATTGATGGAGTTGGGAGCTCCTGGAAGCCCCCCCAGGCTCAGCTCAACCAGTTCCCAGTAGTGAGTGAACAAAGCTGAGGTGCTGGCAGCTCCTTGGCTGGAGGCCTGGTGTGAGCACTGCCCAAGCTGATCTGAAATAGGCTGCCTCAAGGAATGTTCCTCTTCTGATGCATGACACGCTCAGCCAACCAGCCTACCATTAATGTTCACTTGTAGGGCCTGGGCACCTGCACAAGCCTGTCCTGGGGGACACGTTCACTTGGCACCATCCCTCCTCCCAGGAAGGCCCTGCTCTGGTCCCTCTCCCCTTCATGGATACCTGCTTTATGCCCAGGCCTGGGCTAAGCACCTTACCCATAACTAGCTCACAGCAACCTCTCAACCACTGGGTGAGGCAAAGGCTGTTCTTATCCCTATTTTACAGATAAAGAAAGAGAAGCTTGGGGGAAGGATGCCTTGCCCTAGTCCCCACACTGGAGAGGAGTTGTCTTCTTTGGGGGGGCGTCTAGCTACAGGATGACTCAGCCAGCACAAGGGGTGAATTCAGACTTCTGTGGGCGGAGGAAGTTTCTTGAAAGCAGGGGTGGCTGGGATGCTGCCAGCTCCATTTAGCTAGGGGAGTTCTGGTCAGAGAGGGCATGAGGCCAGGAAACTGTGACTCTCCCAGCCACCTTTACATGCATTGTCTCATAATCCTCAAGGCAAGCCCATTTCCTAGATGAGGAAACTGAGGTCCAGAGAAGTACAGTATCACTTGTGGATACTGGACACTTAATTGATAAATGGCTGAGTCAGAATTTCAATCCAGGCCAACTGATTTCAAGTTGAAACCCACGTTCTTAACAACTGTGCTTTTCTTCGAAAAGGAGTAAGGGGAGAGAGAGAATCCCGGGGAGAGAGAGTGTTCCAAGTGGAAGGACCAGCATGTCTAATGGCTCATCTGGAGAGAGAGTAGAAGGCGGCTTGTGCGGCCTGAGCATGGTTAGTGGGGGGAGAGTGGAAGAGATGAAGTCAGAGAAGAGGCAGGGACCAGATCTTGCAGGGCCTTCTACGCCCAGGTGGGACACTGGCATTTCTCCTGGCTGGTTGGAAACCATAGAGGGTTTTAAGTAGGGAAGTCACAGACAGAGTTGAATTCAGGCCGATCCCTCTAGCTGCTTAAGTGCAGGGTAAACAGACAGAAGGAAGGGAGACAGGAACAGTGAGGTCAGGTGGGACGCTGGGGCATGAATCAGCCCCTCACCTGTAGCGGCTACATTCCCAGCCCCTGCTCCACCCAGCCCAGACATTGTGGTGGGCTGGGAGCCACAGTCAGAGTCAGGTTCCATATCGTCTCACACAGTCACAGGCCTGGATTCCTGTCCCCACTCTGCTTCTCTGGGTATATTACCTTAACCTCTCTGTGCCTTTGTGTCCCCACCTATAATGTGAGGCCAGAGGGAGTCCTTACTTCTAAGGGCTGTTGTGAGGACCACCTGGGACAATCAGGGCACGTAAAGTCCCCACAGGAGGCTGGGCATATGGTGGTGCTTATTCCAGGGATGGGTTGCTGGGGAGGGGCTGGTACCAACACCCATCAGGGTGGGGCCTGGCATGTGATGTTCAGCCAAGGCCAGCAATCATTAGTTTGTCTGTGGGGAAGGAGCCCTGGATGATGTTCTTGGGGGATCCCTGGCGCTTCATAGGCCGAGACTGCAAGCCCCCAGCCCTGCCAGGCAGCCAGCCTCCTCCCTGTCCCTCCCTACTAGGTCCTGAGTGGGGGAGGCCCGGGAAGCATGGGAGGGGCTGGATCTTGAGCCCCCTTGGTGAAGACACTCCCACATATTATCAGTCCCTGTAGATCTGCCCCTGAGGTACCTGCTAGGCAAGCTGTGACCTGTGCCTCCCCAGCTCTGGAAATCTCCCCAGATCCCACCCAAACCCAGGCTCAGCCATCCTGGCTCCTTGGGCCTGAGCTGCTGCCGCGTGACTTTGGGGGACAAGTGGGGCTCTTCCTGGCAAACCCTCTCCCAGACTGCCTGCCTGCCAGGGGCCTGCATCCCCAATCAGCTCCAAACAAGGCCGCTGCTGCAGCCGCCGCTGTGACGTGTGGAGGCCTTTCCTCCGCGGGCAGGCGGCCGCGTGGGCAACAGATGTCTCAGCTCCCTGCCGCCTGCGGCCGTCAGCCGCCGCCACTGAGCCTGTCAGCGGCCTCACGCCCAGGGAGCCTGGCCTGCCGGCCTACAGCCCCCACCAGCGCCCTCAGCGGACACACAGCATGACACACACAGACACAGAGGCTCGCACATGCACACACCCAGCAGGGATCCCTCAGGAAAGTGGGAGATGAAAGGCTCCCGGATGTGTTGCGGGCCCACCTCACTCAGCCCTGGAGACCTGGTGGTGAGGGCAGATGTGGGAAGCCTCCTAGGACAGCTGGGCCTGCCTGTCACCCTGGCCCCCAGAAATGGGATTCCATGATTCCATGCTCCACCCGGTGCCCACCCCCTCCCTAGGACTGGAAAGAAGTCTCTGAAAGCCCAGCCAGCTTGGCCCAGCCCCCACGGTGAAAGGTGGCAGTAGGGTGGGGAAAGGTGGTTCTCAGTTCCTCTGGCACAGGCCTCCAAAGACCAGAGCAGCCTGTGTAGGACCAAAGGATGGCCCTCAGATGGTCCCAGGTCGCCTCCTCTGCTCCTTCTGGACTGGGAGCCACCAAGGGCAGGGCCTGAATTCTTTCTCTTCTGTCCCCTAGGCTGGGGCCCCCCAAGGACAGGATCTGAGTCCCCTCTCCCCACCAGAGAAGGGGACCCCAAAGCTGGGCCAGGATCCTGTCTCCCCTAGAATGGGCACCCCGTCTGACAGGGCCTGAGTCCCCTCCTCTGCTCCTCTGTCCTCAGACTAGTCACTCCCAAGGGTTGTGCCCCCTTCTCTTCCTCCTCTGTCCAAAGCCTGTGACGAGGCATGGCCCTGGGAAACTTGAGGAGCTGGGCTGAGGCTCTCCTGGACCCTGGCTTTGTGTTGTCTTGTGAGGAAGGGTCTCACAACCTCATAGTCAGGTCTCCCTTTCCCCTGGAAGCCAAAAATTCCTCCTGGTCACTTCCCCTTTGGGTAACTGAGGGCATGAATGAGAGACTGACTAAAGCCCAGAGTGGGGAAGTTTCTCTTCTCAGATTGAGAAACAACCCTAGACCTTAGACCTCCCTGGGGTCATCCAGCTCTGCTGGCAGGGACCCTTGATAGGGGAAGGGGGCTCTCAGTCATTTTGCCCTAAATCTTCAGCCAGGGTTGGGTCTGAGGAGAGTTTCTGTACCTCTGTAGATCTGTCCGGACCTCTGGCCCACGGTGACCCCCTAAACGAGGCCGGCGGGGAGGCTGGTTGGTGTGTGAACTCTTGGGGAGATTCTCCAAGGGATAGGGCAGGCAGGCCCAGCAGGAAGGGGAGGGGGGTTGGGGCGGCGCTGCCCCGTCTGGAAGCCGCCTCTATAGTATGCGGGTCACTCGGGCTAATCCTCCGCGTTCAAACCTGGACACGTCGGGGATCTGGGTCCCGGGGCGGATAGTAAGGACCTGGTCTCAGACCCGGGACCGCCCTGCCGCCCCGCCGCCAGCGGACTCACCCGCGAGATGGTGAGGGGCGCGCTGAAGTCCCGGCCGCCCACCAGGCGGAAGCCCCAGGGCGAAGGCCCGCGCAGGGTCACGGAGTGGGGCATCGCGGGCCGGAGCCGCAGCCGGAGACAGAGCCGGACACCGAGGAGCCGTCGCCGCCGCTGCCGCCGCCTGGACGCCGCGCCCCGCCCCCGGCCAGCCTGCCCCAAACCCCGCTCCGCCCGGCCCCGCTCCCTGCGCTCCCGGATTGGCCCCGCAGCCGGCCCGACCCTCCCACTTCGGGGGGCTCTGAGGACCCGCCCCTCAGCCCCGGCCGCTTGCCGCCCGGCACCCCCACCCAGTTCTCAGAGACCCCCGGGTTAGGACGGCCCAGATGTCCCAGATCCCGCTCGAGTCTCGGATCTGCGGGACGCGGACCCAAGCCCCGCGGAAGCTCAAGCACAGGCCCTTTGAAGTCGCTTCTGCGGGGCGGCGCCCCAAGCAGAGGAGGGATGGGGGGGGGCGGCCCAGATGGGGGATGGGGCTGCGCCTAGCTCTGATACCTCCTCAAGGTCCCGGCAGGCAAACCTGTGGCCTCATCCCTCGCTGTGAGGCGCCCTTTGAACAGAGAGCACCCTTCTCGGAACCCTGGACCTGAGCAGGCCTGGGTCAGGGACACAGACCCAGGACAACAGCAGGCAGCGCCAAGTATGGGGGTGGAAACAAAAAGGTACCCAAACTAGTCTGGGGAGGCCAGGAAGGCTGTCCGGAGGAGGTGACCCCTGACTTGCATCTAGAAGCAACCTGCTTTGTCTTTTCCGGTGTTCCAGCTTCCCCAGGACACTCAGCCCTTCTCTTGCTGCCAGCTCCTCCCAACCATCTCCCTGTCTGCACAGCCCCCTCCCCTCCTCTTTTGCAGAGAGCTTTGTTTCCCCAGGAAAGGAGCAGCAAGGGTGGTGTGGGTAGTGGCTGTGTGATGTGGAGGGGAGTGGAAATATGTGCACCCCTTTACTTGGGGCCCTTCTCTCCCCGAGGTCTGCTCTCCAATCCCAACCATTGTCCTCCAAGGATGTCCTTGAACAACCTCTGCAGGTACCACAGCTTGGCCAGGGCCCTGCTTATCACCCTCTGGCTATCTGGGCACTTCTGTCTGGCTGCATCAGGGAGACACCGTTTGCCTCTCCAGACCTTGAGGAGGTGTCCCTAGTTTAGCCAACATTCTTAACAACCCTGTGTATCCTCTTAGCTCTGATCAGGGGCCTGCTCCCAGGATTCTTACAGGTTGTGGGGTGAGATATGTCCACTGGATCTCTAACACCCCCCAAGGAGGAGGATCACTTGAGAGGTACAAACCTAGGGCAGTCCAAGGAAGGGAGGGGCCCTTCAGGGTAGAATGTGGATGCCTCTCTGGGAGGTGAGGCGCTGCTATCTGTTCAGCCAGGAGAGAAACCACATAAATGGTGTGCACGGCAGTGGTATGTATGTGGGGGTGTGTGGTGTGTTTGGGGGGCACGTCTGGATCCACAGAGCACCAGCTAGTGGACTCTCAATACTTTGTGGTAGAGGAGGTTTCTGCTCAGCCCCATGTAGACCTGGGCCCCATGTGGACAGAGGTGGAAGTGCCAGCAGGAGAGCTGGTCTCTGGATGATCTCTCTGAGGTCCGTAGGCCAGAAGCTCTTCAGGACTTAGGGTAGATAGTGGGGGTACCATCACTAATTATTGGCTATCTGGAGGTCTGGGTGTACACCATGGTTCATGGTCAGAGACCCCTCATATGGACTCCAAGAGTCATAGTGAGTATTAATAGTGCAGAGCTTTGCTGGGGATAAGGGATCCTTGAGTCTGTGGGAGCTTCTATCCAGTGCACCCCATGGTGGATTCCTGAAACTCCTCCTCAGATATTGTTTGTTTCTCCCAGTTTACACATCCCCAAAGGCTGGCTATACTCCCTACCCTCATCTGGAAATTCCCTCATTACCTGTTTACTTCTGTCTATGGGGAGTGTGTCCCTCCTTTCCGGAAGTGGTCCTCCTGAGTATGACTTTCCTGGCCTCTCAGTCTCTGGGCAGTGTAATATAATCTGCTTCCGAAGGCTTCTCTCACAGGGTTATAGATTGGGGGGGGGGGGCGCAGAATCTGAGGGAATCTTCTAGAATCTGGCACAAAAACTTTCACATTTCATTGTGCAGTGTCTGGGGAGGTTGGAGTGATGCAGGATGTCCAGGTCCATGCCAGTCATCTCCACATGGACTCTTGATGACTTCCCTGACTTGAGAGAACATCAGAGGCCCACTTCTGACAGCACCCTCCCACAGGAGAGAGGCCTGGGCCTTGCTGTGCTCCTGGGCTGGGGGTAGCCCTTACTAGGGGCCACACTCTGGACTCTGAGGTACCCTGGGTTCTGGACAGCAGGTAGACAAGCTGCAGATCCTATGGCTTCTCCAACTCTTCCCCAGAACTTCTTCCAGACAGCCCTCAGAATTTCCTTTCCCCCTTTAATGGCCTTGGTCCTGGGGGATTGCTGTGTTACTGAGACCCTATTTTGCTGGGGTACCAAGTCACAGGGCAGCTACAGGGTCTGGGATTCCTCTCCAGGGTGGGGAGGGGTGGTGGCCAGATCATGCCTCACCTCTGCCCTAGTGGCCTTCATGTTACCGCATACACCCCCAGGTGTCTGTGCTGCTGGGTATGACCAGACTGCTCATTTCATGCATTCTTCATTTATTCAACAAATATGTATTGAGTGCTCTCCATATGCCAAGTCCTGCCGAGAGCTGTGGTTGAGGCATCCATGAGGACAGGGGCTGTGTCTGTCTTGTTTATTTGTGTTTCCCCAGCACCCAGCAAAGAACCTGGCACACAGAAGTTGTTCAAAATACTTGCTATTAACAACACTATCATTGTTATGGGAATTATTATCTTAGCTCATCCCTTGGACATGACCCAGAGAGAGGCAGGGAGGGCATGAGGGGGCTTAGGATGGTGAGGACTTCTGCTCCTGCTGCCTTGGAGGCCACACCCAGTGCCTCAGGGCACAATGCCCAAGCCTTCTGTGTGCAGCCAGGTCTATCCAAGGTCAGGAGAAACCACAGTGCTCTTTCCTCGATAGGCAGGCAGGGCTGGCAGGCTCCAGCAGGAGCAGACACCCTTGGGAGATGCCCTTGGACCTGAGCATAGGGTGAGGGGAGGAAAGGGTGGGACAGGAAAAACGTCAGACTGAGGGCAAGGTCAATGCTGGGGACAACCCAGGAGACTTCCCAGAGTTGGATGCAGCCTTGGGTGGAGAAGTGGAGTGAAGCTGATGGGGCAGCCCATGCTTGAGGATGCCTTCCTGTGAGGCGATGGGGGCTGGCCAGAGAGCTCAAATGCCGACTTGCTCCTCACCAGCCCAGTGGCCACAGGTCTCTGGGTGGAGTCTGCCCCATTCAAGCTCAGCTCCTTGGGACCAATACATCCCTTCTTCAAGACCCAGCCCCCAGCCAATAGCCTAGATTCCCAGGGGACCCAAATCCTTGATAGGGAGTCCCCTCTTCTTGGAATGCCCAGTCCACAGTATTGACCACACCAGGGCCCCGGAGAGCAGCCAGAGAGAACTTTAGAAGCCCCCACTTCAGTGTGGCCTGTCTGGCCCAGCTCCAGACCGCATGGCCTTGGGCCTCCTAGGAGCCTGCTGGTCCAGGTCTGGGAGTCTATATGGTAGAGAGGATTGCAGTCTGTGGAAAGGCAGAGCTGGATGGGGATGGGCTGTGTTGGCCTCCTTCAGGGCTAGAACTGGGCTTTTGAGTAATAGGGAGCCAAGGTAGGCCTGCTGTAGGTAGAGGTTGGGGGTCAGGAAGGGGTAGAAGCAGCCAGGGGCATGGGAACCAGGCAATATCCAAAAGGAAGGTCTGGGATGGTGTGGCCTGTGAGGTGGGCTGCGGGCTGATGCCCTGCATGTCCTGGGAGGACAAGACTCAGTCAAGGAGACAACAAAGCTGGCCTTTGATTCAACAGAACACACAGAGTAGGGTGTGCCTGTGACAAAGGGAGCTTCCGAGCTTGAGTTTTGTGCCATTCAATCCCTCAACAAACACTTACTGAGTTTCTGCTGTGCAATCTGCCTACACCTGGTCAACTAGATTTAGGTGTATGGTGGGGACTCTCCAAGCTGCCACACCTCTCTGGGGCTGAGAGGCTGGGGGCTCTGGAAGGAACCAATCTCCGAGGATCCAAACAGGGACAAAGCTGATTCTGCCAACTGGGGCCTAGTTACTGGCCCTAATCCAGATTCCAGGGCAGACACGAGCAGAACCAATTCTCTTCAGGAAACTGAGCCTTGGGGAGGGTGAGTGACCACCCCAAGCTCACACAGTTTCAAGTGGTGGGTCTGGGGTTTAGGCCCTGTGTTGGTGCCTTTGTGCCACGCCCCTTGCATGGGGAACTGTGTCTCTGCCATACCTGCAATCCCCAACAGCACCCCTGTCAGACCTGCTCTATCTCTGTTTTCACAGAGAAAACCAGTCCTGTCTGGGACCCAACAAAGGGGCTGCCAGGCAGCAGGGGAGGGGCAGGTTTACCCAGCTGGGCCCAGGGAGGCCCTGGCCCTGAGGCCTGGGAGTCGAAGGGTGTTGGGAGGAGTGGCATCTCACACAGGGGGCAGGCAGCAGACAGGTGGGAGAGCCAGAGGCGGCTCAGCCCAGCCCTGGCAGAGAAGTGACAGAACAGGCTGTTGGCAGTGGCAGTGAGGCCTGTGTGATGGCGTGTTGTGCAATGGGGGCCTCAGGAAGGCAGCTTGCAGCCTCACCCCTGCCTTGAGGAGACCCTGTCCCTTCACCCCTCCCACTTCTCATTCAGGCCAGAGAATGCAGGCAGCCTGCCTGTGGTCACCCAGCCTCCCCCAGCATCGAATGCCTGAAATGTCTCCATTCTACCTGTAGCCCCCAAATAGAGGCCCCACCCGGGCTGGGTTTCCAGCTTCCCCTCACAGCTGGAGGCTTTAGCCCAGCCACACTAGGCTCTGTGAGGAAAAGGTGCCTCCTTTTACAAATCAGCTCCTCCAGGGAGCAGCTGGACTGTGTGCTCATTCTATGCCCAGGACACTCTTGGCCATGACCTGATTATCACCATGCCTGGACGAAAGCAAGGGTGCAGGACCCTTCCCTTCTCAGCCTAGGAGAAAGACATACAGCACCAGGAGGGGCAGGTAAGGCTCTACCAAAAATGCAGGGATGGCAAAGAGGAGACAAGCCTGGATGCAGCACAGAAATCCAGTTACTGGGGCTCCTCAGACACATACCTCCACTCATCTGTCCGCTGGAGCCCAGGCTCATGACACAGCTTTAGCCCTGCTGAGCCCACACATCCACAGACACTCACACTTAGCACTGGCCTGGCCAGGACAGTTTGGTCTCGGGCCTTAGGACCCTCCTTCTCTTCCTGACCGCTAGAGCTGACACCCAGGGATACTCAGGGCTGGAGAGGCCCAGGCCACTTCCATATTTGTAGGCTCCAAGTAAAATAAAACAGGAAGAAATACAAAAATAGTGTTTCAAGAATTATGACACGTTATTTATGCTTTGTTCATTTATTCAGCAGATATTTTTGAGAGCCTCTTATGTATCTGGCACTGTCTTAGGCCTCAGTGTTGAACATTTAAGTCTTTGTAATACACATTTAAAATGTATAGCCTCATTTGGAAATAACTTAAAATATTTAAATTCCAGGTGTCCTGGCTCTTCTCAGGATGGACTCCCAGAGCCCCTGTCACCCATGGTGTTCTCACTGGTATAGATTAGACCTCTGTCGCCTGCTTCTGAGGGGGTATGGGGGCTGTGATACAGATTGGCACAGGTGGCGGAGGCTTCCTCAGGACATCCTCCCGACCCCATCCTTTCTCTTCATCCTAGTCTCTTATGACTAGCCCTCTCCCCTGCAGTGCTAGCTCCTTTAGTCACTGATGGGTCTTGGTGAAGTGTTCTGCCCAGTGGTGCCCAGCACTGCTCAGTGGTGACTGAGTCACAGGCTGGTGGGTCAGTTCAGGCTGACCTCACCTCCGGGCCTGGCCATAGGACAGCCCAGCTGTGGCCTCCTGGTGTGAGCCTGGCCGCCTGTGCTGCTGGGAAAATGGGGCAGACCCATGCCGCCAGAGTCCAGTAGCTGCCAGCTGGCCCAGAGGCCTGGGAATCCAGGTGCAGGGGGCCACAGGGATTAGAGTCGGAAGAGCCAGATCCAGGCCTGTGAGGGTGGGGAGAATGGCCAGGAGTAGGGCCCATGAGTCAGCCTCATGTCCTAGGTGGCTATTTTCTTGGCTTCCAAGACGCTTCAAAATCCTTTCCCACTTCCTCTCCCAAAGCTAAGCCCATAGCTATCCAGATCCAGGCTCAGCAGTGGGGTGTGGGTGGCAGAACCCTCAGTGGGGGTGGGGCTGAAGTCCTCACACTGTGCCTTTCTCATAGCCACCCACAATGGCAAGAGCATTCATCTGACTTGAGCCCCAACCAAGAGGATGCCTTGATAATCGTTTGTTTTCTGTGAGATCACCATATTAACGGGAAGGTAGACTTGCCTAAAGAACAGTGGGGGCCATGCCTCTGCTGCACAGAGAAGCCAGGATTACTCCAAGAGAATGTGTAATGAGAACCTATATGTGCTGAGAGTTAAACAAGAAGCTGTCTCATCTCAGGGAAGAGGAAGAGAAAATGGTGGGTCTGCGCTTGAGGTGCATTGAGCATTGGAAAGGGCTCTGCCCAGCACTCTAGGACCAGCAGGCTCTGAGAAGTAGCTGTGACTAGGATTAAGACAAGCTGACCACAAAGAGCTGTGACATCGGGCACTCAAGCATGAAGCATTGTTGGCTCACAGAAAGAGCACAAGCATTCTCCCTCAGAGAACCATGATGTTCCAGAGCCAGAGAGATGGAGAGCTTCCACAATCCTTATGAAAATCTGTTATCCTAATACCAATATAGCACCTTTAAGAAAATGGTGGACCTGTCTAATTTGTCAATATAGCAAATTGCCTCGCATAGTATCTTAAGACTATTATCAATTTGGGGATTTTTTTCTCAAATTACAAGCTTTACTTAGCATTATAAAATCTAATGATTAGGCCTCATGCAATCCCAGCACTTTGGGCGGTCAAGGCAGGAGGATTGCTTGAGGCCAGGAGTTCAAGACCAGCCTGGGCAACACAGTAGGATTCTTATCCTTACAAAAAACTTAAAAATTAGCCAGGTTGGGTGGCTTGTTCCTATAATCCTAGCTACTCAGGAGGGTGAGGCATGAAGATTGCTTAAGCCCAGGAGATCGAGGCTGCAGTGAGCCACTGCACTCTACCCTGGGCAACAGAGTGAGATCCTGTCTCTAAAATAAAATAAAAACTAGTAACTAATAGATTAAAAGGAAGAAAGGAACCTTGTGATCATCTCAAAAGGTATTTGATAAAATTCATCAGCTACTCACACTAAAAAAGTCAGAAAACCATGAAGAGAAGAACATGTTCTTAACATTTTAAAAAACATATATCAAAAACTGAAAACTAGCATTGGGCTTAACAGTCTAGAAAGTTCTATCAATGTGAGAATCCAAACAGTGTCCTTTTCACTACTATTATTCAGTGTTGCTCTGGAGGTCCTAACTAGGGCAATAAGGTGAAAAGAAGAAATAAGGGATAAGTAAAGGAAATAAGTAATAGAAAGAGTCAAAATGATCATTATTTGCAGATGTTATTATGTTTATACCTCCATAGTATCCAAGAGAATTAACTGAAAAACTATTAATATCATGACTAGTAGGAAGGGGATCAAGTTGGATGGAGCAGAGTAAAATAACTTCATAAATGTATAGATTTTAATAGCTTTTAAGAGTGGTAAGTCATAACTAATTAGAAAATGTAATGAAAACAATTTACCATTCACAATAATAGTGAAACATGGACAATATCTAGAAATGAATTTAGGGCAAACTGAAAGCCTATACACTTTGATCTAAGATAGATTTAAAAGAAGACAAAATAAATGGAGGCATAGCCATGTTCCTAGAAAACTCAATGTTTTAAATTTGTTAATTGATAAATTCAATGCAATTCCAATCAAAATTCATTTGGATGGGAGGAATTGACAAGGTGATTCTAAAGATTAACTGAAAAAGTAAATATGAAAGAAAAACCAAAATTGGATTAAAGGACTAATACAGTGAGATTTGCCACATATATATATATATATATATATGTATGTATCTATCTATCTCAAAGTATGCAATAAAGCTAAAATAATTAAGAGTGTGGGACTAACATAGGAAAAGACAAATATATAAATGGAACAAAAGAGAGTCCATAGCATATGATAAAGAAAACATCTTAATTCAGGGGATAAAGGGTAGTTTATTCAATAAATCATCTGGGACCATTTGTTTTCTGTAGAGAAAAAATAAGATTATAGCCCTATATACTATATAATTTTCCACACTATAAAATGAATTCCAAATGGATTAATGATCTGTGTATTTCAATTTTCCAATGTGAATGTTTTCATAAACTATTCATATACTTAAACTAAAAAAATGGCTGGTACGAAATATGGGTTAATATTTTTATAATCTTGATCCTATCATTTATATGTGTACCCCAAAATTCATGTGTTGGAAACTTAATCCCCCATGCAGCAGTGTGGAGAGGTGGGACCTTTGAGAAGTGATTAGGTCATAAGGACGCTGCCTTCATGAATGGATTAATGCCAGTGGGAGTGGGTTCGTTATCATGGGAATGGCATTCTTGTAAAGAATGAGTTCAGCCCCCTTCCCTCTCTCTCTCACTGTCTTACCCTCTTGTCTTGTGTCATGGGATGATGCAGCAAGAAGGCCTTCAACAGATGCCAGCACCTTGATAATGGACTTCTCAGCTTCCAGAACTGTGAGGAATAAATTTGTTTTCTTTATCAATTACCCAATCTGTGGTATTCTGTTTTGGCAACACTAAGCAGACTAAGACACTTGGGGTAAGAAACAACTTTTTCATCAAGATAAATACTTTAAATACATTTTCCTGTTACATATAGATTTAAAAAATCAGAGAATATGCTTCAAACTGTTGGTGGTTGTTATTTCTGGGAATGGTATTTTGGGATGTTTACTTTTTCTAGGTTAGTGTGTTTCTAGTGTTTTAATTTTATATAAATAAATTTTATTGTGTTTGTAACTAGAAAAATGAAGATAATAAAAAGGAAAATAAAAACAAGAAAAGGATAAATATTGCTTTTTATGTAATTGAAGAACCTAACAATAATATACTTCCATTTACCCCCCCTTCCTTTTTGCTAGTGTTGTTATGCATTTACCTCTACATATGATATAAACTCCATAATAAATAGTAATTATTTTTACTTTAAACAGTCAGTTGTCTTTTAACTAATTTAAGAAACAAGAAAACCTATTTTTTATTTACTTGTTATATTTCGTGGTAGTCTTTGTTCCTTTGTTTAGAGCTGAATTTCCAACAGGTATCATTTCCCTTCAGCCTTAAGAACTTCCTTTAACATTTCCTGTAGCAGAGATGTACTGATGAATTCTCTCAGCTTTTTTTTTTTAATTACACATAAGATTCCCATGAGAAATTTTTTTTTAACTCAAAAATATCTTTATTTCTCACTCACTTTTAAAAGGTAATTTCTCCAGTTATAGAATATACTAGGTTGATTTTTCCCCATGGCATATTTAATATTTAATATATCATTCCCTTATTTTCTGACTTGCATTACTCCTGGTGAGAAATAAATGGTAATTCTTATCATTGTACCTCTTATGTAATGTGTTTATGTTCTTTCATTGTTTTTAAGATGTTCTCTTTGGTTTTAAGATATTTGACTATGATATGCCTATGTGCCATAGTCACTATGATGTGACTATGAGGTGATTTTCTTTGTATTTGTCTTACATGCGGTTGTATAACCCTAAGCTTCTTGGGATGGCGAGTTAATAATTTTTTAAATCAAATATAGAATTTTAGTCACCATTTAAAAGAAAAAATTTTTTTGCCCCAATCTCTCTCCTCTTTCCTTCTGGGACTCCAATATTATGTATATTAGATTGCTTGATATTATTTCAAGGTTACCTCATTGAGGCTCTGTTGATTTTTTTCAGTCTTTTTTCCTTCTGTTTCCATTTAGATAGTTTCTATAGTATCTGATTGCAAGTTCACTGATCTTTTCTTCTGTGGTGTCCAGTCCGCTTGTAGGTCCATCTAGTAAATTTTTCGTTTTGTATATTGTATTTTTCAGCTCTAGAATTTCCATTTAGTTCTTTTTTATAGTTATCATTTCTCTGCTGAAATGGCTCATTTGTTCATTTATTATGTCTGTCTTATAATTTTAAAATTTTGAACATATTTATGATAGCTGTTTAAAGTCTTCATCTGCTAATTCCAATGTCTGTGTTACCTCTGGATCTATTTGTATTGACTATTTTTTTCTCCTGGTTATGGATCATATATTCCTGCTTCATTATATGGCTGGTAATATTTGACTATATGTTGGGAATTGTGGCTACTTCATTTTTGAGAGTTTGAATTATGTTGTCTCCTTTAAAGAGTGTTGTTTTGTTAGGCAACAAATTTACTAGAGGCTCAGTTTGATCCTATTAAAGCTTGGTTTAAGCTTTGTTAGGGCAAGTCTAAAGTAACACATACTGTAGGGACAGAGTAGCCCTATTTAAGGTGTGGAATTTCTAGGGTTTTAGTTGAATGTTCAGAGTGTTCAGGAAAGTTTTTCCACTCTGGCTGATCAGAACAGGTTTCAACACTGTGTGACTCCTGGAATCCTCATTTAGTTCTCAGATCCAGAGAAGTTTTTATCTACTAGGCCTTAGGGAATCTTATCCTCCATGTGGGGCTTAAACAAAGCCTCAAGAGGACCTCTGTGTAGCTTTCTAGAGTGCCTTCTCTGTGTAGCTCCCTCTTCTTTGATACCCTGTCCCACAAATTTCAGCCACATCAGTGTCCTCTATCTATGATCTTTGTTTCTTTCACTCAGTAAGACCATTGCTCTTGGTTTGGGTGCCACTTCCCTCCACAGTTTGGAAAGTGTTTTGGTGAATGTGGAGCTCACCTTGTGTATTTCCTTTATCTCAAGGCCAGAGGCTATTTGATGTGCAATGCCCACAATCAGTTGCTATAAATATTTTATCTAGTTTTAGAGTTGTTTACAGTGGGGAGGTAAGTTTATTATCAATCACTCAGTCATGATTGGAACCCAAGAAAAGTTTAAAAAGTAAAAGAAGGAAAGAAAACGGAAATAAGGAGCCCTAATTTAGGGTGGATCTGATGCCACAGGTATCTAAGAGTCTGAGCTTCAGCCGAAAGCAGCTGGGTCAGTTGAGACTACCCCTTTCCAGTTCTTCCTAATCTGGCATCAGAATTGGACCAAATAAAACTTTCAGTTCCGGCCACTATGGTGGATTGTGTCAGACTAAATAAACTTCCTGCCCAAAATAACAATAAACATTGGACGAAATACATAAAACAACTGTTTGAAGATATTTGAGAACAACCAATACAGGTAAGAATTGAAGGGTTATGATCCTTGAGAAAAGGGAATAATGTTTAGTGAGTTCCACTTTTATCCTGGCTTTTTCCCTAAGGGCATTTCACACATTGTTTCATGAGGGAGTAAGGACCAAGAAGAAAGTATCAGCCTTACCAGACTGAGGACACAGAGATCAGAGTTCAGGGATGCCAAAGAGGCTGGAAATTAAGAGGGAAAATTCCAGAAAGGAGTAAACAACAGATAAGGAGCTTAACAATTGCATACAAATTCCTCTGAATTTATTGGCCTACTTTTATTTTTTTATTGTTTATTTAAATTTAAATTTTATTTTATTTTATTTTTGAGACAGGGTCTTGCTCCATCGCCCAGGCTGGAGTGCAGTGGCTTCATCACAGCTCACCGCAACCTTGAACTCCTGGGCTCAAGGGATCCTCCTGCCTCAGCCTTCCTGAGTAGCTGGGACTACAGGTATGCACCACCACTCCCAGCTAATTTTTCTATTTTTTTGTAGAGACAGGGTCTCTCTCTTGCTTAGGCTGGTCTCAAACTCCTGGCCTCAGCAATCCTCCCACCTGGGCCTCCCAGAGAGCTAGGATTACAGGTGTGAGCCACCGTGCCTAGCCATATTGGCTTACTTCAACAGTGGCTTGGAGACTAAAGAACTAAGCCATAAAGTGCTGGGGAGACAAATTAGAATTCAAGTTCTATTGGGGTGGAGAAAGCTTGGTAAATATCTAGGTTTACCAAAGGACTCTGGGCTGAATCCCCAGATAGGTCACATCCTAGGAGAGAGGGCCACATCCTAGGAATAAGAATTATGCCCTAGGACAAAAGTGAACCACACCAGCCAAAACACAGCATACAACCAAGCCTTGAAAGGAGTAAGGTGATCATTCGGTAACCTGCCTGCCTGCCAAAAGACAACTTAATTTTCTTTTTCTGGATGAATATAACACCCTCTAGAGCCTTTCCAACTTTTCATCCAAAATATGTATCATCCAATAGAAAATTATTAGACATGCTATAAAACAGGACCAAATGACTGAAAATCAAGAGAAAGGCAGACAATGGAAATAGACCCACAGGTGTTTCAGAAATGAGGGACTTATGGTGAAATAATTATGGTGAAAATATTCAATAAAATAGAGGGAAAGTACAAAATAGATGAAAATATGGAAAACTTAAAAATAGAATTGCAAGATATATATAAAAATAATCCAATGGACATATAGAACTGAAAAATACAATATCTGAATTTAAGAACTCATAACATAGCAGCATAATATAGTTTAACACCAGACTGGACATAGCAGAAGATAGGATAAGTGAACTAGAAAATATCCAAATTGAAGCACACAGATGAAAACAAAAGAAAAGAACAATCAAGCTTCTGAAAGAAACCATGGAGGGTTTCATGACCTTTGGGTAGGCAAAGTTTTCTTAAATGGGACATAGAAAGTACTAACCAAAATATAAAAGACTAATAAATTTGATTGGAAAGAATTAAGAACTTTTGTTTGCCAAAAAGACACTATTGAGAGAATGAAATTAAACCACAGATTAAGAGGGAATGTTTGCGATAAATATATCCAACAAAGAACTCATATCTAGAAAATATATAGACTCCTATAATTCATTGAGAAAAATGCAGAAAACCTGATAGAAAAATGGAAAAAGCCTTGAACAAACATGTCACAAGAAATAACCAGTAAACACATGAAAAGGTGCTCAACATCATTAGTCACCAGGGAAATGTTATTTAAAATTACAATGAGATATTGCTGCACACCTACCAGAATGACTAAAATTGGAAAGGCTAACAGTAGCAGATGTTGGCAAACGTATGAAACAGTTGGAATTCTCATTGATCACTGCTGGGAGTATAATTTTGTTCACCTATGTAGAAAAATGGTAATATATACTATAGCTAAATATATGTATGTCCTATGACCTAGCCATTCCACTCCTGGATTTATATTTTACATAAGTGAGTGTTTGTGTCCATCAAAAGATCTGCAAACATATACAAAACAGTTTTAGTTAAAATAACTCAAAACTAAGAACAACCCAAATGTTCACCAACAATAATGGATAAATTATATATTCAAACTATGGAATACTACACAGCAATGCAAAAGAATGATGAACTATCACAAACAGTAAGATGGATTGATATCACAACAATAATGTTGAGTATAAGAAGCAGACACAGGCCAGGCGTGGTGGCTCATGCCTGTAATCCCAGCACTTTGGGAGGCCTAGGCGAGAGGATCACTTGAGGCCAGGAGTTCAAGACCAACCTGGGTAATATAGTGAGACCATGTCTCTACACACACACACACAATTAGCCTGGCATGGTGGCCCTAGTCCTAGCTATTCAGGAAGCTGAAGCAGGAGGATCCCTTGAGCCCAGGAGTTTGAGGTTGCAGAGAGCTATGATAAGGCCATTGCACTCCAGCCTGGGCAGTGGAGTGAGACTATGTCACACACACACACAGCAGACACAAAAGAATGTATGTTGCATAATTCCACTTTTATAAAGTTCAAAATCTGACAAAACTAAAGATGAAAGAATAAAGAACAGTGGTTAACTTTGGGAGAGTTTATTGACTATGAGAGGGCACATAGGAGCCTTCTGGTATTCTGGATATAGGCTATATCTGGATCTGGGAGGTGGTTACATGAATTTATATATAAGCAATATACATTGAGGTGTATATTAAGATATGTATAGTTTACTGTGTGTTAATTATATCATAATAAGTAAGTTTTAAAACAAAAGTACACTGGCTGCCCATGCCACTCTACCCCTGCTAGTGGGAGTTTGTGAAGCCCCATGGAGATACTGGTTGGGTGTGGTGGTTCATCCTAGCAGTTCGTGATGCTGAGGCAGGAGGATCACTGGAGCCCAGGAATTTGAGTTTACAGCAGGCTATGATCGCACCACTGCACTCTAGCCTGGGTGACAGAGCGAGATCCTGTCTCAAAAGAAAAAAAAAAAAAAGGAGATACTAGTTTTCTAGTGTGGAAGATGGGCTCATATTCATACTCCAGTTTATGGAGCAGGGCATGTCAGTTACAGGTCACACACTAAACCCACTCATGCAAAGCTTCTTGCTCTCTTTGCACACCACTATTTGTCCTCAGAGTCAAAGACAGCTTCCAGGGTGACCTGTGTGTTTGGCCTTTGAGGCTTGGGACAATAAATTGGGAAGGTATATTAGGATACTAAGGCTACCATTACAAAATATCACAGACTGGGTGGCTAAAACAATAGATATTTATTTTCTCACAGTTCTGGAGGCTGGAAGTCTAAGATCAAGGTGCTTTCAGGGCTGGTTTCTTATGAAGCCTCTCTTCCTGGCTTGTAGACAGCCACCTTCTTGCTGTGTCCTCACATGGCCTCTTCTCTGTGCAAGTGTGGAGAGAGAGAGAGAGAGAGATCTCGTCTCTTCCTCTTTTTATAATGGCACCAGTCCTATTGGATTAAGGCTCCACCCTTATGACCTCACTTAATCGTTATTACCTTTATTAACCTCCTTATATGCCCTATCTCCAAATTCAGTCACATTGGGGATTAGGGCTTCAACATATGAATTTTATGGGAATGCAATTCAATCCACAATGGGAGGTCATTTACTTTTTAGATCCACATTATTGTGGCCCACTTTACCCCACTGATCTCAGAGCATTTCCTTGGGGTCACCTCAGTATGTTCTGCAACAATTCCCTGCCCCTGAAAACAGTATGCTCTGTTGTGCCACCCACTGTTACTTCTGCTCTCCATGGCCCTGGGAGGTCTCTGTCTGCTGGATGTGGCATCTGTGCTGGTCACCACTGGGGAGCACTGCTGTTTACTGTGGATACCCCCAGCCCAGTCCCAATGGTGAGGGATGGTACACTCTCTCATTAGGCACCTTCCTCTACCTCCCAAACACAGCAACGCCCAGAGAAGCATGAGTCCCTGCTTGGCCACCACAGGTTTCCATGTGAATTAGCCATCCCCTCACCCAGGTTTTGCTCATTTTATCTCCTCTGCTGGCATACTGCCATTCTCCCAGACACCAACTCTTCCCCTGGCTGACTCCTCAGGGAGACCCACACCCCATCCCCCTATCTGACCACCCAGCAAGTGAGCTACCCCTTCTGTAGGCTCCCTCAGCCGCTGGGATTCACTGTTAGTTTCCTCATCTGTGCCCCCCTCCCTCCACAAACAAAACCAAAACCAAAACCACATGAGGGCCATGTGGGCAGAGTGTCTGACTTATCTCTGTGTCCCTGGGTACCTAGGACTGGACATGGGGAGCATCAGTAGGTGCTTGTTGACTGATTGAATCAGTGAGGGTGTAGAGTGATGCTGAAGCCCTGGGCTGAGTGATCTAGTACTGAAGCCCCTCCAGGGCAGATGGGCCCTCTACCCCTCAGCAAGGCAGCTGGTCTTCTCCTTCATAGACAGTCCTGAGGCTGGACAGGTCACTGAGCCAGGCCTTCACATCTAGGCTGCAGACAGCTTCCTTAAAGTGCATCTCCTCCTTCCTACTGACCTTTTCTTCATACTCCCCATTGGTTGAACCCAACTAGAAGTCACAGGGCAGGGGAACCTATCGATGTCATCCATACAGGTCGGCAGCCAGGGCACAGAGCAGGAGGACAAGGAGGGGGCAAGGAGATCTGAAGGGATAAGCAGAGGCCATCGAGCATAGATGATGTCTATCGAGTGTTAGGTAACACTTGGTACAGGGAAAGTGCTCCATTAATTAGTTACCCAATCACAGAGCATCCCAGAGCACCGTAGGAACCCAGATGAGGACTGCCCATCCTTCTCCTCTGACCCCTTTCCTCTTGGGGCCCATCTCAATGGAGCCAGGACATTCTGGGTATGTCCAGAGTCCTGTCAGTGTTCTCCCCATCTCCTTTCCTAACTTCACGGCACTACTGGTCCTTGGTGTTTCTTTAGGGCTACAGGCTCCTGTAGTCTTTGGCTCCCCCAAGGCTGCAAGTCAATTTGGCTGGCTTTGAAGGGCCTTGATCACCACCTGCTGAGCAAAGGATTTCAGGCCTTCCCAACATCCTCCCTGCCTTCCCAACTTCTAGAGGCCCCAACATTGGGGTCACTTCCTAGGGCCTGGAAAACATCTCTGTCTGCCCAGTTGCTCATGTTTATACAGCTCCAGGCAGGGGTCTCTGCTAAACCTTGGAGGGGTGGAGCAAGGAATTGGGCTGCAGGGGCTTTTTGAGCAAGGCTGGGGCTGCTCCTTTAACGGTGTCCCATGGTGGGCCCCACACGCCCTCTGGTGGCCATACTGATTTTTGCAGGTACAGCTCTCTGGGAAAGAAGGGAGCAGCAGGAGAGTCTCCCCAAAGGATTCTCCCCAAAGGCCCCACATGCCTTTGCCCTGGGACACAGATAGCTGCTGGAACCCTGGGATGGAGTGCAGAGAAAACCTCAGATCTTGATGAGGGCAGGGGGTTAGCCTAGCCTATAGCTGTTGGGTGACCACTGGGGAGAGAGAGCAGTGCTTACCCCCAGACTGCTGCCACCAATGATAGTGTCTGAGGGCCCACCCAGTTTGAGAAAGCCATGTTTCCACCTTCACCATCTGGATCATTCACTCTTCAGCCAGGAAGGCATACTGTCCAAGCCATCTTTACTCCCATCTTTACTCCATCTGATTCCTGCAGATGATGGGTGTAGACATCTTCCTGATTCCAAGCCCTCAACTGGCTGGTTCAGGTTGAGGAATAAGATCAGATTCCAGTTCAAAGTCAACATCAGTTTCTGGGTCAGAGTCGAGGTTAAGGGCGGAGCCAGAGGACAGAGGACACGTGAAATGCCAAATCCACAAGCATATGTGTCTATGTGAATCTGGTTGTGTGTATGTGTGCACATGTGTTGTGTGTGTCTGTGTCTGTGTCTTTGTCTGTGTCTGTCTGTGTGTGGGGTGGGTGAGGGCCCTCTCACCAGTGGCTATGGCCAAGTTGTTCTGTTTTTCAGACACTAGAGGTACAGAGATCATCAAGCTTCTCACATGTTTATGCAAATGTTTGATACATGAAAAAATGTAGAAAAACCTGAGAAAAGAAAATATAAATACTAAACGGTAGCAAATGTAACAGTATGTCATAGAAACTAGTCAACTGAAGCTCAGCCATGTTCTCACATGCTTAAGAATAAAATGTATTTATGTGGGATATAGGTGTATTGGGATATGTTTGATGTGGTGTGAGGTTGTCAGGGCCTCTAGAGGAATGAGTGCCCTGGCCTCCCTGTGGTGGGTAAAAGTCCTGGGGCAGTGTTCCACAAGGGCAGAGGGCAGGACTGACCAGCATGTTCAGATGATGCTGTCTACTGAAGGTATAGGGGAAGAGTTAGAGCTGCAACCGGAGCTGATACCCATCAGGGCAGTTGAGGACAGGAGAGAGGCCACAGGAAGGGTTGGGGTCCTTGAGGCAGGTGTGAGCAGGCCTCAGTCACACTAGTGACTCAGGTTCCTATGATTATGTGGCACTAGATTGGGGTCAGGGATAGCCACTGATAGCCCATATGGTGATATTTTTTACGTATTAGCAAAAGATTCTCCTTTTCCAATTCACTTTATTTCCATCTACTGGAAACGTGTTGTAATGAATATGCAAATCTAGGATGTCTGTGATGTGAATGGAGCCCCAGGCTTGTGCCATATACACCACGTGCACAGCTGACTGGGTCAGGATCCTCCACGGATGGATTCACTGGCACCAGTCACAATCCAAAAGGGATGTAAAGTGCCTCACAAACATGTTTCAGTACAGCAGGAGGAAGTGCATGCATTCAAAAATAGGAGGGGGAAATGAGGTGCAGAGAGAGGAAGGGCGGCACCAGGGGAGTTAGTGCTAAAGCTGTCATTAAATGGGTGGTTACCTTACAATGGAAGGAGTCTAGCAATTGAGGAAACCAGACGTTGTGATTAGGATTCCATGTCAGCCTGAAAGCCAGAAGGATGCTGGTATGTTCTCTGGGGGTAGCCAAATTTTCATTCCCCATTCTTGTACTGTTTGGAGGCTACCACTAATTTTCTTTCCCAAGGCCTGCTCTAGAGTGATAGGGCTGATGGGGCCTGGATGAGAAGTAGGACCTCATCCCCAAAAAGGAGATCAAAATGGGGAGTAGATATAAATGTTAAATATATAAAATATTTGTCAAATAAATGAATGAAGGAACATAGCACTTCCTATTTTACTTCTTCATTAATTCTTAAGTCTATCCACATCTCTATATATGCACTGCCATTCCCTAGTTCAGGTTATTATCAGCTGTCACCTAGACTGCACCAGCCCCTCCCCAGTCAAGCTTTGATCCTCCTTCTCCCTCTCTCCTCCTCAGTAGACAGGGTACTCTTCCTAGGTCCCGAATCTGATTCTGCTCCTCCCCTGCCTTTGCTCTGGGATCTCTGCTCCCTGCCCTTAGCATCACATCCAAATCCTTTTTTGTGGTCCATGTGGTCCCAGGTGATCTGCCATTGGGAACTCTGCAGCTTTACTCTTATTACTCCCCCACCCTCTGCTCTACTGGCTTCCTGATGTTTTGACAAGACCTGAAAAAAAAATATTAAAACCACTGAACTTTCAGCCTTTTAAGGAGTAGATAAGTCGGATGCCCAATAGCTATCCTCAACCCTCATCTCATCCTCAGCCTTCCCTAATGTCCACCCCGCCCCAGTATGGGCTCAGGGCTGAGGGAGGAGGGATGGGGGCTGCTGAACTGTAATGATAATAATTTTTAAAAGTGTGCTTTACATTATATGCCTCAAAGTATCAGGATTTGTAAGCACCATACCTAGCTAACTCCTGGCCCCTCTGGGCATTTGCACCAGTCAAGGCCTTTTGCCCAAGATGGAGGTATAGTGAGGACGGAAGCTGAAGTCTAAGCTCACTCTCTATACCACGGGGGCCTGCCCGGGACTTGCTGGGTAATTACAGTTCCTGAGTGTAATGCTTGTAATGACAGTTCAGCTGGCTCTCCTGTCTTGGGCTGCAGGGGTCCATGGGGCAGGCAACTGGCAGGAGACTTGTAGCCATTCTAGGGGCCTACTTTGGCTATTATACCCACTGAATAAGCTCAGGGATTTGAAGGGGGCACTCTCTAGGGACCCACTTTGTCCTGCTCAAGCTGGGCAGTGTCTGCCAGATTCTCTCCCCCTTACCCACGGTTGCACACCAGGCTGTAAGCCCAGACCACTGGATAGGTCCTGTTTCTCTAAAGCAGCGGGGCTACCAGTAGGTGGCTCTGCTCACGCTGCACCTCCTGCCCTGGGCCTCTGGCCTTGAGTCAAAGCGAAGGCCAAGAGGGACACACCCAGTCTTTCCTCAGTCCCTGAGGGGAGGAACCTGGGGTGGGTCCAGGATTGGTCCCAGGGTCCAGTGGACAGCTGTGTGCTGAATGTGCCGAAGAGTACAGATGTGTGTCAATATGTGTGTCCACAGTGCCCTCTGTGGAACATTGGTTGATTGTGGGGGCACTCCTCTGGGAAATTCCATGGAAGGCCAGGTGCTCATAAACACTCCAGCTGCTGCAGTGGTTGCCAGGGCCTGCAAGAGCCATCAGCATTCAGGGAAGCCTCAGTGCCAAGCAGTGGAGCTTGTCCCCCTCCCCTACCCCAGGACAAGGATCCCAGACGAGTTGGGGGAGGCTAGGGCAGGACAGGCTGAGGAGGCCCCTATTTAGATTGAAGGGGTATACCCCACCCACCCTCCTATCTGTCCAGTTACCTGTCCACCCAGCGCAGATGTTTTTGCCATCCCTTCTGGGGAAACACTAGGTCCTTCCCTTGGGATGGGAGTGGCAGGCAAAGACCAGCCTGCCTCAAGGAACCATTAGCCAGGGATGTTGCCTAGGGGTGGCATAGGTATAGAGCCTCATTTGGCAATGTCCTGGCTATGCTGGGGAAAGGTCACAGGCCATGCCTGATCTCAAGCCTGAGGAGGAACTCTAAGACTGGGTCTAGGCAGGCAGTACCTCCTACTGGTAGCCTTCGCCAGCTGGAAAGGCTTGGACCTTTCCCTCCTGAGATAGGGTTTTTGTGTGGGCCTCTTCTAACCTACCAGTTTTCCACACTAGGCAGAGCCCCTTTGATATTCATGGTCCCTAAATCCCCAGCCTGGGCCTCAACTGGTGATCAGCAAATGTTTGTTGAGTGAATGCATAAATGAACACAATAGAGCTGTTCCAGAAAGGAGGTATGGCTTTGTTCATACAAGGGATTTGGAGAGAAGGGGTGTGAATCTCTGCAACATGCTGTAATGTGTGGCTGTTCAAGATGATTATGGATTCATTAAGTGACACACACTGGGTGTGCTCACTGAGGTCTGCTAGAAGCCACAATAGTGGAGGGTGTCCACTCATTTATTCGTGTATTTTTGCTCACCACTTCCTGTCCAGGCCCTGGGTGCCAGGCCCTACATTAGAGCTGGAGACACAGTAATGGATAGGACAGAGGCAGTCCTCATACTCAGGAGGGCAAAATGGTGAAAGAAGTAGACGTTGAATGATGTTAGGTAGCATGCAGGAAATTCATCCATGAGGAGCTGTGCGGCTGTGGCAGGACCTGGCTTATGCTGGGCTCAGAGAAGGCTTTTGAAAGAAACAACCTTTTGGGAAGGGAGTTTTACAGGTAGGAGGAATGACACATTCAAAGACCAGGGAACTGAAAAGTGCCTGGAGTGGTCAGAGCATCAAATTTGAGGCTACATATAATAAGAGAGGCCAGGCCTGGCACAGTGGCTCACGCCTGTAATCCCAGCACTTTAGGAGGCTAAGGCAGGGGGATCGCTTGAGGCCAGGAGTTCAAGATCAGCCTGGGCAATAGCAAGACCCCGTCTCTACAGAAAATAATTTTAAAAAAATTCGCTGGGCATGGTGGCGCACATCTGTAGTCCCAGCTACTTGGGAGTCTGAGGGAGGAGAATCACTTGAGCCCAGGAGTTTGAGGTTGCAGTAAGCTATGATTCCGCCACTGCACTCCAGGCTGCGCAACAGAGCAAGATCTTGTCTTAAGGAAAAAAAAAAAAAGGCCAGGAGGGCTGGACAAAGGAGATTGGTAGCCTCAGTGAGATCTGTGTCTATCCTTGGGTCCAGGGAATACCCTTGAGGGGTTCTATATATGGAAATGACACAATTGAATCACACTGTCAAAATAGCACTCTGGCTGTGAGATGGAAGAAGGATAGAGGGAGCTGAGTAGAGGCAGCGGGGCAGGACGGATTGTCCAGGTGAGAGGTGGTGGTGTCCTGCATGTGATCTCTGACAGCAGAGATGGAGAGAAGTAAGTGAATGGAGAGAGCCACCAGGTAAGATCTCCAGTGGGGGAATGGAGTAGAAAGAAAAAGGAAAGTGACTGGGAGATGGTGATTTCATTTCCCGAGATACAGGAAGTGCTGGAGCAGAAGCAGTTTGGATGGTGTAGGGTGGGGTATGGGGAAGTGTTTTGTCCTAGCTGAACCTATAGCTGAAGATGCCCCAAAAGCGGTGGCAGAGAAGCTCCCACAAGGGACTGCCCCAAACGGTCTCAAATGGGGCCGGTTTGGATTCCAAAGAAAGACACACTGAATGCATGAGTGGTCAGTCCAAAGCATTTATCAGGGAACTTACTTACAGAGGGGCTGCAGTGCATCCTCAAGGCAGGCAGCGAGACAAGGGATGTTCTACCTAGGTATGTCTGCCACGAGGGGCTTGGGGTGTGGAGTTTGTATGAGGGCTTAAGGAATTTGGCTCACGACTGGGCCAGTTTCTTTCAGTGTTTTGGACAACATCCTCAACACCTTTATCAGTGCCTGGGAATGTTCAAGGCCCCAGCTTGGGGTTCAAGCCTGCAGGGAAAAACATACAGCTGGCTGGGACACAAAACAGTCAAGGCACTTTGTATTTCTTAGGACAAAGAAAAAAGTGGAGGAACCTGGGGGACCCTACAGAAGATAATGAGCTCACTTATTAAGTGGCCACAAAAAAAAAAAAAAAAAAAGGCTATTGACTATGTAGGTCTGGAGTAGGCCCAGGCTGTAGATTCAGAACTGAGAGTGATGAATTTACATGGGCCAGCAGCCCTTGAGGGCATCAGGGAATGTCAAGTGTAACGGGTTGAATAGTGTCCCCCCCAAAAAAAAGATACATCCATGTCCTCACACCTGGACCCTGTGAATATGACCTCATTTGGAAAAAGGGACTTTGCAGATATAGTTAATTTACAGGTCACGTGGTGAAATCATCCCGGATTACCTGGGCAGACCCCATATCCAATGTCAAGTATCTTTATGAGAAACACAGGAGGAGAAGACATAGCTACTGAGGAGAAAGCTGTGTGAAGATGGGGCAGAGATTAGTGGTGCAGCCACAAGCCAAGGAACACTTGAAGCCACCAGAAGCCAGAAGAGGCAAGGAAGGATTCTCCCCTAGAGGCTTTCGAGGGAGCACAGCCCTGTCAACATTTTGATTTCAGGCTTCTGGCCTCCAGAACTGTGAGAGAATAAAATTCTGTTGATTTAAGCCTCCAGTTTGTAGCAATGTGTTAAACAGCAGCCCTAGGATAAGCGCAATACGCTACAGGAACACAAGTGATTAGTGAGTTCCTGGAGGGCCTTATATGGAGGGCTGGGTGGAGGAAATGAGGCCAAAGGCCAAGGTCAGAGATGGCATCTTCTGCCTGGGTGCCAGTAGAGAGACAGGAATACACAAATGGATGTATGGCCACTTCCTTCAAGGCAGGGAGACCAAGGGGCATGACCCTTAGCCAGTCCTGCCCCCTCTCAAGGCTTTGAATTCCTAGGTGAGTATCTGACAAATGATGGGGTCCTGAGCTTCCAGGACCCTGTGGAGGCCTTACTTGTGCCTTTGGCTACTAAAGCCTACGTGTGTGGAGCAAGGTATTGAGGAGAGATATCCATTCCTTCATGTAGTGTACAAATACTTATTGAGCCCAGTTCTGGTAGATGCTGAGAATATGGTGATGGACAAAGACACACGTAGTTTATATACTCCTGGAGCTCCCGGGCCAGTGGGAGAAGATGTTAACCAAGCAATCATCCAATTCTATCAACTGTGGCAAGTGTTATGAAGCACATGGGGACATGAGAGGCTGTTATGGGAGGTTTTGACCTGGTCAGGGAAGTGAGGAAAATCCCTCTGCCTCTAAAGGGATCTGAAGGATTCTGAAAGATTTAATTGGGGAAGGGGAACATTTTCTAGACAGAAAGAACAGCATGTGTAAAGGTCTAGGATGGGGTGGCATGGGGAGGGGGAATGACCAGTTAGAGGGACTGGAGGAAGGCCAGCGTGGCCAGAGAATTGAGCAGGGGCCAAACCGTGTGGGGCCTTATAGACCACTTTTAGGATTTTTCCTAAGAGCAATGCAATTTCCTCAGCTGCAAGTGATGGGCTCAGATCTGCATTTTGAAGAGATCCCCGTGGTTATGGCGTGGAGGAGAGATGGGAGGGAATAAAAATAGCGGGGCACCCAGTCAGGGAAGTGTTGCAATCATTCCTGTGAAAGAGGATGGAGAGATATGGATGGATTAGAAAGAGATTTAAGTGGTAGAACTGAACAGACTTGGGATACGGATGGATCGGGTCTGGGGGCCAGGGAGAGGGAGATGCCAAGTATGACTTCTGGTTAGGTAAGTGGTGGGAGATATCTCCCTTGGTGCAGCAGGGAATATGGGACATATGGCATGGGGGGAAGGGGGAAAACAGGAATCAGTGTTGGGTGTGTTGCCATTGAGGTGCTTGTGGGCACTCAAGTGGAGATGTAGACTAAGTAGTCACTTATATGAATCTGGAACTCAGGAGTGAGGACAAGGGTAAAGAGAAATTCGTGAGACATCTGTGTATAGGAAAAAATTAAAGAAAGAGAAGAGAAAAATAGATAGCCTAGGCCTGAGCTTTAAGGGACCCCCAACCTTTACTGCAGTGAGAAGAGGAGGATGCTGAGGAAGCAGCCTGGGCAGAGGTGGCCAGAGAGGATGGAGGGAAATGAGTGTCCCAAGGACCCCAGCAGTGCTGGGGTGTCAAACACTGCTCAGGGACTTGGCAGATGAGGACTGAAGGTTATAATGAGTTTATTGAGACCTGGTTTGGTGTTGTTAGGGGGCTAGAGAGCCGACTGTAGGGTCTGAGGGGTGGGAGAGAGGCGAGGACAGGTAGATTAGCTCTTTCAAGGAATTCTGCTGTGGTTAAGGAGAGAGACATCCAGTGGTTGGTGGTGTCCAGTGAGGGATTTTGTCTCCATAGTAGAGGCTTGAACATATTTATAGGCCAACGGGAAAGATCCAGTTGAAAGGGGGAGGCCGAACATTCAGGAGAGAGAAGGGATGATCCATGGGGCAAGCTCCTGAGAAGGGGGAGAGGATGGGAAGATCTGGGCAGACAGAGGAAGACTTCTGTGGCATAAAAGGATGTAGCAGATGCAGGAAAGTTTCTGTGTAGTTTTAGCTGAGCTCTGGCTGTTGGCTGATGCAGGCAGGAACAGTGGCTCATCCGCATTTTATGTGTGTTGTGTGTATTTCCTTGTGTGTGTGCGTGCTTTCCCCAGGTCTGGGCCGCATGCCTGGCCAGTGTGCCACAGGGAATATCCACACTGGGCTGGACAGAGGCTGGGCATCTCCCGCCCTGGGCTTCGCTCCCTGATGAGATTCTCAGACCTTGTTTCCCCTCATTCATGAGGAGGAAGGTTCACAGAGTAGGCGTGGGAAACTGCTGGGCTGCCAGGGCCTCCTCCAGCTCAGGCTGAGGTTTGCTGTATCCTGGTCTTCATTCCCTTCCGGACTGGTTGAATGAGCTGTCCACTCTTTTTGGGCTGTTATAAGGGTCTGGGCAAGCCAAGGGTTGGCCCCAATTTGCTCCAGGCTGCCTCTCCCCCAAGTTCTTTGGTGGGCTCCCTTCTCATCAACAACCCCCCCACCCCATCACCAGGAATGCCTGAGCCAGGAGCCCGGGACTGTCTAACACCTCTGAGAGCTCGGCCCTGGGGGTGGGCTTCCCAGTCTTGGTCTCCAGGAGGTAGGCCCCAGGTCCCTCATCTTCCTTCAGATCTTCTCCACTGGTCTGCCCCCTCCCCTGATACCTGGCTCCTCTCCCGGGTGACCCCAGCCCCCTGTAACCTGGTGGTGGTGATCGTGGTGGAGGGGAGGCAGCGGGACAAAGGGGCCGGTGTACCCAGAGGTGCCACCGAGGCTGTGGGCATGAGCTGGGGCAAGGAAGCCCACCAGCATCCAGGGACGCTCCTTCCCCTCCCCCTCGCCCCTTGTCCCGGAGCCCAGGGGCTGGGGAGGAGTAAGGGCCGAGTCCCACAGGTGGGACGCGCCGAGAGGAGGCAGGCGCGGCGTACGTGCGGCGAGTGGCGGGCTGCATGAAGGGCGCGGGCTGCCGGCTCGGGCCTGGCCCGAGGTCCGCTCTGGTTCCCGCTCCCGCTCCCGCTCTCGAGCGGTCTGGCGGCCTGGGCCTTCGCAGGGGTCGCCGGCGCGCCCCGCCTGAGCCCTAGGATCGTGGAGCCAGGGTCCCCGCCGGCCCCTGGGGGCCCGAGGCCGGGACGTGGCCGCGGCTCAAGCGGGCGGAGCCCGGCCGCGGTGGGAGGCGGAGCCGCCGGAGAGGCGGCGCCGAGGGGCCGGCCAACGCCGCGGGATGTTCTGGAAACGCCGGGAACGGCGCGTGTCCAGGTGAGCGCCGTGCCGCTCGGCCGCCTGATCAGGCGCGGGGCTGGCGCGCGGGCTGCGGTGGCCGGGGGTGCGTTCTGCCCGCGCGGGGCCGGGAGTTGGGGGCTGGGGCCGGGGGTCGCGCCGCCCGCCTCCCGCAGCGCGGGCGGGGCCGCAGCCCTGCGCCCGCCGCCCAATTTCTGCACCCGTCTGGGTTCCCGTACCGCCGCCTGCGTCCTTGCCGGACTCAGGATAGTGAGGTCAGCGGCGCCCTTCCTGCCGGTCGCCTCGGCGGCCGGGCCGGGTGGGGCTGGGAACTTGGCCGCCCTTCCCGGCCAGGCTTCCCGGGAAGGGGGGCCTGACCCCGGCGCTGCCCGCGCTTGTAGGCGGGGGCGTCGGCCTAAGCCTGGCGCTGAGGGGCCGCTTGATGTTAATGAGGCCCGTTCTCCTCCCTCCCAAGGGCTGGGAGCCTGTGGTCTTAGCCGGCCTGGATCCAGTTTGGTGCCCATTAGGTAGGCTGTTGGATCGGAACATCCCTGTCGAACCTGTGTTGTTTTCTTCAGCAGCTGCAGAGACCTGTGGTAATTAGTTAACTCAACAAACGGGACCCTTCTGTGTGCCAGAAACTGCAAGGAGTTGCTAGCCCAGTGGGGCAGCGAACGAAGACCTGAAAGTCCCGGCTCTGGAAGACCTGAAAGTCCCGGCCCAGAGCCGTATGGTGAGTGCTGCGTTGGAAGGGAGCATGGGCTGTGGGTACTTGGTAGAGGACTGGATACCTCAGGCTAGAGGGCTTCCTGGAGGAGGTGATATGTGAGCTGGAGCGGTCAGATAAAGGCTTTCCGAAGGGTAACATGGACACAGGAACAGCTTGTGTGAGAGCAGACTTTGGCTGACATCATGCTTTATGGCACTCTAGTGGAAGCAAGGTGATGGGGAAGGGACACTTTAAGGGATAGCTGCCCATGAACTCTGTCCACAAGAGCCTGGAGTGAGAGGACAATGCCTGGTACTGTGCCCTGCATGTGGAAGGTGCCCAGTGAACCCTTGCAGCGTGAGCCAGGATCTTCCTGCCTCAGGTATTGCTGGGCAGCACAGGTGTGCCGCTGGCCTCTGTGTTCTAATCTGACACTTTAAGATGGTGCAGGAGAGCACTGGGGTCTCTCCCAAGACTGAGACTGTTGTCTTTTGCTGTAGAGTGACACCCAAGATTTGTGCTTCTTGATGTAGACCATCTGGGGCCTAACCAGCCCCAGTCTTCTTGCAGGTGATCCTGGCCCTAAGAGCAAGGGTTGGGAGATGTCACTTTGTAGCTTGGGGCATTCTCAAATGTCCCAGACTTTGCAGAGTCCACCTAAGAATTTATAGGACGTTTTTGCAAGCTGCTGCTTGTTCTCAGCTTGTATCACATCTAAGACAACAGGTTGCATAATTTAGTTCTCTGTTAAATGAACCAGGATTTCCTTTGGCTTGTGCTTAAACTGCCCCTGAAGTGTCCAGGGTGCAGTCTGTCACTGTGGTTGCCCAGGCTGTCTGTTTGCTTCTCCGCACTCACAAGATGTTTGGGCTTTGGATTCTTTTTTTCTAGGGCATTCTTGTTCTCACACAGCCAAGAGGGTCCACTGAGTGGCCCAACCAATGAAGCCACTTAGCAAGGGTGGACTGAGTTGGCTGAGGGCCTCATTCCAAAGATGCTGTCATACTGGACCACCCTAGTTCTCTGGGAGCTCAGCAGGCAGACATGGTGACAACTAAGCTAAGGCATCGTCTGTGGCTTGTGATAGGCCCTTCTATCCTGTCGCAAGCTCTGCAATGGCGTACCCAAGAGAGAGTGCTTACTTTGCCACTGGTTTAGACTGGCCACAGCTGATCTTCCTTTATTTCTTGAGTACCTCCTGCGTGCTCAGCTTCTACCTAGGGTGTGCCTGGGGCTGGAATGAGGGAGGAGGTGGCTGAGGCACTTTTCTTGCCTGTGGGTAGCTCATAATCTCTCTGAGATTGCAGCTTCACGCTGGCAGCTGGCCAAGTGCCGGGGAGGAGCCTGGCTGTGAATGCTCATCAAAGGAAGAGACTGCGTGGGTGCAGCTCTGAGGAATAAGTGGGGTGAGGGAATCTAGGGTCTTCTCATTCCCTGAGAAAGCCTCCTTTTTTGAGTCTGCCCTCCCACATCCTTAGAAGGTCTGAGGCTGGATGCAAGGCCTTGGCCGAGTTGTGGCCACGCTGGCTGATAGTGTATAGAGGGCTGGGGGGTGTGTCCCTGGCTCTTGGGATCTGTCAAGAGTTTAATTTTCTGCAGATGGAGGTTGGCAGGAAAAGCTGGGATGCAGGCACGTGCAAACCCAGCAGAGTGCTGGAGTGAGAGTTAAACTTTGAAAAAATTGCTCATATCTAGCAGTTGACTTTTGAAGTGCCCTAGGGTGGGACATCAGCCTATCCTAGAGCAAAAAGGGCTGGTGGGTCCTGTGGTCTGTGGTTTTTATGCTAGGGACATGGAATGAGGGATAGAAAGATAGTTTTTATTCTCAGAAAGAGCAGAGAGGAATGAAAGTCTGGACAAGACTTCTTGGAGCCCTAGAAAAGAGTTTTTGTTCAAAGTGGTGTCATTGCAGGGTAGAGGATTAAGTGTTTGGGTAGTATGTTCTCCAGCTCAGATGGAATGTCTGAGCCTTATTATAGGCCAGCGTGTGCTCTAGACCTTTCAAGAAGTGCTTGCTAGAGTGTAGCCTGTTCTGTACCTGGCACTCCTGAGGGCCAGGGTGTGGTGGAGATCCTGAGGCCTGGTACTTGTAGGAGCCTGAAATGAGCAGGTCAGAGCCGCAGAAGTACATGAGATCCTAAAGTATTGGTCCAGCCCCCTGCATTTTGCAAGAGAACTTTTCTTGGTGAGCTTTAGAGCCAGTGATTGACCAGTTCCAGGGTTATCTCCTGATGGTCAATGTGCTGCATTATACCTGAATCCAGTCTTTCCTGAATTAAATGTTTCATCTCTTTTGGCTCTCCCGGGACATGGAGATTGCTTAATTTCTGCCTTGTTTGACCTTCTGGACCTTCTTCCTCACCCAGGAATCAACTGACTTGGGCTGAGCAGCTGGCTGCTTCAGGTCCACTGATGTTTCTCTGGTGCCCTTGGTGCCAGTGATTGGCATAAATTGTGCCTGGTGCTGGGCTACCCACTGACATCTGTTATCTCATTCAGTCCTCACAACAGCCCCAAGAAATATAGGTCCTAGTATTCTCTCCACTATATAGATGGGGAAACTGAGGCTCAGAGAAGTCTATAACTTGTCCAAGGTCATAAAGCCAGGAAGTGGTGGTGGAGCTGGGACTTAACTTGGGTCTGTCAGACCCCAGGGCAGGTATGCCTACCCATTGGACTGCAGTGCCTTACCCTGAGCTTGGCTGGTTGGTTATTTGTGAGTGCTGTGATGCCTGCGGTAGGAGTGACTGCCCACCCGAACTCAGGGTACCATGTGCCGTGTTTTCTGGGTCCATGTTGTTCTCCTCCTTCTGGTGTCATCCAGCCAGGGATGTCAGCCTGCTTTGTGGGAGTTTGAGTTCACAAAGCCATGATAAAATCTTTAACTTGGGCAGGCATGCTCTGCCAGGGCAAAGCGTGGCTCCCCTGGTTTGGAGGCCCTTGTGCTGTAAGGTAACAGATATTACTGATAGTATTGGATGGCAGCAATATCTAGCAGAAAGCGTGTTTTGGGTTTGAGTCTCAGTTCTGTCATTGTCTTTTGTATCTATCTTACATCTGAAATGGAGGTGGTTGTCTAGCTTACAAGGTTTTGGTGAGAATTAGATGGTAGAAATGAAAGATTTCTGGAACATAAATAGTGGTTATCTTAGTCTAGTTTCCCAGAAAACAGAGCCTGAGGCAGAGCTTAAGTACTCGATGCATTATTAAAAGGTATAATTGCAGGGCAGCCAGGGGGAAGGAAAAGAAAAGTGAGGAAGAGAAGGATGGGAAGCAAATGTAAGGTGGTGGTTTAGCAGGCTGGCCATTCTGCACAGAGAGTTGTTCAGCAATTCCACACATCTCTGCACAAGTTCTGTAGAAACTCCATGCCTCAGAACAGTTTTTTGTGGGAGGCCTGGAGAAATAATTTATCTGCTGATCTCTTGTCTTCTGTCCTTCATTGGTAGAGCTGCCTCATGAGGAGTTAAATCCCCCTCACTCCCTGGTTGCACTACCATGGCCCTTTGGTAGCCACTGGGGAGGGCAGTGTGGTACTTCATTGGAGTCTGGAAGTTGTGGGAGGACCAGAGATTCCTGCACGGGCCTGCACAGTCTCCACTGGGCTGAGGCACAGCAAGTGGCCTGGGGCCTGGGAGACAGGTGAGACCAGGAGAGTACAAGGCGGTATGTAAGATGCATTCAATATAGTGGTGTATGGATTTTGTTCTCATGTGTAGTTCCTCCTTATGAGTTAGTCTTACCCCAGACTGCCAAGTCTCTGCCAAGACTGTGACGGAGAACCCAACCTGGCTTTTGCATGTCGATTTTAACAGCCTTCTCTGCTACTTCACTGTTCAGCTATTGAAGCAAGAGACTTTGTGGTGTTGATGGTACCCAAGTGGGGAAGTGGAAGTCAGCATATTCAGGGACCAGATAAAGTGTAAGGATAGATACCGATGAACATCTAGGCTTCATTAGGTTCTTGGTGAAAGAGAATATTTTTCACATGAAGTAGTGGTTGAAGATGTGAAACCTGGAGTTGTGAGATGTGGCTGGAGAGGGCAGCAGGGCCAGGTTGTGCAGAGTCAAAAGGGTCCTTTGGGCTAAGGAGTTTGGACTTTATCCGGATGGCAGTGGAGAGCCAAAGGAGACCTTCAGTATGCCACACTGGCTACTTTGTAGAGCAGTGGTGGGAGGGAGGCCAGATGAGGTCAGTGCAGTGGGGACCAGGATGACTGTAGGTGGAATTAGGGGTGGCTCAGACCAGTGTGATGGCTGAGGCGTGACATCAGGTAAGGAGAGTAGGGTGCCTCCCACCCTTCCTTGGGGTGGGTGTTGTGACAGCAGCTTGTGGGCCTGAGTGGACATCCATGTGCTTTGGTGGCAGGGCCTCCTGGAGCCTCTGTACAGTTCCTGCTAGGTTGAGCATGCAGGTCCTCTCAGGTCTGTCATCATGCAGTTGGCCACTGCACTGGAAGGCAGTAGGGCACGGGGAGCCCTGTTCAGGCAGTTTTACCCCTTCACAGAAGGCCTCTTGTTCAGTGCCAAGCAAGACCTGTTTGTTCTCAGCAAACTCATGTTCTGTCTCTAGGCTGTTAAATACATTGTTAAAACTCAAGCTGTTCCATTTGGTTTGCAGCTGGGAGCTTGGCAGAGGGTCCTGCCTGATGAGGTAAGGGGAGAAACTAAGAACACTGCTGGTTTGCAGCTGGAAATATCTTTTCATGGCCATTTGGCCAGGTTGTAAATGTCCTTTCCAAAGAGCAGTCTTCGTGGGGACCTCTGGTTGTATGTCTTGGAATTTCCCTGTGCTCAGAAACAGTGCCAGTTGCCTGGTGGGTGAATCACTGTCACTGGGGTGTTGGCAGGCTTTGCAGGACCTCCCCGTGGGGGTCCAAACTCTGGGGCTGCCAGGGCCCCTTTGGAGTCTATTTGAGGCATGCCTGCTTTGTTTCCTTTATGTTTTAAGCATATTATTTAATATTTTTAAAAATTCCTATAAAATTCCTTGTAGAAAGATAAGAAAAACAAATAAGCATAAAAAGAAAAATAAAATTACTTCACCAAGATACAACTAGATGGACAACTCTCTTCTTGCATGTATATACACACATACACATTAATTTTTCCTTACAAAAATGGAATTATAGAGTACATATTGCTTGGGGCCTGCTTCTTTCACTTAACTATATCTCTTTGATTTCTCCATGTTGATACACATATAGCATTCATTCTTATATGCTCCGTAACAATCTATTATATGGAAAAATATAAAATCTTCTGTTGCTGTAGTTGCCTAATTTGAACAAGTCTGTGATGAAGTATTATTTGTTGTGTGCCTGATAGGGGGCAAACATTGTTCTAAACTCTGGGGATGCAGCTCACGTAAAACTTAGTATTGGTTTTCTGCTCAGGCTTGGTGCTACTTTGTCTCCATAAAGTGGATTTTGACATTGCCTGTCTCCAGGCCTATTCTGCATGGGTTTCTGAGGATTCTTAGGAGGGCTTTTGGCAGCACTGGACACTTTGTGGGAGCATTGGGCAGGTGTACATACTCCCACCTACTCTGTTCTAAGCAAGCTCGGTGTAGATATGAGATGGGATGAAAGTTGGCCTTTCCCATATTGTGGGGCACAGTCCCTCTTGGATGCTGCCTTCTTCTTACCTGAACCTAATTAGATGACCTTTTGTGCAAAGCCTTTTGAGTTCAGGGGCCCAGGATCAGGAGGAATAGGGTAGGGCTCCAAGATACCCTTGCCTGAGATGGCAGTGTCAGTGTGGCAGTCTGGGAGTTGCTTGGGGGTGCCCCACTCTCTGGGCCAGCAGAGTCATCATCCCCTTCTCTCACCAGAGAAGGACTTTGCAGGCTCCTGGTAAGTCATTTTCCAAAACCCCATCTGTGATTCTTTGAGGCTCTGCCTCTAGACAGCACATTCCAGAGAAATGACAGCTGGTATTCATGTAATAAAGGAACCTGACTGCTTTTTTCTGAGTACTCTAAGGTATGATCATGGATGGTATGAGCAAGGTTATTTGAAAGGAATAGACAGTCTTATGTTTTTGTGTTTCCTTTATTTTCTTTGTTTTGTCTTGGTAAATTTCCATTTGAGCACTCCAGTGGGATTTGGCTGAAGTAGAGCCAAAACTGGTTGAGTAGAGGAAAAACTGGCAGAGCTGGGGTACAGATGGGTACTGGTTCTCCAGGACAATCTGGACTGCATGGCTGAGTTGGGAGACAATGTCTGAAGTGTCTGTTGTGTGCTGAGGTCCACTACCAGTGGAGCTTGTCTTAGCTTGTGCCTGCCACCCTCAGGGCTAGGTCTGACTATATCTCAGCTGATGAGAACACAGCAGCTGGCTTCGTCCCCATGTCAGCAGCCCAGCCCAAGGTTTTGGCCATGTGTAGCTGATTCATTTTTGTATCCTGAGTGCCTAGCTCAGTGCCTGGCATGGGTCTTCAGAAAATATTTGTGAATGAGCGGTGACTGGCCAGTGAGGACAATGTCTGCCAAGGAGCCTCACTACAGGAAGAGCAGTGTCTGCCCAGGAGCACCACCCCTGACTGCTCTCTCTCGCTGTCTAGCAGAGACAGACTGGCAGAGTTCAGTTTTATTCCTCTTCTGGCTATCTTTCGTATACCTCAGTTTGGGGGTGGGTCCCCTGGGACATATTGTGTCAGATTCCCTTTCTGTCATTGTCTCTCCTATACTGTTACCTCCTTGTGGGCAGGGGCTGGGTCCCCACAACCTGGCACTGTGCTGGCACATATTTTGGAAGGTAAGACAGAAACAAGCAGCAATCTGTGAACTACGAAGGAGTGGGCCAGAATTTTGGACTGACAGATGATTAGAATCAGAGCTGACTGTACTCTACCGTGATTCAGCCTTCTTGTGTTGCAGGTGGTTGCCAGGAATTGAGAGGATGGGCCCTCTACCTAGGGCACATGGCCTCCCAGAGCAGGGGCCAGAACTGAGTACACATCACTGGTTCCACACTCTGTGTTCTTTTTGCTGGTGATCCTGAATGTTCTCCTTAGCTTCTATGTGCTAGGCCAGGATTTTGGCACCTTTAAATGTGTGTATATGCATGCACGTGTGTATGTGTCTCCTCACCTAAATTGCTCTTTTTCACTATGTTGATCCAGTGAATGTCATTGAATGTCTTGTAGACACTGTTCTCTGTGACCATGAAACTCCAGGGGTCCATGTTGCTGATGGCCTGGTTTGGTGTTCTGAGCTGCGTGCAGGCTGAATTCTTCACCTCTATTGGTATGTGCCAACAGAACTATCATCTACCTGACCATACCTTAGCTCAAATGCCAGGGGATGTCACTGCCTGCGTCTTGTTCTCATTCAGAGTGGGATGGCTTCATCCGCTGTTTTTGACTAGTTCTGGGGAGAGTGGAGCTTGCAGAATTGCTGTTTTCCCCACTGAGATCCTGATGATGTGGATAATTTGGGAGCCAGCTCTCTGAATTGGGTCCTTCTCCCTGGGACGTGCACGCTGCATTTGGGCTCGCTGGCCTTACCCCTAGACCACAGAGTGGTTCTGAGCAGCAAACCCTGTGTCCTGAGGATCCAGCTCTTCCTCTCCTTCCGATCTAAAGATTCAGAGCTTTTTTCCATATGATGAGCCCCCAGGCTGTCCATGCCCCAGTGACATGACCACCTGGGTAACAGTGGGAGAATGAGATTTGGGGCTGCTTCTTGAGTGTCCCCCAGTGCACTTATCCCAGACATCCCCTTGGTGCATTTGCCTTTCTCTTCCTGAAGCTGGGGGCCAGGACCATGTGAGTGCCCAGAGCCCCTTTAATGCCAAGTCCCCATGATCTACAGAGAGCTGACATGCCCTTGACCTAGGGGACTTGCTTCTATGCTGGTGTTCTGTGCCCCAAGGGAGGGGGCTGGACATCCCCCATCCATTTCTCACTGGCCCTTTCTTGTCTCCCTTTCAGGGCACATGACTGACCTGATTTATGCAGAGAAGGACCTGGTGCAGTCTCTGAAGGAGTACATCCTTGTGGAGGAAGCCAAGCTCTCCAAGATTAAGAGGTATCCAATGTCCTCAGTCCCTACACCCACCCTGAGTTAGCTGTCCTCTACTCTCCCCCCAAAGGAAGCCATTCAGCGTGCCTGTAAGAGGAAGCCGCTGAGAGGGTGATGTGGGGCTGGCCTAGAGGTTACTTCATGCCAGTCCTCCAGAGTAGCAATGTACATGTGTTAAGGAGTCACTGTTATTTTTTTCCTATTTAAGTCCTTTTTGCTTAAATTGGGGTTCCCAGGTGTTATCTAGATTAAGGGGCTAGAAGTATGTGTGGGAGTTACTATATTCATTTTTAATTACCTCTTGATGGAAAGGGTCCTGGATCTCACCAGAGAAATTACCATAGGTCAAGACCTGTGTGGGTGGACATGTTAGTCTTCCTTTTCCTCTGGTTCCACAGCTGGGCCAACAAAATGGAAGCCCTGACTAGCAAATCGGCTGCTGACCCTGAGGGCTACCTGGCTCACCCTGTGAATGCCTACAAACTGGTGAAGCGGCTGAACACAGACTGGCCTGCGCTGGAAGACCTTGTCCTGCAGGACTCGGCCGCAGGTGAGGGGTAGTGAGCAGGTGTTCAAGTGAGCCCCTATGTTTGTGTGCTCATGCCTCGGTGGTTATGTCTAAGCCTGTCTTGGATGTGGGTGTTGGTGGGCAAGTGCATTGTGTGAACATGGACCCTGCTGGTCTCATGGCTCTGTCCCTTCTCTGTGGGGATCTGGCAATTGGCTGTCCTTGTTTTTTGTTTTTTTGAGACAGGGTCTCAGTTTGTTACCTGGGCTAGCATGCAGTTATGTCATCATAGCTCACTGTGACCTCAAACTCCTGGGCTCAAGTGATTCTCCTGCCTCAGCCTCCTGAGCAGCTGGGACTACAGGCATGCGACACCACACCCAGCTAATTTTTCTATTTTTTATAGAGATGGGGTCTTGCTTTTGCTTAGGCTGGTCTTGAACTCCTGGCTTCAAGCGGTCATCCTGCCTTGGTCTCCCAAAGTGCTAGGATTACAGGCATGAACCACCACTCTTGGTCATCTAATTATACTGTAGTAATACATGTTTTTATAGAAAAGTTGGAAAACACAAAAACAATCACATAGGAAAATTACAATTCTTAATCCAGTTGCCCAGTGATAAGCACTATCGAATACAGTTTTTCTGTGTGTGCATATACATTTTTTAAAAACTGGAACCATACATATATGCCTGGGGATGCAAACTCATTTGCTTCAGGGGAGAAAATGAATTAATAAAAAATGAATCAAGTGGGCTGAGTGGTGGGACCAAGGCAAACTGGGGAGCATAGACCTCATCTAAATTCATTCATATTCATATCTTCTACAAGCATAACATGTCTGTTGGTGGATTCGTGACATAAGCATAAACTCTTTTCGTGAATTTCCCAGTTTCTCTACATGCCATTCAATGTTCTTCTGCAACGTGATTTTAATGGCTGGCCAGTAATCTGTCATACTGATGTTCTGTCAAACTGGTCAAGTCATTGGATGTGGGATTATTTCTAAATTATCAGCAATCTTTTATATACTTTGTGCATACCTCTGATTATCTCTTTTTAAGATAAATTCCTAGAAGTGATATTTACAGATCAGAATATGAACTTTTTAAAAGCTTTTAACTGTGCTTGGTGCTTTTACTGTGTTAGTACTTTCCTATGCTCTACCACTTTCCTGTCAACAAGAAAAGATGGTAGGGTGGGCTCGGAGGTGGGCTGTCCTGACTCCCGGCCCCATGCTCAGTCTCTTGGACTCACTGCCTATTTCTTTTCTTTTCTTTTTTTTCTTTTTTTTTTTTTTTAAAGAGACAGGGACAGGGCAACTCGTTATGTTGCCCAGGCTGGAGTGTGGCTATTCACAGGTGCAGTCATAGTGCACTATAGCCTTGAACTCCTGGGCTCAAGCAATCCTCCTCCCTCAGCCTCCTGAGTGGCTGGGACTATAGGCATGCACCACCGTGCCTGGCTCCTTACTGCCTCTTTTCCCTGAGCTGCAAGTGCTGATTAACTTCAGACTAGCTGTCTCTCTGGCTGAGATGTTTTAGCCCATGTGGCCAGACTGGATTAGGCGTGGGGGCAGGGTGGCCTCCGAGGAGGGATTGGTGAGCTCAGTCAGGCTGGAGCTATGCCCAGTGAGCTCACTGCCTCCAGAAACCACGGCTGCCTTTCCCAGACCCCTGCCTCCCAGCCTGGGCCTGTAGCTCAGAACAGGCTGTTCTGCTTGTGTTGTGGGAGTCTAAGCCTGCCCGGATGACCTCCACTCTCTGATCTTGTTCTCCCTCCCCCCAACCCCCAGTCAACATCTGGTTCCTTTGGGAAACCTTATAATTACCTGGAAAAAGATAGGACAGGCCCAGAGAGCAATAGGTTGTTTTCATCTCTGATTTTGAGTTCTTGCTGCTGAAATGAATAGGGCATGCTGACAGTGTGGCTTTTTCTGGAGGCATGTTTTCTTTTTCCTGGATTCTAAACTCTTTACAGTCCCTGATCTTGCAGCCATGAGAAAGACAGGGTTGCAGCTTCCTGGTCCCTGGGTCTCTAGGTATGGCTAACAGTGGATGTTTGAGCCTGAAGTCCTGAGAGTAGGTGGTAATGGGTACTGCTGCTCTTGGGAAGAGGTTGGGGAAGGAATGGTCTTGGAGTTCCCCTCCTAGTTCTCAGCTAACAGGCAGAATCAAAGGCCCTGAGTTAGCATAGGAGGGCCTGGTGCCTACCTGGAATCCTGGGATTGTAGCAAGTGTACATCTTACTTTACAGCCAGGGCTTGGAGTCCCAGAAAAGCCTCGTTGGAGTACTCCTGTGGTCAGGGGCTCTCCCAGGCTCCAGGTTGTGGTCTTGAGTACCATAATTGGGAAGCTCATGCCCTGAACTCGTTGCAGGTCTGAGTGGTGGGAGTACCCTACAGAGCAGAACAAAGCCCACTGTGGTCTCTCAGGGGAACACGCTGGGCTGGTGCGGTCCCACCCTGGGGCCTGGCCAGGTGGTCCCTCAGCTAGTACACCAAGGGGTAAAGAAAGTTCCAAACACCTCTAGGACTGTCATCATCACCTTTCTGGATGATAAGGGCCAGTGGTCAGTCATGAGTGGCCAGCTGGGCTCCATGAGTTGATTGCCTTTGTCCCTTGGACTCCTCAACCTGAGATGTGGGCTGGAAGTCTGGGTTTACCTGGCAAGCCCAATAATCCTGGGTCAAACTTTTCCATAGGATTCATTTTCCACTGGGTGGCTGACAAGTCCTCCCTGGGTTCTGTCATTGTCCCTCTCGGTTACCTCTCTGTCCTCTGTTCCTTTTGTGTCCACCAGGTCTGACTGAGTGCTTTGGAGCCAAGACTTCTAGACTCCCAAATGTTAACCAGTGTGGGGGCTGTTACTATTCCGTGCCAAATAAGCAGCATAAGCAGTAGGTACAGTGAGGAGTAAGAAAGATGTCCCCATGGACTGGAGCCATCAGGGAGGACTTCGTGGTGGAAGGGAAAACAGCCTTTGAGGGAGGGGTCAGGGAGATGCCACCAGCCAGAGACCCCCTAGCAGCTGCCTCTCTGGCCCCAGGTGGAATTCTGCCTGGATCAGGGGTAACCTATTGTTCTCACTCTTGTTTGCAAGGTTTTATCGCCAACCTCTCAGTGCAGCGGCAGTTCTTCCCCAGTGATGGATGAGGGGAGCTGCCAAGCCTGTTGAAGTTTCAGCCACTATAGGCTGGCCAGACATTTCCAGAGGGGAGCTTCGGAACTCCACTCCAGGCTTTCCCATCCATTGCTGGTCTTCAGGCTACAGGGGAGCCCCACCTCTTGGTGCTCTCACCCTCACGGTGCATCGTCGCCCGTGGGATCCTGCATGCGCACCCTGTTGGTGCCACCCCCATCCGTCCCCCGATCCTCCACTTGTAGCTCGTTTAGCTAGGCCTTCCCTCCTGCAAGTCACGCATGTTGAGGCTATTAGCTGAGGACCTCTCTCGCCTGTCCCAGAAGCTGGCACAGATCGCATTCACCCCCCTTCCCCCCCACCTCCAGTTTCTTTGTCCAAGGCTCTCTGTGGACCCCCCCCCCTTCCTGCATCCCCTGGTTTCTGCTCCTGCCCTGTCCTCTGTCCCTTGATGCTTCCCTCTCAGCTCACACTCAGGCCCCTTCTCTTCATGACCGATCTGCCTCACTCGGTCAGGCTCGAGTCTCTGTGCTATCGTCTCTCCCTCCTCGTAGGTTGCAGGTAGATTATCTCTCCTGACCTGCTTCCGTGTCTCCCCCCTCTAGTTCTGGTTTCTTTCCCCACTGTTCCTGTTTGTCTTCGACGGTTCAGTGCCATGGCTTTTGCCCAGTGCAGTTTCGGCATCTTCGTTCCGTGAACTTTCATAACATGCCATTGTGATCCGTTCTCAATGTTCTTTCCCTCTTTTAAATTCTGATATGCTGATTCTTGCTTCCTTTTGGCTCCTCTAATATGTTTTTTTCCCCTCTCTCTCTCTAAACTGGCCCCTTTCCTGCTGACTGCCCCAGTGTTAGTGTTTATAAGAACATATATTGGGTTTAGGGGCTCATAAAGACCAACAAAGCCAGGGATTCATTTAGACTCCATTAGACCTTGGATGCCACTTGACCTGTGGGGACCCCGGAGTAGACACAAGCAGAGAGACTCATGGTATATGGAAGAAAGAGGTCAGGGCCCAGGGCCTTGGTACTGAGGAGTCTGATGGGCCAACAGGAAGGGGCATGGACTTCTCCTTATTCTTGTCTCTGTCAGGTCTTGGACCAAGCCAGGCCGTGAGGCCAGAGGGAGGAGGCAGCTCAGGGCACCTGTAAGATCTGTTTGCTCTGTAGCTGTGAGATCGGTTGATGGAAGGAGGGAGCCACACCCTGGCATTGATCTTTTACACTCAGTTAACAGACCCATGAGTGTCCTGAATGGGGATGAGGAGCAGGAGGGAGTCACCTCATGTTCTCTCTAAGTACCTTCCCCGGGTGAACCCAGCCATTTTTGTTACTTGAGTTATCACCTGTACATGGATGACCTCCAGATCTGTGTTTCCTGCCAAGGCTTGTCTCCTGAGCGTTCAGCCAGTGTAGGCGAATGCCTGTGGGACATCTCTACTTGGATGTACCGTGGACTCATCAACCTTCATGTGTCCCAGACAGAAATCCTCATCCCCTTTTGAACTGTTTACCTTCCTCCTCACCCCTTACCTCAGCAAAAAGCAACTCCATTCACTGGCTGCCTAAGCCAGAATCATAAGGCCTATAGATTCTGCATCTCTCATGTGTTCTGTACTTATCCCCCAACTCCAGCCTCACAACCACTTCTTTCTCAATTGGATTGTTGAAATACCAGACTTGTCTCATACCTCCAGCTCACTCCTTAAGACCATCCTCCATGTGGTCTCAAGCACACATCTGTTCACATGAGTTCCTGATCACAGTGCTTAACTTTCAGGACTAAACCCAAACTCTTTCTATGTGTGGTCTTTAGGTCCTGCACGACCCTATTTCCCTGGCCTCCTTACCCCTTGTACTCAGCTTCCCCATCGCTCAGCTCCTCTGTTCATCCCACTCCCTCTGCAGGAATACCTTTACCCACCTCAGCTGGGCTGCTCCATGTCTGAGTGCCCTTCACCACTCAGCTAACACTCTCCAGGGAGTAAACATTCAAATTGGCTTCCGGGGAGGATGCCGAGTGCCTGGGAGCCATTCTTAACATTCTTGGCATCTGGGAGACATGTTGATAATAGCTTCTAGTCACTAGCATCCTGAGGATCATAGGAGACTTCTTTGCATGTCATTTCATCGAGTTCTTGGCACAAGCTCTTTAAAACGGATGGTACTATCTCTATCCATACCCCCAGTCCCTGGCCTGCGTATGGACTCCATCTTATGTTTATTCTTCCCAACTTCCTATCCTACGTTGTTGGTTCCTGAACCAGTAGGGTGAGCAGATCTTGGTCTCTGAAGCAGCCAACCTGCTGCAATAGAGCTTTCATTCCAGACAGAGGCCCATCTTGAACATGAGGCAGAAAGAGTCTGCTCTAAGGCAGTTCTTTCATGTCAGTCATGCCCAGATTGCTGTCAGTGGTGTTGTGAGGAGACTCTCTTGTTTTCCAGGGAGGGTCACAGCCCCTTCTTGCTCTCCATGGGATTTGCTTTCTCATTATTCTCTGAGGAACACAAAATAGTTCTTCCCATCTCGAGTCCACCCATAATCCTGCGTCTCCCTACAGCTGCCACTTGTTATTAGCTTGAAACTATCTTCATGGTCACTTTCCAGCACTCAGCCTATGGCAGATGATCCATGGTCCCAAGACCTGCTGAGCTGCTCCCGCTCCCTCTGTTTCTTCTATCTCTTAGTTTCTTCTCAGTGTTGCTCACTTTCTGTTCTTTCTGGGTAGGTGCTCGCTGTGGCTTGGCCTCAGCCACCTTCTCCACTCTTTCCTCAGATTTCCTGCAAGTGATTATCTTCATCCATGGCTTAGCTGCCACCTAAATTCTGCATTTTTATATTCAGCTAATTATTCTATCCTCTAGACTCATATGGCCAGCTGCCCACCAGACGTGTCCTCTGTGGCCCACAGGACCTTCACACTCTCCTCAACACTACTTCTTGGTGGGCTTCCTGGGCTCCCCCATAACAAGACCCCTTCTCACTTAGGAGAAGGAGAGTCTGAGGCTAGGAGATTGGCTGTGAATCCCACCCTGGGGCAGGGCCAATCTGTCTGTGCTCACTGTATCAGTGGCCTATTAGGGTGTGTGGTAAAGCCCTGGTGGGTTCTGCTTGGATAATGCCCCCATTCCAGTAGCCCGGGCTTTTTCTTGAAGTGAGAATCTCCCTCCCTAACCCAGAGGCTCTTTGCTTCTCTTGCTGTAGGAACCAAGTACCAGGCAGTGCTGAGTGTGGATGACTGCTTTGGGATGGGCCGCTCGGCCTACAATGAAGGCGACTATTATCACACGGTGCTGTGGATGGAGCAGGTGCTAAAGCAGCTTGATGCTGGGGAGGAGGCCACCACAGCCAAGTCCCATGTGCTGGACTACCTCAGCTATGCTGTTTTCCAGTTGGGTGACCTGCACCGTGCCCTAGAGCTCACCCGCCGCCTGCTCTCCCTTGGTAAGGAGATTCTAGGGTAAGGTAAGGTGGGGATGGGCAGCTAGCAGAGGAACTATACTCTTCTGGCCACAACCTGACCCCTCTCCTGGGACTGAGTCAGTTTTCCCTGTCACTTGGCCAGAGACTAATGCCTTATTGACTTCAGGTCTAGTCCAGCTGCCAACTAGCTCCTTACCCACTTCAGTCCTGGCCTTAGCCTTTGCCCAGTGGACAGTGGATACTCTCAGGCCTGTGGCACCTGTGGCCCTACATGCTCCCTTTTTAAAGTAAAGACCCAGTGCTGTGATGCATCTGTCACTATGCAGGGTGCAGCCTTCACTGCATCAGGAGCAGCTTGAGAGGCAAGCTATGTTTCAGGGTGGTTGCAGTGACAAACAGTGACCAAGCTGCTAGTTAGAGGCCTGAGGTCTAACGGTAGAACTTGTCATGGTATTGGTACTTTCTGTGTCCTGTGATGTTGGACTGAAGAAGGCCAAAAACACTGTGCCTTTAAAGCTCATCTGTTCCACTTCTTAATAATACCTGGGAACATCGCCGTCTGGAATTTCACAGACCAGCAAAGACTTTCTTATGCTGCTGTTTTTCATGGGTCCTTAAGTCTGATGTCAGCTAGCATATACATGTCTTGCAAGACTAATGTGGGCAGAGAGCTCTGTAGATTCTGTCAAATCAGTTAGCAAGAGACAGGGAGTCAGGACACCTAGATTCTTGTTCTATATAACCTTTACCTAAGTCTCTTAACATCTTGGGGCCTCAGCTTCCTTACCCGGGGAGTGGCACAGAAATCCTGCCATGCGTACTTCTTTGGGTGTTGTGAGGTCCATGAGACAGAGCTGTGGTAGTGTCATGTGGCTGTTCTTTTTGCTGGTGTTTCAGCTTGCCTTCTAGCTGTGGCCAGCTGTAATGGATGTACTCTGGGGAAGGGCTGTAAATGGCACCCAGCCAATTTGTGAGGAGGAAGCAGGACTCTGGACTGCTTCCCTGGGACCTTGAGACCACCAGGGAGGCCTGAGAGGGAAGCCCTTCAATGGCTGGCTAAGTGTCCCCCCTGTGGTGATGCTTCTCTCTCATCTCTGACCAAGGTAAGGAGAGCCTCTGTTGGCTTTTGGGCTGTGCCCAGCACACCCTGGTTAGGTGCTGTGAGAGGCAGAATGCACGGTGCAAGCGAGTTGCTGGGAGAGAAACCGCTTACAGAATAATTTCCCTAAATGACCTAACACATGTTTGTGGTTTCCTTTTCCTTCTTGTTCTTTGCTTTTTCTAGACCCAAGCCATGAACGAGCTGGAGGGAATCTGCGGTACTTTGAGCGGTTGTTGGAGGAAGAGAGAGAAAAAATGTTATCAAATCAGACAGAAGCTGAGCTAGGAACCCAGGAAGGCATCTATGAGAGGCCTGTGGACTACCTGCCTGAGAGGGAGGTGTACGAGAGCCTCTGTCGTGGGGAGGGTGTCAAACTGGTGAGACATGTGAGGGGGTCAAGGCGCCCAGGCTGTGCACCTGGACTGTGGCTCTGGGCATGCAGGTTTGGGGAGGATGTTTCTCTGTAGGTACTTTTCTCAGCGTCTCCCCCAGTTTTTGTAGCATTTGCTGAGGCTGACATGGGTGTTCTCTGAGGTGTAGGACAGGATGCCCCAGGTAGAGTTTTGATCCTCTATTACTCAGCTACTCTCCTTACCTGAACATGCGCAGCTTTTCCTTGACTCCCTGTTGTGAAGAAAACGATGGGTGGCAGTGCCTCAGGCCCCGAGGGGAGTCATGGTGTAGGTGGAGAGTAAGTCTATGTGGTAAAGACACAGCACATGTTAGAGGTTGGTAGTGGGTATCACTGGGCTTTGGGAGCCGTGGGATCCCAGTACTTCCTCAGGGAGGACCAGGAGTGAGGCAGCTCTCAGCCTCTTCCATGCCCATGTCTGCTTGGCTCCCACTGGCTCCTCCACCTGGAAGGGTTCTCCCCTGTCCCAGCCTTCCAAACCTACTCAGATCTCTGTGAAAGGGGTCAGGAATCACCCTCTGCCACAGGACTTGTGGATGTGAAGTGATCTTGGGGGAGAAGAAAAATTGTATGACTTGTGGGGTGTCATTTCATGCCAGTCAAAGGTGAGGGATTTTGTATTCTTCTGTGGTAGGGTGGATTGGGGGAGCAGCTGCTGGCCATGGGGTGTGAGACTAGTGTCTGCACAGCAGACTGGGACTGAAGGTTAGGGCTCACTCAACTCAGGGCCTGTTGTTCTGTGCTCCCCAGACACCCCGGAGGCAGAAGAGGCTCTTCTGTAGGTACCACCATGGCAACGGGGCTCCGCAGCTGCTCATTGCCCCCTTCAAAGAGGAGGATGAGTGGGACAGCCCGCACATCGTCAGGTACTACGATGTCATGTCTGATGAGGAAATCGAGAGGATCAAGGAGATCGCAAAACCCAAAGTAGGTGTCTTTGTGGGTCCTTCTTGGGGCACTGAAGGGGCAGATCCCCTTTCCCATCCCTGGCACTGTGGGGCAGTTTGTTTGCATACCCAGCCAGCCTTTATCGATATCTGGTGTGAGCCTGCTGTAGGGGTACTGAGATGCTGCACACTCAGTCTCACCTTGTGGGTTCATGGCCTGTGGGGAAGAAAAATGGGGGAACTGATGTGGACAGCCAAGTGCTGTGATGGAAGGTGCTGGGAGCCGGGCGGGCCCACAGGGAGAAGTGTCAGTTCACCTGGTCGGGGGACTGGTGTCTGGGTGGGTTTGTGGGAAAGATTCCAGAGGGTGCTGTGAAGCTGGGTCCTGTGCAGCCCCCGATTAGGTCTGCAAATAAAGTGATGAACTTGGAGGAGAATGTTTATCTTCACGATATTCAGTCTTCTCATTCTCCATTTATTTATATCTTTTAAAGTTTTCCTCATATCAGCCTTGCGCATTTCTTGCTAAGTTTATTCCTAGGCAGTTTCTTTGTTACTGCAACTTTTCTTTGTTTCTTCATCATTATGTTTTAACTGGTTACATTATTATATTAGTTTACTATTATATGCTAAACTATTGATTTAAAAAATATTTCATAGTAATAGCTAGTAATAGCTAATGTTTACTAAGTTCGTAAGTGTGATAGGACCTATTCTAATATACATTTACTATTATGTCTTTTAAGTGGCTGTGTCACTATCTTAATTTTACCCATGAGGAAACTGAGACTTATACAGGTCACAGATAGTGGTTGAACTTACTTACTCCTTTTTTAGTTTTTAGCCAATTCTCTTGGGTTGCCTGGATAGTATTATCATCTGCAAATAAGGAAAATTTTGTTTTCTCCTCCCCAATGCTTATAGTTCTTTTGTTTTTTTATTTTATTGAACTGCCCAGACTTCTAGAGCATTGATAAAATAGGCATCCTTGTCTCGTTCCTGAATTTCCTGGAAATCCCTCTGGTATTTCATTGCTAAGTATGCAGTTGGCTGTTGGTTTCATATATATGTCATGTTATAAAATTATTCTTCTGTTTCTAGTTCATAAGACTCGCTCCCATTTGACATCTTTCAAAGAACTACTTGCTGCCATATCCTCACCCTGCTCCCGTCACTGATGATTGGGAGAGGATTTAGCTGGATTCTCTATTGCTCTGCTCCTAATAGCATTGTAGTGGCCGAGGTGGCCAGGAGGCCCAACGCTCATGGAGAGACCTGAAATAGGTTCCTATCCTGGCCCCTGGACCTCATCTTGGAGCAACCTTGGCTTGAGGTACTAGGACATCTAGAGCTTAGAGTCAGTTGTCGGTATCATTGATGTGGCTGAGGGAGGGTCCTAGCCAGTGTGTGTGGAGAATGGGGACCAGGACCCCCTTTTCCACTGCCTGGGTCCTCTCCAAAGCTTTCCAGGGAACAAAACTACTTTCATGGTTTCCAGATGAGGGAGCCACTGTGGTGCCAGAATTTCCTGAGAGATTTCCTACCTGTCCTTCAGTCCCAGACACTGAGAACATTTCTGTGTACACATGCGTGCACACATGTTTATGGCAGGGGCAGGGGTGGGAGTGTTGGGAAAACTTGTCTTTGAATAGAAGCCATGTGAAAAGCCAGACATATTGGCCATGACAAGCTGACCTCTCCTTTCCGGAGTCTGTGAGGGACACATGCTATTCTGGCTTTGAAGTCGGGCCAGTGAGCTTAACTTGGCCTGTGGGGAATGCCTGGCAGCTGTCTGTGGGTCCCTGGCCTGCTTTTAGAATAGCCCTGTCTGTCCCCAGGGGCAGAGCACAGCTGCCCAGAGCCTCTCTGTGGGTGCCAGGTCAATGCTGAGGCTCAGATGTTTGGGTGGGGTCTAGCTGTGGCTGCCACTGTTATCAGACAGGGACTGATGTGAGCTAGAGCTCAGGAAGGGTCCACAGAGAGGAGCTAAGGGAAGCCATCTGTCCTGGGTGTGCTGGCCATCTTACCAGAATGTGCTGCAGCAGCACAGCGTCCAGGTCGGTTGATTTCACCCCCGATCAGCCTTCTGGTCCATCCACTCCCCTCCATTCCTTTTGCTGCCCCCTCGCCCAGGCTGCCATTGTCTCTCACCCTGCCTTCTGCCATGGCCTCCTCACTAACTTCCTAGTTCCCATTCCAGCTCCTGTTTAGTCAGCTCTCCATGAGGTGTTCATAGTGATCCTTCTTACATTCAGAGCATAAGTGTCCCTCCCCTGTATAAAGCTTTCAGCATTTCTCGTTGGCCACAAGGTTGCATCTAGACCATAGCCCCGCTTGTCTCCAGCCTCCTCTCGTCTCTTACTACTTCCCATGACCTCTAATCCACAGCCAGGGCCACACTCATTTCCGTCCCTGGGCCTCTGCACTGCTGCTCCTTCCCTGTTCCTGTAATGTTCCCCGACTTGGCTAGCTCATGTTTACCCTTCAGTCTCAACTAGGTGATGCCCTCCTCTAGAAAGCCATTTTTGACCCTATTATAGGCTGAGCTCCCACAGGACATTAAGCTCACCTAGGCTGTGCTGCAATTACCTGGCTGGTTTTCTGCTTTCTCCACTTGACAGAGCTGTATGAGGGCGGGGGTCATGTTTCAGTCACCCAATAGTGCCAAGCACCTAGTAGGCACTCATCAAATACTTATTGAAATTAAGGAGAAGTGCTGTTAGGGTAGGAGTGTCTGGGCCTATGGCTCTACCCATGCGAGGTTGTTAGGCCAGTCCACTGCTGAAGCACATGAACCTTTGCCATGGGGGCTGGCTCTGGGCAGCAGGTCCCTCCTGGGAGTCTCACTAAGCCTGTCTATGGAGACTGGTGGGGAGACGAGGTAGGTGAGGGGGGTGTGTGTGTGCATGAGCATGTATGTGGGGGTGGGTGGCTTCCAGGCAGTGGTTCACTTACTTAACTTGTGGAATCCTTTCTTGGATTTACCATCTGACTTTGTGAGCATCCCAAGGGAGTGAAAACTGTGCCTTCTGTCTACGTCTTACAGCAGTGGGAGCCCAGTGTGAGGTGGTGCAGCAGGAGGGTGTTTGAATGGGTTTCTTGGCAGAGGAGGCCACTGAGGTACAGAAGGACAGTGGAGCTTTACTAAGTTGAGAGAAGTACACAAGGTTGAGGCTCAGGGATGGTGGCACAGTCTGAATGTGGTGGGAGCAGCTAAGCTCAGGCTGTTCTCAGGCTGGGGTGGTGTGTGGGCCTGGCCAGGCAGGTGCATGGATAGACAAAGCGGACTCCATAGGCATAGTTCTGCAGGCAGCCCAGACCTGGGTACGAGGAAGGGTGAACACTGACTGAGCAGGGCAGTGGCCTGCCAGGGTCTGACAGCAGATTGGGAATGTGGAGGCCTCAGATTTCTGCCATGACCTGGTCTGCAGGATCACAGGACCTTGGCTAGGGCCACTGCCTGCAAGGCCTCTTCCCCTGCTAACATGGCAGCAAATCTGGTTTCAATGCTCTCTGGAAAAGTACTCAAGGCAAAAAAGGATAAGTCTGCCCTCTCTTCCTGTCTTCCAGCTTGCACGAGCCACTGTTCGTGATCCCAAGACGGGTGTCCTCACTGTCGCCAGCTATAGGGTTTCCAAAAGGTATGCAAGGTGCTGGTGCTGGTGCCGGTGCTGGTGGTGCTGCTGCTGGTGGTGGTGCTGGTGGTGGTGGTGGAGGATGAGAAGGAGAAGGAAGAGCTCAAGTCCCAACTCCAGGACTTCACAGTGCCTACCCAAGGGAGGGCGGCTTGGTTTGTCCTGCCTTCTGGCACCTCCTCACCCTCTTGTAGCATTCATGCTGTACTGCCTGTTAGTGCTGACCTTGACTGTGGGGTGAGAGTGCAGGACATCATCTAAGCCTACTCTCCCCATCTTTTCTCTGTTTCCTTCTTTTGGCCCAGCTCCTGGCTGGAGGAGGATGATGACCCTGTTGTGGCCCGAGTAAATCGTCGGATGCAGCACATCACAGGGTTGACAGTAAAGACTGCAGAACTGTTGCAGGTATATGTAGTCCTGGGGACCATGAGAGTTGGGAAGTGGGTATTTCTGGCTAGCTGGTCTCCCAAGGTGCCCAGGAACAGGCCAGGGGAGGCTTGCCTAATCAATTATGTGATTGCCTGATGCTGTGAATATGGAGTGATCACATGTTGGGAAACCAGAATTAATCATGCCCACTGGCATTCAACAGTTAGTGTTCAACAAATACGAATTGAGCATCTACTGTGTGCCCAAGTATGCTGGGACCTAGGGACCAATAGTGGGTGTGGTAGGCTCATTCATGTCTTCTTGACTGCAGAAACTCAAATTCTGGATTGTTCCAGGGACACCTCTAAGAGAGCTAAAAGTATCTTCAGAGGTCATGGTTCTACATCATAGACAAATGTGCTTGGAGATGAAGTATTCAGTGTGTTTTGTCCCGCTGATCCCATAGCTGGGGTTGCCCCAAAAGTGGCAGCAGGGGAGTTCCCACAAGGGACTGCCCCATACCATCCTGAGATGGGGCCGCTTGGGATTCCAAAGAAAGACGCACTAAATGCCTGGTGACAGTCCAAAGCATTTATTAGGGGAACTTACAGAGTGTGCTGCAGCAATACTCACCAGGGACAGTGAGAGAAAAGGGGTGTTGTACCTATGTCTGTCTGCAGTGAGGGGTCAGGGTATGGAGTTAATACGAGGGTTTAAATAATTTGGCTCGGGGCGGGGCTAGCTTCTTTCAGTGTTTTGGGCAACAACCCACATACCTTTATCAGTGCCTGGGAATGTTCAAGGCCCTGGTTTGGGTTCAAGCCTGCCAGGAAAAACCTGTAGCTCTGTGATTTTCAGTCAGGACACAGAAAAAAAGCAGGAGGAACTGGGGCACCCAACACTCTGATATGTTGGTAGAAGTGAGAGGCCTAGACCGGTTAGCAGGTGAAGGTGGAATGTTCTTGCTAAAGTACTCCTGTTGGGACCCTGGATTCCTGCCTGTTTTTCAGAGGTGATTGTGAAGAAACATGGCAGCACTATGCTGAAAGATTTTGGGTAAAGCTCCTTAATAATGTATCCTCTTGGGTAGTGAGTTCAAATCAGCACTGGCTATGCTCCCTTCTGAACTTTGGAACTTCTGGGTTCTTTTGTAAGATTGATGACCTGAGACACCATCAGGGAAGTTGCACTGGCATATTATAGAGTCCTCTGGATCTCTCTGTTTGGTCACAGTTTCTGAATATTTAAAGATAGCAACCTTCACCTTTAGGCTTGGCATTTGAGTCTGGTCAACCATAGATCTCATTAGGATATTGACTGAAGATCATTTGGAAAAGATTCTCTGCACTTTTGCCTGAACACACCCGAGCAAATGAGCGCTCAACCTTTTTTCTCCGTGGCTGCATCAGCAATTGGAAAACCAATTTTGGAGGTCATCTTTATGGATTCGTGTGAAGTCCACCAGAGTTTTCAAAAACATGCTGATTACTTTGCAAATAGTATTGTGAAAATTTTGTATAATTTTTTCAGTTCAACTCCATGTTCTGTAGTTTTTAAGTAAGTTCTGCAGATAAGCACATCCACAGAGGACTTCTGCCACATGCCCCCACTTGCTTGTAGGTAGGAGAGCACCAGCATCTCAGGAGCAACGGGAGCCTCTTGATGCACTAGATACGTCCCTGTTGGCATTATATTGATTCATATCTTCCTGGAGCCATTTTTTTTTTTTTAAGGCATCTGGCACTGCTTCTTCCACATCAGAGCTGGTGTTCCGGACTCCCATGGCCCTCATCATGGCCAACAGTCTGATTGGCTGATTTCGTACACTGAAGCAAGGGACTGAGTAGGCAGCACCTGTGCTTCTGTTGCTTCCCTGGCTAGATTCCTAGCTGCACTCTCTGTACCCCTGTCTCACACTCAACTGTGGAAGATAGCAGCTTCTTAGCTATGGACTGGCTTCTCTGCTGCAACCCTGAGTTCATCTTGTCTGGCCTCTTGTTGTGTTGTAGCTCAATTGACTGGAGTATGAATGCCAGACCTCTCTGTGGAGGGGCTTTTAGAGTTGGGACTCTTCTGGGAGATCCAGACCACAGCTGCCAAGGGGCTGAGATGCCATTTTTGTTTGCATTCTTCTTTTAGGGACTGTCTTGGCATTTCCTTCTCCAGACAGCAGTGTTGAAAGCTTTGATCCTTCGTGGTCTGGGCAACAGGAACCTGGATTTCAGTATCTTTCCCTACGCGCTCACTCCACATAGACTACTTGCAGTGTGATAAAGGCCTAGGCACCAGCAACAACTCTCACACCAGGGTCCCTTTGGAAATGCTCCTGGCTTTTGGAAAGGAGCTGGTTCTTCTTCTGCCTGTCAACACTCTTTCAGCTGTAGTTGATAAGTTTGCTGTAGACCATTTGGAAGAAAAGGGCAATTGAGGGTTTCTGGTGAATTGGATGAGGGCCTGATAGAGGAAGGGATGCTACACCTATAGGATTCTCTAAGATTGCAGACTTCTGGCTCAATGATGTCTCAGGCTCACCAGAAAAGTGATTTCTAACTTAGTTTTTTTTTTGCCTTCACTGTGGCTTCAGCATCATAAAAACCCACGTCTTTCAAATGACTGAATCTACTCTTGTAACAAGAAGTCTAAGATTGAAATGCATACCTTCTGAAAGGAATCAGTTTTGATGTACAGTTATTAAAGGTGTTATTAAAGGTGTGAGTCTGGGGACTTCAGTATGCCTGGATAGTGAATCTTATTGTGCAAATCCAGATGTTACCATGACTTACCATGTTACCATGACTGTATTTAATACTTACTTGGAGACAGTATTAAACAGTGTAGGTACAATGGCTTCAGCACCACAATCAATATAATTCTCCCAACTGTTGAAAGTTGAGCCAGCTATAGCAGTGTGACTTCTTTCACTACCTGGGATCTGAAAGTTTAAACAATCCATCCAACAAGTGGAAGTATTAGAAAATGCAGTCATACATTACAACTTCAGCAATAAGCAGCGATTGAATTTTCCTGAGTGCTTGGGTAGAGTAGTCACAGTCATGTTTAAAATTTTCTTCAAGTTCTCGACTAGAATGGATCCAAAGAAAAGTTATATTTGTAAAAGCATTTGTAATAGCACTTTGTCAACTGTTCTAGCAGTTGAGGCACCTCCTAAGATACACCTCTGGCCTTAGGGCCACCTGTTGAACTATGTCTCTTTGCAGTGTTGACAGGATTTCCAGGTACTTTTGGTGCAGGACTCTTGAAGGCTGAAGCAGATTTTCATCCACTGAGTCTTCATATCAAAATTTTTATTTTTGTAGACACTGAAAACCACACTGCCCAAGTTTTATATTTCATTGCATTTGGCAAATACTGTTTGTGCTCCAACAGGAGGATTTCCTCTCTTGTGAAGTCCACCCTCCCTTTCTGTCCCACATTTCTGTAGGTCTCTATTATTGCCAATTTTGTAGCATCTCTCACTTAACTGTTAGAATTGCCAAAAAGAATATATAAAAAATACCAACTTTCTGAGAACTGATGGCTAAGCTCCAGAGGTTTCTATGGTTTCAGTAAGACACAATAGCCTACTGTTCCCAAATGGACATTGGTGGTACCACTGATCCATCAGCTTCCATATCAGATTGTGCACTTCATTTTGAAGTTTGTGTCTCATTCCATTTACCGAAGTTAAAATAATCATTGTGATTTAGGACTTTACATTGTGCAGATAAGCTTTTCACAAAGGCATTTATAATTTCTAATCCAGTTAATGATACCTGGTAGCTGCTGTAGCTGTGGTGGCTCAGGTCTTACTGTAGGTCCAGGCTCACGCTGGGGATGCTGAGGTAGTGCAGCAATTCTTGGCCATCCAGCAGCCAGCCACCCAAGTCCTGCTGTCTCACCTGGATGCACAAGTACTCCATGCAGGAAGAGGTGGCAGGAGCACTGCCAGGCATTGGTAGCTCCAAAACTAGTGTTTAAAAAAAAAAAAACAACCCCAAAAGCCAGTCCTTGAGTATGTTACTGACTTTCCTCTGGATTACCTTATTATCTCCCAAACAGGGCTCAGGCCAGGGCCTGCCTCAAGAAGGGCTGGCTCCCTCTGCTGCTGTCTGAGTGAGTGTCCGTGAAGGGCTAGAGCTTCTTATAGTGACCACCTGCAGTTCACCCATCTTGTTCTGTTGGGGAAATTTCATTTGTGCTGCAGCCTTACTTTTGCTCACAACTGTAGACATGTTTGCGACGTTTGCTCTGCCTATACTGGAAGGGCGTGGTTATCCTCCACCTTAGAGAGGCTGTCCTTGGGGGTTCTGGTTGTTTTCAGGCCTGGGGAGATGACATCCCTGGAGAGATGGGCTGCTACAGTGCTAGTCATGCTGCTGACAAGGTCTAACGCTATTATTTCCCACCAGGTTGCTAATTATGGAATGGGAGGACAGTATGAGCCGCACTTTGACTTCTCCAGGGTAAGGCGCAAATCGTGGCTACTTTCAAAGGGCCCTGAGAAAGCTAGAGCTTCTGGAAGCACTTTAGCCTCTATATCAGCAACTCCCCTTACCCCCTCACCACCCCTCCTTCACCAGTCCTATGCTGATCTCTGCCTCTCGAGGGGAAAGTCTTCGTTACTGGCAAAGCCCAAGGCTGGAACCAGGGGGCCTGCGAAATGGAGCTTGACTTTTTCCCCTGCAGATGTCAGTTTTTTTTTTTTTTTTTTTTTTACCCCTGCCCTAACCCTGTCATTCTTTGCCCTGATTCTCAAGCAGAGGGCCTCATTGGGTCTTTGTGAAAATTGTTCCTGCTCCCCTTCCTCTTCCCTGCCAACCCATGCCCTGGCCAGAGTTTCCTTTGCAGCCTTGGCACATGTTCCCGGCTAATTTATGGAATGCACACTTATTACCTTCCCCTGACCCTTTTGGCCCTAGTCTGGTGGGTGGTGGGTGAAGTTGGTTGCATACTTGGGTGAAAGTTGTTGTCTGTTGCAGCGACCTTTTGACAGCGGCCTCAAAACGGAGGGGAATAGGTTAGCGACGTTTCTTAACTACGTAAGTATTGGGTCCAGGCCCGCCTGTTCACTCTCACTTAATTTTATAGAACCATGAGCGAGATGCTTTCAAGCGTTTAGGGACGGGGAATCGTGTGGCCACATTCTTAAACTACGTGAGTATGATGTGTGCTGATGGGCCCTAAGGGGACCCTGGGTCCAGAGGGCTGTCTTAGATCCTACCCCCATCAGGGCTGATAACCACCAGCTGCTGAGTAATGGCCAGGTTCTACTGTACAAGAGAAAGTTGGCCTTTGTTTCCTTTCATGTCCCGACCCCCCACCAGGACTTTCACATCCCTGGCTCAGTTTTTTTTTTTTTTGCCAATTTTTAAAATTATGGTAGAATACACATAACATAAAATTTACCATTTTAACCATTTTTAAGTGTACAGTTCAGTGGTATTAAATACATTCATAACATGCAAACATCACCAACACCCACTTCCATCTCTTTTTATCTTGTAAAACTGAAACTCTATACTCATTAAACAATAATCCTAGATTCCCCTCCCCCAGCCCTTGGCAGCCACCATTCTACTTTCTGTCTCTATGATTTTGATTCCTCACATCATATAACCTCATATAAGTGGAATCATAGAGTACCTGTCTTTCTGTGGCTGGCACATGTGTCCTCAAGGTTCATCCATGCTGCGGCATATTCTGGCTCCTTTTTGATGGGACTGGACTTTTGGGATGGGTCCCCTGGAGGGTTCCCTCCTTGGCAGCAGAGCAAGGAGAGATAGTCTTAGCTCTCTCTTTTATGACAGTTGCCTTTGTTTGCCCCAAGGCTCGGTGGCCTGAGTCCCACCTGCTGCCTCCGCTCCATCCATAGGCCACTGGGTTTACCTTACCGTGAGGAACAGTTTCTTCTTCCATCTGCTGAGAGAGCCACCTCCAAAGAGGCATAGAGGCTGTCAAGTAACTTAGAGACAGAGCCGTGTCCGTTTTTTCCTTTTTAAGTATTTATTGTGTGGTGGTTGTGTGCTGGGGACTGTGCTGGGGACGTGCTGGTGAAGAGGACATGTGCTCTCTCTTGTGGTGCTTGAAGTCTAATATGGGAGACTTACTTTAAACATAGAGATGATTATTTAGTTGTCATGGAGACAGGTGCTATGAAGAAGTAGCCCAGGCTTGGAGTTCAGAGAAGTAACATGTCAGTTGAGACTTGAAGATTGAGTGGAAATTAGCCAGTGGAACATAGTTTCTGGCAGAGGGGAGAGTGTGTGTAGGCCTGTAAGAGAAAAGGAACTTGGGATGTCAGAAAAATAGAAAAAGGCCGATGTGTCTGGTGGTAGAGGCTAGTGAGACTGACAGGGCCTTGGGGTTCAAGAAAAGAGTCTGGGTTTGATCCCCAGGGCTGTGGGAAGCCATCACAGGGCTTTTTGAAAAAAATTTATTTACCATATGTCTGTCGAGTACCCTTCAGTCAGTCTGGTATGTGTCCTGTGGAAATATTTTTTAGCTCCAATTTTTATTACATTATGGACAAAAAACTTGAAGTGAGAAAGCTGGCTGTGAAAGAAGTTGAGCTTTGGGCATGAGTTGAGGCACGCTCTGTGGGCATGACTATAGCCTTGCTGCTGTGGAGCTTGTGTTCAGTTTCGTTTAAGGTCTCACCATGGGAGAAAGCAGAGTTCTAGAGACCCAGTGCCCCACCTGCCCACTCAGATGGCCCCTGGGAAGGTGAGGGTCTGACTAGAGCAGCAAGCTACTAGAGCTAGAGAAACAGAGCCCTAACCAGGGCCACACATGGTGCTGGAAGCAGTAGGGAGCTCCTGGTCAGGGCAGTTCGCTGGGCACAGTGACTTAGGCAAGGCCCAGGCTGGATGGGGACTCAAGGGGTGGGGTTCACAGGCATTTTCTGAGTATAGACTCAGATCGTTCCCATCTGTGGGCAGCCTGGATGTGGGTCTCCTGCAGGCTTCAGCTCTTGAGCGCCCATGATGTAGAGACTGTTCTAATGAACCACACCGATTAAGTAGGCATGGGAAGAGCCTTTCTTTATTGAAGGGCTGGCCATGGAGCACAGCCTCCAGGCAGTCACTCATGCTCACAGGAGGGTGACCTGTACACCTTTATCATGTCCTTTGTGGCTCAGTTGTTCTGAGAGCCTTGGGTAGAGGGGCCAAGCTCTGTGCCTTATGTTCCCAGATGAGTGATGTAGAAGCTGGTGGCGCCACCGTCTTCCCTGATCTGGGGGCTGCAATTTGGCCTAAGAAGGTAAGTTCTGATGCTTGTGGGTCAGAGATTGAAGCAGGTCTCAGCCTTATCTGTGTCCCCAGTCCTGTTCCCTGGCCTGCTTGACTGTCACTGTCATGTGCCTTAGCCCCTTCCCACCTGGGCTCTGACTTTGTGGTCCCAGCTTCTACCTGGGGAGAAGGGATGGGGAGAGAAGCCCCTTCATGGGCAGGTGGGTTTCTAGACTTCCATCCCACGCTGAAAGGTGGGTGCTTTCTGGGAAACCTCTTTCGCTGGAGTCCCAGAGCCCTGTCCCCCTGTACATGGGAAAGTGAGGGTGTTTCTGCTGAGGGTAGGGGTTCTGTGGTGCTTGGGGCCAGGTCCCAAGCACTAGTCTCTAAGAATGTATTCTGACAGTCCGTCTCTTTCCCAGGGTACAGCTGTATTCTGGTACAACCTCCTGCGGAGTGGGGAAGGTGACTACCGAACAAGACATGCTGCCTGCCCTGTGCTTGTGGGCTGCAAGTGGGGTGAGTGGCTTAAGGGGTGATGTTGGCCTGGGTGGCCTCAGCCTGGGCTTCAGTGGTTGGCTTTAGAGTCTGAGCTGGGAGACGACTGCTGCCAAATTTCCACAAAGCCAAGACTGTCTCCCTTCTGAGTTTTTTTTTTCTGCTAATGGTAGTGCCATCCAGCCATGTTGCTGTCCATTCAGCTGGTTATGTGCCAAACAGCTGGTTGGGAACACTCAGAGATGCCCAGAGAGCTGAGAAAGCCCTGAGGAAGAACAGCTGCATAAGCACCAGAGGTCCAGGGTGGCTCTCCAGAGGAGTAGGCTCTGGCAAGGGTTCTGAGGGAGCAGAGGGAAGAGCTAGAAGCAGAGAGGGGAAAGAGTGTCCCAGGCAGTCAAGGCCTGCATAGAACAAGGCACAGGCTAAAGCCAGCATCATGGGTGTGATAGCTGGCTGCCCCTTGTCACTTGAAGAAGGGGAGGCCTGTGGCATAGGGGCTAAGAGATGAGGCTGGGAGGCTGATGCTTGAGCCTTATCCTGGGAGCAGCTGTGGTGAGCCATGGAGGGTCTTGAACCGGGATGTGACAGGAAGTGATTGCAAAGAGACGAGTGTGTAGCCCTCTAGGAGAGTATTGGGGATGAATAGCAGTAGGGTCACAGAAAATTAAGCAAGTGAAAAAGAAAATGAGGCAGTTGCTGACTTCAGGGAAAAAAAGTTGTACAAGAAAGAAAATGTAAGTATAATCTACTAGATGGCTCAGGGGTAACATTTACATGGCATAATAATGTAAACACTGAATGTTCATTTAACTAAAACTTGTGACTTAACTATATTGGGAAGATGGGAGGGGATAAGTATGTATTTTGGGAGTAGAATAAAAGAATTCCAAAGTTGGAAGTCAAGAAATAGAACTATGAGCATGTTATCTAGAAAAATGAGGCTAACTATCAGAAGAAATAGCCAGAGGAGTTAATGTTCTCTGGGAGGAGGGACTGGGGGTGGGAAGATTTAGGAAATTGCTGTTTATCATTATAAACCTTGTAGACAATTTGATTTTTTCAATGAAGTATGTATATTACTGTAAGTTAAATTATATTTAAAAAGCTCCATGACTTCAATAGTGTATTGAAATACATTTTTTATTCATTATGAGAGAGTGTATTTGAGGAATGGAATCATGGTTCCTGTGTGTTTGAAGACATGGCTTTAGGTGACAGACAGTGCTGGCACCAGCTCTGCTGTTCTTGTGCCCATAGCACCTGAGGTTGGTGTCCAAGCCCTCCACAGTGCTTACAGACTTCCTCATACCTACCTCTCAGTTTCCACCCGCCACCTCCCAGTAGTATCGGGCTTCTTGAGATTCTTGACACACACTGGGGTGCTTCCTGCCTTGACTTTCTCATCCTGTTCCCACCTCCTCAGACCCCCTTGGTGAGGGACCATCTGGGTATGTCCATCTCCTTCCCAGGATAACTTCTGTTCAGCTTTATATTCTAGCCCTGGGATTTCCTCTTGCCTCACATGGTTAGATGCTCCATTCCCATGGCAACCTGCACACGTGTATCTTGTGTCACTGGCAGAATTTTGTACAATAATCTGTTTACACATGCATGCATCTTCCTCACCAATTCATGAGCAGCTTGAGGCCTGAGACCATGTCTTACTCTTGTCTGATTCCCAGGGCACAATGCAGGGTCACATGAAAGGGTCATTCATTTTGGCTGCTGAACTGACCAATAAAATGGTAACATTCTTGCTTTCTGTTCACAGTCTCCAATAAGTGGTTCCATGAACGAGGACAGGAGTTCTTGAGGCCGTGTGGATCAACAGAAGTTGACTGATGTCCCTTTCTGTCCTTCCCCTTCCTGGCCCCACAGCCCATGCCATCTTCAAGTTCAGCATGACTGACACCTTTGTATGTTTCAGTTTCTCAGGCGTGTCTTTGGAGGAGTCCATGTTTGTCTGGAGCAGAGGGAGACCGTATTGGGGCAGGTCCTGCATGACTGGGGTCCCAGCCCCTCCGGTCAGCTTGTGCTATCTCTGGCCCAAAGGCTAGGGTCAGAGCAGCTGCAGCAGAGTGAGGCTGTCTAGCGCCTAACAAGGTGCCTTTGTACCTCAGATGTTTTAGGTGTAAGATGTTTCAGTGAACCAAAGTTCTGATACCTTGTTTACATGTTTGTTTTTAATGGCATTTCTATCAATTGTGGCTTTAACCAAAAAATAAAATATCCCTGCCAGAAGCCTTAAAGAGCCTTATTTGGAGTATTTTTTAAGACTAGGAGCTTTTACCAAGTTCATCATTTCCTGTGCATCGCCTCTGTGTAGGCAGAGTCTGGATAATGCTTTAGTGGCAAAACCCTGGCCTTGGATTCCAGACCTGGTTTCAACACTTGTGTCTCTTCCAAGCTTCAGTGTACTTTTCTGGAAAGTGGGGTAAAAAGTCTCTCCTTGTCTCCCAGAGAACATAGAGAGCATGTATGACGGTAATGCTGTTATAATTTGTAATGTTGTCTATAATTTGAAATTTATTTTAAAATTTTGAGATATGCTCCCTGAATTGTGCATGATACGTAGATGTATACTTTAAAGGATATGAAGGCGAGCAGGAACACCTGTGTCATCACCACCCAGGCCAGAGAAGAGAACATTTCCAAATCAATACCTCAGGAGCCCTGGGTGAGCTCCTCCTGTATCACATCTCCTTCCCTGCCCCCAGCACTTTGTAGGTAACCATTGTCTGGTGATTTATGGCCATTGTTCTTTGCTCCTTTGTAGTTTACCACCTGTGATTAAATCCCTAAATAAGTAGTAGTTCTGTTTTCTCTGATTTTGAACTTTTTACTAATGGAATCAGAATATGTGTTTTTGGGTGTGTGACTTCTTTTGTTCAACATTATTTTTAAGATTTATCCATGTTGTTACTGTGTAGATGTAGTTTGTTTTAATTTTTATAGTTCATTCAGTTTTGTAGTATATTGTAGGACTATACAATAATTCTGACAATATATTGTTGATAGACATTGGAGTTGATTTCAGTCTTTGTATATTATGAATAACGCTGTGATAAGCATCTTTATACACGATTCCTGGTACACATAAACACATATTTCTGTGGGATATATATCTAGGAGTGGAAATGTGGAATCTTAGTAGGTGAGTCTTCAACTTCACCATATAATGTACTCCAGAGTGGTTATACACATTCTCACCAGGAGTAAATGAAAGTTCTTGTTACCCTAACCTCCAATGTCTGTTATTATCACACTTTTGCATTTTAGCAAAATATTTGTGTCCCCCCCCCCAAATTCACATGTTGAAATCATAATGCCCAATATGATGGTATTAGGATGTGGGGGCCTTCGGAGGTAATTAGGTCATGAGGATGTAGCCCTCATAAATGGGATTAGTGCCCTTATAAAAGAGACCCCAGAGAGCTCTCTAGCCCTCTTCCTACCATGTGAAGACACAGCAAGAAGATGCCTGTCTATCACCCAGGGAGTGGGCCCTCACCAGACACAAATCTGCCAACCCCTTGATTTTTGGACTTTCCAGGCTCCAGAACTGTGAGAAATAAGTGTTTTTGTTTAACTCAGTATGTGGTATTTTGTTATAGCAACTCTGCCTGAGTACGAGTACGTGTATAGTATTATCTATTTTAACATTATTGATAATGTTGAATACCTTTTTATATGTTTATTATTAGGTTTTTTCTTCAAGTCTTTTTCTCACTGATTCATAGGAATTTTTAATATATTATGGACACAAGCTCTTTGTTATATGTTTTTCAAATATATTGTTTTGTGGTTTGTCTTTTCAGTCTTTTAGTTCTGTCTTTTGATAAACAGAAGTTCTTAATTTTTATGTAAAATTTATCAAGCTTTTTTTTAAATTTCAGAATATTACAGGGGTATACACATTTTGGTTACATAATTTACTTTTGTACAGTTTGAGTCAAAGTATAAGGGTGCCTTTCACTGAATTAGTGTGCATAATACCCATTAGGTGTGAATTTACCCATCCCCTCCCCCCCAAGCTTTTTCTTTTTGATTTATGCTTTTTATGTCTTATTTAAGAAATCCTTTTACACCCCAAGATCACGAAGACATTTCCTATGTTCTCTTCTGAAAACTGTATCATCTTTGTCTTTTAGTTTTACCTTTGTATATAGTATGAATTGTAAGGGTCTACTTTTAATTTTTTTTGCATATTTTATTAGGATAAGAAAGGCTTTTGCTACAGTAATAACCCCTAAATCTCAGGGGCTTCGTATATAACACTGTCTCTCATAATGAAAAAAAATCTCTGGGTTTAGGGCAACTGCAGTATATCTACTGTCACCTCATCTCCCTCTAGTGGCTTCCATTGGCAGAACCTAACAGGAAGCCAGCTGATAAGGGAATCTGGGAAATGTAGTTTGCAGAGTTGCAGCTCCAGTATAACAGTAGACTAGAAGGAACTGGGAAACAACAGAAAAATGACTGGCACACTAGGTGGTTGGTTTGTGGTTTTCTTTTTCCTGTTTGAGATTTTTTGGGGCTTCTTGAATCTGTACAGTGGTATCTTTAATCAGTTTTAGAAAAATTTTAAACCATTTTCTCTTTCAGTATTGTCTGTGTTTCTTTTAGAACTCTGACTAAATGTGAGTTAGATCATATCATGCTGTCCTTGTCTCTTAACCTGTCTTTCATATTTTTTATGTCTGTGCTATCTTCTGGTATAAATACGTAGTTGTCTTCTGGTTTCTAATAAATACATCTAGGAGTCTTTCTTTAATGACTTTAAAGATGTAATTCCATTGTTTTCTGACACTATTTCTGCTGAAAGGTCAGCTATCTTGTCCTTTTGTTGTCCTTTTGAAGGTAATTTTTCTCTTACCACTTCCCTGTTGGCTGCTTTGAAGATTTTTTTCTTCATTTTGGTTTTCAGTAGTTTTACTGTGATGTACTTAGTGTGGGTTTCTTTTTATTTTCCTGCTTGGCATTTACAGAGCTTGAATTTGTGGGTTGATGTCTTTGATCAATTTTGGAAATTTCTCAGACATTATATCTTCAGATTTTGTATCTATCCCATTTTCTCTCTCTACTCTTTCTGAGAATCCAATAATCTGGATGTTAGATCTTTTCACTGTGTCGCATGTATCTCCTACTCTCTCTTTTGTGTGTCTCATGCTTTTTTCCCCTTTGTGATTCAGACTAAATATTTTCTATTGATCTGTCTTGCAATTCACTTATCTCTTCCACTGCTAAACCCATCTATTGAACTCTTAATTTCATTTGTTATATTTTTCAGTTCTAGAATAGCCATTCATCTCTTTTTAATGGATTTTCATTCTCTGGGGAATTTATCTTTTGTTTTCTCTATTTTTGTTAGACTAATAAATCAGTTACTTGAAAGTTCTTGTCTGATAACTCCATGATTTAGATTTTCTATGGCTCTCTTTCTATTTTACCCCCACCCTTGGCTTCTGGTCGTTTGGTCCACTCGGCTGGCATGCCTGATAATTTTTTATTAAATGCTGAACATTGTATATGACAAATTGTTAGGTTCTGGATGGTGATAACCTTCTACACAAAGGGCTCACCCTTTCCTCTACTGGGCAGAGTGGGGATTGATTATCTTAATCTAGTCAGGGCCTAACCTGACTTAATTAAGCTGGGCTGCAGTTTTTATAAGACTCTACCTGTGGTTTACTCTCGTTTCCCCTTTGGGCATTTTCTTATTGAGAGCCTAGAGTGTTCACTGGCTCTGTCCCCACTGGCAGTTCTTCAACTCTAATTCTTATATCCCCAGTACCTAGATTCTGTCCAAAAAATTCATTCTCCTTTTAGAGAATTTGAATTTTTTAATCTAAGCAGTTTTCTGCTTAACCTTTTATTCTGCACAGCTTCAGAATTCAGAAAATGTCTTAATGGGTAAACAGGCTGAGTGTTTGGCCAAGTTCTCCACCACTCCCTCCTATTCAGTATTCTGACACTACAGTTTAATTTTGTTTTTCAATGCCCTTTGATACTGGCAAAAGTTCTATTGGTTTCTCTGCCTCTTAGCAGTTGCCCATTGCTCTGGATCCATATTATTACCCCATGCCTAGAATCAGTAAATCATTCAAAGATAAAAGAGGCTGCAGACTTTTAGCTCACCAATGCGAGATTTATCCTTCCCCAGGATCGTGATGCTCAAGCTCTTTTTGCCTCAGCAATTTGTTATGACTTCAAACAGATTTTTAAGAGATTTTATCCAGCTTTTATTTTTTTCAGGTGAGGGGCATGACAATTGGTTTACCATAAGCTACTCTATCTTGGCTGGAAGTGGAAGTCTCCCATTTGATTTTTATTTTTTAATACTTCTTTTTCATGTAAAATAAAATACTGATACAGAAAATCTTATCTTTGATATCTTCCTTTGTATCTGGTATAACAAGGTATTCCACATTTGTCTTGAGCATTTTCTGCGTTAAACGTGGAGTCAGCCATTGAGGAATCTGCTCTGTGTTGGTGTCTGCCCATCAGTCCCAGCATGGGATAACTACTGCCTTAGAGACAGGACACTGCTTTCAGCAATCCTTATTAACTTACTTAGTTTGGTATTAATATGTTCACTATGGCAGCAAAGAGTTGTTGAGCATTTCAGTATGCATTTGGTACTGTGCAAGGGATGTTACAGTCTGTTATTGCATGCAACAACTCTTCAGAGTAGGTAATGAAGAAGCTGAAGGTCAGAAAGGTTAGGTAATGTATCTGAGATCACATGAGCTCTAGTTGTTGGTAAGTGGAAGGCCTGGGAATCAAACCCTGATCTGGCAGCTTCCCAAAGCCTTTGCTCTAAAAAAAGAAAAATAATTATATTTTCATCCTTCAATAGTTATTAAAGATCTGATGGGGAAAGCAAAGATAAATTACCATCTTTACCTTTAAAGAATTCAGAGCAATTGAAGAGACTCATAAGTACATGTGTGAAATGTGGAAAATGTGATAACAGAGAACCTAGTGCTCGAGGAGCCCAGTAGAGTGTGTACTTTAATGAGGAAAGGTGGCACTACAGTAGGCATCTCTTTAGAGCTGGGTCTTGAAGCATGAGTAGGAATTTGCTTTCTCTGCTATCCCAGTTTAAAATACATGCACATGGTTTAAAAAATAAAGGACAAAAGAGCTTACCGTGAATAATTCTGCACCACTCTACTACTCCCACTCCTCGTCTCCCTGCCTAGAGGAACCTCTATTGTCTTTGTATTTAATTTTTTGGACTATAAGGCAAATGCTTATAAACGCTGTTTCTTAATTTTTCCACTTTTGAAATTTAGTTTTTGGGTTTTTTTTTTGAGATGGGGTCTTGCTGTCTCACCCAGGCTGGAGTGCAGTGGTACAAACATAGCTCATTTTAGCCTTGACTCCTGGGCTCAAGCAATCTTCCCGCCTCAGCCTTCCAAGTAGCTGGGACTACAGGCGTGACCCACCATGCCTGACTTCGCTTTAGTAATTTGAGAGATGATTCTTTAGCTCATATTCACTATCCCCCATTGTATCCCCACCGTTGCCACTTTTTGATAGTTATATTATTTATAGCCCTTTCTCATTTGCCTAGCAGCATAAACCTTGGTTTGGTAAACCTATGATGGTATTTCTGACATTCTGGTATGTGAGATGAAGATCTAGACTAGTATTTGACCAATTGATCACTATAGTCTAGCCAAGTTGACACATAAAATAAACTATGACATGCCCTTTCACCAACCAACTTCTGTCAGTTATACTTCATTGTTTTAGTATCCGTGATAAGTTGCTTCTGAAAGTTGAAAACTCAAATGCTATGTTTCTTAATTTAGTTGAACTTAGTCATTATGATATTGATGTAGCTAATCATAAAAAGGAATTTATGCCTTATTTGTCTAATAAAACTGAAAACAAATTTATCATGTGTATTAATTTGCTAGGGCTGCCAAACAAAATGCCACAGACTGGGTAGATTAAACAACAGAAATTTGTTTTCTTACAATTCTAGAGGCTGGAAGTCCAAGATCAAGGTGGTGACAGGTTGTGTTTCTTCTGAGTCCTCTCTCCTTGGCTTGCATGGTCACCCCTTGGTTTGTGTGTTGTCTGTGTCCTAATCTCCCTCTTATAAGGACAACAGTCATATTGGATTAAGGCCCACCCATATGACCTTATTTTAGTTTAATTATATCTTTAAGACCCTGTCTCTAAATAGAGTCACATATTGGGTTAGGGCTTCAACATAAGAATTTTGGGAGAACACAGTGCTACTAGGAAATCATGTTAGATCTGAAAGATTTGCGAATGAAAGAAGCAAAGTACTTTTCCTTACACTTTGGACGTCAGAAATAACCTATCATGAACAAATGTGTCTGATTATTAAATATATTTACAAGGTTGTAACACTAGATTATGTACGATTATAAGAAGGTCAGAACACTAGAAGAAAGTTTTATTGAAATGAGATTTTAAAAGGATATGGACTATCTTATGAAGTTATTAATAAGTTAGAAAAAGATATGGACATAAAATATCTTTGAGGCCATTGATATAATGGAACAAATATAGCAGGTGTGTATACAAGGGAGTAAAAGCCATTCTTTTCCCTAAAAATAGTTATGCCAAATAAGTTAATAATATGTAAAAATGCTGCTTCTATGAATTTAAAATAAGCATTTTAGTGTTGTACAAAGGATATATAATTTTTTGTAAATACAATGAGCAGATGGAATATTAGTATCATTCTAAAAACTACATTAAAAACACATGAATCCCGAGAGGCATCAAGACCAAATGCAATCAAGGCATGTCACACAAATTAAAGATGTTTGTCAAATATTAAAAGATACAACATCTAAGCAGATACTATATTCACAGGCAAAAAGCAAAAAAAAAAAAAATCAAATGACAAAATACCATGAAACAGAAAACATCTTCGTGCAAATAGATTACAAATTTTTATGCAGTTTATCTGTGTGGGATATTTTGAACTAAGAAAAAGTTAGATTTACAATAAAAAATGACTATATACAAAGCTGCATGCTTAATAAAAGGCCTCTTTGCTTATAACAAGAGAGAAAGTAACTCTGTAAGTTTAAGTACATTTGATTAATGTAAAACTTTAGCAAGAGATATGAATATACTTGAACAAAAAAGAAAAATCAGAAATGTACAAATCACTGGATGGGTGTATCAATTATTGTGGGAAAAATGTTTATCAAATAGAGATTAAAGAGATTATAGGTGTCCTAGAGATGGAAATACTAAAATCAAATGAAGTGTCTTCAGATTTTGAATTTTTACTTAGAGAAAAAGATGTATTCTGTGAATACATCTCATGTACGAAGAAGTAGCCACTGTCTTGCCTCCTAAATAGTCCAATCACTTAAATTTTGTGGAAATTTCATCTGAAGTAGTTTCAAACAGCATGCAGTATCAATAATTTGGATTCTCTGAAACTGACTCATGAATTTTTCTCAGTTCACTCTTACCCAAATTTGGAAGTGGTCTTGAGAATTTTTAAAAAATACCAGTCACAGTGGCATCCTGCCAAATAAGTATCAGAAAACTGAAGTTAATAAAAAATTAAGATCGTCACTTGGTCAAGAGGAGTAGATTTTGACGATTTTATTGATGAGTTTGTGTCCATCAAAGCCATTGTTTTAAATATTTAAACTTAATGTGAATTCTAATATACCAACTTTTAATATTATCGACGAATTCAATGTTTTGGGGAAAATTAACCATTAAAAATATACAAAAACATGTATATAAGGGGCATACATTTTTCCTTTTGCCTTAGGCGCCGATATAGTTCGGCACAGCACCACTCTTAAGTTTTCAAACTTGACACTTGAACTGCAACATCAGGGTTGCCCTATTTAGCAAATAAAAATTCAAGCTACCCAGTTAGTCTTTAATTTCAGATAAATGGAATATACGTATACAGCATCCTGTATATTATCTGGCAACCCTAAACATAATTATCTTAACATGGTTGAAAAAGCTGCCTGCTTCTTTGTACGATTTTACTGTGGCACCAACTCCCGTCTTGCCCCGTTGGCCGCTGGTCGCGCAGTGACGACTGGGGCTCACGTGGGGGCAGTCACGTGGCGTCTGCGTCACGCAGGCCGGTGTGTGGGCACGTCTAAGTTTTACCAGGTCTGGGAGGCCACAGCGGCCTCGCCTCGGCGGAGGGCAGAGGAGAGAGCGCGTTCCACGCTGCCACAGCCTCTCCTCAGCCGCCCGGGGGCCGCCTTTGTGCTTGCTCGTCCCTCTGCCTCCAGTGTTCTCCCAAGTAGACTTTCCGCCCTCATTCCCTTCAAGACTCCTCGATCAAAGGTCCAAAGGCGTTTCTTGACAACTACAAAGGATGTGTGGCCTCATTCCCTTTCTCCTGAGCCTGTTTTATTTTTCTCTATAGCGCTTATCGCCACCCGTTAAATAATAGATCTGTGTATTACTTTATGGTCTCTCCCTCTCAACTGGTATAGAAGCTCCTCGAAGGAAGGAGCGTTGTTGTTTCACTTCTCTATCCCCAGAGGCCGGAACGGTTTTTGGTAGGTGCCAAGCAGCCTCCGCTCGGTGGTCGCTGCAGCGGGAGGGAGCGCAGTGCCGCGGGGCACCTGCGAGGCCGCGGGAGAGGGGCCCGAGCCGGTTGGGACGGCCTTGCACTGTGGCGCGCGGTCCCAGGGGTGAGGTGCTGAGAATGGCGGGCCGGCGTGGCTGCCTGCGGCTGCGGCTGCCCTGGCTTAGGGCTTTCGGCCCCTGCCTCAGACCTGGCCGGTCGGAGCAGCCCCGGCCAGCGTGGCAAGGCTCCGTGAGGCCGGTCGCTTCCCAGGGCCGCGCGGAGTCAGAGGAGATGAGGTAGAGGCTGTGCCCTGAGGGAGGGGTCTGGGGGTGTCCAGTGATGTCTTGGACGTAATTTCCAAGGCTGATGCTGCGTTGAGGAAGTTTATTTAACCCTTGTGAATATTCTTTATTCTTCCAAACCTGGAGAAAACATTACTTTGGTAAAGCATTTGGGGGTTATGAGAAAGTAAGTGGTAGGGAGAGTCCATGGGTATTTAGCAAGCTCAAAGTTGTATGTTTTTAAGGCACTTTTCAGTGTCTTTCTGAAAGTGCATTTGTAACGTGGAGGATCAGCAAGTTCCAGGAGGTCTGTCTGCCCTGATCTTACTCTCCTCTTTGAAAAGTCAGTCTCTCTCTCTTCATGAATCTGCAGCCAACAGAACCTTGCAAGAGTAATAGCCAAGACCCCTCTTGTAGCCGATGGGCTCACGGCTGTCGTCTTCCTGCTTTCTTGATTTCAGGAAGCTTGAGGCACACTCCTTAAAACTGCGCGCTGTATTTACAGTCCTCTCCACCTCCCTTTTTTACTTTTTGGCACAGCAAGTCTGCCCCAACCAATTCCCTGAAGTCGTCTGATAAAGTGTTCTGGGTCCTCCTAGTGGCCAAACCCAGTAGACAATTTTGACAGTTTTTTCTTCCAGCGAAACACTTCGTGATTTTTAGTCCTACTTTCATTTCCAGCCTCCCTTGCTGGCTCCTCTTTGTTAGCCTTCCCTTCTCATGTGTATGTCTCCTAGTCTAGTTTCTGTTTCCTTTCACAGTAGTACTGTATACTGTAGGAGGAAGGATCTTTACTTCCACTGCTTTAACAACAATTTATATGCTCATGATTTATTAAATTGTCTTTTTACACTTAAATATTTCTCTTGAGCTCTATTCCAGACCTTTATATCCAACTTTCTAGTGGGCATACCTACCTGGACCAACATCTAGAATAGGTTTCACAAATTATTCAATGAATGATCACAAATAGGGCCTGATGTAGAAAAAATACAGTTACACCGACAGTTAACCTTTTGGGGTGACAGACCCTCTTGAGAATCATATGAAATTTTGGGGACTTCCTCCCTTAAAGAAGTGCACATGAATTTCGCCTATAAATTCAGAGCTTCCTAGACCTGCTGCAGTTCAAGAATGCAGGTCTTCCTGAAATGATAATGATATAACAAAAAAAAAGTGTGTTTTCATAGATATAAATCAGATTTAGAACCTTAAAATGAGAATACATTGTATTCCAGCCAGCATCGTCAAACATTAACTAATCCATTAGGGTGGTTTATGGAAACTTTGTCTTTAGAAGTAGCATCATAGAATGAAAAGTCTGGAGCCCTAGGAAGAGACTTTCTGATTAACTGTGGGTCGCATGTTTCACAGTGCAAATGGTATCTGCCTTAGCCTGATCAGAGGCCAGGGCCTGCTCCAGATCATTCAGGAAGTGCTTGCTAGTGAGAGTGTAACCTGTTTCCCTCCTTCTGAGGACTAGAATACAGCTGAGGTTCTGAGGCTTGGTGCCTTGTAGGAGCCCTGAATGAGCATGCCAGAATCATAGATTTCCTCAACCCTGCTCAATTTCTATGTAGACTGACCCTGTAAGACGTGTATACCAGCTCCCCCCTCCCTTCTGTGGAGCGTGCACTTTCGGTTTCTCCAAAAGTCATATTCCCAGACCCAAGGATTGTTTCTCCCTCTGAAAATCTTCTCCTTTCTTTCCTCCATGCATCTCATAGTCTTTTAACACTTCTAACTTTGAATTTGTCGTGGTCATTGGTGATAGTATGTGGATGTTTGTCCATATCCACAGTGTTTCCTTAAAGAATGGCAGTTTCTGCTGCTGTGCCACATGGAGGTTCATGACTGTGCAAGCTGCGAGTCCTGGTGTAACACACACAACCATCGCTTTTTAGGTCTAATTCTTTCTTAGGGATGATGCCTGTGGTGGTACTCAGTTCTCTTAACTGTACTTTTGTCTTTTTTCTCTCTCTTCTGACCTTTTCTTCTGTTTTCAGAAATTACTATAGAATGTATACTCTTCTCTTATTAAAAACTTAGCAGGATCTTACTTAGATTTTTACAAAAGACAGGAAGAGCAATTATCTCTGATTAGCTGCTTCTATGAAGAAAAATAAAACAGCCTAAGGCGATAGTGAGTGATAGAGTCTTCTGTTTTAAATAGCAAGGTCAGGAAACCTCCTAGGACAGTACTTTGAGTAGGGTTCTGATTGCAGTAAAGGAGAAGAACATTTCAGGCAGGGGAAATAATAAATGCAAATTACCTGGGAATGGAAAATAGTTGGTATTTTTGAGGAACAGCAAAGGTTAGGCCAGTGTGCCTGGAGTGAAGGAGCAAGGGTAGGGAGGTTTAGTAGATGAAATACCCAGACGCCAGAGCATGCAGGGCCTTGTAGGCCAGGGCAAGGAATGCAGGGTTTTACTGTGAGTGAGATCATAGAAGATCACTTCTGGTTGCTTTGTGAAGAATAGACTATAGAGGGAACAAGGGTAGAGGGAAGGAACCCTGCTAAGAGACTAATGTATTCTTCTAGGAGAGAGGTTATAGTATCTCAGATGAGAGTGGTTGTGGTGGAAGCAGTAAGAATTGGTTGGATTTGGTATACATTTTGAAGACAGATGATAGGATATGGTAATGGATTACACGTGTGTGTTATGAAAGGAAAAGAGAAGTCAAAGATGACTTCGTGGCTTTTTTCTTTTCTTTTTCTAAGAGGCAGTCAAGTAGAGATGTTGTGGCTTTTTGATTGAACAGGTTGAATAGTGCACCAGTTGCTGAGATTGGGATTGAATAAAATAATATTTATAAAGCATATATTCTGATTCCAGGTACTAAGTGCTCAGTAAATAGTACACTTTAAAAACATTTGAACTCTGTCCTGTATTCTCAACTCTACTCTATGTTACCATGGTGAGGTAATAATCTTTTCCCAAACTTAATTTCAAACTCTACCTGCAGACTACCCTCCAGAGGATGGGAACAAGGCTAAGGGGGTATAGCAAAGTCTTCTACCATAGGAAAGGTGTATGTCATTGGTGTTTGAACCTCTGGGATTAATGTATTGTAGGATTCTCCTTAGCATACTATTTGGCAGGAGCTTTGCTATATCACTATTAACTGGTTTTACAAATACAGTACTCTTCAAATTGTCATTGCAACTTTGATCATTGGGACCCAACCCACAGGGACAGAAATTCCATTGACATGGCTTCAGCCCTGTTTTAAAATGTTGGTTCAGAGCACTAGAATACTAGATTTGGAAATCATATACTTAGTTGTGCTAGTTGAAGTAGCTATGGCAAAGTGGTTAAGAACTTTAACCACTATAACCAAAGCTATATTGGTTGGCTTTGACACTTTACTAACTAGGTGGCCTTGGGCAAGTTATTTAAACTCTCTGTGCTCAGCTTCCACATTTATTAAATGGTGATAAGAGTTCCTACCCTCACAGAGTTGTTATGAGGGCTAAATTAGTTTATATATATGTGTTATGTAGAATAGTGCCTGGCATGTGGTAACCATTCAAAAAATGTTAGCTACTATCATTATTAAAATTATAGAGAGGGAGAAATAGACCAACAGCTGAATTTGGGCAAACATGGGAACATTAAAAAAGCAGATAACTTTCTACATTTGTAAAAGAGTAATGGCTATAGTTATCTTTAGTGGAATGATGGCTAGGTACCAGTCACATTATGTTTATTACTTAATTCTCATTACACTAACCACATTATAGAGTAAAAAACAGAACTTAGAAAGGTAAATTAACTTGCCCAAGGCATTGCAACTAGAAAATGGAAAAACTGTCTTACTCCAGAGCTACCACAATATATACAGACATGCATTGCTTAACAACAGGGTTACATTCCGAGAAGTGCATTGTTAGGTGATTTCATTGTTGTGGGAACATCATAGAGTGTACTTATGCAAACCCAGGCTATCCCATATAGCATAGGTGTGTAGTTGGCTATACCATCTAGGTTACAAACCTGTACGTGTTACTGATGTTACTGTACTGAATACTGTAGGCACTTGTAACACAGTGGTAATTATTTCTGTATCTAAACATAGAAAAGGTACAGTAAGAATACAGTGTTATAGTCTTATGGGACCACTGTTGTATATGTGGTCTGTCATTGACTGAAACATCGTTATATGATGCATGACTATATGTATATTATATTTATTCTTTGAGGCAGAGAAAATAGTTCTACTCTTCGTGTGGAACCAGAAAAGACCCAGAATAGCCAACCTTACATAATAAGAACAAATTGGGAGGCATCACTCTACCAGAGCTATACTACGAGGCTATAGTAATAAAAACAGCATGGTACTGTCACAAAAACAGAGACATAGAAGAATGGATCAGAACAGAGAACCAGATATGAATACATCCTCCTATTGCCACCTGACCTTTGACAAAGCAGACAAAGACATACACTGGGATAAAGAATCCCTATTCAATAAATAGTGCTGGCACAATTGGATAGCCACATGTAGAAGCCTGAAACAGGATCCACACCTCTCACCACTCACAAAAATTAATTCATGATGGATAACAGACTTAAACCTAAGGCATGAAACTGTAAGAATTCTAGAAGAAAATGTTAGACAAACTCTTATAGATATTGGCCTAGGCAAAGAACTTATGACGAAGACCCAAAAAGCAATCAGAGCAACAACAAAAATAAATAATTGAGACCTGATCAAATTAAAAAGCTTCTTCACAGGCAAGGATACAATCAATAGAGCAAATAGACAACCTGCAGAATGGGAGAAAATATTTGCATGCTATACATCCAATAAAGGGCTAATAATTAGAATCTACAAAGAACTCAAGCAAATCAGCAAGAAAAAATCAAACAATACCATTAAAAAGTGGGCAAAAGACACGAACAGAAACTTTTCAAAAGAAGATAAACTAATGGCCAAGAAACACATGAAAAAATGTTCAACCTCTCTAATCATCAAGGAAATGCAAACCAAAACCACAATGAGATATCACCTAACTCCAGTGAGAATGGCTTTTATCAAAAAGTCCCAAAACAACAGATGCTGGCATGGATGCAGAGAGAAAGGTACACTTATACACTGTTGGTGAGACTGCAAACTAGTACAACCTCTATGGAAAATAGTGTGGAGATATCTTGAAGAACTAATAGTAGAACTACCATTTGATCCAGGAATCCCACTACTAGGTGTCTACCCAAAGGAAAAAAAGACATTTTATAAAAAAGACACTTGTACTGAAATGTTGATAGCAGTATGCAAAGATGTGGAAACAACCCAAGTGCCCATCGATACATGAGTGGATTAATAAAATGTGGTATATGTATACCATGGAGCACTACTCAGCCATAAAAAAAAATGGTGATCTAGTATCTTTTGTAACAACCTAGATGGAACTGGAGACCATTCTTCTTAGTGAAGTATTGCAAGAATGGAAAAAAAAACACCACATGTACTCAATACTAAATTGGAACTAAGTGATCAACACTTATATGCACATATGGAAGTAAAACTCAAGGGAAATCAATAGGTGTGGGGGGAGGCAGGGATTGGTAAATTCATACTTAATGGGTACTATGCACACTAACTGGGTGAAGGACATGCTTATAACTTTGACTCAAACTGTACGAAAGCAAATTATGTAACCAAAACATGTGTACCCCCGTAAAACTCTGAAATAAAAAATAAAAATTAAAAAAAGAAAAAGAATATGAATAAAGATGACAAGAAACTTTCCCACAATGCTATTGCACTAATTGTCTATAGAATATTGTTGTTAAAATTATCTAGTAAACTATCATTCATTCACAAAAAAAAAGAAGAGAGAGAAATAATGATGTTAGGGATCCTAAACTTGCTTGGGCATTATAATGTAGCATATAAATATTAAAACAAATACTTATAAAATTATTGGGAAGAATTGATAAAGCTGTAATTATTGTGGGATATTTTAACATACATAACACAGACCTTGATACATCAAGCAAATCAAAATGCATTAAGCTGTAGATAATTTGAACAATGAATTTCACAAGCTAGACAAAATGAACACATATACAACCCAGCATGTTCATTTTAAGTGCTCATAGAACATTAAAAAAAATTCACCATGTACTAAGTCATAAAACAAGCCTCAGCTTCCTGGAATAAGGTATGATTCTAGGTAAGAAATGATGTTCTCTGATCACCATTTCTTGAAGTCATAAAGTAACAAAAGTATCTTTTGAAAAGCTCATGTTTTAAAATTTTAAAGTTTAAATAGCTAATGAATAAATAATGATGTCATCATGGAAATTAGAAAATATTAGAATGGAATGAATATAGTAAAAATAATTATCAAATCTTGAGGGATGCATCTAGATTGTCTTAGAGGCACATTTATAGCCTTAAATGGCTAAATTACAGAGGAGGAAAGTCTAGAATTAATGAGCTAAGCTTGGTTAAGGTAAATGAAAATTCTGTATTGTATTTTAAGGTTCAAGTGCTAAGCTCACTTTATTTTTTTATTTAAAAAAATTTTTTTTGTAAAATTGATTTTACAAATTGAATGTCTTATCTATGCTATAAATGTTAAAAGAATCTTTACAGGTTTTTAAGGTTTTGTTGATTAGCACATGAAGACATAATCAGTGCGTTATCAGGAAGATAACCAGTCTCTTATGACAAACATAGTTTATATCTTTAATGGGCATACACTCTTTCTACAATAATTATTTTAATAGCTGTCCTATCCTACTCTTAAAGTTATAAATTAAACATACTTTGGGATTATTAAAAGGAATTTAGAAGCTTGATTACATGTGATGATAAGATATGCAGTAAGTATAGATATAAGTTAAATTTTATAAGAATAGGTATTAAAGATTTGGTAACCTTTTCCCTATCTAACTAGTTGCAGTCATAGATTACGGCTTGTCTTATCAGAATTCCTTAGTTAACAGTCTTCTATGTTTTTAAGGTTCTTAACAGCTGTTAACTGAGGTTTCCAGCCCCTGATTTCATTTATATTTTCTAGACAGATTGAGTTAACAACTATGGGGCTTACAGTTATCTACAAGTATTTCTAGTGTCCCACACAAAAGATTAGAAAAATAACAACCAAGGAGGTAGGAGAAAAGAAACAAAATAATGTAGTAATACAGAAATTAATGAAGTAGGAAAAAAAGATGCAATTTGGAGAATAATCAAAACCCGAAGCTGGTAATGTTTGCAAATGCTAACAAAATAGTCAACCCTGTGGCAGGGTTGGTCAAAGAAAAAAGAGAGATAGAAAAAATAAAAATCAACAATATTAGTGAAAATTTTGACATAACTACACATACAGTGAGATTAAAAATTAAGCAACCTGATTCAAAAATGCTCAAAGGACTTTCATAGACATTTCTCCAAAGAAGATATACAAATGGCCAACAAGCATGTAAAAGATGCTCAACATTGTTAATCATTAGGGAACTGCAAATCAAAACCACAGTGAGATACCACCTCACACCCATTAGCATGGGTACTATAAAAACAAAAACCCCAGAAAGTAACAAGCATTGTCAAGGATGTGGAAAAACTGGAACCTTGGTGCACTGTTGGAGGGAATGTAAAATGGTACAGTCATGGAAAACACTATGGTGGTTCCTCAAAAAATTAAAAATGGAATTCACATATGATCAAGCAATTTCACTTCTGATACATATACAAAAGAATTGAAAGTGGAATCTTTAAGAGATATGCTGTTCACAGCAGCATTATTCACCATAGCCAAAAGGTGGAAGTAACACAAGTGTCCATTGTCAGATGAATGTATAAACAAAATGTGGTGTAGACATACAATGGAATATTATTTGGCCTTAAAGAGGAAGGAAATTCTGACACATGCTACAATGTTGATCGATGAACTTTGAGGACATTATGCTAAGTGAAATAAGCCAATAACAAAAAGACAGATACTATGTGATTCCTGGCATTTATATGAGGTATCTAGAGTAGTCAAATTCATAAAAACAAAAGGTAGAATGGTGGTTGCCAGGGGCTAGGGAGAGAGGTAAATGGGGAGTTGTTGTTCAATGAGTATAGAGTTTCAGTTTTGGAGTATAAAAAAGTTCTGGAGATTGGCTGCACAACAATGTGCACATACTACAGGCAGTCCCTGGGTTACAGACCACCTGACTTACAGCATTCTGTACTTAAGAATGGGCTCCGAAGGTTCCCCATAAGGATAATTTATAATTAAATAATTAAATTAATAATTCAGGAACTAGTTTCTTCCATGCTTGTAAACAAACCCACATGACATAAGCGGTTTGTTGGCGCAGCATCTTTATGCTAGTGGCTAGTCTCATTGTTTATATGGTCGCTTATGCACAGCATCACTTTCATCTTAATGTTTTTATTTGATTTTGTAAGTCTGTGTTCACCCTTATGACCATGCCTTCAAAGCGAAAGTCCACTGCAAGTCCAGGTGAGCCTGCAGTGAAGAGAATGGTGATTACAGTGGAAACAAAAGTAGAAATAATTAAGTGTTTTGAGAAAGGCCAGATGCCATCATTCATTGGGAAAGCATTAGACTTTAGTCATTTGACTATTGGAAGAATTGGATAAAGTGAGAATAATGGAACATGTGAAAGGCAGTGCTCCAATGACACCATCAATTATTATTAAGCAGTGTAGTGGATTAATTAATGAAATGGAAAGGCTATTACTGATTTGGTTAGAAGATCAAAATAAGAGGCAGGGGGGCGGAGAGAGAATGAGTGGGAATATGAGTTTAAGGTTTTTAGCCTTAGAGTTGGAAGAATAGAGTTGCTGTCAACTGAGATGGGGAAGGCAGTGGATGGAGCATGTTTGGAGGCACAGTTCAACAGATGAATTTGAGATATCTATTAGACTGCTAAGTAGAGATGTAAAAATGATACATGCACATTGTAAACAAATCCAGGCTCTACAAAAATATTTTAAATTAGTTAAAGTTTTGTCTGAAAGTCATAGCTTAAACAGTAAGGAAAATGTAATATCACATAAAAAGAAATTCCAAGATCAGGCAATTTTAGGGCTGGTTGAGTAAATGGCTCAACAATGTCATCATGAACTCAGGTTTTTTTTATGTTTACTCTCTGCCGTTAACACATCTGCTTCTCCTCAGATTAGCTTTCCTTAACCAAGAGATATTCAGTTGTTTTAAGTGTCATATTTAGACACAGCACAACATTCGGCAAAAGACCCATTTCTTTCTTTTATTTATAACACTGAAGAACTCTTTTCTGATGCCTCCCAGTAGACTTATGTCTCATTGACCAAAATTGCATTATTTGCCCTTCCTGAAACAAGTCACTGGCAAGGGAAACAGGACCACTATAATTAGCTTACAGGACCAGTGAATGGCCCTAGCTTTTCTTGAAGCAAATTGCTGTGTGAAAGGGGGTTGAACCCAAACAGAGTTGTTTTCATTGCAAGCTGTAAGTGGATTACCAGCAGAGTTGGCAACAAACATGACAGCTCTAGGAATAAAGAAGAGAGTGAAAACCACCCATCATTCCCCAATGGAGACAACCATGATGTCTGTATGTTTAAAGCCTTTTAAAAATATATGCTCACAATTATATATTTCTTTTAAACGAATTTAGTTAAATTAAGTTTTAACCATAGTTGGATCATAATATTTACTATTTTATAACTTGGCTTGCTAACTACTGCCTTTCTGTTACTAAAATATGGATTTTCATCTCATTTTAATGGTGCCATATTGTTCAATTATATAGGTATATCATAATCAATAAAATCCTATTGAACATTTTAACTGTTTGGAAAAAAGCTTCAGTGATGGATGTTATACTTCTGTCTTTACACACTTTCAGATTTTTGCTGGAGATAAAAGTCATGGAAATAGAATTTCTGGATTCCAGAAGGGCGGGATTGCCCTTCAGAAAGATTATATTTAGCTGTGTGTGGATGTACTTATCTTCTTTCCTAACCTGTTCAACCATATTGCTAATATGTTTTCTAACCTGATAGATGGTTATAGCTTAATGATTAACAGCATTGGCTTTGGGCCAGGCACAGTGGCTCATACCTGTAATCCTAGCATTCTGGGAGGCCGAGGTGGGAGGATTGCTTGAGCTCAGGAGTTTGAGACCAGCTTGAGCAAAAGCAAGACCCCATCTCTACTAAAAATAGATAAAATTAGCCGGGCATGGTGGTGTGCTCCTGTAGTCCCAGCCACTCAGGAGGCTGAGGCAGGAGCATCGCTTGAGCTCAGGAGTTTGAGGTTGCAGTGAGCTATGATGATGCTACTGCACTCTAGCCAGGGCAAGAGAATGAGACTATGTCTCAGAAAAAAAAAAAAGCGCTGGCTTTGGGGTTATCCCTACCTGGGCTTATGTCCTGATACTACTCATAAAATTGTGTGACTTTGGGAGGTCATATGATTTAACTGCTCTGAGCCAGTTTCATCTGTATAGTGGTGGGTGGGGGGAAAAGAAAGTTGTTAATATTTGTTCTATGGGATAGTTGGGAAGATTAAAGGAGATGTTTTTAATTCCTTAACCTAGGACCTGGTGCACAGTACAGTCACAGTATTGAGAGCTATTCTTTTTATTTGCCATAATAAAATCTCCTATTTTTGATTTAATTAATTTTATCTGCTCACTTCCCCCCCCGCAACAAATCCCTTAGCTAGGCTGAGAAAAAGAGATGCACTGAGCCTTGTAATCCCTGAAGATAAGGAAGACTTGGGCAAATTAGTGGACATGTATGAGATGCTGAAGCATCTAAATAAGGATTGGTTGGTAGTGGAGAGCTTTGTCCTCCAGGACCCATTCATTGGTGAGCTGGGCTGTGTGTGTGCATGCCATGTGCCTGTGGCACATGTGTGTACATGAGCTTTCCTCATTTTTCTGATTCTGCACACTTGCGAGGGTATTTCAGAATGTGTTCCTTAAAAGTTTAATATATTTCACAAGTAAAATTATCAAGACTGGGGAATTTTTTAGAGACAGGTATTTGATGTATTTTCCTTTCTTTAATGTGTTTTTGGTCTGTTTAAGCTTTCTGAAGATTTTCCGCATTGTTTTCTTCTAAGTTTTAGTTCATAAGTTTAGATCTTTGATCCATTTTGAGTTAATTTTTGTATATGATGTAGGTTAAGGGTCCAATTTCATTGTTTGGTGTGAATATGGGTATGTGGATATCCAGTTTTTCCAGAACCGTTTGTTAAAAGGCTCTCCTTTTCTCATTAATGATCACAGCACCCTTCTCAAAAATCAATCACCCATGTATGTGAGGGTTTATTTCTGGGCTTTCTGTTCCAGTCTATTGGCATATATGTCTGTGTTTAGGGCAGTTCCATACTGTTTCTTAAAAATTTTTAATTGTGGTAAAATACACATAACATAAAGTTTACCATCTTAACCATTATTAAGTGTATAATTCAGTAGTGTTAAGAATATTCATATTGTTGTGCAACCAATCTCCAGAATTCTCACAAAGCTGAACTCTATGCCCACTTAAATAACAATACCCCATCTCTCCCTCCCCCCAGCCAATTTGTGTCATTTTGCATTCCCATCAGCAGTGAGTGAGAGTTCCTGTTGCTCCATGATTTTAGTCAGTTTTTATAATTTGTGTTCTTCAAGAGATTTGTACATGTTATCTAATTTGTCCTATGTATTGCTATAACTTTTCTAATATTCTCATTATCTTTTAAATGTATGTGGTGATATCAAATTCTTAGATTTGTGATATTGACAATTTGTGTCTTCCCTTATTTATTTTTTGATCGGCCTAGCTAGAATTTTATTAATTCTGCTGATATCTTTTATCAAGAACCATCTTTTGGTTTCATTGACTTTTTTGGTGCTGTTTGTCCCTTTTCCCTATTATCAATTTCTTCTCCCACATTGTTATTTCCTTCCTTCTGCTTATTCTGGGTTTGATGTTAGACATTTCTTACTTTTTTTTGTTTTTTAGAGACAGGGTCTCCCTCTATCACTCAGGCTGGAGTACAGTGGCACAGTCATAGCTCACTGTAGCCTTGAACTTCTGGGCCCAAGCAATCCTCCTGCCTCAGCCTCCCAAGTAGCTAGGACTACAGGCACCCATCACCATACTTGGCTGATTTTTAAAAAATTTTGTGGAGATGGGGTTTTCCTATCTTTCCCAGGCTGGTCCCAAACTCCTGGCCTCTCTTACTTTTTAATATAAACATTAAAAGCCATAAATTTCTCTCTAAGCACTGCTGTATCTACATTCAACAAATTCGTATAGGTTATATTTTCATTTTCACTCAGTTCAAAGTATTTTCTAATATCCCTGTGATTTATTTTTTAATTCATGGTTAATTTAGAAATGTTTTATTTTCTAAATTTTGGAGTATTTTTCAGATGTTTTTTGTTACTGTTTTCTAATTTGATTCTATTGTGATCAAAGAACATTCCCTATATGATTTCAATCCCTTGATATTTACTGAGATTGCTTCAGGTATATGGTTTATTTTGATGGATGCTTTGTTTGCACTTGAAAATAATTCTAATTCTGTTCTTGTTGGGTAGAATATTTTGTATATGTCAGTGGGTCAAGTTGTTTGAGAGTTTTGCTAAATTTTTCTATATCCTCACTGATTAACTGTCTACTGTTCTCTGAATTACTAAGAGAACTTTTGAAATATCTAACTATAATTATGGATTGTCTCCTTCCCCTTTTAGTTCTGTCAGTTTGTGCTTCAGGTTTTTTTTTTAAGCTACGTTATTTGATGTATGCAAATTTAGCATTCGTATAACTTCTTGATGAGTTCCTACGTTTATATTTATGAAATAACCTTCTTTATCCATGATGATATTACTTGTTCTGAATTCTACTTTGTTTGACATTAATATAGCCACTCTACCTTTCTTATGATTAGTTTTTGCATTGTATATCTTTTTCTATCCTTTTACTTTAACCTATTGGTGTCATTATATTTAAAGTGCTTTTCTGATAGACAGAGGGCAGAAAAGAATTAACATAGCAGGCCTGATACTGCTATCCTTAGAAAGGCCTGCTTATAAGGGTGATCCTTGGCAAACTTCTGGGAACTTAGATTTCAGGAAGGTTCCCACCATTCTCTAAATGACAATCATGGCTCACTGTGCCCAAACTGTATAAGCAATGTGGTTTATGCTGAATACTTGCTTTCCTTCTAGGAGTCTGGAATTTTGGTGTGTGCTAGGCAAAATGTCTATGCAACCAGTCTCTAATAAAAACCTTTGGCAATGAATCTCTAGCAAGCTTCACTTGTAGACATTTTATACATTTTGTCACAATTTAATTCTGAAGAATTAAGTGCTTCCTATGTGACTTTACTGGGAGAGAACTATTGGAAACTTGTATCTGGTTTCCTCCAAACTTTGTTTCATGTGCCTTTTTTGATGATTCTTCTTTGTATTCTTTAACTATGATAAATCATTGCCATGAGTGCAACTGTTTGTCAAGACATGTGGGTCTTTCTAGTGAATAATTGAACCTGTAGGTAGTTATAGGATCTACAACACAACAGCACAGAGTTGAGTTCAACTTTTTTATCCAGTTTATCCAGAGTTTATTATCTCTGCTTTTTGATTGAAATGTTTAGACCATTTACATTAAGTACATAAATAGTTTTGTTTAAATCTACCACTTGGCTATTCTGTTTGTTCAGTGTTTTCTTGATTCCTTTTTTCCTTCTCTTCTGTCTCATTTAGATTAACCGAGTATTCTTCTTATTCCATTTTATCCCCATTATTGATTTACTTGCTATAATTTGTTTTATTTTTATAATTATTGCATTGGGGTTTATAATATGCATCTTTAACTTATCACAGTCTAACTTTACATAATATTATACCTCTCTAAGAACTTTATAACATTGTGCCATTTTCTTCTTCTCTTTGTGCTGTTATAGTAATCCATTTTTCTTGAACATGTGTCATAAACCATATAGTACCATGTTATTATTTTTGCTTTAAATAATCAGTTGTCTCTTAAAAAATTAAATAATGAAGAAAAAAATCTCTTTTATGTTTATCCACATAATTACTGTTTCTAGCAGTCTTTATTCCTTGTGTATGTACAAGTGTCCATCTGGTATCATTTTCTTTCTGCCTGAAGAACTTTCTTTACCTTTTCTTGTAGTAGAGGTATTTATGTTTGTCTTAAAAGTCTTCATTCCACCATTTGTTTTTCAAAGATAATTTCATGGAGTATAAAATTCTAGGTTGACTTGCTTTTCTTTCAGCAATTTAGAGATACTTCATTTTCTTCTGGCCGAATACTTTCATAGTTTCAGATGTACTATCTGCTCTCATTTTGTCTTTGCTCAAAATGAACATAATGATTTCATTATGATTTCATTCTTCTTCACTGTTTTCAACAATTTGATTATGATGTGCCTGAGTGTGGTTTTCATTATGTTTATCATACTTGGAGTTCCGTGATCCTCTTGAATCTGTGCATTTATGGTTTTTGTTTTTCTGAAAAATTTTGGCTATTAATCTTTACACAGTGTTTTTCAGTTCTACTCCTCCTCGGGGAATTTAACTGCACATATATTACACTGCTTTATATTGTCCCACAGGTCACTGGGGCTTTTTTCCTCTATTTCAGTCTTTTAAAAAAAACTCTCGTTTTTCAATTTGGATTGTTTCTGTTGCTGTCTCCTCATTCACTGATCTTTCCTTCTGTGGTGTCTAACATGTTACTAATCTCATTTAGTGATAATTTCATTTCAGATATTGTGTTTTTTATCTCTAAAAGTTCTATTTGGTTCTTTTGTAATAATCTCTATTTTGTCCCTCATTATGTTCAAGCTTTTCTTTATATCCTTGTACTTATTCATGATATTTATAATAGAGCTCTTATTAAGGCCATCATCTGTCATTGTTGGGTCTGTTTCTATTGATTGACTTTTTACCCCTGATTATGGGCTACGTTTTCCTGATTTCTTCATGTGTCTAGTAATTTTTTAAAAATTCCCAGACACCATTAAGAATAGTAATTTTTTATTGAATGTCAGAATTGTGAATTTTACATTGTTGGATTGTGGATTTTGTGGTATTCTTAAAAGCATTTTATTTTATTCTGCTAAGTATTTAAATTACAGATTAGTTTTATTGCTTTCAAACATGCTTTTAACTTTTGTTATGGTGGATCTAGAGTAGTAAGTAGTCTATGAATTATTTTTTGGTTTTGGGTTTTTTTTGTTTTTTGTTTTTGTTTTATTTTTTTGAGACAGATTCTTGCTGTGTCACCCAGGCTGGAGTGCACTGGTGTGATCATAGTTCACTGTACTCTAGCTCCTGGGCTCAGGCAATCCCTCCATCTCAGCTTCTTGAGTAGCTAGGACTATAGGCATGCACCACCACACCTGGCTAATTTTTTTTTTTTTTAAGAGACTTTAGAGACAGGGGTCTCGCTATATTGCCCAGGCTGGTCTTGAACTCCTGGTCTCAAGCAATCCTCCTGCCTTGGCCTCCCATAGTGCTGGGATTACAGGCATGAGCCACTGTGCCAGGCCAAGATTGTTTAACCTCTCTTGTGAGGCCTGTTATTTTGTGGGATCTCTACTGAGTGTCCCATATATTCAGCAGTCTCTTCACTCTGATGGTGGAAATCAAATGATTTCCTGCCTTATGTGAATGCTGAGAATTGTTTGGCTTATGGGTTTTTGATAATTATTCTTTCCCCCACAGTATTTCTTTGTTAAGCTTTTGGATTTTCACCCTGTGCATGTGCAGAATGGTGTTTAGCCAAAGACTAAAGGAGACTCATTTGCAGATTTCAGGATCCTTGTGTGTGTTTGTAGCTCCCTCCTCTTCTGCAATTTCTTGTAGCCTTGGCATCCCCAAACCCTGATCTATGTCTCCTCAACTTAGCAAGATCACTGAGTTCTGTTTGGGTTACTTTATAGTGATGTCAAGAATTTGTCTCCATGGAGAAAGATGGGGCTATCATAGGGGCTCAATTTGTTTCCCTTTTCTCAGGAATCAGTCCTGCTCTACTTTTTTGTCCAGTTTCTGAAAACATTTGTTTAATTTTTGTCTCATTTTCTACGTGTGTGTTGGGGGGGGGTCCTATAGCATTTACTTTTTGAGGGCAGAAGCAAAAGTAAGAGCACCATTTATTTTTATTTTTTAAGCCTATTATAATGAGTTATTATGAGTTCCTTTTAAAAAATTTCTCTGAAACCTTCATTTTCCTGTCCCAGATAGGCTTATTTGTTCTTTAGCCCTATTCAAGTTTGCCAAAATTGAAAGTAGTTTTGCCTCAGAACATTTGTTGCTTCTAGTGTCTAGTGTTGGTGATGGGAAGACTGATATCAGTCTGATTATAGCTTCTTTGAAGAATACCTGTTTCTTTTCTTGAAATTTGCAAGATCTTATCTTTGTCCTTGGGCTAGAGATTTCAAAATGGCATTTTAAATATTAGTGGGTTTATTTTTTTTTAACTCATTTTCCCTGGTTGGCACTCTGAGCACATTCAATATGTGGGGTTTTTGGTTCTGAAAAATTGTATCATTTTTTATCATTTTTCTCCTCTTCTATTTTTTTCTCTTCTCCCTTTCTAGAACTCATATTAGTTGGGTGGGGAATCTCCTACATTGATCCCAATGCTTCTTTTCTTTTTTCTCGTATTTTTCATTTCTTTGTCTATTTCTTGTATCTCATAGAACTGGCAGTTTTACCATTGAATTTTATATTTTGGCAGTCTGATTTTGAATTTCTAAAACATTTTTTATTTTTCTGATCATTGGCCTTTTTTTCATAGCATTTTGCATTTGTTTTTGGATACACCTTAAATATCTCTGAGTATTATATTAATAGTCAGTTTTAGGGAAATTTATATACAGGCATACCTTGGAGATATTGCTTGTTTAGTTCCAGACTGCCACAATAAAGCAAATATTGCAATAAAGCAAGTCACATGAATTTTTTGCTTTTCCAGTGCATGTAAAAGTTATGTTTACACTAGAGTGTATTAAGTGTGCGATAACATTATGTCTTGAAAATGTATATACCTTACTTTAATATTTTATTGCTAAAAAATGCTATCATCTGAGCCTTCAGTGAGTCCAGTTATAATCTATTTGCTGGGGTAGAGTCTTTCCTCGATGTTGATGGCTACTGACTGATCAGGGTGATGGTTGCTAAAGGTTGGGGTGGCTGTGGCAATTTCTTAAAATAAGACAACAGTGAAGTTTGCTGAGCCTATTGACTCTCCCTTTCACAAGAGATTTCTCTATAGAATGGGATGCCATTTTGATAGCATTTTACCCACATTAGAACTACTTTCAAAACTGGAGTTAATTCTCTCAAACCCTGTTGCTGCTTTATCAGCTAAGTTTACTTAATTTTCTAAATCCTTTGTTGTCATTTCAACAATGTTCATGGCATCTTCACCAGGAATAGATTCTATCTCAGGGAACCACTTTCTTTGCTCATCTAAGACGCAACTCCTCACCTGTTCAAGTTTGATCATTTCCTCATTAAAGTTAATCAACTCTAGATTTTGGTTTAAAGTGAAAGTTGTGTGACTCTTCCTTTCACTTGAACACTTAGACACCATTGTAGGCTTATTAATTAACCCATTTCCATATTGTTGTGTCTCAGGGAATGTGGAGGTCCAAGGAGAGAGAGAGAGACAGGGCAATGGCCCGTCGGTGGAGCAGTCAGAACACACACAGCATTTACTGATTAAGTTTGCTGTCTTTCATGAGCACGATTCATGGTGCCCTAACACAATTGCAATAGTGACATCAAAGATCACTGATCATAGATCACCATAACAGATATAATAATAATGAAAAAGTTTGAAATATTGTGAGAATTATCAAAATGTGACACAGAGTCATGAAGTGAACACATGCTATTGGAAAAATGGCATCAATAGACTTGCAGTAGGGTTGCAAACCTTCAATTTGTAAAAAGATGCAATATATGCAAGGCACAATAAAGCAAAATGCAATAAAATGAGGTGCCTTTATATTCCCATTATGCGTGTTTCATCCAGGAAGCTTTTTTCTCCCTTTTTGTTAATTATCGTGGATTCTGATGTTGGAGGCTTTCATAAAATTTCTGGTGAATTTTTAATTATCTGTTCATACTTAAGTTGAGGGAGGAAACTAAAAATCTGTTGGAAATACTGACAATGCGGACAGAAGTTTTTGACTGGCAGGATTTGTTTTAAAGTTATAGGGCAGGGTACTGGCTATAAGGATGGGAAGCATCAAAATGCTAGTACATCTGGTCTTTACTGTGGAGCTATTCAATTTCTTATAGAAAAACACTCTGAAAAAACAACTTTATTGAGGTCCTATTTGCAACCATAATATTCATTCATTTTAACTGTACAATTAAATGGGTTTCAATAAATTTAGGCTGAATGTGAAGCTCACCCTCCTATACCTTCCTTCTCGTAAGAGATATAGCCCCCAAATCAGTCTGTAATAATTGTTCCCCAATGCCTTCAAATAATTGTTTTATTGATTTTGTCCATATTTTGTAGTTGCTTCTGGTGGGAAATCTAGTTCAATACAAGCCACATTATTATGACCAAAACCAAACATTCCAATCTATTGATTTTTTAATTCAGTTTGTGAACTAAAATAAAATCCTAACCCCCCAACCAACTGACTGTACCCCGTCTGGGCCAAGGGGACCCCAGAAAAACCTTAAAGCTGAGTGGCCATCCATAAGGAGAAGGGAGGTTGGACTTGCCTCTTTATGCCCCTCCCTTTTGGAGTTACTCTTTGTAACAATAAGATACTAAATCATTAACAGGTCCTAGGGCTATGCAAGACAAAAGTTAAACCACACCTGTGGGCCATCACTTTACTGAACAGATCACTTGAGTCTGGTGGCTTGTCTCTGATTAACAAACTTCCCTATCCTAACTTAAAACATTCCAAGCCTTTAGACAGCTTCGTTTCATTAACCAGTTATAAATCAGAGAATCTTTAAACTCACCAATAACCTTTAAGTGCCCCCCGCTACCAGATGTCCCACTTTTTTGGGCCAAAACAATGTACATCTTCCATGTATTGATTTGATTGTACATGTAACTCCTGTCTCCACGAATGTATAAAACCAAACTGTAACCCAGCTGCCTTAGGCACATTTTCTCAGGATCTCTTGAGGCCATGTGCTCCAGGCCATGGTCACACACATTGGTGCAGAGTAAACTTCTTTAAATTATTTTACAGAGTTATGGTTTTTTTCCATTAACAAGGTATGTATTTCAATTTGGATAGTTTTTTTTTTGTGTTTGCTTCACAGCTTCTTGAAATTTTGTTGTATTTCAAGCCCCTGCTTTATTTTTTCAAATGTATTAAATATACTTTTTCATATTTCATACCAGATAATTCTAACACGAATTTTTAAGGGACTGTTTCTGCTTCTTTTTTTCCTGCTGGGGTCTTCTTCATAATAACTCACTTCTTTATTTAGTGATGTTCCCCCATTTTTACTGAGAGCTATTTACTTTCCTTGGAATTTTATCTGTGGAAATTCTTTGAGGTCTGCTTGAAAGTGAATTCCTCCAGAAAGAATATGCATTTGCATCAGTAAGCTACCCTGGAGCACTACTAATGGCTCCTTTTAAGGATATTCTAATAAGTCTGTAACAGAATTTTCTCAAGTTTTTTCAGTTCCAGGAGTTGTTTTAGAGCAGCACTGTATAATAGACCTTTCTGTGATGATGGAAATAGTCTATATCTGCACTGTCTAACATTGTAGACACTAGCCATATGTGGCTGTTGAGCTTTTGAAGTGTAATTAGTATGACAGTACTGAATTTTAATTTTTATTATTTAATTTTAATTAATTTAAATTTTAACAGTCAAATGTAGTCAATGGTTACAGTATTGGATCGCATAATTTTAGAGTCATTGCCCCAACACCTCCATTCCCATTATTTCCAGATGATTTCAGTTTTGTGTAAAGTAGATTGCATTGAGGTCAGATAGTATGCTCTAGTTTATTCTTTACTTGATTTGTTTCCTTTTAATTTCATATAATCTTCTTTATTCCTCTCCTTTGCCTTCTGCCTCTGTGGTATGTGAAAGAGTTTACTACCAGGCTCACATCATCGAGCAGGTTTTTCCTACAGAGGAGGATGAGACTGGAGCTGCTACAGCCCTGCTGCTTCTTCAGCACACATATGGACTGAATCTGAAGGCTCTTTCCAAGGGGACCCTGCCTGGTAAGCAATATCCATGGGTTTCTCTTTGTGAACAATTGCTTTCAAGTTGCTCTTCTTGCCTTCAGAACTTGCTATTTTATCCTGTAGGCCTTGAGAAATATAGAGAAAAAAGTTACTTATGCCTTAGAATGGTCTGTTAGAGTGTCAGTCTGGTGGCTGTGACATGTTTTGGGAACTCTGAGCCTTTCATGGGTATCTAGGGAATAAAAACCAGGAAGGCTTCATGTTCCAGGAAGCTGAGATCTGATTTTAGGAAGTATAAGAGAAATTGAAAAGTTATGCTTGAGTGGCTTTGGTATAATAGGCAGATGATTTTCAGTAGCCTGCTTCATCAAACATAGGCTTTATTGGTGTCTCATTCTTGTAATTATCTTGGATCAGAACCTGCCCAGATGTCCTGATTCACATTTTTTTCTCCCCATCCCACCCTACTCTTTTAAACAAATTATATCCTCAGTAATAAGCTGGTCCATGGGAGCTCATTTCAGTGCCTTCTCTGGAGCTCAACCCCTGGCCTTAACCAAACATAGTTCTTAAGATAACTTGATTATTTTTTGAAGCATGTACTTAAAGATAAAATATGAAAGGAAAAAGCTGAAAAGATTGGTTGTATTTGAGGGGTGGAATGGAGGGGGGTGAATAACCTCTTTATTGACCCCAGAGACCACCCTTCATGTTCTTTCCCAGGAATGTTGTTTTTCTTATTGCTCCTAGGGACCAAGTATTATTCCACCCTGAGTATTGGTGATTGCTTCAGAACAGGCCACTCAGCCAACAGCAGCAGCGACGTTCACCACTCAGTGCTTTGGATGCAACAGGCACTGAAGTAGCTGAATGCAGGGGAGCATAGCACTGTCTCTAAAGTCCAGGTTCTTGATTATCTCACTAATGTCAGCTTTCATCTTGGGGACCTGTACAGGGCTGTGGACTTCACCCATCAACTGCTTTCTCTTGGTAAGACTCTTGGGAGCCGGGTAAAGTAGGTGGTTTGCTCTATATTGGCCTACCTTTTCACCCCATTTACCAACTGACCCCTTCCCTGGCCTTGGAGGGAATATTGCACAGTGTTCTTGTGAATCAGTTGTATTAGGGCAGGCCAGACTATGTGTGGTAACAAATAAACTCAAAAATCTTTATGACACAAAGGGATAAAATTTTAGTTTTCATTTATGCAAAGTCCTATGCAGATTGAGTGGCTATCCTCCAGATCTTGACTCATGGATTTAGATTTCTTTCATTCCAGGATGACTGCTGTTTTGAAGTCCTTTTATACTAGCCATATATGGGATTTCATGAGACATGTTAGAGGCCAGACCTGTAAGTGGCATCAGTGGATTCTATTGGACACTCTGTTGGCCAGAACTATCATGGCCCCAATCTAATTTCAAGGCAGAATGGGAAGTGCAGAATTTCTCTGTTTCCAGGAAAATGAAACAGGATTTGTGAACAGCTAGCTAGTCTTTGAGACAGTAGTAGAAATTCACTAAACAGCTATGTATACAGTGAAAACTTTTAACCATGTGTTTTGGTATGATCATAATAAGTTCATTGTTCTTCTGAAGACATGGTTGCTATAGGCACCCCCCCCCTTTTTTTAAGGCCCTAAACAAACTTAGGTCTAATGATAATTTGATAATTTTCTGATGCAAGTATTTAGACATAAAATATGAAAGGAAACATCTGAAAAGAGTGCTTATTTTTGGGACATAGGAATGGAGGGGAAGGAGTAAGAACAGGTGATTCCTCTTTTTCTTAATAAGTTTTCAAGAACTATTTGAATTTAAAATATAGGCATGTATAAATTGAAAAAAATAAAATTTAAAAAGAAAATGAAAATAAATATGCAACATCTTACTTAAAATTTCAAAGTATAGTTAAGATAAAAAATCAAGTGACTTAGCACATCGACTTGCTAAGAACTTTACCTTCAAGAAAGGAGAAGAAGAGATTTTATTCTTTTCAACCTAACTTAAAGCAACAGGGAAGAGTTAGTTACCAACATGTAAACGATGGGTAATTTTAAGTCAATTTCAGAACCATGTATTTATGCCTACTATTGGTAATCAAGGATCTAAAATGAATAACTCATGTTTTCTTCTCTCTGGTTGTGAGTCAGACAGGGAAGGCAGACATGAACTACAAATCTGAGGAGAAAGTAACTGGTCCTCTTGAGCTACAGTTGCTAGTGAACAGAGGCTAAGCCTAGGCTTTTGGAGTACAGATTTAAAAAAAAATGCATGGAAAAGATGAGGCCCTGGAAGGGAAGCCACTTGAAATTTGGGATCTGGATACCTTCCTTCCAAGTTGAGTTAGATGCCCCATCTCCGTGTATGCCAAATACCCTGGGCTTACCCCTCTTATGGCCTTTTGTATATTGTATTGAAATTTTTTGGTCTCAAAACAAAATACATGTTCAGTATTTATTTGTGGAATGAATGAACAAGCAAGACATGTAAAAATTGTCTAAAATGTGACTAATCAGTAATATAAGAAGGCAGCAAGAAGACTGAAATTTATTGAGAACATCAAAAAAGTTTTTGAAATTAGGTTCAGAGATGAAAATTATTATAGGGTTAGGACTTCTGCTTGGGATTGTGGGATAATATAGATGGATGATTCAGGGAATACAGACATCACCAATCCATTTCTGCCCTTTTCTGTCAATTGAATAATCCTCAGGTCAAAAAGAGCAGAATAAATGTTAGCAGGGAAAGCAGATGCCTGCTATGTGGAAAGGGCTTGTAAGAAAGCCTGTAACTGCCTTAAATGAGTTTCCTTCTCTTGGCTACAATCAATTTCAGTAGAAATAAAAACCAAGACTTTGTGTGGCCTCTGGGGAATTGTGGACAATGAGAGATACACTAAAAGACTGAGGCAGGCAAGGGAAGGGTCATACTGATTTTCAAAATAAGGAAGATGATAATTCCCACAAGCTGTATATAGACTGGGGCACATAAATATTACCCTGGGATAAATTTTTCTCATGTTCAAGTAAAGTAATGTTTTGAAATTAGTAATCAGTAGGTCCCAATATGTTTATTAAAAACAAGTTCTATTAGAGTATATAATGCTGTCTTCTATACAGATAAACCACAAAAATCTCAGTGCCTGAACATAAAATAGGTTTATTTCTTGTTCACACAAAATCCAATGTGTCTTCTCCAAGTGGTGCTCTTTCCTTCTTGTGATAGTGCTATCTTCAACAGTTTTGCCTTCAAGGTAACCGCAGATGGGAATGAGAGAATAGAGAAGGCCCATCACGTACTTAATCATGTTGGCCTAGGAGAGACACTGATCACTTCCGGTTACATTCCATTGGCCAGAACTAGTCACATGGACCACCTAGATGTAAAGGGACTGGGGAAAACAGATCCTTACTGGATAGTCATTTTACAACAATAACTCTACATGATAGATGGTAGCATGAATCTTTGGTGGTCAGCCATAAGCACATGAAAAAATATTCAATATCATTTATCACTAGGGAAGTGGAAATTAAAACCATAATGAAATAACACTACACACCTATTAGAATGGCTTAAATAAAAAATAGAATGACAATACCAAGTGCTTACAAGGTTGTGGAACAACTTAAATTCTCACATATGGCTGTGGGAATGCAAAATCATTTTGGAAAATAGTTTGGGCAGTTTTTAAAAAATAAATATACAACATTTATAATATGACCCAGTAATCCTGCTGATGAACTTTACCTAACAGATGAAAAATTATGTTCACACAAAACCTGCTTGCAAATATTTATAATGGATTTATTCATAATCACTAAAAGGTAGAAACAACCCATACGTCCTTCAAGTTGTTAATGGATATACAAATGGCAGTATATCCATACAACAGAATATTACTCATTAATTAAAAGGAACAAACTCCACTCAACATGGATGAATATAAAATGCATTATGCTAAGCAAAAGATGCCAGACTCAATAGGGTACATTCTGTATGATTCCATTTATATGAACCTCTGGAAAAGGCAAAACTAGAGGGATGGAAAACAGATCAGGGTTAGGGTTGGCAAGAAAGGTTGACTCTGAAAAGGAATCGTCAAAAAATTGTTGCAGTGATGGAATTGTTCTGTGGAACTATGGTGTTGGATACATGATTCTACACATTTTTCAAATACAATAGAACTGTATATCAAAATGAGTAAATTTTACTGTATGAAAATTTTAAAACAACAACTAGGATACGGGATAAAGGATGGAATTCAGACTGTGACAAATTAATCTAACTTAGTCAAAGGTATATTTATTGCTTAATTACTAACTATATTACAAATAAATGATATAACTGTGCTGAAAGAGATGGGAAAGAAAGGAACTAACTTAAGTAATTTCAGAAAACAGCGCTTTGACTGGATAGTGTAATGCTGAAGACAAAAAGAACTATATACAAATACTGTACTCCAGTATAGATGATAAAATTTGTTTCTTGAAAGGGTCTGAATTAAAACTCTGAAACTACTTTATTTGTATACTAGAGTTGAACAAATTAATATATTGTATGTATTGAGAGTCAGGTTTCTTACAGTTTGAGAAATAAGGTTGAAATAAGTAAGGGGAAGGATGAAGTGAACCCTGTGGTGTTGGACTAGAGTTGGAGTTATCACTAGACACTCATTTTATTTATATATAGATATATATTTTTGTGTTTACACAAAAATATAGAAGCATGTGTATGCTTGGGTTAGTATATTTATAGATATATTTTCTAGCACTATCTATTGAAAAGCACTAGAAGTGGTGACATACCAGTAGCAGTGAGCACACTTAGTTCCCATATCTTTGTTTCCAAATATCATTCACCAATAAAAAGAACCAGGGCTCCTAAGAGAACCGATTGATTCCAGGGCTGAGGCAGGGAAAATATAAGATGAGCCTGGAGCATCTTTTGGTGACAGAAAGTAACAAAGTACTAAAAAAAAAAAAAAAATGTGGGGGCATATTGAAAGGTCACAGGAGACTATCTGAAAAAGTTTCAAATGGACAAAGTTAAAACAATTTGAGCATCAAAATAAAATAAATAACAAAACTATTGGATTATAGCACAGCACAGATATTAAAATAAATAGCCATGAGTTTATGGTGATTGCTATGGTTTGAATGTTTTTATTCCCTCCAAAAATTCATGTCAAAACTTAATCCCCAATGCAACAGTGTTGGAAGGTGGGGCTTAATGGAAGGTGTTCAGGTCATGAGGGCTCCACTCTCAGAAATGGATTAATGCTGCTATAAAAAGGGCTTGCAGGAGTGGGTTCACACTCTTCTGCCATGTGAGGACATAGTGTTCATCCCCTTTTGTTCTTCTGCCTTCTGCCATGTGAGGTGCACTAAGAAGTCTCTCACCAGATGTCAGTGCTTTGATTTTGGACTTTCCAGCCTCCACAACTGTGAGAAATAAATTTCTATTCTTTATAAATTACCCAGTCTCAGGTATTCTGTTATAGCAGCACAAATGTACTAAGACAGAGATACACAGAAATGATTAAGTAAGCAAATAAATGGGTAAGAAGAGACAAATGTTTCTTATAGAAGAATTCCAATTAATAAATGTAGGAGGATGAGGGAAATAGAAAATCACCATTAGAATACCACAGTAATAACTCTTATAGGTAAGATCCACCAACAGATCCTCAAATTAGTGGTGAAAGTTTAAACAAAAACAAGATATTTGCATAGTCTCAAAGTATCTCACCAAAATACCAGTAGTTACAAAGAGAAAAAAACTTTGCAGTGGAGAATCCTGGCAGACATCATCATAACCAAGTTATCAAGGTTAACATCCCCAGTAATACATAACAACATCATGTATCCCTGATATGGAGCACTAAGAGGAGGAAAACGCCCCTATCATAGTCTTCCCAATAATGCATAACCCCAATTTAATCATGAGAAAACACCAGACAAACCCAAAATGAAAGACACTCTACAAGATAACCAGGATTATTCAAAATTGTCAGGGAAATAAAAGATGAGGAATGACTAAGGAGCTATCACAGACTGAAAGAGGCTAAAAAGATGTAACAATTATATGCAATATGGTATCCTGGACTAGATCCTGGAACAAGAAAAGGACATTAGTGAAAAAAAATCTGAATAAATTCTTCAGTTTTGTCAACAGTATTGTACCAAGGTTAATGTCTTTGTTTTGTTTTTTTGAATTTATTTTTTTAATTGACAAATAAAAATTGTATATATTTGTCACGTACGTGACATTCTGAAATATGTATATACTGTGAAATGGCTGAATCAAGCCAATTAACATATGCATTATTTCATGTACTTATCATTTTTTTATGGTGAGATCACTTAAAATCTACTCTCTCAGAAATTTTCAAGAATACAACTCATTGTTATTAACTATAGTCACCCTGTCATGCAATAGATCTCTTGAACCTATTCCTCCTAATCAGCTGAAATTTTGTATCTTTTGCCCAACATCTCTCCAACTTTCCCCACCCTCCAGCCCCTGGTAACCATCATTCTATTCTCTACTTCAATGAGTTCAACTATTTTAGATTCCACATATAAGTGAGATTATGTGGTATCAGTCTTTCTGTTCCTGGCTTATTACACTTAATGTAATGTCCTCCAGGGTCATCCATGTTGTTGCAAGTGACAGGATTTCCTCCTTTTTTAAGGCTCAATAGTATTCCATTGTGTATATATCCATTCATCTGTTGATAGACAATTAGGTTAATGCCATATCTTTGCCATTGTGAATAGTGCTGCAATGAACATGGCAGTGCAGATATCTCCTTGACGTACTGATTTCACTTCCTTTGTATATATATCCAGTGGTGAGACTGTTGGATCATAGAGTAGTTCTACCTACTTTAATTTTTTTGAGAGGCCTCCATGTTGTTTTCCATAATGGCTGAACTAATTTACAACAATATGCAAGGGTTACCTTTTCTCCACATGCTCTCCAAAATTTATCTTTCCTACTTTTGATGATAGCCATTCTAACAGGTGTGAGGTGATAGCTCATTGTGGTTTTAATTTGCATTTCCCTGATGATTAGTGATGTAGAACATTATTTTATATACCTGTTGTCTATTCGTATGTCTTCTTTTGAGAAATGTCTATTCGGGTCCTTTGCCCATTTTTAAATCAGGTTATTTGTTTTCTTGTTATTCAGTTGTTTGAGTTCCAATATTAGTAGAAGAAAACATAGAGGAAAAGCTCCATGGCATTGGTCTGGGCAATAATTTTTTGGATATGACCCCAAAAACACAGGCAACAAAAGTAAAAATAGACAAGTGGATTATATCAACTTTAAAAGCTCCTACATAACCAAGGAAACGATCAACAAAGTGAAAAGACAACATAGAGAATGGGAGAAATTATTTGGAAACTGTACATCTGATAAGAGACTAATATCCAAAACACATTAGGAACTCAAACACAGATGAAAACACAACAAAATAATCTTGCCCCAGCCAAAAAACTGAGGAAATTATAATAAAATACAGTAAGATGAATTAAGTATAATTAAGCAAACAACTGTAGATGTGAAAGAACACCACAAATCAGAAATTGAAAACTCAGAATGGATGTGGACAACAAAAGAAGTAAAATAGGAACTGATGAAACTCAGGAAAGATATTGAAGAAAATAATAAAGTCATTATAGAAATGAAGACTAAATTATAATGTGTCAAAGAAAGAAAAAGATATGACCAAAAGTGTACTAAGAAACATAGAGAACAAAATGAAGAAAGTCAAGAAAATGAAGTAAAAAAGAACATAGAAGTAAACAGTATTAGAGAGAGTGATAAATATGAAAGACTGGCAAAGAATAGCAACATAGGTATAATTGGAGTCCTACGGGCAGTGCACTGTCTATGTATATAGCCAAAGTGTTGTACCCCCATAATATTCTGAAATTAAAAAAAAAATTATAAACTGGATAAAAACTAAAAAAAAAAAAAGAAAGAAGAAAAATAAAAGAATAGAGTCAACCTAGAATGGCCAATTCCAAGATATATCCTAGAAAAACAGGCAAATATAATAAATACAGTAAATTAACCTGAAATAATATGTCAAACCAAAAACAAATATATCAATCATATGAATAAATTATTATTATTAAGAATAAAATATTTTTTTTAATGTGGCTGAGCACACTCCTATCAGACTGACCACCCACAGATAACAACTATAAACTCTGGACAAAATACAAAAAAACAATTACTAGAAGGCACTGGAGAGTAAACGAAAGCAGGCAGATCATGGATGGAAATTGATCCTTGAAAAAAGAGAATAGTACCAGTCTCAAGAATAGTGTACATTGTACTTGATAGGTAGATTTTTATCCCTCATCCTCCTCCCACCCTCCTTCCATCTTAGTTTCTAATGTCCATTACTGCACTTTATGATTATATTTATATTTCATTTAGCTCCCAATTATAAGTGAGAACATGTGGTATCTGTTTTTCCATTCCTGAGATACTTCGCTTAGGATAATAGTCTCCAGTTCCATCCAAGTTGCTGCAAAAGACATTATTTCATTCCTTTTTATGGCCGAGTAGTACTACATGGTATATATGTATATATATATATATACACCACATTTTCTTTATCCACTCATCAGTTGATGGGCACTTGGGTTGATTCTGTATCTTTGCTATTGTGAATTGTGCTGCGATAAACATTCAAGCACAGGTGTCTCTTTTATAAAATGACTTTTTTCCCTTTGGGTAGATACCCAGTATTGCTGGATTGAATTTGGTAGATCTACTTTTAGTTCTTTGAGGAATCTCCATACTGCTTTCTGTAGCGATCGTACAAGTTTACATTCCCACCAACAGTGTATAAGTGTTCCCTTTACACCACATCTGTGCCAACATTTATTGTTTTTTGACTTTTTTTAATTTCAGAATATTATGGGGGTACAACATTTTGGCTATATATATTGCCCATGCACTGCCCATGTCAGAGCTACAATCGTGGACAACCCCCAAACTGTGCTCCCTGCATCCATTCAGTGAGAGTTTTTGTTTTTTGACTTTTTGATAATGACAATTCTGACAGAGGTAAGATGGTATCTCACTGTGATTTGAATTTGCATTTCCCTGATGATTAGTGATGTTGAGCATTTTTTCATGTTTGCTGGCCATTTGTCTTTCTTTTGTGAATAATCTCTTCATATATTTTACTCACTTTTTGATGGGGTTATTTGTTTTATTCTTGCTGATTTGTTTGAGTTTTTTGTAGATTCTGGATATTAGCCCTTTGTCAGATGTATAGTTTGTGAATATTTTATTCCATTCCATATGTTTTCTATTTATTCTGTTGATTATTTTCTTTGCTGTGCAGAAATGTTTTCATTTAATTAAATCCCATTTATTTATTTTTGTTGTTGCTGTATTTGCTTTTGGGATCTTACTCATAAATTCTTTGCCTAGGCCAATGTATGTAGGAGTTTTTCCTACATTTTCTTCCAACATTTTTATGGCTTCAGGTCTTACATTTAAGTCTTGAATCCATCTTCAGTTAATTTTTCTGCAAGGTGAGAGATAGGGATCCAGTGTTGTTCTTCTGTATGCAGCTATCCAGTTTTACCAGCATCATTTATTGAATAGGGCTTCTTTTCCCCAGTGTATGTTTTTGTCTGCTTTTTCAAAAATCAGTTGGTCATAGCTAGATGCTTTTATTTCTGGGTTCTCTATTCTGTTCCATTGGTCCATGTGTCTACCTTTATACCAGTATTATGCTGTTTTGGTTATGATAGCCTTATAGTATAATTTGAAGTCAGGTAATGTAATGCCTTCAGATTTGTTCTCTTTGCTTAGGATTGCCTTGGCTATTCAGAGTCTTTTTTGGTTCCATACAAACGTTAGGATTAATTCTTCTAGATCCATGAGAAATGACATTGACATTTTGATGGTAATTGCATTGAATCTGTAAGTCACTTTGGGCAGTATGGATATTATACAAATGTTGATTCTTCCAATCCATGAGCATGGGATGTTTTTCCATTTGTTTATGTCATCTATAATTTCTCTCATCAGTGTTTTGGTGTTTTCCTGCAGAGATCTTTCACCTCCTTGGTTAAGTGTATTCCTAGGTATTTTATTTTCTTTGTAGCTGCTGTAAATGGTATTGAGTTCTTAATTTGACTCTCAGCCTGACTGTTATTAGTATATAGAAATGCTGTTGATTTGTGCACATTAATTTTGTAACCTGAAACTTTACTGAATCTATTTATAAATTCTAGGAATTTTTTGGTGGAGTTTTTAGGGTTTTCTAAGTATAAGATTGTATCACTGGCAAACAGGGATAGTTTGACCTCTTCTTTTCTGATTTGGATGCCCTTTATTTCTTTCTCTTGCCTGATTCCTCTGGCTATGACTTCCAATACTATGTTGAATAGAAGTAGTGACAGTGAGCATCCTTGTCTTTTTCCAGATCTTAGAGGGAATGCTTTTAGATTTTCCCCATTCATTATGATGTTGGCCATGCGTTTGTCATATATGGATTTTATTATTTTGAGAAATGTTCCTTCTATGCCTAGTTTGTTGAGGGTTTTTATCATGAAGTGGTGCTGAATTTTATTGAATGCTTTTTCTGCATCTATTGAGATGCTCATATGATCTTTGTTTTTAATTCTGTTTATGCAGTGAGTCACATTTATGATTTGCATATGTTGAACCATCCTTGCATCCTTGGGAAGAATCACACTTTTTCATGGTGGATTATTTTTTTGATGTGTTGTTGAATTCAGTTTGATAGTATTTTGTTGAGGATTTTTGCATCTATGTTCATAAGAGATATTGGTCTGCAGTTTTCTTTTTTTGTTGTATCCTTTCTGGGCTTTGGTATCAGGGTGAAACTAGCTTTGTAGAGTGAGTTAGGGAGGATTCCCTCCTTCTTAATATTATGGAACAGTTTCAGTAGAATGGGTGCCAATACTTTGTAGGACTGGTAGAATTTGGCTGTGAATCTGTCTGGTCTGGAGCTTTTTTTTTGTTGTTGAGAGAGTTTTTATTACTGTTTCAATCTTGTTACTCATTATTAGTTTGTTCAGAATTTCTATTTCTTCCTGATTCAAGCTCAGGAGGTTGTGGGCTTTAAAAAATTTATTCATTTCCTCTGCATTTTCTAGTTTGTGTGCATAGAGGTTTTCCTAGTAGCCACAGATTATATTTTGTATTACTATGTCATCAGTTGTAATGTCCCCTTTTTCATTTCTAATTGAGCTTACTTGAGTCCTTTCTTTTCTATTTCTGGTTATCTAGCTAGAGGTCTATCGATTTTGTTTATCTTTTCAAAGAACCAACTTTTTGTTTCATTGATCCTTTGTTTTTTTTTGTTTTTTTTTTGTTTTTTTGCTTTCCATTTTGTTTAGTTCTACTTTGAGCTTTGATATATCTTTTCTTCTTTGAGTTTGGTTTGTTCTTTTTCTAGTTCCTTGATGCATAACATTAGGTTGTTAATTTGTGATCTTTCTGTCTTTTTCATGTAAGCATTTAAGTCTATGAATTTCCCTCTTCACACTGCTTTTTCTGTATCCCATAGATTTCAGATGCTTGTGTCATGATTGTCATTCAGTTCAAAAAATATTTTCATTTCCATCTTAATTTTGTCATTGGCCCAAGGATCATTCATCAGCATGTTATTTAATTTCCATGACTTTGTGTAGATTTGAGAGTTCCTCTTGGAGTTGATTTCTAGTTTCATTCCATTGTGATCTGAGAAGATATAACACATGGAATGATTTTGATTTTTCTGAATTTACTGAGACTTGTTTTGAGGGCCAATATATAATCTATCTTTGAAAATGTCCCATATGCTGATGGGAAGAATGTATATTCTGCAGTTTGGGGGTGGAATGTTCTGTAGATGTCTGTTAGGTCCATTTGTTATAGAGTCCTGTTTAAGTCCAGTGTTTCTTTGTTGATCTTCTGCCTTGATGATCTGTCCAGTTCCATCAGTGGAGTGATGAAGTCCCCAGAAATTATGATATTGCTATTTATTTCTTTGCTTAGATCTAGTAGTATTTGATTTATGAATCTGGGAGCTCCTGTGTTAGGTGCATATATATTAAATATTTAGGATTGTTATATCTTCTTGCTGAATTGCTCCCTTTACCATTATATAATGACCATCTTTGCCTTGTTTTACCATTGTTGATTCAAAATCTATTTTATCTGATATGAGAATAGCTACTGCTACTCATTTTTGGTTTCCTTTTATGTGAAATATTTTTTTCTATCTCTTTACCTTGAGATTATGAGAATCCTTGTGAGTTAGATGGGTTTCTTGCAGACAGCATATAATTGGAGTGTTTGTTCATCCATTCAGTCAGTCTATATGTTTTAAATGGCATATTAAGACTGTTTACTTCAATGTTGGTATTGATATGTGAAATACCATTCTGTTTATCATGTTGAATGATACCTAGTTGCTTTGTTTTCTCCCTTGTGTCTGTTTTATGAGTTGTGAGCCTTAGCTTTTGAGTGTTTTTGCACTGGTGAGTATTGATTGCTCTGTTCCATGTATAGAGCACTTTCAAGAATTTCCTACAAATTTCCTTAGTGTTTGCTTGTCTGGAAAAGACTTTATTTCTCCTTCATTTATGAAACTTAGTTTTGCAGGATACAAAATTCTTGGCTCGAACTTATTCTGTTTAAGAAGACTAAAAATGGGACCCCAATCCCTTCTGGCTGTTGAGACATCTGCTGTTAGACTGATGGGTTTTCCTTTGTACATAACTTTTTGTTTTCATCTTGCAGCTTGTAGGATTTTCTCCTTCACTTTGATTTTGACAAGGGTGATGATTATATGTCTTGGTGATGTCCTATTTGCTATTTCCAGCTGTTCAATGTCCATCTTGTATCTGGATATCTAAACCTCAAGAGATACCAGGGAAGTTTTCCTCTGTTATTTTCTCAAATAAGTTTTGTATGCTATTTCTTTTTCTTCTTCTCCCTCAGGGATACCTATAATTCTTATATTTGTTCATTTTGCATAATCCCACATTTCTCACAATGATTGTTCACTCTTCTTTGTTCTTTTTTCTACATTTTTTACTGGTGGGCTAATTTGAAATCCTTGTCTTCAAGCTCTGAAATTCTTTCTTCTGCTTGGTCTAATCTATTGTTAAAAATTTCCACTGTATTTTGAAATTCTCTAAATGATTCTTTCACTTCCAGAAGTTCTGTTATTTTTTAAAAAATATCTATCTCTTTAGTGAATTTTTCACTCACATCCTGAATTATTTTTTTGGTTTCCTTATGATGGTTTTCAACTTTCTTATCAACCCCATTGAGCTTTCTTGTGATCCATTTTTTGAATTCCATATATGACATTTTGAAAATTTCCTTTTTGTTTGACTTCATTGCTGGAGAGCTAGTTTAATCCTTTGAGGGTGTCAAAACAGCCTGTTTTTTCATATTGCCATAGTTCTTATGCTGGTTCCTTCTCATCTGGTACCTCTTCCCTTAGCTCTAAACAGATAGCTTTGAAGGTCATCTGTTCTCTGCTGGGAACTCTGCTGTTCAGTGTAGTGAGGGTGAGGTACACTGCCTTTTGGCTCATGCAGGTAGGTACTCACTGTGATATTGTGGCAGTCTGGGTTGGTTGGACCTCATACCTCTGGGAGAGTGTTCAGGTGCCAGCAGTAGTAGACTAGGTAGGATAATCCCCAATTCCCAGGTCCCTGGACAGTGTACTTAAGTCCTGGGGGCAAACAAGGACTGTTCGCCTGCCAGACTGAGACCAGGCTGGCAAACTTGCACTCAAGCCTTCCTTAGTTCAGGTGGTGGCTATGATAGTGAGGGGAGGGGTGCTCTTCTGCACCAGAAGAATGCTCAGGCAGGAGAATGGCAGATGCACAGTGGGACTGTGAAAGGAGGGGCAGGTCCCTCTCAATGAGATTAGTAGAAGCAGGCAGCTGTGGGCACACAAGCTGCTCACACCTCCCTCTCTAGGCAGTGACAGTGGTCTCTGTCCTTCAGGGGCACCAGAGCATGAAGATTCTCAGCCTCCACCCTGGCTCAGCTGTAGTAGAGGTGGTAGCTCAGCCTGCTGTGTACAGGCTTGCCAGACTGCCTATGGGCTGTGGCTGAAATGCTTGGATGAAGGAGGTGTAGTTGTGCCTGGGGCTTGCCTCCAGGGAGGGTAAACTTCTCCCAGATGGGAGAGACAGCTCAGGGAAAGGACTGCTAGCTCCACCCTCCCTCAGCAGAGGCAGTAGTTTTTGCCTGGGTGCAGGTAGTGGCAGCAGTGGGCCAGGTGGGTGAGTGAGTAGCAGTAGTGGAGTGGCCCTCTGGGTCCCAAGCAGTGCCAGCGGGTATTGGTAGTGGCTGCAGTGTGGGGATGCCTTGCATAGCCCCAAACATGTAGCTCTCAGGCTTTCCTGCTCTCTTCAGAAGCAGCATCACAGCACCCCTGAGAGGCAGGGAGGGGTCCCACTCTTAGCTGTTGAGCCCTGGGCACAGAGGCTATGCCTCCAGGGAGGTCACAGTCACCACTCACAGCTCCAGGCAAGAAGCCCTCTAGCTCACCTGCCTCATCATCTTCTGGTAGCAGCAGCAGTGTCTGGGCCTGCAATGGTGTGTGGAGGGGGATAAGGGATCCTGTTCTTTACCTGTGATCTGGAACACAGAGGTTGCTCCTTCAGTGGGAGGGGATTTCACTCTGTGCTGTCCACGCAGAGCTCAGAGTGTGTGTCTTTGCTGGGGATGGAGTCACCTTTCACAGCCCCAGGCAAGGAGCTCTCAGACTCTAGAAAGCACACACTTTGTTTTCCTTTGTCTCCAGAGCCACCTTTTTGGTGCACTATGCTGTCCGTTCCTGGGGGTGTGGGGGGTGGTAGCACTCCTTGTGGGCTAGAGCACTGGGGACCCCAAAGCACTCCTGGGTCCAGCTAGCATTGTGCCACTGCAGCCCTTTGGGTGGATGCTGGGAGATGTCAGTGGGAACTCCCAGGATGTGGAGACACGGGGCCTGTAGTTCCTGGGGGAGGATGGAGTTCCAAGATGGCATATTCTCACAATGGCACTGCCAGCACCATCCAGGTCTGGGGTGGTGGGCTGGTGAACCAGTGTGAGTTCTCAGCCAAGTGCAATGCACTCCAGGGGTGTCCAAATCACTGCCCATGCCAGTGACAAGGTTTGTGTGGGTAAAGGAGTTCTGCAGTTGGGATTGCAGCAGTCCTCAGCAGGAATGTGGGCCTCTAAAACTCACCCTTTCCCTGTGATACCAAGTCCCTCTGGGCTCCTGCCAATCTCCGCTGTGTTGGCCTCTCTCTTCCTTCTCCTTCTGTGCTCCAAGTGTTTCCCGTGATCTCTTCATTGAATTCCAGTGTTCTCTCCTTAATATTCTATTCAAGGTATGATTTTCTACTCATAATTTTGGCTCTTCTTTCTACAGAGGACAGGTGTCTGATGTCTCTAGTCAGCCCTCTTGTGGTTTTGATTTTTATTTCAACAGCGAATAATGATGTTGAGCATCTTCTCATGTGTTTATTGGACATTTGTATATTTTCTTTAGAGAAATGTTTATTCAAGTTCTCTGCTCATTTTTTAGTGGGGTTGTTTGTCTTTTTACTGTTGAGCTGTAAGAGTTCTTTATATATTCTGGATTCTAGATCTTTATCAGATAATATGATTTGTTTTCTCCCACCCTGTGGATTGTCTTCTCTCTCCCTTTTATGGTATCCTTTGAAGAACAAAAGTTTTTTTTAATCTTGATGAAGTACAATTTATCTGCTTTTTCCTTTGGTTGCTTGCACTTTAGATGTCATATCTAAGAAATCCAAGGTCATGAAGATTTACTCCTATGTTTTCTTCTGAGAGTTTTATATTTAGGTTTTTAAAATCATACTTAGTTAATTTTCTATGTGAGGTAAGGGATCAGCTTCATTCTTTTGCATGTATATATGCAGCACCATTTTTTGAAGAGACTATTCTTTCCCCCATTGAATGGTCTTGACACCCTGGTCAAAAATTAATTGACCATAGATGTATGAATTAATTTCTGGATTCTCAATTCTATTCCATTGATTTGTATATCTATTGTTATGCCAGTACAATACTGCTTTGATTACTGTAGCTTTGTAGTAAGTTTTGAAATTGGGAAGTGTGAATCCTCCAACTTTGTTCCTTTTGAAGATTGTTTTGGCTGTTCTGATTCCCTTGCAATTCCATATGAGTTTTAGGATCACTTTTTCCATTTCTGCACAAAAGGCCATTGGCATTTTGATTGGGATTGCATTGAATCTGTATATTGCTTTGGGGGAATGTTGCCATCTTAACAATATTGTCTTCCAATCCATGAACATAGGATGCCTTTCAATTTATTTAGGTCTTCAATTTCATTCAGCAATTTTTTTCAGTGTACAAGTCTTGCATCTCCTTGTTTAAACTTATTCCTAAGTATTTTATTTTATTTTTTGATGGTATTTTAAGTGGAATTGTTTTCTTAATTTCATTTTCAGATGTTCATTGCCAGTGTATCAAAGTACAACTAATTTTTATATGTGCTGGGATTTTGATTTGGACTGTATTAAATCTATAAATCAATTTAGGGAGAATTAACATCTTAACAATATTGAGCCTTACAATCCGTGAACACAGTCTCCATTATGTAGGTCTTCTTTGAATTTTTGTTATCATATTTTTTTGATACTGTAATTTTCAGCATTCAGATTCTTCACATATTTGGTTACATTTATACTTAAGTACTTTATGTTTTTTGTGCTAAGTGGTAGTGTTTTTTAAATTTAAATTTCAAGTTCTTCATTGCTAATATATAGAAAAACAATTGATTTTTAAATTTTGACTTTATTTTCTGTGACCTGGATTAACTATTAGCTTATCCTAATAGTTTTGTTATAAATTCTTTAGAATTTTTTATGTAGACAAACATGTCTGCAAATAGTGACAATTTTATTTCTTTATTTCCAATCCATATGCATTTTATATTCATTTTCTTAACTTATTGCACTGGCTGGGTCTGACAATATGGTAGTGAATAGGAACAGGGAAGGCAGATATTTTTGTCTCATTTTCCATCTTAGGGAGAAAGTATTCAGTTTCTTACCATTAAGTATAACACAAACTAACAGTTTTATACAGATGCCTTTTGTCTGGTTATGAATATTCCTTTCTCTTCCTAGTTTGCTGAGAGCATTTATGATGAATGAAAGTTGAATTTTGTCAAATGCTTTTCCTTTATCTGCTGATATAATCAATCATATGCTTTCTTTTCTTCTTCATTCTGTTGATGTCATGAACTGCATTAATTGAGTTTTAAATGTTGAACTCACCCTGCAATCCCAGGATAAACCCCATTTGGTTATGATGTCTTATTCATCTGATATATTGATGGATTCAATTTGCTAACATTTTGTTGCAGATTTTCAAGTCTATGTACACGAGAGATACTGGTCTGTAGTTGTCTTTTCCTATATTGTCTTTCTCTGGTGGTGTTATCAGGCTAACGCTCACCTCATAACATGAGTTGAGAAGTGTTCCATTCTCTTCTTTTTTCCAGAAGAGTTTGTGTAGAATTGCTAATGTTTCTTACTTTAATTTTTGGTGGAATTCACCAATGAACCCATTTGTGCTGGAGTTTTCTTTGTTGAAATATACTTTAATAAGTATAGGATTATTCAGGTTACCTGTTTCTTCTTAAATGAGCTTTAGGTAATTTGTATCTTTCAAGGGATTTGTCCATTTCATCCAAGTTGTTGAATTTAATAATGACAGAGAAGTCTGTAGTGATAGCCCTTCTTTCCTTCCAGAGATAGGTCATTTGTGTCTTCTTTTGTTCAGTATCAGTCTTATTAGAAGTTCATGTTTTATTGATTTTTTTCAAGAAATTAACTTTTGGTTTTGTAGGTTTTCTCTATCTTTTCTCTGTTCCTGGTTTCTTTGATTTCTGCCCTTACTATGTAATTTTCTTCCTTCTGCTTGCTTTGCATTTAATTTGTTCTTTTTCTATACTCTTAGAATGGAAGGTTAGGTTATTGACTGGAAACTTTTCTTCTATTTTAATAAAAGCATTTAGTGATATACATTTCCTTATAAGCACTACTTAGACTCTATCATGCAAAAAATTAAAAAAACCTTTTTACATTGGGATAATTTTAGACTTACGTAATAGTTGTAAAGATAGTACAGAGTTCCTGTGTATATTTCACAACTTCCCCTAATGTTAACAACTTACATAACCATGGTACATTTTAAAAGAATTAACACTGACATATTATTATTACCTTAAGATCCTGACTTTATTCAGATGTAACCAACTTCTCTACTAATGTCCTTTTTATGTACCAGAATCCAATCCAGGATACCACAGTGCGTTTAGTCATCATGTTTCCTTAAATTTATTCTTTCTTTGTTTTCAAAGACCTTGACAATTATGAAAAGTACTGGTCAGATATTTGAAAGAAGGGCCATTAACTTAGTTTTTTCTGATGTTTTCTTATGATTAAACTAAAGTTATGGATTTGAGGGAGGAATGTGCCCTTCTTGTTGCATAATTTTAGGGGCACATGACTTATTACTGGTGAAGTAAACCTTGATCATTTGGTCAAGGTCATCACACACATTTTGATATGTTGTGTTTTCATGTAAATTCAACTCAGAATATTTTCTAATTTCCTTTATGACTTCCACTTTGACTCATGAGTTATTTAGAAGCATGTTACTTAATTGACAAATATTTGGGGATTTTCCAGAGATTTCTGTTATTCTAATTTTATTCTGTTGTGTTCAGAGAACATATTTTATATGATTTCATTCTTTTACATTTGTTAAGAATTGTTTTATGGCCAAGAATATGGTTTATCTTGATGAATGTTTCATGTGCACTTGAAAGGAATGTGTATTCTGCTGTTGTTGGGTGGAGTGTTCTATAAATGTCAACTAGGTCAAGTTGGTTGATAGTGTTGTTCAGATCATCTATATCCTTACTTATTTTCTCTCTATTTGTTCTACAGTTTACTGAGGACTGTTGAAGTCTAGCTATAATTATGGATTTATCCATTTCTATTCAGATCTATTGTTTTTGCTTCATGTATTTTGAAACTCTTTGTTAGGTACATACACAATTAGGATTGTTATGTCTCCTTGGTTAATTTACCGCTTTATCATCATGTAATGTCCCTGTTTATATACATGGTAATATTTCTTGTTCTGAAGTCTAATTTGTCTGATATTAATATAGCCACTCCAGCTTCTTTTCATTTGTGTTTCAATGCTATATCCTTTTCCATCATTTTCCTTTTATTAGATCCATACATTATTTTTTAGAGAAGTTTTAGGTTTACAAAAAACTAAGCAGAAAATACAGAGTGTTCCCATTTACTCTCCTCCCCCATACAGTTTTCCCTGTTGTTAAAATCCTGCATTAGTGTGGTACATTTGTTACAATTGGTGAATAAATATTGATACATTATTATTAATTAAAGTCCACAGTTCACATTAGGGTTCACTCTTTGTGTTGTACAGTTCTGTGGGTTTTGACAAATGTATGTCATGTATCCACCATTACAATATCATACAGAATAGTTTCACTGCCCAAAAACTGTCCTGTGCTCCACCTATTTATCATTTCCCCTGCCCTGAAACTTTTGGCAACCACTTATCTTTTTAAAGTCTCTATAGTTTTGCCTTTTCCAAAATGTCATGTAGTTGGAGTGATACATCATGTAGGCTTCTCTGATTGGCTTCTTTCACTTAGCAATATGCATGTAAACTTTCTCCATGTCTTTTTTGTGGCTTGACAGTTCATTTCTTTATATTGCCAGATAATATTTCATTGTATGGATTTACCACATCTTGTTTATCCATTCCTCCATTAGAGCACATCTTGATTGTATCCAGGTTTTGACAATTATGAATAAAGCTGTTATAAACATCTGTGTGCAGGTTTTTGTTTGTATGTAAGTTTTAACTCATTTGGGTAAATACCCAGGAGCATGATTGCTGGATCATATAGTAAGACCATTTAGCTTTGTAAGAAATTGCCAAACTATCTTCCAAAGTGGTTGTGCCATTTTCCATTCCCACCAGCAGCAAATGAGAGTTCCCATAGCTTTATGTGCTCACCAGTATTTGGTGGTGTCTGTGTTTTGGATTTTCACCATTCTAATAGGTGTGTAGTGATATCTCATTGTTGTTTTAATTCCACAATGACATATGATATTTAACATATTTTCATATGCTTAATTGCTATTTGTGTATCTTCTTTGATGAGGTCTTTGTTTAGATATGTTGCCCATTTTTTAATTGGGTCATTTATTTTCTTATTGTTGAGTTTTAAGAGTTCTTTGTATATTTTGGATAACAGTCCTTTATTGGATATGTATTTTGAAAATATTTTCTCCCAGTCTGTGGCTTGTCTTTTCTTGACATCATTTTACTTTTAACCTATCTATGTCTTTACATTTAGGGTGGGTACCTTGTAGAAGGCATATAATTGTGTCTTACTTTTTTATCCAATTTGATAATCTTTCTTAATTTGTATATTTAGACTATTTATATTTAATATAATTATTGACATAGTTGGACCAACATTGATTTTTCTAGCTATTCCCTACTTGTTCCATCTGGTTTTTGTTCCTTTTTTCCTATTTTTCTGACTACTTTTGGATTGACTAATTTTTTATGATTCTATTTTGTCTCCATTATTGGTTTATTATTTATACCTCTTTTAAACAAATTTTAGTAGTTGTCCTAGAATTTACAATATACACTTTTAATTAATCACATTCAACCTTCAAATATTATACTACTTTATGTATCATTTAAGAACCTTATAATACTCCCAATTTCTCCTTCCCAATTTTGTGCTACAATTGTCATATATTTTCCTTTATCATATACTATACTCTAATACACTGCTACTGTTTTTGCTTTAGACAGTCAATTATCTTTTAGATGATTAATGATAAGAAAAAAATATCTTTTATATTTATCTTCATTTATCCATTGCCAGACACCTTTATTTCTTTGTGTAGATCCAAGTTTTTGTAGGGCAGGTCTATGGGTAATGAATTCTCTCAGCTTTTTAAAAAATTATTATTTCAGAATATTACAGGGGTACAAACACTTTGGTTACATAAATTGCCTTTGTACTGCTCAAGTCAGAGCTACAAGCATGCCCATCCCATAGACAGCACACACTGCACCCATTAGGTGTGAATTTACCCATCCCTTGCTTCCGCCTCCGACCTGCCCAACACCCAATGAATGTTACTTCCATATGTGCACATAAATGTTGATTGATCAGTACCAATTTAATGGTGAGTATATGTGGTGTTTGTTTTTCCATTCTTGTGATACTTCACTTAGAAGAATGGGCTCCAGCTCCATCCAGGAAATATAAGAGGTAGTTCATCATTATTTTTTTTATGACTGAGTAGTACTCCCAGCTTTTATTTGTCTGAAAAGATATTTAGGACTTATGATTTCCAGTCCAGCATGTAAGAAGTTTATAAGTTTCCCTCCATCCTAACAACAAATAAAAATTGAAAAAATCAACAACTCTTCTTAGACCTATTAGCGAAATGAGGTCATAAGGTAAACCTCTGTCCCCCAAATTGGAGAGAGAAACAGGCAGATACAGAAAGTCACAATTTACCAGAGCTGAAACGCATCTCCATGAGAACAGGTACCAGGATAGAAAAATCTGAACTGTGGTTGACAAATTATTGGAGGCTCAGTGTGGACAGCCTGAGTAATAAAAACTCCAGAGGATCCCAGTTACTGGGTGCCCTCACACTTTCGTGAGTTTTACCTTCAGGAGTGCTACCACATTCCCAGTGAAGATCAGAGGAAAATCCCCTTATGCTTCCAGCAGGGGGAGGAAAAAGGAACCATTTTGAAATGTGTCAGAGCATTCTGTTCTTGACAAGGCCTGCCCTCAGGAGAAAGCATTTTACCAGAGCCTTACCTGTGGAGTTTTATCAGAGCTTGACCTATCTGGAGCAAGGGAAATACCCAACTCCAGCCCCCTATAGCCATCCTGTCCCCCTTAATGGGGTGTGGGGAGGAGGGGGAAAGCTGAAAAGTACTGGTGAAGTTCACAGTCTAGCAGCATAGGCTCACTAAAAGCCTGAGATCTAATCATAGGACTGTAGAACACTTCCCCTCCCCCCATACCTTACCCCTGCATTACTAAAAGCCTATTTACCACAATTCCTTTTACTCAGTACATCATGCTCATCTTTCAACAAAATATTACAAGGCATACTAAAAGGCAAAGAACACAGTTTGAAGAGACAGAGCAAGCATCAGAATCAGACCCAGATATGGCAGGGATGCTGGAATTATCAGAACAGGAATTTTAAACAACTATAATTAGTATGCCAAGGGATCTGATGGTAATAATAGAAAACATGCAAGAACAGATGGGTAACGTAAGTACAGAAATGGAAACTCTAAGTAAGAATCAAAAGAAAATACTAGAGATAAAAATATATTAATAGTAACTGAAATAAAGAATGCCTTTGATTAGGCTTGTCAGTGTACTGAACATAGATATGGAAAGAGACAGTGAGATTGAAGATATGCCAAAAGAAATTTACCAAAATGAAAAACAAAGAGAAAGACTTTTAAAAAAGAATATTCAAAAACTGTGGGATAACCACCAAAAAATGTATGTACATGTAATGGTTATACCAGAAGGAGAAGAAACTGAGAAAGGAGCAGAAGCAATATTTGAAATAGTAATGACAGAATTTCCCTCGGGTTAATGTCAGGTGTCAAACCACAGATCCAGGAATCTGAGAACACCACACAGGATAAGTAAATTAGAAGAAAAAAACTCAAACCAAAAAACTATACCTAGACATATCATATTCAAACTGCAGAAAATCAAAGATAAAGAAAAAAATCATAACAGAAGCCAGAGGAAAAAAACACCTTACCTATAAAGGAGCAAACTTAAGAATTTATATCTGACATCTCCTCAGAAATCATGCAAGCAAGAAAAGAGTGGGGTGAAATATATAAAGCATTGAGAGAAAAACCCCCACCAACCTAGAATTCTGTGCTCTGCAAAATTATCCTTCAAAAGTGAAGGTAAGATAAAGACTTTCCCAGATAAAAATTGAGGGAACTTGTTAGCCAATAGTGCTGTATTGCAAGAAATGTTAAAAGAAGTTTTTCAGGGAAAAGGAAAATGATATAGGTCAGAAACTTGGATCTGTATAGAGGAAGAGCATCAGAGAAGGAGTAAGTGAAGGTAAAATAAAGTTATTTTTCTTATTCTTAATTGATGTAACAGATAACAGTTTGTTCAAAATAATAGCAACAATGTATTTAATTGTGTCTCTGTGTGTGTGTGTGTACACACTGATGTGTGCTTAACAACCTGTAAAATGAATGGCAACCATGGTACAAGAGATGGGAGGGAGGAACTAGAAATACTCTGTTGTCATTAGGTACTTGCACTACATGGGAAGTGGTATAGTGTTATTTGAAACTGGATGTGGGTGAGTTGTAAATATATATTTCAAACTCTAGGGCAACCACTTAAAAAAAGTAAAAAAAGAAGTATAACTAGTTTGGCAAGACAGGAGAGAAAATGGAATCATATAAAATGGTCCGTTAAAACCACAAAAGGCAGAAAAAGAGTGGAAAACAGAAATAGGAACAAAGAGCAAATGCAACAAATAGAAAACAATAATAAATATGGTAGACCAAACTATATCAATAACCACTTCATAGTCAATTTGGAAGACAGTTTGGCACTTTCTTACAAAACTAAACGTATTCTTCACCGTGTGATCCAGCGATTGCACTCCTTGGGATTTGCCCAAATTAGCTGAAAACTTATGTACACACAAAAACCTGCATATAGATGTTTATAGCAGCTTCTTTCATAGCTGGAAAAACCTAGAAGCAACCGAGATGTTCTTCAGTAGATGATTAGATAAATAAAACAGTATTTAATACATCTAGACAATGGAATATTATTCAGTGCTAAAAAGAAATGAACGATTAAGCCTCAAAAAGACATGGAGGAACATTAAATGCATATTGCTAAGTGAAAGAAGCCAATCTGAGAATACTACATAATGTATGACTCCAACTACATGACATTCTGGAAAAAGACAAAACTATGGAGACAATGAAAAGATTATGGGTTTGTTGGAAAGGAGAGATGAATAGCCAGAGCACAGAGAATTTTTAGGGCAGTGAACCTATTCCGTATGATACTGCAAAGGTGGATACAAGTCATTATACACTTGTCAAAACCCATAGAATGTACAACATCAAGAGTGAACCCTAATGTAAACTATGGACTTTGGGTGACAATGATGCGTCAATATAGGTTCATCAATTTAACATATGTACCGCTGTGGTACAGGACATCAATAGTGGGGGTGTTTGTGAATGTGTAGGGGCAGAGGTATATGAGAAGTCTGTACTTTCTGCTTAATCTTGCTATGAATCTAAAACTGCTCAAAAAGATAAAGTCTATTTTTTTAAAAGATTGTTCCCCTTCAGTTTATCTTATTTTTCTACCCATCTCACTGCACACTGTTCCCCTTCAGTTTAAAAGATTGTTTCACTGGGTGTAGAATTCTGGGTTGATAGCTTTTTTATTTCCTTTAGTCCTTTAAAAGTCTCACTCCATTGTCTTCTAGATTACGTAGTTTCTGAATATGTCTGCTATAATTCTTATCTTTGTTTCTCTATGTGTAATTTCTTTTTTCTCTTGTTGTGTTTATTTCCTATTTGTCTTTGGTTTTCAGCAGTTTGAATATGATGCATCTAAGTGTGATTTGTTCGTGGGGAGGTATTTTTCCTGATTGTGATCCCTGAGCTTCTTGGATCTGTAGTTTGTGTCTTTCATTATTTTCTGAAAATTCTTGGCTAATCTCTCTTTAAATATGTCTTCTTATGTATCTATTTCCTCCCCCTGGGATTCTAATTACATGCATGTTAGACCATTTGATATTATCTTACAGCTCCTGGAGACTGTGCTCTATTTTTGGGGTTTTGTTTTGTTTTGTTTTTTCTTTATATTTCAGTTTGAGTAATTTCTATTGCACTATCTTCAAGTTTCCTGAATCTTTTGTTGCTGTTTTGAATCTACAAAGGAGCCTGTCAAAGGCATTCTTCAGATCTCTTACTGTATTTTTTATTTCTAGCATATTCATTTGACTCTTTATGATTTTCATATTTCCACTGAAATTCCACTAAGCCTAGGAGAAGAGCTTCGTATACTTCCAGAAAAAAGGGGAGTTGAGTCAATTTAGTCAGTATGTGACCTGTGTTTGGGATTTTTTGTTGTTGTTGTTGTTGTTATTATGGTTGCCTTCAGTGTATCTCCAGCTTCAAAACATTGTGCTTAGGGTAGAGGCTGAGTTTCCAAAGTTGTTTTTTTCCCCCCTATGTTCCTGCTCTATCTGCAGCTTTCAGACTTCCCTATGTACCTGCACCTCAGAGGGATGTTTCTTGATGCACTCTTGCCTCTCCCCCAGCAATGACCTTCTGTTGCTTCCTACTCATGCTTGCTAGCCCAGTGGTGGGGAGCAGTGAGGGTTCTCTGTTGTCCTGGTCCAGCCTCAGTCTTAAACAGGATACAGACTGTGTCACCCTATGGAAGGGGCAGGAAATGACCTGGCTCCAGATCATTAGAGGTGTTCTACCACTGTGGGAGGGACAGAATACTCTCTCCTGGTCAAGACCCATCAAAGATACAAAGAAAAGTTTGTCGTGGAGAGAAGGGTCAGGATCACTGAGAAATCCCCAGAGATAGAGGGTGAGTCTTTCTTGTGAACACCCAGTGAAGGTCTGTAAAGGAAAAAATGAGAGGTGTGAATTTTCCTTGTGTCTGTGACTCCCAGGACTTCCATATTCTCACACTAGCCCACACTTTGCCTTTAGAAGTTTGTTTAAAAAAAAAGTATGTAAATTCTTCCTACCTGCTTCTGTGGTGCCCAGCATTTCTTCCTTTTGTATTCTGCCACAAACCAACCCTCGCTCATGTTCATTTCTCATTGGTGGCACCTGTCTTTCCTTAGATTTCAGACTTTTTGATTGCCCTGTGACCTCAGTTCTGTGAAGGGTTCAAGAGAAGTTATGATTTTGTAGTTTTTTTGGCTATTATTCTTGTTAGGATATGAGCAATATTCTTCCCAACTTTCTTCATCCTGGAATTCTTTGTTTTCAGAAATTTCTTGTATAATCCATCCCATATGTTTTTACTATGTACAATGCTAATTGATGTTCCCTTTTATTTATTTGCAATTTTGATATCCTCTTTGACCCAAAGTTATTTAGTGACTTTAAAAACATTTTAAGATAATTGAGACTTTTTTCTTTTGTTCTTTATTTCTATTGTTATAACAAATAATGTGGGCAATAAAATTTCTACTTTGAGAAATTTTTTGAGGTTGTTTTTATGACTTTTTGAGCAAAATATATTCAATATTTAAAGGATATAGTATTTACTATCACTATTAAGCCAAATTTAGTAATTATTAATAATAGTCAAATTCTCTGTATCTTTGTTTGTCTGCTTGATCTGTTAAAGATTGAAAGAAGTATATTAAGGGTGTTCATTATAATTATGGTTTTTACCAATTTTTTCTTGAATTTTCTTTATTTCTTTCTTGTTGTTTTAGTTTTTTTATAAACTGTTATTCAGCCCAGAAATATTTATGAATATTTGTCTTCATTTTGTATTACCATAACAAAATAGCTCTGGTTTCATTTAGTCATTTTTGTCTGTTAATACTTCTGATTCCTTATTTTGTGGATCTTTGCCCATCTATTTTCAATTCATCTGCTTGTGTCCATATGCACCACCAAAACCCAAGTTCAAGTTTACTGTCATCCCTTACCTAGACTATTGAAATAGGTTCCTAATTGGTGTCCTTGCCTGTACTTTTACCTTACAACAGTCCACTCAGCAGCCAAAGTGAATGCTGTCCAGCCTAAAGCTCTCCTGTGACTTCCCCCATGCTAGCCCTTCTTACCAGGCCTTATGCATGTAATCTGCCCCCAGCATACCTATCCAGCCTACCTCCTATCCTCTCCTCTTTGCCCACTGTGCTCTAGACATACTGGCCACATTTGTTTTCCTTAGCCATGCCATGCTTTTGCCTCAGGGCCTGTGCACTAGCTAGTCCCTTTACCTAGAAAGCTCCTTTTCATGACTAATGCTTTTTTTTCATCCAGGACTAAGTGCACTTAGTCACCTCTTCAGAGAATTCTTCCCTGACTACCCAATCTAAAGTAGCCATTCTGTCACCACGTCATTCTGTTATGTTGTTTTATCTTTTCTTCAAAGGATTTATTAGTATCTGAAATATTCTTGATTATTTATTCATTTGCTCAGTGAGAGAGATTACCTTGTATGTTGTCAACCGGCTCTCTCTGGCATCTGTAAGCCCGCACATCTCACGGAAGTTTTATTCAACTATTTCTTTGATTGTTAGGTTATCATCTAACCATCTCTGCCCTCCTAAAATTTCTCTGATACTCATTTTACCATGTCTGGAGTTTTCTCCTGGATATCATAATCTTTTTCTTTTTATGGTTTTTCTTCAGTTTGTCAGAGAATTTCTCTCTGGTTTGCTCACTAATTCACTGATTCTGTTTTTTTGTAGTATATAGTCTTCTGTTTACTGCTTCCATTAGGATTTTAAAACTGCAATTCTGCAATCAAGTGTTTTCGCTCCAAACTTTTTTCCTGATTATATTGTTCTTCTTGACACAATGTTCTTTGGACTTATATTGCAATTATTCCTCAGGTAGGGTCACTTCTTTTGAACTGTTAAATTTTTTTTGTTTACTTAACATTTTGATTTTTTTGTTGTTTACTGTCCATTACAAAGTGAGGCCTGGATTTGTCCAGCACTAGGAACTGAGGTAGATTTTGCCATACATACGTTATGTCTACTCTCCTTGAATGCTTACAGGCTTCAGGCTTTTTTTTTTTTTTTTTTTTGCTTATAGGCTTCTAAGGTGTGCAAGAGCATCATAAGGAGTGGGAATTATGGTGAAGGGAAGAGTCAGGTGTGATGTAGGGAATAGCCTCTTTCATCAAAGGGAGGTTCTCTAGCCTTGGAGAGTTAGAGGAAATGGTCACTGGTCTAGCTGTGTCTAAAGGTGGAATAAATGTACTAAAAAACTAGAGCCACCTCTCAGTTATCGGTATCAGCTCTGGCAGGAACACTTAGCATGGTTCCTGACACAGAGTTAGTACTCAAATGCATTTGTTGAAATGAACCAAAGCACACTGATTTCTGTTTGCCTGGCTCTGTCCTGAGTAATGTGGGGAAATTCAGAGATAATGAAAGCACAGCCCATTCCTACAAGGGGCTACATCTAATAGGGGCTATTAGCCATTTGAAAAAATTTCTCAAGAAATATAGATGTACTAAAATAAGGGAAGGTGAAATCCGACAGAGAGCGCGGTGAGTTGCAGAGCTTGGCCATCTCCCACAGGGCCCTCTGGGCCCTCTGGCTCCAGGCGAGTTGGGGTGAGCTGGGAGCCCCAAAACCAGCCGCTGCCTCTGCCTTACAGACACCCGGAGCCCTCGCTGTGGCTGCCTTCTGGCCCCGCCCAGGCCTGGAAGCAGCGGCAAAGGTCTCTCCCAACCCCACCTTGATGACCTGATGACCGCAGCGGCCTCTCCAAGGCCGGACTCTGCCGGCGGCTGGGTCTCCCGGCCCAACCCTGCTCATCTTAGGCGAAGTCCCCGCCGACTCTCCAGGACGAGGCGCCTTTGGGTGGCAGCGGGTGTGGCGGGCCAGGAAGAAATGCGGCTGCCGGATTGCCCCCGCGGAGGGCCGTTAGGGTTAGGAGGGCCCACGAAGATGGGTCTGTGGACGCAAGCTCGGTCACCTCTTTGGGCCCTGAAGCCCCGCAGATCCAGGCCCTCGTGTGACCGCTCTGTTCCAATTGGGCAAGCCCTACTTACTCCTGACAATGGTGGACAAAGGCCTTAACGGACCTGGAAGTTGAGCAGAGCCAGGGACAATGATGGGTGAACGTGTAACCTGCTCCATAAGCCAGAAAGTGTTTTTTTAAAATAGTGTTTTTAGTTCCTTCATATTTCAAATGCATTTTCAGTGTTCACATTGTGGCTAGGGCTGGCTGCTCTAAGTGGCCTTTACAGTGAGTTTTATCTCTACGCTGGTAGCTTAACAACTGTAATTTCAAAGTTGTTAAGGTGTTAACGAACCCACAAGGGAGGTTCACTGTTGCTCACCGCACAGAAAGCCAATTACTGAGACACGAGGATTGTCAAGGAAGAAAGGATTTATTGCAGGAGGCATGTCTTCTGGGAGAAGGGAGGAATAAATTGTCTCAAATCTGCCTCCCAGTCAACAGGGTCAGGATTTTTTCTGCAGGTGAAATGAATAATGTATGAGGAGAGTGAGCATCATTATGTGTTTGGGGTGGAGTGCAGGGCACGCAACTGCAGTGAGAAATCATGTTAGTACATATATCCCATGATCAAAAAATGGCAGATAAGTCTCTCCTATGGTGGGGATTTTAGTATTTTAATGAGCTAGGGGTTAATATTGGTCATTTTTTCAGCCTTGTGCACAGGCACAGTGGGTCCTTGGGCACAATCTTTGGTGGGGTATCGCTTATCTTGCCTTTTCTGGACAAATACGTGGTGTAAAGCTTTGTAGTTATCTTATGACTGCAAGGAGGCCCAGCCATTTCTGGGAAAGAAACTCAAAAGGGAATGTATCAGTGTAACAGTTACAAAGTCCTGGTCAGTAAATCTTACTGGCTTGGGAACGCGAAACATAAGAGAACTATTAAAAAAAAAAAAAAACATAAAAAAAGTTTTCTTGCTTATGGAGCTGGTTATAATTCCCCCCTTCTCTTTGTTTATTCCTCAATGTTGGGGAATCAGGGCATTGAACGATCTGGCTGTTCCCTGCGGAAATGGTGTGTAGTTGTGGTATGAGGAACGAAAAGGTTGACCCGGTTGTTGAAAGTACTCACGAGTCATAGGTGAATCACTGAACATCTCTAATACCGTTATTTGAGTGTTTTTGTCCATTGTTTTAAAATAACATTTTAGTCTACATTAAATTAATATGTTTGTCATGAGGTAAATCAAGATAATAAGTAGTAAAAGGGAAATGCTAAATTTTAAGATCTCAGAAAGAACAGAGCGAATATCCTGAGGAATCAAAGAGAATAATTTGGAGAACTAATATCATTTTAAATCATATCTGTTGAACTGTTGTAGCCATGTAGCTTGTTGTCTAATTTTATCAACATGTATTTTCACTTCTGTGGAGGTATTTATGTAAGTGTAGTATGAAGAATTAGTTATAAACTAAACACCCCTGTGTTCTGCTAAAATATAGTCAAAAGTAATGTGATTATCAAGAACCACTTGAGCTAAAGAGTCTAAAGATTTTTGTTGAGCAGCTATTGTTAATATAGTTTTGTTAGCTATCATTTTTAAGGTTATGGGTAGGTTGCAGAGCACATGTTGATGAGCCATCACTCTCCGCCAGAGTAGTAGGGTATACCCAAAGAAGTAGTCATCTCCATCTGGGATTTTCCCTGGGAGATACTGTTTTTGGGTTCCCCAGATGGAGTCTCTGTTAAGATCTATTATGGACTGAGAAGGGAGTGGTGAGGAGTTCTAATAAATAGGTGTCCCCTATTGTCTAGTTGTTTAAGTAATCATAAGCCCAAGGAGTTTTTAGGTTTATGTAACTATTTTTAGGTAACATTAGGGTTAAATTTTTAAACCAAGGGTCTGTATAAGGGAGTGGATTCTGTCCCTCTGGGAGCTGACAGGCTGTTAGTTTTCCAAAGTCTTGAGGATACAGTTTTTGTTGGCATACTATGGTACAGATAGATCCCACGGTCCTTATACAAGGGTTAAAACATTTGTTAATAAGATACTTTAAAGAGGGTGGTGTGGAAAAGACTGTAACAGTTGAGTTTTTATATAGGTGGTCAATTTAGAGAGACTGATTGCCCAGTAGAAAGTACACTTCTGAGTGTATGGGTCCCTATTGTCAGTTTATACATAATGTCTGATAAGGGGCTGGGTAAGAAAGAAACGTGGGACCTGTGAGAATGGAGTTATTAGTCATACCCTGTAGGTGATCCGAGAGACAGGGTTTTTGTAAGTTTAATGTATAGGAGGGTACATTAGTGAAATAGTACACAGGGATAACTATGGGATCAAAATGGTCTTGCACTGAACAAGGCTTAGGATGACAAGCCCAGTAGTGAGACAGGTTAGTGGAGGAGGCAATAGTTTCAGAAATTTTAACTAGAGAGTTGTCTCACCAGGCAAATAAAAAACTCCAAGGAACAAATAAGATGCATAGGGTATATAACTTTATGTTGCTTATCTTTTTGTGGAAGAGTAACTTTAAGTCTTTTAAGGGATCACAAGCCCACTGATCCTCCAGTCTCCCTGAGGGTGGTGAATTTTGGAGGTGTGGGGTCTCTGGTAGGGGTGCCTCTTTTATTCAAGTGTGGTGAATCCACAGCTTAACTCTTATGAGTTTAACTGATGAGTGAGTTGTCAGGAGCACCTCAAAAGGGCTGATCCACAGTGGCTGTAGTTGATCTTCAGGATGCTGGTTTCTCCAGGTTTTCAGTAACACCTGTCTCCTGGCTTTATGGAATGAAGGGGCATGTCCGTTGGAAACTGGAGCCTGTTGGAAGCAAACTCAGAGATACTAATTATCAAGCTGTTTTACATATGAGTGAGTCTCCATCTCTGGGGGCAGACGTCATTGGATGAGCCCTGGCTGGAAGCTCTTAAGAATGGTTCTGCATATAAAGTTTAAAAAAAAAAAAATTTATTTTTTAATTTTTTTTTTAATTTCAGAATATTATGGGGGTACAACACTTTGGCTATATGTATTGCCCATGCATTGCCCGTGTCAGAACTACAATCGTGGTCATCCCCCAAACTGTGCTCCCGGCATCCATTCAGTGAGAGTTTTTCCCATCCCCTCCACCCCCCTCCTGCCTGCCCGCCCCCTGATGAATATTATTGCCCTGTGTGATGTAAGTGTTGATCAATTAGTACCAATTTGATGGTGAGTACCAGTGGTGCTTGTTTTTCCATTCCTGTGACACTTCACTTCGAAGAACGGGTTCTAGCTCCAACCAGGATAATACCAGATGTGTTAATACACTATTGTTTTTTATTGCTGAGTAATACTCCATGGTATCCATATACCACATTTTATTAATCCACTCGTGTATTGATGGACACCTGGGTTGTTTCCACATCTTTGCAATTGTGAATTGTGCTGCTATAAACATTCGTGAGCAGATGTCTTTATTATAAAATGTCTTTTTTTCCTTTGGGTAAATACCCAGTAGTGGGATTACTGGGTCAAATGGTAATTCTACTTTTAATTCTTTGAGGTATCTCCATATAACTTTCCATAGAGGTTGTACTAATCTGTAGTCCCACCAGCAGTGTATGAGTGTTCCTATCTGTCCACATCCCCGCCAACATTTGTTGTTTGGGGATTTTTTGATATGAGCCAATCTCACTGGAGTTAAGTGATATCTCATTGTGGTTTTGATTTGCATTTCCCTGATGACTGGAGAAGTTGAGCAATTTTTTATATGTTTGCTGGCCATTATTCTGTCTTCTTTTGAAAAGTTTCTGTTCATGTCCTTTGCCCATTTTTTAATAGGGTTGTTTGATTTTTTCTTGTTGATTTTCCTAAGTTCTGTATAGATTCTGGTTATCAGCCCTTTATCAGAGGTGTAGCATGCAAATATTTTCTCCCATTCTATAGGTTGTCTGTTCCCTCTAGTGATAGTTTCTTTGGCTGTGCAGAAGCTTTTTAATTTGATCAGGTCCCATGTATTTATTTTTGTGGCTGCTGTGATTGCTTTGGGGGTCTTCTTCATAAATTCATTGCTTAGGCCAATGTCCATAAGAGTTTTTCCAATGTTTTCTTTGAGAATTCTTATGGTTTCATGTCTTAGGTTTAGATCTGTTATCCATTGTGAGTTGATTTTTGTGAGAGGTGAGAGGTGTGGGTCCAGTTTCAGTCTTCTACATATGGCCATCCAGTTTTCCCAGCACCATTTACTGAATAGGGAATCTTTTCCCCAGTGTACGTTTTTCTGGAATTTGTCAAAGATCAGGTGACTGTATGAGGTTGGTTTTATATTTGGGTTCTCAGTCCTGTTCCATTGGTCTACGTGTCTGTTCTTGTGCCAATACCATGCAGTTTTGGTTACTATAGCCTTGTAATATAGTTTGAAGTCTGGTAGGTAGATGCCTCCCAATTTGTTCTTTTTGCTTAAGATTGCTTTGGCTAGATGGGGTCTTCTCTGGTTCCACACGAGGCATAGAATTATTTTTTCTAGATCAGCAGAAAATGATGTTGGTATTTTGATAGGGACTGCATTGATTCTGTAAATCACTTTAGGTAGCAAAGCCATTTTTACTATGTTGATTCTGCCTATCCAAGAGCATGATAGGGTTTTCCATCTATTTACAACCTCTGCAATTTCTTTTCTCAGTGTTTCGTAATTCTCTCTGTATAGGTCTTTGACCTCCCTAGTAAGATATGTTCCTAAATATTTAATTTTCTTTGGTGCTATTGTGAAAGGTATTGCATCTTTAATTTGTTTCTCGGCTTGATTATTATTAGCATATATATTAGCTATGGATTTGTGTGTATTAATTTTGTATCCTGAGACTTTGCTGGATTCATTTATCAATTCCAGTAATCTCTTGGTTGAATCTTTGGGGTTTTCTATGTATAATATCATATCATCTGCGAATAGTGAAAGTTTGACCTCTTCTGCCCCCATCTGGATGCCCCTGATTCCTATGTCTTGCCTGATACCTCTGGCCAGGACTTCCAGCACTATGTTGAAAAGAAGTGGAGATAGTGGGCACCCTTGTGTAGTTCCAGTTTTAAGGGGGAATGCTTTCAATTTTTCCCCATTCAGTATGATATTGGCTGTGGGTTTATCGTATATGGCTTTAATAGTTTCGAGGTATGAGCCATCTATGCCTATGTTGTTAAGAGTTCTTACCATAAAAGGATGCTAGATTTTGTCAAAAGCCTTTTCTGCATCTATTGAAAGGATCATATAATCTTTGTTCTTGCTTTTATTTATGTGGTGAATTACATTTATAGATTTGCGTATGTTGAACCATCCCTGCATCTCGGGAATGAAGCCCACCTGATCGTGATGGATTATTTTTTTGATGTACATTTGAATTCGGTTTGCAAGGATTTTATTGAGAATTTTTGCATCTATATTCATAAGGGATATTGGTCTGTAGTTTTCTTTTTTTGTTGTGTCCTTTCCTGGCTTTGGTATCAAGGTGATATTGGCTTTGTAGAATGAGTTTGGGAGGACTCCTTCCTTCTGGATATTTTCAAATAATTTCTGCAGTATAGGCACCAGTTTTTCTTTGTAGGCTTGGTAGAATTCAGGTGTAAACCCATCTGGTCCAGGACTTTTTTTTGTGGGAAGATTTTTTCTTACTGCTTCGATTTCGGTGCTTGATGTTGGTCTGTTTAGAAATTCTGTTTCTTCCTGGTTGAGCCTAGGGAGGTAGTATGTTTCTAAGAATTTGCCTACTTCCTCCACGTTTTTGTGTTTGTGGGCATAGAGATTTTTGTAGTATTCGAAGATGATGTTTTGTATTTCCACGGTATCAGTTGTGACCTCTCCTTTTTCATTTCTAATTGAGCTTATTAGAGTCCTTTCCTTTCTGCTTCTGGTCAACCTGGAGAGTGGCCTGTCTATTTTGTTTATCTCTTCAAAGAACCAATTTTTTGTTTTATTAATCTTCTGTATTGTTCTTTTGTTCTCGATTTCATTTAACTCTGCTCTGATCTTGGTTATTTCTTTTCTTCTGCTGGCTTTAGGATTGCTTTGCTCTTCCTTTTCCATTTCCTTAAGATGATTCATTAGTTACTGATTTGTGACCTTTCTGTCTTTTGGATGTGGGTGTTTAAGGCGATAAGTTTTCCTCTCAGGACTGCTTTTGCTGTATCCCACAGATTTTGATAACTTGTGTCCCCATTATTGTTTAGTTCGAAGAATCTTTTGATTTCCATTTGAATCTCCTCCTTGACCCAATAGTCATTCAGCAACAGATTGTTTAGTTTCCATGTTTTTGGATGAAGATGTGAGTTTCTGTTGGAATTGATTTCTAATTTTATTCCGCTGTGGTCTGAGAAGATACATGGTATGATTTCTATTTTTTTTGAATTTGTTTAGATCTGTTTTGTGGCCTAGGATGTGGTCAATTTTAGAGAAAGTTCCATGAGGTGATGAGAAGAATGTATATTTGGTGTTATTTGGGTGGAGTTTTCTGTAGATATCTGTTAGGCCCAAATGTTCTAGAGTCCTGTTTAGGTCCTTTGTTTCTTTGTTTATTTTTTGTTTGGAGGATCTGTCCAGTTCTGTCAGTGGGGTGTTGAAGTCCCCTGCTATTATGGCATTGCTGTTTGTTATGTTGTCTAGATCCAGCAGTATTTGCTTTATGTACCTGGGCGCTCCTGTGTGGAGTGCATAAATGTTTAGGATTGTTAAATCCTCCTGTAAGATTTTTCCCTTCACCACTATATAGTGTCCATTTTTGTCCTTCTTTACTTTTGTTGCTTTAAAGTTTATATCATCTGAAATAAGGATGGCTACTCTGGATTTCTTTCGGTTTCCATTAGCCTGGAAAATTGTATTCCATCCTTTCACCTTGAGTCTGAATGCGTCTTTTTGTGTAAGGTGTGTTTCCTGAAGAGAACAGATACTTGGCTTGTATTTTTTAATCCATTCAGCCAGCCTATGTCTCTTCAATGGGCAATTCAAGCCATTTACATTTATTGAGAGAATTGATATTTGGGGTAAATTTCTGATTATTCTATTGGGTGGTGTCTTTTGTTTTACCTCTTGCATCATTGTGGAATCTGGTTTCTGGGGTTTTACCTTTTGCGTAGTTTTACATAGGTGGGTGTCTGTTGTGCTGATTAGTGTACAATGCAGGTCTAAGCACTTCTTGCAAGGCCGGTCTGGATTTTGCAAATTCTATCAGTGATTGCTTGTCTGGAAAAGTCTTTATTTCTCCCTCATATAAGAAGCTTAGTTTGGCAGGATACAGAATTCTGGGTTGGCCTTTGTTTTGTTTTAGGAGACTGATGATGTCTCCCCATTCCCTTCTGGCTTGTAAGGTTTCAGCTGAGAAATCTGCAGTTAATCTGATCGGTTTCCCTTTGTAGGTTACCTGTTCTTTTCGTCTTACAGCTCTGAGGAGTGCCTCTTTTGTGTTTACTTTGGTCAGTCTAATAATTATGTGGCGTGGTGAATGCCTTTTCATGTTGAGTCTCCCAGGAGTCCTGTGTGCTTCTTGTACTTGGATATTGAGATTTCTGGCTAAGCCATGGAAATTTTCCTCTATTATTCCTTCAAATAGATTTTCCAGCCCACGCGAGTTTTCTTCCTCTCCCTCAGGGATGCCTATGATCCTTATGTTTGGCCTCTTTACATAGTCCCACATTTCTTGTATGCTTTTCTCATGCCTCTTGTTATTGTGTTCTTTCTCTTCGACTGATTTATTTAGCACATAGGAGTTGTCTTCTAGCTCTGAAATTCTTTCCTCTGCATGGTCCAGCCTATTCTTAAGGCTTTCCACTGTGTTTTGTAGATCCTTGAATGCTTCTTTCATTTCTAGGATTTCTATTTGATTTTTCCATAATATTTCTGTTTCTTTGGAGAATTTTTCATTCATTTCTTGCATTTTTCTTGTGGTTTCTTTGTGCTGGGATTCAATTTTCTCTTGAATTTCATTGAGCTTTCTTATAATCCATAAACGAAATTCCTCTTCTGTCATTCTACCCATTTCATTTGAGTTGGTATCCATTGCTGAGGAACTGATGGTTTCTTTTGGGGGTGACTTTTCACTTTGATTCTTCATGTTCCCTGAGTTCTTTCACTGGCTTTTTCTCATCTGGCCTCTTGGTTGAAAGCTGGGGGTGTTAGGGCTAGTTTATGGCCCTATCTCCAGGCCCACAATTTTCGTTCCTTGGCAGAGCCAGGGAGAGAAGTAGTGGCCTGTATTGCCTTAGGTGTATTTTAGCAAGTTTGGTGGATCTTGAGTTATCTCTGGCCTGTTGTCTTCTCCTCTTCCCGGTGGAGTGTGGTGAGAATGACCTCCCAGCTTGGGCTCTAAGCTAGTGAATTGTACTTGAGGATATGAGTCCACAGCTCCCTATTAGCTAGGTATTCTGTTATGTCTGTGGCAGACTCTGATCCCCCAGTTGGGGTATGTGAAAGCCCTGCACTTTGGGAGGGGTCTTGTAGCTCCTAGGGGTTTCTTTGACCCTGCTCCTCCTGAGGTGCAGGTAGAAACACAATTTCTTTTGGCTGCAGTGTGAGAGCTGAATTGGGAATATTCTACACAGCTCAGAGGTTAGGTATCTAGCCACGTGTGTCTGCCCTTCTGATGTGCGTCTCCGCGTGATACTGGTTGATAGGGGGATCTCCAATTGTGCACCCCTTTTCCACCACTAGGCCCCAAGGCGAGGTGGGTGGCCATCTCTACCCCCAGCAGTCTCCACCGGGGGGATGTTCCCATGGGGAGGTGGGCATAGTGGCCACTGGAAGCGCTCTTGGATGGTGCAAAATTCCCTAATGAAGTGGGCAGGGTTATGGGGAGCTGTTCTGGTTCAGCCTGTGGCTCTTGAGATATTTGGTTGCCATGAGAACTGGCAGTTATACCAAATGAGTCACTATAGCCAGCAACCTTCAAAATGACTGACCTCTGGGGTACAGGAGGGCTGGAACCTGAAGGGCGGACACTAGGACCAGCACAGAGCGGACTTGTCAGAGGCCACAGCCACGGTAGCAGGACCAGACAGATGAGCTTCAAACTGTTTCCAATACACTACAGTTCCGGGATCTCGTCCCACCTGGAACCCACGAATGCAGCTATCCCTGGCCACCAAAGGCAAAGCCTGTCTCGCCTCAGCGGAAGAGCCCCGGGCCGGGCCGGGGCGGGGCGGAGCCAGAGACGCGGCTCACAGCTCCGGGAGGGCGGCTTTAAGGATGGCTGCTGCCGCCAGCCTGGCGCACAGCAGGGCTCCGATCGCGCCGGGAGTGCAGCTTTTCTCCACCGGCAGTTGCTAGCAACCTTTAAGGGCGTGTCCCGCTCTCCGTTAAACTCCTGGGCCCAGTCCCGCTGACTTCTAGTGGCGCAGTGCTGGCCTGTGGGTTCCCGCGCACTGTCCCGGGAAGCTGTATCTCCGCTCTGTCCCTGCCCGATTCCTCCCCAGCCCTCAGCAGTCTCTCTATATTGCAGCTGAGAGTTGCGTTTGGCTCTGGCAATTGCTTTCTCTCCACAGGGTCTGCTGCCTTGCGCAACAGCTTTGCCCCAACTCTGGGCTTGTCCCTGACTGAGTGGATAGGGAGGTGCGTAACCGCTTGGGGGTCAGGCCGCCCCGCGCCGCGTCCTTCCCGCGCTCTGGGCTCTATTGTGCTCTGTGCACTCTCCGATCTTTGTGAAAACTTTGTACCTGTTTTCTTGGGCTAGGCGTTCCGCGTTGTTTCTCTATAATTCACAATGCTGTTTTCGGAGTGAGTGGTCCGTGCTTGCAGGTAGCCGCTGGCGTTTTTCACCCCCTTCCCTGGGAGCGGTGCGGTGGTAGGACTCTATCACACCGCCATTTTTCCCCACCTCCTTTTGCATATAAAATTTTAAAGGGGCTAAGTGTCAGTTTACTTCTAGAGGCCACCTGAATTTTTAACAGGGCAAGGGATAATACTTTGTCCAAAGTTAAATTGGTTTCTTGACAAATTTTGGAGAGACTTTTTTTTTAAGGTTCTGTTCATTTGTTTAGTTTTTCTTGAAGACTGGGGTTTCCATTATGAATGTAGTTTCTAATCAATTTTTAAAATTCTTGATTTTTTTTGGGTGATTTTGGCAACAAAGGCTGGTCTGTTATCACTTTGGAGAGTTGATGGAAGTCCAAACCTAGGAATAATTTTTTTTTTAAAAGGGCCATAGTGACTTCTGATGTCTGTTTAGTCTTGGTGGAGTAAGCTTTAACCCATCTTAAAAAAGTATCAACAAAGACCAGTAAATATAAAAAATTTCCAGGGACTTGGGGCATCATGGTAAAGTCTACCTGTCTTTTCTTGGGAAATTCCTTCTGCATTGTGTTTCTTTCTTTAGGGGTGGCTGTGAGGTTCCGGGAGGCTTTGGGTTATTTTTCAAGCATACAGGGAAGTTTTGGATTACTGTTTGAATAGTTCTCTGTAAGTTGGGCCCAGACGTGTGAGGCTTATCCATTGTAAGGTGGCATCTCATCCAAAATGGGTACTTTGATGAATCTGCTCAAGTGCTGGTCTAGAAAGTGTTTCAGGAAGGAGAACTTTTTCTTTTATGTTTGTGAGCCAATTTTGATCATTATATTTTGAGAATCTCCATTCCTTAGTTCTTTTTAGATCCTTTTTAGAATACCAGGGATCATGTTTATCTAACTGAAGAGAGGGAATAGGAGTCAGTTGATAATTCATTTGTCAGGCTACCCTTTTTGCCATTAAATATACCATTGTATTTCTTTTTGTAATATGAGTGTCTGTTTTTTGATGTCTTTGACAGTGTATGATGGCTACCTCCTTAGGCAGTAAAACTGTTTCTAATAATTCAAGAATCTGAAGCCCATATTTAATTTCTTTGTTTTTAGAAGATATCTTTGCTCCTTCCAAATAGCTTTTATGTACCACCGTAAAAGCATATTTAGAATCTGTATAAATATTTATGCTTATTTTTTCCATGATATAGGGCTCTGGTCAATGTAATTAATTCTGCTTTTTGGGTGGACATTTCAGAGGGTAGGGCTCATGTCTCAATTACCTGTTGGCTGGTAACCACAGCATACCCAGCTTTCCATTGTCCATGTTTTGTGAAGCTGCTCCCATCTGTGAAGAATTCCTCATCTGGGTTTGACAAGGCCTGATCAGCCAAATCTGGGCAGCTAGAATATACCTGGTCAATAATTTGAATGTAATCATGAACCAGGGAGTGAGAGTCCATAGGCAGCAAGGTGGCAGGATTTAAGGTAGATACTGTCTTTAGAGTTACATCAGGATTATCTAACAGAGTAGCCTGATATTTGTCCAACCAACCAACCATCAACCAATAGCCCCCCTTCTGTTCTAGTAGGGGTAACACATAATGTATGGTATGAACAGTTACTGCTATCCAAGCATAAACTTTTCAGCTTTTTGTAAAATATCACAAATAGCAGTAATTGCTCTCAAACAAGTGGGCTTAATCTCTTTCTTTGTTTTGTGGGGCAGTGGTTCCTGTAGGGGGGATCCCCTAGAGTTTTCTGTCAGAAGTGCTGTCAAAAGTTTTGCCTTTTGTTTTATTTTACATACCTTTTTTTTCTTTTGTTGTTTTTTAGTCTGTTTATGGTTTATAATTCACTTTAACCAAATGAAATGTGGGCAAAGTGAGAACCCCGTCTAATTTCTATAACTTTTGCTGGATATCAGGCATGCTCTGGCCAATAAAGTTCATGTTAATTAACCTTGAATTATCAGGACTTTTTGGATCTATATTAGTATATTTCCGATATGTCTCCATAATCCTCCCTAGGAAGGCTGATGGATTTTCATCTGTTTTCTGTCTTATCTCCTGGACCTTGTTCAGGCTTTTAGTTTTGGGGACCCCTTTCCGAGGCCAGCCAGGATGTAGTCTCAAAAATGTTGAATCTTACCTTTATCTCCATTGTTCGGGTTCCACTTGGGGTCATGTGTTGGGATGGCTAAATTAGCTCTAGTTCTCACCTGGTTATTTGGGTCTTCCACATGTAATAGGTCAGTCTCTACTCGAGTCTTTTCCAGGACAATGTGATGTTCCTTGGAGGTTAATAGTATGTTAAGCAGGCTCTGGACATCTGCCCATGTGGGGTGACATTTGGTGAAAATAGATTCAAATAGATTAATTATATGTTTTGGGTCATCCCTGTAGGCAGGATTATTCTGTTTCTCATTGTATAAGTCAGAAGTGGTATGTGGGTTATAAACCCACATTAATCCAGCTGGTTGTCTATTTTTATTTATTTTTTCTATAGGGACCTATCTCAAAGGAAGTTGGCCTATTGGGGAGGAGGGAGGACCCTGACCAAATTGTGTGCCAGGTGTGCGAAGGAGAGACCATGTTCTCATGTTTCCCATGACTATCCTCAGAGAAGGAAGAAAGTGAAGGATAGATGGCTGGAGGAGTCAACAGGGGTGAAGAAAGGGGTCCAGAGTCATAAGGGAGGGCAGGAGAGTTAGGAGAGGGATTTCCTAAAGAAATTAGGGCGGTAGCCGGAGCCGCCGCTGTAGTTGAAGCTGTCACTGGAGCCACAGCCACAGCCTGAGCCTGAGCCTGAGCTGATGCTGTAACAGCTGGAGCTGCTGCCATGGCTGCCCAAAGGTCTTCTTTAATATGGGACTTTCCTTCTGATGGCAAGACGGGGTTCTTAGATCTGGCTTTTTGTTCCCTGACCTTCTTGAAGGCTCTGTCTTCTGTACTAGATCCTAACATTTTATTCGATCTGGCTTGTTTTGATACAGAAGCATAAAAGACTGTACATAAGGGATTTTATCTCATTGCCCAACATGATGATAAAATAAATCTAATTGAAGAATAGTATTGTAGCTCAATAATCCATTAAGGGGCCATATCTCCCCAGACCTGAGAGAGTGTTGGGGCCACACAGTATTATAAAAATACACCTTCTTTTTATTTTTGTATAGTCTCATAGCTATATTCAGACAAGTTTGTAAAAGATGGTTGGATCAAATTGTTTTTGACAAAGTTGGAACTTGTTCACATAGTCAAATTTTAGTTGTCTCAGTAGGTAATGTAGTGAAAACTATGGACCAAAGTTTTCAGTAAAGTAGGTTTTATAGCAGTTTGAGTTTTTCTTTTAAAAAGGCCTCTTTAACCTTTTTTTTCTTCCCTTTAGTTCTAAATGAGTTTTTAGTGTTCACACTGTTGCTATAACTGGCCATTCCAAGTGAATTAATGATAACATAGACACTGAGTCCTATCTCAACTTGGTAACTCAGTAACTGCAGTTCACAAGCAGGCAGAAAATGAAATATTTAACAAACTTTACATTTTAACTCTATAGTGGTAGGCTGACCATTTGAGCTCTGAAATTTTCTTGATGTAATTTGCCCATCAGTTTAAACATGTGTACAAGAACAGAACATAATATGTGAGGACCAGCTGGAGTCCTAGAAAACCTGGCATCTCTTTAAACTTTCTCACAGTACATTTACATGTCAAATACTAATATATATAAACACTCAATACAAAAAAAAATTGGAGGTTTTAAACACAAGCCCGGAAGGCCACATCAGACAAAACAAAACTCAAAACAAACAGAATACTTCTAACCAATTTTTACAGAGGGAGACTGGAGAGACATTGTCAAGAATCTTATCTCAAACCAACCAGTACCACAAATGACCTGTCCTAGGTCCAAATGGTATAAAAGCCCAAACAGCAGAGACAGGATTCCCAATGTGCACTAGTTTTGAAGAATGCAGTTGAAAGGGCTACATTCAGGGATCGAATTCTGATTTCTCATAGTCACACACGAACACACACACATACCAAAAGGACTGTAATTCCAACAAATAAGCCTAAGGAGGGTCCAATACAAACAGTCAGAGGTCTCTGAAACTCTCCAAATGGAGAGGGGAGGTTTCAGGTCCTACTTTCCCAAATGGTTGAGGCTCTCAACCCAAACAGGAATTCCAGAGAAACTCCCCAAATGGAGAGAGGAGTTTTTCTGCAGCATGGTACCCTCAAATAACACCTGTCTGGATGCAAATGTCAAAATCCAAAGGCCAAAGGTCCATTCTTCCCCGACAATCAGGGATGCGTTTGGGGCTGGTGACAGCAAAGCTGGTGGGAGAAACCAAAATGAACCTCTGGCAGAAACTCAGCTGGGCAGCTGCTAGGGAGGCTTTAAAGTCTCTCCCCATTCCACAGTCACCAAGCCATGAGCAATGGATCCCAGATAAGCCCCCAAATTGTTAACAAACCCACAAGGGGGGTTCAATGTTGCTCACTGCACAGAAAGCCAATTACTGAGACAATGAGGATTGTCAAGGAAAGAAAGGATTTATTGCAGGAGGTGCACCTACTAGGAAGAGGGAGTTATAAATTGCTTCAAATCTGCCTCCCTGATCAACAGGGTCAGGGGTTTTTCTGGAAGTGAAATGAATAATGCATAAGCATCATTATGTGTTTGGAGTGGAGTGCAAGGGCACGCAAGCACAGTGAGAAATCATGTTAGTACATATAGCCCATGATCAAAAAAATGGTGGGTGAGTCTACCCCAGGGCAGGGATTTTAGTATTATAAGGAGCTTGGGGTTAATATTGGTCATTTTTCAGCTTTGTGTGCAAGCTCAGTAGGTCCTTGGACACAATCTGTGGTGGGGTATAACTTATCTTTTCTTTTCTGGACAAATGGATGGTGTAAGTCTTTATAGTTATTTTGTGACCTCAAGGAGGCTCCACCGTTTCTGGGAAAAAAAACTCAAAAGGGAATGTATCAGTGTAACAAAAAGTTACAAAGTTCTGGTCGACAAATCTTACTAGCCTGGGAACTTGAAACATAAAAAAACTATAAAAAAAGTTTTCTTGCTTATGGAGCTGGTTACGTAGGTAGAAAATAGACAGAGAGCTCTCAGTAAGATTTGATGACAAAAACTTTGTAACTTTGTTGTACTAATACATTCCTTTGGATTTCTCTCCCAGAAACAGCAGGAACCTCCTTGCAGCCAGGAGGTAACTACAGAGTTTTACACCACCTGTTTGTCCAAAGAAAACAAGATAAGCAATACCCCACCACAGATTGTGCCCAAGGACCCACTGAGCCTGCACACAAGGCTGAAAAAATGACCAACATTAACCCCTAGCTCAGGTGAGTGCTGTTTGAAGATATCATGCAGTGGAAAAACTCCTCTCTCCATCTGTGGAGTTTCTCTGGAATTCCCATTTGGGTTGAGAGCCTCAACCATTTGAGAGAGTAGAACCTAAAAACTCCTCTCTCCATTTGGAAAATTAATAATCACATTGATCTTGACTATATTTTAGCAGAACACAGGGGTGTTTGTGTTATAACTAATTCTTCATATATATATATATACACATACATATATATGTTCATATATTCTACTATACTTATATAAATACCTTCACAGAAGTGGAAATACATGTTAATAAAATTAGACAACTAGCTTCCAAGCTTCATGGTTATAACAGATTAACAGAAATGATCTAGAAATGGGAATTTGGTTCTCAGGACTATTTTCTTGGATTCCTCAAAATATTCACTCTATTCTTTCAGGAATTTTAAAATTTAACCTTTCCCTTTTACTACTGATTTTCTTGATTTACCTTATAAAAATATATTAATTAAATGTGGACTAAAATGTTGTTTCAAAACAACAAACAAAAACACTCAAATAATGGTACTAGAGACATTCAATCATTCACTTTCAACAACAGACTCAAAACTTTCATTCCCCATACCCCAACTAACCCCCACTTCAACAAAAAACAACCAGCTCAGTCGACACCCTGTCTTTTAAAGAGGTTGCCAATGTATGACAAAAGTAGACTTAGTAAGCTAACATTTTGTACACTTTGTGTTAAAATTCATAGAAAGGCTGTCTTCTGAAAAGGACTTTTGGAAGTGAAATGATAACAACACAACTAAGTGACATATGTGCCTATATCCACTAGGTTGGTGGTGGAGAGGAGTTGGAAGAAATGAAAGATTCTAGACCAGAATGTTCCTATTTAGAAGATACTTTCAGATATAACCATTGTTATGTGTGTGTAGTTTATTCAACACTGCTGTGTATATAGTGGACAAACTTAAGTCCTTATTTAAAACATCTAGTTTTTTTCTAGATGTTTAGAAGTGCACAAAGTATTTTAAAAGTAGAGGTAGTAAATGACACCTTTTGTAGATATCATTTTGTTAAAATTCATGTGAAATACTGTCTTTTGGAAACTGAATGATCAAACCACTTGTCTGAGCAGTACACATTATTTGTGCTGGTTCAGGGAGGAAGGAGAAGAAAGTGCAAAGGGCTTTATACCAATGTGGTTATGGTGAGGCAAGATTGACTATTGTCCCTTATGTCTGTGCATTTTATTTTACTTTGCTGTATATGTAGTGTATATAAAGGACAAATGAGTCCTAATTTACAACACCTAGTCTTTGTACATGTTAAAGAGGTTGCCCGTACGACAAAGTAGAGTTAGTAAACTAATACATTGAGTAGACTTTGTGTTAAAATTCACGGGAAAGACTTTTTAAAAGCACTTCTGGAAGTGAAATTGTTAAAATTCCCTCCAAGCATTACAGATGCTTAGACCTGTCCACTGGGTTGGTAGAGGTGGGAAGGGGAAGGGTTCTAGGCCAGAATGTTCCTATTTAGAAGACACTTTGAAGTTATAAGCTTTGTTATGAGTGTGCACCATTTATTCAATGCTACTGTGTATAGTGGAAAAAACTTAAGTCCTGTTTCAAACATCTAGTCTGTATATATGTTTAAAAGTACACAACATATGTTAAAAGTAGAGGGCCAAAGTAACACCTTTTAAGTGTTTTTTGTTATTTCATAGGAGTGGTTGGTTGCATTTGGGGAATGGAATTGTTAAACTTGCTGTCTTGGAGAGTATGCTGTCACTGGGTGGTGGGGGGAGGGAGGAGGAAGTATGCAGAGAAGGGTTCTGTGCCTGTGAGTTAGATTAGTTCAGACTGCTTAACCATTGTTCTATATGTGCATTTTAGTTAATACTGCTGTGTATTAAAGGATAAACAAATCCTAAAAAGAAAAAGAAAAAGGAAAAAGAAAAAGAAAAGAAAAGAAAAGAAGGGAAGGCTTCCTCTGGACTGGATAGTTGGGAAAGTCTTCCAAAAGGGGACAGTATTAGCTGGGTCTTAAAGAAGTGGTTGGAAAAAGGAAGGATGTGGTTAGGGCGGACTGGATGGTGGGAGGAACTGATAAAGATGATGTAGAGGCCCTAATCAGCATGATGTATGTGGGAGAAGTAAAAGGATCAGTTGATCTGGGACAGATAAGTCATGCAGGGTATAGAGTATGTAGGCCCTGGCCCAGTGAGCATGAACCTGATTGCTAAGCTTAGGATTTTGGTCTTTTCATTGTGGCTGCAGTAAGGTGTTGGAGGCTTTTGAACCAGAAATAAAGAGCTATGGTTAGAACTGCTTCAGCAAGCTGTGCTGGTACATTTCCATTGGTATGAGATGGATATGATGCAAGATGTCTCCTCTTGTCTTTTTCTTCCTTCACCCCGTCTGCCTTGTCTCTATTTCTTTTCTTCCCCCAACCTGGATCAGCCTCTTGGGATATTCCCTGAAGTGGCTTCTGATTCCTACCATCCCCAAAACAGTAACAAAGTCAGCACCAGACAATTTAATTGCTAGTGGCTACTACAATCTGAGCCCTGGTTAGTATTCCAGATACAGGAGAGATATTAGAGATTTCCAAAGGGGAATTCTGCATCCTGGACTCTGACCTGGAGGCCTGCAAGATGGATGTGGGTGAAAACATTTTTGCATGTGGCTTATGAAAATTAGCCTTAAGAAAAGAAATAACAAATGGAAAGAAGATCATACTGTTGATCCTTGAACAACACGGCGGTTGGGGCACTGACTCCCCAAGCAGTTGAAAACCCACATGTAACTTTTGACTCCCCATAAACTTTACTAATAGCCTACTGTTGACTGGAAGTCTTACCCATAACATAAACAGTCAATTAACACATATTTTGTATGTTATATGTATTATTAATATATACTGTATTCCTATAATAAAGTAAGCTAGAGAAATGAAAATGTTATTAAGAAAATCGTAAGTAAGATAAAATATATTTACTATTAATTAAGTGGAAGTGGATCATCATAAAGGTCTTCATCCTTGTTGTCTTCACACTGAGTAGGCTGAGGAGGAGGAGGAGGAAGAGGTGTTGGTCTCGTCTCAGGGTGGCAGAGGTGGAAGAGGTGGAGAAGGTGGAAGAAGAGGTAGGCACACTTGGTGTAACTTTACAGAAATACATCATCATTTCTGTCTGACTTTCTTGCTTTTTCATTTTTCTAAAAATATTTCTATGCAGTGCCAATCCTGCTTCCACCATTGCTTCAGTTTCAGTGCCCATGTCATAGAAGGGTCTACATTGTAAAATAAGTCAAAAGCAGTCTTGAATAATCAGAGCCTTTCTGCTAGATTTTCTAGTGTCAGTTTGTTTTCTGGCACTACTTCTTCTATGTCTTCTTCCTCAGTGTTTGGCACTGATTCAGAAGCACTTATCTCCTTTAAGTCATCTTCTGTTAATTCCTCTGGTGTGGTGTCTATTAGTTTCTCCAAGATTCATATCTTAAAACCCTTCACCTCCTTTTTTTTTTTTTTTTGCCATATCCACAATCTCTTTCATGATTTCCTTGATTGGCTCTGTCATAAATCCTGTGAAGTCATGATCAACATCTGGACACAGTTTTCTCCATAGGAATTTATGATTTGGGGATTGATGGCTTTCACAGCTTTTTCTATAACACTGATGGCATCTTCGATGGTGTAATCCTTCCAGACTTTCACGATGTTCTTTCTATCGGGGTTCTCTTCCATAGCATTGACATCCTTTCCATAGAGTATCACATGTAATGACCATTACAGGTCCTTATGATCCCCTGATCTAGAGGTAGTATTAGAGATATTGTGTTTAGGGGCAAGTAGACCACTTCAGCACCGCCAGGATTGAACTCATGGGATCTTGGGTGGCTGGGGCATTGTCCAATATAAAAAAAAAAAACTTTAAAAGGCAGTCCCTTACTAGCAAGGTATTTCCTGACTTCAGGAACAAAGCATTGATGGAACCATTCCAGGAAAAGGATTCTCATTGCCATGCCTTCTTGTACAAACAAAAGACTGGCAGCTGGTGTTTATCTTTTCCCTTCAAGGCTTGGGGGTTAGTAGCTTTATCGGTAAGGGCAGTCCTAATTGTAAACCTGACTGCATTTGCACAAAACAATAGAGTTAGCTTATCCCTTCCTGCCTTAAATCCTGGTGCTCACTTCTCTCCCTTACTAATAAATGTCCAGATTCAGGCACAGTGGCTCATGCCTGTAATCCCAGCAACTCAGGAGGATCACTTCAGGCCAGGTGTTTGAGGCCAGCCTGGGCAACATAGTGAGACCCTGTCTCTACAGAAAATTTTAAAAAATTAGCCAGGCATAGTGGAATATGCTTGTAGTCCCAGCTGCTCAGGAGGCTAAGACAGGAGGATCACTTGAGCCCTGGAGTTCAAGGCTGCAGTGAGCTATGATTGTGCCACTGCACTTGAGCCTGGGTGATAGAGTGAGATCTCATTTCTGTAAAAAAAGTCCTTGTGGTATTTTTTTTCTAGAATAGAGCACTTTTTGAAAATTGCAAAATATTAATTAAGGGGATCCAAGTGTTTTTGTTGCATGGATATCTTGTATAATGCTTAAGTCAGGGCTTTTGTTGTGCCCATCACTAGAATGGTGTTCATTGTACCCAATACGTAAGTTTTTATCCCATATCCACCCTCCTAACCTCCCCCCTTCTTGGTTTCTCATGTCCTTTATATTTGTTTGTGTGTACCCATCTATTAGCCTCCCACTTATTAGTGAGAACATGCAGTGTTTGGTTTTCCATTCCTGAGATACTTCACTTAGGATGATGGTCTCTAGTTCTAACCATGTTGCTGCAAAAGACATTATTTCATTCCTTTTTATGGCTGAATAGTACTCCATGGTATTTTATATATATATATACACACGCACATACATACACACACACACACACCACATTATCTTTATCCACTCATGAATTGAAGGGCACTTAGGTTGATTCCACATCTTTGCAATTGTGAATTGTGCTACAATAAACATTCTAGTGCAGGTGTCTTTTTGATAATATGACTTCATTTCCTTTGGGTAGATACCCGGCAGTGGGATTGTTGGATCGAATGGTAGGTATACATTTATTTCTTTGAGGAATCTCCATACTGTTTTCCATTGAGGTTGTACTAATTTTCAGTCCCACCAACAGTGTATAAGCATTCCTTTCTCTCTGCATCCATACCAGCATCTATTGTTTTTTGACTTTTTAATAATGGCCAGTTTGATAGGGGTAAGTTGGTATCTCATTGTAGTTTTAATTTGCATTTCCCTGATGATTAGTGATGTTGAGCATTTTTTCATGTTTGTTGGCCATTTGTCTATCTTCTATTGAAAAACTTCTGTACGTGTCTTTTTTCCACTTTTTGATGGGGTTGTTTGTTTTTTTCTTGCTGATTTGAGTTCTTCATAGATTCTGGATATTGGTCCTTTGCCAGATGTACAGTTTGCAAATATTTTCTCCCATTGTGTAGGTTGTCTATTCACTCTATTATTTCCTTTGCTGTGCAGAAGGTTTTTAATTTGATTAAATCCCATTTATTTATTTTTGTTGTTGCTATATTTGCCTTTGGGTTCTTAGTCATAAATTCTTTGCCTAGGTTGATGTCTAAAAGAGTTTTTCCTATGTTTTCTTCTAGAATTTTTATGGTTTCATGTCTTGCATTTAAGTCTTTTATCCATCTTGAATTAATTTTTGTGTATGTCCTGTTTCATTCTTCTGCATGTGGCTATTCAATTTTCCCAGCACCATTTATTGAATAGGACATCCTTTTCCATTGTCATCTGCTTTGTCAAAGATCAGTTGGTCATAACTATATGGTTTTATTTCTGGGTTCTCTATTCTGTTCCATTGGTCTACGTCTCTACTTTTATACTAGTACCATGCTGGTTTGGTTACTATAGCCTTACAGTAAAATTTGAAGTCAGATAATGTGCTGCCTCCAGATTTGTTCTTTTTGCTTAAGATTGCTTTGGTTATTCGGGCTCTTTTTTGGTTCCAAATGAATCTTAGGGTTATTTTTTTCTAGTTCTGTGAAATATGATGCTGATATTTTGATGGGGGTTATGTTGAGTCTGTAGATCACTTTGGGCAGTGTGGACATTTTAACGATGTTGATTCTACCAATCCATGAGCAGGGGATGTTTTTCCATTTGTTTGTGTCATCTGTGATTTCTTTCATCAGTGCTTTGTAGTTCTTGTAGAGGTCTTTAACATCCTTTGTTAAGTATATCCCTAGGTATTTTATTTTCTTTGTAGCTATTGTGAATGGTATTGAATTCTTGATTTGACTCTCCACTTGATGGTTATTAGTATATAGAAATGCTACTTATTTGTATACATTGATTTTGTAACCTGAGACTTTGCTGAACTTATTCATCAATTCCAGGGGTCTTTTGGTGGAGTCTTTAGGGTTTTCTAGATATGAGATCACATCATTGGCAAACAGGGATAGTTTGACCTCCTCTTTCCCAATTTGGATACCCTTTATTTCTTTCTATTGTCTGATTGCTCTGGCTAGGACTTCCAAAACTATGTTCAATAGAAGTGGTAACAGTGGGCACCCTTGTCTTGTTCTAGTTCTTAGGGGGAATGCTTTCAACTTTTCCCCATTCGGTATGATGTTGACTGTGGGTGTGTCATATATAGTTTTATAATTTTGAGGTATGTTCCTTCTATGTCTAGTTCATTGAGGGTTTTTATTTTGAAAGGGTGCTGGATTTTATTGAATGCTTTTTCTGCATCTATTGAGAAGATCATGTGGTCTTTGTTTCCGCTTATGTGGTGAATCACGTTTATTAATCTGCATATGTTGAACCATTCTTGCATCCCTGGGATGAAACCCACTTGATTATGGTGGATTATCTTTTTGATGTGCTGTTGAATTTGGTTTGCTAGTATTTTATTACAGAATAAGGCACTTTTGTCTACATTAAAAACCTATTGAGCCTAGGTAAAGAATTTATGACTAAGATCCCAATGGCAATCACAGAAACAACAAAAATAAGTAAGTGGGATTTGATTAAACTAAAAAGCTTCTGCACAGCTAAGGAAGTAATCAACAGAGCAAATAGACAACCTACAGAATGGGAGAAAATATTCACAAGCTATACATCCAATAAAAGGCTAATATCCAGAATCTAAAGAAAATGCAAGCAGATCAGCAAGGAAAAAACAAACAACCCCATTAAAAAGTGGGCAAAAGACATGAACAGATGCTTTTCAAGAGAACATAGACAAATGGCCAATAAATGTACGAATAAATGCTCAATGTCACTAATCATCAGGGAAATGCAAATTAAAACCACAATGAAATATCACCTTACCCCAGTTAGAATGGCTTTTATTAAAAAGTTCAAAAACAATAGATGCTGGCATGGATGCAGAGAGAAAGGAACACTTATACACTCTTGTTGGGATTGCAAATTAGTACAACCTCTATGGAAAACAGTATGGAGATTCCTCAAAGAAATAAGTGTAGATGTACCATTCAATCCAACAATCCCACTGCTGGGTATCTACCCCCAGAAATAGAAGTCTTTTTATTAAAAAGACACCTGCACTAGAATGTTTATTGCAGCACAATTCATAATTATAAGGATGTGGAATCAACCCAAGTACCTATCAACCCATGAGTGGATCAATAAAATGTGGTATATGTATACCATGGAGTACTACTCAGCTTTGAAAGAAGGTGAATTAATGCCTTTTGCAACAATTTGGATGGAACTGGAGACCATTATCCTAAGTGAAGTGTCTCAAGAATGGAAAAAGAAACAACACATGTACTCGCTATTAAATTGGAACTAACTGATGAGCACACATGTGCACAGAGGGAAGTAAAACTCAGTGGAAATCAAGCAGGAGGGAGGGACAAAAACCTACCTAATGGGTACAATGAATACTATTTGGGTGATGGACACACTTCTAGCCATGACTAAAGCATTACAAAAGCATTACAAAAGTGATCTGTGTAACCAAGAACATTTGTACCCCCTTAATATTTTGAAATAAAAAAATCATAAAAACTAAAAACCTATTGAGGCAGATATCATTTCTCCTCAATGATTTTCTTAATGGTATCTAGGAACTTGTCTGCTGTCTCTTGGTCATCAGAAGCTGCTTTTCCTGTTGACATTTTTAAAAGTCAAACCTCTTTCTAAAATTATCAAACCATTCTTTGCTGGCATTAGTACTACAGCTTTAGACCCTTCACCCTCCTTTTGCTTTAAGTTTTCATATGATGACTTCAGTTTTTCTCAAACCATTTTAGAGTCTATAGTTGTGCCTTTCTTATAACAATCCTGCACCCGCATAAAAGCTGCATTTTCAGTATGAGGTGAAAAGGTATTTCACAAAAGTTTTTGCACCTGCTAGCATAATTCATGCTTCATGAATTTCCTTTTCTTTTTTTCATTTTTTTCTTTCTTTTTTGCAATGGGCCTTATGCTGGATTCATTTATCTTGAAATGGTAGGCAACTACAGCTGCAGACCTCAACCTATGGTACATGTCAAGCAATTCAACTTTTTCTTGTAATGTCATGATTTTCCTCTGCCTCTTGGGAGCACTTCCAGCATCACTAGTGGTGCTTTGTATGAGTCCAATGCTGTTATTCAAAGTTTATGGTACTGCACTAAACATGAGGAAAAATACTTTAGAACCATGAGAGATCACTTTTTACTGTGATATTCAATTTACTGGAGAGAGGAACTGCTCACACGGAGATGGTTAGCGTCACATGGCATTTTAAGTGGATACTTGCAACACTTGAGCTCACTGCAATAGCAACAGGAGATGGCTGTGAAATTATTATAGTAGTACAGTATGTACTATAAGTTTTATACAGTTATGATTTAATACTGCATCTTTACTTTTGTTTACATTTCTCTCAACTGCAAATGGCACTAAGTACCATGTCTGTAAGTGTTTGTATGGATAAGTTTTGATAAATTCTAGCTTTTAATAATAGATTTGTGTATATTTTATGGTAGTAAATGACAAAAATAGACTAGTATCTACATATATTTTATGCATTCATGACATATCTAACTTTTTCTTAATTTTTTTGATATTTCTAAGCTACATAGTTCATCTGTGAGTTTTTTCAAATTGTTGCACATTTCCAAAAATTTTTCCAATATTTTTATTGAAAAAAATCTTTGTATAAGTGGGCCCATAGTTCAAGGGTCAACTGTATTGACACTCATACCTTGAGGATAGATGGGAGAGAAGGGAGTATTGGGCTTACTAATTGTCTAAGCTTCTAAGGTTTTTTGCATCATCTGAAGAACCACCTTGCCTAAAGAGCCCAAGAGATGTTCATATTGTCTAGTGAGGTCTCCCTCAACCCATCATTCTGCCTTCCCGGGTCCCTCTCTATGGAAGACAAGAAGTCAAATTTCAATACTGTGTACTATGGTGCCAACCTGGTGCTTCCTTTGGCCGCTTGCCAAAGTGGAGGCTTCTCACTAATGGGAATGAAGATGAAGGTTTCACCCAGATATCAGCAGGATCACACTGTTCTACCATTCTGAGCCTGTTATACCTGTTTCATATCCTTTCATTTCACTAGTGTAACACCTTTCCTTGGGCTTTTCTGAAAACTTCATTTGCACAAGGTTTTTGTTTGTGCAGCAGATGCCTGAGAAAATTTGAGGTGCCAAAGGTGTTTTATGTTGCCACAGGGCTTGCTCCTAGCTTCATCTAACATGATGACTTTATTTCTCATAGTAGTGTTTTCTGATACCAACTTCCACTGTGTATCTTCTCCTACCCTTTGGCAAATCACACACATGTGCATGTGGACCACACATGCACACAGAGTCACCCATTAATTTTTACAGATTGGATATTCTAAACCCATAAGGAAGAAGAAAAGGGTTTTCCTAATTGTTTAATTTTCCTTACCCATAATAAAGTGCATACATCACATTTTTATGCAGAGAAGTCCCTCCCTTTCAAATTGTGCCCTCTTGGCCCTGTCATAAGTAAGAAAATAAGCCCATTTCTGAACCTATCTCAGTTAATGGCAGGTCACTCAACTATAAAAGGATACAATAAAAGCTTTTCTTATCTATTCCTTTTAAGAACCTAATTAAATTCTCACCTTCTCCCCAGTCTCTGCTGAGGCTCTAGAGGTAGAAGTGGGGAGTCTCAGCATTGGAAAGCCCTTCTTAGGTGCTGTAGTATTTGTCACTTCACACCTTAACCTCAAAGGAAGTCCTTCTTTTTCCTGGGATGGAGCGTTTTAGTTCTCACAACTCTTCTCTGAAGTCATTGCAGAGTGGGTGGAAGGAGGTGAGGGTGATGCTTTGGTCTGAACTTTCTTGGTAAACTTAGAAGTGGATCTATAAAAACTGGAGGGTATTTTTCTTAACCACACCACCCCCGGGATTCCATTTCCTGCAGATGTGGCAGCAACATCTCTAGCCATCTCAGCCCAAGCCTTTGGACCATGCCTTGGGAGGGCTCTGCCCTCTGCCGCAAGCTCCACTGTTATCTCTCCTGTGGAAAGAATGACTTTCTTTGCCCTGCCCTGGTGGACAGGCTCTTTCCTCTCTGACTTGGCTAACTGAAGTGGGAATTAGGGTTACTACCCTGTGGGTAAAAGACATTTTCCTCCGTGTTGGAGAAAGAGGTAGGTAATGGTTTCATCTGCCACCGCTACCTACCTACGGATGTGAACAGAACCTCTGCTCCTGATGCAGATCCCTGGCCCTTTCCTGGCTCCTATTATGTTTTGACTTCTACTCATCCCTTTTTCTGACCCTGATGCTATCCCAGATCGTTCTTCTGTCCCTAGCCCTGCCCCTGTTCTAGCCACTGCCCCCAGACCCAAGGTGAGCTGACAGACAGTCTCTCAAAGTCCGGGCAAAGAGCCCCAGGAGGTGGGGATGCTGCTGAGAGGAGAGAGGAGAACACTGGGAGAGGGATACAGACTCTGGATGCTGGACCTTCCGTGGTCTTCCCTCTTTTCCGTCTTTGAACTTCTTTCAACAGAGGAGCCCTTATCATCCAGCCCCTGGCTATCCAGTACCTTGTGCCTGCCTCCTGTCCCATGTTTGTGGGCATTCAGCTGTCGTGTAGGAGAGAGCTGGCCCATGCCTCCACCCTCAGGAGCCTGGGAGGGAGGCCTAGGCAGAAACATAGCAGGAGAGCGGAGGCATCTGGAGCCAGGTCATCTGTGGTCAGCAGGCCCCCCGCAGAGGAAGCAGCCTCCTTTGGCCTTTGCTGTGCTGACTCCTAATGATTTTATAAACATTGGTTTTATTTTTTAATTGCCCAAATGAATACATTCTCTTGTAAAATCTTACAAGAAGAGAACATTCTCCTCTTGTGAAGAAGAAAGTTATTTAGCCTTAAAATTGTAAAACTGTAAAATTAAATAAAGTGCTCTTTGGGTGCTTCACCTGATCCCCATTCCTTCCCCCAGTTTCTACAGCAACTACAGTTCTTGGCTACATGTGTATCCTTCCAGATCTCTTTCTATACATTTGCTTTTCTTTATTGTTTAATCCCATTTGAGTTTTCTCTTACAGAAATCTGTAAGTGTTCCTAACCAATTTAATAACAATTGTCTCAGTACCATTTATTGAAAGGTTCTTCTGTTTCACACTGATATGAAATGCCACTTGTGGCAGACCCTGTCCAGGCCAGCTCACTAAAAGACCCAGAGTAAACATGAACTGAAAACTCCAAGACTCTATAACTAGATAAGGATAGATTGCACAAAATACTGGCAACAAAAGTTTTCAAGGCCTAGAATTCACATATTAGTCCTGTATGATATGGCTTACTAAAGAGCAAAGTTATTGCTTTATTTGTTAGTGTAAGCTGTTTCTAGGGCTGACATGCGCAGGACTGTAAAAGGCAGCGAGTGCTCAAATCTGAGCCCTTCTAACATGGTGGACATCTCATTCTATGCAGGCTGCCAAGACCATTGGACTTGGGGGATGCCTTTGTGAGAAAGAAAGAAAGGTAATGGGGAGCCACAGCCACAGGCCCCACATGCATCCTCATTGTACAGATACCCTTTGCACTTCTAACCATTGAGTACTCCTAATTGTTGTATTCCTAACTGTTGGAGTAAACCAAAGTCAAAGAAACCTTGAACAGAGTCCAAGTCAGCCTTCGTATCCATCCCTGAGCCTAGACTTTATCTTACTCCTTAAATCCCATAAATATGTGGGTCTGTTTCTGGACGCTTCATTCTGGCCTGTTGATTTATTTGTTTCTCTCTGTACCAGCACCACACTGTTTTAATTCCTACTGCTTTATATTTTGATATAACATAGGGCAAATCTTCCTCCATTCTTCTTCTTCAAAATGATCTGGAATATTCTTCCATTTGAATTTTAGAATCAATCTGTCAGGCTTCATGAGAGGTTCTATAGGGATTTTGATTTTGATAAAATTGGGATAGAATTTATAGGCTAACAGGAGGAGAACTTGAGATCTGGGAAAGCTGCTGAATTTTTGTTGTTGCTTTTATGTTTGGGTTCATCACTCAAATCCTGGATTTTCTGTGTAGAGTGTCATATCATCAATTCCTAATATAGGATAGTGATTAAGAGCACGTACTCTTAAGTCAGACTGTCTGGGTTTAAATTCTGGCTCTGCAACTTACTATCAAAGTACCTCAACATCTCTATTATTTAGTTTCTTCATCTGTAAAAATGAGTTTGGTACTAATACCTACCTCATAAGGTTGTTGTAAGGATTAAATGAGTTAAGATGAGTAAAACATTTAACATAAAGTAGGCAGTAATAAAAATCATCATCATCATCATCTATTTAAAAATAGTAAGTTTATCTGCTGTTTTTCAACTCTTATATCTATTTTCCTTGTGGTAATGCGTTGGCTGGGACTTCAACAGTCAGACTTAAATAGTAGCACTGATAATAGATATCATCTTTTTCCTAACTTTAGTGGAATTTCTTTTAATGTTTCACTGTTAAATATATTTGCTATAGGTTTCTGGTATAATCCTTGATCTTATTAAGGATGCTCCCCTGGTAGTCCTAGTATACAAAGAGTTTTTCTTATAAACAGATGCTTCTGTTGAAATGATTATCTGTTGATTATCTATTATTATGGAGAAGTACATTGGTAGATTTTCCATAATCAGATTTCTTTTCTGGGATATACCCTGTTTGGTCATGATCTATTATTCTTTTAATACCACTTGGTAATATCTTATTCTATTGAGTTCTACCTCAGTAAAAGTTTCCACCAAACCTGTACCTGGCCTCCAGGCTGTGTTGCATGCTCCTTCTCTGTGCACCTATAACACCCTGTCTTTTCCTAATACCCCTCTGGTTTTATATTTACAATCTGGTATTATAATTACATGTCTCCCTCATTGGAATATGCAATAATTGAAGGACAGGGTCTTATCTTCTTCCTAATTGTATCCTCAGTGCCCAAGTAGGGCCTGGCTTAAAGTAAGCATTTCAAAAATATGCCTGTTCAGTGTGAAAGTATGCCATTCACCTGACAAGGACTGGTGCCAGGTCTCCATCCCTAGATTAGCTTTATGGGCACAGCCCTGGCCTGCTGGCCCAGCTTATCTCCCAGACAAGAGCCATGTCAATGCTGGTGGACCCCACTAGCTCCTGGGTGCTGGGAAGCCAGGTATCCTCACAGCTACCCCTGTCAGTTACACCTAAGTAGCCTGTGGGGAGCTCAGGACTCTCCATGATCCTCCACATCTTCAGGTTGAAGGTTCTTCACCACTTCTAGCAAAGCACACTCAAATGTGGAGGCAAGAAAAATCATTAGCACCCCATGCTGGGGCCTTGTTACTGTTCAACAGGCGTTCTCTTTCTGGGAACCTAAGGTACTTCATAAGTACATTAGCAGCAGCTCATGAGGGTGGGTGGAAGTGGTCACCAGGCATTCCAGTCACCCAGGAATGCCTAGGTCTCTTTTCCAGGAAGTAGTGATAGGAACACGATGGACACAACTCTGTCATCAGTGTAGAAAGACCCCCATTTCAGGCCAGGCCTTTATCTCTCTGAAGCTGACCCTACTGAGGTCAGCCATTGTGCTTGGGGAAGAAAACCACTGCCACCAAGGCCATCCAATGGTAGAGCAGTTGGATCCCTCCTACTGGAGCAAACAGGTGCCTCCTGTCCCAGAAGCCCCATCTCAGAAGCAGCACTCAAAGGTACATTGTGTCTTGTACCCAGGTTGGGAGCTGGTGTGTGGAAAAATGGGGGGATCCCAAGTAGCCTGGAGTCTGGATGGACACAGATATACCACTGTTCTAGGGCTGGCGATACTCTGTGCTTATCAGGGCCAGCCTGCTCATCAACAGAATCATCCACCTGCATTCTGTCACCTACCAGGCATTACTGAGAATCTTCTACATGCCAGGTGCTGTTGAGGGAGAACAGCAGCAAACCTATAATACAAAAATCCATGTTCTTATGGAGCTTATAGTGAAGTAAGCCACCTGATTTCCAGGTGCACCCCCAGTTTATCTCACGGTTTAGATGGCACTATCTAGGACTCACCACATTTGTGACAGTTGATCAGTGTCTTCCTTCTGTTGCTGCTGCTTATCTGCACAGCTGCTGGCATCCTTCAATCCTGGTCTGAGGTTGGGGTCAGGGCTCAGCTTGAGGCAGGAAGAAGAACAGAGCTCTCTGGATGGTTTAGAGATTTAAATGGTTCCCTCAACTTCAGTTCCTGATGTGCAAGGATGGCCTCTGACTTGCTCCACATCCCCAGTCCAGCCCCCGCCTATTTTTCCACACATAGGAATACTTGGCAGTGTTAGCTAAAACAATAAGTGAGGGCAAAGCGCTAAGCGCTGGACTAACCTTGCTCACAGTCTATTAGGCATAAAGTAACCAAGGCTACAAGAGAAGTAGGAACAGAGCTGCAGGTGCTTCAGGCAGGCCAGACACTTGCCCTCTTCTCTTGGTGAGTCCTGTGCTCGGAAGGGGCTCAGCAGAGATGCGCTTGGGCTGTCCATGTGGTGGTCTCTCTGCAGCCATGAAGACGGCTCTGGCCTGTGTGTTCAAGTGTGCATGCAGGGGTGTGTGTGTATGTGTGTGTGTGCATATATGCACATGTATGTTCACGCTTGTTCTGGTCCCTGCAGCAACAGCTTTATGGGGCCCTGCTTAGCCATCCTTTCTGCGGTGGGGGAAGAGGGGCTCCTGACTGCTGTGTCACTTTTGGATTGTCACTGTTTTCTGTGTGCAGCACCCCTACATCATATGGCCCCACCCGCTAGAGGCAAGCAGGGTGATGACTGAAGCATCAGGCCTGTGGGTTCTGTGACAGGAAGTGATTTAGATGCTGAAAGCTAATTTTAGATGAATTGATATGGGGTTTTCAAAGAATGTTTCAGGGGTAGTTTCAGGCTCAAGGCTCAGGCCCCTGCTCCTCTTCCCTACAGGGGACAGGCAGTTTCCCACTGTTCTTGTCACTGTCTAGCTGTGGTGAGCTCATGTCCAGCTGGGCAGGGCTCTTGGGTGAAAAGCCAGAGCTGGTTTTCCCTGGATTCCAGGCTGTCTGAGTCATTGTTTTTGGCCTTTAGCTCCAGGCAGAGTCTTGTTACTCAGCACAGAACTGGCTCTAGGCCACAGACACAGGACCAGTTATCTTTGGCAGAGGACAGCCTGGAGGCTCCCAAGGGTCCTTTCAGGACAGGAGAGTCCACCCTTCCCCAGGCTGAGGCCTGGGCCGGGGCTCAGATGAGGCTTCTGAGTCAAGGAAAGGATCATCTTGGACAGCAGGCACTTAGGTGGGGCATCTTCTCCTGGTCAGCCCTGAGCCTCTTAGAAGGGAGGACTCTCAGACCCAAGATGGCCGTACTGAGGAGTCCATCCTTCTTCAGCCCTGGAGGTTGGGACTACTGCTGATAGCAGCTGACACAAAAGAAACCAAGGAATAGGCACAGAACTCTGAGAGAGGCCTGTCCTCCAGGCACTGAGGCCCCACTAGTTGGTGACCTCAGAGCCTAGTGGTTTCTGCCTCTGCCAAGGCCTAAGCACAGGAAATATAAAGCTGGGGCTTCCTGCTCACCTCCATGAGGGTCTTCAAAGCCCATTTTAATCTTCTTTCCCATCTCCTAGGGCTTCCACAGCAACCCTTGCAGCAGAGAATGCTATCCCCATTATCACAGAAGCCAAATCTCACCATGCTAAGAGAGATGGCCCAGGGTTACACAGCCTATGCAGGCAGCCTCAGAACCAGGCCAGCGGCTGACCCCTGCACCGTACTCCCAATGGAAAGCCCAGCATTCAGGGAAAGAGCTCTGCACATCTAATCTAGACAGCAGCCAGCCATGAAACTCTTGCCATGCTTTGGGGTGAGGTATAGCCTGGAAGATGAGGCCAAGCCTACAGGTCTTGGTTGGTATACAAGAGGAGACACTTCTGTCCCAGAGAGACTGTCAACAGACATTTCCATGGGCAAACAGCGGGCAGCCTTCATGACCTCCATGACCAATCAGTCCCCTGAGGAGGACCAAGGAGGACAGGACTGATGACTGAGCCAGAGCCAAGACTGAACTCAGACCAGAGAGGAGAGCATTCTCACTTAAGCTCCAGGGTTTTCAGCTTAACGACATAGATAGAGGTAGATGATGTGAGCTAAGCCCAGCTTTGAGAGTTCCATAGAAGGTGCCTTTGACCTATTTTCAAGGGCTGTGGTAGCAGGAGGAATTTTTGGCCACATCATAAAGAGTTTTGTGGCTACCTCAATAGACCTAGTTCAGGAAGTTGTAATGTTCCACAATTAGGTTGTTAGTCATCTAAATGATCCCTGCCCCCAACCCCCAGCCCCCGTGCTACAGGAGGCTGACAGAGGTGCCCCTCCAGTGTTGCAGCCCTGCCTCCTCAGCTGCAGGCCAGAAGCCAGGGAAGCCCTGAGTGCTGATGTTGCCCTCTGTGTGTCTGACTTGTTTGTGGAGCTTCACAGCCCCATTCCAACTTCTTGAGCACTTTGTCTTTCCTAGGAGATTTGGTTGGGACAAGAAATCCCATATGGGTAGAGTAGCTCCCAGAAAATCTACTCAAGGCAAGACCCACGTACTCTGAGGTATCAATAACTGTGAGGGCCCAGTCTGTAACTTTTCTGGGGCAGTTTCATTTAAGAAGAGAGAAAGTCTTAAGATGAAAGAATATATTAATGGAAGTAGTTCATGAAGTACTTTCAGGAAACCACACAGGGCTCAGAGCTGCTTGCCCCTTAGAAAGAAGGGGCTGTGTCAGCCTGTGTGGTGTTCACACCTGGATTCCCAGGGTGGGCTTCCCTTAGGGAGGAAGAATTAGGTGCAGCCCAGTCCTCTGTGGGAGTTTCACCTGGTTATCCACTTCTTCCAAACTCCTGGGGTGTCTCACCCAGCTCCTGAGCTCAACTGGGTGCCTCTGAGGGGCATTGCTGCTCCTGGAGTTGGTGTAGCACTGCCTAGCTGAGGGGCGAGGAGAGCTTACCTGAGCCCTGTCACCAAAGCATGGGGACATTCATGTACCTTGCTTGCGAGCTGCTGGCATTTTCCTAAATGTTTATGTAGGAGCATTAGGAATGTTTGTTGTTTCAAATTATTTGCTTGTTTGTTTATTTGAAAGTAGCCCCTCTTTCTCTGAAGGCCTGGATGCTGCCTTGATTCTGGAGGGGCCAGGGACTGGGCCAATATCCCAGATATTTGAAAGCATCTATGAGCCCTTTTCATGCCTGTGAAGTGACAGAAGCTACCCACCTACCCTCCCCAGGTGCCTGGTGCTGATGTGGGTCAGAGGAGGAGGCTGAGAAATGACTCAGCCTCAAAGCTTTAGACCACCTTCTCAAGGTGTACAGTCTTCTCAGAGTAGAGAATTCAGGAGGAGGATGGCTTGCCACACACAAGGAAGCAGGAACGGCAAATGAGCAGGTGCCGCATTCAGGGCAGGTTTAGAGGGAGGCTTGTCAGGTGAATGATGGTTCATGTACAAACCACAGACAAGAAATTGAGAGGACAGTTGGGTATCGGTGAGGCGACTACTCTGCCCTCAGAAAAGGGGGAGTCCGAGTTCATGGGGAAGTGACTCTTTTAAATAAATAACACAGGTGGGCAAGCCCCAGACATTACTGTAACCTTCTTTGGTAGACATCCTTTTCAGGGTGTTTCTCATACTTCCGCACCTTAATCAACAGTGCTGACCACAACCAATGCCTTTCTGGGTGACTCAGGGCCACTGCTCTGGCTGGCCACAGTGCATTGAATCCAGTCAAAGGTGCAGCTGGAGGCAGGACCAGCCCTGAATGGGCACAAACCCCAAAAGAGCCCCCTAACTGTCACTTAAACAAAATTTCCACAAGTCCACTTGTTTTTGGACCCTTTGCCTCATTCTTCCTGAGAGGCATTTGGTAGAAATAGCCTGATCCATGGAGTCCAAGAGCCCTGACTCTAGTTCCCGAATCTGCCTCCTACTAGTTGCCAGACCTTGAACAGTTTTTTAATTCTTAATTTGCCCCTGTCAAGTTCATTCATTCACACCCTCACTCATTCATTCATTCAACATATATTGCCTGAGCATCTTCCATGTGCCAGGTACTAGTCTGGGCACTTGGGAGTGATTGGTAGAGGAAACAGTAAGTATTCCTGCCTTCAGAAATGTATATCACAGCCTGGGAGGTACAAAATAAATAAAAAAGCTGATAATGTGTTAGAAGGTGGTAAGTGCTATAGAAAAATCTAGAGTGAGATAAGGGGGGTCTGGGGTACTTGGGGTGATGGTGGAAGGGGCTACAATCTTAAATAGGGTGGGCAGGTAGATCTCTTTGAGAAAATAACATATGATCAAAGATTTGAAGGTATTGAAGGAGTTAGCTCATTTCAGGCAGGGGGAAGAGCCAGTTGGAAGGCTCTGAGGCTGGCGTGTTCAAGGAGCAGCAGGGAGGCAAGTGTGGCTGGAGCGGAGTAAGGGGGGCAGGAGAGTCATGGGGAAGAAGTTAGAGAGGTGATGGACAGATGAAGGGGCAGATGATGGTGGACTTGCAGGCCATTGTGGGAACTGTGGCTTTTGCTCTGGTAGAACACAGAACCACTGGAGAGTTTTGAACAGAGTGGCATGTTCTGACCCAGAGTGTAACATGATCCCTCTGGCCACTGAATTGAGAATAGACTATAGAGCAGGGCACAGGCAGAAGCAGGGAAATTAACTGGGCATCCATTGCAGTCTGTTCTAGGGGAAGATAATAGTGGCTTGAACCATAGTGGATGCAGTGGAGGTGGTGAGAAGTGTTGAATTCTGGATATAATTTGGAAGGAGAGCCATCAGGAATTGCTGACAGATTAGATGTGGAATATGAGAGAGACATATTCCACATCTCAGAGACGGATGACTCTGAGGGTTTTGCTCTGAGCAGCTGGAAAGAAGGACTTGACATCACCTGAGACAAGGAAGGCTGCGGATGGGGCAGGTTTGAAGGGGAAGAGCAGAAGTTCACCTTAGAACATGTAAAATGGGATAATAATGTTAATACTTCACAGGCTAATAGTGAGGATTAAATAAGATAATGTGTAAACGTCCTTAGCACTAGCACATAGCTAGCTCTCAGTAAATGTCACTTTCCCTTTCCCTCTCCCGTAGAGGTGGGTGAAGCATGAGCAGTTGGGGTCTCTGAGCCAATTTGACTAATTGCTTTTCTTTAGAAATAATGAGCCAGTGAGATGCCAAGACAGCCTCTTCACCAGTGGTTTTCTCACCCTTCAGGAAACTTTCACTGTTGCTAACAGGGTCTTTAGATTTGTCAAAGATTTCTCAGTGATGTTGACACACTGATGTGATGATGAGTTTCTGTATCACTGGCACTGCAGGGCCCAGGCATCCCCCATCTGTGCGCTCAGCTCACCCTTTCCGTGTCAGTCACACTGCAGGCGTCAGATGAGCAGGGCGTGACCTCCTCATAACAGCAGTGCAGAGACTGGCTCTATTTACGCACACCCAAATTCATAGCTCTCCTTGGCCATTCAAATTGTTGTGGGACTTTAGACAATTACTTATCTGAGGTTGGCACTATTATTATCCCCATTTTTATAGGTGAAGAACAAAGGCTCAGAGAGGCTTGTTATGTGAATTAAATGAGTTCAACGAACATGCAAAAGTGCTTAGTAGCACTGTGCCTGGCACTTAATAAGTGCCTGATAAATGTTGGTATTATCGTCAATAGTTCAAGAAGATGTGCTCCAGTGAGTTGAGAAGATGTTTCTCCAGGAGCTACTTTTTATTATCAAAAGATAGCTGACATAACATTAAATCACTTTCTCTTAGCTCTTTGAATCATTTGATTTTGAATAATATTGCTGGCATGTGGCACATTACAATTGCTAAATGAACGAAATAAAAAAGGTTATAGTCTGTATGGTAGAAGCATTTCCACAAAGGGAATAAATGTGTATACTTGACAGCATGGATCAGGAAATCGAGGTACCTGGAGAGATGCTAATCAAAGTGCCATCTCTGGATATGGGATGCTTTTACTTGTTTGAATTTTTAACATAAACTTAAATCATTCATCATACAATAGGCTAATTTTGAAGATGTCTCTGAAATGTTCTGGTAAGATTTGTGCGACACCTGTGTGATGAGCTGTTTTCAGTGGTTATATAGCTTCATCTGAGGGGCAGCCTTCCCCTGCTGTAACCACAATGGGACAGTCCAGGGAGGGTATGTGAGATGGCGATGCTTAGTAAAATAGATAACCTTCCTTAGAAGTGCACAATACACAGACTTCCCTCTCCTGCTGAGGTTGGTGACTGTCCAGACCCAAAGCCATGCTCACGCTCACTCATCTGCTCACTGACTGCTCACTTCTCTCCAGGTAGAAATGTATGAACAGGTCTAGGTTTTATCATCCCTCTGTACACTGGTTGATGGTCTGAGGGATCAGGTAAACATGGGACATCTTTGACAGCTCCAGGATAACAAAATCTCTGTGTCCAGAGTTCTATCTGAGGGCTTCATGTAGAACTGGCATATATGAGAACAGGAATCTCATCCTTATTCTGTTTAAATTCTGGAGATTTGGTTCATGGGCACCTGCCAGTGTGGGCATTAGCAAGTGAATCCCAAATACATTCATTGGCCTGTAAAATAGTTCAAGAGACAGGTCAAGTGCCCAAATGGTCTCTCAAGAAAGCTATAAAATTGTGTGGAAGCAGAACATTAGAGCACCTGCCTTTGAGCCATGGTGTCTTCTAGTATTGTCCTGATCCAACATCATTTCCCTGGGCTCATTCTTAGAGTCCAGAGCAGTTCAATTCTTGAAAATGGCACAATCATCATACTCTGTGACCCTTGGGGTCCCACTACAGAGTGCCAGACCACTAGGGGGGTATGACTAGATGTGTCACAGACATCCGCCTGCCCCAAGCCACTGAGCTTTGTTAAATTCACGGAGGGAGTGAATTTAATGGATCACTTTTGCCCTAACACTGAATGCTCACACAGGCCTCTGCTTCTTCTCTGATATTGTCATTTATGCCATGCTGTCCTTGCTTCTGTTTCTGCCCCCTTCATCATGGCATCCCCAGCCCTCCTGCTTTGATGTCTTTGGGGCTTAGATGCTGAGTGGAAAGGAGAGCTCTCCTTAGTGGTGAGCAAGGGTGTGAGCAGGTGATGAGCAGTTAGCCTCTTTTGACAATTGGCTTTTTCTCCTCCTGGCGGTTGTCTTCCCTTGGCCCTGCATCACTGACCTCTGTCTAACCACTCCTCTCTGCTCTCCCCAGGGCCAGAAGCTCAAAAGCTGCTCCAGACTGGGAGGAGCCAGCTTGGGAACCTGATGACCAACGTGCTACAGCGTTAGTGGACATCGCCCTCTGGGTGTCAGCCTGGATCATGGCCAGGTCAAGGTGCTTGGTGTCAGGCAGGTGATGGGCCGCTGCTATGGCATCTATCCCTCAAAGTTCCAACAGTTGAAGGTCCAAGAGCACTAATCAGAAGGGTCCTTGCTGTGTCTCGAGCCCAATTCCTTCTATGACCAGAATCAGGATGCCCTGTGAGTGAGGACAGGGCCTCACTGGACCAGGCTCCAGGGCTCCCTTGCCATCTGTCCCCACTTCATTCTGGATACTTCTGGCTCTGTCCCAGGCAGGGGCCTCCAAGAACCCAGGCCTGCTGAGGAGCAGAGGGCGGGGAAATTGAGGCAAGGAGCCTCCACCTGCTAGGACCTTGAGCACTAAGCCCAGCCTCTGTCCTCTATTCCTTGCAAGCCCTTTTCTAACCACTTCTCCCTTCTTTACCCCAGCCCTCAGCTCAGGCCATCACCTCTGGCAGGGAAATTATAGCAATCTCCTCACTGATCCCCCCTACAGACTTTTGGCCAGCACTGTTGCCCAAGGGATCCTTTAAAAATGTAAATCCAGCTCCTTCTTGTCAGTCAGGTCTCAGTCAAATGTCACCTCCTCAGAAAAGCTCCATGGTATCACCTACTTTATTATCTCCATTTTTCTGATCTGACATTACCTTGAGAATTCTTTTGTTTGCTGCTTTACTGTCTCGTTCACTACAATGCAAGCACCCAGAGGGCAGACCATTTGTCTTGTTTCCCACTTGGCTCCAATGCCCAGGACAGTGTCTGATACACAGTAAGTAGGTGCTCAAGAAGTATTGAATGAACCTATCCTTCAGTTATGCCATCCATGAAGTGAACCCATCCTTCAGGAGAGCTCACACTGCCAGCCACTGGGCTGTTGGACAGTCCTCAGGCTGACTTGGGTGCTGACTGGAGAAGAGAGCCTCTGTTTGTGGTGAGCAAGGCATGAGCTTGCCATAACCCCAGGACAGAGAGCAAGGGCCCCTTGGCCTGGTGGCAGCCAGCCAGTAGGCCGTGTGTCTCTTTAAAAGCAGCAGGAAGCCAAGTTGTGGAGATAAGAAGTGTGGCTGCCAGCACCATAGAGGTGGGAAGAGAGCCAGAAAGTGGAGGTGTGGGGGCTGCCAGGTGCCCCTGTGCTGCTCCCTGGGGACGCCCAGACCTCTGCAGCTGGCCGGCCAGCACCACTGCTTCCTGAGGAGAGCGAAGAGAGGAGATCCCCTCTAAAGGCCCTCGAGCTGGGGCTGCCCCAAGAGCCTCGCCCTTGTCCTCACTGAGGTAGCCGAGACACAGGGCTGCTGTCCCTCTTGTCTGCCATTTATGGACGTTCCAGGGCTGCTGTAGGGCAAGTGTCAGATCCATGTGCTCTCTGCTCCTGGCTCCCCGTGCTTCTCTGTGTTTTAGACTCCATTGGTAAAATGGGCCCACCACACTGGTGCTTGTGGGCAATTCTGATGCAGCGTAAAAAAGACCTGGCATCCCTTTCAGTGTTTTATACCAGCTAGTTGATGCCAAGTGGCAGGAAAGGTGATGGGAGAGTGCCTGATAAGGAGTGTCAGAGACTTGGGTTCAAGTATTGTCTCTGCTACTGTCTGGCTATGTGAGCCTGGACAAGTCATTTCTCTGCTTACTGCTTCAGTTATGCCATCCATGAAAGGGGGGTCATGACCTCTCTCTCTCACATGATCATCATGAGCATGAAAGAAAGAATGTAAGTCACTCTGGTGACTCCAAGGGCTTCAGCTCCCCACTTCTGCCAGGGTCATCTCCTGGGGTAGTGAGGACATGTTTGGACATAAACTAAGGAAGCTAGAAAACCGCTGTCCTGACTCAGTGGCTTGCCCCACCCTGGCCTCTGGCCCAGATTCTGGAGGCCTTAGTCAGGGGGTGGGGGGTCAGTTTGCCCAGAGCTGGGGTTTCCCCATAGATCCTGTGGGATAGAATCAGTGCAGCCCACTGGAAAGCCCTTAAAATAGCTGGATGTTGCCCTGCCTGAGAAGAGCTTAGAGCTGCCAGAGTGGATGGGTGGACTGGTCGGACCCACCCTCTTGGAAAACCCAGGCATGAGCTGTCACCTGGACCTGAGTATAGTTCCTGTCCATCTTGCTCTAGCAAGGCCCTGGTGAAAAGCTTGGAAAGGGAAGCTGGGTGACCCACAGGCCTGGGGCTGCTCTCCCCTGAATCCTGCTGACTATCCAGCCCATCCAAAGGTCCCAGCCCCCAGCTACCTGAACTATCCAGGCTTCTCCCTCTCACATCATCTCCCTACCCTGAACCCCCCACCTGCCCCACAGCCCCTGTCAACAAATGTCACCTCACCCCTGCACTGACCTGCTCCCTCCAAGATCAGGAGTGTTTCCTGACCTCTCTGTGTCCCCAGCTTCTGTGATGCCGTCACTCCTGGTTCTCTTTCTCCTCCATGACCCACACTTACAGGCCTCTTCTGCAGCTGCCTCCTCTTCTGTTCACCTTCTAGGTTTCCATGTTTCTTGGGGCTTAGTCTTTTCTCTTCTTGGCTACCCTGGAGGTCTCACATTTGTGGTCTGAAGGCCAAATCAGGGCCTGCACCCTCCAACCAGGGGGGTCCCTGCCTTTTTGTAACCTGCTACCCCACAAACAATGCCACAGACTACTGGTTTTCCCAGGCATGCTTCTGCATACCCTTCTTTGGGGAGAAACTCCATGATTATGGGGAGCCACCTTAAATGTGAGCTACTGGGTCCAGAATTCTCCTATCTAGCTTCAGCATATCCCTGCCATGCCTCTCACCAGGCCATCTGGCGTGGTTGAAGGGCTCTCTCTAAGACATCCCATCACAGACATGTTCTTCACTGCCTCCTTGCCACCTGGCAAAAGACTTCTCCTCTTCCCTTCACAGACTGCTCTGAAACTACCTCCCTAAGGAATTATACCTGACTCTCCCTTCCCATCCCAGATGGTGCTGAATCTGCTCACTGCCAGTAGGGACAAATGACTGCCTGATGAATGTCCCTGGTACCTGGTACCTGGTGCTTAATATTAGAGAGGCAGAGGAAACCTGTAGCCATTTCTCCTGAGGAGTTGAGTACCTGAGAACAGCAGAGTGAGGCTCTTCTCTAGGCTATGTGTCCCAGTAGGAAAGAGGCTTAAGCAAAAGCAATAGAATCTTAATGGGGGGAGGGGGCCTAAGCATCAGGTGCAGTGCATCAGTTTGAGAAATATGGGCGAATTAGCTACTGTAAGGACAATGGAATTGCTAAGCTTGACTGGACTGTTGGTAAAAGATAATGAAGAGCTTAGAGTGATTAATTGGCAAAGAAATTTAAGTGTGAAAGCCATGGGCCTCCTTGGTACATCTAAAGAGCTCTTATCTTTCACAATGGAAGAGAAGAAAAAGCTGAGAACCAGGCAGAGACTTATATGTCAAAGTAGTTAAGCTCCAAAGAAGGTTAAACTCCCAACGAAAGCAGGTTTCGTATGCCAAAGGCAGGGCCCTGGTTGGGAAAGAATCAGGCCCTGATACATGGGATGGGGACCTCTGCTGCATCTGAAAGTCTTGAATCTTCAGATTCCTCTAAGCACTCTGGGCCTAAAGAATTGGCCCATTTGTCCCTATTAAAAGCTAGAACTTGCCTGTTACTTTAAAAATGATAGCGCGGAGGCCTCTGTCTGGAAAGACATGTTCTCTCATTCTCCTAGTATCTGATCCCACTTTACCTCTTGGCTGCTAAGCCAATAACTACAGTTTAGTCACAACATAACCTTGCCAGAGATGCTGAACCTGCCAGTGGAGAAAAGGACTATACCTCATAGGAAATGCAGGCCCTAGCCAGCAAGTACTAGTGGGAGCTGGGAGAGTATGCACAGGACCAGATTTTGGACCAAGGGGGTGGAACAGAAATTCAGACAAAAGAATTTATGGATATGGGAGCACTCTCCTAGTATACAGTATTTAAAACTGTGGCAAGACCTCAAGAGATGGTGCAAATACATAGTTAGAATGGTTCCTAGAAGCATAGAAAAAAAGATGGTCCACACTAAGTGAAGTAGTCAGAATTGCTGTGGCAGACTTTGGAGGCATATGTGGGCAAGGTAATAAATAGATAGATTCCTGGCCTGAGTCCTGCCTATAACAGGCCTTCCATTTATTATTTTATCGCCAAGTGATAAAATCAGATAAACATACTTGATAATTAGCACAACTCTTACATTGGGTCTTTGGCTTATGTGGTAAGAGTGATCACAGTGAAGAAAGCCAAGTGGAAGCTTCCAAAACTTCTCCCGATCCCAGCCAAAATAGTACCTCAAACCCAATATCACATTCCAGGGGTGATGGCAGAAATTGGTGCCACCATTAAAGACCTAAACAGAGTCTATCATATCTTAATTTAATTTACCAGCAAAACTCACATAGGTCCTGAAATATGACAGCAGGCTACTACAAATTCAACAAATTGTAGCCCCAGTTGCAGCCTCTCTGCTTGCCAGATATGGTATCTTTGCTACAGTAGATTAACATGGCCTCAGGCACACAGTGTGTGGCCACTGATCTGGTGACTCCATTCTTTTCCACTCCTATCAGAAATAGTTTGCATTCACTTGGGTCAAACAACAGTTCAAATTTCCAAGGCAAGATTAGCTCTCCTGCCCTCTGTCATAATATAGTCCCTAGAGGTCTGGATCATCTGGACATCTGGAAGAACATCACACTGGTCTACTCTATTGATAGTGTTATGCCAATCAGACAAAATGGGTAGCCATGGCAAGATACATGCACTCTAGAAAATAAGCCCTATGAATCATCAGAGCCTGTCACATCAGTAAAGTTTTTAGGAATCCAGTGGTCTGGAGCATGTTAAGAAATGTCCACCCAAGTATAGGACAAATTACTCCGTCTTGTACTTCCTGCCAAGAAGAAGTAAGCACAGTGTTTAGCGGGCCTCCTAGGGTTGTGGATACAACCTATTGCACACCTGGGAATATTACTCTGAACCATATACCTGGCAGTGACACAAAAGCATGCCATCTTTGAGTGGAACCTCAGGCAGGAAAGGGCTCTGTGGCAGTTTCAGGCTATAATACAAGTAGCCCTGCCATGTGGGCCATATGAATCATCAGGTACTGTGGTTTTAAAGGTATCAGTAGTGGGAAAATATACTGTGTTCCTAGGGTTCTGGAACAAGGCCATACCATCTGCACTGGAGAATTATACACCTTTTAGAAAACAGTTCCTGTCGTATTTCCAAGTCCTGGTAGGCCTTTGGTACTTCCTACCCAATTCTGACAAGTAAATATACAAGTGCAGCAACCCCAGCCAGAGATGGAATCAGAACAGGAATCAGACCCCTCAGAGATGAGGAACTGGGTCATGCTACCAGGTGAGCCACCAGGATGAGCATAGGTGCCAACCGGGGGTGAGGGGGAATTTGGAATAGGTAGTGGAGGAGAAGATGATAAGTATCAGTTGTGGCCCTGAGATCAGCTGCAACAGCAGGGACTGTAGTTCATTACTAACCTTCCTCTCCTAAGTTTCCTCCAGGAAGAGAAGCTACTGGAATCATTGGTGTGCTGGAGCTAGCTACTTGCTCGTGGCAGCCCATTGCTAAATTTTTTGCCAGCCTGTTTTTAAACCATTGGTAGCTTGAAAACCAGTGGCGGTGAGTATTTACACCACGACAATTTGCAAATGTTACAAATCAGGGTTGCCAGTTGTCGACAGCACAGCACTGGGATCCTGGAAGAGCTGCTCCTGGAAGAAGTGGATCTGAACAGCTCAGGGTGGACTCTGGGGGATGCAGATGCCACAATGTGCTGCTGCCCAGAACACCCTTCAGGAGTCAAGGGCTTGCAAGCACTTCTAAAAGACAGCTCTTGGCATTCAGCCGTCCTTGGGGATTTCCTTGGCTGAAGAAAATTGCCACACCTAAGATCATACCTCCTTCCAGGGGAAGCTTACATCCAATTACTGATCAAAATGAAGGCATAAAGTCTTGACCTCCTTGTCCCAACAAAGGAAAACTGTGAAGGGCCATTCCAGCTCTAGAACTCTCCTTTGGGTCAGCTGAGACTTCTGTTGTGATGGTAATGCAACCCAGTTTCTCCCTCTGTTTAATCCTGCTTCCTTCCCTTCCTTTCCCTTCTCTTCCCTTCCCTTCCACAAGCAGTCCTACGTGCCAATCTCTGTCTCAGAGTCTGCTTCTCAGGGAACCCAACCTGAGGCAGGCAGCAGGTCATGGTTGTGGTTTCATCACAAAGGTCCCCTCAAAGTGGGAAAGACTCACCACTTCCCAGGGGGTTCTTGGACCCTATAGACTCAGAGCAGAGTGTGTTCAAGTCAGCCTCAGACTCCCCAGCTCTGAAGGGGACTAATCACCCCATCCTCATCTGGCCTGGAGTCTCTCCCCTGGGCCAAAACCTTTTAGGCCCTCAGGTCTCTGGGCCCAGGAGGTCATGGGGGGTCATGAGGAGAGAAGGTAGCCAATTGGAGCTAAGCATCGTCTGACAATCATGGGAACACCAAACTGCAGCCTCTGCGGGGCACTGGAGGAAGGAACAGGAGAATGGATTGATTCTTGAGTCTGGCTCCAGGGACAGTGAGGGCCACAGCCTACTCCTTTCCTGGGACTCAGGAGGTTAGGGACATAATAGCCCTAGAAAGAGGAGTCCCATGTGCCTCAAAGCCTCTGATCACAGTGCCAAGAGGAGGAACCTCCAAGAGCCTCTGGGTATGCACAATCTGGGGCTGAGCCCAGAGACAGAACTGTCACCTTTACCCTGACCACAGTCTGCAGCTGTGTCTCTGTCTGTCCCTGCCAGGGGCTCTAAGTCTGCCCATCTACCTGTATGTCTGTCAATCTGTTGATGCAAGTGTCCCCAGCTTGTCTCTCCGTCTGTCCCTTCCAAGCTCTGGCTGAGTCTCTTTGTCTATCAATGTCTATCTGTCTATGCATTACTGCCAGGAGCCCAAGCTGTGTCTATTTGTCTGTCACTGTCATGGGCCTGCTATGTCTATCTGTCTGTCTGCCCATGACTCCTAGACCTTCAGCCTGGCAGACTCTAAGAGAAGATGCTCCTTGCTACCATGGAAGTTCATCGTAACTAGGGGACACAGGCCCATAGCCATTTTTGTTTGGTCACAGAACTCAAGGCTGTGTTGCTCTGTCCCTTAGCCCCAAAGGTGCAAGAACTTTTGGTGTGACTATGGCCCAGGGCATGGCTTGAGGCTCTCTTAGCTTCCTCTTATTTCTACCTGGGTTGCAATACTGGTTGGTGTGCATCTCCAGGGTTGGATTTGTGAGAGGGGGTGTTAGGGTCTATCTGATTCACAGCCCTGCCCCTAGCCCTAGGGAGAGCTAGAGCTTCCATTTCAGGTGTGGACCTGAGTGGGGCCCACAGAACTTCTCCAGAGAGAGTCCAGCGGGAGAAGGAACCCGAGGGCTGTGGAGGTCAGTCAAGGAGAGCTTCCTGGGGTGTGAAGGAGACTATGAGTTATCCTGTTATTGTGTTGTTTCTGACTGTGGCTCCAGCCCAATTGCTGCTTCCCTGGCCTTCCCTGCCCCACCCCCACCCCCAGCACATGACCTCACCCTAATCCAGTCTGGCTGGAGGAAAGGGCCTGGGCAGGAGCCAGGACCTCCACCAGGAGAGCTTGGGGCTGCCCCAGCTCTGGGCTGGAGGAAGTGTGACACATTGCCAGAGAGCTGGGCTTCCCTCCCTCCTGCTGCTTCCTTTGAGGTGGTTCCCGAATCCGCTTAGTGGGAAAAAGAGCTGGCAGCTGTGCTGGTGTTGGGTTCTCAGCCGTCCTGGCTCCTGGATGGCCCAAGGACATCCTCTTGGCTCACCTGTCCAATGCTGTTGTTGATAAGAATAATGATAAGGACATCCCTGGCTGTGTACTTAGTGCCTTCTCGTAGCCTGCTGCTGATCTTTGCCCCAGGGAGCATTTTCTAAACTTTGGAAAATTGGATATTGCCTTTCCATCCCAACTTCCTTAAAATCTATGGCATTTCTTTTAATCAGAGGTTTAAAAGAAACTGACTTTCATCAAAGCCTGGAACATAGCCACTCCTGGCACCCATGCAGTAAGGGGCCTCACCAGATCTGGGGGATAGAGCTGTAGTTCAGAGCAGAGACCCCCACAGTCTCCTGAGGAGCAGATGACAGTGTACCCCTATGGCCCAGGAGGTGGGCAGGCAAGCCCCAGAGTAGGTATTGAGGAAGAGAGTGTCCCGTGGAGGACCTTTCCACCTCCCACTGGACATTGGTCTACCCTGTTGAGGGCACAGATGTCAGCCCATTGGCTGGGTGCATTCCAGGCAGATGATGGTAGGAGAGCTGTGGCTGGTTTGTGTTACTGGGCCCAGGGCTGATGTGAAGGAGGCAGGCAGTGAGCAATGAGGCTGGGGGTGTCTGCAGGAGCTGTAAGGGCCAGAGTGGTAGGGGAGGGTCTTAGGCCAGACCAAAGGCTTGGAGTCAGTTCATGCTGAGCCAGCAGGCAGCCCATATGGGACACAACCAGACTAATACCCTAAAATGTGAGCACTTCAAGTGTTGGGCTCCCTGCAGAGCCTGGCTCAGTTCCTGACACTTTGTAGGCACTCAGTAAATATTTGTGGAATGAATTAATGTGTGGCTGCTGTAGGGAGAGAAGCAGGAGGGGTCTGTCTACAGACAAGGGCCCATGGGGCATTTGAGGTGGTTGTCTGCCTTAGTGAGGGGGCCAGGATCAGGCAAGTCCATACATATGGGGAGAATTGGGCAGATTTGAAAGGGGCCAGGAAAGTGAATGCACCAGGACATGGTGGGGAACTGCCTAGGGGGCTGAGACCCCAAGAGGAACCCAGGACAGTACCCAGGGCTCTGCCCCACAGACTGGTCTCTCTACATAGGATAGCAGCATGTCACAGTTTCCTTGGGACCTCCCAGAGGCTCTAAGGCAAGAGACTTACGGACAATATGCTGGCAAGAAACCATCTACATCCATGTCAGACTGGGCCCTTTGTGTGATAATTCCCCCAAAAATGAGGTGCTGGAAGTGGAGGCAGCCCCTCCACAGCTGTGACAGCATGGGGGACTGGCAAGTGATAAACTGGCTAGTTTCTCCTCTTATCAATGAGCCCACTTCACTGCAGCCTGCCCAAGCCCAGCTCCCCAAGGGCAGGCCCCATGGCCCCATGAACAAGGTCTGACCTCAGCCTGGACTTCGTAGGATTGGGGTTTTTTTTCCCAACAATTGACTTGTGGGAATGTGGACAGTTGGCCAAGAGTGAACAATGTAGAAAAGAATTTTCAATATTGATGAGGACATTTGGGCAGCAGGCTCCAAGCATGGGAAGGGAGAGCAGAGATCCAGTGTCTGGTGGATAAGCTATATCTACAAAATGCAGGGAAACCACCAACAATGTTGTTTATAAAAGACTTTTCAGCCAGGCATGGTGGCTCACACCTGTAATCCTAGCATTTTGGGAGGCCAAGGCAGGAGGATTGCTTAAGGTCAAGAGTTTGAGACCAGCCTGGGCAATAGGGAGACTCCCCCCATCTCTACAAAGAATTGAAAAATTAACCTGGGGGGCTGGTGCATGCCTATAGTCCCAGCTACTTGGGAGACTCAGGCAGGAGGAGGATCGCTTGAGCCCAGGAGTTCAGGAGTTCAAGGCTGCAGTGAGCTATGATCGAGCTGCTGTACTCCAGCCCGGGCAGCAGAGTGAGACCCAGCAATTCCAGAGCATTCCCAGCATTTCCAACAGAAATGCAAACATATGCTCACCAAAACATGAGTACAAGAATGTTCAGAGAACCTTTATTAATATTAACCAAAAAGTAGAAACATCTCAAATGTCCACCTTTAAATGGAATATTACACAGCAACGAGAAAGGACAGACTACAACGACATGCTACAACTAGAAAGAATTACGTAGAGACAGTGCTGAATGAAAGAAGCCAAACATAAATAGAGCTTTAGTAGCGTACGCTTTCACTTAAATGAAGTTCAAGAATAGGCAAAACTAATTTATCGTGGTCGAGATTGGAATGGTGGCTATACTTGGAGGAGGGCACTGATTAGAAAGGAGGAAGCACAAGGAAACCTTTGGTGGTGCTGGAAAACGTTCTGTGTTTCTCTGGGTGCGGGTTATGTAGGTATAAACGTAGAAATTCAGCCGGGCACAGTGGCTCACGCCTGTAATCCTAGCACTCTGGGAGGCAGAGGCAGGAGGATTGCTTGAGCTCAGGAGTTCGAGACCAGCCTGAGCAAGAGTGAAACCTTGTCTCTACTAAGATTAGCCAGGTGTGGTGGCGCGTGCCTGTAGTCCCAGCTACTCGGGAGGCTGAGGTAGGAGGATCACTTGAGCCCAGGAGTGTGAGGTTGCAGAGAGCTATGATGATGCCACTGCACTACACCCAGGGCAACAGAGTGAGACCCTGTCTTAAAAAATAAATAAATAAATAAATAAATAAATAAATTCACTGAACTCTATGCTTAAGATTTGTATACTTTATTGTATAATAACTCAATAAAAAATGAAAATAAAATAATGTTTTAAAAGGCCTTTTCCTACCTCTAGAAGAACTGCAGGCCCTTGGAGAAAGTGCTGACTTTCTCCTTGGGTGAGGGTCCGGGTGGTGTGTTGAGGGCAGGGCCTGGGAAGTTTGTGTTGATCTTCCCTTGGAGTTGAGAAAGAAGAGAGGGAGAAAGGTTTTCAATTAAGTACCTCTCAGGTTGAAAGAGCGGTCTGGCCCAGAGATAACATCAGTGGCACCATCATGAAACTGTTTCGCTGCTCTCATCTTAAACCACAGTGAAAAATAATTTTTGAAACTGCATCCTTCCTGGCAGCCATGGCTCAAGGTCTCCTCACAGAAGGGAATTCAGTCAGCCATTTCTGAGGGTGAGGCCTGTGCCCAGCAGCCCTTCTTGGGACCCAGAACCCCCAGGAAGGGGGCTTCTGTGGGGCCAGGACTAAGGATTCTGTCTAGCTCACCTCCTGTGTGGTTTGAGGAAGTCCCGGCTCTCTCTGGGCCTTGAGGGTGGGGAGCTTCCAACACTGACAGTAGGTAAGATTGCCCTTCATCACCCCAGCTCCCATCTTAGGGGCTGCCCCTGGTTCTGACCTGCTTTGCAGACTTGCATGCCACGAGCATCTGGCCTCCCCACTCCCCTGAGGAACAGGGCAAGCCTCAGGGTACTCTGCGCAGCAATAGGTTTTTCCCAACTTTGCATCTGCCTGGGCCTCCTTGTGTCAGGGCGAGCTGGCCTGGGGCTGGAGCCTTTCCATTCCTGTCACACCCCTACTTCACAGATAAGAAAACTGAAGCCAGGGAGAGACCCCAGTGCCAGATTTCTCATCTGTGAAGCCCATGTAACAAAGAGGGAGGCTCCAAAGCAGGAGCTGCTGGATCCAGAGACACCAGCCATGTGCCTTCAACACAAAACAGCAGTTTGCTCAGAAGCCCAGGATGGCATGGTATGTGCCTCGTCCCTGCAGGTCCTGCCCTCCACTTCAATCACGTGGACCTGAATTACCAGTCACATATGTGTGCAGGCAGCCAGGAACCAGGACGAGTAAGGGCTCAGGAACACAGCACACCTGGTTGCCAGGGCCAGTCCTGTCCACTTGGATAGCCCCTCATCTGTGTCTCCATGCACAGGGCATTAACATGTGAGGTTAACTGAGGGTGCCTGGACAGCACTTGCACCCTCCAGCACCATGCTAAGAGCTGTTCTGCCTGTCAGGGAGGAGCAGACAGGCCTCTTCTACTGTCCATGCTGGAAGAGGCACCTTGACTCTTGCCTAGGCAGGAGTGCTCTGGGCCTTTGAGGGGACTGGCCCCATTGTAAGCTCATCACCAGCATCTTGGCTGAACAACCGACTTGGGGAATCAGTTGATGCAATGCAAGACACCACCAAGAATTTCATTTAGCTGAGGATGCAAATTTTTGATAAGCAGGGGGACCACATGGTGCCCACTGACCTTGGCACTTAGCCTCTCTCCTCAGATCAAGCCATGGAGAAATCTCAACTGCCATCCCACCTCCCAAGTCATCATCCCTCTTCCCTTCCAGTCCTTGGCCCACATGGGGTCATCCCAGCATCAGTGCCATTCTGACTTTTCACAGGTGCCTTTCCACATTGCCACATTAACTTCGTGTTGCCCATTTTATCTCATGGACTGACAGGTTGGCCATCTATGGATGAAGCTTCCCTCCTGTGTGATCTCCCCAGGTATGAATGCTGAGTCAACGGATGTGGCTATGCTATGGCTGTGACAGAGACTGCCGTGGGGCTGCCCACGGGGCGGCTCCAGTTCTTAAGGCCCAGCATATGAGGGAGGGCTACACCGCTGCTTTTGCACATTTCTTAGATTCCTGGTTCCAACCTCAGTACTACTGATTTCTATAGGGGGAGGGAGTACCTAGGAGGCAGAAGGTGATAGACAGTTGAGGTGGTCCCTCGGGAGGCCCCTGTGAAGAAGGAACTATTCCATTGTCCTTGGAGATCTTGATGTGTGGATGAGCCTGTCTCCTCAGGCCACCCAGCACTGTGCTCCCTCCTGGTCTAGAGATGGGCCCAGCAAAGCCAAGAGTGTTTCCTCAGGGCCAGGCCCACCCATGGTTGTCATCTATGGAGGGATTTAGTTTAGGCCTATTCCCTCGCCTCCTAGGTAAAGGGGGTACCCAGGGCCAGTCCCAGCCAACTGGGGGTCAAGGCCATGCTTCTCAGGAATCCAGCCCAGAGCTCCAGCCATCCAGTGTACCATCAACCTGTGAGATCCTGAGGCAGCAGTGCCAATGGCTTCCAGGGAACTATGGGCTCAGGCCTGCCTAGGTCTCAGGAGCAACACCCACATGGCCCTCCCACCTGGTTCCAGCCCCCAGCAGGCTCCCTAGCACCACTGTCCAGATGTGAGCCTACCTAGAGGGAGAACAAGAGCCTGTGGAAAACTCGAGTGGCCCTTACTACAGGGTCTCTTCATGGGTAGCTGTTTGGTGACCTTGACCAAAGCTTAAGGCTGTCAGGGGGATAAGGGCAGTCTTGATGTAGTACAGCCACCTTCTTACCAGTGACCTTTCCAACTTCCCTGTTTACTAGAAGAGGCATCAGAAGCTTTCTGGCAGCCTCTGTGACCTCAGTTTCCCCAGAGTTGATCTGATGCTCTAAGGCCCTTAGCTTGACAAAGACCCTGAACTTAGGCTGTGGTCTGGCCTCTGGAGCTGGAGTTCAGCCTACCTTGAGGATTCTGTGGCTAAGAGACTGAGGCGCCTGTCCAAGGTCACACAATAAGCTAGTGGCAGGCCAGTTTCATGCACACCCTGCTATACTGAACATGGTAATGAGGTGACAAAGACATACATGCAAGCTCCCAACTCTCTACTGTCAAGAGCTCAAGGTCAGGGGACCTTATGCCAACTAAGAGGAGGCTGGGACCATGAAGTGAGGGTCTTCCTGCCAGCGTGTCCCAGCAGCCCTATCCAGTTATGTACACCACAGACTCTATTGCCATTGCAGAGGAGTGGCCTTGGGAACCCTGACCACTCATGTAGTGCACCCATGGGACAAGAGCTCACAGCCTCTGGTAACTAGACCATGGGCTTTCTCTGGGCTGAAACCACCATTGGCCCTAGCCCCGTGCCAGCCCCTGATACTTGATCCTGAGCCACGGGGTTACCCTGCACATGCTGAGATAATTTGGCAACCTTGCTCAGGCACACTTGCTGACCTCCAGCCTGATATGTCCCCTCAGGGTGGCCTGGGGATCCTAGGGCAAGGGATGGGGGTGGGCAGTCTGTGGTTGGCTTGTGCACAGTCCAAAGCTTTCCAGCTGGTCAAGGTCAGCCAGCGCAGACTCCCTAAAGGTCTGGCCTGTGCCAAGTTGTGGTTGCAGCTTGATACCTAATTATATTCCAGAACAAATAGATCTTTATCTGTCCTGGTTTGGTGAAGAAGCTCATAGTCTGAGGGGGTTTGGATTGTAGGAAGCTATTTGGATTGTGGGGTAATCCCAGTCACCTCCAATATACTCTTTGAATGATTAGGATTAGGGTTAGAATAGAGGTAGGGGGTCAGGGCTTGGTAGCCCAGTCTGGCAGCACTTTAGGATGCAAGCAACTGGCAGATTTGCCCCAGAGCCCAGTGCTCTGGGGGTATGAGGGTGTTACTACTCAGGGGTGCTGTCATGCCATGGAGACACAGGAGGGTGTCTGAGGGGGCTTTGCAGACCAGGTGAGAGGTTTTACTTTGATGTCAGATGACTCTTTGTTGGTCCAGATGAAGCCAGAGGTTTGGAAATGTCCCTGTCCTCTCTGGGCCCCCCTCCTGCCCAGGTCCCACACTGTGCCCAGTCTTCTGTGAGCAGCCTGAAAACCCCCGTCCCCCGAAGACATTTACTGGGGCTGACATTTCTGTGGCACCACACTGGGCCTGAGGGACTCGGGGGGCGGGGGATGGATCACATTTAGAGCTCCCCAGGAGCAGTAGCGGAGAACAAAGCAGGGAGGGCTTTGAGCCTGAGTCTTCGATCTGAAGGTAGGTGGGTGCTGACTGGGGCTGGGGCTGGGGGTCTGGGAGAGGATCTCAGATCTGAGTTCTGAAGGACACAGGGAGAAGGGGGACATAGCAAGGGGATGGAGCCCCTATTGTGTGCCCACTGGCACTGGAGATGCAGCAGAGGGTCAGACGAGGTGGGGTTCCCACTCCTGAGAGACCCCTGGGCCTCTAGGCTAGGAGCCCAGTGATGGCACCGTCACCCCCACCCCCACCCCTTCCAGTCTGTTGGAGCCCCAGTGAGGCCGGGCGCCGTCATGACTCACTAGTGTTCCACACCCGGAGCTTTATTGAAGCAGCAGATGCAGCTGTGTCAGTTACAGAAATGTGTCCTCAGGTACCATCCCCCCCATTACCCATGCACAGCCTTGTCTGCCAGCCCAGGGCCAGCAAACTCCCACCTGAGCCTGGCAGTAAATTGTTTCTGAGGCTCCTTCAATCCCATTTCCTGCAGCTCTAACCGCAGGAGAGGACAGGGTCCTAGGGGCTGCGCTTGATCCTCTTACACGATTTCCATCCTTCTATGGATATGATTACACTCTCTAAGGCTTCCTTGAACTTGGAGAAATCACTTTGCTCAATAGTACAGTTCTTGGGCGAGTCTGTTGGCTAAATGAGAAATACGTGTTTAAGTCATCTTCTTAGCAGAACAAAATGAACAAATAAAAGCAAACTCTTGTCCTTCCCGCTACAAGGGTCTTGTAAGCCCCCCACCCCTAGGAGGCAACTCCAGCAGGCCCTGCCATCTGTCTGAGGGAGGGTGCTGGGGGCTGCCTGGTGAGCCCAGAGTCTGAGGACCATTCAGAGCCTTGGGGAGGCTGGATGGGATGCTGTCCAGGACAGGGACATGAGGACGAGTAGGGCAGGAGCACACAGGGGATTGTGCAAGCAGTGGGCAAACAGGGAGAAGCAGCTCGGGCCTCTCTCCAGACATGCCCCTTAAACTCCTGCCCACGCCCCAACCACGGGCTCCCAGTGGGGTCCAGCCACCCAGAGGAGGCCTCAAGGACGGGGCAAACTGGAGCCAGCTTGGGCTGACTGCCTGGCTGGGGTTGACACTGGCTGCCTGTCTGCCTCCCCAGGCTGAGTCCATGACCAGTCCTACTCCCCCCTGTCTCAAACCTGCCCAACCCTGAGCCCTGTGAGAGGAGCTTGGTGGAGAGCATGGACAGAACTCCCAGGACCCCTCAATCTCTACTCCCTCACACCCAGCCCTCCACTCCCCACCCTCCACCCCATGTCAGTGAGTGAGCTTCTTTTGGATTGGAGATGGTTCCAGAGAATAGCCACCTGTATGGCACAAGAGTAGCACCTGAGGCCTTGCATGTGGCAAGCGGGGTCCATGAGAAGCCCTTTGTCCCACTGGGCCCTTGGCTGTGGTGCAGAGAAATGATGTCTCAGGTTCCCCTAAGAACAAACAGCAACTTACTTTCAGCTTTGGGCAGATCCTGGTAAGTTCTTCCATGTCCTTATAAACCTTTTTAATGTGATGGTCTTGCTTGTCATATTTGGTAACAAGATCCTTCAGGGTGGAGGTGAAATTCTTTGTAAACTCCCCATAGCAGAGCTCCTGAAACAGGATGGGGGCACTGGGATGGTGGTCAGGCACAGAAGGGCACCAGCTGAATCTAACCTCATCCTCATCCATCCCTGGTCATCCTGGCCAGACAGAGCCCTGGACCCAAGCTCAGGCCATACCCTGATTCTCCCACCAGAGACCTGTGGGCCTTGCGGGCCATTCAGTGGAGGCAATGGGTTCCTGGTCTCTCCCTAGACCCAGGGCTGCACTTGGTTGGTGGCCAGAAAGCCTGGCAAAGCCCAGAACCTGGCCTCTGGTTCACCTGTTGGCTGAACTGGAGGGTCCATCCTCAAACTCACAGCTTTCTCCCAGATTTCTCACTCCAACATCCCTCCCTCTTATCTCTTCCCTAGGCCCTGACTGGGGTGACTCTCTCTTCCTGTTCAAATGTGACCCAAAAGGTCCACCTTACCTCACTGGTGTTCTGGGGCCTATTGAAGGAACCCTGGAAGCGAGAGAAGTTGGTTAGAAACACAAAGGACCATTGAGAGCAAGTAACACTTGATGAAGACTCAGACTTACCTTGTATGTATTGTTGTCAGCCGAAAGTTCTTTCTGAATCTCAGCACAGATGGCCGTGTGATTTTCGTGGGGCGACACCACGTCTATCTTCATGGGGGCAGAATGGCTTTCTGACCCCCAGAGCACACAAGCCAGGAACATGTACAGTAGGTGCATGGTCTTACTTGAAGGTGGCTCTTAGCCGATCTGAGCCCTGGGCTTGGAGGCATTTCTGTGAAGGGGGTACCTATATATATAAGTCTAAGGAAATGCTAAACCTCTTATCAGCCATCACTAGCTTACAAGGAAGACAGCACCTTATCACTGGGCAAGATGTGCTTTTCATGCAATTTCAATGACAGCAACACACTTCATGGATTCTTGTCTTTGCTGAAATTCAGGCTTAGTGCGAGACTTCTTATTTGTAATCACATCTGCAACTCATGGCCTTTCTGCCTGAGTGTTGCGTGGGTCTCTGGCCAGGACTGGTGCTGTCCACGGGTGCTGTCAGGAGCAGAGAAAGCAAGTAGAGTGGTGGGCACATGGCTGCGGAGAATGCTGGGTGGGGGCTGCACAAACCAGCTTCTCCAGGCCCACCTGTCAAGGACAAGGCTGGCCCCACTGCCCACCTAAGACTTGGGGACACACCCACTTCCTCACAGTCCCCAGAAGGGACACAGAGGAACAGGTTCAGGAACAAGGCCTTCAGCTCAGCTGTCAAAGCAGGGAGGAGAACAGCTGCTCTCTTCTCAGCCTGAAGGCCATGGACTTTAGGGGAAAGTGCCTGATTGGATTCAAAACTTCATGTAAAAATAAAAACCAGTTTAGAAAAATGCTACACTAGAGCCACGTACCAACAAATTATGAACTTACATTCTGACTCTCAAAGATTAAGATCACCCATTTTGGGGAAAGTTTGGTAAACATGCTGAGCTCTGACCCCTGTGGTTTGTTTTTTTTCCTCTGAACAGTTAGTTTGCTGCTTTACCTTAGGCATGGTTGAAGCCCTGAGCGTGAGGGGTAGGGTGTCCAGCACAGGGGCCAGGCCTCTAAGGAGCACAGTTGTTTTGCCTGATCCCAGGGTGGGCCTGTTCAGCCCGTGACCGGCCAACCCCTAGGCCTCCCCAGGAAGGATGATGCCCCTTCTCTGGGGCAAGCTTCACATGGGATGTTCACTTGAACTTCTAGGTGCACCTGATAGCCTTTCTCTGGGGTCAGAGCCCTTGCACATCCAGGGAAGCACATCCAGATGTGCAGAAGGCTGCACGCAGGCCTGGCTCTCACCTCCCCTCTGCTCTGACAGCCTTGCTCCTCAGACAGCACCCAACCACCCCAACTCCCAGCAGGAGTTTCCTCCCTTCCCTGCCCCATGGGGAGGCGGGACACCACCAGCATTTGCTCATGGTTGAAAATAAACCGGAAAACTACACAAATAAAAGCAGACTTTTAATAATTTATTATTATGGTAAAACATCTTGAATAAATATGGAGTATGAGCTTAAATAAATAAATAAATAAATACTTAAAAAATATAAATATATAAATAAATATTACTGATCTCTGCCAGTATAAAACATCCCCCATCTCTCTTCTGTGCCCGTATCGGGGTCAGTGTGGCCCAGGGCAGGTCCATGCCACCCCCATTGTGGCTGTGGCCCACCCCTTGGTCCCTCAAGGATGAAGATCCTGAGTTCCTGGCTCTCGTTCCATGAGAGAGCGGTGATCTGTGCGGCACGCCCCTGGGGCTCTCCTGCCTCACTTCTGGACTGGCTTCCAGCAGTCAAAGGGGATGACAAACAGAAAGTCCTTCAGGTTCTCTTTGAAACTTTTGAAGGTGACAATCTGGGTTTCACAGGAAGTTTCCTTTAAAAAAAGAAAAAGAAAAAACACTTGAGTCCAGGCGAGTGGGTAACGTGGGGCAAGCACCAGTGTGTTTCTGTACTGCCTCTTAGAACTTGGAGGCCAGAAGGCCATTCCAGGGCCCGCCCGCTGACTTGGGTCAGGTGACACTATTGCCACCCGTGTGTTACCCAAGGGGTGCACAGCTCTGCCAGTGGCAGCTGGAGCTAAGGGCCTGACAAAGTGCCAGCCTAAGACTGGTCTTCTGGGTGGTCGGACCCTGGTATTTTTGATTCCAGGCCAGGGCAGAGCAGCTGGGCTGAGGCCATCTGCCGGCACCCAGAAGGAGCAGGAGTCAAGGCCATAGACCTCACTTCCTTCCTGTAGGAAGGAGTACCTGCAGCCTTTGTCCATTCCAGGTAGGTCTCCACCCTTGCTTCCATGCAATCCAGGCACCCCCGTGGGGCCAAAGGAAAGTCCTGCTGGGAGGTGGCACTTGGGTCCCGGCACTTCCTCTGGACCTTGCGCAGGCCCTGAGTTTCCTTGGGTTTGCCTCACCACTGACCTCATTAGGGATAAACACAACAATAAAAAGCATAGTAGCAGCTCCTGCTAAGGAGTGATGTGGGCTTCAGAGCTCTAGGGATGAAAATGAACTGGCTGTTCCCTCTCTGGGTGGGCTAATCATTACACATCTGTTAACACAGAAAACCTCTGGGGTCCTGAACAGCCACAGTCAGAGGTCTCTCCCCACACAGTTCCCACCGTCCTAGACTAAGACCTTCTTGCTTGGGGCCCTGACGGAAGCACTCACCAGGGTGGGGGGACAGTGCTGCTGGTAGTGGTTGGCCATCATGGTCAAGGGGCCCTTGAGCCTGGTGAGGCTGCCCCGAAGGCCCTGCTTGTACAGCTCCAGGCGGGTCTGCAGGCATGTTGGCTCCTGTGGAATATGTCCATTCCTTGGTGAGCTGTGGCCAAGTGCCCTCAGTGGGCACAGGACACCCTCCTCATCACTCCTTCCTGTTCCCTTCCCCATCCCTCAGGAGTAGGGCTTGGGAGGGGCATAGGCTGATTCTTGATTAGTCTGAGGCTGGGTCCAGTCATCCACAACAGGCATGAGTCTGCCCTCCTCAGCCGATGCCTCCAGATGGTCCTGGCCCCAGGGAAGGAGGTCACTGTCACCCCACCATTCAGGGAGAAGGAGGGGGGCAGGGTGAGGCATCGCCTGGACCTGCCATATGAGCAAGGGTTGTCCTGCAACCCCTCTGTGCCCAACTGTAGTTGACACTGTCTCCCCAGGGCTTGGTCTAGGGCACAGCAAGTGTCCCAAACCCACAGCCCCTGCCCCATGAAGTAGCCCTCACTTTACCACCTATCCCCTGGTGACCCCTGGCCCTAGAATGCTAGGTCTGCCCATGGCTGCTCAGCTGATAAAGGAGCTCATGGGACTGCCACGGGGGCAAGGCCAGTGGCCTCTTGAGCACCCAGTCACTGCCTCTTTCTCCTGGCAGCCAGCTGACTGAAAAGAAAGTGGACAACCCTGTGAGGGGCCATCTAAAATGGAGCTCCTCCCCACCCCAGGGCAGAGGCTCCTGGAAAGCTGTGTCAAGGGGAGCATCTTACCTGGGGGTCAAACATTTCAGAGACGACTTCTGTTTCACTCTGTAAAAAAGGAAAATGTCACATTATCAAGCTGACAGACAGGGCTAGTCTGGGGCCAGGGGGCAGCCCAGGCAGGGCCAGCACTTCCTCACTCACCGTCTCAGCAACAGTGTCATTGCTTTGGCTCAGGAGGCTTAGGGCCTCCTTGATGGCATTCACGTGCTTCCAGGGCCGGGTGACGGTGCTGGGCAGGCGGGTGGGTGCAGAGATGCTGCAGACCACAGTGCCCAGGAGAAGCAAGTTCTGCAGCCACATCCTCCTGAGAACTTTAGCCTTTCTCTCTGTGTACTGGGCTCACTGGCAAAAGAGCTCTTATATACACAGAGGAAATGATTAATGGTGACCACAAAACGCCAGGGAGGCGGGGGAACTACCTGAACTGTGGAATCTCCTGGCCCTTATCAGCTACACATGGTAACGGTGAGCCTTTCCCCCAGGTGGTCAGGCTTGGGGCTTTTCATTAGTGAGCCTTTCCACCAACAAACAGCCTAGTTGCCCGCCTCCTGGAGTGCTCTCCAGCCTCCCCTGGGCAGTCCAAGTGGCTCCAGGCTGCCCCCTCCCTCTATGAGGCCTCTGGGCACAGCTTGGACTTCCTGGCCTGGAATGGCCGGGGCAGGGCTTGGGAGACACTAGATTGCGCTCCCCATCCTGCCTGAGATCCCAGGAGGCCTTTGGGCAGGTGGTGCCCACCCTGCGCCTCACTCCAACTCCAGCCACCACCTTCTCCTCCTAGAGCCCTCCTCTCTGGCCACCGTGAGAGACTTGCATGTGAGGGGAGCTCTCTCAGACCTGCCCTACTGTCCACTTAGGCAGAGTCCAGCCAAATGTCACAGTCTTGTGATGGTTCATGTGGGCTCCCCGCAAGGACCTAGAGCAATTGGCATGCTCAGCCCAACCAGGGACCCCTTCCCTGTGAGCAAAGGGAAGGATAGCCATGTGCACATCCAGCCAGCAAGATTACAGCCATATTCAACAAGCTGCAGAGGTGGGTCAGGGCTCTCAGCTGGGCCAAGCCAGGACCCTGAGTTTGACTCTGGCTCTGGTGCCACCTGGCTAAGTGACTTTTCTCTGTACTTATATAATCCTTGCTTCCCTCTGCAGTGTAGGCTGCCCTTCTGAGGCAGGCACTACACCCCTACCTATAGTCCCCCCAGCAGGAAGCAGGAACTTCGGGGACTGGGTGCAGGGCTGTGACTGCACCTACATCAGGTACGGGGGACGACAGTTTCTCAAGCAAGGTCTTCCAGGCTTCATTTTCTACATAGCCCCAGCTCCCACCACCCTCTAGCTTCAGAGGCCTTTCTGTGGAAGTAGAAATTGTTCTCTGAAAAAGCCACAGGCTCTTGAGGGGCCTTGTCAAGTGTTTGCTTTTCACAATGGAGTTTGGAGAAGACAGCATGAGTTTGTGCTTGCACAAGGGATCTGGCTCAAGCCACCCTGTGCCGAGAGTTTCGTGGCCGCGGGAGTGTGGACCCACACGTACCCATTTCTGAGAATGTGTGCCGGTGTGATTGAATACCTATGTACCTGCACGTGTGTCTTGGAGGGGAGGATATTTTATATGAGGGTACATCTGTGTGAGCCCCATTTGCTGTCACCTGCTTTACAAAAGGCCCCAGGCCTCTGAAGCTGCCCCTCTGATACCAGGGAAGCTCCCCACATTGGGTGTGATGTTTCTGGGCTCCAGAGGTTGATTCAGCCTAGACCGATGGTGTCAGACATAAGCAAGAACACTCTGCTGGGCTCAGGTGGGCGAGCCCTCAGAAAGCAGGTGGAAGTCATGGCTGGACCACTGTGGTCTGAGTGTGCAGCCCTGGCAAGTTGTATTGTGTGGTGGGAGTTTTGCTGCTATTCCATGGGGAAGCCAGACCTTAGTCCTCCAGACTTCATTTGTGTTCCCTGCCAGGATGTGGAGCCCACTGTGAGGCCAGCCCTGTCCATCTGAGCCTGGTGTCCATCCTAGGTAGCCAGGCTGGGGGTGGAAAAATGACATGACCAGATTCTGGCCCTTTCCTCCGTCTTTTCCGTGAGGCCTGTGCTCACCTCCTTCTAGGGAGCTCTCAGAAGGAAAGGGGGACAGGATATTACATGTAGATGCCACACAGAGTGGCACTCCAGAGGCTGGAGGATGGGGAGGGGAGCCACAAGGCAGTAGCTAAGCTGGTGGCCAGGGAGGCAGAGAACTGGTATGGCTCTCTGGGATGGAAAGTCACTTTCTTCCTGGAAATGAGTTGTCACAGCTCAGACAGTTAGTCGACAAGGCTTTCCATTCTGCGCCAGGCCCTGTGCTGGGGAACACATCCCAAGGAACAACCTCCCCCAGCTTGGGGGTCCCAGGGAGCCAGAGAGCTTCTTTGGAGACACTGCCTCCCAGCACGGGCTGAAAGGGCAAGTAGATGTTAGGTGGCAAGTTGGGTTGTGGGACAGAGGGAAAGGAGAGGACAGAGGAGAACGTTTTGGGCACAGAGAGGCCTAGGGTTTTAGGAGCACATATAATGAAGAGGAGGCAAATTCCAGAGAGATTTAGCCATAGAATCTTGAAAGGACTTGGTGATGTAGTGAAGTCACGCATTCATTCAATATTTGTTAAGCACCTGCCAGGTTCCCAGCAGGGAAACAGGATACAAGGATAATGAAAAGTGGTCAAGGTCCTAATTTCATGGCCTTTGTAACCCCACTGATGGCGGAGCAAGATTAATCTATTCATCCCCCACTACCAAAGTGTGCTTTTGAATGTGAGTAAGAGGAGTTAGAATCGCTGTCCAGATGACTAAGATGGGGACCCAGGCTACAGAGGAGCAGGTCTTAAGGGTCTAAGGGCTCACAGGATGTTTTGGAATTTCTGAGGCTTCATGCACAGGAGACAGATCTGGGAGTGGTCCATGTCCATGTGACAGCTGAGGCCGCGTAGGGTTATTCAGGAAGAAGGGCTGAGGGCCAGCACATCTGTGTTTAAGGGCCGGGTCATGATAGCTGGGCGAGTAACTGATAACTGGCCAGTGGCCGAGGGCCCTGGGAGGACAGGAAAGGAGGAAAGCAGGAGTCGCAAAGAGAGATCCATTCCAGCAGTGTGGCCTACGGGTGCTGAGGTCAGCACGCACAGGACAGAAATCCATGGGTTTGGTGATGAGGTTTGTGGGTGGCCACAGATCTTTCTCCTGGAAAGATGACATCAAGGCTGAGACCATGACACACGCAGGCATTCCTAGATTGCACCGCATGAGAAGAGGCAGCAATAGATAGCATCAAGCTGGCCACGCTGACTCAGGGGATCCGATAGGGCTGTGGCGGGTGGAGGCGGGGACCATGATGGATGGTGTGACCCCTATTTGGCCCCATTCCCACAGGGCCAGGAGAAAACTCTCTGGAAGGAGTTTCCTGTGAGCGTCCCTCCCCATAGGCTCTGGAGGAAACGGGCTTGTGCCGCCCCAGGATCCTTCCCACAAGAGGAAGTTACACACAGGAAGGGAAATGGACCTCAAAGTTCCTTAGGTCCCATGGGCCCCTGCACAGGCATCTCAGCTGATCTGATCCTTCCTTGTACTGGCCACCCTTTGGTGAGGGTCCTTGTCCTTGCTGGGGACCTGAGATCTGAGAGGTCAGTGGCCAGTCCACACAACAGGTGACTGCAGAGCCAGAATTTGAACCCATGTCCGTTCCTGCTACCCTAGTATTTTCTACTATGCTGGGGGTCAGAAAGTCAGGAAATGCTGATCACCTGGCCAGACCATCAGAGAAGTGAGCCGAGCATGCTTGTCCCCCTCAGAACAGCTGTAAAGGAGAATACCTGCCAGGTGTTGGCAGGGAGGCTGGAGTGGCCTGTGACTGTCCCAGGGAAGTCTGGAGGCTGAAGGCAGAATTTCCCCAGGAGATCCTGCCATCTAAGTGTCTCTGTGCCCCAGGCTTCAGCTCTTGTCCCTGCCTAGCCACCACCAATCCCTGGATAGCCCAGGAAAATCCCTCCTCCCTGAGCCTCAGTTCCCTTACCTGTACAATGGATTGACGATTTGTACCTCACAGAGGAAAATTCTCTCCTGTCCCAGGAAACATTGTGGGAGATCCTCCCAGGGAAGAGGCGGTGTTTCAATCTCTCCTTTCCCTACAACTATGGGAAGTTTCTGAAGCTCAGGCTGGGCAGAGGAGCCAGGCTTGCTAGAATTTGCAGGGACAGCTGCCCCTTGCCCAGCCCTAGCCCCAGAGGACATTTTTCTGGACAGATGTGGAGAGGTAGAGAGCCCAGCCTCCACCCAGTCAGGGCTCATGAGGTCCTGCATAATGCTCAGCAGACCCTGGTACAGCACCCTGAGAGGCTTGTCCTTCCTTGAGAGGAGGTTCTTCACTCCAGGCCACACTAGACACGTGAAGCAACATCTCTGGCCTTTGCAGTTTCAGCTCCAGGCTGTCCCCTCCCACATCTCTTCTGTCTTGGTCCCCAAAGGTACACCTCAAAAAAGGGCAGGCTGCCCTGGCCAAACTCCAGTTCTGGTCCCATCTCTGTGTGTCCCCAAGCTCTTGGCACTAGTGAGTCCTGACTGGTCTGGGAGGATCTGAGGGTGGTTAACGCTCAACCATGTGTGGACTCTGCACCCATTCAGCCAAGCTTCCAGGAGGTCTGCTGTATATGACCAAACTCATAGGCCCCTTGCACTCAGAGAGCTCATTCTGGTGGTCCCATGGGGTGGGGGACATGGAGCACAAGGTCCAGACTCATAGACACAGTGTTAAGGGTGCCAACCAAGACAATGAACCACAGGAGGGGGTCATGAAATGAGAGTTAAGCAAGAGAAGTCATTGAGGAGACTTGGGGGTGTGGGTATGGCATAGGAGGTGAGTGAGGAGTCTCCAATGCTCAGGGCTCTGGCTCAGGCAGCTGGGTGGACACCGGGGACATATGCTGCGATGAGCAGAGAGATTTGGGAGGTCAGCCCAGATTAGATTGGACATGGCAAATTTGAGAGGGCAGGGACCTCCAGGAAGACTCAGTCAGTTGTGGCCATGTGGCTCCAGAGGTCAGGGCCCAAGACATTTGGAAGTCATTGGTGAAGAGACGGTTCCCAGCATCAGAGTAGCTGCACAGAGTGATCCGGGCAGGTGTAGTGCCCAGGGATGCCAACTGTTAAGGATGAACCAAGGACAATGAGACCTCTTTGTCTGCTTCATCCCTTGTTCCCAGGGCTTCCTCACTGTTCCCCCTGGACCTGGCAACCACACTACGCACACTCAGGCAGATGAGTCCTTGAAGGACACAAACACCCATGGGTGCACCAGGCCTGCCCACCACAATGCTGTCCCCTGCCTGGCCTACTGCTCACCCTGTGTGCTCCCTCTAGGGCTGGGAATGTACCCCCACCCCTGATTCTCTGCTCTAAGCCTCACCGGCCCCTGCTGGGGGGGTTATCAGGCTCCCAGAGGGGCCACTGCCTTTGTCTGACTCCTTGGGAGGCTGCATTAAAAATTAAAAGGAGGGCCAGGTGTAGCTCACACCCGTAATCCTAGCACTTTGGGAGCCGAGGAGGGAGGATGGCTTGAGGCCAGGAGTTCCAGATCAGTCTGAGCAATGGTGAGGTCCTGTCTCTACAAAACATAGAAAAATTAGTTGGGCATGGTGGCACATTCCTATAGTCCCAGCTACTCAGGAGGCTGAGGCAGGAGGATCCCTTGAGCCCAGGAGTTTGAGGTAGCAGTGAGCTATGATCACGCCACTGCACTCTAGCCTGGGCAACAGAGAGAGACCATGTCTCAGTAAATAAATAAATAAACAGATAGATAGATAAAGGAGAAATCATGAGCCCAGAAGCCTTTATAACTTCTGAAGTCCTGAGGGTGCCCCTTACTGCCTCCTATGTCTAGATTAGAGTCTGGGCCAAGGTGCTGGGTGGGAGCCTTAGACCCTTGCCCAGCTCGCACACCCTCTGGAGCTGATGGGCCAGAAGCAAGGTGGCAGATGCAAGCTTTCTGTTCTCAGCAGGACAAGTGATTCTGGAATGAGCTTCCTCCAAGACTTTTCTGGATCATCCAGGGCTCCTTCAGACCTTCCCAGGCCCTGTTTGGGCAAGCACATTTCGTTGTACGACCTTGGGCTTATGACTTCCCACCTCAGAGCCCCAACTGGCTTATCTCCCCAAGGGGATGGGGTCCTACTTTTGCAGGTTGTTGGAGAGATTTGCATGTAAAGGTGCTTTCCTGCTGAGCGCTGGGCTGCACCAAATAGTGCTTTCTGCTTTGATTTTCTGTTTTGGCCCTCTGGGTGCCTCCCCTCCAGCCTCAGTCTCCCTGTCTGTCCAAGGGAGGGGAGTGGTTACCAGGGTCTGGACCAGTCTCCAGAGCCTTCTCATGCCCTAAGAGTGGACACAGATTTAGGCTTCCTTGATGGGGCATGTGCCTGTGCAGACCCCCCTGCCAGTGCCCCAACACCTCCCACACCCAGACCCAGGAGGCAAACGCTGTCTGCAGCCTGGGTGCTTGAGCTTGGCTGACTGAGAAGTGGCTGAGCCACTCAGATTCTCCCGGAAAAAGCCAACTGGGAGCACCAGGACAGGGGGCCATCCCCCCAATCCTGCCCCTGTCCCGGCTGGGAGGAGATGGTCCCAGGCTGCCAGGGCCCGGGGCCATGCCTTGTATGAATAAGCGCCCCTTGAGTCTGGCCCTCAACCTGGGGAGAGCAGGGGAGTCACATTTATTGGACACCCACCATATGTGGGTGGGCCTGGGCCCTCCCTGATTCAAGGCTCACGGTCCTCTGAAGGGCATCTGAGGCTGGCCAATGTTTTTATTGTCCATGCTCAGGAGGGCCCTGGCCAGCCCATGGGATCAGGACAGAAGCATGTGCTCATGAAAGGAGGAGGGGAAGGAGACCCCTGCCCTGCTGCCAGCCTCCCCCCAGCTGGCCTCCCTTGCTGATATCCCTAACCCAGCCCCTCTTGGGGCACACATCTCCCATTGCCTCAGCCTCCCATCCATGGCTGCCCCGGTTGGTCTCCAGCACAGCTCTCCTGCCCAGCCCCAGCCACAACACTCACTAGAGGAACTTCTGCAGAGCCAGGGCTGAGGGCTTCTGTCTGAAGAGGAGGCAAGGAGGTCAGAGCAGAAGGATTCCATGGATGCTGGAGAGCAGGGAAGGCTTGTGGAGGGGAAGGGGAGAGTGTTGCAGCATGAGCCAAAGCTGGAGGTGGAGGCTAAGCTGGGGTCTTTGCGGGGCGGGTGGGAGCTGGAGGAGGCCTTGACCTCCAGCCACAGCAGGGGCTGGCTGTGAGCCAGTGGTCTATCCCAGGAGCTCCATGAGGCATGGGGGGGCACAGAGAGGAGCACAGATAGCCCCTGCTCTGGATCTAAACCCTGGGGTAGGGGGTGTTGGGGAGGACAGGACAGGTGGGCATGCAGAGGCCTTTGGCGGCAAGCATGGGGGTGGTTGGGAGGATGGAGTATGGAGCTGAGGTACCGATGCTGTGCCACTCACTCTGAGCTGGAGCCAGGAGGCTGTGGGGCCAGAAGTTACCACTGGAGTCCTGGTCCAGTCAAGGGGAGACCCCAGATGGGCCCTGGGTCAGACTAAAGGATTCTTGTGCCTCAGTGGCCATTGGCTGAACCACTGTTGCTTAAAGATTCAGAGGCTCTGGAGTCACATTCCTTTAATTTCTGTGCCCCAGTGTCTCTAACTGTACAATGGGGGTAATCATAGACTTCATCGGGTCATTTTGGGCATTCTCTGAGTCCCTTCTCAGTCTAGGAGGGCAGCAGCAACTTTGCCTGATTCATCTCCCCCTCCATGAGCCTGACCTGAGGTTTTCAAGGGGAAAATTGAGCACCCCCGGCCCCCGCCCCATGAGAACTTGCACTACTCTCCACCTTGGCCCACACCACCTCTGCCTCTCCCTTGCTCTCACCATGGGGCCCCCATCCTCCTGGGCCCAGGGACCCCTCTGCTGGGCTGGCCCTGGCTCCTCCAGCATCTCTCTCCCTCTGCCCTGGCCCCTTCCTGTTGGTGCTGGAAACACAGGGTCTGCCACAGCCCCATCCTATCCTTCCCCCTCACCACACCCACCACTCCTCAGGCCATGGTTGTCCAGTCTTGCTTTCCTCAGTGGCCAGGCTGGGCTGGCATGGAACCAGAGAAAGAGGGAAGGGGGGAAGGGACCAGCTGAAACCAAGGTGCCTGGGGACCAGGGTGGTCAAGCTCCAGGGACATAAATAGCGACCAAGGGCCCAGCCTTCATGTTGGTCTCCTGGGACCCAACCACACTCTGGCCCTCTCAGCTGCTTAGACCCTCGTGTGCCTCAGCTTACCCTGTGCTCTTAGACCTCAGTGACCTTCCCTCCCATGCATCTGCCTTACTCCCTTCTCTTTCCCACCCCTTCTCTGCCTGATGATCTTCTGCTCTCTCAAGCTCCCTGTGCATCACCCCCTGTGGGAGTGCCTCCAATGAGATCCACACACATCCATTAGTCCATTGCTGTCTGTAATAACCCCCACTGCACTGTGCCGGGTGAGCTGGACATGGCCAAAAGTCCCCAAAAAGCCTGACCCAGTGTCTCACCTATGCCTGCCCCAGCCTGGGGAAGCCATGGGGGTGCTCAGAGCGTTTGCTCCACTGAGTCAAATGTGGGTTCAAGGCCAGGGTGGGAGGAGCAGAGCCCCTTCCTGGAGCAGGAGGATTCACATTGTGGCATGAGGGTGGCCATGCCTCTCTGAGTTCTGCCTTCCTTAGGCACTTGCCTGTCTGGCAATTTTCCCTTTGCTCTATTTTGATGTATTTCTAAGTTTTTCAGTAAAAAGCATGTATGTTCTCCCATCTTGCCCTCCCAAAGAAAAACTGTAGTATTTCTAAAGTTAAAATGAACAATAAAATTCCTGGTTGACTGATGTGATCTACCTTTCTGCTTAATGAGGCACCTGGGATGTGGAAAGGTGGGAACTTTGGCCTCCCAGTGGTCATCCTAGGATTTGTGACTGAGCATTTGCTGCCCCCTGGTGTGAGCTGGACTTATAGACCTGGCTTAAGGACGGCTGGGAGAAAACACAGATGACATTGGCAGACCTGCAGGGAAGATGTAAGCTTCTCAGGCTTCCGCTGGGCCAGGGTGCCATCAGCCTTCTCCCTGGCAATGGCTGAGCATCAAGTGCTGTCTTAGTACATTCAAGCTGCTACAACAAAATACCTTAGATTGAGTGGCTTATAAACAACAGAAATTTATTTTTCACAGTTCTGGAGGCTGGAAGTCCAAGACCAAGGTGCTGGCATATTTGGTGACTGGTGAGGGGCCTGCTTCCTCATAGACAGTCATCTCCTTAATGTGTCTTCACATGGCAGAAGGGGCAGGGGAGCTCTCTGGGGCCTCTGGGTTTTTTCTGGTTTTTTGTTTTTTTTGAGATAGGAGGTCTCACTGAGTTGCCTAGGCTGGAGTGCAGTGGCTATTCACAGGTGCATTCATAATGCACTATAGTCTCGAACTCCGGGCCTCAAGTGCCTCAGCCTCCCAAGTAGCTGGGATTACAGGCACACCACCACACACAGATGGGGCTGCTTTTATAAGGGCACTGATCCTGTTCATGAGGCCTCTACTCTCCTGACCTAATCACCTCCCAAGGCCCCACATCCTAACACCATCACATTGGGGATTAGATTTCAACATATAAATTTTGACAGGACAAAAACTTTCAGTCTAAAGCACATAGAAATTCTCCCAACCTGACCAGGAACTGACTGACACTTGTTCTGGGCTCTAGCCAGGCTGTGCCAGCCCCAGGCAGGGTCTGAGGCTTGGAGTCACGGGTGAGCCTGAGTGGGCTGGGCCGGTGGTTATCCCTGGTCCCAACCTGGCTCCAGGCTGCAGGCTACACTACTCCAGAAGAAGGGCAATGATGAGTCCCCCAAATATCTGAAAAGGCCCACTCCCCTCTCAAGCATGTCACCTCCACCTGCCACCCCGCTCCTGCCATGGGTCCTGCCTATCTGACCTCCTGCACCAGGTGTGTCTGACCTGACCACTAACCCCTGCCTACTACAGTTGTCAGTCATAACACAGGACTAGCAGGGGACAGGCCGCTTACCACTCTCCAGGGAGTGAAGAGGAGGTGACCAGCAGTGGTTCATCCAGGAACATGGAGGGGGCACAAATGCTGCCTCAGCCCTGGATGAAAGCAGGAGCAGCCACAGGTGCAGGTGGGAGAGTAAGGGGTCGGGGCTGGGGGGAGGAGCAGGTGTGCAGTGAACTGGGAAACCCAGTCCAGGGGAACCCACATCCTCTCAGCCTGGCTCCTGCCGGGCCCTGGGGTACTCTCAGACTGCTGCACACCTCCCCCTGGTGGTCCCACCAGAAACTGCAGCAGCATCCCCTACCCCTCCCAGGGCCAAGGCCAACAATGAACACTCCCTGGCCCCCACAATGCCCTCAGTGAGCCCCCGTCTGGGGAGAGGTGGGGGCAGGGGGAGAAGAGAGTTATTTTTGTGGGAACATAAAGGTTTGTCATGAGGAGAAATTTAGAGGAACATATTTCTGAGCTAGTTGCAGATGCATCTTCCACCACCTCCTATCCCAGTCAAGCAGCTGGGCTGTTCTTACTCATAACCTAGGGTGAGGGATGGATCAAGGTGGAAAGGAGAAAAGAGGGGGCTGGGACCCTGGCATCTGTGTCAGCCCCTGAAGCCTTTATGGAACTTGTGAGGAATCAGAGAGGATGCTCTTGCTCCTCAGCATGGTGATAGGCGAAGGCCCTGTCCCCTCTTCCCCATGCCACAGACTGGAGGACATGCACTGGGCGTGGGGAGGGGAGCTAGAGAGGGAGGCTCTTGGGGCTTCAGGGTCAGCTGGCAGCCTAAAGCCACACGCAGTGACGTCCCAGCCTCCAGGCCAGTCTGTGCCACCTCAGGGCCACATTGGCTGTCCTTCCAGTGAGTCCCTGGTTACCTACTTGTTTCAGAGAAGAGCCCTGTCCTGGAACAGTGTGGACAATCCAGAGGTAGGTGGTGTTTGAGTTGGTCTCTGAGGTAGGAACTCATCATGCCAAGTCAAGGTAAGGGCATGCCAGGCTGAGGTGACAGTGTGGGTAAAGGTTTAGAGGTATGAATAAAGGTGTGTTGTTCATGTAGGAAGCACTCAGCTATGGGGGAAATGTAAGCAGCAGGTGGAGGTAGGCCTTAGATGCTATCCTAAGGACATGGACAAAGTCCAGAAGACCCCGAGGATTGGGGAATTAAGGATCAGACCAACATGGTCAGAATTGCATTTTCTAAAACTCAATCTGCTCCCCAGTAGAACACAGATTGCCAGGGTGCAGGTTCCAGGGCCGGTCTGGAGGACTGCAGGGGCCTGCTAAATCATCAGGCAAGAGAAGCTGGGTGGAGACTCCAGGGGTGGAGACTCCAGGTTTGCAGAGCCCTGAAGGAGTGGAGTCACCAGGTCTGGGTGACCTGTATCACCAGGGCCTGCTGCATTGTGGGGGTCAGGGAATGTGTATTGTTGAACTTGGCCCTGGGAAGAGTAGGGGATGCTGCTGCAGTTTCTGGCAGGACCACAAGGGGGAGGCATGCCATGGGATTAGAGTGCTCCAGGGCACTGGAGGAGACCTGAATTCAAGTGCTAGCTGCACCACTTACTAGTTGTGTGACCTTAGGCAGTTGTTTACCCACACCTAGCCTCAGCTTCCCATAAAACAGAGATAACACGCTTCTGGTTGGGGTGAGGAATAAGTTAAATACCACAGGCAAAATGCTCAGAATAGTGCCTGGTACATGGTAAGAGCTCTGCGGGTGTTCTTGATTGCTAGGGTTACAATCACCTTTTGGGGCATGGGGGTGGCAGGAGGGCAGTGTGAGAGAATGAGCTCACCTAGACAGTATCCACACCACAGCCTCAGGACACCAAAAGGTCATGACACACCAATCTCCTCTAAAATGGTCACTAAGACCTGAGTCAAATTGAGACACTGGCCACAAAGCAGTCCTTCAGAGTCTGGTTTATTCTCACACATGCCTGGGAACCAGTTTAATACCCGAAGAACAAATGAACGTGCCCCTCAGTCCCCTTCTGAGTTTTTTTCAGAAGGAGCAGGACATGACTCCTCTACTAAAATAAATACACTTCATGTTGCAGAAGGTAATAAATAAATAAATAAATACATAAATAACCTCAATGGGATAAAAATGAGAACATAATCGCACAAGGCCAAATGGGAGCTTCACATTTCATAAATTAGATCATTAACGATTCATCTGATGCCACAAGAGAAGATGAAATGCTTTCGGTGCTGGATTGTGTAAGAGATGTCCCAGCGTCTGCAGATGCTCTGCTGTTTTCAATGTCCCAAGACCCTGTGGTGAGATGGCTCAGAGGGAGCTGGCCATCAGCCTGAGGATCTGGGGCTCAATGTCTGCCCTTGAACCTCAAAAAATTGTCAAAGGTTTTCAGATAGGACCTCAATTTCCTCCAGAAGTCATCCCAGTCATGCTCCTTGATATGGATTTGGTTTACCTATGAAGAAACCAGGAAGGCAGCATTAGGCAGGTCCAGGCTGTAAGAGGGATGACCAGCTGAGGGGCAGGCCATGGCTGAGGGCACCACCTGCAGGGCATCGTGGGGGACTGCTTACCGTGGTTGTGGCCGTGGTCATGGGCAGGCATGCCTGGAGTCCCTGTGGGGAGAGACCAGAGCAGACAGTCAGAGATTCCCCTGGAAAAGGAGTAGGCCCTGCTACCCTCCTCCCCAAGGCAGGGATCCCAAAAACCCTCAATAACTTCACACACCTCAAGACTTTTCTTGATTCCTGATCCGTTCTCCTGGAAATTCTCAATAGCTTTCAGGAACACATCCAAGTTTGGCCTCAGAAGGGTGTCTTGCTAAGGGGGCAAAAAATACATGTAAGGGGGGAAGGTTAGGGAGTGGCCTTCCCATGGCCAGGCTGAAGTCATCCCCGTAGTTTTCCAAGCCTACTGTCTGGGACATCCTGTCTTGGACAACCCCCTCCCAGTCCCCTTCTTGCCCCAGGTGGGTCTCTGAGCTGCTCCAAAGAGCACAAGCCTAGAAGTATGTGCCCATCCCAGGTAGGGCCTGCTTCCCTAAGCCCCAATCCCCCAGTTCCATGTGAGCTATATGAAGAGCCTGGGTGGATCTTTCTACACTTGGGGAAAAAACATCTCCCCAAAGAAGCTCTATAAAGGCAGGGGGTTGGTCAAGGAAGCATTTGCAGCTAGGAGGCCAGATAACAAGGTTCATGCCTTGACTGAATTGAAGGCTCCTAGAAGTCAGGAAGAAAGAGACCCCAGCATGGAAATGGGTGCCCTATATGAACTGTGAGTGCCCAAAAGAAGGGAAATACAAATGGCCAATAAACTCAGCAAAGACTTCAACTTCTTGTTTGACCCAGGAGGTGTCATACAAACAAAGGGAGACATAACTATTGCAGCCAACTGGAACAATGAGAAATAACTGTAAATAATGCTAGGGCTGATGATGGTGGAAAAAAACCCCAATTTTTTAAAGGAAAGGAAGGAAGCAGGTACATTCATGGCAGAAATTTTAGTCTGTCAGTCCAGAGTGTGTCCAACCAAAAACTGAGCTTAAGGCCCTTGGAATTATTCACCTAGAGCTGCCTTTTCATTTTATAATTTAAAAAAATAATTTTCATTATTATAGCCATGGCTGAGGCCAAGTATCGAACACCTGTTAAGTGCCAGATGCTGGTTCGGGAATGTTATGCACATTGTGTCATTTGATTGTCATGACAACCGCACTGATATAGGCATTGTTAACCCTATTTTAAAGATGAGAAAACTGAGGCTAGGTAAGGTGGAATGACATGACTGAGGTCACCCAGGCAGGAAGTAGATTGGGATCGAAGCACAGGGCTGAGCTCTTACCTTCAGGAGCCATTGGTCTGGGTCGACGGAGTCCTGTGGGCACAGAAGGAGAGAGAGGTTGGCCTGAGGCACCCACCCCCTCTCGCTGCCCCTGGCCAACCTTATCCCAGCTACTCACTCGTGAAGGCAAAGGTGGTTTGTTTGGGTGTCCCATAATTTCTCTGATCATTTCTTTGCAATTTGCACTAGGTGTCTTCAAGGGCAGCCCCTGGGCCTGGGGAGCTTGGAGTCCAATGCTGACGAGGAGCAGGAGCAGGTGCAGATGCAGGATGGGGAGGCTGCTTGGGTTTGGGCTGGCAGGACGCATTCTGTCTTGTCCTGGTCCTTGGTCGGGCTCTGAAGAATCGATAACAGCCTCCTGCCTTATATGTGCAGTAACAGTGTGCCCACAACCCCGGGCGAGGCAGGGGTTTGGGGGCGGGCGTCGGAAGAATCTTTATCTGACATGGAACCTCCATAGAAAACCACAGACTTATTCATCCATCACTTTCTAGTACTTGAGATCAGCGAAACAGGAGAAAAGATTACTTACAGGGTATCTCCTGTTCTTGTCAAGGAGGATACGAGGTGGGCAGAGTGGAGACTGGTAAGAGGACCCCTCTGACAGGTGGGGGCAGCCTGATCCTGAGCTTACGCAGGCCTGCTGCCCAGTGGGATTTCATCTGCTGTCCCCTGGACCGCCCTGACCCTCTGCTTCCCACCCTGCCTGGTGCTGCCTGGTCCTGGTGGGTGGCCAGGTAAAGGCCCACTGGAACAGACAAGAGTCTGTCTGGCAGCCTGTCACATGGCTAACCACCCAAGTGAGATGCACATCTCTTGCATCTTAAGACGCACATCTCTTGACACCCCCTCCCAATGCGAAGCCCCCAATGGTTCGCCACATGGGCTTTGGGAAGATTCTCCTTGGCACTTTGTTCTTGCTTGGTGGCAGATGGAGCTCAGGCACCAGGTAGCCATTCTTTCATTGGTCTAATGGCAGCATGGCCTGGCCGTGCCCCACATTGTGGGACTTAGCCCCTGCTGGAGGCCTGGCTGAAGTCCCTGGGCAGTCCCTCTGGTGGCATGGAGAGCTGGGCTCAGGGACCTGAGGACAAGGGCCCTTGAGGATGCTGTCCCTAGGAGTCGGCCTGGGAGGTTTAGGGGCGGTCCAAGGAGTGAGGGCAAGGGAAGAGAGGAGAAAGGGGTGACTCCCTGGTTTCACGCTGGGCCTCAGGCTGGTGGGGCGGTGACTGATGGGAGGCAGTTGTATTGCAAGGGTCTGGATCCCAGTCTGTGCTGGAGCATGGATTTGGCAGGTGCAGGCCAGTGGGCAGGGTTTGCAGAAGGGGATGAGAGAAGGGACAGTCCATGAGTGAGTCCACAAAGGACCTGAGAAGCAACAGCCATAGAGGGAGCAGGAAATCCAGGAGGGTTGGTGTGGAGGGCCCAGAGGGCAGCCCCTGGAGGAAGAGGAGGTCCTCTTGCCCCATGGGGTGTGTCAGGCAGGCCCTGACACAGGCCCAGGGCAGGGGGTTTTGGTAAAGGGGTGAGTGTGATGGGGGCGTGGGGAAGAATTCTTCAAGATGACTGGGCCTAGGGTGGGAGGAAGAAGAGAGGCAGGATGGAAAAGCCAGGGTTTGGGCTGAGGTGTGGTGTGATGCAATCAGCGTGGGGAGATGGAGGATAGGAGGTTATGCTGAGGCAGGGGAATTTGGGTGCTTTGGGCTTCTGAGCAGAAGCAGATCAGGTGAAGACAAGGACCAGGATGTGGCTGCAGGGGACGCAGGTGAAAAGGCTGTGACTCAGGCTGTGCTGTGAGAATAATGCCGCAGCCAATATATGCTCCTGGCTCAACCAGGGCCAGCCCCTGGACCAGGAGGTGCCCTGGGATCTGGACCCAGAACATCCTCAGAAACCAAGTGGAATCTCGAAGGCATAATTCAAATGACACAACTCATGGGAGCCTGAGGACCAGCTTGGGTACTTAGGAGGCACATTCATTCAACAAACTTATGAAGCACTTGCTGTACATAGGCACTATGAATAAAACAGGCATGATCCCTCCCCTAAGAAGCTCAGTCTTGTGAGGAGACTAAAGCCTTGCTACTCCTCGCACAGTCCTCGGACCTGCAGCGTCAGCATCACCTGGGAGTTTGTTAGAAGTGCCGACCCTAAGGCTCCACCCCAGGCCTTCCGAGTCAAAAATTGCCTTTTGACAAGGTCATCACATAACATTTGAGAAGCTCTGATTTAACTACACCAGCAACCTTAGCTCTGGAAGGGTCCCCTGTGCCCCAGGGACCCAGGACTTGTTTCTTGAATAGGTTGAGGCTTCATGCTTAGGAGCACTGAAAGAATTGTGGGGTTTTTAACCAGGGCTTGGGCCCCAGGAAGCTCAGTAGCGCTGCTGTGGGGAGAATGGGAAGGCTCAGGACAGCTGGGTGACCAGTGAGGGGCCCTCTGGATGACAGGCGGGGGAAACCTGGACTCAGTTGATTCTGGTGGGGATGGAGAGAGCTTGATGAAGGGAAGGGCTCTAACAGCTAACTTCTATAGAGCAGCACTTAGGAAGTGCTGGGAACTAGGTTCTGTTCATGGGTTGTTTAATTCTCACAACAGACCTATGAGGCAGGTACTATTATTATCTCCATTTTACAGACGAGGAAATTGAGGCTCAGAGAGGCTGAGTTCATGCAGCTAGGAAGTGACATCACCAGGACTGAATGTGAGTAGGTCAGTCTGGCTCCAGAGGCTGAGGGCCCCTCGACAGCACCTGAAAGTGATGGCTTTAGGGGTGATGCAGTGTGGCAGGAGGGGACCTCAGGGGAGGATAAGATGTGGCCATGGGGGTTATTAGCAAGGAGGTCCCTGGGGCACCTGGGGGAGCAATTTCAGTGTGTGGTGGGGCAGAGGCGGGTGGCAGTGGGCTGAGGAGTGAGCGAGGCTGAGACAGAGGGTAGGGGACTCTTCGAGGAATTTTTATTCCGAAGGGAAGGAGGGACATGGGGCAGCCAGAGGAGCTGCCAGATCAGAGAAGCACCTTTCCACACGGAAGCTTGAGCTCCTCTTTGCTGGAGACGCCTGGGAGTGGGTGAGATAGCTGGATGGCAGGCCAGCACCGGCAGTGTCTCCCACCAGAGAGCTCAGAGAAAGGCCACCATCTCAGGGGGAAGGTGCAGTGGGTTGGGGTGGGTCAGTCCACAGGTTTGGTAGAGGCAAGGGACAATAGCTTCTGTGTTCCCTATGAAATGGGAGATAAGGTCAGCCCCTGAGGATTTGGGGGGGTGGGGTCAGAGGCATGAGGGGTGGCGAGTTGGGTAGCTTGAGCTGACTGCCTGGGGGTGACCTTGAGGGGCTGGCAGGTTGTGGTCAGAGTACAAGGAAGTTGGGCGGATCCAGGGCCTCTATGTGCAAGTGTATGGAATAGAAGGCCCCTGAGGCAGGGTGTGGGGCCACGAGAGGGGCTGAGATGGGCAGAGAGGTGAGCCAGGTGGCAAGAGCAGGGAAGACAGGAGGTGGCATGGCCCCAGCCCCTGGATAGGCCCACTGAGTACAACCCAACACCTGCTGCTATGCAAAAAACCAGGGAGCAATGGAAAGTCATGTTCCAAAAGGCAAACGTGATTCAGAGGGGGCTGCCCAGCTGCCTCCCTGGAGGACAACTGAGTAGCCGCCACAGCGCTTCTGTGAGCCCTTGGCAGAATGGGGCCCAGCCCAGTCCTCCCTGGGAATCTCCTTGAGGTTTGCCTTAACTCTATAGGAGCTTCAGGTGAAATCACAGTCACCACTTCCGTCCCCTGTAGGCCACAGTCCTGCCTGACCTGTTGGGAGAGGCCTGGCCCCCTGTAAAACAGAGATTCCACCCCAGGAGTTTGCGTCAGCCCAGCCCAGGGAAAACCTCTGCAGGCTGGGGCTGATTGCTATCAAGGAGGGAAATAGGCTGTGGGTGCCCACCCCTGGGGCAGGCAGGGGAGCCAGCCCAGGACTGCTGCCCAGGGTCTGCAAGGCAGAGGCCCGGAGGTTTCAGGGTGAGCTCTGCGCCCTGTTTGACAGATCCCTACAAGCCTGACTCACTCCCCACAGAGTGGTGCACAGCGTCGGAGGTCCTGGTCCTCGATGCCCAGTCCAACCAGAGGGCCACACCTACTCCTTCCTGTCACTTGTCCCCACAAACCTAGTGGGATTTTCTGGGGTGCCCACCACCCACAGGAATCCAGGCCTCAGTCACCATGATGAGCTCCCCTGCCACCTTCTCCATGGCATCACATGTCAGGTTGAGTCGCTCATAACCTCAGTCATGCTTCCGCTGGTGGCCCTGACCACATCGCCTGGTTTCATCACCACAGAAGGCAGCTCAGGGCTCCTGGCCGGCCAAGCAGTGCCGTCAGGTGTCCCCTTCCCACCTGAGCAGAGAGCTCAGGAGAAAGCTGCCTGGGAGAGCCCAGATGGAAAGGCCTGGCCTCCTGTCCCACCTGGCTCTGCACTTCTTCCCAGGGGCCTGCACAGCCTCAACCTGTGCACCCTCAGTTTTCCATCCCATGCTGCAGGGCACAGCCTCCATGGGGCCCAGTCTGTGCAGAGTGGACCTCCCCACCAGGCCCAGTCTAATAGAGCAGACAGATGGAGAATCACGGTTTAGAATGATATGCCTGGTGGGGTCCCAGGGGAAGCCCAGAGGTGGGGCAGCCTCACCCAGCCTGAACTACCCGGGGAAGGCTGGAGGAGATGACAGCTAAGACCTAAAGAGTGACCTGGATCCAGCCATGCCACAGAGGAAGTGCTCCCAGGAGGAGCTGGGTTTGGGGCTGCAGGTGCTCTGTCTGTTGACCTCAAGCCTACTATCTACTGCTCCAATATCTGGGTACCTGGGGTGGCTGTGCCATTCCTGCTGTTGTTAATAAGCATATGGACATTCAGTGCCTGCCACTCTCTTGTTGCCCACCTGGAATACAAAGATTTGGATCATGCATTCCTATTGCGTTTATCGTGTTGGTGTCAGACAAAACCAAAAGCAAGGTGGGGGACACACGCACAGAGCCTTCAGCTCCACACTCCCCATTCTCAAAGAAGTGGCCCCAAATGGTGAAGTGACAATGTTGGGACTTAAATGCTAATAAACCCGTGGTCCAGGCTCTCAGGAAATGCTTTTCTTTGTGGGCGAGACTTCACGTGGAGCGTTAGCCGTGTGGACGATGTTTCCAGGCACACTCTTGTCTGCCTCTCGAGCAGAGAGGGAGAGGGCCAGCGAGGGTGGGCGGCAGAGGGTCAGCGCTGTCCAGGGGACGGCAGGACCAGATGCCAGCTGGGCGGAGGCACAACAGGCCCAGGTGAGCGCAGAGCCAGGCCCTCTCCCCTGCCCCTTCCACCTGCCACCCTTATCTTCCTTGGTGAGGTGAGGAGAAACCTTTTGAGAACGTTTTTTCAAGCTTTCCTGATCTTGAGTTCCAGAGAATGATGAATAAGTTGATGTGTTTGTCATGGAGGTTCCATATCAGAAAAGGGCATATCTGTCCATCTGGGGCTTCTCCCCACGCCCTACCATCACCCCCTCCCCACCCTCCGCACTGGGCCTATATAAGAGGATTCGGGCCAAGCCACCTCAGAGCCCCACAGCGTCAGTGAAGACCACAGAGATGTGGAGACCCTTCTGCCTCCCACTCCTCATCCTCCTTCCCCTCAGCGTCCAAAACCCTCTACCCATAAAAGCCACTGGAACCCAGACTCAGGACATCTTGAACACCAACATTGAAATCTGGCATCAGCTGAACTACTCTGTGAGTAGCTGGGGCCAGGCTGGGCATGGGGTGGGCCTGAACCCCAGGCCAGCACACTCACGGGTTCTCACTCTTCCTCTGCAGAAAGATGGAATCCAGCACCAGTGGGCGATCCTGAAGGTGAGCACTCAGCCCTGAGGGCCCACTGCCTCCCCACCAGTCACTGCCATTAGGTTGCTGGTCACTGTTCTGGGCTTGGGCACATTTGGGTCAGGTACACCTGGATGATCACACCTGAGTCTTAACCTTATTCTGGCATCTTAACTGCAAATGCTTCCACCAGCCTATTCTTTGCATCATGTAGGGTATGTGTGGTGGATATTTTTCCCCCAAGTATGGGAGCTGTAATATTCATGTTGGCAAAGCTGGCCTCCTTTCCTTTGGCTTCCTCCCCGGCAGCTGGTTCAGAAAGTTCCCCCATTCACCCAGGCTCCTTACCCAGCCCACCTGCAGCCAGAAGGTGGGATGGGCCCTGCCTTGACAGGCCTTTGCCAGAATACACTGTGACCACCTCAAGTGCTGTGCCCTTGGGGCAGCTGGGTTCCTCCTGGGGTCTGGGCAGGACAGAGCTGGGGGAGATGGTGGGAGGCACTGGTGAAGGCCACCCCAGAAAGGAGGCAGGTGATGACAAACAAGGCCATGATCAGGAAAGCCCCTCCCAGCCCTACCTCACACACCCTTTGTCCCTGCAGAACTCCACCTTTCTGAAGTCTAACCTGGCTGCCTTCCTGAAAGCCTCAGAGCTCTTGAATACCTCACGTTCTTTAGCCATCAGGAAACATCTGAAGAAGCTTGAGGTGTGTGAGGCTGGGGAGGGTCCCTCTAGCACTGGGGTCTCCGTGTCCCCAGAAGCACTCACTCCAGGTCAGAGTGCATGCCATGGCCTTGCCCCTTCCCAAACAGGAGCAGTGTTTCCACCGCCACCCCTCAGTTCTCACCCACTCCCCTGCCACCAACATTTCCAGAGCTAGGGAAGAGCCACCACCCAGTACCTCTTCAGTCACAGAGGCCCTGTGGCTTCCTGGAAAGGCTGACTGGCCTCTCTTGTCTCTGGTCCACAGGAACTCCCCAACACCTTGCCCATTCCCACTCTCACACCCCAGGTAAGCTGCCAACCGGGCTGGGATGCCGCGCCCTAGCCTGAGCATGGCACCTGCCATGCCCCTTCCACCTTCTCCACACCTGACTTGACTTTCTGATTTCTTCAAAGGAAGGACAGCAGCTACACATCCTAGAAAGAGATTTTGATGACTTTGCGGCAAAGTTGAATATCTTCCTGAAAGCCCTGCATCATTTCCTGTTGTTGCTGCCAACCAGCTCTCCCACACCTTTGTCCAGGCCCTTGAACTCCCAGGGTTAAGAGTTCAGGTCCTGGGTCACCAATATTATGCCTCAATTTTCCAGAAATGACTTCACTGTCTGTTACAGATGTCAGTTGTTGAACATCTGGCTTCAGAACTGAGCAGCTCAAGTTTAAACTCAGTCTATTTATGCTACCATGTCTATTTATGCTACAGTTTATTTAATTATTATTCACCCTATTGTAAAGTTATTTATTTTAATAATGGAGCCCTCTCAGGAGCCTCTGAGTGGACCTAGGGCTGGGGGTGGGGGTATGAGGTCATTTTCATTCATATCTCAGATTTCAAAAGGGTTCCTTCTCCTCTGGGAAAAATAAACTCTTTGTAAAGAGTCATTTTGTGTCCAGTGTTGCATTTCTAGAAGGTTTCTCCATTTGTCTTGGGTCTGGGTTGCAATTTCCACACTCCACAGTTAATTTCTCTAATGCCATGCTTTCCCTCTCGGGACTCTGTCTTTGGGTATTTTCCTACTATTTCCCTATCCTATCCCCTGAGTGGGCTCACCCAGATGCTGTTCCTTCTTCCTGGCTCGGTCTCCACCATAACCCCCATCACTCGCTCTCCCCACGGCCCACATCAGCCTCCTTGTGCCTCTCTGCTCCATCCACTTCTCACCATTGCCCTCACCCCCGCCACACTTCCCCATACCAGCTCAGGCCCAGCCTCTGCCACCTCATTTCCCATAGCTGTCAGAGCAGCCTTTCTAGATACTTCTCGGCTCACCTCACCCCTGCTGTTGTCCCTCCAGCGACTTGGTCCACTGGGATAAGACCCAGGAGAAGCACGATCCAGTTTTCTCCCTATGGAAATCCCCAATGAGGATTCCTGGGGCTCTTTCCCCTCCAGGGAACAATGGGTCTTTTTTATTTGGGGATCCTAGCCCCCCAAAACTCCTTCACCTCTATTTAAGGCTTTGATTCTCTCTCACCCCTTCTGCCTTCCTCCAGCTCCTAAGAACGATGCCCGGGGTCTATGAGATGAGAAGCATGCAGCCCACACTACACCAATAGGAAAGTGCTCCCGTTTTTAATATTCTAAAACCCTCGCATCAGACTCCATATAAGGCAACTCTAACGGACAGACACAGCAACCTCAGTGCTGCCTTCTTCCTAGATAGCTGTCCACTAGAGGCACCGGCTTGTTCCAAACTGCCCCCTACAGTGGTCCCCAACCTTTCTGGCACCAGGGATTGGTTTCATGGAAGACAATTTTTCCACAGATGGGGGGGGTCAGAGCTCAGGCGGCAATGCGAGCAATGGGGAACTGCTGTAAGTACAGATGAAGCTTTGCTCGCTCACCCAACACTCACCTTCTGCTGTGGGGTCCCCTGGTTCCTAAGTTTCATGGAAGACAATTTTTCCATGGTCGAGGGAGGGGTGATGGTAGAGCTCTGCAGCCTGGTTCCTAACAGGCCATGGACCGGTACCCAGGGTTGGGGACCACAGGTTTAACAAGACGCTGAGTAAGATTTTACCTATTGTCCTGGAAGAGACAAGCAGCACCCAACCCTGTGCCTCCCTCAGCCAGGAAGACAACCATTTGAACAGAGGGCTCTGAAGCCTTCTTCCCTCCCGCAGGTTGGTAGAGAAAGGACATAGGGTTTCCCATGGCCTGAGTGGACATCTACAAGTTAGAAGGGCTTGAACCTCCAGTGAAGAAGACTGTCTGGCAGGCAAGGGGACTCATCAGGAGGAGGTGTAGGAGGACCATAGGACGAGGGGTGCTCAGAAGAGCCATGCAATGGGTTTACCCTTGGTGGGGAAGTTGGTGGAGGGGGGGAGGTCCCTCCTTGCTCTTACAGGGAGTCCTGAAGGATACATACACATGCCCCATGGGGACCCACCTGCCACAGACAGCCTTGCAGCCAGACAAGCCCAGCCTGAAAAGCAAAGACAGATCAGAGGAAGACAACAGTGCTGTCATGTAAGAGACAGAGGTCTCTTTCCATCCTCCTCCTCACCCCAATGTACCACAGAGGAAAGGGCCTTGAAGTGCGAGGAGAGAAGAAAGATAAGACCATGCCACCCCCATGCCCGTCATTTAGCTCTCTGTGGCCAGAGCTGGCCAGGCCTGGGGAGAGGAACAGATGGCTATCACATTGGAAAAGAGATTGCAGCTCTAGGCTGTGCTGGAATTTTTTTTTTTAATACTACAAGTGACTCAAGAGTTGGAAATCTGTCCAGGAAGTTGACCAGGGTCAGGAATGAGTGTCAGGAAGAGACACAATTGGAGGTGGTAATTGGAAAAAACAAAGGTGGTGTTCAGCGTGTGTGCCCCTCTGTGTTCCAGGCATGCTACGTCCATGTGCAGGTACAGAGCATCCTATGCCAGCTGCTGATGGCCCTGCTGAAGTTCCCTCTATGCCCTTCACTCAAAGCCAATTATTCCCATGCACTTGCCTCCCAACTCAGATGCCCTAACTAACCTTTCCCCTAGGAGACTTGTCAGGTATGGGTAAAATTCCATTTCTGCTGAAGTGGAAGTTCCCTGAGACTAAGAGAGGAGAGTTTGGACAAATTTTCACCACTCTGTTTCTAACTCACACATGTCTTCCTTCAGGGCACTACTTTTGGGGGCTTAAGCCCTTCAGCTCCTGGACCATCACCCTCTTTTCTCAGAGAAAGCCCTTCTCCCAGACCTGCTCTTTCATCAGGCCTCAGTTCAAGAAGACACCAGAGGTCCCCACCTTTGCAGAGCCTGTATTCATTTCCCTAAGTCCCCAGGTAGCACTCCAGGCTTATCTCAGGCCTGGAGACCTGATTCTGGCATTGTGGGTACCAGAAGTGATGCCCAGTCCCCACTGCTTGGTTTCCAGTCCATACAGTGGGTAGCTACGAGTTGCAGCATCAGATGAAGTATGACAAGTATGCTGGAGCAGAAATACCAAGAACCCTAAGTAGGGGTCAGAGAAAGAGGAAGCAGCAGCTCAGATCACCCAGGGTAGGGCTTTGTTTGTTTGTAATTGGACATTAAGGACAGAATGTCCCGGAAGTCTAGAGGACACAGTGCCCCGTAACACAGGCTTGGACCACACAGGATCGGTCTCACTGTGCCTCCCCATGAGCAATCTGCATTCTATAGACCTTGTACCTTCTGATGGTGTCCACTTCTGGGGTAAAGGAGTGCGCCCATGAGAACACCCTGGGGTCCTTATAAACCCCACTGCTGACACAGGAGGTCGGAGGCTGAAGGGCTAAATGTTTCATATGAGCTCCAGAACAAGCTCACTCGACCCTTGCTGAGAGCTCTCCAGAAAGCACTGCCCAGTCACCCTGTGTAATTGCACACGTCAAGTTTTCCAAAAGGGCTTTAGCTTCAGAGGTGAGAGAGTACAAAGCTGGACCTCACCAAAAGCCTAGCAGAAGGGTGCATCAGGCAGGAGGAAGAGTGTCTTTCTGTAATTCGCCCACCTGGAGGGGTGCCGCTTGTGCTAGCAGAGACCATCTTTGCTTGGCTTGTCGCTGTCCTTTGATTTGCATGGTGTTCCATGGTAAGCAGTCATATGCAGACCTACCCCCGAGGCTGACAAATCCAGTTTCTCAGAAAGAAGCATTTAATAGGGACTTACAAACAGAAGTAATATCTCTGGCAATCGAGAGACAGTAGATCCCCATATGTGTTCTCCAGAATATATTTATTATATAACAAGCTTTTCTTTGGTAAAACATGTGCAGCTGTTCACATCTTAGACCCTCTTGCAAAACTCATGACCACTGGGGAAATTAGATAAGCATCTTTACGAGGGATGATCTATGCTACAGGCACTGGTGACCTTGCTGCAGAACGCATTGCAGGAGTCAAACATCAGTCATCATGGTGGTTTTGCTTCAAGACGGTATTATTCTTGCCATGCAACAGTCTGTTTCCTACACATGGCTCTATTTTCTGTCTCTGATTATGGGGTTAACTCCCTACTCATTGTGTATGCTTCTCCTGCAAGCACCCAGACTCACATACAGCTGAGACATCTTTGCTGAAGGTCCCGCAAGGCCCAGGAGCACAAGAGATTTGCCTGCGTCTGAGGGTGTTCCCAATACAAAGGACTTTCAGCTTCAAAAAACCAGGACCAATCCAGGCAAACCAGGATGAGTTGGTCACACTGGTGAGAGGCTCTGCACTGTGCTTGATTAGTGTGTCCTCCCCACTGCACACAGAAATCTGTGTTTGGCTTCTTAAGCAATTTACCTTAAATTTGCAGGAGTTTAGTTTGAAACATTTGCTGGACTATTGAGCACTAACATTTTCTAAGCATTTTCTTCCCTACTGGGTCACAAAGGTTTGCAATGGACTTTTTCAACTCTGAAAACTTTTTCAAATTTAACTACTGAATCACATTCTTGTGATTCCACTGAACTTGTCTGGTACTCCATGAAGCTGGGGAGATGTTTTACCTGCTGTCAGAAAGCCCATGGCCTGGAATGACCACACTTCATTTCTGCCCAGATGCCAATGTCAACAAAACCATGAGGTCACTGACAGCAGATAGGAAGTGGATTTGGAGCTCAAGGGTCTCTCTCTGGCCTTGGTAATTGTAATTGTTCTGGCCTTTCCAATGATGGTTTTCTTAACTGAAATTGTCCTAGGTTCTCACTTTGAAACATCTAGCCTGCATTTGTACACCAATGTTCATAGCAGCTGTCTTAGCCCATTAGGGCTGCTGTAACAAAATACCATACACTGAGTGGCTAACAAAGAACATGAATTTATTTCTCACAGTTCTGGAGGCTGGAAGTGCAAGATCATCAAGCCACCAACAGATGCAGTGTCTGGTGAGGGCCCACTTCCTGATTCATAGACAGCCATTTTCTTGCTAAAACCTCACATGGCAGAAAGGGAAAGGGAATTCTCTTGGGTCTCTATTATAAGGACACTAATCCTATCCATGAGGCCTCTGCTCTCATGACCTAATCACCTCCCAAAGGTCCCACCTCCAAATACCACCACATTAGGGATTAGGTTTTAACATAAGAATTTGGGCTGGGGGAGGGGGTGGGTAGCACAGATATTCAGTCTATAGCTGCAGCATTATTGACAATAGCCAAAAGGTAGAAACAACCCAAATGTCCATCAGTAGATGAATGCATAAACAAAATGTGGTATACACATGCAATGGAATATTATTCAGCCTTTAAAAAGGAAGGAAATCTGACACATGTGACAACATGGGTGAACCTTGAAGACATTGTGCTAAATGGAATCAGCCAACACAAAAGGACCAAATATTATATGTGTCTACTTATATGAGGTACCTAGAATAATTAAATTCACAAAGATAGAAAATAGAATAGTGGTTGGGACCAGGGAGAGAGGGAAATAGGGAGTTATTGTTTAATGGGTACAGAGTTTCAGTTTGGGAAGATGAAAAAGTTCTGGAGATGGATGGCGGTGATGGTTGCACAACAATGTGAATATATGTAATGCCACTGAATTGTACATCTAAAAATGGCTAAAATGGTGTATTTTATGTTATGTATATTTTATCACACAAAAATTGTCCAGTCTGGATGTTTTCCCAGTAGAGCCTGAGACTCTTCCTAAGGTTTCCCACCGCCCAAATCTCTCAGCATAGAGACAGGGCCCTCCAAGCACCAATCGCAGGGTCATTCCCACCCAGACCCCCAGACCTTCCTCAGCCTGGGGGTCTTGCCCCTTGCCAACTTGATGAATGCCTCTTCATTTTGAGACTCAGTTCATGGTCCCCCCCCCGGGTGGCCCTCTCAGCCTCCCCATCCACCCAGAGGGCAGTGCCTGCCCTCCTGTGTGTGCCCTCTGCACCTTTCTCTGTTTCTAAGAGCACATGCACCAGGCCTGGAGGTTTCCATGATGAGACCATGCCAATGTCCTCCCTAGCCCTAGGAGGCCTGGGCAGGAGTTGGGGCACCTAGCCTGGGGGAGTAGACATTCTAGGTTCAGACACCAGGCAGGCACTGAGTTAAGATGGCTCCAGTAGCTGGAAAACTATTACTCACACAGGATCTGGCAAAGCCCCAGACTCCTCTTGAAATTCATACTCCATACATTTGACATTTGGAAATGTCAGTTAAGTAGATTTACATCTTCCACAGAGCACCTTCAGGGTGGGAGGAAGAGAAGCCTGGTGCAAAAGGCAACAGTTCCTGCCACCCTGCCAAACTCTCTTCATTCTAAAAGTTTTTCTAATAATTCTCTTTGGTTTTTCAGTACTTGAAGTACAAGAAATGGAATTTTACTTTTTTTTAACATTTAAAAAATGTAAAATAGAGCTCAAATACAGAAAAGGGCACAAAATGGGTATGCATAGGTAATAAGTAATTATAAGCAATACCCATTTAACCAATGTTTAGGCCAAAAAAAGAAAAGAAAGAAAAAGAAAATTGCCAAAGCTCTAGAACTGTTCCCACATTTGACTTCTGATCATGGCCTCCACCCCTTAGAGGTAATCTATTAACCTGTCTTTTATGATGATGGTTTCCTTGGTTTTGTTTGTAGCTTTGTCACTTACATATGCATTCCTAAACGATATAATTTTGCTTTGCCTGGTTTTTTTTTTTTAACTTTAAACGAGTAGATTTCGGTTGTTTCCAGTTTGTATTGCGAAGAAATCTGCTATGAACATTATCCTGATGCACATGTATATGAATACATTTACATATATTTATCAGATAGACTAATGCTCCCCCCCAAAGATGTCTAGGTCCTAATCCCTGGAACCTGTAATGTGTTATTTTACATGCAAAGCGGGCTTTTGCAGATGTGATTAAGGATTTCAAAATGGGAAAAGTCTCCTGAATTATCCAGGTGGGACCAATGGAATCACAAGAGTCCTCACAAGAGGGAATTAGGAGGGTCAGATGGAGAGAAGGAGACATGAAATGGAAGCAGAGGTTGGGGGGGGAGAGAGAGATTTGAAGATGTTACACCACAGGGCTTGAAGATGGAGGAAGAGGCCATGAGCTAAGGAATTCAGGAGGCCTCTAGAAGCTGCAAAAGCCAAAGAATTGGATTCTTCCAAAAGGAATGCAGCCCTATCAATACCTTGATTTTAGGACTTCTCCCCTCTAGGACTGTAAGATAATAAATGTCTGTTGTTTTAAGGCACTAAATTTGTGGTTATATAGGTGCATAGGCACACACATACACACATACACACATACACACATACACACAGGAGTGGAATTGCTCAGTAATGAGATATATTCAGTTTTACCAATGTTAAAAGAGTTCACAAACTTGAACAATTTATACTTCCATCAACAGTATTTGAGAATTCCTGTTGTTCCACATCCTTGTCAATGTGTGAAATTGTCTGAAATTACCAAAATGTTTTTATCTATGCCAACCTATATATATATGTTTTTATTTATACCAGTAGGCATAAATGATATCTCATTGTGGTTTAGATATTCCTTCTGCTGATTACCAATGAGGTTGAGAACCTTTTCATATGTTTATTGATCATTTGGATTTCCTCTATTGTAGAGGGCCTGTTCAGCATTTTGCCCAGTTTTCTGTGGGATGTCTGCGATTTTCTTGTTTGTAGGACTTCTTTAAATACTCTGGATACCAATGCTCTGTGGATTACGTATGTCGCAAAGATCTTCTCCCACTCTGTTTCTTATCTTTTCATTCCATGGTATCTTTTAAGGTACCAAAGTTCTAAATTTTGATGTAGTCAAATCTTTCCTTTATAGTTAGTTCTTTCGGTATCTTGTTTAGGAATTCCTTTTCTATCTCGAGATCATGAGATTTTCTTGTGTACTCTCTAAAAAGCTTGATAGTTTTTTGTTCCACATGGATGTCTTTAACTGATCTGGGATTGTATGAGGTAGGGCTCTGACTTAATTTTTTCCATGTTAATACTCATTTATTCCAGCACCATTTTTTGAAAAGGGTATTCTTTTCCTGCTGATTTGCATTGCTGCCTCTATTATATTTCAAAGGTTCATAGACATGTGGTTGTAGGTCTTTTTCTGGACTCTCTATTCTGTTCCATTGCTCTATTTGTCTCTCCTTGAACTAATATCACACTGTCTTAAATATTATAGCTTTATAATACATCTTCATATCTGGTAGAGCAAGTTCTCCCATCTTGTCCTTTTACTTCATGAGCGTCTTGGCTATTCTTTATCCATTTGAATTTTAAACCAGCTTGTCAATTTCTCCCTCCACCCCCAAAAATGCTGGGACTTTAAGATTGCATTGATTCTATCAATCAATTTCAGTAAAATGATATCTTTACAATATCGAGAGTTCTAGTCCATGAACACAGTATATCCATTTTTTATTTCTTTAATATCACTGAGTAAAGTTTAAATTTTTCTCAGTAGAGGCTGGGTGCGGTGTCTCATACCTATAATCCCAGCACTCTGGGAGGCTGAGGCAGGAGGATCACTTGGAGCCAGGAATTTAAGACTAGCCTGGGCAACATAGTGAGACCCCTCCATCTCCAGGAAAAAAAACTTCTCAGTCGAGAACTTACACATCTTTTGTTAGATTTATTTCCAGGAACTTGGTATTTTAAACTTGGTATATTAAAAATAGTATCTTTTTTAAAAAATATGTTAAAAATGTCTTTTTCTAGTATAGATAAATGCAGTTGGTTTTTGTAGATTGATTTTGTATCCAGCAAACTTGCTAAACTCTCTTATCAATACTAAAACCTTATCTTTAGGTCTTTTTTTAATTTTCTACATATACAAGTATATCATCTGTGAATAGTGACAGATTTTCTTCTACTCTTCCTATTTTTCTACTTTTATTTATTTTTCTTTCCTTACCACACACTCTAGTATATCCTGTACAATGTTGAACAGACGTAGTAATATCAAACATCTTTGTCTTGTTATAGATCTCAGAGAGACAGATTTAATCATTTTACCATTAAGTATGATGCTTCCTTTAAGTACATTGCAGATATCTTTTATCAGATTAAGGAATTTCCCCCCCCTTTGCTAAGAGCTTTTTTCATGAATGGATGCTGATTTTGTCAAATGTTTTTTCCGTATGTATTGAGATGATCATACGTGTTTTCTTCTTTAACCTTTTAATGTGGTGAATCACATTAATTTACTTTCTAATGTTAAAATAATCTGTATTCCAGATGAACTCAACCTGATCATCATATCTTATTCCCATTTTTATGTATTGCTAGTTTGTGTATCCTATGTTTTTTAAGGATTTTTGCATCTATGTTTATGAGTGAGATTTAGGGGACCATATGTCCTGGTTTACCTGGGACAACTCCAGTTTATACTTGTTATTCTGGCATCATTATTAATAACATCTCCTTTCACTCTCAAAGTGCCCTGGTTTGGATGATAAGTTATATGGTCCCTCTAGTGAGAATGGCCTGTGATATTACCTTCTCATATTATCTTTGTTTCATTTTGGTATCACAGCAATATTTTCTCTTTCTGTATTTTCCAGAAAAGTTTGTACAAGATTGGAACTGTATCTTCCTTGAATGTTTGGTAGAATTCACTCTTGAAGCCATTTAGGGGTCAGAGTTTTCCTACTGAATCCATTATTTTATAGTTTATAGGATAATTCATGTTTTCTATTTCTTTTTGAGTCAATTATGATGTTATGATTTTATACTAATTTATCATTTTTTTCTAAATTTTGTTAGCATATGGTTTTTCAAAATATGTGCTCACCTTTTTAGTGTCTGCAACATCAGTAGTGATGGTCCTGATATTGGTTATTAATTCTGCTCTCTACTTTCTTTATTATTTCACTAGCGGGTTGTTAATTGCTTTAGTCTTTTCAAAAAACTAACTTTGAGCTTTATTGATCCTCTCTATTATGTTATCATTTCCTATTTCATTACTATTTATTATTTTCTTTCATACATTTTCATGGGGTTTATTTTGCTGTTCTTTGCCATATTTCTTGACATGAATGCTTAACTTTTTACTTTATACTCTTTATTCTTTTCTAATATATATACTTAAGGCTCTAAACCAAAATATTTTTTCTGTAACGGGCCAGATAGTAAATATATTTGGCTTGGCATGTCTCTCTCAGAACTACTCAATTCTGCCATTGTAGGGCAAAAGCAGTAAGGGCTATAAATAAACAAATAGAAGTGACTGTGTCCCAATAAAAGTTTATTTACAAGATCAGGCTGTGGACTGGATTTGCCTTCTAGGCTGGATTTTGCCAACCTCTGTTCTAAATTTTGCTCTATGTACTGCTTTAGCAATATCCCACAAGTTTTCATTTTTTTATTCAGTCCCAATTTCCATTTTAATTTCTTCTTTGACACATGGGTTACTCTTGAAGTGTGTTTCTTAATGCCTAAGAATTTAAGGATTGCTAGTTTTCTTGGTTTTTCATTTGTTTGTTTGTTTATCTACTTTACTACTGATTTCTACATAATTGCATTATGGTCAGAGAATATACTGTGACCATATACTTTCAATGCTATGTACTTTCAGTGTTATTCAATAGAAATGTAATGCAATAATATACATAATTTAAAATTTTCTAGTAGCCATCTTGAAAAAAGTAAAAAGAAGCAGGTGGAAATTAACTTTAAATGTATTTTATTTGACCTAATATAGTATATCCAAAATAACATCATTTCAACATGCAATGGATATAAAAATTATTAATGACATCTTACATTCCTTTTTTTATGATTTCTTCAAAATACAGTATTTGTTTTCCCTATACAGTACATCTTAATTAGGACTAGCCACATTTCAAGTGTTCAGCATGTGCCTAGTGGCTACTGCATTGAACAGTGCAGCTCTAGATGATGTCACCCTTTGAAATTTGTTAAGATTTACTTTATTGTCTAGTCTATGGTCAATTTTTATAAATGTCCCATGTATATGTGAAAAGACTCTGTATTCTTTACTTATTGGATACAGCATTTTATACGTGTCCATTTGGTCAGGTTTTCTCACTGTATTGTTCAAATTTTATATATTTATTCTGTTGGTCACAGAGTAGTATGTGAAAATCTTCTACCATGATTGTGAATTTGTCTAATTATCCCTGTAGTTCTGTCAGTTTTCCTTGGTGTATTTTGATATACATACAAATCTCAAATTATTTTATCTTCTTGGATTGAACAATTCATTGTCATTAAGTGAGTTTCTTTGATTCTAGAAGGGCTGTTTACCTTAAAGTCTATTTTGTCTTATATTTACATGGCTCCACTCACTCTCTTTTGGTTATTGCTTACGTGGTATATCTTTCTCCAGACTTTTACTCTCAACTTTTATTATGTTTTAGGTGTGTCTATTACAAACAGCATAAAATTGAGTTTTTCTTTTAATTCGATCTTTATCTTTTACCTGAAATGTTTGTTTTTAAATTTAATGTAATTACTGTTATATTTTGGATAAATTTATTGTCTTATGTAGTGAGTTCCATTTGTCCTCCCTGCTCATTTTCTTTTTCTTTTTTTTCCCCTCATTCTTTTGGATGAGTTTCTTTTTTTTTTAATTATTTTTTCTCCCTTTCCTAGTTTGGAAATTATACATCCTTTTCCTACTCTTTTAGTTGTTTCCCTAGAAATTGTAACATTCTTAACTTACCAAAGTATAAAGTTAATTATTATTTTCCTCTTGGGAGGTATAAGGAATTTGAAACACTTTAATTCCATTTACTTACTTCCTGACTTACATGTTCTCATTTTTGTATGTTTTCCTTCTATACTTTAACTCCACAAGAGGTTATTATTGTTGTTTTATACAGTTTGTGTTTGTATAGCTCTACATCTCCTCCCCCCCACCCCATGTTTTTACTTCCTCTGCTCTTCTTTCATCTCAAACTTTCTATCTGGAATCACTTTCCTAATGCTTTGAGTATATCTTTTAGAATTTCCTTTAGTGAGAACTAGATGGTTGCAAAATCTCTCTTTTTATTTTGGAAAATATAATATTTTTTTCTGGATATAAAATTCTATGTTGGCATTTATTTCCTTTAGCATGTTCAATAAGGATTCTCCTGTCTCCAAGTTTTATTATTATTATTGAAAAGTCAGCTGTCAATCTAATTCCTACTCCTTTGAAGTCAAAGTCTTCATTCTCTGGCTGCTTTTTAAGATGTCCTATTTGTCTTTGATGACCTACAGTATGACTCTAATGTGTCTTGGTGTAGATTTATTTTTATTTTTATTTATTCTTCTTGGGATTCATCAAGTTTCTTAAGTGTGACAATTGATACCTTACATCAGTTTTGGAAAAAATATCTGTTTTATCTCTAAATATTTCTTCTGCTCCATTCTTTCTTTCTGTTCCATCTAAAATTCTGATTAAATATTAATATATGTTAGTTCTTTTTATTTGATCCTCCATATTCCTCCATATATCCTAATTTCCCTTTTATGTTTATGTTCCTTTTTTCTTTCACTCTCTCTCTCTTTTTTTCTATTTTTTTGTTCTCTCTGTGCTATAATCTGGATAACACATTCTGACCTGTCTTTCAGTTTACTAAGTCTCTCTTCAGCTGAATCTAATATGGTGGTAAACCTGCCCATTGAGGTTTCAGTTTGGGGTATTGTGTTTTTTAAATGCAAGTTCTATTTCATTTTTTTTCCAAAACTGCTAGATTACTTTATAGTTTCCCATTTCCTTCAGATATTTTCAAGCTTCTCTTCCATTTCTTTAAATCGTATAAACATATTTGTTTTATAATCTATGTCTGATGATTCAAATATCTAAAGTCTTTGTGGGTCTATTTCTTCTGGTGCTTATTCACAGTGCTTTATTTCCTTGTATGCCCCGTTATTTTTGGTTGAAAATCAAAATCCTTGAAAAATTATTTATGGTGATAATTGAGGTCTAAAGATGAAGGTGCCTTAATTTGCTTCTGCCAGATTTATTTTTGGTTCACTCTTACTCTGAAAGTATAGGCCTCTAGGGTCACAAGCTAATGAGGAGAGTGTGTCCTATTAGATTCGCTACCGAGGGCAGGCGTGCACTTTGACTCCCGACTTCTCACTCTATAAGGCCATCAGAACTGAAGTCCAAATTTACAGGACTGGTAAATGATGTCAGGACAGAAGTGGCTTCAGTATTCTATACATCTCTTTAGGTTTTTGTTTCCCCCCCTTCCCCCATGCCAGTTTTCTGGAATTTTCCTTTAGTCTTTACTCTGTACTACCTATCTTAGCAAGTCTTTAATGATTTTTTTTTTTAATCCAAATAACCTAGCCCACCATATTTATAGAAATGAAATCTGTTAATTTCTTTTTATGACTAAGGGTGTTCTCCATGGCAAATCTTGGTAATACTTAATAGATTCATCTGGGTTTTCCCCCATTTCTTGGATTGCATCTAAGATCTGGGGTCTTTTGGAGACATCAGGGAAGAGAGAGGCAGGGACAGCAACAAACTGTGTTATTATGAATCCATGCTGGCCTTCAGACATTGGTCCCTTAAGAGTACAGGCTTTTGAAACTAAAAAGCTTTTTTTGTGTTTCTGAAGAAACATCCCTCCCTGGAAGTCCCAGATGCCTCATATTCTGGCTGTGGGAATTAGGGAGGCCTTGTGGGTAACAGAATTTACCAGGAAAACACAACTGGGTAATATTCCCCAACATTTGCCTTTTATGTAATTGTTATCATGCCTCCTTTCCTTGACTTCTTGAGAAGTAAGGAAAGTTGTAAGGAGCAGGGCCCAGGGACCACAGTGACAAGGAAGAGGATTGGGGTCTGGGTGGTCATTCTCTTCTCTCCCACCCTCTTCTTTCCTTTTCCACTCCTCCAGCATGAGCTGTGAGCCCACTACCCAAGGAGCCTGCCCTGAAAGGAGCACTGCTTGAGGTCCTTGCTATAGTTGAAGCACATGGGTGTTTGATTTTAGTCGGCGCCTACTCCAGGGATCTCACCAAATGGTTTCAGAATCCTTAGCCTGCTGCAGCAGCCATATTCTGCTCATCAATCTCCCTTAATCTCTATAATTTGTGCCTCTGCCTGCCCCCAAAACAGTCTTGGAACTCTGCTGCTTAGACCAGGACAGCCACCATCCCACAGCTTCATTACCACTTCTAGGCCAATGTCTGCCCCTGGATGCTCCCTAAGGACCTCGAGCTCACCACATTCTAAGCTGCACCATCTTCCTCTAGCTGAGCCTGCTCTTTCCACAGCATATCTCACCCAGTGACTGGCACCACCATCCACCCAGACACCCCAACCACATGGTCACCCTCACCTATCCTGCACCTCATCTCCACATTGCCTGCTCACCTCAGCTTTCCCTCCAAGCACTCCCTGAGTCTTGCAGGGGAAAATCTTCCTGGCTCTGTCCCCTGCCTCTGTCCCCATGGCTTCTTATCTGGATGTCTGCTACAGCCTCCTCACTAGAATCCTGCTCTCCAGTCCTGCCCTGTCAATTGCTCCTGCACCCAGAAGCAAGATGCAGTCTTTCTTAAATTGAACTCCAGTCATCTGACTCTCCTGCTTCTCAAAATCCTTCAGAGTTTCTCTGTTGTCAGTTGTTCAAGGTCACAGCTCCTTGTTCCTCCAGCGTCATCTCCCATCACTCCCCAAGCCCCTGAACCCTGGGTTCACCCAGCCTGAACAACTCATGCTCCTTTCTCTCCTTCCTGGGCCTTTACACAGTTGCTCTTTCACTCTGAAATGCTGGCCTCCTCCTCTCCTTCCCTCACGCGCCCTCCTTCTCTTCAGTCTTCAGCTCAGACACTACTCCCTCCAGGAAACCTCCGTGGCTTGGTCAGATACCTGCTCTGAGCTCTGACAGCACCTGTGCTTCCCAGGTGGATTGTAGACTTTATCCTCCTCTTTTAATTGCCATTTGTCCACCTTTCTTACTACATTGTAAGAACTGTGACTTATTTCCTCTTATAATCTCAGCATCTAGTGAATGCCCGCACAATAGTCCCAACACAAATGATTGTTGATTGAACTAGTGGTTAAATATCTTCCTTCCTTCCTCCCTCCCTCTCTTCCTCCCTCCCTCCCTCTCTTCCTCCCTCCCTTCCTTCTTTCCTGACTTCATTCATATCCTTTGCCTGTTTTTCCATTGAGGTCTCAAGTGTTTTCCCTTTAAGAGCTTTTCATATATTAAGGGGAGGAATGCTTCATCATATTGGCAGAAAATATTTTCTCCAGCATGTTACTTACCTGTTAATAGAATTCATGGTGATTTTCACAAATAGAAGTTTTAAATTTGTATGCTAGCAAATCTACTGGCCTTTTGGCCTTTTTCTGGTTACTTTTGAGGGGATATTGAGTAAGAGGGAATATGAGGGAAACTTTGGGGGTACTGGAAATGTTCTAGATCCTGATCTGAGTGTTTTTTACACAAGTGTATACATGTGCAAAAATTCACTGAGTTGTACACATAATATCTGTATATATTATTATATATAAGATATGCCTCAATAAAAAAGCTTTTTAAATCCATTTACATTTTTATTTGTTATTTCTTTCATTAATTAAAAAATTTTTTAAATTGTTTATTTATCAAGAGAAGTTATTCCTCAGCCCACATAGTCATAGCTCAGGAACACAAGTCAGTGACAAACTTCTATGTAAATCAACCCAAAGACATTCTTTGTATTCCAAAATCACTTTGCACTCTGAAAGATACCAGCCTTCCTTATCTTCTCAACATCTTTCATAGAATCATAATTTCTGTAGAAATCTGCACATGGCTTCTTTCTTGGTTGAGCCACAGCAAACTTACACAAAGCTGCAACCCCCAGGGAGACAACGAATGCTCTGACAATATGAAACCACAAACTCCTGGCCAGAAGGCCACGCATCTGAGATTTCATCAAAGCGCTGGAAGTCATGGTAGTTACTGTCCTTGATGGGTATGCCAACCTCAACAGGTCTTTCCTGGTTGATGGAGAAATGAACTGCCTTTCAATAATTTTTAAAAACAGCTTTATTGAGATACAACTGACATACAATACACTTGCACATTTTGAAGTGACAATTTGATAAGTTTTGATATTTGTATATCTCTGTGAAACCATCACCACAATCGAGATAATAAACATATGCATCACCTCCAAAAGTTTCTTCATACTCATTGTAATCCCTTCTTCCTACCCTTTCTCCACTATATGCTTTACCTTATCTAGAATTTTATATAAATGGACTCACACAGTAAGTTCTCTTTTTTGCCTGGCTTCTTTTAGTCAGCATAATTATTTTGAGATTAGTCTGTGCTGTTGCAGGAATGAGTAGTTCATTCCTTTTTGTTACTGAGTAGTATTCCATTGTGTGGCTGTATCACAATTTGTTTAACCATTTATCTGTTCATGGAAATCTGGTATGTTTCCAGTTTGAGACTGCTACAAATAAAGCTACAATCATTCACGTACAATCATTCGTTATATGGACATATACTTTGATTTCTTCTGGACAAATTCTTCCATTGATTTTTATGACATTATTTATTAAATATTTACACTTTTCTTCTAGTTGGTTTTTTTTACATTTAACTTTTAATCCAGCTGTAATTGATTTTGTTGTGTAGCACGAGTTATGGATCTCACCTGGCTTTTTTTTTTTCCCAAAGAGCCATTTCCTCACCACCGTTTAGTGAAGAATTGGTCCCTTTCCCATTTATTTGCCATCTGTAATCCACCCCTCCCCAACTGTAATTCTAGAAATTGGAACCATTGCAGGAATTGCCCTGACCCACACATGCCCAGGTCCCTACAATATTCATCAATTATTTCTGAATGTCCCCAGTGCCATACCCCATGGTCACACACAATTCATACTGATGCCCACATACGTGCTGATGTTAGAATTATTCACACCCAAGTACAATGTCCATTGATAGCTGGCAGGAGATTTTAGCAACATCTGTCCCATTTAGGTAGTGATTCAGGTGTTGGCAGAGTAGGCAGGTTGGAGTGACCCATAGTGAAGAGGGCAAAGCCATGCCAGGTGGCCGCCTTTTCAGACAAAACCTCTTCGCACTCTACTTTGTTGAATGAGGATGGGAAGAAAGCTTGGATGTGGATGGTTGGTGCCTTGAACACTAGGCCAAAGGCTATAATTTCTTGATGCCTACTCATGCTCAGTCCTGCACCAAGTGCTGAGTATATGGAGGTGGTTCATCTTTAGGCCCCACCCTCGAGGCTTTCACCAACAAGAAACAGGTAACTATGGTTCATTCATTCCACTAATATTTATTGATCACCTACTAATTGCCAGGCGTTGTTTTAGGCTTAGAACATATAAGTGGACAAAACAGCCAACGATCCTTGTCTTTATAAAGTTCAGTAGGGAGAGAGAGACAATACAACAATATGATCCTAATAAAAAATTGTGTGCTATGTTAGAAGATGATAAATGCTTTGAAAAAAGTAGAGAAGAATAAGGGAACCAGTAATGTTTAGAAGAGGAGGGAGGGATAGTGATGTAAAATAAAGTGGTCAGGGAAGCTCTTGGAGGGATCTGTGGCAGCCTCATTGAGAAGAACTACAATGTCCAAGGGCTGTGGGAGCACAAAGGGGGCTTTATGGATGGCTTCCAAGAAGAGGGTCCCATGAGTTAATTCTTGAAGGATAAGATGAGAAGTCAGCAGTGAAGACAGTGGGGAAAGGTGTTAAGGCAGAAGAAGCAGCATGGGAAGTAGAAGAGAGAGTGGCTCCATGGAGAGCCCAGGCCAGTCACTGTAGCAGGAGGGCAGGGGCTGTGTGAGTGAGAGATGTCCGGCCTGGGGTCAGTGAGAGCTTGGGTGACGATTACAGTCCAGGGAGGTTAGACCACAGATGGCCCCCAGCAATGGCCCCCCGCACCTATATCCGGGCCCCTTGTCCAGCAGATCCATGCAGTACTCCAGGGCCTGTGGAATGCTTACCATGCCTGCACTGAGTGGAGGTCTGCCCAGAGCTACCCTGTCCATCCAGGGCCAGGGCTGGCCCCCACCCCAAGACATGCAGCTGTCCCCACTGATTGTGCCCCCTGAATTGCAGAGCACACACTTTGGGAAAGGCTGGGGTAGGGGTTATGGTAGCAAGGTTGATGTCACCTGCCTAGCCCTGTCTCTGAAGTGTTCAACCCACTCCCAGCCAAGACCAGCCTGGCAGGGCAGTCACTAAGACTGTGGCTGTGGCTTCTGATCTCAGAAAAAGGCAGGAAGCTGTGGCCAAGGCCCCAGCAACATTTGCTCAACAAACAGGAGAAATGAAGTATGTGCCAGGAAATGTGTGCAGCAGCCCCCCCAACCCCTGCCTGGGCCTGAGAGGACTCTGTCCAGCAGGGTCCTGGGTCTGACCTGAGGCCTGCCACAGCCCACTCCCTCCCAGATGGCATCACTTGCCCCCATACTGGTCAAGTTGGTCACTATGGCACCAGGAACTCTGATCCCCAGCAGATGTGGAATCTATGACCAAAGGCCTCATGGTGACTTGAGACCTCCCCACAGACACCCCGGGGCCTCCCTGAGTTGGGGCTTCCCATGCCCCTCTGGGGCAGCCGCAGAGGTTTCTCGGGCCCCTTTTCTCTGCTGTTTTTTCCATAGAACATCTGGGAACTGATGTAAGGTGCCCTCTGGAGCCCCAGTCTCTGAAAGCCTCATGGATTCTCCCCTCAACCCTCTCATCTGCCTCCGCACCTCCGCTCTGCCCGGAGGCCTGGAGGGGGACTGCGGCTCCCACTGTGGCGGGCAGAAGGTCGTGCGTTAGCGAGGCACAACCACCTCGTGCTTCTGTGGTGGCCACGAACCTTGCTGGAATTCACACTCTGAACAAACACCATGGTAGGACCTAGGATATAGCTGCAAACACAGGGGTCTGCCAACAAGGAGTTCCCAGGACAGGGAGAGAGACAGACAACAAAGAAGTGAACACATGCACAAGTGAGATAATTTCAGAGATAAGTGTTATTAACAAAGTAAAACAAGGGACCCTGACAGAGTTTGACTGGGTGAGCACCATGAAATTGGGCCACGAAGCCAGGCCTCCCTGAGGAGGGGACATCTGTGCTCAGACCTGAATGGCATGACAAGAGCATGGGTGCAGCCAAGCAGAAGCAAAGCCTGCGGTGGAGTGACTGGGGAGTCTCAGAGGAAGGTGAGCCCCGTGCCTGGGGCGCCAACAGTGGGGAAAATGAGTCAGAAGGGCAGACAGGGCTCAATCACTCATGGCTTTCTAGGCCTGGTAAGGACTCTGGATGCTATTCCGAGTTGAGGGACTTTAGGCAGGCTAGCAACGTGATCTAATTTAGGTTTTTCCAAGGCGAGTAGGGCTGCTACTGCAGAGTGGACAGCGGTGGGTCAAGAGCAGGGCGAGGCAACCAGTGAGGAGCCTATGACAGCAGGACAGGGAGCAGGGGGCAGCGCCCGGACTCTCCTCTCCAGGTGCTGTTACAGCAGAGTTGGAAGGAACTGCTGATGGTGGGATGTAGGTGGGAGGGAATGAGGAGGCCGCGGAGGCGGGGATGAACTGGAGGATGGATAGGGAGCCAGGACTGAAACGGCGAAGACCACAGAAAAGCAGGGTGGAGGGCATGGGAATCCGGCTCTGTTTCCACTGTTGTCTGCATCGCGACAAGAAATAACTTTGTCAAGTAACAAAAAGCACATGTAAAACTTGCCTAAACATCAGGGGGGATGCATGGACTCCGATGACTGAAAAGTCCAGAGATGGTCCAGAATTCGGGCAGGGTTTGATCAGCGCTTCTCCATCAGTTGGTTTGTCCTCAATCTGGCTTCCCTCAGTGGGGCAAAATGGCTGCATTGGCTCCAGTCCTGACACCCACCAGTAGAAGCTACTACTGCCCATATAGTAAACAAAGTCCTGAACTTTTGCTCAATTTGATTGGACCAATTTAGATCACCAATCACTGTGGCAATGGGGACAGGCTTGTACCAATTGCTGTCATGATCAGAGTATCTGCTTACCAGAGTGGGGAGGGTGGGAAGGATGCTGGGACAGCACAGCCACACTGATGTCCACAAGGCCGTGGTTCACTGGAGAAGCCACTTAGATGTCCAGTGGGAGCTACCAAGAAGAAAGCTGGATATAGGAGTCTGAAGCTCAGGAGAGGGGTTAGGACAGGAAATAAGAATTTAGTTATCCCTAGTGTATAGACAGCACTTGCAACCGTGAGGCGGGAAGAGGGCACCTGAGAAGCGAGTGTAAATAGCCGTCTGAGGACTCAACCCTGGGGCACTCCAACAGCGAGAGGCAGGACAGCTCCTGAGGAGAAGCAGCAAAGGAGAGTACAAAGGAGCAATCAGTGAAGTGGAAAGCAAGCCTGGGGAGTGTGCTGCCAAGGAAGCAAGAGAAGGAAATATTCAGGAAAAGGTTTCCCTACAGCTGAGTTGGAAGCCAATGAGCGAAAAAGCAAGATGAGAACAAAGACACGGACCCTGGATTTGGCAACATGGTGGTCATCAGGTACCTTGACAAGCAATGCCTCAGTGGATAGACCATGAGGTGAGGAAGTGGGGATAGTAAGTGCAGACATCTCTTTCAGGGAGCTTCGTTGTGAATGGGGAAGATAAAAGGGGTCGTATTTAAAGGGAACATGGAGTCAAGTGAGGGTTAGTCTATCATGACTGGAACCAGTGCCCATGTGGTCCACAGCTGTGGTCCAAGAGGAGCTTCCAGGCCACAGAACAGTCATTTTCTTCTCTGTTCTGAGATGAACTTGGACTCAGAGTAGCCCTAGGCAAGCAGATAGCCCCTCAGCTCCTTGGTGTCCATCTGTCAGAGCACGCAGCCATCACGTTGCAACTATCTACACTCACCTCTGCTCAGCAGTCTAAGTTGGTCTGGGGCTGGGCACAGTGGAGTGGAGGTTTGAGCCCCGTTCACTGTGGCATCAGCACAGAGGGAAAATCCTGGGCACTGCCAAAAGCAATTGATAGGGAGTTGGGGGGATGTGCAGCAGTGAGTTGGGGCTGGACAGGAACGGAAGCAAAGGATGAGGGACAGTCAAGGCTCAATGGCCAGCACAGCAGGGAGAGCAGCATGAGTGTGGGAAAGTACTGATGCTGTGTGGGATGCATGCGGGTAAGGGCGATGGAAGGGGAGAACCAGGGTCACAGAGGTGGTGGACTGGAAGGAGAGGGCAGGAACAGGGTCCTAAAGGGCTAGGTCGTCCTTGGAGGCTGCCTTAGGATGATGGGAGTACCTGGGTTGGGAGAAGCCCTATAAGCTAATGCCAAGCCACTACGTGTGTTATGGTAAAGTATGGAAGTATTACCCTCCTTCTGGGCTGCTTTGTTGCTTCACTCATGCCACAAAGAGAAAACACCAAACTCCAGCCCAGCAATCTGTGCACATGTGGGAAAGAAGCCCCATGATCAGCTGCACAGCAAGATCTATCCATGTCTGACTCCAGGAGCCACATGACAAGCCCAAAGACCATCTGTGCTCCATTTTAGGGAGGATCACGTAACCAGCTCTAGGAGTATGGTTAGGGCTGGACAGGGGGTCAAACAAGGAGCTAGGGCCATGGGGAGTAGGTGATTTATGACTGCTGCTGTCCTGCCCAACTCCCCAACCTGCCTTAGTGTGGTCTCTGAAAAGAAACAGCCCCTACTGAGGGCTTTGAAGCAGCAGCATCCTAGGAAAGATCAGGGCAGAAGGTGTAGGGAGGATCTGTGAAGACCACCAGGAAGTTTGGGAGTTTTCTGCTCTGCAGCACTGAGGACACAGGAAGGCTTTGTGGGAGGAGAGGCTAGGATGGAAGAGTGGTCACTAGTGGGCAATGGGGGCAAGGGTCATGGACCTGAGGGGTCGATGTTACAGGAGTCAGACTATTGCCAGGGCATTGCATGATGCCCCTGAGGGTGAGCAGGGGGTGAGACGATGGGACCTCAGGCTTCTCTGAAAGGGCTTGGACTGGCTGGATTGATTGTCATGGGGGTGGCAGGTCTATAACATCTCAGGGTATGGGAAAGAATCTTGGCCACCCATATCATGGATGGTAGAAGGAGCCAAAAGTAACACATTTGATGAATAAAAGGGAACAACAGGTGATCAAATATTCAGTGACTAATTCTGAAACCCAATTTCCAAAAAGGCAGCAGAGGCTCAAAAAAAAAAAGCCAGGTTTGGAAGGATTGAGTCAAGCCAATGAGCAACCTGTCTGTTCTGGCTGCTCAGGGGAGGCCTGAGCCTCGGCCATGCCTGGGGATGAGATGACACTGACTCATGGGAAAGACGCTGTAATCAGGATCCCTAATATGATTTTGTGGGGGAGGATATTAGAGAAAGACCTCTAAGATGTTCCTTTGCCTGAACTTTTCTTTCCTCCCACTCCTCATGCTGTGTTATCTGGATTCCACACCCACCTCTGCTGCTGCTATGCCCCTTCCCCGGGGCCCTTTCACCTCCATTCCCAGAGCAGCCAGCTCCCGACTCCCATCCAACCTGCCTTCTTCGCAGCAGTGCACAATGCATTTACAGAAAAACAAACCCTGTGGTTTTGAGCAACTGATTATTACATATGTCTTAACTTGCATTCCTTTAAAAAGAAAAGATAACATTTTTCATTTTTCTTTCTGGCTACAAATGTGATATATGTTCATTACAAAAAGTTTGGAGAACTCAGAAAAGCACCAGAAAGAATACCAGAACCACCCTCAATCCCAGACTCGGGAGTAATTACTTACTTCTGACACATCAGTTTGTGTTTTTCCTGACTCTCTTCCAATCACTTCTTCTTCTTATTATTAATTGGAACCATACCTTCCGTTCCAGCTTACAAATTTTATAATGGAATGTAAGCGCCATGAGAACAGGGGTTTTATCTTCTTTGTTCACTGCTATTTACTAGCATGTAGTAGCCACTCAATAAATATTTGTTGGGAGAATAAATTTCATAACCAATTTTCATTTAGTGAAATGTAATCATTTTCTGGCATTATCATGTATTCTCTTATGCCATTATTCTTAATGGCTATGTGGTATTTTTGTCCTAGGGGTATACAATACTTTATTTCTCTAACCCACTATTGTTAGATATTAAAGTTGCCTCAAATTTGTTATATTATCGGTAACATCATACTGAACATCTTTGAATATTCATATATAGGTGTTTATGCTCATATTTCCAGAAGATAAATTCCTAGAAGTCAACCTCCTGGGTCTACTGTGCTTACTTAAAATTTCTATATATTTTGCCAAATTGCCCTTCCATCCCCAAAGGGTGATCCAAATCCAACATCCTAAACCCTTTCCAATGGCATCCATTATCACTCTTTAAACATTAATAATTTATAGAAAAGATGTACCTAAGTTTTATTCCTATTGGCTTTTTCGTTGGTTACTTATGGAATTGACTAATATTTACTAGGCATTTGTATTTTTTCTTTTCTGTATTGCTTAGTCATCTTCTTTTGGGGTGTGTTTTTTCTAGTTGATTTGTAAGAGCTCCTCATATAATAATATTTTACAGTTGCAAAATTTTTAAATTTCATGTAGTATTTTTATTTAGTATTTGGGCTTTCTAATCAATTGATCTATTTTTGTACTAGTACCACAGATTTAATTTTTGTGTTATTCATTGTACTTATTTATTGTGGCATTTTAATATTTAGTATTATTCTCCTTTCACAAATGTTTCTCGGCCAGTACCGTACATCTACATTCTTCAAATGAAATTTAGAATCATTTTTTATTTTTAAAACATGGTAAGGTAGACTTTATCCAGGACCATCACGACAGGTATAGGAACCACTGCAACAGGTTTTGCGGTGGGGAAGAAATTAGGCTCAACTCCTAATATAACAAGGAAAAGAGGGAATTTCCAAGGACCAGAATGGGAGCGTTAGTGGATAGAAAATTGTCAAGAGGAAACCTGAAAGGTAAAGGGGATTCTGGCTAAATCGACCTAACAGGATTCTTGCTGAGGCAGGCCGGGGTGATCAGACCTCACCTGGGGGATGGTGGAGAATGAGGAACCTGATAAGATATCAATGATCAGACATCTAGGGTGGGGGGTTCTGGCTAAACTGTAGAGTCATTTTGTTAAGTTTAAAAATGAGATTGCGTTAAATATAAACATAACTTTGGGGAGAATTGACATCTACACTGTTCACCTAGGTCCCGCACACATCTTAAGTTTATTCCCAATTATTTTCTATTTTTTTGTTGCTTTCTGAATAAAATCTTTTTCCTGTATATTTTGTGTTTATTTTCATATTTAATAAGTATTTAGCCACCTTATAAATACTCCTTTACAACATTTTAGTTGCTGCCCTTTGAGTTTCTACCCTCTAGGTGCTCACTCTGGGTCTTTCCTCTTTCTTCCATCCACATACAGACACAGAACTAGATCTGAGGAATCCAAAGCAGAAGTACAAAGCAGCCTCCTGTCCTTAGAAGAATATGAGTGATCGTCCCCCAGTGGGATCATTTGTGCGTGCCTTGGAAAGATGAGTCTGATGTGGATACATAGACTTGTCCAGCGTGAGACGGGAGGGACATTCAGCCAAGGAGCCACAAAAATAGGTCACCTGGTAGGAGCAAAAATTAGTCAGGTGGAGCCGAGAGCACATGGAGGGACTTGTAGTTAATATGGCAGGAGGTTCAGCAGGCCTGGGGGCTTGGCCTGGCTGGAGGACATGAATTTCATGCTCCGGCAGGGAAGACCCACTCTTGAGGAGCATAGTGATGGGAACGGAAGGGCCCAAGGAGGAGGAGGGGTGAATGTACTTGGAAGGAGGCCAGAGGGAGCAGAGGTGCCTGGAAGGAGGTGTAGGGTGAATATGGACCTGTTGGCCCAGTGCTCCTCTTCCTTCAAGTGCCACTGTCTGCCTGTCACTCACTGAGAAAACCATTCCTGATCCTTTCTAAGGGCATAAATTAGAGGCCTCCTCCCAAAAGGCTCATGCTGACCCTGGCACAAAAAGTACCACCCCAGGGTAAATTGCTTCTAACTTTCCACCAGAACAGGTCCTACTGGTGTTTACATCTGCTCAAGGACTTTTCTTTCATCCTAAAATTCTACAGCAGGCTGGGCCGCAGTGGCTTACAGGTGTAGTGGCTCATGGGCACAGTGGCTCATGCCTGTAATCCTAGCACTCTGGGGGGCAAAGCCGGGAGGATCGCTTGAGGTCAGGAGTTTAAGACCAGTCTGAGCAAGAGTGAGACCCCATCTCTAAAAATAAAAAATAAAAAATAAAATAAAATTCTACAGCACCAAACATGTATTGAGTGTCTTTATCGAGTGCCTCCTGAATGCCAGAAGGCTGGGTGAGATACCAGCATGCTGAGTGGAAGAGGTGACAGGGTATCAGGAGAGGGTGCCCTGTGGGTTTCAGTCTGACTCTCCACAGGTGTTGGTGGCCAAGTCACCACCCTCAGCCCTTACCTCACAGTCTCTGGGAATTCACCTTGTGAAACTGTTGTCTCTTCATTGAGCACTTGGCCCAGCATGTCCATCCTGGGTGTTTTATGTTCCATTACCTTTTCCTCATTTGGGAGTTTTCCTTATACAGATTTCAATTTTTCTTTTTGGAAATTATTTTGACTAAGGTTGGATGTAGGATGCACTGGTATTTTGGGTGGATTCCTTGCTGCTGTGTCATCACTGAGAGCTTGTGGTTGGCCCTGGTGTTTCTCCAAATGCAGGCGATCTTCTCTTTCCTTTCCTCTGGGGTTTTCCCACACACAACTACAGCAAGGCTGTGATAGCTTCAGGGATGACAGCAAAGGTTCTGGTTACTAGGGTTTCTGGGGTTACACCGGCCACGTTTTCTCACTAAGAAACAGAGTGCCTCCTGAATTCAATTTGCCTCTTCCCAAGGAATTAACTCTTGCTTTTTCCTTTTTTCATATAAGAAATCCTCTATTCCTAATTTTAAGAGCTTTTATTGAGAAAAGATGTTGAATTGTTATGAATTCCTCTTTATATGATTGTGATATTATGATTTTATTTAGACCTCAGGAGCAGGCCTCAGGAGACAGAATCTCTCTCTCTCTGACTTTCTCTTGCCCTCCTTCTACCTGCCCAAGGCAGGACTCTAATCTGATTGTGGGTCATAAGATCCTCTTTCCAGAAAGGGTCCTGCCCCATAGCCTGGAGAAAGGAATGCTGTACAGAAAGGCCAAAAAGAATCTGAATAGACAGGCCTTGCTGGGTTTAGAGCATACCGTTTTTGTCCAATCACATTTTGACACAATTGTCCATGCTTCAATCATGGACAACCAATGAAGTCTCAATAAAAGGCCCAAAGGACAGGGTTGGGGGGAGTTTCTGGAGAGCTGAAAACGTGGAGGTGGACAGGAAGGTGAACAAGAACTCATCCACGTACTGGGAGGGTGGTGCACCCCAACTCCACAGGAACAGAAATTCCTGCACTCAAGATCCTTCCAGACTTTGCCCTGTGCATTTCTTCATCTGGCTGTTTATTTGTATCCTTTAAAATATCCTTTGTAATAAACTGGTAAGTGTAAGTAAGTGTTTTCCCCAGTTCTGTGAGCCACTCTACCAAATTAATTGGACCCAAAGAAGGGGTTGTAGGAACCCCAACTTGAAGCCAGTTGGTTAGATGTTCTGGGGGCCTAGATTGTGACTGGTGGGAAGGGGGGCCAGTCTTGGGAACTGAACCCTCAACCTGTGGGATCTGACACTATTTCCAGGTAGATAGTGTCAGAATTGACTTGGAGGACACTCAACTGGTGTCCGCTGCAGAATTGATTACTTGCTTGCTGGCAGGGAGAAATCCCCCCAATTTGATCATGGAACTCTGTGTTGATGATTATTGTGGTACGAGAGCAGAGGAAAAACAGTTTTTCCAGTTTGAGTTTTTCCAGAACAATGATCTTTGCCAATTTTCATGTTAATAGGTATAATTGAAAGAACACAGGCTTGGGAGCTGGACAGCTTTGGGTTCAAATCTCAGGCCAGCTGTGGGATCTCAGGCAAGTTACTTCAGCTCTCTAAGCCTCAATTTCCTCATGTGTAAAATGAGGCATATTAGTACAACTGACTGCAAGCACAGTAACCTACTGAAGCCAGCTAAAGACTAAAAGAGGATTGATTAGACAGTCATTGGGAAGTATCCCACATGGCCCAAATGCTGGGCCTCTAGGCTGACTGGAATGAGGGATGTAGGCGCAGTGGGATAAGTGAGGGCCATAGAAAGGTCAGACTCCACCCTTGGCTTGCTGAACATCTTCACCTGGGATTTGTTCTGAGACGCAGCATAGTTGAGTCTAAGCCTTCTTCTAGTCTATTTTTTGGTACGGATTTCTCCCACCCTCATCCTCCTTTAGAGAATCTAGTAATGAATTCCTCCCTGTTTCTCATCTCTGCTTCTGTATGCATATTTGCTTTATTTTTCATGTTCTCTGCAGATATGTATTCTCTGCAGGAAAGTACTAACGTCTCACTTCAAAATTCCCATGGTAGAACTATGACAGGTCCAGCTATTGGGCCAGTAATTGGTCACCTGCACCTGTCACAGGTGACCAGAGGACAGGGTCACACTGTGTGAACATGGCAGCTGCTATGCAAAGTTGTGGATGGAATGAAGGCCATAGTGAGAGCAGACATTTTCTAAAGAAGTTGCTGCAGAGATAATCCCAGCATCCTTATATCTTAGAGTTGCTAGGAGTCGAATACGAGGTCATCGTGCAATTGCACCTGGAGGATGCTCAACAAATTTTTAGGTACTGACCCTGGCTACTTATGCCATGTCAGCTTGGCACCCTGGAGAGAGATTCTATTTTATTTTCATGGAAATTCAATTTATGTATTTAATACATCTGTTAAAATTTCATTTAGGATTTCTATGCCTGTATTTATATTCAATATTGGCCTATTTTCTGTTGTTTAAAAATTTGATGTCACATCAAGTTTTGGAATCATGTCTATATTTACCTCATACATTGACCTGGATGACAACGAATGTTTTCCTATAGTTTCAAATAATTTCTACTGATGGGATTATTTATGTGTTTGAAATTTTAAAACATTCTCCCTAGGGAATAGTGAATAGTGCATTGGGGAGAGAGTCAGAAAGCCCAAGATTTGGTTCAGTCTTAGTCTTAATTTTCTGGGTAGCCTTGGGCAAGTTCCTGCCCCTCCCTGGGCCTCTATAGGATTAGGGAGGGCAGGACAGCTGGCTCTGATGGTTTCTCCGGCCCCCAACCTCCTGGCCTTTCTGGGTGGTCAGACACTGGTCTTTGGGGTTGTTTCTTTTGTCAGGCTCCCTCTGCACCTTTCTGGCGCCCTCTAGCAGATTTCTAAGGAGTGTTTTTTCTCCACCTTTAAAAGGCTTTGTGTTTTGCTGTCTCCGGTTCCTCTCCTGGCCCTGAGCGTGTCCTCCCAAAGCACTGTTTTCCTCGGGTCTGAGTGCACATGGGCCACATCTTAGGCATTGATTTCTGGGTTCTCTGTAATGAGCTCTGAGAATGAGACGCATCCTGCCTGCCTCCCGTGGACGCACCACCCTCTTTTGAGAATTTCCTTCTCCTTTGACTGCCCTGGCACCTGGCCCCTCCTCTAGCTTCTCTTTCCACCACCTCTAAAAGGCTCTGTCTCAGCCCCCTTCCTTCCCTCTATGACATTTTCCCAGGCTGATATGGGCCACCCTGAAGGTCCTCATGGCCACCTCCAGCCCTGTTCTCTCTCTGCCACCCCAGCTCACTGTGGTCTTCTAATGGCCACAGATGCCCAAAGACGTCAGGGTCAGGGGGTGACAGGTCCCGGTAGCAGTGACCCCTTACTCACACCATGTTGCTCAGGCCATGGGGGAGGGGCCTCACTCTGATTTCTCTGATGATCTTCCCATGACCTACTTCTCCTTCTCTGGCACCTGGGCCCTTTCTGAGGACTCTGGAAATGGCTTCTTCTTATAACAGACTTTTCCTTGTTAGGAAAATGTCTATCATTGTAGGAAATTTGGAAAATACAGATAAATTCAAAGAAGAATTAATCCCACCGCTCACTGATAATCACTATTAACCTTTCTTCCATTTTTTCATGAATATATAAATGCTTTTAAACATAATTAGAATCACGTTGAATATACTGTTTTATAATCTGCATTTTTCAATTGGTTACATGCCATGAACATCTCTCTGTGTCATTGTGTAGTCTTCTGCATCATCATTTTCATGGGCAGCAAAGCATACACTATCCTATAGATGTATGAAAATGTATTCAACCTTGTGATTGGGCATTAGGGCAGTTTCCAACTTGGCACTACTATAAATAATATTGCAATGACAATCTTTATGAAAAATAATTCCTGATTTTCCCCCCTTTGTGTTAATTCCTAAGCAAACTCACCAGTGGTAGTCAAAGGGTAAGAACTTTTTGAGGTTTGTGACACATCTTGCCAAACTGCCCTCGCAAAAGGGTTTGCAGGATGTCAGACCCTAAGACATACTCACTTTTTCATCCTCTCTACCCTGCTTTTATTGTTTGAAATCATCTGGCCTGGCTGGTGCAACTGAGCTGCCTGGGTGGCCCCTGGAAAAGAGGGGCTGGATTCTCCATGGATAGGAAAAGTGATGGGGGGCCTTCCAGATGAGTGAGATGGGGTTTATGGAGAGTTGGTCCTCCCCCTGTCACAGGGATTCGTGCCCTGTGACATGGCTGGGGAAGGGGATCCCGCCATAGTCTCTAGAGGAAAGAGAAAGAACATTCAGACAGCAGCTTCACATTTCACCTAGGTGGGCAGTTAGGCTGAGAAGGGTGACATTTCTTCCTTCGTGAATTGTTTGTCCGTGTCTTTTGCTCATTTTTCTTTTCTTTTTCTTTTCTTATTCATTTGAGTTATGTATGAAATAAACCCTTTTTCTGTCACCTGTGGCATAAATATTTTTTGCAAGTTATCTATTTATCTTTTAGACTTTTAAATGGTGGTTTTTAACATGAAGACATTTTAAATTTGCATGAAGTCAGACTTTCAAATCTACCAGTCTTTCCCTTTGTGGTTTCTGCCTTCTTTGTTGTGCATAAAAAGACCTTCCCATCCCTAGATGGCATGAACATTCATCTATATTTTCTCCAAGTTTGTTTCACTTTCAAAGTCTTTAAAATGTAGTTTATTTCCCATCCAATCCTGACCTTGTGTGAGCAGGAGATATGTGCATAGGTGTCTCCTCAGGAATCTGGGGGTGCCAGTGGCTTGACCAATGCTTACTCCCAGCCCAGTGGACCCAGGATAATCTCCAAGGGCTTTATCTTTGTCTTTCCATGGCTCTGGGAAAGAACCCTTCAGTTATTTAATTGGCCTTTTTAAAAAAAGAACCTCATTTGTTGTGTCTCTCTGGTTGGCTCATCAGAGAATTTTCAATTAAAAGAAGTCTTACCAAATGAGTGGGTTAATTCATGTCTGACAGATGGGCAATGGTATTTCCATAGAGCAAGTGTACTCCATGTGGGCAAGAACTTTTTATTTGTTCACTGCTACATCCCCAAGATGTAGAACAATGCCTTGTACGTAGTGGGGACTCAACATATACTTGTTAAATGAGTGAATGCATGAATGACTATAATGTATCCATTTTTTAAAATGTGAAGAGGTGCTAACATGTAGAAATACTCATGTTGTCAGGTTAAAAAAAGCAGTATATGGTACTGAATAAATAGTAGCCATCATTCATTCATCCACTCACCCATTTATTTAACAAATATTTATTGAACTGCACTATGCAGGGGGAATAAGACAGGGTTGATGTAAGGATTAAATGAGTTAGCATATTGTATTAGCTTGCTTGAGCTGTCATAACAAAATACCACAAAATGGTGGCTTAAACAACAGAACTTTATTTACTCACAATTTTGAAGGCTAGAAGTCCAAGATCAAGATGATGGCAGGGTTGGTTTCTAGTGAGACGTCTCTCCTTGTCTTGTAGGTAACTGCCTTCTCTCTGTGTTCTCACATGGCTTTTATTCCCGGTGTCTCTTCTTCATCTTATAAGGACTACTGGACTAGTATCCTTCTGTTATGACCTCATTTATCCTTAATTACCTCTTCAAAGGCCCTGTCTCTAAATACAGTCACATCGAGGGCTAGAGCTTTAACATATGAATTTTCAGGGGCAGGGGGACACAATTCAGTCCATAACACATACATAAAGTGCTTAGAAATAATGCCTGGCACATACTAAGCACTATACAAATGTTGGATATTATTATTATCATTGTTAGGAAATACACAAAACTGTGTAGGTTGTTATTGCAATCTCATTGGGGGATGAGATTACAAGTAATTTTATTTTATATTTTTCTATATTTTCCAAAATTTCTACATTGAACAATTTTATGAATCTGAGAAAACATTACTATTCAATAAAAGACATTGTTTGCAGCTCTCAAACCATTTCATCATGTGTTCAAAGCCTTTGTTCCAGATGGGGTAGCCATCCTGAGTGGATTCTTTGCTGGGTTTCAAGTTTTTGGCTCAGCTCTTCAGATTTATGGTTGTCAGAATAAAGAGAAGCAAAGATCTGGCTCAGCTCACCCAACCCTATCAGCCAGAGCTTCCATCTGCTAGTGTATGCAGTGATGGGGATGGAGAAGCATCATGGTGTGTGCCCAGCCCCACAGCCACACCCTCCAGAGGGCTGGAAAGACCTTTAGCAGTGGGTGGGTCAGTCTGAGTTGTTGGTTGCAAACAGTAAAATCTGCACTGACTATTTTAAGAAGAAAAGGAGCACATTAAAGAATATGTTTACCTCTAAAAGGCTTGAATTTGTGGGAGGACTGAGAAACAGCCTCAAATTTCAGCTTCCAGGAACAACTCCCAGAACCATGGCTTCTGCTACCATCCGTGTGCCAGCAAGGTAGATGCCATGTGCAGAACTTTCTCCCATTCATTTCTGGCTTTTTTATCAAATGCTCATGACAGTGTGTCTCACTGGCACAGTCTAAGTCACTTATCCACCCCTAGCTGCAAAGGAAGCTGGGAATGTGAGTTTTCTGGATTCTGCCAGAAAGAGGTACTTACAATGTGGGAAACTATCAAAATATAGTGCAGTATTAAAAAATGTTAGGGAGCTATAAAGAACAGTCCACCACTGTCAGAGAAGCATAGCCCTATGTGCAAGATAACCTGAGCTCAGAGTGGCTGAGCTCATCCTAGGCTGGTTTTTATGGCCATTAGCAGACTGGACATAAAGTGGACACTGGGCCTTGCAGGGCCAGAAAGTGGGCACTCAACTGTGATGATGAACAGGCAGAAGAGTCACGGCTAAGTTAATCCTGATTCCCAGAAGCCTCTAGATCAGTCCTGCCTTGTACCAACGAACACAGAAAGAGGCAGAGGCTTACCCAGGGCTGCACAGCATGACATAATCAGAGCCAGGACTGGGATGGTATCCTTTGCCCCACTTTGATGCCTGGCAAACTCTTACCCTAAGATTTAGGGCCCAACTCAAATATTTCTTCCAGGAGGTTTCCCCTGGGTTAAGCTAGGATCAACTCTCATCATGTACCTACCACACCGGATTGCTGTTATTGCTGCTTTCTATTTGTCTTCCCCCTACCCCTAGTTTCTAGAAGGGGACCAGACACAGAGCACACGTTGGTGAACATTAGCTGAAAGAGTAAATGAATGAAGAACGAATAAATGGGAGTCAGGAGGCCAGAACTGCTGCATGACCTGAGGCAGTTGTTCTCCTCTCTGGACTTCAGTCTCCTGCAGTGTCAAATGGAATAATGTTCTCTGCATTCTTTGGGCCAGACCCTGTGTTAGGGCTGAAAACAGCTGATTAGAATCCTGCCTGCCAGCCCTCTCAGAGATGCTGGTCTAGGAGGAGATAGGTGTGAACAGAGCTGACCATTGCAGTAGCTAACTGTGCTGGCTAAGAAGGATAGCCAAAGGCTCCCCAGCCTGGCTATCTCTGGGTCCTGGGTTCCTTCCTGCTGGGTTCCATGGCTGCCACACCCATGCAGTCTAGAGGCCTCAGTCACAGCTGCGCATACCCATAGATGGTCCACAGATGGAGACCCACAGAGAGGGAAGAAGACCTTGGGAACTCAGGACAAGAAAGAGCAAGTCCCCTTACCCAGTGAAGGGAACAGGCCTAGAGAGGAAAGAACCCTGGCCATGATCCCATATCTAGGCTCAGAGCCTTTCTGTCCCCATCCCTTTGGGAAGCCAAGCCATGCTCAGAGGAAAACAGAAAAATACTTGGCTAAGCTGTAATCAGTCACAGCTCCAGTACAGGTTTTTGAATAAAAATATTCACAAGTAGCACAGACATCTGTAGGAAGAGTAACCGGATGCGACATCCTGCCGGAGGCCAGGCTAAATGTGTCCCATGACATCATTCTGAAGAGGAGGCTGCCAGGAGCTGCACAAGGGCCTGGAGTGCTCCTGCAGCTGAGTGCCGCAGAGGAGGGCTGGGCTGAGGCTTGCTGCCTGGCTCCTGGGCCCCTGCCCTTTGGAGAAATGCTGTGTTGGCCGTCTGGCCTATGAAGAAATTGTCTGCCCCCTCCTTAGGCCAATCTGGTCTGGGGAGATATGCTGTTTCTGCCCAGCCTTCTGGTTCCCTCTGGTCTTCTCCTGAGCACCAGCAGGTCTTTAGTTAGTCTGCTGCCAGTGGGAGTGGAAGGGAGGGGGATTCTGACAGCCACGTTAACTGTTGGGATGTATCCTGCCACACGGCCTCTGTGACACCTCTTGGAGCAGCTCTGCCAAGCCTGAGATCCCAGCAAAGTCCCTGCCAGGCTGTACCTGAGTTCAAGAAGAGCAGCTCTCCTAGGAGCGTAGATCCTGTGAAGGTGGAGGGTCCTATTATAAAGACTGGAAGTGACTCAGAGACATACATCCACATGCTTGCACCACTGCAAAGTGCACACAGACGAGCCTGGGCACACACATTCCACATACTCATACTACAGATACAGGCTCCATACATACACCCCAGCTGTTGAGTTGTGAGTGCATGTGCATTCAGGTCAGCTGATCTCTCTGAAGAGACCTCTGGCTCTTCCACCCTCTGCTTCCTGATTTTTGCTCTCTGGTTTCCTACCCTCTTCTTCCTGGATTCTGTTCTCAGCCCGTGCCTGGCCTGGGAGGGCTGCATATAGAGAGGGCTGGGCTGCCTGAGCGCTGTCCTCGGTGCTGGAGGCCTGGTGGGCCATGCACATTAGAGAACAAGCAAGAGTATTGGGAGGAGGTGATCTTGAAATCCAGATGTAGCATCCATGGGGGCCCCACCAGGATGCCTCCTCTTATTCTTTCAGAAAATGTGCAACTGAGCTTCCTCCTTTCAATCCCAGACACTAGAATGGAGGGTGTCTACTCCTTAGCCAAGTAGTGCAGGCATCTGTGGTTGTGGGTGGAGATATGACCATTCATTGTAGCTACGAGGGGCTTCTTGAGATTTCATGCGCCATGTATGGTTGTGTATGAAGACCATGATTGTCTGTGTCCTCATGAGACACCTGTGATTCCATGTGGCTGCCTGTGACTTCATATTACCACTAGTGAACACATACGGCAACCTGTGACCACATGGAGCCTCCTGTGACCTTGTGTAGCCTCAGACCCAACCTTGTGCGTCCCCAGGTGATCTGGGCACTATCTGATCTAGCTGCCTCCTTTGCCAGAGCCTACGCAGACCCTCCCCACTCCCTCTCCTTACCCATTTAAAGATGTGGCACCCGGAGGCTCCTCATGTCTGCAAACTCGGGTCCTAGGGGGCGTTGGCGTCAGCAGTTACCAGCGCACAGGGACCTCCTAGGACAGGTAACCGCGACCTCGATGCCGCCCGAGCCTGCCCAGCCATAAGACCCAGGCTGCGAGTCGCGCGGGGGTAAGGGTCGCGCGTTGGTGGGGTAGGTGGTAGCAGAGTGGGTGCAGTGTCACGTTCTGGCACTTGTCGCCCGTGCGCCCCCCTCCAGCCGGTTTCCCCAGAACGTCCGGTCCCGTCCTGTCGTTGGGGAGCGGGGGCGGAGAGTGCTGGTTCGCTGAGCGGCCAGGCCCCTCCCCCGCCCGGGGGCTCGGCAGTTCCGACGCGGCTCTCGGCGCAAGGCGAGCTCCCCACGCGGCGCGGCTGCGGGGCTGGGAGTGGGGCTCGGGTGCGGAGCGCGCGCCGCGCCCTCCCCCTCCCGCCCAGTCTCCGCAGCGGCGCGGGGAGGCGGGGAGCTGCGGAGCCGGAGGGCGGGGGCTAAAAATACCCGGCAGCGGCGGCGGCTAAGCGACTACTGCTGGGGCTGCGGGGCTGCCGGGCTGCGGGCCGGGGGTGTGGTGCCGCGCCGGGCCAGCCAAGGCCCCGCCGACCGACATGCTGACCTTCTTCCTCGTGTCTGGGGGCTCCCTCTGGCTGTTCGCGGGTAAGTCCCGCCCTGTCTCCGTCCCTGACCCCCATCTCCAGCAAGCTAGGGGGTCTTCGCCTGAGGTGGGGGAGTTACTTCCCCGCGGCCACCGAGCCCCCATTCCTGGCTGCTGAGCGGTCCCTTCAAGGTCCCCAGGGCAGCCTAGGTACACCCTCCGCCTCCAATTCCGTGGGCTCCGGGCCGGGTTTGGGAAGCAGCTGGGTCTGCGGAGGTAAGGGGCCTTGCTCTCTGCGACCCACCCCACCACACAACCTCCCTCCGGTTCTCGCGTCCTCCTCCCCTTATGGCGAGGACCATCCGCTGATCAGATTAGGCCCTGAGCCAAGGCCCGGGACAGACTTATTGCGTCCTCGCTCATCTCCTGGGACCAGAAACCGGGGGTGTTGGGCCCTGAGGTCCCGCAGCAGGTCAGCTATGTAACCAAGATTGACCTGGGCCGCCTGATCCCAGCCAGGGGCCTCCTCACGACACCTCCCTGCCCGCCCTTCAGCTAGAGTGCAAGATATCTGTAAAGCCGGGTTCACCTGGCTTCTCAGCTCTGCCCAGGGCTGTGTCCCCACGGCTTCCAGCCCCCTCCCTTCTGCCTTACAGGAGTCAGCCTCACCCCTGCACCCTCTTAGAAGGCCATGAGTACCTCTGCTGGATCCCTACCCAGCACTACCCCTGTCCCTCTCCCCATACAACCACACCTGAGGTGTCACCACAGGCCCTTTCATCTACCAGCTCTACTACTTGCACAGGCCACTCCCCTCTCTCAGCGTTGGGGGTCCTCCAGAGTGTAATACCACTAAAGGATCTCCACCTTTCCCCTTCCCCCATGTGCAGATTTCAGCCTGAAAATTTATGTGAAGTACTTGATCCTTATATTGGCCTTAAACCTGGCCTAGCCCAGAGGAAATGCTCCATGAATATTAGTGTTCATTACTATTTCACATACAAACAGCACCATAGGAGGCAGTAATAAAGTTCTTTCTGAGTCAAAGAAGGGGAGGAAGTTGGCCCTTTTGAAATTCTTACCTGAAATTTTGCATGTGTTATTTAATATTCACAGTAAGTCCTATGAGGTTGGTGGTACTATCCCTTTATTTACTGAGGTTTAGAGGTTAACTGACTTCCCCAACGTCAGGCAAATATCTGGCAGACTGGGATTTGATCTGAGGTTTTAATTGATCAACCAATGCTAAGTGCCTGGTTGTATCAGGCCTGAACCTGGAGGGTTGGTGGGCCAGGGAATCACTTCCCCTCACCCCCACCATTGCCCTGAGTTAGGCCACAGGGATAGGGGAGTGAGTAAGGCCTCTCTAATCCCCTCAGCTCCCTAAGCTCCTTCTGTCTGCCGGTGTCTGGTGACAGGCTGTGCAGGGCCACTCTGGTCCTGATGCACATCCAACAAGCAAGGACAGGGTGAGAGCTGGGATCAGGGGTAAGGGGCAGGGGTATTCAAAATAAAGATGATGATGATGATGATGATGATAGTAGTAGCCACCATTTATTGCTTGAGTGATGGATGGTCTCAGAGCCTCTCCCCACTGCCAGGACCCCTTTGCCCTACCCTCAGGAGGCCCCCACCCAGCCATGGGTCCAAGGACAGCTCTCTGAAGTCTGGGGGCTGCAGGGCCACTTGTGATGGAGGTCATCAGCAGCCTGTGAGAAAAAAAGCCCCTCTCAGTGTGGTGTCCTTATCTGCAAGTGGGATCAGCTGGCACTGACTGACTCACAGTGGCCTTCTGTCCTGCTTTCTTGTGGCGCATTTCCCAAACTGGTCAGGTGCCTCCTGTAATGGGAAACTGGGGGATCTGCCTCACTGAGGGTCTATACAAGGCCTTGGAGTGGTAAAGCATGGTGACTCTTGGGGCATGTGGCAGCTGCTCACACAGAGGCCAAGCTTCTCAATGTGAAGAGCGAGAGGCTGAGGCTGGTGTGTGGTGCTCATTGGATGGGATGCCCCAGACACACTAGGGCATTCCTAGGTTATGTGGCCACCCTCCTTGGGACTTTGCCTGAGCCCCAGCCTTTCTCTGGGGGCAGAGGAGGCTCCTGGGCTAAGAACTGCCGTTTAGGGAGCACACCTGAGAACATACTCTGCCTTGTGATCTCTGGGGTCCCGTGGCAGCTGCAAGATGCCTTCCACTCAGAAACAGGAGGCAATCAATATCACTCTTTAGTAGAGTTATGTGCTTTTTGCCACCTAATCTGGCCCTAGGGAGACAAGGTAAGTCCAGGCAAGGGCTTCCCTCAGGGGCCTCAGGGAAAGAATGACATAAAGGAGGAAAGGGGAGTCACCTGGAGGAGGAGCTGACTGTCTGGGGGAGGCAGCCATGTGCTCTGGGCTGTATCTGTCCTGTTCCTGGCTGGAGAGACCAGCATTGAGTCCTGGGCCAGCCCAGATCTCACCTGTGTGTTGAGTAGTAAACAAGAGACAAGTAAAGTAGGTACAGCATGAGTCAGATGCTGGGCCTGGTGCAGGAAAACATGCTCTCAGTGCCATAAGCACTCAGAGGACAATGGGAGCAATGGATTGGAGCTTTTGCCTGCCTGTATGGCACCTTTGTGCAAAGTAGAAAGAGGATAAGTTTCTAAAAGGGCACCCCTTGCTCTAGGCTGACAGCCCCATGCCCTTGTACAGGGTCCACTTTGCTCAAACATATACACCACCACCATAGATGTCTGAGTGGGCTTCTGCAGCATATGGGGCATTTTTCAGAGACACATAGGCCAAACCCTAAATAGAGGAAGTCAGACCAGCAAAGTGTGCAGGGAGAACTGTGATGAGGGATGAGTCTTCAGGGTCTTGTGCCCAGGGAACCTGGCTGTGGATGCACAGGGTACGTTACCATGTAGGAGGCTTTTGACTTCAGCACCTTCACGCAGCTTCCCAACCTGTATGGTAGGAGCACACTGACACCAGGGGGCGGCAGAACCCAGTCATCATGCTCTCCAGCTAGTTTTCTGTCCCTTGTGATTTTTAGGGCTCTTAGGTTGACCTTCAGGAGACTGAATTTGGCTCAGATTCCACCCCATATGGGACCTAGAACTTTCTCCTACACAGGCTGAGTGAGCATGAGGCTCTGGCTTATTTGCAAAAAAAGAGGCAAAAGTTACAGGCTTTTAAATAACAGAAGCTGCACTGTGTATCCAGTCAGCACCTGGCACATAGTAGGCATTCCAATATTCATTGAATGAAGTACTGGGTGTGTGTGGGGGGGGTACTTTCATTGGGGGAAGTGTTGTTGCAAACATGCTGACTTAGCTGCTGTTTCACTGAGCACCTACAACATGTCAAGCACCTTGTTCTATGATTCTCAGAGCTTCCCTTCAGTCTTCCCACAACACTGTGGTGCTATTATCCCCATTTACTGGATGAAGCACTGAGACCCAGGGAGGTTCAGTGGTGAAGCAGCTTGTAAGAGCTGCGAGTCAGAGCACATTCTCAGACCTCCAGTCCAGGGAGGGATCACCAGGCATGATCAGCCAGGCCTGACCCCTTCACCAGGCTTGTCAGTGGGCTCAGGCAAGGGAGCAGACCTTGGACAAGGGAGGGTTTAAAGAGAGGACTCATGTAAAGTACCAAGAGCAGCTGGCACACAGGGAAGGGCTCATTAAATGTTAGCTAAAATTATAACAACTGTGCCAGGCCTTCCTTAAAGGAGATCCAGGATTCTGACATGCAGAAAGTGAGTAGGGAAAGAAAAAGCATTCCAGGCAAAGGGACCTGTGTAAGGGAAGATTGGAATTGGAATGAATGAAATTGAGGGACAAATTCTGCTTGGCCAGGGCTGGGCTCTGCAGGCCTTGGATGTCAGGCCAAGCAGCATTGACTTGGTTCCGTGCAGTAGTTGCATCAAATAGGTGTGGCTAGCAGTGGGCATGTGGACGGCCAAAGGTGACACCCTTCCTGTGCTCCACAGGCCACGTGCATCCCCCTGATGTTGCAAGATCCACTGAACTGCAGTCTTAGGCCTTTTCCACAAGTCCTGTGATTTCCTTGAGGGCAGGGCACACAATGTACATCAGTGTTTATTGCATAAATGAATGCTATAAAGAATTCCCTGAGAGTAATTTATTTTAATAATGATGTGTTTATAATCTATTTCCTTGCCACAAGTCAACCAGCAAATAAAAGACTTTGAGTGTGCTCCTACTAAGTTGCCAGGCTCTGTGCCCAGCTGGGGGATGATGCCAATATGGTAGAAGGAGTATGGGAAAACAGGTGTAAACTTGTAGGCAGGGCCAGGTCAACCTTCGCTGGAGAACCCTGAGTACTGAGAACCAGTGCAGTCCAGAACAGAAGGAGGTGCTCTAGAAGTGTTTGCCGAATAAATGAATGAGTGAACTAATGAACCCACAGCTTCAGGGTGACTGGTTTTGTAGAAGGTAGTCTTCTCTGAGGGTTGTTGTTTCCTTAGAGCTCCAAGGTTCTGGCCTCCTGTTAGACTGGGGGCTCTGGCTACTCTGCCAAGCATAGATGAGAGGAATCCCCGGTCAAGATCCTCACCTCACTGGACAGTCTGGTGTAGTAACCCCATTCCGTGCCTTGGCCTGGCCAGAGTTTCCACTAACCATTTACTGGGCCCCAGGATTGCTGGGGTGGAGGGAGTGCTGTGGATGAAATGTTGTTTTGCATCCTTGGGGCTGTCCTTCAGGATGCCCAGGGGTGGTTCCCCATCATCCACTTGACTACTCCAGGAGCTCCCTGGTAGGTGTGGTCATTCCCGGGCCTACTTCCTTTGTGAAATAGGAACTTCATGGGAAGTGTACAGTGTGTGACAGGCAAAAGTGGAAAGAGGGAAGTGGATTGGGACAGAAATTCTGAACCAAGCTGAGCTATCTGTTCTGAGGCCCAACCAATAATCTCAGATCCTGAAGGATTTCAAGTCCCAAGAAGTCCCACCTGACCCTATTTGCCAGCTCTTCCCAGAGACACCCTTCCTCTTACTGCACCTAGTCCAGGCATTCAGCTAGAGGGTGTCTGTGGAGAGTTGGGGATGGCTAGCTTCTCATTTGCCATCTGCGCATTCACGATAGTTGCCTCCTGGGGCTTTAGAGCAGGAAGCCAGGCCAGGGAGGGAACAATCAGCATCTCAGTTCTCAGGACCTGGATAAGCAAATCCGGCTTGGCACCTGTTGGGGCCAGGAACAGGCGTAGTGACTGATGGCTTTTGGAGAGAAAGAGAGAGAGCAGGGAGGCCCAGGTTGAATGGGCAGCTCTGGGACGGACCCCACTGACCGGTGCCCGGAACCCTGCCTCACTCCCAGCACAGCCTGGCCCACCAGTGCAGGAGGTGGATCCCAAGGAACTGAGCAGGACTCAGCCCTGCTACAAAGTCCTGTTTTTCCCTCCAATTTGTGGACTATTGTAGGGACTAAGACTCCGCTATGGGGCTACTCCTGCCCACCCACCCCTGCTCCAGCCTTAGGTACAGACCATTCCAGACACTGACCACAGATCTTGTGAAATAGGCAGAAAGGCCACTGTGAGCAACAGTGAGGTCAACCAGAAATTGAACAGAAAGGGCAACTAGAAGCCACACAGCAAGGACAGTTAGAGCTGGGACAGAGAGCAGCAAGGTGGGATGTGAGCCAGCCAGTAAGAATGGACAGGGAAGTTGTCTGGAGGCTGAAAAGCAAGGCCCTCAGGCCAATGAGTGTAAGGCAATTGTCAACATGGAGAAGGGGGACTCAGCTGGGACCCAGTCAAGCCTGCAGTGACCTCTCAACTTTGGAAGGGGCAACACTTCTGGCCTCTCTTTTCTGCCCCTAGGACTGGGGCTGCATGAGGCTACCTAAACCCCAGGACCCTGCTTAGTGGCTGGAGAACTTCAGGGTTAATGGTCACTGTATCTTCTAGCAGATGGGCTGAATGTGGTTCTCTGGGGGACACTTCAATTCATACATACTCTGTAGGCCACCTCCCCCAAGTCTGGCTCTGTCTTGTGGGGGGTGCAAAAAAATGGAGGGCAGGCCTTTTCCCAGCCAGTGGGCTGGTGGGGGATTTGGGTACATGTATCCCTGATCTCCCTGCCACAAGCTGGACAGCAGGGAAGGCTGTGACCTATGAAGCCTGCTTCTCCAGATCTGGTCTGAAGTGTCCCATCTCCTCCTCTTCTGCCTCTTGCTTCTCTTCCCTGGACAGTTCTATGATCTCTCACAGAGACCTGCCTGGCATCTTGGTTTCATGAGCATACTGTGTGGCCCCAACTAATAGTATTAAGACCTGAGGGGAGACAGCAGTGGGTGGTCATCAGAGCTGGGCATTTTCTTTGGCCTGTCTCCCTTGGATTGTGGGAGATCTGCGGAGCATCCACCAGCCCTCCTATTGGTTCAGAATTAGTTCCTATATGGTTTTGTCCTAAATGTCCTCTCATGAGGCTAAATTATCATATGTGTGCTTGAGATCTTGCTGTGTCATTTCTCCTGTTGATGGGAGTCTGAGTAGCATCCATGCTCTGCAGGGTACAAGATCTGTGCTGTGGTTAATGGACAGTTCCTGGTGACCATAGGGTGTCAGAGAAGCAGCATTTCTGGCTGCTGAAAGTCCAAAAGAAATTGAAGTCTGATCTTGTTTTGGTGCCTCTGTTGAAGGATTCTGAGCACTGGATTGTCCCAGAAGCTAGCGATCCTATGCACTGGGCGCTGGGTTACCATAAACCCCACCCCAAGCTCGAGGGCAGCCCTGTGGGCACCAGGCAGAAGGCACACATGGCCTCCATTCTTAAAAGTCCTCTCTGTGTACTGCAAAGTCTTCTTGTTCACTGGCACATTTTTCTTCCCATTTCTTTCTCCATGTTTACTATAATCACCATGAGAATTACTGAAGTTTCCTTATACAAAAAAGGTTGCTACCTCAGACTCAGCCATTACTATTTTTGAAAAGGGAAACTAACAGAGCCTAGGAAGGGGCCAAGCCCATTTCTTGGTTCCCCACCACCATCCCCACCCCTTATCCCCCCCACCCCCCTTACCTAGTGCTTTCCTTAGCAGCCACAGAGGCCTCCAGCTCTCTCTGGAAAGATGGTGGGTTCCTTTCAGTGGGTGGAAAGTGAGAATCCAAGTGATGGGTGCTCACAGTGGGTCAGTGTGGACAACGTCCAACGGCCTTCCTGGGCCAGCTGGGGCCTCGGTTTGCTTTGGTCTGAAAGACATTTTTGTTTTGTGGTGAGAACAGCCCCAGCCTGGCCGAGAGCCTGAGCCAGCGGCAGGAACACAAACCCTTTCATGTGACAGGCGGGTGGAGTGGTGCAGGCCTGCCAGCAGTAGGCCCTCCCCTGCCCCAGCTTGCTCCTTGGGAGGTGGCTATTTGCATATTCCCCACTCTTCCTGGCCTTGAAAAGGAGGCCTGAGTTCCCAGTGCTCCCTGCCCAGCTAAGGGCTGGGCTGTTTGAGCCCAGTTTTAACCCTTTGGATGCCATGGGCTGTCACGGGCCAAACACAGGACTTGGCCGCTGCAGGTGGGAGGGCAGCTTAAGTGCAGCCTGACCTCTCCAGAGGGGTGATTCAGGAGGTAGCAGATTCCTGTTGACCAGCACAGTCTTTTGCTGAACTGATGGAAATTCAGATTTGTTTCTTCTTGTGGCCTTCAGAAGAGGAACTTTGTCAGAGTATGGGGAAGCCAGAAAATTAAACTATTTATAGAGTTTGCCAGAAATTTAATCTATTTACCAAATTTACTAGAAAAGTTACCCTTAGCCATAGGCTAAACTCTTTTTTCTTGCTCATTGTCTAATCTACAAAAGAAATCAATGACACCTGGGGTGATGGGTAAAGGAGCCATACCAGCTCCTGGCTACAGCAGCAGTACCTATGGCATCCCAAAACCCGAGGGTGCTAGGTTAGGTGAGCTGGTAGGTATCATTAGCTTGTGGGCTGTGACTTTGAAGGCCTGAGGAATAGATATGGTACCAACCACAGTCTTTTCCTTCTGCAGCTAAAGTGCCATCCTGCCAGCCTCAGCTTCCCGCCCCAGAGTGCCCCAGTCCTCAGTGCAGCCAGGCCTCTGTCTCCTTCCCACCACTGTGTGAGGGCTCCTATCAGGTGCCCTGACATCTTACAGGCTCTTCCTGTGATTTTGCAACCCTATTCTGTCACTCTGCCATAGTTCGTTCTCCTCCCCTTCCCCTGCCCCTCTGGCTTGAGGATGTGTGTCAGGTTCTGTCTTTTGTTCATTTCTCCCTGAGCAGGTGTTCCCAGGAGACCAGCAGTGCTCCTAAGTGATACAAGTGAGCAAGCAAATCCCTCTTGCTCCCCTCACCTCAGTGACCCCAACTATATTTTGGCAGGACCCTCCCTACTTCAAGGAGCTTGCCTGTAGCTGGAGGAGGTCACATCCTGTCCTTCCTGTACCCCAGCCACCTGCAGTTGAACTCTGAGTGCATAGCCTTGCCATGAGCAGCCCATATGCCCTTTCCTGAGCTTGAACCTGCTGTGTGTCCTCAGTATGGGCTGGTGATGGAAACGGATCACTGCTCCTGAGGCCAGGACACTGGCAGTCCTAACATGGACATGGCTTGGAAGAGAATGGATCATGTTGCAGCCAGAGGATTTGGCTTCCTGCATTGTGGGGTCTGGTCAGGGGGGTATCCCTCTGCCTGTGCCGTGATCATGGCCCTGGCCAGTATCTCTAGGGTTCTGCCTGCTGTCCCAGAGCTTGGTGTGGAAGGGCCTAGGCTCATCCACACCATCAGTCCTGGTCATCACATCCTGTAAATATTTCCAAAGTACCGCTGCCGTTGTTTTAGCTTCTGCTGTCATTCTTTGCTCTGAGAATTTTTTCAGGCCTGATTCATGGTGAGGACATGGTCTTTATCTCAGAGCTTGTGAAAGACACTGTGTTTCTGTTTGCTCCTCTGTTCTCAAGGCTATTCATATTTTAAAGTTCCTGAAAGTGTTGTTTGAGCTTGGCTTCCTGGTGCCGTCCTCAGGAATGTGGGCCCACGGTTCCTGACCAGGGCCTAGGGTGAGTGAGATTCTTGAGAGGTACTGTCATGAGGATGGGGGGTGAAGGCATAGTGGAGGCTGCTAAGGGGAGGTGTGTGTTCACAGTGAGTTGGGACAGGTGGCTCTGTGAAGAGGTCAGTCACAGCCAACCTTAGTTGGGCCTTTCTACATTCAAGGGCTCAATTGAACCTTTAGAGCTATAATCGGGCTCCTTGGGGAGGCTCTGCGGTGAGCCACCACATAACCTGGCAACCCTGTATCATGGGCCCTTATCTCATGGGGGATGTACAGTGGGCCTCACCTGGCAATTCCCGAGTCAGGGAGGCTTTTTGCCCTGTCTCTGCCCCAGTCATCTGTGGTTCTGTAAATCTAATTAAAATCCAAGAGGAAAAGGGAAAGAAAGCCCCTCTCTCGCAGTAGAGGCAAGCTTGAATCCCTGTGCCGACAGGGTGGATATTGGGCAAGTGTGGGCTGTTGTATTTTCATCTCTGTAGGTCAGGGTCGCACAGGTATGACAATGAAGTCTGTGCATTTCTTAACCTGGCAACTGGCCACACACTTCCTGGGGCAGAACTGCTCCCTCAGCCCCATGCCCCTGGCATCCTGTGGGGTTTCCCACCAAACACTGGATTTCCTGCCCAGAAGCTGCCCTGAGAAGCATTAAAGGAAGATTTCATCTTATTTAGAGTCATCTCTGAAGATGTTTGGAGAAAAGTAGGGGTCCTGCCAGAAGAAAGGGAAAGGGGCTTTGTGGGCCGAAGGTAGGTCCTCAGGTGTCTGTGTGTTTTAATCGGGGTGGAGTGGGGGAGACCAGGTGAGGGCTGGTGAGTCAGCAAGCACTCCTTGTGGCACCCCAGATGGTGGGGTGAGCAGTGGAAGCTGTTATCAGCCCCTGGGAAGGTGTTGCAAGCCTGTGGGCTCTAAAGTTGCCAGGCAGTTTAGGCAAACAGCTCTCAAGAGGGAGCTCAGAGCACTGGGCCATGGCCTGGGACATTCTTGCAGCAGGGGAGAGTGTTGGATGTTGGTGAACAGTGGCCTAGTGGGGCAGACTTGGAATTGCCCAGAAGCACCTGGTGTGGGTAGGACCTGGGGGGAGGGGGCAAGCTGGATCCTGTGGCCTGGACTTGTCTTTTACTCGCTAGCACCTGCCATTATGAGCCTACTGTGTGCCCAGCCACATGTTAACCACAGAAGTAGGAGTGAAAAAGCTCCAGAAGTAGCCACCCAACCCCTAACCCTCACCCTGTGGAGATAGAGCTCACAGGAGTGATCCCTGGGAGTTCCTGGGACCTCAGTGTCACAGTCAGGCAGAGGTGCTGCAGGAGTTCAGATCTCAGCTTTGGCTCCAATAGGCAACCCAATAGTGTGGATTCTGGCTCCAGGGTGGCCATCCCCAGGTAAGCCAGGAAATAGTGTCTCTCAGGGCAGGCATTAAGGAGGGGCTGGTGTGCTCACCTGGGGACTTTTGGAGGAGACGACCCACTATCTTCCACCTGGTGACCCTGGCCCTTGGTGGGAGTGTCCCCACTCCCCAGAGCATTCCTGAGTAGATGTTTTATGTGTAACTGTGCCCAGTTTCTTTCCTCTCCACAAGTAGGCTGGTTGTGATCTTGTGAGGGTGGGGAGCAGAGGCAGCCCCTGGGAGAGGCTGGAGGCAGTCTCCTGGGTGGGTCGTGTGGTCCTCCCTCAGCACCAGAGATCTGGCATCCCTATCCCCCCATTACTTCCCACCACCCCTACCACTCATGCTCACTGCAGGTCCCCAGCCCATAGCAAAGGCCCTGGCTCTGAATCAGTGTCTCAGATGGATGTGTAAGGAGGCTTTGTCCATAAGAAACCCACTTGGCAAACTCCCCTCCAGGACTGAAGACAGGGTAGGGTGAGGGGAGAAGGAGGGGGGTGTGAGCTGAGGCTCTGGCAAGCTGGCAGCATGAGGGTTAAGGCTGGGTTGCTTGGCTCTGAGCTGATCTGAGCCAGCTCCGCCCTGTGTGCCGATGGAGGGGGGGCCGTGGGGGCCTTGAGGGGCCAGCAGCTCCTCACAGAGCTACTGTGTGCCCTAGTCCCTGCCAGACCTGCTCCTACAGCCACCAGGGAGCCTCCACTGCCAGTACTAACACCGCCACCACCACCCGGCTTATCAGAGCAGGCATCTGTTGCCATCGGCTGTCCCCAGGAGGGCAGACTTGGGGCAGGGCCTTCACCACTTTTGTGCTTTGATCAAGATGTGGTAACCTCTTTCCCTGGGCCCCACAGGCCCTATAAAGGGAGGCTGGTTCTAGTGGGACCAGCTCAGCTGCCTCCCCAGTGCCAGGAGCCTGCTGGAAAGGTAGGGTGCGAATGCATCTACTTTTGCAAGTTGTCTTTGAGCCCTTTAGGCTGGCAAAGAGATGGAGTAACAGCTTCAGCTAACTACTATCTACTGAGTGTTTCCCTTACAACGTGCCTGGCACTGCTCTCTCTGTCCATGAGCTTGCTTGAGATGAGTCCCAGAGGGGCGAAGTGACTTGCCCAAGGCCATACATCTATCAAGAGTATGAGTCAGGATCTGGACCCAGGTCAGTTAGCACCAGAATCCCCCTTTGGGCCCTTTCCCAAACTTGTTTGCTAGGGGCCCTGGGCCCTGGGAGAGGTTGTGCTTTTCTTTTTAGAGCTCTTCGCTGGGAGTTGAGGAGGTCCTGTGATGATTGGGTGGCTTGGCTTGTGCTTCCCCACTGTTTCTGAAGGCCTCAGAGGTTTTCAGAGGCCCAGAACCCCGTTGCAAGAACCGCTACCCCAGGCTGATACAGAGGGAAGCTGGGATGATTCCAAGGGAGGGAAGAATCTGAGGATCATGGAGTGCCTCAGTGCCAGCATGAGTTTGGACTTTGGTCCTAGAGCAGTAGGGAGCCAGATAAGGTTTTTGAGCAGTGGCACGACATGGTCATATCGTGTGTCAGGAAAATATCTTGATATCTGTGTAAGCACAGGTTAGAGCAGGGAGTCCTAGGAGGGTGGTATGGGAGTCTGGGCTGCACTTGGTGGTTGACCCCGGCCAAGGGTTGTGGGGGTGGAGAGGAGTGGTCAGGTTTGAGAGATGTTTAGAGAGTAGCCCTGATGGAATCATCCAGCTAGATTGTGAAGGCCTAGAGTGCTGGGGTTAGGAGGCTGGACCAGCAGAGGGCTCTTGGAGCCAAGCCATGGGTCCCAGGGCCATTTCCACAGGAACTGTGCTCTGGGCCTTTGCCTCTGCTGCCCCACCAACTTGGAGCCAACATACTTCCCACCAGGGTGCCTTTCCTCCTGGTCTCTCCCATCCTGGATTACAAAGGTTTTCACCACCCACCTCTATGTGCCCTAAATCAGCAGAGGACTTGGTGAGGTAGGAGGAAGTCTCAGGTCCCCTAGCCTGTGCTGCTACCTGGTATTCTGAACCTGCCTGTGCTGGAGGAAAAGACATAGGCTGTGCTGGCAGGAGAGGAAGAGGAAGCTAGTTCATGCTGAGGGCTGGGTCCTCCTGCCAGGTGAATATTTACAAACACAGGGCACTCACTTGGCAACATCAACACCACTGATTACCTTGGGTGCTATCCACAACACCACCCCCACTACATACACCCCTCCCCTGCAACCAGGAGAGAGCCTCCTGGGGCATAGCAGGAGGTAGCCATGGCTGGGACCCTAGGGACCACCAGGCCCCTCCCCAGGTCCACCGAGAGGCGTGGAAGTCAGAGGGGCCAAGGCCCTGTGAAATAAGATGAGACCAGACTCCCGGGCCTAGGCTTTGTCCTCCCCCATGCCAAGGCCTTGGTGGCGTGGGCTGGCTCTGAGGTCAGTGTCCTCAGAGGACCTGGACTCACAGCTCTGCTGTACAGTGGCTTCCAGGTATGAAGGGAATCTCAGGGTAAATGCAAGTAGTTCTGACTGTCTGAGAAGGGTGGTGAAACTGGAAGAATGAGACCCTCTGGTTGCTGCCTAGCCAAGGAGGGGTACAGGCCCAGCCTCAGGGCCAGAGGAGCTACAACCACTGCAGACACATCCTTAGGGATGGGCACCTACATAGGAGCATAAGAAGGATTAGGCAGCCAAGCCCTTTCCCACTGCTCTCCATAACCCCAGGCAGGAGAAGGACGCAGCCATGAGAACGTGGTGAGTTCTTGATGTGAAGCCAGGAGGAAGCCCATCCATGGTGTGTGCATGGTGAACAACAGCAAATTACTGACCTGGCTGACCAATCCTCCCCCTATACCGGCTCTCGTGGCCCTGAATTTCCCCCCGCTGGGCTGGAGAACCTTGGCCTGGGCCCTTCTGTGCAGGCTGGAGCTGGTTTTCTGTGGGTTCAGCACCAATGCAAAGGAAAGGATGGGTTGTGGGAATGGGTCCAGTGTTGGCAGCGGGTGGGGTGGCCATACCACATAAGGGGATGGTTTTGGAAACTATAGTCTTGGGCTTGAGTCCTGGATCTCCTGCTTGCTTACTGTGTACCTTGCTTACTGAAGAAGGTGACTTCTTCAGTGGAGTCTCTATTTTCCCACCTTGGAGTGAGTATATGAAGCTACTGTGAGGATCAAACAGTGCAGTATGTAGGAAAGGGCTTCCCAGGCATCAGAAATTCAGGAAATTTAGACAGGTCCCCTTTTCCCCTCACTGGGGACTGTGATAATATGGTGACTACTGAAAGCTCAGCATATCTGAGAGGCCAGCCTCATGGACTTGTGGCACTGATATTTGTACAAGATTTCATAGGCTCAAGACTTTATTTTCTGAACTGAATATTCAGTTCCCTATGTGCTCCATGCACTCTTTCAACTCCAGCCTTTGTATATTTTCTTCCCTCTGTCTGGGACACACTTTCCTCTTTATCCTTTAGTCTCAGCATCAATATCACTTCCTGCCAGAAGCCTGCCCTGACTCCCCATACCTGAGTCAGACACCTCCTCTGTCTCCCTGCGTCTGAGCACAGCACTACCTACTCCCTCCTGTGCCTCCCCCGTGGAACTGAAGGAAGGCCTAACACTGAGCTAGGTGAGAGCAGGGACATGTGAGGGTCTGCAGGATGGATGGATGAATGGATGGGTGGATGGATGGATGGCTTGGCCATTCTGGGCTGCATTTTTTGAAACTCTAGCATTGCATCAAATGTCGCAAATATACAAAGCTTAGGGTCTATGAGCAACTGCCAAGGACCAAGTACTGGTGGTAGTGAGTATCCTTCCAGGGTTCTCTCTAAAACTCTTGGGGTATATAGCTGAGCCCTCAGGGGCTAGCCAGGGGTTTTTTGGGCCTTGGCTTCTTAGCTCATTGACATAGCTCAGCTTGTTAAGAGAAATGTCAGTCTGCTCACAGCCCCCCCAAGAGCTGGTGAATATATTTGGCTTTTCCATTAAGTAGTGAGTCATTTATCTGATAGGCCTGGCTGTGACTTGATCTTCCCATCTGCAGCTGAGGGAAGTAAATGTCCCAAGAAGGCCAGCCCAGGGTCCTACCCAGAGCGATTTTCCCTGGTGAATTCACTGAGGTCCATAGCTGGGCCTCTGATGATGCTGAACCTTAATTTGATCAATATGCCAGGAGTGGATTGTTCCTGTGGGATGGCTTCCTAACACCCAGCTCAAGGAGGCTGCCAGTAAAACCAGATTTCCAGCTCAGGAGCTCAGTGAGAATGCTCTGCTTGGCTGGGGGCTCATGTTCACTGCACCCCAGATAGTACCTGGAACCTGTGGGTGGTTGATGAGTGTTCCCAGGACTCAGCCTGTTGTGCCATCCATAGAGCATAAACTCCTTCTATGGGGCCACAGTGCCTGGGCACAACCAACCACCTCTGCCCAGTGTTTTGATCAGCCTGGGCCAGGCTTACCCCAATGCCTTTTTTTTCCCCTGGGCTGAGCAGACCCCTTGGTCTGATAAGCATATCCATTAGCCATCTCTTTAGTCCTCTGAGTATGCCAGATGCAGTGCAAGCTTTACATACCTAAGTGGTACTATCTCCATTTTAAAGATAGGGAAGTGGAGGTTCAGAGAGGTGGGATATGTCCAACCTTGCATTGCTTATAAGTGAAGAGAAGGGATTTGAATTGAGGAGCTTTCTTCTCTCTCTCTCTCTGCAATGACTTTGCACATCACTGACCTCATCTCCAATGTGGTGATGTTATAGTTTAGCACAAATAACATTTATTGGGATTTCAGTAGATCTCTCCTCACTGAGGGGTCAAGCAATTGTTTGGCTCACATCCTGTGACTGCAGAGTAGCCACTGTTGTGTTTCTCCTTGTTTCCCAAGAAGGGAAACCATAGCCATGCTTCCAAAGGCCAAGGGCCCCTGAGGAAAGTGCCTAAGGATGGTGCATGGCAGCCCAGAGCCCACCCTGCCATCACTGAGCTGGCCGACCTGTAGGTGTCCTGTAGTGCTTCTAGCCTCAGGTCCTACTGGGCAGTGACACAAGGGGGTCCCAGTGGAGATGCCAGCATCTAACACCTGGCCCACCCTCGACAGCTTCCTCAGTCCTTGGCATAGTGCAAACCCCTGAGTCCAGCTGGCTGGATGTCTGCTCCACTAACAGTTCTTCACCAGGCAGCTGATAGGAGGACACAGGAGGCCCCTGGGGCCTGCTCTCTTTGAACCAAAGTCGGTCACCAGTGCTTCTCACAGAAACCTTCCCACTGTCTACCCCAGGGCATCTCCTGTGTCTGCCTGTTAGGCACATTGTATCTACTTGGGTTGCAGTAGGTGAGTGTGGCACCCTGGTCAGCATCCACAACATCACAAGTGATGCTGGTTACCCCAGGTGTGCACACAGCACTTTGCTGAGCCCTTTCTCTCTGAGCCTTGGTTTCTTTCTCTTCCCTCCAGTTTAACACCTGCTCGCCCATGCCACTTTCCTCCACTTTTCTCTGGACGTTAGCTGAAGGGATCAGGGAGGACAGCACAGGTCCTTGTTAATGGTGGGGCCAGTTGTACCTCTTGGGTACCCAGTCTGTGGCAGTGCAGAGCCATGGTGCTTGTATAGTCAGACAGACATTGCCTTCATGTCGTGAGGCCTGGAGGAATCTGTCCAGGCTGGTCTGTGGGCTCTGCCCTGCTCCCCTCCTCTCTCTCCCTCGGAGTCAGAGCCTGGGATTGGGAGCTTGGGGTGCGGGGAGCCTGCATTCTTCCACTCCACTTATCGTGGGCACTGTGCTGGGCACTTCTGCTGCCCTCCTCTTCTCCACACCCCAGGAGCAAAGATAAGCAGCGTGCACCAGAGAGTAGAGCACCCAGGCCCTGAGGCCCAGGAGGCTTTACTCCCAGGGCCACCAGAGCACTGGCTCCTGGAAAATATGGAAGCAGCTGTCAGCTATGGCCTAGGGCCTGAGCATGTGGTTCTAGGAAAATTGGGCCAGATGTCTGACTGTCAGGTATGACTGCTCTGGCCTATCCCTGGGAAAGGCCCTTCTAGGTAGCCAGCTTCTGGGATGTGCTGTGTTGCACCAGGAGACTGTACACCCCAACTAGCCCAGGGCCTGCCCTGCAGCATTTTGGGCCAGGGCCTGGCCAAGCTCAGTGTGCCACCTGTAATTCAGGACCCCTCCCTAGCCTGTTTGTCAGGTCTCTTTCCTCATCTGCCTCTTGTTTTCTACAGAATTTGTCCTCTCACTTCTGGAGAAGATGCAGACACAGGAGATCCTGAGGATACTGCGGCTGCCTGAACTGGGTGACTTGGGCCAGTTTTTCCGCAGCCTCTCAGCCACCACCCTTGTGAGTATGGGTGCGCTGGCCGCCATCCTTGCCTACTGGTTCACTCACCGGCCGAAGGCCTTGCAGCCACCGTGCAACCTCCTGATGCAGTCGGAAGAAGTGGAGGTGAGTAGGGTGGGAGCAGCTCAGCTATGGAAAGTACCAGGCAGAGGACTGGCATCTTGAAGGTAGAAGGCAAACTTGTGGCTTATTTGACCTCAAATGGCCCAGAGAAGCTCCATTTCCCCTGGCAGCCAGCTGACTAGCTCTGAAACAGCCTTGGGTGAGGTCTGCTACCAGATGCTCCTTCTGGCTCTCCCTGGAACTACCCCTGGGCACAGCCTGACCTGGGCCTTGCACTGGGCCTCTGGCTTGCCTACTTCTTGAATAAGGGGCCTTGGCTCATTGGTACCTCAGTAGGAAGCCTAAGTGGGTTCTCAAGGAGCTACCAGGTAAATTCCCTTCCAAACTCTCACTGTGCCAAGTCCTGGTCTGGTGCTGGGACCCAGAGCTGAGCCCATCCCTGGGCCCTATCCTCCCAGAGCACACAGACTCACAGGTGGAGCCACTGAGGGGAAGAAGGTACAGTGACCCAGTAGACAGGGTATTCCAGGCTAAGCCTAGAAGGACTGTGAGATATATTTTTTAGTAAGCTTAGGGAATTTATTCAGCCTTTTAAAAATTTGCCTTTTGTTTCTTAAACTTTAATTCTGTTCATTTTGAATAGATAATATATTTACACAGTTCAAAAGAAACAAAGGACATATACTGAAAAGCTTCTGCCTTCTTCTCCGGGTCTCCCAGTTTTCCTCCCCTGAGGCAATCAGTATTAATTGTTCTGTCCTGGCCATGAGCAAATGTCTAGACACACACACCTCCCATCTGCTTTAAATGATATCACGCAACATACACTGTTGTACACCTTGCTTTTTGTTCTTGACAGTGTGTCTTGGCAATCATAGCATGGCGATGGTTTGCCTGGTAGGGGAGGGTGTAGGTCAAGGTAGGGGCCAGGACTAAGGGCATTTTTCCAGCAAAAGGAATGATGTGTGCCAAGGTGCAGGTGTGTGCTAAAGCACATGGTGGCCTTGGAAAATGGTGATTCGTGTGGGCTGCTGGGCAGTGGGGAGGGGCTGGAGATGGGCTAGCCAAGTGGTGTTGAGAATGGCGTTTGGTGACTGGCAGTCCTGGATTTGAAGCCTGGCTGTGCCTGTATGAACTGTATGGTCCTTGATAGTTTCTTAACTCTCTAAGCTTCAGTTCCTTCAGTTGTAAAGTGGGTAACAAAAAGAGCATCTGCTTCCTAAGGTGTGGAAAGGATTTGGTGAGATGAAGCTGAGAAATCACTAGGAATAGTTGTGTTTGGTTAAGCTTATGATTATAACTCATTTGGAGAGCTCAGCAAAGACAGAGCCCCATTAACTGGGCAGGAACCCTCAGGATGGGCAGGATGAATTTATTTTGGGTTTTCATTAGGGAGAGACATGGCCAATTTGTGCTGTAGAAGGGTGGCCGTGGCACCTTGTAGAAGGGTGGCAGATGTGAGGAGGCAACAGCAGGCCATCTGGATTGGATAACACCCGGTGATAGTGGTCTGGGTAGGGTCAGGACAGTGCGAGCCATGGCCCTGGCTCCATGTATGGAGACCACAGAGTGAGTCACCTCGAGGGTCTGTCCTCGAGGACAGGGGCCTGGGATGAAGCTAAGGCCTCCCTTCCTGGGGAGACTGAGCCCGCCTTTTCCTCATCCTCTAGTAGCACAGAAAGCCATAGTGGCATCAGTGGAGTAGGCAAAGGAGAGAGTGGTAGGAAATGAGGTGAGACAGGTAGTGGGGAGACCCAGATCATATAGGGTCTGGTGCTACATGGTAAGAAACATAATTTGGATCATGTCACTCCCGCTGGCTTAAAACCCTCTCCTGGCTCCCCATTGCCTTCAGCCTAAAGTCCAGATGCCTTGCCTTGATCCATAGCCTCTTTGGCCTCCTCTCCCACCATTACCATCTAGAGCTCCATGAATTGCCTACAGCTCCCCAAATGCACCTGTACCTCCTGCCCCCATGCATTTGCACTTGCTGTTGCCTGTGCCAAGACCGCCATTCCCTGCTCCTCCTTCTGCCTGGCAAACCACTATGAATCCTTCAAAACCCAGTTCAGTAGCCACTCCCAAACACATACCCGCTTGAGCCTCCTTTGTCTCTGGAAGTATCTCTTGCTGTATCACATCTGTCACCCTGGTGCTAACTGGGTCTGATTATATGTACCCCCAGCTTCCCACCCAGGTCTTGTGTGGGCCTGGTGCCTGGGAAGCACTGGCCAAACAGAACTTTCCACTCCCAAACAGTTGAAAGTTGCCTGTGGTTTTGAGTTTGGCTGTTTGCTTTGTGGCACTAATATTTCCTCAGACCTGATGTTTCAAGAGGTGGTGGGCTCTGGGCCCAAATAATGCTCAGAGAAGAGGTGGAGCTGTGGTACTGGGAGTTCCAGGTTTGGGAAGCCTGGGGAGGGATCACAGGGTGGAAGGGGAGGAGGCAGGACAAGAAGCCTGGTTCCTCTCCTTAGCCCCCAGCACAGAGGGGGTCTGCTGCTTTCCTACTCTGCATTCATACCACTGAAGGCCCAGGAACTCACTGCCCTTCCCCACTGACCCCCACTGCACATGAACATAATTCAGCCTGTCCTCCCTTCACAGCCTCCTGGGCTTCTGTTCCTGGGAAAGTACCTTCAGCACAGTCCTTGAACTAATTCACACTATTATGTAAATGATGGATGGCAGCCTTCTTAGCTAATGACTACATCCAAATGATCTGTAACCTAGGGGAAGAGCAACAGATGATGGTATGGGGGACACCTTGGCAGGTTGGTCCTGATGCCAGTGGATAGCCTGACTCCATTCAACACTTCCCACTGTGTTGCATGAATGAACCATGTGTGTATAGGAACTGCAAATTCGGGACATTTTGTGTATGCTGACTTGGTGTGTGAATGCCATGTGTGTGTCGAGTGTGTGTGTCTGGGACACTGGTATACTGGACCTGTGTGCATGAGCCAACTGTGTTTGAGTGTGCATATATGCCGGTCACATGTATACAGTCCAGGCCAAGTGTATGAGTGCATACAGAGCATGTCCCAGCCCCAACTGTGTGGACCAGTTATATATCCAAGTTGTTATAGCCTTGTGCATCCTGGGGTCCTCTCGTGACAACCCTGCCTACCTGAGCCAGCTTCTCTGGCCTGTGCTTTGCTTGTAGGACAGTGGTGGGGCCCGGAGATCTGTGATCGGGGATAGCCCTCAGCTGCTTACCCACTACTATGATGATGCTCAGACCATGTACCAGGTGTTCCGCCGTGGGCTTAGCATCTCAGGTGAGCAGGGCTGTGGGCATGTTGGGGGGGGGGGCTGTGGCAGGGGTTGAGTGGGTGCAAGGGTGGATAACCAAGTATGAAACTAGGGACATGGTGAGCAGTGCCCAGGTTCAGTGGAGAGAAGCCACTCTTGGCCCTCCTCCTGCCAGTCAGAGATGCAGCTGCATTATGTGGCCAAAGGGCTGACCTCAGCTTTGTTCCAGCCCTTAGGATGGCCTGCCCTTAGGCAGGCCATCTCTTGGCTCATACTCTATATCCCTGGTAAGCCTTGAGCTGCCAGGCCACTGGCTGGCATAGTTCCAAGCCTGAACCTCTGAGATATCTGGGTGTCCCCAGGGTAAGGCAAAGGGAGGTGGTCACAGAAGGGCAGCCCATCACCTCCTCCCAGTGGCCCCCCAGGTCCTTTTGGGTCTGCAATGGGTCCTTTTGGGGCCATCACACAAATCATGGTGGGGACTTGGCATTGAATCATTCCCCATTCCTGGACCTCCCTGATCCCTGGAGAGATGCCATACTTATGTGTTTTAGGCCCTCTTGGTCTTCAGGTTAGACAGGCAGCTGGGGGGCAGTTCACTTGGCCCACAGGCACCCCACAGTATGGGATGTCCATCCAGGCTCCTGATGGGCAGATGTGGGTGGCATACCTACCCTCCCCTCCCCCTGGCACAAGGCCTTCTTATCTCTCTGCAGGGAATGGGCCCTGTCTTGGATTCAGGAAGCCCAAGCAGCCTTACCAGTGGCTGTCCTACCAGGAGGTGAGTGATAGAGGACAGGCCCCACCCTGTCCACCCATACAGACCTGACACTTGGGGGTGGGGGAGGAGGGCAGGTTGTGAGTGCCCTTGCTGAGTCTCAGAGGGTCATTTTTTATTTGCTTGGTCTGTCTGCCAAACTCCCAGCAGCATCCTTGAGGAGCTTTAGGCATGCCTGGGTAGGGAGTCAGGGAGGTCTCTCAGACTTGTAGGAATCCCACCTGGGAATCTCCCTTCCCTGCTGAAGAGTCCTTGTTTTCCCATCACTTCCCCACATCTGCGTGCAGGTGGCCAACAGGGCTGAGTTTCTGGGGTCCGGACTTCTCCAGCACAATTGTAAAGCATGTACAGATCAGTTTATTGGTGTTTTTGCACAAAATCGGCCAGAGGTAAGCATCTGCCTTGACTGGTTTTAGAGGTATTAGTGGAGTAGGGGTCGGGTACCATGGAACAGTGCTGCTCCCATTATTTGTAGGACCTGGGACAAGAGAAAAAATGGAGATTCTTGGGCTGTGTCACCATCCCCCTTCCTACCCCTGAGTCTGCCCCTCATCAGGATTGGACACCCCACAAACAGCTGCCCCTTGAGCCATGGGGAAGGAAAGACCTGGGGAAGAGGCCCACGCAGCCCCTGGGAGTGGGCTTGGGGCTGTTTAGACATGAAATCCAGGAGTTATAGAATTCCCTGGGGAAAGCATGGTATAGAAAGCTGTGGGTGAGCTGCATGACCCATCAGCCTTGTGGATTCCTTACCACATGTGAAGGGCCAAGCAAAGGGCTTAGAATAAGGACCCTGGTCACCTGGGCTTAAGGGCAATACAGCCCTCTAATCTCCTTTCTGTCCCCACCCCCCACCCAAACACCTTGACCTGTGTCTCTCCATAGTGGATCATTGCAGAGCTGGCCTGCTACACATATTCCATGGTGGTGGTCCCACTCTATGACACCCTGGGCCCTGGGGCTATCCGCTACATCATCAATACAGGTGAGCCTACTGCCACCCACTCCCACCATTGGCAGCCATCCCCCTGCCCCCAGCCTCTCAGGTTATACTGATTGTCTGACACTCATAAGAGGCACTTTGCTTCTGCTCTCAGAAAACACTAGGGGCTTACACTTTGGCCCCTGAGTTGGTTTTCTGAGTCACAGCTGTCCCTGATCAGACTTCACCTGAAGGGTCCTTCCACAGGGCTGGGCTGCCCAGAAGGAGCCTCTGCACCAGCTGCCACACAGGCGGCAACCCTGAGGTTTATGACAGCTTGGCACAGATGCCAGGGGGTGGTAAATATCTCCAGGAGACTGGGGATGATGGGGGCAGAGCCTGGAGCAGAGGAGAGCTTAGAATCTGCTCTAGGAGGTCTCTTGGTCTTCTGCTCTTGGTTCCGCCAAGGACCCTCGACACGTTCCTCTGGACACAACACATGGCACCCACGGCCTGTCTTATATGTTTATTTACATATACACTGTGGGGCACACAGCCCATGGTACTGCTGCCTGGCACGTGCTGCTCACAGTCACAGCCTGTGCGCGCACAGCCTGACTCTCCTTGATGGTCCCTGCAGCGGACATCAGCACCGTGATTGTGGATAAACCTGAGAAGGCTGTGGTTCTGCTAGAGCACATGGAGAGGAAGGAGACTGCAGGCCTCAAGCTGATTATCCTCATGGAACCGTTCGAGGAAGCCCTGAAAGAGAGAGGGCAGAAGTGTGGGGTGGTCATTAAGTCCATGCAGGCTGTGGAGGTGAGGGTCTGCTTCTGGGCTGTTTGCTGGGCCTCAGCTGGCTGGCCGCCAAGTCAGAGCTGCTGGTTATCTGCCCTTCTCATGCCCTGGCATGGCTGTTTTGGGCCCTCAGGGTATATCAGTGTCTATACAGGGCAGGCTTTGCAAGGCCTGGTGGTGGGTGGTGGGGTTGGTGCCCACAGGCATCCTCTAGGAGATAGGCTCTGTGGCTGGGTCAGTTCATGGCACCAGGCACCAACAGGTGAACAGTGGTGCCAGCCTTCCCCAGAGGCACAGAGCCTCTGGGGCTTCTTCATTTCCAGCTAGTGTTAGCTTGTCTGTGACTAGGAACTGTAGCCATGAGGTCCAGAAGTCTTGGAGAGGTTCTTGCAAATGTGACCTAGACCCCCAGCAGCCAGCAAAACTGATTTTTCTGTGCATGACCTCCCCAGAGATATCAGGTTCGTGGCAGCTTGTGGCTTGCTGGGGCAGTACAGGACATCCTGGCCTCCAGAGCCTCAGGCCCTGCTTAGTAGCAGCTGACCGGCACTGTGCCCTACTGGATCTAGGCCCCTGGGCCCTCTAGTTCTCCTCCTGCCTCCCTGTCTGCTCTGCACTATACTTGCAATGCCTGTGCACTTGCACCCATCTGTGGCTTTAGCAACCACACCTACACTGGCAACCCCCACCTGCACCCCCGCACTGACTGCTCATCTGAAAGTCCAGCCTACTCGGCCACTTTGTCCTGAGCATGTGCCCAGATGTACTATGAGCACCTTAAGCCCAACATGCCCCAAACTCTGAATGCCACCTTAAGTTGGCGTTTGCACAATGCTTAGCCTCTCCCTGAGCCTCAGGCTCCCTATCTGTAATGTGGGGGGTGGGCTAGGACCTCTAGGCACCCTCTTCTCTCCCAAGAGCCTTGACATATGTCTGAGGAGAGGACACTGAGGTGGTGTCTGTCACAGTGACCCACATCTAGTCAGGGAATCTTAGATGCTGGCCTTGGTGCAGGAGCAGATGCTAAGTTTATTTTGATTGTTTTTTTGATTGATGAGAACTTTTGAGCATTTAAAAACAGTATTTTCTTCTTTCAGGACTGTGGCCAAGAGAATCACCATGTTCCTGTGGTAAGCCAATCTGCCAGTAGGGCCTTATTGAGCGAGGCGTTGTGTAGGGCCTGTCCTCACAGAGCCCATCACTGTGCACAGGGGCTCAGTATAGAGGCCAGACAAGCACCTATGTGTTAATAAGCAACTCCTGTGAGCAACTCAGGACATGTCCAGGACTGCTGTGGGCTGAGATGTTTGGGAGAGAGAAAAAAGGGCAGCTGGTCCTGGCCACCCTTGGTTCTCCAGTACCTTTTTCTTTGGGAAGTCTTATTTTTTCCCTTCGAATGTAGTGAACTCTCCAGAGGATGGGCTGGACAGAAGCAGCAACAGAACCAGGAATGGACCCCTGGGCCAAGTGGCCTCATGGCATCTGCTGTCTTTGTGAACTTTTCTGTGTATCATCCCCATGTGATACTGCCTGGGGTCGAGTCACAGTGAGGGCAGCTGCCCTGGAGATGGGCCATGTGGAGGTTTTCAGTTTTCTAACAAGGCCTCTGGCCTCTAGGCCTTCCTCCAGCTCAGTCCTGCCTCCTCCCTTTACCACCCCTGGTGAGTGTCCTCACACACATGCCTGAGCAGGTAGCTCCTGCTTCCAGGGCCCTTCACCGGTAGACCTTAGTGTTTGCCCACATCCCACGCACCAGGCTCCCACCTTGGAGAACTGCTTCCGATGCCTTGGCATGCCCTTATCTCTGTGCCTTTGTGCCTGTGCCCAGGCTAGTTCCTCTCCCAGAACGCACACCTTCGCTTCATTAGGGAAATCTTGTTTGCCCTTCCATTTCAACTCAGTGTCACCGCATCTGAGAAGCTATCTTCCACATACAAGCAGACTTGGTGGGCTGTTCGTCATGACTCCAGGACTATGTGCCCAGTGCCAGGGCCAGGGCTGATGTACAGCAGTCTTGGTGACACAGTGCCTAAGCCACATGTTGTGTTCCCAAGCCTGACCCCAGATATTTAGGAGAAAATGGGAAGGAGGGAGGGAACCAGGTCACATACACTAGAAAGGTGAGATCTTTGGTAGAGGTCTAGACGTGGCCACTGCAGCCCAAACCCATCTAGGGGAATTCTGTTCACGTGGTGGGAACAGGAAGCACCAGGACCAGATGTGAGGTCAGTGGGACAGATCAGTGTCCACACCCCAGTTGGGTTTCCTCACCTTCTTTTCCCCTTCCCTGGGAGCTTGTCTGCCTACCTTGCTGAGTGCCGCACACAGGGGCATGCACATATGCCTGACACATGCACACACCCACATGCAGCACATACATGGAGCTGGCTGGTGGAGGGCCCCAGGTGTCTTAGGCCCTGGCTGGCCGCACTGGGTTTCCTCAACACACTCCTCTTCTCACCCCTGCAGCCCCCGCGGCCTGATGACCTCTCCATTGTGTGTTTCACGAGCGGCACGACAGGTAAGCAGAGACACCCAGATCACTAGCTGTGGCCACCTGCACCCTTCGCTGGCAGCCTGGCAGGTGACTCCAGGAGTCTTTGATGCCCTCTGTGAAGTGGGCTGAGCCTTGTCCTGTGCCTGGCTCCAGAAATTGGGTCCCTCCTGCTGCTCCCAGTATCTAGCACCGGGCAGCGCAGGGGTGGACAGATGCAGATGGAGAGTGTGGATTGGGAGGTTCAGGGGTGGGGGCTTAGCAATTCCCAGAGCTGAGCCAGCGGAGACATGGGCAGGTGGGTCATGTGCTGGAGGGAGGACTTTTCTCACTCGGGTCATTTCTCTGTGGGAAATAGTTCCCACTCCTCTACTTTCTACCCCTGCCTGGCCTTTGTGTCAGGGACTGGGGAAGGAGTGTGGGGTTTGGCATCTGAGAACCTGGGTTTGAGTCCCATCTCCACCATTTGCCAGGGGACTATGAGCCAGTCACTTAACCTCCCTGCCACCACTGTCCCCAGTTTCTCACCTGTGAGGAGGGTGGTTAAAGGTACCAAGTAGGTGGCTGGGCAGGGTGGCTCACGCCTATAATTCCAGCAGTTTGAGAGGCTGAGGAATAGGATCTCTTGAGGCCAGGAGTTTAAGACCACCCTGGGCAACATAGCAAGATCCCATCTCTAAAAAAAAAAAATTAGCCAGGCATGGTGGTGCTCCTATAGTATAGCTACTCAGGAGGCTGAGGCAGGAGGATTGCTTGAGCCCAGGAGTTCAAGGCTGCAGTGAGTTATGATCATGCTACTTCACTCCAGCTTGGGCGACAGAATAAGACCCTGTCTCTTAAAAAAAAAAAAAAAAAAAAAAGGAACCAAGTAGAAGATGGGGTGGTGTGTAAAAGAACAGTCTAAATGCTCTGTAGGCTGGTAGGCTGGTGTGCCATGGGCAAGGCTGTCAGGCAGAAGAGACAAGCAGAAATAACACACTTCATTGCCTGGCACTGACAGAGGAGCACATGCATCAGCAGAGGCAGGAACAGTCAAGGAAGGCTTCCTGGGGGAGGCATAATACACACAACGACCACAGCACAGGCACAATTCTCTGCAGTCTACGGTGCCCTCACCTTCTCACTGCACTGCTGGGTCCTCAACACAGCCTGTGAGGTGAGCAGGCTTACCACCAAGTCTGTTCCAAGGGGACACCACCAGCAAGTGGAGGCACAAGGACCTGTGCCCTGCTCTCCTAACTCCCAGTCCAGTACTCTTCCCATTGCTGCCTTTCCATCTCATCTGATGACTTGAGAAGTCACTTGCCTTGTCCTGGATGGGCAAGAAGTCTCCAGCCTTCTTCTTCCAGACCGAGAGCCGGCCCACCTTGATGATTGCTCTTGGTGGGCAGTGAACTGGGGCTCTCCACGCTTTCCACAGATGCAGCCTCTACTAAGGCATTTGGCAGACCTTTGACCAGCCCCACAAGCAGGATTACACATGTCGGTGGATCATGACAAATGTGGCATTATCGAATTGAAATGGGTTTTTGCCATTAACTCACATGGGTTTGAGGATTTCCACCATACTCTGCAAAAACCTGTCAGAAAAGAAATGGCACAGCCTCACTCTCCAGGAGCTGACATCCAGAGCCAACCCAGAATTCAAACATGCCCTTCGCTGGGTGCAGTGGCTCACGCCTATAATCCTAGCACTTTGGGAGACCGAGGCAGGAGTATCACTTGAGGCCAGGACTTCCGCACCAGCCTGAGCAAGAGTGAGACCCCATCTCTACAAAATATGGAAAAATTAGCCGGGCGTGGTAGCACGCGCCTGTAGTTCCAGCTATTTGGGAGGCTGAGGCAGGAGGATCCCTTGAGCCCAGGAGTTTGAGGTTGCAGTGAGCTATGATCACACACCACTGCACTCTAGCCCAGGCAATACAGTGAGACCCTGTCTGGAAAAAAAAAAATGCCATTCAGGTTTACGTTGCTTGTAAACAGCTTTCCAGTGTTTTTTTGTCATAAGTCTCACAATATGAATTTTTGGTGATCTGGTTTTGGGGAGCAGGTCACTGCTGTCCTTATCTTTGGACCCCTGCCTTCAACGAGTGCCTTCAGGCTTCTAACGGGTCACTTGGTCACAGATGCTACCCCTGGATCTGGAAAGGAACTTCATGATGCAGAACTATGCTGTTGCCCGGCCAGAGAGGGCAGGCATCACGTCCAGTACCTTTCCAGGCTGGATTCACAATTGAAAGCTAAGCCATCCTGCTTAAGCTCTGTGCAGTAGAAGCAGAACATATGGAGCCTGGAAAACAGGCTGTGAGTTAGCATCCCAGGCCCCTCTCTCCAAAGGTAAGCCTGGTGCCTGGGCAAAGCTGGGGCAGTGAGCAGGCTTCTGGTCTGATATCACCCAGCCTGGCTGCGTACTTGGATTTCCTTGGCTTTAGGCTAAGTCTGTGCTGTGCCTCTTGTATTCATGCTCTTGTCACACACATCAGCCTTGTGTGTCCTCAGTATCACAGTCCAGATACAGTTTTCTTGCACATAAGCTGGGTGTCCTGGCTCCCAGCCTCATCAAGGGCCACGTTCTTCTTTCAGTGGGGAGAGATGGAAAATATGATCGGAACCTGCTATTTGGCCTGTGATTCTGGTGGAAATCACTCTGGGAAGATTTCCTTGGCATGTGGTAGAAAGACCTGTGGAGATTCTTAGAATAAGCTAGTGCTTCAGAGCCCCTGGTCAGGCCGTGAAGACCCGGGAGAAGGTGAGAGCTGTGATTCGTCTGTATCCAGTGATGGCTGATGGGGTGGTTTGAGGTTGGTTGTTCATTTCAAAATAACTATTAGCTGTGCTGGAATCTGAACTGAACCTCCCCTCCAAAAAAAGATAATTTGTGGGTGTAACACAGCCCAGGTTGGGAAATTGGGCCCCTTGAATGATAGTTAAGATGTTGTATCCTTATGAGTTTATGTACTTTATCTTCCCAGAGAAGAAAATACAGAGGTCTTTTAAAACATACTCTTCTTGGTCTATGTGTTTTTAGCACTCCTTTTCTAATTTATGTATATAAATTATTCATTCAGCTCATTTTTTGAGCACCCACTATGCGTCAGACCTAGAGTTGGGGGTGGAGAACATAGGGATGGAAAAGACACAGCCCTGCACTCCTCAGCTCACAGCTCATGTCATCAGGCAGTTACAGCATAACCTAGGCACTGCCTGAAGGTCTGCATGCCAGGTGCATGAGGTACCCAACCACTGAGAGGTCAGTACAGCAGGACAGAAAGGATTTCCAAAGGAAGTCAGCCTAAGCAGAGTCCTGAAGGATGGGTAGCTGAAGGAGGAGGAAGGGCATTCGCAGCAGAGGAAGAGCAAGTGCAGAGCAGTGGCGGCAACACCAAAAATGTTGCTCTGAGGGAGGGTCTAGTGAGGAAAAGAGAGGGCCAGGGGCAGGGCCTGGGAGCCCCGGCGTGAGCAGGGTGACGGGGTCAGCATTCCAAATGGAGGCTGAGCAGGAGCAGCCAGAGAGGCTAGAGAACAGAATCTGTCAGCATTGTCTGTGGCTCAGTTGTACCTGGAGGGTGTCACCACAAAACCACCTTCCAGTGCTCTTGGGAAGGGCTGGTCAGGGGGCATGGGGTGGAGGAGAAACTGGTTGCAGAGGGGCAAATGGGAGGTGAAGATGGGAATTCAGTACAAGCATGTGTACAATTCTTTCAAGAAGCTTGGCTGTGTTGCCAAAAGGCATGCTCCATCATCATGTTCATAGCCACACTATTTGTCATAGTCAAAATCTGGAAACAACTCAAATGCCTGTCAGCAATAGAATGTTATTTGCCTATGATAGAATATTATACCACAACCCTGAGTGAAAGAAACTGGGCAAGATTGTATGATTTCTTTTATATAAAATTACAAAATGTGGTAAACTGCTCTGTGGTTTTAGAAGTTAGGATAGTGGGTGCCTTTGGGACAATGGCACGCTAAAGGGGCTTCATGGGGTGCTGGTGATGTTTTGTTTCTTCATCTGGATGCTGGTTGCACAGGTGAGTTCACTTTGAAAAACTCCATTGAGCTGTACACTTATTTGGGCACTTTTCCAGGTATATGTTATACTGGAAGAGAATGTTTATTTTTTAAAAAAAGTTGACTGTGAAGGGATGGCAGAGAGCAAGACTGGCACCTGGTGGTGGCTGTGGGACTGGGGGGAGGTTTGTTGTTTTCCTAGCAATACCTGAGAGTGAGAAGGGGCCATTAGAGAGGGAGGAACGGGAGGTGATGCTCAATGGAGCAAAGCCCCCGAAGCTTTGGTGTGGGTGGGGAAGAGAGCAGGCTTCCAAGCACCAGGAAAGAGGCAGCCATGCCAGGAAGCAAGGGAGGAAGAGAGGATTCTGGGAGGCCAGGGAGATGTGGGGTGAGTCCTCTGATGGCTCCTGCCTCCTCTGTGGAGTGGGAGCCAGGGTCCTAGCTGAGGGTGAGAGGAGTCTAAGGGGGGCACATGTGAGTTTCTGTGAAGAAAGCCCCTCTGGTACTGGAGGCTGTGGGCCTCCAGGGCCACGTTGTGGGAGGAGTAGGAAGGTGGGCTGCTGGATTGGCTTGGTGGGCTTTGCAGAATGGGATGCTCTAGAGGAAGCCCAGGTGCTGCAGCACGTGGCAGAAGAGTGAGTGACTAAAGTGAAGGATGCAGGAGTCAGTTTGGGAGGGAGGGATGAGAGGGAAGAAAGGAGCAGGAGGGCCACATGTCTGGAGTCATATGGAAGGGTCTCAGCACAAGGGAGCTGGCCGGATCAGTTCTAAGTATTGGCAGTGGGGCAGAGAGGCTGAGGAAGTGGAGGCCGTTGGAATTGGGGCATCTTTCTGTTCTAATTGAGGATGCCTATGAAAGCTCAGTCATCTGTAGTCATTAGCTAAGCATGTAAATGCCCATAAGCCCTAGAGCTGTGGCTACTCAGAGGTGGGCTTTTTAGGGAAAATACTCACTATGACCTATTCATTTTGTACCATTTGGTTCAGGACTTGTGTGGTCATATGTGTAAAACTACATCTCAGCACTCCTGCAGATTTGGAATTAGTTAACCTCTCTTAAGACTGCCTTTCCTTGGGTAGTAAATGAATACATTTAATACCTATCACATACGGTTATTTCAAGAAATAACTGAGCTATCATGTATGAAATGCCTAGCACAGTGTTGAGCTGCTATTATAGTTATTATTTCTATTCTTACTAGCCCTCAAGTCTGATTTTTAAAAAATTGGTGGATATGGGATTGATAAAAGTAAGACTCAATCCTAAAGAAGATTTGGGAGCCTTTAGCAGGAAGATGAACTCTCTACCTGCATTATCAAACTTCCAGAGCATTTCAGTCACCATTATCTATTGTAACTCACCTTTGGCTATGTAAAGGCAGAAACAAGTGGCCAGAGGAGCCCCCAGCCAGAGGGCCCAGCACTGTCCCCAAACCCCACTCCCACCCCTGCAGGAGAAACCTTGAGCTCAGCTTCACCCTGCAGCTGCTCTCACTTGGTGCCAACATCCAACCAGGACAGATCTTCACCCAGTGAAATGCCTTTCTGCATAATAGCCATGGGAGGCCTGCCCAGGAACCCTGGCCAAAGCCAAAATGCCATTTGTAGAGTCTGAAACTAGGAGAGTTTTTCTTCAATGGCTTGAGAGAAAGTTAAATGCAAGGTGAGTGATTTTATGAGTGGAAGATGGGAAATGGACAGTAGGTCTCACTGCTGAGACCCTGAGTGGCAGTGCCTCTCCCTGACCTTGCACTGGAAAAGGAGAGAACCAGAGGAAATCCTGCAGTTTGATTTTGCAAACCTGATTGCACAGAGGGTTATCTAGGAAGGCTGAGACTGTTTCTCCATGTGAGCAACTTGAAAAACTTTTCTATATTGCATTTAAAAGAAATGCTGCCAGAGATATATCTTTGTCCTGAATCAGAGAAGCAAGTAGAGCCTTTCTGAGGGCTCATCTTGCACCTCCCAACTGGACCTTTCAGTGCTCCCCCAGAATTTGTTGTCAACATTCACTTCTCCTTCATCCTTTGGGATCACATCTAGAGATGACTTGAAATAATTTTAACATTTCTGGGAGTGTTTTAAAATTCCATAGGTCATTAGAGGTTTATGAAATTACATTCATATCCACAAGAAAACTAAAAGACGTGAACTTTTCTCATCATGTTGGAGAAGAAAAGAGCTTATCTGACTAAGCAGAATTGAATAACCACTATGTTGTGTGTGTTTTGGCTTGAACTTAATGGAGGCTTTGGAAACTTTCATCAACGAAGACAGCTTTCTCTTGAGATTCTCGATCATCCAACCTGAAGTTGTATCAGGCATGAACAAGACAGCCAACCTCGCAGATCTACATCTCTGTAGCACAGGACTCTATTTTGTGACACTTCTGATTTCATACCTAGTATTTGGGGGATGTTCCTGAGAAACTTGCAGAGCCTGAGAATCCATGGATGAAAACAGTCAGGTGACACTTGGAATACTTTGTGGGCCCGGGGTCTGTATGGGATTTATATGTAAGAGACAACTCAGGGAAAGTCCTTAATATGGGCCTGGGTTGAGGGAAGATGTTGAGATGTTGAGAGGAGGACAGGCAGAGGTAAAGCAGATCCCATGGCTCTTTTTCTTTCCAAAAGGAAGATATTTTATTTATTTATTTACTTTTTCCTCCTCATCCTCCATGTGATGGTATTTTTAATTTATTTTTTAAAAAGGAAGGTGTTTTATTTAGCAGTTATCTATTTTTAAAAATGTAATTTTTAAAATCATGTAAACTTCGGTGTCCCCAGAATCACCTCGGTCAGATGGATGAGTCTGTCTCTTGAATTCAAAGACGGGGCCATGACTGATGCTCTCGTCCCTGACAAATGGGTCACCAATAAGTTGAGCAAGTAGGCCTCATAGGATATAATTACGAGAGCAACTTTATTTTTGTCTCCATTCGTTTCTTTAAACTTGCTCAGTGGGAGGTGGTTTTTTTGCTGCTCCTGGATAAAAACTCAGGCATCTCATGCCTTTTCTGGTCGCTCTCAGGTAATAAAAAGTTCCATGGCCATTGCAAGTCACAAACACAGTCTTGATTCAGAATTACCAGTGTCAGTCTAAATAGGAATCGGTACACTTCATTGAGACTTCTGCCCCTCCCCAGCGAGGCCTGGCTGCAGGCTTGGCAGGGAGGGACAGTCCTCCTTTCCTCTTTTCCTCTCTGGTGTTTCTCCTTCTCCCCCAGCTTGCTGATGGAGGTTTCTGTTCTCTCCCACCAGGTTTGAAGTGGTGGGGGAGAGTAAGTAAGTGGAATAGGAAAGCTGGGAGATGTTTTTGGGCAAATGTTTAAAGCTCACTCTTCATTTGATGGATGCTTTCATGAGTTCTCCTGATTTAGGATTTAGGCAGTGCCCTTCCTGGGGTTGTCTACTCCCTGCTTTCACTTCAGCTTCTGCCCCTGGTGTACATTTATTGTCTCCCCCTGATTGGGGGGGTCCTTTTGCCCTGGCAAACTGGCCTTGTGGATAAGATTTCCTTTATTCCACCATTCCCACTACCACCCCCTCACACTGATGTTCCTTCTGCAGGCTCCATATCCAGTTCCTGGGATTAATTATTTTTTGGCAACCACAAGCTTCTTCACCTTTCTCACTGGGTTCCCCAGCTGCAGGGAACATGTTTGAGCTTGTCAAGTGATCCCATTAGTGTCTGAGTTAGCTTGGGTTTCAGGTTGGGGTTGGGAGAGAGGACCCTTCATTCCTCCCCTTTTGATGGGCTATAGGACTCCTTGTAGCTCTCTCCAAAGAAATCCTCTTCACAAATTCTCTCTCTTTTATTGAGGCAAAATCCACATAGCATAAAATTAGCCATTTTAAAGTAGCACTTCAGTTGCATTTAGTACAATACTCTCTTAGTCTCTACTCACTTAGCCCTTTTATTACTTCCTCCTGGGTGAGGGCTGCAAAGTTAACATATTAGTTTATTTGATATTTCCTGGGTAAATTCAGCATGTGGTCTGGCCCCTCACTTTTGGAGTTTCGAAGCTACTGTATCTGCTACCTTTGTGGAAATGTCTAATTTAACATCTTTGGCTGCCTTGGTGGAAACTAATTTAACATCATTTGAATGTGGATTATATCCTTAGCCCTTATAGCAGCCCTATGAATGGGCATTACTGTCTCATTTCACAGGTGAGGAAACTTAGGGAGGAGCCATGGCTTGTCAGTGATGTGCTGGCAGTGAGCAGCACGGCTAGGATTTGAGCCCTGTCAGATCTGTCCAGCAGCAACATTAGGTTCATGTCCACCCTGACATGAAATGGTGGCCAAGTTGGCCTCCCCAGCCTGCTGTGCCTTGGGTCCCCACCTGCCTCTATCCTCTGAGGCATCCTAGCAGCCCCTGGCTTCCTCAAGAGCCCTGAGGACTAGGCCTCACAAGTAGCAGTGAAAGGTCGTGTCAAGACAAAGCAAGAACATCTATGCCTGTGTCCCATCTCTGTCGGTGAGCAGGCAGGAAGGGCTACCCCCGTCCTCTGGAACTCCAGCCTGGCCTGACCCTGGGATCTTTCCAGATGCCAAATGCAGCAGGGAGATCCTCTGCCAGCAGAGTTGACTGCTGGATTCAGGAGACTAGCTCTCCTCAGGCCCAGAGAGCAGCACAGAGGGGACTTCGGGCTGAAAGCCTGTGCTCCCTGAGGGAGGCGTAGGCCACAAGTAATCCCATGCTGCTGGGATCCTCAGGGTGGGCTTTGAGAGTCTACAGGATGGAGGTCCCCAAAGCAGCATTCTTCTGCCTGGAAGTCTGAAGGTGGCTGAGGATGAAGACCAGAGGCTTGAGTGGACAGCCTGGGTGTTTGGAACTGCCCACTTGGGCATTGTTCTCAAGGAGTGGCCCTTGAGCTCCCAGCTAATTTGCTTTCTTGCTTTCTTTTTACAGGGAACCCAAAAGGTGCAATGCTCACCCATGGGAACGTGGTGGCTGATTTCTCAGGCTTTCTGAAAGTGACAGAGGTGAATAAAGTAGACTTACTAATGCAGATGTCTCTTGAGGACAACCTCAAGCCTCAGAGGATTTTTTTTTCCTGATATAATCTGGGCTGCCATTCACAGACAGGAGTTGCTATTCTCATTAGAGCAACCCCACTTTTACAGCCACTTTTAACCCCAAACACTAAAATGATCCATACCTGATAAATATTCAATTGATTTCTAAGAGTACTAAGATCCCAGAAAGAAAAGCATGTAAACCTGTTTTTCATTTTTTTAACTTCAAAAATTGATATACCTATGGTTTTGTGTGTACCTTTGTTAGAAAGTTATTTTCAATAACTTGTTTTTTAAGTAGATCAGGGTTTAATTCAGTCATTTCATGTTTAAGGACTACTAGAGTCTGAGAAACAACGGCAATTGCTAATTTATAAGGCTGTACTTAAAGGTAAATTTAAAATCAAAAAAGCTTTGATACCTTGGCCTGACAAAAGCATGTTAGCATTTTATAACCAGCTAAGAAAGGAGGACTTTTCCCACAAATGGTGAGTATGTCCTGCAGTTTCCTTCAGGATAAAGGAATGTGTATTTTCATAGAAGTTAGGCTTTTTCTCCACCGTGGAGAAAATCACTCTCTACATTCATGCTAGATGACATTATGGAGCATATGCACCAAATGGTTATATATTTTGGTAGAAAACTGTGAGAGATGGTTGGTGGCTGAGCCCAGGTTACCAGCCGTGAGCCAGGATCCCAGGGTTTGTCCAAACTGGGCCAAAAGCCAGCCCAGGAGAGTGATGGTCTTGTGAAAAGGTGGAAAGCAGGGAAGTCCGACCAAGGAGAGTGCCTGAAGGCACAGGCCCACCCCTGAGCCCAGGCCTCATGCAGGCCGCCCTCCCCCCAGCCCCCAGCAAGAGTAGCCCCTGTCCCTAGAGTCAATCCCATCTGTGGGATGGGGCCTAGGGCCCTCCCCTGCCTGTGCTGGTGGGGTACAGCAGGGCTCCCTGTCAGCTTTCCCCTTTAATGCCCTGGTCCCAGGAATGGCTTGGGAGGCCAGGTTCAACTACATATTTGGAGCTTGGCCTTGTCTCCGGGGCTTGCACCCCAGCCACAGTTGGCATAGACTTAGGGCTCTCTGGGCCCCTTTCTCTGGACGAAGGACTAGAAAATGCTGATTAGCCAAGACCTTCTGAATCCTTGCCCAGGTGGGCCAGGGAGACTGAAGAAATGGGAAGCGGTGCAGATCCTGCAGCTGTGGGAAGGCAGGGGGAGGGGAAGGAGGGGGAGAGAGCCCGGCTGGTGCTGACTGACTGTAAGTGAGGAGCAGGCCCTCCCGAGAGAGAGGAGACTTCCCTGCGGAGCCCACCTCTGCTGGTTTATGTGTGCTTCATTTGGCTCTTTGCTTCTGCAGATAACCTAGACCCACTGGCGCTGCGACCTAACACTCCGCTTCCTATGCTGCCCTGTCTCTCCGTCTCTCTCTCTCCTCTCTCTGCACCTTCCCCCTACCGCTCTCCTCTCCTCTCCTCGCTCGTTTCTTCTTCCTCTCATCTCGCCTCTCTCTCTCTCTCTCTCTCCCTCTCGCTGTCCTCATTCCCCTTCCCTCTCTTCCTGTTTGCCCCTCCAGGACCATTTTCTCTTTATTGTTTTATGACTTTCTTGTCGTCTTCCTGTCAGTGTTTCTTTCCTTTCTGTCTCCCATGCCCGTCACCTGCAGAAAGTGATCTTTCCGAGACAGGACGATGTGCTCATCTCCTTCCTGCCTCTGGCTCACATGTTTGAGAGAGTAATCCAGGTAAGACGCTCACCTGACTGACCGGGCCTTGCCTGGGCTCCTTCTGTTTTCTTACAGAGTCAGTGGGCTCCCACTTGTGCGGATGTGCACATTTCCTATTTGCCTTTAGCACACATGTTTGAGCGAATGGTGCAGGTAAGGCCCTGGCATCAGGGAGGCACAATTTGTGCCTAGAACCCATAACCCTAGCACAGTGTCAGTTGTCACTGGTGGCATGAAGTAGGACCAAACTGCCCTGTCCTCAGAAGGTACCACAGGGGTCAGAGGGGTCAGAGGACCTTGGTTACTCCACCTGTCCCTCCTGGGAGCATTGCTCCAGGGAAGACCCCAGGCCTTCCCTGTCTTACCCATGGACACACCTTAGCTGAGAGAGACCCCAGCTGATGGCATCGGAGAGCATTGCAGCTTTGCAGAAGTGCTTTATCATTCAAGCTCTGTGCAGTGCAGCTCCATATATGGCCTCAAAACATGTAACTTTCATAACTCATGAATTCCTAAAAAAGAAAACAAAACAGTAAAGTTGGAGAATCAAACTGTCATGGCTCCTCAGGCTGTAGATGGGGACTGGCCTTAGATTGGTCCTGAGACAGTCCTTGTGGGGGTAAAGAGGGAGTGGGGGAAGGAATCCATATGTTATTCTAGGAACAAAGAATGCCCATGCTTGTGTCACTCAAGGAACCAGCCTGTGGATAAACTGTGTCTTCTAAGCCTTTCCCATTTTGCCTTGGGGTGGGTCTCATACAATAGGGCGTGCTTTTCAGCTTTCCAGACCTAGCTTAGAATGCCAGAAATTACTGTTAACTGGTTTTGTGACCCTGGGAAAGTCACTTTACCTGTCTGAGCTTTGCATTCCTCACCTGTAAAATAGGGATTAGGAATACTACCTCCCCTATAGGGTTGCTTAAACATTAACGAAAGGAGCATAAATATGGGCCCTGGTGTACTCCTAGTCCCTTTAGGAACCAGCCAGGCTCCCACCAAACAGTACCCACAGCCAACTTCAGCAGTATCTTCAGGACTCATGGGGCCTGTACACCCTTCAGAGTTGCTAGGATGTCCCTGGGGAAATCCAAAGACTCTAACACCTGCAGCAGACCAATTAATAGAGTATAATACTTCTCAAAGACCTGGGTCCCCAAGGAGACCCATGTCCAGGGCTTGGGAGTGGGTGTGAGTGGATAGGCACCAGTGAGAATGGCTGCTTTGGCATCTCCCAAAGGCTCAGGATTCCACTCTGTCTCCTACTTCTTCACCCTGTGCCTGAGTGGGTGTTAGTGGGAAGGTGGTAGTGAGGGGCTCACCTCAGATGGTATTCTTCAGTGTCTCATGGCAGCAGCCAGAGCTGGGTTGGGGGTCATGGGTGCCCTCCATGTAGGGCAGCACTTTGGACAGCTCTGGACTTCAGCCAGGACTGAATGGAGTCCCTAATGGACTCCTCCCTTCCTGTCCTTTCCCTCCAGTCTGTCGTCTACTGCCATGGAGGGCGCGTTGGCTTCTTCCAGGGAGACATCCGCCTCCTCTCGGATGACATGCAGGCTCTACGCCCCACCGTCTTCCCTGTGGTCCCACGACTGCTGAACCGGATGTACGACAAGGTGAGCCCTGCAGGGAGTCTCTGGCCAGGCTAAGGGCCCCATATCTGCTTATATGGACAGGGTCTGGGGCCCCAGGCAGGCTTTCCATGCCTCCATCCCCAGGTCCTGGAAGTTACCTCCTCCCTTGTATTCCTGACTCTTTTTCACTCTTTCTTTTCCTGTTTTCTTCTTATTCTCTAAAACCCTGGTTGGGAAGACTTTTTTCCAGAACTTCCATCTCCACAACATGACTGGACCTTGCCAGTGTTAACTTTCACCTTGATGTCACATATTCCATGGCTTCCGGCAGGGGTAAAATGGAGTGTGACTCCTCTGCTGATGAGTCTGGGTCTTCTTCCTGGGGAATCTGTCTAGAGGGGAGATGTTCGGGCCCAACAGCCATTTCCAACTGTGTTCCTCAGATCTTCAGCCAGGCAAACACACCGTTAAAGCGCTGGCTTCTGGAGTTTGCAGCAAAGCGTAAGCAGGCTGAGGTCCGGAGTGGAATCATCAGGAATGATAGTATCTGGGATGAACTCTTCTTTAATAAGATTCAGGTAAGAAAATGAATAAGTGATTATCAAGTGACACCTAAATGTTCAGGGGGTGACCTTTTACCTTACAGGAGAACTAGAGAAGTTCATCCCAGCAGCCTGTATCTTATGAAATAAGAACTCATTTGCTTGTGAAATCAAAGCTTAAGCTACTATAGAAATTTTAAAGTAGTCATTTTTGACCTTTGGAGATGTGTTATATTTACCAACAGGCAGCCAGCAAGAAGGACCCCTGGAAAGTAGGTCCCTTGATCTCCATAGGCATCAGGGTGGCTTTGCCAGTAGGCGGTCAGGTCAGTGCTCCACCAAGGAGCTCCTGGGGCCTAAAGATTCCCTTGCCCCTCCCTGTAATCTAGGCCATGGTGGCTTTCCAGCAGCATGGGGTTCTAGCTGGATGGCCAAGAATCTTCCTTTCCTTTCCTGTGTCCTGTCCCTTTCACCTCTCTTGAACCAGGCCAATCATGAATTACTCATTTCTGTACCCCCACTAAAGTTTTCAAGCTCTGCATTACCCAAGGAATCTGTAGTTAATTAGTAGCATTACTCATTTCTTTCTTGCTACTCTATTTTTAGTTATGAAAATTAATATTTAAACTCGCTGGGCTCAACTTACAGAAACAAAGTGTTTCAAGTATTCTTTGTCCTCTACAGGGCATAGTAAATAAAGCATGGTATTGATTTATAAATGAAAAAAAGGCAATGCCATTAAAATGGAAGTGGGAAGAAATTGGTCTAAGTAATTGTTTTGGATGCTTGTAAATGATGGGAAAGTGAGGGAGCAGCTATGTATTTTAAGGAAGGGGGAACCAATATAGAATGCCACATGGACTAACGGCACTTATTTCAAAAGCCATAAAAGAGTTGGTCATATGTTGAGTTGAGTTGCAGAGCTGATTTGATTTATCATTTGGAAGGGGAAGGGACTTCCTCAGTTCATGTGCTGTACAGCCTCAGGCCTTATTTCTGGTCCCAACCCTAACATCCAGGTAGGGTTCACTCATTGAATGTTGACCTTGGCTGGGGTCCACATGGGCTGGACGTCATCTCAGGCATCACAAACTTTGGCAGGTTCTTCTGTTTTCCCACAGGCCAGTCTTGGTGGATGTGTGCGGATGATTGTTACTGGAGCAGCCCCTGCATCGCCAACAGTTCTAGGATTCCTCCGGGCAGCTCTGGGGTGCCAGGTATTGTCATTGTGTGGCCTTCCCTGAGGGGAGTGGGAAATATGTTAGGGCAGGAAAACTATTATATCCTCTGCAGTACAGAGAAAGATCCTGGGGTCAAGATTTTTGTGGGATAAAAGCTCTCTCCTGTGAGGATAAAAAAAGCCCAGAGCCAGTGAAAGCCAGGATGGCTTTGCCACATTCTGGAAAGCCCAGGTGTATCTGCTCTGAGAAATTCCTTTACCTGGGCCCTTGGAAGTTTTTAGCAAAGGGAAAGTGATCAGATAAAGTTTATATAGATTGTTAACGTGCTGAAGAATCTGTACCACACCTATACTGCATCATCTTCTCCAGCCTACAAAGTATCTCCCAACCCAGAAAAGGAGAACAAGGGAGGGGATGAAAGCCCATTTGTGTGTTGTTATTTGATTCATTACATTTTGTTTTCTCTAAAAGTTCATTTCTTCATTTATCCATTCAATTAATATTTATTAAGTTCCTACATATGCAGGGCATCATACCATGGTTGTAGCTGATGGATTTTATTTAAAGTAGACATGTCTGTTTCATAATTGTACATGCTTACATTTTTATGCTTTAGAAGCCATGAGCTTTTTGCATTGTCCTCCTATTTCACACCAACATGGCCTGATCATTTCTACAGGCAGACTCTCCCACAAACAGGTAGCGAGCCCCATTTGTATTTATGCAAACAAGTGGGGCTCTGGAGAGGAATATCTTAGACAGACAAAAACAAAACATATATTGGATTTTTAAATGTTTATCTTTAATATATATTATCCAGATGAAAAATAGATCCAATGGTTTAAAATAGGTCAGAAATCTTTACCCCAAACTACATAACCCTATGTATTAAGTGTCAGTGGTAAAAATAGTACTTCTTGCAAGCAAATATGGCCACACTTATTGTCTGTGTTCATCTTCACCTGGACTTACCTACCTCCAGAGCACCTCCCCTCCCACTATCCTCATCATGGAGCAGGCAGATGCTCAGGTTAGCTGGCTGGAAAGGAGTGTGTGTGGCCACAGTATGATTTCTGTGTTTTCCTTGAAGGTTTATGAAGGTTATGGCCAAACTGAGTGCACAGCTGGATGTACCTTCACCACGCCTGGGGACTGGACCTCAGGTAGGATGGGCTAGAGATATGGGAATCATACACAGCCCCTGATGAGTAAAAACAGCAGGCTCTAAAATTTCCTCATGGAAAGTAGATTTGCATGGGCACTTAGGAAAAAAGCAAAAGAAATAGAAGAAAAACATTAATGGTCGTTTTGTCTGGGTTGTGGCATTATGGATCTGTTGTTTTCTTTGTTACATATTTTTTTATTTCCCTATTTCTTTTATAGATAAATAGAAGCTATATTTAAAAAGTAGTAGATCACAAGCTACAACTCCAGGTGGAAAAATGCTTACAATATCAGTATATTAGATTTTATAGATTCTAGATACTACACAGCCTTGCTTACAGTCATTTGAGAATAAAGGACACAGGGTATAAACTGGATATGACTTGTAAAAGAGAGGCAGGTTCACAGTGGCCAGGGAACTGTTTCTTAAAGGGCCATTTTAGAGGCCCTTTGGGGGCTATGGTCTGTGCTACTAATGTCTAGAAGGCAGCAGCACCCTCAGAAAGGAGCAGCTCACATCCACACCCTCATTCTGAGGACATTCATCTTGCAGGGCAAGGGGGAAGCAAGTCTGTAGCAGGTAGCCCATGGATTGACCATCACAGAATTTAGACCAGATACTGGAGGAATCAGAAAACCACTCATCAAAAGAATCCTCCAGTACACTGACTTCCTCTATGAGCCTGGGGCCACTCTTTGTGCTTCAGTTTGCTGAAATACAAACTGGAAAATTTGGGCTGATAGGCATGCAAAAGAAATATGCTCCCTAATGTGATACTATTTTCAGAGAACCTTGAGATTGTCAGCAGAAACGTGATAGGTGGATTTTAAATTGAAATCATATTTGTCCAAGCCAAGTATAGAAGCATTTTTTCTTAGTTCTATCTCTTTAACTATAGCTAAATAAGGCCTATTTTGTATATCAATTCTTTGATCACTCTGCCACTTGAAAATCTACAGGAACCATCTTTGGAGGTCCTGGCTCACTAATTTTTTTCTTATTGAAGCCATTATATTGACCAATCACTGTCCTACGTCCTCTTCCTTTTGGATACTCTTTCCAAACTCCCTCTTTTGTCATCCTTTAAATTTCCCCATGTAAAACTATTGAGGTTTTGCCTTTTTTACTCATCCTTACCATAAAAACTTGAAAAGGCCATTTGGTATAAGAGGATATATATCTTTGTGTAGTATTTTTAAAGGTTTGTCAGCCTCTCTTTTAAAAGAGAAACCAAAGCCTTGTTTTTCGTACACATGGCTCGCTTTTCTGTCAGGACCTTGGCCAGCACCTGCTCAAAAACCCTCCAACTTGCCAGTGAATTATGTAACGACTGCAAACAATGACTAGAAAATGACTTAGATGTAAATTTGTGCTAAATTTGACCAAGAGAATTTGTAGTTTTATTTTTTGAGGGAGAGTTACTTCATCCCAGTTTTCTATCCCTTTGTTAGTCAAAGTGTAGTGTGTGCACCAGCAGCAGTAGCAACTTGGTGCCCGTAAGAAATGTAGAATCTCAGGCCTCCTCCCAGACCTACTGAATGAAAGTCTACAATTTAACAAGATTTCTAGATGATTCCTGTGTACATTAATCAACAGTCTGGTGGCTAGAGAAAAAGCAGTGAGTGCTATATTTTATGATCTCCAAACCAAGACTTGTGATCTGACAATGGGGGAAATGTTTTAATATGGGCACTATTATAAAAAATCCTGACCATGTGGTTGGTGTGGGTATAAGCCCCCCACCCCACCCAAGGACCCTGTGCAGGTTGGTGCTGGGCCTGCTGGGCCTGTCCTGCCCTTTAAGAATCAGATATAAAACAAAGGCCCAAGCAGAAATTGGCCTTTGCTTTCTCCAGAACTTTGTTTTGTCATCAATGCTTGCCAGTGACAAATGCTTCTCTAAAGGTGTCTTGCTTTCCATCCATAATTCCCCATTTTGACCACTTGGGCGTTTTACAGGGCATGGAGCATCTTCTGTGCTGAAACTGATCTGAACACTAACAAATGCCATCTTACTCTGGTATTTTAGGGCACGTAGGGGCGCCACTGCCTTGCAATCATATCAAGCTTGTTGATGTCGAAGAACTGAACTATTGGGCCAGCAAAGGAGAGGGAGAGGTAAACTTAAGGATTTCACCATTCATGTCTGTGGATGCTACATGTAATGAGTAAAAACAAACAAATAAAAACAGTGGGAATGGAATTATTTTTCTTTCACCTGTGAATAAAATTGTTTTAAATTACTGATTAATTTGATTCAACTAAATTTAGCATCTCCTTTCCTGTTTATGAGGCAAACAACCCCCAATGCTGGGTCTGGGCTGCTGTAAATCAACATTTGGAATTCCTAAACTTTAAAAAAAAATCTATTTTTTTTTACCTAACTGTCATGGTCTGCTGCTGTGTGATCTGTCCCAGCAGAAACATGACCCTGCACAAACAGACCAGATGGGGTAGACCAGCTGGCCTGTATTCATTCATTCCATGGGAGTGAATGGGAAACCTGCCTGCCTGGTAATGAAGCAGGGGACTCAAGCACCTCTGGTAGAATCGACCAGCCATCTATGTCTGTGATGAGACCCCATGGAGTGTGTCACAAAGCAGTGTGTGGCCGAGGCCAGGGGGCTCCTGAGGAAGAAGAGATGGCAGAGGCCTGGGGTGGCCAAGGCAGGGAAGAAAGATGGGAGGATGCTGCTTGAGAGAAAGTAGGAGACAGTTCAGATGGCTGGTGGCTGTTCCTTGTCCCTGTTTTCATCACTGCCATTCCTACCATGGCTTTCTTAATGGATAGTGTACCTTATTCTTCATATGGCTGGTGACAGCCTCCCAACACTGCATTCCTTAAGCTGTGGCTGAGAGAAGCCATGGTTTTTGTCTCCACAGATATGTGTGAGAGGACCAAATGTGTTCAAAGGCTACTTGAAAGATCCAGACAGGACAAACGAGGCCCTGGACAGTGATGGCTGGCTTCACACTGGGGACATCGGGAAATGGCTGCCGGTGCGTATGTTTGGAACTGTGGCGTTACAGACATTTTGGCAGAGGGAGAGTATGTGATCTGGTTCACCGAGGCAGGAGTCTTCTCCATATCCTCCCTGACAATTAGTCACTTCGGAGCAACTCTGAGGACTGGGAGGCTCTCCCTTACCTGGACCGCAGAGCTTCCTCCTCCCTCTCCACCTCCTTAAGGTGAAGAGGCACCTGTGCAGGAGGGTGTAACTGGAGTCTCAGAGACCGACTCCCCATGCTTAATGGTTTCCAGAAAGAGATCCAACTGAGTGGAATCCGATACTGGAATAGTAGGAGCAAGGGGTACATATCTCTGGGAGGTCTGAGAAGGGCAGGGCCCACAAGCTCAAAGACACCAGCCCCCGGCTGAGAGGTAGCACAGAGCAGAGGGAAAAGCTTGGAGCTGGGTGGGAGGATGCCTGAGTTCCTTTCGCTCTGCCAGCAGTTGCTCTTGCAACTTTGAGCAAAGCCTCATCCCTCTCTTGGGCTTGACCTCGACTTAATTGCAGAATCAGAGAGCAAGCCTTCATGGCATTCTTTGGCCGTAGACCCTACCTTTTAGCCAAAACCAGTTTGCCTCAGTCTCTCATTTTTAAAGTGGGGATAATAACATTGCTTACCTCCATAGTTATTGTTGTGAGGAAGAAATGAAATTATAGGTGTAAAGCACTTAGCACAATGCCTGGCACAAAGGAGACACTCAGATGAATGCTTTGACCAGAAAAAGGCTCTGTTGCTGACACTGAGAGTGATGCAGCACACCTCAGGAACCCCTCGTCTATCTCTGGAAAGTTGCTAAGGTTTGGGGTGGACGTTTTGAGGTGTTAAGCTTATCAGGCACGCGAATGATGAGCCCACCTAGGGGCCTTGTGGCCGGGCAAGTTGATGCACTCCTGCTTGGATCTCTGTGCTTTCCTTTGAGAAACCTTCATGTCTGCAGCAGACAAGGATGTATCCCCAGTATGTGCACTGTGCCAGGGACTCTGCTCAGGGAAGACATGCATCCTTAGACAGTTCCCAACCCGATGTGATGGGCTTGAGCTGGGGGCACACTCACCTGAGGAGAGGCAGAGGAGGACAGGCACCTACTGTACCCAAGTCTCAGAAGCTGAGGGAATAGGAGAGAGTGGGAAGGACAGTCAGGGCAGGGTAACATCATGTGCTGAGTAGAGGCACTAGAGGTGTGAGGCAACTAATTCCAGCCAAAGGCCCATAGGTGTGGGGGAGAGGCCGGAGAGGTCTGTGGGCCCTGGACACCTGCAGAGGGTGGATTGTTCTGTCAGCTCAGGAAGCTTAGGCTTCAGGACCCCTCACTAGCATCAGCCCCTTTCAAGGCCTTGCACATTATTTCATATTATTTTTTTTGAAGAAGGCCCTCAAAATTATAAAAGCCTGAAGCCCCACAAAACCCTGGATCTGCTGCTGATGCCTTGTAACTTGAATGAAACTACCCACCATGCAGGGGGTTGTGAAGAACAAATAAATCAATTCACGTAAAGTAGTGGTCTCCAACCTTTTTGGCACGAGGGACTGTTTTCATGGAAGACTATTTTTCCATGCACTGGGGTTGGGGGGATGGTTTCGGGATGATTCAAGCACGTTACATTTATTGTGCAGTCACATGTCTCTGATAATGATAATCTGTATTTGCAGCCACTCCCCAGAGCTAGCGCTTCAGCTCCACCTCAGATCATCAGGCATTAGATTCTCGTAAGGAGCACACAACCTAGATCCCTTGTATGTACAGTTTACAGTAGGGTTCGCACTCCTATGAGAATTTAATGCTGCTGCTGATCTGACAGGATGCGAACATGGGGAGCAGCTGTAAGTACAGACGAAGCTTCCCTCCTTGCTCCTTGCCCACCACTCACCTCCTGCTGTGCAGCCCAGTTCCTAACAGGCCCAGGGGTTGGGCCTGAGGGTTGGGGACCACAGGTGTAAAGCACCTAGTGTTGTGCTTGAGCACAGAGCCTAAGACAACCAGGCAGGTAGTCTATGAGAGTCCATTTTTAAAATTATTATTATTTTAAAATGATTGTTAAAATTTAATTAAAATTGTTGCAGCTATTGAGACAAATACTTATTCTTCCTATATTTCTTATATAACACAAATCATACAGTCTTGGAGTCTTGGCATAATTCAACTTAACTATGATGTGATTTTTTAATATTATTATTTTTCTAAAAATTGTATTTGGCCTTTCCATTTATATTCATTAAATGAGATTGATCTGCAATTTTCCTTTTATATGCAACTCTATTATGGTTTTGGTGTCAGCATATTGAATGAGTTGGTGAGTGGGTCATTTTTTTTTTTCCTGTTTTCTGGAAGAGTATGTGCAAGGTTTGAATGATCCAGTCTTGAAACTTAGGCAGAAATTGTCTGTAAGGACATTTGTGCTTCAAAAAATTATTATTGTTTTGAAATAGTATTAGGTAGATCAAGGAAAAGACATAATCTTCTGATCGAGAAGGACCCAGGTTCAAATCCTGGTTCCCCTACTTCCTAGCTTTTTGGCTTTAGAGGAGTTAACTGACCTTTCTGATCCTCATTTACCTCATCTGTGAAACAGAGGTGACAACATCCAGCTCATGAGGTGCCATAAGGACCAAAGAAGCTAGTGTAGGGAAGGCACCTGATGTCCAGCCTGGGTTCTGAGCAAAGCAGTGCCTGCTTATTTCCCTGGTCTGGAGAGGTTGCTCTGGCTCTGGTGGATCAAGCAGGTGGAGCAGTCAGGAAGTGGTTTTGATGGGAGGAGGAAGTGGAGGTGAGCAGGATTTATGAACAAGGACGGGTGATCCTGCCTGCTAGAGATCCCAGGAGAGGCAAAGAGCAAGGCCATCCCCAGGTGTGAGGATCAGGGGTAGGGCAGGCTCGAGGAGGAGGATCATGATCTTCATTTGGGGTGTGTCACATGCTGAGAGACAAACAGCCTGATTTTTGACATATTTGGAGGGTAGCTGGGTTCTGGGTCTGGAGCTCACTGAAGAGCTGGAAGCTTAGACAGACATAGGCGTGGCCAATGAAGAGATAACTGGGGGTTACCTCAAGGTGCATTGTCAGTGGAAGTGAGGCAAGTACAGCATTCAAGGGTTGAGCCAAAGGAGAGAGGCCCACCTAATCAGCTTGGAAACTCAGAAAGGTCAAGGACAGTCAGGGAGGTGTCCACAGATCCTGGAGGCTGGTGGCACCAGCACTCACTGTCCGAGGGTGGGGTGTGACCCGCCTGCTGCAGAGGTCCTGCAGGGGCCTGGGCTCCTAGTGTCGTCTGGCTGTCAGGTAGGAGCAGGGATAGAGAGGCTGCTCTTTGGGGGTGGAGGCAGTAGCTGGGCAAGAGGCCTGAGTGTGGTCTAAGTGAATGAATCTGAAGATGCTGGTGAGAAAAAGGACAACTGGAGCAAGGGCCTGGGTGAGAGCGGAGCCCTGGTAGAAGGGAGGTGGGCTCTGAGGAGGAGGAGGTGAGGACACCTGTTGCTAGGTGTGAGGGTGGCAGGGGTGGGAGGGAGTGGCAGGGGGCTAACTGCTAAGGGGAAGGACAGTGGGCACTCAGGACCCAGCAGAGCTTGGGTGCCACCAGCTCTCTCCAGCTGCACAGCAACTCCGTAAGAGCAGAGGCAACAGATGAAAGAACAGATTGGGGCAGGGTCGGCTGGGGGTGGGGGAGGGCAGGAATGAAGGGTTATGGCCTGGGAGTACCATTCTTATGAAGCTGTTTGTTCAACTCTACAGACAGGAACTCTTAAAATTATTGATCGGAAAAAGCACATATTTAAACTTGCTCAGGGAGAATATGTTGCACCCGAGAAGATTGAGAACATCTACATCCGGAGCCAGCCTGTGGCACAAATCTACATCCATGGGGACAGCTTAAAGGTGAGGCCCCTGGGCTTCAGCCTTCCCACATGTACTAGGCCTGCTGAAAAATCCAGATTAAATATGAATCTCCAATCAGACATCAGGATTCTCCTTTGCATTTTAAATCATGAAAGAAAATTGCTTTTTAAAGGAGAAATCTTAATTACTTATAGTTTGATAACATGCAGTTAGGTCAAATAAGTTGCTGGAAGTCGTAGTAATGAACATTCCCACTCATGTTCCACCTACTTCCGAGAGCGATTTTTGAGACATGATGCTAAAGCCAGATTCAGGGTTTCCACTGTTTTGATTTTTAAATATGCAAATGAATTTTACAGATTAATGGGTAAGTATTGCAATTAATGGTGCTAGTCCTGATATAGTTTATAAGGATTAAATTATTGGGAGGGGATTTATACTTATTTTGCTTTCAATATCATTTAGATTTGAAGTCAGAAAGATCATGAATATATCCTATGATATCAAAGAGTGAATTTATTCTATACTGTCATTGCATTTATATAATTAAATATTATTAAATTATTTTTGAAGAAAATGCTTTAAAAATTAAAATACAGTTTTTCATGAATGTGGATCATATTAATGAAACAACTTCAAAATGGTCTGGAAATCCTGGGAAACGTGTTTTGGTTCACAGAGAATTTGGATCACAGAGTTGTTTGATTAGCATTCTAAAGATGTGCTGATTTAAAACTGGCATGAGAATCAAAGATACATATCAATCTTACTTTACTGATTTTTAATGCCCTTAGCTTATTTACTTATAAAGTTAGGAGAATATATCAGAAAGTGAACCATCAGGAATGTGTCATATATTGGTGGAGATGTTTTGTAAGCATGTCCTTATCTTCAGAAAAGGGTGGAGTCTGAGAATTTTAATGCTGGACCACAAATAATCACTTTAAAAACTTTTGTCATGACTGTGTTTTCCTTTGGTGGGCATTGCAGGCCTTTTTGGTGGGCATTGTTGTGCCTGACCCTGAAGTTATGCCCTCCTGGGCCCAGAAGAGAGGAATTGAAGGGACATATGCAGAGCTCTGCACAAATAAGGTTGGTGTCTCAGGGCTGTTTCCTAAAAGGTTGCTGAACATTTTGTGATACCACATAATAAGAGGGCAGAAAAACTGTAGACCAATGAAATTTGAACTCGTAGGGAATTTCTAACGTTACACATGGTGGGAATCTTAAACCAGAGATTTGTCTTTTTTTGTTGTTGAAAAAACTCATGTTTCTTCTTAGAAATATTGATAAACTCGTGGATTTTAGAGCCAAGAAACATCACAGAAAGTTTATCCAGCCCTGTTGTTTTGTAGCTTGGAGGAGAGTCCAGTGAGGGAGGTGACTTGCTCAAGGCTACACAGCTGGTTAACAGCAGAGTCAGATGTGAGCATAGGCTTTCAGACTCAGTGGCCATGCTCTTTCCAAATGTGAGGTGGATTTTGTGTCTACTGGGCTTAGAGAGACAGTCATGGAATTGAAAAAGTAACACAATTCTTCCTGCTTAGAACATTAGCCATTCACACCTTCCTGAAACCTTCTTTTTTAAAATTTATTTTTATTTTTAAATTTCAGAATATTATGGGGGTACACTTTGGTTATATATATTGCCTTTGTACCACCCAAGTCAGAGCTACAAGCGTGCCCATCCCCCAGACAGTGTGATCCACACCCAGTAGGTGTGAATTTACCCATCCCCTCCCCGCCACCTGCCCGACACCCAATGAATATTACCTCCATGTGTCCACATAAGTATTGATCAAATTATTACTACCTGAAACCTTCTAATGGCATGGGCAGGGCTCCGTGGAGGAGGTCGCTGTACTCTTACTTAGCGGTAGCCCCTTGTGTCATATGGTCCATTCCTCAGCAGCAGCCATAGACCCTACCTATCCCACTGGGCCCTGGGCTCATCTAGAGGTAGCAGAACTCACCAAGCTGACCAACGGGCTGCTGTAAAAAAAATTGAGCAGTCCCACAGCCTGTTGTTACGGTCATTCCTTTGGCCATTTCTGGCACTTACCTGATTGATGAGAGAGGTGGTAATCGGCATGTTGCTGGGGAGTGTCAGCCTCAGATGGGGGAGGGCGCAGGGGAGCACATGTCGGGACAATCTCCAGTGGCACTTTACTCAAAACATGTTGTTTTTTCTACCTCCATTGTGAAATGTGTTCTTGTCTTGTAATTTTACTCATGTGGTTCAATTCAGGATCTGAAGAAAGCCATTTTGGAAGATATGGTGAGGTTAGGAAAAGAAAGTGGACTCCATTCTTTTGAACAGGTAACTGTTACTGTCCCCATACTCCTTACAGACCTTTAGGCTGTGATAAAAATTAACCCATGGTAACCCTGACCTAGATTCCTTACCTTTTATGGTGTGGCCTGCTGGCAGGCTGTGTACCAGCAGACCCCTAAAGGCCTGTTTCAAACTGGCTCTGCAACAGCCTGCCTCCAGAACTAAAATAGGTCACATGTCAAGTGAGATTGTGCTCGTCTTTATAATCACCAACGTTCATAAGGTTGAAATATTACCCTAGCTGTCACTAGTAGATTATGTGTGCATGGTCTGTTTCCCAAGCTGCCTGCAATATTAAAGACCACAGTCCTATTCTATTTTTATTTTTATGGGGACTGTCTTCTTGGGTGCAGCAGGCAAGCTTACTTGTTAGAAGGACATTGGAAAGATTGGCACTCCTTGGGCCAGTGATCTGTCAGCCTAGCACGTCCTCAATAAAGAGGAAGAAACAAAGAATGTGTTGGGAGAGGACATAGCAGTCCTCCAAGACTTTTTGTCTTTGCAAGGTTGGGTACTTATTGTAACTGAGTTCATAAGGATACTTGGTCCTACTTACATATGCCATCTATACATCTTTTTCTGTCAAAAATTCAAAGAGAAAAATTCTTCAAATGGAAAAATAGTAATATACTGATTTTTAAATGTCTTTGTATTTAAAAACATTGTTTTTTATAAAATAAACATTTCATTAAAATAATTGTTTTTCATATAATTTTATTTCCCCAAATATAGTGTTGGAGTCTATAAGGTTTATGAGAATCTTTAAACTTTGTATGTTCATTGGATGATAACCTAAAAACATATTCAAACTAATTTTAAATATTAAACTCTTACAGTGCCTTAATTTGCAATAAAAAATATTTCCACAGATTAAAATTTTAATTTCTTAATTTTCAAAATGAGGAAAGCTAAATACAGTTTCAGGGTTTAAGAATATTGTTTTTCCTTTGAAATAGATCTTTACATTAATACAGTTTGAGAAACACTACTTTACCCTCATCTGTCAGTATGTTTCAGGGCAATGAAGACTTGGATAAATAAATCTTTATTTTAATAAATTATAAAATTTGAGGCTTTTAGGCAAGTTACATTTGTCTTTCTGAATGAAAGCTCATTAAATTTCCAAATATGCTAGAGCTGACTTCTGTGCCCTTCCTTAATGGGGAGTTGTGTGATTGGATACCATGTGATCATGTAGACCAGGGGCCACAAATGACTTGGTCCCAGACCTGGCTGGTCTGGGCCTGCCTGGCAATTTGAGGAGCTGGGTGTAAGCAGACTGGAGACAGGCTTGCCTTAGCCACTTAGTTCGTGCAGACATCCTGGCATTCACAAGGCCTGCTCGCCCCCTGCTGGTGTTGAGGTGCGTGACTTGCCCCAGAGCACATAGCATCCTAACATCCAGATCCCTCTTCATGGAAAAAAATGCCAACTCTTAAGATTATGTTTAAAAGGGACTTTTGGCTAAGTTTCCAGTGTTAACCACTGCTCTGGTTAGAGCTTTTACTGAGAGAAGACATGTTCTTGACTTTCCACATGCCTTAAGCAGAGTTTCTGCTTTAATAATCTGCCCTCACCCTGGTAACCGCAAATACAGGGAAGTCATGTGGCATCCCAGAGGCCTTTAGTTTTATTGCCAAGGCTGCCGCCTCTTGATTTTCTCTGTTCTCATTCTCCCTTTTGTTGGTTTGTGGCATCCTCCCCACCATAGACAGTGTGTGCCCTCACCTGACCACAGGAAAGCAAAAACCAGGCCTTGTACCTGAGTCGGGTATGCTCCCAGTTGTGATCCAAAGCTCAACATAAATTATTTCAGTTAATCTGTAATCCATTATCAGTTTTTCCTTTTCCCTCTTCTTCAAAAATGAGAGGTCAATTGAGACTCTAATTACACACACACACACACACACACAAAAACAAACAAATAAATATCCAAGTCCAAAGCTTAAATCATTCAACAAAAGTTTTAGGAGTTCATGCTTATTAGACTGGGTTGATCTGAATTAAACTTTGAATTAGAAAAAAATAGATGTAACTTAATTTCCACAAATTGGAAAATTGGTATTTTATTCCAATGCTGTATTTAAATGTTATAGGATTTTTTAAAAAACCCTATAGAATCTCTTCAGTGACAAGAGTATAAGTTCAGGAAAGGAAGCTAACATTATCTCCTTCCTTCTTTCCTCAACAAAAACTTTGCTAAATAAAAATTGGAAAACCTGTTTTATGGAATATTTGGCATAAAGGGAGAATAAGAATTCCTACACCTTTTTTTTTGCAAGTTTACAATTGGGCAGTTTGGCTTCACGAGAAAATATATAATTATTATAGAAAATGAAAAAATTTTTTATTGTTGATTCATTTCTGCAAAACACTATAGGTTTTTGGCCCACAGTTAAGGTCAGTGTCGGTGAAACTTGTTCAACTTATTTTTTCTACTTACTGACTAGACTTTTTGTCACTCAAGCAGGTTGTAGAGGTATTTTCATGGAAGGATTTAAATAGACCCAGGGCTGTAGGTCAGACTACAGCAGGGACTGGCAGCCTGGCAGCAGTGCCTCTGTGACCCACTCACTTAGGGACTGGAAGGTGAGCCAAGTGCAGGCTATCATATTGCTTGGCCTTCTGCAAGGCTGTGTTTAATTATTTTGCCTGTTCTTAGGCAGAATTATTTTTTAGACGGCCACACAGAGCTGCAGATGTCCCACTCAGCCCTTTAGGTTTGCTGCAGGTAGCTGGTTTGACGGATATTCAAAATCTACCTGTTGATGCAGTTTTTTTCTTCCTAAGATCATGTTTTCTTTTATATTTCTACTTAACCATCTAAATAGCATTGTATAGCTCTCCCTATGAAATTTATCTTCCTTGTATTGTATATTTTGTAGCTTCTACTTGTCACTGATGGATTTTCAAAAGTGTTCACCTCAAGTCCCTGTACTGAACATAGACTCTTGTCCCAATTACACAATGTTCACCGTATGTGGTTAGGAATGCAGACAAGCTGAAACCCAGGCTACAAGAACACTGTAGAAATTATATTTCAGCATTTGTATCTCCTTTTTTTTTTTTTTGTAAGATAAGAATGTTGCCTGGGCTAGAGTGCAGTATCGTCATCATAGCTCACAGAAACATCAAACTCCTGGGCCCAAGCGATCCTGCTGCCTCAGCCTACTGGGCAGCTGGGACTATAGGTGCTTGCTACCACATCTGGCTGATTTTTCTATTTTTTGTAGAGACAGGGTCTTGCTGTGTTGCTCAGGCTGGTCTCCAACTCCTAGGCCTCAAGCAATCCTCCTGCCTCAGCCTCCCAAAGTGCTAGGATTACAAGTATGAGCCATCTCGCCCAGCCTGTATCTCCTTTTGAAAATTATATTATTAATTTCATTAACAAAAGAAGATGGGTAGATGGCTTGCATTTACCGAAGGTCTTTATGTGATACTCTTTCTATCAAAAGAGAATTTTTTTTTTAGAAAAGTTAAGGGTATTATTAGTACTCTTAAATTTTCAGTTTTTCATTTTGACAGTAAACAAGAGTTATTACTGTGTTAAATCACTGTATGTAGGATTAAATTTGATTTAGATTGTGTTAATGTTTTCTTCAGGCTAATTAATTTTGTTATCAAATGGTGATTTCCAAACTTGTTTAAGGAGAACTTAGATGACTTCTTATGTAAAAGTTGAGCATGCACAAAACATGAGAGCAGTGTTTCTCTGGTTGATTTGGGGCTTGAGCCAGAGCTTCTCCACATACCCCCTTTATCCTAAGCACCTCACCTCATCTCTCCTCCACCCCACCTCATCCCAACACCCTTCCCCATCTCCATCCCACCCTTAGCTATTTAAACCCCACCTCCACACCACCCCCAGCAGTGGCCTCTGCAGATTCCCTAGTTCTCAGTGCACTATGGTTTGAAAACTCTCTTGAGACCTGTTTCCAATAAATTTTGAGTCTTCTAGGATGGTTTATGTTTGATAACAAATTAGCAAGAAAGTATATTCCATAGAGTAGAAAGAATAGCAGCCCTAACCCTTATCAAATCCTTGATTCTTTGAATATCAAGCATACTGAGAGAGTTTTCAAACAAAACACTTTTTATAAGAACCCTAACTAATTTTGAAACACTTGATGATACATGTCTTTAGCCAAGAGCCTCAGATTTTCAGTTTTTTTAAATGGGTATCCAAATAGAAATCCTTTCAATATGTTAAGTAAAGTTGAGGCAGCTACCTATAATACTAGCTGCATTTTTAGCTTAAAATTCTCCCTACCCCCAACACATGTGAATCCCTTAAATTCTATTCTTGCTATGGAAATAAGCTACTCTAAGGCAAAAGTGAAACCTTCATTTGGACAAATTTCTTAGAGACAGAAATTAATCTGATTTATTAATGCCATGCTCATTTGAAAACTCATATTTTTAAATTACAAATATGCTTTAAAATGCCACAATTTGTTAGAATTTTTCTTAAAAGCTTTTTTAAAAGTTGGAGGTATAGCTATTTTAGGGGTCTTTTTTGTGTATGTAGTTTTTAACTTGAAAATATCAGTGAATGTAATGGAGAATTTTCTGAGCAAAGAATTATTTGTCATCTCAAATAATACCAACTTGCCAGGACACTAGAGTGTTAGCATCAGAGATTTTGAAAACAATCATGGACATATTGAATTTTTGCAACTTATATACATTGATTTTTGAAATAAATTTTTCCAGATTGTGTCCATTGATTTTATGAACAGTTCTCATATGACAGCAGCATCTGACACAGTGGCCTCTCACTCTTCTCCTGGCTTTTGTAACTCACACTCTGGTTCCTTCTACTCCTCAAGTCACTCCTTCTCTGTCTCAAGCCCAGGCTGCAGCTCTGTCCTCCAGACTAATATATCCAATGTCCAAAGACCACCTGGATGTCTCAGAAGCATTTCAAACTTAATGTGAATGCATGCTGTTCCCACCTTCCAAAAAATCTTTCTGCTCTTCCTCCATTTTTTGACATCTTAGTATTTGCTCAAGCAGAAACCTAGAGCCATTCTTATCTCTTTCTTTACCACTTATCCAAACCAATTACTAAGTCTTGTCTTCTACCCACAAAATCTATTTCCATCTCCACAGCCAACTTCATGTCCAAATCACTATCCATCTTGCCCGTTGGCTGACCTTCCACTTTCCGCTCTTGTCCCACTTCAATCCATTCTTAACAGAGTAATCTAATCTTTCCAAAGAGCATTCCTGGTTCTGTTTCTCACTGCTTAAAAATTGTTTAAAAGAATCATGTCCAAACTCCTTAGCTAGGTATGTTGATCCTTTATAATTTGGCTATGGTCTATCTCTCCAGCCCCATCTCTTTCTTCTTCTTCATTTGTGCCACATGCTTCAGCCCGCATTTGTGATGTCTGAGATATGCTTTGGCACATGTTGCCTCTGCCTAGAGCACCCTCCTCTCCTTAGGCCACATAGCGACCACTCCCTGTCTCCCTTGCTATCTTTATCTGGCTAAAGCCTACTTATCCTTCAAAGTTCAACTCAGGCATCCTTTTTCACTTAATCCTGCCCAAACCTGGGTTAGGTGGTATATCAGAAATGCATTCAGCTCTAACAAAAACCTGACTGACAGTGTCTTAAACTCATCAGGTTGGGGATTTTTTCCCCCCCTCACATAAGAAGTTGAAAGATAGGTGGTCCAAGGTAGGTGCAGGTCCTCAAAGACCTAGGTTCTTCTTGTCCTTCTACTCTTTCATTCTTAATATGTTGGCCTCTTACCTCATGATTACAAGCTGACTGCTACAGCTTTGGACATTGTCCACATTCAAGAAACAAAGAAGAGAGAATGGGTAGAGATAGCCATGTCTAAATCTTTTATTAGGAAAGCAAAAACTTTCCCTTCTCACTAGCCACAAGTAGATCTCTTTGCTATCCCCTACCTGCGAGGGAGGCTGGGAAATCAGGGAACAGGATTGTCATGATTGACATAGACTGTTTTGGCCTCAAACCAAATCAGAGTTCTATTAGCATGGAAGAAGTGGGGAGTGACTCGGTCTGCCTTCTCTGTGCTTGTCCCCAAAATAGTAGTAGCATACTGCAACATTTTTCATTAGATTGTAAGCACCATGTGGGCAGGGACTGTATCTTGTTCTTCTTTGTATCCTCGAGCCTAATGCAATACCTGACACGTAGTAGTTGCTCAATAAATATCAGTTACATGAAACAACAAGTGAATGTATATGTGTATTTAACACATATTTTGAATTAATTTTTTAAAGTCTGTATTCCAGCAGTTCATAACCCTGTTCGCTATTTAATGATATGGGTGTATTATCTCAAAGAAATCATTGAATTTGGTCCCACTTGTCACTCAGGATACAATTTCTTGGAGATGGTGTCACTCCAGGATTCAGTCCAAGCTCAGATCATAAAATTCTTAGAGAACCGACTGTGACCCTTTCTGCTGGAGGAACCTGCCCAGGTCCGCCTAGATCAGTCTCTCTATCTTCTCTGGTCCCCATTCCATGTTCTAGAGAGACTTTGTATGAGGAGGCCTGGCATCTTCCTTGTGGAAATCAGCAATGTGAACACTAAGTCTGATCCCTCCATGCCCCCTCCAATAGATTTGATAAAAATTCCATGGCAGAACATTTCTAAAACTTGGACTCATCATGTCCTCCCCAGACTTTATGCTCTTCCTGTGAATGGCACCACTATCCCTATGCAGCCATCCAAACCAGAAACTTGGAAGTCCTCAAGGCTGCCTGCCACTTTACCACATCTTTCCAATTTATCTCTGAATCATTGTTAGAACTGTTCGCTTGTCTCTTTCTCTGCTACTGCCCTGAGTGTAGGCTCTTATTTTCATTCCCATGAATTGGCCAGATCCTTCTCATTAGTCGCCCTGATTCCAATCTTCACTTTCTCAAAAACCATCTTCCCATTTCTCTTGGGGAGATCTTTCTAAAATGTGTAGTCAGTAGTGCCATTGCCCTGTGTAAAAACCTTCAGTACCTGCCTATTGTCTTCAGAATAAAGTTTGAGCTCCTCCATAAACTGGCCCCTCTCCTACTTCAGCTTCATCCCTCACACCCTTTACCTCCTATTTTACATAACAACAACAAGAAACCGTTTGGATTTCCTTTTTGCCATTTCTCCCCACCCATGGCTTTGTTCTTGGGGTTGCCTCTGCCTATAATGCCTTTCTCCACCCACCTCTACCCCTTTGCTGGTTAACTGTTACTCATTCTTTAACACTCAGCTGATTTGGGAAGTCTTCCCTGACTGCTCCTCCCTCTCCCCTACCATGTCTGAGTTAGGTGCCCTTCATCCTGTGCATAACATACTGACAATTGCCAATGTCTCTGTCTGTACTACTGGATGTGAATGTGCACTCCCCAAGGGCAGGGGCATTCATGATTCCTCTTTGTATCCTCAAAGATACACACACAGAGTAAGCAACTAATTCATTTCTGTTGACTGGCTAAATGGATGATTAAAATGGATGAGTAGGCTAAATGGATGAGTAGGAAGGAAAAAGGTGGCTTTTATTCCATGAGCAAGTATTAGTAAAAAAAGAAAAAAAAAAGAAAAAGGTGGCTTTTAGATATGTCAAATGGGCTGAAATGTTATTAACATAATTTTGACTTAGCATAGTGTTTGTGTATCAATTTATCTATTCCCATGTGCCTCTTTACTTTTACCATGTATACTATAAATACTGTGTTCTATTCCTGTTAAAGATGTATTCTGCATTTGGTTTTTAGGTTAAAGCCATTCACATCCATTCTGACATGTTCTCAGTTCAAAATGGCTTGCTGACACCAACACTAAAGGCTAAGAGACCTGAGCTGAGAGAGTACTTCAAAAAAGAAATAGAAGAGCTTTACTCAATCTCCATGTGAAGTTCAAGGAAAGTTCTTCTCAGTATAATGGACTGTGTAGCAATATTATAGTTATTCTTGAAAGCAATGAGTCAAAATGACACAGCTGAAAATGAATAAGCACCTGATTTGATGACTGAGCCTTTCCTGTTCCAAGAAGTCTTTAACAATATTTTCTCTATCATCACCAAGTACACTTTATTTTTATTAAAATGATATTGTAGCAGGCTGCTAAAAATATCACAAATGGCAATGTAAAAATCAAGATATTTTCTCAAGAACTGTGTACCACTAAAAGTAATATATTCTCAATGTTCACAGGACTCCTATTAAACATAAAGGAAAAACATAACTGATATACTGTACTTAATAATTTGTAGAATAGTAACCAGATACAGCGAATATCTAGGCAATGTGGACTACCTCATTCAATATAACTTACTGTCAAAATCACAATGAAATCAGACTTTAAAAATTAAAGCTAGGTATACAGAATCATGCTAAAAAAACCTGATAACTCACATTCTGCATAACTTCAGATTCTGTAAACATGACAGTCCATTTTGACATATGCGAGAAAGTTTTTTTGTCTGATTTTTACTTTTATTCATGAAATATGCCAATTCAGATATTCTTAAAACAAATGTTATATTTATATAACAACTTATAACTTACAGAGATCTTTCAACTCATGTTCCCATTTATTAAGCTCATTAAAATATTCAGGAACTACCAAAAAAATGTAAAATGATTCAAGGATAGTATGCATATATTCATGGGCTTCTTACCATAATAAATTCTAAAAGATATCTATTGACTGTACAATGAATGGACCCTTAGGGAAGATGTGGGAGAAGAAACTCAGTTATTTCTCAGGGTGGGCAGCAATTAACATACCTATATTCCTTGTTGAGGTCTTCCAGTCTTCCATTCTCAGTATGTCCATGCCATGCCTATTAAACCCAATATGGCTGTAATTCTGAACAATTTCACTTTCTTTCAGTTAGACTATCAAGGCAGGATGTGGGGAGGAGGGATGTTATTTCCAGAGAAAATAATTTTTAGACAACATAATTTTGAAGATCCTCTTCAAAATGCCCTGACAAAACTTTATAAATTCATCATAGAGAAACATCTTCAGGCCAGGCACAGTGGGTCATGCCTGTAATCCCAGCACTTTGGGAGGCTGAGATTGTAGGATCCTTTGAAGCCAGGAGTTCAAGAAATATCTCCTAGTAGCATATTTCCATTCCTAAAATCTTTAAATGCCTCTAAATTTAACCACGAAAACCTCCTTTCTTGCATTATGTATTTAGACATACCCTGTACTGGAGTGCCAACGATTTTTTTATATAATTAAAACCCAGATACCATAGACAGTAATTAAGTTCCAAGCTATAGACTGTGCATCTAAAAAAGGCATGGCCCTAGGAAAATATTTTTCTTCTATAGAGAGAGAACTCTGAAAGCATATGAACAATTCATGTGTTAATTCAAAATATATGTGCTCAACATTCACAGTCCAGAAGTTCCTCTCCCTTGGAGGAAGTATAAGCAGTTTGCAAAGAAATGTTGTCAGTTAAAAATGGCATAATCACATGGGCCTATCGGATAAATCTGCATCAGCGATTATGCACTTACAAGGCTGGTCAAAAGAAGACCACAGTTTCATTTGACGTATTTATCCAGTCTTTTAAATATTCCTTGGGTGTATTCTCTCTGAAGACCCACTGTTACACTTATAAATTTGACATTTAATAAATGAGCTAGTTCTCTGCACATTGATTTTTAAAGGCATTTCTGAATAAACAAATACTTAAAATGTCCAAGGCCACATCTGTATAGCATTAGTTTTTTTATACTTAATATATACATGCTTGACTAATTAAAAGTGAAAACTGTTACCTGAATTGGATATTCATACTATTTGAAGGGCAAGATGACTCACATTTCAACAAAAAAGTTGTTTCCCATTGTCCTTGCCCTCAACTAAAATTTCATAGTTGACTTTGATTCCAAAAGTATTTTGAACAATGTAATATAAGCAAATAATTTAAAACATTTTGATTCTATTTATACTTCATAATAGATACGATTGATTATGAACAACTTAAGATTTCTATTTTTTCTCACTTAAAAAATCTTATGTTTCTACTAGACTTCCAGATCTGTGTGGAAATCATCACACTTGGGCCAATGAATGGGTTAGTGCAGATGTGCTGAGAAAAGTAACAGTGGACCCTAAATATATTACATGTACATTTATCTATTTCTCTGTTTAATGCCACTTAATTTTGTAATAAATGAGAAATGAAACAATATGTATTACTGGAAAAATCCTTCTTGCTTCAGATTTCCTAACTCTATTTTGAGGGAGAAAAAAGTTTGTGTTTCTCATTAACCAATATAGAAAAAGGCTATGTGCTTATGACGGTCACATTCATATTGAGTGTTGGATCCTATTTAAGCCTAGAGGTATAACAGAGAATCAGTACCTTAAGCATAAATGTGTTCTTAAATGTTTGGCCTTTTTACCTGTTTCTTATTCAAATGTGTTAGTAATTCTCAGATTTTACAAACTAATCCTATTGTGTATATTATAAAATAGGATATATACTTAATCTTTTTGCCTTTTGCCATAAAAGATGTCTTTATATAGTATTGAGGCTTCCCCTCCACCTGGGAGAGGAGACTCTGGTCAGATGTAGTATGTAGGCCTAGCTCCATATATAAGGAACTCACAAACTCATTAAGTCCAAAGATTAAACATACTGTGTCTTCCTCACAGAAACAAATCACATTTTCATTCTAAATTTAGTTAAAACTCCAAGTATGAGAAAAAAAATAGAACTTTCCACTGGGAATTTTATAATCAGACAATGTCATAGCAACTTGAAATCAGCACTTAATTGATTGTATTACCCATCAAATACCCAATAATCTTTAATTTTTCTGCAGTAAAGAAAATGAATTAGCCTTTATTTTCCAAATGTCTAAAGCACAAATGTGATATAGTTATTTAAAATACGAAATGCTATGAAATGAATGTAAAGAATGGGAAAATATATTTTTGCATGAAAACAGACTACTTACAAACTTGCTTAGTACCTCAGGAAAAAAAGAATGAATAATCATATATAAAACCAGTAAACTATAAGTTGGCTGTATTTTCTTGCTGGTTTTAATTTTAAGGAAGCATTTACATGACAAGAAAAAAGGATCCTAGTAGTCCGAATTTTCTCTCAAGTGCACCACATAGGCTATTCTGTGAGTCTACAATTAACTGCAGTAAGAACTGGATTAGCATTCAAGTGAGGACAAAACTCCACATGAGAAACTCTTCATTAGTTAGAATGCATTAATGGTTATAACACAGAGGAAATAGACAAATACTTGGAATACAAGCATATCTAAACTTGGTCCCAAACAGAAAGGGTTTCATGAGGTGACAGTGGCTTTTAAATGTTCATTTGACTGATTATTCTAATTTTTCTTGTTAAGTCATTGCAATGATTGCATGGGGGAAAAATGGATATTTTTTGAAGAATTGCTTATTCTACTTTCAATTTTTAAAAATTGGGGAGATTAAAATATTACTTTTTAAATATGCATAAAAGTATCTTAGCTGTAATATTTCAGTTGCTTTGTTATAGTAGCATGCATATCCAATATAAAATGCATTTATGAAAACTTTTGTAAAAAAATAAACATTTTTCATTTCTCAAAGTTCTTTATAATTACTATTTTATATATTTATATAACCTAATCCCCTCAAGTAAGTATATTTGGTAATCATCAATCATGGTTAGTGCTTATGGTAAACATAGTATGAAGCTAAATTACCAGTCAGGGTACTCTACATCCTCTGTAAGGTTCCCTCCAAACTCCAAGAAACCATGATGCATCCAGAGAGGCTCTCCTTTGCCCAGGGCTCTGTTGGAACTCTTGCTGTCATCAGATGTGTCCTGGATTTAAAACATTTTTATACTTTTAAAAGAAAAAATAACTATTCAAATTTTCCATCATCATGGCCTTTAAAAACAGCCTTTCCATAATATCCTTTATTCAAATACAGATTAATGGGTACAATTTCTTAAAATGGTGCATTCTGCTGTGTCTAAGTTATACAGATTCTGCCTTCTCCACATATTTGCTGTCATTCACTCCTCTCCATTCTTACAGCTATTAGTGTGGTTTGGGCTACCCTCGTGTCTGGAATATTATAGCGCTTTCTTAACTAGTCTTCATGTTTCTACCCCAGCTTCCTCAAATTTCACCATCCACATTTCAGCCAGGGCAATCTTTCTAAATTGAAAATCTGGTCATGCCACTTTCCTGCTTAATATTCCTTCAGTGACTTCCCATGGTTTCCAGGATAAAGTTCAGACACCCTGGTTCAGCACACAAGGGCTAGCATCTCTTCTTCTGCCCCTCTCCCCTGAAGCCTTGGCTGCAATCATACCAATTACTTTTTGTGGTGCCCTAAAAGCATCGTGCTTTCCTGTGCCTCCATGCATGCCTTTGCACATACAGTCTCCTCCCAGAATGTCCTTTCCTTTAATCCCCCTGTGTAACTCCTACCATTCATCTTTTTTTTTTTTTTTTTTTTTTTGAGACAGGGTCACACTCTATTGCCTGGGCTAGAGTGCAGTGGCATCATCATAGCTCACTGCAACCTCAAACTCCTGGGCTCAAGTGATCCTCCTGCCTCAGCCTCCCGAGTAGCTGGGACGACAGGCATGTGCCACCACACCCAGCTAATTTTTCTGTTTTTTGTAGAGATGGGGTCTTGCTCTTGCTCAGGCTGGTTTTGAACTCCTGGCCTCAAGCAATCCTCCCACCTCAGCTAGGATTACAGGAGTGACCCACTGCGTCTAGCCTCCATTCATCTCTTAAAACTCAGCTTCTGGCATCCTTTTCTCTGAGAAGCTTCCCACATGGTTGATTGCTTGATGGCCTCTTCACGCCACCCCATTCAGACTGAATTGCTTGAGGTTTTAGGCCCAGTGCAGGTCTGGTCCACAGTGGATCCTAAAGAAATGTCTACTGAAGGAAAATCCCCTTGTCCTTTTTCCATAAGCTGCATAGCATTAAGACTGCAATGCCTGAAGGTACATTTCCTGTATTGCTGTCATTTATTCCATTCTTGTAAACTAAGTAAAAATAAACTGGGGGAGATAGTTTCAGCTGGACTTCTAAAGCCAATGGATAGCACCACACAAACAAATCTGCTTAGTGAGTTTCTCCATAAGAAAACATTATTCAGAAAGATTTTCTCTGGACTCCAGGGAATCCCAAACCCACAAACTGGCTGTTTTCCAAAAACCTTTCTTCAGAAATCTCTTTGAAATTTGTTTTCCCAAGGAAGTTAGTATCTCCATGACTGTTCCAAACCTAGTCAAACCCATCATGTGTTGAACCAAAACCCTGATAGCAGAGTTCTGGGTGTAGGTGTGGGAGCAGTACAATGGGGAAATGGAAGAAGTTTAATTTAACACTCATAACTGAATACTTGCACTGGTGTTTGTGTATTTGGGGATGGAGTCGGGGGGAGATAGAGAGATGACTGAGTTTGGGATGTCTCTGCCCTACCTCACCCTTTTGTAGGGGACACATTTCCTTCCCCCTTTATAGGCTGGCTCTAGGTGAAGTTTCAAACAGACCAAGTCTGTCTCTAGTCCCTTCCCCCTCTCTTGCTACCAAGGGCTTCAAGCTCTGATCTTTGTCCTACCCCCCACCTCTTTCCTTGCCATGTGTTAGGATGAATGAGAGTATGACAAGCATACTAGCCAAATGCCAGGAGAGCCATGTCCCCTATGTCAATCATTTGTCTTAACGAGCTTCCCTAGGCTGTAGTTTCCTCAGCTGCAAAATGAGGGGGCAACTAGATCATCTCTAAGGATCCTTTTGGCTAAAGAAATCATACCAAAGTTTATTTCCAGTTTGGAAAGACTATGCATTAATTCCCATAAATCTTTACTTGATGACACCTCAATGAATATAATTCAGTACACTGAGACAGAGTTCTAGGGAATAGGACTACCAAGGGGCAGATCAGCTTTTGGCTTAATCTATTTTCATTTTTCAATGTTTCTTCCATTTTTAGGCCTAGGACATCCCAAGGCTCAGGCCTCCCAAAAGGTATTTAAGAACTCCAACAATAGTCCCTAAAGGAGACCTGGCTTGTAAACTAGAGACTGCCTGTCATCATATTATACGTATTCGAGTAAAGAAAGGATGTTGAAAGATGATAATTTCTTTATACTGCAGCAAAACTGGGAGATCCTTGACTGAAGGACCATTTCTGATTCACCTCTGTATGAAGGACCTATCATAGTGCCTCGCACAGATTAAGGCGCTCCGTAAATATTGATTCAGTGACTCAAAGCAGTATATCTAACCAGCTTAAGAATGCCTACTCTTTGTTTTTTATGAAGCTAGGTCTTGATGATTAATTATATATTAAATCTATTGTCATAAATGTTTCTATGAGCAGATTTTAAATAAAAAAGTCAATGATTTTATTACAAATACCTTGTGGCTATATATGTGCTTATATTCACACACAATATTGAGGTATCACAGAAAAATCTTTTGAGTTTTTTGTAATTTCATTTAGACAAACTGCACATTTAAATGTTGTGCAATGTTGCCATTTTTTCGAAGAAGATGGTTATTGTTATGTGTGTAATATGCTTATTGGATGCAGCCAGATGGTTCAACCTGAGTGTATGGAGAGAAAGGGAGGTCATTCCTATGTCTCTCCAATTGGCAGAGAAGAAGAGTGGAGCCCCAGCGCACTAGCTGGGGAGCCCCTATGGAATCTTCTACCTTGACCACAAGGATGCCCAAATGTCCTGGAGGTGGCTTCTGGGCACAGGCTAAGGGACTCTTCTTGTCCTCGAGAAGCAGCCGCCTACAGCCCAGGATCTTCTAAGGTTTGGTTAGACTGTCAAGTACCACAGCCTCCCAGTAAATTGGTGGCCCCAGGGGCTGAAGTTGATTCCTCAGGTAGAAGCTTCTTGTCGCCTTAATGTGTCTTCATTCCTGTTTGACCACGCTGAGTAAGGCCGACACTTAGCTGGACTGCCTGTGCTCAGTGACCTGACTCTCCATTGCTAAGGCCTTATGGAGGGCTGATAAGGACAGCAGGGTGTTGGGTCGATCCAACTAATGACGAAATGAAAAGTAAAGGAGTGCCCCCTGAACCGGGAAAAGGCTTTTTCCAGTAAGCTTCCGTTCCGCTGGGGGTGAGGGCGCCTGCGCCGCGCCTGGAGGTAGCGGCTGCCCGGTTCGTTCTTCCCGGAAGCCGCCGCGCGGCCTGGCCCGGATAAAAAGGCGGGAGCGAGGCCTGGCGGCTCCAGTCTCTCGGGGCTTTTGCTTTTTCTCGCTTTGTTCCTGTTAGGCTGTTCCGCAGGCCGTCTGTGCCTGGACGCTGACTCCCTCCGACAGTAGTGCCGTGCCGATCCTCAAGAAGGCGACGAGACAGGCCGTCTAGGGCCAGAGGCGCCCGAGGCCTGGGGGTGGGTGGGGTGGAAATGTGGCCGCTACGGGTCTATACCCGCAAGAAGCGGGCTGGCCAGAAGCTCAACCTAACTCCGACGCCAGACCCAGGCTCGCCCAGGAAGGCGGAGGCCCGGCCAGGTCCAGGCTCAAGGCTCGCCCGCTGTAAGCCCTGCCGAGCTGCCGTGCGGGGCAGGACCAGGGGCGGGCGGAAGGCGGCGGCTAGGCCTCAGGCCCGGGGACATCCCCACCCCTTCCCCGGGCCAGTGTGTGGGCTGCCGGGGCTGTTGCCCTGAAACGTGCCGTCCTCTCCCAGGTCTGAAGAGAGAAGGCAAAGCGCAGGGGTTGCGGAAGATCGCAGAGAAAGTGGAGCGGAGCAGGCGGGGAGGTAGAGACTCTGGGCCGCTCAGGTGGGTAACCGATTAACAGCCGCCTTCTCGGAAAACTAAGCCTAATTTTTTGCTAGTAGCCTCTCGTCCTAAGAGTCAACGAAGAAAATAAATAGAATACTCTGATTTAGCTTTTCTCAGTACAGACCCAGAAATTTGACTTCAGAAAGATTTGTTTAAAAAAAAAAACAAAAAAGAAAGCTTGCTAAATTACCTAAAAGCAAATGAAATAAAACCTCCATTTGGGTATTGGTGTATTTCATCCACGCTGATCCTTACCTCTTCCTAAAGAGCCGTTGGGATTCTGAACAGTGTGAACAGAGATGTGGGCAGCCAAGTCCAGATGGTGCAAACTAATTGTGGTGTGTGTTTGTTAGCACCCAGTTAAGAGTTACAGAAGAGAAAAGCCTGGAAGAAAATAGCGCTGATGAAGAGACCCAGGATGAGAAGATTGCTCCATTGAGTGTATGTATGTTTCTCCTATAATCCTTGGATATGCTTAGTGTAGAGATCAGTGGTAACTGATGTACTTCCAGATGAAAGAATATTATGGTCTTTGTTCAGTCGAAATTACATAGCTTTCTAGTATTTTTGTAAATGCTGATGGGTCTTTAGACAGGGCCTTGAATGTCTGACTCAGATAGATCAATAGTCATACATTTCCATTTTTTTTTCCCCTTTACAAATATGTTACTGGCTAATTTTCTGTGTGACAAATGCAAAATGCTACTTAATTAACTCTTATGTTTGGTAGCACTTTAACATTTTAAAGTCATTTTCACGTTTTCCATTTGACTTTCTGTTAACGACTAGAAACATGATTTATTGCTAAAGATTGAATATGTTAAAGAGGATTCTAATATTAATGCATTGGAATATTATATAACTTCTTGACGTACTATACTTAATAGGGGTTCTGTACAATATTTTAAAGCTATACATTACTAATTTGGGGGAACTCGGATTTCAAAAATTGCTTGTATCTAATCTGACATGAGCATTAAATTTAATAGTCAAATTCTAGATTTTTAGCTTACATATTCCTCTATAACATGTTTTTGGGGGTGCACTGTTTCAACATAAGACATTTTTTAGAAAGGCTTTTACTCCATGTTTTACCAGTGTAAAGTGTACTTTATAGGTGATTTATTCTATGGAAAAAGTATTTTAAAAGTTTCTTCATATTTTTATATATTTCTTTCTGTTCATTTTTTCTGTGCTTTTTAAAAAGTTTACAAATTGTTGCCTTTTTCTATATTCCCTATACATTCAATAGTCTTCAAAAATATGATTTTTAGTGTCTTCATTGTGTTTTGTCTTGTAATTTGTATAACTATTTTCATGTAGTTGGGAGATTGAAATTGTTTCTGAAGTTTTGCTGTTGTAGATAATCGGTAGACATCCTACTACAGGAATTTTGTGTACCTCACGTTATTATCCTAAGATAAATACTTTGCAGTAAGTCAAGGGTTGTAAAGGTTTTTTTCCTTTGTAGTTTTGATGGCTAGACTTTTTTTTTTTTTTTGCGCTATAGCTGCTGGAATGGGACATGTGTAAAGTTTTTGATTCATCTTGGCAAATCAGGACCATCTTACCCTAAACCTAAAATATATATATATGAAATATGTGTATATTTCCTATATAGATAGATGAAAAGTAGCATGTTGATGAAAAGTAGTTTGTTGTTTTACTTTACATTTCTTTGAATGCTAGTGAAGTTATTAGGCATTTGTATTTCTTTTTTGTGAAATGTCTACTCATTATATATTAAAGATAGTTACACTTTTACACACATAACAAATATTTCCACATTCGTTTATTTGCCTTTAATTTTATTTCTAGTGTTTTATACTTATCTATCAGTCTTTTCTTTTGGCTTATTTATTTACCTTTATATTTAGAGGAAAAAAGCAATTCCTCTTTAGGGGATCAGAAAAATATTCACCTTTATCTTCTGTTTGCTGGTTTTTCCCACAGTAGTTAGTTGACTAGTATATTGTTGATTGCCTAGATATGTTCATAGTATTATATTTTAATATTTATTTTTAGATTTAATATTAAATATAGATTACATCTGACCAATAAACTGAAAGAATCTATTATACATATGAAACTGATATACAAAGTTGACAATAGTTTTTCATTTTCAAAATAACCAGATCAATGTGATACAATATTATAAAAGTGGCCAATCTCATAATTTGTGCTATACCTTTAATTCTTATTTCTTATTCTATATCTTAGGAGTCAATGACTGACCTCCAGGTTGACCATAGTTCATCGAATAGTGAATTAGTATCAGGTAAGACTGTTAGATGTGAACTCCCTCAGCTTTCTGTCTTTCCTCCAAACATAAGCATCAATTTGTATCTCTCCCCATCTTCCCATATCAGTGCAAGAGGTGTCTATTCCTTAGTCCAAGGTGAATCCTTCTGACTATGCTCTAGATCTTATCCTCAGAGCCTTCAATCACATACCAGTAAATGTGAAATTACAATTGTGATAAGTACTACAAAAGAGAGATTGACTTGAGTGTAATTAATTGAGTCTAGTTAGAAAGATTAGGGAACGCTTCCATGAGGGAATGACAATTGAATTGAGATCTGAAGGAGAGTAGAAATTAATTATGCAAAGAGATGAATAAGGAGAAATAGAGGCAGAGGGCACAGCATGTGCAAAGACCATAACATAGGAATTATATGTTTAGCAAACTGAAAGAAGGCCATTGTGACTGGAGTACAGGGAGTAGTAAGAAATATGATTGTAAGACAAGATTGGACAACCAGTTAGAGGCCTTGCATAGCCTTGTAGTCTATGTCAAAATATTGATGTTTATCTTTGGAGCAAAAGGAAGCCATAGATGTCATTTTAATAGGGAATGATGTGATCACTTTAGCTGCAGTATGGAAAAAGGACTAGAAAGTCCTTTTAGGAATGGATGTAAGTAAACCAGTTAGGAGGCCTACAGTAGTTTAGGAGAGAAATAATAGCACCTTGTACTAAGGTGGTGACATTGGAAATGGAAATAAGTGGGCCCATCTGATGGCTGTTTTAGGTAATGAAATTGACAGGATTTGGCAAATGAAGAATGAGGGAGATGGAGATGACTCCTGTTTCTGGCTTGCATCACTGGATACAAGGTGATGCCGTTCGCTGGAAAAAAATCTGGTTTGAGGAAAAGATCATGAATTCAGTTTTTAATATATTAAGTTATGAGTGCCTTTAATATGACTAAGTAGCAATGTCAAATAGGCAGTTGGATATGGAAGGCTGGAGATAGAAATTTGCGAGCCATCTACATATTGGTATAATTGAAGTTATTTTTGAAAATAAGAAAGGATGCCATAAGCACATCAGAAATACAGAGGAATTCTTAAAAATAGATGAGATCAGATTGATAAGTATATCAAGAGCAGAGAAAAACCACTGCAGAGATAAGAGTAGCTCTAGAGATACTCCAAACTCTTGGTCAATAATGCAAAAGACTATAGTAGAAGAGGCCCTGAAGGAATCGTCAAGGTGATAGATTAGGAACTACATTTGAAATGTCTGGTCCTTTTTTTATCCCCTTCTCATATTGGAAACACTGGCAGCTAGCAGTGCCTGCTGCCAAGATAAAACCCTGAGAACTACTACTAAACAAAGTGAACTATCAGAGGTTGGCTCCTAAGGGTCAATGTTGGGGCTGGATTTAGAAGCAGAGGAGAGTCTGAAGTTATTTCAGATTGCCACAAGGATAGCAGAGGAAGAAAAAAGTAAGAGAGGTATATAATTTTTTTGTTTGTTAACTCCAGGATAAAGATATAATATGGCCCTCTGAAGTGGGAATTCTCCTATAAACTTCAGTGTGGACACTGGCCAATTACAGCAGTGTCCCCATATAATCTACCATACCCAGAAAATGCAGGAGGACATCCCCACCAAGAACACAAGTTCCCAGAATGTCTTATCACTCTTCCAAAATCTCTAGAGGCAAGCTACTGTTTTAGAATTTATAATCATTGCCATACAAACAGAGATTCTCAAATGGAGGTATGCATAAGGCAACTGGGAACAGCCAAACCTTTGAAGAAAACTAGTGCTGTGGAAAAGAGGCAACAAATATAACAGGAGAACTAACATCTGATAGCAGAAAACTTTAAATATCTTTTTAGATACAAGAGGCCATTGAATCCATAATATAACAGCCTGCTATAAAAAATATTTATAGTCTCTGGAAACTAAAACTATTATAAAATTTAAAACTTAAATAAGTCTAATATTGGGATGAATTCAGCTGAAAATCAAATTAGTGAGCTAGAAAATAGACTAGAGGAACATTTCCTAGAATATAGTGCTCAAGAAATGCTTTTCTCTCCTTCCTTTCCCTTGTTTGCCTGGTTAACTTCTATGTTCTTCAAAAATAAATTCAGGTGTCGTTTTTACTGGGAAGCCTCTCCCGGGAGACCTCTCTTCTCTCTTTCTATTAATAGACGACTTACTCTATCCTGGTAGTTCTGTGGCACTGTGTATACTTCTGTCATGGGACTCAAAACAGTAGTGTAATTATTTTTGTTTGTCTTTTCCTCTTAGCCCTAAACCATTGAGAATTACAACTGTCTTTTATCTTCCTATCCTGTGCTTGGAGCATAATACAGTTTCAAGTGCTTGTTGAATGGGTCTTGTACTCTATTTAGAGAAAATAAACCATTAAACCATAATAAGCAGCATCTTCTGAAATCATAGTTTAAATATATGAGAAATGTCCTTGATTACTAGATTTATCAAGTTGATGTGTGAAAGGTTTAAGGAAATAGAAAATAGACTGTAATTTACAAACTGCTTGTATTCTAAGAATTCATTTGCTGATTGGTGTTTGAAACTTGGAATTCTGATTCCCATAATATTGTAATGGGTTAAGTTTTGAGCAGCCCACAGTATTCTATTTAACATATAATTAATTGTTGTAATTCTACCTTGGAATCTGGTAACTTTGTAACATGTTGAATAATTAATGATTTTATATTTAATGTGGAAGATTGAATATGCGTGTTTACTTCTCCTTTCTGAAACCCCACTAAAATAACAATAAAGGCATAAAAAAGGTTTGAAGCCACAAGGTTGAAAAAGATAGAAGAGATCTCAGCTGGTAAGAGATAATAAAAGTTTGCAATCTGAAAGGTAGGTGAATGAATTATAATTGACCTAACCAATCTAAAAAAAAATAAACTGAGAGGTAGGTGCCTAGAGTCCAGACAAACCAAGAAGCAAGCTTACTCAGGCTATAGGTTCAGGAATTAGAGGTATCACATTCCTGAAGGAATAGATATAAATAGTATTGAAAATAGGATTTTTGGTAATCTTTAGAAGTACCAGTTAGATGGTCTGATCCTTTCCCCAACACTGTGTAGCCAGGCAACTACTCTTTTTCCCACCCTGGCAGTCTAGAGACGTTGAATCACAGGGACTGGACTTAGGGATGCTCAGGGCAGGGATGCTATATGAAAAATTAGCAGTGGTGGGGAGGGAAGGGAATTAAGTGAAAGTCTGTGTACTTAGTTGTGAAATCCCCAGGCCCCTTGCCCGGGCAAATACACCCTAATGAGAAGATTGGAGGTTTCCTCTTTTGGAAACTTCTCTGCCCAGGAGAAGACTATATTCTGGCAGAAATGGCCTGGTCCCTGTCTAAATACTCCTCGGTAAAGCCCACCTCTTCCTAAGCCCCACTCATGATGCCATTTTAGTGCCTCATTCTTGAACACTCAAGATTTACCATGCTTGAAGTAAACATTTAAAATAAATGATAGATACCAAATAAAAAGAACCTTAACACAGACAGTACAAGGAAAAGAAATCTTTTTAAAAAGCCATAGTTTTGTTAATATCCTCAGGGTGATGAAAGAATGTTGTATCCATGAAACAAGTGCAGGCTGCTATAAAAAGGAGCATTCAGAGAACAAAAAGAATTTTTTAAAAATAAAAATATGAAATCATAAAATATTCTATAGAATTGGATGATAAATTTAATGAAATATTCCAGAAAGTTGAACAAACATCAGAGAGAAGATAAAAATAAAAATAGTGGAAATGGTGGCACAACTTTCTAAGTATACAAAAAGGGTGAGTTTTATGGTATGTTGATTAGATCTCAGTACAGCTGTTATTTTAAAAAGAAAAATAATTAGAAGATGAGTTCAAGAATTGTAACATCTGAAAAATAGTAGTTCCAGACATTATAGAGTAAACAGAAAGAAAATTATTAAACACATAAAACTAGAAATTTTTTTTAGAATTAAAAATGATCATGAGTATATATATTGAAAGAGCCTTTCAGATTCTGAACAGTGTGATCAGAGATGTGGAGAGCCAAGTTTGGACAGTGCAAACTAATTGTGCCCATCAAAATAAATGAAAAAAGTCCCACACTAAGGTACAACATTATATAATTTAAAAATCCCCAGGATAAAGAGAGAAATCCTTCAGTGTTCTTCAGAGAAAAAAATCAGTTGTAAATAAGCAACCAAGAATATGAATGGCTCTTCAGATACTTCAGTAATGCATTAAAAAATATGACTGGTCTTGAATTCTGAACAACTCCAGGAGCTAGAACATGGAAAAAATGCATTGAAAATTTTGAAGAGAACTGATTTTGCAGAGGCAGGATGGATCCCCGCTCAAAATTTGATTTGGATTTCAAGATTGTTGACACTGTCCACACACTGAGGGTATGGAAACATTTATTACTCATATAATGAGGCTTTCTGGGGAGAAAGGTGGCTTCCAAACAGGACTGAAAATGACTTGAGAGTGCAGGGAAAGGAGACTGGCCTGTGGTTTTCATGATGGTTAGAAGGTGGAACGTGGTTGAGATTTCCCATGAGTAGTTTGAACTTGCTACCATTGCCAAAAGATGGAGCACCAAGACTTTCATGTCACCTCACCCAGATGTAGGGCAGAAGAGGAAGAGGGAGCAGTAAGGTTTAAAAGCTGTCACACATCAAAAAATGGAAGCAGTCTCTTAAATATACTAACCTAGAATTCTGTACCCATCCAAACTGTCACTCAAGTGTTAAGATAGTATAAAGAATTTTTTTTTTTTTTTGAGACAGGGTCTTGCTCTGTTGCCTGGGCTAGAGTGCAGTGGTGTCATCATAGCTCACTGCAACCTCAAACTCCTGGGCACAAGCGATCCCTCCTGCCTCAGCCTCCCTAGTAGCTGGGACTATAGGCATGCACCACCACATCCAACTAACTTTTCTATTTTTTGTGGAGACGGGGTCTTGCTTTTGCTCAGGCTGGTCTCAAACTCCTGGCTTCAAGCAATCATCCCACCTCAGCCTCCCAAAGTGCTAGGATTACAGGCATGAGCCACCGTGCCTGGCTTTAGTATAAAGAAATTTTAAGACAGATTTATGCACCTTTTCTCAGAAATTGAAACAGATGCTCCAAGAAAACCAGAGAGTAAATCAATAAAGAAGAAATCACAGGATCCAGGAATCAGAGTCTCTAATACAAGAAATATGTGAAAGAATTTCTTCAGATAATGGTAAAGGGAAATCCCAAGAAGACATCTGTACAGCATGTCTAGAGAACAAACAATCCAAATTTGAGCAAGTGAATCAAGATCTCTAATAGCAATATTTCTTTAAAGAAAGGGAAAAAAAAGGACAAAAGGAGAGAAAGGGAGAGAGGAAAAGAAAAAAAATGGATAGATAACCTGGTGTTTTGTAAAATATTGAGAGGAAATTTATACTCTTGGAAAAATTGAGAAGAAATAATGATAAGTACTTAGAAAACTAATTTTAAAATTAGGTAATAAATAACTCAAAAGAAAGACAAAAACTTACAGCAAAAAGGTGATGAATGTATCTTATAGTACATGGCTTGGCAATGAATATATTTGAATAGTCATAATAATAGAAACATTGAGTGCATTTAATTTAGAAATATAAAGAAGGTGGCTATCAAAAGAAACAGTTAATAGAGCTGAAAGTAGTTTTCTCTACAGAGTAGGGAATTATGGTGAGGTATGAGACAAGAGATTGCAGTTTTTATTCTAAGCCTATAGAACTATTTGGCTTTTTAAAAATGTATAATTTCATAAAAGTGTAATTTTTTTTTTTGAGACAGGGTCTTACTCTGTTGCCTGGGCTGGAGTGCAGTGCCATCATCATAGCTCACTGCAACCTCAGACTCTTCTGCTCAAGTCATCCTTCTGTCTCTGCCCCCTGAGTAGCTGGGCCTACAGGTGCACGTCACCATGCCTGGCTAATTTTTAATTTTCTTTTTTAGAGACAAGGTCTTGCTATTGCCCAGGCTGCTCTCGAACTCCTGGCCTCAAGCAATCCTCCCATCTTGGCCTCCCAAAGTGCTAGGATTATAGGCATGAGCCACTGTGCCTGGCCAAAAATGTAATTTTTAAGTACATTTGAATTTCTAACTTGTGACACCAGAAACAATCTCCCACTAACACAGCATAAACATTTATTTATTATTTTCTCTATTTAACTACCAAGGTGGTGAGTTCAGGGCTTTTTCTTATTTTTGAGCCTGGCTTGAGTTCTGGGGCATGGTGGAATGGGTAGCTTTGCTGTAAGTGATATTCATGAAATTTTAAGGAATAGAAGGCAAGCAAGATATAACAACACATGAGTGGGAAGGATGAAGACAGAGCGAAAGAGCAAAAGTTAGCAAGGACGGGGCAGGACACTCTAGGGCGGTTGGAGTAAGGGAAGCAAAGGATGCTGAGAGGGACAGCTGAGAAGGTGGAGAAGGATGGCAGATTGGGCCAATCAATGTGTGTTGCAGTGGTTGGCTGAAGGAGATGGCCAGGTAGGAAACAATTGCCAGTTTAACAAGGTGGTTGGAATAGGAGAAAAAGTTGTGGTCAAGTCAAAGGAGAAAGGATAAAGAGTTAGTTGTCTCAGCTAGGTAATGGATGAGCAGAGACAGGCATAAGTGAGCTCCAGGGCAGGGGATAGTAGCTTTTCAGAAAAATCCTCCCCTTTGATCTTTTACCACCCCCCTCCCCAATTTTCTATCAATGTTGACCTCTATCTTGTCATATTGGAAGTGTTTAATAAATGCTGACTAAATATAGCAGAGTACGTTTTCCCTTTTTAAACTTTGTGGTTCTCCTCAACTTTTAATACTATATTCTATCCCTATCATTTGTTACACAGTTCTTCATTCTAGTCCACTCTTGTAGGCATGACTTTAAGACCTCTGAATCTGGAAAGATTCTTTGTTGAAATATTTTGCCCATTTTCTTATTAAGATGTATGTTTTCATATTATTGAGTTTTCAGAGTTCTTTATATTCTGGATTCCGTACATTTGCAAATGTTTTCTCCCTGTCTGTAGGCTGTCTTTTAATCTAGTCTCTTGAAGAGAAGTTTTTAATATTGGTAAAGTCCAATTTATCGTTGCTATTGTTTTATGAATCATCTTTTTAGTGTTATATCAAAGGAATCTTTACCTCAATGTCACAACAACTTTCTCCTGTGTTTTCTTTAGAAGTTTTGTAGTTTTAGGATTTACATATAGGTCTATTATCCATTTAGAGTTAATTTTTTACATGATGGAAGGTATGAGTGCCAAGTTTTTTGTTTTGTTTTGGCATATGGATATCTAGTTGTTCCACGATTTATTTAAAAGACTATCCTTTCTCCATTGCATTGCCTTTACATCGTGATCGAAAATCAGCTGCTTATATATGTGTTAGTCTATTTCTGGGCTCTCTGTTCAGTTCCTTTAATCTATTTGCATATGTTTAGGCTCATTGTTTTTTAGATGGAATAACTAGAATAACCCTTTCCTCTCCTCAGCTAGTTAGCTTACAATTAGTGGGTTCCATACATATAAAACTTGAATTTTTGAGCTAAGACTTATAACTGAACCAAAGTAGAGAGGGAGTAAGTTACAAAACTAAAATTTTGAAAAACAATTGGCGGCGGGGAGAAAAACAATGGAAGAGGATTATAGCGTATTTTATCAACATCAAAAATAGAATTAGTTTCTAAGGTTGAAATTAAGATGGTTTAAAATATTAGGCCATTTCAGTTGTATGTGGAAGCACTTTTACATTCTTAGTATACAATTAAGTACATACATGTCTACAGATTTGAATTTTTATGATTTCAAGTCTTTTTTCTATTGAAACATTTTACCCATTTTTTTTGCTTTTTTATCCTACAGGATTAAGTTTGCAGCATGATGTTTCCAGTTCTCTGCTGAGCTATTCAATCACAGACTCTTATACAGGATACAAGAGTTTTGAAGAGAGTTTAAGTAGCTTCCCATCACCTGAACTGTTCAGAGGATCAGATTATTTAGGTGAGAAAATAATTTCAATCTTAAATTGCTCTACTGTAGAAATTGTGCCTTTGTCCACAAATCTCCAATGAATAAAGGTGCCTTTTGAGGAGGCGTACTTTTCTTCCTCATCAGCACCTCCTTCCCCTGACCACTACCCATTGTGTTCCAAGCTCATTCACATAGGACTGTAGAGCAAAAGCCCTCAGATCAAGGAAAGATGAAGAAATGTCATTCAGCACTTACATGTAATGTATATCCAATTATTAACCAATTTTGCACATAATGAATGTACATACATTTTTTCTCTTGAACTGTGGACTATCTTTTATTTCCTGTATTTCTCTTACTTTTCAGCAAATAACTTAAATGTTAGCTAGGCCAAATCCCTGCTTGAATTTTCTCTATAAATAACACTTATTTGCATTTATTATATGTATAAACATAGCTTTTGGTTAATGATGGCATATTGAACACATGCCTTTGTTGACAACTTTCTGCAATGGCAGAAAATGGCTTTTTCCCCCCCCCCCCCCCCCCTTTTATAGTCATAAACCTGTAAGGACAAAGAATTAGGAGGAAGCATAATCCGAGCGTGGTGGCTCACGCCTATAATCCTAGCACTTTGGGAGGCCAAGGTGGAAGATAGCTTGAGGCCAGGAGTTGGAGACCAGCCTGGGCAACAAAGTGAGACCCTGTCTCTACAAAAAATAAAAAATATTAGTTGGGCACGGTGGTGTACGTCTGTAGTCCCAGCTACTCAGGAGGCTGAGGCAGGAGGATCTCTTGAGCCAAGGAGCTCAAACCTGCCTTGAGCTATGATTGCGCCACTGCACTCTAGCCTGGATGACAGAGCAAGACATTGTCTCAAAAAAAAAAAAAAAAAAGAAAAAAAGAAAAAGATAAGAAAAAGAAGAAAGAAAAAAACAGCATAAAGTTTGGAAAGCTAGAGAGAAGATTGTCTGATACACCAGACTTGTGAAAACTGAGTCCTAAATCAACAATATGAATATCAGAGAAACAAGCCAGTTGGCACTATAGTATCATAGATAAGCTCATAATTTGGCTGTACCAAATACTTGTGAAAAGATATGTCAGAAACATGAAAAATGTGGTGACTGCTCCTTTCCTACTGAGAGGAAGCCTGGAGATTTATGATGTTTGGAAACAGAGGGACTCTGGACTCGAGGACACTAGGTACTGTTAATAGCAAGAATGCTGTGGTATTTTGAAATGTTGGTCCCAATTACTTATTTCCCTGTAGTAGTATTATATATTCACATCCTTTCCATACCTTCATAATCGGTGGAGTGTACTTTTCCACTCTTTGGCTGTGTGGTTGGCCATGCCATTGCTTTGGGCGATAGGATATCAGTGAACAAAAATTAAGAAAAGCTTTGAGATTTGGTTAAATGGTTGAGCTTGTCCTGTTGTACTTTTGCTATTATTATGTAAATATATCCTAATTAGCTTCTGCCTTTCTTGTGGAACCCTAGAATGAGAGGTACAGAGCAGGGAAGTCCTAGGCAACCTGCAGATTGTGGAGAGTTGCCTCAGGTGATCTGCATACCTGTAATCTCAAGCAGAGCTGCTTGAGCCAACCAATAGACATGGGAAAGAAATGATTTTTGTTTTATGCCACTGAGATTTTGGAGGTGTTTACTACACAGCAAAAGCTGAGTGCTGCAGATAATGTACTGAACATAGAAGAGAGAATTAAGTGAAAGTGTACATCCCAAACTGTGGGATCTGCTCACCCAATGCTTATTCCCACCCCAGCCCAACAGCCCATTTCTCTGCTCAGCTGCCCAGACTTTAACCTTCCAGGCGGGAGAAAAAAGAGATTCTTTTTTCAGAAATCTAAGTAGCCCAGAAGAAAATATCTAAAGATACTGACCTCAGGAGTCCTTCAATGAAACTGACCAGTCAGAACACCCTACAGTGAAGCCAACTGTGTGATAAGCACCCCCCCCAGGTTATAGGGATTCCACATAGCCTTTTAAATATGAGCAGAGAGCTAAGTACTACCAGACTTCTGAGGAAAGCCTCTAACATGAAAAAAAAAAAAAGATATCAAAACAAAACAAAATGTAAGAGTGGCATCAGCAAGATGTTGCAATAGGAAGCCCTGGATCTCCCTGCTCCCCATGGACACACCATTTCAACAGCAATACGTGGACCGATACTGTTTGTGACAAATCCAGAAGCTAGTTGAGGGGCTCCTGTACTCTAGGCAAGCATGGGCCAGCCACATTTAAGCCCATAGGAAAATTTGAGACATCCATTTAACATAATGTCTGTCTGTGCTATAGCACTGTACAATTGGGAGGAAACTTCCAGCACCCAGCTTATCCCTGAGGGGAGAGACAAAAGACTGGACCACACATCCAGTGTTCTGAATTTTCTGAGGGATGCCTAGGGTAACTGACTTCTGTCATGCCTGTCTCAGAGTGCTGATAGGACCCAACATACCCTAGGTGCCTGGTGGCTGCTGAGATGGCAGTTTGGTCTAGCATGCGAGCATTCACCATAGGCCTTCCACCCAGCTTAGTGCAGAGCAAATGGGCAAACTCTCCCAGATCCCAGCTTCTCCCTGGGGATGGAAAGAGCTGGACAGTGCATCCAGTGTTCCAACTTTTCCTGGGGCTGCCTGTGGGACTAGCTTCTGTTCACCTGACTTGGAGTGCTGACAGGACCTGACATACTCTAGGTGCCTAGAGGCTGCCAAGAGCAAAGATGGTTGCTTGGACTAGCACAAAGATTTGAGAGGTTCACAGAATCTCTGGCTGGGCTGATTGGTGAGGGTGTTCTCCTATACAATGCCAGTCTGTAAGACTGGGAGAGGTGGTTGTTTTTTCTTATGTGCAGATTCTAACACCAAGTGTCCAGGAAAATGAAGAATGGAGAATTACAGTCTAAACAAAGGAACAAGATAAAGCCCCAGAAACTGACCCTAATGAAATGGAGATGTAGGAATTATCCAACAGCTAATTCAAACTAATCATCATAAAGATGCTCAACAAGCTCAGAAGAACAGTGCAGGAGAACAAAGTGAGAATTTCAACAAAAAGAAAGTTTTAAAAACAACCAAACAGAAATATCAGATCTAAAGAATGCAATAATTGAACTGAAAAATTCAACAAAGAGGTTTAACAGCAGACTAGATCAAGAAGAAGAAAGAATCAGTGAACTTGAAGACAAGTCATGTAAAATTATGCAGTTAGAGGAGAAAAAAGAAAGAATGATAAAAAGAAAGCCTACGAGACTCGTGGAACACCATGAAGTGGACCAGTGTGTGCATTATGGGAATCCCAGAGAAGAGAGGAAGGGCTAAAAAGCTTATTCAAAGAAATAATGGCTGAAAACATCCCAAATTTGGGGAATAAAATGGACATTCAGATCCAGGAAACCCAATGTACACAAATAAGAGAAACCCAAGAAATCCACACTGAGACACTATAATAGAATTGTTAAAAGCCAAAGACAAGAATTTTGAAAGCAGCAAGAGAAAAGTGACTTGACGTACGAGGGAAGCCTAATAAAACTATGAGTGGATTTCTCAGTAGAAACTTTGCAGGTCAAAAGAGAATGGTGTGATATCTTCAAAGTGCTGAAAGAAAAATTATCAGCAAATAATACTATGCCCAGCAAAACTGTTTTTAAAAAATGAAGGAGAGATAAGAACTGTCCCAGACAAACAAAAGCTGAGGGAGTTCATCACCACTAGACCTGCCTTAAAAGAAATGCTAAAGGAAGTTCTTCAGGTTGAAATTCAAGAACACTAAACAGCAACATGAAAGTATAAAACTATAAGGACAATAGTAAGTCCTTACCAATCAATAATTACTTTAAGCTGGGTTTGATGGCACATGCCTATATTCCCAGCTACTTGGGAGGCTGAGGTGGAAGGATCACTTCAGCCCCAGAGTTCAAAGCTACAGTGAGCTATGATTGTGCCACTGTACTCCAGCCTGGATGACAGGGCAAGACTTTGTCTCTTAAAAAACACAATAATGATGTAAATAGATTAAACTCCTCTAATCAAAAGACAGAGCAGCTGAATGGATAAAAGAACAAGATCCAACTAGATGCCATCTATAAGAGATTTACATTAGATTAGGATACACATACACTAAAAATGAAGAGATGGAAAAAGATATTCCAGACATATGGTAACCAAAAGGGAGCAGGGGTGGCTGTATTTATATCAGGCAAGATAGACTTTAAATCCGAAACTGTCATAAGAGACAAAGAAGGACAATGTATAATGATAAAAAGGCCAATTCATAAGGAAGATATAACAATTATAAATATAGATACACCCCAAATCAGAACACCTAAAAATATAAATCAAACATAGATGGAACTAAAGGTAGAAAGAGGCAGCAATACAATAATCGTAGGAGATTTCAATACCCCACTTTTAACCATGGATAGAACATTCAGACAAAATCGGTAAGGAAACAGCAGACTTGAACAGCACTATAGACCAAATGGACCTAATGGACATACACAGAACATTCTACCTAACAGCAGCAGAATATACATTTCTCATGCACACACAGAACATTCTCCAGGATAGATCACTTGTTAAGTCACAAAGCAAGTCTTAACAAATTTAAGAACATTGAAATCATACCAAGTATCTTTTCTGACCATAACGGAATGAAACTAGAAATCAGTAGCAGAGAGAATAGTTGAAAATTCAAAAATATGTGGAAATTAAACAATATACCTTTGAACAACCAATGAATCAAAGAAGAAATTACAAGGGAAATTAGAAAATATCTTGAGACAAAAAAGAAAACATAGCATACTAAAATGTATGAAATATATAGCAAAACCAGTACTAATAGGGAATTTTATAGCAATAAATAAGTTAGATTTCAAATAAACAAGCTAATGTTACACGTCAAGAAACTAGAAAAAGAACAAACTAAGCCCAAAGTCAGCAGAAGAAAGGAAATGATAAAGTTCAGAGCAGAAATAAATGAAATAGAGAATAGAAAAATAACAGAAAAAAATCAGTGAAACCAAGAGTTGTTTTTTGAAAGGATAAAATTGATAAACCTTTCATTAGGCTAAGAAAAAAGAAGACAAATTAATAAAATTGAAAGTATAAGAAGAGACATTATAACTGATGCCACAGAAATAAAATGAATCATAACAGACTACTGTGAACAATTATATGACAACAAATTGGATAGCCTAGAAGAAATGGATAAATTCCTCAAAGCATACAACCTAACAAGGTTGAATCATGAGGAAATATAAAATCTGAACAGACCTATAACTAATAAGGAGATTGAACCAGCAATCAGAAACCTTCCAACAAAGAAAAGTTCAGGACCAGTTGGCTTCACTGGTGAATTCTGCCAAACATTTGAAGAATAGTTAATGCAAATTCTTCTTAAACTCTTCTAAGAAAATAGAAGAGGAGAAAACACTTCCTAACTCATACTTTGAGGGCAGTATTACCCTCATACCAAAGCCAGGCAAATACTACAAGAAAAAACAACTATAGGCCAATATTCCTGATGAAAATAGACACAAAAGTCTTCAGCAAAATACTAGCAATTGGAATTCAACAGCACATTGAAAGGATCATACACCATGCATATCTCTGGGATGCAAGTGTGGTTCAATATACAAAAGTCGATTAATGTGATATATCACATTAACAGAATGAAGGGTAAAAATGACACAATCAATTCAATAGATGCAGCAAAAGGATTTAACAAAATTCAACATCTTCTATGATAAAAATTCTCAGAACTAGGAACAGAAGGCAATTACCTCAACATCATATTCAGTGGTTAAAAAACTGAAAGCTATTCCTCTAAGATCAGGAAGAAACAAGACAAGGATGCCCACTCTTACCACTTCTATTCAGCATAGTACTAGAAGTTTTGGCCAGAGCAATTAGGCAACAAAAAGGTATAAAAGCATCCAAATTGAAAAGGAAGAAATAAAATAATCTGTTTGCAGATGATGTGGTCTAATATATAAACCCTGAAGACTCCACTGAAAACTTATTTGAACTAATAAATGAATTCAGTAAAATTGCAGATTATAAAATCAACATAAAAGAATCAGTTGTGTTTCTGTATACTAACAACAAGCTATCCAAAAAGGAAATTAAGAAAGTAATCCAAATTATTATATCATCAAAAAGAATGGAATACTTAGGAATAATTGAAAACCATTTATCTGATAAAAGGATAAATATCTAAAATGCATAAAGAGCTCCTATAACTCAATAGCAAAGAACAAAACAAAAAAAATTCTTGATTAAAAAGTGGACAAAGAACTTGAATAGACGTTTCTCTGAAGAAGACATAGAAATGGTTAACAGGTATGTTAAAAATGTTCAACATCACTAATCATCAGAAATGTGCAAATCAAAACCACATTAAGATATCACCTCATACCTGTTAAGATATCTATTGTCAAAAACCAAAAAGAAAAGATAACAAATGTTGGCAAGGGTCTGGGTAAATTGGAACCCTTGTACACTGTTGGTGAGAATGTAAAATGGTGCAGCAGCTATGGAAAACAGAGTGGAGGTTTCTCTCAAAATTAAAAATAGAACCACCAAGTGATCAAGTAATCCCTATTATGGATATTTATCCAAAATAATTAAAATCAGGATTGAGGTGTTATTAGCACTCCAATATTCATTGCGGCATTATTCACAATAGCCAAGATATGGAAACAACCTAAATGTCCATTGACAGATGAATGGACAAAGAAAATATGATATATACATGCAAAGGAATATTATTCAGCCTTAAAAAAAAGAAATACTGCCATTTGCAACAAATGGATGAACTTTGAAGACAATTATGCTAAATGAAATAAGCCAATCATAGAAGGCCAAATACTGCATAATTCTATTTACATGAGGTATCTAAAATAGTCAGACTCATAGAAGCAGAGAGTAGGATGGTGGTTGACAGGATGTGGCGGGATGGGAAAATTAGGAGTTGCTATTGAATCGGTATTAAGTTTCAGCTATGGAATATGAGTAAGTTCTAGACATCTGCTGTACAACACTATTCCCATAGTTAACAATACTGTATTGTGCACTTAAAAGTTTGTTAAGAGGATAGATCTCATGTTAAGTGTTCTAACTATAATAAAATTTAAAAGAAGAAGATGAGGAAGAACCAAGAAGAAATAGAAACAAAGCTAGGAGATGGAAATAATGAAAAAAAAAAAGTCTTCATTGAGATAAGAAAATATATATTGTATCCATTAAATAAGAATAGAATGGTATAAGGTAGAGAGTATTCCAAGAATAATTAAAAGCAATAGCAAAATGGAAAACTCAGTAGAAGGATTAGAAGATAAAGTTGAGGAGCTTTCCCAGAAAAAAAGGATCATAAGGAAAAAAAGGAGAAAATAAATTAAAAAGATTGAAATTTAGAGGGGAAAAAAAGAGAAACAGTACATGAAATCTAACATCAAATAATAGGAGTTCCAGAAAAAGATAATGAAAAAAACAGAGGGAAGACAATTATCACAGAAATAATTCAAGAACATTTTCTGGAGCTAAAAAATATTAATTTCTGGGTTAAAGGGACCACAGTGTGCCTAGTGCAATAGATGAAAAACACCAAGGCACAGCATTATGAAACTTCAGAACCCAGGGAATGGAATAAACAGAATGAATTTATACAATTTGGTAGAGTTTGGGATTAAATAAATGAAAAATACACAGAACACTAAACAAATGAGAAAAAAAGACTTTTATTGACTTCAGGAAAAATAAAAGGTGGTTGTGGCATACCACCAGAGTAAATCTTTATTAGCATTTTTGTACCATTTTATCATAATGTCTACACTGAATATTGATCTAACTGAATATGTGATATAACAGTATGGGAACAATGGGAGGGGTGGGAAAGGTGGGGATGGGGGATGTAAGAAGGAATAGCCTCATTATTACATAGTGGGAAGTCGATAGGAAGCTTAAAACTGATGTCAAGTAATAGCAATTTAAGTACAGTCATCCCTCTGTGTCTCTGGGGGATTGGTTCCAGGACCTCCCTCAGATAACAAAATCTGCGAATGTTCAAGTCCTGATATAAAATGGCATAGGATTTGCATATAACCAATATACATCCTCCTGTATTCTTTAAATCATCTCAAGGTTACTTATAATACCTAATACAATGTAAATGCTATGTAAATAGTTGTTACACTGTATTGTTTGGGGAATAATGACAAGAAAAAAGAAGTCTGTGTGTTTAGTACAGATGCAGTTTTTCTTCCAAATATTTTTGTTCTGTGTTTGGTTGAATCCACGGATGCAGAACCCGTGGATAAGGAGGACCAACTGTATGTTATTTAGTGATATGATTTTTAATGGGGCATAGGTAAAACTTATACATAAAATATGAGAACCAGCCCACATGTATGCTGCCTGTCCCTTAGGTCAATAATCTTTATGGAGCAAAAATCAAAGGAAGGCAAAGTTAGAGAACTAGAATAGGCCATAGGTTATTTACTATCTTGATGCCGTCAAGTCTAATCTTTTTGTTCTGTCTCATCAAAACCTTCTTCAATTACCATAAGTTGGTACGGGCTGGGGCCCTGAGTTGAGGAGGTGGGAAAGGTAACCCTTGCAGGCTGTTGTTCAGAGTTTTATGCCATTTCCCCTCTGCTTCTTTAGATTGGGAGTGTCCCAAGTTGAAAGACCACATGCAATGGAAGAATTCCACTCTTCTGGATACCAGTAAAGCAGTAACAATAGAGAAGGCACCACAGTTTTCAAATCTCTCTGCAATTTTAAGTGAGTTTCACATTACAGGGGACCATCCCTCATCTATGTTGTAAAAGCTAAATATTTTCTCTCTTGAATGATTTCTAAGCTAAGTTATTCAGTTGGATTGCCTTTGGCTACAAATTATATCTAATAGTTGCTTAAGTACATACAGGTTTGCTTTTTTAAAAATTAAAAAAAATTTTTTTTAGAGATGGGGTCTGGCCATGTTGCCCAGGCTGGACACAAACCCCTGGGCTCAAGTGATCTTCCAGCCTCAGCCCAAGTAGGTGGGACTACAGGCAGGTGCCACTGCACCTGGCTGGGTTTACTTTTTTATAACTTTTTATTTTGAACTAATTTTAAACTTGGATAAAACTTGCAAAAACAGTACAGAGGATTCCCATATAGCTCTCACTCAGCTTTCCCTAATGTTACCTTATATAAACCTTAGTACAATGATCAGAACCAGGATATTAACACAGGTGTAAAACTATTAACTAAACTATAGACCTTATTCAAATTTTACCAGTTTTTCCATTAATGTCTTTTCTTCTGTTTCAGTATCCTAACCTGGATCCCCCATTGCATTTAATTATCATTTTTCCTTAGTCTCCCACAGTCTGTAACAGTTCCCTAATCTTTCATAATCTTGTTACTTTTGAAGATGATTGATAAGTTATTTTGTTGAATGTCCCTCAGTTTGGATTTGTCTTGATGTTTTCTCATGATTGTAACTAGGTTATGCAATTTTTAGTAAGCATGCTATACAAATGATGTTGTGCCCTTCTCAGTGCATCAGATCATATCATGGGCTTTATGATGTCATTATTTTGTATCACTAGTGATGTTAAACTTCATCACTTGGTTAAGGTAGTGTCTGCTGAGTTTCTCCAATGAAAAGTTACTATTTTCTCTTTGTAATTAATAAGTAATCTAGACAAAGGTATTTTGAGACTGTAAATTCTGTTTCTCCTCAAACTTCAGTTCACTAATTTTAGCAGCTGTCAGAGGAACCAGTTGATTGAAATGTTATTACTGTGGTGTTTGTCTGATGATGATTTTATATTCCACTCTTTCATGCTACATTTATTGTTTGGAATTCTACTATAAAAGAAGAACTATCTCTTTTCTGCCATTTGTTTATTTGATTACTTATATCAGTGTGGACTCATAGATATTTTATTCTATGGGCTAAAATCCAATACTTATTTATCTACTTATTTATTTAATTCTAGGAGATATATAAAGTAGTTTTGGAAGTGTTAACCCAGACCCCTGTGAGAAACACATTTATTAAATAGATTACAGTATTTATGTATAGTTCTTTCTTATCTTTAGCATTATAGTGTCCAGTCAAAATACTAATTTTCCAAAGTTACATAAGTTAGTTCTCTTTTTTCCCACACTATTTAGTGTATTAGAAGTGTTATTCTCTTGTAATATGTATAGTTAGATCCATTTGTTACTGTTGGATTCAATTTTGGGTTCACCCATATTTGATTTTGTTTATTTATTCAGGGGGTAATGTTGAAGGTATATAAAATATTACTATTGTTCTAAGAGTCACAGCTATATAAAAAGTTATTCTCAGAAATTATCAATTTCTGCTTCTTCTTCCTGCTACCATTCTCCTCTTCTTTCTACCCCTTTCCCACCCATTCTCTGTAGGTAACTAGTCTCTTTAGTTTCTGGTTTATCCTTCTTGTATTTCTTTTGTATAAATGAGCAGATACCTGTGTATTTCCTTATATCCTCCTCTTGTTACATGAAGGAAACCATACTACATAGCTACTCTTTTTCACTTTGCTTTTTCCACTTAGCAGTGTGTACTAGAAATCACTCCATATGGGTTTATCAAGATCTTCCTCATATTTTTTACAGCTGCATAGTACTCCACTGTGTGGATATACCTTTGTTTATCCAGCCACTCTCCTGTGAATTGGATATTTAAGATTTTTCTCAATATTTAGCCACTACAAGTAATGCTGCAATGAATAAGCTTATGATATATATTTTCATGTTATTGGCAGTGTGTCTTTAAGGTAGATTTCCAGAGGTAGGATGGCTGGGTCAAAAGGTAAGTGGATATATGGTTTTGTTGCATATTGATGAATTTTATTGCATAAGGATTAAAATAATTTGCATTCCCACCAGCAATGTATGAAAGTGCTTGTCTCCCCATATCTTCACCAACAGAATGTGTTGTCATATTTTTAAATTTTTGCTGCCCTAATAGGTGAGAAATGATATCTCTGTATTATCTTAATTTGCATTTCCCTAATTATATGTGAGTTTAAACATTTTTCATATATTTGAGAGCCATTTTTATTTTCTTTTTGTGTGTGTGAATTTTTCTTTCATGTCTTTCTCCCATTTTTCTATTTGATTTTTCATCCTTTACCCTCAATTTTTAAGAGAGAGAGATATAAAAATATAAATTAAAAAAAAATTTTTTTTTAAGATACAGGGTCTCACTCAGTTGCCTGGGCTAGAGTGCGATGGCGTCATCACAGCTCACTGTAGCCTCTAACTCCTGGGCTCAAGCAATCCTCCTGCCTCAGCCTCCTGAGTAGCTGGGACTATAGACATGCACCACCACGTTTGGCTAATTTTTTAATTTTTATTTTTTGTAGAGACTGGGTCTTGCTATTGCCAGGCTGGTCTTGAATTCCTAGGCTCACATAATCCCTTGTTTTAGCCTCCCAAAGTGCTAGGATTATAGCTGTGAGCCACCCCGCTCAGCCAAGAGTTCAATATATTTTAAGAATATTAGCCTTTTGTCTGGGGTATATATTATGAATATTTTCTCCCAGTTTGTCAGTTGTCTTTTTGTTTATGGTATTTTTTGTCATGCAAAAATTTTTTATTTATATTGGGTTTACTTTTCTCCCATACCAGTGCAGACCTAATGTAGCAGCTCACTAATATCATCTAGACCGTAGGCTCTTATATCAACACCTAACAACCAAGTGTGTTGGCTTGTTACCTCATAGTTGCAGGATGGTTGCTAAACCTCTAGGCATCATGGCCATGTTCCTGGCAGAAAGAATGAGAAAGGGCAGTAGTAGCCACTCATGTCTCCTTTTATTAGAAGAGCAAAAGGTTCTCAGAAATTCCCTAACAGACTCCTACTTAGGTCTATTGGCCAGAATTGGGTCATATATCCTCCCTACTACTTGGGAGACTGAGAAACCAAATATTTTGCTTTCTTATCCTCTATAGTGATAGAAGGCAAGGGAAAATGCAAAAATGGAGAAGGGGAATAGGAGTAGATGTTGTCAGCCCACCTATGAGAGCCTGCCACTAAGCAAGGGGAATATCAGTCAGAGAAATAAACCCTGGGTTAGGTGTTCTTTATGGGAAAGTTGATAACAGTCTGGATGGTGATATTTCTAACAGTGTTTAAAGGCCTTGTCTTCTGTGTTATGTTTAGTTTGGCAACTCCTTTGCTGATGTAAAGTGCTCAGAGAGCAGCCTGTTTCTTTAGCAAGTGTTTGGGTTGGGCTCTTTGTCCACTGCAGATGTCAAAAAACCTAACTCAATGTTAGGTTAAAAAGGGAATTTATTACCACATGTACCTGAAAAATTCCGCAGTAATCAGATGCATATGCAACTTGATCCAGAGTTTCAAGTGATAACAGTAGGACCCATTTCCCCTCTATCTCTCAGCTTAGGATCCCTCTGTGTGAGTTACACTCTCAGCCAAATCTTTTTATATGGCAACTCTTTCTAGCTCCAGGCTTATATACTCACAGTCTCAAATCCAGTGGAAAAAAATGCTTATCTTTCCCAACTACTTGAACAGTTGGACCTTACACATTGGCTTAAATTAGTTCATATGCCTATCTCTGAACCAGTCACTTCGACCAGGGAGATTCAGGGCTCTTACTGCATTGAATTATAGGCTATGCCTGAACCATCAGAAGAAAAATCAGGGGACTATTACTAACAAAAACAGAGAGTAGATGCTATATGATGTGTCCACTGTAGTCCTTTATGTTTTGAGAACCTTGCTTTCAAGGAAATGCTTGGGAAACACCATTCACTTTACATCCCCTTAACTGTAGAGATTTAAAAATTTTAATCTAATCTAAGCAATGTGCTGCAGCAGCTAGTTTACTACTGCCTCATGCACCTGAGGCAGTAAAACGTTGGTAGGAGACATTCTCTCGACTACCATCTAGTCAGATAGTAGATGCATCTACTAGTATGCATATCTATATATTTGGTATTGGACTAAGAACCATGAGACCTAAGTTTAAAGTCCCAGATATTCAGCTGTTAGTTTTGTAACTTAACCAGTTATTTTTTTCTTATATGTAAAATGGGGGCCAGGTGTAGTGGCTCACACCTGTAATCCCAGCACTTTGGGAGGCTGAGGCAGGAGGATTGCTTGAGGCTAGGAGTTTGAGACCAGCCTGGGCAACATAGTGAACCCATCTCTACAAAAAATAAAAAAATTATCTGTGTGTGTTAGGTGCCTGTACTCCCAGCTATTTGGGAGGCTGAGGCAGGAGGATGGCTTGAACCTGGGAGTTTGAGGTTGCAGTGAGCTACGATGACACCATTGTACTCTAGCCTGGGCAACAAAGTGAGAAGCTATCTCTAAAATAAAATAAAATGGGGATAATAAATTGGTGTATTTGCCTGACAGGACTGTTGTAAGAATTAAGTAAGATAATAGAAGTAAAAATACCTCACAAATTATAAAGAGCTAAAAAATATATATATATATATTTATATATATATAAAATAAAGAACTATTCAAATACAAGGTGACTGATTCCTGTATCTCATAAAATTTTGCAACATTTTTGTTTTACTTTGGTATTTTGAAAATACTTCTATCTAATTTAAGTGGCAGACATAAAAAACAATATAAAAAGATAAAATTATAAAAATAAACTGCACTGTCACCATATATCTTGGGGGAAATATTTATTTTTAACTAGAGTAATTTTAGCCTCTGGTTTGTCTTTGAATTATATTTCTAACAGATTTTTAAAATTTCCTGTCCTAGGTACCTCTTCAGAAGATTATCAGAAATGCCATAAAAAAATGTAAGAACTAAAAAATTTAAAGTTATTGTGCTTTTGAGAATCTTGTATTCTAATAGTTATGTAGCAAGTATGATTGTCAGTCCACAAACTCAGGTGTTCATTCATTCAATGTTTGTTGAGGGCTCACTATGTGTCAGGACTGTTCTAATTGCTAGAGATATAGCAGTGAACAAAGTTGATTAAAATCAAAATCTCTGCCCTCATGGAGTTCACATTCTAGTTGGAAGAAATGGACAATGAACAAATAAGCAAGGAAATTTATACTGTGTTATATGTTAATGAATGCTATGGAGAAAAGTAAAGCAAGATGTGAGCTAGGGATTACTGGGGTAGAGATTTGCTATTTTAAGTAATGTGGTTAGGGAAGTCATCATTGAAAGGTAGCATTTGAGCAGAGACCTTCTAAAGAAGCACACAGAGCAAGCTGTGTGACTGACTGGGGAAAGACTGTTTCAGGTAGAAGGAAGACCCAGAGCAAGGCCCTGAGGCAAAAAAATCATGGAACTTCTGGAGCGGAGAGAGGTAGGAGATGAAGCAGGAGGCAGACCATATAAAGCATTGTAGGCCAAGGTAGGTGAGTTGGGTGGCCTTTGAAGAATGATATGACTTATGTTTTAGAGGAATCACCCTGGCTGCTGTGATGAGAATAGGCTATGGGGAGGCAAGGAATTAGGGTGATTATATTTAGGAGACTATTGCCCTAATCTAGGCAAGAAATACTGGAGTATGAACCAGAATGATAAGAGTAGAGGTGGTGAGATGTGGTCAGATTTTGGATATATTGTGAAAGTAGAATTAACAGTATCTGTTGATAGACTGAATGGTGGGATGTGTGAGAGAAAGTATTAAAGGCTGACTGTACAGTTTTTTTTTGAAAGTTTGACTCCACAGTTTTGACTTAATAGCAGATCTGTAAAATAACATTTTACAAAACCCTTCTGATGTATTTTTGATCTTACATAAGTTATTTTGTTTAAGGTGAATTAGTATATTTAAGCTTCATTTTGTAGAAGATTGTCATTAAACATTTTATTAATTCACACTGGCTTTTAATGAATACTGTTGCAAATTTGGATATTCACCTTAATGTACTGATTTTAATAATTTTAATCTTGCTCTTTCCTTCCTTGGTTTCCTTTAAGTCTTGCTTCCTGCTACTGTAAAATTGACGTTCTATTCTGGTCCCTGCACAATTGCCCAAATTATTTCTGTTTCTCTCTTAAAGTAAGAAGGCTATAAGGTACATTTTCATTGTTTTAAATTCACACCATATGAAAGTCAGTATTATGGGGAAAATAATCAATACTTGTGGATCACAAATGATTGTATCATGTTACTAAATTCAATTAGTCTTCTAATCTAATTTTTTATATTCCTGGTAGTCTGAAATAATCTCTGTTCATTGTGAATTACCAAAAAGTTAATGCTTTCCCTATGTAGGATTCCTTATTGGATTAGGACTTTCCACCACATGTACACTGATTACTTGTAACTCTGTAAAAGCTTGAGAACAGATTGACCTTTGTTGGCCCTTGGGAGCTAATAGCTATAGTTTATTCATATAATTGTTTCTAAAAACACTGTATCTACTAGTATTTATTTCAAGCAACTCTGTATCGGATGGATTTTTTACAATGTGATGTCAATATCTCTTGCCTTTGAAGTTCAAAAAAAAAATGGAGTTGCCATTTATTAAGATGGGGAAGACTGAGGAGAAACATATTACTGGGGGAAGAGTTTGGTTTGGGGCATGTAGATTGAATGGTAGGGTAGATATGAGAGAGACAGAATCTAAGTTCAAGGAGGTGGTCATAGTCTGGATCATGAGAGTTTTGAAGTTTATTTTATCCTAAATGTGATAAAGGCTTCTGAAAGATTTTCTGTAGGACTATAGAATATAATGAAATTTTTAAATCACCTTAGCCCTCAAAGGATTTGAAGGAATTTATAGAAAATTCATACAAGTTTAAAAACAAAGTTAGGAGATACCATGAAGAAAGTGAAAAGACAACCCAAAGAATGGGAGAAAATATTTGCAAATCGTATATCTGAAAAGGGACTTGTGTCTAGAATGTAAAAAGAACTCTTACAACTCAACAGTGAAAGGGCAAATAACCCAATTTAAAAATGGGCAAAGGATCTAAAAGACCTTTCCAAAAGAAAATATACAAATGGCCAATAAAAGATGGAATGCAAATCAAAACGACAATGAGCTACCACTTCATACCCACTAGGACAGCTATAATCAAAGACAGATAATAATAAATGTTAGCTTGAATGTGAAGAAACCTTCCTGCCTTACTGGTGGGAATTTTAAATAGTCAGTCTGCTTTGGAAAACAGTTTGACAGTTCCTCAAAATGTTAAAAATGTTTTGAGGAACTGCCAAACCATATGACCCAGCAATCCCTCCTAGGTATGCACACCTAAGAGAAATGAAAACATACATATACACAAAAACTGCTACAAAAATGTTCACAGCTTTATTTATAATAGCAAAAAAAAAAGTGGATACAGCCCAACTGTCCATCTACTGATGAATGGATAAATAAAAAATCCATACAATGGAATATTATTCAGCAACAAAAAGTAATAAAATATTGGTATAGGCTGCAAAATGGATGAACCCTGCAAACACTATGATAAGTGAAAGAAGCCAGTCACAAAATACCACATATTTTATTATTCCATTCATATGAGATATCTATAATACACAAATCTGTACAGACAGAAAGCAGATTAGTGATTGCCTAAAGCTGGGAGGCTTGGGAAGAAATAGAGATTAACTGCTAATGGATACAGGGTTTCTTTTAGGGATGATGAAAGTGTTCTAAAATTGGTTGTGGTAATGATAGTTGCACAACTCTGGATATACTAAAAACCATCAAGTTGTTTTAAATGGGTGAGTTAATATGGTATGTGAATTATATCTCAATAAAGCTGTAAAAAATGTTAAGACCAGGGAAACCAAGGAAATATAATTTTTAATAGCAGATATAGATAGGAGGACAGGGAATTAGAACAAAAATAAGCCATAAGAGTTAGGAGTAAGATGCTTAATTGAGTCAAATTTAGCTATGAACTACTTAAGATACAAGGAAAGTCTATAACTATTTGATAGATTTCATTTTCTTCACGTAATCATGTACAACTCTTACTGTCTGGATTTTTGCCAGAATTAAATGGCAAACAGTACCGTGTTGTCTTCTTTGGTGGGAGTCTAATGTATAGATATTCTGAGCTTGATGGGAGTGTAGGGGTGAGGATTGATATAATTTTTTTTTTTTTTTTTGAGACAGGGTCTTGCTCTGTCTCCTGGGCTAGAGTGCAGTGGCGTCATCGTAGCTCACTGCAACCTCAAACTCCTAGGCTTGAGTGATCCTCCTGCCTCAGCCACCCGAGTAGCTGGGACTACAGGTGTGTGCCACCATGCCCGGCTAATTTTTCTATTTTTTGTAGACTTGGGTTCTCTCCCTTGCTCAGGCAGGTCTCACACTCCTGGCCTCAACGGATCCTCCCACCTTGGCCTCCCAAAGTGCTAGGATTATAGGGGTGAGCTACCGCACTCGGCCTTAATATATTTTTGAGTGCAGATTTTTGTGGAACTTTTGCATTACCCAGCCAAAATTCTTACTTATTGTCCCTCTTCACAGAGATAAACGTGATTAGATTTCTGTCTTAGAGCAATCACTCTTGCAGTAAAGAAAAAGATGAATTGGAAGGAAGGTTTAATTGAAGGGGAAACTGCTGTGGCATTCCAAGAGAGGCATATGAGGACCTGAACTTTAATAGCAATGATTGCAGAAAGGAAAAATATGAGAACAATTCAGGACGGATAGCCAATAGTTTTTAATGACTGACTGGAAGAAGATGGAATCCAAGTTGGCCCCCAGCCCTCTGACTTAGGAAACTGGATGAACAATAACTTATTCACTAGGTGAGAGAACACAAATAGAAAGCAAGAGAGGGTTGGGGTGACACAAAGTTCCCTACAGCACTTTGAAGTGGAGATGTCCAGCAAGGAGGTAGATGTCCCAGCTTGGAGAGCAAGGGAAAGGTCCTGGGCTGAAGGCATAGCTGTCTCCTTGGGAAAGTATGTAGAGCGAGAAGAGAATAGCGGTAGTGTGATAGGCTCCTTATAAATATGTTGCTTGTATCTAAATGGTGAGATATTTCTGAAGAAAAGAAACTCTATTAACTGTTACTCTTGGGTGAATTGTTCTTCAGTGAATGACAGTGAAAATTGTACAGGTAAATGACTAAAGCCCAGAAATGATAATAGACTCACTTTTTTAAAAAATCCCTTCAATTTGCAATGTAATATATACTTAAGAAGGAAGGAGTGATATTTGTATAATAACAATACCAGGTTTGTGTACCTATTATGTACTAGACAACTGGCATTTTCTTTAATTAAGTAGCGCATTCACAAAGTTAAAACCCTGCAACCTTGACATAGTAGCGAATGGCGAAAGGGAGTTTTATTTACATTGCTATAAGATCTGTGCCTGTATACTGAAATGGAGCAAATATACTAGAACACTAGATTATGTGTATCTGATCGAGTTTCCTGTCTCCCCTAAATGCTGCCCTCTCTAAAAAATACAACCTACCACTTGTATGTGCAAAGAAAATATAGCTTTATTTCTTAGAAAAATAACTGGTCTAAACTTCTCATAGGCCCTCATCACCCTTCTCCCCAATTTAGCTGGGAAATGATGAGTTAAACTTACTTACTGTCATTCAGTTACTTCTAGTTCAAAGTCCGTTTTGGGTGAATCTCAGATTTTCTCCCCATTCTGTATTCCTGAGAATGGCATATTAGGTAGGTGATCATACCTCTTGATTTGCCTGGGACAGTCCCAGTAAATGACCGTTGTTCTGACATAATTCTTAATAGAGCACCCTTTTACTCTCAGAAATGTTACAGTTGGGCAAATAGTCACCCTAGAGGTGTATAGGCATAGGGGCAGACCTTATGTAGCCTTGTAGCAAGGGTGGGGGAAGGCTGAGGTGGCAGCCTGAGGGTATCTGGGATCCATAAGCTGTCTGAATCTTTACTGATTTATGCTGCCATTTCCTAGATTGGTTCTATACCTGGTCTGGGCTCCACTGATAACATCATTGACTGGTAAACTTAAGGCCTCATTTAGGACCTGAGGACCTTGCTGATTTTCCCTCACCTTAGCTTTTGTTCTTCCCCAAACTCTTTGATTCTCATTGAAGTCCTCTATCCAGACTTTCACTAGACTGCCTTTTGGCAACCTTTGTGGTAGAGTCACCTCACCACAGCACCCCTGTACCAGGTATTTTGGCTCTAAATTTGGCCATTTCCTGCATTGCCCTTAGTGTATGGAACCTTGAGAACTTGATCACAATGCACAGGAGTTAAGGGAATCCCAGTAGGGCTAACTAAGGCCTCCTCTTTGCCTGAACGTCCCAAACTCTTATTTTAATGTTGAGTTTTCACTTGTGTGGACATCTAGAATTTAAAACAGGGAGTTTGGCACATGCCCCCTCTACTTCTGGCTTTCTCTTCTCTTCAATAGGTAGATGTTATTGTCCTACCTATTACCGCCATCTCCAGATTTTGGGCTTCAGGGAGAGAAGTCAGTTCCCACTGTCTAACTGCTATTTCCTAAGTATTTGTCCCTCTTCTCTTTCTAATAATGCTCTAGGCTGGAAGGTGTGGTGGAGGGATTTCTTTTTGTTTTTATTCTGAGTTTTTTCTTTATCATATGGCTGTCCTAGTCCATTTTTTGTTGCTTGTAACAGAATACTTGAAACTGGAAAATTTGTAAAGAAAATAAATTTGTTTCCTATGGTTATGGAGGCTGAGAAGTCTAAGGTTGAGGGGCTGCATCTGGTGAGTACCTTCTTCCTGGTGCGGGCTCTCTGTGGAGTCTTGTGGTAGAAGTCATCACATAGCAAGGGGGCTGGGCATGCTAGCTCAGGTCTCTCTTTCTCCTCTTATAAAGCCACTAATGCCACTCCTGTAATAATCCACTACTCATTTACTCCATTAATCCATTTATGAACTAATTCATTCATGAGGGCAGAGCTCTTATGACCTAATCACCTCTTAAAGGCCCCACCTCTCAGTACTACCACATTGAGATTAGGTTTCAACATGAGTTTTGGAAGGGACAAACATTCAAACCACAACAATGGCTAATAGTAGAACTCTCTGGTTGTGTCTTAACTTATGTGGGTTAATAGGAACTTGAAGAATATAGCAAAAAGTTAAATGTGGTTTTCATATTGTCTTAGAGTTTGGACAGTGGCTTCATAGAAAAAAACAAAAGTACCCCCCCCCCCCGTTCTGTGTAGAACCATCTATGTAGAATTTGTAAAAGTGAGAATAAAACCCAATTCTGCCAGCATTAGCCTGTTACCCATCTCCTAACTATTTAAGAAAAGGCTAAGAATACACTGAAAGGATGAAAAGACCAAGAATGCTTATTTCTTTGATAAGAGTTATTGGTATCACATGCAAGGAGGAAGGAGACTTCTCTTCTGACCTCAACGCAAGAGAGGAAGCTCCAAGAGAACCATTTGGAAGGTTCAACATATGTCCCCTGGGATTTGGTTTCTGACTTAACACCTGAAAAGTCTAAAGGGAAGAGGGTCTGTTAGGTGCTTGAGTGGCAAAATAAAGAGGAAGGTAGATGTACTTTCAGAATTTGACATGACAAAGGGTTTGAGTATAATGCCTATTATAGGTCAGTCATGAATCCCACAGAAAGGGGCTAATTATGGATCATTTTGAAAGGGATCATTCCCAGTATGACTTCCTACAAAGGGTGAAGTAACCTCAATCAAAAGAGGCTGGGCGTTCTATCATCAAATGCAAAAGCTGAGGATATCATAAGTAGCAGCAAGTGAGAGAGCCCCAGTGATAGGGAAATCTCCAAAGAACCCTTCAAAATACTTCCATGTTTGAAAGAGACAGCATTTGGTTATGTATCATACCCAAAAGGTAACAATGCCATATAACGGTATCAATCAAGATCAAGAAAGACCTTTCCTGTCCCTTTTTACAACTCCTTTCCTCTAATCCTCTGCCGGAGGAACCCAAAGAGTAGCTGCCAAATAGGCGAGAGAGAAGAACAAGAAATAGAGATGAAACCAATAATGGTTGCTCTCCCCACTGCATGTTATAAATCTAAATCAAGCCCAAGCTGGGACAATGAAAAAATATAAATTGAGTAAGAAGAGTTTGAAGTTGTGATATTACACTGGGTTTGTGTTACCTAAAAATAACTATTACAAGAGAATACCAGAAAAACGTTAGTAAAAAGAAATCCATCTAAAAGATCATTCAGAGGCCAAAAAGTATTGTTTTGATAGGGTGAGTTTAAAGGGAAATATGAAAGAATGAAATTGTTTTCTGCTTACTGAGTTCAGCCATTCAATTAAGCAGAATAGGAATTTAGAAAATCCTCTTCTCTCATTTGGTTTTTAACTCCATTGTCTTGCTAGGGTCTCAGAAATCCCATTTTGGTGGTCAAAAGCTGAGATTTGATCCTTTGGTATTTATTCCTCTTGTAATAACTAGTTCTTTCCTCCACATTTGGATAGAGTTGGGGGTGGTCTAATTTGTGGAAGTGCAAAAAGAAAAAAGAAAATTAATTTTTTAAAAATAATTATCTTTCATGTTACTTGAAATCCTTACCACAAGAATCCTGGGAAACCAGATTGCTATCCCTTTTGCATAAATGAGGTAACCAAGACTCAAGAAAGGTTAAATAGCTTTCTCAAGGCCACTCGACTGTGAGTGACAGAACTGGGGTTTAAATCCAGGTTCTGTCTGCTTCTAAACACCATGCCTATCCTCTATACATATTGTCTCATGCTGATAAATGTATAAAAATATTACCTTTTATTAAACTATTTGTTCATATATATATGGTAACATTTTTCTAACCAATTATATTTCTTCTACAGGATAATTAATTGCATATAAATGTCTTTAAGTATTATTTGAATGTCTTTAAGTATTATTCTCAAAAGTTACTGAAAGATTAAGAAAATACCACTAATTTGTTCTTATTATAGAGTGATGACCTTAACAGACCAAAGTATTTCTCCAAAACCAAAGTGTACTTCAAATTCAGAATCAGGTAATAAGTAGTGAAACTAATTATTTTCATGATTCTGTATTTCTTTATATTTGCTACAATGCAGCATGTGTTAACAAAATTGGTAGTCCAGGAAACTGAGTACTTTTTGGCTTGGTTGTATTTAAAGATGAAGGTATGTGGAGTTAGAAAGTAGGTCTTTCCCCACAGCATGCATCATTTATTCATTTAATAAACATTTAGTGAGTATGTACTCTGTACTAGGCATTGTTATGTACGCCAATGGTAAGTGATATACTTTTCCTGCCCTTGTAAGTTTCAGTTGTAGAGGGGAAGATACATATCATAGAGAGGAACAGATATATTGTGGTTATGTGTGATAATTGAAAAATAAAGGGATCAGCAAAGTGACTTGCATTGTTGTCCGTCTGTTATTTAGTTTACTATTAGAGTAAATTTAGCAAGACATTTACATCCCTATTAACCTCTGCTGTATCTCAGGTTTCTTTTTTCTTTATTTCCTGTAACAAGTTTTATAGCATCTATTTGAGAGTAAATTTGAAGAATTGCTGCTTTTGCTCTTGATGGTTTTAAATGTTTGTATGAATGAAAAATATATATTTATTTGCATAATCTTCACTTTAAGAAGTTATCTCAATGAGCATTTACTAAATGCCAGGCATTATACTAGGAACTGTATAATTAAGATAATTCTGTTCTAAGCGAAATTAGTCTAGTGATAAAAACTAAACTTGTAAAAGCACAGATCCTTGGAAGGAGCAGTATCTTCTACCCTGGAGGGTGAACATTAGAAGGAGAATTTGTTTTATAGATTAAAGAGTAAGAGAATATGTGAACAACAGAAGAGAGGTAATGAAAGGGAAAGTGGGAAGGGCACCAGAAACAAACATGATTTTTCCTAGGTCTTGCCCAATAAAAAGTTTTCCTGTAGCTGTGGAAAATATTATCTTAAAGTGGTAGGACAGAATAGTGATTCAGGAATTGTATGTGCTTTTGTATTCTTTTATGTGTTAATTGAATTAAATTTAAAATAAAGTATCGTATCTTGCTCTAGAGGTATTTTTTAACATATTTCTTTTTCTTTTTTAAATTTTATTTTAGAGACAGCGTCTTGCTGTCACCCAGGCTAGAGTGCAGCATCTCGATCATAGCTTGCTGTAACCTTGACCTCCTGGGCTCAAGTGATCCTCCCACCTCAGCCTCCCATGTAGCTGGGACTATAGGCACAAGCTACCATGCCTGGCTAATTTTTTTATTTTTTGTGAGACACAGTCTTGCTATATTGCCCAGGCTGGTCTCGAATTCTGGGGCTCAAGTGATCCTCCCACCTCAGCCTCCCAAAGTGCTGGGATTACAGGTGTGAGTCACCACATTCAGCCACACTAAGTGTTATGAAATTGAGAAATATTTGTATTCCTGCCCTCAAGGATTCTATAGTCTAGTAATATAGACAAACAAATAAAAGAAGAAATTATTTCTCAGGCAACTCTTGCTCAGGCTCCTTTGCAATCTTATCTACCACTATTAGTCATTCAGTGTGGGAGTTCTTCAAGGCTAGTTTCTAGATTCTAATCTCTTTTTAGCCCACTACCTGATATGTATAGGTATCCTGTAATAGGCATGGTTTCCAAATTTTCTCTCTGCTAGACTCTCCTCTGTGGTTAAGACCCTTATATGCAACTGCCTTCTAGATATCTCCTCTTGGATATTTTAGAGGCACCCCAGTACACCATTTATTAATTCAGTTCATTCAGCAAATATTTTTAAGCACCTACACTGTGACACAAACTGTTGTAGTTGTTGAGAAACATGGCAAAGTCCTTGCCCTAAAAAAGCTTATGTTATAGTAGAGGAAGGAAGATAATAAACAGATAAATAAACATATAACATAATATCAGGTAGAAAATAACAGTAATGAAGGAAAATAAAACAGGGTAAACAGAGACAGTGTGACTGGGCATGCTGTTTTAGATAGGGTAATCAGGTTTCTGAGGAGGTGACATTTATGTAGAGCCTGAATAAAGTCAGAGAGTTGGCCATGTGAAAATCTGGGGACAAAGCATGCCAGGCAAAGGCAACAACAAGTAGAAAGGCCATGAGATGGGAATGTGCTTAGCATGTTTGAAGAAGAGGAAAGAGTTTAGTGTGGCTGGAGCAGAGTGAGTAAGAAGATGAATGGTTGAAATTGTGGTCTGAGAGCTAGTCAGGTGGTATAGAGTAGAGTCTTGTATGCCATGGTAAGGACTAGGGATTTTATTCTAAATATGCTGAGAAATACATCCTAAACATCTTAAAGCAGAGGGATAACATGGTCAGATATATATTTAATTTTTTTATTTTCAATTTTATTTCATTTTAATTAACTTAAATTTAAATAGTCCCATAGGCTGGTGGCTACAACATTGGACACTACCATTTTAAAGTATTCAGATGTGTTGTGAGATGGAAAATAATCTATCTGGGGAGCCACTGCTTTCACCTGTTCTGTCTGCTTAGACCATCACTCCAGGAGAGAAAACTCTTAAACTGGAGGAACTCTGGACTTCCGAGAGCCCTTGGGTTCTGTGTTTCTATGTTGAATATTTCTATGGTCCTAAGGTTCTAAGAGGTGTTATTTTTTTATGTTCTGAAGACTCAGATGTATATTTTAGATTTCTTACCTTGGCTGCCACATGGAGAATAGGCTAAGGTGGCAAGAATGGAAGCAAGGAGACCTTGTTAAACTATTGCAGTTATCAGATAATGGTGTCTTAGACCAAGGTGGTCTGATTTGGAATATATTTTAAAGGCAGATGTGCGAGAATTTTCTGATTAGGCTAGATGTTAGGTAAGAGAGAAATAGAAGTCAAGGATGAGTATTAAATTTTTGCCTTGAGCAACAAGGTGAATGGTATTTTCATTTATTGAGATAGGAGCACTGGTAGGGCAGAGCAAGTTGGGAGAATGATTAAGAGAATTTTGTTTGGACATATTAAATTTGATCTGTCAACCCATGCACATAATGTTATGGAAAAGAACACAGACAAAAATGTGCATATACTGTAAAATTTCATATATATGAAGTTCAAGAACAGGCAAGACTATTCTGGGTGATAGATGTCAGAATAGTGGTAGTCTTTGGAAAGGGGGTGACAACTGGGAAAGAACACATAGGAAAATTCTGGGATGCTTGAAATGTTTTATATCTTGATCTAGGTGGTAGTTATATGAATGAATACATGTACACATGAGATTTGTGACCATTACTGTATATATGGTATACTCCCATAAAATATTTAAAAATTGAGAGGCTATTAGTCTTCCAAGTGGAGATGTCATGAAGGTAGTTTGTGATGCAGGAGTCTGGAGTTCAGAGCAGAGGCTGGAGCTGTAGGTATATATTTGGAGTCAGCATATTGATATTTTAAAGCCATTGAATTAGATGAAATTTCATAGGGAGTAAAAATAAATAGAAACGAGACATACAAAAGGAATGGAAATAGGACACTCCAACATTTAGCAATAGGGAAAGGGAGAAGTATCCAGCAAAGGAAACTGAAACTTAGTGCAGTAGTAGGAAAACCAGGAAAGCATGGTATGTCAGAAGCCATGAGAGGAGTGTGTTTCAAAGAGGGAGTGATCCCAGCTATGACAAAAATTATGAAGAATAAATAAAATGAGGATTAAGGACTGAGAATTGTCACAACCAAGACCTAACCTGCTCCTACTCCAGGATCCTCCATCTTAGTTAGCAAATGTGGTTTAGCAAACCAGAAACCTGAGGGTCCTCCTTAGCACTTGTTTTTTGATTGCTTCTCAATCTAGTATCTATTTCTAAATCTTGGTATGAGTTTTCTCTCCTACTGAACTCTCAAACCCACCTAACTTCTTTTTACCTTAGGAGATGCAGATGGCAAGAGCGAATAGCCACTAGGGTTGCCAGATTTAGCAATTAAAGATACAAGATGCCCAGTTAAATTTGAATTCAGATAAATAGCAAGTAATTTTTTAATATAAGCATGTCCCAAATATTGCACATGCTTATACTATTACATGTGATATACTAAAAAAATATTCAGTGTTTATCTGAAATTCAAATTTGACTGGGCATCCTGTATTTTATCTGGCAACTCCACTAGCCTTTGGAATGAGACTAAGGAATATGTAAGCAATACACAGATCATAAAAAGAAGGACTTTGTATGCTAAATTAAGGAAATTGAGTTTTAACTTGAGGGCAGTGGAAAGCCTTTGAAGAGTTTTAAACAAATGATATCAGATTTACATTTTAGGTATACAAGGAGGACAATGGACTGCTGAGGGAGGTGAATTGAAAAGCTATTGGAATCCCAGGAAAATCTTCTGGTGCCTTAAGTCAAGGTAGTAGTGTTAAGAATAAAGAACAGTTGAATGTGATGTTATATGATAGGCAAAATTGGCATAGAGCAGACACTCAATAAATATTTGTTGCTTTGTATTGAGTCTGGAGAATGAGGAAAAGGGAAGACTCAGGATGGAAGAGGAGCCATAAAAAGAGGCCAGAGAAGGAAGATGTTCATGCCTGTTGTATTGAGGTCCAGTGAGGTAGGACAGGAAAAGTTTCTGCCGATATTGGTGGGGAGTGAAACTGGATTGCTTTGGCTTTGGAAGTAAATAGGAGGAGAGGAAGTAAAGTTAGTATCTGTGGACAGCTCTTTGAAGAAACTTGCCTTTGAACAAGAGGAGAGAGGGGCTGTAGCAAGAGACAGGTATGAGATAAAGGGAAAGTTTTAATAAGATGAGAGAGGCCTGAGTATGCTTTAAATGCTGATAGAAAAGTTGCAGTAGGAAGGGAGAACTTGAAAATACAGTAGAGTAGAAATGGTAGGATAGTGAATGAAGAATTTTAATCTCTTACAACTTTCTCTACTAACTGAAAGGAAGATACTATATACAGTTTATTTATTTCTGTGAAACCTAGAGCTCTTGAGATAAAGACATTTTTAAGGATATTCTTTCCTTTCTACAGGAAGTCAGATTATTCAACATATATTAAGTTTTTCATCTTAAACTATTACAAAGGCATAGTCACTAAAATTAGGGTTTTTAAAAATTTTGTTTTGTCCAATTTGAATTCTCTTGTCCTCTGGACTTACAGTTAATGACAAGTTAAATAATTAGAATACTAAACTATGTTTTTATTTATAGATAATGCAGCTTGTGAAGTTTTACTTGCTGAGAAAACTTGCCCTTCAATCCCTGAAAAAACAAAGAAAAAAGCAAGTATTAAAGCAGAATAACTATATAAATCATGAATTTCATTAATAAAGGATATACTATTTTTTTTTTTTTGAGATTGGGTCTCACTCTGTTGCCCAGGCTAGAGTGCAGTGACATCATCATAGCTCACTGCAACCTCAAACTCTTGGGCTTAAGTGATCCTCATGCCTCAGCCTCTCAAATAGCTGGGATGACAGGTGCCGGCCGCTATGCCCAGCTATTAATAATTTTCTTTATTTTTGTAGAGAAGAGGTCTCACTGTCTTGCCCAGGCTGGTCTCAAACTCCTGGCCTCAAGTAGTCCTGCCGCCTAGACCTCCCAAAGTGCTGGGATTACAGGCGTGAGCCACCATGCCCAGACAAGGATATACTTTTAACCAACGCTTTTATAGGAATTATTTTTCAGCTATTTAAGTTAATAATTAAAAGTATTTTTGGTGTTTAACAATTAGATTATTCAATTTCGTGAAAAACCTAAGCTACATATACATGCATATATATTCTGTATAAGTTTAATGAAAAAGAATTAAAATGTACAGTAGCTCTCCCCTTATCTGCAGTGGATCTGTTCCAAGACCCCTAGTGGATGCTTGAAACTGCAGATAGTACTGAACCCTATATATGTATATATACTGTGTTTTTTTGATCTGTTAACCGAGATGGCTATTAAGTAACTAATGGGTGGGTAGTTCATACAGCATGGTTATGCTGGACAAAGGGATGATTCATATCTTAGGTTGGACAGAAGGGGATGGCACAAGATTTCATCGTGCTATTCAGAATAGCATACAATTTAAAACGTATGAATTGTTTATTTTTGGAACTTTCCATTTAATATTTTCGGACTGTGGTTGACAGCAGATAACAAACTGTGGAAAGCAAAACCATGGATAAGGGGGGACTACTGCGCTTTACCTTTTTTCCACTTCCCTTTGAATAATTGGGTGTTTATTAGTCCTTAATATAAGGTAAAAATAAGAAATTTATCATGTAGCCAGAGCAGTGTTTTATGCTAAAGATTACTTGTGAATCAGTATGTTAGGCTTGGAATCTGGACGTCTTTGGGGAAGACTTTTAACTTTATTTTGAATATAGCAAGAGCTACTTCTTAAGTGACTTTTCATTAATTGTATCTTTTCTTTATATCATTCCAGTCAGGTAAGTAGTTGGTTTTTTGTTTGTTTTTACCAATTTTTAGCTGAGAAAACTGAGGTTTAGATTTTCACCAATTTTTTTGAGGATCTAGTGGTAGGTCTTTCTGGATCTAAAACCTGTACTCTTTCCACTATACTATACTGTCGTTGTAATAAATTAGGGAGCAGATTGAAAGAGGGCAAGAGTGTCAGCAGGGTGACCCATTAGTGTAAGAAGTTACTATGATTTTTGGTGAAAGATTGTAATGGCTTTGACTAGGGTGTTTTGTAGGAGAGATGCACAGAGAAGCATGGGTTCAAGATAACTTTGCTTGTAGAGTTGATAGATTGGATATAGAGGTTGAAGGAGTGAGAAGTGTTAAGAAAGACTTCTAGGTTTCTGTCTTGAGCAGCTTTGGTGTGGATAAAGATGCTATTTAATGTGATAGGAAAGACAGGAGGTTTGAGTATACATGACTATGGAAATGTTGAGAGGGCCATTAGCTATAAATCTGGAGGTGAAAGGAACAGATGGGGAGTGTACAGCATTACAGATATCTTTTTTTAAGTCATGGAAATGGATGAAATCATCTGGGAAGGAGTACCTATAGAGTGAAGAAGAGAAGGGGTCCAGGATCAATCCTTGGAAAACTCCACAGTCATGTAGAATAGAAAGAATGGCTAGAGAAAAGGAGGAAAATAAACAAAATATAGTATCATAGAAACTAAGGGAAGAAAGCATTTCACCCACAGAAGGGGGAGTGGTCAACACTGTTGAATGCTGCTTGGAGGTCCAGTATTATAAAGAATTTTTAAAAGTCAATTGCAGGACTACCAGTTTCCTATTCAGCATATAAGATTCTTAGAAGTTGCCACTCTGTCCTGACAACAAATAAAAACCTGAACAAACTGAAAAATCAGCAACCCTTCTTAGATCTGTCAGAGAAGGGAGGTCATGGAGCAAACTGCTGCACCAAACATTGGAGAGAAAGACAGGAGGATATAGAGAATCATTGCGTATCAAAACAGAAACCCATGAGCAGAAACCTCCATGGGAACCATTGCCAGGATAGGAAAACCTAAACTATATTTGTGAATTGCTGGAGACTCAGTGTGGACAAGTCTGAGAGTTAAAAACTCCAGGAAGATCCATTCATAGGGGGCACCCCTTCCACTTTTATAAGTTTTACCTCTAGGAGCTACCAGGTCTTCGCAGTGAATATTGGAGTAAAATCCCATCATGCTTCCAGCAGGACGAGGAGAAAAGGAACTATTTTGAAATAAGCCAGAACATTCTGTTCTTAACAAGGCTTGGGCTCAGGAGAAAGTATAATATTTTCTCAGAGCCTGCTGGGGTCTTTTCAGAGCCTAACTAACCTATGGGGTGGATGGGAAGTACCCAACCAACTCCAGTCCCTTCTAGCCATCCTATCCCATTTGAGGGGATAAAAAACCAACTGAGAAGCATTGGTGAAGTTCACAGTCCAGGGACACAGGCTCACCAAAAGACTGACACCTTATCATATCACTATAGAATGCCTCCCTCACACCTTACCACTACATTGGTAAAGGCCTATTTACAAAAATTCCTTTTACCCAGTACATCTTGCTCATATTTCAACAGAATATTATAAGGCATACTAAAAGGCAAAAAACACAGTTTGAAGAGATTAAACAAGTTTTAGAACCAGAGTCAGATATGGCAGGAATGTTGGAATTATTGGACCAGGAATTTTTTAAAACTATGACTAATATGCTAAGGGCTTTAATGGAAAAAATAGACAATGTGCAAGAACAGATGGATAATTATAGCAGAGAGATGGAAATTCTAAGAAAGAATCAAAAAGAAATGCCAGAGATTAAAAACACTGTAACAGAAATGAAGGATGCTTGTGTTGGGTTCATTAGTAGACTGGGCACAGCTGAAAAAACAATCTCTGAGCTTGAGGATATGACAACAGAAACTTCCGAAACTGAAAAGCAAAGAGAAAAAAGACTTTAAAAAAAGACCAAAGTATCCCCAAACTGTGGGACAACTATAAAAGATGTAATATACATAGCCTGACAGAGACAAGTCAAAAAAAAAAAAGAAAAGAGAAAATAAAAGATGCAGTATACAGTACGCCCCCCCCAACTGCAGGAGATGTGTCTCAAGACCCCCAGTGGATGCTTGAAACCACAGATAGTACCAAACTCTATATGCACTATGTTTTTTTCTATATAGTAATAGGGCAGGTATGGATATGCTGGACAAAGGAATGATTTATGTCCTGGGTGGGATGGAGCAGGACAGTGCAAGATTTTATCATGCTATTCAGAATGGCATGCAATTTAAAACTTATGGATTGTTCATTTCTGGTATTTTCCATTGATATTTTCAGACCATGGTTGACCACAGGTAACTGAAAACACAGAAAGTGAAACTGTGGATAAGGCGGGATTACTGTACATATAATGGAAATGCCAGAAGGAGATGAAAGGAACAGAAGAAATATTTGAAGCAATAATGACTAAGAATGTCCCCAAATTAATGTCAGAGACAAAACCATAGATCCAGGAAGCTCAGAGAACACCAAGCAGAATAAATAAATGCCCAGAAAACTACACATAGGCATATCATATTCAAACTCCAGAAAATCAAAGATAAAGAAATTTTGAAGGAAGCCAGAGGGAAAAAATGTCTTAACTACAGAGAAGCAAAGATACAAATTACAGACTTCTCCCTAGAAACTATGCAAGCTGGAAGAGTGGAGTGAAATATTTTAGTGTTGAGAGAAAAAGAATTCCATACCCTGCAAAATTATCCTTCAAAAGTGGAGGAGAGATAAAGATTTTCTTAGACAAACAAAATTGAAGCAATTTGTTGCCAGTACACCTTCCACGCAAGACATGTTGAGAGAAGTAATTCAGGGAGAAGAACAGTAGGTCAGAAACTCGGATCTACCTAAAGAAAGAGCTTCAAGAATGCATAAAGGAAGATAAAATTAAAACTTCCATTTTTATTATTCTTAATTGATTTAACAGATAACAGTTTGTTCAAAATAATAGTATGAATGTAGTCAATTATGTATGCTTATGTATGTTTATGAAAATGTATATGCATTGTGTATGCTTATGTACAAGTGAAATGAATGACAGCCATGATAAAAGGGACAGGAGGGAGGAATTAGGAATATTTTGTTATTGTAAGATACTTGTACTACCCATGAAGTGGTATGGTGTTATTTGCAAACAGACTTGGATTAGTTGTGAATGTACATTGCAGATACTAAAGGTCAATAGTCTAGATGCACTGATTAAATTAACACATTGACTGCCACACTAGAAAAAAATTTTTTTTCCTTGGGGCCACAGTGTTTTATTACGAAAATAGAATAAAAATTTCGAAAACAAAACAATCCTTTCTAATTTAATGAAAAATTTATTTTTTATTGTTTTCTGTGCATGAGTTATATGCAACTTGAAGAATAGTTTTCATGGCTCCCAAGATGAAGAGATGTGTGAGTTGCATATGCTTCATAAGGCCCCGGGCTCAAAACTTGCGTGAGTTAAATACAACTCACATAGCAGTTAATGTGTTAAAGACAGATATTTTTTTTTCCTATTGTTTTCCTCATTTTTTATTTTTTTTATTTATTTATTTTTTTAATTTCAGAATATCATGGGGGTACAACACTTTGGCCATACACATTGCCCCTGTTCTGCCCGTGTCAGAGCCACAATCGTGGTCATCTCCCAAACTGTGCTCCCCACATCCATTCAGTGAGAGTTTTTCCCATCCCTTCCACCCCCCTCCCGCCCGCCCACCCTCAGATGAATGTTATTGCCCTGTGTGATGTAAGTGTTCATCAGTTAGTACCAGTTTGATGGTGAGTACCAGTGGTGCTTGTTTTTCCAATCCTGTGACACTTCGCTTCGAAGAATGGGTTCTAGCTCCAACCAGGATGATACCAGATGTGTTAATTCACTGTTGTTCCTTATTGCTGAGTAATACTCCATGGTATACATATACCACATTTTATTGATCCACTCGTGTATTGATGGGCACCTGGGTTGTTTCCACAACTTTGCAATTGTGAATTGTGCTGCTATGAACATTCGAGAACAGATGTCTTTATTATAAAATGTCTTTTTTTCTTTTGGATAAATACCCAGTAGTGGGATTGCTGGGTCAAATGGTAATTCTACTTTTAATTCTTTGAGGTATCTCCATATTCTTTTCCATAGAGGTTGTACTAATTTGCAGTCCCACCAGCAGTGTATGAGCGTTCCTATCTGTCCACATCCCCGCCAACATTTGTTATTTGGGGATTTTTTGATATGAGCCAATCTCACTGGAGTTAAGTGATATCTCATTGTGGTTTTGATTTGCATTTCCCTGATGATTAGAGAAGTTGAGCACTTTTTATATGTTTGCTGGCCATCATTCTGTCTTCTTTGGAAAAGTTTCTGTTCATGTCCTTTGCCCATTTTTTAATAGGGTTGTTTGATTTTTTCTTGTTGATTTTCCTAAGTTCTGTATAGATTCTGGTTATCAGCCCTTTATCAGAGGTGTAGCATGCAAATATTTTCTCCCATTCTGTAGGTTGTCCGTTCACTCTAGTGATAGTTTCCTTGGCTGTGCAGAAGTTTTCAATTTCCCTTTTTTTTTTCTGCTGTGATTGCTTTGGGGGTCTTCTTCATAAATTCTTTGCCTAGGCCAATGTCCATAAGAGTTTTTCCAATGTTTTCTTCGATAATTCTTATGGTTTCATGTCTTAGGTTTAGATCTGTTATCCATTGTGAATTGATTTTTGTGAGAGGTGAGAGGTGTGGGTCCAGTTTCAGTCTTCTACATATGGCCATCCAATTTTCCCAGCACCATTTGTTGAATAGGGATTCTTTTCCCCAGTGTACGTTTTTCTGGAATTTGTCAAAGATCAGGTGACTGTATGAGGTTGGTTTTATATTTGGGTTCTCAGTCCTGTTCCATTGGTAAAGACAGATATTGTAAACAAGATCCAACTTTATGTTTTCTACAAGAAACCCACTTTAAATGTAAAGACACATATAGTTTAAAAGTAAAGGGATGTAAAAATATATATCACGCTGACAATAATCAGAAGAAAGTAGGAATAGGAATAGCTATATTAATTTCAGACAGAGAAGACTTCAGATCAAGAAGAGTTATCAGAGATAAGGAAGGGCGTTACATCAGGATAAAGGAGGCAATGCTCTAAGAAGACATAAAAATTCTTAATTTATATGCACCCAACAACACAGCATTAAAATACATGAGGCAAAAACTAATAGAACTTCAAGGTGAGTTAGATGAGTCCACTGTTATAGTTGGAGACTTTTACACCCCTCTATCAGAAATGGACAGATCCATCAGGCAGAAAAATCAGTAAGGACATAGCTGGAACTCAACAGCACAATCAACTGTTTAATTGATATCTATAGACTACTTCATCCAACAACAGCAGATTACACATTCTTCTCAAGCTCACGTGGAAAATTTACCAAGATAGACCACATTTTGGGCTGTAAAATACATCTCAACAAGGTTAAAACAATAGAAATAGGCTGGGCACAGCAGCTCACGCCTGTAATGCTGGCACTCTAGGAGGCCAAGGTGGGAGGATTGCTTGAGGTCAGCAGTTCCAGACCAGCCTGAGCAAGAGCGAGACCCTGTCTCTACAGAAAATGCAAAAATTAGCTGGACGTTGGTGGTGCACGCCTGTGGTAGTCCCAGCTGCTCAGGACGCTGGGGTAGGAGGATCACTTGAGCTCAGGATTTTGAGGTTGCAGTGAGCTGTGATGGATGACACCACTGCACTCTAACCCTGGCAACAGAGTGAGACCCTGTCTCAAAACAAAATAAAACAAACAAAAAAACAATAGAAATAATACAATGTCTGCTCTTAGACCATGATGAAAGTAAAGTAGAACTCAATAACAAAAAGCTGGAAAATCTCAAAATACACGGAGATTATACAGCACACTTCTAGGTAACACATGTATTAAAGAAAATCTCAAGAAAAACTTTAAATATTTTGAACCAAATGAAAATAAAAATATAACTTATCAAAATTTGTGGGATGCAGCAAAAAGCAGTGCTTAGAGGGAAATTTATAGCATTTAATGCATATATTAGAAATGTAGAAAGATCTAAAATCAATCATCTAAGCTTCTGTTAGGAAACTAGAAAAAGAAGAGAAAATTAAATATGAAGTAAACAGAAGAAAAGAGATAATAAAAATTAGAGCAGAAATGAATGAAATTGAAAACAGGAAACCAATAGAAAAAATCAACAGAACCAAAATCTGATTCTTTAAAAAGATCAATATAATTGATAAGTCTCTAGTCAAACTAAGAAAAAGAGAGAGATGATACAAATTACTAATGTCAGAAATGACAGAAGGCATCAGTACAGATCCCATAGACATCAAAAGGATAATAAAGGAATATTATTAACAACTCTGTGCCTACAAATTTGATAACCTAGGTGAAATGGGCCAATTCTTTGAAAGGCAATCTGCCAAAACTCACACAGGAGGAAATAGATAATCTGAATAGGCCTGGGTTTATTAAAGAAATTGAATCAGTAATTAATAACCTTCTAAACAGGAAGCACCAAGCCTAGATGGGCTCACTAGTGAATTTTACCAAACATTTGAGGAATGAATTAAACCAATTCTTTACACTGTCTTCCGAAATATTGATACAAAAGGAATACTTTCTAACGAATGGGGTCAGCATTATCCCAATACCAAAATCAGACAAAGACATTACAAGAAAGCAATAGACCAATATTTCTCATGCAGAAATCTTCAACAAAATACTAACAAATGGAATCCAGCAATATATAAAAAGAATTATTAACATATACCACAACCAAATGTGATTTATTTGAAGCATGCATGGCTGGTTCAGCATTTGAAAATCAATTAATGTAATCTATCACATCAACACACTAAGGAAGAATAATCACATGATCATATTGATAGATGCAGGAAAAGCAGTTGACAAAATCTGTCATCCATTCATGGTAAATACTCTTAAACTAGGAACAGAGGGAAACGTCTATGACTTGATAAAGAAAATTTACAAAAAACCTACCTAACCTAAAACATAGCTAACATCATACTTAGTGGTGAGAGACTCAAAGCTTTCTCACTATAAGATCAGCAACAAGGCAAGGATGTCCCTTCTCACTACTGCTTTTTAACATCATGCTAGAGGACCTAGCTAATGCAATAAGACAAGAAAAGGAAAGAAAAGGTATACAGATTGGGAAGGAAGAAATAAAACTGTTTTTGCTTGCAGATGGCATGATCGTCTATGTAGAAAATCTGAAAGAATTGACAAAATCCTCCTGGAACTAATAAGCAATTGTAGCAAAGTTTTAGGATAAAAGGTTAGTATACAAAAGTCAGTTGCTTTTCTATATATCAGCAATGAACAAGTGAAAATTGAAACTAAAAGCACATTATGATTTATATTAGCACCCAAAAAATGAAATCTTAGGTATAAATCTAACAAAATATTTACAAGATCTATGTGAGAAACTACAAAACTCCAATGAAAGACATCAAAGAAAATCTACATAAATGGAGAGAGATTCTATGTTGGTGATTAGGAATATTCAATATTGTCAAGATGTCAGTTCTTCTCAACTTGATGTATACATTCAATACAATCCCAATCAAAATTCCAGCAAGTTATTTTGTGACAAACTGATTCTAAAGTTTATATGGAGAGGAAAAAGACCCAACTCAGTATTGAAGGAGAACAACAAAGCAGCCTGACACTACCCAACTTCAAGACTTACTATAAAGCTACAGTAATCAAGACAGGGTAAGTTTGGTGAAAGAACAGACAAATAGATCAGTGGAACATAACAGAGAGCCTAGAATAGACCCACAAAAATATAGTCAACTGATCTTTTACAAAGGAGCAAAGGAAATATAATGTAGAAAAGTTGGTCTTTTGTACAAATGGTGCTGGAATAACTGGATACTCACATATAAAAAAAAAAAAAAAAGAACCTAGACACAGACCTTACACCCTTCATGAGAATTAACTTAAAATGAATCATAGAACTAAATGTAAAATGTAAATCTATAAAACTCCTAGAGGATAACATAGGAGAAAATCTAGATGACCTTGAGTACAGTGATAACTTTTTATGTATGTTATGTGTGTATGTAAAGAAATGGGGTCTGTCTATGTTGCCCAGACTGGTCCTCAACTCCTGGCCTCAAGTGATCCTACTGCCTCGGCCTCCCAAAGTGTTGGGATTACAGGTGTGAGCCACTGTGCCAAGCCTGTGATAACTTTTTAGATGAAACACTGAAGGCATGGTCCATGAAAGAAATAATTGATAAGCTGGACTTCATTGAAATTAAAAACTTCTGCATCATGAAAGACAATGTAAAGAGAATGAAAAGACAAGCCACAGATTGGGAGAAAATACTTGCAAAAGACAATCTGATAAAGAACTGTCAACCAAAATATACAAAGAACTCTTAAAACTCAACAATAAGAAAACGAAAAATTCAATGAAAAAACGGACCAAAGACCTGAGCAGACACCTCACAAAAGAAGATATGCAGATGACAACAAGTATATGAGAAGTTGTTCAACATAATATGTCATTATGGAATTGCAAATTAAAACAACAATGTGTTATTACTATACACCTATTAGAATGGCCCAAATTGAAAACACAACACCAACTGCTGGTGAGGATGTGGAACAGGAACACACATTCATTGCTGGTGAGAATGCAAAGTGGTACAGCCACTTTGGAAGATGGTTTGGCGTTTTTGTTACTAAACTAAATATATTTTTAAATATGATTCAGCAATCATACTCCTTAATGTTTACCCAAATGAATTGAAAACTTACGTCCACATAAAAACCTGCACATGAATGTTTATAGCAACTTCATTCATAATTGCCAAAACTTGGAAGCAACCAAAATGTCCTTCAGTAGGTAAATGGATAAATAAACTGTTGTATATCCAGACAGTGGAATATTATTCAGTACTAAAAGAAAGGAAGTATCAAACCATGAAAAGACATAAAGGAAACTTAAATTCATATTACTAAGTGAAAGAAGCCAATCTGAAAAGGCTACATACTGTATGGTTGCAACTATATGACATTTTGGAAAAGGTAAAACTATGTAGACAGTCAAAAGATTAGTTATTGCCAGAGGTTAGGGGGAGGGAGGGATGAAATGGTGGAGTACAGAGGATTTTTAGGGGAGACAAACTATTCTGTATGATACTACATGACGGATACATGTTGTTATACATTTGTCAAAACTCATAGAATATACAACACCAAGAGTATACTTGAAGGTAAACTATGGACTTTGAGTGATAATGATGTGTCAATGTAGGTTCATTGATTATAACAAATATACCACTGTTGTGCAGGATTTGATAGTGGGGGAGGTTGTATGTATGTAGGGACAGAGGGTATATGGGAACTCTGTACTTTCCGCTCAGTTTTACTGTGAACCCAAAGCTGATCTAAAAAATAAAGTTCATTAACTAACAAAAAATAGTTGTATTTAGAGTCATGAAGGAAACTGGTGACTTTAGCAAGAACAATTTTAGTGGACTAATCAGAGGCAAACTAGATTAGACTAGGTTGAAGTATTATGGAAGGTGAGGAAGTAATGATTATGTATAGAGCTTGACTCTGAGGGGAAGTAGAGAAAAAGAACAATAACTGGATGGAGAGGCAGGGTCATAAGAAGATATTTTTTGGTGTTTTTTTTTTTTGTTGTTGTTAGGATGAGATATACTAGATCATTTTTGAGGGCTAATGGAAATAATGGAAGGGAAGAAGAGGGCATAGCTGAATTCAACCCAGTAGGCAACTGGATTCCCCATTGCCTAGTGATCTAGTTGAACTTGGCCTGGATTTCATTTCTTCAGCCTAAAGCAGTAAAAAGTCTACCCCATACTTTCTACATTTTCTTTTCCTTACTTCTTTGCTTCCTCATTGTAACCTGTCTTTTTCCTCGTTCCATGCATACTGCCTCAGTTTCACCCTCCACAAATTCTTCACCGCCCCCTTTCACTTTGCCTCCCTCCCTCCCTCACCCCGCTCTGCTCACATACACATGCACTTCTATACAAATCAAGCATCTTGTAATTTAAGTGTGTTGCATCTTGCATTATATGCCATTTCTATGCTATTGTATGTTCTACCCCTTCTCAAAACCTGTGCTGATAGTAGATGACTCTTACTGAGTATAGCTCTGCCATCTCTGGTATTCTATGTGTATAAAAACTGCCCTGTTATTCTCCAGAGAAGATACACAAATGGCCAATAAGCACATGAAACATGATGTTCAACATCTTTAGTCATTAGGGAAATGAAAATCAGAACCATAATGAGATACTGCTTCATATCCACTAGGATGACTACAATAAAAAAGGCAGCAGATAAAAAATATTGGTGAAGATGTGGAGAAATTATTATCCTCATACATCCTGATGGGAATATAAAATGATGCAGCTACTCTGGAAAACAGTTTGTCAGTTCTTCAAAATTTTAAACATGATGTTACCACAGGACCCAGCAATTCTAAAGTTTATATTCAAGAAATAAAAAACATATTTCCTCAGCCAGGTGCAGTGGCTCATGCCTGTAATCCAAGCACTTTGGGAGGCTGAGGCAAAAGGATCGCTTGAGCTCAGGAGTTTCAGACCAGCCTGGGCAACATAGTGAGACCCTGTCTTTACAAAAAAATTTTTAAAAATTCCACAGCCAACATAACACTGAATAGTTGAAAGCATTCCCCCTAAGAACTGGAACAACACAAGGGTGCCCACTGTCACCACTTCTATTCAACAAAGTACTGGAAGTCCTAGCCAGATCAATGAGGCAAGAGAAAGAAATAAACGATATCCAAATTAGGAAAGGGGAGGTAAAACTATCCCTGTTTGCTGACAATATGATCTTGTATCTAGAAAACCCTAAAGAGTCCTCCAAAAGACTCCTAGAATTTATAAATAAATTCAGCTAAGTCTCAGGTTACAAAATCAGTGTACACAAATCAGTAGCATTTCTATATACTAATAATAATCAAGCTGAGATCAAATCAAGGACTCAAAACCATTTATGGTAGCTACAAAGGAAAAAAATACCTAGGAATATACTTAAGCAAGGAGTTTTAAAGATCTCTACAAGGAGAACTACAAAATACTGATGAAAGAAATCATAGATGACACAAACAAATGGAAAAACATCCCATGCACATGGATTGGTAGAATCAACATTGGTAAAATGTCCATACTGCCCAAAATGATTTACAGATTTGATGCAATCCCCATCAAAATACTAATGTCATATTTCAAAGATCTAGAAAAAATAATTCTATGCTTCATTTGGAACCACAAAAGAGCCCAAATAGCCAAAGCAATCTTAAGCAAAAATAAGAAATCTGGAGGCATCACATTCCCTGACTTCAGATTATACTGCAAGGCTATAATAACCCAAACAACATGGTACTGGTATAAAATAAGAGACATAGACCAATGGAACAGAATAGAGAACCCAGAAATAAAACATCTACCTACAACCAACTTATCTTCAACAAAACAGACAACAACATACACTGGGAAAAGGAAGCCCTATTCAATATATGGTGCTGGGAAAATTGGATAACCACATGCAGACGAATGAAACTGGATCACTATCTCTCACCGTATACAAAAATTAACTCAAGGTGGATTGAAGACTTAAATGTAAGACCTGAAACCATAAAAATTCTAGAAGAAAATACAGGAAAATCTCTTCTGAACATTGTCCTAGGCAAAGAGTTTATGACTAAGACCCCAAAAGCAAATAAAGCAACAACAAAAGTAAATAAATGAGATTTAATTAAATTAAAAAGCTTCTGCACAGCAAAGGAAATAATCAACAGAGTAAATAGACAACCTACAGAATGGGAGAAAATATTCAAACTATATATCTGATAAAGGGCTAATATCCAGAATCTACAAAGAACTCAAAAAAATCAGCAAGAAAATAACAACCCCATTGAAAAGTGGGCAAAAGACATGAACAGAAGTTTTTCAAAAGAAGATAGGCAAATGGCCAACAAACATGATGCTCAACATCACTTATCATTAGGGAAATGCAAAATTAAAACCACAATGAGATGCCACCTTACCCCTGTTAGAATAGAATGACCATTATTAGAAAGTCAAAAAATAATAGATGCTGGCATGATGCAGAGAGAAAGGAATGCTATATACTGTTGATGGAACTGCACATTAGTACAACCTCTGTGGAAAACAAGTATGGAGATTCCTCAAAGACATAAATGTAGACTTATATTTGATCCAGCACTCCCACTACTGGTTATCTACCCAAAGGAAAAGAAGTCATTTTATCAAAAAGGTACCTGCACTCAAATGTTTATTGCAGCACAATTCATAATTGTAAAGATGTGGAATCAATGTAAGTGCCATCATCTAATGAGTGAATAAAGAAAATATGGTATATATATACACACCATGGACTACTGCTCAGCCATAAAAAGGAATGAAATAATATCTTTTGCAGCAACTTGGTTGAACTGGAGACCATTATCCTAAGTGAAGTATCTTGGGAATGGAAAAACAAACACCACATGTACTCTCTAACAATTGAAAGCTAAATTATGGGCACAGATGGGCACAAAGAGATGTAAAGGACATTGGAAACCAATGAGAGGGGGGTGGGAGGGGGTGTACCTATCGGGTACAATGATTGCTATTCTGGTGGTGAGCATACTAAAAGCCCCACCTTAAGCATTATACAAGGTATCCATGTAACAAGAACATTTGTAGCCCCTTAATATTTTAAAATTAAAAAAAAATCAAAAATAAATAAGTAAAATAAAATTCCATTTGATCTCCAAAAAAAAAAAGAAAGAAAAAAAATTAGCTGAGTGTGGTGGTGTGCTCCTATAGTCCCAACTACTTGGGAGACTGAGGAAGGAGGATCACTTGAGTCCAGGAGTTCGAGGCTGCAGAAAGCTGTGATCACGCCACCATACTCGAGCCTGGGCAACAGAGCAAGACCTTGTCTCTAAAGTAGAAACTCAAATGTCTATCTATTGATGTGTGGATAAATAAAATGTGGCATATTGATACAATAGAATGTTATTTGGCGATAAAAACAAATGAAGTACCGACACATGCTACAACAACATGGATAAACCTTAAAAACATTATGCTGTGTGAAAGAAGCCAGTTACAAAAGACCACATATCATATGATTCCACTTATATGAAATATCCAGGATAGGCAAATATATAAAGACAGGAATAGATTAGTGGTTACTTAGGTCTAGTGGTGGTAGAATGGGGATTGACTGCTAATGATTATGAGGTTTCCTTTAGTGGACAAAAATATTCTAAAATTAGATTGTAGTGATGGTTGCACAACCCTGTGAATATACTAAAAACCATTGAATTTTATACTTTATATGGGTGAATTTTATGCTATGTGAATTATACCTCAATAAAACTGTTTAGAAAACCATACTTCCCTATACTTTTTTTTTTCTTTTTTTGAGACAGTGTCTCCCTCTATTCCCCAGGCTCACTCAAGAGTGCAGTGGTGTCATCATAGCTCACTGCAAACTCACACTCCTGGGGTCAAGCAGTCCTCCCTCCTTGGCCTCCCGGAGTGTCCCTATACTATTATATGGAAGAGGGAAGTCCTTGAAAAGATGAGAAGAGATGGATCCAGAATACAGGTGGAGGAACTAGTCTTTAAAAGAGGTGGGATATTTCCATTGTGATAGATTTGTAGATCTGGTAATGGCAGGGCTGGCTTTGCACTTAGAAAGACTCCATATTTCATTTAATGCTCTGTTGTCAACATCTTGAAATTCTTAATAATTTTTTAGCAAAGGCCTCACATTTTGCACTGAGCCCTGAAAATTATGAGTCCTGAGTGGTGGCATCCTGTTTGATGGCTGCTATTGTAGGGAAGTATGAGGCAAGGTTGTCAGCTGAGAAATAGGGTAGATGTGAAATAGTCATGAGAAACTAGATTAGTGTAGTTGAGTTGCTTGTCTGTGGCTACTGCTTTTGAGTTTGTGGTGACGTTGATATGTCAGACTGTACAATTTTCCCCAGCACTCAACTGCACTGGGGGTACAGAGGATATGGATGTCAGGGTTCATCTAGGGCTGAGGGTTTGTCAGGTATCTGTGATAGAAGGAGAGAAGGATAAGAAAGTAATGATAATAATGCATGGTGGTATATAAGCTAGATAAGGAAGATAGAAGACAGGAGAAGACTAATGGATGAAGATAAAATGGTAGGATCAGTCAATTTGAGATTTCAATGAGGGGGGAAATGTTATTTCATGAAAATTCTTGAGCAGGGATTAGAAGGATATAGGAAGCTATTTGAATTGGTGACTCTAGTTTCTGTTGAAGGTAAGGGCTAAGGTTTGATTATGTAGTGCCTGAAAAGGCATGAGGGGAAAAGGTTATTGGAAATGCAGAGGTCAAGGAACTGAGGGCCAGTTGGTTGGATGGGTTGCCCACTTAGTTGGTAAAATTGCTGAGAATGATGACAGGAGTGCTCAAAACTGTTTGTAAAGTGTAAAATCTTCAGGGAAAGAAAGAAATCAGTAGAGGCCAGTGAATATATCTGTGTACCTCCCCATTTAGGTTGAATATATTTAAACTTTGAATAATTATTATAAATATAAAAGCATATGACAAGTTGTATAACTTAGGACAAGCAGTCACTGAACAGTCTACAGTTTTCAGTGCAGGGATTAGTTAGTAACAGTTTCCTATTAAGAGGACTTTTGATTTCTTAAATGCAGATTAATGTATAGTAAAGACAGTTATATAAATACATATAGTGTTTTTGCTAAAATTTAGTTTTAAATATTGATAAACAGATCTCATTATCGTTTGTTTTCTTTTCACAAAACATGATTTGGGAGATGTAACCTTATATGTGGTAGGGAAATTTTTTGAGCTAAGAACAGGTCTCAAGTATCCCTTATCTGAAATGCTTGGGAACAGAAGTGTTTTGGAGTTTGGGCTTTTTTCAGTTTGGGGATATTTGCATATACATAATGAGACACCTTGGGGAGGGGACCCAAGTCTAAATATGAAATTCATTTATGTTTCATATGTACCTTATACACATAGTCTGAAGGTAATTTTATATAATATTTTTAATAATTTTATGCATGAAATTAAGTTTTGGTTGTGTTTTGACTGCAGCCCATCACATTAGGTCAGCTGTGGAATTTTCTGCTTGTGGCATCATGTTGGTATTGAAAAAGTTTTGGATTTTGGAGCATTATAGATTTTTTATTTTAGATTAGGGATGCTCAATCTATATTTCAAACTATTTTGTCTTTCAACAGATTTTTTACTTAAATATATAGAAGATGTTATTTTTTTCTGGGAAATCATTTATCTTTAAGTTTAAATCATTTTTTTCAAGTTGGAAGAATGATAGGATATCTGAGAAGTACTAGAAATGTTTTTATAGTACTTGAAATATATTTCATGATTATGAATTTGTTTCAGCCTGAAAAAGATTCTGAACATAGAGATACAAATTTTCAAACAAAGTTAAACTCTCATCTAAAAATCAAGGTTTCATCATCCTACCATAGGTCTGCTCTTGAAAGCGATGCAGGTAGACCAGTTACGAATATTCTGCTGCCCCAGCCACTGAAACCTGCATTGGTAAGTCTTGCTCTTTTATTAACTAATAATTCTTGAAAAGACTATAAAAATGTACTGATTGGGAAGATTTAGGAATACATAATTTATTAACGAATCTAGGAAAAAATATAGGGAAGCTATATACTTACAGCTATATACAGGCTGATGTTTTTAAAATTGAACTGACAGTTGTGTCAATTGGGACTACTGGGAAGCAGATATTGAGACAGAATTAAGAGTTCAAGTGGCTTATTGGAGCGGGTAAAGCAGGGAGGAAGCAGGATTGGTCAGGGATAGCCTCAGTTTTCAATGTATATCTGACAAGCTGTCCCAATGAGTAGTTCTAGAGTAAAGATTGTCCATTACAAAAGTCTTATGTTGGGCTACTATTCCCAGATATTGGCTCAGGGCTGCCTGAGAAGATGGTGGCCTCCCTCAGCTAGAAAGTGGAAGCAGATTCTAAAGATGTTGCAGCTGGGGGCTACTGGCTAACTGCATTCCTTGCATTGGAACACAGGTTCTTTGCTCAAGGAGATTTGAGCAGAGCACTTCCAAGACTGCCGCAATTATAATAATAGCTATTATTAAGTATCTCCCGCTCTCCAGACACCATAAGTTCTCTTTCCATATATTATTTGTAACTTTTGTGTATCAATCTCTAGAGGTAGAATAATCCTCTTTGTTCAGATGAAGAAATTAAAAGATTATATAGCTAGTAAGTTAGAGAGCTAACTATTCAGTGTACCAGGTAAATATACCTATAAAAATATTTGATAATAACTTCCCTAATAAACTATTCCAGATTACGTCTTGTACCAACAACTAGTTTAAGAGATTTTAAGTCAGATGAAAAGAAAGAGTGAAAGGAAAGAAATGGAAAAAAGGAAACCTGACACAAACTTTCCTATGATGTTTAAGTTTTATTGTAGAGTTTGGGTTCCAAACTTGACATCATATAATAGACACCTATTCAAAAAGGTTTATCAAAAGGACATGGTTGTCTCATGGAATCCAAATGTTGGAAAGGCAACTGATTGCTAGAAATAAAGCTGCTTGTCTTTATCTCTTTGACCGTTTCTTTCACTCTTTCCTTCTGCTCCACCTCTCTACCTGTTTCTCTGTCTTTGCTGTTTCAGATTTTGTCTCTCTCATTCTCAAGCTCTGTGTGTCTTTTCCCTGTCTCTGTCTTGATCTCTCTCTCTGTCCTCTGTCTTTCAGTCTCATTCTGTTCATAGTCTCTGTTGGTCTGTCTCTCTTCTTCCCTCTCTCCTTCTCTCAATCATCCTCTCTTTTTCTCTTCCTCTCTGTCTTTGCCTGTCCATTCTCCCTCTCTCCGTTACTCTCCTTCTCCTTCCTGCGTCTCCCCTCCCCATCTCTCCTCCCTCTCTCCTTGTTGATCTGTCCCTCCCTCCATTTCTGTCACTCTCTTTAGCTCTTGGATCTTGTCTCCTTCTCTCCTCTCTCTGTCTCTTACTCTTTCTTGCTTTGTCTTTCTCTGCCTCTTGGCATCTTCAAGAAATAGAAAATGAGTCTATGTCCTACTTTATAATTTCTTTAACTTTGATTTTTCATAAGTGAAAGTATCTTTGTGCATTTTTTTTTTTTGAGTCAGTGTCTTGCTCTGTTGCCTGCCCTAGAGGGGAATGGTGTCATCATAGCTCACTGCAACCTCAAATTCATGGGCTCAAGTGATCCTCCTGCCTCAGCCTCCTGAGTAGCTGGGACTACAGCTGTGCACGGCTAATTTTTCTATTTTGTAGAGATGGGGTCTTGCTCTTGCTCAGGCTGATCTCAAACTCCTGACCTCAAGTAGTCCTCCCACCTTGGGCACTCAGAGTGCTAGGATTTCAGGTGTGAGCCACTGCACCCAGCCAAATTTTTTTTTTTTTTTTTGTAGAAACAGGGTCTCTCTATGTTGCTCAGGCTGGTCTCAAACTCCTGATCTCAAGCAATCCTCCCACCTCAGCCTCCCAAAGTACTAGGATTACAGGCATGAGCTACCATGCCCAGCCTATACACTTAAACTTACGTATTTTAAACCAATTATCCTTGGTACATATATGTTTCAACAGCTTCAGAAATAACTTATAATCTCTCTCCATAAAAAGTACAATAATATAGTAGGAATTAAATACTTAAAAGTAAAATACCTTTCTTAGCAGTTAACAAAGATAACCAAAGCACCATTTCCTAATTCAGTACTCTAATTACCTGAGTTATAATTAATAGTAACTTCAACCAAGGCATTCTTTTATAGTTGTTATGCCTCATAGAGTTCTCTTGGACCTAGCTCAAGCCAGAAAATTTTTTAGTTTCCTGTGAAGTGGCTTAATATTTAATTAGCAGTTTAAAGACTTTCTTAATATTACACATTATGATCTAGTTTACTAACTTTAAATTGTAGTTCTACTACATTAAAGTAGTTTCTTTCTTTCTGCTTATTCAATCCCTATTTCATAAAACATTTATAGAAAACAAATTCTGGTACTCCTGATAAGAAAAACAGAGGCCCGTTAACAAGTACCCCATCTTCAGAGACAGCTGGTTTTGTGGTAAGTATTAGCATTTGGCACTTGTAGTATCTATCTTCTGGCTCCTGCCCTCCCCATTCTTCTATTTTTGTCATACCAGGAGGATATTTCCTGTAGAGAATAATATCTGTGCTTTTCTGTTGCATAAGTATGCTTTCGTTGAAAGTGCTCTATATACTACTGTACATGTAAGGGAGAAGGAAAGATTAGAATACTGCAGCACCAACAAGGGCACTTTTTTTTTCTCCTTCACTTGTTAAAATTGTGGTGAAATATATATAACATAAAATTTAGAATTTTGGCCATTTTTAAGTGCACAGTTCAAATACATTCACATTGGTGTGCAACCTTCAATAGCATCCATCTTCAGAACTTTCTTCATCTTGCAAAACTGAAACTCCATACGCATTAAACTGTAACTCCCTATTCCTCTCTCCCCCAGCCCCTGGCAACCAACATTCTACTTTCTGTCTCTATGAATCTGATTACTCTAGGTACCACATACAAGTAGAATCATACGGTAGTTGTCCGTTTGTTACCAGTTTATGTAACTTAGCATAGTGTCTTCAGGTTCATGTATGCTACAGCATGTATCAGAATTTTCTTTCTCTTTAAGGCTGATTTATGTTAATAACACATTTTGTTTATCCATTCATCCATCAGTGGATACTTGCATTGCTTCCACCTTTTGGCCACTGTGAATAATGCTGCTGTGAACATGGGTGTACAAATATCTTTTTGAGTCCCTGCTTTTAATTCTTTTCAGTATATATCTAAAGAATTACTGGATCATCTGGTAATTCTATTTTTAACTTTTTGAGGAACCATCATGTTGTTTTCCTTAGCCACTGCACCCTTTTACATTCCCATTAGCAAAATTCAGAGAGGTTCCAGTTTCTCTACATCCCCATCAACACTTGTTTTTTTTTTTTAATTTTCTTTTCTTTTCGTTCTTTTTTTTTAGAGATGGGGTCTCATTCTGTCACTCAGGCTGTAGTGCAGTGGTGTGGTCATAGCTCACTGTAGCCTTGAACTCCTGGGCTCAAGCAATCCTCCTGTGTCAGCCTCCTGTGTAGCTAGGATTATAGATGCTAGCCACCATGGCTGGCTGATAGTGTTCTTTGATGTACAAATGTTTTTTCATTTTGATGTAGTCCAATTTGTCTACTTTTTATTTTGTTGCTTGAATTTTGGTGTCATATCCAAGAAATCATTGCCAGATCCAATGTCATGAAGTCCTTCTTCTTTGTTTTATTCTAAGAGTTTTATAATTTTAGCTCTAACCCAATCAGCATTTTTCTTAGGTTCAACTATACAACAGGAATACAGCTTGTAAGCAGGGCAGCATCAGGTATTCCTCTTCAGTGGAAGCAGTCCTCACAGAAGTGCATGGAGCAGCTTACATAGCAGTCTGGGGACAGCTCAGATGCAAAAGATACTGAGATCCAGTATCTTTTGTAATAACATATGTACATAGCTTTGATAATCCCCATAAAGGACATGCCTAATTACAAGAGTCCTTGCACTAAGGGAAACCCAAAGTATGGCATCTTTTATAGTACAGTATTTATTTATTTATAGAGCATTTATAGTTCCTCCCAGATATACAGTTTTCAAATCACACGTTATTTTTTACCATAAGCAACTTTGCCTAGTAACACAGTTAACATTCTTAACCCTTGTCAGGTTCCTAGGGTAATAGAGTTACAGAGTTTACCAAAGATCAAATGCTTATAATGGGGGAAACGGTTTTATTAACACTCTGCTTACAGTCTTTCCAGTGTTCTAAAAATCAACACTTTTTCCAGAAAATAAATATTTCATTTTTGATTCATTCTTGGTTGATATTTGGGGTTAAAGTACATAGATGAGGAATAAATGTACCAAAATGATTTTTCCCCTGAAAAACTAATTTAGTGACTATCTTGCAAATACCAACATGTTTTAAAAATTGAGCTATAATTCACATTTTATAAAATTCACCATACTAAAGTGCATAGTATACACTTTGACTAAATCCAAACTTTACAGAACAAGTCCTTTTAATAAACGGATTTGTTCTGTGAAGTTTGGATTCAGTCAAAAGGCCACACTCAAGGATCCAGAAGGCCACATGTGGCCCCAAGGCTGCAGGTTTCCCACCCCTGGTATATAGAATTCACTGGTTTTTAGTATACTTACACTCTTGTGCAACTGTTACTACAGTCTAATCCAAGAATATTTTCATCACCCCATTAACAGTCACTCCCCAGTCCCCCATTTCACTCTTTAGTCCCTAGAAACTACTAATTTACTTTCTGTGTCTATAGGTTTTCCCTTTCTGGATATTTCATATAAATGAAATAATATAACATGTGGCCTTTTGTGTCTTGTTTCTTTCACTTAGCATAATGTTTCAAAGTTCATCCATGTTATAAACTTGTATCAGTAATTCATTCCTATTTTATGACCAAATAATATTCCATTATATGGATATACCATGTTTTGTTTACCAGTTCAGTTTATGGGCACTTGGGTTATTTCTACTTATTATCTATTATGAATAATACTGCTATGAATATTTGCATACAAGTTTTTGTGTAAACATGTTTTTTCAGTTATTTTGAATTTATACAGTCATCCGGCAGTATCCATGGGACTTCTCACAGATACCAAAATTTGTGGATGTTCAAGTTCCTGTTGCAAAACGTCATAGTACTGTATTTGCATATGGCCTATGCACATCCTCCCATATACTTTAAATCATCTGTAGATTACTTATAATACCTAATACAATGCAAATGCCACGGAAATAATTGTTATACTGTATTGTTTAGGGGATAATGGCAAGAAAAAAGTCTGTACAAGTTCAGTACAGATGTGATTTTTCAAAAGTATTTTTGATCGGCAGTTGGTTGAATCCATGGATGCAGAACCCATGAATACAGAGGGCAGGGACTATATCTGGAAGTGGAAGTAGAATTGCTGGCTCATATAATAACTGTATTTTAACACTTTTTTGTAGTGGGCTTTTTGAAAACAGCTTTATTTTAGGTATGTAGTGCACATATACCATACAAATCACCTGGTTAAAATGTACTGTTCAGTAGTTTTTAGTATATTCACAGATATGTGCTATGATCGTGATAGTCAATTTGAGAACATTTTTATCACCTCAAAAAGAAACTCCTTGCCCTTTAGTTAACACCTCCTTGCTCCTCCATCCTACTCGCCAGCCCTAAGCAACCACTAATCTACTTTCTGTCTCTATAGAGTTCCCTGTTCTGGACATTTTATATGAGTAGAATCTCATAATATGTGGTCTTTTTTGACTGGATTCTTTCACTTAGCATAATGTTTTCAAGGTTCATCCATATAGCAGCAGTATGTATCAGTACTTCATTCCTTTTCTGGGTCAGATAGTATTTCATTTTGTGGATGTAAATTTGGGTTGTTTCTGCCTTTGGCTTTTATGAATAGTGTAGCTATAAACATTTATGTACAAGATTTTGTGTGGACATATGTTTTTGTATCTCTTTGGTATATACTTGAGAGTAGACTTGCTGAGGTTATATGGTAACTCATTTGAGGAACTGCCAGACTGTTTTCCAGTGGGGCTGAACAAGTTTACATTTCCAACAGCAGTGCATGAGTGTTCTGATTTCTCGTCATTCTCATCAACGTTTGTTAGCATCCATTTTTCTGGGTGTAAAGTGGTATCTCATTGTGATTTTGCATTTGGGCTTATTGACCATTTGAATATCTTCTTTGGAGAAATGTCTATTCAGATTCTTTGCCCATTTTTAAATGATTTATCTTTTTATGGTTGAGTTGTAAGAGTTCTTTATATATTCTGGATGCTAGACTCTTATCAGATGGATGATTTGCAAATATTTTCTCCCATTTTGTGGGTAAATACCAACATCTTTTAATAAATAAAAATACCATTGAGAATGCTTAATGGCTTGACATTTTAAGGTCCAAATTTTGTTACAAAATTAGGCTGAGATGAATTGGTCTTTGGTTCACTCCATAGCTTGCTGTCACCAAATGTGTGCAGATCCCTCTCAGTTATAAGCTGTCAGACCTTGGCTGGCCACCCTAAAAGACTAGTTGATCAAGGACCTCTGGGAGATTTTCATTTTCTGGGGTCTTACTTTAGTGTGACCTTCCTGGGACTGTTGTAAGATATACATGGTTAGTCATAAAATTATTCTGTCCTCCTAAGAGGAAGATAGGCAAGGGCAGACACCTCTATAACCTCCACCCAGTGCATCTGATAATACGTTTTAGGTACTCATGCATGTGGTCTGGCCTAGGTTCAGCTAGTCAGATCTAGCTGGTCAGCATGCCAAAGCTGCTTGGAGTCCCCATGTAAAGAAGTATATAGATCATGAGTCTAGTTTTAGATATTCTGAATTTGATACAGAAATATGTGGTGATTTTGGTAACCTGATAGAAATGGTTACTGAAAATCTCTAAAACAGAAATCTCTGTCTCTAACATAAAACTCTCTCCTGGATGTGGTGCTCAGGAGGGAGTTCTGTGTTAGAGATAGAGATTTTAAAATCACTGGTGTTCAATTGGTAGGCAAGAGGAAGATAAGGACAGAATATTGGGAAGTTTACATTTAAAGAAAGAACAGGGGAAATTATTCCAGGAGGTATGATTACTGGGTAGATGAGTTTCTTTTAGTAGGCAACTTTATAAATATTTATTGGATGAATGAATAGAAAAAAATTACTATAGCAAACAAATTCCTATTTAAAAATAACTTAAATAGAGTATTATAACCTTCCTTATTAATTTGTCCTTAGTTAAATATGCATCTTTTAAAGATTTCCAAATGTCAGTAATTATATTTATTCAGATAAAATTGTTCATATGCCAAGTTCACAAGAAAATGCTTCCAATGAGACAATATTTTCAACTTTCCTTTAGTTATTTAAAAATAATTGGGTTTGCAACTTTGAACTTCTACAAAAGAGTAATATATTCTTTTATAGATTGATTTGTCCTCAGTGCAGAAAACATCTTCTGAAGAACTATTTCCAAATGTCAGCAATTATGTTAATTCAAATGAAATTGTTGCTGTTTCAAGTTTGCAAGAAAATTCTTCAAATGAGGTAGTATATTCAATTTTTCTTTCAATTACTAAAAGACATAATTATTGTTATATTAGATATTTTGTGTGAGATACTTTAAGAAATATGTAACTCAGCTGAGGCTGAGTTATCTGTGTGTGTGAGAAGCAAAATTTCTTATCAGATGTATGATTTACAAATATTTTCACCCATTCTGTGTGTTGCCTTTCTGTAGGATCTTTTGCTGCACAAAATTTTAAAATTTTCATGAAGTCCAATTTGTCTATTTTTTTTTTTTGCCTTTTTCTTTGGTGTCATGTGCAAGAAATCATTGCCAAATCAAATGTCATGAAGCTTTTGTCCTATGTTTTCTTCAAAGATTTTGGTTTTTTAGGTCTTACATTTAGGCCATTGATCCATTTTGAGTTAATTTTCGTGTATGGTGTTAGGTGAGGGTCCAACTTCATTCTTTTGCATGTGGATGTCCAATTTTCCCAACACTGTTTGTTGAAGAGACCATCTTTTCCCTATTGAATAGTCTTGGCACCCTTGTCAAAAATCATTTGACCATATATGTAAGGGCATATTTCTTGGCTTTCTCTTCCATTGGTTTATATGTCTTTATAGCAGTACCATACTGTTTTGAAACTGTAGCTTTGTATTACATTGTGAAAACAGGAAGTGTGGGTCCTCCAGCTTTGTTCTTCTTTTTCATGATTGTTTTGGCTATTTGGGGTCCCTTAAAATTCCATATGAATTTTAAGGTGGGTTTTTCTATTTCTGCAAAAAACATCATTGAGATTTTGATAAGGATTGTATTGAATTGTAGATCACTTGGAGTAGTAATTATATTTTTAACAGTATTAAGTCTTCCAATCCATGAACATGAGATGTGTTTCCATTTATTTATGTCTTCTTTAATTTCTTTCAGCAATGTTTCATAGTTTTCATTGTACAAGTCATTCACTTCTTTGGTTAAGTTTATTCCTAAGCGTTCTTTTTGATGCTATCATAAATGGAATAGATTTTATAATTTTTTTCAGATTGTTCATTTTTAGTATACGGAAATGCATCTGATTTTTGTATGTTGACTTAGATGAATTCATTTATTCTAACAGTTTTTTAAATGAAATCTTTAGGGCTTTCTACTTATAAAATTATATCATCTGTGAACAGAGATAAATTTACTTCTCCTTTTCCAATATGGATGTCTTGTATTTCTTTTTCTTGCCTAATTGCTCTAGCTGAAACTACCAGTACTAAACCAAGTTGAAAAATGAGGCATCCTTGCCTTTCCTTTTTCCTGATCTTAGAGGAAGAGCTTTCAGTCTTTCACCATTGAGTATGATGTTTACTGTGAGGTTTTCATATATGGCTTTTATTTTATTATTTAAAATTTTTTCAATAGATTTAGGGAGTACAAGTGTGTTTTTGTTGTTGTTTTTGCATGGATGAATTGTATAATGGTGAAGTCAGGGCTTTTGTGTACCCCACAAAATTGTGTACATTATACCCAATAGGTAATTTTTGATGCCTTACCCCTCTCCTACCCTCCCCTTTTCTTAGTTTCCATTGTCCATTATACCATTCAGTATGACCATGTATACCTATCATTTAGCTCTCACTTATAAGTGAGTGAATACGTGTGGTATTTGTTTTTCCATTCCTGAGATACTTCGCTTAGGATAATGGTCTCCAGTTCCCTCCAAGTTGCTGTAAAAGACATTATTTCATTCCTTTTTATGGCTGAGTAGTACTCCATGGTATACATATACATACCACATTTTCGTTATCCACTCATTAGTTGATGGCACTTAGGTTGATTCTGCATCTTTGCAATTATGAATTGTGCTGTTATAAATGTACAAGTGCAGGTGTCTTTTTGATATAATGACTTTTTTTCCTTTGGGGAGAGATCCAGTAGTGGGATTGCTGGATCAAATGGTAGGTCTACTTTTAGTTCTTTAAGGAATCTCCATACTGTTTTGAAAATAGGTTGTACTAATTTTCAATCCAACCAACAGTGTGTAAGTGTTCCATTTTCACCACATCTGTACCAACATCTACTACTTTTTGACTTTTTAATAATGGCTATTTGGACGGGGTAATGTAGTTTCTCATTGTGGTTTTAATTTACATTTCCCTGATGATGAGTGATATTGAACATTTTTTCACATATTTGCTGGCCATTTGTCTATCTTCTTTTGAAAACCTTCTGTTCATATCTTTTGCCCACTTTTTAATGGAGTTGTTTTTTTTTCCTTGCTGATTTTTTTGAGTTCTTTGTAGATTCTGGATATAAGCCCTTTATCAGATACATAGTTTGTGAATATTTTCTCCCCTTCTGTATGTTGTCTATTTACTATGTTGATTATTTCCTTTGCTGTGCAGAAGCTTTTTAATTTAATTAAATCTCATTTATTTATTTTTGATGTTGCTTTATTTTCTTTTGGGGTCTTAGTCATAAATTCTTTGCCTAGGACAATGTTCAGATGAGATTTTCCTGTTTTCTTCTAGAATTTTTATGGTTTCAGGTCTTACATTTAAGTCTTTAGTCCACCTTGAGTTAATTTTTGTATATGGTGAGAGATAGTGGTCCAGTTTCATTCTTCTGCATGTGGTTATCCAATTTTCCCAGCACTGTTTATTGAATAGGGCTTCCTTTCCCCAGTGTATGTTGTTGTCTGTTTTGTTGAAGATCAGTTGGTTGTAGGTAGATGTTTTATTTTGGGGTTCTCCATTCTGTTCCGTTGGTCTATGTCTTTGCTTTTATACCAGTGCCATACTTTTTGGGTTATTATAGTCTTACAGTATGGTTTAAAGTCAGGTAATGTGATGCCTCCAGATTTCTTCTTTTTGCTTAAGATTGCTTCGGCTATTTGGGCTCTCTTTTGGTTCCAAATGAAGTGTAGAATTATTTTTTCTAGATCTTTGAAATATGATGTCGGTATTTTGATGGGATTGCATCAAATCTGTAAATCACTTTGGGCAGTATGGACATTTTAATAATGTTGATTCTTCCAGTTCATGAGCCTGGGATGTTTTCATTTGTTTGTGTCATCTGTGATTTTTTTTTTCATCAGTGTTTTGTAGTTCTCCTTATAGAGATCTTTTACTTTGTTGGTTAAGTATATTCCTAGGTATTTTATTTTCTTTGTAGCTGTTGTAAATAGTATTGGGTTCTTGATTTGACTTTCAGCCTTGCTGTTATTAGTGTATAAAAATGCTACTGATTTGTGTACATTAATTTTGTAACCTGAGGTTTTACTGAATTTATTAATTCTAGGAGTCTTTTGGAGGACTCTTTAGGGTTTTCTAGATGTAAGATCATATCATCGGTAAACAGGGATAGTTTGACCTGCTCTTTTCTGATGTTAATGCCCTTTATTTCTTTGTCTTGCCTGATTTCTTTGGCTAGGACTTTCAGGAGTATGTTGGATAAAAGTGATGACAGTGGGCATTCTTGTCTTGCTCCAGTTGTTAGAAGGGGGATACTTTCAGCTTTTCCCCTTTCAGTATGATGTTGGCTGTGGGTTTGTCATATATTGCTTTTATTATTTTGAGGTTTGTTTCTTTCATATCTAGTTTGTTAAGGGTTTTTATTATGAAGGGGTGCTGGATTGTATCGAAGGCTTATTCTGCATCTACTTAGAAGATCATATGGTTTTTGTTTTTAATTCATTTTATGTGGTGAATCACATTTATTGATTTGCGTATACTGAACCATCCTTGTGTATCCCTGTGATGAAACCCACTTGATAATGATGAATCATCTTTTTGATGTACTTTTGGATTCAGTTTGCTAGTATTTCATTGAAGATTTTTGCATCTGTGTTCATGAGTGATATTGGTTTGTAGTTTTCTTTTTTTGTTGTGTCCTTTTCTGGCTGTGGTATCAGGGTGATACTGGCTTTGTAGAATGAGTTAGGAAGGGTTCTTTTCTTCTTGATGTTATGCAACAGTTTTAGTAGGAAAGATGCCAGTACTTCCTTGTAAGTCTTATAGAATTTGGCTGTGAATCTGTCTGGTCCTGGGCTTTTTTTTTCTTGGTAGATTTTTTATCACTGTTTCAATCTCGCTACTCATTATTGGTCTGTTCAGGATTTCTTTTTCTTCCTGATTCTAGCTTGGGAGGTTGTGCGTTTCCAAAAATTTATCATATATGGCTTTTATTATGTTGGGGTAGTTTTCTTCAATTCCTAATTTATTGAGTGTTTTTATAATGAAAGATTCTTAAATGCTTTGTCTGCATGGAGATGCTTGTATGTTTTTTTCCCCTTTCATTCTATTATATGTGGTGTATTACATTGATTGATTTCTTTATTTTGTTTGTTTGTTTATTTATTTTTATGACAGAGTCTCACTCTGTCACCCCAGCTAGAGTGCAGTGGCATCATCATGGCTTACTGCTACCTCCAACTCCTGGGCTCAAGCAATCTTCCTGCCTCAGCCTCCTGAATAGCTGGGATGACAGGTGCATTCCACCATGCCCCGCTAATGTTTTCTGTTTTTAGTAGAGACAAGTCTCGCTCTTGCTCAGGCTGGTCTTGAACTCTTGAGCTCAAGCGATCCTCCTGCCTCGGCCTCCCAGAGTGCTAGGATTACAGGCATGAGCCACTGCACTGCGCCCGGCCACATTGATTGTTTTTTTTTATTTTTAGACAAGAGTCTTCTTCTGACACCCCAGGTAGAGTACAATGGTGTCATCATAGCTCACTGCAATGAGAAACTTCTCCTGCTTCAAACAATCCTCCTGCCTCAGCCTCTCAAGTGGCTGGGACTGTAGGCATGCACCATGACGCCTGGCTAATTTTTCTATTTTTAGTAGAGATGGGGTCTTGCTCTTGCTCAGGCTGGTCTCAAACTCTTGATATCAAGCAATCCTCCCACCTCACATTGATTGATTTTTATATGTTGAACCATCTAGGAATAAATCCCACTTGCTCATGGTCTGTAGTCCTTTTAATGTGTTGCTGCATTCTGTTTGCTAGTATTTTGTTATTGGGGATTTTTGCATCAGTGTTCATAACGGATATTGGCCTGTAGTTTTCTTTTCTTGTAGTGTCAGTGTCAGGCTTTGTTTGGCTTTGAGTAATGCTGGTGTTGTAGAATGAATTCTGAAGTTTTCCCTCCTCTTCAATTTTTTGGAAAAGTTTGAGAAGGATTGGTATTAGTTCTTCTTTAAATGTTTAGTAGAATTCATGAGTGAAGCCATCAGGACCAGGGCTTTTATTTGTTGGGAGGTTTTTAATTACTGATTAAGTTTCCTTACTAGTTATAGGTCTATTTATACTTTCAATTTCTTCATGATTTAGTCTTGATAGGTTTTGTGTTTCTGGGAGTTTGTCCATTTCATCTAGGTTATACAATTTGTTGGCATATAATTGTTCATAGTACTGTCTTGTAAATTTGTGTTTTTTTGTAGAATTGATTTTAATATCACCACTTTCATTTTTGATTTTAGTAATTTGAGTCTTTCTTTTTTCTTATATCTAGCTAAAAGTTTGTCAACTTTGTTGATCTTTCAAAGGAACCAACTTTTGGTTTCATTGATTTTTGTCTATTATTTTTACATTCTCTGTTTCTCTAATCCTTATTATTTCCATCCTTCTGGCTAGCTTTAGGTTTAGTTTGTTCTTTTTCTAGTTCCTTGAGTTGTAAAGTTAGGTTGTTGATTTGAGATTTTCTTGTTATTTAATGTATGCATTTGTAGCTACAAATTTCCCTCATAGCACTGTTTTTGCAGAATACCTTAAGTTTGGGTATGTTGTATTTTTGTTTCCATTCATCTCTAAGTATTTCCTTAATTTCCCTTGTGATTTCTTCTTTGATCCCTTGGTGTTTAATAGTGTATTGTTCAATTTCCACAGTTTTGTGAATTTTTCAGTTTTGCTTATTTTTTTGATTTATAATTTCATCCTGTTGTGGTCAGAGAAGATACTTTATATGATACCTATTTTTTAAAATCTCTTGAGGCTTGATTTGAGGGCTAATGTATGGTCTGTCCTGTGAAATATTCCATGTGTGCTGGAGAAGAATATGGGAGTTTGTCCATTTCATCTAGGTTATACAATTTGTTGGCATACAGTTGTTCATAGTACTGTCTTGTAAGAGTGTACTCTTTGGAAGAGTGTTCTATATATATATCTGTTACATCTAGTTGGTTTATTGTGTTAAGTCCTCTATTTTCTTACTTGTCTTCAGTCTGGTTGTTCTATCCATTATTTAAAGGGAGGTATTGAAGTCTCCAACTATTATTGTAGAACTGTCTATTTCTCTCTTCAATTCTGTCAGTTTTTTCTTCACATATTTTGAAAGTCTGTCATTAGTTGTATAAATGTTTATAATTGTTATATGTCCTTACTGTATTGAACCTTTTATTCTTATATAATGTCCATCTTTATCTCTTATAACCTTTTTAATTTAAAGTCTATTTTATTTGATATTATTAATAATACAGCCACACCTACTCTCTTTAGGTTACCATTTGCATGGAATTTCTTTTTCTGTTCTTTCACTTTCAATCTATTAATGTCTTTGGATCTAACGCGAGTCTCTTGTAGTCAACAAGTAGCATGTGTTTTTATCTATTCTGCCAATCCCTTTCTTTTGATTGGAGAGTTTAATACACTTGGATTTAAAGTAATTACTGATAAGCAAGGACTTAACTTGTCATTTTGCTTTTTGTTTCATATATGCCTTATAACTTTTTTTTGGTCCCTCATTTTCTGCATTACTGTCTTCTTGTGTTTAGTTGATTTTTTGTAGTGAAATGTTTGAATTTCTTGTTGTTTCATTTTTTGTATACTTTATAGCTATTTTCTTTGTGGTTACCAGAGGGAATACATTTAACATCTTAAAGTTATGACACTCAAATTTGAATTTATATGCACTTAACTTCATAACATACAAGAGGTTTGCTCCTTTAAACTTCCATTCCCTGCCACTTTCAGTTGTTGAAGTTACCATCTTTATACAATTTGTACCCTGAAACATAATTTAATAATTCTTTTAAATGTATTAGTCTTTCAAATTATGTAGAAAACAGAGTGAGTTACAAATAAAAGTTACAAGAATACTAGCTTTTAAACCAATAATTATTTTTAAAAAGTATTAGTCTCTTAAATCATGTAGAAAATGAAAAGTGGAGGTACAAACTGTTGTTACAATAACAGTAGCTTTATATAATTGCCTGTGTATTTACCTTTATTTAGGTTTTTATTTCATACAGCTTCAAGTTACCATGTAGTGTCCTTTCGCTTCACCTTCCAGGACTCCCTTAAGCATTTCTTGCAGGGCACATCTACTGGTAACAATCTCCCTCAGCTTTGTTTATGTACAAATGTCATAATTTCTCCTTCACTTTTGAAGGATAGTTTTGGTGGATATAGGATTCTTGGTTGACAGATTTATTTTTTCTTTAGAATTTATACATTATCAGTCCTCTGCCTTCTATTCTGCAAAGTTTCTGTTGAGAGATTTGTTGATACTCTTATTGAGATACCTTGTAAGTGACAAATCACTTGTCTTTTGCTGTTTTCAGGATTCTTTCTTTTTTGTCTTTCTAAAGTTTGATTGTAATGAGTCTAAGTGTGAGTCTCTTTCAGTTCGTCTTACTTGTAGTTCATTGAACTTCTTTGATGTTCATGTCTTTCATCAATTTGGAAAGTTTTTGGTCATTATTCATCAAATATTCTCCTATCCCCTTTTCTCACTCTTCCTTCTGAGACTCCCACAATGTGTATGTAGATCTGCTTGATGGTGTTCCACAGGTTCCTTAGGCTCTTTTCACTTTTATTTGTTTTCTATCTTTTTCCTCTGACTTGATAATTTACATTATTCCATTTTGAAGTTCTCTGATTCTAATGCCTGCTCAAATCTGCCTTTGAATCTCTCCAGTGAATTTTTTCTTTAGTTATTGTACTTTTCAGTTCCAGAATTTTTTTTTGGGGGGGGCGTTCTTTTTTTCACTCTATTTCTTGATATTTCCATTTTGTTTATACATTATTTTCTTGACTTTTCCCACATCTTCCTTTAGTTCTTTGAGCATCTTTAACACAGTTATTTTATTTGATATTATTAATAAGTTTTTGTCTAGTAGATCTACCATCAGTTCTTTTGTAGGGACAATTCCTGTTGATTTATTTTTTCCCTTTGAATGGGCTGTACTTCTGTTTCATTGTATGCCTTCTCATTTTTTGTTGAAAACTGTACATTTAAATCTAATATGTAAATCTGAAATGCTAATGAAACTCCCCTTTCCTGGAGTTTGCTGTCTTTTATAATTGTTTTTATTTTTATTGTTGTAAGCTGTCAATGTGCCAAGGATTGGCTTGAAGTGTAACTTAAGGTCTTCTTTTCTGAGACTTTTTCTTTCCTTGGGCATGCAAACATTTAATTTTCTCCATAAATGCAATTTTTTGAATTGTAGTTTATTGTTGTCTAGTCTCCCAATGGGAAAATTAGAAAAATGAAGAGAAGAAAAAAAGGGCTCTTTTCCTTTAATCTGTAGGCACTGGTCCCACTCTGTGTAGCATTAGTCTATCTTGCATTTTAAGAAGTTTCTTTTCTCTTCAGAGTTTTTCTAGCATGTTGTCAGTACTCTACTGAATACTGAAGGGCGACCCTCTACATATTGCTGGGTTTATCTCTGTGTGCAGCTCTTTACTCTCTGGTGTCTTGCCCTATAAACTAAGCTTCCTTTGTTTCCCTAGACGCTCAGCTCCATCTCCTCAAGTTAGTGAGTCTGCTGGGTCCCTACTGGGCTCTGCAACCGGGAAATTCTCTCAAAGCAGAAAGTTGGGGCAATTGTAAAGCTTACCTTGTTTGTTTTCCATATCTTAGGGATTCTTGTCCTTCATTGCCTGATGTTCAGTGTCTTGAAAATTGTTGTTTCACATATTTTGTCTGATTTGTTTTCCCTGTTTCAGACAAAAGGGTAAATCTCATCCCTGTTGTTCCATCTTGGCAGAAGCAGAAATTTTTGAATTTATTAGTTTTTCTCCAGAAACCCTCCATTGTCATGAAAATATGAAGAAAGGAGACTTAGCTTGATCTACAGTGGGATTTGGGCTGCAAGATGGGTCAGGAGGTCAAAGAGGAAAAAATAATTGAAGTTATTGGCAAGAGAGTGGTTAAAATGATGAATCAAAGTATCTAGATTTGCAAGAAAAGGGAGAGAGGACAGGGGACTGATATGTGATGAGATTAGGACTTATGAGATCAAAGGACAGGTACAGGAGCTGGGTGTGAGAATGAGAAAGCTGGAAAGATGAGAGACTGGAATAATTCAGTTTCATTTTCCTAAGTTAAAGCACTCTAATGACAAGATCCAGAGTGTGGCCATGGAAACAAAGGGGTGAAGTGAAATCGAGATTAATATTGAGGGAATTGAGGTGGTCAAAGAGCTGAAAAGCCAGGTATTGAATGGGTTGTCCACATCGGTATTAAACTTGCTCCGAATAACAGAACAACTTGGTGTGCCAAATACCAAAGTCCTCTAAGAATATAGGAAAATGAACTTGAGATCTTATAGATGAAAATTACAAGAGGTATTTGAGGCTGAGGCAGCCAAGCAGAACAAGTGTGAACAAAGGCAAGAACATTCATCTGTGGACAGAAATACAGAAGCAGCATTTGTAAGTAAGATAAATTCTTATTTCCCTCCATGTTCCTGAGTTGATGGTGTCTGCAAGGAGGAACAGGGGCCATAGGAGATGGCTTGATTTTTATTTTTCTATTCATACCATAGTTGTAAGAGGATCTTCACTTCTTTTCATTCTATTTTTCTGCCACCTCATTGTGTTTTTTATTTTGGCAGTGATGTCTTTAAGTTTCAAGAATTTTCTTATACTTTAATTGTATAGCAACCTGGTTTTTTTCAAAAATAATTTTTTATTTTTAATTATTGTGGGTACGTAATAGTTGTATATCTTTATATCGTACATGTGATATTCTGACACAGGCATACAATGTGAATTAATCAAATCAGGGTAATTGGGGTATCCATCACCTCAGGAATTTAACATTTCTTTGTGTTAGGAACATTACAATTCCACTTTTTTAATTATTTTAAAGTACACCCTAACTTATTGCTGATTATAGTCACTTTGTTGTGATATCAAATATTGTTCATTCTATCTAACTAACTATATTTTTGCACCCATTAACCATCACCACGTTAGCCCTCCCCCTCCCTGCTACCCGTTTCAGCCTCTGGTAACCATCATTCTACTCTCTGTCTCCATGACATCAATTGTTTTTAGTATTTATCTCCCATATATGGGTGAGGACATGCAAGATTTGTCTTTCTGTGCTTGGCTTATTTCAATGTTCTCTAGTTCTATCCATGTTGTTGCAAATGGCAGGATTTCATTCTTTTTGTGGCTATATAATATTCCATTGTGTATATGTACCACAATTTCTTTATCCATTCATCTATTGATAGACACTTAGCTTGATAGTGCTATAAGTGCAGATATCATTTCGATATACTGAATTCCCATCCTTTGGATATACACAGCAGTGGGTTTGCTGGGTCACATGGTAGTTTTATTTTCAGTGTTTTGAAGAACCTCCATACTATTCTCCATAGTGGTTGTACTAATTTACATTCCCACCAACAGTGTATGAGGGTTCCCCTTTCTCCACGTCCTCTCCAGCATTTGTTATTGCCTGTCTTTCTGATAAAAGTCATTTTAACTGGGGTGAGATGATATCTCAATTGTAGTTTTGATTTGCATTTCTCTGATGACTAATGATGTTGAGCATTTCTTCATATACCTGTTGGCCATTTGCATGTCTTCTTTTGAGAAATGTCTGTTCAGATCCTTTATCCATTTTTTAATAAGATTGTTTGATTTTTTCTATCGAGCTGTTGGAGCACCTTATGTATTTTAGTTATTAATCCCTTGTCAGACAAGTAGTTTGCAAATATTTTCTCCCATTCTGTAGTTTGTCTTTTCACTTTGTTGATTGTTTCTTTTGCTGTGCAGAAGCTTTTTAGCTCGATGTGATCCCGTTTGTCCAATTTTACTTTGGTTCCTTATACTTTGGGGATATTACTTAAGAAATCAGTGCCCAGACCAGCATTTCCTCAATGTTTTATTTTAGTAGTTTTATAGTTTCAGGTTGTAGATTTAAGTTTTTAATCCATTTTGATTTGATTTTTGTACATGGCAAGAGATAAGGGTAGAGTTTAATTCTTCTGCATATGGATATCCAGTTTTCCCAGCACCATTTACTGGAGAGACTGTCCTTTCTCCACTGTATGTTCTTGGCACCTTTGTCAAAGATAAGTTCACTATAGATGTGTGGATTGATTTTTTGGGTTCTCTATTTTGTTCCATTGATCTATGTGTCTGGTTGGTTTTTTTATTGTTGAAGAATTTTTTTAAAAATTTCAGAATATTACCTGGGTACAAATGCTTTGGTCACATAAATTGCCTTTGCACCACCTGAGTCAAAGCTACAAGCATGTGCATCTACCAGACAGCGTGCAACATACCCATTAGGTGTGAATTTACCCATTCCTTCCTCACCCTTCCCACCTGCCTGATCCCCGATGAATGTTACTTCCATATGTGCACATAAGTGTTGATCAATTAGTACCAATTTAATGGTGAATACATGTGATGTTTGTTTTTCTGTTCTTGTGATACTTCACTTAGAAGAACGGGCTTCAGCTGCACCCAGGAGAATATAAGAGGTATTAGTTCACCATTTTTTTTATGGCTGAGTAGTACTCCATGATATACATATACCACATTTTATTAATCCACTTGTGTGTCGATGGGCACTTGGGTTGTTTCCACATCTTTGCAGTTGTGAATTGTGCTGCTATAAACATTTGAGTGCAGACGTCATTTTAATAGAATATCTTTTTTTCCCTTTGGGTAAGTACCCAGTAGTGGGATTGCTGTATCAAATGGTAGTTGTTTTAGTTCTTTGAGGTATCTCCATACTACTTTACATAGGGGTTGCACTAGTTTGCAGTCCCACCAGCAGTGTATGAGTGTTCCTATCTCTCCACATCTACACCAATGTTTCTTGTTTTCAGACTTGATAAAAACCATTCTCACTGGAGTTAAGTGATATCTCATTGTGTTTTTGATTTGCATTTCCATGATGATTAGAGATGTTGAGCATTTTTTCATGTGTTTTTTGGCCATTAGTCTATCTTCTTTTGAAAAGTGTTCATGTCCTTTGCCCACTTTTTAATGTGGTTGTTTACTTTTTTCTTGCTGATTTGCCTGAGTTATTTATAGATTCTAGTTAGCAGACCTTTATCAGGTTTATAGCATGGAAATATTTTCTCCATTCTGTAGATTGTCTATTTGTTCTAATGATAGTTTCCTTGGCTGTGGAGAAGCTTTTTAATTTGATCAGGTCCCAAATACTTATTTTTGTTGTTGCTATGATTCCTTTTGGGTTCTTCTTCATAAATTCTTTGCCTAGGCCAATATCTATAAGAGTTTTTCCAGTATTTTCTTCTAGAATTCTTATGATTTCATGCCTTAGGTTTAAGTCTGATATCCATTGTGAGTTGATTTTTGTGAGAGGTGAGAGGTGCAGCTCCTGTTTCAGTCTTCCATGGGTGGCTATCCAATTTTCCCAGCACCATTTATTGAATAGGGATTCTTTTCTCCAGTGTATGTTTTCGTCTGCTTTGTCAAATATCAGATGGCTACATGAGGATGGCTTGTTTTACATCTGGGTTCTCAGTCCTGTTCCACTGGTCTATGTCTCTGCTCTTATGCCAGTACCATACTGTTTTGGTTACTATAGCCTTGTAGTATAGCTTGAAGTCTGAGAAATTGATGCCTCCCAATTTTTTATTTTTGCTTAAGGTAGCTTTAGCTATACAGGGTATTTCTGGGTCCATACGAAGCATAGAACTATTTTTTCTAGATCTGAGAAAAGTGTCATTGGTATTTTAATGAGGATTGCATTGAATCTGTAAATCACTTTGGGTAGTATACACATTTTAACAATGTTGATTCTGCTGATCCATGAGCATGATATGTTTTTCCATCTGTTTACATCCTCTGTGATTTCTTTCCTCAGTGTTTCTTAGTTCACCCTATAGAGGTCTTTCACTTCCTTTGTTAAATATATACCTAGGTATTTTATTTTTTTTGTTGCTATTGTGAAAGGCATTGCCTCTTTTATTTGATTCTCAGTTTGGCTGTTGTTGGCGTATATGAAAGCTACTGATTTGTGTACATTGATTTCGTAACCTGAGACTTTGCTAAATTTATTTATCAATTCCAGGAGTCTCTTGGTTGAGTCTTTGGGGTTTTCCAGATATAAGATCATATTGTCAGCAAAAAGCAATAGTTTGACCTCTTCTTTCCTGTTTGAATACCCTTGATTTCCTTCTCCTATCTGATTGTTCTGGCTAGGACTTCCAGCACTATGTTGAATAGAAGTGGTGATAGTAGGCAACCTTGTCTGGTTCCAGTTCTAAGCAGGAATGCTTGCAATGGTTCCCTGTTCAGTGTGATGTTGGCTGTGATTTTGTCATACATGGCTTTTACAATTTTTAGGTATGTCCCATCTATGCCTATTTTGTTAAGCATTCTTATCATAAAAGGGTGCTGAATTTTGTCAAATGCTTTTTCTCTGTCAATTGAGAGGATCATATGGTCTTTGTTTTGCTTCTATTTATATGATGAATTACATTTATAGATTTGTATATGTTGAACCATACTTGCGTCTGTGGGATGAAGCCCACTTGGTCTTGGTAAAGTATTTTTTTGATGTGCAGCTGAATTTGGTTTGCTAAGATTTTATTGAGACTTTTTGCATCTATATTCATAAGGGATATTGGTCTGTAGTTTTCTTTTTTTTTGGTGTCCTTTTCTGTCTTTGGCATCAAGGTGATACTGGCTTCATAGAACGAGTTGGGGAGGATTCTTTCCTTCTCGTTGTGGAATAATTTCTGCAGGATAGGCACCAGTTCTTCATAGGTTTTGTAATATTCAGATGTGAAATTTCCGGTCCTGGGCTTTTTTTTGGTTGGAAGATTTTTTATTGCTGCTTCAATTTCGGTGCTTGATATTGGTCTGTTCAGGAGTTCTATTTCTTCCTTATTGAGCCTAGGGAGATTGTGTGTTTCTAAAAATTTATCCATTTCCTCCATGTTTTCAAGATTATGAGCATAGATATTGTTATAGTATTCAGAGATGGTATTTTGTATTTCCATGATATCAGTTGTGATTTGTCCTTTTTCCTTTCTGATTGAGCTTATTAGAGTCCTTTCTTTTCTGTTTCTGGTTAATCTAGGAAGAGTCCTGTCAATTTTATTTATTTTTTCAAAGTACCAACTTTTTGTTTCATTAATCTTCTGTATGATTCTTTTGTTCTCGATTTCATTTAGTTCTGCTCTGATCTTGGTTATTTCTTTTCTTCTGCTGGATTTTGGATTAGTTTGCTCATCCTTTTCCAATTCCTTGAGCTGATTCATTAGATTCTTGATTTGTGATATTTTTGTCATTTGGATGTGGGCATTTAAGGCTATTAGTTTTCCTCTCAGGACTGCTGTAGCTGTATTCCACAGATTTTGATAACTGGTGTCCCCTTTATCATTTAGTTCCATATATCTTTTGATTTCCATCTTTATCTCCTCCTTGACCCAACTATCATTCAGCAATTGGTTGTTTAGTTTCCATGACTTTGTGTAGAGGTGAGTGTTTCTTTTAGAATTGATTTCTAATTTTATTCTAATGTGGTCTGAGACGATGCATGATATAATTTCTATTTTTTTAAACTTGTTGAGACATGTTTTGTGGCCTAGGATGTGACCAATCTTAGAGAACGTTCCATGAGCTGATGAGAAGGATGTATAATCAGTAGTTTTTGGGTAGAATGTTCTGTAAATGTCTGTTAGGCCCGTTTGTTCTAGAGTTCTGTTTAAGTCCATTGTTTCTTCGCTTATTTTCTGTTTGGAGCATCTGTCCAGTTTTGTCAGTAAAGTGTTGAAGTCCCTGGCTATTATGGCACTTCCGTTTATCATTTTGTTTAGATCAAGTAGGATTTGCTTTATGAATCTGGGTGCTCCTGTGTTAGGTACATAAATATTTAGGATTCTTAAGTCTTCTTGTTGAGTTGTTCCCTTCATCATTATATAGAGACCATGTTTCTCTTTCTTTACTTTTGTTAATTTGAAGTCTGTGTCATCTCATGTGAGAGCCACTACACCAGCTGTCTTTTGGGTTCTATTTACATGGAATATTGTTTTCCATAGTTTTACCTTGAGTCTAAATGAGTCTTCGTGGGCTAGATGTGTTTCCTGGAGACATCAGATACTTGGCTTGTATTTCGTTATCCATTCAGTCAGGCTATGTCTCTTGAGTGAGGAGTTCAAGCCATTCACACTTATTGAAAGAATTGATATGTGGGGTGGATTTCTGTTCATCCTATTGGGTAGACCCTTATTGCTTTGTTTTACCTCTTGAGCCATTGTGGTATCTGGGCTCTGAACTTTAGCTTGGGGATTTGATTTTACACTGGAGGGTGTCTATTGTGCTGATCAGAGTATAATGCAGGTCTGAGTACTTCCTGCTGGGTAGGTCTGGTCTTTGCAAATTCCCTCAGTGATTGATTGTCTGAAAAAGGCTTTATTTCCCCCTGATTTAAGAACTTAGTTTTGCATGATACAAAATTCTAGGCTGGCCATTATTCTGTTTTAGAAGACTGAGGATGGTTCCCCAATCCCTTCTGGCTTGTAAAGTTTCAGTTGAGAAGTCCTCAGTTAGTCTGATGGATTTTCCTTGTAAGTTACCTGCTGTTTTCACCTTACTGCTGGTAGGAATGCCTCTTTCGTGTTTACTTTGGCCAGCCTGATGACTGTGTGCTGTGGTGATTGCCTCTTTACGATGAATCTCCAAGGAGTCCTGTGTGCTTCTTGTACCTGGATATCTAGATTTCTAGCAAGGCCAGGGAAATTTTCCTTAATTATTCCCTCAAATAAATTATCCAACCCTTGTGTATTTTCTTCTTTGCCCTCAGGGATTCCTATGATTCTTACGTTTGTCCTCTTTACATAATCCCACATTTCTTGTAGGCTTTGTTCATTTCCCTTGTTTCTCTGTTCTTTCTCTTCAACTGATTTGTTTTGCTCATAGGTCTTATCTTCAATCTCTGAGATTCTTTCTTCTGCCTGACCTAGCCTATTCTTAAGGATTTCCACTGTGTTTTGTAATTCCTTGAATCAATTATTTTTCATTTCCAGAATTTTCTTTGCTTTTTCTTTAATACTTTGATTTCTTTAGAGAATTTTTTATTCATTTCCTGCATTGTTTTTGTGGCTTCTTTGTGTAGGGTTTCTATTTTCTCTTGTATTTCATTGAGCTTTCTTAGAATTCATATTTGAAATTCCTCATCTGTCATTTTAACCATTTGGTTTAGGTTGGTATCCATTGGTAAGGAGTTATTGATTTCTTTTGGGGGTGTCCTTTCCCTCTGAATTTTCATGTTTCTGGAGTTTTTTGACTGATTCCTTCTCATCTGGCCTCTTAATCGAGAGCCAGGGGTGCTAGGGCTGGCTTATGGCCCTGTCTTGGAGTCCCCAAAGATCGATCCCTGACCATGCTGGGGAGAGGAGTGCTGGCATTAGTTGCCTTTGGAGTGTTTTGGCAGGTTTGATGAACCTCTTGGGTTACCTCTGACCTGCTGCCTTTATCTCTTCCCGACAGAATATAGTGAGTTTGGTCCCCCAGCTTGATGTCTGAGCTGGTGGATTGTACTTACTGGTATGAATCGGCCACTCCCTAATTAAGCAATTAGTTGGAAGACACTGTGTTTAGCTATGGGGTTGTTCTGCCTATCATTGATTGTAGTTTGAGTGAAGGAGCTAGCTGCCAAGGTAATCTTTTGTGCCCGTGGTAGGCTCTGGTCCCCCAGGTGGGGCACACAAATATGCCAAGTTTTAGGAAGAACCCTGTATCTCCCAGGGTGTTCCTTGGTCCCTACTACCCTGAAGCGGGGCGGGGGAGCAAGACAGATCATGGCTGGCATGCCAGAGCCTGAGGGGCTTTGCTAAGCCTTAATGGGTCTCAGAGGTTGCTTATCCAGCTGCTAGGGAGAGCCACTGTTGTGGAGTTCAGAGTAATCTCTCCAAGCCAGGAGGGCTGTCCCTGGGGGAGGGGGCCTATTCGTGTGATTGCTAAGGCCCCAGGCCAGGCTCTTTCCATCCCTGTCCACTCCCCTTATTTCTCTGCAGGGGTGGGACGAGTGCCCTCCCTGTTTTCTCTCTGGAGCTCCACAGCCCTCTCCCCTCAGATCAGTGTGTGCTTTCTTTTGCCGCCCGAAACCAGCTCTCCACCTACCCCATGGTCTGTGTGTCTGACCTGCTGGCGTTTGTGTCTGCTCTCAGTAGTGGGCACAGCCAGGGACACGCCACCATAGCAGGGAAACAAGCCTCTCAGCACAGAGCACTCTCACCGTTGCTATAGGCGGAAGGGGCCACCATCTCCCTGCACCACTCTCGTGTCTGGGGGGCACTGGTCTGGTCTGCCTGTCCAAGCCACCAGCAGGCAATCCCGTGAAACGCCGTCGCAGACAGAAACAGACCTCTCAGCACCGAGCATTCATACAGTTCCTATGGGGGGCAAGGGCCATGGTCTCCCTACACAGCTATCATGTCTGGAAGGCACTGGTCTGGTCTGCCTGTCCAAGACACCCGCAGGCGATCCTGCAAGCTGCCAGTGCGGAGAGAAACAGGTGTCTCAGCGCCAAGTACTCTCGCGACTTCTATGGGGGGGAGGGCTGCAGCTACAAGCTGGCTAGAGCCAGGATTGCTTTCCATGGTGCCAGGAATTGGGGAGATGCAGAGGAGGAAGCGTCCAGGCATAAGAAAGCTGGCTCTCTAGTCCCTCATGGCACTCTCCCATGGGGTGAGAGCTTCTGTGTCCTGCTGCTTGCCGAAGGCACCCAAGTGGGGGAGAGGAACCCCCCTTACCCTTTCACTTGGCTCCGGGCTTTTCTGGATTTGGTCCGTGCTGCCGCTGTCCTCTCCTCTCTTTCTTCCTTTTTCTCATCTTCATAGCCCTTCTTGGTGGGATTTCCGGACGTCTCCATTGTCTCTCCCTGCGATCTACAGCAGAGCCACAACCTCAGTCCACCCTTCCATCCTCTAGTTGGGACGGTCCAGTGAGTGCTGTCTCTAGTTGGCCATCTTGCCTCCCTTGGTAATACTGTATCCTTTACTTGAAATTTCATACGAGAGCAGATTTTGACCTTATATACACACACAAAAATGAAAAAGGGTAAAACTATATGTGTTGATGAATGTGTTACTTTGATTGTGGTACTTGTTACACAGTGCATATGTATATCAAATCATCACATTGTACACCTTGAATATATACAATTTTTATTTGTCAATTATACCTCAATAATAGCCAGAAAAAATAAAATGGTGACTATAAATAAAATGAGCCAGGCGCAGTGGCTCACGCCTGTCACCCTAGCACTTTGGGAGGCTGAGGCAGGAGGACCGCATGAGGCCAGGAGTTCGAGACCAGCCTGGGCAACATAGCAAGCCCTCGTCTCTACAAAAGAAATGTTTTGAAAACTTAGCTGGGCCTGGTGGTATATGCCTGTAGTCCCAGCTACTTTGGAGGCTGAGGCAGGAGGATCGCTTGAGCCCAGGAGTCGGAGGTTGCAGTGAGCTATGATGATGCCACTGCAGTGTAGCCCAGGCAACAGAGTGAGACCCTGTCTCAAAAAATAAAATAACAAAAAATAAAATGGTCCCTTAGTACACTTTTCCTTCCTAACCAAAGTATTTACATTCAATTTTGTACAGCCATTATTAACATGTATCATTGTTTCAGTGTTCACTACCACTTCTCTCCAATCATGACTCTTTCTTTTTTGTATTCTTAACTTTCATTTATTTCTTAGTTAGGGTGTGTCTGAAGGCAAAATTTTCATGGTGATGCACTTTTGGAGCTTTTTATTATCTGCGAATTTATTGTCTGTGTCTGTACAAAGGAAAGACAAGTATAAAAGTTTTAGGTTACAAACATTTTCCCCTGAGAACTTGGCAGACATTATTCTATTTTTATGTTTTATAGGTCTCTTTGGTTACAAACACAAAAAACTCAGATAGTGTAAGCCAAAGAGAAAATGGGTAGAAGAATTTATTGACTCGTGTAAATGTGAAGGAGAGTGTTGAACCCAGGAATTCAGCGGATCTTGTTAGAAATCCCTCTTAAAAATTCTAGTTGTTTTTGTTTTTTAAATCTCAACTTTATTTTTGGTTGACTTCATTTTCCTGGGCTTCTACTGCAAACAGACTTCTACCCATCTCCTGTGGTTTATCTTATCATAGCCTAGATTGAAGGCGAGAGGTTTCTTTCTATGTGTATATGTATTTCTATTCTAGTGAAGGATTCCAGTTAGATTTACTGTGTCACATGCCTATCCCTTGAACCAGCTGTCATTGCCAGGGAAATGGCAAAGTATCCTAAGCCTGGGTCACTTATCCTTCTGTGGTCAGGGAACTAGGTTTATAACCTAAAGGAGGATAAGAAACACTGAGCAGACAAGACTAGTTATCACAGTCCACTATAATTATTTTTTGGTATTTAGTGTTGAACAGAGAATCTGTGAGGCCAGCCTGATTTTGTTCCTTTCCAGATAACTTGTTTATTTTTCTACTTTGTCATCTGTAAGCAGAAAACATCTTTCTTTTGAAGATGGGGTTGACTGGGATTGTTTTTGATTTAAAAAGTAAGGAGGGAGCTTTAGGAATATATTGAGTGCTTTCAGTTTTCTTGCACAATTTCTTTTTTAGCTCATTTTAATCTCTGATTATTGCTTAGTTTACTTTCTTGTGTAATACAAATAATCTTTAAGTTTTTTGTTGTTTTTTGTATTTATTTATCTTTTCTCTCATTGTTTGCATCTTTTAGTTCTTTCCCACTATATTTTGAAAGAGCTTCCTAAGCGTTTCCTTCAAAATACTGGAAATCAAAGCCATATCCTAGCAACTTCAAAGAGCAGCTGCTTAGATAGAGGCTGCCTAGGTTTTCATTCTGGAAAGGTACTGACTCTTTGCATGGGGAAAATGTCGATCTTCAAAATATTTAATGGTCCAGGCAGAGGTACTATCGTCCATCTATCAAATGTATGTCATATACAACCTCAGACTATCAACAACGGGTAGGCATATGAACTTTAGCTGAATGTCAGCCCTAGAGACAGATGGTGGATGAGAGAGAATAGAACTTTTTTTTTTTCAGCTACCCTGTTTCTTGAAGAGAAAGATGGAAGTTTTATGTAACTGAAACTTGCTGGATTTTTCTCAATTTTGTTTCATAAATCTTAAAATCAGTGGAGATTCCACCCTATTTAGGGCATATGGCAAACTGTATGCCCTATCCTTTTGTTTTTCCTGGAGTAAATAAATATCTTGTTTACTCCTTGTATCAGTGTCCTAAAGCTGCTGTAAAAAAGTATCACAAATGAGGTGGCTTCTTAAAACAACAGGAATTTATTCTTTCACATTTCTGGAGGCTAGAAGACCAAAATCAGGTGTTGGCAGGGCCATGCTTTCTCCAGAGCCTCTAAGTGAGGATCCTTCTTTTAGCATCTCTTAGACTTAGGCATTTCTTTGCTTGTGGTAGCATAAGCCCAATTTCTGCCTGCCATCTTCACGTGGCTGTCTTCCCTCTGTGCTTGTGGGTCTGTGTGCCTTCACATGGTGTTCTCCCTGTGTGTCTGTGTCTGTATTCAAAGTTCCCTCTTATTATAAGGATACCAGTCATATTGGATTAAGGCCTATCCTAACAACCTAATCTTAACTTGATTAAATCTATAAAGTCCTTATTTCCAAACAAGGTCACCTTCACAAGTACTGGGGGTCAGGACTTCAACATATCTTTTTTTTTTGAGGACACGATTCAACTCATAATACTTGTGTTAGGTCAGAGCCGAGAGGAAAACATGTGAAGCCCAGAGATACAAAGAACTGTTTATTTGAGCATCTGGGTGCAGTGGGTGGAAGCCGAGAAAGGTGTCCACCCCAAAATGGGGTCTAGTGAGTTTTTTATAGAGGATTGGGAGGAGGGAGTAGAGTTGGGGGGAAATTAAACAATAATCGCAGTATACAGCAAGTCCTTGACGTTTGGGAGGTAGTTGTTCCGTAGCAGAGGGCTAGTCCTTGAGATGTCTTTGTTTTTAGTCACATCCCCCTTTTAGGCTTGCAAACCTTCCCCTTTTTGCCTGTTCAACTGCCTTTTATCTCCCCTCCTCCCTCACATCCCCTTTTTCTGGTTTTGCGAACCTTCTCTAGGGGTAAAGACCACCTACCTAACAACTTGTTTTCTTTCTTTTCTATCTAGTCAATCCTAAACTCTTTGCTAATTGCCTATATCGCCTCTCTAGATCTTCAGATTTATCAAATTTACCACAAATTTCACTTTAATAAAGAAGTCTCTCCTGGAGCATTCTTAGCTGTTCTAATATAGGGTGCTATTGCCCTCTATACCTGGGGCACAGTTGTCATCCTGGGATCTCCCTGTACCATCATTGTGGAAATTCACTTTGCTGGTCTCCTGTTTTCCCTGCCCTGTAGGTTTCTCTTTTTGCTTTATTTTGGTGGAGCTAATCCTCTACTGGCTTCCTGTGAAAGGGTAGGGTACATGGTATAGAATTTGAGACTTTTCATGACTGAAAATGTTTTTATCCTGTCTTCTTTGGAATAAAAATTTCATTATGATGTGCCTTAGTATGAATCTTTTTCCATGTATTGTGCTAGAACATGGTAGATTCTTTTAGTCAGGAAGAATATGCACTGTGGTTTTGGGAAATTTTTCAAATTATTTCATTGATAATATCTATTTCTTTGTTTTTCTTTTTCTTTCTTTCTTTCTTTTCTTTTAATTTTTTTGAACATCTATTATTTGGATATTGGGCATCCTGTACGGCCCTCTCATCTTCTTATCTTTTTCTAAAATCTTTTTGTCTTTTTGTTCTACTCTCTGGAAGATTCCCCCAATTTTATCATCCAAATCATATATTGAGGATTTTGCATTTATGCTGTAATATTTTTTAATGTACAAGAGCTCCTTTTTGTTCTCTGGATGTTCCTCTATTTCTTGGTTACTATATCTTCCAATGTTAGTGTAGTTAATACTGATATTTTCTTTTGCTGGTGTAATCTCTGTTTCCTCCAAGATATATCCTTCTTATCTTTTCTCTGAGTTCTCTCTCATCTCCTTCTCTGTTATGTTAATTACTTACTCAGATATCTATTCATATTTAAGATTTTTGCTTCTAAAAAGCTGATTGGACAGTCTAGCAGCTAGACTCTAGCTCATGGGTAGGGCTTTTCAACTGTGAGATTCATTTTAGGGTGATATTACTGAGCCTTTTACTTGTGTCAGCAACATTAGGTCTTTTGGGCTACTGAGAGCAGAATCTTTCAGTCTCTTTCTTGGAAGATAAAGGCCTCGTAGGGCTGGAAGTCTCAGCATCCACCAAACATATGTACACTTGATTCATCTATTTTTAGCACAATTCCATCTTCAACCTCCTGGAAATCCCACAGAGAGGAAATGATCTGTTATACCCTTCCCACGGAATAATCCTCCAGTCTTTTGCTTGAGTTGGGAAGGGGCCATTGCAAGAAATAGAAAAGCAGAATTGGGAATCTGAATGCTTTCTCTTTATATAAATATAGCATTCATACAAAAGAGAATATGCATGGGGCCCTACTCATTGTAGCTGACAGAGCAGCCACCATTTTGTATGTTGCTAGAAACCATGCCAGTGAAAAAAAGAAAGCTCTGGAAGGTCTTCTTACATTGGCAATTAGATATTCTGGCCTGGAAGTGACATTCATTACTTCTGTCAAAATTCATTGGCCAGAAATAGTCACATGGCCTCACTGAACCACGAGGGGGCCAGGGAGTGCATGTTCTCTAGGAAAAACCAGAAATCTTTGAGAAGCAATACTCAGGACCACCAAAATCTTTTACTAGGTTGAGAACTTTCCTTCTATTTTTAGTTTGCTATGAAGCGAGTATGATTTTCATTAAATGTTTTTTCTGCATATATTGAGATAATTATATTATTTTCCCTCTTTTAATCTGTTAATATGGTAAAATAAATTAGCTGATTTTTAATTATTGAAATAACCTTACATCCAGGCACGGTGGCCTGTGCCTATAGTCCCAGCTACTCAGGAGGCTGAGGCAGGAGGATCTCTTGAACCCAGGAGTTTGAGGCTGCAGCAAGCTATGATAGTACTACTGTACTCCAACCAGGGCAACAAGTGAGACCCTGTCTCTAAAAAAACTCTAAATAAAAATTTAAAAAAACAAAACAAATAACCTTGCATTTTGGGATAACTTGGTTGTGCCACATAATTTTTTTATATACATTGATGGATTTAGTTGTTATCTTGCTCAGGATTTTTCCATCTGTGTTCCTAAATGAGATTTCCTGGTGGTTTTCTTCTCTGGTTTTAGTATCCAGGTTATAGGCTTCATAGAATGAATTTAGGAGTATTCTCTGTTTGTATTCTTGAGAAGAATTTATATAAGATCAGAATTATCTGGTACTTGAAAGTTTGTTAGAACTTGCCCAATCAGGCCTGGTGTTTCCTTTGTGGAAAGAATTGTAACCAAAGACCCAGTTTCTCTATAGTGTTCTATCAAATCTCTATTTCTTCTTAAGTTAGTTTTAGAAAGTTTTATATTCCCAGGAATGGGTACATTCTGTATAAATCATTCAAGTTAATATCATAAAAGTTGTTTATAGTCTTCTGTTATATTTTTAATCCTAGTTGTATCTATACCTATCACCTCTTTTTCATTTGTAATCCTGCTTCTATTTTTTAAAATCAGTCTTATCAAAGGTTTATCTATTTTCTTAATCTATTTCAAAGAACCAATCTATGACTTTGTTAATCCCATCTATTGTATCTTTTATTTTTGTATTTCAGTAATTTCTGCTTTTATCTTTATTGACTTCTTCTATTTTCTTTGGACTTACACGTTTTTTAGTACTGGTTTAGCTGTATTCAATAAATTTGTTATGTTTTAATTTCAGTATTAGGTTTAAGTATTTTTAAATTCCATTATGATTTCTCTTTTGACCCAGAAGTTCCTTAGAAATGTGGATTTTTAAAATTCCAAGTGTCTGAAGACTTTTAATTTATGTTTGTTGTTTACTTTAACTCAATTACATTATGGTCAGAGAAAGTGATCCATACATGGTATGGATTCTTTGAAATTTGTTGATAGATGTATTACAGCCTAAGTACATGGTCAGTTTTTATTAAATGTTTCATGTGTTTGGAAATAATATTTATTCTGTAATGGTTGATAGGTGAAGTTTCTCCGTATGTCAATTAAATAAAACATGTCAATTATGTTTTTCAATTTTTCTCTCTTTCCTGATATTTTATCTCTCTAAGCCATAAATAATACAGAGGAACGTGTTGTAATTAGCTACTATTATGAGTAGATTTTGTTAGTTTCTTCATATAGGTCTATATATTTTTTGCTTTATATATTTTGAAGCTATTTTATTGGTTCCATGTATGTTTAAAATTGTTATATTTTTCTGGTGAATTGAACCTGTTTTCATTCTTTAGCAAGCCTCTTTATTCCTAATAATGTTTTCTTTTGTCTTGCATTCCATTTTGTCTGGTATAAATATTGTTACCCCCATTTTCTTTATGTGTTTGCTTGGTACATCTTTTACTGCCCTTTTATTTTCAACCTTCTCATAACTTTTTGTTTTAGATGGGTCTCTTGTAAATAGCTGGATTTTCCTTCCAATCTGACAATCTCTGTATTTTAACTTTCATGTTTAGTTCATTTATATGTATTGTGATTATTTGGACTTGTTTCTGCCATCATAATTTTTATTTCTTTTTATCACATTTTTATATGCTTTCTTTTTCATCTTAACAATTTTTGATTCATTGGAAAAAATTTTAAACTTTTTTCATTTTACTTTTTTTCCCCTACTGGTTTGGAATTTATACTCTGTATTTTGGTTTGTATCATGGCTACCTTTGAAATTTTACCAGGTGTATTTAAGTTAAGAGAGCCTGAAGATTAAATGGTAACTCAACTCTGTTGCTGAAAAATAAAAGGACCTTAGAATACATTTAACTCCGATCATCCCATCCAAACTTACATACTTTTGTTTTACAGTATTTTGGTTTTGTCCTTTTTTGACCCAAAATTATAATAATCAGCATTATTACCGTTATTTTATTTAGACAAAACTTAAATTTGCTTACTTTCCCTTCTTGTCTCTTTAGACCATCCTTCTGAGATCATTTTTCTTCTTTCTGAAGTTCACCGTTTAGATTACTTTCTTTAGTGAAGGTCTTTGGTGATAGGATTGCCTCAGGTTTAAAAAAAAAAATGCCTTTAATTTGCCCTCATTCTTGAAAGATAGTTTTTCTTGGTACATATTTCGAAGTTGACAGTCATTTTCTCTCTGCTCTTTGATGGTGTCATTCCATTGTCTTCTGACTTACATGTTGCAGCTGCAACTCTTCTTTTAGTCTAATTGTCATTTCCTTGTAAATTATATGTATGCAGGAAAGGGTTAATTCAGCAGGCTTACACATTCCCAAGGTCCTATAGCCAGCCTCCTGGGAGATAGCCTCTGAGCCTTTGGAGTATTCTGCCTGATAGAATGTCTTTGTATGCCTGGGATCTTGGACCATGCCATATAGTTGATACTAACAATGTGATTTATGGTAAATACTTGTTTTTGATACCTGAGGCTTTGGACCATCTTGTATCTGTTTGACTTCTGGGGGCTGAGGTCTGAGCAGCTAAAGTCAATCATGCAGGAACTACATGCCTATGTGACTGACCCCACATAGAAACTGTGATGTCACGGCTCACTGAGCTTCCACTCTGCACATGGGAGAATTAAGTGCTGTCCATGTGACTCCACTGGAGGAAGACAACTGGAAGCGTGTCCTCCAGGACTTGGCCCTATGTACCTTTTCCTTTTGTTGATTTTAATATGTATCCTTTTGCTGTAATAAACTGTAACTGTGAGTGTAACAGCTTTTCTGAATCCTGTGGGTCATTCTAGCAAATTTCTGAGCCTGAGGGAAGTCTTGGGAATTGACACAATAAATCTTCTCTTTCTGGCTTATTTTAAAATCTCCTTATTTTGGGTGTGCTGTAATTTTACTGGAATGTGTACGTAAATGGATTATTATTTTTACTTCTTATTCTTTTTTAATTCTAATTTTGCTTGGGATAAGGTTTCCTGAATCTGTGGGTTCATATTTTTCATCAAAATGGGAAATTTCTCAGCTATTGTCTGTTTTATTCTTTCTGGATCAGTAATTAGCATATATTAGGCCTCATTCTATCCTCCATATCTTTCAACATCTCTTTAATATTTTTCACTTATTTGTTATAGTCTGGGTAATTTCTTTAGTAATTCTCTCTTCATCTGTATCTATTCCAGTTCTTAAGCATTTCATTGAATTTTTTATTTCAATAATTTTATTTTTCATTTGAAGTAGTTCTAGTTGGTTCTTTTTCGAATCTGCTTTTCATTCCTGATAGTCTCCATTTCTTGTTCATCCTTGAGATTTCAATTGTTAATTCTTTAATCATTTCATACATTGCTAATTTATTCTGATTTGGCAGTTCCAATATCTGATATTCTGGGGACTTAAATCCATTGTTTGATATCTTACACATGGTAGCTTGATTTCTCATGATTTTAACACTTCTTTTATTGTGTTGTAAGGAAATTTTAGGAGGAAGTGAAATGTATTTTATCCTTCTTTACTGCCTGGAACTATCCTGAGCTAATTTTTATTTTATTTTATTTTATTTTGCCTCTGTCTGAGTTCCTGCATCCAGGATCATGGAACGTGTTGATTGGCTAGGCTGGGTCTTGTGGTCACCATGGTATTCAAAAGCATTATCAACTCCATCTAATCAATAAGGAAGAGGTGGTGCGCAGGCTGGTGGAGTGGGTAAATTCTTCAAAAAAACTCTAATACTGTTCAGTACTGGAAGAATGGAAAATGAATTCTTGGCAGGAAAATAGTAGTTGTCCACCACAGAAGATGATATAAATTTTACAGTAGAAGAGGTTTCCATATAGACTTTATTTAAAATGGGAAGAGCCCTTAATAAATATATATCTCTACTTCTGAGTTCTAAGAAACAAGATATGTCACTTCTGAAAGATATAGTATTGATATTTCTTTATTCTAGAGACTATCTGCTTGATGAGAGATTGTCAAAATTACCTGAGTTGAGAAATCAAGGAATCTAGTGTTTGACTCAGAATTAAATTAAAATTTTTGTTTTAACTCAATAAATCATGCAAACTTTCTCTCCCACTTTGAAGTGTTTGAATCTCAACTCTACCATTACTTGTTCTCTATCCTTAAGTAAATTATCCAATCTTTCTGAAACTAGGTTTCCTAATTTGTAAAATGTGGATAATATAATCTTCCTTGCTTGGTTTTTCTTAGTATTAAATGGACAAATGTTTTAAAACCAATTAGTGTCTGGAGTGAGTAGGCACTTAATAAATACTTGCTATTAATATCTATGAAATATAGATATTGAGACTATTTGCATTTGAAATAAAGCAACATACAAATACAGTATTTGGAGGAATTATGCAGTATCTGCTTTTTTTTTCTTTTTCAGTTTCCTTCAAATACATCAGAAATATGTTGTATTATTAGAGCATCACCAGGAACTAGACTAGTGAAAAGTAATGGTGTAAAGAAGAAGAAATATTCTCCTCCTAAAGATATTCCTCCAGGTACTGTAGTATGAATGTAGAACATGCTTTTTAGATGATACAAAACATCTTTTCATGGTAAATTCCTTATGTACAAAGGAGATTCAGTTATAAATTTTATTCTGAGAGTTCTTACACAAAGTAGAAATGGTAAAAATATAAAAGTCTGGTCAGCTTTCAGAATCTGAGTAAAATAACTTTTTTAAAGACAAAAACTTTAACTTTTGAATAATTAGCTTATGACATTGATTTGAAATGTATTTATCTAGTGTACTTCCTCTTATTTGAACTTTAGTGTTGTTTGGGTTTCATTTTTGTAGCATTCTTTTTAAAGATATGGAGATGTTTTTGCATTTACCTAACATTGATTGAACACTTCCTCTGTGAAAGGCACTGTGCTAAGAACCTTATTATATTTCATTTATTTCTCACTATGACTTTATGGTAGACAGGATGTGTACTGTTATCCCCATTTTACATATTAAGACTCTGAGGCTTAAAGTAGTATGCAGCTGTGGTCCCTAACCCTTGGGCTGAGGACCGGTACTGGTCCATGGCCTATTAGGAACTGGGCCACACAGCAGGAGGTGAGTGGCGAGCTAAGCTTCATCTGTATTGACAGCCGCTCCCCATCACTCACATCACTGCATAAGCTCCGCCTCCTGTCAGATCAGCAGTGGCATTAGATTCTCGTAGGAGCCTGAACCCTACTGTAAACTGCGCATGTGCGGAATCTAGGTTGCTCGCTCCTTATGAGAATCTAATGCCTGGTGATCTGAGGTGGAGCTGAGGTGGTGATGCTAGCTCTGGGGAGAGGCTGCAAATACAGATTATCATTAGCAGAGAGGTTTGACTGCACAGAGACTATAATAAATCAGTTGCTTGCAGACTCATATCAAAACCCTGTCAGTGGCAAGTGACAATGTAATAATAATAGAAATAAAGTGCACAATAAACATAATGCGCTTGAATCATCCCAAAACCATCCCTCTCCCCCACCTCCAAGCCCAGCCCCACCCCCAGTCTGTGGAAAAATTGTCTTCCATGAAACTTGTCCTTGGAACAAAAAGGTTTGGGACCGCTGGTGTGGAGTTTGTCCAAGATCATACTGCTACCAAGTGGTGGAGAGGAATTCAATCTTTCAAGCTTTCTAAACTACAAATTAGGTTTTTATGTACTCCCTTCATTTGCATTTCAGGAAGAATGTCTAATTACTCAGTGGAGCTTTGGAACATTTTATGAGTAAGCAGCCAATGAAGCAATTTAAATTTAATAGATTATGTATATCTTCAACCAAATGGTCCACTCTTGACCCTTGTTCTCACTTCCTCCACAGTGCCTGCCCTGAGCATTCTCTAAGTCTACAGAGATCTCTCTTTATTAATAAGTTTCTTGAATACTTAAGTCAATACTACTCATTTGACACTTAATAATTGTACTGGTTAGGGTTCTCCAAAGAAACAGAACCAATAGGATATAGATAGATAAATACAGATATATAAGAGGATAGTTATTATAGGAATTGGTTCATGTGGTTATGGAGACTGAAAAGTTCCATGACGTGCCATCAGCAAGCTGGAGAACCAGAGAAGCCAGTGACATAGCTAAGTCCGAGTCTGAGACCCTGGGGAGTTGCTGGTGCAAGTCCCAGAATCCATAGGCCAGAGAATCTGGAGTTCTGATGTCCAAGGCAGGAGAAGATGGGTGTCCCAGCTCCAGAAGAGAGAATAAATTTGCCTTTCCTCTGCCTCTTTGTTCTGCTTGGGCCCCCAACCAATTGGATGGTACCTCTCCATTTTAGGTGAGGGCAGATCTTCCTTACTCAGTCCACTCATTCAATGCCAATATCATCCGGAAATATCCTCACAGACACAGATATATCCAGAAATAATGCTTTACCAGCTTTCTGGGTATCCCTTAACCTGGTCAAATTGACAATCTAAAATTGAGCATTACAATAATATACTGCCACTTGACCTAATTTACAGTACTGACTTTTTGTATTCCTTAGGTTATGAATTTTTCAAGGACAAAGATCACATAATAGGCTTCTTTCTGTCTCTAATTCTGGTAACATCAGTATAGTGGTAGAAAATAGTAGATGCCTGTATCAGGAAAGAAACAGAGCCAGCAGAATATATATGTGATATGTGTATATATACATATATGTCACGTACATATATGTACCTGTGTGTATATACGTATATTTGTATGCAAACATATACACATATATGTGTATATATAAAGAGATTTATTTCAAGGTATTGACCTACATGATTGTGGGGTCTAGTTGGGCAAGTCTGAAAACTGTAGGGCAGGCTAGCAGGCTGGAAACTCTTGGGCAGGAGCTGATGATTCAGTCCACAGGAAGATTTCTTCTTTCTTCTTCAGAGAAAGCTCAGTTTTGCTCTTAAGGCCTTTCAACTGATTGGATGAGGCCTACCTACGTTATCAAGGATAATCTGTTTACCTAAAGTCAACGTTTATAGATGTGGATATACAGTTGAACATCTGGCCATTTCTCCTTTCAACAAAGCAAACAACCAGGTGCATTGCTTAAAGTTCTGCCCACTGGAAAGATGTCTCTTCATCAATTTCCTTCAGGAATGTTCCTGAAAGGAGATGTAGGTGCCATAACTGCCCACTTTCAAGTGGTGCTTGCATATCACTTTATGATGGGCTTCTCAGGTTGTACAGTGATGTGGTGGCCCGTGGTTAAGTGTTTAGTCTCTACTGAAGCCCAGTTATAGGCCAAAAGCTGTTTCTCAAAAGGAGAGTAGTTATCCACAGAGGACGGCAGAATTTTGCTCCAAAATCCTAAGGGTTTGCCCTGTGATTCACCTACAGGGACCTGCCAGAGGCTCAAAACAACATCTGTATCTGCTACTAACACTTCAAGTACCACTGGATCTGCTAGATACATATGGTACAAGTGTCAGAGCATCTTGCACAGTAGCCTGGACTTGTTGCAGAGCCTTCTCTTGTTCTGGGCCTTCCTTCAAATCTAGGAGCTTTTTAGGTCATTTGGTAAACGGGCTAGAGTAGCACACCCAAATGAGGAATATTTTGATTCCAAAATCCAAAAAGGCTCACTTGGCATTGTGCCTCCTTTTTGGTTGTAGTGGGGACCAGATACAACAACTTATCCTTCAGCTTTAGGGATATCTCTCATGCCACTGGACTCCTGGAAATTTCACTGAGGTGGAAGGCCCCTCCCTGGAGACCCAGCAATTCTACTTCTAGGAATATACCTAACTGTAATGTGTTTGTGTATATATGTTCACCAAAAAATATATACTAGAATATTTAAAGCAGCACTGTTCATGATAGGCCCAAATTGGAAACTATCCAAATGTTCATCAAGTAAAATGGGTAAATACGTTGTGGTATATTCATTCATTGGAGTGTTATATGGCAGTGATAATCAACAATAAACAGTTACATGCAACTGTTAGATGTTGCATGTTACATATACAGTTATGTACATATTAATGAATTTTACATAAGGTACCAGACACAGTAGAGTACATTTAATATTATTTATATGTAGTACAAAACCAGGCAAAACTAAACTATAATGGAAATTACTATAGTGGATGCCCTTGTTGGAGTCAGGGTTTTAACAGGAAAGGCTTATGAGGGGGAATTCTAGGGTGCTAGTACCATTCTGTTTCATTATCTTAGTGCTGGTTACATGGGTGTATTATGTTTGTGAGAACCCATCAAGCTGTACACATACGTACTTTTATTTGTATTTGTTATACTTCAATAAAAAATTTAAAAAATAGAAAAACTCTTAATTTGATCATCTTGGCCTCTCATATCAGTTTATGACATCAGATTTTGCCAAAATTCTGGATTTAAGTATGCAACAAATCAAAACCAAAATGTGTCTGGGAGGTTCTTTTGAGTGTTCAGACCAAAGTTTTGAGTTTTTAGTTTAATTCACAAAGACAACTCCCCTTCCCCAACGCCCGGTGAATGTTGATCTAATGGTGCCACCTCCTGGCCTCTTTCTGGGCTGTCACAATAGCAGCAACCTTCTCATTTAATTCCCTTTCAACCTCTGGCCACTTGTCTCTCTTTCCTTTAGTAAAAATAGCAAAGCTCGAAGCTAACTAGTGACCATGTTATTTTAAACATGCAGCAGCCTATTTTTAATCCTGGCATTTAAAGTTTTAGCTAGTTTGGCAGTAATCTAATCAGGACTACAGAGTGAAGTTCACTTTTGATGGTCTAGGACTGTGTTCAGTATGCTGCTTGTTCATTAATAACTGGTACTGTGCTGATTAAAGAAAAAAAAGTGGTGAAAGTGAGCCAAAGAGATGTGATAAGAGGAGGTGGTGTGGGTAAATAGTCTCAGAATAGTTACAACCAGATAAAGGAGGCCCTAGAAAACGTCTAGTCCAAAGTTTTACATGTGTGGTCCTTTGAGCACCTGGACTAGAATAACTGCAGACCTAGTAAACTACAATTTCTAGAGATATGGCACAGGAATCTGCAATTTGGTGAACTTTCAAGGTAATTCTAAGAAGCACTAAAATTTGAGAACCATATAATTATCTAGTCTATTTTACTCATTTTACAGATAAAAATGACCTGGCCAGATTAAGAGACTTGCCCAAGTTCACACAGCTAATTACTGGCAGAATCAGAACTAGAACAAGGCACTCTAGGAACCCAGGGGAGGACACTTTTAACTTTGCTTTGAGGTGTCAGGAAAGACTTCCAATCTAATGATACCTTTTGGAAAGTCAGCCAAAACCTGTAGCTATCCTTATAGTAATATTTTAAAATTTCTATTTTATTTTGAGTTCCAGAAGAGATGATAAATTGTTTGTTATAAATTCATATATCAAGTTAATAGTAGAATAACAGCCTTTAACTGGATACATATGTTATCTTTAGTGAGAAGTTTGAGTTTGTAGATGATAATAGCAGGCAGAAATATCACACTGATATATGACAAATGAGATGGAAACAGATCCATTCAAGTATCTGAGAGATGGTATAGAAATCACTTAAGAAGAGAATATCCCTAAGTTCAAATTGTAACTCTGTCACATGGCAAATTCCTTAAACTTTCTGAATTTTAGCCTCTTATCTGTAAAATTGGTAAAATAGTAGTTCTTACTATTTTAGAAGTTCAACAGTCAAAGAATTGTGAGGATTAGAGATAATCTGTTTAAATATCTGACATATAATAATCACTCATTGTGTAACAATTATTATTTGCTTCTATAGGTTAGGTTAATTCTTCAAGTCTAGCATACTACATTTCCATTTTGAAAATTGTTCCTTGGTTTTTATTAAATTGCAAAAAGCCTAAAATATGTTAAGTGGTTATTGTAGTATTTAGCATTTATTCATGCTAAATTTGGTTATACCATCTCATGCAAAGAATATATCAGGTAAGTGTGTATAGTCTTTGACACAGACACATTGATCTAATACAAATACAGAGATGAAGTGTGCTAGTTAGTTCCTTGGGGAAAAAGAAATCAAATTAGTTTGACATCATGGAGGCCTTTTATGCCTGTCGTCTTAGGGTCATATAGTTATAGAATGAAAAGATGAAGTTCTCTAGTTGATTAATTCACTCACTCAGCAAACATTTATTGAGTTTGGATATCATGTGCTAGATACATTTAGTTGCAGTTGATGTTGATATAAAAACATAGTTGTTGTCTTGATGAAGTTTATAACTTCATAGAGGAAGTCACATACATAAAACAAATCCAATGGAGTTTATGTGCTTTAATAAGGTTGTATGTGGGGCCCTCTGCAGGATGATATGAGGCCCACAGGGACATCCTGAGCATAAGCAACTGGAGAAACCACCATAAATAAAGACAGAAAGGCTTAAATCATCCTCATGTAGTTAAGGAACTGAAATTAGTTGTATTTGGCTGGAGTGGATGGACACTGGACTCTCTGAGAACAGAGGCTTAAGTATTAATCAGGGGGCAGATAGTGGAGAACTCCTTTGCCATGCTGAATCTTCACTTTATCTTGGTCAAATTACTTTTTATTTGATCATTCTGGCAAGAAGTATGGAGATGAGTTGGATGAGCATGGAAGTGGAAAGGCCAGGTGGGAGTTTTGCAGAAGTTCTGATGAACAAAGTTGAGAAAATAAGAATCTGAGCTAGTCTATGTCAAAATGTGGTGCTCAAATCACCAGAATAATTTATGAATAATGCAGATTCCCAGGTCATTGCCTCAGTGATCTGATTCAGGAGTTCTGTAGTTTGAGAACGAGTCTAAACTAAAAATTTGTATTGGTAGAGTTGACAGGGCTTAGTGACTGCCTAGGTACTGGTACGGGGTAGTGAGAAAGAAGGATAGTTAGAGGATGACTCCCAGGTCTCTATCATTATAAAGTTTCAGAAACGATGCATTCTAGGTGATGTCAAGGGAAAATTTAAGTCATGGCCCTGGACATGTATATGAAGATTGAGGAGATAAGGGGTAGGTGGGACTAGATAGTGTGTGGGCTAATTACCCACTTGGGAAGTTACACAGAAGTTTATGTGGAGAGGATGACTGTGAACCAGTTTCCAAAATCTTTAATAAGTGAGCTGCAGTATCTGAGGTCAGTAAAGACAACAACAAGGAGGAGTAAAGGAGGGTAGTATAGCCAGCGCTTCTCAAACTTTAATGTGCTTGTGAATCACCTGAGGATCTTGTTAAAATGGAGGTTTTGATTTAGTGGGTTTAGAATGGGACCCAAGATTCTATGTTTCTAACAATCTTTTAGGTGATGCTAACATTACTGGACCATGGACTCCACTTCACATAGCAAAGATATAGGTCTCTGGTTCTCAAACTTAGGTGTACCTCATACTTCCCTGGTTTTCTTATATTTGGGTCCCTCACCCAAAGATTCTGATGTAATTGGTATGGAGTATGATCTAGATATCAGGATCTTTAAAATCTCAGATAATTCTAGGGTACAACAAAATTTCAGAGCCAGTGATATGGGCTGATTACGCCAAGGGGTGAGGTGTATCATTGTATGAATGTGGTGATGTGAAATAGGTAAAGCTGGTTCCACTGTGGATCTCCTGGTACAAGACATTGGGGGGAAAGGCCCCAGAATCCTGTATTTGGGAAGAACCTGCATTCAACTGCAACAAAGAGTAGGAGAATGCAAAGAAAGGGTGGGTGGGAGAATATGAGGGGCTTCTGCTTGGGTGGTGGCTGAGGAGGACAGGGATGAGAAACACCACTGGATTGATTTCTCCAGGTTACAAGGCTGGGGTTAAAGGCCCAGTGATGGCCACTGACAGCAGTCTTTGCTGGGCTTTCCACTGTAATGTTATTGAGCAGGTATCCTTGTGTCTCCAAAGAGACTGTCCTGAGTGTGTCCAGGAAGGGGTGAGCTAGCTATTCCTTTTTTTTTTTTTTTTTAAATGGCCTCTGCATTTGTATTCTAAGTCTTGATAAGATGAAACTAGAGTGGTGTGGGCATCAGGTGCTCTCTCCCCCAGGGACTGGTTATTAATAACTGTTGGATACCTACTTGTGTATGAAGTAATCTGTTGTTATTTTTTTCCTCCAGATATTATAATAAAAATGGCAGACTATAACAGCTGTGGCTGAATTTTCACTACTTTGAAGACATGACTGTGAAGTCCATAAAGCAACATGTCTGCCTGAAATTATATGAAATTAAAAATTAAAAATTCTCCAATTATTTGTGTTATATATCTGTGTTGAAATTCTATTGAAGTTCTTGTCATTTACTTTTAATCAGTTAAGAAAGAAACCTCTTTCATATGCTTAAGTATATGTATTTATATTATAAAATAAGAACCAAATAGCTGATATTAGAAGCCTATATACACTAAAATAGATGGTTTTAGCTATTTATAAAGAGCCAACACCACAGAGTACTATGTAATTTCCTTTGATTGTTTTTCCCCCCAAAGTTTATCCTTTGTATGGATTAAAAGTAGTAAAGTTGTTGAAGTTCTAAAAATGAAAATGCTTATATTATGAGCTATTTTTAACAGAACTTAATTGAAACCACATGAGCAAGAGACCTAGTTTCATGTCTGACTGAAAGAAACTCTATACTCAAGGTTTGCTGAAGCAGAGAATGTACAATATGTACAATCAGTCATATACTAAGTATTTAATATATTACCTCATCCCCAAACAAACTTTTTAGCCAATACTGTTTATTATTATTATTGTTATTTTTTTGGTAATGTTACTTGCAGCATCTTGACAATGCCCTTCTTAAAAAGCAGCAATCCTGTGCAGTGAACAGAGTATAGTCATGAGACTGTTAGTGAGATTTTAACTTTGATGGTTTACTAATGTTACACATAAATAAGAGTCAAATTTTCAAAGTTGCTTCTGTATTAAGGCAAATTATAGAATCAATGAATTAATTTGAGGTTAAATAAGCTATATAGTATTCATTTTTAACTAGGAGTCCCTATGAAGATATTCTTGTAAATGATTTGACAAGGCCTTAAGCCAATAACAAAGCTGTTTTTGACTCTGTGATTTTATCTGTGAAATACGAAAAAGTTCTGAGGAAATGTAGAAGAGAACATTAATGATGGAGGCTAGAATAACATTTAGACCTCTATTCTAAATCAATGCCTAATTAAGCAACTCTTGTGGTGGTGTTAAAAGCAGAAGTGTGATAAGCAGTGGGGAAATGAGGAATGAAATAGAAGGCCTATTCTCAGCATTCAAGAAGTTTATAATCCAAGGGGGAGGGGAGAAAATGAGAATGAGTTGAAAGTTTCTAATCAGGTGGTAGGTTCCTGTGAGAAAGAATGATACCTGATTCTTGGGTTGTGCCTGGTGGGGTTGGAGGAAATAAACATTTGATATTAATAGTTTCATAGTGCTGATAAGGAAAATACAGCTGGCTCACAGAGGTAGTGCTTGGCCAGGGCGATGTAGTTTAGAAAGTGATGGAGCCAGGATTTGAAGGCAGGGTATTTGAGTCTAATATTTTTGTTTTATAGACTGGAGCACAGGGAAAGGTAGGAGTGAGGAAGGAGTTGGAATTGGCATTCAAGGCTTAGGAGGGGAGGAGGCTGTAACTTCAATTATGATTAAGTGGAAGGAAAGTAGAAGAAGCCTGCTGGCTGGCAGATATGAGAAGTCCAAAGAGGAATCCTGTTGGCATGTCCTAGGAGAAGGTTACACCTAACCTTATATCTATGAGCAAGCCTCATAGGTCTTCCAGTGAATCTTCCTGGAAGAACATGAAGAAAGGAGTTCATCCTTTTTCTGGGGAGAGAGTCTCATAGTTGTCATCACATTTTCAAAGTGGTCTGTGGTCTAAAAAAAGTTAACAGTGAAACTGGACCATTTTATTAAATACTTCAGCATATAACTAATTAAACTTTTTTTTTTTTTTGAGACAGAGACTTGCTCTGTAGCCCAAGCTGGAGTGCAGTGGCCTCATCATAGCTCACTGTAGCCTTGAACTCCTGGGTTCAAGCGATCCTCCTGCCTCAGTCTCCCAAGTAGCTGGGACTACAGGCGTGTGCCCCCCATGCCTAGCTAATTTTTAAATTTTTTTATAGAAACAAGGGTCTTGCTTTTTGCTCAGGCTGGTCTCCAACTCCCATCTTGGCCTCTCAAAGTGCTAGGATTATAGGGGTGAGCCACCGTGCCCAGCCTTAACTTCGTTTTTAAGCACTTAAAATTATATTTTCAAATCATACATTATAAAATAATCTCGGGTCATAAGTACCAAAAAAGTCTAGTTAAAAATGCATGAAAGGTATGATGTCATTTCCATTTTTAAATTTTTAACTGAAGTGAGTTTTTTTTTTAACCTCTCCAAGGTGTCATTTATCATGGTTTATTCAGTTTTGAACAGCCTCTTTATGTTGTGTATATAGCATATGTATTTATATAAAGCATGTGATGTCCACACTTTCCAGATAAAAATTCTCTTCAAACTCTCCTGCTCTACTCTTGCTTTCTCACCTGCATTTTAAAATGTTTAATCATCTTACATCTTAAATCCTCCCTTGACTCCATAGGTTTTAGCTAACCCATCCATTTGCATTCATGTTTCCTAAAAAATGTGCCTTCTGCTATGTCACTGACCCCTCACTCCACGCTCCTTCTCTCCACCAACACACCCATACAGACACACACATACAGAGTCTGGCTTCGGCTTTGGTTCTCCACTGACACTGTTCCTCTCAAGTCTACCAGCAACTTCCGTGATGCTAAAGACTAATTTTCAGTTCTCATCTTACCCAACTTCTCCCAGCTATGATGTTGCAGACTAGGACTCTCTTCCTGAAAGCCTCCAATAAAGAATGACCTCTCTGAAATATTACTCTCCAGGTTTTCATCTCATCTCTAGCCCTCTCTCTTCCATTTCTTCCAAAGGCTTCGTTTCCTCTGCCCAATCTTTAAGTTTTGGTGTTTCCTTGGGTTTGTTCTAGGGCCTCTTCTCATGCAACACACTCACCCTGGGTGATCTCATCTACCCGTGGCTTTAGCTACCATCTCTATGCAGTTGACACCAAGCATTTGTCTCTAACTGCCAAAGATATTGGTAATAGGTATGCGTGGTGACTTCCTCTGCATCTATACGTTACTCTGTAACTCTATCCTAAGTGGATTTTAAATTTCCAAGCCATAGGATTTAGGTTGGATTGATTCTACCCTTAGTTCCAGGGGTAGGACTTTAATAGCTTAAGTCAATTAACATTAGCCACCACCACCCGCCCCTCCCCACCCCCAGGCTCTGGCACAGGGATTGGTTCAGGGATGGGTCCAAGGCCTAAAATGATCTTATTAGATTAAATATCAGAGCTTTTTCTTGGAATGCTGAGACACAGGCTTTTTCCTTTTTTTCTTGGAGTTTTACCTGAAAGGATATATTGTGGAAGCTGCTGGCAGCTGTCTTGTGTCGACAATTGGAGGCCCTGTCTGGGACGAGTCTACACAGAGAAATTAGAGATGGGATGAAGAAACTGAATTCTTGATAATATTGTTGCAGTCCCTGGATAAAGCTATGCCTGAACTGTTCATCTACTTTAGGTACAGTTATGAGAGCTAATCAGTCTGATTTTTTGCTTATGCTAGTTTAGTTTGGGTTTTCTATCATGTGCAACGTAGAACATCCTAATGACTCAATCAAGATCTTCATAGCGTTGCCTACATCATAGCATTTATCACAATGTATTATAATTGCCTGTCAGATTCTGTTTTTTCTCCCTAGACTGTAAGCTCCTTGAGTGCAGAAACTATGTCTTGTTCTTTATTGTATTTCCATCTTTTAGCACAGCTGCAAGACACATATTAAGTTTTGAAAGATATTTGTTGAAGGAATGTTTTTCGTAGACATGTACCCTTACATAAAGGACCTTCTTTTGTACACTTCTAATAGAATTCAAGGTGAAGATTTCAAGCCAATTTATTTTATATTTAAGGTAAAAGTTTGATTCCCTAAAAGAACTTACTATACTCTGTAATAACTTGTTTGTTACTTGTTGGTTTCTTAAGGGTGGGGCTGCACCTGTCTTGTTCGTATTGTATTCTTAGCACCTGGAACATAGTAGGTGCTTATTTTCACCATCTCTATTAGATTATTTCTATTAGCATACAAAATTCTTTAATATCTCCTATCTTAAAACCAATTTTCCCTCCTCTCTGCTCCCCATCTCTGCAAAACAGAGGAGTTGGGTACATTTGCTTTACCACTTCTTTGTCCTTTCTTTTTTGAACCTACCCGATTAAGGTTTTTGCACACATTACTCCATTGAAACTGTCTTGTCAAGATGTCTATGTTGACAAATCTAGTGAACACTTATATTTTCAGCAAAATTCAACACAGTTGACCCATTCCTCCTTTTGGAGACATTTTATTCACTTGTCTTACTGCTGTTCCTTCTCATTCTTCTGGGTTGGATCCTTCTCTTCCAGACCCGTAAGTGTTGTCCTCTTTGGGTCTTAGTCCTGAACGCTCTTCTGTATATACACAGTCTCTCTAGGTAAAGTCATCCATCACATTATTTTAAATTCTGTCTATGAGCTGATGCCTCCTAAATTTCTCTCTCCAGTCCACTTCTCCTCATATATTCTACTCAAAATCTCCAGATGGATGTCTAATAGGCAATTCAAACTTAATATATCCAAACAATATGCTCGTTTTACCTCTTCAAATCTGTGGTTTCCCTGATCTTTTCGTAAAGAAATGACTTCCACTTAGTTGCTCAAGACAAAAACCTAGGTGTCATTCTTGCTTTTTCTTTCCTTCACTCCTATTAGAAGCTCTGTCAGCTCTATCTCCCAAAAACTCCAGATAGCCACCATCAATTCTCCTCTAAAATACAGATAACCACCTATTTGGTTTCTCTGCTTCCATTATTCCTCTTCCAAAATCGCTTCTCCACAGAACAGCCAAAGTAAAAGCATATGGTGGATCATATATGTTTTAAACCCTTCTAGGAGCTCCCATCACACTTAATCTAACCTTCTTTCCACGATTTACAAGGTCCTACATGATCTGGCCTCTTGTATTTTTCTAACCACACCTCAAATCATCTTTCCCTCCCAGAGGATACTTTAGTTGCTCTGTCCTCCTTTCTTTTCTTCAAACAGGCCAAACCCATTCCTGCCTCAGAGCCTTTGTATTTTTTTTTTCTTTCTGCCAAAATGTTCTTCATCAGCTTCTTCCCATAGCTGGTTCCTTTTCATTCTTTTGATCTCAGCTCAAATCTCACATCTTCAGAGAGGACTTCCCTGACTACTCTATCTAAATTTGGTCTCCTTCAGTTACTTGCTATCAAGTATTTCATTTCTGTCCTAGCTACTACCACAACTTGCCAACATCTTCTTTACTTTGTCTCTTCCCACTAAGAACTAAGTTCCTAAGAATAGGGACTCTCTTGTTCAACACTGTATCCCCAGTGCCTAGAATGGAGTGTGAGACCTTGGAGGGACTCAAGAAATATTTGTTGAATAAATCTGCTTATGTTTTCTGGTGTTTTAAACTACTGCCATTTCCTTATTATACAGCAATAAATAGTTGGTTTAAGAACTTTAAAAACTGGGGTAACTTGAGTCCATCTAAGTGTTATTCAGGCAGTTTTACTTGATCAATCATGTAAATCGATCATCGATTGATTTTGAATGTCTTGTTCTGAGATGTTATCAATGAAATTATAATTTGTTTCAGGATAATTCACAACTGAGGCTGTATTTATTTGCATGGTGCTTATGGGAGCAAGATTCCAGTTTTATTGCCACCTTTTCCTATATCTGGTAACCAGAAAATTGCTATAATGAAGAGTGCCCCTGTCTTTTGTGCTATCAGGAGGGTAATATTGGAAGCAGGTAGATAGAAACCCATAGGCTGTTGGGGTTTTGGAAAGACTGAATCTTTTTCTGAGTGACAGTGTAGGCCTTATGTCTAATCTTTCTAACCCAGTTCCACATTCATACAATATAGCATTAATTAATAGATGACAATTATTTTCTTTCTCACATTTCCTCCTTGCTGACTCCCTAAACTTACAGAGGCTGCTTGTGGGAGACCTCAGCTTCTCTGTGAGAAGAGGTAGTACTAAATAAAAGGAAAAAAAAACAGACAATATACACCGATACAAACTTGAAAATATTTAAAATTTAATCTGCATAGTTAAGTATAGCTATATCCTCTTTTATTACAACATATATCATTTCAGTGCTCCTTGATTCTGTGATTTGAGTATTATGCTGAAACATAGGGGAAACGTGATGAATAGGAAGTAAATTTAGTTTTCTCTGTACCTTTTAAGTATAAGATTAAATGAGACTACAGAAATGAAGCTATTACATGATAGAGAATACTAAAATAAAGTATCTCTTATGCAAGCAGTAATGTTCTTTCCCTTACTATTAATATCTATAATTACCCATGAAGTAATTTTTCCCAAGATGAAAGCACACGAGGTTATTGTATTTGGAAGCTTCCTTCTGAGGGGACCTGGAACCACTCTTTTGTGTGCCAGTCATGGACAGCCACTAGTCCTTAGTGTCTTTGCTCCTATATACACAGACTTGAGCCTGTTTCTACTTGCACTCACTTAGTGCAACTTGCTAGTGTAAAAACAAAACAAAACTTCCCCAAGTGATTGACTCATAGGATATACACTTTTTTACTTTTTTAAAAATTGCATTGACTTCATTTTTTGTTTACAAAAATTTCATTCCACATTCAAACATTTGTGAGAAAAATATACGTAGCTCATTTTGCCCTATTAGAAATCTTTCAGCATTTGGTGCCAGAATCCAGAGGATTATCTGAAATGTATAGGTGATGTAGTCCTGCTATTTTGAGCCTGTATTGTCCAGTAACTTGTAGAGCTTGGGCAATGTACAGAGAAACTTTGAATTTTAACTAAAGCACCTATGTTACCTCCTTAGAAAGACCTGCATGCCCTTATTTCCTAGTTGTTATTAACTTCACAACACTAGTCACTATCTGAAATTACCTTATTTACTTATTTTACTGTCTCCTCACCTAGAAAGTTAGCTCTGTCTTCTTTGTTTACTTTGGATCCCTGGTAGAACTTAAACATTTGTGGAATGAATACATTAATATCTTAATCGTGGAACTCTATGTTGGCCACTGGCAAATTCTTAAAGAGATGTAAATTCTGCCTATTTTTAAAAATATGTTAAGACCACTTATTTACAGCTTAAACTGTAGCGTCAAATTAGTGGGAGCTGGTAGCCACTTAAAAGAAAATTTTATTTGTATGCCTAGTTAAATGAAATTCTCAAAAAAGTATTTTTGTCTAGCTGTCTGATCATATACGTTATTTCCTGACATCCACATTTCTCAGAGAATTGCATCCCATTGTACAAACGTCCTTATTCTGGAGGGGAAGTGGGTGAATGGATGGGGGTGCTGAAAATTTGAAAGACTAGTTTGACGTATTTTGGCCCCGTGGGTTTAATAAGACTGTAAGGCCATTTATGAGCAATGTTTTTCTTTAGAAAGTGTTTCCCCCAATGATGTAACCCCATCATTAGGTTACTGTTCCACAGTTCTCTCCTTCCTCATACCTAGATATGAAGATAGACTTATTGAAATTCTAAATAATTAACGGAAAGGGTTAGATATTTGTACATATATGCCTTCTCTAGGCTTCCTGGCTTCCTTGGTTTCACTTCTGATTTTTCTGGTTACCAAGGAAACTGAGCCTAACTCCTGAGCCTCCAATCCCTAGCTTTTCCCAGACTCTAATTCCTGGTGTCAGGGTTCGAGGTGATAGTGGAAACTCTGAGGAGAGCTGCCCGCGGTCCCTGGCCGAGGTCGTCTTTGCACCGAGCCACGGCTGTGGCGGGGCTCTAGGCAGGGTCCTCCAGCAGTCCCTGTGAGCCAGCCTCCGCGCTGTCCAGCTCTGATCCCAAGCCGTTGCGGCCTGCTACGGGCGAGCCTGGGGTTCCAGGCTCAAAGGCCAGCCCTGGCCGCAGCTCCATGGGTACACTCGGGCGCTTTCTCTGCTCCAGGGGCCTCCGGACTCTGCCAGGCGTCAGAGAGAGGTGTGAAGCCGCAGAAGCCTGGGAGGGGTCGGCGGGGGAGAGTCGGTTGTCTGTGGTGCCCTACGCACCTCTCTTTGTCATGGGTGGGGCAAGTCAAAGGCTTCTTCACCTCCAGGGCCCTGGCGTCGTCCCCGCGTCACCCCGCCATAGCCACGGACAGCCTCACCGAGAAGGACAGGGGTACCTGAGCGCCTTCCCCCTGCATGTCCCTAGCCGCCTTCCAGTCCTCGCCCCTGAGCCCACGCCCCGCCCCGTGAGCTGCCACGTGACGGGATCCACCAGCCTGCCTATGAGAGCCAGCTCCGCCCCACGCCCCCGCCCTGCCCCCTGCTCCGCGCGGCGCCACGTGATGCGGCTCTCCGCCAGCCAATGAACGCTGGCCTTGCCTCGCGCCCCGCCCCGCGCGCCGTGGCCGTTTGAAGTGACTAATTTCTGTCATATGACTGAGGCGCCCATGGGGGTGGCGGGGCGGCTCTAGAAGTGGGGGCCTAGCAAACGCCAGGCGAAGCGACCCCGGCCTGGCCGTGGCCAGCATGGCCCCTACGCTGTTCCAGAAGCTCTTCAGCAAGAGGAGCGGGCTGGGCGCGCCCGGCCGGGACGCCCGGGACCCGGATTGCGTGTTCAGGTAAGGCGCTGCGGGGCTGGGGGCGCGGAGCCGATGGCCTTGTGGGCTTCGGGCTCCAGTGGTGTTGGGGCCTTCGGTGTTCAGGCCGTGAGGCGTCGTCGCGCCGGGAGCAGCACCTGGTCCACTGTGGAGTGAGCCAGCTGCGGACTTGGGCTGGAGGGTTGGAGCGAGGTCCTGTCTCCCCTCTTAGCCCCGCCGTTGCCCCTTCCCCCTCCTCCGGTTGGTTTGTTTACGTCCTTCCTGCAGCCACGCGCGGCTCTGCCTCTCCGGACCTAGCATCTCGGCCTGAGGCTGTGGGTCCACACGCCTTCCTGGCACCCAGTAGAATTGGGCGCGGGCTGGATCGGACCTCAGCCGCCGTCCTCCGAGCTGAGGTCTCCCCTCCTCCCCGTGACCAGTCGTCCTCTGGGCGCTCCATTCCAGCTCGGTTGGCCTTGTAGGGAGAGCGGCACGTTTCGCCAGCCTTCTGAGTGTAGAGGAGGCTGGTGGAGCTAGTAGGCACGATGCCGTTCTTTCAAGTTTCTTGGACACTAAAATCGGAGGTGTGCAGTTACCGGACCGAGCGACCTTAATGTTATCGAAGGAGAAATGTGAAATCTAAGAGGTTAGAGTTACTAGTGACCAGACTGAAGCAGGACCGAATCAAATGAAGTCTGGCGTTAGAATTGGCCGTAGAATCTTCCTCCCTAGAACTGTTACTGAAAAGGAGTCTTTAAAAATTGAAAATGATAGCAAAATATTTTGTGGTATTACAGGCTTTGTTAGTTTTTCGTTGCAGTACCTGTTGCTGGTAGAATAACTTTTTAAAATTGTAAGATTTGATATAAACCTGGATTCAAGGTAAAATTTGATCGTGAAAACTGCACTTGAAGAGATGATGTGTTTTCCAAACAGCCTTCCTACTTACTGCGGTGTGGAAACATGAAAATAAAACTAGGCTAAATGTCAAATATCACCCACACTTGGTAGGATAGCAGAGAAACCAGTTGTATAACAGTAGGGAAAAAATGAGAATCTGTCAAATTTTGCAATAGGCAAAAGTGTGAGATGATTGTGCCATGCTGGTTTAAAAGCTTTTGATACACTTAAAATTATTCACCCTCTCTCGCTAATGCAGATCACATCAGGAAACATTCAGTAAATACATGTGGAATTGAAGTATTAAATGGACAGAAATTTAAGTGACTTTTAGAGGAAGAAAAATTTCAGTTGTGACCATCTTGGAAAAGTGCTTAGTAAAAGACAGTTTTCTAGTTATCGGTTTTTTCTGCTGGGAAATAAATGTGCCATGCTCATCTGACTTTCTTTAAATATTTCTTTAGTGTTTTTCCTTTGAAAAATGAAAGTACAGCTTAGATAATACTACATTGAGTCATCCAGTAACTCAAGAGACAATAGGAAGCAGGTTCTGAAGGGGTATTTAAAAGGAGACACTGGAATAGGCAACTGCTTTCTACTTCTGAGCAAAGATTGACTTTGGGTACCCAAGTTTACAAGGGTCTCAAGTCATTCATTCATGTGAAAAAACATTTTTGTTTGTGTTTTTTAAAATGTAAAATCTACTGTATAATTGTGTAATACTGCTTTACAGTTGCCAAAGAACTTTCTCATTAGTTCTCTCATTTAATGTTTCCCAACCACGTTTTGAGATAAGGCAAGTAGCAGTATAGATAACTATGTAATCCTTTTTCCAGTGGAAGTAAGAATTATATGTAAGCCCAACAACTGCAGTACATTATAGAATTGATTGCTTTAAAAATAAAATGTGTACATGTTATAAAATTAAAACTCTGTTTAATGTCACACAGCTAGTAACTTGCAGATCTAATCAACCTAGATCTTTTATTTTTTTAACAACTTCATTGAGCTATAATTTGTATACAGTAAAATATAAATACATTTTAAGTGTACAGTTCTGTGACTTTTGTTGTATGTATATGGATGTGTACCCACCACCCCAGTGAAGTTTTAGAATACTTCCCTCACCCAAAAGATTCCGTCATGTTCTGTTGCAGTCAGTCCCTAACCCTTCCTCACCCAGGGCAATCATTGATCTCCTTTTTGTCATTATAGGTTTGACTTTTGTAGAATTTCATATAAATGTAATACTGTATAGTCGTGTTTGGCTTATTTTCACTAAAAATGATGATTTTGAGATTTATCCAGGTTGTTACATTTATTGAATTGCATATTATTGATGAATGGTATTCCATCGTATGTATATACCACAATTTGTTTATCCATTCATTAGTTGGAGGATATTTGAGTTGTTTCCAGATTTGAGCTATTATGAACAATGTTGCTGTGAATGTTTGTGTATGTCTTTATGTGGACATATATTTTCATTTCTCTTGGATGAATAACTAGGAGTGGGATTGCCAGGTCATATGCTAAATGTTGTGTTTAACTTTTTAAAAAAATTACCAAACTTTTTCATTTTGTATTCCCAGTAGCAATGTATGAAGGTTACAGTTGCTCCACAATCTGATACTTTATATTATTAGTCTTTTTTTTAAATAAAAAAATCTTTATTGTGGTAAAAAACACGTACAATTTACTACCTTAATTATTTTTGAGTCTTTTGATTATAGCCAGTCTAGTGGTATCTTGTGGTTTTAATTTGCATTTCCCTAAGATTTTTGAGTAGATTAACATTTAGTTTTCATTGCAGTATACCCTGCTTTCCTTACTAGAATCCTTTTTTCTTTTTCTTTTTTTTTTTTGGTTTTGTTTTGTTCTAGTCAGCTTAAGTTGTTAGATCAGACTTGGCTTGGCTGGCCCAGTTAGCCATTGGCAACTAACTGTAGCTCAGTCTCTAAGAGGCAGTTCCTAGAATAACCAATGTACAAGACTCAGTGGTGATAAGCTACAGTAGGACTCTAGGATAGGAGAGACTTTTGATAACGAAGCCTTAGCAGCCTTTCAATATTGTCTTTGGTGGTTACTCTGTTGGAAAAGATGGCCAGGGACCACCCCTTTCCTTTCAGTCTTCACTCTTAGGACCCTTACCATGTACATATCTGTCTTATCTAAGCTTCTTGAGCTGGAGATGAGTATGTAGGATATTGTAGGGAGGGTATTTTTTCAGTCATTTATAGAATTGAAACAGTAATTTGTTTTTGCCATTTAAAGAATTTGAGAAAGAAGGTGCTTTCTAGAAGATACTGCTTTATGTTTTCTCTGTTTTCTTTCCATGGAATTAAGAATTAAGTATAAGCCCAATAACTGCAGTACCTATAAAAATGATTGCTTTAAAAATAAATTTCTTGTGAAGAGTGTTGTTTTAAAGTGAAATGTCTGTAGGACATAGTTCTCATTTTGTTCAAAAAACCAGTTTCTCTATTTTTGTTATGCAAGTGTGTATTCCTTCCCTGAAATGCTTGGAACTAGAACTATTTCAGATTTTGAATTTTTTTAGATTTTAGAATATTTGCATATACACAAGGAAATATCATGGGTATGGGACCCGAGTCTAAACATGAAATTCAATTAGTTTCATACACACCTTATACACATAGCCTGAAGGTAATTTTATACAATATTTTTAATAATTTTGTGCATGAAACAAAGTTTTGACTTTGTTTTGACTGTGACATGAGGTCAGGTGTCAAATTTTCCACTTGAAGCGTTATGTCAGTGCTCAAAAAGTTTTGGATTTTTGATTTTCAGATTAGAGATGCCCAGCCTGTATTCCAAATGTATGAAGATTTGTTCTTACTGTCTGTAGTAGGGATTCTTAATCTGTCCTAACAACCTTTTAATTAGTCTTTTTGCCATCACTCATGCCCTTTTCCAAACTATTCTCAACACTTCATACTTTTAAAAAATACAAATTCTGATCATGATCAGTAGACACAATGGTGTGTGGAATTTAGTATCTTCATTACAGGGTTATTTTAAGAATTTAGAAATAAGTCACGTAAGGTACTTAATGTGATGCTTAGCACGTGGCTTTCAGGAACCAGTTGTTACTATGATGACATCATTCTTTTGTGTAAAACCATTTAGTTTGGGCCCAGACTCTTTAAAGTGTAGCTTTTACCAATTCTGTATGGTGTGGCATTTGCCAGTTGACTAGCCTTGACTTTTTTTTTCCCCCATAAGGTCATTTTTAAAAATCATAGCCACTATACTGTTACTGTACGTAACAGAATTAACAGAAATTCCTTAATATAAGCTATTCTTAGTCCATATTCCAATTTTCTCAGTTGTCTCAAGATGTCTTTTTACAGTAGGTTTGTTTGAATCAGTCTTTAAGAGTCCGTATATTGCATTTACAGTTGTATAGCTTAAGTAATTTTTTTCTATAACAGCCCCCCTCCCCTTTTAAATGTGAAATTTCTTACATTCGGTATTTGGCTTTTGCTTTCTTATGGTTTCATTTAATTCACTGGTTCCCAGCAATCTGTGTTTTAAAAAGTCCCCTCCAGGCAATTCTGATGCTGAAGTTTGAGAAGTACTGCTCTAACTCATTCCTCTATTTCCTGTCTTTCCTGAAAACTCAAAGTTAGATACTTTTGTTAGATTTATTTATTTATTTATTTATTTTAAGTAGTCCCTAGATGTTGCCGTGTATTTCCTACCCATCAGAGTTGCATTTCTGGTTGTCCAACTTTTAGTGGTTTCAGGTAGTATCAGCCTTATTCCTCTATTACAAAATTCCCACTTTGACTAATGGTTTTAGCATCCTTTGTTGATCATTGCCTGAATTCATTATTTTGTTGAAGTTTGCAAAATATTGACATCCCAATTCTCTAATTCTTTCTGCATTTATTTGATGGAAGAACTTTCACTGATCGACTGGTTACTGTTGGCTAAAGAAAAAGCAGCATAATTCTACTTCATGAGTCTATGTGGGAAAATTAGAAAAAGAAAAAAAAGAAAGAAAAGGCAGCATAAAAGTTTGATCACTTCCCTTTATTGTTTTCCAGAATAATTAGTAATGAGTTGTTCAATGAAGGTTTTTTATTTTAATTATCATCTTTTAGGGTCATAATGAACTCTTGGATTTTAGTGTGTTTTAATGCATTACAGTGAAAATGTCCCATATTTGGCCAGTGGAAGCCTTTTTAGGTTGACTTCTGTCCCTTTTTGAGGTGATCTCATTAGTCTTTGATAATTTTTTTTGGTGAGATAGGGTCTTGCTCTGTCACCCAGGCTGGAATGCAGTGGCACTATCCTGGCTCACTGTGGCCTCGAACTTCTGGGTTCAAGAGATCCTCTTGCTTCAGCATCCTGAGTAGCTTGGGACTACAGGTGCATACCACCACATCCGCTGATTTTTAAATTTTTTGTGGAGATGGGGTTTCACTGTGTTGCCCAGGCTGGTCTCAAACTCTTGGACTCAAGCGATCCTCCTGGCTTGACCTCCCAAGTGCTGGGATTATAGGAGTGAGCCACCACACCTGGCTGAATCTTTGATAACTTCTTGCTTTCTTCCAGCCACATCTTAATCTGCTCTCCCTCAGTGAACATGAGAGTGTAAAAAAACAAAACAAAGCAAAACTCTCCACCTTCTAAGATTTTGTCACCTTGGACTTATTGTATGTTCTGGGATTGCCATGCTGTACTGCTCCCTGTTCTTGGCATAGTCTTGTATACCCTTTTGTTTAGCTTTTTGTAGTGAGCATCTGGGCTTATTCTAATTATCCCTTCCTCCAGGAAGCCTTTTCTGATTTCTCCTTGGTTGGATTAGATCCGACTATAACTTCTTTCATGGTTTACTGCATTTCCTTCTATGACATCTGTCACACTTGTCATTACTTGTGCATGTCTCTCTTTGCTTGAGAGCTCTCTTCAGTGTTTGGCATCAAGGTTTATTTTGGATTTAGAACTCTGTAGCTTCACTTGATGGGTTGTTTGTGGGGAGTGGTTGTGTAGATTTTTGACTGGAGTAGCTAGGGAGATGCCATTTTCAGAGGGAGAGAATATTATGGAGGCTATCTTGAACACTATTAAAAGTAGCAGCCCTCTCCCCATTCTCTATCAGAATACATTGTTTATATACTTCATAGCTCTTTTTACAATTTATTATACTCTGTCTCCCCTAAGTTCACATTGTTGTGTCAGTGAACTGCACAGTGCCTGAGCATATGCTCAGTATTTGTGGAATGAATAAATGAAATAATTTTTTTTTGAGACAGGGTCTTGCTCTGTTGCCTGGGCTGGAGTGCAGCGGCATGCTCATAGCTCACTGCAGCTCACTGCACCTTGAAGTCCTGGGCTCATGCGATCCTCCCACCTTGGCCTCCACAGTGCTAGGATTACATGCATTAGCCACTGTGCCCTGCCAAAGTAACAATTTAAGGACAGAGAGAGAGAGTAAAAAGTTCTATTTTGGATATTTGATCTAGTTTTAATTGCTAATGAGAGATCCACTTAGAGATGTCCAGTTGACAGTTTAATAAAGTAAATTTAGAGTTCACAGTAGAGGTTGGAATTGGAGATATGAGTTTGGGCATATGGTCAGTATTAAAACTACAGAGTGTGTGAGATCATCTAGGAAGGGGTATAGATAGAGAACTGGAAAGGACCCAGGGCTTTGCCCTGAGGAAATCTAAAATTTACAGATCTGAGAGAGGAGGGTCTATAAAGAAGGAATGGCCAGCAAGATGGGGTGTGTGGTGTTAGAGAAGCCAAGAAAGGGACGTGCTTAAAAATGGTAAGAGTGATAAACTGTTTCGTATGCTGGTTGCTGACAGGACTTGTGAGATGAGAAACAGAAAAGTGTCCATAGATTAGTCAAGTTGGAGGTAATTGGTGACCTTTGCTTTTTTTGGAGGGTGGCGGGAAATGTTTGGGGAAGAAAGTGAGATAGATCTGGAGTAAATGAGAGGTGAAGAAATGGCTTCACTGCTAAAGCTTTCTATTTATTATTTCTGTAGGGAAAATCTGTAATGCTGAGTTAATTTTTTCACTCTTAGTATTTTGATTTTATGTCACATTTTGAGCTTTTGAAGTTCTTAAAAGCTAGCTTCTTTTTTTTTTTTTTTAATTTTTGAGACAGGGTCTTGCTCTGTCACCCAGGTTAGCAGGCTAGAGTGCAGTGGCGTCGTCATAGCGCGCTGCAACCTCCAACTCCTGGGCTCCAGTGATCCTCTTGCCTCAGCCTCCCCAGTAGCTGGAACTACAGGCTTCTGCCACCACACCTGGCTAATTTTTCTATTTTTTGTAGAGATTGGGTCCTACTGTTGCTCCGGCTGGCCTTGAACTGGCCTCAAATGATCTTCCCAGCTAGGCCTTCCAAAGTGCTGGGATTACAGGCATGACCCACCGTGCCCTGCCAAAAAGCTAGCTTCTTAATATTCTTAATAGCTATAAGAATCATGTTTCAGAAGTTCTGTTTTTTAAATGTAATTTTAAAAAATTTGCTGCACTCAATTTTAATTGAATTTAATTAATTTATTTTAAATATATATTTTTAATTGACATAATAATTGTGCATACTTATGGGGTACAGGGTAATATTATCACCTCAGACCTTTATCATTTCTTTGTGTTGGTAACATTCTAAATCTTCTCTTCTGGCTATTTGAAAAAATACAACAAATTGTTGTTATTATAGTCACCCTACAGTGCTATAGACCACTAGAACTTATTCCTCCTATCTAGTTGTAATTTTGTTTCCATTAGTTAACCTCCCTCTGTGACCCCTCCTCCCTACACTTCCCAACCCTTAATAACCGCTATTCTACTTTCTACTTCTATGAGATCAACTTTTTTAGCTTCCACATACGAGTGAGAACATGTGGTGGTTATCTTTCTGTGCCTGACTTACTTCACTTAACATAATGCCGTCCAGGATCATCTATGTTGTTGCAAATGACAGAATTTCATTCTTTTTAATGGGTTGATAGTATTCCATTGTGTATTTATACCATATTTTCTTTATCCATTCATCTGTTGATAGACACCTAGGTTGATTCCATATTTTCGCTATTGTGAATAGTGCAATAAATATGGGGGAGCAGATATCTCTTTGACATAGTGATTTCCTTTCCTTTGGATATATATTTAGTAGAGGGATTGCCGGGTCATACGGTAGTTCCATTTTTAGCTTTATGAGGAACCTCAATACTGTTTTTCATAATGGCTATACTAATTTACATTCCCACCGGCAGTGTATGAGAGTTCCCTTTTTTCCTGTGTCCTTGCCAGCATTTGTTATTTTTTGTCCTTATAAGATTTTTATTGTTTTTAAAATACCACTCCTCCATAAGTTGTACTTTTTAATACTATATTAGAAGTAGGAGAAAGTCATAATATTCTTTATAGAAACTCCTTTGGGATCATATCTTTCTTATTAAAGTGGGAAGCTGACAATTGTTAAGTAATCACTTGTAATGCTCTGTGGTATCAATATTTGGTCCTAAGAGTCTAATTTTGCAGTAAGAAATGCAAATGTTATAATTTTGTTAATTTGGTTTGCTTTTCCATCCCTAAGCAGTGCAATTATGTTTGGTTTTTAGAACTGTGTCTATTGAAAAAATAAAGGTTAGTGAAAAATACAGCTTTAAAATTCAGTTTACGAGACGTGGACCTCATTTCTTACTAATGTAATCATTATTATCTTAAATCCTGCCAAGTTTAAATTATCTTCTAAGAAAGACTTATTTAAAATAACTTCCCATGTAGAACATATTGGAACCACTTTTATTTAAAGGAGTCCTAAAACATCCTCTCCTGATCTTTTTTCTGTTCCTAGCACCACTGTTCTTAGTCTGCCAAGTTGAAAATCAGGGAATCTTATTTATTCCTTCTTCTCTTTGATTGCTACATTTGGTCACTTGTTAAGTTCATTGATTCACATTCTGCAATAGCTTCATTCTTTTTCATTTTCCACTGCCATCATCTCATTCAGACCCTTAATGCCTTTCTTAAAAACTTGCCATTACTTTCCCATTTCTTCTGTGTTCCCCCCCATAGCATTCTTGTAAACTGATTTTCCTAGACCGTAATTCTGATCAAATCACCCAGAAACCTTTATTGAATCCTTATTGCTTAATAGGGATTGCTCTGTGCCATGCACTGTTTTAAGTGCTTTACGCATATTAATTCATTTAATTCTTACAATAGCTTTATATATTAGATCCAATTATCCCTATTTTATTGATGAGGGAACAGAGACACAGAGAAGTTAAATATATTGCCCCAGGTCACATGGCTAGTAAATGATGAAATTAAGATTTGAACTCAGATGTTTGAGTTTCAGAGCCTTTGTTAACAAAGTCCAAACTCCTCAATTTGGTATATCAGTCCTACAGTGTTGTAGCTGGTGTGATGGACCTGAGTTCAGATCCCTGCCCCAATAATATCTCTGTATATAACCTTGGGAAGCGTTATATGTACATAGTCATTAAAGGTGGGATGTCTTTGTGTGTGTGTCTGTGTCTGTTGGTTCTGAAATCAGACTGCTTGGTTTTTAAACCTGAGATCTGGCACTTAATTACTGAGTCCTCAGGCTTTGTTCTCTTTTGTCACTAGGAAATGCTAGAAGCCGTGCTTCTAGGTCTCCTGTCTCGTACCACTCAACCTAGGATACAGATTATTCTTCAGGATTTCCAGCAAAAGTCCTAAACAGTGTGCTGGTGATATCACCACTGAATTTATTTATGGCCATCCATGCCTTGATTGGCTTAGGTGTGGACTACCTATTTCAGTTACTGTGGCGAGGGGGATGATGCTGTGGTAGTACATCTGGAGCTAGTAGTGACATCATTCTCACATAAAATGCTGGTTGGAGTGAGGGAGTAGGTGCTAGAGGGAGAGTCCCACTGTTTATTGCACGTATCTTCTCAGAGTTATTTGAGGATTAAATGACGTGGCAGGTACTGAGATGCTAGAATTTCTTCCCATATTCCCTGCTTTAGTTCATTTTGTGCTGTTGCAACAGAATACCAGAAACTGGGTAATTTATGAAGAAAAGAAATGTATTTGGCTCACAGTTCTGGAGGCCCAGATTATCTGGTGAGGGCCTTCTTACTGCATCATCCCATGGAAAAAGGTATCACATGGGTGAGAGAGTATGGGAGAGAGCAAGAGGGGGCCAAACTTGCTTTTATAACAAACCCACTCTTCAGGACCTAGAACCCTCTCATCCCCTAGTTACTCCTTTCCAGTCATGTTTTTAGTTTTTCCTGTAGGTGTGGGCTCTGATTTGAACTACTTGATGTTTCTTGAGAATACTCTGTTTCATGTGTTTGTATACTACTTGGAATACCATGACTACAATGCGTTAGAAACCACATTTTCCCCTGTATTTCTCCATTGTGGCAGTTCTTTTCTTGTGTTGTAATTGCATTTTTATGTATCTGTATTCTTCACTAGATTGTATAAGTCCAGTAAGGGCACAGCCTTCTCTACTAACTTAGTGCTGTACTTCTGGTGCTTTCTCAGAGAAGGCATTCAATACATATTTGATGAATGAACGAACGAATAAAAATAGTCACTGAATTGAAAAAGTTCCATTTCATATAACAAAGATGTTCCTGTTTCTGGTTGTTTGCCTAAAGTTATTCATTCAATGAGTAATAATTTAAGCATGTTTTTCTTTGACATTATTGTTTACCAATTTAAAGGAAAATGTCATCGTTATTTTAATTTTTCTTTCAGATTGTAAGGATGGCCTGATTTTCCAGAATAGGTTATATCCCTTCATTTATACCCCTCATAACACTTACTATAATTAGAATGTGTGTGTGTGTGTGTGTGTGTGTATGCAGTTGTCTTCCCTGACATACTCAGTATTTGCTGAATAGATAAGGAATAAATGAACTAATGGACTCTTTTTGGTAATGGGAGTTTATTTCAAGAACACAAGAGGTTTTGAGGTACTATGGGATTCCTTTTCTATTTGAGCATTCTGTGCCCTTAGACCTTCTAAGATTGTTAAGGGACTTTATGAGGAACTAGAGTGACAATACAACCTAGCTCTTTGGGGACACAGTGAGTGCTTCCTTGTACTCACACTGCCCAATACAGGCAATACAGAGTATCTCTTGACACAACAGCATTTTATCTCAAGTCACCCCAAAGGTGGTTGACCACCCTCATAAACTTTCATTTCTCCCTAGTGTAATCCTACTGGTTAGAGTGGCAGAGTTGGTGTCAAGAGCATGTAGGTCTGAGCCATCTCAGTTTATACAGTTATGATGCCATTGGGAAGATGCAGCTGGCAGGCTCTTGGAAGCTTTTTGGTCTCCTTTCCCATCCTGTTATGGTCTGTTATATAATTTTTGAAAATTTTCATTTATATCAAGAAACTACAGATTGTGACGTTAATGAGAAGGTGAATAAAATGGAGTTTTTTGATATGACTCCACAAATACGGATTTTGTATTACCTTTGATTAATTCCTACTTTAGGTTATAAAACATACAGACTACATATTTATAAAATACAGAAATGTAATAGAAATTATTTGTGAACAATTTAAATATTAATTTTTTTCCCTAAAGAAATAGGGTTTCACTGTGTTGCCCAGGCTGGATTTGAACTCCTGGGGTCAGGTGATCCTCCCACCTCAGCCTCCTGAGTAGCTGGGGCTACAGGTGTGTGCCACTGAGCCTGGCTAATAGCTTACATTTTTGTCAAAGAAATACTTTTAATATAGTTTAAAGATTGAACAGTAAAACTCCCCGTTAATGCAGCACCTATAACATGGTTAATTTCAGTCATGGACTCCTAACTGGCTAGCTGAACAAGCTCATTACTTGTTATAATTGGACTCCAAATTTTACATGTTGAATTTTTACCCTCACCCAACAGCATTATGGCACAAATTTACTTATATTATTATGATAGTAGTTCCCTGTCCCACCCTGCCTCAAACTCAGTCCTGATCTTAGAGGCAGCTATAATACTTCTTTAATTATTGTGCTGTTTGGGCATTGACCTTTATATTTTTAAAAGATATGAATGTAATGGTTTTTTTCTTGATTTATTTATTTTGGATATTACTAATTTCTGGATAATTAGAGTTAAAGTTTAGTTCTTACACACACATACACATACCCTTCCTTGTCCCCATCCCTCTTCCAATATTAAAATTTTTGGTTAATTTAAATGATTGAGGTTAACTGTATTATTACATTGTAAATGTTTGTACACTGCTGAGCTAAGTATATTTTATGTTTCTTTCCTTTTCTTGAAGATAATTCCTTTTTTTGGGGGCGGGGGTATTGCATTTTTTTCTTTGAAATCTTTAGCTAAGTATTTCTGTATCCTTCAATAGCTCCATAAAACACCTCTGAAAATAATTTATCTCTTAGGTATTATATGTCAGATAATCAGTTAATATTTTTTGCTCCTGAATATATCCTTTTTGGAACCTTCCATCCTTCTCCAGCTCCAGTCTGGACTGTTGGCCCTATAGGTCTGCTCCACAATGTTGTCGTGAGGCTTTCTTTGTCTTCATCTTGGGAATTCCTTTGACCTTTTGTTTGTGGATTCCCCATTGGCTGGCTTCCATGGATTCTTCCTCTTTGAATTATTCCTGTGTTTTGGTAGAGCAAATCTATCCAGGAACTTCCCGAGAATGAGTGTGTGGGAGATAAATTTTTGAGGCTCTGCAAGTCTGAAAATGTCTTTATTCTATTTTTATGTTTGTTTGACAGTATGGTTAAGTATAGAGTTCTAGGTTGAGATTCATTTTAACTCAGAAATTTGAAGACATTGCTCCATTGTCTTCTGGCTTCCAGTATTGTAGCTGAGAAGTCCAAAGTTGTAACTCTAACTCCTAGGAAGCTTTTGGGATTTTCTCGATTTGCTCATTATCTTCATTCTGAAGTTTCACAATGATGGACCTTGTGGAATTTTTGTTGTGTTATTTATTTGTTTTTGTTCTTTAATTCATTTGCTGATACTTGGTGGGCCTTTCAAACTGGAGACATTTTAGTTCTGGGGAATTTTATTATATGATTTCTTTGATTGCATGATTTCTTTCTGAACTTTTATTAGTAAGATCTCCTGGGGAAGTCTCCTATAATCCCTCAAGTTTCTTGTTTTTTTCTCTTCTAACTTATGTCTCCTTAGCTTTCTATTGTACTTCTGGGAGATTTCATCAATCTTATCTTGGGGTGAATTTTTATGTGTTTTAAAATTTCCAATAGCTCATTCTCATTCTTTCTCTTATATTCTGTTTTCAGATCTGTGTCTCAACCTTTTTTTCTTAAGACCCTAATAATGCTTACTCTGGCATTTGTCAGTTTCTGAAGAGAATATACCTCTGTTCTATAAAAGATGGGGATAAGACAGGGAATGAGGAAGACCAACTTCACAGTGTACAGGCGTACCTTGCAGATATTGTGGGTTCAGTTCTAGGCCACCTCCATAAAGCAAATATTGCAATAAAGCAAATCACACACATTTTTTGGTTTCCCAGTCCATATAAAAGTTATGCTTACAGTATACCATAGTCTGTTAAATGTGCAATAGCATTATGTCTAAAAATCAATGTACATACTTTAATTAAAAAATATTTTATTCCTAAAAAATGCTAACAATCATCTGAGCCTTCAGTGAATTGTAATCTCTTTTGCTAGTGGAGAGTCTTGCCTTGATATTGATAGCTGTTGACTGATCAGGGTGGTGGTTGCTGAAGGTTGGAGTAGCTGTAGGAATTTTTTAAAATAGGACAACAGTGAAGTTTGCTTCATCGATTGATTCTTCCATTCACAAAAGATTTCTCTGTAGCATGTGATGCTGATTGATAGCATTTTACCTACAACAGAACTTCTTTCAAAATTGGATTCACTCGTCTCAAACCTGCTGCTGCTTTATCACCTGAGTTTATGTAATGTTCTAAATCGTTTGTTGTCATTTCAACAATGTTCACAACTTTTTCGCCAGCAGTAAATTTCATCTGAAGAAACCACTTTCTTTGGCTGGTCCGAGTGCAGTGATGTTTACAACTAATTGATCACAACCAGTTACAGATTCTTTTGTTCCTTCTCCACTCCCACTGCTTCACTTGACTAGCCTTAAGGGGAAAAAAGGGGACAGGGGAAAGAAACCACTTTATTTGCTCATTCATAGGAAGCAACTCCTCATCTGTTAAAGTTTTATCATGAAATTGCAGCAATATATCTTCAGGCTCCACTTCTAATTCTAGTTCTCTTGCTGTTTCCACCACATCTGCAGTCACATCCTCCACTTAAGTCTTTGAACTCCTCGAAGTCATCCATGAGAGTTGGGATCAGCTTCTTTCAGACTCCTGTTAATGTTGATATTTTGACCTCCTCCCATGAATCACGAATATTCTTAATGGCATCTGTAATGATGAATCCTTTCGAAAAGGTTTTCAATTTGCTTCGCCCAGATTCATCGGAGGGATCACTACCTATGGCAATGATAGCCTTACGAAATGTGTTTCTGAAATAATAAACCTTGAAAGTCAGAATGAGTCCTTGATCCATGGGCTGCAGAATGCATGTTGTGTTAGAAGGTTTGAAAACGTTAATCTCCTTATGCATCTCCATCAAAGCTCTTGGGTAACCAGGTACATTGTCATTGAGCAGTAATAACTTTGAAAGGAATCTTTTTTTCTGAGCAGTACATTTTAACATTGAGCTTAACACATTCAATAAGTCATGCTGTAAACAAATATGTTGTCATTCAGGCTTTGTTGTTCTATTTCTAGAGCACAGACATTGTAGATTTAGCGTCATTCTTAAGGCCCTAGGATTTTCAGAATGGTAAATGAGCATTGGCTTCAACTTAGTCACCAGCTCCATTAGCCTTAACATGAGAGTCAGCCTGTCCTTTGAAGTTTTGAAGCCAGGCATTGACTTCTCTCTAGCTATGAAAGTCTTAGATGGCATCTTCTTCCAAGATAAGGCTATTTTGTCTACATTGAAAATCTGTTGTTTAGTGTAGCCTCCTTCATCAGTTATTTTTGTTAGATCTTCTGGATAACTTGCTGTTTCACCTTGTACTTTTACATTATAGAGATGGCTTCTTTTCTTAAACCTCATACACCATGCTTTACTAGCTTCTAACTTTTCTTCTGCAGCTTTCTCACCACTCTCAGCCCTCCTAGAATTGAAGAAAGTTAGGGCCTTTCTCTGGATTAGGCTGTACCTTAAGGGAATGTTGTAGCTGGTTTGATCTTCTATCGAGAACCGCCCCTCTTCTCCCCCCTCCCACAGTGTTTTCTGTCAGGGACCTGGTAGTCTCTAGCTGCCATCATACCTGAACCTGATTGGAATGAATGCCCACAACCTTGACACCAAATGTCGCTGCCTAGATAGCCTCACACAGTTGACACTGTCACTGCTGCAGGGAGAACTGAGCAGAGCAATCTCCTGCAATGCCAGTCTCCCTGGAGAAGGACTCACCCTGCCCCCAACCTGAGCTTCCAGGTTTGTTCCCCAGGTTGAACAATCCGCCACTGCATGTGAAGATCATCTGGCACCCGATTTGGACTGTGTATGACAATCACAAGGGAACACAAGGGACAACACAGAACAGCTGTATTACAGGCTCTCCGTGAATCTGCCCTTCCCCTGCCAGGTCAGTATTCCAGTGTAGGTCACAAAAACGCCATCTGGGGACCTCTTCTTATTAAGTAGGAGAGTTGCCGGCAAAGGAGAATGGGTGCGCTGCCCTATCTGCCCTGAGCTGAGAGAAGAGGTTTCAGATGAGAAGAAACCAGCAAAAGAATTCTTGCAACATGAAAAAACAGTGTAGTTTGACACCCCAAGGGATCACGATGGATCTACAGCAATGGACACCAACCAAAAGAAAATTACCAAAATGTCAGAAATGGAATTCAGAAATAGATGGCAAATAAGATGAATAAGAGTGAAGAGAAAGTTGAAAACCAACACAAAGAAGCCAAAAAAATACTTCAGTACATCAAAAAACTAAAAAGTTTTGCTGAAGAGCTAGACAACATAAGAAAGGATATAACAGAACTTAAAGAAAAGAAAAAGTCATTTACAGAGTTTCACAATACAGCAGAAAGTTTCAAGAACGGGCTAGACCAAGCAGAAGAAAGAATCTCAGAGCTTGAAGACAAGGCTCTTGAACTAACCCAGTCAAAGATGCAGAAAAAAGAATAAATAATGAGCACTCATGGAAATGTGAAACTATGTGAAACGAACCAATATATGAATTATAGGTATTCCTGAAGGAAAAGAAAAAGCAAAAAGCATGGAAAACTTATTCAAGGGAATTCTTTTTGAGAAAAACTTCCCTGGTATTGCCAGAGATTCAGATGTCCAGATACAAGATGATCATCAAATACTGGGAAGATTCACAGCAAATAGGACATCTCCAAGACACATGGTCATCAACCTGGCCAAAGTCAAAATGAAGGAGAAAATTCTATAAGCAGCAAGACGAAAGCAACAACAAACCTACAAAAGAAAACCCATCAGGCTAATAGCAGACTTCTCAGTGGAGACCTTACAAGCCAGAAGGTATTGGGGCCCCATTTTTAGTCTTCTCAAACAGAACAACTGCCAGCCAAGAATTTTGTATCCTGCAAAACTAAGTTGCATAAGTGATGGAGAAATGAAGACTTTTCCAGACAAGCAAACACCGAGGGAAGTTGTCACTACTAAATCTGCCACACAGGAAAAACTCAGAACTGCATTATATATGGAATAGAACAATAGATACCCACCAGTGTAAAAATACCCCAAAGTTAAAGCTCACGGGTCTTATAAAACAACAGCACAAAGGGGAAAACAAAACAAGGTATCATGCAACATGATAAACAGAACAGTATCCCACATATCAATACTAACACTGAACATGAGCAGTCTTAATGTCTCACTTAAAAGACATAGACTGTCTGAATGGACAAAAACACACCCCCAAGTATATGCTGTCTCTAAGAAACACATCTAAACCACAAGGACTCACACAGACTGTAGGTAAAGGGATGGAAAAAAATATTCCATGCAAATGGAAACCAAAAGTGAGCAAGGGTAGCCATTCTTATATCAGATCAAATAGGCTTTAAATCAACAATAGTAAAAAAAGACAAAGATGGTCATTATATTATAGTAAAGGAAACAATTCAACAAGAAGACCTAACAATCCTAATATACATGCACTAACACAGGAGCTCCCAGATTTATAAAACAATTTCTACTAGATCTAAGTAAAGATCTCAAACAAGAAGCAGTACAATTAATCAAAGTATGTGCCTAAAGTATCGACACAGTTTTGCCATCTTAACGGTAGCTTGCTTATGCCAGAAGTGAGGAAGCCCGGAGAGCGAGTGGCAATGAAATCACAAAAGGTGTTTTCCACAGCTTGTTGAGAATTGAATATTTTTCCTTGCAAGAAGTGGTCCAAAGCCTGGAAGAAGTGGTAGTCAGTTGGTGCAAGATCTGGTGAATACTGTGGATGACAGAGGATTTCCAAGTCTAGCTGCTGTAGTTTGAGCAGTGTTTGTGTGACATGTTGTCTTGCAAGAGGATTGCCCTATCTCTGTTGACCAATCTCGGCTGCTTAATCACAAGCATCCTCATCAATTTGTCCAATTGGTTGCAGTGGACATCAGCTGTAATGGATTGACCAGGTTTCATGAAGTTGTAGTGGATGATACCAGCGCTGGACAGATCTATCATTAGTTTTTTTTGATGAATATTTGGTTTTGGACCGTGTTTCAGCACTTCATCTTTATCCAGCCATTGTGCCGAGAGCTTGTGATTGTCAAACAGAATCCATTTTTCATCACACGTAACAATATGATGTAGAAATGGTTCGCCTTTATGTCATGACAGCAGAGAAAAGCAAGCTTTGAGACGATTTCTCTTCTGACGCTCATTTAATTCATACGGTACCCGTCTATCCAGCATCTTTGCCCGTTTGTTTCAAATGGTCCAATATTGTTGGAATAATCAAACCTTGTTGCTAATTCATGCGTAGGTTGAGACGGATTTGCTTCCACTACAGCTTTCAGCTCATCATTATCCACCTTGGTCTCGGGTCACTGACATGGCTCATTTTCAAGATTAAAATCACCAGAATGGAACTTCTCAAACCATCGACGTGCTGTGTGTTCATTAGGCACATCCTTCCCAAACACCTTGTTGATATTTCGAGCTGTCTGCACTGCATTGGTTCCACGACGGAACTCATATTTGAAAATAACATGAACTTTTGACTTATCCATGGTTTCACAAAAATTGCTCTAAAAAAATTTTTGAAAGATAATCATAAGCCAAAACACGCGTTTGAAAGAATGAGGATGTACCTACCTTCACAATTTAAAAAACCCCAAGAAGTATCAAAGTGAAATATCAGAGATATCAACTGTCAAACTTAGTACTTAAGGAAATTGGACATTTTGTACTTAAAACCTAATGAAAGGAATCATATTGTAATCACATACTGTTGTGTTTGGCTTTTTTCCAACACAGTTCAAATTTATTTATCCATTTTGTCACATGTTGTTACTGTGTAGTATTTTCTTGTGTGAATATACAATTTATCCATTCTATAATATTAATTGATGGAGAATTATTTCCAAAGAGTTGTTTCTAATTTTTGACTGTTAAGAATAGTGCTGCTATGAATATTCTTGTATATGTCCTTTGGTGGACGGATGCTGAATACTTTACCTGATAGTTTCTCTTCAGCATTTCTATGTTTGAAGTATACATTATATGACAGTTCCAAAGTTACACAAATTGAGTTCCTGAGAATGTTGTGTGACACAAATTGCACATGTGTCAGAAATACATATTTAACCCCAATGTAATTATGCAATATATTTATCCTCTGCCATGTAGAGGACATAGATAAAACCAGACCTTTCCATGTAAAATATGCAAAAGTACACCCTTGATGTCAGTTTTGCTGTGATTGCAGTAAGCAGTACAGTTTTACAAATTTACCATTCCAGAAGCATTATGTCAAACCCTCTATATAAGAAGATGAGTAAGATAGCTGCTAAGGAACTCACCGCCTAATAGATGAGGTAAGATGTAAATATAGCTTACTTTGCATTATGCTGAAGTCATTTAAGTGCCAGAAAGAATGTGTGAAGTGCTATAGTAAGTAGAAGCAGGGTAGCTTTTCTTTAGCTAGAGGAAGGATGGTTAGGATTTAGACGGATACAGATAGGGAAAGGATTCCACGGTAGTGGGAACAATACAAGCAGAGTCGCAAAGGTGTAAGATCACAGACATATTCAAGGAACTTTGAGGAATACAGGTTTGCTTGAACACAAGGGTTTGTGCAAGGTAAGTTAGCCACAGGTAGTAGAGAATGCAATAATAAGAAATTTTTGTGAACAATCAATGGTCCCTAGAAATTTAGAGGTGATGTTGATGTTGGGATGCTAAAATGGTTGTCTACCACAGTTGTAGCTGTAACCTTCAATTTTAAAAGCATCTGAATAAACCAAAGTTAATGTAGGTGATATCACCCATTTCTTATGCCTGTGCCCAGCAAATGTGCCTATGTTTTTTAAAATATAAAGCTTTATTGAGATGTAATTCACATACCGTACATTTCACTTATTTAAAGTGTATAATTTAGTTTTTAGTTTATTCCCAAAGTTGTGCAACCATCACCACAATGAACTTTAGAACATTTTTATCACTTTAAAAAGAAACCCTGTACCCATTAGTAGTAACTCCTAGTTACCCTGTTCTCCACCACTCACCCTTCCCCAGCCTTAGACAACCACTAATCTACTTTTTGTTTCTATAGATTTGCCTATTCTGGACATTTCATGTAAATGGAATCATCCAATATGTAGTCTTTTGTGACTGCCTTCTTTCACTTAGCATAATGTTTTCAAAGTTAATCCATGTTGGCATGTATCAGTACTTCATTCCTTTTTATTGATGAATAATATTCCATTGTATGGATATACCACATTTTATTTAGCCATTCATCAGTTAATGGACATTTGGATTGTTTCCACCTTTTGGCTATTGTGAATAATGCTGGTGTGAACATTTGTATACAGGGTTTTTTTTGTGAGGATGTTTTCATTTATCTTTGGCATATACTTAGGAGTGAAATTGCTGGGTCATATGGTAACTCCATGTTTTAAAAGTTTGAAGAACTGCCAAATTGTTGTCCAAAGAACCCACTAACGTATCTTTGTGGTGCTAAGAGAAAATTACTATCAATCTAGAACTAATATTTGGTGAAACTTGAGAGTGAGGGCTGTGTATGTATTCTTCAAACAAATGAAAGGTAAGGGAATATACCACTATTAGAAAAATGTTTGAGGTATAAGAAGAAATGGTAAAGAACACGAAATAACATGTGCAGAGGTGGGTGGTTGAGAGAATGAAGTAGAATTAAAGCATTCTAAGGTTCTTTTATCTTTTGAGAGGAGGGTAAAGATATTATCTTAAAGTATAAAGCATGCATGTTAAAATTTCAAGTTTACATGCCAGGCAGAAGATAGAGTATATACTTTCCAAATGAATACAGAGAAAATGGAATATAGAACGATATTGTAAACAAATGTAAGAAAGAATAGGAAAAGAAACAAGTCACAGAACAAGTGCAAAAGGAACAGAATAAGGTAGTAGAAATAAATTCCAGCAAATTAAGAATCACATTAAGTAAAAGCAGACTAAATAATGGAGTTGAGACAAAAAGTTGTTATGCTGGAAACAATAAAATCCAGCTGTGTGCTGCTGTTTAAAAAAAATAAATACCCAAGATACACAAATATGGAAAAATTGAAAGCAAATAGATATAAAAAGATACATAGACAAATAACAAAAGAAATGTAATGTAGTTCTAGTCACATCAGATTAAATAGACTTTAAGAAAACAAAATTACTAATGATAAATGTAATGACAAAAGGCTCAGTTCACCAGAAAGGTATAACATATTTTGAAAATATGTAAAGCAAAAATTGTCAAGGAGAAATGGATAGGTCTACTATTGTTAGCAGGTGATTTTAATATACCTTTCTTACTTACTGAAGATCAAGTAGTGAAAAAATTAAGAATAAAAAAGACTTTACAAACAGAATCAAACATCCTTTATGGATGCAACAGGCATATTTAGAAACCTGCACTCAGCAATTGGAGGAAACAGTTTTCTTACTTTCATAGAACAGTTGTGGAAACAACTTAGTAGTCAAAGGAGAGGAAATCCTAAATGGAATTTAAAAACAGTTAAAACTGAATACCAAATAAATACCAAAGAGTGGAGTTGGAATGTTCCTAACACAAAGAAATGATAAATGTCTGAGGGTAGTGGCTACCCCAATTACCCTGATTTGATTAATTCATATTGTATGCCTATATCAAAACATCACATGTACCCTATAAAGATGTACAGCTATTATGAACCCATAATAATTAAAAATAAATAAAAATTTAAAAAAAGAAATTAAAGACCTAAGTAGATTACATCATAACAAAATTTTAAAAATAAATACATAAATTTCAAAAGAAAAAAAATACTGTATTACAAAACTTGAGATGTAGCTAAAATATTACTAACAGTGAAATTTATAATGTTTATATAAACAGAAGAAGGAAGGTTCAAAGTTTAATGAGTTGACTTTCTGCTTAAGGAGTTAGAAAAGGGAAATCGGAATAAACCCAAAGAAACTAGACAGAAATAATAAAGCTAAGAGCCAAAATTAATAAAATAGAAAACAAAGATATAGTAGAGAGAATAAAAAAACTGAAAGTTGATTCTTTGAAATAGGCAAACCTGGTAAAAATAACTAAAAAAAAAATGAGGTTTAGATAAATAACAACAGTAAAAATGAGACATATCTATGGATAAGTAGAGATGAAAAAATAAGAGGATGTTATTATTAACTTTTATAGCAAAATATTTATTTCTTCCCTATATGCCAGACAGAATTTTAAGGACTTTATGTATATTAATTCATTTAATCCTCAAAACAACTCTACAGGATAGGTAATATGATTTCTGTTTTATAGATGAGGAAACTGAATCACAGAGAGATTAGATTATTTTCTCAAAGCCTAATGCGTAGCAAGAAGTAGAGCATTAAGGACCCAGATCCTGCAACCTGATTGGTCTTGAATGCCACTTTTGTTGTTTTTTGGTGGGACCTGGGACAAGTAATTAAATCTCTGTGCCTCAGTTTCCTTATCTGTTAGGTGTAAATAATATGTACTTCACCAGTTTTTGGAAGGATTGAGTCAGTTATATGTAAAGCACTTTCAACAATTGAACAACATTGAAATATATAAGTATTAGTTATTGTTTTTTATTGCATATTAAAGGAGAAAGACCAGATAATTAGTTAATTCACATTACTATTGGAATATGTACCTCAGATTGAATTTATAGATCATAAGATATGTGTATGTTCAGCTTTATTAGATTCTGCACATTATTTTTCAAACTTGTTGTACCAGTTTTCACTCTGTCAGTCACATATGAGAGTTTCATCTGCTCTACATCCTCATGAGGTTTGAATTTCAACCATGAGCTTTTGAAGTTTAGGGCCTGTTGTTTGGGGTTTTTTTGGTGTTCCTGCAGTATATGACACAGAATATGCCAATTATTGAACAAATAAAGGCCTGAATTCTGGCCTTTTGCTTTAATGTCCTGTGATTCTAATGTCATATTGCTCAGCTCTGGCAATTGTGAAGCAGTTAGTTACCCATCAGGGGTCACACTTTCCTGTGTTAGTGACAAGGTCTGTCTCCTCACCAACTCCAGCAGTTCATGGGCTTTGTAGATAGGCCATGTTTTTACTTTATCAGTGAATTTCATATCCCGACAATAGCTGTCAAAGCCAAATGCCAGTAACTGTGTGATTTCAAAGGTTTACTGAAATTGTTTTCAAGCTTTGTCTTTCAAATAAAACTTGTCAATGAAACAAGAATCTCTCTTTTTTTTGATGTTGTAGCTATATATTTACAGAGGGCTGGAAGTCTTATTTTTTGATGAATATTTAACTGTTCCTGATGTTCTGCATGTTCCTTAAAAGTTAAGCATGTTGAAGGCAGACATACCCTCTCTGTGTTTTTAAAGCTCACATCACTATCAGTGTATCATCATCATCGTTGTCATTGTCACTGTCATTATTACCAACATGTTGCTTGTCTGTGAAGAGATATATGTGTATATATGCTTTATGTATGTATATAACTTACTAAGGTAAAATTCATACACCATAAAATTAACCATATTAAACTGAACAATTCAGTGGCATTTAGTGTATTCAAAGTGTTATGCAACTACCACTTCTATCTGGTTCCAAAACATTTCCATTACTCCAAAGTAAAACCTCTTATTGTCCATTAAGGAATTTCTCCTCCTCCTACCCCTAAAGCCCCTGGCAACCGCCAATCTGGATTTTCTCTTTCTGGATTTATTTCTTTTCCTTTTCTTCCCCTCCCCCTCCCTCCTCCCCTGCTCTTCTCAACAAGGTCTTCCTCTGTCACCCAGGCGGGAGTGCAGTGCCATGATTATGGCTTACTGCATCCTCAAACTCCTGGGCTCAAGCTAGCCTCCTGCCTTAGCCTCTCAAGTAGCTGGGATTACAGGTGCGACACCATACCTGGCTCCTGTTTTGGATATTTCATATAAATGGAATCATACAGTATGTGACCTTTTGTGTTTGGCTTCTTCCACTTAGTGTGTTTTCAAGGTTCATCCATGTTGTAGCATGTATCAGTAATTAATTTCTTTTCATGGCTGAATAATATTCCATTGTGGGGGTGTGTGTGTGTGTGTGTGTGTGTGTGTGTGTGTATGCATTCATTAATGGCCATTTGGGCTATTTCTACCTTTTAGCTATCGTGAGTGGTGTTGCTATGAACATGTAGGTGTGTGTACTTATTTGCAGTCCTATGAATTTTACACATGGCTAGATTCTTATAACCACCACTACTGATACGGAACAATTCCGGTGCCCCAAAGGATTCCCTCATACTACCCCTAACTGCTGGCAACCACTGACCTCTTCTCTGGCTTTTATAGCAGTAGGAAATTTAGTATCTTAACTACTGTGAAGTTTGGCTTTCCTTAAGTATGTAATGGATTTCTCAGAAGTTAAAATTTAAAGTTGGGGACAATGTTTTAGAAGTCAGGGACTAGAAATACTTTATATGTATTTACTAAATTCAGTATTTCCAAACTAATTTTGATAAAAACCAAACTAAAATTACTAGCATAAAATTCTGCACTTACCTAGAGAGCAGAGATAGCTGTCAATAATGATACCTTAAAATATTTTATAAATTCAACATGAAATCATTAAGCGATTGATTAGATTATATACTTATTCTTTTTTTGAATTGCTGCTTATCCTGTTTTATTATATTTCTGTTTAAAAGATGCTTTGGGATTTTACATTTTCTTTTTGCCCAGATCTTTAGTTTAATATATACTGGTCAGTGTTTACATGTTAATTTTAAAAGCTCAGGAAAGATTATTTAGCTTTCTGAAAACATAACATGCACAATAAAATAACTGTTTGCTGGGGGAGGGGAAAAAGCCATCTTGTCTTCTAGTACCAGTTGGTATTACGTAGGTTTGTTTGCTGTCTCATGTCTTATTTATAGCAGTTTGGAACTGGAAACTAGACACTGAACAAACACTAACGTTCCATTGTAGCTTAACTATGCATTAGAGTATGTCTTTGATCATAATTATTTTTACTTAATCATATGCTTCTGTGAAATTAGGAATTTACAAGAAACTGGCAACTTGCCTGGGTCAAATACATTTTTGTATACCTTAGTACAGCAACAACATGTAGCACATCTAAGTGTATTCATTTGTTTAGATGATATTTATAAAAGCTTTGTAACATTATTAATAAGTTATGAATTAATGGAAGATATTATGTGATCCTCAGTAGTTACTGAGAGAGAGCATGAGGAAACATTGTTATTGTATGTCTGGCTTTAGAAGTTTCCACACTCCTTTCTCTATAAAAAAGAGCTCTATTGGGAGAAATCTCAAATCTGATGACTGTTAAAATATTTCAGATATATACTAAATATTCTAGGGCTCTAAGAATTTTCAGGTGTTTAAAAATCATATTATTGGATAATTTTAGTTATGTGTCTGTTCTTTTATTGGTATTTAGGAGCTTTCCTCTTTGAACATGGAGATCTAAGCATTGGGATGACTTCATTTTATACTGGGAGTGACCTTTTATTAGTTAGTCCGATTACTCTTTCATAATAACGAGAGTTTTTGTGAATGAATTTTTCAAAATCTTACAGAACATAATGGAAGTGTATAAAATAGAAAAAAGAGATATCAGGTGTGTGGCTTTCAAAAGTTGATCTGAAAGTTAGAGCTCTTAAAAAATCTATGGTCTAGACACACATGCACGTGCACACTCACACGCATCTGCGACTTGTTCCATGTTGCTTTTTAGAGGTAACATAAGATGTCATATCTGATATACTGTGTTTACATTATTTGGGAAATAAAGACTGTTTTGACTTTGTTTTTAAAATGCAAAGAAATTAAATAAATTACTTCAAACATATATTGTTTTGTTCATTTGGTAAGCACATTTTGGGCACATTCCCTCTGCACTCCCTTATTTTAATGTTAGACACTATGCTGGACCTACATGGAAGAATGAGGTCCTCTAGGGTAGGGATTCTTAATCATTTTTCCTGCCAATTACCCCTTTGGCAGCCTGGTAAAACCTATAGAACTCTTCTCAGAAAAATGTTTAGAAACACTTGAAATACATAGGATTATAGAGGAAACATTATATTGAAGTAGTTGTCAAAATATTAAATTTGTGATATAATAGCAATGTACTACATCATTAACTCATGAAATAACAAGACCTAGCAGTGGATCTAATAAGTATTGTAATTTTGAATAATGATGAGCATAAACATTTTTATAGATATGTGCATCAACTGTAGTGTGATGAAACTATCTATGATTCCTGTTGGTGATCAGAGTTGTAGGAACTGCCAATAACACTGAGGTTTATTGCCTTCATTTTAATTGAAGGAAATGCTAAATTGTAGTTAGAGACTACAATCCATTTCCCATCCAGGCTCACTGGCACACTGAACCACACATTCCTTGTGGGTCAGTAGACTCCACGTTAGGAATCCCTACTCTAGCAGCTCTTAGTTTAGGGTGTGAAACTGACACTTCAATAGGTAGTTATAGTTGAAATCTGAGCAAGAATTTTGTCTCATATCTTTTCATTTTCATAATCCCACAGTGCCAAGTAAACGTTAAGCAGATGACTATACTGTGCTATAATAGAGCTATATAAATAATTCTGGGGGTGTGTGCAGGAGGTTACCTCTGTTCTTGTTAGAAGAGGTGGCACTGAGCTGTATCCTAAATTTAGGGTACATCGGCATTTTCAGTTGAATGAAGTAAGGAAGAGAGGTACAGTTGAGGCATGCTCATAGACATAGCCTCAGGGAGGGGTATGGCAAGTCTGGTGATTATTGAGACCGTTAGGATATGCATATTAAGGGAATGGCAGGAGAGGAGAGGTTGGAATAATGCTGGGATTCAGATTATAAGGAGAGTTTTGTGTATATTCAGCAACTGGGAACTAACAGTGGTATGTTACGATCAGCTTTGTGCTTTAGGAAGTTATCTCAGATGACATTGTGACAGACAAATGGGACAGAGTGGGGAGAGATTGGAAGCAGAGGCCAATGAAGCACTGTTGCAATTGTTACAGACTACAGAGGGCTGGGTCATGACAGTAGTGGAATGTTGGGACAGGAGGAGCCATATCTGGGAGAATAGGATTCAGTGCTTGACTGAATATGGAATGTGAAGGAGAAGAGGGAGTTGTTGCCTGAATCTACTCTGTTGAGGGGGATGGGGTATGGTAGTGCCAGATAGTAGTGTGGGCTGTTAAACGAGGTAAGGAATGCAGGAGGGAAGAGTAGGCATGGTGGAGAAGATGAGGAAGTTTAGTTGTACTTAATTAAGTTTGAGGTAACTTGAGGTGCAGGTAAGGATTTCTTAGTAGGCAGTTGGGTCTAGAGATAGAGATTTGAAATCTTACTCTTTAGATCAATCATCTTTAAATCACTACAGTCATCTGCAAAGGGTTTTTTTTCCCTCTTATTTTGAGTTAATTTATTGAGATATAATGTACATGCAGTAAAAGTCACTTTTTTGGGTTTGCAGTTTGATGAGTTTGACAAATGCATAGTCATATAACCATCACCAAAGTTGAGATACAGAACGTTTACATCACCCCCAAAAGTTCCCTTGTACCCCTTGAGTAGTGATTCTCCCCTCCCCCACATCCAGCCCCTGACAACTGATCTGATTTTTGTCTGTATAGTTTTGCCTTTTCCAGAATGTCCTATATAAATGAAGTCATATGTTGTGTAGCCTTTTGTATCAAGTTTTTTCACTTAGTACAAAGCCTTGGAGATTCCTCCAGTTGCTGCATGTGTCAGTAGTTTATTTTTGTTGCTGAGTAGTAGTCCTTTGTGTATGAAGATTTTTAAAACAACACCTTACCTGAGCTCCAAACCCTATTATGTCTGAATTCAGAAGGATAGCCAAGACATGGTAATTTGTTGAAAACTTGATGAGAAGAGAGTATTAGGGAATAGAGTGCAAGGAAGTGACCATGTCAAATGTTGTGCATAGGTTGAATGGAACATAAAGACGTTGTGCTTAGGACACTTTTTCATGTTGGTTTAGAAGGGAAGGAAATCTGGCAGTAACATAACATAGAGCTTTTTAGAGATAAATAGATGGAAGAAACAGATCAGAGTTATGAGAAATAACTTGGAGAGGGAGTGGAACACCTTTCCCTTTAAGGTAAAAGGGAGGGGGGTTGGATTGGGTGCTGTTATAGATGAATTTAAGGATGATGGAGGAATGGTTATCTTAGAAAGTTTATGAACATCCATATGAAAGGAATCATTGAAAGATTGTGGTAATGAAATGATTTGATGAAGCATTATCTTCCTAGAAGATGAATCTGGAATGAGTTGAGACAGGAGAGCCTAAAGTTAAAAAAAATTACCATATCTGTGTATGATATCGTGAGGGCCAGGGCTTAAGGATTGTAATGAGAAGTGGAAGTGATAGATCCTTAAAGACATTTTTGTGTGTGTGTATGTGTGTGGTTTAGAGGTTACTTTGAGAATCGCTAGCAGTTGAAACTATTAGCTAAAAAATTATATGAAGAAAGATTGAATAACTTAATGGAATTGGTGTCATTGAGGTGATGCTTAATTTTCCATGCTTTTGCTTTTATTGTATATGTCTGTAGAATCACCCACTCTGATTCTAAATTAATTTTAGTTCTCATTTGTGAAGCCTTCTCTAAATAACCCAAGCACAAAGACATCTCCAAAACCTATTTCTATATTTTAGACAGTGTTCCAATTTTCAGGTATTAACTTCAGGCTGATACTGAAAAATAAAACCTTTTAATTTTTCCTTTTTGGGAATTCAAAATAGTTTAATATGATTAAATGAATTGGGGGGGTTGCCTGCTTTCAGATAACCTCTTGATTCTCTTAAGTCAGGAAGCATTTTGTGAACAAAAAGACCATTCAAAATACTTTCAGGTGGATTTTTAAATACATGAAATACCAGCAGGCTGTTTTTAAAACTTCTGTTTCTTGGAAGTTAAGCTTATTGGCAAGCTACTGGCTAAAAAAGGGATGTTATTAGGTTATCTGCATATTTTGTTCAGTTTTTCATAGTCTCCAAAATGCTGAGGTTTTCTCAGCCAAAAAGTGAATGTGACGTATGAGATAAACACCTATTAATGGGTTCATTTTAGAAGTGAAAATAAAGAAAAAAATAGATTTTACAGTGGAAGTTGTCAATTCTGTGCCGCTGATCTTCAAAATTACATCTCTATCCCTGACTTTCCTGCAGAGGTACATCCAGGGATACATTTTAGCTTTCTTTGGGACATCTTCATTTATTTTTACATCTCTCCAGTGCCTTAGGATAATTATAACATCAAATTGTTTAGGTTTCTTATTTTTGCCACCTGGGTTTTTTTCCCCAATGTATTTATTTTTTTTAATTGACAAATAAAAATGTTATGTGTTTATGGTGTACAGGGTGGTGTTTTGAGACATGTATACATTATGGACTGATTAAATCAAGCCAATTGACATATCTATCACCTCACATACTTTTTTGTGGTTAAAACTTAAAGCAATTTTCAAGTATACATTATTAATGTAGTCACCATGACGTACAGTAGATCTCCAGAACGTATTCTTCCTGTCTAACTGAAATTTTGTACCCTTTAACCAACATCTCCCCATTTCCTGCCTCTCATAACCACCATTCTACTCTCTGCTTCTGTGGGTTTGAGTTTTTTAGATTCCATGCATAAGTGAGATTGTGCAGTGTTTACCTTTCTGTGCCTAGCTATTTCACTTAGCATAATGTCCTACAGGTTCATTCATGTTGTTGAAAATGACGGTATTTCCTTTTTCTTTTTTAAGACTGAGTATTACTATGTTGTGTATATAGACCAAATTTTCTTTACTCATTCATCCATTGATGGACACTTAGGTTGATTCCGTATCTTGGCTATTGTGAATAATGCTGCAGTGAACATGGGAGTGCAGATATGTCTTTGACATACTGACTTCATTTCCTTTGGGTATATACCCAGAAGTGGGATTGTTGGATCATATGGTTGTTCCATATTTAATTTTTTGAGTAACCCCCACACTGTTTTCCCTAATGGCAGTACTAATTTACATTATCACCAACAGTGTACATGGTTTCCCATTTCTCTACATCTTTGCCACCATATTTATCTTTAGTCTTTTTGATGATAGCCATTCTAACAGGTGTGAGGTGATATCTCATTATGGTTTTAATTTGCATTTCCCTGATGATTAATGATGCTGAGCATTTTTTTTATATACCTGTTGACCATTTGTCTGTCTTTTGAGAAATGTATATTCAGGTCCTTTGCCCATTTCTTAATTAGGTTATTTATTTTCTTGTTATTGAGTTGTTTGAATTTCTTATTTATTTTGGGTATTAACCACTTATCAAATGTATGATTTGTAAATATTTTCTCCAGTGGGTTATTTTGAGGAATTGTCTGCACTGCCCTAGTACCACATTTAATTATTCACCAAATCTTTTTGATTCTTGCTTTCTCAAATCCTTTTGTACCATTGCCATTGCCATCATCCTAGGCCCAGTCTTGGTAATTTCAGGCTGGTTCTCTCTTTGTTACTTTTATTAATAGCACCTATATTGTGTTACTCCCCTAAACAATCTGTGATGTTCTCTGTTGGTTTTTAAGCTCATATCTAAACATTTTGTATCTGAGAATTTCAGTGGGTGATTTTACCTTTCCATCCTTATTTTACAAATCTGAACACAATCCTTGGGTTTAATCAATCTGTGAACCTGCTGCTTATATTTTATTCTCATCTTGTAAGTCCTAGTCAGTGCTGTGCCTGTCTCTCCATTGTCACAGTGCCTCCTCAAGTATAGAAATTTCTAAAGAATTTAGGATATATCTCTTATTGTAATACTCGATTATATAACGATTAATATTTTTGCACATTCTCTGTCTTCTTAATTAGATCATAGGCTCTTCCAGGGCTGGGATGCCGTGTTTTTCTACAAAAGCCTTTTGTGACCTTCCTGTATAAAAATAAAAATAGATATTTGCAACAGTAGTATTTCTATAGCATAGAATAAATAGGTGTATTTTTATGTCTTCTCTTAAGCTTGGTGTTGTGCCTGGCAACAAAGTAGGTCTTCAATATAGGTGTATTCAGTGAATAAAATGCAATTAGTTAATAGTAGCTACCTTTAATTGTGTATTTATAATATGCCAAGCATTGTGCTAAATACTTAATACATATTAAACTCCTCAAAATCCTTACAACAATTATATGAAATAAGTAATGATATATACCTTAATAGTTATAATATTTACCAGTACAACTAAGTAATGACAGAACTGGGGCTTGTACTTTGGTCTATCTACCTTTAAAACTGCTTAATCACTGTGCTCTACTCCTTCACATAAAGTGTATTTATGTGAATTTATGTGTTTATGGTTTCTAAGTTTATATTAAGGGTCCTAGGACTATCTGAGATTTAAGTGCATGGTTATAGATATGAAGCTTACTCTGTAAATTTATACTCCTGAAATATAGCATAGCGGTCCACCTTATACCATCATTACGCTGTTGATAAAAATCTGATTTGACACACAGCTGTTTAATAAATTTTGAAAATTCTTAGCACATGTACTGTTGTCAGAGAAAGTGATTTGTATAATATTGATTCTTTGTGTTTTGATCAGACCTCTTTTGTAAATTATCATGAAGTTAGTTTTAAAAAATATAACCTGTACTTGAAAAGAATATATATTCTGTCAGGTACAGTATTCTGTATTTATTAAATTTTCTGCATCAGGGCTATCCAGTATGCCACATCCACTAGCCAGATGTGGCTACTGAGCACTTGAAATGTGGTTAGCGATGTGCTTTGAGTGTAAAATACAAACCAGATTTCTAAGATTTATTATGAAGAAAGGATATATGAAATGTCTCATAAAATATACTTGTTGAAAAATAGTTTTGAATATATTAGGTTAAATAGAATATATTATTAAAATAAAAAATGTGTGCTGTGACAAAAATCAGAGGGTAGTGTATACCAATCATAAGTTTAGAGTTGGGAGTGTTCTTCTGTGCATTCTGACCTCAGAAAAGGAAAATAAATATTGCCTGAGAGGTAAGGTTCAAACCCAGACTGGTGTAACTATGTGTCAGGGTTACAAACTAAGCTTTATAATAACAGAGACCACAAGATACAGTAAAGTAAGGTAAAACTATTTGTCTCTTATGTAATAGTAAAAAATATAGGTAGGTAGTCCTTTGTAGTTAGTGCAGTTTCATAAAGTCATCTAGTGATCCAAAGTGGTAAGTCAACTAGGACATCTCTGCCATCTTTAGCATGTGACTTCCCTTTTTGATCTAAGGGGAATGTTCTAGTTATTGCTGTTTCCCAGCTATCTGGAAGGGATAAGGAGAGAGGAAAGAAAAGCACTTTGTCTTTAAGGGGATTCCATAGAATTTGAACACACTAATTCCTCTTGTACAGTAGTCCCCTCTTCTCTGTGGTTTTGCATTCCTCAGTTTCGGTTACCCGTGGTCAATCATAGCCTGAAAATATTAAATGGAAAATTCCAAAAATAAACAATTTTGACTATAGTTACAAATTGCTCACCATTCTGAGTAGCATGATGAAATCTGTCACCATCCCACTCTGCTCCACCTCCCACATGAATCATCCTTTGTCCAGCGTATCCACACTGTAGATGCTCCTGGCTCGTAGTCACTTAATAGCCATCTTGGTTATCAGATCAAAAAAAACATAGTATATATAGGGTTCAGTACTATCCACAGTTTCAGGTGTAAACTGGAGGTCTTGGAATATATCCTCTGTGGATAAGGGGGAACTACTGTATTCCATTCCATTAGCTTTAACTTAGTAATATGGCCACACTTAGATGCAAGGGAAGCTGGGAAATGAAGTCTCTAGCTAGGTAGCTGTGTGCTTGTGAAAACTCTGGTAGTTCTATTATTAAATGAAAGGAAGGAAGAGTGCAGGATAATGAGTAAGAGATAAATTAGTCGTGTGCCAAACAACAGCAGTTTTTAAGGCCACTATACAGTATTTTTGTTTTCCTATAATAAGGCTCTTAGTTGAGAAAGCAGATTATGGTGGGGGAATGTGGTAAGGATGGGGATTCAGGATTGGAAAATGGCCAAGAGTATATCTAGAAGGTGTGGAATCTGGGGAAGATGTGGGTGGTGGTAAAGGGTACATTAAATTTTCAGACTGCAAAGAGTTAGCTTAGCCAGAAGGCATCAGCACTAGAACTGATGAAATGGGAGGGCTTGAGTAACTGGAGGGACAGGGTAGGGTGAAAACAGTTATTTATTCCATGACTGAACATAAATTTTGATTTTGTTGATTTTTAGTAACATTGGGCAAGTAGGAGACTACTTCTGTTTTTGGACTGTAAGCTCTTTCCTCATTGTATCTAGACAGATATAGTACTTACTCTGTACTTATTATTTATTGTCTTTGTGGTCCCCACAACCACTCCCAGGTTTGGTGACTTACTAGAATAACTCACAGGACTCAGCATATAATCATTCTTAAAGCTAAGATTTATTACAGTCAAAGAATATAAATCAAAGTCAGCAAAGGGAAAAGCCATATGGGCAAAGTCCAGGGGAAACCAGTTGCAAGCTTCCAAGTGTCCTTTCCTAGTGGAGACACAAAGGATTCACTTAAATCCTCTAGTAATGATGTGTTTTTATTGAGGAATGGTCACATAATGCCCAGGGTTTATATTGGGGATTGGTTACATAGGTACCTCTGACTAGCACATACCAAAATCCAGATTCCCAGAAGAAAAGTAGGTATTTAGCATAAACCACACTGTTCAAATAGTTTAGTCACAGTAAGCCACACTTATCATTTAGGCAAAGTTTCATATCAGTGTGGGGAAGTGTTTATCAGTCAAGTCTGCAGATGCCAGCCAAAGGCCAATCTTGCAAGCAGGCCTTTCTAAGGATAGTAGTATTAGTACTGCCATGTTAACTCCTTTCTCCACACCTGTTCTCTGGCTTTATTCATGCTGTTTTCCTAGGTTTCTTGTGGAACGAATGCGTTATAGCCAAGTAGACAAAGCCACAAGTAATAGTTTACAGATTGCTTTCATGTATATTATCTTACTTGGTTCTCCCAACAAATTTCTGATTGAAATTGGTAGAGGAGATAAATTTTATTAACCGTTTTGTGGGTGAGCAAATAGAGATATAAAGAACTTAAATGGTATCCAAGGTGCTAAAGTTAATAAAAGTTGGAGACCAGGTTCCATGAGCTCCACATATTTTAAATACTCCTTTGAAAGGATTTATACCTTTAAACTTGGTCAACACTGAAAGGGAAAGTTAAAGGAAAGAAGGGGACATTTAAAGCTAAATGTTCTAGTAGCTTCCCGTAAATTCTCTCTAATCTTTATAACTTGGAGACCCAGCCCCCAATCTTTGAGGAAGAGAGGAAAGAGGATTGTACAGTTTATATTATGTTTAGAATGATTATTACTGTTAAGGATAAAGAGTTGGGGGGAATACTGAATGCAGTACCCTGTGAAATGACTATGTACCTCAAAGTTTAAGCAAGAAGCTATTGAAAAATATTTTATATCATTGTCATTAAAGAAAAAGCCTCTAAAATCCTATTTAGTATTTTAACATTAAACTGATCTCAAGAAATTTCATCAGAGTTCATTCAAAAATTAGTTTTGACTTACTGAGAAGGCTACTAAATGTCAGCTATGGTGCTACAGTCTTAGAATACGGTTGTGTACAAGAGTCTTCACAGGAGTTTCTATGGTCTAGTAGCGATGGAGACAATAAATAGGCAATTAGGACAGTAGACTGTTGAGCCCTGGAATGGTGGATGGTACTGAGTGACGGTTTAGGGCTCTATTGAGAGAAAAAGAGAGATGCTATGAAGGCAAATGGGAGGGGAAGCTACTGCAGATGTAGGATTGGTGATGGGAGTGATGGGAGGCTTCTTGTGTAAAGTAACATGTAAGCTGAGACCTGAAAAATGAACCAGGCTAATAGGGGAAAGACAGAAGAAAGTATGCCAGACCAAAGAAAAAACACAACGAAGGAGGTTTGTGTTAAAAACTTTGCATTTAAAGAACCGATTGGAGTGGATGTGGGCAGAGGATGGGAGGGGGAGGGGGTAGGCAAAGGCCAAGTCTGCTAAAACTTTAGGACTTTATTCTGAGAGCAATGTTGTGTTAATGAGGGATTTAAAGTGGGTGAGTGACATGTTAAGAATTTTCCACTTTGGCTACAGTGTTTGACTACAGTGTGGAGAATGAATTGGAGGAAAGCGGAAAGAGTGGCTAGAAGAATAAGCAGTGAGAGATTGTGGTGGCTCAGACTAGGATGGTGGCAATGTGATTGTGGTGGTAGTCTGACTCAAGACGTTTAGGAGATAGAAAGCAACAGGACTTGGTGACTTTTTGATTTTTGCTGTAAGCATCTGGGTGAATAGAGACTTAGTAGGTTGACTTTAGAGAAATAACCTTCTAATTAATTGGAGTACTGGCTTTCCCACTGGAAATGTTTTGTAACATTTCCTTTTTCTTCCATTGTTTCTTAGTTTTGTGGCACTTTGCTGGTTTTCTAGCTAGTAGCCATCAAAGTTTTCTCAGGCCAGTTCTTTTCTATCCTGAAACCCTTCAGTGGAAAAACAGACCATGATGTTCTACCATAAGAGTATGATGGTTATGAAGCTATTTTGTATTCCTTGGAGGAGAGGGTATCCAAAACTCTGAAAGTCAAAGAAGTGCTTATTGAAATGAATGCACAGTTTTGGTGTTAGACTAGGTGTATAGACAAATGTAATGCAGAAAGTAGTTAGTATAAATGTCTGCCTTCCTTTCTCCAATTCCATTTTCATTTCCTTGGAGTCACTTCTTTTAACAGTTAATTTTATGACTTTTTATTGTTTCTTATTTATCTTTCTTGAAAATGTTTAATACATATAAGCATATCAATGTTTGTTTGCTCCCATTCTGTTGGTATAATGTTATGAACCTTGCTTTTTTTCATGTAATAATTGCTTCGCAGGTCTTCACATAAAGCTCTATCTCATCCTTTTAAAGGCTTGCACAGTATTCCACTGAATGATGTATCACAATTTATTTACCAAGTCTTCTATTGATGAGCATTTTATAGTAGCTTTTAGTTTTTTCCCCCTCCTCAATACATTTACTACTGTAGTAACATGCTTGTACTATATGTAACTATATTAAAGCCAGGTTTGCGTCACAGGTCTGTCACAAATGAGCTGTGGAAACTTAGCTGTGTTTCTATGTAAAATAAACATCATGATTGCTTCTGGGATTGGTATTAGGGCTTGAAAGTGGTACGTGTGGAGCAATTAGCATTGTACCATGTATTCAGTAGGTATACGAATATGAAACAAACTTAAACCTAGTTTTTAGCTTTAGGACATTTCTAAACTTGACTTCTAATAAATTGACCTGTAAATTGCTTCAGATATTTCATATCAAAGATTCTAGGTATGGGATATTTCTTGTTTCACCAGACAAGACCTTGTGAAAGAATTCAATTTACTTTTGTGTCTGTATGCAGGCTTCTAACTTAAACAATCAAAGATGGATTTTAAAAGTTTCTTCCTAATGAATTGTAGTGAAATTGCTAGACCCATTGTGACAGATACTTATATATATCAAGTACCAGAATTATATCAATTAAATTAGAGTAGTAAAATTAAAGAAAAGTTACAATTTTTATAACTGGGATAAGGAAGCACCAAATTTTGAAGAGACACGTAGCTACAGTAACATGTCAGTAATTTACCAAATGTTTTTTGAACTCTTGATATGTGACACACTTTTTTAAGGGTTAAAGAGAAAAACATTATTCCTGTATCAATGTTAAAGATAGGTCTATTTTATAGATAAATAATCTGAGGACTGGAGAAGTTAAGGCACTTCTCTAAGGTCATAGTGAGTTGGTATGTGGCACAGTTGGAATTTAAATCCAAGTCTGGTTGATTTAGAGCCCATTCTTCTGTTTATGCCATGTTGGGTGTGGGGAATGATTCTTGGTCTCAGAAATTGTCTCATAGGTCGTGGATTAAAGCCCATTGTATTAAGGCATTTCTGTTACTGAATTAGTCATATCAGCATACATTCACAGATGTACGTTTTGGTTTTTCTGGAAGAACATGTTGATATATGTTAATGCAAACCCACTGAAAGACAGTGTTTGTAAAGTGTCTATTTCATGAACCAGCCAAGTAATGTAATATGGTAGTTATGTTGAGGCTTATAAATTCAAAGGCAGTATTTTGTGCTTGACTCGTCTGCTTGCATTCAACATAAGAGTTCAGATTAGTGAGCCAACTTCCATACTGACCACTCTGGGCTCTATGGTCATTAGGGCTTGCTTTTCCACTTGCTTGTCAGCTGGGTAGAATACAAGCTTGCTGTGGTTTCCAAGAATGTGTATGTGGACCTGTCTGAAATAACAGAGTTGGGATACACAGAAGTTGAGAGAGGAGCTATTTTCTGGGTTGTTTTTTTTGTTTGTTTGTTTGTTTTGTCTACTAGGTGAACCTGAATTCCTTATAGATGTGGATTGTTGAAGAGCTAGGTTCTCACCATGGTTGCCTGAGCACTCTGCTCAGAAACAGCCCTTGTTGAGTTAAAGCGCCCTTAAAAAAAACAACATTGGCATTCCTGGTCTGCACCAGCTGCCAGGACAGCACTTAGTTTACGGAATACTTAGATTGATTTTCTCTTAATCATGCACTTATAGTAGAAGAGATAAAGGAATTGAAAAGTGGTCATAATTTGCTTCTGTAAAAATCCCAGAATCTTTAGTGAAATAAAAGAACAGAATATTTACTTGTGAAAACATAAGACTGGATAGATGGAGGCTTTTGCAAAAATAGATTTTGTCATGGGCAACAGATTTCTTAAAGTTCCCCCGCCCCCCATGGTCCCGTTGCTAAGATTAAGCCTTTTTGCTCTGCAGCATGGAGAGGCTTTTATTTGAGTTAAATTCAACTTCTTGGTATGTCACCTGACAGTCTTGTGGTTTCAGATGAATATGGTTCATTGCTATTATTAACCTGGGTTGGCAGTTGTGCATAACTGGAGTTTTTAGGGATTTTGAAAAGTGGAACTGCTTAAGAGAAATAGGATGCCACTAATGTAGAGCTTAACTCAATATTATTTTCAAATGTATTAACATCCAAATCACTCCAAATCTAGTTATAAATTTGGTGATATGCTTGGTTTAAAATATCTGAAGGAAAATTTTAATACCAAGATTTGGATATATTTATTAAAAGTTAATTTAAATTATAATAATTTTTAGAAGGACTTCTTGAGAATGTTTTCACCAGATGTTAATCATTATTTAAATATAACTAATTCATAAATACTATATAGTGTATTAGTCCTTGGTTTATGTGTGTTTTATGGTTCTCTTTCTGTCATTCACAGATGCTCTTCTTTCTCGGTATGTTTACATAAGAGCACTCTCTGCAGATATTTGGAAAACAGTGTGCTTTTGTGTGTGTTTCACACATACATATTTATAAGTAAAATTTAAATTAAAAACTTGACATTGTATTAGCGTGCCGATCATAATCCCATTTTTTTTTTTTAAAAGACAGGGTCTCACTCTGTTGCCCAGGTTGATGTGTAGTGGTGCAATCATAGCTCACTGCAGCCTCAAACTCCTGGGCTCCAGTGATCTCCCCACCTCAGCCTCCCGAGTAGCTGAGCCACCTAATTTTTAAATTTTTTTGTAGAGACGGAGTTTCGCTATGTTGCCCAGACTGGTCTTGAACTCCTGGCCTCAAGCAGTTCTCCCGCCTCAGCCCCCCACAAAGTGCTGGGATTACAGGTGCAAGCCACTGTGCCCGGCCATAATCCAGTTATTTTTATAGTTAATATTACTCCATAATTTTACTGACCTGGACCTGAATTTATTTGGTGTTATTTCTGATGCTCTGTGAACACTGTAAAAGTGCATCCCCATGTATTCATTTGAATTAAATAATTTGAATTAGTAGTGAATTTCACTAATTTAGGTACATTTTTAAGTTTTAAATAAATCCTATTGTGAAAGTTTAAAAATACTTTTTTCAATATGTGTAACCCAGTTGAATGACTAGGATACTGGCTTTCTGAATTGTTTTAGCTCATTTACATTCTTCCAGTGTTTTGGTGCAGTTTTTAAGTTCACAAGTATATAGAGTTAGTATCAGAAAGTTAAACAACTTAGGCCAGATGTATTTCAATTAGGTATATATGTTACAGAAAAATACTAAGCAAAAATGGTAGCAGATTAGGATACATGATAGTCTCTCATGGCATAGAAATTTATTATTGCTGAGGTTACATTTCACCAAAAATTCATGTTATACATTATTAATTTCCTTCCTCTGAAATACTTTGTGTAAAATATTACTTTGTCCGTATGATTTTATACATGTTTATGGGATAAGTATAAATGAATTTTGATACCTTTAATGATGGTAATAGTTTATATTGTTATCTTATGGTATTTTTTTCACATGGATTACCTAATTTGACTAAAATATGGAAGTAATCCTACAGCCAAGCAGCTGAGTAGATCTTTCATTGAAATGTAAGTGATAGTAAATAGAATTTCATTAATATTCTGAGTATGATTGAATTTATTATGACTGAAAATAAGTCTAAAGATTATATAGTGTTACCATAATATTTAGTATATTAAAATGTAGTTGGAGAAAAATAATTGCATGTAAACAGCCTACATAAATCTAATCAAGATTTTTGTGATAAGAACAAGTTCTAGATTGATAACTGAATTCTTTAAACCTGAGATTGACAAATAAATCTTGGAATTATTTTTCTGTCCGGTTAGAGAATTATAATTCTTTAGATAGAGAACTGATTACTAGACATATAGGTTTCCAGCTTTAATATGGTACCTCTTGAAATAGCCATTCATTCACTCACTTGTTCAGCAAATTAATCAAAGTTCTATTACATTCCTTCTCTCTCCCAGCTTCTCCCTATAGTACTTAGGTTAATTTGTAATTAACCAGTTGTCAATCTGGAAGGAATTTCCACTGTTTACAAAATCAATTTGAATTATATGGAAAAGTAAAACTGGTACAATAATGGTGTCTTGTTACTGATGATTCTACCTGCCTAAGAAAACTGCTTTTAAGCACATCTTTAATGTGTGATTCGTGGCAGTAATGCAAGGTCTGTATCAATGAGAAAAGTAGGCAACTTGCTCTGTTGCATGGCTACTACTAACTGAACCACCTTTCCCTCTGTTAATCATCACCTTTTTCCTTTACTCTTTGAGACTATATTTTTAAGAAAACTACTGGGCAGGGTCATATGCTGTAGGCATTTATTTTGATATTTATGTGTTCTTGGAATTGATTTGTTATATACTTTTATTTGTCCAACATAACACAGAGCCTGACAGTGAAAGGATATAATTCCAATTGCAGTGCAAAGGAGTTGCAGTGATATAAACTATGATGGATAGTTAATTTTAGGTGTCAGTTTGACTGGATTAAGGAATACCTAGAGAATTGGTAGAGCATTATTCCTGGGTGTGTCTATGAGCGTGTTTCCAGAGAAGATTTGGTGTGTGAGCCTGTGGACTGAGTGGGGAAGATCCGCCCTCAATGTGGGCAGGCACTATCCAATCAGCTGAGGGCCTGGATAGAACAAAAAAGGCAGAGGAAAGGTGGTTTCCTCTCTCTCTTTCCTAGAGCTGGGACACTCTTCTTCTCTTTCCCTTGGACATCAGAACTCCAGGCTCTTCAGCCTTTGCAGTCTAGGATTTAAACCAGTGGCCCTCTGGGTTCTTAGGCCTTTGGCCTTGGACTGATAATTACACCATTGGCTTCCCTGGTTCTGAGGCTCTTGGACTTGGACTGAGCTATGCTACTGGCATCCCAGCATCTCCAGCTTGCAGATGGCCTGTGATGGGATGTCTCAGCTTCCATAATTGCATGCGCCAATTCCCCTACTAAATCCCCTCTCATATATCTGTATTTATAGATATCCTATTGCTTCTGTCTCTGTGGAGAACCCTGACTAATATAGACGCCTTCTAGACTATGACAGTTGGGCTAGGAACTGCTTCCTGGCTAAATAACTTAGAAGAGGATTTGACCAGCATTCTACTGAATAGTAGTGGGGCCAGGGGCAATTTAAATATCTTGGTCTGGGTAAATCTCTTCTTGTTGAAGGTAAGTAGGGATGGGGCTATAGAAAAAACACTACAGAATAGAGAAAAGGAAACATTGATCTACAGATTCAGAAAAAGATTAGAATTCTGATACTTCTACTTGTTGGCATCAATTTTTTTTTTTTTAGGAGACGTGGTCTCACTCTGCTCCCCAGGCTGGAGTACAGTGGCATGATCATAACTCAGTTCAGCCTCAAACACCTGGACTCAAGTGATCCTCCCATTCGACCTTCCAAGTTGTGCACATCACCACGCCTGGCTGAAATCAAAATTTTTATTCAGATAATTTGGCATCCCCAATAAGATGCAGGGAAGAATACTTTTTGATATAGAAGTAGAACATAATAAGAAGATACTTGGCAAAGAAGATAGAAAATTATTATGAAAAGGCAGATGGCAAACATAAATATTGCACAGAAATGAAAACTTGTGTAAATTTGTAAATTTTATAAACTTGTAAATTTTATAATTTTATAAGTTTTAAAAACTTGTGAATTTTTAAGTGCTATCAATAAAGAGTAGAGTTGGCACTTGGGGAAATTTAATAAGTGTCATGAGGTCAAACATGAAATTCTCCTGGAATGCAGGGGAAAGGGAAGAGATGAGGAACGCATCAGATGGACATATAGAGTTATGTACTGTATAGATGAATGGTTGGAGCAGAAGCCAATACCAGATATATAAAGCAAAGATACTAGAATGGGAAAAAAGATACGTATACGCAGATTAAAAGGGCTTCATATGTTCCAGATGTAGATTAAAAATAGTTTTAATTCCACTAAGTACAGTGTCATAGAGTGGTATAACAGCCATTTTCATTTTTATTGCCAAGTTGACTAGGTGTGCTATATCTTTAAAATTAATTAGGACTTACCCCAATCACTGAGATTTTTAAAAAATCATATAATTTTTTTTTGTTCCTGTAAATTTCCATATAGCCAGACCTAAGGACTTTTGACCTCTGAGTGAGGACAGTTGTTGGATCAGATCCGTGACTCTACAAAAATATTGAGTACTATCTCTAAACAGTAAATGTCTGATGTACATGTTGTTCTGTTTTTCAAATTTATATAGATGTTCTTTTGATTAATACCATACGGAATTTAGTAGCTTCTCAGTCATATTTTCTCAGTTACTGTGTACTTAATTTTTTATTAAACATTAAAAAGGTGTCATCCTATTAGAAATGGTTGGGAATTGCTGATACCATATGCTCACAGTTATTTTTAAAAATGCACAGTAAACATATCAAAAGGAAGATTAGAAGCTCTCTTATCTGATACCATTGAAGCATGCAGACTAATGGAAAAAGTCAAAATTGAAGTGAGGAATTAAAAAAATTAGAAATGTCATAACTTTTTTTTTTTAGCTTAAAACATAAATATACATTCATTTGCCAGTCTTTTGCTAGTCAGCATGTTTTACAGAGGAAATGGTGAATGTTATTTCTGTGTTGTAGGACTCAAAAATTAAAATGTTATGTAAAGTAAAGCATTGTAAGCCAAGTGTAGTGGATCACCGCTGTAATCCTAGCACTTTGGGAGGCCGAGGCAGGAGGATCATTTGAAGCTAGGAGTTCAGGACCAGCCTGAGCAACATAGCAAGACCTTATCTCCACAAAATACAAAAATTAGTGGGTTGCGGTGGCACGCACCTGTATTCCCAGCTACTCAGGGGGCTGAGGCAAGATGATTACTTGAGCCCAGGAGTTTGAGGTTGCAGTGATCTGTCATGGTGCCACTGCATTCTAGCCCAGGCAATAGAGGGAGACCCTATCTCGGGGGAAAAAAAAAAAAACTGTTGCAAGACCCATACATTTTGCTTTTAGGAGACACATTTAAAAATTGGCTAGTTAGCAGATTTCTTTAAAGCAAACTCTGTCTAAAAGTTTTTTAAAAACTCTGATAACTACCCATGTACAGAAAACATTTCTTCAATTGGCTGTGGTGCTTTTGGGTTCTGATGGTGGCCAGTTCTTGGCATGTTGGTGTTATATTAGGAAAGCTTTTTGCTTGGCTTTTGCAGGCTAGTTTAGCATACGTCCCTCCCTCCCTTTATCATTCTTCCTTCACCAAACTCCGAATGTTTTTCAGTACTTGGGGGGGATTTTCCTAACTCTGCATGCATGATTTTTGAAACTTGGCTCTCCTTTTTCTCCATTTTATGTAGGAGCATAGGATGTTAGTGGTTTCTTAGAGCTAGTCTGCATAATCTTGCGTGTTTTCATTCAGTGAGACATAACAGTGATGGATAAGGCTCAGGAAAGAAAAACAAACATAGTGCCAGGCACATAATAGGCACTTTACTAATAATTACCAAATGAATGAACTAAAAAATCTTCAGGTTTGATAAATATACTGTATCGTAAGATTCTTTATGCTGAATAGAATGGATGATCAAATGGAAATGGGGTAGAGGGAGAAAAGAGATCAGTTGGTATTTATTTATAGTTTGATGAAATTCAATTTTAAGATGAGTCAGAGTGTTGATCAAATAGAAAAAAAGCAAATTATTTAGATATTTGCTTTAAGGGTGACAATTGTTAATGTATTGCGATACAAACTAGCACTTAGTCTGGTGTTTCTCAACCATTTTTTTTCACTTAATGTCTCCCCAAGGATCCTTTTTTTTATACCCTTTTCTCTTTTTCTTTTTTTTTTAATTTCAAAATATTAGGGGGTACAAGTGTTCTTGTTACATGGATGAATTGTATAATGCTGAAGTCAGGGCTTTTAGTGTGCCTGTCACCAGAACAGTGTACCTTGTACCTCCCTCCCAATCTCTCCCCAACACCTTTTTTTCTTAATCACCATCGTCCCTCCCTGAAAATTTTTTTTCAAAGGTCCAGACTGAGATGAAACATCCATGAAATTTTAATGCTGTGTATTTGCCTATGTACTGTGGCCCTTTGGAGGGCCAAAATCCATTTAATATCTAATTCTTTTCTCCCCCACCACAAGAACCAATTTGCCCTCTTGGAAGTGATCTTGCCCCTATTTACCCCTATTTTAGTAGTCAATAATGTATGTTACAGGAGTTCACGTGGTCTGCTGAGGTGTAGTATCAATGTGTAAAGGAGAATGTCTATTCCAGCATGTTTATTTTTTGTTAGCATTCTTTGAAGGTGTCAGATAAAAAACTTGCAGAGCAGATAAGCTGACAAACTATAAATAACATCTGTGTAGAGTCTTAAAATAGTTTGTGGTTCATCACTGAATAGTTTTCTTACCAATGTTTAAATTAATATTATGCTGAGCATAATATTTTAATATTGATTACTGACAAAGATGTTGTTATAGCATATAGATAATTTTTGTGAATGGTGGTAGTGTGTTTACCAGTGTTAATTATTTGGCTTAGCTATGTCTTCGGTTAAATTTGATAAAAAGAGGCAACTTGGTGAAGTGGAAAGCATGGTGGATTAGTTAGAAGACTTAGGAGTAGTATAATGAGAGATCATTCTAAACACTATGAGTACTGAGCACAAGTGAATACCAGTGAAGATAGAGTAGGAATAAAGGTGAAAAGAAGAGAGACCAGCCAGCACTATCCAGAACGGTGACTCTAGGCAGATCATTTCTACTTCTCTCGCACCTCTTTCATTTCTTTCACTTGATGAAATGAATAAATTTAGGGTAGCTATTGCCATTTAAAATTATTTGCCTATTAAAGGAGGCACTTTGGGGTTGTTATTTGTTGTTTAATATCATGTTCTAGTTTCAAACAGAATTAATTTGTTAGGCAACTTTTTGGGAATAAGTTTATTTAGTTAATTTCATATGTCTATAGATTCCAGAATTCACAACTTACTTTCCATTATAAGGTAAAGGGAATCAGAGCTTTATTAATTACCCCTCTCCATTTCAGGGACATATTCTGCAGAAGCACAAATGTCTTCCCAGATGACTTCTGATCAGTCTTTGAAAGTTCTTTGGTGCACCTTTCTAGTCCATTTCCCTCACCGCCTACCCCTGGCCAATCACTCTTTTGATTTCTATCCCTAAACATTAGTTTTACCTGTTCTAGAAATACATATAAATGGAATTATCAGTATGTACACTTTTGTGTCTGGATTCTTTCACTCAACAATGTGTTTGAGTTCATCTGTGTTATTGTGTGATCACTAATTCATTCCTTATTTTTGAGCAGTATTTCAGTGTAGAAATATATAATAGTTTATCCATTCATCTGTTAATGGGCATTTTCAGTTAAGTAAAGCTGCAGTGAACATTTCTGTGAAGGTATTTGTGAACATATATTTTCATTTTTATTGGATAAGTACCTATAAGAGGAATTGCTGGGTCAGCTGTCGAGCAGTGTCCCAAAATGGTTGTACACTTTTACACTGTTACCAGCAATGAGAGATCCAAGTGCTTCATATTCTTACCAACAACTGGCATTATTAGTCCTTTCAATTTTAGCCATTTTAAATGGTTGTGGCTGTGTTTTAATTTGTGTTTCTCTGATGATTAACACTGTTAAGTGTCTTTTACATGTGTGTATTGTCCATTCATATATATCCACATAATATGTGGCCTTTTAGTGTCTGGTTTCTTTTGCTTAGCATAGTGTTTTCAAAATTTACCCCCGTTGTAGCATGTATACTTTTTATGGCTAAATATTCCATTATATGGATATACCAAATTTTGTTGATGGACATGCCTTTGAAAGAAATCTCATTTGTTTTATTTTTTCAGATTGTGGAATATAATGATTCAATCCATTTACTCAAATACTTAGTGCCTAGTATTACCTTTACTTGGGGATATGTATGTAGTTTTACTCATTTATTGTGCTTGGAACTGAGGATTCAAAGATGAATAAGCACCGTCCTCAGGGAGCTTGCTTTCTAGTGAAAGAAATAGTCATGTAAACAGGTAAATTACAGAACAATGTGTAAAATACTGTTAGAGTTATAATCTAAGGTAAATTTAATCCCAGAAGTCAGCAACTAAGTCTGCTTGGAGGAATTAATGAAAACTTCCCAGAGGAGGTGACATTTGAGCTAGATCTTTAAGAATGAATAGTTTGTCAAGGAGGTTGAGGATATTTCAGGTGGAAGAAAGATGTTGTACAAAGGCATGGAACTGTGAAATGGTCTGTTATGTCTTAGCTCCCTTTGAGAAGATCAATGTGGTGACATCATGGGTAACATGAAGTGAGTCTGGAAAGGCAGATCTGCCAGACTATGAAGAGCTTTACATCTAAGTGAAGGAATTTGGATTTTATTATTTGGGTGTCTTAAGAGGCCAAAGGGGTTTGGATAAATGAAATAGCATCACTGCTCATTCACAGCCTATTGGAAGACCTCATATCCAGTAATACCCAACTTTTCATTTTCTCCAGAAGATTTTGTCAATATTAGACACTTTTTGTAATGAATATACCTCCCCCCCAAAAAACCATCTTCTCAACTACCACCTTCTTTCACAGCCTGCTGAGTCTCTGTTTTGATTTCTTTATTTCACCTGCCATTTATCTGAAATTATCATGTTAGTTTATTTCTTTACTTAGCTACTACTGTCTCTTTCTTCCGTAGTAGGTTCTTTCTTGTCTTGCCCTGACCATTGTTTGGCACATAGTAAGTATGTATCTGTATTAAATGAATGAATCAACTGTTCTACTTCTAATATCTTAAACTCTAGTATACTACCGTATTATTATCGTCTCCAATTCTTTGTACCTTCCTCCCCATTTGTGTTTTTTTCCATACTTTAACCATACTGCCTCCATTTTCTTCTAATCTGCTGGCCTCCTCCCATCACTGTGTTCTTTAAATAGCTTAGATTCCACTGTCCATTGTTTAAGCTGTACTCTTGAAGTCTTCTACTCTCTCTCTTTGCTTTTCCTTTTGTCCCATTCCTATCAAAATCCTTACGTTGGCTCAGTCTGATCCAAATTCAAGCACATGAGTATCGGCTGGAGAAAATCACCTAACTGTATAGTTTGTGGCTAGTACATATTCATAGTCTTCAACCTCATGTAGACATACAGCATTGCCCAGCCATCTTATGTTTCCTCTTCAACATACAGTCATGCATCACTTAACAGTGGGGATATGTTCTGAGAAATGCATCATCATTAGGTGATTTTGTCATTGTGTGAACATCATAGAGTGTACTTACATAAGCCTTGATGGTACAGTCTACTACACACCTAGACTGTATGGTATAGCCTGTTGCTCCTAGCTACAAACCTGTACAGCATGTTACTGTATGGAATACTGTAGGCAATTGTAATACAATGGTAAAATATTTGAGTATCTAAACATACCTAAACATAGAAGAGGTACAATAAAAATATGATATAAAAGATAAAAATGGTACACTGGTATAGGGCACTTACCAGGAATGTATCTTGGCAGGACTGGAAGGTGCTCTGGGTGAGTCAGTGAGTGGTGACTGAATGTGAAGCCTAGGACATTACTGTATATGACTGTAGACTTTATAAACACTGTATACTTAGGCTCCCCTAGGTTTATAAAACATACTTTGTTCAATAATAAATTAACCTTAATTTACTATAACTTTTTAACTTTATAAACTTTTAAATTTTTAAAAACTTTTTGATTCTTCTGTACTAACACTTAGATTAAAACACAAACATATTGTACAACTGCACAAAAATATTTTCTTTTGTTATATACTTATTCTATAAGCTTTTTTCTATTTTTAAAATTTTTTATGTTTTAAAACCTTTTTGTTAACATCTGAAACACAAACATACACATTAGCCTATGCCTACACAGGGTCAGGATTATCAGTATCACTGTCTTCCACTTCCACATTTTGTCCCACTAGAAGGTCTTCAGGGACCTTCAGGATGTTATGACAGCCATGACATGCTTTTCCAACAACCACTATTCTCTTTTTTGCTCTCTACTATCCCTACATTTTACCACCTTTCCGTTATTTCCCTTCATCTACTTGACAAAGAAAATAGGTCTCTTGGACATGAATTCCCTCAACATCTTCCCTTCATATCCACAGATCTTTCTGCACCCATGTACATCTTTACCTCCTTTCTTTCTGTCCTAGTGCAAGAGTTATTCTTGTGTTTGAGCAAATCCTTTCACCTGTGCACTGTTATCCTCCTCCACTTCCTCAGAGGCAGTATGTCCCCTCCACCTCAAATTCTTCTTTGTCAATATGTACACATGTTGAGCTATGTCATTCTTAATAACAAATACCTATCACTCTCCTTCATGATTCCTTTTCGTTCTCTCTTTCCTTGACAGTTGTCTCTTTTCTCTGCTCCCATTCACTCTTCAGTCCTCTGCAATCTGACCTCTATAGTCTTTACTCCTTAGTCATGGTCACCAGTAAAATTTTTGTTTGTAAAGGTAGTGGATACTTTTTAGTGACTGCCGTGATATTTCTTCTTCTTCTTTTCTAAAATGTTCTTCTTCATTGGTTTCCATGAGACCACTTTCCTGATTTTCATCCTACATCGGCCTGTTCTTTTACAGTTTCCTTTGCACAGTATGAAAGCACAGTTTAGTGAAAGTGGTTCAGTGTGATAAAAGTGTGATCTAAGAATGAATCTCTGGTTTAGCTTGAATGTCTGAGGGTAAGTCTTCATCAGTTACTAACAAACAGACATTTGCTAAGGATTTGACAGGAGAAAACTAAAAATTTATTTTCTGTCAAAAATTTGGGATGAAGATGTTTTATGTTGCCAGTTATAAGTAGTTTCACATGCATTGACAGGATTAAGGTTAAGGTTCTCTTAAGAAACTGAAGGAACTCAATCAAGAGCTGTGCCTGATGGATTGTGAGGAATCAACCATTCAACCTGATGTAACTAATGACAGCTCCTGGCATGCCAGTTTTCCCATTTCTTAGCAGCCGTTCTGTCATTTGCAGTGTGTTCAGTTTACCAGGCTAGTTTCACTACCATTCAGTTCATTGTTTTCTCTCTTTCCCTCTCTTCCCTACCTCACCCACCCCATTAATCTTTTCAATTGTGAACTATAATGCATATATAAAAGTGCATAAAACAAATGTGATGTTCTTCTTGTGTATGTATCCTGTGAAGTGAAGATCATGTAAACCCTGTCTAGTCAAAACATAGAACATAGTCATTGCCCTAATCCCACCTGGTATGTCCCTTTCTGGTTACACTTTATCCCTCACCTAACTCCTAGAGGTAACCACTCTCTAAATTTTTGAGGCCATTACTTCCATTGTTTTCTTTATAGTTATAAAAACTAAGTATACATCTCTAGACAAAACCTTGCCTGTTTTTAACCTCTGTGTAAATGGAAAGCTATTTGTGTGTGTGTCATTTTCTGACTTCTTTTGCTCATGGTCTATCTGTGATTTTGCTTGTAGCTGAAGTTCATTCATTGTGTTTGTTGTGAAGTATTTCATAATCATAATATGTCATAATATATTTATTCTACTATTGGTGAATATTTGAATTGTTTTCAATTTTTAGCTATTAAGAACAGTGCTGCTATGAACATTCTTATATTGTGATAAACTTTTCTGGAGTGGAATTGCTGTGGTCAACTTCATTTTTACTAGGATTTGTCTACTTAGTGTATAAATAATTTTAAAAGACTGTTTTCTAAAGAGATTCACACCAGCAATATATGAGAATTTTTACTACATTGGGTTGTTCATCACTTTTTTTACTTGTTTATTTCTTGTATGTCCTTTGCTGTTATTTAAATTGTAAAGTGTTTCTGTTTTCACATTTCCGTATTTTGAAGAAACAGTAACGCTATCTAAAAATATGAATTAATCTTATTATGTCATCTAGATCCATGCCTTGAAATCAATACATATTTTCATTATGTTAAATGTACTTATATATATTATTTAGTTAACTCTTTCTAAATTCATATGGGATGACTGTTTTTAGTGCCACTTTTATTTTTAAATAAAATAATTTTGTTTTTGCTTTTATTTTATTTTTACTTTTTAATCTAAAGTGTCATTGCTGTATAACTTTTAGCCCTAAACTAGTGATATTTTATATAAAGATCTGCTATATATTCTTCAGCAATAATACAGTTTCTGGTTATATAGGTTTTATTTCTAAGAATGTATGTTGACTATTTATTAAAGTAATTCTAATGGATCTTTATTTTTCTTTCCAGTTGGCCTTTGCCAGAGTTTGATCCAAGCCAGATTCGACTGATTGTGTATCAAGACTGTGAAAGAAGAGGGAGAAATGTCTTGTTTGACTCCAGTGTTAAGAGAAAAAATGAGGACATATCAGTATCGGTGAGCATCATTATTAATTTGGTTGACATTTAATGTTGAATATTTTAATAATTCAAGAAAGAATGAGTAAAATTTCAACTAAGGTACTTTCATTTTTCAGTATAAAACATCTTTACCATGTTACGTTAAAATTCAGAGTTCTGATTTTGAGATTTTATTTGGAGAAAAAACACTTGCATTATTTGTCATCAGTCTAGCCAGAAAGTATTTTAGTTTGACATTTATTTCCTTGTATGATTGTATTATGAGATATGATCCAGAGCTATTGGGATCCTCTTAAAGGATCTGTTTGAAACCTCTCGTTTTACAGTTGTGGAAAGTGAGACCTAAAGAAGTGAAATCATTTGTCTGAAAGTACAAAGCAAGTTAAGTCTCTAGCCCTTAGTCCTTCATATTTTCCCCTACTCTGTAGTGGTGGCAAGAACATCTATTCTGTTAACTTTCACTGTCATGTTTTGAAATATTTTGTCACCAGCTTAGCAATAGTATATGAATATCCACTTGATTGGCCAAGAAAACCTAGGTGATTGCAGTTATCTTTGCTGCTGCTACTGCCATTATAGTTTTAGGCACGAAGACAGAGTATCCTGGGTCTGTAATGGGGAAATAAAAGCCTGGAATTGTGTTTTGCCTTCTTCCCTAGATTGACAACTCTCAGTAACATTTCAGTAAACAACTGAAAACAAAATACTTTTGGGGAAGCTTTTCTTATCAGTAGACTGTCTGTTAAAACAAACAAATATTATTTTTTAAGAATTGAGAGTTTGTATTTGAGATTTTGTGTTCTGAAGAAAACCTGAATATGTTGGCCATAGTCTATTGTCTTATTTATAACTGCACTTTTAGTATCCACTACAGAGGCATATAATAGGTATTTGACTTGTTTTTTAGTTACTTTGATTGACACTTTTTACAGTGTCCCTCTAATTACTAACAAATTTCCCAATTTTGTGGAGATTGTGTTTTGTTTAGATTGCTTATCCATTCTCTGGACACTTTTTTCAATCTTACGAGTAAAAGGCATTGTAAAATGTTCTTAAACTATTATTTGTACAAATAACTAAGTACAAAGTAGTAAGCACTTGAAGATTTAGCAGTCTCTGCCTTCTCCACAGTGCCTAAAGTTCAGCACCCTGTTAGGGGAGGTAGACATTGAACAAATAATTCCAAATTTTGATTAAATATGTGGAAGAAACTCTCAGAATGCTTATGAAATGCTAATAGGAAGGAACCAAGTTTTCATCAGTTTGGATGTGGTGCTGCTAAGGAAGATCTTACTGAGAAAGTAAAATTCAAGCTGTAATCTGAAGAAATAGAAGGCGCGTAATTAGGGATGAGTATTCCTGGTAAATGCAGAGCAAAATGCTAAGTCTACAAAGTGACTCAGGAGTTTGGTGAATTTAAGGAACTAAAAGAAAGCCAGTCTGGCTGGTATGATAGTAGGTAATATGGAAAGTGGCTAGAGATGAAGTTAGAGATGGGACAGGAGCCAGAGTATTCAGGTCTTTAAAGGTGTCTGATTTAGAAATATGAATTATATTCTAAATGCAGAGGGATGCCATTGAAGGGATCTGGCTTAACATTTCAAAAATCACTTTGTCTACTATATGGACAGTGGTTGGATGGTGGGGGCTGAGGGAGAAGGAAACGTTTAGTGAATCTAACATTTTGGTTTGAGTAGCTGAGTGGCGAAATGCTTAAGAGTCATAGAATTGGAGATGGTCAGGCAGACAGTTGAAATCTAAGGCTAACTACAAATGTGATAAACTTGTCTTCTTTGTGTTTAGGCTACTAACAGCCCAGCAGAACTTGGGCGAGTCTGGCAGGTTGATGTTGATTGATTAAGCAATCCTCTTGATTATTTTTTTAGCAAACATTTAGTTTTTCTTTGTGCTTGATAGTATCCCATTGAATCACAACATATGACCTCTCCTTTACTATTTATCTTGATTAATTCTATTCATTGTGTGTTTCTTCAGCATACTTCCTTTTTATCTTAAACAGCTCTGTAAGTCTTATCTTTTGATGTCTCCTTGCATACCTTTTCTGGGATGAAGCTTCATTAATCTCAGTAGTCTTCTCTCCTGCTGATATCTTCCTTCTTTCCCCTCAGTAAGCTTTTTTCTTTTCTTGCGAACATTCACAAAGCCTCTGTACCCAACATCAACAAAGTAAGTATCTTTTTACTTTTTCCTTCATGTATGTGTCTGTCTTAATTCAGGCTGCTATAACGAAATACCATAAACTGGGTGGCTTAAACAACAAACTTTTATTTCTCACAGCATGGTTGGGTTCTTTGTGAGGGTCCTCTTTCAGGTTGCAGACAGCTGACCTTTCATTGTACCTTCACATGGCTGAAAGAGGGCGAGAGAGCTCTCTGGGGTCCCTTTTATAAGGGCACTAATCCCATTCATGAGAGCTCCACACTCTCTCTCTCTCTTTCTCTCTCTCTCACTCAAGCTGTCCTCAGTGTCTCTTTTTAGTCTCTCCTTTCTGTCTTTCCTCAGTGTATTTTGGTCTCCTCTCTGTTTCTTGGTGTCTCAATAGTAATATATTGGCTCTGTTCTGATACTGTCCAATTATTACTCAATCCTCTGAAATTTTCCTGTAAGCCTATTCTTGTTTATTAAACTTTTCTCTAAACTCATCAGTGCCTAGAAATCAAACAACCTTTACTACCTCCAGTCTCACTTGTTTTTTTATGTCTTCATCTAGCGTACTCTCCCTGGTTGAAAATTTATCCTTCCTAAGGTTCATTTTATCATAACTTTATGAATCCTTTCCTCTAGGTATATTTCTTCTCTCCTCCATCAGAACTCTCATAATTCTTAGCTCATATTCACAGCCTTCTATATAGTAGCTATATTTGTATGTGTACTTGTTATTAGACTGGGGAAAAATCTTAAAGTAAAAAATTGGCCTGTTATTCACCTTTGTTTGCTAAACTACACACTGCCTTATATGTGATAGGTACTTAGGGGACATATTTTGATCAATTGTTACTACTGTCAGGAAGTTCATTATCAAGATCTTGTAAATATATTCTCATGAAGATTTCATGTGTTCCTTTTGAACAGTATAGAACACATTGAAATACCCATTGTTTGCCCCAAATGGCAAACAGTTTGACTCTTAAGTGATTTTTTAAAGCACTTCCCTGTACTTATACCGTTGGAACTTCAAATCACTTGGGCTCTCTATAGGCAAAGAAGAATTGTGTGATGTAAATGTTATTCTAAACCTCTTACACAATATTTTGAGCCCATACGTAAGTATAAAATAGTTTAGGCATGAGCAGTATGCTGGATGAAAGTAAATCATTCAGATTTACCATATTTGTACAGCAGTATTCTATTCTGCCATGGTAAGTGTTGAAGTCACTTCTATGTCCTTCCCCTTTATTAGTTTAAAGCATCTGTCTTAGTTTAAAACAATCTACAAGAGAGAATAAGGACTATAAGTATTATTTTGGCTGTACAATTTACCACAAATATTATTGAAAAAGTTCTGTTTAATTGTTGAGAACATAATATCATCATTAATTATACATGGAAAGCCAAACTTTAGAATATGAGGTTTTCCAAACTGTTTTGCTCTGTTCTCTTTATCAAAAAGAATTAACTTTTTATCACTTGGAAACAGCTGTAAGATTCTTAGATAGTTTATTATCAGCCTAAATCTGAATTTTAGGAGTATGTCTTAAAAAATTTCATTTGAAAGTTGCCAAGTGGGAGTAGAAGATAGTAATATTTGGGCTCACTTGATACGTTTGAGTATATTTAATTAAATCCAAATCATATTAATAATACTTGTTCACTTTGAAGCTACATCACTACAAAAATGGCTGTTATAAAATCCTTATTGAGATACCTTTAAATGTGTAAGACAGGTGATAGTTTTCCTTGTAAAGATGTCAAAGATCATAATTGACTTTATTGAGTACTTTTCATCTGGACTGGGAGGCAAAGCAGTATTTAACAATGGAATACTGGAAACAGAAAAAATGGCGGTCTGATAGAGTCCTTCCACCACGCGGTTCCCAGGGAAGGAGGTGAAAAACACCAGTGGCTACCTGCGAGCACAAACTGCTCACTCCGAAAACAGCATTGTGAATTACAGAGAAACAACGCGGAACGCCTAGCCCAAGAAAACAGGTACAAAATTTTCACAAAGATCGGAGAGCGCACAGAGCACAACAGAGCCCAGAGCGTGGGAAGGACGCAATCACCAGGTCAGCGTGGCGCGACCTGCCCCCCAAGCGGTTGTGCATCTCCCCATCCACTCAGTCAGGGACAAGCCCAGAGTTGGGGCAAAGCGGTTGCGCAAGGCAGCAGACCCTGTGGAGAGAAAGCAATTGCGAGAGCCAAACACAACTCTAAGCTGCAATATAGAGAGACTGCTGAGGGCTGGGGAGGAATCGGGCAGGGACGGAGCGGAGATACAGCTTCCCGGGACAGTGCGCGGGAACCCACAGCCGGCACTGCGCCACTAGAACTCAGCGGGACTGGGCCCAGGAGTTTAACAGAGAGCAGGACACGCCCTTAGAGGTTGCTAGCAACTGCCGGTGGAGAAAAGCTGCGCTCCTGGCGCAATCGGAGCCTGGCTGTGTGCCAGGCTGGCGGCGGCAGCCATCTGTAAAGCCGCCGGCCCGGAGCTGTGAGCCGAGTCTCTAGCTCCGCCCCGCCCGGCCCGGGGCTCTTCCGCTGGGGCGAGACAGGCTTTGCCTTTGGCGTCCAGGGATAGCTGCATCCGTGGGTTCCAGGTGGGATGAGATCCTGGAACTGTAGTGGCAGGACCTTTGTATATTGGAAACAGTTTGCGGCTCGTCCATCTGGTCCTGCTACCCCGGCTCTGGCCTCCGACAAGTCCACTACGTGCAAGTCCTAGTGCCCGCCCTTCAGGTCTCAGCCCTCCTGTACCCCAGAGATCGGTCATTTTGAAGGTTGCTGGCTATAGTGACTCATTTGGTATAACTGCTGGTTCCCATGACAACCAAATACCTCAAGAGCCACAGGCTGAACCAGAGCAGCTCCCCATAACCCTGCCCACTTCATTAGGGAATTTCGCACCATCCAAGAGCGCTTCCAGTGGCCACTATTCCCCCCTCCCCGTGGGAACATCCCCCCAGTGGAGACTGCTGGGGATAGAGACGGCCACCCGCCTCGCCTAGAGGTCTAGTGGTGGAAAAGTGGTGCACAATTGGAGATCCCCCATCAACCAGTATCACGCGGAGACGCACATCAGAAGGGCAGACACACGCAGCTAGATAAGCAACCTCTGAGCTGTGTAGAATTTTCCCAATTCAACTCTCACACTGCAGCCAAAAGAAATTGTGTTTCTACCTGCACCTCAGGAGGAGCAGGGTCAAAGTAACCCCTAGGAGCTACAAGGCCCATCCCAAAGCGCGGGGTTTTCGCATACTCCAAGTGAGGGATCAGAGTCTGCCACGGACATAACAGAATACCTAGCTAATAGGGAGCTGTGGACTCACATCCTCAAGTACAATTCGCTAGCTTAGAGCCCAAGCTGGGAGGTCATTCTTACCACACTCCACCGGGAAGAGGAGAAGACAACCAGCCGGAGATAAGTCAAGATCCACTAAACTTGCTAAAATACACCTAAGGCAATACAGGCCACTACTTCTCTCTCTGGCTGTACCAAGGAACAAAAATCGTGGGCCTGGAGACAGGGCCATAAACTAGCCCTAACACCCCCAGCTCTTGACCAAGAGGCCAGATGAGAAAAAAACCAGTGAAAGAACTCAGGGAACATGAAAAATCAGAGTGAAAAGTCACCCCCAAAAGAAACCATCAGTTCCTCAGCCATGGATACCAACTCAAATGAAATGGGTAGAATGACAGAAGAGGAATTTCGTTTATGGATTGTAAGAAAGCTCAATGAAATTCAAGAGAAAATTGAATCCCAGCACAAAGAAACCACAAGAAAAATGCAAGAAATGAATGAAAAATTCTCCAAAGAAATAGAAATGTTATGGAAAAATCAAATAGAAATCCTAGAAATGAAAGAAGCATTCAAGGATCTACAAAACACAGTGGAAAGCCTTAAGAATAGGCTGGACCATGCAGAGGAAAGAATTTCAGAGCTAGAAGACAACTCCTATGCACTAAATAAATCAGTCAAAGAGAAAGAACACAAAAACAAGAGGCATGAAAAAAGCATACAAGAAATGTGGGATTATGTAAAGGGGCAAACATAAGGGTCATAGGCATCCCTGAGGGAGAGGAAGAAGATTCGCGTGGGCTGGAAAATCTATGTGAAGGAATAATAGAGGAAAATTTCCATGGCTTAGCCAGAAACCTCGATATCCAAGTACAAGAAGCACACAGGACTCCTGGGAGACTCAACGTGAAAAGGCATTCACCACGCCACATAATTATTAGACTGACCAAAGTAAACACAAAAGAGGCACTCCTCAGAGCTGTAAGACAAAAAGAGCAGGTAACCTATAAAGGGAAACCGATCAGATTAACTGCAGATTTCTCAGCTGAAACCTTACAAGCCAGAAGGGAATGGGGAGCCATCATCAGCGTCCTAAAACATAACAAAGGCCAACCCAGAATTCTGTATCCTGCCAAACTAAGCTTCTTATATGAGGGAGAAATAAAGACTTTTCCAGACAAGCAATCACTAATAGAATTTGCAAAATCCAGACCGGCCTTGCAAGAAGTGCTTAGACCTGCATTGTACACTAATCAGCGCAACAGACACCCACCTATGTAAAACTATGCAAAAGCTAAAACCCCAGAAACCAGATTCCACAATGACGCAAGAGGTAAAACAAAAGACACCACCCAATAGAATAATCAGAAATTTACCCCAAATATCAATTCTCTCAATAAATGTAAATGGCTTGAACTGCCCATTGAAGAGACATAGGCTGGCTGAATGGATTAAAAAATACAAGCCAAGTATCTGTTGTCTTCAGGAAACACACCTTACACACAAAGACGCATTCAGACTCAAGGTGAAAGGATGGAATACAATTTTCCATGCTAATGGAAACCAAACGAAATCTGGAGTAGCCATCCTTATTTCAGATGATATAAACTTTAAAGCAACAAAAGTAAAGAAGGACAAAAATGGACACTATATAGTGGTGAAGGGAAAAATCTTACAAGAGGATTTAACAATCCTAAACATTTATGCACCCAACACAGGAGTGCCCAGGTACATAAAGCAAATACTGCTAGATCTAGACAACATAATAAACAGCAATTCCAGAATAGCAGGGGATTTCAACACCCCACTGATGGAACTGGACAGATCCTCCAAACAAAAAATAAACAAAGCAACAATGGACCTAAACAGGATTCTAGAACATTTGGGCCTAACAGATATCTACAGAAAACTCCACCCAAATAACACCAAATATACATTCTTCTCATCACCTCATGGAACTTTCTCTAAAATTGACCACATCCTAGGCCACAAAACAGATCTAAACAAATTCAAAAAAATAGAAATCATACCATGTATCTTCTCAGACCACAGCGGAATAAAATTAGAAATCAATTCCAACAGAAACTCACATCTTCATCCAAAAACATGGAAACTAAACAATCTGTTGCTGAATGACTATTGGGTCAAGGAGGAGATTCAAATGGAAATCAAAAGATTCTTCAAACTAAAGGATAATGGGGACACAAGATACCAAAATCTGTGGGATACAGCAAAAGCAGTCCTGAGAGGAAAACTTATCGCCTTAAACGCCCACATCCAAAAGACAGAAAGGTCACAAATCAGTAAACTAATGAATCATCTTAAGGAAATGGAAAAGGAAGAGCAAAGCAATCGTAAAGCCAGCAGAAGAAAAGAAATGACCAAGATCAGAGCAAAATTAAATGAAATCGAGAACAAAAGAACAATACAGAAGATTAATAAAATGAAAAGTTGGTTCTTTGAAAAGATAAACAAAATAGACAGGCCACTTGCCAGGTTGACCAGAAGCAGAAAGGAAAGGACTCTAATAAGCTCAATTAGAAATGAAAAAGGAGAAGTCACAACTGATACCATGGAAATACAAAACATCATCTTCGAATACTACAAAAATCTCTATGCCCACAAACACAAAAATGTGGAGGAAATAGACAAATTCTTAGAAACATACTACCTCCCTAGTCTCAACCAGGAAGAAACAGAATTTCTAAACAGACCAATATCAAGCACCAAAATCGAAGCAGTAATAAAAAATCTTCCAACAAATAAAAGTCCTGGACCAGATGAGTTCACACCTGAATTCTACCAAGCCTACAAAGAAGAACTGGTACCTATACTGCAGAAATTATTTGAAAATATCCAGAAGGATGGAATCCTCCCAAACTCATTCTACGAAGCCAATATCACCTTGATACCAAAGCCAGGAAAGGACACAACAAAAAAAGAAAACTACAGACCAATATCCCTTATGAATATAGATGCAAAAATTCTCAATAAAATCCTTGCAAACCGAATTCAAATGTACATCAAAAAAATAATTCATCACGATCAGGTGGGCTTTATTCCCGAGATGCAGGGTTGGTTCAACATATGCAAATCTATAAATGTAATTCACCATATAAATAAAAGCAAGAATAAAGATTATATGATCCTTTCAATAGATGCAGGAAAGGCTTTTGACAAAATCCAGCATCCTTTTACGATAATAACTCTTAATATAGGCATACATGGCTCATACCTCGAAACTATTAAAGCCATATACGATAAATCCACAACCAATATCATACCGAATGGGGAAAAATTGAAAGCATTCCCCCTTAAAACTGGAACCAGACAAGGTTGCCCACTATCTCCACTTCTTTTCAACATAATGCTGGAAGTCCTGGCCAGAGCAATTAGACAAGACAGAGGAATCAGGGGCGTCCAGATGGGGGCAGAAGAGGTCAAACTTTCACTATTTGCAGACAATGTGATATTATACATAGAAAACCCCAAAGATTCAACCAAGAGATTACTGGAATTGATAAATGAATTCAGCAAAGTCTCAGGATACAAAATTAATACACACAAATTCATAGCCTTCATATATGCTAATAACAATCAAGCTGAGAAACAAATTAAAGATGCAATACCTTTCACAGTAGCACCAAAGGAAATTAAATATTTAGGGACATACCTAACTAAGGAGGTCAAAGACCTATATAGAGAGAATTATGAAACACTGAGAAAAGAAATTGCAGAGGATGTAAATAGATGGAAAGCCCTACCATGCTCTTGGATAGGCAGAGTCAACATAGTAAAAATGGCTCTGCTACCTAAATTGATTTACAGAATCAATGCAGTCCCTATCAAAATACCAACATCATTTTTTGCAGATCTAGAAAAAATAATTCTACGCTTCGTGTGGAACCAGAGAAGACCCCGTCTAGCCAAAGCAATCTTAAGCAAAAAGAACAAATTGGGAGGCATCTGTCTACCAGACTTCAAACTATACTACAAGGCTATAGTAACCAAAATTGCATGGTATTGGCACAAGAACAGAGACGTAGACCAATGGAACAGGACTGAGAACCCAAATATAAAACCAACCTCATACAGTCACCTGATCTTTGACAAATTCCAGAAAAACATACACTGGGGAAAAGATTCCCTATTCAACAAATGGTGCTGGGAAAACTGGATGGCCATATGTAGAAGACTGAAACTGGACCCACACCTCTCACCTCTTACAAAAATCAACTCACAATGGATAAAAATCATCCCCAAACAACAAATGTTGGCAGGGATGTGGACAGATAGGAACACTCATACGCTGCTGGTGGGACTGCAAATTAGTACAACCTCTATGGAAAGTAATATGGAGATACCTCAAAGAATTAAAAGTAGAATTACCATTTGACCCAGCAATCCCAGTACTGGGTATTTACCCAAAGGAAAAAAAGACACTTTATAATAAAGACATCTGCTCACGAATGTTTATGGCAGCACAATTCACAATTGCAAAGATGTGGAAACAACCCAGGTGCCCATCAATACACGAGTGGATTAATAAAATGTGGTATATGTATACCATGGAGTATTACTCAGCAATAAAGAACAATAGTGAATTAACACATCTGGTATTATCCCGGTTGGAACTAGAACCCGTTCTTCGAAGCGAAGTGTCACAGGAATGGAAAAACACCACTGGTACTCACCATCAAATTGGTACTAACTGATCAACACTTACATCACACAGGGCAATAATATTCATCAGGGGGTGGGCAGGCGGGAGACGGGTGGAGGGGATGGGAAAAACTCTCACTGAATGGATGCGGGGAGCACAGTTTGGGGGATGACCACGATTTTAGCTCTGACACGGGCAGTGCATGGGCAATATATATAGCCAAAGTGTTGTACCCCCATAATATTCTGAAATAAAAAAAAAACAATAATGGAATACTGATCCTTATCTGCATTTGGATGAACCAAGGAATTGTCTGTGAAGAATATGAGAACACTTTATAAGGATAAGCAAATCATTTTTGTATTTCCATGCAAAGCAAACATTGTATATGTAGAGTATATTTAATGGGTTTGGAAGGAAATGAGGCAGGTGTGTATTTTATTACATTTTAAGTTCTGTACATAGTGAACTATAATATATAAATACTTTGATTTTTAGAAGTGAAAGTACTTTGCATGCCCAAATAATGTCTTATAAAGCTGAAATAAAATTATATTTATCAATGTATAGCTTTCTGAGAATATATGTTATATTCTATGAAAAATGACAGTTGAAGTGTAAAACCTGATTAAAGTGAATATGTTCAATGAACTTAAAAAAGGACCTCATGTTTGTAAAAAATGTTGAGATGTGGTTTCTTTGAACAATGATGTAGCCAAATGGATCCAGTGTGATTTTATAATGTTACTATCCTTATCATAGACATTGTTTTAGTGTCAACAATAATGCAGTGCTTTTTATGAGTTCCTAGTGAGGTTATATGGTCAATCACATGTTTCAGCCTTCATTGATTATACCCAGGGATAAAGTGGTACATCTGTAATGTAACTTCATATAACTTTGTAAAGATGAATAGAAATTTTAAGGTGTGAGATTTTTATACACTCTGAAGCATTATACAATGCTAATTATATGGTTGAGTCTTAATTATATCAAATTTGGAACAAAGGATTTATGTGTTGAATTTTGTCAAAAACTTTTTGTGCATCAGTTGATATACTCTGATACCAAAAACCAGACAAAAATAAAAACAAAGAGAACATTATTTAGTATCTCTATATGCATATTCACTTACCATAGATAAAGCAGACACGTAATTGGATTTAAAGTTAATATATAAAAATCAGTAAGCTCAATATATACAGATAGCTTCCAGTTAGAAGATGTGAAGACCCCATTTAAAATAGCAATTAGAATGACAAAGTGCCTGTGCATAAGCTTAACAAAGCCTATATGTTTAGAACTTTAAAAGTTTTCTTAAGGGCATAAAGGCTTACTTTCACAAATAGAAATGCAAAATATATTCTTGGGTAATACTTGGCATCATAAAGTCCATTTCTTTTAAGTTGCTTTGTAAAATAATGATATCCCAATAAAAATGCCATCCTTATTGTTATATTTTTATGGGGGTGGTGGTGGTGTCTGGAACTAGGCAGTAGATTCTGAAGTTCCAATGGAAAAAAATTTGCAGTAATTAGTTGGAAAACTCTGAAAAAAGAAGGGCAATGAAGATGAGCTAGCTCTACCAGATTTGAAAGTACAGTGTAAAGTCTCTATCTAGAACAGTGTGTTATTAGCATATAAACAAATAGTCCAACGTAACAAAATAGAGGTTCAGAAGTAGATCCAAATCCATGCAGGAATTTGGGTGTATGATAAAGGCATCATCTTAAATCAGTAGGGTAAAGATTAATAAATGGTATTGAGACAATTAGCTATTTTGGAAGAAAGATGAATTTGGTTTCGTATCTCACATTGTACATCAGGATAAAACTAAGTATATCAAACACTTAAATATTAAAAAAATTATAACATAACAAAAGAAAACATGAGTGAGTTCCTATATATCTGTGGAGTGGAGATGACCTTTCTAGCTGTATCTTAATGCCCAGAAGCCATACAGTAAAGATGGATAAATTCGACAACCAGACTAAGAAAATAAAGCAACTTGTATGGTGTAAACAAAGCAAAGCAAAAACAAATAAACAGAAAACAATACCATAAGCAAAGTTCAAAGACAAATGGCAACCTGGGAAAACACTTTTGCAGTTTATAATACCAAGTGCTAATCTTTTTATATAAAGAGTTCCTAGAAATCAAGACAGGAGAACCACTCAGCAGATAATTGTGTGAAGGATAAGAGCCGAGAGTTCACATACAAATGGCCATAACACACTTAATAAGATCTTATATTTATAATAAGATCCTCACCCTTATTCATAATAAAGGAAATGAAAATTAAAACTGTACTGAAGCCAGGCACAGTGATGTGCACCTGTAGTCCCAGTTACTCAGGTGATTGAGGCAGGAGGATCGTTTGAAGCCAGCCTGGGCAACAGAGTGAGATGTCATCTCTTTAAAAAAAAACAAAAAACCTATACTGAGATTTTAGTTCTTTCCTTTATAATTGGCAAAACTCCCGAAGTTGAATGACAATACTTTGTTGTTATAGTGAGTGAGTGAAATGGTACAATCTGCATGGAAGGTAATCTGGCAGTATCTACCAAAATTATATGTATTTACGTTTTGACCCAGCACTTCCACCAGCAATCCCGTTAGGAGATGACTAGTTAAATAAGCTATGGTATATTTACACAATGGAATGCTATGCAGCTTTAAAAAAGGAATGAGGGCAACAGCTAAAGATACATAGAAAAATCCTCCAGTATGTTAGTGAAAAACAAAGCCAGGGACAGAATTGAATTATTTGCTTTTTCTATAAGAAAGGAGGAAAAGTAACATCATGCTTATATTTGCAAAAAGAAACATTGGAAGGATAGCAATAAACCTATAAAAATGATTTTACCTATTAAGAATGTGTAGACTAGGAAAAGGGGTAGATGAAGGTAGATGGGACCTAGACTTCTTTGTCTGTACCTCTTTATATTATTTTGACTTTTGAATTGCATAAATGTATTATTTATATAAAACTTAAAAATTTTGTAAGGTTGACAGAACAAGGAAAACATTGAAAATTCATGTGAAAGACTTTTGTAAAAACCTGAGAAACACTATGTAAGTGCTGATTATTTAATTGAATGTCAATTGAGATATAGAATCTGGAACATAGAATATGTTATATGTCTAGGTTAAAATTTTTCATCACTCATGCCTACTATCCTCCTACCCTTCTCTTTCTTCCAAACAATTCAGTCCTAAAACCATTAGGTAGGGCTGAACATAGATATCAGATGGTAGAGGCACAGTGGCCCAGAGCAGGGCATCAGAGTCCAGGTGGGTTGAGGAGGGCATCTGTGTAAGTTGTGGCCTGACACAGGGTATCAGTGCCCAAGTGGGATGAGGAGGTATTCACCCTGGGTATCTGAGCCTGAGGAGAATGTCCATTCATAGGAGGGGTGACGGGAAATGGGAGACTGGTTACAAACAAGGAGGTTGGTCAAATAAATATAGGTAAGGATAATGGGAAGCATGTTTCTCAATGTCAGAGAAGAGTATTAATAAGGAAAGGGAGAAAACTAGAAGGATCGTGTGGTGGTATTGGATTGGCATTAGAGATATTGGTGGGTGTGAATGCATTTTTTAATATATGTTTACACACACATACTGATATGTACACAAACACAATAAATGTAGACACGTATATACCCTCTAGCTCTGTCCATTTGAGAGGCTCTGGAGGCAATGAAACCCCAACATAATGAGCATACGTAGAATTCAGACCTTGTTTTGTAAATTCCGTTCTCCACTAAGAAGACCAGGGCTTCCTGGAGAATTGACTGGTATCTGGGCTGGGGCAGGGAAAGAAAAAGATAAGCCTGGAACTTCTTGTTTTGGAAGCTCACAGAATGATGGAAACATGTCAAAAGGACACAGAACCCAACTTGAAGGGGGTGCTCACTGGCCAAATCAGGGAGAACTTTAGCATAAAACAAATAATTACATTAATAGTAGCAGAATATAATCCATTGAATAAAATAGGAAACCATGAGTCTGTACTGATATAAATGAATAATAAATTGAAAGCTTTAAGAACAGCATATTTTTGTAGTTTCAGAATCCCCACCGTTACCAAAATATTAATTACAAAGGAGGAAAGAGTTTCTTTACTGTGGAGATGATTTGTGGACACCACTTATATCAAGTGATCATTAGTATCAAGAATATCATCACTAATGGGACAAATTAAAATCATATGCTGCATGGTAGGATTCAGTGAGAACACAGTGTCACTTCTGTGATATTACATCCCAGTATGCATAACTTGAATCTTATAAGGAGACATCAGGCAAATTTAGTTTGCAAAATAACTGCCGTATAATCTTTAAAAGTGTCAAGATCACTGAAGTCAAAGACAGAGAAACTTCCACACTTCTCCACACTGAAGGAGATATAACAAATAAATGCAGTGCAGATATTCTCAACTGGATCCTTTTGCTCTGTAGGATGTTACTTGGACAACTGGCCAAGTTTTAATGGAGTCTGAGGATTAGATGGTTATAGTGTGTCAATGATGATTTTCTAAAGTTTTGGCTATATTGTGGTTATGTAGAGGAATGTCCTTGTTTGTAGGAAATACACTTTAAAGTATTCAGAGGTGATGCATATCAAGTAGGCAACATACTCTAATTTGGTTCAGGAAAAAAAGTTTTTTGTACTGAATTTGCAGCTTTTTTTGATTGAAAATGTAAAAAAGTTAATAAAAATTATAATCTAGTTATAAAAAGCCAGGTTTATTTTGCAGTAATGTTTATAACATTTCTTATGTGTAAGTATAAGTGTTGTTTGTTTTTGTGGATTAGACATAAAGTATGACATCATTCTCTTAGGAATGAAAGCAAAATAGGAAAAAAAGAAAACTAGACTTTTTCCCCCCTACAATTCTTGCTCATAGAAGGCCTGAGCCTACCTGAGGGTTGCCGACTGTGCCCTGTCCCTTCACTAGAGGACCATCTGCCACTGCAGTTGTTGCTGTTTGATTTCAGAAAAGCCATGACTTCAGGATGGGAGGGAGAAAAGAAACTGAACAGCTGGGGAGTTGGTGGGAGAAAAGTGTGTGTGTGTGTGTATGCTTTTATGTACACTTTTATGCATGCTTTTATTCTTTAATCTTGGAACTGATGTATTTTGTCCTTTTCCTTCTTGCATACTGCCTTTTGATTCAGAGATTGGACATACATGGTTCCCTAAGCCTGGAATGTCTTTCTAGCCTTCTCTTCCTTTCACCTTAACTCCTTTGGTTTTTTCATAGTCCTCGCTTAAATGTCATTTCCTTGATCTCCCTAGACTAAGTTAAGTCCTCTCAATTCACTTAAACATTGTTGTTCTTTAACCTCTTCATGTATAAATGGGGATAATAATGGTAGTACTATTCTGTTTTGCATATATTTACTCTTTATATAAAAGATAGCAAGTACTAATATGAGTTAGCTGTGGCTGTCATTATTACTTTTATTAGACATGTTTGTGATACAGATTTCATTACACATATTTGTGTAATTATTTTTGTAATGGCTGTTTCCCCTGTCAGATTGTTAATTACATAAGGAAAAGGACTGTGTCTTTTTTTATTCACCTGCATTCCCGAAGCGCTTGGTACAAATAGTACTTAAATACTTTTGTTGACTGGTAAAACAGTGGTTTGTGATAGTGGGTAAGTCAAGCAAACTAGATTTTGTCTATAAGGAGATAACATACTTACTATTATAAGACTTACTAGGTCTTATAACCTTGGTGAAGTTTCTTAACCTTTCTGGGATTCAAGTTTCTCATCTGTAAAATAGAGTTGATAGTATATACCATGCTTAATAATAGAAAAATTATATGTAAAGGCCTAGCATTTTGTTGGTGATCAGTAAGTAGTAAAGTTATTAAGATGTGGCCAAGGATATCAATAGAAAATATACCAATATTTTTAGCGAGTGTTTAAGTGAAATAACATACATGGAAATATCTAGTGAAGTCCCTGACTTCAATTATGTTAGCCCCTTACTTTAACTTTTTTCTAATAATAATTATAACTACAAATCAGTATGCATATGCTAGTTCTCTAGAATATTATAATTATTTTATAATATTACATATTATATAATATTTTATATTTTTATTATATATTTCCTTAAGTGTCATTAGGTAGGGTTTTTCTTCCCATTGAACAAATAGCAAATTAAGGTTTAGAGAGGTCAAGTAACTTGCTCAAGTTAGTAACTTGCTCAAGTTAGGATTAAGGTTTTGGCTTTTTGGCCAGAACCGCCATCTTCTAGTAATCCTCCAAGACTATGAACACAAGGGGAAAGAGGAGAGGCACTGCATATATATTCTCTAGGCCTTTTAGAAAACATGGAGTTGTTCCTTTGGTTGCGTACATGCAAATCTACAAGAAAGGTGATATTGCAGACATCAAGGGAATGGGTACTGTTCAAAATGGAATGCCCCACAAATGTTACCATGGCAAAACTGGAAGAGTCTACAGTGTTGCCCAGCATGCCATTAGTATTGTAAACAAACAAGTTAAGGGCAAGATTCTTGCCAAGAGAATTAATATGTGGTCGGGCGTGGTGGCTCACACCTGTAATCCTAGTAAAGGGGTGGGGAACCTTTTCATGTTGGAAGGCCGCATTAATTTAGCTGTAATCAAATAAGGCCACATTCAAGAAACTTGAATTAGGTATACTTAAAAATGTACATTATTTTGTAAAAATCTAATTACTATGTACTTAATATTTCAAAAAATGAAAAATGTTTGTTAATTTTAAAGTTAACTAACCTTTTTAATGACTTTGTTGTGTCTGCTTTTTGTGGAAAGCATTTGAATATTTGGTTGCAGTATGGAGGTCCATAGTTTCAGTTGATCCTCTAGATGGGTATCGGTCATTTGTGACCTTGAGGGTGTCTTGATTTGGGTCAGGTAGGAGAATGTAGATTTGCAGCAATAAGTAGCTGAAAAGCAAGAAAGCATTTTTCAGACATGTTGCTGAAGGCTTGGATATTCTACTGCATTTTCCCATATTTCAGTTGGATCTTCCTTAGCGTCAATGACTTTAAAATGTCATCTGCTGAGAGTGCAATCAATTCTATCTGTAGTTCTTTAGGTGCCTTGGTGATATCAACTAGGTGAGGCTGAAATGCTAATTTGAGTGTGATGTCATGATTCTCAAAGTCAGTGAACCTTTCATTATATTCTCCAATTAATAGGTTTGTAATATTCTTCAAATGATTCGCATATATCATCCTGCTCATCAGTGACCTTTGCTCACTGGGGAAAATATTCATCTGAAATATCCTTTTGAAGAAGTTTTTGAAAAAAAGACAGCTTTTTTTGAAATGCTTGGATTTTTTGTCACATATCATATATGGACTTAGTTTTACCTTGCAAAGAAATATTCAAGTTGTTTTGATTTGACATGATACCAGACAGAAATGCTGCATTCCTGTAGAAATCTTCTTTCAATAATTTACGTTGCTGATTCTGTTCTTCATAAAATTTAACTATCTGTTCTTGTAGAGATAAAATTTTGGCCAACACCTGTCCCTGTGATAGCCAACACACTTTAGAATGATGTGGCAAATCCACACTGAATACCTCATCGTTCAGCTTTAGCATGTTATGAAACTGATGGTGCCATGTTACATTTGCAGGAATGTAGTTAATAATACTTATAACTTGTTGAAAAGTGTCACTTAAAATAGTACCTTTAGCACAGAGATTTTGCTGATGCAAGATACAATGAAAAGAATTAGAAATAAGAGCATGTGCGTCTGTTGATACTTTTTTAATCTGTTCAATACACCCTTCATGTTTTCCTGTCATGGAAGGTGCACCATCTATACATACACTCATTAAATTTACCAAATTCAGTCCAACCTCATGACATTGATCTTGAAAGTTGTTGAATATATCTGTTCTTCATGTTCTGTTTGCAAGAGTGCCCAAAGTGAGTTACTCTCCGTAGCAAAGAAAGTCTTCTGCTACAACCCGAATGAAGTATAAAACCTGCGCCAAATCAGTGGTATCAGTTGATTCATCCAAAGCAATTGAATAATATATATTTTCCTTTTGAAGTATTGCATGAAGTTGTTCTGTTAAGTTGAAGGCTAATTCATGCTGCTAGTCAATTATGGTTCTCCTTGAAAGAGGCAGTTGTTTGTACTTTGAAATGTTATTGGGATCTAAACATCCTACAACTTTGACAGTGCATTCTTTCACAGTTTCTACATCACTGAATGGCTTCCCTTTTTTCCTGAGTATATAAGCTACTTTATAAGTTGCTTCGGTGGCGTTATTTCCAGGTCTTATTGCTGCTTGAAAGAATTGTCTTTCCTTTTGCTTTTCATCTTTCAATTTCTGCAATACAACCTTTCACGCCTCTCCCTCTAATTTAAAATATTTGTAATCCTTATAATGCTGATGAGCATTGAATTTCTTTAATGTTGATATTGCAGTATCACAAAGCAAGCACATTTTCTTATCTTTAGCAGAAACAAAATAATATTGCAATTCCCAATACTCATTAAAAAATGTTTTCTTCTTTCAGTGTTCTCTTGGTCGTCTTTGACATGATGGGCTGTTAAGCAGACAGAATTAAAAAATACTGTCGAGGTGTGCAACTATTCACAAATTCCACTTCAAAGAGAAACACAGTGCACCATTGTCAAAAGCTGATAACAGACTGGTGTACTCGGCCCTCAAACTCTTGCTAACCAGCCTTGTGCAGTAGTGGCGCCAGTCAGGTGGGAGAAGTTAGAACTAACTCATGAGCGTAGCAGCTGTCAATTTAGCCCTTATGGCTTACTAATGTTCTAATTGTGCCAGTCAGTCTGGGAGGATTATTAAGTTAAAACTTATTTTATTGGTATTTTAAATACATTCATTTTAAAAATAAAATAAAAATGTAAAAGATGAACAAAAATGTATTAATACAAATAAAAGGATTTGTTCTGTAAAATTTGGATTCAGTCAAAAGGCCACACTTAAGGACCTAGAAGGCCACAGGTTTCCCACCCCTGTCCTAGTTACTTTTGGAGGCCAAGGCAGGAGGATCACTTAAGGCCAGGGGTTCAAGACCAGCCTGTTCTACATAATGAGACCCCCCGCTACAAAAAATATAAAATTAGCCAGGTGTGGAGCACACCTGTAGTCCCAGCTACTCGGGAGGCTGAGTCAGGAGGATTGCTTGAGCCCAGGAGTTAGATAGAGGTTGCATTGAGCTATGATGATGCCATGGCACTCTAGTCCGGGCAACAGAGCAAGATTTTCTATCTCGGGGGCGGGGGGGGGGGAATTAATGCGCATATTGAGCATATTTAGGCACTCTAAGAGCCAGGACAGCTTCCTGAAATGTGTGAAGGAAAAGGATCAGAAAAAGAAGGAATCCAAAGAGAAAGGTTCAACTGATGTGCCAGCCCGCTCCACCCAGAGAAGCACACTTTGTGAGAACCAGTGGAAAGAAGCCTGAGCTGGTGGAACCTATTCCCTATGCATTCATGGCATAATAGGTATATAAAAAAAAAAATAACAAGACTTCTGGATTGTTTAAAATAAAGAAAAAAATGGATCCAGGTTTTGAATTCATTTCTAGTTCTAAAGCCCTTATTCTTTTTACGTTAAATATTTGGTTAAGCGTTTGTGATGGTGGCAACTATAAAACAATTCGTCTTCAAAAATGTTGTCATTTTAGCCAGGTAGCTTCTTCTAAAAACCTGCTGGGGTGTGTTACATGGAAGAATGGACATACCGGCAACTGTGATAAAGCACTGAATACTTTTAGGAATATTAAAGACCTTGGTGGATTGTAACTTTGGTAGTTGTGAGTAGTGAAAGCTATAGAGGAGCTGTTGGGGAGGCGCAGGATAGAAGAGAAATAAAGAAAAAGAAGTACATTCTTCTTCCATACTAGACTGCACAATCTTCTGGTTGTAAGCTCATCTCTTATTAAAAATTTAACTGTTCATTACATGAATACATTTTCATTTCAAAAGACTAGACATATATGTGTGTATGTATAGTAAGATATAAAGGTCTCATTTGCATTTCTTCTCTCATCCCTACATTTCTCCCCAGAAAAATAGTTAATTTTTCATAACAAGGTTATTTATATTAACTTATAATGGGTTTATTATATTTAAATGAATTAATAAATGTTTTAAATCGTTTACAGTTTTAAGTTCTTAGATGCGAAAATATTGATAGCTATAACTCACATAAACAAAAGGCTCTTGGGATCATCAATAATTTGTAAGAGCATAAAGGAGTTTTGAGACCAAATAATTTGAAAACTGCTGCAGCATATTGTCACTATTAATGAACATTGTGTAGGCCATGGTAATATAGAAAAATTCCCATGATTTAATAATGTTAGTAAGAAAAGTACAGTACAAACTCCACAAATACTATTCAAGTTATGAGGCAAAGAATAGAAAGCAGTCTTGGAGGAAATACAGCAAAGTGTAGATTAGTCATTATATTAAGATTATATTATTTTGAGTTATTTCATCCGTGGTTTTCCTAAAGGTTTTTATACTGTGATTAAATTTTTATATGATGAAAAATCTGTTCAAATATGAATGGGAATATTATCTGTGTTTCAGAAACTCTGTAGTGATGCTCAAGTTAAAGTCTTTGGGAAATGCTGCCAACTGAAACCTGGAGGAGACAGTTCTTCCTCTCTGGATAGTTCTGTGACTTCATCTTCTGATATAAAAGACCAGTGTCCTAAGTACCAGGTAAGATCATTGATGTCATTTATTTATTCATTCATTTATAAGTATTTTTGAGTACCTTCCTTGGGACTGAGGATATAATAGTGATTGGTTCTTATCTTCCTAGACCTTACATTGAAGCTGGGGGGACGGATAATTAAACAAGTATGTTTATGAACTTTGACAATCTTAGGATAGGGGAAGTACAGAGAGCTGTGGGCATATGCAGCAGGAGTATTTTCGCCTTTTATTTCCCAATTCAGATTTATTGGGCTATCAGAATAATTTCTTATATACTTTTTCATTATTGAAATACAAAGATAGATACACTAAATCAGTTCAGTTGTATTATGAAATTAAAGTATGATTGGAAGTATACATAATCGGAAATGCACAGTTTTATTTCTCAACAAGTAATGTGACTCTTCTTTTAAAATACAGAATTAATCAAATCTGTAACTACATCGAAACTTCTCTATAAATTTAGCACATTTTACGTAAGATCAGTGTTTGGTTTCATGCTAAGTAAATATCATCTGATATGAATTTATTTGTATTATCCAAGTTGGCATAAATCACAAGTATTTTATATTTAGCAATACCAAAATAGAATTTTGGGTTTTTTAATTAGGTAATTTAATTTGTAATGAGATTGTGTTTTGATGGAAATTGACCCTTGTACTTTATCAATAGGACAGTATATATGAAAGGAGTCTGAAATTACTAAAATCCAGGTGTTAGATGCCTTCCTCTGTTCCTCCTCCACCTTAGGCACAATACCCTAACAAATTTGTAATGGTGCTCTGCCACATAACACCATTATGACTTATGACAGTTTGCACAAATTTGGGAAGTTTTCTAATTTGATCAGTTGTGCAAACTTACTTTTCTTATATTATGTGGTTAAAAATAAATATTAGCAAACTGATCCAGATGGTAGAAACCCTGAAGCATTGAGTGATTATAATCTCATTTTGCATCCGAATCCCTAGAAATATGCTTTCTTAGCAAGGAAGCATCGAATTATTGTAGCATAGTTCACAGCACTTGATAAAATATGATTTCATGTAACTAGAACATTATCTCTGAGTTACACAGTTTATAACAGATTGCTAGCTTTCAGAAATGAGTACTTGGAAAGAATAGGCCTTTGAAATAGCTATTTAAAAAAGGCTGCAATGATAATAGCACTTTATAATTTAATTATGACCTTTATTGTGGATTGTGTCACTTTAAAATACCTAACATGCCAGTGACATTTATGATAACTATTTGACATATGTTAGAGTGGGCAAAGAGAACCTTAATAGTAAATTTATGGTCTCATAAAATTTAAAGAGCAATTTATTTTTATTTTATTTTGCTTTGTGAGGATTATTTTCTTCATAAAATAATAAAATCTATAAATGCCTTGACATTTAAATTTATATAGGTTGCTTAATATAGGAAACAATAATTTTAGTCAAAATAACAACAGAGTTAGAAAAAAATGAGCTCGTAAGGGAAGGCTCTCATCTCTGTCATTAGCCAGAAGTAATTTAGGTTGCCAAGTAAGACTGGCACTGATCTTAAAAAACAAAGCAAAACAAAACTACTTTATCGCTAAAATTATTATTCTACTCTGTTTCTGAAATGTTGTTCCCAAACCACTATGTGTTGAAATAAAAATTTGATCTTAACCAAATCCCAAAAATAAATGAGTTGCTTCCTAATACTAACCTAGGTATAACAGAAATGATGTTTTTCTTAAAAATTAATTTTGTGCAATTGTGTGTATATATTAAAATTAACAGTATAGCTCTGAGAAATAAAAAATTTATATATATGAACATATATAAAACTAATATAAAAATAGTTAAGTATAATAAAATGTATTGTTACTTGAAGGTGTCTTTTAAAAGAAAGGTGTAAAGATTTAAATATATAGTTTTTTTTTTTAACCCAAAGTAATAGGACAATTCAGGATAGGCAATAAACAGACAAAAGAGTAAAAGAATCACATTATAAAAAGAAAAATAACATCCAGTGTATTTCTTGACCTCCAATTGTAAAATGGGGATCCATATTGCTTTATTGTTATTAAAATTTTCTAAATATTTTAGAAAACTCCTAATTCTTGATGTTCCATGGTGGAGCAGATTAGTGAATTTTGTGAATAATCCTCATTTACTATCTTAGATTGTCATTTAGGTCCTCTTCCTCATTGATTGTTTAATCACATCAGTTAAGAATTGAGAAGCTGTATGTGTGGTGGCATGTGCCTGTAATCCCAGCTTCTCAGGAGGCTGAAGCAGGAGGGTCGCTTAAGCCCAGGAGGTCAAGAGTTTGAGACCAGCCTGGGCAACGTAGTGAGACTTTGTCCCAAAACAAAACAAAATAAAACAAAACAAAACCACAAAACCCCGCCAAAAAGAAAACAGTGTTGGGATACTCTCTAAAATAGTGGCTTGAACAAATTAGGGATTATTTTCTTCACATGGTAAGAAGTCTGGAGTTATGCCATCTGGGTATGACATGCTGGTTTCAAGATGTCCTCAGAGACCAAGATTCCCTTATCTTTCTACTTAGAGTTAATGTGTACTTGTTACCTTGTGGTCACAATATGGCATCTCCATATGCAGTGACTTTCATTTATATCTCATTGATCAGGCCTGTGTCAAAGGTATATAAATGAATAGTTCTGAAAACTGCTGCTCCAACCATTAGTTTAACTCTTTAAGTACAGAAATGACTCTAAATCTCCTGTCTTCAAATGAGGTTGTGAGAAGCAATTTTTTCAGTTGGGCACATTGGTGCCCTGAAACAGATCGGGCTTCAAAAAATAAGGAAGAAGTAGATGACAGATGTTTGGTAGGAAATTAGTGATATTTGCCATGATATCTAATTAGTAACTAAATGGATAAGCTCAGTCTTCAGCTGTCTTCTGACTCCTGGGAAGACAAAGAATAATGAAAGGAATAACTTTTTAATCAAGAGGTTTTTTGAAAACAAGACATTCTATTATTTCAAATAAGTCTTTTTTAAAAAAAAATTATGGTAAGGACACTTAATATGAGATCTACCTTCTTAAATTTTTAAGTGTACAATACATTATTGTTTACTATAGGTACAATGTTGTATAGTGTAGATCTCTAGAGCTTATTCAGATTGCATGACTGAAATTTAATATTGATTGGTAACTCCCCATTTCCCCCTTGCCCCAGCCCCTGGTAACTACCATTCTACTCTTTGATTCTATGAATTTGACTATTTTTAGATTCCTCATATAAATGGAATCATACAGTATTTGTCTTTCCATGGCTAGCTTATTTCACTTAGCATAATGTCCTTAAGATTCATCCATGTTGTCACATGTTGTAGAATTTTCTTCTTTTTTAAGGATGAAGAGTGTTTCATTGTGTGTATATACTACATTTTGTTTTTCCATTCATCTGTTAATAAACATTTAGGGTTATTTTTACATCTTAGCTATTGTGAATAGGGCTGCAATGAACATTGGAGTACTAATATCTGAGATTCTGATTTTAATTCTTTTGGATAAATGCCCAGAAGTGGGATTGCTGAATCACATGGTAGTTCTAGTTTTAATTTTTTCAGGAATTGGCCATACTGATTTCCATAGTGTCTGCACCATTTTGTGTTCCCACCAACAATGTGCAGGTGTTACAATTTCTCCACATCCTCACCAGCCCTCGTTATTTGTTTTGTTTTGTTTTTTTTGTTATAATAGCTAACCTGACAGGTGTGAGGTGACATCTCATTGTGGTTTTGATTTGCATTTCTCCTGATAATTAGTAATATTGAACATTTTTCCTACATCTCTTGGCCATTTGTATGTCTTCTTTGAAGAAATGTCTATTTAAGTTCTTAATTGTATTATTAGTTTTTACTATAGAGTTCTAGAAGTTCCTTGTGTATTTTGGAGATTAACCCCTTGTCAGATACATGGTTTGCAAATGTTTTTTCCCATTATGTAAGTTGCCTTTTCACCCTCTTGATTTTCTTTGCTGTGAAGAATCATTTTAGTTTGATGTAGTCCCACTTGTCTGTTTTTTGCTTTTGTTGCCTGTGCTTTTGGTGTCATATCCATGAAATTATTGCCAAGACCAATATCATCAAGATTTTCCTCCATTTTCGTCTAAGAGTTTTACAGTTTCAGTATTTTATTGAAGCCTTTAATCCATTTTGAGTTGATTTTTGTGTATGGTATAATGGTCCTGTTTTAATCTTTTGCATGTGGATATCCAGTTTTCCCAACAGCATTGTTTGAAGAGACTATTCTTTCCTCATTGCGTATTCTTAGTACACTTTTTGAAGATCAGTTGACTATATACATGTGGATTTATTTCTGGGCTCTCTGTTCCATTCCGTTGGTCCACATGTCTGTCTTAATGACAGTACCATACTGTTTTGATTACCGTAACTTTGTAATATAGTTTGAAATCAGAAAATGTGATGCCTCCAGCTTTGTCTTTCTCAAGCTTGATTTAGCTAATCGTGGTCTTTTGTGGTTTCATATGAATTTTAGAATGTTTTTCTATTTTTGTAAAAAAATGCCATTAGGATTTTTTTTAAGCTCCAAAGAAATAGCCTAAGAACCATTTTGATAGGGATAGCATTGAATCTGTAGATCACAAATAAGTCTTTTTTTAAAAAAAAATACAAAATGGATATAAATTGCCCCCTTTATGGGTGCCTCTTTTGAATAACAGAAGTAGTAAAAACTACTCTGTATATTCAGTGAATTCCACTTGTTATTATCTGTCCTGGAGAAACACTGTATATGCATAAGATGTGGTTAGGAGTGTTGGTTTGTGCATTATTGGTAGTAGCAAAAACCTGGAAGTGACCTATATGCCCATCAGTAAAGGGCACCGCTCTGATGAACTGTGGTATTTTCATACAGTAAAATACTATGCAGGTCTTAAAAGGAATGAGTTAGATTTACGTATAACAAAAAAAAAAATGATTAAACCGAGACATTGTAAAATGAAGAAAATCAAGGTGCAGAACAGTGAAAACCCTTAATGTAGAATAAGTGTAGCAAAGGAGTTTTTAATAAAAATCAATATATGAAATAGTCATGAAGTTTTAATTTCTGAAATTTTATTAACATATGGTTATTATTTAGGGTTCTCGGTGCTCTTCTGATGCCAATATGCTTGGAGAGATGATGTTTGGCTCAGTAGCAATGAGCTACAAAGGATCCACCTTAAAAATTCATCACATTCGGTGAGGGGTTTTCTGATTTTTTTTAATGAATCCATTTTTAGATATTCAATTTTTTGAAAAAAAGATGAGAGAATTTCATATGTTCTTTATTCAGATTAAGCATGTCGCATACTCCATTTATGATGTTCTGTGGTTTTAATGCTATGTCATGGCTCTTGTAACTATGCTGCGAAATCTCTGTGACTTATAAATTTTATTCATAATAAAATGGTCATTATATTTTAGTTTTGATCTCTCTCTGACTTCTTTTTCTATCATAGTTCCCCTCCACAGCTCATGCTTAGCAAAGTATTTACTGCACGGACTGGCAGCAGTATCTGTGGAAGTCTCAATACGTAAGTGCTTATGGATGCAGGGGGAAAATGGATTATCTTAGATGCGCAAAGTGTGAAAACTAACAAACTGCTTTTAGAATTGCAGCACATATTCATATTTTCTACTTTCCTTTAAGTTTTAAAAAGTTCATGGAGACCAGATTTCATTCTCAATAGAGTTTAGTTGAAAAACAGGAGATGTGGTTTCTGTTTCTTTAATTTGCTAGAAACTGTATCTGAAAGTAGAATGTTGAATGCATTTCCATTTTAGATTGACATGCTGATTTTCAGTTTTGCAGTGCCATCCTGAGTTAGTATCTGCAGGGTTGTGTTCTTCAGTTTTCAGATCCCTTGCAGAATTTAACCCTGTAGACAGGAGTCGCCTAGGTCAGCCATATGGTTATTACACATGTTCTATTATATATTTTGTATATATGTATATGTATTTTTTAATAATAGCCACAGGAGTATTCCAAGCTGTTAATGCCAAGATTAAAATAGTGAAGCTGAAACAAGGGCAAGCTTGGTTTCAGGATCACGGGCCACATGCTAACGCCTAGTAAATGAAGTACTGGGGCTAGGGTTAGGTAGTAGTAGACCCCAGAGATGGATTTTGCAGGTGCCATATCAGAACAGGGCTCATTGGCTAGCCCTCAGCATAACCCAAGGTCAAACAACAGGGAACAGGCAACAGGGAACCTACTATAGAAATTCTCTTGAGCCTCCATAAATTGTTAATGCCTTAAACTTCTGTTCTGAGGAGTTGTATTAGGTAAATTTCTAATACCTGTAGCTCTTTTTTTACTTTTGTTTTAGGAAGGAAAGGGGAAGATGTCCTTTAAAATATTGTGGATGCTGAAAAAAATCTTGATGCCAAAAATACTAATTTTTAAAAGTTTAATACTAAAGTAGAAATTAGAGATCCTACATTGGAATCACTGATTTTAGCTATAATCATCTCAGTTTCTTCATCTTTTCTAAGTTCTAACTGATAATTCCTAAAATCTTTGGAAGGGACACTTTGCACTAAAAGCATAAAGTAATTTTATTTTTGTTATCCTGAAAGATTAACTAAAAGAAGTAATATGGCTCACTTTTAATGTGTTAACTAAAGTTAGTTTTTGGATATTTGGTTGGTGATTATTCTCCTCTTTCTCCTCCTCCTCCTTGTCCTCTTCCCCTCCTCCAAATGTTTAGAAAATATTTTCAGATCCAAAATATGAGAGGAAATCTTGCTTGTAATTTAAATCAGGATCAGCAGCTTTCCTCTTTAAAGGGCCAGTTAGTAAATATTTTTGGCTTTGTGAACCAGTGTGTTAGAATTTCTCAAATCTGCCATTGCAGTATCAGAGCACCCCTAGACAGTACATAAATGAATGGGCATGTCTGTGTTCCAATAAAACTTTATTTACAAAAAGAGGCAGCAGGCCAGATTTGGTGCTCAGGCTATAGTTTGCCAATCTATGATTTAGATGATTACTTTAATTAGTTTATAGTACTAATACAGAAAAACTGTTTTGTACTTAAAATTTCATTGGAATGCAAAAGAATTGCCATTAAACTATAAAATGAATTTGGAATTAATTTATTTTTTTCTCCCCCTCCATAGGCTACAAGATAGTCTTGAATTTATCAATCAAGACAATAATACATTAAAGGCTGATAATAACACAGTTATTAATGGACTACTTGGTAATATAGGTAAATGGTTCCTTTGATTTTATAAGTTTAAAAAATGTTAACAGTATAACAAGAATTTGAAGTTATTTTTTAATAATGCATATCTGTTATAATACCAGAGAATTTCAGTTACTATAAGTGGAAAAGCCATTTAGATTATAATTGTGTATAACATAATTGGAAAACGTATTTTTCATACATTTGAAAATAATATTTATTTTGTATCTGAAAAAAGAGAACTGCTGAAGATATATCTAATTTGTCTTTATTGTTTTGTTTTTAAATTTAATGCATCTTTGAAAGGTGCTGTCATTAATTTGAAAAGTCCTGACTAGTTCTCTTGACTATTTCAGCTGAGGAAGACTGATATTACACCTTTCCCATTCTATCTTCCCTAACCATAAATGTCATTTTAAAATGGTGCACATTTTTGTGACCTGTAATTTAGATGAGCAGATATTCAAATTTGATGTTCCTTAAAAGACTTATTAGAATTACAGCTTATTTAGTAATTTGGTTGGCTAGTCATTGTTGTTATATAAGGTCATCATTATAAAGTGACAAACTGTTTCTACAGTTTCTGGTCATATTTTCTAGAAAGGTCAACTAAATTGCTGCTGACAGCATTTCTAGTACATAGAGAACTGTAGTAGCCCAGTGAACAGCAATTAGAATAGTATGAATCTCTCTCTCATTGCCAGTTTAGTAGTAACTTTTATGTATAATTAATTTTAATAAATACTTATTTGTATGTATTAGCAGAAAACAGTTTTTTCTTTTAACTTGAGCAGTATAACATTCTGGTTTTTTTTATTATTTGTGTTTATTCAAATGAGTAGTCATTTATTAAGCACCTACTATTGTGGGCTAGTCACAGTGTTAGGCATGTACTTTATAATGTGTGTGTGTTTTATAGAAAAATAAAAGTTATGCTTTTTCTTAACTCTCTTGATTACTTCATTGATTTTAATAAAGTAAAAATGTGACAAAAAATCCTTTTTCTTTATAATTTGATACTTCTCCAAGCTCCAGGGGCTTATTAAAAGCTGTTCTTTTTAATAATACAAATCTATTATCACTTATAAAGGTAAATTACACTAAAGAGGCTAGATATACTCATCCTCTCTGTTTTAATATAGAGTAGAAAATTAATTCATTTAACAAACTACACACTTTAAACAATGAGCAGCTTTTACTTGTACACTCTTAATTATGAATCAAGGATATTTGAGCACCGTGTCTTATTTTCTTTAAATTTCCAATCAACTGATCAATTAGTACTTATTGAGCACCTGTAATATGCCGAGTACTCCACTAGGCCCTGAGGATACAGTAGTGAACTAGACATAGTTCCTGCCTCAATGGATTTATGATTAGTGGGAGTCAAAAAAGTAATACAACAATTACTGTACTATAGTGAATTCTTGGACAGAGTTAAAAGCAGGGTATAGTAAAAATGAGGAGAAGCACCTAATTGAGTCCTGGAGAATCAAGGAAGGCTTGAAGATGTGAGGCCTAAGCTTGAAGGATTAGCCAGATGGTTGGGGAAAGAAATGTTCTAGGAAGAAGCAGTAGTATGTACACAGATCTACGGGTAAGAGGTCATACAGTATAGAAAGAATGTGAATGAATCAGTGAGGATGGACCACAGAGTATAGGAGTAAAGGAAATGAAAGAAATAAAGAATTGAGCAAGAGCCAGATTACAAGGGGCACTGGGGGCCACTATGAGAAATTTGGATTTACACTTTGTGCAGTTAGACACCAGTAAAGTTATGTTAGTTTGGGTCCTCCACCTGTTTTTTGACAAGTGCCAAGGCAGGATTAAATATTAAGGGAAATTATTGGGGGGAATGACTGTGAAAGAAAATGAGGAGAGATCTGGGAAAGGCTGAGAGACCCATCCAGTTGTGATGCAAGTCTGACCCTGAGTGAAGGAGAGAGGGAAAGAATATTGAGTGGAAGTGTCCAGCCTGCCATCTAGTTCAGAGGAGGTTTGGTGAGGCCGTTGGGAAATCTTTGAGTCAAAGTTGGTTATCAGAAGTGTCCCATGTTCCCCCAAAATGGGCCTGCCTTAGTATACCTGCTGTGTTTAGCCATTGGCCAGAAGCAGCCTATCGGCTGTGTGGCCTTGTGCAAATATGGCAGTGGATTTCAGAACATAGCAGCTGGAGTTCTTGGTCAATTACACTTTTTTGTAGTTGAAGATCTTTGAAGTATATTCTCAAGACCTCCACAGAGGGGTTTTCAGAATGTAGCATTATGACCAGGTTAGATTTGTATCTGCGAAAGAATATTCTAACTGCAGTGGGAATGGATTCAAGTGAGCAAGTGGGATTGAGAAAAGTAGCCGTAATAGACGGCTACTCATGGTAGTCCAAGTGGCAGACAGTGGTGACCTAGAGTAAGATTGTGTCAGTGGGGATAGAGAGTTGTTGAGAGATTCATTAAGGGAAAATAGAGTGGACAGGATTAGCTAATTAGATAGAAGAGGTGAGAGAAAAGCAGGAATCGAGTTTGGCACTTTGCTATCTGTGTTATTGCATGGATATTGGTGTCATTCACTGAGAGGAATAGAAGAAATTGGATTTGATGATTTTAGGTGTAGGCATGTTTAGAAGTATTAGGATATCCAAGTGAAGATACTCATTATAGTTAGTTAGATAAATAGGTATGTTTTAGTGGTAGCCACTTTAACATAAAAACTGATGAACATTGAATAATTTAAAAACAATGGAAGTTTTATCTCCCTCATATAAAGTGCAAAAGGTTGTTCCTCGTTGGTGAGTAGTTTTTCTCTAAGCAATGTTTTAGAGATCCAATCTCCTTCCTTCTTTGTGTTCTACCATCTTCAACATGTGAGCTTCTAAGGTTGTACTTAGCTGCATCAAGCCAATGGAAGGGGAATGATTATGGGAGAAGGCATGTCCTCTTCATAACCACCTCAGCCTGAAAGTGACACATATCACTTTTGCCCATATTCCATTGGGGGTAACTTAATCATATGTCCCCACCTACATTTAAGAAGATTTTGGAAATATGGTCCTTGGCTGGGCAGCTGCTTCCCAAATACTACTTCATATTATGGAAAGAGGAGCACAACTCTTTGTTGGGCAGTTAGCTGTATCTGCCATGGATTTGAGAATCCTCAGCACATAAATGATAATAAAAAGCATAGGAATGGATGAAATGACCTAGGACATACCAACAGTGAGAAGGAAAGATTGTTGAAGAAGGAACACTTGGAAATTCTGGCCTTAAAGAAAGGGTAGGAGAAGTAGCACACAAAAGAGACTGAGAAAAATAAACTATAGAGTGTCTTATCATGGGAACTGAAGGAATAAAGTTTGCAGTGTAATATAGTCAGCATCAAATACTACTATAAGGTAATATAAGATAGTATGGACTGCATTAAGAAACAGGAACACTTATGGTGGCCTAGATGAGCAGTTTCAGTGGGGAGAATAGAAGCCAGAGTTGAGAAGAAACTCAGAGGTTAGTCTTTTGTCCAAGATGCGAGCAGTGATTCTCAAACTTTTTGGTCTCAGGACCCATTTACACACTTAGAAGTTATTGAGGACTGCAAAGAACTTTTATGTGGGTTACATTTATTGATATACACTGTATTAGGAATTAAAACTGGAAATTTTAAAATATTTATTTAGTAATTTAAACATAACACTAATAATCCCTTTCATGTTAACATAAATAACATATTTTGTGAAATAACTATTTTCCAAGACAAAAAAAAAATTAGTGAAAAGAGTGGCGTTGTTTTACATTTTTGCAAGTCTTAATGTCTGGCTTAGTAGAAGACAGCTGGATTCTCATATCTGCTTCTGTATTCAGTCTTTTGTGATATGTTATTTTGATTGAGGTGTGTCAAGAAAACTCCTCACACAGATACGTAGTTGGAAAGTGGAAAACTTCACAGACCCCTGAAAGAGTCTCAGGGACCCCCAGGGGTCCTTGGACCACATTTTGAGAACTGCTGAACCTATAGGATTAGCTATGTGGAGGAAAGGTGGAAGAGATTTTACTGTGTTTAAATGTAGGTGGAAGAAGGAAGTTATAAAGAGGACGAAATTAAAGATAGAGGGTATAATTGGTAGAAGGAGGTTTTTGAGGGAGAATGAGGGGTCTTAGAGTTAACTTTGGAAGGGAGGGAAAGACCTCTCAGGATTTTTTACTAAGTCCCTAGCACATCTTGAATAACATCATCTGTTACTGCTTAGTCAGGAAGGAGGCAAGGATGGGTGAGAATTTGAGTAAGCTTGGAGGTGGGGTGGCAGGAAAAAGAGGGTCCCAATATGATAAATTCTTCTATATGTATGCACATATATGCATGTGCATACTATAGGAAACAAAGTCATATGCTGAGAGTAAGGAAGAGGTGGGTAGGGAAGGAATTTAAAGAAGTAGTTTTGAAGTAACTAGGGAATGTAAGCTAGGGAAAATTGAAGAAAGAGATGACCATTGAGACATGAAAGGATTGCTGCACATGCACTGTGATTATAGAAATTCTTGTTACAGAAAAATAATATCTATTACCAATTTGAAAAATACAAGGTCACTTTTTAAAACAGAAAGCCCCCTATTCTATCCTAGGTAAACCCCTATGTGGCTATTTAGACTATCTTGTTTAAGCATAACTAACAGGTAGCCTAGCTGCTTGCTTCCAAGCTATAATGCCCCCTTTGGGTCTTCAGATTGTTGTTATCTTCTCTTGGTCAAGTGTGTGGCAGCCACTTCTCTTGGACAGCTAGGAGTGTGGCCCTGATGGGCTGCACTGGCTTTCCTGTTTCCATAGTGGCTGACTCTTGGTCTAGGAACCTCAGTTCTTTCATTACTTTGTAACTTACCACTAGATTAGAAGAAAAAAAATTTTAATTTGTCAATAAGATCTTTTTTCTGTTTTTGCTCCTTGTTGTATGTTGTATGCCACGTGCTTTGGTGGTTTTCTTCTTACTACAATTGCAGGAGAATATTGTAATCTTAAAACTGACTTTTTAAAAGATGAATTTATCTGGCAAATGCTAAATTATATAAATAGCATTACTGTGCTTTTTTGAATCTTAAAACATTGTTTTAGATTAGAAATGGTTGAACATTTAAGATAATTTTTACTTTGTATAGCAGAAGTTTATTTCTATTAATTATATATGGATTTATTAATAAATAGGCATGAAAGTGTTGTTTGACATAAACCAAAGGAGGATCATCCTATTTCTAAAAAGGGAAGCCAGCTTGAATTATTCTTACTTAGTTTAAAAGTTTTCATCCATATCTGTTGGTCTGTTCTCGTGCTGCCTTAGCTCACCGTTTTTTCCTGACGCGTTGTGGCTTCTCTAACACTCCTCTCTCATGTGTATTTTACGTTTTTGCCATGTAGGTCTTTCACAGTTCTGCAGCCCCAGGCGGGCATTCTCTGAGCAGGGTCCGCTCCGCCTGATCAGGAGCGCCTCTTTCTTTGCAGGTTTGCGATGTGCTGTGTGGGTAGACTAGTTGGTGTGCCCCAGTGGCTAGAATCTGTAGTTAAGCTGTGGAAACAAGAGAGTAGATGAATGCAATTGGGGAGGCTGCAGTTAAGAAAACATTGCTCAGGAAGTATAAGAACTTAATTCCTTTCTAATGCACGTATTTTTAAAGTTTCCAGAAACTGAATTATCAGTAGAATTGACCTTTTCATGAAATTTCAGTTTGTCATTTATCTCATTATGTCATAATGATTTTAACTTTAGAATCCTATAGCAAAATTTAGTGTGAACATTATTTCTTATAATACCACTTGGAATTTTTATTATGACACTGTCTTGTTTCCATGGCTGAGTAGCTTTTGTACCATAGTTCACCAATATCCAATCTTGTTGCAGAAAATATCCTATCTTCTTGTTGTTGTAAAATTTCTGATCTACACTGTTCCATAAGAACAGTTTTTCTTGGAGCTAAGATTTAGATGAACAAGCATCATTATAATGCTCTAGAAAAGGCATATATATGAGTATATTTGTTTGTATCATTAAATTGATGATTGTAGAGTGTGTTTTCATGCTTGTGTATCCAGCACTCTAATCATATTCCATGTTTTCACACACTTCAGTAGGTTACCCGACATTGTAACCTTCTAGTGGAAATTATCAGAGTGTGATCAAATTTACTTGTCATTGTTCTCAGATTGGTATGAGTTTAGCCCTTCTTGTTTTAATTAATATTTATTTTCCCGGTAAATATTAGATATGCACAATGCATACTTATTATAGAAAATGTGGAAAATATGAAAAATAGGCAAAAAATAGGTATTAGCCATCTTGTGAGCCAGAAATACCTGCTTTTTTGTTTTTTAAACAATATTGGGATCATATTATTCAAACAAATTTCTCAAACTTCTTATGATAGAGAATTTTGAAACACATTGATATAGGCAGAATCAGTAGAGTGAACCATGATGGACCCATCACTTAGCCCCAGCAAACCATCATTCATACTATTCAGTAGCTTGCTTTTTTTCATTTAATAGTAGATTGTGAATATCTTTCTATGTCATTGAATATGCTTTTAAAATAATAACTTTTGGTCACCCCTTGCTTCTTTAGATACTATGTCATAGATTATTTTCATACTGTATGTCAAATCTTTAGATCTGTCAAAGCTTGTTCAACTGAGTAATAGCTCTTGGTGTTGGGTTGGTGCCATGCTACTGGAAAAAAATAAGGGAATGCAATGAGATGAGCATGATTTAGTTGGCTATTTAAAAGGAGCAACATCCACCTCAATAGCAATATATTTTGTAACTGACAGTTTTGTCTTGATTCACAGTTCACAGCAACCCAATGGACATGCCTGGAAGAGAGTTGAATGAGGACAGAGACAGTGGCATAGCACGGTCTGGTAATGTCAGGTTCATGTAATTTATTCAGTTTTTTTTATGACATTGCTGTTAGCTGGCATTGATTTTCTTTTTTGTCCTTGCCTTTATCATCCAATTCTAAGCACACAATTTGTTCATATTGATATTAGCCTTACAAGAGAACTGTGAAAAGAGTAGAGTGAAGTTTCTTAAATTCAACATTTTTCATGCTCACTATTAAGTATGCCTGGTGGAGTATGGTCTGGATGAATGCACACTGGGTTAAGCTTAGCCAGCATAAGGAAAAAGTATTGCTTAGGAGACTGCTTAGAAACCATAGTAGAGAAAACACATTTGCTTATATTTGCTTACTGCTAACTAGAGTTTAAATTGTCAGATTGTGTCTTACCCAGAAAAGCATTTTGAACCAATGTTATACATATTTCTTCAAATATGGACTCTTGGAAAATTTATATAACTAACATCTATTGAAACATGCTGGAGATTAAAAAAAATAAAAGCAAAAGCCCAGATCCTGCCCTTAAGGAGCACAGAAGCATAGAATCTACTAGGAGAACAGTTAGGAAAATCATCTATCATAGTTCATTGTGTGATGTGTTCAGTGATAGAGCGTAGAGCAAAGAGGTTCATTGGAAGAACATCTAACTTAGCCTGTCAACAATACTTTACACAGGGACGATGCTTGAGTTGTGTCTTGAGAAATAAATAGGAGTTATCCAGGCAAAGGCATGGAAAAAAGGCATTTTATCTAAAAGAAAAAGTGTTTGTTGTGGCCCAGAAATCAGCATAAACAAAAGAAGGCGTAATCTTAGGCTAGAATTACAGTTAAATATGAGAAACTTAAGTCACTATAGTTATCGGCATGTGTTGTCACTTTTTATGGCTCTGCTGTCTGAATTATGATTCAGTTTTGAATCCAAATGGAAAGTCTAACCTTACCATATATTGTAATCTCTACTGTACATTAGAATAGCAAGGAAAAGTTCAAAAATTTTTTGAGATGCCTGAACTCTACTTCCAGAGATTCTGATTTAGCCTGAGAAGGACTTAGGCATCTGAGAAACAAAACAAAATTTAAAAACCCAACATCTGATTCTGATGGACAGCTAGGGCTGAGAACCACCACTTTAATAGGAAGAGTCTCTATTTTTCAAATAATCTCATCCTTCTTTTCTAATTGAGTTTATTTTTGTTTTAAAGAATCTAGAGTATATTTCCTTTAATACCGTTTGCTTTTATGTACTCTAGAGATTTAGTCTTCTCTTCTGTGGCAGGAATTTAATTCTCATTATTTTATTCAAAATTTGGGAGGTGATAGGTTAATTTCTCTATACTTGATTTTCTTTTTTTTTTTCTTTTTCTATACAAACAGTTGATCACATAGAAGAAAGAATGAAAGTAAAGAAGGAAGCTACACAAAGTGAAAATACATTCCAGAGAGAGTGGAATGGGTCAGTCTCCATGAGTGGAGAAAGACCTACTTGATTTTCTTTATCTGTAAATCAAAGGGTCTGGCTAGACTGATCTGTAAGGCTGCTTTAAGTCATTGAATCATATATGCCATTTAAGTTAATTGTATGTTTTCTTCTTTTTCTAAATAGGGTTATTTTAAATATTAGAATGTAGTAAAATGTATTTTTTCCGAATTTAGGATAGCATTTTATTTTTCACTGAAGCCATACCCAGATTAGTTGTATATGACCCAGTCTTAGACTATAAAGTTTTACAATACTAATTGATAAAATGTGGTCTCTATAAGAAAGTAGTTTAGAATGAATTCATTGGTTAGCCATGTTTGCATGGCACATAAAGCTTTACCCTCTATCATTGAATTTGTCAGAATTCAAGTGAGTAGATCTTCATATTGACAAAGTCTGAGCTTTTAGTCCTGGTGTCCAAAATAACTTATCATCTGGCACGTACCTTTTTATAAATGATGATAATACTTCCCTGTTTTGTTTACAAATTATCAGTATGTGATTATAAGCAGAAAGATGGAAATCTACAATATTGCCAAACAGAAGTCCTTAATAGCAAGTCTTGTCCTCTCAAGATCCAGTGGGGAAAAGGGGAAGATCCCTAGCCCAATGAAAAATAAGTGGTTGTAGCTCTTAACACTTCAGACAATAAACAGATCTTATGGATTTCAAAGAAGCATTTTGGGAAAGGAACAATCTGCAGGGGGGATTGCAGCAGTAATAATTAGAGTGTAGTCTACTGGAATGTGTCTGTCACCTTAGAATGCTCCAGAGAGCATTTTTTGGAGCTTAGTAGCTGTAGTCATGTTTCTTATTATTAAAAGTGGTAGAGGTGACTACCTGTGCACAGGTGATCCACAAATACTTGTAAATGACCTCTTTAAATGCTATTCAAACACTTTCAAATATAGCTTTTGTTCTTAAAATCTAACTATTCATTAAACTTGAATAACATCATATTTCCTTTGAGGACTAAAAGGGTTTAGATAAGTTAGGGGACAGTCTGGTGGCCAGTGCAGTAATGCCTTGTTACAAAGCAGCATTTTCTTCTGGGGTGGGCAGAGGAGGAATGCCAAAAGGGGATCATCTCAGAATTTCTTGCTGACACACTGTTAATACATATATGATTTTTTCCCTGAGACCTTACTCCAAGAATGATGTATTTTTTCTTTTTTTAAAACACATTGGCTGCCACTCTAGAAAAAAATTTTTTTCCTTGAGGCCACAATGTTTTATTAGGAAAATAGAATAAAAACTTTGAAAACAGAATGATCCTTTCTAATTTAATGAAAAATTTGTTATTTTTTTATTGTTTTCTGTGTGTGAGTTATATGCAACTTGAAAAATAGTTCTCGCAGCTCCCAAGGTGAAGAGGCGTGTGAGTTACATATGATTCACAAGGCCCCAGGCTCAAACTAGCGTGAGTTAAATACAACTCACATGGCAGTTAATGTGTTAAATAGAAATTTTAGAAGCTTATGAAGCAAAATGAAAAGTTTAAGTTAACCTACTCTTAAATTTGTTAAAAAGAAATTTGTCCTAATACTTAGTGATTATTGACTTATACATTATACTTATTGTTCCTCTGACTTAACAGCATCTCTCAGCAGCTTGCTTATCACTCCGTTTCCTTCCCCAAACTCCTCACTTACCCGAAGTTGTGCCAGCAGCTACCAGCGACGTTGGCGACGCAGCCAAACAACAAGTTTGGAAAATGGGGTATTTCCTAGATGGTAAGTTGGAACTTTAACCTTAGAACAAGATTGGCTACTTCCTTAAACACAGTTTTATATGGATTTTTTTAGAGCCTGGACTTGTATTTTAAGTCTGGAACTGAAAACTTTTAAAATATATTACATTTTTTTATTGTGCTAAGTTATACATAATTTACCATATAAGTGTACGGTTTTTTAAGTGTTTACAGTTCAGTGGCTTAAGTACCTTCACATTGTTGTGCAACCTTCATTATACAACTCCAGAACTTTTTTATCTTCCCAAAATAAGTGGAATTACACAGTACTTGTTCTTTTGTGTCTGCCTTATTTCGCTTGGAAAAATGTCTTCAGGGTTTATCTGTGTGCGTCAGAAATTCATTCCTTTTTATGGCTGAATAACATTCCATTTTATATACATACCACATTTTGTTTATGCATCCATCTGTCAATGGACATTTAGGTTGTGTCCACCTTTTGGCTGTTATGAATGATGCTGCTGTTAATGTGGGTGTGCACATATCTACTTTTACTACTTCTGGGTATATACTCAGAAGTGGAATTGCTGGATCTTATGGTAATTCTATTTTTAATTTTGTGAGGAACTGCCATACTGTTTTCCACAGTGGCTGTACCATTTTACATTCCCACTAGCAATGCACAAAGGTTCCAATTTCTCCACATCCTTGCCAACAGTTATTTTTTTTGTTTAAATGGCCATCTTGATATGAAGTGGTTTCTCATTGTAGTTTTGATTTACATTTATTTACATTTCCCTAATAGGGATGTTGAGCATCTTTTTTTATACTTATTGGCCATTTATATATCTTCTTTGGAGAAATGTCTATTCATGTCCTTTGCCCATTTTTAAATTGGGTTTATTTGCTTTGTTGGTGAGCTGTAGGAGTTCTTTATATATTTTGTTTATTAATCCCTTATGAGATATATGATTTGCAAATATCACCTCCCGTTTCACAGGTTGACTGTGCTTTTTGTGTTATATCCAAGAAACCATTGCCAAATCCAACCTCATGAAGTTTTTACCCTGTATTTTATTCTAATAGTTTTATGCTTAGGGCTTTGATCTATGTGCTACATGTTTTGACATTTCAGTCTTTCATGTTTCTATTTTGGCAAGTTAATTCATTCTTGAAGGGTCTTTTTTAAATCTACATTAAGCACAACTGTAGGTAATGAAACTTCTTGTTTTCTCCTTTATCCATTCCCTTTATTCCCTTATCTTTGACTTTACTCCTGGAATCAAAAGGAGAGACAAGTAAATCCTAGAACATTGAAGAGATTGTACCAGACTCATCTATAAACCTTAAAATTCAGACATTTTTAGGTTGATTATGAATTGGGATTATCTACTTCTTTAGTGACTTCTAATTGGACAAAAATGTTCCCAATCTGACTCTCTAGTAAAACTTCTTACGAAAATGTGAGCATGAAAGAATAGCCAGTAAGTTTCTCAAAGAGATATACAATTGATACGAAAACTTAGATTTATATGATAAAAAAGCCAAAGTCCTTTAGTTTGCCTACGTTTAATTAGCAAGAAGATTGAATTGCGAATTAAGTATTTTTATTTTTTTTAAATAAAAAAACATTTATTTTTAAGGTCTATAGAAGAAAGCTTTAATCTGTCAGATGAAAGCTGTGGCCCTAACCCAGGAATTGTGAGGAAAAAGAAGATTGCAATTGGGGTAATCTTTTCGTTATCCAAAGATGAAGATGAAAATAACAAATTTAATGAATTCTTTTTTTCACATTTTCCTCTCTTTGAAAGCCACATGAACAAATTAAAGAGTGCAATAGAACAGGTAAGCATATTTATATATATTTATATCTTTTCTTTTTTTTAAAATTTTATTCCCCTGATTAAGCATTATGTTTATTCATTTGACAGAAAAATTAATAGACACTGTGCAGGTACTGTATAAAGTGCTCTGGGAAATAGCAAATAAATTTAGCCCCTTTTAAGGCGCTTACTGTCTAATAAAAGAACTAAAGTCATTCATCCATTCATTCTGTAATTGAATATTTGAGGGCCTAAAATATGGTAGACACTATTCTACCAACTGAAGAGAATTTTGTGGGAAAAACACTCCTGGCCTCATGGTACAGCAAATAAACAAATATATATTATTTTAGATGATAGTAAGTGCTGTGTAAAAAAATAGGGAAAGATATATAAGGAATGCTAAAAGAAAGGATTATTTTTATAGGCTAGTCAGGAAGGCCCCTGATAAAATAACATGGTCCAGAGATACTGAGGAAGTGAGCTACAACTATCTGGAAGAAGATGTTCCAGACAGGGACAAAGGCACTATGGCAGGAGTGAGCTTGATGCTTAAGCAACATTAAGGAGGCCAAAGTGGCTAGGTTGAGTGAAACCAGATTATGCAGGGCTTTATAGGATACCACTGTAAGCGCATTGGCATTTACTTTTAAGAAATACGAGAAACCATTAGAGGGTTTTGAGTGGGGAAGATTCAACCAATTTAGTGATGGAATTGATGAGAAGTGGTTGGATTCTGAGTATATTTTGAAATAGAGCCAGTGTGATTACTGATGGACTGAATTAGGGTGTAAGAGAAGGAATAATTGAAGTTAACTCTAAGATTTTTCAACCAAGTAGTTAGAAGGATGGACTTGCCAGTATTGAAGTGGGAAAAACTGCAGGTGGAACAGGTTTGATGGAGGAAGATGAGTTCTTTTGATTTGCCACCTGAACATCCAAGTGTAGAGTTTAGGGGAGAGGTCATCAGTGTACAGATGGTATTTAAAGCGATAAAACTGACTGAAATAGGGAAGAGAGAAGAGGAAATCCTAGGCCTGAGCTGTGGAGCACTTTAATATTTAGAGTTTGAGAAGGTGAGAAGGAACCTGTAGAGAAGATGGAAAAGGATTGGCCATTCAATTAGGAGGAAAAACAAAAGAAGAATACTTTGCAGGAGAGCCCAGTGAATAAAGTGTTTCAAGAAGGAGGGATTGTCAAATGCAGCTAATAGTATATATAATACAAATATGTAAAGTAAGAAAATTGTGAAATATGTGATAGAACCTAAGGATAGCTAAAAAAGAAGCACGAGCAAAGAGGAAAGAAAAATGACTTCTTATTGGGAAGAAGTTTCATTTGGACTGCATCTTGAAAGATGTGTAGGATTTTTTTAAACATAAAGCTCTGAAAATTGCAAGAAAATTGATGTTCTTGCCACCCAAAGGCACCTGACATTCATGCTGAGAGTCTTATTTATTTAGGCCTTTTCTGTGTATATTGTACTTTTACTTGGGTAGGGATTGTATTGTGTCCATATTTTTTAAATTATGTACCCATTTTAACACATTGGCTGTCACACTAGAAAAAAAAATTTTTTTCCTTGGGGCTATGGTGTTTTATTATGAAAATAGAATAAAAACATCGAAAACAAAACAATCCTTCCTAATTTAATGAAAACTTTGTTATTTTTTATTGTTTTCTGTGCGTGAGTTAATATGCAACTTGAAAAATAGTTCTCCCAGCTCCCAAGGTGAAGAGATGTGTGAGTTACATATGCGTCACAAGGCCCCAGGCTCAAAACTGGCATGAGTTAAATAAAACTCACATGGCAGTTAATGTGTTAACTCATCATTGTAACACATTTCTCATGTTGTTATAAGTGGTTCTTAAATATATTTTAGTGGATCTCTTCAATTTAAGTAACAATTTTCTTATTAGGCCATTTCCACTTTTTCATAGTTATTGCTACCCTATAGTTAACAGCGTGGTGAATTTTCCAGATTGTTTTTCAGAGGAGATTCCCAGAAATTGAACTAATGAAATCAGTGGCTATACCCAAAGTTCTTAATCCCTGTGACAATACGTGGAAGGGAAAGGAGATGAAGAGAAGGTAGTGAGTGGTACAACTGACAAAGTTAATGGGGACCCAATAATGAAGAATCTAGAATGCTTGCTAGGGAGTTTTGGCTTTGTTTTTAAGGTTGTTTTCAGATTATGCTTTAGGAAGATTAATTTGCCAGTATGTTTAAAAGAGATTAGAATAAGAGGCTAGAGGTGGGTAGACCAATTGGAGTGGTTTAGAAAGCAGAGGATGCATCTCAGTAACTCAGTAGTTGCTAAGGATCATCTGCCTTTAGAGGAGACACAGATGTTAGTTATTCACATTGAATCTGTCAAAAAAAAAACCCCAAATCATTAGCAATTCTTTTTTACTGAACAAATGAGTAAAGGCCATTTTCAGGCCATTTTATGTTTTCTTAAGTTAATTACATTTCTTCAGTTGGCTGCGGTCCCATTTTGTAGTCTATAGTTGCCAAAAGTCATCACACAGAGTATTTAGCTGTGGCTGAATTGACATTTTGAGTTATTTGAAAAAGTATTTCAAGCTTTGTTTAAAACTTGAAATAGGCATTTTAAAACTCAATAAAAGTTACTTTTTAAGTGTTTTCATGTTTTAATGCTTTGACCATTCTGTAACCTAAAGTGTACATTGTTAGTGCTTATAGTTGTTTGGATATTTGTTCCAACTTTAATATCCCATTTTTCATTAAAGCTGAAAGATAAAACTGAATGCTTTTATATAAGTGAATGAGACTTAAGTTTTGAAAGTTCTATAGTAGTTAATTAGTGATAAAATATAGTAAATACTGGACCATCTAAAGAAGTTACCTTCTAGAGCCAGTTTTCAAACTGTGCACTTTTTTTTAAATAAAAGCTATGGATTTTGTTTCCGAGCACCTCAGCAGTTATTTTAAAGTCTGCTACCTTTTGAGATCTATAATGTACTATTATTGATAAAATTAAGGAAGAACACTACTCAATTCTAACAAAAGAATATTCACTTTTTTTTATAAATTGTGAGTCTCTTAACAGTTTGAAAAAACATAAATTTCACTTTCACATTATGAAAGTTTTTGGATGTCCAGGAACATGATTTCTGGCCTGAAGTAGTCTGACCTTCTCTTACATACATGTTTTTTAAAAGATGTTTAGTCACTTTGTAATTACATAAAGAACACAGAATTCTCTTTGAAAATGTCTAAAAGATTACAGATGAAATTCTTTTTGACCTCCATCTCTTACTTTGATCCCTTTTTTGTCTACCGAGATCAAAGCTTTTTAACCTCAGCTAAATATATTTTTAAGAAAGGAAATATTACTCATAACTTGAGATATCTTTCTGTAGAATCTTTAGATTAAAAAAAAAAAAGTTAACCGAAACATTATCTGTGGAATATAAGAGTAAAACTGTGAGCTATTATTGAGTTATCATTATATCTTGTTCTGTGTGGGGCAAAAAAAGTTTTTTGTAACCCAGAAACTGTCAACATCAGTATCTTCTTGTGTTGACATTCTGTGGTTTGACAGTTACAGTGAGAGATTTAACAGTTGAAAAGTTTGAATTTTGTTCAATCATTAGTGACCAGACGTGCAGAAGAGAAAGTCACTATAAATATGTGTACCTTCTTTATTTCTTTCTAGATAAATATGTTGGTAGAATGTTGTGTTAATGTGTGACTTTATCTTTTTTCTTTTTTTTTCATGTTTTGCCCATGATTAGTATGAGAATTAACTATTTAATGATTGTTTTCAAGGCTATGAAAATGAGCCGGAGATCAGCTGATGCCAGTCAGAGGAGTTTGGCATATAATCGAATAGTTGATGCCCTAAATGAATTCAGGTACATATTTCCCAGCTTTCCATAATACAGAGGTATTTCACAGCGTACACAGGAAGATTTATTTCTTTCCTTTAACTTGTTCTAATAAAATTTAATTCTTTAAATTTCTTTGTTCTCTAGTCAAAGGAGGGTGTAATTCAGTAGACCATTGGGTCCTGTGTTATTAAATCTCAAATGTGCTTGGGATTCAGGCACATTTGGGAGCCATCAGTAGTATGGTTTTCAGTATTGGACCATTTGGCAAGCAGATACGACCAGAAGAGACCCTTCTTCCAGCAGAGGTGTGCTTTGTCCTCTCTTGGGCTCTCCTAGGTTTATGAACTCGTTAAGTGTCACTTAACCAATGGTAGTAATCAGGTGTTCTTGGGTACATGAAATGCAAGGATATATGGATATAAGGAACATGAACTTGATGTTCTATATGGCGCTGTTGATTGATCCCTTTCTCTAGTTGTGGCACAGTGTTTTCTGACTGCTAGTGTTTTCTTCTGCTGGTGTTTTCTGACTCAACAAAGCTTGTGCCTAAAGCCCCAACAATTACTGTAACTGTCCTCCAGCTATATCACAAGCAGACATATTGCAGATGATCTCATGTTGGGAATCACAATAAATGACTATAAATCCCTTGAAGAGATTTTGTTTAGTTCTGCTTCATCCTCTCAATCTTTTATTCTTTAGACTGGAGAGAGTATAGCACAAAAGGTGAGAACTAAGACTTTAGAATCCAACAGACATATATGCTAACCCTGGCTCTGCCTTTTACTGCCTCTGCTGACCCTGGGCGAGTCCATTAGCATTTTTGACCTCTAGTTCTCTAGTTTAAAATATGTAAATTCAGTTTATTAATAATCTAATAGATTGTTGTAAGGATCGAATGAGATAATGTAAGGTACTTAGCAGAATGCCTGACATTAGTGGCATCACTATTTTCTATGATAAATATAACCTACAGCAGTGCTTCCCCGACTTTAGTCATTCACATCATACCTTCACAATTTTGCCAAATCTGTGTATCATCCATGTCATTTTAATGTAATGTTTCTTTTAAATTGACTGTATAGGGCTATTCAGATTATCTGTTTCTGCTTTGTGAGTTTTGATAGTTTGTGTTTTTTCAAGGAACTGGTCCATTTTATGTAAGTTATCAACTTTGTGGGCGTACAGTTGTTCATATTATTCCTTAATTATCCTTTCATTGTTTATAGTATCAGTAGTGATGACCCTTCTTTTGTTTCTGATTTGGTAATTTGTGCCTTTTTTTTTTTCTTGGTTTCCCAGATAAAGGTTTATCAATTTTGTTCATCTTTTCAAAGAACCAGCTTTTGGTTTTGTTGATTTCCTTTATTCATTTTGTTTTCAATGTCAATGATTTCTGGTGTCGTTTTCATTATTTCTTACCTCTTGCTTGCTTTAGTTTTATGTTGTTCTTTCTTGAGTTTCTTAAGATTGAAGCTGAGATCATTGATTTTAGAACTTTCTTCCTTTCTTATATATGTATTCAATGCACTAAATATTCCTTTAAGCACTGCTTTTGCTGCATTCACAAATATTGGTAAGTTAAATTTATATTTAGTTCAAAATATTTTTAATATCTCTCGAGATGTCATTTTTGACCCCCGTGTCATTTAGAAGAGTGTTGTTTAACCTCCACGTATTTTGGAATTTTCCAGCTATCTTTTTGTTATTGATTTCTAGTTCCATTGTTGTCTGAGAGTATATATTGTATGATTTTTATCATTTTAAATTTGCTAAGGTGTGTTCTGTGGCCCAGAATGTGGTGTATTTTGGTGAATATTCCATGTTAGCTTGAGAAGAATGTGTTTTCTGATGTTAGATGAAGTTGTATAAATGTCAATTAGATCCAGTTGATTGATGGTACTGTTCAGCTCAACCATATCCTTACTAATTTTCTGCTTGCTGGATATGTCATTTACTAATACAAGGGTATCTAAATTTCTTTTTTTTTCCTTGTTCTTTTTTTTGAGACAGAGTCTCGCTCTGTTGCCCTGAGTAGAGTGCAGTGGCATCATTGTAGCTCACTGCAACCTCAAACTCCTGGGCTAAAGTGATCCTCTTGCCTCAGCCTCCCAAGTAGCTGGGACTACAGGTGCACGCCACAGTGCCCAGCTAATTTTGCTATTTTTTAGTAGAGACAGTCTTGCTCTTGCTCGAGCTGGTCTCAAACTCCTGAGCTCAAGCAATTCTCCTGTCTGGGCCTCCCAGAGTGCTAGGATTACAGGTGTGAGCCACTGCGCCTGGCCTAAATTTCTAACTATAGTAATAGATTTGTTTATTTCTTATTGCAGCTCTGTCAGTTTCTTGCCTCACATATTTTGATGCTCTTTTGTTAAGTACATGCACATTAAAAATTATTATTTCTTCTTTGAAAATTGGCCCCTTATCATTATGTAGTGCCCCTCTTCATCTCTGATAATTTTCAGTGTTCTGACCTGTGCTTTGAATGCAATTAAATTAATGTAACTACTCTAGCTTTCTTTTGATAGTGTTAACATGGTGTATCTTTTCCATACCTTTACTGTCAATCTATCTGTGACTTTATATTTAAAGTGAATTTCTTGTAGACAACATAGAGTTGGGTCTGTGCCCTTTTTAGTTAGTGTATTTAGACCATTCACATTTAAAGTGATTGATATATTAATAGTTGGAATCATATCTACCATGCTTGTAACTGTTTCCTATTTGTTTCATTTGTTTTTTATGTTTTTATTTTTCCTCTATTTTTCTGCCTTCTCTGGTCTTAAGCATGTTATACGCTTCCATTTTTCTCTCCTCTTCTGGAATGTCAATTATACTTCTTTAAAATGCTGTTTTTCGTGTTTGCCCTAGAGTTTGTAATATATATTTACAATTAATCTAAGTCTGTTCTCATACAAGATCAGGCATGTTCAGGGTGGTGTGGCGATAGACATAATCTAATTCTACTTTTACATAACCCTATACGACTTCACAGGTAGTACAGGTACTTTATAACAGAATATTCCCAATTCCTTTCCCATATCCCTCATTATATTGCTGTCATTCATTTTTTTCCATTAGCTATAATCATTCAGTATGCTGTCTTTATTACATTAAACAAACAGTTTTCTATTAGGTCAATTAAGAATAAGAAAAATAAGACTTTATTTTACATTTATTACTTTTCTGACACTCTTCCTTTCTTTATGTAGATTTGAGTTTCTGACCTATGTTAATTTTCTTCTCTATGAAAAATATCTTTTAACATTTCTTGAATGGAAATTCTTCTGGTAACAAATTCTCTCAGTTTTTGTTTGTCTGAGAAAGTCTTTCTCCCAAAGTGCTGGGATTACAGGCATGAGCCAACGTGCCTGACGCTCAAATATTTTTTAATCAATATTTTTATGTAAGAACACATTGAACTGAAGTAGAATTGAAAGGTTTATTCGGTTAGAACTGAAATTGATCTAGACTTTTGTTTGGAAGTTAAATTACATCATAAACCTGTGCTTTGAAAAAAAAAGCCATTCAGATAAGCATACCGAAAACTGTTTCCCAAATTCCTGTAGTTCAAATCAGTAGGGGTAGGGGCTAGCATCTATATTTCACAAACTCTTCTGGCAATAACCAGTCTAAACTTTTTTCAAGGAGAAAAATTACCAAATTATGTCTTTCCTCTGTGCTGCTGTACTGCTTGGTATACCCATAAACCTTGTCTTGTGTAGTTGGTCTTTTCAACCCTTAGCCAGGGGTGTCAAGAGTCAGCCTTTGAGAGGAATTTTGCATTGAAATTATGAGCAATTTGTAATTCTTGAGAGAGATTGTGTATGCAAAAGGGGAAGTTTATGTGTTTTATTGAAACCAAGACATCTTGAACCTGATATCATGATAAGCTAAAATATTATCAACTGAGTAAAATGCCTATTTATGTATTCCTAATGGTTTATGACAGCTTTACTCTGTACACATTCCCATGTATCCTGGTGCATGTGCCATTTACGTAGCTGGAAAATTGACTCACCGAAAAAAAAAAAAATCTAGAGTAGTTTCTCTAACTACCTATAAAATATGCCTCTGTTGTGAATATTATTAGTATTTGAGAAATATGAAAAGTTAAAATCTTGTAATTTTCTAAATTTAATCTATGGTTTTCTTGAAAGTTTGACCAAAGATTCTTAAGGGTTTTGCTTATCCTGAAATACATAGACAGTATGCCACTGATGTAAAAGAAATGTGCAGTGAATCGTCAGGTATTTTGTTTATAATTTTTAATTTTTATGGTTTAAATGCACTGGAATTATAAATATATGTTTTCAGTAATTCTTTTTGCATATACATTTTACTTTATTACAAGGCAATGAATCTTTGCTCTTTACTTGGAGCTGTTAGTTACACTGTGAGGTTGACAGTTTCGTTTTTGCAGTCACAAGCTTTGTGGCAAAAGGCCAAGAGTCTCTGCTTGGGCTCTGAGGAAACACTGTCATTATAGATCCAGCTGAGGTTACCAGAATAGTAAATATTGTCATAAGACTCCTTCCTAACAGAATACTGATCTTGCTCTTAGGTTATAAACAACATTTTTGGTTTTAAAAATTTTAATTAAATATCTGTGGGTCGGTTGCTATGGTATTGACTAGTACAAATGGCCTAGACTTAGAATTTCAAAATTGCCTGGATTTTACAACAATATTATGCGAGTTATAAAATCATTGAAAGTAGATGTCATGATTGTGTTCCTTTCCTTTTGTAATAAGTTTGATTATTTTACTTCAGTAACTGTGCAAATCTAAAAGGTTATAAGTCAGATAAGCATTCTTACAATATATTAAAAATACTTTATAAACTCATAATAATTTTTATTAAGAAGTCTACCTGTAGAAGTACTTTAACATATACAGTTGATCCTCAAATACTGTATTTGAGAATTCACCTTTTGCAAAGATTTGTTTGTAACCCCAAGATATACTTGCAGTGCTTTTGTGGTAATTTGTGCAAATGTGCAAAGCAGTGAAAACTTTGAGTCACCTGACTCATGTGTTCCCAAATTAGGTCAAACAAGGTGATGCTCTGCCGCCTTGTTTCACCTTTCATACTGTAAACAAATGTCCTTTTTGACATTTATTTAGTGCCAAGGTTTTTGTATTTTTGTCCTTTTTGTAAGTGATTTTGCTGTTAAAAATGGCCCCCAAGCATGGTGCTGAAATGTCTAATATTCACTGTAAGAAGACTATGGTGTGCCTACAGAAAAAAATAGATGTGTTAGATAAACTTCGTTCAGGCATGATTTATAGTGCTGTTGGCTGTGAGTTCAATGTCAACAAATCGACAGTATGTATATTAAAAGGTGTCCTTAAACAGAGACCCACCTAAAAACAAGGTTATGTATTGATGGATTGATGAAAATGTTGTGACCAGAGGCTCACAGGAGCCTGACTAACCCTGTATTTCCCCAAGGAGCAGTGGTTCAGTGTTCACTATTTCACTGCTTGGGTGGACTTTATAGAACATAACTGCTTTGAATAATGAAAATAGACCATGCAGTCGGCCCTCTGTATATGTGGGTTCCACACTTGAAGATTCAACTAACCTCAAATTGAAAATATTTGAAAAAGAATAAAAAACAATAAAAAATAGCAATACAACAATTAAAAATAATAAAAATTTAAAAAGCAATACAGTATAACAACTATATATGTAGCGTTTACGTTGTGTTAGGTATTATAAGTAATCTAGAAATGGAGGATGTGCACAGGTTATATGCAAATATTATGCCATTTTATACAAAGGACTTGAGCATCCACGGACTTTGGTACCCAGTGGGGTTCTGGAACCAATCACTGGAGGATACTGAGAGATGACTGCACTTTTTAAATTGTGATTATTAAAAAATAACAATCACATAATTTTTAAAGTATTTGATTATTTGAGACTAGATGATTAATGAATTTTGGGTAGTTGAGAAGAGGAAGGAAATGATTCACATATATACGGAAACCCTGAAATCTAGAGAAGCAGAAAGCATGTTTAGTTAGCATTGCTACCTGGCAAGGATGAGGTCCTTAGATTTTTATTTAGACTTCATGCATATCAAAGAAGACTACATCATGTCCACAGTTCCCTCCCAACCAAAGGAGTCTTTCATTCTCTGGGCACAGACTGGGAAAAATAAGGGGAAAGATTACTGAAAATACTTGCTTTCTTACCATTGAAGAATGATAGGACAGAATTATTCTTTTGCAGAAGAAATCATTACTTCTAGATTGTTAATGACAACACAGAGTTGTATATAGTGTGAAGCACTATTGTGTAATAGGCTAATTTCTTTGCCTTCTTTGCACTTGATGACAGTCTGAGGTCATAGCACATATCCTTTAACACTAAAACAGTAAAGAAAGGTCCTCAGTGGACCACGAACACCAGTGTTTGTGATCTGGCTCTGTCCCATGATACCTAGACTTGTAGTAGACAGTAATATGTTGAATAAACTCATGAAAAAATATGATCAGCATATTCATGTATTTATACCATGTTTCTTTTAATCAAAAACGACATGCACACGGTTAGGAAACAAAAAAAATGTGGAAGGTCTTTTAATGAAAAATAAATGAACCCTATCCTACCCTCCCCCATTCTTCCCAGAAACATTCTTTTAACTCTTAGTTATGTTTTCTGTTATTTACCTCCATATTGTTAAATAGTATAGTTAATGTTGTTTCTTGATTTATCAATTTTAGATCATATTTCTATCATGATAGATGAGTTTACACCTACTCCTTAGTCCTTTATACTCTCCGTGTAGTTATAGCACTATCTTGTCCTTCAGGTCTGGTAAATTTTCTACTTTCTTTGACTATTCTATTTTCTTTCTGGAATCTTTTTTGTTAGAGATGGGCACTCCTGGATTGTTCTTCTGTGTTTCTTTCCTTTCATGTTATCCTCTTTTTGTGAATGTGCTATTTTCTTACTTGTTTTTCTGTCCCTTCTATGATTTTTTTTCATTTCAGCAAATCTTTTATGCTTTCGTGTTCTCAGGTAATCTTTTTCTTTGAAAAATAGATCCTCTACCATATTATTTAAGAATGTACATTAGAGTTTTATTTGAAAGTTCTCTTCTGTTTTGTGTATTACTTCTATTTCCTCTGCAGTCATTTCGTTTGTGTATGTGCATGTTCTTTCTGTTTCTGCCTCTTTCTCTCACCTTGGAGACTTTCTGTAAATATCAGTGTTTTTTGGTTGCTCACTCTTAGTTGAGAGTGAAATACCAAACTGTAGGTTGGGAGTTCTGTGCATAATCAGTTTTCCAACTGGAGACCTTCACTTTAGGGCACTCTTCTTTAATTTTTTTTCTTTATCACTCTCTGAAGGAGCATATTTAGACATTTTTTCCCTAATCTCTGTCTCCCCACTCTCCCCCCCATAAAATTTTAATACCATAAGATATACTCTATATCTGTTTATATACTGTGAAAGATACACATATTAGGAAGGGTTTGGAGAAGGTCATTCCTCTGGGCTATTCAACTGCTACAGCTGTTCTTATATCTTTAGTCATTCTATGAGGAAGTGGAGTGGAGGTGTAAGAGGTTGCCAGCCATTTGTGGACTTTGAAATAGTCTCCCAATTTTCAGTCCTGTATCTTAACTCCTGCTTCTGCTTTACCAAGCATTTGTGAATCTTGAGCCTCTTCTTGCTTTAGTGGGGCAAATTAGCTCCTCTTTGGCCATGTCCCCCTGTGTGAGACTATAACCTACAGCTTCCTTTACTCTGCTACTTCAGTCACCGTTCCTTCATGTATTTTGTCTTTCAGAATTTTATGAAATAATTTTCACTAATGGCTCATCTCCAATTCTGTATGTTGCAGTGGTTTATCTGTTCTCAAAACCTTGAGTTGTATTCAATTGAGGCCTTGGAACTGAAGAGAAATAAACATTTGTGTTCAACTTTCTATCCTATCTGGACATCTTTAATAAGCTTTAAAAATAAGCGTTTTCATATATCCCTAGTTTGTATTCTAGTCATGTTTTTCTCTATAAAATACTTTTTTATTTGTTAATTTTCTTAAGTTCTTAGCAATGATTTTTATACCCTACCAAGAACTCATTAAAGTGACCTGTATTCATTCCTTTATCCCTTGTAATATAGCATGTTGATATTGGTTCACAATTCAGTGAAACTGTGGGAACTATAAATTTCTTGATGTGTCTTCTTCTTTTTAGAACAACAATTTGTAATCTTTACACAATGCCACGAATTGGAGAACCTGTCTGGCTTACAATGATGTCGGGGACTCCAGAAAAGAACCAGCTTTGCCATCGTTTCATGAAGGAGTTCACTTTTCTAATGGAAAATGCTTCCAAAAATCAGTATGGCTTTATTTACTTATGTATGTATGTATGTATGTATGTATGTATGTAATCATTTACTATAATTAGATATCTAGATTGTGTAACCAAACCCAGTTACAGAGGTGGAAGAATCATCCATCATCTTTGGAATTATTTCATATTGTTAGTAATCAAAACAACGTGAGAAAGTGCTAGGATTCCAATGATACATTTTAATGTGATATTTTATCATATTGTTTTCTTCTAACTATTCATCAAGTCTTTGGAATCCAGATGAGTAATTTAGAAGTTTTTATTCTCTTTCATGGTAGACAAAGTTTGCTTTACACTTTCCTTCATTTTCCCATTCAATAATTTGGAAATGTAGGGACCTGCTGGTTGAATGATTAATGAACTATGCAGATTAAACACCGAAAAGAATCCATAGTTTTTCAAGTAAAATTTTTGTTTTGTTATTATACTTGAAACAAAATTTCATTGACTTTCATTCTAATCCTGGTGGGTGGTATACCTATCCTTTCTTCTTTCCTCTCCTTTTTAATTCCACTTGCCGCACAAGAGTGTGTACTCTCTTTGCTTACTCTGTCACTATACTTTATGTAAGGTTTCATGAAGGCAGGTTGGAATCTGATAGGATGTATTTTGTTTTCAGATTCTTGCCAGCTCTCATTACTGCAGTTCTGACCAATCATCTTGCCTGGGTGCCAACAGTCATGCCAAATGGACAACCACCTATAAAAATATTTTTAGAAAAACATTCCTCTCAGAGTGTGGACATGTTGGCAAAGACTCATCCATATAACCCACTTTGGGCACAACTGGGTATGTAGTCTGAAAACCCTTAGAAAATATATTACACATAGATTTTTGTGTAACCATCTGTAATTATTTTGTAGCGAAAACAAAAATAAAATACTTTCTTTTACCTCCTCCATTCTAAAGCATCTCTCTTTTACTTGTTCTTTCATATCTGCTAAATTGTCCTATCCCCATCTTAATGCCTGATATCATTCCTTATAGATAACTGCATATGGAACAAGAGGACCAGGGTAATAGCTGGTTTACTAGTAACTCCAGAGTCTTTGGGGTATTTTATATTTTTGTACTTTGTGTGAGGTATTTTTTCCAGAACGAATAAATCAACAAAGTCACCTGTGAAGAAATCTGTTTAGTAGAGAAGCAGTTCACTAAGGTTTCAATTGTTCCACTTCTGTTTGTTTGATGAGTCATTTTGGAACATGTTTCCCTTAGTGCTAAGCACCACTAAATAAATTAGTAATGGAGAGAGTGGATGATTGATAAGTTCACAGGCATTAGGGAGGCAGTTAGCAGGGTGCTTAAAATAAGCACACACTGTGGAGTCAGGCATACCACATTTAAATTATAGTTTGCTTATTTATGAAGTGGGGATAACAATAGATAGTACATACTTCAAAAGTTATGAAAATTAAATGAGATAATACATGTAAAGTGTTTAGGACAGTGTCTGGTAAATGTAGCTGATAATTACTCCTACTCTTACTCTATTGTTATTAGGTAATTGGGGAAGAGTAAGATGAGAACATTTTGGTTACCTGATAGAAACTTCCCTTAGGTTGCTCTTGTGATTGAACTTGCCAGGCAGATTGTCATATGGCTTATCCATTCATGTAACCAACCTCTCTCCCTATTTCCCTTCTCCCTCGTTCCCTACCTCCCTTCCTGCATTCCACTTTATTGACATAAACACATATTTGAAGTGTACAATTTGATGAATTTTGTCATTATATATGCCTCTAAAACCATCACCAAAATCAAGATGATGAACATATCCATCACTTCCAAAAGTTTCCTCATGCCCTTATGTAATCCTTCCCTCCTTCTCCCCATCCTCCCTGTTCTGCTTCCCTCATCCCATGGCAGCCACTAATCTGCTTTCTGTCACAATAGATTAGTTTGCATTTTCTAGAGCTTTATATAAGTAGAATCATACAGTACATTTTTTTCTGACTTCTTTCATTCAACATAATTGAGATTTACCTATATTGTATTAATAGTTCATTCCTTTTTAATGCTGGGAATTATTATATTCCAGTGCATGGATATCAACTTATCTTTTTTAAATCAAGTAATTCAATAGCATTTTTTTAATTGGGACATTTCAGATCTGCTTTTACAAATAAAAACAATAATTCTACAAATGATTGTAGAATTATTCTAAGGCTCTGTGCAAAGAACACAGAGGGTATAAAGATGAATGATTTTGTCCTTGCCCTCAAGAAGTTGCCTAAGTCTAATACTGTAGGTAATATGTACATAGACAATAATGATAATTCAAAGAGGAACTGTAAGAGAAATGTAAAGTTCAGTGGGAGTTCCATAAGGGGAGCTTATTGTCGCTTTTGTCCAAGCGAGGATGCTTGCGTGAAAATCTTTGGGCTGGCAGAGATACAGAGGGAAGGGATAGTACACAGGATGGGTAAAAAGTCTAGATGTTAAAAGTGTAGAGCATATTCAGTGGTCCAGTTTAAGTGGGGCTTTGGGTGAATAAAGATGAAGAAGGCTAACTATAAGAAGATAAAGCTGGAAAAGTAAAGTGGGACTAGTCACAAAAGACTCACTTGCTATGCCAAAGCAGTTTCAATTTATTTGGTAATTAGTGGGAATTTTGGGATTAGTTTAGAACAGTGGAATGGTGATATTTGAGCCACTGTCTTAGCCAGATAAGAAAATTTATCATAATACTATCTACAGCATGTATTTATTTGAGACCTATTTATGTCTGTTCCTTTAAAAAGTGTGGCGGTTTTGTAAAATAAGCATAGAAGTTTTTAAAGGTGTTTACTGATAACTTGCAAAAGTTGAATTAAATTTAAATTAATGTCTTTGTATTTTCCATTTTTAAGTCATTGTTTTGGCGTTCAAATTATTGGTTTAATTTGAGCTATAGCATAATTACAGAAATGATATTGATAACTCCTAGGTCCTCCTGTTTAATATAATGTCTGTTCATGCCTAGTATGGATACAAAAGTGCAAATGGACCACATGGCTGAATTTGTTGCCCTTTATCTTCCTCTTAGTAAGGATGAATCTCTCTCTCCCTGCCCCTTCTGGCTATCTTGACTACCCAGCCTTCTATGGAATGGAAGGGGAAATAGGCTTTCAAAAACACGGGAACTGTTGTTGTGGGGTTCTGACTAGGGCATCAGCAGTTAACGTCCATGGATATGATTTAAATCAGGGATAGTTAAGTGTGTGGTGTGACTATTTCAGCTTTGCTCCATTTCACCACTACTCCCTTCCTCTCTTTGCAAGTCAGCAGATCCTGTGCTGCGTAGCACACAGCTACAGAATCCTTGTGCACGTAATACTTCAGGCAGTACTTCTCTCCACAGGTAAAAGTGCTCTGCGTGGGACCTGGTGCGGAGGATATTCTTGTTATATGTGACTTTCAGAACTGACTCTTTGCTTGAAGTTTCAGAACCACAGCAGCTGTTTAAGGAGGAAGCTAGAAAACCTCTTCATTCACCTTTCTCTCTGGTTAAGACCATTCATCTGCTCCTATTCTCCTGAATAGCTATTCATCTGTTAAAGAACTAAGAGTAAAACCTGAACTACCCCTCATACAATCAGAGTAGGTTTGTGATCATTGAAAACAGCCTGTTTAGCTGGGTGAGTAGAGGATGTATCCATTAATTAATCATTAACTGATTTTTTTTCATTGCAGGAGACTTGTATGGCGCTATTGGCTCTCCTGTACGGTTAGCGAGGACTGTGGTAGTTGGCAAACGACAAGACATGGTCCAGAGGCTGCTTTATTTTCTTACTTATTTCATAAGATGCTCTGAACTTCAAGAAACCCATCTTTTAGAAAACGGAGAAGATGAAGCCATTGTTATGCCAGGCACAGTAATTACTACCACTTTAGAGAAAGGTGAAATAGAAGAATCGGAGTATGTGCTTGTCACAATGCATAGAAACAAAAGCAGTTCGCTCTTTAAAGAGTCAGAAGAAATAAGAACTCCTAATTGTAACTGTAAATATTGCAGTCATCCACTCCTTGGGCAAAATATAGAGAATGTTTCACGACAAGAGAGAGAAGATATTCAAAACAGCTCTAAGGAGCTGCTAGGAATTTCAGATGAGTGCCGGATAATTTCTTCTTCTGACTGCCAAGAAGAAAATGTTGTTGATGTTAAACAGTACAGAGATAAGTTAAGAACTTGCCTTGACACCAAGTTAGAGACAGTTGTTTGCACAGGATCTACTCCAGTAGACAAATGTGTATTGTCAGAGTCAGGCTTAGAGCCAACAGCGGAAACGTGGCAGAGTAAGGAATTGCTGGATTCAGATAATCACACAAGCAAAGCAATGAGATCCACAGGAATGGTTGTGGAAAAAAAACCTCCAGATAAGATTGTGCCTGCTGCATTTTCTTGTGAGGCAACACAGACAAAGGTTACTTTCCTGATTGGGGATTCTATGTCACCTGATTCAGACACTGAACTCCGGAGTCAGGCAGTGGTGGATCAGATTACCAGGCATCACACGAAACCATTGAAGGAAGAAAGAGGGGCTGTCGATCAGCATCAAGAAATTAAAGAAACTACTAAGGACCAATCTAGAGAGTGTGATATACAGAACATGGTTTCTGGAGAGCCCTGTGAACTTCCCTGTTGGAATCATTCAGATCCAGAAAGCATGAGCTTATTTGATGAATATTTTAATGATGATTCAATTGAAACTAGGACTATTGATGATGTTCCAGTTAAAACAAGTACAGACAGTAAAAAACACTGCTGTATGTTAGAATTTTCAAAAAGATTGTATACAAAAAATAACAAACAGAACAATGAATTTTGTAAGTGTGTAGAAACAGTTCACCAAGACTCATGTAAAACCTGCTTTCCTCAGCAGGACCAAAGAGATACACTCTCCATTCTTGTCCCCCATGGGGATAAAGACAGTTCAGAGAAAAAAATTGCTGTAGGAACTGAATGGGACATTCCAAGAAATGAAAGTTCAGATAGTGCCCTTGGGGATAGTGAAAGTGAAGATACAGGTCATGATATGACTAGACAAGTCAGCAGTTATTATGGAGGAGAGCAAGAAGATTGGGCAGAAGAGGATGAGATACCTTTTCCTGGGTATGTAGGAAGTTTTCACCTATAATGGGCCGTTTATAAATATGTACCATTCTTTTCCTTAGCTGGTCTCTGAAGTTTGGTAGTAGCTAATATAAAAGAAGAGATCATTGTCCTGGACAAATTCTCTTTTTTTATCATGTGCCCTTACTCATAGGAAGGATTAAAGGCTAAGCCCCACAAGCACCTCAGAAAGGCTTTGTGTGAAGGCATCAGAGAAAAGTTAAAGGATCTGGTTGATATGTGGAAGATTTCTTGCTGCTTAGGAGTTTTCAAGCCATTTAGGAGTGAATTACGCCCCCAAGAAGGACCTATGCTGAGCCTGACGGTTAGGGAAAGGTAATCACTGAGAAGGTAGCAAATCACTGTTAGAAATAGATTTGGCCAAGACGAAGGAGAATAGGGAATGTATACCCTGGGTCAAGTAATTAAGGAGAAGATCCCATGCTTGACAAATGTTATACACCCAGCTTTGGACTTGTGAGGTACTTAGCTTTGTTTTGGATGATGGTTTTAATAATCTGATTGTGTTATGAATGTGTTACAAACACATGGGACAGCTCTCCTAAAGTCTATTATGAAAGATTTATGCCCACTTCATTACAGAGTTGTTCATCAGAACTTCTCTGGAGAAGGAGTCTTTTATGGTCTGATTGAGCTCTTGAGCCAGTTTTTATCTAAGGATAATTTTATTCTGAGTATATTTTGTGGAAAATAATGGTACTGGAAATACAGACTAGTAGAGTTCACAATTTTTTGCTGGTTAAATACATTTATTATTAATTATATGTTCCCTTTTGGGGGATTTTTCTTCTAGGTCAAAATTAATTGAAGTGAGTGCTGTTCAGCCCAACATTGCCAACTTTGGGAGGTCCTTACTGGGTGGCTACTGCTCATCTTATGTGCCTGACTTTGTTCTTCAAGGAATTGGGAGTGATGAGAGGCTCCGTCAGTGTCTGGTGTCAGATTTGTCTCATGCTGTGCAGGTGAGTGACCTTCGCTGTTCTTGAATTTATTTAAAATGAACTCTTAACCAGCAGGACCCAGAATTGCCTTGTGTTTTTGGACACACTTTACTGTGTAACACGGTCATTGTTTTCTGAATCCATCACTTTATATACTACACCTGCATCTTTGTACCTATCACTGTGAAAGCAAATAAAGTTCCAGGAATCAATCCAGGTGAAAATCTGAAATACAGAAAGTACTTTGTGTATTCATAGATGTCCATCAACTAGATTATTTACAGTATCAAAATTTTAAAATGCTTAACTGTGAATGGAATTATTTTCTTAATTCCTTTTCAGATTATTCATTGCTTACATATAGAAGTACTGTTGGTTTTTGTATATTGATCTTGTGTCTTGTGTCCTTTCTGAACTATTATTAATTCTATTAGGTTTTTTTTTTAAATATAGATTTCTTAGGATGTTTTACACCCAGGCTCATGTTATCAGTGAACAGTTTTGCATCTTCTTTTCCAATCTGGATGCCTTTTGTCTGCCCCCTCCCCCCTCATTGTACTGCCTAGAACCTTAAGTACAGTGTTGCATGGAAGTGGTAACAGTGGACATCATTGTCTTATTCCTGATCTTAGTGGAAAACATTGAGTCTTTCATTATTAAGATGATATTAGCTGAATGGTTCTGTCTTATACATACCCTTTATCAGGTAGAGGAAGTTCCCTTTTATTCCTAGTCTTTAGAGGGTTTTTTCCCCTATCTTTTAAATCATAATGCTTGTCAAATGCTTTTATTGTGTGTCTATTCAGATGATCATGTGGTTTTTCTTCTTTAAACTGTTGATGTCATGAATTTCATTGATTAACTTTTAGATGTTAAACCAACCCTTGTATTCCTAGGAAACAATCCCTCTTGGTCATGGTATGTAATTTTTTTATATGTTGCTGGATTTGATTTACTAATACTTTGTTGTGGATTTTGGAGTCTGTATTCATGAGAAATACTGGTCTGTAGTTTTCTTTTAGTGTCTTTATCTAACTTTTTATCTGGGTAATACTGGCCTCATAGAATGCGTTGGATAGTATTCCCACCTCTATTTTTTGGAAGAGTTTCTAGAGGATTGGTACTGTTTATCAGTTTCACTTAAGTGTTCTAATTTATTAGAATCAAGTTCATAGTATAGATTTTAGTATAGTATAGATAATCCTTTTAATTTCTATAAGGTTGCAAGTGATGTCCCCTTTTTTATTCCTGAATTTTGTAATCTATGACTTTTTTATTTGTTTGTTTTTTTCCCAAAAGATAGGGGTTTCTTCAAAGAGGAGTTCATTCATGGCTTGGCTTAAATTGTAGATTTTTTTTTTTTCCCACAGGTTTCAAAGATTAGCAAGCTATGGCCAATATGCCAAATGGTCCTGCTTTTTGTAGATAAAGTTTTATTGGAACACAACCATAGCAATTCACTTACATACTCTCTGGCTGTTTTCATGCTTAACAGCAGAGGGTGAGTCATTCAGGCAGAGACCTTTTAGCCCCCAAACCCTAAAATCTTTGCCATCTGCCTCTTCAGAGAAAAACTTTGCTCATTTAAATGAGCAAATGATTCTCATTTAGATGAAGGTTTGTAAATTTTGTTGATCTTTTCAGAGAAACACCTCTTGTTTTTGTTGATGTTCTCTGTTTTTCTGTTTTCTGTTTTCATTGATTTGTACTGTAATCTTCATTATTTCCTTCTTTCTGCTTGCTTTGGGTTTAGTTTGCTTTTTTTTTTTTTTTTTTTTAGTTTCTTAAGGTGAAAGGCTAGGTCATTGATTTATTTCTTCTTTTCTAATATAGGTATTTAAAGTTACAACTTTTCTTCTCAGCACTGCTTTAATTGAATCTTACAAATTTTGATCTGTTGTGTTTTCATTGTCAGTCGTCTCAAAATATTTTCTAATTTTGCTTATAATTTCTTTGACCCATGGGTTATTTAGCAGTGTGCATTTAATCTGCAAATATTTGTAGAATCCCCAAATTTTTTTATTGTTGGTTTTTAATTTAGTCCCATTGTGGTTGGAGAACATACTTCGTATCATTTCAGTCCTTTTAAATTTGTTGAGACTTGTACTTGTTTTATGTCTCAGTGTATGGTCTGTCCTGGGGAATGTTCATGTGCATTTGAAATGACTATATAAGTAAGGCCAGGCATGGTGACTCACGCCTGTAATCATAGCACTCTGGAAGGCTGAGGCTGGAGGATCACTTGAGCTCAGGAGTCCGAGACCAGCCTGAGCAAGAGCGAGACCCTGTCTCTACTAAAAATAGAAAAATTACCCAGGCACAGTGGCATGCTCCTGTAGTCCCAGCTACTTGAGAGGCTGAGGCAGGGAGATTGCTTGAGCCCAGGAGTTTGAGGTTGCAGCGAGCTGTGATGACACCACTGCGGTCCAGCTAGGGCAACAGAGTAAGACTCTGTCTCAAAAAAATAAAAGACTATGTCATCTACTGTTGTTGGGTGGGATGTCCTATAGATATCAGGTCATGTTGGTTAATAGCATTTTTCAAGTCTTTTATGTCCTTGCTGATTTTCTGTTTTGTTCTATTATTTTTTGAGGGTGGAGTATTAAAGTCTCCAGCTATTGTTTTGTTGAATTTTCTATTTCTCCATTCAATTACATGTGTCACTTTAATAAATTTTTTTAAATAATAATATTCACCCACCCTTCAAATAAAAAAATGTTTAAAAGGAAGTAGAGAAAGCCAAATGGGAAATCATGGGTGGGAAAATGTGGCTGAGTGAGCAAGCAGTCACTTAATTTTTAGCCAAAAAGATTTAAACCTTCTGTGTCTGTAGCAAGTTGTAAAGTTTGGTGTTTTATTATATAGTGAGAAATTATGGCAAATCTAGACAAAAACACAGTTTGTGAAAAAAGCTTATCAAAACTTGAGATCTTAATATTTAAAGGCCATTTTGCATTATCTTTATTACCAATCAGATAAATATTTACTGACTTACTATGTTCTGAACGTAGTGCTAAGACTCCAAGGGATATATAGATGAAAAAGAGATACTGTCTGACTTCAAGTTATTTACTTAGTAACAGAAAATAGGGCCAATGTATGAATAAATGTAGTACAAAATATTAAAAAGAGGAAGATACTGAGGGAATTAGTGCTTCAGGGGAGAGAACTTACATCAGTTGGTAGTGCTTATCCTTCAGGGTGAAAGAACAATTTCTATTTTTTTCAATGCTGCCCTCGCCCCTCACTCTGTTCCTATCGTAGTGCTCAGTAAGTATTTGTTGAATTACTTGGCTAAGGAATTGCAAGAGTCTTTCTAATGCACTCTTTGTCCTCTTGTCTTCCTTTATGTCTGATCTCAGCTTCTCAGTCTCTTTTCTTCCTCCATCTTTACCCATCACCACACATAGTGTCCTTTGGTGTTCTCTGTGAAAGCCTGGCATTGGAAAGGGTTGCTGTCTCCTACTGAAGACAATGACAACATTTTGATTTTAAGGGTTTCTATCTACTAATTATTATAGAAGGAATAATAATAATAGTATTATTTAGTATTTATTGTGGCCTTAATACATGCGAGACTTATTATCATTACCTCTAAATTTCAGATATGGCTCAAAGAATGGCAAAACTAGAATTCAATCATGATCTGCCTGTTGTTAAGCTATTCTCTTAAGCTGCTGTGCTATACTGTCTCTAAAACAGAAGAACAAAGACTAATACAAATAGTAAAATTGGCATTACAAAGTTTACAAGACTTTTACATTAGTAGTCCCAGATCTGTTGCTCTTAAATTCCTTAAGAAAGGAACTATTTGTCTTTCGCCATGTTTTAGTAACTGGGTTTCTAGTCTTTCCTTCTCATATTTTCATTTAGTTATGTAACTATATTTTATCAAATCAGTACTATAGAAAATCTTGAAAAAATGAAAGATAAAATAGTCTTAATCTTAGCACTATCTGGTTGTTGAATTTTTTATCTCTCATTTTCCCAAAGCATGTATAAGGTTTTTTTTATTTAATGGTTTTAGTCATTGAATGCTTATAATTTATCATCATTACATTTAACAAGAGAAGTATTTTTATGTGTCTACATGGGAAAACATGTTGCAACCTTTTAATACATAAATAATGGAAGTATTACTTATTAAAAAAGATATAATCCTAACCTTCTGAATTATATTAGAGGAGAGTTTTTCCTTTTTGTCCCCAATTTCTAGGAAAGTGGCATTTTTCCTACTCCTAAATCAATTTATATTTATTATACAAAATGTTGAAATGTTCAGAAAGCCAAACACAGATTTTCCTAATACTACCATCCAGTGGCAGCCATTCTTAATATAAAAACTTCTTTCAATCATTAGGCAGCACGTGGCTTCTCATAAAACCCAGACTTGGCCACTTACTACCTGTGTATCCTAAAACAGAATATTTAATCTAGTAGAGCCTTAGTGTTTCCTTGGCTATAATGAAAGTGATAATAATGTTTATATACTAGAGTTTTACTGTGTGGTGTTTTGTATATATTGTGTGCTCTGTGCTTTGTATCTTCTTGTTGTCATTATTCTGTATGTATATGTATGTGTGTGTATACATATACACATAAATATGAGTTCTTATGTATATAAAGGGTATGCATTTGTATTTGTATATGTATACTATATTATTATATATATAATTGAGACCTTATATATAAAAGATATGCATGTATATGTACTTACACATACACACCCACATATATCCATATATGGTTTTATATTTACTGTTTTGAATTCTGCTTTTGTCATGTAACAGTTAATGTAAGAATATTTCCCCATATTGTTAACTTGGTGTATAAACATTGTTTTTAATGTTTATGGATTATTGCATGGTTTTGTCCTAGTTGATTTTTCTCACCATTCTCCTGTTGCTCAACTTTTTAAAGTGGTTTTCTTTGTTTTACTGTTATAAATAAAATTGATACAGTTGCTATGTTTTATGAATTTAAGATTATTTCTGTAGGCTAGATTCCCAGAAATGAAGTCACTAGCCCATTTTTAAGATTAGGACTACTTTCATGTTCTTCATACACGTTGATTAGTTGCTTCCACAAGAGGCATTGCCAGTTTGGATAGCCATTTGCAATGTCTCTAAGACCTGATGCGTCTGCAACATTGGGGTTCTCATTTTTTATGTTTAAGGTAATTGAAGAAAACTGGCTGGTTTTGAGGGAAGATACTGAAATTGATTTGAGATATATTGAGTTTAAAAATGCAATTGCAAGTCCATCTTTGAATATGCCTCGGAGGCAGTTAAAAAGTTAAGATTTGTAACAGTGTGGAGATATCGAGTATTCTGTAGAGAGGGGATACTTGAAAATTTTGGAGTTTAAGTATTGAGGGTTCTGGAATTGCATGGGAGAGATTAAAGTTTGATAACATTGTAGGTCAATTTGTATTGTAGAAGTCATGGAACTCAGGAGGGTTTAAGAAAAATAAAGCTTTGTAAGCACTACACCATCTCCCTCACATACACACACTACCCATTTTGTGACTCAGGTATCTAAAGCTGGATAGAACAAAATTAGTAAAAATTCAGGAGGAGACCACTACGAAGTCTCAGTTGGGAATGTGTCATTGAGTATAGGTGGTCTTTTCTAGAAGTTGATGGTGAAGGGATGAACTGAGATTGGTTAAATTGAAATTTTATCAGATTAGGACACTGCATATGACAATTCCTTGAGTGAAAGCAAGTAATTTCAAAATGAATGGCACTATCTCCATGCCCTATCCACCCCCTTTTTAAACAACTAATGTGCGTTTGATTGATTATTATTTAATTCTTTATTTAAAATTTTTTTTTATTGATTCATAATACATGTACATATTTTGGGGGTACATGTGATAATTAAATTTTATAATTTGTAAAAATCAAATCAGTATAATTGGGATATTCATCACCTTAAATATTTGTCTTTTTTTTATGCTAGAAACACTCAAATTATTCTCTTCTAGCTATTTTGATATATATAATAGATTATTGTAAACTATTATCACCGTACTGATCTTATTTCTTCTATATTAGTGAGTATATTTGTACCCATTAATTAACCTCTCTTTATCCCTCCTTCCCCCCTACCATTCTTGGCCTCTGGTAACCACCATTCTACTTTGTATCTTCATGAGATCCACAATTTTATGTTCTCCATATGCGTGAGAACATGTGATATTTGTCTTTCTCTGCTTGGCTAATTTCACTTAATATAATGACCTCCAGTTCCACCTGTGTTGTTGCTAATGACGGGATTTCATTCTTTTTTATGGCTGAATAATATTGCATTGTGTATATTTCTTTATAAACTCATCCACTGATGGACATTTAGGCTGATTCTATATATTGACTATTGTGAATAGTGCTACAATAAACATGGGAGTATAGATATCTCTTCGATATATTGATTTCCTTTTTCTTTTGGATACATACCCAGTAGTGGAATTGCTGGATCATATGGTAGTTTTATTTTTAGTTTTTTGATACTGTTTTCTATGTGATTATAAAAATTTACCTTGCCACCAACAGTATACAAGTGTTCCCCTTTCTGTACATCCTCGCCAGCGTCTCTTATTCCCTGTCTTTTTGATAAAAACCATTCTAAGTGGGGTGAGGTGGTATCTCATTATGGTTTTAATTTGCATTTCTCTGATGATTAGTGATGTATGAACATTTTTTCATATACCTGTTGGCCAGGGCTAGAGTACAGCAGTGTCATTGTATCTCACTGCAACCTCAAAATCATGGGCTCAAGTGATCCTCCTGCCTCAGCCTCTGGAGTAGCTGGGACTACAGTCATACGCCACCATGCCCGGCTAAGGTTTTTTTTATTCTTTGTAGAGACAGGGTCTCACTGTTGCCCAGGCTGGTCTCAAACTCCTGGGCTCAAGTGATCTTCCCACCTTGGCCTCCCAAAGTGCTAGGATTACAGGCATGAGCCACCGTGCCCAGCCTGTATGTCTTCTTTTGAGAAATGTCTGTTCAGATCTTTTTCCCATTTTTATTCTGATTATTATTATTCTTATTTTTGCTATTGAGTTGTCTGTGCTCCTTACATAATCTATTTATTAATCCTTTGTCAGATGGATAATTTGCAAATATTTTCTCCCATTCTGTGGGTTGTCTCTTAATTTTGTTGATTGTTTCCTTTGCTGAGCAAAAGCTTTTTAGCTTGATGTAATCCTATTTGTCTATTTTTGCTTTGGTTGCCTGTGCTTTTGAGGTATTACTCAAAAAATCTTTGCCCAGACCAATGTCCTGGAGCGTTATCCCAATATTTTCTTACAGTAGTTTCAGAGTTTCAGGTCTTAGATTTAAGTTTTTAATTCATTTTGATTTGATTTTTTGTACCTGGTGAGAGACAGGGGTCTAGTTTCATTATTCTACATACAGATACCCAGTTTTCCCAGCACCATTTATTGAAGAGACTGTCCTATCCTCAGTGTATGTTGTTGGTGACTTTATCAAAAATGGGTTCGCTATAAAAGAGTGGATTTATATCTTTATTCTTAATTCTGTTCTACTGGCCTATGTGTCTGGGTTTTTTTTTTGCTGGCCTTACGAGTTTCAAAGTATTCCTTCCTCTTCAGTTTTTTTTTTTTGTTTTTTTTTTTTTGAAGAGTTCAAGTAGAATTGGTGTTAGCTCTTCTTTAAATGTTTGGTAGAATTTAGTAGTGAAGCCATCAGGTCCTGAACTTTTCTTTAATGGGAGACTTTTTAATATGGCTTCAATCTCATTACTCATTACTGGTTTATTGAGGTTTTCTATTTCTTAATCATTCAATCTTGGTAGGTTTTATGTGTTTGGGCATTTATTCATTTCTACTTGATTTTCCAATTTTTTGGCAGATAGTCATGCATAGTCTGTAATGATTCTTTGTATTACTGTGGTCTTAGTTATTATGTCTTCTTTTTTATATCTGAATTTATTTATTTGGGTCTTTTTTTCTCAGTCTAACTAAAGGTTTATCAATTTTGTTTATATTTTTTTAAAACCACCCTTTATTTTGTTAATCTGGGGGTTTTTTAAGGCTTGATTTCATTTATTTCTGCACTGATCTCTATTATTTCCTTCTACTGATGTTGGCTTTGGTTGGTTGTTGCTTTTCTAATCCCTTGAGGTACATTGCTAGGTTATTTGCGGTCTTTCTGCTTTTTTGATATAGGTGTCTATTGCTGTAAAGTTACCCCTTAGTATTGCTTTTATTTTATCCATCCACAGAGTTTATAAAAAACATCTTATAACAAGTTATTTTCAGGAAATGATAACTTATCTTAGATCACAAAGGAAAGAATAGAAACAAAACATGAAAAAATAAACTCTACACTTTAACTCCATCACCCCAACATGTTGACTTTATGTTCTCTCAGTTTACATATTTTTATGTTGACTATCTCTTAACAGGTTGCTGTAGATATTATTGTTTTTGACAAATTTGTCATTTGGTCTTCATAGCAGAGTTATGTATGGATTGCACACCACAGTTACAGTGTTAGAGTATTCTGGGTTTGTCCATGTGCTTAATTTTACCAGTGGGTTTTATACATTCAAATATTTTCTTTCTGCATATTAGTGATTTTTTTCTTTCAGCTTGAAGAACCTCTTCAGCATTTGGTTGTGGTGCATTCTCTCAGATTTTGTTTGCTGAGTAAAGACTTTATCAGTCATATCTGAAGGATAGCTATGCTGGATAACAGTGTTCTTGGATGACAGGGGTTTTTTTTTCTTTCAGCACTTTGGAAATGTTGTCCCACTCCCTCCTGGCCTTACGGTTTTCACTGAGAAGTCTGTTGCCAGATGAATTGGAGCTTCTTTATATGTTACTTGCTGCTTTTCTCTTGCTGCTTTTAGGATCCTGTCTTTGTCCTTGACCTTTCAGAGCTTGATTATTATATACCTTTCAGTAGTTTTACTTGGGTTGAATCTGTTTGGTGTTCTCTGACCTTCCTGTACCTGGATTATCTCTTTCTTAAGTTTTAGAGAGTATTCTGTTATTTCCTTTAATAAGCTTTCTACCCTTTGCTGTTGCTCAACTGCATCTTGAACAATATTGGTTCTTAGATTTGGTCTTTTGAGGTAATGTTTCATATCTTGTAGGCGATCTTTGTTTCTTTTCATTCTCTTTTCTTTCTTCTCTTACTGTGTATTTTCAGGTAGGCTGTATTCAATCTCATTGGTTTTTTCCCTTTGCTTGATCCATTCTGCAGTTGAGAGCCTCTAATGAATTTTTCAGTTCAGCAAATGTTTTTCTCAGTTTCAAGATTTGTTTGTTTCTTTTTTATTATTTCAATCTCTTTGTTAAATTTCTGTGATGGAATTCTGAATTGCTTTTCTGTGTTATCTTGGGAGAGCCCTGGGTTTCCTTAAAACTGCTATTTTGGATTCTTGGTTGGAGAGTTCACATATTGCCATCTCATTAAGGTCAGTCACTGATTCCTTGCTTTGTCTGTTTGATGAGGTCATGGTTCCCTGTTTGCTGCTGTTTCTAGTGGATGGACATCTGTCTTTGCAGTGAAGGATTACTTACTTTTTTGGTCTTCTCTGTCTGGGTTGTTTTGGTTTTTATTGGATATGTTTGCTTAGAAATTCTTTGTAATTTACCTGTTGAGTTTCTTTCCCTTTTTTTTTTTTTTTTTTTTGCTTTCTTCCCTGGTCGCTGCACATCTTTTTCATAGATATACTTTTTGGTCTCCTGGGTTTTTCGGTTTATTGAATCATTTGCGTTAGCCAACTCTTCCAATTGGGGTGGTTCCACCTGAGGTTTTTTTGGAATGTTGGAGTTCTGGTCTGCTCCTTCAGCACAGATAGACCTTCTAAGCGGTTGCCTCGTTGCTAGAACAATTATAGTGCACCTCCCAAATGGGGTGGTCCCACGAGTGTTCGAGTGTAGAGGGGCCCCCTAGAGATGTTAGTCCAGCCACCTCCCTTTGTCTCTGGTTGTCTTTAGGGATATTTCTCCCTTCAGGCACTCCCAGTGCTTCCTATAAGTTCAGGCAGGGACAGTTCTCCTGCCAGTGAACCCAAGATTGTGGGGAAGCTGGTTGTTTGCCTTGATCTCACTTTTTCCAGAGTAGAAGCCAGGAGTCAGGAGGAAATATTCTATGCACTTGGTGCCGGGCATACTGGAGGGAGGAACATCATGGATATGGAAGTCCAATTCTCTTACCATCTGCTTGGGATTTTTCCACATCTCTGTGGCCCTGGGAACTGTCTCATCCTCATATTTGAGTTCTGGGCTGTTGCTGGTGGTACACTTCGCACTGCATATTTGGTTTTGGTTTGCTGTGTCAGGGAGTAAAGCCAAGCTCGCTTCTACATTGCTGGAAGTCCTCAAATTATTTCTTTGTCTGCAAGTGAAATGTAGGCACTTCTCTCTTGGGAAACTACAGAGTTGGAAATGTTTTCCTTTTCATTAACAAAAATTTGATTTATAGAGTTTGGTTTGATAAGCCTTTTAAAATCCTGGCCATGTGTCTTTTGATTGAGGAACAATAAAGGTAATTTCTAGAGTGGTTTGTAACCTTTTAAACAAGGTATATTTCACAGGAATTTCCCCATTATCTAGTTTGGCATTTCCCTGGGAGAATAATGAGTGGACCTCCTTCATAATTCTCATCTCCTAAAGATACCCACTGCTTTTGAAAGGAATATCTGCCTTTAATAGCTTGTTATTCCACTTTGTTAATTTGATTGTATCTTCTGTCATATTTTTCTTGCATAACTACAGAGATACTTACATTGAAATACAGTTGACCATTGAACAATGTGGGTTTGAACTGCATAGCTCCACTTACACATGGATTTTCTTCTACTTCTGCCTCCCCTTCCTCTTTGTCCTCAGCCTACTCAATGTGAAGATGATGAAGATGAAGACCTTTATAACGATCCACTTCTACTTAATTAATAGTAAATATATTTTCTCTATCTTACGATTTTCTTAACATTTTCTTTTCAATAGCTTACTTTATTGTAAGAATACAGTATATAATATGTATGTGTATATATATATAAAACATACAAAATATGTGTTGACTGTTTATGTTATGCATAAGGCTTCCAGTCAACATCAGGCTATTAGTAGTTAAGTTTTTGGAGAATCAAAAGTTATACATGGATTTTGTACTTTGTGGTAGGGGGTCGGTGCCCCAACCCCTATGTTCTTCAAGAGTCAGCTGTATATATTTATTACTCTCTTGTTTCTTAAAAATGTAAGATATGTCTTTAAATGTTCTGAGTGGAAAAACCACAAACTGTTTATTCTCTGCTCTGACACCACAGCAATGAACGTAGATGACTTCCGTAACCAAATGTGTGCGGATTTTTCCCACAGTCAGTGCTGCAGGAGACACCAGCTGGGTGTCCTCTAATTCAGTTCATTTCTGACAGTCTACCTAGAGATAGTGTCAGATTTTAGAAGTTGAGGGCTCAGCCCTGTTAGGGTGTGGAGAGCTAGTGCCACACGGGTTTTGAGAACGATTTCTCCATACAAAGTTTAGGATGGGAAGAAGTTTATTTACTTTTTCCTAGGCAGAAATAGGGCCAGAAAAAGGGAAAAAGAGAGAGGGGAATTGCATGGCAAGGTGCTCAAAAGGAAAGTGAGGTGCAGAGGCCAAGAGGCTGGTTGGTTTTTGTGGGGACAAAAAGAAAGAAAAAAATAGTGATTGCTGTGAGAAACTGCTGCATCCACCCCTTTCTTTCTTCTGGGTGACAAGATGGTAACAGAAGCTGCAACAGGATGTCAAAGTCCAAGAGTTGGCTCTCCTGCATTTCCTTGGAGAAGGGATTATCGCAGGGATGTGACTCTGCCCTGGAGATATGGCTGAGGCCTGAAACTTGCACCCGGCTGTTCACTCAGGAACTCTGTAAAAACAGATCCTCAAAAGCAATTTTAAGAGAGAAAGATTTACATCTCTTTTCTGTCTATTCAGCTCTTTTCAGAAGTTGTGCAAAACAGAACTCCTGCAGGGTGCCTGTTAGTGAGAGAACTCATAGGATTGATCTTTAACTGTTACTAGGAAATTGTGGGATTAGATATTTTCCTGTTAATTTTTGCGAGGCCATCCCTTTTAAGTCCCACAAGACTGACCCCCTACCCCCACTTCTGATGCCAGTTCTAAGCCTCAGATTGTTCTACCTATGCTTCTGACTGACCAGTTGTAAATTGGGGATCCCATGATCCCCTCCTTGGGTTTGATTAACATCCTAGAGCAGCTCACAGAACGCAGGGAAACACTTACGTAGGTGTACTGGTTTATTATAAAGGATATTACAAATGATACAGATGAGGAGAGATATAGGGCAAGGTATGGGAAGGGGTGTGGAGCTTCTATGCACTTCCCAGATATGCCACCCTTCAGAAACCTCATGTGTTCAGCCATCTGGAAGCTCTACAAACCCTGTCCTTTTGGGGTTTTATGGCGGCTTCATTATGTAGGTAGTATTGATGAAATCGTTAGCCATTGGCTAACTTTCACCCTTTCTCCCCTGCTGGAAGGTTCGGGTGAGGCTGAAAGTTCCAAACTTCTAATTCTTCCTGGTTTTTTCTGGTGACCGGCCCTCATCCTGAAGCTACCTGGGGCCTGTGAACCATCAATGAACTCATTAGCATACAAAAAGGTATCACTTTGGAGATTCCAAGGATTTTAGGAGTTCTATGCCTGGGAAATGGGATGAAGTCCAAATGTAGTTGACCCTTGAACAACAGGAGGGTTAGGGGCATTAACCCTCAAAAATCCCTGTATAACTTCAGACTTCCCCAAAATCTAACTACTAATAGCCTACTGTTGACCTGGCTTTACTCATAACATAAACAGTCAGTTAATACATATTTTATATTTTTATATATGTTATATACTGTATTCTTACAATAAAGTGAGCTAGAGGAAATGTTATTAGGAAAATCATAAAGAAGAGAAAATATATTTACTATTCATTAGGTGAAATATATTTACTATTCATTAGGATCATCATGAAGGTCTTTATCCTCATCATCTTCATGTTGAGTAGGCTGAGGAGGAGGAAAAGAAGGTGTTGATCTTGCTGTCTCAAGGTTGGCAGAGGTTTAAGAGGTAGAGGAGGTAGAAGGGCAGTCAGGAGAGGCAGCCACAACTGGTATAACTTTGTGGAAATACATCATCATTTTTTTCTGACTTTTTTGCTTTTTCATTTCTCTAAAAATATTTCTATACAGTACCAATTTCTTCTACCATTTGTTCTAGTTTCAGTGCCCATATCATAGATGGGTCCATGTTGTAAAGGAAGTCAAAATCAGTCTTGAACAGTTGGTTCCCTTCAGCTAGATTTCTAAAGTCAATTTGTTTTCTGACACTGCTTCTTCTATGTCGTCGTCTTCATTGTCTGGCATTGGTTGGAAGAATTCATCTCCATCAAGTCACCTTTTGTTAATTCCTCTGGTGTGTCAACTCCCTTTCCCCCCCCCCCATATCCACAATCTTTTTCATGATTTCCTTGATTGGCTCTGTCATAAATTCTGTGAAGTCATGTACAATATCTGGACACCGTTTTCTCCAGCAGGAGGAATTTATTGTTTTGGGTTTGATGGCTTTCATAGCTTTTTCTGTAACAATGATGGCTTCTTCAGTAGTGTAATCCTTCTAGACTTCCATAATGGTCTCTCTGTAGGGGTTCTCTTTCATAGAATTGACAATTCTTTCCATAGAGTACCATGTTTAATGGTCTTTAACACTTCCTGATCTACAGGCTGAATCAGAGGTGTTGTGTTTGGGGGCAAGTATCCCAGTTTAATGCTTTTGTTGTTGAACTTGTGGGGTTCTGAGTGACCAGGGGCATTGTCCAATATCAAAAAAACTTTTAAAAGGCAGTTCCTACTGACAATGTTCTTTCTGATTTTAGGGACAAATAATTGATGAAACCAGTCTAGAAAAAGAGTTCTCATTGTTTTATAACCAAAAGACTGGCAGCTGCTGTTAATCATTTCCCTTCAAGGCTGGGAGTTAGCAGCGTTATAGATAAGGGCAATCCTAATCTTAATCCTAAATGCATTTGCACAAAACGTAGAATTAGCCTATCCCTTCCTGCCTTAAATCCTGGTGCTCACTTCTCTTCTTTACTAATAAATGTCTTTTGTGGTTTGTATTTTTTTTTTCTTTCTTTTCAGAACAGAGCACTTTTGGTCTGCGTAAAAACCTGTTTAGGAATACCCTTTCTCATCAGTGATTTTCTTAATGGCATATGGGAGCTTGTCTGCTGCCTCTTGGTCAGCAAAAGCTGCTTCTCCTGATACCTTGATTTTTTTTTTTAAGTCAAACTTCTTTCTAAAATTATCAAACCATCCTTTGCTAGCATTAAATTCTCCAGCTTTACATCCTCCACCTTCCTTTTGCTTTAAGTTGTCATATAATGACTGCTTTTTCTCAAATCATATTAGATTCTATATTTATGCCTTTCTTATAGCAATTTTGCACCCACATAAAAGCTGCATTTTCAACACAAGATGAAAAGATATTTCACAAAAAGTGCAACGTTTTCACACCAGCTGGTATAGCTGCAGTCATAGCTTCATAAGTTTTCTTTTTTTTTTTTACATTGGTCCTAACACTGGATTCATTTATTTTGAAATGATGGGCAACTACAGCTGCAGACTTCAATCCATGGTACATATCACGCAATTCAACTTTTTCTTGTAATGTCATGACTTTTCTCTGTTTCTTGTGAGTACTTCCAGCATCATTAGCAGCACCTCTTATGGATCCTATGATTTTACTCACGTTTTACAGTACTGCACTAAGCGTGATAAAAAATATGCAAGAAACTTGAGAGATTACTTTTTCCTGCAATATACAATTTATTGGAGAAAGGAACTATTCATGGAGAGATGATTAATTTCAGATAACATTTTAAGTTCATACTCACAAACTTGAGCTCATGGCAATAGCAACAGGCAGTGGCTATGAAATTATTATAGTAGTACAATATTGTACTGCAGTTAATTTTATGCAGTTATGATTCAATACTGCATCTTTACATTTGTTTACACTTCTCTCAGCTGCAGATTGTACCAAGTATGGTCTGCAAGTGTTTAAATAAGTTTTGATAAATTTTAACTTTTATAATAGATTTATGTATATTTTACAATAGTAAATGATAAAACAAACTAGTATCTACTGTTTTTTTTTTTTTTGGAGACAGAGTCTCAGTGTGTTGTTCAGGCGGATCTCTAACTCCTGGGCTCAAGTGATCCTCCCACCTCAACCTCCCAAGTAGCCAGGATTACAGTCATATACCACGATGCCTACCATCTATATATGTTTTATGCGTATTGACATACCTTTTTCTTAATTTTTCGATTTTTCTAAGCTATACGGTGTTCATCTTTTGAGTTTTTTCAGACTCTCACAAATCTCCAAAAAGTTTTCCAATATATTTATTGACAAACTTCCCCATATATGGGGACCCGTACAGTTCAAACCCGTATTGTTCAATGGTCAACTGTATATATATCACAATATCACAGATGTATATATCTTTGTCATAATTATAATATGTTAATAATTAATTTGATAAATAGAAAAGTGTTATATTTTTGGCAAGAGATGAATAAGAAATATTTGTGTACCATTTTATAAAAAACAAATACAAAGTTCAGGGCTCCATGGAAAATCTTTACAGTGTGTCTTTCTGGGCTTTATCTTTGCCATTCTCCTCCTCCCTATTTCTCAGTATCATTTCTCACAAATGTAGCCATATGTGTCTACTTCTGTTATCTCTGAGCCTTCTCATCATGCGTCCTCTTACAGAATTGTCTGTTATTTCTCTCCCATTTTCACCAGCAATCTTATCTATACTTTAATGTCATATTCCTATTTCCTGTCCACTGTGAAATTCCTTCTCACACAATTCCCACAATTGCCTGCCTGTCCTTCCCCAGCACTTGGTCCCTGCTTCATCTGTTACACATTTCTTTAATAGCTAGGTATATTTATTTTGATCTCCCTCACAAAAGAATGTAAGCTCTGTTGTCTTTATTTCCTTAGTGTCCAGGAAAGACTCTAAGGAAACCACTTATTCAAACTGGTTGTTCATTAACTGGGCAAAGGAATATCATTTGAGAATGCCAAACCTGATTTATCCAGGAGCAAACTTGTATTTTTATTGCAGTACCTTATCTTAATTGTAGTAACAGTAAAAGAGGAAAGGCTATTGGATCTGAGTATTTCAAACTGTAGTTTTAATCAGAGTCTTTTTGCTGCTATTCCATTTGGCTGGTGGTAAATAACTCCTTACCTTTCCGAATATAAAAAGATGTTTAAGTACTGAGCATTGTAGGCCACTATCTGTTTCTGATAGTTGTGTTCTGTACTTTATGTTATTTTTGGTCTTGTGTGTAAACCATGTGTGAAGGACACAGCTAATGACCTTGTGGGCCCTTTCATCAGTATGTGTATATGAGTTAAAATATTATTTTTCACTATATCTGAAATTTTTTAATTATAAAAGTATCATTTAGGTAAATACTTGTGATAAAAATTCAAACAATATGAAGATACCCAGAGTAAAAAGAAGAAGTCCTTCTTCATACTCTTAATATTATTCCTACTTCCTCACGGAGATCTTCATGGTAAATAGCTTGATTTGAGAATTTTTTTTTTTTTTTTTACATTTTCACTTAGCTGTAGATCTGAATTTTTAGAAACATAATTGAGATATAATATGTATGTTTGTGTATGGTGACCTTTTTTTTCACTTACCAATGTATCTTGGAGAACCATGTTAGTACATGTTGATTTGTCCCCCTTTCAACTCCTATATTCATACTGTGGATTTATGTCTTGGTAAAGTAAAAAAAAATTCCCAGCCTGGGTAACATAGTGAGGCCCCCAATCTACAAAAAAAATATAAAAAATTAGCCAGATATGGGGGTGCACACCTGTAGTCATAGCTATTTGGGAGGCAGGTGGATTGCTTGAGCCCAGAAGTTGGAGTTTGCAGGGAGCTATGCACTCCGCTGCACTCCAGCCTAGGGAACAGAGGGAGACCCTGTCTTAAAATAAAAATAAGAAAGATAAAAGAAAAATCTAGGGCACATAGGCAGCAAGGTACTTCATGACCTCAAGGGGTAGCTCCTATTAATGCCTAACATATTGGGATAGTTAGCATAGAATCTTACCATTGACTTGTTCATGTGAATAAATCCTGTCCTACTTTTAAAATATTTATATCTTTCAAGGTAAAAAACACTTTCTTTTAGTTGCCTGACACTTAGTTGACAGTAAATTCACCAAACAAATGAATGATCAAAAGACTGGTGAAAGTTAAGTTCTGGATTAAAGAATACAAAGTCTCTATGAAGATTTCTATAAGATGTCTCAGGGTATGTGGTATTAAGTTAATTAATTATTCATTCTCCTTGATCAGGGATTCTTTGGCAGTAGCTTTTGAAATTTAATGTTTTTTTCTGTTTTTGTTTAATATCTCTTCATTTTCAAATTAGCATTATCTTTGAAAACTTTATTTTCTTATCATGAGATGAATTCTTCTTTTCTTTCTAGCATCCGGTGTTAGATGAACCAATAGCAGAAGCTGTCTGTATTATAGCTGATATGGATAAATGGACTGTTCAAGTGGCCAGTAGCCAGAGACGAGTGACAGATAATAAACTGGGAAAGGAAGTACTGGTTTCCAGTCTTGTTTCCAATCTGCTTCATTCCACTCTTCAACTTTATAAGCATAATTTGTCTCCAAACTTTGTAAGTATGTGTAAGGGTTGAATTACTTTGAGCATTCTGATAGATGACTAAACTCTTGCTTCATACGTGCCTACATTAAATATTGCTCCTAGTTTCATCACTGTTTTTCTGAAAGAAGGTATTAGGGACTGACTGTTTTGAGTTGCCCCCCCAAACTCATAAGCTGAAGCCCTAAACCTCAATGTGACAGTTTTTGGAGATGAGGTCTTTGGGAGGTAATTAAGGTTAGATTAGGTCTTAACGGTGGGGCCCTTGTGGTGGTATTAGTAGCCTAATAAGACGAGGAAGAGAGAGAAAAATTGTTCTCTCTCTACTGTGTATGGACACAGGGACAAGGCAGCCATCTGCCAGCTGGTAAGAGAGCCCTCTTTAGAACCCAGCCATGCCTGCATCATGATCTTGAACTTCTAGCCTCCAGAACCATGAGAAAATAAATCTGTGTTGTTTAAACCACCTAGTCTATGGTATTATATTATGGCCATCCAAGCTAAGACAGAAGGGGATGTATCCATGTTTTTATATTCTGATTTCAGCAGCCAGAATCTTTGATCATGTGCGGTATAGTCATTCAACATCTCCAGGCTTTGTATAGAATGCCAGTGCATTCTGGATCCTTATTGTCATGTCGTCACTTTATATGATCTCTCTTTGTAATATTGATAACCTCTTATTAAAGACACCATTTCTAACTTTCAAGGTTCTTTCTCTTGTTAAGAGAACTGTAACATAGCATAGCTAAAGAGCTCTGTAGATCAACATAATAAAAGCCATCTTTGACAAACCCATAGCTAACATCATATTCAACGGTAAAAGACTGAAAGCATTTCCCCTAATACCAAGAACAAGACAGTAATATTCATTTTCACCACTTCTATTAAACATGGTACTGGAAGTCCTAGCCAGAGCAGTTAGGCAAGAAAAAAAACAAAAATCTTCAAAATTGGAAAGGCAGAAGTAAAATTATCTGTGTTTACAGATGACATGATCTTATATGTAGAAAACATAAAGATTGTACCAAAAAAACTAGTAATAGGCAAATTAAACAAATTTGCATTTTATAAAACATGCCAAAATAAGTTGTATTCATGTACACTAGCAATGAACAATCTGAAAAGAGAATTAAGAAAACAGTTCCACTTACAATAGCATCAAAAAGAATAAATTACTTAGGAATAACACCAAGGAAACAAAAAGCTTGTATACTGTAAACTACAAAACATTCCTGAAAGAGATTAAAGAACAACATAAGTAAATAGAAGCACATCCCATGTTCATGGATTGGAAGACTTAGTATTATTAAGATGTCCTTACTACCCAAAGTATAGATTCGATGCAATCCCTATCAAAATCCCAATGACGCTTTTTGCAGAAATAGAAAAACTCATCTAAAAATTCATTAGGAATCCAAGGGACTTCAAAAAGACAAAACAGTCTTGGAAAAGAACAAAGTCAGAGGACTCATACTTCTGATTTCAAAACTTACTACAAAACTATAATAATTGAAACATTGTGGTACTGGCATAAGGACAGGCATACAGACAAATGGAATAGAGTGGAGATCTAAAAAATAAACCCTCACATATGAGGTTAATTGATTTTCAGCAAGGGTGCCAAGACCATTCAACAGAGAAAGGAGTCTTTTCTACGAAAGATGCTGAGAAAAGTGGATAGCTACAAGCAAAAGAATGAAGTTGAGCCCTTATCTTATGTCCTACACAAAAATGAACTCAAAATGCATCAAAGACCTAAACTTAAGAGCTAAAACTATAAAACTTACAAGAAAACATAGGGGATAATCTTCATGACATTGGATATAGCAGTGATTTCTTGAATTTGACACCAACAGCACAGGTAACACAAGTAAAAAATAGATAAATTAAACTACATCAAAATTAAAAACTTCTGTTTGTCAGCTATCAACAGAGTGAAAAGATAACCCACAGAATGGGACAAAATATTTGCAAATTGTATATCTGAAAAAGGATTGATACCCAGAATATATAAAGAACTCCTATACCTCAACAACAAAAAGTGAACAATTAAATTTAAAAATGGGCAAAAGACTTGAATAGACATTTCCCCAAAGAAAATATGTAAATGGCCATTAAGCACATGAACACATATGTTCAACATCATTAGTCATTAGGGAAATGCAGATAAAAACCACCGTGAGATGCCATTTAATACCTGTAAGGATGGCTATGATCAAAAAACCACAACATATAGTAAGTATTGGCCAGGATGTGGAGAAATTGAAACCCTCACGCATTATTGGTGGGAATGTGAAATGGTGCGGGAGCTGTAGAAAAGTTTGGCAGTTCCTCAGAAAGTTTAACATAGTATTACCATATGATCTAACAGTTCTACTTCTTCATTTATACTTAAATTGAAAGCAGGGATTCAAACAGGTAATTGTATCCTAATATTCATAGCAGCATTATTCACAATAGCCAAAAATTAGAAATAATTAAGTGTACATCAGCAAATGAATAAATAAACAAAATGTAGTATAATACATACAGTGCAATATTTATTCAGCCATTAAAAGGACTGAAATTCTGATAATGGTACAACATGGATGAACTTTGAAAACATTGTGCTAAGTGAGATAAGCCAGACATAAAAGGACAAATATTTTATGATTCCACTTATAGGAGGTGGCATCAAATAGGCAAATTTATAGAGACGGAAAATAAAATAGTGGTTATCAGGGGCTGAGGGGAAGGAGGGAATGTGGAGTTATTGTTTAATAGGTACAGAGTTTCTGTTTGGGATGATGAAAAAGTTCTGAAGTGGACAGGGGTGATGGTTGCACATCATTGTGAATGCCCTTAATGCCACTGAATTATATCCATTAAAATGGCTAATATGGTAAGTTATATATTTTATGTATACATATATTCTGGAGTTAAAATTTTCTTCTCAGGCATTTTCAGCCTCAGCAAGCATTATGGAAAAAACGTACACCGCAGAACAGTAAGTGGGCCAAGAACTTCATTTGGTTGTTTTTTTTCAATAATTAAATAGGTTTTTATTAGGAGCTGATTTTCATTGGCAAGGAATATTCTGCAAGAATTTGCTGTTTTTAACACTTGAAACTCATGTTTTTTCCTCAAACATACATAGCTTCAATTCGCATGAAAAATCACCTGTTTTAATAAATTAAGCAAGTTAATTGATAATCAACAAAATATATATGTTTTACTTTTTAATGTTCCAGCTTAGAAACATCTCTCTTTTAGTAAGGACTGCAGAGCATTCTCTGTGAACTATTGCTAACTGCTTTTTACTCTCCTCGGGAGAATACAGCCTTTCCTGTGTAAATAAATTTGAAATGTACTCATTTATAAGAATGTTACATTTATAAAATTTTGGAATAAAAACATATTGAGGGCCGGGTGTGGCCCGTAATCAAGCCTGTAATCCCAGCACATTGGGAGGCTGAGGCAGGAGGATTGCTTGAGCCCAGGAGTTCTCGGCCAGCCTGGGCTACATAGTGACACCTCATCTTTTTTTTTTTTTTTTTGAGACAGAGTCTTGCTCTGTCACCCCAGCTAGAGTGCGGTGGCGTTATCATAGCTCACTGCAACCTCAGCCTCCTAGGCTGAAGCGATTCTCCTGCCTCAGCCTCCAGAGTAGCTGGGACTACAGGTGTGTGGTACAATGCCTGGCTAATTTTTTCTATTTTTCGTAGAGATGGGGTCTCGCTCTTGCTCAGGCTGGTGTCAAAATTCCTGGCCTCAAGCAATCCTCCTGCCTAGGCCTCCCAGAGTGCTAGGATTACAGATGTGAGCTCGGCCAAAAAAAATTTTTTTTTTGATTGTTGGCATGAACCTGTAGTCCCACTACTTGAGAGGCTGAGGCAAGAGGATCACTTGAGCGTAGGAGTTCAAGGCTACGGTTAGCTGTGATGGCGTCACTGCACTCCAGCCTGGGCAACAGAGAGAGACCCTCTGCACCTTAAAAAAAAAAAAAAAAAAGTTTTGGAAATGAATAGTGGTGATGGTTGCACAACATTTTGAATGTACTTAATGACACTGAATTGTACCTTTGAAAACGGTTAAAATGAGCTGGGCACGGTGGCTCACACCTGTAATCATTGCACTCTGGGAGGCCAAGGAGGGAGGATCACTTGAGCTCAGGAGTTCAAGACCAGCCTAAGCAAGAGCAAGACCCCGTCTCTACAAAAAATAGAAAAAATTAGCCGGGCGTGGTAGTGCGCACCTGTAGTCCCACCTACTTGGGAGGCTGAGGCAGGAGGATCGCTTGAACCCAGGAGTTTGAGGTTGCAGTGAGCTGTCATGACACCACTGCACTGTAGCTGGGGCAACAGAGCAAGACTCTGTCTCAAAAACAACAACAACAAAAAGATTAAAATGGTAAATTTTATGTTATGTGTATTTTACCACAATTAGAACAAAAGAAAAACACTGTGGAAACTAATCTTTGATATGATCCACAAAAAGGTTTATGCTCCTTTATAGCTAAAACTCTACATACTTTTAAAATGTGCTCCAAATTTTAGTTCATGTTGGAGTAATTAAATGGAATTGACAAAAACATTCTGATTTGGAATTTGCCATGACTCAGAGTTGGAAACTGTTTTATGACCTGGTTCTTGGTTCCTCCCTAACTGCAGTGTGTAATGCACCTTGAAGACCGATTGCAGGAGCTATATTTCAAGAGTAAAATGCTCTCTGAATACCTGAGGGGGCAGATGCGTGTTCATGTCAAGGAGCTGGGAGTGGTTCTGGGGTATGTGCATGGTTTCTTTTACAGTTTTGCTTTTTCATTGCTCTGTCTTTAAGCAAGGAATGTTCCTCAGAATTGCCTTTTTTCCTTTTAAGTGTCTTTTCCTGTTAGAAGCTGGGGGGCACTGTTATCATTTAAGTTGCTCTATATCATATAAAAGCAGATTCCCTGTTGTTCACTAATCTGAAAGGCGTTTTCCTTGTGCCATTACATTATGTTGAGAATGGAGTCAGAATGAATTAAAGTCTAAATTTTTGTCTTAGAAAAAATAAGTACATACTCATTTTTATCTATTAAATATGTTGTAAACTCATTATTCCAAGCATCTGTCCTGCCTTCCAGAGAGTTGATTGAAGTAACAGAACTCTATGTGAATGCTTGTACATTATCTATATATTATCACTCCTTCCTCATAATCTATATATTTTGTCATTCTACTCTGCAGTTATTGCTTGGAAGGAAACAGTTATCTAAAATGCTAACTGAAAGAAGAGTGGGAAGTTGGCATAGTATACCCCTATTTCATTATGTCCTACAGTCACTTTTCCTTGTTCTAAAGCTGTGTTTGTGTGTGTGTGTGTGTGTGTGTGAAGCATTTTTTGAAATGCTAGTTGAGGAAACTAAAACAAACTAGAACTTTTATCTAATTCATCTTTTACAAAAGGAAAAGAAGCCAACATCATTGAGAACCTACTGTATGTCAGAAACCAAATTAAATTTTTTTATTAGTGTTATTTCTTAATTCTTATAATCATCCTGCAGTGTGTAGGCAGTATTCCAGGTTTGAAATGGATGATTCTGTGAGTTAACATACCAGATGTCACACATTGGTAGAATTGAGTAGGGTTTGAATGACTCTGTATCTTTTTGACCCCAGATCCTATTCATATATCATAATACCACACTGTTGTTGAAGTCCTGATGAAGCTTTTGGTTTGAGCAGTACAAAGAGAATTGTTTGCCAATACTTGGGAAATTGGTTACAGGATATAATCTTGTTCTTCTGGGGAATGAGGATTGTGTGTGTTTAATGCCTTTATTTAAAAAAATTTTTTAAACTAGTTTTAAAAATAATGTGCATATAACCAAACTTCACAGTGCATTTTGGCATAAAATGAAAAGTAAGTCATTGTCTTTTTTCCATCAACTTCCAACCCTTTCCCAAGCACTGTTGATGAATTGCTTATTATTATAGAACTTTTTAAAAGATAATGTAAAAAATATAAGTTGATTTATACTGTGTATGTCATTGTGCAACTTGCCTTTTAATATATCTTGAATGTTTCTTCATACAGGCATATACTGATCTATCTCATTCTTTTTAATGGCTGGATAGCGTTTCATTATATGTTGGAATTTAGATTATTTCCAGTTTTTTTGCTATTATAAATCAATGCCAGAATGAATATAAATCTTTGACATTTGTAGGATAAATTCCTTAAAGTAGAATTTTTGGTTAAAGGGCATGTATATTGAATTTTTTATAGATACTTATATTTTGATAGTAGTGGATGCTATCCAGAAAGTACCAGTATAAATTCCTACAAACAGCAAGATGCAGGTTCTTCTTACTACTGGCTATTACCAAATTTTTAAATATTTGCCAAGCTACTAGTTGAAAATGGCATCTGATTTTATTCAAATTTCTCTAACCATGAGTGACTCTGAGTAACTTTTTCTGTGTTTATTGGCATTTTTTCTTTTCTTTTACCATAAATTTGGGTAGGATGCATTTTTAAGAAACTCCTGTTACACTTCCAGTACGTCTTATTGTAGAAACATTTTTATCTAAAACAATCTGTATGCACACTGTTACTATATTATTATACTAGATTGTAGTTTTTAGACATTGTGCCTTGCCCCAAAGGCATGTTCCATCAACAGATCAGTGAGATACTTTCCTCCAACCATTACTTTGTTACCCTTGAGTTTCAGAGGCTTTTCTTTTTTTAAACCTGTGGTTTGGGTTTTACTTACTAAAAAATTTCCAACTTTTGTTATCATCAACTTTCTTATTAACCTTTTCCATTTGCCCAAGATGGCATAAGTACTTAACTGCTGAGGTACAGTGACTGTAAGGTAGTGGTCATTGCCTGTAAGGTAGTGGTCATTGCCTGTAGGATTCATGTCCTAGGTACAGAAAATCTGAACTGAGATTTTTTCTTTCCCCCCTTTATTTCAGGATTGAATCCAGTGATCTTCCTCTTTTGGCTGCTGTAGCAAGTACTCACTCTCCATATGTTGCTCAGATACTGCTTTAACATGCCTAAAGGTTGTTAGAAATTGGTGGAAGGATAAGTAGAAACCAAGGAAGCATATACAACATGCATTTACAGAGATGTTTTCACTGTTAGACTTCCATCTGAATGAATCAGTCATCAGGGTATCCTGCATTGCATTACATATTCAGTGTACATCAGATGGCTTTTTCTTTTTGACTGGACTTTTGGGTGGTGGTAGATTTTTAACCAAGTGAAGTTAAAGCAACATAAATAATTTTGGGGAAAAACATTTAAAAAGCCAAAGTGTAACTTAACAAATTTCTGCAAAATGAATATTATCAAGGAATTTCATGTGATCACTACAGTGTTGTCACAATTTATAAATAACAACAGATGTCTCATGGTTTAATGGCTCAGAAATAGTCATTTTATTAGTTTTTAATTCTTTATTTCTAAGGTACAGAGATATATAAAACCTAGATTATTTGTTATTTTGTTTTGCAATTCAAAACAGATAATTTCTGGTTATTTCTCAAAGTATTTTGAACAGTCTGTTAATAATAACAAACTCAGAATAATGAGTGTAAATGTATGTTATATTATCTACCCAACTGTACATATGTATCTATTTTTTTAAAAAGCAGAGGTAGAAATACAAGATTGATAACATGCCTTTTTAAAAAAATATTTTCAACTAGTACTAACTATATGTAAGATTGAAATGTTACTTTCTGGTGATTTTTCTGTTTCACACACTCTAAAATATAAGTAAAGCCAATCTGTTTTTAAGGCTGAGGAATGTAGATTCCAAAAATAAAAATACTACTTTATACCATTTGTTTATAAGTGTGAGCTAATTCTTATAAATAATAATATTTACACATTCACTAATTTAATGAATGAAAACTAGAATTAAAAATTACACCAAAGCATTGGCAAAAATAATACTATTTTCTTTAAAAGTGCTCAGGTAGCCAAGGCCCTTGCTTTTGGTATCAGCCCTTCTTGAAACCATAGGAGCCAAATATTTGTTTCACTGCTTAATAATTTTCTATTTACACTAATAGAACTCATAACTTAAAATTATTCTCTTTTCTCTAAGAGCCCCTCCCTTCTAAAAGCTAATTTTTTTCAAAGATTTCCACTTCTCAGTCGTCTTTGTATATATTATAGAGTGTTGCTCATAAGGAAGGCTAATATGGAACCAAACTCTTGTAAGTAATGTAAATAGAAAGATGGGAAGACAAAGTTTTCAATATGCTCTACTACCTCAGTTTACTTGAATACTACATTGTAGTTTATTCTTTGCTTATCTAGTCTAAGATACTTTTGACGCCAGAAGTAGACTTGGTTTCTGCTTTCATTAACTATTTTCATCATAATTAATTGATTAACTAAAAAAAGAAAACTACTTGCTTATTCACTTATTAAATACATTAACTATATAATACACATCCATTCTTGCTGTTTAAATTTTCAGTAATTAATGAAAAATTTTTGTGGTTGGTTTTTGAACTTAAATTTATAACATTTGGTTACATTTTGCCTTGCTCGTTATGTATTCAAGATATCTCCAACTAGACAAAGAAGAAATAGTTATTTTAATGGAATGTAAACCTGAAATTGGTGTGCCTGCAGTCTGGCCCATGTCCCATTAGCTGGTCCCAGTTAGTACCTGAGTCTCCCATGGATGACTTGCTGCCAAAGAGTGTTTATTTTCTTTGGCTTAATTTTATTACTCCATTCATTAACATAATTCTTCTGTTGTCTAATTTGGAATACTATGAGTCAGTCTCTTTGGCAGAATTCAGAATATAGAAAAGTTCATATGTGTGCCATTGGACATTATTTTTTGATTATAGCTCAGAATAATATGTATCAGGTAGATAATATCTGTTTCTGGATGTTTTCTTAATCATCAAACTATTCTCTATTTGAAATGTCTGAAGAATTACCACTTAGAAATTCTAGTCTTCAATAAGTGGATGGCTCATGCTACTGTTAACTCTTAAAGCTAAGCTTTGCTGGGAAGGAAAAGGCCTATAGCTTCTTAAAGAATCATTAATCCTTACAGGATTCCTCAGTTTTATAATTCCTAACCCTTCTATAATTTCTGTTACTTTCATTATAGTCATTCTTTCCTTACAAAAAGCCCAAGGAACGAGCTGCTACTTCTTAAAACTGTGGTCATTATGATGAATGTTGAAAGGGTTTTAGCCTGTTTGAAGTAATTTTTTTCAACTTATGGTACAGACAGGTGTTACATATCAGAAAAACCTGTTGTTGCAACAGGAAATGAAAAAGGGATCTTTTAAATTGTGGAATTAAAACTAATTTTTCTTGTATATAAAGTAATTAGTTTGATTTTAAATATTCTGGCATTTATTAATGTGTCTTAATTTTGAGTTTGAAAATGTTAAGTGCAATAAAAACATACTTGCACAGATTTCATTTTGTTGCAATTGGCATACTCTGGGGATGATCACTAAAAAAACCAGATTTTCCATAATGCCTACTTCTAGTAGATGTCTTATGAGAATATTCTGCTTTCTTTAAGTTATTTAGATGGTGGATATGTAAAATGTACGTACTTGTTCCTTGTCTATATACATTTCTCAAATGTACACCTGTATTATAATAACCTCCCAGTTCTAGGGGAAATTTGTGCAATAAATACACATGTCAATTTGATGGATGATGTTGGTCTTTCTTTCATGTGTTAGTAAGGTATATGTAACATTATGGACTCTGGTGTCAGACCACCTGGATTCTTGTCTGAAGTTTGACACTTTCCATATTGGTAATTTAGTAGTATCTACTTCATGAGGTTGTTGTGAGAATCAAGTGAAATAATGAATATCAAGAATTTAGCTCAATGCTGGTACAGCCCAAATGCTTGATAATTTTTGGCTGCTTCTTTTACCAGGTAATCTGTCCAGCCTTCCTTTTGTGGCCCCCACTTGTTTGGGGGAGAATTTTTAACATATGTTCTTATGAATAAAAACATAGTAACAAAAAATATAGTTGTGTCTTCTTATGCCTGACCTAATCCTCATGATGACAAATTGAAAATTTCTTTAAATGCATTTATGAAAGCAAACTGAACCCCATAAACTAAAACCTAGAAAAAGCCATGTAAAGCTGGTAAGAACGTTGCATCCAGTAGAGATTACTATAGACTTTACACTTAGACAAAAAATTGGCCAATTTTTTGGGTTCTAATCCTGGTTTGTTCACTAATTTTAATTTTACTCTGAGCAAGTCTGTCCTTTTAATCTGCATTGTAGGAAAGTCAGCTCTTCCATCAGTCCTTAGTGCTTGGTCTGTAGAAGTATTTCACCCTTGGTAGGCTTTTGGGGAAGCTGCCTTCCTCAGGCTAGGTTGATTTAGGCAGAGTTATATCTGGAGGCAAGACTAGACTCTAGGGGCTTTTTGGAGTACCTATTTTCATATAATATTACATGTATTACCTCCTACATTCAACTGAAGGAAATAAGTGGTCCGTTTTAAACAGAGAGGTAGTATCAAGTATTTGGGAAGCAACCATCAGATAATTTAGAGGTTTATAATTGGCAACATTTCTGAGGAGAATGGAGGACTGATTTTGCTAATGAGAAATGGAGATACAGAGAATTTAATGTGATTATCTGAAGTCATACATTCTTTTCTGTGTGGACCATCTAGTGTCTCGGACCAGAATGGGTTTCCCAACTAGTATGTGGTGAGAGATGTATTGTAAAGATATCCGGAATTTCTTCATTTGTCTTTGCCAATGTGAAAGGTAGGGGTGGGGTGGCAAGTGAGACCAAACCTGAGCTGAAAGGGCAAGGGGGGTGTAAATTATAGCTCTGAGTGGGAAGAGCTTACCCAGATAGAAAAGAGGAAGATGAAGCCAGGGTGTAGTGCTTCCTGTCCTTGCTCTGTAGTGCAGACTATGGGCTAGGCCACATTTGCTCTAGATTTAAGATTGAGACTTCCCTAAAAAAAAGAAAATATAAGCAGTCCAACACAGATTTTTAAAGAATATGTGAAATTCCCTCCCATTATTTGTCAGGAGAACTTTAGTGGGCCTTTTGGTCTTAAAGCATGTGCTCAGGTACCACCTCTCTGAAAGAGGCAGCCTTGCAAAATTAACAGGAAAGTATCTAATCTCGCAATTTCCTAGTAACAGTTAAAGTCAATCCTATGAATTCTCTCACTAACAGGCACCCTGTTTTGCACAACTTGTTAAAAGGTCTGAACAGATGGAAAAGAGATATAAATCTCTCTCTTTCAAAATTGCTTTGAGAATCTGCTTTTACAGAGTTCCTGAGTGAACAGTAGGAGAACAAGCCTCAGGCCTCAGCCATATCTCCAGGGCAGAGTTACATCTGCGATAATCCCTTCTCCAGGGAAAGGCCAGAGAGCCAACCCTTGGACTTTGACATCCTGTCGCAGCTTCTGTTATCATCTTGCCATCTTGCCACCCAGAAGAAAGAAAGGAGTGGATGCAGCAGTTTCTCACAGCAAGCACTATTTTTTTCTTTCACTTTGTCCCCATAAAAGCCAACCAGCCTCTTGGCATCTGGACAAGCGCCTCACTTCTCTTTTGAGTGCCTTGCCACACAACTCTGCTCTCTCTTTTTCCGGCCCTATTTCCACCAAGGAAGAGTAAATAAACTTCTTCCTATCTTCAACTTCGTCTGGAGAAATCATTCTCAAAACCTATATGCACTCTCTACCCTAACACTCTCCCCCAGGGAACCAGAAGACCAGGTCCCCTTATCACCTTTCCTTTAAAAAGAACTTTACTACTGGCACATAGGGGTGGGGAACCTGTGGCCTCAAGGCCACATGTGGCCCTCCAGATCCCCAAGGGCAGCCCCTTGACTGAATTCAAACTTCACAGAACCCTCAATGCTGCAATGCTGTCTGATAAGACCTCCCATAGATAAACCTGTCTTTACCCTAAGGAGAGTATTAAGTTGATGAGGCTTGAGCTTCCCTCCCTTCCAAGTGACTGTCTTAAGTAAGGGTGGTCGTAAACACATGCCTTTACATTCACGTCAGTGCTCCAATTCAGATTATTGATAAAGGCATTCCTTTCCTAAATTGTCTCTCAAGGCGAAAAACAAAACTGTCAATGAAATATCATACAAATACAAAGGAGTTATTGTTATTTCCTCAAACTTGTGATACCACTCTTGTGGGATGTGTTTGGTCTACCCTCCTTAACTACAGTACAGGGGCTGAAGTTAAAATGGGTCAGATTACTCCAGAACCTGAGTTAGTTTAAAGTGGTTCTCAAACCTGGTTGCAGATTAGAAACACCTGGGTAGCTTTTGAAAAATGTGAATTCCAAGACCCCACCCCCAGAGATTCTGATTCAGTGGTAACAACTGACCTTCTGAATTTGGGCCAGAAAATGCTCTTATTTTTCTACTAGTGCTGACTCAATCTCCAACCTTCCCCAAATGACAATTCCTTACTTCCTTCCAGGTGCTATTAAAACCAGAGCTGTTTACTCCCACAGTCTTTTTGGTTTGCAGTTATTCTGGAAAGATGGCCATATCATTATGTCTGCTTAATAAGCATTCAGTTTCACATAATGCAACAGGTATCTAGCCAGACATCTTTCTTTGCCATTGGAGAACAATCAAATGCTATCTTCCTGACAGCAAAATGCCCTCTTAGACAGTTCCATTTGTTCATTCAGTAAATATTTATTGAGCACCTATTATGTGCTAGGCATAGGTTTGGGTGCCAGGGATATGGCAGTAAATAACACAAACATTCTTTTTCATTCTCATGGAGTTTGCATGTTTTCCCTCTGGTGGAGGACATAGACAAAAAAATATATATGCATGTGTAAATTTACTTATATGTAATGTGCTGTCATGTAGTAGTATAACACAAAAACAAGGAGTTAAACTAGTTATTTAAAATGTATAACCATGTTTTTATTTTCCCACAATTTAATAAATTACTTGCATTCAAACCATTAATTTTTTTCTTTCAGATACAAGTTAATGCTGGTAGGTATTAGAACTTTTACTGTCTCTCCTCACTTTTTCCACATACACAACACCATAATACAAGATGGTAAAGGACAAAGTAGATTTTGAAAATGTATAGTCACCATGGGTATTAATGTACTGTTTTTACTGTTGTTGTCTTATGATAAAACCTAATTAAGTTACTTCTGTATGCTTCATTTTCTCCTGTGAAATAGTCAAGACATAAATCCTCTTGGGAGTGCAAGGTCTCACTCTATTGCCTGGGCTAGAGTGCAGTGGCATGATCATAGCTCACTGCAACCTCTGACTTCTGGGCTCGAGATCCACCTCAGCCTCCTGAGTAGCTGGGGTTACAGGTGTGCACCACCACCTGGCTAATTTTTTGTAGAGATAGAGGTCTCGCTATGTTGAGAAGACTGGTCTTGAACTCCTGGGATCAAGTGATCCTCTCACCTTGGCCTCCCAAAGTGCTAGGAATATAGGTGTGAGCCCCCACACCTGGCCTCTCATGTAATCTTAATACTGTTCAAACCACAAGGGGGTTTTGGTCGAGGTCTACTTGTTTGTCACACAAAGATCTAATTGTTGACACGAGGATCGCCAAGAAAGACAGGAACTAATACAACAGATGTGAGGAGAACAGAAGCTGTCTGAAATCCATCTCTCTAACTAAAAGAGATTCTGGGCTTTTGGAGGAAGAGCCCCGTGCCTTGGGGCAGGTCATGGTGTAACTATTAGGTTATTATGAGGTCGGATTTCCTTAAGCACTAAGTTTGACAGCTGATATCTCTGATACTTCATTTTGACACTTCTTGTTTTATTTTTATTGTGAAGGTACATCCTCATTCTTTCAAACACATGGTTTGGCTTGTGATAATCTTTCAAACTTTCTTTTAGAGCAATTTTTATGAAGCCATGGATTAAGTCAAAAATTCAAGTTATTTTCTAGTATGAGTTCTGTCATGGAAACAAAGCGGCACAGCCAGCTCAAAATATCAACGAAGTATTTGGGAAGGATGTGGCTAATGAACGCACAGTACGTTGATGGTTTGAGAAGTTCCGTTCTGGTGATTTTAATCTTGAAAATGAGCCACACGGGCAAACTGAGACCAAGGTGGATAATGATGAGCTGAAAGCTGTAGTGGAAGCGAATCCATCTCAACCTAAACGTGAATTAGCAGCAAGGTTTGACATTACTATTCCAACAATATTGGACCGTTTGAAACAAACGGGCAAGGTAAAAAAGCTGGAATAGATGGGTACCACGTGAATTAAATGAGCGTCAGAAGAGAAATCATCTTGAAACTTGCCTTTCTTTGCTGTCACATTTCTACACCGTATTGTTATGTGTGATGAAAAATGGATTCTTTTAGACAATTGCGAGCATTCGGCACAAAGGTTGGATAACAATGAAGTGCTGAAACACTGTCCAAAACTGAATATTCATCAAAAAAAGCTAATGGTGTCTGTCTGTGGTCCAGTGCTGGTATTATCCACTACAGCTTCATGAAACCTGGTCAATTGATTACAGTGGATGTCTACTGCAACCAAGTGGATGAATTGATGAGGATGCTTGTGATTAAGCAGCTGAGATTGGTCAATAGAGACAGGCCAATCCTCTTGCAAGACAACATGTCACACAAACAACGCTGCTCAAACTAGAGGCTGGACTGGGAAACTCTCTGGCATCCACTGTATTCACCAGATCTTGCACCAACTTACTACCACTTCTTCCAGGCTTTGGACCACTTCTTGCAAGGAAAAATATTCAATTCTCAACAAGCTGTGGAATTTCCCTTTGCGATTTCATTGCCACTCATTCTTCAGGCTTCTTTGCTGCTGGCATAAACAAGCAACCTTTAAGATGGCACAGCTGTGTCAACAGTTTAGGCACATACTTTGATTAATTGTACTACTTCTTGTTTGAGATATAATAAACTAAACTTTTGATTTGAAATCAGACATTTCATATTTAATGACCTAATAATAAGGGGCTAAGTGTACCAGAGCAGGTGGTGGGGGATGGTGATTCTTGGCATCAGGAATCTTGCTCAGGGGCCTTAACTCCTTTGTCTTACAGAAAATCTACCCTTTCTGGGAAATAACTTAAAAGGTCAAGTAGTTAAGGGAGAGAATTATATAGGAGTCATTGAAATTTGTTTAATGGGGGGCTGGTTATATTAAGTGAATCCTTAAGCAATAGGTCCTTTACTACCATTTTACAGATAGGGAAACTTAAGTTCAGTTATATTAAATAACTTCAAGTCACTTAATTAGAAGTAGTCTATTAAAGACAAATTCAGGTCTGTTTGCCCCTCAAGTCCAAGTTCATGGTGATTATGCTTTGGTTCCTTCTCCCTCTTTCAAAATATTGATGTGACTCTGGAAATTGAACCTTACAATTGAAAGGATAAACTTTTTCTGTGATCCTGGGCAGACCTTTAAGAGAGGCTATGTTTATACACAAAAAAAATGAGGAAAATGGGTCTTCTGTAACACCTGATGATTTTTCCACACTTTATTTCTAGAATGCCTGAGCCACAACTTCCCTGGTAAGATTTTTGTCCTATACTTGAAAAAGAGATGTGCTAATAGTATGTTGTAAACTTCAAGTTTGGGCAATCCCCAGGACCAACGGAAAACACAGCCCTTACTGACATCAGCCGTTATTACCAGGTCCCAGAAACGGTAAATGTTGCAGCCTGAATTCTCCTTTCCGTTTTGTTACTCTAAAATATAATTTTAATTCTTACCATGTCATTAAAAAATTACTGCGAATCAGTCATTTGAAAAGCACGTCATAATAATAAACTATCTTGAGTTATTTAACGAACTATGCTAGCTGCTGTGAGAAATACTAAGATATACCCAAATGTGGTCATAGCTTCCAAGGAGCTTAAAATTCAGTGGAAAGGACATGCCCGTGGTGGCGCCAAAGTGAGGAACTGTGATTAGTGCGGTCCACCTATGCACAATTGAGAAAGGGTGAAAAGGACTGTTCCGGAACGATGGATTCTGGAATTATGTCAGTGAGCTTATTGTCGAAACAGCCCCCGCAGCTGTCTGGCTCTTCTGAAGGGTGGTAGGTTTTTCTTACCAAGGGAAATAAAGCGAAATCGGCTTTATTCTGTCTGTCCGGAAGCAGACTATAATGTAAAAAGTTGTGCGAAAGCGGCCACTTTTGAGTCCAGGCAACCCTAAGCCCACTTGCCTGAGGGCGGACAATGGGCGGAGGGATGGCTCACCTGGGGACGGGTTATGTGACCGCAGTCTATACTTAGCTTTGCGACAAAGTGGTAACCGTGAGCTGTCCAACCTGGCTTAATGCCGTGAAGCTTTGCTTTCTCTGCCTCGGTCTCAGGACTTCCGTCTTGAACAAAACAAGCACTTCTCTGTGGGCAGCTTTCACAGCAGATTTCGCATTAGTAAAATAGACGAGGGGGAGAGTGTGCGTGAACTTCCTTGTTTGCCGAATGGCGGCTTCTACTTCCGCACGTTCTCCAAGAGCCGTGGAAGTTGCGGAGAGGGAGCGCAAACCCGGACTTTGCCACGCCCCGGACTTCCGGATTTGGGGACACGGTTCTGCCCCATCAAGCTATTTTTGCCCGGGCTCTTACGGCGTGTTTCCGTTCCCTCCACCGGAAGCTGGGGAGGCCGGAGCCACATTTCGAAGGCAGATTCCGTGACGAGTTTAGGGGAGGTCTCGCGACGTGTCTCTAAATCTCACGAAGGGCTGGAAAAAGGCCTAACTTCACCGCCCCAGTTCTTACGTTACCACGGAGTCACTGCCTTGGGCGTTCATTAGCCTGCGCGTGCGTGCTGCGCGTGCGCACTTACTCCCCCCGCCCCCGCGCGGGCTTCTCTCTGGCCAGTCGCGCGTGGGCTGAGGCCCTGGGCGGGCGTTGCGAAGGGTTGTTTGCTTGAGTTCCGACCCCTCTACGGTCCGAAGTTCCCTCCCTGGGAAGGGGCGCACCCCCTACCTAGGGTGAATGAGCTGCCGCGTGGGCTGCTAAGGGCAGGCTGGGGAGCACCCGGACCGCGGCCATGAACTCACCCGTGGACCCCGGCGCTAGGCAAGCGTTAAAGAAGAAGCCACCTGAGCGGACCCCCGAGGTAAGGACAGTCGACCCTGGTGCGCCTCCCACCGTCCAGCAGACAGCATCCTCCTGTCGTCCCGAAACCCGCGGCGACTGTCCGCTTGCCAGAGCCTCGCACCTGCTGCCGGGTATCTGTTCTCTGCGTCTCTCGGCCCTGATCCAGGCCCTTGTCGCGGGCGGGGTGGCGACCGCCTTTTCTGCCAGTGGTGCGGTCTTATCCGCACACAGGTCTTTGCCGGGGACTTCCTGGTGTCGTTTATAGAAAGGCACCATTACTAAATCGTATTTTCTGAGATGGGTAAAATGTGGGTCTCAGGTTGCCCGTACATTTAAGTAGACTATGAAAAACGAGGTAGAAATTGTAAGGAAACAGTTTCAGCCATGTTATTAAGAAATAACTTTTCTTTAAAGGTCCCTGAAATAATGTGCAGTTGCCTAAGAAAAGATGGAAGTTTTCAAAGTCAGTTTAAAACTTTGCATCCAGTCAGGTGATGAATTCTGTGGTGGTCGATGGACGTTTAAAGACGTAGGTACTTTTCGAGACCGTCAGTGGGAAATTTTATAATCTTTTGTGCTTGGATCCAAAATTTGCCGTGTTGGGTTAGCAGTAATGGGCATCAGCTTAAAAGATTTTCATTTGACTTGAAAGCTAGTTTTCAGGCACATAACTAAAACCTGTTAGCTTCGCGTATCCTATAGAGTGCTTAGATTTTTGAGGAAAGTTTTCCCTGATTTGGAGAAGTTTCTATAATAAACGCTAAGTTTCCTAAACCAAAAAACAGAAACTGACAACGACGTGAATGGATTATTGTGTTGTTTATAATTGTAATAAGTGAAATGAAATGCTTTTGTTAATTCTTCCTAAGTCATTTTTGAGTTTTTCAGACTTACAGTGTGTTGCATAGTAAGTCTGAGTAACTTTGGGCTGACCTTTTGGGACATGACATTACTGAAGCTGTAACTGAAGCCATGATAAGTCAACTTTGGTTATTGGAGATCCTGATCTTTGCATAGGAACAATGTAAATTCTACCACTTTCCAGAGTCCTCTTTTTGAGATCTACGTTTATAATGCCATGTGTCTTAATTTCCCTGTGATGCTTCTTGAAGTCAGTGTGAGCTAATTAAAAGCATTCACTTTGAGTAAGTGAATTCTCCCACAGCTTTTATAGTATAAGAAAATATTATGCAAGGCTTACAATGTGTACTGTAGGTTTTACTTTTAAACATTACTTATTTATGCTAAATTCACATTTTAATGGGAAAATCCTACTTCTCTTTAATGGCAGAATGACCTAGTTTGAAATTGTCTATTTTTGAGCCTTAGAAAATTTTCTAAACTGTTTATGACGTTATATTGGCCAGTGTGTACTAAGTACTTTATCTTGTTTTACTGAAACAGCAGCATTGTTCGAGGGAATACTAAACGACTGCCCATAGTATACAGAATATAGCTCTGATATCTAGCAAGATAGCATGTTAACTGCTTGATTCATTGGCAGTGCTTTTGAATGAGTGTAGAATTTGTTTGGGTTACAAAAGTATGAATAAGGAAATGGTAACCTGAATCCTAGTGATGATTTGTTTGTAATAAATAATTTGATGAAATTCTCACAAGTTCATTTGTGTTTTCAGAAGATCCTTTTTTAGTGGACGTTTAAGGGTCTATTATAAATATATTAACTCAATAATTATTTATTGAGAGCCTACCAGTTCAAGGCATTATTTTGTGCACTAGGATGTATCCATGACAAAATAGGCCTGCCGTAGTAGTACTTACATTCTAATGGAGTTAGGAGAGGGGAAAGCAGATAACTAATATAATAAGTAAGTAACACAATATGTTAGCTAGCAATTGCTATTAAAAAAAAAAAAAAGCAGAATGAGAGGGCTTGGAAGCAAGGGGCAATGGCTGGGTTGCAATAAGGTGGTTTGTGTTGTCCTGGTTGAGAAGATAACTTTTGATCAAAGACTTGGTGCATATGATGGAATTAGCTATGGGGATATATGGGAAGCTTTCCAAGCAGAGGGAACAATCATTACAAAGGCCCTGTGATGAGAGCATGTCTTGGTGCATTCCAGGGATATCAAGGAGCTTTGAGTGACTGGAGACGGGTGAACAAGGGGGAGAGTAGTAAGAAATGAAGTCAGAAAGGAAATAATGGCATAGGATAGGGCATATCATGTAGAACTTGCCAAATCATTGTAGGTTATTTGACTTTTATTTTGAGTAAACGGAGGAGCACTAAAAGGTTTTCAAGCAGAGGAGTGATGTTATCCTACTTAACTTTTTTTTTTTTTTAAGCGATGTACCTCCCCTATGTTGCTCAGGCTGGCCACGAACTCCTGGGCTCAAGTGATCTTCTTGCCTCAGTCCTGCCTCAACTTCAAGTAGCTGGGACTACAGGTGTGCACCACCATGCCTGGCTATCCTATGTGAAAAACTTTAACAAAAAAAAAAAAAAAAAAAGAGTCTCCTGGCTGCTGTGTTGAGAATAGATTGTTGGGGAGTAAGGGTAGAAGCAGGAAGTTAAAGGCAATTGCATTAAATCAGGTAAGAGATGATGGTAACTCAAACTAAAATGATAGAGCGATAGTAGTGGAAGTGGTGAAAAGTAGCCAAAGTTTGGAAATATTGTGAAAGTTTAGCCAGAGGATTTGCTAATGGATTAGATGTGGACTTTGAGAGAAAGAGAAGAATCAAGCATGATTTCAAGGTTTTTGGCCTAGATAACTGGGGTGTTGAGTTATCATCAAAGAGAATTTACACTGTTGTCAAAGAAATGAGGAAAGCTGCAGGAGAGAAATAGGTTTTGGGAGCCAAGATCAGAAATTCAACTTTGAACATGTCAGATTTGAAATGTTTGTTAGAATGTTGAGTAGTAAGTTGCACATACAAATTTATATTTCTAAGAGAAGGCTGGCCTGGAGATAGAAATTTTACAGTCATCAGCTTATAGATATTATTTAAAGTCATGAAACTGGATGCAGTTACCAAGATAGTGAGTGTAGATAGAGAATAGAAGAGGACTAAAGACAGTGAGTGTCATCAGCACTATCGCTGTAAGGTCTGAGTACAGGAGCAGAAACTAGCAAAGGAGAATGAGTGGGAGCAAACAGTATAGTAGGAGAAAAACCAATAGAGAGTTTGGAAGTCAAGTTAATAAAGTATATAATAGAAGGGGATAAAATTCAGCTTAATTTATGTAGCTTATTTTTCATTGAGTATCTCCTGGGTGCAAAGCGTTATGAAATATATACAAATGGATAAGAATCAGTGTATTGAAACTTTGTAATCAGGTGCTGGCATTATATAATTAATGAGTAAAGAACTCTTCTGTGTGTTTCTAGGACAAAATTAATGGTTCCTTTATTTTGAACCATATGTTGTCCTTGGGTGAAACTCTCAACTCAGGCATTATCCTAGTAAGCCAGACACTGAGTATGGACACATTGTAGTGTGCCATTTAGATACCTTTCTAACACAGATTTTATTTGGCCATTTGTCCTACTTTATAGATCCAGCGTCCACAGAATATTCTTTCCTGAGCTACTTCTCTGATTTCCTTTTCCAGTTTGCAAAGATTTTCTTATGGAAAATTTTAGACTTAAATACTCTGTGGGAAGTTAAGTGCTCTAAAACAACAAAAGCTGTTAAGGTACAGGCATACCTCTGAGATATTGCAGGTTTGGTTCCAGACCAACACAATAAAGCCAGTCACACAAAATTTTTTGTTTGCCAGTGCATATAAAGTTGTGTTTACACTATAGTGTAGTTTTTTAAGTGTGCAATAGCATTATGTCTTAAAAAACAATGTACATGGCTTAATTGAAAAATATTTTATTGCTTAAAAAAATGCTAACAATTATCTGAGCCTTCAGTGAGTCATCCATCACCTTTTAGGTGGAGGGTCTTGCCTCAGTGTTGATAGCTGCTGACTGATCAGGGTGGTGGTTGCTTGCTGAAGGTTGGGGTAGCTGTGGCAATTTCTTAAAATAAGACAACAATGAAGTTTGCTGCATCAATTGACTCTTCCTTTCAGGAAAGATTTCTCTGTAGCATATGATGCTATTTGATAGCATTTTATCCACAGTAGAACTTCTTTCAAAATTGGAGTCAGTCCTCTCAAACCCTGATGCTGCTTTATCAATTAAGTTTATGTAATATTTAAATCCTTTGTTGTCATTTCAATAATGTTCATACTTCTTCACCAGAAGTAGATTCCATCTCAAGAAACCACTTTCTTTGCTCACCCATAAGAAGCAACCCCTCATCATTAAAGTTTTATCGTGAGATTGCAGCAATTCAGCATATCTTCAGGCTCCACTTCTCATTCTAATTCTCTTGCTATTTCCAACACATCTGCAGTTATATTCTCCACTGAAGTCTTGAACTCTTCAAAGTCATCCATGAGGGTTGGAATCCATTTCTTTCAAACTCCTGTAATGTTGATATTTTGACCTCCATCCATGATTCATGGATGTTCTTAATGGCATCTAGGTGGTGAATCCTTTCCAGAAGGTTTTCAATTTATTATTACTTTGCCGAGAGCATCAGAGGAATCACTGTCTATGGCATTTATAGCCTAACAAAATGTATTTCTTAAATAAGACTTGAAGGTTGAAGTTACTCCTTGATCCATGGTCTGCAGAATGGTGGTGGTTTTAGCAGGTGCAAAAACAACATAAATCTCCTTGTGCATTTCCATCAGAGCTATTGGGTGACTGGGTGCATTGTCCATGAGCAGTAATATTTTAAAAGGAATCTTTTTTTTTTTTTTTGGAAAGTAGATCTCAACAGTGGGCTTAAAATATATTCAATAAACCATGCCGTAAACAGATAATGCTGTCATTCAGGCTTTGCTGTTTCATTTGTAGAGCACAGGCAGAGTAGGTTTAGTATCATTCTTAAGGGCCCTAGGATTTTCAGGGATAGTAAGTGAGCATTGTTTTCAACTTAAAGTCACCAGCTCCATTAGCCCTTAACATGACAGTCAGCCTGTCCTTTGATGTTTTGAAGCCAGGCATTGACTTCTCTCTAGCTATGAAAATCCTGGATGGCATCTTCTTTCAATATAAGGCTAATTTTTCTACTTTGAATATCTGTTGTTTAGTGTAGTTGCCTTCATCAGTGATCTTAGATCTTCTGGGTAACTTGATGTTTCACCTTGCACTTTTATGTTACAGAGATGTCTTCTTTCCTTAAACCTCATGAACTAACCTCTCCTAGCTTTCGACCTTTCTTCTGCAGCTTTCTTACTTCTCTCAGCCTCCGTAGAATTGAAGAGAGTTAGGGCCTCCTCTAGACTAGGCTTTGGCTTAAGGGAATGTTGTGGCTGGTTCAGTCTATCCAGCACTCAAACTTTCTCCATATCAGCAGTAAGACTGTTTAGCTTTCTTATCATTTGTATGTTCAATGGAGTAGCACTTTTAATGTCCTTCAAGAACTTTTCCTGTGTATTCACAACTTGTCTGGTGTAGGAGACCTACCTTTTGGCCTTTCTCGGCTTTCAACTTGCCTTCCTCACTAAGCTTAATCATTTCTAGTTTGTGATTTAAAGTGAAAGAAGTGTGATTCTTCCTTTCACTTGAACACTTACAGGCCATTGTAGGGTTAATTGGCCTAATTTCTGTATTTTGGTGTCTCAGGGACTAGGGAGGCCTGAGGGGAGGGAGAGATGGAAGAACAGAACACACACAACGTTGATCAATAATAGGGACATGGTTCTTGTGGTGCCAAACAATTACAATAGTAACATCAAAGATCACTAATCACAGGTTACCCTAACAAATATAATAATAAAAATGTTTGAAATATTGTGAGAATTACCAAAATGTGGCACACAGATGCTGTTGGAAAAATGGTGCCGAAAGACTTCCTTGATGCAGGGTTGCCACAAACCTTCAATTTGTGAAAAACACAATATTTGTGAAGCTCAATAAAAATGAGATATGCCTGTACTTATTTTGTGTCATTATGCTGAAATTACTTAAAGAAGCCACAGTCAAAGTTGAGGCCTTGATTTGGCTGTTTCTCGACTCAGTTCGTATTCAACATCATTCTTTCTCTATAACCCTTCTTTTTTTTACCTCAGAGTGAGCTCCTTATGTTTCTCTTATGGTTTATTTCCTGCTCAGTGCTCTTAACACCATGTTTTGCATATATTAAATGACCAGTAAATATGTTAAAAATGCAAAATTTGGGAGTATATTTTGTAAAGTCCTCATGTATTAAATAATACCTTCTCTTCATTAGAACTGCCGACTTTGTATATCTTGGGCAGTCTTATGCATCAGATTGTTACAGGCTCATACCTCCTAGGACTATATATTCCAACTTACTTTCATTTATATGTTTCAGATCCATATATCTAACAATCAAATTGTCCTCCAGGTTCGAGACCAGCCTGAGCAAGAGCGAGACCCTTTCTCTACTAAAAATAGAAAAATGAGCCAGCCACAGTGGTGTGTGCCAATAATCCCAGCTACTCAAGAGGCTGAGTCAGGAGGATCACATGAGCCCAGGAATTTGAGGTTACAGTGAGCTATGATGATGCCACAATACTCTAGCCAGGGTGACAGAGCAAGTCTCAAAAAAAAAAAAAAAAAAAATTGTCCTCCAGGTTCTTTAACCACTTATCCTAAATTGAAGCCATCATTATTCATTATTCTCCCTCCTTAATGTTCTCTTGGTGGCTGGCCTAGTTGCTGTCTCTGGAAATTTGTGTGTTTTTACTCTTCCTTCTTTGCTTACTTTTTTTTCCTTTTTTTTTCTTTTTTTTTTTTGGAGACAGGGTCTTGCTATGTTGTCCAGGCTGGACTCCTGACTCCTGGGCTGAAGCGATCCTCCTGCCTCAGCCTCCCCAGTAACTGGGACTGCACACACGTGTCACCGCACCCAGCTTTGTGTTTTTACTCTTGGTTCCTCCTGGTATCTCCCTCTGTATATCCAACTGGCCACTAAACCTGTTGATTTTACCTCCTGACTCTTTGCCTCTTCCTTACCAGTTCTGCTACTTTAGTTCAGGTTCTTTTATTGTTTCTACCCCTGGATTTTTTCTCCAGTCATTTTATTTGTAGTCACGTTGCTGTAGAGTTATCTTTTTAATTACTCAGATCTGATCATGTTCTACTGTTGCTCAGAATTTATTTCCCACTGCTTAGATATAGATTAGCAATATAAGTTATCATCTAAATAATTTTGGGGAATTAAAAGATAAGCTATTAATATTTATGCCAGAATAACACATTATAGAGGGACTATCCTGGGTAAACTGAGAAGTATGATTACCTTGCCCAGATGATAACATTAATTTACCCATTCATTTAATAAATAATGTATCTGCAATGATACTAAAAGCCAAGGTTGTAGAGAGGAATTGGACATGATCCCTATTCTTCAGCGATTTGAGAAACGGATATGAAAACATAAATGTAGTAAAATGTTAAGATTATGGGAAAGATATGAACAGGGCTTTGGGACTGCAAGATGGGGACAGGAAAGGCTTCTTGGAGGTGCATTGAATTCAGTCTTAAAAATAATGAATTGCTGTCTGGATGTTATACAGAAGGGAGGTTATTCCAAGCAGAGAGAAGCAGCAGCAAAGGCGCTGATGGTGGTGAGCCAGGTACGTTTGTAGAGCAAAAGGCCAATTTGTAAGTCTAGAGCATGCATTCTTGGTGGAGGTGGTATCACCCCCAAAGAGGCAAAAATTAGTTTTTAGGGGGAGTGAAAAAATCGTAGATATTATGATGGTTTGTGGCCCCCAAAACTCAGCCTTAACTGACAAAATCTTATTCCTTAGTTTTTAATTGGGGGTAAGGCAGCAATTAGGAAAAATTGTCTACAAAGTTCTTTGGGAGGGGGTGAGAGTGAAAAAAAGGTTGCAAAACACTTTGGGGTATGTGGAATGTTTGGGGTGGTGGTACATGATGTTGGATGTTAAATGGTGAAGCTGGATGTAGTAGCAGGGTTGGATCATTTCAGGGATTTGGACTCCATCTTGTAAGTAAAGGAGAACCATTGGAGGGTTTAAAACCTGTAAATAAGATTGTTTTATAAAGATTGCTATGTGAGCATTTCGAAGATGTAATTGAGAGGAAAGGAGCACACTAGAGGCAGGGAGGCTTATAGGTAGATAGGTAGGGTGAACATACATTTTGTCCAAACCCTGGATACTTTTCCATGTGAAAGATAAGACTGTTAATAATTGTATTAAGATAATACATAACCAGGAGATACGGTTTTGGTTATAAGAAACAAATAGAGTGGTTCAGGTGTGAGATAGGTTGGCAGCAGTAGATGGGATGGTGAGATATGGAGGAGATGGAATTGATCCAACATGGTCACTGATTGGAGAGGAAATGTCTGCCCCCCATCAGATTTTTTTTTTTAAACTTTGACTATAAAACACCTACAGTAAAGTTCACATACCCTAAGTATATAGCCAGATTAATTTTTATAAAGTTTTATATCACAATATATTATATAGATATACAATATTACCAGTAGTCCAGAAACTTCTCCTTTCCTCTTCCCAGTCAATATGCTTTCCCAGAGGAAACCACTGTTTTGCTTCTATCACCACAGATTTGTTCTTCCTGCTTTTGAACTTCATTTGAGTGGAACCATGTGTATGTGTATTCTTGTTGTGTATTTTTTTTTTTTTTAAAGACAGGGTCTTGCTATGTTGCCCAGGCTGGCCTCAAGCTTCTGGGCTCAACCCATCTCCACTTTTAGCCTCTCAAGTAGCTGGGACTACAGGTATGTACCACTGACTCTGGTTCATTTTTCTGGCAACCAAGAGAACTATGAAGCTACCTTGGCTCTTTGCATTTTGCCTCTGGACTGGCCTTTGAACCTCCTCTCTTGGGGCTTTCCTTGATATTCACCTGCTTATCCTTTATATTCTGACTCACCCTTTTGTCTACTGTTTTGTATTATCTGCCTCACTCTGTCCAAACCTATTCTTGGAATTAGTGCCTTTCAGCCCCAGATGCTGCTGTTTGGCCAAGATGCACCCTGTCCTTAAGTTCCTTTGAGCCTCTGCAGTAGCACCAGGGCAGGTCTCGCAAAACCTTCCTATCTTTTGTTTGCTGGGAACAGACTTGGACTGGGTGCAAGAGTAAAGCAGAAGTTAGATGATCTCTAGGTTTCTGATTTGAATAACTGTATATATAACAGTGCATTGTTAAGAAGCAGAATGGGGAGAGGAAATTGGTTTTGGAAAGGGTTTGGGAACTCCTACAGAAGATAACAGATAGAGATGTTTGGTAATCATTTGGAGCTTCAGATCAAACCAGGCTGTGGGTCTGAATTGGTCTGAAAGTCAGCATATGGGTAATAGGTAAAGTCACGGGATTGGTGGGAGTGCCCCGGAGAAAATTCGGAGTGAAAATAGAAGGGGATCAAGGACAGACCCTTTGGGTGCTCTAATATTAAAGGTTTGGGGGAATGAAAAGAAATTTTTATGGGGAAGAGTGCTGTTACAGGAGGGCATTTCAGAAAGAAATCACTAATGTCAGATACTGTAGAGAGTTCAAGAAAAGTGAGTACTGATACATTCTTTGGATTGCTTCTGTCGGAATTTCAGTGGACTGATTAAGAGAGACTCTGATTACAATGGATTGAAGAGAAAACACAAGAAAGTGAAGGCAACAAGTGTACTGTTTATGATTTTTATTCTGATAGGAAGGGGAAAGATATAAGGTCCTCCTTGATCTTTTGTCTATAACTCTAGCCTTATTATCCCTGACCCACATATATTTTAACTACTTGTAAATATCTTAACACTGCTTCTCAAACCTGGGGAGTTTTTTTTTTGTAGTGTTATAGGCCCTGGAATTTTGCATCTGGACAAGCCTACTTCAAATCTGGGCTCAAGTACTGAGAATTTGAATTTGAGTGTCCCTAGGCAAGTTACCTAACTTCTCTAAAACTGAGTATCTTTTGGGGATTCTCGTGTGGACTAATGAGATAATATATGTGAAATATTTAACAAAGTACCTTCATAATGAACACTCAGTAAATGGCAGCCATATGTATTAGCTTGCTGTTTCCTCTGTCTGGAAAGCCATTCTCTGGCTTGGCAAATTCTGACTCCTCACTGCAGTCTAATCTCTGGGGCTTACCTGCAGAATCGTGCATACTTTCTTCCTCACTTTTCCACTCCTCTATGTTCCCAGGATACTCTGTGCCTTCTTCCACCATAGTAATTACTGTACTGTGTTAGGATTACTTGCATATTTGTCTCTCTGGTTGTAAAAGCTCCTTGAGGGTAGTGATTGTACCCTTATCTTCCAGTATCCCTCATGCAATACTTGGTACATAGTAGGTATCCAAATAATTGGCAGAGTAAATGACTTTAAAAAGAAAAGCAATGTGAAAAATCCTGTTCCTTTACTATTCTGTTAGTGATTTCTGTTGGCCTAATATTTGAAATGCTAGGATAAATGGACTGAAGAGATTTGGCAAAATTTGTTATTAATATTCTCTTATTGAAATATAAAGAGCTGGACATGGTGGCTCATGCCTGTAATTCCAGTGACTCAGGAGGCTGAGGCGGGAGGATTGCTTGAGGCCATGAGTTCAGGGTCAGCCTGGGCAACATAGTGAGACCTTCTGTCTAAAATAAATTAAAACAAAAAAAAATTAGCTGGGCTGGGTGGCATACGCCTGTAGTCCCAGCTACTTGGCAGGCGGAGGCGAGAAGCTCACTGGAGCTGAGGAGTTTGAGGCTGCAGTGAACTATGATTGAGCTACTGTGCTCCAGCCTGGGTGACAGAGAAAGACCTTGTCTCTAAATATAAATAAGTAAATAAAATACAAAGAAAGTGCAATTACCGTAAACAGTGTTTTGCCTGGCAGTTCTTGAGAGACAATTCATGTGTAGAAAACTTAGTTGTATCTTGGAACAGGAACTCCTTTTCTGTATGGCTGCAAAACACGTTTGTAGGAAATATCACAGAGAGATACAGATAAATGTCAGTTTTAAATTCTTATATTTTTTCACCAGATTATTAAAAACTGCCGGTCAGTCAGCTAGGTGTTAATATAATTGTGTACTTAAAATTAAAAAGGTTTTTTTTAAAGAACTAGGTTGTTTTTGTTACTATAAGGTAAAGATGGAGAGATAGGACTGAAAAAAATGTAAAATTTAGTATTCTTGTAATCATTTGTTGATTTGTTTTAGAATTTAGAATAATGCTCGTTAACTGTACTTCTAGAGTTTTTTTTTTTTTTTTTCTGAATTGGTGATAGAGCCTGTGCACATCCCTGAGGGTGGCTGAACAAAGATTCAGTTGTGCTTTTCTACAGCGAATGCACATTCAGAGGGTTCCTTGGAAAGAAAAAGAACTTATTTATGCTTATGGAGCCCTTTGACCTTCATTTGTAAACTCAGCTGCATAGAAAGGGAAAATTAGATCTGGATGGGGCCTTTATTAGAGAACATCTTTTCCAGGCACTTGGTTTTACATGTGTTGAAGATTCCCAACTTGAGAAAAAGCTGTGGCCATCTGGGAATTTAGACATTGTAAGATTTTCTTTCTGAGAGACTGAGGAACTTCCTCTCAGAGAAATTCTCAGAGGGGAGGAGCAGCCAGGCATGATGAGCTTAACTACATGACAAAGTCAAAGGGACAGAGTGATTGTGAACTCTATTATAACATTGTGTTTATCTTTTTACTTTACCTTGGACCAGCCTGGGTAAACTAGGCTCTGGCTGTAAATAAAAACAGAATGAGCCATTTTTTATTAAAAACTTTAGGGGCCGGGCACGATGGCTCACTCCTGTAACCCTAGCACTATGGGAGGCCAAGGCGTGAGGATCGCTTGAGCTCAGGAGTTTGAGACTCAGCGAGAGTGAGACCCCATCTCTACTAAAAATAGAAAAATTAGCTGGGCACAGTGGCGCATGCCTGTAGCCCCAGCTACTCAGGGGGCTGAGGCAGGAGGATTACTTGAGCCCAGAAGTTTGAGGCTGCAGTGAGCTATGACGACGCCACTGCACTCCACGCACGCGACAGCGGGACTCTGTCTCAAAACAAAACAAAACAAAAAAACCCTTTAGATTATAGAGGGATAAGCAGCACCTGTTTGATGCTCGCTTCTTTGGCATATACCACCAAAGGTAAGACTCATTCTCCACTGCTTTGCCATGAACTGAAACTTTGGCAGCTAGAGGGCTTCAGGGCTTTGGCACATGGCAGAGGCAGTTGGACAGGACACTTAGTACATAGTGGAAATAGCACCACTGAGCAGGTATTTATGAACATATGTAGCACTCCCCAAAATACTTTAGCTGGTGGGGTAAAGAGCTGGTGAAATGAGGTGCATACACATGAAGGAACTGAACCTCCAGAGAGGTAAAATGGCTTGCTCAAGATCACATGACTCATCAGTGACTTCCTCCATCCAGTAAATACTCCACTTGCTTTCTCTTCATCAGAAGAGTGAACTTTAGGCTGCTTTTAAACTTTGAACTTTTGTTTATATACTGACATCTGCAGAGATGGCTAATATTTTCCTGAATAAATGCCCTTTGTTTAGTATAGTCTTGCTCATGCTATATGAAGTACTTTAAGGTGCCTGTGTCAGTTTAATGGAAGTTTATAATTCTCAAGTTTTATGTAAAATGAAAATGTGCTTGATAGGTGATTTTTTAATAACTTATACTTTTGTTTTCAGAGGGTGGTAACCTATTCTACTTTGGCTTCTTAAAAACATTCCAACTAATAATATGAGGAAGCTTCATCACAGTAGGTTTTTTGAAAAAGATTTTATGAGTGTCACAAGTGCTTGATCTGGAGTTTGGATTATTTATGGGCTTATTAAATGACTCTGAGGCACAGTTGAATACATACTTTTTTGAGGAAGACTGCCTAATGAACATTTGTGCAATAAATATTTTTTAAGTACTATTTTAAGAGCCAGGGATAAAAGATTAGACAGTTCTTTCATCTGGGAAGGAGATGGCCAGGTAGAAGACAACTAAAATACGGCCTGGTTAAGTACTGTGATAATTTTAAATATCAGGTGCTCAAGAGTTTGTAGGAAGGCTGCTGGGGAGAAGAACAAAGGTAGGCAGGTGCCTTTCAAGTGGTTTTAGAAAAGGGAACCCTGATTTGAGTTTAGGATACAGTCAGCCTTTTGTATCCATGAGTTCTGCATTCAAGGGATTCAACCAACCAAGGATCGAAAATGTAGTTTGGTCTACAGTGGTTGCATTTGTATTGAACATGTACAGACTTTTTCTTGTCACTATTTCCTAAACAATACCGTATAACAACTATGTACATAGCATTTAAGTTGTATTAGGTATTATAAGTAACCTAGAGATGATTTAAAGTATATGAGAGGATATGCACAAGTTATATGCAAATACTATACCATTTTGTATAAGAGATTTGAGCATCCTTGGATTTTGGTATCTGTGGAGGGTCCTGGAACAAAGCCCCAGTGGATACCAAGGGATGACAACTATATATAAAAATGTAGGTGAAAAAGTAAAGATGTGTTTCCTGAAAGGGGAGCAGCATGTGCCAAGGCCACAAAATGAGCATGGTATGCCAATTGAGTGGTAAAATAGATGAGGCTGGAGGAATGGTCAGTGTCCAGATCATGGACTGTGTTCTCCTTGTTAAGGAATTTGAATTTGGCTTTCAGAAAGATCACTCCAGCAGTAGTGTATAGAATAGATTACAGACTGCGAGACTAGAGGCCAGAGGGTGTTTTCATTTATCTGGTGAGAAATAATCACTAAATTGCCTCATTTGGGATAGTAAGCAGAGATATTTAGGGAGTAGAATTGACAGATCTCTGGCCAGGGCCATTGAAGGTAAGTACTGTGACCTAAATCAGGGAGCCAATAATGAATTTTGCTTTGGATATAATGCACTTGGGATACTGGTAGGTCAGCGGGGTGATAGTGTTCAGTATCCAGTAGAACATATAGTGTGTAAGTTTACTAGCAAGCTCTGGGCTAGAAATACAAATATGGGAGTCATTAGCATATATATGGTAGTTGAAGCTATGAATGTGGAAGGTATTCCTCACAGTAGAGAATTTCCAGTGAAGAAAGGGTAGATGTCACAGCTCTGGGAACATTAACTTTATAAACACGTAAAGGATTAAGAAAAGAAGGAGAAGCCTGTGAAGGAGACTTAGAAGAGCAGCTGGAGCGGAAAGGTAGCAGTAACAATAAGAATATGCTATATGGTGCCTATCTTTTTTTTTTTTTTTAATTTCAAGATGTGAATTAAGGGAGTACCAGTGTTTTTGTTACATGGATACCTTGAATAATGCTTAAGTTAGGGCTTTTGGTATGCCCGTCACCAGAATAATGATCATTGTACTTAGTAGGTAAGTTTTTATCCCATATCCCCTCCCCCTTTCTTGGTTTCTTATGTTTTTTATATCACTTTGTGCCTGTGTGTACTCATTGTTTAGTTCCCACTTATTATTAGTGAGAATATATGGTGTTTGGTTTTCCATTCCTGAGATACTTCACTTAGGATAATGGTCTCCAGTTCCATGCAAGTTGCTGCAGACGACATTATTTCATTCCTTTTTATGGCTGAGTAGTACTCCATGTTGTACATATACCACATCTTTATCCATTCAGGAATTGATGGGCACATAGGTTGATTCCACATCTTTGCAGTTGTGAATTGTGCTGTGAAAAACATTCAAGTACAGGTGTCGTTTGATAAAATGACTTTATTTATATTTATCTACCTTTGGGTAGATAACCAGCAGTGGGATTGCTGGATCGAATGGTAGGTCTACATTTATTTCTTTGAGGAATCTCCATACTGTTTTCAATAGAGGTTGCACTAATTTGCAGTCCCACCAACAGTGTATAAGCATTCCTTTCTCTGCATCCACGCCAGCATCTATTTTTGACTTTTTGTTGATGGCCAGTCTGATAGGCGTAAGGTGATATCTCATTGTAGTTTTAATTTGCATTTCCCTGATGGTTAGTGATGTTGAGCATTTTTCGTATGTTTGTTGGCCATTTGTCTATCTTCTTTCAAAAAACTTACGTTCATGTTTTTTGCCTACTTTTTGAACGGGTTTTTTGGGTTTTTTTGCTGATTTTTTTGAGTTCTTTGTAGATCCTTGGTATTAGACCTTTGTTGGATATATAGTATGCAAATATTTTGTCCTATTCTATAGGTTGTCTATTCACTCTTGATTATTTCCTTTGCTGTACAGAAGCTTATTAATTTAATTAAGTCCCATTTATTTATTTTGTTTTTGCTGTATTTGCCTTTTGGGTCTTAGTCATAAATTCTTTGCTTAGGCTGATGTCTATAAGAGTTTTTCCTACGTTTTCTTATAGAATTTTTATGGTTTCATGCTTTACACTTAAGTCTTTTATCCATCCTGAATTAATTTTTGTATATGGCGAGATTGGGGTCCTATTCCATTCATCTGCATGTGGCTATTCAATATTCCCAGCATCATTTATTGAATAGAGCATCCTTTTACTAGTATATATTGTTGTCTGCTGTGTAAGAGATCTGTTGGTTTTAGGTAGATCGTTCTTTTTTTCTGGGTTCTCTATTCTGTTCCATGGGTCTGTGTCTCTACTTTTATACCAGTACCATGCTGTTTTGGTTACTATAGCCTTGTAGTATAATTTGAAGTCAAGTAATGTGATGTCTCCAGATTTGTTCTTTTTGCTTAAGATTGCTTTGGCTATTTGGGCTCTTTTTTGGTTCCAAATAAAGCTTAGGATTTTTTTTTTTCTAGATATGTGAAATATGACATTGGTATTTTGATGGGGATTGTGTTGGATCTGTTAATCACTTTGGGCAGATTGTATATTTTAACAATGTTGATTCTTCCAGTCTATGGGCAAGGGATGTTTTTCCATTTGTTTCTGTCATCTGTGATTTCTTTCATCAGTGTTTTGTAGTTCTCCTTGTAGAGATCTTTCACCTCCTTGGTTAATTATATTCCTAGGTATTTTATTTTCTTTGTTGCTATTGTGAATGGTATTCATTCCTTTATTTGACTCTCAGCTTGACTATTATTAGTATATAGAAATGCTGCTGATTTGTGTACACTGATTTTGTAACCTGATACTTGCTGAATTTATTTATAAATTTCAGGAGTCTTTTGATGGGGTCTTTAGGGTTTTCTGGGTACAAGATCATATCATCAGCAAACAGGGATAGTTTGACCTCCTCTTTCCCAATTTGGATGCCCTTTACTTCCTTCTCTTGCCTGATTGCTCTGGCTAAAGACTTCCAATACTATGTCGAATAGAAATGGTGACAGTGGGAACCCTTGTCTTGTTCCAGTTCTTAGGAGAAATGCTTTTAACTTTTCCCCATTCAGTATGATGTTGGCTGTGGATTTGTTATATATGGCCTTTATAATTTTGAGGTATGTTCCTTCTATGCCTAGTTTTTTGAGAATTTGTATCATGAAAAGGTACTAGATTTTATCAAATGCTTTTTCTGCATCTATTGAGATGATCATATGGTCTTTGTTTTTGTTTCTCTTTATGTGGTGAATCATGTATATTGATTTGCATATGTTAAACCATCCTTGCATCCCTAGGATGAAACCCACTTGATCATGGTGGATGATCTTTTTGATGTGCTGTTGAATTCAGTTTGCTAGTATTTTACTGAGAACTTTTCCATCTACGTTCATAAGGGATATTGGTCTATAGTTTTCTTTTTTCGTTGTGGCCTTTTCTGGCTTTGGTATTGGGTGATACTGGCTTTATAGAATGAGTTAAGGAGGATTCCTTCTCAATGTTTCTGTAGGATAGGTACTAGTTCTTCTTTGTAAGTCTGGTAGAATTCAGCTGTGAGTCTGGTCCTGGGCTTTTTTTTGCTGGGAGATTTTTTTTTATTACTGTTTCCATCTTGCTGCTCATTAATTGTTCCGTTCAAGATTTCTATTTCTTTCTGATTCAGGATTGGGAGGTTGTGTGTTTCCGGGAATTTATCCATTTCCTCTATGTTTTCTAGTTTGTGTAGAGGTTTTCCTAATATTCATGGATAATATTTTGTATTTCTTTAGTACCAGTTGTAATGTCTCCTTTTTCACTTTTTTCTTAATTTTTAAACTTTTTTTTATGGTGCCAGTGGCAGTGCAGAGCTGCACACAGACACCTCCTTTTTCATTTCTAATTGAGGTTTTTTGAGTCCTTTTTCTTTTATTTCTGGTTCATCTGGCTAGTGGTCTATTGATGTTGTCTGTCTTTTCAAAGAACCACTTTTTCTTTCATTGATCCTTTTTATTTTTTTGGTTTCCATTTTGTTTAGTTCTATTCTGAGCTTTGGTATTTCTTTTCTTCTGCTGGCATTGGGTTTGGTTTGTTCTTTTTTTAGTTCCTTGAGATGTGATATTAGGTTGTTAATTTGTGATCTTTCTGTCTTTCTGATGTAGGCATTTAAGGCTATGAATTTTCCCCTTAGGACTGCTTTTTGTGTATACCATAGATTTTGAAAGCTTGTGTCCCATTTGTTCAGTTTGAGGAACCTTTTGATTTCCATCTTAATTTCATTGTTGACCTAAGGATCATTCAGCAGTAGTTTGTTGAATTTCCATGAGTTTGTGTAGTTTTGAGTGTTTCTCTTGGAATTGATTTCTAGTTTTATTCCACGGTGGTCTGAGAAGATACGTGGTATGATTTTGATTTTTTTTTAATTTGCTGAGACTTGTTTTATTGCCTAAGATATGGTCAGTCTTGGAAAATGTTCCATGTGCTGATGAGAAAAATGTATATTCAGTAGTTTTGGGGTGGAATGTTCTGTAAATGTTAGGTCCATTTATTCTAGATTCCCATTTAAGTCTAGTGTTTCTTTATTTCTTTTCTGCTTCAGTGATATGTCCAGTTCTGTCAGTGGACTCGTGAAGTCCCTGGCAATTAAGATACTATACTACTGTTTATTTCTTTGCTTATGTATAGAATAAACTGGGAGCTTCTGTGTTAGGTGCATATATATTTAGGATTGCTATGTCTTCATTTGAATTGCTCCCTTTACCATTATATAATGACCACCTTTGTCTTTTTCTTAAGTCATTATTGATTTACAGTCTATTTTATCTGACATGAGAATGGCTGCATCTTCCTTTTGGTTTCCATTTGCATGGAATGTATTTTTCCATTCCTTAACTTTATGTCTGTGTGAGTCCTTGTGGTTTAGATGTGTTTTTTGGAGAACTGCAAATTCTTGGGTTGTGTTTCTTCATCCATTCAGTCTGTGTCTTCTAAGTGGGGCATTTCAGCTGTTCATGTTGCGTGTTAGTATTGGTATGTGGAATGCTGTTTAGTTCATCATGTTGGATGATTCCTTATTGTTTTGTTTTCCCTCTTGTGCTATTGTTTTATAAGAGCTGTGAGCTACGGCTTTTGGATGTTTTTATACTGGTGTGTATCTGTTTTGCTGTTGCATGCATAATGCACTTTTGAGCATTTCCTGTAGGGCATGTATAGTAGTGACAAATTCCCTTAGTGTTTGCTTGTCTGGAAAAGTCTATATTTCTCCATCATTTAGGAAACTTAGTTTTGCAGGATGCAAAATTCTTGACTGGCAGTTGTTCTGTGTAAGAAGATTAAAAATGGGATTCCAATCCCTTCTAGCTTGTAAGGTCTTTGCTGAGAAGTCTGCTGTTAGCGTGATGGGTTTTCCTTTGCAGGTTAGTTGTTGCTTTTTAGAGAGTAGAATTGATACATTTCTGGCTTATAGAATTTTCTCCCTCATTTTGTAGCTTTTAGAATTTTCTCCCTCATTTTGACTTTGGCCAGGTTGATGACCATGTGTCTTGGAAATGTCCTGTTTACAATGCAGGAACACTCTTCCTGGTGTTCAGTGACCATTTTGTATCTGGATATCTGAATTTCTGGCGGTGCCAGGAAAGTTCTTCTCAATAATTCCATGAATAGGTTTTCCATGTTTTTGCTTTTTCTTCTTCTCCCTCCAGGATACCTAAAATTTTATGTATTGGCTTGTTTCACATAGTCCCGTGTTTTATGGGCAATTGTTCATTCATCTTTATTCTTTTTTCTACATCTTTGACTGCCTGGGTTAGTTCAAAAGCCTTGTCTTCAAGCTCTGAGATTCTTCTGCTGGGTCTAGCCTGTTATTGAAGCTTTCTGCTGTATCTTGTAATTCCCTGAATGGCTCTCTCATTTTTTTAAAGTTCTATTTTATCCTTCCTTATGTCTTCTATTCTTTAGTGAGCTTTTAATTTTTTTTATTGATGTCCTGAAACATTTTTTTCTTGGCTTCTTTGTTTTGTTTTTCAGCTTTCTCTTCAATTCCATTCATCTTGTTTGGTGTCCACATTCTGAGTTCCATTTCTGACATTTTGACAATTTCATTTTGGTTGCAGTCCATTGCTGTGGATTTGTTGTGATGATTTGGGGGTGTCAAACTAGCTTGTTTTTTTGTGTTGCCAGAATTTTTTTGCTGGTTTCTTCTGACACCTCTGCTCTCAAGTCAGGGCTAATAGTTCTGCAGTGAACCTCCTCTTTTTTGCTGGGAATTCTACTTTATGAGAAGGAGGAGAGGTCCCAGATAATGCTTTTCTACTCTGGAGGAGTGACATGGCAGGAGAGGGACAGGTGCACTGAGAACCTCGAACACAGCTGTTCTTTGGCATCATCTCAATCCCTTGTAGCTGTCACAGTCCAGACTGATGCTGGGGGATATTCGTTTGTAATGGCGTATTGGTCCTCAGGTCACTGTTGGAAGCTTAAATAGGGGGCTGTGCAAGTCCTTCTCCATAGAGGCTTGTGGCGTGACCTTGGCCGGTGCCTGGGTGGGTTGCAGGACATTGGCGGGTGCCTAGGTGCATCACAGGACCTTGGCCAGTGTCTGGGCAGGTCGCAGGAGCTGGACCAGTGCATGGGGATTTTCATGTGGGTGGTGGATTGGTCCCTAGGCCACTGTTGAAAATTTGGGCAGGGGACAGGGTAAGTGCCTCTCCACTGAGGTTGGCGTTGTGGGAAATTGCTCTGCCTGGATCTCCCTGTGGTGGTGGGAGTGCTTGGTTGGCGAGCCTATCTAGGCAGTGGCTTCAGGTGTCAGGGCTGCTGGCGTTTGCTCTCTGCAGGTCTAAGTATAATGGCAGTGCATGGCAGGGGTGGCTTGTGGTTAGTGGGTCTGTGGTGGAGATCTGGACCACAGATGTGGCCTGCCAGCCATAGCACAGGGCTGGAGGGGCTTGTTCTGCTGGTCGGAGCTTGGGGTGCCAGGATGTGGCCTGCTGCACATCATGCGGGTCTGTGAGAGTGTGGCCCCGCCACATGGAGCTTGGGTCTATGGGGGCATGGGCCTCATTACCGCAGAGCACATGCTGGGGGGCTTGCTTCACTGGTGGGGGTGTGGGGCCGCAGGGGCTGGGCCGCTGGGTGGCTGAGGCCCTCTTCCCACACAAGTCCTGCTGGGGCTGCTACTGTGGGACTCCTACGAACTCCCCTTGAATTCTGTGGTGGGGGGAGCACCTGGCTCCCAGTCATGGGCATGCAAGTGCGTCTGCTCTCCCTGTTCCGTCCTGGGCCTGCAAGGGGTGGTGTTGGGGCAGGTGTGGCGAAGCCAATCCCTGTGTAGATTGGGAGCTCTGGACCTGAGAGCTCACAGTGGCATCAGCTGCAGCAGCTCAGGAACTGAGACCAGTGGGACCCTGCGGAGCCTGCTCTCTCATGCAACTGTACTATACAGTCTCCAAGCAGTTTCCTGTGTAGAGGCCCTTGGTGGTGGTGGGAAGCCTCCCTATAGCTCGAGTCACAGTGTCTGCAAGGGAAGTGTGGGGTTCTGGGGCTCTCTCCTTTATCACTTCCCCACATGTAGGGGTCTCCCCCAGGTAACTTCCGATGTTGGCAAGTGGGAACTCCATGTCCTCCTCTGCTTTACTCTGAGTGTCCCCCGTTGGCTATCTGATGATATCTGCTGCTTTCTCCAAGAGGGTTCATCTTGTCCATGGAAAAGAATCCGAACTCTGTAAAATAATTTTGAAGAGGTTTATCTTGAGCCGAATTTGAGGACCATGACCCGGAGCCACACCCAAGAAGCCTTGAGCAAGTGGACTCGCTGTGGTTGGGTTACAGTTTGGTTTTATACATTTTAGGAAGATAGGGGTTACAGATAAAGTCATAAATCAGTATGTGGAAGGCATACACTGGTTTGGCCCAAAAAGGCGGGTCCTCTAGAAGTGGGGGCTTACAGGTTATAGGTGGGTTTAAAGACTCCTTGACTTGTAATCGGTTAAAAAATGAAGCTTTGTCTAAAGGCTTGGAATGTTTTAGATAAGGAAGAGACAAGTCACCGGTGTAAATTGAGGACCTTCAGGTTTGTCTTGCATAGCCTTAGGCCTGTTGATGAGTTACAAAGGATATCTCCAAGGAGGGAGGGGGGCATGGTGAGGCATGTCTGACCTCCTCCTTGTGGCAGACAATTTAGTTTTAGCACATCCTCTTGGCCAGGAGGGGGTCCACAGTCGGCTGGTGGGGGGGAAGCATTTTATTTAATTTTAGTTCACAAGTCCCCCCTTTTGGCCAAGATCTGCCAGAGGCAGCATCTAAGGCCAAACTCTTATTTTGTCCCATTGTTGCTAGGGTGGTGTGGCTACCTGCCCCAGCTCCATCCAAGGCCTGCAGTGGGACCCCTGTGGCCAAGAGGACTGAATAGGCAAAAGGGGCTTACAGCCAATTAAATGTTTTAGGCCAGACAGGACTGGAGGTGGACAGGCACTCATCAACCTCTTAAGCCTTCTGGGAAACACAAAGAGTAAAAACCAAAATGTTAAAGGCAAGGTTACCAAATTAATTTATCTGTAAGTGTTGAGCTACTATATTCTTGGGTTTAGTTGCAGACTTGTAACAAACATAAGCATTGTTAACCATTCAAGCTAAGGAATTTAGAGACTTTTGTTATGTCACAATATTTTAGTCTCTTTAGTAATTTGTCCTGATGTGGCTGATAAATTAGCCACTTGTTGTATCTCCTTTTGCACAAACCCTATAACTAAGAACGTTTATACTCAGGAAGTTCTAAGGTTGTGGGAAGCAGGCGAACTTCTTTATGATTGGGATGGATATCTGTACCATGTGGCCTGAAAAGACAAATTTTTTCAGTTAATATTTGTTTAGGCTTCTGCGTGCCCCTCTTGATCTGGAGGGTCTAAACTAATTCCATTCCTCTTAATTGGCCCTTACAATCTCACACGCCCCCCCTCTTCTGTGATAGTCCCTGGGCCTAGAGGGAAGATGTTTGGAAAGGGTGCTGGCAGCGAATACAGGTTGGGCCCGACAGGATCCAATAGTTTAAATTCCTGGAGGTATCAAGTAAACTTGTTATTTACTTAAAACTTGTCAGGACTCGAATACAAAGCAAGAGAATCAGTAATGTTTTAAATAATAAGTCATAAAATTTAGTTCAGTCTCATGAGGTTGAGTTAGCAATACTCATGGACATATCAGTTTTCTAATTAAAGTCCTGAAGGTTTGTTCTGTTTTAGTCCAGTGGTATATAATCTCCAAAGTTATCAAAAACCTGTATTCAAGAGAACTTGGTCCATTCCATGACTTTTCTTGAAGACGTAAACTTTGGACTTAGCCAGTTTAAAAAACAAAATACTTTCTGAGATGAATCAAAGTAAAATAAAAACTTAGACTAGTCATGGTTAAAGAGACAACTGTCAAATAAGATTGGTTATTTTTGTGATATATGGCAATTTAACATAATATAATATACACCAAGACATATCAATATTTTATAATATGGGAACATATATTAATAACATGTTTATACAAATGTAATCCAGCAAAGGTTAAGCACATTTCTTCATATTTGACAATGTTTCTTGTACAGTTAACATGCCAAATAAGCCTAAATGTGTCTCTCTTAGACTTTCAGTGGCCCTAATGTATAAAGAGTTAGTTTGAGGTCAAAAGGCTGGATTTAGAATTTGGGTTTTGGAAAGTCTGCCAAATATCAAAGGCTTGAAACATTTGTTCAAATAGAATCACAGGCCACTATAAAATAATAGTCATTTATTTAACCAAGAGAGATAGTCATCAAAAGATTCTAAAGGTGATAAAGCAAGATATGGGTATAAACCTTAACCATTAAAGTTTAGATTTTTAGTTAGTCAAAACCTAATAAACAGATTATAGAATTCAAATAAATACATTATGTAATTTCGTTAAGAGCAAATTAATATCTCAAGAAAACTTTGTTTTAACTAAAATTTATCCTTTTAATTATAGCAACTGGATCAAATACAAAATTCCTTCATAAATTCCCTTTATAAACTTCATCCCAGCTTTCACGGACCATCTACAAAACATGTCTAAAAACTTTGTTTTGTCCTAACTTTCCCATTTCCTAAATAACCTGTCATTTTAGGGCAAAAATTCCAGACAAGATCCTTTCTTTACAATATTAATCTCCTTTCTGTTTAACCTTACCAAAAATGTATTTCTACGCTCATTGCCTTTTTACATGTCTTTCTCTTACTCACAAGTTACTTTGTATTTTGCTTTTATTTTCTTAAATCCATATTTTGATTCATCCTTTAAATAACTTCTGAATTAGACAAGATCACATATATATTTAATAAGAACATTTCATACTTCTTTTATAATCTTATTAAAAACATCTTATTCTTTAGTGCACTTTATGCATTGAGTAGAATTCTTATTCTTAGTAACTTTAAATTTTAGTAAAAGCTTAAAAGCAGAAAGTCATAAATTGTCCAATTTTGTCATGAAACAAGATTGCAGGTTACTATAAAATTATAGACATTTACTTAGCCAAACTCATAATTCAAACATTTTAAAAACAAAAATCTTATCCTTTGATAGAGGAGACTGAGTTTTCCAAACAATCATAAGACGTAACATAGACAAACTGAAATGCAAATTAGGAGGCGAGTTGAATCCTTCTTTCTCTCTCCTTCCCCCCTGCTTTTTGCAGTTTATTCAAAAGGTAAACAAAAAAAATCTTGTTATTCTTAAAATCTTGCTTTTCCTATTAATGTCATGAAAATCTAGTTCAAAAGAATAAACCAAATTTTTTCATTGTATTAATGTATTACTGATAAAGTTAGTTTTAATAAAATCTTATAAACAGATCCATCTAATTTTAACCAATTTGACTGTAAGATTTTTATAACCTTTATATATCTTTTATTTACCTTTATAAACCTTTTATACCCATTTAATTTTAATCATTTACTTATTTAATTTAAAATAGTTTATTAGACGATATTATCCCTTTAACAAAACTATTAATTTTATTTTTCATATAGAATTGTTTCCCTTCTACCTATCAGTTTTAATTACATATACTAATCATAATGTTAATTCTTGTAAAAATCTAGAACATTAAAGTAACTTTGAACTGTTATCAGTCCCCAATTTTATTACTGTTCTTAAATATAAAAATAAGATAAAGGTATATAAACTTAAACTTATGCTCAAAATGTGTTAGCATTTCATAAATGACTCAGTCATTTCATGATCATCCTGCTAATCCAACATGACTCAAGATTCTAAATCATATGAAAACTTCATTTGTATTTATCCCATTTATATTTACCTAACTTATCTAATTTATTTATTTTAGCAGTTCACTTAGATTCCAGATATCATTAAGTTATTTTTCTGTTAACCATTATTACACTCTGTAAACTAGATATAACACAGAACAGGGATCAAGATACAATTTTAATTATTGTTTTTATACTCATAAATCTTAACCAAGAAAGAAACAAACAAAAAAGTATCTTAATGAGTTATCTTAAACAATATAACATCGTTTCTAAATTTTATAAATATAGGAGACATTTTAGAATATATCCTGTGTAAAAGTGTTAATTTATTAGACCCTTCCGAAACACCACATCCTAAAAATAAATCTATTGCCATTGGAGGAATCAAAGTGTCCCTGGCCCCCAAAGTTTAGTCAAAGTGTAGGGAGCAAAGGCCACTGTTCCCATAAAGATTTGCTGAAAATTTACTGAGTTGAAGATAAATAGGAGAAAAAATCAAAAACTTATACGTGGATGCCTTCAGAATGAACACTCAAAGATGCAAGGGAAATTGTCCATTTTTATGTTTAAAGTATGGACAGCCATGTAGAAATACAACTGGACAAAGAAGGCTGAGTGGGGAGCCCAGCAAGGCCTTTCTGTCTAGATTCTGTTTGGCCTCTGAGTGTGCATTCCTTCCTTCTGGGTGTAGGGAAAAGCCCTTCCTGGAATGGGGGTTTTACAGGTAAACACAGAGGGTCAGATAATTACTTTATGGCCAATTTTTACATAGAATAATTTTAGTTTTTATGGCTATTTTTCAGAAAAAGGGGTTCTGGCCTTTATGACCTGACTTGGGGGTGGGGGATTTTGATTTTTTCTGGCTAGCTTCAGGGAAAAATGGAACTAAGAGGTAGGAACAAGGCAAGGTCAGAGAACTTTTTGCTCCTGAGGCCTTTATTTTTGGGTCGTTTTCTGAACCCCATCAGCATGATATTACTTGACTTCAGGCTGAAAAAAAAAAAACCCTACAGAACCAATCCTTAATGCCTCAAATAATGATACAAAGTTGTAACATGTTTTTTACATGAGGATCAAGATTAAGCTGTTTAAAACCATCTAAATAGTCTCAAAACATTTTTCAACTTGGGTGTAAACTTGAGTACATGTAACATTTCTAAAGAGTTTAATTTAAGACTTTTGAGATTTCCTTTGGGTTTTAACAATCATTTGCTTTTTATCTTACAATAAGTTACTATACAAAAATTAACACTTTAGGATTTTTCTTCCTAGGCAAAAACTTTGTTATAGCAACGTAATGCACACATAACCAGCTAGCAAATAAAAAAATGGACAAGACCAAGGCAACACTAAAGCTTCCAATTTAAGCTGTTGTAACTACAATTTCCAAGACAGCTTTGAATCCCTAACAGTCCTGTTAATATCAGATGATGCAAAGAGTGAGTTAGAAACATGTTTTATGTGTGTCTTTCCAGAGACACTGAGATCAGTGGAGAAATCTGCATCTGCAGTTAGAATTACAAGACCAAAACCAAAACATCTTCAAACCTTTGGCCATATGTTTCTGGTTTTGTGCTTTATCTACTTGGTGTTTTTATTCTAATTTGCTGACACTTTTGCATTTAGGCACATCTACATTTTTACCTTATTAAGAACCTTAAAGTTAAACACATAGGTATTTTTGTTGATAACTCAGGAAATTTAGCTGTTATCATTAGACCAAATATTAAATTTACCATACTTATCAAAAATCATAGAAACAGATCTTTTTGTCTTTGGTTGAGTTTATGGTTTTATAACCTTTATGTCAAACCCTGACTCCTTAAGAACATAAAAATGTTCGTTAAAACCTAGGCAAAAACAAATGTATGGTGACAATTTGAGAACATTTTTACTATTACTTTACTAATAGTACCCTTTTTAAAATAATAATAATGGTAATAACCCAGCTTATTTATCAGAGATTACTAAATTCACATGAACCATTTGAGTTTGCTTAATTTATGAGCGCTCCCTTATTTTTAAGCCAGTCCAGAACCATGTAGGCACAAACATACAATAATACATGGACATACAGATAACGTGTCTAAACATATACACTCACTCATACACACGCACATGAATTCCCAATAGATTTTAGTGTAGAACTCTAGCTGTGCAATAATAACACAACTCACCAGTTTGTAAAAGACAACTGGATCCAAATTTCTTTGACAAAACTGGGACTTGTTCACATGGCAAACCTTTAGTTGCCCTGATAGGTAACCTAATTACGCCTGTGGATCAAAGTTTTGGGTAAAGCAGTTTCCATGGCAGTTTTAATTTTAAAAACCTTTTTACCCCACTCCCCCTTTTTTTTCTTCAGTTCAAAATGACTTTTCAATGCTTATATCTTAGCTAGAACTGCTGCAGGATCTCCAGGTAGCCTTTCAATTGCAAATATCACAAACAATGAATTATCTCAACATCAATAGAAAAAGTTAGCAGGTTTTAGAGTGACCAGAAAAGAAAAGAGAGAAATAGCTTGAGAGACATTTTAACTCTATAGTGGTAGGTTGACCATTTGAACTCTGAATTTTCCTTGATGTAATTTGCCCTTTAGTAACAACTTGTGCACAAGAATTGGTTATAACCGGCTGGAGCCCCAGAAAACCCAGTATGCCTTTGAACCTTTCCATTTACACAAATATGTGCAAGTAGAGGCGCCATAGACCAACTTGGGTGCCCAAAGGGGATCATTCTCCTTGTCTTTACTCATTTTTAAAAGATTTGTTTCCCATTTTTCTTTAAAAGAAGCAACCAAACTGTAATCTAAGCTTTAGTGTACACGAAGTTCCAATAGATCTTCTGCAAACAAGACAGTTCAGTTTCCTCTTTCCCAAATGCAGAGAAAAGCCATTTGAGATTAATTTTGAGAGGAAAAAGGCAACAGAGAAAGCCCTTTAGAGTGCACTGCCAAATCAAATTAGGATCCCAAACAACAACTTCCTAGGTAAAGAACCAGCTCAGAGTGAACCCAGGACCATCAATCCAAACACGTGGTCTGGAGCTCAGGAGGACCTACCGGTTCCGCCAGAGGAGAACCTCGGAGTTGGGGGACTCAAAATGGTCATGCCAGTACCTAGCGCCAAGTTCAAGCTACTCCTTCGGGGGTCCTGAGTCTTCTCTGAGCCCTATGTTGCGCGCCAATCTTGTCGATGGAAAAGAAGCCGAACTCTGTAAAATAATTTTAAAGAGGTTTATCCTGAGCCAAATTTGAGGACCATGACCCAGAGCCACACCCAGGAAGCCTTGAGCAAGTGGACTCGCTGTGGTTGGGTTACAGTTTGGTTTTATACATTTTAGGGAGATAGGGGTACAGGTAAAGTCATAAATCAAGGCATACATTGGTTTGGCCCGAAAAGGCAGGTCATCTCGAAGCAGGGGCTTACAGGTTATAGGTGGGTTTAAAGACTCCTGGACTTGTAATTGGTTAAAAAATGAAGCTTTGTCTAAAGGCTTGGAAAGTTTTAGATAAGGAAGAAACAGGTCACCGAACTTACATTTGTTGTGTAAATTGAGGACCTGCAGGTTTGTCTTGCATAGCCTTAGGCCTGTTGATGAGTTACAAAGGATATCTCCAAGAAGGGAGGGAGGCATGGTGAGGCTTGTCTGACCTCCTCCTTGTGGCAGACAATTTAGTTTTAGGATATCCTCTTGGCCAGGAGGGGGTCCATTCAGTCAGCTGGTGGGGGGGAAGCCTTTTATTTAATTTTAGTTCACAATCTGTAGGTGAGCATCTGCTCACAGCTTTTGATCCTCTCCCAGAGAGTGACATTTGTGGGCTGCTTCTAGTCTGCCATCTTGGCCCCTCCCCATCACTGTTGTAAAAAACTTTATATGCATGTATAGTTTCAAATAGCTAGAACGAGGATATTGGACATTTCCAACACAAAGAAATGATAAATGTTTGAGAGAATGGATATGCTAATTACCCTGATCTTATCACCATACATTATATGTATTGAAACATCACTGTGTACCCCATGAGTATGTGTAATTATTATTTGTCAACTCAAAAAAAAAGTTTAAACTTTCTGAAAGATGGTATTATTATCCACATTTTACATAGGGAAATGGAATCACAGATTAACTTGTCTGAGGTCACTTGACTAGGAAATGATACAGTCAGGATTCCAACCTAGGCAGTCTGATTTCCTAGTCTGTGCTTGTAACCATTGCTAAAAGTTTCTCATTACAACAAGAATCCAGAGAGAACCATATTACAGAAGGGATGGGGAGTAGTGACTTTTAAGATGGGGCAGTGATTGATGAATGTATCAGCAAATGCTATAGAGAATGTGAAGAGAGAGAAGGATTAAAAAGTGCATTGGAATTTAGAATTAGCCATTCTTGGGTGACTTTACAGTGGGTGGTGGGATCAGAAAAGTGAATTTATAGGCTATTTTTGAACTTAAAAATAATTGGATGCTTATCTTTTGAAACATCATAATTTCAGTGATTGATTATTGAAGTCCTAAAGTTTAAGCATTTCATTTGGAACTTTATTTACCCCTAAAAATCAAAATTTTAGGGTATAATTTTTAATGTTAGAATTTATATTACTAAAGTTAGCTTTATAGTAATTTAATTAGTTAATGCCTATTAATCTACAAATTAAAAGTTCATGTTTACTATGAGAAATGTATATACACTTAAATTTGTAGCAAGACCAGAAGTAGATTCTAACATAATGATGGAAAAGGGGTTGGCTTTTCCAGAGAACATTGCTGGGGGCAGTTTGTCATGGGCAAAGATCAGCATATGGTGATGAGTGGGGATGCATGGGAAAAGATAATTTAAAAAAGAATGTAAGCCATTAAATGAAGCCACATGAAGGAGAAAGGAGGAAATAGTCATGTGGTCCCTATCCCCATCTTTGTATTTAGAAAAATGTTAAATTACAGAAATGTTGGAAAAATAATATCCGTTATCATATATGCTTTACCCAGAGTAATATTTTGCCATATATAGTTTATTTCCCTCTTATTTTGCTAAATCATTTGAAAGTAAGTTGCAGACCTGAGACACTTTACTTTTCACCATTTATCACCAAGGTGTCTCTTAAACTTGTTTTATTTTTCAATCCAGTCAAGGTACATTATATTACATTATATTACATTTAGTTGTCATAGTCTCCTTTAATCTAAAACAGTCCTCCTGCTTTTTTTTCCCCCCGCCCCCTTTCATGGACATGGCATTTTGAAGAGTGTGGCCAGCTGTCTTTATGTATAGACTGTATCATAATCTGGATTCATCTGGTTGTTTCCTCATGATTAGATTCAGGTTAAATAATTTTCCTGAGAAACTACATAGATGATGTTCTGTACTTCCCATATTGTCCCATCAGGGGACACATATTGTCAGTTAGTTCTTCCCATTATTTGAGGTGCTAAATTGGATCACATGTATCTCTTTGTTGTAAAGGTACAATGCTATAATTTTTAAGGGATCAGTGAGGTTGTACTTTGAGGAAGCGTGAATGTCCTGTTCTCCAACAGTGTTTCGCCTAGTGGTTTTAGCATTCATTGATGATCCTTGCCTTAATTAACTATTACTTTGCTGTTACAAAGTGATAATTTTCTTACAAGTGATATATTCCTTCTACATTTATTAGTTGTTTTGTGTATAGAAGAGCTTTTCCTGCATTCGCCTCTCCTCCTTTTTTAAGTCTCTATGAATTCAAGAATTATGTTTGTATTCAGTATTCTCATTATTATTTTTGATTGTTAAATTGCTCCAAATTTAGCCAGTGGAAGTCCTTTCAAAGCTAGCTCCTGTGTACTTTTGACATAACCCCACTAGTCTTTAAGTACTTTCTTTCTTTCTGGCATAGATGTTTCAGGCTTGGACTTTCCTTGCCCTAGTACTGAAGGCAGCCATTTATCCAAGGAATTATGGTTCCTTTTAATGAGAAATCTATTTACAAACCAAGGTCTGGGCTCCAGGTATATTGTTTTATAGCTCTTTATTGCCATTTTACTAAATATGTTTATACCTCCATGGATAAGAAAACCAATGGAATGGAATTATATGTTTAGTATATGGTCTTGTTAACTTGGGCTTATTGTTTAAATCTTTAGAATAGCTTTAGTAGTTTGCTCAATGTTTTAATCCTTATTTTGTAATTATAATGTAAACATACAATACTAACATTACTGTTTATCATGTGATAGTCTCTGTGCTACACATTTAATAAGCATTTTAAAATTTTGTGTTCAAAGGTAAGTAGTTTATCATTCCCATTCTATAGGTAATAAACTTTAAGCAAACTGTCCAAGCTTACACAGTTAGTAACTGATAGAGTTAGAATTTGAATACAGGGCTATCTCTGTAGTCAAGTTTGTGTTTTTCTTTTCCTTTCCTTTCTCCTTTTTTTTTTTTTTTTTTTTTTTTTTAAAGAGAGGCGGTCTCACTATATTGCCCAGGCTGGTCTCAAACTCCTGGGCTCAAGCAGTCCTCCTGCTTCAGCCTCCTGAGTAGCTCAGATTACAGGTGTGTGCCACTGTGCCCATCTAGAATCTAAGTTTTTAACCACATTGTTAGACTGCCTTCCAAATAATTTGTAGAAGATTCTTTACCGTAAGTTTTCATTATAAAACCATAGCTGCAGAATGTATATATCATAGAATTAAATTTGTACTGACTTACGATCCATCCTGGGAGATTTTTCATTGTTAAAATCCCTGGGATGGACTTGTTTTCTAGGTAAAAAAGAGAATGAGTAAAATATCTTGATTAATGAAGGTTTTGGATAATTGATATTGTATTGAAAGTTGTATGTGATGAATTAAGCATATCATAGATAAGAAATTCATTAGTTTTAAACTTTAAGAAACAGAAAAATTGAAAATTTGTCTAAGCACCCTAGTTTGAGTTTTCCAAGTTTTGCTTGAAAGCATCTGTAAAATGGCAGTTAGAATTGGGAGACGGGGTTTCCAAGAACAGCATGCTTACGTGGTACAACATTGTAAAACTAAGGAAGGGGATAAAAATTCCAACATGCTTAATTAGAAAAGTATGTTTAAAAGAATCATTAGTCATTCATACAATACTACAAATATGAATTTAATATTTCATTTAAAAATGAAATTGAAAACTCAAAGAATATATCTGTAAGGAATGCTATAGGTATGGGTTGTTTGAAGGGTGTAAAAAGAAACTTGCTTTGTTGTAGTATGGCAGTGGTCCCACCCACCTTAGTTTACCCACCTTCACTTGCAAAACTGACTGCCTGAGAGGGTGTAGCAGATCTGTTTAAGGAAGTACTGAGTCATCACTACTTCTTTGCCTTCCTCTTTTTGCCCAGGTGGAACCCATTATTTTATTCCCTAATCCCGAGCTGGTATTTGTTTTTTTAATATCCCTGGATAATTTTTGCAGTATTTTGTTGTTGCAGTTACAGAACCACTGGCTGAATCAGGTGACTAATGTGGGTTGTCAGGATATCCCAGATGGGTAGTTTTTCCATCTTCCTCATGACCTCCCTTTTTCAGGCTCCATAGAGCAGCTGTATAAATGATTAGCACCCCCTTGAATCTAGCATTTAAATTTTTTACTGCCAAGAAATGTCTGTAATACTTCCAGTCTATCTTTGTCAGGGTTTTCTTATTTTTTTTCTTTTCTTTCTTTTTTTGTTGTTGTGGCTTTCTGCCTAGTAGAGATAGTATAGTACCTCAAGCTTGTCTCAGAAATAATTGGTACAGAAGGCCCAAGAAACCCCTTGCCAAGCCCAGCATTACACAGTCAGCAACTCCTTGCTGTCCTGTATTAACAAAAAATGCCACAACCTCCCACATAGTATAAGGGAAAGAATTAATCAGCTTGCTACTACAACCATCCTTGTTTTGAGAGGTTCTTTTTTTTCTGTGAATGCTTAGCATCTTGTGACACTCACACCAGGTGCACGAAGGGACTAGGATTTACTGGACATCTTAGTGCTTGTTTCCCTTCCCCATTAATAGGTTATCAGATAAATAATCAAGAGTGACATAGATCCCACCTATAAACCAGTGGTTCTCAAACTGTAGTGTACATCAGAACCACCTGTGGGACTTATTAAACCACAGGGTGCTGGTGCCTAGTCCCAGAGATTCTGATTCACTAGGTCTGGGGTGGAGCCTAGGCATTTGCATTTTTACCAAGTTCCTGAGTGATGCTGATGGTGCTGGCACAGGGTCTCACGGGGTTGTTACATACATGCAACAGAACCCAATTCTGGCCAGTTTAAAGAAAAAGAATTTACTAAAAGGATATTGGGTATCTACAGAATTGCATGGAGTACTGGGAAAATTGACTTGGGGCTAGCCAACCGTGATCCATGCCTTCCTGTCACAGGTTTGGTAAAGGTGCTCCTGCTACTGGAACTGAATAGTGGATACCACAGCTTGCACAGCTGACTACCTATACTGTACACTGCATATGTTTGGCAGACCCTGCTACTACCACTAGCTGCCAAAGTGGATTCTGTGCAGTTCTTGCTTCTTGGTTGGTATCACTAGCTTCTGATTGAAAGTCTGGGGTGATTGTGTCTGATTGGTAGCACTTGAATAATTTGCCTGTACCTTAATTGTATAGGAGGTCGGAAAAACAAAAATCTAGAGTTTTCAGCTTCTATCGTGGGAGACAGAACTCCACCAAAACTTGCAAGGTGGGCTGTTCTCCAAAGAGCAGTTCAGTCATGGTTTGGCTTCATTGGTGGATATTTTTAACTGTATGCTTTGGGAGTTGGCAAAGTATGACCAGCTATTTTTGTAAATAAAGTTTTATTGGAACACAGTCACACCCATTAATGGCTGTTTTCATACTATAAAAGCAGAGCTAAGTAGTTGCAACAAAAGCCATAAGGCCCACAAAACCTAAAATATTTACTAATTGGCCATTCCTAGAAAAAGTCTGTCAACCCTGGATAGGAATAATGCTGATAGTTCAATTCAAGTTCGTGTGAACATATGAACTTGAATTGAAATCGAAGAGTGATTGCCTATGGGGGAGAAGGGCACAAGGGAGCATTCTGAGGTGATCATGTTCTGTGTCTTGATTGAGGTGGTGGTTATACAGGTGTATATACCTTCAAACCTCATTGAACTCTACACTTAAGATCGGTGCATTCCACTGCATATAAATTTTACCTCCTAAAAAGAAATAAAATATAATAAGGAAAAAATGTGTATATCTCCAGCTAGTTAAATGGCAAAAAGTTTTGCCATAAGATTACTGATATATTGAATAATAAAGGCTGTATACACCTTATGATAGAATCTTTTGGAATGATTAACATTACCAAATACGTATTGAGGATTTCAGTTTTGGATATGTTGTGGAGAACTACATGTTCGTTTTGACCAGTTGTCCCTCTGAAATAAGGAGACTACAGACAAATAACCGGGCAAGCTTTCACATATTGGAAGAAGGGCTTTTAGAATCTAAAGTGATAGACTTTGTCAGTCTCTATTTAGGCAGAGAACTGAAGAACCATATATGTACCTCAAACTTGTGAATGAATTTTTCCCTCAGACTTTAAAACTGAAAAATTAATTCCTGATTCTTTGTCAGATGTTCCTGGTGTCATTAATGATGTACCAAAAATGTCCTCTGACTTGAGAACAGAGGAAATTATATAAATTTAGTTGAGAATCTTAAAAATTCTGGGGCTCTTTAACACTAGCCTACCCTCACCTGGGTAGGTCAGGTTATGGGAGTTCTCATTATGTTTGCCATAATGTAACCTTTGTGTATTCCAGTTTTCAGAACTTATTTGCCACTAAGAATTGTCTTGGCTTTTCAAAAATTACAAGGATATTTCCATAGGATAGGCATTTTGTAGGTGTTTGCCTGGGTTATGACAACTCCTAACTCAAAGGGTGGGGCCTAAGCAGCTACATTTGTAGAACAGATGCTCCTTGACTTACAGTGGGGTTATGTCTCGATGAAATCACAGTAAATTGAAAATATAGTAAGCTAAAAACATATGTAATACCCCTGTCCTATCAAACATCATAGCTTAGCCTTGCCTACCTTAAATGTGCTCAGAACACTTAGATTAGCCTACAGTTGAGCAAAATCATCTGACACAAAACCTGTTTATAATAAAGTGTTGAATATTTCATGTAATTTATTTACTACTGTACTGAAAACAAAAAACATAAATGATTGATAGGTGTTCTAAGTATGGTTCTACTGCATATTACTTTTGCTTCATTGTAAAGTTGAAGTCGAACTATCATTAAGTTGGGGACCTTGTGTATATGGCCACACTTACTCTGGCGATTGATATGGAAGTCTTAGTTCATGTAATAAGACAAGAAAAAGGAAAAATAGTATGTAGATTGGGAAGGAAGAAATAAAACTACTTATTCACAGGGGATGTCATTGTATATATAGAAAATCCAAAAGAATCTACAAACTATGAGAATTAAGTGAATTTATTAGCAAAATGGTTGGGATTCAAAGTTCAGGATACAGAATCAGTTGATATATGTAAACCAGCAACAAATAAAAAAGCCTCAAGTTTTAAAAAATGATATTATTTAGAAGCATTAATACCCTTTGCACCACACAGATCTGCTTCTTTACTCATATTTGAGGTTCAGGGAACAGTTCCTCCATGGTTCCCCATATGCCTCTTTTCCAGAGAAGAAACTTAGAAAAGGAATGCTATGGGAAGAGCTATAGCCCCTGTTGTTAAGATTGATCTCAGGGTTGCAACTGGTACTTATGCTCTCTATTCCACTATGCATTTTGTTTTCTGCTAACTCTCAGATAATCATCTCTGCAAGTCTCAGTGGCTTATCTGATGGGATGGCTCAAGACTTCTTACTTGAAATGTCTGAACCCTTGGTAATCATATCCTCCTCAGGTTGATGTTGCTACATTGTCCATTTATAGTTACAGTGAGGTGAAGGAGTAACCGAGTGAATCATCTGCATTCCACACATTCCTCCCTCATCGCATTTTATAAAAGCAGACCTCCCTCCACCTGCTGATCAGGGTCAGTTGCCCCTGCCAGAATGGCAACTCCCCTTCTTACCAGCTGGTTCTTGGGCCCTGGAGTTTAAAATGCCCTGGTGGCAGCTGTAACTTGTAGTTTGTTGAGACTCTTGCACTGTTCCCTTGCAAGAGTATATGCCTTTGGAACCAGGACCTCCAAAAAATCTCTTAGATTAGACATGCAAGGGGAAATGCCTGTGAGCTCATTGGGAGTAATTATGAATGAGTGACGCTTGCTTCTATTCATTGGCTGGAGTCCATCTATTCTTCCTGCTGTATAAACAGCACCATGTAGAGGTCTCTCATTTGATGTATCCATACAGTAAAAGATGTCATCCCATTCTTTCATACTGCCATTAAGCTAAAGTTCAGCTGTGCCTTTAGAAGGGTGTTTCAGTGTTCTGTGAGGCCAGCTGTTTCTGGATGGTGTGGTATTTGATATGACTAATAGTCCTGTGGTCGTGGGCTTACTCCTGCACTTCCTTTGCTATGAATTGGGGCCACTGTTTGGACAATTTGCTGCATGGGATTCCATTCCTGTGGTTCAGTCATTCTATAAGCCCCTGGATTATGGTCCTGGCTGAAGCTCTGAGGTAGGTAAGACAAACCCAAACCCAAACTCAAACCGAGAGTATGGATATCAGTCCTTGTGAAATGAACTAGTGGCCCTTCTAGGATGAGAGGGACAGGTAGTCTGTTTGTTAACAAATAAGTCTTCTTGAAGAAAAGAATCATACCATGGGCTCATATGGTTGTTCTCTATTGCTGATATGTTGGACATTCAGAAGTATCGTTAGCTAGACAGACCTTGATAAGTGGGAGTTCATGTTGTTGGACCCATGAGTGGCCTTCATCCATCATTGTTGTCACTCCATTCATGTATTCACTGTGCCACTTCTGGGATATCTGATGATTAAGGCTAACTAGTGTTAACTGGCAAACTCATTTTATCTTCATGGTTGTTCAGTGCCTCTTCCATGGTTGATGCTTTTTGGTGGGCATTAGTGTGGAATACAAAAATCTTCACACTGTGCCCATTTCCATGTCTTCGTCCCCATGTCTTTATCCTTGTCCTTGATCTTTTTGTCTTTTTCCTTCTAGACTCCTAACCAGACATCCAGGCTCTGGAATTTATATTAATATATATTTTCATCTTGGGCCACTGTCTCAGTCTATTTTGTGTTGCTTTAGCAATACCTGAGGCTGGGTCATTTATAAAGAAAAGAGGTTTATTTGACTCACGATTCTGGCAGATAGAAAGTTTAAGATTGGGCAGTTGTATCTAGTGAGGGCCTTGGGCTGCTTCCATTCATGATGGAAAATGGAATGGAACAAGTGTATGCAAAAAGATTATATGGTAAGAGAGGAAGCAAGTGTGAAACTGAGAAAGCCAGACTCTTTTTAACTACCTACTCTCACACGAACTAATCCATTCCTGTGAGATCGAGAATTCACTCCCTCAGAAGGGCATTAATCTATTCATGAGGGTTTGCCCCCATGACCCAAACACCTCCCACTGGGCCCCACTTCCCAGCACTGCTGCGTTGGGGATCAAACTGCAACATGAGTTTAGGTGGGGACAAACTGCATCCCAACCATAGCAGCCACTATACTTCCACATGAACTGGATCACCAGGTCTAGTGCTCACTGCTCCACCCCTTGAGAAGATTTTTCCTTTTCTTTTTCTTTTAAGGACATTCCTAATACGGCTTTAGTACAGCCTGTGAAGAAAAGAGTTAACAGATCTGAAGCTGCTGTCTTTAGGAAGGCTTGTTTGTAAGACACCAAGGTTGTGTCTTGGTGACTGGTATCTGGGAACTTGGATTTCAGGAATGTCCCACCATTTCAAAACTGTGATAAGAGTAGTTTGCTGTGCCTACACTGTTTTTGTAAACAGTATAGTTTATGCTGAACACCTGCTTTCCTTGTAGAGTCTGGAATTTTGAAATGTGCTAGGTAGAGTTTGCCTATGTGACCACCCCCGATAAAACCCCTGGGCACTGATTCGCTAGAGACATCTCACAGGTGTGAAGGAATTAACCTAAAATTCCTTACAGTTCAATGTTGGAGGAATTTATTGCATCCACTGGGTAACTCTAATGGGAGAGGACTCTTGGAATCTTGTGCCTGGTTTACTCCAGATTTTTTCAACCACTGGTACCTGGATTGTGTGGCCCAAGTGACAAGCAACACAGCCTGGACCTGCTGCAGAGCCCTTTCTTTTTTGGAGCCATAGTCAAAAGCTAGCAGCCTTCTATGGCACCCCAAATTATTTCTGGGTGTAGAATGTGTTGCCTGCCAGTCACTATAATTCCTTATTTGTGGGAGGGTATGTGAGATGTAACAATTTGTCTTTTACATTTAAAATGGTTTTCTTGTACTAAACATATAATTGAATTTTGCTTTTCTAATCCAGTCTAGTGAAATCTTTCCCCTTTAATTTAGATGTTTTAGACCATTTACATTTAATGTGATTTATTGATATGCTTAGGTTTAAATCTACCACTTGCTGTTTCTTTTTAATTTGTCCCATCTGTTCTTTGAATCCTTTTTCCTACTTTTTTCTCCTTTGTTGGCTCATTAGCTGTAATTCTTCTGTTATTTTAGTAGTTGTCATAAGGCTTGTAATATGCATCTTATACTATCATAGTCTACTTTAAAGTGATATTATACTATTTCACATATAGTATAAGAATCTTAAACAACAGTATACCTCCATTTTTACCTCCTGGTCTTTGTGCTGCTATTGTGGTACATTTTACTTCTACATGTTTTATAAGCCTCACAATACACTGTTACTTCTTTAAACTGTTCAGTTATCTTTTAAATAGAGAAAAGTTTTTTACCCATGTAGTTCTTGTTTCTAATTCCCTTCATTTCTTTGGGTAGATCCAGATTGCCTTCTGATATTATTTTCCTTCTTCATGAAAGACTGTTAACATTTTTTGTAGAGCAGGTCTGCTGGTAATTAATTGGTTCAGCTTTTGCTTATCTGAAGAATATTTTGCCTTGGTTTTTTGTTGTTGTTTTGTTTTGTTTTAAGGCAGGGTCTTGCTTTGTTGCCCAGGATAATCTCAAACTCCTGGACTCAAGCAGTCCTCCTACCTCAGCCTCCCAAGTAGCTGGGATTACAGATGCGTGCAACTGTACTCAGCTTGCCTTGGTTCTTAAAAGTTATTTTGATTGAGAATAGAATTTTAGGTTAATATATATTTTTTTCATTTGGTACTTTAAAGGTGTTGCTCCAGTGTCTTCTGGATTGCATTATTTCTGAAAAGAAGTCTGCTATAATTCTAATATTTATTCTCCATTATGTAATTTATCTTCTTGGTTGCTTTTACATACTCTATCCCCCCTTTTTTTTTTTTAAAGCAATTTGATTATGATGTGCTTGGGTTTAATTTTCTTTATATTTCTTGTGTTTGAAATTTGTTTGACTTTTTGGGTGTGTGAGTTTATAGTTTTTATCAAATGTGGAAGATTTTCTACCATTCTTCAAATATTTTTTCTATTCTTTCTCTTCCCCACAGTGACTCCAATTACACTTAGGTTAGACTTCTTGAAGTTGGCCCATAGCACACTGGTGCTCTGTTCATTTTTTTTTTTAAATTTTCTCTTTTTTTCCTTTTATAATTTCTATTGCTGTATCTTCAAGTTTATCAGTCTTCTGTAATGTCTAGTGTACTTTTAATCTCATCCAGTGTATTTTTCACCTAAGACATTGTTGCTTTTACTTCTGGTAGTTTGCTTAGTCTTTTCTGTATCTTCTTGAACATATGCAATATAGTTATATAAGCTTTATAATGTCTTTTTATCCTGATTCTGTTATCTGTGTGATTATCAAGTCAGTTTTGATTAATTTTCCTCCTCAGGTAATTTTTTCCTGCTTCTTTGCATTCCTGGTCATTTTTGAGTAGATACCAATGCTGTGATTTGGATATTTGGCCCCTTCAAACCTCATGTTGAAATTTGATCCCCATTGTTGGAGGTGGGGCCTCAAATGAGGTGTTTAGGTCATGGGGGCGGATCCCTAATGAATAGATTAATGCCCTCACTGGGGGAGTTGGGGGGGCTGTCGGTGAGTTCTCACTCTATTAGTTCCTGAAAGAGCTGGATGTCAAAAAAAAGCCTGGCATCTCCCCCCTCTCTCTTACTTCCTCTCTCACCATAAGATTTCTGCACAGCTGGCTCTCCTTCCCCTTCTGCCATGAGTGGAAGCAGCCTGAAGCCTTCCCCAGAAGCAGATGCTGGCACCATGCTTCTTGTACAGCCAGCAGAACTGTGAGCTAAATAAATTGCCCAGCCTCAGGTATTCCTATATAGCGATACAAATGGACTAAGACAGCCAGAGATTGTGAATTTCACCTTTTTATGTGCTAAATATTTTTGTATTCCTATAAATATTCTTGGGCATTGTTCTGGGACCAGTTAAGTAACTTGGAAACAGTTTGGTCCATTTGGGCCTTGTTTTTGAGCTATGTTATCCAGCACCACAGTAGTATCTAGTCTAGGGTAAATTTTGCCCCAATATTGAATCCAAAGACTCCTGAGTACTATACTAAATGCACTGTGAATTATGAGGCTTTGCACTCTGGCTGGTGGGAACCGGAACTCTTCCTGTCCCTGGGTGAGTATTGTTCTTCCCTCTAATCCTGGTTGTTTAAGCCTCAGCACTGTTCACATGTTGGCCCAAATAATCATTTGTTCTGGGCCCCTGTCCTGTACATTGTAGGATGTTTAGCAACATCTCTGACTTGTACCCACTTGCTGCCAATAGCATCCCCCCTTCCAGGTTATGACAACCTAAAATACCCAGAGATTGCTAAATGTCACCCCAGGGGACAAAATCAGCCCTGGTTGAGTACCACTACTCTAATCCTTTCAGGTGGTTCTTTACCTGACTTAAGATATTTATTCACAGGCATGTGATGATGTGTACTCAACTTAAGACACAAGAGGGACCTTCTGTAGGTTTCTGGAACACACTTTCTTTCTATGTAGCTCCCTCTCCATCCCCTCCTGCTCTGCAAATTCTGTCCATGTTCTACTTTCCGGACTGCCAGATCCTTCTTACTACCAGACATTAAGATGGGGTAATCGTATGTTTCATCTCATTTGTTTCTCTACTCTCAGTTGTCAGCACTACATTGGTTTCTGATGTTCTATCTCTTGAAAAATGTTTCATGTATTTGTTTTTATTTTTAGTTGTTTTAGGTGGAGTGTAAGCCCAGTCCCTCTTATTTTATCTTGATCTAAAACTGAAGTCCCTACAATTTGTCTTTTACTTTGGAGGGGATGACCTGATATACCCCAGTTGCTGGACCTCTACAACTTCACTGAAGTGCCAGATCTTTGAGTCTTCAAAGGGTTTATTTCCCACCTTCTGGTGCACATTTGTGTAACCAAGGACTCCAGGGTACCAGCTACCCTCCTGCTCATTCTTCTGTTGATTCTGTCCTGAGAGTGTGATGTCATCTATGTAATCAATGAAGAGGTCTAGATTTCTTCAGACTATATTATGACAGAGAGTGGGAAAGGTAACACAGCCTTCTGGCAAAACTATAAGTTAATGTTGCCCCACATGAATGCAGACTGTTTCTGTTCCTTTCTTATAAATGGAGTGGAAAAGAATGCATTCACCAAATCAGTACTTGAGGCTTAATTAATCAGCTTCAGCAACAATATTATGTTTGAGACTGCAGCTGCAATTTTTTAAAAGTTTGTGGTAGTCTACACAGTCTTTTTTCAGGACCCATCTGCTTTCTACAGGGCCCACACAAATTAAATAGAATATGATAGGGACCATTACCCCTGCATACTTTAAGTCTTTGCTGGTAGCACTAGGCTTCTCTATTCTTTGCTTCTCTGGAAGCAATATTATTTTTTATATACTATCTTGTTTTGGGGGATGGGGCAGTTTCAGAGGGTTCCACTTGGCTTTTTCTACTCTGACAGCTCTTACCAGACAGGTCATGGGACCATTGTGGAGGTTATTCTAAGTGCCAAGTATATAAATTCTAATTATTATATAAACTCAGGGGATGGGGAGTGGGCCCACTGTGAGTTAGGCTTTTGCCTCGACTCTGTTTATTACCTCCATTCAGCAGGTTTTGGCTGGGTGGTTGATTCTTCGGCCCCACAGAGCCTTGACTGGGATCATTCTCTTAGTTCCATTCACTTGGTACCTGGGCTGGTCTAAGAAGGCATTACTTACATATCTGTTACCTTGGTGCTGTTCCATGTGGTCTTTCTCCCTGAGGCTAGCTTGGGCTTCTTCACAACATTGATCATCTCAGGGTACTTGAATTTCAGAAGTTACACAAGCCTTACTACTTCTACTTTCTGTTGTTCAGAACAAATTACAGGTCCAATCCAGATTCATGGGGAGGGCACAGCACACAGATTCCAATTTTTGGTGGGGTAGTGGCAAGGTCCCACTGCAAAAGAGCATATGGGATAAGAAATATCTTCGTGGGCATCTTTGGAAATACAATTTACCATATCACTATTTCATCTGTTTTCTTCCAAAATTTGGTAGACCTTTCTCATTTGTTGTGGTTTCTTCTTTTAATCTATTCATCCTTCTTTTTGTATAATTAAAAGTCATTTTCATTGTCATTTTAGCAAGGATTTAGCAGAAATATGTGTGGTTGTTCAGTCCGTTATGGTTAGTTGGCAATTGTGATCTTTGGAATTAGGAATTATTGCTGCTTTTCTTAGTGTTGTTTTATTAATCTACTGGAAAGCAGGTTGTCTTTAGTTTCTTTTCTACTGTCATCTCATAATTCTCTTGGCCAGTTGCATATCAAAGTGGGAAGGTAGTGTTTGGTCTGCCCTGGAATAAAGGAATTATTTTTTCTAGAGGAATAGGAGCTACATTTTTAATACAGAATTTAAGCTTGTTTGCCTTTTATTATCACCATGCCCCAATGGTCTTAAATACTATGAGGGATGCGGGCTTCTTTCACGTTCTTCTTTTATGCCACTGCTCTTAGTTGAGGTTATACTATATCATTCTGAGGTTTTTTTATACATTGTTATCTGAGTGAGGGCTAGAGAAAGTTTGCCTACCTCTTTCACAGAGTGGACAATAGGATTGTACCATTGGATGTTTTTTTTGTTTAGTGGCAGAGTATATCATTTTAAGTCTCTTTAGAAAGAGATTCTTTGGAAAGTCATGTTTTAAGAATATTGATAAACATTATCTCTAGAGGGTATCAGCCAGGATGCTTAAAGATCTGGAACCTGCAAATATTGAGACTATGTAATCTGGAGGAAAAAACAACAAAGTAAGACTTAAAAGACGACATGATAACTGTGTTCTAATATTTGGAGGTCACTGAAGAAGAAAAAGTTACATCTGTTTAGAAACGAATTTAGTTTATATGCTTTCATATGAAATAATGAGTTTTTGCTTCTGGCATTGTTTGAGTAGAGGCCATTGGCCATGTTAAAGAGGAGTTCCTGTGTGAGCTGAGTGAGCTCTTCTCTATCTTTTCAAATCTTTTGTGATTCAGAGGTTTTATGACTCTTCCATAGTTAACATCTCTGTCATAAGTGGTTCTTTGCTTAAAGTCAGAATTGTGGGGTATCATTATATTTTAAAAAGTATATTTGAAAAATAATCAGAATTTTTTCTTCTGTTCCACAGGACTTAAATACTATTTATTCTTACCTTCATGGAATGGAAATACTATCAAATCTCAGGGAACATCAGCTTAGGTAAGTGTAGTGCTGTATTTAAGAGCATGTGCTATGTAGTTACTCATTCATTTATTCACCAAATATTTGCTGAACAACTTTTATATTCCTCATACTGTTTTAAGCACTTGGAATATACAATATAGATTAAATCTGTAGTTTCCTGGAGTTTATATTCTGGTGGGGGTGATTTCAGGGTTGGGGAAAAACACTGACAATAAAAACTGTATGTAATATCCAGTAATAAGTACTGTGATTACAATAAAGCATAGTGATATGAAATAAATTAACTGGGTTGCTACTTCAGTTTGGATGTTCAGCAAAGACCTTTCAGAGGAAGTAAGTTTTGAGTAAAGACCTGAATGAAAGGAAGGAGCCAAGCCAAGAAAGGGGATTTTGGTGGCTGGAGCATAGTGAGAAGAGAAAGAGTTGTGGAAAATGAGTTTGGATAGGTATTAATAGTTCCAGGGGGAGGGGTGCAGTGGCTCAAGTCTGTAATCCTAGCACTGTGGGAGGTAGAGGTGGGAGGATTGCTTGAGCTCAGGAGTTAAAGACCAGCCTGAGCAAGAGCAAGATCCCATCTCTACTAAAAATAGAAAAAATTAGTGGAGCGTGGTGACTCAACACCTGTCCCTGCCACTTGGGAGGCTGAGGCAAGAGGATTGCTTGAGCCCAGGAATTTGAGGTTGCAGTGAGCTGTGATGATGCCACTGCACTCTGCTGGGGGCAACAGAGTGAGACTGTCTCAAACAAACAAACAAATAATAAATAAATAAATAAATTATAAATAAATATAAAAACAAGTTGCAGGGGCCAAGTCAGTTAGGGACTTTTGTAGTATAAACATGGGTATTTGCATTTCCTATCCCAGTTTTTCTTAGCCATGGGACCTTAAGCAAGTCTTAACATTTTAGCTACAGTTTTGTCTTCAGTAAAATAATAAGATAATATTAAGAGTATCTTTGTTACAATGTCTTTAGGATTAAATGAAGTAATACTAAGACGCCTCATTGGTCCGTATTAGGGCTAGTAGTGAAAGAAACTCTGTTTTCTTTTTGTAGATATTTTGATCTATTTATTATGCCAAATGCTTAAGCTGGACATGGTATGTTGTATTATAGTGTTGTATTAAAATGGAAGGAGTATGACTCTTGATTTGGCTTAATCTCTTGTGGACAAGACCCATAACCTTTCTAAACCTCTTTTCTTCTCAAATGGAACTGTCCTGCTTATCTTATCGTATATATGAACTAGTCTGTAACCTACGTCGATTTACTTGATAAACAGTTCTCATACCATTCCATCTTTCCTGGTATCTTCAATTCGGTTATGAACCAGATTGCTAAAATATAATTGTTTGGGATTTATTATATTCTGTTTTCTGTATAACATAATTCAGCTATATGTATATGTCAAATATATATGTCAGGAAGAAAAAAACCTGAAAATTAGAGCATTTAGTAATATTAAGTATTTTTCAAATGCAACCAGATTTATATATTCAACAAATTTTTTTGTATGTGCATGCCTCTGCCAGTATCTGTTCTTCACACTGAGGAATCAATATTGAACCAGACAAATGTATATTTTTTCATAATAAAAAAGAACATTATTTAGTGTGATTGATAGGTTTTATAATGTACATAAGAGAATTATGGTTGATGCAACTTAATATTATCTAATTGCAGTTTTTGAAAATATTATGGCATTTTATATATATCTAAACTCTTGTAGTTTATTGAAAATTTAGTGGTAGATCTGGTAATTTTCTGTTATGGTAATTATAACAATTTTTGAAACAAAATGTAAGATAAAATAATCTTTCAAAATTTTACTTTTTTTAAATGTTAGATTAATGTCTGCAAGAGCACGCTATGAGAGATACAGTGGCAATCAGATTCTTTTTTGGTAAGTGTTTCCATAATTTACTTAATGACTTTTTGTTTAAATTTTAACCTTTAGCATTGACATTCGTTTGATTCTGGAACGATTTCTGTAGAGCAAATTGAAATATGTTCATAAACCACAAAGTATAACATACATAGAATGCACAAAAGTATACAGTGCAACAAATTTTAATAAATATATACACCTGTGTAACTACTACCTGGATGAAAATACCAACTTTCCAGAAGGCTCTAGTCAACACTCTTTTGGAAAGGTAATCATAGTTTTTACTTCTATCACTATAGAATAGTTTTGTCTCTTTTTTGAACTTGTTATAGGTTATAGGGAGAATCTTTTAGTCAAGCTTTTTTTTAGCAAATGTCCAAAATTATTCTGTATTTTTGCATTTGTTCTTTTTCACTGCTATACAGTTTGCGGTTGTGTGAAAATAACAATTCATTCTAGTTATTTACTATTGTTAATAATAAAGTTTCTATCAACATTTTGGTTTTGTCTTTTTGTGTCCTTATTACTCATTCCTGTTGCACATATTCCTAGGAATAGAATTATAGGCATGTGCCACATAGCAATGTTTTGGTCAACGATGGACTGCATTTACCATGGTGGTCTCCTAAGATTATAATACCACATTTTTATTGTACCTTTTCTGTAGATACACAGATACTTATTATTGTGTTATAGTTGCCTACAATGTTCAGTACAGTAATACACTGCACAGGTGTGTAGCCTGGGAGCAGTAGGCTATACCATATAGTCTGGGTGTGTAGTACGCTATACCATCTAGGTTTGTGTAAGTACACTATGATGTTCTCATGACAAAATCACGTAGGGATGCATTACTGTACTGGAAATTTGCATGTTCAAATTTAGGAGATTCTGACAGTTTTCTTAAATACTTGTACCAATTTTAATACCCATTACCTGTGCAAAGTATGTTCCAGTTTGCTCCACATTTTTGACAACCCGTGATACCGTCAGTTTTTGTGTTTGGTTGTTTTGAATTTTTGCCATTCTGTTATTTCGTGATTTTATTTTACACTTCTCTGTTAACTAATGATGGTGAATGACTTACATGTTTTTATAGGTTATTTGGATAGCCTCTTTTATGAAATCCTGATTCAAGTTTTTGACCAGTTTTTAATTAGGTTGTCCAAAAATTCTTTGTGAATTCTGTACCGAAGTTCTTTGTTGGATATATTTATTGTATATATCATCTCCCATTGTGCCACTTTCTTATTCTATTAATGGCATCTTTTGAGGAACAGAAATTCCTTTTCCTATTTTTCCCCTTGTGATTAGTGCTTTTCGTGTCCTGTTTAAAAACCAAATCTTAACACAACCAGTTACAGATTCCTTTGTTCCTTCTCTACTCCCACTGCTTCACTTGACTAGCCAAAAAAAAAAAAAAAAAACTTTCCCTTCCTCATGATTATGAAGAATTTCTTCTTTGTTTTTCCTCTAAAAGTTTTGGTATTTTGCTTCTCAAATTTAGATCTGTAATTCATCTTGGAATTGATTTTTGTTTATATGATATGTTATAGAATTCAAGATTCATTTTCTTAATTTTAAAAATATTTATTAATCATTTTTCAATTAATGAAAAACCCATTATATGTTAATATAATATTTGTGAGAACAAGTGTTTTCCAAAACAAAAGATCTCATTATAGTTTTAGAAATCCTGTATCTGGCTGACATTAGTTGGATTCTCATATCTTCTTTTTTTCTTTTTTTTCTTTTTTTTGAGACAGAGTCTTGCTCTGTCACTCGGACTAGAGTGCCATGGTGTCAGCCTAGTTCACGGCAGCCTCAAATTCCTGGGCTCAAGGGACCTTCCTGCCTCGGCCTCCCAGAGTGCTAGGATTACAGGCATGAGCCACTCCACCTGACCGGATTCTCATACCTTTTGCATTCAATCTATTGTAATATATTTTTTTTTTTTGAATGATGGAAATCTTACTTCATACAGAGAAGTTGTTGGAAAAATGAGGACTTATTTCAGTACCTTTCCAGATAATTTGGGTATTCTTCTTTCATACAATACCAAAACTTGACAAGTTTCTTACAGGTTAGTTGCAACATGGAATCTGAGACTTTATCAGTGAACTTTTTCTACTCTATTGCATTAAAAACCATGGGTCTGTCTTGCACTTTGAATGGATCAGTTATCCATATGTGATTTTATAACATAAATTGGTCATTTGGAAAGTATTGATGGTACTGGGTTATATCATTTTTCCAATTTTGACACATTTTTTGTACATTATCAAAAATGGCATTTGCTAATATCACCACCAATCTCTTCCAAAAATTTAGAGAACTGTCAAGTTCACAGTAATGGAAACAAGTTTTCTAAAATTTAAATTTTTGATTGAAAGCTTGGATTTTATCATTGGCAAGATTTCATTATTTATCCCTGTAGATGTCCAATTGACCTAGCACCATTTATTGATTATCTTTTTCCCTACTGCACCAAAGTGTCCACTTTGTTTTAAATTAAGTGACCGTATGTATTATATGTGTATGTTGTGTGTGTATATATATCTTTCTGGTCTCTTTATTTTGCTCATTGATCTATTTGTCTTCATGCCAGTACTGCCCTGTTTTAATTACTCTAGCTGTGTATCTTGATATCTGGTAGCATCTGTTTTATATGCAGTTTTGTTCCTCAAAATTGTCTTGGCTATTAGTGTTTCTTTGCTTTTCTGTATATAATAATTTGTAGAATCAGCTCGTCAATTTCCATACATCTTCACAGCAGAAAACCTGTGGAAGGGCTGTGGGCTTTGGATTAGGATAGCATTAAATCCATAATTCAGTCCAGAGAGAATTGACGCCTTTACAATATTAAGTCTTCCAATCAGCAGACATGTATATTCTTCCATTTATTTGGCCTTATTTTGATTCTTCACAGTAATGTTTAGGATATTTTTGCTGCATATAGAATTTTAGCCTATTGATTTATTGTGTCTGGCTTCTGTTTATGTTGAAGGATCAATAACCAGTGTTATTGTTACTCCATTGCAGATAATACGTTTTTTTCCTCTTGCCACTTCTGAGATTTTTGTTTCTTTTTGCTTTTTGGCAGTTGTGTCTAATGTTACTAAGTCTGGTTTTCTTCGGGTTTATTCTCTTTAAAGTTTGTAGACCTTCTTGATTCTGTGATTTGATATGTTTTATCAGTTTTGGAAAATTCTTAGCCAGTAGTTTTTCATTGTTGCTTCTTTCCTATATTCTCTTTCCTCTTTCCTACTTTCTTTCATTTTGCCCCATATTTCTTTTATACTGTTTTACATTTTTTCATCCTTTTTTCTTTGTTCTTCAATTTTCTGTTTTATACTGACTTATTTTCTAATTTGTACATTCCTGTCTTCTGGTGTTTATATTAAACCCACCATTTGAAATCTTATTTCTTAATTGTATTTTTCAGTTCTAGATTTTTATTTCTTTTTCATAGATCTCAGTTCTTAGGTCAAGTCCTTCATCTTTTCCTCTTTTTGCTTGAACATATTAAATATAATAGATTTTTTTTCTATTGGTTTTAGGTTATATGGTCTCATTTTCAACACTCTTGATAATTATTTTTTAATTTTTAATTGACACATTGTAATCGTACATATTTATGGCGTACAGTTTGATGTTTCAATACATGTATATAATCTATAATGATAAATCAGGATAGTTAGTATATCTGTCACCTCATGCGTTTATCATTGCTTTGTGCTGAGAACATTCTAAAGCCTCTCTTCTGGCTATTTTGTATTATACAATACTGTTAACCATAGTAACCCTACTGTACAGTAGAACATCAGAACTTATTCCTCTTATCTTGTTGTAACTTTGTACCCATTGGCTAACCTCTCCACAACTTCCCCTCTCTACTTCCTCTCCCCAGCCTCTGGTAACCATTGTTTAACTCTCTACTGCTGTATCAACTTTTTATTTTTTTAGATTCCACATGTGAGTGATAGCACGTGATATTTCTCCGTGTCTGCCTTATTTCACTTAACATGATATCTTCCAGGCTCATCCATGTTGTCACAAGTGACAGGATTTCTTTTTCTTTTTCTTTCTTTGTGGCTGAATAGTATGGGGTATATATACCCCATTTTCTTTATCCATTTATTTCTTATTGAACACTTAGGTTGATTCCGTATTTTGGCTCTTGTAAATAGTGCTACAGTAAACATGGGCATGCAGATACCTTTTTGATAATACTGATTTCATGTCCTTTGGATATATACCTAGTACTGGGGTTGCTGGATCATATGGTGGTTGCATTTTTAATTTTATTAGGAACATACATATTGTTTTCCATTATGGCTATACTAATTTACAATCCCACCAACAGTGTAAAAGTGTTCCTTTCTCTTCAAATCCTCACCAACACTTTTTTTCATTTTTTTTTTTTGGCTATAACCATTCTCACTGGAGTGCGGTGATACCTCATTGTGATTTTGGTTTGCATTTCCTCAGTGATTAATGATGTTGACTATTTTTTTATGTACCTGTTGGCCATTTGTATGTCTTCTTTTAAGAAATGTCTGTTAAGGTCCTTTGCCCATTTTATAATCAGGTTACTTATCTTTTTGCTGTTGAGTTGTTTAAATTCTTTATGTATTCTAGATATTAACTGCATGTCAGATGTATAGTTTGCAGATATTTTCTCCCATTTCTGTAGGTTGTCTCTTCACTGTGTTAATTGTTTCCTTTGCTGTGCAAAAGCTTTTTAGTTTGATGAAATTTCATTTGTCTGTTTTCATTGTTGTTGCTTGTGCTTTTGAGGTCTGTCTTAAAAAATCCTTTCCCAGCCCAGTGTCATAAAGTGTCTCGCCTATGTTTTCTTCTAGGAGTGTTGTAGTTTCAGGTTTTACATTTAAGTCTTTAATCCATTTTAGTTGATTTGTGTATATGGTGAGAAGTAGGGGTCTAGTCTCATTCTTCTGCAGGTGGATATTCAATTTTCTTAGCCCTGTTAATGAAGAATATGTCATTTTCCTAGTGTGTGTTCTTGGAAACTTTGTTGAAAATCAGTTGGCTGTGGATGCATGAATTTAATTCTGGGCTCTCTATTCTGTTACATTGGTCTGTGTATTTTTTTATGTCAGTACCATGCTGTTTTGGTTACTGTAGCTTTGTGCTTTATTTTGAAGTCCACCAGTGTGGTACCTCCAGCTTTGTTCTTTTTGCTTAGGATTGCTTTGGCTATTTTGGGTCTTCTGTGTTTACATATGAATTTTAGGATTTTTTTTTTCTATTTCTGGGAAGAAAGTCACTGGTATTTTGATAGGGATTGCATTATATCCGTAGATCACTTTGGGTAGTACGGAATTTTAACAGTATTCTTCCAATCCATGAACACAGGATAGTATCTTCTTAGGTTTCTTTCATCAGGTTTTATAGTACTTATTAGGTCATTAAATATAAAATGTCCAATTTTAAATCAAAAGCGTGGTTTATTATATCTCAAACAAGAAGCAGTACAGTTAATCAAAGTATCTGCCTAAACTGTTGACACAGTTTTGCCATCTTAACAGTCACTTGTTCATGCCTGCAGTGAAGAAGCCTGGAGAGCGAGTGGTAATGAAGTTGCAAAAGGTGTTTTCCACAGCTTGTTGAGAATTGAATGTTTTTCCTTGCAAGAAGTGGTCCAAAGCCTGGAAGAAGTGGTAGTCAGTTGGTGCAAGGTCTTGTGGGTGACAGAGAGTTTCTAAGTCCAGCCTCTGTAGTTAGAGCAGCATTGTTTGTGCGATATGTGGGCGAGCATTATCTTGCGAGAGGATTGGCCTGTCTCTTTTGACCAGTCTCAGCTGCTTAATCGCAAGCATCCTCATCATTTTGTCCAGTTGGTTGCAGTAGATATCCACTGTAATCAATGGACCAGGTTTCATGAAACTGTTGTGGATAATACCAGTGCTAGACCACCAAACAGACACCATCAGCTGTTTTTGATGAATATTCAGTTTTTGACTGTGTTTCGGCTCTTCATCTTTATCCAGCCATTGTGCCGAACACTTGTGGTTGTCAAAAAGAATCCATTTTTCATCACACGTCACAATATGGTATAGAAATTGTTCACCTTTATGTCATGCCAGCATAGAAAGGCAAGCTTTGAGACAGTTTCTCTTCTGACACTCGTTTAATTCATGCGGTACCCATCTATCCAGCTTCTTTACCTTGCTTATTTGTTTCAAATGGTCCAATATTGTTGGAATAGTAACGTCAAACCTTGTTGCTAATTCACGCGTAGGTTGAGATGGATTTGCTTCCACTACAGCTTTCAGCTCATCGTTATCCACCTTGGTCTCAGGTCGCCCACATGGCTCATTTTCAAGATTAAAATCACCAGAACAGAACTTGTCAAACCATTGACATACTGTGCCTTCATTAGCCATATCCTTCCCAAACACTTTGTTGATATTTCGAGCTGTCTGGGCTGCATTGGTTCCACAATAGAACTCATATTCAAAAATAACACAAATTTTTTACTTATCTATGGTTTCACAAAAATTGCTCTAAAAAAATTTTTGAAAGATAATCACAAGCCAAAATGTGCATTTGAAAGACTACGGATGTACCTTTACAGTAAAAATATAACAAGAAGTGTCAAAGTGAAATGTCAGAGATACCAACTGTCAAACTTAGTACTTAAGGAAATCGGGCATTCCATACTCAATAACCTAATAGTGTAGCGATCTTTTACCTCCTTGTTTAAATTTATTCCTACGTATCTTTTTTGTATAGCTATTGTAAATGGAATTGTTGTCCTGATTTCTTTTTCATATAGTTCACTATTAGCATATAGAGGTGTCACTAATATCTGTATGTTGATTTTGTATCCTGCAACATTACTGAATTCATTTATTAGTTCTAATAGTTTTTTGGTGGAGTCTGTAGGGTTTTCTGTATTTAAGATAATGTCATCTACAAACGGACAATTTGAATTCCTTCTTTCCAATTTGGATGCTTTTTATTTCTTTCTCTTATCTAATTGCTCTGACTAGGACATGCCTTATTATGTTGAATAGAAGTAGTGAAAGTGGGCATCCTTATCTTGTTCCTGATCTTGGAGGAAAAGCTTTCAGCTTTTCTCCATTCACTAAGATGATAACTGTGGGTTTGTCATATATGGCTTTTATTGTGTTGAGGTACATGCCTTCTATACCTAATTTCTTGGAAGTTTTTTTATCATGAAGGGATGTTGAATTTTGTCAAATATTTTTTCTGTGTCGCAGTGATCATATGGTTTTTGTCTTTCTTTCTGTTAATAGGATGTGTCGCATTTATTGATTTGAGTATGTTGAACCACTGTTGCATTCTTGGGAGGAATCCCACGTGATCATAGTGAATGAACCTTCAATGTGCTGTTGAATTCAGTTTGCTTGTATCTTGTCAAGAATTGTTGCATCTATGTTCATCAGGTGTATTGGCCTGTAGTTTTCGTTTTTTGCTGTGTCCTTCTCTGGTTTTGGAACCAGGATAATGCTGGCCCTGTAAAATGAGTTTGGAAGTATTCCCTCCTCTTCATTTTTCTGGAAGAGTTTGAGGAGGATTGGTATTAGTTCTTCTTAAAGTGTTTGGTAGAATTCATCAGTGAACCCTGGACTTGCCTTTGATAGAAGACTTTTTATTACTGGTTCAATTTCCTTATTATGGCACTGTTTATATTCTCTGTTTCTTCATGATTTAATCTTGGTAGGTTATATGTGTCCAGGAATTTACCTATTTCTTCCATTACCAAATTTGTTGGTATATTTGTTCATAATAGTCTCTGATGACCTTTTGTGTTTCTACTAATATGATTATCAGTTGTAATGTCTCCTATTTCATCTGTGATTTTGAGTGTTCCCTTTTATGTTTTCTTAGTTACCCTAACTAAAGGTTTATCAGTTTTGCCTCGGAGAGGATCTTTTTGGGTTGAGTATGTTTATCTTTTCAAAAAACCAACTCTTCATTTTGTTGATTTTTTTTTTTTTTTTTTTTTTTTTTTTTTGAGTAAGGTTCTCGCTAAGTTGCCTGGGCTGGCTTTGAACTCCTGGGCTTAAGCAGTCCTGCCTCAGCCTCCTAAGAAGCTGGGATTACAGGTGCATGCCACTGCATATAGCTCTCTATTTTGTTAAATTTGTTAAGACTTGTTTTGTGGCCTAGCATATGATCTATCCTGGAGAATGTTCCATGTGCAGTTGAGAAAAATGTATACTCTGCAGTTGTTGGATGGAATATCTTGTAAATGTTTATTTGGTCCATTTGGTCTGTGGTTCAGTTAAAGTCTGATGTTTCTTTGTTTTTTTTCTGTGTGGATAATCTGTCCATTGCTGAAAGTGGGGTGTTCAAATCCTGCTATTTTATTACAGTCCATCTCTCCCTTTAGATCTAAAAATATTTGCTTTTTTATTTGGGTGCTTTGGTGTTAGGTGCAAATATATTTACAATTGTTATATCCTCCTGTTAAATTGATCCCTTTATCATTATATAATGACCTTCTTTGTCTCTTTTTACAGTTTTTGACTTAAAGTCCTTTTATTTGATGTAAGTATGGCTACTACTGCTTGCCTTTGGTTTCCATTTGCATGGAGTATCTTTTTCTATCCCTTCATTTTCAGTCTGTCTTTAACAATGAGGTGAGTCTCTTGTAGGCACAACATAGTTGGGTCTTTTTTTAAAAATTATCCATTCAGTGACTCTGTATCTTTTTATTGGAGAATTTAATTCATTTTCATTCAAGATTATTATAAGTAAGTAAGGACTTATTCTTGCCATTGTGTTAATGGTTTTCTGGTTGTTTTTTAGATTCTTTGTTCCTTTCTTTCTCTCTTGTTCACCTCTGTGGTTTGATGGTTTACTGTGGTGCTGAACTTTGTTTTCTTTCTCTTTCTTTTTTGTCTATTTGCTGTAATTTTTTTCTTTATATTAATAGTTACCATGGGGGGCTTAGCATAAAGAGTCTTATAATAGACCATTTTCATCTGATAACAGCTTAACTTTAGACACATAAACATACTCTAGACTTTTTCCCTCCCCCCAATTTGTATTTTTGTTGCCTTAATTTACATCTTTATCTGTTGTGTGGTCCTAATTGTAGCTGTTTCTTTTTTAATCATTTTGATGTTAAATCTTCATACTACTGGATTGAAAGATTTATATAGCATCATTACAGCACTGGGGTATTCTAAGTTTCATTATGAATTTACCTCTACTGGTGAGTTTTATACTTTCTTATGTTTTCATGATAGTAATTACTGTCCTTTTGTTTCAAGTTGTGGTACTCCCTTAAGCATTTCTTGTAACACCTGTCTAGTGATGATGAATTCCCTCAGTTTTTGCTTATCTGGGAAAGTCTTTATTCCTCCTTTACTTCTGGAGGATGGCTTTGCTGGATATAGCATTCTTGACTGAGTTTTTTTCTTTCAGCACTTTGAACATATCAACATATTCTCTCCTGGTCTGCAAGGTTTTTGCTGAGATATATGGTGATAGTCTAATGAGGATTCCCTTATATGACTCGATGCTTTTCTCCTTGTTTTTAAATTTTTCTCGTTGTCTGTGAATTTTGACAGTTTGATTATAATGTGCCTCGGAGAATATCTTTTTGGGTTGAGTATAATTGGGGATCTTTGTTCATATCTCTCCCACAACTTGGGAAGTATTCAGCTATTATTTTTTAAAATAGATTTTCTATGCCTTTCTATATTTCTTCTCCCTCTGGCATGCTTATAATACAAAAATTTTTTTTCTTAATGGTGTTCCATAAGTTTTGTAGGCTTTCTTTTTTATTTTTTTTTCCCCCTCTGTTTGGGTTATTTCAAAAGATTTATCTTCAAATTCAGAAATTCTTTCTTCTGCTTGATCTAGTGTGTTGTTGAAGCTGTCAGTTGCAATTTTTAATTTTATTCATTGAATTTTTCAGCTCCAATATTTCTGTTTTGTTATTTTTTATATTCATCTCTTTGATAGCTGGGCACAGTGGCTCATGCCTGTAATCCCAGCACTTTGGGATTACGAGGTGGGAGGATCACTTGAGGCCAGGAGTTCAAGACCAGCCTGGGCAACACAGTGAGACCCTATCTCTACAAAAATAAAAAAATTAGCCAGGTGTGGTGCCATGTGCCTGTAGTCCCAGCTACTGGGAGGACTGAGGCAGGAGGATCACTTGAGCACAGGAGTTTGAAACTGCAGTGAGCTATGATCATGCCACTGTATTCCAGCCCGGGTGATAGAGTAAGAGCTTGTCTATAAAAGAATAACTAACTAAAAATAAAAAATTGTAGGCTTGTAGTAGCATCCAGTCATAACTTTCTTTTCTCTTTATTTTGTGCAAATTTATCCTTTATTGATTTTATTCTTCACTGATTTTTTTCAAAGTCATGTTTCAGCCTGGCATGGTGATACATACCTGTAGTTCCAGCTACTCGAGAGGCTGAGTCAGGAAAATTGCTTGAGCCCAGCAGTTCAAGGCTGTAGTGCACTGTGATTGCACCTATGAATAGCACTGCACTCCAGCCTGGGCAACATAGCAAGACCCTGTGTATATTTAAAAAATACATATATTGCAAAAGAGTAAGGAAGTAGGATTCCTAAACAAAGAACTTCATTGGCGATTTGCAGCCATTTGTATTGTCCCTTGGTGAAGATGAAAAAGGATATAAAGAGCTTTGAAGTACCTACTGGAAAGTTGACGATAGTTTTTTCTTCTCATGGTAAGCAGTAGAGTTGACCTAGAAAGCTTACTCTGGGTGCTGTGTGGAATAGGATGGACCTAGGTTTCTGGATGGAGAATGGTACTACTATTCTTTGAAAAGAGAGGATGCTAGAAGAGATCCAAGCTTAGAGGAAATGATAGTGAGATAGATTTTGAACTGTTCAGTTTGAGTTTCTTCGAAATGTACAAATTGACATGCCAAGTAGACAGCCAGACAGATTCATAGTTTTGCAGCTCAGAGGAAAGATTTGGTATAGATACTAGAATCTTTTACATATTAGAATTAATTGAAGCCTTAGATACGGTGAATAAAGGTACCTGAGAGAAGGAAAACCAGAAAGAGATTAGATTAGATTTTATATGTATCTGTCATAATAAGATTTAAAGGAAATAAACAGGTCATCCAAATTATAGTTGAAAATGAAGATAAAATGTTGATAAACTTAGGAATTCCAAATAAGATAGTCTTTAATATACATAAACAAAGTTGTCAGAAAATTTTCTAACATGTAGATTAAATACAATATGTAAATTAATCTTCATTAGGCATGATAATCTAGTACACAAAAATGAAGACTGTGAAATTAACAGTATAATAAGATACAGCTAATAAACATATACTTATGAAATCTATATCTTAAGATAGTGATTACACTTTTTTTTTTCATGTAAGCATGGTCTATATAAAACCTTAGGCACCAGGCAAAATTTCCCAAATTTCCAAGTAGTATTACTTAATTTTTAATTATTTGCAGTATTATCAGAGTGTATTTCATGTTATATATTTCACATTGAATCCACATATATGTGAACATATGTGTTTATTTACTAATTTATTTACTTATCTATTTAAACAGTGCAGAAACTATTGCCAGGTGTTGGTATATCCTGCTTTCTGGATCTGTGCTTGTGAAAGACTCCATGGTCTTGCCTCCTTGCAGGTATGTTTATATTTGCTGCTTAGTGCATATGGCAGGCAAAGTTAACATTACAACTATTTATTTTGTCTGTTAAACTATTTTATGTAGGATGTATATTTTCTCTTAGTAGGCAATATATTTTTTTAAAATGTCTTTGCTTGTTGGTACCATCAGAAATACTTGGCAGGAATCAACTAATATTTCATATTTCTGAGGGTGTAATTTTGAAGTTTACATCATGACATAGTATCTTCTTCCTATTTGAACCTTAATTTGTATGAGATTTGATCTGATTTATCTGATGGATTTTGTAGTCATTGCTATTATTGGTTATAGAAAGGCAGTATATCATCATACTTAAGAAATTTGTTTTTTAAGCACCACTGGTACTCACCATCAAACTGGTACTAACTGATGAACACTTACATCACACAGGGCAATAACATTCATCTGAGGGCGGGCGGGCGGGAGGGGGATGGAAGGGATGGGAAAAACTCTCACTGAATGGATGTGGGGAGCACAGTTTGGGAGACGACCACGATTGTGGCTCTGACACGGGCAGAACAGGGGCAATGTGTATGGCCAAAGTGTTGTACCCCCATGATATTCTGAAATTAAAAAAATAAATTTAAAAAAAAAAATAAAAAGGGAAAGGAGGAAATAGGAGTCACAACTAACGTTTTAAGGGCTGACCTGGGAAACAGGGGCACAGTGCAGGTAGGTGTGGGGACAGAGTTCCCAATGGAGGACTTGTTTGTTTTAACTCCAAGTTGCCTTTATCATGCTGCCTCATATTAGGTCCTACAGACTGTCCTTTCCAAAAACCAGTAAATTATTCTGGCAGTGTCACCAACCCCTCCTACCCTAGTCCTTACCATTAGATAATTCTCACATTAAACCAGGACCCTGTACCTCGTAGACCCTGGGTCCTGTATTGTAACAAAGAATTCCTAAAATGAACTACTTACTGTGGTACTGGGAATTTGGTCTCAGGGATTAAATCATATATTTCTTGCCATTCTTCGGGTATGTCAATAAAATCTCGGTAAACCTTGAAAAAAAAAAAAAAAGAAATTTGTTTTTTGAGTAAGGTAGACTAGATTCGAATCCTGATTTCATCATTTACTAGTTATGTGACTTTGCCCAAAATTTTAGTTTTCTTGTCTGTAAAATGAGAATAATAACAGTATCTACATAAGTATCGTCATGAGGTTTTAGTTAGCTACTACTCACACCACCAACAGAAATCTGTAAAGGTTCACACTCTAGAGCCAGACTGTATGAGTCACATGTCTGTTCTACCATTTCTTGGGCAAATTACCTAATCTCTTTGTGCCTCATTTTCCTTACTTGTAAAATGGAGATAATAGGCTAGTTCTGAGAAATAAATGAGTTAATTCATATAAAGCTCTTAGAACAGTGCCTAGCTACTAAAAGTAATTGTTAATTATCATTATCATAATTATTAGGTAAAAGAAGAAAAGGGTGGTTGGAAAGGTCAAATGTGGTATTCTTAGAGGATTCGCTCTGTTAGCAAGTGTTAAGATTTTTGGACCTCAAATTATGCTTTGGTAACATAAAAATGTAATTTTTTAATGTTTTTTCTCCCATAATGTTGACAAGAGACTTCTAGGTTTTAAAGGAAGACTTCCAATTATAGTTAAATTAACTTCATTGCATAACTATTAAATTTAAATATCAGGATATGGGACATCTCAGTTTAGATGCCATTTTTGAAGTTATGGATTGAGTCCTGAAAATTTACATCATTGGCTTTTGGTTATTTGAAATCTGTACTTCTTGACTAGTAGCATAAAGCAGATAGACTGTTTTTACAAATGAAATATTTAGGAGCCAGGTGTGGTGGCTCATGCCTGTAATCTCAGTGACTTGGGAGGGTGGGGTGGGAGGATTGCTTGAGGCCAGGAGATTGAGACTAGCCGGGGCGACATAGGGAAACCCCATCTCTAAAAAATAAAAATAAAAATTAGCTGGGTATGGTGGCACACACCTGTAGTGCTACATGGGAGACTGAGGCAGGAGGATTGATTGAGCCCAGGAGTTCAAGACTGCAGTGAGCTATGATCGGCCACTGCCCTCCAGCCTGGGCGACAAAGCAATACCCCATCTCTGAGCGGGCAGGGGGAAGATATTTAATAGTTCTGTTTTTTTAAGCTTTTTGGCTGTTGGCTTTTGTTTCTTTCATAAGTATTTGTGAAACTCACAGTAATGAATTCATATTGAGTTAGCCACTGGGACAGAATAAACTGGGTTAATATTGCCTACAGTTATGTTTTAGTATTATTAGCATTTTTCTTTTGAATATTTTGTCTCTCCTGCTGCTGTGAATGTTGAAGAATTTGTTGTAAGGATGTTTTGTAGCCCTAAATCAGCTGTAATAATTCACTTTAGTTTGTGATCAAGACAATGAAGTTTAACTTTTTAAATAATGGCTAGGAATGTAGGAGATTTAAAATAGAAAACAAAGTCATGGTATGCATTAATGTAACCATCATGAACTTTGCAGCAAACATGATTGTAGAAGTTTATTTAATCTTTATTCTAAAGAATAATTCTGGGTAGGGGGTTGTATTTTTTGTGTGAAAGATATTTGTAGTAGGTTATTGTAGGGTGATTGTTAGGATTAATGAGTTAATAATAAACTACCTAGAATAATGGTTAGCATGTATTAAGCATCAAATAATTTTTGGTGTCTGTTAATTATTATAGTATAGTAGCAGTGGGATACCAATTATGATACCAATAGAGTATGATCACTACTCAGTATAGGAGGAGTAATAGTAGTATTCCAATTTACAGAAATAGAGCCAGTTTCTCGAGATTTTAAGATATTTGTTACTTAGTGTATTAGTCAGGAGGCAGAAACCACATAGTAATTTGAACAGGGTCAGTTTAATTTAAAGAATTAACTACTTCAAGGGATTAGCTAGTCAGAAGGATAAAGGAGAATACCCCACAGTTGAGGGAGAGTTCCCAAGGAAGGAACAAACTTGAAGGTGGACTCCTTTCCTCATGACTGAAATTCAGACTTTGTTGAAGAATATGTCAGTTGCAGTCCAGTAGATAGCAGACAGAGTTCACTGGGTTGCTCTGGGCCAGAGCTGGTTCACAGTCATCTGGTCAAGGCTGGTAGGAAGGGAACTGTTGACCAGGGCTGGCAAGCAGGTGAACCCCCTGCCGGGGTACAGATGGGCCCCAAGGCTGGGGACAGGGACAAGAAACCCTCCAACTACAGAGCAGAGACTTTCCTACTGCAGTGTCCCTCTAGCACCCTCTACTGACAAAGCTATAACATTCCAGGTGGCAAAGGAGAACACTTAAAGAATCCACATCCTTTATCACAAAGTAGAGCAATGAAGGGTAGATTTGAAGCTGAGAGCCAATACATTTGGAGTTGAGAGGCAATAAATAACTGGCACAGTTCACTCCCTTGGCTACTTAGCGTCAATATGAATGCTTCTAAACACATTTCGAATTCTGTTCAACAACACAACAACTGTTTTCACCTAATGGGGTATAGCTATCCTTCATGTAAGTGAACAAGTTCTTACCCTCTCCCCAAAATAAGGAGATGCACAGCTCCAACAATCATTGCTAGCTATATTAATTAATATTCCGTCATAGTGCCTGTGAATATTCTGTTAACTAAAGACTACTTTACAAAGTTCGTCTTCAACAACTTACATATGAAATAAATATGGAAAGAGAAGAAGAAAATGATTAACACACACAAATACAGACATACATACAATAACCAAAGAAAAAATACGAAAAGCTACTACTTGTTTCTGTAATTGGTCACAAGGCTGTAGTTGATATCGCTGGCTTTCTTCTTTCAGTATTTCTTCCCTCAACTGAAATTTCAGCTGTTCTGGGTTCTTTACGTGGTGGTGGTAAGAACAAAACCTTCATCTTGAAGGGTCCTCAATTGTTCTGCCTTTTTTTGGTTGCTGTAGTTTTCTATTAACCTTTAATAGTGGGCATGGAAGTACTATAAGGAGCCCAAGAAAATCCTCTGGGCTCCAGACATAGTCCCTCTAGCCCACATTGTGTGCAGTAACCTGATTGCCCCTCGGTAATTAAGATCAGTCACTTGGGCCAGTGGAAAAGGGCCCCTTTTCCTATCTGTTGTTTCAGGGGAAATCTCTAATTCATTGGAACCATTGTTTTGTTTCCTGGCAGAAGCAGTAGTCTTTTGGACAATAAGACTCCAAACCAGCAGAGCTCAGAGGATTTGGGAGGAGAGCAAAAATTCTTTGAATTAGTTATTAAGTATAGCAGTGAGAAAAGCCACTCCTATTTTCATGCCTTGAATATGAGACCCATATATTTTGACCTTTGAGTGAGACAAAAACCACTGCTCCACTTCTGTTGCAAAGTGAGTTTCTTTTTTTTTTTTAATTTTTTTTTTTCATATTAAGGAGGGGGGGTTGTGAGGAGGATCATCTAGTTGCATTGGTTTTTTTGTTTGTTTGTTTTTTTGCGGAGACAGAGTCCTCATTCTGTCGCCCTGGGTAGAGTGCAGTGGCGTCATTGCAGCTCACCGCAACCTCCAACTCCTGGGCTTAAGCGATCCTCTTGCCTCAGCCTCCAGAGTAGGTGAGACTACAGGCCCATGCCACAACACCTGGATGATTTTTTTTTTCCTTGAGACAAGGTCTCACTCTTGGCTGGTCTCAAACCCCTGAGCTCAAGCAATCCACCTGCCTCGGCCTCCCAGAGAAGCTAGGATTACAGGCATGAGCCACCGTGCCCAGCCACGCAAAATGAGTTTCTTGATTGAAAACAATGCTGTCTAGAGTGCCAAGATAGGAGAATAAAACATTTTGTGAGCTCATGGATGATGGTGTTGGCAGAAGAATTACAGGCAAATCCATTTCCAGAATGTATGTATTGTAATTAGGACAAATATCTGCCTCCTTCATGGTAGAAGAGGTCCAGTGTAAATAATCTGCTTCCAGGTGTCTGACTGGTCCCTTTGAGGAATGGTACCATATCAGGGACTCAGTGTTAGTCTTTGCTGTTTGTGGATTAGGCTCTCAGCTATAGCATTAGCAGTTGAGCCCCTTCACGTTATCCATCTCTAACACTGTGGCCACTTTGTTCATAGTCCCATTGAACAAGCACTGGTGTGGCTGGGGAAAGAGAATGATTGACATCTATACAGCATGTCATTGTTTTGTCTACCTGATTATTAACAGCCTTCTCTACAGTGGATACCCTTTTAGTGTTTACATGGGACACAAATATTTTCAAAGTCTGTACCGGTTCTGAAGGAAGCCCATCCTCATACCTCCTTCCAGACTTCTTTGTTACCAGTCTTCTAATCCTGTTCCTTCTAAGTCCCTGATCTTTCAGCCAAACCATTAGTAATTGCCCAGGAATCTGTTTAGATCAGTAATTCTGGCCATCTCTCAATCCAGACAAAAGGGACAACCAAAGAATTCCCTAGGAAGATTTTTCTTCACCAGCTTCCTTCAGTGCCACTTCTGAAATAGGGCTGTCCACTTTTGTGTGGTCCCCGTATGTTGTTCAGACCCATCTGTGAAACATGCTCAAATTTTTTCTTCCTCAGTCAGCTGGTCATAAGGAACTCCCATAGGCATGGATTGTGGGAGAAAAGGCAATGCAATAGGAGTTGGTGTTGAAGGAGTCTGAACCATCTGCTCATGCAACTTACTCTGTACCTGCACAAGCTTGGTCTCTTATATACCATATTCACTTGATACTAGATTGCTGCTGCACATGGCCAACCCTTATGACTAGGCACCCAATTCATGATGGGAGGTTCAGACTGCATAATCACCTGATGTCCCGTGGTTAGGCATTCAGCCTCTGCTGAAACCCGGTAGCAAGCAGAAGTTGTTTCTCAAAAGTATTATAGAATAATTATTTGCAAAAGAGAGCATAGATGTCTCAAATTCTAGAGGACTGCATTGTCATTCTCCTATTAGAGTTTGCAAGAGGCTCCACAGAGTACCCCTATTTGCCATGGATGCTTCAGGTATCATTGGATATGCTGGATTCTAAGCCTAAGTGGTATGGTGGTTTATACTGCATCCTGAACTTTCTGGCAGCTTTATGAGTGACTCTGAAGGTGGTTCAAAGTAGCACACTCATACGTGGTATGTTACCTCCAAAATCCAAAGAAAATAACCAAGCAGTATGCCTCTTTTTTTTTTTTTTTTTTTTTGCGGTAGATAGTATGGGGTACAGCAACTTGTATTTCACCTTGGAGTAGATATCTTGTCGTACCCCTAATTATGGAACCTCGAGAAACTTCACCACTGAGGTGGGAGGCCCTTGAATTTTTATGGAGTTTGTCTCCTAAACTCAAATTTGCATATATTTTAGTAAGGCACCTAAAGTATACTCCCCTTATTTTATAATGAAATTTTGTATGTAATTTAAACCAGTAAGATATATTTTACAATTTACTATAAACAAAGGGAGATAAATAATGAAGTCTGAAATTTAAATGTCTTGTTTTGAAAAAAACTTAGCCTTTTTCTAGAATTGAGTTCACCTTTTAATTGTCATAGTAAGATATGACTTTAGCTTAAAAATCAAAGGCTTTAAGTTTAACACCTGATATTCATTTATTCATTCAAACATTCATTTGTGCAGCAAATAAGCATTGATTGAATGTCATCTCTTTATAAGACTCTGGCATTTAGAGAAAAAGACTGATTTACCTTGGATTGGGATGACTACTTTGTTTTAAAAAGGCCCCAGTGTTGTGTGGCATGGAAAGAAAACTTTCTTGGAGAGGCAGTTGTGGAAATGGACTGAACAGGTAATCAGATTCACTAAGCAAAGGAGAGAATAAACATTTCAGTCAGAATGTCTCAAGCACCAAGGCATTGATTCATCTAGAAAACATCTATTGAGTGTGTGCCACATATCAGGCAGCAACCCTGTGCTAGTCATTGATGTTGGGAAAGGTGATAGGTAAATAGCATTGTCCATTTTCTAAAGCCATAATTTTTTAAATAATTTTTTTGACAAAGCAATAAATTCATACCATTAAAAAGTCAAGACAGTAAAACAAGTTGTACTTAAAGGAGTATTAATTCCACTTTTATTAATGTTGTAGGGGAGAAAAAGTAATATCTTTTTCTCACCCATGGCAAGGTTCATGGTTAATATTCTTATAACAAAATACAGATTAACAAGAGAAAAGCATACAAATTTATTTAAAGTTTTACATGACATGGGAGCCTTCAGAAAGAAGACCCAAAACCCAGGGAAAACTGTATGTTTTTATGTTTAGGTTCAATGAAGAATGGACATCTCTGTAGAAATGTGATTGGACAAAAGGGTATGATCTAATGGTAATAGGACTAAGGGGGGAAACCCAGCAAGGCCTGCCTACTTAGATTCTTATTGACCTCTGTATGTTACATTCCTTTCTTGTAGGTATGGGGCAGGACCCCTCTGGAATGAGGGTCTTCAAGGGACAAGGAAGAGAATAACCTTTCTAGGTTTTATGGCTTGTTTTGGGGCAGAGGGGTTCTACTTGCTATGACCCTTCTTAGGGAAGAGGAATTCTGCTTTCTATGACTCTCTTTAGAGGAGAAAGAGGGGCAAAAGACAAAAGGGCAAGAGAAGATCAGAGAGACTTTGCTTCTGAGTCTTTCCAATCTCCTTTAGTTCAAAGAACTCAGCATGCCAAGGAGCCATTCTTTGGAGTATTTTCTGAGCTCCAACACTCAGTAGTTTCAGATCTTTTTATTGTGAAATATAATATATGGGGAAAGGTGCAATAACATAAATATACATTTTAGTGAGTTGCTATATATTGAACATTTGCTTAATCACTACCCAGATCAAGAAATTGAACATTGTCAGCACCCAGAAGCAGCCTGCATGTCTTTTCTCAAATCCACTCTTACTTCCGCCCAAAGATCACGAATTTCTGTTTAAGCCTGTGGATATGCACACCTTAATGCTGTTTGGTTTTGCTCACTTTTGAACATAATATGAATATAATCATACAGTATTCTTTTGTTTATGTCTTTGACCAAATATTATGTTTATTGAATTCATTCATGTTGCATATACTTATAGTTAATTCGTTCTCATTACTTAATATTTTGTTGTTAGCACAGTTGAGGGCTATTGTAAGTAAAGCAGCTGTGAACATTTTTGTATATTAGATGTATGTGTGCATGTATTTCTGCTGAGTATACCTAGCAGGGAATTGTTGGCTCACAGGATGTGCCTATATTCGTTAATTCCAAGTTGTATTCCAAATGATGTACTAATTTACACACCCACCAGCAGTGTGTAAGAATTCCTATTGTTCCACATTCTCACCAATGCTTAGTATTGTCAGTCTTCTTAGTTTTAAGTTTTTGACTGTTTAATTTTTAGTCATTCTGTGGAGCCTATAATGGTATTTCTTTGTAGTTTCGATTTGCATTTTACTAATTGCTGTTGAGTGAGTACATTTTCATTAGAATAACCTTCTTTATAAAGTGACTCTTCAGGTCTGTTCTCCATTTTCCTAATGAGTTATCTTTTTGTTATTGAGATGTAGAGATGTAGAAATAATTTTTCTTGTTTTCCTTTCACTATTAGATCTATAGTCTACCTGGAATTGATTTTTGAGTGTGGTATAATGTTGAATCGTTTTCCATATGGATTTCTATATGTCCTTTTCCCACTTGTTCAGTGCCATGTTTTTCATAAATCAAATATCCACATATGTCTGTGCCTATTTTAATTTTTTTTTGGGTGAATAATGATGTCGAACACTTTTCCTTATGCTTATTGACCATTGCTTTCTCTGTTTTCTTCTGCAAAGTATCTGTTTAAGGTATTTTTGTGTGTGTGCTTGTTTTAAAGTCGTATTTTTTGTGTTTATTATTATTCTGTAAGAATCTTTAATACATTTAGGATGAAGCTGTTTGGCCCGTTTTTATCCCATTAATTTGGCTTGCATTTTCATTTTCTTATGTCTTTTTTAAAAAACTGTATTGAGGTATAATTGACATATACTGAACTGCACATATTTACAGTATACAATAAGTTTTGGCATATATAAACACCTGTAAAACCACGCTATTATAAAGGTAATGAACTTGTCTATCACCAGAAAAAGTTTCGTCATGCCCCTTTGTACACCTTCCCTCTCATCCTTCCCTTTTCCCTTCTTTGGTCCCCAGGCAATTACTGATTTTTTTATCAACGTACATTAGTTTACATCTTCTTGAATTTTGTATTAAGGAGAAACATACAATATGTACTCTTTTCTAGTAAATACAATACTCCAGCTTCTAATATTCAGTAAAATTATTTTGGGTTTATCCATGTTGTTATGTGTATCAATATTTCATTCCTTCTGATTACAGTATTCTCTAATATGGTTATACCACTATTTAGCATTCAATTACTGATGGACATTTAGGTTGTTTCCCGTTTTTGACTGTTGCAAAGAATGTTGCTATGAATGTTTGTGCAGAAGTCTTTATGTGGACATATACTTTCATCTCTCTGAGTGAATATGTAGGAGTAGAATGGCTGGATTATAAGTGTTTATGTGAACACATACTTTCATATATTTTGAATAAATACTAGCAATGACTAGGTTATATGGTAGATCCACCTTTAACCTTAAGAAATTGGCATTCTGTTTTCCAAAGTTGTGCCATTTTACATTCCCACCAGCAGTATATGAGAGTTCCAGTTGTTCCAAATCACATCCTCACTAACTCTTAGGGGTAAGGTCAGTCTGTTTAAGTTACATATCCTAATTGGTATGTGGTAGTATCTGATTGTGGTTTAAATTTACATTTCTGTAAAGATTAATGATGAGCATATTTTTGTGTGCCTTGTCATTTGTATATCTTTTATGAAGTGCCTCTGAGTCTTTTACCCATTTTGGAGGGAGGTAGAGTTAATTTTTTATTTTTGTGCTTCAAAAGTTCTGTGTGTATGCTCTATACAATTCCTTTAACAGGCATGTGATTTGCAGATATTGTCTCCCTATTTGGGTTGTGTTTTCCATCTATTAACTGTTTTTCAAAGAGCAGAAGTACTTAATTTTGATGTTCAGTTTCTCTTTTTTTTTTTCGTTAATGGACTGTGCTTTTGGTGTTATGTGTAAGAAATCTTTAGTTGGGGTCTGGGTTTTCAGGCTCTTTCTGGGCTACGGAGTTCTTTTCAGGCTACCATGTAGCAATCCGAGAGTCTAGCATCACTCTCCACTGGAATTCAAAGATCCAGGAGGGGCTTAGAGCTGTGGCTAGAATGCTGATGGACCTATCACAAAAGCTTAACCCAACCTTGATCCCAGAGGTTTCTGTGGTGTCCACTGAAGAGAGTTCCCAGGACGATTCCGAGGCCTCTCATCCTGTGTACTCAGAACATTAATAAAGAACCTTAGTAGCTTTTCCCTTAACCCTTGTACCAAATTCCCTTCCTCTCTACCAGATCTTCTCCAACATCAGGATAGCATAGAAAAGATCTTCAGGAGATCAGAGATGGCTTGCCTTACAGGAGGAGGGGAGTAAGGACATTGTTACTGTACGAAAAGAAAGGAGGGTAAAACTGAAATACCTCTTACCAACAGATTTTCTTGGCTTGAAAAAGAACTGACACTGGGCTTTTTCTGTGTTTATGCTAGATGAGATCCTTCTGAGAATGCCAGAAGAGGGCATTATGACACAGAGCTGATTTAAACATAAACCTTATTTTTGTACTTTTCTTTCTTGCTGCAAATTTTATGCAGCAGGTTGAGAAAGCTACTTTGTACTATGATAGACGGTATACCAGTAATTTTGATAACCTATGATGAGTTCTGTGATGTCTTTTTCTTCTTGTATCTTTTCCTTTTTACCTTGATACCAGTAATTTATAAGGGATCTGTATGGTTCGGATGTATTTGAACTTGTGTGTGCTTTAGTTCTACTTTTTAATTTGACCCCAATAAGCACCAGTAGGTATCAAGTATTCCATGTGTTTTAGAAGCCTGAAGTCAGTGAGATGAAACCCAACATTAAGAATTTGAATCAAAGTAACTTGTAAGGAAAGAAGGTAAAGAACACATTGGGTAGTTTGGCTAGAGCATAATAATTAATTAGATTTTCTGGTTTTCAAGAATTTGAATTGCAATAAAAGAAAATTTAGATGTGCTATTGCAGTTTTCAGTAGCAAATAAATGTGTATATAGTGAAACAATAAAATTGATGTATTTGAGTACCTTTAAGGGGAAAAAAAAAGAAATCTTTGATAACCCAAGGTCACAAAGAATATTTTTCTATGATTTCTTCTGGAAGTTCTATAATTTTATATTTTATTATATTTGGGTCTGTGATCTGTTTTAAGCTAACTTTTGTATATGATATGAGATGTGTATCTAATTTTGTCTTTCTACCTGTGTATCCTCAATTATCCCAGCACCATATGTTGACAAATTATCCTTTCTCCTCTGGGTCACCTTTGCATCTTTATTGGAATTTAATTGACTGTATATTTGTGGGTCTATTTCTCAATTTTTTATTTTGTTTCATTGATTTGCTTTTCTGTCTTGGTGCCAGTACCACATTGTCTTGATGACTGTAGCTTTATAATAAACCATGAAATCAGGTAGTATGGATCCTCGAACTTTGTCAAAATTGTTTTGGTTGTTACAGGTTCTTTGTAGTTCCATATTAATTTTGTTCATTTAAAGATAAAAAACTCTTCTGGGGTTTCGATTGGGAATACAATAAATCAATAAACAAGTTTGGGGAGAAATGACATCTTAACAGTTGATTCTTTTGAACCATGAACCAAAATACATCACTCCATTTATTTAGCTCTTTAATTTCTCTCAACAGTGTTTTGCAGTTTTTAATGTAGAGGTATTGCCTATGTTGCTCTTATCTTGCAACCTTATTAAATTCACTTATTCTAATTGCTGTTCTATAGATTCTTCAGCATTTTTGTACATAAATTATCTTGTCATCAGCAAATACACAGTTTTGCTTCCTTTTTTTCCTGATCTGAATACCTCTCTTTTTCCTGCCTGGTTGTACTGGGGAAAAACTACAGTGCAATATTGAAGAGGCATAGTGGAACAGACAACCTTTACTTGTTTTTGATCTAAAAGTGGGGTTGAGGATGGGGAGGTGGAAGCATTCATTCAGTTTTTCGTCAAGTATAGTCTTAGCTGTAAATTTTTCATGGGTGCCCTTTATCTAGTTGCCCCTTTGTAATCTATACTTTCTGTATCCTCATCAGGCAACCACTGTTCTGCCTTCTGGTATATATAGAGATTATTTTACATTTCCTACTATTTTATATAAATGGAATAATATGTTGTGTATCTTCTTTGGTGAGATGTCTATTCAGATTTTTTCCTCCATTTTTAAATTGTGTTATCTTACCAAGTTGTAAGAATTTATATATTTTGGATACAAGTTCTTTATCAGATAAATGATTTATGTATATTTTCTCAGTCTGTGGCTTTTTTTTTTTCCTTAATAGTGTCTTTTGAAGGACAAAAGTTTTTAATTTTGATGAATTCCAATTTATTGTTTTTTTCTTTTGAGAATAGATCTTTTGGTGTCATATGGAAGAAATCTTTGACTAAACTAACCTCATAATTATTTAGTTTTTGTTGTATGGTTTTTTCTAGCAGTTTTTTTATTTAGCTCTTCCATTTTGGCTTATGATCTATTGTGAGTTAATTTTTGGTTTTGTTTGTTTTTTGCATATGGATATTTGCATTTTCAATTGACCCAGCCCCATTTGTTGAAAAGGCTATCCTCTCCCTGTTGAATTGCCTTGGTGCCTTTGTTGAAAATCAGTTAACCATGTATGTATGTACGTGTTTTAAATTTTTCTGGACTCTTTCTTCCATTTAACTATTTTTCTGTCTTGATACCAATACTGACTGTCTTGATTATTGTAGCTTTATTGTAAGTTTTCAAATCTGGTAAGTCTTACAGCTATGTTCATTTTTATAATGGTTTTGGCTGTTTTAGGTTCTTTGTATTTCCATATAAATTTAAGGATCTTTTTGTCAATTTATACAATCAAGCCTGTTGGGATTTTGATAGGAAATGATTTGAATCTATAGATTAATTTGGGGAGAATTGCAGACTTAACAATATTCTATCTTCCAATCCTTGAACATAGATTGCTTCTACATATACTTAGATCCTATTTCATTTCCCTCAGCAATGTTTTGTATTTTTCAGTGTGCAAGTCTTAAACTTTTATTAAGTTAGTCTCAAATATTTTACTATTTTAACACAATTGTGATTGGAATTGCTTTTTACTTTCAATTTTATTCATTGCTGGTGTATAGAAATACAGTTGGTTTTTGCATATTGATCTTATATCCTGTGACCTTGATAAAATCTTTTATTAGATCTAGTAGTTTATTTGTAGATTCCTTAGAATTTTCTACATACAGGATCAGTCTCCTATGATAAAGATAGTTTTACTTTTTCCTTTCCAGTGTCTGTGCCTTTAATTTGTTTTCTTTCCTTTTTGCACTGACTAGAATCTCCAGCATCGTATTGTTTGAAAGTAGTGGGAATGGACCGCCTTGCCTTGTTCCCGAAGCATATTGCAGTCCCTAGATTAACCATTAAGAAAATAATAAAAACAGCATTTAAAAAAATCAACAAAGGAATTAAAATGGAACACTAAACAAAAATATTTGTTTGATAGAAATGATAGTAGTAAAGGAGGAACAGAGGAACAAAAAAAGATAAGACATTTGAAAAACAGGAAAATGGCAGACATAATTCAGACATGTCAGTAATTTCATCACAGGTGCATGGTTTAAACATTCCAGTCAAAAGACAAAGATTATCAGACTCTGTGACAATCTAAGATCCGGTTATATGCTGTCTTCAGGAAACACACTTTAGTTTCAAAGCACAAATAGGTTGAAAGTAAAAGGATAAAGGAAGATATACCAGGCAAACTATATTCATAAGATAACGGGAGTGACCATGTCAATATCAATCAAAATAGACTTTAAAACAGGAAATATAACTAGAGACTGAGAACAAAATTTCATAGTGTTAAAAGGATCACTATATTCGGAACACATAGCAATTTTTATTGTATATTTAATAGCAGAGCCTCAAAATACATGAGGACAGAATTGAAAGGATCAGTAGGAATTTAGCAGTTATAGCTGATGATTTCAAAAGTCTGCTTTCAATAATGGAACCACTGGACTGAAAATTAGTAAAGTTGTAAAGCTTGAAAAGTATTATCAGCCACTGTGATCTGATATGTAATCTTTTTGTCAAGATTTATAGGGCAGAGAATCTAGGGCCATAACACAAAATCTCAATAAATTTAAAAGGATTGGAATTACTGAAGTTTGTCTGCTGACCACAATGGAATTAAATTATAAATCAATGCCAGAAAGAAATGCGATAATTTAAAGAACATATTTGTAAATGACCCACAGGTCAAGGAAGACTTCATAATAGAAATTAGAAAATATTTTGAACTAAACAAAAATGAACACATGTCAGAATTTATGGGATGCAACTAAAGCAGTACTTAGAGCAAAATTTACAACACTAAATTTATAGCACATTTATAAGAAAAGAATTGTCTTGATTCAGTCATCTTAAGTTTCCATCTAAAGAATGAAAAGAACAAAGTAAACTCAAAAGCAAGCAGAAGTAAGGTTTGACTAGAAATTAGTAAAATAAAAACCAAAAAAATAATAGAGAAAAATCAATGAAACAAAAAGTTGGGTTCTTTGAATAGGTCGACAGAATTGATAAACTTTGAGTTAAACCATCAAAAAAAGAAACACAGATTACCAAAAGAAGACATGAAAGGGGTGATATTACTATCCTACAGAATTTAAAAGTGTTACAAGGGTTATGGACAACTTTTTTCAACAAATTGGGCAAATCTTGCAGATGTACATCTAAAAATGTGTGCTAAAACTAATAGATGAAAGTTGATAGGAAACTTTATAATGGGTAAATCAGATTGACACTGTCTTAAGCCACTCACCAATTTTAACACTACTGAGAAAATGGGACAGCCAGACCTTATGTGTGTGCATATATGATTTGATAGAACATTCCACAGGGTCTTTTTTTGGTATCTTCTGTTTCTCTCTTTATCATGTTCTTATTTATTTCTCTTATACTTTCTTGACCATATATAGCATACTTAGAAATAGCTGTTTTTAATGTCTTTGCTGATTCCCTTCTGACAGTTCTATGTCTGTTTTTATTGATTGGTTTTTCTTTTGGTTGTGGATTATATTTTCTGTTCCTTTGCATGCTTGCTTTTTTTGTTTTTGTTTCTTTATTGGATATCAGACATTGTGAATTTTATGTCATTAGGTTTCATCTTTTGTATTTCTTTGGGCTTTGTTCTAACACATAGTTTAGCTAATTGGGATCTGTTTGATTAATTTTTTAGCTTTATCTTTTAATTTTGTTTGAACAAGTCTTTTAAATTTGTTTGAGCAAATCCAGCACTCTTTAGTGTAGGATTAATTTATTATGTCACTAAGGAAATACATTTCTGAGGACCCTACCCAGTGCCTTATGTATTATGTCATCTTTCCACTCTGGCTTTTAGGTTTGTTCTCACGTATTCACAGTACTCTTTGTGAAGAGCTCCAAAGATCTCCACACATGCACTCACATACACACACATGCACACACACATGCACACACACTTTCATGTATACTCTTGTGCACATCCTGTTGTCTCTCCCCCACTCTCTCTTTGCTGCTCCCTTCTTTCTGGTACTCTGCCTTGCAAATTCTAAGCATCTTTCCCTCATCACCCACACCCTAAAACTCTGTCTCTTTAACTTAGTGAGCTTTTCAGGCTCTGTTAGGCTTCTCTCTTTTTGCATTGCAGCCTAGAGATTGCCTGTCAGTAGTAAAATAGGGTATTGTAGGGGTCATCGTATTAATAGTTTCTTGTTTCCTCCCCCAGCAATAACAACCCTGTCCTGCCTCCCTTCCAGTGTCTTGAAACTGTTGTTTTATATATTTTGTCTTGTTTTCTGGTTTTTTTTTTTTTTTTTCTGGGTGGTAGAGTAAATCTAGACCCTGTTATTCCATCTTCCATAAAAGCAAACTTTTACAAATTTACATTTTTGTATGTATTATGTGATATAAGAGTTTATTTGAGGAAACAAGAAATACTGATCTTCTACTTAAGAAAAAACAAAAATGGTCTTTTTGGTTATGTTCAAAAAGTAATTTTGTTTGGATTGTGATTAGGGTTTTGCTATAAACTATATTTGTATATAACTTTATACTTTGTGGGAAATTGACATTTGTATAATATTGAGCCTTCTGGTAAAAGTATGTGCTATTCTTTATTTAAGCCCTATTTCTAGTCCATCAAGAAAATTGTATAATTTTCTTTATAAATGATTTCTGTATTTATTTATTAAATTTATTTTTTTGTATTTTATATTTTGTATGCATTATTAATTTTTTCCCATTTGGTTATTTAGGAGCAATATTTTATTTATATGTTTATTTTATAATTGACCCTGGTACTAAATATTCAAAATTTTGGTATTTTAGGTTACTTTATAATTTCTTTTAAGTGCACACTAATATAAGTTTGTGAACCTTTTGTGTCTTATATAATTGGCAAGGTTTTTTATTCCCCCCACTTTTTAAAAAATTCAGTTTATCTTTTGAAATGAAAACTTATTTTTTCTTTATGATTGCTTTTTTTTTTTGGGGAGGGGACAGGGTCTTACTCTGTCACTTGGGCTAGAGTGCAGTGACATCGTTATAGCTCACAACCTCACCTCAAACTCGTGAACTCAAGCGATCCTCCTGCCTCAGCCTCCCGAGTAGCTGGGACTACAGGCATGGCCCACCATGCCTGGCTAATTTTTCTGATTTTTTTGTAGAGGATCTCACTGTGTTGCCCAGGCTGGTTTCAAACTCCTGGGCTCAAATGATCCTCCCACCTTAGCCTCCCAAAGTGCTGGAATTACGAGTGTGAGCCACCGCACCCAGTCTGCTTGCTTTCTTTTTTGATTTGCTTAGAAATCTTTTTCTCAAACTGAGAATATAAAAATGCATTTTATTTTAGTGCTGATCCAGCATTAGTTCTTTTAAAAGAGATAGCCAGTGGTTCCAACACTTTTTTAAAATAAATCATCTATGTATCTAACTACATTCTTTATATGCAGTTGGCCCTTCATATCCATGCGTTTCCCATCTGTGGGTTTAAGCAAATGCAGATCAAAATCATCCAGAAATAAAAAGTCTGAACATGTACAGACATTTTTAAATTGTCATTATTTCCTGAACGATACAGTATAACAACTATTTACATAGCATTTACTTTGTATTAGGTTCTACAAGTAATCTAGAAAGGATTTAAAGTATACAGTAGGATGTGCGTAGGTTATATGCAAATACTATACCATTTAGACAATAAAACTTATGCATCTGTGGATCTTGGTATCTGGGGGGGTCCTGGGACCAATTCCTATCAGATACCAAGGCACTGTTATACTTGACTGTGAATATTTTTAAAGGGTTTTTTTAAAATCTGTCGTCTTAATACTTTTCCCAAAAGAGTATAATAATTTAGTTTTATAAAACATTGCATAATCATGGTATCACTTTTTGTTAGCTGTGCTTCTTTTTTTCTTTGATTGAACATACATTGACAGATGTTCAAAATTTGAGATTAGGCAAGTATCTTTTATAACTAATTTTAGGGACTAGTTAAAGGCAGACATTTAAAAAGAATTTTCATACAGTACTATATTGAGGTCTGTTATATCTGAGCAATTAAGATGGGAGGTGTTTTTTTCCCCAAGAAAATCTAATTTTATTGATATAAGAGATAGGATCAGGATCAGAATTTCTTGGTTAACATCTAGGTGGTTTTTGTTATTATTTGTTTTTTTCCTATATTGATATATTTTATTTATAACCTTTGCTAAAGAAATTGTTTTTCTGTTTTTATAGTTTTGGTAAGCAGTTTGGAGGAAAAAGAGGATGTGATTGTCTTGTATTAGAGCCTTCAGAAATGATTGTGGTAAGAACTTTAAAGAATGCTGAATTGTTTTTTGATATGCTTCAGTTTGAAATTTAAATGTAGTAGGCTTCAAACACTTACGGAGGCTTCATTACTCTGATCTTTTAGAGATTCATATGCCAAGTTTATACATTTTCATCTACTCAGACCTTTTCTGATCCTTGAGAGAGTGTGAAACTTGATATAATTATATGTATAACATGTTGTAAATTTGGTAATTTCTTTTTCCCTTCTACCAGAAAATTAAAAAAAAGATTTTCAAAAAGGGATCATGATTTTTCAAGTGTTTTCTAAGTTGTCATTCAATTTAGTCAATAAACTTTGAACATTTATAGTTTATGCTCCAGACTAGAGGCAATGAGGTAGAGAAAATTAAAGGGACATCCAAGTAAGAAATGTTCTAGATCAATGGTCCCCAACCTTTTTGGCACCAGAGACAGGTTTCATGGAAGACAATTTTTCCATGGGATGGGAGGTAGGATGGGGGATGGTTTGGGGATGATTCAAGTGCATTACATTTATTGTGCAGTCAAAACTCTCTGCTAATGATAATCTGTATTTGCTGCCACTCCCCAGTGCTAGCATCACCACCTCAGCTCCACCTCAGATCATCAGGCATTAGATTCTCATAAGGAGCACACAACCTAGATCCCTCACATGCGCAGTTTACAGTAGGGTTTGTACTCCTATGAGAATCTAACGCCACCACTGGTCTGACAGGAGGCGGATCTTATGTGGTGATGTGAGCAATGGGGAGAGGCTACAAATACAGATGAAGCTTAGCTCTCTTGCCCACTGCTCACCTCCTGCTGTGTGGCCTGGTTCCTTATGGGCCCTGGACCAATACTGGTCTGTGGACCAGGGGTTGGGGACCACCGGTCTAGATCATAATATTTTTACTTTTTAATTATTTGGGGTGAGATTTCATTTAAGGGTGTATTTAAGGAATAATTCTTTACTTGTTAAGAGATCTAGGTAGTTGATGTAACTTTAGAATTTTTTCTTCTGTAAGCATTAGAAGAATCAAGAACACAGCTCCCTTTTACCTTGCTCTGAGATGACCTTATACAGAAAATAGCATATACTGAATGGATTACTAGCATGTCATGTAGATGATCATGTTATCTGATTAGATTTGAACTGTTTAGAATAGAGGTTGAATTCTTTTTTTTTTTTCGAGACTGGGTCTCGCTCTGTTGCCCAGGCCAGAGTGCAGTGGCGTCATCATAGCTCACTGCAACCTCAAACTCCCAGGCTCAAGCCATCCTCCTGCCTCAGCCTCCTGAGTAGCTAGTACTACAGGTGTGTGCCACCACACTCACCTAATTTATTTATTTTTTGTAGAGATGGGGGTTTGCTATGTTGCTTAACTTAAGCTATCCTCCCACCTCGGACTCCCAAAGAGCTGGGATTTAAAGGCGTGAGCAACTGCACCTGGCCTGAGGTTGAATTCTTAATGAAGCATTTTAATGTCAGGGCTCAAAACTAAACCACTTTTCCATTTCATTGTGCAGATTGGCATTTTCAAATAGTTTAAGTTTTGTATAAACAACTGGATTGTAAGCTCCTAAAAAGCAAACATTATATCTTATTCAGTTAGTATCTCACAGTGCAGGGTGCTGCCTGTATAATAAGTATTCAGTGAATGGTTTTTCAATGCAGGTTTCAGGTTTGTTCAAGGCATGGGCTATGCATTGTTTTATATTTATTTTGTTTAAGTGTTGGATATATCGGATACCTATTAAAGCCTCAGAATTCTTTCTTTTAAATATATATATTGAGGGACATGGTGAGAAAACTGCCCAGGCAGTATTGGTTTTCTCATTTATTTGTCAGTTGATGTATATTGTATTCCTCACGCTGTATGGAGAGAGAATAGTGCTTTTATTTCAGTGTTCTCATATACATTGTTTTTAAATACTTATTGTACATAAATATGTTACATTTTCTTATAAGGAGGAAGAAAAGGAAAACATAAAATCACTTTGAGTACAAGATGCTACGTGCTCATCTTATACATTCCCTTTCCAAAACCTGGAGTCAGCCTTTTCTCTAATGAAACCTGCTTGCTTTTTTTGGAGAAAAGTATTTAGAAACCAAGATCTGGCTGCCACTTGTGGCCATTGCTCCAGATGTCTCAATGCTTCTTGTACCTCTCAGTGAACAAAGCTAGAAAATATGTGTGTGTATGTGTATGCATGTGTGTGAGCATATGTATACACACACAGTTGTATACACATGTCTTATATTTATGTCTTTATAGCTATGTATCTATGTTAAAAACTCAGTTTATTCTGGCTTTTTAATACTTAGTCTAACAGTGAGAAACTTGGCTTTTATTATTATTGATTTGTTTATTTACAGTTAAAGTAGTTTAAGAGTTACTTGCCCATAACGTTGTAGAAAGCACTACTAGCTAGAGTATTAACATACACAAATTTTAAGTATGCAATTTGATGATTTGACATGCATAACCTTTACAATCCACCTCGCTAGCAAGATGTATTTTGAGCATCACCTCACGAAGTAAGGAAGCATTCAGAGAATTACAGGGACCCAGCAAAAGGACACAGAAGCCGAGTTAAAGGGATTCCCATGGCCAAATCTGGCACAATTTATTTCTAAATAAAAATTCACAGTAATTGATGGTATCCTCATGTATAATATAGGCATTTATAAGTCCTAATGATATGAATGGATGAATGAATGAATGAACGAACTTGGGGAGAAGGGAAAGCTCTTCCTGACAGTAGAATGCTAACTAATAAATTTCAAAGGGATGATTGAATTAGAAAGTCATTAATGAATGCTAAAACTTGGGGGTGAATGTTTGATGAGGAACAGAATACTTATGAGGTCTCAAAGTATTTCCCCACAAATCGTTTTTGAAGGGAAAAATTACTAAATTTCTGGTGGGAAAACGTGGCAAATGCTAACATGGGGTTAGCTATAAATGACATTGTTGGTGCAGTTGATGACATGTGAATATGGACTGCAGATTAGAGAATTTCAAATTCTGTGATTTTGTTAACTACTGTGGTTATGTAAGACAAAGTCCTTGTTCTTAGGAAATACATGTTGACACATTTTGGGGTCAAGAATCACTTTATCTCCAATTTATTCTCAAATGTTTCAGAAAAAAATGTGTATATATGAAATAAAAAGTCATAAAGAAGGCACATCAAGTATATATATTTATGGTTGGTAATTTTTAAATTCTAAAACTTTATTGATGATCAGCATAGTTTAAAATGCTTTATGAGTCATAGGAGAAAATCCAGAATAGATGAGATTTTCAGAAATCTTGAAAATGCTCGGTCCAAGTGTATCAAATGGTTTTATTATGTTTCTATTTGTACAAATTTGAATAACTCCACTGGTGATTTGGAATGCCTTTTTCTGAACACTTTCTTGATCACCTGATGTTAGTCATCTTAATCTGACATGTTTTACAGTAATCTCCTTGTTTTAACTTAATTTGTTAGGGTGAAGTTGTGCATATTCTCATAAGCTATTGAGGGGATTTTTCTTATTATTCATATCTCTTGCCCATTTTTCTACTTGGATTATTCCTTTCATAAGAGCTTTTTATTAGTTAATGAGACCTTTTGTTTATAAGAGGCCATAAATGTATCATTCTCTTTAACTGTATATATAAAATGTATTTTATCACAGTTAACAATTTTTAGGGGTGGGGATCTGTCAACTTTGTTTTCCTCTTAGATTTTGGATTTGAGGTCATGCTTTTAAAAGACGGTCCCCATAACAGAATTATTTGACCTAACCTATATTGCTTTGTAGAATTTTATTAGATCATTATTTTAATTTAACTTTTAAATCTAGCTGCTTCTGTGTAGACTGAACACAGTGACAGCCACTCAACTACCTGTCTCCCAATATTTTCTCCAAAAACAATGTAGATCTACAAGATAGGTTAAAGAAATCTACACACAAACGACACTCACAACATAACTTGAAGACAGAGAATGTCCAAACTCGAAAATAATTGTAAATAATAATTTTACAGGTGGACAATAACAGGTATTGGCAGGGGTATGGAGAAATTGGAACCCTTGTACATTGCTGGTCAAAATATAAAATAGTACAGCTGATTTGGAAAACAGGCAATTCCTCAAATAGTTAAACATAGAATTACCATATGACCCATCATTTCCACTCCTACATATGCACACAAGAGAATTAAAAACATAGGTGCACATAAAATCTTGTGCACTAATGTACACATTATTCATAGAATCCAAAAAGTAGAAACAGCCCAAATGTCCATCAACTTGATAAATCAATAAACAATGTGTTGTATATTCATATGATGGAATATAATTCTGCCATAAAAAGGAATGAAGTATTGATACCTGCTACAACATGGATGAACCTTGAAAACATTTCTAAGTGAAAGAAGCTGCATGCAAAAGGCTACCTTTTCATTTACATGAAATGTCTAGAATAGGGAAATCCTTAGAGACAAAAGGTAGGTTAGAAAAATCTACATAAGCCAGTATCTAGAAAAGAAAGTGAATCTGTAATTACGTACCTTTTCATTTAGAAATTCAGACCCTTGTGGCCTCACTGATAAAATTTTTCCAAACATTTAAAGAAGAAATACATAACCTCTAAGAGGAAATAGAAACAGATTGAATACTTCCTCTGTTTTTAATTATAAGGGCCCAGTTTAATTTTGATAACAAAGCCTAACAAGGGCATTATACAAAAGCAATATTGTAGGTCAGTATTTTTTTAATGAAAATAGATGCAAAAATCTTAAAATCTTAGGGAATCAAGTCCCAGTGATACATAGAGTGGATAAAACATCATGACTAAACTCAATTTATTCCTAGAGTTGCAAGTTGATTTAGCATTTGAAAATCAGTGTGATTCACTACATTGATATAATTATAGAAAAAAATCAGATGATCATCTCTATAGATGCAGGTAAAGCACTTGATAATATTCCAAACCCATTCATGATTTTAAAAGCTTTTAGCAAGCAAGGAAGAGAAGGAAAGTTCCATAACCTTATTTAAGGTGCCTGCACAAAGGTGCCTACAATAAATACTGAAAACTTTCTCCCAGCATTTGGGGATGTGTCAAGAAAGCTCAGCAATACCAAAATCACTGTCTAGGAGATCCTGGACAGTGCATTTAGGCAAGGGAAGAAAGATTGAAAAAAATACATAAACTGTCATTTGCAAATGACATGATTTGCATGTAGAAAACCCAACAGTACCTAAATGTGAACTTTTAAAATTAATGAGTAGTTTCAGCAAGGTCACTGGATACTTGATCATACACAAAAATCAATTTTATTTCTCCTTACAAGCAACAAATAATTTAAAAATGGAATTTTATAAACATAGCATTTATAAACATAAACAATTAATATGTATCAGATTAAATCTAACAAAAGTTGCAGGAGACCTTTACACAGAAAACCATAAAAATTTCTTTAGATCTAAATCATTTGAGGCAATCAATATTTTTAATATATAAATTCTCCCAAGATCCATCTAAAATTTAGTGCAATCTTAAGTCACAGCAGTTTTTTAATAGGGATCAAAAAATTGATCCATAACATATAAATGTCACATAAAGGAAGAATATGTTTGTAATAACTATGAAAAAAATACCTAAGCCAGGCAAGGTGGCTTGAGCCTGTAGTCACGTCTACTTGGTAGGCTGAGTCAGGAGGATCACTTCAGCCCAGGAGTTTGAGGCTATAGTGTGCTATGATTATGCCTGTGAATAGCCACTGCACTCCAGCCTGGGCAACATAGTGAGACCCCATCTCTTAAAAAAATACTTAAGCATAAACTTAACAAGTGTGCAAAAACAATGTCTTTAAATACCCTTAAAAAACCAAAAAATTAAACTTGAACAGAAAGAGATACTATGTTCTTAGACATGGAATTACCATCATATTATTATTTTTTCTTAGTTTAATTTATGGATTTAATGAGATCCCAGTGAAGAATACTATCAGGAATGGTGGTGGTTTTGTGCCTAGCACATTTGGAAAAATAAAAAGGCAAGAAAAGGTAGAAGAAAACTGAGAATGAAGAGCAATTTAGTGGAGATGTATAAATCTTTCTGTGTACTAAAACCAATTCAAAAAGGTGAAAAAAATGTAATCCCCCTCAACCAAAACAATGATTTTAATATGTGCAAAATTGTTGATATAATTCCACCAAGAATTATTATTTCTGGTGACTTTAAGAGACAGTATTTTGTCTGTACATTGCTAATGGGCTATGTCATCATAAGGACAGAAAGAGCTAGTTGTCTCGTTAGTATTAATAGTGGTATTTTTACAGTTTTTTGTACAGTCATGTGCCGCATAATGATGTTTTGGTCAGTGACAAATCGCATATATGACAGTGGTCCCATAAGATTATATTATGTTATTTTTACTGTACCTTTTCTATGTTTAGATACACAAATACTTAACCATTGTGTTATAATTGCTTACCAGTATTCAGTACAGTACCGTGCTCTACAAGTTTGTAGCCTAGGAGCAATAGGCTATATTATATTAGCCTAGGTGTGTAGTAAGCTGTACCATCTATGTTTGTGTAGGTACACTTTATGATGCTTGCACAATGATGAAATCGCCTACAACTCATTTCTCAGATTGATTCCTAATCATTAAGCAACACATGACTGTATATGTGTGTGTATATATAGATGCACATTACATGTAACTCTGTATTATAATTGATATAACAATTAACATACATGTCTACACATATGAGTTATAATTAATATGTGCATATAAAAATTTCATTAACAATCAAGATTTTTTTCAGCATATGAGTTATATAAAAGCAAAGATGTTACAGAAAAACTTAAATCTAAAATTTCAATAGGAAATGTCAGCATCAACAAGCAACTTTTTTTCTCTTAAGAGTATTTACCCAGTTGGTCCACGTTAAGAAAAAAATGTGTTTCCTGGGGCTGTTCACTGCAGAAGCTTAAAAGCAGTGACAACCAAGTAGTTATAACCGTTCCTAGTGGTTATAGAGCCCTGATAATGGTAAGTACCATTCCCCACTAAAAGGATATAAACCTCCATTAAGTAATGGCTTATAGCAGGTATGGACCAAGAAATGTAGTAGATTGGAATTTCTTCTGTCAGAAAGCAAGGAAATACTTAAAATTACTGGGCTTGTGTGAGAAGTTCGTAGTAACTTAAAAGAGATAACTTGAGTATCAAAAAATATTGCTAAGAATTTTTATCAGGAAAGAATACAGAAATTTAACAAACTTTTTTCTGCATTTATGACAGTGATTCATGCTTTTTTCCTCCTTTGATCTCTTAATATGATAATTTATAGTAATAGGTTTTTCTAATATTAAATTACACAATAAAAGCTCAACTTGAGTTATTATGTTTTTTCTGCATTCTGGGTCCAATTTGATGAAATCAAGTTTATGATTTTTTCCATTTTTGTTTTTTAGTGAGACATTAGCCTGTAATTTTAATTTCTAGTACTCTTTTTGTCATTTTTTTTGTATCAAATTCTGTGAGCCTCAATTCTTGGGATATGTTTTCTCTTTTTCCTTTATAAGATTATTTTTTACCTGGAAAGACTCTTTCATTTACATTCATTGTGATTGCTGATAGGTTTGGATTTACTTTTACTGCATTATGTACTTTGTATTTGTTGTACTTTTTTTTCCCTCTTCTTGGTTGTTTTTGCTATCTTTTATAGTAAGTTCTTTTATTCTCATCTGTCTTCCCTACCATACTCCACTAAATATAGTGTTTTTGCTCTTCTTTTAGTGCTCATTCTTGCTATTTTTAAATTCCTGCTGTAAAATATCTGAATCTAATAAGTAGGTCAACTTATAAGAGTTGAATGCTAGTATGTAAATATAATTCCTGTTGTGAAGTATTTTAGCTTTATGTATTTATCTTGTAAATTTTGTCTTATTTTATTGTTTTATGCAGTTATTATTTGTTCATATTTAACCACATATTTAGCATTTTTTGCTTTTAATTCTTTCTTGCATAAAAGACCTTACTTATGGGAACACGGAACACTTGTGTTATGTTTTAACTATACCTTTTAAAATTTTCTTTAGTGAAGGTCTTTTGTTGTTAAACATCTAAACTTAAGTGTGTATTTTTTCTTTCTTTTTTTGTCTGAAAATATCTTTATTTTTGCTTCATTTTTGGAGGATTGTTTTTGAATATAATTATTCATGCCAAAACAAGAAAATTATTTTTTATCAAAATAATCAGTATGTTCTAATTTTTGGGTTCCATTATTTTTGGAGGAGACAGTCATTAATCTAATTTTCCGTCCTTTATAGTTGATCTATATTTTCCCTCTGCCTGCATTGTAAGTCTTCTATTTATATTTTCTCTGTGAATTTGATGTTATAGTTTTTAATTATCCTGCTTTGGATTTGTTGGACTACTTTGGGCATCACAAATTTTCATTTTTCTTTAGACATTGTCCCATTCCCCTTTGTATTATCACCTTCTTGAACTTTGTTTAAATATGTGTTAAATCTTTTCAGCCTTTCCTCTATATCTGCTAAGCTTTCTTTTTTATTTTTCATCTCTTCATGATGATTTTGTACTTCATGCCGTGTGATTCTTCTTGATCCATCTTCCCAATTCACTAATTTCCTTTTTAGTTGCATCTCAATATGCCATTCAATTCCTTCATTGTGTGTGTGGCTTTTTTTGTGTGTTTTTGTTTTTTTGGGTTTTTTGTTTGTTTGTTTGTTTTTGTTTGTTTTTTACTCTTTTACTGTCTCTATTTCAGTTTGGGTAATCTTATTGACCTATATTTAAGTTCGTTCATTCTTAACTCAGTTGTGTTGAGTCTGCTGATGAGCTTGTCAAAGGCATTCTTCATCTCTATTGCCGTGTTTTTTGTTTGACATTTTCATTTTAGTCTATCTTATATTTTACTTCTCCATCCATCTGTCTGTGCATGTTATCTATACCTTTAAAGCATTAATCTTGTTTTAAAATCTCTGTCTGATAGTTCGAGCGTCTGGAACAGCTCTAATTTTCGTAGACTACTCTTTTGATTGCTTTGTCTCTTGGCATTCTATTTTTTTACCCTTCCTTTTTTATGTGAGTCATGATTTTGGATTTAATACTATGTATTGTGTATAGGGCAGTGAAGCCCAAGGGTGGTAGCTTTTAGGCCTCGAGATGAAAACACCTCTTCTTCTGCTGGAGTTGAGCTAGGTTTGGATTTTTTTTATTGTTACGGTTACCTTCACTGCACCAGTGGTTTCAAATTCCATTACTGTTAGCTTGTACTTTGCTTTGTTTGAAGATTTTTCTCAGTGTTCCTGCTCCACTCAGTTTTAGGCCTTCCCTGTACTCTTCTGCTTCAGAGCCCCTTTCCATGTTCTAATCCCTCCTCCAAATGTAGATTGCTATTGCTTGTTACTCAGTGCTTGCTAGCCTGGCAGTTGGGAGGATGGCACTTAGGGCTTTCTTGTTCTGGTTAAATCTCACCTGCTTAGATGTTATTTATAATCTCTGGCTTATTTTCAGGTTTCCTTTTGTTTGAAAGTTTTTTTAAATTATAGCTTTATATTCTCTGATACTTCTAGTGTATTGGAGTGTTTTCAACTCTTTTTTTTTTTGTTTCTTTGGGTTTTTTTTTTTTTTTTTTTGGTCCATCACTTTTCATCATATCTTATTTCCTCACATGATTAGGTTTTGTTGTAGTTGGGGGTTTTTTGTGTGTGTGTTTGTCTGAGTTCATATGTCTTGGAACTTTAGGTGTGGTAATACTTTGAGGTTTGGGTTAAAGTTGCATTCTTGCAAGGAGGTTTTACATTTGTTTCTGCCAATTGCTTATGTATATTAACAGTTCTGAACTTCTTTAGGTTTACTTATGTGATTAAGGTATTATGAATTCAAAGTACAGACCTACATGAGGGATGGCTTGTGGTTTTGAATTCTCAGGGTTTTTTTTTTTTTGGTATGGTTCCCCCTTACCCCCAACTTTTTCCCAGTGCCAGGCAAGTTTTCTTCTTTTCCCCTTCTACTTATACCTTGCTTGCCCCTTATAATGAGGGTGTAGCTATTGAGGATGAGCTTTATGAGTAGGTTTCCTATTGGATTCCCCCCAGCTTTGGTAGATTATTTATCTCCTGTCTCCCTCCCTACCAACATCAAAACGGAAGGTCTAGTCTCTAGAGTTTGGCAGAAACCATCTGGTAGATTAGGGGCTTTATTGGTTTCCCAAGTCCAAGTATTTTTACATTCACTTCATTCTTGGCCTTTGGATTCCTTACTTTTGTGCCATTTCAGCTATGCATTTGTGAAATTTTTTTTCAAATCTTACATTGTTTTTAATGCAACATTTCAGTTGTATTCAGGGGGAACTTCGTTAAGGGTATTTAGTCCAGTAAAAGTCATGGTTAGACTTTTTCTTTGAATTTGGTATTTTTCTCAGTATTTTGAAACTTAGAAAGCCTTTCCTAAATTTAATTTACTTCCATTTCTACCTTGAAAAGCTTTTATTGTTTAAATCTCTGCTTTGCTCAGTAAATGGTAGATACTAAAAAATCTAAAAATCATACATTGGACTTTTACCTAAAGTAGATAATCTGTTTTATCCCTTGGGATATATGAAGTTGATGAACTTTTTAGTCACACTTGGGTTTTGAGTCCTGATTCACCCACTTGTGTGAATTTTTTAACGTTTGTGAGACTCTGTACCACCTATTACAATAGGTAGAGTAGCTGTGTAATAAGGTTGTTGTGAGCCTTAAATGATACAACGTACAGTCTCTGGTATATGGCCTTGTGTAGTGACTCAAAACATATTTTTGAGGGCATTATACATATTTCCAAGGGCCTAACGTATTTGAGGGGAAAACAAGAATTTAATTTAGCACCCATTTTGACAAACCTCTTGAGTGTTAAGTGAACAGAGATGAATATAATATAATACAGTTCCTACCCTGGGAGCTTGTTATCTTGTTAGTGAATGGACTTATCAAATAATTATGATCAGTATCCTTAGTGTTGTACAAGGAGAGTAACACCTTCCTGGGGCAGAGGAGAGATTGATGAACTGGATCATAAGGTATGTGTAGGAAGCCAACATGTTGGTGAAGGAGAACTGGGCTTTTAGGCAGAAGGAAGAGCAGTATATGCAAAGGCCTGAAGGCAGTAGAGAGCATGTCCCATGTATGAGAAGTCTAGGTGTGTATACACAATAAGCCGTCAAGGTCTGAAAGGAAGAATGTCTTTTGTGGTTATGGAAGATATGGCAATGGGGATGGGTCTTAGAAGATGGGTAGTGTCTAAATGGTAACAAGTGAAGATAGAATGAGTAGGATAACACAAATTGAAGTAATAATAAAGTTACTTAAGTTACTTAGCAGAATATAAGTTATTTATATTAGTATATAGGGGCACATGAATAGTTACATTGACTTGGCTGCTGCTTACTCTTTTAACTCACATCTGAAACAGAACAGATTAGACATCAACTCTTTCTGAGACATCATTAGGAAATTTTGCATATCTCATTAGAGTTTTTGTGGGGAGGATGATAAGGAAATGGCTTTTCCAGGGTTATACGTATCAGATAAAGTGATCAAAGTATTTTGGGGATGGAGTCTACATGGGTTTGAATATCTAATGTAAGAGTTTAACATTTATTTGGTAAACATTAGAGGTCCATTGTAGCTGTTAGGGTGGGAACTCGCACCACAGGGTGAGAAAGAATTTTCCACACAAAGATTAGGATAGGTTTGAAGCAAAAAGTTTGTATTACTTTCCAAGAGAGGAAAGGGTACAGCATGAAAGAAAGAAGTGTTGGCCTCCAGGGTAAGGCATTTGGGGTTTTTATTGGGATAAAGGATAGAGTGGTTATTGTTGCAAAATGATAACAGAAGGCAGCTGTTTTTGGGTTTTTTTCCCCTCTGCTAGACTGGCTTTATCAGACTTCTAGGAATGTGGTCAGGCTGATGTGGAGGAGGGAGGCATATGTGCCCTTTTCTGTCTGCTTAGTACTGTTCCAATTCTGTAAAACAAACTCTTAAAGACAACAAGTTAAGCCACAGGCAGTTAAACAAAGGGACAGTTGTGTGTTGTGATTTTTCCCTTTTTTTCTGTTAGATAGTTTATTAGCAATGCCATCCTTTCAGTAGCATTTTGAGCAAGAGAGACCTGATACAGTGATGATTTATCTAAGTGATTTATTGGACTTATCTGACCTGTCTGACCCTGCAGGATAGAATTGGAGGAGGAACATGTCTAAAGCAACAGGATCACCTATTGCTGTAGTTCAAGACTGAGGTGATTAAGACTTGAATTAAGGGGTAGTGGTAATGGGAATGAAAGAAAGAGCATTATGAGAGGGATTTATAGAGGAAGGATTGACAATCTGAGAAATAATTGAACCTAAGATTTGGAAGGCAAGCCGGGGGGCTGGGAATGTTAATGAGATTACATACAGTAGTCCCCTGCCCACCCACTTAATGGTGGCTTCACTTTCCACCATTTCAGTTACCTGCCATACAATTGAGAGAGAGAAAGATCGTATTTATGTAACTTTTATTACAGTATATTGTTATAATTGTTCTATTTTATTATTAGTTATTATTAATCTCTTACTGAGCCTAATTTATAAATTAAAATTTATCATAGGTTTGTATGTATAGGAAAAAACTATATAGGGTTTGGTACTATCTGTGGTTTCAGGCATCTGCTGGGAGTCTTGGAACATATCCCCCATGCATAAGGGGGAACTACTGTATTTGAGTGCCTTAGAAATTTTTAGTAATATTAGAAAGAGGTATGACATTAGGAGGAAAGTAGTTTTAGGGAAAAACTGAAAGCATCATTTGTTATTTATTGGATTTGTTTGATGTGAGATTAGTTATAAAGAATATTGTAGAACATATCAATATACCTTTGTAAAAATAGTTAATTTTTTAAAATTATGGTTTAGTCTGTGCTTGGACAGGCAATGAAGTCATGTACCAGCAGCATAATCTTTGAAGACAGGCCTGTATTCCAACTCACCTTTGTTAAGTATTACTGTTGTGAGACTGGAATGTCACTAATCTCTTTGGATTTTACTTTGTCTAGAAACTACAGGTAGTAATACATGCTTACGCAGCTATTGTGGGAACTAAATATATATGCATGCTGGTCCTTTTTAAGCCCTTAATAAATGTTAATTTTCCTTTCTTTCTTAAAAAATGCAAGCCTTACTTGTGGCTGTTGTTATGCATTAAGATAAACACCAAAGAATAATGCATAAAGTTGTTTGTTTGTTTGTTTGTTTTTTTGTTTTAGAAATTCAGTGAAACCATAGCCATGATTGTTTGCTAAGTAAAATATGTGTATAATCAGGCAGTTTGTAATTAGACTAAATCAGAAGTTGTAATTATTGAATGTGTAGGTGTAGTTAACAACCTTCATTTCTGGTAAGTGACTACTTACAGGATATGTATTTATGTGCGCAACAGAGACTGTTTCCTGGAAGGAAACTGTGGTCTGCAGATCTTTATAATAACATCACGTTTAATCTTTTTGAACTCATGAGCATTGTTCTATACAGACAGTTTTCTTGAGGCAGTTTCTTGCAAGAAGTAAATGAAGCTTCCTTATGAGCCTGATAAGACTCCATAGACTGTCAGTAATATGGAAAAATTGGATGTTTAATCAGGAATGTGAACATGTGTTTCAGGTAGAGAATTCCAAAGATAATGAAGATAGTGTTCTACAAAGAGAAATTCCTGCCAGACAGTCTCGAAGAAGATTTCGGAAAATTAACTATAAAGGAGAGCGACAAACCATTACTGATGATGTGGACATTAACAGCTATCTTTCTGTGAGTATATTAAGGAACACTTCATGAATCTTTAAAATTTTTCATATATAATATCTTTAATTTACATATATTTTTGTAATATCAACATTTTGGGCTCTAGATGTAAAAGCTTGAGACAGGCAAATATATCTGTATAATTTTTAAAAATACTTCTGCTTGGTTGAATTGGTTAGAAATACTCTTACCAGTGGGAGTTCTGTTTTTGCTCTTGCTTTTTTTTTAAATAATAAAGTTCTTACCATATCTTTTTATACATATCTGTGAATTTTCTTGCCTTTTAATTGCCTGAATGGGGTATACAGTGGGTTCTGTCTGAGAACTCAGGTGATAGACTCATTGGGAACTTTTCTCCTCATATGCTGTAAGGCATACAAAAGAAGTAAAAACATACCAGTTATTCCCTTGAGATGTGGGACAAATATATGTAATGTATATTAGTACAGAAACATATGCAAGTGTTGAAAGTATGTTTTCACATGCAAATATTTAAAAAGCAGATGAAATATTTAATTTTTATAATACTGGAAGGAATATAAGCTATTTCTTCAGAAGTCTTTAATTTTGTAGTTAACTACAAAATTAGATTGCTTTTTAGATTGTGAAGTAGCTGAATGAAAAAATAAGGACAATTAAAAAAGGTTAAATCCATGTGTGTATTTTTGAAGGGAGAAGTTTCATAGTTAATAGTTTTCAAAGGAGTTGTGATCCCTAAAATAAAAAAACAATGAGGGTAATGCCTATGTTAATTAGCTTTACTTAGTCTTCCCACAACATATATACGTTTCAAAATATCATGCTGTACATAGTAAATATATACATTTTCTACTTGTCAATTTAAAAAGAATGGACATTAAAAGCAAATAAGTAATTAAAAAAAAAAAAAGAACAATTAGTCTAGAGCTTTTGTTTGCGTGTGTTAAAATAATACAAAGGGTGGAGGAATGGTTGATTGCAGCAAAATTCCCAAGGATATGCTTAGTTGTTTTGGTTGTCAGAAACAGAAATTTGCTCTTTTCATGTTAGGGATAAGAAAGATTATTTAGGGAGTTGTTTATACTGGAAAAAGTGTTAGTTTTAAGGCAGCTCTGGGGTTTGTCACATTTGCCTGATTTCGTTGATTCAATACATTCTGTTTCTGACAACAAACAATAACATAAAATAGTCCCAAAATTTATAACCACATCCAGAGCCATACAAGGTTCATTTCATGTTGTTACTATTTAACAATTTCTTTCTCTTTTTATACAATAAATTTCCCCATTACTGATTAATTTTAGCTGACTTGTTTTGCCTTATTACACAAATAATAAGTGTTTATTTTTGAAAAATTAGAAATTGATTGTTCCTACCACCCAGTTATATAACCATTTGATGATATTTTGTATATTCTTGGATAAAGCTTTTCAACATGTGGATAGATATGTAAGGTTTTTTGCTAACTGTTAAAAACTTTAATGTTTTTTAACTTGTTAAAATCTGAATATATAATCTGAACATCTTTGAATGCTGTTAAATGGGTTTTTACAATATTATTCTTAAGGACTACATGGTAATCCATTATAATAATGTCATAATTTATTTATTCAGTTTCCAATGTTCCTCATTTAAATTGTTTTTAGTTTTTTTATTTTTTTTTAAGTAAGATGCTAAATATTTTCATGGTTATGTATTCCCACATCTTGATTTCTTTAGAAAAAAGTCCAAGGAGAATTGTTTAAAGAATCTTTAATTGTACTATTTGATTCTCCTTGTATAAGCTAAAGAGTGCAAATTTGGCGGGGTATTGGGGGGGAGGTTGTTTTTTGGGTTTTTTTAAGAGACAGGGTCTCACTCTGTCGTCCGGGCTGGAATACAGTGGTGTGATCATAGCTCACTGTAACCTCAAACTCCTGGGCTCAAGGGATCTTCCTACTTCATCAGCCTCTCGAGTAGCTGGGACCACAGGTGTGAGCCACCACTAATTTTTTTTTTTTTTATTTGTAGAGACAAGGTCTTGCTGTGTTTCCCAGGCTGATCTTGAACTCCTAGGCTCAAGCAGTCCTCCTGCCTCAGCCTCCCAAAGTGCTGGGATTACAGGCGTGAGCCACTGTACCTGGCCAGCCCTTGTGTGTGTTTTGATTGTTTGCTTGTTCCCAGATTTTGTTTGGTCTTGTGTCATGAAGCCTAGACATATTTAAGATTTTCTCTTAGTAGCTGTGGCTTATGCTCATGACTAATTTGCTTTTAGCCCTCCTGTGTGCTGAAAGTTGTCTTCTTGTGCATATGCTGGTTTCCTGAGTAGACCAGAAAGAGCAATAGGCACACTGCTTGGGATTCTTTTTGTTGGATAACTCTAAGTAGAGTGACACTTTTGCATGTATAGCTAGTGTTAGGTGGTTATTCTACTAAGTACTGTGAAGAATTTGGCAAATCATGGAAAGGAGAGAACTAAGTTGATTAAATTTAGACGAAACTGACTTATTAATGATGAGACTAGGTTAGCAAAGGATTTTTTGGTGGTGTTACTTGCATTAGCTATTTCTTGAATTATTAAATAATAGGGTTTTTTCCCTAAAAATGATATATTTCAGTCAACTTACAAAATGCAGTATTGAGGGGTTTTCATTTACTTTTTAAAAATATATATATATATTTTATAGTCAAGTGAAGCAGTAGGAGTGGAGAAGAACAAAGGAATCTGTAACTGGTGTGACATTTACTTTGAATTAATGTCGCCAATTATGTAAAACCTGTCCATCTGGCCAAAGTCCTATATATTGGCAGTTGGTCTGGGTCAGGATGCTATGTAGCAAAAACTTTGTTTCATTTTGTTTTTGAGACAGGATCTTGCTCTTTTGCCCAGGGTAGAGTGCAGTGGCATCATCACAGCTCACTGCAACCTAAAACTCCTGGACTTACGTGATCCTCCTGCCTCAGCCTCCCGAGTAACTGGGACTACAGGAACATGCCACCACGCCCGGCTAATTTTTGTAGCAAAAATCTTAATAGTATTTATGAAAGCATCCCATAGAGAATTGGTTTTATGGCCACTATAGAGTCCATTGTGTCTTTTGTTCTGTCATCAGCAATTCAGAGAGAGACAGATCAAGAGGAATCATTCTTTCTTTTAGAAAACAGTGGAAATTTGACGGTGTTTTTTTTTTTAATTTGCAAACCATGATCAACTTTTTCTTGCTAGAGTGCCGAAGGTAAAAAAATTCTTAAAGATGAACAGAATATTTTTTTTTACTGTTATTTTCTTCGTCATAATCTTTAGTAAACAACTTGTGTATCAAGGTTTTGTACTAAAGATTTTGCATGTATTTTCTAACTGAATGCTTAGAATGACTGAAAATGATGGTTTATTCATATGAAATATTTTCATAGTTTTGTCATACATTGCTTTGAATAAAGGTGAGAACCATAATCTTAATGTGAAAGGGTTTTTTTTTTAATGTAGAAAGAGCACTTCTATAACAGTAATAGCATTTTTAACCTCCTTTGGGTATTACTCTCAGGGTTTACAATTTTTTTGAGATATAATTTTTATAATTTTATTGAGATACAAACTATAATATACTACTCATATTTAAAGTTTGCAATCTGATCAGTTTTGACGTATGTATAAGCCTTTGAAACTGTCACCATAATCAAGATAATGATTATTTTCATCACCCCTAAAGTTTCCTTGTCTCCCTTTGTATTCATTGTTTTCTAAATTCTCATCCTCAAGCGATCACCAGTCTGCTTTCTGTCACTGTAGATTAGTTTTATTTTCTAGAATTTTATACAAATGGCATTGTACAGTATGAATTTTTTTTTTTTTTTTTTGGGCTGGCTTCTTTCACTTGTTATAATGATTTTGAGATTTATCCCAGTTGTGTATATCAATAGTTTTTTCCCCCTATCGCTGTGTAGTATTCCATTGTATGAATTTTCCACAGTTTGTTTCTCTGTTCACCTGTTAATAATGGATATTGGTTTGTTCCAGTTTGGGGCAATTATAAATAAAGCTGCTGTGAACATTTATGTATAAGTCTTTGTTGATACATATACTTTCATTTCTCTTATGTTAATACTCAGGAGTCAGTGACTGTCATATGGTAAATGTATGTTTAACTTTATAAGAAACTACCATACTGTTATCCAGAGTGGATGTACCATTTTGTATTCTTTTTGTTATCTATGAGAGTGACAGTTGTTCCACATCCTCATAAACACTTAGTATTGTCAGATGTTATTATTTTTAAAATTCTAATAGTTAATGTAGTGGTATCTCATTTTGAATTTACTTTACATATTCCTTTTTTTTTTTCCTTCAAGGGACAGGGTCTTGCTGTGTCACCCAGGCTAGAGTGCAGTGATGTGATCATAGCTTACCGAACCCTCAGACTCCTGGGCTCAAGCAATCCTCCTGACTTAGCCTCTTGAGTAGCTGGGACTATAGGCATGTGCCACCACTCCCGGCTCATTATTTTACATTTGTTTTGTAGAGACAGGATCTCACTGTGTTGCCTAGGCTGGTCTTGAATGCCTGGTGTCATGTGATCTTCCCACTTTGGCATCCCAAATAATTTACATATTCCTGATGACTTGTGATGTTGAGCATCTTTTCATGTACTTATTATACATTTGCATATACATATTCTTTTGTAAAATATCTATTCAAATCTTTTCCACACTTCCAACAAATTTAAATGTCTTCAGATATTCTTAGAAATTTCAGAACTTTGATCTTTGAGGAAGATGTGTTTGGTATTTAGATAGCAAAAAGATGATTGGGAGCAGTATTCGGTGAATAGGATGGGTAGTTAAGCCAAGTAGAAGGAGTCTAGCATTTAGATGAGCCATCTGCCTTGAATCCTTTCTTTATTAACTGTATGATTGGGGCAGTTCATCTAAACCCTTTGTGCTTTGGTTACTTCACTTCTAAAAATGAGGATGATGATATCAAGTCTGCCTGTCTTTTCGGGTAGTTGCTGAAGTATTTGGAAAATGTGTGCACATTCGCAGTCTAATCAGTCAGTAATATCTGTAGGTTCTTCCTATCAAATGTTTCAAAATGTGCCTTTCTCTTAGTTTCATTGCCTTAGTGTTCACTTTTTCCTTTAAGAGGACTATTGTAATAGCATCTCCCAAACTTCCCAGCCACCTTTCACTGTGAAAGTAGTATTTTTCCACTTTAGGAGATTTGGAAAAATTTTTTTAAACTGCAAAGTGTTATATATTCTCCTTTTCAGAGGGTATCTAGAAAATCAGTTTGTTTATTTGATTTTAAAATTCGTTTTTCTCTTCTCTGTGAACATGGTTTCCTTATTGCTAGCTCTGTTCCCTACATCTTCTCCTAACCCTTGCCACCAACTAGTCCATTTATTTTTGTTCTGTCAGTTCTAAATGAAGCTTTAACAGTATCACTTGTTTTAAACTCTTAAATCTTTTTATGACCTACCACCATTTATCAGAAAAATTCCAATGATCTAGCATGTAAAGATCCTCATAGGCTAGACCATTTCTAATAGAATTTTCTACAATGATGGAAATGTTTTCTGTATCTATGCTGTTGAAATCGGTAGTAACTAGCCACATGTGGCTATTGAACACTTAAAATGTGGCTAGTGTGACTGAGGATATAATATTTTAATTGTATTTAATTTAGAGTAATTTACACATAAATAACCACATGTGGCTAGTAGCTACCATATTGGAAAGCACAGGTCTGGACTTTGTCCACCTCTCCAACTTTATCTTTTCCTCTTTTTGTATGTATTCCCTACCTTTTGGCCATACTAAACAAATTTGCTGACCTTTGAAGAAACCGTGTTTTTATATATGTCTCTTGTATTAATATGTACTGTTTCTTTTACTTAGAATGTCCATTTATTCTTTTCCCTTTTAGCAAAAACCTCATCCTCAAGACTTAATTTCACATCATTTCAAGGGAGGACTCCATAATTTTTTCTTGGAAAGGGTTAGGTGCATATCTGCATTCCCATAATACCTTGTTTATGTATTTGTAACTGCTCATTACACTACACTGTAATTGTTTATTCAAATGTCTGTCTCTCCGTCAGAAGGTACATGTGTTGAAAATGTGAACCATCATCATTGTCTCCACAGGGGCATGTTGCCTGTTGAGGAGAGTGAGAGTGCCTGTTCTTTTACTAGCTTACTTAACTTTCTGTGTAACTTTGGGCAAGTTGTGTGACCTTTCCACATCAACATGTAGGTTTATAAAAGCATTAAATGAGAATATATACAAACGGCTCTGCCTAGTCTCTGGTGCCCTGAAAAACATTCAGTAATGCTAGTGGCTTCTTATTGCTGTTGTAGATTGTAAATATTCAAAAAATATCTTTGTTCCTCTTGCTTTCAAAATGGTATTACTATTTATCTATTTTACATATTTGAATGTAAAAAATGCTCTTACCAAAATATGTAAATATATTAAGGTAAATGAAAACAAGCTAAAGAATCAGAACAAAGGGAGAATAAAGGGTAAGAAAAATAAAATCAAGTTGGCTTGAAGTTAGTACAAACAACAATCAGCTAACTATCCCCCTCAAAAAATTTTTGTGGGCCAGGTACAGTGGCTCACGCCTATAATCCTAGCACTTTGGGAGACTGAGGTGGGAGGATTGCTTGAGGCCAAGAGTTTGAGACCAGCCTGAGCAACATAGTGAGACCTTGTCTCTACAAAAAAATTTTTTTTAATTAGCCAGGCATGATAGTGCGAGCCAGTAGTAACAGCTACTTGGGAGGCTGAGACAGGAGGATCACTTAAGCCCAGGAGTTTGAGGTTGCAGTGAGCTGTGATCACACCACTGTACTCCAGCACGGACGACAGAGTGATACCCTGTCTCCAAAAAAAAAAATTGTGGCATATCCTCAGAATAACTCACTTTGAACAAGGTCATTTCTTTATCCACTCTTAGAAGATAAAATAGTTACAACAGTGTATGAAAGCCATAGAATTTGCTTTACTGTATAGAATGAGTAGCTAGAAGCCAATTAAATGAGACAGAGGATGTCTGCCAAGAAATGACGACTCTGGTTTTGGAATATTTATTTGAAGGCCTTCTTTCTGATAGTAGTTAGCAAGGCCAGTTGTGTAGCCCAAATGTCTTTAAATGTATTATAGATTGCAAAACAACCTCCAGGATGTGTGAAGAAAATAGTAGAATATAATAGGATTTATATGTACTGTTTTATCCTTTTAAAGTTCTGGGGATTTTGTGTATATTTCATAATGAACAGAAAGTATTTTGCCAGTAATACATGTGTTAATTTTTAAATAAATTACATATGTTAGAAATGTAGGTCAAACTTTTTTCTAGTGCAATATAAGGTTTTTAAAAGTTTTGAATTTATATGGTATATAAATCCTTTCATCATTTAGCTGCAATTTACGTTTTCAGCTTTCTTGCCCCGTTATGTTTGGACCTTCCTTTGGTCCTGTTCTCTTTTCCTGGATGGCTCATATGGTTTCTTTACCTAATAGAATTCTGTTCTTTGATGAGTCAGTTTGAGTCTTATCTTGCTACTTGCTCCTTTTATCCAGAGTGGTTTCCCATGATGTTCTCCCAACGAAGTCTTGCTCAGTTCCCAAGAGTCCATTCATCCATGACCTCTTTAGAGATGCCTTCTGTGACATTTCCTGTTTATAGAGTGCACTCTTCCTCATTAGTCCCATAGGATGTCACATGGATTTACATGCCTTGTGTTCCTATTAATTCTGCTCTGTTCTGAAGATAAGAAAATAAAATTAACAGCATATTTAAGAATGTTTTAAATGCCTGTATTTCTCATATGTGGTTGATTGCTTTATTTTAAATAGCATGTAATAGTAAACATTTTGAAATGTAGTGAGTTGAATTTTTAATACTGGTATATATGTGGAAGTAAGCCAGGACGACCACCATTGAAGATGAAGCATCTTGGTTTCCTTAAGGTCAAGCACCAAGTGTACCTTTGTTTAACTTGAAATGAATCTCTAGAATATCAGGCATCATTCATACCCAGTCATTTTTATAGAAATACGATTGAGCTGGATAAAAATCTGGACATTCTTCAAAGGTTCAGAAAACTTTGTTGGTGTTCAGGTATTTTAGTTATGAAATTATAGTCCTTCTTGATTTCTCCTTTCTTCTGCTGCTATGTTTTTAAATAATAAACAGTTTGCCAGTGTGAGTGTTAGATATGTTTGTTACCTTCTTAACTAGATCCAGAGTTCCTCAATATAGGCTAAATAATAATTTCTTCCTTCTTGTTCTGTTTGTTGTTTATGGTGCTTTTACATTCTCAGGCACAGAATAAGCCTCTAGCTGCCTCCTTCTCTGCTTTTTTCATCATAACACCTGCACAAACATGGAGCCAGTTAGCTCTTCTCAAAAGAACACCTGGAAAGAAGTATTTCCATGGCAGCATCATGGACCAGGGTTTTAAATTTGGAGGGTTTCCTTTTGCTCAGACTTCTTTACATATTTTCTTTCTACCCAGTCATTTGTTCTGGGATAGTATAGTGGATGGAAGGATGGTATGACACTCTAGAACCTACTCTTTCTTTTTAGGCTCACACATTACCAATGCAGCAAGCAGCTCTTTCTCATTTGCTACTTCTGTGGTTATATCTTGTGTTCTTCACTCTCCTGCAGCGCTCCATGTTTTGTTTGGATTCAGAGAATATTTAGAGAGATGAAGGCACATTTGTCAATGCAGCTGACTAAAAGGCGATCATTAGGACACCAGATCACTAACTACTTTTGTGGTGATACACTGAATAATGGCTAGCTGCTTCCACTTGACTATAGGTGTGACCTCTTAAGGTTTTTACCAAGATATGTTTTGCTTTTGTGCGTTCTGAGTGTGTGTGTGTGTGTTTTATTGATCAAGCCATTCCTGTAGTCAGAAGTAGGACCCTGCCCCCCACTACTTGCTCACGAGAAACTAGAGGACGTTGGTCCAAACACATGATTGCTAAGATCTTCTCATGGAGCACTAGTGAAAAAACAGTTTAGACATTTATACAGGTCAAAGTGAAGGAGGTATAAACACTCTTGTTGCATCAGTTATCAGGATAATTTGGAGTTTGAACTGTATGAGTTTAAGTCACTGTTTGATGAAGAAACTGTCAACATTGTGAATTTTATTTTGTATTTGTGGGCTGGATAGATCTTGATTGTGTTTAATGATATTTGGTGTTTGGTAAATACTTGTAGAATGAAATAATGAGTGCATAAACAGTCCTCTGTCACTTCTAAACTCAGGAAGCTTTTATCTGGAGTCTTTGCTAATCTTATTTGTGTATAAGACAGTGAGTACTGATCATACTGCTACTGAGAAATTTGGAGCCCCACCTCTGAATGTCTGCAACTTTGAATATTGCTTCTCCTCTCTCCCTATTTACAACCCATAGTGCTCTGAACAGGTGTTGTGTTTTTTGTGGTGTTTTCCACCTTAAAAACAGGAAATGATGTTATCTTTTTGTTCATGAGTATCTAATATCTTCTAGGAGAATTGCGCTCCTCATTTGTCTTCTAGGAAATAATGTAGAATTTATGATAGCAGGTTCTTGCACCTAATTAGAGGGTGGTGAGTCCACAAATAGAGAAAAAGCATAGACGTGATATACCTAAAACTAGGACAAATGCCAGTTTAGGGGAGATTTTTTAAAAACTTTTTGTGAAAAAACATACTCTTTGTGGAAGTGCAAAATGTATACACAAGTATTAGGAAAGAAATGAATTTGCTATAATCCTCAAAACTGGAGATAGCTACTGTTACTAATGATTTTTAATGTACAGTTGTTCCTCCATATCCTTGAGGGCTTGGTTCCAGGACCCCTTGCAGGTACCAAAATCTGAGGATGCTCAAGTCCCTTATATAAAATGGCATAGTATTTGTGTACAACCTACACACATCCTCCCATATACAGTAATGCGTTGCATAACGACATTTCAGTCAATGTTGGACTGCATATATGACAGTGGTCCCATAAGATTATAATACCTTGTTTTTGCTGTACCTTTTCTATGTTTAGATATGCAAATATTTACCATTGTGTTACAATTGCCTGCATTATTTAGTACAGTAACACGCTGTATAGGTTTGTAGCCTAGGAGCAATAGGCTATACCACATAGTCTAGGTGTGTAGTAAGCTCCACTATCTAGGTTGGGGTAGGTATACTTTGTGATGTCCACACAGTGACGAAATTGCCTAACAACGCATTTCTCAGAATGTATTCCTGTCATTCAGCAACACATGACTATTTTAAATCATCTCTAGATTACTTATAATACCTAACACAAGGTAAATACTATGTAAATAGTTGGTATACTGTATGTTTTAAAATTGTATTTTTTTTATTGTATTATTTTAATTAGGTTTTTTCCTGAATATTTTCAATTTGTGGTTGGTTGAATCCATGGTTGCAGAACCCACAGGCACAGAGCTGACTCTGTATCTTTTGATTAACTCAGATCTTTTAACTAATTTAGATAATGCTGAATATTTAGTTATATATCCTGCCTTTTTATTTCTCATGCAGTTAAATTTTTCCCAAAGCATTATTTTGAATAATAATATTATGTTATATGAATGTAACAAAGTATTCTCACACAGCTTCTAATTTTTTTCCTATTACAAACAACTTTTATGGATAAATCTGTACATGACTCTGTTTATATCCTTAGGATTGATTCATAGAAATTAAATTACTAGGTTAAAGGTATGAAAATTATTTTTAATGTTCTGCATAATATTACTAACTTCTAAGTGGTCATTTTAAAAATTATCTTTATCATTCACTATGTATGAATTTAAGGAGTATTGAGGGGACTAGAGCAGGGTATGCCTCTCTGGTTGTCTGGGGCAGTTCTCCCTGCCTTAAAGGTGACACTGATTCAGATGGATTTGCCCAGGGAACCAGAATCAGGAATATTTTTTATCATACTTGAAACACTTTACACAGTATTTGTCAAAGAAAGCTCTTTTGATGATTGTTTAAAGCAACTCAGATATTAATGTATACCAGTGATCTAAGACGATGATTTGTGGCAGCATTCCAGTTGGAAGGGGAATAACAACTACTCAGATATAGCAAACAAATTAATGCTGATTATTATTGCCTTTTAGTTTGATTTGTTATGTTATATATGCTATATTCTGTATGTGGCTTTTATAGTACTAGAAAATGTACTATTTAAAATTAGAGAAGTGATATAAAGATAATCTCTAATGTAATCCAGGAATTTATAGATAGTTAATTTTAAAATGAGACTTCATTTTCCTGTTATGTCTACATATGGCTCTCTTCTAGGGATTGGGCAGATTTTATTTTTTGAAGAAAATTAACACTATTTTAAAATTTTAGGTTTGCCTGTACTATGTAACAGACTTGACTGACTACTATATATGCAAAGTGTATTCTTCTGTGCATGTATGAAACAGCTTGATACAACTGCCCAGAGTAGGAGAAAGTAGAAGCATGGTGGTGCCTTTTATTGTTCATTCAATTTCACTGATTCTAATTATAGAAGCTTACATCACCTTAGTTGATGATGACAGCTTCTCCCTTTTGCTTTTTCTTCCTGTGTCGCTCCCTGAGGATGGATTATATTTCATAGTGCATATGTGTCCTGCTGGTGGCTTTGACAGAGTTTTTCGACAGCAGGGGGGTGATCAGTTAGTGGACATAGATGACAGTATGCTGAAGCACACTGTTTCTTACAAAAGAATAGAAGGAGACCGTACTCTGGCTTCCCTTCCTTCAGAAAGGCTGAGGAATAGGTAGGATGCAGTTTGAAAGCAAGAATTCCTGAGGGGCACTAATAATTAGAGTTAACTGTGTGTGATAACTACAAAGATGCATTTCAGATGTTCAAGTTAAGCAGCAAGCAAAGGGGGTGGAAAAGCTTTCGATGATTCTTTAAAAGGACTTGTATGTTACCTCTGACCATTGCAGTCATTTATTCATTTATTTTCCAAAAGGATTAAAGTGTTTTTACTATGTAAATCAGTTCATTTAACAGTTTATATTTCAAAGACCAAATACTTACAACTAAAATACAGAAATGAGTGACCTGTTTATTTTATTTTGTAGAACTATGGAATTTTTTTTTTCCTCACCTCCTTTTGAGTGTGGCTTCTCTAAATTGTGATTACGATATTTCACTGTGCAGGTAGGGAATAAATGTATGATTGTGCCTGACATTGGTATAAATCTGGTTTTTGTTATTGTTGGTTTTTTTATTTTTCATAATGCCTAGAATGTATATCCTCTGTTAGCTTACCTTTGTCTATGACCTTTTCCTCCCTCCTTTTCAGTGTTGTCACATATTGACATAAAAGGTATACTGATAGTTTAGTAATTACTAGAACCCTATCTTTGGTGTTCTATACAATAATATTTCAGATGTTTTAGTTTGTATTTTTATTTATAGTTTATACAGTTAACATAAATTTTAATTATATAGCATTTACATTTTTGTAAAAAGATTTTGTAATGATTTGAAGCTTTGCAAAGTCAACACACATTGCTTTGTAAACACACAAAGACCTTTTTAAAGCTAAAGAAGATGATATCAGTATGGCTTACCATCATGGCATTTCATATGCAGGGGAAATGTGTTCTTAAGTGGCTATGCCATAGTGATAATTCCTAGAAAATGTGTAGATCAGGATATTCTCCCTTGCTGCAGTTACTTTCTCTGAATTGGTAAGATAACCAGATGAGATCATAATGAAATTCTGAAAGTGATGCAAGTGAAAAACAGGTCATTTACCTAATTGTTTTAGTTATTAATTGATAAATTACTGACTGTTCTCAAAGGATGTTTATTTCGTCCTTCAGTAATTAATTAAAAGGTTAAGTCATTATTTCATCAGAATGCTGATAGATTGACAGGCTGAGTATGGAATTTGGCTGTTTCTTGATATTGTTGCACAGGGAGATTTCACATGATAGGATCACCATTCAGTTCCCTAGAATAGCAGATACTACGAGATGATTTGACAGAACAAGGAAAAGGATGATGTCATCTTCACTTACAAGCCAAACTAAAGAAAAAGAGAGTTTTGTTCCTTTATTGAGTTGGTGTTTACTACAGTAGGTCTAACATATGGCATTAGTGGATTATACTTCTCACATAGGTTGGCAGTTTTTTAAAGCAGCTAAGAGATGGCTGTCTCCCTTGCTCAGCTTGAGGTCCTTCTTTGTGTGTTATCAGCATGATTTATACAAAGGGGGAAAGATGAGCACTATGTATTCTGTTGTTACTATGTGCAAATATAATTATTGTCTATCAATGAAACTGAAATATTCTTGAGTGTTACTACTAAGATTTATGTACAAAATGCATGTCTTTTAGAAATTTATCATTAGCAAAAGTTTGTCTTCATCTACATACAAAGGACCTACTATCATTTTTCTATTTTAAAGAATGATTAATATTAGGTTTTAGTTAATTTATACTTAAGTACTTAATATTTATTGGAATTCCAATTCATCTATAGTTTTCTTTAATTAAATTGAAAAAAATTGGTGCCTAAAAATCAACCTATACAGATAACTAGAGTCATGCTTATTTGTAATTTTTGAGATTTAATTGTATATTTAAATGCAAATTTTGTGTATCTTTTGGGATTTTTGCAGAAAATAAGTTTTGTGGAAATCAAAATTCATAAATCACATATTTTGAAAGTATGTCTTTATTCAGAATGGTACTTAGTTTTACTTAAATTCTGGTCATATAAGTAGCAGTATAATTCAGATTGATAGTATAGTGTTGTACAGAAAGTGACTCAGACTTGGCCCCAAAGGTATTGAAGAACTCATTTTTTTTTTTGTGCCTAATGACAAGATGTTTCTTCTTCAGTCGGTGGAGTCATTTGTTATAATACCTGTCTCTCAGGTAATTATCTCCTCTTACATTGCACACCTCCTTCTCCCCAAAATGATAGTGTTAGATAAATAAAGCAAAATAGTTGTTACTTTGATTTGTTCACTGATTGTTATTCTCATAATTTTGCTACCTGGAGGTGTTAACTATCTAAGTGTATTTTACCATTGGAAACTATGTCTGTCTTTTGCCATTGGGAGGCACCATTACAAGCTTAAGTGGGAGTATCTGCAAGTAAGTGCCTTGTGGCAGAAACATGAAGAACAAGGATAGGTACTTAGAGGTATTGTGTTTTCAGATGGAAAAGGGTGTGGCAAAATTAAAAAATTTTTTTTTTGTAATTTTTATACAAAAATGGGGCAATTCCCTTGAATCCAAGCTCACGTTGAAAGCAAGTTTAATCCTTTTCTTCTTTGATTTCTTCTGAGTTTTTCTGGCTTCTTGTCTCTTTCTAGGAATTGAGCTACAGAAAAATACCATGTTGTATAGATTATTCTTCCTCAAAGGAGTTAGTGAATGCTACAGCTATTGTGCCTGTGATTTTTTTTTTCCAGCTTTCTCTTACTATGAAATTCTATTGTTTACATTTAAATTCACTATTTACATACAAATCTTAGTACCAGTTTTTATATTTTTAATGTTAATTTAGAGTGATCCTGAAGGTTGTAACTTTCAGAACAGTTATTTGATAAATAGCAAGTTTTGCAAGCAGAAACTCCAAATTAGTAGTGTTACAGATACATAGGTGACATCTGACAACTAGGCTGCCTTATGTATTTGGAATGCAAGACTGTCTTGCCAGAGCTAATTATTTTCCCTTGGGAGGACAATACTGTGTTAAATTTGAATAATATTAGGAAATATGGCTTCCCAAATACAGCTATGTATCAATGTACAGAATTAAAAATCAAAATGGATTTTTAAAACTGAAATAGAAAAGGTGCTTAAGCCAATTTTTTTCTTACAGAATTTAGCTTGCTGACATGTCTCAGGAAAGGGAGGGGGTGTGTGTGTGTTTTCAATAAACTGCTCTTTGGGTTGCATCTGCAGATACAGTAGCCAATTGATCTAATGCAGTTTCTGAAGGCTTTCTGTACAGGTGATGTCATCCTTTTAGCTCTATTCTCCTCCCACTCTTTCCTTCTTATTAGATATTTCATCTTACTGCAGAGCATAGAATCAATAGGAGCTTCTCCTTAGGGAGCTGCTGTGAAACAGGCAAGGACAGTAGGAATTAAGACACTAACATATAGTCTTGCTTTAGCAGAAGATAGAGCGTTTTTATACCATATCATATGTAAATTTTTAGCCAGAAAAGCCAGAATTACATCAACAGTGCTGTTTTACTGAGGCATTAGAACAAGAAGCAGTGCTGCAGAGCTAGCTGTAAATAGTGCATGTGAAAAGAGAAAATAATTTCAATTTTGGAGATTCTCAGACATTCTACAGGACAAACCTGTTATAGCATATTATCTTCTAACTACCATTTGCTCAACGGTAGATTATAAAAAAACAAAAAACCTCTGGTGGCTAAGAATGTAAAGAAGAAACTTTAATCTTCAGGATACAGTATTTGCTTCTGATGCAGAAGAATTGCTGCAGTGCTTGTGCTACAGAATGAAATAAGTTGAAGAAAAGACAAAGCTATATTGCAGAGAGGAAAGGTTTCACAGAACCCAGGAACACAGATTTGGTGCATGTTGCCTTATTTGCTTTGATTGATACTGTATTAACTGTTGTGCTGCCACTTTACATGTCTGTGCCAGATGCCTGAGGACGCATGTGTATGTCTGTATGTTCTGAGCCAGAAATATAAGCACCGTGATTTACTGTGATTTGCTTGTTAAAGTGAACATTTTAATGAGAACTGTTAGAGTTATCAAGAACAATACTCTAAGCTCCTGGAAGCTCCTGATTTCAGTTTGAAAAGAGGTTTGGAGAGATTGCCTTTATATAACACTGCAATGGTATATGATTTGTAAAAAGAAACTTACCAATATTTTGTCACCATACTCATCAGTGTGGCTGTGGTTTGAAAAGGAAACTACTCTTTCCAGCCTAGGAAATGGCTTTTCTTGTTCGCTGTTATGCCAATTGTCTTCAACCATGGGCCTCCAAAGTAAGTAATTGTTATTCTTTTCTTTGAGATTGATATAATCCAGTTATTAAATTTACAATCTATTTTGAATGTAAATGAGCTTTATTGTGCTATTGTATTTTCTAAACTTTAAAAATAAGAACTGTAGTCTAAAAAGCTCAATCTCATTGCCATTTTGTTTTTTAATTTGAAGAAATGTCTAAAACATCCTAATGTGACTTCTAAGAAAATTCGAAAAGTGCCTTTTTAATATGAAGACTTAAAGTGCAGTGCATTTGAGGTGTACTCTCTTCAGACTGAATCGTCATTTGATTATAGCTATTTCTGTACTTATCTGTGATTATACTCTTTAACTTGAGTGTATTCTATTGCTTCATTTCCTTAAATGGTTGATGTAGTTATATGTATTAGTCAAATCTCTAGCTTACAACATTTTTCACTAATATGGTGCTATCAGATAAATTGAATTGTGCTATTTTATGAAGACTAGGTGATAATTTTTAAGCAAGTGAGATGATATGAAGAAAATACTCATGATGAAAAGTAATTATGTGAAAATATTTAAATAATGTTCCTAAGCATTTTCAAAGCAATAGTAAGTAAACGATTAGTGGCTTGAGACTACTTAAGGTCATCTATCATAGTTGTCATTTTCAAACAAACATATTAACTCACAAAGAAACAAAATGCTACATAACAAGCCAGGCTAGGTTGTAGGAAAATATTCACTATAATTCAATAAATTTTATTGTTCATAGTGGCTGTTTATATAGTCTGTAATTTGATGTCACTCAAGTTATCTTTCCTGTTGTGTGTATTGATTTCAAAATAGAAAAATGGAAAAGTATGAATTTTTAGTTTTGTTTTATAAAACTAAATGCTTTAGAAAACTCTTAAATTGTAACATTTAATATGTTAAGATTTCTTTATTGTTCTCTTGAATAGAATAGGGACAGGCACAATAGAGGCACCTTCTTAGGATGGTCTGAAATCATGTCTTTGTTTAAAGATTGTCCTGTCAATGGTGACTAAGGGAGAAATGCTATGATAGCATGGTGTACTGTTTTATCTGGCCTAGCTCACTGCGTATCTTTTTCAAAAGCAGCTTCTGGAAGGACATTTAAATTCACTGTCCATTTGGCAAACAGGTTGATTGAAATGTAAAGAGATGAAAAGAAGCTTTGGTATACAATTTATGTGTGCTATTATCTGCTAATGCATGGATGGCCCCTTTAGTATAAATGCCACCTGTGGGGCCCAAGCATTGCTGATGCTTGATAGTGACACTACTAAGGTTTAAAACCACTTATAGAAAGGAAGTGTGAAAAAACTTTAAAGAAAATTAAGAATGAGATATAGGGGTTGTTTTTTAAGATTACCAACAAAAAAGAGCCTTTGTGGGTACTAGTAGCCAACTTTTGATCCAAGATTTAATAAGTTAGAAGAGTCAAAGAGGATTTTAAAGATCAGATTCTAAGGTTTCATTAAATGCCAGCAAATATTATATGAGCAGAATTATGTGATTGGTAATTTACTGTGTAAGTTAAGTATTTATGAGAGTACATGTCTCATTCCCTCTTCCCTTTCCCCCTCCCCCATCGCTTATGTTACTGTTGGTAGAGTTTTAACCCTGGATTGTTATTAAACACATAAAACTTGTTATTAATTTTTCATACTTGCTACTTTTGGTTTTCCTACTATGTTTTACTGGTTTTATTTTTATTTATTCGTGTATTTTGCCCATGCTACTACATACTTGCATTTTACTATTCTTGAATTCATTTATTTTCATGATAAAATAAATAGTTGTATCAGCAGTGTTCTGTGGGGGGATGAACTTCATGTGGTCAAATTGCCTTTTTTACTCTTAAGATAATTGTTTAGTTGGATACAAAATAATAAATCTAAAGTCTTTTCCCTTTAGCCCTATGAAAAAGTTAATGCACTGTCTTCTGGCATCCAACGTTGGTGATGAGAAGTCTGAACTCATTGTAATTCTTGTTCCTTTATTAATTACTTTGTTTTTCTTCTTTTTAGTGGTTAGGTTGTGCTTTCTTTTTTTTATCCTTGATGCCATAAAATTTTACTATGGATTGTCTAATATTGTGTTTTGTTTCCCCTTCTTGGCACTTGGAGGACTTTCTCAAGCTAAAGATTCTCATTTGTCTTCAGTTGTGAAAAATTTATTTTTTTGAAAATTGCAACTCCTTTATTTTCTTCAGTCTCTCAAGGTGTTACAACTCTGAGTGTGTCCATAATGCATCTAACCATTTGTTTCATACTTTATTCTCACTCAGTTTGTCTAGTCTCAGTTTGATCTTCTCGCTCACTAATACATTCTTCACGTGTGAACAGTTGCTATTCTGCTAGTCATCTTTTAAATTTATAAATGTATTCATTGTATTATTTATTTCTGAAATCTCTTAAGTGATGCTTTTTCATAACTACCTTGGTTTTACAACTTGTTTTCATATTATGGATGAAATTCTTTTTCCTTATTATTTTATTAGCTCTTTCTTCAAGTGTAAATTCTTCTTACTTGAGTTTATTGGGTTTCTTTCAGGGGGGTTGACTTAACTTGCATGATTCTTTAGTTGGAAGCTCACCTTCCTGGTCTATTAGAGATGTTTGCTTGAGATAACTGTTTACTAGGTGGAGGAGGCATTACCACATTGGCTTCTGTTTTCCTGCTCCTACAGTCACTAGGTTGATTTATGTACAGCTAAAACTACAGGTCATTTCTTTGTCCTTTTTTTTTTTTCTTTGAGACAGGGTTTTGCTTTGTTGCCCAGGCCCGAGTGCAGTGACATCATCATAGCTCATTGCAACCTCAAACTCCTGGGCTGAAGCGATCCTCCTACTTCACCCTCTTGAGTAGCTGGGACTACAGGCATGTGCTACCACATCTGGCTGATTTTTCTGTTTTTTGTATGGACAGTGTTCAGGCTGGTCTTAAACTTCTGGCCACAAGTGATCCTCCCGTCCCAGCCTTCCAGAATGCTAGGATTATAGGCATGAGCCACCACACCCGGCCCTTATCTTTCTTTACCTATCCACGGCATTTGACATAGCTGATAACTCTTTCCTTGACAGATTTTCTTCAGAGTAAAAGTCAGAGTCTTCACCGTGATCTGATAGGCAGTGTTTGATCTCTCCTGTTCCCTTTATCTCCTATTGTACTTCTCCTTGTTCACTCCAGCCACTTTGGTTTCCTTGCTTGTTCTTAAGCTTGCCAAGCATTCTTAAACTGATTTTCTGTTTTCTCAACAAGTCTATCTGCATTTACTTTTCATAAATTCACCATTAAATGTGAATATTGATTGAAAGTTTCTCTGTGGTTTCAAAAATATTAAAATGGGGAGAAATATATGTCTTAGAATTGAAAAATTCTAATACTTATTAATTAAGTCATGTAACAATCTCCCTCCAACTCTCACCTTTTAGTAAAAATAGTGGGTTAGGAATGCTCCATATATCCCCTGTAGTTTCATACGCTTAAGGCACAGTGCAATGATCTCCTGGTATATATGCCCAAGGCTCCTAAGATTAGATATAGCTATTTTCTTTAGGGCTTTTGAGAAATTTTAGACTCTCCATAAAGCAGGCTCCAAACTGCTTTTTCGGCCTTAGAATCTATTTTTAACTTTCTCTGTCAGCTGACACTTTTCTTTGTATGTCACTCTCTGTAGTCCTAGAAGCTCCCTTATAATTCTAATGACTTAATTTTAATTATGAAAAGGCCTCCACCTTCTTGTGCTTTGACTAATGTCTCCTGTCTCTCACATACATGTGATTTCCTTCTATTTCATTTTCTTTGCTTCTAGTGTAATTTTTTAAAAAGCAAATATCTTCCACTTTCTTGCTTGAAACTCTTCAGTAGTTCTCTGCTAATGTAGGAAAATCTAAGCAACCAAGAATGTCACATCTGACTCTTCATCTCCTATATACATCTCTAGCTGAGCTGGTTTGTTTACGTTTCCTGAAGGCATCATGCTCATTCAAGCCTCTGGCGTAGTAATACAATGTAAACCACATATCTAATATTAAACATTTTAGTAGCCACATATTTTAAAAGTAAAAAGAAATAGGTGAAATTAATTTAATAAATCTAACATCCAAATTATTATTTCAACATATAATAAACAATATAATAATTATTAATGAGGTATTTTACTTTTTTTTGGTACTAAGTCTTCTAAGTCCAATATGTATTTTATATTTACAGCATGTTTCAATCTGGACTAGCCACACTTCAGTGCTCAGTTGTCATGTGTGAGTAGGGCTGCTGTATTGGACACTGCAATTCTGGGTCTTTGTCAGTATATTTAGCCTTGATCATCCCCAGGACTCATCTCAGACATTATTCTCACTGTTCTCTACCCCTGGTGAGAATGAAGTCATTCTTTTTAAGTTAGATTTATTATTTTAGTATTTTAATTTTTTCTTGTAATCTCCGAGGCCCCAGAACTTTTATTTGTTTTTGTTATGACTAGCATCAGGTATACACTAGGTGGGATTGTCCCAAAATATTATTTCTTACACTGGCAGGGTATTAATAGGAATATTGGGGGAAAGTAAGTTTGGAAAATGCTGTGTGAAACAGATTTCTTTATTGTGGGGCTTCTTGGACCCTCCATAAATACGCTTGTTGTAAAGAGCTGATGGGCATATAGTGTAACAATGTTTTCCAACTTATTCAACCATGGAACCTTTTTTTTTTGCAATATAACTATGAGTTTTATTCCTGAAATAGTATTCCAAGGTATACACAGTTTAGGAAGTGCAACCCTGTGTGAAATACTGAATGTACCTGTGCTGAAACTTCATCTGTTCAGATATCCGTGGAATCCTTCTGAGCAGCAATGACAGTGTTCAGAAATCAAATATATTCATTCATTTCTTCTACAAATACTTCATGAGCAGGCATTGTGTGTGGCATAGGTATCACTATGCTAGGCCTTCACTAGGTAGTAAAAGTGAAATATAAATATACATTTGACCCTTTATATCCATGGATTCTGCATCCTCAGATTCAACCAACTACAGAGCAAAAACATTTGGAAAAAAAATTCCATAAAGTTCCAGAAAACAAAACTTGAACTTGCCGTGTCTGACCAAGCACTACAATGAATCCGCGTGAATGAAGTGATGTGTAGGCATACCCTGCTGTTACCTCCTGCTACTTCACAGATCCTCAGTCTCTTTCCAGCATTTATTCGTTGTTTGAGCATTGTTCATTTCATGTCTCATTTGTTCACTACTTGTGTGCACCCTTTGTTTCTGTGAAAAAATGGCTCCTAAAAAGCAATAAGTGATCAAAGAAACAAAGTTATCCTGCAGAGGCTAAGAGGGAGCAGAAAGTAGTATCTCTTGACGAGAAAATAAAAACTTAGATCTTTTGAAAAGTGGCATGTTGCTTGCCACAGTGGGCCGTAAGGTCATTAAGAATGAATGGAGCATTCATACAATAAGGCAGAAAGGAGCTGAAATTTATGGAAGTGTTAGTGCTGCCCCTACAACAGCAAAAGTGGTTTCTCTGGTTGGGGTAAAGTGCTTGCAAAGACTGAGAACACATCAAGTGTGTGGTTAGAAGACATATTACAGAAGAATGTCCCTGTAGGGCCAGGTACATTGGCTCACACACCTTAATCCCAGCACTTTGGGAAGCTGAGGCGGGAAGATCACTTGAGGCCAGGAGTTCGAGACCAGACTGGGCAACATAGCAAGACCTCTGTCTCTGCAAAAAATTTTTTTAAAAATTTAGCCGGTGTGATGGTGCGTGCCTGTAGTCCTAGCTATTTGGGAGGCTGAGGCAGCAGGATTGCTTGAGCCCAGGAGTTCAAGGTTACAGTAAACTGTGACTGTGCCACTGCACTCCAGCCTTGGTAACAGAGTGAGACCCCCGTCTCTAAAAAAATTTTTTGAAAAGAAGTATATCCCTTCTGATATCAAAATTATGTGTGAAAAAGTACTTAGCCCCTCTGAGCACTACTGTGAGTGTGTCAAGGAGAGTAAGAGGAAGGAGTCTAAGGTTAGTAAGGGGTGGCTGGCTAGCTGTATAAAGCTCCATGGCCTCAACAAGTTAAAGATCATTGGCGAATCAGCATCTGCTGCTGCCCAACATCAGTGTTCATAGAAGAGAAAGACTACCTTTCAAAGCAAATCTTCAATTGTGAGAAAACGGGCTTGTTCTAGAAGATGCCCAATCATACCTACATCCATGGGTACCAACCAGGCCCCAGGGTTCAAGTCCTGGAAAGATCGCCTTATTCTGGTGCTTTGTGGCAACACGGCAGGTAACATGATCAAACCAGGCCTCCACTACTAAGCAAATAATCCCTAGGCCTTTAAGAACAAAAACAGAAATTCCCTGCCTGGTCAGGAAGGTTTGGGTGACAGCCATCTTGTTCTTGGAATGATTCCACCAGTGCTGCATTCCTGAAGTGAAGAAATGCCTCAAAGAGAAGGGGCTGCCATTCAAGGTCCTTCTCATAATTGACAATGCTCCCAATCATTCCAATCTCTGTTTCACTGATGAGAATGTGAAAGTGATGTTCCTGCCTCCTAACACTACATCACTGTTGCAGCCACTTGATCAAGGCATCATCAAGTGCATTAAGGCAACTATACCTGCCTCACCTTCAGGAGGATTTGTATTGCCTCTGATGCTAACCCTGACTGCAGTATCATGAATTTATGGAAAAGCTTCACAATTGCAGATGCAGTTGTGCTTATTCCAGAGACTGTAGATGCCCTAAAGCCTGAGACATTCAGTGCATGTTAGAAGCCATTATTGAGTGAAGTAGTCAGTGATTTCAGGTGCTTCCTCTCTGCTGATACAGAAGTCAGGAATATCTTGAATGTTGCAAGGGAAGTTGGTGGGGAAGCCTTCTCTGACATGATCAAGGATGACATACAAGGAACATATGTAAGAGCATAGAGAAACCCTTACCAACGAGGAACTTGAAGATCTGCAGAAATCCTCTACAGATGAAAATGGTGATACAGAAGATTTAGAAGAGACAGAGCCATCAATCTGGACATTTGAAATTTTTGTAGCAGTTTTTCAGCAGGCCTAAGTGTTAAAAGATACCCTAGAGTACAAGCCTTTGATGGAACAAAGCCTCCATGTCACCCGAGGGGTAACAACATACCTAATACAAGATTTGTTTGGTGATGCAAAGAAAAAGGAACAGCTTCCTTTAACAATATTTCTAACCAAGGCATGTGCAATTGTGAGGCCTTGACCTTCAATGTTGGAAGATCCTCAGCCTTCAGCCTCCATAGATCCTGGCATTAGTATTATTGAGCCTCCTCCAGAGTGTCAATGTCTGCAATTAGAACCTAGTTCTTCCTATATAGATGATCCTTCTGACATCCTGTCGGAAAGTTCAAGTTGGCCTGATGTCTCACCGCTTACCTACAGTACCACACATCTTGTCACCTCACCACATCAGCACTATATAACAATCATTGTCATCATCATGCAAGGGTTATCAAAAGAAAAAAACCAGGGTTTTGGAGAGTGTTAACACAATGTGTGTGTGAGAGAGGTATTCGGTATTATAAGTAATCTAAAGATGATTTAAAGCTGCAGTCCCCAACCTCCAGGGACCAGGGTTGCAGACCTCCACACTGCCCCCCCACCCCCATTCGTGCAAAAATTATCTTCTATGAAACTTAGGGAGGGAGGTGGACGCACAGCAGCAGGTGAATAGCAGGCAAGCCAGTTTTGGCTTCGCTGCTCCCCATTGCTCGTATCACCACCTGAGCTCCACCTCTCCCCCTCCCTAAAATCCGTGGAAAAATTATCTTCCATGAAACCAGTCCCTGGTGCCAAAAAGGTTGGGGACCACTGATTTAAGTATACAGGAAGATATTTGTGGGTTATATGCAAGTACTACACCATTTTATACAAGGGACTGGAGCATCTGCGTATTTTGATATCCACAAAGGGTCCTGGCTTGACCCAGTCTCCCGTGGAGGGGATGACTGCTTATATATACACATATGCACAATAAGATAGATACAGAGTATTGAGTGCCACATTCAAATGAATGGGGTGAAAACACAGAAGTGTTTCAACTCCCATTCATTTCTTAGCTTCCCATCAGGTCCTTATATTGGGAGTTAATTTTTGTTATTGTTATCTAATTTATATTACTTTCTATTCTGTTTCCAATGCTTGTATGTGAAATGTTCATTCTCAGCTCTACTAAAAATATCAAGTGTATTAGTACTTATCATGTTCTCACAATGTGTTCTAATAAAACCTATCTTTGAATCTTATTAATTTATTTTTATCATTATATTAATAAAAAGTCAGAACATATATATTGTGTGTAGCAACCTTTCGTTGCTAAGAATTTCAGCACATTCCCAGTGTTTAGACCATTTTTAAACAGAGAAGTAAGAGAAAATCATCCTCACATACATGTGTATATATGTTGTTAGTTTTGAAAAAAATTCAAATAACTTATTTATAGAAATAATATAGGAATACCTTGTCCATAAGAAAATAAAACATCTCAACTAGATATTGCAGATAAAGCTAAAACACCTTTTGCATCACCAGCGTCAGTTTTTCTCCTTTTCTTGAGAGTACCACTATTGATTGTCTGGTATATATTCTTTCAAACCTTTTCCCCCAAACCTAGATGTGTATGTACCCAGAAAACTTATACTACTATTTTTATGGTTTTAAAAAAAAGAGTGGTATCTTTTATATTTATCATGAAACTTGCTTTTTCAATCAGTACGTCTTGGAGACCTGTCCAAGTTTGAATGTACAGATCTGCCTCATACCTTTAACTCTTGGATAATATTCCATAATGGTCTATATAACAATTTTGTTATTCTGCTCATGATGGTTGTTTCTTTTTCCTTCATACTATTAGAGATACTGTTCGTAATGAGTGTCCTTGTATTAATACATTCCTCCTTGTGCACCTGTGTGCTTTAGGGTAGGTACCCAAAGAGGAATTGTTTTGTCATAAGGTATATATATTTTAAATGTAATCTTACTTTTGCTTCCCAAAGTGGTTACTCCCCAAATTGCTCTCCAGAGTGGCTGTACCAATTCATAATTCCATTACCAGTTTATGAGAATGCTGTTTTTCTCCATAGCCTTACCTACGCTTTGTATTATCAGACTTTCTTTTTGCCAATCGGGTGGGGGGGGGAAGGGTTTGTTTTAATTTGTCTTTCACTGATTGATGGCAGTCTCTTCCAGCTGTTTCTTCCCCTGCTTCTGTGACATAGTGGCCTCACTTTGAGACGGCGGAGCCAAAAGATCAAAGCAGTTCAGATATCTGTGTCTCTGCATATAAAGCAGTTGCCCCCAAAGAGGTGCCTGTACCTATAAAGAACTTTGGGTTAGCAAAACATACAGTCCACTGGGTTATGCCTTTAAGATTTGGGGGTCCTTTATTACTGCAACAAACTCTGGTCTACATGAGAAATATAGCAGCTTATGTCACTGCCCTTCCACAAGTCTACGAGATCTCCCTATTGCCTATAGAAATCAAATTCCAAGTGCCAGCTTGGAATTCATGATTATGTTCTACTTCTTGTCTCTTCTCAGTACATCTCTTTCCCTCCATATACCCAGTATTCAACAGACTTTGTACCTTCATAATGTCAGTATTCAAGCTGTAAGCTAAAGAACCTTCCTGCCCCCCAAATAAAACTTTCCCAGTATGCCTTGTGCACATGTGATCAGCAGAGCACAAAGGTCCAGTTATAGGAAATGGATGAATGAGAATGTGGAAAATGGAAAATTTTGCCAGACCTGGTGGGCTAGAAGGATGATGGGGGTAAATGAATTGAGTTTGCTGATGAAAGGTCATTGTTAAGTCCAGGCTGGATCAGGAAGTAGAGAAGGTTTAACGAACCAAGAATTCCTCTTGGAGGACAGACCTTTCCTTTTTGCTTCATTTGTTACAAAGAAAATAGAAACTATTGGGTGTTGTGAACTCCCAACTTAATATCAGGAAACAATTTAATAGGAAAGTGCAATGGATTTAGAGTCAGGCTGCCTAGGTTTTGGATCCCAGCTCCCCTGCTTCCTAGCTATGTGACTGTGGGCAACCTTTATAAATTCTCTAAGCCTAGGTTTCCTACTCTTTAAATTGGGTATAATAACAGTATCTGCCTCATCTGGTTGTTTGATGATTAAAGTAGATAATCTGTGTAAAAGGCGTGTACAAGAAGGATATATTTGCTACAGTTTACATGTTTGGTATAGTTAGCACTCAAATGTTAACTGTAATAAGCATTGTTGTTATTCCCATTGTGTAAGGAAGTAGAGGGAATTTCTGTATGAAGTCTGAGTTTTCTTTATGAAGTAGAAAGCAGTTGCTGTTTGTTTATAAATCTGTCTCCACTCTCCGCTATTAGACAGCTCCTTGAAGGCAGGGCCCATCTGTTTTCATCTTTATGTCACTAGCAGAGTTCCTGGCACAAAGTAGACTATAGCAGAGAACGCTAGAATCAGACAGACCTGGGTTTGAATCCCAACTCCACTGCTTACTTAAGTGAAAGATCTGGGGCAAGTTGTTTAATCATAATGCCTCAGTTTCATCATTAAAATAAGGATTATAATAATGCCTGCTGTTTAGGGTCTAGTGAGGATGAAGATTGCTTAGTACATTATAAGTATTATCAAGTCAGTTTGCACACTCGCTCTTCTGGCTTTGATTCAGTGTGTTACTTTTGTGAGTGACCTCCTTCTCCTTGGTCTTCTTACCTTTGTAGAAATCTTGAAGTATATAATATCTCCTAGCCCTGACACCACAACTAAACATCTGACATTTTAAAACTGTTTTCAGTCTCTGCCTTTCCATCTGCTTCATTTCCTAGGTAAGATTTTTTTTCTTTGTACCTAAATAATAGAAACTAAGTGGAAGGAAGATCTTTGAGCTATGACATACCCCCATCAGTATTTTTGCATTGTTGTAACCAGTTATTATGAGCTCGTTGTTTTTTTTTTTTTTTTTGCTGCTTTTTCTAATACACATAATAGAGCAATAAATGACCTCTAAGCAGTGGTTTTAGTTTATCCCACAGGTTTTGATATATAGCATTTTAATTTTTATTCTGCTTAAATATTTTCTAATTTCCAATGTGACTTCATTGGCTTATGAGATAATTTAGAGATTTATTTTATAATTATCCAATGCTTGATAATTTTCTATTTATCTTTTTGTTATTTATTTTTACCTTATTTGCACTGTGGTTGCTGAACATTCTCTGTATTATTTCAGCCTTTTGAAATTTGTTGCCTTATTTTCAGTTTTTATAAATGTTTTTAGTTGCAGGGGGTTTTTTGGGTTTTTTTGGTTTTGTTTGTTTGTTTGAGACAGGGTCTCACTCTGTTGCCTAGGCTAGAGCGCAGTGGCATCATCATAGCGCACTGCAGCCTCCAACTCCTGGGCTCAAGCAATCCTCCTACCTCAGCCTCCCTAGTAGCTGGGACTACAGGGCACACCACCATGCCTGGCTAATTTTTTTTATTTTTCTTAGAGATTGAGTCTTAGTATTGCTTAGGCTGGTTTCAAACTCCTAGCCTCAAGCGATCCTTCCTCCTCGGCCTCCCAAAGTGCTAGGATTACAGGCATGACCCACCACACCCGGCCAATATTCTATAGATATACATTTTAGGTCAGGTTTGTTAATTATGTTCACATCTTCCATATAATATATATATTTTTTTGCTTATTTAGATGGTTATTGAGATCTGTATTAAAATTTCACAGTGTAATTGTGGATTTATCATTTTTACCTTACACATTTTTTAAGTTTTATATTCTTTTTAATTGACAAATAATAATTGGATGTATTTATGAGGTACAGTGTGATGTTTCAATATATGTTTACATTGTGGAATGATCAAATCAGGATAATTAACATATCCATCACCTCAAATACTTATCATTATGAAATGTCTCCTTTTGTCTCTACTGAAGCTTTTATGTCAAAGTCTACTTTATCTGACGTTATTATAGCTACACAGCTTTCTTTTGGTTTGTGTTTGCATGGTGTATATTTTTCCATCCTTTATTATTTGTTGTTTTCCCCTCTGTTAGCTTGGTAGTTATGTACTTTTTTACTATGCTTTTCTTAAATCAGAAATTATAAGATGCATTCCTTACCTATGAAGTCTGCTGCTATGTTAGTTTCATTGACAGTGCAAGGAACTTGGAGCACCTTAATAGCTTCATTTACCCTTCTCCAGAGTCATATTCTGTTGTTGTAATATACTTTAATTCGTTATATATTTTAAACTTCATGGAATATTAATGTTACTATTTTATATAGTCAGCATTTATGTAGGTTTACCCACACATTTCCTGTTTTCATTGCTTTTCCTCCTTTCTTGCATCTGAAGGCTTCCATCTGGAATCATGTTCCTTCTCTCAGTAGATTTCATTCATTGTAAGTCTGCTGAAGAGTAATTTTCTTCATTTTTATTTCTCTGAAAATGACTTTATTTGTTCCCCCTTTTACAGACTGTTTTTGCTGGATTTAGCTCTGGGAACCTGCAGCCTCAAGGCCATATGTGGCCCCCCCAGATCCCCAAGTGTAGGAGTTTTCGCGCTGTGCATATGGCTTTTTTATTCTGCCGAATATCCTGTGCTAATATCTTTTAATAAGGGATTTGTTCTGTGAAGTTTTGATTCAGTCAAAAGGCCGCAGTCAAGGATCCAGAAGGCCACGTGTAGCCCCAAGGCTGCAAGTTCCCCACCCCTCTTTTTCCTGACTGCTTTCAGACTTTATCTTTGTCTTTTTTTCCCCCCAAGTATTGCCCTGATGTGCATAGGTATGGTTTTGTTTTTATTTATCTTATTGGTAGTTCTTAAAGGTCTTTGATCTGTGACTTCATATTTTTTGTTAGTTTTGGAAAATGGTCTGCCATCCTCTTGCTCGTATGTCTTAAATACTCTCTCTGTCCTCTCTCTATGACTCTGGTTATTCGTATGTAATGCTCTCACTGTGTCTTCTGTGATACCTTCCCTCCTAGCTTCATCCTTTTTACTCTTCATGCTTCATTATGGATGTTTTTTCAGACCAATCTTTAATTTTCTAATTCTTCTCTTACTGCTGTCCAATCTGTTATTAAGCCCATCTGTTGGCTTTCTAATTTCCATAATTGTATTTTTCAGTTCTATAATTTTTATTTCACTCTTTGTTAGTTTTTCTTTGCTGAAATTGTTAGTTTTGTCTTTTTCTCTATATATATAATGGATCACTAAACTGGGCCAAATCTGGCCAGTGAGCTAAAAATGATTTTTACATTTTTAAAGGGTCGTTTTTTTAAAAAAAGACCAAGGAAAGTAGGCAGCAGAGACTACATGTAGCCTGCAAAGCACAAAATATATACTCTTTCACCTTCTACAGAAAATGTTTGCCAACCCCTGGTGTATAAACACAGTTATTTTAGAGTCTGTGTCTGATAACCCCATTATTTAAAAGTTCTTTGTTTCTCGAGTTTATTATTTCTCTTCGTTTTCATCAATACCGTCTTGTCTCCTTATATATGCCTGGTTTTATTTGAGTGGAAGATGTTGCGTATGCCAAGTTTTTTAAATAATTAGAGGTCTAGGATGTTTTTTTCCTGTAGTGAGGAGTTGTGTTTCTTCTAACAGCTGACTGGAAGCACTAGCAATCTTGTATAACCTTAATGCAGCACCAGGCATTGAGATGATTCTAAAATCAGTATTTATTAATTTCCATTGGGGTCACATTTACTTTTAGAGTATAATTTACTCTCCAGGGTCCCAATCTAAATATTCCATTCTAGCCCTTGGGATTTAACTTTTGTCCCTTTAACCAGTAACTTTCAGAAGTGCTTCACAGTGTATTGGCCTCCTCCTTTAAGGATCAAAAATATTCTTAGAAAAAGCAACCTCAAAATTCAGATACTTTGTGTGTTTAGTTTGTGTGTATATGTGTGTGTATGTGTGTATATTTCAGGTTTTACATTTATCTTAGTGATAGTATTCATCTGAATTACCTAACCTCCCATTATCAGCAGGGAATTTCATGACATAGTTTCTTTGTGTGTAGTTTTCATAATTACAGTATTTCCTCTTGAGATAATATAATTCAGACTTGACTGTTTTCTCCTTTAGAGTATATTTAATTTACACTGTGTGCATGTTTCTTTAATGTTTTCCTATAGTAAAGTAATGAGAAACCCTGTTTTGAAAATTAAATTGATTTTTCTTAATGGTTCTGAATAGCAAGTTGTAGAGAAATTATTTGGAAAATATATAAGCATACCTCCTATGTAAAACTTTAACTACACCGGAACACAGTGGTTTGTTTCTTGTCTTAACTCCTATAGCATTTATTTTGTGAGATGTCTGTTTTATTTTATGGTTTGAAATGTGTTGTACAACTTGCATCACTGATTAGAGTGCGGCCATATTAAAGATGGGGTGGTGGAGTCATTTCCTTCTTGGATTTCTTATATCCCGGTACCTAGCACAGACATTCATTACATCATTTTGATCACTAATAAATCTTTCAGAGGCCAACTACACGTTAATAAAATATTAAGTGTAAAAATGTGTACAATATTTTTTGGAATATTAAATGTAGTCAATTTGTTACTTGTCCTAAGTCTTGCTGCCAGCAGATGTACTTTAATCCAAGATACTGCTCTTTTATCCTGGTGTTAGTCACCATTTTGTATTAGTAGAGGTGTGTGTGTATTTTGATAGCATTCCTACCCTGTACAATGGAAACAGCTGATACTATTATTTGGCAGGGGGAGGGTCCGAGTTTTTCCTCTGAAATACCATTAGTAATTGTAGTCTCTTTTGAAAACTGTTTAGTGGGTTTACCACTATAGGCTTGCCTAATAGTTTCAGAGAATACTACTGGTTATTATAATTTCAAAAGATTTTTCTTAAGAATGGAGATTTTAGGTTAGAAATGAGGTTGCACAGCAATGTACATAAAACAAAAATGTGTGGCAGAAGTTACAGTGTATCAAGAACTTTTAAAAAGGTAAAGTTTGACATTTAAAATAACTTAAATTATTTTTTTTTTCTTCAGCTCCCAGCTGATCTTACCAAGATGCACCTCACAGACACCCCTCATCCACAAGTGACTCATGTGTCTTCTAGTCAGTCTGGTTGTAGCATTGCCAGTGACTCTGGGAGCAGCAGTTTATCTGATATCTATCAGGTAATACCTTAGGAGTTTTTGTGCTGTGCATATGGCTTTTCTATTCTGCCGAATATCCTGTGCTTGTGCCTTGGATGGTTGTGTATCTTTTAATTTGGGTATGAATTTCAATCATAAGTCCTATGGAAAAATATGCTTTATATGCTATTTCAAATTTGTAAGCCCAATTAAATGATCCGTCTTTGAAGAATGATTAAGTTTGGTCCAGCAGGGTATGGATATAGTGTTCACTTTGATTTCTTTTATCCAGGTGAATCCATATTAATATATAATGCTTGCTTTGGTTAAAAAAAGTTTCTTGAAACAGCTGAACTTAAACTTATAAAAATGCAGATTTTTATTATAATTGACTGATACATCTTCTATAATTAGAAGTCATGAAGAAAATTAGAGCTGCTTTTGTATTATAAAGGCTCTACTATTGTAGTATAACATGAATTAAGTAGCAAATTAAATAGTGTATTTATAGACTTTTCCATTTTTAAAAACCCAATAGGAACAACTTGTCAAACCTACTGAGCTCTTCAGTGATACTTATAATAGTAGGGAGAAGGCTCTAGGAAGACCCATAAACTAAGAGAATCCTCATACAATCCTGCTAAGATTAAACCCAAGTTAGCTTCAGGCCAGTGTAGTGTGTATTTCAGGATCCAGATAGTGGAACTTCTGTGTTGTCTCCTTTAGTATAAGATGTGGAGAACAGTTCCCTGGGTGTGGCGCTTTATGTCCTGGAGCCCAGTGGTTGATTTTGTCAGAGATCATGTATATAGAGCACTTTTAATAAAATAACTAGAGGGTGCGTGACATTGACGGTTGGTTTGTTCATGAATTCATATGTACCATCTATGCCAGGGCTATCTAATGGAAATTTAATGTGAACCACATATTTAATTTTAAATTTTCTAGTAGCCACGTTAAAAAAAGTAAAAGGAGGCCAGGCGTGGTGGCTCATGCCTATATTCCTAGTACTTTGGGAGGCCGAGGCAGGAGAATTGCTTGAGGCCAAGAGTTCAAGACTAGCCCAAGCAAGAGCGAGACCCTGTCTCTACAAAAAATAGAAAAATTAGCTGGGTGTGGTGGCTCACACCTGTCATCCCAGCTACTCGGGAGGCTAAGGCAGGAGGATCACTTGAGCCCAGGAGTTTGAGGTAGTAGTAAGCTATCATGATGCCGTTGCACTCTGCCTGGGCAACAGAGCAAGACCCTGTCTCAAAAAAAAAAAAAAAAAAAAGTAAAAGGAAATAGAAAATTAATTTTAGTAATTTATTTAGCACAATATATCCAAATATTATAATTTTAACATGTAATCAATGTTTTGACATAATAAATGGGTTACTTTGCATTCCTTTTTTATACTAAGTCTTCAAAAGCCAGAGTTTATAGCACATCTCAATTCAGACTAGCCACATTTCAAGTGCCCAATAGCCACATGTGGCAAGTGGCTGCCATAGCACAGATCTGTAAAAATAGTGTCATCATTGTCTGAGGAAAACATTTTAGACTGTGATTCTACGGAGTTACCCAGATTCAGGTATTTTGGGTAAATCAGCCTTCTTCTGTTAAGGGAAGTTGTGCGGGCAGATACAAGATGGAAAAAAGACAACCACCATTTTTTGGTTTATATATGTCTTTTCTCAGTAATGGTCATTGCTATGGCTATCTACATCTCCTTTTTTGCCATTTTATAGTATACAGAACAAGGAATTCTCCCTGTTCACCATTTTATAGTAGACAGAAAAAATAATATATATATTTTCAAGTTAAAAACAATGCATTGGCTCTGGGGCCACTTACTGTGTTCATGTAGTTGTTGGGCTCCATGCATTCTACCCCTCCCCAAAAGAAATATCTTGTGAAAGAAGTAAGAATTGTTGCACACCTCAAAATCAAAGTAGAGCTGTGGCTTCTCTGGACTCTGTTTTTCCAGGAAAGGAATCCTGAGAAAGACTAACCGGGATCATTGACGTTCAGGGATTTGGCTGTAGATTTCTCTTAGGATAAGTGGTAATGTCTGGACCTTGTTAAGAGAGAGACTGTACATGGAGATGTTGTGTTGACAAATTATAGGAATCTGGTCTCACTGGGATATTTACATTTCTAAGTCAGACATGATCCACTTTTTTGAACAAGGAGCAGTGCTCATTGTGCAAGAAGGGACCAAAGGATAGTACACAGATTGAGATTAAGGTCACTTGGAAAGGCCAGTGCTTTACTATGAACTAGGAGATGGTCTGTACACAAATGGTTCCTATATCTTTGCAAAGATGCTGCAGGAGCACTACACTTAATATTAGCATCTACAGATTGCCCACCTATTAGCTAGCCAACCTGAAGCTGGGACTGGAGTATACCCTACTGGTGGTGTTTGGATATACTCTGTTGCAGGACCATGGCCCTTCATGTGGCTTCCCTGCTTCCAACCTTCCATATGTTTTCCTTCCTCAGTAGCACTCTCTACAACTCATTCTACCTTATAAGAGATTCATTTTAAGATTGGACAGACTGTACACAGGCATCCTTGCCAGTTCTGCTTGTTCCAAGGTGTTGAAGAAGACACCTTTTCATACGCCAGAAACCTGAAAGTTACCATTGCTGTTCCTCCCTCAATCATTACATTTAGCACCAAATCTCAGATCAGCGACTTGGGAGGCCAAGGCAAGAGGATCACTTGAGGCCAGGAGTTTGAGACCAGCTTGAGCAATGTTGTGAGACCCCATCTCTTTAAAAAATGAAAAAAATCAGCTGAGTGTGGTGGCGCACACCTATAATTCCATCTACTCAGGAGGCTGAGGTGGGAGGATTTCTCGAGCCCAGGAGTTCAAATCTTCAGTGAGCTATGATTGCACCACTGCACTTCAGCCTGGGCAACAGAGCGAATCCCCATCTCAAAAAAGAAAAGTGTTAATGAATTTATGGAGAGTGAACAAATAAAAGCAACAAAAATATTGAAATTCTAGAACCAAAACAGGAACTCAGAAATTTAAAGGAGCAGTTTATGGTAATGCTGACATCCAAATGCAAAAATGTAAGATAAAATTTTTTAAGAGCGGCCAAAGGAGGTAAAAATCCTCAAACTTTGACTTAAGAGTTAAGTTGAGAACAATAGCCAAAAGAGAGAAACAGCTTAAAGGTTAAAACAAACAAGGTAACAAAGGTAAAAACAGAAGGGGGAAAAAATCAGAATTTTAAAATAAATAAATGTATACACACATACCTACATACTTACATATATTTTATATTTGTATACACAGAATGTAAATCTGAGTTCAAGAGTACCAGTTGGTAACAGTGTTTTCCGACTGGTGGTAAGTTTGTGGGTAGTTTTTATTATGTTCTTTAAATGAACATTATTATTACTCTTAAGGAGGATGTAAATAGAGTATACAGTTAAAAATAAAAGTTGAAAAAAATTGTGGGACAAGATTAAAGGAATAATTACTAGAGGGTAAAAGGAATAAAAACAGAATAATAATATATTGATAAAATAAATCCCCCAAAATACAGGATTTCTAGACCTACAATTTAAAAAAAAAAAGTCTTCATGGCTAAGGTAAATAATATCACCCAAGCAAATTTTGTGTGTGTGTGTGTATATGTGTGTGTGTTCCAATCAGATTCTCAGAACTTAAAGGGAAGAAGAGTTACTAGTATTGGACCATTGGTATTTCCCTTGAATTCAGGCTACCTTTGGAGTCCCTGTTAAAGCTATGAATACACCCTTTAGTTACAGGTGTATATTGCCAATGTATATATCTTAGCCAGGGGCAGTTGAAGTGATTTGTCTGGCTGTCTGAATTTAAGCATTTGAGAGATTTTAAAAGTGAACACCTAGCCTGTAACACTGTAAGCAAAGCCTTGCAAAATGATACAAGTATTTTTAATTTGGAGAATTGGAGGGAAGAGAGAAGGGACATATCCTAACAGCAGTTCTTAATAGGAAAATTTTTATACCATTTTATATGTCCAAATGTGTGGCTATATTCCTTTGCATTCCCTTGAGAGTTTCCGTATCTTCTGGTTTGAAAATAAAAGCCATTCGCTCTCAAAGAAACTTCAAAATAGGCTGGGTGCGGTGGCTCATGCCTGTAATCCTAACACTTTGGGAGGCCAACACGGGAGGATTCCTTGAGGCCAGGAGTTCGAGACCAGGCTGAGTAAGAGTGAGACCCCATCTCTGCTAAAAATAGAAAAATTTAGGAGGGTTGGGGGAAGATGGCAGACCAAAGGTACCACCAGCCAGAGCATCTCTGTAGGAAGGAGAAATTTTAGACAACAGAGAAAAAACAGACAGACAAACATAGACTGGTTGAGGGTCTGAAGGAATGGTACCTGAACCTACAGGAGACTCCAAGGTAACAGGTTGTGAAGGAGAACTGGAAGGAGAAAGGCATCGGCAGGGATTAAGCCCAGAGAGGCTTGGAGACCACCAAGAAGGGTAGGTGGATTGGCTAACATCCTCTTCCCTCGCATCTCGGACTGTTAGTCAGCTCCCGAGCTGCTTCTGTTGAAGAGACCTTCTGCTGAAGCGAGCCCAGAGACTGCTGCCACCAGTGAGCAGGGAGCTTCTTGCAGACAGGGCACCAGGCTCTCACCACCCCCACTGGGACATCTCTCACCCCACAGACCTGAGCCAGACGGCAGGCGCCATATTACCTTCTCTACCCACTGGGCACCTTTGCCCGCCCCAGGGGCTCTCATCCCCTCAGGTTCGGTCTTGCTCGTCCCCACACAGACATTTCACAACCCGAGCCCAGACTCCAGGAGCCACAGGGGTCCAGTGGGTCCTGGATGATCTGTGTGACTCCAGAGCCTCATCATTCTGCGCAGACTGCCTCTGGAGAGAGGGTTGGAGATGACCAGAGGGTGAACTTTTCTTCACCTACACTCTTTTTTGCCACTTCCCCTCCCCCACCCACGGCTGCCGAGAGAGACAATTGAGCCACCACACGGAGGCTTCCACAGGGAATGGGGCTCAGACCTTTCCTTTTGGGGTCCTGCAGCAGACTGAGGGGTGCTTGGACTGTAAGCTCCCTGCCTGCTGGCCCTCCCTGGTGCTGCTTGCCTGGCGACTCCAGCAGAGTGGGACACACCCCAAGGTGGAGGGATATTGAATCAGCTTGGATACCCTGTGAGAGACACCTGAGACCAGTATCCTTCTCCCTCACATGGTCAGGGTTTGATCTCTGGGGCCCAGGGGACTGACCCGCAGGCCAGATCCTGTACACCCAGGTCTTGATCGCATCGCCGGGGGGCACATAGGGGATATTTGTGAACTAGTCTTGCGAGGTGTGGATGCCTGCAGGGGCAGAGCAGGGGTGAGAGTGCAGAGTGGGTCCTAGCTGCGGCGTGCTCGCAGGGCAGCCCTCCTTCCACAGGAGGGCTGTGCTCCCAGCTCAGGCCAGGATCCTGGGCAGGGAACCTCCCAGCCCCCATCCTAGTCATTGGGAAGCTCGGCTGGCATGAGGTCCTGCCTGCCAGCAGAGGCCCAGAAGAAACCGTGGAGTATGGGAGGGTGGAAAGGAGCGAGGCCTGCTCCAGATGGCAGACTGCGGGTCTCAGACAGCCTTGTCTCCACACACAGATGTTTTGGTTGAGTGGGGCCACTTCAGCCCCTCCCTGGCAGCTTTGCCCAGGGGCAGGGAACAGACCTTTGACCCCTGCTAAAAGCATTTGTGGAGCTTGAGGGTGGGCTCCCCCAACCCAGCCCTGCTGAGCCTCATGACCCCATGCGCCCCTGCTCAGGTGGAGAATAAGGACACCTGGAAGTCCCAGGACCCCACCCACCACCTGGGGCATCAGAGTGCTTCTCCTGAGGAACTACAGCTGGTCATAGGACCCAAAAACAACATTGCAGCTTGTTCCTCCCAGCAAGCACCACCTACTGACAGGGAAGTCACTTTGCACACCCTTCTACTGCATTTACTGACTCATCATACAGGGTGGGTCAGTTCTCACCCACAAGCACCACCTACTGGCTCTGAGATTAAACTGGGTGTGTCATTATCTAAACAAAAGAAAATCCAAACGAAAGAAGCAATAGCTGCTCCAGATGGCAAGGAACCAGTGAAAGAACTCTGGAAGTATGAAGAATCAAAGTGAAAGGACAACCCCCAAAAGGGAACACCAGCTCTCTAGCCATGGATACCAACCAAAATCAGTAAAAGTGACAGATGAAGAATTTCCAGCGTGGGTTGTAAGGAAGCTCAATGAAATGCAAGATAAAATGCAAACCCAACACAAAGAAACCACAAAATAATGCAGGAAATGAATGAAAAATTCACTAAAGAAATTGAAATATTAAAGAAAAATCAAATGAAACTTCTAGAAATCAAAAATTCATTCAAGGAATTATAAAACACAGTGGAAAGCATTAAGAATAGGTTAGATCAAGCAGAAGAAAGAATCTCAGAGCTTGAGGACAACACCTTTCAATTCAACAAATCAGTTGCAGACATAGAGCAGAAAAATAAGAGAAAAGAGCAAAGCCTACAAGAAATTATGGGATTATGTGAAGAGGCCCAACATAAGAATCATAGGCATCCCTGAGAATGAAGAAGAAAATACACAAGGGTTGGATAATCTATTTGAGGGAATAATTGAGGAAAATTTCCCTGGCCCTGCTAGAAATCTAGATATCCAGGGACAAGAAGCTCGAAGAACTCCTGGGAGATTCATCACAAAAAAGAAAACACCATGATACATAGTCATCAGACTGGCCAAAATAAACACGAAAGAGGCCCTCCTGTGACCCATAAGGTGAAAGCAGCAGGTAACTTACAAAGGAAAACCCGTCGGACTAACTGCAGACTTTTCAACTGAACCTTACAAGCTAGAAGGGACTGGGGCCCCATTCTCAGTCTTCCCAAGAGAATAATGCCCAGCCTAGAATTTTGTATCCTGAAAAATTAAGTTTCACATATGAGTGTCATTGTTCAGAAAGGGCTAAAAAAAACAAAAACAAAAAAAGTTTCATATATGAGGGGGAAAGAAAGTCTCAGACAAGCAAACACTGAGGGAATTTGTCAAAACAAGACCAGCCCTGCAGAAGTACTCAGAACTGCGTTACGCACGGATCAGCACAATAGACACTCACCAGTGTAAAATCATCAAAGGCCATATACCACAGTGGCTCAAGATATAAAAAAAGTAACAAAGTTCTACTCAATAGGATGAACAGGAATCCACCCTACTTCTCAGTTCTTTCAGTAAATGTGGATGGCTTGAACTGCCTGCTGAAGAGACATAGGCTGGCCAAATGGATAAATATACACAAACCAAGTATCTGCTGTCTTTAGGAAACACATCTAACCCACAAGGACTCATTCAGACTCAAGGTGAAGGGATGGAAAACAAAATTCCATGCAAATGGAAACCAAAAGAAAGCTGGTGTAGCAGTTCCCATATCTGATAACTCATTCTTCAAATCAACAAAAGTAATGAAAGACAAAGATGGTCATTATATAATGGTAAAGGGAACAATTCAATAAGAAGACGTAACAATTTTAAATATTTATGCACCCAACACAGGTGCGCCCAGATTTATAAAGCAAATCCTACTTGATCTAAACAAAATGATAAACAACAGCACAGTGATAGCCAGGGACTTCAACACCCCACTGACAGAATAGGACAGATCTTCCAAACAGAAAACAAAGAAACAATGGGCTTAAACAGAGCTCTAGAATAAATGGGCCTAGCAGACATTTACAGAACTTTCTACCCAAAAACCACTGAATATACATTCTTCTCATCAGCTCATGGGATATTCTCTAAGATTGATCACATCTTAGGCCACAAAACATGTCTCAACAAATTTAAAAAAATAGAAATTATACCATGCATCTTCTTAGATCATAGTGGAATAAAATTAGAAATCAACTCGAACAGAAACACTCATCTCTACACAAAGTCATGGGAACTAAACAACCTACGGATGAATGATTATTGGGTCAAGGAGGAAATTAAGATGGAAATCAAAAGATTCTTTGAACTAAATGTTAAAGGGGACACAAGCTATCAAAATCTGTGGGACACAGCGAAAGCAATTCTGAAAGGAAAATTCATAGCCTTAACATAGAACGATCACAAATCAACAATCTAATGAATCGACTCAAATAACTGGAAAAAGAAGAGCAAACCAATCCCAAACCCAGCAGAAGAAAAGAAATAAGCAAGATCGGAGCAGAACTAAATGAAATCGATAACAAAAGAACTACGTGAAAGACTAATGAAACAAAAAGCTGGTTCTTTGAAAAGATAGACAAAATCAACAGGCCTGTTGCTAGATTAACCAGAAGCAGAAAAGAAAGGACTCTAATAAACTCAATCAGGAATGAAAAAGGAGAAATTACAACTAGTACCCAAGAAATACAAAATATCATCTCTGAATACTATAAAAATCTCTATGAACATAAACTTGAAAACGTGGAGGAAATGGACAAATTCTTAGAAACGCACAGCCTCCCTAGGCTCAATCAGGAAGAAATAGAACTCCTGAACAGACCAATATCAGTACCGAAATTGAAGCAGTAATAAAAAACCTTCCTAAAAAAAAAGTCCCGGACCAGATGGTCTCACACCTGTATTCTCCCAGACCTACAAAGAAGAACTGGTGCCTGTCCTTCAGAAATTATTCCACAACATCGAGAAGGAAGGGATCCTCCCTAGCACGTTTTACGAAGCCAACATCACCCTGATACCAAAACCCAGGAAGGACTCAACAAAAAAAGAAAACTACAGGCCAATATCCTTTATGAATATAGACAACAAAAATTCTCAATAAAATCCTAGCAAATCAAATTCAGCTGCTCATCAAAAAAGTAGCCCATCATGACCAAGCGGGCTCCATCCCAGAGGTGCAGGGATGGTTCAACATATGCAAATGTGGAAGTATAATTCACCACATAAACACAAGTAAAAACAAAGACCCATATGATCCTCTCAATAGATGCAGAAAATTCATTCAACAAAATTCAGCACCCTTTTATGATAAGAACGCTTAACAAAATAGGCATAGATGGGACTTACCTCAAAATGATAAAAGCCATATACAACAAACCCACAGCCAACATCATACTGAACGGGGAAAAATTGAAAGCATTTCTGCTTAGAACTGGAACCAGACGAGGTTGCCCTCTATCACCACTCCTATTCAACATAGTGGTGGAAGTCCTAGCCAGAGCAGTCAGACAAGAGAAGGAAATTAAGGGAATCCAAATGGGGGCAGAAGAGATCAAACTATCGCTCTTTGCTGACAATATGATCTTATATCTAGAAAACCCCAAGATTCTGCCAAGAGACTACTGGAATTGATAAATAAAGCTCAGCAAAGTCTCAGGTTACAAAATCAATGTATGCAAATCAGTAGCATTCGTATACGCTAACAACAGTCAAACTGAGAACCAAATTAAAGACTCAATACCGTTCATAGTATCAACAAAGAAAATAAAATACCTAGGAATATATTTAACCAAGGAGGTGAAAGACCTCTACAGGGAGAACTATGAAACACTAAGGAAGGAAATAGCAGAGGACGTAAACAGATGGAAAACTATACCATGCTCGTGGATCAGCAGAATCAACATTGTTAAAATGTCTATACTACCCAAAGTGACCTACAGATTCAATGCAGTTCCTATTATAATACCAACATCATTTTTCACAGACCTAGAAAAAATAATTCTATGCTTCATATAGAACCAGAGAAGACCCCGTAGCTAAAGCAACCTTAAGCAAAAAGAACAAATTGGGAGGCATCAATTTACCAGGCTTCAAGCTATACTACAAGGCTATAGTAACCCAGAACAGCATGGTACTGGCACAAGAACAGAGACATAGACCAATGGGACAGGACTGAGAACCCAGATATAAAACCATCCTCATGTAGCCATCTGATCTTTGACAAAACAGACAAAAACATACACTGGGGAAAAGAATCCCTATTCAATAAATGGTGCTGGGAAAATTGGATAGCCACATGTAGAAGACTGAAACAGGATCTGCACGTCTCACCTCATGAAAATCAACTCATGATGGAGGATAACAGACTTAAACCTAAGACATGAAACCATAAGAATTCTAGAAGAAAATGTTGGAAAAACTCTTACAGACATCGGCCTAGGCAAAGAATTTATTGAATAAGACCCCAAAAGCAATCATAGCCTCAACAAGTGTAAATGAATGGGACCTGATGAAATTGAAAAGCTTCTGCATAGCCAAGAAACTATCACTAGAGCAAGTAGACAGCCTACAGAATGGGAGAAAATATTTGCATGCTGTATGTCTGATAAAGAGCCGCTAACTAGAATCTATATAGGACTCAGGAAAATCAGCAAGAAAAAAATCAACCCCATTAAAATGTGGGCAAAGGACATGAGCAGAAAGTTTTCAAAAGAAGATAGACTAATGGCCACAAAACATATGAAAAAATGCTCAGCATCTCTAATCATCAGGGAAATGCAAATCAAAACCACAATGAGATATCACTTAACTCCAGTGAGAATGGCTGTTATCAAAAAGTCCCAAGACAACAAGTGTTGGCATGGATGCAGAGAGGTAGGAACACTCATACACTGCTGGTGGGACTGCAAACTAGTACAACCTCTATGGAAAGTAATATGGAGATACCTCAGAGAACTAAAAGTAGAACTACCATTTGATCCAGCAATCCCACTACTGGGTATTTACCCAAAGGAAAAAAAGACATTCTATAATAAAGAAATCTGCACTGGAATGTTTTATAGCAGCACAATTCATAATTGCAAAGATGTGGAAACAACCCAAGTGCCCATCAGTACATGAGTGGATTAGTAAAATGTGGTATATGTATACCATGGAGTGCTACTCAGCCACAAAAAACAATGATGAACTGACACGTCTTATATTATCCTGGGTGGAGCTGGAGCCCATTCTCCTAAGTGAAGTATCACAAGAATGGAAAAACAAGCACCACACATAGTCCCCATCAAATTGATACTAATTGATCAACACTTATGTGCACATATGGAAGTAACGTTCATCGGGTGTTGGGCAGGTGGGAGGGGGAAAGAGGAGATGGGTATATTCACACCTAACGGATGCGTTGCGCACTGTCTGGGGAAAGGGCACTCTTGTAGCTCTGACTTGGACGGTGCAAAGGCAATATATGTAACCTAAACATTTGTACCCCCGTAATATTCTGAAATTTAAAAAAAAAATAAAATAAAAAATATAAACAAAAAACATAGAAAAATTAGCTGGGCATGGTGGCGCACACCTTTAGTCCCAGCTACTTGGGAGGCTGAGGCAGGAGGATCACTTGAGCCCAGGAGTTTAAGGGTGCAGTGAGAAATGATGATGCCACTGCACTCCAGCGGAGGCAGTGTTGCCCAGGCAACACAGCGAGATTCTCTCTCCAAAGAAAAAGAAAGAAACTTCAAAATAAAGTATGTACCACAGTCTGCCAAAAAAACAAAAAAAAAAGTAAGTCTGTGGTTCCAGTGTGAATATGTTTCTAATCAGATTTGCTTAAAATTTAGCTAAAAGTATACATCAAGGTGTTAGAATGTATTTGGGTAGAATATTTTATTCATCTTTAAAGAGTACTCAAGAATAAGGAGTACTTCTTTCTAGATTTCTTTTTCTATTTATTTCAGTCTTTTCCCAGAGCTGGAATATTGTGAAATATTTACTATTGAACAAAAGCATTTGCATTTTTATTAATTCATTCTTAAGTAACCCAAGGCACACATTTTATCCCCCACATATCTTTTCTTTTAGTTTCTGCGTAGAAAGTAATTGTGTTCTTAAAAATCTCAAGGCTTCACTTACCACCTCTATGGCAACATGATTCCCTAATTCACAGTTCTAGTGACAGTCTCTCGAGATCTCTCGTGCCACGTTTCCGTCATTACGTTCTTTTGTCACCTCAACTACCCTTGCCCTACCACTCGTTCTCTTCCACCTGTCTTTAATATTACTGTTAAGACTATCATCTGAGGCCTACTTAAAATGTGTTATTTTTTTTGAAGACTACCATTTTTTAACCTCTTACTTGAAATAAATTGCAAGAATGCTGTGACTTTAGTTACTTCTTATTTAAAAAGCTTTAATGCCTCACTATTAACTCATTCACGGTCTTCACTCCAAATTCCAAGCCTTTTACTTTTAACTACAATGTGCAGTCTGATTTTATATTCCTCTGTTCCTACCCTTACATTCTACATTCTGCTTCATGACATGTATGCGTGCTATTCCCTGAACGTGGCTGCCTTTTCCGTGCCTTGTGTTTTAGTCACATTATTCTACCTGTAGCTCCACCTAGATGACATTTTCATATTGTCTCCAATGTTTTTCCAGCAGTAAGAAGTGTCTTCTTCCTTGGAACCCCACAGCAGTTTTTCTCTGGGCCATGCCACTTTTTCACTCTGCTTTTTTTTAGTAGTTATTTATAAAGTTGACATTTTTCATCATCAGAGTAATTTATGGAGAGCAGAGTTTATATCTTAACATTTGTATCCCATACTGAGTCAAGCACAGTATTGGCACTTAGGAAGTAATCTAAAAAAATTTTTTTTAGTTGAATTACATTTGAAAGTAGAAACCAACATTGGTTCCAAAAAAAATGCAGACAATCTCTGCTAACTAAAACTTCATTATCCAGGGCAAAGGAGACTTGACTCTGCTTGCCTGCCCTGTTGTAAAGATTATGGAATGGGCCAGCCTGGACAGCATAACTATGATAGATTAATTTCACAGGGTTCCAGCCCTGACCAGGAAGACAAAAAGGAAACATAAGGACTAAATGGTCCATGAAAAAGGTTAAATGAAATACTAAAAATGGGAATGTAGAAAGGAGAAGCACTGAAAGTCTAAGGTACTGCCTTAATATTTGCCCTAAATTTGAAAATGTGGTTTTTTAAAGTTTGTGTGACTCTTAATTCCAACCTGTGGTTCCCCTCATTGTAGCTTCATGTTTATCTAGCTGCAAACAGGAAAAGGATATCCTCTGGTGGTTTATTTGGGGAAGGCCAAGTCATCAGAAAGTCACCTCAGACTGCCTCACCAAATTACATTTACACATATACACAGAGACACATTCATATGTCAGGAAAGGAAAAACACAAGAAGTTTAATACTTGTCTTAGTCTTATCACCAATATATGTATTTTTTTCCTGGACTTAATTCATTTATCGTAATCTTTCTGAGGGCCTGCTATATCCCAGTTGTTTGGGTAAAATCGTTGAAAGGCTAGGGCTCAATCTTCTGCGTACCTTACCTGCATGGAGTGTCTTTTGACCCACATTTTTTGTACCAACTCTTCATATTATTATACAAGTCTCTAAGGCTCTATTAAATTTTCTTTTTGGTTTTTTTCCCCCCTGTCTTTACTTCAGTTTGGGTAGTTTTTATTCCCCTTTCTTCAAGTTTACTCTTATAGTTTATATTTCCTTATTGAAATTCTCCATTTTTCCTCTAATTATGTTTTTTTTTCCTTTTAAATCCTTGAATTTACTTGTAATAACTGTTGTAAGTTCTTGTCTCATGATTCTATCATCTCTGTCATTCCTGGGTCTCTTTATATTGATTTTTTCTCTCCTGGTTATAGGTCAGATTTCCCTGCTTCTCATAACTGTTAAGTTTTTATTGTATGCTGCACATTGTAGATCCTACATTTAAAAAATTTTCACCTAGTTACTAGAGAATTAAACTTTCTGCCCTGGAACTGCATCTTCAGAAGTATCATGCAGTCAGTAACTTCTAGTCTTCTTGGTGGTTATCATATCTACCTTTATCTTAGGAACCTGGCCTGCCTTTATTTAGTCAAGGATTTAAACCTTAGTTTCTATTACACATATTTCTTTTTGTTTATTTATTTTTAAATTTTAAAAAAAAGCCTTTTTACTTTCCTAGCATGTTTTTGGCCAATTTTATTTTTTATTCTTAATTCCTATTTTGTCACCTTATCCTCTTGTATACTCTTAATATTTTAACAGCTTCATATGTTTTCTTATATAATTTTATTCATTCTTTTTATATTACTTTGAAAAAAACACAGCTATAAGAAGGCAATTATAAGAATAGATCATATTCTTTCCTTTGCAGTTGGCCTTAAAAGGTCCCTAAGAGAGTTCTTTCAATAGCCTTCTCCCAGTCCTAGACCCATGACTTCTATTCTTCCTAAAGAGCTATCTTCTTAAAAGTCTTCACTTTTCATGGAGATGACAGTAAGCCTTCCATATTGTCCATATAACTCAATCGCATCTTGCCTTTTTATGTTGTAAGCCATCCATCTTTTTATCAGACATAATCCAAAAAATGGGAATGAGACTAGGTTGAAATAGTCTGGCTCAGGGCATGAAAATTTTAGATTAAAGTGAAAATAGGGTGGCTTAGGAACGTGAATTTATAATGTAGATTGTACTTAAAAATTGATAAAATGGAAAAAGGCTATTCCAGGGATGAGCATGTATATTCTAAAAATTAACTTGTATAAAAAATGTTGCTTTAATGTTTTTTAACACTAGTTTCTTAGAGTAAAATCAGTTGAAGTAAATAAGTTAGGTTTTGTGGAAAGTCTTTGTATCATATGCCCATGTTTAAATTAAAACTACGTGCCTTTGAAAAGGGGTTGTAACCTGTAAGCAAGTTTGTGGTTCCACAAGTGTATTGCTTGGAGATATACTCTATTTAAACCCTAAAGTTTCATAGCCAGAAAACAATTCTGAGCATACTAAGTAGTCACAAGATAGGATTGCCCCTATATGACCCTGTCTTAGTCCATTCAGGCTGCTGTAATAAAATACCATAGACTGGGTAGTTTATAAACAGTAGAAATTTATTTCTCATAACTCTTGAGGCTGGGAAGTTCAAGATCAGGGCAATGGCAGGTTTGGTGTCTGGTGAAGGCCATTTTTCTGATTCATAGATGGCACTTTCTAACTGTCTTTACATGGTGGAAGGGGCAAATGAGCTCCCTCGGGCGTCTTTTATAAGGGGACTAATCCCATTCGTGAGAATTCTCATGACCCCAATCCCTTCTATCATGACCTAATCTCTTCCCAAAGGTCCCATCTCCTAGTACCATCACCTTGGGGGTTAGGACTTCAACATAAGCATTTTGGGAGGACACAAACATTCATACTAGAGCAGACCCTTAAGAGCAAGCTTGTCTAATCTTAAAGATCTCAAGTGAGATATTAAGTCTGGATTGTTAACCAGCTATTACTTAAAGCTGTGCAAAAATCTAAGGGAAGTATAAGGCATAGTCTTTCAAAACAGATCAGGGCACTTTCAGTTGCAAGTATTAAAGCCCTAACTTGAATGAACAAAAGCCCAAAGGATAATTTATTGACCCTCAGAAAAAGCAGAGGCATCTCTGGCCTCAGGGAACCTGGATTCTTGCAGGTGTGTCTTTGTCCCTGTTTGTCTTGTAGCTTGCTTATTTTTACTTCCTCTCTTTCTCTGTGATGCTTTTTGTCACCAGCACTCTTTGCTGCATGTGCTGTGTTCTTTCTTTCTCTGTCCTGCATGCTTTCTTTCTGTTGCTTTGTTGCTGTGTGTCTTTCTGTCTGTCTTTGTCTCTTTCTGTGTCTGCCTCTCTTGCTTAGTGTCTTCCTCCCCGTTCCCCTGACCCTGTCACTACCTATTGGTTTAATTTTCTCCCATCAGAGAAAGGCATTTTCATGTGGCTACAGATTGTCTACTCTCAACGTTTTTCCAATTCAGCAACCAGAGAAGAAAGGATGCTCTGCTTCCAGCTCCAATTACGTATAAAAATCTGGAGAAAAAGCCTTTCTACCTTACCTTACCTTACATGGCCAGGGAACAGGGTACTGTTCCCCACTGGAATCTCTCTTTTTAAGATGGAGAGGAACAGAAATCCTCAAAAGAAGGAAGATTCTCTTCTGGGCAGACAAAATAGTAAATGTTCAAAACAAGAAATGGTACATAAATATTTGGATGAAGATTCTATAGTCTTCACTAATACTCATATTTGAGTGCTCATTTTTTATTTATTATTGTGGAATTACTATCTCTTCACTTTTTTTTCTGTCATAACTTTAATATTCATGCTTTTTCATTCACAATGTGAATCAAGTGAGTATGATATTTAGAAATACTTTTCAATAATACACTTCAGGACAATTTTATTTTCTGAAAGACACTTTCATTATTTTCTATGATCTTTTAATTTATGGTTTTTTAAATTTTTTTAAAATATGTTTTCTTTTCTAGTTTTTTCCACTTTCCAAAGTAAAGGATAATTTATAGTTTTTAAAAATTTGATATTTTCTTTAATATCTGTGACTAATACATTTCCAAAGTTATAGTTGTAAGTATAAGTTCATTTTAAAGATTAGTTAGAATAATTACAGCTCTTTGCACACTGTTAGATTCAACATAAGGTATTGGAAAGTAGTGGGTATTTGTTCAATCCTTTATGAGGGGTCTATTTTAGCACATTTCAATACTATTCTTTACCTTTAAATTTCTGTTCCTAATTTACATGATTACCTATCCTGCTAGACTTTAACTCTCTGTGGATGAGAAAAGAATATCTTTTTTACAACACCCAGCATAAGCTAATGGGTACTCATAAAGTGATTGTTAACTTCCTCTTGCCTGTACTTTATGTTTTAGAAAACTTTGCACTTTTAAGAAATGTAAGTATTTGTTGGAAAAGAGATATATTTAGTGATGTCTGAGTCTCCTGACCATTTTATACTTACTGGTTCAGGTTTATCACCTAGTTGTCACACTGTGGAATGATGAGTTTGTATTTTGGGCAGAAAGAAACCTTTTTTAAATGAGTATCGTTTCATTATATTCTTGATACAGTGTACAACATTGCCTAATTCTTTATAATTTTTGTAGTGAAGGGGTAGATTTGATTAATTCAGACTATGACATATAGTATTTTTAACATGAAAATGATAAGTGATCAAAATTTATTTCTTTAGGCTACGGAGAGTGAGGTAGGAGATGTAGATTTAACACGTCTTCCAGAAGGACCTGTTGATTCTGAGGATGAAGAAGAGGAAGATGAAGAGATTGATCGAACAGATCCATTGCAGGGGCGAGATCTTGTTCGAGAATGTCTTGAAAAAGAGCCTGCAGACAAAACTGATGATGACGTTGGTAAGAAATACATTTGTTCACAATAAGAATTGTGAACATATAATACATTATCTCAAAGTTTTTGTGGTCAGGAATTCAGGAGCAGCTTAGCTGGGTGGTTCTGGGTCAGTATCTCTCATGATGTTGTAGTCAGGATATCGACAGGGGACTGCAGTCATCTGAGTCTTCACTGGGCTGAGCTGGAGGATCTGTGTCCTAGATGGCTACGCAAAATGGCTTTTGGCACAAGACCTTCAGTTCTTCTTCACGTGGGCCTCTCCATAGGCTGCTTAAGTGTCCTTACAACATGGCAGTTGGCTTCCCCCAAAGTAAGTAATCCAAGGGAGAATAAAGCAGATGCTACAACGTCTTTTATGATCTGGATTCAGGAGTGACACATCATCACTTCTGCCAAATTCTGTTTGTCACACTGAACAACCCTGATATATATAATATGGGAGGGAACTATACAAGGACATGAATATCAAGAGGCAGGAATCACTGAGAGCCATCTTTGAGGTTGGCTGCCATAATTTATAAAACAAAAGCTTTGATTGCATTAAACTGATTGCATTAAACCTTCATGTCCATAAGACATTTAAAACACAATACAACAATGTCCATTGTCTATGAATTAGCTTTTTTAAAACTCTCAGATATGTTTAAAGATCATATTTATTTCCCTAGCTTGAAAAAATATTTTTTTTTAAATTTTTGGCTAAAATTTTATGAATTTTCTTTATGTAATTTTTTACAGAACTAGTTATTACTATGCTTTGTGGAATTGAATGATACTAAAGATGCTAATGTTATTTTTAACACATTGACTGCCACACTAGAAAAAAAAATGTTTGCCTTGGGGCCGTGGTGCTTTATTTCAAAAATAGAATAAAAACTTCTAAAACAAAATGATCGTTTCTAATTTAATGAAAAATTTGTTACTTTTTATTGTTTTCTGTGCATGAGTTATATGCAACTTGAAGAATAGTTCTCACGGCCCCCAATGTGAAGAGACGTGAGAGTTACATAAGTTTCACAAGGCCCTGAACTCAAAACTAGTGTGAGTTAAATACAATTCACATAGCAGTTAATGTGTTAAGGAACAAAGATTACTTAGTGTCAGTTATATATGGTTATGATTCAATTGAGATTTTATCCTAGATTTCATTTTTATAATAGTCATATTGTTGTCATTCAAATTAGAATATGCTGCTACTAATAACAATCCTAATTTGTGTGGGTAAAGATCAACATATTTGAATATTCCTTTCCATTCTAAAGATACATATTATAGTTAAATAACCTGTAGTGCAGATTCATGTTATGAACATTATCTGGACAGAAACTGAAAGTGATTTTTTTTTTTTGGTGGCAGGGGGCTCTGTTGCCTGGGCTAGAGTGCAGTGGCGTCATCTTCATAGCTCTCTGCCACTTCAAACTCCTGGGCTCAAGTGATTCTCTTGCCTCAGACTCCTGAGTAGCTGGGAACTACAGGTGCATGCCTCCACCCCCAGCTAATTTTTCTGTATTTTGTAGAGACAGGGGTCTTGCTCTTGCTCAGGCTGGCCTGGGACTCCTGGCCTCAAGCAGTCCTCCTGCCTCAGCCTCCCAGAGTGCTAGGGTTACGGGCGTGAGCCACCGCACCCAGCCTGAAAGTGCGTTTTTAATGGTAAAGAATTGTATACTATACAAATTTTCAGAAAGTTTTTTAAAGATTGAAATATAATTAACTCCAGTTTTCTTGGGTATATAGCACCTTACAGTCATTTTTATGTAATCTCTTAGCTGGCTGTTTATATGTGTTTCTACCTTATATTTTATTACACATGTATCTATACCAGGGAATGGCCTAAGGCACCAGTAAACATTTGTTGGTTAAATTAAAGAGAGTAACCTAGTTGCTGTAACAAATCTTGAGCTAGAATTCACATTTGTTATCTCAAATTTAATTATTGACATTTTTTAATAGCAATAAAAAACCCTTGTAGACTGATAAGAACTGGACAAAAGGCTTTTTCACTAATCTCTTAGATCAAAGGGCATCACTAAACTTACCCACCATGGAGTGTCACTTCAGGCTAGGAAAGTTAGACAAACTCCCCAGCCTCATCTGAACCTATGTAGTTTCCTGGTTCTCTCTGGTGGCTGTGAATTCTGGTGTCTTCCAATATGCTCATATTTATATGTGAATCTAAATATATGTGTAAACCACATGATTTTTTAAATCAACAGTTGTTTAGTACCTTGGTTTCTCTGCTTTAGCAGCATAAATTTTTAAGTTGATTAGGAAATCAGCTATTGAATTCTAGATTTTGTTATATCTTTAAGGTATAATCCTTGATGGTCTTTATACTAGAATTTCTGTTTTCTTACAGAACAACTACTGGAGTTTATGCACCAGCTCCCTGCTTTTGCAAACATGACCATGTCTGTAAGGAGAGAACTCTGCTCAGTGATGATTTTTGAAGTGGTAGAGCAGGCTGGAGCTATTATTCTTGAAGATGGGCAAGAGGTATGTTAGCAAATAAATAATATACATTATTTAGTATGGAGACTAATTTTTAGAATAATTTAATTTCCATAAACTTGTATAAATCCTGATTTTTAAATTTATACAATTTTTAAAATGAATGCTGAGTTTGGGGTAGTTATAATTTCTGAAGAGAGAAGTTTTTGGCTTTGCTTTACTTTGTCTTAATTTTTGATTTACTAGTAATGGACTTTGTACAGAGTAGGTGCTCAATAAATAACATTCATTGGACCAAATTTGTTTTTACTTCTCAAAACAGTTTCTGAGACTTTTTAAAGGATTATTAATTATTGTTCTATATGTATATTTTTATCATTATTATTATTTAAAATGTTTATCAAATTTACTATCCTAATTTCTTTTCTGTGTTTTATACATTTAAAAAAGAATGAGGGAAATGTATTGGTACCAATGCCTCCTAGTGGACTGCTGCCAGTTGAGGCATTTATGTGGCAATTCTGTGTTCAAAAATTGACAACTTGTGGATGGGTGAAGAAAGGATGCAGAGGGATTGGAAGGTATTACTGCTGTTAAGAAATGCTTCACTGTTTTTCTTATCAAGTGTGTAAAGATTAATGCTGAGATGTCGGTAAAGGAACATTGTTGTGTACTGCTAGTCGGAATATAAATTGGTGCAGCAATTCTGAAAAGTCATTTAGAAATTCTTAACATGGGCCTCAGAGTATTCACAGCCTCCTGTTATTCCACTTATGAGTGTCTATCCTGAGGACATATGTAAAATTCTGAGCTATTTCAAAATATGTTCATTGCACTATATTTATAATATAAATTATATAATTTATATATTTATAATTCTGTCACATATATTTATATTCATATAATATAAATAATATAATATGTAAGTAAAAATTCATCATGACCAAAATATAATTCAATAAGCAATGTTTAGCTGGATTGTTATATAGCTACAGGATATTATATAGGTATTCTAATTATTTTTAAATTATTTGATAGAAGTTCTTTGAGGGCAGGACCCTTTTCTCTAACTCTGTTTACATATTTTCTCCCTACATCCTAGAAAACATCTGGCACATAGAATATTGCTTCCAAAAAAAGTTTGATGAACAAGTAAATATAGTTTTTTTTTAAAGCAGGATAGTCTCAATATTTCAACAATATAAAATTTTATATATAGGAGAGAAATAAATGAAACTTTAAACAACTGAATAGGCAGTAGGATTTTGAGTAAGTTTTCATTTCCACGAGTTTTTTGCATTCTTTTAATTTTCCACAGTTCTGTCAGGAGAAATTTGTTGTGTGTCTACTTTGTGTCAGGTACTGTTCTAGACACGGAGATATAGTGGTGAAAAAAACCAGACATAGTGCCTGTCCTCAAGTAGCTTATGTAATATATAAGTTCCACAGTGAGTATATTTTATGTTTACAATAGTCAAGAAAAGTACACTTTTGAAAAAAGTATTTCTTGTTGCCACTGATTACCCTTCAGAACTGACAATCTAGATTTCCCTTAAATCACATTAAAACTGTTAAAAGTTTAGGCTTATAAGATAAGAGGAGTTGGATATTAAAGGGAAATAAGTGGTACCCAGTAGACTTTAAAAATATATCTACTTGGAGCATTAAATACTAATGAAGGCAGTTTTTTCTTAACATTAAGAGAAATTTGAATATTTCGTTTAGTTAGATATCACTCAAAATGCAGGCTTTTACTGGTCTTTCTGAATTAATTACTGGCTTTTTTTTTTTTTAATGCTTGCTATGTGCCAAGCACTGTTCTAAGCACTTAGTATGTATTAACTCATTTAGTTAACATAGTAGTTCTCTGATACATACTGTTGTTAATGGCCATTTCAGCAGTAGGGAAACTGAGGCCCAGGAAGGTTAAATAACTTGCACAAAGTCAGTCAGCTAGTTGGTGGCATGGTCTTAATTAAGATTCCAAGAGTTTGTGTTCTTAAACATTACACTATTTTGCCTCAGAGATCAATTATGAAAGCCCTTGTTCGGTAACTAAAAGAAGAAAGTAAAATAAACTTCAGTGGTTTGCATAGACACGGCATAGGGTATTACTAACAGAGTATTTTGTAATATAACCAGATCTTCCTTTTTCTTTCTAAAATTATACAAATTATGTATATTGATGGATTCTTTTTCAAAGTTAACATATATAACTATCTTTTCAAAGAGAGTCTTAAAACCTTTGTTTTTCTCTATAGCTCGACTCATGGTATGTTATTTTAAACGGCACTGTAGAAATCAGTCATCCAGATGGAAAAGTTGAAAATCTGTTTATGGGAAATAGTTTTGGAATTACTCCTAGTCTGGATAAGCAATACGTGCATGGAATTGTCAGGACCAAAGTAGATGATTGTCAGGTAAGCTTATCTCTTTGGTCAAGTACTCTTGCTTGTTTATTGACTTAAAATGGCCAAGCCTATTTTTTCTTCCTCAAAATAAAATAGCTTGATTTGAGAATTAGGAGTTTCAAATAGCTCACAGTTAATAAAGGAAACTAGATTTTATATCTGCCTCAAATATTTGTGGAATTGAGCAAGGTATAAATTTTCAAAAGAGAACATACCAAATAAATGGTGGTTTCTTAAATTTCCATTTGATATTAGCCAGCTTAGAGTCTTTTTTTTTTTTAAAAAAAAGGAAAGAAATAGGAACTTCTGAGTTGTTTGTTTCTAATTTACTCCTGCTTCATGGTTTCTTTGCATAGGGTCTGTTTTGAGAGAAGTAGATGTTCACTTCTCCTTTTAAAGAGCAAAATTCAAACAGATTAGACTTCCTTGGTCTCTTTGTGCATCCGTTGTTTCACTGTGATTTTTGTTAAGGCTTAAAGGAATTGAATGAAAAAGAACTGATGCCATTTGATTTCTTACCTTTGTGCTCTGCCTCGGTGCCTAGTGATATATTTATGTACTGTAGATTCATTAATTGTCCCCATGTTGTTCTTGGACAGTTTGTCTGCATAGCCCAACAGGATTATTGGAGAATTTTAAATCATGTGGAAAAAAATACCCATAAAGTTGAGGAAGAGGGAGAAATTGTTATGGTGCATGAGCACCGTGAACTAGACCGGAGCGGAACCAGGAAAGGACATATTGTAATCAAGGTGAGTGTTTTTACTTAATATTTTAGTCATTGATAGAATAAAGCTTTCATCTTGCTTTTAAAAAACACTTTTTGAACCTCTTTTTGAGTAGTGCAGGATAATTCACTAACATTGGAATCTCATCTAAATAAATGTGTTGGCTCTTTCGTCTTTTTCTGAGCTGGTTTTTGTACATTTTAATGATGAGGGATAACTTACTGCTATTTAATGGGATTGGATATGGATAGGGTATTGTTTTAGAATATATTGTCCAAAGTTTTCCCTCTCAAATTTATTTTATAATCTACTAATAATGGAAGTTGATTTCATCAAAGACAGAAATATTTATAAACAGTATGGAAAGTTCGAGGACCAACCATAAAGGCATAGGGAATTCTAGGTGAAGGTGCAGAGTGCTTGCTAGAATCTCTGTGGCATTGAAATAGGCATCTACTTTTCTGAACTGATAATGGAGGTAATACATCAGGGCTTCATTAGGGCTAAATGAGGTAAATCAAAAGCTATAGCACAATTGTAGAGTCTGAGTATTAATCCCTCATACTGTTTGCCTTTCTCTAGGTCTTGTCCTCCCCTACTCCTTGCCTTCCCCCCTCCTTGTCTCTTTAAAGACCTCTGGGTGTAAACTAGAGCAATTATAGTTGAAAGAGAGGAAATAAATGCATAACTGTTTCTCTTTTCAGGCTAGTCTTGGTTGCAAAATAAGTGTGTCTATTAATTGCTAATGGAGCAGTTTATTTAATAGTGTGAAGGAGATAAGTTAGATGATTTGAGGTCTGATGTCATGTTCGTTCTTCCTTCAGAGTCAGGCTGTTCCTCAGAGCTGTCTCTTTCTTTTCGTAAACAGTTGAGTGTAAGCTTTGTTTATAGAAAAGATGAACATAGAGGTGGACTGCCAGAGGCTCATGAATATACTTTTTCATTATAACTCATTTTGTCATTTTTGAGGGGGACTCATGGTTTTTAGTAATTTATTTCTAAATAATTTCAAACTTACAGAAAAGTTGCAAGAACAGTACAGAGAGCTCCCTGACTCAGATTCTCCAACTGTTAATATTTCACTAGACTTGCTCCATTATCATCAGTCTTTTTCTGAAGCATTTGAGAGTAATCTGCAAAGATGGTGCCTCATCACTCCTAAGTATTCCAATGTGTATTTCCTAAAAACAAAGATACTCTCTTATATAAACACCATAGAATCCTTCAAGTTAGGAAGTAAATATTGTTAAATAAAACCATTCAGCCCAAAGACCCTATTTAGATTTTCGCCAAGTGTCCCAGCAATGTCTTTTTTTCATTTCTAGTCCAGGATCTTATACAGGAACATAGCTGCATTTAGTTGTCATGTCATTTCAGTCTAAACCACTTCCTCAGTCCTTCCCTGTTGTTCATATCCTCAGCAGCATTAAAGAATACAGGTTTTATATTCTGTAGTATCACCTTCCACCTGGATCTTTCCAGTGTTTTTTCCTGACCAGATTCAAGTCATGCTTTCCTGGGAGAAATTCCATAGAAATGGTGGTGTGCTCTTCTCAGTACATCACATGAGGGGGACACGATGTCAACCTGTTGTCCCACCAGTGGCAAAGTTAACTTTGATGGCTGGTCATGTTGGTGTGTGTGTGCCTGGTTTCTTCACTATAAAGTCACCATCTTACCCTTTGTAATTGATAAGTATTTGATGGAGAGGTGTTCTGAGATAGTATCAATATACTATCCACAAACTCTAGTTTATGGATAACATCCACTAGGTACAAACTTCTGTCCACCAGTCTTTACTTCCATTGACTACTCTTACCTCAAATGGTGACGTCCTATTTCCATAATTTCTCCTACGTTTATTAACTTCATTTTACTATAAGAAAGAGCCTTCTCTTCTCCATTAATTTATTTATGTTGGTATAGGCTAGCATTGTATTCCCTTACCATTAGTATTATTCTGAGGCTCAAATTGTCCCCGATTTAGCCAGTGGGTCTGGATGTAACTAGAGCAATTATATTCCTATATTCTTTATACATGGCCCCTTCGTTCTTAGAGCACTTCCTTATAATCTGGCAAGTACTATATTAGGCTCATTTTGAACTTTTCCTGCTCCAGTTCTGGGAATCGCCATTTATCCAGACAGCCCTGGATCTATTGGAAGATAGCATTTATAAACCAAGATCTGTGCACTCACTATATTCATTGCTGCTGATGTCTCGTTGCTTTTAGAGCCTCTCAGACAGATCTAGGAAATATATATATAGTCATTAAATATGAAATGCCTGATTTCGAATCAAAAGTGTAGTTTATTATATCTCAAACAAGAAGCAGTACAATTAATAAAAGTATGCACCTAAACTATCCACACAGTTTTGCCATCTTAACGGTAGCTTGTTCATGCCAGCAGCAAATAAGCCTGCGGAGCAAGTGGGGATGAAATCGCGAAAGGCATTTTCCACAGCTTGTTGATAATTGAATATTTTTCCTTGCAAGAAATGGTCCAAAGTCTGGAAGAAGTGGTAGTCAGTTGGTCCAAGGTCTGGTGAATACAGTGGATGACAGAGAGTTTCCATGTCCAGCCTCTGTAGTTTGAGCAGTATTGTTTGTGCAACATGTGGTCGAGCGTTCTCTTGCAAGAGGATTTGCCTGTCTCTATTGACCAATCTAGGCTGCTGTGTCGCAAGCGTCCTCATCATTTCATCCAATTGGCTGCAGTAGACATCTACTGTAATTGATTGACCAGGTTTCATGAAGCTGTAGTGGACAATACCAGCCCTGGACCACCAAACAGACACCAGTACCTTTTTTTGGTGAATATTTGGTTTTGGACTGTGTTTCAGCCCTTCACCTTTATCCAGCCGTTGTGCTGAACATTTGTGATTATGTAAAAGAATCCATTTTTCATCACACGTAACAATACAGTGTAGAAATGGTTTGCCTTTATGTCGTGACAGCAAAGAAAGGCAAGCTTCGAAACAGTTTCTCTTCTGACGCTCGTTTAATCCGTGCAGAACCCATATATCCAGTTCTTTACCATGCCCATTTGTTTCAAACGGTCCAATATTGTTGGAACAGTAACATCAAACCTTGCTGCTAATTGACGTGTAGGTTGAGATGGATTCGCTTCCACTGTAGCTTTCAGCTCATCATTATCCACCTTGATCTAAGGTTGGCCTCATGGCTCATTTTCAAGATTAAAATCACCAGAACAGTGATTTGACCCACAGTACATCAAACCATCGACATACTGTGTGCATTCATTGGCCACATCCTTCCCAAACACTTCTTTGATATTTTGAGCTGTCTGCACAGCATTGGTTCCACAACAGAACTCATATTTGAAAATAAAATGAATTTTTGTCTTATCCATGGTTTCACAAACATTGCTTTAAAAAAAATTTGAAAGATAGTCACAAGCCAAAAATGTACGTTTGAATGACTGAGGATGTACCTTCACAATAAAAGTAAAATAAGAAGTGTCAAAGGGGGAGATGTCAGAGATATCAACTGTCAACCTTAGTACTTAAGGAAATCGGGTATTTCATACTTAACACATTAACTGCCATGTGAATTGTATTTAAGTGAAGCTAATTTTGAGCCCGGGGCCTCGTGAAGCATATGTAACTCACATGTCTGTTCACCTTGGGAGGTGCGAGAACTCTTTCTCAAGTTGCATATAACTCACGCACAGAAAACAATAAAAAATGACAAATTTTTCATTAAATTAGTAAGGATAGTTTTGTTTTCAAAGTTTTTATTCTATTTTCTTAATAAAACACTGTGGCCCCAAGGAAAAAATTTTTCTAGTGTGGCAGTCAATGTGTTAATAACCTAAGAGAGATATATACACACACACACATGCACACACACACATACACTAATAAAATAAACACATACACATCTATAACTTTATATATTAAATAACCATGAGTTTATACCGACAGTTTCAATTCCAATACTATACCACAGGGTTTTCTCTAGCTTTTTCCCTTCTGTGTTTGTAAATACCTTCTCCAACAGTGGCTCTTGTTGTGCTCTGTATGTTTACTTATTTGCTCATTGTATCCAGTCTCTACCACGCCAGAGTAAGCATGCCAGCCATCTCTGCTGCCTGTCACCTCTGTGTACACTGTCCCTTAGCATCCCACCTTTTTGGATGCTAGTCAGCACATTGGTGACATGCCTCTGCATGATTATGGGGCTCACCTTTAAATAAAATTTTGAATGTATGGCCTACTCTGTGTTAGGGACCTTACCTCAGTGATTCAACCAGTCAAGATAATGACCTCTCTTTAACATGTTGATCAGTTCCCACCTCTGACTTAGCTATACGTGATCTAAGAACCAGAATTAAGTGCCACTAAACCAGTATCAGCCTGAATAATAAACTCAGTTTGGTACTCTTAGGCTTAGAGTGTTTTGGAGGGAAGGAGAATAAGAATGACCTATGGTTTCCTTGTCTCTTAAGTAGGTTGTATGAAGAACTTTATTTCTGACTTCCTTCTAGAGAAATGATTTATATATCTTGTTAGTAGTGGGTACCTTTTTTTAAAAATAAATTCTTAGCCAGGTGCAGTGGCTCGTGCCTGTAATCCTAGCACTCTGGGAGGCTGCGGCAGGAGGATTGTTTGAGCTCAGGAGTTCAAGACCAACCTGAGCAAGAGTGAGAACCCATCCCTACTAAAAGTAGGAAAATTAGCTGGGCATCATGACTGGTGCCTGTAGTCCCAGCTACTCAGGAGGCTGAGGCAAGAGGATCACTTGAGTCCGGGAGTTTGAGGTTGCAGTGAGCAACGATGATGCCACTGCACTCTACCCAGGGCTGCAGAGCAAAACTCTGTCTCAAAAAATAAAAACAAAAAACCAAAAATAAATTCTTAGATTAAAACATTGTTAGTATTAATGTATGTTTATCATATAGTTATTCTGAACAATGAAATTGTTTGGATAAATGCAACAAATTGAAGTTTGGAGTTATGGGTAACAGTTGGTTTTTATATCAGGCTTACCATTTGATTTCTGTATTTGTTCTTTATACTCACTTTTGAAAAAGCTACAAAGGGTAATAAATTTAACATTTGTTCAGAAGCTCAAAGAGGAGCAGTAGGGAAATGTTTATTTACGTTATTTAATAAATTTGGATACAGACAAGCATTAAAAACTTTGAATTAATTTTAAAATTATCTGTAGAAATTCTGATTCCTCTCAAGATGGTGAACTAGTGTGGAGAAACTATGGAAGAGGAAACATCTATTCTAGGAAGTAACAGTAAAACAGGGCTGTCTTGAACTAACTGGTATGTTGTTCCTACAGTCAGAACAGAAGAGATTTTCAAGTTTAATCAGATTTGGAGGAAAGCTTTTAAAAAAAAAAGTTTAACTCTCACTTCTTCCTTCTGTTGTCTTGACAGTAATTACATGTCCCTATTGCAGCAGAATTGTCAATAACAGCCCACACTAGGGGTAAATCAATGATGTTCAAAGGCCCTACTATGATGAAATGCCAATAAAAACAGCTTCAGCTGAATAAATGCTGTTGGGTATTTATTTCTCTGCCTTTTCTGTCTCTGCACCTCTTGCTAGTGAATTACAAACTAGAGAGACTGCCTTCTCACAGTGATAAGGATCTAAAGGTAAAACTCTACTTTGAGGACTTGTCTAATAGAGTAGCAACAAAGGGGGGTGATCAGCAGTAGTTCTTTGGTTCCTGAGCTATTTGTTTGTTTTCTAATCCTTTCTATCCTTGGATTTTTAGGCAACACCTGAGCGTCTCATCATGCATTTAATAGAAGAACATTCCATTGTGGACCCAACTTACATAGAAGATTTCCTGTTAACTTATAGGACATTTCTTGAAAGTCCTTTGGATGTTGGGATCAAACTATTAGAATGGTTTAAGATTGACAGCTTAAGGGATAAGGTTGGTTTTATAAACAGAAGGGGCATGAGAGTGATTTTAACCTTTAAATTGTATTCATGAAACTTTTTGCAGTTGATAGATTAATGTTTATTTTGTAACAAGATTCAGTTCACCTAAAAAATTAATGAGTCCGTATAGACACAACTCTACTTAGTTATTTTTATGACAGAATAGCATGCTAAAAATGGACATGAGCCTTAAAAGGCAAAAACTGAAATAAAACTATGGTAAAGCTATAAAGTCAGAAAGCATGATAGCTACATGAGGTTATTTTAGAATCTTACAAAAATATTTGATTGTTTCTGAAGGTCATTAAAACATTTAAAGGCTGATTAATTTAGAAAGAGTATTTACCAAATACATTTTTTTCAAGAGGGCTTAATTGTTTTTAAGCTTCAAAATAGGAATATCTTGATTTTCCTGAGTTACAGACTTTATAATCATTTGAAAGCAATTTGTCAAACCTTAATTTATCTCTTCTGTGAGTTATTTAAATCTCCCTTTGGGTATTTTCTTGCCTTAAACATTGTTTGCTGCTTAAAATTATCTTATTTCACAAGGTATGTTTGTACATTTAATGGAAAGGCTGATAATACCTCAGCAAATTGGTAAGAAGTAAGTTGTTTTAAGAAAATAAAAAATAGGGCCATAATTTCCTGGTGTGTCTTTCTGAATTATATTTTAAAGGAAATAAATTGGATGCAGGTAGACTGTGGGATTCTGTTATTTAGGAGACTAAAGTATCCATGACTATAGGCTTGTCCTCCTCACCCACTTTTTAGAATGTAATATATTTACTTTGGTTGCTGAGAAAATAAAGAAATGCTTAAGTAATAAGTATAGGATTTAGGAGTAAATAGATATCTGTATGTAAAACAATGAAATTATACCCTTACCTTATACCATGTATAAAAATTTACTCAGATCTGAGACCTAAATATAAGAGCTTTTAATATTCTTTAAAAAAAAAGATAGAGGTAAATCATCATGACCTTGGATTTGGCAATGGTTTCTCAAATATGACATCAAAAGCATAAATGACAAAAGAAAAAAATAGATAAATTGGACTTCATTAAAATTAAATCCATTTCTGCATCAAAGGGTACTCTCAAAAAAGACAACACAGCGGATAGGAGAATGTATTTCTAAATCATATATCTGATCAGGGTGTAGTATCCAGAATGTATAAAGAACTCTTACAACTCAACAACAGAGAGAAAGTAATTTTAAAAAGGACATGAATAGACATTTCTCCAAAGAAGATATATGAATGGCCAAAAAGCACATGAAGGTTTTCAACATCATTAGTCATAAGGAAATGGAAGTCAAAACCACAATGAGATACCACTTCACACCTACTGGGATGGCTTTTTTAAAAAAGGAGAAAACAACAAACATTGCCAAGGATTTGGAGAAATTGGACACCCCCTCTCCCCCACATTGATGATGGCAATGTAAAATGATGTAGCCTCTGTGGAAAACAGTTTGGCAGTTCTTCAAAAAGTTAAGCATAGAGTTACCATATAACCGAGCAATTCTACCCCTAGGTATATACCCAAAGAACCAAAACAGGTATGCAAACAAAAACTTGTGCATAAATATTCATAGTAGCACTATTGACAATAGCCAAAAGGTGGAAACAGCCCAAATGTCCATCATGGATAAGCAAAATGTGGTATAGCCATGCAATAAAATATTATTCAGCCATGAAAAGAAATGAAATACTGGTACATGGTACTGCGTGAATGAACCTTGAAAACTTTATGCTAAGTGAGAGAAGCCAGTCACAAAAGGCTACATATTGTATGATTTTATTTATATGAACTATCCAGAATAGACAAATACACAGAGACAGAAAAGGAGGTTAGTGGCTGCCAGGGGCTGGAGAGAGGGCAGGATGGGAAGTGACTGCTTAATGAGTTTGGGGTTTTTCTCTTGGTGGTGAAAATGTTCTGAAACTTGGAACTAGATAATGGTGATGATGGTTGTACAACATTGTGAATGTGCTAAATGCCACTGAATTGTGCAGTTTAAAATGGTTGAAATGATGAATTTTATGTGTATTCTACCACAATTTTAAAAAATATGGCTCATGTTGTTTACATTGTTAGGCGCATTCAAGTCAGCTTACATTTTTTAGTTTTTAACTTTTAATCTGTGGAGCAAAATAAATCAGTTCACCACTTTGAAAATTCACAATATTTAAAATTAAGGTGGATTCAAATTCGTTTTTGTTACAATTTTGGTTAAACATGTTCTTGACTATAGAAACACTTTTGATATGGTTTTTTAATTGATATGATTACCTCCATTTATGATGTGAATCTGTTTTTGCAAAAGGAATGCCTCTCATAACCATATGCTGCCTCCTTTATGTTTCCAGGTGACACGGATTGTATTATTATGGGTAAATAATCATTTTAATGATTTTGAAGGTGATCCTGCTATGACTCGATTTCTGGAGGAATTTGAAAAAAATCTGGAAGATACAGTAAGGCTCAAAAGAATTTATATTCTTCAAGTTTCTGGGTTACTACCTCCACCAACTCCCCACGACCAACAACAGCAACTCAGAATAGCAAGAGCTTTCATCCTCTCCTATGTCTTGACTTTTGCTCATCCTCTGCCACACCAACCCAAACAAAAATCGTGCTTCTCCCTCAATCTTCCATTTCTGTTTTAAGACTAATGACATCCTTATCTCTTACCCAGGCTTATAAACACTGGTATGATCCATATATGTGGGCCTCCTCTCTCTTTGCCTTGAATGCCCTGGCCAAGATGTCCAGTTAGTTGCTAAAGTCACCCAGGTCACTGATTTAGAAATACACGTATTTGCTTATGGTCTCTTTCTCAGCCATTTCTTTTCTCACTCCCCAGTTTAGGACCTCATTATTTCATCATACCTGATCATCGTTTTAATCTCTCTTCCTTCTAATCCATTCTGTGTGGCCAAAATACTGTTTTTAAACCTCACATGTGATGCATATTACTCTGTCAGTAAACCATATTTCCTACCAAAGTCGTTCCTCACCCATATATTCAGGTCCCTCATCTACCTTTTCAGCCTTTGTCCTGTGTACCCTAGATTATAGCCAGACCAGGCTGATTTATGTTCTTTGCCAGTTCTACACCCAGGTCATGCTGGAATTCTCTTCTCCCAGTCCTGCTGTTTGAAACTCTGTTCAGCCTTCAATGCGTATCTTACATATCAGATCTAGGTCTCTCCCTTCTGCATGTGATTTCACCTGTTCTAAATATATAGCACCTAAGATAATTCCCTCAAGGTCCTCTTAACTTACACAGTAACTGTTCATGAATCTATTTTATTCTCCTTGTCAGATATAAAACTTCGAGCTGTAACTGTGTTGTCTGCCCCAAGCAACCTACAATTTTAGGAAATATGTAATCAGAATAGTGGCTTAAGAGTATAGCTCAGGAGATCCAAGCTGCACCACTTGCTGGATATGTAAACTTGGACAAGTTGCCTAACCTTTTATGCCTCGGTTTTGTTATTTGTGAAGATAGTAGTCCCTAGTTCATTGAGATTGTTATGAGGATTATAATGAGCTAATGATCATAACAGTCTGAAAACAAAACTTGGCATATAGCAAATGCTGAATAATTATAGTTATTACTTATAGAGTATAAGTGGATTGAGTTGAATAAAGTGGAGAAAATTGGCATATTTGGTCCTTTTCCTTACTCCTTGGTTCCTATAGACTTCTTAGCAGCACATCTGCTCTATGCAAAATGGGAAGAATGAACAGGGACTGGCAAACTTGATTAAAGGGCCATAGAGGCATTCTGCCATCATTTGGCTCTTCCAGTGCTGGCTGTGTAGATATTTAAGCAACACTGGAATGTGGAAACTGCCTTATAGTCATGGGATTTTTTTTCATGTAATCACTCAATCATTAGGTATATATTGAATTCTGCTTTATACTCCAAGGTGTTACGTAGGATCAGAACAAGTATAAGACTTGATCTGTGCTCTGAAAAAAACTTCAGTCTTTTGTTATGGACATGAGATTTTCACATATTACACTATTTTAGAATAATTGAATATTAAACTGGTGTTAGAATCTGGAAGTTAGAATATTACTGAGTTTAAGGAAGAGCTAAAATAATATAAGAAGTCTTTTCTGGAAGAGATAGAAACTTGAATGTGTCTTTGCACATTAGACAATATTTAGAAAGGTGGTTCAAGTTGTTCAAGGTTTTCAATACAGGTTTAAAAAGATTCTTGTTTTATATAACAGCCAGGAGATAAGCAAGATAGGAGTAGAGTGAGGAATGTTTAGGAAATGAGAAGTAATTTTTTGTCATCCCTTTGTAAATGAGATACCACTTGGAAATCTTTTCTAACCTGTGATTATCTAAAAGTCTCTAAAAATCATAGTAAGAGATCTTGTTTTTGAGAATGCTCTGGGGTGGAAGTGTCCCCTTCTTCAGTTTTATTTACTCCAGGTTACATATTATGTAGTCTTTTATATTTATAGCCCTAATTTTAATAATTGTAAGTGACTTTTTAAAGTCATAGATAAATTTTTATACATTTTACCCTTTTCTACTTTACAGAAAATGAATGGTCATCTCCGGTTATTAAATATTGCCTGTGCTGCAAAGGCTAAGTGGAGACAGGTGGTGCTTCAGAAGGCTTCCCGTGAGTCCCCTCTGCATTTTAGCCTTAATGGAGGAAGTGAAAAGGGATTTGGTATTTTTGTTGAAGGAGTAGAACCTGGTAGCAAAGCTGCTGATTCAGGACTGAAACGTGGTGATCAGGTAAGTAAATAACCAACCACTTAGATAAAGCTTTCTTATAAGTAGTACATCTACTACTTTTGTTCTCTTCTGATATTTCTTCAAATAAGCATGATCAGTTTAAGGAAATATTTTTCTGAGCCTCTTTTTAGAGGTAGTATTTAAATATGGTTTATTTTTTCAATGTACTTTTCATATATCCATTATTTTTAATGGAAAACCTGATGTAGTGTGGCTAGAAATAGCATGGTCTGCTGGTCTTTACCAGCATGACTTCCTTTGAATGGGCCTGCCACCAAGGATTAGGAACCTGTATAAGCTGGCAATTTCAGAACACTCCAGAAAGATCAATATATGAGTTAGCATCCTTGCAAATTTTGAAAAAGGAGGCACTTCCACCTCGTAGCTCTCAAATGTAAATGGCCAAAGATTACCATAAATGATGGTGATCATTAAATTATGTTCATATGGTAACATAACTTCATCCATAAGCAGAGTGAGCCAGGTGAGGGACTAGGAAAAAGGAGACAGTAGGAGGAATTTGGTGGCAATTTATTCTTCTCATATAGGCATTAGGTAAGTATAGGGCAACCTATTTCAAAATGTGATCTACTGATAACCTTGTTACACAAAAAATACAATTCCCAGGTTTACCACAGTCCTATGAATTATATTAACCACATCCTTAAGAGATGAAGTCTAAGAATCTGTATTTTTAACAAAGCTCTCTAGATGATTCTCATGCACACCAAAGGGTGGTTTCCCAAATCTAGCTGATCATTAGAATCACTCGGGAAACTGACTTTTTCCCATTTAAAAACTTGTTCATTTGTTCATTTAGAATGCGGCTTTATTTTACTTTTAACTGAGCCATACTACCATTTTTATTTTATTTATGAGAGCATTCACATTATAAAAGTTCTATACTTCAGAAGAGTGGTTCTCAACCAGTGGGTGATTTTTTTCCCCCAAGGGGACATTTGGCAGTGTCTGGAGATATTCTTGATTATCATGACTTAGGGGTAACTGCTGACATGTAGGGGGTAGAGGCCAAGGATGCTGGTAAACAGCCTGTGATGCTCAGGACAGCCTCCATGACAAAAGGCTTATCTGGCCCAAAATGTCAATAGTGCAAGGGGTTAAGAAACTCTGATATAAAGTGGTAACAACCCTCTTCTTTACCTAAGGGAGGTTTTTAAAAATAGAGATTTCTGGGCCTTATCCCAAACTACTCATTAGTAATGTCAAATACCTAGGATCCTGGAGTCATTATGTTTATTTTTCAAGTATTTTAATGTAAACACATTGAAGAATTTCATTCTTCACAGAAAAAAAAAAAGTAGTGAAAATCTAATGATTTCATTCCTGAGAATGACATTTATCATGCTTCTACTTCTTCCCTCAATTCTGATTATTGTTGAAATGATCTGAGATTTTAGATCTAGGTTATTATTATCATTTTTAACACTGTTTCTTCTGTTTCAAGAATACTTCTGACGTTTCCATTAAGTTTCATAAGCTTATAAGCAATTATTTAGACATTTACACTGTTTTACTGATTTCATTGATCACCTGCCTTTTATCTATACCATATGTTCCCATTATTTTGATTCATTTCACAGTTGTCTTTAGTACCACTTCTGGTACTTCTTTCAGAAAGGACAAGTGGGTATTATAGTTTTATATGTCCTTGCATGTCTGAAGGTAACTTTTGTTCCGTGGGCTGTAAATTTTTTTTCTAACAATTTTTCCCTACGAATGTTGAAGTCACAGAAAATTATGTCATCTTAGTGTTGCTCAAGAGAAGTCCAAATCAACTTTTATTTTTCTTTTGTAGCTAACTTTGAGTTTTCCCCCTCACAGTGATGTTTATAGATTCTTTATTCTCTGTCCATGGAATCCACAAGCTTCCTGGGATATGTTATATAAATATAAATAGATCTTTTTAAATTATCTTTGGATGGTACTAGATGACCCATTTTAATTGATAGATGCAAGTCTTTTTTTCAATTCTGGGAATTTTACTCCTGTAGAATTTTTTTTTTCTTTTCCTAATACTTTGTTTTTCACTCTTTCTTATCTTTTTGGAATCTTTATGTTGATCCCTTAGATTTATCCTCTGTGCTGCTTATTTTTTGCTCATTATGTTTCTCTCTTTATCCTTTTTCCTTGGAATCAGTATTTTTTAAAATAAGCTTCTTCTATGATTCTGAGGTATAGCCAAATTGGGAAAGCCCTGCTGTGAAGGATCAGTAGTGTTTACATGGAAGCCATCTTAGTTGCACTCCTTGTTGTTTGGCTGCCTGATTCAATCAGTGGCAAAAAATTATATTGAATATATTTAGAGTGCCCCTTTTAAATGAATTACCTCTCTTTGAATTGCAGTAAATTTACATTTAGAATATTTGATGGAATTTGTGTATCTATACACACAAGCAATAATTTTTCTTGGCTGATTTAATTAGAAATTTTCCTTCATATATAAACCATCCTGTGGGTTTAATTCCCTTAATATGATCCCAGAGGGAATGAACTTTAAAAAAAAATGTGTATAGTAGAGAATTTGGGAAATACAATAATATAGAGAAAATACAGTAGTCCAGCTTCTCACAGAGAGAACCCTTGTTTACGTACATAGATACATTTTATTTCAGTTCCATTTTATTTTTTCACTGTTAAACTTTTAAGATTGTTGAAGTAACTAATACTGTTCTGTCTTAATTTGTGTTTTTCAAATACTTTTCTCTTAAGATAATGGAAGTAAATGGACAAAACTTTGAGAATATTACATTTGTGAAGGCCCTTGAAATTTTGAGGAATAATACACATCTTGCACTTACTGTAAAGACCAACATTTTCGGTGAGTTTTGTTATAAAAACTGCCTGAGCCTTTTTTTTAAATAATAGAAAAAAGTCATTATAATGAAAGGAAAGATATTAATAGTAAAATGTAAACATGTTTTTGTCTAAGCTGTTATTTTTATTATCTTTAGTGTTGCACTATCATGTATTCTAGGCTTTTCATTTTTTATTTGTTTTTAATTATTTTGATATCTTAGAAAGTAAGTTTGAAATAGGTATACAGCTGCATTCATCAGTCATTTTTGAAATGTTTATTGAAAATCTATTATGTACTATACTCTGCTGGAGGGATACTGAATGAAACTTAGAAGTCATAATCAGGCTTTTATCCCCCTGCTAATATACAAATCCATCTACTTCTAATCTTTAAGCTAGCTTTCTGAGGTAATATGAATGCCAGATTAGCTGTTTCATGGAAGTAAATTGAGTAAAGCATTGACTTAAGTAAGTAAGGAATTATGGATTTCTGATAACAGCATACTCTACCTTTCTATGTAAAAATGTTGATTACAGTGCCTGTATTGTGATTGTATCATGTTTATATTTGAATAAAGTAAGGACTATTCTTGTACTTTTAACTAAATTACTGGGTTTTTTTTAAATTTTTAGGAAAGATTTACTGTCATTTGGTTTCATTAGACACCATAGGATGCTTTGCTGAAATTCTGAGAAGGGCAACAGTAAAGCAGTATAGCAATTGGAATGTCAAAGAAATTTAAGAGTCCTTATGAAGTAGGGAGGAAAACAATTCCTCTAGGTTGTTTAGGTTACAGTTTGAGAAGTAAGAGTTAACTTTAAAAGCTGAGCCTAAGGAAAGGAAGTGTGAGTTTGTTCTTTTTTTGTTTTTTTTTTTTTTTAATTTGGGTTCCTTCTTATACTGTGCTTAGTCATAATGAAAAATAAAACATTTGGTATTTTTCCTCTTTTTATTATTTGAGTCCCCTTGACTGATTACATCATTTTTATAGCTGTCTGTTGGAAAATTCCTAATACTGTATTACTTTAGCATAGAATAAGTAGGCATTCACAATTTGGGGGTTTCCTGGAGTTTGGACTAGTATCTAGAAATGCCAACTTTAGATTAAACTAAAGGGATTCCAGTTTTGAAAAATATGAAAACAGTTTGCTCTATCACCTTGGGCAAGTTATTTAATTTCTCCAAGCTTCAGTTTCTCCAGCTCTATTTCACAGGGTTCTTGTAAGGATCTAATACTTTTAAACCTTTTGTACCTGTCACATAATGATTACTAACTGGTATCAAATATTGTAATATATAAAAATATAGAGATAATATAGTGGTTAACAGCATGAACCCTGGGAGACAAAAAAATTAAACTGAAGGATGCAAAATGCAGGGAAGCCACACCCTCAACCATTTGAGTGGTGAGAAAACAGTTTTCTAACAAAATCCTATATTGGACATGGCAGAGGGTAGGAGTTACATGGTGCTACAGAAGCGGGAACATACCAGTCAACACTTCCTTACCCCAGGTAGAATGCAGTCAGCCAAGCAAAACACCACGGAGTATGTCAGAGGAATATTTCTAAAACATTTGTAGAAATGGAGCATTTTAGTCTGGATGTGATGCCCACAATAAAGCCCTAGTAACTCTGGCATTACCGTGAAGTAGAGTTGAGCAGTTAGGTCATCCTCCATGGAACTCACAGTCAGAACACCTACAAAAAGGAAATCTATGACCAGAAAGCATTTGTTTAGATGATACCACAGAAAACCTTACTTGGTCATTTTATATTACTTAAAACTGACAGCCACCATAAGGAGAACCAAGATCATTGAGGGGGTATCATGGGGACCTAATAAGTAATCTTACAGATTCTGGAGAAAATGGTTAATTTAAGGAAGAGAAGAAAAACATTTCTAGAACTCTGCTCAGAGTGATTTAAAAACTCATCCCTTGAAACAAGAACAGGATGTTAGGAAAAAAAAAATAACAATCATTAAGAAAGAAATAACTCTTGGAGTTACTTAAAATATGGTTGCAAAGACAAAACATTTAATAGAAGGAATAGATAATAAAGTCAAGAAAATCTCCCAGACTGTAGAACAAAAAGACAAAATAAAATTAAGCAGTATTCCGGGAGATCTAAAAGAAAATGTGAGGAAGAAGATAATTAGGAAATAATAGCAGAGACTATCCCAGAATGAAAGAAGGATGTGACTCTTCTACTCCAAAGGGTTTACTATAATCTGAGCAAAATGGATTAAAAAAAACCTTGTGTCAACTTTCTACTTCAGTATTGACTGAAAACAAATAAAAAAGCTAGACTAAATATCAGAAGTAGCTACAAACGAGCATAAACATCCAAAAAGATAGTGAAGAACTACATGACATAGAACAGAGAGCAAATTGGACCTTTAAGAGATGAACTGAAGCCATATCTGCCCTGGGGATTTACCAACTGAGCCTCTTTTGAACATAGCCTCCCAGGAAGAGGTATAATGGTTGGAGTCCTGCAGTTGCTAGGAGCACAAACTCTGGATGTGTCAAATCCTTTCCCCAGTCCTGGGACTGTACCCCAAAGCGATGTCTCTTTTTTTCCAGGGCCATTTCCCATCCATAGAGTGTAGCTGAGAGAAGGAGCTTCTTGGTAAACTTTCTGGTTTGTAGTTTAGTACCCACCAAAGAGCAAAACACTTTAGCATAACAACCTTTGTTAGGATTGGGGCCTTGAAAAGTTCACTCTGAAATTGATGTGGGCTGTACTCTAGCTGCCCCTATAGGTAACCCAGAAAAACTTCAAGTTCTGGCCCTGGTCCTGAACTTAAGGTGTCTAGCAAAAGAAAATAACTAGCTGCTTTAGAGAATGCTGACAGCAGCCTATTATTTCTAAAAATAATCTTTAAAAACAGAGTAAAGCAAACAATCAAAGATTGTGAGAAACTCTGAAAAGTCAGTATGAGCCAGAACCAACAGAAACAGAAGCATAGGCACTCCAGAATATCAAACGTAGACTGTAAGGGTCCGTGAAGATAAAAATCAAATTAAGGGTTCCAGTTTTGGGTAAGATGGAATAAACACATACCACCCTTTATCTCCCACTGAACTTAACGGTAAACCTGGACAGAATAGTGACCCACCTACTCAGGAACTTGAACTCTGAAAAGCAAATAGCAACAGGCAGATCATGGAAGGACACAAGAATTCAAAGTACCACCACCAGCCGTGAATTTACTATTTTTCCCCCTCTAGTCTGCCCCAGGCTACACTCTGAAACCTGTATGTGAGTATTACGGCACAGATAGAGATCCAGGAGAAGCCTGGCTTGAAGAGTGGAAAAGGGAACTCCTACTAATAGCAGATGTTCCAAGGAGAAAAATGACACTGCTTTTGGGGTTTGTTGTATTACAGTTTTTATGCAAGCCCTCACAGCCATCAAAAGTTTTCTTTTTTTTTTTTTAATTTCAGAATTTTACAGGGGTACATATATTTTGGCTACATAATTTGCTTTTGTACAGTTTGAATCAAAGTTACAAGTGTGCCCCTTCAGCCCCAACCCCAAAGATTCAACCAAGAGACTCCTGGAATTGATAAATAAATCTCAGGCTACAAAATCAATGCACACAAATGAGTAGCTTTCATATACGCCAGTAATAGTCAAACTGAGAATCACATCAAAGATGCAATACTGTTCACAATAGCAACAAAGAAAAGAAAATACTTAGGAATATATTTAACTAAAGAGGTGAGAGATCTGTATGGGGAGAACTATGAAATACTGAGGAAAGAAATTAGAGGACGTAAACAGATGGAAAAACATATCATGCTTATGGGTTGGCAGAATCAACATTGTTAAAATGTCTATACTACCCAAAATTATTTACAGATTCAGTGCAATCCAATGGTAAAATACCAACGGTATTTTTTGCAGACCTCAAAAAAATAGTTCTTATGCTCTGTGTGGAACCAGAAATACCCTGAATAGCTGATGCAATCCTATGTAATAAGGATGAATCGGGAGGCATCACTTTACCAGACTTCAAAAGTTTTCTCTTTCCCCTAGCAGAGTCCCTTTATGTGATCCACACCTCTTACTTAGATTTACCAAATGCACCCAGAGAAGAAAACAGCTGGCAATTTCAGTTTACTGTCTTCCCACTCTGGAATTTTAGTTTGTCTGTTCCTCTTGGCTCTCACAACTTTCTAATATCTTTTAAAATCCCACTTCTCAAAGAACTTACTATTTAAAAAAACAAAATTTTTTTGAGATGAAGTCTCACTATGTGCCCGGCTGGTCTTGAACTCCTGGGCACAAACGATCCTCCTGTCTCAGCCTCTTGAGCAGCTGGGACTACAGATGCATACCACCCTACCCAGCTATCATTTTAATTTTTAATAAAAGTAATATATGCATATACTTTGAAAATTAAAACACTAAAGATACACAATGGGACTTTACTGTGTATAATATTCTGTACCTTTTCACATCAGTGAATAGATCATCTTGTTATATGATTGTTGTTATTGTATAGAATTCCATTGTATTATTACCATAATCCATTGAGCTAATGTCATTGATGTAATAAAAATCCTTTGTACTTACCTTTTATGCACATATAGATCTACCTATATGATAAATTTCTCAAAGTAGAATTACTTTTGACAGATACTGCAGGGTTTTACTTTCTAAAAGTTTATCCCAATCCACACTTCATTCATGGATGTATAAGAAGAATGCCTCTGCAGTGGGTATAATTAACTTTTTAATTATTGATATAAATTCTTTAATAATGGGTGAGGTTGAGTACCTTTTTGTGTGTTTTAACATTTCTTTTCTATAAAGTCTTTTAATTTCATCTGTCCATTTTTATATTGAGTTACTCAAAGCACCTTATAAATGAAGGACAGTATCATCTTGTCATAAGGGTTGCAAATATTTTTCCCATGTTTGTGTTTTGACTCTTGTTTTGTGTGTGCATGTGCATGCATAAACACATATGTAGAGAGAGTAGCATTTTTAATTTTTATGTAGTCAAACTTACTAAACTTTTATAGATTCTTGGGTACTTCCACTTCTGATTCCTATACATTATCTGGTATTTCTGTTTAATAACATTGTAATTACATTTGCTCACTATCCTTTCATTTTTGTCCTTAACTAATTTATTTTTAATTTAACACAATCCATAAGTTTTTATTTATAATTATATACTCAAGTCCAGGGAAGAAATACAAACAATTTTTTAACTTTTGAGTCACCTGACATACACCCTACAGCTAGGGAAATCTGCTGCCCCTTCAAAGATTTCCTGTTGCTCTTAACAAATACCTTAGCATAGTGTTATCGGGCCTTTTCTTTACCTTGTTCTCTAGTTATTTTCGTTTTCTTGAGCTTTCCTTCTACCATAGGGACTTTGAACTTGAGATTCCTACCTAGAATCTTTTCTTCTTCCTTTTTTTTTGCCTAGTTAAATCTACTCATCTTTCTGATCTCTTCTTACAAGGTGACATACTTAAGGAAGATTGTGCCTTTCCCTCTGTCTTATGTAGTTCCTCTGGTTATGTTCTCCCTGCACCATGTATCTTAGACTGAGTATAAGTTCCATAACAGAAGGAATATGCAAACATCTAGTATAGTGCCTGACATATTTTCATAGGTCAGTAAATATTTTTTGAATGGATGAATATCTGGATTTTAACTTAAGTATTTTTACCTTTACTATGTGGCTTAAAATAAAGTGATATTTTAAAAATATAGATTTTACTGTATTTTAATCAAGCAGAGTATCTTTGGAAGGTGACTCCTAAAATTCTTCATTATTTTGAAGGCAGAAAAATGTGCTTTTCATAAGGCTACAACTGTGCTTTGGTAATGTGGTATCATCTTTCTGTTGAAACCCTCAAAACAGTCCAGATTTTAAAACTGAATTCCAAACTGTTCATGTTGTGATTCATCAGTTCTTAAGGCTTTATCCATTTCAGTCTTTCTTGTAAGTCCTTTGGTGTTGTGGGAATTCTTGCTTTCTTTTATCCCTAAAACAACAGAAAAGATCGCCATTTTCTATGATTGGTGTTTCACTGGACACATTTATATAACTTACAGCTTTTTTTAAAATAAAGGTTACGAAGTATGCTCCTCAAATCTACACCTAATGATAAGCTGTTTGGTTCTACAGCTCATGTGCCTGAAGACCTTTTAGTCTGTTCTCAAGAATATGCAGCTACCTACCATTTCTCTTTAATTCCGACTTCCCTAGGCACCATGACATTTCAGGAAAGTTGTCTCCTACTTTAGCATATATCTTTTTGGTGTTTTTTTTTTTCCTCTAGCAGTTGATCTGTCTGATTTAAGAACACACATATAAAACAATAGCCCTCAAAAACTTCTTTTCATGACATAACTTAATGAAAAATAGATGATACAGATTTTCCTAACTAGAAAATGAGACAGTAATCATTTCTAGGTATATAACCTTATATGGATTTACCTTTGCCCAATCCCAAGGGGATATAGCCCTTCTCACAAGGTGAAAATCAGTTCTAGGCAAAGAAAGTGCTACATAGGCAATTCCCCAAATGTGCCTGCATCCTCATCAAGGATGAAGTAGTTCACCAGATTTAGAGTTGATAGAAAGATCCCTAAGATATGATTGGTTGTTTATTTCAAACCACTATAGTGAATGTTATTAGCTGCTTTACTGAGTGATATACGCCTCGTATTGTGACATTGAGGAAATTGTTATATATTACCAAATTTAGTATTATTGCTAGTTAAAAAAAAAAGTCTGGCAAAGCTTTTTTCATTTTTTTAATCACCAAATTTTACAAAATTGAGTCCTATAATAATTATGTCTCATCTGAAGTGATATGTGCTGTCGTCCCTCAGTATACTTGAGAAATTGGTTCCAGGACCTCCACCCCCACCCTGCATATACCAAAATCCATGCATACTTAAGTCCTGCAGTTGGCCCTTCAAAACTGTACATGTTTTGCACCTCACAAATACGGTATTTCGATCTGCATTTGGTTGAAAAAAAATTGCATATATTAATAAATGGACACATGCAGTTCAAACTTGTGTTGATCAATGGGTCAAGTGTATTATGATAAGGAATAGCATAAGTGATAGAATCTAAATATCTGTTTCTATAAAAATTAGTTGTTTAGCAGTTATATTACTTTTTACCTAAATAGGAACTTCTGGATTTTTCAAGCATGCTGCAGCCTACCCACTTCTTTTCCGTTTGCCTCAGTAACTTCCTTTTATCACTTTTGGGCAACATCAGAAGTATAGTTAAGTATTAAAAATTGAAGAAAGAAGTAAATATAACTGATAAAGGATGCATATAAATTTCATAATGTTTAATCGAATGGGACTGCAGAAGTCTAAATAATAGAAAGTGACCATATGTATCTTTCAAATTTGTTGTTGGTATAAAAACATTCTAAAGAGAAGAAAAGAAATGACAAGTTTGTTTATTTATTTCCACAGTATTCAAAGAGTTACTTGGTAGGACTGAGCAAGAGAAATCTGGTGTTCCTCATATTCCCAAAATTGCTGAAAAAAAAAGTAATCGCCATTCTATCCAGGATGTACCAGGAGATATCGAACAGACATCACAGGAGAAAGGAAATAAGAAAGTTAAAGCAAATACTGTTTCAGGTGGAAGAAACAAAATCAGGAAAATTTTGGATAAAACACGATTTAGTATCTTGCCTCCAAAATTATTTAGGTAGGTAATGCTAATCTCAATCATGTAGGAATTTTCATTTTGACTGTAAAGTTTTTATTGTGGGGGAGGGAAGTTTGGGTCACTTGCTTTTTTATACAACTGATGTGTTATAAAATTTTCAAGCAATACATAAATAAGAAAGAATAAATTCTGAGTATCTCCCCATGAATTTCATGAAATTATGACTGTTAGATTATGTCATCTTCTGTTAGCATTATTTTGAATTTTGGAAAAGACTGTCAGTTTTATTTTATGAAATCTCTTCTTATATATTTTTGGTCCAATTTCAGTCCCCTGATCTACAAATATGGACACCTTAAATCTTGGGATACAATCACTGCTACTAGTTTTTTGGTTTTTTAAAATCATCTTTCCCATGTAGCACTATTTATTTCCTCCTAAATTCTAAAACTGAACTTTTTAATCAAACCTATTTTCTATTTCTAAAATGGGATATCACCAAAACTGAGTAATACTTAAAGATTTTAAATGTAAATCGAGGTCTGTAAAATACTGGTGGAATCATCCACTGAAGTGGCATGATTGGGGATGACTCTAATATATATTATATCTGTGTATATTTTACATCATCAACTTCCTGAAGCAGTTACAAAAGTTCTAATCAAGTACAGTGCAATACTGAGCACATAATAGGTACTCAATATTTATTGAATAAGTTAAAACAATGGGTCAGGCACGGTGGCTCATGCCTGTAATCCTAGCACTTTGGGAGACCGAGGTGGGAGTATTGCTTGAGGCCAGGAGTTCCAGACCAGCCTGAGCAAGAGCAAGACCCCGTCTCTATAAAAAATAGAAAAATTAGCTGGGCATGGTAGCATGTGCCTGTAGGCTCAGCTACTCAGGAGGCTGAGGCAGGAGGATGGCTTGAGCCCAGGAGTTTGAGGTTGCAGTAAGCTATGGTGATGCCACTACACTCTAGCCTGGGTGACAGAGCGAGACCCTGTCTCAAAAAAAAAAGTTGAGACAATGAATTAACCAGTGAAAGAAATAAAGCATATTAAAACACATTCGAAGAAAATATTTATTTGGCTCCTGATAAGTTCCTGGCACTGTGCCAGGTGATAGAGAGGTGAAAAGAGATAGTCCCTACCTCTAAGGAATTCATATCAGGAACCCTTATTTTTCACACATTTATTATGTGCTAAGCACAATGCCCAGAGACAGCAAGGTGAATAGGGAGTTTCTTGTCCTCCAAGAGTAAATAACCTAGGGAAAACAGGCAAATTTGCAAAGTTCTTACATTACAGGATGACAAACGTTTTGGTGTGTACAGAGGCAGGAGCAAACATGTTAGGTTTGACTAGACTGTGTGTTTGTGTATATGCACCTAGAGATGAAGCAAGAGAGGTAGTGCTAGGTTATGAAGATAAAGACTTCATCATGATGGGGAACCATAAGAAGTCATGTGATTTGATAAGATTTGTTCTTTCAGGAAGACTTCTCTGATGGCTATGTTAGTGCTTTGGGCTTGTGGGTACAGCACAATTTAGCAGTGATGGCAGGGAGACCATTTAGGAGGCAACTTAGAATTCAGTAAGTGTCAGCTCTCATCTTTAAAGATAGCTATTTTTAAATAATTTTTCATTAGCTAAAAATACCAAAGATTTCCTGATCACAAAATGCTCTTCCTGAGTTCTTACTTCCAGTCAGGGCAACACATTTGCTCTTCTTTTAATTTGGGACTCACAGAGGATTGAAACATCCTGAGCTTTGATCTCAATCTCAGGGATTTATAGAAAGTTCATTACTCATTCCTTTTTGAGTTGACTGCTTTCCTTGAGGTGAGTGGTTTATAAAAATTATAACTTTAAAATGTTAAAGTTCTTTAATTTTGAGCATACTGTGGCAAACACTGTAAGAAAAGGCTTGTTCTCACAAAGGAGAATTGAGTGAGAATATTAGAGGGGCAAGCCCACACTGAATAGGTTGGGGACAGTTTGGGATGACCAGAACTGTGGAAAAGGGAAAAAACGGAGGGGCTAGAAGGCAGAAAAGAGTTCACAAGGAGAATTCTTTAGGAGGTAATGCCCTGAGTTCCACTTCCAGAAACCCCAAAGGGTTTGGTCTGGAATACATGTATCTCCTTTAAGTGGTTCTCATTTTGACAGTGGCACAGGTATGACACATGTCATCTAAAACTAGAGAACATCGTAATTGCAACTCACTTCAGCTTGTTAGTGTCACATTCCAACCAGCAACACTCAAGTTCCAGCCAACTTAATCAGTATCTCATTTCCACATTATCGTTTGGGGAGTGAGAATTAGTTACTGTACTTGGATTCTATCGTTGGTTAAAGAAGGAGACGTAGAAATTGAGGTCACCAGGCATAGTCGGTTGAGTGTTTTCAACTGTTATTACCATATATTGATACCCTCTCCCCAAAAAAAGATCTAGTAAAAATAGTTTTACTTAAACTCAGAAGGGATTTTTTTCATTTATAAGTCAACAAGCATTTATTGAGTCTCTTGCTTTGTGCCAACAGGAAAGCTGTTGGCTGTGAATATAAACATGAATAAAACGCTGCACTTGAAGAGTTCATATTAATCTGGCTGTCTTTTCTAAACATATTTAAATGAAGTAAAATGCTAATCATTTCAGCCACATAAGTACAAAAAAAATAGATTATAGATTATTTTAGAAGAAGTCATATAGGTTTCTGGAGCCTGTTTTGTGGGAGAGCTGATTTGTCATTTTACCTATCAGACTGGCCACTTTGCATTTTTGAGAATGTATGTTATATTTCTTGGTACTTAATCATTTGAAGTGAATTCAGTCAATTCCTTTTGCTACACAAAAGTATATATGCCTTCATATAAAAAGAGCTCTTAAAAATCAATCAGGAAAAAATCACTAAAACCTCAATAGAAGAATAGGGAACATGAGTCAGATCTTCTGTATCAGTACTGATCCAGGATATACAGTTTAATACAGGATGCCATTTGTTTCACCAAAGATTGACAGAATAAGTCAGGGCTAGAATTGATAATATAAAATAGATAATAAGCTTAGACTGCTGTGATAACTTAAAATGATGCAATCTTTTTATAAAGCATTTTGAAGTTTTTATTAAGAGCTTTAAAAATAGCCATATCCCTTGATTCAAAAATTCCATTTCTAATAATAATTACATGAAGATTTATGTATAGATGCTCTTAGTTATAATATCTATTATCAGACAAAATTGGAAACATCCTAAATGTCCAGCTACAAGTGATTGGTTAAATAAATTGTACTATACATCACAAAATGACTAGAAGAAAAAATATCAAAACGTTGATTGCAGGTTTTGTAAGACATGGTTTTATAGGTAAATTTCCCCTTTCATCCTTGCTTTCCTTTGTATTTTGTAAGTTTTCTACTTTGAATATTTGTTATTTTTTAATTGAAAAGAAAATTTTAATGAGTTCAATTCCACAATTTTTGAGCATCTCCTATGTGCCAGAGCTCTGTGGAAGAGGCACCAAGAATGGAAACTTGGTCTGTGTCTTTAGCAGCACTCACATCTGTTAAGAGTAAGGGATGAGTTATCATAGAAATACTGTAAGAAAGAATGTTTTCATCTGTGAGAGGAGCAAAGAAAGAATGTAAGGAAAGAACAAATACTTGAGGTAAGAATAGATAATTCCAAAATCCCAAACAGTGACAAAATTTTAAAACAAAAGAATGTTCCTGAAAATTAAAGTGAAAAAAAAAGTTATTGATTTGAATAACATCTGTAAATTAAGTCAGCAGTGTTGTTTTTATTGACCTGAGAATATTTCACATTTCAGGAAATCTGATTTCCTTATTTTTTTTAATCACTCACCTTTTTTTTTTTTTTTAAATCACAGTTGCCTAAGTAACATCTTTATATTATTGAATAACATTAGTGCATTCCCAGAAGTAGACTACCTTGCTTGCTTAGCAGGAATTACTTCTTTCCTCTCCATTTCTTGTCGACATACTTTGTTTGCTTTTAATATTGGGATTATTTTTCATTTGCATATTGATATTTATGTGGCATTTTTAGTTTCATATGAAACTAAGTACTTTTATTCTAAGTAAATTTAGTGTTGGGGAATTATTGAGGAATTTTTCAAAACTATCTTGTTTCTGTTATTGCATCACCTTCTCAGGAGACTGTTTTGGTAAGAAATGACATAATTATTTGCCAAATGGGGTTATTGATTCAGCTTTCAAACAGCATGGATATTTTGCCAATTAAATACTGTTTCATTCATGTAATAGCATGGATTGTACATGACAGTATAGTTTTCATTTATATACCTCACACCTTAATTACCATGAATTTGTAACCAGCTTTACATGATTATAGCTGTATAGTGTTGTATCTGTTGATAATTAAAAAGCAGAAGTGGTGTTAAATAGCATCAGTAAGAGATATATAAGGACTTTTAGTATTTCATGCACTTCTCTTAGTCTCTATAGTGAATTCCAACTTGATGCAGTAAATTCCCTTTAATAGAAAATTGTAACTTTTTAACATTGTTAAAATTGCTTCTACTTGATTAGTAGGACTGGCTAACCTCTTTAACAGTGTGATTCCTTGGATTGTTACCTGACCCTCTATATCCAAAAATTGGCAAGTTTGTTTTCAAATGGCAATTAAAGACTGTTGCTTTAAAAGAAAAAAATCTTTATTTTCTACATAATTTAAATATCTTTGAAAGCCCTTCTCCCTCTTTTCTCTTACCTAACCTTAAAACATTTAACTCAGATCTCGTAGGAGTACAATCCTAATTATAAGGAGCCAATTTAGAGTAAATGCAAGTTACTTAACCAATGAGATGTTTCTTTTGCCCTATCTGTCAAATTAGACTGCCTTCCTTCCCCAGGAAAGCTTTTCCTGTTTCTGTAGTGCCTTTACTTGTACCCACCCTGTCCCCCTCTGGTTTTCAATGTAAAAGACTAAAATAAATATTTCTTCTTTCTAGGTTTGTACTGTTCTCATTTTAAAAAGTACTCAAGTCTCTTCTTAAAAATAGGGATCATATTTTCCTCTGTGCCAAAACATTCACCTACATTACCTAATTTAATCCTTAACATAGTCCTGGGATATAATAGTATTATTCACATTTATAGATGAGAAAACCAGGGTCCAGAAAGAGAAAGAAATTTGCCAGAGGTCAAACAGCTAATAATCCAAGTCTGCCTGACATCAAAGCTTGCTCTTGAAACACCGATCTTTGCTTTTTTTCGTGTCTTTATGCTTTTCCCCGATTCTTCAGCTCTTTCTGTCATGTCCTGGCCCTCCCTTCCTTGTCTGGCTAATTAACAGTTCTTTAACTATTTATTTTATAGTCCTATAACTCTTCATCTTGCATAGTTTTCTAATCAGCCTAAATCCTATATTTTACTTGTAGCATATTCTAAATGTATTCCATATCATTCATTTATAACACTGTACCTTAATCCTTTCCATGATAATAGGTAAGTATTCTGTGATTCTCGTGTTTGTATGTATAGCAAGTACTAGGCAGAATGCTACATTAAATAAAATACAGGTGGGAATTAATACTAACTGAAAGCATTGGTTTTAATATAAGTTCAACCCTTAGGGAAAAGTAGTATTTGATTATTGATGCTGATGGAAATCTTTTTTTCATTGCTATAGTTTGTTTTTTTAGGACTATTTTACTTTAAAATTAAGCTAGTATTTTGGGGTACCTAAAACTTAAGTGACAGTGTTGCGTTTCTTTGTTTTTATTTTTTCTCTTAGGTGGATTTAGAGTTGCCTGTGACACTTCTAAAATATTTTAAAGAAAGAGTATTTTGTTAGCTTAAGTAATTAGACTTGAGAGATCATAAAAGAAATAATGTACCCCTAGAATAAACTTTAGAGACTATAATTTTTTTTAATTCTGTTTTTGTTCTGGTCCCCCTTTTCCTTCTATGTTTAAAGACCTCTCTTACTTTGTCGCTTAAACTTGGCCCTGTTGTTATCTACAACCTGCCATATTTTTTGGTTTGGATTTAGACCCAACTCCATCCTTTGCCTAGAGAGTTGCCAAGATTTTCTGGAGAAGGGGAGAGAGAGAGAGAAATGATGTGGCTATGCATTGTTGGATGCATATATCAGTGTCCACTGAAGCTAGCAAATTTCAAGGACTTCATAAACACTCAGGTTCAATTTCTCTACAAAACCAATAAAACTAAATATAACTATTTCATTATGATGTAGTAGAATTACTTAGATGTGTGAGTTAAATTTTATTTGAGTGTTATTAACAATTTATAGCCATTTTCATTATTACAGTCATCCTGTTTTTAAAAATTTCTGGGATATTTTAATTGTTTAAATCACCACTTTGAATTGGTTCTGTTGTGCCTTAGTGCACGGAGAACAGAAGTGTTTACTATTTAAGTATCCTCAAATACTTTAAAGTAATATATGACATTCTTTTGAAGTGATGGAGGCCTAAGCCAATCACAAGATGACAGCATTGTGGGAACAAGGCACTGTAGGCACAGTCTGGCTATAATGCCTATTCCTGGAACACTCTCATCCAGCAGCCCTGATCTCCTGCAGCCTACCACCAGCATGTTGGATTTTTCCAACCCTTCAGGTAATTTTTGTATGTTATTTTATATAGCCATATTGGTACCAAATGATTGAACAGATGGTTGAGCCTTGTGCAATCAATATTAGATTTGTTTGCAGCCCTCTTCTCTGACCTGTAGATTATGACTTGATACAAAAAGCTAAAGAGAAGATTATGTCTTTTTCTCTAAACTTGAATGGTGCTTTCTCTAAAATGAAACAGAAGTTCATAAAAAAGAGACTATCTCTGACCACAGATTTAGGTATCTTTTGGTAATCCTAATCCGAACAGTGGAATGAAAGCAGAGACACTTATTCTCAGCCAAGAAATATGTTATCCAGGGTGTGGAAAAGTATAAGGCAGATTACTTTAATCTAAGTGGCCTCACTTATCTTCCTCTGTAATATACAAAAATGTGTTCGTAATTTTCTAAAAACACTGATTTTCCCTCTAACACCTAAAGCTAAAGTTGTTGATTTGTCATGCATTATTATCATAGTATTATAGCATCTTTTTCATTGTTGTTTAGACTTGCAGTGTGGAATGTTAAGTTAATTTTTTGTATCTGTTCATGCCGAGAGGCATAAATTATCACTTAATTATATAATCTAAAAATTTATTTTCAAGAAAAAAACCTTTGACTTTGAAGAATCAATTATATATCCGTCTCTTGAAAGGATTTGAGGTGGTTTTTAGTAAAAGACACTTACAGTTAAAAACCAAAATATATAATTGGGTCAAAGGAAAGGTAGGAAAAAATGCTTCTGCAAAAATCAGCATAGTTCTGATTTCAGCTTCAATTTTGACTCCAAAGTTCCTATCAGCTGGCATAAAAAGAGAGGAAACTCAATTACATAAATCTCAGTATTAGGAGGCAATATAAGTACAGTAGTAAAGTTTATGTTTTATATAAAGTAACTTAAAAACCCCAGGAAATAACATATTATAAAAACACAATTTAGTGAAGATCATTCTGCACGTTGTTTCTTCCTTTTTATTTTAGTTGCTTCTTAACCGCTAGAGAGATTACTAAACCCAATAATCTTTTTTGACACATCCCACTTTCCACATGGCTACTAGTGTTCTTTCTAGAGCAAAGATTTTAATGAGTCATTACTTTGCTTAGAAATTTCTAGTGATTTCTGTGTCAGTGAGGGTTCAGTCATGAGACAGAAATCACTGTAGTTATTTATTTATTTATTTATTTATTTATTTATTTATTTATTTTTCACTATAGTTGTTTAATCAAAAGTTAATATAAGGATTGTTACCAAGATATAAAGTTAATTAACTACTTACCTGAAAGGGTAAAAAAGCAAGCACTAAGGTATCACAGAGGTAGGAAAACTGCAGATTGGATTTGGTTTTTGGTAAGTGCAAGAAATGCCGCCACCAAGGTGAAGGAGGGTTGCTGGGATGAACCTCCTTTCTAGCTTCCTGTTCTGCCATTCTCCCCACTATGACTTCATTCCTCTTTTCTGAGTATGGAATGTACCTTCAGAACTCTCTTTCTTTACCCATATTGTTTGCCACCTGTGGTTCTCTCTCTGCATATCCAGTCAACTTTTTCTTATTTGTCAATGCTGAACTCAAATGTTACCTCATCTGGGGAAGCCCACCTCCCTCTACTACAGAGTCAGTCCCTCCTTTTTCAGAAGTTTCCAACACAATTTTCATGGTCTCTCTTATATTGTTTGTTATGTGGCAGGATAGGGATTTATTGCTGTGTCTCTGTGTGTGTGTGTGTGTGTGTGTGTGTGTGTGTGTGTGTGTGTGTTCTACAGTGGTGCTTTTTATACTACATAGAAGATTCAAAAATAAAATGTTTTCACACTACCGAAGCACAAATTAAATATGCATACTTTCATGACAAGTGTTAGAGTCCTTATGATTTGGGATGGCTGTATTTTTGCCATAGGCATATGTAGGAAGTAGGGCTGAGGGAATAATGGATAGGATTATAGGGAGAGGAAAGAGAGAAGTAAGTTGGAGATTTAGCTGGGGGAACAAAGGGAAGAGGTTGAAATTATTAAAATTTGGAAACTGTTCAATCTCGGGGAGCTGAAATTCAGACCTCTGAAAAGGTGTGCTGTTCAACTTGATTTCAAATTGATTGCATAATTCTGTTTGAAAATAAGTTTAAAAGACTGAAGATGTCTTTTTAAAATCTATTGAGAAAAAATCTAATATAGCCTAACCTACAACATGTGCTTGTGAAAGGCCTTTTACATAGTGACAGTGTTATTTATATTTATATTGAAAAAAAAAAAATCATTACCAGTTCCAAATTTAGCTTCTTACATTATATACAATAGCACTGAAATTTAAATGAGTTATACACATCACACATATATATTATAGTACATATAGCCAAGTTTGATTAATGTTTATCAATCTTGAGTTTAGCTGTGTTTATGCTGCATGTTTACAGATCAAAATGAAAGTGAGGACAAAGCTACAGAACTGTTTAATAGTTTGCTTTTGATTGCTGACTTTTTTTATGATTTTGCTTTATTTTTGCTGCCTACAGCTGTTGGTTTTTACTGTAAGTATCTTGAAGAGTATAATACCCTATTGCTCATGTTTGTGTATATTATTTTGTTATTTTTAAGAAGTCATATGAAACAGAATTGAATGAAGTAGGAAGCAAAACTTTTCTTTCCACTTACAAGGTACCCAGTTTTAATGGCATGTATCCTTTTAGTCATTTTTTTGAATATATATATTTTTATATTCATATAGAATCAGAGTATGTATGCTGTTCTGTAACTTGTAAAAAGGTTTTTGGGATTTTTGGCTCAATACAAGATGAGGCCTAAAAGAATTTGGTGTGTAGCCAAAAGGAATTGAAGTTGAATTTTTTTTTCTAAGTCTGCATATAGAACTTATTGCTTATTACTCTTTTCATTAAACAGCATGCACCCATATTTGATTTATTTAATATTGTAAACTTAAGTCTTTCTGCATTGAAAGTCTGTTATTTTTACTATTTTTTAATTCTAAAGGAATATACCATAATTTTTTAAAAATCAAACTGCAGAGAAAGGACAGAATATAAAATCTCCATTTTCCAGAATTTACAATTGTTAATTTACTCATATATTCTTCCAGAAATTTCATTGCACATAAAATGTATGTACTGTTCCCTTCACCCCAAATGAGATATTGTACTTTTCTTCCATTTGCCCATTTCACTTAGAAATATACCTTTGAATATTTTTCTGTATCAGGATGTATTGTTCTACCAAAATTTTTTAAACAACTAGTAGAATTTTTTTAACCAGTCCCCTCCTAGCAGTATTGCCTGCATCTCTGTGTTCAGGTATCTTTATATGTTTTATGTTTACATTACTATTTTGAATGTTGTCAAAAATTTTGTGGAAATTTGTTTTCTTTCTCATTATGTAAGTGTCTACAAAATAACTTGAATTTTGCCTGTTGGCCTGTAAAGCTTCGAGTACTATCTGGTTCTTTACAAAATAATTTTGCCAATGTTCATGGCACTTTTCACTATATGGATTGTCTTAGTTACTTGATTGTCTTTCCTTGAGCTATCATTTACTCTTGAATATAAGTAAATAACCTAAGAGCAGAGACCTTATCTGTCTCACCTATCACTATATCTTCATCACCTGGAATACTGTTGACACATAACAGGCACTCCATAAATATTTATTCTGCAATTCTAAAGCAGAATGAAAAGGCAGTCTTTTAAGATAATCTTAAATAAATAAAAGTTCTCCCATTTTTAGTGTAATCTCAGGGCCAGTACATATATCCTTCAAGTATTCATTTTTTTATTTTACTCATGCAACATTACAGTTACCTCTCTGGAAATTTTGTCTCTTGGTTAACAGTCCATATATCTGAGGTTCCTGTTCTTTAATTCATTTACCTATTGTGTAAGATTTCTAAAAAATGAAACATGAATCTTAAGACTAATATGCTGTGCTCCTCCAAGATCGTTTTAAAGGTGTTTTGCCGTTATAAAAGGGACTATATTTTTGTGTGCATTTTAGCTTCATGCCTAAAATTTAAAATTAGATAATTTTTCCTTTTTGATTCAACTTTATTCTAACCTCATATTTACCATTCATCTAATTAATTAACATTTGAACATCTGCCACATACCATGTATTATGCTTGGCATGTACGTTGTTTTTCCACCAACAACAAACATGTTTGTAAAGAATATATATGGTATATATGTAACAATTCTAAAATAGAAAAAGAGGTTTACACTATCACTGGTATCAATGCAGAGAAATTTTTTCATCTACTGCCTCTTGAACAGTTTTCCAATTTGGCATGCATGTCAGGGTTTCGGTTAGGTGTTACCCTTTGGTATCCACTTAAAGATCTGTTCTAGAGATGCCCATTTATGATGCCTGAATTCCTCTTCTATGACTACGTAACAGTTCGTTCTTCACATGGGAAGCAAATCACTTTAATTGAGCATGACTATTAACCCTGTTCAGCAAGATACACAATTGTGTGTTCCTTCCCAGAAGATTTACAATATATTGGCAACAAGGGAAAAGAACATGAAATGTGTGCAAATTCCCACCCTGTCTTTGTGAATAAATTTCTCTGAAGAAAGTAATAAAAGGGATCAGAACATGTCCCCACTCCCACAAGATCAGCCAGTACCACTGGCTAGCTAAGGTTCAGGCCCAAAGATCTAGTAAACTGATTTAATTCTGGAGCCCAGGACAACTGAGATCTATTTTCATGAAAAGGGTAGCAACACTACAGGTAATAACAGTATATTGTTTGATTTTTTAAAATATAGTTAAAAGGGATAGTGAAACTCTTTTGTCCAGTGTCTTTCTCTTGGCAAAGCAAAATTTCCATCTGCTTGCAATAATTTTCTAGCACAGGGTGGAGAAGCATCTCTGATTTTGGTAGATCATACAACAGTCTGACCTTAAGCCTTGTAGGTGTAGAACCCAGATGATGTCAGCAGCACACTAAGTATTGACTTCTTGGAAAGAAATCTGAACAAGAGGCATTTGATGACTCAAATCTTTGAATACATCAAGGAAAGACAGTTTGATGCATCTTTCTTACAAAAGGAGCCTGAGTAGATGAACCATTCTGCTTACGACTTGACGGTGGACCCAGAACATGCAACATCTATTGGCTAAATATTCATGTATATTCATTTGAATCTTCCAGTCCTGGCAGGCAATCTTTTTTTGTGTCCTGATTCTCAGGGCGGGTAGCTTATTCTATGAAATTATATCCTGCCAACTCTATTCCATTTCTCTCTTCTTTCCTTTAGCCAGGATTATACCTCAGGAGGTTTTGAGACAAATTTATAATTTGTTTTTTTCTCAAAAATTAACAGTGTATATAATGCTAAAAGGTAATTCTGGACAAACAGTATACAGTTATTTGAGCCACCAGAATCTCTCTAACTCACCACCACTGCAGTCATCACAAAAAAAGCCACAATAGTACATATTTCTAATTTTTTAAAAAAGAGAAATCTTTGCAACCGCGATTTATTATTACAGGGAAAAATTTAGCATTTGTTCCTGCTATTACATCACTTTTCAATTACATTTAATTACATTAAAAATTAGCCCACTTATTACAGTGAACACTGTTCTGGAAGTTTTAGTCAGTGCTATATGAAGAGAAAAAGAAATAAGATAGAACAAGGAGCGAAAATATCATTATTTGCATATGCGTATCATGTGAACATTATCTTGAGTTGGAATTTATCTACTAATATCTGAAATCAAAAGGGCAGAGATTGAGAGATTTCACCAGATGAACATTTAAAATTCTCCTGTGTTAAAAATAAAATAGAGGTGAGGCACGGTGGCTCACGCCTGTAATCCTAGCACTTTGGAAGGCCAGTGTGGGTGGATTGCTTGAACCTGGGAGTTCAAGACCAGCCTGAGCACCATAGCAAGACCCTGTCTCTACAAAAAATTATAAATATTAGCCGATCATGGTGGCGCACACCTGTGGTCCCAGCAGCTACTCAGGAGGCTAAGGTGTGAGGATCACTTGAGCCCAGGAGTTTGAGGTTGCAGTGAGCTATGGTGATTCCACTGCACTCTAGCCTGGGCAACAGAGCAAGACCCTGTCTCAGAAAGAAAGAAAGAAAGAAAGAGAGAGAGAGAGAGAGAGAGAGAGAAAAAGGAAGGAAGGAAGGGAGGGAGGGAGGGAAAGGAAAGGAAGAAAAGAAAGAAAAGAAAGAGAAAGAGGAAAAAGTGGGAAGGGGAGTAAGGAGAAGGAAGGGGGAAGGGGAGGGAGGACAGACTAGGAAAATGTTTACCACTTTATAGCAGACTAAATGTTGGTATCTAGTATAATACAGTAGGAAAATGCATAAAGGATATCAAAAAGTATTTTTAAAAGGAAATACTAATTGTTTATTAAACCAGTATCAGTTACTGAATCTCATCAGTAACCAAAGAAAGGTAATGATACATTTTTGGAGGGAGGAAAAGGATAGGGCTTTTGGAGTAGGAAAACAAAACAAAACATTAATAGATAGTTTTGATAAGGATGTAACCAAATTTGCTCTCTTACACTCTAGGATTATAAAATATATAACCTTTCTGGAGAACAGTTTGGCGTATTTTGATATATTTCAAAATCCTGAAAATATGCATGCCTTCTAACTCAGCAATTCGTTTTTTGAGGATTTTCACTGAGGACATAATCAGATTGCCTGCAAAGGTTTATCTGCTTGTGGTGGCAGGGGTTAGGGGTGTGGGTGAAGATGGTGAGAGTCTATATCATGATATCATTTATAATAATAGAAAATGGTAAGCAATCTAAATGTCTGTCATATTAGAGGTTTGGATAATTGAAATAAATAAATACTACAGAGTGTTGTGTCTTTATTAAAAATAGTTGTTTATAGAAGAATATTTAATGACATAAAAGTGTTCATAAGATATTAAATGAAAAAAAATGTGGCTTCTAAATCATACGTGTAGTATGATCCCAATTTTTATCTTTGGGTTTTTCTGTCAACATATATTAGTCTGAAAAAAATGTGTACATTTATCAAATGCAACCGTGATTTCTGATTGGAAATAGAAATGTATATTTCAGTGTTTAGAGGGCTCATTGTGTTACAAATTGCTTTTTGAAAAGTCTAAAAATAATTTTCTTGAAAATAACAAGGCACATCTTTGTATTTATATAGATATTCCTGATCAAGTTATAAGAGTTTTCAAAGCAGATCAGCAAAGTTGCTACATTATCATCAGTAAAGACACTACAGCTAAAGAAGTAGTTTGTCATGCTGTTCATGAATTTGGTTTGACTGGTGCATCCGACACATACTCTCTCTGTGAAGTTTCTGTTACTCCTGAGGGTGTCATAAAACAGAGAAGACTTCCGGATCAGTTCTCCAAATTAGCTGATAGAATTCAACTCAATGGAAGGTGAATAAGCTTATTAGTGAATGTGCTTTTTTGTAGATGTGCTTTTGAAGATTCCCTGTTAAAGCAGATATTTTAAGTAGAAACATCATGTTTTATTGCCACTGAGTTTTCTCTAAAATTACAGTAGGATTTCTCTCTTTTCCAAGCTTTTCTTGTCTCCATAATTACATAATAGAATATTAAGGTGTTAGCATTCATAAGGGCTACCCCAAAGTGGAAAAATGAAAAGACAGCTTCATAAAATACTAGGTCGTTAAATGCGAAATGTCTGATTTCGAATCAAAAGTTTAATTTATTATATCTCAAACAAGAAGCAGTACAATTAATCAAAGTATGCGCCTAAACTGTCAACACAGTTTTTGCCATCTTAACGGCAGCTTGTTTATGGCAGCAGTAAAGAAGCCTGGAGAGCGGGTGGCAATGAAATCACAAAAGGCGTTTTCCACAGCTTGTTGAGAACTGAATATTTTTCCTTGCAAGAAATGTTCCAAAGCCAGGAAGAAGTGGTAGTTAGCTGGTGCAAGGTATGGTGAATACAGTGGATGACAGAGAGTTTCCAAGTCCAACCTCTGTAGTTTGAGCAGCATTGTTTGTACAACATGTGGTCAAGCATTGTCTTGCAGGAGGGTTGGCCTGTCTCTATTGACCAATCTCGGCTGCTTAATTAGAAGCATCCTCATCATTTTGTCCAGTTGGTTGCAGTAGACATCCGCTGTAATGGACTGACCAGGTTTCATGAAGCTGTAGTGGATAATACCAGCACTGAACCACCAAACAGACATCATTCCCTTTTTTTGATGAATATTCAGTTTTGGAGTCTGTTTCGGCACTTCATCTTTATCTAATCATTGTGCCAAATGCTTGTGATTGTCAAAAAGAATTCATTTTTCATCACACATAACAATACAGTATAGAAATGGTTCGCCTTTATGTCATGACAGCAAAGAAAGGCAAGCTTCAAGAAGATTTCTCTTCTGACGCTCGTTTACTTCATGTGGTATCCATCTATCCAGCTTCTTTACCTTGCCCATTTGTTTCAAATGGTCCAATATTGTTGGAGTAGTAACGTCGACCCTTGCTGCTAATTCATGTGTAGGTTGAGATGGATTTGCTTCCACTACAGCTTTCAGCTCATCATTATCCACCTTGGTCCCAGGTTGCCCACGTGGCTCATTTTCAAGATTAAAATCACTAGAACAGTGATTTGACGCACAGTACATCAAACCATCGATGTATTGTGCGTTCATTAGCCACATCCTTCCCAAACATTTTATTGATATCTCAAGCTGTCTGTGCTACATTGGTTTCACAACAGAACTCATATTCAAAAATAACACAGATTTTTGACCTATCCATAGTTTCACAAAAATTGCTCCAAAAAAATTTGAAAGATAATCACAAGCCAAACTGTTTGAAAGAATGAGGATGTACCTTCACAATAAAAATAAAACAAGAAGTGTCAAAGTGAAATGTCAGAGATATCAATTGTCGAACTTAGTACTTAAGGAAGTCCGACATTTCATACTTACAACCTGATATTTTGGCACTCCTGCTAAAATAAGGTCTTAGAAGCACTGATGTACTCTAATTCCTATTTTTTTACAGAGGGGGAAACTGAGTGATACAAATCCATCTGTGTATCTGACTGTGTGTATGTATTAATTTATAAATTTGTTTTTAATATGACCAGTATGTACTTTGGGCAAAAGAAACCATAATTTTCACAATTTGTTTTCTAAGTAGTTTTCCTTTTATGAATGTGCAGGAAAATTAAAAATTTTTTAAAATTACTCTGAAAATTATTTAGTAAACTAGGAGTTTGTTTCAGTAGTACGTTTCTTTCTTACTCTGGTAATTTTCTCTGAGAATAATCTTTTTAGTGACCCAGTTTTACATGCAGAATAAGATCCTTGGAAACCTTAAAATGACTGCCCATCATGGTTGCTGTGAGGAGAGAACGAGTTAACTCTGCTTTGTTGGCTGTACACAGTGGTTTAGAGCATAGACCCTGGAGCCAGACTACGTAAATTCAAATCCCAGCTCTGAATGTGTGATGACCTTGAGCAAGTTATTTAGCTTTTCTGTGCCAGAATTTCATCATCTATAAAATGAGGATGGTAATAATAGAATCTACCTCATAGGAATGTTGTAAGGATTAAATTATTTAATAAGCAATACCTGTGGCCTTAAGGCAAAATGTGGCCTTCTAGGTCCTTAAGGGCGGCCTTTTGACTGAATCCAAATTTTGCAGAACAAATCCTTTTATTAAAAGGGTGCAGAAGAGAAAGATGAAGTTTTTCTTGTCTCCTTTGGAGCTTAAAAAAGAAGAATCTTGAAATCAGAAGGCCGCAGGTTCCCCACCCCTGAGTGAGTTTCAATACTCTTATTTGTAGCATTGTCTTAGGCATGTGAATAGTATAAAGGCAGGTAAAAAAGAGATGAATACAAACTTAAGCCTAAGTCAAGTTGAATTATTAGAAAAGAATAAAGTAAAAGCATGTAATACAATATGTTATCTCTTTTCCCTAGTAACATCTGTGTATAAGATATTTACAACTGTGAATACTTTAGGCCTGTCTCTTACAAGCTAAGTGCCATAGAATTGTTGATCTAGAGAGAAAAAAGGAAGTTGTGGGTCTTTTGTATGGTTCCTGATCCATGCCACTTGCTGGAATGAGGTTTTGTATTTAACAAGGGAGAAACCATTAGTGGAAGAGTTTCCCTTCCTTTATGGATTTTATTCTTCTTTGCTTCACTTGGAGATTGAAAAAAAAGGAAATGAGTGCAGAATTTAAACAGGTATTTATTTTTGTCTTAATCAGAATTCATACTGTTCTTAAACAAGTATTTTTGTAGTACCAACTATGTATCAGATACTACTCTAGGTGCTGCCCTTGCCCTCATAAAGCTTTTATTCTCAAGAATATACACATATGATTGTTCACACATGGTGAGTAGTTTCATAAAATGATTAAGTTCATAGCATAATCAACATTATTTATACTTTTTAAAATAATAGATGTCAAATGACAAATAGGACAACTTCTCAAAAGTCTTCTCATTTAAAATGTTAATTTTCCATCTCATCTATAAGTGAATAGTCTGCTAATATTTTTGACTAAAAGTTACTAAAAGTAAAATGATATTTTGACAACAATAATAAAGAGGAAGGGTGCTCTTTTATAAATGTGAAGGCACATTTAGGATTATGTTTATTTAAAAAAATTTTTTCCCTTTAGGTATTATCTAAAAAATAATATGGAGACAGAAACCTTGTGTTCTGATGAAGATGCTCAAGAACTAGTTAAGGAAAGCCAACTATCCATGCTGCAGCTCAGTACCATTGAGGTGGCCACCCAGCTGTCAATGAGGGACTTTGATTTGTTTCGTAATATTGAACCTACAGAATATATTGATGACCTTTTTAAGTTAGATTCCAAAACAGGAAATACCCATTTGAAAGAGTTTGAGGACATCGTAAACCAAGAGACATTCTGGGTTGCCTCAGAGATTTTAACTGAATCAAATCAGCTCAAACGAATGAAGATTATTAAGCATTTTATTAAAATTGCACTTCATTGTCGAGAATGTAAGAACTTCAACTCCATGTTTGCAATAATAAGGTAAGTTTGTACAAATAGGTACATGTATCTGTGTGTGGTTTTGTTACAATATTAGACATCAAGCTGATTTTCTGCTTAGGTATTAAGTGCCTATTAAAAGTTCAATTAACCACGATTGTGGCTCTGACACGGGCAGAACAGGGGGAATGTGTATGGACAAAGTGTTGTACCCCCATGATATTCTGAAATTAAAAAAATAAATAATAAAATAAAATAAAAGTTCAATTAATAAGACTTTATTGAAGTATTGTTAGATTTAATGTACTTTCCATTCTGGCGTCATTGGCTTTTTCTATTTTTGTTTCCTTGATCTTTCTGTTACTTAAATTTTTTGTTTTTTGTAAATGAATGTGAATGATTGCCTTCTCATTTTTCTTTCTTTTACCCTTTTGAGTGATTACACCCTCTTTGGATATGTGCCCAGTGGATGCTCTTTATCTCCAGACTTCTGTATTGTGCTTATTTAAGTACCCAGCTCACTGTGATTTGACAGTGAAAAATCACAGTGTAGTATCAATGCTTTGACCTAAAATTGCTATTTTGAAATAATAACAACAATAATAATAATAGCAGCAACCATTTAGTGAACTCTTCCTGTTTGCCAGGGACTAGGGGACTTATCACTGGGTATGTTGTCATTCAAGCTAGGCCATTAGAATTACAAAAATCCTTTGAAGTTTATAAGCCCAGGAAGTGTAGATGATTGCATGAGCTCTCCCACCACCTTCTCCCCACTCTTTATGAGAAACCAATTCTGGATAATTTATTTTCTGACCTTCATCAGCGCACTGCTGACCAACGAAAGGACTATTCTTAAAGCAAGTCTAATTTTAAAGGGGAGGGGAGTTGTAGTTAGGTCCATTTATAAGGCCATGTACGTATATTTGCAGCATAATTCCACTTTAACCAATCCCACCTACACGCGTCCCCCACAGAATTTATAATGATTTGTTTCTATTACTCATGTAAGATAAAAGTGGAATCTTTATAGGGACTGTACTCATGACTCTGTCATGGTAATAGGATGTTCCTTTATTAAATTAACCAGTGGCTGCAGTTGAACTAAATACTATAGAAGTGTTGAATAGGGATTAACAGAGTGACCTTCAGAATCACCTGCATCTGTATTTGAATCCTTCCTCTCCCATGTAGTAGCAGTGTGTTAGTGGAAAACTGAAGACTGGTTTTCTTATCTATAAAATGCAGGAATTATGTCACCTGTCTCATAGTTTTTAACAGCTGGGTCTAAAACAGGGAGACAAAGATGCCATTGATAAACACTTTGAAGGCTAAAAATTGAACCTATTTATATAGGAAGCATTAAGTAATGAATCTGAGAATAATAGGCTCAGTTCTGGAGTACTCCATGAGGAAAATTGATTGACACTGAGAGAATAGATGTAAAAAGAGAGTGTAGAAAGAAAATGGTAGTGGTACCATTAGTAGCCATCCTCATTGTAGGGGGTAAAGAAAGAGTACAGCCAAAGAGATGGAGAATCAATACAAGAAATAGGGTAGCACAGTTATGATAGTGTCATTAAAGCCAAGGAAAGAGAGTGATTTGAGAGAAGGTGATAGACAGTAGCCTCAAGAAGAGTATAGGAAAGACCTGAGATTTGGTTAAGAGGTTTGTTTTGTTACAAAGAATATTTGTTATGCACATTTTCCATAGTTCTTGTAAAGATAATTGCTTTATATTCTTGTATTTTGTATTCAAGTATATCAAAAAACATAAAGAACATATTAACTCATTTCAGCAGAGATGGCAAAGGTGAATCATTCTGTTCTGGCTTGAATTAAATAGCATATTTTTTATAATTAAAAAATAATTTTAACTTTCTGAATAGACATTACATGTACATGAAAAAAATTGAAAAGATACTAAAAGACTACACAGTATAAAGTAACCCTTCCTCCCAGTCAGTCTCTAGTTCACCCAAATTCCTCTCCCCAGAAGCAACCATGAAAGTTTCTTCATTCAAGAGATACAGTCCATACACACAGCAAGTATATAAATATATTTTTTAAACCACCTTCGTTTATTTTGTTTGATTTATCTTGGAGATTATTCCAAGTTGGAACTTACAAAGCTACCTCATTTTTTTTTAACAACTACAAAATAATTCTTTTGTATTGTGGAGTACACATTATTTATGGATATTTTAAACTGTGTGTGGTGTTTGCGTTTGCCATGCAGAAATTTTTTATTTTTATGTAGATTTATCATTTTTTTTTCTCTTGGAATCTCTGCATTTTGTATTTGGTTTAAGAACAAAGAATCCAGTGTTGGCATTTAACTGACTATGTGAACTGAGTTTCCTCATTTGTAAAATGGTAGTTCCTACCTCATGGGGTCATTAAGAGTATTCAGTGAGTTAATACATTGAAAGCCCTTAGAACATCCTAAGATTATACCAGAATTCTCACGTTTTCTTATTTATACTATTGTAATTTGATTTACATTACCTTTTTTTATTAATCTTGAATTCATTTTGACATAAACAGGCAGGGGAATATATCTTTGTTCCAAATGGCTTCTCAGTTATCCAACTTTAATCCATCTTTTTTCCTAAACTGTGTGATGCTATCTATTATATACTAAAATCCCACGCATATTTGCATTTATTTCTGAACTCCTTGTTCCATTGATTTATCTCATCTATTCATTTACTGTTTTATTAATAATTGCTAAAGCATTAAAATAGGTTTTAACATCTGGTAGGGCTAGTCAAACCCCTCATTACTCCCTTCATACTTTTCTTTGGCTATTTTTGGCATGTATGTTTCATATGAACTTTAGAACAGTTTATCTAGTTCTTTTAAAAAGCTTTGTTGGTGTTTTTATTGAGATTACATTAAATGTATAGATTAATTTAGCAGACACTTGATATCTTTGTAACAGTGGTTCTTTCCACCCCAAAACACTCCACCTGTTACAATTTTCTTTTATTTCCTCTGTGGAGTTTATATCTGTGGTGATATAAATCTTGAACTTTTCTTTGAATGCTTAATATCTTTTAATATCCTATCTGTTACGAACAGGATCTTTATATTATGAATGGGATCCTTATATTTTCTAACTAGTTGTTTTTGCCTTCTAATTCTTATGTATATCAATTTTGTACATAGGCACCTTACTGCATTCTTTGTTTTTTTCAGTTAATATTTTGTGGGTTTTTAGTTAAAGAATCTAATTTTCTTTAAATAATGATAACTTTACCTCTTTCATTCCATTTATCTATTTATCTTGTCTATTTCCAACTGCTGATACTTCAATTTTAATGATACAGTTGTCCGTCATTATCCAGGGAAGATTGGTTCCAACACCCTTGCAGATTCCAAAATCTGGGCATACTTGAGTCCCACAGTGGGTGGGCCCTGTGGAACCCATGAATACAAAAAAACCAGCCCTGCATATCCACAGATTTTGCATCCCAAGAATACTGTATTTTCTATCCACATTTGGTTGTGGATGCAGAACCTGCAGATATGGAGGGCCGACAGTATTTATTGAGAAAAATCTGCATGTAAATGGACCTGTGCAGATCAAACCCATCTTGTCCAAGGGTCAGCTGTAATTGTAATTATGAAGCTCTCTGTGTAATTTGTGGCTCTTAATCTAGGAATTCTTCCAATATGTCTCCATTAAACATAATGCTGGCTTTGGGTTTAGAATTAGATTATGCTTTCTATTCTCTTTTACTGATTTTCTAAAAATTCATTATAAATATTGAATTTATGTGATACTTTAGTACCTGAAGTAATCATAAAATTGTTCTCTTTATCTATTAGTATGATAAGTTATTTTAATAGTTTTCTGAGAATGAATTACCCTTCTAATCTGGCATGAACTCCTTGTAATCATGGTATATTTTCTTTAAATGTATTACAAAAATAATCTTTGCTATTTTTTATACAGAATTTTTGTACCATTTTTCATAAGTGAATTGATTTGTAGTGTTGTTCTTTGTTGGTTTTTGTGGTTTATTCGTGAGTCTTAATAGCAATACTATGCTGGCTTCATAAAATTTGGGAGGTTTTATTCCTTATTTATGCTCTATAACAGTTTAAATAGCATTGGAGATAATTAAAGTAGTTCATTACAGGTTTGAAAGAGTTCACCTGTGAAACTCTCTGGGCTTAGTGCTCTTTAACAGTCCCTATTATCTTTTGAGGTTTTATATCTTTCAGTTTCATTGTTTCCTGAAACAGAGGTTGATGAACTTTTTCTTCAAAGAAAATTGTTTAGGCTTTGTGGGCTATATAGTCTCTGCTGTAACTATTGAACTCTGCGTTGTAGCACAAAAGCAGCCATAAACAATAAATAAACAAGTGGGCATAGCTGTGTTCCAATAAAATTTTACTTGCAAAACCAGGCAGTGGACCTAATTTGTCTCACTGGTTGTCGTTTGGTGACCCTAAAATATCGTATGTTTCATCCAGGCTTTAAACTAATTTCCATGTAAAATTGAGCAAATAGGCCTATGTGCTCTTTTAATTTCTTCTGTACCTAGAGTTGTTTCCCTCATTCTTTTTTCTTAATCTGTGTGTTTGATTACTGTGAGCCATAGTTTGCCAAGCTTTGTTTTAATCTTGTGATGCTAATCACAGTCCTTTTCTTGTGATTTCCAATCATCCCTTGGGTGATGATCCTTGGGTGATCTCCAGTCATCCCTTGGGTGAAGTTTGCTTTCTAATCATTTCTTGAAGAAGGGCTTGCGGGAATTATATTTTCTGAACATATTCAAAATGTCTTTCTGTTGCTTTTGAATATGAATGACAGTTTGGCTCTAAAATTCTTGTCTCACACGTTATTTCTGGGGTTCTTCCTAGACAGTGGCCCCTCAACTAGCATTTTATATGACTTAAGTTCGTGAGATTAACTTGAATTTCTCTTCCCTGCTGCATTCCCAGATTCTTTCCTTATCTCTGAAGTCATTTATCTTTACATGGATGTTTCTGCATCACTTTAAGTTCTATATCAGGTTCTCTGGGATGATGGTGCCTTTTAAATCTGTAGATTTGAATCTTCTTTTGTTTCTGGGAAGTTTTCTCCAGTTACATCTTTGAATTTTTTTTCAGTTCCGTTATTTCTGTTTTCTTCTTCAGGAATACCAATTATGCAAATTTTAGATCTCCTTTGTCTTCCATATCCATTGTTTTCTCTCTAGTCCCTTTCCACTCTGTCCATTTGCATTGATTGCTTTTGTTAATCCGTTCCTTCATGTCACTTGCACAGTGTTTTAGGAGTGTCTTTATTTTTCTTTATATAGGTTCCAATTTGACCTTCATTTATGTGTTGGTTTTATTTTTTTTTCTTCCATTTCTTTCTGAACTTTACTAGTTAATTTTTTTTTAATCAACTTCTCTTACTGTATTTTCCCTAAGCTCTTATATCACTACATTAAGCCATTTATTTTATTAATTTATTTGAAATCATGGCTAGGTGTTGGTTAGTCCCAGTTTTTGTCTGATTGCTCACAACATTTTCCTGCTTTGTGCTCTTTAACTATGTTTTTGCTTGTGGCTACTTGTTACAGAACTTGTGTTCATTCTTTCCTTTTGAATGATGTGAGTTTTCCTGCACTAGCTACTTGCAGGAGGTTCATGTGAGAGAGGAGCCAGAGCAGTATTATAAGCTAAGAGGAGCTGGCCTTCTATGTGAATTGTTTTACCCTTTTTTTTTTCCTAGTGAATGGCGACTGGCAGCTTTAGAGCTGCTTACAACTTTAGAGTTTCTCCCTTTTCTCTTGTCTCACAGTTAAATGGATTCCTACCAAAATGTATCACTGTGTGCGCTGGTTTAATCTTACTTTCCCTGACATTCCATGGTAAACAAGAGATACAACCCCGCTTAACCCCATCAGCCTATGAACTCTGTTGTGTTGTTCCAAATAAAGGATTGTTTTTGTCCCCAGAGTAAGTTACCTGCTTTGGAGAACTGGAAAACTTTCCTTGAGATCTTCCACTGAAGACATCATTTTTCAACATCTTTACATACTCCTGTTTGACCTTGACTATTTTTTGGCAACCTTTTTAATGTGTTAGGTATCTTTAGGAGTTAGATATTCCTTAGTTTCAGTAGAGATGAAATATGCATTTCTGTTATTCACCCTTGTAGTTGTTTTGGGGTGATTTCTGAGAAGCAGAGGGAACAGAGATATCTTAACTCCACACCTTGAAATGAGAAATCAAGGGAACATTTTACATACATTGAAGTGGGTAGGAGTCAGATGGCTGAGAAACAAAGAAGGATTAACTGGGAAGAAAATTGAGGTATTATATATACACTCTTCATTCGGCAACCTACCCATGGGATGGTAGTATAGAGGTAAAGGAATAGTGAAGACTTGCAGCCTAATTGACATGAATTGTTTTTTCAAGTTAGGGGGAATATCTGAGCTTATTTAAAATCCTGTGGAAAGGAGACATTGAATTTCTGGAGACTTAGGGGACAGGATTAGGAACCTAGGGATATAGAAGTATAGGAATCAGCAACACAAGTGGACAAAATCTCAGAGAAGAAAGGCTGCCTCAGCCACAAAACTTGCCTCAGTTATTATGTAACAATTGTTCTTGGCATTAGTTAAACCAACAGTCCCCAACCTTTTTGCCACCAGGAACCAGTTTCATGGAAGACAGTTTTTCCACAGACGGGGTGGGGGGATAGTTTTGGGATGATTAAAGCGCATTACATTTATTGTGCAGTCAAACCTCTCTACTAATGGTAATCTGTATTTGCAGCCACTCCCCAGCACTAGCATCACTGCCTCACCTCCACCTCAGATCATCAGACATTAGATTCTCATAAGGAGAGCGCAACCTAGATCCCTCGTATGCTCAGGTTACAGTAGGGTTTGCACTCCTATGAGACTCTAATGCTGCTGATCTGACAGGAAGGCAGAGCTTATGCAGTGATATGAGCAATGGGGAGCAGTTGTGAAAACAGATGAAGCTTTGCTTGCTTGCCTGCCGCTCACCTCCTGCTGTGCTGCCAGATTCCTAACAGTACCAGTCTGCAGCCTGGGCATTGGGGGCCACCAGTGTTAAACCATTTTCAAATAGGTAATGTCTCCATTAAGATTATTTCTGAATAAAACAAGTAGCATTGTGATGCTTGAAGGTTTTTTTTAAGTTAAATGTCTATTTTATGGATTTATTACATTTGTCACTTACATGAAAGTATAAAATAAAAACTATGTAGGTATATAACTATAGGCAAGTAATGAAGTTCTTCTGAAAGAAGTTCTTGTTTTAAGATCGAATCTCTTTTTTTTTTCATAGTTCTTCTCTGTTTATTTCAACATATTGAAATATGTCCCTGCTTATTTTTAGCTTTATTAGAGAAGTTCGTGTATACACTTTACTGACCTGAGTCCATCCTCTCCCCTGAGTCCCTTTTTAATGTTTTTATTCTCATCTTTGGCAGTGGCTTGAACCTGGCACCTGTAGCGCGACTCAGAGGTACTTGGGAAAAGTTACCAAGCAAATATGAGAAACATCTCCAAGATCTACAAGACCTTTTTGACCCATCTAGAAACATGGCAAAGTATAGAAATATCCTTAGTAGTCAAAGCATGCAGCCTCCAATTATTCCTCTCTTCCCTGTTGTCAAGAAAGATATGACATTTCTACATGAAGGTATTGAAAAGTTATTTGAAAATTAACATGTTTAGCTTCAGCTAATTCTATGGAATTGTGATTTATTATATATTCCAACCTAATGATTGTATGTCACTAAAGCTTTACACAGTTAAACGCAGCAGATTTTAGGAATGCAAAAGCCATATTGTTAACAAGAGCAAATTAAAGTATTAGGTTATTAAGTATGGAATGTCTGACGTCTTTAAGTACTAAGTTTGATAATTGATATCTCTGACATTTCACTTTGACGCTTCTTGTTTTTTTAATTTTTACTGTGAGGGTACATCCTCATTCTTTCAAATGCATGGTTTGGCTTGTGATTATCTTTCAGGTTTTTTTTTAGAGCAATTTTTGTGAAACCATGGGTAAGTCAAAAATTTTTATGTTATTTTTGAATATGAACTCTGTCGTGGAACCAATGTAGCACAGACAGCTTGAAATATCAACGAAGTATTTCAGAAGGATGTGGCTAATGAACGCACAGTACATTGATGGTTTGAGAAGTTCCTTTCTGGTGATTTTAATCTTGAAAATGAGCCATGTGGGTGACCTGAGACCAAGGTGGATAATGATGAACTGAAAGCTGTAGTGGATGTGAATCCATCTCGACCTACGTGTAAATTAGCAGCAAGGTTTGACATTACTATTCCAACGATATTGGACCATTTGAAACAAATGGGCAAGGTAAAGAACTGGATAGATGGGTTCCACATGAATTAAATGAACATCAGAAGAGAAATCGTCTTGAAGCTTGCCTTTCTTTGCTGTCACGACATTGCCTTTCTTTGCTGTGACTTCCTTTATGTCACGACATAAAGGCGAACCATTTGTACACCATATCATTACGTGTGCTGAAAAATGGATTCTTTTAGACAGTCACAAGCATTCGGCATGAAGGTTGGATAAAGATGAGGTGCTGAAACACAGTCCCAAACCAAATATTCATCAAAAAAAGGTAATTGTTTCTTTATGGAGGTCCAGCACTGGTATTATCCATTACAGCTTCATTGAAACCTGGTCAGTCCATTACAGCGGATGTCTACTGCAACCGATTGGACAAAATGATAAGGATGCTTGTGATTAAGCAGCCAAAATTGGTCAGTAGAAACAGGCCAATCCTCTTGCACATGCTGTAAAAAAACAACACTGCTCAAACTATAGAAGCTGGACTTGGAAACTTTCTGTCATCCACTGTATTCACCAGACCTTGCACCAACTGACTACCACTTCTTCCAGGCTTTGGACCATTTCTTGCAAGGAAAAATATTCAATTCTGAACAAGCTGTGGAAAATGCCTTTCACGATTTCATTGCCACTTGCTCTCCAGTCTTCTTCACTGCTGGCATAAGCAAGCTACCATTAAGATGGCAAAACTGTGTCGATAGTTTAGGCACATACTTTGATTAATTGTACTGCTTCTTGTTTGAGATATAATAAACTTTTGATTCAAAATTGGATATTTCATATTTAATGACCTAATATTTACTGTGTGCATTCAAACATAAGCTTGACACACTAGAATAAGCCTGTTTGATCATATTTATTGTTTTGTTTAATAATATTTTTCCTTCCAACTTTTTTCTATTGAATTACTCAACACATGCAGAAAAGTGCCCAAAACAAATGAATTAATGAATTATAAAAAGCAAATACCCATGTAACCAACACCCCAAAATAAAACATTGTCAGCATCCTAGAAGCCCTGCTCATGCCCCTTTCCAATTACCACCCTCATCCTCTTCCCCAGAGTTAACGACTATCCTCAGTTACAATGTTGTAGTTTAAACTGTTCTTGAACTTTAAATAAATAGAATCACAGAGTTTGAATTTTTTTTAGTGTTTTAGTTTGTGTGTGTGTGTGTGTGTGTGTATATAAATTTAGTCCTCTTTTGTCAATTATCGATTTGGGTTCCTTGCCCGTTTTTTGGTTAGGTAGTCCTTTTTTGTTAAATATATTTCTAAGAATTCTTCATACATTCTGAGTATGATATGACTTGCTTTTTGACTCTATTTTTTAATTGGCAAATAATAATTGTATGCCTTTTGACTCTCTTAAGCTTGTTCTTTGATGAACAGAAGTTCTTAGTTTTAAAAACCTGATTTATTGATCATTTTTATCATATGGTTTATCTACAGTCTACTTGAGTTGAATTTTGGGTATTTCCTACTCTCTTAACTTGGTATCTATGCACTATTTTACCATTTTTCTAGTGTTACACTAGATGTCTTACCATGCGTATTTGTTAATATTAATTAGTTTAATATTCATTAGTTCTTTCTTGTGTGTCAGGCAGTGCAAGGAAATTAGACCACTTAAATTCCATTTACAATTTTTATGCAGTTATTGCTGTGCCTTTAAATCCCACAAGATATTAAGCTGTTTAATAGTATTTATTTAACTTTACCTGTATATTTACTTTTGTTGTTGTTACTATTTTATATTCTTTCCTGCATTTTAAAGCCTCCATAGGGTTGGATGTGAGGTTTTTTGGCTTTTTTAGTAAGCCCTAAGCCCAAGTGTGCTGGTAATGAATATCTCTTAATTTTTGTTTATCTGAAAATGCCCATTCTACTTCATTTTAAGAGGTGTATTTTTGCTTGGCAGGTACCTTCTTTCTGCTATTTGAAATAACATTCTATTGTCGTGGCTCCTATTGTTAATGTTGTGAAGTCACCTCTCAGTTTCATTTGCTGTTTTTTGACTGTAATCTGCCTTTCTTTGATAGCTGCTATTAGGATTTTGGTTTTTCTTTATCTCTGTTTTTCTCTACTTTTGCTTGATGTGACTAGGTGTGGGGTTTTGTTTTTTGTTTCTTTGTTTTAATTCTAATTGGTGTTTTTAGAACGTCTTGAAACCTATGGTTTGATATTTTCCATCAGTTTTGGAAAATTGTCAGTAATTATGTCTTCAAATTTATCTACCCTCTTCTTTTCTCTCCTTTAGGGACTCAGAGTTCACCTCTCTTAGACCTGATCCTACACCTTTATTTTCTCATATACTCTTCTCTGTAGTTTTTCTTTTTGTCCTGCTGTGTTTCATTCTAGATATTTCCTGCCACACTACTGTCCATTTTATTAATTCTCTCTTCAACTATGTTTAATCTTCTGTTAAATCCATCACTGAGTTTCTAATTCCAGTTATTACATTTTTTCCATTTTACCATTTCCCTTAATTCTTTTAGTTTCATGTTCTTTGGCAAGGTTCTCAGTGTTGTTTTTTATATCTTTGAACGTATTCAACATAGTTATTTTAAAGTCTGTCTCTGATAACTCCATCATCTGGATCCCCTGTGGGTCTGTTTCTGTTGTCTCTTTTTTCTCTTGCATTTAAATCTTATCTTTTTTCTTCATGTGCCTGGTTATTTTTGACACAGTAATGGATACTGTGAATAAAAAATTACAGAAATAATATGAGGTTTCAAATGATGTTCTCTTCCTCCAGAGAGGATTAAAACTTGCTTCTGGTGGTAGCTAGGGGTGCTAGCAACCCCAAATTACTTTAATCCATTTTTAAATTTTGACATAATTTAACATCAGACTTTTATCCCAGTTTACATTTAGTTCATCCTTAGTCCCAAGATATAGCCCTTCAGAGTTATAATCCAAAGCATTAGAGATTTACTTGGACTTAAGTTACTTTTTTTTCCACTTGAAAAAGCAGGGTGTCTTTACTCGATTTTTGAGCTTATCATCTCCCCCTCCTAAAATCAGCAGATGCACCTAGCTAGGGGCAAGCACTGGGAAATACTAAACATCCTTCTCTGCATTCTTCTCTCAGTTTTTCACTGCCTTTTAGCTTTTTGATGCCTTTAAACTTTTTTTTTCTATTTTTGTCCAGCTTTTCTAAGTGTTCTCAGCAGAAGGGTTCTAATGACCTAGGCTTACTGCCTCTTCTTTCATTATCACTCTTTTCTCATAAGAAAATGTTGTTTAGGCTTCAGATATATTTTTCTGACATGCTCCCTCAAAACATGTTTTTGTGACTTGAGGGTATTTTTGATGATTATTTTGTTTCAAACTCATGTTGACACCCTGAATAATTCATGGGTCCGATGTATAGGTGCTGTTTACCATGTGTTTCGAGACCCATATGGTGCTCAGTCTTGGCTTCAGGGCCTTGGACTTCCACAGAGGGACCTCATGGTTTTGACTACTTGTTACCCTTTAGGAAAACAGACCCAATATTATTTAATCCTCCATCTCACAACCCTTTGTTTCTTCAAGGAAAGTCATAAATTCTCATATTCATAGGATATTTTCTACTTCTTAAATGATGATAATTCATTTAACAGTTTTTAAGTATTATAAACCAAAGAAAACTTTCCACAGGCTGGGTTGATTAAGCCCAGAGGTGACCTTGTGACCTCTGGCTAAAGCCTAAGTTTTCAAATGCTATACCCTTGTTGTCCAAAATAGCAAATGTAGGTACCTGCCTGAGAGTGGGCTGAGCATCTGGAGAGTTAGATGTGAGGAGCTGCACATTTTGTAGGTGAGCCTATAAAATAATGAAATTGGCCTTAGAAGCCATGCACAGTTTATCACTTTCCTATATTCATAATCGTTACTCCCATATGGAACACAGTTTCTCCTAGTGGCTCATTCCCTGGGACCAGGGTTGAGTCATCTATGGTATATCAATGCTTAAAAACAAAAGTGGCATTTTAATAAAGAAGGTTCTTTTTTGTGCCCCTCAAGAATTACTACAGCTTGACTTCTGCTACTTTTATGTAGATAATTTAATTTTGAAAGTTAAAAATTTACTTTTATTCTATAGGAAATGACTCCAAAGTAGATGGTTTAGTAAACTTTGAGAAGCTGAGAATGATTGCCAAGGAAATACGCCAGGTTGTTCGAATGACTTCTGCTAACATGGACCCAGCTATGATGTTCCGACAGAGGTATGACATTGATACGTGTAAAAGTCTTAATATACAGAGTGACATTGAGGATGATATAATATTTATCATTTATTGATCATCTACCATTTGTGTGCTGTACTGAGTGCTTTACACATGTCAGTTTTAAGTAATCATTTATCAGGTAGGTGGTGTTAGCCTTCCTTTTACATATGAAGAAATTGAAGCTCAGAGCAGTCTTTTTTATATAACTTGCTAAGATTTGAGCCCCAGTTTCTATATGCCTTTTTGGAGTATATGGATAGTTCTGAATTGTTATTGTTCTTTAAAATATTAGCAAACAGAAGAAAATTGCTGATACTTACTGAAATTATCACAGAGGACAAATGCTTTCATCTGGTTTCTAACCCAATTTGTAAAGTATTAGTCTTCATATGTCTTTTACTGAATATTTTCAGAGTTCTAGTTCTATCTAATTCATACTTCATGCCTCTAAAACATACTCCTTTTTCTCAAGTTGTAATACTGCTATTTATTTGTGTGTAAGTTCTTATCACATACAAATAAACAGAATTTAGAACGTATAAATTTAATCATGCTTCATCTTTATTAAAAATGGAAAATATTGTATTTATATTAACCTGATCTTCTAAGAATCTTTTTTTTTTTTTTTGGTTTGGGAGACAGAGTCTTGCTCTGTCACCCCAGCTAGAGTACAGTGGAGTCAGCATAACTCACTTGCAACCTCAAACTCCTAGGCTCAAGCAATTCTCCTGCCTCAGCCCTGGAATAGCTAGGACTACAGGCACACACCACTATGGCCAGCTAATTTTTTCTATTTTTTGTAGAGATGGGGTCTTGCTCTTGCTCAGAATGGTCTCGAATTCCTGGCCTCAAGCAGTCCTCCCACCTCAGCCTCCCAGAATGCTAGGATTACAGGCATGAGCCACTGTGCCCAGCCCTAAGAATGCTTTTTAAAGTTCATTTTTAATGTAATAACAAAGGCTTTTTCAAGTTATGTAAAATTTAAAGAAAGTATGTTGTTAAGCTTTTTCCAGTGATTTTTATAATTTTCAGGGTGTAAATTAACATTGGTTTGAATTTTTTGTCTGATTTTCTTTTGGGCCTGTGTGTATAGTTTTGGTACATAAGGGCGTCTAAAATGAAATAACTTGCAGACACAGACACAATTCCTATGGCTTAAAAATATGTACTCTGATAAGAAAACAAAAATACTTGGTACTTTGAAAACCAGAGTCAGAGTTTGTAACCAGATAGAACTAGTGTGTATCAAGATTGGTTTTTTGTTTTTATTTGTTTTGCTTAAATCGATGTTTAGGAGTCTTTGTTTTTATAAGTAGTTGATCTGATGGTTACTCTAGTTTAGAGTTCCTCACAGTATGGAGAAAGGGCTGTGCTAAATCTCCTCTTCCCTACCCACCCCACTTCTGCCCCTTAAGAATCACTACACATAATGAGGGATGTCATTGCACAACAACGTGGAAGCAGAAAACAGTAAGAACCAGGGACCAAAGCAAACCTGGAGGAGGGTTTGTTTGTTTGTTTTTGTTTTTGTTTCATGTTCTTGTACAGTGGCCTTTACCACGCCCTGTTGTCTTACATGGACCTCCATTTACTTATATATGTTAATTTCTTGGTCCCTGAAGACATAATGAATTTGTGACCCTGCCAGACCTGTTGATAATACACTGATTACTAGCCATACTTCAGAAATGAGCAAAAGGGAAAAACTGATGAAGAAATTTGTAAACCTGACTGTTTTCTTGGGAGTAGCCTGTGTTGAGTAGAGTAAGATATGAGGGAAAATAAACATTTATATATAGATTGGACTGAATTTTTCCTGAATCCGTTTTATTTGTCAGCCAATACTGAAATGTAATATCTTTCTTTAAGTCAGTAATTGTCCATTTGGTGGTGTATAATTATTCTGTGTGGATAAAGTAACCCCTTTTGTTTTAATAGTAATCAATTTGCTGACTAAAAAACTGAATCTTTATTCAGTCATACAGTAGCATAAAGATATGCTATATTATAAAGATTTTGATGATATATTTTTACTTATATTTTCAGTTGAATTTGCTTGTCAAAATTTCTTGTAAAACACATTGTCAGAGAAATTTCTGCATTAAAAATGAAATATATATCTTTATGTTCCTTGTTATTTCATCCTGTCATTTAAATGAGTGGCTCAAAAAGCTTTTCAAAAAAATGTTCAAAAATTCTATTGCTTTAAGGTTTTTTCCCCCCTAACAATTTTGAATTAAAAATTTATAGTAAGTAAATATTTTTCCTTAAGCTTATGTTAATTAAGCATTAAAAATGCAATTGGCTTAAAGCATATTTTTCAAAAATATTTTGGGATTTTTTTTTTTTTTTGCCTTCAGTACATACCATAACTTATCTTAGCGTCCTGCATTCCATTAAAGTCATTTTACTGTTAAGCTTCAATTTTTTTCTAGTAAAATTTTTCTGTTCTATTCTGTCTGCATAGTTTCTCTGACTCTCAACTGTTGTCTCTTTTCTGTGCTTTCCTATTCAAATACATGCTTCAATGTTTGTGGCTCTTGCTTACAGGAAGAAGAGGTGGCGGAGTCTGGGGTAAGTGTAGAGATGAACACAACTGGAATGAAGGTTGTGCAACTCTAATGTATACTGCATCCTTTTCATTAATGCACGCACATGAAATAGCATGAATTCTATTAACCCTATCAACCTACATTCCTGATAAATGCCTTTTGCTAACAAGGGGAAAGTAGTGATAGAGCTAGCTTTTTTTTTTTTCACTTTTCCATTATTGACATTCTGTAAGTCCTTTTTAGATTTTAATTTAGCAGGGTCAGTTAGATGATGATGATGATGATGATGACGACGACAACAGTGAATATATATTTTGTGCTTGCTTTGTGCCGTATACTGTTCTAAGCACTCTAAATGAATTATCTTATTTAATTCTCCTACCACCCTAGGAGTAGATACTGTTACTCCCATGGTACAGATGGGGAAGGTAGAGTTGCCCAAAGTCTTACAGCTCATTAATGGTGAATCTAAACCTAGGTAGTCTGATTCTGGAGCCTACACTATTTTATTTAAATGCCACATTTTATAAAAGTAAATAGACCATATAAATGTATAAAAATGGATGAGAAGTCTGTTTATAAAGTTTGCATAGCTATACTATAAAGTTGAACTAGAAAAGGATTTTAATTCCTCTTATCCACTAATGCCATGAGACTTTCAGCATTGATTGAATTTTATTTTAAATTTTTTACCAGCTTTAATTAAAGATGTCCTTATCTCCTTTTAAAATTGTGATAGAATCAGAAACTGCCACCATTTGTTGTTAAAGTAGATTCAGGTCTCTGCTTCTACATAACTGGATGTCTATTAAGAATCATGGAATGTTAAGGATCTTATAAATCATCTACCTAGTCCTTTCATTTTTAGATGAAAGAGTTGGCTTTTGTGGATGAAGGGATTGCATAAAAGAATTTTGTTATTTTAGGACTGTAGTGAACCATGAAGTTAGACACTTTTATTACATATAGGAAGAATTTTGTTGTGAGCCACCTCCTTTACTTGAGTCTTGTCTCATTTGTGGTCTTGTTTCCTGTTAAAGCTTGGTGAACTTGACTTTCCTTCTACCTTATTCCTCCCTTCTCTGTGTGTTTCTCATGTATTTTCTTCTTTATCATACATTTATGTCTTGGTCTTTTCTGGTTCTTCTCACTGAAAATAGAAATTAATACCTGGTATAACTATTCTAAAGAAGGATACTTGAACAATATATCTTAGTGGGTATTTGAAGTGATTAAACGGCTTGTGTTAACACATTCACTACTTATACAGCTTTAGGGTTGTATTGTATGATGCTTGCAAACATTAGTTACTTTCATTTTATATTAGGACAGTTCCTGTTTTGGAAAAAGTTTAGAAAATATTTTACTGTCATCTATCACAATGTTTTCATTTATTAGAATTTTATCTCTCCCTAAATTTGTCAACACCTACTCTTCCCCTTTTTTTTGTATATCACCTAAGATAAAATCAGTAAATATTTGTATTAAAATTTGCTCCTAAATGTTGGGACTTAATTTTACTGCATTTCTTTGAATTCAAGACATCATCAGTTGTTGGGTGCACCATTATTTTATGTACCACTAAGAAAAATCACTGCAGTGTCTTGTTACCACTGAGAATTTTTACTTTATGCTTATTGAAAGAGCTCTTATAGACTTAAGTATGGGTTTTATCACATAACACCATTGTGCATACATAAAAAGGAAAATATAAGCAAAGTAAAATGGTTTAGGTCTTTCTAAAACTTCTTCATATTCAAAATATGAATCCTCTGAATCATTTCTAGAGTCATTCGTTTCTGGGGAGGGGGATTCCCACACAGTATTGCTCTGTGTGCTATCCAGTGTGTTAGTAAGGCAGCGTTTCTTAAAACAAGTCATAAAAGAACTAAAAGCTGCTCGTGCTAGGCTCTTAGGCTGGCTTTGCAAATAATTAGAGCTAGCTTCCTTTCATCACCTGCTCTGGGGATGTTATAGAACTTGTCAGATTCGCTTCCTTCTTGTAATCATTTGGTCCCTGGAGGTTGGTTAAAAGGGTAGTTTATTAATGTCATTGGATTTTCTTCAAAGTTATTCTGCGAGTTTTGAGGTTTCTGCATGTGTAAGCAGTGACAATCGTGTCACAGTTTCTGCCTGACCAATAGCAATTGAAAGTTGCCATCTAGTGTAAGACATGCTCTTATTTCAAAGATCTGAAAATATGACAGGAAAAAAATATTGTAACACTTTTTCAACTATGTCTCACTTAATTTACAATGGATTTTAGTGTCTCTTTTCAACTGGGTATGTGAGCACTATGGTCTATATATTTAGAATATTTTTTAAAACATGAGGCTAATTTCGAAAATCCATAGATACCCTTATTATTTTGGAATGGCAACTGCCTTCAAAATAAAAATCATCTAAGAACCTTGTATTTGCTACTCTTGTTAGAAAGAACAAACATCATTGCAATTGCTGTTTTCCATTGATATAGTTGTAGTCATTGTAGGAGGTTTGCCAAGAAGAATAGAGTTGAGTGAAGTTGTAGCTTATTTGAATTGCAGTTATTTCTACCCAGCTTGCAATTCCATCACATTTAGAGGCTTCCCAAAAGTAAGATCCCAGATCCTAGATCCTCAGTTCCAACACCCAAATATTGCCTAACCATTCTATATGTGAGTGGAAGCATTGAGTAGCTTTTTACTGCATTTCTGATTTCTGACTATATTGAATTGAGTGTAAATGCTATTAATTTTCAGCTAATATCTTACTGATTGTTCTCTTTGAATTTTGGCCAAAATATGGCCACTGGTAAAAATTGGTCAACATGCTCAGAGTGGGCCTGCTGTAGACAGGAATGGTGATGGCAATAACATGTCCAAAGTAGCACAGACAAGCAAAGCTGCTCTAGAAACTTCATTGCTGAAGAATCTTGGTGCAGAGATCTGACTGAGGATGGACTTGTCCTGACCCAGGCTCTTGCCATATCTTCAGAGTGTAGATGGCCTCCAGGGCCAGAGGAATGCTTTTTCTTGTCACAGTTGTGCCATGGGTTGCCGAGTCACAAACACAGGTCTGATGGAATATGTCACTAAGGGGGGAATTGTTATCTTACTCTTTAATTCTTTGCGAAATCTTGTTAATTCAGAACATCACCATGTGTACCAAATGACTTTGCATTAATGCTCTTCATCTTTTAACTCATTTACATCAGCATGCAATAGCATTAACAGAACAAAAATCTTTTAATCTTCAATCTGCCATGCTTAATTCTCATCTTTATAGCCTCTTATTGTGATCTCCATCTTCTTACAGGTCATTGAGTCAAGGCAGCACAAATTCAAACATGCTGGATGTTCAGGGAGGTGCTCACAAAAAAAGGGCACGCCGCAGCTCTTTGCTTAATGCCAAGAAGCTATATGAAGATGCCCAAATGGCAAGGAAAGTGAAGCAGTATCTTTCCAGTCTGGATGTAGAGACAGATGAAGAGAAGTTCCAGATGATGTCATTGCAGTGGGAGCCTGCATATGGTACCTGTGAGTACAAGTTTTTGTTTATGTGACACTAAAGAGCACAAGAAAATAGAAACTTATTTTTCTAGAATTATGCTGGAGTCCCAAGAAAATTGTTAACTTTCACTCACAAAAGATTACTGACATACCCCAAGCATCATGTGATCCTATTAATTAGGTACTGAATTCCATATATTCCTGTTGGTTTACCCTTTGCAAAAAATAGAGGGATAAATAGTTCTTTGCAAAGTTTTATAAAGCTTTTTTCATGTAAAAATTGGAACATAAGAGAGGAGCCTGTTTGAGAACACTTTTATGTTCATCCCTAAATGAAGAGTAATGTAAGTGAAATTTTTACGTTTTTTTATTTCACGGATAATATCATTTACCAAGTAGAAAATATAAGAAATTTGATTAAAACACTAGAGATAATGGGAGTCCTAGAGGTGCCAGTAGTAAGGTAAAACAAGAAGAACAGACACATTCTGATACTGTTAATCTGTAGAAGATATGTTGAAAAAAGAGATCCTGTTCCCAGTACTGGTTTTTTTTTTCAATTAAGTACAAGCAACAGAAGTATATGTCTCTGGATCAAGGAGGTATAAGAGCAGAAAGCAAAGATGGTAAAATATACTCTGTTGTAACCAAAAAAAAAAAAAAATTGTACTTTTTATGTTAAACTATACGCTAAATGTTATGCGCATAAAAATTGCAATAAGATTCTATTTCTGAGTTTCTAATTGACAGGGAGAAATGATAGTCATCATGGATTGACCCTAAGATTGATAAATGATATGGTATTTGAATAGTAATAGAAAAATTATGTCAACATAATAGAAAAGAGAAAGTGGAAATAGAACCAAATACTGATTTTCAAAAATTCAGGTATGATAATAAATTTTAACATATAGAGTAAGGAGCCATTCAATAAACGCTGTAATCAAAACAGAATATCTCAAATGCTTCTACCCATAGGAAAGGGATTGGAGTGTGAGGAAAGAACACCTACTAAAGGATACAGGCAGAGTTTGAGTCTCATTTATTACTATTTGAGTAAGGTTCTCTTCATCTTAGGTCTCTGTTTTCTCAAATGTAAAACTTTGGCAAGGGTTGGGAGTACATTTTATCTCTGTGATTCTTTTACATCAAACCTGTTAAATTTGGAGAAAGAAATAATAAAAGCTAACAATTATTTAGAGCTTTCTACATGCTAGCAACCATGCTAAGCACTTTATAAACATTGCCATTTACTCCTTACAGCAACCTCTGAGCTGTTCAGTTTAGGATTGTATTCTAATGAGACAGTGTACCCCAAAAACGTGCTTAGACAACGATGTTACAACATGTATTATAGTGAAAAAGAAATCACTCAGATATTAAAATACTAGAGGATAGTTAATTATAACTATTTTCTTATCAATACAAGCAATGATGGCCATTGAAAATAATAAATGTATATAGAATTGGAAAGTATCTGGGAAAATTTCTTACCAACATGAGACATCAAGAATAGTGTCAGCCATGTGAAAATTGTACATGTCAAAGGTAAACACTGAAAGACTATATAGAATCTTTAATGGTTATTCATGTTTTAAAGTTCAAACCCATATACATATTTAATTTATTAAAGCCCTTTGTCCCTGCTTTGAGTTATCATGAAAGTTATTTTTTTCCAAGTAACTCAGTATAGACTTAATCATCTTCTGGTGCCTCCCTCTTCCTAGAGCCACCCCAGACTTGTCTTTTGTTTTGTTTTTAAGACAAAGTCTTGCTCTGTCGCCCCAGCTAGAGTGCAATGGCGTCATCATAGCTCACTGCAACCTCATACTCCTGGGCTCAAGTGATTCTCCTCCCAAGTAACTGGGACTATAGGCATGTGCTGCCATACCCAGCTAATTTTTTCTATTTTTTATAGAGACAGGATTTCGCTCTTACTCAGGCTGGTCTCGAACTCCTGACCTCAAGCAGTCCTCCCCCTCAGTCTCCCAAAGTGCTAGGATTACAGGTGTGAGCCACCACACCCGGCCATCTGTCTTTTCTCATAACACTAAACTGTGTCCTATGTTACATATTTAATATTAATTTGAAATGAGAAAACCTGTGAGACTTCCTTTTTTTAAACTGGATTTGAAAATTTTGTTCAGTGCATATTCCTTTAATTTGGCTTGAGAGCCTTTATTTAATTTCTATTGCATAATTGATTTTTAAATGTTAAATTGTCATTATCCCAAGCCTAAACGATAGTTGATTTCTGAGTATTATAGAATTCAATTCTTCCTAATTAATCAGTATGTATGCGGTTTTTAGCATTCATCTGTGAACTCTTTTTTTGTATTTAAAGTAGTCTCTTGGTTATTTTCCTTTGTGCTGTAGCAATTATTAAAATAAGATGTTGGTGAAGTCGAAAATTGGTTTAGTACTGAGAGAAGGGGGAAAGTGTGCTTCATGGCTCTAAGCAAAGATGAATATATGTTGGATTCAATTAGTTGATGACCACTGCACATTGTACCCAGGGGTTCCTATGTTTTGACTTCCTGAGCTGTTCCCTGATTCTTATCACCCACAATATTCTCTCATAATAAAAGCATAATAGCTAGTGTTATAACTGTGCTGAGACAGGTTAAGTATCTATTTTTGCTTTTATCTTGGTGTTTGAAACAAATATATCATGAAGTACTGAGGCTGCACCTGCATTGAAACTACCCTGAATAACCAAAGGGATTAAAAGAACTGCCTTCAGGAAGAATTTCTTTCCTTTGGGCTATAGTATTGATGTTATACAAAGGGGGCAGTTTGTTATTTCTTAAGTCAGGGTTCTCAGTTTTTAATTCTGACATTCATTTTCAAATATTCTAACCATGGACTTATAAAACACTCTCTGGTATTCCTGTGTATAGCTGATGAGGTAATTTCACTTATTCATTCAACGAATACCTGTTAAGCATCTAATTTCAGTCAGTCACTGGCATATAGGGTTGTAGTGGTGAACAAAATACATAGTCCTTACTCTCAAGTTAGTTACAGCCTAATGAGAGGAACAGACATAATTAATTAATCACACAGGTAATTGTGTTGTTAAAACTGTTATCAGTGCTGTGAAGGACAGGTACAGGATGCCATGAGAACATAAAACACAATCTAACCTCTTCACTGCAGGATGTGTGGTATTAGGGAAGGGTTCCCTGAAGTCTGTGAGGAAGTTCATCTAAAAGATGCAGAAAATGAAAGGGAGCTTTCTGGCATAGGGAACTGAACAAAGGCTGATTTGATAGAAACCTAGAGAGTGTGGGACTTGTGAGAGGAAAGGTACATGGTTCAAGGGGGCAGGCTGATGCTAAATCATGCCAGGCCTTAAAGCCCTTGTTTTAGGGATTTGGATCTTTTTCCTGAGAGCAGGGGCAAGTCATCTAAAGGTTTGTGCAGGGCATGTGGAGAAGAAAAGTGATATAATCAGATTGTCATTTTGGAAGAGTCATTTTGCTGTTACATGGAGAATGCCTTGAAGGCATGCTAGTGAGAGGAGTATTTCAGTAGTATAGATGAGAGGATGTGAAATGGACTTTCAGCAGAGTGGTGATGGAGATGGAGCTAATTAAGTTAATGGATTCAAGAATTATTTAAGAAATGAAATTAACAATTGTATAACAACTTTAGAGATGACATTTTACAGTACTTAAATGAAATTTCTGTTAAGAAAAATTAATCTATTTTATTTTTTGTGCTAAAAATAGGTGGTTTTAAAGCAACCATTTATTATCGTCAGTAGTAATAACCTTGCCTTAAAAAGTAGTTGCCTATTTCTTACTCTCTCCTGTTAGTGACCAAGAATTTAAGTGAGAAAAAATCAGCCAAATCATCCGAAATGTCTCCAGTGCCTATGAGGTCTGCTGGCCAAACAGCTAAAGCCCATTTGCATCAGCCCCACAGAGTAAGCCAGGTGCTCCAGGTGCCAGCTGTTAATTTGCACCCCATCAGGAAGAAGGGACAAGCAAAAGACCCTGCATTGAGTGAGTATTCACAATTAATAATACATTCATTCAATTGAAATTTCCGGGTGAGTTAGAATGCAAAATAATTATAGATGATCAGGAGATAAGCTGTTATAGGTTGTGTAATATAATCACTTCATGCATCAAAAAATGTTTCATTTTGCCTATAGGGATTTGATGACAGCATACGTGTTTTAAATGCTGACATTGGAATTCCTATAATGCTGAAATCTGTTGATCAACAGAAAACATAGAGCAATGCATCTTGGGTCCCAAGGGCTTACTGCATTCAAAGGTGTATTTAATCAAATATCTAATGTAGATGCAACCTACAAAAACTATGAAAATGAAGTTGTTTATTCTAAAAAATGACTGTACATTATTTTTTTCATTAATGATCCCTTCTGAAAACCTAGTTAGGAAACAAGAATAGAGTGTAAAATGTATAAAGTATAGACCACACTTTCTTTTTTTTTCCTGTTAGGCCATGTAGACGTTATCCATATTACTTTTATTTTTTGTTTTGACAATATCACTATTTTAGCTTTGAGATGGGAAGCTAGGTTAGATTTGATTCCTAGCATTATTTCTTAGGCCATGCATTACACATAGTACATATGCAGTAGAACTTTGTGAATTTAATTTGATTTCGTCTGAGATACAAAGTTGAATAAGAAATGCCCCCTACTTTGCCAGATTTTCAATCTAGTGATACACTCACACAAACAGATAACTTCATTATAATGTGTTTATTGTTACGCCAGGGGTCTATACAAAACATAATAAAGAACAACACAAGAGAAGCTTTTAGCTAGGCAGAGGTAATGTGGGGCTTTCGAAGAAAGCTTTTTGGAAATTAAGCCTAAGCCAGTTTTAGGTTGATGAGGAAGGAGATAATTAGACAAAGGTTCCAGAGAAGTTGCTTCAGGCAGAGGAAACAGCTTGGTGTTTGTAAGGAGCTAAAAGCATTTTGCTGACTCTGAGTGCAAGTGTATGCAGAATGTTGACAGACAATAATAATTAAAGCTGATGCTTAGGGAGTACTTACTGAGTGCCAGACCCAGTTCAAAGTGCGTGCCTTACTAACTTTATATATTAATTTAGTCTTCATAATGACCCTACAAGATAAGTAGTATATTACCCTCATTCTACAAAGGAAGCAAAGAGAGTCTCAGTAACACCCACTACAAGTAAAGTGACGGAGCTGGGAGTTGAGCCCACACTGACTGGCTCTAAAGGCCTTGTACTAACCACTGTACCAAACAGCCTTCCAGGAAGAAAAGTGAAGTCATAGGTATGCTGAAATTATGATGTGCCATGCCAAAGGAAAGTCATCAGTGGGTGGCCATTGAATAGATTTGAACAAGGGAAAGTTATGATTCAAATTATATTTGAGAAGAAGGACTATAGTAGGGAGTACAGCAAGACTGATAAAACAGTTAATTGGAAGTTGCTCAGGCCTGAACTAGTTTAGTGGCTGTGGAAATGAAGAGAGAATTGGATGCAAAATTGGCAAAGTTGATAAATTTGTTGATAGGTGTGAGAGAGGGACAAATTTAGCTCCGGTTTCTTACTTGGGTGTTATCACCTGAGAGAGGCAGTGTTGTACCAGGTAGCTTTCTTCCCTCTTGTTGTAATATGACTGTTATTTATATGATAAATATACTTATATATAAATGACATTTAATGAAGGGTAGTGTAGGTGTACTGTGATTTAAATCTTTTCATTGTCAAAAGGCTGCTTGTTACTATGCCAAATCCTCACAGAGTTGTGCTTAAATTGTTAAGAACAGTGTCAGTAGCTCTTTAACATTTCTTAGAGAAGATGTATGTAAAAATGTCAGTATATCAAAAACAGTATATCAAAAACATCGCTAAGACCTACACTAAACAAAACCAGCTGTTGGATAAGGGTGATGATAGAACTTTGCAGGAATGTTTCCGGTGGGCTCCATACTATTTTTCTATAAATTCATGATTCTTTCTGTTGTTTACTTCTCTCCTGTAGTGTGAATTTAGTGCTCTTGAAAAGGGCTGGACTGGCAGCCCTGCAACCTCTTCTGTATACCCACAGCACAGATGCACCACAGGTAGTGACAGTGCCAACATCTCCACACTGCCCCTGCCACATGCCTCGCCCTGACTTGGAGAGGCCACCTCTAGAGGGGAGGGAAGAGTTTGAATCCATGTCTTCTCTATTAAGATTTCAAACAAGCGTGTCAATTGTGGGGGGTGGGGCACTGTACTCAGACTGTTAAATTGATTTCCCTTATACCACAAAACAGACAAAGTATTTAACTATTATAATCTGGTCCATGCTGACCAGCTGAATTTGAATGAATAACCTAGAGGTGAGAATCTCTGTATGCCATTACCCAGTCATTTAGTCCCTGTTTGTCATTTACACATTTCAATTGACTACACTAGCCATTGTGCATCATAGCCTTAGTTATGTAGTGATTTAGGCAACTAGACATTCTAATTGTGCAATGATGTTTATTTGTGTCTTTGGTTTTCTTTTTAGGTACAAGTTTACCTCAGAAAGTTTTAGGAACAACTGAAGAAGTAAGTGGTAAGAAATATACAGAAGACACTATTTCTGTGGCATCATCCTTACATTCTAGTCCGCCTGCATCTCCTCAAGGTTCCCCTCGCAAAGGTAAGACAAAATATTTCAAGCTAGTTCTTGTTAGACTAAACAACACTTTTTAGCACATATTTGCTCCTCAGTCTATAGCAATAATAAGAAAGCATTAAGAAAAGTGTAACTCCTAATGCTTACTTTTTGAACTTTCATGTTCTGTATTGAATTGTTCAGTTGCTTTTCAGATATTGTGCACCATGTAGCTAGGACTCCAATATTCAGTGTACAGTCCTTAACTTCTTTGACAGAGGCCAAGCATAGATAAGGATGAAGGCAGAAGTCACAGTTGTTTTGGTGCACATTCTTGATGATGTTATTCATATTTCCTATATTTGGACATTTCTGTGGAGTGTATGCAAATAAAAATTTCTGTAAGAAATTCTTTTTAACCAACTACAAGATTTAGGAAAACAAACATATTTAGGTTGGTGCTTTCCTTTTTTTAGTAATAGAGTATTACCTTTTTATTAATCAGGATTTAAAATAACCTATACCCTTGTGGATTTGTATTTTCGTAATTCAGACTGAAGCTTTGCTTTTCTTGGCTAGCCTGGGTAGTGTACATGTAGATGCCATTTGATGTCAGCTGCATATGTAACATTCTAAACAGGGTGTCTGTTTTTTACATTAGCCCCTCCAAACTCCGTGTATGCAGGCTTGGCATCTTCTTCACAGTTGTAAAAAAATTACATCTTTAAATAATCACAGCACAGTACATGGTCAGAGGGAAGACAAGCTTATGAATTCTTAGAGGAGAAAGAAACTTCCATAGCTTGTTTCAGCTCCAATGTTCTGAGTTTCATCCCACTCTGCAGGGCTCTTTTTTGTTTTTGCCACCTATGTGGCAGTGACATACAGTAATGTGAGACCTGGGTTTGAATCCTGATTCTGTGCCCTGCTATAGCTGTATTACTACAGATAACTTATTTACAAGGTCAAATTTCCTGTCTACAAGATGGGAAAAAGACCATCCAGGGGCCAGGCATGGTGGCTCACACCCGTTATCCCATCGCTTTGGGAGGCTGAGGCAGGAGGATCACTTAAGGCGAGGAGTTCGAGGCCAGCCTGGGCAACATAGCATGAGACCCTATCTCTACAAAAAATTTTTTAAAAATTAACTGGCCATGGTGGTATGTTCCTATAATCCTAGCTACTCAGGAGATTGAGGTGAGAGGATTGCTTGAGCCCAGGAGTTCAAGGCTGCAGTGAGCTATGATCACACCATTGCAGGCCAGCCTGGGCAACAGAGCAAGACCCAATCAATACATACATATATACATACATACATACATACATTCATACATTCATACATACGTACTAAAGAGGACCATCTATTTTAGGAACCTCATGTAAGATTTAAATGAAATAATATTCATAAGGCCTGATACATGGTAAGTGTTTAGTAAATTGGAGTGTCTCTTCTATTTTCCCTGCTGCTACCCCAGGGTACCATAGCCCCATTACTCACCTGTCTTTTTCATCCTTACATAGCTGAGACTGGGTAAAATTTTCATTCAGATTTTACAAAGAAAAGCTTAATAAAAATCAAATAGGATATATAAATAGTATATATTGTAGGTATATTTATAAAGCACAGGTTTCCTATCCTTTTGAGCTCATATATAATTTTGTGAGGCACACAAACTTGTTTCATCTTTTTACTTGTCTGTATAGTGCTATCTAAAGTGCCCTCTATCTGGAACTGGTAGCAGTGCCTCCAGTCAGATAGATGGTGCAAATGAACAGTGTCCATATGCTCTTAATGCTCTTTCAGGAAGAGCTTTACACTCCTCACCCCTTTGAGAGGCTGTTCAGAGTTTCATTCCATTGTAGGCAATTCTCTAACCAGGCAACTGATTGGATCTGATTTGGTGTTTTATACCTGAATGTGACTTGTGGGAAGAGGTATTAAGGACAGGAATTCCTCCATTGCTCTTATTCCCAACAGAAAATCCACACTCGTCACTGGAATAGAGAAGTTTCCTCCATTGTGTCTTTAAATGTTTAGCCAACTCATGTTTATAGATTTGTGAGCTTTTCTTAGTAATGTTTAGAATCCTTAGAAGCCTAAAGAAATTCTTCTCTTCAAAACTGTTTCAAATTGTTCTTGCATATGTTCTATCAAAACCTCAACCAAATAAGATATTTCTATTCCCATAGACAGGTTTTTGCCAGTAGTCTATGACTGAACAAAAATATCATTACACTAAGAGTACGTTATTAAGATCTGTTTCTAGTTCTTGTTTAACTTTGGAATTCGTTGTTTTCTAGTGATTAAGAAAATAAGCCTATCTTCATATTTTTCACAAGGAGAATTTAAATAAGAACTTTTAAAAAGCAAGACATCAAGAGACCTTGAGCATTAATTTCCCCAGTGTTTAAGAAAAGCAGCCTCTCTGCCTTGGAACTACAACAGGATCAGAAATTGTGCTTTATAAATACAATTATTGTATATACTATTTGTATGTCCTATTTGATTTTACTAAGCTTTTTTTTTTTTTAAATAAAAATCTGCCTTAAAATTCTAAACATACATAGTCACTTTTGAGAAATAATTCTGGTTACATGATATTCTTGTCATATTTTTCCTTATGATTTTACCAGCTTGGCTTACTTTCAGTACTTTTTTATCACCAACTTCTTTTGGTCGAGGTAATCTTTCTCCTTCATTCTGTCTTGCAATGACTTGATGTGTTTATACTATATAGTAGATTTTCCATGCATTAGAAAATGTTGCTAGATTTCAATTTTTCAGATATTATCAAGATGTTAGAATTTTTTAATAGTGAAATGTTATATAAACCAGGCTAATTGTGATTCATTGGAAAGAATTAATTGACCATGTCAGGGTTTTTGCATCTCTCCCTCCAGTTGGCAGTATCATATCTGATCACAGCATCCTGCTGCACCTCTCAGGGTCTTCCTCATCCCCTCCTTGTGAGTCCAGCACCAAGATCAGTGGCCAGAGCTGCCCCGGAATAGGTGGGGTTTACTTGCAAAAGAAAATCCTTCAGATTACCAGGAGCACAGCCAAAAGAACAGACAGGACCGAGAAGGCCACTGAGGAGAATAGAGACAGGCCAAGTTGTGAGAACACAACCAGAAAAAGAATGACATCCCCGTTTAGAAGATTTAGGGAAAGAACTCTTTCAAGGGAGAGACTAGTCAACAGCAAAAAAGAGGACGCAGATCACAATCAAGCTACAGAAAGCTGTGAGAAAGTGAAGGATGTTGGAAGCAACATCAAAGATGAGAAAGGGAGTGCCATCTTCAGTTCAAATAGCCGAGGCAACAGTAACACTTTAAACTGCTTCTATACGCGATTCAAGTCTAAAAGGAGGAAGACACTCTGATGAAGTTCCTTATTTAACTTTAGTGTTAAGTTTGTTTTCAGTTATTAATGTAAATGTAGCTTAAATTAAGCCATTTGTCAAACAAAGCTAAGGCAGACAACTTAGTAAAATACTATTTATAAGCATTTTATGTTTAGTATTACAGATCCTCTAGCAACAAAGTCATATTGATTTAAAGTGCCTTATTTGTACATATGTTATCTTACTAATGTATTGAGTTAGTAAACTTTATGCTCTTGTTTTCTGTAGTTTGCTTTATTTCCTACTGATAGCAGCTGGGTCTGTGAGTGAAGGAAGTAGAGGAGGTTTTTTAGGAACCAGTGTTCACTTTCACCATAAAAGACCCAATAGTGATCTAATCAGAACCTTCACTTCAGAGAATTTTATTACTATCTTAGTACTTCAACTGTTTTATAAGCTAAAGGAAATAGAAGTATTTGGGAGGCAAGAAACCGAACCTTGTCTACATATGCTTTTTATGTTATTCACTTTTCACATATCTTTGATTGAGGGAGAAGGAGCCAGTCAAACATAGAAGGTTCAATATTATCTGGGAAACTTGTTTAAAAATGCAGTTACTGGGCATAAATTTGAATTGCCAGACGTGGGACCAGGAATGTATATTTTAATTAATTTGGTAGGTGATTCTTAGATTGTATTTGAGAAATTCTGATCTGAGAGACATAAGGATTAAATTATTTTTAAAACAGAAGCAAGTCTGTTCCATAGAATAAAAGAACAATGATTTTTTTTTCTTTTGAGGAAGAAGTTTTATTTATTTATTTATTTTTAATGGATTTGCCACGTCCATTTTCTTGGTCCCTCTTGAACGTTGACTAATCAGCTCATGGGCACTCACCAATAGCAGTGATTTCAAGTTCAGAGATGTGTGATAGAAGTCAGGAGAGTGGCTTGTCTTGGCTTACCCTGTTCCTGGCCCCTTAAGCCAAGTATAAATCACACATTTTCTGGGTCTTACTTTTTTTCTTTGAAATAGTTAATAAAACCAATATGGCTATTGTGCAATAAATGTTTTCTTTAATGGCTTGAGTTATATATGATTAAACTCCCAAGATTCTTAAAGCAGAGCAGCTTAGATTATTGTCTTCCTCTTTATACATGAAGAAGCTGAGGCCCCGAGAATTCCAGTAACATACACCAAGCCTATAGTTCTTCTTAATGAGATTTCTAGGGATTGGTCCAAAGATCATATACCTATTGAACCTTACTCTGTTCTGTGAACAAGAAGATATGTTTTCTTCTTGGAGACCTACCCCTTGTTGGGATTACTGGGGCATTTTCTTTCTAAACAAAAGTTTTGTTTCTTCCAGTCATCAAAATAGACTATTATGTACTTTAATCATGCTGCAGATTTGTTTTTGGATCCTTCACCTCATTCCATCCCTGCCCCTTCTTGCCACAGAATACAGAAGAAAATCTCTGTAGCTACCTGCTGTGCAGTAAGTGATAGAATAATTTAAAACATGTAGATGCTATTTTTTCGTAACACATACATCTGTCAGTTCAGCTATCTAATATTCCACAAAGTTAATGAAGAAAAAGGAAACTTGGTATAAGATTAAGTCCAAGTCTAAAATAATTCATTTAAAAATACTAAAACAAAGGTGCAGTGGGTCACGCCTGTAATCCCAGCACTTTGGGAGGCTGAGGCGGGAGGATCGCTTGAGGCCAGGAGGTCAAGGCTGCAGTGAGCTATGATCGTGCCACTGCACCCCAGCCGGGGCAACAGAGCTGAGACCCTGTCTCCAAAAAAAAAAAAACTAAAACAATCACTCTCAACTCGGGGCAAGACTTCTTAGGTGGCATAAGCAGAATATCTGGGGTAAGTATATGTAATTTGAGAAGGCAAACATGCAGTTATTTCCCTTGAGTCCTGAATCCCATCCCCACCCGTACCTCAAGGTAGTATTTTGGATTCGGGTCACATCATGAAATATTTACGTTAATCAAAGGAGGGGGAATAGAGTTACAAAGAAGTTGAAAAACTCTTAGACATCTACTTTTTTAATGTTTATAATGTATTTAAGGCCTTCTTGTTTTATTAAATGTTTGTTAGCTGTGTGAGAGCCTGGGGGCAAATATACTTTTAGACTAGTTTTCTCAGTAATACTGGATTTTGACTATCCTTTTTTTAAATTTGGAGTTTGATTGTTATGATGTAGGTAGGTAGGTGAATGGATACGTAGAGGAGTGTGTGGAGAAAATTGCTCCCATTTTATCTACGTAAGTGGGAAGTGGGATTGCTACGACTTTGTCTTCTGTTATTTTTATGGGGTTTCTAAAAATCGTTTCCCTGACTGCCCTACCACCTGTTCCCTTATTTTGTAGTTTGATCGGTGTTCTTTTCCTATTCAGGTTATACACTTACACCATCAGCTAAATCTGACAACTTATCTGACTCCAGCCATAGTGAAATTTCTTCACGGTCCAGCATCGTGAGCAATTGTTCTGTTGACTCCATGTCTGCAGCTCTACAGGATGAACGGTGTTCCTCCCAGGCTCTGGCAGTCCCTGAATCCAGTGGAGCCTTGGAAAAGACAGAGCACTCCTCAGGGAGGGGAGACCATGGTCAGCTTGGCCCTGGGTAAACATCCTTACCCATGTTCACATCACAGAACCCAAGCCAAGTAGCCACTGCAGGCAGTGCTCCCCACCTTGACCTTGGAACCCTTGTGGGGTAGTTGGAAGAGAATCCATAAAAAAAATATGAGGGACAAGCATATATTATCTATACTGAGTATTTAAATAAGTACTATTTTGAAAGATATATGGGGACTCATTTTTAAAGCGTTACTAAATTCAAGTAACTTTATCATTATGTATCTTTTCAATCAATAATTCAAAGTGCACCTGCTATGGATATAGGGGAGGTGGTTCTTGAAATGCTGGCAGTCAGGTTAGAGGTTGTGCAAACAAGTTATGTAATGGAAAGTACTACCAGTACTGTGCACATTGTAGACAGGTTGGGAGAATAGGGCCAATCCTTGATCCTTATTCTCTGAAAGTGTAATTTGGGAAGTAAGAATCATAAGCTAACCAAGCTTAATTCTTTAAAAATTTTTAAATTTCTACTTAGAATCAAGCAAAATGGAAATCATTAAGAAAGTTGATTCTTTACCACTGTATATTGTTCCATCTGTTCTACTTTAATATTATAAGTTTAAGATATAGTAAAGTATTATATTTGTGAAGGTTTCTAAACTATGATTCTCTAGAGCAAAGATCAGCAAACTTTTTCTGTAAAAGTTACATAATAAATACTTTAGAATTCCCAAGCCATAAGGTCTCTGTCACAACTCCTCAGCCACTGTCACACCAGAACAGCCATAGACAATACATAAACAAATAGGCATGGCTGTGTCCCAGTAAAACTTTATTTATAAAAACAGGCAGAGGACTGACCAGATTTAGCCTTGGGCTGTACTTTGCTAACCTCTGCTCTATACTATTAAATCAAGGATGTTCAAACTTTTTTTGTGAAGGACCAGATAGTGAATATTTTAGCATTTGCAGGCCGCATATGGTCTCTGTCACAAATTCTTTGGGTCTTTTTATGCTTTATTTAAACATTTAAAATATAAAAAGCATTCTTTACTCCAGACCATACAAAAACAGGCTATTGGCTACATTTGGCCCATAAGCCTTAGTTTGGGGACCCTTGCTGTAAATCATAGGATTCATTTAGTAGGTAGGTAGTTGGGGAAGTTTGTTGTTTACTTGGCACTGTACTAGGCTAACCTCAGAGGCATATTGAAAAATAAAAACATGGTTCCTCAAATTGGAAATTCTTAACTCTGTATGCATGGAGAACAAGCAATCTAGTATTATGTTGACCAAGAATGAAGATGTACTGGTCCAATAGTAGTGGGTTATCAGAACGTACTAACATTAGTGTCACTAAAGTTGGTATACAACCCCCCACTGCTAAATTTGACTGGCTTAAAAAAAAATTTTTTTTTAAAAGAATGAAAATGTATACTTAATTTTATTCATTTCAGACCTCACCTTTGCATTTTCATTTAAAATCAATACAAGAAAAGTTCTTACTGTGTGCAGTGGCTGTAGTCTCAGCTACTGGGGAGGCTGAAGCAGGAAGATGGCTTTTGAGCCCAGGAGTTCAAGGCTATAGTATGCAATAATCACACCTGTGAATAGTCACTACCCTGCAGCCTGGGCAACATAGCAAGACCCCATGTCAAAAAAATAAATAAATACTTTTTTAAAAAAGAAAAATTCTAAGGAAACCTTGCTAAATATTTGAGTTTCTTTAGTGTATGTTTCTAGCTGAGTATTAACATTAATGCTAATAAGGAGTTTGGTGATGATTAATGGTAGTGTCATTTTTTTTTCACAAGGTTATTCAGGCATGAACACTTGTGGTACATGTTGTATAGTTTCTTATAGGCAGTAATAACTTGAAACAGAGAGAAGAAAGTTTTTCCGCTAATCCAGTAAATTGCTTTTAATTGTATATTATCTCCAATTGTAGATGGACACACTCAAAGCCATGTCTAATCAAGGGTTTAGCTGTCTCATCTTCTGTGAGCAATGAAGAGATTTCTCATGAGCATATCATTATAGAAGCAGCTGACAGTGGTCGTGGAAGTTGGACTTCCTGTTCAAGCAGCTCCCATGACAACTTCCAAAGCCTTCCAAACCCAAAAAGCTGGGATTTTTTGAACTCTTACAGATACACCCATTTGGATGACCCTATTGCTGAAGTTGAACCCACTGACTGTGAGCCCTATTCCTGTCCTAAAGGCTGCTCTAGAACTTGTGGTCATTGTAAAGGAAGCCTAGAGACTAATCAGTTGAGACAAAGTTGGGCCTCCTCCAGCTCTCTGTCTGACACGTATGAAACAAACTATGGGACAGTTAAACGGAGAGTGTTGGAGAGCACCCAAGCCGAGTCATCTGAAGGCTTAGACCCCAAGGATGCCACTGATCCAGTATACAAAACGGTCACTTCTAGTACAGAAAAGGGCTTGATTGGTAAGTTGTATGTTTTTGTTACATCTTTGACATTTCGAGATTAAGTGGTGAAAAAATGTCATTATACGTCTTGGATTTTATTATTACAAAAATCTGTTCTCTCCAACCTTTCTTTCCTCCCTCCACAAACAAATTATTTCCCAAAAATTCATGGTTTCTCAGGGGCTTTGGAGCAGAAATTCAAGCCATTAAAATGAAAAGCCATGTGTGAAGATACTCAGTTAGAGGGACAAGTTTTGTTTTTAAGATGTTTTTGGTTTCATTGAGGAATATTATTGCATTACTGTCCAATAATAATACAGGGATTCTTACCTTTGTTACCTTATAAATTGTTTCGATAATTGCTGTGCATGCATGGTAGAAATGTTGAATATGTTAATAATTTTAAGTAATAAAAGTGAGGGAAAATGTGATGAAGTCCCAAACATTTTTCAGTATACCCTCCTAGTGCACATCCTGAGACTCCAACTCCTGTTTGTGGATTCCATTCTAAGCTTTCCTAGTGTATTCTTTTAGTATTTAGCCATCAAATACTTTTTTCCCATTTCTTCCCTGAATTGTATAAATACTTGGATATAATGGCCCCTGCTTCTCTACTTACATGGAATGACCATACTTTGAATAAATATTATCATAATCAACTCTTAATTCTGAAGAATATTCATAATGTCACATTTAATTACTAAAAATGCAGAAGAGAAGTGTGCTGATTTTAAAGTTACTTGTGAAATTGCATTATACGTTGGGTTTTTAGCTCATTCATTTTTTCCAAGGATTTTTTTTGTTAAAGCCTTTTAGGAGGCCAGGTATCGTGGATCACGCCTGTAATCCTAGCACTGTGGGAGGCTGAGGCAGGAGGATTGCTTGAGCTCAGGAGTGACAGACCAGAGACCAGTCTGAGCAAGAGCCAGACCCCACCTCTACTAAAACTAAAAGTAGAGAAATTTGCCAGGTGTCATGGCACGCTCCCGTACCCCTGGCTACTCAGGAGGCTGAGTCAGGAGAATCACTTGAGCCCAGGAGTTTGAGGTTGCAATGAGCTATGATGACGCCACTGCACTCTAGCTGGGGCAAAGAGCGAGTCTCTGTCTCCAAAAAAAAACCCTTTAGGTAACCACTTTAGGGATATATAAGAATGTGTGTACAAGGATATAAAAATCTCTAGTCCATTTGGGAATATAGATTTTTCTAAATCCTTCATTTCTGGATAACTCTGGGCAGATCACTTACATTCTTCATTTTTGTCTTGTTGCTCTTGACAACCTCTCCACCACCAGCAGCCCTGCCCAGTCTGTCCTCATATGGGAGTGGAAATGCTTTCTGACCTTGATAGTACATGCAGATTTTACTGGTAGAATTGTAGAAATTTCAGTACAGACAAACCTAATTCTGTAATGGGGGAATGAGTGTTAGAATTATTTAGTGGTCTTTTAAAATACATTCTGCTTGTACATAGGCAGTTTTTTGTGTTTTAAAAGTCACTTGCATGATCAAGATATTCAGAGCCATTTGCCCTGTGGGTCCTGTGGATTGGTCTTAATTTCACAGAGCTTCCTCTTTAACCTATTTCTGATGCCTTTTGTAGCTTCTCCTTGGGCTTACAAATTTAGGGGAAAGGATTTAAAGTCACTATTATTTTTAATGTCCACTGAAAATCAGAGAAATTTAATTTGAGGTGAATTTCCTAAAATTATGGTTTTTTCTTCCCTACTTAATCACAATGCAGAAGTTAGAATATTCTTGAAAGAATTAGTTCCTCTATACCAGGAAAGTTAAGTTGTTTATGTGTCAGCACTGAGAACTAGTTTGCCCAGGAGTGCCAGAAAACAGTGGTTCATGTCTCAGGGACAGGGCAAAACAGCCGTTAAACAAATGGCCCAAACATCGTTTCTGTGAAAACTCACTCAATTAATAGAAAATGGATGTTTAGGGTGAACTTTTAAATGTTTCTGACTCAGTCATCTTTAAGGTTGGTGTTACTTCACGAGTTGTCAGTGCTCTTCTATGATATGAGGACTCGACTGCAATGTCATCTCCTTCAACTCCTCTTATTATATTTAATGTTTATAAAACTTAATATAGCTTATGTATTTTAAAACAGGTTTAAATACTAAGTTTATTAAGCTTTTTAAAAATGTTTTTAATCTACTGCCATTCAAATATATTCATTTTGTCTGTTTTTTAAGTTCTATTTCGTCATTGTAATAAGTTTCAGTGGTTTTTTTTTTCATTTCTTATATTTTTCATTAACATTTCCATTGCTTATTTTTTATGCCAGTGTACTGTGTCACCTCACCCAAGAAGGACGATAGGTATAGGGAGCCACCTCCCACTCCTCCAGGATATATGGGGATTTCTTTAGCGGACCTAAAAGAAGGACCCCACCTGCACCTAAAACCTCCAGATTATAGTGTGGCAGTGCAGAGGTCAAAGATGATGCATAACAGCCTCTCTAGACTGCCACCAACTTCTCTCAGTAGCAACCCCGTGACCTGTGTTCCATCGAAGATTGTAACTCAGCCTCAGAGGCATAATTTGCAGCCATCCCATCCTAAACTAGCAGATGTGCCTGATGCAGATAGTGAAGCAGATGGTATGTGGACAAACTACCTTAATGGCTCTTAAATGAATTGCTGAACACATTAAATGGTCTTTACTCTGGTATTTTGTGGTAATTAGTAATGGTTTCTTTAAATGCCTTAAATCTGTTAAAAAGATAAATTCCTAAATATGATGGTGTGTTTTTTAAATGAAAAGGGCAAGCTGCTTGTTTCTGTGTGCCCAGTACCCTTCTGGCTCAAATAGAGTATTCTTTTCTTTGATAAAACAGCAGCTCAGTCTAATAGGATAATTTTGAGAGGAAGCATTTGACATTGGTGGAGTTGTGTTGTACGTTAATACATGGAAACTTGAAACTGCATTTCAAATGCCAGATTATCTGAAATGATACTGTTGATATAGTTCATCTTATTAGCAAAACTCTTGACTGACTTTGTAGCTGTGCCAATAGTTTGAAAAATGGTTTGCTTTATTAAAAGTAAATGAAGTTTTATCCTTTTAAGCAATAGAGCAATAAAGTCATTAAAAACCATTTATGAAATTCCAGTCTGTTGTCAACCTTCAATGTGATCAGAAATCATAAATGTCATTACAGTAAAATCTGGGCCTTGATGTGATGTTTGAGAGGATTTCTTTGTTGAAATTGACTAATTTTCTAAACAGATAACTAGATTATTAGTTGATCTTCATTAATATGCTGATCTTCCAGTTAATTGTATTTTTATTATTTTCAGAAAATGAACAAGTTTCAGCAGTCTAGCTTTTGGATGACCCATTGGAAGACTACTGAAAGTCATGGAGGAGTGGGCAGAAGCACCTTCATGATTCTGCAGGCCATTGCCAACAGTTTGCTGCTGCTACTAATGCAGAGGTTTCATTCCCTGTACTCTGAGCAGTGAGATAGATCTGAGTCATGCTTCCTTCCATGTAATTCCTGCAGATGAGCAGTTCCTCAGCTATGGATGCTGTGCCTGGATCCCAGTCTCCACAGTGCACGCCAGACCCGCCCTGGAACCACAGTTACAGAAAAAAATGTAGACTCAGAATCATCCCCATGTATATCACTATAGATTTGCCTTTAACAAGTCATTTTAAAGATAGTGTATTATTATTTCCAAGGCATAGCTTGGGCTAAAGGACAAATTCAAAATGTCTGCCAATACCAAGGATATTCTTGCGTATTTGAAAAGTAACTTATTATTTGAAGTGTTGTGGTTTTGTTTGTATTTGAGAGCTCTTGTTAGCTGATATTTATGTTTGAAGTCATAGAACTGTCTCTGGTCTGTCCAAACAGAAGTCATCTTTGCAGAGATGATATGCTCGATGTGTACAGAGATATAACTTGATCTGTAGCACCAGTGCAATGTAGGGTCTCAGTTTAAGTGGAATAGGAAGCCCTTTGCAGTTGAGGTGTTAGAAACTTGCTAGTCATGGTGTGGGTGTGGGAGGCCAAATGAAGCTGCTGCAGGGTTTCTTGTCCTTTGGGCAAGGGGAGGGGGTAGGAATGGAGGGGGTTCGAACCCAGATTTCCAAAGAATGAAATTTTGATACTAAATGACATGTATACAAATTCTTCCCAAAGTGATAGTTATGCTGCGTTGTAACTAAAAGTATAAACCCAATAAATAGAGAATGGGTTCTAGAGAGTTCTACACTATAGAAACCCAAAGCTAAAATTTCTCACAACTCAAGTTTGGAGTTCTTTTTATAAAGGAAGTGTAATCATAGGTGTTGTAATCATGAAGATGAATTTGACCTTATGTAGTGTTCTGCAGCATACCACCTCCACAGCACCAGGTTGTGTCCAATCATGATAAACCCTGCAGCTCTCAGCTACCTGCAGTAAAAGTTTATGGGAGAAAGAGGAGCTAGAATTATAGAAATGATTGTCTCTTGGTTCTCAGTTTAGTCCTTAAGAGAATATACCTTTCCGTCCTCTTGGGCATGGCCCTCTTAATTTAAGTAATTAAAATTTCAGTGACTATTTACTGAAAGGTAGATTTTTCACATTTTTACAAATTAAATATTTTATTTTCTGTGTATTAAGTTTAAATTTTTTCATTTGTTTTTTAGTGTAAAGGCAAGTGAGATTTTAATAAACTTCTGTGATTACCAAAAAAAGAAAAAGCCAAAGCCATTAATGTGCACTACCCAGATAAACTTGGAGCCAAAATGGGTTTACTTCTGAATGGTTGTCCATATGTGTCCATATAGATTTAGTCGGTTTGTGACTTCCTTTGTAGGGGTTTGTTCTCTTTCCTAGCTGACTCCTCCATTTCTCTATCTTCCTTGCCTGTCCCCTTCATTTTAAAATCATAAATCAGTTTCAAGTAGTAAATAGTAGTAGTTCATCTTGCCCATCAAAATGATTGTCTCTTCATTTTAGGAAAAATAGCATGTCTGAAAAATTCCCCTGGGGGAGAAACATTTGTCTAAAATTTAAGCCTTAGAAATTAACCCCAGGTATGTCAGAATGAGGCTAGGTGGTTCCATAGCTTTCTTGGTCCTTTGAAATGGAAAGTAACCTGAACCAAAAATCCTGGTTTGAAAGTCACACTGAGGTGATTTGGCTTATAAACAGTGGTTCTCTGATTACAGATTCTTTCCTTCACTGATTTACATAATATTGTTTTTATGTCCACAGCAAAACAAAGTGAAAGATATTTTTGCTATAACCACCTTTTTATCAAGTTTGGGTGTCTATTCTCACCATTTTATATCCATCACTCCAGAAAAATGTGCTGTTTGCACAGTATCTTTATTTAGCAGGTCTTTGAAACCAAATGGAAGCCTTACCTGTCTTTGTCCTTAATGGTGTAGAAACTGTAAATAATATCTTGCACAGAGAGTTGAGGCCTGTGGTTTTGGACTTGCACCTTGTAGCTGCCTTTGTTTTATCTAGCTTTAACCGTGAGTGTTTGGATCAGCTGATCACATTGATCAGGAACTAAAGCCAAATGCTTTGTGACTTGATATGTATGTATCCCCTAAAAAATCATGAGGTTTTGATTTTTGTATTTTAATTTAGGGTACATTCCTGCTTTCTCTTAGTTTGTCATATGACTAGAACAAGAGAAGCCTTAACCTGTGTTTGCTCCAGTTCCAAATCCCCATTTGTTTTGTTTTTATTTTATAAATTTATAATTTCAACAAAGAGACGAGTGCCCTCTGTCCCCACCACAACTCTGATCTGCCAAGATTATTGAAGTAGTAAACCCTCAATGCAAACTTTTGCCAAATAGTAAGTTTCAACCAAATCTCTTCATAATAAAAGATTTGGCGAATTAGTAAATCCAATACATGCTTCCATAAAAGTTTATTATAATTAATAGATTCTCATTTGCTACAAATGATTACTTTCAGTATGATCTTTGGGGAGAAAACGTCTTTAATGAATTTCATGAGGGTGATAAGTCACATTATCATCATTTACATCATCTCCTTGAGAATCTCTCCCAGGTTGAAAATGTGATGGTAATCATGGGGATTTCTAAGAACAAGCCTAATTTTTATAAAGTATTCTTTCCCCTACAAAAAAGGGAGGAGAAAAAGTTTGTTAGTATAGTTAAAACAATGATTGATATTCTAAGTTTCTAAAAAATGTGTTAAAGTTTTTGTATTCTTTTAGCATTACCTTAAAGGCTAGAAAAAAGGGATAAATCTTCAGAAAAGTGTCACAGTACATTTTCAAATTTAAACTTGAACCCCAGTTCGTCTTCAGCATTTGTTGTGCATTTTTAAGTCTTCTTTGTTTTTGATACACACAATGCAGTTGATCTTTTAAAATTGAAACGTGTAAGCTTCTCAGCAAAAGACAAAAGCAAAACTGCACCGTTGTAATAATCAAATAGCAATTATACTGCACAATTCATTGATTGTAAGGTATCCTGTAACAAGCAATGTTTGTCTCCTATTTTTTGATACCTCTTAAACTTATGTCTTTTAGAAAGACAGTGCCTCTGTATGCTTTTTGTATTTTTACCGAGTGTAAATATTTGTTATATTTTTGGTTAAAAGGATGTAAAAGTATCCCAGTCATTCAAGAGTGCCAGTTTGGGACCCATGTTGGTGTGAAAGCCTTATTTTTTAAGTATCCAGAGAAATTGGAGGAGTACAGTTATTGATCATATAGAATCTGGGAAACAGCTGTTGTTTAGGTTAAAAAGATTGTGTTTGGTTGCAAACCAAATAAGAGTGGCTTAAACCCCACTGGGGCTTGTTTTTTTTCTCTTGTAATAGAAAAGTCTACAAGCCAGCTGTCAAGGCTGATACAGTCACTCCACAGTGCTGTCAGGGACTGGACATTTACATCTCAGGGCATCACCTCAGTATTTCAGGAAGGAAGGAGAAGAAATGGCTTAGGAGAAAAGGTGCAAATGTGTGTCCCTTTAGATTAGCAAAACGATAGCTTTTCCAGAAGCTCCACTTGCATATTTGTTCTTACATCCCATTAGTCAGAACTGTGTTGTATGATGGTAGCTGCAAGGGAATCTTGGAAATGATCTGTTTTATCTGAGCAATTGATGTTCCTAACAAAATCAGGATTCTTTTCAGTGAAGAGGGAAAGAACAGATACTGAATGGACAGCTAGCTGGGTCTGCCACAGCATGCACATTGCCTACTCCTTTGGGCTACATATGTAAATATGGCCTTTGCTTTTATGAGATCAGATCCCAGGACCCTGGCAAAGAAGAAAGAAATTCTGCTTTAATACCCCTTTGTAAAATTTCCTCCCAGTCTTGCGTCTGTACCTAGCAAATGTTACTCTCACGATAGCTAAGGCTTCTACCTTCTCCCAGTTCATCTCTTCCTAACACACACCAGGTTTTCCCAGGCCATTCCTTCCCCTGACCATCTTTCCAGTCTCACTAGCTCATTTTTTAATTTAGGAAATGTATTAAACACAAATGTAGTAGGTTGAATAACAACTAAACAAAAATATCAAACCTAATCCCAGGAACTTGTAAATGTTACTTTATTTGGGAAAAGGATCTTTGCAGATGTAAGTAAATTAAACATTTTGAGATGAGATTACTTTAGATAATCTGAGTGGGGCCTAAATGCCCCACAAGTGTCCTTATCGGAGACAGGCAAAGGAAGATAACACAGACACAGAGGAGAAGGCAATGTGAAGATAGCAGAGAGAAACATAGCCACAAATAGTGTGGCTTGTGCTGACGACTACCAGGAACTGGATGAGACAGGAAAGGGATTCTTTCCTAGAGCCTCCAGAGGAAGTGATGTCCTGCCAACACCTTGATTGGGGATTTCTGGCCTTCAGAACTGTGAGATAATAAATTTGTTGTAATTTGTTATAGCAGCTCTAGGAAATGGAGACAAATTACTATATCTATCTTATCTAGGGGCCCCAGTCCCTACAGATAAGGGATATGGTAGTCCAGAAACATACCTCAAGAACCCTCCTCTAACACCCTCCACTCCCAAAAAGCATTTAATAAAGCTAAGAGAGGAACTGGCTATCCCAGAAGCCTCCTACAGCTAGTCAGCCTAATGTTTTTCTCCTTTCAGACATTCTGGTAAGTGTATACTGGTATCTTATTAAGGTTTTAATTTTAATTTCAATAATGATTAATAGTGCTAAGCATCTTTTCAAATACTTGCTGGCCATTTGGATATTCTCTTTTGTGAAGTGTCTATTTACGATTTGTTGCTACAGTATTGAAATACAATTGATTTTTATAATGACCTATATTTAGCAACCTTAATTCACTTAATGCTAATACTTTGTGTATTTTTTGGAATGTTTTGCATGCTCATATCTTTTGTTCATAGTGACTTTTATTTATTTATTTCCAGTCATTTTGCATTTTATTTCTTTTCTTGCCTTATTGCAGTGGCCAGAATATCCAGTACAATGTTGAACAGAAATGGTCAGAGTGGGATTCCTTTCTTTGTTCCTGATCTCAGGGAGAAAGCATTCAAATGTCACCAACGAGCATGGTGGTTGCTTTAGGATTTTTGTGGTATTTATGAGTTTAAGGAAGCTCCCTTTTACTTATATTAATAGTTTGCTAAGAGGATTTCTGGTGCTAAATTTTGTCAAATGCTTTTCTTGAACCTATTGAGATGATCAGATTATTTTTCTCTTACGTGTTAGTCCTGTGAGTTAACTGATAGATTTCATAGTGTTAACCCCTTCCCCCACCTTACCCTGTGCTTTACTAATATAAATCCTACTTAGTTATGTTATTATTTCTATTATCTGTAAATTTATTTTGCAGTATTTTATTTAGGATTTTTGCAGCTGTGCTCAAGAGAGAAATGGTCTATAATTTTCCACCCTTGTCAAAGTTTGGTATTAATGTTAAAATGTCTTCATAGAAAGAACTGGAAGTTGTTTCTTCTTTGTTCTCTGGAGGAGTGTGTGAAAATTGAGCTGTAGCCACTTTAGCCTCCCTGGATTCCACCTCTTGTCTCTTCCACTCTGGAAAACTCCAGGGATCTGGCCTGGGTTTCCCCTCCCTTGCACTATGGCCTGGAAGTTTTATTGAGGCAGTAAACTGGGGCGATGGTATAGCTCACTTCTTTTTGTTTCTTGTTCTCTCAACAATTACTATTCTTAGATGCCCAATGTCTTAAGTGCCATTGTTTTATATATTTTGTCCAGAGTTTTAGTTGCTTCAGGCAGGAGAGTAAAGTGGCAGGTATTCCATCTTGACCAAAAGCACACGTCCATATATTGAATTTTAATACAGCTATCTCAGTAAGTGATAGAAGCAGACACCCCCTCCCCATCAGTAAGGATATAGGAGATTGGAACAACCCAATAAACTTAATCTAATGGGCCTATATAGAACACTGTACCAACAACTGCAAAATATATATATTCTTTTCAGGTGAACATGGAGCATTTATTGAAATTGACTATATGTTAAGCCATAAAATGAAACTATCAACAAATAATAGAAAAAGTTCTCTGACTGCAGCAGAACTAAATTAATAACAAAAATTATGAAATTTGGAAGTTAAGAAATGTACCCCTAACAGTGGAAAGTAGAAATTAATTTGAAATGAATGAAAAGGAAAATATAAATATCAAAATCTTTTGGATATAATTAAAACTATACTTAAAGGGAAGTTTATAGCCTTAGGTACAAATATTAGAAAAGAAGAAAGGCTAAAAATTAAGCATTCTTTTCAAGAAACCAGAATAACAACAAATTAAGCTCAAATTAATGGAAGGAAGTAAAAAATTAATAGCAGAAATTAATGAAATACATAACTTGCAAAGGAAGATTAAAGCAATAAATTGGTTCTTTGAAAAGACATAAAATTGATAAACTTGTGAATTATCAAGTAAAAGGAAAAATGGCAGAACTAACCAATGTTGGGAATGAAAAGAATCATTATAATTATAAAGTCATTAAAGAGGTTAAGATACTTTGAATAACTAAAATATAGATGAAATAAAGAGGTTCACAGAAAAAACACACCTTACCAAAACCATAACAAGAAGGAAAATTTAGTAGTCCAGTAACTATTAAAGAAATTGAGTCTATAATTTAAGAGCTTTTCCACAAAGAAATTCCAGTCCTGGATGGCTTTGCTGGTAATTTCTACAAACACTGACAGAGAAATAACACTGAAATTACATAACAAAATCTCAGGAGTGGTAAGTATTTCTTAAATAAGATACAAGAAAACACTAACTGTAAAAGAAATGGTTGATATATTTGACTATATTAAAATTAAAAACATATTCACCAAAAAATACCATTTATAAGAACAGTGAGACAGGCCATAGAGTTGGAAAATATATTGTTAATTCATATAACCTTCAAAGGACAAGTATCCAGAATATATAAAGTACTTCCATATGCCAAAAGAAAAATAACCCCAACAGAAAAATGGGCAAAAAACTTAAAGAAGCACTTCATAAAAGAGAGGAAATTGTGCAATAAACATATGGAGAGGTGCTTAATCTTATGAAGGACTTCATGTAGGTTTGGAACTGACCATGGGGAAGTGTTAACTGTTAACTGTGCTGCCATCTATGTGGAGTGTAGTGGCAGATGATCTGGGCAGAAAACTTTCTCCTTTGGAAGAAACAATAGGAGCTAAAAAAGGGAGCTGTGGTAAACATACACTGGAGCCACCAGATGGCGCCATGCTACAAAGTGACTCTCGGGGTCTTTGTTTTAAAGAGGGGAGAGCAAGGTAATTTCTTAGCCATCTTTCCAGATGTGTCTGCAGCTGATAGTGAAATATTTTGGGAGACTCTTCCTACACAGAGGTAACGAAATCAAAGCGCTTCCAAACCAGAAAATGTCATAGTATTTTAGATTCTAGTTGGATAATCTTTGGGTAAAAGTGAGTGGACAGTATGGCTGCAGTTTGGAATACTCAATGAGTGTTGGTTTTTTCCAGGGATCCCAAGGGAAAAGTACCAGAAAATACAAATGTCCAACTCTGAACAGGAATGAAAAGCAGGTAACATGCATAAAAACTGATCAAAATTTTAATATACACTGAAAAACAATATTCCAAAGACCCCCCCCTCCCCCGGCAGCAGCTGCTCATGTGTTCTGGCCAGTTGGTATTTTCAGTCTTTTTAACTTTGGCCATTTTGGTGGGTATATAATGATATTTTATTGTGGTTTTAGTTGGCATTTCCCTGATTATTAGTGGGTTTGAGCTTTTCATACTTGTGTGCATCATTTGATTTCCTCTTTTATGAAATGCCTTTTTAAGTTTATTTTTTTCTAATTGATTTGTAGGTGTTCTTTATATATTCTGGATATGACTCCTTTGTCAGTTACACGTATGGCAAACATCTCCCACTCTGGCTTGCTTTGTCATACACTTAATGGTATCTCTTGATTGATGAAGAGAAGTTCTTCATTTTACACTAGAGAGATTTCTTTTTCCTTTATGGTGTTTTTTTTCTGTTTTATTTCAGAAGTCTTTCCCTACTCTAAGTTCATGGATGTATTCTGTATTACCTTTTAAATACTGAAATGTTTTGCCTTTTATGTTTAGCACTAAAACACATCTGGAAAAGATTTTTGTGTGTACTATGAGGTAAGAGTCAGATTTTATACCTCTACCTACAGATTCTTCCTGTACCATTTAGTGAAAAGATAAGGCTTTTTTTCTACTACACTTCAGTGCCATCTTTGCCGTAAATCTAGTGTCCACATATATATTTATTTCTGGGGCCTGTATTCTGTTTTATCAGCCTTTTATCAGTTGTTTCTCCATTCCCCAATACCACACTGTCTTAATTACTCTAGTATTATAATACATATTGATACCTGAGTAAGAAAGTTCTCTGACCCCTGTGCTCCTTTTCTGATATTCTTATATCATTCATTTCCAAATAAATTTTAGAACCAGTTTACCAACTTACACACACATACACCTTCACATATGCACTCAAACAATTGCTATTTTGATTGTGATTTTCTTGAATTTATGTATCAATTTGAAGGAAATTGACATCTTCATGAAATTTAGTCTTCTAATCTGTGAACCTGGTATAGTTCTTCATTTACTTAGATCTTCTATTGCTCTGTTTTATTGTTTTGGTTTAAGGCCTTTCATACTTTTTATGTAAGATTTATTTTTAAGTGTTTGATATATTTGATGCTATTATAAATAGTAGCTTTTAAAATTTCAGTTTTTAATTCTTGGCAAATGTTAATAGAAATAAAATTGATTTTTAATGTTAATCTAGCATCCAACAGTCTTACCAAACCCACTTAATCCCAATAATTATTATTTTAGATTTCCTATATACACATGTAATCTGCAACTAAAGACAGTTCTATTTTTTCCTTTTTAATTCTTATACCTCTTATTTTTTTTATTGCTGGCAACTTTCAATATAGTGCTGAATAGAAGTGGTAATAGGGAAAAACTGTCAACATTTCACCAATAAATACACTGTTTGCTGTAAAGTTTTATATATTAACTCTGTCAGATTAAGAAAGTTTCCTTCTATTCCTGGTTTGCTAAAACTTTTTAATCGTGAATAAATGTTGAACTCTATTAAATGCTTTTTCTGCATCTATTGAGATAATTATGGGGTTTTTTCCTCCTTTATGCTGTTGATATGTCATCCTAGTTACTATGACTGTGTAACAAATCAACCCAAAATTTACTGGCATGAAACAACCATTTATTATGCTTATTTATGGATCAGAAATTTGCACAGGGCTTAGTAAAAGCTGGCTTGTCTCTGCTCCACAGTGACTAAGGCCTTAGCTGAAAAACTCGAAGGCTGAGGACAGGAATTACGTGAAGGCTCGTGGCTAGGAGCTGATGCTGGCTGTTGTTTGAGGCCTCATGTCTGACCACATGGCCCTCTCTATGTGATCTTGCCATGTGGACTGCTTTGGCCTTCCTTAGATCATGGAGGCTGAGTTTTAAGGGTAAGCATTTCAAAAGAGAGAGCCAGGCAAGCCATATCACTTTGTATCACCAGCCACTGCAGTCATGCAGCATCACTCTACCACATTATATTTGTTTTGGCAGTCATAGTGTCCCACCCAGGTTCAGCAACAGAAAAGCAGAGAAAATTGTCGATGAGAAGTAGCAAGGTTCTGGAAGAGCACATGGGACAGAAAACATTGCTGTGGCCATTTTTGAAAAATACAATCCAATACACATGGTGACCTGGTGGTCATGCCCTTGTATAATCCCCTTGATTATGATTGGGACCCAGGACTTTCTTCGAACCATTAGAAAATGGCAAAAGTGATGAGATGTAACTGCATGAGTATGTTATGTTATATAAGACCATCTTGCCAGCAAACCGGCTCTAGAGACTCCTTTGCTTGATGAAGTAAGTGGACATATTGAGGAAGCCCATGGGGCAAGGAACGCAGGAGGCCTCTGGGAGCTAAGGAAGACTCCAGACAACAGTCAGCAAGAAGCCAGAGCCCTCAGCTCTCCAGCCACGGGAAATGAATTCTGCCAGCAACTTGAGTGAGAATGGAAGCAGCTTCTTCCCTAGTGAAGCCTAGACAGAAACAGGCTGCACTTCAGGGATCTCTGAAGATCTCACTGATCAAATATAGTACTCATCTTTTCTAAATTTGAATTTCCTCGTTGGTTTGTAATGATAATATTGGTATCAATAGGGTCCCAAATGAAGTTCATTCTACTCTGATTAGCAGAGTGTATATTTCATACCTGCATGCTTAAAATAGATTTTTATGACATAATCTTTTAAATATATAATATTTCAAAAAGATTTCTTTACAATTATTAAAATATGTGATATTAAATTATTAAAATTATTAAAATTATTATCTTTGTCAACAGAGATCTTGATAATAATTTTAATAATTTAATATCACAACCAGGAAAACAACCCAATTAATGGGCAAAAGACGTGTATAGACATTTCTACATGGAAGATACACAATTGGCAAATAAGCACATGAAAAGGGGTTCAACATCATTGATCATTAGGGAAATGCAAATCAAAACCACAATAAAATACCACCTTACACCCATTAAGATGGTTACTATCAAAAAAACCAGAAAATAACAAGTGTTGGCAAGGATGTGGAGAAATTGGAACCCTTGTGCACTGTCGATGGGAATGTAAAATAATGCAACTGCTGTGGAAAACAATGTGCCTCAAATAATTAAATGTAGAATTACCATATGACCAGCAATTTCACTTCTGGGTATATATATTCAAAAGAATTGAGAGTAGGGTCTCAAAGAGATATTTGTACACCCTTATTCATGACAGCATTGTTAACAGTAACCAAGGTGAAAGCAACTCAAATGCCTATCAATGGATGAATGGATAAAATGTGGGAGGCATGTATTAGGATATTATTTAGCCTTAAAAAGGAAGGAAATTCTGACATGCTCAACAATGATGAACCTTGAGGACACGCTGTGTTCAGGGGTTAAACAAAGCTCCTCTTATTGATCTCCTTGGCTTGGATTTGAGAGTCCAGGGTTCTTTTTCTTCCCTGATGTCAGCACCTCCCCTTTCTGCTTGGCAGTTTGTGAGCTCAGGAGATATAGTAAGCTCTCAGATACAATGAATAATCAGATAGCAGTCAGGTGCTTCAGTCTAGCTCAAGCTGCTCTTGAGCAAGTTCCTCGGACTCTTGGTGTTTCATAAAAAAGGGGGATTTACAAGGACTAATGAAAGAGAGAATCAGCATAGGCTTCTGGTGAAACGGGTGGTAAAAATGCTAGTATAATTATCTCTATCTTCCTTAAGAAATAAACACAGAAAGTACAACTTCCAGCATAGGTTCAATTATTGATTTATTCATTAGACTTGTATTAGCTCCAGGTTCCCAAAAGCACTTTACAGCCTGGCCTTACAGGGGAGGGGGAAGGGGATCTCAGAGGAAGTTCTGCCAGTGGGGTACTGTAAGGGCTTTGCTTATGCAACCTCGTTGTCACAACCATCCTAGTAGAGAACTTTTACTCTCCCAATTTCATAGATGATGGAACAGATGGTTAGAGAGGATAAATAACATGCTCAGTTATTTATTCTAGGTATTCCCTGGAATGCTGAAGAATTAGGACACAACACCCCCAGGGCTCTTGAGCTCTCCTTCCAACTCTCCATTTGTCATTTCAGCCCTGTCTGTGTTGGCCTCATCCTTCCCCATTGCTGACAGGTTTTCTTCAAGTGCTGGGCTATGGAATGTCCTGGGGTCATGCAGGAACTGACCTTGACCTACAAGCTGAGAATTCAAGGGAAGGCCTCAACACTGCCATCATGTACACACATTTGGGGTGGGGGGCTGGTTATTGTGGCAGTCCACCCAGAATCCCACAGATTGGGGAATTATGAATAGTTGCCCTTAGAAAGGGATTTGGGGAGTTGTTATAAGGCAAGGAAAGGCAGGAAAGCTTGTAGGACAGAATGCAGAACTGGGGTTAAGTCTGATAGGTCAGCTACTGCCGGTGCTTATCTCTGATGTCTCAAAGGGGACGGCCTTTTACATAGGTGAGAAGAAAGGCAATGGCAGAAAAGAAGGATTCTAAGCCACTCTGCTGGACTTACGGGACTCTGTCCTTGTCACCTCTCTGGAAAGGAGAACACCTGAAGCCTCAAATCTTTTGCTCACTAGGAGCCTAGACCCAACACTGCATTCCATGCCCTGGAGACCCAGGAGGACACTGCACTCTTTAAGCCACATAGTGTAGGCAGGGTAGGGTTCAGAATGAATGACTTCAAAATATGTTTTTTATTTGAAAATAAAAAATACTAAAAAGAAACTAGGCAGTAATCAGAATGCCATTAACAACCTAGTACAGTACCTACCCTGAGGTCTAGGCCACAACAGTTAACTTGCTGGCTTTGGGGAGGTCCAAGGCCAGAAAACAGTTTCAGTGTTCTCCAAGCGGTGGGAGGCCACAGAGGCCCTGGCAGGCCTCCAGACCACAACCCAATACCTGTCCCCTCTCTGAGCTTCCTGGAACAGAGCTCTGTGGCTGCATCTCATCTATGACGCTGCTCCTTAAGAAAGCCATGAGCTTAAATAGAATCTAAATGTCTAACCTTGGTGATGATAGAAAAATAACCAATTTTAAAGCTTGTTAGCTCTTTAGCATGATGAAGCTCCATGGTTTCAGGGAAATGAAGAACTTGACAAGCTGGAGTTAAAGCCCAGGGTCATGTTTCTCCGTATATTTTGCACTTGTGCAATCTCGGTGCTGACTAGCAACTTGATCTCTAGTGCCCTAGGGGATTTTATGGATAAGACACAAGAGACCATTTGGAGTTTGGGTTTATTAAATGTGTACAACTGCCCCAAACATGCTTCTGTTCTCATGGGAGTTGAAACCGTCCATCACTGCCCATTGGTTTTTCCCTCCTTCTCTGGCTGCAGCCCACCACAAATATTTCATGTGTTAGTCTTTCTTGAGTTTTGGGTTTTTTTTTTTCTTTTTGGCACTTTAAAACATGGTAGTAAAATACACATAAAATTTACCATCTTAACCATTTTTAACTGTACAGTTGAGTAGGGTTAAGTACATTCACATTGTGTAAGCAATCTCCAAAACATTTTTATTTTGCAAAACAAACTCCATACCCATTAAACAATTCCCCATTTCCCCCTACCCCCAATCCCTGGCAACCACCATTCTGCTTACTGTGTCTATTAATATGACTACTCTAGTGGATATAAGTGGAATTAATATGACTACTCTAGTGGATATAAGTGGAATTATATTTGTCTTTTTGTGACTGGCTTATTTTGCTTGGCATCTCTCTGTCCTCAAGGTTCATCCACCTTGTGTCAGAATTTCCTTCCTTTTTAAGGCTGAATAATATCCCATTGTATGTATATACCACACTTTATTTATCCATTCATCTGTCAATGGACACATGGGTTGCTTTCACCTCTTAGCTCTTGTGAATAATGCTGCTATGAACATGGGTGTACAAATATGTTTAAGATCCTGCTGTCAATTCTTTTGGGTATATACCCAGAAGTAGAATTTCTGGATCACAAGGTAGTACTATTTTTAATTCTTTCAGGAACCTCCATATTGTTTTCCATAGCAGTTGCATTATTTTACATTCCTACTGACAGTGTACAAGGGTTCCAATTTCTCCACATCTCAACATTATTTTGTTTTTTTTGCATAGCAAACGTCCTAATTAGGATGTAAAGTTGTATCTCATTGTGGTTTTGATTTGTATCATTTCCCTAATGATTAGTGATGTTGAGCCTCTTTTCATGTGCTTATTTACCAACTGTGTATCTTTTTTGGAGAAATGCTATTCAAGTCCTTTGCCCATTTTCTAATCAGATTGTGTTGTGGTGGTGTTGAGTTATAGGCATTCTTTACGTATTCTGGATATTAACCCTTCATGAGACACAGAATTTGCAAATATATTCTCCCATTCCATAGGTTGCCTTTTCACTCAGTTAATTGTGTTGCTTGATGCACAAAAGTTATAAATTTTGATGTAGTTCAATTTGTGTATTTTTACTTTATTTGCCTGTGTTTTTGGCATCAAATCCATGAACTCATTCCTAAATCCAATGTTGAGAAGTTTTTACCCTATCTTTTCTTCTAGGAGTTTTATAGTTCTAGGTCTTTAATCCATTTTGATTTTTGTATGTGGCATAAGGTAAAGATTTGACTTCATTCTTTTGCATGTGGATATCCAATCTTCCCAGCACCATTTGTTGAAAAAAGAAAGAACTGTCCTTTCCCCATTGAGTGATCTTGGCACCCTTGCTAAAAAAAAATTTAAAAATCATTTAACCACACATGGGAGGTTCATTTCTGGACGCTCTATCCATTGGTCTATAAGGTCTGTCTTTACGCCAGTACCACACTGTTTTGAGTACTACCAATTTGTAGTAAGTTTGGAAATCGGGAAGTATGAAACTTCCAACTTTGTTTCCTCTAACTTTCTTCTTTATCAAGATTGTTTTGCCTCTTCAGGGTCCCTTGAAATTCTATAGGAATTTTAGGATGGATTTTTACTATTTCTGCAGAAAATGCCATTAGGATTTTGATGGCAATCATATTAAATCTGTAGATTGCTTTGGGTAGTATTGACATCTTAATATTGTCTTCCAATCCAAGAACATAGGATGTTTTTTCATTTCTTTGTGTCTTTTTTAAATTTCAGTAACATTTTACAGTTTTCAGAGTGCAAGTCTTTTGCCTCCTTGGTTAAATTTATTCCTAAATATTTTATTATTTCTGATGCTATTACAAATGAAATTGTCTTAATTTCCTTTTCAGATTATTTTTAGAGTATGGAAACACAACTGACTTTTGTGCATTGATTTTGTATCTTGCAACTTTGCTGAATTTATTTGTTCTAACAGGGTTTTCTTGTTAGAACTAATGGGATCATTAGGGTTTTCTATGTATAAGATGTCACCTGTGAACAGACATTATTTTACTACTTCCTTTCCAGTTTGGATGCCTTTTATTTCTTTTTCTTACCTAATTGCTCAGGCTAGGACTTCCAGTATTTTGTTCAATAGAATTTGTGAAAGTAAGCAACCATATCTTTCCTGGTCTTTGAAAAAAAATCTCTCAGTCTTTCATCATTGAATATGATGTTTGCTGTGGGCTTTTCATATATGGCCTTCATTATATTGAGGTAATTTTCTTCTATTCCTAGTTTTTCATTTTTATTGTGAAAGGCATTGACTTTTGTCAAATACTTTTTCCGCATCAATTGAGATGATCATGTGATTTTCTCTTTCCCTTTATTAATGTGGTGTATCATATTGATTGATTTTTATGTTGAACCATCCTTGTATTCTAGGAATAAATCCCACTTGGTCATGGTGTATAATCTTTTTAATGTGCTGTTGAAATCTATTTACTAGTATTTTGTTGAGGATTTTTGCATTGCTTTTTTCTTGCTGCTCTTAAGAGTCTCTCTGTGTTTGATTTTGACAGTTTGATCATAGTGTTTCTCAGTGTGGCTTTCTTGTGGTGTATCCTACTCGGGAGTTCATTGAGCCTCTCGTATTGATATTTCCATTTCATTCCTCCAACCTGGGAAGTTTACAGGCATTATTTTTTCAAGTAAGCTCTTTCCCCCTCTCTCTCTCATTCATCTTTCTGGGACCCTCATAATGTGTATATCAGTAGACTTAATGGTGTCCCTGAAGTTGCTTAGGCTCTGTTCACTTTCCTTCATTCTTTTTTCTTTTTGCTCCTCTGACTCAGTAATTTCAAATGATCCGTCTTCAAGTTTGCTGGTTCTCTCTTCTGCCTCATCAAGTCTGTTGTTGAATCCTTCTAGTGAATTTTTCAATTCGTTTATTGTACTTTTCAGCTCCGGAATTTGGTTCTTTTAAAATAATTTCTATCATCTCTGTTGATATTCTCGTTTTGTTCATAAATTGTTTTCCTGATTTCATTTAGTTGTCTGTGTTCTATTTACCTCACTGAACATATTTAAGACAGTTGTTTAAATTCCTTGTCAAGTTAGAAGTCTGTATTTCTGGAGATTTATTTTGTTCCTTTAAATAGGCCATGTTTCCTTGTTTCTGTGTATGCACTGTGATCTCTTGTTGACATTTAGGCATTTGAAGAAACAGCCACCTCTCCTCATCTTTACCAACTGGCTTTGTGTAGTAAAATGCCTTCACTAATCAGCCCAGTGAAAGACACAGCATCCCCTCAAATCTTTTCTGGGGATGTGTCTTTCCTGGGACTGTGTGTGTGTTTTACTTGTATTTCATTATACTTAGGTTTCACTTGTATTCCTCTGCCTGTAATCTATCACCCAAAGCGTGCATTCATCTGCCTGTACCTGCTGCTCTAGTGTGCCATAGCAACCTCTGCTGCTCTGCAGCCTCCAACCTTATATCCAAAGAAGTATGGCACTGTTCCCATTAGAGCTCTGAGTCAGGTGAAACAGAAAGTAGTACTGTAGGCCACCCCCAGATAAACTAGAAAGTTATAAGCAAGTTCCACTCTTTTCCTTTTGTCCCAAGGGAGAAACTGGGAATTAGGCAGTTTCCTTTTGACAATGTCATCCTGCACCACAGAAGGGGTAGAGCACAGGTAAGCAAAATGCCACAAAATTTTCTACAATTTTGAGTTTGACCTTTTCTTGCTGAGGCATTCCCTTCTTGGTGCAGCTTAACTGGTTTCTATAATAGAATTTTCACAAAGCTATTTTAGTCCTAATATTGTCTTTTCAGTGTTTTCCTTGGGGGAACAAGGGCCTGGAGCTTCCTAATCTGACATCACCACTGTAATCTTTCTTTTTTAAAATGTTATTTTGTTTTATTATTATGAAATTAGTAGAAGAGCATGAAATCCAAACCGTATAGAATGACAGGCAATGAAAAATAAGTCTCCTTATCCACTTCTTCCCAAGGCCCATTCCCACTTCCTTAATAACAAACAACTACTTGTAGCCATTTGTATTTTGAATTCTTCTGAAGGTTACCCTCCTTAATTCTAAGTCATGTAGGCATACTTTCATTCCTTGATTCATCAACTTTAAGTCATACCAACTATTTTATGCACCAAAAGATAAGGCTTGTAATAGATTTACTTGTCCTTCTTTCCAGGCTTTGTTACATTTTTACATTTTAATGTCTCATTTGTTTGCTAGAAATTTACATATTTTAACACACATATAGAAAGAATTCATGAGTTCTGAGTATGTACATAAAGGAGGTTAACATTTCCAGTCCCATTTCTTTCCCCCACACCATCCTCTGAATTGCTTTCTAAAATGTACATTGTTTTGTAACTAGTCTTTCATGCTTTCACTTAAAAAGGTATTTAAATAGTGTACTTATAATTCATTGTACAAGAAGATACGTGATGAGCTTTTAATGAAATACAACTGTCACTAAAACTGCCTCTCAAATGGCATTTCTTAAATTTCATTCAAAACCTATTTACTGAATGCCTCCTACATGGCCAACTCTGTTCTAGGCACTTGGGGCACATCCATCAATTGCTCAAAATCATATCTTTGGATGTTTTTGGTTTACACAAGTCTATATGGAATTGTCTTTCCTTTTTGTTTGTTGATGGTAAGATGCATTCTTCACCATGACTAATGTCTTCTCAGTTTCAATATCATTGTCTCAGCATGGTGATATCTTAAACTGCAACTTCTCTCCTAAATCACCAGCTGTTTGTCCAGGACACTTAACATTTTCTAATATTTTAGGTCATTCACTTATTTGACTTAATGTCTCCCTCTCTGGACCCCCACCACTAGAACAAAAGCTCCTGCAGGGTAAAGGAATTGGTTTTGTTCACCACTGTACCCTCAGTGCCTAAACAAACAGTACATGGGCACCTATGTTCAATAAAAATTTTTTGAATTCATGAATACAATTATAGAAATTTAAATCCTCTTTTAAAGTGAAAAGGGATAAAATTGTTTTTGCATGATAGGAGTCATAACTGAAAATACAAGAATGCAAAAAAGGTGCTCTAAGTGAATTCTGATAAATAATAATTTCTAGAAAGAAAGAAACAAATGAAGTGAAAGAAAAGGAAAAAACAACCAGGATTGAAAGAAGACATTTATTGAATCAAAATCAATACTTTCTTTTTAATATCTACAAGCCAACACTGAACTCACTTTATTCAAGGATGAACACAATGTACAAAAAAAGGATGCTTATATTATAAAAATAAGTCAATTTTATCTTCTGGGTGCTGAGCAGAAGTCATTTTAACTAAAATCAAGGCAAACTTGTTCTCTATAAAGAAACTGCTGTAATTTAGTAACAAAAGTGAAAGCTAATGTACTCACAAAGTATTTTTAAAGGCCCACCGATAATGCTGCACTGGAAATGCAGAGCCCAATGTTAGCTATCGTCAACATTTCCACTCTGTTTATTGGCACCACTTCATGCCTACATCATGGGAAAGTACCTCTCTTTTACAGAATGCAGATGACTGCTAACAGAATCCGTGTGATTAAATTTTCATTTGGCTTCCCTTAACAGTGGTTAGCATATATTTCAGCAAAGTATTAACTGTATAATGAATTTTTAGTAAAATCTTATTTATTTAGTTAGCTTCAATTTAAAAATGAGATACATTGCTATGGGGAACAAATGACCTCCCAAGATTTACAAGCAATCCCATTTATAAATGTGGAAAGCTGCCCCCTTCACACTCAAATATCCTCAAAGCCTCCCTAAAAAATGTATGTCCAAGGTTAATACCTAACTTTTTTTGTAATTTTGTTTCTTGATTTTTCTGTCACCTTCCCAGGCACTGTTGGCATGTGTCCTCTTGTACAATGTAGTTACTGTGCCTGTGGAGTTGGTGGCAGCTGCAGAATAGTTACACGCTGAAGAGCCCAGCGTTTGGCTTGCCTTGGAGATACACTCCAACACCGGCTGTCCTTGGAGGAGCAGGAAAGATAGCGATTGGAAAAATGAATAAAATCAAATCATGAGTTGGGAAAAAGGGACCATGGCTCCCTGTATTGTAGTTCCGGGAGTTACATGACAAGTAGAAAAACTGTACTAATTTAAAGAATCAAAATAGAAGTAAACTAAATAGCATCAGTGCTGATAATGCCAAGAAAATCCAATCTGTCTTTTAAAGAGCTTGCACACAGCAATGTCCCTGGCAAGAAACTGACCCTGGCTGAGCAAAATGACAATGGTACTCAGGCAAACCCCAGAATGCAATGTCCACACAGTAAATTAAAGTTTATAAATTATTAAACAAACTGTAAAATGCCTATTTTGAGGAATCCATATGTTTTTCCTTGACAGATTCTCTCTGGGCTCAGGAATGACACTTACGAAGGTTCAAAATTGCAAAATACTAGGTGCCCCACCAGACTGGCTAAATTAAATACAAAAGAATTGGGATAGAAGTGCTTTCATGTTTTGCCTACATAAGCCTAACATTTATTCAATTACCTATTTCACAGAACTTGGGACTAAGGTAAGGTAAAAGTTATAAATGAAAGCAGAAGAGAAAATGATCCCTATTCCTTTAATTACCTAATTATAGTTCTCTAAGTAAGTTTTCAAGTAAGCCCCATTTGTTGCGTGAAATGTTAATCTTACCAAATGTATTCAGAAAGTCCTGAATTGGACATAGGATTTAAATGTTTTAATGAGAATACAAACCACTGACTCTGGCTTAACACTATAGTCTAAGAGGGAAGAAGAGACCTTTACAAAAATATACGAAATACACAAAATTTGTGGAGGATAAACATATACTGGAACCTGAGCAAAGGCTTCTCACCAATCATAAAAAGTCACCATATTGGTTGTTTTCACTGGCAACAATTTAGCCAGGTCAGTGTGTTGCTCTTGGCAACTGCCATGCCCCCAAAATATGTAGAATACAGAAAGGCCAGTGACTCTGGTGGTCTGCAGGTAGCAGTATAGGCCAGAGGTTCAACAAACTGCTACTGGAAAAAACTGGATACCATAATATTAAATATAAAATAAAAACAAGCAAAAATAAAAGCAAGTAAGTACACAAATGAACAGCTAATAAGATGAAGATGCTCAGAATCAGACTGGAAGAGAGTATTACCACAACACTCAGATACACAACCACACCTGTTTACAATCACAGGTCCTTGCTCTCAAAATAAATATACTGAACATTTACAACAGAATGAATGCCTTATGAATGCAAGCTTTTCTTTTATTGCAACTCTAATCAAATGACCAGAAAGTCATACTTCTAAAATAAACTACAAGATATATTTCTCTGTGAAGATGATGTGCCTTGGTGCCAAAGCTAAACTTTCTATATCTAATAGCAGCAGTATCATCAGCCCAGGGCAGCAAAGAGATTTTCATTTCTGGCATCCCATGGGCTCCCATCAAAACAACTTCATAAAGCATGCAGATAATCTATTCTGCTGAAGTTTCAAAAACAAATAAAAATGATCATTGTGCTTGTGGGTCTCATACCTTCCAAAATATACATAAATGGTGGTAAGTTAACAAATAATAGCAGGTCCTTCCTTTCTAATAAAATCATAAGGCAGAGGGTTGGTGATGAATAGAAAAATGTTTAAAATGGAAAAAAACTGCAAAATGGTTTTAGCATTCACAAAACAAAAATCATGCGAAGATCAGATCCATATTGATTAAACATTAGATATTCAGCTACAATCCAAAGAACTCTGTCCATGAGTCCAAAGGCATGCATGCCAGCTGAAGGAAATGTAGGATTCATCTGACAATATCTTCTTCAGAGCAGAACAGTAACGACGTGTCACTGGAGTAATCACAAGAGGGTGAACAAGATGCCATCACACTTCTTTTTTGTATTTAAAAATAAAAGAAACCGCAATCACAAGACAAAAAAAATTATAGAATAGTGGACAGAGGAAATATAGAAATTCACAATGACCTATAAAACCAAAAGGAAAATTCAAATTATTTTTATACTTCCAGGGTTCATCCTTTTTAATAGTCGTCTTTATTTTTAATTTGAAAAGTTTATAATGAAAGATTTATAAATAAAGTATTAACTATAAAATTACTTCATTACTCATGAGATTACCTACAGTATCAATACTCAAAATAATAATTTCACTCTTGTTTGAAGGACACATAAGAAGTATCTTGTCACCAGAATCTCAGGCAAAGCCCCCTCCCCAACCAGAAGTCTTAAAGCATTTAAAGTTCTTCATAACAAAAAGAACAACCTAAAACTTATATTCAAAAAGCAGTAACTGCACCTAGCTGAATAAAGTAATTTTGACTTTCCCAGTGAGCTTACAATTAAAAAACAAAATAAGAGAACAAAACATATAGTTTTTTAACCCCAAGACTTAATTAAGGTTATCCATGGTGTCAGCTATTTGTTGGCCATGTCTGGCCTTGAGGTCCCAGTCCCCAGATCTGAGGCACTTACTGGAGAGGGGACCCAGGGCTATCCTGCCTTCGTGTCCACGAGCTGCATCTGCACATTGGCAGACATTCCACCTCCATAGCCTCCCTTGGACTGCATCTGGTTCTGAATGGAGCTAACCTAAAATAAGACAAAAACAGAACACAAAAAAATGGAAGTCAGGAACTAGGTTCAGTACAACCAAGTGATTCTTTTCCCAACATTTTAGCTGGGCTGCTTTTTCAGGGCAGTTTTGTTGAAAAAGATCTGTTATTTTTTTATACAGTTAAACAAACAAAATTTCCTGGTTATAGGGGCAAATGGTGAGGCTAGTAATTGAAACATTTTTTTACAACTCCTGCTTCCCCCGACTTTCTCTATTTCCCAGATACTAAAAGTCAGTTTTATAATTCACAAGGTACTTGGTAACATTTCAAAAAGTCAAAAATATACAGATCAACTCAACTTTCTGTTCCTCAATTTCAAATATTTTAATTTATAGACACCTCACATATATGATCACCTCATATAAATAGAATAAAAGACAAGAATAAAACACAAGAAATAAGTATTTAAAAACAAGAAAGAATAAAAAACAAGAAAATAAGTATGAATGAAACTGGACCAGCCAATGATAAATCTTCAAAGTCTACATGGCAAAATTTATAGACGTAATATAGGCTGATAAAGTAAAAAAAGTCCAAGAATCCAAAGACAGATTGTACTCACAGTTTACTTATTAATATTGTAAGTGGGTGAACTATTTATCTCCTCTAAGCATCAGGCTTCTTTATCTATAAAGTGGTTAAGATGATAATCTCTCCTAACAATAATCTCCTAAACATTACAGGGCTGTTTCCTCATAGATTGTGAGATATATAAATGATGGAATATTTTGCTTTTTCCTGAAACAACGGCACATAAAGTCATTTGCTAACCGTGAAGTGCTTTTAGGGTATCACTACTATTCCAATCTCAGATCATATAAATTAGAAGCAGTATGAAAGCAAACAATTAGAGTGTCAGTCAGACTAGACTGGTAGGAGGAGGAACAAAAGCAATAACATGATTCTGGAGGTGATGTCCTAACCATTAAGAGAGTCCAAGTACTGGCAGTCTGTTAGGGCAGTGGTCCCCAACCTTTTAGGCACCAGGACCAGTTGCATGGAAGACAATTTTTCCACAGGCAAGCAGGGGTGGGGCATTGGGGGGTGGGGCAGGGGGGTGGATGGTTTCGGGATGATTCCAGTGCATTACATTTATTGTGCCGTCAAACCTCTCTGCTAATGATAATCTGTATTTGCAGCCGCTCCCCAGTGCTAGCATCACCACCTCAGCTCCACCTCAGATCAGCAGGCATGAGATTCTCATAAGGAGCATGCAACCTAGATCCCTGCATGCACAGTTTATAGTAGGGCTCACGCTCCTATGAGAATCTAATGCCCCCGCTGATCTGACAGGAGGCGGAGCTTATGCAGTGATGTGAGCAATGGGGAGCGGCTGTAAATACAGATGAAGCTTTGCTGGCTTGCCTGCCACTCACCTCCTGCTGTGTGGCCTGGTTCCTAACAGCCTTTGAGCTGATTCCATATGATACTCTAACACTGTGGTCCCCAACCTGCCCAGGGGTTGTCCCCAGGGGTTGGGGGCCCCAGTATTAAGGTATCATATGCAATCAGCTAAAAGGGCCCTTCACACTTCCACAATCTGGAGGGGAGAGAGGGGAATGGGGCACCGTCCATTTAGTAATCTACTTACCAAACACTTAGTGAGCACTCACTATAATATAAAGCACAGCAGGTGAGGTGCTTTCTCATTGGTGATTCTGAGTCAATATACTATGTTTAAATAAAGTAACAAGTCTTTTCCAAGTCATTTTTGGAGTTAGGCAAGTTTAAAGATACATTACTACAGAAGAGAATAGCAAAATGTAAAATGCATACCTTACTTAGATCAAAAGGGTCTAAATGAAAAAATGTGTTTGACTCTTAAATGGGTACATTTTTACTGATCTGGAAAATTTACTTATGTGGAACATCTTATTCCAATGGTATCACATAATAAGGTGTTACTATAATAATATATATTTGCATTAACCAAATGACTACTTTAGGTAAGATATATGAAAAAGAAACTGTAATCTATAGGCTTATTTTTTTTTAAGTAAACTTGCTCAGTTAATACAGTCTGAGGCTATCATCTGCCATATGACACTAGTTCAAATTCATTAACTGCCCCTTCATAGTAAATAACATCACATTTATGTGGCACAAACTTGATTTCGTCCCTGATACCAAATAATTTTCCACCAAACATTTCACGTAAGCATTTATACATATTTTAGGCTTATTTAAAAAACACTCTATGTTTTTACACTGTTCATTTATAATGCCATATAGATTCTAATTAAGAAAAAAAGTATTTTTCCTACAAAAGTCAATTCTTCAATTTCAAACTAAAGGATTCAGATTCTCTAATAAGTAACCTTTCAGTGTTGAGACTGAATGTATTATTGTGACTGTGATATACAATAATTTAATGTGATACGTTTATATTATTGAAAGGGTCACAGAAATCTTTTCTGGCAAGAAGTTAGTATAAAAGGTAGTCTTGAAAAGAACAATATATTTAGAGGAAAAAAGAAATTACAAGTCATTTGACCATTCAATAATACAGTTTAGGCATGGCTGTTTCACATGCATCAAGCCATGCTCATAATACCAGCTGCTCAGTTTTTAGGATAGACAAACTTAAGAAACAATATTTTTTTGGATAAATGGCACATCTATTTATGGTTTTGTCTTATTTACACTATTACTGCATGGGAGAACATAATCCCTCTCAGGGTCAGGCTTATCAAGTTAGAACTACCAATAATACTTTCAGGAAACTTACTACTGATTGAACAACACCCTTCCTAACAGCAAGAACTCAGTGCACTGTAAGGGTTGGATGCTGAATATTGCTTTAGAGAAAAGAAACTCATATATGAAAAGACTACCAAAAGGCTTTGGGAGACACATTTGGTTCTAAAGAGCTGAAATGCTTCATAAAAAGTCCACTCCATAGCAGAGAAGGCTGTGTGAAAACTGCAGGGTAGAACTTTGACAATAGTTAAGGTCCCATCTTAATCCTGCAATTAAGCTGAAGAGGCAGACAGGGAAGCCCGGCAAAGTCCTGAAGTTCTACCTAAACTTATAGCAGGCACAAGAGTGAGGTATACCAATGATAGGCTTTTCATTGAGATAAAATGCCAGGGAGGAATGTTAAAGGAAATTCTGAAATGTGCATAAACAAGATTTTAAAGGTTAACAAATACCATGAACTAAAATTTAATTTTTCCTATATAGTTGAATTTTTAAAAAAATCTGAAGTGGGAAAGATGACATCAGTTGATGAGAAAGAAATTAAAATTCATCATATATAATAAATTTGAGGTCACTCATGCTATTTTTATATATTGTAATAACCATATTGATAAAAGTAATAGGGTCCCATTTAGTCTTTTCACTCCATGTTGATCCAGAAAACAAAGCAACTGACTCTGTTTTGACAACATGACACCTTTTGCATTTCCACAAAAGCAGTCAAGTGAAACAAAGTACTTTTCCTAGGGATTTAAAACAAAAAAGCTGTTTCCTTTCCAGGAAGCTACAAATGTCATCCCTTTGCTTACCTAGTAACTGAAGTGACAAACGTGGTTTTTGTATCCAGGGTAACCATCTACCTATTTTAAACGTCTCTGTTCTCTTGTTCAATCTTTTGTTAATGCTGACTAGTAAGTCAGTATACAATGGATCATAATTTTGTGTTTATAAAAATCTTACTGGCTTTCTGGTTCTGAACACTTTAGGCATCATCTAGACACTTGTTTACTTTAAGCATCAGGGAAAGAGGCCCTTGATACTTAGTGGCTTGCTTAAAGGCAAAAGTGAGACAGAGCCCTGATAAGAACTCTCATTTGGTGGTACTTCTATTATACTGCATTCTGGTTTTCTCTTAGATAAAAATTAAGGAGTAAAAGGTAAATCCGAAGTCTATTCTGAAATCCACTAAAACCTCTATAAAAGACAGCAAATAGATCTTCCTTCCTTATTTCTGGTTCTTCATATCTTACTGCCAAATATGACAAATTTTTGCTGCCTTGCCCTAAAGGGATATGTGCAAATTCTACTCTTGTTTAGTGCATGAGAACTTATAGTAAATAAATAAATCACAAACATTCTAATATCAGGTAACGTCTAATATTTCATAAAGTAAATGCAATAAAAATGTTTGCAAAAGGCAACTAAGTGAACTTAAGAGAACAAAAGAGATTAAATATTATTATCAATAAAAGGCTGATCTCCAAGTCCCTTTGGTGGAAGCATGAGAATCAATAGGATATTAACCACCATTCTGAACTCAAAGTATTTATTCAAGAATATGGCAGCTATGAAGAGTTTAGTACAAGAAACAGAAACAAATACTTAACTTGGCAAATTAGAGGAGGATTAATTTTTCATCATTAATTTTCTTCTCTCTTCTATGTTCACATTATGCATTTATAGTCACTGTCTACAAACTCATTTGGCAGTGTTATTAAAAACATATGTACTTGTTACAGCTTTCACGTGACTATACCCCAAGGCCCTATCTGCATGTCCTAACCAACATACTTACTGAATTCATTCCACTGAAGAGGTCTCCTGATCCTACATGAGCCGTGTGTACAAAGTTTGTCGGCTCTCCAATCATACTTCGGTCAATCCGTCGTCGCCTTTTCTAAAATATGGGGAACAATGTGTTGAGAAAATGATCTTATTATCAAAAAACTTATTAGGATGCATTTATATACTATGGATGACTTTGTTTAATAATATAATAAATTTTCCTAGGACATAAAAATGCCTAACTTTTAGACTACCACAATTACCTCTTATGATGAAATCCCCAAAAGAAATACGTGCACAAAAAAATGATTAGTAAAGCAAAATAATAGGTTATTATATAGAAATTAATAGACTATTTGGTCTAGCTTTGGCCATCCACATATTTGTATAATAACCACTTAAATTTTGTTCTTTTTGAAAAAATGAGACAAATGTAAAATTGTCAGTCACCAGTATTGTCAGCAGAGAACACAGTGCAATCTGAGCACAATGCTCTGATTTTAAACATTACTTTCTAGTTTTCATCAACAAATTGATTATATTTTGATGGTCATTACTTAGATCAGTGGTCCCCAACCTTTTTGGCACCAGGGACCAGTTTCATGGAAGACAATTTTCCATGGAAGTGTGGAGGGGGACTGTAGGGGGGAATGGTTTCAGGATGATTCAAGCACATTACATTTATTGTGCAGTCAAATCTCTCTGCTAATGATGATCTGTATTTGCAGCCGCTCCCCAGTGCTAGCACCTCAGCTCCACCTCAGATCATCAGGCATTAGATTCTCGTAAGGAGTGCCCAACCTAGATTCCTCACATGCACAGTTTACAGTAGGGTTCACGCTCCTATGAGAATCTAATGCCGCTGCTAATCTGACAGGAGGCGGAGCTTATGTGGTGATGCAATCGATGGGGAGCAGCTGTAAATACGGATGAAGCTTTGCTGGCTTGCCCTGCTCACCTCCAGCTGTGCGGCCCACTTCCTAACAGGCCACGGACCAGTACCAGTCTGTGGCCCGGGGGTTGGGGACCGCAGACTTAGATTATACCCAATTACCTTTCCATGCTGGAATGAATCTGTCATCCAGCTGGCAGGGGTTAGAGAGATTGATGGATTTGGTTCTAGTCCACTCACTGTTTTCTGGTCTGTTCTGCCTGGGAACAAAATCCTGTATAAACTCAACAAGGCTGGGTCTTATTGACTCTTCCTAATTTTTGACAACCACTTCCTTACAGGGTGCTAGATCCTGTTTCCCAGTAACTTTAGCCACCAGCTGGTGTCCTTGCTTTCACCAATATGCCATTCCACCTCATTAGTAGATTAGTAGATATTTCCTTACTCTACTGTTGTGGTTTACTGATCATCTGAGATTTTCCCAGAGACAAAGTTTATCTTAGATCAGTCCTGAGTTTTCTATTGCCCCTTAGATAACTATAATCTAATTGGGAGAGACCACTGGCACAACTGAGTTAGTGCCCTAATATTAGCTCTGCTTATCCCAGTTGACTTTCCTTTCAATAGTATACTGCTCCTGAAATTGCAACTTCCCTCAAAACCAAGCCAAGTTAGAAACTTGTGGGATTAGGCTGCCTTTGAACATGGTATGTTAACATCCGCATCTATTGAAATGTTGGCATGATTCTAATAAATCCTAAAATTTTATCAAGACAGCGCCACATGACAGCTCCTCAGGATTAGAACATGATTTTCTACAAAACCACAAAAGCAGTTCATGAATATATTTCAGAAGTCTGCATACATTGTTTTATTGCCTTCTAGCTTTTATTGTCCCAGATTAGAAGCCAAAAAGAAGCCTGATGCTTTTACTTTGAAATATTTGTGTTCTTCATCCTCAGAGCTCAGCAATGACATCGGACTGTCTCCAAGTTTGTTGGGTTTTCCTTCCAGTAATTCTGCATAGCACATGATCATCCCTCTCTATCTGAACACTGGTTTTCTGTATCTTAGAAAAGTTTTCTTCTATTATTTCTTTGATATTGCTCCACATGTTCCTTTTTGCTATTTCTGGAATTCCTGCTATGTGGACATTTGAACGTGTGTATGTATAATCTGAAATGTTTCTTATACTTTCATCCACTATTTTTATTTCTCTTTATAATTTCACTGCATTGGAAAATAACTCCACCCAATCCTCTTTAGAAGTCCACAACTTTTTTCTTAAGGGCCAGATAGTAAATATTTTCAGCATGAAAGAACACAGTCTCCGTCATACCTCTGACTCAACTCTGCCATTGCAGTACGAAAGCAGCTATCAACAATACATACTTGAGTGTAGCTGTGTTCTGGTAAAAATTTATTTACAAAGCAGGTGGCAGACTAGATGTGGCCTGCAAGTAGTAATTTGCTGACCTCTGCTCTCAATCAGAAAATTTTTCTGTAGTAACCACAGACTTTTAATCCATTATGGTTATTTTTCAGCAGCTCTTTGTTATGAGATGTCATTGCAATACTTTTCAATCTCTTTAAGAATTTGTATTACAGGTTTTCACGTGTTCCCCCAAAATGTTTACCTGTACAGTCTAACACCACTAGGGAGCAAAATACTCTCATTGCTTTATTTCTCTAAATTTAGTTACTTCAACCTCTTTTTTGAAGAGTTGGTGAGAAATTCAGTCTGTCTTTTGGAGCCCTACTCTATAGGATCATATAAAACTTTCAGGTTAAAATGGTATCATAAAGCCAAAACAGGTCCAGATCCTCCAGATCCTCCATGTTTTTTAATTTTTCTACTTCTTAGCACAACACACTGGTTTCCTGATACCTTTTTCTTGCATGTGCTGCTTCAGGTGCTCTTAGAAGTGCCTCATACAAAGACTCCCTGCCTCAACCGCAGACCTCACACCCACAGCCATCCTCTGATCTGGGATGCCCCATGCCAGCAATGCACAGGTCTCTGCCACTCCATTTCTCATCTTTTCCCCAGACTCAGTTTGTCTATTTCTAACCACTTCATTCAACATACTTCTCTTCATACTATTCTCATTTGGGATGATAAAGCATAATTCCCTAAATGACCCTTAAGAAACAATGCTAGCTTCTCTTTCTTAGGACTAAGGTAGGGAAAGAAGACATTAACAGTAGTTTTGTGCCTCTTTTCTTTCCTGATAATATACTGTTACATTTCCATTAAATTTGCTTTGTTAGGAAGCTGTTTGTTCAGGCACATCCAAATATATCTTCACCATCAGAGGACATGAATTTTCTCTGCATGTGGGCAGGACAAACTATTGGGGTTTCTTCCCCAGTAAGCCCCTTGATTAAAGGGTAGAGGTTCTTGACACCCAGAAATGAACAGAAAAGGGCAGATGTCTCCAGCTGAAGAAAAAGGATAGCAGTTAAGCTGCACATCTATAGCACTGCAGACTTTCCCCAAGGCCTTGTGCAATCAACTTGTAAGGACAACTGCTCCTGATGTGCAGAGAGCCACCTGGCTCCACCAGAAGGCCCTCTCAAGCAGTGAGGGAACTGACATATTTCAGAGAATCAGACCTAGTTCCAGACCACTGTGGTCTTGATCACCCCTTGCCCTGTGAACATGCAAAAGCAACCTGTCACATTTCTCAATCTGCATCATTTCCTCTGGAAGGGTGTGTCTGGTGCTTGGCAGAAGGCTCCACTTGTACCACAACTCCACATCAAGTGATTTAATCTAACAGTTGAGTTACTACAGGACTATGGGAGAAAAGTCACTCAGGCCACCACCTATCTCCTCAGAAATGTTTCTTGAAAGAATGAATGGATATGCTTGTGAAAGAGGGGTGTTAACACACACAAACAATCACACAGCAAACATTCTGATTACTAAGGGAGGATATTCAGAAGCAGATAACTAAACTGGCTACTCTCACACTGAAAAGCAAAGGATGGGTGACTTCAGCTTACTTTTATCATACCGTGTTATTAGTTCACCAATTTATAATATAAATCTGAAAATAGTGAATATTTTTCAACGTGGACTTTACTGAGTTGAGAGTCAGACTTTAGTACTGGAAGGTTTCTTCATACCACCTAATCTAGCTTTTTTGAGATCAAAGTAGAAGCTCTCAGTCCCTCCTCCTTTAAGGCTGGAAGGAGCACAGCTGTTCCAGGAACTGAAAGGACTGTGTTGCTGGAGCACAGTAAAAAGAATAGGGAGGGATCTCAGATGAAAATATTCAGATAAGCAAGAACCACATCACATACGGTGTGAAGGACTGACATGTGTATCCTCTCAAGAACAAGGGGAAATAATTGAAAGGCTTTTGAAGCAGAGGAATGACATGATCAAATGGTTTCAAAAGGCTATTCCGTAATATCTAAAGGTGGAAAACAGGCTGGAAGAGGCCAAAAGGAGAAGTTATTATAATAATGCTGGTGAAAAGGGGTCATCTTGGATTCAACTAATAGCAGATATGAAAAGAAGTGGTAGATTCAACAGGTGTTCAGTGCATAAAATCAATAATATTTGGTTGTTGGCTGGATTTGGTAATTGAGGGAAAGGTAGGAGTTAAGAAATATACACTGGCAGGACGTGGTGGCTCACGCCTGTAATCCTAGCACTCTGGGAGGCCGAAGCGGGAGAATCACTTGAGGCCAGGAGTTTGAGACCAGCCTGAGCAACAGCGAGACCCCGTCTCTACAAAAAATAAAAAAATTAGCCAGGCATGGTGGGGATGTGCCTTTAGGCTGGGGCAGGAGAATCACTTGAGCCCAGGAGTTTGAGGTTGCAGTGAGCTATGATGACACCACTGTACTCTAGGATGGGCAACAGAGCGAGACTCTATCTCAAAGAAAAGAAAAGAAATATGCACAGACTTCAGATTTGAGTACAGTATGTGCAATTCACTGGGTTCTGAAAGAAGCTAAACTGCAGGTAAGAGATTGAGAGTTACCAGCATAACAAAGTCCAGTTAATGAGATTTCCTAGAGAAAAAGTGAATGAGGAACTCTACATTTGAGGTTGAGTGGAGGAGAATAAGCCATCGAAGGAGGCCAAAAAGCAACAGCCTGGAAGTTAGCAGGAAAATCGGGAGTGGGACTGGAAGTGCCAAGAAGGGAGCAGGCACATAGGCGAAAGGTGATGAGAGGTCAATTAAAGACTTAAGTATATTCACTGGATTCAGCACCATGAAGTCACCAGGCTCCTCCGTGAGCGCTGGAAGACACACGACAGAGGACTGCGAGGAGCTGGAGGTGGAAAATGGAGAACACAGACAACTGGAGAAAGCCTGACCTCCTGGACAGGAAGACACACAGGTCAGCAGCTTTAGGGAGAAAAGGAGATGAGGACAGAGTGAATTTTTTCCCTTTAGGATGGGAAAGATTCATTATGCTCAATTTCTGGTGGGAAAGAGCCAGTAAAAGAGGTAAAGAAAAAAAAAAACGAAAAAGAAAAACTGAAGGCAAAGAAAAAGAATTTTTAACATTACAAGGTTCCAGAGAAGGTGGGAAAGACAGATCCAGACATAGGTTGAGGTGTTCTTTAGACTCCTATTATAACATTCTTAATGACTCAAAAAGCTAGATTCTAAGCATAATTAAATATTCTAGAATATAAAAATATAATATTTTTCAGGCACAATGTGGACATTTAAGAAATGGCACACTTTTTTGTTGTGCTATATTAAGAATTCAAGATAGACACAAGATTTAAGTCATGAGCAAACAAGGGAAATTCCAGAGTCAGGCCTCTGCAAAGAAAAACAGGAAATGGTGCAGTCTGCTGTGATACGTATTAACTGTGGTCAGTAGCAAAGAGTCACTGCGTTTCCTGGAAACAGACTTTATTCTTTATAGGGAATTTTATTAAGACTGTCCAAACATCTGAATAATCCTTGCCATCCTTAAAATATTAACTTTTATTATGCACAGGTCAAGGACTAGCAGGACACTCAAATGAATAGTTACGTTAGTGTGGAGGAAATTAGACAAAACGTCTCTTCCCATGACATTTCCGCATAGTTGTATCACAATAAAATCATTATTAAAGATAATGAACGAATAATCTGGAGTAGATGTGAGGAGGAGAGGAGATAAAAAGGTTATTTCAAAGTATTTGCTACTGTGTGAACTTTGCATCCTGATCTAAATAAACTATCTCTAAAAATACATTTATGGGACAATAGGGAAATTTAAAAACTGGATATTAGATGATAAGGAAGTATTTTAAACTTATTTTTGTTTTGGGTGTGGTAATAATTGTGATTATCTTAAATAAAATGTTCTTGCTCAGGCCAGCCGCAGTGGCTCATGCCTGTAATCCTAGCACCCTGGGAGGCCAAGGCAGGAAGATCACTTGAGCCCAGGAGTCCAAGACCAGAGATCAGCCTGAGCAAGACCCCATCTCCACGAAAAATAGAAAAAATTAGCTGGGCATGGTGGCCCGGGCCTGTAGTCCCAGCTACTTGGGAGGCTGAGCCAGGAGGATCATGTGAGTCCAGGAGTTTGAGGTTGCAGTGAGCTATGATCACGCTACTGCACTCTAGCTGGGGCAACAGAGCGAGTACTCTGCCTCAAAAAAAAAAAAAAAAAATTCTAGAAGATGCAAACTAATGTATGGCAACAGAAAGCAGGTTAGTGTTTACCTGGGGAAGAATATGGGGGCTGAGGAAGAGAGAGATTAGAAAGATCCCTGAAGAACTTTGGGGGTGATGGATATGGTCACTATCTTGACTGTAACTATGGTGGTGGTTTCAAGGTACATGTCAAAAATCATCAAATTGTACAATTTAAATATGTGTCATTTATTGTATGTCAGTTATATCCCATTAAAGCAGTTTTAGAAAGAATCCTTATGTCTTAGAGATACATACCGAAATATTTTTGGATCAAATGAGATACCTAGAACTTGCTCTAAAATTATTGAATACGGGTGGTTTGTAGGTGAAACAAGATGGCCCCCCTTAACTACTGAAGATGGGTGTTACATACATTGGGGGGTGGTCTCTTCCCTCTACTTTTTTGCATATATCTGATAATTTTCCTAATAGGAAGTTTTGAAAAATATTTGTTAATTCATGTAGTTTCCTGCTACTTTTACAACTTTACATAAAAATGTATGTACTGTATGACAGTAAAAGTGGTGTGACACTGGTATGAATAATAAACATTTATGATTTCATGTCTGGTTTCCCTCAGAACTCAATCTTTTTTTTCTTTTCTTTTTTGAGACAGTCTCACTCTGTCCCCCGGGCTAGAGTGTAGTGGCGTCATCGTAGCTCACTGCAACCTCAAACTCCGGGGCTCAAGTGACCCTCCTGCCTCAGCCTCCCAAGTAGCTGGGACTACAGACCTGTGCCACCACACCCAGCTAATTTTTCTATTTTTAGTAGAGACAGGGTCTCACTCTTGCTCAGGCTGCTCTCTGGTCTCTAACTCCTGAGCTTAAACAATCCTCCAGCCTCGGCCTCCCAGGGTGCTAGCATTGCAGGTGTGAGCCACAGCGCCCAAGTTGGCCCAGAACTCTGTCTTGTTCTCATTCTTTCTCATGCCTTACAATTCTAAATTAACTCCCTACCCACTTCCTGTCTTCCTCCCAAAGCTATAAGACAACATCTTGCTCACAATATTTTGAGTTTTTAAAATATACACCACAGAGCTACCACATAACATATGGCTAACTACAATATCAATTTACTGTAACACTGCTATTCACATGCATCATTCATGCACACACATCACATTTCTTCTCTGAAAATAAATTAACAAGCCAGGACAACAGAAACGGCTGAAAGAATAAGGACCAGTGCCAGCATGTTCAGTATAGTTCAGAACATCTGCTTTGTTCTCCACAGTGTTTCCTTTGTTTTTATTTCAGGTGGGGTTTCTGGGCTCGGGCGATTCTCCCACCTCAGCCAACAGAGTAGCTGGGACTACTGGTGTATGTCACTGCACCTAGCTCTCTCTACATTTTTCTTAGCTCTGCCCACCTACCTCCTTCTTGTGTCAGTTTTAGTCTCAGGCTGGTAGCAACAAAGTTGTAGCAAGTATAGGCCTTGCATCTGTGTTCAATGGCATCTAGAAGAACAGCTCTTTATTAAAAACGAGGGACTTTTCCCCTGATGTCTCCAAACTACTTCCTCTAGCATCTCTATAAGTTCTACCCCCTTTCTTGAACCAACCTCTCTAACTAGCAGAATGTCTTACTTGGGCCAAGCTCTTGAACGTGATCAATGTTAAAGAAGATAAGGCCCCCATAATGGGCACAGAGCCTAAGAAGGGGTCACCATGAGCACTGGGGTCCACTGCTCCAATACAACAGAGGAGGGGTGGAAGGGATGCTGTGGTCACAGTGATAATGTCCATCAAGGCAAATGTAAGTCTTAAAAATTACTAGACATATATTTCTAGAGCTTGGAAGGTAAAATTAAGAGAAAGGATTATTTTGAGATTCTTCTTCCAGGACATGCCTCTTTTCTGGTTTCCCACTAATCTCTCTGTTTTTGTTCATCTTGTGTAAGTCAGTGTCTTCCAGGATATCCTAGGTCCCATTTCTTCCCTCTCCCGTGTCTTCACTTTCTAATATAGTTTGAATATTTGTCCCCTCTAAATAGCATGTTGAAATCTGATCCCCAATATTGGATGTGGGGCCTGGTGGGAGGCAGCTGGATCATGACAGCAGATCCCTCATGAATGCCTTGGTGCTATTCTGTTGAAAAGATCCTGGCATCTCCTCCTCTCTCTCCTGCTTCCTTCCTCTCCCAGTGTGATGCCTGCTCTCCTTCCCCTTCTGCCGTAAGTGGAAGCTCCCTAAAGTCATTACCAGATGCAGATGCTGGCACCACGCTTCTTGTACAGCCAGCAGAACCATGAGCCAAATAAACCTCTCTTCTCTATAAATTACCCAGCCTCAGGTATTCCTTTATAACAACGCAAAACACACTAAGACACCTTTCAAACTCTATGCTGATGACTAGTAAGTCTGTTTTCTCTTTTCTGGGTTTCAGCTAGACATTCAACTAGCTTACTGGACACCTCCATGTGAAGGTCAAGATAGGATACTCAAATTTCCTATGTCCAAACTGAAAACATAATCTTGCTTCTGTAAGACCCTCCTCCTCTTCATTCCCTATTTTGGTAACACAACACTTCTACCAGTACTGCAAGCCAGATTTCTGGGCCATCGCTCACTCCTCCTCCCTCACACTGTCAGTCTAATCAGCATGATATCCTGTGCATCCCACCCTTTCACTCTCTCCAGCCTCACTTTACTGCCACAGCTTTAGTCCAAGTCCCCTCACCTACATCATCACTGCAGTAGCCTCCTAACTTATTTCCTTCATTTTATAACTTCTTTCCCCTCCCAATATTCCTTATCCTATATCTAGATCTACCCTTTAATATATAAATATGATCATGTCACTAACCAGTTTAAAATATTTCAATAACTTTCTGAAATTTTCAGGATAAATTCAAAACTCCACAGCATATGAAGTCCTGTTTATCTCTCCAGCCTCATCTTTTCTCCTTCCTTTAGTTCTAAGCTTTCATCTGCTACTTGCAGTGCTCTAAATATGCTATGCCCTGTGTCACTTCTGCACCCTGTACCTGGAGGGATCTTTCTTTACTGCTCCTTAATTTGCCTAACTCAAGCCTTACTACTTTACACCTTCTGCCTGGGGTTAGGTACTCCTCCTCTGTGCTCCCAGAGTGCTCTGTGTTCATCCATACCAAAGTAAAATTTACATATAACAACTAATCAAAACTCTCCACTGCATGGTAACTATGCTACTATATAAAGGGCATATAAAATGTGAGTCTACAAGGGCCAGTGCCATAGGTGGCCCACGGCAATTCATCAACAGATGTTTTTTGAATGAACAAATTCACGAATGTATAAATGTTACATTCGCACAGTTTTTAAGGCTTAATTTTTCAAATACATTATTTGTAGCAATATTAATATTTTACCTCCCTCAGAGTTCGAGCACAGTGTCAATCATAGAATCTCAAAAACAATAATTACTTAATCACTTAAAAGTTAAACCTTCCTCAAAGACTATTCTCTGGGCAGCTTAGTATGCAAACACATGCCACTGAGGAGCAAATGAAGGCCAGGTTCCACAGGGTTAACAGGAAACTAAAGGTAGAAGCACAGGATTGTACAGCATCATTTAGTTCTAGAAGCAGACACAGACAGTGAATAAAGAAAATGAAAATACATGCCATCTGCGACAGTGAAAAAGCAGGAACTTCCAGGGTATAAAATAGCAATCATTTATGTAAATGTGGCCTAAGTAAATGAAAGGTTGAAAGATATGCTACTGACTCAAATTTATGACCTAGAAAAAGTCAGTTGGGTTGTGTAACTGAATCCTCTCTCTGTGAATTATATCAAATAAGCCCATGATTTCCAAACTGTGTGTCGAGGCATCCCAGCAAACATCCAGAGGTGCCAAGCGCATTTCTAACAGTGATACTCAACATGTGCATCACACTGTGTGAACTAGTAGCTTGAGATCATTTACAATTTGAACATTACAGCATACATTCTTTTTAATGGCATGTGTTTGTGAAGTAGAGTTTTCAGTGGCTGCTGTGGAAAAAAAACCCCTAGCACTGTACAAAAGTCAATATGGAACTAGAAAAGAGGGTGGTGGTGTTCAATCTGATTCCAGTTTGAGAAACTGCATAATGCCAGTTATTTAAGAATGAAATAAAATTATTTTTTCTTTCAATTTATGTCTATCGCTTTTTCAAATGGCAACTAAGTTGTTAGGCCATAAACTGTTACTAAGCTGTTTGCACCAAATTACTTAATAAACAAACCTATACAGTATTTCTCTTGGCCTAAGGGCACTATGAAAAAAATTACAAAAGTTGAGTTAAGGGCACCAGGCATTTCTAAAACAAATGGTTTTTCCTGTGATACCCCTGACAGTGATTCCCTGTGTGCATGGGCTACTTTTGAGTTGCTTCCTGTTATCCATCTAGTTCACAGGACAGAAAAAAAGAAAGACTAACAAAAGTTTCAATAATATAAAAATGGATTTGACTTTTTTTTATATAAATGAAAAGGATTTTCCTAGTGGATCTTCATTAACACAAAAAATGAAAACACCTTTCTGGGTAGTAATGTCAACAAACCACATGAAATGCCCTCACCCCAAATCTCTTCCCACTTGGCAATCATCCATGCACTTGTTAAAACCCACTCAAATCTAATCTTCTAAGTTGAGGCTGTTGGATATTTCCTGATCTGAACATTCAGAGCACATGGCTCACATTTCAATTGGAACATTTAAAACGCTGTATTATAATTTATCTGCTTACAGTGTGATTTTCCTACACTACTAAGAGTTCTTCTGTGACAGTAGCTGTGCCTGACACACACTAGACAATAAATGACTGCTGGATGAATAAAAGGCATTTAAAGAAACAATGTTAACTCAGTCCTCTAAAAACTGCTTGCTTATCCGATATAACAACAAATATTTCTCAAGGACCTATTATATTTAGAAGTTGTAAAAAATGTAGTGCCAATTCTACTGGAGTTTATATTTCCACATAAAAATTACTTATCTGCTGGTTTAATTTTCTGTTTCACAGAAATGCTGTGTCCTACAGAATAGTTTCAATCGTCATCAGTGTTTTAGTTTTCATACAGTGTGGAAATTCTAAAGCAGTGGTTCTCCAACTTTAGTGTGCATCAGAATCCCTTGAAGGTTTATTAAAACATAGGTTGCTGAGCTCTAGTCACAGAATTTCAGATTCAGCAAGTTTGGGGTGGGGCTTGAATTTGCATATCTAACAAGATTCCAAATGATATTGATGGCTCAATGGCTCTAAAGATTAATAGCTGAATATTTTAAAAGGAAAAATGGGTAATACTTAAGAGTACTTATTATTTGCCAGGCACAGTTCTAAGAACTTTAAATACATGAACTCATTTGCCAGTACCTTATTGCAGTATGGGATTATTTTCACATTCCTTTCAAGAGAGATCCTCTGGCAAACTCTCACTTGGTGTCTTTTGGCCTTTGTTCAAGTCCCCATTTGTTCACCTGTTGTACTCCCTGAACAAAGTTTTATAATTTTGTGTGTCTGTCTTAATTATTTGGAAAGCCATTAGGTTGAATGGTCCTTCTCATTAAAAACAACTCTGCAACAACCAAGCCACTAAACAATGTGATTCTCAATTTTTTTTAATTAAATAGTTTTTATCAAAAAGAAGAGCCCACTCCTATCTCATAGACTGGAAATAGCTAAATAGACTTCAACTCCATCATTGTCTCATATCACTGACTTCTCATCATTTTCATTCCTTATCTCTGGGCCCCAAACAAGTTTTCCCCAACACACTTCAAGTGTGAGTCATGCGTTTAGTCCCATAATGTTTTGATAATCAATGCTTATACAGAGATCCCTATGCGACATACATCTGTTTACAGGTATCAGTGATAATTTGAGCTACTAAATCACTATCTCCCATCTGTGACCATGGATTCCTTTACTGCTATGTCAGACCACCTTTAAAGGTAATGTCTAAATTATACTATCCTATACTTTATAAATAGTAAGCAAAACATCAAAATAAAGCAAGAAGTTACAAAAAATCATTAGAAATAATGGTATAATGAAAGGAATTATTACCATGACTTTAGAAAATACAAAAAGTAATTCATCGCAAACTAATTTATCAACATGTATTTAGTAAGTTCTGACACAGTGTTCAAAACAATATACAGCCATTCTCCTCTAAGTGCTTCTAAGGGGGAGGGTGTGAAAACCATATAAATAAACTGCTCATGATAACACAGGAAACCTCTACCTTTTGCTCATTATCTTTCATACCAAATTCATTTAATATGGCACAAAAGTCAAAGACAACTGGACCTAAGGGTTTACAGACTCTGGCTTCACTAGAACTCCGCTAAAGGTATATAACTAACATTAAGTCTCTAGCTTTCTTTGACTTTTTCACTTTAGTTCTTCCATCAGTGTGGTGTAAAATCACCTCAATGTTTACTTATTTCAGTATTTGGTAGAGAGACTCAAGTTTCTGACATTCAAACTATCATTTAGGCCAGGCACGGTGGCTCACCCTTTAATCCCAGCACTTTGGGAGGCCAAGGCGGGAGGATCCCTTGAGCCCAGGAGTTTGAAGTTGCTGTGAGCTATGATGATGCTACTGCACTCCACTCGGGGCGACAAAGCAAGACTGTCTCAAAAAAAAAAAAAAAAAAAAGAATCTCTAAGCAAATCTACAGTGAGCTTTTCAAGGGCAAAACTGCTAAAAGCAAAACTGAAGGAACTACCTGTTCTCATCTCTCAGTATGAAACCTGAAGCCAACAGAGAGTTCTTCTCCTTCCATTTAAAGGTAGTATCTGGTTTAAGTCACATATTCCAAGTATGAAAACTGAAGTACAAAATAGGTTAAAAAAAAAAAAAAACTATCTGAAATAGCATTTTAAGTACTAATTATATATTTTTTTCCAATGGTGTTAAAAGCCTTCACACTATAAATTTCTGTCACCATGGGTCTGTCTGAGATTGTTTCTGTATACTGTCTGTGTTATATACAGTATACCTAATTTCAGTAAGTGACTGATAAAATACCATGTATATTGCACAAAGAAATATGATGTAATATGATGGCCTACATTGACTTCATTGTAGAAAGCCCCGTACTAGACTTCTAATTTCTACAACTATAAGATAAATTTGTGTTGTTTTAAGCTACTAAGCCTGTTACAGCAGCCATAGGAAACAATGCCACCTATGGAGATATTACATACAGGTCATTAAATATGAAATGTCTGATTTCGAATCAAAAGTGTAGTTTATTATATCTCAAACAAGACACGGTACAATTAATCAAAGTATGACCCTAAACCATCGACACAGTTTTGCCATCTTAACAGTAGCTTGTGTATGGCAGCAGCAAAGAAGCCTGAAGAGTGGCGATGAAATCACAAAAGGTGTTTTCCACAGCTTGTTGAGAATTGAATATTTTTCCTTGCAAGAAAGAAGTGGTCCAAAGCCTGGAAGAAGTGGTGTCAGCTGGTGCAAGGTCTGGTGAATATAGTGGATGACAGAGTTTCCAAGTCCAGCTTCTGTACAGCAGCACTGTTTGTGCGACATGTGGTTGAGTGTCGTCTTGCAAGAGTATTGGCCTGTCTCTATCGACCAATCTTGGCTACTTAATCACAAGCATCCTCATCATTTCGTCCAACTGGCTGCAGTAGACACATGCTGTAATCGATTGACCAGGTTTCATGAAGCTGTAGTGGATAATACCAGTGCTGGACCACCAGACACCATTAACTTTTTTTGATGAACAGTCGGTTTTGGACTGTGTTTCGGCACTTCATCTGTTTCCAACCGAATGCCCGCAATTGCCTAAAAGAATCCATTTTTCATCACACTTAACAATACAGTGTAGAAATGGTTCACCTTTATGTCATGACAGCAAAGAAAGGCAAGCTTCAAGACGATTTCTCTGCTGACGCTCGTTTAATTCATGCAAAATCCATCTATCCAGCTTCTTTACCTTGTTTCAAATGGTCAATATTGTTGGAATAGTAACATCAAACCTTGCTAATTCACGTGTAGGTTGAGATGGATTTGCTTCCACTACAGCTTTCAGCTCATCATTATCCACCTTGGTCTCAGATTGCCCATGTGGCTCATTTTCAAAATTAAAATCACCAGAACAGAACTTCTCAAACCATCAATGTACTGTGCATTCATTAGCCATGTCCTTCCCAAACACTTCACTGATATTTTGAGCCGTCTGTACTGCATTGGTTCCACGATGTAACTCATATTCGAAAATAACACAATTTTTTGACTTATCCATGGTTTCACAAAAATTGCTCTAAAAAATATGTGAAAGATAATCACAAGCCAAAACGTGCGTTTGAAAGACTGAGGATGTACCTTCACAATAAATATAAAAGAAGTGTCAAAGTGAAATGTCAGAGACATCGACTGTCAAACTTAGTACTTAAGGAGATTGGACATTTCATACTTAATAACCTAATAATTACTAAAATATGACTATATTAAGTCCCAGATTATTACTTAAATTCTAATTTTTCTTTAGTCACAGATTATATTTGCATAAACATCTTTGTACAACGATGCATTACCTAGACTTTAGCTGCCTATTACTGATTCTAAAAACCATAAAATTTGAGTTCCTTACCAGTATTCCTTTCTTTCCTATTTGTATACACCAAGGCCATTTGAGAATCAGAATCCAATCCACACTAACTCTACACAAAGGCTTAATCCTCTTCATTCTTATGTCCAGGCTCATAAAACCCAAAAGTAAGTAAAACAAAATTTCATGCTATTGGTGTTTTGGAAGTGACTTTATTTTAGCCATTTTAAGAATTTATCACCTTATGAAAAGATGCAGACTTTCAAACCATTTACACAATGACAGAACCTGTAACTGAAGACAGTGTTTTCTAAATAAACATAATTTCCCAGATGTGGTCAGATGACTTACAGATCTTTTAAGAAATGATCTTTTAAGATCAACAGATCTTTTAAGAAATGTTTCAGTATTCATATAAGCTGCCAGTTAATAGGAGCTCACATTGACTCCACTTAACAGTGCCTGCTAGATGAGGAAGATTTTCTTTATGAACATAAGGATTAAACAGTATTTTCTAAGGGGCACATAGAAAAAAATTAAAATTGGGGCTTATTTGCCATATACATTGTAAATTCTTTAACAAGTTCTTTTTCCCTTCTATTCATCAAAAAAAAAAATTTTCTGAGTTTCTTTTGTTTTCCTTTACATAGTAATTATTTCTGTCCATTAATAAAGGTAATATAATAGTGTTTAACTCCAGAGCTCCATACACTAACTACTGTAATCAATAGTCTGCAAAGTGGGATATGTTCACCCGAGGGATGATCAAAATGATCTACTGGGAAGTTACAGGAAAATACTAGAACTTCTATTTTTATTTTTCATCTTTTTAAAAATTAAGCTCTACTAATAATTAGTATATGGACTGACATGGATGTCTGGAGGCTACTGACTATGTTATTTCTACAAGAGTTACTAGGAACAGAATATGGAGAATGTGCTAGATTAATGCCTAACCATACTTGAAATTAAACATAAAAATGAAAGACGTTATAGCATGTCTTAAATTAATCTGCTTCGATTTATCTAAATGTGTTTTTCTGTATCCTGAAAGAACTGATCTTATGCTATAATATAAATGGAATATGCTTATGAACAAAAGTGTGGAAGACTTGAACTGGGGAATTTTACTTTAAGAAATCTCTAATTTGTGTGTATAGTCCTGAGGCTCACAACCTATTATTCAAACAAGTCAGAGTTATTGTTCACGCTCTCTTTCTTTTTAATTTATTTTTTCTTTTTAAGACTATACAAGTGCAGTAGTGAGAAGGGCGGAAAGAGTAGAACAAGGAGTTTGATCTGTAACTGACTGTGAACAATCAATTGAGATAACTCACTACCTTCAGACCAGCCTGTTCACTCTCATTAAAATGCAAGACAATACAAGCCTAAACTTAAAGAACTACTACTACCTCTTCCCCAATTGATAAAGATTTTAAAGTCTGAAAATATCATGTGTTGATGAAGATATGAAACAATGGAACACTCAAACTGCTGGTGGGAATGTAAAATAGTGACATCAAATTTAAAACAATCTGCTCTTGCACGGTCAAGGTGAACTCCTTATACTTTAGAGCCAGTAATTTCATTCCTAGGTATATACCCTAGAGCAGCAGTTCCCAACTTTTTTGGCACCAGGGACTGGTTTCATGAAAGATAATTTTGGGGTGGCAGGGGGCGTGGAGCTCAGGCAGTGATTGTGAGCGATGGGGGAGTGCTCACATCCTGCTGTAGGGGCCCCCTAGTTGTAGGTTTAATGGAAGACAATTTTTCGGGGAGAGGGCAGAATTCTGAAGCCCGGTCTGGTCTGGGGTGGGGGGTGGGGGGCGGGTTTGGGGACAGCAGGCCTGGAGGCTACACATACACCAATGCACAAAAGAGCATTGTTCTTAATGGTCACATACTGGTATCAACTCAGATTATAAAAATAACTGTAATGAATATATGTATTATGGTACAGCAATACAACAAAACAATAAAGAAAAACGAACATGAAATTCAGCTACCTAAATGAATCTGGATCAATCTTATAAATATAATATTGAATTAAAGAAGAAAACACGAAGGATTACATCCAGTTATGACTCCATTTAAAGTCAAACAGGCAAGCTAAACTATACTGTTTACGGATACATACAGAGATGGTAAAATCACAAAACACAAGGAAGTAATTACCATAAAAATCAGGATAGCAGTTCCTCCAGATGTTGGAACAGGGATGTGTGTAATTGGAAAGGACACAAGGAGGCTTCTGGGGTGCTGGCGATGTCCTATTTCTTAACTTGAGTAATACTGTCTTCACATTTGTTTCATAATTATCATACTGTACATTTATATGTAAAGTAAACCCTTTTAAATTATTAATTTTTTGATATTACAATGGTATTTTGGTTATGTTAAGTCTTTTTTAGGGATAAATACTGAAATAATTATGGATAAATTGATATAATGCCTTGGATTTGCCTTCAAAATAATAGAGGAAAGGAGAAAGTGGATGGAATAAGGTAAAGACAAGAATTGAAATTGCTGAAGCTGAGAGATGGATACATGGGACTCATTACACTACTGCCTACTTTTGAATATGTTTAATAGTTTTCATTAATACAAAGTTTTAAAAAAGCCTTTATGGAAATAACTAAAAAATGAAGACATATACTAGCTTCATAAATGGGAATACTCATTATCTATAGATCTAGTCCAAGTCTAATCCAAATCCCAACAGGTCTTTTGAAAAACCTAACTAATTTTAAAATTTATATGGCCATATTTATATGGAATGGCCATATAAATTTGAAGAATGGACAAAACAATACAAAAGAAGAGAAAGAGATCTCCCTTCCCAGGTATCAGGACAATATAAAGATACTGTAGAATTGGCAAGATGATGAACCAATGGGCTAACGTAATCTAGAATCTAACTCATCATGTATTAATATATACTGCACACCAGTGGTGAAAGGAAAGACTACTTAGTAAGTAGTTGTGGAACAGAAGGTTCCCCAGATTGAAAATAAGTGCAGTTAAATCCTTTCTTCAAAAATCAGTTCCAGGCTTCTATGTAAAAGGCAAAATTTTTCTACTTTTACAAGGAAATTTGGGTGAAATCTTTATTACCAAGGGTAAGAAAACATTCTTAAACACAAAAACATAAGCCAAGAAGGTAATGTTAGTTAAATATATTTTAACACATATAACCAACAAAGGATTTGTCTTCAGAACATAAAAGGGAGGCTTATGAACAAATAAATAGAAAAATGTGCAAAAGACATGAACAAGCATGTCTTTCACAGAAGAAACCATACTGAGCAATAAGCACATAAAGAAATGCTTAACCTCTTAGCAATCAGAAAAGACCAAGTTAAGACCATGAAATCCCATCTTACCCATGAGACTTGCAAAAATTTCAAAGTCAGAAAAAATCAAGCATTAATGAACATGTAAAAGTAGAATTATACCACAGTGATGTGGGAGCAAATATCACTTTGGAAAATAATTTGGCACTATCTTGTGAAAGTGATCATGCCCACACCTCACAACTCAGAATTTCTACTTCTAGATATATATGACAGAGAAACAAGGATACTAAAAGTCACGTGTGTACTAAGAGATATGTACAAGAACATACAGCACAGTTTGTAACAGAAAAAACTAAAAACTAGAAACTACTCAAATGTCCACCACTAGGACATTTGTATTGGGTGGTGGTTTATACCTATTTATTGGTGTGCATCATTAGATGTTTTATATTTTTTTGTATAAAAGTTTCAAAAGGATTTAAGTTTTCTCTTTTAAATATTGTTGATTACTTTTACTGGTGTCACATTTTAAAAGTAACTAAAAACTGCAACAACCTCATGTTTGCTAAGAAATGGCTTGCTTCATTTTGAGGTATGTAGTTTAAAAACTCCAATCTGAACTGAATAAAGATCAATTTAAGAAAAGCATTAAAGCAAAATTTCCCCCTGACACTTACAAACCTACAAAAGCATTACAATTTCAAAAAATAAATGGCTTTCTATGTCCTTACCCTCTTCCCCATCTTGAACTCACACTGAATGCTATGGACATTAGATTACCAACAGTTCCTAACTGGTTAAGGACACAAACAGCAGGGTTGGCACACCAAAACCTTTCTGCTCCACTGTTTTGCCAAGAGCCTTTCTAGTTTGTTTTCAAGTACATACAACCAAATTCGAACTTTCTCCACAGTTATATTAAAGGAGCTGCAGAGGTACAATACACAAGGAATACCATCCACTACACCCCAAAGTGACTGTCTACAAGAAAATATGGTGGTCACTCCTAAGGCAGGAAAGACAGTTCCAGTATATTAAATGGTCTTTGGAATTGCTAGGTTTAACACTACAGTTAAAACATTTCAATCAGTCCTCTATGACGCCTTTCTAAAAAGTAGGGTTATTTTTCATTTCTCAACTGATAATTTTCTATTTTTATTAAGTGAATTCATATATTTGTTTTGAGATGACTAGTTATATAATGTGGTTTTGTATGAAATTAAACAAATCAAGAACATGCACATTTATGTTTTCAGGGGGAAAAAAAGACATTTTTACTATACTCATACCTCATTTAGGGTGTGGAACATGGTTTTTGAAAATGGAAGTGCTAAGTAAATCTGTGCCATCTGAGCTTATTATAGCATAGTAGCTATGGATATGCATCACACTTGACCAATCACTCTTCTGTTTTATATAAATCCCCTGAAATCATGGAATGCCCTCAGCTACAGTTTCCTCTAGCCACCTTTCATGGAATTGTTGATTAATCCTCTTAGGCTGCAGTGATGGCTTTGATGTTCTCTAGAATGTCTAAAGGTCTTATAGCAACCCCTAGTTATCTTCTGATCTAGTTATCTACTGATCCATCCCTCTCCATTTCCTCAACCGCTTCCCCTGCAGAAAACTTGAATGGTCTAAACCCTGAGCACAGTGCTCTTCCTTTGTTTCACTGTGGCAGGTCCACCACCATCACTTGCACATATTCGCAGGCCCCACTCTTATGGGTTAAAACTGTACATCAGAACAATAAATGGCAGAAGGAAAAGCCACCACAAAGAATAACCACCTTATTGCAGAACATACTCCACAATCAATTCCAGACAGGTGAAAAGGACTCCCTGGTGAAGTGTGCAGGAAGAAGTAAGGAGGCTCACTGGGCTAGAGTGTACAGTGTGGTTAGTCAGTGCTAACTCTCAGTCTGATCATATAGTAAGTCAACCACTAGAAAAAGTTTATGTTCTTCCACTTCGTTTTTTGCTCAAAACCATTCAATGATAAAAAGAATAAAAACCAAAGTCTTTTCATGACCTGGAAGGCCAAACATGAACTGCCTTTGGTTACCTCTCTGACCTCATTCCCACCACTGGCCCCTTGGCTCACAGCCATTCTGCCTTCTTTAACGTTCTTCTCACACACACAACTTTGCACTTTCTAATCCCTCTGACTAAAATGCTCTGCCCTAGGTATCTTCGTGGCATACTCCCTTCAACCCTTGCCTGTATGTCACCTCATTGATACCTTCCCTGAACACCCTATTTAAATAAATACCTCCATTTCTCCCACATAATTCTCTTTTTTAAAATTTTATTTTAGAATATTACAGGGGTACAAATGTTTTGGTTATATGGATTGCATTTGTTATCCTCTATCTTCTCTTCCTGCTTTCTTTTTCCACAGAGCAGTTATCATCACCTGATATCATATATGCATATTTATACAGTAAATATTTCCTCCACTAGAGTCAGAGCCATGAGGGTAGAAATGATGTCTGTTTTACTGTTATCTCATCAATACCTGGCTCAATGTAGAAATACCAGAGTGTTATTAACTGTACAAATATACGGTAACTGCCTATGTCTAAAATAATACATTTCAGAGACAAACAGCATCACAAAAAATCAGTGCCATGTGGGGAAACATTAGATGGGAAGGCAAATAATATAAACAGAAAAGTGAGGTTTTTTTCTGTAAATCCGTGTTCATTGTTTTTAAGGCTACCTCAGTTCACCAGTACTGTAATGCACAACAAGTAGGTAAAGAATTCACTACAGTTCTGTAAGTAGCTAACAAATCTTTCGCTTTTATTTTAAATTAAATTGCAAGGCAGCAACCATCCAATTTAAAATCTATAACCTTTGCTATATCTAGCAACAGCAAATACAGCATTTACAGTCAGTTAAAAAGTTTCGGATTACCATGGCTCGACACATTGGGACCTTATTATACTCTGTATTGTACTGTATTAAAATGAAGGAGTAGGAAGAGAAAAATGATTCTTATGCTACTACTCAGAAAAATGCACTCTATTTTCTTCCCAATAGCGGGTTGTTCCTTCTTCACACATGGAATGTGCAAGAGCAGAGGGTGATAAAGAACAAGTGGGAGAATTGGCATGCAGCAGTTCATTTCAGTAAATACTTTAAAAAAGAAAACTTTAGAGATGACCAAGCAACTTTCAGATAAGGCAGTCTTGATACTGTCCAGTAGAACATTAAGGATATTTTTGTAGAATGTAAAGAGACACAAAATTATTAGTGCATTCTCTAAATCTGTTTCCTGATGCCAACAAGCGAGCTATTCTTCCACTATGGTGACCACAGGCCCCGAAAGCCAAAAAGGTAAAGAAATCAGAGGCCCATGGAATTTTTGTGGAATATTTCACATAAATATGTATTTATTAAACAATAGCACAATACTGACACATTAAGTATTGTATGCAAAAAAATCAAGTTGCAAATCCTTAGCAGAAAATGTATTTCTGATGTCTCATTCTTGTCACCCCAAGGCCTTATGTTCTGCTACTTAAATTTCTAAACTGCATCTTTCTATTTTAGCTATTGGTAAGTATATCTTTATCACATGCCTGCATAGAATTCACTTTATTATAACACTGTGAATACCAGCAATAAATCAATCAATCTTAAAAAATACGGCAATTTGACTTCCAGTTTCCAATCTGTAAGGAGCTTAGAAGTCATCATTCCCATCCACAAAACAAGAAAAAAGCTGAACAAACTGAAAACCCAACATCTCTTCTTAGATCCATTGTTAAGAAATGAGGTTACACAGAAAACTGCTGCCCCCAAAACTGGAGAGACAGGCAGGCAGACGCAGAGAATCACAAGTTAACCAGAACAGAAACCCACAAGCAGAAACTCTGCAGGATCCAGTACCAGTGTAGGAAAACTTAAACTGTAATTTATGAATAGCTGGAGGCTCAGTGTAGACAAATTTGGGAGTTAAAAACTCCAGGGGGGCCTAGTCTTAGGCAAGCCCCCACACTTATATGGGTTTTGCCTCCAGGAACCTTACCTACCAGGTTCTCACAGTAAAGATCAGAGAAAAATCTCCTGTGCTTCAGGAAAGGGAGGGGAAAGGCAGCCATGCTGAAATATACCAGAGCATTCTGTTCTTCTAACAAGGCTTTGCCCTCAAGAGAAACTATTTTACCAGAGCCCAACCAACTGGGTTTTACCAAAAACTAACCAAGTTGGGGGAAGGGAAATAAATACCCAACTACAGTCTGCTCTTGCCTTTTTGTCTCACTTGGGTGTAAAAACAAAACAAAACTGAAAAGCACTTTTGTGCAGGTCACAGCCAGGGGCACAGACTCACCCAAAATCTGAGACCTAATCATAACACTATATAATGTTTCCCCTCTCCCCACACTTTACCACACACCCACAGGGCTCCCATATAACAGAGGATTACAAAGGAAACAAGTGCATGTCTCAGACCTTATTTAAGAGGTCTCCAACCCAAAGACAAAAGAGTACAAAAACAAGGGCACCAGAGGAAATTTTATCCTCCAATACCTATAGCGACACCTAAAGCTACCATAAATATTAAAATGGCCTAAACCCCAACCAGATAAACATAAAACCTCACCATAACTGCCTATTTACCTTTGGCTCCTTTTACCCAGTGTATCATGTTCAACAAAAAGTTACAAGGCTTACTTAAAACAATATGGCGATAAGACTCAAGTGTTCCATAATCTTTTAAAACACTGTTGAAAATGTTATCTTTGATAACATCATAGATTATAAAGTCAGGATAGGCAAGGATGTTCAGCCATCACTAGCACTATTCAACATTATACTGGAGGTCTTATTTAATTCAGTTAAGATTCCAAAAGGATAAACAGTTTAAATATCAGAAAACAACTAAAAAATGTTACTATTTGGAGATATTTAGAAGATACAAGCATTTCAACTAACTATCAAACTAATTCAGTAGGGCGTGCCTGTAATCCCAGCTACTTGGGAGGCTGAGGTGGGAGGATCACTTGCACCCAGGTGTTTGAGTACAGCCTGGGCAACATAGCAAAATCCCATCACAAAAAATAAAATGATAATAATAATAAAAATAAAATTTAAAAAACTAATTCAAGTGCTCAGTAAAGTGTCTGGATTAAAAATTAGCATATAAAAATTATTAGGTTCCTATACACTAATAATAATCAAGAAACATAAAAATAGGACTTCAGAATAGTAAAAAATCCACAGAATATCTAGAACAAATCTAACAAGAAATATGCAAACTTACATAATAAAATTTTAGAACTTTACTAAAAGAATATGAGGCTGGGCGCGGTGGCTCACACCTATAAACCTAGCACTTTGGAAGGCCAATGCGGGAGGATTGGTTGAGCTCAGGAGTTCAAGACCAGCCTGAGCAAAAGCGAGACCCCATCTCTACAAAAAATAGAAAAATTAGCTGGGTGTGGTGGCACGTGCCTGTAGTCCCAGCTACTTGGGAGGATGAAGCAGGAGGATCACTTGAGCCCAGGAGTTTGAGGTTGCAGTGAGCTATAATCACACCACTGCACTTTAGCCGGGGCGACAGAGTGAGACCCTATCTCCAAAAAACAAATAAAAAAAGAATACGAAAAGATCTACACAAATGAAGACACATGCCATGCTTCTCAGTGGGATTATTCAAAATTCTAAAGATTCAATTCTCACCCAATTACTCTCTAAATTCAATGCAATCCCAAAGAAAACACTGTAAGGTTTAAAATATGCATTATGAAATATCACAAATAAATATAAAGAACTTAATAAGGAAACAGGTAACCACAATCTAGCTCCAAAAAATAAGACATTACCCATACAGTTGAAAAAGAAGAGCTATGAAGAGTTGCCCCGTGACACAGCGAAACATACCAAATAACTGCAGCAATTAAAATAGTAAGGTAGTGGCATAGGTGTAAACACATGCACCAACAGAATACATTTCAGAAACGCACTCTTAAATGAAAATGTAATATATAATAAAGGTGACATTTCAAACCACTAATAAAAAGATTGGCTATTTCACATACTGTCTTTAGACAGATGATCAGCATGAAAAAGAGTTAGACTCCCCCTCACATCACACAAATTAATCAACCTTCCATTCCACCTGGGTTAAAGAGTTAAATGTAAAAAGCAAAATTATAAAACTACTATAAAAAAATAGGGTAGTAGGCCTTTAAAATATTATAATGGTGAAGGTATTCTTAATGAAAACTTGTCTGTGAAGAAAAACTCCGCAAAGTTAAAAAGCTAGTTGATATACTGAGAGAAACACCTACAACAGAAGATAGTATTGTTAACCACAATATAGGTATGGACCTGCAAAAATAGACAAAGTCAAACAACCTATAAAAATTGGAAAGGCAACAAACAGGCAACTCAATGAAAGAGGAAAGATAAAAATTTACACTAAATATATGAAAAGATTTTTAACTTCTCTAGCAATCAGGTAAGTACAAATTCAAGTAACATGTATATAAATTATGACCATCAAGTAAAAAATTAAATATGTTATGGTATATTTACGTCACAAATACTATAAAGACTTTATAATGATTTCTATTTAAGCATGAAATAATCTCTGAGATTATACTGTTAAGCGCAAGTGACAAAATACGTAGAGTATAAAAACATTTACTTAAGATCAGTTAAGCCTAAAAGCACAAATATACGATTATTTTTAAGGTTTTACTGCTTTTCCAAATATACTTAGGAATCGTTTATAGAAAGGCAAAAATTTTATGTGCATTTTCAATTACATTTTTAAAATTTAATCCTTATTCTTCCTTTTATGTTGTTACAAATGTAAACAAAATAGAACAAAATACAAATTCACTTGTTCAACCAGCCAGCCCATCAGCTAGCATATATACCTACATTCTCCCAGGTATTATATTTGATCCTGAAGATACAAAATAAACATGGTCAGGACCCCTAAAGAATTCAAAATGAAGGGCCGGGCATGGTGGCTCACGCCTGTAATCCTAGCACTCTGGGAGGCCGAGGCAGGAGGATCACTTGAGCTCAGGAGTTCGAGACCAGCCTGAGCAAGAGTGAGACCCTGTCTCTATAAAAAAAAAAAAAAGAATTCAAAATGTGGTGGGAGAGACTGTAGAACAGCTACTTACTATGCAATAATAAAAAAATGAACTAAAGAGCTATAGGAATACAGGTGAGGTGTTATCTAAGTCAGGGGAAGGCTAGGGAAGATTTTACACAGGTGACATTTGGTTTAGGCATCTTTTAAAAGATGAAGAAGAATTTGGAGGTTGGAGGACAGGATTTTGGCATAGGTTTCAGTATGTGCATGGGTTAGAAGGGACAAAAGTGGGGCACATACCAAGAAGTCAGTCAAGACAGCTTATGATATATATGACTTTGGGCAAACAACTGAACCTGTTTCATTTGAAAAATAAGCCTTCAGGGGCTGCTGTGAGGAAAATGAGACAGCAAGTTGAGAATGTGAGGGCAATCTGGCTGCCACATCTCCCACTCACTGATTTCCAAGGCTGACTTAAGCTATTTTACCTCAGTTATTGCCTCCTTTCTCTCTCACTGTTCCTCCAGAAGCTGTCTATTTGGCAGAACACAACCTTCTCAGTCACGTACAATGAACGGTCTAGCACAGTTCTTGACACACTATTTACTCAAAAAAACATTAAATTCTTTAAAAAACAAAACAAAAAAAAAAAAAAAACAGATGTTCAGCATTCCACCAAACTATTCTGTGTGATACTCCCTAGAACTGCCCTGAAATTACTGCTAGGGTCCCAATTCTTACTTTGAGAACCACTGGTATGTTTAATAAGCACCCTACCCGACGTGTACACAGACTTCATACTTACAGGCTGAGGCTGCTCTGCAATACAGCAGTTGAAACACAACCAGAATTCACTCATGCTTACAGTCCAAGGTATAAATGAGCACCAATGAAGATTCCAAATCTCAACTCAGGAAGTTCCACAAAACACGCTCCTCAATATGATGAATGTCCAATGATGCAAAATGATAATTTTATTATTTCACTGTGTTTTTTGTTCCTGGAGGTCAATTATCTCATATGGTCAACTGAATAAAGAAAAAGTCAGACTGTTTCCTTTCTTTGCTTCTGGTTCTACAGACTCATTTCTGAACCACCAGGAAGGTATAAAAATTGTTGTCTTGACCCAGAGCCTATAACAGGTAATCTAGAAGAGAAAGAAAAAGTAAAAGAAAATAAGTTAACTTTACTTGTTCTTGAAAGCTTTTATTTCTTAAATCTATGATAAAATTAAGAGTAAATATTACCCAAAAAAGTAAACACTGAAAAAATCAAGATCTTAACAAACTGATACTCATCCAACAAATTATTTTTTTGAGCACCTTTTGAGCGTCAAGTGCTAGGGATATAGCAGTGAAAGTAGACAGAAATCCTTGCTTTCATGGAGCACCCTATTTTTAATGACTATAAAAGTATGAATTATTTTAATAACTTGATTTTTTAAAATCACTAATTAGAACATTATGATTACTACATATAAGTTTCTAATTCCAAGAAGAAATACTGATCATTTTCATATAGGTTTCTTCAGTTGAGTCCTTTATTCTCATAGACAACTCAGAAGAGTAATTGAAATAGCAATGAACCCTAAGAAGTCAGACAATCAAGCACCTACAGCTCACCAAAAACCATAAATAAAACTATCACCTTATCCAATGAAATTAGAATTGTACACGCAAGATGGATAAGGGTTAAGTTAGGCTTCCTTTTGTGAATCAAGCCATTAGATTCCTGCCCCCACTATCACCAATGGAATGAGTGTTAGTCAAAATACTTTTTATCCTGCCAAACTGAGTCAATCAGAATCCTTGGTCAGGCAATTTTCTAACTGCAGTTGGACAAAGAGTAAACCTATTTTTTCCTTCCCAACTGCCAAGTTGTTGACTTTAAGGACGTCCTTAAACTCAACAATGTTCCATACCTCATGCAGAAGATGGTTCTGAGATAATAATGCTGACAAGCAGAAACAAAAGAGGAAGTCCAGACCACAGAAATCCCTGATTCTAGTCATCCCTAAAGGCCAGTTTCACCTGTACGCCTGAGGATCAGTTTTGTGAGGCAACATATCTCCCTTTTTTAGCCCGAAGCTATGTTGAAGCAGGTTTATATCACTTGCAGCCTACTCCAAGGGTCAAGTGAAGATATCCAATGGACAGCAGGATAGGTGTGAAGCCAAGGAAATCTTGGAATCATCAGCAGGTTATGATTGAAGCAATAAATGATGATCTCCAGAGAAAACAGTATCATGAGATACTGTATCAAAGAGATCTCTGAAGAGAAGTAGCATTTAAATGATGGGTAGAGGCCTGGAATGGTGGCTCCTGCTGGTAAGCCCAGCACTTTGGGAGGCCGAGGCAAGAGAACTGCTTGAGGCCAGGAGTTTGAGACCAGCCTGGGCAGCACAGTGAGACCCTGTCTCTACAAAAAATTCAAAAAGTACCCAGGCACAGTGGCACATGCCTGTGGTCCCAGCTACTTGGGCAGCTGAGGCAGGAGGATCACTTAAACCCAGAAGTTCAAGGATGTAGTGAGCTATGATCACACCACTGTACTCCAGCCTGGCAACAGAGCAAGACCTTGCCTCTTAAAAAGAAAGGGAAGGAAAAAAAAAAAAAAAAAGATGGGTAGAGAAAGGTAAGTCTGCAAAGGAGATTTGGGTGTTACCAGAGAGAGAGAGAGAGAAGAAAGGAGAAAAACCAGTTAAATGTGCTGTCACTAGAGCCTGTTTTAAGGAGGAAGTGGTAACAGTATTACCTGCCAATGAGATAGGAAAGACTGAGAAAGTCCATCAGACCGCAGCAAACAGATACTTGGCGGCTTTGGCTACAGCAGTTTCAGTGAAGCAGTACAGGCACAAACCAGAATACAGTAGAGATGTGAGTGAAGGGCAAGCAGCAGAGTCAACAAGAGTAGACAATGTTTGCAAGAAGAATGGACATAAAGTTTAAAATGTAGGGTGGTAGGTAGAATGAAGAACTATCCTTGAAGTAAAAAGATCAAAAACCAAAGATGTATTAATTTGAATATTCAAAGAAATGTTAACATTTTTGTCCCACGTTGTAAAATATAAACCACTTATTTACAATTTTTTAAAGAGATCTCATAGATTTATAAGCTTTGCCAACTATAAATCAATAACAACCATATTACAGGATCAGAGAACCACGAACATTAAGTGAGATTAAATTCCTCCCTTTTGCTTTCTCCAAAGCCATGACCCTATACCTGGTAAGGCAGAAATGGCAGTTATTTTTATATTTATATAGATGAAGATCTTTAGTGAAGATAAATGCACGTATGCTCAATGTCACAATTCTGGGTAGTAACAAGGCATGACTCTGGGAACCTGATTCTATAGAGTCCAGAGGGCAAATGTTCTAACATACTACAGGAAAATGATATGTTAAGATTTAAGCATATGTTCAAGGAGTATCAGAATGAAGAAAAAATTACATCCTTGCCATAATTAAAATTCAGAACCTGGAATGCTTGCTTTAAGCAGGGACGAACATTTATCTCACCCAAACTCTAAACCAAAGAAGTGGCAGTCTCTTTGTCCACTGAATTGGATAAACACTGTGAAGTTTTATAAGCTCCAAAGAACAGTGTGTTTCACTTATTTCCTCCATCCAACCTTCTTAGCAAGACTATAAGAGGAAAGGGTTAAATTCACAGTATCATGAACATTATTTCAGTGCTGCTATTTATGAAGTTTAACTTCACCCTAGATCAAAGACCTTGGCCATTAAAAAAGTCACTGTGAAATAAAATTTCTTTTTAACCAATACTGTGAAAACAAATAGGCCTTTGTTTGAAACTGCAAATTCCTTATGCTCATCATTCTTGTAGCACATACAGATATGAAGAAGCTACTCTGATGTTTTCAAATCTACTGGATTTGAACTCTGATGTTTTCAAATCTATTGTTTGGTTTATTCCATCAATATCACATTTTGCCATTTACATATAAAGCTAGGTAATTTTCTTTTTATTTATAAATTACCTTTCCCAGAAACACCCTTCAAATATTGATTTTATGTTGGAAGGTGGTGTATTTTCTTTTTCTTCTCCTTTTTAACTAAGTGCTCCTTCTGTTTAGTGCTTAAAATTAATAAATGGCTTCCCACTTTACAATCCATAGTAAATACTTTACCACCTGCATTTCACCAAATTCAAATTTTCTTTCCATTTATAGTAAAGCTATTTATTTTCTGATTTTTCAAAAATGTACGTTTTCCCACTCCTATGTACTACTCTGAGAGTGAAATTCACAATACTTCCTCTTTCATAATGTCTAGTTCAAGAATGACTGTTTAAAGTACAGTAGTCTGTGCTTCTATGTATTTTCACCTATATAACAGAACTACCTAAAATGTATTTTCACACCAAGGTGATATTTGCAATTCTATGGGTTTTTATTTGTTAAGTAAATATATAGATCTTATTGATAAAATGTTCCAAACATGCCTTGGAATGTGATATCAATACATTTTCTATCTTCTGGCTTTTCTAAACAAACTTCCTTTTTTAGAATTTTTTCCCAAAAGTGTATATGCTTAGAACATAATTATGTATAAACACCTTCAGAGAAATACTGAATTCTTCACAAAAAATTTCAACGCTGCCACTAATAATAATAATAGTTACTTTCACTTCTTGAGCTGAAAGTTGCTTTAAACATGACCATTTTAAAAACCTTATACTTTTTGAAATCTTTAGATAACAAAAGGAGTGTCACTTTGCAATAACATCAACATCTAAACTTGGCTTTAAACACAGCTCAGCACATTCCACACATAACTAAGGGGTCAGACTGGTCTACAGCACAAGAGAGTATTTGACCAACTCAGATTCATAAGACATAAGATTTTAGAAATGGAAGAGACCTTTAAAGATATCATCATGGAACTTGTTCACTAAATAGCTTGAAGTGAATTATCCAAGGCCACTTAGCAAGTGACTAATAGAGCTTCCCTGAATTAAGAGCTCAGTCTCTTGATTTATGAGATTGGCGTGAGGAGAAAAGTGGAGTAGTATTCTCTGGTCTAAATTTTAGCCAACATCAGTTTTTCCCTCTCCTCGTTTTCCCACTAAATCAAATGCTATGGACATTAGCTTTCTACCTGTGTGAACAGTTTTGCTGCAAAAGTGCTTTTTAGGTCAACTTCCAAAGAAAAAAAATAGTTAAGCCTTGATTTGAAAAACTGGACAATCAGTTCAGGTATTGAGCATGCTCAGTTTGTGAGAAACTGAATCAAAAGTTCAGAATTCAGACTCTGAAGTAAAAGATCTGTGGCAGTTAAAGTAGTTTGCTAAATTTTAGAAATGTTAGCTTGGGCAAGTGACAAGCTCTACCATCCTCAGTTTTCTGGGTTATAAATGGAATGCTGCATTGCCATTTCACAGGTCTGAAATGAGGACTAAATTAGAAGCCACCGCATATATTATAAAGAACTATCCAGGTTGAGTATCCCTTATCCAAAACGCTTGGGACCAAAGTGTTCCCTATTTCAGTTTTCGTATTTTAGAATATTTGCTTTATGCTAACCCTGTTGAGCATCCCAAATTTGAAAATTCCATCTGAAATCCTCCAATGAGCATTTCCTTTGAGCAGTATGTCAGCACTCAAAAAGCTTCTGGAGTATTTGGGATTTTAGATTTTTAGATTTGGGATGGTTAACCTGTATTGATATGCTTTTATTTGTTATCAGAATTAAAATGGCAAGTAGCATTATTCTGCTCTAGCAAAAACAGGTAATTTGCTGCAGTAATTGTATGCATAAGATGTACTGATTCAAGTTTTCTTTTGGTTTCTTCCCAGAATTACCTAGCCTCTTGCTTCAATCTTGACTACTGCTCTCTAGGCATATTCCCTAGGTTCCTTTCCTAAGTTAGATGCTGTTTCTAAAAATGTCTCTCTGTTCTTTTCATCTTTCTCAGACTATTTTGTAAAACCACATACTCCAGTGGCTTCCTGAGAAAGGGTACACAGAAGGAAAATGTTTCAACTTCTTGCATTTGACACGTGATTGATCATTTGGTTGAACGTAGAGCACCAAGTTAAAAATCTTTCCCTCAGGATTTTTAAGGTATTGTTTCACTATCTGCTATCTTTCAGGGTTGCTGCTACTAAATCTGATGACATTCCAATTTTCTTTCCTCTGTGTGTGATATATTTCCCCTCTGGAAGGGTTAAAGATTTTTTTCCTTTACCCTGAAATTCTCAAATTTCATAAAGATGTAACTTGGTTTGGTCCGTTTTCATCACTGTACTGGGGTCTGGATGAGCCCTTTCAAACTGGAGAATGGTATCCTTCAGTTCAGGAAAGTAATAGTACCTATAGCATAGACTTGTTGTGAAAATAAAATACTTAGAACATAGTAAGTGCACAACGATTTTGATGATTATTACTATTATCTACATTTACCAATTTATTTGATTACCATTTCTTGCCTCTCAACCCTTCCTTTTAAGTTCAGCTTTCTTCTTCACAAAGTACATGCTTAAACAACTTTTTCAATAGTACGTGCTTTTTAATAGTTATCTGCAGATGGTAAGCTTCTCAGTTGTTTGTCTAAAATTACAGTTTTTAATTTTAATTTTGAAATAATTTCAAACTCCCAGAAGAGTTGCCAAAATAGAATAGAAATCTCTCATGTATCCTTCATCCAGACACACTGTTAACGGAATGTCTATACAGTAGTCCCCTGTTATCCATAGGCAATATATTCCAAGACTCCCAATAAATGCCTGAAACCACAGATAGTACCAAATCTTATATACGCTATACATTGGCAAGCAGGTAGAGTATACAGAGTGGATACACTGCACAAGGGGATGATTCATGTTCCAGGTGGGATGGAGCAGGATGGCATGAGATTTCATCATGCTACTCAGAACAGCATGCAATTTAAAACCTATGACTTGTTTATTTCTACAATTTTCCATTTAATATTTTCAGACCCTGGTTGACCACGGATAACTGAAACCAAAGACAGCGAAACCACAGATAAGAAAGAACTACTGTATTTTGCCCTTATTCTTGTATGACAGTTTAGCTAAGTATAGAATTCTTGGTCAACAGTGCTTTTCCTTCAGTTCTTTGCAGATATTATTCTCACCTCTATTGTTGTTGACGAGAAGTTGACTTTCAAGCTAATCCTTGCTCCTTTGAAAGTAAAACTGTAAGCCAGGTACGGTGGCACACACCAGTAGTCCCAGCTACCCAGGGGACTGAGGATTAGCTTGAAAGTCAACTGTGGTTGAACCCAGGAGTTTGAGACTAGCCTGGGTGATATAAAGAGACCCCACCTCAAAAAAAAATGTTTGTATTTATGGATGTTTTGAAGATTGTCTTTGCATTTGGCTTTAATTTCATAGAACCTCAGTTTCAGATTTATTTTTATTTATTTAGGACTCTTTCACTTATTTCTACTCTGCTATTTAACTCATCTATTAATTGTTCCCCCAACTATTGACTATAATTTCAACGAATCATGATTTTCATTTTAGTAAGTTTTATTTGGTTGTTTTGCAAATTCACCTACTGTAGTGTCTTAGTCTTTTATTCAGACATTTTAAATAGACTTAGTGTTTTTCTGACTATTCTGTTAAATCAATTCATAACCTAATTATCCTTTTTGGATTGTCTGCTGACTCTGCCTTATGTTGGGCTGTTTCCTTACACTTATTTTATTATTAATTTATCTTGACTGAGGGATTGTTTTTCCTGTGCAGGTCCAGTGCTCCTGTGTGAAGAAGCACCCCTAAAGAGAAGTTTGCATTTGCTACTGCTTAGACATTCACAAGGTGAAGTTCACAAATTCAAATATAAATTTTAATTCCTTGGCTTGGGATTCTTGTCTACGTTCATATTGCACTCTGGTATGTAGGTACAAGCTTGCAAAGGCAGCATGGTGTAGTAGTTTAGAACTTAAGATTCTGAAACTAGACAGACTAAGTTCAAATTCTGGATTCTTCTACTCACTAGCTTTATGATCTTGGGCAGGGTCCTTTGTATGTCCCAGTTTGCTATTCTATAAAATGGAGTTTATAAATAGCATCTACCTCAAAGATTTATGTGAGTATTAAATGTGTAAATTTAGACTGCTTAGAAAATGAAGTCTCTACAACTTCATTTGCCAACAGGATGGGCCTCTTTGCCTCATTTCTATCACAGTCCATAGGTTCTTTAACAAATACCTATCATGGTGGTAGACAGGGTATTCTGCTCAAAACTATGAACTGCCTCTGAAACATTAGCCACCTAGATTCCCATCTATCACACCACACTATTTCTAGTGGGGTTATGTAAAAAGAGTTGGCACTATGATGTAGACTTGAGGAACTGATGGCATTCACCCTGGCTGCCATTTCAACCATCAATGACGACATGATACAAAGACTCCAGGATAAATCAGATGATTGCCATGTGCTGATATTACACAAGAGATGCCTACTGAGCGCTACAGAAATAATTGTGGTTGTTCCTTTAAGCATTATTTGTGACTACTTGTTCATGTACAACGTAGTTATAAATAATAAATTTTTAAACATTCAAGCCTTTTTGTATCACCCTATGTAGTGAGAATCCTGAATATTGGAGAAAAAAGTCTTTTGATGTGGTATGTTATGGGATCTTCACTTTCACATTCAGAGGGAAGCCTGTAATAATGGAAAGCTTTTTTGATAATGATGTTATGATGAGGAAGACGACTTCAGAAACAGAAAATACTAATCAGTTATCAAAGAACAGGGACTATTTCTGGTCTATAAACTTAAATCACAGTGGGTCAAACAAGAAATTCAATATTCTTGGGTTCTCTATTGTCTTCATGTATGGTTTACACTTAAAAAAAAAAATTCCGTCATAGAAAATTTCCCTAGGTTATAAAGAAAAGTCAAACTAGATTATAAACCCCTGACATGGGGGAAAAAAAAAATTGAGTGCTAATCATGCATTACACTATGTACTTTGGCAAATACTATCTCATTTAATTTTTACAATCCTAAGAGGTATTATCGTCACTTTGGAAATGAAGAAACTACAGCTAAGACACATAAAGAAATTGAAGACAGACCATTTTCTTTATATTCTTTTTTAAGGTCTAGTTCAATGTTACCTTAAATTATAATTATTTATGATATAATGATTCTCATAAGCTCTGTCAAAGTAAAATCTGAATTATCATTATATTTTTTATTACATTTAACATAGTAACTTGTCCTGGTATTTACAAATAAATAGTTAATGAATTAATCTCAACATAAAAACTATACATAGTACTGTAGAATTTCCATGGAATTTGGCAATGGAAAAACCTACATTCAAACTAGATTCTACCACTTATTAGATTAAGTGGCATTAGCCTACAGCCTCTTTGAATGGAAATTTTCACTTATGACAATTATACCAACTTTGCAGGATTGCTCTAAAGGCAGAGTTTCTCAATCTCAGCGCTACTGACATTTCATCCAGATAATTGTTGTGGGGACTGTCCTGTGTGTTATAAGATATTTAGCAGCATCGCTGCCTTCCATCCACTAGATGCCAGTAGCACCCCTCCCCACAAGTTGTGACAACCAAAAATGTCTCCAGACACTGCCCAAATGCCCCTGGGAAGTCATTCCCCCAGTTGAAAGCCATGCTGTAGGGAAAAATATTATAAAAATGAACTAAAAAAGAAATATATGATATCCCTCTACTCCAAAGAATTCCCTTCAGATGGGAGGAACAAGGAAAAGGTTCCCTGAGCCAAACCTCCAAGGACATTCTCCTAAAAGCATCAATCAGGAATACAAAATTCTAATAACCTTATGTGGTATATTAAGATGGCTGCAAATTCTTGGTTATTCCTCCAAATAAGAGATAGAGTCAAATTCCTTTACACTGAATTCAGGTGACCTTACTGACTTGTTTGACCACAGAATAAGGCTTGGAACTTATCAGATCATAAAAAGCCTTGTAGCTTCTACTCAGATGTCCATGCCCTAAGACTGCTATGCTGGAAAGACCATGCATAGGCACATGGATTAGCAGTTTCAGTTGAACCCAGCCTTCCAGCCTCCCTAGCCAAAACATGTGAATAAAGCTACTTAGAATCCTCCAGTCCAGCCCACCTGCTAGCTGAATACCACTGAATGACCTCTGTTGATGCTAGGTTTAAAAGAAGTGCCAAGACCTGCCTAAATTCCTGACCTTCAAAATTGAAATACGTATTAATAACAAAAGAGTTGTTGGTTTAAGCCACTAAGTTCTGAGAAAGTTTGTTATACGGCAATAGATAATCAGAGTCCTTACATGATTACTTTCATATAGTTTGTATATATTTTACGTGTATATACTTTTCAACTAAAGATTTTCATGTTTTTGAGGAAATCTTTGTATAACCATCTTTATTGGCCTAAATGAGGTCATCCAATTCCTATCAAGATGACAAACTATCACAGGCTTCTGGTCCCAACAAAATCAATCCTAGGGAAGGAAAAAAATAGAAGTAAATCCAGATTCCAGGAACAATAATAGCAGCAGCAACAATAAGAAACAAAAACTGCTGGAGATACCAAAAGCTATACTAAACTTGTCTCGGAGGAAACTGGTGACCAGAAGCAAAGGGCAGCATAGGTAGGAGTTAAAAGACAGATTAGCTAAAAGCTTTTTTAAATTCTGCCGTTGCCTCTCCTCCTTTGATTGCCCCTTCACCACAGAAATTAGCAGCAACAGTCTAGACGTCTTTGGCAGCAAGATAAAATCAGGGCAACACAAAGCCCTACGGAGGAAAGCTCATGAAAAGAGGTACAGTCCCTCTTGGCATTCACTCTTCCTGCCCCCATTCGTGGGGGCTGGGGGTATAGGGCTGATAGTGAATTATGATCTAAGGAGACTGCCTCTTCCCAGTATTACTTATTCTATAAGAGCATAAAAAGCAAACCCTGATCAGAAGTTGCCTGGTGCAGTAGCAGCCAGCAGGAGAACTCAACAGCACCTGAGTGGTGCCAAGTGGCTATCTGACCTGAGACTCAAGCCCTTCCTATCCTTAAACTCACCTGGACTGGCACAAATTTCCAACAGATATTAGATTAAGTAACTAATACCCCCCCACAAGGGATATAGACAAATAGATACATCTGGAGCATAATTACTGTATGCAAGACAACACACTTAACAACTTATGCCATCTGAAGCAGAATTATTGGAATGGAGGATCCAAGAATGTGCCCCTAAGAAGTCAATGAGAGATATAAGCACTATGAAACCAAAACAAGAAACAATGAAAAAGAATCAAGTAGAAATATTGAGTATAAAAAAGAGACAACATCCAGATAACAGGCGTTTCAAGGGGAGGTAAAAAATACATTTCAAGAAATAATGAGGATAACTTTCCCAGAATTAAAGATAAAAGAAGTCAAGATTGTAAGGACTCAAAGAACCAAATAACACAGAAGAACCTATTCCTAGAAAATTTAAGATTACCAAAGAAAAAATTCAAAAAGGCTGAAAAAAAAAGAATAGACCAGGCAATTTATGTGACCAAAGATTTGTACCCCTGTAATATTCTGATATAATAAAAAAAGAAAAGAAAAGAGGATAACATATATTTTCAAAAAGGGGATCGAGCACCCACAAGCTGGAAAAGCTGAAAACATGGGCCACACATCCATTCACTCATAATTTACTCATTCCTTAGTAAAAAAAAATTATTTGAGATGATAACACTGGTAGTCTATAGTTTATTACTAAGATGAACTGAATGAACTTGTAACAGCAGTAAATAAAATAACCCCTGACAGACTTTGAGAACATGTAACTATAGTATTAGTCTTTGCACACACACATATTTTTATCTACTTCAGTTTAAGAAATAAAGATTATTTTTAAAAACCAAAAATCTGAATAGCAACTCCTCTTCAATGGGTGAAAAGTTTTACTTATATAACGTGGATAAGTTCTAGAGATCTGCTGTACAACATTGTACCTATAGTTAATAATACTGTTTGCATACTCAAAAATTTAAGAGGGTGGATGTCATGTTAAATGGTCTTCCCACAATAAAATAAAAAAATATAAAATAAGATAATAAAATAAAATCGTACTTTTTAGAGCTAAAAAAAAAAAAAAAAGAATAGACCAATGCCAAAGCAAAAGAATAAGATTAATATTATATATCACAACAAGTAACACTGGATATAAGATGGAGTAACCCAAATCCACAATCTATACTCCTTGAGGTAAGGGTTTTTTCAGAATTTAAAACTGCTATAGTTTGAATGTATCCCCCAAAAAGCATGTGGGAACCTTAATGCCCAATGCAATAGTGTTGGGACTAATGATTGGCCCTCATGAATGGATTAATACTGTCATTGCATTAAGATTATTCATCCACTGGGAAGGGTTCATTATAAAAGGGTGAGTTCCCCCACTCCCTTGCTTACTCTCTTCTGCCCCAGCAAGATATTAGCTTCTCAGTCTCGGACTTCCTAGCCTCCAGAACCGTGAGCCAATAATCTTTCTGGTTCATTATAAATTACCCAGTCTGTAGTCTTCTGTTATAGCAACACAAAACAGACTAAGACAAGAATTTTGCAGATTTTAGAAGAGTAATATGGTATATATCATATATTACGTAACATCACAGCAGTGTCTAAGGCACTACCCCATAATTGAACTCATTAATATTTTGAAGCAAAATCTATAAATATTCACACTAAATGAGATGAATAAAAGCCATAAATACCCTCATGTCAGTTCAGGTTGGGTTTTTCTGCCAAATGAGCCATAAATAGCCTCATGTCAGTTTGTTGGGTTTTGTTGCCAAATGAGTTATAAAAAGTCCTTTGGTTTTCAGATCTTTTTTGATTTTGGAATTCCAGGTAAGGGATCGTAACCTGTATTTTAGAAGTCTTGAATTAAAAGAACTTTACACTTAGAATTTTACATCCAAAGTATCATTCCAATATGTTAGGCAAAAATATTCTCAAGCACACAAAGCCTCAGAATGTCATTTAAAGCCCACTAAGCACAATCTTGGAGGAATATTGAAAAGAAAATGAAACATAGGAGGTGCTACAAGAGACAAATAAAGTAAAAGTAGTCAAATGCCTTGGTATCCAAAAAAACTCTGATCTAAAATACTAGCAACATACTCATTGGGGATAGGGACTCAGGACACACACCAAAAGAACATGACAGTGTGCTACAGTATTTGTCATATGTGGGGGAAGAAAAAGTTACTTTAAATGTAATAAATATACAGAAATAAACAGGAATGGGTCTAAAGGACAACCATCATAAGAACAAAAACAGAAAAAAATTCCACCTATCCAATGAAAGGCAGGAAAGGAAAGGGGAAAAGGACCAAAAGTAAGCCCAGTTAGAATAATTACACAGAGGCCAAGGCAGGAGGATCACTTCAGGCCAGGAGTTCAAAACTAGCCTGAGCAAGAGCAAGACCCCATCTCTACAAAAAATAGAAAAATTAGCCGGGTGTGGTGGCATGCGCCTGTAGTCCGAGCTACTTGGGAGGCTGAGGCAGGAGGATCGCTTGAGCCCAAGAGTTTGAAGTTGCAGTGAGCTATGATGATGCCACTGCACTCTATCCTGGGAGACAAAGCAGGACCCTGTCTCAAAACACAGAATTACGATAATATAAATGAGTTAAACTTGCCAATTTAAAGACAAATTGGGACAAAGATTTTATGGTGTGTTAAAAAAATGATAAAGCAATATACTCCCTACAGGAGACATATTTAAGAAAGGATAAATCAGACAAATATGAACCAAAAGAAAGCTAAGATAGCAATCACAATAAAATTTAAGGCAAAAAATATCATAAAGGACAAAGTGAGGTATTATATACTGATAAAAATAATAGAACAAAAACGTATCATCATCATGAACACATCCATAGCAAACAATAAAGCTTTAATATACTTCAGGAACAAATACCACAAACGCAGTGGAGAAAAATTCAAGTGTAGTTGAGAATTTTAACATCAACTGATCAAGAATAGAACAATATAAGCAGAGATATTGAAGACCCAAGCAATAAAATTAGAGAATACCCATTATTTGCATGAGCATATAGCATATACACAGACTGGTCATATAAGAGGGAATGCCTCAAAACCCTTGAGAAGATCAATACCAGACAGACTGCACTCTCTTACAATAATGGGATAAAATTAGAAATTAATGACAAAAAGATGGTTTTTAAAATCTCATGTTTGGAAACTATATAAATAGATAATTCAGATTAAAAGGTAAAAACATTTAAAATTTTTTGAAAATACTTAGAACTTAATGGTAATGAAAATTCAAGGCTACCCTCTAATTGGATAAACTTGGCTGACTTGGTCATCCCCGAACCAATCACTGTGGCCAAAGGAATGGTACAAGCCAATGAGTTCTTTAAACCAAGAGACTAGGATTAGGCTGATCTGCTTAGGCCACGGGAATCCACAAGTATAGTAGAAGAAGCAGGGGGCAGTGTGGAGAAATCTGGTATCATATTTGGGAGAGCAAAGAGGAAATACATGGAACAGTAGGGAGGCAATAATGCCTACAGAGTTTTAATTCCAGTTTGGCCACAATTCCCTAAGGTTGATTACTGATCATGTAATTTGGGATGGGATCTCAGTTTTCTCAGGTGAAAAATGCACACAATATCTAAGAATCCTTTTAGCTCTAGAGTTTACAATTACATCATGCTGTTTTGTTCAGGCTATAACAGAGTCTGGCACATATTGGTATGTATGTACAGAATGAATGAGAAGTTTACCACACTCAATTTGAGACATTCTTAGGGCTATTACCTAAAACAACTAATGGATTTCCAATAGATAAATGGGAAAAGGATGTAAATTTTAAAATCCACAAAGGGGAAGATGGTAGGCTTCTTTTAAAATGTTCAAAGTTCCTAATTAAAGAAATTGAAAATAAAACCAAAAAACGCAACTACCATCTCATATCTATTCAATTAATTCTAAAATGTGGTAATCAGTGTTGGGAAAGAAGCAGAGAAACTAGCAATTGCATACACACTACTGCGTCTGTGTAGACTGGTAGTTCTTTCAGAAATTATTGAAAATTTTTACATTTAATGCATTAGCATCACTTCTGGAAATACAGAAATTAATACTGAGTAATCCAAAAGAAAGCAAAATACCTATATGCACAAAAATGTTTTATTGCAATACTTCTTATTATAATAGGAGGGAAAAAACAGATGCAATCTAAATGTATAACAACCTGGTAATAATTAAATTATGGTTTAATGAGAGATTATGTAGCCATTGTCATAGTATTAGGAGAACATATCTAATCAACTTTATTATTTAAGGGAATCTGTAGAGTCCAATAACCATGAGAAATTCATATTAAAACTGCTATGAGCACTTAATTTTTAAAGTTATTAAAACCTAAAAGCTTGTTTTTAAAAATCTGACAAATTTGGTACCCTGTGTTTTGAAAACGTCTAGACTTCACCAAGAATGGGCCAATAACAATTACATTTTGGATATAATTCACAGAAATATCAACTTCCAAGAGTATTTATTTTTATACTAAAGGAGAATATAATATAGCTACTTTTATTGAGTGTGCAACTTATGACAGCTTTTGGACTTTTTAAATAATACAATGTGTGGAAATTTTTCAACATCCACTATGCCAAAGAAAGTATTGGTCTTGTTTCTACTAAATGCTTTATATTTTTATCTGTTTCATTAGCTCAGCTCCACATGAGACCAGTGCCTGCCTTGATTTCTGGAATACTGCCCCAATTCTTTTCTCGTAGGCTTTGTTGCCAGGGTTGCAGCTGCACAACCAATTCTTATTAAAATGTGAGTCTTTGAAATGCAGGTCTGTGGAAAGGGATATAAAGGATTTCATTATCTTCTCAAAACTCACAATGAGGATTGAACTCTCACTCTTCCCAAGCCATACCACCACTAGAACACTTCTCTACCAACTCACACACCAAATATAATAAATGCAGCAGCTCAATCTTAAATATCCAAATAAAAACAGTCATAAAGGAGTAAACTGCACAGTAACGAACCTTAAAGTCTGGCAAAAGTTATTTAAAAATGACTTCTAATACTCACGGTGTAGTCATAGGTTATAGCTGGATACTTACAAATGATGTGATTTTAGAAATAATACTTCCCAAGAATAAATACCTGCCAGAGAGAATGGGCACTCTGCAATACCAGTTTCAGAATAATAATTTCAGAAACTTCAAGTCAGGAAAACAAAAACCACAAGTAATTTACTCAAAATGCACAATAATCTATAAGCTATTAATTTTGTTGTAGAACACTCACGCCCTTAAAATTTTCTTGGAAACAGAGGAAAAAAATTTAAGGACAATTTATACTCCTTTCCCTTTTTTACTAGGATTTTATGTACTTTTGTTCTCTGGATAAAATTCTTAACTGCTTGACCTTACTCGAACACCAATTTATGACTAAATTCATCTTGTGCGAAAAGTTAACACAAAACTATCAAGACCATGAAGATAAAAAATTATTTTCAATTAAAACTGAAACAGATCAAATTCTCTCATGCAAAGTAAAAACGACATTTTATTAAAACTTAATTTTTTGGAATTTTGGTATACCATTGGAATTCTTATAACATGTAGAAACTTAGAATTTTAACTATATTAGAGGAAAGAATTAAGGTTAGCAAAATATCTTGGGGTTAAGTATATGTAGCCGAGTCTGTACCCTGGGCAATTCATTTACAGCTAACTAAATAAAAGAAAAAAATGGGGGGCGGGCAGAGTGAAGGGTATTATCCCTAGACAATCTGATTACACAACATGTATTTAAATTACCGAAACAAAGCACACTGAGATACAGTTCTAAAAAGTGACTATTAATTGCATTTTTTAGGTAATCAAACTAAAATAATTAACAAGTGTACTTCATAACTTCATAAAGCTTTTTTAAGTATACAAGAAATACACGATTTTTTTTTTAAGAGACGGAGTCTTCCTCTGGCACCCAGGCTGGAGTGCAGTGGTGCAATCATAGCTCACTGAGAAATACATTATTAAAATGCTTGTTAAAAGTATAGATTGGAATCACCTCATACCCCTTAGGACAGCTACTATCAAAAAAACATAAAGTAAGTGTTGGCGAGGATGTGAAGAAATTGAAACCCTTGTGCACTGTTGGTGAGATTGTAAAATGGTGCAACTGCTATGGAAAACACAATTACAGGTCCTCGAAAAATTAAAAACAGAAATACCATATGATCCAGCAATCCCACTTCTGGGATACATTCGAAAGAATCGAAGGCAGAGTCTTGAAGAGATATCTGCACACCCATGATAGTACCAGCACTATTCACAATAGCCAAGACGTAGAAGCAACCCAAATGTCCATCAAGGGATAAACAGATAAACCAAATATGGTATATACATACAATGGAGTATAATTCAGCCTTAAAAAGGAAGGGAATCCGGTCATGTGCTATAACATGGATGAGCCTTGTGGACATTATGTTAAGTGAAATAAGCCAGTCACAAATACTCTACGATTCCACTTATAATGAGGTATCTAAAGTAGTCAAATTCATAAACATAAAGTAAGTGGGTACCAGGGGATGAGGGTAGGGGGGAAAGGAAAGCTATTGTTTAATGGGTATAGAGTTTCAGTTTTGCAAGATGAAAAAGTTTTAGAGATCTGTTTCACAGCAATGCAAATATGCTTAACACTACTAAACTGTATACTTAGAAATGATTAAGATGATCAATTTTATGTTATGTGGGGTTTTAAAAAATTTATTCTTCAACTACACCAATGTTATGTGTTTTTTAGCACTACTATAGAAAAAAATTTTTTTCCAATGTAGATTGAGGGTGATCTCACCCTTGGAGATTCTGGTAAGTTGATAAAGATAAAAATTTGGTGGAATTTTTTTTGTTCTTACCAAGTACCACATTTTGTTGGGTTTTTTTTTTTCCAGATAGGTATTATATCACCATGGCATAAAACTCACTATTCAAGATATCAATTATGAATATTACATCTCCTTCCCACCTTATCCCTAGCCACCCAGTTATCCTCCTCCAACACAGCCACTAATATTAGCTTCTTGTGTAGCCTTTCACAGATATTCAGCACATATGTATATTCATTTTTTAAAAAAATTTTTACGTAGTATCATCCATCATTGGTACCCTACTTTTTCACGTCACACTACATCTTGAAATTCAGGCAATAGCAATAACTTCTTAAAAACTACTTCCCTCGATTTTTAAAGGCTGCATTTTTATCATATCAACGTAACTAGTCTCTGACAGATGGAAAGATGGGTTGTTTCCAATATTGTACTATTATAAAAAATGCTGCAAAGAATAACCTTGCATATTCACACATGTGGGAATATGATGAAGTGAACCCAAAACCTAAAGGATTTACTTGTAGGATAAATACCAAGAAGTGAAACTGATTAATCAGAGGACATGTACATTTAAACTTTTGGTAGGCATTTTTAGATTTTGGCAGATATTTCCCAAATCTCCTAAGAGAATGTACCAACCTATACTTCCTCTAACAATAAATCAGAATACCTACATTTCCTATCTTTCAAAAAATGTCTTCTTAAAAGGCTTCCCTAACTCCAAGAATATAAAGGGAAAAAAATCTGTTTTCTTTCTCTAAAGGATCTGATTTTTTTTTCTGATGGCTACCCAGCTATGTATACTGCCAAAAAAGAAGAAAAAGTCCTTTTCTCCTTTTCACACTGAAATGCACTTTTATTATATTCTAAATTTCCATATGAATTTGGGACTACTTTTATTCTGTACCACTAATCTATCTAATCATATACCAGAATCACAATGTATTAACTACTGTAACTTTAGAATATACTTTTAATATCTGGGAGAACTAGTTCTTTTTAAAAAGTTCCTTCATTTTAAGAATTTTTCTGGATAACCTTGCTTATTTTTTCCTTATAAACGTTAGATTCAGCTAGTCTTATCTTTTAAAATCCTGCTGGTATTTTTATTGGTATGCTATACTATTGATTGAAAGAGAACAGTATTTTTCAGATATTGAACTATGATGGTGACTCTCTAAATCTTCTTTTGGGTCTCAGGTGATTCTGCTATAGGTGATTTACTTTTTGAGAAACAGCACTGCATGTCAAACTAAAGAACTGTGGTGCTTGATAGGGGACAAGAGGAGCCATTACACAAAGTGTGAGCTGTGGCTAGAAGGGAGGCTACAGCCTAACTATGTTATGTATCCATACAAATTCATCCTTGTTAGGGAGATCGATAAAAGTTCTTCCCAGAGCTGCCTCCAAAGCACTTTCTATGTCCCTAGGGTAGGACAACTGCAGCTGAAGTAAGTGGTTCAGAATTCCATTCTATACAAGAATTTAAAATCAGTGGTTTACTATAGGTTTAACAGAACCAGAATAACATAAGACCCTGGGTGTGGGGAGGAAAAAGTAACACTGGGACTTGAAAAGATCGTTCTCCCACCTTCCATTCCCAATTCACATAAAAGACCAGCATTTCAGGTAAATACACTGAGTTGCATAAAATTAAAACCTATGTGACTAAGTTAAGTCCCAGCTGAAAAGAATGGGCTCAAAAAGGCTTTTTTTTTTTTTTTTAAAGAGGCAGGGTCTTGCTGTCACCCAGGTTAGATTGCAGTGGTGCAATCATAGCTCACTGCAGTCTCAAACTTCTGGGTTCAACCAATCCTCTTGACTCAGCTGGGACTACAGGCATGTGCCACAATGCCTGGCTAATTTTTTTTTTTTTTTTTTTTTAGACACAGGATCTTGCTATGTTGTCCAGGCTGTTCTTGAACTCCTGGGCTCAAGTGATCTTCCTGCCTCCCAAAGTGCTGAGATTTCAAGCATGAGCTACCATGCCTCGCCAAAAAGCCTTGTTGAAATGACAGGCAGAGCTTTAGCCTAAGAAAAGCACTCACTCTAACAACGGCCAGCTCAGTCTTAGCAGGCACATGTAGGTCCTGGGCCTCTATCAGTCATTAGTTTCTTTGACCAAATATCCATTCCTATTCTATAGTTTTTGACCCAAGTAGCTTAAATGTGGTGCTCAAATCAGCACCATAGTCTTGATTTTTAATCAAATTACCTCAGCTGGCCTAATAAAGTAATTGTTTCCTTTGGGTAGATAAATCCCTAACCCTGGGAAAATATAGAAGTCAATGCAAAAATGATGAAGTGGTATAGTGGACATGGTGGTGCATCCCTTTAGTCCCAGCTACTCAGGAGGCTGAGGCATAAGGATTGCTTGAGGCCAGGAGTTCATGACCAGCCTGGGCTAAATAGTGAGACCTCGTGTCTACAAAAAATTTTTTAAAAATTAGCTGGGCATGGTGGTGCATGCCTGTAGTCCTAGCTACTTGGAAGGCTGAGGCTGGAGGATAGCTTGAACCCAGGAGTTTGAAGTTACACTGAGCTATGATCGTGCCACTACACCCCAGCCTGGGTGACAGAGCAAGACCCTGTCTCCTAAAAAATATATATATATTTCTTTTTCTAGCTATAGATGAAGATTTGTATATTGGATCAAATTCTCAAAACTGAAGAGCTAATACTAATTATTCTATTCCCTGAAAATCTCCCAAGCTCCTTCTTTATAGATATTTACATTTAGAAAGGGAGAAACTCAGAGCCATTCAGGGGTGATGTTTGAAATAATATCCCACTTTACTTCTGTATTTTAAAAAATTTCTACAATGTGCACATTTCCTCATTCTCTCACATTTGGTGAACAGATTATTCCCTTTGTCTCTGTGGGGGGGCAGGGGACTAAATACCTAAACCCAACAGATTGCTTCTAGTAGACTGGTACCCATAGCAAGATGCTATAAAGTCAGAATGGGAAATCAGGATCAGAAATCAGCCATATGACCATGAAACCAGGCAACTACAACTGTTAATACTACATATATATTTTCTGTTTTTTCCATCTCTAAAATTGATATATTCTTTTCCTATCACCAGTGAAAAAATAAGCTATCAAGATAACTCACTAATCAGACAATTACAAAAATTAACTCATTCAACAAATATTCATTAAGCTCCTCCTACATGTTAGGCCCACATAAGTATTTTAATAAGACATGTATAAAATAAATTAAATATAAGTCAATAAATTATAAAGCTATAATAAATATTTTTAAAGCATAAAAATAAAGAAGTAAAATGTTTATGTACTACCAGAGATTAACTGAAGTGCAGTATAACTAGATAGAAATAACTTAATTTTCAGTTTGTTGTAACTTCAACGCAGTGACAATTAAACACTTTTTAAGATTATTTTAAACACATTTCAACAAATTTAAACATATTTTAAAATCTGGCCTATACAGATGTCAAAATAGAATTTATAATATTCAATATATACTTCTGATTTTAAAAAGTCTTAAGCAGCAGTAAATTGATCTCTTTTACATTTATAAAGCACACTCAAAGGCTGGCTTAATGGTCAACGGTTCCTAGGACATAGACGCATCTTAAAAAAAAAAAAAAGAAAAGAAAAAATGCTCTATGGTGAAACACAAACATTACAAACATGTAAGCACTTAAGGGAACATGAGAAGCATTAATTAATGAACAAGATGCTCATTATAATCACAATGTTCTAGAAGTTCTTGCCATACAATGAAACAATCTGGCTCCAGAGTCCATTCCTTTTAATTTTCTATATACCTCTTCCAAAAAAATAATAGACTTATAAAGACCACTTAACATCTTTTTAAATCCTGAAGGAAAAATGAAAACAGGTAAGAAAAAAAATACATAAAAAACGTTAAATCTTTCGAGCTCACCCTGGCTGGTAAAAGAAAAAAAGAAAAAAAACTAAAAATGTTTAATCTCAATACCAATTAAAGAAATAAAAATGAAAAAATAGTAAGTATTTTCTGCTCAAACTGGCAGACTTAAAAAATATTATAATTCTAAAGATTTCATGAGTCCAGTGAATAGTCCTAGGATTACAGACCAACAACTTGATAATTAAAGTTTAAAAGCCTTAATAATGTGGCGTTATCCTTACCCCTAGAATCCCAATCCCAGAAATCAAGTTTCAGAAAATACTCATGGATATGCACAAAGACTGAACTTGGGAGTGGACATTGGGCTGCCATGACCTTTCCCATGTTTCTGATAAACAACACTGATGGAATTCTATTTTAGAAAATGCAGTATCAGAGATATGTTTGAATTTTTTTAACCCATCAAGTAGCTGTATATGCAAAGTGTATTTTTAAAATTTTCTTTCTTTTTCCCTATACAGTAACATTTTCAGACAGTCCCTTCTAACCCCCTTCCTTCTCTCACCATGTAATCAAGAAAGTCCCTTCTGAAAACAGTTTAGTAATCTAGTGGGCAAGACATGACATCTTCTGCATCAACCCTAAGCAGTACAGCACAATGAAGAGTCTGAACAGCAGTGGTTAAGGGTATAAACCTCAGAGCTAAATAGCTATCGATTAGCATCTTAATTCTACTACCTCCTAGCTGAATGAACCTTGATAAAGTCACTTAACCACTCTAAATTTTCTCAAGTGTATAAATGAATACAATTTATTAAACAGGTAAGTTACGATAATGCAGAAAAGTACTTTACACAGAGCCTGGCATTTAATAGTTCAACTACTGTTAAGATATTATTATCCATATAATTAATAATGAAAAGCCACCTGCCCATTCCTTAAGGAAAAAGATTGTCTTACCTGTTTGTGTTGTTATTACAGAATACCTGAGGCTGAGTAATTTATAAATAAAAGAGGTTTATTTGGCCCACAATTCTGGTGGCTAGAAAGACCAAAAGCATGGCTCTGGCATCTGCTCACTGCTGGTAAAGGCCTCAGCTGTGTTAACACATGGTGGAGAAGTGGAAAGGGAAGCAGGCATGTGTAAAGAAGGACCAAACAGGAGGAGAAATCTCGCTTTACAACACCCACTCTCAGGGAACTAATCCATTCCCAGCAGGGAGAGAACTTACTCCCTGGAGAGGGCATTAATCTACTCATGAGGGATCCACCTCCACAACCCAAACACCTCCCACTAGGCCCCACCTCCCAACACTGCCTCACTGACAGTTTTTTTGGCAGGGACAAACCACATCCAAACCATAGCAGAGATGTTGCATTAAATATACAGTATATACAGTCAGCCCTCAGTACCCATGGGTTCTGCATCCAGGGATTCAACCAACCACGGATGGAAAATATTTGGGGGAAAAAAATTCCACAAAGTCCCAAAAAGGAAAACTTGAATTTGTCACATGAATGAAGTGATACACAGGTATTGTAATGGGCACTGGAAGTAATGATTTAAAGTATATGGGAGGATGTGTGTAAGTTATATGTAGTTACAATGCCATTTTATATAAGGAACTTGAGCATCCGTGGTCCTGGAACCAATTTCCCATGGATAACAAGGGATGACTGTCTACCACATTAACCTCTCTAAAATATAAAGAATTCTGAAATTCGAAAACACATGTGGCCCCAAGATTTTGAATAAGTGATTGTGGTCCTGCACTTTTATAAAGTCTTATGAAAAAATAATTAATAATGACTTGTTATATATATTTTTTTAAGTCAGCCAGATTCCAAGTTGCCCCTAATTGTTTATTTTACAGTTTTAGAGGAACCCAGGGTTCAGTAGGAGTCCCTGCCAAAGAGCCAATCACTGTAGATGAACAGATGCTCCTTTTCTTCTAGAACCCTAACCTCAGTTGATAAGAATATATTCACAGTAGGATTATATTCACATAATGTTAGTCTCCTCCAGTTAACAATAAACTCCATTTGCAATGGCATGGATTACATATTTGTTTACCACCTTAGCCTTTGTACTTAATACTGAAAAAAAATCAATGAATAGATTGCATTATCTGCTAACCTGCACAACTGTATCAGAGGCTTATTTGCCTAATTCACAATTCCAGTTTTAGTAAGTCCCTTGAGTTCTCATTATAAAGGTATGGAATAAGTGATGAGAAGGATGTATCAGTTAGGACATTTTCACATACATGTAAGAGAAAATCCAAAGCAAACTGGATTAAACAAGGAATTTATTGGCTCGTATAACTCAAAGTCTAGAGGTATAACACCTCCACGGAAGGCTGGATCCAACAGCTCAACTGAGGTGATGAGGGCATGGTTTTTCTCTGCTCTGTTCCTTCAGTGTTGGCTTCTTACTCAACTAGCTTTCCTCTGATGGTCAGAAAATAGCTACCGGGAGTTCAATTACTATGTTTTCAGGTTGAAATTCAGAAAAAAGGTGCCTTTATCCCAGCATTCCTAGCAAATGTCCTAAGATTCATTCTGATTGATCTGGCTTAGGTCACATGCCTACCATAATTGGCTTAGATAAGACACATGTTCCATTCCTACAAACTCATCAAAATTTATACGAAACAAAGCACACTGAAGTTGACCTTAGTGATTTAAATTTCTTATATACTAAATAATGATATTACTGCATTTAAACTGATGGGGTAAAGCACATCATACAACTTCCTCTATCTTCTTAAAAAGTTATTCTCCCAGATTTTCATCACAACCCATCAAGGAAAAAATATTAAAATTTCCCCTTAATGTAAATCACTTTTTGAAGGATTCAAATGTACTGATAAAATCAGATTACCTGATAAAATCAAAAACACAGGTTTCAGTTAACATAACTGAAAGCAACACCATAGATTTTCAAGAAGAAAAACAGGTTCTTATCCCATACTTTTTCAAGATTATAATAACAACTTAAAAGATAGAAGAGTACAGGAATATATTGACTTCGGCCAAAAAAAAAAGTGGTTTGTTTCATAGAGCCTTAAAATATAAGCAACTAGATAATCCACCCTATGGCTCAAGACCACTCTTACTATACACACCATCAAACCTCCTCCCCTGCCCTGCCCAAAACACAGGGTCCTAAGAACACAGCGGGGGGAATGCACACTTTAGGGAATCTTATTGTGAATGTGCATTCCAAAGCCAAATATAAATTATTCCTGAATTATGTTTCTTACTATTCACGTCCTTCATTCTTACAATCAGCACAGAAAACAGAAAGTAAATTATTCTCTGTTTTGATAATGGAGAAGAAAGTGAAATTCCATTTATTAGACTGAAAGCCAATACTCAAACACATAGGACAGAAGCTGGTTCTGATGGTAAAGTTGCACAAAAACGAAAGGTAAAATCCAAGCAACATGTTTTAGAGTAGAACTAACCACCTAAACATGTGTTACACACTGGTCATCTTAAATAAAAAGCCAAACTTCACTAATAATCCTAGAGGGAAGCAGTATGGTTAAAGAAAACGACGTGAATTAAAAGAAAATCTCAAATTATACAACTCTGTGGACTGGTTTTTCAAATATTTCAACATTCAAATAATTCAGTTCAATAAATATGTACTTATGACATCACTAAGAAGAGCACATTTGTGTCAGACACAATAGGGATATAGACATAGCCCTTGACTTCAAACATTCCTGGACAGCATAGAACATAATCAAGTAGAAATGCCTGAGACACTAAAAGATAGGGCTCTGGGTAATCAGAAAAGGAAGAAATCAAATGAATGTGGATGATTTCTATAGCAAATAACAGAAAGTCTCAAAGCAAAACTACTTAAACAATAAAGAAATTCAGGTAGGGTGGCTTTGGGTGTAGTAAATAGGGCTCCAGTTCTACTTTTCTGCAATTCCCTTGGTGCCGCCCTCCTTCATGTAAGGCATCACCTTCAGGCTACTAGAAAGATGGCTAAAGCGGATGTCACATCCAAATAAAACAAGCTCTGGGGAGAAGAGGGACCATCTCTTTTCTTTCTTTTCTCAAAAGCAAGAAAACCTTCCCCAGAAGCATCTTGCAGATTTCTCTTTTATCTCCCATCGGCCAGAACTGTCTCTCACGTCCATTCCTAAAGCACTCACTTCCAAAGGGAATGAGATCCACTACAACCAAGATTAGAATGGATACCGGAAACTATCATGACCATCACTTCAGTGTTGGCTGAATATTTCAAGAACAATATTTCGGGCCTTGGACTGAAGAAGAAATAAAAGAGAAAAATACATAAGCAAAGGAAGGGATGTGCCTAACTGAAAGAAGAGAGCCAAACTCTGAAATCATACATTAAATATACTGTTAGGGATAAAGAATTCTCTTAAATTGCACTGTTGTCCTTCTCTGTAACACAAAAATTAACATACTGTTCATCAGCAAATGCTAAGAATGCAGAAGTAGTCCTATTTTTACGGAAAGAATTTAGGTTATTTAATTATCAGTGGGGACAATCAGACTTACCACTTCTCATCAATTGAGCCACCCATTCAGCTATGTCTGGGTTGAGAACTTTCCATATTATGCATACAGGTGACCCTGAAGACTCACTGTCAATAGGTGTTCTTTGAAGGCTTCTTCTCATTTGGGTTCGAAGTTTCGCTCAAAAATCCACACACTCAAAACTGGCCCTATCTGCAAATAAAAGCATGCAATTAGGAGGCAAAAAGCTACAGGGAGCAATTCCCCCGCCCTCCCATCTATAATTAACTGATCCATATGAAAACTGAACTCAAACATTAGACTCACTAAATACCATGTTTAAACTAAGCAACCTACATTTCTACACCTGTAATGTGCTTATTATACATGGTTACCACCCTTTTTCCATCATATAAATTATCATATAAATTTATTGTTGCTTCCACAGTATACCAAGTACAACCCTACCAAACGTTGCCCAGTGAGTAGAATTCGGCAGATAGATCTCTTTGTTGGACCCACACAAGGTTGGTCTACACAATGCGTTAAAGGATATTTACCCATATTTATAAATCAGAAGACTTCACGTGAAAATCTAGACTTCTGAGCTCTCTTGAAAAATCAGAAGACTGGCAATACTGGACCCACATTCCCACGTGGTAACAATCTGTTGGAGCTGATTAGCAGTTAACCCTTTAGATGGGGCATGGACCTTGCAGTTCTCCAAAGATGGTGCCACTCTTTTATGTTACAACCTGACTCACAGTTACCTGTCTGGACCCCACGGGCATCTGAGCTTCCAAACTCTGCTACGTTATTTCTAATAGCTCCCAGGGAATATTTTATTATTGCCAAAGCCACACATGTTTTTCTGCCTTAAGGATATAATATAGCATAAGGGGATAACAACATGCGCTTAGGAGTCAGAGCACCCCAGGTTTGAGTCCTAATTCTGCAAATGACTAGCTGTGTGACCTCAGGCCTTTTTTCACCCCAAAATATATTTCTTCATTTACAAGCATCCAAATAAACCTATAAGCACTTAATACTTAACTTAGGGAAACAGGCCTAAAATCTAACCTGTCCAATCTGAACTGATAAGCCTAAATCCACTGCTTCCTCATTCTTCCGCATCTCAGTAAATTGTACCATGATCCACAGTTCTGCTCAAGCCACAAATGTGAAAGTCCTTACCGTATATTCTCCTTGTCCCCCAAAACCATCATCAAGGCAATTGATTCTCCCTCCAAAATACATAATTTGAACAGATTCTTAGAATTCCAGCCATGAAAGAAATAGCAATTCCTCCCTCAGAATCAAATACTTTGCTGAAATTGCCTATACATTCAACTATTTAAATAGCAGCTTAAAATGTCACGGTTCCATATTATGAAGAGTATTAGTATTTCATTAAAAGAAAAATGAAGACAAAATATTGGGGATGCTGCACATCACTCCTTGCAAGGTACTAATACTACATTTTGTAAGCTTACACATTTCTTCACCTCTAAACTGACAAGAAACTACAAGGCTATGCTAAATAAATCTGATAACGAAATTGGGAAAACCAAAAGACTACTACTAGAACTAATAAGTAAGTTTAGGAAGACTGCAGGATACAAGATCAATGCTCAAATCAATTGTCTATAAAACAATTTTTAAAGATCAATCAGAAATTGACACTGTAAAAAATAATTTCATTTATATATCAAAAATATGAACTATGAATAAATTATCAAATGACGTGCAAAGACAAATAGAGAGAGACACTATATTCATAGATCAGTGGAGTTAACATGTCAATTCTCCCCAACTTGAGCAACAGTCAATTCTAGTTAAAATCCCAGCAGATTTTTTTGTAGAAATTGACATGTTGATTCTAAAATCATATGGAAATGCAAAAAAGATAGAATAGTGAAAATAACTTTGAAAAAGAATACTGTTAGAAACCTTATACTATCTGAATTCAAGGTTTATTATAAAGCTATAAAAATCAACAGTGTGGTACTAGCATGAAGAGACAAACAGATCAATAAAACAAAATTGAGAGTCCTACATACATATGGCCAACTGATTTTCTAGAAAGGTGCAAAGGCAATCTAGTGGAGAAAGGACAGCCTTTTCTACAAATGAGGCTGGAATGACTGCATATCCATACCTCGTACCATGTACAAAAATTTAACTCAAAATTGATCACAGACCTAAAGGTAAAGCCCAAAACTATTAATATAAAACTTCATAAAGAAAATATAGGGGAAAATCTTTTTGGCCCTAGCTTATACCAAGTTTTCTTAGATACAACACAAAAGCACAATCCACAAAAGACAAAAAGACAAAAGTGATAAATTAGACTTCATTAAAATTACTAATTTCTGTTATTTGCAAGATACTGTAAACAGAATGAAAAATAAGCCACAGAAGTAAGAGGCACCCAATTAGAAAGCCAATTAGAAAGCCATTTGTTTGCTGATGACATGATCTTTATATAGAAAACTCTAATGATTCCACCAAAAAACTATCAGAACTGACAAACAAAGTAAAGTTGCAGGGTACAAAATCAACACAAAAATCAGTAGTGTTTTACACTAACAACTACCTGAAAAAGAAATTAAGAAATCAATCCCATTCACATTAGTATCCACAAAAAATACATTTAGGAATAAATTTAACCAAGGAAGTGAAAGATCTGTATACCAAAAACTATAAAACACTGATGAAAGAAACTGTAGACAACACAAACGTAAAGGTATCCCATGTTCATGGATTGGAAGAATACTGTTAAAATGTCCATATTACCCAAAGTGATCTACAGATTCAATGCAATCTCTATCAAAATTCCAATGTCATTTTTCATGGAAATAGAAATAAAGTCCTAAAATTCATATGGAACCACAAAAGACCTCAAATAGCCAAAGCAATCTTGAACAAAAAAAAGTTGGAGGCATCAAACTACCTGATTTCTAAATTTATTACAAAGCTATAGTAATCAAAACAGCATGGTACTGGCATAAAAACAGACACAGTGACTAATAGAACAGGATAGAGAACCTAGAAATAACCCACAAATTTATGGTCAACTAACTTTCAACAAAGTTGCCAAGAACACAAAATGGAGAGAGGACAATCTCTTCAAGCCAGTAGTCTCCTCTTATCCAAGGGCAATACATTCCAAGATCTCCAGTGAATAGTACTGAACCCCACATATACTACGTTTTTTCAATCTGATAACCTAGACAGCTACTAAGTAGCTGTCTAATGGGCAGGTAGCATATACAACATGGATATGCTGAACAAAGGAATGATTCACATCCTCAGCAGTACAAAGCAGGATGGCACAAGTTTTCATCACACTACTCAGAATGGTGCACAATTTAAAACTTAGGAATTGTTAATTTCTGGAATTTTTCATTTAATATTTTCGAGCCTGAGTTGACCAAGGGTCACTGAAACTGTGGACAGCAAAACCATGGATAAAGAGGTACTTCCGTAAATGGTGCAGGAAAACTGGATATCCACAAGCAGAAGAATGAAAATGGACCCTTATCTCACACTATATACAAAAATCAACTGAAAAATGGGTTAAAGACAAACATAAGCCCTGAAACTGTAAAACTACAAAAAGAAAACATAGGGGAAGAGCTCCACGACATTGGTCTTGGCAATGGTTTTTTAGATATGACCCCAAAGGTACAAGCAACAAAAGCAAAAATAAACAAATGGGATTGTATCATGCTAAAAAGCTTCTGCAAAACAAAGGAAACAATTAGTAGAGTGAAGAGATAACCCATGGATTGGAAGAAAATATATGCAAACCATACATCTGATAAGGGGTTTAATATCCAAAAAATATAAGGAACTCAAACAATTCAACAGTAAGAAAATAAACCAATCACAAAATGGGCAAAGGACCCAAACAGACACTTCTCAAAAGATACACAAATGGCTAACAGATACATGGACAAAATGCTCATCAGGACTGATTATCAGAGAAATGCAAATTAAAACCACAATGAGATATCACCACACACCTGTTAAAATGGCTAATTATCAAAAAGACAAAAGATAAGCATTGGTGAGGGTATGGACAAAAGAGAACTCTAGTAAACTATTGGTGAAAATGTAAATTAATACAGTCATTATGGAAAATAGTATGGAGGTTCCTCAGAAAACAAAAAATAGAACTGCCATATGATCCAGTAATCCACTTCTGGGTTTATATCCAAAGGAATTGAAATCAGTATGCCAAATAGACATCTGCACTCTCATGTTCACTGCAGCATTATTCACAATAGCTAATATATGGAAGCAACCTAAGTGTCTATCAATGGATGAACGGATAAAGAACATGTGGTGCGTATATACAAAATGGAATACTATTCAACTTTTGAAATGGGGGAGATCCTATCATTTGAGACAACATGATGAATCTGGAGAACATTATGCTAAGTGAAACAAGCCAGGCACAGAAAGACAAATACCACATGATCTCACTTACATGTGGTATCTAAAAAAGTTGAATAATGGTTACGAGGCTGGAGAAGGTGGGTGGATAAGGAAAGGGGAGATGTTGAGCAAAGGGTACAAAGTCTCAGGAGGAGTAAACTTTAGTGATCTATTGCACAGAACTGTGACTATAATAAATAATGCATTGTATATTTCAAAATTGCTAAAATGTTCTCACCACAAAAAAATGATAAGTATGTGAGGTGATGGATATGTTAATTAGCCAAATTTAATCACTCCACATTGTAAACATATATCAAAACATTACATTGCACCCCATAAATATAAAATTATTTATCAATTACAAATAAAATTTTAAGAAAAGATATGCCACATACTGGATAAAAATATCTGCAAATCACATTGTCTGAAAAAGGCCTTGTATCCAGAATATAGAAAGAACTCTCAAAATTCAATCCTTAGAAAACCCAATTTAAAAAGGGACTAAGATCTGAACATGTTCTTCACTTAAGAAGATATACACATAGCAATAAGCACATGAAGATATGTTGAACATCATTTATTAGAAAAATGCAAATTAAAGACTACATACCTATTAGAATGCCTAAAATTAAAAGGCTGACTATATCAAGTCTTGGCAAGGATAGAAGCAACTAGAACCCTCACACGATGCTGAGGTAAATGTGAACCACACAACCATTTTAGAGAAGTGTGGCAGTTTCTTAAAAATTAAACACACACCTACCAAACAACCCAGCCATTCCATTCCTAGGTATTTACCTAAGGGAAACGAAAGTATATGTACCTTATATAACTTTATTTGTAACAGCTATTAAATAAGCAGGAGGCCATTAGACTGAGGCTATCTCCTACTTTGAGATCCTATGTAAGGAAGGGCAACCTAACTGAGTAACAAACTGAAAACCTAACTTAGGAGTATAACAGCTGAATCTCAGCCAATCACAAGCAGCCAAGCTTCAGCTAATCACAGGCTGCCAACTGATCTGACCATGTCCAAATAAGGCAAAGGAGGAACTGTAACCAATCAAACTGTTTCTGCACTTTACTTCCCTTTTCTGTCTATAAATACTCACTCACTGCCCAGGTTGCAGAGAGCTCCCTGAACCTTTTCTAGTTCTGAGTGCTACCCAATTCATGAATCACTATTTGCCCAAATAAATTCTGCTAAATTTAAATTGTTGAAAGTTTTTCTTTTAACATAGCCAAAACTGGAAAGAACCATCAACAGCCCATCAACAGCCAAATGGATAAATGTGTGGTATAGCGATTTAATGGACTATTACTTGCAATAAAAAATAATCTATTATATACACATGTCAACATGGATGAATCTCAAAATAATTATGCTGAGTCAAAGAAGCCACACTAAGAAAATATATACTGTAGAATCCATTCATATAAAATTCTAGAAAATGGAAACTAATCTCCAGTAACAGAAGCAGATCAGTTAATTGCCTGGGAATGTGGGTGGGTAGGCAAAAGGAAGATCTACAAACGGCTGAAAAGAAACTTTTGGAGGTAACTGATACTTTCAGTATCTTGAATGTGGTGACGATTGCAGAGGTACATATACATATATGTCAAAATTTATCAAACTGAACACTTTAAATGTATAGTTAATTTTATGTTTACAACAAAGTAGCTGACTGCACATTAAGTGGTAATAAGACTGATTAACATGAAAAGCAGGGCCCTTTCAATGCTTTAAGTTTGAAAACTACGGCCACAATCTTTATCTTCAGAAAATAACTCTTCCAAAAGTATAATATCTCAATGCTAAGGATCACAAACATAATTACGGATCACAAAGAAAGGATATGACAAAAATAGCACTCTAAGCTGGTATAATTTAGCATGGACAAAAAGGAAACTTAGTGGATTTCAACATTATTCATTCAATCGTAAGTCCATCCTTTACATTCCGTACCTCAGTCCTTCCTTACATTCAACAGGAATTAGATTAACAACATTAAGTCATTTCACTGTGACCAAAAAGACATTTCAATATAATCATTCGATGAGTGTCATTCTGGATATCATTACTAAAATGTACTTCAAATTCTGCTTAGAATTCATAAAGTCACGAAACCAGATCCAATTTAACTGCTAAATTCTGGTATGCCTTGGTACTTTTTGTATCACATTAAATGCCACCTTTTTACCCATCTGCCTGTTATTTATATTGAAGAGACAGAGCAAAATACATTATTTCCTTAGCTGAATTTAATGATTAAATTTTATTAATTTAATAAATAAATAGCAAAAGCGTATACCACATCTCTATGCAGAGATTTCTATTCTCTGTGTTAATCAGTCTCAGTTCCATCATATGGCTATGAAAAAAAAAGACTGTAGCTTTAAGGAAATAACCGTCCTACCTTCAAACAGTTTTAGGACAGTCACAGAAAAATTATGCTAGTTCTGCATCATCCCAAATGGCAGAACTAGAATGAATGAATGGAGGCTATATGTTCCACATATTAGTACATCTTTCTGAGTCACTGCCGCCTAAAAGTGGAATGTCCTACCTTGGGGTTCCCTTCATCAGAGGTTGGGATGTTAGGACAGTGAATCCAAAGTTCCACTGACAGTTGATTTAAACCAACTTTGTGATTTCTTCCAATCCTCAGATCCTATTATGAATTAAAAATAAAATCTATTTTTAAGTGCCCAATCCACTACTGTTCAAAAATCTTAAATTTAAGCTGATCAAACTACAAGAAGCTAGAGTCCTAAGTCCTACAGTAACGTTTTTGTTTAGTTTCCACTTTTCCCCAAGGGATAGTGGCTTAAATTATCAGGCCTTGACCCTATTAAATTACTCTGATGTTGAATGAAAAACATGTACTTAAATATATGTCCCATTTCCTTGCTTATTTAATGTCCAACACCAATTTCTTTTTTCTTCTCAAAGAAATGGACCTGTCAGAGACAAATATATAATAGATTTTAAGAAATCTAGTCCAATTTCCTCATTTTACAGACTCAGAAAGGTAAAGAAATTTGCCTAAATATCACATAACTAATCAATATAATGCCTATGAGCACAATAAATCACAGCCATTTAGTTCCTCTGTCAATACATTGTAAAGAAACATATAATCATTCAATGAAACAGTTTAAATGAAAAGTTATCTGCCCAATAATGTAGCCAGAGTTCAATCTAGCAGGAGCGGAGAGCAGACCCCAGAGACCCTGAGCAGCCCCACTGCAGGCCTAGTTACTACCATCACACCTCAAGAGGAACTGCAGCTGCCTCACCATTACAGCAACCACAAGATGTACCGCCAAGATTCAGCAGCTGCTGGCCACCCCCGCCCTCAGTGCTGCTGATACCAAGCCCGGCACCACAGGCAAGCAGCACAGGGAGGGGTGGCCCAGGCAACCTCACATAGGGGCGCTTCACACAGGGGTGCCTGTCCTTGGCTGCGGGGACAATAAAGTCATGAGAACAGAACAAAGGTTTTGGGAATAGTAAAATGGTTCAATGTAAGAAACAGATATGGTTTCAATAGGAATGACACCAAGGAAGATGTATTTGTACACCACGCTGCCATAAAGAAGAGTAACCCCAGGAAGTACCTTCACAGTGTAGGAGATAGACTGCGGAGTTTGATGTTGCTAAAGGAGAAAAGGGTGCAGAGGCAGCAAATGTTACAGGCCCTGGTGGAGTTCCAGTTCAAGGCAGTCAAGATGCAGCAGACCGTAACCATTATAGACACTATCCACGTCACAGGGGTCCTCCACAGAATTACCAGGATAGTGAGAGTGGGGAAAAGAACTAAGGATCGGAGAGTGCTCCGGAAGGCCAGGCTCAACAACGCCAGCCATACACAGGTGAAGGTTCCCACCTTACTACATGCAGAGACTGGAGACCGTATGGGCGTCGACCATAGTATTCCAACTCTCTTACGCAGAGAGAAGTGATGGAGGGTGCTGACAACCAGGGTACAGGAGAACAAGGTAGACCAGTAAAACAGAATACGTATCAGCGTTATACACCATGATTTCGCAGGGGCCCTCCTCGCCAAAGACAGTCTAGAGAGGACGGCCAGGAAGAAGATAAAGAGAATCAAGAAGAGAAGACCCAAGGTCAGCAGCCACCTCGACATCAGTACCAACACAACTTCAATTACCAACACAGGTGCCTAGAAAACCCTAAATCACAAAATGGCAAAGAGAGAAAAGCAACCAATCCACCAGCTGAGAATTTGTCCGCTCCTAAGGCTGAGCAGGGCAGGCCTCAGTAAATGCCAGCTTACCACCTCTACCACCATCTGGTTTAGTCATCCAACAAGAATAAATGAATATGAAATTCCAGCAATAAGAAATGAACAAAAGATTGGAGCTGAAGACCTTATGTGCTTAGCTTTTTCCCCACTGACCAGATAACTAGAACTATCTGCATTACCTATGCAGCATAGGGTTTTTATTATTTTTATCTAAAGATATCTTTTTTTGGTAATAACAAATATTTTTTTAAAAGCCTGGTTTTTCCCAATACGCCTTTAAAGGTTTTTAAATTGTTTCATATCTGCTCAAGTTGAGATTTTTAAGAATTTCATTTTTAATTTGTAATAAAAGTTTACAACTTGATTTAAAAAAAACTGTAGGCACCTGTTAATAAAGGTCTTAAATAACTAAAACATTCAAAAGTTTTTTTTTAAATGTAGCCACTAGTGACACTAGGACTTCAAGACATTTTAGGTTGCCTCTTGCTGTTATTTGCTGGTGGTGTTTACATTCCTAGACTCTAAAAATGTAAAATGTAGTAGGGTTATAGAAATGGATACAGGTGAGGGTAGCTGTGAATTAGGCAAAAACTTTAAAGAAAAGGAAAGAACCTATTTCTAATTGCTGGAGTTTCAGGATCTGGTGGGAAAGGATGCGTATGTCAGTGATGAGGTAATAAGAATGGACTAGTGATGCTAATGCAAATTGGTACAACCACTTTGACAACAGTTTGGCAATTTTATTACAAAGGTGTATATACACTGACCATGCTCCCTAACAAAACCACTCCCAAGAGAAATGAAAACATATGTCCATACGAAGAATATGGGCTAGAGGAGACAGTACAGGATAGCAGTTAAGAAAACAGGCTCTGGAGTCAGACTGTTTCCAGGATTTGAATTCTGCCTCTGCCACTTACTAAACATATTGACTTCAGGCAAGTTATTCATCTTGAACATGTATCATTTCTTTGTTTTGGGAATACTTAACATCCTCCTCCTAACTATTTGAAACTATGCATTATTGTTAACTATAGTCATCCTACATTGCTATAAAATACTAGAACTTATTCCTCTTATCCAGCTATAATTTTGTATCCTCTAACACTGCAGTCCCCAACCCCCCAGCCATGGACCAGTACCCATCCATGGCCTGTTAGCCACTCCCCATCGCTCACATCACCACCTAAGCTCTGCCTCCCATCAGATCAGCAGTGGCATTAGATTCTCATAGGAACACAAACCCTACTGTAGACTGCGCATGCGAGGGATCTAGGTTGGGCACTCCTTATGAGAATCCAATGCCTGATGATCTGAGGTGGAGTTGAGGTGCCAGCGCCAGGGAGCGGCTGGAAATACAGATTATCATTAGCAGAGAGGTTTGACTGCACAATAAATGTAATGCATTTGAATCATCCCAAAACCATCCCACCCCCACCCCAGTCCGTGGAAAAATTGTCTTCCATGAAACAGTTCCCTGGAGCCAAAAAGGTTGGGGACCACTGCTCTAACAAATCTCTCCCTATCCCTTCCCTTTCCCCTGCCCTTCCCAGTCTCAGAGGACATTTTAAAATACACATGCACACCCACAGCAAATGCTATACAATGTAGTGTTTAGTTTACTTGGATTTTGTTTATGGTCAAATAAATATGGTTCCCAATTCTGACTGCCATGGAGAATTGCTGGGAAGTTATTTTACCTCCCTGAGATCTGGCTTCACTAACTACAAAATGAAGACAACTACTTCAGTGGATTATTTTAAGACTGTAATACCATGTATAAAATGTTTACTTAGTACAATGCTTGGCACAGAGTGCTAAAAACTGAAACTATCATTTCAGTTATATTTATCATGCAATTAATGAAATAAGTACATTATAACTGGAGTGACCACTTATCCTTATTTGCTTATGACAGTCACAAGTATGCCAGTTTTCACAACATAATTATTAATGGCCATTCCCTTTCTATCTCAGTATGTTCCAGTTGACATGATAGATTATCTCAATATGTCCTAGTTTAGATGATAAATTGTATGGTCACCCTAATTTATACCTAAAATCCTTCAACATTTCCCCTCTATTTAGTTCTTCATTCTCTTATTCCTTTTTAAGTGACACTACCACTTTGCTCTCTAACTTACAATCCCCGTTTTCCAAACTCTCTCTTGCTCTCACTCTCCTTATCCAGGTGCTTGGTGACCTCAGTGCTACAAGTCCAGGTTCCTCTGTGGTCCCACACTTCTCAGCAATGTCATGTTTTCCAAACCAAATCTTTCTCAAATTCCTATCTGTCCTTTTAATCTGAATTCCAGAATAAAAGCTAGCGACCTAAAAACACCACCACCACTGGATTAAAATTTTAACTCTCTAGGGATAACTACATTTCAACAGGGAACTCCTAGAGAGACAACACCTTAACCCCAAAGTAGAGAAACTAATAACAAAAATTTCAAATACTGTGACAAGCTGGGCAGGGGAGATCATTTGAGGACAACTTTCACTCTCCAAATCAAACAATTTAGGGGGGTTTCTACTAAATACATGTATCAGAACAGCCCTGATTTCCTCTTTTGCTGGTTCCCAAATAATCCAGTCAAAAACACCAGAGACTCTTAGCTCAAACATTAATATTAGATACAGTTCTTAAGGGTTTTGTTCTGTGCTCTCATATTTCACTCCATAAACGCTCCCCCCTACGTTATTTCAACCACTCCCCTGAGTTCAATTACCATATATGCTAATAATAGCCAAATCTATATTTCCAGCCCAAAGTTCTCCAGCCTAGGTGTCTTTTAGTCAGTCTAACCTCACCCTATCCAACTGCATGTAGTTCAGCTCTACCCAGATATGCTACCACAAGCTTAACTGAGGTTCACTTCTTAACCAAACTCCACTTCTTCCCCACCACTTCCCTACCCCAATCCCATTCAGTTTGTTTTCATTAAATTCCCTCTCATCTACCCCATTTTCCAAGGCAGAAACAAGATGTTATCCTTAAGGCCTACAGCCAAACAACCACATTCTCTCAACTATTTTTCCAATCTGTTTCTTGCTAACCCTACAAGCCACTAGTCAAGTTCTAGGCACCACCTTCATCTGTTTAAAAAAAAAACAAAACCATAAAAGCTAACTAATCTCCTAGTCACCAATCTTGTTCCCTCCAATTTGTTCCCACTTTGGCTAGAGTGATACTTCCAAAATGAATGTCTGATCGTCTTACCCCTGACTAATGTCCCCAGGAAAAGTCGGTGACCTCATATGACTTCTAAGGGATTTTACAACTTGATCCCCACTTTTCCCTTCATTTACTGCCTCTTCCACTAGATGCCCCATAATTGTGCCATTCAATCACTCTCAATTTCTTTCCACTCTCCAAAAATACCAGGCTCTCTTTCTCTTGCCTACAGGACATCACACTTACTGTTTCCCTTCTGCCTCGCATACTCTTTAGAACTTGATATGGTTATCACCTTCAGGAAGCCTTCCCCAAATCCCCAAATCTGTTCAGGCACTCTTCCAACGTACCTTGTACCTTCCCTTCAGGGCACTTATATTACAGAGGGTATCACTCCTGGCTACACCTCCAAATCATGGTGGGAACTTAAGCCTCAGAATTTCAGATTCAGAAATTCAAGAATATGGCATCCAGTTCTGGGTGTCATATTTTAGGAGACATTATACATTAGAATGTATCCAGAGAAAAGGTGGCAGATGGTGAAGAGTCTGAAAATTATGACACATAAGAGTTAAGGAAACTGGAGAGATTTAGCCTAGCAAAAAGCACAAGGGGAAGATATGACACCCTTTATATATTTGTAAGCCTCAGCATAGTACATGAAAGAGGAAGCAGACTTCTTAGGAGTTGTCAAAGAAGATGGAACCAAAGCTACTATGTAGAAGTTTAAGGAAGGCAATTTTTGGTTTGAAAAAAAGGAATAACCACCTAAAAGTCTAATCACCCCCAAAAAGATAATAGGATGTCTAGAAAAGCTGTGAATTCATGATCACTAGAGGTTTTTAAGTATGAGGGACACTAAAAGGATTCCTATATTTAGGCAAATGTCATACTAGACAGTATCTACAGTCAAAATCAACTCTAAGATTCTATGACACCTAAATTCATGGAATATTTTAAATATAACTAGACAGTAGCTTAATTAAAGCACATTACCCTAACCCACCTTAATAACAAGCGTAACTTCCTAAGATGTGAGATTTAACTGCCTGTTTTGCAAGTCAGAGGAATTACTCATAAAAATAGCTGATGACATTTTCCTGTATTAATGAAATTTTTAAGAAAAAAATGAAACAGTTTCAATAAGATCGTAATTAAGGAGAGTCTCCTAGTTATTTGACCCTGCATAAAAAACCAAAAGAAACCTAGATGCCAATTTGTCAATATATTATTTCTTAAAGAGTAAAATAACATCAAAAGGGCTTTTTTCTTAGGAATGAATAACTTATAAAAAGGCTTCCTAGACTGACAAATATTTGTCTTCTCATTTATACAGGAGGAAGAGGAAAAGACAAAGAATTTATAAAGGTTTCTTAATGTTTTATATAATGGCCATGAGTACAAGAAGAAAACTGTGGTGAAGAACGGAGCCAAATAAAGGCTTTGTTTTCTCTGCTGTCATATTTGATTATATCTTGAGGTCAAACTGATTTGGAAAGAAGCCATTTTTGCATGAGTGAGAACAAAAATGCAAAAAAAAAAAAAAAAAAACCCAGAATATAAGGTATTTAATCTCAAGTCATCCTTATCCTGTGACTTTTTAAAAGCACATAAAAATGTCTAAATTAGTAACTGTCATCTTTAACTCACTACAATTTACAATCTCCATACTTTCATTTTATGACACTTAGAAAAAAACATATTTTCATTAAAATGTTAGCTTTAATAAACATGATGCACTCTTAAGTTTGATTTTATTAAAGGAAGTGAGTCGTCTTTTCTCCCCATCGGAAGATCTTTTATAAGGATCATTTTTTTAAAATTTAAACCTGTAAAACATTATTTATATTTCCATACAACTTTCCAAAACACATTTGCATATATGGAAGGCTACAAAAGACAAGCAACTTAATCAAACTGGAAAGCCTCTCTTATGGGTTGAATTTGTTCCTTCCTCCCCTCAAAAGATATGCTGACATCCTAGCCCCCAATACTATTAATGTGACCTTATTTGGAAACAAGGTTGTTGCAGATGTAATTATTAATTAGTTAAGATGAGGTCATACTGGACAGAGTGAGCCACTAATCCAATATGACTGGTGTCCTTATAAGAAGTCAACTATATGAAGAAAGACACACAGGCAAAAGGCTCTACTAGAGTTGAGCACCTGTAAGCCAAAGATTGCCAGCAAGCTACCAGAAGCTAAGGAGGCAAGGAAGGTTTCCTTCCAGGTTTCAGGTGGAGCACCGCCCTGCTAACACCCTGGTTTTAGACATTTAACCTTCCCAACTGTGAGACAATAAATTTCTGTTGTTTTAAGCCATCTAATTTGTGATACTTTGTTGCGGCAGCCCTAGGAAACAAATACAACCTTCATTTGATGAGAAGAGTAAGAACAGTCACACTAATTTAAACGTTACAATCATGGTCACTACAATCTATTACCCAATCAACAAAGGATTTTGGCCTTGCTTCAACATGGTCTCCAGCTCAGCATAAGTAAATCCGTGTTTCTATTAAATAACCCACTATTCACTACCTAGGCTAGACCTTTATCTAGGCCACTAGATCTCATTAATGTATGTTTCTGCATCAGTTACAGGGCAAACAGTCATGTTCTTACTTTATATTCTACTTACTTATTTTATTTTGACTAGATAGTACACATACATAGTTAAATGGGATATAAAGAAAAGTACTTAACCCTCATTCTCCTGTCCAATCACCCTGTTCCCCACTCCAGAGACAAACATCATTACCAGTTTCTTCTGTATCTTCCACTAAGATTCCAAGCATTTATAAAAATAGTGTATCATGTATGTGACGAACATAAACGGTAGCATACTCTACATTTCATTGTGAACCTTGTTTTTATCACTTTCCATATGTCTGAGATCATTCTATATATATAGGACTTATTTTATTTGCTGCACAATATTTCACTATATAGATGCATCATAATATATTTAACCAATCCCCTACAGATGGATATTGAGGTGGCTGTCAATACTTATCATTATCACAAATTATGCTGGAATGGCTACACTTTACCAACTTTTCACTGAGCCCTTTCTTTCCCTTCCTACTTATAACTGCAATCTCCTGTTCCCTACCCTGGCAGTCCCCATCTCCATCTCATGCTTTATTTTCCTCACAGCACTTTAAGTTATCCGGCATTCTATATATCTTACTCATTTATTGCTTGTTTACATCAACTAGAATGCAGTCTCCATGAATACAGGGATTTTTGTTTCCTTTGTTCAGAGCTAAACCCCTAGTGCGTAAGTGTGTGGCAAATAGCTAGTGTTCAGTAAGTATTTATTAAATAACTGAACGTTTTCATTTAATCCCACAAAAGAAAAATCCTACATAATAATTAAAAGGGATAATGTATCTTCCCTTCAAGGCAAAGTCACTCAAATTACTCACAAAACTGTTAAGTAATTTGTCCTCTTTGTCTTGTATTAATTTTCTATATTGTGTCAAATAAGATTATTACATTTTAGTTTGATCCAGATTTGATATACTCTGTGAACCCAGGAGTGTCCCAATTTAATTTAGCCTATCTGCTCAAGGATTATGTTTCCTGGTCTTTTTCAATATTGTGTGTACTTTCCAAACAGTGTATACTTAATCAGGTCTCTGCATCCTTATATGCAGTGGCCTTCCTGCATTGACAATATCATTAACACAAAATATTTAATACCAGCTGTGCATTTTCAATCACCACAAGAGTGGCTCAGTGTGGTATTCCTTCTGGTAAATCCCACTTAACTAGAGAAAGCCAGTACATGTTTAATTTATCCCTCCCAGTTGCCTTCACATAAGGAGTCAAGACAGGCATTAAGTTGTGCCCTTCTCTTGCAGAGGGATCAGTATGCATTTCAGGCAGGCCCTGGCACACTAGGGCCTAAAAGCAAAATGAATCTTCACAAACTGTTCATTGGGAAGGGGAAGGGGTAACATCTTATAGAAAAATAAAGAACAAAAGAAAAATAAGTTCTTACTTATCTCAGTCAGTTCAGGCTGCTATAAATAAATACCATAAAGTAGGTAGCCTATAAACAACAGAAATTTGTTGTTCACAGTTCTGGAGGCTTGGGAAGTCCAAGATCAAGGCATCAGCAGATTCTGAGTCTGGTCAGGGCCCACCTTCTCATAGGTGGTATCTTCTCACTGTGTCCTCATGTGGTGGAAGGGTTGAGGTAACTCTCTGGGGTCTCTTTTCTAAGGTCACTAAACCCATTTATAAGGGCTCCATCGTCATGACCCCATCTCCTATTGCCATCACCTTGGGGGTTAGGACTTCAACACATGAATTTGGGGGAGAACCAAACATTCAGACCAGAACATCACTCATTTTCAGATTATTAAATTCTGACAAATGTGCAAGTCGTATATAAAAATATCTCCATATGTTCACCCATTTAACATTAAAATTAACAAGTATGTATTTTATTATTATGAAGATATTAACTTTAAAGAAGCTTAATAATCAATAGTTTATTCCAAGAGAACGCAACAGACTGGTTCCCTAACTTTACTTCAACACACGCACAACTTTGTCTGTTACCAAGCACCAGATAACCCCCTAACTTATCAAAGGAACCATCAGAAAGGTTCATAGGTCCTGGGTTGTTTGTTACTACATCAGTACTTTTGACGGGTTTTCTGTGTTTGAAGAGCAGAGAAAAAAGGTAATATAAAATTTGCAAGATTACTTAGATACAAGTGACAGTCTTGATTGTACATGTATTTTGAAAACTATATTTCAGAAAAAGATAAGAATTCATATTATTTTAAAAGTTATGGCCATAAAACAATAATTTGGAGACTTACTTCTTTAATGAGAAAAAGGAACATACTGGACTCTATAATGTTATATTTAGTCATCTAGTATGCCAAACTGAGTTCAAGAGAAGGAGAAGGAAAAAGAGTAACAAACAAAACAAAATAAGGATCAAAGCTAAAACAAATCCTTCAAAAATGTAGTTTTCAATTCTAGCTACAGTAAAATAAACTGGTGAGCTTTTAAGAAATATTAATGTCAAACCCCCATATGAGACAAATTAATCAATTTCTGGGAGTGGTACCCAGGAATCTGTATTTTGTTAAAAGTATCTTCAGATTATTTTAATGCACTGCCATGGTAGGGAACAACCATCCTAAAAAAGTCTTTTTTAAAAAAACATCATGTACATGAATTCACACATCATAATATGCACTTTCATTATATAAGCATTTATGGGCACTTTAGACATGACAATTTGACATGGCTAAGCAAACAACATTAAGAACCTACAACTTTGAAACTACAGAACATAAAGAACCCAAAACTACAGACCATACAACAATTTTATTATTTTGTATCTTATCCATAAATCAGGCACATTTACCAACTTTTCTTTAAGGCTTCTTGTGAAGGCCTTCCCCACACCCAAGAATTTTTATACTTACCCATGTTTTCTTCTACTGTTTTTAAGGTTCTCTTTTAATACCCAACCCTGGAAAATCAAAAATTTACCTTGGTATAGAGTTAAAGATAAAGATCCAGTTTTCTTTTTTTCTACTTTTTGTATTTTGGCAATCACTTCCATGACGCTCTGATTACTACTACGTTCACTGGTCTGTAGAATACTATAAAAACTACACTGGTTTCATCATAAAGCTCAGTTACACAGTTTGTCAAAACAAAGGTTTCAAAGTAAAATAAAAAAGTAAATGAGATAATTTACATCAAAGGATAAACACACAACACTAATTAAGGCAGAAAATAAACTGTTCCCTTAACTCAAGGGTCCTCAGCCCAGTATAAGGTTTGATACTTTCCAAGGGGTACACAGGATGTGGACAGTTTTAAAAAAATCAATTTTCAGATCGCCAACTTCCTTCTGTACTCTTTTCTAAAATTGCCAAGCATCATTCTTTCTCTTTTCCCCCCTTTCCTTTCACAATAGCTCTTCTTTGTCATTAAAAAAAAAAAGTCTTGCCTCTCATTCATCTGAAGCCTTAATATGTACATTACCTCAAGTGCACCAAAGGGACAACTGGGAGAAACTAAGGAAAAGTCTCATGTAAGCAAAGCAAGAAATACTGAAAAGAGATGTGCCTTGTGCTGCAAACTTATGACAAGACTCCTTGTTTATCAACCAATCAATCTATCTCAGAATTAGAATTTGGAAGTGAAATGAAATGTCACTGACTGCAGGTATTGACATGATTAGAACTGAAAAATAAGTCAAAGTCACACCTTTTCTGAGAAGAAAACCTATCCCATTTGGCTCGTTTAATGACGACTAGCAAATATTTTACATTACAGTGAACAACCAAAATCTACAGGGTCAAGAATTCAGTCAATATATTCTTTAAAAAGAATACAACATGCAACACTCCAGAAACCACATCTTTTGCAACTTTTTCAGCTTATGATAAAAAATTTTAGATGTCAGCTCTAAAATGTATTAAGAAGTACACGGTTTTGTAAAAAAAAAAAAAAAAAATTACATGATACACAAACAAAAAAGTTTAAAGATTGCCTTAACTTGCTGACACAGAATACTAAATAGCAGTGCTCAAAGAACTGAACTATAATAGCAAAAGAATATAATGAGCTCTTTAAAAATAATCCATTTGGAAAGGGGGTGGATGGGAACCAATCATTCAATTTCAGTGTCTGATAATGCCTATACCAAAGCCTAATTCCTTGCTTCTTGAAAGTAGTCAACGTGTATCTATAAAGCAGAATTAACTTTCCAGGTCAACCTAACACTTCCTATTGCAAGCAACAGATGCCAACTGAAACTAACATCCCTACTTGCTCTCAAATACTTAATAGTGGCCGGGGACAGTGGCTCATGCCTGTAATCCTAGCACTTTGGGAGGCCGAGGTGGGAGGACTGCTTGAGCTCAGTAGTTTGAGACCATCCTCAGCAAGAGCAAGACCCCATCTCTACAAAAAATAGAAAAAATTAGCCAGGCATAGTGGCACACGCCTGTAGTCCCAACTACTCAGGAGGCCCGAGGCAGTAGAATCGTTTGAGCCTATGAGTTTGAGGTTGCAGTGAGCTGTGATGATGCCACTGCACTCTAGCTGGGGTGACAGAGCGAAACTCATGTCTCAAAAAAAAAAAAGTGAAGAATGTGAATTAAGTATTTGAAAGTTATTTAGCATACAGTTTTTTAATGAGACACCATACTGAAACTACTGAATTTCACGAAACAGGGGAGAGATAAATATTTTCTGATACAAAAGCACACTAATGTTTAATACTATCAAAATTTTGTAAGGAAATAAAAAGTATAACATCTTCATTCTAGATTATAAGAGGAAAAGCTACATTTACTAGTTCATATATTCTTTTTAAAGATGATCCATTTGTTATTTTGACAAAATAACAAATGGAGGTAAAATAATTGAATAAAAAAGAAAGAAATTATATATTAATTCAATTCTATAAAAACCCAGCAATCGGGGGGAAGTAGGAAGATTTTACAGTTACGTCTGCCGGCAATATTTCACCTATTCAACCCAAAGAGAAACACATTGTAAAAGAAATTTCTGCAAGCATTACTTTATTTCCAATCAGAAATACCAGAATTGACACATTACAAGAAGAAAATCAGTGGTTCACATTAAAGGAAAAGAAAAATTTCTGAACACATCAAATCTAAGTTGGATATTTTTAATCTCACCACCTTCAAAATACATTTGACCCCTGAACAACACAGAGTTTAGAGGTGCCAACATCCCTCCTGCAATCAAAAATCCACATGTAAAATCCATACCCATGACTCCCCAAAAACTTAATAGCCTACTGTTGACCAGAAGCTTTACCAATAACACAAATTTTGTATGTTATATGTATTATACACTGTATTCTTACAATAAACCTAGAGAAAATGTTATTAAGAAAATCATAAGGAAGAGAAAACATATTTACTATTAAGTGGATCATAATAAAGGTTTTCATCCTGTCTTCACATTGAGTAGATGGAGGAGGATGAAGAGGAATTGGTCTTGCTGTCTCAGGGGTGACAGAGGCGAAAGAAAATTCATGTCTAAGTGGACCTGAGCAGTTCAAATCCATGTTGTTAAAGGGTCAGCTGTATACTGCACATGAAGTCTTACTACCTAGTAGAGTGAATGATGAAAAATTACTTAATGGGTACAATGTATGTTACTCAGGCGAGGAAACCCTAAGAGCCCTGACTCCACCATTATGCAATCTATCCATGTAACAAAATTACACTTGTACCACATAAATTTATACCAAAAAGAGCCTTATTACCTATTAAACAGAGGCTTCTGCTGAATGTTAGTCAAGTAGCACTTGGCATTCACTCTTTTCCACCACTCCCTATACATGCTTTCCTGTACCTCAAGAACAGGAAAGCTAAAACAAACAAACAAAAAAAAACCCAAAAACTACATTTCCCAGACTTTCCTTTACTGTTAGCCTTAGGAATGCAAAGTTCAGCCAGTAAGAAGGCCTCTTATGAAATTTGTAAAACAGAAGTGATATGGAAGCTATCTTTCCGCTGCTGGTTTAAGTGGTGAGCAATAATGACACAAAGAATGCTTAGAAGCAGGTGTAGTAGCCAAACTCTATCACCAGATTTGAAGGTTATCTAGAAGCAGTCATGGCCCAGATTCAGTGTCAGTGTTCCTATGATTGCTTATCAGTTTCAGTTTCCTGATATCTCACTCACAACTATGATTTTATATTCTTGAATATATTAATCCAGTGATGGTCCTCTGATTCTGACTCTTCTAGACCATTCAATGATTTCAGAAGTACCAAATTCCCTATGTAAAATATCTTCCTGCCTGAAAATCCTAGAGTAGTGTTTGTTTCTTACAATGAAGGATACAGTATTGTTCATTAAGTTTAAAACATGCATTGCCTATATTCTTCCTCTCCCTCCCCATTTTAGAAATAAAATACACAAGAATTAGTATTATTCTATACTACTATTACAAATTGAAATTTTGAGGTCAGCATGAAAAATTAAAAGTTCTCTTAGCTGTAATCTGATTTTATTTATAATATATGCTAATTATGAATTAACACAGAATAATAACACTCCTAACACTAAATGATCTCTTAATTTTCTTGGTTGAATAAATTTATGTCAGTAACAAATAAATATACAGCTATAGTTAGGGTTTTTTTGTTTTCAGAGACAGGGTCTCACCATGTTGCCCAGCTGGTCTCAAACTCCTGGGCTCAAGTGATCGTCCTGCCTCAGCCTCCCAAGTAGGTGGGATTACAGGAAGGCACCACGCACTGTGCTCGGCTTCTATGGTCATTTGTAAAAATGTTTCATTTACTCTGATTTTAAAAGAAATATGTGCTTCTTATAAGTATAGAAAATATAGAAATATTTTACAAATTGATAATCATCCCCCAAAACTATGTACACTGAACAGCTGTACATGTACAATTTTGCATCCTACTTTAGCACTCTGACAATCATTTCCCTTAAAATTCTCCACAATAAATTACTAATGGAAGGTGCCTGCAGATGTACCTAATTTAACCATTCCTCTTTGTCAAAAATTAAGGTAATTTTCAATTTTTTTTTAATAAATAATGCTTCACTGAACATTTTTGGATAGGAAGTTCTTTTCTTTAATGAAAAACAAAATGTGGTATACCCATGCAATGGAATATTATTCAGCCACAAAAAAAGAAGTACTGATACATACAACGTGGATAAACCTTGAACACATTAAGTGAAAGAAGCCAGTTACAAAAGGCCACATATTACCTACTCTGCTGATAGAAATGTAAAATTGTGCAGCTACTTTGGAAAACTGTCTAGCAGCTCCTCAAAATGTTAAACGTAGAATTGCAACACAATCCAGCAATTCCACTCCTAAGTATATACACCCAAGATAAATTAAAACATATCCACACAAAAACTTGTACACAAAATGTTCCTATTCATGGCAGCATTGCTCGTCATAGTTGTTTGGGTTCACTCATTCATTATCTATTCATTAACTAGTGAATAGATACATATAATGTTGTATATCCTACAATGGAATCATATTCAGCCATAAAAGAGAATGATGTACTGATATGTGCTGTACAGATCCAACTTGAAACATTATGGTAAATGAACAAAGCCAGTTGGCCACATATCGTATGATTCCATTTATATTACATGTCCAAAGAGGCAAATCTAGAAAGACAGAAAATACATTAGTGGTTGCCAGGGGCTGAGGGGAGGAGAGAATGGGGAATGACAGCTAATTTTTTGGGGGGTGGGAGGGTGATGAAAATATCGTAAAATTAGATAGTAGTGAGGGTTGTGTAACACTGACTTATGTTCTTTAAAAAGGTGTTTATGTTATGTGAATAATCTCAATAAGACTGTCACAGTAAAAGAAAATAATTTCTCCCCTGACCTCCCCCAAAAAAGGGAAAATAGAAATTCAGGAAATGTAGAAATAGGTACTTTCTTGCCATTTTGGTCAGCAATAATTAACTCACTCCAACTCAGTTCTATTTCAGCTTTTAACAATAAAACCTGCCTTAAAGTCAAATATTTTCAACAGTCGTAAGAACCACTCTCCTCTTCAGACAAGGAAATTAAAAGGTCATTACAATATGAGTCCACCTGGGTTACACATATTTCCAGTTTCCTGATTGCAATTCACTTTCAAGTGAAATGTCCAAGCGGCTCCCAAGATATTTTAAAACCATAAGGTGTAGTAGAAAGGAAATGAAACATTTATTAACATCTTCTCCAAGCCAACTGCTTTATCTGTATTACTTCACTTAATCCTAATAAACCTATTACCCTCACTTAAATGAAAAGGAACATAAAAATCACCAAGGGTAAGAACTTGTCACACAGCAAATATGTGCCAAAGTTAGGGATCAACCTGAGGTGTGTCTAATTCCAAAGTCCATATTCTTTCTGCCACTTTAGTGCTTCCCAAGCTCACTGACTCTGAAAAATCAGACAAGACTTCAAATACGAGTTCTGCCACTTACTGTGTGACTAATTTCTAAGTTTTAGAATAGACTGTACAAAAACAAAATAAATGTAAAAAGAGAAGGCTAAAAACTCACAGTGGAATGAAAAAGTACCATTTTTTAAACAGCAAAATGTATGGAATAATTCTAAACACTTTTCTTGAATTTATCTCAAGATTCACTTTACTGTCCAACAAGCAGAGACACCTGCATATCCATTCACAAACATGTAATGTGGATGAAAAACATTTTTTAGTGACCACACTGCCAGTCTCTGCTTTAGACAACAAATGCATCATTTCTCAGCAGAAAAGTCCACATCAACTACATTGCTTTTTATTCTTCTTTACCATATGAGAAGTGTTTTCAGCAACATATGCACCATCCAGTATGTAGCACTGTGGGGTAAGAGAAATGGCTATTGAGCAGAAAAAGACTGTAAGAGCTTGTGAGCCAGCAGTAATACAATACAGAAAAGGACAAGGTTAAGAACAATAAAAACAAGGCAAAACATCAGCAGTCTACTCTACCCTATTAATAAATATCACTGTGGCAAAGAAAAAATAATTCAAATTATACAACCCTTAAAAGATCTTTGATCACCTTTAAAAATTGCTACTTTAAGGCCCAGCACAGTGGCTCACACCCGTAATCCTAGCACTCTGGGAGGCTGAGGCAGGAGGATCACTTGAGGTCAGGAGTTGGAGACCAGCCTGAGCAAGAGTGAGACCCCATCTCTACCAAAACCAGAAAAAATTAGCCGGGCATGGTGGTGTGTGCCAATAGTCCCAGTTACTCAGGAGGCTGAGGCAGGAAGATCCCTTGAACCCAGGAGTTGGAGGTTGCAGTGAGATATGATGATACCACTGCACTCTAGCCCCAGCAACAGAGACCCTGTCTCCAAAAAAAAAAAAAAATTGCTACTTTAAGATCCAAACAATTACTTGACAAAATTGAGACTGGTAATTTCCAAAGGATGCAATACACTAATACGTATCAGCAATTCTTCCACAAGAATTTTCATACTCATAAAACAAAAGTCAAATCAAACATTAACATAAAAATTCTTACATAACTAAAATTTTCTTTTTTCAAGAACTCCCTCACTCTGACACATAAAAAGGGTAGCAACATCTAATAAAAACTGTCATACTACAGATGGATAAAGGGCGTCAATAAAACACATTTTTCTCCTAGAAGTATTTTAATATTAAGGCATCAGTAGGACTTGGGCAGTCCAAAAAATATGAACTTACCTATAGGCCCATATTTTACCATAGGGCTATTTAAAATAATTCTACTTTACATAGAGTCATGTACGGTTTTTGTTAGCTAGTATAAAACAATCAGGCTATTGTACAATGGTAAGAGAGCTCTTAAGGAAAAAATTACTGCTTAAGTAATTCTTGTCTCCAGTTGACTTGCCACATTCTACTCTCTATAAACACCATTGTTTTTAATCACAACTTTACTGACAGCTTTACCCTTGTCAAACAAAATTTTCACCTTCCAATAAGACCCTTTCAAACTGAAGTAACAAAAAGCAATGCTTTTATGATCATAATATTTGCTAAAGTAAAATGTTATAGAATAGTATGTGTGATAAGACCTTACTTTTGTGAAAAAGCATATATTCATTGATTTATCTGGAAGGACATTCATCAAAACCAAATTACTAGTGGTTGGTTATTTTAGGGTGGTAGGACTAAAGGTTTCTTCTTTAGTTTATATGTACTTTCTGATGCTCTATATTGAACACTTTTTTTCGTATGTACATAAGAGAGAGAACAATTTGAGTTAAAGGATAGGAAACATAGATGTCATATTTTATAATAATTCAATAGCACCAGTTCAAATCCTCTTATTCAGAATTAACATAAAGCAAATGCTGCTCAAGAAATACCAATAAATTCTCCTGAGCCAACAAAGTTCAATTTTTAAACAATATATTTTCCTCAGATAAGAAAATGTTGCCTGTAACTTCATGTTTCTTTATTGGGGGGTTGGAGAGGAGGGTGGGAAATGGGCTGGAATGTCCAGATAACCATAGAAACTTAATGGGAAAAAATTCAAGGAAAAAGACAAAATCATTTCATTGATTTAGCAACATTTATTTGTAGAAGAAATCACAGAGTAGCAGAAGTAAACGATCAGAGAATATAAGCAAGCACTTAAAGGGTAATAATGGGCCAGAAAAAAGCCAGAAAAAAAAAAACCAAAGAACTGAACTCAGATGTATTTATATAAATCATTCTGGGGGAAAAAAAAAAGGGTGGATAATGCTATATAACAAACTGAATCAGATCTCCTTTCTTGACTAGAAAAGGGACGCCTTTCAATGGGCTTATTTAGTGCTCAGTAGCAAAACCAAGAACACTCTCAGAGGAATCTGAAGATCTTTTGTGCCTGCTTTGGAGTGAGCTAAACAATTAGGTATATACAGTAAAGCAATTAACAAACAAACATATAAACAGCTAATTTTTATACATTAAATGAATCGAAAAGTAATCATCAAATGTAAAGGGAACATTTTGAAAAAGAAAGAAGGTAAAGCACTGAGGTAATTTCACTGACTCCTATAAAGAAGTTATCTTTAAAACAAAGTAAGTAACTCCACTAGGGCAAAACATAAAAAACTGCCAATATTCAAGTATTTTTCATCTATAAAAACAGCAATTTCTTATGGTCCCACCCAGCAGGCTGCTGATAAATATTTAACCACCACCTCTTTAGAAAAAACAGCCCTGATTTGTAGCTTTTGTCAATTCGCATGTTGTAAATGTCCCACTACAGCCAGTTTCAAGCTGCCAAATGATGGCACTGAACATGAAATTTGAGAGAGAGGCACAATCACCTCACCAGCTCCAGCACACCACTGGTTCCACTTTATACTCTGATCTAAGGATCATGAGCTCAGTTCCCAAATTTTCTCACCCTTTTCTAAAACAGGCTTTTGTCTGATCAATCCAGTTTCTTTCTTCCCTAGTTTAGAAGAAATGTGCTTTTTACACTTTAAAATATTAGTACACTAAAATCATTCACAAGAAAGAATAGATGAGACTGATACGTGGTTTCATCCCTTCAACACTTTACTGAACACCTATCTGGTGCCAGGTATGGTTCTGGGCATTACAGACAGCAAGGAACAAGACAAAGGAGGTCCCTGCTGTCATAAAATATATATATATATAAAAAAAAAAAATACATAATTTCAAGGACTGAGAATTGCCACGAAGAAATTAAAAGTGATGGGGGAACTATTTTAAACTGAGTGGTGAGTTAGCAAGGAGGTGATATTTAAGCTGAGATCTTAAAGTTAAGGCACAAGCTTAAAAAGATCTGGGAAAGACCATTTCAGACAGAGGAAACAACTAGCATAAAAGCCCTAAGGCAAGAACAAGTATGGCATGTTTGAGAAATTGAACAGACTAACTTAGAGTGTAGTGAGCAAAGGTGAGATTGTCTGAGAGGTCAGGGACAAATTATATACAGGGTGAGAGTTTGTATTTTATTCTGAGTGGGTTGGGAAGCAATTTCACATAGTAGTTTGATAAATGTGAATAGACTGAATAAATGCATAATTTCATAATAAATGCATTATTTTAATGACTGTTTATGAGACTTAGTTCACACCTACTCACTTTCCTCAATATGACCATTTTGATTACTTCACAATCTACACAGAATATAATGGGGCCGGGCGCGCCTGTAATCCCAGCACTTTGGGAGGCCAAGCAGGAGGATCTCTTGATCCCACGAGTTCAAGACCAGCCTGGGCAACATAGCAAAATCCCATCTCTTTAAAAAAAAAAAAAAAAAAATCTGATTAACTGGACGTGGTTGCACACATGGCACGCAGGCTAAGGCAGGAAGATTGCTGGAGCCCAGGAGTTCAAGGCTGCAGGGAGTTATGATCACACCTCTGCACTCCAGCCTGGGCAACAGAGCGAGACCATGTCTCTCTAATTAAAAAAAAACAAAAAAAAAACTATGACTATAGCAGAAATGAACTTAGTGGTAGGACTACCCACCAGCTCAGAAATAAGGATCGTATTACTCCAAGATAGTTACTTCATACATGAAATGCTAACATATGAATTCAAGTAGGTCAATGTTGAATTCTAACAAAGATGACCTAATTAGTCTATAAAATAGATTCACTATGTTGTTCAGGCTGGGATTATTTCAAAACCATAGGCAAACACTTCTAGTGTATCATCCAAAATGATTTTATTTGGTACGTAAATAGACTTTTTAAGAATTATAATGGTCATGTTTATTTTAATATGAAAGAAAAATATAATACCAAATCTGATTTTTATTCACATTATTGCTTGGGAGTTAAGCAAAATATCAGCATACCAGTCTAAATTACATGTTCACATTACAAAAACTGTAAAGAGATATATATACACACATATACACCCACACTCCCTATGGCCATGAAAACTAAGTCCACATTACGGCCACATAAAAGTCCCACCATACTAGTCAATAAAGACAAATTTTTGCATATTACACAAAAATAGGAAAATGTTTAGACTGGTTTAAGGAGAATTTATACTTACACATAAAATTATTTATTCATTCAGGAACTTCTAAGCCACTCATTTCAACAATTTATCTAAAAGATTTTTTTTTTAATCAACCAACAGGAAATGAAACCTACAGCTTAGGGAAAAAAAGGTTAAAAGAAAAGTTTCGTCTCAGCAGAATGAAATACTAAAAGCCTGCATATCATTAATTCCCCTTGCACTCTCATTTCCCAACTAAGTATCAGTTAAACTGCACTTTTAGAATACGCATTCAAGTATTCTATTCAAGTACAAGCATTTTTCATTTAAGAGCACAAGTAAGTATATGCATTTAATAAATACTACTCAATAGATTTGTGAACATTATTGTAGCTAGCTGCTAGTTTACCATGCAAAACAATAAATGTACCTATATCCCTCGAGTTTATTAAGGGAGGAGTAAACAGGCAGTACAGTACCGAGAGGATAGGCATACCAATAAATTTTTGTACATGGAAAATCTTTCCCTAAATCTATGAGACTTCTATTAGAGCTTTCTACAAAAAAATTAAAAATGCTAAGAATACCATCACGATTTCTCAGTAATTGTTTTGCTTTAACAAAAGGAGTTTAGCAAAAAACAGAAAAACAATCAAGTTTTGGCTCCCGATCTCATCTGAGCCTACACCCCTGATACAAAGAAGGGTATAATATTGTCCAACTTGAAGCGTCAAGTCCATGAAAATTGCCAACACTCAGAACTCAAGAAACGTAGCTTAAAAGAAATATGGGGCAAGCCCAAAATAAATTTTTTACATGTTGTCACCCTACTTCCAAACCAGGTTTTCCTCTTCTTTATTCTATTTGCCTTACCTCTCTTCATTCCTTTCCTGCCTCCTCTGTTCCTTACCATTTTACTGTGTATTTTTACTTCCTATACACAAAAATTAATTTGAAACTTACTTTATCTTCTTGTATCTAAATTTGTTTCTACTTAATTCTTATAAGACTATACGGTTTTAGGCGAAGTTCAAATACCTTTATTACAGAAACATGCATATAAGCCGTTAGCAAAATCATGAGTAACAAGAAAAGCAGCCATTCATTCAGGAAATGAGTGCCCATCATGTGCCATCCACTGTTCTGGGGAGTCTGCAGTGAATAAAACAATGCTCTATCCCTAAAGGAGCTAAAGCAAGACTGTGCTTGGCAGGTTCAAGAAACCTCGAGGAGGCCTACATGGCTGGAGTGGAGGAAGCCAAGGAGAAACTGGGCATGAAACCAGACAGGCAGGAGGTATAGATCAATGGAGGGTCTTATAGGCATAGTAAGTATTCTGGCTTTTACTCTAAAGGATATAGAAAGCCACTGAAAGATTTGAACATAGGAGTAAAATAATCGGACTTTGATTTTAAAAGGATCACCCTGGTTGCTGGGTTGAGAATAGAAAAGTGCAGAAGCAGCAGGGAGACTAGTGACTACTAAAATAATACAAGCAAGAGATTATGGTTGCTTATAGGGAAGGCAGCAGAAGAGAGCAAATTGTGGTTTATAGTTAAGGCAGCATTTAAGATACATAAAAAATGGACTTTCATCATAAATATTTGAATTAGATGTCAGAGTATGAGAAGGAAAGGAGTCAAGATGTCTATGAGGTTTTGGGCCAGAGAAACTGAAAGAGGGAGTGGACATTTAATAAGATGAGGAAGAATGGAACAGAAACAATTATTGGGGGGTAGGAGAGAAGAGGGAGGACAAGGAATTCAGTTGCGACATGTTAAATTTGGGATGCCTATTAGACACCTAACTGAAAATGTTGAGTAGGCAGATGGATATACAAGTCTGGAGGTTAGGAAAGAAATTCAGACTAAAGATGAAATTTTTAGTTAGAAATATATAATTCTAGCTCAATAGGATGAGATCACAAGGGACTAAATATAAATACAGAAGAGGTCTAAACATATATCCCTGGAACACTGCCTCATTTTTTAGAAGTTGGAGTAATGAAAAGGAACCAGCTAAAGAAACTGAAAATAAGCAGTAATATTCCAGAAGCAAGGGGAAGAAAGGTTTCAAAGAAGAGAACATTATCAACCACATCAAATGCTGCTACTGCTGCTATATTCACTGAGATTAGAATTCACCAAAGAGGTCACTAGTAACCTCAAAAAAGAGCTGCTATGGTAGAATGGAAGAGAAAAAAACCTAACTGTAGTGGATCCAAGAGACAAGAAGTACTAATGACCACAAATATCAACTTTTTTGGACAGTAGTAACTAAAGAAAGATGTGGTATTGGAGCAGGTTTTTTTAAAGATGGGAGATATTTCAGCATATCTATATGCTGATAGGAATAATCCAGTAAAAATGGGAAAATGATGTGGCTTATCAGCATGCAGGAGAATGGGATGAATACCAAAGCAATGCAATGTCCTTGACAGGAGAAAGGGGATAGAAACAAAGGCAAGAGTGGAGACCATGGTGAAAGAACAGCAGGAAACTCAGAGAGATGGATGGGTAGAGATGTGAGGGGACATGTAAAAGTTTTCTTCTGTTTGCTTTCATTTTTAACATACAGGAAACAAGATTATCAGCTGAAAATGAAGATGAGAAAAAGCGCTTGAGGTTTGAGGAAAGAGGTGTAAAATAGTCATTTAGGGGAATGCTAGAGTGATTCAACCAGGGAAATGTACTAGGATCACAGAACTGTCAGCAACACAACGAGCCTTCCTGAGGTCAGTGGTCAGGCATTGAACAGGAGGCCCAGGTCAGCATGGGTGTGTTTTCCTCAACGCATAGTCAACTGCCCAGGTGCAGGCTGGACTAGATGGAGAACTGGATATAAAGGGCGTGGGAGTGGAGGGTTGGCCAGGTGAGTACAATGGAGGAGTGCACGATGAGGAAACTGAGGGTGTATGAAAGGGAGAAACTGTAATAGTGGACCATGGATTCAAGGCAGGGAAAATATTCAAGTAAGGATGTGGAGGAATGGGGACGGCAAAGAGGAGGCAGCAGCAATGGACTGCAGGTCCCAAACAGACAGAAATACCGTTAAGGGGGATTACAGTTGTCCCTCAATACCCACAGTGGATTGGTTCCAGGACCCCCCCCAATACCAAAATCCCCAGATGCTCAAGTACCTTATATAAAATGGTATAGTATTTGCATATAACCAATGCATATCCATATACTTTAAAGCATCTCTAGATTACTTATATGTAAATGCCATGTAAGTAGCTGTTATACTGTAGTTTTTTAATTTGTATTTTTTTTTTTTTTTTTTTTTTTTTAGAGACAGGGTTTAGTATTTTTGATCCGCCGTTGGTTGACTCCTTAGATGTGGAACCCACAGATACGGAAGGCCTACTGTATTTGACAGGAATTGGAAAGATAGGATGTGGAGGCCCCAGTGGAATTATGCCAAATGAAATATCCTTAATAAAGTATGGGCAGTTCTGGTTAACACACAGAGCAAAACCTCACCCTGGGCAAAGTGGGCCTGCAGATGAGGAAAGCTGGGAAGCTAAATTAAAGATGGAGAAGAATTATATCACAGGAATTGTAGCTGAAGGTTCCCAGACATAGAATTCTCAAGTAAACTATTTCCAGCACTCCTGGAGAGTCAGCTTTGAATAAGCTGCCCAACTCAGATGGCAAAAATGCCGGATCACAATCAGATGAGCTACAATAAACCATACCTTTCCCCTCAATCCCTTTTCCCCACTGAGCTGGACCCTGAACAGGTGAGGATATCATATTGAAGAGTATCTGGCAAAGTAAATAGAGAAGCCAACTAACAACCTTCCTCCAAAGCAGGCTTCTAGGTCTGAAACAGTGTGAACCAAAGAAAAGTTCTAAATTATGTAAGAGTCTGAACGCTGATTATACTAATGACTAAAATGAGACTATTATTGACAAGTGACCAGAAGAGTTTTTAGTACCTAAAAGTTACTGGAAAAGCTATGTGATCTTACTAAGAGCTCATCCAGAGGTAGAGACTTAATCTACGGAAAGGGTCTGAAGGCACAGTGAAAGCTGTTTTCTGATTAAGCCTTACCAATTTCCACCCATTGAATATACTAGTTCCACAGATATCCATAAATTCCCACTACATGTAAGGTATAAAATATACACAATGCTAGATGTGGTAAAAATTCATTTTTGCTTTACCAAGCAAAAAGTGAAAGTAGATTATTAAGTCAAATGAAACAAAAATGATTTTATGTTTGAGTAAAAGGTACAAAAATTTGATCATGGAAGATTTCATAAGGAATCTTAGCATGAGCTTCTAAGTGGGTAAGCAACAAAATAGAAATATCAGGGCTCATCATTTAGTCATTTTCAAAGTCACCTCGATTTAATGCAGGCTTATCTAATGCATTCTAGGGAAAGGAGGGAGTATGTGTTACTATAATTTTGACTAAATACATTTACAGGTATTTTACAATGTCAGGATAAAGACAATTTATGACCAAGTCTTTCTGGCATTTCAATTCAGAAACCCCATTTAGATGGAGTCACAGAGCAGTCTCAGCTAAATCCTACACCATTCATGATTTGGTAGTATTATAGAAAGATTCAAGTATACTTAAGCTTTGAACTGAGGTAGCAGGATGCATACAGTTAATAATTAATAAGCTAAATTCCAAGTTTTTCCAGGTAGTATGAAAAGAAATCAGAAAAAATGCTGTCACCTAACTAGCAAGTAAGCATTAAGGATAAGCATGTTTTACTCAGTTCCTCTCAAGAATGCACAGGGAACCTACAATATCATCTCTCTGACACAGACCTAAATTACTAAAATTTAACATTCAATAAAATGTTAAAATCTTTCTTTCATAAAAACTAAGATAAAAAACACTAAAACAGGCCAGGTGGGGTGGTTCACACCTGTAATCCCAGCACTGTGGGAGGCAGAGGCCAAAGGATCGCCTGAGGCCAGGAGTTCAAGACCAGCCTGGGCAACATAGCAACACCTTGTCTCTACAAAAAATTTGAAAATTAGCTGGGTGTGGCAGGGCAAGCTTGTAATCCCAGCTACTTGGGAGGCTGAGGTAGGAGGATTGCTTGAGCCCAGGAGTTTGAGGCTACAGTGAGCTATAATCATGCCACTGCACTCCAGCCTGGGCAACAGAGTGAGATCCTGTCTCTAAAATTTAAAAAAAAAAAACAAAAAACACTACAACAGATCAAAACCAATATGCATTTTTCATTGTGAGTGAAAAATCTTATGAAACCTTAACAAAAAATCCCAGATTCATCCTAAAGCAGATGAGAAACCTAAACATTTTCATGTTTTTTAAAAGAACTGGGAATTAAAAACACAATAGCAACCTATACTGGAGAATAAACTTGAAAAATTCGTTATAAAGCACTTAAATAAAAATTTTAAAATTTTAGAACTTAAAAATGTTTTATACAATGCTAACTGATAAACTCTCACAATCTACACAGGCGAACATGGGCACAGCTGCAATATGCCATATTAGCATCATTCTTAATCACTTTATTAATTACATCTGAGAGAAAAGAAATTCTTTCTAAACCACTCTAAAGGGCCTTACAAAAAAATGAACTACCCCCTAACAGACACAACTACCCCAAAGAAGAAAACACCAACATTTCAAATATTCCAACATTTATAAAATAGGATAATCCTGGAATTTATTTAGCCTCAAAACATTATGAACTACTCCCAGATAGGAATAATACTTTAAAAACATTTACAGTATTTTTTAAAGTACAAAAAATATTCACTATGAATTCTGATTTCTTGGAAAAATTATTTTAACATATCTCAATGCTGTTGATTATCAAGAATTCTGATGTGCTTATCCAAAAAAAAATGCCAAGCACTCTTCATTTAACATACCACAGCTTGCTTACATTGTTCTTTATCATCACTATTAGATTTCTTATCAACACCAGACTATTAGGAATATATTGTCAAGAAATATACATTTCTTCCTCCAAGAAATATACACTTAAAGAAAAACTACCATAACTCTCTACCACTAAAATTTGAGGGATTCCTTTCCTTATTATTCCTAGGAACAACCACCATAAAAAGCTAAAAGCCAGTAAGTCTAAAATCTAAAAGTTCTATTTGAATGTATACATTATCTTCAATGATGTATAAAGTATTATAAGCATTTATATGTCAAAAGGGTCCACCTAAATTTAAAAGCTAACTGTAAAAAAATTAGTAATCTACATTATTTTGTAGATCAAGACTGACTTTAGAGCACATTAACTCGGACTTCTGAAGAGGCCAAATACTGTTTTTAAACATATATAAATAAGATAAAAATAGGCAATGCAATCTTATGTTCAGAATAAATGCAATACTAAAAATTTCATCCTCTTTTTAATAAGCAATTTTATCAGTTGTAAAACTAAAGGTAAAGTTCACATGTGGAACCACAAAGTATTACTAATAATCCTTCCAGTTTCAGCACTATCAAGTTAATACCGTATTTGTTTGTAAACAAAAGGTCAAAATAAAATCCTGAAATGGTGCTTTACTTAAAAACATTTCTTATAGAAAAGGAATCCACTGTTTATCATCAGTGATTTTTAAAAATAAAAAATGTTGTTACTGCAAAGATTTACAGAAAACAGAACCAGAAGTACATGACCCTTCAATAAATACTGTACCAAAATCATCCTATAAGAGGGAGATAATAAAAATACTAGTTTGTTAAATCTCTTCCTCTTCTTTTTAAAATGCAGATAGATTTTACTAAACTGACAATATGAAAGTGTAACCCAATGATCTTAGCCCTATTAAGTTACTTATTAACTTTTAAATAGATTGTTATGAATTTACAGTTCCTGCAGTTCACCTGCCATCTTTCCCAACTCAAAGCAGGCACCAGGAGTTTAAGACAGTCCCCACTTGCAACATCGATTGTAAGGAAAGAACTTTATGCTCAAGTTTTAAAAAAGGATTATTGTGGGTTTTGATTGTCCCCAGAAACAGCACTCAACACAGATCTCAGCACATATAGGTGTTTAATGAATACCTGTTGAGTAAATGGTAACGTTTAATTATATTAGTGCAACATTAGTTTTTTTTTTCTCCTTCAATTTAGAGTTCTCCCTTGTTGGAAAAGAAACTCGACACCGTAGCAGTCCCTCAAAAACACATAAACAACTTTCTAATGAAATAGAAAGCTGGGTCTCAAAATACAATCCAAGCACCTCTTTATGTTCTCCATGATTTTGAAAGAAAATTAGAAATAAAGCCTGTTTTTAAGAAATAGATAATGTATACCCACTTTTCTCAAAATAAGAAATTAACATTTCAAACTTATTTTCATGTTCGTAGTATTGAGAGTAACGATTGTTCGACAGCATATATATATTGGGTAAAAATAAAAAACAAGCATATAAACAAAGCTACATGTTTTTTGCCAACGTTTTTTCCTTAATCTTAGTCAAGAGGGTATGTGCCTAAATTTTACTAACTGTGAGACCACCTTTGTCTCATGTTTCAAGATTCATTCATTCATTCAACAAATATTTTATTGAGCATCTACTATATTCCAAGCCCTTTAACGTTTAAATTTTGTAAACTGCACAAGACCAAACTCCTCTACAAAACCTTATCATTTAAAATAATTACAAGCTAATGAGGAATCTCAACGTTGTCTCTTGTACATATTTAAGTCAGCGGATTGGGGCTCTTTTTCAGCTATCAAAGCGGCATCAACGAGCCGCTACCTACCACACCCGTTACCAAAAATTACAACTAAAGCAGCAAGCGCTGGGTAAAACAACCTGTAAGAGTCGACGAGGTGGCCAGGGTTTTCACTCCGAGCCCAAGGAGATCCGCACAGGACCCGCAGGCGGAACGCGCTGGGCGCCTCAAGCGAAAGTCGGACCTTAGGAGCCAGGGGTCCCTGCTCCGCGAAACCCTCACCTGGAGACCCCGGGCCCGTTCCGCCTGCCCCTCCCACCCCCCTCCCAACTTCCAGACCTGCAAAGTTGGGGGGAGGGGGGCTGCATTTCCATTTTACATCACGCGGGCGGTTGGCTTCCTCAGTCGCCGCCTGCCTGAATTTTGAACTGAGCAGGTAACCATTCCTCAGACGGAAGAAAAACCAAAGGCAGGGTCCTCGGGCATGTGAACCTCGCCCAAACCTGAAAATGGAGCCGCAGGCTCAGCCCACAGCCCGCAGCGCGCTGCTGGCAGGGCCGGGCCGCGCTCACCGCGCAGCCCTCGGGGACGGGGGTTTGGGGCTTCAGGCCCCCGCCCAAGGGGCCGAGGGGGCAAGGCGTGGGGGCTGGCGCGCGACTGGGGCCGGCGCTGCACTCACCGTCGCCTTTGTCTCGGCCGCCCGCTCCAGCCGCAGCCGCTCTCGGCGCCGGCTCCGCGGCTCCGGCCGCCCCCACGCCTGCAGCTGCGCTCCCCGGCGCGCTCACCGCTTCCTGGCTCCCTCCTCCCCGCCCAGGCTCGCGCGCGGGCGGAGCCAGAGGCGTCGCGCGCTCCGAGAGCGGCGGGAGGGCCGGGCGCCGTCGCGCAACTGCCGGGGCCACAGCCGGCCCCGCCCCCGGCCCCGCCCCAGGAGGCCCCGCCTGGGGATGGGCCGGCGGGCGGGGGGCGGGACCCCCAGGTTCGAGCCGTGCGGGTTTGGAAGCCGCTTCGGCGGCTAGCCGACGGCCGACTGCGGGGGTGGGGTCTGCGCGGGAAAGGACGCGCTGGAAGATGGCGACCGAGCCCGGGCGGGAGCGCGCGGGAGCCCCTGCCCGTTCCGGCCCGCAGACATCTGCGGCTCGCACCCCTCCCCGGCCGCGCGGAGGGGGCGGCGCCTGCGCGCGATGGGGGGCCGCGGACGCGCCCTGGCGAGAGAGGGTGGGTGCTGAGCTGGCGGTGGGATGAGGTGTCTCTCGGTAGCAGTTGAGAGCTAGATGTCCTGAAATCCTCCGACCACTTTTTTTTTTAATGTAAAAATCAGAATCGTTGAATAAGTCATTAACTGGCTTAAGGCCAAGCACATCCAGCTGGCATTTGAAATGTGAAAGTTATTCGTGTACCAGACCTCTGTGACTCCTTTAGCTGTATATTGTATGTATCCCAGAAATCAGGAACACCTGAGAATGTCCCTGTCTAGCAGCCAATACTCCACCCAAATACCTACAAAACTTTGTCGTGCGGTCAAAAGGATGGAGAAAGAGCGTAATACCACTGAAATAAGTGTTCAACCCTGCGCTACTTTGAATACAATATAGTAAGCAAGGTACGTCTTCCCCATCTCCGTTGATGTCAAGGCTTCCTTCTAGTTGCTCAGGCCAAAAACCTTGGCATCATCCTTGGCTCCTCTCATACTCTTATTTTCACCTCCAATCTGTCAAGAAAGCTTGTTGTACTTTCAAAATAAATCAGACTAGTTCTCCTCACCTGCGTTACTTCCATCATCTCAGTTATACTTCAGTCACCTACTAAAGGGTCTTCCTGCCCATCATCTACTCTGTTTATTGCCAAAACGACAGCCAGAATTTCTTCTTACAAAGAAATCTCACCTTAGCATTGATACTTAGCCTGAGCCAGGTATTTAAAATTGCAGCCACCGGACACCAATTCTCAATCCTTCCTACCATATTCTTTTTCTTTTCGGCCCATGACACTTCACACCTGGTAACAATCTTTATAATTTATAGTCAGCTTTCCGGATCTATGGTTCTGCATTCACAGATGCAACCAACCGAAGATCAAAAATATTCAGGAAAAAAATTTTTAATAATACAAATAAAAAATACAGTATAACAACTATTTATATAGCATTTACATTGTATTAGGTATTATAAGTAATCTAGAGATGCTTTAAAGTATATGGATGTACATAGGTTATATGCAAATACTACACCATTTTATATAAGGGACTTGAGCATCCACAGATTTTGGTATTGGTGGGGTCCTAAAACCAATACCCTGAGGATACTGAGGTATGACTGTATTTATTTTATATGTTTATCTTTTAGTGTCTATCTTGTCTTCCCAAGTAGAAGCTGGGATTTTTGTCTGTTTTGTTCAACTGATGTATCCCAAGTGCCTAGAATAAATGAAAAATTTTTAAATTCCCTAAGATAATGAAAAGTGTAAAGCAACAAAAAATTACCAATTTTTTATTTTAAATTTCCTCTTGGTTTCAATTTCTATCAGTTAATTTGCTTAATATTATATTCATAACAGTCTCTTTGCATATTTAATGTAGCCTTTAAGATTTAAAATGAAACAATTTAAAGCTACAGATTTACAATACAGTTCCGATTTTTTAAATAGACTTTGTTTTTGTTTACGAAACCACTGACAGTGTTTCATCAATGTCAATTGTAGTTTGTAATTACAATACCAAGTAATAATTTTTCTGGAGTCAATATTATGATGCATCTGCACTGTCCTTAAAATTGTTTCCAAGTAAAATCTTATTCCAAAAGAAGGACAAGGGTAGAAAATAGACACTGTTCATAATTTATTCACATAATATACATTGAAAATACTTACAAAAGATAATGCAACTGTTACAGTACAAAAGAAACTGTTTTGCACGCTTACTAATCCATAACAAGTGGAAACATTAACACCAAGGACAACAGGAAGGAACATGTTGGTCTAACCAACTACTAATCAGTTATGAGCTCACATAGCTGCCACCCTGAACTGATTCTGCAGCCTTTTATTTAGTTAAATACATTTTCTTTAAAAATTTTTAAAGCAAATGGATTTTTCCTAAAAGTATGCTATTAATATTTTTTAAACTGCTTTCTAAAATTTGATACCAGCTATTTCTCAATTTAGGGGATATAATGCATGGAGTCAGAGTCTAGAGTTCAAATCCAACCTCTGCTGTGTAATTAGCTAGGTGACTCTGAGCAAAGTTCTTTCTAAACATGTCTTTTCTTCTAATTTAATGGGACAAATAGTAGTACCTGCCTGTGAGGGCTATTATGAGAAATAAATGAGAGAATTCAAGTAAAGTTCTTAGCCCTGGGCCTGGCACAGGCTAAGTGCTGGTAAATGCTAGCTATTATCATTACACAAGCATATAATTAAGCTCATTGCCCTACATTTCTAATACTAAGAAAATGGCTCATGAAAGGCCCCAAATGGTATAATCTGAGTTCTGCATCAATACAGTGTGATGTTCAATTAAATGAACATTTTTAAAGGGGGCACTAACATTTCTTCTACTACCACAACGTGCCAGGCCCAGTTCTAGGCAACAACGGAAGCTAAGAGAAATAAGACCCAGACCTAGAACAGCTTTATGGTTGAATGACATGCATTTATTAATAATAGATAACTACTTTCAAAGTAGTATGACCATATTTCCTGGTTTGTCAGGGATATCTCTTTTCCTGGCTTAATAATTATTTATGCCCCCTTTCATTCTCAGTTGTATCCAGGTTTGGATGATAAATTATACGATCACTCCTAACTAGAAGTATGTACAAATTGCTTGGGATACAGAGAAGGAACCATCATTTCTGTGTAAAGCTATAGAGACTTAAATTGCTCCTGGAAAGGAACATCTGAATGGGCCAAGTAAACCAAAAGAAAGAGGAAAGGCAGAGGGAAGATTTCATTTTTATATTCTGAGTCAAAACTACAAAGCTTTTCTATATTTGTGCTTTGAACATTAACTAATAACAAACTTAGTAAATCCCCTTAACCAATGTTGTATGAATTAGTTTTGGAATTTAGTATTTTTTCCTGGAGATATAACAGGGACCCTCCAAGAGACAAATGATTCAACATGTATTCACTTCTTTATACAACATATAGTATATCTATTGAGTATCTATTATGTATACCTGGTCTGTCTTCTATGTGATAGAAGATACCAAAAAATTATAAGGCATAGTCAAGCAGCATAAAATCTAGTGGCAAACGCCAAATATCTTAGCTAATTAGTCAATAAGATAATGAAACATATGGCATATGACTTATGATTTGGGGAGATTGAGAAAAATCAGGAAACGTGGAACTTATTGAAAAAGGAGAAAATGACCAACTCAGAGGAGAATCATAGTCGGTGGCACTTTGTGACTGAAGCAGCTGCAGGTAGGAAGGGAACCTAAGACAAACTTAGCTTTACACTTTTACCTAGGGCTGACCCTTGCTGCTCATCAAACCACAAATATTCATTGAATGCTTGCTGTTTGCCAGGTAGCATACCAAGTGCTGTGGGAAAACTTAGTATAAAGCATGGTCTTTGTCCTTAATGAAATGTCACACACCAACATTTGAATAATTAGACACAGTAGCCTTATGAATGCAGTTGAGGGGATCACTGAGGTCTGTATTGGTCAAAAAAGTTTTCTCATAGGAAAAGGAATTCAAGTGGGTCTCTGAGAAGAAGGTAGTCAAATCAGTGTTTCACAAATTATGGATTGCACACCTCTAGTGGCGTGGGAGATGATTTTAGGTAATATACTTCATTAGGGGCTGAGGGGCAAGGATGGAGAGAGGTAGATTAGGGTACATGCAGCTTGTTTAGCTTCAACACATAGCCTGTGGTCTAATTGCATTGTAGCCCCTCAGCTCCAAAAAAAATTTGGGAATTATAATAAAAATGCCTCTGGGGACAACCAGAGAAGAAAAAGGGAGCCTTCTGAGAATTACTCTGCTATGTCAGGTTAGAGACCACAAGTGACTAAGAATTTTTTTCTTTTTCTATTCTTGTCTCTTTTTTTAAGCACTTAACATTTGTATATGGCAAGTGATACAGATTTCCCACACATGACAGCAATAAAAGTCTCCTTTATATATTTGTTAAAGTTAAAAATATGAGTCAGCAAAAAGAAACCTAACAAGTAAACAATGACGGCAAGAAAGAGAAAGGGGATGTGGCACTTTAGGAAGCACAAAGCTTAGTAAGCAAAGGTTCAGAAATTGGCACCTTAAAGGTGTGTTCCCAGGGAGAACAAGAACCACAATGTATTATATTTTGAGCTGAGTATTGGCAGGTTGGCATGCAAGAGTGGGGAAAGATGAAGTCCAAAAGACAGGTAACACGAGGGAGGAGAGTCTGCACTGGTGATTCAGACTCAGCACCAGGGCTGCAATCAGAGGAGAGGGTACTTCTCACTGTACCTTGAGGAAGCTCCTTAGCCCAGAGGAACTGTCAGAACTAGCTCCACTGGCATGTTAGGAAGCCATTCAGCAGGCACCAGCAGAACTCCCATCTCTGTGGTTCACCAGGGCTCCAGCAAGAGGGAACATGGAGCATCCAACAGCCCTCGAAGCACCTGGACCCGTTGGTACCCTTAAAACAAGCGAGACAGAAATGTTGCCACTTTCTCCGGCATAGAGATCTACATGTTGCATTCATAAAGAAAGTTCATGATGAGTAAAGATTAGAAGTAAATTTGGAAGAAAGGGAAGGTGGCACACCAGGATCCTTCACGTCCCATCTACTCTCTTCCCCCAGCAAGTGTTACTGCCTCATAGTGATTCAGATTTTGCTTTTGTCCCTACCACTAGCTAAACTAAGTAGCTGGAAAGATTCTGGTGCCACTGCCACTGTGGTGGTGAACATACCCTGCATAATCCCCAGGACTTTGGCGGGAAGATTTCTAAAAATGTACCCTGCTCCCAATATTCTGTGCCCTAATCCCCAGAACCTGTGAATAGGATGAGACGTCATTCCCATGATTATGTTATATGTCACAGTTGGCCATAATACAGGTAGATTATCTGAGTAGGCCTGGTCTAATTACATGAGCCCTTAAAAGTGGAGAGTTTTCTCTGGCTAGTGCAGAAAGAGAAGTCAGAGAGATTCAAAGCATGAAAAGGATCTGATGTACCACCGCTGGGTAGAAGATTGGGGAGAGGGGTGCATGACAAGGAATGTAGGCAGCCTCTAGGAGCAGAGAGTGGCCTTTGGCTGATAGCCAGGAAGAAAACAGGAACCTCAGTCCTATACCCACAAAGAACTGAATTCTGCCAACAACAAGAAAGAGCTTGGGAGCAGATTTTCCCCTCAGAGCCTCCAGATGAGAACTCAGACTTGCAAACACCTTGATTTCAGCCTGTGATACTGTGAGCAGAACTGGCCATACTGTGCTGAACTTCTGACCTGCAGAGAATATGAACTAATAAGTGGGTATTGTTTCAGGCCACTAAGATTGTATTAATTTGTTTCACAGCAATAGAAACCTAACATAGCCACTGTCACTGAATCAACCCTTCCCTAGACCAGCTGTGAGGTGGCCCCTCCAGCCTCAAGAATGTATCTGAGTTTTTACTGTATTGTCAAACCACAAAGATAAATACATCAATTCTCAGGCATTAGTAAACAAGGCTGGGACATATGTTTATGATTATATGGGGGAGGGAAACCATGGAAAAAGATTGGAATTCCTGATAATTTGGCATATGGGGACTTATGTGTTATTTTCATTTGGGTAAAAAAAGAAAATGTGACTTTATTTTGAAGTAACAGGATGGTAAGTCTTCCCAACTGTGGGTAGTATTAGAATTTCTGGCAGCATATGGTGCCAGTCTCTGAAAAGGAAAAACAGTGGAAAGGCAGTGTTCCCTAGTCAAAAGAGAATGAAATCTAGGGTCAAGTGCATATGGGTGTGTTTTGCAGATTGTCTGATCTTGGGCTTATGAGCAATTTTCTTAATCTCTTTGAGTCCCAACCTACTCATCTCAAAATAGAAATAATACCTATCTAATAAGGTTTGGGGAGAATTAAACGAAATGGTTCATGTAAAATTGCAATGCTTGCAGCATAGTAGACTATCGATAATTTACCTCCATTATTAAAGTGGAATTTTTTTCCACAACTTCCTTGCAATATTTTTATAGTAAAAGTAACTAAATTATAGTATATGGTAGGCCAATGCTATCCTACAGAAATATAATGCAAGCCACATATGTAATTTTAAATGTTCTAGTAGCCACATGAAAAAAGTAAAAAGAAACATGTGAAATTAATTTTAATAATATATTTTATTTAACCCAATATATTAAAAATATTGTCATTTCAACATGTAATGAATATAAAAATGTATTAATAACATATTATTTTACATATTTTAAACTAAGACTTCAAAATTCAGTATGTGTCTTTTACACTTACACACATCTCATTTCAGAATAGCCACGTTTCAAGTGCCCACGTTTCATAGCAACATGTAGTTAGTGGCTATGGTATTGGACAGCTCAATACTAGACTTTCAAATAAATTTTTAATTCCAAAATTTTTTATTTTTAATTTGTTAATTCCAAAATAAACATAAATAGATGGTAAAGAGATAATTATAGGTATACGAGCACACACAACCATATATCACACCCTGGCACATATCAAACTTAGAAGACCAGTTGGGTGTAGTGGTGTGCACCTGTAATCCCAGCTACTCAGGAAGCCGAGGCAGGAGGATTGCTTGAGCCCAGGAGTTCAAGACCAGACTGGGCAACATAGTGAAACCCCATCTCAAACAAACAAACAAACAAAAAAACACTTAGAAGTTTTGTTTCATTTTGTTTTGTTTTTTAGCCATCAGTTCTTAGTTATAATGAGTCACACTTTAACCAGAGAATCAGGGTATAAGTGGTACACAGACTTCTCATTTCAATCCAAAACAAACACAAATCAAAGCTACATAGCTAAAGTAAAGTAATATCTGGCAACCATGATAGCTAGTTTAAAACAAAAAATTATCATGCACAGAGGAATTCACACTGGTTCATTAGTTTTTAAAGTAAATTTAATAGATGATTATATATTTCCTTTGCTCTTCCCTTAAATACATTGGACTAGACTCTTGGATTCTACATAAGCTTGTTTTTTCTTTCTAGGTCAGTATACCCATTATGCAAGAATAAAGACTAAAGCAAATCAGAAATGGTGGGTATAATAGAAGCAATGCACAGCAGCCACCTAAAGATTCATCATTTTTACACATAAAGCAAAGCCCTGTGGGACCCTCAAAGGTGATTCAGACAGTAATCTTTCTCCTGGGGTGGACTCAGAAAAAATAGGACACATCGAAACATGTAGAATACAAGATAGAACACTGAAAGAGACTATGAGAGATACCAAAAAACATATCACAAGTATTTGTGAAAAGAGACTTCTTTTCAGTGGGGATGAGGGAAGGTTTTCTAGAAAAGTATGCTTTGTGAGAGGCTTTAAAGAATGGTTGGTCTTTAAGTAAAGGTTAATAGGGCTCAATTCAATTCAACAGATTTTTGCTACCTACCTGTATTGTGGCAGGCCCCATAGTAGGTAGAGGGGATTTAGTTATGGAAGTCTCTATCCTTAAGCTGTTGGGATGGGGATAGAGATGGTGAAAGTAAAAACCAGCAATACAGCACTGTTCTGTGTTCCAACAGCTCTTTGCACCTCACACTAACCTCTGACATCCTCTACCTCTGAGGTCCTCCCAGGTTCACCTCCTGTACCCTCAAACAGCTACTTGCCTCTTCTCTGTTTCTAACCCTCCACTTAGAATATGGCTCTTGGTCTTGACCTTGTTCTCAAACCAGCCTTACTGGGGGATGAGTGTTTTCATTCTCTGACAGGAGTTCTGCAGCCACATGCAGATTCTGCCTAACCCCTACTCTGGCTCTAGCTCTAGTCAGGAAGCAGCTGAATCTAGAAGCTGCCACCGCAGCTTCCGGTTCCAGCATTACCCTTGTGTGAAGAGGAAGTTGGGTGCAGTTTGCAAAATATTATCATAGAGATAGACTTCAGTGGAGGCCATCTGACTCAGTCTGCAGGGGTCCAGAAAGGATTCCTAAAACTGCAGATGCTTAAGAGGAATTACCCAAGAATGAAAGGACGGATGAAATTCTCTGGGCATAGAAGAACAACATGTATAAAATCAGAGAGCTAGGAAAGAGCCTGATGCCTTTAGGGAACTAGAGAATGAGTGCAGGAATAGAAGAAGGGTGCGTGTGGGCTCAGAGAGAGAATGACGCTGGCACTGCTGAAAGAGACACTAAATCATGCTAAGGAGTTTGACCTTATTTAGAATATTCTAATGGGTTGAGCAGAAAGACAAAATGCACTGATGTTCCTTTAAGAGTAAAGTTTATATATACAAACAAATGATTAATGTATTGTACATCACCTTTGAACTTTAAAATATTCTTGCTTCAGTTACTTCCTTGATAAGCTCCATGTAGCATTCACTCATAAAGGGTGATATGGGAAAACTTGAAATGGAATTATAGTTAGTACCTGCATGGTTATTTCATGCTCATCTGCTTGCTTTTAATCAATCATCAGTATTTTGGGGGTTGAGTTCTCCATGGTTTATTTTTTATTGATCTGAACAGTTTTTTATTAGCTGGGGTTTTCTTCTAACGTAAACTAATTACACACACATGAGATTCAGCCTGGGTAATGTCATTTCCGTGTTGCATTCTGCTATTCATATATTATCTCCTAGACAACTTTTTTCATTTTTCCTTTCTCCCACAATACAGAATTGTGTATTATATCCTACTAAAAAGTAGGTTAAATTCAAAGATTAAAAATATAACCTCCTAGAAGAGGCTATGCCTTAAAAGAGATACGAAATTAACTTATTTGATGTTAGCATTTTAGGTGTTTGACAAGTTCATGGGAATTTTCTAAATGGGAAAAAGATGAAAGTTTTCTTGAAAATAGTTATCTTTAGTAAAAAGAGTTACCTCCACAGGGATTTCTTGGTTTAAAGGGACTTATTACAGCTTTCTACTCCAGACAAGACCTGCCCAACATATTCTTTTGCCCACCAAAGAATAATTCCAGTTCTACTTTCATTTTCCATGAACTGATAAATTGTAAATCAATAAAACAGATACATAAAATATTAAAATAAGCCATTTATTTGTTAAAAGTTCTAAGTACTATAGTATTACTGCTAATCAGTTCTCAACTTTGTTTTTATACATTAATAGTTTTATTGTATCTATGTACATTCTTTAAAAAGTGCATTTAAAAATTTTTAAATTAATGGAAATTTTAAAAGCAGTTTTAGGTTTACAGAATGGAAAGTACAGAGAGTTCCCATATCACCCTACTTCCTTCTCCATCTCCCCGTCCACGGTTTCCCCTTTTTGTTAACATCTTGCATTAATGTCGTATATTTGCTATAATTGATGAGCCAATATTGATAGAGTATTATTAACTAATGTTCATAGTTTACATTAGTGCTCATTCTTTTTGTTATACATTTTATGGGTTTTGGCAAATGTATAATGACATGTATCCACCATTACAGTATCATCCAGAATTTTTAAGGTCTTGCAGCCTTAAAAATCCCCTATGCTCCACCTTCCTTCCTCCCTCCCCCACCAAACTCTGGTAACCACTGATCTTTTTACTGTGTCCATAGTTTTGCCTTTTCCAGAATGTCACGTAGTTGAAATCATACAGTGTGATTTTTAGATTTGCTTCTTTCACTTAGCAATATGCATTTAAAGTTCCTTCATGTCTTTTTGTGGCTTGATAACTCATTTTGAAATTGTTGTTTCCATCTTTATAAAAAGATTATCATGCTATATATAATAGTGTAGAACTTATCCTTTTCAACTAACACAAGGTAAATCCAGATTGTTTCTGTCACTGTAACTTATTTATTTTTACTGTTGTTCAATATTTTCTGTTGAAATATACCACAGATTATTTATCCACTCTCCTACAAATGGGGATATGGGTTATTTCCAAGTTTTTGCTTTTGTGAAAAGTAGAGATATCATTGTTCTTATACCTGGTACCTGTTGTACATGAGCAAGAGTTTTTCTTAATGTATACCTACGAGTGGAATTGTTTGGTCATAGGGTATATGAATATTCAATTTGGAGTGATAATGAAACAATTTGCCAATTTGCATTTCTGGGAGCAATGGATCCACAGCCTTCCCGACACTTAGCACAGACTTCTTACTTTGTTGCCCTTTGAATGGGTGTAAAATGGTGTCTTCCTGTGGTCTGTATTTGCATTTCTCTGGTCAATAAAGGTGGTGAACAAAAGTTTTTAATTTTAATATAGTCCAAGAGATGTTCATTTCTATGAGTTTTTTTTTAAAGGAAGGAATTACACTCTGATCTAAGAGTTTTAAAGTTTTGTTTTTGACAGTAAAATCATCAAATCAGATAAAGTACATTTTTTGATATGGTGTGAAATAGGGATCCAGTTTCTTCCTGCTACATTTGTTGAATAATTCCTCCTTTCCCCCACTTATTTGACATGCCATCTTTCCCATATATCAAACTTTTATGTGTAAGTCTGTTTCTGAGATTTCCATTCTATTTCATTGGTCAATTTACTTATTGCTGCAACAATCCCATACCATCTTATTAACTATAGCTCCATAACAAATATTGATAGATGGTAAGATAATTCCTCTCTCCCTGAACTTCTTATTTCGAAGTATCCTGGCTATTCAATATAAATTTTAGAATAATCTTATCAAGCTCCATGAATGCTCCTATAGGAATTTTCATTGGAATTACATTGGATATTTACATCAATTTGGGGAGAATTGATATATTCATAATAATAAGTCTTCCTATTTATGAACACAGGCACATCTCTCCATTAATTCTGGACTTCTTTCATATTTCTTAAAAAAAGTTTTATATTTCCCTTTGGAAAGGTCTTGGATAACTTCTGTTAGATTTATGCCCAGACACTTGATATTCTCTGATATTACTGTAAATAGTTTCTTCTTTTTATGTTTTCTAGTTGCTTGCTATTAGTACCTAGGAATGCAACTGACTTTTGTCTTACAGCAGACATCTTGTTAATTTGCAGATTATTTTGGCTTTTCTATGTAAACAATCATATCAATCACAAATACTCACAGTTTTATTTCCTCCTTGCCAGTCCTTATGCCTATACTCTGGTTAGGACCTCCAGCCTAAGACTGAGTAGAAAAGATGATAGGGGACTCTTTGTCTCATTCCTGTTTTTAAAGGGAGTGCTTCTAATATTTTCCAATTTAGAATGATGTTTCTTTAGATTTTCTAGTATGATACACTTAACCAAGTTAAAGAAGTTTCCAACTATTACTAATTTACTGAATTTTTTAAAAATTATGAATTGCTGTTGAATTTTATAAAATATTTGTTTTACATTTTTACTATGATCACAAAGCATTTTTACTTTAATCTGTTAATGTGACAAAATACATATATAGATTTTCTTTCTTTCTTTCTTTCTTTTTTTCTTAAAGTTACAAGGTCTCCTGGTCTGTCACCCAAGCTGGAGTACAGTGGTGTGATCACAGCTCACTGTAGCCTCCAACTCCTGGGCTCAAGCAATCCTCCTGTCTCAGGCTTCTAAGTAGGTAGGACTACAGGTGCATGCCACAATACCTGGCTAATTTTAAAAATTTTTTGTAAAGACAGGGTCTCACTATGTTGCCCAGGCTGGTCTCAAACTCCTGGGCTCAAGCAATCCTCCTGCTTTGGCCTCCCAAAGTGCTAGGATTACAGGCATGAGCCACTGTGCCTGGCCTACATTTTCTAATATTAAACTCTTCTTGCTTACCTGGTTGTAGGATATTATATTTTTAAATATACTATTGGATTTGATTTCCTAATATTTTGTTTAGCATTTTTACATACATACTCATGAGTGAAATAGGCCTTTTATTTTCTTTTCTAATAATACCTTTGCCTGGTTTTCATGTCAAAGTTATGTTATCCTTCTGGAATGAGGTTCTTTCACTATACGAAAGAAACTATATAAAATTGGGAAAATTAGTTCCCTGAAACCTTAGTAGAGTTAATCTGTAAACCAATCGGAGACTGTATTTTCTTTTTGAGAAGATTTTTTTTTAAAACTGTGGCTTCAATTTGAAGCTTGTTTACCTTGTTGAATAACATTTTTTCTAGAAAAAGTTTCACCTAATTTCTAAAAATTATTGCCAAAGGATGATTATAATATTCCCTTGCTATTTTAATCTCTATGTTATCTTTACTTATACCTCCCATTTTCATTCATAGTGTTGTTTAATTGAACATGCTTTCCTATTTTCTTAATTAGTCTTGTGGAATTTTGTCCTGTTTATTAGATATTCAAATTTTTTCCTTATGGAGCTCCTCTTTTTGGCCTTGATGATCCAATTTCAGGTAGATTGTGTATCTAAATGTGTAATGCAAAACAATAAATGCTAGCATATAATACAGGAGACTATTTTCATGACTTTGAGTAGGGAGAAAATTTAAGAAGGGCACAATAAGCATGAATTTAAGGAGAATTCCTGGTAGCCTGGAACATGGCATTGGTCTCTTTTTCACACAAACTTTTTGCAGCTAATTGGTCTAGCAAGAACTGTATTTATACAAAAGGAATGTTGATAAATTGGACTAAATCAAAAATTAAGACTATTGTTCAGAAAATTATATTAAAAGAGTAGCTAAATGGCCAATAAATACTGAAAAGATCTCAACCACATTAGTTATCAGCAAATTAAAACTACAGTGAGAAACTACTACATGTAAAATGTAGTACCCACTAAATTTGGCTAAAATGAAAGAGACATAAAATATCATGTTCTGATGAGTGTTGCTCATAGGAATACTCATACTTTGCTGGTAAGAGTATAGATTGGTACAACTGCTTGGCATTACTTATTTAAGTTTAAGATATGTATATTCTCCTCCTAGGTATTCATCCAACAGAAATTTGGATGCACTTATGCATTGGGAGACATGTGCAAGAATTCACATAGTAGGTGTATTCATATTAGCCCAAAAGACTGCAAAAACACAAATGCAGGACCCTTCTGATCATGGAGCCCTGTGTAACTGCACAGATTGCACACCCACGGAGCTGGCCCTGTATGAGATAGACTGTGCTTACTGATCTGATTTGCACAAATGGAGTCATTTGTTCCATTAGGACTGTAATGAAATTCCAAGGAGAAGAAAGATGTTCGCAAGAAATGAGTCATAACACTTTAGAAAGAAATGAACAACCTTCTTGAAACTTACGAAAATTTTTTCTAGAGAGAATACATAAACAAATGAATTCTTATAATTTTCCACTATTGATTTCAGAAGACAACTTACCCTGATTATAATAAGCAATCAGAAGTGTCAAAGAGGTGAAGGGACTCACTTTTGCTCAGTTTACCACAACTAATACTACTTACAAGAAGGTAGTACTGAAGCAGAAGGAAAAAAGAATCCAGAATTTAATTCTGTTGTCTGAACATTTTCCCATTCCTGCTTGTCCTTTAGATTTCACTGTGGAAATAATAACTTAGATGAAACAAATGCGTACCAGTGATTAAATAATAGTTGTGTGATGTACCCATGGAAGGGTATCAAGCCAAATTAAAATCCAAGTATCTAATAAAATATCAGGCTTTCATTAGGTTGGACAAATGAAAAGCAATATTATTATTCACTCATTCAACACACATTTACTGAATGTTTACTATATGTCAAGTGGGAAGATAGTAAAAAAATAAGATTTCATATATATAATCTTTTGTATTCATAATCTATTATCTATTTAAGATCATATATAACATATATATGAATGTATCAGAGATAAAGAGAAAAAAAGCAGGTAATAGGAATAGGAAGTGGAGAGGGGTTGAAATTGTAAATGGTCAAAGTAGACTTCACTAAGAAGACGACATTTGAGGAAATGCTTAAAGGAGATGCAGGAATTATGAGAGTTCTGAGTGTGTTTGTGGATATGAAGAGATTGAAGATAAAGGAGAAGAAGTAGGTGTTGGAAGAAAGTGGGAGGTGAGAAGGGAAACCAAAGGGCATAAGCAAAGGGGTTGGCTCTGTAAAGGGAAAAGACAATTCATTTTTTGAGATCAGAGAAAATGACCTAAAAATGAGTTCAGAGTAAAAGGGCATTATAAATTGTTGACTTTCATGCAGAGTTAAGGTGGCATATGATGAAGTCTAAAGAAATAGTGACAATGTTAGTAGAAAAAAGAAAGTGCATAGGATAGAAAGGTAAGAATACGTAACTTTGAGAGCTGAGGTATAGCATAAGGAAAAACGCTTATTTAGAATGACACTTGGGTAGATTCAGTGTTTAATGAATTATTATTATGACAACTTATAAAGGAAGCACCATGCAAAATAAGACCATGATTTTATAATCTTGAGAAAAACATAAGCTATCTGAAGGAAATTCAGGAGACACAAATTATCCAGCTTACACCAGAAATTTATTTTTTGTCAATAAACACTGGTTTGGATTCCATGTTCCTTGGCAATGAAAGCAAAAATGAATTACATTAGGGCATATATTTTCGTTTTCTGACATGAGAGTGTTTACAAAATCACTAATATGGGCACATAGTTTTCCAGAACTAAACCTTAGGGCATATTTACCATAAGCCCCTTTATGTTTAAGGGGAATTGGAAAAATAATAGATAATATTTTTACTGTGATTTTATTAAAACCAGGGAATTGTTATTCAAAGCTTTATAACCCAGAGGGCATAACTCAAATCACAGTAAACAAGGGTCTAGGTCCCTTATTTTGTGATGATCTCACAATAAAGGGACGTTTACTTTTTGAGAAATTTGCCTAAGTTCTGAATGAGATCTCCCCAAGGTTCATAGCAGAAGGCTAGGAGTTATGTTTGGATGCACCTTCATATATAAATGCACTTTCCTGATACCTTTCACAAGGTCCTAAAATAAATGCGCAGTGGAAATTAGATGTACAGTTTGAGAGGTAACCAGGCAAAAATAAACATGCAAAGGAATGTTAGTAGAGAAACCCAATACTGTTATTATGAATGTATGACCAGAATGGAAAAGTAGTTTAGATTCTGAGCTAAGACAAAACATAATAAAAATTTATAAGATGAATTTTTAAATTCAGAAAAACATCACATAAAACATAAAGAAATATTTAAAATCTGTAACTGAGCCTATAAGAAAGACAGAAAATCCCCAGTGCCAGAAATGATAGATAACTTATTTATAGAATGAGAAGTATATTTGCTGATAATAAAATAGATTACTAAATACAAATGTTGACCCTTATAGCCAGAGGGTGGTGTTTAATAATCATAGGACATAACATATAGCTTTGGCCCTTTTAAAGCAGGGTTATGAACCTGATACTTCCTTAAAAAACCAGTGACCTAAAGAAGGATTTCCTCTTTAAGTAAGAGGAATAGAAAAGCTTCAAATCCAAGAAGAGTCACGAAAGCTTGCTCTGAGTAGAACTCTGTTTGGGATACAGAACTCCCTTTTCCAACTGAGAAACCAAAACTTAATGCTAAGCCTCTCCCGGATGTAAAATCTGAATTTATTCTACCCCCATGGTGAGGGAAGTCCAAGCTAAGACATTAATATTAAAACTGGTGCTGGACCCCAGTGAAAAACACCTAGGGTGCCTGGCAGAAGCAAACACAAAACTGCTCTATAGGGATGCTCTTTCAACAATGGTCACATAAATTTTGTACTCTAGGTTCACAACAAAAAATGACAAAGTCAATTCAATGAACTTACTGTTTTTATGAAAGTACAGATTATATACAGCTGAAGAAAAAATAGCAAAGTGGAAGGTGGAACAGAGAAAATTACTCAGAATGCATCAGGGATTGACAAAAGAATGGAAAATAAGATTGAGAGGTTATGAGACATGAAGGATAGACTGAAAGGCCCAATATATGTGTGAAAGTGGCTTCAGAGAGAATAGAGAGAACACAGGGTAGGCTATATATGAAAACATAATGGCTGAGAATTTTCCGGAAATGATGAAAGAAATTCCCGAATAAAGGAGTGCACTGAGACTGGAAAAGAATAAATAAAAATAAAATAAATTTGATGTGTGTGATCCAAACACATCACAGCAATACTAAAAATTCCCCAAAATAAAAAGAAAATCTGTTTTTTTGGGGCAGGGGAGGGTCTCACTCTTTTGCCCAGGCATAAGGGCAGCGGCATCATCATAGTTCACTGCAGCCTCAAACTCCTGGGCTCAAGCCATCCTTCTGCCTTAACCTCCTGAGTAGCTGAGACTCTAGGTGTGTGCCACCACGCCCAGCTAATTTTTCTATCTTTTTGTAGAGACTGGGGTCTCACTGTGTTGCTCAGGCTGGTCTCAAACTCCTGACCTCAAAGTGACCCTCCTGCCTCAGCCTTCCAAAGTGCTAGGATTACAGGTGTGAGCCATCGCACCCGGCCTAAAAAGAAACTTTTAAGGCAACCTTGAAAAAAGATGGACACCGCAAAATACCTCAAATAAATATAAAAATCTGAAAGGCAACCTGAAAGAACAATTTCATTGACAGCAGGTATATCAATAGCAACTATAGAAATCGGAAAACAAAGAATAATTCTTTCAAAGTGCTGAAGGAAAAAAACTGTGAGAATAGAATTTTTCATCAAGTGAAACTATTATTCGAGAGTGAAAGAAAGACATTTCAGACAAGCTGACTGAAGTAGTCTGCCTCTCTCACAGACTTTTATGGAAAGGACTTTCTTAATGGAAAGAAAAATGAACTAGGGAGGAGTGAAATGCAAGAAACAATGGTCATCGAAGGATTGTTAAACATTGACTCAATAAAACATCAACAAAAATGACTAGTCTTGCTATAAAATGAGGTTATTCTTGCTGCCACCTCCCAAAAAACAGGTTTTATTTCTTGAAAACTAGATAAGCTTATTTTAAAGTTTATGTGGAAAAATAAGCCAGAATAGTTGGAAAAATTATGAAACAGAAAAGTGATGAATGGGAACTCTTTCTAAGACATTAAAACATTTTGTAAAGATAATTAGAGTAATGGGGTATTGGCATGTGAATAGAGAAACAAGTCAATGAAACAGAATCGAAAGCACAGATTGTTGTAACATATGTTGGAATTTAGTATATGATAAAGGTAACACTTAACTCATGTGGAAAAGACAGATTAGGCAGTGTGTTAGAACAACTCATAGCTATTGGGGGAAAAAATAAATGTAATCTCTATCAACCTCAAACCCCACACCAAAATAAAATCTAAGTAAATGGATCAAAGATGTACATGTAAAAAATTAAACTATAAAAATATGGAATAATATTTATTAAAAACCTTTAAGTGGGGAAGACCTTTCTAAGTTTGACCAAAAACCCAGAAACTATAAAAGAAGACATTGATAAGCTTATTACATATAAAACCAAAAATTTCCGCAAGGAAAAAAGCCAAACAAACCCATAAACAAAGTTAAAAGACGGATGACAATCTGGGAAAAAATACTGGAAATTCATATAGAAAACAAGAAAAAAAACCTAGCAATTCTATAGAAAAATGAGTATAGGATGTGAAGTGACAGTCCACAGAGAAGTAAATACCAATAATTCTTAATACATGAATATTTTAAAAAGACTTTAGATGTAAGTCATAATAAGTATGATGGTTAATTATATGTGTTAACATGACTGGCCTAAGGGATGCCCAGATAGCTGTTATAACATTTCTGCATGTGTCTGTGAGGGTATTTCCAGAAGAGATTAGCATTTGAATCAGTAAACCAAGTAAAGAAGATCCGTTCTCGTCCATGCAGGCAGGCATCACCCAATAGGTTGAGGGCCCCAATGGAACAAAAAGGTAGAGGAAGGGCAGATTCTTTCTTCTTGAGCTAGGATGTCCATCTTCTGCTGCCCTTGAACATTGGATCACCAGCTTTTCTGGTTCTTCAGTTTGCAGATAGCATACTGTGGGACTTCTTGGCTTTCATAATTGCATGAGCCAATTCTCATAATAAATCTCCTCTTATCTAGCTATCTATATATATCTTATTGATTCTGTCTCTCTGGAAAACCATAACTAATACAATAAGAGAAATGCAACTTAAAACTTTAATAAGATGCTCCGAAGAAAAGCACAGGCTTTTAAGAAATAAATAAATAAAAAGAAAATTCAGGCCAGGCGTGGTGGCTCATGCCTGTAATCCCAGCACTCTGGGAAGCCAAGGCAGATGGATCACTTGAGGTCAGGAGTTCGAGACCAGCCTGAGCAAGAGCTAGACTCCATCTCAACATAAAATAGAAAAATTAGCCCAGCATGGTGGTGCACGTCTGTAGTTCCAGCTACTCGGGAAGCTAAGGCAGGAGGATTGCTTGAGCCCAGGAGTTTGAGGTTGAAGAGAGCTATGATGATGCCACTGTACTCTAGCCAGGATGACAGAGTAAGATTCTGTCCCCTCCCCCAAAAAAAAAGACGAAGAAGAAGAAAAAAGAGAAAACTTCAATAACATGGATTCTTTACTTTCTGATTTGTAAACTCTAAAGAAGAGTTTCTAACACACTTGTTCCAAAAATATGGAGGAATCTTTTTTTTTATTACTGGGAAAAATGTATTTAGTGAGTTTGTAAAGTGATTAGATAGAGAAATGCTAGTTGCTGCTTCAAATAATTTCATTTACTTAATACAACAGAAGTATTTTTTTTGCACATGTAATGATTATCCAGTGCAGGATTTCCCAGTGGCAGGAGCAGGTAAGGGGAGAGGAAGGGGTAGAGATAGAGATCTGATCCATGAAGTCATTTAGGGATCTAAGTTGATGGTGACTCTGTCGTCTTCAATATGTGGCTTTCAAGGTTGCCCTATCAACATCTACCAACAAAAGCAGAAAAAGCATGGAGAAGGGCATATGAGAAGTTTTAATGGGGCAGGCTATATGAAGACAATGAAATGAATTTGGAGAAGAATTGATTGAAATTAAAACATATCTGCCCTTTGATGCATGTTCTTTGAGAAATTTATACTACAAATATATATACATGTGTACAGAATGAGGTCTATACAAATATATTCACTACAATATTTTTAGTAGAAAAAACATTAAACAACATAAATATCCATAGTAGGTGATGGGTTAAATAGACCATGATACATGCATACAATGGCCATTATAAGAGTTATAAAACCATTATATTATTATAAATATTTATATAAATTATAAAGAATTGAAGCTCTATATGTACTGATGTGAGATAATCTCCAAGAAATATTTTTAGATGAAAAAACAACATGTAGAACCATATGGGTCATATGCTACCCATTTACATGAGAAAAGAAAAAAATATGTACATACCCTTATATGCTTGTATATGCATATGCTACCTCTGGTTGGATATTCAAGAAGCTGGTACTAATGGTTCCTCTGGGGAGGGGACCTTGGAAGCCAGGGACAGAGATGGGAAGAAGCCTTTTCACTGTACACCTTTTTGTAGTTTTCAAAAAAAATTTTTTGCTATGTACAGCCTAGTTAAAAACATAAAATATTTTGGCTGGGCGTGATAGTTTATGCCTGCAATCCTAGCACTTGGAAGGCCGTGGCCGGAGGATTGCTTGAGGCCAAGAGTAGGAGACCAGCTTGAGCAACATAGCAAGACCTTGTCTCTACAGAAAATTTTAAAAATTAGCTAGGTGTGGCAGTGCCTGTAGTCCCAGCTACTCAGGAGGCTGAGGCAGGGGGCTCGCCTGAGCCCAGGAGTTTAAAGTTGCAGTGAGCTGTGATCATGCCACTGCATGCTAACCCCAGTGACAGAGCGAGACCCTGTTTTCAAATAAATAAATAAATAACATAAAATATTTTAAAATAAGCCAAAATACCAGAGAACAATAATATGGAAAATGATGGAAGTTAGGCAGAAAAGTAGTCATAAGAATTAGAAAGAGGGTAAACATTTTAAAATTAATATATTTTAAAGACTGGATAAAATTTTAAGGTAACCACTAACAGAATAGATATAAAATCTATTATTCTAAAATAGAGACAGATTAAAGAAAAGTTAATGATTTCAACAGAAGGCAAGAAAGAAGAAACAAAAAGCGTAAGATAGGATTAGTAGTAATAAATTAAAATATATCAGATAGCACAATGAATGTGAACTAATTAAACTAACAAGTAAAAGGCAAGATAATTTCAGATGGGTGCCTCTAGATTAACCAGCCTGCCAACCATTAGAGACATGAGAAAGGTAATGTTAGATCAGACCGTTTGGTCCCAGCTAAAATGGCCCAGATCAAAAGAAACCATTCAGCCAACCCACAGAACCATAACAAACAATAAATGTTTGTTGTTTTAAGCCACTATGTTTTGGCATGGTTTGTTATGCAGCAAAAGCTAATTGATAGAGTTGGGATATTAAAAAATTATAATAAAATACTTTTAATGGTTTTATGCTATTAAATTTGAAAACCTTTAAAAAAGACAATTTTTTAGAAAAATATTAATTCCAGAAACAGATTCAAAAAGAAAGAGAAAAATATGAATGAACTTAAAACCATTAATCTAAAATATACCCTCATTTAAAGCACTAGGTTTAGAGTTTTATAGGAGATTTTTAAATTTTTTCTTATTTTTTTAAATACTTTTTATTTCAAAATATTAGGGAGTATAAGTGTTCTTGTTACATGGATGATGGTATAATGCTGAAGTCAGGGCTTTTAGTGCATCTGTCACCAGAATAGTGTACACTGTACCTGATAGATGAGTTTTTATCTCTCCCTTCCCCCTCTCCCTCCTTAGTTTCCAATGTCCTTTATACCACTTTATGACCACATGTACCCATTGTTTAGCTCCCACTTATTAGTGAGAACATGTGGTGTTTGTTTTTCCATTACTGCGATACTTAGGATAACGTTCTCCAGTTCCATCCAAGTTGCTGCAAAGGACAGTATTTCACTCCTTTTTATGGCTGAGCAGTACTCTATGATGTGTGTGTGTTTGTGTGTATATGTATATTCTACATTTTCTTTATCCACTCATCAATTGATGGGCACTTAGGTTGATTCCATATCTTTGCAATTGTGAATTGTGCTGCAATAAACATTCAAGTACTATAGGAGATTTTTTAACAAAACCATGCTTCGAATAACAGATAATCTTCCAGAGAATTAAAAAGTAGGGGAAAGACAGAAACTGGTATAACTGGTATAAGTTTGATACAAAATTACACAAGATAGCATGAAGAAAGAAAAATTAAAGGCCAATACTGCTGATGACATAGATGAAAAAGCCCTGAACAAAATGTTAGCAAATAAAATCAAGCACCTAAATACATATATAGAAAACATATATAAAGGGGCCAAGGGGAACTGAAGGTCCACTGAAAAGTCAACTGGCAAAAGGCAGATTGATTGGAGAAAGGGCACACAGATTTATTTAACGTGTATACATGGGAGCCTTCAGAATGAAGACCCAAAGATACAGGAGAAACTGGCCATTTTTATGCTTAGGTTCAACAAAATATGGACAGTGTGTAGAAATAAAAAAAAGAGTATGATCTAATGCTAATAGAGTGAGTGAGGAAACCCAGCAAGGCCTGTCAGTCTAGATTCTTCTCGGCCTCTCTAAACATTCATTCCTTCCTTCTGGGTATGGGGCAGGACTCTCTGGCATGGGGGTCATATGACCTATAGTGAAATAAGGTAGGTCAGATAATTTCTTTATGACCGGTTTTTACAAAGAAAGATGGAGGGAAAGTTAGGGTAATCTTTTTAGGTTTTATGGCTGGCTTCGGGGGAAAAAGGGTTCTGGTTTCTATGATCTGCCTTGGGGAAGCGGGATTCTAGTCTCTATGGCTGGCCTCAGGGGAGAATGTGACTGAGAGACAGGAGGGCAGGAGAAGGTCAGAGAAAAACTTTTCCTTCTGAGACAGCTTTTGAGGCCTTCATTTTGGGGTATTATTTTCTGAGCCCCAACATATACACATATGTGTGTGTATATATGTTTATAAATGCCTCATAAGCAAGTAGGCTTTATAGCAGGAATGCAAAGCAGGTTTGACAATGAGAAAATCTTTAATATAATTCATTGTTCTCATTGAGAGATTAAAAAAAAGAAAAGTCACGTTATCATCTCAATAGGTGCAGAAAAAGAAAACATAATAAAAACTCTTAAAAGACTATGAATAGATAGAAACTCCCCTAATCTGAAGAAGGGTACTGTGGAGTTGTTTGACTCTTAGCTGTTGGCTTCATTCCTGCACTTGGATTTTCTCTTCTCGATCACAGGGAGCTGCAAGCCTGACTGGTTTGGTTCGATTCCACCAGTGGGAGACAATGCTGGGGATTTAAAAGGTGGCAAAGGAAGAGAAGTCATTTGTTTCCTTCTGCTTCTGGCTCCAGGAGCAGCCCCAGCAGAAGCTGAAACAGCTGTGCCCCAGCTGCCCAGAAGTACAGTCTTCCTGGGCTCAGAGTCACACCATTTTCCACTTTTTGCTCCTTTGCCTTTTCATTAATTTTGTAATTAGTTCCCTGTGCTAACTTCCCTCTGTTTGAAATGCCTAAAGTGGTTTTGGTTTTTCTAATTGGTTAATAGGCATCCAGCAAACTCTGCAAAAAACATTGTTATTAGTGGTGAGACAGAAAATTTTCCTGTGAAGACAAGTGTAGGACAAAGACAACTACTCTCAAGGCTTTCCAGTGAACATTGTACTGGAAACCTTAGACTTGGCAATAGGAAAAACCCAAAAGAAATTAATTATATGGAATTAAAAGATGGCAACAGAATTGTTATTAGAAAAAACAGGATGTTTGGCAACATCAAGTGCTTCTGGGTGCTAGGTCATTAAACAAAAACCAATAGCATGCTTATATATGATATTGAAAAGGTTTTATTTCTTAAAAGAAGAGAAAGAATGTTCAAAGGAATTATGGTAAAATGATAGTGTTAAATCTTGGTGCTGTGTACATACATGTCTGTTGTAGTTTTCTACCTTTTTAATAAAAGAAAACTACTTTAGCTCAAAGTTTTCTTAAATTGCTAAAAAAAATTACAGAGTAAATTAAATTACAGGAAATGGGGAAATTGCATAGGGTATTAATGCTTAGTAAATATTAAATGAAAGAAAAAATATTTTTGAGACCAATCACAATAATTTGATAGTATTATATGTCCTTCTTTCCTTTGTACCACTATTTAATGACTTGTTTCACAGTCTGATTTAGAAAAGGTAATTATAACTCTATATGATCTTTGTTAATTCCAGGAATGAAAGACTGGTTCTCTCTATGATAATGAGTTGTATTGCTCCACATAGACTTTAGCATTCCAGGACATCAAAAACTTCATGATATACTTCTGAAAGGATTTCAGGATTATATTAGTATGCTTGGGCTGCCATAACAAAATACCACAGAGTGGATGACTTCAACAACAGAAATTTATTTTCTCAGAGTTCTGGAATATAGAAGTGTAAGATCAAGGTTCTAGCCGATTTGGTTTCTGGTGAGGGACCTATTCCTGGCTTGCAGAAAACTGCCTTCTCGCTTACATGACCTCCTTTGGTATATGTGCACAAGAGAGAAAGACAGCAAGTTCTCTGGTGTCTCTTCTTGTAAGGTCACACTTATGATCACTTAACCTCAATTACTTCTTTAGAGGCCCTTTACCAAATACAGCCACACTGGGGATTAAGGCCTAAATTTGGGGGGAACACAAGCATTCAGCCCACGACAAGAATATATGCCCTAAAAGAGGGTGAGGAACAAGGCTGCTGGTGTTTGCACTCTAGAAAAATTGAGATATTTTTAACTACTTTTAGAGTCAGGTGTCTTTTATTGCAGGGAACAGAGCCTTTAAATAACTCAAATAAAGGATATGTCTCACAGAAGCCAAACACTGAAGCCAAAATACCAATGGATTTCAAGGGAACTAAAAAGCTATCAATATAAGGGATCAGGTTGCTCTATGTTTATAGTCTGTGGGACAGGTTCTTTCTATAGTGCTGTAGGTTGAGCAGACAATGAAAGACATGTCTAATATAATTGTTAATCATGAAGTTGGTTATGTACCCTAACAAATACCCCACTCATTCACACATTTAATATATCAGTAAAATAGTGGTTGCCACTGTTAATCCTAAAATTTCCTTTTCCAGACTTCTTTATACCACCTTCAATTCTAGAATTCTGGAAATTATTGAACTACCCCATATCTGAAAGCCACTGGATTTAAATAACCCAAATAAACAGAACTTTTCACTTTTATGCTTAGTAAGAAATGTTGCCAAAGGATACTTGCATATAAGTCCAAAATGAAATTAAATTCTATAAATTAATGTTCAATTTTAGTTTTTTAAAATAAATGCACTCAACCTGACATTGAGTCATAATCCATCAAATATAGAAGATAGATTTCATAGCTATAAAGTCCTACTTCTTTATAAGACCACATTTTGTAAAGTAATCTTTTAAATTCCATGAATATTGATGATGTGATGGTGTTCCCTCCGGATTGGCTAGCTGCTGAACTGACCAAGTCATCACTGTTCTTTATTTCTTATTTCTTTGCCTGACTATATATAGCTAGAAACAGGTTAGTACTGCAGGTAAGCTTTAACATAGTCTGAGTTAGTAATTGCATCAGTCAGGGTTTGATCAGGGAAGCAAACCGGTAAGAGCATTTATTCGGTAAGTAGAGGCAGTTGTGGTAGCTTCCATTTGGCCTTTCCTACTATAATAACCTTTACTCTAAGAGAGAGGCAACCAACGGGGGCTACTGCTAGCTGCTGAGTATGTCTATTCCAACTATGCATGCCAAACTGGAAAAATAACCATAAGGTGAGTTCAAGAACCTACTGAGCTTGCTGCGAAGCAGATCAAGGCCAAAACTCTAATAATCACCTGACCTTCATAAGCCCTTACTCTGGCTGGTAGACCATAGTGGTGCTTTGGTCCTCTAGAAATTAGTGCCACTTTAGAGCCAGTGTTCAGTAATCTTCACAAAGTTTGGTTATTCCACCTTCCCCAAAGCATATTACCTTGGTAAATGACTTTAGGTCTTTTTGGTAAAGGTTAGGAGGAAGATTTATGGTATAAATTTTTGGCCATGTATCAGAATTCTTCCTCTGGGAACCTGGCCTCTCCTTTATTCAAGGGGCTCTAAGTTTGTGATTCGGCTCAAGTCTGGGAATTGGTTAAGGGGCCAAGACTCTATTGTGTGATTAAAGTCAGACTTTTGGTCATCAAGCCTAGAGCTTTCTTGCTTATTCAAATCGTACAACATACAATGATACAAAGTTACTAAAGTGAGATGTCAGTAGACTGCCCATCTAATTCAGATGTAGGACACCATGAACAATTAGCTAACACCAAAGATCTCTGCAGGTGAACCCTTTCTGATTATTATTTCAGCTTTGCCTCCCATTATGTTAACCACACCCACCTTGTCTTTGAGGATTAAACCCTGCCACTGGGTCCTTGCCACCCCAGGAGCCTATTATCCTTTGGTTCCAGGTTTTAGTGAACAATCAAGCAAACTGTTAAAGCCACTTTTAGTTTCTTGAGCTAACACCTCAAATCCAGAATCTTTGCTTCATGCACCCATAACAATAAATTTGGCCTGATTCTGCTTTCCATTCCTTCCACCCTGATGCAACACTCAAGATCCCAAACATTGTCCACACATTTTTATTAATCAAAATTGGCAAGATCTTGCTCTTCTTTTGGTATGTTTAGTTCCTTCCCACAGGTCACACTTTGTAACTGACCTCCTGAGACTTGCTGGGATTTAAGTCTGGTTATAGGTCTAGAAACAAAGAGAGATGGTGGGGATAGGTCCTGAAGAGAAGGTTCTTCAGGCAAGGGGAGACTGACCTTCTCAGGTAGGGAAGAAGAGCAAGCAAAGAGGATTTGGCAGAATCTAGAGGTCAAGGACCAAGCTTCAATCAAATCTGTCTATAGAGTCCTCACACCAATTTTCAAAGTCCTACTTTTTCCCAATCAAAGCCCTACTTGAACAAAGAGACCTGGTGGGGTTATAAATTCAAATTGTCTTGTAATTCAGTCACCCACAGGGTTAGCCTCTGTGTTTGTTTTTCAGAAATGTCGACCTTGCTACTGCATGAGATAGAGTTTCTTTTAGGACAGTCATAAACAAGTATGTTATTCTGAATGTCCCTAGGACTCTCTGGCTTGTGGGTGTAAAAAAGTCACCTTAATATTTAGGCTTGAAATTCCATTAGTTTGAAAGCGCTCACACACATATCTGCAAAACCTGCACTTCTTTCAAGGTTTTCTCCTTTGGACACATATCTGGGGGTTTTAGAGGTTGTCACATAGTGTCACAAATCAGGAGAAACCACTGTGTGTGACATTCCTTTACTTTGCTCTGGGCTCTGCTTGGCTTGGGGCCACCACTCCGACTCCAGCCAGGCTGCCGCTCCAGTTGGCACCACAACTGTCCTGTGAGCTGCGGTTCCCCCTAAGCCACTGTACGCACAGTGGCCATTGCTTACACTCTCTGCCCGCTGTGCCTGGCATAGCTACAGACCCCCTTTCCCTCTCCCCCAGGCTGCTGCTTATGCTGCTGCTGCCCCCCAGAGACCCTGCTGGGCCCCTCCACGTGGGCTGCTGCTGGCCCCATGTGGTCACCCGGCCTGCTGCTTCTGCTTGTGCTGCTGCTTTGTCCTCCTCCCTTGTCCGACCTTCTGCTTCTGCTCCTGCTTCTGCTGCGGTCACCCTACCCTCTGCAGGGGTCAGCAAGCTCCACTGTCACCACTGCTCTGCCTTATGCAACATTGAGCCTATTGTAAGAGTTTTGGCTTTCACTCTGAGTCCAGTGGGAGGTTATTGGAGGTCTTTGAACAGACAAATGACATGAGCTATCTTTCCTTTTTAAAGCTCACTCAGGCAGCTGTTTTGAGAATAGACTATGGGGTTTAAGTCAGAGGAAGAGACATAGGGGACAAGGTTATTGAGTTAGGCCAGGTGAGAGAGGATGGTGGTCCAGGACTGGGTAGTAACCAAGGAGGTGCTGAGTGGTAAGATTCTGCATATATTTGAAGGGGGAGCCCAGTAGGATTTCCTGACAGATTGGATGTGAGATGTGAGAGAGAGAGATAGAGAAAGGAATCACAGCTAACTCTGGGATTTTTGACCTGAGCATATTGAAGGATGGAGTTACCATGAAAATGAACATGCCATGAGACCTCCCTCAAGAGAGAAAGGTCTGAGCTGGGGAGACACATTTGGGAGTTGTCAGGTTAGAGGTGGCATTTGCAACCCAGGGAACAGAGGAGATTGTCAAGAAAATGAGTGTGGATAGAGAAGAAGAGAAGGCCTAGCACTGAGCCAGGGCACTCCAACACTAAGAGATAAGAGAGAAGAGACCAAGTCAGCCAGATACTGAGAAGAAACAGCCAGGGAGGTAGGAGGAAAACCAAGAGAGTGTGCTGTCCTGGAAGCCAAGTGTAGACAGTACATCAAGAAGGAAGGAGCGACCGACATCATAAAATGCTGCTGGTCAGATGAGAACTAACAACTGAACATTGGAATGATCAGTATAGAGGGCGCTTGGTGGCCTTGACAAGAACAGTTTTGGTGGAGTCATGTAGGCAAAAGGCTTATTGGAGTAGGTTCAAGAGAAAATGGTAAGGGAAGTTTGGAGATGGAATTTACAGACACCTATTAAGAAGTTTAGCTGTAAAATAATTGGATGGTACATAGAGGGGAAAGTAGATCAAAAAGAGTTTTTTGTTCATTTTATTAAAGATGGCACAAATAATAGCATCCTCATAGGCTGATGGAAATGATTTAGTGGAGGGCAAAAAATGGATAGTATGGGCTAGGGAGCAGGAACTTCTGAGGTGTGTCCTTTATTGGGTAAGAGGGGATAGGATCTAGTGTGTAAGTGGAGGGACTGGCTTTAAAACAAAACAGAAGTAGTTTGCAAGCCATTTGGGGGAACTTTTGTTTTATGTAGAAAGTTGCCTTTTTTTTTTTTTTTTTGAGACAGGGTCTTGCTCTGTTGCCTGGGCTAGAGTGCAGTGGCATCATCATAGCTCACTGCAACCTCAACCTCCCGGGCTCAAGTGATCCTCCTGCCTCATGCTCCTGAGTAGCTGGGACTACAGGTGCACACCACCACACCCCACTGATTTTTTAATTTTTTTGTAGAGATGGGGTCTCACTATGTTGCTCAGGCTGGTCAGAAATTGCATTTTTTGATCTGGTTTATAATATTGATTGTAAGAAAGCAAGAGTGTTTGGCTGGTCCGAAGGTAGTGAGTTGTCTCAATTGATTGATCACAGACACAGATTGAACTCCGTGTTCCTTCCTTCTCACTACTGCACTTGACCAGTCTTTAAAAAACAAAAAAAAGCAAGAGTATTTGTCAGATCAATGGAAAGTAAGCTTCAAAGGTGGCAGCTGTGCCCCCCAGGACACCCTCCTGGTACTCATCCTGCAGAAATATGCCCTATCCCAAGAGGGAAAACTGGGGCATGTTTTCAGTCATATTTAGGGCAAGGCCAGAAAAGGGGGCTTTCTCCTGGTTGCTGGCACTCAATTCTGGTCTGAAGATGCTCCATATTAGATTAAAACGTCAGGTGGGAATAGGAGAAAGAAAGAAGCAATTATGTTTTACAGTCAATTGAGTTCCGTCTAGAACTGGAAAGGAAGAAGAAAAAAGGGTAGAAAACAATTTTCTATTTTAAGTAAATGGATAGGGTGATGATGAGTCAATTAAATTAGCTAAGAGACAGTGCTTGGAAGAAGGAGAGAAAATAATCTGCTATTTTAAGAAAATGGATGGGCTGACAATGATTTAATTACATTAGCTAAGAAACCAGTCAGCATTTATTATACCTTTCAGGGTGATAGGGCTGAAGACTTGAATCTAGGACGAAGCTGGAAGCTTGGCAGCAAGAATAGAGTCAGAAGCAAAGTTTAGAGTTAAGTGGCAGGATGAAGGTAGAAAATGATATTGTCATTGTATCTGTCTTTCTGAAGGAATCGCTAGGAATGGTATTGAGAAGAGTGCCATGCCCACCACTCCTGTCCTCCTCTGTGTCCACACCAGTGTACGTATCACTCTGTTAAAGAAACCTGCTGAGATAAAACAACTGGACAAGGAGCAGATAGCGTGCCATGTGAGGCCAAAACAGCGTTGCAAGGTACTCATCTGACAATGTATTAATACATGCAGCAGAAATACAAAAGCAAATGCAGCAATGTGTAAGGGTCATCACCTCCATTCATTTATGTTTGTTTTAAGTTTCATTTAGCAATAGTTCTAGTTTCTTTGATTCAGTGTCACTATCAAGTAATGCAAAGAACAGCTAACATATTAAGTGCTTAATGTGCCAGGTACTTTTCTAAGTAGTTCAAATATGTTAATTAATTTCAGGCAGGGACTATTATTTTCCCTTCAAAGGTGAGGAAACAGAGAGGTTAGGTAACCTGCCCTGGTACACATAGCTAGCAGGGAAGTTGGGAGTCAACCCAGGCAGTCTAGTGGCAAAAGTCTATGCATTTAACCAGTTTGGAACGCTCTTATTTCAGGACTTAAGGGCTTTCAGATTGTCAAGAACTCCTTACTGACTTTGTATGTGATTGTGAAAAATCCGTTTTATCTTTGCGTTATGAGATTTCATCCCAAATTAGTGAAATTTGATTGAGTGGAAATTTCTTGTCATCACAGAGATATTAAAGTAGAAAAACTTAGCTGCTCTTTCTTATGAATTCAAACAATTTCTCAAACACTCACCCATGTGAGTATTATGTAATGATGAGTCAGAGCTGTTTGAAAGATTTGGGGAGTGACATCTTTTTCACATTGCTAATTGTCTAATCATGCTAAAATTATAACTTTACACAATGTTTACTGTGAATATTCTTCATGTGTTATTTAAGTGATTTCTGACTTCAGGTATAAATATATCAATGGTAACTAACTATGTTTTTTTTTACCAATATTTAACAATTAATAAAAATTTTTTGACTAGAAAAAGAGGAAGGAATATAAAATACTAAGTTTACACAATTCACCTATGGAAAAGGGCTGCTGGAAAGTGGGAAAGGGGAGAGTGAAAAAAAGTGCTGCAAAGGGAGGGGGAAAATGAGAAAGAATAATTCAATTTTGCAAGTAAGTAGAAACATTTTCCTCTTTACTTTAGAAATTGTTTGTAGAGGAGAAAAAAAAAATGAAACAAAGGAGTCCGAGGATATTCTGTTAGGCATGAAGCTTCTCCATCCTGTAATAAAGATAGCGCATGACAGCTTAATCCTTTGGAAAAAGAGAGTGGGTATTCTGAAGGTGCTTGTTTTTTGTTAGTTTGTTTTATTTTTTTCACCAATAATATGCTCACACAACAGAATATTATTAATACTTTGTGAACTCTGAGGGCAGGGTCACATTTCTCACTTTTGTATTTTGCGTGGTAGCTAATGCTCTGCCTTCCATATGGGAGGGTATTCACAAATAGAGTGATTTGGCTGGGAGACAGAATGGATGAGCAGAACATTTAGTCTCCAGTGAGGGACTCCTGGAGACATTTCAGTCTCACAGACACACAAACAAGTGCGTGTGACTTGGAGATTGTAGTCAAATGAGCAGAGGCACCGATGGTAGAACTGTGCTCTAGCAATCAGCACGTTTCACGAATGGCTCATCCTGAGCAAAATTCCAGTAATAGTTCTGCCCTGATTTGCTCTGTGATCTCAAACAATGTAGTATCATCTGTCATTCTATCTTGTTTTCTACAACTATAATAGAATATTCTATCAAGGTGCCATAAAGTCACATTAGCTAAATGTGCTGTTGCAGATGAAAATAAGTGTTACTTGCTCTTGCTTGCTTAGAAATATTTTCTGAGAAAAAAGTCAAAAGTATTTTTAAAACATGGTTATTCTCAAAACAAATGACAAAATTAAATGCAAGCATATGACCAGAGCATTATGTTCTGACAACTTACATTTATAGAAATTCAATGCTTCTAAGTAATTCCTGATCAACCATTACTCAGCCATATTGACATAAAATATAGAGGAATTAGAATGATCATTAGCTGAAATAATCAAAACCTTATTCCAATAGATACCTATATTCAGTTGCTGTGGCAACCCACAACTTTTCTTTTCCTGCATTGTGTGTGTGTATGGAAGCCGCAGTATGATGTTTTTGTAAGTGATGTTATAGTGGCCTAAGTTCTGAGTACAGTAGTTAATGACTAACCTCATTGAATTGTGTTTTTCAGTCTTACTTGTTCGCTATTATGAAGGGAAGTAATAAAGCCCTATAGTTCCTGGAAAAAGTGACTAGAGCGCTAGACTTTATTTTTAGTTTAAAGTGTCAGAATTTTATTCTTCTGAAAAGGACATTGAGGTACATTCAGAATAAGCAACAAATGTGGGCTTATATATAAGCTGTTCCTAGGGAGCTTCCTAGTGCCAGACTTAAATGGTTATTGATGATTTTTAAATCTTGAAATACAACAGGATTGTAGGCTTACGACTTACTGGTGTAAAATCTGTACCATTATCAACAACAACAATGCTTTTTCTTTATATATGTAATATGTTGAAGTCACTATGCCAACATCACAAGGTCTAACAATCTAACATAAATTACATTTTCTTTTTTTTTTTTTTAGCAAGGCCCATCATTTCAGAATACACTTTATGTTTTAATTTTTTAAATTTTTATTTATTTCTTTTTGAATTTTTTTTTGAGATGAGGTCTTGCATTGTCGTCCGGGCTAGCACACAGTGGCATCATCATAGCTCACTGCAACCTCAAACTCCTGGGCTCAAGTGATGCTCTTGCTTCACTCAGCCTGCTGAGTAGCTGGGACTACAGGCACATGCCACCAAGCCTGGCTAATTTTTCTATTTTTTGTAGAGATGGGGTCTCGCTCTTGCTCAGGCTGGTGTCGAACTCCTGGCCTCATGCAATCCTCCCGCCTTGGCCTCCCGAAGTGCTAGGATAATAGGCATGAGCCACCATGCCCGGCCACACTTTCTTTTTAAATAAACAATTTTATTGTAGCATAACATACATATATACAGAAAAGCAGACAAATCACAAGAGTATAAGCTCAATGAATTTTCTCAAAGTGAACACAACTGTGTAACCCCCACTTAGATCAAAATATAGAATGTTGCTAACACCCTAGTAATTCCTTGTTCCTTTTCCTAATTGTTATCTGCCTTTTTTCAAAAGTTATCCACCATCCTAACTTCTCTGTATAAATTGGTTTTAGTCTTTAAAAAATATAAACATTTTAATTAAAGTATAACAAATATACAAAAAAGTTGCACAAATTGTAAGCATACAACCAATGAATTTTCATAAACTGAACACCCATATTTAACCAGTACCCAGATAAAAAACCAGAACATTATCAGCATCCTGGAAGGGGACACCCCTCCTGTCCCCTTCTGGTCATCCCCCCCCAACAAGGATAACCACTATCCTGATTTCTAGTATTATATTTCAGTTTCACCTGTTTTTGAACTTTCATTCTCATTGCTGTATAGTATCTCATGGTATGAATACAACACAATTTATTTATTCTACTGTTTTGATCATGTGTGAATTGATTTCAGTTTGGGTTAATACAAATAGTAATGCTGTGAACATTTTTGTACATGTCTTTTGGTGAACATTATTCCATACCTCAGAGCACAAGCACTGCGTCACAGGATATGCATATGTACAGCTTTAGTAGATACTGCCAAATACTTTTCCAAAATTGTACCAATTTGTATTCCCATCACCAGCATATGAAAGTTCCAGGTGCTCTCCCATCCTTGCCAACCCTTGGTATCATCTGGTATTTATATTTTAGTCATTCTAGTGGACATGCAGTGATATTGTGGTGCAGTTTTATTTTCCATTCCCATGGAAATAAAGTTGAACACCTTTTCACAGGTTTATTGGCCAATTAGATACCCCTTTTTGTGAGATGTCTATTCAAGTCTTATACTCATTTTTCTAATGTGTGTCTTTGTATATTGATTTGTAGGATTTCTTTATATATCGTGGATATGAGTCAGATACATGTATCACAAATATCTTTTTCCACTCTGTAGCTTGTCTATTCAGTTTCTTAATGGTGTCTTTGGCAAACAGAGGTTAAGTTTAATGTAGCCCAATTAATCAGTTTTTTTCCTTTATAGTTAATGCTTTTTTGTGTCCTACTTAAGAACTCTTTGCCTAGGACAAAGTCACAAGATATTTTCCTATGTTTTCCTTTAAAAGCTTTGTTGTTTTCTCTTTTATGTTTAGATCTATACACCATTCAGAATGGATTTTTGAGTGTAGTGTAAGATATGGTCCAAGACTTTTTTTTCCATGTTGATACCTTATTCACCCAGTACTGTTTGTTGAAAAGAACATCTTTTCTAAATCATGTTTTTGAGATAAGCCTATATGAGAGCCACATTCAGAAAACATTAAGTCTTTAAAAGCAGAGTTGCATATATTATGTGGCAAATTTGGAGTGCTCTAGATTGCCAATACAGATAGTATAAGAAAATTAATTTCTTTGTTTCTACACCAAGGGTCAGCAGATTTTTGATGTAAAGAGCCAAAGAGTGAATATTTTAGGCTTTGTGGGCCATATAGTCTCTGCCACAACTATTCAACTGTGTTGCTGTAGCAGTAAAGTAGCCATAGACAATACACAAATAATGGGCATAGTTGTATTCCAATTAAACTTTATTTATAAAAACAGGTGGAGGACTGGATTTGGTTCAAGTTCTGCTGTTGTCTGCCACCAAAATTACCAAATAATTATGCAATTTGTTGTCTATTTCCTTGCATCAGTGAAAATCTGCTATAAGAATAGACCTCAGGCAGACCCCTGGCCTCATCCTGCTTGGTGATTATTCAGTGGAGTTGATATTGATTCACCTGGTCTAAGCTATCTTTCCTAATTTTCTATGGTAAGATTGAGTGAATCACTATCAATTTCCCCAGCGAACCATCCTTGGGCAGTCATGTGGTGAGAGTCTCCAGAATGGTTTGGAAGGATTAATGTTCCCTTCCATCCATAGGGATGGAAGGAAATGGACTTCTTGAAGAAGTTGATTGGATCATCCCCCCAGACCCACTCAGGTCATTTCATGGCTGTCTGACATCTTTGTGGGAACCTGAAGGTTGGGGAAGTTTGCACCCAGGACTGGAAACACTCCTATGCCCCCTGCTATGTGTGTAGATTAGATGTGTCCTCCAACTAAATTAAATGAGACTGCATCCTCATCCTGTGTCAATGGCCTCTTTCTGTCAATGTCTTCACAAACCCTTATGACAGCTACACTCCCTTCATTGTAAAGGAATATCAGAAATTGGCCTAAGCCATAAACTAATCAGGAATCAGGAAAAACCATTTGTAGTCCAAGTGGTTTAAATACTGAGCACTTTCCCCCTCTGAAATTTTTTTTTTGTGTGTGTACTGCTTGATGTGTTATTTATTGCCAGATGAACAGTCAGTTTTGTTACGGGTCTAACAAGAAAAGTGAAGTTATGAATTGCATTTTATCAAGGGTTTTCTGCTTCAGCTTCCCTCATTTATTGTGAAATTTCCATTAGCAATTTATATATTTTAATTGACCATCATAATTTGAAAATGACAATTTAAAGCACCATTTAAGGACCAGTGAGAAATTAACTGAATTTTACTTAGGTAGTTAATTTCTTTAATCAAATCAGAGGATTGTACAGATAGCAGTGGACATCTTGGTTGCCCAACATTCTCCTAGATCATTTCTGGAAACTTCTCCCTCACTGAGTTCTTTACCTAGATACAGGTGTTTGAATCAGAGGTTGTTACCTTGATCTTAACAAGAGCAAAGAACTCTGTTCTCAGACAGTTTGGAATTGAGATCAGGAGATTTTAGCCTGAGTGTGGCTGTTCTATTGTATAGAAGAGTTGAAAATTCAGGAACTACTGTTGGTGGTTGTTTTCCTCAAGTGAACTGAAAAATGGAGTGAGCCGGACTGCAGCTACAGTGAATAATGAAGCAAGCACAGAGGTAGGGGTGCAGGGCATCCCTCGATTGCCTAAAGCACTCCAGATGATTCTGGAAGCCCAGCTCCAACACCTGAGTCTGCAAGACACAAATTTATTCTTTAAACCAATTCCTCCTTTTCTGTTTATTTTTTCTCTCTCTCGCTCTTTCTGTCTCTCTCTTTTTAATGCTAGCTAAAATGAGTATTTATTACTTGCAATTAAAATAATTCTAACAATGCATTATGTAGTCTAGACTTCTCATAATACAGGAAGAGGAACAGAGAAGCCCAGGGATGATAAATGATTGGTTCAGAGACCCCATTTTCAGTGACAGAGCTGTGACTAGAACCAAGTCTCCTTCTCCCTCTATGGTGGACTTTTCTCCAGGTGATGCTGGATAGACATTTATTGAATGAGTGAATGACCCCATGTATTAACTCACCTTGAATCTCAACTTGGAATTAGCTCTTTTCTAATGGATTTGCCATCTTTCTTTTGGTTTGAATAAGTAACAAACTGTCCCTGGAGTACTCACTGCCCAGAAGGGAAACACTCAGCTTCAGAGTTCTGCTTCTCTTGCCCAAGCAATTTGAGCTAATTATGGAAAGGCCTTATTTGGTGTAGTGGATTCTGTGTACTACCCAGATGTCCTCTTCAGAAGCAGGCTTTCATTTCCCTAGTTCCTGGGAGTGTTGGCTGCTGAAGGCTCACTGCTATGGCTCTTTCTAGGAGTTGTCCCACTGAAGGGAATTGCCTCACCGAGGTTATGCCTCTTCCCTGGGGTAGAGGGATGCCAGGAACAAAGGCCTGGTCCCCTTGCCTCAATCCAGGACAATTTTGAAGGCCACTTCCGCTCCAGGCCACCTTTGCAGCTGCATCTCAGTCCAATTATCTCTCCACCCAGTCGTGCTTCCCTCACTTCTTGAAAGCACTCCCTAATTTAAACCTCTTGCATGCACATTTCTATATTAGTCTGTTTCTCTGGGAATCCCATCTATAACAGTAGAGTTTTCACTGTTCTGTTGCCAGAGTAAAAGATAAGAGGAGAAAAAAAGCTACATAAACCAGTTTGAGGCAGAAAGCTTAAGATCCCTCAAAGTACTCCTCCCTTACAAACAAAATCCTGTTTTTCTCATTCCAATTTATACATATATAGATAGATATTTAGATAGATAGATAGTTTTTCCAGAGCCGGAGTCTTGCTATGTTGCCCAGGCTGGAGTTCAGTGACTATTCTCCGTCATGATCATAGTGCATTAAAGCCTCGAACACCAGGGCTCAGGTGATCCTCTGGCCTCAGCCTCTCAAGTAGCTCGGACTACAGGTGCATGCCACCACATCTGGCTCCAACTTATATTTTTTTAAATGGTGTTAGGTATGAGTTATTTCATACCTGCTTATTTCTTTAAGAGACTAAAAACACATTATATTATATATTTATTATATTTTACAAAGAATGTTCTAATAAATTATTTTTATATTTTTAAAACCCTGTACTTAATCCCTGTTTAGCACTAATTACATCATAATTGCCCACCTCCTTGCTGGTCTTCCCCACTAGATGGCCTTGTCTTTGAATGCCCAGCACCTATCTTTGACATTGACCCTGGGCAAGTATTCAGTTAATGTTGGTTGAATAAAAGGAGAGATTGTGTTCAGTTGAAATTAGGAAAAAGATTATAGCAGAAAAAAAAGCCTAAAGGCCCAAATCATGTTTCATTGAATAAGATTTCTTATCCTCAGAAGGCTAGACATATTAACAATGGATTGCCAGAAAGACATTTTAGAAACTTGTTTTCTTCTAAAAGAATCAGTATCTGGAATTCTGAGTTTGGCAACAAGTGGACTAAGCTAATGTAGAACCCCTCCCACAACAAAATACTCCGTCCAGTGGAGTATAAATGATGAGATTCAATTTTAATTTCCTGCAATATTTTATTTTTAAAAACTTCAAAGCTAGAGAAAAGTTGAAAGGTTGGGGGGGAGTGCTTTTCTACCTTTTCCCTTCCTCCCTTCCTTTGAGTCTTTATGAACTTATAGATTATTCTAGTTTTTATGCAATGTGTTAGTCTATTATGGTCATTACTATTTTTAATGTATAAGGTGTCCCAAATTTGGCCACCAAGAGTCCCTTCAATCTGACATCTGTGTCCTTTTAACATGATCCCATTAATCTTTCAGCATTTCTTTGCATTCTGGCACATACTACATGGCTGAGCTCACAAGAAAGGAAATCCCCATATGCCAGAAAGAAAAGAGATCTGAAAGCCACAGCAGTGCATGTCTGTAAGCTGACACTGACGTGGTCCTTGAGGCTGTTAGGGGACTTGGAAATAAACCCTAATAGCTACACATATCAACAGGAGATGACTCTCTGGACTTGAGTATAGTGGGGAGTAGAACTGAGTTCTCTGCATAAAGCTAGGATCCTTCAAAGAATTGTGAGTACCGTGAAAGGGGCTGAAAAACTCTGTCCAAAAGCCCAAGGAGAGAGCAAGTTTCCAGGGACTCTGGGTAGGGGAGAAAAAACCACTGGTAAGAGATGAAAATTGCTGCACCATGTGGTGATTTAGAATCAGTTTTAAATTACTTGAGTGGTATGGAAATCTCCAAGGTACATTTGCGGTGCCTGGCAAAGGCATGCACAAAATCTCTTTGGAGGGACAGTCCCACAATCCACAAGTCCACATGGGGTCCTCACAGAGTTAACAATTGCCAAGATGTGCACACAATCAAAAACGACAAAACACATGAGGAAAGAATGTGTCATGAACAAGAGGAGTATTGGCAATCTAGGTATTTGATAAGATAGGACATTCCAAAAGAGATTATAAAATTAGAATCTTTAAATGATGAAAAACATAAAGAACCAAAATTAAAGAACAAATCACTGCAAGAAAGGAACAGTGTATTTAATATAAAAATCAAATGTAATGACTAGAAATTAAAAATAAATTCATTGAAATTAAAAGAGATACATGGGGTAGATAAATAACAGATTATACACAGCTAAAGAAAGTAGTGAAATTTAGCAAATTAACCAGAATGAAGTACAATGAGAGATGCCTAACAGGAGCTACAGTAGGAAAGAATAGAATATTTGTGAGGCAATATTGAAAATGGATAAGAAATTTCTAGAAGTGATGCACATGAATCCCCAGAAAGATGAAGTACACCAAGAATTGAGTAGGATTAAAAAAATAAAGTATCTACCTAGAATAACAAAGAAAAGACAAAAATCTTAAAAGCAATCATAAAGGACAGATTAGCCAAAGGGAATTGCAAAGAGATAATAGACTTCTCAGCGGTAAAATAAGAGGTTAAAAGATAACGCAACAGTATCTGTGAAGTGCTAAAGGAAAATGAGGCCTATGTAGAATTCTATACCAGACTAAATTATTATTCAAGAGTAAGAGTGAAAATAAATATTTTCAGAGAGGCAGCTTCATTGAAAGCACTATTAAGAATGTACTTCAGGAAGAAGGAAACTAAACTCAAAAGGAAGGATTCAAGAAACAGTGGTGAACAAAGATGCTAAATATGTAATTATATTTTAATAAGCATTTAGTGTAAAGTAAAAAGTTAATGACCAATGGAGGTGGAATGGTTAGAAGGAAGGTGGAAATGCATGTAAGGGGATTGACAAATATATTAAAAGAAATTGCCTCTATCACCTCCCCAAATTTCCTCATGCCCATTTTTAATCTCTCCCTCCCACCTGTTCCCCCTGCCCTCATCCATTGGTAACCACTGATCTGCTGTCACTATGAACTAGTTTGTTGTTTCTAAAATTTTATATAAATGGAATCATACAATATGTACTTTTTTTGGTCTTTTTTTTTTCACTCAGGATAAGTATCTTGAGATTCATCCATGTTGTTGCATGTAGCTATTATTTCCTTTTATTTCTGAGAAGTATTCCATTGTACGGATATTCCACAATTTGTTTATCCATTCATCTGTTGATGGACATTTGGGTTGTTTCCAGTTTTGGCCACTACAAATAAAGCTGCTATAAATAAGTCTTTGTATGGACAGATGCTTTCATTTTTATTAGGTAAATACCCAGCAGTGGAAAGTTTGGATTATATGTGAGGTATATGTTTAACTTTTCAAGAAATTAAACAGGTTTCCAAAGTTGTTCAGGTGTTTTACATTCCCACCGGCAACAAATGAAAGTTCCATTTCCTCTATAGTCTTGCCAATACTTGGAATGGTCAATCATTTTAATTTTGGCCATTCTAATAGGTATGTAGTAGTATCTCATTGCGATTTTTAATTTCCAGTGACTAATGATGTTGAACTTTTCATATGCTTATTTTCCATTTGTATACCTTTTTTGATGAAGTGACTGTTCAAATATTTATTTTTAAAATTGGGTGGTTCATTTTCTTATTATTGAAAGTTCTTTATATATTCCAGGTAAAAATTCTTTATCAGATAAACAATTTGTGAATATATTCTCCCAGTCTGTGGTTTATCATTCTCTTTAATAGTTACTGTTGCAGAGCAAAAGGTTTTTAATTTTGATAAAGTCCAGTTATTAATTTCTTCTTTTATGTATTGTGCTTTTGGTGTTGTCTAAGAAATCTTTGCCTAACCAAGGTCACAAAGATTTTCTCCTGTTTACTTCAAGTAGTTTTGTGGTTTTAGGTTTTACATTTGGGTCTATGATTGATTTTTAGTTAATTTTTGTATATGGTGTGAGGTATGGATCAAAGTTCTCTTTTTTTGCATATGGATATCTAGTTTTAATTCTCTTTGTCATGACTGATTCAGCTATTTATGGACCATTGTTATTCATCATAAATTTTTGAGTAAGTTTTACCAGTTCCTAAAAAAAACTCCTACTGGAGTTTTAATTGCAATTACAATGAATTTAGAGATCAATTTGGGGATAACCAATATAAGCATAGAATGTTTCTCCAATTATTTCAATGAAACTCTATTGCCAAAGTCATCAAGGTCACCTTGATGTTGCTAAATCCAACAGGCAATTTTTAGTCTAAACCTTACTTGATCTGTCAGTAGCATTTGGCAAAGAGTATCACTCCCTCTTCAGTGAAACTTGGCTTCCAGGACTCTACACCAGGGATCAGCAAACTTTTCTTTGTAAGGGCCAGATAGAAACTTTAGACTTTGTGGACCATATAGTCTCTGTTGCAATTACTCAACTCTGCCATTGTACTGACTGTTGTGTGAAAGCAGCCATAGACAATATGAAACATGTGGCAGTATTCTAGGAAAACTTTATTTATAAAAAAAGGCAGTGGGTCAGGTTTGGCCCCTGTGAGCCATTTGGCCCACAGGCCCTGTTTTCCAAATTTTGCTCTATACTCTCCTTGTTTTCATCCTACCTTACTGGAAACTCTGTTGCTTGTTGTCCCCTATTTCCTTAACCCATTAACTGATGAGTGCCCCAGGACCCAATCCTTGCTTCACCTTTTTTCTTTTCTATCTATATTCAATTTCTTGGTGGTATCATCCAATGTCATGCTTTTAAGTACTTTTTGTAAATTTTTTTTTTTTTTTTGAGACAGGGTCTCACTCTGTCATCTAGGCTGGAGTGCAGTGGCCTGATCATAGCTATCTGCAGCCTTGAACTCCTGGGCTCAAGGGATCCTCCCGCCTCACCCTCCTGAGTAGTCAGGACTATAGTCACACATCACCACCCAGTTAATTAAAAAAATTTTTTTTTGTAGAGATGGGGTCTTGCTGTTGCTGAGGCTGGTCTCAAATTTCTGGTCTCAAACAATCCCTTTGCCTCAGCTTCCCAAAGTGTTGGGATTACAGGCATGAGCCATGGTACCTCTCTAATTTTAAGTACTTATCTATGCAAATGACTCTCAAATTTTTATCTCCAGCTCAGATCATTTACTGAACTCCAGATGTTATATCCAAGGTACTTTTAACATCTCCACTTGGATATTTAATAGGCATTTCAGTCGATACATGTCCAAAACTAAACTGATCTTTCTTCGCAAACCTACTCTGTTTGCAACATTGTGTTAGTCAGGGTTCTCCAGAGAAAGAGAACCAATAGGATATATCTATATTTATACTTACCTATTGATTGATAGAGGAGACCTCTTATAGGAATTGGCTCATGCAGTTACAGAGGCTAAGAAGTCCCACAATCTGCCATCTATCTGCAAGTTGGAGCACCAGGAAAGCTGGTGGTATAAAGGCACGAGTCCAAAGGCATGAGAATTGGGGGCTGATGATATGTACTTCCCCACTGGGAAGTACACTGGAACTAAGTCCTGGTCTGAACCTGAAAGCCTGAGAACCAGGAGCAGTAATGTCAGGAGAAGACGGATGTCTTAGCTCAAGCAGAGAGAATGAATTTGCCCTTCCTTAGCCTTTTGGTTCTAGTCTGGACTTCAACAGATTGCGTGATGTCCACCCACATTGGTCAGCATGATATTCTTTACTCAGTCTACTAATTGAAATGCAAATCTCTTCCAGAAACACCCTTACAAACACCCCCAGACATAATGTTTTATCAGCTATATGGGCATCCCTTAGCCCAGTCAAGTTTACCATAAATAGAGTTGAAAGACAAGTCACATATTGGAAGAAGATACTCAACAAAGGATTAGTATCCAGAATATATAAAGGATTGGTAAGAAAAAGCCAGACAACCTAAAAGAGAAAAGAGGACAAAAGATATGAACACACATTCATAACAGAAAACCAAAATGGCCAATATACATATTACGATATGATCTGCCTCACCAGTAATCCGGAAATCCAAATTAAAACAATACACCATTTCATATCCATTAGTTTCACAATGGGAAAGATCATATGTAACAATAACAGTGAGGATGTGGAGAGATGGAACTTCTCACACACTGTTGATTGGAGGGTAAACTGGTATAACTACTTTAAAGAGCAATTCAAAAATTTCTGGAAATTTGGGTATATTCCTATCCTATGACTCAACAGTTCTGCTTCTTGGTATATATTCAGATAAACTTTTACATGGGTGTAAGAATCCATGTGCTAGGATTTTTTGCAGATTGGTTTGCAATATAAAAAAACTGGAAGCAATTCTATCATTCATCAAAGAGACATGGATAAACAAACCAGTTTATTCTTACAATGGAATAAAACATAAAAGTGAAAGACCTAGCTGTTCATGCAACAATACAGATATATCTCCAAAACCTAATGTATGATGAAAAGCAAGTTGCAGAATACGTGACGCCTAACGTCATTCATTTACATTTTAAAACTACAAAACAATGCTACATATAGTTTTTTGAATATATACACATTTGGTAAAAGTATAAAAACAAGTATGGGAATGAGGTTCACAAACTATAAAACAGTGATTATTCCTGGAGAAAGAGGAGAAAGAGAAAGGAAGTGGGACTTTAGCTTTACAAGATTTTATGACTTAAATATGGCAAAATGTAACATCTGTCAAATGTGGGAATTGGTTCATGAGTGTTTTATTATTTGCTAATATGTGAAATATTTCATAATTTTAAATTAAAAATCACTAGTAGCTTATTGTCTTTTAAAAATTATATGTTGACATACTCACTGTAAGCAATAAACATGTAGGAGTAAGCAGAAAACAAGTCCTCAATTTACCGCTTCCTTCTCCAAATCTCATTTTCCTCCTTGATTAACTGCTGACATTTGGCATGTATCATTTCTATGCATTTTTACATATATACGCATGGTGTGCAAAAAGTTCTTTTGTACATAAGTGAATACATAGCAAACATATATTCCGTGACTTGCTTTTTTCATTTGATTATACACATACACACACACACACAGGTTGAATATCCCTTATCCAAAAGGCTTGGGACTGGAAGTGTTTCAGTTTTTTTTAAATTTTGGTATATTTGCATTATATACTTACCAGTTGAGCATCCCAAATCTGAAAATCCAAAACCCAAAATGCTCCAATGATCATTTCCTTTGAGCATCATGTTGTTGCTCAACGTTTTGGACTTTAGAGCATTTGGATTTCTGGATTAGGGATACCCAACCTGTGTGTGTATATATCATCATTCTTTTTAACTCCTGCATAATACTCCAGAGTATGGATGAACCACATTTTAATTGTACCCCTAAATTGGGAAACTTAGGCTGTTTTAAATTTTTTTGTTTTGTTTTGTTTTTTGTTTTTTTGAGACAATGTCTCACTCTATTGCCAGGGTTAGGTGCAGTGGTTTTGTCATAGCTCACTGCAACCTCAAAATGCTGGGCTTAAGCGATCCTCCTGCCTCAGCCTCCTGAGTAGCTGAGACTACAGGTGTACGCCACCACGCCTGGCTAATTTTTCTATTTTTTGTAGAGACAGGGTCTCACTCTTGTTCAGGATGGTCTCGAACTCCTGGCCTCAAGAGATCCTTCTGCCTTGGCCTCCAAGAGTGCTAGGATTACAGGTATGAGCCACCGCGCCTGGCCTGTTTAAAATTTTTTTTAAATTACAATGTTACTGAAATTTCTGTACACATATCTTAGTACACATTCATTAGTACTCTTGTGAGCACTTGAAAAATAGACTGAATAATATGTATATTTAAACTTTTGATAATGTCAACTTTTCTTTCAAAAAGGCCCTATAGTCAGGTGTGGTGGTGCATGCATGTAGTTCCAGCTACTCAGGATGCTGAGGCGGGAGGATCGTTTGAGGCCAGGAATTTGAGTCTAGCCTGGACAATATAGAGATTTTTAAAAAATATATGAGAGTGCCCACTTTCTCATACCTTTACAACCCTTCCATGTATTGGATATAAGTTTAACTTGTTACAATTTGATGAACAAAAATGTTTCATTTTAATTTAAATATCTCTGATCACTAGAGGCTTAGTATTTCTTTTGTGAATTTCTTACATCATTTGCCCATTTTTCCATTGAGTTATATTTTGCTAACTGATTCATAGGAGCACCTTTTATCTTAACTATTTTAATCATACTATAGGTGGCAAATAATTTTCTCTAAACTTTATTTATAGTAGCTTTCGCAGAATAGATAAGTTTTCTATTTTTATGTAGACATATCTGTCAATCTGTTGGGATTTCAATAGATTACTTTTTGAAGAACAGTCATCTCTAGAATTTTCAATTGTCCCATCTAGGAACATAGTATACCTCTCATTTTTAAGTGTTACAGCTTTTTAAAAAAAGTGTCTATTCCTAGTTTGTTTGCTATTATAAACAGGAACTTTTTTCCATTTCATTTCTGATTGGTTACAGCTGATATATAGTAAAGCTATATTAATTTTGCATCTATCCACTTTTGATTGAGAAAACTCACTTTAAGAATTAGAATTTTCATTTCTTTGTTCAACTATAGCTTTGTGTTTACAGTTAAATTTTTTGCTTTGTCAATGAGTATAAAAATACCACCTTTTCTTATTATCATGTGCTTTTTGGACACTCTACTGAAGTTGAAAGATGCAACTACAGGCAAAATATAATAAGAACCAGCTTAAACACAATTTGACACAAATCTTAATTTTAATGTTCTGAATTAGATGTTATATAAACTATCTGCCATATTCCCCCAGCTTCAAATCTTCAGTGAAGGATTCTTCCCTACATATGCTTCCCAAATCTGAGTCTCCTGACATATACCATTTCTAACTTCTGCCAAAAGATTGTTTTATAAAGTCCTGCTGGGCCTCTGAACTGGGATATCTGCAATTAGAATTCATACACACCACTTTCATTGGATTGCAATAGTCACAGCAAAATGTTAGATTTGGGCAACTCCCTGTGGGAATATGGGAAGCTTTTAAAAAAACTAACTCAATAAAAAAGATTTAATTAAAGCTGGGTGCAGTGGCGCATGCCTGTAGCTACTAAGGAGGCTTGAGGCAGGAGGATCGCTTGAGCCCAGGAGTTCAAGGCTGCAGTGCACTATGATCGTGCCTGTGAATAGCCACTGTACTCCAGCCTGGGCAACATAGCAAGACCTCATCTCTAAAAAAAATAAATAAATAAAATAAAAAAGATTTAATTAAATGTTGACATTATACAAGAGAGAAGTTAGGTACCTAGATAATCATCAATCTCAGTTTTTATAAATGGTTTACAAAATAAACTCTATAAAGGTGTAGTAGTTTACCTTCTAGAATAGTGACTTTCATTCTTTGTTTTTCAACAGGCCAAGAACTCATGAATTACTTTAAGCTATTTAATGAACCTATTAAATAACCAGTTAAAATCAATTTGAAATATAAATACATGCCATATAAGGATAGAGTGCCAAATCTTTCATAATTTTGTGACAGTCAAGCCTGTTATTGATATATTTATATATTTCACAGGAACTTTACTGAGTTGTCTTATGGCATGAAAGTTTAATATTTTATTTACCTATCTGTATCTACATATATCTCAAAGAAAATCTTTAAGCCACTACCTTTAATAAAATAAACGTGAATTATTGATCTCTATTGCTACTAATTATGGCTAGTTTATAAAAAAGAAATCTGATGAGGTATTTAAATTAAGGTAAGTAAAGAATGGAACCAGGGAATTCAGGTTAAAGAAAAATATGTGTGAACTTCTAAAAATGTTTAATGACACTGAAACAATATAGGATATATATTAAATTTAAATAACATCAGCCAACTTTCCTCAAAATATATAATATAGACACTGAAATAGCAAGACAGTGTATTTATACAGTGACTGTTCTGTGATGACTTTTAGCATTCTCTTATAAGGGCAAATTTCAAATTTGAAACAACTTTCATTTTTCTCTAGGTATAATTTCTATATACACAATAAGAAATAACATAGATGAAAAATTATGCAGTGGATCATTTGACATGTACATTCATTACACACAACACTAACTGAGCTCCTCGTAAGTATTAGGAGGCATTAAGGTAGTCTGTAGTTTAATGTCTCAACAATTCTAATAAGTTTTTGATCTCCTAAAATTAAATTACTTTCAAACATGATATATTATACTCAGCAAGGATATACTAATATGCTTTGACAACAAATAAAAAAGAAACAAGAAGAATATTAAATACAATTTTATAGTTTCCAGAATTAGATGGTAGAATGCCAAGCCCTTTTGTGATACTGCCCATTTCATCAGTGACGGAACATGTGGAAGAAAAGACATTTAAGCTTTGTTGATTAAAATGAAGAGAATGCAGTCATGTATTACATTTTCATGATAAAATCTAACTTAGTCTAAATACAGCTAATTCTACTAAGTCATATTATCTAGTTTGATCAAGGGCCACTATTTCCTAAAAACACTAGGATTTCTTTATTCCATAGTGACCCTAGGTGATTTTGATATTTTATTCATCTATTTTCAGAAGACTGATAAAAAATGTCTTCATAAGAACACAGAGATACTCCCTATCTCTAAAAAGAAACTGTAAAATTATTTGTTAGCTACAGAAATAATTCCAGTGCTTTAGGAAACAAAGGCTACCTTCTGTGGCGAACTGGCACACACTGTGATTTTTTTGACCAATTGAATCTTTTGGGGACTAAATATCAATTTAATCTAATAATTTAAACCTAATAACTGCATTTCACATGAGAGAAAAACTCACCAACTTGTAAAACACTGCATTCTCACATAGCTACTGTAAGACCAAATACTCATTAAGGTCAAAGAGAAGTGAATGTATTTCTCTAAGCATTTATTTTACTTTATAAAGTTTGATTTTCAATGAAAAGGAAATGTCTTCCTATCTAATTTCCTTAGAAATACTTAACTATGTTCTACACTTCTCAGCAATGCTCTTTTAACATGAATTTAAATATGAAGCTATTCTCTAATTCATTCATTTTCAATATGCCAGTTCAGAGAAAAATGTCTGCATTTCCAGTCTCTTTTGCCAGAGTTATATATTTAAAAGTTAAAAAGTACAAAGACTTGTTTTATCCTAGAAAATTCACTGCTTCTGAGTTGGTACATCACAATATGGCACATTTTCTATAAGAAGGTCTTTCCTAGGGACCAATTCTGAAAGAAAAACAAAAAGAGAAAATAATTAATATCATTGAAATTAGAGTTAAATGCAAGTACTCTCATTTCCCTCTAAAATTTGTACCAGTAAAGTAAGAAGTTTTAAGGTAAATCTCCCAGGGATATTTTATTTCAGTTGACATCTAAGGTGGAGTCTCTGATTCTAAATGGAAACAGTTAATAGGATTCTCATTTCAGATTATATAAAAACATATATGATCAACTTAACTTTTTATCATTTATTTATTAAATATAATGAATTAAATAACTGAACAGAATTCAGCTAAAACTTACATTATTGGCAATCTAATTACAAATTACTGACAATTAAAACAATGGGAAAATTTGTTTATACAATCTACTACAGAAAAAGCAAGACTGCTCTCCTAATTTAAAGATTCCAAATTTTATAGCTGCAGTCCCCAACCCCTGGGCTGTGCACCAGTACCATGGCCTGTTAGGACTGGGCTGCACAGCAGGAGGTGAGTGAAGCTTCATCTGTATTTACAGCCTCTCCCCACTGCTCGCCATGCCCTGCCCCCATCCCCCTGCCCTGGTCTGTGGAAAAATTGTCTTCCATGAAACCGGTCCCTGGTGCCAAAAAGATTGGGGACCACTGTTTTATAGAACAATGGTTCTTAACCAAGGATGTTTGGGGTTGTCATTCCAAATGGAGAATACTACTGGAATTTAGTGGGCAGGAGCCAGGGATGCCAAACCTCCTGCAATGTGTGGGATAGTCTGGCACAGTGAAGAACTGTCCTATCCAAAATGCCAATAGTGCCCCCACTGAGAAACATCGTTAAACAACAACAACAAACTGTTGAGTCCTAGGTAAGGCAACTGCTAGAGCTAACATAAAGCTCTTTGTAGTAACCAGAACAGCATGGCACTGGCATAAAAAAAGACACGTATACTAATGGAACAGAATAGAGACTCCCGAAATAAATCCACACATCTATAGTGAACTAATCTTTGACAAAGGTGCCAAGAATATACAGTATGGAAAGGACAGTCTCTTCAATAAATGGTGCTGGGAAAACTGGATATCCATATGCAGAAGAATGAAACTAGACCTGTCTCTCTTGCCATATGCAAAAATCAAATCCAAATGGATTAAAGACTTAAATCTAAGACCTGAAACTATGAAACTACTAAAAGAAAACTTTGGGGAAAGATAAAGAAAGACATTGGTCTGGGCAAAGACTTCTTGAGTAATACCCCTAAAGCACAGGCAACCAAAGCAAAATCGGACAAATGGGATCACATCAAACTAAAAAGCTTCTGCACAGCAAAGGAAATTGTCAACAAAGTGAAGAGACAACCCAGAGAATGGGAGAAAATATTTGCAAACTACTCATCTGACAAGGGATTAATAACTAGAATATATAAGGAGCTCCAACAACTCAACAAGAAAAACATCAACCAGTCCAATTAAAAAATGGGCAAAGGATCTGAATAGACAGTTCTCAAAAGAAGCCATAAAAATGGCCAGCGGGTATATGAAAAAATGCTTAACGTCATTAGTCACGACAGAAATGCAAATCAAAACTACAACGAGATATCATCTCACCTTAGTTAAAATGGCTTTTATTACAAAGACAGGCAATAATGAATGCTGGTGAGGATGTGGAGAATGGGGAACTCTAGTACACTGTTGGTGGGAATGTATATTAGTGTAACCACTATGGAGAACAGTTCCTCAAAAAACTAAAAATAGAACTACCATATTACCCAGCAATCCCACTGCTGGGTATATATCCAAAGCAGGGGGATTCAGTATATCGAAAAGATATCTGCACTCCCATGTTTATTGCAGCACTATTCACAATAGCCAAGACTTGGAATCAACCTAAGTGTCCATCAATGGATGAATGGATAAAGAAATTGTGGTACATAGACACAATGGAATATTATACAGCCACAAAAAGAATGAAATCCTGCCATTTGCAACAACATGGATGGAACTGGAGAGCATTATGTTAAATGAAATAAACCAAGCACAGAAAGACAAATCTCATGTGTTCTCACTCACACGTAGGAGCTAAATATTAAAAACAGTTGATTTCATGGAGACAGAGAATAGAATGATGGTTACCAGAGGCTAGGAATGGTAGCAGGGAGGGGGAGATAAAGTAGGGATGGTTAATGTGTACAAAAATATAGTTAGTTAGATAGAATTAACAATATTTGATAGCATAACAAAGTGACTATAATCAACAATAAGTTAGGGTATACTTTAAAATAACTAAAAGAGTGGAAGTGGAATGTTCCTAACACAAAAGAAATGATAAATGCCCCTATTACCCTGATTTGATCAATTCACATTGTATGCCTGCATCAAAACATCACATGTACCCTATAAAGATGTACAACTATTATACAGCCATGATAATTAAAAATTTTTAAAAAGAGGAAAAAAAGATAAAGCTCTTAAGATATAAATTTTTGAGGGGATGCATAATTTCTGCCTTTTTTTCCAGAAGAGCTGAATCCAGATGAGCTATCATGATGAAAAAATGTTTACACAACATTCTATAAAATGACCTGCCTATACTCTTTAAAACATCATGGTCACAAAAGACAAAGAAAGACTAAGGGACTGCTCCACATTAAGGAAGACTAAAGAGACATGATGACTCCAAGGAATGTGTGATCGCCAGTAGGATATTGGACCAGAGGGAAAGTTTTTTCCCTCTGCTATAAAGGCCATTGTTAGGACAAATGGGAAGATTTAAATGACAATATTGCATTAATGTTAATATCTTGGTCTTGATAATTATACTCTACTTACATTAGGGAATGTCCTTGTATATTTAGGAAATACACATTGAAATATTTTTAAAGAAATATACCCGAAAGTATTTCTCCAGAAGATCTAAACCCAAATGAACTATCATAATTTTAAAAATGCTCATTTTGGAGTAAAGAGGCATTGTGTCTGCAACTTGCTTTCAGAAAGTTCAGGAAAAAAATGAGGGAATGATGATAAAGCAAATGTGGTAAAATGTTAGTATATGTAGAATCTGGGTAAAGGAAATTCTCATACCCTTCAACTTTTATTTCTTTCCTGTAAATCTGAATTATTTTTTTAAAAAGTTTGTTTTTTTTTAAAAAAGCTATCACTAAAACAAATTCAACCCAAAAAGAAAACTGAAATTTTCATTTAATAAAAAAAACTGGTCTGACTAAAAAAATGCTCTTATTAGCCAGATGGTAAATCTAGATCACCTAAATGAAAACCGGTTAAATAAGTATTATTTAACCATTGTTTATATCTTACTTGCTTTTACCAAATCTTTGGAGGTTTCATCAGAGAGTAAATTATAATGTAGGTTTTAACTTATTAACAATAGCAATAATTTCACTTATCAAACATATGTGCCTATTTTATGCTAGATATTACATCAAAAAATGAAGATACAAAGGTGAGTATATGATAGTCTCTTCAGCTCCAAGGAATTCACAATCTAATGGAAAAGACACACAGACAAACATCAAATTGTAATATAATATAATGTGATACAAAAGTGGTACAATACATTTATAGGAGAATGGAAGAATAAATGGCTAAATCTACCTATATTATTTTAGAACATGTTCAGCTCTGAATAACCGAAAGTCCAACAAAGAGGGGCTTAAATAACTAAGGAATTTAATTTTCTCACATTATTAAGAAATACAGATTAAGGCAGTCTTGGGCTAGTGTGATACTAAGGACCCAGGCTCTTTTCTCTTCCTGTTCTGCTACCCTCCACGTGTGGTTTCATCTTTACTGCTGCTATCACATCACATCTGCACTCCAGGCAGAAAGAAGAGAGAAGGGAAAAGCGCCAAAGGAGAATGCCAGCTCAGCCTATTCCTTTTTAACAGGAAAACAATGGCTTTCTTGGAAGTAACACCCAGTAGATGCTTATGTAGGCCAGAAAGGTATCATGTGGTCTGGGAAATAACTTTTTTTTTTTTTTTTTTTGCTTGGCACACTGTACTCTGAGCACAATTTTTCAGTTAGTAAGAAAAAAACAGGAGAATGGATACTGGAGAGGCAATAAGCACCACCCCTCTGGCTAAACACATACATATCTACCCTTCTTCCCATTTATAGAATACATCCATTTACTACCTACTCCCTAAGTTTTCAGCCAGACTCAAATCAAGGATTTCTGGTTGATGTGCTAGATTTTCCATCAGGTCTAGCTGTGGCTCACATGACAGATACTTACTAGATCTCAGTAAAAAATAAACAGGATACAGCAATAAAAACTTGGAATGGGAAATATACGGCAGTCACTTGTCCATAGCAAATCCTAAATCCTGCTAGACAGGAAGAGCAATGACTCCTTGCTTTGGCAAAGGCATAAATTCTCTAGTCAGCCGATCTGGCAGTACCTAATTCTATTTTCTGGGAGACCGGAAGACCCTCTCTGATCCACTGTCCTTCAAGGCTCCTGGTTCTGTTCTCTGGCAGCCTCCTTGTCCAGAGGTGCAGATATTAGGGAAGATGCCCTTTTTGGGGGCTCTGAAAGTTTTCATAGTCTAATTCCTATTGATATGAGTTCAGGGGTCCAGGGATGGCCTTAAGAATTGAAGAGACTAGCCAGGCCTGGGGTTTCTTGGCAATACAATGCATTCAAAAACTTTATAAGCTTCAAATATGTTTCCAGTAATTTCCATGTGCAAGTAGCCATAGTAGACATCTTGAAACAGTTTTTAAGCATGAAGACTGTCATTCTTTGGTAACAGCCTCTATGTTCTGCCCATCTCCCTAACCCTTACCTTAATGGCCACTTCTTAAATCAATGAAAAACAATAAGCTCCAGAGAGTAAATATCTGATTTTTGTTTGGCAAAATGAGAAAATCTTGGGGCATCAATCTTATTTCATGTTAGAGCTCAGAAGCCTCCCGCTTGTATTGGCTTTAGTTTTAGTGGATAGGAGCAATTGGCATTTTTAACTCTGTGAAGTTCTAAATTATGGGACTCTCAATCAATTAGCCTTTAGGCTGTAGACAGAAGAGTGCCCCTTAGCAATGTAATACTTCCATCTCTGCTTTGCAAACAGACTAGCTTAATATGCATCCACCCTCTTTTTCAATATTTTGCTGAAAGCAGGATGAACTATCCAGCACACACTGACATTCTGGTTATTTCTCTAGCCTCAGGTGGTACTTGGTCTGCGTCCCAAGAAGCAGTAAGAGGCACTGACCTTACATTTCACCACTACAGAGGTCACCAGCTTGAAGCCTATAATGGTCAGGTCCATGATAACCATATTCCCCCAGACCTGGGCCTTCTATTCAATTGATTTCACATTTTAGGTTATATAATTTTTGGTACCTCACTCTGGTAACAACTACTGCTGGTCTTCGTTACAAGTCACAGAAGCAAACTCTGGCTAATTAAGCAGAAAAGGCATTTATCATTTATCAACAGGTTATTGTTCTAACTCATAAAATTGTGAGGGTTAAGGAACCAGGCAGGCTTGAGACTAAGCTTCCAGGAACAATGACCAAAGCCATGCTACAGAACTGTGCTAATTATAAAAACTGCTGCTCCTCTATGGGGCACTAGAAGAAATTGCTACCATTTTTACCCTCATGGAACACAAGATGCTACACTTTAGATGCTGCCAGAAACTCAACTTTGCTACATCTGTTCCTGCCACCACATCAATGCCACTTCTTCATGAGGAACCTGATCCTGCGACCCCTGGCACTACTCCTGCCAGCAAAGCAGATTCTGTGCCACGCCTCTTCCTCAAGTTCATTTCTGAATACAGGTGAGTGTGCTGTACCTCATCAACTGTCCGTGCCTGCGCTGCAAAGGACACTGAGGAACTGAATTTTCTAGATTCTATCTTGGGGATTTAGAACTCAGGCAGATAGAAATTCCTAAAACAAAGCAAAGTGATTCAGAGTTGTAAATAACCAGAAAACCTGTCAAATATCCACTACTCTTTTCCTTCACCCAATTCACCTTATTTGGTGATCTGTGCAATCAGAAGATATCCTACAATTGAATTTTTCTTTATTCATTAATTGCTAACACTTTAATTAGGCGAAATGTACCACAAGCATATTTACATACTATATACTATTTTTTTTACTGTAATTGTTATATTGATTATAAAATCCCTGACTTTGCTGTATATTACATACCAAGTACTATAACATTAGTTTACTGAAGTTGCTACATCTTAGACACGGAAGTGCACTGAGATCATGGTTTATTTTCTGTACTTTAGGCCCCTTAAGATAAGGCTTTTGCCTTATCTACTCTGGTCATATTAAAGGTATCATTAAAAAGTAATTTTCTGAAATAAAAGGCTTTAGCTCATTATGGACCAAAATAAAAATTTAGGTCAAGACTTTTAAAGAATTATTATGGATAGCATAGTTTATAATAGTGAGGCAGTCATAAAGACATTTTGGATATAAATAATTTATAGGACATTAAACTATTTAACTTGAAGTTACAGAAACATTGCTAAATACATCAAGAACATAAATATAAAGATAAGTTCAATTAGAGAACCTGTAACACAAAAGTATTTTCTTCCAAGAACCTCTCTCTGACCTACCAACTTTGGATTTGGAGCTCTGCTTATGTGCTTCAACAATACCTCTGCCTCTCTTATCATGGCACTGAAAGGACTGAACATTAATTGTCTATCATTTACACAGCACTCTAAGTACCACAGGACAGGGACCAGATCTGCCTTATCCATTGTTCTATTCCCAGTGCCTATCGCAATAGGGATTCAATGTTTGTTGAATCATATTAACATGTCTTAGAATACAAACCATAAGATAGTTTTAGGCAATGACAAATATAAATAAACCAAAAGGCAGAAGTTTAAAAAACATCGGAAGAATAGCTTCCTAGAGTTTTTTGTACTTTTTAATGTATCACATATGCTTAGAAGCACCCTATTTTGTCTTACCTATATTCCAGAGAGGAAGTTAAAAAATATGGATGACCCTATTAAAAAACTAAGTACCATTAAAATATAGTGACCTGAAGCCCTGTGTTTTCTTAGTAGCGTCTTTATTCATAAATTTGGCAACTGTCTGTAGAATATGTTTGCTAAGGGCCAACATTGAAAGCAGCTGATTAATGTCCATATTAGAAAGACGGTTTTGACAAATGTCAATAATCAGAGAAAGCAAGTGTAGAACAATGAGTTTATTTCAGTATTTTTCTAAGTCATAGTAAAAGGTTATGCTAGACCAATGATAAGAAAGATATGAATAAAAAGCTATGATTAATCCAAATTCACACACCTGAGGTCATAAAAAAATACAAAACGTAGGGAATATTTGGAAAGAAAAACAGTTTCCACAATATTTTGAAAATATCTTAAAAATAATTTTTTTCAAATGATGAAATTATTATGCTTGTAATAAAGAACCTTGAACTCATCTGCAAGGATAAAGGAAGTGATTATTTTCTTTTTATTATTATTTTATTTTACTTTTTTTTTTTTTTTTTTTTTTGAGGCAGGGTCTCCCTCTGTTGCCCAGGCTAGAGTGCAGTGACACAATCATAGCTCACTGCAGCCTTGAACTCCTGGGCGCAAGCGATCCTACTACCTCAGCCTCCTGAGTAGCTGGGACTACAGGCGTGTGCCACCACGCCTGGGTTTATTTTCTTTTTTTTTGTAGAGACGAGGTCTCACTACGCTGCCCAGGCTGGTCTTGAACTCCTGGGCTCAAGTGATCCTCCCGCCTTGGCCTCCCAAAGTGCTGGGATTATAGGCGGGAACCACTGTGCCTGGCCTTATTATTATTTTAATTGATACATAATAATTGTTCCTACTTAAGGGGTACAGAGTGATATTTCAATACATGTATATGATGTGTGATGATCAAGTCTGGGTAATTAGCATATCTATCACCTCACTTATTATTTCTTTGTGTTGAGAATATTCAAAGTCTACCCTTTTAGCTATTTGAAAATATAAAATAGTTAACTATAGTCACCCTACAGTGCTATAGAACACTAGAACTTATTCTTCTTATCTAGCTGTAATTTTGTATCCGTTAACCGACCTCTAACTATCGCCCCTCCCCACTTCCAGCCTCTAGTAGCCATTGTTCTACTCTTTACTTCTATGAGATCAACTTTTTTAGCTTCCACATGAGCAAGAACATGAGATATTTGCCTTTCTGTACCTAGCTTATTTCACTTAACATAATGTCCTCCAAGCTCATCCATGTTGCGGTAAATGACAGGATTTCATTCTTTCACATGGCCGAATAGTATTCCATTGTGTATATATACCTCATTTTCTTTATCCACTCATCTGTTGATGAACACTCAGGCTGATTCCACGTCTTAGCTATTGTGAGTAGTACTGCAATAAACACAGGAGTGCAGATATCTCTTCGATACATTGATTTCCTTTCTTTTGGATATATACCCAGTAGAGGGATTGCTGGATCATATGGTAGTTCTATTTTTAGTTTTTGAGGAACCTCCATACTGTTTTCCATACTAATTTACATTCCCACCAACAGTGTATAAGAGTTCCCTTTTCTCCACATCCTTGACAGCATTTGCTATTTTTCATCTTTTTGATAATAGCCATTGTAACTGGGGTGAAATGACATTTCATTGTGGTTTTGACTGCATTTCCCTGATGATCAGTGATGTTAAGCATTTATTCATGTACCTCTTGGCCATTGGTATGTCTTCTTTTGAGAGATGTCTGGAAGTGATTTTTTTAAAAAGGAACAATGAGAAAGTATTTAGGATAAGAAGTTCTTGATGGGACTCAATATTTAATTTCCACCATAGATATTATTTGGAATAGAAGAAAAAAGATGGATTTAGAATTTGTGTATACAAAGTGATTACTCTTGCAGATGAAGTTTCATTTTATTATTTTCAATTTCTATTATTTTTCATATTGTGACACTATATGATATTTTTTGGAAACACATTATCACAATTCTCTCTTTTTTAAACAAGAAGCAGAATTCCAATTCTTCTCATTTCTATGTGCTACTATAGATGCTGCTAAAATATTTGGAGGAATTTTGCTTAATGTAAGTTTTAGGAGCAGAGGTTAAGGAATTAGCTGGGTATGGTGGTTTATGTCTGTAATTCCAACTACTTGGGAGGCTGAGAGATAGGAGGATTGCTTGAGCCCAGGAGTTAGAGACTAGCTTGGGCAATAAAGCGAAACCTGTCTTAAAAAAACAAAGAGGCCAGGCGAGGTGGCTTACGCCTGTAATCCTGGAACTCTGGGAGGCCCAGATGGGAGTTTGAGACCAGCCTGAGCAAGAGCAAGACCCTGTCTCTACAAAAAACAGAAAAATTAGCTGGGTGTGGTGGCACGTGCCTGTAGTCCCAGGCAGGAGGATCGCTTGAGCCCAGGAGTTTGAGGTTGCAGTGAGCTATGATGATGCCCCTGTACTCTAGCTGGGGTGACAGAGTGAGACTCTGTCTCAAAAAAACCCCAAAAAACAAAACAAACAAACAAAGGAAAAAACCAAAGAAAGAAACAGAGATTAAAGAATCAAATTTGTTACATCTCGGACCTATACAAATAAAGTAGGGAAAAAGAGACCCATACATATCTTAATAGAAAGAATGAGGCCATTATTAAGGCAATATAGCAATATGTGCTAATAATCATGAAAGAGTCAAAATTTTCAATCCTGTGGGAAAATTAAATTATACAGAAAACCAAAAGATAAAAAGAAATCTAAACCAATATTGTCATATCTAAAACCAGGCACTGGAAATACAGACACCAAATTTAGTTATTTGAAATAACCTAAATTTTTATTCATATAATAAAATAATAAAATAATATTTAGCTGTGATTACCTGTATAAAATGTTGGCTATACTACACAGAAACTCTAAAGATCATTACTAAAATAAAAGATTATGACTATACATTTTAAATACAGGATGTTTGCTGCCCTTATAACAGATCTAATAAATTCTGACAAATCCTCATTAGCTAGAAATAACTTTAAAAGCTCTTTTTACTTATATTACCAGATATGAAGATAAATATGAGTTATCCAGACATTATGGTATGTAATGCAAGAACCGAAAAACAGACTAATTGAAAAGATTATAAAGTCCAGAAACAGATGTACACATATATAGTTGTTTGATTTTATGGCAAAGGCAACCCTGCAGAACAGCAGGGGAAAGAGTGGTCTTTTCAATAAATGATACTGGATCAATTAGCTATTCACATGTAAAAAAAAAAAAATCTTGACCCCCTGCCAATCTCACACCATATACAAAAATCAACTCTAGTTGATATAAACAACCAAATGGAAAAGATCAAACAATAAAGTTTTGGAAGAAAGCACAGGAGAATCTCTTCACAATCTTGCTTGAGATAGGCAAAGATTTCTTAAACAAGACTCAAAAGTACTAATCATAAGGAAAAAACTGATAAACAGGACTACGTTAAAATTAAGAACTTCTCATCGAAAGGTAACACTACCAAAGTGAAAAGGCAAGCCACAAAGTAAAAGATCCTTATAATATGTATACCCAATGAATATTTTGTATTCAGAACATATAAAGCATTCCTTCAAATCAAAAATAAAAGGCAGACAACCCCTTAGAAAAATGGGCGAAAGACGTGAACAGGTACTTCATAAAAGAGAATATCCAAATGCCCACTAAACAACTGAAAAGGTGCTTGTACCTCATAAGTTACCAGAGAAATACAAATTAAAATCACAACGTGGTACTATATCTCCATCAGAAAGGCTAAAATTAAAGAGGCACACAGTAACAAATGTTGGTGAGGATGTAGAGCAACTGGAGCTCTCAGATGCTGCTGCTGGAAGTGTAAATTAATATAACCACTTTTGAAAACTGGTTAGCCGAATAAGCACATATCCTATGACCCAGAATTTTCACTTCTATGTATACATAGACTCAAGAGAAATGTGTTTTATATGTATATACATATATACACATTTTTTCCACCAAAAGACACATAGAAGAATGTTCATAGAATCATTATTCATTATAGTCCAAAACTGGGAATGACCCAAACAGTAGAAGGATAAATTACAGTATGTTCAAACAATATTCATAACAATGTCACTATACACAATAATATAGATGAATCTCACAAATATAATGTTGAGAGAAAGAAACCAGACAAAACAGTAATCCCATATGACTCCCATATGAAACACTTTATCATACGAAGTTCAACATCTGTGGTGTTAAAAGTCAGGTTGGGATAGTGGCTACTCTTGTGAAGAAGGGGTGACTGGGAGGGACATGAGAGCATTAGGGGACTTTTGGGATGCTGGTAATGTTAAGGAGCTTGATGTGGATATTGGTTATGTGAGTATTTCACTTTGTGAAAACTCACTGAGCTGCAGTTATAAGTTGTGTGCTTTTCTATATGTATGTTATACTTCAACAGTCTACTTAAAAAGCATAGCCTTTCAACAGTTTAGTTGTCATCTTTTTTTTTTTTTGAGATAGGTCTTGCTCTGTTGCCTGGGCTAGAGTGTAGTGGCGTCATGTAGCTCACTGCAACCTCAAACTCCTGGGCTCAAGCAATTCTCCTGCCTCACCCTCCTGAGTAGCTGGGACTACAGGTATGCACCACTGCACCCAGCTAATTTTTCTATTTTTAGTAGAGACAGGGGTCTCGCTCTTGCTCATGTTGATCTTGAACTCCTGACCTCAAGAGATCCTTCTGCCTCAGCCTCCCAGAGTGCTAGGATTACAGGAGTGGGCCATCACGCCTGGCCTATCAAATGTCATCTTTTGTTGTTGTTGTCCCCAAAGATACTTTATGGAATAAAAACAAAATATAATGTGAAATGAGATTCTGCTGAAGCCCCACTAGGAGTCTGGAAGTATAATGAAGGATCATTAACAATATTTCCATTTCCCATAATCCAAAATCTTCTGAATTAAAATAACTAATTATAGAATAAAAGATAAAGAAATAAACAGAAATAAACAGATAAAGAAATAAACAGAAAACAACTGACAGGTGATAAATGATGCCAGAAAAATTAAGAACCGCAAATAACTGTGATAAAAATATGTAGTTGTATCATCTTCGTAACTGCAGTTTTGCAAATATAACCAGGAGTTAAGATAAAAAAGAAAAAATAAGTTAATTAATTAAAAAGAAAAAAAATCTGGTAAGACTGAGTTTCATAATTCAGGATTATAAACTGTTGTCTTACAAATATATACAACATATACCACGTTGCCTGGCAAAATGAAGCTGTTTTATCACCCAGCATTAAAGTGCTGTAATTATTCACTATTTTAAAACACATTGCAGTCAGAAACCATTTTTGTTTAATTTTACTTACTCAGTGTATTGTGGTCTGTGTGAATACCTTGTATAACAGATGTTCTGAGTAACAATTCAACATCGGAACCTACTTTCATTAGCTGTTAAGAAAACCAAACAAATAGAATAAATCCTTTTCGTGTTTCATATGAATGTACTGTTTTTCAAAACTATAGTTTTACTATAATTTCTTTTCAGGTAATACAGTAGTTCCCCCTTATCCACAGTTTCAGTTACCAGTGGTCAACTGCAGTCCAAAAATATTAAATGGAAAATTCCAAAAATAAACAATTTAGAAGTTTTCAATTACGTGTCATTCTGAGTAGCATGATAAACTCTCACACTGTCTCATTCCATCTTGCCTGGGATATGAATCATCCATTTGTGCAGTGTATCCACGCTGTATATGCGGCCTGTTCCTTAGTCACTTAGTAGCCATCTCAGTTATCAGATCAATTGTTGCCGTGTTGCAGTGCTTTATGTTCAAGTAACTCTTATTTTACTTAATAATGGTCCCAAAGCACAAGAGTACTGTGCCTAATTTACAAATTAAATTTTATCATAGGTATGTATGTATAGGGAAAAACATAGCATATATAGGGTTCAGCACTACCAGTGGTTTCAGGCATCCATTGGGGGTCTTAGAACATATACCACGAGGATAAGGGGGGACTATTGTCCTGCTTTTAACTTTTTATAACCATTCCAAGCAGTATAGAAAGCTCAGACATGTGTACAGTTTTAACTTTTATCTATCCCATATTGTGTTCCAAAACAGATTTAGTATTTTTTTGTTACAGTGTGTCTTTTAAAATGTGTTTAAAATGCACATTTTTTTGGGGGGGGCGTTGAATCTCTCTTTTATAGAGTTGGATGTTCTGCACACTAGAAAGAATATTGGTTTAGGAGTCAGAATACCTGAATTTCAACTCTGGCTCTGTCATAAAGTGTATGGCCTTGGGTTAATCTCCTACTCCCTTTGAGTTTCACACCTAATCAAATGCTGTAGACCCCTGAGGGACTTTGAGACCCTTTCAGGAATCTGTGAGGTCAAAACTATTTTCATAACACTACAGCCTTCTGCATTGTTTGAGTTGTGAGCAGAAGTAGAGCTTTCTCCATGGCAACACCATTTTTACTGGAAAGAACCACTGACAAACCAAGATTATTCAGAGTTAGCTATTTGGCAGACATTTTCTCAAAAAAGTAGAGTGTGTCACTTCAGTAAAAACAACTGACAGTATTAGCTGACAATGATAAAATTGAAGCTTTCAAGCAAAAATAATAATTCTGGAGAGCTTATATCCTTATATCCATTATGGTGAGCTTAATAGCCTCGCAATACTTAAAGATTTTTCTGATGAAATGGACATTGATATTAATAGATGTAATTTTAAAATATCATATAATGAACTATGTCAACATTTCTGTATTACTTAGTAAACCTGTATTTTCTAAATCATCAGTGCACGATGTTACAAAATCATGCATAGGTAAAAAAATTCAAAGGAAAATGTTGATTAAAATCCACAGGTCAACCTAAATGAAGCCTCGAGGGCATGTGCGAGAAGAATATCCCACAACGAAACAACAGCATAAAGACCCTGAGACAGGAAAGTTCTTAGTAAGTTCAAGGAGGCTCAAAGGCGGCACTGAGGTTGGAAGAGTTGAGGGGGATATGGTTCAAGTTGAGGTGGGAAGGTAATAGGAGTCAGATGACACATAGCCTGGTAGGCCATGGTGGGCCCTTTAGATTTTTCTTTGAATGGGATGAGAAGCCATGGGGCTTGTGAGTAGAAGAGTAATGGAATATGCATTTTTTTTTTTTTTTGAGACAGGGTCTTGGTCTCTTGCCCAGGCTAGAGTGCAGTGGTGCAATCATAGTTCACCGCAACCTCAAACTCCTAGGCTCAAGTGATCTTCCTGCCTCAGCCTCCCAAGTAGCTGTGACTACAGGTGTGTGCCACCATAACCAGCTAATTAAAATAATTTTTTTCTAGACAGGGTCTCACTATGTTGCTCAGTCTGGTCTTGAACTCCTGGCCTCAAGGGAGCCTCCTGCCTTGGCCTCCCAAAGTGCTAGGAGCCACCATGCCCAGCCAGATATGCCTTTTTTTAAACGCTCACTCTGTCTTTAAAAGTATTGAGAATAGGCTGTAGGGAGTAAGGGTGGAGGCAGGAAGGCCCATTAGGAGGCTGTTGACATAGTCCAGAGAGATGATGGTGGCTTGGACTAGGAGATAACAATGGGGAGGATGAGAACTGGTCAAATTCTGGATATATTTTGAGGGTTAAACCAATAGGATTTGCTGACAGATTAAGTGTGAGAGGAGAGCAGTCAAGAAGGCCACCAGGGTTTTTGGTCTGAGCATCAAAAGGAGGGAGCTGACATGCCATACTTGACATGGCAAAGGATGTGGGAGAGCAAAGCCTCACCTTCTGACACCCAGGAATGGGCTTGGCAGGGTAGAGAAAGGAGAAAAAATGGCCCTCATCACCCATTAAAGGTATACAAACTGAGTCAAGACGTATATCTAAGGCTGGAAACAAGGCTAGATAAGGAACAAGGGATTAGGGGAGATCAGAGGGGATGAGCAGGAGGTGGTCTGTATGAATCCAGGGGTGAGAAAAAAAAATCCATTGCTCTAACAGATAACAGAGTTCCACATTACAACTAACCTTTAAGAAATTACCACTTGTTGAGGTGTAGTATTAAAGAATATTCACCATTATCTCAAAAGCTATTATATACTTCTACCCTTTTCCAACTACATATCTGTGTGAGGCGGAATTTTCATATACTTCAACCTAAAAACATATTGCATAGATTGAATGAAGAAGCAGATATGAGAATTTAGCTGACTTCTATTAAGCTAGCAGACACTAGCTTAATAAAGAGATCTGCAAAAATGTAAACCAATGCTACTCTTCTCACTAAATTTTTTTGAAAATAGTTATTTTTCATAAACATTATGTTATTTGTTAACATGCAGTGGGTTTATTATTATTATTTTAAAATGAATTAATCAATACATATATTTTAAATTTCTAAGTTTAAAATTTCTAATATGGTAAATATTGATATAAATAAAGCTTTTTGGGGTCCTCAATTTATAAGAGGGTAAAGATGTCTTGAGACCACCAAGTTTCAGAACTGCTAGTCTAGTGGATGTCTACAACTCCTTTTGGTACCAAGAGTTTGTGAACCTTCTAATAATGACAATGCAATTATCTAAAAACTACTAAAAACTTAGTATTTGTAGAGTTGCAGAAAGAACAAAATATACATTTGTATATACCAAATATCTAACTCCTTGATTGCTTAATGTTAAATTAATGCTAAGTACAATACATTTGGGAGATTATAGTTCATTTTCCCAGTTTAGGTGATATAAACAGAACTCAATCAAAAAATCTCTAATCATAATTTCAAAATTTAAATATTTACCATATTGTTATTAAACAGTCCACTAAGTAGCAAATAGTATAAACTTCCTCATATACCTTTCAACCTCTCTTCAAGACATGACTTGATTATATTGTCATCTTAACTTCTGCCATGAATAAAAATTATATATTTCCTATTTGCTCTATCATATGTTTCAGGAAAATTTATCCCTTTTTTCTTTTTATTATAGAGATGGAATACTTAGGTTATCTGCTTTTGTCTCATTAGCTTATTACAGGTATATAATATTTCAAAAATAGTATTCTTCTCTAAATAAACGTAAATGCATTTTTATCAGATTTTTTCAACTTGTGGAAATTCTATTAAACACGGAAGAATTCCCCTAATTTGTACCTTCCTTTTTACCAAATCAGTTCTTAGAATCATAACTACCCTACAAATAATTTTCCATTTTTTGTTTTCCTCCTAAGAGCCCTTTATACAAAGTTAGACACAGGAAGCTCAGAACAGAGATAAGGTGTATATGCCAGAATACACATTATACAGGAAAAGAATCAGTGCGCATTTTTTCAATGAATATGTATTGGGCACACTAGGGATCTCACAGACTAGTGTCCGTACAGTGTCTTCAACTACAGCAAGTGACCAAAATGCAAATATAGAAGGCAAGCAAGAATAGTTCAGAAGCTGTTTGTTGCTATTTATGTCATTGCCCAGATAGGAATTAAAAAAATCTAACTGCCTAGTTGAGCTAAAAGAGCAGAAGTTCCTTCTGTAGTTCTGAGTTACTACAACACTCACTCTCCTTAGTTTTAGTCACTTGCCTTAGGCAAAGATAGAATTTCTGGGGTTTCTGAGTTGGTTCACTATTCTTGCTTTGACCATGGCTACTTCCATATTCTTTTCATGGGACAACTTGCTGTCTTTTGGGTGTAGGCAGGTGACCCTGAGGAGATGAGCCATACCAAATAAGTGAAGGTTATCTACGGTTGTGATGGCTTTAACTATCAAGTAATGGATTTTATTTCACATAACTACTCTATTTTCATCATTTCCTCTTTGCCAAGAAAATTTTATGAGTTTTATTGTAATTGAAAAACTCAACTACTGTACCTCTTCCATTTTCTTAGGAGAAGTCTCGTTTTTATTACTTTTGAATTCTTCATTTATCTTTATTCTGGCTGCTAGAGAGAGAAAAATATATATAGTTATTTGCTTTTCTAATCTATAATTCTCATCTCAATAATTTACATGTTATCCATTATATTATTCTTTATGAATGACTACTTCTCTAGAATAGGAAACGGTTTTGCCCCATAAAAAACAAAGCATAAGAATAAGAAATCTCTTGGAGAGCCTTTGACAGGCTGCTAAATTTGTAAGTAAATCTACTATAAACCTTTGGCCTTTGGTATTCTAATACCTTTTTTTCCCTGATTTTTACTTCCAACTTCATTTGTGTACCTATAACTGCTGGATTCTAGTAAGTCCAATGTAATGCTTTATTGTTATACATCTAAGGATTTAGAATAAAATGCCTTTTTTTTTTTTTTTTTTTTTTAGGTAGAGCCTCACCCTGTTGCTCAGGCTGCAGTGCAGTGGTGTGATCACAGTTCACTGCAACCTCCAACTCCTGGGCTCAAGCAATCCTCCTGCCTCAGCCTCCTGCGTATCTGGGCCTACAGGCATGTGCTATCATACCTGGCTAATTTTTATTTTTTTAATTTTTTGTAGAGATGGGGTCTTGCTGTGTTGCCCAAGCTGGTTTCAAATTCCTGGCCTCAAGTGATCCTCCCACCTCAGCCTCCCAAAGTGCTGGGATTACAGGTGTGAGCCACTACACCTAGCCTAAAATGATTTTTTAAGTTGGCAAAACTCAAAACATACAAGTGTGTTAAGCTATATACACACATACACAAACAATTAAAATAAAGATATAGCAGCAAAGAAGATGATTATATATATAATTTTAAGTGTCTTATCTGACATGTAAAGTGAATGATAAATAGAACTTGTTCACATATACCCCTGAGACTTTGGTGTCATTACAGTAGCATAATTTAGTCTAATCTGAGTGGCCTTATTGTGTTGTAAGCATTTAATGAAACAGTTCATATAAAGCGCTTAGCAAATATATAATAAATGTCAGCTGTTCTTATAATTATTTCACTTAAAAAATTTAAAGCAACAAAAATATGTCATGTTGATGACATATAATAGCCATAAAAACTTCCCTCTATACTTGATACATTTCAATACGTAAAGCAGTTAAGAGTTTGGGCTTTAGAATCAGATTGCTTAGGCTAAATCCTAGCTCTACCTCTTACTAAGTATGATATGGGGCAAATCTTTTCACATTTTGTCAGTTTTCTCATTTGAAAAATAGGAATTATAATCATAACTATCTTACAGAGATGTTATGAGAATTAAACCAGGAATTCATATAAAGTACATAAAATATGACACATACACCATTCCTGGGGACTATGGGGATACTACCTAGGTGACCTCTTACAGAGGTTTAGAAATGTATGAGGACCGGAACTGAATATGACTAACATAGAACTTAAGCTTTAGAGCCTGTGACCTCCAGATAAAATAGAAACTACTTAAAAAAATGAGAAACTGAATTTGGAATAATTTGGAATGGATCCTCCTTCCCAGCTGCTGTGACTTCTAGACTGACACAAGGCATTAACAACATGGTAGCACCTGGTCCTAGAGAGTGTGAAAATTTGATTATATTACAGAGAAAGTTGAATAGCTTGAACACAAGGCAAGCAATGGAGAATACTGAAATTCTGACCCTTTTGTTGGCTGATTCTTTATGAAAACTTGATCTTTTAGAAATTTTAAGTACTCCTCAAAGAAGTATAATGTAAATGAATCTGTATAAAAGATAACATTAGGGGAGAGAGAGTGAAGGTCATTCCCTAGGTTGGGTCTTGACCCCACAGGGTCTCTCAGATAGATTAGCAGCCACCTAATAGACTTGCTCGTAAGGGGTAAAAAATATACTTACCTTCTAATGCTCTGGCATCATTTTTAAAAACTTGTTGTCTGGTCCTGTGCAATGCTTTAAAGAGCTGTAAAACCTGTTAAGAAAATCAGAATTCAGACCTCAAAAGAAAAAATTTCACATTTTGTATAATTATATTGTAAGGATTAAACAGTATTTCTTTCTGTTTGTTTCTCAGACTATTTTTCAAAATGGCCAGCAAAAACCAGGGATTGTCAAAATAACTTTCCTTTGATTATTTACCTTTAAATTTAAAAAATCTTTAGCTTTATTTACAAAAATAATACAAAGTTCTTTGAAACAAACAATACAAGGATGGTTAAAAAGTTAATAATCCTCAAGCTAAAAACCAGTCTGCCAAGGTAACCAACTTTACCGGTCTGGTATGTATCTATTCTCATTTTTCTTAACATACTGAGGCTTTCATGTGTTCTTAAAATCATACATGCACACACACAAAGTCATGCACTTATTACATCGTAAGAGAGTCTCGAAGGAAGATGTTTCAGATCATTTAAACAAGTTTAATTGCGATTTCTTAAAGGAGAAATGGAATGTGGAGGCTTACGAATATTCTGAGTCTGAATTAAAAAAACAGAGAGAAGAGAGCCTGGCATTTTAGTAAAATTGTGAAGAGGCTTTAGTGATAGGCTGAGGTCATCTCACACTTCTCAAGTCCAAAAAAGGTACTTAATATTGTTCTCTCAATATTGCTCTTCCTCCTGTTTTCTCAATTTTAGTTATGGAGGCCAAAGAGTTTGTCAAGCCAGAAATCTGTAGGGCATCCTTTAAATCTACTTTACTCTTCATGTGGAAACTTTAGGAATGTCTCTCTAATCTTGTTTTATATCCTCCATCTCCAAAACCATTTAAGTTTAGACTTTCCCCATCTCTTATGCACTACTTACAAAGGTTTGTCACTCTGACACCATTTCCTTCTTTCCTCCAGTCCGTTTTCCAGATAATATCTAACATTTACTAAGCACACTGTGTGCTAGGCACCATACAAATATAAGTATAAATATGTGTTATAAATGTAAGTGTTTTACATATATTTAAAAAACCAATAACATCAAGGGCAGATATCAAAACAGAAAGAGGAAACAGGGAGCAGAAACTTAAAGCAAAGATTAAGTTGAGAAAAATTGCCCAGAATGTAGAATAAAAATTCAGAGATCGAAATTGAGGAGCGAGAAGGTAAGAAAATTAAGGGAGTAGTCTAGAGGGCCCAACAGTTAGATTAGCAGAAGGGCAAACAAGAGAGAAAAGAGAAAACAGAGGGAAGAAATTAAACGGAATAAATTAAGAAAATTTCACCAAGTGAGGCACATGAGTTACTACATAGAAAGGTTTCACTAAATGCCCAACACAAAACTCATACCATAGCACATCATGATGTAAGTTCAGTGCAATACTGATAAAGAGAAAACTCTCAAAGAGAAAAAACAGTTCACATATAAAGAATCAGAGAATCAGATGGCACCTGACTTCTAAATAGTATCACTGTAAGTGAGAAGACAGTGGAATAATGTCTTCAAATTAAAAAAAAATGTCCAGCTTAGAACACCATATATAGTCAAAATATTACCCAAAGACAAGGGCAAACAGATATTCTCAGAAATGCAAAGTCTCTTATCTGTTGTAAAGCCTTTATTGGAAAGCTATAGGATATGCTCCACCAAAACAAGGGGATGAACCACAAAATGAAACAATGTGGGAACCAGGGAGACAGATGATCTAACATAGGAGAGGCAGAGATGATGGGGAAGGACAAATGCAGGTCAACATTTGTGCAGCCAGGCTAGAGAGCAACTAGTCTGGACTGCAGCAAAAGGCTGAATTGCTCCAGAAGAGTTGCTGGAAAAAATGAAACTGGTAGACTTCAGTTTTGCTCAGAGTTTGGTAATAGATACGTAGGAAACTAACCAATGATAATAAAAATAAGGCAGTTATTTATTCTGAGAAAAACTCAGAAAGGCAATGTAATCATATATTATATTAGAGGGCTCAGCTGTGGGCAATTTTTATATAGTAATAATATCAAAGATGAAAACTGATTTGCCAAAATTTATATATTGAGAGAACAGGAGGTGTGAGGGAGCTTAGTTCTCATCTTCCATAGTTAAAAGTCAATAAATAGTATCTCCAAAGAGGAAATTTATCTGATACAATAAATAGCAGTTTGAACATGTTATTTAGAAACATGAAGGTAAGTCCCAGACAAAATAGCTAAAATAATTAAAAGCACTTATCTCTGGGGAGCAGAAATTGGGAGTAGGTAGAAGGAAGTAGACACCTACCGGTTTTCTGTGTAACATTATTTGACTTCTTAAACTTTACACATTTATTATATTTATAAAAATTTATTTTAAAAAGAGAAGGGAAAAAACAGTATTTTTAAAAAACCCCACAGAATGGGAGAAAACATTTGCAAATCATATATCTGATAAGGTTCTGGCATCTAGAATATATAAAGAGCACTTACAATTTAACAATAATAAATTTTAAAAACCCTAATTTGCTGGGTGCTGCAGCACACACATCCCAGCTATTTGGGAGGCTAAGGCAGGAGAATTGTGTGAGCCCAGGAGTTCAAGACCAGCCCAACCTCATCTCAAAAAAAAAAAAAAAAAAGAAAAAAAAGTGAAAAGATTTGAGTTGATATTTCCCTAGAAAAAAAAATACAGAAATGGACAATAAGCCATAAAAAGATGTTCGTTTGCCATCAGGAAATATAAATCTAAACCTCAATGAGATACCACTTTACCCTAGTAGGATAGCCATAGTCAAAAAGACAGTCAATAACAAGAGTTGGCAAAGATGTGGAAAAATTGGAACTCTTACACATTGTTGGTGGGAATGTAAAATGGTATAGCTTGGTTTCGAAAAGTTTGGCAGTTGCTCAAAAAGTTAAACATACAGTTATCTCATGACCCAGAAATTCTACTAGGTATATATATATACACACAAGACAAATGAAAACATATGTTCACAAAAAAACTTACACACTAATGTTCATAGCAGTATTATTCATAATAGCCAAAAAGTGGAAACAACCCAAATGTCCATCACCTTATGAATGGGTAAATAAAATGTGGAATATACATACTGTTAAGGCTTGAATTGTGCCTCCCCCACCCCAAGACATGTTGAAGTCCTAATCCCAGGTACCTGTAAATGTGACTTTATTTGGAAATAGGGTCTTTGCAGATGTAATCAAGTTAAGATGACGTCATTAGGATAGGTCCTAATCCAATATGACTGATGTCCTTGTAAGAAGAGGAAGATACCATGTGAAGACAGACACACAGGGGAAAAACCACCATGTGAAGACAGAGGCAGAGATTGGCAAGGAACACCAAGGACTGACAGCCACCATCAGAAGCTAGGAAGACGAAAGACTCCTGGGCTCAAACAATTCTCCTGCCTTAGCCTCCAAAGTAGCTGGGATGTGTGTGCTGCAGCATGTGGCAAATTAGGGTTTTTAAAATTTATTACTGTTAAGTTGTAAGAGTCTTTTATATATTCTAGATGCAGAGATTCAGAGGGAGCACAGCCCTGCTGACATCTTGATCTTGGACTTCTAGCCTCCAGAACTGTGAGACAATAAATTTCAGTAGTTTTAAGCCACCTAGTTTATAGTACTTTGTTATGACAGCCATAGAAAACTAATACAAATTTTGGTACTGGGAAATTGGGTGCTGTTATAACAAGTATAGGCATACTTTGTTTTATGGTACTTCGCTTTATTACATTTTTTTATAGATTGAAGGTTTGTGGCAACCCTGCATCAAGTAACTACATTGGCACCATTTTTCCAACAGCACATGCTCACTTCATGTCTTTCTGTTACATTTTGGTAATTATCACAATATTTCAAACTTTTTCATTATTGTATTTGTCACTGTGATCAGTGATTTTTCTTTTTTTTTTTCCCCACCTATAATTTAGCATATCAGATCAGTGATTTTTGATGTTACTATTGCAACCGTCATGGGGTGCCAAGAACTGCACTCATATAAGAGGGTGAACTTAATAAAGGTTGTGTGAGTTCTGACTATTTCACTGACAGGCCGGTCCACTGTCTCTCTCTTTCTCCCCTCGGGCCTCCCTATTCCCTGAGACACAATACTGATCAGAAAAAAAGATCCCTTTCAAAATATTACTGTTCATTGACAATGCACCTGGTTACCCAAGGGCTCTGATGGAGATGTACAAGAAGATTAATGTTGTTTTCATGCCTGCTAACACAACATCCATTCTGCAGCCCATGGATGAAGGAGTGATTTTGACCTTCAAGTCTTATTATTTAAGAAATACATTTTGTAAGGCCACAGATAGTGATTCCTCTGACAGATCTGAGCAAAGTAAATTGAAAACTTTCTGGAAAGGATTCACCATTCTAGATGCCATTCAGAACATTCGTGATTTGTAGGAGGTCAAAATATCAACATTCACAGGAGTTTGGAAGAAATTGATTCCAACCCTCATGAATCACTTTGAGAGGTTTAAGACTTCAGTGCAGAAAGTTACGGCAGATGTGGTAGAAATAGCAAGAGTACCAGAATGAGAAGTAGAGCCTGAAGATGTGACTGAATTGCTATAATCTCATGATAAAACTTTAACAGATGAGTAGTTTTATGGATGAGTAAAGAAGGTGGTTTCTTGAGAAGGAATCTATTCCTGGTGAAGATGCTGTGAACATTGTTGAAAAGACAGCAAAGTATTTAGAATATCATATAAACTTGGTAAAGCAGCAGCAGGGTTTGAGAGGATTGACTCCAATTTTAAAAGAAGTTCTACTGTGGGTAAAATGCTATCAAACATCCTATGTCACAGAGAAATCTTTTGTAAGAGGAAGAGTCAATCAATGTGGCAAACTTTATTGTTGTCTTATTTTAAGAAGTTGCCATAGCCTTTCCAACCTTCAGCAACCACCACCCTGATCAGTCAGTCAGCAGCCATCTACATTGAGGCAAGACCCTCCACCAGTAAAAAGTTTATGATTTGCTGCAGGCTTGGATGATCGTTAGTATTTTTTAGCAATAAAGTAATTTTTAATTAAGGTATGTGCACTGTTTTTTTTTTGATAAAATACTATTGTACTCTTAATAGACTACAATGTAGTATAAACATACTTTTGTATGTACCAGGAAACCCAAAAACTGTGTGACTCACTTTATTGTGATATTTGCTATATTGCAGTGGTCTGGAACTGAACCCACAATATCTCTGAGGTAGGCCTGTACTTAAAAATATGGAAGTGGCTTTGGAATTAGTGTGTAGTGGCTGGAAGAATTCTGAGGTGCTTGACAGTAAAAACCCAGATTGCCTTGAAGAGATTGTCAGTAGAAATATGGACTTTATAGGCATCATAGAAACCCAGGGAGTTTAATAATGCAAGAGCAGAGGAAGACGTGTTGCTGGAATTAAGAAAGTGAGAGGTAAGTAAACCTCATGGTTTTACATGCTACTTAAGGAAATAAGAGAGAGAAAGAAAAGTGACTCCACTGGTACAACATACAGCATCTCTTATTCAAGAAGCCCTAGTGTAAGAAAAAGAAAATGTCATTATTATTGCCATGGAGCTATTGGAGCTATTATCACCTTGGGGCTAATAAAATTTATTAAAATGCAGAAACTGGACCTGGCATGGTGGCTCACGCCTATAATTCTAGCACTTTGGGAGGCTGAGGTGGGAGGTCTGCTTGAGACCAGGAGTTCAAGACCAACCTGGGCAACACAGAGAGACCTTGTCTCTTCAAAAAATAAAAAAATTAGCTGGGTGTGGTGGCACATGCTTGTAGTCCTAGCTACTGAGGAGGCTGAGGCAGGAGGATCGCTTGAGCCCAGGAGTCTGAGGCTACAGTGAACTACAGTCTTGCCACTGTACTCTAGCCCAGGCAACAGAAACCCCATCTCAAACAAAAACAAAAACAAAAAAAACAAAAACAAAAACAAAAACAAAACAAAACAAAAATGCAGAAAGCTAGCTTATAAATTGTCTTTTCGTTCTCATTTACTTATACTGATTGGGCGAGTTTGGGCAGTATATATGAAAAGTGGATTCTTTATAGTCAGATCAGTTTGCATCTGACATTGTCAATTATAAGCTTGGACAAGTTTCTTAGCCTTTTTGCCTCAATTTTTTTGAATAATGGGCTAATTTTAAGGGTGTACAATGTAATTTCTATACAAGGTTTCACTTCAGTCATTACTTACCCATCCCTTCTAAGTCTGGGTTACATGCCCTTCCCAAGTATATCCACAGCACTAGGCACTTACTACACTGTATGTTAATTAAATGCTTGTTCATTGTTGCTCCATACTTCCTCAAAGGCATCTTGGTCACATTTGTATGCTCCACATTTAGCATTCTATACGTGGTAGGCCTTACCAAAAGCGTCTTTGAAATGAATCTACTTAATTTCATTTATATCCAAATTTTCCAAGTAACTTCCCCCTTCAAGGACTTTCCATATGCTAGTTCCTCATTCTGGAAGAGTCTTTTCTCTCTTCTAGCTAATTTCTAATCAAACTTCAGATCTCAACTTCACTTACACTTTCTTGAGGGTTTTTTTTTTTATCCCTCAAGGTAGGTTAAATCCTATTTACTTATTTATTTTTTCTTTATCCATAGGTATATGATCATTGCTCTGATAAATCCTATTTATATGCTCACAAACACTCTGTATTTTCAATTAGAAGCACTTATTAAAACTGTAATTAAATAATTGTTTAAAATCTTCCTACCTGCTTGATTTCTTTATGAAGGCAAATGTAATCAGTTTATTGTTGCATTCACTATGCCTAGATAGTATAGGCTAAATGTTGGCTGTTAACTATTATTCTTATTATTATTTGGAGACAGAGTCCTACTCTGTCACCGAGAATGCAGTGGTATCATCATAGCTCACTGCAACCTCAAACCAAGCAATCCTCCTGCCTCAGCCTCCCCAGTAGCTAGGACTACAAGCACGTGCCACCACACCCAGCTGACTTTTCTATTTTTTTGTGGAGACAGCGACTCACTTTTGCTCAGGCTGGTCTGGAACTCCTGAGTTCAAGCCATCCTCCCGCCTCGGCCTCCCAGAATGCTAGGATTATAGGCGTGAGCCACCGCACGCGGCCCAACTATTATTATTAATGACTATTATGGACACAATAAATTTTTGAATGAATAGTCCTGTACAGTTCTGTTTCTATTGGTATTGCGATGTGTATTAAAATGTACGTAGAACATCGAATTCAATAGTACGTGAGGACCGTTGGGGGCCTACCTATCATTGATCAACCATAAGCATTACTTTTCCTCACCCTATTTTTGCAGGCCATTTCCCCCTTTCCATGCCTATGTTTCAACCAGTGACAACTACAGGTCTCAATCAGCCACGCTGATGACATGTAAGGTTAAGGGACGGCGGCTCCTGAGAATTGTGCACCTATCAAGAACGTGCATCGGCTTGACAAGAAATGAATTTCAGACCAGGTCCTCAGAGAGATGACCCTGGCGGGGCCAACACATCCCAAGCTCATTTAGAGCACTCAGGTCTCACCAGCCCCTGCTGTCTCGCTAAGTGTTACTTCTGGCAAGTAATTTTGCGAGGACTCAGTTTCCTTTGGTTGCTAGACTTCGGTGAACCTTCTGGTTATCCGAATAAACTTTTCACTTCATTAGACGGCTGTGGCTCTGGATTGCCTTTGGCGTCTCCTATACGTCCCAGGGATGTGAAATGGGTACCTCAGACAAATACTCTGGAGATGAAATGGGGGCAAAAGTCAAGTCGCGGGCTTGCATCACGGATAAACACTCCGTACCCCGTTAGTACTGATAAGCAGGAACCACACTGGTGCCTCCCTCCCTCCTCCGCACCTGCACAAACCCTCGACTGCTCCTCGGGGTTGGTCATTTGGCTCCTCTGGGGCAACGGCCACATCCTCCGTTAAGGGTCTTGAACCCTAGCCTCCAGAGACTCCAGACAACCTTCGCAAGGCCGCGCACTTACCCTCCCCGTCGGCACTGCACCCATCCCCTCCCTGGGCCCTGTCACCTTGGCCGCCTGACCCATGGCTCTCCTCGCCGCTGGAGCCACCTCTTAAGCGGTCGAGGAGCCCCGCTTCTCGGCAACAAATCAGCGCCAGGCTTGGACTGTCCAAGTCCCTGTAGCCACGCTCCTAACGCGCCGCGTTCCTAACGCGCCACAACCAATCACCACGCAGCTTCTCCTTTGTAGCCCCGCCTTCCTCGAAAGCACCAGGGAGAGGTGCTTGCTAAGTCGGTGGCAACTGGTAAAACCGCGAGAAGCCGCGGAGCCCAATTGCTGGCCAGAGGAGAACGGAAATCCCCTGGACGCCATGTTAGTTAGGGGCAGAGTCACTTCCGCCCCAGGGAGCCGGTGGTGCGTGGGCTGGGTTGGTATTTAATGGATGGCTTCGGCACCTGCACTTTGTTACCTCCTGCTTGGGGGTTAGGGTCGTCTATTCAAGGGCCCTTGTTTCGACGTTTCCCAAGTGCGACAGTCTCCTTGGAAATGTGCATAAATAATAGCCAAGCCCTAATACTAGAGTGGGCGTTAAGTGGAATGCTGACTCCTAAAGGTTCTGTTGTGGCTGGATGCGGTGGCTCACGCCTGTAATCCCAGCACTTTGAGAGGCCGAGGCGGGAGGATCTTTTGAGGAAAGGAGTTTGAGGCCAGCCTGGGCAGCAGAGCGAGACCCCCGGCTCTACAAAAAAATTTAAAAACTAGCTGGGCGTGGTGGCGTGCACCAGCATTCCCAGCTGCGCTGGCGGATCACTTGAGCCCAGGAGTTTGAGGTTGCAGTGAGCTATGGTCTAGCCACTGCACTCTAGCCCCGGGGACAGAGTGAGACCCTGTCTCAAAACAAAAACAAAGCAGTGTTCCTACATTCTCTCATTTATTTCTCCTGTAAGGTGAGGTTGAGTTACTTGCTCAAGTTCACATGCTAGTAAATGCAGGTCTGAGATATATATTATAATAAATCCACTACACTTGACCCCAAACCCTAGTCTTACCCTCTACATCCTGCCTACTCAAATTGCTCTGATCCTTGGTTTTACTGATATGAAGGTCGGAAATGGGTAATTTATTAGCAGCATCATAATCATAAACAATTACAAAGCGTTTATTTAAGTGTGTTTTAACTTATGACCTTGCAAGCATCAAGAAAAATCTTAGCCTTGTTCCTATTGCATAATCCTTGTCTGCCTTCCCTACCACAGCGGCCTTTTCAGATTAACTTTTAGGTAAAATTGACTTTTTAAAAAATTAAGAATGGAAGATTTGGACCAATGGATTTCCAAGGCCCTTTCTCTTCTCTGTGATCTATGTTATTTTGAAGAATATTGTAAATCATCATGAGAATAGCAAGGTAATAATTGACTTTTTAAAAAAGTGCATTAGATTTGCAGAAGAGCATTTAATATAATCAAGCAATTAAACCAAATGTACTAGGTATTGTCCAGGGAACAAAAGTTAGGTGGTTTGGTGACATTGCATTGTGCCATCTGAATGCTTACAATAATTAAAAGATGTTTTTCATTTCCTGTTTAGAATCATAGCCCAATTTCCTGAAAATTAGTAATTTATTTTGATAATTTCTGGCTAACTAGGGTCCTGTATTCAGTTAATCAAAATCTGGCAATATTTTAAAATATAGTTGCTATAGTGCCAAAATCAGTTCAGTCCTGTGGCTTCTTTTAGATACATCTACATGGTTTCTTGAACTGTTTCACAAATGAGATGGCTCTTTACTATTCTGGTTGTTCTGGGAACATGTCCTGGTTTTCTGCATCTCAAAGTGTAAGTCCCAGAACTAAACAGGCAATTCCAACATGTTGATCATGTAAGTTCATGGAGCTATGTAGTAGGCAGAATAATGGCCTCCAAAAGATGTCTGTGTTCTGATCACAGGAACCTCTGATTATATTACCTTATATGACAAAAGGGACTTTACAGATGTGATTAAATTAAGGATTTGAGATGAAAAGATTATCCTAAATTGTCTGGTGGGCCCAATGTAATCACAAGGATCCTTATACGAGGAAGAAGGAAGCAGTGTCAGGGAGAAGTTTGAAGATGGTCCACTGCTGGCTTTGAAGATGGAGGAAGGGGCCACAAACCAAGGAAAGTAGGGTGCCTCCAGAAACTGGAAAAGGTGAAGGAATTGATTCTCCCCAAAAGCCTCTGGAAGGAACACAGCCTTGCTGACACCTGGATTTTAGCTCAGTGAAACCTAATGTGGACCTCTGACTTCCAAAGTGCCACCTGCTCATGGTCCCTTCCATCTTCAAAGCCAATAAAGGAACATCTTCAGATCTCTGACTCTCACTCCTGTTTCTGTCATCACATCTCCTCTCATTCTCACAGTCTTATGTCTTACAAGGGCCCTATTATTACATTGGGCCCACGTGGATAATCCAGGACTCTCCTTAATATCCTTAACTTAATCACATCTGCGAAATCCCGTTTACCATGTAAAGTAACATATTCAGAGCCTCCAGGGATTAGGATTTGGGCATCTTCCGCCTACCACACCCAGTTTGGGTGAAGACAGTCAAAAAGGTTGAAATTGTAGGAAATGAGGTAGGAGAAGCAGCCATGGCCTGATCACATAGGGCCCTATCAGTCAAGGTAAGGATTTTGGATTTTATTCTGTGCTGGAATGCACTGGAATATTATGAGCAGGAGAATGACATGATGATTTATATTTTATAAAGATAATTTTAGGTGCTGTGTGGCAGATGGGCTATAGTGGAAGCAAAGAGGCTCTCCAACTAGGAGGTTCTCAAAGTACTCCAAGCAAGAGATGATAGTAGCTTGGATTAGGGTAGTGGGGGTAGAGGAGGTGAGAAGTGATTAGATTCATGATATGTGTTGAAAGTGTGGAAGGAAGATTTAAGGATGATTTTAAGGCTTTTGGCTTGAGCAACTGGGTGAATGTAGGTATAGAATGCTGCAGGAGGAGATTTTGGTTTGTTTGTTGTAGGGGGAGTAAAAATAAATTTGAAGTGCCTGGTAGACCTACAAATGGAGGTGGTAAGTAGGCAGTAAGGTATATCATAGACCAGTGTGGAATTAAGAGGAGAGATAGGTCAGGAGACAAATACTTGAGAGTCATAACTCTATAGACAATAAAGCTTTCAGACCGAGTGAAAGTTGACCATATTTATTATCCAAATGAGCACACATTTTTTGTTTTAACCTTTTATTTTGACAATTTCAGACTTACAGAAAAGTGGCAAGAATACATAGAATTTGCATATACCTTTCACTCAGATTTGCCAAATGTTAACATTTTACTGTGATTGCTTTATTTTTTTCTGTCTCTCTTCAATCTACATATGGACATTTTTTTCCCCTCTGAACTGTTTGAGACTGAGTTGCAGACATGATACCCTATAGCTCTAAAAACTTCAGTGGATTTTTTCCCTGCAAACAAGTTACTTTACATCAGTGGTTCTCAAAGTATGGTTCCAGGGTCAGCAGAAACTGCATTACCTGGAAACATGTTAGCAACCCAAATGATAGGTCCCTACCCGGGACCAAATGATTTTGATAATTTTGCTGTGGTTATGAAAGGAAATTAACACGAATTCAAAACTATTACCTAATTTATAGATATTATCTAGATTTCACCAATTGTCCCAGTCTTTGGTAGCAAAAGTACCAAATGGGACACTTGTGAGATTAAAGGGAACCACCATCAATAATTTTACCAAGACAAAGTGATAAAGTGTAATCATATAAGGCAATTCAGGAGGCATAGATAATTTTTCTTAATAAGGACACTTGGAGATTAATTGTTAGCTAGAGAAGAGGGCTAAGGGAACCCATTGAGAGGTCTGGAACTGGAGGCTTCCTGTGAAGGAGAAATCACATCCAGGGAGATAGGAGAGTGAAGACTATTGCTGAAAGGAGGGAGTGGCCAACAGTGGCAAATGATGCCAAGAGGTCTAGAATGATGGTAAATGAAATTGCCTATAAGATTTTCTAAGTCCAAGTCCTTAGTGACCTTGACAAGAGGGAAATGGGATCAAAATTGAAAGATAAGAAAGTGGACACAGTATGTAGAAAACTCTCTTACAAAGGAGCAAGGGTATGGAGAGGGATGTGGGATTAAGGAAGGTTTTATTCCTTTAAGGTGGGGCATTTTACATTATGTTGATTACTACTCAGAAAAATTCTTTGTAGAACAGTCTAGGGAGGTTTACAAACTACTGGTGCCTGGGTCTCGTCTCTAGAGACTCGGATTTAATCGGTCTGGGGGGCAGCCAGGTTCACAGGGATTTTTAAAAACTCCCCAAGGGATTTTAATGTGTAGTCAACGTGAGAACCACTGCTAGAAAGAGAAAAAACCTAATGCAGGGAGAGCTTAATTGCTGGAGCCAAGACCTTAAGTAGCTGTGAAGTGTTATGGCGTCTCAGCCAGCAAACATGGGCAGGACCATTTGAATGATCAAATCTTTTTAGTTACAGTATCCAAATTTTCCTACAAGTATCCATAGGCAAATGAAGGGCTTATACCAGCAACTCCATTCCCCCGGAAGACAAGAAAGGAGGGAAGAAAAACGACTTCGGTGCGTCTCCCAGGAGCCTCGGATAAGCAACCCGCCTCCTGCGGGTCCCCCGGGCGGCGCCCTTCGGGCTCCCTCGCGCCCGCAGACCTCGCAGCCCGGCTCCCTAGTGCGCACGCGCACGATCAGCCGGGGCGCACGAGCAGCGGTCCCTGCGCAGGCTTGGCCGCGCGCTCTCGCCCTCTGCACGCTCTTGTTCCTCCCTCCTCCCCAGCTTCTCCCCTGGCCGCCGCGCGGGAGGGAGGCCGGGATGGCAGATGAGATCGCCAAGGCTCAGGTCGCTCGGCCTGGTGGCGACACGATCTTCGGGAAGATCATCCGCAAGGAAATCCCAGCCAAAATCATTTTTGAGGATGACCGGGTAGGCACCGGGCACCGCCTCGCTCGTGGGCTGAGGCGGGGGCAACCGCCCGCGGACACGCCGATTTCCCGCGAAGGGAAGGGTTGGGTCCGGGCTGCCGCAGGGAAGGGAAGGGACCCGGCCGCCTGGCCGAGCGGGCCCCCCGCCAGCGGGCAGGGCCGCGGGCACTCCGAGGCGGCCTGCCGGCGCGTGCCGGCGCTCCGGTTACGCGTTATCAGCTCCGGGCGCGGGCCAGGCCGCCGGGCGCCCTCGGTGCCGCACCGCGGGGCCTGGGCGCGTGTTGGGGCGCGCCGGGTCCCCGGCGTGGACGCCCGCGGGCTCCCCGGCCGCCTCGGACCTCGCCTGTGTGAGGAATCTCGAAATCTCGCCAGCGCTCTGCCTGACAGGAAGAAACCCGATCGCGCCCTGACTCGGGCCCAATCTCCGCGATCTCCCGCGCACAGCCGGCCGGCCAGGGCCTGGCGCTCCTGGGCGCTGCTCCGCGGGGCGTTGTGCTGGGGGGTGGGGGCGCGCGGACCGGCTGGCCCTACCGGCCCTCTCCCCGGGGCCCGCCCGGCCACCCTCACCCCGACCCCCGGCTAGGGCTGGGGACATCTGAGATAAAAAGTGGGCTGGCGTCTGGGATTTGCTTTCTTTTGACGTCTCCCACTGAAGATTTTGCACTTACAAAATGGAATGATTTCTTTTATATTCGACAGGAAAGTAATTTTATGCCAAGGGACTAAGAATGTAGTTTTTGTTGACATCATTGTAGGTGAGATCCCAGTTGATGTGACTTTAAGACATCTTGTGTAAATTATTTAGTGGACAGTTTTATTTTGGGTTTGGATCTCAGATGAAGCTGGGCAAGAGGTTGGCTGATTTAGGTTGAACAAGTTTTGTAAACATTTTGTTAAATTAACTTTAAGAAATGTAAGAAGACACTCATTTTGTGCTACTTAGATTAAAAACGTTATCTAAGACTTAGGTTCCTCGAGGTGAATTTTATTTAAATACGTTTGTTTGTCTCTAGTTAGGGGGAAGTTCTTTTGTTTTAGAAAAAGCATATTTTCTTTTACAAGCCTGCAGTTCCCTTTTATAAATGATGATTGAAATGCTGACTTGAACCACCTAGGTCCAACAGTATAACAGCATGAAACATTCTAAATGATACAGCATTTTGTAGGGAGCACCAAATAGAATTACTCGTGAGACAGTTAAACAGGAGTCGGTTTTATGGAGCAGCTTCCACCTCCAGTAGGGAGCAAGAGATACAAAAATATTCGTGAAGTATTTGTATTTACAGACACTTCTAGTGTGGTTAATAATTTGTCTAAATGCTACTTACACTCTTTAATTCTACATAAGAGAATAGCTGTATTTCTTAAATAGTTGAATAAAGTGGGAAGAATAGGTATTAATCGAATATCACACAAATACATAATTAATGAAACTGGTCACAACCGGCAAGGAAAAAAACAGAAATTGCACAACCGGGCCTTTGACCTGGGCATGGTGGATGGGGGAGGGGAATCAGAGAAGGTTTCTTTTAGAAATTATATATGCTGGGAACAGAAGAATGAATAGCAGTTTACATTAGACAAATTTGGGATTGAGGGGAGAGAGGAATCATTGCAGTTCAGGGAACAGCCACTGAAAAAGCCCTGAGGGTGGAGAGTTATGAAGGACAGTGTAACTTGATCAGGAAGAGTTGCTTGAGATCAGACTGGACAGGTAGACAAGGATTAGCATGGGTAATTTTTGCTCATCCGTTGGATCTCATTTTAAATATTGTCTCAGAGTGGTTGTCCTTGACTACCCAGTCTAAATCAGGTTTTTCTGTAATAATCATCTCACCCTTTACTTTTCCTTTGTAACATGTGTGACCTTTGGTAATTACACCTTTATTTATTTAGTCAGTCTTCCCATAAGACTCTTTAAGTTCCATGAAAAGGACCATAAGACCATGTGTATTGTATATACTTGTGTTTTCTTAGCATCTAGTACAGTACCTTTTATGTGGTTCATGCTTCATGAATACTTGAAAGAATAGCCAGGCCTAGTGGCTCACGCCTGTAGTCCTAGCTACTTGGGAGGCTGAGGCAGGAGGATCCCTTGAGCCCAGGAGTTCCAGGCTGCAGGGAGCTATGATAGTGCCACTGCACTTCAGCCTGGGTGACACAGCAAGACTTGTCTCTTTAAAAAAAAAAAAAAGAAAGAAAGTAAGTTTTAGCCTCCTGATATACTAAAACTGATTTTTTTTTTTTCTTTTCCCAAGTGTCTTGCTTTCCATGACATTTCCCCTCAAGCACCAACACATTTTCTGGTGATACCCAAGAAACACATATCCCAGATTTCTGCAGCAGAAGATGATGATGAAAGTGTAAGTAAATTTCTAACACAATTTTTTTTTAATTGGGGGATTAAATTTTGTCGTTAAAGTGATACCACATTTTCATATTCCTAAGGGCATTACTAAGAAAAAATAGAAAAACTATTAGGACTTAAATACAATGTATAAATAGTTTGATTTTTGATAAAACAGATACATTCAGAAATAAAAAACATTAAAAAAAATTTTATGGAATGCTTCATGAATTTGCATGTCATCCTTTTATAGGGGCTATGCTAATCTCTGTATTGTTTCATTAGAAATGAGATGCATTTTATTGGCATGTCATAATTCCAGGAATTGGTGTACCGTGTGATTGAATCAAAGCAAAAATATATAAATAGAAAACATTGAAATTATGGCTGAAATTCTAGTAATGAAAAGTCTTTTAAAGGATGATTTGTGCAAATACATTGGAGGCATATAATTAAAGTCACTAATATATGAAATTCCAAATCAATTACATCATGTATACACAAAACAGATATCATAAAGTCCATGTATGTGACTCACAGTGAACCTCTCCAACTCTCAATTACACATATGCCTAGTATGACTAAAAGTTTGGTTACTAAATCCACAAATTAGAGCAGGCACTGACAATCTATGGCCTGTGGGCCAAATCTGGCACATTGCCTGTTTTTGTAAATAAAGTTTTATTGGATCACAGCCACTCTCATTTGTTTAATTATTGTCCATGGTTCCTTTTGCACTACAAAGGCAGAGTTGAGTAGTTTTGATAGAGGCCATGTGGCCCACAAGCCTACAATATTTACTTTGTGGCCCTTTGTAGAGAAAGTTTGCTGCTTGTTGGATTAAAGGCAGCAGCCCAGAAGCAGAAAGAGGGACTGCTGGGGTGGTCAGAATAGGTTACTTAGCTCTGTAGAAGGGATTGGGAAACCTGTGAAATAAAGACATAACTTGAAAAACACAACAATCTTGGAATTACTTTATATGTGGCTAGGTAGGCTTGTAATATCTCTGATCCTGTTGGATAGGATTGTATACTATTACAGTTAATTTGTAGTTAAATTTTATAGTTATAACTATGAGTGGTCAAGAAAAGGTAAATTATTTGAGTGAACGTTTTCTTTTCTTTTCTTTTCTTTTTGAGGCAGGTCTCGCTGTGTTGCCTAGGCTAGAGTGCAGTGGTGTGACCATAGCTCACTGCAATCTCAAACTCTTGGGTTCAAGTGATCCTCCTGGCTCAGCCTACCAAGTAGCTAGGACTACAGGCATGTGCCACCATGCCTGGCTAATTTTTAAAATTTTTTGTAGAGATGGGGATCTTGCTATGGTGCCCAGGCTGGTCACAAACTCCTGGCCTCAAGCAATCCTCCTGCCTAAGCAAATACTTGTTTTATTATTATTTAAATTGTTTATATGCTTTCATACATTTTTAATCTGCATGTAGTATTAAACAATAAAATTTTTTTAAATGTTGAAATTAAGAAATGGACACTTTGTGTCTTTGATATTTGAATTATTTACTTGGGGGTACCTTTTTAAAGTGAGATATTATTTTTGAAACTTAGAAACTTCAGGGTATTAGTTTTTAATTCATTATGTTCTTACAAGTGACAGAGTTCAAAGGTTAGAATGAGTAGTGCTAAGTGGTAAAATACCATCTTCAGTAATCAAAAGATTAAAACTTCAGAGTACTAATTTTTAACATTCAGTATAATTGCACAATTATGGCATTTTAAGGTCAGAGCTTCTTACTCAAATGCAGCTCTTGCCTGTAAGGATAGATAGAATGTTAGTTTTTACTCAGTCAACTTTCTAAATTAGAAAGTTAAGGTCTCTTTTACATAGAAGACACAGTTCTTTGCCATGAAACATTTATTGAACCAGCTTTAACACTGTGCTAACACAATTAAATTTGTGACCAGCGTAGGTACATACTATATATAATTCAATGCAAATGCTCCTTGACTTACAGTGGGGTTATGTCCTGATAAACCTCATTGTGAGTTGAAGATAATCATATGTCGAAAATGCATTTAATACACCTAACCTGCTGAGCATTATAGCTTAGCGTAGCCTACCTTAAATGTGGTCAGAACACTTACTTTGGTCTAAAGTTGGGCAAAGTCATCTAACACAGAGCCTGTTTTATAATAAAGTGTTGAATATGATTCATGTAAGAGTATTATACTGCATATCACTAGTCTGGGAAAAGATCAAAATTTGAAGTACGGTTTCTACTGAATGTGTGTTGTTTTCGTACCATGGTAAAGTTGAAAAGTCATAAGTTGAATCATCATAAGTCCGGGACCATCTGTACTTTAAAATTAGGGATTTTTCACCATTTTACATCTTTAATCCCTTTCTTAAATGTGGGCTTTTAATAGTCATCGCATCTTGGGATCTGACTGGGGACTTCTTAGGTTGCCAGAATGTCTGATGACAAAACATCTTTCTTCCCCTTTATAACTTCCTTGTGATTGTTATAGTTTTTCCTGTGGACATTGCCAGATCTGTTGTATTTTCTGGAGACTTGTAGGACCCTGTGGCAAATACTTAGTTTCACTCTGGGTCATCCTGTGTGTTTTTTGGTTCAATCTATAGGCAGTTTGTCTCTATTTGCTCAGGGAGTGTACTTGTGTGTTGGCAGCTTTCTTTTCTAATAAAAATTAAAGGGCTGAGGGTTGGTGAGAGAAAGAACCTTAAACTACCAGTTCACTGCTTATGATTTCCCATGGTAAGAGAACAAAGATGGGAGGTTAACCTCTCTTCCCAACATTCTAATAAGCTCTCAGGAAAGGGAACTCCTTTAATTCCTATGGCAAGAAAAGAGGGAAAGGAGAAAAAGTCTTAAGTTTCTATTCCCATTGCCTTAGTAAGCCCCAGGATAGTAGACTGTGCTGCTCATGCAGTAGTGTCCATTGTACAGACAGTCCCTGACTTATGGTTCCACTTTCAATTTTTCAGCTTTATCATGGTCCAAAAGCGATAGACATTCAGTAGAAACCGTATTTTGAATTTTGGATTTTGATTTTTTTTCTGGCTATCATTATGTGGTACAAAACTTTTACATGAGATATTCAGTGCTTTATTATAAAATAGGCTTTGTGTTAGATGATTTTGTCCAACTGTATGCTGATATAAACGTTCTGAGCATGGTTAAGGTAAGCTAGGCCAAGCTATGATGTTCGGCAGGTTAGGTGTATTAAGTGCATTTTCGACTTAAGATATTTTCAATATACGATGAGTTATTTGGGACATAACCCCATCATAAATCGAGGAGCATCTGTAGTCTCAATGTTGTGAATGCCTACCCATTCTGGTCAAAGCCATAATTTGATTCTTTGTAATGTCAATGAGATACTTAAGGTCACTAAAAGAGAAAATGTTTTAATACCTTTTGTTCACTATTCAATAAATACAGTAGGCAAACACTATTACTGCACCCTGTTCATTTTTCTACCTCAGAAAAGTCCTGATCTCCAGAGCAGGCTTTGCTTCCTTGGTGTTTTGGGGCAGGAGCGAAGAGGGATTTCTGTGTCAAGATTCCTGAACAAAAAGGGTCCAAGCATGGATTAGTTGGTTGGACTCATTTTTCCTCAACATAGAAATGTGGTGTACAGGAGCGGGCTTAATAGCCCTTCATCTATTAATGCAGTAATTATTTGGTTTTGTCAGGAGGTACAGGACTCAGTTAAAATTTTTCCTAATACTCTTTATGGTAGATTGTATAATTGTTCATAAATACTCTACTACCCTTTGGGGTAATTACACTTCCTGCCTCATTGATGCTTTGTCATGTGACTTGATTTGGCCAATGAATGCAAGTAGAAGTGGTATGTCTTTTGGGTAGAAATGTTTAGAGCCACCACCTGGTTTGCCTGTTTTCTCTTCCCTCTGCTACTATGACTGTTCCATCAGCCTGGATCTCAAAGTGAAAAATATGTAGAATGTAGAGCCTAGTCACTTTGTGATGAACATGTAGAGAGCACAAGAAATGTAACTTTGTTTTTAACCAGATTTTAGGATGGTTTGTTACCACAGCATAACCAAACTTGTCCTGATTGATAGATAACTATAACAAGAAAGCAAGATTGTCTTGCTTTATTAGGAAAACTTAAATACCTCTTGGAATATAATTTAAAAATATTTTAAAATTGAACAGATTTTATGCCTATTTCATTTATTGAAATTTGTAATGAATAAATACTTAATCTTAATGGGTTTTCAATTGTAAGTTTTACTGTATTGGGATTAAGAGAGTTTCCAAATATTTGCCCAAAAGCATATGTTTCAGCTTGGCAGTTTTTCAATTTGATATTTTAACTTGACTGTTATTTAATGGCAAGAAGTTGTAAATGGAGTGTGCTTAAGAAACTTTTTTTTCTTTTCCAGCTTCTTGGACATTTAATGATTGTTGGCAAGAAATGTGCTGCTGATCTGGGCCTGAAGAAGGGTTATCGAATGGTGGTGAATGAAGGTTCAGATGGGGGACAGTCTGTCTATCATGTTCATCTGCATGTTCTTGGAGGTCGGCAGATGAATTGGCCTCCTGGTTAAGCATGTTTTGGGGATAATTTTCCCTTCTCTAGGCAATGATCAAATTTGCAAGATCCAATATGTTAAATAACACACTTATTTTTGCCTGTGTATGGAGAGATTGAGGAAGTAATTTTAAAAAACCCATACATAATAAAAGACATTGTTGCATGGTTTACAGTCTCTGAATTCTGCATTTGATTTATTATTTTAAAAATATATTTGTTGGAATGTGTGAAGGTGGGTTCATAATTTTGGAGGTTTCTTGTTTTTTCTTCCCATGGAGGACCCAACATATGAACATTGCATTGTTATAATATTGTGAGCAGTCTTTGAAGACGTATTATGAGAGTTCATAAATTTAGCTTAAACTTTGAAGTATTCTTTCAGGCTAAATTATAAGTCCAGATTAGATTTCATTAATCTAATTCTCTCATTTTTTTAAGAACTAGGAGTATCGATGTGATTGATCCAGAATGTGAGTTTTAGGTCTAGAAACAATGGTTTATGTTCAGCCTATGTGGACTCTTGGAGTAATTTAGAAGGGATGAAAGTAGGTTTGTTACACAATCTTTGATGACCATATGAAGCCATATATTGGTATTTCCTTGCTATCTAAACTCCATCTGAATATTTAGAGACTTGAAAATGTTTTGCCTAGAATTCACTTTTCCATTGAAAACTATTCAGTTTTAAATGTGTATGTACACATTAGCAAAAATATTTAAGTTGTGCATGAATCTGGCTATGTGGAGTGGGCAAGGGAACCTTAGGGTCTGAATTCTTGTATAGACTGACAAACCAAACCTGTTTTTAGTCTTACCATATACCCTAGCCTTTCTAAGGTTCTACAAGGCAAATAGCTTTGTTTCTTGGTTTTCTTTTATGTAGATAATCTCCAGCTTCCAAAATTTAATACTTCTTATCTTTTTTTGTCACCTCTCCCATTCTTTTTGTGTTTATGGATTTCTTCCATTTTTAATCTCTGAAAAAGACTGTTTTAGTGGGGTTTTGATAGTTGAAAGTGGTTTTTCTTTAAAATTTCTTTTCTTAGTGATTTTTAAATAGTTTTTTGGTGGGAGCAGGGAAATTGGCTCTTCATATGTAACAATTTTTTTCCAATTTGTCATTTGTCTCCTTTGCTTATGGTCTTTAAAATATTTGTATAGTTAATGCATCAATTTTTAATTTATTTCATAAAGCCTTTCCCACCCCAAGAGGATTTTAAAACATCATTCCTTTTTACTAGTATTTTTATGGCTTTTTATTTAATATTAGGGGAAGGACTGAGGAGGAGTTTTGGCGGGATTTGTGCCACAATAAAGAATGAAATAATGAGAAGCCTTTGTGTTAGTGTAAGAGGGTTGGCTTTGCTTAATTGAGGCATATTGTCTTTCCCAATGATTTAGTCAAGCCAATGTTAATATTTAATAAATCAGGTACACAACCACTGAATTGTCTTGCTGGTTCTGTCCGTGACCTTTCTGCCTTAAACTGTCTTGAGGTGGATGGTTTTTTTGTGTTTTTTGTTTGTGAGACATGGTCTCGCTCTGTTGCCCGGGCTAGAGTGCAGTGGTGTCATCATAGCTCACTACAGCCTCAAACTCATAGACTCAAGCGATCCTCCCACCTCATCCTCCTAAGTAGCTGGGATTACAAGCATGTTCCACAGCTCCTGACAAATTAGGGTTTTTAAAATTTTTTATTTTTGAGTTGTTAGAGTTCTTTATATATTCTAGATATTACGCATCTGTAAACCAGGAAATGGGCTCTCACCAGACATTGAATCTGCTGGTGCCTTGATCTTAGACTTCCCAGACTCCAGAACTGTGAGAAATTACTGTTGTTTGTAAGCCACCCAGTCTATGGTATTCTGTTATAGCAGCATGAATAGCCAAAGATACTCACTTTGGGGGAAGTCAGCTGCTATTGCCGAGGACACTCAAGCAGCCCAGTGGAAAGGCCTATGTTGAGAGGAACTGAGGCCTGCCAACAGCTAGCAACAATACGTCAGCTATGTGAATAAACCATCTTGGAAGCAGATCCCCCAGCCCCGGTTGAGTCTTCAGATGATTGTGGTCCTGATCAATATCTGACTACAACTTCATGAGAGACCCCAGGGCAGAAAAACCTGGCTAATTTCCCAAATTCCTGACCCACAGAAATTGAGAGAGAATATTAGTTTTAGTCACTAAGTTTTGAGGTAATTTGTTATATACCAGTGATAACCCAAACACTGTTCTCTTTATTTTTTAGCATACTAAACTGCATTTCCCTGTATCCTTTTCAGCTGTGTGCAGCCATATGCCTGTAATCTTGTCAGTGAGATGTGTGAGGAACTGATGTATGCCATGTCCAAGCCCCTGACAAATCTCCCATGCTCTACCTCATGCTTTTTCTTTTCCTTTGTCTGTTGTCAAGATACAGAAAGGATCCAGCAGAGGAGATTGAGTCCCTGAACCACTGATTGGAGCAGTGTTCTTCACACTCCTGACCCACATTGGATTTTATTTGTTAAGCCACTGAAAATTTCAGGGTTTAAGTAATAAGAGTATTTACTGTAATTAATACAAAACCTATGATTCAGGAGGGGTGGAACTTACTCTCCTATATATGGTGGCTTGGGATTTTAATAATCATAGCAGCCTGTTTGATTGTTGTTCTGCCCTTATCTGGGAGGTTGAGACTGCCACGGTAAGATGGGTTAGAACTTGGAGATAACAATTGAGCTTAAAAGCCAGTTTTTGCGGGCACTGTAGTAGCACAGCTTGATTGAATTGATCTGAGAGGGAGGCTAAATGAGAAATGATTCCTATCTTTCATATTAAGTGTTACATTTTAGCACTGAAGTGAGTTTTCGGTCGTTCAAGGGACTTAGTTTATCATTGAAATAATTTGCTTGAGTAAGCCACTGAGAAAATCAAAGTGGTCTTTAATCCTTATTTTTAAATGTATACTTTTCATTTGTGTAGGTTAGAATTAGTCTGCATAACACAAAAAACAGGTTTAAACAGGACAGAGTCTTGTTTTTCTCTCAAGTTATAGAAGTCCTGAGGTAGCAGTCCAGGGCTCTTCTGGCAGCTTCATAATTTCAGCAAGAATTCAGGCTCCTATCTTTCTGCTCTGCCATTCTTAGCACTTGATTTTTTTATCCTCAAGGTCACCTTGTGACTCACTTGACTGATGCAGCTCCAGCTATCATATCCTCCCATCAAAAAATAAGAAGAAAGGAAAATGGCAAAAAGTCATGTCAGCTTTACGTTCCTTTTAAAAGGAGCTTTTACAGATGTCCCTCAAGACGTCCTACTTACACATCATTGGACCTCAGCAAGGTATAGGACAGGCTAGGGTACCTTGATGCCCAGAATAAAACTAGAAAGGAGTATAGGTGGAGTAGATGTTGAGAGACAGGTCACAGTCTGTGTCCCATCACTGATAGCAGTGTTCATGACTGCAGAAAAGCAGCCAGGCATTCTTGGACTTTGCCCAAGTGCTGAAAAGACTGTTTCAAGTAGCCACAATTTGGCTGTATTTACTCTTCTCTCCAATACTGAGTCAAGACCAGGAGGCATTTTGTTAACCACTAACTATTTTCTGTGAATAATAGTAGTAGTGGGTGCAACTTTAATTCCAACTAAAGCTCCTCCTTTGCTGTACTCATTTCTGGTGCTTTGTCATACTGATTACAATTTTCTTCTATTTATGTTATGGTTTATAAAATAATAAGTAAAGTTTCAAAAGTCCTTTTCTTATGGCATGGGTTTTAGTTAAAGAGAACAAAAGGTGGTTAGACCTTTCTCTTTCAGAGTCACAGAGTAAGAAACACTCCCAAACTTGTTAGGAGACCATTTCTCTTTCAAGTATGTACTGCAAGTATGGCAAGTGCTGATTCAAACTGCATTATCTATCAGTCTTTTCACTCCACTCTAAAGCAAAGTATTTGAGGGCACTGGCTGATGATAGTAATTCCTCCTTGAATTGTTTCCTATGATATACAGGATCATTTAATAAAGAGATTTTTGCCTATAACAGCTCATTGTTTTTTTCTGAGTGTATTTATTATAATTATAGCCAATTCTATATGCTTTTCAGAAATAGAGACTTGTATTATATATGCATTTGCATATCTAGAGTAAAAATTTTGATGTTTCTATAGCTGACAGGTCTTATTTTAGACCAAAGATTAGTTTGCACTTATCCTAAAAAGTATGTGATTGGTTTAACATGAATTTACTGTACTTTGTTTGAAAATGTCCTGAAAGCTTGGGTGGCTTCATGTTACTTTTTTAAAAGTCAGGACTTTTGAGGTATAAATACAATAAAGGTTACTATTTTGAAGTGTACAGCTTGATGAATTTGACCATAATCAAGATATGGAATGTTTTAATCATTCTAAAAAGACTTGTTAGGAGACCATTTTATAATCCATGTAAGAGACGATGGTAGCTTGGATTAGTATGGTAGTGACAGAGCTGATGAGAAGTGATCAGATTCAGCATGTGTTTTGAAAATCAGAGCTGGTAGGATTTGCCAGGGGGTGAAATATGGGGGTGAGAAAAAGAGGGGAGTCAAGGATTTATTCTCAAGATTCTGTGGGCCAACAGGGTTTTTTTCTGTGCTGCTTTTGCCTGATCTTAGGCATGCTGCTGCATTCTGTTGAAGGTTAGAAAGTCCAAGATGACACCCTCAGGTGTCTCACAGTGGGTACTTGCAGTTAGCTGGGGTATCTGGATTCCTATCTGTATGGCCCCTCATTCTCCTGTAAGCTAGACTGGTTTCCTTACGTGGGGGTCACAGAGTAAGAAACACTCCCAAACTTAGTTTAAAGCAATTGCAAATTATTATTTCACATGATTTTGTGGGTTGGTTGGGCAGTTCTACTTATCTCACCTGGACTCACTCATGCAACTATATCCAGCTGAGGGGTTGGCAGGGGGATGGATTTAGGTGGGACAGCTGGGATGGTCTGATCTCTTTCCATGTTGTCTTTCACCCTCAGCTTCTTCATAGCTTACTGTTCTCAGGGCAGCATTCTGAGAGGGCAAACAGGTGGTGCAGTGTCTCACAAGGCCTAGGCTTCCAAACTCTCATAATGTCACTTCCACCACATTCTGTTGGTTAAAGCAAGTTAAAAGGCCAACCCAGATTAAACGGTTTTGAGAAATAGGCTTTACTTCTGCATGAGAGAAGGAGAAAAGTTGCATTGCAAATGGGCATGCATACTAGGATGGGAGGAAGTTATATCCATTAGACAGTCTATCCCACCACCATTATGTTGTTAACTGGGCTTTCTTTCTCTCCTGCTATTGAGACTAATTGTTTCTGTATCTCTGTGTGACTTGAGTTCATACTTCCTAAGAGAGAGGACAGGGGCTCCTAAGGCTTAAACCTGGGGCCAGAACACCTCATAAGCTGCAGAATAGCCTATAAATGACTGATCAGCTTTCACTGTGGTAAGGCAATCTGATATGGTGGCCACTGCATAAAAAACTCTTAAAGACTCCTATAGAAAGGGGCAGGGGGTGTGGCAGGTCCTCTGAAGCTTTCCTGAAGGGGTCAATATTGGGACCTTGCTTGACCAGTAAGTGGCAGCTGAAAATAGGTATAGTGGGTACAGATATCAGCCTACCATTCAAGTGTGTGGGAAATATACCTCTCTTTGTTTTTCTGTAACAACTTTTCTGTTTTGAGTCTCTGATCCATTATGGTCAAAGACACTTAAGTTTAGTCAATTTGGAGCTTTCCCCTGCATCCCTTGGGTTGTATGTAATTTCTGGAGGGTCTTATAGAGTGCCATGGCATCAGAAGGTGCCATCCAGTCCTCTTTGTTACTGGTCTCTACAGTCTACCTGAGACTTTTGTTTCCTCATTTAATCCTTGTTCATGGATTCCTGTAGGCTGACATTTTGTAATAATGATTACCCTTATTAGGATAGTATTAAGATAAGGTTATGAAAGTATTATGATAATATTAGTAGCAATTCCTATTTATTTAGTGCCTGCTATGAGAGAGGCACTGTGCTATGTGTATTAAATATGATATTGCTAAAAAACTGTGCATCTATTACATCCTATGGCATTTGCTCAGAGCATTATATTTGTAGTGGATACTTATAATAATTGACATCCAGCTTTTGCACCCCCTTTCTATTTGAGGAATTCTGTGACTTCCAAAAGAGAAGTTGAAATGAACAGACATCTAGTATTCTAGCTCCTCTGCCAGCTGGGATGTAGGCCCTTGACTTAGGCTCTGCCGATCAGATGTACTCATCTGGGATTTTGAATTTGAAACTAATGACACAAAGAAACAAGGACAGTGGAGATTTCTTTCTGGTGTCAGTGGCAGCAGCATCAAGTTGGCAGGCATAACAGCGTCTGTGTTGCCAACCCTTGGATCCAGTGTTGAATACCAGAGATGACAGCAGCGTAAACCTCGGTTCTTATGTTCAGTTGCAGTGGTAGCAGCGTCCCAGTAGATTGGCTCTCTAGTTCTATTTTGGTTGTGGTATTATCTGCATAGTTTCTTTTTATTCCTGCCTATTTTCCCAGTTAATCTGTGAATCATTCATTAGTTTCAAGAAATTAATTGATGGAGAAATTCTTAGCAGGAATGGTTGTAGGCAATAGATCCTCAGGGAAAGGTGGGGTGGGGTGGTGGAGAGCTGGGACTGGTTAATTGACCTGGTTTGGGATGAAGACATTGGATTTTCGCAGCCCGTGGCAAATGGTAGCAAAATAGCTAATTAAGTCATTCCTTTGATCATCTATAGTGATGTGCCAATTGAGGGCAGGCTTTAGGCTTCCAAATGCTATTACCATAGGACCATATAAAGGGTAGGCATGAAATTTGAGGACTGTGGAGATATTGTGACTGCTTCTAATATTGCTGAACATCTTAAGGAAAGAATAATAAGCTAAGATTTCTAAATTATAAGCTCAAGTTATCAATTAAAACTCAGGGACTTTCTGTGACTCTGCTATAAAAATTTGAAAGAGATTCTGTAAGATATAAGCTGTTGCAGCTGAAGAACTGAAATAGTTGTAAGCCAAACACAACGTTTGATCCTTAAGGTTGCCAAATTTTATTAGTTTAATATATAGCTTTATATAGTCTTCTGTGAGGAAGTTAGGATATTGATTAGGAAAGAGTGAGTGGTATCTAAATATTTGGAATTAACTACAGTGGAGAATTTGGCTGACTCAGACCACCTCAAATTCACAACCTACTGAACCTCCCTTGTCAGGCGGAGTGGCCTCTCCTTTTGTGTGGAAGCTATTTTTTATTGCTTGAAGACCCTTTCTCAATTGCTTCTCTTATATACTGCAGCTGTTCCTGTGCCTCTCTCTTTAAAAGAACAGGGAACTCTCTCATGCCTGATTCACTTCCATGCACCTCTTGCATTGCTTTCTCTCCCGCTTTCTTTGTAATTATGTGTCAGAAGATCCCAAGAAATCCTAAATGGTACATTGGGCCCATCCTCAGAATTGTAGAAAGAGAAGTTGCCAGGCAAAACTAGCACCTTCTGTTATTGACAGGGATGAAGAAAGGCTGGTGGCACCCAAGAGTTAATAATCTAAAAGTAAATAAAAAAGATAAAAAACAGACCCTAAAATCAAATACAAAGAGAACCAAATGAAGTCAACTGTGTATAAGTAGTAAACACATACACAGAAAATATAGTTCAAGTTACATTTGAACACAGCATGCTGATTCTATATCCTTAATAGGATATAGTCTAAGGACAAGGACACATGCAAAGAAATCTTGAAGTTTACCTCAGGGTCTTGTTGGGGTTGTGTGAAAGGTGAGAAAGGGGAAGGTGAGACAGAACCCCTATGAAGTTGAAAAGTATCAGTATACACTGATGATTAAAAAAAAAAACAACTAGACTGTTCACTGTAAAGGTCTAATGACAGTAAACACTACATGATACTCAGTTCTTGGTTTTTAAATACCAGTCTCTACTAGAAGGTATCAGGATTCCTTGTAAACAATGGCTGATTCCAGGTGTGGGGCAGGGGAAGTTCAAGGTGAGCATGGGGTGTCTTGCTGTGTGTGTAAGCTGGGAAGTGGAATTGCACAAAGACTGATGAGGTCATGTCAAAAAAACATAGGAGTTTGGTTGAAGGGGCTCCCAGTGGACAAATTTGGTATAACTTAAGCATAACAATAATTGATAGTCATAATACATGGAAAAATAAATCTGAATCTATACTGATATGAGAGAAAGAGAGAGGATGGCTGTTTTAAAAACAAAAGTGCAAACTAGTAAACATAGAAGAAATGATCAAATAAAAAAATAATCATTTTGCAGCTCAAAAGTTGATTAAGGCAAGGATCATCAATGCATGCTAACACCATTGGATGAAAAATGTGGGGGGACATGGTCTTAAAGTATCACTTCCAAATAATTTACCAATTAAAAAGGGGAAAGGTATACTTCATTTACGGTAAAAAGATCTGATAGCACATTAAATATGTTAACAAAAATAGCATCAACAATTGTGATGCAATAATAAGTACACTGCACCATTTAGGTATTATTCTTGCCAGAGATGTTTAATCTGAATCTCATAACGAGGAAACAATCAGATAAATCCTCAAATCTAGAATGTGGGAGATTGTATAAGAAATTGGACTGAACTCTTCAAAACAGTCAATGTCATGAGAAACATCAATACCACCGCCCACTACCAACATCATAAACAACAAATACCACCACAAAAAGGTATGGGAACTGTTCTAGATTAAAAGAGCCTAAAGAGACTTAACATAATGCAATGTATTAATAATGATCAGATCTTGGATTAAAAAACATCTACAAAAGACATTTCTGGGACAATTGGGGAAATTTGAATACATACTATACATTAGATGACATTATTGAATAGTTAATTTTCCTAGATAGATAATTGTGTTGTGGTTTTATAGGAGAATGTCCTATTCTTAAGGGATGCAAGCTGAAGTATTTAGGGGTAAAGTGAAGTGTAAGGATGTCTGAAACTTACCATTAGCAGTCACTCTCCATTTCCCCCCAAACCCACCTACCCCAGCCCTGGGCAGCCACTAATCTATTTTCTGTCTTTATGGATTCACCTATTCTGAACATTTCATGTAAATGGTGTAATACAGTATGTGGTCTTTTATGACTAGCTTCTTTCATTTAGCATCCATGTTGTAGCTTGTATCAGTAACTTCATTCCTTTTTATTGCTGACGAATATTCCATTGTTTAGATATGTCACATTTTGTCTATCCATTCATCAGTTGATGGACATTTGGGTTGTTTCCACATTTGGCTATTATGAATAATGTTGCTATGAACATTCATGGACAAGTTTTTGTGTGGATATATGTTTTTACTTCTCTTAGTTGTATGCCTGGGAGTGGAGGTGTTCATATGATTACTCAATTGGTCATATGGTTATTCTATGTTTATCAACCCTTTGAAGAACTGCCAAACTTTTCCAAAGTGGCTGAGCCATTTTACAATCCCACCAGCAGTGGATGAGGGTTCCAGTTTCCCTACGTACTGGCCAACACACTGCCTCTTTGATTATAGTTATCCTAGTGGGTGTGAATTTGTATCTCATTGTGGTTTTGATTGGCATTTCTCTGATAGCTAATGATGTTGAGCAACTTTTAATGTGCTTATTGAACATTTATATATCTTCTTTGGAGAAATGTCTATTCAGATCATTTGCCCCCTTTAGGAAAGAGACTTTATTTTTTAAGAGAAGTTTTGGGTTCACAGAAAATTGAGAAAGTACAGAGATTTCCCATATATCCCTTGCCCCACACATACACAGTCTCCCCCATTATTAACATTCCCCACCAGAGTGGTACATGTGTTACAATTGATGAACACATCATAATCACACAAAGTCCATAGTTTAGGGTTCACTCTTGGTGTTGTACATTCTATGGGTTTGGATAAGTGTATAATGACATGTCTCTACAATTATAGTATCATACAGAGTATTTTCACTGCTCTAGTAATCTGTCATTTGCCCATTTTAAAAATTAGGTTACTTGTCTTTTTATTATTAAGTTGTAAGAGTTCTTTATATATTCTGGATACTAGATCCTTATCAGATATATGAACTGCCTAAATTTTCTATCATGCTCTGGGTTGTCTTTTACCTTTTTTCATGGTGTCCTTTGAAGCACAATAATTTTTAATTTTGATGATTTCCAGTTTATTTTTTCCCTTGTTATATTTTTTGTGTCATATCTAAGAAACCATTGCTGAATCAAGGTCACAAGTTTTTACGCCTATGTTTTCTTTAAAAATTTATATAGTTTTAGTTCTTACATTTACATCTTTGATCCATTTTAGGTTTTTGTATATGGTGTGAGGCTTGACTTCATTGTTTTGCATATGGCTGTCCAGTTGTTTCAGTACTATTTGTTGAAAAGACTATTCCTTCCCTATTTAATTGTCTTGGCACCTGTTTTGGGAAAATCCTGGAACAGTATAGAAAAACTGGCCCCCAAACTGAGATGGAGCTGAGAGACCAAAGAATGACTCAGACAAGTCCAGCTTGGCGAGTCAGATGAGTTTATTAGAGCTTACCTATACACTCAGTCCTCGCACAGGAGTTCTCCAGGCACTCACTCCTGGGCGGCACAAGAGTTCTTCAGAAAGTAAAACAGCCTACCTGTGGTGTCGCCTTAAATCTCTTCCCAGTGAGTGATGCAGAGCTCTTACATTGTATCATCGCATGTTCACATTCAAACAAATCAAGCATGTGCAGTACAATCATCATGTGCCTTCATACAACCCATGTTACATTAAGGATATTGAAATTCACCACTAGGCGGAGATTTTAGTATTACAATTAGCTAAAGGGTATAATAGGTCAGCTAAAGGAGTTTTAAAGCAGTCTTAAAGCAGTCAGGGCTGGTTCCCACCAGTTGCCTCTGCCTCAAGAAAGTGCTAAGGCACATCTCTTGTGCCTCCTAACTATCTTTTGGCATTTACTTAATCTATTTTGTAACAATTTTGTTGAGCACTCCAAGCTAGCACAGCACAGTGTTCCTCTTTGGTGGGAAACTTGCATTTTCCCCTCAGCACCCTTGTTAAAATCAATTGGCCATAAATGTGAGGATATATTTCTGGACTCTCAATTCTATTCCATTGATCTATATGTTTATACTTATGCCTGTACCATACTGTGTTAATTCCTGCAGCCTTGTTTTAAGTTTTGAAACTGGAAAGCATGAGTCCTTCAATGTTGTTTTCAAGATTATTTGACTATTCTGGGTCCCTTGCATTTCTACATGAATTTTTTTAAAAAAATAGGCTTTACTTTTAGAGCAGTTTTAGGTTCATGGCAAAATTGAGTGGTAGTAAGTATAGGCAGTTCCTACATGCCTCCTCTCCCCACCCCCAAAGCACAGCCTTCCCCGCTATCCACATTCTGCACCAGAGTGGTACTTTGTTACGAACCATGAAGCTACATTGACGCATCATTATCACCCAAAGTTCATAGTTTACATTAGGGCTCACTCTTAGTGTTGTACATTCTATGGGTTTTGACAAATGTATAATGACATGTATCTACCATTACAATATTAAACAGAATGATTTCACTGTCCTAACAATCCTCTGTGCTCCACCTTTTCATTTCTTCCTCCCCACTAACTCCTGGCAACCACTGATCTTTTTACTGTCTCCATACATAGTTTTGCCTTTTTCAGAATGTCGTATTGTTGGAGTCATAATTTATGACTCCTTTTTAGATTGCTTTCTTTCAATTAGCAACATGCATTTAAGGTTCCTTTATGTCTTTCTGTGGCTTGATAGCTCATTTCTTTTTAGCTCTGAATAATATTCCAAATATACCACAGTTTATTTATTCATTCTACTGAAGGACATCTTGGTTGCTTCCAAGTTTTGGCAATTATGAATGAAGCTGCTGTAAACAGCCGTGTGCAGGTTTTTGTGTGGACATAAGTTTTCAACCTATTTGAGTAAATACCCAGGAGCATGATTGCTGCATTTTATTATAAGAGTATGTTTTGTTTTGTAAGAAACTGCCAAATTGTCCTCAAAAGCGGCTGTGCCATTTTGCATCCCCACCAGCACTGAATGAGAGTTTCTGATGCTCCACATCCTCACCAGCATTTGGCACTGTCGGTATGTTGGATTTTGGCCATTCTCATAGCTAGTGGTAGCTCATTGTTTTAATTTGCAACTTCCTAATGACATATGATGTTGAGCATCTTTTCATATGCTTATTACCATCTGTATAACTTTCGTGAGGTATATGTTCAGGTCTTTTGTCCATTTTTAATTGGGTTGTTTGTTTTCTTATTGCTGAGGTTTAAGAGTTCTTTGTATATTTTGGATAATAGTCCTTTATCAGATATATCTTTTGCAAATATTTTCTCCTAGTCTGTGGCTTGTCTTTTTATTTTCTCAACAGTATCTTTAGCAGAGAAGAAATTTTTAATTTTAATGAATTCCAGTTTATCAATTATTTCTTTCAAGAATTGTGCCTTTGTTGTTATAGCTAAAAAGTCACTGACAAACCCAAGGTCATCTAGATTTTGTCCTAGTTAGCTTCCGGGAGTTTTATAGTTTTGCGTTTTACATTTACATCTGTGATCCATTTTAAGTTAATTTTTTTGCTTTAAAAATGTTCATAATTTTTCTCTTTTAAAAAAATCTTTTTATTTTTAGTTATTATGGGTACATAATAGTTGTATATATTTATAGGGTACATGTGATGTGTTGATACAGACATACAATGTGTATTAATCAAACCAGGGTAATTGGGGTGTTCATTACCTCAGGCATTTATCATTTCTTTGTTTTATGTACATTCTACTTCAACTCTTTTAGTTATTTTAAAGTATACCCTAACTTATTGTTGATTATAGTCGCTTTGTTGTGCTATCAAATATTGTTCATTCTACATTTTGAGTTAATTTTTGTGAAGGGCATAAGGTCAGTGTCTAGGTTCATGTGGATGTCCAGTTGTTCCAGCACCATTTACTGAAAAGACTTTCTTTTCTCCATTGTATTGTCTTTGCTTCTTTGTCAAAGATCAGTTGACTATATTTATGTGGGTCTATTTCTGGGCTCTCTATTCTGTTCCATTGATCAAATTGCCTATTCTTTCACAGTACCACACTGTCTTGATTACTGTAGCTTTATAGTAAGTCTTGAAGTTGGGTAATGTCAGCCTTCTGACTTGTTCTCCTTCAATGTCATGTTGGCTATTCTGGGTCTTTTACCTCTCCATATGAATGTAAGAATCAGTTTGTCAACATCCACAAAACAACTTGCTGGGATTTTAATTGGGATTGCGTTGAATCTATAGATCAAATTGGGAAGAACTGACATCTTGACAGTATTGAGTTTTCCTATCATGCATGGAATATCTCTTCATTTATTTCTTTGATTTATTTCATCAGAGTTTTTGTAGCATTCCTCATATAGATCTTGTACATATTTTACTAGATTTATACCTAAATATTTCATTTTTTGGATGCTAATATAAGTGATATTGTGTTTTTGAGTTCAAGTTCCACTTGCTCATTGCTGGCATATAGGAAAGTGGGTGACTTTTGTGTGTTACTCTTACATCCTATAACCTTGCTATAAGCACTTATTCGTTCCAGGAGTTGTTTTGTTGGTCATTTCAGATTTTCAACATGAACACATATGTCATCTGTGAACAAAGACAATCTTTTATTTCTTCCTTTCCAATCAGTACATCTTTTAATCCTTTCTTGTCTTATTGCATTAGGTGGGGCTTTCAGTATGATATTGAAAAGGAATGGTAAGAAGCAACATCCTTTGTTCCTGATCTTAACAAGAAAACACGTAGTTTCTCACAGTTAAGTATGTGGTCAGATCAAGGTCTTTTGTACATGTTTTATATCAAGTTGAGGAAATTCCCCTCTATTCCTAATTTGCTGGGGTTTTTTTCTTTTTAACATGAATGGGTGTTGGATTTGTCAAATGCTGCTTCTGCATATATTGATAGGATCACGTGATTTTTCTTCTTTAGCTTGTTGATGTGATAGATTATGTTAATTGACTTTCAAATGTTAAACCAGACTTGCATACCTGGAATAAATTCCACTTGGTCATGTGGTCATGGTGTATAATTCCTTATATACATTGTTGGCTTCAATTTGCTAATATTTTGTTGAGGATTTTTACATTTATGTTCATGAGAGATATTGGTCTGTAGTTTTCTTTTCATGTAATACCTTTATCTGGTTTTGGTATTAGGGTAATACTAGCCACAGAATGAGTTAGGAAGTATTCTCTCTGCTTCTATATTCTGGAAAAATTGTAGAGAATTGGTATAATTTCTTCCTTAAATGTTTGGTAGAACTCACTAGTGAAGCCATCTGGACATGGTGCTTTCTATTTTGGAAGATTATTAATAATTGATTCAACTTCTTTAATAGATACAGGCCTATTCAGATTGTCTGTCTTCTTGTGTGAGTTTTGGCAGATTACGTCTTTCCAGGAATTGGTCCATTTCATCAGGTTACCAAATTATGTGAACATAGAGTTGTTTATAGTATTCCTTTATTATCCTCTTAATGTCCATGGGATCTCTAGTGATGTTCTCCTTTTCATTTCTGATGTTAGTAATTTGTGCTGTCTTTTTTTTTTTTTTTTTAGTAAGCTTACCTGGAGGCTTTTTGATTGTATTGATCTTTTTAAAAAATAAGCTTTTGTTTTCAGTGATTTTTCTATATTGATTTTTTAATTTTAATTTCATTGATTTCTGCTTTAGTTTTTATTTCTTTACTTTTGCTTACTTCGGATTTTACTTTTCTTTTTTTAGTTTACTAAGGTGGAAATTTAGATCATTGATTTTAGATCTTTCTTTTCTAATATGTACATTCACTGCTATAAACTTCCCTCTCAACACTGCTTTCACTGCATCACACAAATTTTGATTATTTGTATTTTCATTTTCATTTACTTCAAAATATTTTAAAGATTTTCTTGCGATTTCTTCTTTTACTCATGTGTCTGTATGAATTTTTGGATTAGCTTGTCAATTTCTATAAAGAAGCCAGTTGGAATTCTTACTCTTCAATGACTAAACATATTTTAGAATCAGTACTCCTGCTGTGAATAGCACCAGCTGTTCCTGAAAATACCATGGTCCAAAGGACACAACTAGGTGTAAGATTAATAAGAATCTTACCCTTGAGAGCAACAGTTTATTCCTTTTTAATTGTACTATTGTCACATCACATTAGACTCTTATATTTGGCCACACAGTACAGTTGGGTTCAGGAGAGCATAAGGCTTTTGCTAGAATGCATTTTGTCGTTCAATACAACTTTTTTGTGGAACACACTTTTGTTATCACAGAAAATAAGTTAGGTTCTACTTCAAGAATTTTTTCTCTGGGTTTTTGTTGATACTGTGATTTAAAAAAAATTTCTGCTATAATAAAAAAATAATCACATTGATATTCCTTTCTGAAGCTCAGGAAATGCCTCATTCAATTATTTATTTGCTGTTAACTACTGCTAGGCAGAAGACAAAGGAATGAATTCTCTCCTTGTTGGAAATAATTGACCAGGCTTTCCATGTTGTATATGTTTTTCAGTTTGTATTACTTTTACTCCATCGAATATGGCTATAAATGAATTCAGGGAAAGAAGATGGATATCAGAGAATAGCTTACGTTTGCTGGAGGATACGATTTTTCTTAAGATTGTGATATTGTTCTTTTGTCTTCAAGATCCAACTATTTGGTGTGCTTAGGATAATGTAATAGCTTTTGTTACTTACTCTTTTGAAATTCTAATGAATAACATTTCTCTTTAGAAAATATGAATTACCTTGGTGGAGTATGGTGGCTCATGCCTGTAGTCCTGGCACTTTGGGAGGCTGAGGTGTGAGGATCACTTGGGGCCGTGAGTTCGAGACCAGCCTGAGCAACATAGTGAGATCTTGTCTCTACAAAATATAGAAAAATGAGCTGGGTGTGGTGGTGTGTGCCTGTAGTCCCAGCTACTTGGGAGACTGAGGCAGGAGGATCGCTTGAGCCCAGGAGTTTGAAGTTATAGTGAGATATGATGACACTACTCCACTCTAGCCAGGGCAACACAGTGAGACCTTGTCTTAAAAAAAAAAAAAAGGAAAGAAGAAAATATAAGTTACCTTGTATTAGAATCTCCAAGAAGACCCCCAATAAATAGCATCCTTCTTTTTATTCTGAGGTTTGGACAAATTGAGAAAATAAAACAAATGGTAAATATAGAGGCCAACATTTTGATGACACCTTAATGATTTTTTCAGCTTTTTTTTTAATTTCAGAATATCATGGGGGATTTTTTCAGCTTTATCAAGGTATAATTCACAAATAAAAATTGTATATATTTAAGATGTACACCTTGATGTTTGGTATACATATACGTTGTAAAATAATCACCACAATCAAGTTCATTAACATATCTATCACCTTACAAGTTATCAAGTTACCCGTTTCTTCTTTTTTTTTGTGATGAGAACACTTCACTTTTATTATTGATAGAAGTGAGGTTGGAGGATGTGATTCTAGGTCTGTAGCTAACCCAGGAGGAGAGGTTAAGGGATGGGGGAAGAACAGGGAACATGAGTTTCTTGAGAGCATCTGGGCTTGTGAGAAGAACAAGAGAATTCGCATAGTGGTTATTCTTCACAGATTTATCAATCAGATAAATCACTCCACTACCTTGGGATGGAGTGACAAAAGGGGGAAGAGTGTGCTTTGGAAAAAGCCCTCTTCATGGAAACCAGGAGTAGAGAAAAGGAATTCCATTCCTACATTCCCCAGATTTCTGTTCTTTTAATCCACTGATTTAGCTACTAAGCCTATAGTAAACCAGGGCTGTTCTTGGTTCTGTCCGCCTTCGTAAAACTGTTCCCTCCCAAACCAACCACTTCTTTTATGGACATGATTCTGTGATTGTTAGTGGGAGTTTAGATTTTTGGCCCCACAAGGCTAGGAAATGGGTGAGAAAAATACATTTATTAAATCAACACCAAAGCCACTCCATTTCAAAGGCTGAAAAAAATTCTTTATTTTCCATCCCAAATTATGTTCAATCACATTGCCCAGTGAAGCATATGAGAGGTTCTGCATGAGACTGAATGAAAATATTGATACTCTAATAATAAAAACCCTGAAAATATGGAACTGCTTCAAATATGAATACAAATCTTCTTTTATTATCAAATTTTCAGAGAGAAATGGAAGTCCAGAGATAAAATTGCCTTGCAAGTTTAAGTCCAGAGACAATTGAGTACAAAGGAGTTAAAATACAAAATCAAATTCTCTTGCTCTTGTCAGTTAAAAATCCAAAGTCTAAAATTCTTCAAATCTAAAACCCATCCTCTTTTCCTACTTGATTTTAGCCAGGGGCTTTATGCTTGAGTGGGACTGGGGTTCCTTCTGTAGCCATGGTTTCATTTGGCTTTAATGCAAGGGATGTGCTTTCTTTAGGATTTCAAAATAATACCTGTTTAGAACCAAGTTTCTCCTGAGCCTCCCACTTGAAAAAGTTCAAGGCTCTATTATAGCCACAAATTTAGAAAAGATGTCCTGCCCCAAGAGCAGAAAATGAAGGAAGGCCAGACCCCAGTCTGCTTCAGCTCCAATGAACTCAGAAGATGAGTGTTGACTGAAAAAGTCACAAAATCTATAAATTTAGAAAGGAGGCTTTATTCCTAAGAGAGGGTACCACAACCTGCAGGTGGGAAGAGGAGCCTCCCACCGAAACCAAAAAATGAGCAGTTGGAGGGAGAGGTAAAGGTACAGAAATTTATGCTGAGCAGGGTGGTTGGATATACACATTTAATAGGCTGTATTTATGAAAGGAGAAACACGCACGTGCACAATTGAGCTTCATGCTACTTCACGGGTCTCACGTTCAGAAAATGGTGGTGTTAGTATGATTCGAGGGTGAGTTTTCTGCCTTCTGATGTCAAAATGTGTCACAGAGGACACGAAAACCTCTCTGTACAGCCTCATAGACTGTACCCCCCACCGCATGGTCAGTGGCCTCTTGCCAGGAAAGAATCCTGGTCAGTTGTGCTGAAACTGCAAAAAAGGAGGAGTGGCATTAGGCGGGGCATTGAAATCGGTGGTGGAACAAGTTTTTCCAAAGGGCTGGTTCTGTCTAACCCTTAGGGAAGAAAGGCTAATGGTGGTTAATGAGACGGTGTGTTTGATCTCCCATCCTGTCATGGCCAGGAACTCAGTTTTAAGGTTTCTCTGAGGTCCCCTTGGCCAAGAGGGGTCTGCTCAGTTGGCTGGGGGGCTTAGGATTTTGTTTTTATTTTTCATGGGGAATGCATGAGCCGTACCGTGGAGCGTTTCAAGCAGGAGAAAACCCATACTCAATCACTCCCCAACTCTCAGAACACTCACATCTGGTCTTTCCCCTTTGTCTCCTAAGGAGAAACAACATAGGAGGACACTCCTTAGAATATAACTCCCCAACTCTTAGTTTCTAAGAAACTGCCCTAGGTCAGTTACTTATTTCTCATCCCCTTACAAGTACAGGACCTCAGTGATAACCTGATTTTAATCATGAGGGCACCTGGACAACAGGCATGCTGGTGGAGTCTTAACAACCGGCTTGTGTGAGGAAAGATTTGACTTGCAATGTTTGCTGATTTCTGTGCTGTAAATACTCCCACCATGGCTGATTTCAGCCTGTCAACTGAAAGTGAAGTTGGGAGCAGATGTGCAGCAGCACAGCATTGCACAGTATTTCCACCACACACATACGATAGACGTAAATAATCCTCAAGAACATAGATAATAGCAAAATTATAGTAAAATAATTAGGAAGTGACTATGTTTATTTATTGCTTTAAATAAACTTTTCATTTTGAAATAATCATAGACTCACAAGAAGTTACAACATAGCACAGGGAGGTTCTGTGTACTGTCAACTTCAGTAACAAACAGAGAGAGGCTCTCTAAAAGACAAGATACTTATTCTGGAATAGAGCATTGCAATGGGAATATGCATGCCATAGTAAATTATGAGGTAAAGGAAGACAAAGGTTTTTAAAGAAAAAAATGAGCAGAATTACACAATTGTTTTGGAATAGTTATCCTTGGCTACAAGCATCAATAATGAGGGTGATGCCAGCCTGAGGTTGGGCAGGCAGTTGCTGGGCAGATGTCCTTGCAGAAGTATTTTTTGTATAAGGTTGCAATGGTTTTTGTGCAAAGTTGTGGCCTTTGTAGAGTCTTTTTTGTTATCAGACATACAAGCCTGAGAACCCTCTTCATAGCCTTCCCTGGCTCTGTCAGGGTTTTCTGAACATTAGTGACTCCATTTTGATTCTGACAACTTTCACAGTACACATTCTCCAGCTTCCCCCAATGGTAGTATCTTACTTAATTATACATTACAAAGCCAGGAAATTTGGGATTTTATTGCCTTTGTTTTTGTTTTTGAAATTTAAGGAAATTTTAAGTTGTGCTAAAATACACATAAAATTTACCATCTTAACCATTTATTAGTATACAATTCAGTAGTGTTAAGTATATTCACATTGTTGTAAAACAGATCTCCAGAACTTTCTCATCTTGCAAAACTGAAACTCTGTACCCATTAAGCACTGACTCCCCACTTTCTTCTTCCCCCAGCCCCTGGCAACCACCTTCTACTTTCTATCGGTATGAATTTGACTGTCTAGTTATCTTATATAAATGGAACCTGGTATCTGTCTTTTTGCGACTGCCTTATTTCTCTTAGCATAATGTCCTCAAGGTTCATCCAGGTTGTAGCATATGTCAGAATTTCCTTCCTTTTTAGGCTAAATAATATTCCATTGTATATATATAGCACATTTTGCTTATCCATATTCAACTGTCCATGGACACTTGGTTGCTTCTACCTTTTGGCTATTGTGAATAATGCTGCTATAAACATGGGCATTGCCTTTTAAAAAATACAACACTTAATTATGAGTTTATATAATTTAATTTTTAATAATGGCTGTATTTTACAACTAGTTTGCAAAATTCCTAAAAATTTAACAATTGGCTATTGAGGGTCACTATACCAGCTCTAGCGTATCAGTGGATCTGAGTCACTTCAGGCATGAGAATGGGCACTATTTATTTCAATATAGTGACAGAGGAGAACTCTAACACTTCTCCTCCTGTTTTGTCCCACGCCAAAGCCACCACGCCCTGCACACGCCATTTCAAAGCGCTTCCCCCATCACAGAATTCTGTTTTCCTTCTCCATATACTTGGGGTTGATCTTGTGGAAGGGGGCCAGTGTTCCTGATAGTTCAGCATCTTGTCCTTATATATTTCTACCTTTTCCAATGATGTTTTCAATCGTGAAGCAAGGTAATAGAATGCCCGCCCCTTTTATAGGAGTATGATTTGCTAATACTGTGTTCCATGCTTGCTGGTGCCCTATTCACGGAGGAGAGAGCGTGTTCGTGCCTTGTGAGTGAATCTTTCTTGTTATCTCAAGGGCATTTCCGGGGGATAGGTGTCTTTTCACTTGTCTACCGTGATTTTCTTCTTCTAGACAATTGCCAATCTCTGGATGAAGGGGCTCATCCTGGGAGGCTTTGTGGGCTACTTCAGTTTCCCTGAATGTCTAATTAGGGCAGAGAATTGCTGCTTCCATTGCAAATTGGGAGAATGGGCTTTAGGAATTAATAAAGATACTGCTCAAGTAGAGCAAAGAAGGCCTTATTTTAGTCATGTTTTGTATTTGAGTGTTAAATTTCCAGAAAATGTTTGATATTTTTTTTTCCATGTGCAGCATACAATTAGAAGTTATAGTAGGCCACTTACATGGTACAATTATACTTTTGGGGAATGCTATTCATAACTATTAGTCATGTACTTTGGGGACTCATTAAATTTGATTTAGGTGACATATTAAAAAATTCATAGATTTGATAGGATGTTGTAGTCGATCTCTATTTTTCTGCAAGGAAGAATGTGAGAAATGTAGCATTTTATGAGGCAGTAAGAGACTAAATAGAAGGGAAAAGCCCAGGAAGGCAGGTGTGCAAGACTAGCTGGCAAGTCTGTGTGACCCAGGAGGACATGCCAGGAAGTATGCAGAATAGCCTAATTCCCTGAGGCTCACTGGAGACTGCACACCCAGCCTGCTGGGTGTGTTCACTTTTTTACTCTTCTTAGGGGATATGTGACAATTTTGGGCAAGAGAGCTTCTTCTCCCCACTGGGTATTGCTTATGACTTGGTACATTTGCTAATCATTTTAGTGAAGCTTTACAAGTGTGTTCCTGTGCATCTTTTGCTGATTACACAGGGTATACCAACCAGTACATTTGATCATTTACTTAATGAATAAATTTATCTTGATGTTCCCACCACTTATTCCACCAATGTGCTATTTCTTCTTAGGGAATAGACATTGCTTCCTGTTCGATAAGCAGGTCCTGGGCAGAAAGTCTTACGTGCAAGAGTATTATTTAGGTGTATTAGAAAAAACTTGGTCTGGCATCACAGCTTACGCCTGTAATCCTACCATTCTGAGAGGCCTAGGTTGGAAGATCCCTGAGGTCAGGAGTTTGAGACTAGTCTGAGCAAGACCCGTATCTACTAAAAATAGAAAAAATTAGCCGGGTGTGGTGGCTCATACCTGTAGTCCCAGTTACTGAGACAGGAGGATTACTTGAGCCCAGGAGTTTGAGGTTGCCGCGAGCTGTCGGTGATGCCACTGCACTCTAGCCGGGTGACAGAGCAGGACCCCGTCTCAAACAAAACAAAACAAACAAAACAAAACAAAAAACCACAAAAAACCTGAGAGACAAATTTTAGCAATAAATACAGGTTTTTTTTTTTTTGTGGCCAGCCCCCCACCCCACCCCTTGCATTATTTGCAAGGAAATTCAGCTTTCAGTGACTCACTGAATTGAGAGAACAAACTGTAGGTATAGCTCAGCAAATGACAGTCAATAGTTCTAATTAGATGACATTTGGGTTAGTTCTGATTTAGAAAAAAAAAGATGTTCCTGTCTTTTGGTAAAGGAAGCCAGGATGTTCTTATTATTCCTGGTTTATTTGGGAATGCAAGGCTTTTAGAAATTTCAGTCTTTTTTTACAGACTCTGTATGCAAACTTGCTTAGCTGAATGGTGGACAGAGTTAGGCGAAGGGGTAAAATGTCAGTTTTTGTTTCTTAGGTGGCTAAAATTTATTAATGTAAAATTTGGAGGAAAGTACTGATTCTAACTATTTTTTATTTTATTTTTTTAGAGATGGGTCTCACCATGTTGCCCAGGCTGGCCTGGAAGTCCTGGGCTCGAGGGATCCTCCCACCTTAGCCTCTCCAACAGCTGGGACTACACGTGCGTGCTGCTGCACCCAGCTTGACTCTAACTGTTCTGTAAGTGTCTTATAAAGACACGTGCGTGTGCAGACACACATACACACACACACACGCACACCCTCGATTACGAGAATCTTATCACCTGTGGTAGAACTAGGAATGCTGTTCATCTTTGGGCTCAGAAGAGAAGGAGTAGCAGTTGGGAAAATCAGAAAAAGATTGAAGAGGCTCCTGGATTCATCCACACCCCTATACACCCCTACACTCTTCTCCAGAAACATGCACCGTCCTTCCTTAGTTTGTCACATCATCTCTTCTTTTTAACTACATGAATTTCCACAAAAATTAAGATTCATTTGGGTTAATGAATATCGTCATTAAAAATATGAAAAATCTGGAGGGTTATAGTCGAGATGAGTGAGAACTTTTGCTTATTTCTTCTGAGCCACGTGGAGCTCAGCTCTCAGGCTAATATATGTAGCTACACCATGTTTATTTACTTAGAGTATATAAGAGATTCATGAATTAACACACATTATAAAAAGTCACAATAATTTGGGTATATAAGGAGTACAAATGCAATCCACTTATGTACCTCCTTAATTTCTGCCCCCCGTAGGTCTAAGCACACATATATGTTTTTCACTTAGCAATATGTTTTGAAGATCTTTCTAGACCAGTTTACACAGATTAGTTAAAATTTAAAGAAATTGTTGCATAATATCACATTGGGTGGAAGTAAAAAATTATATACTAAAAGCTCAGCTTTGGTTAAAATGAGAGTAAAAAGAATCATAGTTTCCAGGTCTCAATGGTATTTAATAAGAAATCTTGAGGGAAAAAAACCAAAAGAGGACGAAGCTATTTATCAGGTTAATTTCCAAAAGGAAGGAAAGGAAGGAAGATAAAGTATTTCTTACATTTGCTAATCCCAAGAACATAATAGACAAGACTTGTAGCCAAAGGTTCTTTAAGTTTAATTTTATGTGTGTTCTTCTCTTGCAAATATGATTATAGTTTTAAAAAAAATTTTGATATGTGATACCAGCTACTAAAGGTTATAACTTGTAAATTTAAGTAAATACAGAATAGACTTTTTATAGGAAATTGTAATTTGCTGTAAGGAATTGTATAATATTTGTTTAGGAGATTAAAAATTTTCACTAACCTTGTGATAATTAATCCATTAATATGATCTCACTCATCTTCTTATAATTAAACACATTTGATATATATATTTTGTAAATTCTCTTGCCAGGCAATGGAAAATATCTAGATTCAGAATTGTAGGTAGGCTTTTCTTCTTGCTGGTTGACCAAGTTTTAAAAATTTGTGTCTATAGAAGATTTATTTTCCAAAACAAAATACAAAATTTTATTCTTTAATGACAGTATGAAAGTACCATAATCTACTTAGTCACTCTCCTACTGATGAGCATTTAGGTTGATTTCTACATTTAACTATTACAACATCCTGCAACAAATATCTTGCTACACTTTTTGTTTTTTAAAGACAGAGTCTCACTCTGTTGCTCAGGCTGGAGTGTAGTGGTGCTATCATACCTCACTGCAGCCTCAAACTCCTGGGTTCACGCAATCCTCCTGCCTCAGCCTCCCAAGTAGCTAGGACTATAGGTGTGCACCCCCATATTCTGCTAATTTTTTATTTTTTGTAGAGATGGGGTCTTGCAATGTTGCCCAGGCTGGTCTCAAACTCCTGGCCTCAAGTGCTCCTCCTGCCTCGGCCTCCCAAAGTGTGCAATGCCATGGTTTTTATTAATATTTTATTCACAAAGATGTGTAACTCTTGTCAAAATCTAATTTTAGAACCCTTTCTTCACTCCAAAAGGAAACCTTGTACCCATTAGCAGTTACGCCACCTTACCGGCAATTCCCAGTCTCCTAGCATTAGGCAGTCGCTAATCTACTTTCTGTCTCTGTAGGTTTGCCTATTCTGGACATTTCACATAAGCAGAATCATACAATATATGGTCTTTCATGTCTGGCTTCTTTCACTTACACGCATTTTCAAGATTCATCTGCACTGTACCTTGTATCAGTATTTCATTCCTTTTAATGATTGCATAATATCCCATTGAATGGCTTATACCACATTTCATTTATCTGTTTATCAGTTAATGGATGGACATTTGGGTTGTTTCCACTTTTTGGCTATTATGAATAATGCTGCTATTATATGTGTGGACAAGTATTTTGTGGACATATGTTTTTGTTTCTCTAGGAGTGGAATTGCTGGGTCTCATGGTAAGTCTATGTTTAACATTTTGAGAAACTGCCAAACTGTTTTCTGCAGTGGCTGCGCCATTTTACATTCCCATCAGCAAGGTATGAAGGTTGAGTTTCTCCATATCATTACCAACACTTGCCTGTCCTTTTGATTCCAGCCATCCTAGTGGGTGTGAGATGGCATCTCATTGTGATTTTGGTTTGCATTTCCCCAATGACTAATGATGGTGAGTGTCTTTTCACTATGTACTTATAGGCCATTTGCGTATCTTCTTTGGAGAAAAGTCTAGATTCTTCACCTACTTTTAAACTGGGTGGTCTTTTTACTATTGAGTTGTGCAAGTTCTTCATATATTCTGGTTACAAGTACCTTATCAGATATATGGTTTGCAAATATTTTCCTCCCATTCTGTTGGAGTGGTATTTTCACTCCAACATTGCATTCTTATCGATCTTTTAATTATTGTCAATCTGATAGGCAGAAAGGGCTTCCCATTAACGATTTGCATTCCATTTTCCCCAGGTAGAACAGATTTTTATACATTTATTAGCTATTAATAGTGTTTGTAATGTGTGTTGCCTGGTTCTGTATTTTTGCCAAGTTTTGTTTGATCCTTTCTTTTAAAAAATCTGGTTAGTGTTTGATTGAATATTTTGTTTGAGCTTCCTTCCTTGCTGTTATACCTTAGTAAGGACCTGGAAGGATAGGTTTGGATTTTTCAGGCTGTGGGATTTCCTCTAGAATGTGGCACTGCAGGGAAGGCTGGCTCCACCACCCAGCTCTGGGACTCCCCTTCTTTCCTTCTTTTCCAGTGGCAGCTCTGCCCTGCCCCGCATAGCGAGGGGCTCGTGCACAGCATGTGGACACTTCTGCTCTCACGACCACGCTTCTTCCATGTCCCCGCAAAGGACACCTCCCCCCTTATATATCCTGTACACTGGGCAGCTCAGGTACCTGTAGAAGGGGGCAGATTCTGGGTGGGCATGTCCCCATGGTCCCGTGGATTCCTAGCTCCAGGCCCTAGGCAGAGGGCTGAGCTAGAGAAGGTTCAGAGCAGAACCTCAACGTGTGAGGCCTGGGGGAGGGTCCGTCTTGCAGGGATCTAATGATTAAACATTTTGTAACAAAAAATGCTATACTAAAAATAAATGCTATTATTATTAGCCTTTAAATGGGAAAACCCATCACAATTTCCATACAATGGACTTGCCGGTTATCTTTTTATAACTCACTTATAAGTTTGGAGCTATGTTTTGTCAAATCCATATTAATTTGATCCTAGTCCTTGCATTTGTTCATTTCTGGTTATAGTTATAAACTGTCACACAAACACAGTGAGTCTGAAGTTGGGAATTTTATTTATTTTTCATTTTTTTAAGACAAGGTCTCACTTTATTGCCTGGGGTAAAATGCAGTAGCATCATCATAACTCACTGCAACCTCAAACACCTGCGCTCAAGCGATTCTCCCACCTCGGCCTCCCAAAAGGCTAGGATTACAGGTGTGAGCCACTGTGCCCAGCTAGGTAACTTTATTTTTGAAAATATAAAGTATATAAAATATCTTGATTTCTAGGAGCTTGCTGGGGAAATAAAAAATTTAGTCTGCAGTTTTCAAAACTAATTCATCATGATATTGAAGGTTGCAAATCTAACTGATGGTCAGTGTTAGCCCCATAGTGACCAAACAAACAAAAACAAAACAAAAAGCCCCAAACACTAACCAAAACAAAACCAAAGCAAAAAACTAAAATAAACAAAGAAAGAAATCTAATAACAAATAAGCAAACAAAAACCAGGCAGAAAGTAGCTGGCTTGTTAAGATCAAGCCATAGGAACCCAGAAATCTTTGTGTCAGTGAAATAAGTGCCACACAAGGAGTTAGGATACTTGGACTTGGATTCTGACTCTTACTTGAGGAGGTCTGGGGCTTACCTATTTACCTAAAGGTCTTTGAGGTGCCTTGTGTACCATGAGGTTCCCTGTCTCCCTCAGAACATTGTGTTAGGAGCAACAGAAGACGCTTATGCAAAAGCACTTTGAAAAGTATAAAGAACTAGTGCCTATCTCATGGGTTTGTCGTGAAGAGTAAATAAATTAACATTTACCTGGTGCCTGACATATAATAATTGCTCAATTTATGTTAATTATTACTGTTATTCCGGCATTTCACCTTTAACCCACACTCATGTTTTATACACCGTCAAATGACATTTCATCTTGGAAAAATTAGAAGATATATATGTAGGAACATTAAATTCAACTTTACAAGTGGATAAATTAAAAACCATTTGACATTTGCAAATCACTTTCCCTTTAAGTCATTTATAGCTTATACTTTGGCATCAAGTAATGCTCTACAGAAAATATAAATATTTAGCATGGATTTCTTATTAAAAGAGAAGCCTCTGGATTTTATTTGTACTTTGCCTGTTTCTATGACTGTTTTTATTAGCTGATTTTGAGTTCTGAGCAACGTCTTCTCATGCACTTCTCGGTATTTCCACAGGGGGGCAGAGCAGCATCATTAAATTAACACTAGTCTTGCTGAGCTGTTGGAATGCCAAGTCCACTGGCCTTTACCTTACTGGATCGTGCAGTCTGTTGTGAAACTCCGTGAATGCTTTTTTTGTTGAAGTTGTGCTTATTAAATTTACGAGTCCTCTGAGCACTTGGTGTATGTGTATGTTTGTGTTCATGTACGTGTGTGTTCGACATACTCAGAAGAACAACTTAACGTTCACTCTGTCAAACTGCCTTTCATTTTGTCTGATGGATTCCTCTGAGAAATGTGAGAGAATCCGAGTTTTATCCTTGAGAAAATCACTGGTTTTGCTGTTGTGACTCAGAAGTGTCCCTTTGAGAAACCAGCAACTTGATTCTGCTGCTGGTCTTTTCACTTCTTAGGTGTAGAATTGAAATTGCAAAAGGAGGTATACAAGGTTTAAACATTGTTGTCCTTTATACAGGGATCTAGACATCTTGTCAAAGCTATCCCTGCAACCTGACTTCTAGACTAGTCTGTAGGTATGCACTGGGAAACTAAAAAATAGCAAAAATATATATTGTAAATGGGGATACATAGGCAAAATTCTCAAATTACTGTTTAGTAGTAAACCTAATCGCATACTACTAATTTTTTTTGAAAGATAGCATTTACCTTACTACCTTATTCCATAAAGCCTAGGACCTTCACTGACACCAGTATTTTTTCTATGACTTGATTAATGCCAAAAAACCAAAAAAGGCTTTCTAACTCCTAACTTGAGCAAGATAGAGTTTTTTTTGGGGGGTGGGTTGGGTAGGTATTTGTATGTTTAAGGTCTTTTTTGGCAGACCAGCATACAAATCAACAAGTGTTTGTTTAATACTATGTATTGAACACTCTGCTAATAGGGAGGATTTCAAACCAGCAAGGAATGTAGATTTTACAAATATATAGTTTGGTTGGGAGTTAAGATATAGGAGGTAAGACCTCCAGATATTGAAGAACTATTAGCATCCTAAATTTTTACCCCTGCAAATGGATAAACATAAGGTTTTTCCAGTTTTAAAATTTTGATTCTATAATTTAGACGATAAAGAAAAAGAATAAAAAAAGATGCTAAATTTTATGGCACAATTGTAAGTACTACTTTGGAAGATTAAAGGTTGATATTTGGGTTCCAAAATTGTTACTAATGATTAATTAAATTATAAAAGGAAGTTTTGTCGTTTTCCTTCCTTTTGGGAAAAAAAACACAATCAGAGGTTTTCTAACTTCTGTGGGCTTTTTACTATTTTCTCAACAATAGTTACTTGGGATAAAAATTGAGCATTGTAAACAGTTCTCAATGCCTATTTTAGGTATGTTAATTATATTAAAATCTAGCCTTCATTTGAATTCAATCAACAAGTATTTTGGGAACCACCTACCATGTGCAAGGTACAGGGAATGCAAAGACAAATAAGAATAGGGCCTTATTGTTCTACGTTATTCATGTTGACTTTATTATATTTATTGTGTTTTTTAAAGAAAAGTACTAGTTGTGGAATATGCTCTGTCTACTCTTCTCTCCCTTGAGATAACAAAAACATAGGGAATGATTTTCTTGTGTGTCCACATAAAAGAATCATAGTATCTGTGGCTTCTCAGAAGTCAGAGGCTGTTCTCAAACCATAGTTTTAATATTGGCACAATCCTCCTCTGTACAAATGTCTTCCAAATCCACAACCCTAGCTTTGAACACTTCTGAATTTCAGCCACAAATCTCCAACCACTTAGTGGAAGTGAACTTGGATACCCTGTTCACCTCAGCTGAACTTACCAATAAACTGTCATCGTCATCCCCCCTCCTCTGTCAAAAGTGTTTGCAATGGTGAATACCATCATTGTTGTGTTCACCTGGAGTTGAAATTTTGGCGTTGTCTTAGACTCCCCTCTCTTCCGTATATATCACGATCAGCCACCAAAGACTGTCGATTTTCACTTCATAACATCTCGCATATTAGATGCTTCCTTTTCACTTCTGAAGTCATCACTTTAAGTTTAAGCCCTTATCATCTGTCTCTTAGCCCCTCACCTCCAGACTTTCTGTCCTCTAATCTGTCTGGCCACCATTTCCATATTAGTCTTTGGAGAGTGCTACTTAGATCTCTAAAGACATTTCTACTTCAAAGATATTAGTATTATTATTATTTTGCATTGTGCAATGCCAATTGATTTTTCCTTTTAAAATATTTTTTAATTGACAAATAAATTGTTTTTTTGTTTGTGCATATGTTTATCATGCACAACATGTTTTGAAATATGCATACATTGTAGGATGGCTAACTTGAGCTAATTAACATGCATTTCCTCACATACTTATCATTTTTTTATGGTGAGAACATAAAATATGCACTCTCAGCAATTTTCAAGACTACAATACATTGTTATTAACTATAGTCACCAAGTTTTACAATACATCTCTTGAACTTATTCTTCCTATCCAACTGAAATTTTACATTTTTTGACCAACTTCTCCAAACCCTTCTCTTCCCTGGTAACCATCATTTTACTCCCTACTTCTACGAGTTCAACTTTTTTAGATTCTACATATAAGTGAGATCCTATGGTATTAGTCTTTTTATTCCTGGCTTATTTCGCTTAGCTTAATGTCCTCCAGGGTCTTCCATGTTGTCACAAATGAGAGGATTTCCTTATTTTTTAAGGTTGATTGGTATTCCATTGTGTATATTCACCACATTTTCTTTATCCATTCATCTGTTGATGGACATTTAGATTGATTCCATATCTTGGCTATTGTAAATAATACTGCAGTAAAAATAAAATAGTTCTATTTTTACTTTAAAAATTTTTGAGAAACCCCAGTTCAAAGATAAAATTCCATTTTTCTTCTACTCAAGAACATTAGAACTTCTCTGTTATTTAGAAGATTAAGCCCAAATTTGCATTCAAGGATTTCTACAGTCTGTTTCTAACATGCATATCCGATGCTGTCTTCCATTACACTTTTATCAGGACCTTCTGCAGCAGGTTTAGCAGTGTATTCATGGCTTACTACTCTTCCATACCTTGTTTATCTGCTTTGATTTTTTTCTCTGTATTCATGTATTTGTCACCTATTCAAGCTAAGCCCTGGTATCATTTTTTTCTTATCTTCTCCATTTGCAGTGATCTCGCCATTGACTGTATCAACAGCAATGTCTGTGCTCATATATGGCCTTGTTGCATGTGTGATATTTATAATTCTCCCCTTTAAATGGAGACTGCCCATTATTCTCTATATCCCTTCCCTAATGCAGATGAAACAGCTCTGAGTATGTATTTGTTGACCAGCCCACTGAATGAATGATTTAGTAAGTGGAGAATGTATGAAGAGCTGGGCCAAGCTGACTTGCACTCAAAGTTCTTCATATGATTTTGACCACTTAAAACTTCAAGAGTGGCATTATTTTCTTTTAAAATGCTTACACTGGACTGTAATCAAGTCATGAAGAAGAGACCATCTGTCCCTCTGGAAGAAATTCTGGGCTTGGGAAGTCAGTCAGGAAATTTCTGCTGGAGTGTCCAAAGGGCACATGTAGTCCTACATCCTTATGAATCTCAAGTCTGTGAATATTTTGTGAAGAGTCTAGGACATTTGCAGAGAGATAAAAGAGTTCAGGATTTGCCTTTGTTCTGTCTGGAAGAAATAGAAAACTAAAGGTTAAAGTCCTCTATCTTCTTCCCAGACTTTTGGGAAATGCCTTTACCTTGATGACACTAAGCAACCCTTTGCACTAGGCCAGGAAGCCTTGACAAATATCCACTGACATGCATTGGATATGTATCATTAGAGTTTTTAGCTGCAGTGCGGGATGCCATGTTCTTAGTGGTGTTTAAAGGCATGGCATGATTAGAATTATTTTGGGGTTCAGAGCTAAGAGTTTATCTGCCCAGATTGGCACACAAATAAGTCCATAGAATGTTTAAAGGATCTATTGAATAACTTCCTATGGGTAATGAAACTGAGAGGAAAACTGATTAACTAACTCTGTATCCTCTTTACTGACACTATTATGCATCCTTTAGGCTTGTGCATCTATATATTATATACACACGCATATATACGTATATAGGCGCCCCCCATGTCTTCTGTTTTTCTCCCACAGATCCACCTCATACTCTTAGGATGTTTATCTATAGTATTGTTATCAAAAGTTTGGCACTTGTCTCCTAGGTTGTATTAGAAGAACAAGGACAAGTGATTTGAGGAGAAGGAAAGGGAGGTTTATTAATTTGTCAATAAATGAGGGGTTGGTAGATTTTTGCCTTAAAGTACCAGTGTCCTTTTTATAAGCAGAAGTACAGAGTTTTTATTTTTTTAAATTAATTAATTAATTTTTTAAATTTATTTTTTAATTTCAGAATATCATGGGGGTACATCACTTTGGCCATACACATTGCCGCTGTTCTGCCCGTGTCAGAGCCACAATCGTGGTCATCCCCCAAACTGTGCTCCCCACATCCATTCAGTGAGAGTTTTTCCCATCCCTTCCACCCCCCTCCCGCCCGCCCGCCCTCAGATGAATGTTATTGCCCTGTGTGATGTAAGTGTTCATCAGTTAGTACCAGTTTGATGGTGAGTACCAGTGATGCTTGTTTTTCCAATCCTGCGACACTTCGCTTCGAAGAATGGGTTCTAGCTCCAACCAGGATAATACCAGATGTGTTAATTCACTGTTGTTCCTTATTGCTGAGTAATACTCCATGGTATACATATACCACATTTTATGATCCACTCGTGTATTGATGGGCACCTGGGTTGTTTCCACAACTTTGCAATTGTGAATTGTGCTGCTATGAACATTCAAGAGCCGATGTCTTTATTATAAAATGTCTTTTTTTCTTTTGGATAAATACCCAGTAGTGGGATTGCTGGGTCAAATGGTAATTCTACTTTTAATTCTTTGAGGTATCTCCATATTCTTTTCCATAGAGGTTGTACTAATTTGCAGTCCCACGAGCAGTGTATGAGTGTTCCTATCTGTCCACATCCCCGCCAACATTTGTTATTTGGGGATTTTTTGATATGAGCCAATCTCACTGGAGTTAAGTGATATCTCATTGTGGTTTTGATTTGCATTTCCCTGATGATTAGAGAAGTTGAGCACTTTTTTATGTTTGCTGGCCATCATTCTGTCTTCTTTGGAAAAGTTTTTGTTCATGTCCTTTGCCCATTTTTTAATAGGGTTGTTTGATTTTTTCTTGTTGATTTTCCTAAGTTCTGTATAGATTCTGGTTATCAGCCCTTTATCAGAGGTGTAGCATGCAAATATTTTCTCCCCATTCTGTAGGTTGTCTGTTCCCTCTAGTGATAGTTTCCTTGGCTGTGCAGAAGCTTTTCAATTTGATCAGGTCCCATGTATTTACTTTTGTTGCTGCTGTGATTGCTTTGGGGGTCTTCTTCATAAATTCTTTGCCTAGGCCAATGTCCGTAAGAGTTTTTCCAACGTTTTCTTCGAGAATTCTTATGCTTTCATGTCTTAGGTTTAGATCTGTTATCCATTGTGAATTGATTTTTGTGAGAGGTGAGAGGTGTGGGTCCAGTTTCAGTCTTCTACATATGGCCATCCAGTTTTCCCAGCACCATTTGTTGAATAGGGAATCTTTTCCCCAGTGTAAGTTTTTCTGGAATTTGTCAAAGATCAGGTGACTGTATGAAGTTGGTTTTATATTTGGGTTCTCAGTCCTGTTCCATTGGTCTACGTGTCTGTTCTTGTGCCAATACCATGCAGTTTTGGTTACTATAGCCTTGTAGTATAGTTTGAAATCTGGTAGACAGATGCCTCCCAATTTGTTCTTTTTTCTTAAGATTGCTTTGGCTAGATGGGGTCTTCTCTGGTTCCACACGAAGCGTAGAATTATTTTTTCTAGAACGGCAAAAAGTGATGTTGATATTTTGATAGGGATTGCATTGATTCTGTAAATTAATTTAGGTAGCAAAGCCATTTTTACTATGTTGACTCTGCCTATCCAAGAGCATGGTAGGGCTTTCCATCTATTTACATCCTCTGCAATTTCCTTTCTCAGTGTTTCATAATTCTCTCTATATAGGTTTTTGACCTCCTTAGTTAGATATGTTCCTAAATATTTAATTTTCTTTGTTGCTATTGCGAGAGGTATAGCATCTTTAATTTGTTTCTCGGCTTGATTGTTATTAGCATATATGAAGGCTATGGATTTGTGTGTATTAATTTTGTATCCTGAGACTTTGCTGAATTCATTTATCAATTCCAGTAATCTCTTGGTTGAATCTTTGGGGTTTTCTATGTATAATATCTTATCGTCTGTGAATAGTGAAAGTTTGACCTCTTCTGCCCCTATCTGGACGCCCCTGATTCCTCTGTCTTGTCTAATTGCTGTGGCCAGGACTTCCAGCACTATGTTGAAAAGAAGTGGAAATAGTGGGCACCCTTGTCTGGTGCCAGTTTTAAGGGGGAATGCCTTCAATTTTTCCCCATTCAGTATGATATTGGCTGTGGGTTTATCGTATATGGCTTTAACAGTTTCTAGGAATGAGCCATCTATGCCTATATTGTTAAGAGTTCTTATCATAAAAGGGTGCTGGATTTTGTCAAAAGCCTTTTCTGCATCTATTGAAAGGATTATATAATCTTTGTTCTTGCTTTTATTTATATGGTGAATGACATTTATAGATTTGCGTATGTTGAACCATCCCTGCATCTCGGGAATAAAGCCCACCTGCTCGTGATGGATTATTTTTTTGATGTACATTTGAATTCGGTTTGCAAGGATTTTATTGAGAATTTTTGCATCTATATTCATAAGGGATATTGGTCTGTAGTTTTCTTTTTTTGGTGTGTCCTTTCCTGGCTTTGGTATCAAGGTGATATTGGCTTCGTAGAATGAGTTTGGGAGGGTTCCATCCTTCTGGATATTTTCAAATAATTTCTGCAGTATAGGCACCAGTTCTTCTTTGTTGGCTTGGTAGAATTCAGGTGTGAACCCATCTGGTCCAGGACTTTTTTTTGTGGGTAGATTTTTAATTACTGCTTCAATTTCGGTGCTTGATATGGTCTGTTTAGAAATTCTGTTTCTTCCTAGTTGAGCCTAGGGAGGTAGTGTGTTTCTAAGAATTTGTCCATTTCCTCCACGTTTTCATGTTTGTGGGCATAGAGATTTTTGTAGTATTCGAAGATGATGTTTTGTATTTCCATGGTATCAGTTGTGACTTCTCCTTTTTCATTTCTAATTGAGCTTATTAGAGTCCTTTCCTTTCTGCTTCTGATCAACCTGGCAAGTGGCCTGTCTATTTTGTTTATCTTTTCAGAGAACCAACTTTTTGTTTCATTGATCTTCTGTATTGTTCTTTTGTTCTCGATTTCATTTAATTCTGCTCTGATTTTGGTTATTTCTTTTCTTCTGCTGGCTTTAGGATTGCTTTGCTCTTCCTTTTCCATTTCCTTAAAATGATTCGTTAGTTTACTGATTTGTGACTTTTCTGTCTTTTGGATGTGGGAATTTAGGGCGATAAGTTTTCCTCTCAGGACTGCTTTTGCTGTATCCCACAGATTTTGATAACTTGTGTCCCCATTATCATTTAGTTCGAAGAATCTTTTGATTTCAATTTGAATCTCCTCCTTGACCCAATAATCTTTCAGCAATAGATTGTTTAGTTTCCAAGTTTTTGGAGGAAGATGTGAGTTTCTGTTGGAATTGATCTCTAATTTTATTCTGCTGTGGTCTGAAAAGATACATGGTATGATTTCTATTTTTTTGAATTTGTTTAGATCTGTTTTGTGGCCTAGGATGTGGTCAATTTTAGAGAAAGTTCCATGAGCTGATGAGAAGACTGTATATTCAGTGTTATTTGGGTGGAGTGTTCTGTAGATATCTGTTAGGCCCAAATGTTCTAGAGTCCTGTTTAGGTCTTTTATTTCTCTATTTGTTTTTTGTTTGGAGGATCTGTCCAGTTCCGTCAGTGGGGTGTTGAAGTCCCCTGCTATTATGGCATTGCTGCTTATTATGTTGTCTAGATCTAGCAGTATTTGCTTTATGTACCTGGGTGCTCCTGTGTTGGGTGCATAAATGTTTAGGATTGTTAAATCCTCTTGTGAGAGTTTTCCCTTCACCACTATATAGTGTCCATTTTTGTCCTTCTTTACTTTTATTGCTTTAAAGTTTATGTCATCTGAAATGAGGATGGCTACTCTGGATTTCTTTTGGTTTCCATTAGCCTGGAAAATTGTATTCCATCCTTTCACCTTGAGTCTGAATGCATCTTTGTGTGTAAGGTGTGTTTCCTGAAGACAACAGATACTTGGTTTGTATTTTTTAATCCATTCGGCCAGCCTATGTCTCTTCAATGGGCAGTTCAAGCCATTTACATTTATTGAGAGAATTGATATTTGGGGTAAATTTCTGATTATTCTGTTGGGTGGTATCTTTTGTTTTACCTCTTGCGTCATTGTGGAATCTGGTTTCTGGAGTTTTAGCTTTTGCGTAGTTTTACATAGGTGGGTGTCTGTTGCTCTGTTTAGTGTATAATGCAGGCCTAAGCATTTCTTGAAAGGCCGGTCTGGATTTCGCAAATTCTATCAGTGATTGCTTATCTGGAAAGGTCTTTATTTCTCCCTCATATAAGAAGCTTAGTTTGGCAGGATACAGAATTCTGGGTTGACCTTTGTTTTGTTTTAGGAGATTGATGATGTCTCCCCATTCCCTTCTGGCTTGTAAGGTTTCAGCTGAGAAATCTGCAGTTAATCTGATCGGTTTCCCTTTGTAGGTTACCTGCTCTTTTCGTCTTACAGCTCTGAGGAGTGCCTCTTTTGTGTTTACTTTGGTCAGTCTAATAATTATGTGGCGTGGTGAATGTCTTTTCACATTGACTCTCCCAGGAGTCCTGTGTGCTTCTTGTACTTGGATATCGATATTTCTGGCTAAGCCATGGAAATTTTCCTCTATTTTTCCTTCAAATAAATTTTCCAGCCCATGCGAATTTTCTTCCTCTCCCTCAGGGATACCTATGATCCTTATGTTTGGCCTCTTTACATAATCCCACATTTCTTGGATGCTTTTTTCCTGCCTCTTGTTTTTGTGTTCTTTCTCTTCGGCTGATTTATTTAGCGCATAGGAGCTGTCTTCTAGCTCTGAAATTCTTTCTTCTGCATGGTCCAGCCTATTCTTAAGGCTTTCCACTGTGTTTTGTAGATCCTTGAGTGCTTCTTTCATTTCTAGGATTTCTATTTGATTTTTCCATAACATTCTATTTCTTTGGAGAATTTTTCATTCATTTCTTGCATTTTCCTTGTGGTTTCTTTGTGCTGGGATTCAATTTTCTCTTGAATTTCATTGAGCTTTCTTATAATCCATAAATGAAATTCCTCTTCTGTCATTCTACCCATTTCATTTGGGTTGGTATCCATTGCTGAGGAAGTGATAATTTCTTTTGGGGGTGACTTTTCACTCTGATTTTTCATGTTCCCTGAGTTCTTTCACTGGTTTTTTCTCATCTGGCCTCTTGGTCGAGAGCTGGGGGTGTTAGAGCTAGTTTATGGCCCTGTCACCAGGCCCACAATTATTGTTCCTTGGCAAAGCCAGGGAGAGAAGTAGTGGCCTGTATTGCCTTAGGTGTATTTTAGCAAGTTTGGTGGATCTTGAGTTAACTCTGACCTGTGGTCTTCTCCTCTTCCCAGTGGAGTGTGGTGAGAATGACCTCCCAGCTTGGGCTCTGAGCTAATGAATTGTACTTGAGGATATGAGTCCTCCACTCCCTATTAGTTAGGTATTCTGTTATGTCCATGGCAGACTCTGATTCCCCAGTTGGGGTATGCGAAAGCCCCGTGCTTTGGGAGGGGCCTTGTAGCTCCTAGGGGTTACTTTGACCCTGCTCCTCCTGAGGTGCAGGTAGAAACACAATTTCTTTTGGCTGCAGTGTGAGAGGTGAATTGGGAAAATTCTACACAGCTCAGAGGTTGCTCATCTAGCCACGTGTGTCTGCCCTTCTGATGTGTGTCTCCACGTGATACTGGTTGATAGGGGGATCTCCAATTTTGCACCACTTTTCCACCACTAGACCCCAATGCGAGGTGGGTGGCCGTCTCTATCCCCAGCAGTCTCCACCGGGGGGATGTTCCCACGGGGAGGGGGGAGTAGTGGCCGCTGGAAGCGCTCTTGGATGGCGTGAAATTCCCTATTGAAGTGGGCAGGATTATGGGGAGCTGCTCTGGTTCAGCCTGTGGCTCTTGAGGTATTTGGTTGTCATGGGAACCAGTAGTTATACCAAATGAATCACTGTAGCCAGCAACCTTCAAAATGAGAGATCTCTGGGGTACAGGAGGGCTGGGACCTGAAGGGCGGGCACTAGGACCAGCGCGGAGCAGACTTGTCAGAGGCCAGAGCCAGGGTAGCGGAACCAGATGGACGAGCTGTAAACTGTTTCCAATACACTACAGTTCCGGGATCTCGTCCCACCTGGGACCCACGGATGCAGCTGTCCCTGGCCACCAAAGGCAAAGCCTGTCTCGCCCCAGCGGAGGAGCCCCGGGCCGGGGCGGGGCGGAGCTAGAGACGCGGCTCACAGCTCCGGCGGGCGGCTGTAAAGATGGCGGCCGCCGCCAGCCTGGAGCGCAGCCGGGCTCCGATCGCGCCAGGAGCGCAGTTTTTCTCCGCCGGCCGCAGCGGCAGTTGTTAGCAGCCTCTAAGGGCGTGTCCCGCTCTCCGTTAAACTCCTGGGCCCAGTCCGCTGACTTCTAGTGGCGCAGTGCCGGCCTGCGGGTTCCCGCGCACTGACCCGGGAAGCTGTATCTCGGTCCCCGCCCAGTTCCTCCCCAGCCCTCAGCAGTCTCTGTATATTGCAGCTGCGAGTTGTGTCTGGCTCTCGCAACTTCCTCCTCTCCACAGGGCTCGCCGTCCCTAGCAACCGCTCTGTCCCAACTCTGGGCTTGTCCCTGACTGCGTGTATGGGGAGGCGCGTAACCGCTTGGGGGGCAGGTCACGCTGCGCCGACCTGGCGAGCGCGTCCTTCCCGCGCTTTGGGCTCTATTGTGCTCCGTGCGCCCTCCGATCTTTGTGAAAATTTTGTACCTGTTTTCTTGGGCTGGGCGATCGGCGTTGTTTCTCTGTAATTCGCAATGCTGTTTTCGGAGTGAGCGGTCCGTGCTCGCAGGCAGCCGCTGGCGTTCTTCACCTCCTTCCCTGGGAGCGGTGTGGTGGGAAGACCCTATCACACCGCCATTTTTTCTCCCACCATACAGAGTTTTTAAAAGGAGGCTTTTTAGTTTCAGGCTATTGTTGTTTAACTACAGTTGATGGTTCTGATCTATCTCATCTCCAGCAAAGACAATCTCATGACCTCCACCTGGACAATTCCATTGAGCCATCTCTTGTGGTACAAGAAAACATAGAACACTCCCCTGCCCTTCTGATTACTGGCCTCTGGCAGGGATGTAGGCTTTAATTTCCAAAAAGAGTGTGTGTGGGTGTTTTAAAAGAGACAGCTCGTAAAACATTTTACCCTTTTTCAGGCCATTTCCTCTGTTACATATTCCCCAGTGTCAATTTTATCCTTCCATATCTGTGGGAGGAGGGGCAATGTAGTCATCGAGCTCTTTCCTACTGAATTGGGGTGATGTTTTAGGTGGAAGGTTTATACTTATTTATGCCATTGTAAAGCTTTTGCAGTAGATTTACAAAGATAAAGAATGTGACAGACTACCAGGTGAAAAGGGCATAAGCAACAACTACAACCATAAGGATTGAAAGGTAGAATGGAGGACACTTGGGAAGAGAGATTTTACCCCACCTGGTATCTAAGACACCAACAGGACTGTGGGTCCTTACTGTCACCTTGCACACAATGTCTGATACAGGGCTGGGATAGAAAGAAACATGGGACCCCCAAATGCTGGGCTATATTATTTGTGCCCTGTAGATGCTCCGAGAGACTAGCTTCTGCAACTTCGGAAATCATATACAGGAACACCGAATGAGGTTTGGGATGGCAAACCCAGCAGCGAGGCAGATCAGCACAAGAAACGATAGCCTGGGAAATCCTTACTAAGGAGTTGTCTCTCCATCTTTTTTTTCTCTGAATAACTGAAGAGCTCTGGTAATCAGCTCAGTCTGTGACCACCAGATATCCAGCCCTTCATTGTCCATTGTCTGTAAAGTTGTTCCCATCAGTTAAAAGATCCCAATCTGGCTCTAGCATCAGCTGAAGATCTATCCTGCTAGAAGAGGTAGTCTCAAGAACCTCTAAACAGTCATGCTGCAAAGGTTCATTCTCTTTGGCTGGTAAGAGGGTGGCAGGATTGAGAGTAGACACAGTCTCTAATAACAATTCACAAGTAGCTGCTACTGCCCGGGGCAAGGAGGCTATCTTCTTACAGTGTCATCCAGTTACTTTGACAAGTAAGCCATTGGCCATGGGATGTCTCCCAGCACCTGTACTAAGACTCCAAGGCTCATTCCTTGGTTTTTTATGAATGTATAATTTAAACTCTTTCTGTAAGTCAGGCAACTCCAGAGCAGGGGCAGTCATAAGATTCTGCTTTAGTTTTTGAAAGGCATTTTGACAGTCTGTGGTCTAGATCAGGGGCTCCCCATCTGTCCCTTTAAGGGCTCCATACAAGGGCTTTGGTATCAGTCGAAAGTCTGGGATCCAGATGTGACAGAACCCCACCATTCATAGGAACCCGCACAGTTGTCACAGGTTCCCTTGCTAATTTGGAATCCTAGATAAGTAACCTGTCATTTGCAAATCTGTCCAATTGCAGATTCTGCAAGTCCCCTGCTAAGCTCCCATCAAACAGGGCAGGAGAGCCCTTTTAAACCCATGAGGCAACACAATCTAGCAGTGCCATGAGGCCAACTCTAGTCCTAGATTCTTGTCATTTAAATGTGTGCAATGGCAGTCTCCTGTATGTTTCACCAGCACCAATCAAATCCCCACTGTCAATTTCACCTGGAGCTCCTGTGGGGATATTTGGATTGGAGCCACTATTGAGGCAGGGGACCCTGGGCCCCCTCCTTCATTGTCTGAGCCTTGGCCTTGAAAAAAAGACCATTTGTTCTCCTGGGGGTTCTTTGTTACCTGGAGTCCTTTGCAATTTTGGGCAATGCAATTTCCAATGTTCTTTATTTTTACAAAAAGCACACTGATTATATATCAATCTGAGGTGACTTTGTGCTTTTTTTTTGACTATTGTAAAGGGCCCTGCTGGCTGTTCTTGGGCATTTAAGCCCCTATTTGATATTGTCATAAATTTCCCTGCCCGGGCTATGGCTATGGGTGCCCTCTGGCCAAATTGAGTTCCCTGCTGGGTCTTAGAAGGAGGGACCATTCTACCCCCAAGGTGGACCAGTTGCATCCTCCCCCACCCCCTCATGGTGCTGAGATGGCAGCAGCAGTGGCAGGCAGCAGTTGTCCCAGGCTTGGCTCTGTGCAGGCTATTTCCCAGGCCAGCTGCAGGGGCCCCATCAGCATGAGATTGAGCATGGCTGGGCGAGCCTGTGGATTGCCCCAGCTGTGGCTGGGACCAGTGCCTCCCAGCTGTGTTGTGTGTGCACCTGGGGGGGGGGTGGTTGGGCAGCAGGTGCTCCCTCTCTGCTCCCTGTTTTCCCCTCCCACTGGGTCTGCCCCCCCGGGGCTGCTATTCCACACAGCACCTTGCTTTGGTGGGTGCAGACCAGGGGAATCTGACTGTCCACCCAAAACAAAGCATCTCGAAGGTCCGCAGCAGTCGGGGCAGTGGGTAAAGGGCTCAGCAATCCAATCTGGTTACATATGGGATCTTGTCCCTTTCACCTGACCTTTGGCAAAATAATTCCAGTTGTAAGACAGTATAATAATTCAAAGTTTTATCTAACAGCCACTTCTCTTCACACTCCAGCACGTACATTGCATAACAATAACACTATTCTCTTTTAGACGTAGACTTATAGCTGTTAGTTGGCCATTCAGCCAAGATTCTCCCCAAGGGGCTTTCAGATGGAGCTTTCAGATGAAGCTTCTCTATGTTGAAACAAAACTCACAAGCAACAAACACGGACAATGAAACAATAATGTCGAGGCCTTCCAACAAATCGGAACCATCCAAATGAGAAACAAATTCTCAAACAAGAACCAACATCTAATCCAAAGGAGTACCAAATTCTCTCAAATGGGTACCAACATCTCCCAATCCCCCCAGGTTCTCTGAGAACCATACAAATGAGTTCTAAATCTAAACTGGGTTCCCTAGTTCCACTCAACCTTGTGACTTCTACCCCAAATGGTGCCTCCAAACAAATTCATTAGGAAGGTCTGAAAATCTCCCCCAAATGGCCAGAATCAAGGGTCTCAGTGTGTACGCCGGGGAACTTATTTAGACAAATGGCCTGGCATCCAGACACTTCCAAAATCCATTTCCTTTTCCTCAACAAAGTTAAAACTGGTCGGAGCTGCTTCTAATCTGGAGAAGGGAGAGATGGATGTTCCTTGGAGCTAATCAGGCTCTGGCAGCTGCTGGGGACAGTCCCTCACTCTCTTACCTGAAAAGGTGATGCCCCTACCCACGGCTTGACCCGGGGCTGCTTCCTGCTTCTTCAGTCATGGGCGCCATTTTACTGGGGCACTGATGGGCCCACCCAGGGATGCCAAATTCTGTTACTGAAAGTTTGGCACTTGTCCTTGAGGCCACATCAGAACAAGGACAAGTGGTTTGAGGAGAGGGCAAGGGAGGTTTATTAATTTGCCAGCAAATGAGGAGGTTGTCAGACTCCCGTCTTAAAGTACCAACATCCTCTCTATAAGCAGAAATACAGAACTTTTAAAGGGCTTTAAATTTTGGGTTGTTGTTTAACTATAGTTGATAGTTCTGATCTATCTCATCTCTGGTGAAAACAATCTTGTGACCTCCACCTGGACAATTCCATTGAGCCATCTCTTGCGGTACAAGAAAACAAAAAACACTTATGTGCCCTTCTGATTACTGGCGTCTGGCAGGGATGTAGGCTTTAATTCCCCAAAGGAGTGGGGGGGTGTTTTAAAGAGACAGCTCGTAAAACATTTTACCCTTTTCCAGGCCGTTTCCTCTGTTACAGTATCATTACTTATATGGGCTCCTATGCCCTATGGCTTCCAGTAGGATTTGACCAACACCCAAGGGGGCATAAGAGAAAAAGTGTAAGGTTAGGCTAATTATTCTCCTGGTCTCTTCCTTGCAAGGGCTGTTTCCCTCAACTAATTTCCTCACTTCTCTCAAGGCCTACTCCACATGACTCTTTCTCCTTTTGGGTTCTAGTACCCTTTCCCTCCCCGTATCTCCTTTGGCCAGGTTTGATAACAGCTCTTATACTTCTAACCTGGATTCTTACAGTCCTTCATTCCCTACACCTGTATGTTTGTTTGAAGACAAACCTTGATCACCAGGGTTGGACAGATTCTTTCAGTTAAATCACTCTCCAGGATTCCTTCCTTCACTGTGTGTAGAGTAGAACACTATATACCTGTTACCAGTGCCAGGGTTGGACACCAACTACGTGGAGGATAGCAAAGGTTATTACAGTACCAGCCACCAGGAATAGAAGTCCAAACACTTCTGCCCACTGCAACTTGGTATTGGAGTTGCCAAGGAAAACACAATACAGTCAAGCACTGGATGGAACAATGGTTTTACTCACATAAAGAAGGGACAGAGCAAGACAGCTCCAATAGTGTGTGTTGCAATTCACAATCACAAAGATGTGGAAATAACCCAAGTACCCATCAATACATAAGTGGATTAATAAAATGTTATATATGTATACCATGAAGTATTACTCAGCCATAAAAAAATGGTGAACCTTTTGTAACAACCTGGATGGAACCGGAGACCATCCTCCCAAGTGAAGTATCACAGGAATGGAAAAACAAACACCACATGTACTCACATGTGGAACTAAATGGTTAGCACTCATGTGCACATATGGTAGTAAAATTCAACAGAAATCAAGCAGGTGGGAAGGGGGAGAAGGGGATGGGTAAATTCACACCTCACGGGTAAAATGAACACTATCTGGGTGATGGACACACTTACAACTTTCACTCAAACTGTACAAAAGTAATTCATGTAACCAAAACGTTTGTACCCACGTACCCACGTACCCACGTAATATTCTGGAAAAAAAATAGTGTGTGTTGTTTCCCATGGCCAGCAGGTCCCCCAGCAGCCAATGAAGGGCAACTGGCCTACATGTACCCATCTTGTGCTACAGTAGAAGGACTCCTGCCCCTCCCCCATGGACCCAGAAACACTGAAAGCCGGAGGCATGCCTGAGGGCCATTGACACACATGCTTAAGCAGAACAGAGGAGCATACATTGAGCTTGAAACAGGAAAAGATATTCCCACACAGAGCAGCACGCCTGGCATAGGCTGTGTGGGCTCTATCTCTTGGTAAGGAAGTGTCCCAGGCCTAGGCACATTCTTATCTGGATGAGTGGGGGTTGAGACTTCCTTTACCAACACTTTATTTTTGGCTTCCATAGATTTCTTACTTTCTTGTCACCTCAGTAACTAATTTAACATGGTGGTTGTTATGGGTTGTTTAGCTTTTATAGTCACTTCAATTGGGAGAGTTCTTAGGGTATCTAATCAACAAGCTTCATCCATGTAACACACCCAGGACATCCCGATCGCGGGATGAGCACACGACGTAGGCTGAGACTATCTTAGTATCTAGTCCCTCTGGACCCAGTGATTGGTCCAGGCTGAGCATGTGCCCTGAGTGGGGCAAACACAGTCTTTCCCCAGGATTTTTTTAACTGCAGCCAACAGAGGAAGGGGATTTTTTCCACTCATTGGTTTTGAGCTGTGAGAATGTGATAACAGAGTTTCTGGCATCCATTGTTTCCCCTCCTGCCATGGGGCAAAATCCTGTTTGCTATGGGAGAGTTTGCAGCCAAGCAGAGGTTAGCGAAAATGAGAGAGAGGTCGAGAAAGAGAGAGAGAGGAGAGAGAGTATTTGGTGGTATTAAGTCTCCAGTTCCAATCTCGAAGATCTTTGCATGAGTTATTTCAGCTCTTTGATTCTGTGACAAAGCCAAATATCCTTCCTACAAATCCTTTTTTGTGGTTGATTTAGCATAAATTGGGTTTCTAGCACTTGTAACAAAAGCATTCTAATATACTACCTGTTTTTCTTTTGCTCTGGATCTGTGTAATATTGTAAACACTCAATGTTTTCATTAATATCAAGAATCCCTGTTTTTTTTTCTGAAGACCATTGTCTCTTTCAAGTGGAATCGGCCACATTACTACAGCATTACAACATGGGAATGTCATGACCTTTTGGAGTAGCTAAAGATGATATGGGAATTATTGGTTCATCCTGGCCTAAACTAGCCTACTGCTTTCTGAAACTAAAATAATGAGACGGCAGAGTTCTTATAAAAATCAAAATGGTGATAAAGTTTCTACTGGTCAGGGTCCAGTTAGTACACAGATACCACACGGTAATTAGACAGGAAAATTTTAATGTAAAGAATTATTAACTAGTAATGGGAGATTGGAGTAATAGGTGATTGACTACTGAAGGGTTTAAGAGAACTTAAAAAAATACAGCAATAGCAGATGTATGGAACAGCCACTATCCCTTGGGCTGAGGCAGAGTATCCAAAGAAGGAACACATTTGGAAGATTCCTCTTTCTCCCACTTAAGGCTGATATTCAGACAGCCTTAGAGGAGAACCTGGGGTGAGCCTGGCCGTGACCCACAGGATGGCAAAGCAGTACAATGAGGTGCTGCAGGCCAGGGTTGGAAGGCAGGAAATAGTCTGCTGGGGTGCCAGAGAAACTCACCACCAAGCTTCCTATGGAGAGGGGCTGCTATTGCATTTTCCGGGAAGTTGACTGGGAAGCCACTTACCTGGGGGAGCAAGGTACTCTATGGGAATCTGGCTGGAATGCTTACAGAACTCAAAAAAAGTACCTGTGCAGGAAGCTGCTGAACTTGGTGGGAAGCCACCTGGGGGAGCCCATGGGACTCTCTGGGAAGGTGCCTGCCTGGATGGCCCTGAAACCTGCTGGAGTTTAGCTCTGCTGGTTGTCCTGCGTGCTAGCTGAGTGCTGCAGGAGCGAGAAGGAAGAAAAGCATGCCAGCAGCAGTAAAACAGACCCTTTCTTCCTGCACTGTCTCTTCAGTGCCCTCCACTGACAAAGCTTAACATTATGCTCACTGGTAAAGGAGGAATGCACACAAGCTTCAGCTCCAGTATCATACAGTTTGTACAGATTAGGTTTCTGTACAGGGCACAGAGGCCATTTTAGAGTCCATAAGTAAAGACAATATGTGGTTTCAGAACTGGGTATAGAAACATTCTGGAAGATCCGGGCCAGTGTTCACAGGACCAGTTCTGGGAGCTCAGATACCACCACATGAGCTGTGATCACCCCTTGTCCTGTCCTTCATTGATATCAAGTGAGACCTGAATGGGATCATAAATGGGAGCCATGAAGGAAACGTGAAGGGAATAAAAGCCCCCAAAAGGCAATAGCCAGAGTGGTGTGTGCAAAGGCAGAGAGGCCCAACCTCCACGCCCCTGGTCTACAGGTGATGCTAGGTGGACAACGTATTTCTGAGCCTCAGTTCTTCTGTAGCACCAGCTTGGTCACTTCTCTGCTTCCTTTTTTCCTTCCCTGTGGCATTTCAGCTCTTGTCTCCCCAACCCTGTGCAAACCCTCAATGCAGGGAGTCCAGGTCCTCAGTGATTTGCTGATTCCTACAGAAGATTTTGACTAGATATAATCATGTAAAATTAAATTCACCATTCTGGTGAAAGAAGGAAAGCAAAAATTTCATTATAGAATAACTCAAATTCAGAAAAATTATAATATTCAGATTTGCATAATATGGATTGCGGATATTTGGAAAAAAAAGAAAGGAATAGCTAAAAAGGTTAAAAAAAGCTAGGGAGATCTGAGACTCTTTAAAAACATCTTTTTGCAATTTCAAGATATATATACATGTATACATACCGTGAAAGTTGTTAGAATGAAAATGGAGTCACTTATGTGAAACCCTAAGAAAATGGTGTCAAGAGGCCATAAAAGAGAGGCTTTCACACACACGCTTATGATAAAAACTATTTCAAGGACTCTCTGAATACCACAACCTTGCACAAAAGCCACTGCAAGTTTACACAAAGAATACTTTTGTGAGGATGTCTGTCCAGCAACTGCATGTTCAACCTTGGACTGACGCCACTCTTGTTATTGATCCTTGTAGCCAAAGATAATTATTTTGTCAATGGAAAAGAACCCAAACTCTGTAAAATAATTTAAAGAGATTTATTCTTAGCCAAATATGTGCAACCATGGTCCGGAGAAGGCTTGAGCAAGTGGTCTCACCGTGGTTGGGTTACGTTTTGGTTTTACAAGGGCTGTCCAGAAAGTATCCAGCCATTGTTAATATGAAGAGAATTACATGGCTGGATACTTTCTGGACAGCACTCGTATACATTTCAGGGAGACAGGAGTTACATGTAAAGTCTTAAATCACTACATGGAAAGCATACATTGGTTTGGCCCAAAAAGGTAGGACATCTTAAAGCAGGGCATTGCAGGTTATAGGTGAGTTTAAAGAGCCTTTGATTTGTAAATTGGTTAAAGAAATGAAGCTTTGTCTAAAGGCTTGGAATATTTTAAAATGGGCAGTCTGTTAATCAAAGACAAGCCACCTGACATATACCCAGAATCAAGTGATCTGTTAAGTAAATTGATGACCTGCAGGTGTGGTTTAAGCTTTGTCTTGTATAGCCTTAGGCGTGTTAATGAGTTACAAAGGATATATCCAAGAAGCAAAGGGGGCATGACATACATGTCTGACCTCCCTTCTCAGGGCCATCAACTCAATTTTAGGGTATTTCTGGGGTCCTCTTGGCCAAGAGGGGGTCCATTCTATCAGCTGGGGTCTTAAGATTTTATTTTAGTTCACAATTTCAAAACAACTTATGTAACTAACCTTCCTCATTTTGCCTTTGAAAGCTCTTGCCTTCCTTTGCCTCCCTGGGTACGTCTATGGTCCCCCATGGTTCACCATGGCATGTGTGTTCCTGGATTGTAATCTATCATTTACTCCCAAATAAACACATTTTTTAAAGAGCCACTCTCTGTTGTTATTTTAGATTGGCAATATATTAATGTATACATGTACGTCAGGGATGAAAAGGACACAGGTATTTTACAAAAGCCCCAAACCAACCAAAAGAAAACCCTAAACTGCAACATATTATATTATATGTCCTAATAGGCCTTTCACTGAAAAATTGTCTCCCAAGAAAATGTGAATGTTGTTAAATTGAGAGGAACTGAGCAGCCCACTAAATAAGGCAAACAAGGAAGTGTTGGCTCAAGAAATAATTCTAGGTGAGATTTGCAAGAGGTGCCCAAGGATCACAAAGGCACCACAAGGGAGAAATGCTTACTTGATTATTATGATGGAAAAGGAGGGCTTACATGAGAAAAGGAAAGAACCACTGAACAATGTGTGGGTGAAGTAATTTTACCATCAATCTAGAAGGTCTTTGCCCTGTGAAATTGCCATTGGATGTGGAATTGGGCTCTGCAAAAGTCTAGGAATCCATTTTGCATAAATATACTTTAACATTTAAACTGCTTTACAAGAGAATGTATTTCCAATTATTCATGTAGGAAAAGGAAGGGGAACAGTAGTGTTGATGATCCCCAATCAAGACTCCACAATTTGAGTTACTGTAGATCAGTGGTTCTGAACAGAGGGTGATTTTGCCCCTCAGAGGACTTATGGCAATGTCTGGATGCATTTTGGTTGTCACAGCTGGGGGAGAAGTCCTACTGGCTTCTACTGGGTGGAGGCCAGGGATGCTGCCAACCATCCTACAATGCACAGGATAGCCCCCAACAACATGGCATTATTTGGCTTCAAATGTAAATAGCACCAAGGCTAAGAAACCCTGCTTTAGGTAATCTATTTGAGGATCTGATAGTTTATTTACTTACAGCTTAGGCTAATTGCATTGGGACCCAACTGCTTGTGCTTGGGAAAGAAATGAATTATGACTTCATTTTGTCCTTCAAATCTGTGTGAGAGCAAGCTATCCCATAACAGGATTTTACTGCATTAAGCTTTGTTATGATTCATAAAGACTAACCAATTGAAACCATGTGTGTGAGAGTTTTGGGAGGGAGGTGGAATAAGGCAGAGATATTGTATGAAGAAACAATTTGGGGTGTCAGCGTTTGTTTTGGAAAAGTCAGGGCTTGGATGATAAACCTACTGATAGTTTTGGTTTGATTTTTCTTAACATTTCCTATGGCTCATGAGAGAATGGGATAAAATTACTATGGAAGTCTGAAATTAATAAAATGTATTTATTCAAATATAGGATCTTTGATTTTTGTCTTTTTTTTCTAAAAAGAAGGATATAATATTTTTGCTAGGATATAATTTTTTTTGTAGCACATGCATAACTCCACTTTTTTGATGGGTAATTTTCACCTCAAAAGCATCAGAGGGCTTTCCCACCCCATCTAAAACTAGAGAATTTATAACCTATGTTTTCAGAGGCTTTGAAACAGAAACTCCATTCAGCTGCGGGAGCAATGAGGAAATGGATCGATCAGAGTTTGAAAAATCAAGCAAGACTGACACAATCTCTGGCTGAGAAATATATTTGATTCAACTATTCCATTGGTGTTATGAGCTTTCAAAAAATGAAGAGTCTCCCTGGCTGTAAGTATACCAATTCTCCACTTCCTTTTTTGGAGGCTTCTCAGAAATGTAAATGCACAGAGGGGGAAAATATAATAAATGTGCTCCCTTGGTGAAAGTGAAGTTTGTCAGTAAATAACTCACTGAGTTCATTGTAAATTCTTAAAACCTCTTTTCCACCATCATATTCTTTTAAATGTAAACTCAAAGCAAAAAAAAAAAAAAAAAAAAGCTTATCTTAGGCTTGTCTTTTATGACAGCAGTGTGGGAGGATTAATAAATGTTATGAGATTTTCTGAAGAATAAAGGCACTTTTCAGAGTGAATAAAAGTAGTTTTAATAGGTACAAGTACCATTTTCCTCAACATCAGTTTTGAATTTTCCCTAAGGTAAGTAGACAGATAAGGCAGACAGCCAGGGTAAGCAGTTAGTTGTTTTATGGTAGAATACCCCAAGATGAATGCCTGTCCAAGGGTTCAGTTTTCAGTATTGGCTAACATTGTACCTTCTCTCTCCAGCTCTATGCTCCCTGTATATTTCTAACATTTTCCCTTTCTAACCAAGTTGATGTCTGAGAAGTGACACTGGGAGAACTTGCTCCAAACTACCACGCATATTTTATATATAGATTTTTGAGGTGTGTAGCATAGAGAAGTTTTATAAACCTCTGATCCATGTAATAGTTATCTCTGCCCCCTGGGATCCTTGCATCAACATTCCTGCCTATTTTCTCTGAGACTCTGCTGTCGGAATAAACCTCACTGGTTGAGTCTCCGTCCCTTCCTTCTCCTCTTCCACCTACTGCCGTCTTCTTCATGCTTTAGTGTCATTAAAACCCACCTCAGACTCTCCCTGGCTACATAGGACATTTGCTTGCTTACTTTGGGATGCAGCTGCAGCTGATGTGTAGTAGTCTCTACTTCCTCCTTCAGTATATTTACTATCATGCCCCATTCAAACTTCTCCATATACCTTCCCAGGACATTTTCAAACATGTATGTCATTTACGTGGGGAATTATTTCAGATTACGTAGAGCTCAATGAGAAGACCTGCTGGAGCATGAGTAAGGTTGGTCTCCGGGCCGAAAGCCTCAGTTAGCTAAAACCTCCCTGAAGCTCCAAGGCACCACATATTATTGCTTACCTGCCTCTTCTTTAATCTTTCTAGAAATTGATAATTCTGGTTTCATTAACTTTATTCTCACTCAGGAGAAAGTTGAATTGGATGAAGCTAGGGGAGGTGTAACTGAGTAATATTTCTTGCTTGTGTATAAGTAAAGCAATAGAACAGCAAGGTGGATAGAACCCATATAGTCAACTTAACCTTTATTTTTTTAGATATATTTTATTTTAATGAGAGATAATTCACATACCACAAACTTACCCTTTTAAAATATACACATTCACAAGGTTGTGCCACTCTTACTGCTATGTAATTTCAGAACATCTTCATACTCCTAGGCTTTTCTTTGACCTTAATAAAGTACTTTTGCCTTTTTTGGAAGTTGGAAAAGGCAAGGAAACAGATTTCCTGTAGAGGTTCCAGAAGGAATTCAGCCCTGCTGACACATTGATTTTAGCCCTGTAAGACCCATTTCGGACTTCTGACCTGCAAGATAATACATTTGTGTTGCTTAATTTGTTATGGCAGCCATAGGAAATGAATACAGATTGAGAAAGATGGCAGGCAGGAGAGCAAGGGAAGGAGAAAGGGAGAGAGGGGAAGATCAACCATTAAGTACAGTTTGCATGTCCAGCCCCATTTGATGATGTCCCAGGCTGAGAGCTGGCTTTCTCATTTGACTTGACCCTGTTAGTCTTTGAAGAAGTAGTTGACAGTAGAGGCACTTTCTTTTCTTAAATGCTTATAGATCATTTGATGTGTTTTCCTAGTTAGAGTTCAGGAATCCCTCTAATGGTGATGTAAATGGACTAGAACTTTGGTCTTGAGAGTTTACTGGGTCTCTCAAGAAGTTGTTGGGAAGTGGAGCTTGTTAATCAGGGAGAACAAAGAACTGTACACCTCCATCCCCACCTACTGACTCCACTTCAGGAGAAGCTAATTGCATAAGAGAAACCCCTTGACATCAAGAGGGAGTCAGGTAATTAACTTGATTATAGTGCTATGACTCAGTTTTGCTTATCAACTGTTTAAAACTTGAAAGTCTGACAAGCTTTAAAAGTAGAAGGAACATGAATGGTAATGTAATGTGCTTTTCATTTCTTTTTGAGAGAAATTTAAAAAGGTTCTCTAAATTCAGGTGTTAGTTTTTTTCCCTAAAATCAAAAAATAAAATTAATTCTGAGATTAATTCTTCATCTTTGCTTTCTAAAATATATTAAGTATTCAGTCATGCTTCATGATATCTTATGTGCCAGAATTTTTGCAACAACTGGAAATGTAATAGAAAATATAAGAAAGTTGAGAGTTCTGGGAAGATGGTGGAGTAGGAAGCACTAGGAATCTGTCTCTCCACCTAGACAACAATTGCACTGGCAGAATCATCTGATGTAACTATTTGGGAACTCTGGGGTCTACTGAAGACTTACAACTTCCTGGGGAAGGTTGAGACAGTAAATTGCAGTTAATTTGGGTCAATTTTGGCTCTTAGCACAGTAGGTACTACTAATCCCCCACCCCTTAGCTACATGTGGCAGGCTGCCATGCACTTGTTCCCGAAGCAACCTGTGCACAACTTTCAAGAGCCAGGGTGGGCAAGAAGGATCCTGTGTGCCAAATTTTGGGGATTTATCCTCTGATTGCTGATTGCTGCTTCTGATTACAGAGGGGCAGACAAAGAGGAAGGCAGTCATTGTTGCTGCATCCTCTATTGTTGCAAGCCCCTCCCCCTCTGGTTGAAGTGGCTTCCAGGGAATTTAAAGGGTTTGTGCCCCTTCCCCACCTTCATTTTCCTCTTTTCCTCCTTTTGGGAGCCAGATAATGAAGACTAGAACATTCAAAAGCAATTGCATATACAATGACTGCACATGCCCAGAGAAAGGTGCAGGCTCAGAAAAGACTTGAGAAATCCTTAAGTTTTACACCTCAGTGAAGTGTATACCTTGTATGTTCAATCCTTGGCAAAGAAACAGCCTACAACAATTTAAAAAACCAATATAAACAATAATAAAAGCCAGTAATCCCTGGGGGAAGGGAGAAATATGATTTCCAGAGTTACCACATTATTAGATTAAAATGTCCAGGTTTCAATAAAAGGACAAGTATGGCCCATTCAAAGGAAAAAAATAAATAAACAGAAACTGACCATGAAAAAAAGACATGATGGCAGATCTACTAGACAAAGACTTTAAAATATCTGTCCTAAAGATGCTTAAAGAACTAAAGGAAGATGTGGAAAGCCAAAAAAATGATATATGAACAAAATAGAAAGAAAGAGAGAAAATCTAAAAAGAAACCAAAAAGAAATTTTGTAGCTTAAAATTACAATAACTAAAATGAAAAATTCACTAGAGAACCACACCAAAACTCATAATCAAACTTTCAAAAACCAAAGACATGGACAATTTTAAAAGCTAGTGTTGAAACAACTGTTTGTAACTCCACCTTTTGTTTTCTACATGGTTTAAGAGACTAATATATTTAAAAAACCAATTAATTTAACAGCTATTATTATTGGAACTTTGGTTTGTAACTTCACATTTTGTTTTCTACATCATTTAAGAGACTAATACATTTAAAAAATTATAAGTTTATGTTTGGGGTTACACAATGTATAAAGATATAATTTAGTGACATCAACAGCTGAAAGAGGTGGGGATAGAGCTATAAAGGAGTAGAGTTTTTTATGTTATTGAAGTTAAGCTGTTATAAGTTCAAATTACAGTGCTATAACTCTAGAACATTTAATGTAATCCCTATGGTAACTACAGAGAAAATAGCTATAGAATATACACAAGAGAAAAGAATTTAAACATTTCACTACAAAAAATCAACTAAACACAGAAGAACACAGTAATGCAGAAAATGAGGGACAAAAAGCTATAAGGCATATAGAAAATAAATATCAAAATGACAGAAGTTAAGTTCCTCCTTACTGGTAATTATTTAAATGTAAGTGGATTAAACTGTCCAGTCAAAAGACAGAGATTAGCAGAATAGATAAAAACACATGATCCAACAATATGCTGTCTATAAAAGACTCACTTTACATCCAAAGGCACAAATATACTGAAAGTAAAAGGTGGAGAAAGATATTTCATGCAAATACTAACCAAAAGAGAGCAGGGGTGGCTATACTAATATCAGACAAAATTGACTTTAAATCAAGAAAAGTTTACGAGAGACAAAGAAAGACATTGTATATTAATATAAGGTTTAATACAACAAGAAGATATAACGGTTATAAAATTTACATACCTAATAACCAACCACCAAAATATATGAAGCAAAATCTGTCAAAATTGAAGGAAAAAATAGACAATTCTACAATAACAGTTGGAGACTTCAATACCCCACTCTCAGTAATATATAGAACAGCCACACAGAAGTTAAGTAGGGAAATAGGGGACTTAACACAATAAACTAACTAGATCTGACAGACATATGCAGAACACTCTCCCCAATGACAACAGTATAGACCATATATATGTTAGGCCACAGATGAAGAAAATTTTGGAAATCTTGTGCACTGCTGGTCAAAATGTAAAATGATATAGCCATCGTAGAAACAGTTTGGTGGTTCCTCAAAAAATTAAAAATAAAATTATGGCCAGGCATGGTGGCTTATGCCTATAATCCCAGTTCTCTGGGAGGCCTACGAGGGAGGATTGCTTGAGGCCAGTAGTTAGAGATCAGTCTAGGCAATATAGTGAGACCCTGTTGCTCTAAAAAATAAAATAATTAGTCAGACCTTTGGTGGCATATGCCTGTGGTCCTAGCTACTCAGGAGGCAGGGGTGGGAGGATTGGTTGAGCCCAGGAGTTTGAGGCTGTAGGAGTTATTATCATGCCACTGCACTCCAGCTTGGGCAACAGAGTGAGACCCTGTCTCAAAAAAAAAAATTACCATATGATCCAGCAATTCCACTTCTGGATATATACCCAAAAGAATTGAAAACAGGGCCTCAAACAGATATTTATACACTCATGTTTATAGCAACATTACTCACAATAGCTAAAAGCAGGAAGCAACCCAAGTGTCCATTGATGGATAACAGATAAACAAAATGTGGTATATACATACAGTGCAATATTATTTGGCCTTAAAAAGGGAGGAAATTCTGACACTTGCTGCAACATGAATGAATCTTGAAGACATTATGCTGACTGAAATAATATTGGTCATAAAAGGACAAATATTAATATAATTCCACTTTTATGAGGTAATCAAATAAGAGTCATCAAATTCATAGAGACAGAGGTAGAATGATGGTTTTTAGGGGATAAAGGTGGGAAGGAAAATGTGACTTATTGTTTAATTTGTACAAAGTTTCAGTTTGGGAAGATGAAAAAAGTTTTGGAGATGGATGGTGGTGATGGTTGCACAACAATGTGTTTGTAACACTGAACTGTGCATTTACAAGTGATTAAAATGGTAAAATTCATGTTATGTATATTTTACCACAACAAAAAAATCAATCATATTTTTATGTGCTAGCAATAAGGATATGGAACATAATCTCATGGTGGGTATTCCAGCTGCATATAGTATATCCACTCCAGTATGCCCACTTCCCTGAGTCCCAAATGTGCTAAGAACACACAACAGGGAAAGAGCACACAATGGGGAAAGGACAGTCTCTTTATTAAATGGTGTTGAGAAAACTGGATGTCCACATGCAGAAGAATGAAATTGGACTTGTATCTCACACCATATACAAAAATCAACTCAAAATGGATTATAGACTTAAATATTAAGACCTGAAACTATGAAACTACTAGAAGAAAACATAGGGGAAAATCTTCATGACATTGATCTGGGTAATAATTTTTTTATATTACTGCAAAAGCAAAAATAGACAAATAGGTTTATATCAAACTAAAGCTTCTGGACAGTGATGGAAAATCAGTAGAGTTAAGAGACAACTTATAGAATGAGAGGAAATATTTACAAACTATAAATCTGATAAGGGGTTAATATCCAAAATATATAAAAAACTCAACTCAATAGCAAGAAAACAAATAACTCAATTAAAAAATGGGCAAAAGACCTGAATAGACATTTCTCCAAAGAAGATATACAAATGGCCAATGGGTATATGAAAAAATGCTCAACATCACTAATCATCAGGGAAATGCAAATCAAAACCACAATGAGGTATCACCTCACTCCTGTTAGAATGGCTATTATCAAAAGGCCAAAAAATAATAAGTATTGGCAAGAATGTGGAGGAAAGAAAATACTTGCACACTGTTGGTAGGAATGTAAAATGGTGCAACAGCTATGGAAAACAGTATGGAGGTTACTCAAAATATTAAAAATAAAACTACCATGTGAGCCAGAAATGTCACTGCTGGGTATATATACAAATGAAATGAAATCAGAACCTTCTGGTTCCAAAATAGTGGCATAAAAACAAGATGGCTCCACTATCTAACCCCCCAACAGAAAACCAAAAGCAAATATATAGCACTGAGATTATCACCAGCAATATCCCAGAACTCAAATACGAGGATGAGAAAGTTCCTGGGGCCAGAGAGAGGTGAAGAAACTCTGAGAAAATGGTAAGAGAATTGGACTTCCATATTTGTGATGCCCTTCCCCTCAATCTGCTTGGCACAAAGTGTGTGGAAAATTTACCCCCTGACTCACAGGTTCTACACTGGAAAGAGAGAGATAGAGATGGACACTAGCTTCCCCACCGTCTTGGGTTCCCTAGCAGGAGACATGTCCCTGCCTCAACCCACAGGAAGCATTGGGAGGGCCTGAAGGGAGAAATATCCCTGAGGACAGTCAGAGACAAAGGGGAGGGGTGGCAAAGGGAGAAGCCAAATCAAAGTGATGTTCAGTAGCACCGTGCTGTAGGAGGTCTGTTCCATAGGTCCCCCAGGCATTAACCCCTAGCTAGCCTTCCCATACACAAGGATATTTCCACTGGGACCTCCCCATTCAGGATGGGTGGCACTCTGATTGTTCAGTAGAACTGAGGCAAACCAGAGCTTAAGGCACCCTCTACTGCTGAAAAGGAGGCAGTGACCTAGTAGGAAAAAAGAAAAAAAAAAAAAAGGAAAGAAACTCAACAGATAAATCACAAAGAATCTGTAAGCAAACATATCCCAAAAAACTCAAAACAAGCCAGACAGAGAAGACTGGGATATATAACTAATCCTTCCTTGCAAATACATAGATGTACATCCACAGGAAACAACAACAAACAGGAGACAATGACTTGCCCAAGTGGACAAAGCAAGGAACCAGCCACTGACACTAATGAGATGGTGATATGAGAACTCTTTGATGAAGAATTCAAAACAGTAGTTTTAAGGAAACTCAGTGATCTTCAAGATAACAGAAAATCAATTCAGAAATTTATCAGAGAAACTTAATGAAGAGATTGAAATAATAAAAAAAAATCAAAAAGAAAACTTGGAACTGAGAAATACACTTGCTGAACTGAAAAAATCATTAGAGGTTCTTAACAGCAGAATGGGTCAAGCAGAGGAAAGAATCAGTAAGCTTGACGACAGGCTATTTGAAAAAACACAGTCAGAGGAGGGAAACAAAGAGTGAGAAGGAATGAAGATTGCCTACATGATATAGACAATTACGTCAAAAGACCAAATCTAAGAATTATTGGTGTTCAAGAGGGAGTTGAAAAAGATCAAGGGGTGGAAAGTGTACTCAAAGAAACAATAACAAAGGAAATGGAGTCTCTATGTTAAAGAGATATCTGCACTCCCATGTTCATTGCAGCACTATTCACAACAGCCAAGGTATGAGATATACCTAAGTGTCCACCAATAGATAAAGGGATAAAGAAAATGTGGTATATACACACACAACAAAATACTGTTCAGCCACAAGAAAGAAGAAAATCCTGTTATTTGTGACAACATGCATGAACGTGGAGGTGAAATAAACCAGGCACAGAAAGACAAATACCACATGCTCTTACTCATTTGTGGAATCTAAAAAGTTGAACTTGTGGAAGTAAAGAGCAGAATGGTCATTACCAGAGGTTGGGATACTTAGAGGGGAGAAGAGGATGGGGGAGATGTCGGTTAAGGGATATATAATTACAGTTAGAGAGGAGGAATAAGTTCAAGAGATCTATTGTACAGCATTAACTATAGTTAATGATGACATATTGTATTACTATGCCCCAAAATGCAAAGATAATGGATGTTAAATGTTCTCACCACAAAAATGATAACTATGTGAAGTAAAGCATTTGTTAGCTAGGTAATTAGTTAGATTTAACTATTCCATAATGTATATATGCCTTAAAAAATCACGTTGTACACAATAAACACGTTAAAAAAAAAGTGGAAAGGGCTGAATTTCAGAAAGGCTCAGGGATGGTAAAACATGCCAAAGAGAGGAGGGAGGATTATCTCAGTTTTCTGGTACCATTAAATGCAGTTAGGGCTGATGCTTAGGGTCTTGTTTTAGTAGTTTTGACTTTCTATAGACACAGGACTTTTGCTTCATCTTATCTTTCCTATGAGATCAGGTGAAATTTCTGGTATTTTACAGAGAGTGTTTATTTCTTCAAAGGAAGAACAAAATCTGAGGAAGAACAAAATCTGATTGTATCCTGCCAGGCCTACCAATGCTTTAGTTAAGACACACTAGGGCAATCAAATATGCATAGTTAGTCCCACCTGCGCTTACCAATGCCACTATCCATCCTTCTAGGTGGCTTTGCTTCCTCCTAGCCTGGGAGTGCCCCAGGACATATCCACCCAAATATGTGGTTTTCTAGAGAGAGGGTGAGAAAAAGAGCCTTGATGACTGAGTGCTACTTCTGTTCATGATTAAACTCTGGCCTGCACTTCTTGAATTGCCTCTCAACCCTTTCTCTTCACCATGTCCTAGACACCATCCATATGTATTTTTCTGGTAATCTGAGTAAGTCGAAAGGCTCCATCTTGCCCAGTCTCAGCATGTTGCCACATTCAAAGAAAGAGTTGATCAATCAAAGGTGCATAATTAAAATTAATTCAAACATTTACTTATGTCTCTCAAAGAAAATTAAAGGAGATCCAATTCAAAATTCACAGGACCACTTTCTAAACTAGCCACTTCCCCATTCTTCTCACTCTCTAGCTCTCTCACAGCCCCACAGATACTTCCATGGATTAGGAATCCCTGTCAGATTCCTTAGTTCCCTGCTCTCACTGATTGCTTATTTCTGCAAAACGGGGTTGAGGTTGAGGGAAGGGACATGCTCCAAGTTCCTTAAGTGGGCCAGGGCAGGAGAGTCTATTGGTTTTGGTTACAATGTCCTTGAACTTTTAATAATTTATTGCAATTAATTACTTATATGTTTGTCTCCATCATATAGATCACCAGTCTCTCATAGAAGTATCCTAGTCCACTAATGTGTGGGAATCAGGCTGGAGTTATACTATTGCTCAGGGAATTACGTATAACTTTTTGAGTCTTTGCCAAAGCCTAGAACAAGTGACCATAAAAATCTGGATGTATTGAGATAATAAAATCCTACACAGTAAAATACAAAAGGGCAGGGATAGCTACTATACTCATTTCTATTCTTTAGTTGTAGAAGGAATGAACATTTGCACTTTCATCATTTAGATTGGGATTTATTTCTGTCTTTAACCCCAGTAATTGTAATATAGGTCTTAATCACAAATTAGTTGCTTTCAACTTGAAGTTAACATGAATTTTATGATTCACATATTCCTAGAAGGAATGAGTGTGTGTGTGTGTGCGTGCACGCGTGTGTGTAGGAATGAGGAAGAAAGAAGGCAAAGGCCAATTCTAAACTTAGCTGATGGATACAGCTTTTGAAGACTTCTCATTTATTTTTCCTCCAGGAAGAATAATGAGTCTCACATTATCAGTCCAGATATCATGATGCTGGATTTTCTTGAAACCCAGCATGATATTTGCTGCTAGAGATTTCATATAAATCTGTATTGATTCTGTACTAAAGGATATAGAAAACTTGTTTTAGGCAAACAGTGAATGTGTGGTGGATTGCTTTTCTTTTTTTACTTTTTAACTTTGCCTTGTCATATATTATTGCCAAACCCTTTGTGCTTACGTGCTTGTGGGACTGTGCTCTCCTGGGTAGCATTCCATCTGTTCGATTTACTAAACCTGTGATGTTATATCTTTGGTTTGGGAAAAGTAGACATGGTTTGGGTGCCAAAATATGAAAATTCAGTTTCTGCTATTAAGTACATATTAAGTAAGCAAGTCACCAGGAAGTCAGTGACAGAGAATTAGAAGTCATATCCTTAGATAACAGGAACAGATTTTTGCAAATAAACCAAATAAACCTTAATTTTATTTTTATTATTTTTTCCTTCTTGTAATATCAGTACTTTAAAAAAAATTTCAGAATATTATGGGGGTACACACATTCTGGTCACATAATTTGCTTTTGTACTGTTTGAGTCAAAGTTATAGGTGTACCCTTCACCCAGATAGTGTGCATTGTACCCATTAGGTGTGAATTTACCCATCCCCTTCTCCCCACTCTAACTTACTTGATTTCCATAGAGTTTTACTTCCATATGTTCACATAAGTGTTGATCAATTAGTTCCAATTTAGTAGTGAGTACATGTGGTGTTTGTTTTTCCATTCTTGCAATACTTCACTTAGAAGAATGGTTTCCAATTCCATCCAGGTTGTTACAAAAGATACTAGATTACCATTTTTTTAATGGCTGAGTAGTACTGCATGGTATACATATACCACATTTTATTAATCCACTCACATATTAATGGGCACTTGGGTTGTTTCCACATTTTTGTGATTGTGAATTGTGCTGCTATAAACATTCAAGTGCAAGTATCTTTTTTATAAAATGTCTTTTTTTCCTTTGGGTAAATACCTAGTAGTGGGATTGCTGGATCAAATGGTGGGTCTACTTTTAGTTCTTTGAGGTATCTCCAAACTACTTTCTATAGAGATTGTACTAGTTTGCAGTCCTACCAACAGTGTAAAGAGTTCCTTTCACTCTGCATCCATGCCAGCATCTGTTGTTTTGGGACTTTTTGAGAAGAGCCAATCTCACTGGAGTTAGGTGGTATCTCACTGTGGTTTTAATTGCATTTCCCTGATGATTAGAGATATTGAACATTTTTTCATGTTTTTTGGCCATTAGCCTATCTTCATTTGAAAAGTTTCTGTTCATGTCTTTTGCCCACTTTTTAATGGGGTTGTTTGATTTTTTCTTGCTGATTTGCTTGAGTTCTTTGTAGATTCTGGTTATCAGCCATTTATTGGATGTACAGTCTGCAAATATTTTCTCCCATTCTGTAGGTTGTCTATTTGCTCTATTGATTGTGTCCTTGGCTGTGCAGAAACTTTTAAATTTGATCAGGTCCCCTTTATTTATTTTTGTTGTTGCTGTGATTGCTTTTGGGGTCTTCATAAATTCTTTGTGTAGACTGATATCTGTAAGAGTTTTTCCAACATTTTCTTCTAGAATTCTTATAGTTTCATGCCTTAGGTTTAAGTCTGTTATCCATTGTGAATTAATTTTTGTAAGTGTGAGAGGTGTGGATCAGTCTTCTACATGTGGCTATCCAATTTCCCCAGCACCATTCATTGAATAGGGATTCTTTACCCCAGTGTATGTTTTTGTCTGCTTTGTCAAAGATCAGATGGCAATATGAGGATGCTTTCATATCTGGGTTCTCTGTTCTGACTCATAGATCTATGTCTCTAATTTTGTGCCACATACTTTTTTTTGAATGTGGTCAACAGGAAAAAATTTGCCTTCATCATTCTTTTATATGACAACATTTTAGTGACTACCTTTTAGGATTATTTAAATGGAGAATGTATAATTTATTTTACATTATAAAGACTGGTAAAGGAGTTGTAATCTTTGAAAAAAAGCATAGGGATATTCAAACCCATCTTGCTGAACTGACCTGAATTATTGTGACTGCACAAAGCAACTATCATCTTTTCCTTTTTCTTAATTGCATTGGATTTATCATAAACTTGGTAACATATGTGTATATTTAGTATGTTTCTCTTTTTCATTTCAGCAAAAAAAGACCTTTATATATTTTTAATGTTAAAAAAGTTTTCAAGTGAGTACAAACAGATATTATTTAAACCAGGCATGAATTTAACTGATGGTGAAGTGAGTTACTTTACTTGTTTATTACAGGCCTGCTCTTTGAAACAACATATAGTTGGGTCTTTTTTTTCCTTCATCCACTCTGACAGTCTCTGTCTTTTAGTTGCTATATTTAGACCACTCAAATTTAAAGTGACTTTTGATATAATTGGATTAATATCTACCATATTTTAACCATTTTCTATTTCTTGTCTTTGTTCTTTGTTTCTTTTTTGTTTTGCCTGCCTGTCTCTGTTTTCTGCCTTCTCTGTTTTTAACTGAGCATTTTATATGATCCTATTTTCTCTCTTGTCTTAGCATATCAATTATACTTTAATATTTTTTAGGGGTTGCCATAGAGTTTGCAGTACATATTTACAACTAACCCAAGTTCATTTTTGAATAACATTATACTGTTTCACAAACAGTGCAAGTGCTTTATGAGAGTATTATGAATTCCTCCTTCCTGTCCTTCATAACATTGCTACTATTCATTTCACTTTTTTGTAAGCTATAATCACTGCATGCATTGTTGCTGCTATTATTTGGAACAAACTGTTTTCTCTTAGACCAATAAGAAAAAGAAAAGATTTTATTTTCTTTTCATTTATTCCTTTTCTGACACTAATCCTTTCTTTATATCAATCCAAGCTTATGAGCTATATAATTTTTCTTCTCTCCAAAGAACTTCTTTTAAAAGCATTTCTTGCAATGTGAATCTACTGTTGACAGATTCTCTTGTTTGAGAAAGTCTTTATTTTTCTTCTGTTGAAGGATACTTTCACTAGGTAGAGAATTCTAAACTGGTGTTTTTTCTTCTTTCAACACTAAATATTTCACTTTACTCTCTTCTTGCCTGAATGGTTTCTGAAGAGATATCTAATGTAATTCTTATTCCTCTGTAGATAAATTTTTTTCCCCTCTGGCTTCTTTCAAGATTTTCTCTTTGTCTTTGATTTTCTGTAATTTGAATATAATATACCTATGTGTAGATACTTTGGTGTTTTTTCTGCTTGGTGTTTTAATTTTTTAATTGTTATTTTTTGAGACAAGGTCTCACTCTGTTGTCTGGGCTAGAGTGCAGTGGCATCATCATAGCTCACTGCAACTTCCAAGTCCTGGGCTTAAGCAATACTCCTGCTTCAGCCTCCTGAGTAGCTGGGACTACAAGTGCATGCCACCATACCCAGCTAATTTTTCTATTTTTTGTAGAGACAGGGTCTCGCTCTTGCTCAGGCTGGTCTTGAACTCCTGGCCTTAAGCAATCCTCCTGCATTGGCCTCCCAAAGTGCTGGGATTATGGGTATGAGTCACCACGCCCGGCCTGCTTTGTGTTTTAAAGCTTTCTGGATCTGTGGTGTGGTGCCCATCATTCCTTTTGTAAAAATTTCAGCCATTATTTCTTCAAATATTTCCTCTGTTCCTTTCTTTCTTCTCCTTCTAGTATTTCCATTATGCATGTGTTATTCTTTTTTTAATTGTCCCACAGTTCTTGGATATCCAGTTCCATCTTTTTCATTCTTTTTTTCTTCTTGCCTTTTAGTTTTAGAAGTTTCTGTTGACATATCTTCAAGCTCACTGATACTTTCCTTGGCTGTGTCCAGTTTGCTGATGAGCCTATCAAAGGCAGCTTTCATTTCTGTTATAGTGTTTTTGATTTTCAGCATTTCTTTTTGATTCTTTCTTCTACTTTCCTTCTCTCTGCTTACATTACCCATTTGTTCTTGCATGTTATGCATTTTTTCCATTAGAGCTCTTAGCATATTAATCATAATTATTTTAAGTTCCTAATAATTTATTTATTACTTTAAAATTTTATTTTAATAGATTTAGGGGGTACAATTTTTTTTTTGTTACATGGATGAGTTGTAGAATGCTGAAGTCTAGGCTTTTAGTGTACCCACCACCTGAATAGTGTACATTGTACTCAATAGGTAATTTTTTATCCCACACCCCCTCCCTATCTCTTCCCCCTTCTGAGTCTCCAATGTTCATTATGTCACTCTATGACCATGTATGTATACTCATTGCTTAGCTCCCACTTATAAGTGAGAATATTCAGCATTTGTTTTTTTCTTCCTGGGTTACTTCACTTAGGATAAAGGCCTCCAGTTCCATCCACGTTGCTGCAGAAGACATTATTTCATTCTTTTTCATGGCTGAGTAGTAGTCCATGGTGTGTGAGTGTGTGTGTATGTGTTTGTGTGTGTGTGTGTATACATGTGTGTATATGTAAATATATATACATCACATTTTCTTTATCTCCTCAGCAGTTGATGGGCACTTATGTTGGTTCCATATCTTTGCGATTATGGATTGTGCTGTGATAACCATATGAGTACAGGTGTCTTTTTTTTTTTTTTCCCAATAAAATGACTTCTTTTCCTTTGGGTGTATCTCCAGTAGTGAGATTTCTGGATCAAATGGTAGATCTACTTTTAGTTCTTTGAGAAATCTCTGTACTGTTTTCCTTAAAGGTTGTACTAATTTATATTCCCACCAAGTGTATAAACATTCCCTTTTCACTGCATCTGCACTAGTGTCTATTGTATTTTGACTTTTTATTAGTGGCCATTCTGACAGGGGTAAGGTGATATTTCATTGTGGTTTTAATTTGAATTTCACTGACTAGTCATGTTGAGTATTTTTTCATATGTTTCTTGGCCATTTGTTTCTCTTCTTTTGAAAAATGTCTGTGCATGTCTTTTGTCTACTTTTTAATGGGGTTATTTGCTTTTTCTTACTGATTTATTTGAGTTCCTTATAGATTCTGGATATTAGTCCTTTGTCAGGTGTATAGCTGTGAGTATTTTCTCCCATTCTGTAGGTTGTCTATTTACTCTGTTGAGTATTTCTTTTGCTGTGCAGAATCTTTTTAATTTACTTAAGTCCCATTTATTTATTTTTGATTTTGTTGTATTTGGTTTTGGGGTTTTAGTCATAAATTTTTTATCTAGGCCAATGTTGAAGATAGTTTTTCCTAGATTTTCTTCTTATATTTTTTATGGTTTCAGGTCTTGCATTTAAGTCTTTAATCCATCATGAGTTAATTTTTGTGTATCTTGACAGATAGGGATCCAGTTTCATTCTTCTGCATAAGCCTATCCAATTTTCCCAGCACTGTTTATTGAATGGGGTGTCCTTTCCCCAGTGTATGTTTTTGTCTGCTTTGTCAAAGATCAGTTGGTTGTAGATATTTGCCTTTATTTCTGGGTTCTCTAGTTTGTTCCATTGGTTTATGTGTCTACTTTTATAATGGTACCATGCTTTTTTTGGTTACTATCACCTTGTAGTATAATTTGAAGTCGGGTAATATGATGCTTCTTGATTTGTTTTTTTTTTGCTTAGGATTGCTTTGGCAATTTAGGCACTTTTTTGGTTCCATATGAATTTTAGGATTTTTTTTCTAATTCTGTGAAAAATGACACTGGTACTTTGAAAGGAATTGCATTGAATCTGTGGATTACTTTGTATAGTATAGGCATTTTAACAATATCAATTCTCCCAGTCCATGAACATGGGATGCCTTTCCATTTGTGTCATCTATGATTTCTTTCATCAGTGTTTTGTAGCTCTCCTTGTTGAGATCTTTTGCCTCCTTGATTTAGTATATTACAAGGTATTTTGGTTAAGTATATTCCAAGGTATTTTATTTTTTTTGCAGCTATTATAAATGGTACTGCATTCTTGATTTGATTCACACTTGGTTGTTATTAGTGTATAGAAATGCTACTGATTTGTGTACATTGATTTTGTAACCTGAAACTTTACTGAATTCATTTATCAATTATAGGAATCTTTTGGAGGAGTCTTTAGGGTTTTCTAGGTATAAGATCATATCATGGGCAAACAGGAATAGTTTGATTTCCTCTTCTCCAGTTTGGATGCCCTTTATTTCTTTCTCTTGTCTGATTGCTCTGGCTAGGACTTCTAGTCCTATGTTGAATAGAAGTGGTGAAAGTAGGTGTCTTTGTCTTGTTCTAGTTCTTTGGGGGGAATGCTTTCAACATTTCTCATTTAGTATTATGTTGACTATGTGTTTGTTATATATGGCTTTTATTATTTTGAGGTATATTCCTTCTATGCCTAGTTAGTTGAGGGTTTTTATCATGAAGGGATGTTGGATTTTGTCAAATGCTTTTTCTGCCTTTATTGAGATGATCATATGGTTTTTGTTTTTGCTTCTGTTTATGTGGTGGATTACATTATTGATTTGCAAATGTTGAACCAACCTTGCATCCCTGGGATGAAACCCACTTGATCATGGTGGATTATCTTTTTGATGTGCTATTTGACTCAGTTTGCTAGTATTTTCTTGAGGATTTTCACATTGATGTTGATCAAGGATATTGGTCTGTGGTTTTCTTTTTTTTTGTTGTTTCCTTTCTTGGCTTTAGCATTAGGGCTTCATAGAATGAGTTATGGAGGATTACCTCCTTCTTGATCTTTTGGTATAGTGTCAGTAGGATTGGTACCAGTTCTTCTGTGTAGGTCTTGTAGAATTTAGTTGTAAATCCATCTGGTCCTGGGCTTTTTTTAGTTGGGAGATTTTTTTTTTTATTACAGATTCAATCTTGCTACTCATTATTGGTCTGTTCAGGATTTCTATTTCTTTCTGATTTAAATTTGGGAAGTTGTGTGTTTCCAGGAATTTATCCATTTCCTCTTGATTTTCTAGTTCACGTGCATAGAGGTGTTCATAGTAATATCAGATGATCATTTGTATTTTTGTGGTATCAGTTTAAATGTCTCCTATTTCATTTCTGATTGAGTTTATTTGAATCCTCTCTCTTCTTTTCTTGGTTAATCTAGCTAGTGGTCTGTCGATTTTGTTTATCTTCTGAAAGAAGCAACTCTTTGTTTCCTTGATCCTTTGTATTTATTTTTTTGTTTCAAATTTGTTTAATTATGCTCTGATCTTTGATATTTCTTTTCTTCTGGTACCTTTAGGTTAGTTTGTTCTTGTTTTTCTATTTCCTTGAGGTGTGACCTTAGGTTGTTAATTTGTGATCTTCCTGTCTTCTTGATGTAGGCATTTAGTACTATAAAATCCCCCCTTAGCACTGTTTTTTACTAGAGATTTTGATAGCTTGTGTCATTATTATCATTCGGTTAGAAAAATTTTTAAATTTCCATCTTAATTTTATCCTTGAACCAAAGATCACTCAGCAAGAGGTTATTTAATTTTTATTTATTTGTATAGTTTGGAGAGTTCCTCTTGGAATTGATTTCTAGTTTTATTTTGCTGTGATCTGAGAAGATACTTGGTATGATTTCAATCTTTAAAAATTTGTTGAGTCTTGTTTGGGGCCTAATATCTGGCCTATCTTGGAAGAATGTATATTTTGCAGTTTTTGCATAGGATGTTGTGTAAATGTCTGTTAGATATGTTAATCCTAAAGTTCCTGTTATGTCCAGTGCTTCTTTGTTGATTTTTTGCCTTAATGATCTGTCTAGTCCTGTCAGTGGAGTGTTGAAATCTCCTACAATTAATGTATTGCTGTTTATTTCTTTTCTTAGTTCTAATAGTATTTGTCTTATGAATCTGGGAACTCTGATGTTAGGTGCACATATATTTAGGATTGTTATATCTTCTTGTTGAATCAATCCCTTTATCATTATATAGTGACCTTCTTTGTCTTTCTTTTTTTTAGCTGTTGTTCATTTAAAGTCTATTTTATCTGATATAAGAATAGCTATTCCTGCTTGCTTTTGTTTGGAATATTTTTTTCTACACCTTTAACCTTGAGTTAATGAGAATCTTTGTGATTTAGGTAGGTCTCCTGGAGACAGAAGATACTTGGGCTGTTTTTTTTTTTTAATCCATTCTGCCAATCTATCTTTTAAATGTGGCATTTAGACCATTTATATTTAATGTTAATATTTATATGTGAGATACTGTTCCAGACGTGTTGATTGTTACTTAATTGCTCTGTATTCTCCATTGTGTTACTGTTTTATAAAAGCTGTGAGCTTTTTCCATTTGGGTGTTTTTGTACTGGTGATTATTGAGCTTTCATTTTGATGTTTAAAATTCCTTTAAATGTTTCTTGAAGGTTTGGTCTGGTGGTGACAAATTCCCTCATTATTTGCTTGTCTGGGAAAGAATTTATTTTTCCTTCATTTATGAAACTTAGTTTTGCAGGATACAAGATTCTTAGCTCACAGTTATTCTTATTAAGAAGATTAAAGATAGGACACAATCCCTTCTGGCTTGTAAGGTTTCTGTTGAGAAGTCTGCTGTTAGTCTGATGGTTTTTCCTTTGTAGGTTACTTGATGTTTTCATCTCATAGCTCACAGGATTTTCTCGTTCATATTGACTTTGGCCAGTCTGATGACTATCTATCTTCTTTGGTGATGTCTTTTTTCATCGACTCTTCCAGGAGTTCATTGAACTTCTGGTATCTGGATGTCTAAATCTCTTTTTCTCTCAAATGTCTTATGTCCTCAAATAGGTTTTCCATGCTCTTTGCTTTTTCTTCTTCTTCAGGGGTACATGTGATTCTTATGTTTGGGAGTTTAACATAATACTGCATTTCTTAAAGTCTTTGTTGATTTCTTTTGATTCTTTTTTCTTTATTTTTGACTGGCTGGGTTAATTCAAAAGCCTTGTCTTCAAGCTCTGAGATTCTTTCTTCTGTGTGGTCTTATCTGTTGTTAAAACTTTCCACTCTATTTTGAAATTTCCTGAAAGACTCATTTCCAGAAGTTCTGTTATTTAAAAAAATTTCTTCAGTGAATTTTTCATTCATGTCCTGGTTTATTATTTTTTGTTTCTTTGTGTTGATTTTAATTTTTTCTCATGGATCCCATTGAGCTTTCTTGCAATCCATATTTTGAATTCTATGGCTGCCATTTAAAAAAATTCCTTTTGGTTGCAGTCCATTGCTGGAGTGCTAGTGTGATCCTTTGGGGGATGTTGAAACAGCCTGTTTTTTCATACCACCAAAGTTCTAATCCTGGTTCCTTTTCATCTGGAGCCTCTTCTCACCTCAAAACAGATAGCTTTGCATTTCACCTGTTCTCCTCTGTCAGGAACTCTGCTGCTTATTGTGGAAAGGGAGAGGTACATAGCCTTTTGGCTCATGCAGGTAAGTACCCACTGTGGTGTTGCTGGCAATTTGGATTGACTGAAACTCAGACCCCCGGGAGAGGGTTCATGTGTAGCAGTGGTGGACTAGGTTAGGTAATCCCTAGTCCCGAGGCTCCTGTATGGTGTGCTTGAGTCCTGGGGGATCAGGCCAAGAATGGGTTGGTGACATTGCCCTCAAGCCTCCCTGAGTTCAGGCACTAACTATGATAGGGAGGGATAGGATGATCTCCTGATCTGGAAGAATGCTCAGGTGGGAGAGGGGTGGATACACTGTGAGCTTACCACAGGATGGGCAGGCCCCTCTTGATGAGATTAGCAGAGGCAGGCAGCTGTGGAGTGCACAAGCCACTCACACCTCCCTCTCTCAGCAGTGACAGAGGTTTCTATCCTTTGACAGCACAAAAGCACCCAGATTCCTATCTCCCACCCTGGCCCAGCTGCAGCAGAGTTGGTGGAGGCAGCTCAACTCGCTATGTGCAGGGCTACTAAAATGGCTGTGGGCTGTGGCTGAAATGCTTAGGTGGTGGGGAGGCCGTTGTGTCACAGATTTTCCTCCAGGCAGGATAGGCTCCTCCCAGAAGAGGCTAGCAGTATGGGGAGAGGACTACTCACTCTGCCCTCCTTCAGTGGAAATGGTAGTTTTTGTCCTTGGGGTCCATGAAAGAGCCTGGATTACCAGCTCCCTTCCTGGCTCAGCCACAGAAAGTGGCAGAGAGTGCTTGACCATCTGTATGCTGGGTTCTCAGAATAGCTGGCGACTGCTGCTGAAATATTCCAGCAGGGGAGGTATGATTGTGCCAGGGACTTGCCTCCAGGGAGAGTAGTTCTCTCCCAGAGGAGACAGGCAGCTCAGGAAGAGGACTGCTAGCCCTACCCTCCCTCAGCAGAGGTGGTTGTATTTGTCCTTGAAGCACACAAAAACACTTGCTGCAGCTTTTTTAAAGGGAAAGGAGTGAGCCTGAGCCCCCACACTCCTCAGAATATTGGGTGTGATAGGCACTCTGTCAGAGGCAGAGCACCTGCTCCCAAGTGCTCTGGCTTACTCATCTCCTGTGGAACCCTTGCCAGCCCTGAGTGGAAGCAGCTGCAGCTGTCTTGGCAGCAGTGGGTGGGGGAGGGGAGGAGGAGGAGAAGGCCCTAAATAGGGGGAAGCTGGTGCTCTATTCCCCTTTTTCCTGAGAGGCCCTCTGGTGTGCTGCACTCTCCTCTCAGCTGGAAGTGGCCCACCCTGAATACCCAAGCTCTGGAAGCCCCAGAGTTACCCCAGGACCCACTGGTCCCCCAAGGCTGCTGTGGTCCAAGTGGGTGCTGGAGAGCATTGGCTGTTCATCCAGCGATGTAGAGACCCAAGGGCTGACATTCTCTGGTAGGTACAGCTGCAAAAATGCTGCCTGTCCATGAAGGGAGGGAAATGAGCTGCACCCTCTGTACAAAACATGGGCACAGTGAGCAGAGTATTATTGGGAGGGTATCCTACCTGGAAGCCTAGAACTGGCTATCCCGTTGCACACCCAGGCCAAAAGCTTGTGCTTGGGAGTAGAGGTGGCTATGTCCATCCACAGCGTTTCATGGTTGGAGGAGGGGAGGTCCTCATCTCCACATCCCTTCCTGGGCTCCAATGCTGCTTCTGCTCTGGGGTGGGAACACTTCTACCCTACAAACTCCTCTCTTGACCCCTGTCTCTGCTGGGAGGGGTACAGACAACTTTGGATCATGAGCAAGGGGCTCTCAGGTGCAGGAGAGTGTGTGTTCTGCTTTCCTTCATCCTACAAAGCATTAACAGTTCTTCCCAGTCACCTTGGGGCAGCCCACCCTATGGGTCAGAACTCTGGGAATACTGCTGCTCTCCTATGTCTTCTTGTTCCTTTGTGGTTGTCACAGTCCAAGTGGGTGCTGGCAAATGTTCGTGTGGGATCCAAAGATAAGAAGACTGAGAGGCTCTGATTTCCCAGGCAGGATAGAGGCACATAGTGTGTGCACAAGCAATATGGTGCTCACCACCTTGACTTGGGTCTGTGGTGGGAGTAAGTGACCCGGCACAGGCCTGCAGCCTGGTGTGCTCTCAAGAAGCTCTCAGTTCACTGATAGCAGCAGTGCCTGGATTCTTGAGGGTAGAAGGGCTTTCTGACAGACTGGGAGCCAGCAGACCACCACAGGTGTGAAGGGAGGAAAAATAAACACTCCCACCTACCCTTTCTACTGGACTCTGAATCCCCTGGGACTCAGTCCACCAATACCTGGCTGCTTCTTGTTCTGCAACTTCTTCCTATGGGATCTCTGGTAACAGTAAATTCTGGCACCTTTCCTTCAGCATTCCACCTGGGCTATGCTTTTTCACCTAAAACATTTTCTTCTTTTTGGGATGATCTGCTGATGTCTCTAGTCAGTCATCTTGCCCCCTCCGAAAAGGTCAGTCTATGGTATTTGTTATAGTAGCCAAACCTGGCTAAGACATAGGCTTAGTACAGTAAGAATGAAATAAAGGATGGTTATCATTTTAACATGAATGAAACTGAAATTTATTTTTAAATATAGGTTTAAATTTAGCTTAATTTTAAGTTCAGTTTTAATCTAAATTTAGTTTTAAATAATCTAGTTCTTTGTTGTTGTAATGTTATTAGGTTAAGGTATAGGTATATGAACATTATAAAGGATAAAGGAGATCATGTGAAGGATAAAATCAGAGAACAAATCCATAAAAATTTCATAGATATTAAAAATCAGAACTTGGAGGTGGGGTTGGAGGCCACATGTATATATTTTTTCACAGAGCTCTTACACACAATGTAAACGTCCTCAAAAACAAGCTTGGAAAAGAACAGACAGTAACTCAGAAGCAGAGTGAAGCTTTGGTCTTGGCTCTTTAGCATTTAATGTCTCTAAAAATGGCCAGGCCATCAAGTGCCTTTTCTGGAATAGGTAAAGGAAAATACATCCAATTTGAATTTTTGCTTAGCTCTGTGGACAACAGTTTGTGGAGGGGCACACCATTGTTGTGGGAATACACCCCAATATTCCCCATTCCAATCATAATGCTTGGGCCACTGGATGGAGATGATAACTAGATTTGCTTATTTGGATTCTGCCTGTTCATCCCTTATGATCCTATATCTCCACCCAGTTTAATTACTTAAACATTATGCTGAAATTGAGACATTTAGTCCACAAATACATAAAGTTTTTTTCCCAGGGTCTTAAAAAAACCAACCAACAAACAGTCATTCTGCTAACAAATTTATTGTCTCCTCTGCCAGTTTTTCATAGACAGCTTTGGTCACTCCAAGTCCCCATTTTCTTCAAACTCATCAAATGGATACTCTGCCTTTTTTTCCTTTTATTTTTAGTTGACATGTAATGATTGTACATAGTTATAGGATAGAGAGTAATATTTTGATATGCATATACAATGTGTAATGATCAAATCAGGGTAATTAGCATATCCATCACTTCAAACATTTATCATTTTTTTTGTGTTGTGATCATTGAAAATCTTTCTAGCTTTTTGAAACTATAATAAATTATGTTTAACCATATTCACCCTACTGCGCTGCAGAACACCAGAACTCAATCCTCCTATCTAACTATAATTTTGTATCCATTAACTAACCTTTCCCCTTCCCACACTCCCCACTATCCTTCCCAGCTTCAATACACACAATTCTATCTCTACTTCAATGAGATAATTTTTTTATGCCCCCACAAATCAGTGAGAACGTGCAGTATTAATATTTCTATGCCTTACTTATTTTTTTTACCATAATGTCCTCCAGGTTCATCTATGTTGCCTCAAATGACAGAATTTCATTCTATGTTTTGACTGAATAGTATTCCATTGTGTATATCTACCACATTTTCTTTGTCCATTTGTTTTTTGGTGGACATTTAGGTTGGCTCCATAGCTTAGCTATTATAAATAGTGCTGCAGTAAACATGGGGGTGCAAATATCCCATTGATATACTAATTTCCTTTCCTTTGGGTAAATATCTAGTAGTGGGATTGCTGGATTGTATGGTACTTCTGTTTTTAGTTTTTTGAGAATCTTCCACCTGTTTTCCATAATGTCTATACTAATTTGCATTCCTACTAACAGTGTATAAGAGTTTCCTTTTCTCTGCATCCTTGCCAGCATTTGTTATTTTTTTTCTTTTTGATAATAGCCATTCTAACTGGGGTGAGATGTTATGTCATTGTGCCTTTGATTTGCGTTTCCCTGATGATTAGTGATGTTGAAGATTTTTTTTCACATGTTTTTTGGCCATTTATATTTCTTCTCTTGGGAAATGTCTATTCAGATCATTTGACCACTTTTTAATGAAATTATCTGTTGTTTTGCTGTTGAGTTGTTTGAATTCCTTATATATTCTACATACAAGTCCTTTGGCAGATGAAGAGTCTGCAAATATTTTCTCCCATACTACAGGTTGTCTCTTCACTCTGTTGATTGTTTCCTTTGATGTGCAGATGCTTTTTAGCTTGATGTAATCCAGTTTGTCAATTTTTGCTTTTGTTTCCTGTGCTTTTGAAGTCTTAGCCATAAAATGTTTGCCTAGACCAGTGTCCTGAAGTACTTCCCTTGTGTTTTATTCTAGTCATTTTAATAGTTTTTGGTCTTACATTTAAATCTTTAATCCATTTTGGTTGATTTTTGTATATGGTGAAAGGTGGGGGTCTAGTTTCATTCATCTGCATGTGGATATCCAATTTTTCCTGCACCATTTATTGAAGAAACTGTCCTTTCCCTATAGTATGTTCTTGGTGCCTTCATCAAAATTCAGTTGGTTATAAATGTATAGACTTATTTTTGGGTTCTCTGTTCTGTTCCATTGGCCTATGTGTCTGTTTTTGTACCAAGACCACACTGTTTTTGTTACTATAGTTGTAGTATATTTGGAAGTAAGGTAGTGTAAAGCCTCTAGCTTTGTTCTTTTGGCTCAGGATTGCTTTCACTATTTGTGGTCCTTTGCAGTTCCATACAAATTATAGGATTGTTTTTCCTATTTCTGTGAAGAATATCATTGGTATTTTGATAGAGTCCTTTTATTGGTGGGGGGCGGGGAGGAAGGGAAGGGTGGAGATTTTAATGACTCTGTAGATTGCTTTTGGTAGTATGGTCATTTTAACAGCATTAATTCTTCCAATCCATGAGCATGGGATGTCTTTCCATTTGTTTGTATCCTCTTCAATTTCTTTCATCAGTGTTTTGTAGTTTTCATTATAGAGGTCTTTTCTCTCCTTGTTTAAATTCATTCCAGGGTATCTTTTTGTAGCTATTTTAAATGGAATTGTTTTCTTGATTCCTTTTTCAGTTAGTTCATTATTGGTGTATAGAAATGCTACTGATTTTTGTATGTTAATTCTCTATCATACAAGTTTACTGAATCTGTTTATCAGTTCTAAGATTTTTCTGGCAGAAACTTTAGGTTTTTCTAGATATAAGATCATGTCATCTGCAAAGAGGGAAAATTTGACTTCCTCTTTTCAAATTTGGGTGCTCTTTATCTCTTTCTCTTGACTAATTGCTCTGGCTAGGACTTTCAGGACTGTGACAAATAAGTGTGGCAAAAGTGGGCATCCTTGTCTTGTTCTAGATCTTAGAGGAAAGGCTTTCAGCTTTCCCTCACTCAACATGATTTTAGCTGTGGTTTTTTTTATATGTGGCCTTTATAGTGTTGAAGTCATGTTCCTTCTCTGACTAATTTCTTGAGAGTTTTTTAAAATTGTTTTTATCATGAAGGAACATTGAATTATATAAAATGCTTTTTCTGTATCTATTGTGATCATCATATGGGTTTTGTCCTTTATTCTGTTCATATGATATATCACATTTCTTGATTTGTGTATGTTGAACCATCCTTGCATCCCTGGATAAATCCTCCTTGATCATGGATCATAGTGATTATCTTTTTGATGTATTGTTTTGTTGAGGATTTTTGTATCCATGTTATTGAGGATATTGGCTTGTAGTTTTCTTTTTTTGTGTGTCCTTGTCTGGTTTTGGGATGAGTGTAATTCTGCCCTTGTAGAATGAATTAGGAAAGTTTTCCTCCTCTTCAATTTTTTGGAATAGTTTGAGAAGAATTGATGTTAGTTCTTCTTTAAAAGTTTGGTAGAATTCCTCAGTAAAGCCGTTAGTCTTGGGCTTTTCTTTCTTGGGAGACTTTTTTATTATTGATTCAATTTCTTTACTCCTTACTGATCTGTTCAGGTTTTCTATTTCTTCCTGGTTTAATTTTCACAGATTGTATATGTTCAGGAACTTATCCATTTCATCTAGGTTTTCCAATATTTTGGTGTATAGTTTTTCATAATAGTAACTAATGATACTTTGCATTTCTGTGGCATCAGTTGTAATTTCTCCCTTTTCACTGCTGATTTTATTTAACTGGGTGTTCTCTCTTTTTTTCTTGGTCAATCTAGTTAGTGGTTTATTGATTTTGTTTATCTTTTCAAAAAAAGCAACTTTTCATTTTGTTCATTCTTTGTGTTCTTTTTTAGACTCTATACCATTTAGTTGTGCTCTGATCTTTATTATTTCTTTCCTTCTATTAATTTTGGGTTTGGTTTGTTCTTATTTTTCTAGTTTTTTGAGGTGTATCATTAGGTTGTTTATTTGCAGTAGGTGTATCATTAAGTTGTTTATTTGAAGTTTTTCTACCTTTTTGATGTAGGCATTTATTGTTATAAATTTAACTCTTAGCACTGCCTTTGCTGTATTCTATAGCTTCTGGTATGTTGTGTTTCTACTTTTATTGGTTTTAAGAAATTAAAAAAAATTTTTCTTAATTTCATTATTGACCTAATGGTCATTTAAGAGCATGTCATGTAATTTCCATGTGTTTGTATAGTTTCCAAAGTTCTTTTTCTTATTGATTTCTAGTTTTATTCCACTGTGGTCTGAGAAGATACTTGATATTATTTCAATCTTTAAAAATTTGTTCAGACTTGTTTTGTGGCCTAACATATGGTCTATCCTGGAGAATGTTCCATGTGCTGATGATAAGAATGTGTATTCTATAGCTTTTGCATGAAATGTTTTATAAATGTTTATTAGGTTCATTTGATCTACAATGCACATTAAGTCTGATGTTTCTTTGCTGATTTTTCTGTCTAGATGATCTGTCAAATGCTGAATGTTGGGTGTAGAAATCTCCAACTATCATTGTATTGGAGTCTATCTCTGTCTTTAGTTGAAATAATTTTTGCTTTATATATCTGTGTGCTCTGGTGTTGGCTGCATATATATTTACAATTTTTATATCCTCTTGCTCAGTTGATCCATTAATCTGCATATGATTACCTTCTTTGTCTCTTTTATGTTTTTTGACTTAAAGTCTATTTTATCTGACATAAGTATAGCTCCTCTTGAATGCTTTTGGTTTCCATTTGCATGGAATATTTTTTCCATCCCTTCACTTTCGGTCTGTGTCTCCTTTTAAAGATCAAGTGAATTTCTTATAGGCAGCATGTATAATAGTTGGATCTTATTTTTCAGTCATTAAGTCAGTTTATATCTTTTAATTGCATAATTTAAACCATTTATTTTCAAGTTTGCTATTGATATGTGAAGCCTACTCCTGTTACTTTATTGATTGTTTTCTGATTGTTTTGTATATCCTGTCTTCTTCTTTTGTTCCTTACCTTTATATTTTGGTGGTTTTCTATAGTGATAACATTTAAATCCTTTCTCTTTCTCATTTGTGTTTCTGCTCTACCAGTGAGTTTTATACTTTTTTGTGTTTTCATCATAGTCACTATTGTCCTTTTGCTTTCAGATGTAGGATTCCCTTAAGCATTTTATGTAGGGCCCCCTACTGTTGATGAATTCCTTCAGTTTTTTCTTGTCTGGAAAAAATTTTATTTCTTTTTCATTTCTAAAGGATAAGTTTCCTGGGTTTAGTAATCTTGTATAGCAGTCTTTGATTTCAGCACTTTTGACTACATCGTTTTCTCCTAGCTTGTAAGGTTTCTGCTGAGAAATCTGCTGTTATTTTGATTTCCTTATATTAATACATGACTTGACACTTTTCTGTTACTGTTTTCAGAATTCTCTGTTTGTTTTTGATTTTTGACTGTTTATGTGTTTCAGAGAAGATCTTTTTGGATTGAGTCTACGGGGAGGGTTTTGAGCTCCTGTATCTAGATGTGTATATCCCTCACTAGACTTGGGAAATTTTCAGCTATTATTTCATTAGGTATATTTTCTGTGACTTTTCCTATGTCTTCTCCTTCTGGTACTCCCAAAATTCAAATATTTGTTCACTTTATGGTGCCCCATATATCATGTATGCTTTTTTTATTCTTTTTTTTTTTTTTTTGGTCCAACTGGGTTATTTCAAAAGACCTGTCTTCAATCTCAGGAATTCCTTCTTCTGCTTGATCTAATTTATTGGTGAGCTTTCAGTTATATTTTTTATATCATTCATTAACTTTTTCAGTTCCAGGATTTCTGTTTGGTTCTTTTTAAAGATATCCATCTCTTGGCTGAATTTTTCATTTAGATCATGAATTGTTTTCCTGATTTCTTTGTATGAACTATCCTGTGTTCTTTTGTATTTTGCTGAGTTTCCTTAAGATCATTTTGAATTCCTTTTCAGGCATTTTATGGATCCTTATCTTTGGGATATGTTACTAGAGGATTATTGTGTGCCTTTGGAGGTGTCATGTTTCCTTGCTTTTTCATATTTGTTGTGTCCTTATGTTGATACCTGTGTGTCACTTGCTTCTTCCAATTTTATGGATTGGCTTTCATTGAGAAAGACTGTTTCCTGAAGATGTATCTATAGTGTTGGCTGGGTTGTGTGATTTGGCTTTGATTCTGGGTGGGCGCAATAGTGCAGTCTCCGTATGATTTCTTTGGCTGTAATCAGCTGTAATTAACATTAGCAGTATCTTCAAGTTCCTTAGTGGCTTAGGCTGCAATTGTTAGTGGAGAATGTGTCAAAGCTTTGCTGGGGATCGTTATGCTGGGTGGGCTAGTCCTTCATCCTCTGGGTGGCACATGTGGATATCAGTGGTGGCAGAAGTGGGCCAGGTGTGCTGACTGATGGGAAAAAAACAATTTGGATTCTGATACTAAATTATGGTATGACATGGCAAGTCACTTAACCTTTCTGAGCTTCAATTGCTGAACCTATAAATTTAAGGGGTCGCTATAGGTGATGTTTGACATTATAAAAAATTCAAAAAAGCATATAGGAAAAGAGCTGTAGGAATAGTAACATGTTTGACCAAACCAGCATGGACTCACTACAATCACATAGAAGTGCTTGAAAAACAAAAAAAATAAAATTAAAATAAATACACAGCACACATAAAAACAAACAAATTGAAACTCCCAGTTTCCAGAAATAAAAAGGGAAAAGACAATTGGAATGAAAAGTGCAGCAGCTGCTTCTGCAGCTGCCCAAGGGGTTAGAAGACCAAGATACATGCTGTGGAAATAAGAGGCTGCAATTTTATCACACACTCATGTGAAGAAAAATCTTAAAATCAGTGAAACTTATGGACAGGAGATGTGGCATTAGAACTGTGCAAAGGGGGGGCCTGGCCCTGAGATCCCTGCATAAAACCAGGACTTGGAAGTAGCAGTTCCTCTAGGAAAAGGAAGAAGAAAAGCTGTCCAACGGTTTAAGAAATCTGCAAGAAATCTTTTATCTGGTTTGTGCATTGTATGGAAAAAAGGCTCCCATGATAATTCTGAGCCTTATTCCTATACTATACCAAAGTTTAGTGAGAATTTATGCTTCTCATGTGGTTTGGGAATCCCAAGCCAAGAAATTAATATACAATCCAATCTCAGATTAGTGAACTCCCTGGAGCACTTGGAAGAAGTGATTGCAAAAGACTTTTGAGCAGATACTTTTATGAAAGATAAATAAGGCTCTTACTAACCTCCCCTGCCAAAACAAAGAACCAGTTTATATTGAAGATGAACTCACAACAAAAAATCACAAACCACATGAAGAAGTTGTTTATCATTTTAGAAGGTGATGGACATGGTGAATATAGGGATTGGCAACCTTAGACCTTGAAACAATATAAAAAATTTAAAGAGACCATTAAATAAAAGTGTTTTATATGGTTATCAGAATAAAAAGAAATTGAAGCAAAAGGTAAGAAAATAAATATTGTGAAAAATAACTAGATACATCTTCTAGAAATAAAAATATATCATAGAAACTAAAAATGCAATAATCTGAATTAAAGAACACATTAGATTTAGCATCAGAGAGATCTAAGTAATCTACACAGAATGTAGCATGCAGGGTTCAAAAGAAAAAAAATGAATGAGAGATTTGAGGGTAGAGTGAGAAGGTCCAGAAGGAGGTGATGGATAGAATAAGGGAGAAGCACTATTGAAAGTGATAATGATTAACAATTTCTCAAAATTGACGAAAGACATGAAACCTCAGATGGAATAAGCATAATTAATTCTGCGTAAAATAAAAAACAAACTCATGCTTTGATAGCTCAGAGAGAAACTGCAGAATACCAAAGACAAGAGGAAAAACCTTAAAAGTAATGAAAGAGAAAGGACAGATTACTCAAAAAGTAATGGCAATTTGACAGACCCCCAATACTTACCAAGAGTAGAGGCTGGATGACAATGAAATCACATCTTCAAAAGACTGAAGGAAAGTAACTGTTAACCTAACTAAAATATCACCTAAGAATAAAGTGACAAGCTGTTTTTAGATGAGATCTGAAAGGCTTTACCACTCACTGACCCCAACAAAAAAAATAATTTAAAAGGTGCAGTTTAGTAAGAAGGAAACTGAATAAAGAAGGAAGGAATGGGATGTAAAATGGAAAGCAAATATTAAATGGGACCATTTGAAATTGTTGATATTTGGCCAATTTTGAAATATAAAAATAGCAATTTAATATGGTTCAACCTAGTACAAATAAGTATTGACCCTACATGACAACAATAATAATGATAATGATTAATTTTTGAGGATGTAAAAATAAAGTGGAACTAAAATACTAGTTGTCTGTACCAATTACATGCAAGATAAGAGGGCTTCTGATTGCAGTTTAAACTTTTTTAGGTCTTTATAGTCTTTGGTAGGATGGTAGCCTTTGTTAAATCAATTATGCATGTAAACCCAGGAGTATCAGCAACTAAATATAAAGAGAATATGTAATTTTCAAAGCAGAAAAGTGGGGGAGCAGCCAAGATGGCTGACAGGAGACATCACTTGTTGGATCATCCCAGATAGAAGGTAGTATACTGGACTGAGGAGTGTGGAGAGTAGTTGCAGCCCAGGTGTGGATTACAGGGAGAGACAACAGAGATGTCCAGGGACCCAACCGAGAAAAACAGTGAAGCTGAGAAAGAAGATAGAGAGGAGATGACAGCAGTGTGGACCAAACCCAGAGAGGTTTGGAGCCCAGTGAAAGGGTAAGGGGGGCTTCCTCTCCCCCACCAAGCTACCTTCAGTAAAAAGTGGGACACAAAACATATTGGAAGTGCTTCTACCCTCCATGAGCCCAGGCATGGTGAATAAATAGGAATAACGGGGTGAACCAGTGAACCCCAGGAGTTCAGATGTTAAAAAGGGACACTCCACAGGAGAGTGCAATGAGAGGCCATAATGCTGGCTTTCTTACACCTAGACACTTCCTTCTCTGCATCTCCTCCAATCACGGTATCAGAGAAAGTAATTTTAGCTCTGGCTGCCGGTAGCCATGGCCCCTCCCCCCACATTGCAACTGTGAGAATGCTCTGAACTGAGAAGAACTTGAATGGCTACTTCTCTACAGCAGGTGTAGGTTCCTGGCCAAGCCCACCACTGAGAGTGGAGCTGCCGAAGTTTGTGAGCTTCCTGACCACGGGCATTTTGTGGGATTGTGTGCTGGTGGCTTAGACAGGTGGGCTGAAACTCTTGTCCCCTGGACACGAAAGTGGTTCAGGGAGATGCAGGGAGAGATGTCAGTCCTGGACTTGGGTGACAAGGAAGACCTCGTGCACATATCCAATGGGAGAGTGTGGAGGGGTGCTGAGGAATGGGGAATCTGTGAGCATACCCATCCCCCCCACTGGAGAACAACCATATTGGATAAAGGCACAGTAATCAGATTGAATTGGCCTAGCCCCTGATTCCCATGACAACTGAATGCCCTGGGTGCACCGGCTGAATGGGAGCAGTGGCCCCTGCCCCCAGTTATTAAGTAGGGAGTGCTGCTTGAGCCAAGAAATTCATGAGTGGCCACTTCTTCCCAACAGGAGCATACCCCCGTGGCCCCAGAGGCCTCTGTGGACAGAGAGGCCTACCACTCTCCCCTTGGGGTCTTGTGGTGGAAAAAGCATGCACAAATGGGGACCCCCCTAACTGCCAGTGCCCCATGGAGATGTACGCTAGTGAGTCAGATACACAGACTGAGGGGTGGTTCCAGGGCTGGTCTCAAATGGTGAGGGAACCCATGCAGACTATTCTGATTGGAGAGTGCTTTGGAGTTTCAGGCCACAAATAGGGAGGGTGCTCACCTCACCCTGCAGAGAAACTGCAGTAGTGGACAAGGGCAGAAAGAACCTGGTCTGGGGCCTTAGCACTCAAGTGATTTGACCCCTCCCTTGGGAACAGCCTTCCCAGCTTGGAGAGATTGCCCTGGACTTCATACCAGTGGCTCCCCTATCCTTTGCAGCCAGATAAGCAAACTCTGAGCCCTGTTGAGGCTTTGCAAAGCCTCTCAGGCTCTTGCAATCCAGCCATGATTTGTCTTGCTCCTCCCCCCATTTCAGGGTGAGTAGAAATCAAGCAACCCCCTGGGAGCTACAGGGTCCCTCCTAAAGCTTAGAACGTTCATGTGCCCCACCTGGGGGACCAGAGCTTACCAAGGGCATAAAAGACCATCTTGGCAGCTGGCTTTTCCACACAAACTTCAATCAACAACAGGGGGAACAACCCCATATCTAAGCATAGTGCCCTCCAACTCAAGCAAACTGGGAGTGGCTGACTCATACTCACAAGTGCCACCCACCATCTTGGACATTAAGCTGGGGGACTTAACTCATTACACCCTGTTGGAAGAGGTGAAGACAGGAGGTCAGAAGTAACCTGAGAGGCTCATCAAACCTGCTAGAACACCCCATAGGCAACTCAGGACCAGCACCCCTCTCCCTGGCATGCTCAGGGATTGATCTTTGGGGACCCAGACACAGGCCTGTAAGCCAGGCCTAGCACCCCCCAGGTCTGGACCAAGAGTTCAGATGAGAAGGAATTAGCAAAAGAACTCTGGAAACATGAAAAATCAGAGTGAAAGGACACCTCAAAAAGAAAACAATAACTTCTTACCAAGGGATACTAACCAAAATGAGAAGATTGAAATGACATGAAGAATTTTGAATATGGATTGTAAGGAAGCTCAATGAAATACAAGAGAAAATAGAAACCCAACACAAAGAAACCACAAAAATAATGCAATAAATTAATGAAAAATTCACTAAAGAAATCCAGTTATTAAAAAAAATCAAACAGAGCTTCTGGAAATGAAAAATTCATTCAAGGATATACAAAACACAGTGGAAAGCATTAAGAATAGGCTAGATCAGGCAGAAGAAAGAATCTCAGATCTTGAAGTCAACACCTTTGAGTTAAACAAGTCAGTCAAAGAGAAAGAACAGGCAAATAAGAGGAACGAACAAAGCCTACAAGAAATATGGGATTATGTAAAAAGGCCTAACATAAGAATCATAGGCATCCCTGAGGGAAAAGAATAAAATACACAAGGGTTGGAAAACCTATTTGAGGGGATAATTGAGGAAAATTTCCCAGGCCTTGCTAGAAGTCTGGATATCCAGGTACAAGAAGCTCTAGGGACTCCTGGCAGATTCATGGCAAGGAGGCAATCACCACAACACATAGTAATCAGACTGGCCAAAGTAAACATGAAAGAGGCACTCCTATAAGCTGTAAGGTAAAAGTATCAGGTAGCTTACAAAGGAAACCCCATTAGACTAACTGCAATCTTCTCAACTGAGACCTTACAAGTCAGAAGGGATTGGGGCTCTGTTCTCAGTCTTCTCAAACAAAATAATGGCCAGCCTAGAACTTTGTATCCTTCAAAACTAAGTTTCTTATATGAAGGAGAAATAAAAACTTTCTCAGACAGGTAAACACTGAGGGAATTCATCAACACCAGACCTGCCCTGCAGGAAATACTCAGAACTGCATTATACACAGATCAGCACAATAAACACCCACCAGTGTAAAATCACCCAAAGCTAAAGGTCAGAGCCCAGATACCAAAATGGCTTAAGAGGTAAAACAAAGCAATAAAGTTGTACTCAACAGGATGAAGAGAAATCCACCCCATTTATCAATTCTTTCAATAAATATGAATGGCTTGAACTACCCACTGAAGAGAAATAGGCTGGCTGACTGGATAAAAAAATACAAATCAAGTATCTGTTGTCTGCAGGAAACACACCTAACCCACAAGGACTCATTCAGACTCAAGGTAAAAGGATGGAAAACAGTACTCCATGCAGATGGAAACCAAAAGAAAGCTGATGTAGCCATTCTCATATCAGATAGGATAGACTTTAAATCAACAAAAATAAAGAAAGACAAAGATGGTCATTATATAATGGTGAGGGGAACAATTCAACAAGAAGACATAACAATCCTAATGTGAAACTTCATTTCCTGGCAGTCTCTTTCTGCAGTTTTGCTCTGAAAGCATGGGGCAGCTACCCCAGGCTGTCTATCTAGCCAGGCACCTTTTCAAAGACTGACTACAGTGCCAGGACAGTGCATAGTGGTTAACATTGCACAGCCCACATGGCTGACCTTTATTTTGAAAGTGTTTTTACAGTGTTTTAGAGAATACATTTAGGGAAAGAGCTTATAATATATTCTTCAGTTAAAAGCAAAAAAACTTCCCTCTTATTTCCAACAGAGCATTACTCTAGTGTGTAAAATATTCAAAATTCAATGAACAGAAGGATTTTTTTCACATGTACACAATCACAATGAAAACACTGTCTTGAATTTGGCACAGCATGATTTCTTGACAACTGAGAGTTACAACCATCACCACTACGAACAATGAGAGATGGATAGAGATAGAAAGATAGAAAGAGAGCGGGAGGGAGGGGCAGGGAGAGGGAGAGGGAGAGAGAGAGAGAGAATATACATAATTTAGTTGATTGGGCCTTTTTAGGTTTGAGAAATGATCATTCATTGCAGTTTGTTCTTAAAACAGCAGGTGGCTCCTTAGACCTGAAATAGTTGAGAATGATGTTTTTGTAAGGACAGTGTAGAAATATAATTCAAGTAGGAAAATCTAGCACTAGGTCCTTTTACTAGGAAAACAATCTATTGTTACATTTTGAAGTCAGGTAGTCAGAAATGTATTATCTGAACTTTCCGGAATTGGGGTTGTTGTTGAGGGAGAATCCAATGATAAGGAATCATAAAATCCAATTTTGTTATCCTTTTGCTGTGGTGTCTAGCATAGCATTGTTGGGATTCTTGTTGTGGGTGTAATTGTCTCTAGGGTCAGGAGATGTGTCAGTAAACAGAAGACTCAATAGCTATAACATATGAAATAGGAAGAAATGACACTGAATAAGATATTTTGAAAGAGTTGGAGTTATTTTTTATTTTGGGAATGGAAAAGAAGAATACGGGATTTGGCAATATTAGTAAGACAAAACCTCCCTGTGACACATGGATTTATGCTAAATCAAAATGGAGAGCCTGGACAGAATCTTTAGTTTTAATGCAAATGTCAGAGTATTACTTTGTAACACAAGCTTGGGAGACACAATTTTGATGAGGGAATCAATATAATTGGTGATGGAAGATTTATGCACACCTAGAAATGAAGAACACTCGGGCCTCTGGAAGAGCAGGGACTGGAAGGTGGATCTACTATCAAAGCAATATGAATGTTCTGCCCTTAACTTGACTCATTTAGCCTTTGTCTGTTTCTCTCTGTCCTCATGACAAACATTTTGATCCTCTGCTCTAGTTTTTTTCTCTTCCTCCTAACTTCTGTTATTCTCATAGTACAGGCAGTCCCTGGGTTACAGACAACCTGACTTATGGTGTTCTGTACTTACAAACAGGCTCCCAAGGCTCCCCATAGGGATAATTTATAATTTAATAAGTAAATTAATAATTCATGAACTTGTTTATTCTGTGTATATAAACAAACCTACATAGCATAAGTGGTTCATCGGTGCAGCATGTTTATGTTAGCGTCTAGTTTCATTGTTTGTATGGTCACTTACACACAGCATCACTTTTATACTAACTTTTTAATTCAATTTTGTAAGTCTGTGTTAACCCTTATGACCATACCTCTAAAGTGAAAGGCCACTGCAAGTCCAGGTGAACCTGCAGCAAAGAGAAAGGTGATTATGATGGAAATGAAAGTAGAAACAATTACGCATTCAGAGAAAAGCCAGACACCATCATTCACTGGGAAAGCATTAGGCTTTAGCGGCTTGACTATTGGAACAACTATAAAGGATAAAGTGGGAGTAATGGAACATGTGAAAGGCAGTGCTCCAATGACAGTATCAATTATTACTAATCAGCATAGGGGATTAATTATTGAAATGGGAATGTTATTATTGATTTGATTAGAAGATCAAAGTAAGTATAATATACCTATTAGTCTAGGGTTTAAAAGAAAGAGCACAGTAGTTTCTGTAACTTATTATTACAGTACAGGGGTATTATTATTATTATAGTATTATACTGTATTATTATTTTTACCACATATGAGCCATTATGGTATTGTTATTATTATCATTATTACCATATATGCACTGTTCATCAGAGATCTGAGTTACATACAAATCTGACCCAAAAATGTTCTCAAGAACGTATCTTGTCTGTAACCTCAGGACTGCCTTTATTGTTTCCCTCATAATTTCTGCTTGAACATGCTCTGTCATGGCTTTCTTGTTCAATTTCTACATTAGGCCATCTCATTTCTGAATCATTTTTTTAACTGCCCCTTTCTCTCACTTTTTCCTACATTAAAATTCCTGAGGAAGAGAAATTGATGAGCTGATCTTAATTCTCATCCCAGGCCACATTGTATATTGTTGGCAGTTTATGGTTTAATATGCTCTTGGGTCAGGTGTCTTCCCATATGCCTGTCAGGGTGGGAAAGGATATAAAGCATGCCTGCATAAGGCCAGCTTCTTCTGCAGGGTGAGTGAGGAACAGGGTAGAGACCCTAGAACTAGAACTTAGTTTATTTAGAACTAGGGTGACCACATACCCCAGTCTTCCTGGAAGACTCACAATTTAAATCTGTTGTCTTGCATCCAGAATAGTTTAGCATTTGTCTCAGGATTTTCATATTTTAATATATTAAAAAAATTAATATGAAAAATTGAGGGGATGAGGCAGAGCAAGATGGGTGAATAGAACCTGCCAGCAATTGTTCCCCCACAGGAACACCAAATTGAACAACTATCTATACAAAAAAACATCTTCATAAGAACCAAAAACCAAGTGAGTGATCATAGTACCTGGTTTTAACATTATATCAAGGAAAGAGGACTTAAGAGGGTAGAAAAGACAGTTTTGCATTGCCTATGCCACTCCTCTCCCATCCCTCCACAGCACTGCACCAGCAGCAGGTGGACAGAGAATCTGTGTGCATGGGGGAGGGAGAGTGAAGTGATTGTGGGACTTTGCATTGGAACTCAGAGCCACCCTGTCACAGGGGAACACATGCAGGACAGAATTCTACTGACACACACCAAGCAAGCATTTAGACCAGCCCTGGCCAGAGAGGAATCCTCCCCAGTGGTAGAAACCCGAGTTCTGGTTAGCTGCACCATGAGCTGATGAAAGTGGCCTGGGCCCTGAAATAAATTTGTAAGGCAGTCAGGCCACAAAGACTGCAGTCCTTGGGTAATTCCTGTGGCTGCACTGGGGTCAGAGCCAGTGGACTTGGGATGCACATGACCTAGTGAGACACCAGTGGTGGCAGCCAAGCAAGTGCCTGTGTCACTTCTCCCTCAAATTCAGTCAGTGCATCTTGGGGAAAGCCTACTTCTGCTTGGGGAAAGGAAAGGGAAAAGTAGAGAGGACTTTGGCTTGCAACTTGTGTACCAGCTGACTCACAGTAAAATAAAGTACCAAGCAGATTCCTGAAGCCCCCGAGTCCAGGCTTTAGCTCCTGGATGGCATTTCTAGACCCACTTTGGGCCAGAAGAGAACCCACTTCCCTGAAGCAAAGGACCGTATCCTGGCAGGATTCACCACCTGCTGATTAATGAGCCCTTAGGCCTTGAATAAAAATCACAGGTAGCCAGGAAACAGTCTCCATGGGCCTTGGGTGAGACTGGGCTGGCTTCAGGCATGTCCAGCATAATCCCAGCTGTGGTGGCCAAGGAAGTGCCCATGTCACTCCTCCCCCAACTCCAGGCAGCCCAGCATGGAGAGTGAGACTCCTTCTGTTTGTGGAAAAGTGAGGGAAGAGAGTAAGAGACTTTACCTGGTAATCCAGGGGATTCTCCCATACCTTATCCAAGCCTTCCAAGGTAATACCACCAGGAGTTATCAAGAGTTTTGCAGTGTTACTGAGCTTGGGGTGCCCCTTAGTGCTGACATGACTGCAGTGACCCAAGGTACAGATCATAACACTCAATTCCCTTTGAATGCCTGGAAAGCCTTCTCAAGAAAGGCAGGTTCAGGCTGGGCACAGTGGCTTATGCCTGTAATCCTAGAACTTTGGGAGGCCGAGGTGGGAGGATTACTTGAGGACAGGAGTTTGAGACCAGCCTGAGGAATAGCGAGACCCTGTCTCTACAGTAAAACAAAAAAATTAGCTGGGTGTGGTGGCTTGCACCAGTAGTCCCAGGTACTTGGAAGGCTGAAGTGGGAGGATCACTTGAGCCCAGGAGTTTGAGTTTGCAGTGAGCTATGATCATGCCACTACACTCTAGCCTGGGTAATAGAGTGAGACTCTGTCTTTAAAAAAAAAAAAAGGACAGGTTAGAACAAGCCTAGATTGCAAAGATTACAATAAATACCTAACTCTTCAATGCTCAGACATCAACAAACATCCACAAGCATTGAGAACATCCAGGAAAACATGACTTCACCAAATGAACTAAATAAGGCACCAGTGACCAATCCTAGAGTGATGGACATATGTGACCTTTCAAACAGACAATTCCAAATAGCTTTTCTGAAGAAGCTCAATGAAAATCAAGACAATACAGAGAAGGAATTCAGAAGTCTATCAGAAAAATTAACAAAGGGATTGAAATAATAATTAAAAAAATCAAGCAGAAATTCTGAAGCTGAAAAATTCAATTCACAAACTGAAAAAATGCATCAGAGTCTATCAACAGCAGAATTGACCAAGCAGAAGAAAGAATGAGTGAGCTCAAAGACAGGTTAAATGAAAATCCACAGTCAAAAGAAAAAAAAGAAAAAGAATAAAAAAGAATGAAGCACCCCTACAAGATCTGGAAAATAGCCTAAAAATGGCAAATCTAAGAGTTATTGGCCTTAAAGAGAAGATATATAGAGAGATTGAAGTAGAAAGTTTATTCAAAGAAATAATAACAGAGAACTTTCCCAACCTAGAGGAAGATATCAATATTCAGGTACAAGAAAGTCATAGAACACCAAGCAGATTTAACCCAAACAAGACTACTTTAAAACCTTTAATAATCAAGCTCCCAAAAGTCACAGATAAAGAAAAGTTCTTAAGGGAAGCAAGAAAAAAGAAAAAAATAACAAATAAAGGAGCTCCAATACATCTGGCAGCAGAGTCATTAGTGGAAGCCTTACAGGCCAGGAAAGAGTGGCATGACATATTCAAAGTGCTGAAGGAAGAAAGCCTTGATCCTAGAAAATTATATCATGCAAAAATATCCTGCAAACATGAAGGAGAAACAAAGACTTTCTCAGACAAACAAAAGCTGAGAGATTTCATCAACACCAGACATGCCCTACAAGAAATGCTAAAGGGAATTCTTCAATCTGAAAGAAAAGAACATTAATGAACAATAAGAAATCATCTGAAGGTATAAAACTCACTGGTAACAATAAATACACAAATACAGAATACACTATTGCTGTATTTGCAGTGTATAAACCACTTATATCTTGAGTAGGAAAACTAAAAGTCAAACCTATCAAAAATAATAACTACAACCTTTTAAGAAACAGATATTATAAAGAGATATAAATGGAAACAACAAAAAGTAAAAAAGTGAGGGGGAGAGGATGGTGAGTTAAAGCATAGAGTTTCTTTTAACTTTCTCTTTGTTTATTTTAAGCAGATTTAAGTTGTCATTTGTTTAAAATAATTGATTTTAAGATTTTTTTGCAAGTCTCATGGTAACCTCAAGTCAAGAAACTTAAACAGATAGACAAAAAATGAAAAAAAAGGAAATTAAAATATGCTAACAGAGAAAATCACTTTTATAGGATGGAAGACAGGAAAGAATGAAGAAAGAAAGGGAGGACCACAAAACAATCTGAAATCAAATAACAACATGGCAGTAGTATGTCCTTACCTGTAAATAAAATCATTAAATATAAATTGACTAAACTCTCCAATCAAAAGGCATAGAGTGGCGGAGTGGATAAAAAACCAAGATGCACCATATGTTGTCTACAAGAAACCCACTTCACCTATAAAAACACATAAGACTGAAAATAGAGGGATGGAAGAAGATATTCTATGAAAATGGAAACCAAAAAACAGCAGGAGTAGCTATAATTCTATCAGATAAAATAGATTTCAAGACAAAAACTGTTAAATGAGACAAAGAAGGTCATCATGTAATGATAACGGAGTCAATTAAGGAAGAGGATATAACAATTGTAAATATATATACACCCAACACTGGGGCACCCAGATATATAAAGCAAATATTATCAGAGCTAAAGCCAGAGATAGACCTCAATAAAATAATAGTCAGAGATCTCAACACCCTACTTTCAGCATTGGACAAATCATCCAGACAAAGAAACATCAGACTTCATCTGTGCTATAGACCAAATGGATCTAATAGATATTTACAGAGCACTTCATCCAACAGCTGCAGAATACACATTCTTCACCTCAGCATATGGATCATTCTCAAGGATAGACCATATATTAGGCCACAAAACAAGTCTTAAGGAATTCAAAAAAATCAAAATAATATCAAGTATTTTCTCTGACCACAATGGAATAAAACTAGAAATCAATAACAAGAGGAACATTGGAAACTATATAAATACATGCAAATTAAACAATATGCTTCTGAATGACCAGTAGGTAATGAAGAGATTAAGAAGGAAATTAGAAAATTTCTCGAAACAAATGAAAATGAAAATACAACATACCAAAACCTATGGGATACAGAAAAAGCAGTATTAAGAGGAAAGTTTATAGCAATCAGTGCCTGCATTAAAAAAGTAGAAAAACTTCAAGTAAACAAGCTAATGATGCCTCTCAAAGAACTAGAAAAACAACAGCAAATCAAACTCAAAAGTACTAGAAGAAAAGAAATAATAAAGATCAGAGCAGAAATAAATGAAATTGAAATAAAAAATAATACAAAAGATTAATGAAATGAAAAGCTGGTTTTTTGAAGAGATAAACAAAATTGACAAATCTTTAGCCAGACCAAGAAAAAAAGAGAGAAGACCCATATAAATAAAATCAGAGATGAAAAAGGAGACATTACAACAGATACTGCAGAAACTCAAAGGATCATTAGAAACTACAATAAGCAACTATATGCCAATAAATTGGGAAACTTAAAAGGAATGGATAAATTCCAGACTTGTACAACCTACCAAAATTGAACCAGGAAGAAATCCAAAACCATAATAGACTAATAACAAGTAATGAGATAGAAGCAGTAACAAACAGTCTCCCATCAAAGAAAAGCCCAGGACCTGATGGCTTCATTGCTGAATTCTACCAAACATTCAAAGAACTAATACCAATCCTATTCAAACTATTCCAAAAAATCAAGGAGGAGGGAATACTCCCAAACCAGGGGTGGGGAACCTGCAGCCTTAAGGCCACATGTGGCCTTCTAGGTCCTTAAGTGTCACCTTTTGACTGAATAAAAATTTTACAGAAAAAATCTTATTTTTATTAATACATTTTTGTTCATCTTTTATATTTTATTTTATTTTTAAAATGAACATATTTAAAATACCAAAGAATAAAATAAATTTCAATGAAATAAACCTCCCAGATTGACCAGCACAATTAGAGCATTAGTAAACCATAAGGGCTAAATTGACTACTGCTACGCTCATGATTTAGTTCTAATTTGCCCCGCCTGACTGGCACCACTACTGCATAAGGCTTGTTGGCAAGAGTTTATGGGGGTCAAGTATACCAGTCTTTTATCAGCTTTTGACAATGGTGCACTGTTTCTGTCTGAAGTGGAATTTGTGAATAGTTGCACAGCTCAACAGTATTTTTTAATTCTGTCTGCTTAACAGCCCATCATGTCAAAGAAGACCAAGAGAATGCTGAAGGAAGAAGACAGATTTTTTTAATAAGGATTGGGAATTGCAATATTATCTTGTTTCTGCTAAAGATAAGATGATTTTCTTGCTTTGTGACACTACAATATCAACATTAAAGAAATTCAATGCTCATCAGCATTATAACACTCATAAGGAACACAAATATTTTAAATTAGAGGGAGAAGTGCAAAAGGTTGTATTGCAGAAACTAAAAGATGAAAAGCAAAAGCAAAGACAAGTATTTCAAGCAGCAATAAGACCTTGAAATAGTGCCACTGAAGCAACTTATAAAGTATCTTATATACTCGGGGAAAAAAGGGGAGCTATTCAGTGATGTAGAAATTGTGAAAGAATGCACTGTTGAAGATGTAGGATGCTTAGATCCCAATAATGTTTCAAAGTACAAACAACTGCCTCTTTCAAGGAGAACCATAACTGATTGGCAGCATGAATTAGCCTTCAACCTAACAGAACAACTTCACGCAATACTTCAAAAGGAAAATATATATTATTCAATTGCTTTGGATGAATCAACTGATACTACTGACTCAGCACAGATTCTATACTTCATTCGGGTCATAACTGAAGATTCTCTTTGCTATGAAAAGTTACTGGCTTTGGGAACTCTTGTGAACAGAACAGGGAATAGATATCTTCAACAACTTTCAAGGTAAATGTCATGCAGTTGGACTGAATTAGGTAAATTTAGTGAGTGTACGTACAGATGGTGCATGTTCCATGACAGGAAAACATTAAGGGTTTGTTGCACAGATAAAAAAAATTTCAACAGATCCAGATGCTCTAATTTCTTTTCATTGTATCTTGCATGAGAAAAATCTCCATGCTAAAGCTACTATTTTAAGTGACTCTTTGCAACAAGTGATAAGTATTGTTAACTATATTCTTGAAAATGCAACATGGCATCATCAGTTTCATAACATGCTAAGGTTGAATGATGAGGTATTCAGTGCGGATTTGCCATATTATTCTAAAGTACATTGACTATCACAGGGACAGGTGTTAGCTAAAATTTTATCTCTGTGAAGAGAGATAGTTAAATGTTATGAAGAACAGAATCAGCAATGTGAATTATTGAAAGATTTCTATAGGCATGCAACATTTCTGTGTGATATCATGTCAAATCAAAACAATTTGAATATTTCTTTGCAAGGTAAAACTAAGTCTATATATGATATGTTGCAAAAAATCCAAGCTATCTTTTTTCAAAACACTTATTCTTCAAAAGGAGATTTTGGATGAACATTTTCCCCAGTTAGAAAAGGTCATGGATGAGCAGGATGATATGTGTGAATCATTTGAAGAATACGCAGCTGTTATAGAACTATTCATTGGAGAATATAACGAAAGGTTCACTGACTTTGAGAATCATGACATCACACTCAAATTAGCATTTCAGCCTCACCTAGTTGATATCACCAAGGCACCTAAAGAACTGCAGATGGAACTGATTGAGCTCTCAGTAGATGACATTTTAAAGTCATTGTTTGATGCTAAGAAAGTTCCTATTGAAATATGGAAAAATGCAGTAGAATACTTACACCTTCAGCAACATGCCTGAAAAATGCCTTCTTGCTTTTCAACCACTTATTGCTGCAAATCTACATTCTACCTAACCCAAATCAAGACACAAATGACTGGTACCCATCTAGAGGATCAAGTGAAACTGCAGACCTACATGTTGCAATCAAATATTCAAATGCTTTCCAACAAAAAGCACGAATGACTTTGTTGTTATTAACAAGTTAGTTAACTTTAAAATTAACAAATAGTTTTCACTTTTTGAAATTATTAAGTACATGGTAGTTATATTTTTACAAAATAATGTACATTTTTAAGTATATCTAATTGAAGTTTGTTGAATGAAGCCTTATTTGATTACAGCTAAATTAATGCGGACTTCCAACATGAAAAGTTTCCTCACCCTTGTCCCAAATTCATTCTATGAGGCCAGTATCTCCCTGATACCAAAACCAGACAAAGACACAAAAGAAGAAAACTATAGGCCAATATCTCTGATGAATATAGACACAAAAATCCTCAACAAAATACTAACAGACTGAATTCAACAACATATTGAAAGGATTATTCATCATGATCAAGTGGGATTTATCCCAGGATGCAGGGATGGCTCAACATATGTAAATCAATAATGTGATACATCATATCAACAGAATGAAGGACAAAAACCATATGATCATTTCTTTTTAAAATTATTTATTTATTTGATTTTAAAAAAATTCAGAATATTACAGGGGTACAAATGTTTTGGTTACATGGATTGCTTTTGTATTGCTTGAGTCAAAATTATAAGTATGCCCAACACCCAGATAGTGCGCATAGTATCCACTAGGTATGATTTCACCCATTCTCTCCTCCCCCCTCCCACCTGCATGATTTCCATTGAGTTTCACTTCTATCTGTGCACATGGGTGCTGATCTGTTAGTTCCAATTTAATAGTGAGTACATGTGTTTGTCTCTCCATTCTTGCAATACTTCACTTAGAAGGATGGTCTCTAATTCCACCCAGATTGTTACAAAGGGTATTAATTCATTTTTTTTAATGTATTTTTTAATTTTCAGAATATCATGGGGGTACAACACTTTGGCCATACACATTGCCCCTGTTCTGCCCGTGTCAGAGCCACAATCGTGGTCGTCTCCCAAACTGTGCTCCCCACATCCATTCAGTGAGAGTTTTTCCCATCCCTTCCACCCCCTTCCCGCTCGCCCGCCCTCAGATGAATGTTATTGCCCTGTGTGATGTAAGTGTTCATCAGTTAGTACCAGTTTGATGGTGAGTACCAGTGGTGCTTGTTTTTCCAATCCTGTGACACTTCGCTTCGAAGAATGGGTTCTAGCTCCAACCAGGATAATACCAGATGTGTTAATTCACTGTCGTTCCTTATTGCTGAGTAATACTCCATGGTATACATATACCACATTTTAATGATCCACTCGTGTATTGATGGGCACCTGGGTTGTTTCCACACCTTTGCAATTGTGAATTGTACCGCTATGAACATTCGAGAGCAGATGTCTTTATTATAAAATGACTTTTTTTCTTTTGGATAAATACCCAGTAGTGGGATTGCTGGGTCAAATGGTAATTCTACTTTTAATTCTTTGAGGTATCTCCATATTCTTTTCCATAGAGTTGTACTAATTTGCAGTCCCACGAGCAGTGTATGAGTGTTCCTATCTGTCCACATCCCCGCCAACATTTGTTATTTGGGGATTTTTTGATATGAGCCAATCTCACTGGAGTTAAGTGATATCTCATTGTGGTTTTGATTTGCATTTCCCTGATGATTAGAGAAGTTGAGCACTTTTTTATGTTTGCTGGCCATCATTCTGTCTTCTTTGGAAAAGTTTTTGTTCATGTCCTTTGCCCATTTTTTAATAGGGTTGTTTGATTTTTTTTCTTGTTGATGTTTCTAAGTTCTGTATAGATTCTGGTTATCAGCCCTTTATCAGAGGTGTAGCATGCAAATATTTTCTCCAATTCTGTAGGTTGTCTATTCACTCTAGTGATAGCTTCCTTGGCTGTGCAGAAGCTTTTCAATTTGATCAGGTCCCATGTATTTATTTTTGTTGCTGCTGTGATTGCTTTGGGGGTCTTCTTCATAAGTACTTTGCCTAGGCCAATGTCCATAAGAGTTTTTTCAACGTTTTCTTCGAGAATTCTTATGGTTTCATGTCTTAGGTTTAGATCTGTTATCCATTGTGAATTGATTTTTGTGAGAGGTGAGAGGTGTGGGTCCAGTTTCAGTCTTCTACATATGGCCATCCAGTTTTCCCAGCACCATTTGTTGAATAGGGATTCTTTTCCCCAGTGTAAGTTTTTCTGGAATTTGTCAAAGATCAGGTGACTGTATGAGGTTGGTTTTATATTTGGGTTCTCAGTCCTGTTCCATTGGTCTACGTGTCTGTTCTTGTGCCAATACCATGGAGTTTTGGTTACTATAGCCTTGTAGTATAGTTTGAAGTCTGGTAGACAGATGCCTCCCAATTTGTTCTTTTTTCTTAAGATTGCTTTGGCTAGACGGGGTCTTCTCTGGTTCCACACGAAGTGTAGAATTATTTTTTCTAGATCAGCAAAAAATGATGTTGGTATTTTGATAGGGATTGCATTGATTCTGTAAATTAATTTAGGTAGCAAAGCCATTTTTACTATGTTGATTCTGCCTATCCAAGAGCATGGTAGGGCTTTCCATCTATTTACATCCTCTGCAATTTCTTTTCTCAGTGTTTCATAATTCTCTCTATATAGGTCTTTGACCTCCTTAGTTAGATATGTTCCTAAATATTTAATTTTCTTTGTTGCTATTGCGAAAGGTATAGCATCTTTAATTTGTTTCTCGGCTTGATTGTTATTAGCATATATGAAGGCTATGGATTTGTGTGTATTAATTTTGTATCCTGAGACTTTGCTGAATTCATTTATCAATTCCAGTAATCTCTTGGTTGAATCTTTGGGGTTTTCTATGTATAATATCATATCGTCTGTGAATAGTGAAAGTTTGACCTCTTCTGCCCCTATCTGGATGCCCCTGATTCCTCTATCTTGTCTAATTGCTGTGGCGAGGACTTCCAGCACTATGTTGAAAAGAAGTGGAGATAGTGGGCACCCTTGTCTGGTGCCAGTTTTAAGGGGGAATGCCTTCAATTTTTCCCCATTCGGTATGATATTGGCTGTGGGTTTATCATATATGGCTTTAATAGTTTCTAGGAATGAGCCATCTATGCCTATATTGTTAAGAGTTCTTATCATAAAAGGATGCTGGATTTTGTCAAAAGCCTTTTCTGCATCTATTGAAAGGATCATATAATCTTTGTTCTTGCTTTTATTTATATGATGAATGACATTTATAGATTTGCGTATGTTGAACCATCCCTGCATCTCGGGAATGAAGCCCACCTGATCGTGATGGATTATTTTTTTGATGTACATTTGAATTCAGTTTGCAAGGATTTTATTAAGAATTTTTCATCTATATTCATAAGGGATATTGGTCTGTAGTTTTCTTTTTTTGTTGTGTCCTTTCCTGGCTGTGGTATCAAGGTGATATTGGCTTCGTAGAATGAGTTTGGGAGGATTCCATCCTTCTGGATATTTTCAAATAATTTCTGCAGTGTAGGCACCAGTTCTTCTTTGTAGGCTTGGTAGAATTCAGGTGTGAACCCTTCTGGTCCGGGACTTTTTTTTGTGGGTAGATTTTTAATTACTGCTTCAATTTTGGTGCTTGATATTGGTCTGTTTAGAAATTCTGTTTCTTCCTGGTTGAGCCTAGGGAGGTAGTGTGTTTCTAAGAATTTGTCCATTTCCTCCATGTTTTCGTGTTTGTGGGCATAGAGATTTTTGTAGTATTCCAAGATGATGTTTTGTATTTCCATGGTATCAGTTGTGACTTCTCCTTTTTCATTTCTAATTGAGCTTATTAGAGTCCTTTCCTTTCTGCTTCTGGTCAACCTGGCAATTGGCCTGTCTATTTTGTTTATCTTTTCAAAGAACCAACTTTCCCTTTATTAATCTTCTGTATTGTTCTTTTGTTCTTGATTTCATTTAATTCTGCTCTGATCTTGGTTATTTCTTTTCTTCTGCTGGTTAGGATTGCTTTGCTCTTCCTTTTCCGTTTCCTTAGGATGATTCGTTAGTTTACTGATTTGTGACTTTTCTGTCTTTTGGATGTGGGAATTTAGGGCGATAAGTTTTCCTCTCAGGACTGCTTTTGCTGTATCCCACAGATTTTGATAACTTGTGTCCCCATTATCGTTTAGTTCGAAGAATCTTTTGATTTCAATTTGAATCTCCTCCTTGACCCAATAATCTTTCAGCACTAGATTGTTTAGTTTCCAAGGTTTTGGAGGAAGATGTGAGTTTCTGTTGGAATTGATCTCTAATTTTATTCTGCTGTGGTCTGAAAAGATACATGGTATGATTTCTATTTTTTTGAATTTGTTTAGATCTGTTTTGTGGCCTAGGATGTGGTCAATTTTAGAGAAAGTTCCATGAGCTGATGAGAAGAATGTATATTCAGTGTTATTTGGGTGGAGTGTTCTGTAGATATCTGTTAGGCCCAAATGTTCTAGAGTCCTGTTTAGGTCTTTTATTTCTCTATTTGTTTTTTGTTTGGAGGATCTGTCGAGTTCCATCAGTGGGGTGTTGATGTCCCCTGCTATTATGGCATTGCTGCTTATTATGTTGTCTAGATCTAGCAGTATTTGCTTTATGTATCTGGGTGCTCCTGTGTTGGGTGCGTAAATATTTAGGGTTGTTATGTCTTCTTGTAAGATTTTTCCCTTCACCACTATATAGTGACCATCTTTTTCTTTCTTTACTTTTTTTGCCTTAAAGTTTATAATGTCTGATAGAAGAATGGCTACCTCAGAAATCTTTTGGTTTCCATTTGCCTGGAAAATTGTTTTCCATCCTTTCACCTTGAGTCTGAATGAGTCCTTGTGTGTAAAGTGTGTTTCTTGGAGACAGCAGATACTTTGCTTGTTTTTTAATCTATTCATCCAATCTGTGTCTCTTCAAGTGGGCAATTTAAGCTATTCATATTTATTGAGAGAATTGATATTTGGGGTGGGTTTCTTTTATCCTGTTGGCTAGGCTCTTGTTTTGTGTTACCTATTGAGCCATTGTGAAATCTGGGTTCTGGACTTTTAGCTTTTGGGTAATTTTACACTGTGGGTGTCTGTTGCACTGTTTAGTGTACAATGCAGGCATAATGACTTCTTGCAGAGCAGGTCTGGTCTTTGCAAATTCTATCAGTGATTGCTTGGTTGGAAAAGTCTTTTTTCTCCCTCATATAAGAAGCTTAGTTTTGCATGATAAAGAATTCTCGGTTGGCCATTATTTTGTTTTAGAAGAGTGAGGATGGCTCCCCAGTCCCTTCTGGCTTATGAGGTTTCAGTTCAGAAAGCTGCAGTTAATCTGATAGGTTTCCCTTTGTAGGTTACCTCCTGTTTTCACCTTACTGCTTGAAGGGGAGTGCCTCTTTCACGTTTACTTTGGCCAGCCTAATTATGTGGCATGATGAATGCCTTTTCATGTTGAATCTCCCAAGAGTCCTGTGTGCTTCTTGTCCCTGTATATTGAGATTTCTGGCTAGGTCATGGAAATTTTTCTCTATTATTCCTTCAAATAGATTTCCAGCCCTTGTGGATTTTTTTCCTAACCCTCAGGGATGCCTATGATTCTTATGTTTGGCCTCTTTACATAATGCCACATTTCTTGTATGCTTTGTTTATGTCTCTTGTTTTTGTGTTCTTTCTCTTCAACTGAATTATTTAGTGCATAGGAGTTATCTTCCACCTCTGAGGTTCTTTCCTCTCTGTGATCCAGCCTATTCTTAAAGCTTTCCACTGTGTTTTGTAGATCCTGGAATGCCTCTTTCATTTCCAGTATTTCTGTAGTACTTCAATTTCTTTAGAAAATTTTTCATTCATTTCTTGCATTTTTCTTGTGTTTCTTTGTGCTGGGGTTCAAATGTCTCTTGAATTTGATTGAGCTTTCTGATAATCTGTGAATGAAATTCTTCTGTCATTCTACCCCTTTCATTTAAGTTGGTATCTGTTGCTGTGGTACAAATGATTTCTTTTGGGGGTGACTTTCACTCTGATTTTTCATGGTTCCTGTGTTCTTTGCTGATTCTTTCTTATCTGGCCTCTTGGTTGAGAGCTGGGGGTGTTAGGGCTAGTTTATGGCCCTGTCTCCAAGCCTCCAAGGTTCATTCCCTGGCAGAGTTGAGGAGAGGAGTACTGATCTTTATTGCCTTAGGTGTATTTTAGCAAGTTTGGTGGACCTCTTGGGTTACCTCTGACCTGTTGTCATCACCTCTTCCCAGTGGAGTGTAGTGAGTTTGTTCTTCCAGCTTGGGCTCCAAGCTGGTGGATTGTACTTGAGCGTATGAATCCACTGTTCCCTAATAGCTTGAGATGGAAGGCAATATTTTTAGCTGTGAATTGTTCCTGCTGTGACTGATTGTAGTTTGTTTGGAGGAGGCAGTTACCTAGATATTCTGTTGTGCCTGTGGCAGGCTGTGGTCCCCCAGGTGGGGTATATTAAAGCCCCAAGATTTGGGAGCAGTTTTGTAGCTCCCAGTGGTTACTTTGACCCTGCTTCTTCTGAGGTTGGGGGAGAAGGAAGATAGCTTGCAGCTGCAGTGTTAGTGCTAGATTGGGTAATTTCTACACAGCTCAGAGGTTGCTCATCCAGCTGCTGGGGGGGGGCACTGCTATGGAATTCAGAGCTCTCTGTCTCTGGGCTGGGGGAACTCCTTCTGATGAGAATGGCCAACTGGTGGGATTGCTGAGGCCCCTAACCAGGTTTTTTCTTCCTTGTCAATAAGCTCAGGCAATTTCCTCATTGGACAACTTGTGGGCTCTGAAGTTTTCCCACAGTTCGTGTGTCTGGCACTCTGATATGCCTCTCCATGTGTCACTGGCTGATAGGGGGATCTCCAATTGTGCACCCCTTTTCCACCACTAGACCTCAAGGTGAGGTGGGTGGGTGTCTTTATCCCCTGAAGTCTCTGCCAGGGGGATGTTCCCACTGGGGGGAATAGTGGCAGCTGAAGGCACTCTTGGATCAAGTGAAATTCCCTAATAAAGTGGGCAGGGTTAGGGGAAGGTACTCTGGTTCTGCCTGTGGCACTTGAGGCATTTGTTTGCCTTGAGAACTGGTACTTATACAAAATGAGTTACTATGGCAAGCAACCTTCAAAATGACTGATCTCTGGGGTGTGGAAGGGCTGGGACCTGAAGAATGGGCACTAGGACTGGCATGTAGTGGGCATGTAGATGGCCAGAGCCCAGGAAGCAAAACTGGATGGATGGGCTGCAAACTGTTTCCAATACACAAAGGTTCCACTGATACAGATCAGGGACCTCATCCCACCTGGAACCCATGGAGGGCAGCTGTCTGTGGCCACCAAGGGCATAGCCTGTTGCACCCAGATCAAAGAGCCCCTGGGCCAGGGATTGGGTGAAGCTAGAGACCTATCTAACAGTCAGCTCCAGGTGGAAGATCTTAAAGATGGCTGCCAACTCCAGTCTGGCATACAGCAGGGTTCAGATAACTCCGTGAATGCAGCTCTTCTCAACCAGCCTGGGTCCCATGGAGGTAAGTGCTGGCAGCCCCTAAGGGTATATCCCATTGCTCTCTGTTCAACTCCTGTGCCCTGGTCCCACTGACTTCCAGTGGCGAGGTGCCCATCTCCAGATTCCTGCATAGTGTCCCGGGAAGCTGTATCTCAGCCTAGTCCCTACCCAGCCTTGCGCAGTCCCTGTATAGTGCACTCTGGGGTTCCGTATGGTTCCCACAATCGCTTCCTCTCCACAGAGCCTGCTGTCTTGAGCAACAGCTTTGCACCAACTCTGGACTTGTCCTTGATTGAGTGGATGGGAAGTCTGTGAGGCTGATGCGATACCACCTATAGGTCAGGTCGCACTGTGCCGATCTGGCGAGAGCTTTCTTCCTGTGCTCTGGTCTCTATTGTGTTCCTTGCACTCTCTGATATTTGTGAATGTATCTCCCCATCACCTGCTCTCTTGGGCTGAGTGTCCCACGATGCTTCTCTGTAATTCACAATGCTGCCTTTTGATTGGGTGATGTGTGCGCAGGCTGCCATTTGTGTTTTTCACGTCCTTCCCTGCAAGTGGTGAGGTAGGAGGTCTCTACCAGATTGCCATTTTCCCCGCTCCTATTTTAGCTATATTTTATCCTTTGCCTTGTCAGATAAATTTTAAAATTATCTTGCCAATTAAAAAGAACTTTTATGGATTTTAATTATTGATTTGATTTTAACTGTTATTGCATTGAATCTGTATATGAATTTGGGGAGAACTGATATGTTAATAATATTGAGTTTTCTGATTCATGAACACAGTATTTGTGCATTTATTTAGGGCTTCTCTAATATCTGTCAGCATTGTTTTATAGTTTTTAGTGTTAAAGTCTTGCATATCATTTGTTAAGTATATTTCTAAATAGTTGATGCTTTTTATGCTACTGTAAAATTTTTAAATTTTGTTTTCAAATGGTTCATTGCTATATATAAATATAGTTATTTTTGAATAGTGACTTTATGTTCTGCCACATTGCTAAATTTGTTTATTACTTTTAGTAGTATTCTTGTAGATTCCTTAAGATAGTACACAACCTTGTTATCTGAAAATGCAGTTTATATCTTCCTTTCCAATCTCTGTATCTGTTTTTTTTCTTGTCTTATTGCACTAGCTGGGACTGATAGCTTAATATTTAATAGAAGTGGTGAGAGCAAAGATCCTTGCCTTGTTTTTGATCTGAAGGAAAATAATTTATTATTTTATTTTTAAGTACAATATTATCAATAGGTTTACAAAAATGCTGCAATATTTGAATGTTTGTATCTCTTCCAAACTTCATGTTGAAACTTAATCCCCAATGCAACAGTATTAAGAGGTGGGGCCTTTGGGGATGTGATTAAATCATGAGTGCTCCACTCTCATAAATGGATTAGTATCCTTATAAAAGGGCTTGAAGAAACTAGCTAGACCCTTTTTTGTCTTTCTGTCCCTTTCACCATGGGAGGACACACAGTTCGTTTCCTCCATAGCATGTATCAATAAGACATCATCTTGTAAGCAGAAACTAGGCCCTCACCAAACACCAAACTTGCCAGTGCCTTGATCTTGGACTTCCTAGCCTCTGGAACTGTGAAAAATAAATTTCTATTGTTTATAACTTACTCAGTCTCAGGTATTTTGTCATAGTAGCCCAGGAAGAATAAGGCAGAGGCCTTTTATAAAGGTGAGAAAGTTTTCTTCTATTGCCACTTTGCTGAGAGGTTGTATCATAAGTTAGTGTTATATTTTGTCTAAACTTTTTTCCTATATTTATTTACTAAAATGATTATTTACTTTCTCTTCCTTAATCTGTTGATGTAGTGAATTGTGTTGATTAATTTTGATATATTAAACCAAGCTTTCATTCCTGGGAAAAAGACAAACCGATTATATATTTTATTTTTATACAATGCTGAACTTAATTCAGCAATATTTTTAAAGCATTTTTGCATTCATATTCATGAGTGTATCGGTTGACATTTTCTTTTTTTGTGGTGTCCTAGTCTCCCTTGGGATCAGGGTTATAGTGGCCTCATTTAGTGAGATGGCAAGTGTTCCTTCTCTCTTATCTGAAAGTTTTATTTGTAGGATTGGTATTCTTTCTTTTTAAACATTTCAATACATTTAGGGGGTACAAGTGTTTTTTGTTTCATGGATAAATTATGTAATGCTGAAGTAAGTGCTTTTAGTGCACCCATCACCAGAATAGTGTACGTTGATTTTTATCCCTCATGCCCCTCTCAACCTCCTCCCTCCTTACTCCATGGTGTATATGTACCACATTTTCTTTATTCTCTCATCAGTTTATGGGCACTTATGTTGATTCCATATCTTTGCAACTGTAATTGTGCTGTGATAAATATTTGGGTGCTGGTGTCTCTTTTATAAAATGACTTCTTTTCCTTTGGGTATATACCCAATAGTGGGATTGCTGGATCAAATGGTAGGTCTACTTTTACTTCTTTGAGGAATCTCCATAATGTTTTCCCACCAACAGTGTATAAGCATTCCCTGTTCAGCATGTCCATGCCAACATTTATTGTTTTTTCACTTTAATAATGGCCATTCTGACAGGGGTAAAGTGGTATCTTATTGTAGTTTTAATTTGCATTTCTCTCATGATTAGTGATGTTGAGAATTTTCTCATGTTTCTTGGCAATTTGTATGTCTTCTTTTGAAAAAATATGTTCATGTATCTTCCCACTTTTTTATTGGTTTATTTGTTTTTTTCTTGCTAACTTGTTTGAGTTCCTTGTAGATTCTGGATATTAGCCCTTTGTCAGATGTATGGTCTGCAAATATTTTCTCCCATTCTGTAGGTTGTCTATTTACTCCCTTGATTATTTCTTTTGCTGTGCTGAAGCTTTTTAGTTTAATTAAATCTCATTTATTTATTTTTGTTTTTGCTATATTTGCTTTTCTGGTCCTGTCATAAATTCTTTTCCTAGGCCAATGTGCAGAAGAGTTTTTCCTACATGTTCATCTAGAATTTTCATGGTTTCAGGTCTTACATTTAAGTCTTTAATCCATCTTGAGTAAATTTTTGTATATGGTGATAGCCACATGCATTATTCTGCATGTGGCTATCCAGTTTTCCCAGCACTGATTATTGAATAGGGGGTCCTTTCCCCAGTGTATATTATTGTCTGCTTTGTCAAAAATCAGTTGGTTGTAAGCAGCTCCAGCCCACCTATGAGGAACCTGGGCTGCTGAGAGGAAACCCTGCCTGTTTGACTAGGCATCAGCAGTCCCCATGCTGGTGGAACAGCCCCCCATATGAGTGGCTTTGCCCCCAAAATCCGTAGAGCCAGCTCTGTAGCTCTTGCTGTGCCTGAGTCTGAGGCTTTGATCCTGTAGCTCCAGGGCCCCCACCAGACCTGCAACTCTACCCCTGAGAATCCTGAGTTGTGCCTGGACCCCAAGACCCCACTACTGAGTCCCCATCACTACCACTGGGCTGGGAGAACCTCCTTGAGGTCTAACACTTCATGCAGGAACCCACAGCCCTGAGCAGCTGTCACTCCTGGACTTGGTTCCAGAGAGTCCCCAGCAAATGAGAACAGGTGCCTTGCATACCTATTAACATGGAGCTGAGCAAAGAGAAGCCAGATGAAAAGAAACCAGCAAAAGAACCCTGGTGACATGAAGAAACAAAACAGTTCAACACCACAAGAGAACACAGTGGAGCTATAGTAGTGGACTCTACCCACAAGGAAATTGCCAAAATGACAGAAAAGGAATTCAGAATATGGATGGCTAATGATTGGAATTGAAGAGAAAGTTGAAAACCAACAAAAAGAAGCCAAAAAAAAATTTCAGGAAATCAGTTGGGGTGGGGGGAGTCACTAGAGAGCCAGACAACATAAGAAAGGATATAATAGAACTTAAAGAAATGCAAGAGTCATTCACAGAATTTCAAATGCAGTTGAAAATTTTAACAACAGGCTAATCCAAGGAGAAGAAAGAATCTAAGAGCTTCAATACAAGGCTCTTGAGATAACCGAGTTATCCAAAGAGGCAGAGGAGAGTATAAAAAAGTGTGAGCAAACACTGAGAGATATGGGACAACATGAAACATACTAGCATTTGAATTATAGGTATCGCTGAGGATGAAGAAAGAGCTAACAGCATGGAAACCTATTTGAGGAAATTATTGAGGAAAACATCCCAGGCATTGCCAGAAATTCAGATGTACAGATACAAGATGGATGTCGAACACCAGGAAGATTCATAGCAAATAGGTCATCTCTAAGACACATAGTAATCAACCTGGCCAAAATCAAAATAAAGGAGAAGATTCTGTAAGCAGCAAGACAAAAGCGTCATATAACCTACTAAGGAAAACCCATCAGGCTAACTGCAGACTTCTTAGTGGAAACCTTACAAGCCAAAAGGGATTGGGGCCCCATCTTCAATTGACTTAAAATGAACAACTGCCAGCATAGAATTTTGTATCCTGCAAAACTATGTTTCACAATAGACAGAGAAATTAAGTACTTTCCAGACAGGCAAACACTGAGGGAATTTGTCATGACTAGACCCGCTCTGTATGAAATACTCAGAACAGCACTATGCACAAATCAGCACAACACATACTGAATTTTTTAGGTGAATTTAGGTGTAAATTCACCTAAAAAACTTCCCAAACTCACAACTCCTATAAAACAATAGAACAAGAGCTAAAACAAAGCAATAAGGCACTACCCAACAGGATGAATAGAACAACATCCCACATATCAATGTTGTCAATCAGTGTGAACGGAATGAATGTTCCTCTGAAAAGACATAGGCTGGCTGAACAGATGAAAAAACACAACCTAAGTATCTGCTGCCTCCAGGAAACACATCTAAACTACAAGGATGAATGCAGATTCATTGTGAAATGATGGAAGAACAAAATCCACACAAATGGAAATCAAAAGAGAGCAGGCATAGCCATTCTAATATCAGATAAAATTGACTTTAAGTCAATGAAGGTAAAGAAAGGTAAAGAGAGTCATTACATAATGGTAAAGGGAGCCATCCAACAAGAAGACATAACAATTGTAAACATATATGCACCCAACACAGGAACTCCCAGATACATAAAGCAAATCTTACTAGAGCTAAGCAAGTAAATAAATAGTGCTATCACAGTTACTGGGGACCTCAACACCCCACTGTCAGAGCTTGATAAAATCATCTAAGCAGAAAGTAAATAAAAATAATAATGGACTTAAACCAAACTCTAAATCAAATGGACCTAACAGACATTTACAGAACATTGCACCCAAAAATTACAGAATACACATTCTCAGCAGCACATGGGACATTCTCCAGGACTGATCACATCTTAGGCCACAGAACAGGTCTCATAAATTTCAAAAAAAATTTAAATCATACCATGTATCTTCTCAGCAGAATAAAACTAGAAATCAATCACAAGAGATACACTCATATCTACACAAAGTCATGGAAATTAAACTACCTGCTGCTAAATGATTATTGGGTTAAGAATGAAATTAAGATGGAAATAAAAAAATTCTTTGAGAGTAAGAAGGAGAAGTTTCAGATGAAGGAGAACAAATGAACAAACAGACAAGCAGATATCAGGTGTGGGTCTGAGGGAGGGGTGCTAGAACCTTTAGGAGACTCCATGGGAAAATATTGTGGACCAGAACAGGAAGGAGCAAGGTATTGGCAGAGATCAACCCCCAAGGGGCTTGGAGTCCACTGAGAAGGGTAGGTGGAGGAGTTTGTTTCTCCCTCCTCTGCATCTCTGACAGTTGGTGTATTCCCAGGCTGCTGGAAAGACTTTCTGCCCACATGAGACCAGAGGCTACTGCTGCCAGTGAGCTGGGAGCTTCTTGTGGACAGGGCTCCCAGCCCCACTGGGAGCCTTCTGTCTTCACAGACCTGAGCCAGGACAGCAGGCACCATATTGCTTCTCTATTCATCATGTGCCTTTCCTTCCCAGGGGGCCTCAACATCTCAGGCATTGTCTTGCTCATTTACACACAGACATTTTCCCAACTGTGGCCCAGACTGCAGGAGCCACAGGGGTCCAGAGGGTTCTGGGTGATCTGCATGACTCCAGTGCCTGGACACTCTGGGCAGGTGGCCTCCTGGAGTGAGGGATGGACATGAACAGAGTGCTAGCTTTCCTCCATTCAGACTCTTTTCCTCTTCTTCCCCTCCCCAACCTGCAGCTGCTGAGAGAGACAATTGAGCCACCACACCAAGGCTTCTAGAAAGAGTGGGGTTCAGTCCTTTCCTCTTGGGGTCCTGTAGCAGACTAAGGGGTGCTCAGACTCTGTGCTCCCTTCCCATTGGCCCACCCTCATACTGCTTGCCTGGTGACTCCATCAGAGTGGGGCATGCCTCGAGGCAGAGGGACATTGAACTTGCTTGGGCACCCCATGGGCAACTCAGGACCATTGTGCATCTCCATGGGTCAGAGATTAATCTTCAGGGACCCAGGGACAGGCTTACAGGCCAGATCCCATACCTCCAGGTCTCAGTTGTGTTGCTTGGGGGCACAGAGGGGAGATTTGTGAATTAGTCTCAGGAGGCAAGGAAGCCCACATGGGCAGATCAGTGGGGAGAGTCTAGTGTGGGGCCTAACTTCAGCACACCTGAGGGGCACCCTTTCCCCCACAGGATGGCCACTCTGTCAGCTCAGGGATCCTGGGCAGGGAACCTCCCAGCCCACATCATAGTTGTGGGGGAGTTTGGCTGCCTTAGAAGGAGCCAGGAGGACAGAGAGGAGCAAGGCCTGCTCCAGACTGCCAGATTATTAATCTCAGATGGCCTTGCCTCCACAACCAGACTTTCTGGTTGGGTGGGGCCACTTCAGCCCCTCCCTGGCAGCTTTTCCTAGAAGCTGGTAGCAGACCTTTGACCCCTGCTGAACCATACCTTGCCAGCTTTTGTGGAGCCGAAGGGAAAACTCACCCAACCCAACCTCACCCAGCTGCACTCCCCCACCTGCCTCTGCTGTGGCGCAGAACAAGGACTCACCTGAAGTTCCAGGGACCCACCCACCACCTGGGGCATTCAAGTACTTCTCCTGAGGGACTAGAGCCAGTCACAGGACCCAAAATCAACATTGCAGCTTGTTCCTTCCAGCAAGCAACACCTACTGACATGGAGGTCAATTTGCACACTCTTTACAGCATTTACTGACTCAGCCATAAAGGGTGTGGTTGATTCTCACCCACAAGTACCATCTACTGTCTCAGAGATTAAACTGGGCATGCCATTACAATTCACACTGTTAAGAAGATCACAAAGCTGTGGAAAGGGAAAGGATTTCAAAGATCTTCATCCTCCCTCATCAAAGAGAGACAGGGAGTCTGCCCACTTGCAAAGCTCCCATTCCTACAGCCTACAAACAACCAGCAACTAAGAAAACCACCACACCAAAGATATCTATAACCAAGGCATTCATCCAGAACCTAGATCACCATCAAAGCACCCACAAGCAAAGCCAAATGTTCTTACCCAACGTATGCTACAAACACACCTGTATGAGTGAGGTGAGGGGAAAAAGTCCCGTCTAAACAAAAGGAAATCCAAAAATAAGAGGCAACAGCTGCTCCAAATGAGGAGGAATCAGTGAAAGAACTCTAGAAGTATGAAGAATCAGAGCAAAATGTCACCCCCAAAAGGGAATACCAGCTCTCTAGCAATGGATACCAACCAAAATCGAATATTGAAATGACAGATAAAGAATTTCAAATATGGATTATTAGTAAGCTCAATGAAATATAAGAGAAAATGGAAAACCATAAAGAAACCACCAAAAATTTCAGGAAATGAACAAAAAATTCAGTAGAGAAATTGAATTATTAAAAAATTCAAATATAACTTCTGGAAATGAAGAATTCACTCAAGGAAATGTAAAACACAGTGGAAAGTCTGAAGAATAGACTAGACTGGGCAGAAGAAAGAATGTCAGAGGTCAAAAACAACACCTTGAAATTTAACAAGTCCATCAAAGACAAAGATTTGGATAGCCTTTATTTCTTTCTCTTGCCTGATTGCTCTGTTTAGGATTTCCAGTACTATGTTGAATAGAAGTGGTGACTGTGGGCACCCTTGTCTTGTTCAGGTTCTTAGGGGGAATGTTTCAACTTTTCCCCATTCAGTATGATGTTGGCTGTGGGTTTGTCATATATGGCTTTTATAATCTTGAGATATGTTCCTTCTCTGCCTAGTTTGTAGAGGGTTTTGTATCATGAAAGGTGCTGAATTTTGTCAAATGCTTTTTCTGTGTCTATTGAGATGATCATATGATCTTTGTTTTTGCTTCTGTTTATGTGGTGAATCACATTTATTGATTTACGTACTTTGAACCATCCTTGCACCCCTGGGATGAAGCCCACTTGGTCCCAGTGGATTCTTTTTTTCATGTGCTCTTGAATTTTGTTTGCTAGTATTTTATCGAGGATTTTTGCATCTATATCCATAAGGGATATTGGCCTGTAGTTACCTTTTTTTGTTGTGCCCTTTCCTGGCTTTGGTATTAAGGTGATACTGGCTTCATAGAATGAGTTGAGGAGGATTCCCTCTTTATCGATGTTATGGAATAATTTCTGCAGTATGGGTACCAGCTTTTCTTTGTAGGTCTGGTAAAATTCAGCTGTGAATCCATCTGGTCTGGGGCCTTTTTTTGGAGATTTTTTTATTACTGCTTCAATCTCATTGCTTGTTATTGGTCTGTTCAGGAGTTCTATTTCTTCCTGATTGAGTCTTGGGAGCTTGTGTGTTTCCAGGAATTTGTCCATTTCCTCTACATTTATGAATTTATGTTCATGGAGTTTTTCATAGTATTCACAGATGATATTAATATTTTGTATTTCTGTGGTATCAGTTGTAATATCTCCTTTTTCATTTCGATTGAGCTTATTTGTGTCCTTTCTCTTCTACTCCTGGTTAATCCAGCAAGAGTTCTATCAATTTTGTTTATCTTTCAAGGAACGAACTTTTTGTTTCATTGATCCTTTGTATCATCTTTTCCTTTTCATTTCTTTTAGTTCTCCTCTGACCTTAGTTATTTCTTTTCTTCTGCTGGCTAGAGTCATGTTTAAGTCCAGTGTTTCTTTATTTATTTTCTGCTTGGATGATCTGTCCAGTTCTGTCAGTAGGGTGTTGAAGTCCCTGGCAATTACGATGCTGCTGTTCATCTCTTTGCTTAGATCTAGTGGGGTTTTCTTTCTGAATCTGGGTGCTCCTGTGTTAGGTGCATAAATATCTAGGATTGGTATGTCTTCTTTTTGAATTTTTCCCTTTACCATTATATAATGACCATCTTTGTCTTTTTTTACTATTGTTGATTTAAAGTCAATTTTATCTGATATGGGAATGCTACACCTGCTTTCTTTTGGTTTCCATTTGTGTGGAATATTTTTTCCATCCCTTCTCCTTGAGTCTGTATGAGTCCTTGTGGGTTAGATGTGTTTTCTGGAGACAGAAGATACTTGCGTTGTATTTTTTCATCCATTCTGCCAGCCTGTGTCTCTTGAGTGGGGCATTCAGACCATTCACATTAATTGATAGAATTGATATGTGGAATGCTATTCTGTTCATCCTATTGGGTAATACCTTATTGCTTTGTTTTACCTCTTGTGCTATGGTTTTATGTGAGCTCTGAGCTTTAGTTTTTGGGTGGTTTTACTCTGGTGGGTGTCTGTTATGCTTATCCATGTATGATGTGGTTCTGAGTATTTCCTGCAGGGCAGTCTGGTTTTGACAAATTCCCTCAGTGTTTGCTTGTCTGGAAAAGTCTTTATTTCTCCTTCTTATATGAAACTTAGTTTGCAGGGTAGAAAGTTCTAGGCTGGCAGTTGTTCTGTTTAAGAAGACTGAAGATGGGGCCCCAAACCCTTCTGGCTGGTAAGGTCTCAGTTGAGAAGTCTGCAGTTAGCCTGATGGGTTTTCCTTTATAATTTACTTGACATTTTCACCTCATGGCTCATAGAAGCTTCTCTTTCATGTTGGCTTTGGCCAGTCTGATGACTATGTGTTTTGGTGATTGCCTCTTTGCAATGAATCTCCCGGGTTTTCATTGAGCTTCTTGTACCTGGATTTCTAAATCTCTAGCAAGACCAGGGAAGTTTTCCTCAATTATTTCCTCAACTAAGTTTTCCAGCCCTTGTATGTTTTCTTCTTCATCCTCAGGGATGCCTATGAATCTTACATTGGGCTGTCTTACACAATCCCACACTTCTTGTAGGCTTTGTTCATTCCTCTTAATTCTCTGTTTTTTTTTTTGACTGACTGAGTTAATCCAAAAGAGTTGTCTTCAAGCTCTGAGATTCTTTCTTCTGCCTGGGCTAGTCTATTCTTAAAACTTTCCACTGTGTTTTGTATTTCCTTGAATGAATTTTTCATTTTCAGTAGTTCTATTTGTATTTTTTTTTAATATGTCAATTTCTTTAGTGAAATTTTCATTAATTTCCTGGATTGTTTCTCTGGTTTCTTTGAATTGGTTTTCCATTTTCTCTTGGATTTCATTGAGCTTCCTTACAATCCATATGTGTAATTCTTTATCTGTCATTTCAATATTTTCATTTTGGTTTTTATACAATACTAGAGAGCTTGTGTTCCCTTTTGGGGGTGTCTTTTTGCTCTGATATTTCATACTTCTGCCGTTCTTTCACTGATTACTTCTCATCTGGGGCTGCTGTCTCTTTTTATTTTTGGATTTTCTTTTGTTTAGATGGGGCTTTATTTTTCTTCCCCCTTTACTCATAAAGGAGTGTCTGTAGCATATTTTGGGTAAGAACATTTCACTTTGCTTGGGGGGTACTTTGATGGGTATTAAGTTCTGGATGGATGCCTTGGTTATAGATCTCCTTAGTGTGGTTGTTTTCTCAGTTGCTAGTTGTTTGTAGGCTGTAGCAGTGATGAGCTATGTGTGTGGACAGATTCCCTGTCTCTCTTTGATGAGGGAGGATGGAGGTCTTTGGGATCATTTCTTTCCCCAGCCCTGTGGTCTTCTTAACAGTGTGAATTGTAATGGCACACCCAGTTTAATCTCTGAGACAGTAGGTGGTGATTGTGTGTAAGAATCAACCATGCCCTGTATGACTGGTTCTGTAAATGCTGTAAAGAGTGTGCAAATTGTCCTCCATGTCAGTAGGTGGTGCTTGCTGGAAGGAACAAGCTGCAGTGTTGGTTTTGTGTCCTCTGACTGGCTCTAGTCCCACAGAAGCCCCTGAATGCCCCAGGTGGTGGGTGGGGCCCTGGAACTTCCTGGTGAGTCCTTATTTTCCACCACAGCAAAGGCAGGTGGGTGAGTGAAGCTGGATGGTGCTGGGTTGGGTGAGCCTGCCCTCAGGCTCCACAAAAGCTGGTAAGGTAGCTGTTTCAGCAGGGTTCAAAGGTCCACTCCAAGCCTTCTGGGGAAAGCTGTCAGGGAGGGGCTAAAAGGGCCCCACCCAACCAGAAAGTCTGGTTGTGGAGGCAGGGCCATCTGAGATCTACAATCTGGCTGTTGGGAGTGGGTTTTGCTCTTCTTCCTCCTTCCCTGCTTTGTGGTTTTACTTTGGCATCTGCCGGCAGGCAGGAGCTTAAACTAGGTGAGTTCCCCCATGATGGCACTGCAGGCTGGGAGCTTCCCTGTCCAGGTTCCTGCCCTGGGCTGGGAGTTTTGCTTTCCTGTGGGGGGAGTGGTGCTCCATGAGTGTGCTGTGGCTGGGCCCCACACCACACTCTCTTTTCAAGTCTGCCCAGAAGGGCTCCCTTGTCCCCCGAGATTAGTTCACAAGTCTCCCCTCCATGTCCCTGAGCAACATGATTGAATTCTGGAGGTACAGGATCTGGCCTGTGGGCCTGCCCCCAGGTTCCCCCAAATCAATCCCTGACCATGCCAGGGAGAAGCATGCTGGTCCTGAATTGCCTATGGGGTGCTTAAGCAGGTTTGATGGTCCTCCACTTTGGGATGTGCCATGCTCTGATGAAGCAGCCAGGCAAGCAGCACTGGGGAGGGCTGGTGAGCAGGGAGCTCACGGTCCCAGCAACCTTTAATCCTTTCCATATCTTTAAGAGGAAAGATTTGAGCCCCAGTCTCTGTGGAAGCCCCAATGTAGCAGAAGCAACAACTCCTGAGAGCCCTGGCTCAAGCATCTCTCACAACAGCTGCTGGCAGGGGAGGGGAAGGAGAGGAAGAGTCTGAATGGAGGAAACCTAGTACTAGGAAACTAGTACCTAGGAAAGTAGAATGTCCAGGCTTTGGGGTCATGCAGATCCCCCAGGGACCCACTGGGCCCCCTGTGGCTCCTGCAGTCTGGGCCGGAGTTGGGAAATGTTTGTGTGGGAATGAGCAAGATGAAAGCTGAGGGCCTGAAGCCCTGTGTGGAGGACAAGGGTGCACAGTGAGTGGAGAACCATTATGGCACCTGCCATCTTAGCTCAGGTCTGTGGTGACCCCAAATGTGCTGGCAGCCTGGTGCTTTGTCCTCATAAAGCTCCCAGTTTACTGACAGCATCAGGTTTTGGGCTTGTGAGGGTAGAAAGGCTCTCTAGCAGCTCAGGAGCCTATTGATTGCCAGAGATGTGAGGGAGGGAGACACAAACTGTTCCACCTACCCTTTTGCTGGACTCCAAGCCTCTTGGTGGTTGACCTCTGCTAATATTTTACTCCTTCTTGTTCTGCTCCACAAACTCTTCTCATGGAATCTCTTGTAGGTTCTGGCACTTTTCCCTTGGAATTATACCCAATCTATGATTGTTTGTTTCTTCTTTTTCATCTAAAACTTTTCCTTCTTTCTGAGATGACCTGGCAGCTGGTGTCTCTGTCAGCCATCTTACCCTGTGATCTTAATAAAACATTCCAGTCCTCCAAGAGTCCAGCTGTGCACCTTTTGAAAATGCTGTCTATTTTATCTTCTTCCCTTTGTCCTTACAATAAATCTCACCACTTGAGGTTAATTGGCATGTCTTTTTCATTGTAATCTGAGAGAGCCTAACATACCTTTTATGTCCCTGTTTGCATCTGATTATGCTTGTTACAGGATATATTTCTAGTCCTGTCTGTTGGACTAGCTCTCCTGGTCTATAATGAACCAGTTTCATACTCCTCACATTCTGGGCAATGATCCTGTCTCCCTTAAGTCCATGGTCTTCCTAAAGGACTGTGAGTAGGAGAAGAGTATGCAAAAATTAGACACCAAATTGTATTAATGCTTATAGTTACCTGTTTATTGTGTGAGTGGTCTTAATTTATTCAATTGTCCTAAATATTCTCCCTTCTCTTACCTACATGATTTTTATTTTTCTATCTATGGATCATTCTCATCAGCTTATAAACATGTTTTTTCTCCCACCTGAAAAAACTCTTCTCTTGATTCCACTTTCCCTGCTGCTACTACCCCATTTCCTTGCTTCTTTTGGCAAATGGAAAGCATTGTCTATTTTTATTGTTTCCAATTCTCCTTCCATTCTTCTTTAAACTCACTCCAATCCAGATTTTCTTGTCCCCACCACTCCACTGAAACTGCTCTTGATAAAGGCATCAATCACTTCCACATTGCTAAATCCAATGATTAATTTTTAATCTTTATCTTATTTGACTTAGCAGCATCACATGAGACAGTTAATTACTCCTCTTTGATACACATTGTTCACCTGGCATCTGCAAACACTTGATTTCCTGCCTTTGTTTCCTGCTTAGTCAATTTTGCTGTTTTCCTCCCTTCTTTACAATCTTTTAGTTTTAGGAAAGCTCAGTTTTTAGTTCTCTTTTCTGCCAAAGAGAGGATGGAGTTGTTGCATTGTGAGGGTGCCATGTAAAAAATTCAGTTCCCATTAGATTATATATTTTTTTCTCCAAACAGTACATAAGAATAGGAAGTGAGCTGCCCAACCCAGACTATCAGTCCCACTCTCCTTAGTCTTAAACTGTGTCTATTACCTTAGACGTTCTATCAGAAATTTACCATGAATTGATGGATACATAACATAGCTATCCTTTTAAATTAAAAAAACCCTCTAATATATGCATGTATACATAATATTTCACTCCTTTGTATGAGTTTAGCATAATTTATGTCACCAGACAATTTTTATATTGTTTCAATTTTTATTACAACGTTGCTATGATTGGCCTTATAAAGGTAGTTTTTACATATGTGTGAACGTATCTGCAGGACACATTTTTATAGGTAAAATTGCTGATTTTAAGGAGCACATGTACAGTCGATCATTATTTGCAGATTCTGTATTTGTGAACTCACCTACTTGCTAAAATTTATTTGTAACCCCGCAGTCAATACTTTCTGTGTTCTCATGGTCATTCATGGGCATGTGGCAGAGCACCAAAATATTTGAGTTGCCTGATGTACTTGTTCCCAGCTGAGGTTGAACAAGGTGATGTTCTGCCTACTTGTTTCAACTCTAATACTGGAAAAAAGAGTTCTTTTCATGGTCTATTTAGTGCCACGTTTTTCTTATTTTTGTGCTTTTTGGAGATGATTTTACTGTTTACAATGGCCCTCAAGCATAGTGGTGAAGTGCTGCCTCATGTTCTTAACCACAAGAAGGCTGTGATGTGCCTTATGGAGAAAATGTATGTGTTAGCAAGCTTAGTTTAGGCATGAGTTACAATCTTCTTGGCTATGAGTTCAATGCGTAGAAAAGACAAGACTGAGGAAAAATACATCAACATGTTTGTATCAAATAAATGAAGTAAAGCCTAAATAGTGAGCCTAACTGGGCTGGCCTATGTTGTTTTCCAAATGTTTTAACCTATCATTTCTGTGGCAGATTCTGAAACCAATAGAAAATTAACATCAGATGATGCTTCAATCTTTAGGGCTCTTGGCTAAAAGTACAACAGAAATGTCTTAAATTTTCTGACATCAATTTTGTAAATTCTATACATGCTGTCATTTCAAACAGGTCAGTATGTAGTAAAATAGTTCAGTGCAATGATACTGGTGTAACATTCAAGTCAGTTGGAATACATTCATTTTCCTTAGTTAAATCTCACATTGTTTGGAAATGTTAGTTTATTACTTAAAAATCCATGCTAACCTACAAGGCAAATAATAGCCTACTAAATATAACAGACCCCACACATCCCTATAATTCTACAAATTAATGGTTTCATATATATAGAGAACCCCTACCATCATCAAGAAACCCAAATTAGTTGTTTCTGCCTATCTTTCTAAAACTGCATCCTTTAGTGATGTTGAGCACTAATAGTACCAATCCTATTGACAACCCTCCAATTTTAAAAATAATTGGGTACTTTTTATTTAGGTTTCTGTGTGGCATTAAAGGTTCCCAGCTCCTTAAATAGCTATGTAACACCATTCTTGGGAGAATTGGGGGAATCTTTAAGAATAACCCTCACTACTGTCCAAACCTGAGAACCAAACCACACAGGAAACGAAACAGAAGTAAGATCTTATGGTTTTACAGAGAGGCTTACTTAGAATTGAGGTTAGGTAATATTCTAATTCATTTTTTGCTGACCAACTATAGTTTCTGAGGTAACTCAAATTTTCCATCCATTTAGTGATTTTTTTTTAACCAGCAAATACAACAGGATCAAATGTAGATCGTCAGTCCATGTGGTCTCCTTGTTAACTCCTTGGCTAGAAGATAATTAACTGGATCTCCTTTTACACACAAAACAACTTCTACTTTGGAGAGGTGAATTTGTTCAGAAGATCCTGCTTGCTTTTTGTACCAGGTCTGATGGAACTGAACTCTAAATATACACCAATATTTCTTAGTCAGAGATCTGGGGGTTCCTTATGATTTTGTCAAAGGAAGAATATTCAATTTCCTTATTACCATAAATACTAAGAGGAATGTACATATTGACTTTTTGTACCATCAAATTCATTTGAGTCTTCTGTTGGGCCAGCTGATAATAATATGTCAGTAACTGCTGGAGTTGCATGACGTGGAGGGGATTCGCTGAATCTAGGTAATTACTGAGGGGCTATCTTTCAAATTCTCTAAGTGTTGGATGGAGAAATGTCATGTTTTATACAAATCTTTCTAAATATCTTCCCACAAGCTATATCTTTCATGGTTTTTGGTAAAGAATAATTAGATGGGGTTGAAGGCTGTGTACTCTCTTCCAAGGATGGGCTATACATAGTGTTTCAGGTATCTACTGCTGTGTAACAAAGCACCCCCAAATGTGGTGAATCAAAACAGTTAATTACTATCTCATGGTTCGGTGCATTGATTATGCTTATCTGGGCAATTTTCGCTTTCTTGCATGTAGTTGAAGGCAGATAGTGAGTTGGGCTGGAGTCGTTTGGAGGTTCCCCTGGGCTGGACATTCAAGATGGCTTCTTTCCTCATGTCTCTGGAGCCTCATTAGGCTTGACTGAAACAGTTGGTCACCGGCCAGGCAAATCTCTGACTGGGCAAATTTACAAAATCAGGAGACATGGTTTAATCCATCTTTAGGACATTTCTTATCTATGATTTCAACCCTACCTCCCAGTTTTGTGAACTTAAAAACCAAAGCCTACTTTATAAGATCTGGGATGCTTTCTAAATAAGTTGGAAGAAAGACACTCTATAAATGCAATTTGCAATGTTTTTCTTTGTTGTTTAGAATGGCATGCACAAATTTTGACTAATACTGCAAACTCAAGCCTTTGGCATAATGTTCTTTAGTGTTTGAAACTTTGAATTTCTGTTTCATAAACAATTAACAAAATCTTCTTATGGGCTCCAGATTGGCCTACCCTTTAAAACATTTCTAAAAATAAAAATCATGTACTAATTTTTCCTTTGGCATACTGTTGGAAATTAGATTGTAGCAGGTAGAACTAAGTTTTTTCATATTCAGTTTTTTACCCTAATTATCTCAATTTTTGCTTGAAGGAACCATATGTGTACAAATTACTTATTTTCTCTAGATCTTGAAATCTAGATTTGTATTCATTGAGACTCACTTAATTTGTTTTTGACATATTACTGAAAAGCACCCTATGGTTTTCACTCTAATTATTTTTCTTCATGACACAAGACAACTACTACCTGGAGGAATTAAAAAATTAGATAAAATATGTTGCGTCATAATGTAGTATAGGTTTAGTGTCATGGCTGGCTTTGAATCATCTGGCAGGAAGGATTTTTATAAGAATTAAGCTGCATATTTTACCTTTGGGCTGATTATGCCACCTTTGCTGCCATTTGGTTTGATATGATATCCAGCATATCTAATTTCAACACCTGGAAGTTTAAGTTGCTTAACTAGAAAGAAAAACAATACTCCATCTGCATTTATGGGCTTTGTCAGATGGAGGAACACATGTGTTAAGAAATGTTTACCAAAGAAAGAATGAAAAATTCCAAGGACTTATTCCTAAATTAGGCTGTAATGATCACTTTGCTTTTCCAGTACATGTGTGAGATTTTTCCTAGATTTAAACAGTTTGGTTAAAAATAAAAAAATTAAAAAAAGAACCCTCTGTGTTGTGCCAAAGACTTGCTAGCTATTCTATTCTGTGGCCAATATGTCCTTGGCCACTGTGTCAGTGCAAGCATGACTTAACAGGTAGGTAAAAGAGTAATATTTACAAAGACTCTCTTAATGATAACACATTGATAGGACACCAGTGGTTTTGAGCATAGGCTCTGGACAGAGCTGGATGCTAATTTTGACTTCTTCACTTAAGCATCTGACCTTGAATTAGTTACTTAATCTCTCTAGACCTCAATTTCCTCATCTGCAAAGTGTGAATAATAAAATTTCTTATGCAAATTAAATGAGGTATGTATATATACTAGATATTTTCATTTGCCCCTTCAGATCCACTCTTTACCCTTCTCCTCCTTGGTCTCCTTCCCAGGAGGCTGACCTGCATGGACCACTAGAGGCTGCCTTGTTCTTTGCCCCATTTGGTTTGGCCGATAGGGAACCCAGACAGGATCAGCGGGAGGGCCGGGAGTGAGATTGGGGATTTGTTCTGAACACTTGCCCTACAGCATTGCATTAGGCTGTCACTATTCCTCTTTTGACAAGACTCTCTCCTATGTTCTGGAAAACTCCTCGCTTTTCCTTTCCTTTAGGCCTAAGGAGAGGTAATAGCTCTGCTATTGCTAGCCCCAGGGTACAGCAGCATCCCAACATCCTATCACATCTTTGCTAATAATCTCTTTATTAAACTTCCCTAGGAAAATCCTAACTTTGACTGGGATGCTAATTGATATAGTATGTGCTTACTATAGTGCTTTGCACATAGGAAATGTCCAATACAGTGATATTTATCATTATGAAGATTTAAAGCATGTAATCAACCTTGTAATATATACACAACTGGTATGTTGAACAAGGGTGGTGACAAAAACACAGCTTAAATAAAATAATTTACCATGGTGTGTTTAAACTTCATTTAGTGGAGATAATTTCCTCTAGCCCTGGAGGAAAACTCCAGAAATCCCATGATTTCTCTACTCACTCTTACGTGACAATTCTACAGCCGCTTCAGGACACAAACACAGTAATAATTCAGTAATGAGAATATCCAGACCATGGAATAATAAATAATCTGATCTTAGTCACCTCTTCTGTTTTACAGATTGTACCTGCTCCAGGCTGATGCCTCCTGTGGGGACAGAATGAGTTCCTGGCTTTCTCCCATTGGACCTCTCTCACTAACCACTGTTTCAGAATGGCCAGTGTTAAGGGTAGGAGGGAGGAGAGGTGTAGGGGAGGGCACAGCTTAGCTAGGAGGCTTCAACATCTCTGGACATATGGATGATTAAAGCTGATGCCCCAGGGTGGGACTAGAGATGCTGAGGCTGACTTTTCTCTCTTGGGTTCTTCTTGAGCTCTTCTGAGGTTTCCTACTGTGCCTTCTCTCATGCAGTTGCCTTGACTCAGGTGGATTGCTTCCTGGGCATCCACCACACACCTCCAGCCTCTTCTTGCTCTTCCCTCCTCCAGGTGGCTCTATTGGCTGAGAAGCAGGATAACCTCTCCCCCATGCTCTTTCCCTCCTGACACAGACCTGATATGAAACACTGAGGCAACCCTTGGCTCAGCCTCAACGTAGCAGCACTCTCTTGGCTTCTCCATTCAAGCATTTGGTCAGCTCCCAGACTTACTGGTCCCAGCCCACTTGAGCTTTCTCAGGCAGAGTTGGGTACCAGTCTTCCATGTCACCAATGGCAGGGAGCACATTTCCAAGCTGTTGCAGGGGTGCTCTGAAGTTCCCCAACTAGGCTTGGGGATAGAAGGCAGCATACCACAACCTGTTCTCAAAAGTGTTGGAGGTGAGGAGAAGAGAGTCTTCTGCAAAGAGACCTTGTCATTATATCCTCAATCCCACCAGCTTCTTCATCCTTTTTATATACTTGACTGGACTGAGGGATCCAAGTGTCAGGAACAGGTTTTTGTAGGACTCTTCCTTGGTAAATATGCAAAAGATGGGTATTCGGTGCATGATATTTATCACATCAGCCTCATTGTAGAAACACATATTTTAAGATATTAGCCAAAGCTGTTTAGTGTTTTTTATTTTTTAGAACAAAACCTTAATAATTGAGACCTAGCTAGAAGAAGAGAGTTTTCTGATTGATAGTTTGATGATGATATTTGTATTATTTTTTTTCTGCCTATGTTTAGGTCTTTTTCCTATTCATTCTAACTGAGGATAGAGAGCTAGGACAAAGGCCAAAGTGGGAGTGATAATGCTGCAAGCATCTACAGTGAGCAGTATTGACATCTGGAGCTACATGCTGTAGGGGAGTCAAAGACACAGGGAAGCATCCTGCACTCTGGAATTCATAACAAAGGGAGAGATGAGACACTTACAAAGTAGAAAGGAGTCAGTGACATGAGTATGGTGACACTCATGTTGCAAAACTCTGTGAACATGCTAAGAGCCATTGGATTATACATTTTAAATGGGTAAATTGTATGATAGATAAATTATATCTCAATAAAGCTGTTAAAAAAAAGAAGAGTAAGATAAAGTGGGAGCTAAAAGGGAAGAAAGGGTCCATTCAGTCTGGGGCCAGAGCACACTATTGTTATGTAAGTCTCCAGGACACAGAAAGTAAAAAGAGCTTGACAGGTTCTCTTTTTTAAAATTTTTTAAATTTCAGAATATTATGGGGGTACAACACTTTGGCTATATATATTGTCCATGCACTGCCTGTGTCAGAACTACAATCGTGGACATCCCCCAAACTGTGCTCCCCGCATCAATTCAGTGAGAGTTCTCCCATCCCCTCCACCCCCCTCCCACCTGCCTGCCCCCTGATGAGTATTATTGCCATGTGTGACATGTTGATCAGTTAGTACCAATTTGATGGTACCAGTGATGCTTGTTTTTCCATTCTTGTGACACTTCGCTTTGAAGAATGGGCTCTAGTTCCAACCAGGATAATACCAGATGTGTTAATTCACCATTGTTTTTTATTGCTGAACAGAAATACTGTTTTATTGCTGAACAGTAATACTCCATGGTATATATATACCACATTTTATTAATCCACTCGTGTATTGATGGGCACATGGGTTGTTTCCACATCTTTGCAATTGTGAATTGTGCTGCTATAAACATTTGCATGCAGATGTCTATATTATAGAATGTCATTTTTTCCTTTGGGTATATACCCAGTAGTGGGATTGCTGGATCAAATGGTAGTTCTACTTTTAATTCTTTGAGGTATCTCCATATTACTTTCCATAGAGGTTGTACTAATTTTCAGTCCCACCAGCAGTATATGAGTGTTCCTATCTGTCCGCATCCCCACCAACATTTGTTGTTTTGGGACTTTTTGATATGAGCCAATCTCACTGGAGTTAAGTGATATCTCATTGTGGTTTTGATTTGCATTTCCCTGATGATTAGAGAAGTTGAGCAATTTTTTATATGCTTGTTGGCCATTATTCTGTCTTCTTTTGAAAAGTTTCTGTTCATGTCCTTTGCCCATTTTTTTAATAGGGTTGTTTGATTTTTTCTTGTTGATTTTCCTAAGTTCTGTATAGATTCTAGTTATCAGCCCTTTATCAGATATGTAGCATGCAAATATTTTCTCCCATTCTGTAGGTTGTCTATTTACTCTAGTGGTAGTTTCCTTGGCTGTGCAGAGCTATTATTGATCAGGTCCACTTTTTATTTGTTGCTGCTGTGATTGCTTGTGTGTCTCTTCATAATTCTTGCCTAGCCAATGTCATAGATTTCCAACTTTCTTCAGATTCTTAGTTCACGTCTTAGGTTAAAGCTGTTACCGTCGTGAGTGATTTTTGAGAGGTGAGAGTGTGGGTCTAGTTTCAGTCTTCTACATAGACCATCCTTTCCAGCACCATTATAAATAGGAATCTTTTCCCAGTGATTTTTGTGGGATTTGTCAAAGATCAGATGACAGTATGAGGTTGGTTTTATATTTGGGTTCTCAGTCCTGTTCCATTGGTCTATGTCTCTGCTCTTGTGTCAGTACCATGCTGTTTGGTTACTATAGCCTTGTAGTATAGTTTGAAGTCTGGTAGATAGATGCCTCCCAATTTGTTCTTTTTGTTTAGGATTGCTTTGGCTAGATGGGGTCTTCTCTGGTTCCACACGTAGCATAGAATTATTTTTTCTAGATCAGCAAAAAATGATGTTGGTATTTTAATAGGGACTGCATTGATTCTGTAAATCACTTTAAGTAGCAAAGACATTTTTACAGTGTTGATTCTACCTATCCAAGAGCATGGTAGGGTTTTCCATCTGTTTACATCCTCTGCAATTTCTTTTCTCAGTGTTTTGTAATTCTCTCTTATAGGTCTTTCACCTCCTTAGTTAGATATGTTCCTAAATATTTAATTTTACTTGGTGCTATTGTGAAAGGTCTTGTGTCTTTAATTTGTTTCTCGGCTTGATTGTTATTAGCATATATGAAGGCTATAGATTTGTGTGCATTGATTTTGTATCCTGAGACTTTGCTGAATTCATTTATCAATTCCAGTAATCTCTTGGTTGAATCTTTGGGGTTTCCTAGATATAATATCATATCATCTGTGAATAGTGAAAGTTTGACCTCTTCTGCCTCCATTTGGACACCCCTGATTCCTCTCTCTTGTCTGATTGCTCTGGCCGGGACTTCCAGCACTATGTTGAATAGAAGTGGAGATAGTGGGCAACCTTGTCTGGTTCCAGTTTTAAGGGGGAATGCTTTCAATTTTTCCCCATTCAGTATGATATTGGCTGTGGGTTTATCGTATATGGCTTTAATAGTTTTGAGGTGTGAGCCATCTATGCCTATATTGTTAAGAGTTCTTATCATAAAAGGATGCTGAATTTTGTCAAAAGCCTTTTCTGCGTCTATTGAAAGGATCATATAATCTTTGTTCTTGCTTTTATTTATGTGGTGACTTACATTTATTGATTTGCATATGTTGAACCATCCCTGTATCTCGGCGATGAAGCCCACCTGATCGTGATGGATTACCCTTTTGATGTACATTTGAATTTGGTTTGCTAGTATTTTATTGAGAATTTATGCATCTATATTCATAAAGGATATTGGACTGTAGTTTTCTTTTCTTGTTGTGTCCTTTCCTTGCTTTGGTATCAAGGTGATATTGGCTTCTTAGGATGAGTTTGGGAGGATTCCATCCTTCTGGATGTTTTTGAATAATTTCTGCAGTATAGGCACCAGTTCTTCTTTGTAGGTTTGGTAGAATTCAGGTGTGAACCCATGTGGTCCAGGACTTTTTTTTGTTGGAAGATTTTTTATTACTGCTTCAATTTTGGTGCTTGCTATTGGTCTGTTTAGGAATTCTATTTCTTCCTGGTTGAGCCTAGGGAAGTAGTATGTTTCTAAGAATTTGTCCATTTCCTCCACATATTCATGTTTTTGGGCATAGAGATTTTTGTAGGATTTGAAGATGATGTTTTGTATTTCTGTGATATCAGTTGTGACCTCTCCTTTTTCATTTCTAATTTAGCTTGCTAGAGGTCTTTCCTTTCTGCTTCTGGTCAACCTGGCAAGTGGCCTGTCTATTTTGTTTATCTTTTCAAAGAACCAACTTTCCCTTTATTAATCTTCTGTATTGTTCTTTTGTTCTCAGTTTCATTTAATTCTGCTCTGATCTTGGTTATTTCTTTTCTTCTGCTGGCTTTAGGTTTGCTTTGCTCTTCCTTTTCCATTTCTTTAAGATTATTCATTAGTTTACTGATTTGTGACCTTTCTGTCTTTTGGATGTGGGCATTTAAGGCAATAAGTTTTCCTCTCAGGACTGCTTTTGCTGTATCCCACAGATTTTGATAACTTGTGTCCCCATTATTGTTTAGTTTGAAAAATCTTTTGATCTCCATTTGAATCTCCTCCTTGACCCAGTAGTCATTCAGAAACAGATTGTTTAATTTCCATGTTTTTGGATGATGATGTGAGTTTCTGTTGGAAGTGATTTCTAATTTTATTCCGTTGTGGTCTGAAAAGATACATGGTATGATTTCTGTTTTTTTGAATTTGTTTAGATCTGTTTTGTGGCCTAGGCTGTGATCAATTTTAGAGAAAGTTCCATGAGCTGATGAGAAGAATGTATATTCAGTGTTATTTGGGTGGAGTGTTCTGTAGATATCTGTTAGGCCCAAATGATCTAGAGTCCTGTTTAGGTCCATTGTTTCTTTGCTTATTTTCAGTTTGGAGGATCTGTCCAGTTCCATCAGTGGGGTGTTGAAGTCCCTGGCTGTTATGGCATTGCTATTTATTATGTTGTCTAGATCAAGCAGTATTTGCTTTATGTATCTGGGTGCTCCTGTGTTGGGTGCATAAATGTTTAGGATTGTTATATCCTTGTGTAAGGTTTTTCCCTTCACCACTATATAGTGTCCATTTTTGTCCTTCTTTACTTTTGTTGCTTTAAAGCTTATATCATCTGAAATAAGGATGGCTACTCTGGATTTCTTTTGGTTTCCATTAGCCTGGAAAATTGTATTCCATCCTTTCGCCTTGAGTTTGAATGTGTCTTTGTATGTAAGGTGTGTTTCCTGGAGACAGCAGATACTTGGCTTGTATTTTTTAATCCATTCAGCCAGCCTATGTCTCTTCAATGGGCAATTCAAGCCATTCACATTTATTGAGAGAATTGATATTTGGGGTAGATTTCTGTTTATTCTGTTAGGCAGTCTCTTCTGTGTTACCTATTGAGTCATTATGAAATCTGGGTTCTGGAGTTTTAGCTTTTGCATAGTTTTACATTGGTGGGTGTCTGCTGTGCTGGTTAGTGTACAATGCAGGTCTAAGCACTTCTTGTAGGGCTGGTCTGGACTTTGAAAATTCTATCAGTGATTGCTTGTCTGGAAAAGTCTTTATTTCTCCCTCACATAAGAAGCTTAGTTTGGCAGGATACAGAATTTTGGGATGGCCTTTGTTTTGTTTTAGGAGACTGATGATGGTTCCCCATTCCCTTCTGGCTTGTAAGGTTTCAGCTGAGAAATCTGCAGTTAATCTAATCAGTTTCCCTTTGTAGGTTACCTGCTTTTTTCATCTTACAGCTCTGAGGAGCGCCTCTTTTGTGTTAACTTTGGTCAGTCTAATAAATATGTGGCGTGGTGAATGCCTTTTCACATTGAGTCTCCCAGGAGTCCTGTGTGCTTCTTGTACCTGGATATCGAGATTTCTGGCTTGGACATGGACATTTTCCTCTATTATTCCTTCAGATAGATTTTCCAGCCCATGTGAATTTTCTTCCTCTCCCTCAGGGATGCCTATGATCCGTATGTTTGGCCTCTTTACATAATCCTACATTTCTTGTGTGCTTTGTTAATGTCTCTTGTTTTTATGTTCTCTCTCTTCGACTGATTTATTTAGTGCATAGGAGTTGCCTCCTATCTCTGATATTCTTTCCTTTGTGTGGTCCAGCCTATTCTTAAGGCTTTCCACTGTGTTTTGTAGTTCCTTGAATGCTTCTTTCATTTCTAGAATTTCTATCTGATTTTTCCATAATACTTCTATTTGTTTGGAAAATTTTTCATTCATTTCTTGCATTTTTCTTGTGGTTTCTTTGTGCTGGGATTCGATTTTCTCTTGAATTTCATTGAGCTTTCTTATAATCCATAAATGAAATTCCTCTTCTGTCATTCTACCCATTTCATTTGAGTTGGTATCCATTGCTGGGGAACTGATGATTTCTTTTGGGGGTGATTTTTTTTTTCACTCTGATTTTTTTTTTTTACTCTGATTTTTCATGTTTCCTGAGTTCTTTCACTGGTTTTTTTTCATCTGGCCTCTTGGTCAAGAGCTGGGGATGTTAGTGCTAGTTTATGGCCCTGTCCCCAAGCCCTCAAGGTTTGTTCCTTGGGAGAGCCAGGGAGAGAAGTAGTGGCCTGTATTGCCTTAGGGGTATTTTAGCAAGTTTGGTGGATCTTGAGTTAACTCTGACCTGTTGTCTTCTCCTCTTCCTGGTGGAGTGTATGAGATTGTCCTCCCAGCTTGAGCTCCAAGCTGGTGGATTGTACTTGAGGGTATGAATCCACAGCTCCCTAATAGCTAGGTATTCTTTTATGTCCATGGCAGACTCTGATCCCCAGGTGGGGTATGCGAAAGCCCCGTGCTTTGGGAGGGGCCTTGTAGCTCCTAGGGGTTACTTTGACCCTGCTCTTCCTGAGGTGCAGGTAGAAACACAGTTTCTTTTGCCTGCAGCATGAGAGCTGAATTGGAAAAATTCTATACAGCTCAGAGGTTGCTTATCTAGCTGTGTGTGTTTGTCCCTCTGATGTGCGTCTCTGCATGATACTGGCTGATAGGAGCATCTCCGATTGTGCACCCCTTTTCCACCACCAGACCCCACGTTGAGGCGGGTGGGTGTATCTATCCCCAGAAGTCTCTGCCAGGTGGATGTTCCCATGGGGGAGAATAGTGGCCACTGGAGGCCCTCTTGGATGGCACAAAATTCCCTAATGAAGTGGGCAGGGTTATGGGGAGCTGCTCTCGTTCAGCCTGTGGCTCTTGAGGCATTTGGTTGCCATGAGAACCGGCAGTTGTACAAAATGAGTCACTATAGCCAGCAACCTTCAAAATGACCGATCTCTGGGGTACAGGAGGGCTGGGACCTGAAGAGTGGGCACTAGGACCAGCAGTTAGCGGACTAGTCAGAGGCCAGAGCCGGGGTGGCAGGACCAGATGGACGGGCTGCAAACTGTTTCCAATACCCAAAGGTCCTGGCAATACAATTCTGGGATCTTGTCCCACCTGGAACCCACAGATGCAGCTGTCCCTGGCCACCAAGGGCAAAGCCTGTGGCGTCCGGGTGGAAGAGTCCCCAGGCCGGGGTGGGGCAGACCTAGACACTCGGCTCACAGCTTTAGATGGGAGGCTTTAAAGATGGCTGCCGCTGCCAGCCTGGCGCACAGCAGGGCTCCAATAGTGCCCGGGAGTGCAGCTTTTCTCGACCGGCCTGTGTCCCGCGGAGGCAATTGCCAGCAGCCCCTAAGGGCGTGTCCTGCTCTCCGTTAAACTCCTGGGCCCAGTCCCGCTGACTTCCAGTGGCGCGATGCCGGCCTGCGGGTTCCCGCGCACTGTCCCGGGAAGCTGTATCTCCGCCCAGTCCCTACCCGGCCTGAGCGCTCCTTGTATATTGAAGCTGAGAGTTCCATTTGGCCCTCACAATTGCTTCCTCTCCACAGAGCCTGCTGTCTCCAGCTACAGCTTTGCCCCAACTCTGGGCTTGTCCCTGACTGAGTGGATGGGAAGTCTGTGGGGAAGGTGTGTAACCGCTTAGGGGTCAGGTTGCGCTGCACTGGCTTGGCGAGTGCGTCCTTCCTGCGCTCTGGGTTCTATTACACTCCCTGCACTCTCCAATCTTTGTGAATTATTTTGTCACCTGTTTTCTTGGGCTGAGCATCCCATGACATTTTTCTGTAAATCACAATGCTGTTTTTGGAGTGAGAGGTCCACACGTGCAGGCAGCTGATGGCGTTTTTCACCTCCTTCCCTGAGAGTGGTGAGGTGGGAGGACTCTATCAGAGTGCCAGTGTTTGGAAACCTTGACAGGTTCTTGATAGAAAAGCTGGCTCTCTTTGTGGGATCAGTGTTTATCTCAGCTGACAAAAGAGCCTCCCCTCAAACCCCTTCAAGCCAACAAGAACCATCGCTGCATTTTTGTCTCTAGTAGCTAAACAAGGATGGGGAAGGTCCCGCCTTTCCTAATAGCTGGATGTGGCAAGAATCCATTTCACCTAATGGACTGGTCAAAAGTTGAACTGACACCACAGTGCTGATGATTGCTGAGTCTGTTTGCCATCCTGGGCTGTCAGTAGAAGCAGCACGTTTGTTGCAGGGAATGAGGGGATGAGACACAGAGAAAGCAGCTCAGAGCTCTCACCGTTCTTTGAAGGTGATGTTCAAATGTTCCAGGAAAGTGAAGCTTTTAGAGAGAGACTGAAGTCTACATCTGTTAAGAATTTAAGTGAAGAAGTCTAATTCATTCCTGTCTTATAAGAAGAGCATGTCTTTAAAATATTTTTCTTTACTGTGTAAACTTTTAAACATACACAAGACAGAAAGAATAGAATAATGAAATCCCATATAGCCATCACCCTCAGAAAAGGGCTCCATAACAGTTGGAATAACTACACTTTTTCTTATCCTTTTACTCTGCAAAAATATATATTCTAAATGAAAAACTTAATGACACCAGAACAGTAATGTACTATTTAGTATTCTGGCATAGATGCCCATTTTAATTCCAAAGATTATGATATAATCACTTGTACAAAATTTCTTTTGTTATTCAATTTGAAGGCATAATGTCTTTGATAAATCCGATTGAATGGCTAACTTTATCTTTCCATTTATATATTAAAAAGTTTTAAGCACATGGAATTAAATGTATCATTCTCAAATTTTACAACACTTTTGTTGAGTTGGCATTAGACCACAAGTTTAATTGAATCAAAGGGCAAACAAGAGATGTGCTCAGACTTCCCATTTTATCAGCATGTAATATCTTTTCTAAATTATTTGGCAGTTGATTACCCAAATTTCTTCATTCTCTTTCCTCTGGCTTCCCTGTGAGCTTTTAACTGTAGTCATTCATTCATCAAGGAAGAACTTAGTCAAGATGAGGAATTAAAGCAAAACAATCTAGTTTGCCACTATTGACCATCTCCTGGGAAAGTATCTGGAAGGACTAGAAATTAAATCTCCAAAAGACACTAATCTATGGCAAGTTTGCCTCTTGTCTAAAGTGGGAATTTGGAGTTGTCCATGAGGATTTTTCCCTGTTTTCTAGGACGACAGATAGTTCAGTGTTGGGGGTAATGCCAGGAGTAGGGAGGGCAAAGGCAGTGGGGTTCCCAGGATTTATTCTATTTACAGCAGGACCCAGTGGACAGATGGAGAATGAGAATGGAGGAAGCACTTGCCTTGGTCCTCCTCCCCAGGTAAGGAACCAGAGATTCAAGCAGGGAAGTTGAGGCTGCACTGTGGTCACATAGTCTAGGTTAACACTGCAGATGAGCGACCATGATAGTGGACTCAGGCCTCGAACTGGAAATCGGGTATGCATCACCAGATTATTTCTAAATGTCATGAGTTAGTGGGTTGAAGCTTTTCCTCTTTCCTTAGAAGGTGGGCAAGGCCGAGCCTGATTTTATGCTGCCCAGCAAATAGGGTCTAAGGAAAGCTGGGCTTTCTGGTTCTCGTAAGACAATTTTAGGCAACATCAAATGTGATAGGACATATTTTGGGCAGCTTCAGAAACCTCATTTAAGTTTCTTTGATCAGGTGAGAAACATCTATATATTAATATGAACAAGCTGTAAATAAAATTTGCAGTTCACTTAACCACAATGCAGCAAACTAAATCCTTGACATTTGGAAAATCCTGCAGATGTTTGAAAAGCAGTCTGTTTAGTGGGGTAGTTATTCAATTCCAGATTCCTTTAGTGATGACATTGTATTTGGATGGGGCTACTTGTAAGGTAATGCCATTCAGATCCTCACTGCAAAACATAAATAACTGCAGGAGAAGCAAGAGCTATTAGCAACAATTATATGTTCCTAGGAGTGCCAAGTCTTTTTAATTTTTTAATTCCTTTTTCAGCTAGACAGAGAGAGAGGTACACACACACACACACACACACATACACATACACACAGAAATCCCTTTTAACAGTAGTGCTATGAAATGTTGTCAGGTTTTCTGAAAGCCCAAAGAAATCCTTGTTTTCACAGGGAGGTTAGTAATAGGATTCTGAACCATGCAGCCACCACAGTGTGGCTCCCATAGACTGGCCACATTCCCCTTAAGTTGAGATAAAACCTGGCCAGAAGTTGGTGCCGTCTGGGAGAAGTCTTCCTTCTTCTGGTTGCTGGAAATGAAAATAAGAATAATCTCGCAATTGCAGAATTGGTTGGCAGGAGTCCACTGTTTTTCTAAGCACTTCTTTATTTGTGGATTTTCAGAATGGTACAATTTAGAGATTTGAATATGAAGTCTTGTTTCCTCTACTGAAGAAAGGAAAAGAGTCATTTGGCTGACTGTTGAAATGGCTAGATCCTGCCGGATATAATCTCCTTCAGAGGAGATTTGAGGTTTGGGGATAAGTCAGAATCTCTCCTTTCCAAGGCTTGATTTCTAGAATACACAATATTTTTAAGACCTGAAAAAAAAAAAAGACAAGATCCTCTCTTTCCTGAAGCAGTTTTTGAAGTAGAAGACTTTTTTTTCTATAGTATTTTATGAGTATGACCTGGAGAAAAAAAAACAGGCACAGAAGGCAAAATCATATATAATTGTTCAGAATGTGTCATCTATCATTGTTTTCAAATACAGTTCCTGTCCTTGGAATCATTCTGTTATTTTACTGATCTCCTAGGAAAATATAGAAAATAAGGTAAGCCTGCTTGTGGAGTTTAAAGTGGAGTTTCTTATTTCATGTTTCATGTCCTGTTGCAGACAACATCCAGCCTTTCTGGGACTACAGGGTAGGATTTGAACAGACATCTGGGGTCCAATATGTGCTCCATTGTCATTGTTGGAAAGACAATGGTTCCCATGTCTTCTGCACCCAGGTGACACAAGGCAGATTCAAAGCATCACACCAATCACCAAACAACCCACAGCACATTAGATCTCCTTTTCTGTAATTATTCAGGGTTGGAGCAGGAAGAGACTTTGTTGTTTACATTTGAGGGAACTAACATACAGAGAAGGGAAGCGATATGTTCAGAGGTTCATGGCTAGTTAGCAGTACAGCCAGAATGGCTGCAACTACCACACAGATACCCTGACCTTTTATTTAGTGCTAATTTCCCCATTGTGTATCCATAAGTCTCTTTGGTTGGCTCCCTTTTATTTGCTCTATGTACCTGAGACTCTTGGTTTCTCATATCAAGGAGCTGATTCTTGCCTTTGTGGAAATCCTGCCCTGACAGGCTCTCCTGTCAAAGACTTCTGGAAATTTCCTTGCCTCTGGCTACGTGCAATGACTTCTTTAAACACTTCTCTGGCTTCCCAATCAACCTCTGCCCAGGGTGTTCTTTGTAATCCCTCTTCAATCTGCCTAATTCCCCAATCACTGCTTTTCTTGACTTTTGACCTGGGGAATGGTGAGGAGGGGACCCTAATCCTCTTCCTTATGTCACTAGGAATCTTCTCCTCAAGTGTTCCCTTCCCAGGAGTAGGGAGTGTTGGAGGGGCTTCTGCTCCTCTCAACCTCAGTGCTCGTTTCTCCCCAGGGAAGGGGAGTGGTGGAGCTAATTGATCAGGCAATTTTGTTAGTGAGTGTGATCAATATGCCTTGTGGTAGGGAAACTGGCTCTGTCCTGTCTCTTTTTGACCTAGGAACCTGCGGCCTTGGGACCACATGTGGCCTTCTGGATCTTTGAGTGTGGCCTTTTGACTGAATTGAAATTTTACAGAACAAATCCCTTTATTAAAATGGATTTTAATAAAGGGATTTGTTCTGTGAAGTTTGGATTTGGTTGAGGGGCAACACTTGGGGATCTGGAGGGCCACATGTGGCCTTGAGGCCACAGGTTCCCCACCTCTGGAAGGGTTAGGAGCATCTTTGTGTCCTGAGGCTTAAATTTTATTCTTCCCCACAGTTGACAGCTGAGCCCTGCATGTTGGGAGTTGTGAGGTGCTCGTCCAGCCGTTAGTACAGTTGACACTGTGATTCCTGTTTGGCCATCAGTTCTTCCCAGGACTTCTCCATTAGTTAGAACTTTTGTGGGGAGAAGAGTATGCTTTAGACTCCCAAAGGTTGAACCTCTGCAATGTGGAGTCCTTTCTCTTGGTTTACTTGGACTGTCAGAGGATAAACTGCCTGTCTCCTAGACAATTTTTGGTTTGTCTTTAGCTCCAGTTTCTCTCTTCAATTCATATTTCATTCAGTTGAAATACCATTTAAAAATTGATTTAATAGGGGAAAAATGCTATTTACTTAATACTTTTATATATTCATTACCATACTAGCTATTATGTTCATATTGTCTAGTTTATTACCCATAACAACATAGTGATGGGGATATTAATATACCCATTTTACAGATAACAAAACTAAGGCACAGAGAGGGAAAGTCACAAAAGGTCATTCAGGAACACTCAAGATTATTCCCATTTGTTTAGTATCTATTATGTGCCAAGCATGGACCTAAGTGTTTTACAGAGTATTGTATTTATTATTCACCAAGTCTTGCCAGGGAGATATTATTGAACAACTTGTCAAGGAACACATATCAAAGGAGGGATGGAGACAGAACTGGAATCCATATCTTTCTGACTCTAAAACTGCAAGTTCTTCCTAAATTTCATGCTGTTTTCTCTTTACAAGTACTCATTTTTCAACTAGGTGTTTGAACTATTTGGTGGACAATTTTACTGTTTCAGGCCTGCACAAAATTGATAGTAGCGGTTAGAGTTCAGTTTTCCTCTCTGCCTTCCCATCAACTTCTCTCTCATTTCTGGGAATGATGATAGAGAATTTAGAATATATATAGGTCCAAAGTGTAATTTTTCTTTGGAAAACTCTTTAGAAGGTTGAAATCTCCTTAAAGGAAAAAACTGTGCCTCCACCTCTCAGATTTCTGCCTAACAACAAGATCTATGGCTGTCTGTGTACTCTTGCTCAGAGTGAGTGCTACCTCTCAAATTCTTGGCACATGACTCTGGCTTGGAAATTCCTGGTGTCTTCTCCCATTTACTGGCTCCCCTGCCACTTATGACCCCCTGGTAAAAGAACAGGTCACTGCCCAAGAAGCAAATTATCTGATTAAGCAACTATTTAAGTAAAATTTGCTACACATGCATTTATACAAAGCTCAAATTACCAGATGCACAAGTTTTGTTCTTTCCTTTTCCATTTTGTGGTGTGTCTGTTTATCTGTCAAACTAGGGGGAGATAAAATAGATAGTAGCAACATTTCCATTTGAAGAAAGATTTCTGAGGAGCTTATATAAGGAGGTAAATTTGAATTGCATGATGTTACTTACGTTGACATACCAGGAGGAAACAAATTTAAATGTGCAGCAAGTTAGCATATATTGGGGAGAGCAAAGATAAGAGATTGAGGGATTTGGGTTACCCTTGAAGATAAAAGTGGAAAGCCTGAAGATGAATTTGAGGTCCCCAGAGAGGACCCCAGGGAGGCCAGAGTGAGGTGTGAGAAACATAATTTGAACTACAGTAGGTCCACAGTGAAGTGAAAAATAGATTTGACTTGGAAAATGGGATAGCCACATGCAGAAGACTGAAACTGGATCCCTATCTCTCACCATATACAAAAATTAATTCCAGATGGATTAAAGGACTTAAATGTAAGACCTGAAACCATTAAAATACTAGAAGAAAACCTAGGAAAAACTTTTCTGGACATTGGCCTTGGCAAAGAATTTGTGAATAAGACCCAAAAGCAAATGCAACAAAACCAAAAATAAACAAATGGGACTTAATTAAACTAAAAAGCTTCTGCACAAGAAAAGAAATAATCAACAGAGTAAATAGGTTTTGAAGGTTTACAAAGTGGGAGAAAATATTAATATTTGCAAACTAGGCATCTGACAAAGGACTAATATCCAGAATCTATAAGAACTCAAACATGTCAGCCAGAAAAAAGAAAACCAAACCAAATAACCCCATTAAAAAGTGGGCAAATGACATGAACAGACATTTTTCAAAAGAAGAAATACAAATGGCCAACAAATGTATTAAAAAATGCTCACATCACTAATCATTAGAGAAATGCAAATTAAAACCACCTTAGCCCTGTCAGAATGGCAATTATTAAAAAGTCAAAAAACCAATATCTATTGGCGTAGATGCTTATACACTATTACTGGGAATGTAAATTTTACTTTATGGAAAACAGTATGGAGATTTCTCAGAGAACCAAAAATAGATCTACCATTTGATCCAGCACTTTCACTACTGGGTACCCACCCAAAGGAAAAGAAGGCATTACATCAAAAAGATACCTGTATTACTTATCCAATATCTAATCTTCTGCATATAAAGGCTGAGGTTGTATGGAGTGATGGGGGTGGGGCTAATTCTTCTATCCCCTAACAAGCTCTCTATGGCTGGTGTGTCTGGAATGTGTCTGGTAGTGGCTGGTGGCCATGCGTGGGCCCTTAGCTCCAATTCTGAAATATAGTCTCACCAAACTTCATGTTGTCATTATATGATTATACATTTCCTAAGAGATGTAAAGCTTAGCTATATATTTAGAAATGACTAAGTTGTAAAATAAAAATTTTGTTTGGGCAAATTCACAAGAATTATTTTCTGGGAGTGAGAAGAATGGGGCTATGAGCTTTGCATTAATTCACACATGTGGGAAACTTCTATAAGCCTTATAGATGTTTGCCATATCTCACAAGTAGAACCAGGCTAGCCATACAAACCAGACACCAAAACTGAAAACCAAAACAAAGTCCTCCATAATAGAGCCTTTATTGATGAATCAGTAGGGCCATCCATAATGTTTTCTTAAAGCAGTTTTCACAACTGCTGTGAAACTTTTATAAAATGTAGAAATATGACAGTCATTGAGTCCCCAGCTATATGTTGTCTTTAAGGATGTGCATCACCAGCAGTCTCTGTGAGGCACATTCCTACATACTACAAAGCCCTTCCCAGTGATAGATGTTGAGAAAAAGGGTGGAACTCTGACCAAAGCCTTAAAAAGGAATGGCATACTGCTACATGCTACAACATGCATGGATGATGGATTACCTCTAACATGATATGACATGTTAAAATAAAACTGGAGGACATCATGCTAAGTGAAATAAGCCAATCACAAAAGGACAAATATTGTATATATTTTAAGGAATTTTCAAACTGGACACTGAGAGATTGTTAGTTAGGTAATGACATAATTAGAACCTGGGGCTCCACTTTCTGCTACAAGTAAAGTGAAACATGCTGGTCTGCAGAGTAAGTACAATTTATTTTTTGTAAAGATTCCCTCTCTACCCATCCCATTAAAAACTGTTTTTGTAGATAGAGAATATTTCTAAGGAAACAAAAGAAATTTATCACAGTGATTGCCTCTGTTGAGGGAAACTAGGTGACTAGGGTTTACAGGTGGGAGTAGACTTAATTATTATCGTATTTCATTTTGTGACTTTTGAATTTCATACCATATACACATATTATTTATTTATTTTTTTATTTTAGTTTAGTTTTTTGAGACAGGGTCTTGCTCTGTTGCCTGGGCTAGAGTGCAGTGGCATCATCATAGCTCACTGCAACCTCAAACTCCTAGGCTTAAGTGTTCCTCCTGCCTCAGCCTCCTGAGTAGCTGGGACTACAGGCACATACTACAATGCCTGATTAATTTTTTAATTTTTTGTAGAGGTGGGGGTCTTGCTATGTTACCCAGGCTGATCTTGTACTCCTGGCCTCAAATGATCCTCCCACCTTGGCCTCTCAAAGTGCTAGGATTACACACATGTGCTACCACACCAGGGCCCTATTACATATTTAAAAAATTAATGTCATCTTTTCTGTGGGAAATTTTTAAAAAAATGCAAAAGCAAAAAGAAGGAAATATAAGTTACCCAAGATGCAACTACCCAGACATCTTCTTGTTACCATGTTGTAATATAGTTCATTAACATTGAAGTTACTTTCTTAAACATTTTAAAACACATTGACCTAATTGATGAAAGTCCATTTTTAAGAAAAAGATATGATAATTAAAAGAGATATAACTTTGACAACTTTAGTCTCAGGATGAAGGAAATCAGCAATTGTAACATTTCCTTATTTTTCACTAAAGAAAATGAATAAAAATAGACAGAACTGTTTGTACTGAATTTATATATTGATTTTATAAATTAGTTTGGAAAAGATTTTGTAGTTATTATGATGATTCTAAAATGTATGTATGTGTGAATGTGCAGCAAAAACAAAGTTAATGCTTTTGTTTTCATATTTAATTTAAATGGAGTTGAAATAATAACACTAGAATTTATTCAAAATCTGACTTTTTAAAAATGTTTTATTAAAAAGAATCTCAGAGTTGGGAATAACTCCTTTGCACTAAATAAATCAGTTGAAGAGAAAGAACACAAAAACAACAGGCATGAACAAAGCATACAAGAAGTGTGGGATTATGTAAAGAGGCCAAACATAAGGATCATAGGCATCCCTGAGGGAGAGGAAGAAAATTTGCATGGACTGGAAAATCTATTTGAAGGAATAATAGAGGAAAATTCCCATGGCCTAGCCAGAAATCTCAATATCCAAGTGCAAGAAGCACACAGGACTCCTGGAAGATTCAATGTCAAAAGGCATTTACCACACCACATAATTATTAAGCTGGCTAAAGTAAACACAAAAGAGGCACTCCTTCAAGCAGTAAGGTGAAAACAGGAGGTAACATACAAAAGGAAACCTATCAGATTAACTGCAGCTTTCTCAACTGAAACTTCATAAGCCAAAAGGGAGTGGGGACCCATCCTCCCTCTTCTAAAACAAAATAATGGCCAATCCAGAATTCTTTATGATGCAAACCTAAGCATCTTATATGAAGGAGAAATAAAGACTTTTCCAACCAAGCAATCACTGATAGAATTTGCAACGACCAGACTGGCCCTGCAAGGAGTGCTTAGACCTGCATTGTACATTAATCCAGCACAACAGACAACCACCAATGTAAAACTACCTGAAAGCTAAAAGTCCAGAAACCAGATTTCACAGTGGCTTAAGAGGTAAAACAAAAACAATAGTCTACCCAACAGAATAAACAGAAATCCACCCCAAGTATCAATTCTCTCAGTAAATGTGAACGGCTTGAGTTGCCCATTGAAGAGACATAGGCTGGCTGAATGGATTAAAAAATACAAGCCAAGTATCTGCTGCCTCCAGGAAACACATCTTACACACAAGGACTCATTCAGACTCAAGGTGAAAGGATGGCTTAAAATTTTCCAGGCAAATGGAAACCAAAAGAAATCTGGGGTAGCCTTTCTTATATCAGATATTATAAACTTTAATGGAACAAAAGTAAAGAAAGACAAAGATGGTCACTATATAGTGGTGAAGGGAAAAATCTTACAAGAAGACTTAATAATCCTAAATATTTATGCACCCAACAAGAGTGCCCAGATACATAAAGCAAATACTTCTTGATCTAGACAACATAATAAATAGCAATGCCATAAGAGCCGGGGACTTCAACACCCCACTGATGGAACTGGACAGATCCTCCAAACTGAAAATAAGCAAAGAAACAATGGACCTAAACAGGACTCTAGGACATGTGGGCCTAACAGACATCTGCAGAACACTCCACCCAAATAACACTGAACATACGTTCTTCTCATCAGCTCATGGAACTTTCTCTAAAATTGATCACATTCTAGGCCACAAAACAGATCTAAACAAATTTAAAAAAATAGAAATCATACCATGTATCTTTTCAGACCACAACGGAATAAAATTAGAAATCACATCCAACAGAAACGCACATCTCTATTCAAAAACATGGAAATTAAACAATCTGTTACTGAATGACTATTAGGTCAAGAAGGAGATTCAGATGGAAATCAAAAGACTCTTTGAATTAAATGATAATGGGAACACAAGTTATCAAAATCTGTGGGATACAGCAAAAGCAGTCCTGAGAGGAAAACTTATTGCCTTAAATGACAACATCCAAAAGACAGAAAGTTCACAAATCAGCACACTAATGAATCATCTCAAGAAAATGAAAAAAGGAAGAGCAAACCAATTCTAAAGCCAGCAGAAGAAAAGAAATAACCAAGATCAGAGCAGAATTAAAAGAAACTAAGAACAAAAGAACAATAGAGATGATTGATAAAATGAAAAGTTGGTTCTTTGAAAAGATAAACAAAATAGACAGGCCACTTGCCAGATTGACCAGAGGCAGAAAGGAAATGACTCTAATAAGCTCAATTAGAAATGAAAAAGGGGAGGTTACAACTGATATCACGGAAATATAAAACATTATCTTCGAATACTACAAAGATCTCTATGCCCAAAAACATGAAAATGTGGAGCAAATGGACAAATTTTTAGAAATACACCACCTCCCTAGGCTCATTCAGGAAGAAATAGAATTCCTAAATAGACCAATATCAAGCACTGAAATTGAAGCAGTAATAAAAAAATCTTCCAACAAAAAAAGTCCTGGACCAGATGGGTTCATGCCTGAATTCTAGCAAACCTACAAAGAACAACTGGTGTCTATACTGCAGAAATTATTCCATAACATCCAGAAGGATGGAATCCTCCCAAACTCATTCTACAAAACCAATATCACCTTAATACCAAAGCCAGGAAAGGACACAACAAGAAAAGAAAACTACAGACCAGTATCCCTTATGAATATAGATGCAAAAATTCTCAATAAAATCCTAGCAAACTGACTTCAAATGTACATCAAAAAAATAATTCATCACAATAGAGTGGGCTTCATCACCGAGAGGCAGGGATGGTTCAACATACACAAATGTATAAATGTAATTCACCACATAAATAAAAGCAAGAGCAGAGACTGTATGACCCTTTCAATAGATGCAGAAAAGGCTTTTGAAAAAATTCAGCACCCTTTTATGATAAGAACCTCTTAACAATATAGGCATACTTGGCTCATACCTCAAAATTATTAAAGCCATATAAAATAAACCCACAGCCAATATCATATTGAATGGGGAAAAATTGAAAGAATTCCCCCTTAAAACTGGAGCCAGACAAGGTTGCCCACTATCTCCACCTCTATTCAACATAGTGCTAGAAGTCCTGGCCAGAGCAATCAGACAAGAGAGAGGAATCAGGGGTGTCCAAATGGGGGCAGACGAGATCAAACTTTCACTCTTTGTGATGATATGATATTATATCTAGAAAACCCCAAAGATTCAACCAAGAGACTATTGGAATTGGTAAATGAATTCAGCAAAGTCTCAGGATACAAAATCAATGCACACAAATCAGTAGTCTTCATATACACCACTAACAGTTGAGCCAAGAAAGAAATTAAAGTTGCAATGACTTTCACAATAGCACCAAGTAAAATTAAATATTTAGGAACATATCTAACTAAGGAGGTGAAAGGCCTATATAGAGAGAATTATGAAACACTGAGAAAAGAAATTGCAGAGGATGTAAACAGATGGAAAACCCTACTATGCTCTTGGATCAGTACAATCAACATTGTAAAAATGTCTATACTACATAAAGTGATTTACAGAATCAATGCAGTCCCTATCAAAATACCAACATCATTTTTTGCAGATCTAGAAAAAGTAATTCTATGCTTTGTGTGGAACCAGAGAAGATCCCCGTCTAGCCAAAGCAATCTTAAGGAAAAAGAACAAATTAGGAGGCATCAATCTATCAGACTTCAAACTATACTACAAGGCTATAGTAACCAAAACAGCATGGTACTGGCACAAGAACAGAGACATAGACCAATGAAACGGGACTGAGAGCCCAGATATAAAACCATTCTCATATAGCCATATGGTCTTTGACAAAGTAGACAAAAACATACACTGAGGAAAAGAATCCTTATTCGATAAATGGTGCTGGAAAATTGGATAGCCACATGTGGAAGACCGAAAGTAGATCCACACCTCTCACCTCTCACAAAAATCAACTCATGATGCATAACAGACTTAAACCTAAGATGTGAAACCATAAGAATTCTAGAAGATAGCTTTGGAAAAACTCTTATAGACATTAGCTTAGGCAAAGAATTTATGAAGAAGACCCCCAAAGTAATCACAGCAGAAACAAAAACAAATAAATGGGACCTGATCAAATTAAAATGCTTCTGAACAGCCAAGGAAACTATCAATAGAGGGAATGGGCTACCTACAGAATGGGGCTGCAAATAAAATGAAAGAGAGTTTGCAAAAATTAATCAAATGACAACAGATGAAAATAATGTGACATTTCTGACCTAAGAGAATTCACCTTTTAGAAAAAATATTTTTAATTAGAATTTTTAAAAACTTGCGTTTATCTCCTTCATGTGAACATCTTTTAAGTGGATATAAAACTTTAACCATTGCTTAATAAAACTATATACACATTTCTTTGCTAGGTTGAACTTCCTTCTCTGGAATGCCTCTGTCCCCATTGGAATTAGTCAGATATTTCCTCTCTGCTGCATTTAGGCAGTGACAGACAGGTGAGTGATACCCTGATCTTTGTGTGCTCTTCTGCATCCTAGCCCCATGCACCTATATGAAGTCCCATGATTTATTCTCACCAGTGGGAAAATGGTCAGAAATGATGTGGCATTTTTGGTAAAAAGCAGTTGGGAGCATTATAAACCTTCTGCTTGCTCCTTCAGGCAGCTGGAAAAGAAAAACTCTAAGATAGCATACTTGCAAAATGGAAACATAATGTGTCCCTGAGTCACTGATAAAGCACAGCAGCACAGGAGAACATATGTCTATGATATGAGTGAGAAGGAAGCCTTTATTATGTTGAGTTGCTGAGATTTCAGGATTTATTTTTATTGTAGTGTGATTTGTTATTTAATATACGGGCACACTATTATGTTACTAGAGGTAACATGGAATTACCTGTTTTGAAAGTAAGTTATCATTTGATACCTGGTTTTTTATATGTTCATTCTTTTTTGACCTTGAAAATTTACTCCTGGTACTGTATTCCAAGAACATTTATTTAGTGATGAATGTGCTACTTTCACTCATCAAAACTGCATTTAATGTATGATTCTAATTTTGCTTTGAGAAAACCCATTATACATCTATGTCCCTATTTACATTTGCAAATATACATTATAGAACCTGGGAAGAAATATACCAAATTATTCATTGTTGTTTTGTCACTGGAACAGAAGATGGTAATAGAAATTACAGGATATCTCTTTGCATTGAAAAGTTCTATATTTTAAAAATTCCACTTAAAACATTACTTTTATAATTAGGAAATAAAATAACAAATGTCATAAAAGAAAAATTTTAAAAGATAAAATATGCTCCAAAGAGGATATATGAGGGGTATTCAAAATGTTCATGGAAAATGTGTATTATGATAAAACTATGCATGGATTTCAACATTTTTTGCACCACAATAAACTCATACTAACTTGTGATAACATGTCTGAACAGGATCTAGTTTGAGGCACTAAGAAGAATAAGACATCAGTTTGAAAAAAGCCCCTATCAGAGCAACATGAATTCTGTTAAAATTGAAGCAAGAACAAACATCAAGTTTATGGTAAAGCTTGAGTGGAAAAATGGTGAAATCATTGATGCTTTACAGAAAGTTTATGGGGACAGTGCTCCAAAGAAATCAGCAGGTTACAAATAGATAACTTGTTTTAAGAAGGTTGAGACAATGTTGAAGATGAAGCCCACAGCAACAGACCATCCACATCAATATGTGAGGAAAAAATTCATCTTGTTCATGCCCTAATTGAAGAGGATTGAGGATTAACAGCAAAAACAATAGTCAACACCATAGACATCTCAACTAGTTCAGCTTGCACAATTCTGACTAAAAAATTAAAGGTGAGCAAACTTTCCACTCAATGGGTGCCAAAACTATTGCACCCAGATCAGCTGCAGACAAGAGCAGAGCTTTCAATGGAAATTTTAAACAAGTGGGATCAAGATCCTGAAGTATTTCTTCAAAGAACTGTAGCGGGAGATGGAATATGGCTTTACCAGTATGACCCAGAAGACAAAGCACAATCAAAGCAATGGCTACCAAGGGGTGGAAGTGGTTCAGTCACTGGTCAAGAGCAAAGGTCATGCAGCAGTTTTTTGGGATGCTGAAGGCATTTTGCTTGTTGACTTTCTGGAGGGCTAATGAATGATAACATCTGCTTATTATGAGAGTATTTTGAGAAAGTTAGCTAAAGTCTTAACAGAAAAACACCTGGGAAAACCACCAGAGAGTCATTCTCCACCATGGCAGTGCTCCTGCTCATTCCTCTCATCATATAAGCTAATTTTGTGAGAGTTTCAATGGGAAATCATTAGGCATCCACCTTATAGTCCTGGTTTGGTTCTTTCTGACTTCTTTTTGTTTCCTAATCTTAAAAAAATCTATAAAGGGCAGTCATTTTTCTTCAGTTAATAATGTAGAAAAGACTGCATTGACATAATGTAGTCAGGACCCTCAGTTCTTTAGGGATGGACTAAATGGTTGGTATCACTTACAAAAGTGTCTTGAACTTGATGGATCTTATGTTGAGAAATAAAGTTTACATTTTTTATTTTTATCTTTTAATTCCATTTCCATGAACTTTTTGAAGTCCCCTCATATATATGGCAAATAAGCACATGCAAAGATGTTCAATATTATCAGCCATTATGGAAATGCAAATTAAGACCATGATACAATACAACTACATACCTATTAAATAGCTAAAATTAAAAAAATACCAGTAATACTAAGCGCTGACTTTGTGGAATAACTAGAATGCTCATGCTTTGCTGGTGGGAATGTAAAATGATACAGGTACTCTGGAAAACAGTTTGGCAGTTTCTTATAAAGTTAAAGAGTAACTTATCATATGACTCAGCAATTCCATACCTAGATAGTTATCCTAGAGATATTAAAACAATACACAACAATATATTCAGAGTGGAAATAGTATTTTACATGATAATAAATGCTAGTTCCATTCTTTCTAGAGAAAAAGACATGTTCACTTGAGAGAGGTAAAACAATGCAAAACAATTGCCGTACTGATAAGTGCCTAGTTCACACAAAACCTGCACACAGATGTTTATGGTGACTCATAATAGCCAAAACCTGAAAATAACCCGATGAACTACAATACGTGGATGGATAAACAAATTGTCTTATATTCATAGAATGCAATACTTTTCAGCAGTAAGAAGGGATGGTATATTGGTACCCGCAACAACACAGGTGAATCAAAATCATTATCTGAAGTGAAAGAAGCCAGTCTCAAAATGTTATATACTCTATGATTCCATTTATATGACATCCTTGAAAAGACAAAGCTGTAGTGACAGAAAACATATCAGTGGTTTTCATGAGTTAGGGGTGGGGGGAGAGTGGGGCTACACAGGGATAGCATGAGTGGGTGTTTTGGGGTGGTGATGGAACTATTCAGTATCCTGATTGTGGCGGTGGTTATAAAAATCTATACCTGAGTTAAAACCCATAGAACTTTACAACAGAAAAGGTTAAATTTCAATGCATGCTGGTTAAAAGTAAAATGAAAATAAAACAAAATCAGAAACAAAACAGATAACACCCATAAAAGCTCCAGTCTTTCCCACACCTACTTTTCAAGTCCATTCCAGTCCACATTGAGTTTCTCTTTTCTTCCTCTGGAAGGGTGTTACTGAGTACACCATTAATCATTTGGTTCTTATCCACAATAGAACTTACCTCTTAGATCAATAATCGTACTTAGAATAACAGTATTTTCTGCCTACATCATTTATCACTAGGCACTTATCAGTAATTGCTTTGCACTGTTGCTTACCTCTCTCAGGTGGGCATGTCTTGTTTCTCTAGGAAGAAAGGAACTAGCGTTCATTGTTACATACAGTACTATTTTTGCTCTGTATACTATGTATTGTTATGTATAATACTATTGCTGGTATGTATGTGTTTCAGGAAAATCCTGGGACAGTATAGAAAAACAGCCCCCCAAACTGAAAGGGAGCTGAGAGACCAAAGAACGACCCTGACAAGTCCAGTTTGACAAGTTAGATGAGTTTATTAGAGGTTACTTTACTAGGGCGCTTGCTCCTGGGTGGCACAGGAATTTCTTCCACAGGAGTGTCTCTTGCATGCAAAATCCGCATCTGCCCACCCTGTGGTGTTGCCTTAAATCTCTTCCCAATGAGTAATGCAAAGTTTTTACATTGTATCTTTGCTTGTTCACAGTGAAACATATCACACAGGTGTAGTACCACCATCATGAACTGTCATGCAACCCATATTATGTTAATGAATTACAATTTCCCACTAGGCAGGGATTTTAGTATTACAATTAGCTAAAGGGCACTATAGGACAACCAAAGCAGCTGGCCACTCCCCTCCACCCTGCCCAGTAGTTATCTTGGTATCTGTTTAATCTACTTGGTAACAATTTTGTTGCACACTCCAGGTTGAACCTGCATTTTCCTCTCGGTATGTTATGTGCAACATTATTGCTGGTATGTATAAATACTATTTCATTTTTTGTTCAAAACAAGCCAGTGAGATAGTATTAATATTTCCATTTTTTTTTGATAAGGAACCTCAGACTTGTAAAATAATAGGAAGTCCAGAGTCACCCAAAAAGAAAGAAGAAGAGTTGTGGATTAAAATTAGGTCTGGCTGACTCCAAAGCCCATGATCTTTCCTCTATACCACTGTGCTACTCCACAGCCAGGTGGCATGCTACCAAAGGTAGAGGCCGTCTTACACTTTAGACTCTCCATCAGTCCTCAAGGACTTCTTGAGACGTGAATGAAAAAAAAATTTAGTTCTGCTCCATAAGATAGTTTTAAGGTGCTTGAACACTCTAGTTTGGCTGCCCACTCGTTCCTCAGACTCTGACTCAGACTCTGACAAGGTTGTGCAGTAGGGGAGCTGGTGTGAATTTTAGCTGGGAAAATGATGTACGGAGTGCAGGGGCTTGTCCTGGCAATCAGGAATCATACGGAAGAACAAAGAATAGAAAAAAGACCTGAGAACACTAAGAATTGAGCTCTAATGCCCTACAGCAGCTGTATGTAACGAATTAAATTCTCTTCTGTTCTTTGGGATGTTACTAGTTGGTACCATCCTTGGGAGAACTGAGAAAAGGGGCACTCAAATTATTTTTATGTGTTCCGTGGTTCAAATGAGGATCCCCAGCTGAGAAAGGCTGGAGGTTGGAAGTGTGGGTTAGTATGAGAGAGGTTCCTGCTCTTCTATACAGGGAAAGGGAGTTTTAGATAGATAGAAGGGGAAAGTTTTGCAAATGAAAGGGGAGGCTGGTACCAGCCTTAGACCCAGGGGTTGGGGCGTGGAGCTTTTGTCTTGCTCTTCCCACTGGCTCGCCTGTCACTATTAGGCAAGGAAAGCCCCAGTCAGGCCAGGAATGTATTCCTGGGTTCAGCATCAAGGCTTGAATTTTTTTTTTCCTGTGAGTTAAGTACTTAGGTCTCAAATGTGTCTGCTTTCTTTGCTGGGGGTGTTCTCTAAGTTAAGGATAAAATAAAACTAAACCACTCAGAAAGTTGTGCTTCTATTAACCTTCACTGAAGTATAAAGTCAGGGTTTTCTCTGAAATCCCTCTTCTTCATTATTTGCTGGTGCTGCTTAAATATTCTAAAGTCCAAAATGATGGTACTTCATAATTTGGTGTTTTACAGACATTAATTACATCACAGTTAGAGGCTTTTATTTTTTTGTACTATTTCGTTCACATTGTATAATAAATGGCTGATTTATGACCACTTTTTCTCTTTCCCCCCAGCCTTTTGATTCTAAGGTTTTCTGGATTTTCTTTATAGAAATCTTTATGTTTCACATGAGGTGGTAGCTTTGTACTCATCCCAAAGCCATTTTCTTTTTCTGCCCATATTTTTAACTTAGAAACTTTGTATTCTTTTTTCTGTACTCATGCCACTGATGGCACATCTTAATTTTGTATTATTGGCACATGGTAATTAATTTGCTGCTTACATTTTTGGGTTCATTAACAAAGACATTAAACAAATCTACCATATGTTACAACTTATTTTATGGCTTTGAGTTTTTATTTTTTTCAACTGTTCTTGATATTTTCTCTAATTTACACATTTACTCTTAAAGACTCTCAACCTTCCTACTAGCTGTGAGTATGTGGATGGTTTTAAATGGGAGATATATTCCTCTGTATGTTTTTTATGATGTATGGGGAGAAATCCCTGGCCTCAAAACAGATGTTTCTTTAGTGTTACCTTTACTTTTAAAAAAATTGCCTGGAATTCTATCAACTGGGGAGCTAGATACATGTGCGAAAAATACGCTCTCTCTCTCTACACACACACAGACACACACACACACATATATATATGTATATATATAAACTCTTGGGAGCATTAAGCTGGTTAATAACTTTGATGCTTAACTAAGATGGACAACAACTTGAAGTTTCAAGAAGACCCGAGGAAAAGTATAACTTTGATGAGAGAGGAAGAAGTGACAATTACTCCTGGAACTTGGATAGGGTCCTGTTATGAGGGGGAAGTAGCACAGGGACCCATGTGCTTGGAGAGAGGAGAGAGAAAGGAAGATACCAGGAGATGGGAAGAAGGGGAAGTAAGAGGATACCAAAGATGAATGTTCTGGTAATCTTTTCTATAAGCATGGCTGGGGTAAAGGAAGAGAAATGTTGTACTTTCCTTGGCTCAGAGATCAAAGGTTTTCTGCCTCAGGCTATAAGATAAAAATTTAGTGAGGGGAACTTCTATTTCCAGCAATATTATAGACTGGATAGTTCATAAACGCCAAAGAGGCTTTATAAACACTCACACACCCTTATACACACACATATATCTCTTTATGTGCACAGCTGGGTTGGCAAGGATGTAAAGGAAATTTTGAATTCAAAATGATGAGTACAAATCGTCACGGTCAGGCAGCACTGAAGCCAGCAGCTGCCCTGGGCAAATCTGCAGATTTCCTGGTGGCCTGGAGCTTTCATTTTAATGGGTCAGGGATAGGGACACAGAGAGATCAGCGAATTTATCAGAGACACCAGGAGAAATCAGGATCTCTGAATAGTGACATATTTTGCAAAAGAGAGAACTAGAAAAAAATTTTCGTAAAGGGAGATGGTAAGGAATCTTGCCTGTCTTGGCCTTGGCTGAAACATAAGCAAAACTTCTTTCATGAGAATTTGTAACTGTAAGCTGATCCTCGTATTTATTTGGGAGCCAGAATTCACTTTACCTATGTGGCGCAGAGAAATTCCAAGCCCAGTGGTTAGTTTAACCTGATTATATAACACAAATCCTCTTTAGAGGATCACACCCTCAACTCAGGCTTCAGAGATATCTAAGAGGATAAGTCTCAGTAAGCATGAACTCTTTCTCTCTCTGTCTTTCAGACACATACACACATACATGCACATATTCCATACATCAAACACATGGGGGAACAAGCAACTGTAAGTGAGAGTTAGCCAGAAACAACCAATTTCAGAATTAGAACTTTGAAGAATTCAGATATTGGAGTTTCTGGAAATAGAATATAAAATTAGTATGCATAATAAGTGTAAAGAAAGAAAAGACCATAATGGCAATCTCACCAAGTGTGATCCCTGACCCAGAAAATGTGAAAAAGAATAAAACTGATAGAAATGAAAATCATAAGTAAAATTAGAAACTCAAGGGTTTAGTTAAATGGCTTCTACTTTTGGCTGAATGTGAACAGAATGCATCATGAACAGATAAATCAGTAATTTGTAATTTATGTATAGAAGGAAGAATAACAAACAGCAGCAGTGTTCACAAGAAGGGCCCTAAAAAACAAATTATAACTATTAAATAGAACTCTCTTTCCCAGTCTTGCTTCATCAAGAGGATCACCTTAGCCATTGTTTAAAATACACATTCTTGAGCTTCACCACAGACTTCTTAATCAGAATTTCCAGTGGATTTCAGTATAGGGAATCATACCGCATGATTGTTATGATCAGCCAAGGTTTGGAAACACATGCTAGAACAATGATTCTGAAAGTGTGGTCCCTGAGCTAGCAGTATTAGTATCACCTGGAAATTGTTAAAAATGCAAATTCTCAGGCCCCACCTCAAATCTACAGCATCAAAATCTCTGGGAGGTGAGTCCAGAAATCGGTGGTCTAATAAGAACTATAGGTGACTCTGATGCACATAAAATTTGAGAACCATTGTGGTGGATCACTCCCTGGCCCTAGAATGAATGAAAAGTTAGCTTTGATGGTTTATACGTGGCAAATAGAAGAACTAAAATAAAGAAGAAATGAGAAGAAATGAACATAACTTTCTTGATCTGTGCACTCAAAAAGTAACGTTAACCCCCTCAAATCTCATGGAAATTTTTACATCCTTTTTATACCTTCTATCTCTGCTCTTCATCTCTTCTTTTCCTATCAACTCCTGTACATCCTTCAAGTTTCAGTGTAAATTAGTGGTTCCCAAACTTTAAGGTAGGGATCACATTTTGAGAATTACTGGTTAAATATTACCTCCTACAAGATATTATCTCTAACCTATAGCCTAGGCTAAGCCCCCTATCACATCTCATGCCAGCATCCTGCTATTATCTTTCAGAGAATTAAGACAAATGTAAACAAAATGATTATTTATAGTGCTTTTTCATTATCTTACATCCTTCCTGAACTATAAGATCCATGAGGGCAGAGATTATTTCTCTTCTTTTGCTCACACTGGTAGTCCTAATGCCAAGCACAACATCTGTCATAAAGATGATAGTTGTTGAATAAATATTTGTTGAGTGAGTGAATGGATGTCTTTATCTGCTTGTTCTTTGCTTCCCACCAGAAGTTCTCAGCCAGCCTTTTTTACCCCCATATCTAGTTCCACTCAAAGAATCTCTCCAATCTACTCAGTATTAAAGAGAGAGATTGTTGGAGACAGATACCACCTTTGTGACCATGTCTAGTTACTTTTGGAAAAATAACCATTTTTCCCATTTATCCTTTAGTGTGTATATTTGATTTTTATTCCTGGAGATTCTTTTCACTGTTTTATATGTTTTCCTTTAGGAGTTAGTTTATTATTAGTATACTAATTAGTATGCTAGTATATTAGTATACTAATATATAAACTAATATACTATTAGTATACAATATATAAACTAATAGCGTATTAGTTAATACGCTAGTTATACGTATTAACTAATACGCTATTAGTTTATATATTGTATTAGTTTATTATTCCATTATTTAAATGCCATGAACAGGTAGGCAGTATGGGAGAAAGTATGTGTTCTAAGCAAGGAAGACTTTTGATAACTTCTCATCCTCTCTGTGTCTCTTCAGTGATTCTTTTTCGTAACCTTCATTAGATTTTCCACTCTGGAAACATTTGATTTTAAGGTCCCCAAAACCAACTCATTTGGGTACATGGTAAAACCCTTTTGAAAAGCAACTTGTCAATTTGTATAAACTTCCATGAAAATATAAGAAATGCCTTCTGTAGTCCATGGCTGCTAAAACACATACATTTACCTCTGTTCCCACCCCACAATCCACTAAAATAACAGCAAAGAGATTAAAAAAATAGGTATACAAGGACAAAGAAGGGAAGGTAAGAACAAACAACAAGTAACTAATTTGGTGCATCAGAAAGTTGAAATATAAGCCTGCAGGGTGTTTAGGAATAGGTGGAAGCCAAGAAACAAGTCCCGGGAAGACTCAGGAATTGAAAGCTCCAGGAGATTTTGAAGATTGGAATATGAGTGAGGCTGAAAAGTTTTGGATGAAAGACATTAAAAGGAACCTTTAGCCTCTTGAGATTCCACTCTCTCTATCATAAGCTTTGGAGGGGATGTCTGGCCAAAATGATTTTAGGCTGTCTGTGTAATGTGGGGGAACTTACAGTCTCTATACCAAGTTTGGAGCTGATTCCTTAAATTAGGGGTAACAAGGTTGTATTTAAGTTCCTGTTAGTCATGTATTTGGAAGGGTCTATGTTTTTAATGTTTTTAACAGTTATCTATAGAGAGTTGGGAATTTCTTATTTCCCCCTATACTTTCTATATTTTCTAAAGGGAAAAAATGAGCTATATTTCTATTACCTTAAAGCATCTACTTTAATTTCTCTGTGACCCTTACCAGTCTTCATCTACATTTGAATATTTATTAGATAGTATCTCTTTGGCTGCAATTACCTGAAAACCTAACTAATGGTGGCTTAACCACATTTATTATTTGCTTAACAAGTGCAGAGGTTGCCCTTCTAGGTTTGGTGCAGAGGTCCAATAATATCTTCAAGGACCCAGGCTCTTTCTCCCTTCTGTTCCATCATCTTTAACGTTATATCTTGAGGTTCCTGTGTTTGTTGCCTCATTGTTGTATGATGGTTACCACAGTTCCAAACATCATACCATAACACTGGAATTCCAATTAAGTAGAAAAGGGCATGGATAAAAAAGAGATTTTCCTTTTATCAGGGAGGAAAACAAACACTTTTTCAGAAAGATCCCCTGCCTTTACAAGACTTCCCCATATGTATCATTTTTCATTGAGTAAAACTGGGTCACATACGTGAGGAAATAATAGTAGCAAAAGGTAAATGGCACAGCCATGGCTGGTCTAGGCCAATCATACTTCATCCTGAGCAGCTGGACACAGCATCACCCTTAACCAAACTCAGATCCTGTTGGCAAGGAAGCTGGAGGGGAGGACTGCTATATAATGTGTTGAAAAATATTCATTAATCTAGTATCTTAGTCTGTTTGAGCTGCTATAACAAAATACCTGAGACTGGATAATTTATAAATAATTGAAATTTATTTCTCTCAGTTCTAGAGGCTGGAAAGTCTAAGATCAAAGCACTGGCAGATTTTGTGTCCAGTGAGGGCCCTAGTCTGTGCTTGTAGATGGCTGTGTCCTCACATGGCAGATGGGATGGAAGGGCAAAAGGCAAGGGAGGTGGCTCCCTTGGACCTCTTTTATAAGGGTGTTATCCCATTCATGAGGGCTGTACACTCACGACTTACTTATCCCCTAGAGGCCCCACCTCTTAATACTCTCACGTTGGCAATTAAGTTTTAGCATATACATTTTGGGCAACACATTCAAACATAGCATCTAGTATATAAAGTGTTTTGTTTTCTACAATTTAACTTTAGCATTATTTTACGTACATTTTTTGCACAGAACTTCATTCTTTATTTTTATCTTTTTAAATAACTGTGTCAGGTTATTCTATTATAATTACCAAGCCTGTCATCTATTGCTGACCATTTATATATTAATTTCTTATCCTCTAGATATTAGTATATTACATATTTTGGTGTCTACACACATATATTTTTCTTTCTTTTAGTATCTTAGGCTAAATTCCCAGATGTGAGATTAAACCCAAGGAGATGCTTTCTGAAAAGTGTCAGTTTCAATGTATGAGCATGTCAGTAAAGCTTTGTTGTCATTTATAAAAAATATTTTTTGAACCTAGCATTTATTAAGCACCCACCTGAAGGGTGTGTAATGTTAAATATTTGCTAATATAATTAAAATAATTTTCTGCACCATTTAGGCATTCAGTTATTGAAGAGAGAAAATCCTTCATATCAGAACAACAATAGATAAGTTAATCAATGGCTGGAGAGTTTTCCCCCCTCTTCCAGGTAAAAACCTCATTATGGTAGGTAATCAACTAATATTGTTGCTTGACTTTCATTTAGAAAATACCATTTTGTTTGTTTTAATGATTGATCTCATAGATTAATAAACAGACTTAAAAGTATGGCTTTTGGATTATAACCCAGCGAGAAAACTGGTAGAATGAATGCTTTTTTTTGCTTACTTACTCTTTCATTTCCCTCTTAATGAAAAAAAAAAACCCACTCTGTTTTCCTTTCTTTATTTAGAAAAAAATATTGGTCAATAGATTGGAACATAGTGAGAAACTTCGTTAGTACCTAGCTATTTCCTGAATAGGATATGGAAACATATTTTCTAGCATAATGCTATGTCATTGAGAATATCAATTCCTCTTTTACTTAAAAATTCTAGGTTTTTTGGCTTCCTAATTGCAGCTGAGATACCAATGAGGAAATGCTGTTCTGTATTTCTCTACAGTCCCACATTTAAGTAGTGAGAACCTTAACAAAGAGGATTATGCTGTACCTTCTCATCTTCTTGTATTTAAAAGGACAAGTAAGGTTTGGCTGGGACTTCAGAACTGAAAAATTGCTGACCTCTATTGTTTCTAAAAGAAAGACTAGCTGATAATTCATCACCTCCAATAACATTGCAAAATCAGCAGATATTACACATAGACTGATCAATTTGCTTGTTGGATCACATAGACATTTGGAAGAAGAGCTCAGAATTTTATACACAGTTTCCTGTTATCAGAGGTCTAGCCTAGCTCAAAGAAAGAATGAAAAATGAAAACTTCTGGATGGATGAATTTGGTTATAATTTACTTTAAGTCATTGAGTGAGAACTACATTGCTTTAAATTATTTTTTTCCAAGAAGGTCTATAAAGAAGGTGGAAAGATACATTGAAATAAAATATGACCAGCTGTACCTATTTTGATATAATTAGAAATATTAAATTGGGTTCCTCTCCATCCCTTCTAAAAAATGGGATGTAGTTTGTATTTAGGTGAACACGAACAAAAGTGTCTCTGCTTTGTGAAAGTCATTATGAAAAATTCCAAAGATGTATGAAACACTTTTTTCTGCCCTTAAGGAGTTTAAAATTTAGTAGAAATTTAGATATATAAAAGGTATTCAAGGCAGAAATGGATGCAGTTTTTAACTTGTAAAACTCAGTGCTTTATTTAAATAAGACTTTTATAAAAGATCAGGAAAGAAGACAGCATTTGAATTGTCCATTTCTTTGAATTTCAGTTTTGCACCTGCACATTTGTATGTTCAGCTCTCTACTTAACATCTCCACTTAAGTCTTTCATGAACTTCTTAATTTTTAACACGTCCACAAGATGTGTCTATACCCTACCTCCCCTAAACTGTCCTCTCCAAATTTTCCAAATCTCAGTAAATGGCTTAACCAATCTTCCAGCTTCTCACACCCAAAAAAATAGGGAACGTGCTTAATTTCTTTCATTCCCTTAAAACCTATGTCCCATCAAGTCCTATAGGTTTCCATCTCCAGAACTTTTTCTCACTTGTCTTTCCCTCCATCATAACTACTCTAGTCCAAGTCACCACCATCTCTTGCTTTGGCTAATGCAGAGAGCCTCCATATGGCTTTATGCTTTCATTTTCCACTATACAATCTGTTCTTCACCCTGCAGCTGGAGTGATCTCTTAAAAATGTAAATCACTACATCACTCATTGCTCAAAACATACTGTAATGGTTTTTTTTCCCTGAACTAAGACTAAAATCTAAACTACTTACTGTGCTCCCCAAGGCCTCACCTGCACTGCCCTGCCCACCTCTCTACCTCACCTTGAACCTTCACTCTTTCCTTTGCTCACCATGTTCCTGCCACCTTAGCTTCTGTTGGTTCCTAGAAAATTCCAGGCCATTTGTATTCAGAACTTTTCCATTTGTTCTGCATTAGGCATATTCCGGTTCTGTTTTCTTTCAGCCCCAGACACGGGAATCTTATTCTCAAGGATTTTGTCAGTAGCTGGATAATATAAAAGAGGATGTCTTAGTTATCTATTGTTGCAAAAACAAATTATGCACACTTTACTGGCTTGAAACAACATAAATTTATTATCTTAACAGTTCTGGAGGTCAGAAGTCCAAGATGGATTTTACAGGCTAAAATAAATGTGTCAGCAGAGCTGTGGTGCTTTCTAGAAACTTTAAGGAAACTGTTTCCTTGCCTTTTCCAGCTTCTAGAGGCTCCCTGTATTCCCTGGCTCCTGGCACTTTCCTTCATCTCCAAGTGCATCACTCCAACCTCTGCTTCTGTTGTCACCCTCCTCTCTCCTCTGACCTCTGTTCCCCTCTTATTATATAAGGACCCTTGTGATTACCTGAGTCCACCCAGAAAATCCAGAATAATCACCCTGTCTCAAGATTTTTAACTTAATCACATACACAGAGTCCCTTTTGCCATGTAAGGTAACATATTCATAGGTTCTGGGGCTTAGGACATAAACATCTTTGGGGAAACCATCAACCAGCCTACCACAGAGGATTTGCTGAGTTCTCTTCTCTCCAGCACAGCTTTGCCCACAGTGAGAGGAATGGACTTTGGTCCTGAAGAGTGCAAATCCAGTCTGGGTTGCTTAAACCCTGACACACTAAGCCCGATTAAGTCTGATTAATGAGGTGGATGAGAAATACAGTCCCCATCACTCAACAAATATTTACTGAGTAGCTGCTGGATGTGCACTGTTCCTGTGTAGTACTTTTCTTAGATATATTTCACCCCTACTTCTTGAACTGCAGTGAAATTCAGTTCCATTCAGATGGTTTTTCATCCTGTCCTATCTTCAAAGAAGTTATCAGGAATGCTGGCCCATTATGTTGTTTATGATCTGACTGTGGCAAATATTTTAGGGCCCATGCTAACTCATTTCTTAGACATGAGCATTGCCCTGAGAGTGAGCAGCTGCACAGGCATTAGTGAAGACACAAATAAACAAATCATAGGGACAAATCAAATTTATGGGGCCTGACATCTGTGGCACACAAGACGGTGACAGTTCCTTTTTCAGTTTACGTCCAGGACAAAAACACATCTCAGCTAGAAAAATGATAAGACTGGGCACATTTCTGGAAAGTAATTTTTGGATTTCCGCAGAATCAAGCACTGCATTTTCTCCGGTCTTTAAAACCCATTACTTGCTTGATGGTTTGCCAGCTTGTCACAGCCAGTGGGGATGAAACACTGCAGAGGCATGAAGTTTGTTTCTTTATTAGAAGGTTCTTCCACTGAATATCACACCCTTTTTCCTCACCATGCCTTGATTCTTCATCATCCAGTGAAGAATGTAAATACTGGAAAACAGCATTCGTCCAGGTTATCCACCTATTTCTTCCTGAGCTTTTTGTCAGAAATGTAAAGTCACAAGAGTTGAAAATGGCATTGGAGCATCCCTTCATTCCTCCCTCCCTTTTTTTGGGGGGAGATCCCTATAAGATCTTAGTGGGGGAGAATGTTCTCTGGAGGACCTCTAGGCTAGTCACGTAAAATAGTGAGTTTATGAAATTAATCTGTTAGCATTTCTTCTTTCAGAAGCAACTCTTATGGAATGACAATGGAAGAGAAGTTAACCTTGTGAGTAAAAGCCAAAAGCCAGCAGGGAAGGATTTAGTAACAACTGAGGCCACCGTGACAGCCATGGAAAGACACCTGGCCAAAGATTTATTGACCTCTCCATGTTACGTGGAAGCAGATGGTGGTAATGAATCTGGAAAGAGACTTAGGATTGGAGATGAGAATTTTCCCTAAGCATGAGGATAACAAAAGGGTGAGACAAAGAAAGGATATTTCTTGAAACTGATCAGTTGTCTTAGAGATGGAAAGTTCTGTCTTTCTAATTGTGAAAAGGGGTGTGTAAGAAGTCAAGAGCCTCAGGCTATAGAAAAGGGCAGGAGTGTATATCATTGAGGTTTCTTGAAGTTTGTGGTCATAAATATCATGGGGCAAGAAGCAGCTTAGAGAAGAGGCTGATGGTGTAAATTATCTAGGATCATGAAAAGACACAAATAAAGGTTTTCATGACCTTTAGTCTGTCAGCAACAAATATAGTACCATCTCTCCTGATAAATGAATATGCTGCAGTGACAGACTTTCCTGTTTGAAATCTTTTGTCCAAGGCAAAAAAGTGGAGTTCTGGTATACATATATCACTAATAATTAATTGATTACAAGAAGGTTTCTAGACTACAGAAAATATACTTCTGGAGGTCTTGGGCCAAAGGAAGTGCTTAAAGATGTAGTGTGACAAAGATAAGAAATATATATTTGGTCTCTGCCCTGTTTCCTGGCACACAGCTCCTAAAACCCTTGGAATCTCTGAAGGGACATGTCATTCTGTATGCTAACATGATTATTGATGGTTGTGGGCTCCTGGACAGCCTCAGGATGGGGGCTGGTTGCCAGCGGAGCCAGCCCTGTAATGAGAGGGTTGAAATTTTTCACTCTTCCCTTTATCCTGTGATAAGGGGAGAGGGACTGGAGGTGGAGTCAATCACCAATGGCCAGTGATTTAGTCAACCATGCCTATGTAATGACGTCTTCATTAAAATCCATAAAGTATGGGGTCAGAGAGCTTCTGGGTTAGTGAACACATGGAGGTGCTAGGAGGGTAGTGCACCTTGAGATGCCATGGAAGCTCTGCACTCTTCCCCCTATACCTCATCCTATGCATCTGTTTCATCTGGCTGTTCCTGAGTTGTATACTTTTACAGTGAACCAGTAATCTAGTAGGTAAACTGTTTTCTGAGTTCTGTTAGCCATTCCAGCAAATTATCAAACTCGAGGAGGGTGGTGTGGGAGTCTCTGATTTATAGCTGGTTGGTCAGAAGCATAGGTGACAGCCTGAACTTTGCAATTGGCATCTGAAGTGGGAAGATGAGACAGTCTTCTGGGACTAAGCCCTTTAACTTGTGGGATGTGATGCTAATTCCAGGTAAATAGTGTCACAATTGAATTGAATTATAAGACTCTGAGCTGGTATCAGAGAATTGGTTGCTGTGGGAACCCCCCACCCCCGACATTTGGTGGCCAGAAGTATTAATGTGAGTATAGAGGAAAACAGTTTACTTTTCCTTCACACATAGAGAAGCAGAAGCCCAAGTATGATTGGTGTAGTTTAAGAAAATCAGTAGAACTAAGACATCAGTAGAGAAGATTATAGATAAGGGAGAAGTAAGTGACAATGGGGGCCCACATTTGCTGTAGGCAAACATGGTAACTATAGAGGTTAATCCAGTAGGTTGGAATTTAGGCATTCCTCGCCAGTTCCCTACATAGCATTGTATACTTTCCATCCTTCATCCAAATCAGGATCAAGTATCTGTAGTACTGAGCTTCATTTTAGCATCCAGCTATTTTTTCAATTTCACCCATTTGCTGACTGAAATTCCTTTGGCAGGGTGCAATGCCTTAATTGCTGTAAAATTTCAGAACGGACTATATACCTCACCACTTAGGAAAAACTTTTTCAACTGAAAATTTTTCCCCAAGATTAGGTTTGTTTATGTATGTACAGATAAAGTTGGTATTTTTTTTCCTGATGACCTCCCTAATTTATCAGCTACTGAGATTTCTTTGATTGGTGATAGTGTGTGTGTGTACGTATATACGTGTGTATGTGTGTGTGTGTGTATATATATATATATTTCAGAGTTTAGGGATTTCTAGGAATCACTCTTATTAAGACAATCAGAGAAGTAAAGTGGCCTCAGGATCCTTATTTTGTGGGATGTGTATGTGTTTATTAATTCTTTCCTAGGAATATAATTTACTATGTTGCTACTTTATATAATAATTCAAGGTTGTCAAGTTATGTGAGTTACTTGGGATGAAGATCTTTAAATATTATCATTAGCAGTTATTTTTTTAGCATAATTTATTTAGTAGGCATTTGGATGTCTTTTCACTCGGACCCCAAATCTACTGATTTTCCACTCATTCCACAACCCCCAATTCCCACTGTGATGCAAAGATGGCCAGGTGTTACTTACACACAAAGCAGGTTGTGTTACAGAGAGGAATCCTGGTCTTGGGGAGCCCAAGTCTTTTTTTTCTATAATGACCAGTGAGCCTGTCTGCCATTTGCTTTGGAAGGGGACATCATCTCTGGTAGTTTTACAACTAGGCTGTTAGTTTTATAAACATCTTTGAAAAGATAATCTAGCGTAAGTCTCTGCTATCAAGTTGTGCAAAAACATGAGAGATTCATGGAGAATCTCAATATGATTATCTTAAACATTTCTATTCTTAATTGTGATTATAATTCAATGTTACAAGATGCTTATTCAGTAAGGAAACAATTATTTCACCTCAAGAAATTGGAGATATCTTCTTATCTGAGTTTGCATGACAACCAGAGATTCTAGTTCAGATTTGATTGAATTCATATGAGCAACCCTGACTGCCACAGTGGCAAAATCATTGACCCCCTCCATGTGGGGTGATATCACAGCTCATGTGCACTGAATTCAAATCACATTGTGTATAGTTCTTGGATCTTATTAAGGTAGTATGCAGCTCCCATCCAGGTGGCTGTATCACTGCATTAGATTTTGTATTCTTTTGACTTAATAAGAAATGTAAATGTTTTCCTGTCTACATCTAAAGGACCTTTGAACTTGATGGAATCTTATATTTTCTCCCTCATATATATCCTATGTTGTTGAGCCACATAATTCTGGATAATAAATAATAAATAATATCTGACATTTGGGGTTCCATCATAGTTCTTTTTCACCTACTGTCATATCTTCTAAGGCTATTTGACTGGCACTAATAAAATAAATTTGTCTTCAGAGGCCATAGAATTATAAACTTCAGGAAATAATCTCTTTTTTAGGCTGGAGTAGCTTAGTAAAATATGCATAAACAGAAATAATATTCATTGATTTTATTTTCTTTACATGAATGACAGCTTTTCTCTCCCATCTTTCACGAGAATATAAATCTAAAATATAAAATGTAGTCAATAACTTCATTGAATGCTGAGTTTGTATTCTCCCCTTCATCTTTTACCAGCTTTTTGGCAGGTAGCACCTAAGATTTGTTTAATATGGTTTCACAAGCTCCTTGGTTTCACTTATGGGTGTCTCTAAATCACTTACTGTTACCCGCAGACATAATAAATCTAAAAGGAGTTTCCTTAAAGAATTCAACTTTCTTTTTTTCAGTGGAAGAGCTGCCATATATTGCTATGAAATACAGCTTCAGGTTGATAGCATCTGTTGTCTTACACAGAGTAAGACATTTAAACAAAAGAAAAGGGGTATAGCGAGAAGTAAGTCTCCCTCCTGCAGTGGGTCCCATGCTTTCTGTCACCTGGGCTAGAGTGCAACGGCATGCAATCGTAGCTTATTGCAACCTTCAATGCCTGGGCTCAAGTGATTCATCCTTCCGCCTCAGCCTCCCAAGTAGCTGGGACTACAGGTGCGTACCACCTGTGCCTGGCTAATTATTTTTTTTTAGAGACCTGGGGTCCCTATGTTGCTCAGGCTGGTCTCAAATTCCTGACCTCAAGTGACCCTCCCCCCTCAGCCTCCCAAAGTGCTGGGATTACAGGCGTGAGCTGCTGTGCCTCGGCCCCCTGCCTTTTTTTTTTTTTTTTTTTAACCAGAAACCACTTAGGTAAAAAAGAATTCTAGAGTGATGTCAGCAAGACAGCTGAGTGGAAGTCCCCAGTGATTGTCCCTTCCACAAAGACAGTAAAAATACCAAATAAACAGCTATTTTAACAAAAATAACTGAAGGAGAGCCCTAGAGTATGTCAAAGGGGTAACAGAAACCCTGGTGAGCACAGAAACTCAAGATAGCCACATAGAGAAAGGAAAGAAACACCAGGCTTTCACCACTCATCTCCTAGCCAGGATCAGCTGGGAACCAGGAGGGACTTGTCCCCATGGGGGAAAGGCAGGCAGGACGACCCCAGCAACCCCCACCAATACTTTGGACACCTACAGTCCTCACTAGTGGTGTCCCTGCAGTCCTCACAGGCATTAAGCCCAGCTGAGGGAGCTGCCTAGAATCCACACAGCTGTGCTTCCCCCAGAGAAGGAGCTGACACTGCCCTGCCCTCTGTGGCCTGCTACTGTGCTACGCATTCTTGGGACTGATACTAATGCTGGAGTGTATCTTGCTCTGGGGCGAGTGGCCATGGCACCCCTTCATCCCTGAGGCTAAACCACCACTGAACCACCCGTGCCTGGTGGCCCAACATCGCCAAGCCAAGCTGTAAGCAACTGTTACACTCTTCTCCATGGGCCAAGCAGCAGTGGAAGTGCTCCACCTATCCCTTCCCCCACCCCCTCAGGCTGGAGCTGAAGCTGTGTACTCCCTCCCTGGGAAATGATGCTTTGACAAAACAGCTCCATCTACCTCTTTCAACTGCCCCTAGGGGCTTGAGCTGAAACTGTGCATGACCTCCCATGGAAACTGTGCTTTGGTGAAGGCCTGCATCCCAGGGAAATGGTGCCTGGGCCACTCAGAGCAGTTATGCCCTCTGGGCCTGAGCTGAAATGGCACACCACCCTATGGGGAATTGGTGCCTTGGCCAACCTGAGCAGCTGCACCTCTCAGGGCCGACCTGACATAGTATCGCACATCCCAGGGAAACAGAGCAGTGACTGAGCTGAAATACCCTGCCCTATGGGCCAAGAAACTCTAGTGCCCTGCTTTTCTGGAGCTGGACTATCCCCCTATAATCTGAGCTGCTAAGACACTCTTCTTTCTGGGAAGTCATTGCTATACTGTTCCTTGCCCCCCAGGGCCCAAATGACAGCTGTGTTCAGTTATTCTGGGCTACTTGCTGCTACTATACCTGGCCTCACAGAATCTAGGATACTGCTGAGCTCTACCATCCCAGGGTTTAGAGTCACTGGCACATAGTGCCTCATCCCTAGGGACTGAAGTTACCACTGACACTTATTGGCTCAAAATTAGAGGTGTACCCTGCACTTTGGGCTCAAACTTCCAGAGGACACCTTCTTCCTCAGAGTCTGGCCAGGGCTGTGCCCTGCCCCTCAGGGGTGTAATCATAGCTACAACCTGACTCCCTGGACATGAGGTGCTAGAGATTGCCACAGATCCTGGTGGTGTGAGTGACATACGTCCAACCCTGTCCACTGAAAGAAAACCTACCTCCTTAGACCCAGGTGCCATAATAGATTCATAAGACCCTGAACTACAGCCCTACAGTCCCTCCAAGCATCTGCACCTGGAACCTAGCACTGTGGCAGACCTGACCAAGAGGGAACCCCTAGGCTAAGTATCTCCATTGTGGGGAAATAAAGAATAGAAGGACCCCAAAAATATGTGCCATCAAGGTCATTAACAACCTACACTTCTTCTGCCACTACCTTAAACTTCTACAGCCTAGGCCACTGAGGCACTCATAGTTATTGCTGACTTTGAAAGCAGCTGAAGAAGCTGCATAGAGTTCATACCACTGCATCTATCTGGGAACAGAGTTATCACACTAAGACTCAACTACAGGTGAAAGCCTTTATCTATGAAAGCCACTCTAGAAAGTTTAGAAGAGATGGTTCTTCTACGAGATGCACAGACATCTACATGGGGCACAAAAACATGAATAAGAAAGTAAATATGACACCACCAAAGGAAAATAATAACTCCCGAGTGACAGGCCTATGAAAAGGAAATCAACAAATTGCTGGAAAAGGAATTCAAAATAATGATCATAAGTAAACTCAGTGAAATATAAGAAAATACAGACAGTCAATTCAATGGAATCAGAAGTTCACAATAGGAATGAGAAATTCAAAAGAGATAGATTATTATAGAAAGGAATCAAACAAATCCTGTAGCTGAAGAATTCAATGAATAAAATAAAAAATACAATAGAGAGCTTCAAGAGCAAACTTGATCAAGCAGAAGAAAGAATCCCTTAACTGAAAGATAGGTAGTTTAAAATTACCAAGTTAGAGGAAAAAAAAATTAAGAAGAATGAAAAAGACTGAAGAAAGCCTCTTATGGGAAATCATTAAGAAAATATTTGAATTTTGGGAGTTGCAGGAGAGGAGAGGGGACAAGGCATAAAAAACTACTTAATGAAATAATAGCCGAAAACTTCCCACATCTGGGGAGAGATATAAACATTCAGATCCAAGAAGCTCAAAAGCCCCCAAATAGATTCAACCCAAAAGGATCCTCATTGAGCCACATTATAGTCAAATTGTCAAAAGTCAAAGACAAAGAGAGAATTCTAAAAACAGCAAGAGAAAAGAATCAAGTCACATATAAGGTGATCCCCATTAGACTAACAGTATATTTCTTGGCAGAAACCTTACAGGCCAGGAGAAAATGGGATGATATATTCAAAGTACTGAAAGAAAAAAATTACTAGGCAAGAATACTATACCCAGCAAAGCTATTCTTCAGAAATGAGAGAGAAATAAAGTCTTTTCTAGACAGGCAAAAACTGAGGGAATTTGTCACCATTAGACTGGCTTTAAAAGAAAGGGAGCCCTGCATCTGGAAGCAAAAAGAAGATAATCAACATCATGAGAACATGCAAAAGTATAAAACTCACATGTAGAGCAGATACACAAAGGAGAAAGAAAAAAAATCAAATCTGATCACCACAGAAAACCACCAAATCACAATGATAAACAATAAAACAGGAAGAAAGGAACAAAGTATATATGACACAACCAGAAAACAATTAACAAAATGACAGGAGTCAGTCCTCACTTTCAATAACCTTGAATATAAATTGATTAAATTCCCTATTTAAAAGATATAGACTACTGAGTAGATAAAAAAGACATGACCTTTTGATAAAAGCCATTTTGCTGGGGTTAAGTGATATCTCATTTAGGTTTTGATTTGAATTTCTCTGATGATTAGAGATGTTGAACATTATTTCATATGTTTCTTGGCCATTAGTCTATCTTCTTTTGAAAAGTTTCTGTTCATGTCCTTTGTCCACTTTTTAATGGGGTTGTTTGATCTTTTTCTTGCTGATTTTCCTGAGTTCTATATAGATTCTAGTTTCTCAGCCCTTTATCAGATAAATAGAGTGCAAATATTTTCTCCCATTTGGTAGGTTGTCTATTTGCTCTAGTGATAGTTTCTTTGGCTGTGCAGAAGCTTTTTTATTTGATCAGGTCCCATTTATTTATTTTTGTTGTTGCTGTGATTGCTTTTGGGGTCTCCTTTATAAATTCTCTGCCTAGGCCAATGTCTATAAGAGTTTTTCCAACGTTTTCTTCTAGAATTCTTACAGTTTCATGCCTTAGGCTTAAGTCTGTTATCCATCGAGTTGATTTTTGTGAGAGGTGAGAGGTGTGGATCCTGTTTCAGTCTTCTACATGTGGCTGTCCAATTATCCCAGCACCATTTATTGAATAGGGATTCTTTCCCCCAGTATATATTTTTTTCTGCTTTGTTAAAGATCAGATGGCTATATGAGGATGGTTTTATATCTGGGTTCTCAGTCCTGATCCATTGGTCTATGTCTCTGTTCTTGTGCCAGTATCATGCTGTTTTGGTTACTATAGCCTTGTAGTATAGCTTGAAGTCTGGTAAATTGATGCCTCCCAATTTGTTCTTTCTGCTTAAGGTTGCTTTATCTATACGGGGTCTTCTCTGGTTCCATATGAAATGTAGAATTATTTTTTTCTAGATCTGCAAAAAATGATATTGGTATTTTAATAGGGATTGCATTGAATCTGTAGATCACTTTGGTAGTATAGACATTTTAACAATGTTGATTCTGCCAATCCATGAGCATGGTATGGTTTTCCATCTGTTTATGTCCTCTGCTATTTCCTTCCTCAGTGTTTTGTGGCTCTCCCTGTAGAGGTCTCTCACCTCCTTAGTTAAATATATTCCCAGGTATTTTATTTTCTTTGTTGCTTATGAAAGGTATTGAGTCTTTGATTTGGTTCTCAATTTGACTGTTGTTTGCGTATATGAATGCTACTGAGCTTCTTCCTTCTCCTTGGTTTAGTCCATTGTTAAAGCTTATTGCTGTGTTTTGAAATTCCCTGAATGACTCTTTCATTTGTTTATGTTCTATTATATCCTTTCTTATGTTTTCTAGCTCTCTAGCGAGTTTTTCATTTTTTGCATTGATTTCCTAAAATATTTTTTGGCTGCTTTTTGTTGGTTTTCAACTTTCTCTTCAATTCCATTCATCTTATTTGCCATCCATATTCTGAATTCCATTTGTGTCATTTTGACAATTTCCTTGTGGGTGGAGTCCAGTACTGCAGCTGTGTTGTGTTCCCTTGGGGGTGTCAGGCTATTTTGTTTTTTCATGTTGCCAGGGTTCTTTTGCCAGTTTCTTCTCATCTGGCTCCTCTTCTCTCAGATCTGCTTTAATAAAATTGCAGGGCACTTATTCTTTGCTGGGGACTCTCTTGAACCAAGTACAGGAGTGATGGATACTCAGGGTTGGGGGGTCCTGAGTGAAGTGTTGGACCTTGGGGAGGTTCTGCTGACCCAGTGGTAATGGCATGGGCTCAGTGGTGGGGTCTTGGGGTCTAGGCGCAACTCTGGAGTCTCAGGGGTGGAGTTGCAGGCCCAGCAGGGGCCCTGGAGGTGTAGGGGCAGAGCCTTGAACTTGGGCACAGTGCGAGCTTCAGTGCTGGCTCTGGGAAATTTGGAGGCAGAGCCATCCCTTTAGGGGGCTGTTGTACCAGCATGGGGACTGCTGATGCCCAGTTGTGCAGACATAGATTAGTCCCAGTGGCCCAAGGTCTGAGTAGATGGGCTGGAGCTGCTGGTCAGCTAAGGTTCTCCCTCTCACACCAAGAACTCAAGAGGCAGTCACCCCAGCCTTCCCAAGTAGTGCCTGTGACATCTGGGGCTCCTCTTTGTTCAGCTCCCACACCAGGGAGGAGGCATGCTCAACCCCCAGTCACAGAACATGACACTGTTCCCTCCCTGGCCTGGTGGGGGTGATGCAAAGGCTACTGCTGGAAGGCTGGGTCCCTTGCAGACTCTGCTCCATGAACCAGAGTGATCAGGATGGCATCAGTTGCAGAAACCTGGGATTGGCAGGCCCCAGATCTCTGTTGCACTTGCTTTCTGCTAAAATGTCTCTGCACAGACTCTGTGCAGCACCCCAATCAGCCCAGAGGTCTGCAGTGGAAAAGGGAGACCCTTCACAAATTGAGCTGCTTGTGACTTTTGTTTCTCTCCTAAAAAGCAGTGTCATCTAGGGTTGCTTCTATCCTGCTATCTTCACCTCTTCCCAGCAGTGTGAATTATACTGGGATCCTCAGCTTAATCACTGAGATATTGGGTGGTGGTTGTGAGTAAGAATCAGCCACACCCTGTTTTATTGAGTTGGTTGATGCTGTAATGAGCTATAGAGTTGTTCTACCTGTCAGTGGTTTATGCTTGCAGGTAAGAGTCAACTGCAGAGATAGATGTTTGTGCCTGTAATAAGCTCTAGTCCCTCAGGAGGAGCACTTGAATGCCCCAGGCTTTGGGAGGGGCCCTGTAGCTCCCAGGGGGTTGCCTGTTCTCCACGACAGCAGAGGTGGGTGGAGGAGCAAGGCTGGGTGTGGTTAGGTTGGGAGAGCCTGGAAGGCTTTGCAAAGACTCGGCAGGGCTCCAAAGTCATTTTCCCAGCCCCTAGGGAAAGCCACTGGGAGGAAGGTCAAGGCAGGCTCTCCAGACTAGGAAGTTCACTTGTGAGGAAGGGGCTGCAATTCCCTGACTGGCTGTTGTGAATGAGCTCCACCCCTCTGGTCTTACCCCTGCCCTCTGTTGTCTGTTTACAAGCGAGTGCCTGACCATGCCACACTTGGTTGCTGTGGTGCTGCGGGCTGTGATATTCATTGTTAGGGGACCCTCCCCAGTCTGACAGCATGGTTTTGAGCCTCAGCAGGGTTCCAAGGTCATTTTCCCAGCCACTGAGGAAAGCCACTGGGAAGAGGGTCAAGGCAGGCTCACCAGACCAGGAAGGCTGCTTGTGAGGAAGAAGCTGTAATTCCCCACTGGCTGTCAGAAGTGAGCTCCACCCCTCTTGTGTTACCCCTGACCTCCAGTTGCAAATGGGTGTCTGAACTTCCCACACTCAGTTGCTATGGGGCCACAGGCTGGGATCTTCCCCACTAGAGGACCCATCCTAGTCCAACAGCATGACTTTCCTGTGGGTGGGATAGGCACTCTCTCAGATCACTGGTCTTGGACCCCTACAATGTTCTCCCATCAGTTCCACCCACATGGGCTCCCTTGCCTTCTGAGTCCAGCTCCAAAATCTCCCTCCTGTGTCCCCTAGCAACCTGCTCAAGTCCTGGGGGCACAGTATCCAGCCTGCATGTTTGATCCACTGGCGTGTGACTCTGGGAAATGCTGGCAGGCAGGGAGCTCTCAGATCAGGCACCTTGGGTCCACTGCAGGTCCTCAAGGGGAAAGGCATGGGTCCCACTGTCTGTGGAAACCTCCAACTGGAGGACATACCAGCTGGGGAGAGGCAGCCGATCACCAAATTCTCAGCTCAAACTGCTCTCCTGGTTGCAGTGGGCAGGAGAGGGGCAGGGGAGCATAAGAGTCTGAAGAGAAGCAGGCTGGCTCTCTAGCCTCTTGGGTCACTCTCCTTGGAAAGGAACCCCACATGGAATATCCAAGCTTTGGGATCACACAAATTCTCCTCACAATTCCATTGTTGCTGCAGTGCTTGGACTCATGGGGGTGGAAAAGCTTCCAAGTAACTTGGTAGCCCACTGATCACTGAAGGAGTGTGGGACAGAGAAAGGGATACCCCCTTACCACTTCACTAGGCTCTGAGCCTCTCTGGGTTTGATCCTTACCAATATCTTTTTCCCCCCTTTTCCTTCTTCCTTCTCTGCTTCACAGTTTTCTTCTGTGAGGTCTCTGGGAGGCTCTGGTACTTCTTCCTCTGACCTCTACCTGAGCTGTGCCTTTTCTCACCTCTTCTTTATCTAAAACTCTTCCATCCCTCTGGGACAGTTCTGGTAAGCAATGTCTCTAGTCAGCCATCATGCCTAGACCCCCCTCTTCTGTGTTCCTAATGCTCTGGCATCTGGGGACCTCACTCCTGGGGAGAGCTATAGGTTTTTTAAAGATGCTTTTTATCAGGTTGAGAGAGTTGTGCTCTATTCTTATTTTTCTGAGTTTTTATTTTTTTTATCATGAATGAACGTTGAATTTTGTCAAACACTTTTTCTGCATTAATTGATATGATCAAGTGATTTTACTTTTTTAGCTTGTTAATATGGTGGACTACACTGACTAATTTTAAAATATTGAACTAGTCCTTGTATCCCTGGAATAAACCTCAATTTGTCATGATGTGTAATTCTCTTTATATATCGCTGAATTTTATTTTCTAACATTTTATTAAGATCTTGTGTACCTATATTCATGAGAGTTATAGGTCTGTGATTTTCCTTTTTCCATACTGTGTTTATGTGGTTTTGGTATCAGGATAATATTACCTTCATCAAATGAACTGGGAAGTGTTTCCTCCTCTTCTATTTTCTGGAAGAGATTGTGCATAATTGATTTTAATATTTCTTTATGTATTTGGTAGAATTCTCCAGTGAAACCAGTGGACCTAGAATTTTCTTTTTTAAGAGTTTTAAAATTATGAATTCAATTTCCTTAATAGCTGTAGGACTTTTCTTATTAACTCATATTGGGTGAATTGTAGCAGTTAAAATTTTTCAAGTTATTGATCTATTTCATTTTAGTTATTGAATTTATATGTGTAGAGTTTTTTGTAGTATTCATTTATTATCCTTTTGATATCTGAAGGATTGGTAGGGATATCTTCTGTTTTATTCCTGATATTGGTAATTTGTTTATTTTCTTTTTTATCTTTGTCAAAAAATAAACATTTGAAAATTTTTATCAAAGGACTAGTCTTTTGTTCCAATGATCTTCTCTATTTTTCTGCTTCCAATTTCATTAATTTCTGCTCTTATTTTTATTCTTTCTTTCCTTTTGCTTGCTTTGAATTTTTTTGGTTCTTTTTACTACATTCTTGAGGTGAGAGCATAGATTATTGATTTGGTAGTTTTTCTCTTTTCCAATATACATACACATTTAGTGCTATAAATTTTCCTTTCAGTACTGCTTTAGCTGCCTTATGACTTTTGATATGTTGTATTTTCATTTTCATGCAGTTCAATGTGGTTTTTGATTTTTCTTGAAGCTTCTTCTTTGACCCATGGATTATTTAGAAGTGTGTTTTTTAGTTTCCCAGAGTACTTATTGATACATATGGCTTAAGTCTGCTACTTTATTTTTTGTTTTCTGTTGCTTTTATTAACATTAAAAAAATTTCTCTGTTTTCTTTTTCCTCTCTTTCTATAGGTTACTTGAATATTTCTTAGAATTACATTTTGATTGATCTGTAGTGTTTTTGAATATCTTTGTTTAGATTTTTAGTGGTTATTCTAGGTATTACATTATATATATAAATTATTACTGGTGTCATCATTTTACCAGTTCAAGTGAGTGTAGAAACATTACCACCCTTTAAGTTTCTTTAACATCTGTTGTATATGATATATTTGTATTAAATATTTCCCTTATATCCATTTAGAACTACATCAGTCTTATAATTTTTGCTTTACTTGTCAAACATAATTTAGGACTCAAGAAAAGAAAAAAGTTGATTGTATTTTTGCTTACCTTGTTCTTTCTTCTTTCCTGATATTGCAAGATTCCTTTTTTCATTTCTTATTCATAGAGCTTTCTTTAGCCAGTGTTTAGAGTAGGTGTGCTGGTGACAAATTGTTTTAGTTATAATTCATCTCATCATGTCTTGATTTCTTGATTTCATTCTTAAAGCATATTTCTGATGGAAATAGGATTCTGGGTTGACAGGTTTTTTTTTATCATTTGAAAAATGTTGTACCACTTTCTTCTGGCCTCCATGGTTTCTGATGAGAAATCTATCATCACTTAAATTGAATCATTGAAGGATTTTTATGACTTTTGGTAGCAATTCTATGTGCCCAAGCTATGGCCAGATTCAGTCCTAAAAAGAAATATGAATGTGATATCTAGATAGAAGCTAGAAATAATTTAGGATGACACATTCCATAGCAAGATCTGACACTCAATGATTCAATAAAGGCCTGCCTGATTCCTTTCTAGTGACAACCAGAATATCTGGGAACATTGGAGAACTCTTGCAGGTGAGGCAAAGACAAGGATATCATAGTACTTTTAGCAGGAAGTAGTTGAACCATAGAATAAATACAATGAAAACCATACAAATTACATCAAAGAAGGGAAATATTATAAAAAAATTTCTTGAAATTTCTCTGGAGCGGCTGATCAAGAAATGTGCCAACTTCATGGGTTGTCTTATGCCAGGGAAGATAGGACACAGAGACTTAAACTCTCTGGGATCCTTGAGAGCATATGATCATGGGAATATGTGGTAAAATTGTTTAAGGTTCCCATTGACAAACTAATTATGGGCTGCTATGGTATAAAATAATTTTTGAGAGAGGGTATTTTCAAGGTGTCAGGTGAGGATTTGAGCCAAGAAAGGTGATAAGTTCAAAACAGAAAGCCAAAATCTGTCACTGGCACATCAGTTACAAAGATAAAATGAGGTTTTCATCTCCTTCAAGATGTCTCTGTATAGCAATCTGTAGAACTGAAAAACATTAAAAATAAAAAATTTGGGGGAGTAAACTGGACTACATATTAACAACTTTGCTTCAAATACTAAAAATTTACCTGGTAAGTTCCAACTTGAATATTTCTGTTATAGTCAGGCAATTTCTACCAGTGTATATTTCAGTCGAGGGGAAGAAGAATAGCAGCTTTTCATGACAACAGTACTTTGAGTATTTATAACTATCTTATTCAAGAGCAGAAAGAGTAGAAAACAATTACATTTATGGTCCAAAATATGGAGAATTAATATGCTTCCATTAAAAGAAGAAATTGGATTATTTTAAAGCTTTTCAATGTTACCTTCCTCAATTGAAAATTGTTAGAAGCCATTAGAACTTGTTCTTAGATTTTTTTTTGGTGAGAAATCTGAATTCCAGGAGTGGCATATGTGGCTTCTTAACCAGCCAAAACAGACAGGTAAAATTTAGCAGTGGCTCCAACTTCTATTATATTGAAAAATGAATGCTAAATTCTATAGTTTTTTTTTGTAGCCCCTCAGAGTGGCACAGCAATTTGATATGTTATAGCATATATGCTATGACAGGCATAAAGAGAAAGAATACAACAAAGTTGTATTATGAGAGAGAATCTCCTTGAGTGAGTCACTTTTAGATTTAGTTATATCATTTATGAGATTAATAACATCTGGCCATTCCTCCCATAAAGAGTGACGAATAGGAGAGGGTGCTGAGTAATGCTGCCCTGGAATAGCTCAGCAATGTACCTTGGATGCAGCCTTGAAAGTAATGCTTTGTATGGATGGCAAACATGTCCCTATTTTTATAGACAGCCACATTATTAATATTACTCTCCCAACATTCATTCATTTTCCTTGGCTTTATGTTTGACAATAGTAACTACTCTTTACAAAGTTTCCATAGGAACCATAATTTTTGGAGAGATTCATTGTTCAACATCTTTACAGAGAATAACAATGAAAAGTTTTATAAGAGTTTTCGCTTAGCTTTGTGATTAAATTCTGGCTAATGGAATTCGTAGAAAAAACCAAATTTTATTCTTTAATATTTACAGATATCTAAAGCATTTTCTGAGCAGTTTTCAACTTCTGAGCATTATTGTAGGTCCAAACAATGCTTATGTAGTTAAAAATAAAAAAAGGTTGACAGTAATAATAAGACTAATACTAACAATGAATGACAGGATATTATTAATGCAGGTTTTGAAAGGGAGTCTAAATAATAAAAGTATCATAATAGTTGAAAACATGATTACTGAGTAATAAAATTTGGCAAATTGTATTTGATGGTAAACATTGAGCCCTTACTCCAGTGTATTAATTTTCTGTACTGAAAAAAAGGTGGAAGGCCCTTTGCAAATTCATTTGTTTCCTAACCAATGGCAGTCTTCCTTATGAGTCCTGTTGTCTTTTGAATCTTTCCTTTGTGGCTTCTGTCACATCCCAAATACTCTCTTCTTCTGCAGACCCAGTCTCACTACCCTCCATTGGTTTGAGTACTATCATCATGTCTAGTCACTAAGCCAAGGAGACTGAAGCAGAAGTGGGACAGGAGAGATGTCCTGTTTTCCTATTTTACTGATCTTATATATGGCCAGAAACAGATTGGAGGCACTTAGGTCAACACTGGAGGAGACAATGACCTAAATGGAGAGAAAGATCTCTAAGGGTTATAGTCATGGGTGTGATATGTGATATGATGTGTGTGTCTGTGTGAGAGAGAGAGAGAAAAAGAGAAAGTGAGAGAGAGAAAGAGAATGTATCCACAACAATCCAGAACTAAAATTCTAGAAAGTTGAATACTGCCAACTGAAAGGTCTGTATGGATGTAGAAGTCCTGTGGTCCCATGGCCTGCTGGTCAAAGTGTGAACAGGTTCAGCCATCCTGGAGAGCCATTTGACAATACCTGGTCAAATTAAGTGCACATCTCTTCTATGAATCAGCAGTTTTCCTTCAGTAATTTAACTTTTTAAAAACAAGAATGAGCTAGAAAAAATGGCAGTCTGATAGGGTCCTCCCACCTCACTGTTCCCAGGGAAGGAGGTGAAAAATGCCATCAGCTGTCTGTTCATGGATCGCTCACTCCAAAAACAGCATTGTGAATTTACAGAGAAACATTGTGGGACACCCAGCCCAAGAAAACAGGTGACTGGGAGATTCATTCACAAAGATCAGAGAGCACAGGGAATGCAATAGAGCCTAGGGTGTGGGAAGGATGTGCTCACCAGGTTAACATAGTGTGACCTGACCTACAAGTGTTAATTCACCATTGTTTTTTATTGCTGAGTAATACTCCATTGTATACATATACCACATTTTATTAATCCACTCATGAATTGATGGGCACTTGGGTTGTTTCCACATCTTTGCAATTGTGAATTGTGCTGCTATAAACATTCCAGTGCAGATGTCTTTATTATAGAATGTCTTTTTTTCTTTTGGTTAAATACCCAGTAGTGGGATTGCTGGATCAAATGGTACTTCTACTTTTAGTTCTTTGAGGTATCTCCATATTACTTTCCATAGAGGTTGTATTAATTTGCAGTCCCACAAGCAGTGTGTGACTGTTCCTATCTGTCTGCACCCCCACCAACATTTGTTGTTTTGGGACTCTTTGATATGAGCCAATCTCACTGGAGTTAAGTGATATCTCCTTGTGGTTTTGATTTGAATTTCCCTGATGATTAGAGAAGTTGAGCAATTTTTTATATGCTTGTTGGCCATTATTCTGTCTTCTTTTGAAAAATTCCTGTTCATGTCCTTTGCCCATTTCTTAATGGGGTTGTTTGATTTTTTCGTGCTGATTTTCCTAAGTTCTGTATAGATTCTGGTTATCAGCCCTTTATCAGATGTGTAGCATTCAAATATTTTCTCCTGTTCTGTAGGTTATCTGTTCACTCTGGTGATAGTTTCCTTGGCTGTGCAGAAGTGTTTTAATTTGATGAGGTCCCATTTATTTATTTTTGTTGTTGCTGTGATTGCTTTGGGGGTCTTCTTCATACATTCTTGGCCTAGGCCAATGTCTATAAGAGTTTCTCCAAAGTTTTCTTCTAGAATTCTTATGGTTTCACACCTTAGGTTTAAGTCTCTTATCCACCATGAGTTGATTTTTGTGAGAGGTGAGAGGTGTGGATTTAGTTTTAGTCTTCTACATGTGGCTATCCAATTATCCCAGCACCATTTATTGAATAGGGAATTTTTTGCCCAATGTCTGTTTTTGTCTACTTTTTCAGAGATTAGATGACAGTATGAGGATCGTTTTATATCTGGGTCCTCAGTCCTGTTCCATTGGTCTATGTCTCTGTTCTTGTGCCAGTACCATGCTGTTTTGGTTACTATACCCTTGTAGTATAGTTTGAAGTCTGGTAAATTGATTCCTCCCAATTTGTCCTTTTTGCTTAAGATTGCTCTGGCTAGACGGGGTCTTCTCTGTTTCCACACAAAATGTAGAATTATTTTTTCTAGATCTGCAAAAAATGATGTTGGTATTTTGATAGGGACTGCATTGATTCTGTAAATCACATTAGGTAGTATAGAAATTTTAACAATATTGATTCTGCTTATCCAAGAGCATGGTAGGGTTTTCCATCTATTTACATCCTCTGCAATTTCTTTTCTCAGTATTTCATAGTTCTCACTATATAAGTTTCTCACCTCCTTAGTTAGATATGTTCCTAAGTATTTAATTTTCCTTTGGTGCTATTGTGAAAGGTATTGCATCTTTGATTTGTTTGTTGGCTCCAGTGTTATTGGCATATATGAAGGCTATTGATTTGTGTGCATTGATTTTGTATCCTAAGACTCTGCTGAATTCATTTATCAATTCCAGTAGTCTCTTGGTTGAATCTCTGGGGTTTTCTAGATATAATATCATATCGTCTGCAAAGAGTGAAAGCTTGATCTCTTCTGCCCCCATTTGGACACCCCTGATTTCTCTCTCTTGTCTGATTGCTCTGGCAAGGACTTCCAGCACTACATTGAATGGAAGTGGAGATAGTGGGCAACCTTGTCTGGTTCCAGTTTTAAGGGCAAATGCTTTCTATTTTTCCCCATTCAGTATGATATTGGCTGTGGGTTTGTCATACAGGACTTTAATAATTTGGAGGTATGAGCCTTCTATGCCTATATTGTTAACAGTTCTTGTCACGAAAGGGTGCTGGATTTTGTCAAAAGCCTTTTCTGCATCTATTGAAAGTATCATATAATCTTTGTTCTTGCTTTTATTTATGTGGTGAATTACATTTATAGATTGGCATATGTTGAACCATCCCTGCATCTCGGAGATGAAGTCCACCTGACCATGATGAATTATTTTTTTGATGTACATTTGAATTTGGTTTGCTAGGATTTTATTGAGAATTTCTGCATCTATATTCATAAGGGATATTGGTCTGTAGTTTTCTTTTCTTGTTGTGTCCTTTCCTGGCTGTGGTATCAAGGTGATATTGGCTTCGTAGAATGAGTGAGGGAGGATTCCATCCTTGTTGATGTTTTCAAATAATTTCTGCAGTATAGGCACCAGTTCTTCTTTGTAGGTTTGGTAGGATTCAGGTGTGAACCCATCTAGTCCAGGACTTTTTTTTGATGGAAGATTTTTTATTACTGCTTCAATTTTGGTGCTTGCTATTGGTCTGTTTAGGAATTCTATTTCTTCCTGATTGAGCCTAGGGAGGTTTGTGTTTCTAAGAATTTGTCCATTTTCTCCACGTTTTCATATTTTTGGGCATAGAGATTTTTATAGTATTCGAAGATGATGTTTTTTATTTCTGTGATATCAGTTGTGACCTCTCCTTTTTCATTTCTAATTGAGCTTATTAGAGTCAAAACTTTTATTTTTCTTATGTTTGGTTGATCTAACAGACAATAGTTTGTTCAAAATAATAATAGCAACAATGTATTGGATTATGTATGCTTGCATGTGTGCATACATTTATACTTATGCATATTTATGTATAAGTGAAACAGATGACAACAATGATACAAGATGAGAGAGGAATTAAGATGACTTTGTTATCATTAAGATACTCACACTACCCTGAAGAAGTATAATGTTATTTGAAAGTAGACTTTAATTAGTTGTAAATGTATATTGCAAATCCTAGAGCAACCACTTAAAAAAGTAAAAAAAAAAAAGTATAACTGAAACTGATATGCTAATAAAGGAGAGAAAATGGAATCATATAAAATGTTGAATTAAAATTGCAAATGGCAGGAAAAAGTGAAATAAGGTAAATACTCTGGAAATGAATGAATAAAGAAGTTTTTAGCAAGAAAATAGAAACTTTTGGGAAAATCAAATGGAAATGTTACAAGTAAACAATACAATGACTAAAAATAAAAAATTCAATGAATGAGCCCATAGAAGAATGGAAATAACAGGGGAAAGAACAAAAGTAAAAAAGGAATGGGAGAAAAAATGGCGGTCTGATGGAGTACTGCCACCTTACCGCTCCTAGGGAAGGATGTGAAAAAAGCCATCGGCTGCCTGCACGTGGATCACTCACTCCGAAAACAGCACTGTGAATTTACAGAGAAACATCGTGGGACATTCAGTCCAAGGAAACAGGTGACTGAGAGATTCATTCACAGGGATCGGAGAGTACAGGGAGTACAATAGAGCCCAGAGCATGGAAAGGACACGCTCACCAGGTTAGCACAGTGCGACCTGACCTACAAGTGGTTATGCACCTTCTCCACAGACTTCCCATCCACTCAGTCAGGGACAAGCTCAGAGTTGGGGCAAAGCTGTTGCTCGAGATAGCAGGCTCTGTGGAGAGGAAGCAATTGTGAGAGCCAAACGGAACTCTCAGCTACACTATACAGGGACAGCTTAGGGCCGGGTAAGGACTGGGCTGAGATATAGCTTCCTGGGACAGTGTGTGGGAATCTGCAGACTGGCACTTTGCCACTGGAAGTCAGCAGGACCTGGGCACAGGAGTTGAACGGAGAATGGGACACACCCTTAGGGGCTGCCAGCAATTGCCTCCATGGGACCCAGGCTGGTTGAGAAGAGCTGTGTTCACAGGCGCAATCTGAGCCCTGCTGTATGCCAGGCTGGCAACCAGCAGCTGTCTTTAAAGTCTTTTCCCTGGAGCTGTTAGCTAGGTCTCTAGCTTCACCCCATCCCTGGCCCAGGGGCTCTTCGGCCTGGGTGTGACAGGCTTCATCCTTGGTGGCCAGGGACGGCGGCCTCCGTGGGGTCCAGGTGGGATGAGATCCCAGAACTGTAGTGGCCGGGCCTTTGTGCATTAGAAACAGTTTTCAGTCCATCCATCTGGTCTGGTTACCCTGGCTTTGGCCTACTATGAGTCTGCTACGTGCTGGTCCTAGTGCCTACTCTTCAGGTCCCAGCCCTCCTGTACCCCAGAGAACAGTTATTTTGAAGGTTGCTGGTTATAGCGACTCATTTTGTACAAGTACCAGTTCTCAAGGCAACCGAATGCCTCAAGAGCCACAGGCTGAACCAGAGAAGCTCCCCCTAACCCTGCCCACTTCGTTAGGGAATTTCGCTCGATCCAAGAGTGCCTCCAGTTGCCAGCATTCCACCTGGTGGGAACATCCCCCTGGAGGAGACTTCTGGGGATAGAGACACCCACCCGCCTCACCTTGGGGTCTAGTGGTGGAAAAGGGGTGCACAATTGGAGATCCCCATATCAGCCAGTGTCACATAGAGACGCATGTCAGAGGGCCAGACACATGCGGCTGGATAAGCAACCTCTGAGCTGTGTAGAATTTTCCCAGTTTTGCTCTCACACGGCAGCCAAAAGCACTGTGTTTCTACCTGCACTACAGGAGCAGCAGGGTCATAGTAACCCCTAGGAGCTACAAGGCCCCTTTCAAAGCTTGGGGCTTTAGTATACTGCACTTGGGGGATCAGAGTCTGCCACCGGCACAACAGAAGACCTAGCTATCAGGGAGCTGTGGATTCATTCCCTCAAGTACAATCCACCAGCTTGGGGCTCAGAACTGGAAGGACAATCTCACTACCCTCCACCGGGAAGAGGAGAAGACAACAGGTCAGAGGTAATCCAAGAGATCCACTAAACTTGCTAAAATACACCTAAGGCAATACAGACCAGTTCTCTTCTCCCTGACTCTGTCAAGGAATAAACCCCAGGGACTTGGAGACAGGGCCATAAAGTAGTCCTAACATCCCCAGCTCTTGACCAAGAAGCCAGATGAGAAAAAAATCAGCAAAAGAACTCAGGAACCATGAAAAATCAGAGTGAAAAGTCACCCCCAAAAGAAATCATTGGTTCCTCAGCAACAGATACCAACTCAAATGAAATGAGTAGAATGACAGAAGAGGAATTTTGTTTATGGACTATAAGAAATCTCAATCAAATTCAAGAGAAAATTGAATCCCAGCACAAAGAAACCACAAGAAAAATGCAAGAAACGAATGAAAAATTTTCTAAAGATTTAGGAGTATTATGGAAAAATCATATAGAAATTCTAGAAATGAAAGAGGCTTTCAAGAATCTACAAAACACAGTGGAAAGCCTTAAGAATAGGCTGGATCACCCAGCGGAAATAATCTCAGAACTGGAAGATAACTCCTACGTGCTAAATAAATCAGTTGAAGAGAAAGAACACAAAAACAAGAGGCATGAGCAAAGCATACAAGAAATGAATGATTATATAGAGATGCCAAACTTAAGGATCATAGACATCCATGAGGGAGAGGAAGAAAATTCATATGGGCTGGAAAATATATTTGAAGGAATAATAGAGGAAAATTTCCATGGCCTAGGCAGAAATCTTGATATCCAAGTACAAGAAGCACACAGGACTCCTGGGAGACTCAATGTGAAAAGGCATTCACCACGCCACATATTTATTAGACTGACCAAAGTAAACACAAAAGAGGCACTCTCAGAGCTGTGAGGCAAAAAGAGCACATAACCTACAAAGGGAAAGCCATCAGATTAATTGCAGATTTCTCAGCTGAAACCTTACGAGCCAGAAGGGAGTGGGGACCCATCCTCAGTCTTCTAAAACAAAATAATGGCCAACCCAGAATTGTGTATCCTGCCAAACTAAGCTTCTTATATGAGGGAGAAATAAAGACTTTTCCAGACAAGCAATCACTGATAGAATTTGCAAAATTCAGACCAGCCCTGCAAGAAGTGTTGAGACCTGCATTGTACAGTAACCAGCACAAAAGACACCCACCAGTGTAAAACTACGCAAAAACTAAAACTCCAGAACCCAGATTCCACAATGACACAAGAGGTAAAACAAAAGACACCACCCGACACGGTCGTCTGGCTGAGCTGCTGTGGACGTTTCTAGGGCAGCCGACTTATAGCCTCTGAGTCCCGCACCGCCTCCTGTGGAAGCTTGAGCTCGCTTGTGCAGCTTTCTCCCTTTGTCTCATAGCCATGTCCACCAACGAGAATGCTAATTCACCAGCTGCCCGACTTAACAGATTCAAGAACAAGGGAAAAGACAGTACAGAAATGAGGAGGTGCCGAATAGAAGTTAATGTGGAGCTGAGGAAAGCTAAAAAGGATGACCAAATGCTGAAAAGGAGAAATGTAAGCTCATTTCCTGATGATGCTACTTCTCTGCTGCAGGAAAACCGCAACAACCAGGGCACTGTAAATTGGTCTGTTGATGACATTGTCAAAGGCATAAATAGCACCAATGTGGAAAGCCAGCTCCAAGCTACTCAAGCTGCCAGGAACTACTTTCTAGAGAAAAACAGCCCCCCATAGACAGCATTATCCAGGCTGGTTTGATCCCCAAATTTGTGTCCTTCTTGGACAGAACTGATTGTAGTCCCATTCAGTTTGAATCTGCTTGGGCGCTCACTAGCATTGCTTCTGGGACATCAGAACAGACCAAGGCTTTGGTAGATGGAGGTGCTATCCCAGCATTCATTTCTCTGTTGGCATCTCCCCATGCTCACATCAGCGAACAAGCTGTATGGGCTCTAGGAAATATTGCAGGTGATGGTTCAGTTTTTCGAGACTTGGTTTTCAAATATGGTGCAGTTGACCTACTGTTGGCTCTTCTAGCTGTTCCTGATATGTCATCTTTAGCATGTGGTTACTTACATAATCTTACCTGGACACTTTCAAACCTTTGTCGCAACAAGAATCCTGCACCCCCGTGAGATGCTGTTGAGCAGATTCTTCCTACATTAGTGCGTCTCCTGCACCATGATGATCCAGAGGTATTAGCAGATACCTGCTGGGCTATTTCCTACCTTACTGATGGTCCAAACGAACGGATTGAAATGGTCGTGAAAACAGGAGTTGTGCCCCAACTTGTGAAGCTTCTAGGAGCTACCAAATTGCCAATTGTGACTCCTGCACTAAGAGACATAGGGAATACTGTCACTGGGACAGATGAACAGACTCAGGTTGTGATTGAGGCAGGAGCACTTGCTGTCTTTCCCAGCCTACTGACCAACCCCAAAACCAACATTCAAAAGGAAGCTACATGGACAATGTCAAACATCACAGCCGGCCATCAGGACCAGATACAGCAAGTTGTGAATCATGGGTTAGTCCCATTCCTCGTTGGTGTTCTCTATAAGGCAGACTTTAAGACACAAAAGGAAGCTGTATGGGCTGTGACCAACTATACAAGTGGTGGAACAGTTGAACAGATTGTATACCTTGTTCATTGTGGCATAATAGAAGCATTGATGAACCTCTTAACTGCGAAAGATACGAAAATTATTCTGGTTATTCTGGATGCCATTTCAAATATCTTTCAGGCTGCTGAGAAACTAGGGGAAATTGAGAAACTTAGTATAATGATTGAAGAATGTGGAGGCTTGGACAAAATTGAAGCTCTACAAAACCATGAAAATGAGTCTGTGTACAAGGCTTCATTAAACTTGATTGAGAAGTATTTCTCTGTAGAGGAAGAGGAAGATCAAAATGTAGTGCCAGAAACTACCTCTGAAGGCTATACCTTCCAAGTTCAGGATGGGAATCCTGGGACCTTTAACTTTTAGATTGTACAGCTGAGGCATAAAGTTGTTGTGTACTGTTTGGTATAAGTTTGTCTTACTATTTCTCTACTAAGAACTGTTTTTAAATGTGGTTTGTTATTGTAGCACTTTTTACAAGGAAACTATACTTGAACAGTTCCAAACTGTACATACTGTATGAAGCCTGTCCTCTGAAAGGGTTTCTTATTTCTATGTGAAATTTCATATCTTGCAGTGTCCTGTAAATAAAGATTAAAGTCCACCCTTTTCTTTACTTCAAACAAACAAACAAACAAACAAACAAAAAAACCACAAAAGACACCACCCAATAGAGTAATCAGAAATTTACCCCAAGTATCAATTCTCTCAATAAATGTGAATGGCTTGAATTGCCCATTGAAGAGACATAGGCTGGCTGAATGGATAAAAAAATACAAGCCAAGTATCTGCTGTCTGCAGTAAACGCATCTTACACACAAGGACTCATTCAGACTCAAGGTGAAAGGATGGAATACAATTTTCCAGGCTAATGGAAACCAAAAGAAATCTGGAGTAGCCATCCTTATTTCAGATGATATAAGCTTTAAAGCAACAAAAGTAACGAAGGACAAAGATGGACACTATATAGTGGTGAAGGGAAAAATCTTACAAGAAGATTTAACAATACTAAATATTTATGCACCCAACACAGGAATGCCCAGATACATAGAGCAAATACTGCTTGATCTAGACAACATAATAAATAGCAATGCCAAAATAGCAGGGGACTTCAACACCCCACTGACAGAACTGGAAAGATCCTCCAAACAGAAAATAAGCAAAGAAACAATGGACTTCAACAGGACTCTAGAACATTTGGGCCTAACAGACATCTATAGAACAATCCACCCAAATAACACTGAATATTTGTTCTTCTCATCAGCTCATGCAACTTTCTCTAAAATTGATCACATCCTAGGCCACAAAACAGATCTCAACATATTAAAAAAAATAGAAATTATACCATGTATCTTTTCAGACCACAGCAGAATAAAATTAGAAATCAATTCCAACAGAAACTCACATCATCATCCAAAAACATGCAAATTAAACAATCTGTTGCTGAATGATTATTGGGTCAAAGAGGAGTTTCAGATGGAAATCAAAGTTTCTTTGAACTAAATGATAAGGGGACACAAATTATCAAAATCTGTGGGATACAGCAAAAGCAGTCCGGAGAGGAAAACATATCACCTTAAATGCTCACATCCAAGAGACAGAAAGGTCACAAATGAGTAAGGTAATGAATCATCTTAAGGAAATTGAAAAGGAAGAGCAAAACAGTCCTAAAGCCAGCAGAATAAAAGAAATAACCAAGATCAGAGCAGAATTAAATGAAAGTGAGAACAAAAGAATAATACAGAAGATTAATAAAATGAAAAGTTGGTTCTTTGGAAAGATAAACAAAATAGACAGGCCACTTGTCAAGTTGACCAGAAGCAGAAAGGAAAGGACTCTAATAAGCTCAATTAGAAATGAAAAAGGAGAGGTCACAACTGATATCACAGAAATACAAAACATCATCTTTGAATACTATAAAAATCTCTACACCCCAAAACATGAAAATGTGGAGGAAATGGGCAAATTCTTAGAAACACACTACCTCCCTAGGCTCAATCAGGAAGAAATAGAATTCCAAAGCAGACCAATATCAAGCACTGAATTTGAAGGAGAAATAAAAAATCTTCCAACAAAAATACATGCTGGACCAGATGGGTTCACACCTGAATTCTACCAAAGCTACAAAGAAGATCTTGTGCCTATACTGCAGAAATTATTTGAAAACATCGAGAAGGATGGAATCCTCCCAAACTCATTCTACGAAGCCAATATCACCTTGATACCACAGCCAGGAAAGGACACAACAAGAAAAGAAAACTACAGACCAATATCCCCTATGAATATAGATGCAGAAATTCTCAATAAAATCCTAGCAAACCAAATTCAAATGTACATCAAAAATATAATTCATCATGATCAGGTGGGCTTCATCCCTGACATGCAGGAATGGTTCAACATATGCAAATCTATAAATGTAATTCACCACACATAAATAAAAGCAAGAACAGAGATTATATGATCCTTTCAAGAGATGCAGAAAAGGCTTTTGACAAAATCCAGCACCCTTTCATGACAAGAACTCTTAACAATATAGGCATAGAAGGCTCATACCTCCAAATTATTAAAGCCATGTATGACATTTATATTTAGGAATATATCCAACTAAGGAGGCAAAAGACCTATATATAAAGAATTATGAAACATTGAGAAAGGAAATTGCAGAGGATGTAAACAGATGGAATACCCTACTATGCTCTTGGATAGGTAGAACCAACATTGTGAAAATGTCTTTGCTACCTAAAGTGACTTACAGAATCAATGCAGTCCCTATCAAAATACCATCATTTTTTGCTGATCCAGAGAAATAATTCTATACTTCGTGTGGACAGAGAAGACCCTGTCTAGCCAAAGCAATCTTAAGCAAAAAGAACGAATTGGGAGGCATCAATCTAGCAGACTTCAAACTATACTACAAGGCTATAGTAACCAAACAGCATGGTACTGGCACAAGAACAGAGACATAGACCAATGGAACAGGACTGAGAACCCAAATATAAAACCATCCTCATACTTTCATCTGATCTTTGACAAATTCCACAAAAACCTACACTGGGGAATAGATTCCCTATTCAACAAATGGTGCTGGGAAAACTGGATGGCCACATGTAGAAGAATGAAACTAGGCCCACACCTCTCACCTCTCACAAAAATCAACTCATGATGGATAACAGATTTAAACCTAAGGTGTGAAACCATAAGAATTCTAAAAGAAAATGTTGGAAAAACTCTCATGGACCTTGGCCTAGGCAAAGAACATATGAAGAAGGCCCCCAAATCAATCATAGCAGCAACAAAAATAAATAAATGGGACCTGATCAAATTAAAAAGCTTCTGCACAGCCGAGGAAACTATCACCAGAGTGAACAGACAACCTACAGAATGGGAGAAAATATTTGCATGCTACACATCTGATAAAGGGCTGATAACCAGAATCTATACAGAACTTAGGAAAATCAACAGGAAAAAATCAAACAACCCCATGGAAAAATGGGCAAAGGACATGAACAGAAACTTTTCAAAAGAAGAGAGAGTAATGGCCAGCAAACATACTAAAAATTCCTCAACTTCTCTAGTCATCAGGGAAATGCAAATCAAAGCCACAAGGAGATATCACTTAACTCCAGTGAGATTGGCTTATATCAAAAAGTCCCATAACAATAAATGTTGGTGGGAATGCGGACGGATAGAAACACTCGTACAGTGCTGGTGGGACTGCAAATTAGTACAACCCCTATGGAAAGTAATATGGAGATACCTCAATGAACTAAAAGTAGAACTACCAGTTGAACCAGCAATCCCACTACTAGGTATTTACTCAAATGAAAAAAAGACATGCTATATTAAAGACATCTGCACACAAATGTTCATAGCAGCACAATTCGCAATTGGAAAGATGTAGAAACAACCCAGGTGCCCATCGATACATGAATGGATTAAAAAAAGGTGGTATATCTATACTATGGAGTATTACTCTGCAGTAAAAAACAACTGTGAATTAACACATGTGGTATTATCCTGGATGGAGCTAGAGCCCATTCTTTGAAGCGATGTATCACAAGATTGGAATAACAAGCACCACTGGTACTCACCATCAAATTGGTACTAACTGATCAATACTTACATCACAGTACGCAATAATATTCATCAGGTGGCGGGCAGGCAGGAGAGGGGTGGAGGAGATGGGAAAACTCTCAATGAATGGGCGTAGGGCACACAGTTTGGGGGATGTCCACTTTTGTACCTCTGACATGTGCAGTGCATGGGCAATATATATAAACAAAGTGTTGTAAACCTATAACATTCTGAAATAAAAGGAAAAAAAATAACAAAAATAAATATTACCAGGTTTTTTGGTTACTCTTATTCCAGAAATGTGTGATGATGTCCTTCACAGTGTTGTTTGTGATGGCAGGATACATCAAGTGATTTTGTTGTTTATTTCTGGGGATGGAGAGTTCAGTGGGAGGATACACATCATGGAATCCAAGGTTGCACTTAGAAGCAACAGACTAGATGTGTACATGATGATATGAACAGATCGTAAAACCATAATGCTACATGAAAAAAGTTGGAGAGAATGAGATCTGTAACACAATATCACTTGTGAACATTAGAAATATATACACACAAAACAACTCACATTTTATAAGAAGCTGTATATCAGAAAGTATGCATATTAAGTGCATGAGAAAGGATGCTTTGGTGGCAGGGATGATAGAAAAGAAAGATAATTAAATAGGAGAACATTTTTTACATGGATCAATATCATAAGTAGACATGAACTGAAGATTATTACTATGATTCTCTATGTCCCAAATTAAAAAATGTATATACAGTTGACCCTTGACCAACATGTGGGTTAGAGTCCCCAAGCCCCTGCACAGTCAAAAATCTGCATATAACTTTTGACTCCTCAAAAACTTAATTACTAATAGCCTTATATTGACTGGAAGCCTTATCAATAACATAAACTGTTAATTAACACATAGTTTGTATGTTACATGTATTATTAATATATGCTGTATTGTTACAATGAAGTAAGCTAGAGAAAAAATGTTATTAAGAAAATCATAAGGAAGACAAAATATATTTACCATTCATAAAGTGGAAGTGGATCAAAATAAAAGCCTTCATCTTTGTTGTCTTCACATTGAGTAGGCCGAGGAGGAGGAAGAGGAGGGGTTGGTCTTGCTGTTTCAGGGGTGGCAGAGGCAGAAGAGGTGGAAGGGGAGGCAGGAGAGGCAGGCACACTCAGTGTAACTTCATGGGAATACATTATAATTTCTGACTTTGCTTTTTAAATTTCTCTAAAAATATTTCTATGTGGTACCAATCCTTCTTCCACAGTTTGCTTTAGTTTCAGTGTTGTGTCATAGAAGGGTCCATATCATAAAAGAAGTCAAAAGCAGTCTTGAATAATCAGAATGCTTCTCCCAGATTGTCTAATGTCAATTTGTTTTGCTTTTTCTATGTCTTCTTTTTCATCATCTGGCACTGGTTTGGAAGCACTTATCTCCATTCAAGTCTTCCATTAATTCCCTGGTGTGGTGTCTATTAGGTCTTGAATTTCTCTAATATTCGTATCTTAAAACCCCACCCTTTTTTGCCATATCCACAATCTCATTCATGATTTTCTTGCTTGGCTCTTTCATAAATCCTGTGAAGTCATGCACAACACCTGGACACAGTTTTCTCTGGCAGGAATTTTTTGTTTTGGGCTTAATGGCTTTCATGGCTTTTTCTAAAACAATGATGCCATCTTCAATGGTGTAATCTTTCCAGATTTTTATGATATTCTCTCCATTGGGGTTCTCTTCTGTAGTGTTGACAATCCTTTCCATAGAATACCATGGGTAATGAGCCTTAAAGATTTTTTATGTTATTATGTTATTATTTTATTTTTATAGATTTAGAGGGTACTAGTGCAGTTTTATTACATGGGTATATTGTGTAGTGGTAAAGTCTGGGCTTTTAGTGTACCCATCACCTGAATAGTGCACATTTTATCCCAAAGGTAATTTTTTATCCCTCACGCCCTTCCTACCTTCCCACCTTATAGAATCTCCAATGTCTATTATTCCACTCTGTGTATCCATGTGTACCCATTGTTTAGCTCCCACTTACAAGTGAGAACATGGTATTTAACTTTCTGTTATTGAGTTATTTCACTTAGGATAATGGCCTCCAGTTCCAAACATGTTGTTTCAAAAGACATAATTTCTTTCTTTGCTATTTTTAAAATTTCAATATATTTAGGGGATACAAGTGCAGCTTTGTTACGTGGATATATAGTGGTGAGGTCTGGTCTTTTAGTGTACCCATCACTCTAATAGTGTACACTGTACCCAATAGGTAATTTTTCATTACCCTCCCAGCCTCCCACCTTTGGCGTCTTCACTGTCTATTATTTCACTCTGTATGATCATGTGTACCTATAGTTTAGCTCCCACTTCTAAGTGAGAAAATGTAGTATTTGATTTTATGTTCCTGAGTTGCTTCACTTAGAACAAGGCCTCCAGTTCCATCTAAGTTGCTGTAAAATATATTATTTTATTCTTTTTATGGCTGAGTAGTATTCCATAGTGTGTGTATATGTGTGCGTGTGTGTGTGTGTATATGTATACACACACCACATTTTCTTTATCCACTCAACTGTTGGTGGACACATATTGATACCATATCGTTGCTATCAAAATTGTGCTGCGATAAACATATTAGTGCAGGAATCTTTTTGATATAATGCCTTCTTTTCCTTTGGGTAGATACCCAGTAGTGGGATTGCTGGATTGGATGGTAGGTCTATTTTCAGTTCTTCAAGTAATCTTCATACTGTTTTCCATAGAGGTTATACTAATTTACCTTCCCACTAACAGTGTATAAGCAGTCCTTTTTCTTTCCCTCCTTGTTAACATCTGTTGCTTTTTGACTTTTTAATAATAGCTATTCTAACTGGTGTATGATAATATCTCATTGTAGTTTTAATTTGCTTTTCTCTGATGTTTAGTGATGTTGAGCATTTCTTCTTACATTTGTTGTGTCTTAAAAGTTCATAGGACTGCCTGATCTAGAGGCTGGATTAGAGACTTTGTGTTTGGGACCAACACAAATGTTTGTGTTAGATGCCTTTGGTGTTAAGCTCATGGGGTTTTGGGTGGCCAGGGGCATTGTTCAATATCAAAAGAACTTTAAAAGGCAGTCCCTTACTGGGAAGGTACTTCCTGACTTCAGGGACAAAGCACCAATCCAGAAAGAGGCCCTCATTGTCCAGACCTTCTTATTGTACAACCAAAAAACTGGCAGCTGGTGTTTACGTTTTCCCTTCAAGGCTCAGGGGTTAGCAGTTTTATGGATAGGGGCAGTCCTGATCATAAACCTGACTATATTAGCACAAAAACAGTGTAATTAGACTATTCCTTCCTGAGTTCAATTCTGGTGCTTGCTTCTCTTCATTACTAATAAATGTCCTGTGTAAAGAGGCATTTTTCCCCCATAATAGGGCTCTTCCATCTGTATTAAAAACCTGTTGAGGCAGATGTCCTTTCTCCCCAGTGGTTTTCTTCTGGGAACTCATCTTCTGCCTCTTGGTTAGCAGAAGTGGATTCTCCTGTTATCTTGACATTTGTTAAGCCAAACCTCTTTCTAAAATCATCAGACCGTCCTTTGCTGGCACTAAGTTCTCCAGCTTTAGGTTCTTAACCTTCCTTTAGCTTTAAGTTGTCATATAATGACTTTGCTTTTTCTCAAATAGTATTAGAGTCTATAGGTATGCCTTTCTTATTGAAGTCTTACACCCCCATTAAAGAAGCATTTTCAATATGTGATAAAAAGGTATTTTGCAAAAAATGCAAGGTTTTTCACCTGCTGGCCTAGCTGCAGTGATGGCTTCACAAATTTCCTTTTCTTTTTTACAAATGGTCCTTATACTGGATTCATTTATCTTAAAGTGGTGGGCAATTGCAGCTGCAGACCTCAATCTACAGTACACATCAAGCAGTTCAACTTTTTCTCTAAATGTCATGACTTTTCTCTGCTTCTTGGGAGCACTTCCAGCATCACTACTGGCACTTTGTATGGGTCCCATGGTGTTATTCAAGGTTTACAATATTGCACTAAACATGAAGAAAAATACTCGAGAACTGTGAGAGAGATCACTTTTACTGTGATATGCAATTTACTGGAGAGACAACCTACTCATGCAATGATTAGCATGACATGGTGTTTTAAGAAACTCAAGTTTCATTCACATAGTGGCTTATGCTAGAATTTTCTTCCTTTTTAAGGCTGAATAATATTCCAGTGTATGTATACATCACACTTTTTCCATTCGTTCCTTGATGAACATTTGGTTTGCTTCCACTTCTTGGCTATTGTGAATAATGTTGCAATAAACATGGGAGTACAGATATCTCCTCAAGATCCTGTTTTAATTCTTTTGGATATATACCCAGAAGTGGATTGTTGGATCATATGATAATTCTACTTTTAATTTTTTTGAGGTACCACCATAGTGTTTTTCTAATTTGCTATATTAATTTACATTCCCATCAATAGTGCACAATACTCCTAATTTCTCCAATCATTGCCGACACTTGTTTTCTGTTTTTTCATAGTAGCCATCTGAATAGATATGAGATTATATCTCATTGTGGTCTTTATTTGCATTTCTCTAATGATTAATGATGTTGACCATCTTTTCATATGCTTGCTAGCCATTCATATATCTTCTTTAGAGAACTGTCTATTCAAGGCTGAGGCCCATTTTTAAATCATTGTTGTTTTGAGTTGTAGGAGTTCTTTATATATTCTGAATATTAACCCCTTATCAGTCATATGATTTGTAAATATGTTTTACCATTCTGTAGGTTGCCTTTTCACTCTGTTGATTGTATTTATTGATGCACAGAAGCTTTTGAGTTTCATATAATCTCACTTATCTATTTTTGCTTTTGTTGCCGGTGCTTTTGGTGTCATATTCAAGAAATTATTGTCAAATCCAAGGTCATGAAGGTTTTCCCCATTTTAAAAAATGTTTTAGAGGGGGAGAAAAATGGCGGTGTGATAGAGTCCTACCACCACACTGCTCCCAGGGAAGGAGGTGAAGAATGCCAGCGGCTGCCTGCGAGCACGGACCGCTCACTCCGAAAACAGCATTGCGAATTACAGAGAAACAACGCCGAACGCCCAGCCCAAGAAAACAGGTACAAAATTTTCACAAAGATCGGAGGGCGCACGGAGCACAATAGAGCCCAGAGTACGGGAAGGACGCGCTCGCCAGGTCTGCGCAGCGCGACCTGCCCCCCAAGCGGTTACGCGCCTCCCCATACACGCAGTCAGGGACAAGCCCAGAATTGGGACAGAGCGGTTGCTCTGGACGGCGAGCCCTGTGGAGAGGAGGAAGTAGCCAGAGCCAGACACAACTCGCAGCTGCAATATACAGAGACTGCCGAGGGCTGGGGAGGAACTGGGCGGGGACCGAGATACAGCTTCCCGGGACAGTGCGCGGGAACCCGCAGGCCGGCACTGCGCCACTAGAAGTCAGCAGGACTGGGCCCAGGAGTTTAACAGAGAGCGGGACACGCCCTTAGAGGCTGCTAGCGACTGCCGCTGCGGCCGGCGGAGAAAAACTGTGCTCCTGGTGCGATCGGAGCCCGGCTGTGCGCCAGGCTGGCGGCGGCCGCCATCTTTACAGCCACCCGCGCAGAGCTGTGAGCCGCGTCTCTAGCTCTGCCCCAGCCCGGCTCGGGGCTCTTCTGCTGGGGCGAGACAGGCTTTGCTTGTGGTGGCCAGGGACAGCTGCATCCGTGGGTTCCAGGTGGGACAAGATCCCGGAACTGTAGGGGCAGGACCTTTGGGTATTGGAAACAGTTTGCAGCTCGTCCATCTGGTTCCCCTACCCCGGCTCTGGCCTCCGACAAGTCCGCTACGTGCTGGTCCTAGTGCCCGCCCTTCAGGTCCCAGCCCTCCTGTATCCCAGAGATCGGTCATTCTGAAGGTTGCTATAGTTCTGAAGGTGGCTATAGTGACTCATTTGGTATAACTGCTGGTTCTCATGACAACCAAATACCTCAAGGAGCCACAGGCTGAAACAGAGCAGCTCCCCATAATCCTGCCCACTTCAATAGGGAATTTCATGCCATCCAAGAGCACTTCCAGCGGCCACTACTCCCCCCTTCCCGTGGGAACATCCCCCTGGTGGAGACTGCTGGGGATAGAGATGGCCACCCACCTCACCTTGGGGTTTAGTGGTGGAAAAGGGGTGCACAATTGGAGATCCTCCATCAACCAGTATCATGCGGAGACGCACATCAGAAGGGCCAACACACGCGGCTAGATAAGCAACCTCTGAGCTGTGTAGAATTTTCCCAATTCAGCTCTCACACTGCAGCCAAAAGAAATTGTGTTTCTACCTGCACCTCAGGGCAAGCAGGGTCAAAGTAACCCCTAGGAGCTACAAGGCCCCTCCCAAAGCACGGGGCTTTCACATAACCCAACTGAAGGATCAGATTCTGCCACGGACATAACAGAATACCTAGCTAATAGGGAGCTGTGAACTCATATCCTCAAGTACTATTCACTAGCTTAGAGCCCAAGCTGGGAGGTCATTCTCACCACACTCCACTGGGAAGAGGAGAAGACAACGGTCAGAGATAACTCAAGATCCACCAAACTTGCTAAAATACACCTAAGGCAATACAGGCCACTACTTCTCTCCCTGGCTCTGCCAAGGAATGAAAATCGTGGGCCTGGAGACCAGGCCATAAGCTAGCCCTAACACCCCCAGCTCTCGACCAAGAGGCCAGATGAGAAAAAACCAGTGAAAGAACTCAGGGAACATGAAAAATCAGAGTGAAAAGTCACCCCCAAAAGAAATTATCATTCCTCAGCAATGGATACCAACCCAAATGAAATGGGTAGAATGACAGAAGAGAATTTCGTTATGGATATAAGAAAGCTCAATGAAATTCAAGAGAAATTGAATCCCAGCACAAGAAACCACAAGAAAAATGCAAGAAATGAAGCAAAAAATTCTCCAAACATCTAGAAATTTTACAGAAATATCAACTAGTATTCCTATAAATGAAAAAAGCATTCAAGGATCTACAAACACAGTGGAAAGCCTTAAGAATAGGCTGGACCATGCAGAGGAAAGAATTTCAGAGCTAGAAGACAGCTCCTATGCCTAAATAATCAGCCAAAGAGAAGAACACAAAAACAAGAGGCAGGAAAAAAGCATACAAGAATGTGGGATTAGTAAAGAGGCCAAACATAAGGATCATAGGTATCCTGAGGGAGAGAAAAATTCGCTGGGCTGGAAAATTTATTTGAAGGAATAATAGAGGAAAATTTCCATGGCTTAGCCAGAAATCTCGATATCCAAGTACAAGAAGCACACAGGACTCCTGGGAGAGTCAATGTGAAAAGGCATTCACCACGCCACATAATTATTAGACTGACCAAAGTAAACACAAAAGAGGCACTCCTCAGAGCTGTAAGACGAAAAGAGCAGGTAACCTACAAAGGGAAACCGATCAGATTAACTGCAGATTTCTCAGCTGAAACCTTACAAGCCAGAAGGGAATGGGGAGACATCATCAATCTCCTAAAACAAAACAAAATTCAACGCAGAATTCTGTATCCTGCCAAACTAAGCTTCTTATATGAGCGAGAAATAAAGACCTTTCCAGATAAGCAATCACTGATAGAATTTGCGAAATCCAGACCGGCCTTGCAATGTAACCAAACACTAACGCAAACACACCTAAAACCGCAAAAGCAAACCCAAGATCGTGCAAGAGGTAAAACAAAAGATACCACCCAACAGAATAATCAGAAAATACCCCAAATATCAATTCTCTCAATAAATGTAAATGGCTTGAACTGCCCATTGAAGAGACATAGGCTGGCTGAATGGATTAAAAAATACAAACCAAGTATCTGTTGTCTTCAGGAAACACACCTTACACACAAAGACGCATTCAGACTCAAGGTGAAAGGATGGAATACAATTTTCCAGGCTAATGGAAACCAAAAGAAATCCGGAGTAGCCATCCTCATTTCAGATGACATAAACTTTAAAGCAATAAAAGTAAAGAAGGACAAAAATGGACACTATATAGTGGTGAAGGGAAAAATCTCACAAGAGGATTTAACAATCCTAAACATTTATGCACCCAACACAGGAGCACCCAGGTACATAAAGCAAATACTGCTAGATCTAGACAACATAATAAGCAGCAATGCCATAATAGCAGGGGACATCAACACCCCACTGATGGAACTCGACAGATCCTCCAAACAAAAAACAAATAGAGAAATAAAAGACCTAAACAGGACTCTAGAACATTTGGGCCTAACAGATATCTACAGAACACTCCACCCAAATAACACTGAATATACATTCTTCTCATCAGCTCATGGAACTTTCTCTAAAATTGACCACATCCTAGGCCACAAAACAGATCTAAACAAATTCAAAAAAATAGAAATCATACCATGTATCTTTTCAGACCCAGCAGAATAAAATTAGAATCAATTCCAACAGAAACTCACATCTTCCTCCAAAAACTTGGAAACTAAACAATCTATTGCTGAAAGATTATCGGGTCAAGGAGGAGATTCAAATTGAAATCAAAAGATTCTTCGAACTAAACGATAATGGGGACACAAGTTATCAAAATCTGTGGGATACAGCAAAAGCAGTCCTGAGAGGAAAACTTATCGCCCTAAATTCCCACATCCAAAAGACAGAAAAGTCACAAATCAGTAAACTAACGAATCATCCTAAGGAAACGGAAAAGGAAGAGCAAAGCAATCCTAACCAGCACAAGAAAAGAAATAACCAAGATCAGAGCAGAATTAAATGAAATCAAGAACAAAAGAACAATACAGAAGATTAATAAAGGGAAAGTTGGTTCTTTGAAAAGATAAACAAAATAGACAGGCCACTTGCCAGGTTGACCAGAAGCAGAAAGGAAAGGACTCTAATAAGCTCAATTAGAAATGAAAAAGGAGAAGTCACAACTGATACCATGGAAATACAAAACATCATCTTGGAATACTACAAAAATCTCTATGCCCACAAACACGAAAACATGGAGGAAATGGACAAATTCTTAGAAACACACTACCTCCCTAGGCTCAACCAGGAAGAAACAGAATTTCTAAACAGACCAATATCAAGCACCGAAATTGAAGCAGTAATTAAAAATCTACCCACAAAAAAAAGTCCTGGACCAGATGGGTTCACACCTGAATTCTACCAAGCCAACAAAGAAGAACTGGTGCCTATACTGCAGAAATTATTTGAAAATATCCAGAAGGATGGAACCTCCCAAACTCATTCTACGAAGCCAATATCACCTTGATACCAAGCCAGGAAAGGACACAACAAAAAAAGAAAACTACAGACCATATCCCTTATGAATATAGATGCAAAAATTCTCAATAAAATCCTTGCAAACCGAATTCAAATGTACATCAAAAAAATAATCCATCACGATCAGGTGGGCTTCATTCCTGAGATGCAGGGATGGTTCAACATACGCAAATCTATAAATGTCATTCATCATATAAATAAAAGCAAGAACAAAGATTATATGATCCTTTCAATAGATGCAGAAAAGGCTTTTGACAAAATCCAGCATCCTTTTATGATAAGAACTCTTAACAATATAGGCATAGATGGCTCATTCCTAGAAACTATTAAAGCCATATATGATAAACCCACAGCCAATATCATACCGAATGGGGAAAAATTGAAGGCATTCCCCCTTAAAACTGGCACCAGACAAGGGTGCCCACTATCTCCACTTCTTTTCAACATAGTGCTGGAAGTCCTGGCCACAGCAATTAGACAATACAGAGGAATTAGGGGTGTCCAGATGGGGGCAGAAGAGCTCAAACTTTCACTATTCGCAGACGATATGATATTATACATAGAAAACCCCAAAGATTCAACCAAGAGATTACTGGAATTGGTAAATGAATTCAGCAAAGTCTCAGGATACAAAATTAATACACACAAATCCATAGTCTTCATATATGCTAATAACAATCAAGCTTAGAAACAAATTAAAGATGCAATACCTTTCACGATAGCAACAAAGAAAATTAAATATTTAGGAACATATCTAACTAAGGAGGTCAAAGACCTATATAGAGAGAATTATGAAACACTGAGAAAAGAAATTGCAGAGGATGTAAATAGATGGAAAGCCCTACCATGCTCTTGGATAGGCAGAGTCAACATAGTAAAAATGGCTTTGCTACCTAAATTAATTTACAGAATCAATGCAATCCCTATCAAAATACCAACATCATTTTTTGCTGATCTAGAAAAAATAATTCTATGCTTCGTGTGGAACCAGAGAAGACCCCGTCTAGCCAAAGCAATCTTAAACAAAAAGAACAAATTGGGAGGCATCTGTCTACCAGACTTCAAACTATACTACAAGGCTATAGTAACCAAAACTGCATGGTATTGGCACAAGAACAGACACGTAGACCAATGGAACAGGACTGAGAACCCAAATATAAAACCAACCTCATACAGTCACCTGATCTTTGACAAATTCCAGAAAAACGTACACTGGGGAAAAGATTCCCTATTCAACAAAAGGTGCTGGGAAAATTGGATGGCCATATGTAGAAGACTGAAAGTGAACCCACACCTCTCACCTCTCACAAAAATCAATTCACAATGGATAACAGATCTAAATCTAAGACATGAAACCATAAAAATTCTCGAAGAAAACGTTGGAAAAACTCTTATGGGCATTGGCCTAGGCAAAGAATTTATGAAGAAGACCCCCAAAGCAATCACAGCAGCAACAAAAATAAATACATGGGACCTGATCAAATTGAAAAGCTTCTGCACAGCCAAGGAAACTATCATGAGAGTGAACAGACAACCTACAGAATGGGAGAAAGTATTTGCTGCTACACCTCTGATAAAGGGCTGATAACCAGAATCTATACAGTACTTAGGAAAATCAACAAGAAAAAATCAAACAACCCTATTAAAAAATGGGCAAAGGACATAAACAGAAACTTTTCCAAAGAAGACAGAATAATGTTCAGCAAACATAAAAAAGTGCTCAACTTCTCTAATCATCAGGGAAATGCAAATCAAAACCACAATGAGATATCACTTAACTCCAGTGAGATTGGCTCATATCAAAAAATCCCCAAATAACAAATGTTGGCAGGGATGTGGACAGATAGGAACACTCATACACTGCTGGTGGGAGTGCAAATTAGTACAACCTCTATGGAAAAGAATATGGGGATACCTCAAAGAATTAAAAGTAGAATTACCATTTGACCCAGCAATCCCACTACTGGGTATTTATCCAAAAGAAAAAAGGACATTTTATAATAAAGACATCTGCTCTCGAATGTTCATAGCAGCACAATTCACAATTGCAAAGTTGTGGAAACAACCCAGGTGCCCATCAATACACGAGTGGATCAATAAAATGTGGTATATGTATACCATGGAGTATTACTCAGCAATAAGGAACAACAGTGAATTAACATATCTGGTATTATCCTGGTTGGAGCTGGAACCCATTCTTCAAAGCAAAGTGTCACAGGATTGCAAAAACAAGCACCACTGGTACTCACCATCAAACTGGTACTAACTGATGAACACTTACATCACACAGGGCAATAACATTCATCTGAGGGTGGGCGGGGGGGAGGGGGGGTGGAAGGGATGGGAAAAACTCTCACTGAATGGATGTGGGAAGCACAGTTTGGGAGATGACCACGATTGTGGCTCTGACACGGGCAGAACAGGGGCAATGTGTATGGCCAAAGTGTTGTACCCCCATGATATTCTGAAATTAAAAAAATAAATTTAAAAAAAAAAGATTTTTAAGCAGGAGAAAAAAAAATGTTTTAGAGAGTTTTAGGTCTTATGTTTATATCTTTAATATATTTTGAGTTACTTTTTGTATGGTATAAGCTAAGGATCCAACTCCATTCTTTTGCATGTGAATATCCAGTTTTTCCAAAACCATTTGTTCAAAAGACTGACTGTCCTTTCCCTATTGGGTTGTTTTGGCACTGTTGTGGAAGATCATTTGACCATATTCATGAGGTTCATTTCTGAGCTCTCTATTCTTTCCACTGGTGTATTGTCAGTATTTATGCCAGTACCACACTGTTTTGATTACTGTAGCTTTGTAATAGGTTTTGAAATAAGAATGTGTGAGACTTCCAACTTTTTCATTTCTCAAGATTTTCTTTTTGGCTATTTGAAGTCTTTTGTTTTCAATTTTTTTTAATTTAAAAGGGCAGAAAGAATGAAAATTCCTTTTTATGAAATGTAGACAGATCAAATCAGAGGAAGAGATGCAACCTGTGGTTGGCCTGTGATGCAATGAAATATGAAGGCATAGAAATCTGTTGGAAGAAAAATGACCACCACCACCTTAATAAAAATATGCTTCTGACACCAGCCTTAGAACTTGTGGGCAGGAAATTTGCCCACAAGTTTGTAACCATGTCTGTGAGTGTGTTTTTCTTCTTTTCACAATTTGGGAATGTTAGGGATTTCATAGTGGAATTGTACACTAACCCAAAACTGTTTAAACTCTGAACTTTGAGGATTTTAATGAGTATTTGGCCTATTCACCCGTGAAATGTCTCCTTGACACTATGATGTGCTCTGGGCATGCAGTGGTGGCCACAGTGGTGGGTAAAGCAGATCTGATTCCTGCCTTCAAAGAACTTGATTCAGCAGCTTCTTGTGAATGTGCACAGAGCCTGACATGTATGTTGCTGTGAGAGGCAACTCTGAGCTTGCCTCTTCAGCTTAGAATGTAATTTCCTAGTTTTTCAAGGGCATACTCTTTGATGTGTTATCATTAAGATAAAGGGACACTGCTAGTTTGCTTTATAGGATATTCAAGTACTTCATGGCTATTAACTGGAAACAAAACATATGCTGTTCTACGTTAAAACTATCACTATTTTTTGATACAGGGTCTCCCTCTGCCACCCAAGACTGGAGCACAGTGGCGTGACCACAGCTTACTGCAACCTCCAACTCCCTGGCTCAAGTCATCCTCCTGGCTTAGCCTCTCAAATAGCTAGGACTACAGGTGCATGCCACCACAGCTGGCTAATTTGAAAAAAAATTTTTTAATAGAGATGGGGTCTCTCTATGTTGCCCAGGCTGGTCTCAAACTCCGGGTCTCAAGTGATCCTTCTACCTTGGCCTCCCAAAGTTCTGGGATTACAGACATGAGCCACCGTGCTTGGCCTATGTTATAACTTTTAACAGGAAGTTTTACTTTAATTTAGATATATTTTAAGTTTAATTGAGTGATTTATTTCCTCCTCTAAAGCCATGAAAAAACCTCTCATGCTCTGTGGAGTAGTGAGAGCCAAGATATTTACTGGCAAGGGGGAAGGGAAGCAGAATTGATGCCATAGTCTGCTACATGGAGAAAGAGGCCAAATTGTACCAAAACAGCTTTTAAAGAATAATTGTCATGAAAATGTGTACTTTCTGGGAAGTTCTATGCCTTGGGGTTGAAAATTAACCCATGAAGAAATTTGAGTTTATCTAGAAGATATTCATCATCTAGATACATTTTCCTTCAGAGGAGTTAAAAATATTAAGCAGCTACTTAAGGCCCCAGTTGGACTGGCGCATTGCACACATTATATCATTGTTAAACAATAAATTTGAAATGCCCATAGGTTTATGTGCTTTCTCTATTTGATTTTATTTGAAAAGATTTGAGATTTATAACAAAGATGGAAGGAATTACTTTAATGGAATTGGGGAATGTATGTATAACACAGGAACTTGTTTTGCTAGGAGCTTTTGTAATATGACACAGAACAACAGTATAAAGTTTATACAGCCCATTTTGTTGTTCAAATGTAATGTTTGGCTCTTGATATTAGTTTGTTTCCTGAAAGTTGTTGCTGGTTTTAGGTGATTTGGGATAATGCTAAACTGAAATGATGGATCTCTATGTGTTCATGAGCTTCTGAGGAATTAGAGTTAGGTTAACAATTTTATTGTGAGGTGCTCATGGTCCTAGAAATAATCTTTCATCTCTGGTTTAGTTCACATTCTGCAAAATCTGCAGGCATTGAAGTAGTGGAAAAACTTATTTAGAGAAAAAGAGCATTCAGAACTTACTTTGTGAAATATTCTTTCTTTGGATGGGTCTGCATATCAAAGGTTGGAGATAAGGCCTTGAAAATGTGAATTACTGTTACAAAATAGAATTTTCCATTTGTTTACTGAATTATTTAATTTCCTTTTCTATGTATATGAAATTTTAGCTAGAAAACTTATAGTTTGTTAAAACTTCTTAATTAGATCTATGAAAATATCCTTAAAATATTTACATACCAAAGAATGTGTTTTATAAAATGCTTCAGTCAAGGTGCAGTAGCCTACAGAAATGCTGATGTGTTATATTGTATTAACATAACAAGAAAGGATCTATGAAGTGACCCGATAAAAGATTAGTATGCCAAGATTTTGACAGTGTCAATATGAAAAAGATGACATTGCCAAAAAGTAAAACATCAGACTTTGGGAAATGCTTCAGATACTGAAGCAGCTATGTCTTTGATTTTATTTTCTGGGTCATTGTTTCCCAAACTAGATGCTAAATCCCTGTGAGACTGTAAAGATATTGTGAGTGTTCTTGAAGATCAGAGCAGAAAAGATCCAAGAGAGGTGGGTAGCAGTGAGGAACTACAGGCAATTATATAAATGAACCAAATGCCCTCTCTTCTCCAGTCCCTCTCACAGCAGCTTCAAATCCACGAGCTTTCTTTTATTCTTTTCAGCTCTGCTTTGCTGAAAGAGGGATGGGTACTGGTAACTTTCTCTTTATTTTTTCCTTTCCTTAATAATTATAGCTAATGCTTATTAAGCAATTATTTTGTGCCATGAGACAATGTACTAAGTGCATTAGATATAATTTCACTTAAGCCTCAGCTAATTCTATGATATTGGTACTATTTTTTTCCCTCCAGTTTGTAAGTGGAGAAGCTGGGGCTTAGGGAGTTTTGGTGATTTGTATAGGGTCATTCAGCTAAAAATAGATGCTACTGATTTTGAACACAGGGAGCCTGAATGCAGGACTCACAGTCTTCTCCCTCTTCTTATCTTGTTTTTATCATTGGATTTTATCAGATGAAATGGTCTGAGAACCATTCCTTCATCATTATCAACTAGGCTGAGGATGGGGAGCAAGCTACCTTAATGGGGCGTATTGGACAGAATAGTCTGAGAAGCTTTTCAAATGGAAGAAAATGCTTTCTACAAAGATCTAGAAATGCCCTTTAGAGCTCTCAAACTCTGGTTAAGAATTACTTTATATAATGAGAGAAAGAGAAATAACTATTTAAAAACTGCAGCAGATGCGAGGGTGGCATAGAGGGTGACAAAAATTTAAGAGCCTTGTTAGTTAATTCTCTAACTTAGACTGCTTTGACACAGTTACATATTTTTATGTGGAGGACAATATTGTGAAAAAAACGCTTTAGCCTCTCTTTTTGAGAAGGTTGCTGAAGTGTCTCCCTCTCACATCCTTTTTGCTTCCTTCTGCTGTCCTCTACTTCTCATGAAGATAACTGTGTAATTCTGTGGTCATTGTTGAGAATTAAGGGACACATTTAACAGCTGAATTCTCCCAAATGAATTCCAAACCTAAATAAAAATGGGACTTCCACTAGTGATGGCTTTAAAAGCTGGGGCAAGTCCTTCTACAAACAACAATTAAAAAAACTCATCAATATTATTAAAGACACTAGTTGAAGGCACTAAAAAATGTCCAAAGATAGACAGAAATTGAGAAAAATACACCCTTGAAAGGCTATTATTGCATTGGGTAAGAACTGCAAGTTTGTGCCTTTCTTGCCTAGGGGTGCTCCTCAAACCTAGCTGTGGCACAAGAAAACCTCAGCCTTACTGGTGTGAAAAGATAGAGGTCAAAGTTTAGAGCAGCAGAGATACTGGTGAGTTACAGGAGGATTTTGCAAGTAAGAAAGTCACATTGACTGACCAGTTGTTTCATTTGCCCCCTCAAATAGGATATTGGGATATGTCTTCCTGCTGATAGACCATTTTCTTAATGCTCTGAGATAGTCTCTAATCTCATATTTTGTGCTATATTGTCTCTTTTTTAAAATTGGAATTTTCTTGAAAAAAGACACATTGGGATATTCATGGTAGAGCAGACATGCTTAGGCTTTTATGTTTAACTTTGGTGGTGGGCTGAAGCCTTCTTTTGAGGGTTGAAGGCTATAAGAGTGTGGAGGGAAACAGATGCATTCTCCACAAGAAAAATTTGCCTTTGTCCATTGTTACTGTGCTTTGGGTTCCCAGAAAAGTATCCACTGGGATCCACTGGGTGCCCAAGTGTTATGTCCGATTAATTTGGATAACCCCAGCTGAGGTGGCACATCTGGTCAGGATAGGCCAGTGGCTTGGAAGACTACACTGTTTGGTGGAGTTCAGGGAGTTCGCCATGTTTAGATACATCTAGAGGAGGAAGAAAACAAGGATCTAGCCTGGTCTGGGCTCTTTATTCACCCTCTGCACTCCATGGCCACCAAGGTGACTTTATCCACACACACCACTCTACTGAAGACCAGTTCAATGTTCCTGAGTGACTATATTAGTCAGAGTTCTCCAGAGAAACAGAATCAGTAGGAAATATAAACATATAACACTCATGAGATTATGGAGGCTGAGAAGTCCAAAAGTCTGCAGTCAGCAATCTGGAGACCCAGGAGAGCCAATGGTATAATTCCAGTCTGAGTCCAAAGGCCTGAGAACCAGGAGAGCCAAGGGTGTGAGTTGCAGTCTGAGTCTGAAGGCAGAAGAAGACCAGTGTCCCACCTCAAAGACAGTCTGGCAGGGAAAGAGAATTCTTTCTTACTTAGACTTTATTCTATTCAGGCTTTCAATGGATTGAATGAAGCCTACTCACATTGGGGAGGACAATCTGCTTTACTCAGTCTATAAATTCAAATGTTAATCTTGTTCAGAAATACTCTCACAGGTACATTCAGAATAATATTTAATCAAATATCTGGGCATTCCATGGCCTAGTCAAGTTGACACATAAGATTAATCATCACAGTGACACAAAGTGTACTAGGTCTATCTGGTCAATCTCTTTGGTCAAAGAACTGACCTTAGAAAAACATATGCTATAAGTTAATGTTTCTAATGGGGCATAAGTTGGGATTAGCCAAAGTCTTGTTACCTGAATTTTCAACAACTCTACTACAGTGAGGATATTATAAAGCCTCCCAGGCAAAAATAGGAGTTGGTTAATATTCCTAGTTAATAGTTGGCCAAAAGAAATATGTCTTAGCAATAATTTTCCTTGAGCACATTAAAATCTAGTTGGGGAACTACAAAGCTAACGATAACATGGAACAACCTTGATAAGGGTCATAATAGAGAAAAAGAGTGCCATGTAGTACTGGGTGAGGGATTGAAGAGGGCATTTTAATTGTCTTAACTTTTTTCATCATTTATTTTGGACTTTGCTTGTTTTGGGCAGCTTCTGTATTTATTGAAGTATAATTCACATATCATAAAATTCAGCATTTAAAAATATATAATTCAGTGATTTTCAGTATATTTACAATGTGTGTAACCAACACAACTACCTAATTCCAGAACATTTTTGTAACCCCTAGGGCAATTTTTTTTTTGCAGCATATAATATTTTGTTTTGTTTTCAATTTTGCTGGCGGTATCACTGCAGTTGGAAGTTCTTTGCCCCAGACCACACACAATGGAATAGCAACTTGGATTACTAGTCCATGTAAAACTCATTAATAAGTAGTTTTCATTGTAAAGATAGACTTTTTTTTTTGGTCTATGTCTCTTATTGCACTAGAGCAGCAAAAGGACTCAGAAAATTATAATTATTTATCACTAATCTTATCAGAATTGTCCATAAGCCTAGGCCTAGAAGCTTCCTTTTCCATCTCATACCTTGTCTTCAAAATTTGTCACATTGGACTGTCAGGCATGTCTACAAAACACTATATAAAACAGAAGGACATAATAAATAACCAAACAAGAAAGTCTCAAAAAAATACAACTTCACAGTATAATTCACTCCTAGATGACCCAATCCATGCTTTGCAATTTTATAATCACAAAGTCTCAGGGAGAGTGTGTAGCTGTATTATGTAAAAATTCCTTCTTTAGAATGAAGGTTTCCCTATGATTTTCTGTTACACCAGTAGAAATAATTGGCATTGGGTAAAGGGAGGCTGCTGGCAGGGAGAGACTGATGCTATCAGTCTCCTGTCTTCTTTCTGTGCAATAGTCACTGTTTATCATTGGCTGTCCCTTTCTTGTGTCAACACCCAACAAAGAGTCCCGTCATATTATATTTAATTCAATGCTGATGGTCTTGAATCAATACCAGTAGGAGATACGTTTTGAGTTGTTTTTTTTTTTTACTGGTGCTAATAAGTCTCATGTGAGTTGCTGAGTTGCCTTGTTCCCCATGTGTTCAGTGGTATGTGACCTAAATGGAATCTTTGAGCCTCTCTGACAAGGGTCATATGAACAAAAACCTCACTAGGACCTGGCAGTAACCTCCTTTTAGCTACTTGTCCACTCTAATTGTCTGTTTATTGTCTATTTTCCCCACTGGGCTGGATGTTCCATGAAGGAAAGGTTTTTACTTATTTAATTCCCCAATATGTTGCATAACATCCTGCAAAAAACAAATGTTCTATAAGAGTTTACATAATGAGTAAATGCTGAACTCCCTAAAACATCTTGTGTCCTCCTGCTTCATGCTTATTGCAGACCCAGCTACTACTCTGATAAAATGTTCAGAGTAGTTTTATTTTAATAGTGGCAAACCCCAGCAGGCACTGAGTAAGAGCCTAACTCTTAAAAACCTATTAAAGTCCCAGTCACTCTACTGATGGCAGAATAAATGTAATTTTTCCTGGTGTAACAGAAGCAACTCAAGTAACACTTAGTATTTTTTTTTCATGTACTTTGGCCTGTGGGCTAGAAACAAATGAAAAATAATTTTATCCCAGTTAAACAATCACCTTTGGGGAATCCCAAAGCCTGTGGTATCTTGAATTGCTGAAAATATCTCAACTCTGTTGTCTCCTTAAGACATACATCTGTAGATTGTGCTCTGCCGGTGGGGATTATTTATTTATTTGTGGTGATGCACCATATGAAGGGCACAGAAGGTAATACTGTCCTTCTATTGCTGCAGACTCTGGGGATATTTGCAGGAAATTAGATACTTTCTTCTGAGAAAATTCATTAACTCTAGTTATTTGTTTCCCAGTTCAAAGCATTCCTTTGCCTCTGCCATCGGATATTATGGAAATTCCCAGGGCATTTTTTTTTAAAAATCAGAGCTACCACCTGTTATCTTTTACCCTCAAGAGCAAGTCACGCTATGGGAATGACAGTTAAAAGCCAGGTGAACTCTTCCTTATCCTTATGTTACTCTCTTCACCTGAGAGTGACATGTTGCAACTTATCATAGCTTTATTTAATACAACTTAGCCCATTTGTTTTCCTTAGTGTCTCTGATGTCTTACATATTAGATTATTAATACAGTCATCATTGCTTTCTTGTAAGTGTCTCTTGCCATTTCTTTGCCTGTATTTCTAGTATACATGTCTCATATTGATACCTTTTAGGCTCACTATTCCTATCCTGGTATTCCCTTTTTTAGGCCCTTTGATTTTTCTTTACTACATTTTGGATATTTCCTTTTCATGATTCATACTTTGCATAAACTCAGGACAAGTTGACCCACTTCTTACCTGAGCTCTTGTTTAAGATCCACTTGTTTGGGAAACTCTTCCTGGACCATATCATACCTAGATTATGTGGATGAATATAAAAAATATTTCCTGAGTTTTAAAAAAAATTAAAAAGTTTTCTGTGGCTATTTCTGTTCCCTGAAATTGCTCAGCCTTTGCCAAGCCATCTTCTTAACTCTGTGTGAACTTGGCCTTGCTCAGAATGGTGTGCAGGATGAGAGGGAAGGAATAATTCACCTTTTTTCTTACATCAAAATTGAAGTGATTTATCTGTCAATTTTTTAAAAAAGAAATGAATGACCCTCAGGCAACTGGATGACACAGCTATTATAAATAACACCATTTTACAGCTGAGGTAACCAAGTCCTAGAAAGGGTAAGTGACTTATCCACTCTATACAGCTAAAAACAGAAGGAATTAGAATTGCATTGAATCTGTAAATCACTTTGAGCAGTATGGACATTTTAACAATATTGATTCTTCCACCAAAATACCAATGTTGTTTTTCACAGAATTAGAAAAAACAATCCTAAATTTCATATGGAATAAAAAAAGAGCCTGAATAGTCAAAGCAATCCTAACCAAAAAGAACAAATCTGGGGGCATCACATTACCTGGCTTTAAATTATACTACAAGGCTATCGTAACCAAAACAGCATGGTACTGGTATAAAAGTAGACACATAGATCAATTGGACAGAATAGAGAACCCAGAATTAAAGCCATATACCTACAACCAAATGATTTTTGACAAAGTAGACAAAAACATACACTGGGGCAATGATGCCTTACCCAATGAATGGTGCTGGGAAGATTGGATAGCCACATGCAGAAGAATGAAACTGGATCCATATCTCACTGTATACAAAAATTAACTCAAGATGAATTGAAGACTTAAATGTAAGACCTGAAGCCATAAAATTTCTAGAAGAAAATACAGGAAAAACTCTTCTGGACATTGGCCTAGGCAAAGAATTTATTACTAAGAACCCAAAAGCAAATACAGCAACAACAAAAATAAATAAATGGGACTTAATTAAACTAAAAAGTTTCTGCACAGCAAAGGAAATAATCGACAGGGTAAATAGGCAACCTATAGAATGGGAGAAAATATTCCCAAATTATACATCCAATGAAAGGCTAATATATAGAATCTACAAGGAACTCAAACAAATCAACAAGCAAAAAAACAAATAACCTTATCAAAAAGTGGACAAAAGACATGAACAAATGTTTCCCAAAAGAAGACATACAAATGACCAAAAAACATATGAAAAATGCTCAACATCACTTATCATCAGGGAAATGCAAATTAAAATCACCAGGAGATACCACCTTACCCCTGTCAGAATGGCCATTATGAAAAAGTCAAAAAATAATAGACGTTGGTTGATGTGTATGCAATGAAAAGGGAACATTTATACACCATTGGTGGGAATGTAAATTAGTATAACCTCTATGGAAAATAGTACAGAGATTCCTCAAAGAACTAAGAGTAGACCTACCATTCAATTCAGCAATCCTACTACTGGGGATCTACCCAGAAGAAAAGAAGTCATTATATCAAAAAGGCACCTGCACCCAAATATTTGTCACAGCACAATTCACAATTGCAAAGATACGGAATTGACCTAAATGCCTGTCAACTGATGAGTGGATAAAGAAAATGTGGTATATATATACCATGGAGTACTACTCAGCCATAAAAAGGAATGAAATAATGTTTTTTTCTGGAGATCATTGTCTTAAATGAAGTATCTCAGGAAAGGAAAAACAAATACCACATGTTCTCCCTCATAAGTGGGAGCTAAATGATATGTCATGTGGTCATAAAGTGGTGTAGTGGACATTTGAAACTAAGAAGGGCGAATGGTGGGAGGGGGGTGAGGGATAAAAAGATTACCTACCAGGTACAGTGTACACTATTCCGGTGACGGGGACCCTAAAAGCTCTGACTTCAGCATTATGCAATTCATCCATGTAACAAAAACACTTATATTCCCTGAATGTATTGAAATAAACAAAAAAAGAGAGAGAAGGAATTGGGATTCCAAACCAGGCAATAGGATTTCTCATTCCATGGTCTACCCACTAATCTAATTAATCTAATCTCTAGGGTGAATACACCTAAAATGAATACATTTGCCAATTATGTACTTTTAGAAATAATTGAGAAAAGATGTACTGGAAAGAATTAAGTCACACATTTATATGAATTATTAAGTATGAATTGGGTCCTACTGAGGGTCAACACTCTTCTAGGTGCTAGAGATAGATCAGTGGACAAGCAGACCAGCCTTGCTCTATTGGAGTTTACATTATAGAGGAAGGAGGCAAATGTTAACAGACAAACAAATAACAAACAAGAAGGTGTCAGATGGTTGTCAGCACTATGAGGGAAATAAAGCAAGGTGACTTGATTGTAACTGTTGAGTGATGCTACCTTAGACGGATGGCCCTGGAAAGCCTTTCAGATGAGGTGACATTGGAGCTGGGAGGTGAAGAGTAGATATTTTATTCATTATTATTAAGAATTAAAATTAAATGTTTCAACTGTGTCTAAGAGTTTGGAAACAAAATGAAATCCTCTTAAAGCCAAAACAAAACAAAACAAAACAAAATCAAAACCTAAGTGAAGCATCCTCTTATTTCACCAGACAAATGTAGAGAAACAACTTTCACATCTCTTTTTTCTGTGAAGTTTCTCTCTCTGAATAAAGATCCAAAGGTGTATATATTATAGTCTATTTCAATACAACAAAGCCTCTTACTGGATAGTTATTTTTCATTTTATTTTTATCAAGTTATAGATATGCAAAGTTTAAAAAGTCAAATAGTTTTAAAGAGCTCAAAAAGGAAGGGCAACCATCTTCTATTGTACTCTTTCCCCCCTGCAGTTTCCACTCCTTAGAGACAACCACTTTCAATATTTTAGTTTTTTTTTTTTTTTGGTTTTTGCCTCTGTTACTTCAAAATAATAGGCTTATACACTTTTTATTGACTTTTTCAGTGTTACATATTATATATTGATTTCTTTTTCTGAAAGTGATATTTTAGCCCTCTTATACTGTGCTCCCACCATCTCCTCTCTCCTGCTATCTTTTAAAATAGTTACATCATTAGTTTTAATTAGATCATGGTTCACAGTTTATATTATGATCACTATATAAATATTATTTACATCTGAGCTGTGTCATTTGCTATGATTGCATGTCATTTCTTGTATATCTTTTTGTCTTCCCAAGTGTTAATGATTTTCTTATTTTAAAATTTGATTTGTTTTATTACCTATCATTAATTCATACCCAAACTCTCCTGCAGAACTACAAATCTCCTTTCAAATATTCAAACACATTAAGCAGTCTATCACTTCCAACTTTTTGATGGAAATATTTCTCCCTGAGCTCTCCATCCTCTTGGTCTAATCTGACCTGGTTGATTTTTCATTATAGCTATCACTCTGAGATCCCACTCTCCCATTTTTTTAAATTGGAAGCTTTGCTTCTTGGGTTTCATGTCTTCCTTTTTCTTGGGTATGGTAGGCAGAATAATGGCCCTGCCAAAGATGTCCACATCCTAAATCCCAAGAATCTGTGTATATGCCCCTTTACACAAAAGGGACTTTGTAGATGTGATTAAGTACCTTGAGATGGGGAGATTATTCTGGATTATCCGGGTGGGCGCAATGTAATTACACGAGTCCTTATAAGTGAAAGAGGGAGGCAGGAGAGTCAATATAAGAGTCACATAGAGATTCAAAGATGTTATGCTGCCGGCTTTGAAGATAGAGGAAGGGACCATGAACCTAGGAGTGAGGGCAGCCTCTAGAATCTGTAAAGGGCAAGGAAACAGATTTTCCATTAGATCTTCAGCAGAAATGCAACCCTGTTGACACACTGATTTTTGAACTTCTGACTTCCATAACTCTAATATAATAAATTTGTGTTGTTTAATACCACTAAATTTGTGGTAATTTGTTAACAGCAGCAACAGAAACTAATAGAGTGGTTTATTCTCTAATTTTGGTAATCTCCTCTAGTAGCTTGAATAAGAATGCATGGAAGGTAGCTTTTTTTGATGCCTGATATATGCAAACTATCTTTATTTTTACCTAAGAGTTCTTTGAGGATGAAAATAATTTTTCCTCAGGATACTGATGGCATTTCTCTATCGTATGCTTTCTTCCAATGAGAAGTTTAGTGCCATTCTGATGCCTGATCCCCTTTGTGACCCATTTATCACTCAGAAAGCTTCTATTAAGCTTCTGTATATTACTTTTTTCCCCTGATGTTGAGAAATTTCATGATGATATGCTTTTGTTTTAGTGAGTCTTTTTCTATTTATTGTGTTAAGCTCTCTCAATTTGGAAACATAACTTTTTCTGTTCTGAAACATTTTCTGCATTATTTATTTGATAATTTCCTTCAATCCCTTTCCTTTGTTCTCTTTCTGGAACTCTTTTTACTTGGATGGTGGACATACTGGCCTCTTTCTTGAATTTTTTCTCCTCCTATTTTATTTTTATACTTTGCTCTACTTTCTGGAGACTGCCTTAATCACATCCTCTAGCTCTTCTTAAGTTTGTTGTTTCTTCTATCTCTGATATGGCTTGGACGTTTGTCTTCTCCAAATTTCATGTTGAAATTTGATCCTCTGTGTTGGATGTGGGGCCTGGTGGAAGGTGTTTTTGTCATGGGGCAGATCCCTCATGAATGGCGTGGTGCTTTCCCTGTGATAATGAGTGAGTTCTCCCTTTATTAGTTCATGGGAAAGCTGGTTGTTTAAAGGAGACTGGCACCTCCTTCTCTCTCTCTTGGTCCTTCGTCACTATGTGACACAGCTGCTACTTCTTTGCCTTCCCCTTGACTGGAAGCTCCCTGAATCCCTCACCAGAGACAGCTGCTGGCACCATGCATGTACAGACTTCAGAAACGTACATCAAATAAACCTCTTTTCTTTATAAATTACCCAGTCTCAGATATTCCTTTATAGCAATGTAAAACAGACTAACACAAACTCATTTTTAATTTCCAAGAGATTTTTCTTGATATTTGAGTGTTCTTTAAAAATTTGCCATTCTTTTTTTCATAAATATGGTATTTTCTCTTCCTATTTAAAGAAAATAATTAAAATATATGGCTCCCTTAAGATATCTGTTTCTGCCTTCTCAGTTCATTTTGATCTTGTTTCATGTAGAAGGCTTTTCCAAAATGTCTGATGCTGCTTGTCTAACTATTCACGTTTAAGAGTGAGGCACTAGAAAGCTCCTTGGAGGGTTTGTGTGTTAGTTTGTGTATAACATGTATTTGTGGCACAGATGTAGGTTGCTGACTGATGATCCTCACTGAAGGGTTATTTGGCTTCGATCTTCAGGGATGGAATTTCAACTGTTATTGCAGTTTTACTTTTCCCGAACTTGGGCTGATGAGTTAATTCACAGACTATTCTTTTAACCTCTTGCCTGGGAGATATAAGGTGTCTGCTAGTGTTCTTAGAGACAAATGGAAGAAAGATCCATGAATCTCACTGTTTAGTATATAGACATTCACTTAATCCTGTTTTTCAATTTTTCTGAGTCCTATGTAGATAGAGTCTGCCTGATTTAGTCTCTCCAGGTCTTCTGAGAATTCAGAAACTCCAAACCAGCCCAGTATTCTTTGGTTTGTTAACTTTTTATTCCATATCCTTTTAAATTTATATTTTCTGATTAAGTGTGGAAACACCTTTCATATTCTGCCACTATGTAAAGTATTTGTCCTAAAATTACTTTTTTAAAAATTTCAAAGTATTAAGGGGGTACACATTTTTTTTGGTTATATGGATTGCATTTGTAATGCTTGAGTTACAGCTACAAGTGTGCCCATCACCCAGATAGTGTTAGCTGTACCAATTAGGTAGGTTTTTGCCCCTCCCATACTTACCACTCTCCCCTGTTTGATTTCCACTAAGTTTTACATTCCTCTGTGCACATGTGTGCTCATTGGTCAGTTCCAGTTTAATAGCAAGTACTTGTGGTATTTGTTTTTCCATTCTTGTGCTACTTCACTTAGGATAATGGTCTCCAGTTCCACCCAAATTGTTGCAAAAGGCATTAATTCATCCTTTTTTATGGCTGAGTAGTACTCCATGGTATACATATACCACATTTGTTAATCCACACATGAATTGATGGGCACTTGGGTTGATTCCACATCTTTGTGATTTAAATTGTGCTGCAGTAAATGTTTAGGTACAGGTGTCTTTTTGATAAAATGACTTTTTTTCCTTTGGGTAGATACCCAGTAGTGGGATTGCTGGATCGAATGGTAGGTCACTTTTAGTTCTTTGAGGGATCTCCATATTGTTTTCCGTAGAGGTTGTACTAATTTGCAGTCCCACCAACAGTGTATAAGCTTTCCTTTTCCTCTGCATCCACGCCAACATCTGTTGTTTTTAGATTTTTTTAATAAAAGCCATTCTAATAGGGGTAAGGTGATATATTATTGTGGTTTTAATTTGCATTTCCCTGATGATGAGTGATATTGAGCATTTTTCATATATTTATTGGCCATTTGTCTATCTTATTTTGAGAAGCTTCTGTTCATATCTTTGTTTGCCCACTTTTTAATGGGGTTGTTTGTTTTTTTCTTGCTGACTTCCTTGAGCTCTTTGTAGATTCTGGATATTAGCCCTTTATCAGATGTATAGCTTGTGAATATTTTCTGCCATTCTGTAGTTTGTCTATTTGCTCTGTTGATTATTTCCTTAGCTGTGCAGAAGCTTTTGGTTTAACCAAATCCCATTTACTTATTTTTGTTGTTGCTGTGATTGCCATTGGGTTCTTACTCATAAATTCTTTGCCTAGGCCAGTAGCTAGAAGAGTTTTTCCTACATTTTCTTCTAGAATTCTTATGGTTTCATGCCTTACATTTAATTCTTTTATCCATCTTGAATTAATTTTTGTGACTGGTGAGAGATAGGGGTCCTGTTTCATTCTTCTGCATGTGGCTATCCGATTTTCCCAGCACCATTTATTGAATAGGGCTTCATTTCCCCAGTGTGTGTTATTGTCTGCTTTGTTGCAGATCATTTGGCTGTAGGTGGACGGTTTTATAACTGGGTTCTCTATTCTGTTCCGTTGGTCTATGTCTCTATTTTTGTAACAGTACCATGCTGTTTGCTTACTACAGCCTTGTAGTATAGTTTGAAGTCTGGTAATGTGATACCTCCGTATTTGTTCTTTTTGCTTAGGATTGCTTTGACTACTTTGGCTCTTTTCTGGTTCCAAATGAAATGTAGAATTGATTTTTCTGGATCTGTGAAATATGACATTGGTGTTTTGATGAAATTGCATTGAATCTGTAATTACTTTAGGTAGAATGGACATTTTAACAATGTTGATTCTACTGATTCATGAGCAAGATATGTTTTACCATTTGTCTGTGTCCTCTGCAATTTCTTTCCTTAGTGTTTCATAGTTCTTATAGAGGTCTTTCACCTCCTTGGTTAAGTATATTCCTAGGTATTTATTTTCTTTGTAGCTATTGTGAATGGTCTTGAGACTTTGATTTGACTCTCAACTTGACTGTTATTGGTATATAGAAATGCTACTGATTTCTGTACATTGATTTTGTAACCTGAGACTTTGTTGACTTTATTTGTCAATTCCAGGAGTCTCTTGGTATAGTCTTTGGGGTTTTCTAGATACAATGATATATCAGCAAAAAGTGATAGTTTGACTTCCTCTTTCCTGATTTGGATCCCCTTTATTTATTTTTCTTGCCTGATTGCTCTGGGTGGGGCTTTCCAGCACTATGTTCAATAGAAGTGGTGACAGTGGGCACCCTTGTCTTGTTCCAATTATTAGGGGGAATGTTTTCAACTTTTCCCCTTTCAGCATGATGTTGGCTGTGAGTGTGTCATATATGGCTTTTATAATTTTGAGACACGTTCCTTCTATGCCTAGTTTGTTGAGGGTTTTTATCATGAAAGGGTGCTGAATTTTGTTGAATTTTTTTTGCATTGATTTAGATGATCATATGGTCTTTGGTTTTGATTCTGTTTATGTGATGAATCACATTTATTGATTTACATATGTTGAACCATTCTTACATCCCTGGGATGAAGCCCACGTGGTCATGGTGGATTATTTTTTTCATGTGCTGTTGAATTATGTTTTCTAGTATTTAATTGAGGATTTTTGCATCTATATTCATAAAGCATATTGGTGTATACTTTTCTTTTTTGTTGTGTCCTTTCCTGGCTTTAGTATCAAGGTGATACTGGCTTCATATAGAGTGAGTTGGGGAGAATTCCCCTTTTCTCTATGTTGTGGAATAATTTCTTTTTTTTCTTTTTCTTTTAATTTGAGACAGAGTCTCACTCTGTGTCCCTGGATAGAGTGCAGTGGCATCATCATAGCTCACTGCAACCTCAAACTCCTGGGCTCACGCCATTCTCCTGCCTCGGCCTCCCCAGTAGCTAGGAATACATGCATGTGCCACCATGCCTGGCTAATTTTTCTATTTTTAGTACAGATAGGGTCTTGCTCTTGCTCAGGCTGGTATTGAGCTCTTGAGCCCAAGCAATCCTCCCTCCAAGATTGCTAGGATTAGAGGCATGACCCTTGCCCCGGCCTGAGTAATTTCTGTAGTATGGGTACTAGCTCTTCTTTGTAGGTCTGGTAGAATTTGGCTGTGAATCCATCTGGTCCAGGGCTTTTTTTTTGTTGGAAGGTTTTTTATTACTGCTTTGATTTCATTGTTCATTATCGGTGTGTTCAGGAGTTGTATTTTTTCCTGATTGAGTCTTGGGATGTTGTGTGTTTCCAGGAATTTGTCCATTTCCTCTATGTTTGCTAGTTTGTGTGCATAGAGATGTTCATAGTATTCATGGATAATGTTTTGTATTTCTGTGGTATCTGTTGTAATGTCTCCTTTTTCATTTCTGATTGAGTTTATTTGGATCCTTGCTTTTCTATTCCTGGTTAATCTAGCAAGCAGCCTGTCAATTTTGTTTATCTTTCAAAGAACCAAATTTTTATTTCATTGATGTTCTGCATTTTTGGTTTTTTTGTTCTCCATTTCATTTAGCTCTGCTCTGACCTTTGTTATTTCTTTTCTTCTGCTGGCTTTGGATTTGGTTTGTTCTTCCTTTTCTAGTTCTTTGAGATGTGACATTAGGTTGTTAATTTGTGGTCTTTCTGTCTTTTTGATGTAGGTATTTAAGGATATGAATTTTCCCCTGAGGAATACTTTTGCTGGGTCCCATAGATTTTGATAGCTGTGTCCCCTTTGTTGTTCAGATCAAAGAATCTTTTGTTTTCCATCTTAATTTCATTCTTGAGCCAATAATCATTCAGCAGAAGGATGTTTCATTTCCATGACTTTGTGTAGGTCTGAGTGTTTCTCTTGTGATTGATTTCCACAATAGTTTTATTCCACTGTGGTCTGAGAAGATATATGGTATGATTTCAAATTTTTTGAATTTGTTGAGACCTGTTTTGTGGCCAAAGATATTAACAATCTTGGAAAATTTCCCATGTGCTGCTGAGGAGAATGTACATTCAGTAGTTTTGGAGTAGAATGTTCTGTAAATGTCTGTTAGGTCCATTTGATTTAGAGTCTAGTTTAGGTCCAGTGTTTCTTTATTCATTTTCTGCTTTGATGATTTGTCAAGCTCTGACAGTGGGATGTTGAGGTCCCTTGCAGTTACGATGGTGCTATGTATTTCTTTGCTTAGCTCTAGTAAAATTCACTTTATGTATCTGGGAGCTGTTGTGTTGGGTGCATATGTATTTAGGATTGTTTTGTCTTCTTGTTGAATTGCTCCCTTTACCATTATATAATGACTATATATTTGTGTTTCTTTACCTTTGTTGATTTAAAGTTAATTTTATCTGTTATGAGAATGGCTATGCTTGTTTTCTTTGGTTTCCATTTTTATGGACTATTTTTTCTATCCTTTCATGTTGAGTCTGTGTGTGTCCTTGTGATTTAGATGTGTTTCCTGGGGACAGCAGATATTTGGGTTGTGTTTTTTCATCCATTCAGACAGCCTGTGTCTTTTGAGTGGTGCATTCAGGCCATTTACATCGAGTGTTAATATTGATATGTGGGATGCTGTTCTGTTCATTATATTGGGTAGTAAGTACCTTGTTGCTTTGTTTCCCCTCTTGTGCTATTGTTTTATAAGAGTTATGAGGTTTAGTTTTTTTGGGTGATTTTACACTGGTGGTTGTCTATTGTGCTGCTTCATGTATAATGCAGTTCTGAATATTTCCTGCAGGGCAGGTCTGGTCATGACAAATTCCCTCACTGTTTACTTGTCTGGAAAAGACTTAATTTATCCATCAAATGTGAAACTTAATTTTGCAGGACACAAGATTATAGGCTGGCAGTTTTCTGTTTAAGAAGATTGAAAATGGAGCCCCACTCCCTTCTGGCTTCAAATTTTCTGCTGAGAAGTCTGCTGTTAGCCTAATGGGTTTTCCTCTGTAGGTCACTTGTTCCATATGTCTTGCTGCTTGTAGAATTTTCTCTATCATTTTAACTTTGCCCAGGTTGATTACTATTTGTCTTGTAGATGTCCTATTTGCTATGAATCTTCCTGGAGTTCAATGACTATCTTGTATCTGGATGTCTGGATCTCTGGTGATACCAGGGAAGTTTTCCTCAATAATTCCCTCAAATATATTTTATATGCTTTTAGCTCTTTCTTCTTCTCCCTCAGGATACCTATAATTCATATGTTAGTTCACTTTGCATAGTCCCATTATCTCTCTAAGTGATTTCTCTGCCTTTTTTGTTCTTTTCTCTGCCTCTTTAAATGACTGGGTTAGCTTGAGAACTTTGCCTTCATGCCCTGAGATTGTTTTTCCTCCTTGGTTTAGCCTGTTGCTGATGCTTTCTGCTATGTTTTGAAGTTTCCTAAATGACTCATTGATTTTTTAAGTTCAATTATATCCTTTCTTGTGTTGTCTAACTCTTTAGTGACTTTTTCATTAATTTCCTGAAGTAATTTTTTGGCCTTTTTTTGTCAGTTTTCAACTTTCTTCTCAATTTCCATTCATCTTATTTGCCATCCACCTTATGAATTCCATTTCTGTAATTTCATCAATTTCCTTGTGGATGGAGTCCAGTACTATAGTTCCATTGTGATCCCTTGCTGATGCCGAGTTTTTTGGTTTTTCAAGTTGCCAGTGTTCTTTTGCTGGTTTCTTCTCATCTGGTGCCCCTTCTGTCAGAACTGAGTTAATAGGATTGCAGGGCACCTGTTCTTCTTCACTGGGGACACTCCTATTTAGTTAGGGGAAGGGGAGGATCCTAGATGGAGCTTTTTTGACCTACTCTGGAGTGTTGACCCATCAGGTGAGGGGAGGGTGCACTGAGTGCCTGTAGAACAGCTGTCTTGTTCCCCTGTGATTGCCTCAGTTTGACCCCATGCTGGACAATCTTTGTGTGGGTTGGGTGGTTTTTCCCCAGCTTGTTGTTGGGAGTTAGAATTGGGGGCTGGATGCAACCCTTTCCACCATGGCTGTTGTTGTGGGGGATTGCTCTGGCCAGGATCACCCAGTAGAGGTGACAGTGACAGCTGGGTAAATCTATTTAGGCAGTGGTCATGAATGACTGGGCTGTAGGCATTTGCATGAACCACATCCAGGGGTAATGTATGCTCAGGGTTGGGGGAGTCCCAGGTGAAGCATTGGCCTTCGAGGAGGTTCCACCAGCCCAGCAGCCATGGTATAGACTCAGGGGTAGCATCTTGGGGCCTAGGCTCAACTCTGGAATCTTAGAAGTGGTGTCACAGGCCCAACAGGGCCCTGAAGCTACATGGGCAGAACCTTACGCTCAGACATAGTGAGAGCTTCAGAGCTGGATCTGGGAATTATGGGGGCAGATTTGCACAGATGGGGGCTTTTCTGCCAGTGTGGTGACTGCAGATGCCCAGTCATGCAGGCAGGGGTTTGTTCAGTGGCCCAGGGACTGTGTAGGCAGGCTTGAGCAGCTGGTTGGCCAAGGTTCTCCTGACTTCCTAGGACCCATTGACACAGTCACCCAAGACTTCTGAGGTGGTGCCTGTGGCATCTGAGGCTCCTCCTCTGCTCAGATCCCATGTAAGGGGAGAGGGATGCTAAGCTCCAAGTCTCAGGGCACAGCATGGGGGAGCATTTGTTCTGTTTTCTCCCTCCCCACTCTGGTGGGGGGTGATAGCAAAGGCTGCTGCTGGAAATCTGTGTTCTGAGAAAAGCTGATGTCGTGCACTAGGGCTATCACAATGGTGTTGGCTGCAGAAGCCAGGGATTGGCAGCCCCCAGATCTCTGTTGCACCTGCTCTCTGGTGCAGTGTCTCTGCACACACTCTGAGCAGCTCCCATATCAGCCCAGAGGTCTTCAGTGGTGAAGGGAGACCACTCACAGCTTGAGCCACCTGCAACTTTTATTCCTCTCCTACAAAGTGGTGCCTCCCCAGGATGCTTTTATTCTATCTTCTCCTCCCCTCAGATGTGTGAACTATATTGGGACCCCCACCTTAATCTCTGAGATGGCAGGTGGTGCTTGTGAGTAAGGATCAGCAACACCCTGTTTGGTTGAGTCAGTAGATGCTGTAATGGGCTGTACAATTGTTCTCCCTGTCAGAAGTTGGTGCTTGCAGGAAAGAGCCACCTGCAAAGTTGTTCTTCAGCGCCCGTAAGCAGCTGTAGCCCCTCAGAAGAAGCACACGAATGCTCCAGGCAGTGGGTGGGGCCCTGAAGCTCCCAGGGGATTGCTAGTTCTCCACTAGAGCAGAAGTAGGTGGAAGGGTGAGACTGAGTGGGGCTTGTTCAGATGAGCCTGCCTCCAGGCTCCACAGATGTAAGTCTTTGAACTGTTCCAGCAAGGATCAAAGGTCAGCTCCCAGGTCGCTGAGGAAGGCCTCCAGAAAGGAGGTTGAAGTGGCCCCACCAAACTGAAATGTCTGCTAGTGAGGAAGGGGCTTTCTGCAATTCACTGCCTGGCTATCGGGAGTGACTTTTGCTCCTCCCATTCTTCCCCTGCCCTGAGAGACTCCTTCCAGTGTCTGGTTACAAATGGGTTCCTGAATTCACTGAGCTTATTAGCAGTGGTGCCGCAGGCCAGAAACTGCCCTACCTATGGACCCGCCCCAGTCTAAAGGTGTGGTTTTCCTGCAAGGGGATGGGTGCTCCATCAGTTTGCTGTGGCTTGGGCCTACGGTGCCCTGTCCTGTCTGTTCTGCCCATATGGGCCCCTCTGCCTCTTGAATTTAGCTCTCAATTCTCTCTTCTGTGCCCCCAAGCAACCCCATCAAGTCCTGGGGGAATGAGATCCAGCCACACACCGGTCTCGCTGGTGGGTATCTCCAGGGAGTGCCAGTGGGCAGGGAACTCCCAGACCTAGTACCCATAGGTCCACCATAGGTTGTCAAGGGGACAAGTGTAGGCCCCTCTCTCTGTGGAAACCTCAGACTGGAGGGTGCACCAGCAGAGTGCAGGGGGCCGCTTTTGAAAGTCTCAGTTCAATGGCCTCTCTAGGCTGCAGTGGGCAGGGGAGGAGTGGGTGAGGAAAAGAATCTGAATGGAAGAGAGATGGCAGTCCAGTCTTTCTCGTCTCTCTCCCTGGAAGGAAGCCCACATGAAATGTCCAAGCTCTGGGATCACACACATTCTCCAGGCCCAACCACAATCTGGGCAGGAGTTGGGAAGAGATGATATGAAAACTGAAGGGCTGGAGCTCCCCAGGGTGGAGAGAGGGGTGGTATGGGCGGGAAGCAGTATGGCATCTGCTCTCTTGGCACATGGCTGTGGCCATGAGGGCCAACCCCCAAAGTGGCTGGAAGCCCAGTGCTTTATTTTCAAGAGGGTCCCAGTTCAATGGTTGCAGCTGCATTGGGCTTGTGGAAAAGCTCCTGAGCAGCTCGGCAGCCCACCAATGACTGGAGGTATTTGGGAAGGAGAAATGAAATCCCCATCTACCTCCTTCACTGGGCTCCGAGCTTCTCCAGGGTAGATTTCTGTTGGTATCTTTTTTTCTTCTTGTTCTACTTCACAATTTCTTTCTGTGAAGTCTCTGGCAGGTTCTGGCACCTTTCCTCCCAAACAACACTTGAGCTGTTCCCATTCCCCACTCTCCTTTTTCTGAAACATGTCCTTCTTTCTGGGATAATAAGGCAACCAATGTCTCTAGTCAGCCATCTTCTGCAGATCCCCCTAAATTACTTTTTTAAGTTTTAAGAAAGTACCCAGTTTTTGAAGATATTTATCTCCATGGCTCCTTCATCTTAATATTTTCTTAAGGGAGAATGCTAATTATTTTAGCTTGTGATGAAACTGATATCTTTTATCATTTTAATTTTGTGTCTTTGGACCTTCTCCAACTTCATTATGTTTGTTTTGAGGTTCATTAACCAGAAAGTCATATGGTACTTCTGGTGTGAATTCTTTATGAGTTTTTAATAAGGATAGAATTTTGTTTTCTGTTTGGCTCAATATATTTCCTGATGATGCCAAGAACTTATCTTGTTGTGAACTTCATTCTGAAGTCTACAGAGCATCTGTAATGGTAACTAGGTAGACTTCCAGGACAAAATTGTGATCTTTAGTTTTGCCATTTTTATTTAGAATAAAAGTGAATAGGAACTAGAAGGTTCTTTATAAGTAATATAGCACAGTTCCCTGTGAGGGAACAAAAAGGGACCTCAAGTGTCTAGGTTGTAAGCTTGCCTGAGAAACCTGAACTCTTGAATCCTAACCAGGAATTTTCTCATTGCATAATGCTGCTTTAGTAGATAGTGTCTACTCTACCTAAATTTAGGTAAGTCCATGATTTAGTAGAATTTGGAGAGTCCTCTGTCCCCTGCTCTTCTTTCCTTCCCTAATATTACCTCCATTATTTCTGTCATTCCCAATTTCCTTCCCCTTGCCTGTATATATTCCTTACAATTTCCTCTTACTTCCACCTACTATTCCTACACCTTCCCTCAGTTCTCTTGTATCATGTGTGAATTTTGTCCTTTCTGAGAACAAGAAGATTAAAGGTCAGAACTTTGGTCTGCCTGGATTCCGCTTTTTTTGCACTGCTACCTATACTGCACACAGCAGCTTAAGTGTTCTTTAGGAACACACAACCTCTTAGATCACTTTACTACCAGACACACTGGCCTTTTTCTGTTCTAGTAACACTCTAAGATCATTCTTGCCTTAAGTTTTCATGCATTCAACTTCCTTTTCCTGGAACATACTGCCATTGTATCTTTGCCTAGCTGGCTCCTTCATATCATTCAGGAATAATCTCAAGTGTTATTTCTTGAGAAATGTCTTCCCATTCAATCCAAAGCAGCATTGCCTTGGCTTCAGTCACTTTTCATCAAATCACACCATTTCATTGTCTTCACATTATTCATTATAATGTAAAATCATCTTTTAAATTGTTTTTATACTTTTTTATTGTCCTGCTCTTTACTTTTTTTGACTAATTTTTGTATAGTACATCTTTTTCTATCCTTTTACTTTCAATTTAACTATATTGTTGAATTTGAAGAGAGTTTCTTATAAAGAGCATAAAGTTGGATTGTGTTTTCTTATTCACTCTGCCAATGTCTTCCTTTTAATTGGGGTATTTAGAATATTCACATTTGTGGTAATTATTAATATGTTAGGGCTTAATTTACCATTTTATTATTTGTTTTCTTTTTGTTTCCTGTTTCTTTTTCCTTTCTTCTCTTTTCTTGCCTTCATGTGGGCTACTTGAACATATTCTAAGATTCCATCTTAACATATGAGGTCTGTCTGGAAAGTATCCAGCCATGCAATATGAAAACTAGAGACATTTATTAAAGAAGATACAAAATATAAGAAACATTGTACATAGGAAAATGATGCCTCATTCCTCTTCAAAGTAGGCACCTTGGGACCTCACACAATTCTCCCAGCATCTCTTGACCTAACCTGTACATGTTCAACGTTCTCAGGTGTTCTTCTTGTTGCAGGCCTTCCAGAACATGGATCACTTTCAATAGATTCTCAACTATCTTTGAAGCATTTGTGCCACAGTTTTATTTGGGTGGACTCATTGCTTTGTCCCTGAAAGCCTTCTGAGTCATCTGAATAGGTTCCATGGAGGGATGTTCAAGCTTAATGCAAAATTTGATGCAGACTCATTGTTCTACTCGCTCAGTCATTTTGAATGCAATGGCCACACAGTACACATGCTCACTCAATGGCGTCTGGCATCCCACTGGCTAGTACAATGAAGTCATCATTGCTCACGCATGTGCATTCCAGTCCATTCCCCTTGGCTGCCAGGTTACATCAACGTCATGCAAACCATTCTCAATATATTAACAATGGCCGGATACTTTCCAGACAGGCCTCATGTGTTTAGTGTTTTTGAGTGCATGTCTTCATATCATTTTATTAGTGGTTGCTCTGGATATTACAATACACATATGTGACTTGTCACAGTCTACTGGAATCAGTACTTTACCATTTCAAGTGAAGTGTGAAAACTTATTTCCATTCAGGTGTCTTTACCCTCCCAACTTTTAAATATCATTGTATTGAGTATCAGATGGTGTCACAGTTTTTGTTTCAATTATTACTCATTGTTTAAATTTGGAAAACTCGTGAGGAGGATAGTCTATTATATTTACCCATATTTTTGCCCTTTCACTATTCTTTTCTCATTCCTAATGCTGCAAGATTCACTCTTTTATCATTTCCTTTATGTTTGAAGAACTTACTTTAACCAATCTTTAAGGATAGATCTGTTAGCAACAAATTGTTTTAGTTTTTCTTTGTCTGAGAAAATTGTTCTCAGACAAAGAAAACATTGTCTGAGAACATTATTTCCCCTTCATTCCTAAAAGGATAGTTTCACCAGATATAGAATTATCAGTTGACAGTTCTTTTCTTTCAGCTGTTGAAAAATGTTGTGCCACTTCCTTATAGTCTCTATTGCTTCATATAAAAAAAATCTGCTGTTTTTCAAACTGATGGTTTCCTATAGGTAATGTGGTATTTTCTCTGGATGCTTTTAAGATTTTTATTTTGTCTTTAGTTTTTTGGGGTGTCTTGGAGTGGATTTCTGTGGGTTTATCTTACTTGATATTCATTCAGGTTTTTGAATCTGTAAGTTTAAGTCTTTATGTCTGTTACAGAATCTGGGGCGTTTTCAGCCATTGTTTTTCTGAATACTTTTTCAGCTCCATTCATTTTCTCCTCTCCTTCTGGAATTCTGATAATGTGAATATTGGATCTTTTGATAGTTCTGTAGGTTATTGAAACTCATTTTTTTCCAATCTATTTTTTTCTTTGTTGTTCAGATTGGGTAAATTCTATTGATTTGTTCTTAAGTTTATTGGTTATATCTTCTGTCACCCCTACTTTACTATTGAGCCCATCTTGTGAGTTTTTTATTTCTGTTTTTGTATTTGCCAGATCTATAATTGCCATTTGGTTCTTTTTTTAAAATAACTTTCATTTCTTTGTTGATATTTTTTATTTTTCATTTGTTTTAAGAGAATTTATAACTTCTTGTTGAGTAATTTTTTATATGGTTACTCTAAAATTTTTTTCAGATAATTCTGATATCTGATTCATCTCATTGTTGGTGTCAGTTGTTTGCCTTTTCTCATACAAATTGTGATTTTCTTGTTTTTTGATATTACACATGATTTTTAAATTACATTCTGGACATTTTGTCTATTACTTTAGGAGACCCTGAGTTCTATTTTAATTTTTTATTTTAGCAGGCATTGGGTCTGTTCAGGTTTAGTACACAGGTCTTGGCTCACTTTGGTGGGTTGTGATTTCAATGGCAGAGGCTTGGTGGTGATACTTTTGTCTGCTTGGTTTATCTCATGCTGCTGGACCTACTACTAGTCCCTGATGGTCTCCTTGTGGTGGGAAGCTTCCTCAAGCCAGATTTCCAGGTGCCTCTATGTGGGGAGAGAGAGTCTCTGGTCCATGGGGACCAAGAACCCTAGGATGGACCCTAGGCTGGGCACCTGTTCTGGAATCTCCCCTGCCTATGGGGAATGGAGTGGTTTTCCACTTTTATAATATAAATTTCTTGAGAGATGGAACCTTTCTTGTCTTCTGTAGCTGAGTGTTTAGGATAGTGCTTAGTGTATAATGGGTCATCAGTATATATCTTTAAATTAATGAATTATTAATAATACTTCATGAAATTCCCTTTCAAGTTATGAGGTGAAAACATGATACATATCAAATAATTAATAATTTCCACCTGAAAATTTGAAGTTGGGATTAAGAACAGCAGGTCTATATATGAATGTGGTTGCAACTTGCAAAATGTATTACTCAAGAGATGTGAAGCAGCTATAATCTACCATGTGGAATGGGTTTCAGAAAAACCATCTGTAGAGAAAGAGAAGATAAAGAAACAGATTTACTGAGATATGTAGGGACTGGAGTTGGAGAGAAAGCCATGGTGGCTCTCCAGTTCTCTCTGGGACTCAGCTATAGTCCCATGTCTTGGAGTTGCACAAACATTCCTATATCCTTATAATAATTATTTTTCTGTGCTTGTGAGAATCCAAATTCCTTTGTGTTACTGACAGCTAATGTGTCCTAGCTAACACCATGTGTTTAAGTAAAATGATGAACTCTTTGAATGTGTATTGTTTATGTTGAAAAGAATTTTATGAGCTATTCTTTGAATCTAAAACACCATTTATATCATTGTTTCTATGGGAAAATGTGTGTCCAAATAATGAAAGTGATTGTTTACAATAAAACATAAGTTTAAATTGGATATTGCTGCATGTCAGCTTTTTATCAATTATACTTTTAAAAGCACATATTTATATCTTTATCTACCCCTTACTTTATGTACTTTTTGGAGGTGTTGTGGGGATGGGCAGAAACCATGCTGTGGTCCTAGGAAGCAATCCTTAGCTGTTGTTGAGTATTAAAAATTTTCCCTTGGCCATCAATCTATTCCTACAAGCCTACTGACTTTTTCAGTCAGACCTTTTCGAGGCAGAATTCAGTATCAGTTAAAAATTTGTCATGCAAATGTGAAGAAACATAGGACAATGCTGAAGGAGAAAATGTTCTTGCAGCATTTGCTTTTCTCAGAAGATGAAATCTACTACCCCTAAGATTGGTTTTCCCACAAAGTTTTTAAAATGTAAAGTGAAAGAAAAGGAAGACCAAAAATATAGCCTTTAAATTAAATAAATAGCCTCTGAATGTTCAGCCATGCTTTTTGGTAACTTATTTTTATGGTGTGTGTGCGTGTGTGAGTCTATGGCAGGCTTTGAAGTGCAAGTAAAGCATTTTAAGCCAGATAGGGAAAAAAACAGATAAACACGGTCTGTTAATTTCTGAGGCAATATCCAGTGAACATCAATTAAAATAGAAGGCTTTGAAATCAGGGAAAAATAATTTAAAAGAGATCATTGTTTTTTTAAATTACAGAGTAAGAATGAGGCTAATTCACTGCCTCCCCTCCCCAACCGTAAAGAAATCTCAATAGCACATTATTCAGTACAAGAATTGTACCATCAGTTTTATTCATCAGCAAAACCAAAGGAAGAATTGGAGGATGTTCTCTATTATTTCACATGGAATGCCTTTATCACTTTATGTTTTTGCCTGACATTCCTCCTTGTTTGTTGCCATTGAATGCTTGGCTTTTAGTCACATAGTTCAGTGCCAAATAAGTCAATGCACAGGATTTTATGTTATATTACTTAGAGGGTTACAGAAATGTTATCTCTTGTTTAAAACACTTGGTCAACACTGCCTACCAAGTTGAGTATAGTGGAACTAATGTAATACAAGGCCATGCTGATTACCATGAGAAGCAAAATAAAAAAATTAACTATATAATAAGTAATACTGAGAATGAAATGTGTGGCAAACTATTTGATCCCATTAATAATTTCATTTTAAAAAGTTTCAATAAAATCCCATTATATTCTGTGGTGACAAAATACTAAAAGTTACCTTTCCCCCTCCCCTCTTTTAGCTCTCTGTACAAAAGTGAAGGCATGTTTTTTTGGCGTGTTTTTCTTTCTTATATTAATTAGTTGATTTTTCTGTAGATAGAAAAAGGCAACTAACAGGCAAGGTAATCATTCTGCTGTCATTTTCCAAATTATTCTTTTTTTTTTTGAGACCGAGTGCTCTGTCACCCAGGCTAGAGTGCGGTGGTGTCATCATAGCTCACTGCAACCTCAAACTCCTGGGCTCAAGCAGTCCTCCTGCCTCAACACGCCCCACTGATTTTTCTATTTTTTGTAGAGACGTGATCTTGCTCTTGCTCAGGCTGATCTTGAACTCCTGGCCTCAAGCAATACTCCTGCCTCAGTCTCCCAGAGTGCTAGGATTGCAGGCATGAGCCATGGCACCCTGCCCCATTTTCTAAATTATTCTAATGTGATTTTCAGAGCATGGCTTCCATAGATTATTTATTCATTTGGTAGTAATGGCTATGGAGGTAGATAAGCCAGATTTTCTTATGTGGTTTTATAATTGATAAGGACAATTTTGCAAAGAGAAGTTTGGGTGCTTCCTTAAGACACTTTGGCTGTCTTCCTCTAAATATATGATGAGCCCCATTTCACTTATCTCTCAAATCCCTCCTCCAAAGCTTTTACTTTGAGGATGGTTTCTGGATACGGTAACACTTTGCTTCTGAAGATGATTCTGTGGATTGGATGCTGTTTGGCAGCCAATTCTCTTTTTTTCTCTGTGGGCTCTAAGTGGAATATCTTGAAATACTCATGATACATGACTCTCTTTTCAATTATATTATTTTTGGATGCATGTACCAGATACACTTGTATTAATTAGTTCTGCATATCCTTCTTAAGTTTTTCTCACTTCTAAAATTGGAAGAGCCAAATTATAGACATGGTAAAGTTTGACTCTGACTGTGGTTGGGCTTAAATTAGTTGCTCCAAATAATTTTTTGTCTTCAGTATATTTTCATTTTCAATCCTGTGTCATGTTTTATGTTCTGTGATTGACTGGTTTCCATTTTCAGTAATGAATAATCAACTGTGGGTTCCTTTGGGCTGTTGATATTTCTGTTTGTATTACTCTGTGTATTTAAATATTTACATAAGACTATATCTGTATATTTCTTATCTTGAATTATTACTTCTGTGGGTTCTGATGTCAAAAATTCCTTTTTATTTAGTTTATTATCATAAATGTAGGGTTTTGTCCAATCTAATATTAATTTTTTTGAGATTCTCTTTTTAGAACTAAAGCCACATCTTTCTGATAGATAAGAATTAGTCTCCAGAGGCTTGCACCATTATTATTATTATTATTATTTCAGAGTATTACGGGGGTACAAATGCTTTGGTTACATAAACTGCCTTTGCACCTCCCGAGTCAGAGCTACAAGCGTGCCCATCCCCCAGACAGCACACACTGCATCTGTTAGGTGTAAATTTACCCATCCTCTTCTGCTCCCTTCTATCTGCCTGACACCCTATGAATGTTACTTCCCATATGTGTACATTAGTATTGATTGATTAGTACCAATTTAATGGTGAGTACATGTGGTGTTTGTTTTTCTATTTTTGTGATACTTCACTTAGAAGAATGGGCTCCATCTCCACCCAGGATAATACAATAGGTAGTTCACCATTTTTTTATGGCTGAGTAGTACTCCATGGTATACATATACCACATTTTATTAAGCCACTCATGTATTGATGGGCACTTGGGTTGTTTCTACATCTTGCTTGCACCATTATTGAATCACTAAATATTTATTGAATCCATCCTCGTCTCTTCACTCTCCAACACTCTTAGATGACAATTTCATGTAACACCTCCTCCCCTAGCAACACTCTCAGCTTTTTATTTCACTGAGAAAATAGAAGCAATCAGAAGAGAACCTGGACAAGCTACCCACAACATCTACTCACCTCCTTGCCTCTGTTCTCATATACTCTGCCTTCTCTCCTATTTACTCTAATGAACCATTCATGTTCCCCACAAATGCCAACATCTCTGTTCTGCCAAGATCCCTTCTTTTCTGGTCTACTTGAAGAAATTGCTCTGGTGATTCTTTGCTCCCCTCGCTCCTTAGTAAGCTTTCCCTATCAAGTGGGTCTTACTGGCCTGCAAACATGTAGATATATCTTTCACCTCTAAAAAACCTCTCTGTTGACGCCACATCCTCCTCTAGCTACCACTCTGTTTCTAGCCTTTTAAAAAAATACATTTAAATTTGTATACTGTAAAATTCACTCTGTCAATCTGTTGTCCAGAGTTACTGTATTATTTTGCATTCCCACCAGCAATCTATGAGATTTACAGTTGCTCCACTTTCTTGTAGGTACATGGTATTGTCAGTTTCTTTTCCTTTTCTTTTTTCTTTCTCCTCCTTCTCCTTTAACTCTTCCATCTTTTAAATATTAGACATTCTATTAGGTTTATACTGATATCTCATTATGGTTTTAATTTGTATTTCACTAATGACTAATAATGTTGAACATCTTTCCATGTACTTATTTGCTATCAATATATCTTTTTTGGTAAGGTGTTTGTTGAAATATTTTACCCATTTTATATGGTGCTATTTGATTTCTTATTGTTGAGATATGAGGGATTTTAATATATTTTATATACAATCTTCTGTTGGATATGTGATTTGTGAATATTTTCTCCTAACCTTCAGCTTATCCTTTCATTCTCTTAACAATTTTTTGCAGAGATAAAAGTTTTTAATTTTGATTCCTTAAAAAAGGAATGCTTTTGATGTCAAACCTAAGAACTGTTTTTTTTTTTAACCCAAGGTCAAGAAAATTTTCTCCTATATTTTATTTCAGATATTTTATAGCTTTACAGTTTACATTTGTGTCTGTGATCCATTTTTGGTTAATTGTTGAACAACGTGTGAGGTGTAGATTGAGGTTCAATTTTTTTTTCCATATGGGTGTTTAGGTGTTCTAGCATCACTTGTTGAAAGAACTATACTGTCTCCATGGAACTGTTTTGCACCTTTGTTAAAATCCCATTGTGTTCACATTTGTGTAGATCTATTTTTGAATTCTCTATTCTTTTCTTTTAATCTATGTGCCTTTTCTTTTGCCAATAAAACTCTGTTCATTACTTGTCTGAATCCTCAAAGTTTTTTTTTTTTTCCAAAATTGTCTTGGCTATTCTAGTTCCCTTGTCTTTACATATAAGTTTTATAATCAGCCTTCTTTATCCCTGGTTATTTTTCTTATTCTTAAGTCTACTTGTCTAAAATTAATATGATCACTTTCTTTGGTTAGTATTTGCATGATATATCTTTCCATCTTTTTACTTTTGTTCTTTCCCCTGTTATTTCCATTCTTCTATGGGCTCATTCATTGAATTTTTAATTTTTAGTCATGGTATTGTTTACTTGTAAATTTCCAGTTGATTTTTCAAAAAGTTTCTATTTCTTTGCTAAAAACTTCTTTTTTCATTAATTTCCAGAGTATTTACCTTATTTCACGTTTTCCTGCCATTTGTGGTTTTAATTCAACATTTTATATGATTCCATTTTCTCTCCTTTATTAGCATATCAGTTTCAGTTATACTTTTTTTTTTACCTAGAATTTGCAATATACATTTACAATTAATTCAAGTCTTCTTTCAAATAACATTATACTGCTCCAGGGGTAGTGTGAGTACCTTAATGATAACAAAGCCATCTTAATTCCTCTCTCATCTTGTATCATTGCTGCCACCCCTTTCACTTACACATAAATATACGTAAGTATAAATGTATGCATACATACAAGCATACATAACCCAATACATTGTTGCTATTATGATTTTGAACAACCTATTGTCTGTTAGATCAGTCAAACATAAGAAAAATAAAAGTTTTGACTCTAATAAGCTCAATTAGAAATGAAAAAGAGAGGTCACAACTGATATCACAGAAATATAAAACATCATCTTTGAATACTATAAAACCATGAAAACGTGGAGGAAATGGACAAATTCTTAGAAACACACAACCTCCCTAGGCTCAATCAGGAAGAATTAGAATTCCTAAACAGACCAATATCAAGCACTGAAATTGAAGCAGTAATAAAAACTCTTCCATAAAAAAAAAGTCCTGGACCAGATGGGTTCACACCTGAATTCTACCAAACCTACAAAGAAGAACTGGTGACTGTACTGCAGAAATTATTCCATAACATCAAGAAGGATGGAATCCTTCCAAACTCATTCTACGAAGCAATATCACCTTGATACCAAAGCCAGGAAAGGACACAACAAAAAAAGAAAACTACAGACCACTATCCCTTATGAATATAGATGCAAAAATTCTCAATATAATCCTAGAAAACCGAATTCAAATGTACATCAGAAAAATAATTCATCATGATCAGGTGGGCTTCATCCCCGAGAGGCAGGGATGGTTCAACATATGCAAATCTATAAATGTAAGTCACCATATAAATAAAAGCAAGAACACAGACTATATGATCCTCTCAATAGATGCAGAAAAGGCTTTTGACAAAATTCAGCACCCTTTTATGATAAGAACTCTTAACAACATAGGCATAGATGGCTCATACCTCAAATTATTAAAGCCACATATGATAAACTCACAGCCAATATCACACTGAATGGGAAAAAATTGAAAGCATTCACCCTTAAAACTAGAACCAGATAAAGTTTCCCACTATCTCCACTTCTATTCAACATAGTGGTGGAAGTTCTTGCCAGAGCGATCAGATAAGAGAGAGGAATCAGGGGTGTCCAAATGGGGGCAGAAGAGGTCAAACTTTCACTCTTCGTGGACGATATGATATTATATCTAGAAACCCCAAAGATTCAACCAAGAGATTACTGGAATTGATAAATGAATTCAGCAAACTCTCAGGATACAAAATCTATGCACAAAAATCAGTAGCCTTCATATATGCCAATAACAGTCAAGCTGAGAAACAAATCAAAGACGCAATAGCTTTCACAATAGCATCAAAGAAAATTAAATATTTAGGAACATATTTAACTAAGGAGGTGAGAGACCTATGTAGAGAGAACTATGAAACACTGAGAAAAGAAATTGCAGAGGATGTAAACAGATGGAAAATCTTACCATGCTTTTGGATTTGTAGAATCAACATTGTAAAAATGTCTGTACTACCTAAAGTGATTTACAGAATCAATGCAGTCCCTATCAAAATACCAACGTTATTTTTTGCAGATCTAGAAGAAATAATTCCATGCTTCATGTGGAACCAGAGAAGACCCCATCTAGCCAAAGCAATCTTAAGAAAAAAGAACAATTTGGAGGCATCAATCTACCAGACTTCAAACTTTACTATAAGGTATAGTAACTAAAACAACACGGTATTGGCACAAGAACAGAGACATAGACCAATGGAACAGGACTGAGGACCCAGATATAAAACAATCCTCATACTATCATCTAATCTTTAACAAAGTATAAAAAAACATACACTGGGGAAAACAATCCCTATTTAATAAATGGTGCGGGAAAATTGGATAGCCACTTGTAGAAGACTGAAACAAGATCTACACCTCTCACCCCTCATAAAAATCAACTCACAATGGACAACAGACTTAAACCTAAGACAGGAAACCATAAGAATTCTAGAAGAAAATGTTGGAAAAGCTCGTATAGACATTGGACTAGGCAAATAATTTATGAAGAAGACCCCCAAAGCAATCACAGCAACAACAAAAATAAATAAATGGGACCTCATCAAATTAAAAAGCTTCTGCACAGCCAAGGATACAATCACTAGAGTGAACAGACAACCTACAGAATGGGAGAAAATGTTTGCATGCTACACATCTGATAAAGGGCTGATAACCAGAATCTATACAGAACTTAGGAAAATCAACAAGAAAAAATCAAACAACCCCATTAAGAAATGGGCAAAGGACATGAACAAAAACTTTTCAAAAGAAGACAGAATAATGGCCAGCAAACATATAAAAAATTGCTCAACTTCTCTAATCATCAGGGAAATGCAAGTCAAAACCACAATGAGATATCACTTAGCTCCAGTGAGATTGGCTTATATCAAAAAGTCCCAAAACAACAAATGTTGATGGGGATGCAGACAGTTAGGAACACTCATACACTGCTGGTGGGACTGCAAATTATTATAACTTCTATGGAAAGTAATATGGAGATACCTCAAAGAACTAAAAGTAGAAGTACCATTTGATCCAGCAATCCCACTACTGGTTATTTCCCCTAAGGAAAAAAAGACATTCTATAATAAAGACATCTGTACTCGAATGTTTATAGCAACACAATTCACAATTGCAAAGATGTGGAAACAACCCAAGTTCCCATCAATTCATGAGTGAATTAATAAAATGTGGTATGTATACCATGGAGTATTACTCAGCAATAAAAGACAATGGTGAATTAACACATCTGGTATTATGCTGGATGGAGCTAGAGCCCATTCTTCAAAGCAAAGTATCATAAGAATGGAAAAACAAGCGCCATTGGTATTTACCCTCAAATTGGTACTAACTGATCAATACTTATGTGCCCACATGGCAATGATATTCATCAGGGGTCAGGCAGGTGGGAGGGGGTAGAGGGGATGGGAAAACTCTCACCTTATGGGTGCGGGGCACACAGTTTGGGGGATGTCCATGATTGTAGCTGTGACTTGGGCAGTACATAGGATATATATGTAACCAAAGTGTTTGTACCCCCATAATATTCTGAAATAAAAAAAATAAATAATAAAAAAAAGAAAAATAAAAGTTTTCATTTTACCTCCACTTATTTCTTCCCCTATGTTTTTCTCTTCTTTATGTAAATCCAAGTTCCTGACTTTTATCTTTTTCCATTTGTCTAAAGAATTTCTTTTGACATTTCTTGCAAGGCAGGTCTACTGGCAATAAATTCCCTCAATTTTTGTTTGTCTGAGAAGTCTATTTCTCCTTCACTTTTGAAGGATAATTTTTCAGGGTAGAGAATTCTAGATTGGTGATTTTCTTCTGTGAACACTTAAAATATTTCACTTCACTCTTGTCTTGCTTGCATGGTTACTGAGGAGAAATCAGATGTAATTCTTGTCTTTGTGCTGTTGTAGGTAAGGTGCTTTTTACTTTTGGCTTCTTTCAGGATTTTTAATTTATCTTTGATTTTCTGTAGTTTGAGAATGATATGCCTAGGTATAGGTGGTTGTTTTTTTTTTTGTTTTTTTGTTTTGCATTTATTCTGCTTGATGTTGCCTGAGCTTCCTGGATCCGTGGTCTGTGGTTTGGTGTCTGACATTAATTTGGGGGAAATTCTCAGTCATTATTGTTTCAAATGTTTCTTCTGTTCCTTTCTTTTTTCTCCTTCTGGAATTCCCATTACATGTGTTATACCTTTTGTGGTTATTCCTCAGGTTTTGGATATTCTGGATTTTTGCAGTGTTTTTTTCTCTTTATTTTTCACTTTTGGTGGTTTCTATTGTGAGATCCTCAAGCTCAGACATCCTTTCTTCAGCCATGAACAGTCTATCAATAAGCCCATCAAAGGCATTCTCCATGTCTGTTACAGTGGTTTTTGTCCTCTAGCATTTCTTTTTGGTTACTTTCTTAGAATTTCTGTCTCTCTGCTTATATTGCCCATCTGTTTTTGCATGCTGTCTACTTTATCCACTAGAGTCCTAAGCATCTTAATCATAGTTGTTTTTAATTCCTGGTCTGGTAATTCTAGCATCCCTGTCTTTTAGAATATATTGTAATTTTTTTTTTGATAGCCAGACATGATATACTTAGCATTGGTTTTCATGTAGATCTGTGCACACAGATTTCTGCTTCAGCAAGCCAAGATTCTTTGCATTCAAAGAGCTGTTGAGCTCTCCAAGTTTTGGGCCAATGGTTTGCCCTGTGACCCCACCTCTCTGGTGGATCTAAGAAGAGTTGTTGAATTTTCAGTTTGTTTAGCCTTTTACTTGTTGTTAAGATGGATAATGACTTCTCTCACTTGTGTGCCAAACTGGAAACCAGAAGTTTCAACTATACTTTGCAGCAGTCCCCAACCTTTTTGGCACCAGGGACCAGTTTCATGGAAGATAATTTTTCCATGGAGTGGTGGTGCAGGGGGAGGCGTAGCTCAGGCAGTGATGTGAGCGATGGGGAGCGGCTGTAAATATGGATGAAGCTTCGCTTGCTCACCTGCCGCTCACCTCCTGCTGTGCGGCTGGGTTCCTAAATTTCATGGAAAACAGTTTTTACACAGACGGTGGGGGGCGGGGGGGGGCGCGGGGTGAAAGGGGGTGAGGGGGAGCGGTGATGCGAGGACTGGTACCGGTCCGTGGCCCAGGGGTTGGGGACTGCAGGTTTATGGTACATGTTTGTAATGGTTGCTTTAAAGTCTTTTGTTTTACAGCTCCAACTTTTGGGTAATCTCAGAGCTGGCATTTATTTATAGTCTTTTCCCTGGAAATTGTTAAGATTTTTCTGGTTTTCTGTATGTTCAGTAAGTTCGGATGGTTTCCTGAAGATTTTGAATATTTTGCTATGAGACTCTGGATCATGTTAAAATCCTCTGGAGATTTTTTTTAAGATAGGCAGTCAACCAGGTTAGTTTCAGATTGCAAGCCCTGATTCATCTTCTGTGGGCTGTGGTTCTGATGTCAGTGCAGTTTTCAAAACCTTTCTAAAGCTCTTTGAGCCCACCCCATGTATGTACCACCCTGGGATTGGGGCAGTGGTATATACCATATTTCAGTTCTTAAAGCCTTTGTCATGCTGCTTTGGGTTTATTCCAAGCATGCATAGCTTGTGGGTGAAGCCAGGACAGATTCAGGATGTCTCCTTCTTTAGCTCTCTATCCCTCCTGTAATTTTTCCATACTCTCTAGCTCTCAGGGTCTCCTTTTTCTGTTTCTCTGTCTAAAAGATTAGGGTTTTAGTTCCTCTTCCCATGCTTTTGTACAATTCCTGCATCTGTGTGCGCCTTGGCAGTGAAATGACAAGAGACAAAGGAGAGAGAGAAAAATAACAAATATCCTGTTTTTCTCCCCCACCTCCAACTCTTTGAAGCACAGAGACTTCTTTTCCCAATTACTTTTGTCAGAAAGACTTTCTTTCAGACTTTTATATGCCTCCATGTGTCCTAATACCTGTCCAGGTACTGCAAGAGGGCAGCCTCATGACTGAGGCTTGCCTGGGCTGGGCCTGCACAGTCAAATTAATAATAGTAACAGTAATAACCCCCTGGGATTTCTTCCCATAGTTACAGACCTGTGGAGTTTCCCTTTCCCAGTCTTCTGACAAAGGGTGGGGGAAAGAATTTTCCTTGGGTTTTTTTTCTGTCCATGGCAGTAGTGGAAATCAGGCTGCCCTAGAATCAAGGCTGGGAGGGAAAAACAAAACAGGAAACTCACTGCTGTATGATTGTTCTTCCAGTTTTGATTTCCTTTCCTATTATTTATATTAATTCCCTGCTATTATTTATATTTTGGAATCTTCAGATAGTTGCTCTATGTATTCTGCCCAGAGATTTTGGTTATAAGAAGTGAAAAATTACTTTGGTAGAATATTCTTACTCCATCTCAATTGGGACTAAACCTCTCTTCTTTCTTTTAGTGTGAAACTCTCCTGAAAGTTGTCAATACTAATTTTCTACAAAGTTTCTACTCCCCTTTCTCTCTTAAACCAAGTCCAATCACATTTTATTCCCTCTACTTTACTGCAACTGATCTTTTAAAGTTCTCCAAGGACCTTTGTATTACTAAATCCAATGGTCAATTCTCACACTTTATCATCTCTTATTGACCAATTAGTAGTATTTGGAACACTTGTCCCTTGCTCTTTCTTGAAAACATTCTTTGCTTCGCTTCTAGGATGGTACACTCTCCTAGTATTTCTGCTACTTACATCTCTTCTTCTTCTTAGTTTTATTTGCTATTTTCTTGACAACTTTCTGATATCTAAGTATTGGAGAGACAGGGTTGAGGCCTCATTTCTCTTATTTTTCCTATCTACATTCACTCCCAAAATTCTCTTGTTGCATACTTGAATTTAAATAATATCTTCATACACTAATAGCTCCTCAAATTATGTATCTAAAATGTTTTGCTTCCCTGAACTCCAGACTCACACATATAACTACCTACTTATCATTGCCACTTGGATGTCAAACTTAACTAGTCCAATAGGAGCTCTTCACCTTCCTCCCCAAATTGGCTTCTCATTCCATTTTAGCAAAAGGCACCTACATCTTGCCAGTTATTTAGGTCAAAATTCTTAGAAACAGCCTCAGGTTCTTCCCTTTCTCTCACCTGTTCATCTGATCCAACATCAAGTAATGTTGATTCTGCTGTCAAGTTATAATTGGAATCAAAGCACTTCTCACTCCTTCTACTGCTTTGTCTTCAAGCCACCATCATTTGTCTCCTGGATTATTGCAGCAGCCTCCTAACTAGTCTCCTTATTTCTCTTTTCTGCCTGATTACAGTCTTGTCAACATAGTGGCCCAAATGCTCCTGTGGAAACATGAGCCAGATCATGTCATTTCTCTCCTTACCTCAATCCCCTGGCTTTCCATGTCACTCAGAGTAAAAGTCAAAGTTCTTAAGGTGTCCTACAATGTCCTCCATGATCCACCTCCCTTCCTTCTGAGACCTCATCCACTTTTCTCCCCTCACTCACCCCAATCCAGATGCCCTGGCCTTGCTGTTCCCTTTGCCTTAGATAGCTGCCTGATTTGCTTCTCAGACCCCTTCAGGTCTTCAGCAAATGTTTCATTCTTACCAAAGCCTTCCCTTGCTACCTTAACTAAAATTTGTTCCTTTCCAACATTCTCTTTCCTGTTTCTCTATTTATTGGCTTTAAAAGCACTTATCCTACTTAGCATAATACTTAATGTGTTATTTATTTTCTGGTGTAGTTTCTGGCTCCCATCAGTAGAGTATCTTCAAGAAGATTTCTCAATGCTTGATAAATATTTGTTGAATGAAAAAAATGAATCTATTTTTGTTTATTTATTCTTAGGTCAAATTCCTTAGCAATCCATTCCTCACATAACAGTCACAGTGATATTTTAGAAACACAAACTCAAAGATTTCTCTGATAGCTTGAAATGAAAATAAGATCTTTAACTGCGCCTGCAAAGCACTGCATGATTTGACCCCTACTTACCTCCCAGACTTCATCTTGCTTCACTCATACCCTCACTACAAGTTCCAGCCACTCGCCTATCTTAAAGCTCTTGGAGAATATCATGTTCTTACCTGCCCCGGGGTCTTTACGTGTTTAGTTATTTCTGCTTAGAAAACCTCCACTCTCCATCTCGTTCTTTGGGTAACTTTAATTTCAGTCAGGGCTTAGTTTTTAAATGTAAGCACTTCATTGTTAAAACTGTTTTTGCTAAAGTAAGAGATGACGAAATATACTTGAAACATCAGAAAATTCAGTGACAGACAGTATGATATTTCCTAGCTTCATTAAACTAATTTTATACAGGGTGTTTGGTACTCTTTATATTTATTCAGAATTTTAGTATATTATTTGACTACAATATAGATTTTCACTTTGGTGTACTCACAGGTACAAGAATGTATCTCTATTTTGAGGCAAGAGATTAAGCATAAGAGGGGGAGACAGAGAGGATGAGAGATGCTGTAGTAAAGAGCCTCCCCTTGAGGCTAACGATACAAAGAGGAAGATGGTGCGATCCCTGCAAGCAAAAAGGAGTCTCTTTTATGCTCCAACCTTAAAACTGCCGGTCAATGTTACCTTATTGATCCTTGCAATGTCAGTAAAGTGTGTTAGGAGTTGTGTTTCTTTCTTTAATGTGTTTCTCAATTCTTTGGTGAAAGGAATGTCCTCTGGGTCTTCCTGGGGGAAATTAATGGAAAGAGATATATGGACAATAGCATATGATAAATCCACCCCAACATTACTCTCTCTCTGAGCATTTGGGTTTTTTTTTCTTTATATTATTGGGAATTTTTGGAATCTCAATTTCACTTTAAATGCATGATCTCTGGTAAGTGTACTCATATCAATAAATTAGGTCCTATACAAATCATATTCCATCCTCTTTGGTCTAACACTCTTAGCATCCATTCCCACATATAATACAGGTTTTTAGCAAAATAAATTATCTAAGCATTGCAATTATCTTAAAGTGTAAGTGAACTTGTCAGACATTGCACTATCCCCCTGGATCACTAGACTTTAGTTAGAGGAGTAGATGTAGTAAGGCCATCTCATTAATGCCTCTAGCAAAGCATCTGCTTCAGATGGGTTATCACAGGGTCTTCAAGAGAGGGAAGGTGAGTCTCCTCAGAAGAGACTCAGAGTGACTTGGAGAGCAATGTTCTCACTTTCTTCTAAGTCTACCCAGATGTCCTCATTTCAAGGATCTGCTTGCCAATCTTTTTCAACCAGTGTCCTGACTTTGACAAAGGAGACTGTGAGTCTGTGAATTCAACTTTTTTTTGAGGGGGAGGCATCATGTGGTCCTTGTTCTCAACACCTTTTATTTATTTACTTATTTTATTTCAAAATATTAAGGGGGTTATTAAGTTTTTGTTACATTGATACACTCTACAATACTGCAGTCAGGGATTTCAATGTGCCCGCCACCAGGACACTGTTCATTATACCTGATAGGTAAGTTTTTATCTTTTATCCCTCTCTCAGCCTCTCCCCTTCTTAGTTTCCAATGTGTTTTACGTCTTTTTGTGCCCATGTGCACCCATCGTTTAGCTCTCATTTATTAGTGAGAACATGTGGTGTTTGTTTTTCCATTCCTTAGATACTGCACTTAGGATTTTGGTCTCCAGTTCCATCCAAGTTGCTGCAAATGACATTATTTTATTCCTTTTTATGGCTGAGTAGTACTCCGTGGTGTATGTATACCATATTTTCTTTATCCACTCATGTATTGATAGGCACTTAGGTTGATTCCATATATTTGCAATTGTGAATAGTGCTGTGATAAACATTTGGCTGTAGGTGTCTTTTTGGGAAAATCATTTCTTTTCCTTTGGGTAGATACCTGATAGTGGGTATAGTTCTGGATTGAATGGTAGGTCTACTTTTAGCTCTTTGAGGAATCTCCATACTCTTCTCCATACAGGTTGTAATAATTTGCACTCCTACCAACAGAATGTAAGTGTACTTTTTCTCTGCATCCATGCCAGCATTTGTTGTTTTTTGACTTTTTAATAATGACCATTCTGACACAGGTAAGATGGTATCTCAATGTGGTTTTAATTTGCATTTCCCTGATGATTAGTGATATTGAGACATTTTTTCATATATGTGTTGGCCATTTGTCTGTATTCTTTTGAAAAAATTCTGTTCATGTCTTTTGACCACTTATTGATTTTTTTTTTTCTGTTTTGTTTGCGTTCCTTGTAGATTCTGGAAATTAGTCTTTTGTCAGATGTATAGCTTACAAATATTTTATCCCTCTCTGTAGGTTTCCTGTTTACTCTGTTAATTATTTCTTTTGCTATGCAGAAGCTTTTTAATTTAATTAAATCACATTTATTTATTTTTGTTGCTACTGTATTTGCCTTTGGGGTCTTAGTCACAAATTCTTTGCCTAGGCTGATGTCTAGAATGTTTTCCTACATTTTCTTCTAGAATTGTTATGGTTTCAGGTCTTACATGTAAGTCTTTATTGCACCTTGAGTTAATTTTTATATATGGTGAGAGATATGGGTCCTGTTTCATTCTTCTTCATGTGGCTATCCAATTTTCCCAGCACCATTTATTGAATAGGATGTACTTTCCCCAGTGTATGTTTTTGTCTGCTTTGTCAAAGATCAGTTGATTGTAGCTATATGATTTTATTTCTGGGTTCTCTATTCTGTTCCACTGGTCTATGTCTCTACTTTTATACCAGTACCATGCTGTTTTGGTTACTGTAGCCTTCTAGTATAGTTTGAAGTCTGGTAGTTTGATGCCTCCACATTTGTTCTTTTTGCTTAAGATTGCTTTGGCTATTAGGACTCTTTTTTGGTTCCAAATGAAGTTTAGGATTATTTTTTCTAGATCTGTGAAGTAAGATTTTGGTATTTTGATGGGAATTGCATTGAATCTGTAAATTGCTTTGGGCAGAATGGAGATTTTAACAGTGTTGATTCTACCATTCCATGAGCATGGGATATTTTTGTATTTGTTTGTGTCATCTATGATTTCTTTTATCAGTGTTTTGTAGTTCTCCTTGCACAGATCTTTCATTTCCCTGGTTAAATATATTCCCAAGCATTTTATTTTCTTCATAACTATTGTAAATGACATTGCATTCTTGATTTGACTCTCAGCTGGACTGTTATTAGTGTATAAAAATGCTAGATATTTGTGTACATTGATTTTGTAAACTGAGACTTTGCTGTATTTGTTTATCAATTCTAGGAGTCTTTTGATGGATTCTTTAGGGTTTTCTAGATGCAGGATCATATAGTTGGCAAACAGGGATAGTTTGGTTTCCCCTTTCCTGATTTTGGTGTCCTTTATTTCTTTCTTTTGCCTGATTGGTCTGGCTAGGACTTCCAGTACTATGTTGCATAGAAGTTGTGACAGTGGGCACCCTTGTCTTGTTCCAGTTCTTAGGGGGAAAGCTTTCAACTATTCCCCATTCAGTAAAATGTTGGTTGTGGGTTTGTTGTGTATGGCTTCTATAATTTTGAGATATGTTTCTTCTATGCCTACTTTGTTGAGGGTTTTCATCATGAAAGTGTGCTGGATTTTGTTGAATGCTTTTTCTGCATCTATTAAGATGATCATATGGTCTTTGTTTTTGTTTCTATTTATGTGGTGAATCACATCTATTAATTTGTGTATGGTGAACCATCCTTGCAACCTTAGGAAGAAACCCACTTAATCAAGGTGAATTATCTTTTTGATGTGCTGCTGAATTTGATTTTTTAGTATCTTGTTGAGGATTTTTGCATCAATACTCATAAAAGATACTGGTCTGTAGGTTTTTTTTGATTGTTTTTGTTGTTCGGTCATTTCCTGGCTTTGGTATCAAGGTGATACTTGTTTTGTAGATTGAGTTAGGGAGGATTCCCTCCTTCATGTTATGGGTTGGTGCTTGTTCTTCTTTATAGGTCTGGTAGAATTTGGCTGTGAATACATCTGGTCCAGGGATTTTTGTTGTTGTTGTTGTTGGGAGGTTTTTAATTACTGCCTCAATCTCACTGCTAGTTATTGTTCTGTTCAAGATTTCTAGTTTTTCCTGATTCAGGCTTGGAAGGTTGTGTGCTGCCAGGAACTTATCCATTTCCTCTAGATTTTCTAGGTGGGTGTAGAGCTTTTTGTATTAGTCTTGGATGATTTTTTGTATTTCTGTGGTATCAGTTTGAATGTACCCTTTTTCATCTGTGATTGAGATTATTTGAGTCCTTTCTCTTGTATTTATGGTTAATCTGGCTAACAGTCTATTGATTTTGTTTATATTTTCAAAGAACCAACTTTTTCTTTCATTTATCCTTTGTATTGTCCTTTTGTTTTCCATTTCATTTATTTATGCTCTGAACTTTGGTATTTCTTTTCTTCTGCTAACTGGGTTTGGTTTGTTTTTATTTTTCTAGTTCTTGGAGATGCGACATCCGGTTGATAATTTGTGATCTTTCTGTCTTTTTGATGTAAGCATTTAAGGCTATGAGTTTCCTCCTTATCACTGCCTTTGTTGTATCCCATAGATTTTGAAAGCTTGTGTCCCTGTTGTCATTCAGTTTGAAGAATCTTTTGATTTCCATCTTAATTTCGTCATTGACACAAGGATCATTCAGTAGCAGGTTGTTTAATTTCCATGACTTGTGTGGATTTGAGAGTTTCTCTTGGAATTGATTTCTGGTTTTATTCCATTTTGGTCTGAGAAGATAGATGGTATGATTTTGATTTTTCTGAATTTGCTGATACTTGCTTTATGGCCTAGGATATGATCAATATTAAAAAATTCCATGTGCTGATGAGAAGAATGCATATTCTGCAGTTTTCAGGTACAGTATGTAAATGTCTGTTAGGGCCATTTGTTCTAAAGTTGCATTTAAGTCCAACATTTCTTTGTTGATGTTCTGCTTCGATGATCTTTCCAGTTTTGTCAGTGGGGTATTGAAGTCCCCAGTGATTTTGATGCTACTGTTTATTCCTTTGCTTAGCTTTAGTAGAATTTGCTTTATGAATCTGGCAGCTCCTGTGTTAGGTGCATAAATATTTAGGAATCTTATGTCTTCTTGTAGAATTGTTCCTTTTATCATTATATAATGACCAACTTTTTCTTTTTTCTTTCAACCATTATGGATTTAAATTCAATTTTATCTGATATGAGAATGACTACATCAGCCCTCGTTTGGTTTCCATTTGCTTGGCATATTTTTTTCCATCCATTTTTTTGAGTCTTTGTGTGTTCTTGTGAGTTGGTGGGTTTCTTGGAATGACATATACTTGGGCAGTGATTTTTCATCCATTCAGCCAGTTTATGTCTTTTAATTGGAGTGTTAAGATCACTCATGTTCAGTGTTAGTATTGATATGTGGGTACTGTTCCGTTCGTCATGTTGAATGATACTTTGTTGCTTAGTTTTACCTCTTGTGCTATTTTTTATAAAAGCTGTGAGCTTTAGTTTTCAGATATATTTACACTGGTAGGTATCTATTGTGCTTTTCCATGTATAGTGCACTATTGAGCACTTCCTGTAGGGCAGATTTAGGAACACAAATTCCCTTAGTGTTTGCTTGTCTGGAAAAGTCTTTATGAAACTTAGTTTTGTAGGATATAAAATTTTTGGCTGGCAGTTTTTCTGTTTAAGAAGATTAAAAATGTGTCCCCAATTCCTTCTGGCTTATAAGGTCTCCACTGAGAAGTCTGTAGTTAGTCTGATGGGCTTTCATTTATAGGTTAGTTGTTGCTTTCATCTTTAAGCTTGTAGAATTTTCTTCTTCATCTTGACTTTGGCCAGTTTGATGACTATGTGTCTTGGAGATGTCCTATTTGCTATGAATCTTCCTGGTATTTGATAACAATTTTGTATCTGGATATCTGAATCTCTGGTGATACCAGGGAAGTTTTCCTCAATAATTCCCATGAACAGGTTTTCCATGCTTTTTGCTTTCTCTTCTTCTCCCTCAGGGATACTATAATTCATATATTGGTTTGCTTTACATAGTCTCATATTACTCTGAGTGGTTGTACAGTTTTCTTTATTCTTTTTTCTGTATCTTTGACTGACTGGATTAGTTTGAAAACTTTGTCTTCAAGCTCTGAAATTCTTCTGCTTGGTCTAGTCTGTTGTTGAAGCTTTCTGCTGTATTTTGAAGTTCCCTAAGTGACTCCTGCATTTCTTTGAGTTCTGTTATATCCTTTCTCATGTTGTCTATCTCTTTTGTGACTTTTTCATTTTTTTATACGTGTCCTGAAATTTTTTTTTAGCGTCTTTGTGTTGGCTTTCAACATTCTCTTCAATTCCATTCATCTTATTGGCCATCCATATTCTGAATTCCATTTCTGACATTTCAACAATTTCCTTTTGGTTGGAGTCCATTGCTGTGGGTCTATTTGATCCTTTGAGGGTGTCAAATTTGCTTATTTTTTCATGTTGCCTGAGGTTTTTTTATTGCTGATTTCTTCTCATCTGAAACCTTTTCTCTCAGTTTAGGGTAAATAGGTTCTGCTCCTGTTCTCCCTTGCTGGGAACTCTCCTATCTAGTGAGAAGAAGGAGAGGTCCCTAGGTGGCGATTATGCATCCTATTCCAGAAGATTGATCTGGTAGGGGAGGGGCAGAGGCACCAGGATCTTGTAATGTAGCTGTTATATGTTGTCTCATTCTTTTGTGATTGTCACAGTCCAAGCCAGTGCTGGGGGATCTTCATGTGGAGTGATTGGTCCCTAGCTGCTGTTGGAAGCTCAGTCAGGGAGTTGGGTGAGTCCCTTTCCATGGAGGCAGGTGTTGTGAGAGATTGCTCTGCCTGGATTTCCTCATGGCAGTGGCAGTGGCTGCTTGGTGAGGCTATTTGGGTGGTGGCTACAGGTGTCAAGCTGCAGGCATTCACTCCACCCAAGTCTAGATGTAATGGTGATATGTGGTGGGGGGTGGCTTGTGGCTAATGGGTCCATGGTGGAGGGCTGGACCATAGGCATTGTGTGCTGCTGCAGGGGTATGGCCTGCTGGCCAGCACACAAAACCAAGGTACATGGCCTGCAACATGGCATTGGGGTCTGCAGGGGTATAGCCTGCCAGTTGGCATGCAGGGGAAGGGGGAGTGCTCTGCTGCATGGTGTGTGGTTCCACGGGGTGTGGGCCTTGGTGAGATGGTGCACTGGGTGGGGGGGGCTTGTTCCACTGGTTTGCAGGTGGGGCCATGTGGTCTGGGCTGCTGGATGGCTGGGGCTTTCTTCTCACACAGATTCCTCTGGTGCTACTACTGTGTGACCTCTTGAGTGGTGTTGACACCCGCTTTATTCAAATTCTCTGGTGGTGGAGGGTGGTACTTGGCTCCCAGTCATGGGCATGTAAGAATATCTGCTGTCCTTGCTCCCTGCCTGGCCCAAAAAGGAGGGCCCATGTGAGGGCAGTTGCAGTGAAGCTGATTCCTGTGTGGACTGGGAGATCTGGACCTGAGAGCTCAAAGTGGCATCAGCCGTGGCAACCCAGGAACAGAGGCCAGCAGGTCCCTGCTGAGCCTGTTCTCTGATGCAACTTTACTAGACAGTCTCTAAAGAGTTCCCTGATTAGCATGGAGGCCCATAGTGGTGGTGGGGGCCCCCCACAGCTCAAGATGCAGTCCATATGGGGAGCATGAGGCTCTGGGGCTCTCTCCTTTATCCCTTCCCCACATGTAGGCATCTCCCCCGGGTACCCTCTGATCTTGACAAGTGGATCTCCCCATCCCCATCTCCTTCACTCTGAGTGTCTCCCCTTGCCTCTCTGATGACTCACAGTGCTCTCTCCAGGAGGGTCCATTGGTAGATGGGCATCTGCTTGCAACCTTCAATCCTCTCCTTGAGAATGGTGTGTGCAAGCTGCTTCTAGTCCACCATCTTGACCCCTCCTCTGGATTCAACTTCTGTTGTAATTCTTCAATCTGCATAATTAAGTTTTATGTCTGATTTTAAGCAATGTCTATCACCTTTAAGAAATAAAAGATTCTCTTAGGACTGCCATAGAAGTTCTCATTTTCTTGAACTGAGAATTAAAAAGTCCTGAGCTTGTTTATTTCATTTTGTAAGCTTTCCAGGAGGCATAAATAAATAAATACAAATAAATTTCATTCTACAGTTTCATAGTCATCAATATTACTATAAAGGTCAAGTGCAGGAGTCTACTGGTTTTTCATGCACCTCATTTCACTGTATTACTGGTGATAACTTAGTAAGACATGATGGTACTGCATGACAAAGTTCATCAGTATCCCATTTTTAGTTTACAGGCAGTTTAACACAACATTTAAAGTTAATGGCATAAAAAAGTCAGTCCTAAGATTTTATCTTTGAGAATCTATTTCCTGATCTCACTCATAGTGGCTAATTGCTGTACCAGTTGGGTCCAGTCAGGAAAAAGAAATTGCACTAGGAATTTCTACATTGTGAGTTTATTACTGAGAATTGAATACATAAGTATCAGAGAGTTGACAAATCAAAATCATAACGTGGAAGTCACCCAGATAAAACATTTTCAGGAAGCAGCTGCCATCCCTGAGGCTGAGGGAACAAAAGGTTATCATAACCTAGGATTTTGGATGAGGGGTCCTGCAGAGTTGAGTCTCAGACCTTTGCACATCTGGCTGATGCTGGTACTTCTAAGGGGGTGTAAAGAAGTTGATTCTGTGAGCATTGAAAGTTATATCCAACAGTGGGTAGAACCAACTGTTGATGTTGAGATGAATTGCCACTGCTCTGGCAATATAGACAGAAACAGTGGGGAAAAAAAGACAGTAAAGCCCTTCTCCACTCTTTCTGCCTTCCAAACTCACTGCCCTTTATTGCCTCCTATTGACAGACCTAACTTGAGCTGGCTAGAAAATCAGTCTGGAAAATGTAATTTGCACAGTCCTAGCTCATGCATTACATAAAAGAATATAGAAAAGTGGATTTGGAGCTGAAGGACAATAGGTACCTAACAGGCATGCAAATATTCAGTGAAAGTGTTATAGAAACAGTGATTTTTAAAAAAATACCATGTAGGGGATGAGTAGGAGTTAGGCCAAAAGGAGGGAAAAAGATTTCAGTCAGAGGGAATGACTTATGCAAAGGCCAGGAAGGAGAGAGAATGGCACTTTTAGGCAACTAAATGGTGGAAAATGAAACTCATGTTACTTTCTTTATACAACCCAGGAAAAGTGGATTGTATAAAGAAAATGTCCTGTACATTCCTGTTTAGGGGTTAAGACCAAAACAATGGTTTTTAGGTTACTGATGATGTATTCCTGATATTACTGCAATAATAGAGATTTACAGGTTAATAGACTTTTTACATTTCCCAAATTTAGTGTCTAAAGAGGCTGCAAAACAATTTGGCTAATGTTTATAATTTTGTCTTTACCTTCTGTTCCTATTCTTTCTCTCTCCCTCTCTCTCCCTTTCTCTCTCTCTGTGTCCCTCTCTCTCTCTCTATATATATACACAGTCTGTCCTCTGTATCTGCAGGTTCTGCATCATCTGTGGATTCAATCAACCTTGGATCAGAAATATTCTGTAAAAAAGAAAAAAATAACATTACAACAATAAAAATAGAGTATAAGAACTATTTATATTGGGTTTACATTTTATTAGGTATTATAAGTAAGCTAGAGGTGAGTTAAAATGTATGAGAGGGTGTGTGTAGGTTAACATGTAAATAATGTAAATACTATACCATTTTATATAAAGGACTTGAGCACCGTTGGATTTTAGCATCTATAGGAGGTCCTGGAACAAATCCTGCATGAATACCATGGGACAACTGTGTATCTACCTATACTATATATCTATATCTATATGTGTGTGTATATTAGTACATGTATAATATATATAATGCACACATATACACACACACAGAGATATATATTTTTTTGATTTTTGGAATAAGAAAAATTAAAGCCAAAAGGAAAACCAGGTTCATGTAGCTTTACTTTTTTTTGTTTTAGGTATTTATTTTTCATAGAAAATCATCTAGGAAAGGTAATATGCCTTATGTTTCCAAAGTTTACAATCATGTCTTTTCTCTCCTAGTGAGAAGAACTATCTTAAATACCTTGATGTTGTAAAGTAATTTCAGCTTGTGTGACTGCAGCCCAGTGTTTTCAGAGGACTTTAATCACCACTCACTTTTAATGGAATCAAGGGAGTAAACCCTTGAGAACAAGGGGTGTTCATGAATGATACATGTACCTGATCTGCTATACCTGCAGTCTTAAGGAAAGGGGAAAGAATGCCTAGATTGGTTGCTTAACTTCGGCTACTGTGCTTTACTCCTTAGATCTGTGCTTAAATAGATGTCTGGAGTTGATACTTAAGTACCAATATCCTGTGGCTAATAATGCCATGCAAACCATTTCTGAATTTTACTTTCCTTTGAACTCATTGAAGCCTCAAATTCCTCAGAGCTGGGTTGCTCTATGTACTGAGTACATCATACATGGCACATTAGCTATAGACTAGTGTGCTTATTTATGGATATATGATTTTGTTTAATCATCTATCATCACTGACTGTCAGAAATAGAGGTTTACTGTGGTTATGTGACTTCCTGATGTCTCTCTTTATGCCTTTAGGATCTAAAAAACTGGACAATACTTTTTTCCTCTCTTTAATTTTTCTTATTGTCACCTCGTACACATTAGCTGTGGTTAATTAAGAAAGGCTTTTTCAACCCTACTACTTTCTTTCCTTACACAGTATGAAACTAAGGCATCCAGCTTACCTAATTTTCTCCTTCATTATTAAAAAAATAAGAAGCTCAATTAGAAAAAGAAAAGAACTCATTATGTCTCTTCCCAGGTGTCTGCGTTTATTAGAAGGGTTTATTTCTAACAGAACTGGGGGAGAGATGAAAACACATTTTAGAATGGTGGGTGCCTTGGTAAAAGTATGACCATGTCTTTCTAGAGGGTATATTAGAGATCACAATTGTTCATTAGTGATTGGCCCTGAGTAATTAAGAGATAAATTAGAAGAAGGGATAGAAGTGTCTTCAAATTCTAGTAAAGAAAAATCACAACAATGAATAAATAAATATGTTCTGATGAATAAATGAGCACATTTATGCTTTACTATATCTGAATTTCAATGACATGCTCTGCAGATAATCTTGAAGCATTTATTAATAATAGAATAAGATTATATTCAAAGCAAAAAGCTTTGTATTGTATTCAATACAAAAGATTGTATTCAAAGTGAAAAAGCTGCTAAGTAGTTCTGCACTGTGAAGAGTGGCATCAGGCACATCCCCACAGGACTTGGTAAGAAGAGACAGCATCAATAGCTTTAGCACACCTGGCGCACCTCTTTACCTGCCCTTTATCAGTCTACCTAAGTCTAGACGGGAGGAAATAAAAGGATCTTTGGGACAACTGAGTTTCAGTCTGTGAGAGAGTACTGTAAATTCTCCTTTCTTTTCTTTTGGGGGAAGAGAGGAGGATATTTTCATAAAAGCCAAGTGAAGGGGCTGCATTCCAAGAGATCCACTCACAGAGACTGGAAGTGTCTGAAGAAGGTGTGAGTGGTGTTTGAATTGTGGGTTGGATGTTTACTTATGCAGTGGAATTATTAATCCCTTCATGTGCCTGTTTGAAAACAGGATGTAGAAAGTGTGAGGGTAGGGGGCAGAGAGTTGAGCATTAGGGAAGTCACACTTCCAGTGTTTGCTAGGTAAAGGATGATGATTCTTCCATGGATGAGGTGGGCACTCTTAAAGGGTTGCTGTCATGTTGCAGTCGTGTTGCTGAAAGCAAGAAGTCCCAGAATGTATCACTGAGGGGTGGGAAGTCAGGGTGGATTGGATGAAGTCCAATGAGTAGACGGTCTACATCAAGGAACTGAGTGTTCTCTCCAGGGCTTCCTGAAGAATCTGCACATGCTGCCTGTGTGAGAGCATGAGGCCTTGAATGTCCCTGACACAGAGACAGCAGCAACAGTCGTGGAGGATGAGCAGCGGCACCAGTGACGTCAGAGACATTCCTCCCCTTTCCTCTTATCTTCTCCAAGGCCCCAGACCATAGAGAGGACAGGAAGGCCCAGAGGAGGGAGGAGGTAGAGGTGGAGAAGTGGAAAAGCTTGTCATTCTCCAAGTGCTGGCCAGTCTCAGCCACGAGAGGAACAGAGCATCAAACTACATTTGAGGGTTAAGTTTTAGACTATATTTAATTTTACTGGACTGGGTTGTTTTATACCTGAAATTGACTGTAAAGCTATAAGATCTGTCTGAAATTTCATTAAGGGGAAGGCAAGGGTGATTTGATATAATTCATTTAGGAGCAAAGATTGGAGAGAACCAGAAAAGCTCCCCGTGTCTGTACTCCATTGAGTCCCATGAGGAACTGCATGATCTTATTCCTGACTGTCTCTGTTTTCATTTTCTACCGTGATCTTCTGAATTCAGATCACTTTAGTTACACTGAAGCCAAGGTCTCTTCCACCTTAGAACTTGATGTTCCCTCTGCCTGGAATGTTCTTCTTTCCTGGATCTTCACAAAACTGGCTCTTGTCGTCCTTCAGGACTCAGCTCAAATATCTGTCCCTCGGAGAGTTATTTGCTGACTGTCTAATTTTACTCCCCTCCCTTGTGCAGTTACTTCATCCCATTACTCTGTTTATTTCCCTCATGCTATTTATCACCATCTCTAATTATTTTAATTGCTTATTTGTTTACTTGTTTATTGGCATTGAATTAGTAGTCCGTTTTATCTCTCTATGTCCTAGTGTCTGGGATAACCACTCAATAAACATGTATTAATGAGTGAGTGAAACAAGCATCAATAATTCAAGAGAACCTTAAGGTTATGGGTAAACAGTCAGAAAAAAAATAATTACCATGAAACTCTCCTCCAAATGTAAACTGGTGGCTAATGACAGAATTAATTAGGGCTCTACCTTAAGGCCTTTCACTGTAGGGAAGCAGATGCTTTAATCAGCTCTGTTTTCCTTGTGACAAAATCCTTCCTTTTAGAAAGCAAAATGGAATAATAATTTGTGTTTACTATGTATCAGGTACTTTAAACACTTACTCATTTAATTCTAAAAACTCTTTAAGGTCAGTATTGTCATTTTATAGATTTGGAATCCAACCATTTTATAGAATCAGAATCTAAGGCTTATGATGGGTATGTGACTAGGGATTTGTTGTGTCAGTACTGCATCCAAGTCTGTTTGGCTGCAAAGTCCGTTGTCTCCCTGGAACATCATATTAGTTTCCATCTTAAAATTCTCAGGCCACTAGGGACATCATATATGACATCACTGGTGGCTTTATGGAATTGAGGTGCCCTTAACTCACTGTTTGTTTGTGACTTTGGCTACAGAATCAGGGGCTCTTTATAATGAAGTCTTGGATTTGTTTGTTTTATCTTGTTTTGCATGTATTGTTTGGACAGAACCCTAAAGCCCTAAAGAATATAAACTGTAGAATCGTCTTTCACTGGTTGTCTGAGACAAGGATTATCTGTGCAAGTGATTTACTGGGAAGTGTTTCCAAGAGAAACTGTTAAGGGTATGGGAGAGGCAGGACAGAGCAGAGCAGAAACCAAGCAAGAGGCTAGTCTTGGGTAAACACCTGGGGAGGATGTAGTCAATTCCCGCAGGGGAATCACTGAGTGCAAGACACATCTCAGAGTTATCTAGGCCTGAGGGCAGGAGATGGGCTTCCATACTCCCCTGCCAGTCATGGGCTGGGGATGGGGGTAGTAGGGTGCAGATGTAAACTTCCTGATGCTTCTGGCTCTCTGCTTTTGCAGTCCATGCTGTGCTAGAACTCATGAGCACCCGGTGGAAGATAGTCCTGTGTGTGGGACTTTGCGGGAAAAAGCACACTAAAGCCTGAGGAAAGGTGTGGAGAGATGGTAGAAAGGGTCCCAGAAGACCTGAGTGAAGCACCGACCAGTGCCCATTATACTGATCATAGCTGTCTCATTTTAAAGGAAAATTAAATAAATTTCTATTGTACAAGAAAAAAACTGAAAATTTATTTTTGGTCATCTTAAAATTGGGCTATTTAAGCTCCAGTGATAATTTTTCACAGCTGGGTATTTTGAAATGAAGGTGCAGAGAGACATGGTGTTTGCCAAGTTGGCTTTCAGTGGAGATGGCATGTGGTTCTAGTTGCGGCCTGGGGCCTGAAGGAGCAAGGCGTCGGAAAATGCACCGTCGCTGATTTATGTGCATCGACTGCCCTCTGACTCTATCCTTATTGTCTGCTCAGCCCTAGGCCTCAGCACATTTGTTGCTTCAGAGGCAAAATGCTCTCAAGGCAATCTACAGGACACCTCTCTGTCCAGCCGTTTCTTTATACTGAGAACCTTTATAGTCCTTGTATCACTCCCAGTTAGACTTCACTTCTGTTCTGCGTTTTTCTCATCCTCCCCAGCAATTCCTTCCTTTGACATGCTGGCAGAATCTCTGGCTCCCTTATTCTTTAGCTCTCCCTGTGTTCTGTCTCTCTGTGTGTTTAAGTTACCATCGTTCCCTTATTTTCAGTGAAAGAGCTTAAAATGGCAACACGGATAGTGCAACAACTGACTTTTAAAAAATATTTCTTCTTATATCCAATACTTTCATTTTTCCTTTTGAGTATAATTTACTCTCTAATAACTTAAGTTTAATTTGCTTTTTATTTTTGTTGCAGCTCAAATTAATTTAACAGACAAGAGGAAAACCTGAAATAAGTTCAAAGTACAGTGGAATCCAATTCATGGTTATTTGCCAGAGTTGAGTTAAATTTAGTTATTTGCCAGAAGTGACTCCTTATCTCAAAAAAAGGTAATCATAACATTCTAAATGTTTTCATATGTATTTTTCAAATTATCAAATATGCAATAAATGCTGAGTTTACTGTGATGGTTAATTATATGTGTCAACTTGGCTGAGCCATTGGTGCCCAGATATTTGGTCAAACATTATTCTGGCTGTTTCTGTAAGTGTTTTTTGGATGAGACCAATATTTAAATCAGTGGACTTTGAGTAAGACAGATTACTCTCCATAATGTGGTTATATCTCATCCAATCAGTTGAAGGCCTTCATCAAAAAGACCGACTGAGCAAGAAGGAATTCTGCCAGCAAACTGCTTTTGGACTCGAACTGCAACTCTTCCTTGGGTTTCTAGCTTGTCAGCTTACCCTGCTGATTTTGGATTTGCCAAGCACAATCATGTGAGTCAATTTCTTAAAATCTTTCTCTCTATATGTCTATGCATCTATATCTATCTATCCTGTTAGTTCTGTTTCTCTGGAGAATCCTGACAAATACACCTCACTACTTTAAATTACTTTGTTAAAACGTTATCCTTTGAAAAGGGGAAAAAATCCTTCAGGTATAAGGGCTTAGTCACCAATGAAATTATTTCAGAAATAATAAATGTGGAGTGTATTCTATTTTTGATGATTACTATGGTCTGAATGTGTCCAATAAAACTCATGTGTTGGAAACGTAATCTCCAATGCAACTATGTCAGGAGTTGGAGCCGTTTGGGAGGTGTTTAGGTCACAGGGCTCTACCCTCATAAATAAACTAATGCCATTATAAAAGGGCATGATGAAAGGAGTTTGGCCCTTTTTGCCTTTCTGGCTTCTGCCATGTGAGGACATGGCACTCCTCCCCTTTGGAGGAGGCAGCGTTCAAGGTGCCATCTTGGAAGCAGAGAGCAGCCCTCACCAAATGCCAGTGACTTGATCTTGGACTTCCAGTCTCCAGAACTGTGAGAAATAAATTTCTTTTCTTTGTCAATTACCCAGTCTGTGACATGTTGTTATAGCACTATAAGTGGACAATGATCTACAAACATGCACACATTAAAGGAAAATGATAACCAAAGCCAGTTCCTACCCTCTTAGCCATTACTGTTGTCTGAGGTTTTTGTGTTTTGTCAGTTTTCAGCCCACTCATCAATGAACAGGCTATGGATCATTTGTTCCTCTTCCAAAAAGGGCTTGAAGTTAATATTTTTTTTCAAATTTGAGAAATGTATAGGCTTTTTAAAACTGAAAAAATACAAATATCCAGTGTTGAACTATAATTTTTATTAAAACAGCATTTAAATATGAACAAAATAGTAATAAACTCTTCCATTTTGTTCACTGATATATCCCAGTACCTAGAGTAGTACCTGGCATATATTAACTATATCCATTCATTCACTGGGGAATGAATGAATGAATGCTTATAGTTCTTATAGGACTGTAAAATTCAAGGTGAATTTTAATATTAAATGCATAAAAATCAAATAAACTGAGATATTTAATAATATTAATTTGATGTGCTATATGATATTGTTTTATTAAAATTTAATTTTGACTTTTAGCCCAAATATGGTACTGTTATTTTTCAAAAAGTATTTGGCTTTAACATTTCTATTAAATTCATATGAGGAGGGGGCCCAAGATAGTTGACTTGATGCAGCTAGTACACACCTCTTCCATGGAGAGGAACCAAAATAGCAAGTAGATATTCACATGTTGAATAGGTCATCCAACAGAGAACACTAGGATTCAACAGTGTACCAAAAACAAAGGAGAGGGAAGCGAGGCAGCCTGCTTGACCAGGATCAGCTGGGAACTAGAGAAGCTCCTGGGTGCAGGGAAGGGGTGAGATACCTCAAAGGGCTCCACGTTCCCACCATGGACTTTTACAATCCAGCTATGCGAGAGCCCCTTGACCCTTGCGGACTTCCAGAGTAACATAGGGAGCTGCCTAAAGATTGCACAGAGGCATTGCTCTGGAGAGGGAGCTTATGTGGAATCCCTCCTGCTCGATCTTTTGGCACAGTTTCAGTAGGATTTCCACCAGTTCTTCTTTGTATGTCTGGTAGAATTTTGCTGTGAATTCATCAGGTCCTGAGCTCCTTTTGTTGGGACACTTTTTTTATTACTGATACAATCTTACTACTCATTATTGGTTTACTTAGGAGTTCTATTTCTTCCTGGTTCAATCTCAGGAGGTTGTATGTTTTTAGGAATTTATCCATTTTCTCTAGGTTTTCTAGTGTGAGCATGTAGTTGTTCACAATAGTCTCTGATGATCTTTTGTATTTCTGTGGTATCAATTATAGTGTCTCCTGTTTTATTTCTGATTGATTTTATTTGGATCTTCTTTTCTTGGTTAGTCTAGCTAGTGGTTTATCAAATTTGTTTATCCTTTCAAAGAAAAAATTTTTGTTTTGTCGATCCATTGTATTGTTTTTTTGGTCTCTATTTCATTTAGTTCCATTCTGATCTTTATTTTTTTGTATTCTGCTAACTCTGGGTTTGGTTTGTTCTTGTTTTTCTAGTTCCATGGTGCATAATTAGGTTGTTAATATGTGATCTTTCTACATTTTTTGATGTAGGCATTTAATGCTATAAACTTCCCTCTCAGTACTGCTTTTGCTTTATCCCACTGGTTTTGGTATTGTGTGTTTTCATTTTCATTTATTTCAAAAATTTTTAAAATTTCCAACTTTATTTCTTCATTGACCCAGTAGTCGTTCATGAACATGTTATTTAATTTCCATGTGTTTCTATCATTTCTGAAGTACCTTTTCATTTTGATTTCCAGCTTTATTTCAGTGTGGTCTGAGAAGATACTTGATATGATTTTGATTTTTAAAAATTTGTTAAGACTTGTTTTGTTGCCTAAAATGTGGTCTCTCTTGGAGAATGTCCCATGTGTTGATGAAAAGAATGTATATTCTATAGTTGTTGGGTGGAATGTTCTGTAAATGTCTGTTAAGTCCATTTGGTCTGAAGTCCAATTTAAGTTCAATGTTTCTTTGTTGATTTTCTGTCTTGATGATCTGTCTAGTACTGTGTGTGAGGTATTGAAGCCTCCCACCACTATTATTGTGCTGCTGTATATCTCTTTCTTTAGATCTAGTAATGTTTGTTTTGTGAATCTGAGTGCTCTATGACAGGGGCATATATATTTAGAATTATTATATCTCTGGCTGAATTTATCCCTTTATCATTCATTATATAATGACCTTCTCTGTCTTTTTTTTTTTTTACTGTTCTTGATTTCCATTTTATCTGATATAAATATAGCTAGTCCTACTTACTTTTGGTTTCTGTTTGCATGGAATATATTTTTCCATCCCTTTACTTTCAGTCTATATGTCTCTTTGTGGGTAAAGTGAATTTCTTTAAGCAGCATATAGTTAGATCCTGGTTTTTTTTTTTAATATCCAGTCTGCCATTCTGTATCTTTTAAGTGGAACATTTAATCCATTTATGTTCAAGGTTAATATGGATATGTGAGGCTTTGTTCTTGTCATGTTGTTAGTTGATGTCTAGTTATATTATAATTTCTTTGTTTCTTTCTTTTCTTCTGTCTTTTCATCTTTGTGGTTTGCTGAACATCTGTCATGTTGCCGTTTAATTCCTTTTTCTTCCTCCTTTGTGTGATTGTTTTATGAGACCTGTGACTTTTATAATTTTGTTTTCATGATGGTGAGTATTGACCTTTCATTCCATGTTTAAAACACCTTTGAGTATTTCCTGTCGGGCTGGTCTAGTGGTGACGAAATCTCTCAGCATTTGCTTGTCTGGGAAAGACTTTTATTTCTCCTTCATTCATGAAGCTTAGTCTGGCAGGATATAACATTCTTGCCTGGCAGTTTTTTTCTTTCAGCACTTTAAAAATGCCATCCCATTCTCTTCTGGCCCATAAGGCTTCTGCTGAGAGGTCCTCTGTTAGTCTGATGGGGTTTTCTTTATAGGTGACTAGACAGTTTTCTCTTGCTAATTTTAAAATTCTCTCTTTCACTTTGCCTTTAGTCATTCTGATTATAATATGCTGTGGTGAAGTCCTTTTCACAGCGTATTTGCCTGGGGACCATTGGGCCTCCTGTATCTGAATGTTTAACTCTTTTGGTAGTCCTAGGAAGATTCCAGCAATTATTTCCTTAAATAGGTTTTCTAAGCTTTTTGGTCTCTCTTCTCCCTTTGGAATTCCAATAATTCATAAGTTCAGTCATTTTATGTAGTCCCAGACATCTCAAAAGCTTTTCTCATTATTTTTATTCTTTTTTTCCTTATTTTTGTCTGACTGGATTATTTCAAAAAACCTGCCTTTAAGTTTTGAGATTCTTTCTTCTGTTTAGTCTAGTCTATTCTTGAAGCTTTTGAATGTATTTTGTATTTCCTTCAATGAATGTTTCAGCTTCAGAATTTCTGTTTGATTTTTTAAAAAAATGGTATGTATCTATCTCCTTGGTAAATTTCTCATTCACATCCTGAATTGATTTTCTAATTTCTTTATATTGGTTTTCATATTTCTTTTCCATCTCATTTAGCTTGTTTAGAACAATATTTGGAATTGTTTTAATCTGGCATTACATGGAATTCTTTTTGATTGGGATCCATTGCTGGACAATTGTTGTGGTCCTTTGGTGGTGTCATATTTCCTTGCTTTTTCATGTTTCCTGTGTCCTTCCATTGATATCTGTGCATCTGATGTAGCTGTCACTTGTTCCAATTTTTTGAAATTGCTTTTGAAGGGGAGAATTTTTTCTTGAAGGTGTATATATGTTGTTGGTTGAGTAGGACACTTTGGCTTTGATTTTTTGTGCCTGTGGTAGTGTGATCTTTGCATTTTTAAGGCAGTACACAGGGTCAGTGCTATCTGTGATTTCCTTGGTGGTTTAGGGAACAGTTATTAGTTGTGGCCATGGTGAAGTTTTGCTGGGGACTTGAATGGCAACCGAACCAGTGGTGGGCCCCAGTGGTGGAAGCAGTGAGCTGAGTATGCCTAATTTTAGTCCTCAGTGCAGCTTACTCTGGCAGTGGTGGTAGTGTGTCCTGGGGGGCCAATTCTTGGGCCTTCAGATGGCTTGCTCAGAGGCTAGTAGTTGAAACAGAGGGCTGGGTATATGAGTGGGTTCTCAGGTCTCTGAGCAGCTGGTGTGATGTGGAAGTTGGCAGTAGTAGTGGTGGAGCCACCCACTAGGACCCAAGAGGTTTGTGTTGGTGTTACTGGTAGATGCAATGGATTGGGCAGGCTAGTCCCCAGTCCCACAGCTGCCTCTAACAGGATGAGGGGTATTGTCCTAAGTGTGCTTAGGAGAACTTAATCTCCCCTGTCCTTTCCTGGCCAGGTTGTGGCTGCAGCCATTTCACCTTGAATTCAGCCCAAGGATGGGTCATGGCCCAGTGTTACACTTTGAAAATGGTGCCAGCTGTGGGCTTGCAATCAAAGAGGGCAGGGCCCTTTTCAGGCAAGCAGCATGGGCAAGAAACTGTGGGGAGTGCTGTCAAGTGAAGCTGTTCACGTGCTGTTCACGTGAAGCTTAGTCTCACAGGAGCCTGTACCAGGGCAGTAGGAATTGTCCTGGGTGCGTGTAAAAGAGCTTGGGCTTCCCTGTCCCTCCTCAGCTGGGCAGGGCTACAGCTGCATCAGCCCAAACAGCCCAAGGGCAGGGTGCAGTCCAGGGTTAAATTCTCAAAATGGTGCCTTGGATCTGTGACCATAAAGGTTGGGGCCCTTCCCAGGTAGGCACTGGGGGAAGAAACTGGAAAATGCTGTCCTCTCGTGTCTCAGTCTCAACAGCAGCCCACAGCAGGGAGGTGGGGACCTTCCCAGGGTGCATGGAAGCACCTGGGCTCCTCTCTCCCTCCTTGGGGCTGTGCAGTGGTTGCAGGTATGCCCATGGTTCCCTGGTATCTAGACTCTCAGAATGGCACCCAGCTCAAGCTGCTCTAGGCTCAGACGCCTGTGGGATTCTGCATGAGTTCCCTTTCTGGAACAACATCTCTATGCAGTTTCTAAGCAGCTTCCTATGTTAGGCTTGAGATCTACATGGATTGGGAGGCTCTTTTGCAGCCAAGCTCATCTTGGAAAATGGAGACCTGGGAACTTCTCTCTTATTGTTTCACTGCCTCCAGGAGCTTCTATGCTTACTATTCTGGTTCCTCTCCATGGAGGAGGCACATACTACCTGTTTCTAGTCAGCCATCTTGATCCTTTCTCCTCTAGGAGAGAAGATTTTGTTGAAGCAAACCTACCGAGTCAGTCAGAGGTGGGATCTGCTTGCTCAGCCTTGAACAATTTTTGCTCAGATATTTCTCATGGCTCATTCCTTCACCTCCTTCAGGCCTTGGCTCAAATGTCACCTTCTTCTTGAGACTTCCCTGTCTATTAAAGAACTGCACCACCCAGAAAATCTTGTCCCCTTCCTTGATGATTTTTCATCTTAGCACTTATTGCCATATAATGTACTATATGTATACCTTCTCTCTCTCTCTCTCTCTCTCTCTCTCTCTCTCTCTTCTTTCTCATGGTCTGAACATATGAACATGAAAATGCTTTTTTTTTTTTACAGAAATTATATCTACATAATAAATATCAGTTTGAGTATTGTTTTTTTCACTGAATAATATAACTTGGATCTCTGTCCATGTTTGTACATATAAGATCTACCTCACTCTTCTTAACTTCTGTTTATTAGTATTCCCCAAAAAGATATACCATAATTATTTATTTATTCTCTTACTAATTGAAATTTCCCTCCAGTTTATTGCTGTTGCAAAAAATGCTGCAATAAAGATCACTTTACAAGCTTCCTTTTACACACGAGCAAGTTTTTCTAATACTATTTATAAGGAAGTATAATTTTTAGGTCATGGGCTATTGTTTCAATGATATATTCTCCATAAAGAAAAATCACTCCAAACATCCATTTGTTATTATCTCTTACAGTTCTCTGGGTTGCTTAGGCTCGGTTGAGTGATTCTCATTTTAGTCCTCTCATGTGGTTGTAGTCAGATAGCTGTTGGGCCTCGAGTCAGTCATCTGGAGGCTCAAGTGGTCTGATACTCAAGAAACCATCTTTATTCTCATGTATGGAGCCTTATTTGGGATGACTGGAACTGATGGGGACTTGTCAGTCATCTCTGTCTTTGTATGTGCCCTCTCTACATGGCTGGCTTGACCTGCCTTATTGTATGGTGATATCAGGGAAGTCAGACTTCTTATATAACAGCTAACTTCCCCTAGAGCTAGTATTCCAAGGAATAGGTGCAAGGCTTATTTTAACCTAGCCTTAGAAATTCCTCACCATCATTTCAGGTGTGTTCTTTTGGTTAAACATGGAGAGAAGGAAGGGAACTACACAAGGATGTGAACAGTGGGAGGTATGGTTCATTTGGGGGCCATATTTGGAGATTAACTACCAAGAACATGGCTTTCTCATTATATTTTAGCAGCTTGGGCCTGGAACTAATGTCAAATTAAAATGGAGATTTAGTGAAAAACAGCCTCAAATTAATGGAATAAATATATTTAGCCTTGTAACACTACTTACCTGGTGACTTCCTATAGTTCTTGAGTCCATTTTATGAGCCGTACAAAGTATTTTCAGGGAATTGAGCAGTCTAGATCTAGGAATCCAGAAATTTCTGAGCTGGAAATGATCACAGATGTTTTTAGTTCCTTCTTCACACTTTATATGAAGAAACTAAGGCCCAAAGAAATTAGAGTAACATGTTCAATGTAATTGACATAAGCAGTTTGTGGCAGAAACAGGACTTTTTCAATGTTCTTTTCCTCACGTTTCATTTTATTGTGAATCAGCTTCAGTGGGTGATAGTATATCTGCTATAGGCAGATGATTATATTCATGTAAATTTAATAGTGTGAGAAGTGGTGGTAGGTGGTAGCATTTATTATTTAGTAAGTAGGATGTGAATTTAATCCTTTTTTGTTAACTATTTGCAGTGGTTTTAATGACCTACTCTTTAGAAATAGTGTATACATTGATTCATTTCACTTGTTGATTTATTTCAGGGAATATAATAAAGTCTTAATGCATGGTTTATGGTTGATAAACCAGGGATCAACTTGTTTCACAAAACAGTCTAGAAAGTTGTTAGAAATGACTTTTGGGTCCCAGCTCAAGGTCTACCACTGGGTGGTAAGTCTGGCATTGGGGACTGCCAAGGAAACATAGGGATGCTTGGCACCTGGGAAGATAAATAATTATATACTAGGTGTCAAACTTCTAAGAAATCTGCTCTGGTTTTTTGAATACAAATCTATTAATTTCTTCTAGAACTTTCCTAGGAGGTATGATGTGGATATTATGGAGTTTGGGTGGGCACTGAGTTCCATGGCTCTCACAGAGTTCAGATGCCATTCATTGGTGGATACCAGATTGAGAGCTTGAACTGGGGCTGAAATATTAAGCTTAACTGCTCATCAGGAATTCTGTAGTTCTGGCAAGAGAAGAACCTGGATGATTACCAGAAGCAGCTGTAGGCCAGATGGGACAGGAAATAACTGCTGTAGCCTAATTTCTGGGAACTTCAGTGCTCAAGAGGAAAGGTGTATGCTTTGCCCTATTCCTACCTCTACCCAGGATAAAGCTAATTCTACTCTTTATTCCTTTTTATGTTTTGTGCCCTGTCCTCCTACTCAAACCTTACTCAGCCTTCAGTGCTAACTTTAATTTCTCTGGCAGCTTTCTCTGAGAACTCCATCCTGCACTGGTCACACAACTCTCAAATGTATTTTATCTGTTATTTTTTTTTCAAAATAGCATCAAAGAATGTATTTAACCATACTCAGCTCATAATAGAGCAAATGAGTGAGCAGATTAATAATTCATGCTACAGCATGAACTGGCAACAGAGAAAGTTGGTCAAAGGAAGGCAGAGGAACTTTGTATTCTAAGAATTAGAACTGAAGTGCTCTACAATCATCTGGCATCCACTTGATGTTGTATCCATGTTTAGAAATGCACAGTATTAGAACTCTAGGGATCTTCTGGATTCTTTGTTTAAGGTCCTGGTCAATTGTGGCTACAATGTAACACTTGTGCTGAGTTACTCTCTATCCTAAGCAGTCATTTGCATGGGCTCCTTTATGTGTGCATGGTAATATTGGATACTTAGTGATCCTTAGGGCCACTCAATACTTCTGCCCAATTTCTCAATTTTACCCATTACACAGTTATATAAGGAATACACTTGGCAGTCCATCATTAACTGCACTAAGTCCAGTTTGACTTTAATTGAAAAGTTGATAAAGTTGATATCAACTAGGATGTGGTAGGGTGGGGCCAGCTGTGTATTATAGTGGAAGAATAAGCAGGAAGGATGTGGGGGACCTCTCTTTCCTTCAGCACACTGGGATCTTTCTTTTCTTTCTTTTTAGGTTTTAATTTATCCTTTTCTTTAAGCCTCTGATACCTGAGACTAAGCATTCACTTCATGGTTGCATACTTGCTCCCCATGCTCATGCCACACTCTTGTTTCTTCTGGAATCCTCACCTGTTAGATTGTTTAGAAAAATGTTTGGAATGGCTTTTCCACTTGGGTTAATATTTGCTGTACATCAGTGGTTCACCTCAATGGCTGTATGTTAGAGTCATCTGGGGAGCCTGCAAAATCCTCATACCCAGACTGTGGACCAGATCAATTAAATCAGAATCTCTGGAGGTGAGACCCACACACCTGCATCATTTTTTAACTCCCCAGGTGATTTCAATGTGCAGCCAAATTTGCAAACACTACTCTACATATACACTTTAATTTCCAAGAGTGAAGAAATGGGAGTTAAACTCTTTTTGTATGCCTCATGGTTCTTAGCACAGGCTTGGCCACAGAGTGTTGATTTACAAACATTGGTGCTTGATTCATGGATGGAAGAGCCCAGAGCCCACATGTATGATGAATTAGGTACTTGGTTGCAACACCTCTTTAGCAGTCCAGACAGGCAATGATGAAGGTGTTAAGATGCAGGCTCTGGATTGAAATCTGGATTAAGACCCTGGCTGTGCCACTATGTAGCTATATCACCTTGGGCAAGTGAATTGAACTCTTTGTGCTTTGGCTGAGTCATCTGTAAAATGAAGAAGAGTATACTGTTTACCTCATAGGATTCTTCTGTGGGTGAGTTTTTCTTCAATTGTGGTAAAAAACTTGTAACGTGAAATCTACATGATTAACAAATTTTTAAGTGTATAGTATAGTATTGTTAACTACATGGGCATTATTGTACAGCGTATCTGTAGAACTTTCTGCATCTCTGCATGACTGAAACTCTATACCCATTGCACAGCAACTCCCCATTTCCTCCTCCGTCAGCCCCTGGCAAACACCATTCTTTCTGTTTCTATAAGTTTGACTATTTTAGGCACCTCATATAAGTAGAATCATCAGTATTTTTTCTTCTGTGGCTGGCTTATATCACCTAGCATAACGTCCTCAAGGTTTGTAACAATATGACAGTATTTTATTCTTTTTAAAGGCTAAGTAATATTCCATTGTATGTCTATATGTTTTCTTTATCCATTAGTCTGTCAATGGATGATTAGGTTCCTTCCATCTCTTGCTTACTGTGAATAAAGCTGCAATGAACATGGGAGTTCAAATATTTCTTTCTGCTTTGAAAATTTTCTCTTTGTCTTTGACTTTTTGACAATTTGATTAAAACATGTCTCTGTGATCTTCTTTGGGTTCATCCTTGATGGGATCTGTTGGGCTTTGTGAATCTGGATGTCCATTTCCTTCCATAGATTTGGGGAGGTTTTGGCCATTATTTCTTCAAATAATCTTTCTACTTCTTTCTTTCCCCCTTGTCCTTCTGAGACTCCTGTAATGCATACAGTGGTATAATTGCCAGCGTCCTGCAATCCTTTAGGCTTTCTTAACTCTTCTTCATTCATTTTTCTTTTGCTTCTCTTACAGGACAATTTTTAATGAGCTGTCTTTGAATCACGATTATTTCTTCTGTTTGGTCAAGTCTTCTGTTGAATCCCTCAAGTGAATTTTTCAAGTCAGTTATTTTATTCTTCAGCTCCAAATTTATGTTTGGTACTTTTTAATATTTTCTATCTCTTTGTTGATATCTCATTTTGTTTATGCATTGTTTTCCTAAGCTTATGGAATATCTTTATGAAGATTATTTTGAATTCTTTTTTAGATAATTCATATACTTCTGTTTCTTGAAAGTTGGTTTCTAGAGATTTATTTTATTCCTTTGGTTAGGCCATGTTTCCCTGTTTCTTCATGCGCTTTGTTACTTTGTGTTGGGATGCGCAAAGCATTTGGAAACAGAGCCACCTCCCCCAGGCTTTACTGGCTTCATATAAAGACAGACCTTCATCAGTCAGCCCAGCTAGAGAGTCTGGTGACCTCTCAAACCTTTCCCAGGGTTGTGTCTTCTCTGGATTTGTACATGTAAATTCCCAATTTCTGGTTTCTTTTCTCTAGTATGCATAATCTCTTGCTCCCTCTGGTGTTTGTTTGAAGTATTGCAGGTTCTCTGGAGCTGCCATCTGCTACTTGGCTCTTTTTGTGCTCATTTGCGCCCTGGCATCTAGAGTATGCAGGGTCCCAACAGTACTCTGAGACAGGTTTGGAAGAAAATTATCCCTTGACATCCCCTGGAGAAGCTGGAACATTGGATACCACTTTTTCCCCTGAGGGAGAAGCTGCCAAGTTGTATCAGCCTCTGTCTTCTGTCCTTGAAGCAGCAGCAAGCCATCCAACTCTTTTTTTTTAAAAATTTCAGAGTATTATAGGGGTACAAACATTTTGCTTACATAAATTGCTTTTGTACCATTTGAGGCAAAGTGTGCCCATCCCCCAGATAGTGTGCATTGTACCCATTAGGTGTGAATTTACCCATCCCCTCCTCCCCCCTCCCACCTGCTTGATTCTGGTGAATGTTATTTCCATATGTGCACAAAAGTGTTCATCAATTAATTCGAATGCTGTGTTTGTTTTTCCATTCTTGTGATACTTCACTTAGAAGAATGGTCTCCAGTTCCATCCGGGTTGTTACAAAAGATACTAGATCACCATATTTTTATGGCTGAGTAGTACTCCATGGTATACATATAACATATTTTATTAATCCACTCATGTATCGAAGGGCACTTGGGTTGTTTCCACACCTTTGCAATTGTGAATGGTGCTACCATAAACACTCAAGTGCAGGTGTCTTTTTTATTTACCCAAAGGAAAAAAGACATTCTATAAAAAAAGACAACAACTCTTTTTTGTTCTCAGTGGTTCTCAGGCATCTTGAATTTGCTGGATTCCAGCAGTGCCCCAAGTTGGATGAAACAGAAACCAGTCCCTCAGACAGTCCCCTCCCAAGGCGCCAACTCTTTCCCTTCCCAAGGACAAGTCAAGAGTTGGGAGTTTTCTCCCATTTGTTCTGTGCTGAGCTGAGGGCAGAGGGCAATGGCAAATGAATGTGTGCTCATTCATATCATTGCCATTGTTCTTAGTGGCCCCCAATTTGTTGCCATTTTTTGTACATATGACCCATGAAAGGGGTATGAAGCTCAATTGTGCATGTGCATTGTTTCTCCTTTCATAAATATTCATGACTCCTCCTATAACTTATTAGATGTGTATATTTGGCTACCCCACTCAGCATTAATTCCTGTTCCTTTACTATTCTCTCGAAGTATCTGTTTCTGGCTTCTGGCTGGAGGATATGCCTCCCAGTTTGTCAGAATGGCCACCTCCAGGCTACAAATGCTTTATGAAAAACAAAGGCTCTCCTTTCCAAATTTATGAACCTCGTCATTCTTTGTTGACACTGTGATCACCAAGTAGCATCAGATTCATTCACAATGGCAGGAAGATGGTATACCCTGTGAGATTGTCTCTTTCTTGGCCTTCACCTGAAGCCTTCTCTATTTTTCCTATGTGTTTGAATCTTTATACACCTCTGGCAGTGACTGCCTGCCTAATGCCATAGTTAAGTACAGTTCTTGCTACTGGGCATAGGTTAAAAAAAATAAAAGATTATAGCAACTCTACATAGTTAAAAATTAAAGACACTTTTCTCTGAAGAGAAATAAGTATTACAGGAAGGATGTCCTTCACCTTCGATTGTAATGAAGAACCTAGTAGCTGTAATTGTGTCTATATCTCTATTTCTATCTGTTCATCTACTTTTCCTCTCCTTGATCCAAACATGTTGGAAATTCTGCTTGAGGCCTGAACTCTCTCACTAATTAGAAAGAACTACTCTTTGCTTATAGTCTAAAGAGAAATTAAAAGTGAGAAACACAGTAAGTGGGGAGAGACCATGTTAGAGGCTTTTCCCCGATAATTTTTCTGTGGTGTCACATTGATAGCACATAATTACTTAAATAAATTGTTCCAAATTCTCTGTGGATCCTCTTAGGATGCTTTTATTTAAAACTAGTAATTTCTGGAACATTTTCCATGGTTTGGCTCCCATGGCTTCCCATGGGTAGAGCAGAGCTCGAGAAAGCTGTCAATACTTCTCTTAAGTTAGAAATTATTTCAGCTTCCTGGAGGTTGCAGACCAGCTGTACTGTTGCAGTTTTATGAGGCTGCAACTCCTCTGCATGATTTATGCTCCTATTTTAATTTTTGGAAGGCAGATTCTCTAGGTACTGCTATTCTACACCCCATATGCTGATTTTTCCCTTTTCACTATTTGAAACAGGGTGATGTTTTTCTATATTCACAGGTGACCTTGAAAGGGAGGGACTTATCTCAGAAGCTTTTAGGTCCTGTGCATTTTTCCCTTTTAAAACCAAGAAGTCTCATCATGGAATGCATTGGCTTACTGAAGGTTCCCTGAGGCTTTGGACTATGCTACTTTGAATTTCCTGCATTCTTTCTTTTTTAACTCTGTGTGTGTGTGTGTGTGTATATATATATGTGTGGGGGGAGATAGAGAGAGAGTGAGTTTTATGCACCTTGAATATAGCATCAAGGCAAATTTTCTGGAGAGAACAAATGCAAAGAATGTACCTTTGTGGAGAAAGGAAGTCTGGATAAAATGGTCTCTCTGGGTTTCCAAATGCATTATGTTTTACTCCTTTTGCCTGTTGAAAATGTTTACTTCCTAATAGATTACCTCTAATAAAACCTTTATATGAAACTAACTGCAGCAAGGGCATTTAAAAAAACAAATAAATAGAGTTATTTTTTGGGAAGCCTATTTAAAAGCAGAATTGTAATTAAGTGACCTTTGATTGACTCTTAATTCCTGGATTAATATGAATCTGCTTTGCTCTGAATCTAGCAGTTTGAATGCTTAGAGTCAGGTAATGGCAACAGGAAAGAATGATTAGCATGGGTGGATTCTTGGACATGCAAAGCTCTTTTAGGCCCAGAGAAGCAGTATGACAAAGTGGTGAAGCGCCTTGGCCAGATCTGAGTTGGACATTCCTGAGTTTGAATTCTTAGACCTACACTTACCGGGGCTACCTTGAGCATGTTGCCTAAGGTCACAGTTTCCTGGGTTTCCTGGGTCACAGTTTTCTCATCTGTACAATTGGGATAATGATACCTTATTCACGTGGTTGTTGTGAGGGTTAAATGAAATAAAGGCATAAAGCCCATTACCTGGCACAATAAAGCACTCAGTAAGTAAAAGGCATACCTTCTCATTTTTAACACCAATGAGTTACAAGGGTGCTGTCTGACCTGGTAGTAATTCTCAGCTCATTTTTATTCTGTTGCTTTTCCTTTACCCATACTAAGAAAAACAAAACCTACATACCACAACTCCAGTGAAATTTCTTGAAAGATTAGGGATCATTTAAATCACTAACATATGTTGTTTTGTTCCAACACTTGCTCATAATGTTTATACCCTTCAAATAGTGGGGATACATTTATAGGGCCTTTATTAAATAACATGCCCCCCTCCAAAAAAACCACTAAAACTACAGGCACGTAGAGTTGTATAAATCAACATAACACTTATTTTTATTACCAAGGAGCTTGCATATTGCTTCTCGATATTTTAAAATTCATATTAAATGTCCTGCAACATTAATTTATCACAAATACTATTTAATATAATTTTAACTATATAATAATAATAGCTTGCACAGAATGGTATGTGCCAAGCATTGTGCTAAGCACTTTATGAGGATTGGGGTCTCACGATTATGTTCCTTATTACATTACCCAATTGAGGAGTGAGAAAACTGAATCTGAAAGAGGTCAAGCAACACTGCCAGCAAGTGGCAGAGCTGGCATCTGGGAGCTTTGCCTTGGAATGTTCACAGTGCCGATAAGGCTACTGTACCTGTCTGCCTAGGCAATGCCATTTAGGGTGATCACCTGCTTTCAATTTGAGTCTATAATTTTATAAGCTGTGGCTAGGCAGAGAGTGTCTATGTGACTGTCCCTAATAAAAACCTTGGGTTCTGGGTCTTATACCTGGGCAGAAACAGCCACACACACATGTTTCTGTGTTTCACTGTTGGAGGAGTGTGAGCTCTGTGTAGTCCCTTTAGGAGAGCATAGGAAGCCCGTGTGTGGATACTGCCAGACTCTGCCTTCTGTGTCCTTTCCCTTATTGATCTGGCTGTGTAGCCTTGCTCTGTTGCTGTAATAATCCTAGCCATGAGTACAAGTGTACACTGAGATCCATGAATGCTTCTAGGGCAGCACCAAACCTGTGGGTGGTCATGGAACTGCTAAAACAAGTGATGGCCAAGGTGATGACATAGGTGTTGATGCAACTACTGAGAGGATAAATTATCCATCAGTTAGGAACTTCCTTTAAATCATCTTTCTGAAAACTGCAAAAGGTATTAGTTAGTAGGGCTGAAGTTGCAGCCCTTGTAGGAGCCTCAGCTCCAACCCCTCATCTCATTGGGTCACTATCTAGAGTATAACATGCACTTTGTAAAATATATACATACAGAAACACAATGGTTAGAAAAATACATCAATATGTTCAATGATTGTCTTTTTTTTGTGTGTGTATTGTGTTTTTATTGTTTTTCAGCTGGATGACCAACATAGAACATAATTACAAATATTCAGCTGTGTAAAAGAGGAGGTAGGTCTGAAGTCCAAACGGGAGACATAATTTTTTAAAATAAATACTTAAACACAACTCAGGCTCTACAAACATCTGGACGCTTGGTCTGCATAGCTGAGCTGTCTCATCAGTGGGCCCATGATGATGGTCATGATCTCCCCACTTATGCAGTAATCAATACATGAATCAATACATGGAATCAGAGTGCCAATGGTCGAACATGATCACAATGAGCCCCTTTTCTAGAGATTTTCCTATCCCTCTACAATTGTTTGCCTTCTTAAATAAGATTTTAGATGTTTTTATTTTCTTCTTTGCTTTCCCCTTTATTTTCCAGACCATATACAATGTGTCCATGTTGTTCTTATAATAAGAAAACCTGACATTTAGTAATCAGTATTATAACATTTTGAATATGCCAGATAATCACAACTAAATTTGTATACATCTGCAAGATTGTGAGGGATAAATAATAACACATAGGATCTCTGGTCATAAAATTGTGAAAAAATTTCTTACTTTCTATTTTTCTATTTTTCATTATTTCTTTGAGGGAACAGTACTTTCATAATGAGAAAATGTCTTGCATTGATGTTCATTGTTTATTTTGGAAATTTGAAATATGCTGGGATCTTGTGAAGAGCACATTCATCAAAACATTTCTTTTTGGGAAGAAGTTTACAAGACCTTATGTCCAAGAACATGTAGGTGTTAGGATGTCTAAGGAGTTTGGGGTGAAACCCTGAGCCCTACCAAAGAGGTAGCCAAGAATGTCCACATCATAGCATGTGAGCATCCAAGTGATCTTTTTGGTGTAAGGTTTTAGGATTGATTTTATTGACAGTGTATCAAAATCAAGCTATTTGATAAACAAACACTTTCAGTCATTAATAAACTACTTTTATTTTTCAGAATTTCACAGTAGAAGCAAGTTTAAGAAATATTTGTTCTAATAAATATTTCTTTCCAAGATGAAGAGGCTTGAGCATAAAGAAATTATATCCTGAGGAATAATAAAGGATTGGCAGAATCAAGTTAGAGGTCCATTTGCCTGGGTCCTGTGTCAGTACTCCAAGGGCTGTGTCTGATTATGCTTAAAGTGACATTTTTCATCAACAAAATGCCAAGTTCTGGCTTAGCTGTCTTTTCTAAGCATTGCAGACCCAGTGCAGTAAAGTAAGTCTTCTGTTTGCATCTAGTTGCTCAAAGGAATTAGGTTTATTAAATAGTCTGGATTAACTTCACTGTTTTTGCAAGAGGCCACAACCATGCTTCAAGTCTGAAAATGCTGAAGCTTCAAGAAAATAAGGATGGAAAGTGAATCAAGGAAACAATTAATAGATTTTAGAGAAGTAGATCAAATAATTGGTTGGGCAATTTTCTATGAGTTGTTGGAGTCAAGCTTAATGAGCATCTTTTTCTGTGAATCCACAGTAATTTTCAATAGCCCTGGGATTGGCTTTACAGGAGTTCTGTTTGCAAAATGGTTTTTTTTTTTTTTTTTTTTTTTGTGCACAGTGAGACCTGCCAATGCCAAAGCTATTGAATGTTTCATGGAAAAAATAAAAGCTTTCTGTAGTGGGATTAGTGGTAAATTATTTTAAATGATTTTTCAAATTGCAGTTGAATCAGAAAATCATTATTCGACTTATCCTGTTGAGTAAATATTAAATGAGTTAACACCACATCTGTCTCCACACTTTCTGAAACTCAAGAGTCAATTTCAAACACATTTCCTATTTTGTCCCTATTCTGGATATAGGGGCCTTACATAGCAGATTCCCTGGAACTGGGCTCTCTTTACTTTTCACCTCTCCCCTCCCCCATTTGTTAGCTATTTAAGTATTTAATAGGCATTCTGAATATAGATTCTTTTTATTTTTGAGATAGGGTCTCACTCCGTCACCCAGGCTAGAGTGCAGTGATGCAATCATAGCTCACTACAGCCTTGAACTCCTGGGCTCAAGGGATCCTTTTGCCTCAGGCTCCCAAGTAGCTGGGACTGAAGGTGCCTGCCATCATGCCTGGCTAATTTTAAAAATTTTTTTGTAGAGATGGGGTTTCACTATATTGCCCAGGCTGGTCTTGAACTTCTGGCCTTAAGCGATCCTCCCACCTCAGCTTCCCAAAGTGCTGGGATTACAGGTGTGAGCCATTGCATCAGCGAGATTCTTTAGTTTCTAACTTCCAAAGAGAAACTTGGACTGCCAAGAAAAAAATAAAACACCAAACCAAACAAAAACCAGTTAATTGAGGCTTTTGAGAGTTCATAAATAAAGTTAAAATGTCACTATAAAAGAAAAAAGGAAAGACTCTTGAATGGAGTGACTATGCTTTCCTCAAAAATGTAAGCTAAATCACATACATATCTTGCATATGTAGGATAAAATTATTTTCTTGTTGGGTCACAAAAAAAGCAATTCATCAGAAAATATTTTTAGGTTTTTAGATTAGAGGACATCTGACCAAAGATAATACTAAGTGGACACTGCCATGAGGCCTGAAACTTAACTTAGTTTTCATTGTGAATGTCAAAAGTCTACCTAGGCACTATGTTGAGTGTTGTATGCCTAACCTACCACAGGCTGGAGAGGCCCATTTTTTGTCATACCTAGAAACTGCAATAGAAGTCTGTGCATGTGTTGACCTCTTACTTTTGTGAAGATAGGCCTGGAAGCTTAGCACCTACCTCTTCTTCCTATGTGCAAGATTCAGCTTGGTGATGGCTGATGTGATGCCATGAGACTACTTTTGTTTATTTATTTTGAGTTTAAAAGAAACATTAGAGAATTTATCCATTCTGATGAATCATAGAATCATGAATTAGTGCTAGAAAGGAATGTCTTGAGGTGACTTACCTTAGACTCCTCATTTGTCACTGCTATCTGGACTTCCTCATTCATACCTAAAATATTAATTAACTGTGGTGTCATCCAATGATAACCTGTAATTTCTTATTTGGGATATCTATTTTATACATAGAAGTACTAGAAAGTAGCAAGCATGTCAGATTTCTTAGGACTTAAAGAATTTTGAAGAATAACCCAAACTTTCCCCCTTCCTTATGTAACTAGTATAAATTACCTCTTGGAAGTAGAATTGGCCACATTTCAGGCACCATGTTCTCTTATTAAATCCATCCTTTTCCAGAAGAAGGCAGTATTGTTCTGTGGAAAATAGTCAAGATGTCTCCTAGGCTGGTGAGGCAGGATTTTCCAAATTTCTTTTTGTATTTATTCCACAAGTGTTGGCTTTCTTCTTTATAAATTGTAGGAATGATGTGTTAATACACTGTGAGAGAGAAGGGTGGAGGGGGAGAGAGAGAGAGAGAGAGAGATTGATTTTAAATTTTAATCTACTCTTTACTGCATTAAACTACTCAAATATGGTTTGAAATTTCTCTTGACATTTATTGCATTTTGTCTTTCAATTCAATTTAGTTCAATAGAAATAAATAGTCTGGGGTCAAGTCACCTCATCACTTCATTTTTACCCTGATCTGAACATTTTAATACACTTTCACAACTCTCATAAAAAATACTGCAAGAGTTCAAATGGGCAGTAAAAAATTTCTAATAGAGGATATTCTTGTATTTAAAATAGTAATATTCCTCTTTCTGAGGCTGGGTATTGATTTTAGATAAAATGGCCACTACCTGCCCTGGCAGACCAGAGGAGAAGCATCCTATTTGTGTGAAGAATGTGATCCTACTTTTACATTCCAGGAGTTTCCATGAGAATCTGGAGGATCCCATCCAGAGGCCAGGCTCCATTCATTGTTTTCTCTATGCTTTTCCTGCTTATGGTTGCCATCTTCACCGTAAATAACAGAGCTCCAGGCTTTATACCATCAGTCAAGCAAGCAGCAGGATGAGGGCGGGAAGAAGTGGCATGGCCTCTCCTGTAAGGACAAGGACAGGAGGGGTAAGCATCGCTGTTTGTTATAGTCCATTGCATAAAACTTAGTCACATGGCAGCACTCAATGAAACAGGAGGCTGGGAAATTTGGTTCTTATTCTGGGCAGCTAGGTGCTCAACAGAAACCAAGGGTTCTATTCCTACAAGGACAAAGGAGAGAATGGATCTGAGGGGAGCAATGAACAGTCTCCCTGATATCATTTGGTAGTTAGACTCACCTTAGGAACTTTAAAAATACATAATCCTGGGCCTCAACCCTGGAGATTCTGTTTCAGTAGCTCTGGTTTAGGCTCACTGGCCAAATTATTTCTAAGTTTTATTTCAGTGACAAGGTAAATCACCAGAAAGTTATATTCCAGTATAATTGCCTTTGCACAAAACCTATTGTGCTCTCAAAGCTTTCAAAGGGAGAGATATAATAAACAGCTGTATGTGAGGCATCTCGGTACTTTTTTGCATGTAGAACTTTTGTCAAAGATATTATGCATTGTGTTGTTTAGTCCTTCTGATGTAAAGAAGGACTTGTGACTAATTGCTTTCAGCATTCAGACCCAAGTAAATACTTTTAAATTTCACTCTCCTAAAAATTTATTTTGCTTTACTAGACAATTGGATCCAGGTAATCTATTGAATTTTTCTCTTTGCCTTAGCTGTAGAAAGCAAAGAGTTTTGTTTCATGTTCCGGTGTTGTAGCTTGTTTTAGAATTTGTGCAGATAATTCCTTCTGTCCTGTTTTTGTAAAAAATATATCCAATATTATTGGATTTGGTTTTTCCTTTTCTACGCATCTTGTATAGGTTTCTTCAAATCAAAATTAGATTTAGATGAGACATAAAAATAATAAAAATAAGAGTTTCTAAACTTTGTGGATTTAGAATATATTGTGAATAATGACAATAACATTTAAATTTTGTGCGCTTACTCTGTGAGAAGCACTATGCTAAGCATTTTATTACATCATCTTATGTATCACCAACTTTTGTGATCCAAATAAATTGTGAGTTCAATGTGGTTCAGTTTCTACACAGTGTAACCTTCAAAGAAACACAGTCCAGCCAACAAATGTAATTAAACACAAGACCTAACCTTTACTTAAATCTGTCAAAGATGAATATTAACAGGGGTATAGCTAATTAAACACAGCAGAAGTTCCCCAAATTCCTTTCTCCTTAAGTCTTTTGCATCTTTCATGGCTCAGCAGTTGCCAAATTTCTAAAACTCTCTGACATCCAATCACTTTTGTTTCCTTTTTGTTTTCCTCATTCCTCTGTAACACTTTGCATTATCTCCCCGCGAGAGTGCACAGAACTTCCACTCTCAACTGCTGTTGGTTAAGCGACGACAACACTCCAGGATGGCTGGAAGGACCAGGCAACTCCACGCTCACTGGCTCTTACTAACTTCCCACAGAAGGGATTTTGTGGATCCCTCTGAATGCCTTGTTCTCTTCTCAGCATATTCTCCATCTGGTTGCTCTTTTGAGGTATCCTCATTTTTATGAGAAGATACTGAGGTTTAATAAAATTAAGCAACTTCTCCAAAGTCACCCAGCTAAGAATCAAGATATTGAAGTCCAGTGAGTGCTACTTCAAAGTCTATGTACTTAGATACTATTCTTTCCTTAAACCTTATATGGCTGGGATGATGGCACAGTTGTTCTTTCCATAGTTTGAAAGCATTTCCAATATTATCTTCTAGAAACAGTATTACCTATATCAGGTTACTCACCACACTTTAATTGCTTATTTTTGTTCCTATCTGCTATTGAACTCATTGCAAACTCAGTGGGATAATTTTGTCTTGCTCACTACTAATTTCTCACCATTGTATGCAGTATTGTGTATGGAGTAGGTAAAAAATAAATACTCATTGAATTAATGACTAGATGACTGGATGAAAAGAGTGAGTTACCTTTCCTTACAACTGTGAAATTTTTCTGTCATTAATAGTATACCCATCTCTGTAATCTCAAGGCTTTTGGAAATGAAAATTAGTTACTTGTCACAAAAAGTCTGAGACTTCTTATATATAATAATGAGTTAGCTGTCTTTCAGGGCTCATAAATTGATTCTGAAGGACATTTCAAAAGGATAGTTCAAAAAATGTTTTCAGCAGTGGCAACACTATATAGTGTTGACATAGTGGATAAAACAGAAATTTAGAGCCAGAAAACAAAGGTATGAATCCCAGCTGTGGACAGTCTTGGGCAAGAACATTAAATAATTTAAACTTCAAATTCTTCATTTTAAATTGGAAATACTCTTTGTAATTCATGGTTTATTTGTTAGTATCAGATGTGAGATGTACGTGAAACTTCCTTGAAAAAAATCAATATATTATTATGTAAATTATTAAATTTCTAATGTGTTAAAATGTTATGAGTAATAACCATATCATCTTTGGATACACAAATACACAAGTGTCCCATCTATATTTTTGCTTTTTTCATTAAAATCTCAGAAGAAAGGAATTGTGTAGGGCTTTATTTTTAACTTTCTCCATTGATCTTTGAACAATAACTATTCATGTTGCCAAATGCATTTCCATTGATGAGTTTATAAACTAAATGATATACCCATCACACCCCACATTTCACAGAGTATTACACTATCTTGATTTTTATAAATATGGCCTGGTAATGTTGTTTTATAGTATTATATAAAGTTTCTTGGAAAAAATCAGATATTTATTTCACTAAACAATTAGCAAAATAAAATCCTTTATAATTCCTCATTTGTTAAGATGTGTAATTTGAGCAATAAAAAATATAATATCTTCATTTTAGTAGAATTAAACAGTTACAGATCTTTTCTAATTCTTTTCTGGTCTTATCAAGATTATTAAAAATCATTACGTATTAAAGCTTTACCATAATGAACCATATTTAATTAAATTCCACCAAATGAAAAATAAGTGCACTTCAGCAATGTCAATAATTCAGAATGTGTTAAACAAAATTAGGACTCAAGATAATTAATTTTGATTAGGTTAAAGAATATAAACCATAGAGAAATGGCAAGCCTCTATAGTTCACAATTATATTGCATATGTATATCAGCAATTATACTGAAAAGTTTACTTGAAAACAAATATAAGAAGGATCTAATAAAAGAATAAGCCCAGAAGCTTCTTAAGTATGAATTTTGACGAATTCCAATTTCACACTGTGACAGTATTTTTTCATGGATTCCAAGAATCTGATTCTACTTTAATCCTGTGTATTGCAGTGAAATAGTCAGCTGTACAGTGAAACTTATGGGAAAGCGCAATTGCACAGGGTGGCTGATGTCCATTTAACTTACCTTCAGAACTTACTCATCCTATAAAATGTATTTTGCTAGCATAATACTAGCACTGGTGCACATGTCCAAGGAAACTACCTTGCATCTATATATCAACTAAATTACTGCCCTCTTGACATTCCCATGTCATTTCCCTTAAAGATAAGCATCATCTGTCCATATTGTTTTAAAATAGAGGCACAATCTCCCTTCATTGTGTTTTCTCCCCCATGATCTTCATTATTAGAGCTCACCTAATTTATTATATGTCTGTATTATCTGCACAACTATAGAAACGCCGGTTAGCATGTCTTTTCCAGGCATCATTTGTGTAATATCTGGACTCTCTAATTATTGAAGAACTAATCTGGTTAACTTTTTGAGAGGAACTAGACACACACTGTAGAATAAAGTACATAAAATTTGTAAATAATTAACTTAAGTACAAATACAAAAAGACTACATATAATACGTTCTATGTTTCTTTTGGTTCATTACCAATTATCTTCTAATCGCTTCTAAGAGCGAACAAGATTAATGTATGTTTTCTAGTTCTGTTTGGGACCTTGTCGTTGGAGAGGGGCATTTTGTTTAGCATCATTTGCTCATTACTTTCTGTGGCTCACACCCATTCTCATCTCACATCGTTTCATGACATTTTACCCTGGACAGATAAATTAGGCAAAGCTCATTTTATTGCAATCAGCAGAAAAACTATGACTGGGTAACTCAAGCAGAAAATGGAGTTACTGGAGGTAGTTACACACAAACCACAAAAAGCTAAGCAATCATGATTCTGGGAGGCAGGGACAAGGGGTGGGCCTGGGACCTTAGTAACGAGAGTTCATGGAGCTACTTTTAGGGTGCTGTCCCTCTTGTGACTCAGCCTGGCTTTCTGTTTAAACTCCGGATTCTCAGGAGAAGGCATGGACTCATCCAGTTTTGTTTCAAGTATTTCTACCTCTCCAGCCACAAGCCATGGCCAGAAGGGTAGTTAGATGGCACAAATATGGTGATGCTGGCATTGCTGTGAGCCAAGATGTACCCCAATTTTGTGTTTGTCACAATTGGTCACCTTTATCGGGGTTGATATGATGTTTGGAAGGATTTATTTCCTTTATACTGGTAATTCCTTGAAGTTCAGTGTTTGACCACAGAAACCTATCCAGGTTTATGTCCACAGCTCTACTTATTTCTATTTCCATTAGTTCTTGCTTAGATTATGCAATACTACAATTATGACTGCTGCAGCCACCTGTGACAAAATGTCTGCTCCCTTCTGTGCTTCTGGGGTAGAATGGACTCAACTGTTTTTTTTAATTTTATTTTTTAAATAAAGAAGAGATAACTTTTGAGCTGAGTGGAGGGCTGTCTGAAAGATTCTCCTTCACTACGTAGAAGTAATTTAGTCTGCAGTTAATTCCTATCTCCACCGTCAAATATTTCTGCCTTAGTTTCTACAGATCTGTTCATAGTGACTTATTGGCCTCCTGAAGTTTTTGCTAATTAATTATTTTATATTGGTTAATGCATGAAATGAATCTGGACAGTGCTTTATTTCAATCAATCTGCAAGGCCCTGGAGAGATTTACTTTGTTTTTAATGTTCATTCAGTTCTTTCATGTCCATTTACTATGGAAAAGAATGACTGAGATGAATTGTGGTTCCCTTGCATGTTTACTTGCCCAGGTGGAAAATTGTTGTTGCTGCTTTTAGAAAAACTTTATAACCTAAATTAAGGCCATATTCCTTGAAGTTAAAATGCCAAAAGATAAATCTGTCTATAAATACTATAAAACATATATTTTCTTTTTCAAAATCATGCTCCGTGATAATTTTTTCAATGTTATAGCATCTCACTTTCAATGGACTCAAAATGACATTTTAATTTTTTTTTTCATTTAGGGAATAGTGCCAGTAGACATAGTATCTATTTATATTTCTGACTCATTGCATGACCTTAAGTAGGTCATTTGAGCTTTTGGGTACTCCATTAATAAAATGTGAATGTTAGTATTTATATTTTTCATGAAAACCAACATAATTTTCATATGAAGCATCACTGGCATGGTTGAGAATGTGTTGGTTGCTCCCACCACCCAAAGTGTCCCATTTTTCCATGTTTTCAAATTATTTGAAGTTTTTGTCTGTTTTACAATATTTTCTTGTGTTGGAGAGCAAATTCTGATGGCTACTCTTTATGTTCAGATCATTGTGGTACTCAAGGATTGCACATTAAGCAATTAGCCATCTGATGCCTCATATTCCTTCATTAGGGACTCACTATAGCCTATATAGGCTAGAGAGTGTAGGCTAATTTTGATTTGTGCAAATCTATGAATTTATTAGGCCTACTAAAATGGTTTCTTAGTAATATGAAAACCCTTTACTTCTTCCAGAGCTGCCTGTTGAAACTGAATATATGGATTATATTTAAAAAGTTTCCATAATTCTCTCTTTAATAAATGGAGGTTAAAACAAAGATTACACCAATCTGATGCTAGAACTATATTCTCTGAAACTTTCTTCAGCTTCATTCTTTGCCCTTTAGGAGTTTACAGTTACATGAGATTTATATATTTTTTGACTATCCAATCACACAGAACATAACTACATATGTTGTTATTGCTGCTCCTCTTCTTCTTTGCTATAGATGTTCTAGAACCCTGAAACACTCCTAAACCAAGTATGATTCAAGCAAGACTAGTGCTTTCACCTTTATAGTTTTTGTTTTTAAGAACGGCATGTGCTATGCTTTCTTTGCTTATCTTTTAGAGTGACTTTACTTATAATGATCACAGCTACTATATCCCAATTGCTAATAATATGAAAGGCTCCATATTGGCAACTTCACTTATATTATCTAATGGGTAGTGCCAGTATCTCAGTTGTCAAAAGACAAGGCTATTATTCCATAAGTATTAGATATGTGTTAATCATTATATAAAAATATTGCTTTGAAATTGTGCCATCATTGTAAGTGGAGAACCTACTTGATATTGGAAATGGAATAATTTTCTTTATTATTATGTTATTCTATTATACAGGCCTTGAAATAATTTGAGGTAATATATAATTGTGCATTAGTGAGAAAGGACTATTTTATTTCAAAACAGTTTTTCTTATGTTGTTTGTCTATGTATATTTAACTGCCTGGCAACAAAGTTCTATGACATTTAAAATTATAGTCATGCAGAAATTGCTTGACTGTTCCTATAGGACTAAGTAGGAAAATGTAAGTAAACAGATATGCTGTGAGTAAACACTATGGGAACACTTAAAATACTATTCTGGACTCATGAATGTTTAATCTCATTCCAGTTGGAAATCACTTTAGGTAGTGGTTAAGTACATAGGATCTGAATTCCAACTGCTTATGTCTAAATTCATGCTTTGCCACTTTTTTGCTATGTGACTTTGGGAAAATTACATAAGTTCTCTGTACCTTAATTTTCTCATCTGTACAATAAAAACAATAGCTTCTTATTAATGGTTCTCCCTTATCCTACTGCTCTTTTAAAGATGTGCTCCAGTTTCATTAGCTCCTTATGTTTCCTGATAAAGTCTAATATACATTGTTTGTAGAACTGGCTACTCCCAAGAAGTAAATTAAAACTAATATATCAATTTGAATTCAACTGGGAAAGTGGAACCACTATGAATAGTAAGGAATAAGAGATTATTCTAATATAATTTAATATTGGTTTCTACATGAATGGGTTTTGAATTTTAGCCAATATTTTGCCGCTTGTTTTGAGATGTTAATTTGGTTTCTATGAATTCAATGGATTAGGGTGACAGGATAAAACATCAAAAATGTCCCAGGCACATTTGTATGGCAAAGTTGGCATTTCAAATCAGTGGAACAAATATAAAGTATTCAATAAATAGCTCTGAGGAAATTGATTATTCATTAAGAAAGAAATAAGGTTATATTCCTAGTACATGCTATCCACAAAAATAAATCCTATATGTGATAAATACCTTATATCAAAACCCTGAACTATAAAAATAATAGTATAAAACATTTGACTATGTTTATGACTTGGGATAGCATAAATGTTATTAAACAAGGCACAAAAAAACCATAAAGAAAAAGATCGATAAATTTGATGTCAAAATTAGAAGTTTCTTTATAATAAACAACACATTGGGAGAAAGTGTTTGCAATATATGTCACTAAAGCTGGATTCATATCAGTAGTATATAAAAAGTCTACAGGTCAAGAAGTGGTATGGTCTGAATATTTGTGTTCCCCCCAAAATTCATATGTTGAAATTCTAACCCCCAAGGTGATGGTATTAGGAGGAGGAGCCTTTGGAAGGTGATTAGATAATGAGGGCAGAGGAGCCCTCATGAAGAGGGTTAGTGCCCTTAAAAGAGGCCCCATTGCTTGCCCTTTCTACCATGAGAAAGTTACAGTGAAAAGACATTCTAGGAAGCAGGCCCTTGCCAGCCATCAAATCTGCTGGAGCCTTGGTCTTGGACTTGCCAGCTTTCAGAACTGTGAGAAATTCATTTCTGTTGTTCATAAGCCACTCAGTCTGCGGTATTTTGTTATAGCAACTTGAACAGACTAAGACAAGCAGAAAAGAGAAAGAAAACCTGTAGAAAAATGAAAATAACCCACTATAAACACGGTACATAGGGAGTTGATAATAGTGGTTGCCTCTTAGGAGGAACCTGGGATTTGAAATGGTAATAAAAGAGGGATTTAGTTTTATGTATACCATTATGATTTTTTCAAGTATAATGTATTCATAAATTACTTGCTGTTTATATATTCTAGGTATTAATTTTTTGTCTTTATATATAAAGCAAATAATTTATTTAGCTATATTTTCCAATTAATGGGCAGTTTGTCAATTATTTCCAAAGTTTTGCTATCCAAAGACTACTAAAATGAACATCTCTTATATACCTTCTTAAGAACATGAGGGAAATTTTTCTTTAAGATAGATTTGAAGGATGGAACTGCTGGCTCATAGTACATACTCATGTTTAAGTTCAGAAGGTACAGCCAAATTGCTTTCCAAAGTGCCTGTGACAATATATACTCCAACAATCGGTGTATATCTGTTCGAGTTTTTCTACATCCTTGCCAACAATTGATATACTTATTCAAAATAAGAAATATGACAGCTCAATAGAAATATGGGCAAAGGCTGTGAGTAATCATTCATAGAAAAATAAACATAATGGCCAGTAAACATATGAAATTATGCTTGTTATCACTCATAATCATAAAAATATAAAATATAACAACTGTAGGGTACCCTTTTTCAACCATCTGTTTGGCAAAAGTTAAAAAAAAGTCAAATTAGGATTTTAGAAAATGCGTGCCAATATCTTCACTATCCAGCACAGTGAGATAAAAGACTTCTAGTTTTTTCTGAAATTAGAAAAAAAAAGTTTTACTTCAGAGAGTGGAGAAATAGCCCAGGAAACTTATGGAGAGAAGTGAATAAAAAGGAAACAAATGTTTTTGGAAGCCAAATACAGCCAAGCTCTGTCAGCAGACCACAGGCAGCAGGGCCTTCTAGAGTTTTCTTGTTATTACAGTTAGATTGGGTAGAAGCAGAAAAGGCTGAAGCTACTAAGAATTGGCAAAAAACCCTGAATTGAGTAGAAGAGATGGGATCACTTGCCAGAGTTCAAGTCCTAGTGGTCAACATAGAAGATGTATAGAGTCAGGTTGAAATATTAGTATCCCATGAAAAAATTGGGGATTAAGAAGCTCCTGGATTTTTTGAGGGGGCAGGAGAGAGAGACATTCCTAAGCAAGTTCACAGGACTCCCCTCAGCAATAAGGGCTTATTCTTTTAACTAATGTAAGAAGAATACACATTTAATGGAGTACTGCAGGTACCTGGGGAATTGTAGTTTAATGTCAAAAAGGTTGCAGAAGAGCTAGTGACATTTGGAAAGTCAACTTGGTCCTAAAGGCAGTGTTTTCAGGGCTCCTAATGTTAGACTAAATCTTGCAAAAGTAGGACTTTTTGTTTGAAAATATGGTCTAGAAGTTTTAGGATTATTTCCCAAGAGACCAGTGGAGCCACGGGTTAGACTAAGTAGGGTTGTGCTAAGCAATATCGGACAGCGAGTTCTAATTTATTATAATTTTTTTTAGGCAGAGATCAGCATGTATTTTGGGCATATTGTGAACAAGAATTTCCAAAGGAAATTGTGGGAGTGAGACACTACAGAATAGGTGGCCGTTGGGAACAATGTGAGCCTCTCCTATGTAGTCAGCCAGTTTTGTCATTGGTAGACTGAGGAGCAGTGTGTAGCTGCTCTTCAAATATATTACCCATGTACATCATGAAGCTACAAATAGAAGAAGAAGAAAAAGGAGACAAAGTCTCATGGGCTCAATCCAGAAGTGGGGAAGGAAGACAGGGTTACAAACTGAGTCTAGACAGAGGAGAAAGGCCTCTTTTGTCCCCAGATGGGATATGGGTTGTACATGAGATGAGAAGCACTGAATAGAATTGTAATGCTAAGACATTTTCCAAAGCATTCTTAAGAGGATGACTTTCCACTAATCTATGAATTAAGAAAACATATTGCTATTTCAAAACACTTATGTGAGCCTGGTAATGTGGGTTATTCTGAACTGAACGAAAGGAGTAAGATTAGTTGCACCACGACTTGAGTTCAGGACACCCATTATCAAGGGGTGAGGAGTAGTAGCTTTTAGTGTCGTGTTTAGTTTTAGGGAGTGGGTATTATCAGTTACATTTGGCTGAGGAAGGTAAGGCTGCTTTCCTTCAGGTTTACCCACTGGAATAAATTAATAAGGTTTTTCTAAAATGAAGTTATATTTCATTGATTGAGGAAGAGGGACATTGGGGTCTAAAAGTTTTTGAAAGTGCTGGTGTAATTAGATTAAAATGTTTGTTTGTACAATAGTTGGAAGACTAGGAAGGAGCCTTGGGAGGAACACCTCCTGAAGGTGCCAGAGTGCCTCCAGAAGAAGGTTATTCCTCTATATACCTGGGAGGTATGCATGGAACATAGAATTTTTTAAAAGAAAAAAAAGCACAGTTCCAGGAGATCCTCTTGTCCTCATCCACAGCCTCATCCAAATAACATTAGAGAACCAAAGATGTTTATGAAATTCAGTTATTATGGATCAAAGAAGGTCCTAGATAAACCAAAACATATTGTTGAGTTGGCTCAAGGACACTGTGTCAGTACAGGGGCTTCCTGTAAGTCGGTAACCACAGACATCGAAGGTGAGATCCATTTGGTGGGTGTAGAATAATTCACATGCATGATTCACGTGGTAATGATTTTTAAAAAATTTCTTACATACTACTGTGATCAAAGTTACATAATTCCCCACAAATAATGAACATACTATCTCTTCCTTCAAATTAATGGAATTATATAAAGATATATATGTGTGTATGTATATATATACACAATCATACATACATATACATAGATATGAAATCTGTTTTTTGTCATTGTTTTATAAAACACTTTTTCTCATTAAAAACACTAGGAATTTGGTACAACTCTAATTTATTTGTTTTTATGACTGTGTCATGTTTTACTGTGTGGATATATAACATGTATTCATTCATTCCCATATTGATAGGCATTAAATTTGTCTTTAATTTTTGTCCAATATGAATAATACTACAATAAGTATCTTTGTATGCATGTCCCTTCAAACTGGAATATTATATTTTGATAAGATGGATTCTCAGAAATTAAAATGCTAGCAAATTTTGTGTTTTTAATTTTAACAGATGTTTACAAATGTAATAGTTCATATTCCTATCAATATATGAAAGCACCTTTTTCTTCACAACCATACTAGAAAGAGTTCTTATAGCTCTTTTCAATTTTGCCAGTCCAGCAGTTATGAAGAGGTATCTCAATGGAGCCAATACGTGAATTTCCTAGTCTGCATATACAATGCTACTAGAAATGTCATCATGGTAGTCTTATTTTTCAAAGTTCAAGAAGGATCTCTGGTTACCCATCATCTGTTTAGTGGTATGTGATGGAGACAAAAAGGGCCAATTTTCTGTAGTATATAGTAATTCTTCAGAATCTGTGGGGCTTGGTCCCAGGACCCAAAAGGATACCAAAATCTACTGATGCTCAAGTCCCTTATATAAAATTTGCATGTAACCTATGTACATCCTCCTATATACTTTAAATTATCTCTAGATTACTTATAATACCTAATACAATGTAAATGTTATGCAAAAAGTTGTTATGCTTATTGTCTTTTTATTTGTATTATTCTTATTGTTGTGTTGTTATTTTTATTGTTTTTATCTTTATTTTTTTGAATATTTTCAATCTGCAGTTGGTTGAATCTGCAGATACAAAGCCTGCTGATATGGAGGGCCTTCTGTACTGCTAACTTGGGTAATAAGCTCTGAGTGATTTATTGGTTGTTGGCTATGGTGGATCAGCATAATAATGTGCAACAGAAAAAAATAAAACCAAACACTATGACACTGGGAGCAATGGCCTGGAGACCTGAATTTTGCTATGGAATTTAGGGTGCTGGGTAGGCATGATGTAGCTGACTGCTGGAAGGGTTCCTTGCATTCTACAGTGGGTTGGTTAAGCTCCCTGTCACTTATGAAGTGTATCAGAGACTGGAGTGGAGCATTTAACTAGTGAAGAATAGAAGATCCACCCTTAATAGGATATTTCCATTAGTACCCATATCCAGACTAACAGGCAGACTTCTCTGGAATGATGAAAAAAAAAACATACTCTGTTCTCTCTGTGAAAGAGAGTAGGGTGGTGGGAGGAGAAGGGAAATTGGGAAGAGATGTTGGGCAGGAATAGGAAAACTATAACTTCAACATAGAAAGGCATACAGCTTCTTCCACAGTTCTTCAGCAGGAGATAGTGGCAATAGAGCCCAAGGGACCAGCTACTATATCTTGGATAGGGTCATGAAGATTGGTATTCGGAGACTTTAAAGAACTCCAAAATGATAAAGCAAATAGAAGATCCTGCAGAGTGGCCTCTCAAGAGCTGAGTATGCCAGGAGACTTATCTCATGGTGTCAGGGCACAGAAGAACACTTTATCCTATCTCAGCCATCAGGAAGGAGGTGGCTGTACCTCCTTTTGTGAGAACTCAGTGAATTTCATCAGAGAGACTAAGGCAGGATGAGATTTTTTTTTTCCTCTCCACAACTCAACTTTCCCAACATATACATACTATGGCACGCAGAAGCCAGGCAAGCAAAAGGAGCTCTCAGTGGGTTTAATATTATAACTCACAGGAGAACTACTGAGAGAAGGGCCATCTTGACTTTCTGAAAAGTCTCATTACATCCTTAGGATTTAGGAACCTCTTTCCACTTCCATTTGGATATATTCATAACGAGAGCACCCAGATCCACTTAACTGACAACCTCTACGGGAGGCTGAAGGGAGGTGGGGCTTTTGGAGGCGAGGAGCAGAGAGGACAGGGATAGAGAATAGCCCTTTGGGAAGTGTTTATTTCTCCAGATGCCGGAGAAGCTGGTGATCATGGTGAGGTCTGGAGTCTAGTGTGAGGGACTCTGACCAGTTGAGGACCTGAGTTTTGGCTGAACAGCATGAACGATCCCACTCCAGAACATCCACAACCATGTGCGTTTTTAAAGAGTTGAAAGATAGGTTGGAACCTGAATGAGAGAACTGTTTTGTAAATTCTTCTGGGTTTAGTGTGAATAATGATCAGCCAACAGTAAGGTTGTTTAATAATGGATAGCCTCTCCTGTCTTCTAAACCAAGTGCAAAAGCAGCAGCTCATGGCGCTCGCTGAGGTAGATCCCTGCACCTTCAAATGGTGGCTGGAAGGGCCTTGGCATCGCAGTAGAGTGCCCAGGTGCACCAGATTCGTGGCAGAGCTCCACAACAGTGTTCTCTTTGTTCGGCGGCATTGAATTTCCGAGCATAATATTAGTGTCTCAGGAAATCCTTCCCACGAAGTTATTTCCAGCTGGCAGCCAGTGATTTATTCCAAAAGTCTGTATGAGCCGAAGAGAGTTTCCCCTGGTCTGAAGTTGCTTGTCCTGGCAGACAGATGTCTACACTGCTTCTTACTTTTTAACAAAATTTGTTTCTGCTACACAAGGCTTAAAGATCTCACACCTTTGTGTTGTTTGTCTGGAGACAGAAAAAATAATGAATCTAAATAGGAAACAGATCCTATTGCAACTCTCCCATCCATAACTCTTTTATTTATTTTTCCTGACACAATGATTATTATCTTTGTGTCCCTCATGATGGATTTTTTTTTCTTTTTAAATTTCACATACAGTGCTTGGCCTTGGCAGCATCGACCCTACTGTTTGAAAAGCTCTTGGAATTTAAAGCAAAGCCACAGTTGAAGTTGGCTTTGGCAACTGTGCTCTTCAGAAAGGCACATCTCTCCAGTTTCCCTCTAGGGTCTCTAGGATACTGAGATGAGACCATATCCTGGGCAACAAAGACCTCTCAACAGATGTGAGGTATGCTTAAAGGCAGTCTGAACACTAAAGTTTTTAAACTGAAGGAAGTGAGGTTTCTAAATGTTTTGCTGAAAACAATCATTGCCTCACAGCTTTAGGGATTTGCCAAGAAAGCATCTACTGCTTATGATAAATAGGATATACCTAGGTAATTTCTGGTTCTTTTGAGATAGAACAGTGGAATTATTTCATTAGGAAAGTTTCTAAGGTTTTTTGGGATGTTGTAGAATGGGAGTTATGAGCAAGTATTACTGAATATAGATGGTCCCCCCTTATGATGGTTCTACGTATGATTTTTTAATTGCACAATGGTGCAACAGTGACACACATTCAGTAGAAACCATACTTTCAGTACCCATACAATCATTATGGTTTTCACTTTCAGTACAGTATTTGATAAATTGTATGAGATATTCAATACTTTATTATAAAATATGCTTTGTATTAGATGATTTTGCCCAACTGTGGGCTAATGTAAGTGTTCGAAGCATGTTTAAGGCAGGCTAGGCTAAGCTATGACGTTAGGTAGCTTAGGTGTATTAAATACATTTTCAACTTATGATATTTTCAACTTACAGGGTTTATTGGGATGCAACACCATCATAAGTTGAAAAGCACCTGTGTACTTATTTGCTAATTGGCATTTGACATTTCCTCAATCAATTTTTAAAAAAAATCTCTGTGTGTCTATTTCTGATTTATGCATTTCTGCCTTTCCAGCCCTGACAGCACAGAAAAGTCTAACCATGTCATTTAAAAAGATCTTGTCACCTGTAGGATCCTGCAGTGTCCTACAGAGTACTTCTGATGGGTGCCACTTTTTAGGACTTCCTCAATAACTCCCCATCTCTCAAGCTTTTCTTCCTTGGAAACCTTTCCAGGTGCCCTCTGAAGCTTTTTTCCATAGTAAACAAAGTCTTAAATTTCTGGAATACTTTTTCCCATTATTGCTTTAACTGAAACCTGCTTATCACTGAGGACTTTTCCTCTTGCAGCTTTTTCAAGTGAATGCTGCTCATTCTCCCTCAGTCACTCACATCAGCACTGGGAGGCGTAGCTCACATCTCTTAGCTTCCAGTGTCACTTATGAACCCCCATACTTCCACTTTCCTGAAAAAATAATCCTGCAGCTTGGTGTTCCTACTCTTCCTCCACATGATTATTGCTGACTATATGGCTACTCCCTTTTGTCTAATGTACATTGGGTATGCTGCTCACAGAATTCCTCTCTACTCCAAATTGTGCCATTGTGCTGAGTGACTTCGGAGTGTATGGGGGTTACCATCTGCTATGGTTTGAATATGGCCCCCAAAGTTCATGTGTTGGAAACTTAATCCCCAATGCAGCAGTGTTGAGATGTAGAAACTTTTAGAGGCAATTGGGTCATGAGGACTCTATCCTCATAAATGCATTGATGCCAATATTTTGGGAGTGGGCCCATGATAAAAGGAAGAGTTTGGCCCTATTTCCTCTTTCTGTCTCACATGCTCGCCATGTGATGCCTTCCACCCTCAGATGACCCTTGCCAGATGCCAGCACCATGCTCTTGGACTTCCCAGCCTTCAGAAACATGAGCCAAATAAAATTCTGGTCTTCATAAATTACTCAGTCTGTGACATTCTGTTATAATAGCAGAAAATGGATTAAGACAGAAAATTGGTACTGAGAAGTGGGGCTGTTGCTATAACAAATACCTGAAAATACAGAAGTGGCTTTGGGACTGGGTCATGGGTAGAGACTGGAAGAATTTAGAGGAGCTGACTAGAAAAAGCCTGTATTGTGGTGAACAGAGCATTAAGTATAATTCTGGTGAGGGCTCAAAGAAGAGGAGAGCTGTAGGGAAAGTTGGAATCTTCTTAGAGATTACTTAAATGGTCGTGACCAGAATGTTGTAGAAATATGGACAGTAAAGGCCATTCTGATGAGGTCTTAGATAGAAATAAGGAACGAGGTATTGGAATCAGGAGTAAAGGCCATCCTTCTTATACATTTGCAAAGAATTTGGTGGAATTGTGTACATGTCCTAGGACTTTATGGAATGTAGAACTTAAGGGCAATGAACTAGGATATCTGGTGGAAGAAATATGTAAACAGCAAAGCATTCAGGCTGCTGCATAGTTACTTTTAACCACATACAGTGAGAGGTGACCTCCCTAGTGTCAAAGGCTTAAATTGCCCTTCTGCATCAGCCATACACTCCTTTATTTACATTGTGGACCCTGCATCACTCTGAATCCCACAGTAGTAATTGTTTTACCAATAACAATAGCTACCACAGATTAAACACTTACTATGCCCTAGGGGACTGAGCTATAACTTTTGAATTTATTGCTTTATTTAATTTTGAAATCACCTCTGTGAAGTAGATACTATTATGATCCATATTTTACTGAAAGGGAAAGTGAGGCTTTGAATGGTTAAGTAAATTGTTCAATATCATACAGTAAGAAAATGGTAGAGCTTGCATTACAAATGGTGATGTCTGTCCAAAGTTCAAACTTTTAACTCTCACACTATAAATATTCCACTCTCGAACCCTGCCCCCCACTCTTCTGCCTCTCATTCAGTGCCATTGCTCTCGACCCTTGGTCTCACCGTGAACTCTAAGAGCTCCGTGGCCTGCCTGCGTCTTTCATACACGTTAGCTTCTTTCCATTTCCGTTTTAATTCCTACTAAGTCGGGATTCTGTGGGCTATCATTGAACTATACTCTCTTCTAGGTTCTCCCACTTTCTTTCCTGTTGTCCTTCCCTCACACTTGCCTAGAGAATCTCTAACCTGCTCTACAAATTTGTGGCCAGGTATTTTGGAGAAAAATCACCCAAACTGTACAACATGCAAGTCTCACACCCACAACTTAGTGTGTAGTAAAAGTTCATTCTGTCATAACAAATTAGCTTCTAAATTTAAACTCCCATTCCACTGGGTGACAGAAACTGTATCTTGAGATGTAATCAGTAAAACGATTACTATCGTGGGATTCAGAGTGGAGGGTCCACAATGTGAATAAGAGAGTGTATGGCTGTTGCAGAAGGGCAGTTTGAGTTTATCTCGGTCAACTTAGAGTTTCTCCCTGTTTTTCTGTAATTGTATTAATTTTCAGGGAATTTACATATGCTAAAATGAAATTCAGGGGAGTGAGGTGTGGAGGAGGGGGATCTTTCCTTGGGATTGTCAGAAAACCACACTGAAATCCACTGAGATGTCCTCATTCAGGTTGGTTTTTGGCAGAAGAGGGAGGTACCTGCTTCTTTCTACCTCATCACCTACTTCAAGGTATCTACGGGTCTGCTACTCTGTTGGCCATTTTTCCATGCTAGGATGTGGCCCTGGGGGATCCAGCAATATCCAGCATGGTGCAGAAATCATGAATAAGTGATATGCCTATGCACACAAACCTTAAGCAGCCTCATAGAATCTTTCCCACTGTGCTGCCAACAATATTCTCCATGCCAATTTCCTAGAACCTTTGACCTCAGATGTACTTGAGATATCTCCAGGTTCTATCTTATTTATTTCACTTATGCCAGTCCCTCAGGGAGTTGGTGGTGACGATGAGGGGGGTGGAGATAACAGGCTGCCATCTTTTCAGAATGCCCTGTGGTTCATTCTTAGCTTCTTAGTCTTCCTTACTGTCCATGGAGTTTGTATTCCATCGCTTAGTTCTGTTGATTTTATCTTGAACTCATTCCTTAGTCTTGGACCTACCCCCTAACTTTCATTCATATTGCTTTCTACTAATAGACATCTTTAAATAACCCTACCACACCTCCCCAACATTGCTGCAACAGCCTCCTAGCTAGCACCCATGTTTCTGGGTCTATCTGCTTCCCACAGCAATGTATTCAATATATTGCAGCCAAAGCACTCTATATAAATTGAAAATCTGATTACATAACTTCCTTTCAAGAAATTTTTCTCTAGCACCCCAAGTGATAAAGTTCATATTTCTTATGTGGCTTACAGAGAGTCCAATGATCTATCCCCTGGTAAGCTCTCCAGTATCATCTTCAGATACTCACTACTGTCATACACTTTGGGCTTTAGCCATGTATTTAGACCTTTTTATAAGCTGTTTCCTTTGTCCTTAATTTTCTTATCCCCGCTTGTTCACCTATCTAAAGCTTATGTTTCCTTTATGTCTAAATTTAGAGCTCAACTTCCAGACATCCTGAAACAGGATCAGTGCCACCTTACATGCTTCCATAAGCTCTTTTCAGACGGCCTTATTAACACCTCTTGTCTGCTTCCCCTTCCTGACTGTGAGATCCTGAGGATCAGGCATAATATGGGTGTGGATTATCATTAAGTTCTTACAGAGAACAGCAGATTAAAAATTCAGTAATTTAGACTTTCCTTTTTGTTCAATTACACAAAATGTAAGAGAAAATGGTCTTAATTTTCACATAAGCATCTGTATATTTGATGCAAAACTTTTGTCTTTGAGGATTGTAAGAAATTGAAACACGCTTTTTTGAAAATTGGTATGTTAACTTGTGTCATAGAACTTTTGTATAAAATATTCTGAAAACAGCAATGAGATACCACTACATCTCAGAATAGCTAAAAATAAGAAGATTGATTATATTATTTCTTGGTGAAGAAGTGGAACTACTGTAACTTTTGTACATTGCTGATGATATACAAATTGGTACAGCCACTTTAGAAAACTGTTTGACTTATCTACTAAAATCGAACATTTGTCTACCTATTAATTAATTAGCAGTTCTCATGTGTTCCAAAAGACAAGGATGATAATGTTCATGGGAGTATTATTTGTAATAGCCCCAAAGTGGAAACAATCCAATTTTCCATCCAAAGTAGAATAGATAAATAAAATGTTGTATATTTATACAATGGAATACTACATTGCACTGAGAATGAATGGACTATAGCTACATACATAAACATGGCTGAATCTAGCAGTTGTTTTCATTTATATCAATTTCACTACTGATCAAAACTAATTTATGGTATTAGAAGTCAAAGACAGTGGGCAGTGCAAGATGGCTGAATAGAAACTTGACTGTAGTAATCACTTAACTATGTATATGTATATCAAAACATCATGTTGTATACCTTAAATATATATATAATAAAAATAAAAATTCAAATATAAAAATTTTGAAAATGTTTAAAAAAGAAGTAAAAAGATTATAAGAGAATACTATGAACAATTGGACACCAAAGAGTTACGTCACAATTTGGTGGAGTGGGAAGCCCTGGACCCTCTTTCCCTCCCCAAAACATACCAATTTAGCAACACTTCATGGACAAATTCCCTATGTAAGTAATCAGAAACTAATTGAAAGGTTCCTGCACCCAAGGAGAATAAAAAACTAGACTCACCAAAGCCAGTAGGGAGATTCAGGAAACTCTCTCACTAGATATCCTGCTCCCAGCACAGTGCAGTATGATCAGGAACAGATCCCCTAGCTCCCAGCCTCACCCAGGGCAGGGAAGAGGTTGATTCATGCATCCAGTGTAATTCTGCATATGGGACAACATGGCTGAACTTTGAAGATGTCATGCTCAGTGAAATAAGACATAAACCAGAGTTTTGGAGAAAGGGTGGGTCAAGATGGCTGATTAGAAACCTCCAGAAATTATCACTCCACAAAAACACCAAATTCAACAACTATCCACCCAAACAAGCACTTTCAGAAGAACCCAAAATCAGGTGAGCGATCGTAGTATCTCGTTTTAACATTATATCAAGGAAAGAGGCACTGAAGAGGGCAGAAAAGACAGTCTTGCATTACCTATGACACCCCTCCCCCATCCCCCAGTGGTGCCACCTTAGCACTGCTAGTCGAGAGAGAATCTGTGTCCACAGGGGAGGGAGAGTGAAGTGATTGTGGGACTTTGCATTGGAAGCTGGGCCTACCCTGGCACAGGGGAACACAGCACAGCACAGGATTCTGCTGGTGCCCATAGAGGGAACATTTAGACCAGCTTGGCCAGAGGGAACTACTCCATCCTCAAACCTGAGTTCTGGATATCCCTGCTACCAGCTGATAAAAGCAGCCTGGGGTCTACTAAATTCATACTGCAGTCTTTGGGCAATTCCTGCTACTATGCTGGCTTGAAGCCAGTGGACTTGGGGTGCACATGACCCAGTGAGACACCAGCAGCAGCAACCAAGCCAGTGCCTATGTCACCTCTCCCCCAACCCCGAGGAGTGTAGTGTAGTACATGGAGAGTGTTCTCCACTTTGCGAAAGGAAAAGGAAGAGCTCATAGGACTTTGTTTTGCAACTTGGGTTCCAGCTCAGCCACAGGAAAACAAAGTATCAAGCAACCTCTTGAAGCCCCTGAGTCCAGGCATTAGCTCCTGGAAAGCATTTCTGGAACCACCCTGGGCCAGAAGGAAACATGCTTCCCTGAAGGGAAGGATCCAGTCCTGGCAGGATTCACCAACTGCTGACTGAAGAGCCCTCAGGCTTTGAATAAACATCGGAGATAGCCAGGAAATAGTCACTACAGGAAAGCTACTACAGGCTTTGGGTAAGACCAGGCTGGCTTCAGGTGTGGCCTGGGGCAGTCCCAGCTGTGGTGGTCATGAGGGAGTGCCCACGTCACTCCATCTCCAACTCCAGCAGCTCAGCACAGAGAGTGAGAGAAGAGAGTGAGAGACTTTGCCTAGTAATCCAGGGATGTCTCCCATATCTTACTCAAGTTCATCAAGGCAATACCACCAGGAGTCCGCAAGAGTCATAGCATTACTGGACTTGGGGCACCCCCAGTGCTGATATGGCTGCAGTGACCAAAGACTTAGATCATAACACTCAATTCCCTTTGAATATCTGGAAAGCTTTCTCAAGAAGGACAGGTTCAAACAAGCCCAGACTATGACGATTGAAATAAATACCTAACTTTTCAATGCCCAGACATTGATAAACATCCACAAGCATCAAGAACATCCAGGAAAACATGATCTTTTCCAAATAAACTAAATAAGGTAACAGTGACCAATCCTGAAGTGATGGAGATATGTGACCTTTTAGACAAAGAATTTAAAATAGCTGTCCTGAAGGAGCTCAATGAACTTCAAGAAAACACAGAGAAGAAGTTCAGAAGACCATCAGAGAAATTTAACAAAGAGATTGAAATAATAAAGAAAATCAAGCAGAAATTCTAGAGCTGAAAAGTTTAAGTGACAAACTGAGAAATGCATCAGAGTTTCTCAACAGCAGAACTGACTGAGCAAAAGAAAGAATTAGTGAGTCTGAAGTTAGGCTACTGGAAAATACACAGTCAGAAGAGAGAGAGACAGAGAGAGAGAGAGAGAAATGAAGCACACCTACAAAATCTAGGAAATAGCCTCAAAAGGACAAATCTAAGAGTTACTGGCCTTAAAGAAGAAGTAGAAAGTGAGGGAGATTAGGGTAGAAAGTTTATTCAAAGAGATAATAACAGAGAACTTTCCCAACCTAGAGAAAGATAACAATATTCGTAAAAGAAGGTCATAGAATACCAAGCAGATTTAACCCAAACAAAACTACCTCAAGGCATTTAATAATCAAGCTCCCAAAGGTCACAGATAAAGAAAGTGTCCTAAGGGAAGCAAGAAAAAGAAAAAAAAAAACATATAAAGGAGCTCCAAGACATCTGGCAACATAGTTCTTAGTGGAAGCCTTACAGGCCAGGAGAGAGTGGCATGACATATTCAAAATGCTGAAGGAAAGAAACCTTAACCCTAGAATATTATATCCTGCAAAAATATCTTTCAAATATGAAGGAAAAAGAAAGACTTTCCCAGAAAAGCTGAGGGATTTCATCAACACCAGACCTGTCCTGCAAGAAATGTTAAGAGGAGTTCTTCAATCTTAAAGAAAAGGACATTAATGAGTAATAATAAAGCATCTGAAGGTATACAACTCACTGGTAACAGTAGGGACACGAGCACAGAATGCTCTCCTGCTGTAACTGAGGTATATAAACCACTTATGTCTTGAGTAGGAAGATTAAAAGACAAACCTATCAAAAATAATAACTACAACAACTTTTTGAGAGAGAGTATACAGAGATATGGATGGAAATAACAAAAACTTAAAAAGTTGGGGAAGGAATGGACCTAAAGAATAGAATTTCTGTTAGTTTTCTCTTTGCTTGTCTTTTTGTTTGTAAGCAGAGTTGTCACATTTTAAAAATAACTGGTTATAAAATGCTTTTTGCAAGCCTCATGGTAACCTCAAATCAAAAAACCTACAACAGCTACACAGAAAATAAAAATCATGAAATTAAAACACACTACTAGAGAAAATCACTTTTAACAAAGGAAGACAGGAAAGAAGTAATAAAGCATAGTAAGTCTTTATCAATAATGATATTGAATGTCAACGGACTAAACTCTTCAATCAAAAGATGCAGTGTCGGAATGTATAAAAAAACAAGATCCAACTATATATTGTCTTCCAGAAACCCACTTCATCTATAAAGACACACATAGGCTAAAAATAAAGAGATAGAAAAAGGTATGATATCCCATGCAAATGGAAACCAAAAAAGAGAAGAAGTAGTTATTCTTCTATCAGATAAAATAGATTTCAAGACAAAACTGTAAAAAGAGACAAAGAAGGTCATTATATAATGATAAAAGGATCAAGTCAGCAAGAGGATATAATAATTCTAAATATATATGCACCCAACACTGTTGCACACAGATATATAAAGCAAATATTATTAGACCTAAAGGGAGAGATAGACCCCAATACAGTAATTGTTGGAGACCTCAACACTCCACTTTCAGCACTGGACAGATCATCCAGACAGAAAGTCAACAAAGAAACATTGGACTTAACCTGCACTATCGGCCAAATAGGCCTAATAGATATTTACAGAATGTTTCATCCAACAGCTGCAGAATACACATTCTTCTCAGCTCATTCTTGAGGATAGATCATATGTTAGTCCACAAAACAAGTCTTAAAAAATTCAAAAAAATTGAAATCATACCAAGTATTTTCTCTGACCACAATGGAATAAAACTAGAAATCAATAACAAGAGGAACATTGGAAAATATACAAACACATGGAAATTAAACAATATGCTCCTGAATGACCAGTGGGTCAAGGAAGAGATTAAGAAGGAAATTCAAGGAAATTTAAAAATTTCTTGAAACATATTAAAATGAAAATGCAACATATAAAATCAGCAAAAGCAGTAAGAGGACAGTTTACAGCAATAAGTACCTACATCAAAAAGTAGAAAATCTTCAAATAAACGATGTAATGATGTATCTAAAAGAATTAGAAAAACAAGAGCAAACCAAACCCAAAATTAGTAGGAAAAAAGAAATAATAAAGATCAGAGCCAAAATAAATGAAATTGAAACAAAAAATACAAAGATCAATGAAAAGAAAATTTGGTTTTTTGAAAAAGTAAACAAAATTGACACACCTTTAGCCAGACTAAGAAAAAAAGAGAAGACCCAAATAAAGAGATGAAAAAGGAGACCTTACAACTGATTCTGCAGAAATCCAAAGGATCATTAGAGACTACTATAAGCAATTATATGCCAATAAATTGGTAAACCAAGAAGAAATGGATAAATTCCTAGACACATACAATCTACCAAGATTGAACCAGGAAGAAATCCAAAACCTGAGTAAACAAATAACAAGTAATGAGATATAAGCAGTAATAAAATGTCTCCCATCAAAGAAAAGCCCAAGACCTGATGGCTTCACTGCTGAGTTCTAGCAAGCATTCAAAGAAGTCCAGAGAATGGTAGCTTTTAAGGAGGAGTAGTGATTAGGAAGGTGCACAAAGGGGAATTTTGGGGTGCTAGAATGTTCTATTTCTTGAACTAGATGGTAGTTATATGATTTGTTTATTTTGTGATAATTTATATTTTATGATTTATAGACATTTCTGGGTATATGTTATACTTCAATAAAAATATTTTTTAAAACTCCCAAACCAAGCTGTTAATAGTTTATTTGCATGCCAGTAGAAACATGACTGTATAGAAGTTAAAAGAGGTCACCTTTACCATGTTCTTGACATAGCATACAAGTTTTGCCAGTACAAGGTCAATGTTCTCCTTCTGGAAGCTCCAGAAAGGCTCCTTTCAACACTATAATTGCAATGTAACCAGGAGAGTGTTACTCAAAAGCAGAGATTCTTAAAGTTTTTGTCCCTTTGGCAGTTTGGTATGACCTATAAACTCCTCAGAAAAATGTTTTTCAGTGCATAAATAAAAGTAATACATCTGAGATTACAAAGGAAATCCATTATAGTACAATTATAAAAATATAAAAAATAAAATTTTATTAACACATTAAATAACAAGATGGCATGTTTATGCTATGGTCTGATTGCTTGTGTCTGCCCCAAATTCATTTAATCTCCATTGTGATAGTATTAGAAGGTGGGGCATTTGGGAGGTGATTAGGTCATGAGGGCTGCATCCTCATTAATGGGATTAGTGCCCTTATAAAGGAGACCTTAGAGAGCTAGCTAGACCCTTCCACCATTGAGGATGCAATGAGTGCCATCTATGAACCAGAGAGTGAACCCTCACTAGACACCAAATCTACCAGTGCCTTGATCTTTAACTTCCCAGCCTCCAGAACTGTGTGCAACAAATTTCTGTTGTGCATAAGCCACCCAGTTTATGACATTTTTGTTATAGCAGCCTGAATAAACTAGGGCAATTTAATGTAGACTAATTAAGGTTAAAATTTGTTTTTAAAAGACATGTCAAGGTGAAGGCTGGTGATATATTCTATGCCACATTACAACATGGTGTATCTTTACAGGAATTTAAGCAATCTCATTGGAATTGTCCAGTTTGGGGAAACTTCAACCAATAATGAAGATTACTTACCTCTGTCTACGTCTTGATAAATAAACAATTGTAGGTAGAGAATACCAGAAAGCAGATTAGATGCCTGGGTCACCAGTGTCAGAAATTGTCATCATTTGGTAATAGAATGACTATTAGGTGCTATGTAGTTGGCCAGCCATGTATCATGAGTGACTGTAAGTAGAAAGATCACAATCACATATGATTTAGTGATAGATCTAATAGCCACTGTAATTTCTACGTAGTGATGAAAAAAACATTTGAAGTATATGTAATTACTGCATTGTGATATGAAAATATCTTTGGTTTTTATTGGTGATAAAGTTGTAAGTACTGCTAATACTTCCACGGTTTGTTGCCTGTTTTCACAATGAAGGAAATGTTACATTGCTTTTAGAGGTTAGGGAAATAAAGATGAAAGTAAAGATGCAATTTTTTTCCCATCCAAGCTATGAGTTCCTCAGACTGTACCCTGGGTTAAGAATTGCTGCTCTAAAGTGAAGGTGTGAATTTCTATATCGATTTCCTTGTTGAAGAAAGAAGTTGTCGGAAAGAGGTGATACAAAAAATCTCAATAATCACAAGCAATACTTTAGGCTTTTTTGCTGACAAAGTCAAGAGATGAGGGTAAGGTTAAAGGGAAAACAAAATATTGAAAGTGTTTAGTATTCCCAGGAGAGCTAACCCTCTGTATAAGAAGCTGTAGAACCTGTTCCTTTATTGTTTATGCTAAGGCATCTCTGTGGGTTGGAACACTTGGAAACATAAACTGACAGAAATATTTAAATCCTTTCTTAGATAAGGTGTCTTCACATAAACGTAGACTACAGAGTAAGATGATTCAATAACTCCTGCTCATTCTTTAAATCTCAGATCTACCTCAATGTCCCCTTCATCAAGGAGTCCTTCCATGGTCCCTGCTTCCTTTTCCCAAAGCACCTGAAACTACCCTATATGTAGCACTCACCACCCTGATAGTTTTTGGGTTAGGATTTGTTCTTTTATTTATTTTACTATATTCTAAGCTCCATGCAGACAAAGACATAACTATCTTATTATTGCTTTATCCCTAGCAAATAGCACAGTTTCTGGTATACGGTAGGCACTCAACAAATATCTGTGGACCAAACAAGTAAATAAGTAAGTTACTAAATGATTTCTCAAACCATCTCTCTCCTGTTTGTTGAAGTTAGTTGTGATGGAAAGAGTGATGGGGAAGGGGATGAACAATAGGACAACTAGGACAATGGGGGGAGTTCCAGTTCACACAGAACACTGGCTTAATGCAGAGTGATCCTTGTATAATAGGGCTTTCAAAAAATTAGAGGTCGGGATATCAACACATCAAACAGATACAACTTCACTGACTAATGGAAATGTTTACAAAAATGAAAGCAAAAATGTCTCTTTTGTATGGGCAAGTCTCTTAAATGCTGTATATGTTTTCCTCAATTTTACCTAAGAGATTGTAATTTTTATTAACCTTTTAAAGTTAAGTAACTAAGTTAATAAAATGTAGATATGCATTTTGATGTAAGTAACTATTTTCAAAGGGTTTCTGAGAAGTACATTGTTGAGTAAATTAAATTCACTATAGTGGAGATCAGCTGTGACTAATCTAGATCATTCTTCCACATTATTCCTTGATTTATTTTTGCCAATCCACTGGACAAAATCAGCTTTCCTTCTGAGTGATTGTGATCTATGTTTCAATGTAAAACAATTTCTTTGTATTCCAAATGAGTAGCTCATGTAACAGGAATAGGGTAATTTTTTTTTCACACAGCTTGGTACTGCTGGTATTAACTTTTAAAAGAGACAAGATTTGTGGCCTTAATATGTATTCCTGATTATTGTTGTATGTTGTAAAAATATGTATTTTTATAACACCACAAGGATTAGGGCAAGGAAGAATGACCCTCAGCATTATCCTTACCCTTTAATTTTATTTTATAACTTTATTGTTTGATACTCCTTTTAGATGAAGTGGACTTATGCCCTCAGTCCTTACAGAATAGGAGACATACGTTCCTATATACTGGCAATATTGTTTGCTATCATGAGCCAGAAGTAAAGTCAAAAGATAACTGGCCTTGCCATCCAACAACTGCCATAAAAAATTCTGCAACATGAATTAAAAAAAAAAAAAGAAAACCAAACAACATTTCCTGTGGCATATGTTCTTCAATATATGAAGAGTCAATAATGGATAACTCTACCTTGCCAGGAAACTGGTTTTCTTATCAGAGAGTACATTTTATAGCTAATTAATTCTGGCTTGTGTGATCAGAAGTCACGGAGATTAGAACTAGATGCCAAAGGGGAACAACTGGAGTTCATCCCCATCTATGGGATCATGACTGGTGGCAGCCCACATCAAAACGTTTCTTAGTTAAAACATCTCCCATGATCCACGAGGCTGGTCTCTGGGAGCTCATTTGAACCCTTTGTTGATCCAGTGCTGAATTAGGGCAAGGATTTTTCCAAAAGAAAATCTCAGTCATGTGTGGAATTATTCCTGGGCTGCACCTTCATGCAGATTTTCTGTGGGAGGATGCAAGCTTTTTTTTTTAACATCAGCAAAACCATATGAGCCCTACCACCTGCTCCCTTTGTTCTCCAGAATACACAGACCTCCTCTCAAGCAGCAATTAGTAACGCCACTGTATATTACATTATTGAAACATATACATGACATCGTACCACTGACTCTTCATCTGGCTGAGAGAGATTCCATTTGGGGAAGGGTATTGAAGGAGAGATACCATTCACCTCCTTTTGGTGCTTTTGGTCCTATCCTAGGCTCAGTTTAGACATGACATGACTGTATATCAAGACCATATTCACTTAGCCCTTTATTAAGTCACTGTTACTAACTTGCACATTCATATATTGCTCTAGTTATTATTCAAATTTTTTTTAAGAAACAACTGAATGATACCTATTTCTATTTCTGGTGGTATTTTTGAAAATGTGTGATTAACAGTTAATTTTTGCAACAGCATTCCTTATATAAAACTTCTAGAAAGAAATTTATTTTAGAATTTATTAACAACAACAAAAAACCCCTGAAAACAAAACTTAAGAATGAAAGATAAAAACCATTTCCCTTTTGCAGGAGAATTTGACTCTCAGTTAAACTTCTGTTTATTACACCCCTGAAAACCTGGCAAAGATAAAATATCAGCTCTGTTATTAGGAAGTGTTACTTGTGGTAAAAATGATCCTTGTTTGGTAAATTGTATCTGGACTGGAAGAGTTATAAAGATCTGATGGGAAGCCATTACTCTGGGCCTTCTTGAATGTGCTGACTCTTGTAGTTGGACATGTCCCTTGTAGGACCTATGCAACTGTTTCTAGAAATACAGGCTTCTATGGGGGCAGGAGGCTTTTAAGCCAATGTGGTTCATGCATCCTTCTGGGTGCATTCCTTTGTGGTTCTTGTCAGTATTCAATGCAGTATAACAACTATTTATATAGCATTTTACATTGTATTAGATATGAAAAGTAATCTAGAGGTGATTTAAAGTATATAGGAGGAGATGTGTAGGTTATATGCAAATACTACATAATTTTATATAAGGGACTTGAGCATTCATGGATTTTGGTATCCCCAGGAGATCCTAGAACCCATCCCCCATGGATACCCAGGGACAATTGTACTGTCATCAACGAACAGGTTTATAAGAAAGTGGGTCAAGAAGAAAACCCAAAACAAACTACAGATGTTCTGGGATCAATGAGGTTTGTTTTTGCATTTTTTGGAGTGGGGGTGGAGTAAACTGACTACCTGGCAGCTAGTAAAGAGGCCACCCTGGACAATCTGCCCTTGAGCAGGCTTGTTAGGGTCATTTTATAAAAAAACCAAAAATCAATTTCAGCTGTATATGGATTCTTGAAAAAACCTTGAGAATTTATTGTGCAGTATATATAATAAGCTGTCTCTTTGTATTGTCTGCCAGGGTGCTTTCATCAGTAACTTTCCCTTAATTATTAGTCCAGGTCTGCAGCATTTCCTCATCAGAATTTCTTGCCACATTCAGACAGCCTTGGCTTGGGCAGGATGGTAGACGTTCTTCCTGAAGGCCAAATGTATTTTTCAAAACATTGCATAGGTTCAATTGATCAAGCCAGAAGCACTGTTCAAAGACCTATAGATAGAACAGAGAACCAAAGAAGGAAAGGAAGAACTTTTGGACTTATTTAAATGTTTCTAATGATCCTTTAAATGTAGGTCATATATTTGAAGGAAAGTATGTTTAGGACTTGGGAAAAGTTGTTTCAAATATATTATAACTAAAATTAAAGCACATTCAGACAGATAATGGATTGCTGCAAAATTATTATCTGCACTTTCTCTAAAGAGCTGTCAAGAATTTACAAATGAATATCACATTGTCTGAAGTACTTAGAGAATACAGACAGCTTCCTTGGACTAATGCTAGCTGTCAGCTGTTAATGAATAATAATTATGTCTTCACTGATAATTCTTCCAAGAACTTGTTTTCTGTATATCTTTGTTATAATTCTCTTCCTCTTCTTCTACCTCCTTTGATTTTTAACCTTACCTTTTTGATTTTTAATATTTAGCCTATGCAAAGATGAATTCTCTAGAATATGAAAGGATTTAACAGATGATAGAATTTGTGGAGACATGGACAGCACATTTAAATCTACAAAAATTGCATAAGCTTAAACAAGAAAAATAAGAAAAACATCTCAGGAACTATTCGAGACATCTTTGCTTAAACTAAATAGGACTATGAAGAATTACGTGATATTGTAGAAGAAATTTGGACTTAAGCTATGGGGAAATGGAACTTTGGAAGAAATTCAGTTAAATTCAGCAACATTGCATTAAATATAAGCTTAGTTCAGGTGTCATAAATTGCAAAGTTGAGTAAGACCTCACGTGTCCTTATGGAATTTAGGATCAGACTAAGTTCCTTATTCCTCAGGGAATCCTCTCTTTGAGAGCAGAGGTGACGTCTAGCTGTTTTAAATCCCTAGAACCTAGTACGGGGCCAGTCAATGCCCAGGAAATAGTTACTGAACTGAAGCACACAAAGTTGCCTTATAGGAATAAAAACACGAATTACCTAATGTGATGGGTGATTCATAAGAAAACTATCATATTAGTTAATCAACAAATATTTCTCTGTAGCACCAAGAGCCTTTTAAAAGTATTTCTCAACTCTTTCCCTTAACAGAAAGGATCATCTTGATCTGACAGATGAGAAGAGTAAACTAAAATAAAAATAACCACTTGTTGAGCTATTGAGCTCTTGCATTGCTCTGAGTATTCTAGAGGGTGCTCTGTGTTTTATCTTACTTTATTTTTACATAGTTCTATGAAGAAGATACACTGAAACAACTGAAGCTCCAAAAGGTGAATAATTTTTGCAGAGTTATATGGCTAGTAAGTGGAGAAACCAGCATTGCGGGTCTATTTTGTCTGACTCCAAAGTCCATGTTATTTCCCTTGGTTTTCGCTATTACTGAAGCATGAGACAATTACTACCTGCAGCCATTAGATACATACCTCCAACAAGCCAGAAACTTTGACAAGTGCTCTTAGTTGAAGGTTAATGCATTCGAGACTGACTGGGAATTGCTCACTGATACAAGTTAAGGTCAAGTTTGATTTTCCTAAGTGAGTGATCTGAAGCTGATATTTAAGACATCTTTTCCTCTCATTTCCAAATCCCATTTGCAGTATATGTTATGGAAAAAATATATGTAGGTTTTGACTGTGACTTCCAAATATATGTGAGTTTTTATTATTATTTTTTCTTTCTAGGTTTATACGTGAACACAAAAGAGAGGAATGGGAGGGAGATTGGAAATTAATGTTTTAGATGTCTATTATGCACTAGATATTTAGCAGTAGCAGCAGGATTTAACCTCTGACCCTGATCCCCAATTTTTTTCACCCTACTGCACCAATTCCCCAGAAGTTACCAATGGATATGACAGTTGTGAAGTTGTGCTAACTCTGCCAGATTCTAGCTGCGAATTTTGAGGTAAATTTTTCTAAGCATCAGTTTGCTCCTCTATGAAATGGGGATCATGATAATGATTATTTCGTAGGGCTTGAAGATTAAATAATTCATTTACTTTTCTGAGTATCATGCTTCACCAATGGAAATTAAGTATAATTTTTTCATGACACTGGCAGTGTAAAATATGTCACATTTTACATTTGTCTAAATGAATTTAAATTTTGATTTAACACTTACATGCCAAGTTTGGCTGTATCTTCAATATTAGTAAAATTTGAGGCATCATTCCCCTATTATATGGAAAGAAGTTGGAAACATTTACTCAGTTAGAACAGAAGGCTCAAGGGCATGGTCTTCTGTTTCTGTTGGCCATGATGCTCTGGCTATTTGTGTTATTCAATGCCCTGGTCCACCATGTGCGGGCACAATTGAGGCTGCAAGGAGGCTGTGTTCTCAGCTCCAGTCATGGGAATGTCACTGGAGTGCGCAAGACCAAAGTTCATAGTTTGCAGCCCACAAAGGCATTCATGCTCTGTCCCCATCAGAGTTCCTGCCATGAACCAAGGGGACCCAAGTTGCTACTTTCATCTCTCCGCCTCCCAGTTAAGGGGGGATGCTACAATCTGGGCTGGAGCCTTGCCCCTCCTCAGACACTATACAATGTCTACCCCTTTCTTTCTCAAACAAAGCTAGTTCTTCCTCTTAATAGCCCAGACTTTTTAAAAGGAATTTTGTGTAAATTTTTCTACAGGGTTTTTTAACGTGCTTTTCCATTTCAGGTTTGAAACGTGAAGAGGTTGTTAACAAATATCCCCTTTACCGTCTCCCACTCAACAACAACAACAATACAAACACACAGAGACACACAGACACAGACATACACACATATACACACATACTAAGAGAACACAGAAGTCAGGAACTTAAAGGTATAGCCTCTTGTTCCTAGGAGGCGAGGTGCAGGGGTGAGAAATAGGAAGAGAAAGAAAACAATCACTATTTAATAGGTTCTTATAAATATTCCTATAAATATTTTATGTTTATAAATATATGTGTGTATCTTTTTATTTTTGAAGACTCTTATATATCAGTACTTCTTAAACTATCTGTAGTGAACAATCAGTTTTTAAAAAGTTTCCAATCAGATACAGATGAATAATTTTGTAAAATACAGTTAACAGGTTGTGACAATGCCAAATAAAGCTTTCTAAGTGCTTACTCTCAATTCTCTGTCCTTACCTCATCATCAGCTAGTAACACTAACCTACAAACTGCATTTCGAGTATAGCATTGTTATACATACTTTCTTATTATACTATACATATTCCTCTATATCTTGTTTTTGTCCATTTAATATTATATCCTGTTGATCTTTCAATGAAAGTCCAACTTAGAGAAATCTGTAGACAACATGAAACTGAGTAAGAAAAAAAACCTGTTGTGTTTGTAAGGTACTGAGATGTTTGGGGTGGTTTGTAACACTACATTACCTATTAAAAGCTAACTAATACACATATTTCTATTTATGTTTTACTAACATCATTTAGAATTAATCACTATCCATTATCTTTCCTTTAAAACAAATGAGAGAATTAACAGTATGTTTTACTGTTTTATTTGTTCTACATTGTTTCTTACATCTCAATTCTTTCTCCTTAATTCTCTTTTCTTTTTGCTGAAATAGATTATAAGGTGATTATTTCCGAGGAAGTCTGTGGGTAAAAACGTGAGTTCATACATTTCTTAAATTATTGAGATTTTGCCTTCACAAACACGATACTTTATTTCTGCATTAGGTGTCTAGGTTCCAAGTTGCTGCTCCTCAGGAGTTTTTGAGCTATTAGTTCTTTGTCTTCTTGGATTCAGCATTGCCAATGAGAAATCTGATGTCGGTCTTGTTCTCATGCATTTCTTATTCCTATATTTTGATTTAATATTTATTTAGATGGATTTTGTTTTCAGGTATTTGTCTATTCTCCTGAGGATCACAGATACTCTAAGTTCTTGTACGTTTGGTAACATAAATTGATTGCTGTTATACTTGAAGGATAACTTGGCTGGGGTAAACGGTTGGGTGACAATTTATTTTCTTATAATCTGTTGACAGGCCTTCCTTGACTCCTGGCATAGGGAGTAGCTACAGAGGAGTCTGAAGCAACCAGACTTTCCCCTCTCTATGTGGCTTCCTTTTCTATTTGGGTGGCCATATACTTCTTTCTTCAGCAAAATTTTTTCTCCACTTAGGGTCACAATCAGGGTATTATCTTGGTGCCTGTCATTTTTTAAACTATTTTTTCCTGAGGCATTTGAAAAATAGATGTTCTTTAGATATTCAGGTTAAAATTTTTCTGTATTTTGAAATAAAGTTTTTTTGTGTGTCTTTGCGTGGTATTTTCGGTTCCATTCATTATAAATTCTGCTTCCCGAGTACTAATTACACATATGATGGATCTTTCTGTGTGGGCTTGGATCTACCATCCTTCCCGTAATTATTTGAATATATATATTTTTTCATTTCTATTTCTTTTTATTTTTTTCTAAGCTGTCAACATGTATCTAAATGTGATTTAAGTGATCTTTATTCTAGTTTTAGTGTTTTTTTTTTGTGGGGAGAACACTTAAGATCTACCCTCCTAGCAACTTTCAAGTATACAAGACAGAATTGTTACTATAGTCACATTGCCATACTCATTTCTAGTTGTTTTTAGTATATCTTTTTCTTTTTATGTGTTTTTTTCCACTTTAGTCTGGCACTCAATCAGCTTGCTTTTTCTCTTCTGTTGTCTTGTCAACTCCTCCTTGAGCCATTTGTCTCTTTTGTGACCTCTTCTTTTATAAACAAGTAATATTATTTGAAACTGATTTGAGACCATGGAAAACTACTAATCTGTTGGACAATTATTCTTGCAATGTATTTTCTTCACCTGCCTGCTTTCTATTTTCCCTCTTGCTGTGGTCTGAATGTTTGTGTTCCCCCCCCCATTCATATGTTAAAATCTAATCTCCAATGCAATAGTATGAAGAGGTGCGGGGCTATGGGGTGGTTTGATTGTGAGGGTGGGGCCCCCATGAATTAGTGTTGTTATGAAAGAGGCCCCAGGAAGCTTGTTTGTCCCTTATACCATGTGACAACACAGCAAGAAGGTGCCATCTATGAGGAATAAGCTCTCATTAGACACCAAACCTACTGGCACACTGATCTTGGACCTCCCAGTCCCCATAACTGTGGGTAATAAATTTCTGTTGTTTATAAAGTGCCTAGTCCAAGGTATTTTGTTATAGCAGCCAAAACAGACTAAGACACCTTCCTACTTTTTCTGGAGTGTCTATACTATTTAAATTTTTTGTTTTGCTTTTAATGGATCTAATTAATTAAATAATATAGTTAGTTAACTGGGTAGAGGTGGAGGTGATGTGAGTTGGAATACTACAGGTTTGATTTAAGTTTCACATCTTAAAAACTCTCTTAGAAAGCTTATTATTTCTTCTTCCTTGGGACAGTTGGGATCTCAGCTTTCAGTGTTGTACCAGTATTTATGACGTATCAGAGCCCTTTATATTACAGCTCTGCTGCTGAGATCTGGTGGTCTGTAATAACTGTCTCTCCTCTATTTTATCCATCCATGAACAGTCTAGGCTCTAGACCAGAAAAATGGCATGTCAACATGGTTATCCATTCTGTTCCATGTGGCCCTATTTATAGTCCCGTTACTATTTTTGGCCCACTCATTCTCTTAGATCTTGTTGCTAATTTAGGACAGAATTATTTTCTTTTAGACAAGTGTTTCTTATTCAAGACTTAAGCATGTATATGCCTGTTTTTAATGTCCCACATTGTTTTGGTCTAGATTTCCCAGTATAACAAGCATACCTCAGTTTTGTAAATTAATTGAACATGAAGATTTTTCTCCTTGCATTCTTTTGGTTGTTTTGGTGAGTTTCAGGGGGCTGAGAGTATGATAAAAAAGAGCCCTTTTTCCATCATCTTTAACTGAAAAAACCCCAGCTTTTAAAAGATTGGATTGACATGGTAAAAGCTCTCTCCTAATAATTTTTGTTGATATGAATTACAGAGATATTTAAGAGATGGAATCAACAGAACTTGCTGATGCATAGAAACTAGGAGCCAAATAAAGGGGAGCAATCAAGGACAGCAGTCATTACATTTTCTTGGCTTGAGATACTAGGACGGTGACAGTACCAATTATTTGATGGAGAAGACTGGAAGACCAGGTTGCCATGGGAGGGTATATTAAGAGTTTCATTTTAGACTTATTAACACTGAGAAATCTCTGAGATATACAAGTGAGGATTTCACATATGCTCTTGGATATGAGTTCCAGGTGTTCCAGGCAGAGGTCTGGGCTTAATATGAATTTGGGATGAATTAGTTTAATTTAGGTGTAGTCATTAGAGCCTTGGTGGTGGTTAAACTGATCTTGGAGGTTATACAGATAGAGAAGAGCAGAAGGCAAACTCTGAGATGTCTGTACCCTTAGGGTTCAGATATTATAGAAAGAGCAAAGGATGCTGAGGTAAGAGGAAAACAAGAACACAGTATCTCTGAAGGGGAGAGGTGACAAGGTTCCAAGAAGGAGGGAATGGTTAATCGTATTAAATGAAGCTGAAAGTGGAGTAGATGAATGAAGGGAGTGCCCACCAGATCTGGCAACATGAAATTCACTAGTGACTTTAACAACAGCAGCTTCAGTGCATTGGTGCCGTGAGAAACCAGATTGCAGTGGCTTGAATTAGTGAGGCAGAAGTGAGAAAGCAAAAGGACAGCAGACAATATTTTTGAGAGGTTTAGCTGTGAATGGGAGCTGAGATACAGGGCAGTAAGAGGTAGCATCAGTGTTTTTTGTTGATCTGATTTTAATATGAAAGGCACTAGAACATGTTTGTATCATAGCTGAAATAACACATAAAAGGGAAGAGGTTCGTTACACATGAGAGAGATGGATGATTGACCCGTAGCCCTTAAAAATGGTGAGAGGGAGTTTAATTCAGGGCAGAAGTCGAGAGACTGGCTATGGACAGATGCATGGCCATATCTTTTGTTGAACAGGATGGAAAATGGGGATATGGGTGTTAGTTCAGGAAGGTTTTTAAATTTGCTAGTGAGAAAATGATGAAATTTCTTTCTGATGGCTTCTGTCTTCTCTGAAATTTGAGGGGAAGTCATCAGGTGCTAAGGCGAAACTGTTTTGTGAGGCTTGAGATAACAAAGGTATTAGAAACCTTTTCATTGTTGTTGAGAACTCAAAACATCTGCCTTGTTATCCTTGATATATTTAGATGATTATCTTATATTCCAGAATTCTTTTTTAGAAAATAGTTAATGAAACTATAAATCAAAGCTAAATGCCTACTGACACATAACTGTTTGAGTCAGTGCCTATTAACATATCCATTTTACAGATTAAAAACCTGAACCCTACAGATGTTAAATAATTTGCTCAATATGACGTAGTTGGGAAGTGAGGGAATTGTATTTCAATTCAACCTGTCTGACCCGTAGAGGCTGTGCTCTTAATCATTACACGATACTGCCTCTACTCATCATAACATTTAAATCTCACACACACATATGCACACATGTACATAATGAAAGGATAATGGCATTGATGTTTTTCTCATTACTGTTCTTATCTTTGTTTCAAAATTTCCTCTACCCCACCCACCAATTTTTTTTTTTAGTTTCAGGGTAAAATAAGCACCTCCTTTCTACACAACTAAAGTCAACAGGAGCTTGACTTCAGTAAATAAAACTATACATTCTCACCTGAGCACTTTAGCCCCTTAGCACTTTTCATACATATCAAAAATTTTTATTTTAAATTTTTAATATTCAAGCAATGATAAAGTAACTAGATACTTGATGGCACTCTGCAACTTACAGTGTGAGTGTATCTTCCTAAAAAAGTCTTTCCTGCCAATCTGATATTAACATGTGCTTTTATGAATGTGTTAATTTTTCTACATGATGGTTTTCTTTAACTTTTCTTTTTTAATAAGACAAGAACAAGTATTCAGAGATTTGACAGAGTATCTATATAAGGCAGAGAAGAACAAAAATATGCTGTCTTGGCACTGAGCTAATGAAGAATGTATTTAAAAGAACAATGAAAGATGTTGAAATGATGTGGATGTATTATTCCTGGATCCTGTTTATTTGTCCTATTTTTGTTTTTGTTTTTGTGTAGGAGTACTATCTGTAATTTGGATGCAAAAGTTCAATTTGAAAATTCATTTATTAGAGAAAATTTGACAGTGGAGAGCAGATCCTTAGCTGGAGAAGAGAAATGCAATAAAAAGAAAGAAACCATTGATATGGGGGGATGCAAAAAAGAAACTAACCATTTAAACTGCAAGCATGCTTGTTAAATCTCTAGAGTCAGGGGAGAAAATAAGCATAACAAAAATATTCAGCAACTGGAAATCCCTTGAAACCACGTGATACCAGATGAGCCAGGGTTATTCTTGAGCCACTCCCAAAAAATCAGATCCCACTTCTCTCATTTAATGGGTTTACTGAACCATCTTGAAGAGATCTACTTCAGTGTCGTCTTACAGATACCCTCTTTTAGCATCAGAGATGCTCCCTGACATCTCTGAGCTCTTCCCAAGAGAAGCGAGACACAGAATAGCTGCCTTCGTGGTCTTCCTTGTGATTTAAGCTGTGCCCCTAGAGTACTAACAATAAGGTGATAAAAGTTATATCTGTGGTTTCTGAATTTTATAACATATTGGTCATTTATTGCAAAGTTCTGTGAAAGAGGCCTGAGTTATCCTATTTTATGGAGAAGAAACTGAAACATAAAAATATGTATAATTTGTTTTGAGTTAAACAGTATATTAATAATGAGACTAAAATTTATGTCTTTCTCTTTTTTTCTGACATTCTTGTTCACTTTGATTCAGGAAATGTGGAAATGTTGGTTGTGGAGGGTTATTTTTGACTAAAAATTAATACTTGAAATTCATACCTATATTTGGAAAAATTTTAAAGATAATAGTTAGAATATAAATACAACTGGAAGAAGTTAGCCATCAAATTAACTTCATCCTGATTTTTCAATGATACCCTGGTGTATTACCTGATTTTAAGATCAGCTTTTGTGGGGAGAGGAGAGAGTGAACATTGGGCCACACAACTGGAGGAAAGCACATAAGATAGAATTTTTGGCTAGAGGCCAAAATGCCAATTTTGCTTACTTAAATTTTCTTCTTGGTAGAGTGGTCCGGTTTGAGAGCTATGTTACCTTAGGCACCAAGACCCAATATATATGACAAGAAAAAAAGAGCCTTATGCACTATTTAAAGCTATCTAAAGGTGGAGTGTCCTGATTCTGCAACAAGAATTTTTTTTCTTTCAATGGAGATAACCACACATTGATTATGTAATTTCACTTAAATAATATGGACAGTTTTTAGACAGACTAATTAAAGCTTACATTCTTATATTTTTAAAAAGCCCTCATGTAATGTGCTAGGTATCAAGGTCAGTTAATTAATTAGCTGTTTAGATTTGGTAAAATGAGAGTTGGCTTGGCTCTCCAATCAGAATTTCTGAGAGAAAGTCAGAGAGAGAGAGAGACAGAGAGGATTCTAATAACATACCTAGAATCATATAGAAATGTTTATTTTATTTCTTTTGGCCTCCTTGAAATATCAGACATGGCAGATGGCAGACATGTGTACTCCTCTTTAAGCTTATGGTCATGGAAACTACTTATTAAAAGAAATGTTGAAAATAACTGCATTTTTACCTTTTAGAGAATGGATATAAGAAAAATGGGTAGACTAAATTTTTAGCTATTCCACTCCTACCCCTTTCAAATATTCTTTATCCTGTGATTTTCTGCTTAAAGTTAGATGTCTCTTTTTAGAGTCAAAATTTTAGGCAAGGTCCTAGCCAACAGAAAGAAGGAGTCTCCTTCTTATTGGGCACTAAAGTGATTTTCCTGAATCAATAATGTATATTTCAATTGACGGTCCTTTAGATTATGAAAGTTGATGACACAAAGATAGGAAATTTTAAAATGTGACATAGCCTAAGGGAATTAAAAATATTATCTAGAAATTTTTACATATTCTAGAAGCAAGATTTGTCTCCTGTGTCTTTCAGACAAATATTAGTATTAGAAGAAAGTTTTTTTTTCTTTTTGGCTCATGCTCTTTAATATTTCAAAATTCTTTCAATTTAAACATTTCAGGTTTTTTTCTTCAAGATGGTTGAGTAGAGACCTCAGAGACCTCTTCTCAGAAAGAAGAACCAAGTTATAGGGGAATAATCACAACTCAAATAGAATATCCAGGGGAGAGTGCTGGAGCCTAGTGGAGAACTCATGGGAAGAAGCTAAGGCACAGAAAAGGAAGGAAGCAAGACATTGCAGATATTGATTAGGAACCTGAGGGACTTAGTATTTCATCAAAAGAACAGGTAGGAGTGTTTTGGCTTCCCTCAACCGTGTGGCAGACTGCCAAGTATCTGAACCGTCAGAGAGCTCCTCTGCCCTCACCCATACACTGGTATGGGTGGTGATTTTGGGAACTTCTTGAGGGCATTACACCAGACTACCAGCAAGTTCAGGGCCACTTGCCCTGCCCCTGGACTTGAACTGCCATGGCAAGCATCATACTTGGGGTGCTCCCATTGGGACACTGTGTCCTGCCCAGGGAACCTCAGCCTTTGTGTCTCCACATCACTGAAGCCCCAGCAGACATTCCCCAGCACCTATTCCCCAGCAGTCACACAGGGCTGGCTGGGTCCCAGGAAGCTGCAGGGTTCCCAGTGGTCTATCCTTTGGGGAGTGCTGCTTCTAAGGAAAGGGAGAGTCCAATGCACCAAGGGGGCACTGCTTGGAACAAAGGAGATCAAAGAGCATGCTTTCCTGTGCCTGAGAGCTCCTTGCTTGTGGGTGAAGTGATTGTGCCACTTCCAGGGAAGAGCCGCTGTGCTCAGGTCTGCAAGGGAGAAGTGTGGTCCCATCCCCAGCAGCTAGGTTGCCTCAGTGGTTGGCCACAGATATGAAGAAGGGAACTTCTTTTCCCCGACCACTGCTGCAGACACAGCCATTGCTGCTCCTGTAGGGTGTTGGTGTAAGTGCGCTAGAGGATGGCCATTCTAGGGCTGTTAAGGGTGGCTGCATCCCCACTGACAGTGTACCCACCAACCTAGGGTTTGCATGAAAGGCAGGGCCCCTCCCTCTTTCTACATGGAATAGTGGTGTTCCTACAGCAGAGAGCAGGAGAGCTGGATAGCTATATGTTTTGGGCTGAGGGAGGAGCTTCTGCACCTAAGACATTTCAGCAGTGAGCTGTGGGGCAGGCATCTTTCATGGCTCTTGGCTAAATTGCAGCCTAGAGACAGACAATGGTGTCTGTCTGATCTGAGTATCTTAAGCACTGGGACAGGGGTGTGACAGGGAAGCAGATCACATGCCAGCCTGCCACGGCTGTGGACCCCCCTCACCCCCAAAGAGACTTTGGTGCATTTCATCAGGGGCTCCCCCTGCCATACTCATTAAGGCTAGTACTTATGTCTGCCATTGGGGTATCCTATGTCAGACATAGTGATTCAGCTCCGCCCAGCTTCATCTTCCCTTCAGGGTCTGAGCAAGGAGTTCAGACCACTATGCATTCCACATACCAGCTTATTGCCTGAGGCAACAGAGAGCTTCACCCAGTAAACAAAGATCAAGCATATACCCATCTGCTCCTGCTACAGCCGTCTCTTACTCATGAGCAACACCTACTGGCCTGGAAGTGGAACTATACAATCCAGTGCAAAATCTGCTGACACAAGTGCACAAGCACTAGGGAAGGAGATAAGCTTCCTGAGACCTCCACCATTCCAGCCTTGCAGGAGGCAGTGAGCCTGCTCACATGCCCAGGACATTGACACTACAATCAGCATTTGAGAAAGCTACCACATAAAGGCTACCATTAACCAAGGAACTCATACAAAATCTTTGACACTGAAGCACCCAGAACCAAGGCCAAATGACTCTACACAACATATATTATAGTCACATCCTCAAGGGGAAAAAATCCCATTCAAATGAAAGTAAATTCAAAAATAAGAAGAGAGTCATAGGTATTCCTGAGGGAGAAGAATAATTAAAAAGTATGGAAAATCTATTTGAAGAAATAATAGAGGAAAACTTCCATACATTTGCTGGAGATTTAGACATGCAGATGAAAAAGGCTCAGAAGACTCCAGGGGGATACATTGCAAGATGGACTTCATCAAGACATACAGACTATCAGACTATCTAAAGTGAACATGAAGGGAAAAAAATCCTAAAATTAGCAAGAGAAAAGCATCTAATCACCTACAAAGTAAATCCCATCAGACTAACAGTGGGCTTCTCAATAGAAACCCCAGAAGCTAAAAAAGATTGTGGTCCTATTTTTAAACTTCTTTAAAAAAAAACCCTGCCAACCATGAATTTTGTATCCTGCTAAACTAAGCTTCATGAATAAAAGAGAAAGCAAATGCTAAGGGAATTCATCACCACTAGACCAGCCCTACAAGAAATGCTTAAGAGAGTTCCAAACATAAAAATGAAAGGTCAATAATTGCTATCATAAAAACACATGAAAGTATAAAATTCACAGGTCTTACAAAATAATTACAAAACAAGACTACAAAGCAACTACGTAACAAAATAATGACAGGAACAGAAACACACATATCAATATTAACTTTGGATGTAAATGGCCTAAATATTCCATTTAAAGGATATTAAGTCAGCTTGAACATCCTGTGAGAGAGACTTGGGACTAGTATCTTTCTCCCTGGCTTGGTCAGGGTTTGATCTCTGGGGGCCAGAGAACAGACCCACAGGCCAGATCCTGTACACCCAGGCCTTGATTGCATCACCCGGGGCCACAGAGGAGATACTTGTGAATTAGTCTTTTGAGGTGTGGGTGCCTGCAGGGGCAGATCAGGGTGGGTCCTAGCTGTGGCGTGCTTGCAGGGCACCCCTCCTCCCACAGGAGGGCTGTGCTCCCAGCTCGGGCCAGGATCCTGGGCAGCCCGCATCACAGTCATTGGGGAGCTCGGCTGGCATGAGGTCCTGCCTGCCAGCAGAGGCCCGGAAGAAACCATGGAGTAGGGGAGGGTGGAAAGGAGCAAGGCCTGCTCCAGATGCCAGACTGAGGGTCTCAGACAGCCCCTCCTCCACACACAGACTTTCTGGTTGAGTGGGGCCACTTCAGCCCCTCCCTGGCAGCTTTGCCCAGAGGCAGGGAACAGACCTTCAACTCCTGCCAAAAACATTTGTGGAGCTTGAGGGTGGGCTCCCCAAACCCAGCCATGCCCAGCCTCACTCCCTCACCTGCCCCTGCTGAGGTGGAGAATAAGGACTCACCTGGAAGTCCCAGGACCCCACTCACCACCTGGGGCATCAGAGTGCTTCTCCTGAGGAACTAGAGCTGGTCATGGGACCCAAAAACAACATTAGTGGTTGTTCCTCCTGGCAGGTGCCACCTACTGACAGGGAGGTCACTTTGCACACACTGCATTTACTGTATTTACTGACTCATCATACAGGGTGGGTCGATTCTCACCCAGAAGCACCACCTACTGGCTCAGAGATTAAACTGAGTCTGGCATTATCTAAAAAAAAAGAAAATCCAGAGGGAAGAAGCAACAGCTGCTCCATATGGGAAGGAATCAGTGAAAGAACTCTGGAAGTATGAAGAATCAATGTGAAAGGACATCCCCAAAAGGGAACACCAGCTCTCTAGCAATGGATACCAACCAAAATCGGAACATTGAAATGACAGATGATGAATTTTGAACATGGATTGTAAGGAAGCTTAATGAAATAGAACATAAAATGGAAGCCCAACACAAAGAGACCACAAAAAGAATGCAGGAAATGAATGAAAAATTCATTAAAGAAATTGAAATATTAAAGAAAAATCAAACAGAACTTCTGGAAATGAAAAATCCATTCAAGAAATTACAAAACACAGTGAAAAGCCTTAAGAATAGGTTAGACCAAGCAGAAGAAAGAATCTCAGAGCTTGAAGATAACACCTTTCAATTAAACAAATCAGTCATGGACACAGAGCAGAAAAATAAGAGAAATGATTGAAGCCTACAGGAAATGTGGGATTATGTGAAGAGGCCTAACATAAAAATCATAGGCATCCCTGAGGATGAAGAAGAAAATACACAAGGGTTGCATAATCTATTTGAGGGAATAATTGAGGAGAATTTCCCTGGTCTTGCTAGAAATCTAGATATCCAGATACAAGAAGCTCAAAGGACCCTAGGAGATTCATTGCAAAGAGGAAAACACCACAACACATAGTCATCAGACTGGCCAAAATAAACATGAAGGAGGCCCTCCTATGACCCATAAGGTGAAAGCAGCAGGTAACTTACAAAGGAAAACCCATCAGACTAACTGCAGACTTCTCAACTGAGACCTTACAAGCTAGAAGGGACTGGGGCCCCATTCTCAGCCTTCTCAAACAGAATAATGCCCAGCCTAGGATTTTGTATCCTGCAAAACTAAATTCCACATATGAGGGGGAAATAAGGTCTTTCTCAGACAAGCAAATACTGAGGGAATTTGTCAAAACAAGACCTGCCCTGCAGGAAGTACTCAGAACTGCGTTACACATGGATCAGCACAAGAGACACTCACCAGTGTAAAATCATCCAAAAGCTAAAGGTCAAAGGCCAGATACCACAATGGCTCAAAACATAAAACAAACCAACAAAGTTATACTCAACAGGGTGAACAGAAATTCACCCCACTTATCGATTCTTTCAATAAATCTGAATGGCTTGAACTGCCCGCTGAAGAGACATAGGCTGGCCGAATGGGTAAATATATACAAGCCAAGTATCTGCTGTCTTCAGGAAACACATCTAACCCACAAGGACTCATTCAGACTCAAGGTGAAGGGATGGAAAACAATATTTCATGCAAATGGAAACCAAAAGAAAGCTAGTGTAGCAGATCTCATATCAGATAACTTAGTCTTCAAATCAACAAAAGTAATGAAAGACAAAGATGGTCATCATATAATGGTAAAGGGAACAATTCAACAAGAAGACATAACAATTCTAAATATTTATGCACCCAACACAGGTGTGCCCAGATTCATAAAACAAATCCTACTTGATCTAAACAAAATGATAAATAATAGCACTGTAATGGCTGGGGACTTCAACACCCCACTGACAGAACAGGATAGATCTTCCAAACAGAAAATAAACAAAGAAAAAATAGACTTAAACAGAACTGTAGAACAAATGGAACTAACAGACATTTATAGAACTTTCTACACAAAAACCACTGAATATACATTCTTCTCATCAGCTCATGGGACATCTTCTAAGATTAACCACATCCTAGGCCACAAAGCATGTCTCAAAAAATTTTAAAAAATAAGAATTATACCATCCATCTTCTCAGACCACAGTGGAATAAAACTAGAAATCAACTCCAATAGAAATACTCATCTCTACATAAAGTCATGGAAACTAAACAACCTACTGATGGATGATCATTGGGTCAAGGAGGAAATTAAGATGTAAATCAAAGGATTCTTTGAACTAAATGATAAAGGGGACACAAGTTATCAAAATCTGTGGGTCACAGCTAAAGCAGTCCTGGGAGAATAATTCATAGCCTTAAATGGGTACATCCAAAAGATAGAAAGATCACAAATCAACAATCTAATGAATCAACTCAAAGAACTGGAAATAGAAGAACAAATCAAACCCAAAACCAGCAGAAGAAAAGAAATAACCAAGATCAGAGCAGAACTAATTGAAATTGATAACAAACTAACTATATGAAAGATTAATGAAACAAAAACTGGTTCTTTGAAAAGATAAACAAAATTGACATGGCTCTCACTAGACTAACCAGAAGCAGAAAAGAAAGGACTCTAGTAAACTTAATTACAATGAAAAAGGAGAAATTACAACTGATACCACAGATACAAAATATCATCTCTGAATACTATAAAAATGTCTATGCACATAAACTAGGAAAAGTGGAGGAAATGGACAAATTCTTAGAAACACACAGCCTCCCTACGCTCAATCAGGAAGAAGTAGAACTCCTGCACAGACCAATATCAAGTACTGAAATTGAAGCAGCTATAAAAAGCCTCCCTAAAAAAAAAGTCCCATACCAGATGGTTTCACACCCATATTCTACCAGACCTACAAAGAAGAACTTGTGCCTATCCTGCAGAAATTATTCCACAACATTGAGAAAGAAGGAATATTCCCCAACACGTTATATGAAGCCAACATCACCCTGATACTAAATCCAGGAATGGACTCAACAAAAGAAGAAAACTACAGGCAAATATCCCTTATGAATATAGATGCAAAAATTCTCAATAAAATCCTAGCAAATCAAATTCAGCAGCTCATCAAAAATATAATCCATCATGACCAAGTGGGCTTCACCCCAGAGATGGAGGGATGGTTTAATATATGCAAATCTATAAATGTAATTCACCACATAAACATAAGTAAAAACAAAGACCATATGATCCTGTCAATATACACAGAAAAAGCATGACAAAATTCAGCACCCTTTTATGTTAAGAATGCTTAACAAAATAGGCATAGATGGGACTTACCTCAAAATGATAAAAGCCATAAACGACAAACACGCAGACAACATCATAGCGAACAGGGAAAAATTGAAAGCATTTCTGCATAGAACTGGAACCAGACAATGTTGCCCTCTATCACCACTCCTGTTCAACATAGTGCTGGATGTCCTAGACAGAGCAATCAGACATCAGAAGGAAATTTAGGGAATCCAAATGGGGGCAGAAGAGGTCAAACTATTGCTCTTTGCTGATGACATGATCTTATATCTAGAAAACCCCAAAGATTCTGCCAAGAGACTACTGGAATTGATAAATAAGTTCAGCCAAGTCTCAGGTTACAAAATCAATGTGTGCAAACCAGTAGCATTCATATATGCCAACAACAGTCAAACTGAGGACCAAATCAGAGACTCAATGCCTTTCATGATAGCAACAAAGAAAATAAAATACCTAGGAATATATTTAGCCAAGGAGGTTAAAGACCTCTACAGGGAGAAATATGAAACACTAAGGAAGGAAATAGCAGAGGACATAAATAGATGGAAAACCATACCATGCTCATGGATTGGCAGAATCAACATTGTTAAAATGTCTATCCTACCCAAAGTGATCTATAGATTCAATGCAATCCCTATTAAAATACCATCATCATTTTTTGCATATCTAGAAAAAATAATTCTATGCTTCGTATGGAACCAGGGAAGACTCCAACATAGCCAAGGCAACATTAAGCAAAAAGAACAAATTGGAAGGCCTCAATTTACCAGACTTCAAGCTATACTACAAGGCAATAGTAACAAAAACAGCATGGTACTGGCACAAGAACAGAGATATAGACCAATGGAATAGGACTGAGAACCTAGATATAAAACCATCCTCATATAGCCATCTGATCTTTGACAAATCAGACAAAGACATACACTGGGGAAAAGAATCCCTATTCAATAAATTGTGCTGGGAAAATTGTATAGCCACATGTAGAAGACCAAAACAGGATGTGCACCTCTCACCTCTCACAAAAGTCAACTCATGATGGACAAGAGACTTGAACCTCAGGCATGAAGCCATGAGAATTCTAGAAGAAAATGTTGGAAAAACTCTTATGGACATTGGCCTAGGCATCAAATTCATGAAGAAACCCCCAAAAGCAATCATAGTATGAACAAAAATAAATAAATGGGACCTGATCAAACTAAGAAGCTTCTGCACAGCCAAAGAAACTATCACTAGAGCCAATAGACAACCTACAGAATGGGAGAAAACAATTGCATGCTATACATCTGATAAAGGGTTGAGAGAGTAGAATCTATGTAGAACTCAGGAAAATCAACAAGAAAAAATCAAACAACCCCATTAAAAAGTGAGCAAAGGACATGAACAGAAACTTTTCAAAAGAAGTACACTAATGGCTAAGAGACATTTGACAAAATGCTCAACATCTAATCATTAGCTCAACATGCTAATCATCAAGGAAATGCAAATCAAAACCACAATGAGATATCACTTAACTCCAGTGAGATTGGCTTTTATCAAAAAGTCCCAAAAGAATAAATGTTGGCATGGATGTGGAGAAATAGGTACACTCATACACTGGTGGTGGGACTACAAGTTAGTACAACTTGTATGAAAAGTAATATGGAGATACCTCAAAGAACTAAAAGAATACCATTTGGCCCAACAATCCCACTACTGGGCATCTACACAAAGGAAAAAAAGATATTCTGTAATAATGACATGTGCATTCCAATGTTTATGTTAGCACAATTTACAATTGCAAAGATGTGTAAACAATCCAAGTGCCTATCAATACATGAGTGGATTAATAAAATGCAGTATATATATACCATGGAGTACTACTCACCCACAAAAACAATGGTGAACTAATATTTCTTGTATTATCCTGGATGTAGCTGGAGTCCATCCTCCTAAGTGAAGTATCACAAGAATGTAAAAACAAGCACCACATATAGTCACCATCAAATTGGAACTAATTGATCAATACCTATGTGCACCTATGGAAGTAACATTCATCTTGTGTCAGGTAGGTGGGAGGGGGTAGGATGGGATGGGCATATTCACACCCAATGGGTGCAGTGTGCACTGTCTGGAGTAGGTGCACACTTGTAGCTCTGACTCAGGTGGTGCAAAGGCAATGCAAGTAACCTAGACGTTTGTACCCCTGTAATATCTGAAAAAAAAAAAAAGGATAGAGATTGGACGAATGGATTAAAAACTGGATCCAACCATATGCTGGTTACAAAAAATGCACCTCACTTGTAAAGACACTCCTAGATTGAAGCTAAAGTGTTGAAAAAAGATATTACATGCAAACAGAAACCAAAATCAAGCAGGATTAGCTCTACTTTTATCAGACTTTAAATCAACAATAGTAAAAAAAGACAAAGAAAGTCATTTTATAATGATAAAGGGATCAATTCAAAAAGAAGATATAGCAATCCTAAATATATATGTACTCAACACCAGAAAATCCAGGTTCATAAAACCATTATTACTAGACCTGACAAAAGAGATAGACAACAATAAAATAATAGTGGTGGACTTCAACTCCACAGTGACAGCACTAGACAGATCATCAAGGCCGAAAGTCAACCCAGAAACACTGGACTTAAGTTGGACTTTAGACCAAATGGACCTAACATACATTTACAGAATATTCTACTCAACAAACACAGAATAAACATTCTTCTCATCAGTGCATGGAGCACTCTCCAAGATAAACCATATCTTAGGCCATAAAATAAGTTTCAATAGGTTTTAAAAAATCAAAATTATATCAAATATCTTCTTGGACGACAGTGGAATAAATCTAGAAGTGAATTCAAGAGAAACTCCAAAAGCCATACAAATACATGGAAATTAAACAACCTGCTCCAGAATGATCTTTGGGTGAATGACAAAATTGACAAAAATTAAAAAATTTTAAAGTGAATGAAAATAGAGACACAACAGACCAAAACCTCTGAGATACAGAAAGAGCAGTACTAAGAGGGAAGTTTATAGCACTAAAACCTACATCAAAAAGATAGAAAGATCACGTATTAACAACCTAATGTTGAGCCTCAAAGAACTAGAAAAACAAACACAAACCAAACCAAAGCTACCAGATGAAAATAAGAAGGATCAGAGAAGAAGGAAATGAAATAGAGATTAAAAAACAATTAAAAAAAAAAACAAAAAACCCCCCAAGGGATCAATGAAAGAAAAAGTTGATTCTATAAAAAGGTAACAAAATTGATAGACCTCTAGCTATATTAACTAAGAAAAGAAGAGATAAGATTCAAATAGGCACAACCAGAAATTAAAAAAGAGACATTATCACTGATACCACAGAAATACAAAAGATTGTCAGAGACTGCTATGACTATCTCTATGCTCACAAACTAGAAAACACACAGGAATGTATAAATTTCTGGAAACATACAACTTCACAAGATTGAACCAGGAAGAAATCCTGAACACAACAATATTGAGTAGTGATACTGAATCAGTAATAAAAAAAACTTCTGACAATGAAAACCCAGGACCAGATGGATTCAAAGCTGAGTTGTACAAGACCTACAAAGAACTGGTACCAATCCTACTGGAATTGTTCCAAAAAATCATGGAAAGAATCCTTACTAACTCATTCTATGAAGCCAGTATCATCCTGAAACCAAAGCCAGACAAAGACACAACAGAAAAGAAAATTACAAATCAATACCTCTGATGAACCTAGGTGCAAAAATCCTTAACAAAATATTAGCAAACCAAATTCAACAACACATCAAAATATAATACACCATGATTAAGCATGTTTTATTCTAGGTATGCAAGATGATTCAACATAAGTAAATCAATAAATGTGATCCACCACATAAACAGAATTAAAAACAAAAACCATATGATCATCACAATAGATGCAGAAAAAGAATTTGATACAATCGAATATCCTTTCATGATAAAAACCTTCAACAATCTGGGCATAACATACCTCAAAATAACAAAATCCGTATATGACAGACCCACAGCCAGCATCATAGTGAATGGGGAAATGATGAAAGCATTTCCCTAAGAAATGGAACAAAACAAGATTACATTCTTTCACCACTACTATACAACATTTTACTGGGAGTCCTGGCCAGAGCAATCAGGAAAGAGAAAGAAATAAAGGGCATCCAAATTGGACAAGGGGAAATCAAATTATCTCTGTTTACTGATGATATGATCATATATCTAGAAAATCCTCCAGGAGACTCCTAGATTTGATAAATGAATTTATTAAAGATTCACAATACAAATCAATGTAAAAAATCAGTAATATTTTTATACATCAATAATGACCGAATTGAGAACCAAATCAAGAACTCAATCTCATTTACAATAGCTACAAAAAAAATACTGAGGAATACATTTAATCAAAGAGATGAAAGATCTCTACAAAGAAAACTTCAAAACATTGATGAAAGAAATTGACAACACAAACAAATGGGAAAAAACATCCCATTTTCATGGGCATACCCATGGATTAGAATAATCAATATTGTTAAAATGACTATACTGTCCAAAACAATTTATAGATTTAATGCAATTCCTATCAAAATACCAAGGCCATTTTTCACAGAATTAGAAAAAAACAATCCTAAATTTCATATGGAATCTAAAAAGAGCCTAAGTAACCAAAGCAATCACATGCAAAAAGAGCAAACCTAGAGCCATTACATTATCTGAGTTGAAATTATACCACAAGTCTACAGTAACTAAACAGCACTGTACTGGTATAAAAATAGACACATCAATCAATGCAACAGATTAGAAAACCCAGAAATAAAGCCACATACTTACAACCAACTGATCTTCAACAAAGTCAACAAAAACGTACACTGGGGAAAGGACAACCTATTCAAAAGTGGTGCTGGGAAAATTGGATAATCATATGCAGAAGAATGAAGCTAGACGTATATCTCTCACCATATATATAAAATTAACTGAAGATGGATAAAGGATTTAAATGTAAGATCTAAAACTATAAAAATTCTAGAAAAAAAATCTAGGAAAAACTCTTCTGAACATTGGACCTGCCAAAGAATTCATGATTAAGACCTCAAAAGCAAATGCAACAGAAACAAAATAGACAAATGAAACTTAATTAAACTAAAAAGCTTCTGCTCAGCAAAAGAAATAATCAACAGAGTAAATAGACAACCTATAGAGTGGGAGAAAATATTCATGAACTATGCATCTGACAAAGGACTAGTATCCAGTCTACAAGGACCTCAAGATTTCCTTTCTTATAATTTCCTTTATGGTGGACTTATAAAATAGGTTGGGAGTTTTTTTGTATTTTTCTACTATCTCAAAAAGTGGTTTTGAAATTGGTATTATTTCTACCTTAAAAATTTGTTAGAATTGACTGGTAGAGACACCTGATATGGGTTATTTATAGCTTCTTTTTTTTCATATTGGTCTAAACAAGGACATATCCTTATTTGAGTCTTCTCAAAGAACTAACTTTTGCCTTAGCTAACTCTCTAATTTTTGTTTATTTTTCTATTTCATTAATCTCTACTCATATTATTTTCTTCCTTGTATTTTATCTGGATTTAATTTTCTGTTCCTTTTCCATTGTGTTGAAATAGATGCTTAGCTCACTGAATTAAGTTTTCTTTTCTAAAGTGCATACAAATATGTGAATTTTATGCTGTGTCCATACACCCTCAGTTTTGATATATAAGATTTTTATTATACCCTACATACCAGGTGGTTCAAAATATTTTCTCATTTCTATTTTTTGACTCATTGGTTATTTAGAAGTCTGTTTTTTCATTTCCAAGCATACAAACCTTTTCTTTTCTTTCTTTCTTTATTTTTCTGATTCCTAGCTTAATTGTACCTTTTGACCTGGCATATGGTATTTTTCGTAAATGTTTCATATATCCTTGAAAAAATGTTTATCTTATAGTTTCTGTTTACATGGTTCTATGTGTCTACTCAATCAATTTTGTTTATTATATTCAAGTTTTCTAATTATTACTTTTTTGTATCTATCAGTTACTGAGAAAAATCTGCCTCATTTTCAAGAATGAAAAATATCTCATTGTGACTGTGGACATTCTTCCTTATAGTTTGGTCAGTTTTTGCTTTATATATATTGATTCTAATTTATTAGGCGTGTATAAATTTAGAATTATTATATCATATTAGAAAATTCTTTTAAAAATTATTTTTAAGTCTCTTTATTTCTAATAAAAATCTAATTTATATGATATTAACACAACTATATCAACTTTCATTTGGTTCATGTTAGATTGGTCTCTCTATATTTTTTCATTTTTTACTTTCAATTTTTATATAATGTGTATCATGTAAGCAACATATAATTTGTTCTATATTCAGTCTGATAATATTTGACTTTTGATTTGGAGTATTTATACAATTTACATTAAATGTAATTACGAATATATTTGTGTTTACAATAGTAATCTTACCATTTATTTTCTATTCTGTCTCTTTTATGTTCTTTATTCTGTCATTTTCATTTGTAATTTTTGGTATCATATTCTAATTTCATTGGTTTTTGATTTCCTTGTCTAGTTTTCGTGTCAAACTTGTGCTGAATCATAAACTAATTTTCCTCTTTTGTTCCTTGTCATGGAAAGTCCACATTAGAAAGGGATTATATATGTCACTTATTATCTGGGCATTGTGACTTTGTGCTTTTATTGTTTTGCTTTGGAAGAGAGATATTGATATTTGAATGAATTTTAAATTTAGTCTGTTGTTATTAATCAAAGCACTACTTGATATACTTTTTCTTGAGGAGACTTTCATTACTTAAATGTTACTAGAAAAATGTATGATTTTCTTTAGTTTTTCCTAACTTTTTGGTATAAAGTTATATATATTACTCTATAATTTTTCTAAATTCTTAATTTTAATTACTTCCTATTTCTATTCCTAATGTTGACACTTGTTTTCACTTTTATTTCTTAATGATACATGCAAAGTTTTTCTATTTTGTTATTTTTAAAACAGGATATTCTTATGATACTCCAGATCAATTCTTCTCTTTTTCCCTTTTACATTAATTTTTGTTTTTCTTTAAAGTCTCTTCCTTTTTACACTCTTTGATTTACCTTGTTCTATAATTGGTATTGAGATAACTTCTGTATATTGTATTGAATTGGGATACACTTTTATTTTACTTCAGAATTTTATGAACCCTTACTTTGATTTTTTCTTTAACTATTGTGAACTTGTAGTTCTCTAATTTATTTTTAGGCAATATTAATTCTGTTATGCATTTCAGCTATTGAGTTTATTCAGCTATTTGATACTTTTATACCAAGCATTTATACTTATTTTTTGTAACTATTTTATTTCTGTTTATTCTTACCAATGTCCTCTCTTATCTCTTTGAAAGTATATATTACACTTATTTAAAATTGATACTTTCATTCTATTATTTCTGTTTGTAATGTATGGGTTTTTTTGGTTAGGTTTTTTTGTTTTGTTTTGTTTTCTGTTTTATAGAAATTTCTTTCCCTCTGATGTCTTATTATTTTTTGACTGTGAAATCTTTTTCCCCTTATGGTATTAGCTATCTTTTTCTACTCTAAAACAGAGAGTAGGCAGGCAATGTAGTAGAAAGAAATGTATACAAGTCAAAAGCTTATACCTTTTTCCCTCCACCTTGGCACCTCTCTTCCTCTTCCTCAGCTGCCACATTCCTTCTTATGCCAGGTCATTATTGCCACAGGGTTTTCTCAGTGTTTTTACTTTGATTCTTTAGAATTATATACTTTCCTTATATTCTGTGGCATTTCTTTATTTTTTATTTCTCTGTGGTCAGTTTGGAAGAGAGTCAGGAGCCCATGGTAGTTCATCATGGTTTCAAGAACTGAGAGTTTTCTATTTTATCAAAAGCTCTGAAATGTATATTAGTTAATTTCCAGGTATAATTTGATTGTTATTAATTTCTAGAATTCTTTTTGCAAAATGAGTAGTGAACATGGTCTTTGTGATGTCAAATTTTGAAATGTTAATATTTCTTTTATAACTTACTTATTTTTATTAATATTGCATGCTGTGTGAAAAGAATATTTAGTCTCCATTTTTGTTTATAACATTCTGCTCATTATCTCAAGTTTTTCCATTATTATCTAAATTGTTAATATTATTCTTTCTTTATATTTAATTTGTCATTTGCCATGAGAGAGCTAGGATAAACTATCTGAATATGATTGCAGATTTATCATTTTTTTCTTTTCTTTAAATCAGTTTTTGCTTTGAATTTTTGAAAATTACATTGTTAGGTGCTTAAAATGTTCACAATTATTCTTTATTCCTTTATGAAATATTAATTGTTTCCTTTAACCATTTTCTTTTTGAAATCTGTCTCATTTGATATTAACATCAATTGTATTTGCATAGATACATGTGTTAATATAATATATATATATTTTTTGTATAGATCATACTTTTTTCAGTGTTAGTTTTTATCTTATATATCCATCTTTTTCTATTCCTCTATTTGCATATTTCCTGGTTGATTAGGTTTTCATTTAGGTGTATTCCTTGGAAACAGCACAGAGCTGGCATTGATATTGCCTTAAACTATGTGAAAATCTTGTCATTTTGATAGATGAATAAATCCATTTATGTTATTGTAAATTCTAACAGTTCTTGTCATATCAATAATGGAATTTTATTTTTTGCTGATGATTTGCCATGCTAAATGTCCATTTTCTTCTCTTTTATTTTTTGTGATTATTTTTTCTAACATAATAATTGAAATAAATATGTCAGTTTGGATCCTCTGAGAAACAGATGCCAAAATGGGATTAAATGTGCAAGAGATTTATTGGAGTAACCATTATGGTGGGCAAAGGGGAGGGGCCAGAGCAGGTAGGGGATTGGGGAGAGCCTTCAGACCACAATGCAGGCCTGATACTGCTGAGGGAGAGTGAGAGGAAGGAAGATCGGGTAGGGAGAATCTCAGACTGTAGCACAGTTCTAAGATAACTTTGGCCAGGCCTATGGGAGCCCTTGAGCCAACATCACTTGTTAAGGTAGTTCTGCACCTTGCAGGAATGGGCCTGCTTAGTATCCTCATCATGCTTGGTCAATAGCCGGGAGCAGCAAGTGGAAAACATGATGTGAACATGGGGCTTGATTCAGAAAAGCAGCTGTTGGAGCTTTCAGTCAGTTATGCAACTTGCAGGAGATATGATAGATACGTTTCATGATCAACCCCAAATATAAAAATATAGGTGATGCATATTTAAGCTAGAAACCACAATACAATATACATTGTGAACCCCATCCAGCTTAAGCACAACAACGCTAACACTGCAGCATGAGCTCTTCTCCTGTCCCAATCCCCTGCATCTCCTGCTCCCAACTCCTCACAGACATAAGCATTAAGATGAATTTACTCTTTACCAGTTGCTTTTAAAAAATAGTTTTTGATACCTATGGAAGTATCTTTAAAAATATGTAAGTTATTTTTATTTGGTTATTACATAATGTTCTTTTTACATATTGTTAAATTTGATTTGCTAAAATTTTGTTAAGAATTTTACATTTATGTTTTTGAGGGATATGGGTCTCTAGTTTTCATTTTTAGTAATAACTTTATCTGGTTTTGATATCTGTGGTAGGTAGAATGCTAAGAAGACCCCAGGATCTCCATGCCTTGGTGTACATATGCTGTATAATCCCTGAGACTATGAATATGATGAATTTTACTTCTGTGGTTAGGTTAGGTTATATGGTACAGTTGACTTTAAGATAGGGAGATCTTCTGGGTATGCCTGACCTAATCTTGTGAGCCTTTAAAATCTGGATCTAGAGGTCACAGATGGGAAAGTCAGAGATTTGAAAAATGAGAAGGATTCAACACATCCTTACTGGCTTAAAGATGGAGCAAACCGTGTGACAAGGAATGTGGGCAGCCTCTAGGGTCTGAAAGTGGCCTCCTCCCACTGACAGCCAGCAAGGATGTGGGGACCTCAGTCCTACTACCACAAGGAACTGAATTCTGCCAACAATAATATTGAGCTTGGAAGTATATTTTTCCCAGAACTTCCAGATAAGAACTTGTCTGGCCAATATCTTGATTTCAGCTCAGTGAAACCTGAGCAGAGAATCCAGCTATGTTGTGCCCTGACTTCTGATGTGCGGTAACTGTGAGAATTGTCAATGAATAGTGACCATTTCATTTGCACTTATATCTCAAGCGAAGGCACCATATTGTGTTATTCTTTAAGGTTATAAGCCTAAATGATATTCTTAAGCCCTTTTCTTATCATGTGGTAGATACAAATCAGGAAATGCAGCAATAGTCTTTCAAGTTACTGTGTATACTTGATCATTTTTTTTTGGTGGGGAATTTTTTTCAGACACTCTAAGCTTATGAATGAAATCTGCATGTGTGCGTTGTAGGCAAATGTTTATATTACTTTTATCTAAGTGAAATACTGGGCAAAGTGGGACTATGGAACTAACAGAAGCAGGTAAGGCTAACATATACTTTATGGTCAGATGATATCTTTATGATAATGATGAACTTTTGAAATCTATTTGAAAATATCCTTCCCAAAGGAATTTCCATGTATCAAAAAATGGTAAGGATAAGGAATGTTTTTGTTTAAATATATGAGAACAGACTTGGATGTGATCATAATAAATATATGTGGTGTTAAAATGGAAGTCCTGTTTCTCTTTAGGAGGAGGCATTTAAACAGCCATTATTAATATGTGTCTTACTGAAGTGTTGCCAAAAATTCTTCCATCCTAGTACATGTCCTTTTGCAAATGATTAAGCAATTAATTACTCTTCCCTAACCTCTCTGCTCAGCTAAATGTCATATTGATGGAGAGGCTTTGAATTGGTTTGTGCTGCTTTCTCAATCAGATCGTATGTGGTTTTTATAAAATGATGTGTTCTTTTTGACATTATATTTAATTAATAGAAAAGTCATAAAAGTGTAAAAGACTGATGGGGTTTGAGGCTTTTGGTTCATTGTATCTTTGTGGAGTCTTGACCTATATTCTCATGGAGCTAGAGGAAAATTAATGTTTCCTGTGATTTATGATTTCCACTGCTAGGAAACTACAAGAAATTACTTTTACTTGCTAATACTCTCTTTTCTCTGTCTGAAGGCATGTCGAAAAAGAAATGTAGCTTTGCTCATAAATTTTATCTTTGGAGACTGTTGTAACATTTCAGTTGAGTATTATCAGAATTCAGTTCTAATAATTCTTGTGGCATACCTATAATCAGAAAGGGACCTTCTTCATTGCCTTGCTGCAGGATGTTAAGCAGGGAATAGCCTTATGAACAGCTGGGCTCATCACAGTGAAGCAGGAGACCAAAGCTGCCAAGAATGGAGGACGCTTGTACTTACCAAACCAAAAGAGATGGTTTTGGCCTTGAGAGAACATTGCTGAGCATAGAAATGACAGATTAATGGGAAAACTGTGGATAAAGCAATAACCATCATCCTTGAGCTATTTAATCCACCGGAACAATTTTATGGCTTTTTAGTCCTTAATCATTTAAAATGACTCAGACCTGTTGAATAGAGGTAAGATTGTCTGGCTATTATAAACTCATATAAAAATATTTTACTCAAAGTCAACCAGATTTCATGCCAAATAGGACTATGTGGTAAAAATGCACTTATGTGCTCACTCTTATGACACCATTCAGAGACCTTCTGAGAGAGTAAGGTGTAATATTCAGGTATCCTTAAAAGAATGAACAATGAACATACAGTCATTAGGAAAATTTAGCTCTTGTGAGACAACTTTTTAAAAAATTATTAATTCCCATCAGAATTACCTTCCTAAAATGTTTTAGGTTATACTGTTTTTACTAGCTTATAGTCTTTGTTCAGTTGCTTAACTATTAAGTTAGAAAGCTTTTGTTTTGCATTCAAGGATCTTTATGATATAACCTCAGGTTACCTCTTCAGCCAAATCACTCACTACTCCACTGTGTGTATTCTGATCTAATATTCTGTCATATTTTCTGTTTCCCAATCATGTCAGATAATTCCATATACAGTAAAATATAAAGACATTGTTTAAATGCAACTTTCTTTTTTAAACCTTCCTGGAATCTTACAATTAGATGCGTTTTGTTTTGCTTCAGGCTCTTATAACATAATGCTTGTATTTCCACTTAGTGTTTATTTCATTTTGACTTGCATTGTGGACAGTTTGTGTGGTCTCTCTCAACGATTTGAAGGGCTTTGTGGGCAAGGTCTATGAGTAATTCATCTTGTGCCTCCAAAACAGAGCAATAGCCAGCATTTATTTATTGGCCCTTTTGTGCAAGATGCTATTTGATTGGGATACAAATATGAAAAGACATGGTCCCTTGTATGTGTTATGTGCTTATTCAATGTATGTTGAGTTGACTGAATAACAAAGGAAAAGTCTTAGTTTTCTGCCTTTGATAATGAGTTGCCATTGTTTTAAATAGGGTATAGTTCTAGAAAATCTGATAAACAGAATGAAGGAAGATATTTTTGAATATTGGGAGTTCTTTTGGAGAATCAGTGAGGTTGAGATGTATCAAGATAGAAGACTATGAATTTTCTCCTGAGGAATTCTTTTGCTGTGTCCCAAAGAGTTGATAGCTTGTGTCCCTTTTGTTATTCAGTTCAAAGAATTTTTTTATTTCCATCTTAATGTAATTCTTGACCCAGTAATTGTTCAGCAGCAGGTTGGTTAATTTCCATGACTTTGTGTAGATTTGAGTGTTTCTCTTGTAATTGATTTCTAGTTTTATTTTGCTGTGGTCTGGGAAGGTACATGGTATGATTTTGATTTTTTGAATTTGGTGAGAACTGTTTTGTTGCCTAAGATATGATTGATCTTGGACAATGTCCCATGTGCTGCTGAGAAGGATGTATATTCTGTAGTTTTGGGGTAGAATGTTCTGTAAATGTCTGTTAGGTCCATTTGATTTAGAGTCTTGTGTAAGTCCATTGTTTCTTTCTTTATTTTTTGCTTTGATGATTTGCTGGGCTCTGATAGTGGGGTATTGAGGTCCCCGACCTCAGTATGATAGTGCTGTTTATTTCTTTGCTTAGCTTTACTAAAATTTGCTTTATGCATCTGGAGCTCCTGTGTTGGGCACATATATATTTAGGATTGTTATGTCTTCTTGTTGTATAGCTCCCTTTACTATTATATAATGACCCTCTTTGTCTTTCTTTACCTTTGTTGGGTTAAAGTTAACTGTATCTGACATTAGAATAGCTACTTCTACTCTCTTTTAATTTCCATTTGTGTGGAATAATTTTTTCCATCCTTTCACATTGAGTCTGTGAGTGTCCTCGTGATTTAGATGTGTTTTCTGGAGACAGTTGATACTTGGGTTGTGTTTTTCATCCATTCAGCCAGCCTGTCTTTTGAGAGGTGCATTCAGTCTGTTAACATTGATTGATAGCATTGATATATGGGATATTGGTCTGTTCATCCTGCTGGGTGGTCCCATATTGCTTTGTTTTACCTCTTGTTCTATTGTTTTTTAGGAACTGTGAGTTTTGAGGTTTTTTAAAACTTAGGTGAATTTACACTGGTGAGTATCTGTTGTGCTGATTTGTGTATAATACTATTCTGAGTATTTTGTGCAGGGCAGGTCTGGTCATGGCAAATTCCCTAAGTGTTTGCTTGTTTGGAGAAGAATTAATTTCTCCATTGATTGTGAAACTTAGTTTTGCAGGACACAAAATTCTAGGTTGGCAGTTGTTCTGTTTAAGTTGATTGAAGATGGGGCCACAATCCCTTCTGGCTTGTAAAGTTTCCACTGAGAAGTCTACAGTTAGCCTGATGGGTTTTCATGTCTAGGTTGTTTGATTTTTTCATTTGCTGCTTACAGAATTTTCTCCTTCATTTTGACTTTAGCCACATTGATTACTATGTGTCTTGGATTACCATTTGCTTATATTGTCCTGGAGTACTTATGTCATCTGTACTGTATCTGAATTTCTTGTGATACGGGGAGTTGATTTCTAATAGTTTCTCAAGTAGGTTTCCAATGTTTTAGTTATTTCTCTTCTCCTTAGTGTAATTTTATTTGAATGGTATTCACTTACATAGTCCATATGTCTCTCATGTTGCTTGGACTATTTTATATTCTTGCCTTTTTGAATGACTGGGTTATGTCAACAGCCTTGTTCAAGGTCACAGTTCATTCATCCTGGGTTATCTGTTGTTAAAGCTTTCTGCTGTTTAGAAATTCCTAATACTCTTCAATTTCTTAAGTCTATTATCCTTTCTTATGTTGTCTAGCTTTCTAGTGACTTTTTCATTTTTTTCATTGATTTCCTGAAATATCTTTTAGGCTTCTTTTTGTTAGCTTTTTACTTTCTCTTCAATTCCGTTCATCTTATTTGCCATTCATATTCTGAATTCCATTACTGTCATTTTGACAATTTCCTTATGGGTGGGGTCCACTACTATCGCTTCATTGTGTTCCCTTGGGGGTGTCAAACTATTTTGTTTTTTCATGATGCCAGGGTCTTTTGCTGGTTTTGTCTCATCTGGTGCCCCTTCTCTCAGCACTGGATTAATAAGATTGCACGGCACCTGTTCTCCTTTGCTAAGAACTCTCTTGAGTCAAGTCCAGGAGTGATGGCAGCTCAGGCTGGGGGGTCCTGAGTGAATTCAACAGCTCATTGAAAAACAATCCACTAGGACCAAGTGGGCTTCATCCCAGGGATGCAAGTTTGGTTCAACATACGTAAGTCAATAAATGTGATTCACCACATACACAAAAGCAAAAACAAAGACCATATGATCCTCTTAATAGATGCAGAAAGAGCATTTGACAAAATATGGCACCCTTTCATGATAAAACCCTCAACAAACACGGCATAGGAAGAACATATCTCAGAATAATAAAAGCCACAAAGGACAAACCTATAGCCAACATCATACTAAATGGGAAAATGTTGAAAGCATTCCCCCTAAGAATTGGAACAAGACAAGTGTTCCCACTGTCATCACTTCTATTCAATATAGTGCTGAAAGTCATAGCCAGAGCAATTAGACAAGAGAAGAATATTAAGTGTATCTAAGTTGGGAAAGAAAAGGTCAAACTATTGCTCTTTGCTGACAATATGATCTAGTATTTAGAAACCCCATATATTCCACCAAGAGTCTCTTGGAACTGATACAAAAATTCAGCCAAATCTCATGATACAAAATCATTGTACATAAATCAGTAGCATTTCTATATGCTAATAACAGTCAAGGCGAGAGTCAAATCATTATCTCAATACTATTCACAATAGCTAAAAAGAAAATAAAATACCTAGGAATATACCTAAACAAGGAGGTGAAAGATCTCTACAGGGAGAACTACGAAACTCTGAGGAAAGAAATCACAGAGGATACAAACAAGTGGAAAAATACAGCATGCTCATGGATAGGTAGAACATTGTTAAAATGTCCATACTACCCAAAGTGATTTACAAATTCAATACAATTCCCATCAAATTACCAACATCATACTTCAAAGATCTAGAAAAAATAATTCTATGCTTCATTTGGAAGCAGAAAAGAGCCCAAATAGCCAAAGCAATCGTAAGAAAAAAAAAAAAACCAAATCTGGAGGCATCACATTACCAGACTTCGAACTATACTACAAGGCTATAATAACCAAAACAGTGTGGTACTAGTACAAAAATAGAGACATAGACCAATGGAACAGAACAGAAAACCCAGATATAAAACCACATACCTACATCCAACCGATCTTTGACAAAGTAGACAACAATGTACACTGGGGAAAAGGAGCCCTATTCAATAAATAGTGCTGTGACTATTGGATAGCCACATGCAGAAGAATGAAACAGGACCCCTTCCTCTCACCATTCACAAAAATTAATTCAAGATGGATAAAAGAGTTAGATCTAAGGAATGAAACCATAAGAATTCTAGAGGAAAATGTAGGTAAAACTCTTCTAGATATCAGCCTAAGCAAAGAATTTATGACTAAGACCCCAATGGCAATTATGGCAACAACAAAAATTAATCAATGGGATTTGATTAAACTAAAAAGCTTTGGTACAGCTAAGGAAATGATTAACAGAGCAAATAGACAACCTACAGAATGGGAGAAAATATTCACAAACTACACATCTGGTGAAAGACTAATAACCAGAATTTACAAAGAACTCAAACAAATCAGTAAGAAAAAAACAAACAACCCTATTAAAATGTGGGCAAAAGACATGAACAGAAACTTCTCAAAGGAAGAAAGACAAATGGCCAATAAACATATGAAAAAATGCTCAATATCACTAATCATTAGGGAAATGCAAATTAAAACCACAAGGATATATCACCTTACCCCAGTTAGAATAGTACTTATCAAAAAGCCCAAAAACAATAGATGCTGGCATGTATGTAGAGAGAAAGGAACACTTATACACTGTTGGTGGGACTGCAAATTAGTACACCTTTATGAAAAACAGTATGGAGATTCATCAAAGAACTAAAAGGAGATTTACCATTTGATCAAGCAATCCCACTATTGAGTATTTACCCAAAGGAAAAAAATACTTTTTATCAATAAGGCACCTGCACTTGAATGTTTATTGCAGCACAACTCACAGTTGCAAAGCTGTGGAATCAACCCAAGTGCCCATTAATTCATGAGAAGATTAACAGGTATATGTTTACCATGGAGTACTACTCAGCCATAAAAAAGATGAATTAATATCTTTTGCAGAAATCCGGATGGAACAGGAGACCATTCTCCTAAGTGAAGTGTCTCAAGAATGGAAAAACAAACAACACATGTACTCACTATTAAATTTGAACTAACTGAGGAGCACACATATGCACAGAGGGAAGTAAAACTCAGTGGAAATCAAGCAGGGGGAGGGGAAAGGATGGGAGGGGCAAAAACCTACCTAACGAGTACTATGAACACTATTTGAGTGATGGGCACAGCTTTAGCTGGTACTCCAGTATTACATCAATGTAACCCAAAACATTTGTACCCTCTTAAAATTTTGAAAAAAGAAAAGATAGAAGAGTATTAGATCACTAATTTTTGAGCTTCCCTATAGCTTCTTTATGTCATAATTTAACAACTAGAATTATCTTCTCATTTGGCCTGAGTCTTAAAGAACAGACCTTTGAAACCTCTTCCATAGTTTGGTGTGTTCTATCAGTTCCACACATAATATGTAGAAGAATTTCTAGATCCTAGAATTTGTGCCGTCTTTTAAAAAACTGAGATTGTGATCAACATCCACATTCTTTCAAATGGTCTGAGAGCCCTCTGTCAGAAAGCTCCCTGAAATATAAAAAATACAAATTTGAGTGCTAAATATAGTTGAGAAGTTAGTTTGGGAATATAGTATTGAAAGCCTTAAATATCTCATGAAGGAATTTTTAATTAGCAGTAAAAAACAAAGTTCTAAGCAGTTGAATGACTTAATCTCTATTGTGTACAGGCATATTAAATGTGCTAAAGTAAGATGGATAGGTTAGCTGCACAAGTAAGTGATTGGAGGGTTAGAGGTAAGAGGTGAATATATTAATAGTTTTATATTTGGCAATAGATGATGAGAACCATGGTGAAAGTAACTTTGGAAACAAAAAAACAGAGTACAGAGTTGTTGGAACCATTTTGGAAGATTTATCAATAGAATTATGGATTGGTGAGAGACATGGGGAAGGGAGAAGAATGTGATAAAGATGGCAGGCCTGAATGCCTGGGAGTACCTCCTATGAGGAAACATAGAAGGAGGAAGATAATTAGCGAATGGGGGATTGATCAACTGGAATGATCTAGGTTATGTTTTTATAGTGTTAACCCTCAAATATCAGTGGATTAAAATAAAGATTTATTTCTTGTTACTACACATCCATTTTGGCCTGCCTGGCATTTCTGCTTCTCATCTTCCTCACGCTGGTGCCCAGGCTGACACATCAGCCAGCATCTGGAAAGTTACCAGTTGCTGTGGCAGAGGTAAAGAGAGCATTTGAAGATCTAGCATCAGAAATTAAATACTTCAGCCTGGAGGTGAGAGCAGCAACTTTAAACTCCTGCCAGGTGAACCTATCTTCCCCTAATGCCAATCAAGTGGAACATATCTTGTTCACCACTGTGGCCTCTCCCCTGTTGTATTGAGGTGTGATTGAAAAATAACTATTGTATATATTTAAGGCATAAAATGTGGTGGTTTATAAAACACATTGAGAAATCTATCAATGGATACCTGGCCTGGAAGTACAAGTTTATTCTCAGAAAAAGGAAAGGCTGAGCCGGGACCTGAGCAAGTTGGGAAAGTTTACTGACAAGGACTTTAGAAGCTTAGAGGACATTCATCATTGATCTAGGAAAATGTGTGGGTTACCTTTGAATTCTTTCTAGAACTCCTATGACTTCTTTGCTTTTTTCCTTAGCTCTTCTCAGATACATTTTTAAAATAATGATATTGGGTTTTTGCATTTTGAGAAGGACTTCTCAAATAATAAACAACTCTAAGATACATAAAAATGAATTTCTTATGTTGCAAAGAAGCTGCACAGGAGCATGGTGTGGGGGAGTTGGGTGGGCTCATGGACTTTACTAGGGCTCATGAATCCCACTGTGACAGCACTGCTTTGTTCCTCCTAAGATTTACAAATTTCTCAGGCACCTGAAGAAACTAAAGTCTTGAGAAAGACACCCGATGAGGACTTATCTCAGGAGAACAGACTTTGGATAAGGGGTTAGTGGAAGGCTTGTGGGGTGGACAAATGAATGTGATAACTTAGCCAAGTATTTTGAGATATGTCAAAATGAGACCAAGTATTCTGAAATTGTGAATATAGAGAATTAACGCTTCTAGGAATCTAAGAGGAATATTGCATATGAAAAACTGAGCAAGAGGTGTAATGGATCATCCTAAGAGTGTGTTTACCTTTGCCAGCCTCCCCAGTGTGCTGAGTCTAGGGCAAACAAAGTTTCTCAAGCTTCATTTATCCTTTTATAGCACATTAATAAAGTGATTCACTTGTTTGTCAGCACTTTTTACTCTATAAAGCCTCAAGTTGACATCAATCACATATGCCAAGGTGTACAGAATAATAAATGCATCTTTCTCCCAATCTAACTGCAGTTGATTCATACAGCCCTTTTTAATTTACTTTACCTAGGCTATATATTTTAACTCCTCACTGGGACCAGCTTTCTGCATGCGTAGGCATTATTTGAAGGACACAGGATTGTTTCTCCCATCCTCCTCTATATTTCAGCTTTTCTTTCACTAGTGTGTCATTGATGTATTAATTTCTATCATGAACAATGTGTATGTTTATCCAAGGGACTATAGGCAGTTACATGATATAGTTTGAAAAGGTGAAGATATTGGACACAAACAGACTTTGGGTTTGAGTCCTCAGTCTGTTAATTGCCAGCTGTTTGATCTTGAGAAACTAATTTAAATTCACTGAACCTCGGTTTCCTTTAAGAATATTATAATTCCTGATTTTCAGAGTCATTGTGAGAATTAGCTTATATATGAGAATTGCATTAAAGACCTAGTTCAATATCTGGCACTATGGCAGAAATATTTATGTAATTAGATTTGTAGAAACATTCCCTCTATTTTGTATATCTCAAAATTATAAAAGCATCTTCTAACAAACTTTCAATAGTGATGAGTGTGATAGTAGAAGTGGCCCATTCTTGCAACCATATTTTTCTCACTAAAATTTTACTTAAAGTTTAGAATTCTAGTTAAGATCCTCTGTTATGTGTCCTATGTTAGTTTAGTAATTCTGTCACTTTAACTGAAATACATTAATCTCCTCTTATCCATGGTTTTGCTTTTCAAGGTTCAGTTACCTGTGTTCAATTGTTGTCTGAAAATATTAAATAAAAAATTCCAAAAATATAAACAATTCATAAGTTTTAAGTGGCACGTTGTTCTGAGTAGTGTGATGAAATCTCATGCTATCCCACCCCATTCTTCCCAGGATGTGAATCATCTCTTTGTCCAGGGTATCTATGCTGTAGACTCTACTGGCTCGTTAGTCACTTAGTAGTCATCTTGGTTATCAGATCGACTGTTGTGGTATTGCAGTGCTTGTGTTCAAGTAACCCATACTTTACTTAATAATGGCCCCAAAGCACAAGAGTTGTGATGCTGGCATATTGTTATAATTTTTCTATTTTATTATTAATTATTGTTGATCTCTGGCTATGCCTAATTTATAAATTAGACTTTATCATAGGTATGTATGTATAGGAAAAAACATTGTATATATACAGTTTAGTACTATCCCTGGTTTCAGGTATCCACTGGGGGTACAATATGAAACAGGCACTCTTGTTTCATGTCTGATCTCAGATAAAAAGCTTTCACCATTTCACCATCTCAATGATGATGTTCATTGTAGATTTCTTGTATGGTTATACTTCATTAGGCTAAGGTAGTTCACTTCCATTTTTAGTTTCCAAAGAAATTTTAATCATGAGAGGATATTTAATTTTGTCCAATGTTTTTTCTGAATTGATTGGTTTGGTTATATTTCTTTTCTCCTTCATTATATTATTGCAGTAAATTACTTAAGGTAAATTTGGAGTGTTAACCCACAATTTTCATTACTGCAATAAAATCTATTGTTCAAGATATATTATCTTTTAAAAAAAAATCTATCTCTACATTTATTTTGCTGGTGTTCTGTTAAGGATTCTCCCATCTATGTTTATGAGAGGAATTGTTTTAATTTCCTTTTTGGTAATGTGCTTATCGTGTTTTGAAATCAAGGTTATGTTGGCCTCATAAAACATTTTGGGAAGAGTTTCCTCCTTTTCTATTGTGTGTGATTGGTGTTATTTCTTCCTTAACAGTTTGGAAGATTTTACCATTGGATGTTCTCTTTTTTAATAAGTCAGTTTGGTTGTTTTTTTAATTTTTGAGGAATTTATCCATCTCATCAAAATTGTCAAATGTACTGGTGTAGAGTTGTTCATAGAATCCTTTTATGATCTTGAACAAAATTCTCTTTCTTTTTTTTTGGTAAATGTTATTATGGATTGATCGATTTTATTAGTGATTTTAAAGAACCAGCTTTTGGTTTTGTTGGTTTTCTCCACTGTAAGTTTGATTTTATCTTTTGTTGATTTCAGCTCTCCTTTGTTATTCTTTCCCTTCCTTTTTCTTAGGTTTGATATAATGTTATTCTTCAAACTTATTAAAGTGAAAGCTTAGCTAATTGATTTTTAATTTTCCTTCTTTTCTAACATATGCATTTAAGGTTTCTCATTTCCCTCTAAATACTGCTCTAGTTGATTCCCACAAGTTTTGATTTGTGCTGTCTTTTTAATAATTCAGATTAAGTATTTTTAAATTTCATCTTCAAAGTTCTACTTTTACCAATGCATTAATTAGAATGTACTTTTAAATTTCCAGGCACTTGGTATTTTCTATTTATCTTTTTGATCTCTTACTTAATTCCATGGGGGTCAGAAAACATACTCTGAATAGTCATAAAATTTGTTGAGGCTTGGTTTATATTCAAATTCATGGCCAAATTTGGTAAATAAGAGAACAAGATCTGGAATCAGACGGCTTGGCTTCACAGTTAGTTTCTGCTACTTTTAAGCTTTGTAATCTTTGCTAAATTATTTAACATTTTAGTTCCCTTGCTTTATCACATATAAAACAAATATATTAATACTACATACTTCATAGACTTGCTATGATAATTACATGAGATAATATATGCCACATGGCTATGTTGGTTGCCTGGTCCATGATACCCATTCAAAAATAAAAGCTATTTTTATTTCTCATGCTTACATATAGTTGGGTTTATATACATGACCTTGTCTAAGTATGTTATATTTTATAGTCAAATATATTTGTATGAGATATAGATATATATATATATGTTTGTTTTTAGTTTTGTTATCATATTTTAGATTGTTATTTCTGCTTTTTAAATTTGTATTTTATCTTTTATTATCTGGCTATGTTTTGACAGATTTTGTGTATGTTTATTTTCACTCTCCTAATATGAAAGAGTAAGGTTTTCTTTATTTTTGTAAATTTGTAACAGCAAATGTTATAGCAACACTGTAAAAGAGAACTTTCTAAGATGATCAAAATGCTTTATATTTGTGTTGTTCAATGCAATAGCCACTGACCACATGTTGGCTATTGAGCATTTAAAATTTGTTTTTTTTCTTCAAAGACTTGGTGTTTCTCCATGTCATCTAGTTTTGAATGTTGCTGTAGATCAGTCTAAAACTCCTACTTGATTCTTTTTCCCTGATGCATACTCTGATTTTGTTCCTCTGAACATCCAGAAAGTTCTTTCTTCATTTTTGAAGTCCAGTAATTTTACTCACATGTGTAAATTGTTTTGTGTTGATTTTCCTGGGAAAAAATAAACCATTTTAACACATAGATTCAACTATTCTTTTATTTCCAGAAAGTTTTATTAATTTATATCTTTGATTATTAATATTTTTGGTTCTATTAATTCAGTTACTCACTTAGGAGACTCCAATTATACATGTATTGGATCTTTCATATCTATCACATTCTCTCTAATAATTCTGAACTCTTTTAATTTGAACTTTATTTTGTTCACTTTTCTCAGTTTATCCTTCATGAATCTCACTGTATTTTCAAAATTATTTATTCCAATGAAGGCTTCAATTCATTTTAGTCCTCCACTTCTTTCTTGAGCTCTGCCAGTTCCTGTTTTATCTCCTCTTGCTTTTCAAATAATTTCTCAGAATTCTTTATTGTTTCATTAATTTCCTTAGGTTAATGGTGATACAATTGGTCATGATTTTCATTTGCTTTTTTGCCACATTTGTTTTTTGCAATTTTTATTGTTCTTTCCCCCTTTGCTCATTGTATGGTTGCTTCATTTTTTGTTGAAGTATTGTCTCAAATACAACTTTGTCATAAAAATATTTTAAATAATGAACCTGTCTCTGCCTTCTAATATATCACATCATCCTTCATAATATTCACTGCCATATCAGATATTCTTGTGTTCTTGTTTTTTTTGTTTATCCATTCATTATATGTCTTTTCAATATAATTAAGGATTATTGCAGAGAGGGACTGTCCCTTTTACATTTAGCATTTTATTATAGAAGCTTAATTTAGATTAACACACACTGGGCAATGAATGAATAGAAATCTTTTATGTACATCTCTTTCATATTGAGACTCATTTTGATAGATAAAAGTCATAATAGCTTCCAACCCATTGTTATAGATTTGAAGCATATCAAATAACCCATAAAACTAAGAAGTATTATTATCTACTTTTAAAGCTAGATACTTTGCAAATAAATATTAATACAAAAGTTTCAGTCAGAGCCAAAGCATTGCATTAGGAGGGAATAATAAAATACTTTTGTGGGGCTCTAGTTAATATAAGTTTGCTTTGGCAGTTCTAGATACAATAGTTATTATTAAGAGATCCCAGAAGTTAAAACCTTGAAGACTGGTAGACTTCCCTCATCTACCCAAAGTTGAAAAAATGACAGAAACTTTCTTCATTCCACAAAAAAAGGAATCCAATATCATATCTTTATTTATTTCCATATACTACTCTTTATTATCATAAAAATGTGAACAAGACTTGCTCAGGTAAAAATAACATTTTTATACATTTACCACTGTCAAATACTGTGATAACTACTTTCTTCCTCTCCTCCTCTTCCTCCTCTTCTTCTTCTTCTTCTTCTTTTTTTAACACAATGGTTTAGTTTAATGGTATAAGAATTATTTACTGGAAACCTAAAAATTCAAATAAATGGGCTGTTTGCTACTTGGCAGATAATTAACTAGTAAATCGTAGCAGGGGATTTAGGTATTCTCGTGAATTCAAACTTAGTAAATGGCCTTTTTACCAGCTTAGAAGTTGCTAGGAATATTTCCTCAAATTTATTGCAAATTAATATTGATTTTCATGTTATTACTGGCATCATTTGATTTTAATGATTAATAATGGTTAGTAAATAGGTTTCTTTTTAAGTAGGCTAAATAACTTGCTAGTTCAAGAATTGAATCTGTTATTTTAAAAATAACCCCTATAAATTTTAAATGTTTTTATTTGAAATATAGAACAATATTTGGATATGCTTGTTGCTTGAGGGCAGTAGTAGGATTCATGGTCAGGCTCTCTATGCCACAGAGTTTACCTACATGCTTCTGCCAATGAGAAAACCTTTCTAGCCTGAAGGCCCTTCTCTTCCCTCAGTCCACTGACCTGCATGCTAATTTCCTTAGGCATCATCAGTTGTTTTATATGCTGCTCAGTATATGCTCAATGCCCTGTATTGAAGAGATGGAACAATATTCAAGACAGTTTTAGGGATGTACGTAACTGTTTCATTTTATAAATTATTTTTCTAAACAATGCAGATTTGTAAAAATAATGCATTTTGAAAGTATTTTGTTTAAAGTATGTAATGTTTGCAGATATTTATGAGGCAAAGTTTTTAAACCGATTATCAAAAGGGAATGCTACTGCCAACATATTAAGGCACTTGATTGATCTAGACTTTTGTCTAAATTTTCCTCTTCTAGTAAACAAGTGCTACTTTTCCATACAAGAAATTGTACATGTAATTTTAGGAGAATAGCTAGAACTTGTCTAGTTTCCAAGTGCTTAACAAACTACTGGGAAGGGCACGTGGACATGTTTCTTCAATATCTTTTCATATTTTGTGTGCTATCCACTGACACCATCTAAAATATTCCCTTTTATAAATTCTGGAACTTACTTTTACTCTAGCTTTGAAATAAATTAAGCATACCTATTCTGACCCCAGAGATAATGTTGTAAACAGAGGTCAGTGCTGAAACTAATTTTTCTTTTGGTTAAAAAAAAAAAAGGAAGGAAGAAAAAGAAAGAAAGAAGCTCACACAGGTGCATGCACATACCCTTTCCCCTTCAAGACTTTCCCAAGAGCTTCTTATTCCAAATAGTTTGCCCCACTTTGGAGATAAATTAAGCAGCCTTCTTTAACTGATGTTCAACCATAGTTGCATATTTTATTGAAATGATTTGAAGTCAGAGGTATGTTTCTTAAATCATTAATAATCACAATTTTTTGAACTTCTGTTCTAAAATATGCAATCCATTGTTCCCCAACCAGTACTATAAATCTCAAGCACCTAAGAGACCAAAGAGTTTTAAAATTTGCTTTCTTCTCATTTCTTAATTATAACTTGTCTACCCTGAGCCTCATCTTTTTAGTCATATACAGAGAAGGACTGCAGCTTCCACAGTTTACTTTAGATTCCAGGAGTAATTTTTTTAAAAAAATCATGCAACCTTCTCATGAATCTACTCAGGTGAGTGGTATGTCAAAGAATAATCACAACAAAATGGTAATGCAAATCTATAAGCTAAACAAATCTGCTCTTATATGGTTATCTATTACAAGGTTATGTTTTGTATAGACTTGATGTAGGTGGTGTCCCAATGAAGGGAGGAAAACTCCCCGAACTCACCAAGTGGGTTCTTGGCTTCATGCTGGAAAGAGTTAGAGAGTGAGCCAACTGGCTCACTCAGCCAGAAGGTTCTATTGAGACAGAGACAGACAACAGATCCTATTCCACAGAGGAGGGGTCCTCTCCCAAGTAGGAGTGGGACCCCTTATGGGGCAATGGTAATGTTTTTATGTGTTCAAAAACTCCATTAGGAAACAGCATTATGTGACCAGCATTGTCTTGAGGTCAGGCCATAAGGTTAATCATAATCTGCTGTCACAGAAAGATAAGCACAGTTTGTAAGGTGTCCAGCTTAGTAATTCATCCATCCTCGGGTGGTCCTGGGCCAGCGACTTGCTGGCGGCTTCCTTGTTCAGGGAGGTTAGGATCCGGTATCGGTCAAAATTGCTGTCCTCAGGCTGTCTCGACCTTCCTTTTCTGCCTTATCCCTACATTAGACTGTGCTAGAACAATAGTAACTTCATCTTCATCCAGTAACACAGACATTTTTTGCTGCTTCTAAAAATGCCTAATTTACTCTTTTCTACTTCCAAGTTGTCCAAATGCCTAACTGACATCGTTGGCTTGTCTGTCCCTGGGCGCATTGATGGACACATTAGAAGTGCTGGGGAGTTGTTCTCAGGAGCAGCCTTCAGCTAATGGCAGTTGGAGCAGAAGGCAGTTGGAGAATAAATACTGGCTTCCTCATCCTTTAGGTGATAGAGCTCTGAGGAGTAATCTGTTCACTCCGAGGTTCCCGGTGGGATTGAGCCTCAGTCAGCCAGAGTGATCACCTGCACATTATCTTGTTCTGTATTAATTTCCTTTCATTTCCTGTCTCCCTTTACCACTCCCCTATGATCCTGTTGGGATCAGCTCCCTAATAAACCATTTGCACTCAAATCCTTATCTAGGGGTCTGTTTCTGGGGCAACTCAATTTTAGTCACTGGTTTTGATGGGTTGCTTTTGAGAATGCTCAGTACGCCATAGTCAAGATCTACTGAATTAAAAACAAATCCTCATTTTAGATTAATAGTATAGATTTGAAGTAGTTATAGATATAAGTTATGATTTGCCAGATTGATTTCTCTTAAGGGTTCTCAATTTGGAGTCCATGTGTTGTCCAGTATAAATTAATCCGAGCCTAACTTGCTACTTTGCAGCTTCAGATATTAGGCTGATTAGGGTCTCTGCATATTCATGCCTTTAGTCTCTTTTGGACAAAATAAATGATGAGTTTGATTTGATGCCTCTGCTATTGGAGCCCCAAAACACAAAAGTTGCAACAGGCACACACACACATACACAACGGATATATAGAACAACACTCATTAGCATTTTATAGAGTTCATTGAAGACTATTTTCTATTTTTGAAAATTTGGATATATGATCTTGGAAGGTGAGTGGGCAAATGATGTTTCTAATTCCTAATTCATACTGTTTAAGCTCTGCACTTTGGGCAGACCAGAATCTGTCGACTGGTCCTCCAAAGGCTAGCAAAGGGTACAAATTAGATTTGCATAAAATGAATTTATGTGACTTTATCTCATCTTGTTCAACAGCCTCCATTTCCACTCAGTAGCAAATACCAAACGACACCCACCACAAAATAGCCCATTTAACATTACTCAGTCTTTTTCAGTGTAAAATACTTTTGAAGGGCTGCTTAGTCTTTTGGGGCATCTTTCCCTTAATTCTGTTTCTTCCCTTCTCCCTGAGTGGCTCTTGACTCAAGGCAAAGTTCAGGTAACATTGTGATGGCAGGAGGAGAAGTGTCTGGACCTCATCTTGGCTCTCACTGATTTTGTATTTGAGTGTGGCAGTTTAGTGTTGGTTGAATGGTTGTACCCCAAGAATAAGTGCATTTTCTTTCTGCCCTTCAACTGCTTTCCTTTCCAGTTCTTCTTCCCTCCACCGTCTGGAAGACAAATTGCTTCTTAATTCTTAGCTACCTGCCAAATTCCACTAGAGAATCCTTTAGGTCTTTATCTCTTCCATGCCACATGGAGGCAGGGGTATGGGTGACCCCTCTGCCTGAACACGCCACATTACTGTGTCTGCTTCTTCTGCGGTCATCCCAGTGGCCACAAGACGCCTGTGAGACATTCTCTGGCTATAGCTCCAGGTGAGAAAGAGGTGTACTCTCCCACTGCTTTTCATTTCTTACTGTCTCTTTATCCCTCCTTCCATCTTTGGTCCAGGGTGGTGAGAATACCTGGCTCCATTTCAGGGTCCCAAGCAGTGTTACCCTAATTTCATCTCCCACAGAGCTCTTGAAGTCCTCTCCACATGGCACGGTTTTCTTCACCTTCCTGTGTCTCCAAGCTTTCTCTGATAGCCTTGCTTCTCTGTGCACTGAGGCTAAGAGTAAAAATCCAAACTCTTACACCACAATTTCCTTTTGTAATATAAAAAGAAGATTTTAGAATTTAGAAAATATATTCCCTCCAACAAAGCTTGGTTTCAAGACTATTATCTAGTGTGAAGTCAGAAATAATTTAATTTTGAAGCTCAGAGTTAAATAATGACTCGTTTGTTCTAGGAAATATTCAATAACCCCCTGAAGTAATGAATATTACTCATTTAAAGGGAGAGGAGTCATAGAGAAGTGGATTTATGATGGATGAAAAATACATTGGTTTAATATTTTCAAAAGTATTATCCACTTTATAAATGTTATTACAAACAGAGTGTCTTAAAATAGACTCTTATTCACATATCCACTGATGAATAACACAAATAAAGCAGAGTAGGTGAGGCTGATGACGCTTAACTTTACTTTATAGGGTTACATAGCATATAAATTTTGTGAATGAGAGATACAAAATTAATTTTCTTTCTTCTAATCTTAGCTTTGTTACTGCTGAAAGTGTAACATAGAAATTCACTCAAGTTTGGCCTTGAAAAATTAAAAGAATATCATATTTTTATGACTTCTACCTTCACCCACAATTATAATCATGACTTTTTAGTTTTGGTCAAAACAAGAGGTTTAAACAATAAACGAGAGGGTACAAATTCTAAAATTTCATCCTGCCAAATATGTATATGTGCACTGGTATACTGTTACATACTGTTTAAGCCAGTTTTTCAGACACTCCACTATTATCTCAGCCTGACCCACTGCTATTGGAGTGAGGAATGAGCTTCGTGGTTGCTGTGTAGATGGAATCAGGTGGTATATGAGAGGGGTTATGCCACCGTGCACGCCTGCAGTCCAGTGAGGCACGTGGAGGTTTGGCAAGGAGCTCACATTTATTGAGCACCTCTTATCTGTCAGATGTATTCAGTTAAGGAAGAGGAACATACCAATACCCTTAAAGACCAAGTATCCTTTTTACCTGGAGGTTGAAAATGTAAATGGAATGGAAGGAAGAGAGAACTATCATCACTTGAAGATATATTACACAGGTGCTAGGCATATTTTATCTTATTTAAACCTCAAAGCAATCCCACAGCAATCTTATTTTATAGGTGAGAAAACTAAGACTCACAGGAGTTAATAGATTCTCTCAATACCACATTAGTGGTAACTGGCAGAGACCAGAAGTGGAACCCACATCCATTTGGGCCTAAATCTTGGGCCTTTTACACTACATCAGAATATTAATAAGTATAAAATGCATTTACCTTTTCTCACCTTGGCTGGTTTGGGATGTTTTCCTAAGAAGTCAGTTAGCCATGATGGTTCCATAGCTTAAAGAGACAGACACTAAGAATTGTTGACGGAACATGCATAGACTACCTGAGAATGGGACTTTGATATCCCAGAATAAAGCCCTGAAAAATTGCTACTAATGACTAATTGAGAAATCCTAGAGGCTTTACCATAAGTGTAAGGATTTGCTTTTTTTCCTCTGGATTATCATGACACATCTGACAGTTTTTGATATTTTACATGGTACATCATCTATTCTGTGCTTACTAATAGCCATACTCAGAGAATTTATTATGCCTGGATCATTTCCCAGAGCAAACCTGGTTTTCTGTATGCCTTGGCAATACAGAAACTATGGGTATGTTTTAAGAGTACTAACAGAGATAATTATTTCCACATTTCAATATTATTTTCAATTTCTAATAATTTTTAAATCATATTTCAAATCCATTAATTCAATAAGCAATTAATAAACTATTAATTCATAAATGGTACATTATCTGATTAGAACAGAGATGCTGCATACCTTTGGAAATGAGCTGGATTTGAATCTTTAACTCTTTTGTGGGTTAATTTAGAGATGTAAACTTAGAATTTTTAAACAGATTTTTTTTCTGCATCATTTTCCATTTAGTTTGGAAATTGTGTGTTTAGGCAGATAGGCTTCATGTCAGAAGATAATGGGAGCAAGAATAGTAGTATAAGAAGGAAAAAAACCTCACCATCAACCCTATCTTAGACTAAGGAAAACACTTGATATGTAAGCAACCTTATCAGATTTACCTCTACCTTGCCTTTTGCCCCAGCAAAAAGAGACAGAGAGAGAAGGGGAGAGAAAGAGAGAGATTGATTCAGACTAAATTAAATGCACTCAGCCATTCAGAAAGACTACTTTAGAACAATTGATTACACCTGCAGTTTGGTAATTTCCCCCTCAGCTGATCACTTTAGCAGATCCTAAAATGTAATAAAATGTAATATGTTCCCCTGTGTAACTTCTGTGTCTAGAGTGGCACCTGGAAAAGAAGAATTAAACTTCAGGTTTACAACCTTACTTAGTAGCTCTTCTGAAAAGTAACTTAGCTTTATTTACACCTGCCTTCAAAAAAATAAACACTCAAGTAGCCCTGATGGCAATAAACCAGAAGGAATCGATAATTTATGTATTTCCAGAGGAGTCTTTCAAGAAGGAAAGGTAGAAGAAATGATTGACTATTTTACAGTGATTACCTTATTTTAACATGTAAAAGACACTCATATTTTGATTGAATTTATCTGATTCTATATTTGCCTTCAATTGTGTATTATTTAGGACTAGTACAGTGTTTCTTTAAAAAAGAAAAGAAAGAAAAGAAAAGAGCAAACAGAATAGATTGAAAGAAATTCACTCATGCTGAGTCCTTTGCTTGCCAGGAAATTTTGTAATCCCTGTGACTTAATTTCTTTGATCTATTCACTATAAACATCCAGATAAAATAACACAATTTCCCACCCTGTAATAATATAAATATGGCCATTTAACTTCCATGTTGTTCTCTAAATAATAGATTTTATTCATAAACATGCCTGCAATTGAGTTATTCAGAAAAGTAGCTATAGATGTGTTATGATCAGTATTGGAAAACTAGCTCCTGCTTTGCAGAAAGTACAGATCCCCTGCACTTCTCCTTCAGTAGACTCATTGTATGTGTTGTTTTGTTCATTTCCTATGCTTCATCAGCTTCACTCTGATACCCTTAAGTGATGTGTTCCCAGCCATAAATCTATCCATCTTAGTGGAAGCCGGGGCCGTGTCTTTAACCACCACTCTCTTTTTCATATTGAAATTCTGTGTTTTTCTATGCTGTACCTTCAAGTGCGATTCATAAGGAATCGTTCTTCAGGTTCAATTATACTCTAAATTTAATCCCAGGATTTAGACTATATTTTTACCACTACCAAGAATTAGGACACCATTCTTTGTATCTAGTTATTTTATTTTATTTAAATATTATTTCCATTTCAGTCACTGTTTTTCTGTGACTTTTAAAAAATTGATACATAATATTTATGTGTATATTTATGAGGTACATATGATATTTTGATATATACATACAATGTGTAATAATCAAATTAGGGTATTTAAGATATCCATAAACTTGAACATTTATCATTTCTTTGCAATGGGAGCATTTCAAATCTCTTCTAGTTTCTTTGAAATGTACAATATATTGTTGCTCACTATAGTCACCCTACTGTACTATCAAACACTAGAATTTATTTCTTCTACCTATCTAGCTGTATGTCTGTACCCATTAATCAACCTCTCTTCATTCCCCCCTCCCCACACTTCCCTTCCTAGCCTCTGTTAACTGTCACTGTACTCTCTACCTCCACAAGATCCACTTTTTTAGCTCCCACATCTAAATGAGAATATGTGATATTTATTTTTCTGTGCCTGGCATATTTCACTTAACATAATGACCTCCAGTTCCATCCATGTTGCTGAAAGTGACAGGATTTCATTTTTTATGGCTGAATAGTATTCCATTGTGAATATATACCACATTTTCTTTATCCATTCATCTGTTGATGGACACTTAGGTTGATTCCATATCTTGGCTATTGTAAATAGTGCTGTAATAAACATGGGGGTGCAGGTATCCCTTTGATATACTGATTTTCTTTCCTTTGGATAAATACCCAGTAGCGAGATTGCCGGATCAAATGGTAATTCTATTTTTAGTTTCTTAAGAAACCTCTCATACTGTTTTCCATAATGGCTGTAGTAATTTATGTTCCTACCAACCATGTGTAAGAGTTCCCTTTTCTCTCCTTCCTGGCCAGCCCTTTTTTTTTCTTTTTGATAATAGCCATTCTAACTGCATTTCACCCCTTCTTAATTAAATTTATCACATCAATGGAGAATATACTTGAAAAATAATATTAAATTATTTTTTCCTTTTCCTGAATAAACTTTTTTTTGAAGGGAGGGAGCTTAGGGTTAGTTAGTTGTTAAATTTAAGAGAAAATATATAGGTCAATTAAACCTTGTACAGTGAGAGAGAGAAAGAGAGAGAGAGACCAAGAAATGAATGAATATAGTCAGAATGGTAGACTACTTTGCAATTGAGGTCATACAAGAACACAGGAGGAGTTTAGTCAGGTATAATTCAGGCCTCTCAATAAATACTGAAACTTAGAATGTACCACTTCTGGTGGGATATACATTATGGTAATGATATTAAAATAAGAAATTATTTCCAAAGAATATGAATAGTAATGAAAGGCAGAATTAAATGTGGTTCCATCAGTTCCTTTTGAAAGATTTGGGGAGAAATTTGAGAGAAATTTGTGTCAAAAACAAAGTGGTGAGCCCATGAGGGGAAGAATTTGTGTTTCATAAAAGGGAGTTGAATTAACCCTAAAGCCAATCAGGAGAAACTTTTGAGGGTTCTAATCTTGTTTTGACCTACTGAATTTGGTTGAAGTCGATGTAGTAATGTATCATGTAGTAGTTGCCTTTCTGCATTGTTTCCTGTGTTCCATTCAGTGGCATCTTCCTGGAAGAGCCTTGGACTGGAGAATGGTTGAAGTTCACTTTGCTGGGACCCCCAGAACAACTCTAGCTGTTTGCTGCTTAGTTTGCTGTTCTTTCCTTACTATCCTGGAGGTCCAGTATTGCCCAGAACAGAAATAGAGCAAAGATGTCTCCTTTCTTGGGTATTGGCAGCTTTCTATTTTCAGAGGTTTGTTGGGAAAATTCACTAATCTTCAGACCATTACAAATGGCATGTTTGTGGGTGAGCTTGATTCAATCTGTCCTGATTTCAGAAGCAGCTTTATTTTTCACATTTGAAAGCTACTCATTTTTCATGATGATTGATGTATTGTTTGTTTTCTGAACTTGTATATTTTTTTAATTGTTGAGTCTTTGAGGTGTAACTATTGCTATGTGGCATTGTTGGAAATAATTTAATATAAACCCTAGGTTAGGAATAAATAATTAGATTATTTTCCATCTAATGGGACTGAAAGGACTTCGGTGAATCAGAAGACTGTAAAAAGAAAATATTGCAAACCATAGGTGACATGACTATATGCAAAATTCTGCTTATGAGACAAATTTTAGGCATCCTTCAACCTAAATCTCTAGGGCAATTTAACCTAAATGATTTGAGTTTTATCTAAGGGAGATACTCTGTATTTCAGCTAGAGAAAACAAGCACAGTACTCCCCCATCATAGAGTCCCTGTATTTATATTTATATACACCATGAATGGTACAACATAGATAATCTGAAATATTATTTGAATAAGTGCTTCACCATATACTGTAGTTAATTTTAGCCAAAATTAAAAAAAATTAAATTTGGTGAACTAATGATTATACTGAAAGGGAAATAAAGTTGTTTTAAAAAAACTATTTTTAAATGGACAGCCTAAAGTTTTCTAATGTGTACACACTTAACAGGCATTACCTATCTTTGTTGCTAATCATAAATCAGTGACTTTATCTGATTTGTGTTACATTTGCTAAACAGAGTTGTGACTTCTCTGCAAAACAAGGACATCATGTTGTTTATCAGTGTTTGAGAGAGTGTATTCCTTCATGAAATTTAAGCAGGGAAGTGACTGCAACTGCTGATGAAATGCCTGCTATGCTGTCACTAGGTTTGTGATTATGATTTTATTCCCTACGTCTTCACTCTTCCCATAAGACAGCACAATATGGTGGTGATTGCCTCTGGGATGCTCCACATGGGAATCTCTTCAGAAACTCTCACTCATTTACTTTCAGCTTACAGTACCTTATGTGTTCAGGGTAGGGAGAAAACAAGAGTTATCATTATATAGAAGGAACAAAATTGCTTCTGTTTGGCTATATAAACTGAAGGCTCCAGAGTTCTTCCATATTAACTCTCCAGCCTTAATCTGGTTAGATGTGCTATGGACTTCTTGGATATTGCTTCTGGTTTTCAGAATAAAGGCTACAGATATTTTCAGTTACCTGATCACTCAGCTTTCTAGTCCAATGCACGGTATAGCAGGTTTGGTCCTTCTAGTCTCTTGCCTGAAAAGCTGAACATTTTAGAAATATTAATAAGAGGGGATACCTTCATCTTTTGAAATCTTTGACCTATACCACTGGCAGTCTGATCTATGCACTGAAAATCTACAGGATCCATATCTCTCACCACTCACAAAAAGTAATTCAAGATGGATAAAATACTTAAGTGTAAGGCATGAAACCATAAGAACTGTAGAAGAAAATGTTGGAAAAACTCTTCTAGATATCAGCCTAGGCAGAGAATTTATGAAGAAAACCCCAATGGCAATCACAGCAACAACAAAAATAAATAAATGGGACCTGATTAAATTAAAAAGGTTCTGCACAGCTAAGGAAATAATCAACAGAGCAAATAAACAACCTACAGAATGGGAGAAAATATTCACAACCTACACATCCAATAAAGGGTTAATAACCAGAATCTACAAAGAACTCAAGCAAATCAGCAAGAAAAAAACAAACAACCCTATTAAAAATTGGGCAAAAGACATGAACAGAAGTTTTCAAAAGAAGATAGACAAATTCCCAATAAACATGAAAAAATGCTCAACATCACTAATCATCAGGGAAATGCAAATTAAAACCACAATGAGATATCACCTTACCATAGTTAGAATGGCTTTTATTAAAAAGTCCAAAAACAATAGATGCTGGCATGGATTCAGAGAGAAAGGAATGCTTATACACTCTTAGTGGAACTGCAAATTAGTACAAGCTCTATGAAAATCTATAAAGAGTATGTGTCTTGAGAGCTTTCTACACCTCTCTTAGCTAATCAATGCTCTGGATCTGCCATATGCAATTTATGTGACTTCATTCCAATTGCTTTACCTCTCAAAGACTTAATTTTCTAATTGTATCAAATAGATACTACTACTACTGTACATCATTTTCTCTTTCAACACGTATACCTTCAATGTTCCTGGTTCACAATAGTATACAAGATACAGTACTCTTTCAAGGATCTCATAAACTAATGAAGGAAGACAGGAAAGAAAATAGGCATGACACAGTGGAAATCAGTAATCTATGAGTGTTATCAGCATTTCTCTTTACCTGACTGCTAAAAAGTATTCTGGCTTTGATGTTTAGTTCTTAGTTTCTTCCTCTGAATTCTTCTACCCACCCTTAGAAGAAGGCTTTAATATTACAAGAGTCATTTTGAGCTTCTGAAATAAAGAATCAGGAGAAGGGAGCAGAAGCTGGGGAGACAGGAAGCCACAGAACAGGGTTAATTAGAGCACAGGATTTGGGGGAGACTGCTGGTGAGGGGGTAAAGAAAGAGAATAGGAGAAAAGAGTGACTTTAAACAGAATTTTGGTAGAAGTTGTGGACTGCGGATAGGCATGCCTCTGTCTTGCTGCAGGTCCCACTAAAAGAGAAGTTAGGTGTGAAAGAAAGCGCATGCTCATAACATATTAAAGGGAAATGGAGGGGAATGTACCAAGAACTGAGAGGTTTCAACAAACTTCTTGAAGGTGGAAAGTGAATGGGAGATTACTGTTGCCTGATGAAATATAGTGATGGAATCACAGCCCATAGTACACTTTGAGGAGTTGAAGAAAACATGTGTCAATATACAAGGTAGAATACGGGAGAGATTCTGGGGTCAGAAGCAGTAGAAGTGAGAGAGATAAAGACAGGATGTGGGGCTAACACAGTGGCTGTGTGTGTTTGGGTGCAGGTAGATTTGGAGGTCTGTGAGGGGAACAACTTTGTCTTTGCTTCGTTGCCTCTACAGCCCTCATATGCAGGATGACCGGAGCACATGTTCAGCCTCAGGCAAAAGAGAAAGAATTCTGTTCTAAAGAAAGACAATTCCATAACTACCTGTGAAGCACTCAGGCTGCTAGGCCCCCGGGATAAAGCCGGCTTCCTTTGGGCTTTTGAAGGCCCTCCTCTCTGACAGCTAAAATTCTAAATTCAGCCTTCTAGTGGACACTTATGTGCTTAGAGATTGGTATAATTCTCCTGTTAGGGAAGGAGGAATAAAAAAGATCTTACTAAGCAGCAGAAGAAATGCAAACTAGCTAGTCTCAACCTTGTAGTTACTCCTTCTTAAATAAAAATGTATGTCAAAGTCATTGGCAAAGGAGGATAAGGAATAACCAACTCTTTGAGTTTAAAAAAACTAGCCACAGGGAAACAAGAATACTTTAGGGAACAAAGAGAAGATAATTTTAAAGAAATACCCTCTAAAAGAGATTTGGGAAGATCCAAGGAAAAGAAAAAGTAATGGGGAGGGGGGAAGAAAAAGAAAGGAAGGGAAGAACTAAAGAGAAAGAAAGACATCTCAGATATTATAAAATAATATATAATAAAATTGTGGAAACAATATACTATCAAAGAGCTAGAAAACAAAGTTAAGACAATTTCTAAGAATGTAGAATAAAACGAATCTAACTTATACAGTGATGTGGTAGTTTACCATGTTGGAAATTTTGAAAACTTTCATTGGGCAGTGATAAAGTGGAAATTAGTTTTTACCTCATGATTAATGAATACCCACATTTTAAAAAAATAGAACCATTTTTGGATGCCATTATGTGGCTCATGCCACACACTTTTCTCTGATTGGTGGAAAGGCATTGCCCAGGGTATATCCCCTGGGAGTGTGGCTACTGCTTTTGGACTTAAAATGAAGTTGGTCTTGAAATATTGATGCATACTTCATGCTGCCAGAGACATGTTAGACTGCACATAACTGGAAACTTAGCCTATGATGTCTTGAACAAATAGGAATTTGCTCTGTTCCCCAAACAAGAAGCTCAGATGTGGGTGGTTGAGGGTATTAATTCAATTGTTCAAAGTCTTGTTCTCCAGGCTATTAATGGCCTTCCATTCTTCCATCCTTAGCTGTTGCCTTTTTGTTTTTGCCCTTGTCATCTCATGGAGATGTCCTCACGCAGGTATCCCAACAAAGAAGACAGCTCTTGTCTTCCCAGATGGGAGCCACTCCTCAAACTCTCTCTCATATCTCCTTAGTCAGGACTGGTTTTGTGTCAACTCCAGACCAATTACTGGCAAAATAAAATATAATTTCCATGGCTAGAACAGACTGTCATTCATGCTCATGAATTACAGGTAGGGACTCTCTCTTTTGAGATCACTAATTAATTAGGGATCTGTTTGTAGGGCATAAGTGTGGCTCATTGAGTAGGCAACAAACCAGGTCTGTCACAGCTGTATCTTCCAAAATGTTTAATTCTTGGACTGGATGTGGAGAGATTTAGTAAAAAGGTGAATGACACAAAATGGGAAGCAAGGAAGGACAACAAAATAACCCAGAACATAAAGATTTCCTAAATAGAGGATGTTATAATAAACTATGTGTTTAAATTTCACTTACATATATTTGTACAGTGAAATTCCCATATAGGCTAGTTTATTGTGTTCGTGCCTCCTTGGCTGAGACTTCCATATGGCTGATAAATTAATGTCAAGGAAGAAGACTAAAAATAAAAGGCAAAGTCTGCAATCTCAAGATCTGCTCCTTTCCACCAACCTCTGAAATCCTGGGTGGAACTGATGAGGTTCCATGGGGGCATCTCTTGTTTAGTCATCTCCAGTCTTTTACCTACTTCTTCCTCAAAAAAATCAGAGAAGTTGTCCTTTTAGTTTCACCAATATGACTGTGACTGAGAAATCAGCAAATGCACAGAGGCGCTGTCTTGTCTCTTGCCTCTCTCCTCAAAGACAGGCATTTATGTCAGACAGACACATGGAGTTGACCTAATGACAATAGGTACATCCATTTCATGAAACACCCTAAAACACTTCAAAAACTAAACTGAATTCTGATTAGTTTTAACAGAGGGCCACTTTTCCTCTTTAAAGCAGTCTGAGTAATCAGAGATGCTGCTGTTGCGGCTGCTGCTGCTGCTACTGATTAGGGAATAGAATGACATCATTGACTATTCCTTACTTTGGAGTAAAAAAATTCTCAGATTTAGTCAACACTGTATTCTGTATATCTGCCTCCTCCTCACATTGACATTTATCAAGCTGCTGGAACCCAGTGTTTTGGACTATGGTCATAATTGTTTTAGGCTAAAATTAAGTTTACAAGCAAGAATATGCATGAGATCTCTGAGGGGTTTAAGGCCACTTTCTGCTATATTTTAACCAAATATCAAGTACTTTGGCTGGTATTATAGACAATGAGAAGGCAAAAAACAAAGGCTGCCTCAGAAACTTTACCAGAACTATAAATTGGTGGAAAGAAATATTGCTGTTTAAGTGAACAATAAATGCTAAATTTAGGCCTCCTGTTTAATATACATAATAATTTTGCTACTTTCTTAATTTACATAAAATAATGAGTAGGAAGACATAATTTTAGTTGAAGCGGTAGTATTGGTGTCTGTTAGGAGAGGACAAGGAATGCACTGAAGTCAGCCTAGGTTGTGGTTCTCAAACTTTAGTGTGCATTAGTGTCATCCAGAGGACTTGTTAAAACACAGATTGCTGGGCCCCATGGCCAGAGTTTATGATCCAGTAAATCTGGGCTGGGGCCTAAGAATATGCATTTTGACAAGTTTCCAGGTAATGCTGCTGCTGCTGGTCCAGGATCCATACTTTAGGAACCACTGGCTTAAAGTAAAGTGTATGATTGCATGACAGCAAAGCAAAACATGCCCTCGAATTTAAGTTTGTTCTTTTACTGCTATGTCAATTCTCTCTGAGCCCCTTGAGGCCAGAACCAAAACTATACATTTTTTACCGGTGTCTACTAGAGTACCTGGCACATAGTAGATAGTATATATTTACTGGATAATCTACCCTTTGCAGACATCCTCTGTTGCCCCACTGATGCCTGATTAGGATTCTCTAAACATTTCTGTTCAAGACAATTCTACCAACACAAAATTCTTCCAGTTCCAATTCAAAAGAATGTCTCAATGAGACCATGTCTTTGGTTCCATGGATCACCTTATGCTTTCTCTGGTTTTGGGACAAAGAATCATTGTTGTGATTGAAGAAAAACAAAATACGACAATTAAGAAACGGAGTATAAATAAAAATAATAATCTTAACTCCAAAAAGCAATGGCATATAAGTTATAATGAAAAGTAATCATTTAAGCATCTAAATTTCAAGCAACTTCACTTTAGTATTTTTATTCATTTATTCAACTGGCATGTATTAAACTCTTTCCAGATGGGTTATTCTTCCCTCATTCTTTTTTGGGACCAGACAACACCTCTATTATGGCACTTAGTGCACTTTACTGGAAAAAAAAAAACAAAACAAAAACCCCTTTCGTGTCTATTTCTCATAGGGTTCACGTAGGCTCCTTAGGTATACATGCCCAAGGAATATATATCTGTCTGGGTTAGACTTGGCATTGGAAATGCCAAAAAATACATATGACAGTCATTGTTGACTTGAAAGATTTTTCAGTTAAGAAGATAAGCCAAGAATGTACATTAATATACTCATTTAGAAGCACAAACACTTGTAATTTTCTATGTAGTATATTATTACTTCACTAGAAATCTCTAACTATTTGGAAAAAATACCTTAATCATATTGTGGGCAAGGAATGAGTATCTCATGCAACCTTGTAAAATGTCTCATTCATAGTAAATCCTCAATGAGTCATTGTTGAATTTAATGGTATAATTGAATAATCACACAGAAGGCTTCTGAGAGCAGGGGCCATATCATACTCACATATATACCCTTCACATTTTGTACAATGCCTTACATGTAGTCAGGCAGTGGGCATACCTGGAAGTTCTCAGAAGTGTTAACTTATTATAAAGCATCAGCTCCAAGGTGTTTTAACTTTGCAAATGATTCATTACCCTAAGAAAAAGAAACTCCTTGCTGATAATCTTAAAATCAGTAGCTGTGCTGTGAGGTCTGGAAACTGCAGTGCTGCATTTAAAACAGCAACAACAACAAAAAACTAAATAAGGAGCTTACAGTCTAAGCTGATATTAAAATAGGATGTGTTAAGATGAAATCATAGCTGGATAAGGACACCAAGAATTCTATTGGGTCAAATATTGTTCCCATGAATTATAGATGTTTTTGCTGATGAAATGATTCCATGAGTCTGCTGAGCCACTGTGCTAAATCTGATCCTTCACTGAAAAAATGGGCCTCCTTATGCAGGTAAGGAATAGAATGATTGCAAGAAAATAAGGACAAAGACAGGGACTTATTTTTCCCTCTCAACAACCAGATTATTCGTGGATGCTTAATATAAACTACTGAAATGTTCATTGGCTAATGTCTCTGGGAGAATTATTCCCTACAGTCATGATTCATTAGTTTTGGCAGCATTCTCTTCTCTGTTTAAGTTCAGGACAGGCTGGTGTGCTGGGAGTGATGAGATTGAGGAATGTTTAAAAAAATTCTGCTTCAAATTGCCAAATAACAGGAGAAAACCATATTTCACAGAGACATATAAGTGACTAAAAATGTACTGATGTGTTAACACAAAACACCTAAAATAAAAGAAATGTGTTATGGTCTTCATCTTACCATGGAGCCAAGATGATATAAAACTTGTTATTTATGAATTATGGCACTGAAAGAAGAATCAACTATCCATATTGATTTAATATGCTTTATTTTATGTAACTTGCTCATGGAGGTATAGATGAGCTGGTAACACAGCATGATTCTATAGGCTGGCATTTGGGACCTCTTTTGATCTGTGCCACTGATTCTGTGTGATTTTATACATTGTGCCCCATGAAATTCCTGAAAGTTTGGTCTTGTAGTATGAATACTTTCAGGGTGTGAGTAATCTGAAATAAATGGGAAGGAGCCATTGACGTTTAGTGAAAAGTAGAAAAGTAGAAACCTTAGATTCTTGGACTTCATGATCAATTCTAAGCTCCTAATGATGTTCATTCTGTCTACTTTCTGTCACATCAAACTCACTCCTTCATTCTGAAACAAACCTGAATCATATTACTGTTTAATGAGTAAGCTTTGCATACATATATTCTGTATAATAACCATTATATAGAATAGTATCATGGACTCTTTCTCTCACTTTATTTTTTTATCCATTTGAAAAATCCACAGCTTTTCTTAATTCTGAAAAATATTGCATAGAGTAATTTTTACAATATATGGGGTATAGAAACTTCAGGGTGTAGTTGTGTTATTGCAAGTAGCTTCAAATCTGTGTGAATACCAAAGATTGATAGCAGTTGAATAAATAATATGCCATAAGATAGAAATTATAAAATATAATATTATTCAAATGCATATGAATTTATTTCATTAATAAAATACAAAATTTTAAACATAACTTCTGGTCATCATATATTTTGTTATTTAATGCACAAAGTGCAACTTTTCTATCATGTGGAAACTTGGAGAACATTTTTACATTAAGAGGATTTCTCATACTCTGAAATGCTATATATTAATAATATAGGGTAGGGTAGGTTTGTCAGAAACATACATGCTTGCTGCCATTCCCACCTCCCACAACCATAGCAGATGTTGCTTTTTTTTCTGTTGAGCTCAGACTCAGCCACAGAATCCTTTTCTATACATGCCCAAGTGGCCATCACCAATTGATTTTTGATGGCAGTAAAATCCAAACTTTTTGCATGTTGGTTCCCAGTTTCATTATCTCTTAAGGATCGAGCTCAGCACCTGAGATCCAAAGATGTACCTACGAACTGAGACCCCAAAGCAAAATTGATCAACTTTTAAAGCACACAGATCTCCCCTTTCCTAAAAATTCAAAAACTACTTGGTAGCATTTACGATAAGGGGAAACATATTTGGGAAATTTTAACTTTTTCTATCCAACTTGGAACTATGGGTTTAGTTACCACTCAACCTGGGTAACAAATTGATATTTAGTTGATAATTTTTAACAGCTACAACAAAGTCAGCATGTTGACCTGAAGTAGGAAGACATGAAAGTAACATTGACTATCTTTTATTTATCAGGGAGTTGCATTTAAAAAAATTTTATCTTTTCTTTCTTACAACCACCTTTCTAGGGAGAAATGATAAATCTCATTTTTACTGTTGAGGAAATGGAGACCCTGAAAGATTAAATTACTTGCCCAAGTCATGCAGACCTTAAGTGGCAGAGCCAAAATCCAAATTTACAACTGTCTGCAAGGACCATGGTTGTTTTGTGAAAATCTTAAAGGTCTTACTTGTCTGCTTGTACTCTGTATGTTTCCTAAATTGAATTATCAGATTCTGACTAAGTAGATCCACAGATTACGACATCTGGATTGGTCCCACCAGTTCTTTGAGAGTATTACGCCTATGTTCCTGTGTTAGAATCAGAAGGCAAGGAATTAAACTCTCCATTGTTGTTAAAAAAAAAGTCATAAACATAATGCCAGGTAAAATAAAAATAATGCTTAACATAGAGCACTTTCTTTTTAAAGATTGTCTACCTATTTTTGCTTTATGCACTTCTATTTAAATCTTTGAATTATCTTATCAATGTATACAAAATGACCTCCTGGGAGAATTGACATCTTCATCATATTGAAGTTTCTGATACATGTTCATTCATAGCCTTCTGTAGACCTTCATTGATTTCCCTCAGTAATGTTTTATTGTTTCCTGTGTAGAGGCGTCATACATTTGTTGTTAAATTTATTCCTGATATTTAAGGGTTTTTAATACTATTATAGTGTATCTTTTAAATTTTTACTGTCTAATTGTTTTTAATTGCTAAAAAATTAATGTTTTTATATCAGCCTTTTATTCACCATACTTTCTGAATTCACCTATTAGTTCCAGATTGTAAATTCTTTTGGATTTTCTCCATAGAAAATAATGTTATTTGTGAATTAAGACATGTTTACTTCTTTTCAAACCCTTATAAGTTTTATTTTTTTCTGGATCATGTCATTACTTAGGATCTCTACTACAGCTTTAAAAATTTTATTATAAATTGACAACTTATAATTGTATATATTTATAGGATACAAAGTGATGCTATGATTTATGAATACAATGTGGAATAATTAAATTAAACTAACATATCCATTACATCAAATACTTATCATTTTTTGTTGTGAGAACATTAAAAATTTATTCTCTGAGCATTCTCAAATGTACAATACAATATTATTAACTATATTCACCACATGGTATAATAGATCTCAAAAAAACAACTTATTCCTCCTATCTGAGACTTTGTACCCTTTGACTATCTACTCCTTATTCTCCCCCATTACTCTAGCTTCTGTAATGACCTGTCTACTCTGTGCTTTCCTAAGTTCAATTGTTTTAGATTTCACATATAAGTGAGAACATGTGGTATTTATCTTTCTGTGCCTGGCTTACTTCAATTAGCATAACATTCTTTAATTTCATCCATGTAGTCACAAATGACAGAATTTCCTTCTTTTTTTAAGATCTCAAAAAGTAGTATTCAATTGTGTATATATACCATATTTTCTTTATCCATTCATCTGATGATGGACACTTAGGTTAATTTCATAGATTGGCTATTGTGAATAGTGAATTGGCTGCAGTGAACATGAGAGTACAGACATCTCTTCAATATACTGATTTCAAATCTTTTGGGTAAATAACCAGAAGCAGTATTGCTGGGTCATATGTTAATTCTATTTTTAATTTTTTGAGGAACCTCCACACTGTCTTCCATAATGGCTGTACTAATTTACATTCCCCCCAACAGTTTGCAGGGTTCCCTTTTCTCTATATCCTTGCCAACACTTATTTTTCATCTTTTTGATAACAGTCATTCTGATAGGTGTGAGGTAATATCTCATTGTGGCTTTAATTTGTGTTTCCATAATGATTAGTGATGTTGAGAATTTTTTCATATATCTGTTGGCCATTCGTATATCTTTTTTTGAGAAATGTCTATTCAGGTCCTTTGCCCATTCTTTAAATTCAATTATTTGCCTTTTTGCTATTGAGTTGTTTGAGCTCCTTATATATTTTGGATATTAACCCCTTATAGGTTGTGTGGCTTGAAAATATTTTCTCCCAGTCCACAGGTTGTCTGTTCACACTATTAATTGTTTTCTTTTCTGTGCAGAAGCTTTTCAGTTTGATATAATTCCATTTGTCTATTTTTGCTTTTATTGTCTGAGCTTTTGGGGTCAAATCCAAAAAATCATTGCCCAAACCAAAGTCATGTAGTTTTCTCCCTATATTTTCTTCTAGTAGTTTTACAGTTTCCGGTCTTTACAGTTTAAGTCTTCAATCAATTTTGAGTTGATTTTTGTATACGGTGTGAGATAAAGGTCCACTTTCATTCTTCTGCACATGGATATCTAGTTTTCCAAACATCGTTTATTGAAGAGACTATCCTTTTCCATTGTGTATTCTTGGCACCTTTGTAAAAAATGAATTGACCATATGTGCATGGGTTCATTTCTGGGCTCTGTATTCTATTCCTTTGGTTTATATGTCTATTTTTATGCCAGGATCATGCTGTTTTAATTACTAGAGCTTTGTAGTATAGTTTGAAATCACGTGGTGTTATGCTTCCAAGCTTTATTCTTTTCGTTTATGATTGCCTTGGCTATTTGGGGGTTTTGTGGGTCCACATAAATTTTAGAATTGCTTTTTCCTACTTCTATAAAAATGGCATTGGGATTTTGATAGAGATTACATTGAATCTTTAGATTGCTTTGAGTAGAATGGACATTTTAATAATATTAATTCTTCCAATCCATGAGCACAGCATACCTTTCCATTGATTTGTGTTTTCTTCAGATTTTTCCATTAATATTTTATAGTTTTCAGGGCACAGATATTCACCTCCTTGGTTAAATTTATTACTAAGTATTTTTTTGTAGCTATTGTAAAAGTGATTGTTTTCTTGATTTCTTTTTCAGATAGTTCATTGTTATTGTATAGAGATGCTACTGATTTTTGTGTGTTGATTTTGTATTCTGCAACTTGACTGGATTTGTTTACTAGTTCTAACAGGTTTTTGGTGGAGCCTTTAGGGTTTTCTATATATAAGACCATGTTGTCAGCAAACAGTGACAATTTCATTTCTTTCTTTCCAATTTGGATGCCTTTTATTTCTTTTTGTAGCCTAATTGCTCTGGCATGGACTTCCAAAACTATGTTAAATAGAAGTGGTGAAAGTGGGCAACTTTGTCTTGTTCCAGATTTTAGAGGAAAGGATTTCAATTTTTCACTATTGAGTATAAAGTTAGCTGTGAGCTTCTATGTATGGCCTTTGTTGCTCTAGCGCCATTTTTAATAAAAGTGGTGATATCAAGCATATTTATCTTATCTCCAATTCTGGAGAGAAAGCTTTTAATATTTCACATTATTGTTCCCTGTAGGATTTATGTTGATACTCTTTATTAGTTTAAGAAACTTTCAATCTTACTTTCATTTTGCAAAGAGGTTTAAAGTCCTTTTAGTGATGAATAGGTGTTAAATTTTATTAATACGTTTTTCATATCTCTTTAATTGATTTTTCTTTATTCTGTTAAAGGACTAAATTGCATTGGCTGATGTCTTTTCTCATGTTAAACCAACTTTTCATTTCTAGAATAAACCTTGCTTAGTTGTGATATACTATTTTCTTTTATTTGTTGCTAAGTTTGATATTATCCTTTTTTTTCTTTTAAATTTTCACATCTATGTTCTCAAAATGATCTTTACTTTTCCTTTCTTACAATGCCCTTGCCAGGTTTTTGTATAAGATTATTCTCATCTCATGCAATAAGTCAGGAAGTATTAAATAGTTTTTTCTTTTCTGTTCCCTGAAGAGCTTCTGTAGGACTGGTGCTATTACTTTAAAATACCTATTTGGAAAATTTTGCTAGTGAAGCTATTAACCATCATTAGTGGAAGTTTCATTGTGGAAAGGTTTTTTTTCATTGAAGATTCAATTTCTTTAATAAATATGGTTCAACTTTGATTTTCTATATCTTCTTGTGTATGGTTTGGTAAATAGTAATATTTAAGCAATTTGTCTATTTTGTGTGAATTTTTAGATTTTGTAGATAAAATTGTTCAAGATATCTTCTTATATCCTTTTAATTTCTGCAGGACCTGTAATGATGTCCTCTTTTTAATTCCTGAAATTAGTAATTTGTGTATTCTCTTGCTTCCTTTTAAACCAGTAATAACACACTAGTAATTTATCAATTATTAGTCTTTTCCAAAACACTAACTTGTGGTTTTGTTGATTTTTTTCTGTTGTATATTTGTTTTCTATTTTATTCATCTCTGCTTTTATCATTATCTCCTTCCTTTTAATTTCTTTGAGTTAAATTTACATTTCCTTTCCAACTTCTCGAGATGGTTACTTAAGTCATTGATTTTTAGGCTTTTTCTCCTTACACATTTTGTGGCATAATTTTTTTTCTGAGTAGAGCATTAATTGTACCCCACAAAAAGTGATATGACATATTTTCCTCATTATTCAGTTCACAGTTGTTTTTTTCTAGAGACAGGGTCTTGCGCCAGCACCCACGCTGGAGTGCAGTGGCACAAATCATAGCTCACTGCAGCTTCCAACTCCTGGGCTCAAGCAATCCTCTCACCTCAGCCTCTGGAGCCGCGGCATTACAGGTGTGAGCCACCATGCCCAGCTTTCACTTCACAATATTTTCTAATTTTTATTATGATTTTTCTTTTGACTTAAGGATATTTAAATAGAAGTCTGTTTTAGAAGTATTTTGAAATCTGTTTGTAGAAAGAAGATTTTTAGGATTTTTTTGTTATTAATTATAGCTTAATTCCATGGTGGTCAGAAAACATATTCTAAATTATTTAAATTATTTTAAATTGTGACTTTTTTCCTATGGTCCAGCATATTGTCAATAATGGCAATCTTTTAAAATGCAATTGAACAGAATGTGTTTTCTGTCATTGTCAATGCAGTGTTTCATATATGACAATTAGGTCAAGTTTGTTAATCCTGTTATTCAGATTAACTTCACTGATGTTTGTTTTGTTCTCTGACTATGTGGGAGAGTTGTGTTAAAATTTCCTATAAAATTTTTGTGTTTGTCCATTTCTACTTTTAATTCTATCAAATTTTACAATGGTACAATTTGCTTTATATGTTTTAAATTTAGAATTGTTATATCTTCCTGGTGGTTCTACCCTTTTCTCATTATGATGTGTCTCTTTTTATGTCTAGAAATGCCTTTTGCTTCTGCATGTTTAGAAATGCTACAACAGCTTTCTTTCTTTTCTTTTAAAGTTAGTGTTTGTGTTGCATATATTTTCCCCTTCTTTTGCTTTCAGTTTTTTTCCTTCAACTTTTAAAGTAACACCCAGTTGTTTTTAGTCTGGTCTGAAAATCTTTGTCTTTTAATCAGGGCATTTAGATCAAACAATTGATGCAATTACTGGTATATTTGAGTATATGTCTATTGTGTAATACTTTGATTTCTATTCGGCCCACCTTTACATGTTCCTTTTTTGACTCTTTTTTACTTTGTTTTTATTATATATTATTTTTAGTTCAGTTTCCTTTGCTTGTTATGCATTCTTTTACTATTCTTTGGCTTTGATTTTATTCTTTTTCTTTTTTCTACACTAGACATTACAAAATGAATCCTTAACTTTATTTAAAGTTTAATATAAATGAATACTTTTACTAGTTCTTAGATAATGCTAAAACCTCAGATTTATCTATCATCATTTATCCCTAGTTATCTTTTAAAATTATTGTTTTCTTGAATTTTAGTTCTCTCTATACAGGGTATCCCAAAAGTAAACATACACAGGGAAAATGGGAAATTGTGGCTAAATGTACCTTTATTTACAAAATATTCATTACAAAATTTTTCCTTTGTATGGAGACTTCTGGGACATCCTGTATTTTAAATACCACCAAAATTATTGTATGATCAATATTCATTTAGATTTATGCACATCTTTGCCCATTCTATTGGTCTTAATTTCTTCCTACAATTTTATGTTTCTATATTGGTTCTGGGCTAGTTTTCTTCTGCCCAAAGAACACCCTTCAGTATTTCTTTTAGTGCATTTATGCTCTTATTTTGACAAATTATCTAATTTTTTCTGTCTGGAAATGTCTTTATTTTGCTTTCACTTTTAAAAGGTATTATTGCTTTGTGTAAAAATCTAGCTTGTTCATTTTCTTTCGGCACTTTAGAGAAATTGTACCACTATCCTGTGGCTTCCACCATTTCTATTGAAGGAAATGTGTCTTTTATTCTGTGGCAGGTTTTATATTGACTCTATTTCTGGTGTTCAGCAGTTTTATTCTGATGTTCGTAAGTGGGTTTCTTTTGTTGTTGTTATATGACCTCTGGTGTGAGGTCATACTGCTTCTTCAATCTGTAACTTGGAAAAATTACAGACTAGCAACTTCGAAAAAATCACAGCCAATGTCTCTTCATATATTGCTTTTGCTGAATTCTCTTTCTTCCATCTGGACTCCAATTACATAAGTATTAAAAGTTTGTATCATATTCCACATATTTTGTATGCTTGATTTTTAAAAATCATTTGAAACGCATTATCTTGTCACTTATTTCCTCGAATACATTAATAATCACAATTATTTTAAAGTTAATGGCAGATAACTCCAATATTTAGGTCAACTGTGTATCTGGTTCTGTTATCTATTTTTTTCTTGGTCCTGCTTCTTGCTACACTTAAGAGTTTTAGAGGCTCTGGATGATGTTTTTAGTTCCCTGAGAAGGTTCTCCCATCTTCTGGCTGGTAGGAGAGGGATAGGTTATATCAATCCAGTGAGAATCTGAGCTGACTTGAAGCTCTTTTGCAGTCTCTGTATTGTCTTTTTTCTTCCCTGACTCCTAGAAGGAGCCCTTCAAGGTTTCGACTAAGAGCCTAAGGTGTTTCCCAGGGACCCTTTCCTCAATAAACCCTGAACTCCAATTTTCGTATCTTCAACACTTGAGATTGTTAGAACTTCCATTGTAGTGGCTTTTCATTCTGTTTGATAGCCTTTTGTCCTACATAGCTTAATCAGCAAATGCCTTGAGGGGAGAAACAGTGTTCAGTATTGGTTATACTTTTCTGTGTGTCCCTTCCTTCTGAAATATTGTTTCCTCACATCCTGACTGCTTTAGCAGCCCCAAACCTCAAATCCTGTATCTGTATCCCTATGAGTTTATTTAAAACTCTAAAACTTCTCTGCCACCTTTTGTTTTCTAAGCTCGGTGCTTATATCTGAGAATTGGCAAATTCCCTGACAGAAAAAGTGGCATGAAGAAAATTGTGTTTATATCGATTTGCTTCTTGTCTTTTCGCAATGTAGACCCTTGTGTCCTGGCTGATTCATTACCTCTCTGATTCTTTCAAATAGAGTTTCTTTTTGGATTTTGACCAGTTCTCAATGGAAGCATTGGTCTTTTGTAAGCCACTCTATCAAGCCAAAAGCAGATGTCTGTGTAGTTGCATTTTCTTTTCTATACATGCTTTATTTAACCATTGAGTTATGAAGATGTATTTGTTGCTTAAACACTCTGGACCTCAGGACTCCTAAAATATTCTTTTGGGAGTAAGAGACAATAATTCTTTATGGAACTAAGCCCATAATTGTAGCTATTCCTGCCCAAGAGTGCCCTCATGGAGGGAAGAAGGGGCAGAAGGAAGGCCAGTGTTGCCTCATGACATAGGCAAAGAGAGGTTTACCTTTGCAAACTCCTGTCTATACCTTCTATGCTTCTCTTTCCCAAACCACGTAGCCCAGTGCCATCCTTTCCAAATTTACCTTCCAGGATGAGGCCCTAGTTTTGCATCTCAGGACACATGTTAAGATTTTGATTTATATAGTATTTTCCAATTGATACCAGTTACATCAATTATAGTGTGACTGTGGACTCCTGTGGTTATGCAATGTTGTCCTATTTCAGGGCAAAGTACCCTGCTTAGATCATCATACTAGTACAGTGTCTCATGCTCCATACTATGCTCCTTTAGTAGCTCTTTCCTTTTTCTGCCCCTGTTCCTGTCCTTTGCTTCTTGTTTGCAGATGACTGGAAGGTTAAATTCTATAGCTAACATGTAATGTAATCTTAATAGTTTAGTGTGTAGCTCTTCTCAATTTAGTTTTCATTTTTAGAGTTCCACTGATTATTGAAAAGTTTACAATAGAAAGGAAGGACTGTCACATTTTCAGAATATTTTTCTGCAGACTGGTGGGAAAAATTAGAAGAATAAGGTTGAATTTGGATGGTGAATATGTAACCATATTGGCAATCAATCACATCACGTATGTCTAAGAATTAGCAAGAAGATAGGTAATTATGTGTTTTATAGTTCAGCATATTTTGTTTAATTCTCTTCAGTTCCTATACAGTCCAAGCCCTGTATTCATTTATATTTAAACTTAGGAATTTTGAAGTGTATATGGTAATATTTAGATTAAGTCACATTTGTATTACACTAGGTATAATAAAAATGTCTTTATTTTTAATATTTTGCAACACATTTTCAGTGTAAATCATTCCAATCAACTTTTGAAGCACTTGTCCTTCCATGTCCCAGTACTTAATTATTCACAGTGTCAGAAATTCAATTTAATTACTGTACAAGGTAAAATTGAATTGCATACTTCATGAAGAGCACATTATGAGTGTCTTATTATGTTGAAAAAATGAATAACCTTGTAATAAATTTTGATGGCTTCCATAAAGAATTATTTAGAACAATTTAAAGAAACTACTCCATACCATATGCATACATTTTCTGGCTCTTTATGTGAAGAATGAAGGAGAGAAAGCAATGTCATCAGAAGGGTATAGGCACATGTCTTCTGGTGAACCTGGAAATGTTATGTGCTTTCATGTGGTAGCATGGGAAGGTATTGAATATCAGGAGATAGAATGCTGAGATCTACCCTGCTTTTCTGAAGGCCAATTTTCTGCAGAATGGGGAGATATACCCTTTGATGCATACTTTTTTTAAAAAAAGTTTTTAATTATAAAATAAAACACAGATTGACAAAACTACTTATCACATAATTAATGTAGCACATGAATTATTACAAATAATGTAAAGAATTATTATAGCATAATAGTTTATTAAAAGGTGAACTATTATGAAGGTCAAGAAATAGAGCTTTGCCAGCCATTCCAGAAGCTCTCCACATTCCCTGTCCCAATCATAGCCCCTTCTTTCTTTCACAGAAGTAGCCACTATCCAGATTTTCATGATAACTGTTTCCTTGCACTTCTTCAAACATTTTCATCCAAGCCTATATCTCTGGTGTATCTCTAAACGCTATCATTTAATTTTGCCCATTTAGAAAAATTTTTAAAGTCTTTCTTAATCTAAATGTTCCCTCACATCTCTTTTTATGTCCTTGCTTTCGATTCATTGAATATCCCAGATTATTTGATCTGTAGACATACAGATTTTGCTAAGTACATTGATGTATCCTTGCTTTGGTATATTAATCACTTCCTTGGGAGCTGGTAGGCAATTTGGAAGTGCTGTGAACCTTGGGGTAATAAGAGAAGCCATTCATCATTCACTGGTATCTGCACATGTCTTTTCTAAGCCGATGAACTCCTTATTGCATCGTCATTAAAAAGGAGTTTGTGTGTATTTCAGATGGGAAGTTTGTGTGAAGCTTTTCAGTAATCCTTTTGTGAGGAAATCATAAATAAATACACTCAATGAAGTTTTTGATTTAGAAGGTGGAAATACGTGTGTTTATGCATATGGTCTTGATTTTTTGACTATCTGCCTAACTGATTGTCTCACTGTATTAGTTAGGGAGACAAGAGGAGGTAGACCAACAGAGTGAATTAATATCTCTTAGGACAGCACTTCGCAAAGTGTGGGAGAACTCTAATGGCTGTTGATATGTTAAGATATGTTAATGCATTGTCCTTCCCACCCCAAATACTCCTGTGGTTAAATAAGTTGAGAAAATGCTGAAACACAGTGCTCATGACCATAATAAAGTTGCTGAAAAGTCCTGCATTAAATAAAGTTGTTTAATTTTGGATAACTTATTTTTCAAATTCTCTTTGACCAGGGAAGGATTTTTTTGTTTGTTTGTGTCCACTGAATGTTTGACAATATCTTATGATATACATGTTTACCATGGATACACCTGGAAGAGTCTGACCAGTATAGTATTGAATTTATAGATGAAGTGGGGAAATATAACCATTTCAACAATATTAAGCCTTCTGATCCATGAATATGGGATGTCTTTCCATTTATTTACATCATCTTTAATTTTTTCCAACAAAGGTCTGTAATTTTCAGAGTGTAAGTTTTGTACTTCTTTTATTAAATTTTTTTCCTATGCATTTAATTCTTTTTGATACTATTATAAATGGAATTATTTTAAAATTTTTCTTTTTGGATTATAAATTGAAAGTGGACTTCCTTGTCTTGCTCCTGATCTTAGGGGGAAAGCATTCAGTCTTTACCACATTGGGATAAGTCCAGTGTGGTCATAGCTTATGATCCTTTTTATATGTTACTGCATTTGATTTGCTAGTACTTTGTAGAGAAGTTTTCCATCTATATTCTTAAGAGGAATTGGTCTGTAGTTTTCTTGTGGTGTCTTTGTCTGGTTTGGGCTGTTAGAACATCATAGAATGAGCTAGGAAGTGTTCCTTCCTTTTTGTGTGTGTGAAGAATTGGTATTCTTTAAATATTTGGCAGAATTCAGTAGTGAGGCCACCTTGGGTTGGGTTTTCCTTTGTGGATAGTTTTTTGATACTAATTCATTATCTTTACTTGTTATATACCTACTCAGATTGTCTATTTCTTCTTGAGTCAATTTTGGCAGCTTTGGTCTTTCTAGAAATTTTCCCATTTCATCTAAATTATCCAATTTATTGGCATACATTGTTCATAGTGTTCATTTATAAGCATTTTTATTTCTATATGGTTGGCAGTAATGCCCATTTTTTAATTACAGATTTCAATAATTTAAGTCTTTTCTCTTTTTTTCTTGATCAGTCTAGCATAAGGATTTGTTGGTTTTCTTTATCTTTTCAAAGAAGCAACTTTGCTTGTTTTTTTAAATTCTTATTTCTTTTATCTTGGTATAAGCTTTACTATTCCCTTCCTTCTACTAGCTTTCAGTTTATTTTGCCTTCCCCTGCCCAGTGTCTTAAGGTGGAAGGATATACTACTGATTTGAAGTCTTTATTATTTTTTAATACAGACATTTACAACTATAAATTGTCCTCTAAGCACTGTTTTACAGCTGCATCCCATAGTTTTGGTATTCTGTGCTTTCATTTTCATTTATCTCAAAGTAAGTATTTTCTAATTTCCTTGGGATTTATTCTTTGACCCATTATTTAGGAATGTGTTGTTTAATTTTTATATTTCCAATATTGTTTTCTAATTTTATTTCTTTGTGGTTGGGGAATATTATTGAGGTTTGTTTTATGGCTTAGCATGTGATCTACCCTGTATCCACATACACTTGAAAAGAATGTATATTCTGTTGTTATTGAGTGGAGTGTTCTGTAGATGTCTGTTAGGTCTAGTTGGCTTATAGCATTGTTGAGGTCTTCATTTCCTTGTTTATCTCCTTTCAGTCTTTCCATTCACTATTTATAGTGAGATATTGAAGTCTCCAACTAGAACTGTTGTTCAGTCATTTCTTTCTCCCTTCATTTCTGTAAGTTTTTACTTCTTGTATTTTGGTGCTCAGTTTTAGGTGCATATCTGCTTATAATTGTTATATATTCCTCATGGGTTTACTCTTTTATCTTTATAAAATATTTAGTAACATTTTTGGTTTTAAATCTATTTTGTCTGATATTAGTATAGCCACCTTAGTTTTGTTATGGTGGCTGTTTGCATGATATATCTTTTTCCATCCTTTTAATCTATTTGTATCCTTGAATTTAAAGTGTATCTCTTTGACACAGCACATAGTTGGATTTTATGTTTTTTAATCCAGTTGACAATCTGTGCCTTGTGATTGGATTGTTTAATCCATGCACATTAATGTTATTGATATAGTTGTGTTTGTGTTTGCAATTTTACTTTTTGTTTGTTATATATCTCATGTCTTTTTTGTTTCTCTATTCCTCCTTTACTGCTTTCTTTTATATGAAATTAATATTTTCTAATGTAACATTTTAATTTCTTTAATGATTTGCACAATATTGTGTTGATTTTTTTTCCTATTTGTTGCTGTAGGGCTTAACATATACATCTTAATTTAGAATCTACTTCAGATTTAATATACATTGACTTAATTCCAGTGTGATATAGAAATGTTAATTATATATACCTCTATTTAATTTCCCCCTTTTGTGCTATTGTTGTTGTAAATATTGCATCTATATGTGCTGCAAACTCAACAATACACTGTAATAATTATTACCTTATATAATTTTATGTCTTGTAAGGAAGCTGAGAGAAGATAGGAAAGCAAGTGTATATTTATAGCATTTGTTGCAGTAACAGTCTTATTTACCTATTCTGGTTCTCTTCATGTATTCCTGTGGATTTAAATTACTATCTGGTATCATTTCCTAAGTCCAATAAAACTTTGCGCCTGTCTTCTCTTTTTTGTTACTACTGGCAAATATGTTACATTTCTACACATAATAGGTCCAACAATACAATTATATAAATTTTTTATGCTATTGTTTCTAAAATCACTTAAAAGATGAAAGGAAAAGAAATATGCACTTATACTGTCTTTTACAGTTATGTGATTACATTTACTGGTGCTTTTTCCTGTGTGTGTGAATTACTCTTGGGTTATTTGCTTTCTGCCTGAAAAACTTCCTTTAGTATACTTTATAAGGCAAGTCTGCTAACTACACAAATTTTCTCAGTTTTTGTTTATCTATAATGTGTTTATTTTATCTTATTTTTGAAAGAAATATACTTTTACTGAATTTATGATTCTTGACTGATATAGTTTTTTTCCTTTGAATACCTTAAATATGTTACTCTTACTACCTTCTGGCCTCTATTGTTTCTGATGAGAAGTCAATTATTAATTTTGTTGGGGTTCCATTATAAGTAAAAGGTCATTTTTCTGTTGCTGCTTTCAAGATTCTCTTCTTGTCTTTGGATTTCTATATTTTACTATGAATTGTCTGTGTATTGTTCTCTTTGTTTTCATTCTACTTGGATTTCACTGGGCTTCTTGAATATGTAGACTAATGCTTTTCACATTTAGGACATTTCTAGCCATTACTTCTTTAACTTTTTTACTCCTTTCTCTCTCTTTTCTCCTTGTGATACTAATTTTGTACAGGGTGATGAACTTAATTGTGTCTCACATTTCTAGAAGGCTCTGTTTATTTTTATTCATTCTCTTTTCTCTCTATTCTTTGGATTGTATATTCTTTATCAGCTAATCTTCAAGTTTGCTAATTCTTTCTTCTACCAGTTCAAATCTGCTGTTGAGTCTTTCTAGTGAATTTTTCATTTCAGTTATTGTACTTTTCAACTCCAGAACTTCTATTTGGTTCTTTTTATAATTTCTATCTCTGTATTGATATTTGATATTTCTATCTCCCTCTTTGATGAGAAATTGTCTTCATAACTTCCTTTACTTCTTTAATCTTGGTTTCATTTAGTTCTTTGAATATATTTCTAATGGCTTCTTAGAAGTCTTTGTTAGTTGAATCTGTCATTGGTTGCTGTCATAGGCAGTTTCCATTGTTTGCTATTTTTCCCTGTGCATGGGTCACAGTTTCCTGTTTCTTTGCATATCTCATAATTTTTTGTTGAAAACTGGACATTTTAGATAATATATTGTAGCAACTCTGGGTATAAGACCCCCTTTTCTTCTGTGAAAGTTGTTACTGTTGTTTGATTATTTGTTTAGTGACTGTTTATATTATTTGTGTCTACTTCTCTTCTGCAGTGTGAAGTCTCTGATATTGCTCCTCAAAGGGTGCAGTCTTGGGCATGCTCACAGTGGTTTTAGAAGGGCTCTTTTTGACTGCCTTTTTCCCTGACCAGACTCATCAGTTAAGTCCTACTAATTGCTGACTGGTTGCTCTGTTATTTTCAACAATGCCCTGGAGCATAAATTACTCCACAGATTGATCTGGTTAAATTCAGGCTTTTTTGCAGGGATAGTGCTTGAGGCCTCTTCTTACTCCAGGAAGACTCTTCCTAGCTTTCATTTTCCCTAGTTCCCTCTGGTAAACTATCTGGCCCATAGATTAGTTTGTATCTATATTTAAGCTACCACCCTGCCCTTAACTGCTTTCTACCAAAATATCCATTGTTTCTGAGAGCATCCTTAGGCTTGAACTTGCTCACATTCTGCTTCAAATAAAGTCAGTTCCCTTGGGGAGAGCATCAGCGCTCTCTAGTTTACGGCCTGCCTGTTCTCCTGGGAAAACTCTTTGAGCCATACTTCCGGAGCTGAGTTTGGAGACCATGGCATGCTTTTCTCTGACTGACATTCCTTCTTTAGTCACTGGGAGATGGATGGTAATATTTTACACAGCAGTTGTTACCACCCAACCAGGTTCATCGCCCGCTGTTTAAGAGGAAGCCAGTACAAAGAGACAGCAGGGGTTACAGTGAAGAAAGACTTTAATATGGCAGGCTGCCAAGCAAGGAGCTAGGGGAAATTTCTCAAATATGTCTCCCTGAGAATTTTTGGGCTGGGGTTTTTAAAGATAGTTTGGTGGGCAAAGGGCTAGGGAATTGGGATTGGGTCTGCTGATTGGCTGGGGATGAACTCACAGGGTTGGAAAGCAGAAATTGTCTTCTTGCACTAAGTCGGTTCCCAGATAGAAGGTTGAAAGACCAATTGAGTCAATTCTATGGTTTGGGCCACTGGTCCAGCTGGGTCATCTGGTCCACTGGAATGCAGGGCCTGGAAGATATCTCAAAGACCAGCCTTAGGTTTCACAAGGGTGATGTTATCTATGGGAGCAATGAGGAAAGCTAAGAATCTTTATGACCATCTGCTATATGACTCCTGAGTAGTAAGCAATTATAGGAAAGCAAGCTAGAGAACAATGGCTGTATATATATATATATATATATATATTATATGCCTATACCTTTGCAGAGTTCATGCCTCTACCACAGTAACCACCTTATGGCCTTTTATTAATTTTATAAACAGTGGTTTCATAATAAAAAACTAATACAAGGCCTCTTTCAACATGTTTGCTTGAGACATCAAAATATCTAGCCAGGTTTCTAAGGAAAAATATCACAATGACTTAGATCATTTTGGAAAATATTTGGGCTATGAGATTATTCTTTTTGCTTATGTCTGTTCTGTTATTCCAAAGACATAAGAAGAATAATTTTTGAACTAGTTGTCAGATTGTGTTTATTTATTGCTTAGTTTTGCAGTATTTTGTCTGTGGCTATTGACTAGAAGTTTTCAAAATCTTCTAGTAAGATTTTCTATTTATTAAATAATGGCATTTGAAAGAAGTAACTTTATGCCATATTGGTCTGCTTTTATTAAAGGCTGATGTTCACATTCCTATAGTTATAGTTCCAATTGTCTCACCTGGCTTTTTCCATTCACCGAATGGTTTCTGACCTACAATCACTGACATTGGAGGAAGCAAAAATAAAAATGTCTTTATAATTTTCTAATTAGCACCAGGCAATTCTAAAATGGATGTTGGAAAGCTTGGATATGGACACAAGTTCTTAGTGCTGATAAAGAGAAAAGAAATATGTGCTTTGGAAAGAATCTTTCAAAACATTTTGGTATCACATCTTTTTGCTTTTACATTTAATCTGTGTTCTTCCACTCAGAATACATTGGAAGATTAGCAGTCCCTATATAACATTATATATTGCATATAAGGAAATGTTCACTTTGGTTTTTAATTCATTTTGCATGTGAAAGGAAAACCATTCTTATTAAGGAATAAAGGAGTCCAAAGGAATCAAATCTACTTTCTCCTAATGTCTTTTCAGAGCCAGTAAACTTCTGAAGATACGAGGTCAAGCAAATCACTATAATTGGTGAAAATTGTATATTTAGATTAGTCAGGATGAATGTGTTTTATTTGGGAATTTACAATAACTCTGTGAAGATGAAAAGAGTCTTCACCATCTGTTACGAGGTTGCTCATGAGAAAAGCTAGCAAATGGAGTGGCCAGGCATATATAGTTTATAAGTAGATGTCTGCTTTTCCTTCTTTCCTATTTCATTTCTTGCCAAGAAGTAAAAGTGGTAAAACTTTCCAAAACTAGAGTGTCCCAATGTGCAGTACAGTATGATGGCAGCTGCTCAGAAAATCTTTGAGAGGCAGAAAAACAATCCTTAGGAATTGTGCCAGATTGTCAGCACAAGAATTTGAGAAAGTCAACTAATTGAAAGCTAAGCAATAGGCTGTTTAAGAGTCTGTTTCTAAAGCTGCAAGGATTGTTTGAGCTATAGTTACATGTGTGAAAACATGTGAAGACACTTAGGAGCCATGTTTCACACCTTGTCATTGTTAGTATCTTGAAAGAAGTAGCTGGCCTCAGTACTGTGGTCCTACGTTCTGATCAGGGAACTGCTTGGAGACTGTACAGTAAAGTTGCATTGGAGAACAGGCTGAGCAGGGACCTGCTGGCCTCTATTCCTGGGTTGCTGCAGCTGACACCACTCTGAGCTCTTGGGTCTGGAGCTCCCAGTCTACACAGGGATCAACTTCACTGCAACTGCCCCCACATCACCCCTTGCCAGCTGGGGAGGGAGCAGGGAAAGCAGACGCTTTCACACACCTGTGACTGGGTGCCAAGCACCCCCTAAAACAGGGAATTTGAACAGAGAAGGCACCAATGCCACTCAGGAGATCTCACAGTAGCAGCTTCAGTGGGACCTGTGTGAGGCAAGAGCCCCAGCCATCTGGCAGCCCTGTCTACACAGCCCCACCTGCTGACCAGTGGAATAAGACCCCTGACCCTGCATGTCACCCCACTGAGGTCCACACTCTCGTGGACTCATGCCCTTGTGGACTCATGCCCCCAGCCCTGCATGCTGACCAGTGGGCCACACCTCCACAGACTCCAATGCTGAGCAGTGGACCATGCCCCCTGGCCCTGTACACTAGCCAACAGGCAACCATGGGTCTGTGCTTTGCATGGAAGTCCATGCCCCACTTGCCAGCATGCCACGCAAAGGCCCACACCCCCATGGACCTGCATATTGGCCGGCAGGCCAGGCCCCCATGGACCCATAGCTCCATGCACCACACTAAGGCCCATTCCCCAGTGGGTGTCATGTGGAGGTCCTCATCCCCCGGCCAGGCATAGTGGCTGGCAGCCACACCCCTGTGGCTTGTAGAGAAAATTCTACAAGCTGCAAAGATGAAAGCAACAACTAAGCTACAAAGGAAAGCCTATCAGACTAACAGCAGACTTCTCAGTGGAGAATTTACAAGCCAGAAGGGATTGGGGCCCCATTTTTAATCTTCCTTAAATAGAACAACTGCCAGCCAAGAACTTTGTATCCTGTAAAACTAAGTTTCATACATAATGGTGAAATAAAGACTTTTCCAGATAAGTAAACATTAAGGGAATTTGTCACCACTAGACCTGCCCTATAGAAAACGCTCAATAGTACATTAAACATAGAACAGCACAATAGATACCCACTAGTGTAAAAACGCCTGAAAATTAAAGCCCACAGTTCTTATAAAACAATAGCACAAGATGGAAAACAAAACAACAAGGTATCATTCAACATGATGAACAGAACAGTACCCCACATATCAATATTAACACTGAATGTGAACTGTCTTAGTGCTCCAATTAAAAGATATAGACTGGCTGAATGGATGAAAAATCATTACCCAAGTATATGTTTCCTCCTCAGAAACTGTCTATACAGTTTCTGTCATAGTGTGTGGCCACCAAAGAGAAAGGAATGCTTTTCCTATAGTTCTTGCTGTGCTAAAGATGAAAGCTGTCTGTATACATTAAGTTTTTTGTGTATACATTAAGTAGGTAGATAGAAATGAGAATAAAAAGGAATTTCTGTTTGAAGTATTTCACCCATTCTGCTCACTACTTTGTGAATACTTCCATTACATTCCAGTACATCTATACTTTTGGATGTTATGTACAAGGGGGATGATGATAGGGATTTTGACCATGCTGGAGATTTGGTGACATCTAGGAAAGCCCTCAACTAAACTTCCTCTGAATCTTCAGCAGTTTTCCTGCTCTCTTTTTAAAAATGTGTGTGCTTGATCATTCTCCCCTTTTTCTCTTGGTTAAGTTCTGACATAATTTACTCATTTATATGGTCCATTGTTTTAATTCTTTCTAATTATTTTCAACTTTTGTCTTTATTCTGTTCTTCTGCTTTTCTTGGATTCATACATCTTTTTCTATTAAAAAGATTCATGTATTGTCATTATTTTTCTTTGTATGTAAAAGTCTTTTCCTTTTTTCTTTATGTTTAACACACAGCATATACATACAAATAGTATATAAATGTTCATAGAAATTTAAATAAAAAGAATAAACACAAATGTATGCATTGCACAGGTTAATAAATAGAACTTTACTAATACCTTAGAAATGCTCTGAATAATCCTCTCTGATCCTGTTCTCCTTCCTCTCCCCTAGGATTAGCCACAATCTTGAAGTTTATGTTACTCATTCATTAGCTTTTCTTAATAGTTTTACCACCTATATATTTATCCTTAAGCAATATATTATTAAATTTTACCTGCTTTTAAACATAATATGAACAAAATCATGCTGTGTTCTTCTAGGATTTGTTTCTTTTGCTTGGCCTTATATTTTTGAGATTCATTTGTTTTCACAGCTATATATTTTTCTGAGATATGAATATTTGAGAATTTATTCATTCATCTGTGAATGAAGAGTCAGATTCTTTCCCATTTTGAGCTTTTAGTAACAATAATCCTAATAGGCAAAATTTTATCTTTTTTTTTTTTTTAAATATACCAATTGGTATATTGATATATATTGTGGAAGAACATTTGAGTTTTTTCCCATTTTTTGCTATTTAGAGTGATGTTCCTATAAATATTCTTGGACATGTCTCTTTGCACAAGTGCAAGAGTTTTAATATTTAATTCTTGTTTTACAATATGTCTTCAATTATTATACATGCTGAATGTTAGTGGTTAATAATAAATTATTTGGCAGAGTGGCTGAACAAGTTTTCATTTCCATGAATACTGAGAGTTTCTTCACATCTTTCAGCACACTCAATACTGTGCAAAATTTTAATTTTTGACTACTAGATGCATGTGAAATGGAATAAAATTGTTCACAGTATCCTCTTAATATCTACTTGATCTTTATAGCATTTGTGGTCATGTCTGTCTTTTCAGGAAAAAATTGCTTATTTGTATTTTCTTTATCTCTTTTTTAATCAATCTGGTTAGATTTTTATAAATTTTATTTGATTTTTTTAAAAAGCAGCATTTATTCTTTGTTATCTTCTGTGTATTGTTGGTTTTTTCATTTATCAAATTTCCTTTTTTTCTGTTACATTCTGCTTTATTTTTTCTTTTTCTAATTTCTTAAGTTAGATAATGATTGCATTATTAAAGAGAGTCTTGTTTCTTTAATACTGTAAGCATTTAAGGACATATTTCCCTCTAAGTATTATTTAACTGTTTGTTTCAATTTAAAATTTATTGTCATTCAATTTTAAATACTGTTTACTTTCTATTATGACATTTTTAAAACCATAAGTTGTTTAAAGTATGTTTTTAATTTTTTTTAAATTGATACATTGTAATTGTACATATTTATGGGGTAAAATTTGATGTTTCAATATATGATATACAATATATATGTTGTATAATGATTAAATCAGGGTATTTAGCATGACCATCACTTCATGCATTTATCATTTCACCACGATGAAGACTTGCATTGTGAACTAGAAAAAAATCAATTTTTATTATTGTGTTGAGAGTGCTTGTAAAGGTTTGTTCTCTAATTGGTCCTTACGGTATTTTATGCATGTCCATTAAATTAAACTTGTAAGTTCTGTAATTTAAATATTCTATATCTTTAATGACTGTTTTTGTTTGCTCTAGCTGTCACTTTCTTTCAATTGACCAAGATGGCCTAAGGTTCCCTTCAGCTTGAGTAAACTTTAGACAGGCTTCTTCCTGACTTAGGGTCTCTGATCTGCTTTTTCTTGGAGCAGTTACTTTAGAAACCTTGTACATTCTTTTTCAGGCCCCTTTGAGATATAAATTAAAAAAAAAAGCTTCTTGCCAGTTTGCAACCTAGGCATGTCCTCCTCAAGAGCCTGGAAGACATCCCCATGAAATGTAGTCATCAAGAAATACTGTCTCCTAGTCTCTGTGGGAGGGTAGGAGCCTAACTTCCTTGGGCATCTTGCTCTAAGTTATAAAACTATGTCCTGTCATCAAGATACTTATTTTTTTAAGCCTTTTGTAGTCTTAATGTTTTAGACGTGCGATTTGTAAACAGCAAGCATATATTTGGATATTTTAACAATCTAACTTAACACTCTTTGCATTTTAGATGGATAAATATTCCACTTATATTCATAACAATTTTTTATATATTTTGAGTTATTTTTACTTTATATGTTTCATATTTGTATTATTTTGTTGTTGTTTCATCCAATGCCAAAGTTGATAGAGAAAATTTTTCTTGTCTCTTTTTCAGGATGGAGTTTATTTTTCTTTTAACATTATATAGAGGGTATAGCTCTTTGGGGGTCCCACAGTCATCTGGTATGCACTCATTATAAAACCAGCTTGAGCAGACCTTTGGAATTATCTATCCCTAAGGTTTTAGCTGATAACCAAACAGAATTTGAATATCTCTTAGAATTTTTCTATGGACTTGAAGGAAATGCTTTTATTTATTCTTTCGTATTTCTTATAATAGGTTTTAAAAACGTTGGAGTTTCCTTTGAGCACTTTAGCTGTATTTCAGAAGATCTGACTACATAGTGCTTAATCATTATTTTCTAAATATTCTGAAATTTGTGTTTGCATTTATTTTAATGCAAGAGTAATTAAAAAGAAACTTTTAAAAATTCTACATGAATGGGTTTTGGAATTTCCAAGTTTTAGTTTATTTTTAGCTTTATTTCCTTATGATGAACTTCTACCAGGTTTTCCGTGTATCCTCCTATAAAGCTATTCTAGTACTTCTTAAGCTTGAATCTGAATCTGAATCACCTAGATATCTTATCTTATAAAAATGCAGATTATGTTTCAATAGGTCTGGGATATGTTTCTAGCAAGCTATCCGATAATGCAGATACTCGTAGTCCATAGACCACACTTTGAATAGCAAGGTCACATTTCATTATTTCAATAATTTTTAGATAAAAACTGACTTTATCTTCACCTGTTTATTGCTAAGTGGTTCCAGTTTACATTCAATATAACAATATATAATAGTTTGTTATTTTAAAAAACGTGACATCTTGTTTAGTCCTGCCATCATCATTGTTAGTAGATTAATTAATTAATTTATTTTTATTTAAAAAAAGTATAATGGGTACAAGTGTTTTTTATTACATGGATGGATTGTAACATGTGAATTCAGGGATTTCAGTGTACCTGTCACCAGAATAGTGTACATTATACTGATAGGTAGATGTTTATCCCTCAACCTCCCCCTCTGCCCCCTTTCTTAGTTTTCAATGTGTATTACATCACTTTGTGACCTTATGTATCCCTCATTTAGTTTCCACTTATAAATGAGAACATATGGTATTTGTTTTTCAGTTCCAGAGATACTTCACTGAGGAAAATGGTCTCCAGTTCCATCCAAGTTGCTGTAAAAGACATTATTTCATTCCTTTTTATGGCTGAGTAGCACTCCATGGTGTATATATATATACCACATTTTCTTTATCCATTCATGAATTGATGGGCAGTTGGGTTGATTCCATATATTTGCAACTGTGAATTGTGCTGTGATAAACATTCATGTGTAGGTGTCTTTTTGATATAATGACTTATTTTGCTTTGGGTGGATACCCAGTAGTGGGATGGCTGAATTGAATGGTAGGTCTACTTTTAGTTCTTTGAGGAATCTCCACACTGTTTTCCATAGAGTTTACTAATTTGCAGTCCCACCAACAGTGTATAAGCATACCCGTCTCTCTGCATCCATGCCAGCATCTGTTTTTTGTTTGTTTGTTTGTTTGTTTGTTTTGGCTTTTTAATAATGGCCATTCTGATATGGGTAAGATGGTATCTCATTGTGGTTTATATTGGTTTTCCATGATGATTAGTGATATTGAACATTTTTTTATATGTCTGTCTGTTGGCCATTTGTCCGTCTCATTTTGAAAAAAATTCTATTCATGTCTTTTGCCCACGTTTTGATGGAATTGTTTGTTTTTTCTTGCTCTTTTATTTGAGTTCTTTGTAGATTCTGGAAATTAGTCCTTTTTTGGATGTATAGCTTGTGAATATTTTCTCCCATTCTGTAGGTTGCCTGTTTACTCTGTTAATTATTTCCTTTGCTGTACAGAAGCTTTTTAATTTAATTAAGTCCCATTCATTTATTTATTTTTGTTGCTGCTTTATTTGCCTTTGGCATCTTAGTCATAAATTCTTTGCCTAGGCCTATGTCTAGAAAAGTTTTTCCTACATTTTCTTCTAGAATTTTTATGGTTTCATGCCTAACATTTAAGTCTTTAATCCATTTTGAGTTAATTTTTGTATATGGCAAGAGATATGAGTCCTGCTTCATTCTTCTGAATGTGGCTATCCAGTTTTCCCAGCACCATTTATTGAATAGGGCGTCCTTTCCCCAGTATATCCTTTCCTCCTTGGTTAAATATATTCCTAAACATTTTATTTTCTTTGCATCTATTGTAAATGGTATTGAGTTCTTGATCTGCCTCTCAGGTTGACTGTTAATAGTATATAGAAATGCTGCTGATTTGTGTAAATTAATTTTGTAACCTGAGACTTTACGGAATTTATTTATTAATTCTAGGAGTCTTTAGGTGGAGTCTTTTTGGTTTTCTATATACAGGATTATATCATCAGCAAACCGAGGATAATTTGACCTCTTCTTTCCCAATTTGCATGGTGTTTATTTCTTTCTCTTGCATGATTGCTGTGGCAAGGACTTCCAGTACTGTGTTGAATAGAAGTGGTGACATTGGGAGTCCTTGTCTTGTTCTAGTTCTTAGGGGAATGTTTTCAAATTTTCCCCATACAGTATGATGTTGGCTGTGGGTTTGTCACATACGACTTTTATTACTTTTATATATATTCCTTCTATGCCTAGTTTGTTGAGGGTTTTTATCATGAGGGGGTACTGGATTTTATTGAATACTTTTTCTGCATCTATTGAGATGATGATATGGTTTTTGTTTTTAATTCAGTTTATGTGGTGAATCACATTTATTGATTTTTGTATATTGAAACTTCCTTGCATCCCTGGGAGAAAACCCCCTTTATCATGCTGATTTATCTTTTTGATGTGCTATTAAATTCAGTTTGCTAGTATTTTGCTGAGGATTTTTGCATCTATGTTCATGAGGGATATTGATCTGCAGTTTTCTTTTTTTGTTGTGTCCTTTCCTGGCTTTAGTATCAAGGTGTTACTGGCTTCATAGAATGAGTTAGGAAGGATTCCCTCCTTCTTGATGTTATAGAACAGTTACAGTAAGATAGGTACCAGTTCTTCTTTGTAGGTCTGATAGAAGCCATCTAGTCCAGGGCTTTTTTTGTTGGGAGATTTTTAAATTACTGTTTTAATCTCACTACTTGCTATTGGACTGTTCAAGATTTCAACTTCTTCTTGATTCAAGCTTGGGTGGTTTTGTTTTCCAAAAATTTATTCATTTCCCTAGATTTTCTAGCTTGTGTACGTAGACATTTTCATATTAATCATGGATGATATTTTGTATTTCTGTGGTATCCATTGTAATATCTCTTTTTTCATTTCTGATTCAGCTTGTTTGAGTCATTTCTCTTCTATTTCTGGTTCATCTAGCCAGTGGTCTGTTGATTTTATCTTTTCAGAGAATCAACTTTTTGTTTTGTTGATCCTTTGTATTATCTTTTTGGTTTCTATTTCATTTAGTTCTGCTCTGACCTTTGATATTTCTATTCTTCTGCTAGCTTTGGGTTTGGTTTGTTCTTCTTTTTCTAGTTCCTTGAGGTGGGACATTAGGTTGTTAATTTGTGATCTCTCTGTCTTTTTGATGTAGGCATTTAAGGCTACCAACCTCCCTCTTAGCACTGCTTTTACTGTATCCCAGAATTTTGGAAGTGTGTGTCATCTTTGTCACTCAATTTAAAAAATTTTTTATTTCCATCTTAATTTCATCATTGACCCAAATATCATTCAGCATCAGGTTGTTTAATTTCTATGTATTTGTGTAGTTTTGAGAATTTCTCTTGGAATTGATTTCTAGTTTTATTCCACCATGATCTGAGAATATGAATGGTATGATATCAGTTTTTCTGAATTTGCTGAGACTTGTTTTGTGGCCTAACATATGATCTGTCTTGGAAAATGTCCCATGTGCTGATGAGAAGAATGTACATTCTGCAGTTTTGGGGTGGAATGTTCTGTATATTTCTGTTAGGTTCATTTGTTCTAAAGTCCCATCTCAGTCCAGTGTTTCTTTGTTGATTTTATGCCTTGATGATCTGTCCAGTTCCATCAGTGGAGTGTTAAAGTGCCGGCTATTACAATGTTGCTGTTTATTTCTTTGCTTAGATTTAGAAATATTTGTTTTATGAATCAGGGATCTACTATGTAATGTACATTTATATTTAGCACTGCTACATCTTTTTGATGAATTATTCCCTTTACCATTATATAACAACCATCTTTGTATTTTTTTTCTTTTACCATTGCTAATTTAAAGTATTTCATCTGATATGAGAATAGTTACTCCTGGTTGCTTATGGTTTCCATTTGTGTGGAATATTTTTTCCCATCCTTTTACCTTGAGTGTATGAGAATCTTTTTGATTTAAATGGATTTCTTGGAGGCAGCTTATATTTGGGTTGTGTTCTTTTTCCATTCAGCCAATCTGTATTTTTTAAGTGGAACATTAAGACCATTTACCTTCAATGTTGGTATGGAATATGAGATACTATTTCGTTCATCACGTTGATTGTTACCTAGTTGATTTGTTTTCTCTCTTGTGTTACTGTTTTATAAGAACTGTGAGCTTTAACTTTCAGTTGTTTTTACACTGTAGAGTATCAACTGTTGTGTTCCATGTATAGAGGACTTTTAAGCATTTCTTGTAGGGCAGGTCTAGTGGTGACAAATTCTCTTAGTGTTTTCTTGTCTGGGAAAGAGTTTATTTCTCATTCATTTATGAAACTTAGTTTTGCAGTATACAAAATTCTTGGCTGGCTGTTATTCTGTTTAAGAAGAATAAAAATGGGACAAGCCTAATCCCTTCTGGTTTGTTAGGTTTCTGCTGAGAAGTCTACCATTAGTCTGATGGGTTTTCCTTTGTAAGTTACTTGTTGCTTTCATCTTACAGCGTATAGGATTTTCTCCTTTACTTTGATTTTGGCCATACTGATGACTATGTGTCTTGGTGATGTCCTATTTATCATGAATCTTCTAGATGTTTGATGACCTTGTATCTAGGTATCTAAATCTCTAGCAATACAGGGAAGTTTTTCTCAATTAGGTTTTCCATGCCTTTTGCTTTTTCTTCTTTACCCTTAGGGATGCCTATGATTCTTATATTTCTCTGTTTAACATAATCCCGTATTTCTCATAGACTTGGTTCATTCCTCTTGATTCTTTGTTCTTTATGTTTGGCTGACTGTGTTAATTTGAAAGCCTTGTCTTCAAGCTCTGAAATTCTTTCTTCTGCTTAGTCTAGGCTGTTGTTAAAACTTTCCACTGTATTTTCAAATTCCCCGAATGACTTTTCATTTCCAGAAGTTCTGTTAAATTTGTTCTTATGTTATCTATCTCTTTAGTGAATTTTTAATTCATGTCCTGAATTATTTTTTTATTGTTCTTTGTGTTGATTTTCAGCTTTCTCATTAATCCCATTTATCTTATTTGCCATCTATATTCTGAATTCCATATCTGATATTTCAACAATTTCCTTTGGTTGGAGCCCATTGCTGGAGAACTATTGTGATCCTTTGGGGACGTCAAAACAGCCTATTTTTTCATGTTGCCAGAGTTCGTATGCTGTTTCCTTCTCATCCGAAACCTCTTATCTTATCTCAAGGCCGATAGGTTTGTAGTGCACCTGCTCTCCTCTGCTGAGAACTCTGTTGCTCAGTGAAGAAAGGGAGAGATCCCTGGATGGCACACTTGAGCCCTAATCCAGAAGTTTCCCTTGGCAGGAGAGGGACAGACGTACTGTGAGCCTTTAACATTGCTGCTCTCCTGCGTGTCACTGTTCCCCTGTGGTTGTCACAGGTGTTTGGTGTGCTGTGGCATGAGTGATTGCAGCTTGATTGGTGTCCCGCCCAGATCCTCCAGTGTTGGCACTTGTTGGCTTATAGCACTGCCCTGCCCAGATCCATCAGAGGCAGTAGGGATTGGCATGCAGTGACCCCAGCATTCACCCTGACCAGGTCCCCTGGTGGTGGTGGGGCTGTGTGGCACGTGCCTGTGGGACCCATGAGAATGCCTGGCCTCCCTGTTTCCTCCCCATCCTGGCAGGGTTGATGGGGAAGCGGCAGCAACAAATCTGACCCCTGGGTAGACTCAGTGCTCTGGGCCTGGGATCTTAAAATGGCACCAGCCACAGTGCCCAGAGTTCGTAAGCCAATGGGATCCCACTGTGCCTTCTCTCCAGAGCAATGCTGCTGCACAGTCTTCAGTCAGCTACCCGTGTCAGTCTGGTGGCCTGCTGTGGTGGAGGGTCCCTTCTGCAGCTCGGATTGCAATGTCTGTGAGGGAAGTGTGGAGACCCAGGGTTCTGTCCTCTGTGCCTTCCCTACTTGTGGGCACCTTCCCCAGGTACATCTAATCCTGCTGAGCGGGTTGCCCCGCCTCCTGCTCCTTCACTTTGGGAACCTTTCTGTTGATTCCCAATGCTCTCTCCTAGACGATTGACCCAAAGGTGAATATCCACTCGCCCCTTTCACTCCTCTCTGTGAGAGCAGCTTGTGAAGGCCACTTCTAGTCCATCTTGGCCCCTCCCTGTCATCAGTAGATTCAAAAAGTTGTTTTCCTCACTGAGAAAAGGGAGCCCAAGGGGGCACAGTGGCATACCCCACATACCTCTCAATCTTGGTTTCTCTGTCACCCTTCCCCATACCAGCTTTTCCCAAGGCGGCTGGCTGAATGTGCAGGACTAGTTGACAACTTCGATTTAGATACTTTGCCCTAGAAGACTTTTTCTCTGAATCTGCTGTGTTCTTTATCATGGGCCTTTGCTGCCTGCCTATAGTATTTGTTCTTTCAGATTGAGGTGGAAATTTGCTTGTCCTCTCTCTTGAATCCCTGTATGTGACAGTTTTTCTGAATGTTGGTTTGACATTTGGGTGTCTCTCTTCAGCTGACTATCATCTGTGAAGTTCAATTTTTTTTTTGTAAATTATAGTTCGCTCTGGCAGGTTCCTAATGCATATTATCATAATAAAAGTTTTAGGAAATCTTTACTAAAAAATTCTGCTTTACTTTGTTTTTACTTGTATTTCTTTCCCAACTTATCTGGCCATAAAATCCTTAACTTTGGCAAAAAAAATCCTTTTTCACTTTTCCAATGATTCTAAATTTTATATACAGATATAAACATACAGTTATTTTAAGTTTGTACTAAGTGCAAGCATTATAATAAGTACTTTAAAGACATTATCTCATTTTACACTCACAACTGTCCTTTGAGCTCCATTTAATAGGTGGAAATTAAATAGAGGCTTAGTAGCTTGTCCAAGAATATTTAGCTAATTCAGGATATAGCTCAAATTCAAATTAGGGTGCCTGGCTCAAAAGCAGGATATATATCTTTTGGGGATGCCTTGCTGCTTTTCAGGTACCCAACACTGGTCCTTTCCTTAGGATAAGTGCTATTAAACTAATAATTCTGACATTGCCTGTTTAGAATAAAAAGATGTTTGTATGTGAGGTTGCAGTTGTGAGGGTTACAGAGAGACTACCAAGGTATCAAGCATACTTTACCAATAAATTGAATGCCCAGAAGGGTGTTTGTCACCTAATAAATGTGACTCCATCCCGGAGAAACATCATTGTCAGGAGAGATTTTAATGAATTTTACAGGTGTTTGTCTGCTTGCCATGACTCTTCCTCCAGGGCAGCTTTGCAAAGCTGATGAATAAGAGGGGACACAGCAGGGGATTTCTGACTGGGGCACTGTATGTGAAAAGATGGAGAGCTCTACTCTTTGCCAGTGAAGTCAAATCTAATTTCCAAAACTAAATGAGAATAATAATGACAATAAAAGACCCAGAACATGACTTTATTATATATCCCATTGTGTTTATAGTTCTTGGCAACAACAGAAAGAAAAATCATGAAATCAAATTAGGGCAATCTGCATGACAAAAGTATTAGCAAGAGACAGTGGAGGCAGGAAATTGTTGATGATTTTCATTATCTATAATGCTGCTAAGAGATTTATTTGTCTTCACCTTGACATTTTGGAGAAAATTTGACTCTTCTTGGCAGCTTTAGCTTCTTTTACTGAAGTATCTTGTTATTTAAGTAAGCATCAAGCCCTTGAGGTTATTTTGGAATGTTTTCCTTTCCCAGGTGCCTGGGGATTTCTGTTCTGAAAAGAGACTCATTTGAGAAAACCTAGAGGCTCTAAGTGCTGTTTATTACTTAAGGGAACATTTTTTGCTACATTTAAAATTACAAGGCTCCAAGGGGCTTGAATGAAGTGATGAGCATTGGCTTTAAATACCAGTTCTTCCATTCTAATGTAACCTTGAACAGTTAACTTGGTTTCAGTTTCCTCCCTGTGATGATGGATCATAGCACCTATCTCATTGGGTTGTGGCAAAGATTTGAAGGTATGTGCATAAATTCTACAGCCACATTAGAAATTTCATGATTAGCAACTAGCCTCTTATAACAAGTCTTGTGAAAATCTGCTGAGGAGAGGAACTTGCTCTGCTATCCTGGGATTTTAATTATAGGACCAAGTTAATAGTTTAGATATTAGCCATGCATTAGAGATGAACACAAATGGTTCTTTCCAGTTGGTATTGACGTTTTACCGGAGGTCAGATATATTCATCTGAGACAGTGCTGGGAAAAGTTCAATGAAATACAAATAAGCAGTTATCAAGATTGGCCAGAGAACTGGATTTTCCCAATTGATCTGGAAAAGGAGGACAATCAATTCTTGGATTCATATCTTTCTCCATTTATTGGTAAGAAGATTCTCTTCACAAACACATTTTTATATACATAGGGCAGATGTTCAGATTGCTTTTTATATTATGTGTTGGATCATAAGTCTTTACTACTCTGCACTAACAAATCAGTGCCAAAACAGCTTTTTCTTGATATTTCACTAACTTTGAAGTTTTCACCCCTGAAGCATCAGTTTAAATGTGATTCTAATGAAATGATTCCTAGCTCCTGCTGGAGCTTGGAGAATGATACCCCAAGGTGTAGTGATTTGACATGACAAGGACTTTTGAATTAAAAGAAATCAGACCTTAGAAGCTGCCTTAGAATTGAACACTTTCTAAACTTCTCTTGTTTCTCCCCCCCAAGCACAGGGAGGGGCTCTTTCTGGAATTTCCATATCTGACTGGGGAAACTTCTTGCTAAAAGAAATGCCATTGTCTTAAACCCCCTCCCTAGGAATCTCATTAAATAACCAGGAAAGAATAACCACCAGAGAAGAAAAAAGACTAAAAGTTGTCACCACATCCAGACCCACTTTTCTCTATTCTTCTGAGGGCAGCACCAGTATAGTACCTGGGAGACTTTATCTGCACAATCTACCTTTGTTCACATTGGAGTTCTGCCCCTCACCTTCCTATAACTAGTACAAAAACTATTGGTTGTCCTTTGTCCCTTCAGTGTTCAAAGAGAATAATTCACAAGCCATTGTCTGGTCTTCAGGCCCATTCATTTCCTTTAAAATCATTTACTACCCCTCTAAAATTGCCCACAGTCCTCCACCCCTCTCTCCCCTATGGAAAGGATATTTAAACCTCAACCATCTGGCTCTTCTTTGAGTCTCACAGTTTGTATGGCTCACATGCTTATGCATGTTAATACATTTGTATGCCTTTTCTCCTGTTAATTTGTCTATTGTCAGTTCATCTAATGAACCTTCAGAGAGGGTGGAAGGGAAGCTTTCCCTCCATCTCTACACTCCCTTATGATTATTTTTCTGCTGTCTCTGATTAAGCATACTGTAATTAATAAAGTAGGATTTGACAAATATCATTCTAGGTAATACAATCAGGTAAGCTAATTTATCCTCCAACTTCTTTTGACATCTTGTTTTTTCTTCTATTCTATCTTCTGACTTTTATAGAAGATCCTTTATTTAAATATAATCCTTTAAATGGTTTGTTCTCATTTATCTATAATTTGGAGAACTGTCTGGTAAAGTCATTATGGCTTAGAGTGATTTTATCTTGAGAGGAGTTAGTTTCTATCTGATCCCCGTCTACTGCTGCAGGCTGGCCCCACATCTAGCCCACAAAGGCAGAAGAGCTCATACACTTCATTATCTGAAAGCATCAGATGAGCTAGACCGTCACTTGAAATAAGTTTACACTTAGCAACTGAAATTATTCACATAGATGACAAAAACCAAGGTTGGGGGCAGGTGTTCCTAGACAGATGCTTTGAACTATAACAGGAAAGATAAAAAAAAAAACTGAAGAAGATTCTGAGATATGCTAACTCTGCTTTTGTTTATGGGCATAAAAAGTTTTTTTCCTCGGAGATCTGAATGTTAAGCTCCTGTGTCTGTGTGTATACATATGTGTACCTGTGTGTAAAAGCATATGAAGCTATGTGTGTGTATCTGAGCACATGCCCATACCCACATAACTAGTTCATTATCTGGAGAATTTATTTTATCTCAGAAGTATCATAAACAATTCATTTGTGACTGTGAGTGATTCCTTTCCCTTTCTGATAATTTACAGTAATTACAAGTCTTTCTATGGTTGTTTACTTTAGTGTCAAAGATGATAAAGATGATATCTAGGTAATGTTAGAAGCCAAAGTCCTATGCCTACTACAGCTCAATCTAGCAGCCTTTTTTTGCCCCAAGATTACCTAAATTTCTATCAGATTATCTCCTGGCAGTGGGTAGGTGCATAGTGATTATATGTATGGTCTGTGCCTCAGAGAGGTCTGTGTTAAAGTTTCTTCTACTTAACGTCTGTATAATCTTGGACAGATTACTTGACCTCATTAAAACTAATTTTTCTCATTTGCAAAATAGAGGACATGTAACTGAGAAGCTTGTGAGTGTGAAATAAAATACAACATGTAAACTAACACAGTGTCTGGCATTTACTAGATGCTTAAGAAATGTTAATTATTGTTGTTTTTGCAGTAGTTATTATTGCTAGTATGTAATTATTACTACTACCATCACTACTAGTATAACAATCAGTATATGTAGTCTTTAGTTTCTGTCGTTCCTTAGAGTTTCTGTGGCTAATAATCTCCAAATACGTTACAAATTTGGATATCAAAAAGGGAATATTTCACTGTAGGACATTTTAAATAAAAGATGAAATTTTATTAATTTGTGAGAATGACCTTTATTTGTGACAAATTTCTATTAGGAAGTGAAAAGTCTGTTTACAATATGAGCAATTGTTCCTAGTTTATCTGTTTCAGATATTGCTATATGACAGTCACATTTTATTAATGTAAGATTCAGCTATACATCTAATACTGAAATCCTGGCTGGGAAAGAAAACTAACTATACATCTCAAGATGAGTTGCTGTGATTGAAATTTTGTTTAAAAAGCCAACTTGAAAAAAAAGACTACCATTGATTAAATACCTATATATGTCAGGTGATCTTCTAGATAATTTATGTTTTTTGAAATTTAAAAAATATTCATATTTATTAATATTATCCTGAAGTTTCTGAAGCAAAGCATATTACTATTATTTATTTATAGCAAATGATGAAAACCAGATAGATTAAAACCATACACATGGGAGTCTGTATTTTAGGTGAGAAACCCTGAAAAAATGAATGTGGCTTCTTATATATGCTCTCTCCCTCCTCTCACGAGAGTCTCCTTGGAAACATAATGGGAAGGATCCTGAGTTCTTAATCTAATCCTTTGGAATGTAAATAAATCTATCCAGGGGAAAGATAAAATGAGGGTCTCCAGCTTTATAACCCAGAGTGTCTACGCTGGAGTTCTCTCACCGTCTAAATCAGTCATAAACTAACTTCCAAGGATTGCTTTTAGCCTAGGCTGAAGCTAGAATAAAAATTTTTCAGAAAGTCCCAACTGTGCAGAAACATAAAGATATTTACTCTACAGCCCCAGATATATGTTATTACACTTAAGCCCACACAATACTGTTTTTCCCATATCTCTTTTACAGAAGGAGAATTGAGGGTCAGAAAGTTTAAGTAAATTTTCCAAGGTCACACAACTAGTAAGGGAAGATTTATGATTAAAACTGAAGCGCGTCTAATGTGAAAGATTTTTGGTGGCTAAAATGCTGTTCTGAAAGACAAGCTGAAGGAATACTATTTCACATCTCCATTTCAGCAGGCCTACAGTCAAGTGACCCTGGGGATATTAGCATCTCACCTCCTGTTTCAAGGCTTTTCTGCAACAATTAGGCATGGTGGCACGATACAGATATCATGGAAGAGGAATAGGAAACTGTTTGACAAAAAGAGTTAGGAGAGGAGGATTGGAACTTAGGAAGATACATTTTTCTCCCCATTTCCTACAGTCTCATGCTATTAATTCATTGTTAATGAGTTTCCTTAAAGATTTGGAGGGTTATTTCTCTTTCCACAGCCCTCGTTCTCTCCCCATTCCAGTAAAGAGGAAAGAGATATTTTCTTCTATGTAGATCATTTTTATGTATGTTTAGAATATACACATAGCCAATATGATAGCATGTACTGCTCAGGGGTGTTACAAAGACACAAAGAATCTTTAATGCTGTTCTTCTTTTTGAGTTCTTACTTCATAGGAGGTAAATTTAATAAGGGCAGAGAAGACAGACTGAAAAAGAATGCCTTTTATCAATTTTTGCTCTGTATCATTTTTAGGTGACAGTATCTTTGATAAAGCCACTGTGGTTCTGATGACCTGAGTTTATCCCTCCTGTTGTCAAGGAGAACATGAGTTACCAATGTGTTAAAATATTCTTTCTTCCTTGTTTACTCAATTCTGCTACAGTAAAAAGGACAAAGCTGGTGGTAATGCCGTAATACGATAGTACATAATGATGTATTTCAAACCAGGTTTTCCAGGACTTCAGCAAGCCCAGTACATACCAGCAGCCTCAGAAATCATGCCGGGTGCAGCTGTTTATTCCCAGCTGACTCTGTCTGCCTCCAATGTTGCACAGAACCATATTCCTGTGATTTTAAATATTTTGATAAGGCACGAGTCATCTGTGGCTGTATTTTTTAGAACTTGAAGGTCCTGTGAGGTATCCCTCTTGAGAAAGGCTAGAAAAGGAAAGGCTAGAGCTAGAAGTTGAACACTGCTACCCATTTCCAGGCCCCAGCAGCAAAGTCATAGCCTCATTACTGGTCACTGCACGTGCCTTCATGTGCCTTGATGTGGCTAGAGCCTGGATCCAAGCTTCTTGTCACTGCTGGCCAAGAGAGATCACCAGAGACTGGGACAGGCTAGGCTCTGAGGAAGCTTCTGATAATAACTCTGCCTGGCTGTGCTTGCTCATGTCTGTGTGGTAGAGACTTACAGAGGAAAGGGAAGGAACCTCTTGATTTCCTATTACTATTTTTCTTTTCTGCTTATTTTATAGAAGAAAGCATAAAATATTTTGTTGAATGTTTTGTTGAATGTTGTGCACCAAATAAGTAGAGAAACAGAATTCGAATCCAGGACAGGTCTTTCAAGTGCTGAGGATTTCCTCTTTACAAGTGAAAGGCAGTAATTGTTAAGGCATTTAATAAAGAATTTAATTTCATAAAGACACCTGCTAGCTGAACCAGTTTCCCCCAATGATTAAAGCTGAAAAGTTATATCTATGTAGTTCATGTGGAGACCGTGACTGCTTTTCTTTCCTTCTTTGTTTCCACTTCCACATCACCTCTGTTCTTCTGATGCCAGGTATCAGGGACAGTGTCATTAATAACTCCCTCCTCCCCTCCATCATTCATTCCCTCCTCTTTGATGTGGATAAGTCATGACTTCTGGGTCTTATTCAGAGTACTTTGCAAACTCAGTTTCAGACTTCTTCCAGCCATGTTATTGACCATGAAACCCTTCTTAGGCAGAAATTTGGAGCTTCTACTCTCCCGTCCTCTGGCTGCTTCATTAGCATTTAATGTAAATAATGTTCTAAGATTCCATTCAGAACCTAGTAAAAATAATTTTTTAGGCATTCAAATGATCCTTCTCTTGGTACTTTATCTGTAAAAATACTTGTTATGGTTTGTGACATGATGTGTGGAGACTTTAAAGAAGATTTTTCTTTTTTGCTTATTTTATAGAAGAAAGTATAAAATGTTTTGTTGAATGTTCTTAAATTTTTAAATTTAAACCCTTCATGCATTCAATTGGTTTTTATTACTTAGTGGCTACTCTTTGTAGTTGAAAACCATTTTGCTATGATTTTTTAATGGGTTATTTATTCAGGATTTAGAATAATGGACCTATTACTTAGGCACATTGCATGACACAATAATAAAGTCAGTTCTTCAAGCTGGTAACTTAAAATTTTTCTTCTATGGTTTAATGTGAGTTTCTCAACTATTCTGTTTTATTTTAATGGACAGGCATATCAAGAAAGGTGCTGGTAATGTAATTCAAACCAGTTCTTCCATTATGAACTGAATGAATTTTTTATGGCTTTCAGAAATGAATCTCCGCCCATGACACTTATAATGGTAAAAGAACGAATGAAAATTCAATCATTTTAAAGTAATGAAGCAATGCAGGATGAGGACAAGACAATATTGTAATGAAGGCTAGAAGCTTCCTTAACTTCTACATATAAATGTTCAAGTTGTTTGACTGTTACATATGAGAAAATGCTTATGAAAAAAAATCACTGTTTCATAATACAGTAAAAGGCAGGTGAGGTCATCTACCTCAGCTGGAAACTTGCTGAAAGTAACATTTTAGGTTTTTTATAATCTTTCAGGTAAAAATTATGTTTCCCCTGTTTTTCACACAGAGAAAGAAATAGGGAGGTAGGAAAGAATTTCCTGCTTGTTTTCCTTGATTTTTCAAACTAATTGAATCTTTCTGTCATGGTTTTGTCTCCAACATCTGTTCCTATCCTATAAGCAATGCTTATATCATTGCTAAACCAAGTCTTTACCAATGTGTTAACACATTTTTTATTTCTCCAAACCACCTTCACTTATATAAGAAATATATACTTCCAACTTCTTGACTGCTGGTCACGTACCCCACAGTGGCTATCTGTGTATTCTTAAATACTATCATTAAGGCAGTTTACCACTTTTTTGGTTGTTATTATAAGAAGGTTAAACTCTGTTTGAATACTATGATATAACTTATTTACAGATAAAAGACAATGAAAGATTTTAGAATGAACATCTTCCTAAAACCAAGAGAAAATATTTAAGCTGTATTCTATATCTATTCCAGTATCAGAGAATTCAGATGCAAGTCATTTTTCTATTTACAAGGAAGAGATTTTGTCTTTCAGTCACAGAATAGAGTGAATGGAAATCTAAAAAAGTTAATACAAAAATTTTGCAGAAGGTAGTTTGCTTTCTAAAGGAGTTAGACTAATCTTTCTTACCTAAGTTTCCCCATTTGAATTACTCTCTATGGGGTTTGAATTTAATCAGTAGAAGTTTTAAATTTATAACAAGATACTTTTTGGGGGAATGTCATCAAGGGACCTACAGGGGAGAAGATCCAGCTGCATTTGACACATTGGATCAGCCATCTTTCAGGACAAATGAAGAGAGTTTGGAAGAGGGAGTAAAGGAGAGAGTGATGAGACTCTACCCCACCTCTCACTTGCTGTTGCCATGACCTTCTGCTGCAGTTGAATTGTTTTTTAAGTTCTTATTATCAACAGCATGAATATTCAAAATGCTTGTTGAATGAACATACATTATTAGTGTGTTGTTTTATGACATAGGCCAATTGAGATGTTTATATAACAACTCCAAATGATTTACAAAGGGATTTTTGAGGTGAACGGCACTTTAAGCAAGACACACATCACTAAGCCAAAATAAATAAAGGTTTAATATAAATCGACTCTAAATTACATTTCCTATATCCCACTTCTTACTGTCTACATAGAATACCGTAGAAAAGGATAGAACAGGGGTGGGGAAACTTTTCATGTTGGAAGGCCTCATTAATTTAGCTCTAATCAAATAAGGCCACATTCCAGAAATTCAATTAGATATACTTAAAAATGTACATTATTTTGTAAAAATCTAACTAGTTTGTACTTTATATAAAAAATGAAAACTATTTGTTAATTTTAAAGTTAGCTAACCTTTTAATGACTTTGTTCTGTCTGCTTTTTGTTGGAAAGCATTTGAATATTTGGTTGCAGCACGGTGGTCCACAGTTTCAGGTGATCCTTTAGATGGGTATCAGTCATTTGTGACCTTAAGGCTGTCTTGATTTGGGTTAGACAGGAGAATGTAGATTTGCAGCAATAAGTGGTTGAAGGGCAAGAAAGCATTTTTTGGGCATGTTGCCGAAGGTGTAGATATTCGACTACACTTTTCCATGTTTCAATTGGATCTTTCTTAACATCAAACAATGACATTAAAATGTCATCTATTGAGAGCTCAATCAATTCCATCTGTAGTTCTTTAGGTGCCTTGGTGATATCAACTAGGTGAGGCTGAAATGCTAATTTGAGTGTGATGTCATGATTCTCAAAGTCAGTGAACCTTTCATTATATTCTCCAATTAATAGGTCTATAACAGCTGTGTATTCTTCAAATGATTCACATATATCATCCTGCTAATCAGTGACCTTTGCTAACTGGAGAAAATGTTAATCTGAAATTTCCTTTTGAAGAAGAAGTGTTTTGGAAAAAGATAGCTTTTTTGAAATGCTTGGATTTTTTGCCACACATCATACACAGACTTAGTTTTACCTTGCAAAGAAATATTCAAGTCATTTCGATTTGACATGATATCACCCAGAAATGCTGCATTCCTATGGAAATCTTCTTTCAATAATTCACATTGCTGATTCTGTTCTTCATAAAATTTAACTATCGGTTCTCACAGAGATAAAACTTTGGCTCACACCTGTCCCTGTGATAGCAAATGCACTTTAGAATGATACAGCAAATCCACACTGAATACCTCATCCTTCAACTTTAGCATGTTACGAAACTGATGATGCTGTGTTGGACTTGAATGAATATAGCTAATAATACTTATAACTTGTTCCAAAATGTCACTTAAAACAGTAGCTTTAGCACAGAGATTTTGCTGATGCAAGATAAATGAAAATAAATGAGAGCATCTGGATCTGTTGATACTTTTTTAATCTGAGCAATGAACCCTTCATGTTTTCCTGTCATGGAAGGTGCACCATCAGTACACACACTCACTAAATTTACCAAGTTCAGTCCATCTTCATGACATTTATCTTGAAAGTTGTTGAAGATAACTATTCCCTGTGATCTGTTTGCAAGAGTGCCCAAAGAGCGAGTAACTCTTTGTAGCAAAGAAAATCTTCTGTTACTACCCAAATGAAGTATAAAACCTCTGCTGAGTCAGTAGTATCAGTTGATTCATCCAAAGCAATGGAATAATATATGTTTTCCTTTTGAAGAATTGCATGAAGTTGTTCTGTTATGTGGAAATATTCATCATGCTGCTGATCAGTTATGGTTCTCCTTGAAAGAGGCAGTTTGAAACGATATTGGGGTCTAAGCATCCTACAACTTCGACAATGCACTCTTTTACAGTTTCTACATCACTGAATGGCTTCCCTTTTTTTCCTGAGTATATAAGCTACTTTATAAGTTGCTTCAGTGGCATTATTTATTTCCAGGTCTTATTGCTGCTTGAAAGAATTGTCTTTGCTTCTGCTTTTCATCTTTTAATTTTTGCAATACAACCTTCTGCACCTCTCCCTCTAATTTAAATTATTTGTGGTCCTTATGAGTGTTATAATGCTGATGAGCATTGAATTTCTTTAATGTTGATATTGCAGTATCACAAAGCAAGCAAATCTTCTTATCTTTAGCAGAAACAAGATAATATTGCAATTCCCAGTCCTCATTAAAAAATCGGTTTTCTTCCTCCAGCATTCTCTTGGTCTTCTTTGACATGATGGGCTGTTAAGCAGACACAATTAAAAAATACTGGTGATCTGTGCTATTATTCACAAATTCCACTTCAAGCAGAAACACAGTGCACCATTGTCAAAAGCTGATAACAGACTGGCGTATTTGACCGCCATAATCTCTCACCAACCAGCCTCATGTGGTAGTGGTGCCAGTCAGGTGGGGAAAATTAGAACTAAATCATGAGCATAGCAGCCATCAATTTAGCCCTTATGGCTTACTAATGTTCTACTTGTGCTGGTCAATCTGGGAAAATTATTTCACTGAAACTTTTTCTTTGGTATTTTAAATATGTTCATTTTAAAAACAAAAATAAAAAAGACAAACAAAAATGTATTAATAAAAATAAAATAATTTGTTCTGTAAAATTTGGAGTCAGTCAAAAGACCACACTTAAGGACCTAGAAGGCCACATGTGGCCTTAAGGCCATAGGTTCCCAATCCCTGGGGTAGAATATTGGTGTGGTTGTGTAAAATCAATAATAATTAGTCCTGGATAAAATACAGTGGAAAAGATACATGAGTAAACATGTGTACATGTGCACAGGTATGTATAAATAGGTATTCTTTTTATATACTTGTAAAATATTAAAGATGTGCATATCTGTATGTACCTACACATATATTACATGTCTGTAATATTTTGCACACGTATCTAAATTACTGTATACCAACATGAACTGTGTTCAGTTGTTTGATTGATTTAGATGACCAGTCTCTCAAAAGTGATGATTTAGTTTTTTAATATCTGCATTTGCTAAGATAAAACCACACACAGGTACTTATTGCATATTTGATGGCAGCTGCTCTGTGAAGTAGGGTTTTCTCAATGTCTTTGGGAATGCTGTTTTTCCTGGGGGGATTTCTCTCCCTTTTACCTCTGCCCCTTCATACTATCTTCCTGGGTCACAAAACAATATTGGAGTCCCCTTATAAACTCCAAAACCAATTATAATGTAGACCAGTGCCATTCACAATGTTCTAGTGCTGGTATGCAAACTGATACCTGCCCACCACAATGAAAAAGGTGCAGGAATTGAGGGTAAACAATTACAAACTGTTTCAGCAATTTAACTTTACTGAGATATCCAAGCAGCATCTCATTTACTAATAATTTATTTTTTATTGTATTTTTATAAAAGTATTGGTATAACATAGATTAGAAATTAAAAAAAGAAAAAAATGAACAAAAACTTGGATCTTTAACACAGATGATGTGAGAAACACTGATCTATGTTACTATTTCTTAAACCTGACTGCATGTCAAGGTTCTCCAGAGGGACTTCTTAGAAAGCACAGGATTGTTAGGGATTGGGGCTAGGGCTCTGTGTAAAAAAAACTCCAGGTTGTGTTGACACATGTCTTGTTTGGAATGTCATTTAAACCATACCTGTCTGGTTGTTGCAGCTAATTACAGCAAGACTATTATGAGTTTTTGGTGATTCTGGTAGAATATAAATGCCATGTGAGCATCAGTCTTGTCTTCTTCACTGCTATGCCTTCAGCATCTAGACATATTTAACACACAGTAAGTGATCAAAAATATTGGTTGAATGAATGAACGGATAAATGCATCTCTTAGTTCTTCAACTAGACTGTAAGCAAATTAAAAACAAGGCTCACGGTTTTGTGGCCTATAATAGATTCTTGGGATGCAAAAATGTCATTTTCTATATACACATGAATAAAAAGCCTTCCATAAGAAGAATTACGTTGTGTCTTCACTACCTGTTTTGTGTTATTAGCAAGTGAATTACTCAGCACCCCTACATTGTAACCCCAAGTACCAGTCCATATCTTTCCAAATTAGTAGGTAATAGAATTTTTCCAGGCAGATGTATCTAGTGTATCCAGGCATTCACTGGTATCCTTGAATTAGCTGTAGGTGATCTCACCCCTTGCAGTGGAGGAGAACTTGACCAGAGGAGTCCACTACCCACAGTCCAGCTGCTTCTTGCTTGGGAAACTGGCTGCTCTTGCTGTTACTTGGTTGGTGATTTACCCTTGGTTGGTGATAAAAACACCTTTTATCTTTAGTTAAACACTCAAAGTCCTTTCATGTCTTTGTGTCTTTTCCCATGCCATGTCTCCTTCCTGGAATACCATTTTCTTATTCTTACTCACCAAGAAAATTCTTCTACTGCTCTTTTAAGGCCTCTTTCTTCTGATCCAGCTGAGAAACAACTACTGGCTCTCCCCGTCAAAGCTAATTGCTCTGCCTCCTGTTTTCCCACCATACTGCACCATTCCAAACTTCTGTTGCACATAATTTCTCCTGTTATGTACTAATGCATCAGTCTACATTCTTCCTCCTCCAGGACTGAACTCTTCCTGGGCTCAGAGCATGTCTCATTCATTTCTATGTTGCCTTTGCTTATCTCAGTGCAGGCTTCAGAAAGGATGCTCTGGAGATTCTCTTTAAATCAGATTTAGGGAAGTTAGAATAAGAGAGAATGAGAACTCTGTGGCACTCAGGTGCCATGCATGCCATGGATAAATCATGAAGGGACTATTTTGTTTTTCTCTCTGAATTGAACGGACTCTTCCTTCAGTGAGCCCTGCTTCTCTTGGATCCTGAGTAAGAACCTGCAATCTCTGCTGTTGTGAGGCTGTTAATTACGTTACATTTGGTGCTCCCCAAAATGAACATTTCCTGCCTGTGTCCTTTTGTTTTATTCACACACAAATATAAGCAGGCATTACCCTGCTGCTGAATTTAGTTTCTTCCAATTATAATGAAAGAAACATTTCTTTCAATATTCCTGCCCTTTCTACAATGACATAAGTCCCTTTATTTTGTCAAGATAATGGATATAGAAATAACAGCTAATAATAGTTCATTACTGATATTTCCTTTAGCACTTGGATTATTAAATATAAACCTTTCTGAGGCTCAGTTATTTTGTTCACATTATCAAGGGAAATTTCTTTTTGTTCTTTCTGTCCATCAAGACAGGCAGATTTTCTCTGTGATGTGCTTTTATGTCCAGCTCACCCTTGCACTGAGGATATAGCCCTGTGGAGTATCAGCTTCATGTAGGGTCTCCTCTTTGATTCTGTATCTTGTAGGAACTAGGGTTAATCTTTGGTCCACTATTCCCATCATAACATCAAAATAGAAGTTCAGGGTCACCAGGGGTCAGCAGAGGCCCCTAGGTAAAAGTCAGTTTGTGAGAACTTATTGATCTCTATGCTATCCCTCTTTCACTTCATTTTTGGGTTGCTGATTATTTCTTAGTTTCTTGCCAGCTCAGGGAAGAATTGATATGGATTAATATTAATTTTCTAGAATGTTTATTTGTTTTCAGTAAGTATGACATCTGGGGGATCTAGGCTATCATATGGATAGACCCAGAAGCCTAAGCATATTTCTTCCTGCACTATAGATAATTTATATAGATGATTTGAATGGCAGTCAATCTACCCTCTTGAGATGGAAGAGGGAAAAATACTTAAGAACAGAACATAAATTTGTATTTCAATGAATTATTTAGCCTAAGGATAATGGGAAAAGAAATGAGAAAATAGTACAAGAGGGCAATAAGGCTTAGAAATTCGAGAGTAAATGTACTTTGTCCAAAAAAATAAAATAAAGGTTAAGGAAAAGAATCTTCACTTTTTGTGGCTGATGAGAACCTTTCATTAAATCCTTCTTTGCTGTTTTTGAAATCTCTGCATTTCTATTCAAATGCGGGCTGAATTTGTCACATACATGAATTGCTACAAATTTTTCTTATCTGTCTTCTCTTTTCAGCAGACTTTCTCTTCTTGATGCCCAGTGTCTTCATTTTTTCAAATCTTTTACTTCCTTTTGGTTGGTTCGGATTTAAATTAGTCTCTCAATCTGTTTCCCTCTCTCTCTCTTTCTATAATTTTCCTTCCAATTTTTCCCTCTTACTCACAGACACACCAGACAGACTCTTGCTCACAGAATTTTCATTCTTTCCCTCTATCTCCAACATTTTTCTTCTCCTTTTCTTGGTGGAAACACTATTTTTATAGAAATGTTTCTCCTCTCTCTTCTGAAATTTTTAAAAAAACAGGCAGCATATGAAGTATCTTGGAAACCTGGAAAAAAGTGATTAAAAGCTGGCTGAATATTAGTTATTTTTAAAGTGGAGGATGCCTGATAGGCAACGATCTCTCTGGTTTCACCAAAGTGGGCAAAGTAAATAGTATTCTATGTTATTTGAATGTGAGTTGATGGAAACAAAGATATAAAGCAACAGTAGCAGAAAAAAGGTCATGGAATAGAATTGATTGTTATTGCTAACAATTCTGTAAACTGAAATGGGTAATTTTAGGGGCTTCTGGAAGGATTTAAAAGTATGGATCGATGCTGAGAGTGGAAGTTGAAAATGACTGGGCCATTTTCTTTGGTCCCCATAAGAGTAAATGCATTTCTCAGAGCAAAATGCAGTCATAAAATAAAAAACAATAATGACTTTGTGAAATGTTCTGCATGGACATTCACATGTTCACGGTACTTTGCAGGTCAACACCTGGATTAACAGAGCCAATTCTCACAACACAACAACTCTAATTCTTTTCCTTTCTGTTTTTCAGCTGGGGAAACTGAGGCTTGGGCTTGTTAGAAAACTTTCCCTGGATCATGCAGCTGGTAGGTGGAAGTACCAATATGCAAACACAGGTATGCTCGATTCTGAGGTCTGATTTCTTAGCCAAAATGTTGCCTCACCCATGTCTCCTAAAACCAAAAGTAGAAAAAATGGCATCACGTGTGATTGCAATGACCTTTTAAGACCTTTTTAAAGGAAGACTTCTTAGATACCATATTCAAACAAATGGATCTTAGAGAAAATTTTGTCAATCTTCATTTCATAGACAAGGAACATAATTCTCAGAGAATTGAAGGAACTAGCTCAAGAATGTCACTTGTTTTTGATGGGATTATAACCCCAATCACTCTGCTAGCAAAACCTTCACTCCTAAATCCTACTCTCTCTTTCCTCCCACAAATTATCTTCCTCACCGATTGCTCACAACACTAGAAAGTCCGGCACTGAGAATTCTTTTGAATAAAGGTAATGTGTATTCTGAAATCTTCCACTAACACACGAATATGTTGCCCAGAGGGAATAGCATGATAGTTATTGTTTTTCTCTGGGTTTGTGTTTTCATCAGAGGACTTCTTCTCTATTGCCCAACAAGAAGGAGCAAAGGAGTATATTCTGGACCAACTTTAACTCCTACATTCACAGATTTTATGTCATGGGAAAAATATATCTATATTTTATATATATATATATATCTGTTAGTGAGAAGGTTATTTGTGTTACAAAATTGTTCATGAGCATTTAGAACATCATACTTTAGAGAATGGTAGTATCTTCAGTGCAGGCATTTTACTATTTGTTGTTGTTTATAGTGAAGAGGGGTTTTTTAGTTGTTTTCAGCAACAACACAGGTGAAGATTCGGCCTAGTTAATCTCTCTTTGTGACATCACAGAGAGCTAGAGCATTTATGTTCAAGAAAACTGAAATGAGTTGATAAAGAATACTTCCTCCAAGGACACAGAGCCCTGTAATGTGAAGGTAGGCACAGAAAGTTGTGAAGCAAGTGACATATACTAAGATTTTCTCTGGCACCCTCACGCTTTCCAAACTTTGCTGTATGTCCAAAGTTGTCTTTGCTTCTATTCCAAACTTTGCTGTACGTCCAAAGTTGTCTTTGCTTCTATTGTGGATTATAGCCATATACCTAATAAAAACTGACACTGTCCAAAGGAGGACTGCTCACTGTGGCTTTGAGACTGTTTCACTAGGCTTTTTGGATAGGCAAAGGCATTTCCTGATCAATGAAATGTCTTGACAAACAGTGATGACATGTACAAAGGAAACTTTCATCACAGTCAAGACCACAGGGGGAGATTCAGCTTTTACTAAATCTGCATCTAGGAATTTGCAATTTAGCATCCCAAGCTCACTTTTCTTGAGCCACTGAGGTGAAATAATTTACATGCTGAGCAAAGGACTAGCTTAAACAGTGTGCTCCCTTAGGAACTATGAGTGCTAACAATACTGCAAAAACAATACATACTGACTCATTTATATTTTTGCAGATTCCAGCGGGGTAATATTTCTTCATAATCAAAATGCCATTGAATCATTAACCTCATTCTACTCTACAGATGCCTGTGAATTATTTTCTGCTACCAGGAAATTATTAAATAGTGTAAATTACTATAATTTGGTACTCATCTTTCACAGCCATTCTTTGGGGAGAACAGGACCACGTACCAGGGCCTTAGCTTCCTTTGGAGGCAGCAAGTTTCAGGCACTGAGCTCTGTGTCTGTGGCTGTCTTGATAGCTGCCTCTGAGGAGCTGTGAAATTATCCTCAGCTCATTCTAATTTGTAGAGAAAAAGGCTTGTTGTTGATTTCAGGTCTTTTACATCAGCTGGGGCAGGACTTTTCAGAGTGGACTTTGTTCCTCAGTATGTTTGAGTAGTGGGGTAGGAGGAGAGAGGGTCTGAGGAGAATAATTCCAATAGAAATTACAAGTATACTATATAAGTCTGTGCTTTACTTTGTTCTAGTTGTTTAAAATCACTTCTTACTTTAGTTTCTTTTATTTTAGGTAGAAATCTACAATTTTGTCTTCATCCTATTGTAGATGTGCTTAGGGCAATCAAAGGACCCCATCTGAAAGCAGACATACTTATAGACAAGAAATATATTGTTTATTTTTTCTGTGATTCATGTAAAGAGGAATAGTTTGCCTTTGACAAAATCCAAATTTCACTGTAGAGTTTACTTAATATATACTTTTTCTTTCTTTTATTATTCCTCTTTCTTTTCCTTTATTTAAAAAACCTTTAATTCCCCCTTTAAGATGAATTATTGGCCATTAACTATTATTTAATTTTATTATGAGTTATTATATATGTTATTTATATAAGTGGCAATCAGTTAAAACACCCTCTCTGTATAATTTAAATACTGCTGCATAATCAAGATTCTGAAGACTTTTATTTGCAACATAAAGAAAACTGAATGATTTGAAAATTCTTGGTCTAGAATTCATATAACTATAGTTTGGGCTCACAACCCCTGGTGTTCAGAAACTTTTTACACTGCTCTGCTTTCTTTTCACAATCTTTTACCACTTCCTTCTACATTAAGCTGACCTTTTATTTTAATAGGGTTTCCAGAGGGAACTCACTATAATAGAGGCAATCTATTGTTGGACATGATTTCAGATGACAACTTCACAGTATTGGTGTACTTTATGTTGTTGCTTATTAATAATTGAACAAGAATGGTCAGTTTAATGAGGTACTTTCTGTATTATTTCATTTTAATCTTGGGATGTTTCATCACCAAGATTTTGGGTAAATATTAAACTAAGGAGATGGAAGGAAGTTTAAGGAGCTATGGATTCTGGTTTTGCCAAGATGGTGAAATAACACAAGCTTCTGGCTCCATGCCTCAAAATAAACCTTGGAGAAATTATAGAAGCAAAAGGGAACAATGGATTCAAGAAATGAACAAAGGAGAAATCCCCTGGGATATTGAAAACTGTCTGAGAACTGGTTTTCACAGGATAGTTGGTTAGTAGCAACCTGGGGCACAGGAAAGCCAGAGGCAGCAAATGAGAGAATGGTTTATAACAGAGGTTCTCAAAGGTTATCCTCAGACAAGTAGCATCAGCATCACCTGGGAACTTACTAGACATGCAAATTATTGGCGCATCCCAGACCTCCTGCATAAGAAATTCAGGGTAGGGTCCAGCAATCTATGTTTAAGTGAGCCCTCCCAGTGATTCTGATACATGCTAAAGTTTGAGCAGAGAAAGGGTTTTAAAGCTCTCACTTGCCTTTTCCTTGCCTCGCCTTGGGACAATTGCCACAAGCTTTACTACAGACACCTGCTTCTACTGCAGCAGACCAGAGAATCAGTGCCATTGCCAGTGAAGGGAGTATGATTATAGCACAGCAAAGTCCTGCTTGGTGAGGAGTTATGAACAGGTGTAGGATCTGAATAGACATTCTCAAAAGAAGACTTACAAATGGCCAACAGGTATATGAAAAAATGCTAAACATCATTAAACATCAGAGAAATGCAAATCAAAACTACAATGAGATATCATCTCACCCCAGTTAAAATGGCTTTTATCAAAAAGACAGGCAATAATGAATGCTGGTGAAGATGTGGAGAAAGGGGAACCCTCATATGCTATTGGTGGGAATGTAAATTAGTGCAACCACTATGGAGAACAGTATGGAAGTTTCTCAGAAAACTAAAAATAGAACTACCATATAACCCAGCAATCCCACTGCTAGGTATATATCCAAAAGAAAGGAAATCAGTATATCGAAAAGATATCTGCAACCTCATGTTTATTGCAGCACTATTCACAATAGCCAAGATTTGGAATCAACCTTAGTGTCCATCAACAGATGAATGGACAAAGAAACTGTGGTACATATATACAATGGAATATTATTCAGCCACAAAAAAGAATGAAATCCTGCTATTTGCAACAACATGGATGGAACTGGAGAACATTATGTTAAGTGAATTAAGCCAAGCACAAAAAGACACATGTTCTCACTCATATGTGGGAGCTAAATATTAAAAACAATTGATCTCATGGAGACAGAAAGTAGAATGATGGTTACCAGAGGCTGGAAAGAGTAGCAGGGAGGGGAGATTTAAAGTGGGGATGGTTAATGGGTGCAAAAATATATAGTCCAATAGTTAGATAGAATAAATATTTGAAATCACAACAAAGTGACTATAATCAACAATAAGTTAGGGTCTACTTTAAAATAACTAAAAGAGTGAGATTGGAATGTTATAACACAAAGAAATAATAAACGCCTGAGGTGATGGACATCCCAAGTACCCTGATTTGATTAATTCACATTGTATGCCTGTATTAAAACCTCACACATATCCTATAAAAATGTACAACTATTATGTAACCATAATAATTGAAAATAAAAAAGAGAATGCATAATTTTCCTAGTACTTAATTACTTTTCTCATAATGAAGACTATAATTTATCAAGTGATTATTGTATGCCAAACACTGTAAACGTTAAATAATTCTATAATGTTAATCCTATACTAGAAAGTATGTACATTACAGATTTGTCAAGTTGCTTACTTAAAGTCACAAAACTAGTAGCTGGAAGAGCCAGAATTCAAATCCATACTGACTTCAAACTCCTTGTGCTTAATAACATGGCCATGCTACTTGCTGAACATAATATAAAAGTTCTAGGGATTATTTTGTAGGTGAGTTCAGAAACAATATACTCAATAGGTGTGGTATGGAAGAGTCCATGTTGAGCCTATTCCTAGCATTGTAGGGCAAGCCTACAAATGAAGGCCCCCAGGAAGATGGACCCATGGAAGGATCCCATGCAGCCCCTGGAATAGAGTTGGAGCCATTTACATAGGGAATTTCAAGTGCTGGGTACCTGGATTGTGGTGGCTGGGGGCACAGGCTTCAGGTAGCGTGTCCCTTTGGTTCCATGAACTTCTTGCCTTATACAGAGAGGTGCAGCAGAGAAGGGCCAGAGGGGGATCTGGCTCCAGTTACCCACATTTAAAGGTTACAGTGTCACATGGTAAGTATTTAACTACCAAATTTTCACTAAATAGAAGGAAATGAGACTTTTAATGCCAGATGAAAAGGCAACTAAATGGGACCTGGAATATTTTAGTTTGAATACATCTTATTTGGAAGTTAAACAGAGATTGAACATTCTCCATTCACAAATAATCATTAAGACAAACAAATTAACCTTACTAACAATGAAATAAATATAAATTTAGAGCGGTGATAAGAAGCCATGTTTCATCTTTTAAATTGACAAGGTCTCCTTTAAAATAAGACCAAGATTTTCCATTCCTGTGACACTTTGCTTCGAAGAATGCGTTCTAGCTCCAACCAGAATAATACCAGATGTGTTAATCCACTATTGTTCCTTATTGCTGAGTAATACTCCATGGTATACATATACCACATTTTATTAATCCACTCGTGTATTGATGGGCACCTGGGTTGTTTCCACAACTTTGTAATTGTGAATTGTGCTGCTATGAACTTTCGTGAGCAGATGTCTTTATTATAAAATGTCTTTTTTTCCTTTGGATAAATACCCAGTAGTGGGATTGCTGGGTCAAATGGTAATTCTACTTTTAATTCTTTGAGGTATCTCCATATTACTTTCCATAGAGGTTGTACTAATTTGCAGTCCCACCAGCAGTGTATGAGTGTTCCTATCTGTCCACATCCCCGCCAACATTTGTTGTTTGGGGATTTTTTGATATGAGCCAATCTCACTGGAGTTAAGTGATATCTCATTGTGGTTTTGATTTGCATTTCCCTGATGATTAGAGAAGTTGAGCAATTTTTTATATGTTTGCTGGCCATTTTTCTGTCTTCTCTGGAAAAGTTTCTGTTCATGTCCTTTGCCCATATTTTAATAGGGTTGTTTGATTTTTTCTTGTTGATTTTCCTAAGTTCTGTATAGATTCTGGTTATCAGCCCTTTATCAGAGGTGTAGCATGCAAATATTTTCTCCCATTCTGTAGGTTGTCTGTTCACTCTAGTGATAGTTTCCTTGGCTGTGCAGAAGCTTTTTAATTTGATCAGGTCCCATGTATTTATTTTTGTTGCTGCTGTGATTGCTTTGGGGGTCTTCTTCATAAATTCTTTGCCTAGGCCAATGTCCATAAGAGTTTTTCCAACGGTTTCTTTGAGAATTCTTATGGTTTCATGTCTTAGGTTTAGATCTGTTATCCATTGTGAGTTGATTTTTGTGAGAGGTGAGAGGTGTGGGTCCAGTTTCACTCTTCTACATATGGCCATCCAGTTTTCCCAGCACCATTTGTTGAATAGGGAATATTTTCCCCAGTGTACTTTTTTTGGAATTTGTCAAAGATCAGGTGACTGTATGAGGTTGGTTTTATATTTGGGTTCTCATTCCTGTTCCATTGGTCTACGTCTCTGTTCTGGTACTCACCATCAAATTGGTACTAACTGATCAACACCTACATCATACAGGACAATAATATTCATCAGGGGGCGGGCAGGCAGGAGGGGGGTGGAGGGGATGGGAAAAACTCTCACTGAATGGATGCGGGGAGCACAGTTTGGGGGATGACCACGATTGTAGCTCTGACACGGGCAGTGCATGGGCAATATATATAGCCAAAGTGTTGTACCCCCATAATATTCTGAAATTTAAAAAAAAAATAAATAAATAAAATAAAATAAAAATAAATTTAAAAAATAAAATAAAATAAAATAAGACCAAGATAAATGCTGGTGAGGTGGAAGTAAAGCTGTCACTCAAATGTAAAGCTAGTGGGAGAACTATTTATTACAAGTTTTTTGGAAAGTAATTTGGGAATTTGAACAAAATGTCTAAAACTTTCTGTATTATTTGACCCAATAATTTTGCTTCTGGAATCTAGCCTAATAAAATAATCCAAAATGCCTAAGTATATGTACATATGTTCATCACAATATCATATATAATAACTTAAAATTGAAGTAGTTTAATAAGCTTAATAACTATGGAGTAGATATATAGGATTTAGTAAATATGTATAATTGACAATTATGTACCATTAAAATCTGACTTACAGAAGTTTTTTAATAACAAAGGGAAATATTCACATTATAATTTTAAGTTTCAAAAGCAATGATAGTTTGTTTTATGTACAATATTATATGTATTCCATAGAGATGTCTATAGGTAAAAGGCTAGAAGCAATTATATCAAAATCATGAAGAAAATAATAACTAAAATAATCCCTACTGTTGGTGGTCTTTGAGGAAATTGGGCATTATTAAGTCTATATTTTCCACTGTTAGGTCTCCATAAAATAAAGAACATGGTGAAATTGTGATTTTGTAAATAAACAAACAAAAAAAGCAATTGATACAATTGAGGCATCAAAAATAAACAATTTAACATTGATTTCCTCATATATGTGTTACCTTACCTAGCAATGAAGAAGAGAGCAGACTTGAGTTTTATTTTTCAAACTTAAAGAAATTTTTTTTGCTCTAATTTTGAAAATGTGCTAATTTTTTTCTGATATTATTATTTTCTGAACAAGTGGTTTTAAAATCAGGGTCTAGTTGACTCCAGAAGGGATCCACAGATTTTTTCCCAGCAAGGTTGCATAATAAATTAAATTAAGATTTTTGACAATTTGATGGTAAATATATTTACTCAGTCAAAGTTCCTCATGCTGCTGTGATTGTAGGAACAGGTATGCTACTTGTCAATTTTAATTGGATATTATTTTTAAAAAGACTTCTAAGTTATGAAATTTTAGGATTGTAACAACATTAAACAGTTTGTTTTTAAATAAAAAGTAAGTCTCAACATTGGAGTGTCCCTGTGAGCTTACCCATATGATATTAACAAAAAACAAAAACAAAGCAAAATTTTGAAAACCTCTCTGCTTTTTTCCTATTGAATTGACTTCTTAAAGTATCATGAAGGAATAGTGTTTGTGTCTGGTATCTTACAACAATTACTTGGGAAATTGTTCATTATACTTTATTAACAACTAGATGGCACAGCATGAAAAAAATATCCATTATATATATGTGTGCATGTGTATGTACAGCAAATTGACAAGTAGCACACACACACACACACACACACACACACACACACATAGCTTAGTGATGCTGTTTAACTGACATTTCAAAACTCTTTGGTATTCATCCAACTTCATTAATTTTCTCTTTTTATTTAAGTAATAAACATTTATCTGCTTCTTTAAATTAGATCCTTTTGAAAGTATTGCTGGCAGTCAATTTTTATCAATCAAGTTCTTTGCCTTCTTTATCAGTTCTCTCCTAAAAAGCATTTGTAGTTTGTATTATACTTGGTTCCTTTAGGAAATGTAATCACTTAAAAAATTTTTAAAGAGTGTGAAACAACTTGTTGTGAATTTCATCCATGATAGGCATTAATTGCAAGTAGTAAGCCTTTATAAAAACTCCCATTTCTTCTCATATGTTATGGAAGAGTGATTATTATTCCAGTCCTTTACCTAACACTCCTCCCACCATGTCTTTTTTTCTTAGGAGAATTATACGTCCATGTCCTTTGCCACATTACTTTGCAGTTCCGCCTCCCATGGTAGGTGGAATGGAGTATATTTTCCTATCCTAGTGATGTTGAGATTGACTGTGTAACTTGTTTTGGCCAATAGAATGAATTAAAAATGTATCATGTGTTTCTATTTGCCCTCTTCATCGCCATGAGAAGACCATCCTCCAGTTAATTCACTGGGCTTGGGGAAAGGGTGAGGGAGGCAAAGCAGAGCTTCCCAGCCTAGTCCAATCACCAGAGCCTGAAGCACAGCCATCCCAGCTGAACTGCAGATCTGTGAGAATAAATGATTGTTGTTTTAAGCCACTGAAACATTGATAGTTTGTTACACAGCATTGTTGTAGTAATGCCTACCTGATATACCCGTGAATATCATTGTTGATAAGTAATAATGAAGAAATTTCTGCAATGTATTTTTTTCTTTTGGTAAGAGCTTTAAGTGACACTCTCACGAATTACACAAGAGGGTGCTTTTTAGAAGGCAAGAAACCTGGGTTCTGGTCTTTTCTCAGCTAGCAAGGAAAGTGACCTTTGACAAGTTCCTTAATTTTTTTGTACTTCAATTGCTTCATTTATAAAAATGAAGATAGTATTTTGATAACCTTAAGGCTAGAGCCTATGCTGATGTGTAGGTCCAAATTTTATGACTAAAATGCACAGTTTTATGAAATAAAGCAATATCACTTATTTAAGGACAAACTCCAACTTTATCATGTAGTATAGTTGTATAGCATGTTAGAATCTTTAGAACTATAGGAGTTCCAAAACAGGAATTGGGATACTTGGTTGTGGGGCAGGGATACCTAGAGGATGGGGCCAAGGGCAGGCACTGAACTAAGATTTGGGGAACCAAGATGAACAAAAGTCCATTGATGTCCGCAATAAGATCCAAAATCAGAATTGGCAGGAGGAGATATTGTTTTCTGAACCTTGAGTATGACCCTTTTTGAAATCAATATGCTTGCTTGACTCCTTCTGTCTGGTCTCAGAAGAGCCTGGGTGTCTTTTGCCTTTTAAGTACATTGCAGTAGCAGAAGACCTTCATTAAAGTCACATACCTGGTTCCAGATTTGTTTGTTCTTTTTCTTCTTTCTGGTTGTGGTTAATAAGAAATGGACACCTACATTTATGTTCAGGTTAAAAAAACTTAACTATTTTTCCAACTCACCTCACCCTTTGCTCCAAAGGTTGTGTTAGGGAGACTGTTAGCTGGAAGACAAGATTCACCATCTTTCCAGGCTGGTTTAACAAAGAAGTAAGTTTACATATAATTTTATATGTATTTATTCATCCTCCATCACATTTTATAGAGGGTTTGAGGCAAGGAATTGCCACACAGTAAGGGAGACGGGGGAATACAGGCTTTTAGCTGAGTGGCAAGCTGCCTGGATAAAATGGGCATAAAGGGAGAGTGGGAATTGGAAAGCAATTAACCATCTCTGCTACAATGACAAAGCTCTGTGTTTTGGCCCTGAATTTATAGCACTATAAAATGCTTGATTTTTACTGACCTAAATTTCTATTAATTCAACATGCTCATTCTTTCAGATCATAGCAATTCCTATGGGTGCACACCCCTATGGTGCTATATACTTGTCCAGCTTAGGTATTTCTTACTGTGTTATACATCTGTTAAGAGAGGCCTAATCAAAATACAGTGATTTAGATTTAGGATTTAAAAAATCTATTTGTAGCACACCACAGGAATTTAGTTACATGGTTTTATTTGAGGTTATGTGCATACAGCCGGAAACAAAAGGAGAGGACCTATAGTCATTTAATAAATAGACATTATGAATGCTAAAGGTGACTATATACATTGGTATAATGCAAGCAGAACATGAGCCAATGAACTGTTGATTTCCTAACTAAATTGTGGAATAATTTTATAGTTGTATATATCACCCATAATTTTGAAGAACTGTTCTTTACCTCTAATTGCACAGTGGTTTCTACAAGATAATCCTAGAAGGTCTCACTTATTATACATTCTCTGTGTTAGTCTTGTGAAATTAATGCTTTGGAACAGAAAAGTCAAATTATAAGCAATGAAGTTATTGTAGGAATATGCTCCAGGGGACTCTCAACAGAGGACAGAGGTTAGAAAAGTTTTCAGGACACCATGAAGTGCAGCCTTAGGAAATAAGACACCTCAGTGAAATGTTAAAAATTTGCTGTAGACTGGTTTTCACAGTTGCTGTGTGCACATGGAGATGAGCTGAGTCCTGCTAACAGAAATATGTCTCTTGTTCTAGGGCAATGCAGTTGCCCTGAACAGTAGTAGTAAATAAAATAATACAATCTTATATTTGTAAGAATCTTTTCACCTACATCATTTCCAGTTATTTATTGTTATTTACAGATTACAGATGAGGAAACCTAGGCTCCTAGAGGTTAAATGCCTTTGCCAAGATAGCAAAACACTAACCAGCACCTTGGAGATATTTTGCCAAAAAAGGAGCCAGCCTGCTCATACCCAGAAAGCCTATTTAAAACACCTTGCCCCAGAGGCTCAGTTTCTTGCAGGACTCAGGTTTATCATCCCCTGTCTTTTCTGACTCTGGGTCCTATCTTTTGGCTCTCTCAGTTATTTCTTGTTCTCTGCACTGAATTTCCATGTTGACTTGGCCCATTGCCCCTGGGACTGTGGTGTTACACCTTCCCTCCTCCTTCTCTCCAACCTAACCTCAGTGAGCCCCACATTTTGGGCCTTTTGTGTTCATTATAGTGAGATGAAAAAAATAATAAAACTCACTGAAAACCTTTTACCTTGAAAAGAGAAGCTATAGCCCTGTTTATGTTAGATTGCTTAATCTGCTTCTGTAAGACTGCTTGTTACCCTCCTAGTCACAGGAATGCTTGAAGGCCGCAGCTGTTGCCAGAAAGATAATTAGTGACCCATCTTATGTTCCTGCACCAGCTCCCTCCCTGCAACTCTCTTATCTGTATGCACCGCTCTGTACCCTTCCCCCTTGTTTTAAATTATAAAAAACAAGTTCCCCCGGACTGGGGGTGCTCAGACTTGGGCAAAAGACCCCTCTGGGCCCACTGGTGTTAATAGTTAATAAACCTAACCTCTCTACATCCTCCTGTACCTCTCGGTGTTTCCTTGACAGCGTGACTCTGGTTTTTGCCATTACAATAGCACTGGCGGCAAGATGGTAAGTGAAAGAGCTAAGCCCTAATCCAAGTCAGAAACACCAAATCGGGCGTTCTTTCTGACATACCATAGTACTTTTCTGAGTCAACAATATGATTGCCACTACTATTTTAAACAAAAGTGTGATTTTGAGCAGATTTCAGCTCGCAGATAAAGGCAAACAATTATGCATTCATATGCCATTTAAGTTTAATGTCACGTCATTGCATTTTCAGTCTTACAGTCTGTCTTTTTCTTCCTCAAGGTAATATTTTAATCTTTTTTGACATCAAATTGAGATCAGAACCAAAGATTGCATTTACTTAATCATTCATATAGTTACTATTAACAATTAATACTTTCGGTTTTAGTCAATTTTCAAAATTTTCATTCTTTTTTGAGGCTGCATTGTATTCCATAGTACAGATGTGCATAATTAACTCCATTAGTCTCTTATTGTTGAATATTTATTTAGATTGTCTCCTTTTTTAACTATAAAAATGCTGTACTCATATGTCCACAGGATGACATTCTAGAACTAGAATTGCTGGTTCAGAGGGTATATGCACTTAAAAAATATATATACATATAGATTTATCAATTTAAAAGGAAAAGAAAAGGTGAATAGTGAAACTATAACAGTTCTTCTTTTGATTCTCATGTCCTTACCAGAGATATTCCATGCAAATACAAATGTGTGTATATTTAGGAAACTCCTTTAATATGAGAATATTTATATTTTCTTTTGCATTGCACTTAAGAGAGTCCAAAAGCTCTTGCCAAGATATTGGTTGAAGGAGAAATACTCAGGCTATTTGGGCACCATTAATGTTAGGAGCACACTTCTATATTGTTTCATCATTCAGTAGCTGCCATACATCATAATTACTGCAAATCTTATTAAAAAGGTTATATTTCTTTTGATTTTCAGTATGCCTATTTACTCTGGAAGGAAGGATATTCACAGATACAGAAATCTTCACTTTTCTTGTTCACATTTTTAAAACATAATCCGATCTGGACTGATTGCTGTCTATAGCAGAAACTATAACGTCACAACATCAACTTTTTCTTTCTTTCATAATAAAAGATTTTAAGCTGGACACATGGTTGCATAGCTAGGAGCTGTATTTCATAACCTGTCTTCTGACAGGTGGGACCGTGTAACTAAGTTATCGTTGATGATATATGAGTGGAGGTGATGTGTGTAGCCTTATACTTTAACTGCTTACTCTGAATTTCTGCTCTCCTTTCCCTACGAGCTGGAACGTAGATATGTCTTCAAGCTTTGAATGTATAGAAGAGTGCAACAATCTGGAGCAACAAGACAGAAGAAACTTGGGTCCCTGAATGATTGAATGAAGAACAGATGTCCCACCAACCTGTGTTGTTCAACTTGGGGGTGTTACATGAGAGAGAAATAAATTTCTCCCTTCTGTAAACCGCTGTATTTAGGAGACCAGTTTGTTACAGATATAGCCCATTCCTTAAGTAACACACCTCCGTGCCTAGGTCTCAGCAGACAACTTAGGATTCTTTTGTCCTCTGCTATGTCCTATGTAAACTTCTCTCTTGAGCTCTTTTGTTTTGCTGGAGCAAAGAGTGTATGGGAGATAATGTCATTGTTTTTGTTTGTGCATGTTTGGAAATATCGTGATTTGACCTTTCTACTGGATAGATAGTTTGATTAAGCGTGGAATTCTAGCTGGGAACTGATATTACTCCAGAGCTTTGAAGTTATTGCTTGATTTTCTTTGTTAGTCTAGAAAAAGTTTGCTTTGATTTATGAGCTTTTTTCCTCTCTCTCTCTATTGAGGGTTTTAAGATCTTTTTTTCAGTAAGGTTTCGAAATTTTTTAATGTCATATTTTGGTGTTTTTATCCGTTGTGTTTGGCATTCAATGGGCTCTTTCAATCTTTAATCCTGAGAAATTACCTTGAATTATTTAGTAGATGATTTTCCCCTGTTTTCTTAGTTCTTTCCTCTGAACCACTACTTTTTGGAGATTGGACCTCCTGCTTCTGCAAATTTCTTAACTTTTCCCTCCTTTTATTCATTCCTTTGTCTTTTTGTTCTATCTTCTTTGAAACTTCCTCAAATTAACCTTCTAACCCATCTGTTGATGTTTTTCATTTCTGCTTTTGTGTTTTTAATTTCCCAGAACTACTTTTCTGTTCTTTGAGTATTTTATTATTTCCTGACCTTATCATGGATGCCATGTCTTCTTTTATTCCTGGGAGGATATCAATAACAGTTGTCATCTTTAAGTTTTCTTCTCTCTGCAGTCTTTGTCCTCTAAGTGGCTTATGTTTTTCTCAATATTTGTTTTGGTTGCTAACTTTCCTCCAATGCAAAGCTTTCCTCAGATGTCTGGAGATCTGTTTTTGTCTGCTCATTGAATGCTCTGAGTATGGGAATGGGGCTTGGAGGTTTTCAGTTCACAGTAGGGTGGTCTAGACAGACCATTAGCTGCCATGCTCCAGATATTGGTATCTTTATGTATTTTCTTTTGGGCTGGTCAGGTGTCCTAGAGAAGGATCTCCTCATCCTCAGCCTAGAGGGTAGAGATTTGGCTTAGAATTCTGGAAGGTGAGTGGAGGGAGAAGGCTGGTGGTCTCAGCATTCAGCATTCACTATTTATATTCCACTCAATGCCCCTGCTTTTAGTAATTTACCCAGGGCCACGAGTATGCTTATCATCCCCAGTCCAGAGATATTCTATTTTAAATTTTCTGAAAAGTAATCTTTCATAGTTCTGAGGGGTAGAGAAGATACAGTCACTTCACGGAATGGACTCTGGGAGGGCATCTAGGGTTTGAAATGTTTCTCAAAAAACTTTTACCATGTTCTCTTTATTTCCTTACCCATCCAGGGTCCCCTTCACTCCCATTTCCAGAAATGCCAGAAATCTCCAGGGCTGCTAGCACTTGAGCCATTTGAGGATTCTTCAGTGTAAATAAAGTCATCCACCATCTTTTCCCCACTGCAGGCTTAGGGGTTTGGATGTAATAAATCTGCTTAATCAGTGGTCCTTCACTTATCTGTTTATTAGTTTAAAAAATTAGTAGCTGATTTTCTCCCATCTTTGAGAGATTTTATATATATATATATATTTTAAGATCCCATTTGGTTCTACTTTTGGAAGGAGTGAATTTAGATGTGTGTTTTCAATCTACCATTTTAATCTGCCATCTTAATGATTGCTTTTATTAGTCTTTTATTTTTTTCTTAGACTAGGAGAGAATGTTTGAAATGATTTCCATTTCCTTACATTCATTTTTCTATGAAGAATAAAATGAAATTTTATTATGAAAGCTGATGGAGATTATTAAAAAGTAGTTATATTCTCTGGTTCAAGGAATTAATTTAGGTCCAGAAGAATGATGTGAATGGGTGTAATAAAATCTTAATGAGCAGAGCTGTGAGTGAGTCGTTTGTACACACTGCTTCCATCGTCTTCTGTCTGGGCATTTTCTACTTTCTCTCATTTTTCCCTGTACCCCCAAATGCCCTCAGGGTCTTTCCCCCTCTCCAACTCCCAACCTTCTTAAGAAATTACCAGTTAAACTAATGTTATTGGTGATTAAACTGATGAGTTATATTTTTCTCTTCATATCAGCATAAATCAGCCAATAAATCTTAGAATCTATTGTTTAATATATCATTTATTTAAAAGAACAGAGCTTGTGCCAAATATGTACTTGAGATTAAAAAGCAAAAAACAAAACAAAGAAACCCCTAAAAAGCTGGCAGTAAACTGGTAAAGTACAGGAGTTCATTTACAAAATGATGATGTAAAAGAAGTTAATTGATCAAGACTTTGTGATTAAGATGCAGAAAATGGGATTGTTTGCAGGCAACAGTACTTCCATAGGTGACGAAATTGTAATAAGCTCTAAAGATATTGAGAATTCTTCCTCTGTTTATTGCTAATTGGCTTTCTAGCAGTAGTCTGCTGGTATGCACCCAAGTGAGTAAAAGCCTGAGCTATTTCTTTGACTACTTTTGTCTAAATTTTGTGCCTGCATTAGTATTAGCACCAAAGTGCTTCTCTTATTTAATTCCTTGTTGAGTTTACTGAATCACTGGCTGATGGAAATAAACTTTCCATATCTCCCTGAAGCTTTCAGATGAGAGGCTTCCATAGGCATTTAGAATTATCTGACTTTCTGAAACCCATTAAAAAGCCTGAGAGGTAGAGAGGCTGTAATCGTTATCACTCAGGTCCAATATAATCAGCTGTCCAACTACTTGTCACTTCCAACAGTAGCACCCTACTGCCTCCTTGTTTCTGAGATGCCTCTCTGAGGATCAATCACATCTGCCAGGGCAGAGAGGGAGAATGAATGAACTAGATTCCAGTTAGCAGGTGAGCCATCCCACACAGAACAAGATCATTTCTAACAAATGAGCTGGTGGAGCTTCTGACATTTGCAGGGTGTTAGCTGCCAGCATATTTGAAGTGGGCTCTGTGAACACTTCTCTGCATAAAGAAATCTAACCTGGGATCCATTAATAGTTTCAGTCCAGGGTTGCAAAGCGTTAGTGAAGCATGGTTAATCATGGTGAAACTCTTTTTACAGCTGTGTTAATGACTCACTTGGTCATTTAGTAGGACTCACCAGAATCCATACCATGTCCTATCAGTCCCCCTTTCCTAGACTGGTCTCTCGAAGACCTATCTGGCCACTCACAGGAAATAAAGGATGTTTCAGAAAGGTCTCATTTGACCTCAGGAGCCCAATATATTTTGGTAGAATCTTTGGAGCACAGAGAGATATATTATGCCAATTGGAGATATTTTTAACCCAGATCTACCATAGTAATCTGTGCTTTAAATGTTTCAAGGTTATCTGTGGAGTTTATTTCCAACAGTCTTAGAAAAGTCTTAAAACAGTTTTGACTAGTCATAGGCTGCAATAGCTGGAAAGAAAAACAATCTATACCTTTCATCATAGTAATCTGCTCTTCTAGGTTGTCCAGGTTAAAGAACTCCACTTTGCTTCTTGCTCAGATTGGCTTTTCCTCAGGCATCTCCTTAGGTTTTGATGCACATAGGAAGGGCATGGAGACAGCAGAGCTGTGAGCAAGTCATTTGTACACACTGCTTCTGTCATCTTCTGGCTGGGCTCTTTCTCCTTTCTCACATTTTTCCCTGTCCCCTCAAATGCCCTCAGAGTCTTTCTTCCTCTCCAACCCCCAACTTTCTTAAGAAATGACTGTTAAACTAATGTTACTGGTGGTTAAACTAATGAGTTATATTTCCTTTTAATGTCAGCATTATGATGAATAATAAAGTAACAAAAACAGTGAAGCCAAAGAAATGCTTCTTTTGTTATAGGATTTCAGATGTCTACAAAAAATTGAAGGAATGATTTGAGGGTGAGTGGGTGGGGTAGGCAGAGGGAATTCCTTTTCTTTTTGAAGTTATGTGAAAGTTTACTCTACTCTCCTGTAGAAACGTATGCAGGTATGAGTTAGGCTTCCTGATACAACACCGTAAGAAGGGATGGTGACATCGTGAAAGTGCCTAAATGTGTACTTTTTTCTCCCAGCACTTTCTGCCTTGAAGAACAACTCCAGATTTTGTGGAATAAATTAAATTGATAGTATAATAAGTGAATCAGGCAGCATCATTTCAAATTAAATGAGATTATAAACTAATATATTCTGCTTTCCCCTGACAATCAAATCTCTCCCTTTACATGAATCACTTAACAATTTTTAGAAACCAGCATTATGTGGGCAAAATGCTGTTCATTAACCAACTCTTTATAGGGAGATAATACATGTGAACTGGTTTTCTGTAAAAAATGAGTATTATTTGAACTTGAAACCCTCTATTACAGTAAGACTTTCGTAAGGGTTTGAAAAATACTTAAAAATACAACTTGAGAAATTCTCCATTATACAAATAAGGCCATAGGGTCTCAGAAATGGGAAATAATTTACCTAAACTCATAAAATATATTAGTAGCAGAGCTTGGATTGGATTCTTTTTCGCAGTGTCTTTCCATTGCACTGTGCTGCTACTTCCGTTAGTCATATCCCATACACATTTCCAGTTAATTCAATGTGAATCAGGTAATAAATTTCAAAACAAAAGAAAGAAGGAACTTTAAACTCATTAATTAGGCAGGTATAAAGATTCACAATATTAAAACATTGAAAAATTCTATGTTCCCAAACTCTTTACCTTATATAGTTTCAAACCTATAATAAGGTTGAAAATACAGTACAGCAAACAGCTACACACCCTTCATCTGGATTTGCTGAATGTTAATATTTTTATATTTGCTTTCTTTCTCTATATACACATATAAGTATGTAGAATTATTTGAAAATAAATTGAAGACAACATCATGACACTTCACTCTTAAATATGTTCTAAGAATAACATGTTTTCTTATATAACCAAAATATGTTAAAGAAATTGAACATTGATATAATAATCTCTATTAACAATATACATTATACTTTATAATTAATCTAGGGTACTTCCCATGCTTGTTTTTCATTACATTGACTGTTTTAAAGGCACCAGACTAGTGTCTTTCCTTTTTTTAAACTTTCTATAATTTGGATTTGTTTGATTGTTTTCTCATGATTAGATTCAAGTTAAATATTTTTGACAATAATACCAAATAGGCAATATATGTCCTTCACAGTGCATTGTGTTAGAAGGCACAGGTCATCAATTTGTCTGTTATGGCTGGTGTTAGTTTTAATCACTTGGGTAGGGTTATGTCCACCAGTATTTTCCTTTGTAAAGGTAACTCTCTCTTCATAAACTATAAATAATCTGTGCAGTGATCATTTGAAACTGCATAAATACCTGTTCCCTAACAAATTTCTATTCAGTGGTTTGAGCATTCATTAATGATGCTTTCTTGAATCAGGGATCATATTAGTAGTTGCAAAATGGTGATCTTATAATTTATCATTTTTTCTACATTTATTATTTTGTATTCTTCTCTGAAGAACCTTTCCTTCCAGTCTTTTCGGTGTTACTAAGGACTCATAGATTCTTTTTTATTCAATGTATTGTCATCTATTACCACCATTATTTATTTATTTATTTGATGTTCAAATTGCTCAGTGGGAGCTATTGCAATCAAGTTCCTTTGTCCTTTCAAAATCTCTACATTAGTTTTTCCTTTTTTTAATCTTCCTTAGTTTCTTGCACAAAAAGATATTTCAGGCTTTGAACATTTCCTACCTCAGATCTGGTATTAGGTATTTCTCCAAGGGGTCCTGATGGATTGTATTTGGAAACCTATACATCCAACAGAGGACTAATATCCAGAATTTAGAAGGAACTCAACAACAACAACAAAAAACAAAACCCCCAAATAATCCCATTAAAAGGTGGACAAAGGACATGAATAGACATTTTTCAAAATAAGACATGCCAATGGCCAAAAAGCCTATGAAAAAATGCTCAAGATTACTAATCATTAGAGAACTGTAAATTAAAGCCACAATGAGATATCATCTTATACCAGTCAGAGTGACCGTTATTAAAAAATAATAATAATAGATGTTGGTGAGGATGGGGAGAAAAGGGAACTCTCATACACTGTTGGTGGGAGTGTAAATTACAGCTTCTATGGAAAACAGTATGGAGATTTCTTAATGAACTAAAAATAGAACTACCACTTAATTCAGTAACCCCACTATTGAGTATCTGTCCAAAGGAAAAGAAATCAGGATATCAAAAAGATACCTGTACTCGCATGTTTAGCACAGCACTATTAACAATAGCAAAGATATGGAATCAACCTAAATGTCCATAAACAGATGATTGGATAAAGAAAATGTATATATACACAATGGAATACTATTCAGCCATAAAAAGGAATGAAATTCTGTCTTTTACAACAACATGGATGGAACTGGAGGTTATTATCTTAAGTGAAACAACTCAAAAACAAAAAGACAAATATGGCATGTTCTCACTTATGAAAGAGCTAAATAAAATGTGTACACATGGAAGCAGAGTGTGGAATATAGACAATGGAGACTTGGAAGAGTGTTGGGTGGGGGGCGGTGGATGATGAGAAATTCCTCAATGGGTACAATGTACATTCTTTGAATAGTGGATACACTAAAAGCACTGACTTCACCACTATGCAATGTATCCATGTAACAAAATTACACTTGTACTACATACATTTATACAAATTTAAACAAAAGCAACCAAGAAGAGAGCATTGAGTGTGTTTATTGCTATTGAAGTACCAGTGCTTCTACATTCTTTTAGTTGACAGAGCTAGGAAACATGTTTTTAAAAATCTTGAATTCATACTGTTACAATTCTAATCTGATACCAAAGGGTACCCTTCTTTTTCCCATTCCACTTTTGGATCTCTATTTTCCCACAGTTAGACCTCTGGTTCCCTAAAAATAAAAATATTTACAATTATTTTTAATACTACAACACACATACACAAAATTATCCTACAGCACACACAAAATAGTTCACAAGTGCTACATTAATATGCCCACTACCAACAAATCTACAGTCTTAGTCTGTTTGGGCTGCTAAAACAAAATAACACAAACCAGGTAGTTTACAAACAACAGAAATTTATTCCTCACAATTCTGAAAGGTGGGAAGTCCAAGATTAAGGCAGACTCGGAGTCTGATGAGCACCTGCTCTCTGGCTCATGGATGGTGTCTTCCCTATACCCTCACAGGTGGAAGGGAAGAGATAGCTTTCTGTGGTTTTTCTTATAAAGGCGCTAATCCCAAGCTTGAGGGTGCCACCCTGATGATCTAATCAACTCCCAAAGGTCCCAAATCCTAATACCATCACCTTGGGGGTCAGGATTTCAAACATATGAATTTGAGGGAGGGGAGCAGTCACAATCAATCAGACCGTAACACCTACTAAGAATAGTTCAAGATTGCAGCTTGTACAACTACAATATACAATCAGAGTACATTATTAAAATTTACTTGAATTAATACTTTTTCCTTTATGGCTATATTATTAATTTGATACATGGTTAAGTTCATTTTTTTGTATTCAGTTTTGTTTTTTCATCACAATTGGTTTAATCTTATTTTTGAATATAAAATATTATTATGGCTTAAAAATAAAAATAAAAAAATGATATACACAGAGAATTGTTACTCCCTTCCCTGTGTTTTGTACTGTGTTCCCACAACTACTACACCTGCCCTGTAGGCAATCTACTTCACTAGTTTCTGGTTTATCATGTTTGCATTTGTTTTTCAAAAGCATGCATATGTACGTAAAGATAAACATATATATTCTGTATCTCATATATAGTTATATATCATATATACATGTATATCTCATATATGGTTATATATCATATATACATGATATACATGTATATATGATATATAACTATATATGAGATATAGAATATATATGTATATATCATATAATACATGTATATCATGTATGTATGATACATGTATGATATATAACTATATATGAGATATAATATATTTTTATATGTACAACTTTCTTAAACAGGAGGTAGAACACAAAATCTGATTTTTTATCTTGCTTTTTTCCTTAAAAATATAGTCCATAAATTACTCTGTGTCTATTATTAGAAAGCTTTCTTATTGTATTTTGATATTTATTTTTTAATTGACAAGTAAAAATTATATATATTTGTGGTGTACAACATGATGTTTTGTTATGTGTATACATTGTAGAATGGCTAAATCAAACTATTTAACATATGTATTGCCTCATATACCTACCATTTTTTTTTTGTGGTGAGAACACTTAAAATCTACTCTCAGCAATTTTCAAGTATAAATATATTGTTATTAACTATAGTCACCATGATGTATCTTATGATTTTATATGACTAAATGGTATTCCATGTATCATAGTTTTTCAACCAGCCGCATATATTTGAGCACTTAGGTTGTTTTAAATATTTTTCTAACAAATACTACTAAAAATAATAAATATATACCTATGTATTTACGTATTATTGGAGGTGTGCATTCAGGAGAAAGTCATAATTGTGGGATCAAAAGATACATATATAGTTTTGTTAGATATTGTCAAGTTCACCTCCACAGGGATTGCACAATTTTGTATTCTCTTGTCAATACAGAAAAGTGGTGTTTCCTCACAATTTCACCAAAAAAATGTACAGCCAAGCTCTTGGAATTTTTGCTGATATGATAAGTGAGAAAATGACCTCGGTGAGGTTTAAATGTGATTATGTTTTTATTATGTGTAAAGCATTTTTCACATATTGAAGGTCTATTTGTATATATGTATAATTAACTGTTCATGCCTTTTTCTTATCAAGTTTTTTGTCTTTCCTCCTTTATTTTTAAGAGTTCTATATGTATTAGAGATATCAGTCCTTTACATGTGATATATTTAAAAATATTTTCTCCCAGTTTGACATTTGTCTTTAAATTTTCCTTATTTTTTTTTCATGAAAAATATTGTTTTAAAAGTTACATTGATCAATGTAACTGCATTTTAAAACTGCAAATGGTTTTCCCCATACCCAGGTTATAAATAAAGTCACATACATTAATATTTTCTTCCAAGATGTACATATTTTCAGATTTTTGTCCTGCTATATCTCTGATCCATTTGGAGTTTATTTTGGTGTTTGGTGTGAAGTATGCATCAGTTTTATCTTTTTCCCAATGGCTATCCAATGTTACTCACAGCATTTATTGAAAAGTCTGGATTTTTCACTGGTCTGTCAGTCTATTTGTATATGAGTCTTGCAATTTTTTAGTTACAGATAATTCCTAGTATGTTTTAATATCTCACAAGATTAGTCCTAGAGTTTGCTTACATATTCTCACATGTTTACTTTTGCATATACAATTACAATAAACCTGTCTAACTCCAGGAAAAAAAACTTGGTATTTTTGTTTGGATCACATTAAATTCCCATAAAACCTTGAGGAGAATTACTATTTTATAATGCTGATTCTTCCTAACTAGAACAAATGATATACTTTTTGTATTTTTCAGAATTGTTTTCCAGTTGTCTTCATATAAGTATTACATATTTCTTGTTATGTTTATTCCTAAAATATTTTTCTAGGTATCATAAATGGAGTTTTTCCTTCAGTTATAACTTTGAACTGATTATTGTTGTATAAATAGAAGCTTTTAAGTTTTATATATAAATATTACTTACTTCTACCAGTAAATTTATTATTTGAGTGATGTTTATCTTTGATTCTCTGAATTCTCCTGTTTCATATTGTCTTCAAAGAGATCATCTTACTTTTTCATTTATAATCCTTTTTCATCTCATTGTTTTTTTCTTGTTTAATTCATTGGCTAATGCCTCTTAAACAGTGCTAAGTAGAGGTAGAGAGAGTGGGCAGGCTTACTCTGTTTCTTACTTTAGAGGAATGACTGTTATTTCCCATTAAGTGAGGTACTGGCATTAGGTTTGAGGTCTCCGTCTTTATAATTATCTCTCTCCCGCTGGCTCTCTATTTCTATCTCTGTCTCCTTTTCCACCTGCACCTCTATCCATATCAAATCATCACTTCTTTCCCTCCCTCCCTCCCTTCTGTTCTTCCTTCCTTTCCTGTAGACAACACTCAGAGTGGGATTGTAAAATCATGCTCGGTACAAAGTATAGATATTATTATTATTATTTTTAAAATTAAAAAAATTTTTTTTTACTCCAGAATATTATGGGGTACAAACGTTGAGGTTACATACATTGCCCGTGTGCCGACCGAGTTATAGCTACAAACGTGCTCATCCCCCGCCAGTGTGTAGCGCACCCAGTATTGAACTTATTAATAGCTTAAATGACATGGACAATAGGAAAATCCAGGTACTCTCCCTGGTATGGTCTGAGACCATCAACACAGTTCCCCAAATGTCCTTGCTCTTCTTCATAAGGATATGTTCTGATTTCGATTTAGCATACAAAGTTTAAAGCAATCAATGTGCAATATTACTTGAACACAAAGCCGTTTCAGTGGAACATACCAATTTTGTACCCCATTAGTTATGGGGCTTATGTGACATTTTCCAATTACACCTTATAAACGCACAGGTAAGTTGATATAAATGAGCAATTATACTACTAAAAGATCTATCCTACGAAAAGCATTTCGTAGATCAAGACTCTTCATGATCTTTCTGCTAGAAAATACCACTAGTGTGTTTACCAAGAGGTCAACTTGTTTGCAAGGGGATTTAGCTGGGTTTTTTTTTTCGTTCTACAGAGGTCGTCAGTAAAAGAATAGTATATAGGCCTATTGTGCGCATGTGTTTGTAAGTGTGTGTGTACCTGTGTATTGTTAGTATTTTTTTACAGGACAAGAAGTATTCATCAATTCCTTGTCATTGCTTCCGTAAGAAATAGAAGTGAATTTTTGGATTTTGTCAAAGACCTTCCTTTAATCATCTATTAAGATAATTATCTGATTTTTTTCTTAGATATCTTAATATGTTTTATTATATTAATGGATCCCTACTATTTAACCATCTTTGCACTCTTGAAACATATCTCATGTGTTCATTATGCGTTATTGTCTATATAAATGTAGTATGGTTTTTTTCTTATTTTATTTAGGATTTTTGCTTTTTATTTATATGTGATATTGATCTGTGTGTGTGTGTGTGTGTGTGTGTGTATGTATATGACATCTTAAGTTTAAGTATCAATGTTATACTTGCCTCATAAGAGAAATTTGGAAGTTTTCTTTAATTTTCTATTCTCTGGAACAATGTTTAAGGTATCTGTTTCTTAAGAACTAGGTGATACTTCCCTGTGAAAACATATGGGCCTTGTGTTTTTTACGTGGGGTAGAAATTTGATAACATTAATTTTTCTACAGAGATTGGTTTGCTCAAGGTTCTATCTCTATTGGAATTAATTTTGGTAAACTGTGTTTTCCTAAATAATTATTTTATATAGATTTTTGAATGTTTGGCATAAATTATGTAGTCTCTTGATTGTTTTAAATTTCTGTTTCAGTGGTTATTTCTTCCTTATCATTTAGGTTTATGAATTCATGATTTGAATTTCATCCCATAGATTCTTAAATACTGTGTTTATATTATCATTACTTTTTAAGAAACATAGGAATTTCAGTTTGTATTTCCCCTTTTACTCAAGAGTTATTTCACACGAAGTTTCTTTTTATAAATATTCAGGAATTTTGTGATTTTATTTATTTTTGGTTTTATTGCATTGTCATCCAAGAATGCTTTTTCTATTATTTCTATTTTGTGGAATTTACTGAGGCTATCTTTATGACTTGATATTTGGTCAATAATTGTGAACATTCCATTTGTGTTGCAGAAGAAGGAATATTGTCTATTTTGAGGTCATAGAGTACAATGTATCTTATAATACCTACATTATTGGTATGTCATAAAGGTCTTCTATACTCTTGCCTATTTTGTCCACTTGATCTGTTATGGACTAAGATTGTCATGACAATGTGTCCTCTTTTTAGTGGGTTTCTATATCCCCTTTCCTTCCTTGTAATTTTTGCTGCATGAAATTGATTACTGTGTTTCTGGCACATAGATTTTCATAAATATTGTATCTTTATTGTGAATTGCGGCTTTTAGCAGTATAAATTGTCTTTTTTTATTTTTACATTTAATGCCTTTTGGTTTGAATTCTAATCTGTTTGATATCAGAAAATTGATCTCTGATTTCTTATTGTTTTCATTTGCCTGGTATATCTTAGCTCATATTTTTTATTTTTAGGCTTTCTGAATTACTTTATTTGAAATGGTAACTCTTGTACACAACATAGAGTCAGGTTTTGCTTGGGGAAAATTCCATGTTTTATTAAATAGACATCTAAGCTATTGTTATTTTATCTTAAGGCAGTGGGATGTAAAAATTTACTGGAATCAGGGGATTTTCAATTATATCTAGCAGAAAAACACTTTATCTTACCACATTGCACTGTTTCTATCCCCAGAGAGATATTATGTAGTTGGCATTAATTGAATCACTTGAAGGGCAGAATGAATTTTTTAAAAGTTTGCATCTTGAGGGAAAATAAGTACCAAGAAAGAATGTTAAAAAAGGATTTGGAACATGTTGCTCTAACTTTTATATGAATGTATCAAAGGCTTAAAATAAGAGTAAATCTCAAAAGATAAAAAACACAAAATTTGGGAAATCAAGGTTCTACTGTTATATTTTCTATTTCTTATCAGTGAATCTTTGGGCAGTCACTTAGACTCTCTAAGCCTCAGTTGTTTTTGAGAAAGTGGGGATAAAATTAGCTCTGCTACCTCTGTTTGGAAATTTTTGTACCCATCAAAATGTCCAATTCCATAATCCACCTTTCATAATGCCTCATTACCAGGCAAAGTTTTGGTATGCTACTTGTCTTGCAAATCTCTTATAATGACTTTCCTTTGTCTTTATGTGTTTAAGTAATTAAAAGGTTTTTATAAAATAATAGACCCACATATTTTATACTTGCAATGTTCTGCTCTATACCTCTTCTGAGCTCTAGTCCTCAAGAGGTAATCACTCGCAATTTTTCTGTTTTTAGTTTGTGTGTGTGTGTGTGTGTATGCGCACTTGCCTTCATACCTCTAAATAATATAAATATACTATTACTGTTTCTTGGCTTATTAACTTGGATTGGTAGCTATTTCTTCTCCAGTATGAAAATTGAGAATTAAGTCAAATTGAAGATCACCTTTCCTTTCTTTCCAACATTTAATGGTTATAATATTATTTTTGATTCTTCCATCTTGTAACTCTGAATAACATGCTTACATTTCTCTTTATTGTTTCATTAATTTTATGCACACCCAAACTTATTCCTCACACTCTTATCCCCTCACACCTCTCTTTCCTAATTGCATCCTCAACTTCTGTTACCTCTGCCTGGCATATTTGTGTTTAGAATTCACATTCTCCTCTGTAACCATAATCATTCATTCATAGAAAAGTCATGGGCAAAGATTTTTTAAAAGATGAGCTCAAATAAGTAGCATTCATATTATTGTCTCATTTCTATATTGGTAATATGCTCCAATGACATTCCTTTTTCTGGGTTCTGATATCATTATCCTTGTCCTCCTCAAAGGAGCCTGTTCCCAGTATCAAGGTTAAATATTAATAGATTCTTTTCAGTTAAAATCCACCTTTGTAGCTTGCTTCGTTTTTAGACCATGCACTTCTTTCATTTCTGTTCTCTTGCTGAGAGAAGTAAGTATATCATTTCCCTAATATCTTCTTTCTTGGTTTACCAAGTATTTGGCTGCATTTTCTTCTTCTTCTTAGAGATATTTTGTCAGGAACTTCACTTTCTCTTTTAACTTGAACTTATTCAAAGCTGATATTCAACTAGGACATACCAGTATAGCAGTACTCATTTTTAAAACAATAAAATATTTCTGTATCAGAATGAATTGTATCTATAATAGGTAATAAAATTAATTAATAATATGAGTTTACATATAAATGCATTAATTCGGGCATTGTCATAAGATGTTGTAATTAGCATTGATAATGGACCTTCCATCATAACAACATCTGAGAAGCCCTCTGCCAGTTAGGCCGGCTAGGCAGTACAGCATTCTTTACAGCCCTCTGTGATTTAGAGTTATTCTTTCATTTTTGTTATCTAAATAATTCATAATTTGTAATATCAGTGTCATAATCCTTGCACAAAGTTGTTAGTGAATTGTTTTGATGTTTGTAAAATCAAGAATCTGTAACAAAATATTAAAACCATCTTTTTTTTCTTTCTTTTGAGTTAGTGCCATTTCATTTCACAGTCTGATTTTTCCTCTCATTTTCATGGAGTAAACATCTCTCAAGTTTTTCCTCACAAAAAATACACGAGCAAGAAAATCAGAGTCCTTGCATTTCTGAAAATAAAGTTAGTGACCAGTCAAATTGAATTAATAATTGGGTTAGATATGGAATTATAGATTTTGTCTCAGACTCTGAAGGTCTTACTCCATCATTTTTTTTAGTATTCATTGTTGATGATCAGATATTGATTGTGCAGTTAGTATATTTTAGGTGCTGATGTTAATCTCATATTGGTTGCATTGCTGATGACATTGCTCAATGGGCCCTTCCAAAATAAATATTTTGACTTTGAAATATTCTCTTATATTACTTGCTTCATAATTTCCTACCCTATATTTTCCTGCTTCTTGCTTTGGGACTTTCTAATAGTTGAATGTTGGAGTGATGCTCTATTTCTCATCATGCTATATATTTCTACATTTTCACTTTCTTCAAATATTTCCTTCACATGCTGAGAAATATTTTTCACTTAATCATACGTTTTCTCTTGAATTTTTTATTTTGGGAATCATTACTTCTAATTGATAAGAATTATTCATTTTCTCATTGTTCCTTACTCATCTTACTCCAGTTTTATGAATAAAATATCTAAATACTCACATGTTGCTTGGATTTTTGTTTTCTCTGACACTGGTTTTATTTATCTTTATTGTTTTCTTTGATGGTGTGGGGCTTTTCTGAAATGTTTGGTGGTGTTTCTTCAATGAGGAATTGAGAGGTTGTCTGGGTGATTTTGGTAAATGAGCAAGGCTTGGGCTTTTCAACTGTGTTTGCTCTAAGATGGTTTGGTAACTGAGGGCCTCCGTATGCTAAATGTGTGCGCAAGTACCCATGCTTGGTGTCCTGCTCCACTGGATGTAACTTATACAAATTATTTAGAGAAAAACTCAACTTTTTATTGCTTTTATTTTATCTATCTTATCTATCAACCATGTATCTATCCACCTATTATTTATCAATTGTTATTACTTTACTTTCTTATATTTGTTGTTATTGTTATTACTATTTCTTTGGATGGTTAAAAACCTGGCTGTTTGACATTTTGTGTGGAGGAGTCAAAAAATAAAAAAAAAAATAGGGTGGAATATGTTAACTGTTCTGTATGTAGAGCTTCAATTTTTCTGTTTATAGTCCTGCTTCTCACTCCTCCCATACCCCGTTCAAGTAGCCTCTAAGTCCACAACCTCCCCTACTGCATCCCTGCTTAAGTTTATTCTGGACTGCAGATTTCTCCTCCTCCAACATTGAATACTTTTCCATTTGCTTTCAAGCTTCCTAGAAAAGTGTAAGAATCTCTTCCTCAGTGATAAGCTCTTTCCTATCTACCTTTAAAATTGCTTTGTACACTTTAATGGGATCTTGGGGGGTAGGAGATATTAAAGTGTGTTCTCAGTTGGCCGTCTTTAATGTGAACTCTCATTGCTTTTAGAATAAATCCCAAATGCCTTCTCTTTTCATCAGAGCACTTGAGGTAACTCACATGTCAGCCTCATCTCCTGGTACAATTTTATATCTTCTATGTTTGAGCTACAGTGGTCTGGTCATAGTTTTCTGAATGGTTTCAAGTTGTCACATCTATCTTTATGCTGTTTCTTCTGCCTGCTGTGTTCTCTCCACCTTCTTTGTTCAATAAAATCTTTTTTTTTCCATTTATTTCATAATATTATGGGGGTACAACACTTTGGTTATATATATTGCCTATGCAATGCCCAAGTCAGAGCTACAATTGTGGACATCCTCCAAACTGTGTGCCCTGCACCCATTCAGTGAGAGTTTTGCCATCCCCTCCAACCCCCTCCCACCTGCCTGTCCCCTGATGAATATTATTGCCATGTGTGACATAAGTATTGATCAGTTAGTACCAATTTGATGGTGAGTACCAGTGGTGCTTGTTTTTCCATTCTTGTGATACTTCACTTCGAAGAATAGGTTCTAGCTCCATCCAGGATAATACCAGATGTGTTAATTCACCACTGTTTTTTGTTGCTGAGTAATACTCCATGGTATACATATACCACATTTTATTAATCCACTCGTGTATTGATGGTCACCTGGGTTGTTTCCACATCTTTGCAATTGTGAATTGTGCTGCTATAAACGTTCGCATGCACATGTCTTATTTATAGAATGTATTTTTTTCCTTTGGGTAAATACCCAGTAGTGGGATTGCTGGATCAAATCGTAGTTCTACTTTTAGCTGTTTGAGGTATCTCCATATTACTTTCTATAGAATTTGTACTAATTTGCAGTCCCACCAGCAGTGTGTAAGTGTTCCTCACTCTCCGCATCCCCGCCAACATTTGTTGTTTTGGGACTTTTTCATATAAGCCAATCTCGCTGGAGTTAAGTGATATCTCATTGTGGTTTTGATTTGTATTTCCCTGATGATTAGAGAAGTTGAACAATTTTTTATATGTTTGCTGGCCATTATTCTGTCTTCTTTTGAAAAGTTTCTGTTCATGTCCTTTGCCTACTTTTTAATGGGGTTGTTTGATTTTTTCTTGTTGATTTTCCTAAGTTCTGTATAGATTCTGGTTATCAGCCCTTTATCAGATGTGTAGCATGCAAATATTTTCTCCCATTGTGTATGTTGTCTGTTCACTCTAGTGATAGTTTCCTTGGCTGTGCAGAAGCTTTTTAATTTGATCAGGTCCCATGTATTTATTTTTGTTGCTGCTGTGATTGCTTTGGGGGTCTTCTTCATAAATTCTTGGCATAGGCCAATGTCTATAAGAGTTTTTCCAACATTTTCTTCCAGAATTCTTATGGTTTCACATCTTAGGTTTATTAAGTCTGTTATCCATTGTGAGTTGATTTTTGTGAGAGGTGAGAGGTGTGGGTCTAGTTTCAGTCTTCTACATGTGGCCATCCACTTTTCCCAGCACCATTTATTGAATAGGGAATCTTTTCCCCAGTGTATGTTTTTTTCTGCTTTGTCAAAGATCAGATGACAGTATGAGGATGGTTTTATATCTGGGTTCTCAGTCCTGTTCCATTGGTCTATGTCTCTGTTCTTGTGCCAGTACCATGCTGTTTTGGTTACTATAGCCTTGTAGTATACTTTGAAGTCTGGTAGATTGATGCCTCCCAATTTGTTCTTTTTGCTTAAGATTTATTTGTCTAGATGGGGTCTTCTCTGGTTCCACATGAAGTTTAGAATTATTTTATCTAGATCTGCAAAAAATGATGTTGGTATTTTGACAGTGACTGCATTGATTCTGTAAATCACTTTAGGTAGCAAGGACATTTTAACAATGTTGATTCCTCCTATCCAAGAGCATGGTAGGGTTTTCCATCTGTTTACATCCTCTCCAATTTCTTTTCTCAGTGTTTCATAATTTTCTCTATATAAGTCTTTTACCTCCTTAGTTAGATATGTCCCTAAATGTTTAATTTTCTTTGGTGCTATTGTGAAAGGTATTGTGTCTTTAATTTGTTTCTCGGCTTGACTGTTATTGTTATATATGAAGGCTACTGATTTGTGTGCACTGATTTTGTATCCTGAGACTTTGCTGAATCCATTTCTCAATTCCAGTAATCTCTTGGTTGAATCTTTGGGGTTTCCTAGATATAATATCATATCGTCCATGAAGATGTTCACTAAAATCTTGTTCATGCTTCAAAATTAAGTCAACTACTACTGCTTCCGCAGATTTTCCTCCTCTTATTGGAACAACTAATTATACCTTATTCAATGCCCTCACATTTTGCTTTACACTCCTCATTATGCCATAAACATTTTTCTGTATCATAAAGTAAATGTTTCAAAAATTATTTTTATAGCTTTATCTTATTTATTTTGTGCTGCTAGAACAAAGTACCATTGGGTAATTTATCCAGAGCAACAATTTATTTCTTACAGTTCTGGAGACTGAGAAGTCCAAGACTGAGGAACATGCATCTGGCAAGGGCCTTATTGCTGTGTTATCCCATGGCTGAAGACATTAGGGAAAGACAGCACACAGGAGAGAGAGAAGGGAAGGCAGCCAAACATCCTTTTTATCAGGAAACCACTTCTGCTATAACTAACCTATTCCCATGATAATGGCGTTAATCTATTCACAAGGGTAGAGACCTCATGACCTAATCACCTGTTAAAGGTCCCACCTCTCAATGCTGTTGTATTCGGATTAAGTTCTCAACACATAAACTTTGGGGGACACATTCAAACCATAGCAAGCTGTTATGTTATTACATGGTATATCATTTTAAAATGTAAAGATTCTCACATGGTTTCACATCTAGGTTGTTTCGCATATTTCCCTTTCATAAAAAATGGTGATGCAATTCATATTTTAACATTTCATTTTTATATACCTGATTTAAAGTGTGTAAAATTTTAAGGTTCTTGATTTATATTTCCAAATTTTCTCCCAGGAAATGTGTACCAACTAACATTTTTACTAAGTGCTTATTCTATTGCACTTTACTAGTCTTGGATCTTATCATTTTAAAACATTGTGCCAATTTGACAAATTTAGAAATGTTACCCTATTTCTTTTTGGTGTAACTTTCCTTATTGCCACATATGTTGAACAATTTTTATGTATTTATTGCTTGTGCATATTTTTTATTTTGCCACTTGCCTTTTCATACCTTTTTCCCAATTTTCTTTAGGGGCTCCAAGCTGTTTCTTGTTGATTTTAAGAGTTTCTTACATATTAAGGATATTAATTCTTTGTCCCCTATACATTGCAAATATTTCTTCAGTTTTTCAATTATCTTTTTATATTTGTTTATAGTTTTGTTGCCATACAGATGTTTTAATTATAATGCAGATGTTGTTTTTCTGTACTTTTGTTGTTTCTGTATTTGATATAACATTTAAAATGTTTTTCCTCATTTTAAGATTGGATAAATATTGACATGGACTTTTAAAAATATCTTTAACTTTTTATTGTTCAATTTTTATTCTGCATCAGTATAAACTCTTGGAAATCCTATAGTCATTTGTTTTTGTATTATTGCTTGTTTAATTGTTTTTGTTTTAAAAGCATTTTGAAAGTGGATAGCCCTATTTCCAATTTTTCTTCTTTGCTTTAGCATCCCAAAGAAATATGGAATGCTAAAGTTTCTCTTGTACTTGGTCCCTAAAATCAAGACTGCTCATACAAAGCTTTCTGTGTTATAGTGTATGTGTGTGTGTGTGTGTGTGTGCCTTTTTTCCAAGGTTGGCACTCTTCCCTATGTTGATGTCCTCTTCTGGGACTCTCTTTCTCTGAACTTCAATAAACAGAGTTTGGACTAGAACGGAGGAAAAAGGAAACCTGATAGAGGGCTCTCTTTATTTAGTACAGGTGATATCTGAATCTTGGGTAAAGTGATCATAATAACAGAAGACTGATATAGAGATATTTGCAACAGGCATGAACTTCTCAATGACTTGAAAGATATAAGAAATGATATGTGTATTCTAAATAAAACAAAACCTGTCTCTAAGTTCTCATATCACTCAGGGTTTTGAGTAGCTCAACAACACTCATTGTTACAGATTCCTATACTCCTCCATTGGACCATTCAAGAGCCCCCAGTCTTATTGAGGGAGGACAGGAGAGTGTTTGGTGCTTGCTCTTTGACAGTCCGTTGCCACTACCTCTTCTGCATCTATAAGAATAATGATTAAGTGCACAAGTTCTGGAGCTGAAATGACTCATGTGAATCAAGTATGAATTATGGCTCTGCCACTTACTGCCTGTGTGACTGGGGGACACATTGATTCATCTCTCAGTGCCTCAGTTTCCTCATCTGTGAAATGAGTAGGCCATAGAGTTGTCAGAATTAAACCAGTGAAACATGCAGAGTGGCATTAGCATGCTGTAAACACTGCTTGTGTTAGCTCTTGTTATTATTATTATTGTCATTATTGCCACTACTACTATGGCTACTTTTTTTGCATGGTGCTCTTGTTTTATTCTGACTCTTTAACATCAGTAGTGCGCTGCTTCTCTTGGCAAGTTTCCATGATGCCCCTTATTGTAACTTCTTTCTTGATTGCTTGCCTGGCCCTACAACCTTTAGAAATGTGTAATTCCATTCCCTTTCTTTCCTCCACAAAAGCCACGTCCAGAATCATGCCATGCTGCTTTCTGTCCCTGAAAATGTAAAAGCCTAAATCCTTTGCAATGATTCACCTTAATTTTCCTTAGCGGACATAAAGCTTTGAAACAACAGCTGTTTCTGATTGCCCCTCAGAGAACAGCTTGTCTTTAGGATTAAAGAGAGCCTACACCAGGCCCCTCCTTTCTGAGGAGCCCAGAGTAGTAAAGAAAGGGGAACAAACAAACACGAGATATCAGCTAATATTTCAGTAATTTACATTGAACCAAAGCTCCAGGAAGAAAGGTGAGCAAATAGAGAGCTGGAGAGTGACAGAATGTGTAAGAGCTTGGCATCAGAAGCCAAAGCAATCTTCACAAGGAAGGCAAGATTGTTAATGCAGCAGAGAATGAAATTTTTATTCCTTAACATAAATACAAAATTTGTCTCTTCAAGTACATTTGGTATTGAATTCCCCATTTGGGGCAACATGGGAAGACAAATTAAAAAAAGCAACAACAAAGAATTCAAACCTGCAGAAAAGTTGCAAGACTAGTTCAAAAATTCCCATATACTCTTTACCAAGACTTACCAATTGTTAATATTTTGTCATGTTGCTTTTTCGTTCTTCTCTCTCTCTCTCTCTCTATATATATATATATATATACACACACACACATAAACACACATATCTACATATATTATTTATTTTTTCTGAAACACTTGAGAATAAGTTGCTGACATCATAACCTTTTATGTTTCAGTATGTCATTGTGTTTCCTAAGAACAAGGATAATTGCTTACATAACCATAGTATAGTTATCAATTTCAGGACATATAATATTGTTGTACAATTTTATGTAGTCCAAAGTTCCCATTCTAATTTTTTCAGTTGACTAAATATTGTACTTTGTAGCATATGCTGTAAAATATTCTGCAGTACAGGATCTACTGCAGGATTATAAATTTCATTCAGTTACCATATCTATTCAGTTTTCTTTTAACTGAAACAGTCTGAACCCTTTCTTTGTTTTTCATGACACAGACATTTTTGCAGATTTCAGGCCAATTATTTTGTAGTCTGTTCTTCAGTTCGCGTTTGTCTGATATTTTTTCTTGATCAGATTCAGATGTGATTCTCTAGATGGAATGCTATGTAAGAGATGTTGCTTCCTTCTTAGGGTATCACCTTCAACGCAAACAATGTTTACCTCATATTAATGTTTATCACCTAGTTAAGGTGTCATCAGATTTCTTCACTATGTAGTTACTATTTCTCTCCTCTGCAACTAATAAATAATCTAGGAGAAACACTTTGAGATCATGCTAATATCCTGATCTTCATCAAACTTTCTCCCCAAGTTTTAGCATGCACTGATGATTCCTGCCTAAAACAATCTTTTCCATGCAACAGATGCAAAATGTTTACTATGATGGTGATTTTCCAACTCTACCACTTTCTACACATTTATCAGTTGGCATCATACTATTCGAAAAAATCTGGAGGGCAGATTTTGGTAAGCAATATTATTTTGTTATTATAGGCTTAGCATTACATTCTTACTAGTAAGTGAATATAATTAAATTTATACACTAAAATTATATTATTTAACATGTCATTAAATACACAATATATAGTTAAATATGTAATATGTTCAATATTACATTTAATGTATTATATATTATTTAATTATATAGAAATTAAAACATTAATTTTATGGAAATACAGCAAAATATAACCAATAATGATTTACTTCAGTATTTCCTTAGTTATGGTCCATAGATTACTAGAATAAAATGATTAAAAAATCAGTGATCACTTAAGCTTAGGGAATATTAAATTATTATAATAAAAAAAGTCAAGTTTAATAATATGATGGAGAGAAGACCATTTTTTCCTTTCTTTCCCAAATACTCATTAAAATTATTGGAAAAGATTGAAAAGATATGGACTCACAGGACCAGAACATGAGAGAGGTAATATTTCAACAAATTTTTGAATAAGAAAATCAAATAGAGAGGTAAACTGATATGACAGGGCAGAGGAAGCCACAGTCTAGAAAGGGTGTACAGAAAGGGCATGATGAAAAGAGGGTCCATGGTGATAGAATTCTGGCAGGCTCATGACTGTCATCTTCTGAGAGAAAATAATTTTTTATTTTCTTTTATTTTTTTAAGTTCTATTTTATTTCTAATTGACAAATAATCATTGTATACATTTATGGAGTACAATATGATGTTTTGATGCATGTGTATGTACATCGTGGAACAATCAAATCAGGCTAATTAGCATATCCATCACTTCAAATATTTATCATTTCTTTTTGGTGAGAACAATTAAAATTCTCCATTATAGTTATTTTGAAATGTACAATACATTACTATTAACTATATTCACCCTGCTGTGCAATAGAACACCAGCATTTATTCCTTCTTTGTAACTGTAACTTTGTGCCCATTAACTAACATCTCCCCTTTCCCCGTCCACCACCCTCCGCTTCCAAGTCCCTGGTAACCACCATTCTATTCTCTGCCTCTATGAGTTCCACTTTTTTAGATTCCACATGTTGGTGAGATCACATGGTGTTTTTCTTTCTGTGCCTGTCCTCTTGGTTCATCTATGTTATTGCAAATGACAGAATTTCCTGTTTTTTCAGGCTTAATAATATTTCATTGTGTATATATACCACATTTTAAAAATCTATTCATCTGTTGATGAATGCTTACGTTGTTTCTATATTTTGGCTATTGTGAATAACACTGCAGTGAACGTAGGAATGCAGATATCTCTTTGACATACTGGTTTCAATTCCTTTGGATAAATATCCAGTAGTGGAATTGCTGAATCATATGATAGTTCTATTTGTAGTTTTCTTGAGAAATCTCCATATGTTTTCCATAGTGGTTGTACTAAGTTACATTCCCACCAACAGCTTTCAAGGGTTCCCTTTTCTCCACATCCTTACCAACACTTGTTATCTTTCATCTTTTTGATAATAGCCGATCTAACAGGTGTGAGGTGATATTTCATTGTGACTTTAATTTGCATTTCTCTGATGATTAGAGATGTTGAGCATTTTTTCATATATCTGTTGGACATTTGTATGTCTTCTATTGAGAAATGTTTTTTCAAGTCTTTTGCCCATCTTTTTTCTTGCTATTGAGTTGTTTGAGTTCCTTATGTATTTTGGATATTAGCCCCTTATCTATGTATGATTTGAAATATTTCCTCCCAATCTATGGGTTGCCTCTTCACTCTCTTAATTGTTTCCTTTGCTGTGCAGAACCTTTTTAGTTTGATACAATTCCCTTTGTCTATTTTTGAGTTCGTTGCTTGTACTTTTGGGGTCATATCTAAGAAATCTCTGCCCAGACCAACGTCATGGAGCTTCTGAGAGGAAATGATTTTTATCAGAGATTTATATTCCCAGATATTTTAGGACATGTAAGCTTCAGAAAAATTATTTTCCTCATACATTTTCTTAAGGAGCTGTTAGAGAATGTGCACCAACAAAATGTGGGTGTAAACTAGAAAGAGGAAAGCATAGAATCCAGAAAACAGTGCATCTAATCCACAAGAAAATAAAATTATAAGACCCAAGATGACCCTTGGTGAGAAGGCACAGAAAGAAACCAGTCTTAGTTGGAGCTAGAGCATAAACAATTCTAAAAATGCAATTGCCAAAATGTAGATGATGGTCAGGGACCTACGAGATAAAGTTGGTCATGTACATGGCACATAAAAAGTTCAGACTTGTTTTGGAAAAAATGACCCCACCACGAAGGATCTGTGTTGGTTAGGAGGCTCAGAAGTGCTAACTTAGGAATTAAAATATAATTATCTGCTGACTGGCTTTTGACATCTGACAGCTAAGGGCGTAAAAAGAAAATCTTAGCAGAAAGGATGATCATTTTACAAATGAGTGTGATAAACTTCCTTTCTAACTACATTTTGAGTATTAGGTAGCTAAAGATACCTTATTATGAAACCAAACACAATGGAAAATAAGAGATACTATATACAGCTAATACAAGAAGTAGAGTTTTAATCATATAGTTTAATGATACAATGGTAAACATTGAAGAAATTTAAAAAGTGATGTAACAATATTGTAAGGATGATGGAGGTTACATAGGGGAATATAAATGAGATGAATCTTACATTTCAGAGTAGAAAGAGAGTGGACACTGTATAACATTGATGAATTTAAAAGTAACATGAGAATATTTACAAATAGGTGGCCATACTAGATGAACTAAGAACAGAGGTCATTAAAATGGTTGCCTGTTGTGAGCAAGTGTGGGTTGGGGACAGCTGGGACAGTGGATGGATTTTATTATAAGCCTTTCTATACTGTTAAATTTTAATAATCATGTTCACTTTTGATAATCTTGTTCACATTTTTGACAAAATAAAGTAAAAGAGAGTCCATAGAGTAAATTTCCCAATGAAGTAGGGAGCATTTTTATGTTTATTTGCGTACAACAACTTTTTTCAAAAACTTTCTATTACAATCAAGCAGGAGCAGGTTTTCCATTGAACTCCTTGAAAGATGTTTATCAACTACTAACTTCAGTAGATATAGTTGATAAAAACCATATCAGGCATATATAAGTTGTGACTTAAGGCAGCCACTCTGATTTCACAAACTGGAAATAAAAAGCAAATTTAGAAATCTATGGTCTTATTTCATAAGTATTTCTGCATATGTAACAGCAGCAGAATTATACTTTGTGTTATTGTTAATTCCCATGCTACTGGTATTGCATGTGTACTGTGGTCATCATGTTGGTATCAGTAATAACACCTGCTCTGCAGACTATGGTGTGAAACTTGTGATGAGGAGTAGATAGGAGACATAAATTGGCCATCTATTTAATTGAATCTATGTTCAAGTGAAATTTTCCTATGTTTGAATTTAATGTGCTCAAAGTTTGTTGAAATGTATTTTGACCTTTTTATTTATGTAGTGTTATACTGAGGCTAGACCCTGAGACACACCTCCATTCCTTGCAAATATTAAGCAAATTTCTCAGCTCCTGTAAAAGGATTTCGATGTTTGTGTTATCACATCATCACTGCAGTTATTTCTGCTCACAATTCCTAAGTTATCTAATCTCTAGTTGTTCTTGATTATTTCTGGACAACATGCAGATAAGCCTAAACCCACTTACTCGGTACCTGAATGTGAGCGCAGGCAAGAAGTCAGGAAGATTGGAAATATCACAGTAAGGGTGTTTCACAATTACTTTTTAAAGGAAAATTGTCTGCTTTTTTCTTCCTTTTCATCTATCTCTTTCATTTACTTTTCTATTCCTTTTTTATTGTTAGTAAATTTTTTATTGGCATAAAATTTGTTTTTTAAACAAATTATTTTAAATTCTTAGGAATAAGCCAATCTTTCTTTTTAAAAACTCATAGTATTTATTTATTTTTAAATTGTCAAATAAAAATTGTATATGTTTATCATGTATAACATGATGTTTTGAAATATATACACATTGTGGAATGGCTAAGTGCCCATTGACATATGAATGGATAAAGAAAATGTGGTCTGTGTACAAAATGGAACACAATTCAGCCTTAAAAAGGAAGGAAACCCTGTTATTTGTGACAACATGCATGAACCTGGAGGACATTATGTTAAGTGAAATAAGCCAGGCACAGAAAGACAAATACCACACGATCTTACATGTGGAATCTTAAAAAGTTGAACTCATAGAGGGAGAGAGTAGAATGGTGGTTACTAGGAGCTGGGGGGCATGGGGGGAGATATTGGTCATATTGGTCAAAGAAAGCAAAATTTCAGTTAGATAGAATAAGTTCAAGAGATCTATTGTACAACATAGACACTATAATTAATAACAATGTGTTGCATTCTTGAAGATTTCTGACAGAGTAGATTTTAAATGTTCTCACCACAAAAAATACACATACAGAAAAAAGTATGTGAGGTAATGCATATGTTAATTAGATTGATTTAGCCATTTCTATTCCTTTTCGATTTTCATTTTATTCTTCATTTAAGACCTTCAGTTTCTTTTCTGTCCTCTAAGGACTCCCTTACCTGTTTTGGTTTCTTTCACATTTCTACAAGGAGAAATAATATCATGGAAACTTGAATAGTGGCTATCTTAAAATGATCATATCATTTGCCTTTTATTTTCTAGAATAATTTGACATGACCTCTTGCTTTTCCCTTCCTCCCTCTCCTTTTAATTTGAGTGTGGGTGGATCTTTGTTTAGAATTTTAGACATCCAGTGTTTTGAAGGGCAGGAGTTATACTGTTCTGCAAAATACTTAGCAAGGAATTGTAAAAGATGACTGGGGAAAGGGTGGTTATATTTATAACACACGTAATTTAGGTAACCTCATAGAAACTTGGAAGCATTAAAAATGAATATGGCTGATTTCAGATTAATTATGGATCAAGAAGGGCATTTTCTATTGAAATGTTAATACATTTAATTTCAGAAGTTTGAGACATTTTTAACTCTAACATGATAGCTCTAAAAAATCTGAAGGAAGATATAGGAAGTAACTCTAATAAATTGTATTTAATAATTCTGTACATAACTTTATAATTATTCTGGAAAAGCCTAAATTATCTATTAAAAATTACTATTCTCAAGAGTAGTTTATATTTACCTAAGTTTTTTTTCCAGTTCTGTTTACATTAATCTGCATCAATATTTTGCCATAAAGTAGTATCAGAGAACCACTTGGAAAGAATAACCTTTTCTAATATATGTTAGTTGAAATTGCTTTAATTAAATCCAAATTGCATGCCTAAATACAAATAATGACAGATACCTCAGTAGGCCTAGTTGAAGGTCAGATGCAAAGTATATATTATTATTATTAAATATTTGGCATTAAAATATTCTCCCCCACCCCAAAGTCATTGTTTGATGGCCCTGCTGCACTAAGTGAAATAAGTGTGCACAAAAAATCTATTAGATAAGAAACTGACCTCTTGATTCCTCTGATTCACGGAGAATGTTAACAGAAACATTCACAAGAAAGCAATACCATTAATTGTGTGCTGAAATGCCTCAGGACCCACTATAGACTGCCAAAGGTCTTCCTAAAGAGCATACATCACAATGCCATTTGATATCTCTTTATAGCCTGTTAAATAGAAGTGGTTACCTATTTTGGTTGAGCTACAAATTCAATTCCCTACAGGAATTTGAGATAAATTTCTTTAGTGCTCACTTGTGTTTTTCCCAGTCAACTTGTCATTTAGGACTAAGTGAAGAGGAATAGTTTATGTAGCTGAATGCCTAGACAAGTTTAAAATAAGGCAATGTATGTGATTGTTCCTCCACCAATTTTATCACTGTCTGGCCAACAAAGATAATACTGTGCTACTTGGGACTGTGAATTCAGCCAACAGATGATAGCTGCACTAACCAATGCCAGCATCATTCAATAGACCAGTCATCCAAACCTTTGAAGGGACAGAAACACCTTTCACCTCCAAGGTCTTTGAAATTCACTAGAGAGACTTGGTGAACGCATAGGTTCCACTGCATTGTTTCAGGAAGATAGATGTCTTTCTCAAGGACAAGGATGAGGAAAGTTTGAGGCACGGTGATCTTTCACACAGCTGCTGAAGAACTTGCAGTCTGGAGGGGGCAAGTAAGAGAAACCCTGGCAAGAATCGATGTCTTTGTTTTGTAACTTTCAAAACAAAATGGCAATATCTTTCACTAGCTGATAAAGTTAGAGAGTAAACTGAGGATGCTACTTTTTCCTCTCTTTATCTGGGTTCAAAATAATTACAGTTTTACATCAGATCCATGGTATGTTGAACTTAGAATTCTCTTGTCTGCAATCAGGCATCCAGGGCTGTGCTCTGGTGATGAATGGTTATCATGTTGTATTACCACCTTTACAATTATCTGTATACATTACAAGCTTAGAGATTTCCCAAGATTTTTCAGGTCACAATTTGCAAGTAAAGTTTCAACAATGGCTACCCGAGCATCCAATAATCACATAAAAACAAGAACTCAGGGACTATTTGAACTGATGATCTGGATGCATTGTCAGCACAGACACACTGACTGCACTAAATGTACTTCTTGCTCACCCACATTGACAAGTCTAGACACACTGATAGGCCTAACCCACTGGTTATACCTATCTTCCAGTCTGAGTATACCCTTCATCACACTGAGCATCTCAGATAGGTCCTGCTGCACTGACCTTGGGGCAGAAGTTGAAGCTTAGATTACTCAAAATTTCCATCAGGACATCTTCTCTCTTCCTGTGGTTATAACAAATTGTGGTTCTCATTTAATTACTCCAGGCTCTGAATGCAAAAGCATCCAGGGGTCACCTAAAAACAATTCCTCCTTTTCTTTCTTTTTTCTTTTCTTGTGCAAAGACTGCTGCTTACAGGACTCTGGTAAGTAGTGATTGGCTTGAGACATGAATACAATTCAGAGTATTTACCTGATCTTTTAAAAATCAATCTTGGAGGTTCTATAACGTGAAGTGTCACAAAGATGTCTCCTATTTTAAATGTAATGTTGGCTTAAGCATAAGAATTGTACATTTTGATAGAATCTCCTTCTGTAATTTTTAGTAATGGAAAAGTATGTGAAACCATGTCAAAATTTTAATCATTGTATTCAAATATGATATCTTACAGGAATTATGTTGTCAATTGTGTTTATAATGAAATATATTGATGTACCATTTGATTAATTAATAACAATAATGATCTCTAGTATGGTGTAATTTATATTTTGTATAGGTGGCTAGGGTAAACCAATTTGAGTAACAATTCCATCACATTTGCTACAGCATCTCTTCATTTCTTTGTTACAGAAAGAATTATAGATACCTGAGATACCTTTGTCAGCCTCACCTATGGAACACTGACTACTTTGCATTTAGTTCTAAACTTAACATGTTCGATAAATTTTAGCTATGACAGTTATGGTTTTATGCAGCTATAAAATGGAAGGTCATTTTAAAAAGAAATATAATTTGCTCTATTTGAGAAAGAAAAGATAAAATGTTTTTGTAATGTCTGCTTTTTCTTTTTGACTGGGAATGAAAAAGAAGTTGCTTAAGCAGGTATTGTTCATATTATACTGGCACCATTATTTGCTTGCACTCAGATTCAGGTGTGGGCATGCATATATTCTTTGAATATAAGAGTCAATATCACCTAGTTGAGTTCTGCTTCTCACATAGTACAGAGATAAAATGACTGTTTTCATTACTGATTTCCTAGACAAGAGCATAAACACATGCCATAAATATTCAGTAGGAATTGGCCTTCATGAAAAAACCTCTACGAATTAATGCCTGTTACAGATGTTCTGAATTTAATGATTGGGTGATTTATAGAACACAAAAAATTCTAGACCCTGGTTAAACATAAGAAAGCCATTTATCAACTCTATTATGCTCATTTTTCTTTCTCATCCTAAGAACAAATAATTGAATATATTCTTATTCCAACTTCTTTGCTACAATAGGATTTCTAGAGTATCTAGTTTTATTTTCACACATAGCAAGATCTCTCTCACAAGGCATGAGACTTGAGCATGTCAAAAAGTATTTTCTATGACGTTTAGTGACAAACACTGTGATAGAAATTCTGTTATCTGTAATAAGAATAACAGACACTTTCTAGTTGACAACTCTGATGTATTAATGGGAAAATGAATTGTGATTTGGAATACATTGAGTTAAATCAGCTGTAGATTGGACTTCTTGCTATGTCACTCCATATTATTTTCAAACAGTGTAAATTACTAAGAACAACTAAAAGTTCAAAAGGATTTAATATCATGTAATGTTGGGAAAAAATATACTTAATGGCACATTAATTAATGCTGGATTCAAATTGAATTCTATGAGTGTCTACAAATGCATCATGGGAGTTAGTTTTAATCTGTGCAACTGCAGTGAATAAAATAAATTAATGATAGGGCACAGAAAATGCTGTCAAATGTGTTATTCCATCTTACAGGAAAGCAACTGCTTATGAAAAATTTCTCTGCAGGCAAAGGAAACTCATAATTGACAGCAAAAAGGTAGAAAGGAAGACAGTGTCATAAGTTTTATGGAAGCTTTTACCCAGAACGCTAAATTGGGAAAGCTTCCCTTCCACACTTTGACCTCAAGGAAACTATTGGATCCCTTTTTTGTGTGTCTGAAGTTCACTAATGGAGTGGTACTGAAAAAGATGGAAACTTAGGCAGTAAGTCCTTTCTTCAGGAGGCATTACACATGTGCATGCACATGCAAAGAGAAGACCTCATGGAGGCATGCCTTTAACTGCACAAATTGCTTTATTTGATGGCCACTGTGAGAGATCCTGGCTATTAGGACCCACTTGAGGGCCAGGATCCCTCCAAGGAGTAAACTCATCTTACTGACCCCAACAGTCCTGACTTCTTTATCTAATTCCATCAACTCCTTAAGTAATAACTGGCAAATCATCTCTCCTTTCTGTGTTCAGATTCCTGAATTTTAATTTGTTATCCAGTTCTCTTTTCTCCCCTTTGTGTTTTCTCCTGAAAAGCTTCCGTCTCCCCAACCTGATGCAAACTCATCCCTTCAGACTCCTCGTTATCATGTTACCTGTAACTCTGGCCTGATATCTCTGTCGCACTCTGTGTGATTATACAGGACGGGGGTTTCTCAAAGGCTTCTTATCCTACTCGGGTGCCTGCAGCTCTCTTGAACAAATTCCTCAGGCTTGGTTTGGAGTTAATCCCAGTTACACAAGGGTGTATCTGGGAATGAGAACCAGCTAATATGAAAATAAATGCTAGTGGGAAAGATGTGCAAATTCATTTGAAAATGTTAGGCAAATGTCAGTTTATATTTTAAGCTAAAATGCAAACATATCCAATCCTTTTTTATAGTTTACAGATAAAATTGTATGTATTTACCATGTACAACATGTTTTGAAGTATGTATACATTGTGGAATGGCTAAACCTAGCTAATTGACATATGCATTACCTCATTATTGTGGTCAAATATATCCCATCTTGATTTCACCTTAACCACTTACTAAAAGTGAGTGAAATTATTGGTGTGTTTATGGATTTTTCTGGCAGGTGTTTTCCCCCTTCCATGAAATACATTAGGTTATTAAATCTTTCAATAAATTATTGTGAATCACACAGGATTAAATAGGAATTATAGGTTTTTCTTATTCTACACAAACTGCGTGGAGATATAGGCATGACAGGCAGTTTAGATATTCCCTGAATGGGTCTCTTATGATTAAGACAAAAACAGGCCTTTGAGCTTTGAAATAGAAAGAAAGAAGCAAATCTCACATTCACTCATTGTCTCTCACTAGTGGATTCATATGTTTAGCATTTTGTAAAAATAAGTAAAAACAAAAAATTTACTTTGTAAAAAATAAAGTATGAGAAAAGGGCTCAACAGAGAGGAAAATATATACTCAATCTTAAAGAAATGCTTGCCTTTAGTAAGTTAAGTGTTGTATTTTATTTCCTGTAACAAATGCATATACTTTAGGGAGTTTCTCAATTTAAATCCACCACATAAAATTTGGAGAATATATTGGAAAATGATTATCCCTGGAATGTATCCCAGGATACTGCATACTAAAGGTTTCCCAGGCAAGTTCATTTTGATTTAAGCCTAAACCCAATATCAGATACTTTTAAAGGCTATGAATAGACTTGTTATTCATCAGGGTAGGATTTTCTAGAAGTTATTTATACTACATAAAATATCCCATCCTTAATACCTAAACCTGAACTAAAACTAAACCTGCAGGGTATTCATGACCATTCATGCAAAGTTATAATTATGCAAAAAAGTGCACCCCTGCATATTAAAAATGAAAAACAGTTTCCCTAACCAAGTCTCTGCTTACTTATTAAGACAGTCAGGCTTCAGCAATAAAAAGCTTTCCTTCAAGAAACTCAGTATGCTTAGTAAGCATCTGTGCCTCACTTCCCTGAGGGAAAGTCTACCTTCCTAGCCTACTTCTTTCTCTGCCCTTCAAATTCTTCACTCCAGTTGATTACTTTCCCTCATTTTCCTAGGAATATGCTGATTTTTCTGTCCCGCATTCTTCTCTGACCATGTATCATTATAGGACATGCTTATATTTTCTCTCTACCATGGCGCCCTGGCATATCACCCCAAATTTCCCTCCTTCAGCTGATTTATTGGTCTACATCACTCATTTGGCCTCTACCATTAATGCCCAATTATTGTTGATTTTATTTGCATTAATTTTTCTCTCCATTCATACAGCAAACTTACTGAACTGATTTTTTAAATCTTCCCACCTTCTATTATAGTGCCTTGTATATTATATATACTGAATAGATATTAGTTTTTTATTGATTGAAAGAATACATCTAAGGGATTAAAGATACCCTGAACATTTCACACAAACATTCATATTCTTGGAGTCCAGTTTGGGCTCTGCTTAGACTGAGATGTTAGCTATGTGTTCAAACCCCATAAGTCTGGAATACTACTACTCAATCGATGCCCTGCAGACCCCTGCTAGAACATGAACTGTTCGCTAGTGGTCCCTGCCAAGATAAGAAGGCTACATTAGGATGTAAACAAACTATGTCAATTAACACACTACAGAGTTCAGCTGACATTTTATTTATTTATTTTTATTTTTGTCATTTTTTATTAATAGTTTATTGAGGTTTAATTGATACATAAAAATTGCACACATTTAATGTGTTCTTACAAAAAAAAAAAACCCAAAACCAAAACTCCAGAATGCCCCCAAAACACACACACAAACACACATGCAAGAACGCAAGGAAATTTTTGGAGGCAATGGATATGTTTAGTACCTTGCTTGTAGTGATGGTATCATGGGTGCATGCTTATGTCCAAACTCATCAAGTTGGCACTTTTTTTTTAAAAAGCAAAGTTTTCTTGATGAAGAAAGCCTTGACATAGTGAGAAACACAGTGATAGAAATTCTATGATTATAGTGAGGATAACAGACATATTCTAGTTGACAACTGAGATATATTAATGGGAAAAGGAATTGTGATTCATTTGATTTGCATTCCAGCCCAAGCTTCTTATCTTGTGTCGGACCTATAACAAGTAATTTATACCTCCTGTCACTTTGAGCAGCACTAGTCTTTGTGCTCCTTCCCTGCCTGACAGATTAGGGTGGGAACACATCACATGTATTTCATATAATGCTATGAAAAACTTTACTTTCTAGAATGTGTAATTTTCTTAAGCTTCAGTGTCTTCATTTATAAAATGGGGATAATCATATTTTCTTCACAGAATTGTCATCAGAATAAAAATTTTAATAATGTATGAAAAGTTTTTAGCCCAAGACCTGGTATATAGTAGCACTAAGAGAAAGGTGTCTGTGATAACTATTGAAGCTGTATCCTATATGCCATATGCCTTTCTAGTAGAATGTATTAGTTAATTATAAAATTTAACACATTTAACTTATGTATTTAATTATAAATATAATTAAAATAAACTCTTTAAGTCTACTGAATAAACTTTTGAGAAATCAATGCACAGTTTCTCATGGCAAGATACAGGCTTTGGGAGATATGAGCATGTTCTATCAAGACGTAAAGGTATCTTAATAAAGAAGGAAATCCTGCTATATGGGACAACATGGATGGATTTGGAATACATTATGCTAAGTGAAATAAGCCAGTCATAGAAGGACAAATACTGCATAATTCCACTTATATGAGGTATGTAAAATAGTCAAACACATAAAAGCAGAGAATAGAATGGTGGTTCCCAGGAGCTGGGGTGGAGAGGGAAATGGAGAGTCACTATATCTGCTCAATGTTGTGGACAACATTGTGTCCACATTGTTAACATAGTTAATAACAATGTATTGTACACTTAGAAATTTGTTAACAGGGTAGATCTCATGTTAAGTGTTCTTAACACAATTTTTTAAAATGGTGCATATAACTTCATAGGTACCTTTACGCAGTACTTTAAGTTCAAAATAGATGAAACTGTATTATGCATTATAGAAATTCTAAGATTAATTTTAAAATGATTAATAAAATAAACATATGTCCAATATGTCTATGTGTCCGAGATTGCTGGTGATCATTGTGTCTCAGACATTTGGTGTATACAGACCAAATGTACTATTTATAAAGCAGACATTGTGTAAAGCCTTTCGGTATGACCAAACTGGTTATTATACAGGAAGTAGATATTGATTCATCAAATATTTATTGAGCACCTATTCTGTGCCAGGCACTGTTCTAGGACATGGGAATTCAGCAATGAATAAAAGAGCCCCAAATTCCTGCCCTCACGGAGCTAATGTCTTGTTATTTTTTTTATCTGCTGTGGTTTATTGATCACAACAGCCCTTATCCTCAGACTCATTGGTACATCTGGGCCTCCACATGTCCAGAAGGTGTAGTCTGGATTAGTTGAGGTTTGGGCCATGCCTTTGTACTGCTATGTGACCTGCTCCTAGGCCTGGACGAATGGTCCTCCTTGGCTGAGGGACTGTGGACTGCAGGCAGTCATTGCTGGGGTGAGGGGTCAAGCTTTGTCAGCTCCCTCAGGGACTGGCTTCCTTGCCTTCCTAGGTTCGGCTGAGTGGCCAAACCCAAAGCAGCCCCTCACCCCTCACAGTCGTGCCATTGTTGAGCAGCCTCTGACTGCTCCAGCATCCATGGCCATCTTTCTCCTTCAGTTTCCTTTTCTATTCATTCACAGGAAAATAGTGTGATGGTTAATTTTATGTGTCAGCTTGATTGGGCTAAGGGGTTCCCAGATAGCTCATAAACATTATTTTTGGGTGTGTGTGTGAGGGTGTTCTGGAAGGGAATAGCATTTGAATTGGTAGACTGAGTAAAGAAGATCTACCCTCATCAATGTGGGTGAGCATCATTGAAGCTGTGGAGGGCTTAAATAGAGCAAAAAGGTGGAGAAAGGGGGGATTTGCTCTCTCTGCTTAAGCTGGGACATTTATCTTCCCCTGCCCTCAGGCATCAGACTTCCTGGTTCCTAGGCCTTTGGACTTGGACCAGGACTTACACCATTGGCCCCAGTTCTTGGGCTTTTGAGTTTAAACTGGAACTATACTACTGGCTTTCCTGGGCCTCCAGCTTGCAGATAGAAGGTCATGGAACTTCTCAGTCTCCGTATTTGCATAAGGCAGTCTCTCTTAAAAATTTTCTTTCTATATATCTCTGTATATCCCATTGGTTCTGTTTCTCTGGAAAACTTTGATCAATATGAACAGAATGCCACGTAATTTGGGCATTGCTTAAAGTGATTTGCTTATACCTTGGAGCAGTAACAGTAAGCCAGAAACTTGCAAGCCAAATTTCTTTTTTTCCTAATAAGATTTAAAAAAATATCTTTCCTGTGGGCATTTATAGACCACAATGTCCCTCTTAAATGTGTACAATATTCTTGTGGATATAAATTAAGTGCTTTAGGTACTGTTTAATTTCATGCAGCCATAATTAGCTATTTATGATTACCATTATGTACGCTGGCTCCTGACCATTATAAAAGTCCTGCTTAGCTCCACAGAGCAGTGATTTGATTATGTATTGAGCCCATCAGTTAGATCAGACTAGTTATTATGTGAAAGGAAAGATTGATTTCTTTGCTAAAAATAGAATTTCTTTTCTAATCCAGTGGAATCTCTTGAATTTTAAAATTTATTCACATGAAATCTCTATGAAATGAAATCTGGAAATATATATATATATATTTATATCCATTTTACAACTTGGAAAATTGTTATATGTGTATATACATATGATATTTTTCCCTCCTTGCATATTACAGAGTCTGGAACTATTAAAAACTTCCTTTTACAAGTCAACTGTAAATCAAATGCTAGGATGTAAGAACCATTTAATCAAATGCTAGGATGCAAGAAACTTTTAATTTTTATTTTTTAATGCTTAAAATAATGCTTTAATGCTTCAACTGTTTCTGAAGACATGTAAATAAATTATTGAAATTATTTTCTATATATTTGCCTTTTGCACTGAAAGATTTTGACTTGTAGATTCCATCTTTGCCAGTTTCCTTTTATATTGTTATTGAAACATATGCCATACATTCAGAATTAGAGTCTCCTCAAAGAAGATACACAAGTATTTATGGCTTGTATCAAAAATATTAGTATTAACGTTGACATCTTTGGTGATAGTTCAGGGAAACAAAATAAGTAGAATGTTGTCAGATAAGATATTAATGTAATAATGAATAATCTAATAATTTAATTTCAGAATTATTTAATGCTTGATTAAATGTCATAAGTAAGACAGCAGTAAGATAACAAAAAAATGAAGTATCTGCTTTTTCATTGGTAATTATGTAAAATCAAAATCAACGAGGTCTTAAGTAAGGGCCCTTGGGCTAAGGTGAAGGAATTAGGCTGATTAGAATTTTAAGATATCTATTTATTGGACCTTCTTCTACATGCACACTGCTAAGAGCTCACTAAATTTTAATGTTTCATTACTACTAAACAAAAACATAAAGGACATAGGAAGTTATTTACAGTTCCTACTAAGGACTCTTTGATGCCTAAAAATAGATGCTAAGCTCAAATGACAGGCCCCTGGCTAGAGCCCTAGGTCACTTCATGCATTTGAGAATTTCTGCACAGGCGTGTGTTCCAGCATCACTATAGAAACATGTGTCACTCAAGGAAACCATGACATGCATTGCTTTATGGTGTGTTCAAGCATAAACAGGGGCAGAATGAGTCATATCTGGATGATGAGTGACTGAGGGCCATTTGCAGGATGGAGTGAGGGTGTGAATCATCTGCGGGTGTCTTGGAAAAGGCAAAACATGTTATATGAGGTTCTAATTTTGAGACCTGGAATTTTACCATTGCAGATGTTGGTATCTTTTAGCATTCACAGTGGACTGATGTAATCTGCCACAAATCAAGATTGATTTTAGTCATCAGTTTTCAATCCTGAGATTTGCTGTCCAGCACACAGGACTTATACTCAGTCTTTCACTGGGTCCTAGGTCCCTTCTTCTTTCTGCTGCTGGAAAGTGCAGAGTAAAATCTGGAAAGTGTTAGAATACTGCCACGAATGTAGCAGCAAATTTCCGAGATCAACAATTCTTAAACATAATGTTACAACGTACTGGTTTAGCCAGATCAGTTGTAGAGTGTATCACAAAATAAACAATGACTAATACACGTAAGTGTCTCAGTAATCCCACCTATGGGTGCAAATAGGGGCATTATTATTTATATTTCATGGTTTGTGACCTATCTGCCCATCCCACCCCAGAAGTTCAACTGCAGAACGTTTATCTCTGTATCACAGCTACCAGTAGCCACATGTTTTCCCTGTTGCTCCTGGCATCTCTGGAGTATCTCACGTATGCTCCAAGCCAGTAGCCTCGTACAGTCCTCTCATGAACACTCCTCCCCTTGCCTAAGGAACTTTCCCCTGGTGCTCCCACTCCCCAGGTGCTGAATAATGTGCTGTCCTATTGTCTCCCCTCTGTCCCTGGAGCTGTCTTGCATTTGATTCTGAATTAGCGGGGGCCTGCTCCCAAGTTGGTGTTCAGCTTGGTCCCCAAGTTCCAGAGCTGCAGGACTCAGGCTCCGAGTCTCCTGTGGAAAATACCCTTAAGCTTCTGCTTTCTGCCATCTCTTGGGCATCAGATGTAGTGTGTGGGACCAGGACACCCCATTGTCCTTGCCAAGGGCCTGGCTTCCCTATCTCTTACCTGCAATGTATATAATAATAACAGCTGTTACCCAGAGACCCTCTTACCTCATGCTTATCAAATGAAATCAAGCTGGGCCTGGACGATGTCCAACGATCGGTCTAGCGTAGTAAGGTGACACTGCTCAGCTTAAACCAAGATGTAAAAATCCATAGAGCTATTTGGACCAGTAAGGTTTCAGTGTATTTGGGGATTAGGCAAGTGTGGAATGAGTGAGGAAAGAAGAGTACAAAATATGGGACAAGAAAATTAATTATTTTGGATCCAAACCATTAAGGCCCTTGAATACCACACTGTTTGAATATTATTTGGTAGATAAATGAAATTCTTAAAAATTTTTAAATACATGTGAGTAACGTGGTTAGTTCTTTCTTTTACTTTTATTTTTAAAAGATGTTCTCAGCAGCAATGCAAGAAAGATTAACCTGGGTGCATGCAATGAATCTAATGCAAAGATTAATACAATAGTCAAAGAAAGAAATGATGACAGCCTGATAAAAGCCACACATCTGTGTTAATAAGAATGCTAATATTTATTGTTTACTACATGGCAGGTGCCAAACTGAAACCTAAAGAGACCAAAAAGAAAAAAAAGTTATTAAAAGCATGAACACTTCAGTCAGAGTGTCTGGGTTTGAATCTTGGCTGACTACTTACTATCTGTGCGACCTTGGATGAATTATTAAATCTCTCTGTTTCTCAATGTTCTCATCTATAAAATGGGAGCAATAATAGGACTTATCTGATAGGTTGTTGTGATAATTATATGAGTTTATATATATAAAGTACTTAGAATAGTGCCTGGCCATAGACTTACTCCTATTCTTATCATCATTGTTTTCCAAGATCATATAGCTAAAAAAATAAATAAATAACAATGGAGCTGGAATTTAAATTTTGATTGTCAGACCTCAAAGTCCACACTCTCCAATACTCTGAGAATGCTACAGAGAAGAACATATCAGAGTGAGAATGAGAGCAATAACACAAATAAAATATAAAGAATAAGGTAGAGAAGAGTGTCCAGAATGACTTTGGAGGCTTCTTATTTGGACACCTATCAAGGAGAGAGGGCAAAATATAAAATTAAGAGAAGAAAATCTTCTTGAAGAAGGAAGTGATTAATAATGGTCGTATGCAGTGGCATATGGCAAGCTCAATTAGTGCAAACAAGTGATTGGATTTCCAAAAGGGACAGATGGAAGGAGAAATCTGTACCCTTGATCAAAGAATTATACTCACTTAACTCAGAAGTTAAAATTTCTTGGCAGAACGTAGCATTGGTCAGGGAGGGAGGGAATTCTTACCTAGCAAATGGAATGAAGCATTGTGATCCCAATGGTAAATGGCAGAGGTTAACTGCTGTTGTTAACCACTATTCTCTTTGCTTTTGGATGGATACACTTATATTAAACTCTGTGAATTTTAATTTTATGATTCCAAATTTCTTTTATAGAAGCCCAGTATTTTTGCATGCTTGTCATATTTCCAGATGATTAAGTGGACCTGAGAAAAATATTGACCAAGATGAATCTGATGGATTTGTTTATAAGATTTTTTCAAAAGAGCTTTAAAGTCAATAGTATACTGATGCAAAACTAGAGTTTCATTTTCTCACTGTTAAAATAACAAACTTTTCTTTGAATATTGGTCTGCTCTTCGATTATTGGTCCATAAGGAGTTGTAAAAGTTTTTTCTTTATCTTTTGAGTAATTCACCCATAAGGCACAGATTCTGTGTTTCATCAGAATAATTTCCTGTGCTTTATGTTGAGATGACTCTGTCCTTGATTATCCAAGAGTACCAAGACTTATCACTTTTGAAAGGGCTAAATGTTTATATAATCATGTCACCTCCTATCTTTACTTTTGAAACCATTTTTTGTCACTTTGATTAAATAGTAGTCAAGTATTATTCCTCAGTGACTCATGATCCTTTTTAAGCAAGTGTTCAAACCTTCCAACAATTTTTTATATTTTTGTCTCATCTAAATAAAATTCTAAATGAAATCTTCTTGATCTCAAATGAACTTTGAGGGCTTCTGGAAAATCACAAAGGATCTTTCATCTTGTAAAAAACAGGGGCAAAAATAATTTGATTTAGTTGATATGTTGAATTGCATGGGAAACATTGTCAAATAAGAAATGCTTAACCTTTCCTAAGGTAAATTCGTATGGATAAAACATTATTAATATAAATGTATGAGGTTCCTAGAAATTTGTCAATGTCTCACTGTACCTATTTCCTGGTGCTGCTTTGCCTGAAATTAAACAACAGTATAGTGTTATGTCATAATTCCAATTATTTTTTTAAAAATTGTAAAAACAACCAAATACAAAAACCCTAATTTCCTTGCTAATCACATTTTTTTCAAATAAATTCCTCATCAGATTTTTAACCAGGGCCATTTTAAGTCTTTCATCATCCACAGATAGTTTTTTTTTACTCTACAGGGTCAATAAAAATACTTGCTATAAGCTAGAGCCCAGAATGCTTCATCTTCAACAAAAAGAGAATGTTTATGAGATCTGTGGAAAGGACTATACCAGATACTTTGAGACACAAGTGTCTTATGGCATTATTTAAAAAATTTTGAGACCATATCCTTGGACTGAATCAGAATTTCTATATCTCTAGTGGAGAAGCTGATGGGTTCATGAGACAGCTAACCCATGATGAAGCAGAAAAGAATTAATACATAAGACTGAATGAACTAATGGAGGATGATTATAGGTCTTGTTTGTAATATTGCTGATGTTTTAATGTTCTATTTTCTGAGTATAAGGAATTCTTTTCTCTTTTTTCTTAAGCTATCTATAAATTATAACAACTTAATATGTTATACATTTGTAAACAGAAATGAAACATTTTTTACTCCCTGCCTGATCCCTTCAGAATTCAAAAACTCTTAATGAATATTCTTATTTTCGTGGCAATATAATTATTTGCATAGGTTCAATAGGAATCTGTCCTCTTTGTAACATGACATAATTGGAAACATTGTTTATATAACCAAGGCTTCAACTGGAATGTCATATTTGAGAATGATGCATAGAATCAGATACGGCCAGTTTTAAGGAAATCATGTTCACTTTATGCAGCTGGTGTTTACAAAGCCCACTCGGGAAAACTGGCCTGGTACCTGGCTTACAGAGTTCCCAACCTTAGAGATGAGTAAGGAGGGTCACTTCCTGGCAGACTTAAGAATCTTAGGATATTTTGGGGACCTAAAGAAGAGGAGTGTTCAACTAAATCTATAGGTACTGCAGTGAAATGTATGATGAGTAGTAATTGGCTTGGCTCCCTAGCCAACAGGCTTTTAAAAGTCCAATTTGAGATTATTTCTGAAAACTTCCAGCAAACTCAGAAAGCTCTACGTGGTCAATTACCATTCCTGCTGCACCTATATAAATAATCAAGCCAAATTTAATGAGAACAGAATTATTTTGTGATTGAGAATAGTCTTAATTTGATTATTTTTGATCAAAGGAAGGGAGACTGTAGAGAGAAATTTTATATTTCAATAAAAATCTATAGCATACCCTTGTGGGTTATCACATGGTTTTATTTATTGTCTTTGCGCTATTTTTCACCTATTTGTAAACTGCATAGTTTTGTTACTTACCTATAAGTTACACTCAATCCTGTCATCTTGCACACTTGCCAAACCTTATCAAATTTTAAATTTTTTGAAGTTTCCTTCAATATCTGGTTACAAGTCTCCAAAGCAACATTTTTAAATTTTTCTCCCACCCTCCTGACTTGACATTACTGAGAAATAAAACCTGACTCCACAGATTCTTCTTGGGACTCTAGGTTGTTTCATGACTGGCCTTTTCCACCAGGATCTGAAGAAGCCTGTAAACTGAAGCTGGATGACTTGAAGTGTGTATCACAGAAGATCATGTGTGGGCAAACTTTGTGCCTGGAGCTACCGTTTTGTGGGCCACTTAGGAAACTCATCGGAACTCCTGGATCTTCCATACTCTGTTGCTGGAAATAACCATGACTGTGGACAATCTTCCTGAAACCTCTCTGATTCTATGCCATCACCAAAAAACATTCAGACTGCAAAGTAGGAAATTTATTGGATTGCCACTGCCATCTTCACTCCACCATTGAAATACACTTCAAGCTCCATGTCTAGGAGTCTTCTCACCTGGGTGCCCTCTGGTCTCAGAAACTGGGCTGAATCTTTTCTTTTTTTGTTTATTTCCATAGAAACCCCCTACACTAAATGACGGATTGCTTGCACTATCCAGCAAGCATTTTCTACTGCCAAGTCTCAGCCGATGGTTCAACTAGTCCTTCAACAACAGAAACCTGCTAAAATGAACTATATGGACTAACTTTCCTAAGTTATTTAATAGTCAACTTGGTTTATCTTGAACAAATCGGGGAACTGACAAAGACAGCCTTAATATTCCCCTTAGCTTGACTCAACTTTATACTGAGTTCTCTATGTCTTTAGCTCCCTGATCTGCTTTTTCCTTAGAGCATTTACTTTAAAAAACTTGTAATTGTAAAATATTTCTCTATCTACCTTTTTGAGATGTAAATCTTTTTTTTTTTTTTAAAGCTTCTTCTCAGTTTTACAACCCAGAACTGTCTTTCTCAAAAGCCTGGGAGCCATCTCTTTGAAATGCAATCATCAATAAAAATAGAGCTCCTATCTTCTAGTTTCTGTGGGAGAGTAGGAGCCTAACTTAAGTGGGCACCTTAATCCAAGTTGTAACACTACTTCCTGCCACAAAGATACAAGAAAGGTTACTTTTCCTTTGTGAAAAGTCAGTTAGCAAACACAGATGGCCTGTGTTCTCTGCTCACCCCAGCATTTAAAAATACTTCTCTTCTTTGTTTCAGTGGGGTTGAATTTAGAGTGTATTCTAGTCTCCCTCCCCTATTGGCAATAGCGTTAAATAAAGTGTTTATTGTTTGGTTAATGTTGTCAATTTTTGCTTTGACAATATAAAACCTACAAAAACCTTTCAAATGACCTCATATAGCCTCAGATATTATATCGAATATATAAATTATTTTGGACCCACAAATTTAAAATTAAGCAGAGTTTAAAATTAAGTAGACTATGAGCAACAAACCTTTTTAACCCCAATTAAAAATATGTCTCATGATACAGGTAAGTATTTTAAAATTTACCTGGGGCTTCATATTACCAGATGGATTGTGGTTCTTTTTCAATCCAAGCAGGATTCTTAGCCATTTGGCCAAAACTAATGTTTTATTTGTATTGTCTTTTTCCCCCTGAAGTAATGAAGTTAGGATTCCTAAAAACCTGAATCCTGCTTCCTCCTATAAACATTAGCACTTACCCAAGTTCCTGAAAGTCTTATAAAAGGTAGAGCTCTGATTACAAACCTGGACTCCTGCCTTGTCTAGCTGCAAAGGCATACATGTGCGCCCTAACGTTTCCTTTTACTCTTTATTTTAATGCTTAACCTGGAGGCAAACTTATGAAGCTGCTTCATGGTTTAGCACCAACAAAATATTAAAAAAAAAGAAAGGGCAGGTGGAATGACGCAAGAGAGAGCAGGAGGAGGATGTATACCCTAGAGAAGAGTATGTTTGCATCAGCTCGGTTCAATTTATAATTCTTGTCCACTGCCCAATAAAAGTTTTATGCCCCCTTCCCTTAACACCTAGGCATAATTTCTTTTCCTTAGGGGTAAATCTTCCACTGTATAGAAAGTGTCGTGAATAAAACCTGAACAATTTTCCATGAGAAATTTCTTTGGACTCCCATAATAATGACATTTATTTGCTGTTTTTAGCAGTTCTTCAGTGTTTAATTTTCTACTCTAACTCAAAACCTCTTATTTATTTTTTTACTTGTTCTTGGCCATCTCCTAAGTGCAAGATTTTCCACTTTTCTTTAGTTACATTAATTGAATCCTGAATTCAGAATTCAAAATGCATTTTTCTTAAATGTTATCTAGTGTAAATGTAAATTTAGTATTCCCACAGGTTTTAAAAAGAAAGATCACATGATCAATGCTTTATACATGAATTTTAGCATAATCAGACTATAAATGTCATTCTAATAAGACAGAAAGCCACAGTGATTCATTCCCCGAGGCAGGAAGTCTTCACAGAATTCAACAATTGCAGTGAGAGAATCCTGAGAGCTCCGGTTTTGTTTTCTTTGTGGCTTTATTTCTAAAACTGCACAAACTGTTTAAGCAATTATTCATTGCTTCTTTGCAGCCATTTCCTTCTTTATTAACAATTGACCTATCTGATAGTTTCATTAGTCACTGCACTTTAATGACTTTTTATGGCTTATATACTAAAAAGTAAAATTACATTTATCCACCTTGATATGATGGATCTGCTTTGAGAAATCTATAAAGAAAAAAGCAAAACCAAATAACTTTTCCTTGATGAACATACCGCCTTTTTATAAACTTGTTTGATTGTTAGGTCAGTCTCTCCTTATCTTCCTTATTTTTGTGTAACATCTATTTATACCCTGAAGTGATAGTATTCTAAGGAACACACTTCTGGAAATATTGAATTAGATGGACTCAGTCAAAAAATGAAATGGCTTCAGGCACCTTTTTTCATTAATATTCTTTTGTTCAAAATATACATTATAAGTTCAAAATTGTATACCACATGACAGTATTACAGCAGAGGTAATAAACAAAGAGAAACACACACTGCATTTGTCCTGATACTATGATTGAATTTTTAGGGTGTCTGTACTTTATTGGATCCAAAATTGGATCTTCAGCTTTGCATGTTCAGTGGTTGAATTTTATCAGTTGTAGTCATGTGCTGTAAAAATGAGTCATGTGACCAAACTCATGAGATTTCAATTTATAGAATGACTTATTTATTGATTATACATCTTTGTAGTTAACAGAAGTATTTTATATAACATAACATTTTCCAAAACGTTTCTTTCATCTGTGATAAAAGAATTTCTTTGTTGAAGTTCCTGTCAGAGATTTTATTTCATTAAATGCATTGTGATTATTCCAAGAGGAAAACAGAGTATACAACTTGAGAGATTGAATATCAAAATGGACAATGGCCAGACCATATATGAAAATAGAATTCAGACATACAACCTCTGCAGCAACCGGCCTGGGAAGACAAACCACAACCTCTACAACAATTGGCCTGATACTCTATGGGTAAAAGAGGAAGAAGATGAAACTATAGGAGGTTATTATGGACACTCTAGAAAATATCTTCTGACATATGGGAGTTAAAGAAAGTACCAATGTAATAACAGACCTTTATTCTCACTTTGTCAATGGAATTAAACCTGAAATCAGAGACCTAATTAGAAAACAGAAATTAGAATGGAACATAATCTTTTATATGAACTACAAATCTGGAAGAACATTTTTAAATGTCTCTAGAACACAACAAGAAAGACCCCTAAATAAATTTATAGTCCTACAGAGTAAAAAGGTAGGTGGCTCATTTCCCAACAGACCACCTACTAACAAGGACACTGATAGATATTATAAATAAAATGAACACTAGGAAAAGAAAAGATTGACCCATTTATAAATGAAAAACAAGACAAAGAAAATCCCTCAATTCAGATCAGTGAGGGTGCTCTGAGAAAGGAAAAAACACTTAAACACCCAAGGTGAATTAACTATAAATGTAGATGATCAATTTCATCAATTCCTGGTAGATACTGGCACTACTCATTCTATGTCAAATCCTGTCACCTTTGCTCCATTTCTTCCTTGAAGTAAACATACCCCATGGGTAGTAGGTATTCCAAATAACCCAGACTTTTCCTTTCTCTTAGTCCTTAACTGTAACCCTTGGGTCCTTGACCAAAAAACATTTTTCCTGCTATGACACCACTACTGGAAATTTAACAGGGATAAACTTACTATGCAAATGGAATTGTAACATTAAATGCATACCAGAGGGACTATTTCTTGAGGTTCCACAAGACTCTTCTATTCATAATCAAGTGTGCCCGCTGTGGATATACCTTTGCTTCTCCATTATATTTGATTCCTGGTTGCTGACTATCCATAATGGCTCTATTTCTCTTTTATTTCCTCTTTACAATGATTGTTAGGTCAGAACAAACACATTCTAATGCCATTCTTAGATTACCCCAAATAGTAGCTACTGTTCTCAGTCTTACAGACTGCTGTACATGCCTTCTATCACCAGACCCCCGTGATAAAAACCTCTGGGTGATGCTGGCCTCATCAAACAAGACCATATGGAATTACAGCCAATGACATTTCCACTTGCACCTACACAGATAAATGACCTTAAAAATCAACATGTGACTTTGTTAGTTCCCCTTTTTCTCAGGCAAAGAACTAATTATTACAACAGATGAATCAGAGGTAATATAAATTTGAATTCAACAACTTTCATTGGATGATGGGCCACAAATTTGCCACCTAAAATAGACTAACAGAGATTCAAATATGTAACCAAGCTAATGTAAGTCCTTGGTGCTGATATCCTGTTGTGAATAACTCCTTTTTTCTTGTGTCATTACTGGTTACGACTTTCTTTAGGCCAGAAGGTCTGGTCCATTTTCCTTGGACTCACATCCAGTGCCATTTGGGAATAGTATTCTGAAACCTAATTCTATAGATCACCAAGGCTAGAATTTCCCACTTAGATATAACCTCCAAAATGAGACTAGCCTTGATTATTTAGGTACTTTATCTGGAAGGATTATTGATTTCAATCTTTATAAAAATAATCAGAGCAGTGTTCCCAAGGTTGAAATCTTACAAATAGAAAAGACTGAAAGAAACTTATCACTAATTCTGGCAGAATTTATTAATAATACCACCTCTTCCTTAGATGGACTACAGATCATTCTCAACTTATTGGCATGAGTAGCTCTAGCTTTCTTGCTGGCTGGTCATGGTGGCATCTGTACAATTGCTAATATTTCTTGCTGTACTTGGATTAATGAAACAGACAAGGTATAATAGGTTATTCCTCACCTTAAGTAAAAAGCTACTTGGCTCTCTAAGTTTGATTTATTCTCTTGGCCCAGGTTGGACAATCAAGGTCCCTAGTTCCAAAGTGTTTTACAAGGATTATCAATTGTTCTTGTTTTTGTCATAGTGGTCATGATGCCTGTCCATCACACGCTATCCAGAGTTATAAGTGCTTCTATGCTGCCACTGTCTTATCAGATGATCTCCAAGATGACATAACAACAAAAAGGTCAAGAAGCTCTCACAATTCAGCTGACTATGGAGGCAACTGGCTAACGCCCGAGTGATATTTTAGCAGCTAACTTGATTAGACTCAGACTGCAAACAATTTTTTATCTCTAGTGCCAGCTCACATCTCACTTCAGTTCTTTTATTTTTAGCTGAGTTGCTCATATTCTACCCTGTGTATTCACAGTTCAAGGGTCAACTAGGGAGTTAGGCAGAGTTTATACAAGGTACTGCGGCTTGTCTTCTCAGGAGCTCTCCTTTGTGGGATTCCCCTCTCACTTTTTGTAGGCTGTGGTTGCTCTAGATGCTGTCCTCTGAATGTTCATGCCAGAAAAATGTCTTCCTTATCAAAGTTTTAGCAGTTCTATGTCCTATAGGGCCCGTGCCCTGTCCTCAAGCTAGTACTATAAAAATGAGAAATTTACTGAATGCCTGCCCTTTCTTTCATGATTCAACCCTCTCCTAAATCTTCCAGCTGTTTTTCACTCTCCAAAAGCCTCAGATAGTTGCTTTATTTTTTTTTCCCCAGAGTTTATTGCTATTATCTTTGAGAGCCAATCTATTAGGAGCTTACTCTGCCACACCAAAGGAAGGAAATCCTGGAATAGTTAAGTATCGTGTGGATTGGGGAAGTCTAGATTTATTATCTTTCTATATGGTTGTCAATTATATATCTTAAATATGGAGAAAAGGCCATTCTTTCCTCACTGCATTGGAATGACCCTGCATGTAGAATGGCTCTATGTGAGTGTCTGTATTTTAGTTCTTTATTCCGTTCTTTTTCTGTTCCATTGGTCTATTTATCAATCCTTGTTTAATATCATACTGTCATGATTACTATATCTTTGCAATAATCTTGATATGTGAAAATTTTGATGTCTCAAGCTTTGTTATCCTTACTTAGGGTTATATTTGCTATTATTTTTGCCCTTTGTACTTCCATATAAGTTTTAGAATGAGCTGGTCAATTTCTACAAAAAAATTCTACTTGGAGTTTGATTGGGATTATGTTGGATCTATAATCCCATTGTTGGGATTATAGGATTATTGGCATCTTTTCATTATTGAGTCTCTCAGTTCATGGTATTCATCTAAGACTTCTGAAGTTTTTTTTTTTTAACTACATAACTTCTGTCTCCAACAAGTTGCTTTTATTTTCCTTTTTTGACTGATTTTTATGTCCGTCTCCCACTGAGAGTTTAAAAGCTGATCAAAAGTTCTGAACAAATGGGTTGATTTGTTGACTTTAGCCTATTCTGGTAGAGTGATCAGCTAGGTTGTTTGAGGAACTCCAATATCCAGTATCTTTAGATATTTTCTTTTGGCCGATCACTTTTCTTAAATATATTCTCTTTGGAGGATGTCTGCCAGAGTTTTGGGAAGGGTAAGAGAAGTTGGGGATCTCGGTATACAATCTGCATAAGGTCACTTAACCCACCTATTTTTTGTTACAGTATCAAAGGCCTTAACTTTGCCTTGCATTCCCCAGGCTAGATACCCTGTTGTTTTATTCTCTCCAGTCCTAAACTATCGGGTGTAGGGTAGAATCAGTTGCTCAGAAACATGATAGTGAGAGTGTGTAGACAAATCCTTTCATGTGATTTTCATTATATTGGTCTTATTGAGCATTCCCATTGTCCTTCATTGCAGGGGCATTTTGTACCGCCAGTTGTCAAGGCTTTGAACACCTGCGGTGAAAATTAGGTTGTTCTCAGTTTTTACCCTTACTGGCTTAGTATTCACCTCTGTGCTCTGCTAAATTGCTTGACATCTCCTTTCCAGCTTCCAAAATTTTGTGTTATGTTGAATCTTTTTCTCTTCTCACTGTCCTGTGGTTTATCTTTTTAAATCTCTTTTTAAAATCCCTTACTGTAGTTTTAGTTGCATTTGGGAAGGAGTAAAATATGATGCATTTGTTTAACCAGCCATCTTAATTTGGAATGTGACATCTCCACTCTCAGGGACGTTCCTAGACTCCTTACTGAGGATGTGTTTAACACCATAGTTACACCATCATTATACTTACAAGTAGACACTTAAGTCGGCTCTGTTCTAAAAAATGTGTTACACAACCGTCCATCTTATAATGATTCTTATGCCACATTGAAGGGGAAAATTTCTGATGTTTTTCTAAAATTTCATATATATAATGATTAGATCATATGTTTCCCTCAGCACCATGTACACACACCCCCCCCACCACATGGACTTCATTATTTAGTTTTAATTTATGATATTAGAATTGTTTGGGATTACATAAAAACCATTTCAGAAGTCACTTAAGTTTCAACAGTATTAAAAACAGCACTATTTTTGAAGTTAACAAGCAATTGATCAAATTCTTGTGGGAACCTTCGGCCTCAAGGCCACATGTGGCCTTTCAGATGCCCAAGTGCAGCCCCTCAGCTGAATCCAAACTTCACAGAACAAATCTCTTTATTAAAAGGATTTGTTCTGTAAAATTTGGATTTAGTCAAAAGGCTGCACTCAAGGATCCAGAAGGCTACATGTGGCCCCAAAGCTGCAGGTTCCCCACCCTCGAGAATTTCATCAATTGCTTGTTTACTTCAAAAATAATGCTGTTGAAAGACATTGGCGGGGATTAAGGCCAGAGAGGCTTGGAGACCAGCAAGAAGGGTGAGTGGATTGGCTAACACACCCCTCCCTTGCATCTCACCAGGGCTTTTGCCTTCCCCAGGGGACCTCAACCCCTCAGATTCTGTCTTGCTCATACCCACACAGACATTTCCAAACTCTGGCCCAGATTGCAGAGCTACAGGGGTCCAGTGTGTCCCGGGTGACTCCAGAGCTCCATCCTTCTGGGTGGACTGCCTCCCAGAGAGAGTATTGAAGACCAGAGGGTGGACTTTTCTTCACCTAGACTCTTTTTTGCCCCTTCCCCTCCCCCACCTACAGCTGCCAAGAGAGACAATTGAGCCATCACACGGAGGCTTCCACAGGGAATGGGGCTCAGACCATTCCTTTTGGGGTCCTGCAGCAGACTGAGGGGTGTTTGGACTGTGAGCTCCCTGCATGCTGGCCCTCCCTGGTGCTGCTTGCCCGGTGACTCCACCAGAGTGGGACACACCCCAAGGTGGAAGGGCATTGAATCAGCTTGGGCACCCTGTGAGAGAGACCTAGGACCAGTATCCTTCTCCCTGGCTTGGTCAGGGTTTGATGTCCAGGGCCCGGGGGACAGACACACAGGCCAGATCCTGTATACTCCGGTCTCAATTGCATTGCTCGGGGGTATAGAGGGGTATTTGTGAATTAGTCTTGCGACTTGTGCGTGCCTGTAAGAGCAGATCAGGGGTGAGAGTGCAAAGTGGGTCCTAGCTGCAGCGTGCTTGTGGGGCACCACTCCTCCCACAGTGGGGCCGAGTGTGCAGCTCAGGCTGGGATCCTGGGCAGGGAACCTCCCAGCCCACATCACAGTCGTGGGGAGCTCAGCTGGCTTGAGGTCCTGCCTGCCAGCAGAGGCCCGGAAGAAGCCGTGGAATAGGGGAAGGTGGAAAGGAGTGAAGCCTGCTCCAGATGCCAGACATAAGGTCTCAGACAGCCCCTCCTCCACAGGCAGACTTTTTGGCTGAGTGGGACCACTTCAGCCCCACCCTGGCAGCTTTGCCCAGAGGCAGGGAACAGACCTTTGACCCCTGCTAAAAGCATCTGTGGAGCTTGAGGGTGGGCTCACCCATCCCAGACATGCCCAGCCTCACTCCCCCACCCCTCCCTGCTGAGGTGGAGAATAAGGACACACCTGGAAGTTCCAGGGCCCCACCCACCACCTGGGGCATCAGAGTGCTTCTCCTGAGGGGCTGGAGCTGGTCACAGGACCCTAAAACAACACTGCAGCTTGTTCCTCCCGGCAAGTGCCACCTACTGACAGGGAAGTCAATTTGCAGCATTTACTGACTCATCATGCAGAGTGGGGTCGATTCTCACCCACAAGCACCACCTATTGGCTCAGATATTAACCTGTGCATGTCATTATCTAAACAAAAGAAAATCCAAAGGTAAGAAGCAACAGCTGCTCCAGATGGGAAGGAATCAGTGGAAGAACTCTGGAAGTATGAAGAATCAAAGAGAAAGGACACCCACAAAAGGGAACACCAGTTCTCCAGCCATGGACACCCACCAAAGTCAGAACACTGAAATGACAGATGAAGAATTTTGAACATGGATTGTAAGGAAACTCAATGAAATGAAAGATAAAATGGAAACCCAACAGAAAGAAACCACAAAAATCATGCAGGAAATGAATGAAAAATTCACTAAAGAAATTGAAATATTAAAGAAAAATCAAATGGAACTTCTGGAAATAAAAAATTCATTCAAGAAATTACAAAACACAGTGAAAAACCTTAAGAATAGGTTAGATCAAGCAGAAGAAAGAATCTCAGAGCTTGAAGACAACACCTTTCATTTCAACAAGTCAGTCGCAGAGATAGAGCAGAGAAATAACAGAAAAGAGCAAAGCCTATAAGAAATATGTGATTATGTGAAGAGGCCTAACATAAGAATCATAAGCATCCCTGAGGTTGAAGAAGAAAATACACAAGGCTTGGATAATCTATTTGAGGAAATAATAGAGGAAAATTTCCCTGGATTTTCTAGAAATCTAGATAGCCAGTTACAAGAAGCTCAAATGACTCCTGGGAGATTCATCACAAAGAGGAAAACATCACAACCCATAGTCATCAGACTGGCCAAATAAACACAAAAGAGACCCTCCTATGAACAATAAGGTGAAAGCAGCATGTAACTTACAAAGGAAAACCCATCAGACTAACTGATGGGTCATTTCTACCCCAAAATCACTGAATATACATTCTTCTCATCAGTTCATGGGACATCCTCTAAGACTTACCATATCCTAGGTCACAACGCACAACTCAAGAAACTTTAAAAAATATATATTATACCATGCATCTTCTCAGACCACAGTGGAATAAAATTAGAAATCAACTCCAATAGAAACACTCATTTCTACACATAGTCATGGAAACTAAACAACCTACTGCTGAACTATTATTGGGTTGAGGAGGAAATTAAGATGGAAATCAAAAGATTCTTTGGACTAAATAATAAAGGGGACACAAGTTATCAAAATCTGTGGTACACAGCTAAAGCAGTCCTAAGAGAATAATTCATAGCCTTAAATGTGTGCATTCCAAAGATAGAAAGATCAGAAATAAACAATCTAATGAATTGACTCAAAGAACTGGAAATAGAAGAGCAAATCAATCCCAAAACCAGCAGAAAAAAAGAAATGACCAAGATCAGAGAAGAACTAAATGAAATCAATAACAAAAGAACTGTACAAAAGATTAATGAAACAAAAAGCTGGTTCTTTGAAAAGGTAAACAAAATTGACATGCTTCTTGCTAGACTAACCAGAAGCAGAAAAGAAAGGACTCTAATAAACTCAATCAGGAATGAAAAAGGAGAAATTACAACTGATAGCAGAGAAATACAAAATATCCTCTCTGGATACTATAAAAATCTCTATGCACATAAACTTGAAAACATGGAGGAAATGGACAAATTCTTAGAAACACACAGCCTCCCTAGGCTCATTCAGGAAGAAATAGAACTCCTACACAGACCAATATCAAGTACCGAAATTGAAGCAGCAATGAAAAACCTTCCCCCCCCAAAAAAAAAGCCAGGACCAGATGGTTTTACACCTGAATTCTACCAGACCTACAAAGAAAAACTGGTGCCTATCCTGCAGAAATTATTCCACAACATCGAGAAGGAAGGAATCCTCCCCAACATGTTTTATGAAGCCAACATCACCCTGTTACCAAAACTAGGAAAGGAGTTAACAAAAAAAGAAAACTACAGGTCAATATCCCTTATGAATATAGATGCAAAAATTCTCAATAAAATCCTAGCAAATCAAATTCGGCTGTTCATCAAAAAAATAATCCATCATGACCAAGTGGGTCATCCCAGAGACACAGGAATGGTTCAACATACACAAATCTATAAATGTACTTCACCACATAAACATAACTAAAAATAAAGACCATATGATCCTTTCAATAGATTCAGAAAAAGCATTTGACAAAATTCAGCACCCTTTATGATAAGAATGCTTAACAAAATAGGCATAGTTGGGACTTACCTCAAAATGATACAAGTCATATATGACAAACCCACAGCCAACATCATACTGAATGGGGAAAAATTGAAAGCATTTCTGCTTAGACCTGGAACCAGACAAGGTTGCCCACTATCACCACTTCTATTCAACATAGTGCTGGAAGTCCTAGCCAGAGCAGTCAGAGATGAGAAGGAAATTAAGGGCATCCAAATGGGGGCAGAAGAGATCAAACTATTGCTCTTTGCAGATGGTATGATCTTATATCTAGAAAACCCCAAAGATTCTGCCAAGAGACTACTGGAATTGATAAATAAGTTCAGCAAAGTCTCAGGTTGCAAAATCAATGTATGTCAATCAGTAGCATTCATATATGCCATCAACAGTCAAACTGAGAACCAAATCAAAGACTCAATACCTTTCACAGTAGCAACGAAGAAAATAAAATACCTAGGAATATATTTAACCAAGGAGGTGAGAGACCGCTACAGGAAGAACTATGAAACACTAAGGAAGGAAATAGCAGTGGACATAAACAGGTGGAAAATCATACCATGCTCATGGATCGGCAGAATCAACATTGTTAAAATGTCTATACTACCCAAAGTGATCTACAGATTCAATGCAATCCCTATTAAAATACCAACATCATTTTTTGCATATCTAGAAAAAATAATTCTATGCTTCATATAGAACCAGAAAAGACACTGTACAGCTAAAGAAACCTTAAGCAAAAAGAACAAATTGGGAGGCATCAATTTACCAGACTTCAAGCTCTACTACAAGGCTATAGTAATGAAAACAGCGTGGAACTGGAACAAGAACAGAGATATAGACCAACGGAGCAGGACTGAGAACCCAGATATAAAACCGTCCTCATATAGCCATCTGATCTTTGACACAGTAGACAAAAACATACACTGGGGAAAAGAATCCCTAGTCAATAAATGGTGCTAGGGAAATTGGATAGCCACATGTAGAAGATTGAAACAGGATCCACACCTTTCACTTTTCACAAAAATCAACTTACAATGGATAAGAGACTTAAGCCTAAGGCATGAAACCATAAGAATTCTAGAGGGAAATGTTTGAAAAACTCTTACAGACATCGGCCTAGGCAGAGAATTTATGAAGACCCCAAAAGCAATCACAGCAACAGCAAAAATAAATAAATGGGACCTGATCAAATTAAAAAGCTTTTGCAGAGCCAGAGAAACTATCACCAGAGTGAATAGACAACCTACAGAATGGGAGAAAATATTTGCATGCTATACATCTGATAAAGGGCTGATAACTAGAATCTATATATAACTCAGGATAATCGGCAAGAAAAAATCAAACAACCCCATTAAAAAGTGGGCAAAGGACATGAAAAGAAACTTTTCAAAAGAAGACACACTAATGCCCAAACAAACATACAAAAAATGCTCAACATCTCTAATCATCAGGGAAATGCAAATCAAAACCACAATGAGATATCACTTAACTCTAGTGAGATTGGCTTTTATCAAAAAGTTCTAAAACGACAAATGCTGGCATGGATGCTGAGAGATAGGAACACTCATACACTGCTGGTGGGACTGCAAACTCGTACAAACTCTATGGAAAGTAATATGGAGATACCTCAAAGAACTAAAAGTAGAACTACCATTTGATCCAGCAATCCTACTACTGGGCATCTACCCAATGGAAAAAAAGACATTCTGTAATAAAGACATCTGCACTCAAATGTTTATAGCAGCACAATTCACAATTGCAAAGATGTGGAAACAACCCAAGTACCCATCAATACATGAGTGGATTAATAAAATGTGGTATATGTATACCATGGAGTACTACTCACCCACAAAAAACAATTGTGAACTAACACCTTTTATATTATCCTGGATGGAGCTAGAGCCCATTCTCCTAAGTGAAGTATCACAAGAATGGAAAAACAAGCACCATGTGTACTCACCATCAAATTGGTAGTAATCGATCATCATTTATGTGCACATATGGAAGTAACACTCATCAGGGGCCAGGCAGGTGGGAGGGAGGAGAAGAGGATGGATATATTCACACCTAATGGGTGTGGTGCACACTGTCTGGGGGATGGGTATGCCTGTAGCTCTGACTCAGGTGGTGCAAAGGCAATATATGTAACCTCAATATTTGTACCCCTGTAATATTCTGAAATTAAAAAAAAAGAAATATAAAAACAATAAATGTAATTGCTTTGTCCATCAAAAGATAAAATAAAATAAAACAAAATAGGCAAACTCTTAAAAAAAGTAATGCTATTTTTAATACTGTAGAAATTTAAGTGACCTCTGAACTGGTTTTTATGTAATCCTAAACAGTTACTGTCATTGAGCTATAATTGCTCCCATAGTGATAGTCTTATTTCATAAGCTAATTTTATTTTTGTTCTAATTTTAAAATTGATATTATATTTAAATATGTAGTATCTTCTCATGTTTTAATTGATAGTTCTCTATTTATATTCCCCATGCCACTCTTCCACTTAGAATCATCAAATATCAGAGTTATGGAAGCTTTTTAAATAAATGATGTTATAGAGGTCCACATAGGTGATATGACTCTTGAGCCAAGTTAGATGTTTATTTGCTGAGTAGCAGGGAACCTGGAATTTTCTATCCCAGTTCAGGACTTTTTTTCATTGCACCAAAACTACCTCCTCTAAGTCAGTCTCGAGAGTTTCGTGCACTTAATTTTAAGTTCCTATCTCTATGGGGAAGGAAGTGTATATATTTACATGCTAATATGATAGCTTTTGCCTGTCTGAGAGACTGAACTTATTTATTCAAGAAATCATTAATTCACATCAATTATTTGTTTGCCTAGGTACTGAGGCCACAGCAATGGACAAGACAGCCAAGACCCCTGTTTTTCTAATGTGTAAATTGTACTTATATGGTCAGAAAGCATATAAGTAACAAATAAGTAAGGTAATTTTAGATGGAGGTAAGATATGGGGGTTGCAAATTTAGGATGATCATGAAAGCCTCTCTGAGGAGAGGAGGAAAGCCTTGCTATGGAGCATCACCTACATCTTCCCTGTTAGGACTGAAGCATTAATCTCCTAGGTCCTAGGAGCCTTACCTACCAACAACCCTCAGAGAATGTCCACAGATGAAAAGGATTGTCTCCCCCCAAACTGCAGCCTGAATCCAATGGCTGACTGATATGGGAGTTTAGATACTAAGCCACCTTGCCCCAGTTCAGGGCCATCCTCACTCCAGAGCTCTTTATATGATTGTTTGAGGACTTTGTTGCAACTGCATTGCAGTTCAACTTCTCTTTCTGTCTAATCCTGCTTCTGTTACGACCCACACAGGTATTGGCGCCAGGTACTCCCAATATACATTGTGCTTACAAATTTCCATCTCAGAGTCAGTTTACTGGGAAACCTGAACTCCACAAATGGTGAACCATTGTTCTATGAATAAAGAAAAAAAGCACCGTCAGAATTAACAGTGAGTACAAAGGCCCTTAAGATGGGGTGGCTGGAGCATGGTGTGTGAGGGTTACAATGGTAGAAGTTGAGGTCAGAGAGAAAGGCAAGAGCTAGAACATAGGGCCATGCAGGCCAAGGTATGGAATCTGGATTTTATTTTAAATATAAAAGGAAGTATTTAAAAGGTTTTAAGAAAAATGTGTGTAGTGATTAAAGGATTAAAGATCACCTTTTTTGTGTGGAAAATGAATTCTATCAAGGGTAGGGTAGAGGGCAGAAATAAAATCAGGAAGACCACTCAGGTAGCTATTACAAAGATTTGGAAGAAAAATGAGATTAGATGGATTATGATGGTAGTTTTGGATATAGAGAGAAGAGGACAAATTCAAGAATTATTTTGCAAGTGGATCCCATAGGATTTGCTGATGGATTAAGTGCAGAGGGTGATAAATAGAAAGAATAAAACTTGATTTCTAGCTTTTGGTTCTTGAAATTGGGTAGATGGTGCTGACTTTTCTTAAGATGGAACAGACTGGAGAAGGGAGAACTGGGAAGGGAATAAATAATCTATTTTTGACATATTATATTCTAGGTGTATGTTAGATATTTGGATGTATGAATATAGGTCTTACAGGAAAGAGGTTTTATATATATAAAATAGATATATAGTGCATACATATTTAAGTGTATAATATGTTACATAAAATATACATTCTATATAGTGTACACATACTATATATTATATATTATCTGTATATATGATATAGTATACATACACTATATGTAGTATATATATTACCTCTCTCCATATATAATCTCTCTATATATTTACATCTATCTCTCTCTCCATGTATACAAGAATTTAGAGTTATTGGCTGGGATGAGGTTCCCTAGGGAGATCAACACAAATGAACAAAGTTAAACTAGAACCTATGCTTCAGACATCCAATATCTACACATCAGTCTAAGGCAGAAGAACCAACAAAGAAGACTAAGAAAGAGAAAGTTATATAGGAAAAAACCTGGGAGAAAGTAGTTTCTCAGAACCTCAGATGCCTCAAAAACAAATTCAAGAAAAAGTGAGTTATCATCTGTGTTGAATGTTGCTTATAAACTCAAGTAAGATGAGAATAGAAAAATGACCAATGTGATTTAGCAAGAAGAAGGTCTTCCATAATCATGGAATGAAGGGGATGAAAATACAGTTGGAATGGGTTGAGAAAAAAATGGGAGAAGATTTGAAGAAAGTGACCATAGACTCTTAAGAATTTTTTTCATGAAAAAGAGGCAGAATAAATGGTCCATAGATAGAAGAAAGACACTAGAGCTATGTTCTGAGAATGCTAAATAGAGCAGAGAAATTTATGAGGCAGGGCTGGAAGGTACAATTGTGGAAATTAGGTTCTTGAGAAAGGAAAAGAAGGAAAGGATTCAAAGTACTCGTGGTATTATTAGGAAGTCAAAGGCAGAGAGTGTGGGTACAGATGCAGAATGGATGATACATCTGCTGGTTGGAAGATGAGGGAGCTCCTATTTGATTCTTTCTATTTACCCTTAGAAGTATTGAAGTGAAGTTATTAGCTGGGTTTAGTAAAGAATGGATCTTGCAAGACTGAGCAGAGAATATGGTGGAATTACTTATTTAGTATTGAGACTTGTGGTCTTAAATCTACCATGAAACCAGTAAGCAGATTTCTGTAATTTCTCCATATTAAGCATTAATCAGATATATGAATGGAGAACACAGATTGTTGGGTGCAATCTGCACTGAGATGGTACAAGATAAAAAAGGCAAGGAGAGAGAGATGGAGCTAAAATTAAGGTATTTGCAAAGATCCATTAAAATAGTGGACTTTGAAATCCAGGCTAGTTAAGGACAAAGGTCAGGACATGAAGAAGTTATGAATAGTATAAAAATAACAGGATCAATTGAAGTCTTGATGAGAAAAAAAAGTTGATGCATTTGGGTTAGTTAAATAAAGGAACTAGAAGGATAAGAAATAGAGAATGGGATAAAGTTGTTGATAAAACAAAGAGATGACCATAGGATTGAGTGGCTGAGCTGTGAAGTAAGTAGGAAAAGAGCATTGATTGAGAAGTAATTAAATGACAAAGAGATTAGATGATGGAGGGATCATCTTTAAGAATATTGAATTTACCAAGTAGAAAGACAAGGTAGGATAAACAGAAAGAATAAGCCAGATACTAAAGCCATCACTGACTGAAGAGAATGAGCAGGAGGTCAATAGAGAACAGCAGTAATAGCATTAGCTGGTGGCAAAGACCTGTGCAATAAGCTTCAAATGAATGAGGTTTCTGAAGTGTGTAGGAGAAATGGTTTGGACATGGCGAGTAGACCAAGCATATAACTACCCTAACTTCACACCCTTAAAACTGTAGTATGAGGAAAAGCAACTCCCATTTGAGAGAGATGAAAGGGAGGTCAGGTCCTCAGAGAACACTCTGGTTATAGTTAGCTCGATAATGAATGTGCCATTAGGGGAGGTTGAGGTAATTCAGGTTGAGATTAGCTGAGGATGCATTCTGAGTTACAGAAAGACAGAGGAAGATTTGGAAAGATGGACATTTGGAGACTGGGCCGATGAGAGATGTGCAGAGCTATACAGAGATGAAGATTTGTCTGGGTATTGTTGGGTAACCTGGAATATTTAACTAGATGCCAATGATTCTCCATATGATGGTTTAACAGCAGAAAATGTCATACAGTGGAATGGAAGTAGAGATTGCAGAAAATTATTTGGATAAAATGGAGGCTTAAGGAATTAATCACAGGGAGAAAAATATACTAAATTGTCAAGTGTATTGAGCACAATATGAATTACACATTTAATTGGGATTGCAAATGGTAGTTTGCCCTCTTGAAAACTACTGTTTTTATAAAATGCTTTCTTTTTAATGTTTTCCTGTCTTTTTACATGCTTATTTTCACTTGGTAGTAAATTAGCCTCCTGGAGAATGAATGGAGATCAATGCATTTCATTCGAGTGGAAGACAAGGCTTGAAACAGATCCACTAGAAATCCTAAGGGTTATAAACATATTGGGAAGAATTGATTGAAGAGAAACTGCTCTCCCTGTGTGCTTTTTTTTTTTTTTTTAAGCACAGTTTATGAGAAGCCCTAACAACCAAGTGTGAAAAAGGATGTCTAGGTTAGGGAGCAGAAAATTTTGTAGCTGTACGTAGAAGCACACTAGGAGAAATTGTTCCTAACTAAATCAGAGATTACTTTTTGCAGTTACATTTACTTGTGCAATATTTTGTCAGAGAATTAGGGTCCATAACTCCAATGGGTATGCCATCTGTTTTACAGGGCATTTTTATACCTCCAACACAGATCCAGAATCTGTAAACACAAAGTAGGAATGTGTATATTCATTTAGAATATTAGAAACTTGTAAAGTATTAGGTTAATCTTATAAATTATTACTATTTATAAACTTATTTGGTAGAGTAATAGATGAAGTCTATTCTTCAGTTAACTTCTTTAAAGATTCCTGTTCATTTAACCAAAGAATGTTTATTGAGTCCTACTAATAGCTAACAGTGAAAATATGTTTTTATAGTGTTTTTTTTTCTCCATACTCTTTTCTCATATTATTAAGTAATGCAAAGTATTAGTCTAATCCCAGTTAATACAAAGTATTGGGATAGGCATTGAGATGCTTCAGTGTATGCCTTCATGTGCTCAAATTATTGTAGGGGAGAAGAAAAAAATCCAGCTAACAGTTATTGAGTCTTTATGCCAGGCACTCATCTTATTTAATCTTCACTCTATGAGGTAAAGATCATAATATCATTCCCATTTACATATAAAGCTAGAATATTTTGAAGGAGTCTATCAAAGTTTTAGAATGTGTGCTTGTGCTTGATTTTTATAAAAGTCAGGCAGATACCATGAAACCGCTCAGGAATCCCCTACTTACCCAGTACAGTGCAGTTGTAGAATAAATATAACTGCAAATTTTGGGGAATTTATCGGCTGTTTCACCAGTTTTTATTGCAGCAAGCATAATGATCACTAATTATCATCAGTCAAAGATATGGCCAGAAACATTCTGAATTATTTCACAATTGAATACATGATATAAATAAACATTGTGAATATTTCCTCCAAAATTCATGCTTTTTTGCTCTATTCTGAAGCACTCTGGATTCAGGTTGTACTGAAAGTAATGATCTTCTGTGCTAACCACGTAGCAAAGCTATTTCCCATTCTCAAAAACACTTTTCTTTTCCAAAGGAATTGAGGTATCTACCCCAGGAGTGAGCAACCTAGCTGTATCCAGTTTTATATTATAATGTGGAATTCAAGTCACATCAGCAGTTTTGACATTTGGCTTCTCAAGTATCCACCACTGTGGTAAATGCATTTCTTCACCCTCCAAGACGTTCAGGAAGGCTTAAAAAAGTCTATTTTTCCTGCTGACATTTAACTTATTTTGGATAGTTTGAAACAACCAATGAATAGAGATGCACTTATTATTTTATTCATTGTCTTTAATAAACCTTCCTAAAAATTACTGATAAAAATAAAGAAAAAAAGCTATAGTGTTTTTGAGATAGTTGCAATAAAAAAGCTGACTGTTTCAATAGAGGAAAAAATATAATTATTCTAGGTTTTTTTTACTGTATTATAAATACATTTAATTTAAGGTAAGATTTCTAAAGATTACAAATGTTACCTTAAACTTCTAAGGTTAAAGCGTTAAAATTTTGAAATTTATATTTTTGATAAAGAAGTGGATTTGAATTTCTTCCATCACTAATAGAATCTTTAAAATATTTAGAAAAGTACTATCAATGTCCTGGAAACTGTGTAAAGAAACTATTCTATTGACATGGATATGAAATAATTCTAATGTAAAATATTTATTTTCCACAATTATGCCAAAATAACACTTTAGTTATACTTGGAAAGTGAAATATAACTGAATTTTGCTTTGAAATTTAAAATATGGAGTTTAAATTAAGCAAGCATTTTCTGGATTATTTAACCTGTGCATGGGTCTTACATTTTTTAAAAAAACTTATACAATTTCAAAATTTCATCTAAATGAATAATAAGGTAATTTAAACTAATTTTAAGAATTTTTAGTTTATAGCAATACATCAAAGTTTTACATAAAAAATTATAGATTTTTTTCTTCATGGAAAGTGAAACATATCTCAAATTTAATAGTTTTTCATTTAAAATTGTATCACCTGGCAGAACACTCACAAAATACTGATAGCAAAGCAAGTTTCAGAAAAAGAAATTTGTTATAAATTAGAAAAAAAACAACAAAAAAACCCTTAAGAGCTGCTGTGAGTTATTGTTCTAGTTTCCAAAGAGTAGCATTCCAATTTTTGGTAAGCAATATGGTGTGTGCCAGGTATAGAGGGCCTCTGGGATTAAAAAAAAAATCAGCATATTTAGGAATTGCTATTCATGATTTCATTTACAATATATGATATGTTGGCTATTTGTTAAACATATGGTATAGTTCAGAGCATTACCCCTGCTCACATATGAAAAATCCATGACATATGTTTTACATGAAATGCTAAGTCAGCATTTTAATAATCCTAGTAGCGATGTTAATGGCTGGAAGCAACACCTTGGGAAAGAGTAATATATGCATATATATTTTAAAAGAGCAAACTCAAGTCCGTACAGTTCAGTCATGGTTTCCTTAGTTTATTACCAGGTCACATGTGTATCATTTTGAATTGATTGGGTAGAAAATAAAGGTAAGCTATCTAAAAGTTAGGAAACCACCCTATGCACCTGTCTGTTAGATCTCCTTTTTTCTCTTTTGGGACCTATCAAGAAATCTTCAGAAAACAGTTTAAGAAGGGCCATGGACAGGACCAAGTAGGTACTATGAATTGATTCCTTAAGAATTAGTTTCAGTGATGTCTCTACTTCAGGGTTCTCATAAACATATAATCATACTTTTCTCTATTTTTCCATTATATGTTATAATTGTTTTTCTGATGATACCAGAAATACATGCTATAAGTAGAAAATTTGGAAATTAAAGGAACTTATCAATACTATAAATATATTATATACTAATTAATATACTAATGAAATATGTTAATTAAAGGAAGCTAATTAAATGTGATAAATGTAACATAGCCTATCATCATCCTTTAACACAGAAATAGTATGAAATTTTTGTTTAGTAAAGATCTTTGTTTAAAAGTCACTGTTTTGTAATTACAACATTTTAATGACAAGCTTATTCTCCTAGATTTTCTGGTATAATTGCAGGTGAACAGGAGATGCTGGCAGGGCGAAAGAGAAGCCCAATCCCATGGAAAATGTGTGGAACTAGTTACAGGTGGGAGGTCACAAAATCAAAAGGAAAATTCCATGTTTCCTTCCCAGGCTGTAAATGCATCCCAACTAAATTGGAAAGATGTACTTTCTCCAAATGCTTTTGAATTTCTTCATTCCTTCTTCAGTAAGAAACTTGAATTGAATCCCATGAGCATTTCTTTCATGATTGCTTGGTCCATATATATTGTCTCATATTTATGTAGAAACACTGAGTATTCTGATTGAGTTTCAGTGAAATGCTTTGGATCTAAGATGATGTCTTATGTGACCCTCCAAACTTTCAAAAGAAATTTTGTATTAAGGAAATTTATAGGAAAAGTGAAGAGGAAGTTAAAAGATTACACTTTTTAAAATTTAATGTAATTTTAAATTTTACATTGACAGAAAAAAATTGTATATATTTACTGTGTGCAACATGAATTTTTGAAGTATATATTCATTTTAGAATGACTAAATCTGGCTAATTAATATATATATTACCTCACATACTTATTATTTTTGTGGTGAGAACACTTTACCTTTACTCTGTCAGCATTAGTCAAGAATATAATATATTATTAACTATAGTCACCATGTTGTATATTAGATCTCTTGAATTTATTCATCCTATCTAAATGAAATTTTATATTCGTTGACCAACGTCTCCTCAACCCCTGCCCCCCAACCACCTCAGCTCCAGGTAACCACCATTCCACTCTCTACTTCTATGAGATAAACTTTTTAAGATTCTACATGAGCAAGAACTTATGCTGTTTGTTTTTCTGTGGCTGGCTTATTTCACTTAATGTAATGTCATTATCATTATCAATGTTGTTGTAAATGACAAGATTTGATTCTTTTCAAAGGATGACTAGTATTCCATTGAGTATATTTACCACATTTTCTTTATCCTTTCATCCATTGCTAGACATGTAGGTTTATTCCATACCTTGGCTATAATGAATAATGCTGCAACATAAACATAGGAGTGTAGGTATCTCTTTGATATATTGATTTCATTTTCTTTAGATATATATCCATTAGTGGGATTGCTGGATCACATGGTAGCTCTATTTTTAATTTTTTGAAGAAGCTCTATACTGTTTTCCAAACAGCCACACTAACTTACATTCCCACTAACAGTGTGCAAGGGTTCTCTTTTCTCCACATCTTTGCTAGCACTTATCTTTAGTCTTTTTGATAATAGCCATTCTAATAGAGAGGTGAGGTGGTTTTCATTTGTATTTCCCTGATGATTACTGATGTCAACCATTTTTTTTAAGTATATCCATTGGCCATTTCTACGTCTTCTTTTGAGAAACGTCCATTCAAGTCCTTTGCCCATTTTGGAGTCAGATTTTTTGATTTCTTGCTATTGAATTATTTGAGTTCCATAAATATTTTGTATATTAACCCTTTATCAGATGTATAGTTTGCAAATATTTTCTCTTATTCTGTAGATTGTCTTTTTATTCTGTTCATTGTTTCCTTTTCTGTGCAGAAGCTTTTCAGTTTGATGTAATCTCATTTGTCTATTTTTGCTTTTGTTACTTGGGCTTTTGGGGTCATATCCAAAAAGTCATTGCCCAGACCAATGTCATGGAGACTTTCCCCTATTTTTTCTTCTGATAGTTTTATAGTTTTGGGTTTCATATTTAAAAACTTAAGTCTTTAATCCATTTTAAGGCGATTTTTGTATATGGCATGAAATAAGGGTCTAATTTCATTCTTCTGCATTTGGATCTCCAGTTTTCCCAACATAAGTTATTGAAGAGACTGTCCTTTTCCCATTGTATGTTATTGCCTCCTTTGGTGAAAATCAGTTGGTTATAAATGCATGGATTTATTTCTGGGTTTTCCATTTTGTTCCATCAGTCTATGTGTCTGTTTTCTACAAATACCATGCTCTTTTGGTTACTATATATTTTTGCTTTGCAATGTATTTTGGGTACTATATATATTTGCTTTGCAATATATTTTGAAGTCAGGTAGCATAATGCCACCAGCTTTGTTCTTTTTGCTCATGATTGCTTTGGCTATTTGGGGTCTTTTGTGATTCCATATGAAGTCTAGGATTGTTTTATCTATTTCTGTGAAGAAGATCCTTGATATTTTGATAGGGATTTGTGTTGAATCTGTAGATCACTTTGGATAGTTATGGACATTTTAACAATATTAACTCTCCTAGTCCATGAACATGGGATAACCTTCCATTTATTTGTGTCTTCTTCAATTTCTTCCATCAATGTTTTATAGTTTTCAGTGTAGAGATCAATTTATTCCTAAATTTTTTTTTTATTTTTTATAACTATTGTAAATGAGATTTTTTTCTTGATTTATTTTTCAGAGAGTTTGCTATTAGTGTATAGAAATGCTACTGATTATTGTAGGCTAGTTTTGTATCCTGCAACCTTGATGAATTTGTTTACTAGTCCTAACAGTTTTTTTGACAGAATCCTTAGAGGTATATATATATATATATACCCTCCCTCAGAGAGAGAGAGAGAGAGAGAGAGTCTATAAACAGAGATTTTTAAAATTCTTTCTTTCAAATTTGGATACTTTATATTTTTTTCTTTTGCCTAATTGCTTTAGCTAGGACCTCTAGTACTTATTGAATAGAAGTGGTGAAAGTGGGCATTATTGTCTTGTTCCAGATCTGAAAGGCTTTCAGCTTTTCCCCATTGTGTATGATGTTAAAATTGTGGGTTTGTCACTTTGTCATATATGGTCTTTATTGTGTTGAGGTACATTCATTCTATAGCTAATTTGTTTAAAGTTTTTTTTTTTTTAATCATGAAAGAGTGTTGACTTTTTTCAAAAACTTTTTTGCATATATTGAAATGATAATATAATTTTTTCTTTCATTCTGTTAATGTGATGTATCACATTTATTGATTTATGTGTGTTGAACCCCCATCTTGCAGTTGTGGGATAAATCCCACATAATCATGATATATGATTTTTTGATGTGCTGTTGAATTCTATTTACTAGTATTTTTTGAGGATTTTTTCATCTATGTTCATCAGGGATATTGGCCTACAGTTTTCCTTTTTTTGTAATGTCTTTTCTGATTTGGGTATCAGGGTGTTTCTGGCCCTGAAAAGTGAGTTTAGAAGTATTTCCTCCCCTTCAATTTTCTAGAAGAATTTCAGAAGAATTAGTATTAGTTCTCATTTAAATATTTGATAGATTTCAGCAGTGAAACTATCAGATCCTAGACTTTTCTTTGATGGAAGACTTTTTATTAGTGATTCACTTATTCATTCTTGGTCTGTTAAAATTTTCTATTTCTTCACAATTCACTCTTGGTAGGTTATATGCATTAAAAAGTTTATGCATTTAATCTAGGTTGTCCATTTTGTTACTGTATTATTGTTTATAATGTATTATTATTCATAATGTATTATTGTTCATAAAGGTCTTTTATGATCCTTGGCATCTCTGCTGTATCAGTTGTAATGTTTCCTTTTTCATTTCTCATTTTATTCATATGAGTCTTTTTCATTTTTTGGTAGTTAGGCTAGCTAAAGATTTGTTGATTTTATTTATTTTTTCAACAAACCTCTTAGTTTTATCTTTCCTATTGTTTTTCTACACTCTATTTCATTTATCTCTTCTCTGATCTTTATTATGTTCTTCCTTCTACCAACTTTGAACTAAAACTTTGTTCTTGTTTTTCTTATTCCTTGAGGAGCTATGTTAAGTTGTTTATTTTAGATCTTTCTTCTTTTTTGATGTAGGTGTTTATTACTATCAAATTCTCTCTTAGAAGTGCTTTTACTCTATCCCGTAGGATTTTGTATGTTGTAGTTCCATTTTCCTTTGTCTCAAGAAATTTTAAATTACTCTTTTAATTTTTGGCCCCATAGTTATTCAGTAGCATGTTGTTTATTTTCCATGTATTGCTGAATTTTCAAAAGTTCCTCCTGTTATTGATTTCTGGTTTTATGTCATTGGGTCATTATATCAAGTATGTCAGAAAACATACTTGATATGATTTCAATATTCTTAAATTTGTTAAGACTTGTTTTGTGGCCTAATATATTGTCTATTGTGGAGAATGCAATAGAGAAGAATGTGTATTCTTCAGCTGTGCAATGGAATATTCTGTGTATATCTGTTGATCTAGAGTGTAGTTTAGGTTTGATGTTTCTTTGTTGATTTTCTGTCTGGATGATCTGTCCATTGCTGAAAGTGGGTGTTGCCTTCCCTTACTACTATTATATTTCATTCTTTCTCTCTCTTCACATATAATTAAAAATATTTGCTTTTATATTTAGGTGCTCCAGTGGTTGGTGCATATATGTTTATAATTGTTTTATCCTTTTGCTGATTTGACCCCTTTGTCATTATACAATGCCCTTCTTTTTCTCTTTTTACAGTTTTTGACTTAAAGTCTATTTTATATAATATAAGTTTAGCTACTCATCTTCTCTTTTGGTTTTCATTTGCATGGAATATCTTTTTCTACCTCTTCACTTTCAGTCTGTGTGTGTCCTTACAGGTGAAATGAGTCTCTACAGGCAGCATATAGTTGGGTCTTTTTTTATCCATTTGAGCCACTCTGTGTCTTTTGATTGGAGAATTTAATCAATTTGCATCCAAGGTAATTATTGATCAGTAAAGACTTATTACTGCCATTTTGTCAATTGTTTTCTAGTTATTTTGTAGGTCTTATTATTCCCTTCTTCATCTCTTGCTGTCTTCATTTGTGGCTAAGTGATGTTCTCTTACGGTATGTTTTAATTTCTTGATTTTTATTTTTTGTGTGTCTCAGTTTTGCTTTTTTTTGTTACACTGAGTTTTACAGAAAATTTAGTTATAGTAGGTTTTTTTAAGCTGATGAAAATTAACCTTTGATCACAAAAACATAAACCTCTATACTTTTACTCCACTTCCTCCCTACCTTTTGAATTTTGGATGTCACAATTTACATCTTTTTATCATATCCTTTAACATATTATTGTAGCTATTATTTTAATAGTTTTTTCTTTTAACCTTCACACTACAGATATAAGAAATTTACACACCACTATTATAGTATTGGAGTACTCTGAATTTGACCATGTGCTTACATTTACTGGTGAGTTTTATCCTTTCAGTTGTTTTTGTGTTATTCATTATCATCCTTTTCATTCAGCTTGAAGAACTCCCTTTAGCATTTCTTGTAAGACAGGTTTGGGGGTGATGAACTCCCTCAACTTTATTTTTGTTTTGAAAAGTCTATCTCTTCTTCATTTCTAAAAGTTAGCTTTGCTGGGCACAGTATTCTTGGTTGGTAGGTTTTTAACCCTTCAGCACTTTGAATACATTATCCCACTCTCTCCTGGTCTGTAAGGTTTCTGCTGAGAAGTCTGCTGCTAGGCATATTGGAACTCCCTTATATGTTATTTTCTTCTTTTGCTGTTTTCAGAATCATCTCTTTGTCTTTGATATTTGACAATTTAATTATAGTATGTCTTGGTGTCATCTTATTTAGGTTGAATTTGACTGGAGTCTTTTGGCCTTCCTGTACCTGGATATTTATATCTTTCTCCAGGTTAGGAATTTTCTGCTATTCTTCTTCAAATAAGCTCTCTACTCTGTTATCTTTCTTTTCTTCTTCTTGAACTCCTATGACTCATACATTTTCTTTTATGATGATATCCCATAAATTCCATAAGCTTTGTTCATTCCTTTTCATTCTTTTTTCTGTTCTATCCTCTGACTGCATGTTTGCAAATAATCTGTCTTCAAGTTTACAGATTCTTTCTTCTGCTTGATCAATTCTGCTGTTGATGTTCTGTATTGCATTTTTTATTTTATTCATTGTATTTTTCAGCTCCTGGATTTCTGTTTGATTTTTTAAATTGTATTAATCTCTCTATTAAATGTCTCATCCCAATAACATATTGTTTTCCTGATTTCATTGAATTATTTGCTTGTATTTTCCTGAGGTTTACTGAGGTTCCTTAAAACAGTTATTTTGAATTCTCTTTGTGGCAGTTCATACATCTCCATTTCTTTAGGGTCAGTCACTGGTAGCTTATTTTGTCTATTTAGTAATCTTATAGTTCCTTGATTGTTCTTGATCCTTGTGGTTGTGTGTTGATGTCTGTGCATTTCAAGAAGTAGGTACTTATTCCAGTCTTCACAAACTGGCTTTGTTTGGGAAAGTGCTAGAGTGCACCAGAAGCCCAGCACAGCTGTACCCTGCATGGTGCTGTCTGAAGCCTAGGGTGTGCTATGGCAGGCACAGTGATGGTACAAGCCAGAAGCCTGGGGAAAAGGCAGCCACTGGGGCATGCCAGAGGCCTGGTGCAGCTGTGGCCAATGCAGCTGTGGCCTGTGCAGCACTGCCAGAAGCCTGGAGCCTGCTATAGCAGGCATGGCACTGGGGCAGACCAGGAGCCAGGGGTTGCTAAAGTCTGCCTGCTGGTGAGTGCTGTCTGGAACCCAGGGCCCCTTATGTTGGCCCTGAAGTGGTATGGGACAGACATCAAGTCTGACACACAAGCCTGAAGCCTGGGGTTGCATGGTCCTGTCTGGCATGGGAGAAGGTCTAGAGGCTCTGTCCACTTGTACCAAATTGGAATATGGGGGTCTGCCTGATGCTGCTGGGTTTTACTGTGGTGGGCTCAATGTTGGGGTCAGTGCTTTCTTCCTTCTCTTTCCACCATATGGGTGGTATCTTTCTCTGCATTGTGTTGGGGGAGGTGTGATGCAGGTAATGTCAAACTGTCCTTCCTACCCTCTTCAATGCATCTTTTCTTATTGTTGTGCTGTAACCAGGTACTGTGATTTATCACCTGATTTCCTTAGCTCTTGTGAAGGTATTTTTGTGCATGGATAGTTAACCAAATTGATGTTCCTAGGGAGAGATGATCACTGAAGAATCCTACTCCACCATCTTGCCCAAACAATATCAATAATTACTTTTGAATACAGTGATATTTTAAAGAATAAATTTTCTGTGATTAAAGATTCATTTGAATGATGAGATTCAGTGTTTAAAAAACTCATAAATAAAGTGAAGCAGAGTTGTCTGAATATGATTGTGTCAGCTTCTTTCTGGTTTGGCCCAACTGAAAGTAAATTGGGAATAGCCTTGGTAAAAAAAAAATAAAGTTGAAATATTTGTTTTCTTGATAAGATCCTCCTTTTCTTTGTAGGATTACTGTTCTCATCTTATTATCCTTGCTTTTTCTACCACAATGAATATAGAATCTGATAAACCCATTTATGCTTATTCATTTATCCACTGATTATATTTCAGTGTTTTTTTCCACGTAATATGTTAAATTATTGTGGAATTTTCACATTAGGTCTTTTTACTTATAGACTAAAGGTTCTTATCTGTCTAATAATAATTTTAATTAGCAAATAAGGAGCTATTTGGGAGATTTGGGGGTAGGGATTATAAAATCATTTATGGCTTGCTCATATATGTTTTAGTGAAGGTAAAAATAATTTTTTTTTCAGAGTGGTTCCATTTTCTGCATGATTGATTGACAGGCCCAGTTTCAGGCTATGGCACTAGAAGTCTATTTCTGGGAATTGCCTGGGGCAGAAGAAGCATGACCATCTACCACGTTTCTGTGAGGACTAGGATCTCCTACTGTGATGCCTCAAGAGGTCCTATCCCTTTGGACCTTCAGACTTCTTTGACATCTCCAGAGGCTGGCACACGAGAGACTCCCCATAACTCTTCTGATCTTCCTCCTGCCTTAGAAACTCCTGGATATGTATTTGACACCTTTCCATATTTTTGTGTCTAAGGACATATCTATTTCAACCTCCTGTCCTCCCATTCCCATGCCTAAGACTCTTTATATAATTTAAAATATCCTCATGAATCTTGTGGTATTTCTATGGCTCTTGAGGTGTAATACATCTCTCTTTTTTGTTGTTTTTGTTGTTAAATAGGCAATGTGGTATGGTGTTTAATGTTATAGACTTTGTAGTCAATCAGGCCAGGCATATAGTAAACATCCAATAATGTCATCTAAATGTGCAGTGATTTGCCAATATTTACCTCACACCACACCTTGTATGTACAGGGAAGATGTACTTTATTTATTTTGTCAGTAAGATTTCTGGTCATTTATCCTGAGCCACTACCTTCTAGTTAGCGAAGCAAAAAAACCCATTATAAACTGGTTCAAACTTAGTCTGATCTAATAATTTTAAAAGATACTTTAGAATAGTAGTATTCAGATAACTTTAGATAAAAATTCTTGGATTCTCTGAGAGTTCCCTTCAATATCCTCGAATGATGATTGCAAAGAGGTAGAGAAGGATCTGAGTCCTTGTTATGACACCCTGAGCATTCTCTGGTTTTCTGGAAGAGGGTCCCTTGAGTTTTGTTTGTCCTGCTGGGTTATGATTGCCCAAGTCTTGATCTGGGCTCTCCTGTTTTAGTCAGGGCCTGGTAGCCATTCCTTGTTAGCCACAGTCTAGTTCCCACCAACACGTCTTAGGTCTGGCTGGGACTTTCAACAGCTCTATCCTACCAAAGTGGTCTCTGTAACCTTCATTATGCCTCACTCCAGTACAGCACTCTCGTAAGTGCCTCAGCAAGACTCTCAGGTGCTTCTGTGTCACATGGGAAAACAATTGAAGTTGAGGCCTACCTTTGCCAGACCTCTGTTTTGCGAAGTTGATGTGGATTTTCCCCAGGTAGGGACAAAATCATCCTATGATAGAACCTTTTGTTGCCAAGACCCTAAAGAGCGAGAGAGAGAGAGTGTGTATGTGTGTGTGTTGGAGTCTTAGGACCCCCCCCACCTTTGTGTTATCTTCATTTATCCAACATATCTCACCCTCTCTGTGCCAAAATCTAGATTATGCAAATTTGAAGAATGAATCCATTTTCTTTGTTCTTTTCTTTCTCCACTTCTTTTCTTACCACAACCCAAAAAGTGTTTTCCCCCACTGTCTCTACATGGCCTGCCCACCATATCTTCTTTTCAAATATTGAAGCAAGAAATCAAGGGTTTTACAGGATTCTTTTGTAGCAAACTAGCTTATTTGGAAAATCCTATTTTTGAATGTTGGAAGGCAAATAATGCCATAGCCTTTCATGTCGGATTCCTTTTCTAATAGATCCTATAATGTCCACTCAGATGATGGATGCTTGTTGTGGTCATGTGCTCATAAAGGCAAAAGAAAAATATACACTGGTAATTTTCAAAATATGCTCCCATTGCAACTATGATCCTGAACTTCAGGGCATACTACTTTATTACTATCTTGGGTTTCATTTTCAGCTGATGAAATAGAATATCTTCATATTTATCAGTAAAGCAATGTAGAAACAATTAGAGTTATTTTTAGGAAATCCTTGGGCTTGAAGAATTGGAGGCTACATTGTAGGTTGCATGATTGTAGGTTAATCCAAGTCTAAAATTCTGTTTCTATCATTCCAAGAATCACGAATTCTGTATCACATTTCTATTGCAATTTATTAAACTGCATAAAACTGTGCTCCATTTTCAATTGCTTCTGCTCTTGTTTCCATATAATCTATTTTCCATGCAGCAGCAAAGATGATCCTTCTAGAATGTAAATCAGATCATGTCTACTTGGTTTCAAAACTCTCAAAAGGCTTTCCACCACACTGATAATAGAGCCAAAGTTCTTTTTTTGTTTTTTTGTTTTTTTTAACCATAGCTTATAAAGCCCTGCAGGTGCTCTGGTGCAAAAGCTCTTGTATGTGCCTACCTCTCTGACTTCATTTCCATCCACTCCCTCTTACTTAGTCCCTGAGTACCAGCCTCATGGGGGATTCCTTGCTGGTTCCCTGGGGTGCCAATCCTGTTGTCTTCTCCCTATAGACTTTTTACTTGCTATTCCCTCTTCACCAGACAGTTGCATGGTTTGCTCCATCACTTCATTCTGATCTCTGCTTGAATGAATTCTCCTCATAGAATTGGCTTTCTCATCCTTTTTTGGTATGACACAAAAAAACATACCTTTTTTGGTATGACACATAGAAAGAAATAAGGTTAACTTTGTGACTCAGTATACACAAACATGCATAGACAAACACCATGAAGGAAACATCTTTTGAAAAACCATGTTTACTTTATGCAATAAACTCTGATATCTTCTTTCAAATTGGTTTTACTCTATTCTATGTGTTATTTAAAAAATATTGCTCCTGATGGACTAAATTTATCATATTACCCACAGTTTGGGTAGCAACTCACATTTCAAAAACAGTATCTCAAAGAAGACTCTCCTAACAACTCTAAAATATAGCTCTTGTCAGTCTCTATTTTCTTACTTTGTTTAATTTTTTCCACTGTACTTATAAACATTATATTATGCATGTTTGTTTATTTGTTTAGTTTTTGCTCATTACCAGCCTCCAACCTAGCTTTAACCAGGAAATAAGCCGCTTTGAATATTCTGTTCAATGATGTATCTGCATGCCTAAAATAGTACTTGGAATATAGAAGTATAAAATAAATATTTTTTAGTGAAATAATGAATCATATGTAACTCATACAATAGTTAAGAGCATGAAACCCGAAGCCAGACTACCTGGGTTCAAATCTCGGCTCTGCAACTTTTCAGGTGCTTCATCTTGGGCAAGTTAAATAAACTTTCTGTACTTCAGCTTACTTATTTGTGGATATTACTCACAAGCGTTTTATGAGATTGTTAGCATTAAATTAATGTATTTATGTAAAATAGAACAGTGCCTGGCACATAGTAAGTGGTATATAAGTTATTGCTATTATCAATAAAATGGGATCAATACACATAATTATAGATCTAAAAGCTACTTTAGAGATATCATGATCAATCATCTTAATCAATAACACAAATATTTAAGTGACTAATATGCAAAAATTTTGTGGAGTGCTTTTATGATAAAAGATGCACCTGACACAGGTACACCTCAAACAAGTAGTTCTAATATATAAAGTGATAGGTAAGTGAAAATCTATAAGCCTTTTTCAAAAGAACTAGCTTCCATTGATAAAGTGGGGGGGGGGGAAGCAAAGTCATTCAAAAGAGGGAGAGGCCTCATAGCTTTACTAGTATGTTCCTGTGGGGAAATAAAATTGCCCTCAACTTCTCAGTGTTCTTGTAAAAAGCCCTCTGTGATTCTTCATATACCATAAGAATTAGAGCTGTAGTCATTTGTCTAGCATATTGCTCTGATTCAAAAGTATAATAAAACTTTTCTTATCTTGACAAGAGGGCCAATAGCTGCAGCCCAGACTAGGTTCCTATGTTCATCCCCCAAGGAACCTGGAAGACTGAAGCTGCTATATTTCTAGGTGTCTTCATTTCAAGAAGGAATGAGGCCCAGGAACTTGGAGTCAGTCTCTAGCTTCTGAAGAGATTTTCTTTTTACATACCAAAGAGCTAGAAAAACAAAGAAACTCTCTCAGGAGGTGACGGGACAGATGCCTACTTCCCCTTTATAAGCATAGAAAAATCATTTTTCTCCCTCCTTACCTATGAATGGGTCTGGCCACTTGTGTAAGACAATTGATTTGGATCTCATTGTGCCACCCTAGAGATAGGGAGTAGGGCAAAGGGGGACTGACACATTATTTCCTGTGAGGTATTTAATAAGAAATCTAGCTCTGATCCAGAATACCTCATGTATGCATACAGGATAAACTTAATGCATATGAATATTAAAACCCAGTAGTACCAAAATATCTTTTTCATTTTTTCCAGATGAATAAAGAAATTAGGTCCCCTTTAAAGTAAATTTATTAATTTTATTTTTTTCAAACTTTACCTCACAACTTTATTTATTTATTTATTTCAGAATATTACAGGGGTACAAATGTTTTGGTTATATGAATTGCTTTTGTACAGTTTGAGTCAAAGTTAAAAGTGTGTCCATTACCCAGATTGTGTGCACCATACCTGTTAGGTGTGAATTTACCCATCCGTTTTTCCCCTCTCCCACCTGCTTGATTTTCGTTGAATTTTACTACCATATGTGCACATGAGTATTGATCTATTAGTTCCAATTAGTAATGAGTATATGTGTTTGTTTTTCCATTCTTGTGATATTTCACTTAAAAGAATGGTCTCCAGTTCCATCCAGGTTGTTACAAAAGGTATTAGTTCGCCATTTTTTTATGGCTGAGTGATACTCCATGGTATACATGTACCACATGTCATTAATCCACTCATGTATTGATGGGCATGTGGGTTGTTTCCACATCTTTACGATTGTGAATTGTGCTGCTATAAACATTTGAGTGCAAGTGTCTTTTTTATAAAATGTCTTTTTCTTTTGGGTAAATACCTAGTGGTGGGATTGCTGGATCAAATGGTAGTTCTGCTTTTAGTTCTTTGAGGTATCTCCACAGTACTTTCCACAGAGGTTGTAGTAGTTTGCAGTCCCACCAACAGTGTACAAGTATTCTCTCCATATCCACGCCAGCATCTGTTGTTTTGGAAATTTTTTTTATACATATTTATTTTTATTTTTATTTATTTATTTTTTATTTCAGAATATTATGGGGATAATGTTTTGGGACTTTTTGATAAAAGCCATACTCACAGGAGTTAGGTGATGTCTTATTGTTGTTTTGATTTGCATGTCCCTGATGATTAGAGACGTTGAGCATTTTTTCATATGTTTATTGGCCATTAGTCTATCTTCTTTGGAAAAGCTTCTGTTCATGTCTTTTGCCCACTTTTTAATGTGATGTTTTCTTGCTGATTCACTTGAGTTCTTTGTAGATACTGGTTATTAGCCCTTTATTGGATGTATAGCATGCAAATATTTTCTCCCATTCTGTAGGTTGTCTATTCGCTCTAATCTTTGTTTCCTTGGTTGTGCAAAAGCTTTTTAATTTAATCAGGCCCCGTTTATTTTTGTTATTGGGTGAAGCTTTATTCTAACCTCAACAGAGATCCTGAGCCAGAACCACCCAGCTAAATGGTTCCCAAATCGCTGACCTTCAGAAACTGTAAGAGATAATAGATGTTCATTGCTTTAAGCTGCTAAAATTTGGGAGTCACTTGTAACACAGAAATAAATAAATAAGTAATACAGTTTTCATAATGCTTGGCATATATCTCAATAAGTATTGTCCAATAGCAGCAGCAGCACCAATGCCTAGAAGGAAGAAATGTGAGTGCATAGCAGGGTGCTCATGAATGCAAAGAGAGTAGCTTTTTGTATTTCAAAACTTAAAAACATTCTAACAACTACATAGAACCCAAGGACAATATTCACAGAATGATAATAATTCAATCTCTATAAGCACAGAGATACTACAGATGCAGCCCCTTGCTCCAAAGGCAAGGAGAGTATACCAACTTTCACCTGGTTCTCACTCAAAGAATCTCTTCTCTCAAGCTCTTGGTACTACTGACCCACCGTGGAAATGTCAAAACAGGAGAGAGTCCTTCCTGGGGGAAAAGAACAAGGATTTATAAGACCAAAGGATATAAAAACTGAAATACTTTCTGCTGTGACAGTAACAAAAACAACAATATGTTACATAAAGGGACACATATATGGCATATGGAAAATTTGTACAGAGGAGAATCTGTGTTTCGTGCTCATAATTTAATAAGAAACTCAAATTGCCTTTTATGAGCTAATAAGTTTATATTTCCATCTATATATAGAATAATAAGGGGAGGGGGACAGAGGACAGAGACCAAATTGCAATTTGAAAATAATAAGGCATAAACCCAAGATATTTCTTTATAGGTGAGCAGCATAGTCAAATGGAGTACTCATCAATCATATCAGGCTAGAAAACCAAGTTAGTAAAAGTGACCAGGATAGATGAGCAATGCTTGTACATATGTCAATTTATTTCACAGCAGACCCTATCCTTGTGATAGATCATCAGTGTCAATGAATTTGCAGTTTAATAATGAATGGAATCTTTCCATGCCTGTCAGTAGACCATGAGCAATAACCACTCCCCCCCATTTACTCATTTTACAAATCATTTAATCCACTGTGATCAGTCATCTCCAATAGCCCAAAACAATATTCAACAAATCATAGACTTGAACTGCTTAAAATATTATAATGCCTGACATTTATTTATTTTTTTAAAAGAAATATCTGTGATATATTCTTCTTAGGTCTTTTCAAGACCTTCTGAAAATTAGTCCCAACCTCTATTTCCTGACATTCTTACTACCACACCTCCTTATGCATCTTGTATTCTAGGTTAATGGAAACGTTTGCTCTTCATCACACTGCTCCATCTGACGTGAGACCCTTTATTCCAGCTCTACATGTTTAAAAACAACCAATATTTCAAGACTGTCACGTTTCATCTCTGAATTGCCACAGCATTTTTTTTAAAATCCAGCAGACAACCGGATTGCTATGCAGAAAATCCATTAGAATTGGCCAAAAAAGCTACTGGAATTAATGAGTGATTTGGTAAAGGTTGCAGGATACAAGATCAATATACAAAGCCAATTGTATTTATGTATTTTAACAACAATCAGAAATTAAAATTTAAAAAATCATTTACAACAGCATCAAAAATATAAAACATGGTGGGATAAATCCAACAAAAGAAGTTTAAAGTCTCTACATTAAAAAGTAAAAATCATTGATACACCATATTCTGGGTTTTGAAGACTCAATATTGCTAAATATACAGTCTTTTAAAATGTATTCAGAAATTCAATGTAATCTCAATAAAAATCTCAACAAGACATTTTGTAGAATTTGACAAGCTGATTCTAAAATTCATCTATATATTCAAAGGACCTATAATTAGTCAAAACAACTTTCAAGAGAACAAAGTTGAAAGATTACCTCTACCTGATTTCAAGACATATTATAAAACTATAGTAATCTAGACAATGTGGTATTTGTGTCAAGATGGACCAAAATATCAATGGATCTGAATAGGGTCCCCCAAAATAGACCCATACATCGATGAAAAACTGATTTTTAAAAGAGGTGCAAAGGAAATTCAATAAAGAAAGGATCACCTTTTAATATGTGCTGGATCTATTGGCTATCTATATGCAATGAACTTCAATCCACATCTGGCCCCATATACAAAAATCCAGTCAAAATGGATCATAGATCTAAATGTAAAACCTAGAAGAAAACCACAGAAAATACTTATCACCTGGTTCTGGCAAAGATTTCTTAGATATGACACCAAGAACACGGTCCATAAAAGAAAAAAATGATAAAATGGAGTTCATCTAATTTAAAAACATCTGCTTTATGAAAAACTGCTATGTGAATGAAAAGACAAGCCAGAGACTGAGGAGGAAATATTCTCAAGTCATATGTCTGATAAAGGATTCTATCTAGAATAAATAAAAACTCACAAAACTCAATAATAGAGACCATTTTAAAACCCATTTTAAAATTTGAAACATCTTAAAAATGGGCAAAAGATTTGAACTGACAATTTACTGAGAAGATGTATGAATTATAACTAAGGATGTGATAATATGCTTAATATCATTAATCATTAAAGAAATGTAAAGTAGCACCATAATGAAATATCAATTACAAACCTATGAAAATATGTAAAATTAAAAGCTTGACCATTCCCAGTTTTGGCCAGGATGTACAAGAACTGATACTCTCATACCTTCTGGTTGGAATGTAAAATGGTGTGACCAATTTGGAATTAGGTTTGGCAGTTTCTTAAAAAGTTAAACATAAAACAACAATAGGACACAGCCATTCCACTCCTAGTTATTTTCCCAGAAGAAATGGATCATGTGTCTACACTAAGACTTTTGCATGAATATTCATAGCAGCTTTATTTGTTCTAGCCCTAAATTGGATAAAACTCAAATGTCTCTCAATATGTAAATGCATAAACACATTGTTACATATCCATAAAATAGATGTCTCTCAAAAGGAAAATTCCATGCAATAACTTGTACGAGTCTCAAAATAATTATGCTGAATAAAAGAAGCCAGGCAAAAGAAAGTACATAGGATATAGTTCCTTTTATATGAAATTTCAAGAAATTCAAGCTAATTTATACAGACAGAAAACAGATCAGTGTTTGCCTGAGGATGAAGCCAAAGGAAGAATGTACTATAGTGGGACACAAGGAAACTTTTGGGTATGTTAGAAATGTTCATTATCTTGATTGTGTTGTATGCACGTGTCCAGATTCACAGGATTGTACATTTTAGATATGTGCAATATGTTGTTCATCAGGTATACCTCAATGAAGTTGTAAAAGCAAAAAAGACAAAGATTGTCAGGATGTATTAAAAAATAATCCAACTATATGCTGTTTACAAAAGTTATATATGAAACATAAAGAAACAAAAAGTTTGAAAGTAAGAAAGAATAGAAAAATATACCTTGTAAATAATAACACAAAAAAGTTGTGTAGCTATATTAGTATAAGGCAAGTGAACTTCAAGGCAAAAAGCAATACCAGAGGAAAACAGGTAAGCTTCACAACAATTAAAGTTTTATTTCTTTAAGAAGACATAAAAATTTAAGTTTGCCTGTATGTAAATAATCAGTCTAGAATTGCAGACCTACAGGGAGAAACAGACTAATCGCTAATCATAGCAGGAGACTCTAACATTCTTAGTCATTGATAGAAAAAGCAAAAATCAGTAAAGATGTAGAAAGTTTGAAATATTGCTTTGAATTCCTTGAAGACTGGTGCTCTAATTTAACTCTTCAAAAGCATATCTTTCATAATTTTATTCACTCAATTTTGTTTATTACCCCTTTCTACAGCATTTAAATAATAAATTGCATCCCCTGGATTGAAAAAATATTTGTCTTTTGTCTCATATTTTCTCCCTTACTCTTTCTGCTTTATGTTCTACCACATTTCCTTGAGTTTTCCTTCCACATTTCTATTGATGTATTTTTAATTTTATTATCATGTTTTATATTTCTAATAATCCCTTCTTATTTTTCTAAAGTGTTTCTTTTAAAAAAAGAATCCTGATCTTTTTATAGACGCAATATTTTCTTGAAACTTCCTGAGCGTAATAATCAAATGTATTTAAAGTTATTTTCTGTTCCTTGAAACATCTCTGCTTCCTCAGGGGTCCACTTTTTTTGTGTTTATCATGCTGTTTCATTTTTTTAACTGCAGGCTTTCCTCAAATCTAGTAATTACTAATTTTCCAATTATATATATATTCCTTCAGGGGTGAATCAGGTGTTGACTGATTGGTACTTAGAAAGAGGAAGCTTTTGCTTTGGGATTAGAAAGTCACATTTTTCTGTCTTCAGAAAGTGTATTCAATGTTAACATAGAAGAACCTGCTTTTTGGCATTCTTTTCATTGTTTGCTTAGCAGTAAAGAGCTAGATGGTAAACTCATTTTACACATATTTGGAGAAGTTATCATGTCTATGGGGAGGGGTTTGAATGATTTTTATGTGTATAGATTTAAGTCAACAATCCCTTTATTTTCAGCCATACTTATTTCTAATAATCACATTTGCCTCTTTCTTATTGGACCCTCTTCAGAATCCTGCCAGACAGGTTGCCTCCTACTAGTCTGAATCCCCCTCCGAGAACATTCTACATGGTGGCCTCTTACGGTTTGTTTTATATGTGTCATTATCCACATATTTGTTGATATCAGTCATTTACTGATGCTTCTATCTTCCTTTGTGGTTGTTTGATCATGATTTTAATAACAGTTACAAATTCAGAGGAAAGTGAATATAAATGTGTGTCCTTTGTATGTCTCTATTAAATGGACTCCAATTGACACTTGAAATTTAGTCAGGATGTCAGATTTTCAAAAAAGCAATAATTGAGAGATTACTCAATGTTGGTCATTATAACATTGGTCCATTGCTAATTTCTTGAATTTCTGCCCCCAAACCTCAGTATGAAAACTGAGTGCAGATGTGTGTCTATTACTTGTAATATTTCCTTCATATTGTGGGCAGGAAATTTAATCTATTTTAAGTCATAATTTGCATGGATTACATTCACTCTGAGTCTTATATAGGTCCCTGATAATCTATAATCAGCATGTTATCAGAGAGTATATGGGCCATCATCATAAAAAATCACACACACACATATGGCAACTTGAAATGAAAGACTTTTACAGAGAAGGAGTGACAGCAGGCAAGCACATAGGGAATGAGTTTAGGAGCACAAGTGCTAATTAGTCAGAAATGATAAGTAATTAATTTAAAATGAAGCAAAGAAAGCATAGCTGAAATATTAAAAATCCATTAAACTACAAGAATACCTCTGCAAGGTGAGACTGTCAGAAGAGAGGCTATGGAATCTTCAATCTCCAGAGTTAGTCTAGGCTGAGAGGTGACACCTGTCTACTCAGGGAAGTAATTAAAAAGTAATGACATCAGTGCTGCCCATCCACTGTGTAAAATGAGGCTTCTGAGAAAGCTTACATGCCTCAAATGAGTCTATATTTATCCACAACTGTCAACCTTTCTTCCACTTTGGAGAATCTCAGATCTCATTGGCTGAGCCACATCCGCTCAAATCACCTCTTGATTGACAAGTGCCTGTGGTGCTGCTTGTGTTTCCGTAGATGGCGGAGAAATGACTCAGCAGGAAGTGCTAGTCCCTGGGGACAGAAAGAGCTGAGTGAGGTGTTCTACTTTTCCAAAGTGAAATCTATTGAGCAAAATGTTTCTTTTTCTTTTTCTTTTTTTTTTTTAACCTCCTCTCTTTCTCAACTGCTAACACTGTGACTGTGACTGAAAAGAGGCTGAATGACATTTTTCTGGTGTCCATTTTAAATGAAATTATCACTTGACTTTTTTTTTTTAGTTCTTAGAATCCACTACTTTAATTTCTTTTTTTTTTTTAAATTTCAGAATATTATGGGGGTACAATCACTTTGGTTACATATATTGCCTATGCACTGCCCAAGTCAGAGCTACAATCGTGCCCATCCCCCAGAAAGTGCGCCCTGCGGCCATTAGGTGTGAGTTTACCCATCCCCTCCACCCCCCTCCCACCTGCCCGACAAAATTATCACTTGACTTTAATGACTCATCTTAAAGTACAAACATGTACTAGTAATTTTCAAATTTTCTTTGCCCTAGTGGTACATGGTTCTGTATCAAAATGACAGTCCTGTGGTAGTGAAAACAAACACCACTACCCAGTATTCAAAACAAGTATGTGAACTGAGTGACCCAAACGTGTATGTGTAAAAACACTTTTAAGTTTATTGACTAGTTTTTAATTAACTAACTAAATTCCTTTAAAACAATATCTCAGATCCACATGGTGGTGATCTAGGGTCCAAATCCAAATTTCTTAATATTCTAAGGGACTGTGGTTTTAGATAGCTCTCATACAACATGTCAGCACTTTGACATGGACATACAGGATAATAAACAGCATTGGAATCCCAGAGGTTAGGACCAGGAGAAGGCGGTTACAAAATGAAAAAGACAAACTATTAAGGAGTGCTTGGAAGGAAATGTTGAAAGCTTTACAAATGTGATACAAGTAATTATAAGTAATTCAACTATATCTATCTATCTAGCTATATCTATCTATCTATCATCTATCTATCTATAGTCAGTTCTGTGATATTTACTTATAATCTAGTTAAAATTAAATGTAAATTTTTTTGTAAAGCTGGACTGCAATATATAAAGTAAAGGAATTATCTTTCTGGAGGAATAAGTGAGAAAATGTTGTGAACCAAGGTTTGTGAAGTAAAAGAGCATATCTTATTTCTACGTAATTAGTGGTGGTGATGGAAAGTTAACTGAAGACAAATATAATAGTAGGAAAAATCTTGTATGGAGGCTTCTCACAAGTAAAGTCATCATGATGTCAGTGAAGAAAGTACTAGGACACTCTGAGATTGATGATGATGATACAACTGCAAAAGAATGCTACAAATTGATGGAATGAATGTCAAAGTTCTGACAGGTAGAGTGAAAAATGAACAAAAGATTTAGAGTCAGAAAATCACTTTTGGTGTCTGAACACTAGCTTCATCACCTTGAGCAAGTCACATAATTCTTTGAAACTCAGATTCTTGAACAATCATAACATGTGGCAAATGGTATCTGTAGTGCTTACCTCACAAAATATATGTGGAAATGACCTCCACCCTGGTTCTATGGAGATAAATTTTTTTTGTTGCTATTGCATTCAGACCATGGCAAATGTTCTTAATTAAAGGTCTATGAAACTGACATTTAAAAAGTATTGGGTACAGGCAGTTAGTAACCACCATTAGCTTCCTACACTCAGATACCCATGTATGTGCTAGGTCTGTTTGCTCTGGCAAGACTACCTCTTTTAAAACCTTGCTCAAGCTTTTAATTACTTTCTATAGGGTCTGGCCCAACTTAATCCTATAGCTGGATTTCTGCATATGTCTGCATGTGCATCAGGGACCTGTGATACAATTTCCTAATAACTAAATTGCAGCTTCACAAGCTCAGTAGTGCACACCAATTGAGAAAATTTGTGTGTGCCTTATCCAATTACATAATCAATGAAGATGGGTGAAGGGAAAACATATTATAAGAAAGAAGTGATAATTGGAAACTTCATTTTTACAGATTTTCTTCTCTCCCTAAAAGACATCTACCCTTTATTTGGATAAGATAGGGCATTCTGTCTGGATGGCAGACACCAAAAACTTTTGTCTTAATGCTTATTAGTGTGATACTTGCCATATATACTAAATTCCTTTTGAATCAAATGCATTATTGAGTAACAGCAGCTGGTATCCTTCATGAGCTACAGAAGGCTGCAGATGCTGCCTCAGTGGTGGCTTGTTCTACTTCAGGGGAATGTCAGTCCTATGTCAAGACACACACATGCACACACACACACACACATACTCATGCATCCACCCCTCTGTGGTTTAAACTGACCTTGAGTGAAATGCAGAGGGAAATGAATTCCAAACTTCTTAGCTTCATGGATAATGCTGGGAGGCGGAAGAATGTTTTTACTTTAGGGTGCTGAGCAAATAAGGCCTAAAATGAGAAGAAAATATAAGCAACAGTCAGCAGACTGCCCATCTGAGAAGAAAATTATCTGGGGTTGTATGACAAATCACATATACACATATTAAATCTATTCTTCATTTTTTAACAGCTTATTCTGAACCAATTAGTACATATAAAAATAACTGTCAACTCTCAAAATTGTGATGTTTTCTTTTATACTTTAGGGTGCCTGATGTGTAAATAAATTGGTGTCTTTTTTAAGAGTGAAAATTTTACTATGCAGTGTTTTTTTCCTGCTAAATTTGTATTTTTTCAAAAAGTTTTTCACCACTAATCTGGATAGAATTACCACCAATTGGAAAAAAATATTTTCATCCTAGTAATTTTGAAATTATGTTCATGAGAAGCACCAGAGTCATAGACAGTGTTTCATGTTAACACTGTGCCGTGAGTTTATCAAACCTATTACCAAAAATAAGGAAGGAACATGAAATATGGTTAAAGAAAAATCAGTATTCTGAACTCTCTTGCTCTAAATCATCTTTAGTCCCCTGCAAACACTTTTAATCACCAAAGGATATTAGTAAGATTGTAGGCTGAAATTTCTAAGCAGTAAAGCCTGAAATAAATGGCAAAAGGTCTGACTTGCATTCTCATCATTACCTATGTGACCATTTCTCACACCTTTGTGGAGACCCAGCAGTTTATCTTCTCTTGATGGTATCTATAAATACAAAGATGTTAATAGACTCTCAGGGAGCATGTTTATGAGAGAAAATAAACGGTTTGCAAAAATATCCCACATACATTATTTTAATTGCACATTTTTTTTCTCTAAAATGACTTAATTCTGCTTAGAAGACACCCATGCCTTCAGGTTCACTTACACAAATGGATGCAAATAGGGAGGAAGCCAGGATATAAAAGCTGGCATTAAAGTGCTGTCTTCGGGTTATATATACTATTGTGCTCATTGGAAGAACTAAAATAGCATCTTTGCCTTTGCAAGTCAGCGGCTCGTCTCTGAGGTCTAGAAAACTTCTTGAACCCGGGCTCATTGTCACTCATATCAATATCCAGGACAAAACTACCATAAATCAAGAATTTATAGAAAAACAATAAAGTTCTTTTTTTTATTTAAAATTTTTTTTGATGTGCTGTTGAATTCAGTTTGCTGGGATTTTATTGAGGATTTTTGCATCTATGTTCATAAGGGATATTGGTCTGTAGATTTCTTTTTTTGTTGTGTCCTTTCCTGGCCTTGGTATCAAGGTGATACTGGCTTTGTAGAACAAGTTGGGGAGGATTCCGTCCTTCTTGATATCATGGAATAATTTCTGCAGTATGAGTACCAGCTCCTCTTTGTAGGTCTGGTAAAATTCGGCTGTGAATCCATCTAGTACGGGCCTTTTTTTTGTTGGAAGATTTTTTATTACTGTTTGAATCTCTTTGCTTGTTATTGGTCTGTTCAGGAGTTCTGTTTCTTCCTGATTGAGTCTTGGGAGGTTGTGTGTTCCCAGGAATTTGTCCATTTCCTCTACATTTTGGAGTTTATGTGCATAGAAATTTTCACAGTATTCACAGATGATATTTTGTATTTCTGTGGTATCAGTTGTAATATCTCTTTTTCATTTCTGATTGAGCTTATTTGAGTCCTTTCTCTTCTATTCCTGGTTAATCTAGCAAAAGGTCTATCAATTTTGTTTATCTTTTCAAAGAACTAACTTTTTGTTTCATTGATCCTTTGTATTTTTTTTTGTCATTTCCTTTAGTTTTGCTCTGACTTTTGCTATTTCTTTTCTTCTGCTGACTTTGGGTTTGGTTTGCTCTTCCTTTTCTAGTTCCTTGAGACATGTCATTAAATTGCTGATTTGTGATCTTTCTTCTTTTGATGTAGGCATTTAAGACTATGAATTTTCCCCTTAGGACTTCTTTTGCTGAATCCTACAGATTTTGATAGCTTGTGTCCCCTTTGTCATTCAGTTCAAGGAATCTTTTGATATCCATCTTAATTTCATTATTGACTCAATAATTGTACAGCAGCAGGTTGTTTAATTTTGATGATTTTGTGTAGAATTGAGTATTTCTCTTGGAGTTGATTTCTAATTTTATTCCACTGTTGTCTGAGCAGATACATGGTATAATTTCTATTTTTTTAAATTTGTTGGGACATGTGGCCTAAGATATGATCAATCTTGAGAATGTTCCATGTGCTGATGAGAAGAGTGTATATTCAGTAGTTTTTGGGTAAATGTTCTGTAAATATCTGTTAGGCCTGTTCTAGAGTCCCATTTAAGACCAGTGTTTCTTTATTTATTGTCTGCTTGAATGATCTGTCCAGTTCTGTCAGTGGGGTGTGGAAGTTCCCAGCAATTATGATGTTGCTGTTTATCTCTTTGTTTAGATCTAGTAGGGTTTGCTTTATGAATCTGGGCACTCCTGTGTTAGGTGCATAAATATTTAGGATTGTTATGTCTTCTTGTTGAATTGCTCCCTTTACCATTATATAATGACCATCATTTTCCTTACTATTGTTGATTTAAAGTCAATTTTATCTGATATGAGAATGGCTACACCTGCTTTCTTTTGGTTTCCATTTGCATGGAATAATTTTTTTCATCCCTTCACCTTGAGTCTGTATGAGTCCTTGTGGGTTAGATGTGTTTTCTGGAGACAGAAGATACATGAGTTCTATATTTTCATCCATTCAACCAGCCTATGTCTCTTGGTTGGGGCATTCACTTTGATTGATACAATTGATATGTGGAATGCTGTTCTGTTCAGCCTGTTGGGTAGTATCTTATTGCTTTGCTTTACCTCTTGTGCTATTGTTTTATATGAGCTCTGAGCTTTAGCTTTTGGGTGGTTTTACACTGGTGGGTGTCTATAGTGCTGATCCACATATAATGCAGTTCTGAGTATTTCCTGCAGGGCAGGTCTGGTTTTGATAATTTCCCTCAGCATCTGCTTGTCTGGAAAAGTCTTTATTTCTCCTTCATATATGAAACTTAGTTTTGCAGGATACAAAATTCTAGACTGGCAGCTGTTCTGTTTAGGAAGACTGAAGATGGGGCTCTAATCCCTTCTGGCTTGTAAGGTCTCTATTCAGAAATCTGCAGTTAGCCTGATGGGTTTTCTTTTCTAAGTTATGTGATATTTGCACTTCATTGCTTGCAGGATTTCTTCCTTTGTGTTGGCTTTGGCTAGTCTAATGACTATGTGTCTTGGTGATTGCCTCTTTGCAAGGAATCTCCCAGGTGTTCTTTGAGCTTCCTATACCTAGGTGTCTAAATCTCTAGCAAGACCAGGGAAGTTTTCCTCAATTATTCCCTCAACTAGGTTTTCCAGCCCTTGTGCATTTTCTTCTTCACCCTCAGGGTTGCCGATGATTCTTATATTTGGCTGTTTTAAATAATCCTGTATTTCTTGTAGGCTTAACTCAATCTTAACTTTGTTCATTCCTCTTTATTCTTTGTTCTTTATTTTTGACTGACTGAGTTAATTCAAAAGAGTTGTCTTCAAGCTCTGACATTCTTTCTTCTGCCTGGTGTAGTCTACTCTTAAAACCTTCCACTGAGCTTTGTATTCCCTTAAATAAATTTTTCATTTCCAGAAGTTGTATTTGGTTTTCTTAATATGTGAATCTATTTAGTCAATTTTCCATTCATTTCCTTAATTGTTTTCTGTTCTTTTTGAGTTGGTTTTCCATTTTCTCTTGGGTTTCCTTGAGCTTCTTTACAATCCATATTTGGAATTCTTTATCTGTCATTTCAATATTTTCATTTTTCTTGGTATCCGTTGCTAGAGAGCTGGTGTTCCCTTTTGGGGGTGTCCTTTTGCTCTGATTTTTCATACTTCCAGAGTTTTATTGCTGATTCCTTGTCATCTGGAGTTGCTGTTGCTTCTTATTTTTGGATTTCCTTTTATTTAGATGGGGCTTTTTCCCCCTCCTCACTTGTAATGGTGTGTCTGCAGCATACGTTGGGTAAGAGCCTTTGGCTTTGCTTGTGGGTGCTTTGATGGTGATCTAGGTTCTGGATAGATGCCTTGGTTATAGATTTCCTTAGTGTGGTGGTTTTCTCAGTTGCTAGTTGTTTGTAGGCTGTAGCAGTGGTGAGCTGTGTGTCAATAAAATTCTTGATATGGAATTTTTCCTGGATATTTATTTTCATAAGCCTATTAGATATTATTAATTTATATCTATAAACTTGTGTTGGCAAATAACATGTCAGCTAATATGAAAAGACAAGAAGATTCATTGACTTTGGAAGTGAATCTTGAAAGAGAAATGGCTCATATAATTTTAGAATTGAAATGAACTTGGAGACCACTGGACTCAACCCCTTTTCATATAGATGATGAAACTGTGGACATGATGACCTGAGCATAGCCAGCGGACAGAACTCAGGTTGCGTGTCTTCCAATCTAACACATCCCCTCAACAGATCACTGATTCCTGGAAAGGATCCAAGTGGTATAAGAATCCAAAAACTCGTGGGCATTGATTCTTAAACTGTGGTCCCCAGACCAACAGCATTAGCACCACCTGGAAGTTTGTTAGAAATGCAAATTTTCAGGCTCCATCCCTGGCCTACTGACTCAAAATCACTGGGGTTGGGGTCCTGTGATTTGTCCTTTAACAGGCCCTCCAGGTTATTCTGGTGCATGCTAAAGTTTGAAAACCACTATGATAAGAGATTATTACTTTAAGAAGGATATTTTAATTTTATCCATTCACATTTACAATGCATTAAAACCAAAGAGATTAATTGAAATGTAAAAATATTCTGTTTATTATTTAAGGTTTTATAATTATCTTGACTAGATTTTTTTTTTCATAAAAGCCATTCAGGCATTACTGCTCAAAAGATATGCTATTTTAATTCACAATTATTAACTAGAATAGCACCCTTAGGGGAACATAACATTAAATAGACGACAGTTGTAATAAGACATCAGTCTTAAAAAAATTTTTTTTTTTCTGTTGAAGACTCAGTCCTCAACTGAATGCTGTGGTCTATTTTGCTGAAATTGTATTACCTTGGCTCTTTTTCTTCCCTAAGAAGTCTATGTTGTGCCTCATTCTTTCAGCCAGGCAAAGCTACAATAACCAACCATAACGTGTCTTTTTCTGTTTTTGTCAACTAAAACAACAAATATATATATAAAAACTCCAGATGTCTGAAATATTAAGTAACTTTAAACTTCTTCATTTTCATTATTTCAAAGGATAAAACATCAGAAAATCTGTTAAAGTGTAAAATTTTTTAAGATTCATCCATAGTGTGCATATAGATTCAGTTAATTCATTTTTACTGTTGCATAATATCCAGAGTATGAATACAATATAATTTATTTATCTTTTCTTCTGTCAATGGGTATTTTGGTTATTTCTAGGTTTTGCTCTTACAGAGTGTTAAGAGTGTTGCTTTGAACATTCTGCTCCATGTCCCCTGGAATATATATGTGAGAGTTTCTTTTGGGTGTGTATCTAAAAGTGGAATTGCTGAATCATTGAATATGTGAATATTGAATTTTGTAAGAGAAGACAAAACTACTTTCCAAAGAATTTATATCAATTTATACTCCAATAGTAATATAAAAGAAGGAATCTTAATCCACACCTTCCCCAAACTTTATTATTGTTCATACTTCTCAAATGGGTATATTTGGTACAAAATGGTATCACATTATGGCTTTGATTTGCACCCCCCTGACTGCTAATGAGATTGCACATCTTTTTCTATATTTGTTAAGTGTGTGTGTGTATGTGTGTGTGTGTGTGTGTGTGTATATATATATTTTTTTCCTTTACGAAATGGCTGATTATGTATTTTACCCATTTATAAAAGGTTTTTTATAGGCATTCTATATTCTTTTTTTTCAAACAAGCATGAGTCTATTTATTTCCTCTTTGGCACTGATCTATCATGCTTAAAAATTTCCATTGCACTCAAATATCCTTTTATTTCTTAAAAAAGTAAATATTGTAAATTCCTACTTTGAAATTTTTAGTTGTTTTATTGTTAAAATTTTTGTTCTATAATGGAATGTCATTTTGGTTCACCATCGGCAAAAGCTTTTGCTACATATTCACATGAATTTGTCACCAATAAATCTAATAATAACAGAAGATGAGCACAACTTTGGGTAAGTTGTGTTAATGTCCCTGAGCTTTGGTTTATTCATATGTAAAATGCAGGTCAGTAAAGATCAAAATGAATCGATATGGTAAAACAGTTTCCTGTAGATTGAATGGTTGTGTTCCCTCAAAATTTATATATTGATGCTTAACTCCCAATATAATAGTATTTGGAGGTGAGCCCTTTGGGAGATAATTAGGGTGAAGCCTCCATGAATGAGATTAGTGCCCTTAGGGCACTAACGAATGAATGCAATTAGATCTCTTTCTCTCTGCCATATGAGGACAAAGCTCTCACCAGAAACCAAATTGGCTGGCACCTTGCTCTTGAACTCCCAGCCTCCAGAACTGTGAGAAATAATGTTTGCTGTTCAAGCCACCCAGTCTATGGTATTTGTTATACTAGCCCAAACTGGCTAAGACATAGGCTTAATACAGTAAGAACAAAATAAAAGATGGTTATTATTTGAACATGAATGAAACTGAATTTCATTTTGAAATATAGGTTTTAATTTTAAATTCAGCTTAATTTAAAATTTAGTTTTAATTTAAATTTAACTTTAAATTTACTTCTTTGTTTTTGTAAGTTTAGTAGGTTAAGGTATAGGTATGTGAACATTATAAAGGGTAAAGGAGATCATATGAGGGATGAAAATCAGACAATAAATCCAAAAAATCCATAGAAATTAAAAATTAGAACTTGGACAAAATTATACAAAATTATAGCTAGATAGTAGAATTGAGTTCTGGTGTTCTGCAGCACTGTAGGGTGAATATGGTTACCCATAATTTATTTTATATTTTCAAAAAGCTAGAAGGTAGGATTTTGAATGATCACAACACAAAAATAAGATAAACATTTGAGGTGATAGATATGTGGGGTGAGAGTCAGTATATTTTATTTTTTTGCACTTAGCTGTTACACTGTCCTCAAAAACAAATTTGGAAAAAACAGACTCTTGGCTCTTTAGCTTTTAATGTCTCTTAAAACGGGATGGCCATCAGGTGACTTTTTTGGATAGGAAAATATGTCCAATTTGAATTTTTCGTTAGCTCTGTGGACAGCAGTTCATGGAGGGGCACACAGTTGTGGGAATACACCCAGTTTTCCCCATTCCAGTCATAATGCTTGAGCATGCTGGATGAAGATGATAACCAGATTTGTTTATGTGGGGTCTGCTTCTTAATCCTGTCGGCTCCTATACCTCCACCCAGTTTAATTATTAAAACACTACTTCCAAAATGAGATACTTAGTCCTCAAATACATAAGGTTTTTTTTTTTGGCAAGCTCTTCAATAAAAAAATAAACAGACATCATTCTGCTAACAAATTTAGCATCTCGTCTGCCAGTCATTCATAGGTAGTATCATCTAGAGAGCTTTGGTCACTCCAAGTTCCCATTTTCATCAAACTCATCAAATAGATACTCTGCCTTTTTTCCTTTTACTTTTAGTTGACATGTAATAATTGCACATAGTTATGGGACAGAGAGTAATATTTTGATATGTGTATATAGTGTGTAATGATCAAATCAGGGTAATCAGCATATCTATCACCTCAAATATTTATCATATTTTTGTGTTGTGATCATTCAAAATCCTACCTTCTAGCTTTTTGAAAATATAAAATAAATTATGGGTAACCACATTCACCCTGCAGTGCTGCAGAACACCAGAACTCGATTCTTCTATCTTGCTATAATTTTGTGTCAATTAACCAACCTTTCCCCATCCTTCACTTCCCACTATCCTTCCTTGCTTCTAATACACACAATTCTACCCTCTACTTATATGAGAAACATTTTTCCACCCTTACAAATGAGTGAGAATATGCAGTATTAATATTTCTGTGCCTGCCTTATTTCACTTAACATAATGTCCTCCAGGCTCATCTGTGTTGCCTCAGGTGATAGAATTTCATTCCTTATTATGGTTGAATAGTATTCCATTGTGTATATATATCATATTTTCTTTGTCCATTTGTCAGTTAACGGACATTTAGGTTGATTCCATTTCTTAGCTATTGTGAATAGTGCTGCAGATGTCCCTTCAATATATTGATTTCCTTTCTTTGGGTGAATATCCAGTAGTGAGATTGCTGGTTTGTATGACACTTCTATTTTATTTTTGAGAATCCTCCACCTGTTTTCCGTAATGCCTACAATAATTTACGTTCCTACCAATGGTGTGTAAGAGTTTCTTTTTCTCTGCATCCTTGCCAGCATTGGTTATTTTTTGTCTTTTTGATCATGGCCATTCTAACTGGGGTGAGATGATATCTCATTGTGGTTTTAATTTGCATTTTCCTAATGATTAGTGATGATGAATATTTCTTCAAATATTTGTGGGCCTTTTGTATATCTTCTCTTGAGGAATGCCTATTCAGATCATTTGACCACTTTTTAATGGAATTACTTGTTGTTTTGCTGTTGAGTTGTTTGACTTTCTTGTGTATTCTGGATATAAGTCCCTTGTCAGATGAATAGTGTGCAAATCCTGTTTCCCATTCTACAGGTTGTCTCTTCACTGTGTTGATTGTTTCCTTTCCTGTGCAGAAGCTTTTTAGCTTGATGTAATCCATCATGGGTGGGGAACCTGTGGCCTCAAGGCCACATGTGGCCCAAAGCCCACAGGTTTCCCATCCCCCTAGACCAATATCCTAAAGCATTTCCCCTGTGTTTTCTTCTAGTAGTTTTAATAGTTTTGGGTCTTACCTTTAAGTCTTTAATCCATTTTGGATGATTTTTGCATATGGTGAGAGACAGGGGTCTAGTTTCATTCTGCTCTATGTGGCCATCCAATTTTCCCAGCACCATTTATTGAAGAGACTGTCTTTTCCCCATTGTATGTTCTTGGTGCCCTTGTCAAAAATCAGTTGGCTATAAATGTGTGGATTTCTTTCTGGGTTCTCTCTTCTGTTCCATTGGTCTATGTGTCTGTTTTTACACCAATACAATTCTGTTTGGGTTACTATAGTTTTGTAGTGTATTTTGAAGTCAAGTAGTGTAATGCCTCTAGCTTTGTTCTTTATGCTTAAAATTGCTTTGAACATTCAGGGTCCTTTGTAGTTCTATACAAATTTTAGGACTGTTTTTTTCTATTTCTGTGAAGAATATCTCTGTTATTTTGATAGAGATTGCAATAAATCTTTAGATTGCTTTAGGTAGTATGGTCATTTAAACAATATTATTTCTTCCAATCCATGAGCACGGATGTCTTTCTATTTGTTTGTGTCCCCCTCAATTTCTTTTATCAGTGTTTTATAGTTGTCATTATGGAGGCCTTTAATTTCCTTGATTACATTCATTTATTCTGAGGGGTTTGTTTGGTAGCTATTGTAAATGGAATTGTTTTCTTGATTTCTTTTTCAGCTAGTTCATTATTGGTGTATAGAAATGCTACTGATTTTTGTATGTTGATTCTGTTTCATACAACAGTACTGAATTCGTTTATCAGTTTTAAAATTTTTCTGGTGGTGTCTTTAGGATTTTCTAGATATAAAATCATGTTATCTGCAAAGAGGGAAAATTTGACATCCTCTTTTCCAATTTGGATGCCCTCTATTTCTTTCTGTTGCCTAATTGCTCTGGTTAGGACTTTCAGGACTATGATAAATAAATGTGGTGAAGGTGGGCATACTTGTCTTGCTCCAGTTCTTAGAGGAAAGGCTTTTCCTCAATCAGTCTGATGTTAGCTGTGGGTTTGTTGTATGTGGCCATTATTGTGTTGAAGTATGTTTCTTCTCTGCCTAATTGAGTTTTTATCATTTTTTATCATGTAAGAATGATGAATTTTATCAAATTCTTTTTCTGTATCTATTGAGATCATCCTGTGATTTTTGTCCTTTATTTTGTTGATGTACTACATTCCTTTGTTTGCTTATGTTGAACCATTTTTGCATCCCTGGGATAAATCCTACTTGATCATGGTGTATTATCTTTTTGATGTGTTGTTTTATTGAGGATTTTTGCATCTATGCTATTAGGGATATTGGCTTGTAGTTTTCTTTTATTGTGTGTCTTTGTTTAGTTTTAGAATCAGGGTAATGCTGGCCTCATGGAATGGATTAGGAAAATGTTCCCTCTCTTTAAGGTTTTGGAATAGGTTGAGAAGAATTGGCATTAGTTCTTTAAAAGTTTCATAGAGTTTAGCAGTAAAGCCATCTGGTCCTGGGCTTTTCCTTTTTGGAAGACTTTATTATTGATTCAATCTCATTACTTCTTATCAATCTGCTCACGTTCTATATTTCTTCCTGGTTCAATTTTGTCAGGTTGTATGTATTCAGGAACTTATCCATTTCCTTTAGGTTTTCCTAGAGAAAAACTTATTGGCATATAGTTCATAATAGTATCTAATGATACCTTGTATTTCTGCGGTATTAGTTGTAATTTCTCCCTTTTCATTGCTGATTTTATTTATTTGCTTCTCTCTTTTTTCCTTGGTTAATCTAGCTACTAGTGGCTTACTGATTTTGTTTATCTTTTCTTTTTATTCCAGAATATTATGGGCAAAAACGTTGAGGTTACATACATTGCCTGTGTGCTGACCAAGTCATAGCTACAAACGTGCTCATCCCCCACCAGTGGGAACCGCACCCATTAGGTGTGAATTTACCTTCCCTTCCTCCCTCCTCCGTCCTGCCCGACACCCAGTGATTGCTACTTGCATATGGAATAATGGCCAAGAAACACATGAAAAAATGCTCAACATCTCTAATCATCGGGGATTTTGTTTATATTTTTAAAAAAACAACTTTTTATTTGGTTCTGTTCTGACCTTTATTATTTCTTTCCTTCTCTTAATTGGGTTTGATTTGTTCTCGCTTTCCTAGTTTCTTGAGGTGAATTGTTAGGTTGATTATTTGAAATATTTGTACTTTTTTGATGTAAGAATTTATTATTGTAAATTTCCCTTTTAGCACTGCTTTTACTGTATACCATAGGTTTTGGTATGTTGTGTTTCCCCTTTCATTTGTTTCAATAAATTAAAATTTTTTTTCTTAATTTCTTTATTGCTCTAATTGTCTTTTAGGAGCATGTTGTTTAATTTCCATGTGTTCCAAAGTTGTTCTTCTTATTGATTTCTAGTTTTAATCCACTGTGGTCTGAGAAGATACTTGATATGATTGCAATTTAAACAATTCATTGAGACTTGTTTTGTGGCCTAACATGTGGTCCATCCTACAGAATGTTCCATGGGCTCATGAGAAGAATTTGTGTTCTGCAGCTTTTGGATAAAATGATCTCTAAATATATATATTTAGAGATCAAATGTCCATTTGATCTATACCACAGATTAAGTCTGATGTTTCTTTGTTGATTTTCTGTCTAGATGATCTGTCCAATGCTGAATGTGGGGTATTTAAATTTCTGACCATCATTGTGTTGGGGTCTAAATCTCTCTTTAGCGCTAATAATTATTATTTTATATATCTGCATGTTCCAGTGTTGGGTTCATATATATTCACAATTTTTATATCCTCTTGCTGAATTAATCCCTTTATCAGTATGCAATGATAAACATTTGGATTTTGTCTCTTTTCATGTTTTTTTGACTTAATGTCTATTTTTTTCTGATATAAGTATAGCTAGTCTTGAATGCTTTTGCTCTCCCTTTGCATGGAGTATTTTTTTCCATCTCTCCACTTTCAGTCTGTGTATGTCTTTACAGGTGAAGTAAGTTTCTTACAGGCAGCCTAGAGCTAGGTCTTGTGTTTTGTTCACTGAGTCAGTCTATTTCTTTTAATTGTACTATTTAAACTCTTTACTTTCAAGTTTGCTATTGATGAGTGAGGACTTAATCTTGTCATTTTATTAATTTTTTTTTTTATTATTTTGTATATTCTTTCTTCTTCTTTTATTGTTTACCTTTATGGTTTGGTGGTTTTCTGTAGCGATAACATTTAAATTCTTTCACTTTCTCATTGTGTGTCTGCTCTGCCAGTGAATTTTATACTTTTGTGTGTTTTCATCATGCTCAATATTTTTTTTTTTTTTAATTTCAGTTGAAGGACTCCCTTGAGCATTTCACATAGGACCCACTATTGGTGATGAATTCCCTTAGTTTTTGCTTGTCTGGAAAATATTTATTTCTCTTTCATTTCTAAGGATAACTTTGCTGGGTATGGTATTCCTAGATATCAATCTTTTTCTTTCAGCAATTTGACAATACCATTCTCTCCTGGCTTGTAAGATTTCTGCTGAGAAATCTGCTGTTATTCTGATAGGGATTCCCCTATATGACTTGACATTTTTCTCTTCCTGTTTTCAGAATTCTGTCTTTGTTTTTGATTTTTTAAAAATTATTTTTATTTATTATAGGTACATAGCAGTTGTTTATCTTTATAGGGTACATGTGATGTTTTGATACAGGCGTATAACGTGAATTAATCAAATCAGGGTAATTGGGGCATCCATTACCTCAGGCATTTAACATTTCTTTGTGTTAGAAACATTTCAATTCCACTCTTTTAGCTACTTTAAAGTATACCCTAACTTATTATTGATTATAGTCACTTTGTTGTGCTTTCAAATATTGTTCATTATGTCTATCTAACTATATTTTTGCACTCATTAACCATTCCCACTTTATCCATCCTTCTCCACTACCTTTCCCAGCCCCTGGTAACCATCATTCTACTCTCTGTCTCCATGTGATCAGTTATTTTTAAAACTTAGCTCCTACATATGAGTGAGAACATGTGAGATTTGTCTTTCTGTGCTTGGCTTATTTCACTTAACATAATGTTCTCCAGTTCCATCCATGTTGTTGCAAATGGCAGGATTTCATTCTTTTTTGTGGCTATATAATATTCCATTTTGTATATGTACCACAATTTTGTCTTTGACTTTTGGAAGTTTGACTATAATGTGCCTCAGAGAAGACCTTTTTGGAATGAGTTTGTTTAGAGGATTTTGAGTTCCTATATCTAGATTTATATATCTCTCACAAGACTTGGGAAGTTTTCAGTTATTATTTCATTAAGTAAGTTTTCTGTGCCTTTTCCCATGTCTTCTCCTTCTAGTACTCCCAAAATTCAAATATTTGTTTGCTTTATTGTGTCCCATATGTCATGTAGGCTTTCTTTATTTTTTCTATTCTTTATTCTTTTTTTTTTTTTTTTTGGTCTGAGTGGGATATTTCAAAAGACCTATATTCAATCTCAGGAATTCTTTCTTGTGCTCAATCTAATTTATTGTACAAGATTTCAATTGTATTTTTATTTCATTCATTGATTTTTTTCAGTTCCAGGATTTCTGTTTGGTTCTTTTTAATAATATCTACTTCTTGGTTAAATTTCTCATTCAAATCATGACTTGTTTCCCTGATTTCTTTGTATTGTCTATCTGTGTTCTCTTATATCTCACTGAGTTTCCTTAAGACCATTTTTGAATTCTTTTTCAGGCTCTATAGATCTTTTTCTTTGGGATATGTTACTGGAAAATTATTGTGTTCCTTTGGAGGTGTCATGTTTTCTTGCTTTTTCATATTTTTATGTCTTTATGTTGATATCCAGGCATCTGGTGTATCAGTTGCTTCTTCCAATTTTATGGATTGGCTTTCACTGGGAAAGACTTTTTCCTGTAGATGTATCTATAGTGTTGGATGGGTAGGGTGCTTTGGCTTTGATTCTGGGTGGGTAAAATAGTGTAGTTACCATAAGATTACTTTGGCTGTAATCACCATCAACAATGTTTTTGAGTCCTTTAATGGATTTGGCTGCAATTGTTAGTGGAGGTCAAGCTTTTCTGGGGATGGGTATGACAAGTGGGCTGGTCCTTAGGTCCTTGGGTGGCAAATGTGGATACCAGTGGTGGTGGTAGCAGACCAGGCATGCCAGTCTTTAGGGCCTTGGGTAGCATATGTGGGCACTGTTGGGGGTGGTGTGGGGCCCCAGTGGGCCAGTCCTCAGGCCCTGAGGTGGTATGTGGGGGTGCTGGTGGTGGCAGATGGGGTGGAAAAATCCTCAGGTCCCCAGATGGTGCACACAGGTGCTGGCAGTTGCGGGTGAGTCTAGCCAATCTTCAGGGTCCTGGTCAGCATTCATGAGTGCCAGTGGTGGTGGCAGGCAGAAAGGAGCCATCTTCAGGCCCCTGGATGGCACACATGGTCTGGCCCTCAAGTCCCCTGAAGGTATGTGCAGGTGCATGGCAGCCCCATTGGGGTTGCTATTGGTGGCAGTGGCCCAAGGCAGGTGGCTCCCAGGCTCTGGTGAGTGCATGCTTCAGCTCACTTTTTGGGGGAGCAGTCTTTCTCATGTGTTGGACCACCTGTTCCCCAGAGTGTAAGACACTGAGTTGATTAGAGTGCTGGGGACCTGGCCACACTGCTGGATCCAGATGGCGTTATGATGCTGCAGCCCTCTGGGTGGATGTGGGGGATGTCAGTGGAACTCCAGAGATGTGGAAATGCAGGGGTTATTGGGCCTCAGGATAGGATGTAGGCTCCTAAAATTGCATCATGTTGCAGCAGCTTGGGTCTTGGGGGATGAATAGGACCCAGCATGAATTCCTTCTATGGAACAATGCAATCATGTGCACTCCAGGCAGTTCCCTGTACTAGGCTCAAGGCCTGTAAGGGCTGAGGGACTTTCCTGTGGCTTGGATTGCAAGCATCTGTGTTGTGAATGTGGACTGCAGGGGATTGCTTGCTTCTATTTTTCCTGGAATGGAAAGTCCCTCTTGCTTATGTTTTTCCTGGAATGGGAAGTCCCTCCTGGCTCTGAGCCAATTCTGGCTGGAATGGCTGCTTCACTTTCTTCTCCTTCTGTGCCCCAGAGGGGCCTGTCACTTCCCTGCTTAATTCTAGTGTTCCCTCTTAGATGCTCTATTTGACACATGGTTACCTACTCATTGTTTTGGTCTTTTTGTAGAGGAGGCAAGTGCTGACGACCTCTAGTCAGCCATCTTGATGACCTCTGCTCTTTGACCTTTGGGATCTGGTTAAGGCTTCCAGGGTCATGGTTCAGCATTCAGGCTGTGGTGATTGCAGAACTGGGTGTCCTGCATTGGCTTGGAGTTCCAGTTCAGACTTGGATTTGGCTTGGGGGTCACTGCCCAGAGTAGGAGGCTGGTGGCCATCATAGTTGAGCATCCCTATATTCATTTTTGATACTAATCTTTTTTTAGTTATATTTGCTGAACATATTATAGTATGAAGTTTGATTTCACACATCTTTAAAATATTTTTGCATAAAGAGACTATGTTAACTTTAATAAGGATCAATTGCTCAAACTTTTCTGTTAGAATTATTGCTTTTTAGTGTCCTGCTTAAAATATTATTTGATACTTTAAGTCAGAAATATATTCCACTATATATTCTAATAAAAGTTTAAGTTTTGTTTTTTGCTTTTAATTTCATATTCCTTCTGGATTTGATTTTGTGCATTATGTGAAGTATGGATCCAATTTTCTCTTTTTCCAAGCGGATAACCATTTTTACAAGCTCCACTTATTGAATGCTTCCTGTACTCCCCACTGATCAGTAATGCCAGCTCTGTCAAACGTCAGATTCACTGTATCTTCCTCTTTTTCTACCTTCCTGTTCTTCTTATTAGTCTTGTTTTTGTTATTTCTCCTCCTCCTCCTTTTTCCCCTTCCTCTTTTCCACCTCCTTCTCCTTCTACTTCTTCCCATCTTCCTCCTTCATTTTTAGTAGTGTCTTGGCTATTACTGGCTCTTTTTCCTTCCATATAACTGTTGGAATCATCTTTCTCAGTTCCAAGGAGAAAAAAACTAATGAGTTTTTTACCAGAATTACTTTGACTATGGAGATCAAATTAGAAAAAATGGATATCTTTTTTAAAACATTTTTAAATTAAAGAAAAATTTTTTATGAGGCTAAATTTATTTTATTTACTTCTTTTTTTTTAATTTCAGAGTATTACAGGGGTACAGATGCTTTGGTTACATGAATTGACTTTGCACTGCCCGAGTCAGAGCTACGAGCATGCCTATCCCCCAGACAGCATGCACCGCAAAGACTTCTCATCCATGAACATGTGTTATCTCCCCATTTATTTAGTATTCTTTGATTTATTTCTGAAAAATTTTATAATTTTATACATACAGATCTTGCACATATTTGTTGGATTTAATCTTATGTATTTTTTGACTTTGTTGCCATTTTGAATGATGCTTTTTAAAATGATATATTTGAATTGTTGCTGATTTATAGAAATGTAAAATCCAGATTACTAAAATATAGTAAATATATGTATTCTTTTAGATTTTCTATGTAGACAATTATATATCTGAAAATGATAGAATTTTATTTCCTTCTTTTAAATTTTTATACTTTAAATATTTTTATTGTCTTATTGCATTAGGTAAGACTTTTGAGAAAAATAGTAAGCACATGTGACAATAGTGGACATCCTCTTTTTGTTCATAATATGATAAACTTTTATTTTGAACAGATTTAACATAAAAGTTGGACAATATGATAAAGTCCTATATATGTATATATGCACATATGTGTATATATATGTAGTCCTGTGTATGTTTATATATACATACATATGTATGTATAAAATTTTCATTCTTAAAATATTTTTTTCCAAACTATTTGAGAATAAGTTGCAGCTATCATAACTTTACACTCTTAAAAACTTTGGCATACCACTCCTAAGAAAAGGAGATTCTCTTAAATAATCAAGATAAAAATGCTCAAATTGAGGAAATTCAATATTGATATAATACTATTATCTAATACATATTCCATTTTCAAAATTTCCTCGTTGTTATTACAATGTCCTTTATAAAATTTATACTGAAATAAAATCTGCTGCAGAATTACACACAGTATGTTGTTTTTATCTTTAGTCTCCTAAAATCTGGAACACTATCTCTACCTTTCATTTTCTTTTATGATATTGACATTTTTCAAATTTATACCCTAAGTTTCTGTTTTGTTTTCATAATGTCTTTCAATTTTGTGTTATCTGATATTTCCTCATTTTTAAATTAAGGTTATGCTTTTTTGAAGGAATTGTACATAAGTAATGTTGTGTCCTTCACAGTACATGCTATTAGTAGGCATGTGATGTTGATTAGTCCCATTATTAGTAATGTTAACTTGGATCACTTGGGTAAAGTATTATCAGCCAGATATTTTCCATTGTAAAAGTGCCTTTCTCCTTCATAATGAATAAGTGAGCTTTGAAGAGATGCTCTGAGACCTCGTAAGTATCCTGTTGCATCATAAATTTTCACCTAATTGTTTACCATTCATTGACAATCCTTGCCTGAATTAGTTATTACAATGATGTTTGCAAAATAGTGATTTTTAAAAACTGTCATTTGTGGGTTACATACTATTGTAAAGTGGAGCTATTCCTTTTCTCACTATACTTTATGTATTTATTTGTTTTTTAGAATTTTAATATCAGTGTATATGCAGAGTTTTAAAATTCAGTGTGTTATCCATCACCATCATTTTCATTTAATGTTCATATTTTCCTTGATGTGGCCAGTGGAAGTGCCTTTAAGCCAGCTCCTATAATGTTTTGAGATAGCCCCAACAATTTTTGAGAATTTACATTTTGTCTTGCTTTGGCCCTATTATCATTCATTTCTATAATAAGCTCTGGTTACTTTTAGTGTGCAATGGTGTTAAAAACCAAGATCTGAGAGCAAATGGGTATCATTTGCTCAATCCTACAGCATATACAGATTTACTATATCCTGTCACTAACCAAAAAAATAAAAAACTACTAAGTTCAAGATTTTTTTACCCTTATTTTTGCCTTTAGTCTAAGAGTATAGAGTCAAGTATTACATTTAACTAAATCAGTATTTTCCATTTTCACTTTGGTGTAGTTATATTATCTTTTTGATATACACATAGGGTCATTTGTTTCCATTTGTATAAATATTTTGTGTTTTTCCTTATTCTTGTTGATATGATTATACTTTTAAACATATAAGTTATTAACACATCTCCAAAGATGTGTTAAAGGTGAAGATATGCTCAGAAGGATGTAATTCATTCCATTTATTTTTACTCCTGGTTCCCACACTCTCCATAATTAAGAAATTTCATTAATTTGTGGTTTATCTTTGTTATATAGCTATTTATTAAAAAATACATTGGATCCTACCTAACATCATATACATACACAAAGTAGATAAGACTTACAAACTTAATAACTGAAACCATATCATATTGATAATAAACACAGCTGAATTACTACAACCTGAATGTAGGAAATCTCATTAACTTGTGATACTAAATCCAGATTCAGTCAAGCAAAAGATAAATCAAACACCACAAAAGTTAAAATTTTTCATAAGAAAAAACACTAAAGAAATAGCAAATAAATTTGAAAAAAATTTTTATATGGCTATTATCTGTAATATATGAAGAAATGTTAAAAATCAAAGGAAAATGACCAAAATCCAATAGAAAAAGGGACTCCCTGAAAAGTCCTAAAGAAAAATCTAATTTGAAAAATGAGAAAAAGGACATAGACAATTCGCCAACAAATATCAAAATGCTCTGTAAACATAGGAATGATTTTCAATTGCAATTCTAACAATAGTTTGCAATCTTAACAATAGAAATGAAAACTAAAACTCTGAGATATCATTTCTCACCTATCAGAGTGAAAAACAATTAAGAACCAGACAGAACATTCTGTTGGCAAATTTATGGGGAAACAAAGAGTCTCATATATTGCTGGTGGGAATGTAAAATGTTTCAAATGCTATGCAGAGGAAATTGGCAAAATTGAAAAAACTCTAAATTTACATTTATCTCTTGAATTCACTTTTAGGGATTTACATTTAAGTTATGACTCCAATAATATGAAAATACATAAGACTATGCATTATAGTATTATTTGTACTTGTACACTATAGTATAGAAGTAACCTAATGCCCATACATAGAAATGAATTATGGTATACAACATAGGCTATTATGAAGCTTTCAAAAAGAATGAGAAAACTTTATGGACTAATATGAAGTGATTTGCAAGTTACGTTGTGAAGTGATAAAAAACAAAATGCAGAGAGCGTAAATTGAATGCTACCTTTTGTGTAAAAAAAGGAGGGAAAACGCACACACATACATACTTATGCAAAACAAAACTCAAAAAAGATAAAAGATTCCTTTTAAACACAACAGGAATATTTCTCTTAAAGGGAGAAATAAGATAAACAATTTCATAAATTTCTGGTTTATCTTTTTTGAGTTACTGTTACTTACACTCCTTTCCAGTGATTCTTTCCCTAACCTCTGATAGTTTCCTTATACGCATGCACTAATCTACATTCAGCGGAATACTTCAGAGGGTAAGAACACTTAATGTGAGATCTACCTTCTTAACAAAGCAGTTTTTTTTCTTGTATACCAATTACATCTCAATAAAGCTGGAAAAACTACACCATGGGGGACCATGTTCTGATGCCTACAGTTCTCTTCTTCCTTTCATCCAGTGGCGGTCTATTTTTCTTTTTCCCTCTTTTCTTGCCTTCATTTAGACTGACTGACTAATGTTCATTATCATTTCTTCTTTGTCCTGTGTATTTTGGAAATGTGCTTTTTTCCCATATTTTCCTGGGAATTAAACATGCATATTTACTTACCAATATCTGAATTGATCAAAAGTTCAAAATACAAAAAGTAACAAATAATAGTATCAAAATCTCAGGGCATGGAGCTTAGAAACATGTATTTCAAACAAGGACCCTGGGTGATTTTTATTCATGATAAACTGGAAAACTAGATTAGGAAACAATTACACCAGAAAAATAGCCGAAATTAGGCTATGGCAATTAAGCTTAAATATTATCTTTTTCTTGCTTGACAGCCAAGACAAAATGGAAGCAGGCATTACTGAATTGAATTCTCATTACCTAGCAAAAGGAAATATAGCAGATGATAAGGAGAAACATATTTTGTATGAACAATGAATTTGAAGACTAATTTTCACTGTCAGATTTTAAATATGCTTTCAAATAAGTTTTTAAGTAAGAACATTGATCAACATAATGCACTGTGTCATCAGGAGCTATTCTACAAAAGATAAAAAAATGTTTTTCATATCATCTATTGCTTAAAGCTAAAACGATTATATTTAAATATTTCTGCAAATAATTTTTTTGCAGTGCTAAAGTAATTGTTCATGCATGTGCTTTTCTGAACATGCACAAGTGTAGAAGAAGACAGACGAACTCATGCTTTTAATGTTACTAACATAAGGAACAATTTCAGGATTTACTCTGTTCTCAACACTATCTATGCATTGAGCATACAGAAATGGCTAAGATATGGGCTCTGTCCTCAAGGAATTATAGCCCAGAGGGAGAGACAGATCAATGTACAAAATAGTACAGTGTGCTGTGATAAATGTTCACTTAAACTTGTTTCATAGATATATCAGGAGAACAAGTAGGGAAGGCATCTTCTAGGGGATGATACTCATTGGTCCTTGAAAGATATTTGCATAGAGTAGACAAATGTTTTTGCCTGTTCATTCTTAATTTTCCCTCTTTCTTATAGGAGAATTCCTCTATTCCTTATGAGAACTGTTCCTCTTCCACCTGGTTAGACAATCACTAAATCTTGCCTTCCTGCCACAGGAGTCATCACGAGACCACAGCTTCAATGAGAATACCTTACCCCATGCCTTCAGTCCAGAAATAGGCACAACCCAGGCAAGGCCAATCCTAGTTTTTTGTCCAGGAATTATTTTGAATTTATTGTAAAGTAAAGGTAGCTGTCTTTCTGAGAGTTTAAGAGTACTAAAAAGACATTGTTTTCCTGGAATTGTCCAGTGTTATCTTTGCTGCTATTTGGAGAGAGCCTGCTTGAGTAGAATGGTGCAAATTATCTGGAACCAAATTCCTAGGTTCAAGTCTGACAGACGAGGAGAAAGACCATGCCAGAAAAATATAACACTCTGTGTATGACTATGTGTCAAAAGAACTTGAGAATTTTGTTTTAGCTGAGAATAATTTTCAGAGATGAAATTGGAAAGTTTCAAAGGAAAGTCTTGCTATGCCAAAACAAGGAAATGTAAACTTTTTCTCGTCTATGATGAGAAACAATCTGGATGAAGAAAATGGTGATCATATTTTCTAGATTATCTCTACTGAAGACAAGTTGTCTCAAGGAGATTTTTATAGGAACCATATAAAGACAATTGAATGTTGAGATCTTTGCCAAGTGGTGAAGTGTAGACATTGTGCATTGTTTAATTGCTTTCTATACTTTAAGTAGAAGGTGTTTAGAGAGTAAAGATAGACTTCATAAAAATTAAGTAAAAAAGATTAATTTGTCTTACTGAGGTGGAAGGTAACGTCTTCATGTGGATAGGCTGCAGGAGTGCCTACAGACAAGGTCAAGACTTTTCTTAACATTCCTGTATCCTCAACATGGGTTCAACTGAAGGACCAGAATCTTACAATGCAAATTATTTTTAAAGTCCATACCCAAAGAAATTCAAGAACATATGTTGCAATTTCCACCAAAAAAGTTTTCGGTGGCTTTGATAAATTTAGTTTTTGAGGACTATATGTTGATAGGACAAGCAAAATGATAGTGCCAGGAAAGGCATCCACAAATAATCAGGGAAAGTTGTAGAAAGGAGCTGTTTAGTACTACCCATCTGGAATTCAAAGGATGAAAGCCACAAACAACGGCTTAAGTTTGGCATAATTTATGTAGGAGCATTTCTATAATAATTAGCTATGTGTAGCATGAGCTGTGTCAACATATGGTATAAAGCTTGTGCTTCATTCACTCCATCAGGATAATATGTAGAAAGTTTAACTAAAGTCGTTATCAAATATTTAGACAGAAGCTGAAAAATAGGCTGGGCACAGTGGCTCACGCCTGTAATCCTAGCACTCTGGGAGGCCGAGGCAGGAGGATCGCTTGAGGTTAGGAGTTTGAGACCAGCCTGAGCAAGAGTGAGACCCCCTTTCTCTACTAAAAATAGAAAAAATTAGCCAGGCATGGTGGCATGTGCCTGTAATCCCATATACTTGGGGGGCTGAGGCAGGAGGATCACTTGAGCCCAGGAGTTTGAGGTTGCAGTGAGCTATGATCACGCTATGCCCTCTAGCCCGGGCAAGAGAGTGAGACTCTCTCTCTCTCAAAAAAAAAAAAAAAAAAAAAAAGAAACTGAAAAATAAATAGATTTGAGATGATTTATGTCAGGTAATGATATGCAATATAAAGATAATTTTAATATAATGGACAATATATTTGACTGTTAATTTGTGTCTTAGTCCCTTTTGTTGCTTATAACAGAATACTTGAAACCAGGTAATTTATAAATAAAAGGTATTTTTTACAGTTGTGGAGGCTGAGAAGCCCAAAGTTGAGGAGCTGCATCTTGTGAGCGCCTTCTTGCTGCTAAGGATTCTCTGTAGGGTCCCGAGGCAGTGCAGGGCATCATATGGTGAGGCGGCTGAGCGTGCTAGCTCAGGTCTGTCTTTCTTCTCTTATAAAGCCGCTAATGCCACTTTTGTGATAACCCACTTCTTCTTAAAGGCCCCACCTCTCAATACTGTCCACATTGGAGATTACTTTCAACATAAGTTTAGGAGGGGATAAATATTCAAAACACAGCAACTGGTAAAAATTTCTCTGGTTTTGAAACACAGGTATGATTCCTATTATAATTTAAGCCCTTTTTCTCATGTCTGAAATGGATATATTTAAGCTTACCCCACAGGTTTATTGTGAAGCTTAAAAATGAATGCTATTAAATTCTATTGTAAGCTATAAATTGCTATAAAGTATCAATATTTTTGTTAATGTACTCTAATTCTACATATTTCAATAGAGAATTGGCAACACTGAATAAAACTTGATGTCTTCCCTTAAAATTCAAAATTAGCAGTTTCCTGACATAAGAATATTTACTCCTACTTTGCTTTTTAAAAGTTAACACTTTACTCTTTCATGCTTTTTTTCCTTCTTCTTAACCTGTCAAATCACCAGAGCTTAACTGAGTTAGGTGATAAATATTTACAAGCAAACAGAACAAAAATTCAAAATTCAGTCAGTGTTCAAACATTTAGATGATTATAGAAATAATATAAAATATGAAATTATATTTGCTGTGGTCACCATTGATTTTAGTTTGGTAGAAACTGCAGGAGGCCAGTCACAGGCTAGGAGCATTAACAAGACTCACAAAGCCACTAAATATCAATTTCTTCAAAAAGAATTTTTAATGGACCATTTTAAATTTCAATAAAGCTTTGGTCAAAACATTTACATCAATAACTAATACTGATTCTGAGACTAAGTTTTTATGCATAATTTTTGTGAGTATTGTTGAAGCACAAATTCTCATTAATGCATAGGTGATCAGTTCTAAACTATGTTATTCTGAATTCCATTTCTTGTGTGTGTGCATTTAAATGCAAGATTCATTCATTATTTAGTATGTGTGCGTGTTTAGATCTGAGATTCATCCCTGGATGGAATTTTGGAAAACTTCTCATATCTCATCTAATTAACTATCTTTAAATGAAGAACTTCTGCCATCTGAACTGCCAAATAATTAAGTGGCAGATACTCAGTCATTCCAAAGGCACTTAATATACTAATAGATAAGTGTTGTATTATTCTGAGTATCCACATCTCAAGGTCAACACAAAGACCTGGGTTGGGGATGTTGGTAGCACTATGAGAAATGCTACACAAATATTTCTAAGCTGGCACAGCTTTCACTCATCTATCCCCTTCAACACGCTAAGTGGCAAATGAAAACAATAATGGAAAGAAATTGGAAGGTATTAACTCCTTGGCTTAGAAATTACTCAGCTTCTGCTCACCCTGACTCATGTGTCCTGTTTGTAATGACCTCTGTTTGTGGATGATGTAATAAAGAATTGGAATTTCCTTATGGTGAATGTGTTGCAGTCAACAGCCAGCTCAACACATTATTGAAAGATATGCATAGCATATTTTAAAAAATAAAAGTTAAAAACCTGCTTTGTCACCTTTGCATTTTGCTGTTCATGATTTGTGTTTGATTTATATGATTTATTTTCTTAATGCTTTATATTTTCATATTATTCTTTCATCAGTGTTCTGGATATGTTTTGCTTTCACAATGAACTATAATCAATTTATGTATATTATTTATTGCTTTAACCACCAGTACCTTGTATGTAATACATACATATGGAAGTTATAGATTTAAAATGCATATTAGAAAACTCCGTGTTTAATATGGTAGGGTGGCCACTCTTCTCCACTCTTCTGTGACTCCTTTGAAAAGACTTTATAGAAATACAAAAAAAGAAAATGAACCTTTAATAGCAGCGAGATTGGGAGGAAGTAATCATTGAAACAATTTTAATGTTTTTGGAAGAAGAAAAGTGAATTAAGGTAGGTTCATAGGCACAAGCAAGCAGTGGAAGCTAGAGCCATGGCAGAGGTGACAGCAACAAGCAGAGTCCTAGTTATGACTATGGGTCCAGGAGTGGGAAGAGAAACAAAAAGTGGACACTAGCAGAAGGTCTTTCTGAATGACAGTTAAATCAGTCAGTTTCCACACCTTGTCCTTCCTCTCCTCCCCTTTCCTCCCACCACCACTCCATTTCCTTACTCCTATCATGAGACTCTCTGGTAGAATGAGTTTTATCCTTATTTGGAAAACCTGAGGATTCTTCTTTAATGGCTTCTAATGTGGAAATGGTGCTCCCAAAGAAAAGCCTTCCTTCCTCTGCAATTCAGGAAGTGCTCAATGTGACATTGTGTTACAGGCATATACACCCTAAGGTGACCTTCCAGTGGAGAAGGCTGCCAGGGACCCAGCTCTATCCACACAACAGCAGGGGAGGAAATCCATCTCCATTTTCTAGAATAATACTACTATGATTTAGTAATAATATGAATTAACAATCAAGAATCACCAGAGAGAAGGAGAAATATCAATGTGAAATAGAAAGACCAGGATAAAAAGAATAACAACTCAATAATCAAAATGGATTATTCAGGAAATATAAGGGTCTAGGATGTACTTCAGTAATAAAAAATAACAAGGTGTAATGAAAAAGCAACATAGAGAAACATGAAAAAGTTATCAGAAACTGAATAGTGATTGACGAAATAAAATGTTTAACTTGATGATAAGAATATATAATGTAAGCCTGCTAAAATGTAATTGACAATTTCTAAAAGGTGAAGGAAAACCCAAACCTTCAGATTAAAAAGTTAAAGATTAAGTAAAAAAAGACTCACATAGAGAGACATTCTCCGGGTATAATATTTACTAATACCAGAGTAGATAGAACTTACAACCTCTAGATAGATTAGCTGCAAAAGATGTAAGTTATGCTATAGACATAGACCCCCTGCTGCAGTCTGTACATGTTCCTTTTTCTGCAAAAGAGAGAAATAGGTTTCCAAACTTTTGACAATAAGATAGAGATTCTGGATAAATTTGGGGATAGTGGAACTATTATTTTTATTACAAGAAAAAAGGTAGACTATGAGATGTTCCAGACAAGCACCAACAGTAACGAACAACTTATAAAAATTAATATTCTAAAACATAATGAAAAGAAAAGTTGGGCATGATTCTGAGGGATTTTGAAGGGTAAGGAAAGAAAATCCATTGGGTTTTATTAGTCATTTTTATTATAGACTTATTGAAAAAATTTTTAAAAGTACAGAGATTCTTGTGTATTATTCATTCAGTATAACTAATATTAACCTCTTGTATTACCAGAATACAATAATCCAAACCAGGAAATTAATATCAGTGTGATATTATGAACTAAACTACAAACTTAACTCAGGCTTCACTGGTCTTTTCTACCAATATCCTTTCTCTGTTTCAGGATCCAATCCAGAATCTCACATTGCATTTAATTGTCAAGTCTCCTTCAATCTGTGATAGTTTCTGAGACTTTCCTTATTTTTTATGATCTTGACACTTTTGAAGAGTACTGGTCAGTTATTTTGTAGAATGTCTCTTGATTTTTGTTTGATGTTTTCATGATTACATTGAAGTCATGTATCTTGGACAAGAATACTACAGAAGTTAGGGTCTAGAAACAAACTCACACATACAGGTCACTTTATTTATTACAAAGGTGTCACTGTAGTGCTCTTGGTGAAAGGAGAATCTTTTCAATAAATTTTGTTGGATCAACTCAATAACTACATGGAGAAAAATAAACTTTACTATTTCTTTATACTGTAGACACCAATCAATTTCAGATGGATTATTCAATAAATATAAAAGGTAAAATAACACATTTAGAAGGAAACATAGGATGTCTTTGGGATATTTTTTTTTTAAATGGGAAACACAAAACAAACTAATAAGTTAGGAAAAATAAGTGGAACTACATTAAAATTAAGAACCTCCATTTTTAAAGAATTTGATGATATTAAAAGATACTCTTAAAAGGGTGAAAAGACAAATCATAGAGTGGAAAAAGATGTTTGAGTTATTTATCACATCCAGAACATACGTATCATATCCAGAATATGTAAAAACTACTGCAAATTGATAAGCCAAACAATGCAATAGGCAAAAGTTTTCAGCAGATATTTTATAAAAGGACAAATTCAAATAGCAATAACCACATGCAAAGTGTTCAATGTCATTAGTTATGAGCCAAATGCAAGTTTAAATCACAATATAATACAAATGCACACCCACTAGTATGCCTAAAGTGCAAAAGACACATAATACCAAGTTTTGGGGGAGAAAAATGACCTGTAAAGAAGAATTGTCTCTTCTGTGTTTTGCTTTCCTTCCATTAATATTTACCACAGTCATCTTGCTTACCAGAGTCAGATTAATTAGGCATTTGGAAGTTGAACTTTAGAAAATGGATAACTCCTGAAAACTTGTAAGGGTAAATTAGAATCTATAATTTGGGGGTGATAAGCAGTTGATGCCAACCCTGTAGCTGTGCTTACTTGACTAAGCAGAGTATGGGCTAGGCTGATTCACCTTAAATCCATATAGTGATTGTGAGGATTGTTACTGTACCTATGATAAAGGACATTAAAGATGATGCATCAGATTAAGTTATAAATTTGAGACTCTGTTGAACCAGCTTAAGGATCTTTATTTCAGAACTCTGGCCTAAGCATGCAGTAACAGATGGGAAATAGGGGGATCAAAAACATCAAGAGAAATGTCTTTCTGCAGATTTTTTTCTCTTGTAAACCAAAAATATACTAATTAGTACCTTGGACATCAGGAATCATGGAACCAGGTAGGAAAAAAATCACATCTTCACCACAAACATGTTTCTTCTCCATAGTTTTGTATCATAGTTAAACTCAACTCTAACCCTTAACACCTTTGTAACCCTGGACAAGGATGTTAAACTTTGTGCTTCAGTGTCTTCTCTGTAAAGGGAAGAAATAATTGTACTTACCTCATAAGATTGTTGGGAAGGTTAAATCAAAGAATGGAACTGATAGTTCATATAAAGCACATAGAAAAATGTCTGGAATATTGTAAATGTCCAGTAGATATTTACAAGATAATACAGTCATGCACCATACAACATTTCAGTCAACAACGGACCACTTATACGACAATGGTCAAATAAGATTATAATACCGTATTTTTACTGTACCTTTTCTATGTTTAGATATGTTTAGATACACAAATACTTACCATTGTATTATAACTGTCTGTAGTATGCAGTACAGTAACATGCTGTATAGGTTTATAGCCTGGGAGCAGTGGGCTATACCATCCAGCCTAGGCGTGTAGTAGGCTGTGCCATCTAGGTTTGTGTAAGTGCACTCTGTGATGTTTCCACAACGATGAAATTGCCTAACATTTCCTGTCATTAAGTGATGCATGGCTGTGGTTTAAATAATGAGAAGAAAGAAGAGGGTGGCAAAGGAGGGGAGGGGAGGAGGGAAAAGAATAGGAGAAAAGAGGAGTAAAGACAGGCGTTTTACTAGGGGAAGGATACACATATTATTAGATTGCCTGAAAAGAGGGTGTAGTGAAGGAAACCAATATGATTTGATGATAAGATGAAAGAATCAAGATAAGGCAAGGACAAAAATCAAGGGGAGAGTAATCACTGAAGGAGCAAGTGGTTGACTGATTGTGAATCAATGCACATGTTCATAAAAAGTGACGGATTGTGATGGTCCCAATAAATTGGGAAACTCTTTCTCTTTTAGTAATACTCACTTTTTGGTGATAGACAACACTTTTCCAGAATAAGAAATGATAAATATATAACATATTTTATAGTGAAGCACACTCGATTTGCCCTAACGTAGCATTATTTTTGTTTATTGTTCAACTCTCTATTTCTCAGGATTATGGAACTTTAGTATGAAATAGGCACAGCCTTAGTGCTCATAGAACAGCAGTTTGCTATTGTTTCAAAACACCTTCTGCAGCATTGCTGGTGGTTATACTAGTGATCTCCAGCTGTGGTTACACAGCTCATCGTTGAGTGTAATCATACACTGCTTGAGCCACTGAGTAGGAGTCTTACTTTCAGTGACAGAGTTTTTAAGCTGGTCTCATAGGGCACCAGAGCCCATGTCCTGCTGCTCAATAAAAGTGATTCTCTGTCCTGGAAGATGCCTGTTCCATTACTTACACTGATTACATTTTATAGTGAACATGTAATATATTTTGTTGCTAATTTGGGGACATGAGGGTACCCATCATTTCATAGATGAACATCTGAATCACACTTATGAGTTTGTATAATACAAGTACTCCTCCCAAATAATATGCTACAATTAGTTTAATGATTTTATATAATTCAGGATAAAGATAATGTTAAAAATTAACAGTCCTAATGAGACTTTATGTTGCATAGGCATGGCTGATAACACAGCTTTAAATTTTTCTGAATATAGCAAAACATTCAAAGTACAAAAGTTAAAAAGAAACAGAGAAACATAAAGCACTCATGGTCCTATCACCATCAGGTAAATGTAGTTAGCACTTAGGCATATTTGCTTTTTAATTTTTAATTTACAATTATTTATATACTTAATATCATGCTGTATTTACTATTTTTCATTTTTAATATTATAAGTATTTTTCCTATATTTTAAAAAATCCTGTCCTTAACCATTTTAACATCATTTTAATGACTATATAATGTTTATATATAATTGCTTTGTATACATTTTCAATTATTTATTAAGTGCACATTATAGGTTATTGACGTGATTCTTGCTCCATCATCAAGTTAACATTATAACATATTTACTTCCTCTTTTGTTAATCATTCATATTCTTTGCCCTATTATTTTTGTGGTGTTTTCATTATCATAATTTCCCTCTACCTACCTTGTTAGTGTTTTATCCTCTTTTTACAGCTACCATTAATTTATCTTTTCTCCTTTTTTTCTTGATTAAGTTTAACAAAACTTAATTTTATTTATATTTTTCTGAAAAGATGATTTTGGCTTTATTTAATGATTTCTAGTTTCCTTCCTTGGTGCTTTTAGAGTTGCTTCTTTTTTTAAATTAAGTCATGAATTCAATAATTAAGTCTTTATTTTTTAACATTAGAAATGGTATTATAAAGATTTTGAGATAGTAAAGATACAGACAATTTTATAATAACGTTTCAAGGACTCACTACCCCTATTTAACAAAACCAAATATTTTGTCATATTTGTTGCAGATACATTATTTACTTTTAAAAAAATAAATAGCTAAACGCTACTAACATTCTTTTCCCTTCTCACCTTCCCAAAGTAAGCCATTACTAATGTCTATGTGTCATTTCCATGCCTGTTTTTAAAAAGTTACAACAAATACATGATTATACATGATATATACTATTGATTTGCTTGTTTCTGAAATTTGTGTATAATATTATCTGTATTGTCACTAGTCTCTTATACTTACTGTAATGCTTTTGTGATGTAGACATGTTGATACATATAAATGTAGTTTATTCATTTTAACCAGTTTCTGAAGCTTAGAATTACTGACATTTTAGGTCAGATAATTCTTTGTTGTATGTGTAGAGGGCTTCTCTGTGTGTTGTAGGTTGTTTAGCAACATCCCTAGCCTCTATCCACTGAAAAGATACTTGAAAATATGCTCACCCTTACCTTACTCATAACCATAGCAATGGAGCATTCTTCACCCCTACCCCCCAGTTGTGAGAACCAAAAATGTCCCCAGACATTGCCAAATGATCCCTAGAGGACAAAATCACCCCTAGTTTAGAACTACTTATTTAAACTAATGTATAGTATAAAAGTAGGCACATAGATTAATGGAACAGAATAGAGAACCCAGAAATAAAGCCAAATACCTACAACCAACTGATCTTCAACAAATAAGACAAAAGCATACACTGGGGAAAGGACACCCTATTCAATAAATGGTGCTGGGAAAGTTGGATAGCCACGTGCAGAAGAATGAAACTGGATCCCTATCTCTCACCATATGCAAAAATTAACTCAAGATGGATCAAAGACTTAAATATAAAACCTGAAACAATAAAACTTCTAGAAGAACACCCAGGAAAAAACTCTTCTGGTCATTGGCCTAGCTAAAGAAGTTATGACTAAGACCCCAAAAGCAAATTCAACAACAACAACAAAATAAATAAATGGGAATTACTTAAACTAAAATGCTTCTGCACAGCAAAAGAAATAATCAACAGAATAAATAGACAACCTACAGAATGGGAAAAAATTTTTCACAAACTATACATCTGACAAAGGACTAATATCCAGAATCTACAGGGAACTCAAATCAGCAAGAAAAAAAATCTCATTAAAAGTGGGCAAACAACATGTATAGGCATTTTTCAAAAGAAGATATACAAATGGCCAAATAAATATTATGAAATGCTGAACATCACTAATCACCAGGGAAATGCAAATTAAAACCACTGTGAGATACCACGTTATCCCTGTCAGAATGGCCATTAAAAATAAAAAAAAAATCAATTTTTGTGCAGATGTGGTGGAAAGGGAATGCTTACACATTATTGGTGGGAATGTAAATTAGCACAACCTCTATAGAAAACAGTACAGAGATTTCTCAAAGAACTAAAGGTAGATCTACCATTCAATCTAGCAATCCCTCTACTGGGTATCCACCCAAAGGAAAAGAAGTCACTATATCAAAAAGACATCTGCACTTGTATGTTTATGACAGCACAATTTACAATTGGAAAGATGTGGCATCAACCTAAGTGCCCATCAACCAAGGAGTGGATAAAGAAAATGTGAGATATATATACCATGGAATACTACTCAGCCATAAAAAGGATGAAATAATGTCTTTTGCCGCAACTTGAATGTAATTGGAAGCCATTCTCCTAAGTGAAGTAATGCAGGAAGGGAAATCCAAATACATGTTCTCGCTTATAAGTGGGAGCTAAGCTACAGGTACTCAGGGGTATACAGAGTGGTACAATGGCATTGGGGACTCAGGGGGTGAGAGAAGAAAAACCACCTATCAGGTGCAATGTACACTATTTGGATGATGGGTACACTATAAACCCATACATCACCACTGTACAATTCATCCATGTAACCACAAACTACTCTACCCCTAAATCTATCAAAATATAAGTTAAAAAAAGAGAAATGTTTACTAATTCCTGTTTGATGAATAATTAGGCTGTTTAAAGTTTTAAATATTGCAAACAATGCTGCAAAGAAAAATATAGTGCATGTCTCCTGTGCACATATGCTAGAATTTTCCTAGGGTACGTAACTAGTAGTGGATTTGCTGGGTTATAAACAATGTGCATCTTCAAATTTAAAAGATACATCAATAACTTGAAAATAGTTAAGCAAATTTAAACAATCACCAGCAATGTATATGTTTCATGTTGTTCCATATCTTTGCCAATATTTCATTTCATGAGAGTTTTAAAATTTTTATCAGCTCTTACATACAAATATTAATAGTAACTCATGATAATTTTATTTCCATTGCTATAGTTACTAGTGAGGGTGAGCATCTTTTCAGTATTTTATTAACCACTTTTGATTCCTGCTCTGTGAATTGCCTACTCATATACTGTTCCCATTTTCAAATTAGATTTTTATTTATTTATTTTCTATTTTTTCAAATTTATTTTTTAATTGACATATACATTTTTATGTATTTATTATGTACAACATGCTATCTTAAACTGTTTATACATTGTATTATAGAATGGTTAAATCTAGCTATTATTTTCACAATTAATTGTAAAAGTTATCTTAGAAATAAGCTTTCTGTTTTCTCAGTCTGTGACTTAGTTTATTGCGACTTCTGTTCACCAATTAAAAATAATATAGTCAACATTTCCAGCTTTCACTTTTATGATTGTACTTTGTGTATTTATTTTAAAATACCCTAAACCACAAAATTTTTTTTGTTTATTTAAACATTAAAACTCTGATGTTTTTACATTTTGGCCTTCAATTCAACTGAATTTATTTAACACATTATTGAGACATAATTGACAATGTAAAATAAACTGCTTATATTTAAGGTGTACAATTTATAATATTTTATATATATTTAGACCTGTGAAACCATCACTGCATTTCAGATAATGAACATCTCTTTCATTCCCAAATGTATCCTTGTGTCTTTTTTAACCCTGTCCTCCCCTCTCTTCCTTGATACCCACCCCTTCCATCTCCAGGCAACCACTAATCTGCTTTCTGTTATTAAAGATTAATTTGTACTTTATGGAATTTTATATAAAATGAAAGTGTACATTGTATATTATTCTTTGCCTGGCTTCTTTCATGAAGCCTAATTATTTTGAGATTCATCTATGTTCTTGCATATATTAACAGTTCATTCTTCTTTATTTGTAAATATACTTCCTTTTTATGGATATATCACAATTGCTTAGCCATTCACCTGATAATGGATATTTGGATTGTTTTCAGATCTTAGCTATTAAAAACAAAGTTGGAAGAAACATTTATAAGTATTTGTATGGATGTATCTCTTCATTTCTCTAGGAGTGAAATGGCTGAGTCACATGGTAGATGTACATATAATTTTGTAAAAAACTACCAAATCATTTCCAAGTGGTTGTACCATTTTACAAGCCTACCAACAGAGAGTTCCAGTTGGTTCCACATTTTCACCAACCCTTGGTTTGGTCAGTGTTTTAAATTTAAGCTATTTTATAAAGAGATCTTTATAAAGACTCAGATATTTGTATTTTTCCATCTTTCTAATTTTCTAATATATATGGTAAAAATTCATTTTATATTTGGGCATATGTTGCTGTGTCCTCAGGGTTAACACACATCCACATGTTATGTTGATATGTATCTATTTAGCTCTCACAATCCCTTGAATTTTCTCCAATTTCATGTTAAGCAAAAATGATGATGTTCAAGTAATGTATTTGTTTTCACATTTGAAGAGAGTCAAGTATACAGATGCTCTCACTAATCTGAACTCATTATAGGGGTGAAAACTTAGAGAAACATTGTGGAAAAGGCATTCTACCCATCTTAGGAAATATGAATTCCTAAGGAATATGAACGTCCATTTGCTCCTAACATTAGATAGTTGTCTGGCCTCTTTGGATCTTATCTGAAAAGTAAGGGTATAAAATGTTTTCTTTATACCTTTACATATTCCCTGAAATCAAGTTTATTTTTCAAAGTAAGTTCTTATTTAAACACAGATTTAGCAAATGTAAAGTACAGTATCCATTTTATCTAAATTAGTTCCAATTATCAATTAATGGATGCAAATTACTGAGGCTTGACTGTTCTGATAATTAAGAATTATAAGGTATTTATATAGTTCACCATTCTATTGTGGAGGAGTATAAAATTATTCTAGTTTCCTTGAAAGAATAAGTAGACAAAATTTAAAGGCAAATGGAAGATATTCTCATCAATATTGATTGCTGCACAAAATCAAATGTTAATGGTTCCATTTTCTTTACCTTACCTGAACTATGAGGTATCATAGATATAATCTTGGGAAATATTAATTCCAAGAAGCTAAAAAATAAGCAGGCACCAAAATGTTGACAATATTGCAAACTAGAGAGTAAAAGCGCTTTCCTATGCTTTTGCTTGCAAGTAGGTCATGTGTTATATTTGCAAAGCAAGTGTTCACTGGAACATAGTTAAATCAAAAATAATTTTAAAAACCTGAACACATACACACATACCTATCTATCTATCTAGATCTAGATCTAGATATATTCCATGAGGAAAACAAAGAATCTTATTGTGCTTTTGTATTACAAATAAACTATTATACTTTAGCACTTCATATTAAATGACAAAATTGTAGCTTTTTTAAAGTAACAATTTACTTTTTTTTATATTTCAAAACTTACATTTTACCTTCTGAGTTATTTATGCAAATGTACAGAGATAGTAACTTATAATTAACGTAGAGAGCTGTGAAAGAAAGTTATGTGGCTCAAATTGTATGCCGTTATTGTTAGCAGATTCAGAGTACACTATTACGATGTGATTACCCAACTTCTCTTTTATTTTCTCCTTTTTTCCCCACAATATAGCCTCAAGGAACAATGGTGACAGTGGGTTCTTCTTTTGAGGCACAAGGAGAGAAGAAGTAAAAGCAAAGGAGCCTCTTCCAAGCTTAGTGAGCTACATTTAAAGAACTGTTCTCTAAATACCTGCCTACAATTCAATATCTGCTTTTATTTCATTGGCTACCTCTATTTATACAGAAAGCTGGGAAATGCAGGTTTTAAATGCAGGCACATTTTGAAACAAAGAGTTCTAATACCAAGGAGGAAGCAGAAGAAATATTCACTTAGCAACTAGTGGTATCTGGCGCAATAAAATAGAAGACTGTCAGGGTGGATAATTTATGGACGATGTGCTGTGTGAAATGTTAATGTATGATTGTCCTAAAATTGGAAGTTGATGAAAATGTCATGAGGCAAATTTTAATTCCTTTGCTTCCCAAGTGAATGATCTATAAAAAGAGAGAACTATTTACTTACCACGTTTAACTTAACCCAACTATAGCATGAATAGAAAAATGTTGTTAGTAAAAGAATTTGGGCTAGATTCCCCCAAACTTCCTTTTTGAAATTAAATATGATTATTTTGAAAGGTGGATGACTAACCACCTTGCCTTTTTCTGTTACCTCCTCTTTAAAATTCTTGTTTGAGATCCAAGACTCATCTGACCTTTGCCTATCTCACTTTCTCATTTTATTTTCCTCTCTCATGACCCTGAAGACATCAGTAAGTGACAACCAGTAAAATAAAATGCCCAGTAGCAAAACCTAATAGTATATTTGAAAAAAGAATTATAGTCTACCAATGTGTGCTATGTAATTTATGATTTTATAAATGGATATGGTTTTCATAGTAATCAAAGATGATATTTTGTATTTCTGTGGTACCAGTTGTAATGTCTCCTTTTCCATTTCTGATTGAGCTTATCTGAGTCCTTTCTCTCCTATTTCTGGTTAATCTAGCTAGAGTTCTATAGATTTTGTTTATCACTTCAAAGAACCAACTTTTTGTTTGTTGATCATTTGTATTTTTTTTTTTTTGGTCTTCATTTCATTTAGTTCTGCTCTGAGATTTGTTATTTCTTTTCTTCTTCTAGCTTGGGGTTTGATTTGTTCTTCTTTTTCTACTTCCTTGAAGTGTGACATTAGGTTGTTAATTTGTGATCTTTCTGTCTTTTTTAAAATTTATTTTTATTTTATTTAATTAATTAATTAATTATTTTTTTATTTCAGCATTTATGGCTATGAACTTCCCCCTTAGCACTGCTTTTTCTGTATCCCAGAGATTTTGGAAGCTTGTGTCATCTTTGTTGTTCAGTTGAAAAAATTTTTGATTTCCATCTTAATTTTGTCATTGACCTCAGGATTGTTCAATAGCAGGTTGCTTAATTTCTGTGACTTTGTGTAGATTTGAGAGTTCCTCTTAGAACTGATTTCTAGTTTTATTCTGCTGTCATCTGAGAAGATATTTAATACATGATATAGCTTCAATTTTTCTGAATTTGCTGAGACTTGTTTTATGGCCCAACATATGATCTATCTTGGAAACTGTCCCATGTGCTGATGAGTGGAATGTATATTCTGTAGTTTTGGGGTAGAATGTTCTGTAACTGTCTGTTAGGTTCATTTATTCTAGTGTCCCATTTAAGTCCAGTGTTTCTTTGTTGATTTTCTGCCAGTTCTATCAGTGGAGTGTTGAAGTCCCTAGCAATTATGGTGTTGCTGTTTATTTCCTTGCTTAGATCTAGCAGAATTTGTTTTGTGAATCTGGGCCCTCCTGTGTTAGGTACATATATATTTAAGATTGTTATATCTTCTTGCTGAATTTCTCCCTTTATCATTATATAATGACCGTTTTTTCTTTTTTCACCATTGCTGATTTAAAGTCTATTTTATCTGATACAAGAATAGCTGTTCCTGCTCACTTTCACTTTCCATTTGTGTGGAATATGTTTTTCCATCCCCTTTTCCCTGACACTATGAGAATCCCTGCAAGTTAGATGGGTTTCTTGGAGACAGCGTATATTTGGATTTTGTTTTTTCATCCATTCAGCCAATCTATGTCTTTCAAGCACAGCATTAAGACCGTTTGTTTACATTCAATGTCAATATTGATACATGAGATACTGTTCTGTCCATCATGTTGAATGAATATGAATTAATTATGTACAATATGACAATTTAAAAATTCTTCAGTTGATTGTGGAATGGAATGTGGTGGCCTTTGATGATTTCATAATAAAATTACCTCATTCTTTTCATTCTTAAATCCATGACTAACAATCATGGTAAGAGGCCGCAATTAACCATGTAAAGGATAAAATTATTCCCCTAGTTGTTTAAAAAAACTCAGAAAATGACAAACATGAAAATATTTTATATAAAAATAAGGCATGTAGATAAATTCAAGGACATATTTACAAGCAAATTAATTAGTTAACTATTTTTTATTACTTAAAAGACAATCAAAATTGATATAGTTATGCTTGATGGTATTGTGGAGTACTTTAAAGCAGGACAACACTCCTACTAAGAATAACTAAAAAAGCCAGATAAAATGCAAAATTTTCCTTTTAAAGGCATTTGAAAGATGCCGTAGTAACAGGGACTAAAAAGGCCAAAATTCAGGAGGCAAAACTACAGGTGAGTTCTTCTGTATTATCTACTGAAGTTAAACATTGACATATTCTAAACATAAAAGCAGTCCTATAGACCTATGAAACAGAATAGATAACCCAGAAATAAACCCAAGCATATATGGTCAACTAATTTTTGGTAAGAGGACCAAGAATACACAACAGGGAAAGGACAGTCTCTTCAATAAATGGTGTTGAAAAAAACTGGATATCAAAATTCAAAATAATGAAATTGCACCTTTATCTTAAACCATGCACAAAACATCAACTAAAATACATTAAAGACTTAAGTGTAAGATTTGAAACAGTAACACTCCTAGAAGAAACATAGGTGAAGGTCTCCTTGACATTGGCCTTGGCAATGACATTTTTGGATATGACACCAAAAGCTCAGACAACAAAAGCAAAAACAAACAAGTGAGACTACTTGTGCAGACTAAAAAGCTTCTGCACAGTAAAAGAAACAATCAACACAATGAAAAGGCAGCCTATGGATTGGGAAAAGTATTTTCAAACCATACATCTGATAAGAAGTTAATATCCAAAATATATAAGGAATTCATAAAACTCAATAGCATTAAAAACAAATAACCTAATTTAGTACTAGGCAAAAGACCTGAATAGGCATTTTTACAAAGAAGACATATGAATAGTTAATGGGTATATGAAAAGGTGTTCAACATCACTAATCATCAGGGAAATGTGAATCAAAACCACAGTGAGATAACAAGTGTTAACAAGGTTGTGGAGAAAAGGGAACAGCTGTACACTGTTGGTAGGAATGTAAATTGGTACAGCCATTATAGAAAACAGTATGGAGGTTCCTCAAAAAATTTAAAAAAGAAAACTACCATAAGATCCAGCAATCTCTTTTCTGTGTATATACCCAACAGAAATGAAAACAGTACTTCACAGAGATATCTGCACTCTGATGTTCATTGTAGCATTATTGACAACAGGTAAGATATGGAAACAACATAAGTGTCTGTCAACAGGTTAATGGGTGAAGAAATTTTGTGAGATATGTGATGGAATTGTAATTCAGCCTTAGAAAAGGAGATCCTTCCATTTGCAACAACATGGATAAACTTGTTAGTATGCTAAGTGAAATAAGCCAGGCACAGAAAGACAAATCCTTCATGATCTCACTTATATGTGGAATCTAAAAAAGTCAAATACATAGAAGCAGAGAGTAGAATTATGGTTACCAGGGGTCAAGATTTGAAGTGAGAATTTTATATTGGGCCATATTTTAACTCAAAAAATAATGTATTGTAGCAAGAAAAAAAAATAATGTATTGTATGTGTGAAATTTGCTAAGAGAGTAGATCTTAAGTATTCCCACCACAAAAAAAAGTTACCATAGAGGTGATGGATATGTTAATTAGCTTGATTGTGGTAATCACATCACAATGTATATATATATCAGAACACCATATTATACATCTGGAATATATATAATTTTTATTTGTCATTTGTACCTTAATAAAGCTGAATATAAAAACACTGGTATATTCTATGACTTAGCAATTTTACTCCCACATGTCTAGCCAACAGATTCACATATACACGTGTACCAGGGCTGGTGCAATGGAGTGATGTCCATGTGTAATATCAAGGACAAATCTCAAAAATATAATATTTAGAAAAAAAGTCAGGCATAAGAGAATATACATAGTATGATTCGATTTATAAAACAAATCACAAGTCTAATCTGTGATGTTAGAAGTAGGATAGTGGTTATACTTGAGGAGGTAGAGGGAGTGGTGATTGGGAGGAGCTATGTCAGGGCTTTTCAGATGTTAAAAATGTTCTATTTCTCACCTATGTGGTGGGAACATGGGTGCATTAATTTTGTGATAATTCATTGAGCTATACCTTTATTATTTTGTACCTTTCTGTATGTGTGTCACACTTTAATAAAATGATAATAAAGTGATATTTTATTTATTTATAATAAATTTTATTTATATTTAGGGTATAGAACATGATGCTATGAGATACATATAGATAGTAGATAGTAAAAAGGTTACTATAATGAAGCAAATTAACATATCCATCATCTCAGATAGTTACCCTTTTTTCTGTTTTTGTGGCAACGGCAGCTAAAATCTACACATTTAGCATAAATCCCATATACAGTAACAATTTTATTACCTCTAGTCCTCATGTTGTACATTAGATCTCTGGACTTGCTCATCCTATATATATGCTACTTTATATAAAGTGATATTTTAAAATAAAAAAGAAATTTGGACTTAGAATTTTATGTTTGGCCATATTTTCACTGAAATGTTAGTACAAAATAAAAATATTTACAGGTAAATAATAACCCACATTGAAAACCATGTTGGAGGAAGTTTTCATACTAGAAGAGAAACAGATCTTGGAGATACTATGAAAAATTTTGAGTTATAAAATGTCTTGGTAAAGTTTATTATTCTACAAAACAAAAAGTTAACAAGAAAGTATTAATAAATGAAAATAAGACCAAATAAAAGAAATAAAGAGAAAATAAATTCCTAGTAATCTAAGACTGTAATTGTAGACATTATAAACATGAGGCTTACGAAACCAAAAAGACAAGAGAGTGAGGAAAGGATATTTCTTGTTAGGGAGATATAGATTTTGATAATTTTAAGAAATTGATGTAAGTAAATATGATTATGCATTTATGTTAAAGACAGCCAACATAAAGGAAAATAGCATATACAAGTACTAAACCAAAATAAATCTATCCAATAGAAAGCAGAAAAGGAGAAAAAAATGAATTAAAGGTACATAAATATAAAATAAGATCATATAAAGGTACCAATATAACACTATTAAAATATACATAAAAAGGTTAAACTTGCTAATTATTATAAAAATTTCATCCTCTCAATGGATAACATGAAGCTCCAATAATATGCTTTCTACATGACACATAGAATTGAAAATAAGGCAATCTTAATGACACAAAATATAGGTATTGCAAGCATAAGCAATAAAGAACATATTGGCTGTCAGAATAGATAAATAAGCTGATAGATCAAAAATAAACACAATTAACAGAGATGAATGGATTATATGCTGTATATAAAAGGTAAAATCAGGACCATAAAGCTCCTAGAAGACAGGAGAATATTTTCATGAACTAAGGTTAGGCAAGTTTTCTTAGACAGTTCTAACAAAAAACATTAACTATAAAAGGGAAAAATTGATAAATTTGAACTTCATAAACATTAAAATTCTTTTCTTCAAAGGACACCATTCATAAAATAAAAGGGCAAGTCAGAGATTGGAAAAAAATATTTCCAAATTCTCACAAAAGAATTGTATCTAGAATATGTAAAGAATTCCTATAACTCAATTAAAAAAAAACCAAAATGGGCAAAAGATTTGAATAGACCCTTCATAAAAGAAAATATACAAATTATCAATAAGCACTGGAAAAGGCACTCAGCATCAGGAAGCTGAAAATCAAAACCACAATGGCACTGTCTTCTCTTCCACAACATCCTTTCCTGCCTCTGTCCACTCTGGTCAGGATTCTATCCCCACCTCCCACTGAAAATGCTCTTGTCAGGATAATCAGTGTTTCCAATCCAGTGCTTATTTCTCTGTGCTCATGCTTTTCCTTTCAGCAGAATTCCATGGAGTTGTTTACTCCTTCCAACTTGAAACATTTTCTTCTCTTAGCTCTTCTTTTTATAACACCAGCCCAGACTTCCTCACTGAAGTGAGAAATCATGTAGCCAAACTGCTTACTTAACACATCCACTTAGATGTCTTGGAGGCAGCCCACACTGAAATGGCCCAAGAAGAAAGCCTCCATGTCCAACTTTCCTCTCTGTTGATAAGCCAACTCTCCACCTGGTTGCTCAAGCAGAAAATCAAGAATAACCCTTGATTCTCCCTTGATGCTCTCTTTTTAAATCATCCCCTATACCTAATTTATCAGCAAATCCTATAGATCAGAACTTTAAAAAAGAAAAACATATTGAGTCTGATTGGTTCTCAGTTTTCACTAAAAGCCTCTAGTTCTAGGCACAGTTATTTTTGCTAGGACTATTAAAATATGTTCCCAACTGTCTCCTTGCTGCCTCTTTTGCTCCTCCATGGTCCACTCTCCAAGCAGCAACTGGGAGGGATTGTTATAAATCTGAATTAGTTCCTGTCACTCTTTTCCTTAGATCCCTCTCCCACCTGACCACAAATGACTTCGCACAGCTCTCGGAATGAAGCCCAAGCTTTTTATTATAAAATGTAAGCTTGAAAATAATTTGGTCCCTAAATATCTTAAACCTCCATTCCCTCTCACTCTTATCCTTTCATCTTCACCTACATTATGTGTCAGGGTTGATTTTCAGAGGGAGCTGCCCTGCTTCTTTGGCTTCTTGCTTGGAAGAATCACAAGCAGGGCTGTTGTGACAGCGTGATGACAGACATGAAGCACTTCCACACAAGCAGCCTTTATTTGAAAAGTGAAAGTATGTTCCAGAGAGAGAGAGAGGAACAGGTTTGTCCCCATGTGTGGAGAAGACCCTGAGTTTAAAGACAGAGTGTAGAAAGTATAGTACACTCTCAAATTCAGTAGAGAATAGACTACTGCAATAAAGAACAGTGTCATCCCAGGGTTAGGGTCTGTCCTTTATGCTAATCCCTAATCATATGTTAAATTGGGAGTAGAATATTCATGTCTTTTCAGGGAATTGGGTGGAGATTCTTGGAATCATGTCCCCACCCAATTTCTGCCCCTGTATGGCAGGCTCTGGAACTACCATGGCACTAGGGGGTGTGATTTTCACCTGCAGACAGGTTCTCTATTCCTCTATTCCTCATGCCCTGGCAGAGGGAAATTCCCTAAACTACCATTTCCTACTCTTGTGTTTTCTGCTCTTTGTTCTCATTGGTCCATGCCACCTGCATACACTCATCCCTACCTAATATTATGTTCTAGCTATCCTCATCTTTTTTTTTCTATTTCTAAAATATATGAATGTTGTTCTGGACTTAGAAATGGTTTACTTGTTTTTTTCTCTATCCAGAATTCTCTAATCATACCATTTGATGCATGGGGGGTTCTTCTAGCATTTTGGGTCTCAGCCTTTCTAACCAACCAATCTAGTAGTCTTCATTCTCTTCTTATCACTGATTCAAATTTATTTTCTTCACATCATTTATCTGTAATCTGTACTATTCATTTAATTGTTTATTTTTCATGTTTACCCCTCAACCCCTGAATGCATGAAAATGTAAGTAATATGAGAGTAAAGATTTTGCTATCTTTATTTATCAGAGTATCCCCAGCATCTAAAATATATTTCAGTAAATGGTAAATAAATTAATACACAGAAATATATATTTGAAACTGTTGTTCCAAATATAAGATTTTCATTGTTTAGCCACTTCTCTGCAACCCAGTGTGAGCAAGAATGTGAAATGAAAAATAAAGACTGTAGAGTGAAAAGATAAATTAAAACATGACCACATGAAATTAAATTAGTTCAGATTTAACACAAGGAAGATGGAAATGAAAATGATGACATTTTAGTTTGTTTGCGAAGACTTGAAATAGAAATTCAATTTTACTTTTAATGGTTTTTGTCCTACAGCTTTGGTGTGCATTTTGTCTAATTAGTTGTATTAACAGGAGACTACATATTGGAAGACAATTCTAAAATTTGTACTTGAGGGGGATAAATTAAGTTTGGGAAGTAATTCAAGATGCTGAAGAAAAGCAATTTGCAAGCACATTATTTAGATTCTCAAATTTAGAAAATAATAAATCTTAGTTCATGGTCAGGATCTAGGGGAGAACACCCGAAAGAATATTTTTGAAAAGAACTCCTTTTCTATTTAGCTGCAAGTTTTAGGGCTGACAAATATGTCTGTGCTTTACAATATTTATTAGGAGGCCTAACATTTAACAAAAAAGGCCATTTATTCAGGTAAACTAAGGAAGCATGGAATTACAGGTTATTCTATAGGTTTAAATGAATTCAGAGATGTAATTATTGATATATAATAATTGAGAATATATTTTATACTCATTTAAAATTCTGAATATCTTTTTATAAAAAATATTTAGCGCTTATACCGTTAGTTTGAAATTTATAGGCAGGCCTTCAGAGGTTATGAATACTTGGAAAAGATCTATTTGTTCCTGACTTGTTAGCTATTTTAATGGAAATATGGTAGTCTCCATTGTAGGTAGTATCCATAGCCTCACAGGAAAGAGAGATGTTAGTATTTAGCTTTAATTATCTTGCTGTCTCATCTGCAGCACTTATAACAACATTCCTGATGTCCTAAGGAACATCATATCACCATTTGCTGTCTGATATCTCACCTAGAATATGAGTTGACAATAGGAAAAACTAATAAAAATAATACAAAGCACTTGAGAGACTTGACAGGAATTACAAAGACTTAATAACCATTTAACATGAGAATTAAAGTCATCATATAAGACATACCAACAGCTGAAAAAGAATAACAAAAACATAGTGTATATTACAAGTGAAGAATTAGTCTAAACACCATGATGGGTCATGTCTCTGCTTTGTTATTGTTCCCATCTGGACAAAAACCCACAACAACCCTTCTTTTCTTAATTCTTCTCGTGCAGGTACTTGGCATAATTAGTAGTAGCTTGATTGTGTGGTTGGTTTTCATTATTTTATTTTGAAACCCTGTTTTTCCATTTATTTGTTTTTAACTTGATTTTCTTTATTGAGGTCTACTTTTGTGTGTGTTAATTTTCTGCTCTCTCAATTGAGTGGTTAGGACAGCTCTCTTAGGCACGATATTTTCTGCTAGAGTGTACCACTCTGCTAGTGTGAACGACCTTCCTGATTTGCTCCAGACTGAGAGGTTGTCTGGGATGATGAACTTTTAATACTAAATTTTGGACAGTCTGGGACAGTTGGCCATCCTAGCACTGAAAAAGAGGAAGAATATGGAAATATCTTTGAAAACAGGAGGTCAAGCAGGAGAAGTTAGGGTGCCCTTAAAAGTTCATGCCTGTTTAACTGTAAGTTCATCTGTCAGCCCGTTTTTGATATAAGAACGTCATCTAAATTTTAGGTCATTTCTAAGTTAAAATGGGCAGGTGTGAAATGTTGCCAACCCAAGAGCAATGAGCAATGTCAGGGTGGAAAAATGTTCTGCTAGATGTGGAAAACTATCAAAACTGAATGGGTAGCCTTAGTGCTCTATTAAATATAAATTTGTTTGAAACTTTAAGTTCACAATTTTCAAATTGTTTTGAAGGCTCACTGAATTCAGCCACACCATCTTTGTGGTCAATACTACTCTACTTGCCATCCTTCCCTTGGATTTTATTGCATTTAGAAGTTATTACAGAGTTAATTTCACATATTATTAGTTCTAAGGGATGGGCTTATGTGGCCTGAGAATGAGGGACTTAACTAATACCTCTTTGAACGATGTATCTCTAACTTTCTTCTTAATCTTTTTTTAGCAGCTTTATTGAGATACAATTCACCCATTTAAAATGTACAATCCATTGCTTTTTAGTATATTCACAGAGCCATGCAACCATCATCCAATAAAGAAACCCCATAACCATTAATAGTCAGTCATTCCTCATATTTCTCTCTGTAATACCCTCTTATCCTCTCCACCATCCCTGGCCCCAGGCAGTCACTTGTCTAGTTTCTGTTTCTATATGTTTGCCTATTCTGGATAAATATCTAACTGTGCTTGTATCTGCTTTGACCAATTTATCCCCATCCTCCCTCCTCCCTAACCACACAAGTCCCAGGAACCATCACTCTACTCTGTCCTATGAGATCAGCTTTCTTAGATTACACATGTAAGTGAAATCATGCAGTATTGTCTTTCTGTGCAGGGCTTGTTCTTGGAAGTCATTTCCTCTCTAGATTTTCTCACACCACACTTTCCCACTTTCCTTTGAGCTTTCCAATGTACCCTTCTAAAACTTCTTCTCAGGCCTCTAGAATGCCACTTAAATGTTGGGATTTCCCAACACTCTATCCTCCTGTTCCCTTTTGTTCCCTTCTCTTCCCTTTCCTTCCCTTATACTACCTTTCCATATCTTTCCCTATCCTTCTTTGCTTTTCTTTTTCTTCTTTTCTTAGAGAAGATGATCTTAGATTACACTTAGGAGGTGATCCCATGTATCCCAAGGGTTTCAGTTGTGACTCTCAAGTTTATATCACCAGCCCAGATTTCTCTGCTGAGATTCAGACTTATATACAATTGCTATAGCCCTATGCAACTAGGCCTCATGTGTTCTTCAATATCAACACATCAAAAACTAAACTCATCATTATTCAACTATCCTTGTCCTAACCAGTTCTTCTTCCTTATTTTACAATTCACAGCATGGTACAACCTTTTCCCAAAGCCTAGAGATTGGGGCTTATCCTTACTGTCACATCCATCTAGTCAATAATTCCAATCAATTCTAAACTTTCTAAGCTGTATGTGTCTCTTCATATCCCTTGGTGCAGACCATGATCTTTGCTCACCTGGATTACTGTAACAAGCTATAATTTTTCTTCCTATGGATGAATGGCCTTGTCCTTTCTTCAAATAAATTCTATATATTACAGCCAGTGGCCTTCTAAACTATGAATATTAAATGTCATTCCCAAGCTAGAAATTCTTCAAGGACAAAATCCAAATTTCTTAGCATGAATTACACATACTTTCATGATCTATCACCTACTTACCTGTCCAGTCTCATCCCTGAATACTAATCACTTTTCCCTGCCCTCCCTGACCCTCATCTGTCTGATTCAGCCAGAGTAAGCTGTTTGTAGGTCTTTGAGCAAGTATTTTGTTTTGCCATCCCTCTTCCAGGAGTACCTTCCCTGCCTGGTTAATACTTTTCATCCTTCAACATTCAGCTCAGGCAGCACATTTTCAAGGAAGTGTGTTGCTGCTACTATGTAATAAAGTAACTGTGCGAACCTCCTACGTAAGCATTCATCTCAGTTTATTACAATTTTTGTTTGTTTATTTGTCTCTCTCAATAAACTGTAAACTCCTTTTCTACTAGAGACCATGTATTGCTTATTTTTCTGCTTTCAGCTTCCAGCATTGGAGGTGGTATGTAGTAGGTAACTGGCAACTGTTAAATCAATATCTGGAATGACAGCCGTAAGAACAAAGGCTCAACATGACTTTCTAAACCTGGCTATTATAAATTTGAGGCATGTCTATGCAATATTAAGCAACGGGGGATAATTCTTTACCTTGCTTCTCTTCATGCTGGCAAGAACCAAGACAATATTCTATATTATCTATATGGTTGAATCTCTCTCTTTCTCTCTTGAATTTCTTCAAAATAAATATTTTTTCTATTATAACTCAGTCTCATGCATCTATTAGTGTATGTTTTAAAGAGACTGCTTAGATAAGAGTAATGCTAGAATAAAACTAAAATTCTGGTTTCTTAAGTCAAACCAATATGGGTTTGAATTCAGGTTCTGCAACTTGTTAGTCTATAATCCTGTACACATAAATTGTCTTCTTTTATTTAAAGTGATAGAATGGTTATAATCCAACTTTTCTTATAGGGTTGCTATAAAAATTAGAAACAATGCATGACAAATAACACATAGTAGACTTTCAATAAATTATTATAACTGTGGTAGCAGCAACAGCAGTTCAGTGTCCTGGTAACAGCCCCAGCTGTAATTCTACCACAAAAAAGAATTCTTCTGTTTTTAAATAGAATCTGCAAGGGAGTATACAAATATGAAACTCCTAGAGTGCAAGTGGGACCATATTATTTATTTATTTATTTATTTATTTTTAAAAGAAAAAGTGGGCTTGTGCTTTTATTCTTAGTTATGTACCAGATGGGATACAGCCTTCTATAGTTACTTCTACTGAATTGTGCTATTTACTCAACAATGAATTTTTAGATTGCTTTTTTCACAAATGTTTATTTATTTATTTATATACATATATTTTTATTTCAAAATATTACGGGGGTACAAATGTTGAGGTTACATATATTGCCTTTGCACCACCTGAGTCAGAGCTACAAGTGTGCCCATCCCCCAGACAGTGAGTATTGCACTCATTAGGTGTGAATTTACCCATCCCCACCTTCCCCCTCCCTCCTGCCTGACACCCGATGACTGTTGCTTCCATATGTACACCTAAGTGTTGATCAATTAGTACCAATTTGATAGTGAGCACATGTGGTGCTTGTTTTTCCATTCTTGTGATACTTCACTTAAAAGAATGGGCTCTAGCACCATCCAGGATAATATAAGAGGTGTTAGTTCACCACTGTTTTTTGTGGCTGAGTAGTACTCCATGGTATACATATACTGCATTTTATTAATCTACTCACGTATTGATGGGCATTTGGGTTGATTCCACATTTTTACGATTGTGAATTGTGCTGCTAAAAACATTAGAGTGTAGATGTCTTTATTATAGGATGACTTTTTTCCTTTGGGTAGATATCCAGTAGTGGGATTGGTGGATCATATGGTAGTTCTACTTTTAGTTCTTTGAGGTATCTCCATATTACTTTCCATAGAGGTTGTACTAGTTTGCAGTCCCACCAGTAGTATATGAATGTTCCTATCTCTCTGCATCCATGCCAACATTTGTTGCTTTGAGACTTTTTGATAAAAGCCATTCTCACTGGAGCCATTCTCATTGTGGTTTTGATTTGCATTTCCCCGATGATTAGAGATGTTGAGCATTTTTTCATAGGTTTCTTGGCCATTAGTCTATCTTTTTTTGGAAAAATTTCTGTTCATGTCTTTTGCCCACTTTTTAATGGGGTTGCTTGATTTTTTTCTTACTGATTTTTCTGAGTTCTATATAGATTCTAGTTATTAGCCCTTTATCAGATGTATAGCATGCAAATATTTTCTCGCATTCTGTAGGTTGTCTATTTGCTCTAGTGATAGTTTCTTTGGCTGTGCAGAAGCTTTTTAATTTAATCAGGTCCCATTTATAATAAGAGCCACAAGCTGGACGTATTCTTCATTTTGATTGTGTCATATCCGTAAATTTGTGAATTCAATACATTTATTGAAGTTCATGTCAAGTATTTTACTAAGAATTATGGGAAGATGCAAAAGAATTAAAACACTGCCTCATCATAAAAAGTTTAAAAATCATTTAGTGATCTAGGAAAAGAGAAGGAAAAACACTTGAAAATAAAAATCAATTTTTTACTGAGTGTATTATTAAAATCAATTAGTAAATATTATTAACTTTGAATAAATATCCAGAGTATCACTTTATATGAAACAATAACCCAAATTTCTGATAACTAAACATTATGAATCAATAGTCATGGAAGTGTATATTACCTCTACTTTCTTTGTGACCTCATCTAATAGCTTGCTTTTAAATACCATTTTTGCTGATTATTTCCAAATTCCTTTTTCCAGTGTGAACTTCTCCCCTAAAATCCAGACTCACATATCCAACTCTCTACTCAACGTTTCTACTTGGATGTATAATACATGACTAAAACTTAAAATGTTTAACATTGAACATTGACTTTTCTACCTTAAACATGGTCTTCTCCAAGTCAGTAAATAGAAACTCCATTTAACCAGTTTCTCCGGCCCAAATCCTTAGTGTCATCCTTGATACCTTTCTTTCTGTACTCATCCCCAACACTGAATCTGTCAGCAAATCTTGTTGGCCCTGCTCTTAGAATATATTCAGAATCCAATTACTTCTCACCACCTTGACTCTTAGTCTAACCTGGGACTTTATAGCTGTGATATGGGTTAATAAAATGTCCTCTTCCCAGGTTTCTCTGCTCCTCTATATCATACTAGCCAGAGATCCTTTTAAAACATAATTCAGATCCTATATGCTGTTGCTCAAAGCTCTCTATTGACTTCCCATCTAATTCAGAGTAAAAGCCATATCTCCTGCAATGGCCGACAAGGTTTTATGTGATCTGGCCCCACTGCCTTTCTAACTTCATGCACCTTTATATATTGTGTTCTAGCCACACTTGACTCCCTTGATGTTTCTCGAATTCATTAAGGACTCAGGGCCTTTGTGTTTCCTGTTCTTTCTGCTTGAAACATTCTTACCTGATAGTTGCATAGCTTACTTCCTCACATACTTCAGGCCTTTGTTCAAATTTCACTGTATCAGAGAGGCTGACTTTGTCTATATTCTGTAAAATGACACCCACTCCTGGCAGTCTCCCTCCTCCTTCCTCCATCCATGGCACTTATCCCCACCGACTGTATTGTATATTGATATAAAACATTTTTCTTTCTCTCCTTGCTAGAATGTAAGCCACAAGGGGGCAGTGAATTTTCTGTCATAATTCTTTACTTTACCTACAGTACTAACCTAGAACAACGCCTGGTACCTGATAAGTATTTAATAAATGTAAATTGAATAAATTATTGAACAAGTCTTATTTAGTTGCTATGAGCATGAAACAAAAGCAAACAGCAAGTACGACTATCTCAATACATTTTAACAGTATGTTAACTCCAATACCAATAAAACCGTTTACTTATCATTAATTAATCATCTCACTGCTGATTTCTATACTCTTAATTTCCAATTACTGAGCTTACCCAGAACTATGGATCGTACTTGTAACTTCTTGATGCTCTCTTCAATTAAATGACATTTTTTGGAAAATACAGCTCTCAATTTTAATTTGCGAATATGCACAGTACCTTTGTACTATTCTTCTGAGTTTCTAAATAATAGCCTCTCTTCTCAGTTTCAAAATTAGTCAAGTAGTATTTACCTTCTTGTCATCTGTAAAACATTAAGGTGTCATCATGCTTTTTAAAAGTACAACACTAATTTTCTTTACTTTGCAGAAGGCAGGAAATTTTAAGGCAGTCCACTAAATTTCCATATGCTTTTCTGAAAGTCTTTCTACATATTGGAAAAAGCTACAGGGACTTCTTGTAATGTTACCCTTTTAAAAATTACTAGTTTTAAATCATGTCTTTATTGGAATAGTTATGTGTGTGTGTGGGAATGATGGAGAGACAAAGTAGGAGTGCAGGAAGGATTGTTATAGATTTTATTAAATTATATTTAGTCGTTTTAAATCTCACATGGTGAAATCTGGCTCACACATTCTTGCTTTACCTATCTACCAGGAGGTGCATATCTTTTGCTCCTGAGGTTTGATATTTACTTACACTTTTAGTCTATAGAACTATCACATGGTGACAGCATTCTAGAATTCTCCAAAAGAAAGGCCAATGGAGTTGGTCAACCTGGGTTTTTATTGCCTACTCCACCTCTTTGTAGCTCTGTGATAATTGGCAAGTTATTTAACATTTTGAGCTATAATTTCAACACTGATAAAATGGTAGTGATAATAGATATTTCACAGAGTTACTGTGAAGCCCAAATCAAAATATGTTTGCAAAGCACCTACTTAGCAAGGAAGCTGATGGATATTTACTGGGTGAAAAATAAAATGAATAAAATGAATGGTATCACTGGCTACAAACATGGCACCATCAGGCAGCAACCACATCTGGTAGTGGGGCCCTGACACCCAGGTTTGAGGTCACAGTCCTCACTGGAGCTCTGGAGGTTCTGAAATGTGTAACAATTTTCACCAAATGAGTGGTCCAGGAAATTGTGCTAGGATGGTACGACTTCAGGAGGCATATTTGAGGATTCCTTACTAATACTGCTGCTGCTTTTTGCCTTAGATTTTAGTGGCAATATAAAGAAGTCCTCCAAATTTTCCTATAAATAATTCTTTCCAGGCCAAGGCTGGGCTCAGGATAAACAGATTCATTCATGTGAGTTACCTGGCTCCCCTGCTAACACTGACCCCTGACAACATTCTGACTTGATTCACACTCCATGATTATTACTTTTTTATAACCACTGTTATGAAAATGGTCCACTTTTCATATAACTTAGTAATTACTTGAATTTATGAACTAATTTCTAAGTCTAGATGATATCCAAGTGAACATTTTGCAGTAATTTGAGAATGTTTGAATGGTAGAGTTTTCCTCTACAGGTGCTAAGCATTTCAGTGGATGTCAATAACTTCCTTTATGAATAGATAGTATCTAATTATTTGCAGATTTAATTACCTATTCAAATATATATATATATACACATAGGTATACTATATGCATTGTGCCAAATATTAATAAAGCCCTCTCCCATAGTCCACCACTAAACCACCAGCAAAATTATCTTCCCTAAATCTAAATCTTATTATTTAACTACTAGCCTAAAAAAGTCTCCATCAGTTCACTACTAACATCAGGAAAAATTTTCAAATGCATCATTATGACATAAAAGATGTATGCCCCTATTCTTTGCAACATAAACTCCATCTACCATACTAAAGTCTTCACTAGTACCAGCAAATGACATGTCCCTTTATTTCTGCTAGTGCAAATGTTGTTACTTTTGCCTAGAAATTTCCTATTTCCTAATCTTTCTTTAAGACAAAACTCACAATTTACCTCCTCAATCCCCTGCTCAGAAATAATTTCCTTGTCCATAGTGCTTTGATGTCACATAGTCATGCCTCTATTACAGCTCTTTCCATGCTGCACTATATTTTATCTTAAAGTGATGAAAGTGAAATATAAGAATGAATGAAGGAAAAGGAGACAAGGATAGAGTGATAGACTGCAGTAGGCAAGAAAAGGGGTGGGGGGAAGAAAGATAAAAGGATAACAAGAAAAGACTCCCATATGAATCTTGATGTCCAAAAGGATTATAACGACGTACTGTCCATTTCAAAGTAGAGTATACATACTGCCATGACTACATTGAAGTGCAAGAAGAATGGAAATTAACAGGATTAATTTGTTACTAGTTCTGGAATGTCAATTTTCCCCAAAAACTAGATTAAAACATTTTATAGGTAATCATACCATTATATATCATACAGGAGAATATCAAATATGAAGGAATCATTATGATATTCAAATTAATTTGATGCTTACCCAATTTTTTACTAGCTAAGCTCACCAATCCTCTTTTCAAACCTTGTGTTAAAGCATGCCCCCAAAGGACAAAAATGGACTCCCCATGGCTAACTGAGGTGCTCAAAGTTAAAACAGATCCAGGCAGCCATGGCTGGGTGAGGGAGTGGTCACATACTCTGTGTTCTCAGAAAGATGTTACAAAAGTGTCACAAAAACTCCCTTTCTACTATCAAGCCAAACCAGTTCCTATTGTGGGTGTCAAGATAAACTATGGTGGGAAAACCTTCCCGACTGCTGTTTGAAACATTTGACCAAGGCTGCTTTTGGGGTTTGGAAGTCACCCAATCAGGGCTCTACTATTTCAACCAATGAGAACTGAACAAGTTTGAATCCTTCATTTGCATAAATGTACCTGATTGAGAACTGGTTAAGAACTTTGCCTATTTAAGCCAGACTCTCTTTATTCTTTAGAGTGCAAACTATGTCTTGTACTGTATGCTATGCCTCCCCAATCTGCAGGTAGTTTTTTAGAAAATAAATTTCTCCTTTTGCCTCTGCAGATCTCACTTATTAACACTTGGCCTGTATGTTCACCCTCTTCTTCTGATAGGGATGGTTATAATGCAATGACTGCAAACAACGGATTATTTTACCTTGGTATTCAACATAAGACATATTCATAATTTTTTTTAAACCATGGTACCAAAGTGTTAATAAGAAACACATCAGTACAGAAAAACATAGAGCTTGTAGCTTATCCTTTATAACCAGAATAGCCAACTGAAAAGTCAGTACAGATTCTTATTTTTACTTTTAAAAAAATCAAAGGTACACATTGGAAATTGAATGACTGTGTTTTTTCTTCTTCCTAGAGATGTAACATACATGTTTTCTGGTAAGTAATATTCTATCAAATATTGTACCAAACCAAAGCAGACAGATGGCCAGTAAAACTGTTTATTACCACCTACTCATACTGAGCTAGACCGGTGGAACACCATCTCGGTATGAGAGATTTTGACAGGAAGAAGAAATTACAGCATCTACCTATCCCAACAGAAAATCTAAGGAACTGGTTCACACAGAAAAGATTTTAAGCTAATATACACAAACATACTTAACAGGCTATAAGAACAGGATACCTTTTAGTCTATTTCCAGCATACAGCATACATTCATTGGTGCCCAGTAAAATATGAATGAACACCAGCATAGAAAGCATTTTTGCCTTCATAGCACTAACAACTGAAAAACACACAGCATATAATACTTTGATCTTTAAGTGGGTAATCATGGAAGTTCCAAGATCATATCTACTAGGTTATACTAAGTATTCATCTATAAAAATATTTTTTCAAAAATAGTGCTTAAAAGAGACTTCTAGAAACAGTGGGACTACATCAGGACCATCAAAAGACAGAGTAATACAATGACTGCAAACATGAGACTAGGAGTTGATTTTCACATGTAGCCTTTAGGTAAAGGACATCTCTTTCAGTTGATTCCTACAGCCAAGACAAGTTGTGATCATAGAAATTCAGAAATCTTGAGTCAGGCAGTTGCCTTGTGTAACACCCTAGGTAAATACTTCCCAAAATTCAAAAACCTCACTGAGGTGAAGGACTGGAACTCTTGCCCATGTGAAAAAGAGCTGTGAGTACACAAGAAGACTCATGCAAAGTCTTCTGGGACAAAGAGGATTGATGATAGTGGGTAATTCACCTTGTTGACACACTAACATGTATGCTGGGGTAAGGAGCCCTCAGGTGGAATGCTTGATATGTGCTTGCTGCAGAAGAGTCTGAATCAGAAGCACCTGAGAAGTGTATCTACTTGGGGAGGAGAAGGGCACTAGGGTTACTGAATACAAGAAGGTGTTTCAGGAGAAACAGGTCCAGGAGGGTCAGGTCATTTGTTTTTTGACCCATCAATACTTCACATGAATGAAGAGTTACATAATAAACTCAGTTTTTCCAGGATGTATTCTTCTGTCATCATTAGCCAAGCCTATGGGTTTATTGGGCTGGTGACATCCAGAATGATCCCATTCATGGCCTTGAGGTAGAACCTAGTGTCACATATTGTTCTGGGAAGCTGGCATAACAGATGATTTGTACAACGAAGTCACCATTAAACCACTGATTAAGTCCAGTCCCTGGCCTTCTTTATCTGCTTTGTAGTCCAGAAACACTTCTTTAAATGCCAGAAAATCAGTAAATGTTAGCAGCATGTGGAATATGTCCCCAGCCACTTCATCTCTATGGTGCTGTAAAGTTACTGTGAAAGCGACCATGTTGAATCCAGGAATCCACTCCACAGCCATTCTTCAATATACTTCTTTACCAAGGAAATATATTTGGGAAACACACCTTACAGACAAAGACGCATTCAGACTCAAGGTGAAAGGATGGAATACAATTTTCCAGGCCAGTGGAAACCAAAAGAAATCCGGAGTAGCCATCCTTATATCAGATGATATAAACTTCAAAGCAACAAAAGTAAAGAAGGACAAAAATGGACACTATATAGTGGTGAAGGGAAAAATCTTACAAGAGGATTTAACAATCCTAAACATTTATGCACCCAACACAGGAGCGCCCAGGTACATAAAGCAAATACTACTAGATCTAGACAACATAATAAACAGCAATGCCATAATAGCAGGGGACTCCAGGACCCCACTGACAGAACTGGACAGATCCTCCAAACAAAAATTAAATAATGAAACAAAAGATCTAAACAGGACTCTAGAACATTTGGGCCTAACAGACATCTACAGAAGACTCCACCCAAATAACACTGAATATACATTCTTCTCATCAGCTCATGGAACTTTCTCTAAAATTGACCACATCCTAGGCCACAAAACAGATTTAAACAAATTCAAAAAAATAGAAATCATACCATGTATCTTTTCAGACCACAGTGGAATAAAATTAGAAATCAATTCCAACAGAAACTCACATCTTCATCCAAAAACATGGAAACTAAACAATCTGTTGCTGAAGGACTATTGGGTCAAGGAGGAGATTCAAATGGAAATCAAAAGATTCTTTGAACTAAACGATAATGGGGACACAAGTTATCAAAATCTGTGGGATACAGCAAAAGCAGTCCTGAGAGGAAAACTTATCACCTTAAATGCCCACATCCAAAAGACAGAAAGGTCAAAAATCAGTAAACTAATGAATCATCTTAAGGAAATGGAAAAGAAAGAGCAAAGCAATCCTAAAGCCAGCAGAAGAAAAGAAATAACCAAGATCACAGCAGAATTAAATGAAATCGAGAACAAAAGAACAATACAGAAGATTAATAACACGAAAAGTTGGTTCTTTGAAAAGATAAACAAAATAGGCCACTCGTCAGGTTGACCAGAAGCAGAAATGAAAGGACTCTAATACGCTCAATTAGAAATGAGAAAGGAGAAGTCACAACTGATACCATGGAAATACAAAACATCATCTTCGAATACTACAAAAACCTCTATGCCCACAAACACAAAAATGTGGAGGAAATAGACAAATTCATAGAAACACACTACCTCCCTAGGCTCAACCAGGAAGAAACAGAATTTCTAAACAGACCAATATCAAGCACCAAAATCGAAGCAGTAATAAACAATCTTCCCACAAAAAAAACTCCTGGACCAGATGGGTTCACACCTGAATTCTACCAAGCCTACAAAGAAGAACTGGTGCCTATACTGCAGAAATATTTGAAAATATCCAGAAGGATGGAGTCCTCCCAAACTCATTCTACGAAGCCAATATCACCTTGATACCAAAGCCAGGAAAGGACACAACAAAAAAAGAAAACTACAGACCAATATCCCTTATGAATATAGATGCAAAAACTCTCAATAAAATCCTTGCAAACCGAATCCAATGTACATCCAATGAATCCAAATGTACATCAAAAAAATAATTCATCACAATCATTCCCGAGATGCAGGGATGGTTCATCATATGCAAATCTATAAATGTAATTCACCATATAAATAAAAGCAAGAACAAAGATTATATGATCCTTCCAATAGATGCAGAAAAGGCTATTGACAAAATCCAGCATCCTTTTATGATAAGAACTCTTAATAATATAGGCATAGATGGCTCATACCTCGAAACTATTAATGCCATATATGATAAACCCACAGCCAATATCATACTGAATGGGGAAAAATTGAAAGCATTCCCCCTTAAAACTGGCACCAGACAAGGGTGCCCTCTATCTCCACTTCTTTTCAACATAGTGCTGGAAGTCCTGGCCACAGCAATTAGACAAGACAGAGGAATCAGGGACGTCCAGATGGGGGCAGCAGAGGTCAAACTTTCACTATTCGCAGATGATAGGATATTATACATAGAAAACCCCAAAGATTCAACCAAGAGATTACTGGAAATGATAAATGAATTCAGCAAAGTCTCAGGATACAAAATTAATACACACAAATCCATAGCCTTCATATGTGCTAATAACAATCAAGCTGAGAAACAAATTAAAGATGCAATACCTTTCACAATAGCACCAAAGCAAATTAAATATTTAGGAACATATCTAACTAAGGAGGTCAAAGACCTATACAGAGAGAATTACGAAACACTGAGAAAAGAAATTGCAGAGGATGTAAATAGATGGAAAGCCCTACCATGCTCTTGGATAGGCAGAGTCAACATAGTAAAAATGGCTTTGCTACCTAAATTGATTTACAGAATCAATGCAGTCCCTATCAAAATACCAACATCATTTTTTACCGATCTAGAAAAAATAATTCTATGCTTCGTATGGAACCAGAGAAGACCCCGTCTAGCCAAAGCAATCTTAAGCAAAAAGAACAAATTGGGAGGCATCTATCTACCAGACTTCAAACTATACTACAAGGCTATAGTAACCAAAACTGCATGGTATTGGCACAAGAACAGAGACGTACACCAATGGAACAGGACTGAGAACCCAAATATAAAACCAACCTCATACAGTCACCTGATCTTTGATAAATTCCAAAAAAATGTACACTGGGGAAAAGATTCCCTATTCAACAAATGGTGCTGGGAAAACTGGATGGCCATATGTAGAAGACTGAAACTGGACCCATACCTCTCACCTCCCACAAAAATCAACTCACAATGGATAACAGATCTAAACCTAAGACATGAAACCATAAGAATTCTTGAAGAAAACATTGGAAAAACTCTTATGGACATTGGCCTAGGCAAAAATGAATTTATGGAGAAGACCCCCAAAGCAATCACAGCAGCAACCAAAATAAATACATGGGACCTGATCAAATTAAAAAGCTTCTGCACAGCCAAGGAAACTATCACTAGAGTGAACAAGCTACAGAATGGGAGAAAATATTTGCATGCTACACCTCTGATAAAGGACTGATAACCAGAATCTATACAGAACTTAGGAAAATCAACAAGAAAAAATCAAACAACCCTATTGAAAAATGGGCAAGGGACATGAACAGAAACTTTTCCAAAGAGGAGAGAAAAATGGCCAGCAAACATATAAAAAATTGCTCAACTTCTCTAATCATCAGGGAAATGCAAATCAAAACCACAATGAGATACCACTTAACTCCAGTGAGATTGGCTTCTGTCCAAAAGTCCCAAAACAACAAATGTTGGTGGAGATGTGGACAGATAGGAACACTCATACACTGCTGGTGGGACTGCAAATTAGTACAACCTCTATGGAAAGTAATATGGAGATACCTCAAAGAATTAAAAGTAGAATTACCATTTGACCCAGCAATCCCACTACTGGGTATTTACCCAAAGGAAAAAAAGACATTTTATAATAAAGACATCTGCTCACGAATGTTTGTAGCAGCACAATTCACAATTGCAAAGATGTGGAAACAACCCAGGTGCCCATCAATACACGAGTGGATTAATAAAATGTGGTATATGTATACCACAGAGTATTACTCAGCAATAAGGAACAATGGTGAATTAACACATCTGGTATTATCCTGGTTGGAGCTAGAACCCATTCTTTGAAGCGAAGTGTCACAGGAATGGAAAAACAAACACCCCTGGTACTCAGCATCAAATTGGTACTAACTGATCAACACCTACATCACACAGGGCAATAATATTCATCAGGGGGCCGGCAGGAGGGAGGGGGGTGGAGGGGATGGGAAAAACTCTCACTGAATGGATGCGGGGAGCACAGTTTGGGGGATGACCACGATTGTAGCTCTGACACGGGCAGTGCATGGGCAATATATATAGCCAAAGTGTTGTACCCCCATAATATTCTTAAATAAAAAAAAAAAAAGAAATATATTCAGTAAAAATAGGTGTATAGGCTGGGTGTGGCAGCTCATGCCTGTAATCCCAGCACTTTCAGAGGTGAGGCAGGAGGATCTTGAGGCCATGAGTTCAAGACCAGCAACATAGCAAGACCCCCTCTCTACCAAAAAAAAAAAAAATTACCTGGCCCTGGTGGCTACATCTGTAGTCCCAGCTACCCAGCATTGCTTGAGCCCAAAAGTTTGAGGCTGCAGTGAGCTATGATCACACCACTGCACTCCACCTGGGTGGAAGAGGGAGACACTGTCTGAGGGGTGTGTGTGCAGGTGAGTTTCTTTTCTTCCATATCTTCTGTGTCTTCCAATTCCTGGTAGTACTTGTCCATAAAATTTCTCTGTAACAAGTGAAGTTCGTCATCTATGATAATATCTTCAAACTATCTGATTACATCATCAAATTCTGCATCAGAGGAGGAGAAAAACAGCGCCAAGTTCCCTAGCACTAAGGCATTCCTCGTGGTCACCTCCGCCTTCTCCAGCAGGGTCTATGGGGCTGGTTTGGCTTCGACCCTGCCCCTAGGCAAGGCCTGGCCCAACCTCCACTCCGCTCTGCAGAGCCTTCACTCGCATGGGGGCACTGGATGGGCAGGTCTGGAGGAGGCCTCTCAGCTCTGGCCGCAGCCCACAAACTGCCCAGCCCAGTGGGTGCCTGGGAAAGGCTGGCCTTAGGCTCCCTGCTGCAGGCACGCACTGGCCAGACTGCTCTGCCCATGCAGCCACCACAGAGATGGGCCATGTATGTCAATTTGGGTCTTCCAAGGAGCGGACACCAACATGGGACTATGCATGCTAGACATTTACTGGGGGAAACACTTAGGAAGAATAAAGGGTAAAGGTGCAGGAGTCAACAGAGAAAGCCTCAGAGCATGATGCAGGTCTGTCCCTTTTGAAAGGAGAGAGGGAAGGAAGGATTGGATAGGAAGAGCTCCATAATATAGCATAGTTCTGAGAAAGTCTCAGATAGGATGGTGGGGGTTCCCTGAATCAAAGTTGCCTATTTGAGAAATATTGCATAGGGCAGAAACAGGCCAGCACTCACAACTCTGCTCTGCTCAGTCACTGTCTAGGAGGGAAAGTGTGGCCTTAGCATTAATAGGACTGGCTGCTTCAGGCTATCAGTTAACTCTGCTCCCTATAGCAGGTTTTCTTAAAGAGATGTGAATGGCATATGCCCATGGCTGCTTTAGGGAGTAAAGGTAATCAGACACAGAGAGAAACTGCAAGATGTCTATGACAAATGGCAACATCAAATGGTGTGGAATGGAATAGGTAGTGGTGGAAAGAAATTATGAGGTTAGCTAAAGACAAAAACTTGAACAATCTTGACTAATAAAATGGGGCATTTAGACTGAACAATGTTTCATAATAATGATTCATTACAAGTTTAATTTTTTAAGCAGAAGGGTAATGCCTCACATTGTCTTATAGAAGAACACTGCAGAAATTTACAACATTGATTTTAGGTAGGAGGGAGACTATAGCTCTAGGTTTATGTCTAGAGCTCAGGGCCTGGAAAGGTAATTTAAATTACCCTTTACAAAGTGAGAGTTAAAGGTGTGAAACTGAAGGGTATTGCTTAGAGTGAGCTCAGAGAGGGGAAAATGATCAATAAAATATCCTTACGTGAATTGCTTTTGTACAGTTTAAGTCAAAGTTTTAAGTGTGCCATTTTAAGAAAGATATTTGAAAATAGTCTCTGAGAAATACAACTTTAAAGATACACTAGTATTATCAAATCAATTTTTCAGCCAATATATAAAAATTTAAAAAAAAACCCAACAAAATATCCTTGGAGAATATGTGTTTAATTATGAGAAATCATATTATGTGTTGAAGAATCTTATTTCCTATCCTATTTGTCAAAACTGTATTTTGAATTATTTTTTAAATGAACAAAACTTTTTTCCCTCTAATACGTAAGGTCCAATTTTCATTTAGAATTTTTCCTAAAGTGAAATACATAAGGAAAATGATATTTTAGCACAGTTTACAATAATTAAATGACAGTTGTGCAAATACATTAATTTCTATTTCATTCCTTCTCTTGAAGATAGTAATGGCATAAACAAACCCAAAGGAGCAGATCATCCAGGGCAACTTTATGACTGAATTGAAAGCACAATGGTAAATATGGCACCTTAATAAAATAAATCATTGTCAATTAATGCCACTAAAGTGCACACAAGGCATATAGAATACTAAAAAAAATGTTGAGAAAACAGAGCTAGCTTACTCTTTGTTGCTGATTTCCCTGAGCATTCATCCATGCCACACATGTTAATACACTCGGCACACAGATACTTTTCGCCCACCTCATCCCTCGCCCTTTGTGCTTGTTCTTCCTCCTCTTTTTGCTTCTCTTCATGTTTCCCTTTGTTCATGCCTTCTATGCCCATTCTGATCTCACACGGTCTCTGAGTAATTCAGACGCATATAACTGTTTCTTCATCAAGCAAGCCCTCATTGAGGCACTTTTTAAAGACAAATTCATTCAGTTTGGAAGTCTTACTCTTACCTAATGAATGTAAAATTTCTTTGCCAATCTTGGCTGAAATTATGAAATATGGCAGGTAAAACAAACACCCAAACGACCTGAGGCTTACAATGAGGTCAGGAAGGTTGAGAAGCTGATGACGAGGGTTGATTGGCCAAACTCCAGACCAAACATTCAGGGTCTAAGGTAAATAATCTTCATCTGGTTTTGGAATGCAGTTTTCACCAGCTGGAAGGGATTTTGAGGCACCATGTGAAGCTACAGCAGCCTTGTTTGTTGCTACAGGGTTGAGCCACTTAGAAAAATCTATCTTACATCCTAGAAAATCAAATCTAGCACTTTCACCTGCAGAGAGGAAGGGTTTTAGGAATTGTTGAAGTGAATTTCTTGTTTGAATAATGGAAAGCTGATACTTAATTCCCTGGTTCACTTGAGATGAGCACTAAAAACCCATTCAATATGCAGAGACTGTTGGACATAGCCACAAAATGTGATTGCATTAATACCGGAAGCATTTCTATGCTTTGAGAGGATTGCTGAAATTGTTTTAAAGGTTCTCATGCTTAAACCAAAATGCTTTTTAGGCTCTCTTCTCAGTTCAGATGAGCCCTAAACTGAGCTGTCCAATTAAAATGTCAAGCTCCCTGTCTCTGGCATAGAATAAATAGGACATTACAGATATGAGAATAGCCTCAGGTTCCTGGTGCCACATGCTTTCATTTGGCTGTCACATATTCCATACTATATGACTTTTTCATTGCAGATGAATCACAAATTTGCTGCTAAGGTCAGGGCTGAAGATAATCGCATGCCTTATATTTTTACCTTCCTTTAGGAATTTCACTATTCTGAATGATTAAAAAATAATGCATTTTTTCCAGTTAAACATTTTTTTTGAAGATCAAGTTCTATAAATCAAGATGACTCAAAATATTTTAAGTATTAACCAACCAAGTACAAAATCCTTTTGAAAATTTGATTAGGCAAGGCACCCAGCTAAATAAGAAGTAAAATGTATTAAAGGTTGCTAAGATTGTTCAGTTATGTTTTTAAAAGTTACTTTAGCCAGAAAAAAAGAGAAACCAAAGGACTAGAGAAAAATTAATACTAGTAGATTCTATTGCCCAGAGGTTCCTTCTCATGCAAGCAGAATAAAATGAAATTATTGAACGGAAAGAGAAGGAAATCAATGGAAATCTTGTTGAAAATCCATTTGGAAATAAAAACTTCATGGGAAATGGGAACAGTATGATGCTTACAAGTTACTTATATTTGAATTCTGTAATAACTATAATCTGAATTCAGGCTGTTCTTGCTGTTCATTTTAGTTCTTCTTGCTGTTTCTTTCCCACAGACTGAAACAAGCAGATGGATCAATCTTGATCTCTTGTTTTCCTTCCTACTCCACATTCAATCTATCAGCAAGTCCTGTTTTCTCTACTTTAAAATAGATTCTGAATCTCCACTTCTCCCCACCTCCATTACTAACGCTCTCCTGCAAACATCATTTCTAGCCTGGATGCCTGTGGCAGCCTCCTGACTGCTCTGCCCGCTCTCACCACCCGCTATACTTTTGTCTTTACACAGCAGCTATATTCAAAACTAATCAAATTGTGGTCCTGATTGAAACTCTTTGGTGATACACGCAGGAGGAAGCCCATATCATCCGTACTGTGTCTCATAAGTCCCTACCCATTTGGTCTCTGCTCACCTCTCGGACATCATCACCTACCACTGCCCTCCTCCCTTACTTTTCTGCAGCTAAGCTACCCTCTGAGCTGCTGTAGACATGTTAGACTAGTCCCCACCTCAGAGTATTCATTTACACTTGCCCTTCTGCCCAGATATTTGTATGTCTTACTCCTCATGCTTAGGGTTTTAACTTAAATGTCACTTTCTCAGAGTCCTCCCTCCAGCACTCAATATCCTTTTATCCTGCTTTCCTTTCTTCTCTGGCACTTACTACTGCCTTATACTATCTGCTCCTTTGCTATCTGTCTCTCCCACTAAGATGCAAATGCCATGATAGCAGGGACATTGTTTTTAGCTGTATTGACAATACCTAGGGTAAGACCAGAAACAGAGCGAGTATTCAGTACATATTAATTTGATGAGAGAATGAATGGAGGACAAATAGCTTTACTTTTTTATATCTTTTTAACCAGTGAAATGGCATGTCTTTACTTACGAATTTTCAAAATCTTTATTTCAAAATCATCACCAGAAAAACAGTAATGTGTCAAGTATTATAGTTTGTGATGCAAAGCACATGAACATCATAAGGGTGAAAGTAAATAAAATAACTCAGAATCTCTGTACCAATGGAGACTGTTTCTTAACCCACACATTCTTGCTTGCTGTGGCCTGAAAAATTAGATTACTGAAGACTTTCCAGCAATCTAGGCATGCATATTTTTTTCTTCTCTCCATTTCCTATGAAGTCAGTAAGTATTTCTCATATGGGGTTTAGTTGTTGCACTGCTGCTATTGTTCTTATTAGAAACTTTGATTTGATTGCACATGTTAAAAGTCAACACAAAGGAAGCTTTCAGAAACTTTTAAATGTTGCTAAATCTTTTAGTTCTTATTATGTATATAAGCAGTATAACATAGTGATGAAGCACATATATACTTGAGACAGATTGCCTAGGTTTGACTCCTCATTCAAATTACTTGCTAAATGATCATTTGATAAATTCTTCATTTATAAACTGTGAATAGTAATCCATGCCTACATGGATGCCTCATAGGGTTCTTGTGAAGGCTGAGTTAATAAATATAAAGCGCTTAGAATAACTCTTGGCACAATAGCATTAAAAATGTTACTTTTAATTTTCTTATGGTATAAACTTTTCTAGATGGAAAATATTACCGTGTTCCGTAAGAAAAAAGGACTCGATATTAATGGCTACATCAGAGGATTTAGGTTTGGAAAACTTGGCTTCTGCTGCCTATGAGGGATCATGTATCCATTGTCTCAATTTCCACAAATATCACTAAGGCTGCAGAAGTGACTTGCCTTCAAGACATAGTCATAATTTCCAGGGAGTATATAGCTCTGGGGTGAAGAGTGACAAGGCTTTTGTTTGATGGTAGGGTGGAGTACAGCTGATGCTTTTTAGAAAGCCTCAACACTTTGAACAATTTCACTGAATTGATTTGCTGTTTCAGTCAAAAATCTTGTCAATTGGTAAAAATTGCAGCAAACTGTTATGTTCACAGTCAAGACCTCTATCACCCCATCCTTTGTTTCTTTTGGCTTATACATGCAGATCTTATGATAATCAGTATAAACAGGCAGGGAGTATCTGAGGAAATAAATGAAATCGGTATGAGACTGAAGAGAAAATGAAAGAGGACAGAAAGATATAGGATACACATTATTCTTAAGTTTTAAATGAATTATCAAATAAATGTGACACTGGCTGTCTATCTTAGGGATTATAAGACATTAGTTTGTTGATTTGGGAATTGTTAGGGTCTGATAATAGAAATTTCATTCCAAAATAATGTGATATTAGTGAAAAAGTGAGTGTGTATGCCTGCATGCACACATTTGTGTGTGATGGGGATGTTTCGTGAACAAGGACTAAAATCCTGGCTAAGCAAGCAGAACAAAGGTTAGGAGCTCTGTGGGTTGGTTGAGTTATCTAACTTAGGTGGTGTTATGATGAATACAGGTATGTAACTCTTATTTCATGAGCTTGGAGATGCAAGAAAGGTCATAGTCACTTTTCATTTTTATTATTTCTTTAAGTCTGACTTAATGTGACCTCATGTCTGCCCAGGTGGATGGAATAATCTTAGCCATTATTAGGACTTCTGCCCATGCCCTTGCCAAAGGGTGTGCAAAGATCCCAAATATCTTTACAAAGAAGGACATTAGAGAAGTCATTCCTATCTCTGGTCTTTACTTGCTCAAGCCCACATGTTCCTTAAAGTCCAGTGGCTCCCAAAATTACTCCTTGTTTGGGCTTAAATAGATCAATTATCAGAACAGATACTGGAATAGTCATTAAAATCTACCATTTAAGAAGGCATAAAGATCAAATGGCTTCATTGATATCAGGTTTAATCCATCAGGAACAGATAATTCCAGTGTTATTTAAACTAATTTAGGCTATAGAAGATAGAAAATTCCTTAATTATTTTTTATGAGTTTAAGATAATTTAACATCAAAATGAAGCAAAGATAGTAAAAAAAAAAATCTATAGGCCAAAAATCACATATGAAAATAGATTAGAAATAGAAGTAAATAGAGTTCAGCAATATGTTAAAAGAATAATAATCTGTGACCTATCAGCATTTACTCCAAGAATGCAAGAATAGTTTAAATGTCAGGACACATGTCACAATAATGAATTTCATTAAAAAAATGACTAAGAAAATTAATAAAATCCACTGAAATGCCTTAAGGCATTTAATAAAATTCAGCAGCTATTTATTACATGTCCATGGAACCAAAAAAATGGTATAAAATTTCTTAAGAAATGCTTACCATTTTTTAAAATTAGAAATCAACAACATAAATTTTACATCATAGAATACTAAAATATTTAAATAAAATGGAGAAACAAGACAGACATGCCCATTAGATTTCAACAATGAATTGCAGTTTCAAGTGAGTGCAATATGACAAAAGGAAATAACAGTATAAATGCAGGAAAAGAAGAGCCAAAAGATTTCCTTTTACTGTAATACACTTTTATGTCTAAAAAAATCTAAGCAACTTTAGAAATACCCTGGTAGAACTGGGAGAAGAAGAAGATGGCAGCCCAGAGACACCAGCTGCCAGATCATGTCAGAAAGAAGGAAAAGTTTTAGATGAAAAAGAAAAAACAAAGAAACAAACAAACACAGATCAGGTGTAATTCCAAGGGAGAAGTGCCAGAACCTACAAGAGATTCCATGGGATGAAGTTGCAGAGCAGAACAAGAAGGAGCAAGATGTTGGCAGAGGTCCACGCTGAGGGGTTTGGAGTCTGGTGAAAAGGGTACGTGGAGGGGTTTGTTTTTCCCTCCCTCACATTTCTGGCAGTCAGCAGGCCCCTGGAGAACCTTTTTACTCTCACAAACCCAAAAGCAGCTGCTGCCAGTGAACTGGGAGCTTCTCGAGGACAAAGCACCAAGTTACCAGTGCCCTCAGGGTTGCTTCCCGTCACTGCAGACCCAAGACAGCAGGTTCCATATTGCTTCTCCACCCACCCTGTGCCTTTGTCCTCCACAGGGAGCTTCAGCATCTCAGTTTAAATCTCACTCATTTCCACACAAACATTTCTCAACCCTGGCCCAGAATGTGGGAGCCACAGGGGGCTGGTGGGTCCCAGCAGATTTAGATGACCCCAGAGCCTGGACATTACAGGCAGGCTGCCTTCCAGAGAGAGGGACAGAGATGACCAGAGTGCTAGTTTTCCTCCACCCAGACTCTTTTTCTCCCCCACCTGTGGCTGCTGAGAAAGAGAATTGAGCTGGGGCTCTTAGGAATGGCTGCTTCCCCTCTGTTGGTGCATCCACCACACTGAGGCTTCCACAGAGAGTGGGGCTCAAACCTTTCCTCTTAAAGACCTATAGCAGACTAAGGGGTGCTTGTACTGGGAGCTCCCTGCTCACCAGCCCTCCCTGGTGCTGCTTGCTCAGCCACTCCATCAGAGCAGGGCACATCCTGAAACAGAGGGACATCAAACCTGCTTAAGCACCCCATAGGCAACTTGGGACCAGCATGTTTCTCCCTGGCACAGTCAGGGATTGATCTTCAGGGACCTGGGGGCAGGCCCGAAGGCCAGATCCTGTACCCCCAGGACTTGACCATGTTGCCTGCGGGCACAGAGGGGAGATTTGTGAACTGACCTCAAGGGGCAAGGGAGCCCACGTGGGCAGAACTCAGAGGAGAAGGCAGCATGGGTCTCAGCCATGGTGCATTCATGGAGCACCCCTCCCCACACAAAAAGGCTGCACTCTCAGCCCAGGGTGGGATCCTGGACAGGGAAGCTCCCAGCCCATAGCATCATCATGGGGGAGCTCAGCTAGTTTGAGCTCCTGCTTGCTGACAGATGCCTGAGGGAGACTATAGAGCAGGGGAGAAGGGAGAAGAGCAAAACCTGCTCATGACAGCCAGATCATGAATCTCAGATGGTCCCTTCCCCAAAATCAGACTCTCTGGAAGGGTGGTGCCAATTTAGCCCCTCCCTGGAGGACTGGGGGAGGACCTTCCAACCCTGCCAAGACGGCTACCTTACCAGGTTTTGTGGAACCTGAGGGCAGCATCACCCAACCCAGCCTCACTCCCCCACCCACCCCTGTTGTGGTGAAGAATAAGGATGCCCCTGGAAGTTCCAGGGTCCTGCCCACTGCCTGGGGCATTTGGGTGCTTCTCCTGAGTGGCTAGAGCCAGTCACAGGTCCAAAAAACAACAGTGCAGTTTGTTCCTTCTGGAAAGTACCACTGAGTGGTCAGGGGGTCAATTTGCACAGTCTTTCACAGCAGTTACTGACTCAATCATACAGGGTGTAGTTGATTACCAAAAGCACCACCTACTATTTCAGATTAAACTGACTGTGCCAACACAATTCACACTGTTAAGAAGACCACAGGCCTGGGGAAAGAGAAAGGATTTAAAAGACCAACATCCTCTCTCATCACAGAGAGACAGAGAATCTGCCCACACACATAGCTCACCACTGCTACAGCCTACAAACAAATGACAACTAAGAAAACCACCACACTAAGGACATCTATAACCAAGGCATCCATCCAGAACCTTGACTACCATCAAAGCACCCAGAAGCAAAGCCAAAGGTTCTTACCCAACATTTGCTACAGTCACACCTTTACGAGTGAGGGGGGAAAGAAATCTAAACAAAAGAAAATCCAAAAATAAGAAGTGGCAGCTACTCCAGATGAGAAAGAATCAGTGAAAAATCTCCAGAAGTATGAAAAATCAGAGCAAAAGGACAGCCCCCCAAAAGGGAACACCAGCTCTCTAGCAATGAATACCAACCAGAATGAATCTATTGAAATGACACATAAAGAATTCCAAATATGGATTGCAAAGAAGCTCCATGAAAACTAAGAGAAAATGGAAAACCAACTCAAAGAAACCAGAAAAACAAATTAGGAAATGAATGAAAAATTGACTAAAGAGATCAACATATTTTTTAAAAAACCAGAATTTCTGGAAATGATAAATTCATTTAAGGAAATAGAAAACACAGTGGAAAGTTTTAAGAGTAGACTACACCAGGTAAAAGAAAGAATGTCAGAGCTTGAAGACAACTCTGTCAAATTAACTCAGTCTGTCAAAAATAAAGAACAGAGAATTAAGAGGAATGAAAAAAGCATACAAGAAATACGGGGTTAGGTAAAACAGCCAAATATAAGAATCATAGTCATTCCTGAGACTGAAGAAGAAAACACACAAGGGCTGGAAAACCTATTTGAGGGAGTAATTGAGGAAAACTTCCCTGATCTAGCTAGAGATTCACACATACAGGTAAAAGAAGGCCAATAAACACCTGGGAGACTCATTGCAAAGAGGCAATCACCAAGACACATAGTCATCAGACTGGCCAAAATCAACAGGAAGGAGGAACTCCTGAGACCTGTGAGGTGAAAACATTAAGTAACTTACAGAGGAAAACCTATCAGGCTAACTGAAGATTTCTGAATGGAGACCTTATAAGCCAGAATGGATTGGAGCCCTGTCTTTAGTCTTCTTAAACAGAACAGCTGCCAGCCTAGAATTTTATATCCTGTAAAACTAAGTTTCATATATGAAGGGGAAATAAAGACTTTTCCAGACAAGCAAACACTGAGGGAAATTGTCAAGACCAGCCCTGCCCTGCAGGAAATACTCAGAACTGCATTATATGTGGATCAGCACAATAGACACCCACCAGTGTAAAACCACCCAAAAGCTAAAGCTCAGAGCTCATATAAAACAATAGCACAAGAGATAAAGCAAAGCAATAAGATACTACCCAACAGGATGAACAGAACAGCGTCCCAGATATCAATTTTATCAATCAACGTGAATGCCCCACAAAAGAAACATAGGCTGGTTGAATGGATGAAGAAATAGAACCCAAATATCTGCTGTCTCCAGGAAAGACATCTAGCCCACAAGGACTCATACAGACTCAAGGTGAAGGGATGGAAAAAAATATTCCATGCAAATGGAAACCAAAAGAAAGCAGGTGTAGCCATTCTCATATCAGATGAAATTGATTTTGAATCAACATTAGCAAACGAAGACAAAGATGGTCATTATATAACTGTAAAGGGAGCAATTCAACAAGAAGACATAACAATCCTAAATATTTATGCACCTAACACAGGAGCACCCAGATTCACAAAGCAAACTCTACTAGATCTAAGCAAAGAGGTGAACAGTGGCATTATATTTCCAGGGATGTTAACACCCCACTAACAGAACTGGACAGATCATTCAAGCAGAAAATAAAAAAAGAAACACTGAACGTAAATGGAACTCTAGAACAAATGGGTCTAATAGGCATTTACAGAACATTTTACACAAAAATTACTGAATATACACTCTTCTCATCAGCACATGGGACATTCTCCAAGATTGATCATATCTTAGGCCACAAAACATGTCTCAACAAATTAAAAAAAAAAATTATACCGTGTATCTTCTCAGACCACAGTGGAATAAAACTGGAAATCAACTCCATGAGAAACACTCAATTCTACACAAAGTCATGAAAATTAAACAACGTGCTACTGAATGATTACTGGGTCAATAATGAAATTAAGGTGGAAATCAACAGATTCCTCAAACTGAACAACAAAAGGGACACTAACTATCAAAATCTATGGGATTCAACCAAAGCAGTCCTAAGAGGAAAATTCATAGCCTTAAATACTTACATCAAAAAGACAGAAAGATCGTAAATTATCAATCTAATGACACATGTCAACGAAGTAGAAAAGGAAGGCAAACCAAATCCAAAACCAGCAGAAGAAAAGAAATAACTAAGGTCAGAGCAGAGCTAAATGAAACAAAAAGTTGGTTCTTTAAAAGATAAACAAAATTGATAGACGTCTTGCTAGGTTAACCAGGAATAGAAGCAAAAGGACCCAAATAAACTCAATCAGAAATGAAAAAGGAGATATTACAACAGGTACAACAGAAATACAAAATATCATCTGTAAATACTCTGAAAAATCTCTACAAACATCAACGTGAAAATGTAGGGGAAATGGACAAATCCTAGAAGCACACAATCTCCCCAAACTTGGTCAGGAAAAATAGAACTCCTGAACAGACCAATAACAAGCAATGAGATTGAAGCTGTAATAAAAAAATCTTCCAACAACAACAAAAAAATCCCCAGACCAGAAGGATTCACAGCCAGATTTTACCAGACCTACAAGGAAAAGCTAGTGTTCATACTGCAGAAATTATTTCATAACATTGAGTAGGGACTCCTCCCCAACTCATTCTACAAAGCCAGTATCACCTTGATACCAAAGTCAGGAAAGAACACAACAAAAAAAGATAACTACAGACCAACATCTCTTATGAATATAGACGTAAAAATCCTCAATAAAATACTATCAAAACTAATTCAACAGCCCATCAAAAGCATAATCCACCATTACCAAGTGGGCCTCATCCAAGGAGTGCAAGGATAGTTCGACATACATAAATAAATAAATATGATTCACCACATAAACAGAAGCAAAAACAAAGACCATATGATCATTTCAATAGATGGAGAGAAAGCATTCTACAAAATCCAACACTGTTTCATGCCCTGGTAGAATTAACAATATATTTTAATAATGTGGATGGAGTCAAGGTGAATTTAAAAAGTTAATAATTTTTCTCTATGTAAACAATAGTCTCCTACATGTGGTAATGAGAAAAATTAATTCACAAGCATGGACTAAAATATAAGAGAATTAGGAAATCGTTACTAAATATTATTACGTTATCAAATATAAGGCACCAGACCTATCTAAAGAAAATTATAAATTTTAAAAAAACATATAAAACAAGCTTATACAGAGATACATATGTTCTTAGGTAAGAAGACTTAACATCACAAAAGTATTAATTCTCTCCTGATACTATGAAAGAAATTTGATGCAATCTTAAATAGAACTCCTATAGAATATTTTGGGGTGAACAGGACTGAACAAATTATTTTTTTCATATGGAAGAATAAGTGGTCAAGAATGGCAAAAGATGATACATTAAGAAAATGTTTTTTCTTAGCTGGGCTGTATTGTTAGTAGGTGTAAGAATGTATTCCAAAGTCGGTGTAAAAATTCCAATGTAATAAGAACAGGAATAGGTAAGTAAATGAGTGAGATAAAATAGAGAATTAAATAAGTTCCAGTGTCTATGTGAATTTTGTTTCGATAAACTTTTATTTTGTAATAATTTAGATTTAGAGAAAGTTTCAAAGACACTACAGAAAGTCTTTGTATGTATATCCTTTATCTTAGTTTTCTCTAAGGTTATCATACATAATTATGGTACATTTGTCAAAACTAGGAGATTAACATGGTACATTAACTCTTAACCAGACTCCAGACTATAATCAGATTTCATCAGTTTTCCCATTAATGTCCTTTTTCTGTTCCAAAATCCAAACAAGGGACACACTGCATTTAGTCTTCATGCCTTTTTTGTCTCCTCTGGTCTATATAGTTCCTTGTGAATTTAATAGGTCAAAGGTATTTTTTCAACTTAGTGGGTGAACTATTATATTCACCTGGAAGAAAATGAAGTTGGACTTCTATCACATTAAAAAAAAACAAAAAAGATGAAAGAAAGGGAATAAATACATAAATGTAAAAAGTCTGAAACTTAAGTGTACAAAATGAAACCATAACAATTTATGAATAAAATCTATGGAACTACCTGTAAAATCTTTGGATAGGGAGACAATTTTCACTAAGATTATGAATGTAAAAGCCATAACAAAAATTAAGGGAAATATGTCACTATTTAAAAAATTATATAGCAAAAATCCCATAAAAGAAAGCAATAGACAAATCATAGTTGTGTGTGTACATATCACATATTTATTTGAGTGTGTGTGCATGTGTGTGTATTAATGCAAGACATGATTAATGTCTATTATCATCAAATGTTCTTACAAATTGATAAAAACTAGATGACTATTCTAACAGAACAATTAGCAAAGAAAAAAATGTTACAGAAGAGAAATTTCAAATAGCCAATGAAAATATAAGAGGTTTGCATTGACTAGTAGCGAGGGAGAAATGGCAAAAATTATACCAAAAGATTTCAACTATTGCTGGTGAGAGTGGGAAGAAAAGAATTCATTCACACCTGGTGATGGAAATGAGTCTGTTCAGGGTTTTTTGTAACCAACCAGGTATTATCTATTGAAATAAAAATACATGCACATAATGATAAGTGATAATTGATTTTTTAAAGTTGTAAGGTAATATTTATAGTATAATTACATGTCTTTAAAAACATACAAAAAATCTCTGACAACATGTGTATAAATGCTTACATTGTGAGTGCATGGAGGATATATTCTAAGCTACTAAAGTTATATCTACAAGGAGAAAAATGGGTGTTCAAATGATTAAGGTTTCAATAATATGTCATTCTCTCATTTTACTTATTATAACAAGAATGTGTTATTTTATAATGTGAAAAATATAGTATAGATTATTAAATTTTATAGTTTTCTCATCTGTAAAATTCTCCTTATAATAAAATACCTCTGGTAGCTGTGTTAAGACTATGTAGAACATTACTTGGAATTGCGAAGTCTGGAGGCAGACTGTAGGTTTGAATTTCTGTTATTTCTCCTATTAGCTATATAAATGTAGGAAATCTACTTAATAATTCTATACTTCAGTTTTCTCATCTGAAAGTTGTAGATAATGGCATCTATTTCATAGAGTTAGTGTACAGATTACATAAATTGAAGCAAATAAAGCTCTTTGATGCTGCTTACTGACACCAAACACATTTTAGTAATTATTGCCATTTTATGACAATTTATGCAGAGCACTAATACAGCAAGCGTCACGTGGCTGATATTTAAGAAGTGCAGATTCTTCCCTAGATTGGGACAAGTGTACAGCAATGGCAATTTTCTTTAAACCTTTCAGTCCTTTCTGATATTTTTCACTTCTTTTTGGCTTTGTTATACTCAATACAAAGAAGTTGAATGTTTCACACCAGGCTTTTATACTATGCTCCCTGCCTTCTACTGAGTACCCACTCTGCACCATACTTCTAGTAATACATCTATACATCTCCTTTATTCTATGTATTTGTACATGCACGCATACACTTCCTTCTTTTCTGATGGGCTAAACAAATGAAGAGATATAGATATATATTAAAATTCTCCTATAAAATGCTCAAATTCATCATGTACAAAATGGAAATTTTTCTTTTTTTGCACACTTTTGGTATTTCCACTTAATAACAAAAACAAAAATCACAGTCATTTACCAAATTGCTAATGTTGGAAACAAATCTCTACTAACATTTTTAGTATCTCTGAAATTCACTCTCTTATTTGTGGTTTCATAGCTACTACCTTAGTGCCAGCTCTTATTAGAACTCTCCTCAATTATTTAAACAGCATTTAGCAGTGATACCCATGCAGACAGCTAGTTAACTATCCAATAATTCTTTCTCTCCTCTTTATAGTAACTGGGTCCCTATAATGTTGACTGTAACAGTGTATAACAGATTCTGTTCTATTTTGGAGTATTCAGTACAACATAAATTGTCATCTGAGAGGTGAACTTGAGGATGTTATCCATGCACTAAGAGGATGACAGAGAAAGATGGCAGATCCGTGATGATGGCAATGGTGAAGCCAACATGCCATCTTGTGTCTGCAATCTAGGTGATATAGTGCATCTTCAATCCAATCTCCGTCTTAGAAGGACATTCTAAGTGTGCATGTAACTATGTCTATCTCAGGCTTAAAATACTTCATTGAATTCCTGTTGCTTAGAGGATAACATTGAAACTCTTTCAGTTGCTACTTACTATTTATTATATCACCTTTGCTTAGTTTTCCAGCTTCATCTCTATCCTCTCTCCAGCTCTGGATCCCTTTCCAGATACACCAAATGATATGTAGATCTCTGAAAAGTGATGTGTGATATTTCAGGCTCCATGTTGAAGCCCTTTCTTGGCTCTTTATCAATAGTGTTTACTTCTTTTATTTAGAATTTTCTACTTATTATTTGTATTTGCCTCTATTCCAACCAGACAGGGAGAGGTTTTCTTGAAGACAGATGCAATGTCTTTCATTTTTGTATCCCCAAGTCCTTGCAAGTTAATTGGAAAATATCAAACATTCCACACATATATGTTGCATTATTGATTAGAATTTATGTTGACTAAATTCTCAAGGAAAATTTTCTGTCTAGAGCTTTCCTTACTCTGTCCATCAGTATCTCCTGAGACAGACCCAGAAGACCCTCCTCCCTATGATAATGTCTTATTTTGTGAACAATGTGATAAATAATCAATCCATTGAGCACTTTGGATGTGCCCTATGTGGTACTGAGCAATTTACATGAATTTTTTCATACAACTTTAAAATGACACAATGACATAATTAATATTATTATCCTGTCATTTGTATTTGGAGAATCTCTAGAGTTAGAAAAGCAAATGAATTGCCGAAGATTACAAAGGTAGCAAATTGTGAAGCTTGAGTTTCACGCCAGGCAGCAACACTCTAGAGTTCCATGTGTTGCACCACCTCCCTGGTGTTGTTGCTAATTGCTGGGTATTGGAGCCCAGCTTAACCTGGATTTGAATTGTGCCTCTACCATGTATTATCTATGTGATCACCTCAGGGAAGCCACGCAGCCGCTTGAACCCTATCCATCAATTGTTTCTTCTTTCTTTCTTCCTTTCTTTTTTTTTTCTTTCTTTCTTTTTCTTTCCTTTTTAGAGATAGGATCTTGTTAACCTGCCCAGGCTAAGTGCAGTGGCACAATCATAGCTTACTTCAGCCTCCTACTCCTGAGCGTAGCTAGGAGTAGCTTAGTCTCCTGAGTAGCTAGGACTACAGCTGTGTGCCACTGTGCCTAATTTTTTTTTTTTTTGTGGTAGAGACAGAGTCTCACTATGTTGCTCAGCCTGGTCTTGAACTCTCGGCCTCAAGTGATCTCCCGCCTCAGCTTCGCAAAGTCCTAGGATTTCCAGGTGTGAGCCACTGTGCTTGGCCTGCATCAATTTCTTTATTTGTAAAATGGAAATAATAATTACCCCTCCCAGTCAGTTGTTGTGAGAATTAAATGAGTTGGTGTTCAGAATATTCTAAGTAATTTCTTCTTAGAATATGGGGCCTTTTTGCTTGTTTGCATTTTAAGGCATTAATTTAGTGGAAGTCGAGATAAGATACTATATGTTTTTCAATAAAAATATTACTTGTATTCAATTTTCAATCTTGGATGATTGAAAAAAATGCCAGGAAGTCAAGTGACACTCAACATTCTTCTGTGCTGCAGTAGCAAGACTGTAGAGTTAACCACAATGAAACAGCATCCACTCCAGCCCTTACGGGGGATTAACAAAATCCTCTCATAATTAAATGGGTCAGTTAATTATGCATATTCAATGAAATGATGGAAATGCTCATACCTCCAAGGACTTCACTTTAGTTGATTCTGACTGATTGAGCACACATTATTTATTTTGTTAATCAACCTTGATTAACAAAAATAGATTTATAGCTTTACCCGAAATATTTACTTCTGCATAAGTCCTTTGAAAAATATTCAGAGAATTTTTTGAACAAAATATTTAGAATCCTTCTCTAAGTCAAGATGGCTTGCAGAAGGAAAATTCAACATCCAAGACTGACCAGGAGAAATGATTCCTAGTAAAAATGTATGTGTTCAAGATGGCAACATTATTCTATGTGTAAAGCTAAGGAGAAAATCAAGAATTGAGCTATGCATAGATCTTAAATAAACAAGCTAATGTTATGCCTCAAGAAACTAGAAAAAGAATAAACTAAGCCCAAAATTAGTAGAAGGAAGGAAATAATAAATATCAGAGCAGAAATAAATTAGAGACTAGAAAAACAATAGAAAAGATAAACAAAAATAAGAATTTCTTTTCTGAAAAGATAAAAAACCGATAAAACTTTACACTAAGAAAAAAGAGAGAAGACTCAAATAAATAAAATAGGAAATGAAAGAGAAGATATAACAACTGATACCACAGAAATACAAAGAATTTATAAGAGATGTATATGAATAATTACATGCCAACAGATTGTATAACCTAGAAGAAATCAATAAATTCTTAGACACATACACCCTACCAAGACTGAATCATGAAGAAATGGAAAATCTAAACAAACCGATAATGGTTAAGAAAATTGAATCAGTAATCAAAAATCTCCCAGGAAAGAAAAGCACAGGACCTGATGGCTTCACTGCTGAATTCTATCAAACATTTAAAGAACAACTAATAACAGTCCTTCTCAAACTCTTCCAAAAAATTGAAAAAGAGAAAATACTTTCAAACTCATTTTACAAGGCCAGCATTACCTTGATACTAAAGCCAAACAAGAACACTACAAGAAAAGAAAATTACAGGCCAAAATCCCTGATGAACGTAGATGCAAAATTCCTCAGTAAAATAGTAACAAATCAAATTCAACAGCACATTAAAAGGTTCATCCACCATGGTCATGTGAGATTTATCCCAGGAATACAAAAATAGTTCAAAATATGCAAATTTATAAATATGATACACTACATTAACAGAATGAAGGCCAAAACCATATAATCATCTCAATAGATGCAGAAAAGGCATTTGACAAAAGTAAACATCGTTTCATGATAAAAATTCTTAAAAAATTAGATATAGAAGGAATTTATCTCATCACAATAAAGACCATATATAATAAACCCACAGCTAACAACATACTCAATAGTGAAAAACTGAAAGCTTTTCCTCTAAGATCAGCAACAAGAGAAGGATGCCCACTCTCACCATTCCTATTCTCCATAACACTGCAAGTCCTAGTCTGAGCAACTAAGCAAGAGAAAGAAATAAAATGCATTCACATTGGAAAGGAAGAAGTTAAATTGTTCTCTGTTTCCAGAAGACATGAATTTTTATACAGAAAACTCTAAAGAGCCCACCTAAAAACTGTGAGAATTAATAAATGAAAAATTGTAAATATAAAAAAGTTGTATATTTATATTTGTAATAAATATAAAACCAGCCTACAAAAATGAGTAATGTTTATATACACTAACAAAGAGCTACCCAAAAAAGAAATCAAGAGAAAAATCTCATTTCAAATAGCTACAAAAATAAAATAGAAAAACATTTAATCATAGAGGTAAAACATTTGTACAAAAAAACTATAAACATTGATAAAATAACTTGAAGAAGATACAAATAAATTGAAAGATATCCTGTGTTCATGGATTGGAAGAATCAATATTGTGTAAATGTCCATACTACCCAAACTGATCTCTAGATTCAATGCAATCCCTGTCAAAATTCCAAAGACATTTTTCACAGAAATAGAAAAAAATCCTAAAATTTGTATAGAACTAGGAAAGGCCCCAAATAGCCAAAGCAATCTTGAGCAAAAAGAATAAAGTTTGAGGCATCATGCTAGCTGACTTCAAATTATACTACAAAACTATAGTAATCACAACAGCATGGTGCTGGCATAAAAACTGACAAATGGACCAATGGAATAGAACAGAGAGCCCAGAAATAAACCCATGCACTTATGGCCAATTGATTTTTGACAAAGGTTCCAAGAACACACAATGGGGAAAGTACAGTCTTTTCAATAAATGGTTCTGGGAAAACTGGACATCCAAATTCAGAAGAATGAAATTAGACCCTTACCTCACACCATATGCAAAAGTCAACTGAAAATGGATCAAAAACTTAAAGATAAGACCTAAATCTACAAAACTATTACAAGAAAACATAGGAGCAAAGTTCCATGACATTTTGTCTGGGAAGTGATTTTTTTGGGTATGACTTCAAAGGCACAGGAAACAAAAACAAAAGTAAAAAACTGGGATTGCTTCAAAGTAAACAAATTCTGCATAGCAAGAGAAACAATCAACAGAGTGCAGAGACAACCTACTGTAAACTATCCATCAGACAAAGGATTAATAACCAAAATATAGAAGGAACTCAACTTACTAGCAAGAAAACAAATAACCCAGTTAAAAAATGGGCAAAGGACCTGAATAGACATCTCTCAAAAGAAGACTGACAAATGGTCAACAGGTATATGAAAAATGTTCAACATCACTAATCATCAGAGAAATGCAAATTAAAATCACAATGAGAAACTACCTCATATCCATTAAAATGGCTATTAACTTATAGCCCTGACTCAAGCATTACAAAAACTATCCATGTATCAAAAACATTTGTACCCCCTTAATATTTTGATATTAAAAAAGACAAAAGATAACAAGTGTTGGTTAGGATGTGGAGACAAGGGAATCTTTGCACGTTGTTGGTGGGAATGTTAATTAGTACAGTCATTATAGAAAACAGTGTGGAAATTCTTCAAAAAATTAAAATTAGAATTACCATGTAATTTAATAGTCTCACTACTGGTATGTATCCAAAGGAAATTAAATCAGTATGTCAAAAAGACATCTGCACTTTTATGTTCCTTGTAGCATTATTCATAGTAGTTATGATATGGAATCAACATAGGTGTCCATCAGTGGATGAATAAAGAAAAGGTAGTATATATACACAACAGAATACTATTCAGCCTTAAAAAAAGAGGTAATCCCGTAATTTGTGACAACATGGATGAACCTGGAGGATATTATGCTAAGTGAAATGAGCCACTCATGGAAATATCAAGCTAGCACATGATCTTACTTATATATGGAATCTGAAAAAATTGAACTCAAGTAGAAAGTAGACTGATGGTTACTAGGGGCTGGGGGAAGGGGGAGCTTTGGGTAGATGTTGGTAAAAGGTTACAAAATTTCAGATAGATAGGAGGAGTAAGTTCAAGAGATCTATTGTACAGCATGATGACTATAGTTAATAACAATCTACTATATTCTTGATAATTGCAGAGTAGATTTTATGTTTTCACCTCAAAAAATAAGGATGTGAGGTAATGTACATGCTAATTAGCTTGACTGAACCATTCCAAAATGTATACATATTAAGACATCATGTTGTACACAACAAATACATACAATTTTATTTGTCAATTAAAATGAAATTAAAAAAAGAATTGAGCTATGCACAAATAAGTCTTGACATTAACAGAAAGTTTGTTTGGGAAATGATAGAGCATCTGTTTTAAGAGATACATAAAATTAATGGGGTATAATAAGGTTGCAACCTAGCAACTTTCAAAACAGTATTAAAGGGTAAAATTCAAATTTTCTAAAGGAGAACTACAAGAAATTTTGGTTACATTCCTAAAGTAGGGCCATTGTTTAGTAATATAACTGGCAATTGCATGTGGTAATTTGTAATAATTACCACTGCTTTTCAACTCTAAGAATTCTCAGCTGCAGTCTCTTTTAGCTCTCTGACAGAAACTGAGAGACTGGACCTCAAAACCCATAAACAGAGATTTGCTTCCATGCGGGCATGTGGTCCCTTCCCTTTGTAATTATGGGATCATTCCTTTAATAAAGGGACCAGGAAATTAACAATGATTAGTCTCCAGAGGAAAGAGGATTCGTTAAAATTCTGAAAACTGTATGTTTTCACCCTCAGAGCTCAAGACCTAGACTAGCAGCTTTAGAAAATAGCTGTCTTTATTGCTCAGTTCCAGGCAAGGTGCTCAGGGTCTTTGGCCACCTAGGACTTTAAGAACAGTTTTATGACTCACTTTTGTTTTATCTGGGATCATAGCATCTTTTTGGTTACTTCTTTTTGCACCCAACTGGGTCAGCAATACTCCCTCCATCCTTCAGGTTTCTGGTTCCTTCTAGCTTTGTAAGAGAACAGAACTTGTGAGAATTAGCCATGCATTTGCCATGCACATATTCACCATTGTTATTTTCTATCCTTCTCTTTCTTTTCATCACCTGAAACTCTGAAATGTCTGATTTTATTTGTCCTTTGGTTAAATACTTGTTTCTGATAAGTTATTTCCAACAGGCCCCTCTAACTTTAAACAATTGTTATATAAATAAAAAGCATTTTTCTAGTTGATTGAAAGTTAAAAAAATTATCCTTTTTTTAAATAAAAATTCTCTTTTAGAATTAAACTAAATCTTATATGAAGGTGATTTTTGATACATTTTCCAGGCTTACAGTATTAAATTATAACCTGCTTTATAAGTGACTGCTTTAGAGAGTGAGTGTTGCTCTATTTTTCCTGGGAAGATTGATATCATCTGCCCTTTACAAATTTTTCTCCATATTCCTGTCATAGACTGCTGAGATAGGTAACTTGAGAGTATAATAATATATTACCATACTGCAGAAAAACGTTTTCAATAAATGGTTATTGAAAGTAATTTTTTGATGAAAAGAAAGTACTGGAAAATCATATTTCTACTAAGACAATTGCTACTTTTTTTTTCATAATGGAAGAGTTCAAATACACTGAAAAAAAGCCGTATAGCAATAACCAATTCATCAATTCAACAAGTGTTTATTGAGCCCTTACTTTGTGTGAGATTGTTTGAGGTACTGAACATGGCTGTGAGCAAGATGAATAAAATCCCTGACCTCATGGGACTTACATTCTCATTGGGGAAACATACAAGACACAAAAATCAAATGAGTAAATATAGCTATAAAATGTCAGGTTAAAAGTGATACAAAGAAAATATAAAGCAGTCCAAGCATATAGAATATGAAGAATCATACACAGCGATCAGAATATATTTTCGAGGAGGTAACATTTAAGCAGAAACTGGACTAAAGTTTCTTAAACTAAAAATATCTCTGAAGGAGTCTTCTAGGCAGAAGAAACAGCAAGAGCAAAGTTTGCACAGGAAGAACATGACTGTTCTGAGGAAGAGCTACTGAGCTGTTTGGAAAAGTAGTTAGAGGCCAGGTCTTGTGAAGCCCAGGAAACTACAGTAAGGGATTGAGATGTTGAGTTATGCTACACCAATAGGGTTTCCTGCATAGCAATGACATATTCTTATTTACATTATTCTTAATGCTGGGGGAGAAGAGAAAAAGTGTAGGTGGAAGCAATTTCAGATATGCTAAATTTGCAATGTAAAATAGGCCATTGCATCACGTGGATCAGTTCTGGGGAGAGGTCAGGACTGGAGGATTCATTTGGGAGTAGTCAGCAAATAGAGACAGTGTATGAAGCCATAGTGGAGGGTAGATCACTCAAGGATCATCACACACAGAGAAAAGCAGCTTTCCTTGTGCTCTGGGGTTCCCCAAAATAGTGGTCAAAAAGAGAGTAACTCCAAAGATTCCTAGGAACATAATACTGAAAGTCAAGTTGGAAAAGGTAGCAAGTGGTCACCTGTGTAAAATGCTGCGGAGAGGTCAAGCAAGATGAATGTCGAGTAACCACTGGATTTGCAACCTAGAATTTAGTGTAGATTTATTACAAGATTGTTTTTAATGGAGTAATGAAGAATAAAGCTTAATAGAATTGGGTTACCCCTCAAAATTTTTATAAAGTTAACATTTTGTTTCATTTGCTTCAAATCTGTTCTTTAAGTAAAATTGCACACAGATACAATTTGAAACCTTCCTATCCATTTTCTCTACCTTCTTCCCTGAAGTCTAGCCATTATCCTGGATTGTTTATATTCCTGCTGTCTATGATTTTAGGTTTGTAATGATAATACATTTTTTGTGCTTTTAACAATTACACCATTACTATCAAATTTCTACCTATCCTTTTGTGACTTGTCTTTTAAAGCTCATTAAAAAAACTTACAGAGCCTTGAAAAAATGGTGGTCTGATAGAGTCCTCCCACCTCACTGCTCCCCGGGAAGGAGGTGAAAAACACTATTGGCTTTCTGCGCGCGAATCGCTCACTTCAAAAACAGCACTGTGAATTTACAGAGAAACATCGTGAGACACTCAGCCCAAGAAAACAGGTGACTGGGAGATTCATTCACAAAGACCAGAGAGTGCAGGGAGTACAATAGACCCCAGAGCACGAGAAGGATGCTCTCGCCAAGTTAGCACAGTGCGACCTGACCTACAAGCAGTTATGCACCTTCCCCACAGACTTCCCATCCACTCAGTCAGGGACAAGCCCAGAGTTGGGGCAAAGCTGTTGCTCCAGACAGCAGGTTCTGTGGAGAGGAAGCAATTGTGAGAACCATACGGAACTCTCAGCTGCACTATACAGGGACTGCTCAGGGATGGGTAGGAACAGGGCTGAGATATGGTTTCCTGGGACAGTGAGCGGGAATCTGCAGACTGGCACCTAGCCACTGGAAGTCAGCAGGACCTGGGCACAGGATTTGAATGGAGAGTGGAACATGCCATTAGGGCCTCCTGGCAATTGCCTCCACGGGACCCAGGCTGGTTGAGAAAAGCTGCGTTCATGGGCACGATCTGAGTTCTGCTGTATGCCAGGCTGGTGGCTGGCAGCCATCTTTAAAGTATCCCACCTGGAGTTGTGAGCTAGGTCTCTAGCTTCACCCCACCCCTGGCCCGGGAGCTCTTCAGCCTGGGAGTGACAGGCTTCACCCTTGGTGGCCAGGGACAGCTGCACCCATGAGATCCAGGTGGGATGAGATCCCGGAATTGTAGTGGCAGAACCTTTGTGTATTGGAAAAAGTTTGCAGCCTATCCATCCGGTCCTGATACCCCAGCTTTGGCCTCCTATAAGTCTGCTATGTGCTGGTCCTAGTACCCGCTCTTCAGGTCCCAGCCCTCCTGTACCCCAGAGATCGGTCATTTTGAAGGTTGCTGGTTATAGTGACTCATTTTGTATAAGTACCAGTTCTCATGGCAACTGAATGCCTCAAGAGCCACAGGCTGAACCAGAGCAGCTCCCCCTAACCCTGCTCACTTCATTAGGGAATTTCGCTCTATCCAAGAGTGCCGCCAGTGGCCACTATTCCCCCCCCCGAGGGAACATCCCCCTGGCGGAGACTTCTGGGGATAGAGACACCCACCCACCTTGCCTTGGGGTCTAGTGGTGGAAAATGGGGGCACAATTGGAGATCCCCCTATCAGCCAGTGTCACATGAAGATGCATGTCAGAGGGCCAGACACACGCAGCTGGATAAGCAACCTCTGAGCTGTATAGAATTTTCCCAATTCAGCTCTCGCACTACAGCCAAAAGCAATTGTGTTTCTCCCTGCACCTCAGGAGGAGCAGGGTCAAAGTAACCCCTGGGAGCTACAAGGCCCCTCCCAAAGCTTGGAGTTTTTGTATACTCCAGCTGGGGGATCAGAGTCTGCCACAGACACAACAGAATACCTAGCTATTAGGGAGCTATGGATTCATACCCTCAAGTACAATACACCAGCTTGGAGCTCAAGCTGGAAGGACAATCTCACTATACTCCACTGGGAAGAGGAGAAGACAACAGGTCAGAGGTAACCCAAATGATCCACCAAACTTGCTAAAATACACCTAAGGCAATACAGACCAGTGCTCCTCTGCCTGGCTCTGCCAAGGAACGAAACTTGGGGGCTTGGAGATGGAGCCATAAACTAGCCCTAACACCCCCAGCTCTCAACCAAGAGGCCAGATGAGAAAAAATCAGTGAAAGAACTCAGGAAACATGAAAACTCACAGTGAAAAGTCACCCCCTAAAGAAATCGTTATTTCCTCAGCAACAGATACCAACTCAACTGAAATGAGTAGAATGACAGAAGAGGAATTTCATTTATGGATTATAAGAAAGCTCAATGAAATTCAAGAGAAAACTGAATCACAGCACAAAGAAACCACAAGAAAAATTTTCTAAAGAAATAGAAGTATTATGGAAAAATCAAATAGAAATTCTAGAAATGAAAGAGGCAGTCAAGGATCTAAAAACACAGTGGAAAGCCTTAAGAATAGGTTGGATCATGCAGAGGAAAGAATCTCAGAGCTGGAAGATAACTCCTATGTGCAAAATAAATCAATCGAAGAGAAAGAACACAAAAACAAGAGGCATGAATGAAGCATACAAGAAATGTGGGATTATATAAAGAGGCCAAACATAAGCATCATAGGCATCCCTGAGGGAAAAGAAGAAAATTCGCATGGGCTGGAAAATCTATTTGAAGGAATAATAGAGAAAAATTTCTATGGCCTTGCCAGAAATCTCGATATCCAAGTACAAGAAGCACACAGGACTCCTGGGAGATTCAACATGAAAAGGCATTCACCATACCACATAATTATTAGACTGACCAAAGTAAACACAAAAGAGACACTCCTCAGAGCTGTGAGGTGAAAACAGCAGGTAACCTACAAAAGGAAACCTATCAGATTAACTGCAAATTTCTCAGCTGAAATCTTACAAGCCAGAAGGGAATGGGGAGCCATCCTCAGTCTTCTAAAACAAAATAATGGCCAACCCATAACTCTTTATCCCACCAAACTAAGCTTCTTATATGAGGGAGAAATAAAGACTTTTCCAGGCAAGCAATCACTGATAGAATTTGCAAAGTCCAGACCAGCCCTGCAAGAAATGCTTAGACCTGCATTGTACACTAACTAGCACACAGACACCCACCAGTGTAACATTACCCCAAAGCTAAAACTCCAGAACACATATTTTTCAATGACTCAAGAGGTAAAACAGAACAAGAGACTACCCAACAGAATAAACAGAAATCTACCCCAAATATCAATTCTCTCAATAAATATGAATGGCTTGAATTGCCCATTGAAGAGACATAGACTGGCTGAATGGATTAAAAAATAGAAGCCAAGTATCTGCTGTCTCCAGGAAACACACCTTACATACAAGGACTCATTCGGACTCAAGGTGAAAGGATGGAATACAATTTTCCAGGCTAATGGAAACCAAAAGAAATATGGAGTAGCCACATTTATCTCAGATGATATAAACTTTAAAGCAACAAAAGTAAAGAAAGACAAAGATGGACACTATATAGTGATGAAGGGAAAAATCTTACAAGAAGATTTAACAATCCTAAATATTTATGCACCCAACACAGGAGCACCCAGATACGTAAAGCAAATACTGCTTGATCTAGACAACATAATAAATAGCAATGCCATAATAGTAGGGGACTTCAACACTCTGCTGACAGAATTGGACAGATCCTTCAAACGGAAAATAAGCAAAGAAACAATGGAGCTAAACAGGACTCTAGATAATTTGGGACTACCAGGTATCTACAGAACACTCCACCCAAATAACACTGAATATACATTCTTCTCATCAGCTCATGGCACTTTCTCTAAAATTGATAACATTGTAGGCCACAAAAAAGATATCAACAAATTTAAAAAAATAGAAATCACATGTATCTTTTCAGACCACAGTGGAATAAAATTAGAAATCAATTCCAACAGAAACTCACATCTTCATCCAAAAACATGGAAATTAAACAATCTATTGCTGAATGACTATTGGGTCAAGGAGGAGATTCAGATGGAAATCAAAAGTTTCTTCAAACTAAATGATAATGGGGACACAAGTTATCAAAATCTGTGGGATACAGCAAAAGCAGTCCTTAGAGGAAAACTTATTGCCTTAAATGCTCACATCCAAAAGACAGAAAGGTCACAAATCAGTAAACTAATGAATCATCTTAAGGAAATGGAAAAGGAAGAGCAAACCAATCCTAAAGCCAGCAGAATAAAAGAAATAACCAAGATCAGAGCAGAATTAAATGAAATTGAGAACAAAAGAACAATACAGAAGATAAATAAAATGAAAAATTGGTTCTTTGAAAAGATAAACACAATAGATAGGCCACTTTCCAGTTTGACCAGAAGCAGAAAGGAAAGGACCTTAATAAGCTCAATTAGAAACGAAAAAGGAGAGGTCACAACTGATATCATGGAAATATAAAACATCATCTTCAAATACTACAAAAATCTCTATGCCCAAAAACACGAAAACATGGAGGAAATGGGCAAATTCTTAGAAACACACTACCTCTCTAGGCTGAATCAGGAAGAAATAGAGTTCCTATACAGACCAATATTAAGTACCGAAATTGAAGCAGTAATAAAAAATCTTCAAACAGATAAAAGTCCTGGACCAGATGGGTTCACGCCTGAATTCTACCAAACCTACAAAGAAAAACTGGTGCCTATACTGCGGAAATTATTTGAAAACATCAAGAAGGATGGAACCCTCCCAAACTCATTCTGCGAAGCCACTATCACTTTGATACCAAAGGCAGGAAAGGACACAACAAGAAAAGAAAACTACAGATCAATATCCCTTATGAATATAGATGCCAAAATTCTCAGTAAAATCCTATCAAACCAAATTCAAATGTACATCAGAAAAATAATTCATCACAATCAGGTGGGCTTCATCCCTGAGTTGCAGGGATAGTTCAACATATGCAAATCTATAAATGTAATTCACCACACAAATAAAAGCAAGAACAAAGATTATATGATCCTTTCAATAGATGCAGAAAAGGCTTTTGACAAAATTCATCACCCTTTTATGATAAGAACTCTTAGCAATATAGGTGTAGATGGCTCATATCTCAAAATTATTAAAGCCATATATGATAAAACTACACCCAATATCATACTGAATGGGGAAAAATGGAAAGCATTTCCCCTTTAAACTGGAACCAGACAAGGTTGTCCACTATCTCCACTTCTATTCAACATTGTGCTAGAAGTCCTGGCCAGAGCAATCAGACAAGATAGAGGAATCAGGGGTGTCCAAATGGGGGCAGAAGAGGTCAAACATTCACTATTCACAGATGATATGATATTGTATATAGAAAACCCCAAAGATTCAACCAAGAGATTACTGGAATTGATAAATGAATTCAGCAAACTCTCAAGATACAAAATCAATGCACACAAATCAATAGCCTTCATATATGCAAATAACAGTCAAGCCAAGAAACAAATTAAAGGTGCAATACCTTTCACAATAGCACCAAAGAAATTAAATATTTAGGAACATAGCTAACTAAGGAGGTGAAAGACGTATATAGAGAGAATACAAAACACTGAGAAAAGAAATTGGAGAGGATGTAAACAGATGGAAAACCCTATCATGCTCTTGGATAGGTAGAATCAACATTGTTAAAATGTCTTTGCTACCTAAAGTGATTTACAAAATCAATGTAGTCCCTATCAAAATACCAACATCATTTTTTTCTGATCTAGAAAAAATAATTCTACACTTTGTGTAGAACCAGAGAAGACCCCGTCTAGCCAAAGCAATCTTAAGGAAAAAGAAAAATTGGGAGGCATCAATCTACCAGACTTCAAAGTATACTACAAGGCTACAGTAACCAAAACAGCATGGTACTGGCACAAGAACAGAGACATAGACCAATGGAACAGGACTGAGAACCTAAATATAAAACCATCTTCATACTGTCATCTGATCTTTGACAAATTCCACAAAAACATACACTGGGGAAAAGATTCCCTATTCAATAAATGGTTCTGGGAAAACTGGATGGGCACATGTAGAACACTGACACTAGATCCACACCTCTCACCTCTCACAAAAGTCAACTTATCATGGATAACAGACTTAAACCTAAAACATGAAACTATGAGAATTCTAGAAGAAAACATTGGAAAAACTCTTATGGACATCAGCCTAGGCAAAGAATTTATGAATAAGGCCCCCAAAGAAATCACAGCAGCAACAAAAATAAATAAATGGGACCTGATCAAATTAAAAAGCTTCTGCACAGCCAAGGAAACTATCACTAGAGTGAACAGACAACCTACAGAATGGGAGAAAATATTTGCATGCTACACATCTGATAAAGGGCTGATAACCAGAGTCTATACAGAACTTAGGAAAATTAACATGAAAAAATCAAACAACCCCCATGAAAAATGGGCAAAGGACATGAACAGAAACTTTTCAAAAGAAGAGGAATAATGGCCAGCAAACATATAAAAAGCTGCTCAACTTCTCTAACCATCAGGGAAATGCAAATCAAAACCACAATGAGATATCACTTAACTCCAGTGAGATTGGCTTATATCAAAAAGTCCCCAAACAACAAATTTTGGCATGGATGCGGACAGATAGGAACTCTGATACACTGCTGTTGGGACTGCAAATAAGTATAACCTCTATGGAAAGTAATACGGAGATACCTCAAATAAGTAAAAGTAGAACTACCATTTGATCCAGCAATCCCACTACTGGGTATTTACCCAAAGGAAAAAAAGACATTCTATAATAAAGACCTCTGCACTCAAATGTTTATAGCAGCACAATTCACAATTGCAAAGATGTGGAAACAACCCAGGTGCCCATCAATACATGAGTGGATTAATAAAATGTAGTATATGTATACCATGGAGTATTGCTCAGCAATAAAAAACAGCGGTGAATTAACACATCTGGTATCATCCTGGATGGAGCTAGAGCCCATTCTTTGAAGCAAAGTATCACAAGAATGGAAAAACAAGCACCGCTGGTACTCACCATCAAATTGGTACTAACTAATCAATACTTATGTCACACATGGCAATAATATTCATCAGGGGGTGTGCAGGCGGGAGGGGGTTGGAGGTGATGGGAAAACTCTCACTGCATGGGTGTGGGGTGCACAGTTTGGGGGATGTTCACAATTGTAGCTCTGCCATGGGCAGTACATGGGCAATATATATAACCAAAGTGTTGTACCCCCATAATATTCTGAAATAAATGGAAAAAAAAAAACAAACAAAAATCACAAATATTTATCTAGAACCTAAAAACAATTTTTAAAAAAGCTTACAGATTTTTCATTTCAATACATACATATATATATATATCAGAAAATTTATTTTAATTAATGTACCCATTATATACCCTAATTTATTTATGTACAGTCATTCCTTGGGGTATTGGTTCCAGGATTTCCCATGGATACCAAAATCAGAGGATGCCTAGGTCAGTGATATAAATGGTGCAGTATTTACATATAACATATGCACATCCTACAGTATATTATATTTTAAAATGGTGTCCCTTGAGTCATATCCTCCAGTATATTTTAAATAATGCATAGATTACTTATAATACCTAATATAATGTAAGTGCTATATTAATACTGGTTATACTATAATGTTTGGGGAATAAAGACAAGAAATAAAATTATGTATGTGTTCAGTATAGAGGCAATTTGTTTCCAAATATTTTTGCTTTGCTGTTGGTTGAATCCAGAGACGTGGAACCCATGGATACAGAGGGCTGCCTATACATCCCTGTTGATAATGTTTATGTTATGATGTTTTTGCTGTTATAAAGTGATAAAATAAATATCCTTGTATATGTATTTTTGTGTATATGTGGGGGAGCTTTTAGTATATAAACCTAGAAGGATAATAGCTGGTATTTGCATCCTCAATTTTATTTTATGTGATCAACATTTTCTCCCCAAAACAAGGAGTGTTTCTACTATGTTAAATTACTCATTTTGTCTTTCATGCCTTTGATTACACTCTGTTTTCTCTCTTTGTAATGTCTTTATATGTACCTTCCTCTTCCTTATTGTCCCTTTAGCTATATTTAGTTTGTTGCTTATTAAATCCATTAAGGTTTTAATTTCAATATTTAAGTTCTTAACTTCAACAAGTTTTATTTGGTTATTTTGACAAACCTATTTTTTTCTATTTTATAGTGTCTTTTAAAATTTTTTTACATTTTCAGCTCCTTTTTTAACCATTTGAAAAATATTAAATTCACAGCCTCCTTGAGATTTTCCTACTTCCACTTTTTAGGATGCTAGATTTTGTCTTCTTGTGTCCTTTGACGCTTCCACGGTGTATTTCCTTTTCTTGCACGATGTATATGATTTTATTGTGAGTGTATCTACCACAAGAGATGTCTATTCCGTGGGAATCCCCTGTGATTTGAAAGTGTTGCTATGGAGCAGGTTTAACCTACTTCTGCTTTTGACAGCCCTGGAAGTTTATGGACATTTCTTTCTTTATGATACCTGAACCTGCATGATTGTACACTGATGAGTATTATAGGTCTGGAGTCTCAATTCTACTTATTTTAAAATGTGTTTTATGTATATTTTCATGTTCTTGTAGCAGAATAGGTGGCATCTGCTCCAGCTCAGTCTTCTTTGTTGCTAGAAACGGCATACTTCATTGCTACTGAATTTTACGTTTAATTAAGTTCTATTTATCACTCATTACATTCTCATGCCATTTTCTATATCCATGTCATTTTCTATTACTAAATTCATCATACTTCTGTAGCACTTCTACTTTTTTGGGGGGTGAGCTTGCTGTGCTCATACCCTGGGACAAATTGGAAAACAGAAATTTGGGGATTACACTCCCTGGGCATGTCTGGAAAGCATGTGAGTTTGAGAGTTTCTTAATTGATGGCATTTTTAGACCTGAATCTAAGCACTTAGCAAAATAATTTGTTCAGATTGTACTGAAGTTTTAGAAGCAGGGTGAAATTTAGTACTTAAACTTCTGAGTAAGTGATTTATTACTATAAAAACTAATACACATTAAGTATCTGTTAACTTTTAAAACATAGTATTGAATTTATTCTATTTCCATATCAGGTCATGAAATTTAGCAATGAATTATATGACTGCATTGATTTCATCACAGGCCCTTATGTCATCTGGATTGTGGAGGTGCTGTTTATCCCTCTTATGTGTACCAGGAATTGATGAACTGTCCATGGAAATGACAGAATGTCCTCACCAGTCAGGCTTCTCTTTGTGTCCACTCCATTGTGAAAAGATGTCTTACTTATGGAACAGCTACAGAATAAGACCTGGGATTTTTTTACTGCAGAGACAAAAACAGCATAATTTTCTTGGTTTGATTAATAACCAAAAAGAAATCCCCAATAACTGTGTATGCAGGAGAAAGCAGCAACGTTAAGTTACTGCTTTGAAGCTACTACTTTTCCACCTATCGCTGCTGAGCACAATGAACTTGGATCTCCACTCTCCTGAATATTTCCTTTGCAGATTTCAATTTTTCAACTCAGTGTAAGTGAGAAAAAAATTGAAGTTTTCTGCTCGGTAAGCAACTTCCTGATGTCCGTTCTATGGCACTTTAGCTTTGAATTTTGCTCTTTAAAATACATGATTTTCACGGGCAGGTCCGTGCTGGGCAGGCGGCATGGGAGGAATTGCAAGGTGAAGGAGGCGGGGGTAGGGGATTTTGGGGACAGGCAGAAAACAAAACCAAAACCAACCAAACAAACAAAACACATGATTTGCAAGGCCAAATAATATTTCTCAGTTTTATACTTTTTGTTAATCAAGTCCAAGCAAATCTTTGAAAAATACACTGGAGTTCATATGGTTCCCTAAGGACTGTTTCAAGGCTACTGAAAAGAGAGGATTGATATGACACTCCTCTATGACATCCAAGAGTGACTCAGAGCCAGAACTTAATGGCTTCATAAGCAGGCAGTATGACTGATGCTATTCGAGAAGAAATTTTACTGGTATAATTAATTGGGCACACAGATCAATTCCTCTTCAATATGGCATCACTCTATCATTCCTAAAGGAGAAATATAGTGAGGGTCACACATGCAGATAATTTACTAAACCAAAATAAATAAGCAAGATTTCTTTCCAGAAAAATAAGGTAGTTATTTTAGGAAGTAAAGTAAGCAAATATCAAACAGTCTAATAAATTGGCTTCCATATTTTTTTTTCCATTTCTGCTGTCAATTCTGTGGTGTTACATTTAGGTTTTACATTAGCCTTCAAGGCTGCAGTTGAAATTCTAAGCTCAGCCAAAGAAATAAAAATAAAAATAAACTGAAAAGGTAAGCCAAGAGTACTACTGGCTAGAGGATGGTGAGAAAAACATTTATAAATGGTGCCTGTTTTCCTTGTCACACTTACCACTGTCTAATTGGAGACAACAAATGAGAAGTGCCTATGGAAGGCACTTGAGTAAACCTGATCTTTAATAAATCTCTAATATAAATAACCTATCAGAAATATTGATTTGTAAATTTCCACTATAATGAATTTATACTGTACAAACATGCAGCCTCTCCCAGCTTAAAATCCCTGATCCTGGAGATTCCGAGTTAAGACATGACAACAGCCATGTCTGAAACCACTCTGAAAAGTGAGGAGAAGAAATATGGTACTTTCTGAATTCAGACCTCTCCAAAATATAAAAATGGATTATCTAATTAGATGATACTATAGGCCATGAAGCTCTTGCTGATTATGATATATGGAAAATCTAATGTATATAAAGAAATATATCAATTTTCATATGAGATATGCAGTAATTTTCTTATGTCTCATTTCAGTGGCAATTATAGAGTAAATTCATGAGAAAATGCTTCTCAGGATACAAAATTGCCTCAATACAGCTCACTTAAAATCTACATTCAATTTTCTATCAGATATATGTATAATAATATTAATATTACATTTCTATAATGATTTATGCTGTATGAAATGCTTTGTCATTCTCATCTCTTAGTATCTATGTATAACTGTATATTGCACAATGCTGAGAGTTCAAAATAAATCTGGAGAAAATTAAATTGACATTATTATTTTTATCCATATCCTGAATTTATGGACCAGAATATGTTAGTGACACAAGACTGGAGGGAATGAACTGCACCTGAGAGGACAGAATTAGATCTCACAAGCTTCATAATGACAAGAAGATAGGTTAGCCACAAATAGAACAGGTCCTGTAGGAAAAAGTGTCCAGGGTGAAATTATAAATGAGGAAAAGTTTATTTCCTGAAATCTGCACCCTCCTTTATCCTTCTAGGACAGGCACTCTGGGATCTCTGTCTATCCTCTCTATCAATATTTCTTTAAAATTTCTAATAAATACTTTGGGAGGCAGAATAGTGGCCACCCAGAGATGTCCACATAGTAATCCTCAGAGCCTGTGAACACGTTGCCTTATATGGCAAAAGGAACTTTGCAGATGTGATTAAGGTTACGAAACTTGAGCAGGAGAGGGTAGCCTGGATTACTCAGGTGGTCCCAATCTAATCACATGTATCCTTGAAAGCCAAAACCCCTTCCCAGCTGTGGTCAGAGGGAGACATGACAAAGAAAGGATAAGAGAAATTTGATGTTGCTGGCTTGGAAGATGGAGAAGGGGGCTATAAGCCAAAGAATGTGTGTGGTCGCTAGCAGCTTGAAAAGGCAAGAAATGGAATCCCCCCTAGAGCTCCAGTAAGGATTGCTGCCCTGACTCTTGCCCAGTGAGACCTGTGTCAGACTTCTATTCTACAGTACTGTATAGTAACAAATTTGTGTTGTTTTAAATCCTTAAGTCTGTGGTAATTTGTTTTGGCAGCAAAAGGAAACATATATAAATACTAAGGGCAAAATAAGAAATACTCATAATAGTAATGTTTGAATTGACTCCATTTTATAGCATTGTTTAAAACTTGTATTATTTATAAATTGTGTTTTACACAATTCCAAGGGAAAGAGACTGGTCACACATACAAATAAACTTCTTTTATGACAGTTTTCCGTTTCAGACTTTTAGGAAGTGGATGAATAAAATATTAATGAAACACTGATAAAGGAACTTAATAAAAGGCTAATTGGGTTACATAAACTCATTGTCAAGAAACCATTTTTCTCCTTAAATGGGAGAAAACTAACCAAAGTCCTCTTTTTAAAATAGAGTCCTATTTCTGTTCCATTTCTGAACTCTGAAATAAAGATCAGAGAGGAGCTATAAGAAGGTACTGGGATTTTAATTCTATTATTTGATTTCTTCATTCATTTATTCATGTCTTCAATCATTCAATTGACATTTGTTGACCACTCTTTCTTTGTCAACCATTGTACAAGAAGTGGAAGCATAAATGAGATATATTATAATATGTTCTCTCCTGGAGCCATTACCATTTACTGAGAGATTTCTTGGAATGAGGAATAATGGGCTAAAATGCCCAATTAGGGTCTTTGTTAAAGCTGAGTTAGGAGCAAAGCAGCTAATACCAGCTGAAGTATAATGGGGTTGGTTGAAGCAATTAACTGCTAAAGTCCCTTCTAGCTCCGCAAGTGGAAATACCTGCTCTGAAGGGTGACGTGGGAACAGCATACTGAGATTATGAAGAAACTTTTGGACATCCAAATTTGAGTAAGAGAAGTCAAATTTTTCTCCTAGGCAAAAATTAGGCAGAATTTACATGAGCACTACAGTTAGCAGTTGAATTTAAGGCTAACTCATAATAAGCCTTAGATGCATACGTCTCTTTAAATCTTATTTTACATTGATTATATTTATATTTTATGAATACATTGTGTACACAAATGTGCATTTTGCTATTGTAATAAAGAACTCCATAAGAAGCAGAATCATGAAGATCTTATGCTTTCTTCAGGTTCATACTTCTGAATAACCTCTCCACAGAGTCTTATATCTATTATTAATAGTAATAGGTTATCAGAGTTGCAGGCACTGAGTCAACAAAGGAATGGTCAACCACCAGGGGTTTGGTGAGGCAATATTGGGAAATGATCAAAGCAACAGTATACAGAAGAAGCATGTCTTTTTTTCAAATGTGAAGATTTACCAAATAACAATTTTTGATAATTTTGCACCATAGGAAATATTTATTTTTTTGAAATTTATAACATGGTTTTCTATAATGGCAAGGCGAATAAGGGAGAGGAATATATGAAATATGTCCATATCTAGGGAATCAAAGACAGGCAGATAAAAGTGTAATGTTGATTGTTTTAAAAATTATTATGCTCTTCAAAATGTTTTTTTGCTATTCAGGGGAGGATTCATTTTGCATATTTGTATTTTTAGTCTTATTTTAAAATGAACTAAGTAAAGTTATTGAATTCTAAGCCTTTCCTTCCATTTTTATTTTTTCCTTTTCTCTCCTTTGGCCAAGTTGGGCAAATTTTTATTTTTCTTATCTCTCTTGTTAATTTGGTAGTACAATTAATACTAAATTTTCTGTTCTGTTGATGTTTAGTTTCCTATCTCTGGCATTCAAAATCAAAATTATTTTTATATTGTAAAAATGATATATAATTATATAAATATGATAATAGCAATGACCTCAAGATATTGTACGTATTTGTTCCTCCTGTGCATCTGTGCCATTCCTTCCCAACGAAAGCTTTTATTTCCCACTTTCCTCACTGTTATTCAGGTCTTGTGCTTTTCTGAGATATAAGGAAATTATGGTTCTATACTTTTATTCTATTGTTCCTTTTATCTATTTTCAAATTCACAAACAATTAACATGTTTTGTAGAATCCTATTAACTTTATAATGCCTTTGGAATTGAATTGCAAACAAATTAACACTATTTCACATACTTATTATCTGTCTTCCAATCAAGAGACCTGTGTTTTAATTGCCTTTTTAATGGTTAGAATGTTATCTTGAATATTTTCTCAGATAAATAATTTGGCTGGTAGACCTGCTAAATCCTTTCATGCCCAAACTGTTTCTCTCTAATTTGACAGACAAATTATATCTTAGCCAGATATAGTATTCTTGAAACACAATCCTTCACTTTCAATCTGTAGATAATTATCCAGTATCTGAATTTCCCTTGTGGCAGCTACAAATTCTGTAGCTAAAGTAGATTAAAATAATTTTGTGAATTCTTGTAAATTTTCTTCTTATTCTTGCAATTCAGAAATTTAGCCACAGTATAATCTAAGAGTGTGTCTCCTCTTCCTTTTCTTTCCCTCCTTCCTCTGATTTCTTCCTCCTCTCCTCCTCCGCCACTGCAACATTTGGCAAGCAGACAACTTTCTCTCTCTGTAGCTCTCTGCTTTTCTATGCCATCTCTCATGGTTTTTAAAATTTTTTTCTTGCTATTTCTTCTCAGTTTGCATTCTCTAGGACTCCATCTTCCATGCTTCTCCATGCATACATTCTTCCTGGTTGATTTTGTCTGACTTATTGGCTTCTAGTACCCTATGGCAGTCAAGGACTCTTTAAATATGGAGTCAAGGATTCTGACATTTTTAAAAAATAAATTTGTGGGGTACAAGTATAATTTTGTTACACACATAGACTGCGTAGTGGTCAAATCAGGCCTTTTAGGGTATCCATCACCCAAATAACATACATTGTACCCATTAAGTAATTTCTCATCACCTACCCCCCCGACCCTTCACCCTTCTGAGTCTCTATTGTCTATCATTCCACTCTCTATACCTTTAATGGAACTGCTTTCTAGTCTTTCTACTTTAGCGACCCATTGTCCTAAACCTCAACAGATCCCAAACTAACTCTTACACATTCTTCAAAATTTAGCTCTGCCCTATGCTGGCTTCTTTTTTTTTTTAAATCTTTTTTCCCCTGCAGACTTTTTCTTTTCTGTTTTAAAATAACTTTAGATTTACAAAAATATTATAAAAATAATACATAGAGTTCCTGTATAATCTTCATCCAGCTTTTCACAGTATTAGCATTTTATATAACCATATATAAACTTATGTAAGCTATCAACATTAGAAAGTTGATGTGGTATTTGCTAAATGGTAATTTTTCTATTTCCTTCATTATTTCTACATTTATTTATTAAAGTTACACTATAAGGAAAAGCTGTTCCTTCTTCCCCATTTACTTACATATTACATTATTTTTATCAGTATGAACTCATGGGTATTTTATTTGATGGAATATAACTTATATCATTATTTATTTTGTCTTAAACTGTCCTAGATTTGGTCATTGGGAAAACCTTCACATTTGCTTCTGTGTTCTTTTGGCATAGCCCTATCAGGTTTTAAATACTTTCTTTCTGGCCCCATGAGATATTCCAGTTTCATTTGGTACTTTCCCTGTCCTAGTCCTTCATTCAGTGATTACTCTAAGAAACCCCAGTTCCTTTATTTGGAGAATAGTACAGCAGTCTATTTGGGATGCTTTAACAAAATATTAATACCATAGACTGGGTAACCTATAAACAACATAAATTCATTTCTCACAGTTATGGGGTCTGGAAAGTCCAAGATAAAGGCACCAACGGTGTCTAGTGAGTGTCCACTTCCTCATAAATGGCACCTTCTTTCTGTGTCCTCAGTGGCAGAAGGGTGAACTTGCTCCCTCAGACCTCTTTTATAATAGCACTAATTCCATCTATGAGGCCTCCACCCTCATCGTCTAATTACCTTCCAAAGGCCCCACCTCTTAAAATCATTGTCTTGGGTGTTAGGTTTCAACATAGGAGTTTAGGGAGGGGGCACAAATATTTAGACTATAGCAGGTATGTACAGTAGGTATATATAATATCTGTGTACTAAGTGTGCCAATTGCTAATGGAATGTCATTGTTTTTAGGCCCTTGTAGCAGAAATGCCTGATTACACATACATACAACACACAAAGACACACACCTATAATCAATATATGTGTCTGTGTATATATTAAACACCATGAGTTCATAATGATAGCTCCAATTGCAATACAACAGCACCAGGTTTGTTTCAGCCTTGCCTTTTTCCTTATCTGTAACTCCTTTCTCTCACAGTGAGAAACTCAGCCCTCATTATCCACAATACATTTATTCATTTCCTCTATCCTAGAATACACATAAAGTTGATTCAGAATTGAATTGTGAATCCATAACTGTGTGAGAAAAATTTACCAAATAGCATACAATATTTGTAGACAATATTTTTTTCAAAAGAAACTATACAATTTTGTCAAAAGTGTAGAGTTTTGTTCAAAATAATGTTTTCCAAAGTTACTTTGCTCTTTTTTCTCCCCCTTCTTCAGTGTAGGTCTATTGTTTGTTTATAATAGAATTAGATTTGATATTCTTTGTATTTTATTTTACTCTCCCCATTCATAACCACTACATACACATCTGGTTCGAATGAGTGAGTGAGTGATTGACTGGTATGTGAATTGTTACCATAGTCCTAAAAGTCAAAACAATACAGAATAGTATACTCAAGAAATGTTTGCCCCCTTTATTACTTCTACCTTATTCCCATTTTTTCATCCTTCCTATTCCATTTCCAACCACATACTTAATGGATGCCAACATTTTAAAACTTCTTGTTGTTGTCAAGTTGCTGACCATAAAGTTTACAAAAATTTGCTCTATGACCAACAATGTGTAAAAATTCCTAATTCAAAGAATTGTCATCAAATGTGTATATTAGCATATTTAATTTTTCCAATTTATTAGTTGAAAAAATATTATTTTCCTTTAATTATTTGCTTTATTTGACATTTTTATATAGTAATGCCTACCATTTAGTGAACACTTACTATGTATCTGATGTTTGCTAAGTACTACTTTACAAAATGAATATGAAGTCAATACTTTTCAATATTTATAAATAGAAATTGGCCTAAAATTTGTGTAATAGAAGTAAGTAGTCAACATTCTCATAGCTAGTAAATAACTCTGAATCCCTTCTTAAAAACTATTAATAAATAGTAGGTATACTGGACTTTTCTATGTCTTTATGAGTTAACAACCCATGTTCTTTATCCATATTTTTAAAAAATGTCTTTTTTACTTTTTAAAATAGCTTTAAAAATATCTCCTGTATTATGATAAAATATTTTTATTACTTTGTAATTTGCTTTTTTTTTAATTTTTTTTTTTTTAATTTCAGAATATCATGGTGGTACAACACTTTGGCCATACACATTGCCCCTGCACTGCCCGTGTCAGAGGCACAATCGTGGTCATCCCCCAAACTGTGCTCTCCGCATGCATTCAGTGAGAGTTTTTCCCATCCCTTCCACCCCCCTCCCGCCTGCCCGCCCCCTGATGAATATTATTGTCCTGTGTGATGTAGGTGTTGATCAGTTAGTACCAATTTGATGGTGAGTACCAGTGGTGCTTGTTTTTCCATTCCTGTGACACTTCGCTTTGAAGAATGGGTTCTAGCTCCAACCAGGATAATACCAGATGTGTTAATTCACCATTGTTCCTTATTGCTGAGTAATACTCCATGGTATACATATACCACATTTTATTAATCCACTCGTGTATTGATGGACACCTGGGTTGTGTCCACATCTTTGCAATTGTGAATTGTGCTGCTATGAACATTCGTGAGCAGATGTCTTTGCAAATTAGTACAACCTCTATGGAAAATAATGTGGAGATACCTCAAAGAATTAAAAGTAGAATTACCGTTTGACCCAGCAATCCCACTACTGGGTGTTTACCCAAAGGAAAAAAAAAAGACATTTTGTAATTTGCTTTTTAAGTAAAGTCTATGCTGTTTTGGGAAATGCACATATTTTTTATTTTTAACATATTTAAATGTATCAATATTTTCCATTATGGCTTGTTGGATGTCTGCCAAGACAGAGGCCATTCAAGAGCTAAGAAAGAACTATAAACAGTGCCAACTAAGTAAAATCATGTTACCTTTCCCCTCTAATCCCTACCTCAAACTTGAAGGAGTCAGTTGCAGTGGCCACCAGGAGGAGCATGACAATGTAGAAGAGGCCTCGGTCTCTCTTCTCTATGCTGCTTTCCACAAGGCTCAAGCATAAACAGGAAAGAGGGCAAGTATTTAACTGAAAATAAGACTAATATTTTGATTTAGGTTTGGTTTTTTGATACATGAAAATGAATAAAATGCATGGGTTCTGTCCAAGATGTCTCAAATGTAGGAAAGAGATATCATCACAAGTACGAGGGCAATAGTGGGAGAAAGGGGTTGTGTTGGTTAATTTATGTGTTAACTTGCCTGTGCCATTGTGTGTCCAGATATTTGGATAAACATTATTATGGGGTGTCTGAGTGCACTTCTGGATGAGATTAACATTTGAAGCATGTAGACTGAGCAAAGCAGATTGCCTTCCCCAGTATGGATGGGCCTCATTTAATCTGTTGAAGGGATGAATAGAACAAAAAGGCTGAGTAAGGAAGAATTTATTCTCTCTGACTGTCTTCAAGCTGGAACATCAGTCTGCTCTTTCCTTCAAACTTGGACTCAGACTGGAACGTACACTGTGGGCTCTCCTGGTTTTCAGGCCTTCAGACTGGGGCTAGAACTATACCTCTTGTTCTCCTTGGTTTCCAGCTTGCCAACTACAGATCTTAGGACTTGTTAGCCTCCATAACCATGTGAGCCAATATACATACACACATCCTATTGGTTCTGTTTCTTGGGAGAACTCTAACTAATACAGGGGTTCTTTTCTATTTGCACTTCATTAAGTCTAGTCCATTAAAAAATATATTACACTAACTCTTACTAAATACTTATAATGTGCTAAGAACTTGAATATATTTTCATGTTTAATTCTCACAATTATCTTTGATAGGAGTTACTATTATGCCAGTTTTACAGAGGAGGAAACCAAATCTTAGAGAAGTCAAATAACTTGTCTAAGATAACAACACTAATTAGTGGCAGTTTCAGGATTCAATTCTCTTAATTTGTTTTCAAGTAGCAATAATCCTACATTGACAAGTTTGTCAATTTAGAATGATGCTTTTGACATAGAGAGAACAACCCCACACAATTTTCTCTTAAACCACCAGCATCAGAGATAGAATCAAGATGGCTGACTAGACACACATAGTATACGCCTCTTCCACAGAGAGGAACCACAATAGTAAGCAGATTCTAACATTTCAAATAGATCACCTAGGAGAGAATGCTAGGATTCACTAGGGAAGCACCAAAAGTGGGTAAGGAGAGGGCTCAAGGCAACTTGCCCAGGAAGGGACTGGCTAACAGCTGTGAGAAGTTTCCTGGACCAGTGGAAAGTATAATAGAGAAGTCCCCAGGGCTCCACACTCCAAGATGTGCTTTTGGGATTTTGGCTACAAGAGAAACCCTTGACCCAGGCAGGTCTCAGGCCTAACATAGGGAACTGCTTAGAGATTGCAAACAGACATTGTTCCATAAGGGGAACTCACATGGAATCCCACAGGCATCCAAACCTAGAGCAGCTTGATCCAGGAGCCAGTCTGAGAGCCTAGATACTGGAGAACTGTGGGCATATCTGCAGCCACTGCACAGCTCTGAGGAGGGATAGAGGAGCCCCGGCCCTCCCACACACCCCTGGGAGGGTCTCCACTGCCCTGCTGTGGGCTGCTGTTGAGACTGAGACATGAGCAGACAGCATTTTCCACAGTTTCTTGCCCACTCTACCTGCCCGGGTGAGGCCCCAGCCTTTCCAGCTGCAGGTCTAAGGTGCCATTTTGAGGGTTTGACACTGGGCTGTGCCCTGCCCTCGGGGTGAATTTGAGCCGACACAGCTGAAGCACCTCTGCACCTCCAGCTGGTGAGACTCAGGAAAATCAGCCTTTCCAGCAGTCATCTGGGACAGTGCCGACTATCCTGCAGCTGGCTGTTGTGGGGCTGAGTCTCAAGTGAACTGCACTCCCCCCAGCTTCCTGCCAGTGCAGCCTGCCTGAGAAGGGCCCCACCTCTCTGGTGACAAGCCCAGGGTGCCATTTTGGGAGCTTGAAGCCAGACAATACCCCACCCTCAGGCTGAATTTGGGCTGATGCAGCTACAGCCCCTGAGGAGGGACAGGGAAGCCTAAACTCTCCTACACTCACCTAGGACAATTCCCACTGCCCAGCTATGGGCTACTGTGAGACCAAGACACAGCAGATGGCACTTCCCCTGCATCTTGACTATGCTGTTTACCTGGATGGGGTCCCACCCTCACTGGTCACAGGCCCAAGGTGATGCCACTTTGGGAATTCAACGCTGGGCAGCACCCCACCCTTGGGCTGAGTTTGGCCTGACACAGTTGCAGCCCGGCCTAGTTGAGGATGTACAACAGAGCCCAAGCTCTCTTACCTACTCCTAGGACAGTTCCTACCACCTGCTACAAGATGCAGTGAGACCGAGACGCAAGCAGGTGGTACTCCGCCCCAGGATCTTACCCATCCTGTGTGCCTGGAAGGGGCCACACCACCTCTGGTCACAGGCCAGAGGCACCATTTTGGGAGTTTAAAGCCTGGCAACACCCTACCCTCAGGCTGAGTTTGGGCTGATACAGCTGTACCCCTGTCCAGCTGAGGGGGGACAGGGAAGCCTAAGCTCTCCTACAGACACCTAGGACAATTCCCACTGCTGGCTACGAACTCCTTTATAGACAGAGACATGAGCAGACTGCACTTCCCACAGTTTCTTGCCCATGCCATTTGCCTGGAAGGGGAAGGGGCCCTGCCCTCATGGATTGCAAGCCCACACTCCATGGCACTTTGTGAATTTAATGCTGGGCCACACTCTGCCCTTGGGCCAAATACAAGGTGATGAGACTGCAGCTGCCACCTTGCCAGGAAGGAACAGAGGAGACCAAGCTTTCCTAAGCACACTTAGGACAATACCCACTGCCCTGTCACAGGAAGCTATGGGACTGGAGACTTGCCTGCCCAATACATTTTGGCTACCAGTAACACCAAAACAGACCATCTGCATCCTAGTGGTCAGCTCTAACAAGCCAATGCTGCTGCCATTTCCCATATCACACCACCTTCTCAGGGGCCTGAGAACATACCCACACACCCAGCTCTCTGCTCCAACTGCCCAAAGTTAAAGCCAAAGTGTACTATTTAACCAACAACATATATATATGTATGTATATATATATTTTTTTTTTTTCAGGAAAAAATTCTCCCCCTTGAAAGCAATTTCAAAAAATTAGAATAAATCACTGCTACATCAGATGTGCAGATATAAATAGAAGGACACAGGAAACATGAAAAGTCAAGGAAATATGACACTACCAAAGGACCACAATTGTCCAGCAATGGATCCTAATAAAATGAGTCTCAATATTACGGAATAATTTCTGTATTATGGGTACCAGGTCTTCTTTGTAGATCTAATAGAATTTAGCTGTGAAAACGTCTGGTCTAGGGCTTTTTTTGTGTAGGGAGGATTTTATTACTGTTTTGATCTCACCATTTGTTATTGGTCTGTTCAGGAGTTCTATTTCTTCCTGGTTGAGTCTTGGGAGGTTGTGTGTTTCCAGCAACTTGTCCGTTTCCTCTACATTCTCTAGTTTATGCGCATAGAGATTTACGTAGTATTCATGGGTGATGTTTTGTATTTCTGCAGTATCAGTTGTAACGTTACCTTTTCCATTTCTGATTGAGCTAATTTGGGTCTCTTCTTTTCTGTTCTTCGTTAATCTAGCTAGAGGTATATAGATTTTGTTTATCTTTTCAAAGAACAAATTTTTTGTTTCATTAATCCTTTGTATGTTTTTTTTGTTTTCCAATTCATTTAGTTCTGCTCTGACCTTTGTTATTTCTTTTCTTCTGTGGCTTAGGGTTTGGTTTGTTCCTCCTTTTCTAGTTCCTTGAGGTGTGACATTAGGTTGTTAATTTGTGATTTTTATGTCTTTTTGATGTAGGCATTTAAGGCTATGAATTTTCCCCTGAGGAACGCTTTTGCTGTGTCTCATAGATTTTGATAGATTGTGTCCCCTTTTTCATTCAGTTCAAAAAATTTTTTGATTTCCATCTTAATTTCATTCTCAGCCCAATAATTGTTCAGCAGAAGGTTGTTTAATTTCCATGACTTTGTGTATGTTTGTTTCTCTTGTGATTGATTTCTAGTTTTATTCCACTGTGCTCTGAGAAGGTACATGGTATGATTTCAATTTTTTTGAATTTGTTGAGACCTGTTTTGTGGCCTAAGATGTGATAAATCTTGGAGAATGTCCCATGTGCTGCTGAGAAGAATGTGTATTCTGTAGTATTCTGTAGTTTTGGGGTAGAATGTTCTGTAAATGTCTGTAGGTCCATTTGACTTAGAATTTGGTTTAAGCCCATTGTTTCTTTATTTATTTTCTGCTTTAATGATTTGTCCAGCTCTGACAATGGGGTGTTGAGGTCCCCAGCAATTACGATGGTGCTATTTATTCCTTTGCTTAGCTCTAGTAAAACTTACTTTCTGTATCTGGGAACTCCTGTGTTGGGTGCGTTTATATTTAGGATTGTTATGTCTTCTTATTGAATTTCTCCCTTTACCATTATATAATGACCCTCTTTATCTTTCTTTACCTTTGTTGGCTTAAAGTCAATTTTATCTGATATGAGAATGGCTACACCTGCTCTCTTTTGATTTCCATTTGCATGGAAATTTTTTCCCCATCCTTTCATGTTGAGTATGTGTGCATCCTTATGATTTAGAAGTGTCTTCTGGAGACAGAAGATACTTGGGTTGTGTTTTTTCATCCATTCAGCCAGCCTATGTCTTTTGAGAGGAGCATTCAGTCCATTAATGTTAATTGATAGCATTCATCTGTGGGATGTTGGTCTTTTCATCCTGTTAGGTAGTCCCTTGTTGCTTTGTTTTACTTCTTATTCTATTGTTTTATAACAGTTGTGAGCCTTGGGTTTTTTTTAGGTGAATTTACAGTGGTGGGAATCTGTTTGATGATTTGTGTCTAGTGCTGTTCTGAGTATTGCATGCAGAACAGGTCTGGTCATGGAAAATTCTCTCAGTGTTTGCTTGTCTGGAAAAGAATTAATTTCTCCATCTATTGTGAAACTAAGTTTTGCAGGACACAAAAGTCTAGGCTGGCAATTGTTCTGTTTAAGTCAATTGAAGATGGGGCCCCAATTCCTTCTGGCTTGTAAGGTTTCCACTAAGAAGTCTGCAGGTTAGCCTGTAGGGTTTTGCTTTGTAGGTTATTTGATGCTTTCATCTTGCTGCTTGCAGAATTTTCTCCTTCATTTTGACTTTGGCCAGGTTGATTACTATGTGTCTTGAAGATGACCTATTTGCTATTAATCTTCCTGGTGTTCAATGTCCATTTTGTATCTGTATGTCTGAATTTCTGGCGATACCAGGGAAGTATTCCTCAATAATTTCCTCAAATAGATTTTCCATGCTTTTAGCTCTTTCTTCTTCTCCCTAAGGGATACCTATAATTCAAATATTAGTTTGCTTTCTATAGTCCCATATCTCTCTCAGTGATTGCTTGGGCTTTTTTATACTTTACTCTTTCTCTTTGAATGACTGGGTTACCTCAAGAGTCTTGTCTTCAAGCTCTGAGAATCTTTCTTCTCCTTGGTTTAGCCTGTTATTAAAGCCTTCTACTGGTTTGGAAATTCCCTAAATGACTCTCTCATTTCTTTAAGTTCCATTATATCCTCTGTTATGTTGTTTAGCTCTCTAGTGATTTTTTTGTTATTTTCACTGATTTCTTGAATTTTTTGGCTTCTTTTTGTTGTTTTTCAACTTTCTCTTTAATTCCATTCATTTTATTTGCCATCCATGTTCTGAATTCCACTTCTGTCATTTCTGCAATTTCCTTGTGGGTAGAGTCCACTACTGTAGCTCCATTGTTTTCCCTTGGGGGTGTCACATTATTTTGTTTTTTCATGTTGCTAGTGTTCTTTTGCTAGTTTCTTCTCATCTTGCTCCTATTCTCTCAGCTCTGGGTTAATAGGATTGCAGGGCACCTGTTCTCCTTTGCTGGGTACTCTCTGTAACCAAGTCTAAGATTGATAGCTGCTCAGAGCTGGGAGGTCCTGATTAAAGTGTTGGACTTCAGGGAGGTTCTGTCAGAGTCCCAGAGGTGGAGTTGCAGGCCCAGCAGGGGCCCAGGAACTACAAGGAATGGCCATTATTTAAAAAACAATAAATGGCACAGATGCAGAGAAAAGGGATTGGCACAGATGCAGTGAAAAGGGAACACTTATACACTGTTGGTTGGAATGTAAATTACTACAACCTTTATGGAGATCAGTATGGACATTCCTTAAAGAACTAAATGTAGACATACTATTTGATCCAGCAATCCCATTACTGGGTGTCCACCCAAAGGAGAAAACATCGTTATATCAAAAAGATACCTGCACTCATATGCTAATAACAGCACAATTCACAATTGCAAATATGTGGAATAAACCTAAGTGTTGGGGCTGTGCACAGTGGCTCATGCCTATAATCCTAGCACTTTGGGAGGCTGAGATGGAGGACCACTTGAAGCCAGGAATTTGAGACCAGCCTGGGCAATAGCAAGACCTTGTCTCAAAAAAAAAATTAAAAAATTATACAGGTGTGGTACATGCCTGTAGTACCAGCTACTTGGGAGGCTGAGGTAGGAGGATTGCTTGAGCCCAGGAGTTGTAGTTTGCAGTGAGCTGTGATGATGCCACTGCATTCTAGCCCAGGTGATAGAGCAAGATACTGTCTCAGAAACAACAACAAAAAACCCCCCAAAACTGAATTGCCTTTCAACTGATGCATGGATAAAGAAAATGTGCTATATATGTACCATGGAGTACTACTCAGCAGTAAGAAAGAATGAAATAATGTCTTCTGCAGCAACTTGGATGGAACTGGTGGCCATTATCCTAAGTGAAAGTAACTCAGGAACAGAAAAATGAATGCCACATGTGCTCCCTTATGATTGGGAGCTAAACTATGGCTACATAGGGCACAATGGAGGGTATTGGAGACTCACAAGGGGGCAGGGTAAGAAGTGAGAGGGGCATGAACAGGACCTATGGGGTACAATGTACACTACTCATGTGATGAGTACAGCAAAAGCCCATACTCCATCACCATATGGTATATACATGTAACAGAATTTAACTATACCTCTTGAATCTATTAAAATTTTTTTAAAAAACCATATTTTAAAAAAGGAAAAAACCCAGCAGCACTCATTTACATTTTATGTACAACCTTGAATTTCAGTGCAATATTTAAACAGACATTACTAAATATTAAAATTCAGTCTTGAGAGCTAAAAATCTAGCAGATTCAGTATCAAAGTAACCAATTTTGGTGAACCACATATTTGTACCTGGCATTTTTTTTCAAGGATAGAATTTCTTAGAACTTAAGAAATTGCATAAAGTCAGCATTCATGAAATGCAAAAGAAGCAGTTCACTTGTTCCTTACAATATGTATTAGGAAGAAGATAATCGTACTAATAAAAAATTTGTTATACCCCTTAACATTGAGTACCTCCCTGAATTACTTTTATAAATATTTTTTTTTTACCTTGGCAGCTGGCCAGACAATTGCTACTTTATATCCCTAGTCAAAATTAGCCCAAATGTAAAGTAAATGGAATATTCTATTTTAGAAATAGTGAAATGATAAAATGGCATCATAGGAAGTGCGTAAAAATTTCCATTTTAATAACCTAAATCATCCATTGACTCTTAAACAGAAGAAAGATGAACTATTTATGGCTCTAAGACATTTTCAAATTAAATGGATATGACATGTTGTAGGAATTAACCTCCTTCATTGCAGTTTTATCCTGCATTTAGGAAAATTTCATTTAAATCAGAAATCACACACACACACACACGCACACATATATCAAACACCTGCTGTTCCCTCACACACTTCTGCATGACTTGTCCCTTCATCTCCTGTAAGTCTTTTCTTCAATGAACCATTCCATTTAAAAATGAACCTTTTCTTTCCCCCACTGTCCCTCAGCACCCTCTCTCCACCTTCCATGCTTTACTTATCTCCTTCACACTGACCAGCCTCTGGCATGTTATTTATTGTCTACCTCTCCTCAGAAGAATGTAAACTTTCATGAGAACAAGGAACTTGTCCATTTTGTTCACCCGTCCTAGAAGACTGTCTAACACATATTAGGTACTCAATATAATATTGCCATTCTCACATATTTTAAACATTTTAAAAACTCAAATTTCTTTTATGATTTTTCCTTGACATAGGACTTACCTGGCACTTTATTTTTCAAAATATACAGAAGATAACTATAATTTTGTTATCAATTTCCATCTTAACTTATTGTTGCAAAACATTATGATCAATGATATGGCTTCTTTAAAATTATTTGTCATTCTTCTTATGCCTTAATAATTAGTCCCTTTTTTCATATGTTCTATACATACATGAAAAAATCATTATTTTCTAATTATTCAGTAGGTAGTTTTATATACCCATTGAAGCAGACTTTTTGAGGTCCTTTATATACTTACTGATTATTTTGTCTGGTTCATCTATCAATTACCAAGAGAAATGTGTTTAAAATTTCCCAGAAAATATCAAATGGTGTATTTGTCTATTTCTCCTTGTAGTTGTGTTAGTGCTTTGTTTTGTATATCTTGATCAATTTGACACTATAATATCCTTTGTTAAATTACACATTTTTAAATTTTATGGTAATACTTAATTTCTAGTTATATTTTTCACCTTACAACTGGCATCATTTATAATAATAATAGCCAAGATATGGAAACAGCCTAAGTGTTCATCAACAGATAAATGGATAAAGAAAATGTGGTATATATACAAAATGAAATACTATTCAGTCTTTAAAAAGAAGGAAATCCTGTCATTTACAAAAACATGGATGAACCTGGAGGACTTTATGCTAAGTGAAATAAGCCAGACACAGAAAGAAAAAGACTGATCTCACTTACATGTGGAATCTAAACATAAAAAAAGGCAAATAAATAGAAACAGAGGTAGAATGGTGGTTATCAGGGGCAAGGAAAGGAAGGAAACAGAGAAAGTACACATTTGCAATTATAATGAATAAATCTAGTGATCTAATGTACTGTATGAGGAGTATAACTCACAATATTGTACTGTATAGTGAAAATTTGCTAAGAGAGTTGATTTTAGGTGCTCTTATATTAAAAGTATAACTATGGAAGATGATGGCTATATTAATTTGACTGTAGTAATCATTTTTCTACATATATGTATACCAAAACATCATGTTGTATATCTTAAATATATACAATAAAGAATGTTAATGATAATAAAAATAAATAAAAATAAGCTTTTGTTGTGTTAATACAGCTACATCAGTTTTTTTGTGTATGTGTGTATATTTATATTTGTCTGGTATTTTTTCCATATTTTAACATTCAATATTCCTTTGTCTGATAGGTACAACATGGGAACCTTAGATTTGCAGATATGACTATCCTTTACTAACCAGAAAGAATTAATATGACCACCAGATCCCTAGATGATATAATTTAAGCCTAGAGAAAAATAGCAGCTTAATACGATGCCATAATACATATTTTTATTTATATTATTTATCGTCTATGCCATAGTGAGTGCCAGACATTATGGTAGGCATAGGGGAATAAGTGTTTGGTGAAATGAATGTATCTGATTCTTACAACAACTTTGTGAGGTAGTGAAAGTGTTATCTTTTCATTTCAGGTAGGGAACCATAGGCTTAGATATATTTTAATGATTTGTCAAGCTTATTCAGGTGGCAGAATAGCTGGAATCGATATCATTTTACTCCCAGCTTAGGTTTCTTCCACTCTATGATAATTTCTTTCCTTGGCATTAATAGTTGTCAAATAAGCAAATATGGGGTACAGAAGATAGTTCCAGACAACATATCGAGGATGTAAAGATGTCTACTACTCATTGCAGGCTCATTTAGTCACTAGGACTAAATCTATTACCAAATCCCTTTTCACAGGAGCATAATAGAAATAATTAAACTAAGATAGTCACGCTAATAAAGAAAACAAGAAAATAACAATGCAGAAAAATATATTAGCCTTGATAAGTCTCTGAAACTTTCCCTTGTTCATAATTAATTTTTATGTAATTTCTCATGAATGCACGTTTTTGTGCTTTGTGTGTGCTCTATCTTTTTTATTTTATAAATTAGAGATGTTTAAATATTACCTCTTCCCAGTGAATAGACACATTTCTATTAAGTAAGCTTATCTTATGCAGCAAAGTACAGAAATAGCCCTGCAGAGTGGAATATTTAAAGCAATCAATTGTGTATCTAGTTAAGAAAATATGCCATCATCATTAAACACATGAATGGTAACAAGCCATTTCCTTAATGAATCCCTATTGAGGTATATTAAAGCCAGCTTTACAAATAGCCTCTAAAAATCATTTGGACTAGCAAATTTATGTAGCCTGCCAGATTAGCAGAGTCCTCAACTGTGCTGCAGCTTCTGTGTTCTGAGAAACTAACCCTCCCTCTTCGGTGTCCTTTTTCCCATTGCTGCAGCTGACAACCTCTCTCCAAATATCTCAGTTTTGCTTTCAAGCTCTGTCCATCGTTCATTGTTTGGTTACTCTGCGATCACTGTTGGGATTGTATGATGATGAGGATGACCTTCTTAACACTTAGTTGTGCTTGGTGAACATTATCTGGGACTATAACATTGTGCAACTGCACTCACAAACTCTGTAGAATGTTTTAGTCTTGACACAACTTTACAGCATCTCCATTCATTGATGGAGGCTTTCCTATAAACATAGCCTTTGGTCATTGACGCTCTTGGTTTTCATTCACAATTGTCTTTGGACAGCATTTTAGCTACATCCAAAGTGATGTGGCACTTTGAACCATGCTGACGCTCTCAAAGCCGAAAAGGAGTGCAAAAAATCAATAGATATTTATTGAGACTCTTCTTTGGACCTAGCATAATGCTTGATGCTGAGGTGCTGAGTATAGGTAATTGGAAATTATGTTTTATGAACTGACATAATAATGTAAGGAATAATAACTTAATTTTAAAAAGTATGCATGATATGTTACACTTGAATAGCACCGCGGCATCCAAGAGGAAACCTAGGATACTGAAAAATAGAAATAGAATTCTAGACTGTCTGGATCTTAGGCTTTAATTCAATGGCACAGCAGTGATAGTAGAGGCCTTGGAAGTATATGTGGTCTTTAAAGGAAAAATTACAGAGAATACACCACCTAAACTACTTAAACATCTACCTGTGGAGGAAGAAAAGAAGTAATAATGCGGGAGATTAAGAAAAGACCCACGATAGGTATACCAGAAATAGTACAGCAGGGCCTAGCCCTTCCTAGTGCTTTAGAAAAGAGAATGAAGCTCTAAACAAAGACTTTACTCTCTCTGTCTCTTCACTGAAAGCAAATCAAACCAGTGAAATTCGGCTGGGCGCAGTGGCTCACACCTGTAATCCTAGCCCTTTGGCAGGCCCAGGTGGGAGGGTTGCTTGAGGCCAGGAGTTTGAGACCAGCTTGGCAACATAGTGAGACCCCCATCTCTACAAAAGATAAAAAATTGGCTGTGCATAGTGGCCTGTGCCTATAGTGCCAGCTACTCGGAAGGCTGAGGCAGGAAGATCGCTTGAGCTCAGGAGTCTGAGGTTGCAGTGACCTATGAGACGCCAGTGCATTCTAGCCCAGGCAACAGAGTAAGACCCTGTCTCAATTAAACAAATAAACCAGTGAAGTAGTATGGAGTGAGTATGACCATCCCTATTTTACATGCATGGAAAACTAGACCCATGGACTTGCAATTTATGGTAGAACTGGAATGATATTCTAGGTGTCCTGTTTTCTCAGTCATTACTTTCTATTAATCTACAGCCAAAATGAGGTCAGGGAGATGATGGTGGGACATTGCTGCCCATTTAATTAGGAATAGTGCAAAGGCCAATTTGTTTGTCAAAAAGGCAGCTGTTGTAAGAGGTCAGAGCATCTGGGATGACTGGACAATTGCCCTAAAGCTCGCTTTTTCTGTATGGTGAGTCATCAGAATGGATTACATGTCCACTGAAAATATTGTACTTGTTTTCCGAATCCATCTAGTCTATAAACTGCATGTTAAGAATAGGGAAGACATTCAGATTTTGTTCCAGAAAGACAAAAAGAGTATTGATAATGTGGTCTTGGAAGGGCTTTTCAAAAAACAAAAACAAAAACATTTCACTGTGGCATAATTAAGATAGAAGAAGTTGTGCATATTTAAAGTGTACAATTTGATAAGTTGTGACATATGCATAGATCTGTGACACCATCATCACAGCCAAGGTAATGAATCCTCTGTCCCTAAAAGTTTCATCGTATTCCTTTGCAATCCTTCTTTCTTACTCCCACCCCAGTCCTCAGGCAACCACTGATTTACTTTCTGTCATTGTACATTAAATTGCACTCTCTAAAATTTATATAAATGGAATCATACAGTGTGCACTCTTTTTTGGGGGGGTAATGGTCAGGCTTCTTTCACACAGCATAATTATTTTGAAGCATGTATTAATAGTTCATTAGTTTTCATTGCTGAACAGTATATATGGATATGCCACAGTTTGTTTATCCATTCACATGTTGCTGAACATTTAAATTTCTTGCAGTTTTGATTATTATAAATATAGCTACTATGAACATTTATATACAAATCTTTGTATGGACATATTCTTTCATTTCTCTAGGGTAACTTCCAAACTGTTTCCCAAACTGGTTGCACCATTTTACATTCCTATAATCCTTAAAATAAATTGAATAAATTGCATTTAGGTACCAAGCTTTATATATAAAGATTCTGTGTTCAAGAGGTGTTATAAACCATAAAATACATTAATGATGAAATTTTATGTTATTGGACCTATTTTTACTTTGACTAAATATTAAAGTACAATGCAATTGATATAGAAATATTATTTGAGCATCATTAATTGGTAATAGCTTTCAGTTTTGAAAAATTTCCCAATCTTTTTAGTTTATTGAATTAAATGTTTATATATGAACATTTCCATATCATATGTCATTAGGAAAATGCAATTAAAACAATGAGATATTACTACTTGCCTATTAGAATGGCCAAAACCCAGAATGCTTACAACACCAAATGCTGGTGAGGATGTGGATGGAGCAAAAGAAACTCTTATACATTTCTGGGGAGAATGCAAAATGGTACAGCCATTTTGGAAGACCATTTGGCAGTCTCTTACAAAACTAAATATGCTCTTTCTATGCAATCCAGAAATCACACTCTTTGGTACTTATCCAAAGGACTTGAAAACTTACGTCCATGCAAAAACCTGCTCACAGGTATTTATAGTGGCTTTATTCATAATTGCCAAAAATTTGAAACCACCAAGATGTCCCTTAGTAGGTGGATGAATAAATCAACTATGGTACAGTCAGACAATGGAATATTATTCAGCTCTGAAAAAGTATGATCTATCAAGCCAGGAAAAAATATGGAGGAAACTTAAATGCATATTACTAGGTGTAATAAGCCAATCTGAAAGGCTACATACTGTATGATTCCAACTATGTGACATTCAGGAAAAGGCAAAACTATGGAGACAGTAAAAAAGTCAGTGGTTCTTAGGGGGTGGGGGGAGGATGAATAGATAGAATACAGAGGATTTTTAAGGCAGTTAAAATACTATGTATGATACTTTAATGATGGATACATACTATTATACATTTGTCCAAACCCACAGAATATTCAACACTAAGAGAAAACTAATGTAAACTATGGACTTTGAGTGATAATGATGTGTCAATGTAGGTTCTTCAATTATAATAAATGTACCACTCTGGTGAGGGATGTTGATAATGGGGGAGGCTGTGCATGTGTGGGGCAGGGGTATATGTGATATTTATGTACCTGCCCCTCAATTTTTCTGTAAACTAAAACTTCTTTTAAAATATATGTTCTTAAAAACAAGTATTATAGATGAATGGCAGGAGATTTATATAAAAATTTATAAATTAAACAAAATTTTTTCTGGTCCTTTGTGACGTCTGTGTTGTCAGCTTTTTGAAATGTGTAATTTATTGTGATTTCCCTTGTTCTAAACAAGTATTCACTTTTTCATAAAAAAAAGGAATGTTTAAAGACAATAGTATAAGAAGGATAAGCTTTAAATGAGAAGCAACTGCTATTATTCCATTGACATTGCACATCATTTCCTAGAGTGTCTGTAAAATATTTTCACTCTGACCCTCCTCAGTAATCACTGGGAGTGATCTGTGAACTGGGAAGACAAGAGACAGTATATCAAAGCGATAACAATGTGACCTTTAGAGGAGGACAGCCATGGATTTTATCCTCAGCTCTTCATTCATCCTGATGACCCTGAAAAATTATTTCATCTCTCTACACCTCAGTTTCTTTTAAATTTTTTCTGAGCTTTATTAAGGTATGATTGACAAATAAAAAGTTGTATATATTAACAGTATACATCAAAACATGATGTTTTGAGATACACACACACACTCCTTGTGAAATGATTAAATCAGGCTAGTCAACATATCCATCACCTAAAATGTTTATCTTTTTTGTGCTGAGAACATAAGATATACCCTCTTAGCAATTTTCAAGTATACAGGGCATCATTATTAACCGTAGTCACCATGCTATGCAATCAATTTCTAGACCTCCTTCATCACGTCTAACTGAAACTCTGCACCTTCAGCCACCATTTCTCACTCCACTTTGCTCCTCCCCCAGCCCCTTGCAACCACCACTCCAAGCTCTGCTTCTGTGAGTTAGACTTTTCTAGATTCCACATAGAAGTGAGATTTTGAAGTATTTGTCTTTCTGTGCCTGGCTTATTTCACTTAACATAATGTCCAACAGATTTATCCATGTTGTCAAAATGACAGGATTTCCTTCCTTTTAAAAGTTGAATAGTATTCCATCATGTGTATTTACTGCATTTGCTTTAATCATTCATCCCTTGATGGACACTTAGGTTGATTTCAAATCTTGGCTATTATGAATAGTGCTGCAATAATCATGGGAGTGCAGATATGTCTTCAACATACTGTTTTCAGTTCCTTTGGATATGTACACAGTACTGGGATTGCTGGATCATGTGGCAATTCTATTTTTAATTTTTGGAGGTACATTCATACTGTTTTCCATAATAGTTATACTAATTTACATTTCCACCAAGTTCCCTTTCTTCCCATTCTTGCTAATATTTGTTATCTTTTATCTTTTTGATAATAGGCATTCTAACAGGTGTGAGATGATATTTCCTTGTGGTTTTAATTTGCATTTCCTTGATGACTAGTGATATTGAGCATTTTTTAATATATCTGTTGGCCATTTATATGTTTTCTTTTAAGAAATGTCTATTCATCTATTTACGTCCTCTGCAATTTCTTTTCTCAGTGTTTCATAATTCTCTCTATATAGGTCTTTGACCTCCTTAGTTAGATATGTTCCTAAATATTTAATTTTCTTTGTTGCTATTGTGAAAGGTATTGCATCTTTAATTTGTTTCTCAGCTTGATTGTTATTAGCATATATGAAGGCTATGGATTTGTGTGTATTAATTTTGTATCCTGAGACTTTGCTGAATTCATTTATCAATTCCAGTAATCTCTTGGTTGAATCTTTGGGGTTTTCTATGTATAATATCATATCATCTGTGAATAGTGAAAGTTTGACCTCTTCTGCCCCCATCTGGACGCCCCTAATTCCTCTGTCTTGTCTAATTGCTGTGGCCAGGACTTCCAGCACTATGTTGAAAAGAAGTGGAGATAGTGGGCACCCTTGTCTGGTGCCAGTTTTAAGGGGGAATGCCTTCAATTTTTCCCCATTCAGTATGATATTGGCTGTGGGTTTATCGTATATGGCTTTAATAGTTTCTAGGAATGAGCCATCTATGCCTATATTGTTAAGAGTTCTTATCATAAAAGGATGCTGGATTTTGTCAAAAGCCTTTTCTGCATCTATTGAAAGGATCATATAATCTTTGTTCTTGCTTTTATTTATATGGTGAATTACATTTATAGATTTGCGTATGTTGAACCATCCCTGCATCTCAGGAATAAAGCCCACCTGATCGTGATGGATTATTTTTTTGATGTACATTTGAATTCGGTTTGCAAGGATTTTATTGAGAATTTTTGCATCTATATTCATAAGGGATATTGGTCTGTAGTTTTCTTTTTTTGTTGTGTCCTTTCCTGGCTTTGGTATCAAGGTGATATTGGCTTCGTAGAATGAGTTTGGGAGGATTCCATCCTTCTGGATATTTTCAAATAATTTCTGCAGTATAGGCACCAGTTCTTCTTTGTAGGCTTGGTAGAATTCAGGTGTGAACCCATCTGGTCCAGGACTTTTTTTTGTGGGTAGATTTTTTATTACTGCTTCAATTTCGGAGCTTGATATTGGTCTGTTTAGAAATTCTGTTTCTTCCTGGTTGAGCCTAGGGAGGTAGTGTGTTTCTAAGAATTTGTCCATTTCCTCCACGTTTTCGTGTTTGTGGGCATAGAGATTTTTGTAGTATTCAAAGATGATGTTTTGTATTTCCACGGTATCAGTTGTGACTTCTCCTTTTTCATTTCTAATTGAGCTTATTAGAGTCCTTTCCTTTCTGCTTCTGGTCAACCTGGCAAGTGGCCTGTCTATTTTGTTTATCTTTTCGAAGTACCAACTTTTCGTTTCATTGATCTTCTGTATTGTTCTTTTGTTCTCAATTTCATTTAATTCTGCTCTGATTTTGGTTATTTCTTTTCTTCTGTTGGCTTTAGGATTGCTTTGCTCTTCCTTTTCCATTTCCTTAAGATGATTTGTTAGTTTACTGATTTGTGACTTTTCTGTCTTTTGGATGTGGGAATTTATGGCGATAAGTTTTCCTCTCAGGACTGCTTTTGCTGTATCCCACAGATTTTGATAACTTGTGTCCCCTTTATCGTTTAGTTCAAAGAATCTTTTGATTTCTTGGATAGGCAGAGTTAACATAGTAAAAATGGCTTTGCTACCTAAATTAATTTACAGAATCAATGCAATCCCTATCAAAATACCAACATCATTTTTTGCCGATCTAGAAAAAATAATTCTACGCTTCGTGTGGAACCAGAGAAGACCCCGTCTAGCTAAAGCAATCTTAAGCACAAAGAACAAATTGGGAGGCATCTGTCTACCAGACTTCAAACTATACTACAAGGCTATAGTAACCAAAACTGCATGGTATTGGCACAAGAACAGACACGTAGATCAATGGAACAGGACTGAGAACCCAAATATAAAACCAACCTCATACAGTCACCTGATCTTTGACAAATTCCAGAAAAACGTACACTGGGGAAAAGATTCCCTATTCAACAAATGGTGCTGGGAAAACTGGATGGCCATATGTAGGAGGCTGAAACTGGACCCACACCTCTCACCTCTCACAAAAATCAATTCACAATGGATAACAGATCTAAACCTAAGACATGAAACCATAAGAATTCTCGAAGAAAACGTTGGAAAAACTCTTATGGACATTGGCCTAGGCAAAGAATTTATGAAGAAGACCCCCAAAGCAATCACAGCAGCAACCAAAATAAATACATGGGACCTGATCAAATTGAAAAGCTTCTGCACAGCCAAGGGAACTATCACTAGAGTGAACAGACAAGCTACAGAATGGGAGAAAATATTTGCATGCTACACCTCTGATAAATGGCTGATAAGCAGAATCTATACAGAACTTAGGAAAATCAACAAGAAAAAATCAAACAACCCTATTAAGAAATGGGCAAAGGACATGAACAGAAACTTTTCCAAAGAAGACAGAATAATGGCCAACAAACATATAAAAAAGTGCTCAACTTCTCTAATCATCAGGGAAATGCAAATCAAAACCACAATGAGATATCACTTAACTCCAGTGAGATTGGCTCATATCAAAAAATCCCCAAATAACAAATATTGGCGGGGATGTGGACAGATAGGAACGCTCATACACTGCTGGTGGGACTGCAAATTAGTACAACCTCTGTGGAAAAGAATATGGAGATACCTCAAAGAATTAAAAGTAGAATTACCATTTGACCCAGCAATCCCACTACTGGGTATTTATCCAAAAGAAAAAAGGACATTTTATAATAAAGACATCTGCTCTCGAATGTTCATAGCAGCACAATTCACAATTGCAAAGTTGTGGAAACAACCCAGGTGCCCATCAATACACGAGTGGATCAATAAAATGTGGTATATGTATACCATGGAGTATTACTCAGCAATAAGGAACAACAGTGAATTAACTCATCTGGTATTATCCTGGTTGGAGCTAGAACCCATTCTTCGAAGCGAAGTGTCACAGGATTGGAAAAATAAGCACCACTGGTATTCACCATCAAACGGGTACTAACTGATGAACACTTACATCACACAGGGCAATAACATTCATTTGAAGGCGGGCGGGCGGGAGGGGGGTGGAAGGGATGGGAAAAACTCTCACTGAATGGATGTGGGGAGCACAGTTTGGGGGATGACCACGATTGTGGCTCTGACACGGGCAGACAGGGGCAGTGTGTATGGCCAAAGTGTTGTACCCCCATGATATTCTGAAATTAAAAAAATAAATTAAAAGAAAAAAAAAAAGAAATGTCTATTCTGATCTTTTGCTCATTTTTAAATTAGGTTATTTGTTCTCTTGCTATGAAGTTGTTTGAGTCCCTTATATGTTTTGGATATTAAGTCCTTATCAGATGTATGGTTTGCAAATAATTTTTCCTATTCTTTAGGTTGCCTCTTCACTCTGTTGATTGTTTACTTTGTCATGAAGAAGCTTTTTAGTCTGATGCAAGCCCATTTGTCTATATTTGGTTTTGTAGCCTGTGCTTTTGGGCTCATATCCAAAAAATGATCGCCCAGACCAATGTCAAGAAGTTTTTTTTTTCCTATGCTTTCTTGTAGTAGTTTCATAGTTTCAGAAATTACTTTTAAGTCTTTAATCCACTTTGAATTGATTTTTGTATATGGTGTGAGATATGGGTCTAATTTCATTCTTCTACATGTAGATATCCAGTTTTCCCAATGTCATTTGGAGGGAATGCCCTTTACTCACTGTTTGTTCTTAGCAACTTTGTCAAAGCTCAATTGACTATAAAGGCATGGATTTATTTCTGAGCTCTCTGCTCTGTTCCAGTGATCTGTATGTCTGTTTTTATGCTAGTACCATGCTCTTTTGATTACTATAGTTTTGTGGTAAATTTAAAAATCTAGTACTATGAAGTTCTTCTTTGTTAAGATTGTTTTGGCTATTCAATGTCTTCTGTGTTCCTTATGACTTTTAGGATTGTTTTTTCTATTTCTGTGAAAAATATCATTGGAATTTTGCTAGGAATTGCATTAAATCTGTATATCAATTTGAGTAGTATAGACATTTAGAGAGTATTAATTCTTCCAATCCATGAACACAGGATATCTTTCCATTTATTTGTGTCATCTTCAATTTTTTTCATCAATGTTATATAATTTTTAGTGTATAAGTCTTTCACTTCCTTGGTTAAATTTATTCCTAAATATTTTGGTTTTTTATTGATGCTATTGTAAATGGGTATTTTTTTCTTGATTTTTATTTCAAGTAGTTCTTTGTTAGTGTATATATAAATGCTACTGATTTTTGTAGGCTGGTTTTGTATCCTGCAACTTTACTGAATTTTTTTATTTGTTCTAATAGTATTTTTTTGTCAAGTCTTTAGGGTTCTCTCTATATAAAATCATGTCATCTGCAAACAGAGAGTATTTTTTCCCTTGCAATTTCGTTACCATTCATTTTTTTCTCTCGTCTAATTGCTTAGGCTAGGGTTTCCAGTACTATGTTGAAAAGACATGGTAAAAGTAGGCATTCTTGTCTTGTTTCTTCTTTTTTTTTTAAACAGATACAATTTATTCATTATATTACTCATTTAACGGGTCAGCAGCAAATTTGACACTATAGGGAAATGATACCATGCTATCAAACCAATAAAAACTGTATTTTAAAATACTGTAAAGTTATTTTTAAAGCTTTATATCATCTATGTAGTATAGAGAAATTGTTTCCTTTTATAATTAAATAAAACTAAGATGTAACCAAGCATAGTATAATACTGTGGTTGTGATATTTACGGGCCTAACATGGCATAGAGTGAAAATGTAGAATCATGTCATATATATTTGTAATTATTTCTATACATTTTCATATTTAGGGAGATCTGCCAAGAATAAAATCATTTTATTTTAAAGCTATGGTTGTACTGATATTGTGATTGTGAAAGCTTCACTTAGTGTATGAATGCTATCTAAATGATCTTTTTTTATTTCAGAATATTATGGGGGTACAACACTTTAGTTATATATATTGCCTGTGCACTGCCCAATTCAGAGCTACAATCGTAGACATCCCCCAAACTGTGTGCCCCACACCCATTAGGTGTGAGTTTTCCCATTCCCTCCACCCGCCTCCTACCTGCCCAACCTGTGACGAATATTACTTCCATATGTGCACATAAGTATTGATCAGTTAGTACCAATTTGATGATGAGTACCAGTGGTGCTTGTTTTTCCATTCTTGTGATACTTCGCTTTGAAGAATGGGCTCTAACTCCATCCAGGATAATACCAGATGTGTTAATTCACCACTGTTTTTTATTGCTGAGTAATACTCCATAGTATACATACCACTTTTTATAATCCACTTGTATATTGTTGAATAGAAGCAGTGATAGAGGGCATCCTTGTCTGGTGCCAGTTCTAAGTGGGAATGCTTTCAAATTTTCCCCGTTCAGTAGGATGTTGGCTGTGGGTTTGTCATATATGGCTTTTATCATTTTGAGGTAAGTTCCATCATAAAAGGGTGCTGAATTTTGTCGAATGCTTTTTCTGCATCTATTAAGAGGATCATATGGTTTTTGTTTTTGCTTTTGTTTATGTGATGGATTACGTTTATAGATTTGCATATGTTGAACCATCCCTATATCTCGGGGATGAACCCCACTTGGTTGTGATGGATTATTTTTTTGATGAGCTGCTGAATTCCATTAGCTAGTATTTTATTGAGAATTTTTGCATCTATATTCATAAGGGATATTGGTCTGTAGTTTTCTTTTCTTGTTGGGTCCTTACCTTGTTTTGGTAATAGGGTGATGTTGGCTTCATAAAGTATATTGGGGAGGATTCCTTCCTTCTCAATGTTGTGGAATAATTTCAGCAGGATAGGCACCAGATCTTCTTTTTAGGTCTGGTAGAATTCTGGTGTGAAACCATCTGGTCTGGGACTTTTTTTTTTTAGGATGGTTTTTTATTACTGCTTCAATTTTGGTATTTGGTATTGGTCTGTTCAGAAAACCTACATCTTCCGGGTTGGGCCTGGGGAGACTGTGTGTTTCTAAGAATTTGTCCATTTCCTCCATGTTTTCAAGTTTGTGTGCATAGAGATTTTTATAGTATTCAGAGATAATATTTTGTATTTCTATGGTGTCAGTTGTAATTTCTCCTTCCTCATTTCTAATAGAGCTTTTTAGAGTCCTTTCTTTTCTGCTTCTGGTTAATCTAGCTAGAGGTGTGTCAATTTTGTTTATCTTCTCAAAGAATCCACTTTTTGTTTTATTAATCTTCTGTATAATTCTTTTGTTATCAATTTCATTTAGTTCTGCTCTGATCTTGGTTATTTCTTTTCTTCTACTGGATTTGGGACTGGTTTGCTTATCGTTTTCCAGGTCTTTGAGAGGATTCATTAGATTGTTGATTTGTGATCTTTCCATCTTTTGGATGTAGGTATTTATGGCTATGAACTTTCCTCTCAGGACTGCTTTAGCTGTGTCCCACAGATTTTAGTAAAGAATCTTTTGATTTCCATCCTAATTTCCTCCTTGACCTGAAAGTCATTCAGCAGTAGGTTATTTAGTTTCCATGACTTTGTGTAGAGATGAGTGTTTCTGTTGGAGTTGATTTCTAATTTTATTCCACTGTGGTCTGAGAAGATGCATGGTATAATTTCTAGTTTTTAAAATTTGTGAGACATGTTTTGTCCCTAGGAAGTGATCAATCTTAGAGAATGTCCCATGGGCTGATGAGAAGAAAGTAAACTTGGTGGTTTTTGGGTAGAATGTTCTGTAAATGTCTGTTAGGCCTATGTGTTCTGGAGTTCTATGTAAGTCCCTTGTTTCTTTATTTATTTTCTGTTTGGTGGATCTGTCCCATTCTGTCAGAAAGGTGTTGAAGTCCCAAGCTATTATGGTACTACTGTCTATCATTTTGTTTAGATCACAAAGGATTTGCTTTATGAATCTGGGTGCTCCTGTGTTAGGTGCATAAATATTTAAGATTGTTATGTCTTCTTGTTTAATTGTTCCCTTTACCATTATATAGTGACGACCTTTGTCTTTCATTACTTTTGTTAATTTGAAGATTAAGTTATCTGCTACGAGAACTGCTACTCCTGCTTTCTTTTGGTTTCCATTAGCATGGAAAATTATTTTCCATCCCTTCACCTTTAGTCTGTATGCATCCTTGTAGGTTAGATGTGTTTCCTGAAAACAGCAGATACTTAGCTTGTGTATATTTATCCATTTGGCTAGTCTGTGTCTCTTCAGTGGGCAGTTCAAGCCACTCACATTTATTGAGAGAATTGATAAGTGGGGTGGACTTTTGTTCATCCTGTTAAGTTGAACTTTGTTGTTTTGTTTTATCTCTTGTGCCATTGTGGTATCTGGCCATCAATCTTTGGCTTGGGTAAGTTTACCTTTGTAAATGTTTCTTGTGATGCTCTGTGAATAATGCAGTTCTGAGAACTTCCTGCAGGGCAGGTCTTGTCTTGATGAATTCTCTCAGTATTTGCTTGTCTGGGAAAGACTTAATTTCCCCTTCATATGTGAAACTTAGTTTTGCAGGATACAAAATTCCAGGCTGGCCATTTTCTGTTTGAGAAGACTTACGATGCGGCTCCATTCCCTTCTGGCTTGGAGGGTCTCAGGTGAGAAGTCTGCTGTTAGTCTGATGGGTTTTCCTTTGTAGGTTACCTGTTGCTTTTGCCCCACAGCTCATAAGAGTGCCTCTTTTGCATTTATTTTGGCTAGTCTGATGACTATGTGTCATGGTGTATTCCTCTTTATGTTGAATCTTCCAGGAGTCCTATAAGCTTCTTGTACCTGGATATGCAAACTTCTAGCAAGGCCAGGTAAATTTTCCTCTATTATTCCCTCGAATAGATTATCCAAACCTTGTGTAGTTTCTTATTCACCCTCAGGAATGCCTATAATTCTTATGTTAGGCCTTTTTTACATAATATGACATTTCTTGTAGGCTTTCTCATTCTTCTTGCCTCTCTGCTCTACCTCTGTGACTGACTTGTTTAATTGGAGGGTGTTGTCTTCAAGCTCTGAGATTCTTTATTCTGCCTGATCTAACCTTTTCTTGAGGCTTTCCACTGTGTTTTGTAATTCCTTGAAAGAATCTTTCATTTCCAGAAGTTCTGTTTGATTTTTCTTTAATTCTTCAATTTCTTTTGTGAATTTTTCATTCATTTCCTATATTGTTTTTGTGGTTTCTTTGTGTTGGATTTCTATTTTGTCATGTATTTCATTTAGTTTCCTTACAATCCATGCCCACATTTCTCCATCTGTCATTTCTATATTTTTCTTTTGGTTGGTATCCAATGATAGAGAACTGGTGTTCACTTTTAGGGATGACCTTTCGCTCTGATTCTTCATATTTCCAGAGTCCTTTTGCTGGTTCTTTCTCATCTGGGACAGGTGTTGTTTCTTACTTTTTTATTTTCTTTTGTTTAGATATTGACAAGCCCTGTTTAAACTTTGAACCAGTAGGTGGTGTTTGTGGGTGAGAACCCACCACATTCTGTGTAATGAGTCAGTAGATGCAGAAAAGGGCATGCAATTTGACCTCCCTGTCGGTAGGTGGTACTTCCCATAAGCAGTAAGCTGCAGTGTTGTTTATGGGTCCTGTGATCAGCTCTAGTTCCTCAGGAGGGAGGACTCTGATGCCCCTGGTGGTGGGTGGGGCCCTGGGACTTTCAGGTGAGTCCTTTATTCACCACTGCAGGCAGGTAGGGGAATGAGGCTGGGTGGGGTTAGGTTGAGTGAGACTGCTGTCAGGCTCCTCAGATGTTGTTAAGGGATTTGCAGGGGTTAAAGGTCAGTTTTCTGTCTCTGGGCTGAGTTGCCTGGCAGGGGTTGATGTGGCCCTGCTCAACCAGAGAGTCTGCTCTCTATCCCCAGGAATCTCTGCCAGGGGACTTTACCCCAGGGGGATATTGGCTGCTCAAGAAGCTCTTGGATCAAGCTGAACTCCCTTTTAAAGTGAGTGGTGGTGCGGGCAGCTGCTCTGATTCAGCCTCTGGCACCAGAGGCATTTGGTTGCTATGGGAACCATTACTTATGCAAATTGAGTCTCCCAGGTTCATCAAACTCCAGTGTGGTGTTTCTCTAAGGCAGAGGCTGATTCATCAAAATCTTCAATATGAGGGTTCTCAGGGGAGGGGCTAGTTCAGCAAACTCTGGTACCCTGATTCTCCACGGGAGGGGAGTCGCACCCATAGACCCCTACTCTCCTGTGCACCTCCAAACTCTCCCTATGGACCCTTGCCCACCCGATCCTGAAACCATGACCTCTCCCCCACATCTCCAAGTCCCTCTGTGCCATCCACAGGCGGGCTCACCAAGCACTGCTGTGCCGGTTCAGGGCAGAGATGCACACACTGCACCCCCTGTGCCAGAAGGGGGCCCCTCACCACAGAGATCTCCAGCAGCTGCTATGATGGTGGGGGAGGGGGTCACAGTCCTTCTGCACTGCGCTCCTCTTCTCCACAGCTGCCTGGTTAGAGGCAGGCTCACCTGGTGTGCACTCCCCGCAGGAAAAGGGTCCAGACCCTCGCAGGCTTGGCCAAGAGTGCTCTTTCTTTAGCGGCACAGCCCAGTCACTTTGCGGGGATTGGTGGGAGGGCCCCTCCTGCCCCCAGGCAGCGTGACCTGCCCAGTCACTCTGGGAAGAGGGTATTTCCTGCCCCCGGTGGGCCTGGCTGGGGAGTGCGCCACAACCCTGTGGTGGTCCAGTCACCCTGCACCCAGTTGCTCTGCGCAGGATCGGTGTGAGGGCACTTCCCACTTCCGGGCAGCATGACCTGCCCAGTCACTCAGGACATGCCTAGCAAGGGAGTGCACAACAGCCCTGAAGCCCAGTCACTCCGTGTGGGGTTGGGGGAGGGCACTTCCTGCACCCAGTCACTCTGCAGGGGCACAAAGGGAGCAAGCTTCCTACCTAGGGACAGTCAGGCAATGTGTCTTGGCTGTTGCTATGGGGTAGATGTGGCCATAGGGTTTCCAGCAGCTTGAGCCAACATTACTTTCTGGGGTGCAGAGGATGGGTCTTCCAGATGCAGGGATGCTGATTCTCTGGTTCCTCGTGGCACTCCCCCCGGTATGAGATCCCTGTGTTCCACTGGAGGTCTGAGGCACCCCGGTGGGAGTAGGGGGAAAAAAATCCCTTACCCTTTCCCTGGTCTCCGGTACTCCCTTGATTTGGTTTGGTTCCTGCAGACTTTTCTCATCTTTCCTCCTGTCTGTCAGCTGTTCAGTTCCTGCTGGTGGTATCCTGGACTCCGCTGGTGTCAGACCCTGTGGTCCACTCCCGATCAGCCATCCTCCTCCACTCTTCTCAGTCCGACCCTCAACTCCTCCACCACGAAGGTCCGACAAGCCCTGACTCTAGTTGGCCATCTTGCCCCTCCTCTTCAATTTTTTTCTGATTGTGCTTTCTTATAATCCATATATGAAATTCCTCTTCCGTCATTCCACTATTTCATTTGAGTTGGTAACCGTTGCTGAGGAACTAATGATTTCTTTTGGGAGTGACTTTTCACTCTGATTTTTCATGGTTCCTGAGTTCTTTCACTGATTCTTTTTCATCTGGCCTCTTGGTCGAGAGTTGGGGATGTTAGGGCTAGTTTATGGCCCTGTCTCCAAGCCCCTGAGGATCGTTCCTTGGCAGAGCCAGGGAGAGGAGTACTGGTCTATATTGCCTTAGGTGTATTTTAGCAAGTTTGGTGGACCTCTTGGGTTACCTCTGAACTGTTGTCTTCACCTCTTCCTGGTGGAGTGGAGTGAGTTTGTTCTCCCAGCTTGAGCTCCAAGCTGGTGGATTGTACTTGAGGGTACGAATCCACTGCTGCCTAATAGCTTGAGATGGAGGGCAATATTTTTAGCTGTGGGTTTTTTCCTGCTGTCATTGATTGTAGTTTATGTGCAGTAGCCAGTTACTTAGGTATTCTGTTGTGCCCGTGGCAGGCTCTGGTCCCCCAGGTGGAGTATATGAAAGCCCCAAGCTTTGGGAGGGGCCTTGTAGCTCCCAGGGGCTACTTTGACCCTGCTCCTCCTGAGGTGGGGGGAGAATCAAAATAACTTATGGCTGCAGTGTGAGAGCTGATTGGGTAAATTTGACACAGCTCATAAGTTACATTTCCAGGCACTAGGGGGGCAGGTGCTATGGAGTTCAGAGCTCTCTATCTCCAGGCTTGGAGGGCTGCTTCTTATGGGAGGGCCTCTCTGGTGGGATTGATGAGGTCTCTAGCCATGTTTTTCTTCCCTGTTCACAAGCTCAGGCACGTTCCCTTCTGATAGGACCACTTGTGGTCTCTCGAGTTTTACCACAGTTCATGTGTCTGGCCCTATGATGTGTGTCTCCACATGTCACTGGCTGATAGGGGCATCACCAATTGTGCACCCCTTTTCCACCACTAGACCCCAAGGCAAAGCAGGTGGGTGTCTCTATCCTCAGAAATCTCTGCCAGGGGGATGTTCCCACTGGGGGGAATAGTGGCAGCTGGAGGCACTCTTGGATGGAGCAAAATTCCCTAATAAACTGGGCAGGGTTAGGGGGAGCTACTCTGGTTTAGCCTGTGACACTTGAGGCATTCGGCTGCCATGAGAACCGATACTTATACAAAATGAGTCACTATGGCAAGCATCCTTCAAAATGACCAATCTCTGGGGTACAGGAGGGCTGGGACTTGAAAAGTGGGTAGGCACTAGGACCAGCACATATTGGGCACATAGGAGGCCATAGCCAGGGAGGCAGGACTGGATGGATGGGCTCCACACTGTTTCCAATACACAAAGGTTCCACCAACACATATCAAGGGCTTCGTCCCACCTGGAACCCACAGAGGCAGCTGTCCATGGCCACCAATGGCATAGCCTGTCTTGCCCAGGCTGAAGAGCACCCGGGCCATGGGTGGGGTGAAGCTAGAGACCTAGCTAACAGTCAGCTCCAAGCAGGAGACCTTATAGGTGGCTGCTGAGTGGCAGTCTGGCATACAGCAGGGTTTAGATCATGCCATGAGCATAGCTCTTCTCAACCAGCCTTGGTCCTGTGGAGGCAATTGCTGGCAGCCCCTAAGGGCATGTCCCATTGCTCTCCATTCAACTCCCGTGCCCTGGTCCTGCTGACTTCCAGTGGTGAGGTGCCCATCCCCAGATTCCCATGTGTTGTCCTGGGAAGCAGTATCTCATCCCAGTCCCTACCCAGCCCTGAGCAGTCCCTGTACAGTTCACCCAAGAGTCCTGTATGGCTCCCACAATTGCTTCTTCTCCACAGAGCCTGCTGTCTAGAGTAACAGCTTTGCACCAACTCTGGGCTTGTCCCTGATTGAGTGGATGGGAAGTCTGTTGGGATGGTGCATGACCACCTGTAGGTCATGTCGCAGTGTGCTGACCTGGCGAGCATGTCTTTCCTGTGCTCTGGTCTCTATTGTACCTCTGCACTGTCTGAAAATTTATGAATTTATCTCCCAATCAATTGTTTTCTTGGGCTGAGTGTCCCACGATGTTTCTCTGTAAATTCACAATGCTATTTTCATAGTGAGCGATCCACGTGCAGGCAGCCAATGGTGTTTTTCACCTCCTTCCCTGGGAGCGGTGAGGTTGGAGGGAGGTCTCTATCAGATCACCATTTTTTCCCACGCTTGTCTTGTCTCTTGTTTCTGATCTCAGATGAACATATTTCAGCTTTTCACCATAGAGTATGATGTTTTCTGTGAGATTGTCATATATGGCCTTTATTATGTTTATTATTCTTTCTGTACCTAAATTCTTGAAAGTTTTTATTATAAAAGGATGCTGAATTTTGAAAATACTTTTTCTGCATGTATTAAGAAGATCATATGACTTTTAACCTTCATTCTGTTACTGTGGCATTTTACATTAATAGATTTTTCAGATGTCGAAACATCCTTGAAATCCAGGGATATATCCCATTTGGTCATAGCATGTGATCCTCTAACTGTGCTATTGAATTTGGCTTGCTAGTATTTTGTTGAATATTTTGTTTCATTTATTTCTGCTCTGATCTTTATTATTTTCTTCCCTATGATGAATTTGGACTTGGTTTGTTCTTCTTATTCTAGTCTCTTTAAGTGTAGATTAGGTTGCTTATTTGGAATTTTTTTCTTTATGTAGGTGTTTATTGCTATAAATTTCCCTCTTAGAACTGCTTTTGCTGCATCCCATACATTTTGGTATGTTTTGATTTCATTTTATTTTTTTCAAGATATTTTTTATTTCCCTTTTGATTTCTTCTTTGACACACTGGATGTTTAAGAATGTGTTGGTTAATTTTTATATATCTGTGAATTTTCCAATTTTCCTCCTGTCATTGATTTCTAGTTTCATATCATTGTGGTTTTAAAAAATACCAGATAAGATTTCAATCTCTTAAAATTATTTTGTGACCTAACATATGATCTATCCCGGAGACCATGTGTGCTTGAAAAGAATATATATATTTTGCTGCTGTTGGATAGAATTATCTGTACATATCTGTTAGGCCCATTTGGTCTGTCATGTTGTTCAAGTCCACTCTTTTCTTATTGGTTTTCTTTATGGATGATCTATCCATTGCCAATCTATCTTTTTACCATTTACCAATAAGTAAAGTATTGAATTCTCCTACTATTATTATACTCTTTTACCTGGATTTCTTAGATCTTGTATGGGTATTTTCATGCATGGATAGTTGTTCAAATTTATGTTTCTACAAGGGGACGAATGCTAAAAAGTCCTGTTTTGCCATCGTTTTGATGGTACTCATCCACTTTCTTCAATTTCAAAATCCAAAGGCCTGTTTCATCGGCTTTTGTGATGAATAAGTTATATACTGCATATAAAGCAATGAGTATACACGTTCATTGGGAACAATTACACAGAGAATGACTTAGGATTTTTAGATTGTGAGATGCTCTCTACTGTGAACCAGAGTAGATGAGTTTGGTGCAATCTTAAAATATATTTTAGGGGGGATCTGTCCCTCTGTCCTTCTCTTCCTCCATCTCCTTCTTTCCCTCCATTCCTTCCCCATTTCACCTCTCTCTGTGTATTTGTAAGTGCTCTACACAGTAAAAACTGAAATTTCTTTTACAGCTATTAATAGATAAATGGATAGATAGATTCACCTCGTTTTAAAATTAGAAATTACATTTTTATTATTAGGTAATTGTGGAAGCTTTTAATTTTGATTCAAAAATGTTTGGAAAGCTTATTTATATTAAGATTTTTTTTTTCTGGCCATGCAAATAAAATGATTCAACACAATATTTACTCACCCTTTTCTTTTGTCACCAATGCTTTTACCTATTCACATAATATAGATAATTCCCACTTATTTTCCATAGCAATATGAATATAGAACATATAGTGTTTAGAAAAATAATAAAATTGAATATTAAAACAAGATAGGACATTAGAGAACATTTAGTACAGCTCTCTCATTGTGAAGATAAAGAAAATATTTTCAAATGGCTGGCTCTTCATATCCTTTTAAATTCTTTCATTGTGCTTTTAAGATAATTGCAGGAGGAATGAGAGACATATGTTTGTTCTATGTACCACCTTGAACTGGATACCCTATCTGGTCTCTACTTATACAATTTCATTGGAAGGACAGTGCATCAACAACAACTATTTGAAAATTGTTAGAATACATGCCTATTCCTGCTTCTGAAATGTTATATCAGAAGTTGTTCCTCATGGGTTTGCCATCTCTCTCTGTGTGGCTATTGTGACTCCCCCTACTATACAGGGAGCCCTGAGAAATAATTCTTCCAGACAATTGTTAAAGCTGTTCATTAATAAATGTATGTTTATCAAAATAGAAATGCAGCCAGAAGCTTCCTTCTGCTTGATGTTCCCAGCTGTTCAAATTAAAAATGACTGTAGACATGACTAATTAAATCATTTTACTTTCATAATTAACTTTATGGTGATTAAGTGGGATTCCTGGGGGTGCTAATAATATTCTGTTTCTTTATAGCAATGGTTTTCATGATATGTTCACATTGTAAAAATTTTCTTCACTGAACAATTATAATTTAAGTACTATTTTGCATGTATATTTTACTTTGATAAAAACTTTACTTAAAAAAGAAATTAAAATTATATAAAATACATTTTTACATATGCCTTCCAAGAAGTTCCCTGGCTTGAAAAAAAATCACAGGAGATAACTGAAGAGATAAATATAATTATATGAATATGAAAAATATTTTGCCAAATAATTTTCAGAACATTAATTCTAACTTGGTCAGTGAAGGTATAGCATGTGAAATCCATTGTAGATTTTGAATTAAAAGAAAATAAATTGATTCCTAATACTTTATATAAATATTAAATAAACATTAAAATAATTATGCAGATCTATAGGGAGAGATATGGAAGAAATCCAAGTGAAATTGGATTAAATTAAGTGAAAAAAGTAAGTTGCAAAGAGATATGTATTGCATGATCTATTTTTGCAATTAGTTTTTAGTTTCTGTAATTATGTTAGTTTTTTGTCTGTTTTCAAACTTTACATGTATGGAGTTATAAAGCATACATTCTTATATGTGATTAAATAATTAGAAAAGTTACCAAATGCAGGATAGAATAAGATCAAACAAAATATTCTTAAAAATGCCAGCAGAATTTATATCTGATGACTAGGAATAAAGGGAGATTTTCAATCACTATATTATATAGTTTTATGATATTTTGTTAAAATGGCTGTGCATTGATTTGATAGTCAGGAAAATGAAGACTAACTCTTTCTCATTAGCAGTTTTCTGTTTTATTCTTGTATTTAAGGATTTCTCTTTCTTTTTTGGTGCTGTGCTAAGGACATAAATAATTTCTTAGAAATATTTTAACCATCATTTCTATACATTTTTTGATATGGGGTTCCACATTATCTTAGTCAGTCATGTTGCCAGAACTAAAAGTGTTCTATTAATTTTCTATATTTCCAGTAATCCACAAATTTTCTGTACCTCTAGTGGTGCTCTTTGTTTTTTTTCTAGTAATGTCATTGATTTCTGTTTCTTTTTGTGTACCTTTTCCTTTCTCATATCTTTAAGGAATTTGTGCTGGGGGAGGAGGTAGAAATATGTGTTGAGTTTATCATCTTAATCTGATGATTCATAATATTTATTATTTTCAAAGCTCTATTCGAGATCCTAGGTTGAGCCCTATGGAAATATGATGAGCCAGGTTGTATGATTGTGAAGATAGAGAAAAAGAAAAGCAGAAGAACCACATTCAATGACCACTTTTATTGTGGCAGACATTGCTGGAGAAAGATGATAGGGTGAGAAGTGAGACAAAACTTCTAATTTCTTGCACTTTATTGGGAGTATATAAGGTCATTTTATAGTAGCAATTAATAGTATTAGCTGACAATTTAGTAACCAGAAGAAGAGCCAAACAGCAAACATTGATAACAAAACATGTATCACACAGTTAAGAAGAGCAGACATATGCAGAGCATTGAATGCAAAGGAAAAAGTAAGACCCTCCCCAAAAATTTCAGTGTCAGAATTATTTATTTATTTATTTAAGTGTATGATGGGGGTACAGACATTTAGGTTACATGTATTCCCTTTACTCTGCCTGAGTCAGAGCTTCAAGCATGCCCATCTCCCAAAGAGTGTGCTCTGCACCCCTTAGGTGTGAATTTACCCATCCCTTCCTCCCTCCTCCCACCTGCCCAACACCCAATGAATGTTACTTCCATATATGCACCTATAAGTTGATCAATTAGTATTGACTTGATGGTGAGTACCTGTGGTGCTTGTTTTTCCATTCTTGAGATACTTCACTTAGAAGAATGGGCTCCAGTTCCATCCAGGATAATACAAGAGGTGTTAGTTCACCATTGTTTTTTGTGGTTGAGTAGTACTCCGTGGTATACATATACCACATTTTTTTAATCCACTCACATATTGATGGGCACTTGGGTTGTTTCCACATCTTTGCAATTGTTAATTGTTCTGCTATAAACATTTGAGTGCAGATGTGTTTATTATAGAATGACCAGAAGAGGTCAAAATATCACTCTTCGTAGATGATATGATCTTATATCTAGAAAACCCCAAAGACTCTGCCATGAGATTACTGGAATTGATAAATAAGTTCAGCAAAGTCTCAGGATACAAAATCAATGTACATAAATCAGTAGCATTCATATACACCAGCAACAGTCAAACTGAGAACCAAATCAAAGACTCAATACCTTTCACAATAGCAAGACAGAAAATAAAATAACTAGGAATATATTTAACTAAGGAGGTGAAGGATCTCTACAGTGAGAACTACAAAATACTGGAAAAGAAAATAGCAGAGAATGCAAACAGATGGAAAACTATATCATGCTCATGGATCAACAGAATCAACGTTGTTAAAATGTCTATACTACCCAAAGTGATCAATAGATTCAATGCAATCCCTATGAAAATACCAACAGCATTTTTGCAGATGTAGAAAAAATGATTCTACACTTTGTGGGGAACCAGGGAAGACCTCGTGTAGTCCAAGCAACCTTAAGCAAAAAGAACAAACTGGGAGGCATCAATCTACCAGACTTCAAGCTATACTACAAGGCTATAGTAACCAAAACAGGATGGTACTGGCACAAGAACAGAGATGTAGACCAATGGAACAAGACTGAGAACCCAGACATGAAACCATCCTCATATAGACATCTGATTTTTGACAAAGCAGACAAAAATATACACTGGGGAAAAGAATCCCCATTCAATAGATGGTACTGGGAAAATTGGATAGCCACATGTAGAAGACTGAAACAGTATCCTCACCTCTCACCTCTCACAAAAATCAACTCATGATGGATAACAGACTTAAACCTAAGACATGAACCATAAGAATTCTAGAAGAAAATGTTGGAAAAACTCTTACAGACATTGGCCTAGGTAAAGAATTTATGAAGAAAACCTCAAAAGCAATCTCTGCAACAGCAAAAATAAACAACTGGGACCTGATCAAATTAAGAAGCTTCTGCACAGCCAAAATAACTATTGCTAAAGTGAATAGACAACCTACAGAATGGGAGAAAATTTTTGCATGCTATACATCTGACAAATGGCTAATAACTAGAATCTATACAGAACTCAGGAAAATCAACAAGAAAAAAATCAAACAACCCCATTAAAAATGGGCAAAGGACAGGAATAGAAACTTCTCAAAAGAAGATACACTAATGGCTAAGAAACATATGAAAAAATGCTCAACATCTCTAATCATCAGGGAAATGCAAATCAAAACCACAAGATACCACTTAACTCCAGTGAAAATGGCTTATATCAAAAAGTCCCAAAACAACAAATGTTGGCATGGATGCAGAGAGATAGGAACAGTTATACATTGCTGGTGGGACTGCAAACTAGTACAACCTCTATGGAAAGGAGTCTGGAGATACCTCAAAGAACTAAAAGTAGAACTACCATTCAATCCAGTGTCAGAATCCTTTTGAGAATTTCTTATAAACCCTTTGCATTTGGTTTTTCAAATGCATATTTTGACATATACATAAAATTCACATGACACATTGGATATTTTATTTCTTTTAATTTTTTAAAAATTAGAGTTTGCACACACATCTATCTTCTAGCATGTAAAAGACAACAAAAAAGCTCTTCTAATTAAAAAAATAAGATTTTCATTTGAAAAGTTTCTGTTCATGTTTTTTGCCCACTTTTTAATGGGGTTTTTTGATTTTTCTTGCTGATTTGCTTGAGTTCTTTGTATATTCTGGTTATTAGCCCTTTATCCAATATATAGCATGCAAATATTTTCTCCCATTCTGTAGGTTGTTTATTTGCTCTATTGATTGTGTCCTTGGCTGTGCAGAAACTTTTGAATTTAATCAGGTCCCATTCATTTTTTGTTGTTGTTGCTGTGATTGCTTTTGGGGTCTTCCTCATAATTTCTTTGCCTAGGCTGATACCTAGATGAGTTATCCCACATTTTCTTTTAGAATTCTTATAGTTTCATGCCTTAGGTTTGAGTCTGTTTATCCATTGTGAATTAATTTCTGTGAGTGGTGAGAGGTGCAGATCTTGTTTCAGCCTTCTACATGTGGCTATCCAATTTTCCCAGTACCATTTATTGAATGGGGATTCTTTTCTCCAGTGTATGTTTTTGTCTGCTTTATCAAAGATCAGATGGCACTATGTGGTGGATTGATTTCTGGGTTCTCTTTTCTGATACATAGATCTATGTCTCTGTTTTTGTGCCCATATCATGGTGTTTTGGTTACTATAGCCTTGTAGCATAGCTTGAAGTCTGGTAAAGAGATGCTTCTCAATTGTTCTTTTTGCTTAAGGTTGCTTTGTCTATATGGGGTCTTTTTTGGTTCCATACAAAGTGTAGAACCATTTTTTTGAGGTCTGTGAAAAATAACATTGGTGTTTCAATGGGGATTGCATTGAATCTGTAAATCACTTTGTGTGGTAAGGACATTTTAACAAGGTTGATTCTGCCAATCCATGAGTGTGATATGTTTATCCATCTGTCTACATCCTTTGCAATTTCTTTCCTCAGTGTTTTGTAGTTCTCCCTATAGAGGTCTTTCACCTCCTTAGTTAAATATATTCTTAGATATTTTATTTTCTTCATTGCTAGTGTGAAAGATATTGTGTCTTTGATTTGATTCCCATCTTGACTCTTATTGGCATATATGAAAGCTACTAATTTATGTACATTCATTTTGTAGCCTGAGACTTTGCTGATTTTTTTTAATCAATTCCAGGAGTCTCTTTGTTGAATTTTGGGGTTTTCTAGATATAAGATCATATCATCAGCAAACAGTGATAGTTTGACCCCTCTTTCCCCATTTGGATACCCTTGATTTCTTTCTCTTGTCTGAATTCCTCTGGCTAGGACTTCCAGCACTATGCTGAATGGAAGTGGTGATAGTGAGCAATCTTTTCTGGTACCAGTTCAAAGTGGGAAAGCTTTCAATTTTCCCCCATTCAGTATGATGTTGGCTGTGGATTTGTCCTATATGGCCTCAATAATTTTGAGGTATGTCTCATCTATGCCTATTTAGTTAAGAGTTCTTATCATAAAAGGGTGCTGAATTTTGTCAAATGCTTTCTCTGCATCTATTGAGAGGATTGTATGGTCTTTGTTTTTGCTTCTATTTATGTGGTGAATTATAGATTTGCATGTGTTGAACTATCCTTGTGTCTCTGGGATGAAGCCCACTTGGTTGTGGTGAATTATTTTTGTGACTAATGGCCAATAAACACATGAAAAAATGCTCAACATCTGTAATTATCAGGGAAATGCCAATCAAAACCATAATGAAATATTACCTAACTCTAGTGAGAAGTAGTATGTCAACACCTCAAAGAAATAAAAGTAGAACTACCATTTGATCCAGCTATCCCACTACTAGGTATTTACCCAAAGGAAAAAAAGACATTTTTCAAAAGGACATTTGCACTCAAATGTTTATAGTAGCATAATTCACAATTGCAAAGGTGTGGAAACAACCCAAGTAACCATCAATACGTGAGTGGATTAATAAAATGTGGTATATGTATACTATGGAACACCACTCAGTCATGATAAGAATGGTGACCTAGTATTTTTTGTAGCAATCTGGATGGAACTGGAGACCATCCTTCTAAGTGAAGAATCACAAGAATGGAAAAACAAACACCACATGTACTCAGTACTAAGTTGGAACTAATTGATCACCACTTATGTGCACATATGGAAGTAAAACTCAAGTGAAATCAGGTAGGTGGGAGGGGGAGGAGGGGCTGGGTAAATTCACTGGTACAGTGCAAACTGGGTGAAGGGCACACTTATAACTTTTATTCAAACTGTACAAAAGAAATTATGTAATCAAAAGGTGTGTACCCCCATAATATTCTGAAATTAAAAAAAGGAAAAAAAGCAATATATCTATTAATTGAACTTTCAAAAATATGCCAAATTACAATAACTAAATTATGCAAATTAATATCCTGGGCTATCATGCTTAGAGACAAAAGCAAGTTGCTGAAAAAAATGTATAATGTGATAATTTGGAGAAAGGATATACATACATGAATATGTTTTGTGATATGTATGAGTGTGTGTGTATCCCTGTAATAGTTCACTACCCTTAGTGAACCTGATCTTATTCATCTATAAAATAAGTATAATGGCATTTATGTCAGAGAGCCATTATGAGTAGAAATGAGCAAACCTATAGAAAACGTCTGAGACAAATGCTTCAACAAATATATGTATGATCTCCCATGTGTTCTGTGTCCTACAAGAGATGACTTAAACATGAATATCTCACAGAAATCAATTGAATTTGAACCATCAGAAAAATAAATATATACATATTTAAAAAATCAAATCTATGAAAATGACAGATAATTTGATAGCAAACCTCAGTAGCCCAAAGGATTGTTACACTTTGTGAATTATATTCCAATTATTAGTGATAACTTTTCATGCTTGCAATTTTACTTCTTTCTTCTAATGTTTTCTAGTTTTGAGCCTGCAGGACTATGCTAATTTATGAGTTGTGAAGAATTTATATGAAATTCATTTCAATTTATTACAAGCAGCAACCTAAGGGCCCTTTGAATCATGCATATCTAGAAGTAGTATCAATATTCACTGATATTTGACAGTTTCCAAATTTCCATGGACTACTTATGAGCACATTACCTGGAATCTGAAATCAATTTAGAGGAGAAATTTTTCTTGACTTTAACTTCTTAATCTTCTAAATATTTTAATTATCTGATTTCTTCCCTCTATAAGCTCTACTTTCCTTTCTGTCATTTTCTTTTGTGTTAGTTTAGACAATCCATTGGTGGATATTTACCATCTATCTTTTTCCCCAGAACAACAGAACTTTAATTTCTTGTCTCTTATCAAGCCATAAATTAAATGTCAAGCATAACTTTCATGAAACACAAGTTAAAGCATCAATCATAGGTAACAATATTAAAAATAACATCATGAAGAAAACCTATATTTTGCATTCATTTGACTGATTATCAATCTTGAATTGAGCTGATTATCAATCTTGGCTCAGCCCTGTGAAATAGCTGTTTCCTTGGACAAGTCACTGAAACTTTATGGAATCCATTCTCAGTGTTTATGAAATCATTAAAACATGACTATATGATTTTCCAGTTTTCAGTTTTGTGATTCTTATCTAATAATCTAAGAATTATTTGATAAATATGGTACATTTCTCTTGCATGTAACACTCTTTGAATCTTTGTAAAAGATGGAAATATTTTGTACTTCTATTTGCACCAGAAGTGCAAAGAAAGAGTTTAGGCAATGTAATAAAACAAAAGATGTTTCAAGATGTTATTTGATTAAAAAACAGATAATACACATTATTTGTTCAAATAATAGAGATGAAAGCATTATGGAAAGGTCAGGAAGGATTCCAGAAAAATAATAGTGTGAATTAAATGATTCATCTATTTATTCACTCATTTATTCACTCATTTATCAATTAAACAAACCTTCATTGAGCCCTATGGCAGGTGCTGGGGACACAGAAATTAATCAGACTTAATATTTCTCCTCAAGAATCTTAGTAGAATTTTACTAGGGATGGAGAAAATTGGAAAAGAAACGCAACTCTTTTATAGGTGCTATAATGCATTTGTATTAAAAAAAAAAGTGGTTGTAGAGGAAGACTATAGTTCAATATGTTTAGAACAGAGTAGGTAGAATTATTTGTTTTTAAATGATAGGACTCACCTTAGGTTGCTTATTTCAAACATCTGGGGATGTCTCCCAGTTCCCATGAATGAAAATGGAGTTTGGATGCTGCAAGGAATAGGAACCAGAAGCTAAAGAATGGTGTTAGGACTTTCTCTAGTTCTTGCACCAGTTTCTGTCTACACATATGAAATATTCAGTAATAAAGAGAAGCAATGGTGAAGATTTAAACCATTAGAGTGGTAGTATCGGAAAAAGAGGATGAAAGGAGGCTGGGTTCAATCCAATGTTTCTGGTTTAGAGAGTTATTTAGATCATATTCTTATGCACCAATGTAGAGGTTACATAATGTGGGCAAGGCTAAGTGTAAATTCAGTGAGTTCATTCTGGAATTTATTGAACTTAAAGTCATTGTGGTGCTTCTAGGTAGAGATGAACTATAAGCACATGGGTATGTGGAAATGGAGCTTAGCAAAGAGGATGTTTATAAGTGGATTTGTTGAACTCAGTATTTCAGAGGTGAAGGTGGAACACATTTTGGAAACAGAAATAGGAGACTGTCTTAGTGTGTGTGTGTGTTGCTGTAAAGGAATACCTGAGGCTGGGTAATTTATAAAGAAAAGAGGTTTATTTGGCTAATGGTTCTGCAGGCTGTACAAGAAGCATGACAACAGCATTTGCTTTTGGTGAGGGCTTCAGGCTGCTTCCAGTCATGGTGAAGGCAAAGGGGAAGCTCGTGTGTGCAGTGACCACTTGGTGAGAGAGCAGAGGCAAGAAGGGGGGGGGTTCCAGACTCCTTTTAACAATCAGGTCTCACGGGGACTAGTAGAGTGAGAACTCACTCATTACCAGGAGGACAGCACCAAGCCGTTCATGAAGGATCTGCCCCCGTGACCCAAATATCTCCCAGTAGACCCCACCTCCAATACAGGGGATAAAATTTCAACATGAGATTTGGAAGGAACAAATATCCAAACTATGTCATTTGCCCTGACCCCCCAAATCTCATGTCATTCTCACATTGAAAAATGCCATTGTTAGCGTAGGGAGAAAAGTGAGACATGAGCAGAGCAGGTCCAAAATGGGCCGTGTAAACAAATGGGATACTGAGTAAGAAGACACACTGCAAGATAAGGGTAAGTACCAGTGTCACAGAATGTTAGTGTAAGAAAAGTGAGACATGAACAGAGAAAATATGAAAGCAAGCAAGGCAAACAAATAAAAGAACATACTGTAACCATAACAAGATAAGGGTAGCTGCAGCTATCACAAGAAACATTTAAAAAACCTCATAGGGCACATTATACATTATAGTTTGCCCCCCAGCCCCATGGACTTTGGACACCACAACACACCCAGGCCTAACCACATAAAGTGACCCCCCCCACACTGCCCAAGGGCAGGAAGGAGACAACATCCCCATTGGTCAAGGAAAAAAAGGAGAAGAGACAACATCACAAAGGAAGAGAGGCCAGACAGGAGAAAAAGGGATGGCGCAGAGGCCCCAGTGCTACTGTCCGCTGGGACGTGTGCCCACTCTTAACTCCTTTAAGAGTAATCTTTTGCTTCAATAAACTTTGCTGCTTGCTGCTTCAAAACTGTCTCTTGCTTTCATTCTTTGATTGTGAGAAGACAAGAACTGAGGAGCTACACAGCCAGTAACACAGTCATCCCTTCCCAAAAGTCCCCCCACAATCTTAACTCACTCTAGCATCAGCTCAAAATTCAAAGTCCAGTTTCATCTGAGACTCAGGGCAAATTCCTTAGAGCTGTGAGCCTGTAAAATCAAAAACAAGTTATTTACTTTCAATATACAATGGTGGTACAGGCCTCCGGTAAACATTCCATTTCCAAAAGCAATTAATTGGCCAAAAGAAAGGGATAATAGGCCCCATATATGTCTAAAAGCCAGCAGAGCAGACATTAAACCTTAAAGCTCCAAAATAATCTCCCTTGACTCTGTGTCCCATATCCTGGGCACAGTGATGCAAGAACTGGGCTCTGCTCCATGCAGCAGTACCCTGTTGGGGACTCTGCGGAGGCTTTGCCTCTGTAGCAGGTTTGTGCCTAAGCATCCAGGCTTTCCCACACATCCTCTGAAATCTAGGTGGAAGTTTCCAAACCTCCACCGTTCTTGCATTCTGCATAACTACAGACTTGACACCACCAAGGCTTACTGCCTGTGTCCTCCAGAGTGGCAGCCTGAGGAGTACTTGGGGCCCTTTGAGCTGTGGCTACAGCTAGAGCAGCAGGGATGTAGGAAGCAACATCCAGAGGTGGATCAGGGCAGAGGCTCCCTGGCCTTGCCCCCAAGACCAACCTGTCCTCCTAGGCCTCTTGGCTTGTGATGGAAGGAGCTGCCTGGAAGATTTCTGACATGACTTCCCATTGCTCTGTCCCTTTTATCCATTATTCTGATTATTAGCACCTGGCTCCCTTTTATCTATGTGCACTGCAGCACCCTTGGATTCCTTGCCTCAAAAGTTCTTTCTTTCTCTACCACATGGCCAAACTGCAAATTTTCCTATTATGCTCTGCTTCCCTTATAATTATAAATTCAAACTTTAGGTCATTCCTTTGCTGCTATGTCTGATCATAAGCTGTTAAAAGCAGCTATACCACTTCTTGAAGGCTTTGCTGCTTATAAATTTCTTCAGACAGATACCCTAGGCCTTCCACAAAGCACTAGGATGTGGACACAATGCAGCCAAGTTCTTTGCTATGATGTAACGAGGGTGACCTTTGCTCCAATTCCTAATAAGTTTCTCGTTTCCATCTGAGACCTCCTCAGCCTGGCCTTTACTGTCTATATATATATATCAGCATTTTGATCACAACCACTTAACCAGTCTCTAAGTTCCAAACTTTCCCTCATCTTTCTATCTTCTTATGAGTCCTCCAAACTCCCAACCTCTGCCCATTACTCAGTTCCAAAACTGTTTCCACAATTTCAGGTATCTTTATAGCAACATCCTACTCCTTGGTACCAATTTTCTGTCTTAGTCCATTTATGTTGCTATAGAAGAATACCTGAGGCTGGGTAATTTATATAGAAAAGAGGTTTATTTGGTTCATGGTTCTGCAGTCTGTGCATGAAGCATGATAATTCTGGTGAGAGCTTCAGGCTGTTCCTACTCATGGTGGAACTTGAAGGGGTGTGTGCAGTGATCACATGGCAAGAGAGAAGAAGAAAGTGGGGGACAGACTCTTTTTACATATCAGCCCTCCTAGGAACTAGTAGAGTGAGAACTCACTCATTACTGGGAGGACAGCACCAACCCATTCATGAGGAATCTGCCCCCATGACCCAAACAACTCCCATTAGGCCCCACCTCCAACATTTAGGATCAAATTTCAACATGCGATTTGGAGGAGACAAATATTCAAACTATATCAGAGGCATTATGTACCAGTGTAAAGGTAAGAATAATTACAATAAACCTCTTTGGAAATGGGTAAGGCAGTCTGAATAATAATAAAGAGAGAGACCAATTGAGGTAACTTAAGCAAAGAAAAATTCATTTATTATTTTTTTCCATGTATGTAAAGTTCATGTATGTGAATTTTATCTTCTCAGCCAAACTATAAAACAGCAACCATGTTTTCATTATATTAGACATTGCTAGAATTGGTGTAAGTGCTCAATAAATATTTATTGAATGTATTCATGAAATAAGACTTCAAGGTCAAGGACTAACAAAACATTAAGAAAAATGTTGCATTTGAAACAAAGTTTCTTTGTTCTAGTGGCTTTGTGTTATTCATTTCAATAGATGACAAAGTTAGGAGGCACTGTGCTAATACTGTATTACTTATGGTGGTAGAAAAATGGAGTCCATAATTCTTGAGCAAAAGCTTTGTGTAGTCAGACAACAGATTACCTAATAGTGATTTTTGCTTTTTATAGCTAAACATTTTGAACTATACGAGTACCTTTAACATTTGAAATTAATTCAGGGAAAATTACTGTGTTATTGCAAATCTGGAACTCTCTATGCTTTAACTCATTAAAATGACAGACTTTATAACTCAATGTTTGCCCTTGTGAGTTTTCTTGAAAACATAATTATATTGAACAGAGGAGGCTGAAGAAGCTTGGTCTTAGCATCCCATATTTTCAGTCCTTACCATCAAGACAAATACCTCTGATGAGAGAATTTTTAGTGCACACTGGAGAGGAGGGTGACTGCTCCCAAGTGACATTTTTGGATTTTACCTAACAGACCACTTTGTTCGTGGAATAAAATATTCAATAGGATAAAATCTCTCAGGATTTATCTATAAATTTAAGGCAATTTCATTCAAAATTTTAGCAGAAATTTTAATTTAAAATTTATATGGAAATACAAAGAGCTAAAGATAGCAAAGACATTCATAAAGGAGAACAAAATTAGAGATGTATGCTACTGGCTAGAAAGTCTTATTGTAAAGCCACACTATTTAAAAATATTTCAGTATTTGTATATGGATGGTCAAATTTTCCAGTGGAAGAGAGTAGATTCTAGTGATAAACTAACACATTTTTGGACATTTGATTTATGATAAAAAGTGGTGTTACCAAAGCTGCAGAGCAAGTAAATTCTTTAAAAGTAAAAGCCTGGGTCAACTGGATAACCAAATAAAAAAAAGAAGAACTAAACATTATCCATTCTTCACATTATATACAAAAGTTAATTGAAGGAGAATTGTTCATCTAAATATGAAAAGTAACAACATTGTATCTAGAGAGCAACATACACAAATGTCTTTTTGATTTGGGGATACCTAAATTTCTTAAACAGGTCACCCACAGCATAAAACATACAACAATCATGATTGATAAACTGAACTGCATTAAAATTAGGAAAATTTGTTCATCAAGGGCCACCCTCAAGCCAGTGAAAAGTCAAGATGCATAATGGGAGATGTTTGCAAAACATACAACTCATGATAATCTTTTTCTCAGACTCTGTAAAGAGCTCTTATAAATCAATGTGAAACAAGACAACTCAATAGAAAAACAGGAAAATATTTGAACAGACACTTTACAAAAATGTAACAAAATGGCCAAGAAGCATATGAGCCCATTCTCGTTCCTGTTAATTGTCAGGAAGTGATAATTAAAATTCAAATGAAATACCACTTTACACGCATCATAATGGCTAAAATTTAAAAATACTGTCAATTTATTTTAAAAATAAAAATACTGACAAAAATATTGTTAAAGATGTCAAGTGACTGAAACATTCTTATAGTGATGGTGAGGGTGTAAATTAGTTTGGAAAATTGTTTGGCAAAATCTACTAAAGTTGAGCATATAACATAACCTATGTTCAACAACTTCACTCTTAAGTAAATACCCAAAGAAATAGGTACATGTGTGGATCCAAAGATATACCAGAATATTCATACCAGCATGTTCTCTCTCGAATGAATAAATAAATTGTAGTATATTCATATAGTAGAATGCTACTCAGCAATGAAGATGAATAGACTGTGTGGATGAAATTCACATATATAATATGAGAAGTAAGACAAAAAGTACATGTTGTATTATTTCATTGATATGAAGTTCAGAACTAATCTTTGGTGTCAGATGATTGACGAATGAAGGGTTATTAGGGTTATTAATGACGAAAGGGACATGAGAAGTTTTGTCAGGTGCAGTTAATGTTCTATTTTTAAATTTAGTTTTCAACTGCATGTATGTGTTCATTTTGTGATAATTATGATAACTTTTTAACCCTTCTGACATTTGAGGAAATTGATTGAATGTTCATGAAACTATCTGACCTTCAGAGCATACAAATTATTCTTATTGGCCATGTTGCCTCTGGGTCACAAAACATTTTGTATCTCAGTGCTTAGCAATAAAGGATCCCATACTGACCATCATACTACAAAGGAAGACATTTATTATTTATAAGTAAAATAAACTATAAATTTACATTTTATACCTGGTAAAATTGAGAGTGATCTGTTACTATCATCACCATCATCATTTTGATAGATTTGAAGTAGAAAAGACTTAGAGCAATTAATTTTAGAAAGGTTTCCTAAAACTTTATTGAATCAAATATGACTAGAGAAAAGTTGAATGCCTAGACTTTTGATTGGCTCCTATTCCCAGAAGGTTTCTGAAGAGTAATTCATAAATATATTTTCAGTAAGTGTTGTCACAATCTTGTGGTTTCAAAAAATGTTTTAGATTCTATCATTGACCATGAAACACTATTTTAAACTTTATTTAAATGTTTTTTATCTTTTCACATGGAGGAGACATTTGTACTGAAAGACAAAAGAGGAGAGAAAACAAAGATAAATTTAAAAATCACTTTTGTGGTGAAAATTTTAGATTATATTTCAAAAAATAGAAAAAAATATTGTCTTAGTCTGTTCGGGCTGCTATAATAAAATACCATAAAGTAGATAGCTTATAAACAACAGAAATTTATTTCTCACAGTTCTGGAAGCTGCAAAGTCCAAAACCAAGGCATTAACAGATTCAGTGTCTCTTGAGGGCCTGCTTTCTGGTTCACAGATGGTACCTCCTCATTGTGTTCTCACATGGTGGAAAGGGTGAGGCATCTCTCTAGGGTCTCTTTGATAAAAGCATTAATCTCAGTCATGAAGGCAGAGCGTCCCAAAAGCCCTGCCTCCTAATATCATCACCTTGGAGGTTAGGACTTCATCCTATGAATTTGGGGGCGGGGGGACATACTGTTCAGTCCATTGCAACTACACACTAAAATGGTATATCTACTTGGTAATATTGTGAGTATTTTATTTTTTTATTTTGCTTAGAGTATGTTTTCTAATTTTCCATAATGGATATGTAACATTAATTAGTTACATTATCATAAAAAATAAAGATTACAAAGATTAATATGCACATATGGTTGTTTACTAGTATTTGATTCAATATTGAGAAAATTTTGTCAGTATTCAAGAATAAACCTTATATTTCAGTGTACCTACTCTCCTGATTCATCCTAATGCTTTCTATCTTTTTGACCCACAGGAACAATTTTCTTTTGGGTAGGACTTGGCTGAATAAAGTAGAGGAAGGAAAATAAGGTAAAGAAAGTTTATACAAGCTGCCCTTGCATACTTGCAAATAGTGGCCTATAGATGAGTTGCCTGCATCTTGTGCCCCCTAAAATGACAAAAGAGTGTTCAGTTATCCTGCCTTTTCCAGTGATCACTCTGACATGCAACTAGTTTGAACACTAGTGACTTTGATATGCTGCTTTCCCATTCTATTAATAAAATGAGGGGAATTTGAAGAGATAATAGCATGCAAAATAAACAATAAACCAATTTTTCTACAGGCATACATTTGCCTATCATAATGCCTGATTTTCTGGAAAGATGGGAAAACTCTAGGCAAAATTAATTAGTTAATTTTTAAAATATAATTTAATATGCCAATTAAGTTTATTTTTTCTTCATAGTGTGAAACAAATGTTTTAATTTGCTATTATTAATCAGTCAATAGGGAATAACCTACTTTATTATTTCACTGAAAGTTATACTTATAACTAAAATTCCCTAAACATACGTTAGAAACATAATCTGAGAAAATAATATACATCATACCAAAAACAAACCATAGCCATCAAGATTTTATGCCAAATCTTCAAAGCCATAAAAGAATAAACTTACCTAGTGCTTATTATAGGGGAGAAATGATCATCTCACTATCTATAGGACTTCATATTTCCAGTGTTAAAATATTAAAAAGTTTAGTTTTGAAAAAATTCTTTATAATATTGATAAATTGGGAAAAATCACTCTGCCTTTGTGTTTGGTATCCACAGTTCCACAGTACCCATCCATCTCCAGGGATATTTAACAAGTATACTGTAATAAATATGAAATATAAAGTGGTTGACATCTTAAAAGAGATAATTAAGGCTTTTAATTTATGATCATATTAACCACTCAAAATTATACCTTGACATCATAATTTGTTGAAACATAATAATTTTAGAACTTTCACCAGATGTTTGGTTTATTCTTTTAATTATTACATGTTGAATTTTTTTTTTTTTTTGGCCTATGATTCCTTCCAATGTTGCCAAAATTTATAAAGTTTGGAGATTACTACTGTACTTAATCAATTTGTCTATAAGCTAATGTAAGTGGGTTTGGGGGATCTCAAACAGTAAGTTTCAGTACAAACTCTGATAATCTGGAAATTTACTAAATCTCCAGTACATTTTGTTGCGTGTTGGAAAGAGCACTTGACTTGGACTTGGAAGACTCGATTTTAGTCCTGGTTCAGTCACTGACTGGTTGTCCTCTGGAGGGTTGGGATGCATAGAAGCATTGGTGCAGATGTTTTCCTGTGAGCTTGCCATACTACACTAAGAGGAGAATTAAAAAAGTCACTCAGTACTGTGCCTATAATTAGTGATCTTGAGGAATAGCTAGCTATCCTTTACTTTTTGAAAAAGATGATGCATTTTACTAGACAAGATGGAATAGATTTTACAAATAGAAAGAGTCTAGGAAAATAAAAGAGTCTTACTCTAAAGGAGTTGAGTAATTAACACAGATAGGTAATGTACACTGGGCTTTAGGAAATCAGATTACTTTTTAATATGAGAAGAGCTATATTTTTTCTCATGACAAGACACTCTAAAGTATACAGTGGCCCAAGAAGGGAAAGTCTTAAAATGAAGTTTTATAAAACACAGATGAGGAAAAGAAGTAGCCAATTAATAAAGAATTTGCCCAAATAAGAAAATTGCTGATAAACTAAAATTTAAAATTAGGAAACAGAGGGCATATCATCAAAGAGCATCATCGATATTAGAGACTGAAATTTATTAGACCAACTACGAAAATGTATTCAAATATGTGAAAAAAACTAAAGAAACTAAAGACAATATATAGTATATGAGTAGAGTATGTAAAATAAAAATATAAAGGATAAACTCGATATCTCATAAAGTCAGAGAAGGCAGATGAGAAAAAAAGAATACTATGCAAGCTGTGTTTGCTTCTAACTTCTCCATCTAGTAGAATTACCTTCAAATTGGAAGGGATAGAGCAGGTATTATAAATATTATAGGATAATTAAAACATGAGATACCAAATAAGACAGTGAGATAGTAGACCTTTATAAATGTATACAAAGCACCTGTATTCAGAGGATTTAAGTTATAGAGTACTGAGAAAATATATTCATGAGACATGAACATAAGTATCTCAGTAGGTTTTAGGATTCCACTGGGTACAAAACATCTGCCAGATATCTAAACAGTAGCACATGTCGTTCCAGATTTTCAGACATAGAAAGAGGAATTTCATATGCTACTGTTAAATACATTTTAAATAAATTTAAAGTATACCTAGGCAAATTCTAGAAAAGATTTTTGTACAGATGGTTTATGAACATTTAAATAAAGATGCATTTTCTAGGGATGAGGATAAATTAACTTAGAATGTCATGAAAAAATTAAAATAGTATTTGTGTGTGTGAAAGTAGTTTGCAGACTGGAAGATCAGATGAACACCATATATATAAATTTTGTCTGGCATTTTATAAAGCCTTTCAGTACATATTTACTGACAGCATGGAAAGTGATTGTTTACATAGTAACAAAGTTTGGGAAATCATAATGTGTTAAATAAATGCATTGGGATAATGTTTATTAGTAAGTTAGTATATGGTGGGTGTACTAAAAGGATATGTAAAGAACTTGCTCAATAACTTGGACAAAAGAACGGGAAGCAGATTTTTCAAATTTCCTGTTGGCACATCTTGGGAAGAATTGTCAAATCAAGATGGAAAACATCTTGATAGGCTCAAGTTATAGGCGGAAAGTATAAGATACAACTTAACAGGAATACACATAAAATCCTGACATTAGGCTAATATGTGATTGTACAATTGCAATTACTGAATGTTAGAGTCTTTAATTAAAAGCAATTAATGTAGAAAGCTCATAAGGGTTTTGAAGGACCTCAAGTTCATTGTAAGGCAAACTAGATTTGGTACATAAAAGCCCAGTGAAGCTTTATAGTATTAGCAGCATGATAGCTAGAGCAATGGAGAAAATAACATTAGTGCTTTCTTCAGTACTTTGAGCTACATTTTAAGGTGGTAATTGGAAAATTGAAGTGATGAAAGAAACGATCAGAATGGTGAAAAGTCATAAAACCACATCATAGAGGGAAGGTGTGAGGGAAATTGTAAGGAAGGAAAGACTTGAAAGTATGTAATATATATCTTCTAAGAGCTGTGCCAGAAAGAGAGGAAAGGAGAGAGAGAGGGGTGGAGGGAAGGAGAGAAGGAAATAGGGAGGAATAAGGAGAAGAATGTATTTTTAAAAGAAGAAAGTTAAAGGAGTAGAACTAACATTTTAAATGCCTGTTTTCCCTAGGAACTCTGCTAGGTGCTTTAAAAAGACTTGATTCATTTATTTGTAGAGAAAGTAGTATGTTTCCATTTTGAAAGAAATATGGAGTAGATACATTATTTAGGAGACAGGACAAAATACAATGAACAGAAGTTAGAGAGAGAGAGAGAGTAATTTTGGATACTATATAAATAGAACTTCATAAAAATTATAGCTTTCCAGCAACAACAGGGAGATCTGCCTTAAAAAAAGTGTTATTCCCATTTCTTGAAGAGTCACAGCAAATTTGAAGCTTAAAGAGTATTTGTTAGAGGTGTTCTAAAGGCAGTCCTCATATTTGGAAGTTTAATAATGAAGTGACGACCAACAATGCCTCCAACACCAAAACATGTTGCCTCTTTATGTCAATGACCAGGGAAGGGTCTATAAATAAATAAGAGATAGTTTTCAATAGTTAACTTTTGATTATGTTTGTTATTGGGAAAAGAAGCCATGAATAATAAAAGCTAAAAAACATTTTTCAAATTATTAGTTTCCGTTTTTCTCCTCTTTTTATGCCTCAAAGTTTAAAAATTATACTTTGTGGGTTTAAATGTTCTTTTCTGTAATAATGATATTCCATTTTTCCATAGCACTTACTATGTAGCATGCATTGCTGAATACTGTAACCATATTATCTCGTTTAATCCTCAGAATAACCGTATGGCTTATTTAGCATCGTTATTCTTTTCTTACAAATGAAGAAAACAAGGCATAGAAGTTAAGTAACTTCCTAAGGTCTTACAACCAGTAAATAGGAAAACCAAGACACTGAGTCTGGGCTGGTAACTGTTACCCTTTGTTGCCTTTTATTTCTCTTTATATCTTAGTATAGCTGATGAAGAGTAGTGAAATACTCAAAACACTGATAAAAACAAAATAGAGTTTGATATGCAAAAGCAAAGACAAACTGATAACGTAAGCCCTTACTTATACAGAGTAACATATTCGGTATTTCAGATTTTCTCTATCTCAAAGACTTAAACAATAAGACAATTTTTTTCACTAAATTAAAATCTTATTATGGATGCTGTGTCCAATAGTGTGCCAGCATATTCTCTGGACAGACCTAACCACTGTATGCAACTAACAATGCTAAAAAGAAATCTATTTTATAATCATCTTATATGTATCCAGGAACTATCAAAAACGTAGGAAATAATCAGATACTGATAAAGGTAAATGGAATATGGAAACTAATTTTTTACTTAATGACATTTACTAAAATGGAATAACTTGAGCTCTAGTTTTGAAGCATTTCAGAATTCAAGGGTTAGGAAACCAAGCCCAGGGCCTACCCAATTTCAGGTGTCTAATAGAAGGTCACTACCATTAAAATGGTACCCCTAAAGGCTGTATCTACAGTCTAAATGTAAATTTTACCCTTAAAGAAAATTGCCTGTCTCAAACTCTGGCACTGAATGTAGGAGGAAAAAAAATCTCTTCTCAGAATTCATAAGTATGAGTTGCTCCTCACATATATTGCTACCAAAATTCACACTACATAGGTGGTGCTAAAGAAAAAATAGTCTGAAACTTGTTAAAATGGCATGACAGGCTTTATTCAGGAATATCATGATTTTAGGAACTACTGAAATGGGGTTTTACAGTAGGGTAAAAAGATTGGTCTCAACTTTTGAGAACAACAAGGAAAAGTGAGAATTAATAGTCAAGGAGCAGAGCGTAGCGGTAGAGGGAAGTGTCAGTAGATGGAAAATTACTAAGAGAAAACACCAGGGTAAAGAGGGATTCTGATAAACATATCTAACGTGATTCTTGTTGAAGGCAAGCCCAAGGAATTTGGTCTGATATTGAGAGTGAGCAGATATTGAGGATGGGGTTTTCTGGCTAAACTGATTTAACAGAATTCTTGCTAAAATTGGGCTCCTTAGGACATGCCCAAGGACAAGGCCTAACTGTAAAAGAGCTCAGAGGGTCCTGATCAGTTTCCTCAAGGAGAGAATGTTTGTCAGTAGATGGACTGGAGGTTGCCCAATGTCATAGGCAATATTTGAAGAGATAATGGCTAAAGGTCTTTCAAATCTACACAATTAAGAATTCCAATTATATAAAGCTGGAAAAATAAAAATAAAGTCATATCTATGTATGTAATACCAAAACTGCAAAATTTCTAACATAAAGGTAAGATATAAAATATAGCTAGAGATAAAGCTGCATTAAAAGTATCAGTTGGATGTTAAACTCAAGAGGCATGACATCCTCAATGTGCTGAGAGAAGCAGTTGTCAACCTGGAATTCTACACCCAACAAAATATCTTTCAATATTGTGAGTGAAATAAAAAGGACATTTTCAAACAAAAATTGTTTTCCACTAGAAAATTCTCATTAAAAGACAATTTGAAAGTATCCTTCTGGTAGAAGAAAAGGGATTCCCAGATGGAAGATCTGACACACAGTAAGAAAGGAGGAGTTGAGAAAGTGGTTAATAGGTGGACAAATATATGCAAACATTGATGTCTACATATAAAATAAAATATGAAACACCTTAAGAGATAAAAACTAAGTTGGAGCTAACATAAACAGCAATAATAGCACGTACATAGGCAAAGGGTTCTGGAATAAAAGTGTTCTAAGATCCGTGTAAGATCCCTACAGTTTTCAGGAGAAAGATTAACTTATTATTAAATTTAGATGAGGAAACCTTCAGTATCTCCATTAAAATTCCCAGGGTAACCATTAAAGAAAAATAGTAGAAGAGAAATTGAGTTTAAGAAAAATAATGCAAAAGAAGACGAAGAGAGTAGAAATTTAGAAAGTACAGGGCAAGTAGAAAATACAAAATAAGTTGGGAGGAATAAATTCAAGCAAAAGTATAATCATAAATTGTATAATAATTATATAATTATTATATAATATTATGAAAATTATACAATAATTATAGATTAAAATATAAATTCAGTATGTGAAATTAATATACAAATATTTTTTGAGTTTCAAACTTCATCAGTAAGTACTGAGAAATTATAATTAAGAGATTACTATTTATAATAAAAACACAACTACAAAGTTTTGGAACATATGTATAAAACATCTGCAATAATGGTACAAATAAAACTATAACCTTTTTTGCAAACTCTCGAAGAAGCCCTAAATAAATGAGGAGTTGCACCATTTTGTGTTTAATGATTTGGAGTATTCAAAGCAGAGATATCAATTCTCCTCAAATTGATCTACATAGATTCAATGCAACTTAAATCAAAATCCAAACAGAATATTTTCATTGAAATTTGTGGGTAGGTGGGAAGACTGACAGGCTGATTTTTAGTATTCATAAAAAGGGCTTATAAATATTATAAAGCAAGAGTTAAAAGTAGTCAAGAATAGAATTCTTGAAGGTGAACAGTAAGGTAGAGGCAAGTGGGAGACTTGCTCTATCAGATATTAAAAAACCTCTATAAAATTACATTAATTAAGAGAATGTGGTGTTGGCATAGGGATAAACACATTGGCTAATGAAATATGAATATAGAAATGATTTAGAATATAGCTGATGTTGCAGATCAGTTGAAATATGGAATTTTCAATAAATATTACTGAAACAATGGCTAATTATGTAGAGAAAAAATAATATCCGGTTCCACACTACATAGGAAACACAAAAATCTATTCTGGGCAATTAGAGATCTAAATGTAAAAGGGTATTTGTACAATCTTTAAAAGTTAATATAGAAGATTATCTTTATGAACTTGGGGAAGTGAAAAATAATCTAAACACTACACCAAAAATTCAAAACATACTAGCAAAATAGTAGAGGAGAGGTAGGATTGTGAAGGATGCAAGAAACTCAAAGATTATGGTAATTTTTTTTAAACACTTGGGGGTGGGCATTTGAATGTTCTCTACATTGTATTTCTTTATACCTGACATGTATTTTATAAATGCTTTTTTGTATGACATATTTAATTCAAAATATTTAAAATAAGTCATCTATTCTAATTGTGTCATGTTGCTTCCCAGGCAGAAACATTTATTTTATCACCAAAAAATGGGTCATATTAGAAAATGTTAAAGGAGTTGAGTCTATATCAAGCTTGTAAAAAGAAGGCATAGAATGAAAATGACTGATTTCAGTGTAAAAATAAAAATGAGTCCACTGATCACTGAGAAGTTGAGAACGTAAAATCACTGCCCTTCAAGGAATTTCAATATGATGTAAAAGAACCTGAAAATGTTAGAGAAAATATCAACTCATCTTTGCATTTTGTTAACCTTAATGGAAGTAGAAAAGTAGAGACAGTAATAATGTTCTTTCTTGCTACTTTATTCCACTCTTCCATGCCCATTAGTGGTTTTGTTCAAATTCCTTCATAGTTTTCAACTGAACAGTAAGGAAAAAAATCCAAAAATTATTTTTGGCTTAAGAAGACTCTAAAATAATATTCAGCACATAGTAACTTTTCACACAAAATTAAATTATAAGGTCTATTTTTTCTATTTCTTTGAAATTTTCAAGTATGCAAAGTACAATGAAATGAACATCACTAATGTAAAAATATAAAAAGTAAAAAATTAATTCAATAAATACTCTTGTACTCACTACTCAATTTCAGCTTTCAAAAAATTAAATATTTTAGGAAATTATGAGCCCTTGTATAATTTTTTTATTACAGCTTTACTAAGATATTATCCACATAGCATAAAATTTATGATTTTAAGGTGTATATTCGGTGATATTTTAGTACATTTGCAGAGTTGGTCAACTATCACCAAGATCTAACTTCAGGATATTTTCCTATCCGGGAAAAGAAACTCTGTAACCATCACAACACGCTTTTCCTGTCTCCTCAGCCTCTTAACAATCCTTAATCTTTCTATTATCTGTGGATTTGCCTGTTCTGAATATTTCATGTAAGTAGAATCATACATTATGTGGACTTGTGAGTGACTTCTTTCATTTAACATAAAGTATTTAAGGTTCATTCATGTTGTGGCATGAATTAATACTTCGTTCTTTTACACTGCCTAATTATATTCCATTGTATGGATATGCAATATTGTGCTTATCCATTTATCATTTGATAGACATTTGAGTTGCTTCCATTTTTGGGCTAATTATGAAAAATCCTGCTATGAATATATATGTAGGGGTTTTGGTATGGATATATATTTTCATTCTGTTGGGTATATTGAACAAATTTGAATTTTTGTATCATATTGTAACTCTTTCTATACCTTTTGAGGAATTGTCAGGCTGTTTTCCAAATCAATTGTGCCATTTTATATTCCTACCAGCAGTTCATGAGGGCTTCACTGTCTCCACATCACTGTCAATACTTGTTATTGTAAATTTTTTTGATTATAGCTGTCCTACCGGGCGTGGAGTGGTATCTCATTATAAATTTGATTTGCATTTCCCTAATGACTAATTATTTGGGCATCTTTTCATGTGTTTATTGACAATTTGCATATCTTTTTTGGAGAAATGTCAACTCAAGTTCTATGAACATTTTTAAATTGGGTTATTTTTCTTTTTATTATTGAGTTGCAAGAATCATTTATATATTCTGATACAAGTTCCTTATCATATATTTTATTTACAATATTTTGTCCTATTCTGTGGGTTTTCTTTTCACTGTATTGATATTGTTCTTTCACACAGAAAAGGTTTAAATTTTTATGAAGTCCAATCTATCTAATTTATCTCCTTTTTTCTTTTTCATTTGTGCATTATGTGTGCTTTACACTTAGTAAGTTTTAATTTGGGAAGTGTGAGACCTCCAACTTTGTTCTTTTTCAGGATTGTTTTTGCTATGCTGGGTTCTTGTATTTCCATGTGACTTTTAGGATGAGCTGATCAATTTATGCAAAAATGGCAGTTGGAATTTTGACAGGTTTGCATTGAATCTGTTGAACACTTTGGGAAGTATTGTCATCTTAAAAATGTTAAGTCTTTTGATCAAAGAACATGGGATGTCTTTCAATTTATTTAGGCTTTCTTTAATTTCTTTCAATACTATTTTATAGTTTTCAGTATACAAATCTTGAAATTATTTTGTTAAATTTATTCCTGAGTATTGTATTCCTTTTTATGTCATTGTAAATGGAATTGTTTTCTTAATTTTATTTTTGGATGGTTCATTGCAAGTGTATAGAAATATAAACATTTTTGTATATTGATTTTCTATCATGCAACTTTGCTGAACTGGTTTATTAATTATAATTATTTTTGTGGATTCCTTAGGATTTTCTATATGCAAGATAATGTCATATAAGAATAGAGATAGTATTAATTCTTTCTTTCCAATCTGGATGTCTTTATTTCATTTTCTTACCCAACTGCCCTGGCTAGAACCTCTAGTAGAAAATTGAGAAGTGGTGAAAATAGATGCCCTTTTCCTATTTCTGATCTTTAGTGAAAAGCATTCACTCTTTCACCACTAAGTGTGATGTTAGCTGCAGGTTTTCCATATATTACTTTTTTTTTTTTTCAGGTTGAGAAAGTTCCCCTCTGTTCCTGGTTTGTTGAGTGTTTTTTTTTTCTTTTAATTATGAAAGGGCATTAGATTTTGTCAAATATTTTTCCATATCTATTGAAGTAGTCAGGCCTTTTTTGTCCTTTTTTTTCTGTTAATGTGGTGTATTACATTGATTTTCATATGTTAAGCAACCCTGCATTCCCGGGATCAATCACACATGATCATGATGTATAATTATTTTTATATGTTCCTGGATTCAGTTTGTATTTTGTTGAAGATCTTTCTTTCCTTCCTTCCTTCCTTCCTTCCTCTTTCTCCCTCTTTCTTTCTTTCTTTCTCTCTCTCGCTCTCTCCTTCTCCCCCCTCCAACACACACACTCTCTCCCTCTCACTCTGCTGCCCAGGCTGGAGTGCAGTGGTGCAATCACAGCTCACTGTAACCTTGAACTCCTGGGCTCAAGCTTGATCCTCCTGGCTCAATCTCCCAAGAAGCTTGGACTATAGGCGAGCACCACCATGCCCAGCTAATTTTTAATTTTTTTTGTAAGAACGAGGTCTCACTATGTTGCCCAGGCTGCCAAGTGATCCTCCTGCCTTGGCCTCCCAAAGTGCTGGGATTATCCATGAGAGCCATCATGCCTGGCCTCCATCTATACTTAACACGAAATTAATCTGTAGTTTTCCTTTCTTGTGATGTCTTTGTTTTTGGTATTAGGGAAATACTGGTCTCAATAAATGACTTGGGATATGTTGCCTTCTTCTCTGTTTTCAGGAAAAGTTTTTGAAGCATTGGTATTAAGTATCCTTTAAATGTTTGGTAGAATTCAACAGTGAAGTCTTCAGGTCCTAGGCTTTTCTTTGTTGTTATATAGTTAATTTTTTAATCTCTTTACTTGTAGATCTATTCAGATTTCCTATTTCTTCTTGAGTCACTTTAGCTTGCTAGTGTCCTGTGAATTTGACCATTTCGTCTAAACCATCCAATTTGTTGGTGAAGAGTTGCTTATAGTAATACATTGTTAATCTGTTAATATTTCTTTAAGGTCGCTAATGATATTCCTGTCTTTTATGTCTGATTTTAGTAGGTCAGATTTTCTTCCTTTTTTCTTGGCTAGTCAAGTTAAAGTTTTATCAGTTTTGTTTGATCTTTCAATGAACTAACTTTTAAAAAAGTTTATTCTTTTATATATTCTCTATTTCATTTATTTCTTCTCTAGTCATTAGTATATCCTCTCTTTAGCTTTCTTTGAGTTTAGTGTGCTCTTCTTTTATTTCAGTTTCATAAGGTGAAAGTTATTTTAAGATCTGCCTTCTCTTTAAATATAGATGTTTAAAAGTACAAATTTCTGTCTAAACATTGCTTTAGTTGCTTCTCATATATTTTTAGTATGCTGTATTTTTGTTTAAAGTCATCTTAAAATATTATCTAATTTCCCTTGTGATGTCTTCTGTTATGCATTGTTTATTTAGGAGTCTGTTATTGAATACCCACACATTTGCAAATTTCCAAAATCTCCTTCTGTTGTTGATTTCAAATTTAATTTCATTGTGATTGACAAACGTCCTTTGCTTGATTTTCTTCCTTTTATATTTATTGCAACTTATTTTATGGCATAGCATATGGTCTATCCAAGTAGAATGTTCCATTTGTGCTAGAGGAGGATATGGATTCTGTTCTTACTGGGTAAAGTGTTCTATACAAATGTGTGTTATTTCTATATCATTTTTGATTTTCTGTGTTGTATATCCATTATTTAGAACAAGGCATTGATGTCTCCAACTATTATTGTTTAATTGTCAATTTCTTAATTCTTTCAGATTTTGCTTTATATATATTAGAAGCTTAGTTTACTTTCATGAACTTAATCTCTGTTTTCATAAAATTTGAAAATCCACAAGATGAATAAAATAAATTTCTGTTAAATAACTGGCTTAAGTCAAAATGGGATTTTAGTTTTACAATTATGCTTATTAGATTTAAATTAAATAAAGTAAATCAATTTACTACATTAAAATTTATTGACAAAGTACAAATAGTAATACTACTAAATCATAAGCAAAGAAGTATGAAATATTCAATGAATGCATTCAAATATTCATCTTATCTACATTTTATTGCTTGTTCCCCTTTGTCGAAGATCAGTTGATTATGTTTACGTGGCCTATTTCTGGGCTCTCTGTTCTGTTCCACTGATATGTTGTTTCTTTCAACAATACCACACTGCCTTGATTACCGCAGGTTTATTGTCTTGAAGCCAGGGAGTGTCAGTCCTCTAACTTTGTTCTTCTCCTTCAATATTGTGTTGACCATTCTGGGTCTTTTGCCTCACCATATAAACTTCAGAATTAGTTTGTCAATATCCACAAAATAACTTGCTGGGATTTTGATGAGCATTCCATTAAATCTATAAATCAAGCTGGGAAAAAACTGGCATCTTGATAATATTTAGTGTTCCTATCTATGAAGGTGGAATGCCTCTCCATTTATTTAGTTCTTCTTTGGGTTCTTTCAGCAGAGTTTTGTGGTTTTTCTCATATATGTTTTGAATTTCAAATTCTACTCATTCATTGCTAGTATGGGAAAGTGATTCATTTTTTATAATTAACCTTATACCCTGCAACCTTGTTATAATCATTTATTAGTTCCAGAATTTTTTTTGTCTTTTTTTCAAATTTTCTACATAGGCAATCATGTCATCTGCTAGAAAAGATTGCTTTATTTCTTCCTTCCCAATCTGTATACTATTTATTTCCTTTTCTTGTCTTATTGCGTTAGCCAGGACTTCCAGTATAATGCTGAAAAGCAGTGGTGAGAGGGGAACATCCTTGTCTTGTTTCTGATCTTAGTGGGAAAGCTTCTAGTTTCTCAACATTAAGTATGATGTTAACTGTTAAGTTTTTTGTAGGTGTTCCTTATCAAGTTGAGAAGTTCCCCTCTATTCCTAGATGACTGAATTTTTTTTGTCATTAATCAGTGTTGGATTTTGTCAAAGACTTTTTCTGCATCTATTAATATGATCGTATTATTTTTCTTCTTTAGCCTGCTGATGTGATGAATTACATCAATTGATTTTTGACTGTTGAACCAGCATTGCCTACCTGGGATAAATCTCAATGGGTTGTGGTATATAATTCTTTTTATATATTGTTGAATTTTATTTCCCAATATTTTGCATTTATGTTCATGACAGATATTGGTCTGTAGTTTTCTTGTAATTTTTTGACATTTTATGGTATCAGGGTGATGTTGGCCTCATTGAATAATTAAGGAAATATCACCTCTGTTTCTATTTTCTGGAAAATATTGTAGAGAATTGATATAATTTCTTCCATAAATGTTTGGCAGACTTCACCAGTGAACCCATCTGGACCTAATATCTTCTGTTTTGGAAAGCTATTAATTATTGGTTCCAATTCTTTAATAGTATAGGCCTATTTAGATTGATTATTTCTTCTTGCATGAGTTTTGGCAGGTTGTATGTTTCCAAGAACTTGTCCATTTCATCTAAGTTATCAAATTTGTGGACTTAGTTTTTCATAGTATTCCTTTATTATCCTTTCATTGTCCATGGGATGTATAGTAATGTCCTTTCTGTCATTTCTAATATTAGTAATTTGTGTCCTCACTTTTTTCTCCTTAGTTAGCCTGGCTAGAAACTTATCAGTTTTATAAATCTTTTCAAAGAACCAGCTTTGGTCTTGTTGATTTTCTCTATTGATTTCCTGTTTTCAATTTTATTGATTTATACTCTAATTTTATTATTTCTTCTCTTCTGTTCATTTTGTATGGAATTTGCTCTTCTTTTTCTAGTTCCAAAAGGTGGAAGCTTATGTGATAGATTTTAGATGTTTCTTCTTTTGTAACATGTGCTTCAATGCCATAAATTTTCCTCTAAACCCTGCTTTTGCTGAGTCCTACAAATTTTGATAGGCTGTTTTTATTTTTACTTAGTTTAAAATCTTTTAAAATTTCTCTTGAGATTTCTTCTTTGACACATGTGCTGTTTGAAAGTGTGTTGTTTAATCTCCATGTATTTTGTGATTTTTCATTGTCTTTCTGTTATTGATTTCTAGTTAAATTCCATTGTGATCTGAAAGCAGATATTATATAATTTCCATTCTTTTAAATTTGTTAAGGTATGTTTTGTGGCCCAGAATATGGTCTATCTTGATGAATATTTCATGAAAGTTTGAGAAGAATGTGTATTACGCTGTTGTTGGATGAAGTAGTCTACAGATGTCAATTATATCCAGCAGACTGATAGTGTTGCTGAGTTCAACTATGTCCTTACTGACTTTCTACTACTGAATCTGTACATCTTTAATTCACTTTTCAACTCAAACACACTGTTAAAAACTCTTACTCTGCTAAGCCACCAGATTTTGGAATGGAGCAGGAGATTTTTGTGCTCTTTGCCTAGGTTGTCTAACAATTTTACAAAAATTCTCAGATGAATTGATCTTTGTTTAATAACATTGGCTGTTTCTGTGGCATCACCCACATTTTTTTCATGTCATTTCTAAGAGACTTTGACACCACCACTTCTCTGTGAAGAAAGCAGTGTGTTTTGAAAACAAAGGTTTTTCTTTTTTCACAAAGGAGGAAAAAACTGCCATTTAACCAATTACTGATAGAGCCCATTAAGAACAGATGACAGCACAGTTTCTCTAAGAGAGACCTGAATTCTGAGTAGAAGCCAAACCATTAAATAGATCATGGCCTTTGTTTGTTTTAGGCAGCTCTTTGTAGCAGAAAAAGTTCTCTTCAATTTTACCAATCATATCATTGCTTCAGCATAATATATATTGGTAAAATTTTTGACTGATCATAACTGGATACAAAAGCTGTGGTTTTTTAGTTTTACGTGAAAGTGCTTTGGTATCATGTGACATGTCATTAATACAGTCCTCCCTCAGTATCCATAGGGTATTGGTTTCAGGGCCTCCAGTGGATACCAAAATACATGGATGTTCAAGTCCCTTACATAAAATAGTGTAGTATTTGCATACAACCTACACATATCCTTCTGTATACTTTAAATCATCTAGATTATTTATGATACCTAATACAAGGTAAATGCTATGTAAATAGTTGTGATACTATATTGTTTGGGGAATAATGACAAGAATAAATTCTGTACTTGTTTAGTACTAGTATTTTTTTGAAGATTTTGATCACAGTTGGTTGAATCCACAAATATGAAACCCATAGATATGGAGGCCAATTGTTCATTAACTTACTATACTCTTGGAGAGAGGATCCTTTTCTATTTTTCTTTTTACGTCTTGTGCAAGCATTTTAGTCATTATAATTTGTCACGTTGACATCATTATTTTCTCACCAATATTGTGAGTTTTCCTTTTCTGAATAATAAGATGCACTACTAAAAATCTAGTGCTCCAAACTTTTTGTTAAATGTTTTTACATAAATAAAAAGCTATTGAGTTGCAATAGCCTTTTAAAATAATATTCAATTTTTCTCAACACATGACTGTGCCAGTGTCTTTTTACTTTTGCTGGAGCCATTGCTGTATTTGAATTTGCCACAAATGAGGCACAATAGAAGAGAATAGTTTAAGTTACCAACCCGTTTAAAAGTTTCATTTTTTAATAGGCAACCTTCCTTGTATAAATAACCTTTATCTCACCCCATGTTGCACTGATGCAGTGAAATGATCCACAGGGTGGCTTTTTTTATCTTTAACCTTATCAGAATTTTTCTTTGGCCTAAGCCTAGAAATCTTCCTTTTCATTTCACACCTCATCTTTAAAAATAGCTACATTGGACTATCAGATATATTTGTATAATACAAACATTAATAAGTTATAAACAGGCATAATAAACAACTAAATGAAAAATCACATGTACACACAAAATAAATAAAATAAAAATAAGAAAATCTCCAAATACAATTCACTTCACATCTATAAAATCTTCATTTTGCAAGTTTACAAAAACAACAAAGTGGTATGGGAGGAGCTGAGTCACAGCATATAAAAATTCCCTTCCTTAGAATAAAAATTTCCCTGATTTTTTCTCTTCTAAATCAATCAGTGGAAAATAAGGGGAGATTAGGAGAGATAATTGTGAGGAGTTCGGCGGGGGGATGACTGACATCATTGGTTTACCACTCTTCCCTCTGTATAATACAACACTCACCAGTTATCAATGGCTTCCCTTATTTTGCATCAAATATTGGAAATGACCTCAACAAAATAAACTGGTCCTACAGTGCACAGTTGTACAAAACTAAAGGCTTCTAAAGAAATTACTAATGAGGCTATCCAATCACTACCCATCAGTGCCAATACTAGTGTCGGGTAGTGCCACATGGGGAATGCACAGTTGCTGCAGATAAGTGCCAGGGTGAGTGTTGGTCACCTTTTCACAGAGATACTAGATCTAGGAACATGGGCCCAAGGTCTGCATGGCAACTCAGAGCTCCCCTGTCCAAATGAAATTGCACAGCTTAGGGGTTTTTCAGAAAGCAAGACAGGTACACCATTCTACATTTATCTTTACTTGATAATTTCTAAAGAAACTGGTAATTTCTAAAGAAAGGGGACTCTGAGGTTGTTTTCTCAGGCTTATATCAGTCACGGCCAGAAATTAATCCTTAACTCAAAGTGCTTCATGAAAAATATTATTTCCCTAAAAATTCTTGTTTACTAACTACTGGCAAAATGGGTAAAAGTAGTTTCTCATCAAACAAAATCTCTACTTTTTGAATTATAACTGATTATAAAACTCACATATTTATATGACTCCTTGCTAAGACTGTTTGAAACAGCATAGTAAGCCAAAGTTCCCTTGCAATTATGCTGTGAAAACAGGAAGTTCTCCCCTATGTGATGCTTACTCATTTAACGTCAGTTTGAGACTTGAATTTTATGTCTGGGAACATAACTGTCCCTTCTAAAAAGGTGCTTACTGTGGCATATTTGATATCACCTTTATTGTTAATAGCATCAGTTAGAATTATGTTGGATATTGATTTATGAAACTCCTTCTTAAGTTCTCTGTATTTCAGCCATTAAAAGTCTTATTTACACAATTATCTCAACAGAATTCCTTATAACATGTTTCTTCATGATAAGTATACAACTATACACTTTCTAGTGTGTTCTAAAACTAACTGTTTAACTTCATTCACAGACATTATCCAAGAATAAAGTTTTCAGTGTAAGTTCTCTGTCACCCTGTGGAAGGATTCTACACTCATTGGTGGTCAGGGATCTGGTCTATTCTAACAGTGCCACCTGTCCAAATAATGGGAAAACATTTTCCATCGTTAGATATTTTTTCTAATCTTTTTTCCTGCTTCTTTTCCCTTCAGCATATATTTTCTGTCAAAACATGTGAAGAGAATGGAAATTCTTTGGTCAGCCAGGTTGCCTGTTTTTAATTTGGGCATAAAGTGTGGCAAACAAGCTAAATTGGGGTGGAAACTCTTCTCTCCACCCTTTCCTGAAACTGTAACAAAGCAAAGGTGACCAGGTTCCAAGTCAAAATGAGTAGAGACAAGGAAGTGCCAGTGAGCACCAAGAACACTGATTTACAGCCTGAGTGACGGGTCACTCCAGTTCAGATGGATGTCAGTTCTTCTGTCATCTCCTTGATGCTTTAATTTTCTCTTTGTAAATTTAATAACAAAAGCTATTTCCCCATTCTCCCACACATCATTCCAAAACACAATAAAATTCAGTGAGTCTGTGCTATAGAGTCTCTGGAATATCTCCTCCTTTGCAAATGGAAAAGTTAGTGTGTCTCCAGGACCATGTAAAAAGAACCTGCAGACCTTTTGTGGGGAAGAAGGGAGTGGTGATTAGGGAGGGGGGTTGTATGCCAGGGAATTTTGAGGTGTCGTCAATGATCTATTTCTTTACCTGGTGGTTGTGTGTATTCCTTCTGTGATAAATTACTGAGCTGCATATCTACTTTTTGAAGATGTTTCTGTTTGTTTATATTTATAAGCACATATAAATACATATATAGATGTATATAATTATAAAATTAAAAATGTGTTTATATAACTATAAATAATATGTAAAAATATACATATATAATTAAAAAACATGAATATGCACATAAATACACACATATGTGTATCTCTGTATGTGTATGTTATATGTATATGAATATATTTATCTCCCAATATAAAAGAGAAAAAATAGAATAATGGAATGGAAAGAAAATTTTATGCATATTAAATGCTAATAGTAAGGATGACCTGACACAATAATACAGCATATTTTTGTGTAACCATTCCATCAAGATAACATTAACAGTCACAGAAAATGACAAGTGTAAGAGAGTAAATAATTACTACACTATCAAAGTGAAGAGAACGTGGCTTTAAGATTAGGACATGATCTCAGGAGTTAGAGGACCCAAGTCCTCTTTTTCTCCTTATATTTTCCCTTTACGAAGTGACTTTAGGTAAATACATAGTTGAACTGGTTTATTTTCAATTTTCTGTCTATAAAATGGTATAATACAGTCTTTGTTCATTTTTTATTGTTTATAAACAATCTTGATCCCCCCGAAATGGAAAGTAGTATTCAAAATGTCATAAAGAAACAGCTAAAATGATTAAAACATTTTTAAAAGCACCTGCAAGTGTATACATTAAAAAAAACAAAACTGCTTAGTCTAGGCAACAAGAACTCAGCAGTCATGTTCTGCCATGCACAAGGTGTGCCCAACACCATCCCAGCCCAAGGATGTTTCTGCGCTTCTGAAAGTATCTTCTCAACAAGGAGTCTATCCAATTAAAATGGGACCTATTTTTGGATTACTTTAAAAACTCATTGCATCACAGAATTTCAAATATGAAGGGTTTTCTAGGGAACATTTAATTCAACAAACCATCCCATTTTGTATATTAATATAATTCAGGTCACTCTTAGAGTTTCCATCTTCAAAGTCACTCTTTTATTTAATATCATAAAAAGGCTCAACCCCATCCTATACACTACAAGACCAGGCATCTCTCAAAGAATTCCTGAAAGGGGTGAAAGACTTAAGTTCCCAGTCCCTGTCACCATCTGCTTCTCACCTATACCTTGTCTTTTATGATGTTTCCAAGAGTTGTAGCAAAGGGAAACGTTGCTGTTTTGGTTTCAATATCTTAAATAAACTAGAAAGGGTGATTTGGAGTTCAACAAGCAAAAGCAATGAGGAGGCAAATTAAAGTTTTAATTGGATGATATGAGCTCAAAGAAGCAAGTTGTTTTATTTGGTTCTTTTCCCATTTTTATTTAAAGTGGCACTGGGTAGGAGGAACAGAAGTAGGTAGGATGTGAGAGACAACACAGCCCTTACCTAAAAGTGTTTCAGGGGAAGTAACGACTTCATATGAGAAGCAGGAAGCAGAGGTAACATTCAGATCAAGCATAAGATTACTAAAGAGAGAATAAAAGGCTGTTAGGAAGGACAAAAATGGAATTTTATTAAGAGGAAAGGAAATGCAGAGGTCAATGAGGTTGATAGTAAAAGATAGAAAATGTGTTTACACTTTGGGTAGTAAATAATTGGAACAGTGAGTGATGTAGTTTTGAGAGTAACATGGGAGAAGAGATAGCTGGACCCCAATAGAATCCAGCTCTGAGCTGGACGTTCCTTCTAATCATAGTTTTTGGCCATACATTGTTCTGATAAGTAGAGAGGTAACTGCCAAACAAGAAGTTTTGCATGTGAGTAGAAGTAGAGGTGGGTAGTCTTGATGTAAACATTTCTTGATATTTATTCATGAGAATTTTATATTTTTAGTTCCTATTGCAAATAACTTTTTAAATTCAGTTTTCTCCCCATTTACTACTGGTAAGTGATGTGTAAGTATTAATCCTTATACATACATACATATGTATTTTTAAGTAGGTTCTACTAGGTTTTCCAGGTAGACAATTTTATCACTTTGAGAAATATTTTTTTTCTATTTTACATATTTATACCAGCTATTCCATTTCTTGAGTTATTGCATTGTATTACACACAAAAATAATTTTCAATAGAGTGGCCAACCTTAATTGGCTGTTGATTTTAAATAACATAATTTTAAGTATATCATTAATAAATATGTGAATATTAGACGTCCTTTAGAAAAAGATTTTTTTTTCACAAGTTAACCAAGAGGTTTTTTTAATCAGTTGATAGATGTCAAATAATTTGTTGACATCTATTAAGACAACCATAATTTTCTAAATTGATGTGTTTGTGTATTACAAATAGCTTTCTTAATATCCACATGTCTTAATTTCCTGGAAAGGAAGTATCTAATCATGGTCCACTCTTATTTTAACATATTGTTTGATTCAATTTAGCAGTATTTATTTTAGATTTTTAGTTTTCTGGTTTTTTTTTTCTTTTTTTTGCTCTTTGCCATCCTTACGATTAAAGATAGAAAAAAAAATACTCATATAAAGATAGGAAAAAAACTTGCTTAATTCAGAGGTACATCTTTGATAACTTTGCTCCGTTCCTTCCCTGGTCTCAAGGTTAATACTTCCTGAATCAATTTTACTAATCTTTCCAAACAAGTTTCTATACAAGAAAGAACAGAACCTGCATTATTTAACCAATATTTCTTATAGTAAATTAATTTACTCACATTCTGACTTAACCATCAATCTCTTGTGAACTTAAAATGTGAATATTCTAAAAAAGCTTAATGAGATGATACAAAAATCAAGCTTATGACTTTTCAGAATTGAGGGCCCTACCTTGTAGGATGGCCACCATAAGATTGCCAACCAAGAATGTTTACTGGCCTCTCCAGGCCACCCTCTTCTATCTCATACATATCTAATGAAAGCCCTGACTCCAACAATATATTTCTGTGATTCCATTGGTTGATGTAATTCAGGAACCAGCAATCTTTTTCTGTTAAGGTCCAGATGACAAATATTTTAGGTATTGCTATTCACACAGTCTCTGTTGCAACTATTTAATAGTTGCTTGATAGCACAGAAGCAGTCATAGACAATATATAAACAAATGGGGGTAGTTATGTTCCAAAAATCTTTATTTACAAAAAGACATTGGGCCAGATTTGCCCCACAGGACATAGTTTGTTGACCAATGATCTAGTTTATTTGTAATAAGATAAAAATTATTTTATTACAAATACCACAAGAGTTACATTTACCAACATTCAAATTAGCATTTATTTGACATTTACTATGGAGCAGGCACAGTTCTAATTGCTTTACATATATTACCTTAGTTTATTATCACATAAACCCTACCAATTTGGCACTATTACCACACCTATTGACAAATAAACACATTGAGAAACAGTGTGATTAAGTACTTTGCTTTCTGTTATACAGCTAGCAGTGATTTAGGTAGGTTTCAAACCTAAGGAGTTTTTGCCACATTTGAATTCAAAGACCAAACTTTTTTTTCTTTGTATCGTTCTTGACTTTAATGGAAATGCTTCTGTTAGTCAAAATTAACTTTTTGTTTAAAGTAGGGTTAAAGAAGTATCTATCTTTTCCATATTTTATTAAGCATTTAAGAAGTCAATATAGTTAAATTTTTTCATTGAGGTACCCCTATAATATTCTGAAATTTTAAAAAATCTTAATAAAGCAAGGAAAAGACCAAACTTTTAAGAAACACATCACCTTATTGGTTGGAAAGCATCAACCTGCTTAACTGAGAAGAAGTTAATTACCTAAATTGGAAATTTTCAACAAATTTATTTTTTAAAGTAAAAACTCATGTTAAAAAAGTCGTCTCTCTCAACTTTAAAAGAAATCAGAATGATGAAAACAAATCTGCTCACAATGCGAACATAGGATCATTGAATTAGGTTATTTTAAATGTTATTTCTCATAACAGTTTTTCTTAGAGTCTGGCTCATCATGACTAAGTGTTTACTTTTGTTTATATACTCAATGATTGTCTCATAAAACTTTCAGTCAGGTGAAAAAAAAGAGTAATAGAATAATTGCTGGTAAGCTTGACATTCAAGGAAAAGGGGGCATATTTAGAGGGTATTAGGTAATATTTTTCAATAATTAATATGTAAAAAATTTTGACTCGATAATTTTACCTATTATCTGATGGAAACATGTCACCAAGGTATATCTATAAGAATAGTCAACACAGAAATATGCTGAAAAATTGGTGACTATCTAAAGGTCAACCAATTTGAGAATGATTAAATAAATCAAAGGGAGAATAACCTTCAGAATGGTAGACTAAGGGCCTCCAAAAGACACTCCTCTATAAAAGCAATGAGAACACTGGCAAAAATAATCAAAATCAACTTTTTTAGACTCTGGAACTTAAAGGATTTTAACAATCTAAAGATTATTTATTTGTAAGAAAGGGTTGAATCTTGGTAAGAACTGAAAGTTTTGTGGCATTTTAACTAGCCCTATTTTAATCCCCCTTTTCCAGCTCTGAGGTAGCCTTGAAAACTACCAGCCTTGCACATATGGTAGCTATGAAAACCATCAGTCTAGCTACCTCTGTAGGGGGCAGAACTGGTTTAGAACTCTACCTCATCCTCAAAAATTATGAGCATTTTACCTATCTGGCAGCAGACTTCTCTTTATGTCTTGATTTGACCTGACTCAGAGTACTCTGTATAAACAACCTTATCACCAGGGCATTTGTCAGAAAAAATCAGTGCTTATTCTTTAGCATCATAGCTGCCTGAGGTGGCTTTACCCATTACAGCTAGTAGGAGGTTCACCAAAAAACTTAAAAAAAAAAATTCCAGGGAATGAATAGGCCATAGAGGGCTTTAAAAAGCTCTGGCATATTCTAGAGAATCTAGAAGGCCATGTGCATGTACAGGCCTGTGTACATCCCCAGGAAAGACCTGAGAAGGTCCTCATCCCTCACTTTTGATTTCAAGGCTCTGCATAAGCAAGATGTGAAAGTTAAAGCAGAGTTGTCAACTGCCTGCCAGAGCATTGAAGTCATGCCCTAACACACATACACAGATCCCCTTGGAAAACACTGGGAGGCTTACTACTTCAAATCATTTAAGGAAATCTGTGTTCTATTTACTACATTCTTCTGTCTTATTTGAATTTATTTTTATTAAATAATAATTAGCATATATGATACTGCCTTAAATCAAATCCCAACTTAATCACTTACTGTCAGTGATAAAGTGATATAATCTCTTTATCTCAGTTCCATTATTCATACAAGGAAGGTAATGACATTACCAACAACTCATAAAGTTATGGTTAGAACACAATGGACAGTGTTTGGCCCATAGTAAGTACTCAAATGTTAGAAATTATTTCTATAAAATATAAGTAATGTAGAATAGATTTTTAAAAGCTTTAACACTATCTGGTCACACAAAAACTAAAGAGTAAAAGTGATTTTTAAAATAAGACAAAGATACAAAATGTATCAACTTCTTAACCTGAGTATAGTTACCATTAAAAAAATTCAAATATATATGCTTATAGGCATTAATGATTAGCCTATTACTTATGAGTTACAAGCAAGCCTGGCAAAATCTTTTCAACTCTCTGTTCTGATTCAGACTCACCAATTCAGACTAAAAATGCTGTTGGAAAGTATAAAGGTTTTGAATGGAAAAGACAAAAAGCATCAAACTCTCAGTGTTTGCCTTTAAAATTGCCCGCATTTCCCATCTTTTATCTTATCTCTTGATTCTATTCTGGGAAACTGATGTTGACTTAAAACAAACAGTACGGGGAAAAAATAAGATCAATACAAACTAAGGGTGCTTTCTCTCCAACGTTATAATAATATACAGTTTTTTTCTTGGTAACTTATTTGAGAATAAAATTATTTGTAATGTCTTACTAACAACAGACTCTTACAGTCAATGATTTAGGCACAAGGGTGTTTACATTATGAACTAAATCCTTGTAGGCATCTTTTATAGGAAAATCCCTGACAATATTTTAATGCAACTGGAAATTGCATCTCTATATTAATCAAGCTTCAGTGATTTATTTTTAAAATTGCTTTGCAGCTAAGAACTAAAACAGAAGATACACTGATTTAGTCATTTAACAAGAAGAGGAAACAATGAATGAATATGTTACTAAACTGATATTTGCCATGTTATGTACATCATGTCGTGATACATAGCTGATTTTTAATGTATTTGCACACTTTATATTACAAATCTATCTACTAGAGGTTTTATATTATTATTTACTTATCCAATATTAAAGTTGGCATCCTTAAAAATCCTTTTTCTCCCAACTTGTAAAGTGTTGGATGGAAGCTACTAGTCTTTCCATTCCATTCTTCTCTTTCTTCCTCAAAGTAAGAGAAATGAATTGTGAGATATTTTGTAATTGGTGACTGCCAATTGGACTGAGGTGGAGAAAAAGACCTGAATGAAATTATTACAAACATAAATGGAAAAACAATAACTGAACATGTAGATTGTTCATTTAAGTATGGCACTAGAATTGATTTGGATAGGAAAACACTTTTTAGACTTTAATGTAAATACAGATCACCTGGAGATCTTGTTAAAATGCAGGTTCTAATTCAGCAGATCTAATTCAATAGATCTAAAATTTTTCATCTCTAACAGATACCCATGTATTACTGATTTGTTAATCCAAGGATAACACTTTGATTAGCAAGAGACTAGGATATTTGGCAACAGGATATTATTGAACACAAGTAAAGAACTAGTCTCAGAGTACAATTTAATTTCAGAGAGCTATAAGGAAAACTGGAGGATTATCATGTGACAAAAACAGAAAGGGAGATGACTAACAGGAGATTTAAGGTCTTAGATGTTAAACTCATTCCTTACTGAAAAGAAAAAAACATATCCAAAAGACACAGCCAAAAGATAAAACTTGGATCCATAATCTATTTAATTGTTTTCCCAAAAGGAAATCAGGTCCAAGAAACCTTTGAGAGCCAACATCTTAAAGCTTTAAATAGTAAGTCACAGATACGAGCTATTGGAAAATCCCTAAAGACAGTTAACATACAGCTAAAAGAAGTGGCATATACTATTTTGACAGAGTTGAAGAGGAAGACCAAGAAGATCAGTGAGGAATGACCCTTTCTACAGTGTGTTTTATTGTAGTAGTTACTTTAGGTAGAAAGCATGATCAGAACATTTACAGTGTTAAGAATCTAAGTGAAGGCCTAGGGCACATGATACAAAGTGAAAGGAAGTCAAGCATGACCACACTAAGCAGAATAGAAGTCTGGTTTAAATGATGGCTGATGAAAGTCTAAATATGTGGGTGCAATTACCGAGGCAGTTGGTGATGGAAAGGATTTTTTTTTTCAACAATGGGTAAATTCTTCCACGAATACATAGAAGACCCTACTGGACTGAATTTAGAGTATGCTAATCAATCAGGTATATGGGATTTAAAGCAGAGAGAAAGACGAGCTTGATGCCTGACATTTGGACAATCAACAAATATTTAAATCTATGGATTTTGTAGTAGACTGAATGGTGGCCCCAAAGGTATCAGGTCCTAATCTCTGGAACCTGTGGCTGTTACCAATGTGATTAAGTTAAGAATCTCCAGGTGGGGAAATTGTCCTGGATTATTTGGGTGGGCCTGAATGCCATCACATGTATCCTTATAAGAGGGAGGCAGAGGGAGATTTGACACAGACAAAGAGAAGGCTATGTTTGGACAGGGGCAAGGACTGGAATGATGTGGCTACAAATCAAGGATTGCTGGCAGCCATCAGAAACCAGAAGAGGCAAGCAATAGATTCTCCCCTCTTGATTTTGGCCCGGTGAAATTGAATTCAGACTTCTGACCTCTGTAAGAGAATAAATTTCTGTTGTTTTATGCCACTTCGTGTGTGGTAATTTGTTACAGCAGCCATGGGAAGCAAATAGGGGGTCCTAAGAGGAGAATATGAGGGCAATGTTCAAGGTAGAAAAGAAGAGTATTATGAGCTTGATTGGGGAATATGGATCACGAGGAAATGAAGATCATCATAAATAGATGTGATGAAAGGGTTAATTAGAATATAAAACTAATGTTGTTCATATTATATTGTTAAAATAATATTGTTTATAAATTTTTTTCCCTAGAAGAGTTACCTGCTCTAATCTCAGGAAACTATAGAAACTTTGGAAGTAGTTAAAAGTTTAATTTGGGAACAGAACATCAAAGGCACTAAATAAAGTGGCAGACAAGGCCTACTGACTTAATGCAAGAACGGTGACCCCAGAATTAGGATGCACAGATCTCATGGCTCTGGTATTTTACCAGCATTGGATCCATGAGTCTCTATTCAAGGGAGTGGGTCTGTTAGTGGGTGGGTTATTTTTGTGAAAAACTGGGGCTCAATTTCATGACGTAGAAAGTTTTGGTTTAATAGAAGTTAGTCTATTTCATTAACATTCCACCTTGGGGATACAGTCTTCCATGATCTAGCAGGAAGTCTGCCTGGTTTCCAGGGAAGCCTTGTATACCAAAGGCTCTTCCTGGAGTGTTTGAATGTTTTCTGCTTCTCAGCTGACCAATTTCAGCTGCAGAGCTAATTGCCATTTTTCATTTTCTTACCATCTAACTACACTGACACTCTGATTATTGCAAAGTTTTGTGTGTGTGTATGTGAGAGAGAGAGAGAGAGAGACCTGACTTGCCTACCTGTTGTAAAGGGCAACATGGATTGTGGTTTGTCTGTACATTTAGATATTATTATTATGAGGAAAGAATCACAGGCTGAGATACTTAAATTGTGCCCTAACCTCTTGGAGAATTCTGCGCACTGATTTCTATCTGCAGAAGCGTGTGTTGCTCTTCCGCAACTTTATTTATCTCTCATTCCTTTTGGCAAAAGTGTTTCACAGATTATGGTTTGTAAGTGTAGCTTTCTCCTAGTTTCATAAGCAATGGAGGTTTTTTCCTCTGTTTTCATTTGCTCTCTTGTGTTCAGTTTTTCTCAAGCAAAAGCATGAGGAATTTACTTTTCCATCTTCAACAACAGTCCAAATGCTTTAACATGCCTATTAGCTAATGGTTCTTGCAGCAGAGACTGATATATGTGTACCTTATTTTCATGGTCATGAGCATCATAGAAAGGGTAGTGTTACTTCCATGGGCTTGATAATTAAAAAGCTTTAAATATTGACTCCTCAGCTGCTGATGAAGAAGCTATCTTCTGATTTATGTGAGCAATAATAGCATTAGTGCCATAGTTTGAACAGAACCATATTCTCTGGCTTCTCATTCATAAAGTATCCTTTTTAATTGTAAACTGGAATGAAGATTTTTTGGGATCATTTGGGAAGTTAGCACAAGCTATAATTTCAAAGTCCCAGTGTAATATACATGTAGTGCTAGCGTTTGGTGAGAATGTAAGTCATAAAGATTGTGTTTCTATCTTTTGACTTATAGTTTGGTTCTGATTCATTATAAGGCAGTTCATATCTTCTGGTTCTACAACCTTAGTACCTTACTTTGAAATTTCCACTTCTATGATCATTAATAAATGAAATATCTTTAGGAGGAATATATTTAAAGGAAAAATCTCAAAGACAAAAACCTACACACAATATACCATTTCTTTCTTTCCTAGGACTGGCACAAACAATATGCTCTTGTCTATTACATCCTATGCATGTTCTTATTGTTGGCATGTTAAGGTGTTGTTTCATATGTTATATTAACTTTTATCTGATGACTATACTGTAGGATTTACCAACTAGATGAAATACCATAGAAAAAAATGAAGTTCAATATTCTATGTTTTTGTTCAGAAGGGAAGGAAAAATAACAATTTTATATTTTACCAAAAAAAAACCCCTCCTCTTAAACATATGAGAAATATGAGGCTCATGAAAGTAGGGACTTTTCTTTCATATCCTCAGTACCTAGAACATCAGCAGGATTATTTCAGCATTTCAAGCACTCAAATACTTTCAATGAAAGAATGAATGAAAAATATAATAATACTTAATAGCTATATAGTATTTTAATATTTAAAATGTATATTTAATAAATCACATTAATTTTCACATTTGAATAATAGATCAAACTTACTTTCAGCCATTGCTATTCTGAGGTCACAAATAAGAAAATTCAGTTTATGTGGCAGTACTGACTCATCATAAGTCCGGATGTTTCAACACCTGGTGCAGAGCTTGGCCATATAAACGTTTTTTTAAAGGGTGATCCCTATGACAAAAGCTAGGCGGTCACATGAAAATAATTACAAATATGATGATATTTGTCTATTGTGTATGACAAATGGACAGGAAGTGAAATGCACCACATTGTAAAGGGTAGCATCACTAATTGCTATTTTAAAATCACAAATAATAGCTGTTGCTTCTGATCCCTAGGGGGTGGCATTGTTTCTTTTTAAAGGACATGGCTTTTGTCTGAGCAGACACAAGAGCATGCTTCAAAAAGAGACAGAAAAACAAAGTGATTATCTCACTGTTCTCAATTAAGAAGAGACTAGTAATAAAGGAGAAGAGTTTTTAAAACAGAGGGAAAACAAAAGGGAGAGAAATAGCAACATGACTGTGGAACAGAGACTGGTTAGCTATGCTAAAAGATTTTTTTAAATGCAGCAACACAACCCCCCTCTTATTGTGCCACATCTTTATTTAAACCTACTACACACAAATGGCTAGTGTGCCTTGGTGGTCTGGGGAGGCCTGGGAACACTATATCCTATGCCCTGTGACCTGTGGATCAAGAGAAGAAACAATCACACGTTTTGAAATATGAGTGAATAATAAATAAAAAGCAACAAGACAGTAGTATAAGAAAAGATTTTAAGAATATAATTCTGGAATTCATGCATATCATGGGAAGCGCATTTTACTTCCTACAAAATGTGGAATAAAGTATTTGAAATAATTTTATGTATATCTCAAAGGATAGGCGAGCCACTGGCATCTGATCAAAAGATACAGGTAGTTACATAAGACAGTTTCCAGAGAGCTCAGTGGCTCTTCGGTCTGTAATGTAAAGCAGCTGATTTGACTTATTTGCTTAAGAATGGTTTTGGAGGAACATTCTGAAAATACATGAGATAAGTTTGGAAATGACATGCTCACTTCTTTTGGAAGTATTGGAAGATTAGGCTTTTATGGTCCAATGCTACACTTGAAGAGGAGCCAGTCAGATGGTTTACTTTATCCCTAGGGGAAAACCACTAGGCATTCATTGCTCAATGAGAAGCAACATGTACTAAGGACCAAGAACGTTCGCCGTAGAGTCAGACTGCAGGAGTTGAGATACTGGCTCTATCACCTCTAGCAATGAATTCTTAAAATTTTGTTTATCTTGGAATGCCGTTATTTTTGAAGGATTGTTTTCTGGATATTTCAAATGTTTGATAATCAGACTTTTTTTCTCCAGTACTTTGAAGATATCATTACAATGTCTTATGAGCTCCGTGTTTTAGGTGAGATGTCAGCCATTCTATTGTTTCCCTCCATATGATGAGTTGTTTTTCTTTCACTGCTTTCAAAATTTTCTGTTTGTCTTTATGTTTCAGCAGTTTGATCATGATACGTCTAGATGTTGATGTCTCTGTGTTTATCCCACTGGAGTTCATTGAGTTTCCTGTATAGATAGATGTTTTTCATCAAATTTGGAAAGTTTTTGGTTAATTTTTTCCTCAAATATTTTCCTGCTTTTTATCTTTCTTGTCTCCTTCTAGGATTTCTATTTTGCATATATTTGTAAATATATGTAATAGTGTACGACAGGTCTCTGAGGCTCTATTCATTTTTATTTATTCTTTTTTCTTTTTGTCCTTCAGATTGGATAATCTCTACTGCTCTAACTTGAAGTTAACAGATTGTTTTTTCTTCCATTTCAAATCATCTATTAAACCCCAATGTTGAATTTTTCCTTTCAGTTATTCTGCTTTAAAATCCCAGAATTTCCACTTGATTCTTTTAAAATAATTTTTTATTGATATTCTCTATTTGATGAATCATTATCTTTATGCTTGTCTTTAATTTTTTTAGCATGATAATCTTTAATTCTCTGAATATAATTACAATAGCTACCTTTAAGTCTTTGTGTCCTAAGTCTGACATATAGGATCCCGCAGAGACATTTTTCTCTTGACTCCTTATTTTATTGTATATGAGTTACACTTTCTTGTATACTCATGTTTTATAAATTGTGTTGAAAACTGGATATTTTTGATAACATGTAGTAGCAATTCTGAATTTTACCTTCCTCCCCATGGTGGTTGTTGCTCTTTTGTTTGTTTTCCTGACTCCTGGAGTAATTCTGGGCAGCTGCTGATGGTCTACTCAGATTTTTTTTCTTGTCTTTTATTTATTTGTAACCCTAGTTTTCTAAGGATTACCCATAGGTTAGTATAGATTAATAGTCAAACAATGATTGATTAGAGATTGTGTTCAAACACCTGAGCAAGTAAGTCTTCCACCCTTTGCTAACGGAATGTCTGCAGGTTGAAGAATTCATTCAAAGTTTTGGCAGTTTACAAGATTTTCCCATATGCACATTGACATAGACTCCATATGGGATGAATAGATAGTTAAGAACTTCTTCAGAGTCTTCTGAGTATACTCATATTCATGTGCATTGCACAATATTCCTGAACCCTAGGGATATGTGGGAGCTCATCAAAGCCCATATAGCTGTCTCCTGTTCTAGATTTCCCTGTTATATTTCTTGCTGATCTTCCAGACTGCTGGTTAGCCAACCAATATCACAATTTCAGGTTAGCTGTGATCTTGGCCTTCCCGATTTTTTGTCCCTTACATTGATATCATATTTGACACTTCTAGGCATGGGTTTTTCCGTGATTTGTCCTAAATCAATCCATTCTTCTCTGACAGGAACGCTGCAAGTTCCTCATTGCTTTCTTGGCCCTAGTAGAATTATCACACTATGAAGTTGAGTGTGGGGATAGGAGTATTCTCAGGCTAGAATCTTACAGATGTAGTTTTTCTTAAATAAACACTTCCCAATTTATTGAAGTCATTTAGTCAAATTTTCTAGTATTGACGTTTTTGGGTTTTAATATTTAATTACAAATAATAATTTTGTGATTTATAATTTTTATAATTATGTTTTTTAAAATTTATAATATAATTTTGTACAGCATTATCATTTCTTTTTGAGCTGAGGATTTCTGAGCTCTTGGCTCAGCTATTCTGGAAATCCCACCTCCTTGAGAAAGTATTTGGAATGCAATGAAAGTGAAATACTCTATAAATTGTACGATATTATATCACCAGTACCTAGAAGATAATTTATAACACAATGTCTATATTAGATCAAAGAAAATTCACAAATCAATAACCTCAGCTTTCTCCTTAAGAAAATAGAAACAAAGAGCAAATTAAATGCAAAGTAAGCACAAAAAAGGAAATAAAGATTAGGGTCAAAAGCAATGATATAGAAAACAAAAACAATAGAGAAAAATGCTTGTTTTTAAACAAAGATCAATAAAATTAATAAACTTTTAGCCAGTCTGATCAGGGAAAAAATAATACATGAACTAAAATTATCAGGAATGAGAGACATGAAATAATTACAGTGTCTACAAGTATTAAAAGGATAATAAGGGAATATTATGAACAACTTTATGCTAATAAATTTGATAACTTATACAGAAATAGACAAATTCCTTGAAAGACAAATAGTCAAAGTGCCTTCAAAATAAATAGATAATCGTAATGACACTATATCTACAGAAGATATTTAATTTATATTTATAAACATTCCCACAAAAATCCCTTCCAGGCTGAGATGGCTTCACTGGAGAGTTTACCAAATATTTCAGGAAGAAATAATACCAATTCAATATAACTGCTCCAGAAAATTGAAGAGGAAGGAAGACTTCCCAACTAACTCATGCTGTGAGGCCAGCATTAATTACTCTAACAAATCAGGTAAATACTGATCTGATACTAAAATCAGATGAAGCTATTACAAGCAAGAAAAGCTGTAGATGAATATTCTTCATGGAAATAATACCAAATCTTTTTTAAAACTTTCAGAGAATTTAGTGCAATATATAAAAATATTAATGCATTATATACAAGTGTGGTTTATTTTAGGAATGCATGGTTAATATGACATTCAAAATTATCAATTTAATTCACCATCCCAACAAACCAAAAAAGAACCATATAATCTTCTTAATAGAAGAAGAGAGAGCATTTGATAGAACCCAATATCCATTTCTGATTTAATTTTAAAAATCTGTAACTTTTAGCAAACTATAAATAGAAGAGTACTTCCTCACTTACAAAAAAATTTGTAACTAACATAATACTTAATGATAAAAGACTTTATAGTTTTTCCTTAAGATCAGGAAGATCACTCCCACCACTTCTGTTCAATGTATTAGAGGTACTACCCAATGCAGTAAGGCAAGAAAAAGAAATGAAATATATCCAGATTGAAAAGGAAGAATTAAAAATGCCTTTATTCACAGCTGATAATTATCTATCTAGAGGATTTGATTTAATCTAATTAAAAGCTAAAAGAATTAATATGTGATTTTAGCAAGGCTGCAGAATATGAGATCTACATACAAAAATCAATTGTAGTTTTATTTACTAACAATTAAAAGTTGAAAGTTGAAATAAAAAATACCATTTACTATAGGATCAAGAATTCTAAAATATTTAGGAACACATCTGACAAAAACATATGATCTGTTAACTGCAAAATATTGCTTAGAGAAATAAAAGAAAGTCTAAATAAGTAGAGATATGCTGTGTTCATGGGTCAGATGACTCAATATTCTAAGATGTCACTTCTCCCCTAATTGATACGTAGATTCAAGTCAACCCTGACAAAAAACTTCAGAAGCTTTTTTTTAGAATATAAATTGATCTTATAACCCATGTGGAAATGAAAATACAGTATTTTCAGTATTTGTTTTACAGTATTGGAAGCAACTTCAAAAAGAAGTTTTCCAAAATTTGGAAGATTAACACTACCTGACTTCAATATTTATTGAGACAGTGCTATTGTTGACATAAAGAGATCAATTGAACAGAAGAGATTCCAAAAATAGTCCTGCAAATATTTGGATAACTAACTTTTGACAAAGTTGCAAAGAGTTACTCAGTGGATACACTATGGTCTTTTTAACAAGTAGTGCTGGAAAATTTAGATATCCATATGTTAAATCATGAACTTCAATCTATATCTTGTACTATTTACAAAAATTAAAATTGGATGTTAGACCTAAATGTTGAATCTATGACTATAAACTTCTAGGAGAAAGCACAGGGGGAAATATTTGAAATTTTGGGTCAAAGGTTTCTTAGATAGAAAGCCAAAAGCATAGTCCTTAAAAGAAATACAACATTAATTGGCTCTTATAAAATTAAAAGAATTTTGCTCTATCAAATATCCTGTTAAGAGAATAAGCACACACACACACACGAAAGAAAAAACTGAGAAGACATTTACAAATAATATATCTAATGAAGTGCTTATATTCAAAATGTTTAAAGAACTCTAAAAACTCAATATTAAGATACTAAGTATTTCAATGAAAAATATGGGCAACAGACTTTTTTCACAGTTCACCAGAGAATATATACACATGACAAAAAAGGAAATTAAAATATGTTCAACATCATTCATTATTAGGAAATAATAGTTAAAACCAAAATGAGATACCACTACATACCCACTTGCAAGGCTAAATTTTAAAAGAATGATTATACCAAGTGTTAGCAAGAATATATTTCGAACTAGAATTCTCATTCTCTGCTGGAGGGAATATAAAATGGTAAAAGTACTTTGGAAAACAGTTTGGCAGTTTCTCAAAAAATCGAACATACACCTATTATATGATTCAACCATTCTACACCCAGGTATTCACCTAAGAGAAGTGAAAGCATATGTCTGCACAAAAACTTGTTCATGAATGGTCATGGCAGCTTTATTTGTAATAGTAAAAAACTGGGAACAACCTGTTTGTCTATCAACATATGAATAGATAAATAATTTGCAGTATTTCCATACAATGAAATCCTACTCACCAATAGAAAGAAATGAACAACTGATATATACAATATTATGTATTAATATCTAATTATACTGAGTGACAGAATCCAGACACAAAATATTATATACTGTAAAAATTCATTTATATAAAATTTTTAAAAGTCAAAGTAATCTGGTAGTGACTGAGGCACATCAGTGGTGGTTGCTTGGGGATTTACACAAGGTCATGAGGGACTTTTTCTTAAATTTCAATAGATGTAGGGGGTACAATTATTTTTTGTACCATGGATGAATTGTGTAATGGTGAAGTCAGGGCTTTTAGTGTACCCATCACCAGAATTGTGTATACTACTCCTGATAAGTAATTTCTGATACTTCATCTTCCACCCACCCTCCCCTTTTCTTAGTTTCCACAGTCCATTATACCACTTTATAATGGCCACATATGCCAATCATTTAGCTCCCACTTTTAAGTGAGAACCTGTGGTGTTTGTTTTTCCATTACTGAGATACTTCACTTAGGATAATGGTCTCCAGTTCCATCCAAATTGCTGCAAAAGGCATTAATTCATCCTTTTTAATGACTGAGTAGTACTCCATGGTATACATATACCACATTTTTTTAGTCCACTCAGGAATTGATGGGTATTTAGGTTGATTCCACATCTTTGCAATTATGAATTTTGCTGCAATAAACATTCATGTGTAGATGTCTTTTTGATAAAATGCCTTTTTTTCCTTTGGGTAAATACCCAGAAGTAGGATTGCTGGATCAAATGGTAGGTCAACCTTTAATTCTTTGAGGAATCTCCATACTATTTTCATAGAGGTTGAACTAATTTGCACTTCCTCCAACAGTGTATAAGCATTCTTTCTCTCTGCATCCATGCCAGCATCTATTGTTTTTGGACTTTTTAATAAAGGCCATTCTGACTGGAGTAAGGTGATATCTCATTGTGGTTTTCATTTGCATTTCCCTGATGATTAGTGACATTGAGCATTTTTCATATGTTTATTGACCATTTGTCTATTTTCTTTTGAAAAGCTTCTGTTCATGTCTTTTACCCACTTTTTAATGAGGTTGTTTGATTTTTTTCTTGCTGATTTGCTTGAGTTCTTTGTAGATTCTGCTTATTAGTCCTTTATTGGATGTATAGCTTGTGAATATTTTCTCCCATTAGGTAGGTTGTCTATTTGCTCTATTATTTCCTTGGCTGTGCAGAAGCTTTTTAATTTAATCAAGTCCCATTTATTTATTTTTGTTGTTGCTGTGATTGCCTTTTGGGTCTTCTTCATAAATTCTAGCCTAGGCTGATATCTAGAAGAATTTTTCCCACATTTTCTTCTACAATTCTTATGGTTTCATGCCTTACATTTAAGTCCTTTATCCATTGTGAATTAATTAGTAAGTGGTGAGAGATATGGGTCCTGTTTCATTCTTCTGCATGTGGCTATCCAATTTTCCCAGCACAATTTATTGAATAGAGATTCTTTTCTCCAGTGTATATAGTTGACTGCTTTATCAAAGATCAGTTGGCTGTATGTGGATGGTTTTATATCTGCGTTTTCTGTTCTGTTTCATTGGTCTATATCTCTATTTTTGTGCCAATACCATGCTGATTCAGTTACTATAACCTTGTAGTATAGTTTGAAGTCAGGTAATGTGATGCCTCCCGTTTTGTTCCTTTTGTTTAAGATTGCTCTGGCTATCCAGGGTCTTTTCTGGTTCCATGCAAAGCGTAGGATTATTTTTTTCCAGATCTGTGAAATATGACATTGGTATTTTGATGGGGATTGCATTGAATCTGTAAATCACTTTGGGTAGTATGGACATTTTAACAATGTTGATTCTACCTATCCATGAGCATGATGTGTTTTTCCATTTGTTTGTGTTGTCTGTGATTTCTTTCCTCAGTGTTTTGTATTTCTCTTTTATAGATATTTCAACTCCTTGATGACGTATATTCCTAGGTATTATATTTTCTTTGCAGCTACTGTAAGCAGGATTGAGTTCTTGATTTGGCTCTCAATACGACTGTCATATTGTATAGAAATGCTACTGATTGGTGTACATTAATTTTGAAACCTGAGACTCTACTGAGTGCTTTTATCAATTCTATGAGTCTTTTGGAGGAGATTTTAGGTTTTTCTACATATAACATCATATCATCAGCAAACAGGGATAATTTGACCTCCTCTTTTCTGAGTTGTATTCCTTTTATTTTTCTCCCTGATTTCTCTGGGCAGGAGGGAATCCTAACTAACTCATTCTATGAAACCGGCATCACAATGATACCAAAGCCAGGAAAGGACATAACAATTAAAAACAAAAAACAAACAAACTACAGACCAATATCCTCATGAACATAGATGCAAAAATCATAAACAAAATAGGACTTCATCAAATTGAACACAAAGTCTGTGTATTTCACTTGTAATCAGAAGCTTTTAAAAAGCACTTGGAACAATTCTGCAATAACAAGAGGATTTGGGAAAGTCCTAGTGCTGTACAATTCTTTAGAAAATCTGGCTAATCCTTTTTGTTAAGAAAGGAAAAGATAAACTGAACACTTAGTCCACATTCGACATTCCCTGCTTAGATAAGAAAAACTAAAGGTGTTGTTTATATGACCTTTTCTGGAACAAAAAGATCATTGCTACGATGAAAATCTTTCAGTGCGTAATAAAGATTTAATGCAATGCTTTAGTCTTTATGGCTTCATGAATGTAATAAATTTACCATGTTTTAGATATTACAATAAATTCTCTTAATTGGGTATCATTAAGTAATGAGAAGGTGTGGTTAAGCAAGCATTCTTAACAATAATGATGAAAGTAATAACATAAATTTATTGAGTATTTTATATATGCCAGGCAGACTATTAAGTACTTTATATACATGCACTCACTTATTCATCACAACAGCCCTATGAGGTGGTTGCTATTAATATTATTATCCACTTTTTTTTACTGAGCAAATATGATAACTAAATTTGAAAAATTCACATAACTGGTAAAAGAGGAAGGAGGACTCAAACCCAGGTCTTGGGTTCCTATGTTCCTAATCACCATGAGAATTTGCCTCCTCACTCATTCCTCCTCTCAACAAAAATGTCTTGAGCGCTTACCCTATGCTGGAGGTATAGTACTTAGTGCTGGATGTAAAGATGAATAAGATGTTTTTAAGAAGCTCACAGTAGGGCCAGAGTCACATATGTAAAAAACAAATACAGAAGTCTCTTCGTATTATAAATGAAATTATAATTTACTTCAAGTTAATTGAATGCTGTTTACTGAAGAAAACTGGAAAGATTTAATACAAAAATTGTTAATTTACACAAAAGTCGGAACCTAATGTGAGTGTATATGTTAATTATCCACTAAGATGAAAATTATAAGTAGTGAAATACATTTTAAAAATATATCCCATTATAGATGAGATACCACCATTCAGTTAGTATAATGTTTCCTGTAGGGGTTGGCTCTCCAGATGACTTTCAGAAGAGGTGCTTCTTTTGAGCTAAGATGCCACAGCATAAGAAATCTACTTATTTTTATATGCAAGAAGTACATTCAGTTTGGCTGGATTCTCATATCACGAGAGGTTCTTGGCAACCAATGTCCACGAGGGACCATCATTTCCATATTTCCACTGTCTTGTTCACTATAGGACATAGTCTCAGAGGATGAAATGGCAGACAATGTAAAGTGTTTCTCTCTTTATAAAAATAGTTTCCATTTATTCTATATTCCATTTTCCTACCTACCTCAGTCTAAAACACTATTCTGAATTCCATGTTTGTCATTCCTTCTATGCTTACATGCTTATTGCACATAGATATTCTCTGAACAAGTATAATTTTTTAAATTTAAGCTGTATTTATTGTGGGGATTTTTTTTAGCTTAATAATGTTTTTCCAAAACTCATTTATATGATTGCTTAGAACTTTCATTTTGACAATTTTATAATATTCTATTTTGTAATGCACCCAAATTTATTCATTGGTATTTGAGTTATTTCTAAGTTTTTGCTGTTGTCAACAGTGCTGCTATGAATTTCTTTTTATCTTTTATTGTACATATGGGGTGGTTTTTCTTGGCTTTATATTTAGGACTGAAATTTCTGCACCATAAGGCATAGAATGTTCAGGTTTAGGAAAAAATGCCAAACTGATTTTCAAGTGAATGTACCAATTTGCAACTCCTTTGGCAATATGTAAGAAATCCACTGGCTACACATCTATTTCAATATTTGTTATTGTCTGATTTCTTCATTTTTTAAAAAATAAATGTATGTAAGGGGTATCTCAGTGATGTTGATCTGCATTTCCATAATCACTAATAATTTTGAGTATTTATTTATATGCTCATTGCCTTTCATGGACCTTATCTTTGAAATTATCATTTATAACTTCCAACCGTTTTTATTGAATTTTTATTTTACTTTTCATATTGATCTATAGAAGCACTTTATGTTCTGCATACCAGTCCTTTGCCAGTTGTCTATAATACAGGTATCTTCTCCCAATATGTTTTAGTTTTTTAATTAACTAATATTCTTAGTTTTAATACAAATTTATCAATCCTTTCTTGCACAGTCAATGTGTTTTGTATTTGTTCAAGAAACTTTTCTTACTCCGAGGTCTAAAAGGTATTTACCTATATTTTGTACTAAGAAGTTTAAGTCCTTAATTTCTCTGGAATCTATTTTTATATACTATAAGGTAGAGATCTAATTTTATCTTTATTCATTTGGATAACCATGTTCTTAATTCTCATTTACTAAATAATTCCACCTTTACCTAGAGATCTAAAATGCTACTTCTGTCATATAACAATGTTCCATAAATGTTTGGGTATGTTTTTAGCATCTGTATTTACTGTATAGGCTATATTGTCTATCCCTGATCACATATCATACTGTTTTGATTATGAATACTAGATATATCTAGTAGGACAAGTCATTCATCTTGCACTTATTTAAATGAGCTAAGGTTATTTATTGATTCTTTTTATTCTTTCATGTTATAGATTTTATAACAATCTGATCAAGTTCAATTTTAAAAACCATGAAGTTTCCATAGGAATTTCATTAAATGTTTAGGTCCACTTGGGGAATATTGATTTTTTTTACAATATGAGGTTTTCCTCTTTATACATATGTTATATCTGTGCATTACTTCAGTTATTTTTAATAGCTCTAAAATTTTTATAATTTATCTGTAGAGATTTTGTATATCATATGATTTTTCTTAAATTTAAACTATTGCAAATGGTTTTTTCTCTATATTTTTATTTTGTAGGTGTTTGCTCTTGGGGTGTATATAAATGTTATTAAATTTTTATGTTCTGTCCTTTTGCTAGATTTATGGATTCTTTTGCATTTTCTATGTAAATGATAAAAATTATTATATTTCTAATTATTTTGCTTTCCTATCCCATGCCCCAGTATCTTTTTTTGTTTCTTCTTATACTACCTAGGACCACCAATAAAACATAGAACAGATGTGGTAATAGTGCACATCATTGACTTGTTTCTTACTTTTAAGGAATTGTTTCTATTGTTACCATATTTAAGATGATGTTTGCAAGTTTTTTTATGATAATTCTATGTTAGCCTTTGGAAGTTCCCACCTATTTCTAATTTACTCAGTGTTTTTTTTTCCTTTGGTATTACAATTGCATATTGAATTTTATCAAATGCCTTTTCTACATCTGTTGTGTTGACCAATATTCCATGCTCTGTGGATAGGGAATGTTGATTAGAACTCAGTTTGACTTCCTAAGAATGGTTCTTCAGGGCTTTTGGCTCTGCCCCCTGTAATCTTGGTTCTATCCTCTGGGTCATCGTTCTTCTATGAGAAATTGCCAATATTTGCATCTGAGTAGTATCCTCGGACTGCTTTCTCCCCATAAAAGTTTGGGGACAAGAGTCCTCTTCTCATTTTGAATAATTGCTATCGTTTTCAGTCCCAGATGGCACAAATCCTTTAAAAGTTTTGTGAGATGCTTGCATATTAAATTATAAATGACTGCTAGACAAAAGTACACCTATACAAATCTTTAATCCAGGTTCATTTCTACTTTGGGTTGAAAAGTCATGAGACAATGCCCTTAAACTTGTTAGAAAAGCTTTTATCTGGCTGAGAAGTTACAGGGGCTGCCTCTTGAAATTTCCCCAGGTCTTATCAGAAAGTCTTATAGTTGCACCATGGCTTAATCTGATCTCGTGTAGCTTGTGGAATAAAAGCCCTTTATATCTCCTACTTTATGGACTTAAATGAATTTCAGTGGTTAAATAAATGAAAAACCAAGAAAATATGATTATCAGGAAAAAGGTAGGCGTAAATATTTTAATATATCAACAACTGTGACTATAATAAAAGTAAAATTAACAATATTTTTTGTTTCATTTAAAAATGGCAATATTATGACATATTCCTCAATGACTCGCTAATTTTTCCTTTTAATTTTCAAATGTAAAAACGTTTGGGTAAGAAGATAAAGAACCTGATTTTTTACCTCCTGAATTATAAATTATTTTTGAAGGATCAAGCCACTCTCTCCATTCTTTATTTCTTCTATCAGCTTCTTAAATGATCAGTTATAGGACCTCTGCAGTATGATCAGCTCTATATGGAGAGTGATAGCCCACACTATTCCTATTGTACTTCTTCCTGACGAAATGCCATTGGACTGACTAAAGAAGGAAATAGGAGCTCATGTTAAAAAATGTGATCATTTTTTAGATGCTCAACTAGATTAGTTAAAGTGGGCCATTTTACATGCACTATTTAATTCTCATAATAATTACTGATACATTTAAAAATTCAATTGATGGCTTTTAAAACTAAAAGAAAAATCAATATTCATTTAAAGCCATGGTAGGAGAGACTGTTTCTGGATAAATTCAATATCTAAGGAAGAGACTCACAAATCTATTTAAATGAAAAGATCAGCCATAGAAAGTTAAAGTAAATCAAAAGCTAACCAGCCACAGCTGTTTCATTATCGCCAAGTAACAGGCAATCTTTGGCAATTGTGTGCTTATGGTTAATATAATTTACATGGCCTGTTTTTATTTCCCTGCCAAATGTCTGCAGAGAAATGAACTACCAAAATCTTCCTTTCATAATACAATAGAGAAAAAAACAAAAGTTACAAAACTTTTTCCAGAAGAAATTTATTTGTTTAACTTATATTTATAGGGTACATACTATGTGCCAGGATAATCACTGAAAATACCAACTCTGTCTAAATGGAAGGCTTTTCTGTGGGAAAAGAAGTGACAGTGAAGACTTTGTAATTCAACGAATACATTTTTATTGTAATTTATGATTATGAAACATTTCAGAAGTGCACCACGTGTGTACCAAGTGTATTCCATTATGAATACCATTGATAATGTAAAACATTTGCAAAAATCAAATGAGATATAAAAACTTGTTCTAAATGTGGAATAATGGTGAATTATATATGGGACCATTTTTTTTATTTTCACTAATCATTAGGGATTCAAATTCATGATCTTTAATACTATAGCAAGATGCTTATATCCTTTATGTCATAAGGAATTTGTTTATTTATTTATTTATTATGAAGCCCAAAGACTCTTGTCAAACTAATGGTTAGTTAATTTAAGTTGTATTTTTGGTATGGCATTAGTCAGCACTTTTGTCCTGAAATTCCTCTGTACTAGACTTTTTCTATAAAGGGCCAGATAGTAAATATTTTAGGCATTGTGTACCACACAGTCTTTGTGGCAACTATTCAATACTATCATTGTAGAGTGAAATCAACCTTAGACAATACATAAACCAATTATGTGTTCCCATAAAACTTTATTTCAAAAATAGGAAGTCGTCTAGATTTGGCCTATGGGCCATAGTTTGCCAGCCTATGCTATGTACCATAAGTTTATTTTCTTTATTATCAATCTTAAGATCTCTTTCCCTTTTTGTGTTTTTTTAACGTTATAACTTTTTATCTCATCTAATCCTTACTTATTCTTTTTTGTAAAATAACAGTGAAATGCAATTACAATTGATATTGTTATTATAAAGTGTTTCTTCATCTTACCATAATAATTACGTATTTTAAATCTTAATTCCCTGTAATTAATGATAATCATATTTTCTTAAGCTATTTTTATCACTACATGACAGTGTGCCTGTATAAGTTTATATATTTTGCTTATGGTAGCACTCATTGAAAACCTTAACTTTTAACAAAGTACAATATGTTGGAGCTAGATAGTATAATGCAACTTTGGAATATGGGATATGGGAAAGGTGAGAAGTAAAAGGATTTTTTCTGAGTTTAATTCTCCCAAAATTCTTCAAACAGAGCTTATGAAAATTCTCCTAACTTGTAGATTGTTGCTTTTTCTACTGTAATTTAATATTTTCTTATATGACCTTATTAATGCATTTCATTTCCAGTTATATTCATGGCCCGCATCAATTCTCACTAGGATTTCTATATTCTGAAAGTAATTTGTGAGCATTATTTCATTACCCTTGATAAAAATAGATGGTAAGTTTTTTTTTTTATTATGTTCTATACTTGGCTATAGAAGTTGCATGCTTCATAAAAAAGGATAAAGGAATACAAGATCAATCAGAAAAATATAATAACTCTTTTATATAAATGGGATATATTCCTTGACCTTTACATAATAAAACCTAGTGTGTGTTTGTAATAACTGAGGACATATTCCTGGACTCAGTAATTGTTATTTTCTTTAAAAATTATAGCATATTCTTTTGGCTAAATATTTTTTAAGTTATTTAGAAAAAGGAAGAAGAAAGAGTGACAAAAAATGCTTAACTCTGAGGGATATTTTTTCAAAAAATTATTTGTTTGATGTGCCTAGAAAATCATGACTACATGATCTGTGATATCACATTTTATAGTAGAACATCCCTGATTAAGAATATTTCAATATTCCTATGAAAGAATCCTTCCTAGTTTTTGCATTAAGAATTTTCAAATTAAAACAGCAAATTAATATAATTATCCTGGAAGAGTTATTTTTACAAAGCTTTCAGATTTCTGCCTTTTCCTATATATCTTTTGATGTTTAATTGTTCTTTATTGTATTTTTCCCAAGAAACATCTACCAAGATTTTATCTTTGAATAAAAACTAAGTTTTGTGTGCATATCCATATATTTATGTATATTTATACATATGTACAAACTATATATTATATTTATGTATGTACTTAATACATTCATTTTTATCATTATAATTGACATTTTCAAGATTCCTTCTGATTTTCAGTTGCCCCTTTTTAGTCTTTTCCTCCACAAATATTTTTATTTTTATTACTCTAATTATTTAAAAAAATATTCTTGTCTTTTTGTTCATAGTGGTTGGCTTTATTTTTTTGAAAAATATGGATTTTGCCCATCAATGACATAAAGTTTAACTTATCCATTTATATTTTATTTAAATAAAATGAAGAATTAATCATGTTTTTACTTGGCCTCGCTCACTCATTCCACTCTACCTTTGAGAAGAGAATCTGGGATTTTATACACAGGTAACTATTATATTTTATAATTATTTATTATCTTCATATTAAATTTTATAAACATATATACAGTAATTATTTAGATGGAGTTTTTGTTTACTAGATTTTGTTACTAGGCTTTCTGGTTCTTGTCAAGACCCCATTTTGAAGGATGCTACTGTTAGTTTTTGATCCCTAAAGGCCACATCGCTATAAGAGGTAGTGGAAATATTCTCCTGTTTCTTCTTCTTGTTGAATTTTACAGCCCTCTTTGTGATTTTATTAGTAAAGATTCCTTTGATATCTTTTAGATAATTAAATCTAAACTGAAATTTTAGAATTCTAACAATGTTGCATATACCTGTGCATGTTAATGAAAGTTTCAATGGAAAATGAAGGTGACAATTCAGACTCCGTTAGTAACTAACTATTACTGTATCCTGGAAATTTGTACTCTTTTAGATGGACTAGCTTAAAGTGTCCTGGAAGAGTCATCATAAAATTGTTTCAAAAATTTAAAAAACCCAATTACAACAAAAATAGTATTGTATTTCACTATTAGCTCTATTCTTACTTCAAATAGCACAGTTGTTTTTGGTCACATTGTTTTAAGTAACAGATTACCTTTAAGATAAAGCCTGTCTATTAGGAAAATATTATGGCCCATTTTCTTCCTTTAATATTAAGCAATTTAGAGAAAATACTTATACAGACGTTATCCCCTGAAAAACAATAAACATAGCTGTTTTGAATTATCTTTCTGATACATTTGAAGAAGTAATACAATGAATAAAGCTTATGTGAGAATCATATTATTTTGTACTCACCATCAAACTGGTACTAACTGATGAACACTTACATCACACAGGGCAATAACATTCATCAGAGGGCGGGCGGGCGGGAGGGGGGTGGAAGGGATGGGAAAAACTCTCACTGAATGGATGTGGGGAGCACAGTTTGGGAGACGACCACGATTGTGGCTCTGACACAGGCAGAACAGGGGCAATGTGTATGGCCAAAATGTTGTACCCCCATGATATTCTGAAATTAAAAAAAAAAAAAAAAAAAAAAAAAAAAAAAAAAAAAAGACCAACATTTTCAATCTGACTTTTGGATCTATATGTAATAAATTTGAACTATGTCCAACATGTTTTCAGGTCTCTAGGAACACAGTTGCTAAATGACAAACCAAAATCTAGTAGAAAGATAGTCTAAAGGAATAGCTCATGATAACTAAAACACGAGAAACATTTTTCCTACATTATAACTTAATGTGTTTCTCTCAAGTGTATGAATCCAAGTTCCTGATTGTTTTTCTTTTTAGCTAGACAGAGTTGATGCTGTGTGGTTGTTTAATTCCTTTGGAATGTTACTTTGAGATTGAGTACAGAGAGCACTTCTCTGATTAGGGGATCCTTTTGCAGATCCTTTCAAATAAAGACAGTTGAGCATATCTGCTGAATGACCCGTATGCTTACTGGCAAGTTACAAAGGATCTAGAAAATCGACCAGGATCACCAAGATAAGATAAACTATTTTTTCGTGAATTAGTAGATTTTTAAATTATTTTTCACATTCACAGCCAGTATTTCAGATAGATAGAGAATAGAAAGTGAAGATCAAAAATGTGAGGAATTGGTAAAAATAGATATTTTTCCATCATGAGATTATATCAGAATCTGCAGTTAAAATAGGATCTAGAGAAATTGCCAGTTCTTCAGTATTCTTATATCTGCTACCAGCTGTCTATGCCTCAAACATCCTTAGATCTGGGTTATTTCTACCTATATTCAGTGTGAAAAATTATCTCATCATACCCTTTACTCCAAATTTTAAAGTCACCTTGTTTGTACTTGGTACTTAGTATACTGGGCTATGCTCAGGAGAACGACATTAACAGAAAAATATAAGAGAACAGAGTTTTTGAGAACGCTAAGGGTACTACACATAAAAAGTATGGCTAGCCAGAAACACATTTCTGTTATTATTCAGGATCTTTACTATACTAACATCATTCTAAGCAAACGAACAAATCATAAAGTAAATTGAGTCAGAGCTATATCTTAATTTAAACTGAAAATTCATTAAATATTCCATTAAGTTGGATAAGGCACCTATATAAGAAAAAGTCTTGCTAAATAATGAACTCATTCAAGTTCAATAAGAAGATATAATGCCCTATTTATAGCATAATTTTTTAAAAAATTATGTAAAATAGAGTAAAATTTATATAAAAATTACATAAAATTTTCCATTAAAAAATTTAAAGTTCTATACTAGATTACATGTTTAAAAAAGACATGATGTAGTGCTACAGCTCTTTCAGAATTTGTCTAGCAGGTTTTCCAATTTTTACTAGAAAAATCCCCATGGAAGAAAAAAGACATGGTGCAACTAATCTGCTCAAAGAACTAACTCTTTCAAACTTACAGAACGAAGCTCTCTCTTGACCTGTATTCTCTTTCTTATAACAATTCTACCTCATTTGAGCCTCTTAGAAGTTCTGTATTTCTGTGATAACTCTATTTAAATTCCTCTATAAAGTCACCCAAACTTCCAAATTCATAAACACCAAAGAAAAAGTTTCAGCTGCTCTTCCTTGACCACTCAGCGGCATTTCACATCAGTCATCACTCTTCCTTGCCATAAGCCTCTCCTCCCTTGGTTTTTTGATGCTCTATTGAAGATCTTGCTCTGCTTTTCAGCTTGTCCTTTAAGTGATGTTGCTCCTCAGACTTTCTGCCTCTACTTGTCTTTGCTGTCTGAGAAATCTTAAACTTTCCTTCTGCTTTAGCTGTCACGACCCTGGCAACTGTGATGCAGAAATTGAGGGTTTTCTGCCACTTTATCCCTTGATACATGCCCATGGAATAAAATAGAATTCACTAATAAGTCTTTCCATGTTTATTCATTCCACAAATCCATCACCTTGCAAACTAGAAATAGGGTCTATTTCCGCATATGAAGTCTGAAATCATGGGCAAATCACCACCAAGGATGTGGGAATGAACCCAAAGAACTATAAATGATATTGCTTCTCACAGCGCCTTTTGCCAGGATATAGCTCACAGATGATTCAACAACTTTGCATTAAAGAATGACAATCAGGTACAGCATATTGTTGCCAGGAGTTCTAGGCCTTTCACATTAATAGTTGAAATAAAAGGAAAGCAACAAAAATATTGTTAAAAATGAATCAAATCCAGGTAACTTTCTGGCATGGGCAGCCTGTCTTCTGCATGTATATGTAAGATCATGTGTGTCTGTGTCTCCTATGTTTGCCATTTATACTCCAAATATATCAGTGTATTTTTGCAATGTATTTTTGTAATTTTAATTGCATTATAAATTTTGCCAAAGGCAAATTCTGGTAAGTTTTTACAAAAATTTTCATTTCACATAGAAATAAGGTTTTGAAATAATTATTTAGATAATAGTTAATGTTTAACAATGCTCAGATCTTTAAAACCAATAATCAAAAATGTCATTATCTGAAAAGTATATGTTAACTGTCACAGTGAAAAACTACAGATAGTATGTTGGCTGGGCTTCTGTGATTATTCATATCAAAGTAAAGATAAGATAGTTTATTAGGGGACCATGGAATTTAATGAGTGAAGACATGTTAGAATTTTCACTGAATAAAATTGTAAGAACTTATCATTTGTAGAGGACACTATTGTGTCAAGGGAGTATCTCTTTCTAAAGCTTTAATTTTTCTCAGTTAAATCTCTTATTAACATGTTTATCAACCAAAGTTATTATAAGAATTAAATTTCTACAATAGGTAACAAAGGTGCAGGAACAAGACTATTTTTTAATTGGATTATTCTTATCTCTGTTAAATTTTCTTCAAAATAATTTAAAAATACTGCATTCACCCAGAGGATAAAACATTCAAGCAGAAATGGCAAGATAAATATATGAGAGAAAAGAGGACAAACTTCTATGTAACTCGATAAATTGGCATATTTATTTGTTTTCCATTATATGTAAGATATTTTGAAGGATTATGAAAATGAGATAGAATCAAGATGATTGTTCTCTTCTTACAACAAGTGACTTTTAATTTACCAGTTAATTGAAATGTTTTCCCCCAGAGAAGGTCACAGACAATATCAACTATCAGACTTTTAGAGAAAAGTGTTGTTCTCTTGCTAAAAATTAGGAAAAACATCCTGTTACATTTAGTTTTATTAAATTACAAGGGGAAACTGAGCATAATTTTTAAAATGAAGAAAAACTGCAGGCAAGGCTATATTCTCTTCACTTATTTTTAATAATTTTACTCATTATTCAATGTCTCAGTGAGGCAACCATCACTGACCATTCTATCATGGAGAATGTTGTAACCAATATTAGAACTTGGAAAAATACCTTGAGGAATGAGGATCTGCATTTACATTGATACGTCCCATAAACAGAGAAAATGTAGGCGATTGCAGCCAGTCCCACCTTTAGGTCTTGGCAAAGGAACAGGCCAAGTGATAAGCTCACTGGGATAATGTGTGCCTCCCCCTTCTAAACCGTGTTCCTGGCACCAGAGACCCTGCAATTCCCTTACCAAATAGTGCTAACTCATATCCAAGTCCTGTACTAGCACCGTCCCTGTGTTCACTTTCATAAATTTAGACCACATCTCCATTGTGATAATACCTAGCTTATAGGAATGGCCAAGGAAAAGAAGTTGTGTGAGAGAATGGAGCTTGATCAGGTGTACAGCTGGGAGAGGGAAGAGCAGGCATGTGCGCCAGGAACCAGCTTTCCCTCTGTGGTCACATCTGTACCTTTGCTCATGCTGTTCTCTCCATGTAATGCTCTCTTATTCTCCTGGGCAATTTGGAGTTACCCTTTAAGGCTAGCTTACTTAGGCATACCACTAATTTCTCAGACAATTTATACATACTATTGTTATTGCTCTCATCATATGACATTGTGTTTGTTTTTTTTTTTGCTGTCTTTCAATTTCCCATTTGAGCTCTTAAATGCTGAAAAATTATTTTATTCATTTTTTCATAGCCCTAGTGGCTTCTCCAGTGCATGGACTAAATTATCATGTGATGGATGTTTGTGAATTCTTTTGAGCTAAATGAGCACAGATCATGTATTTAAATAAATTCTAAGATTCTAATCAGCTGTTCAGTAGGTGACCCAAATGAACTTATTGTGCAATATTTTTGTCATTGTGAAATTGCTATTGTAAATATCTCTCCTGGAGAAAGTGGGGTTTTTGTTGATATGATACCTTATCAGTTAAATTGGCTTCTTAGTACAGGAAAAAGAAAAAAAATGGCTATAATTAAGATAAAATTTATAATTTCAAAAAGTTATGATCAATTATTGAACTCAATAGTTCAGAAATCCAAAGGACGAATGCTAATGGAAATAAAGACAGTGATGTATTGCAAGTTTGTTTTTTAAGCTATTTCATGGAGATTTCATACTTGATATCATAATTTGACCATTTATAGTGAAAGGAAAACTCCATTTATGAGTGTCTTGTACTATTTTGTGGAAAACTGTGTCTTGTATTATTCTGTATAATTCTGCGAAAAATTGTCCTTGTGAAAATGGTAAGTAACCACAAATACAGTTTATTTAAAAAGTGTCAAGAAACATATTGATCCCTAAATATATATTCCAGTCAAACAATGATTTGAAATTTATGGCTCAATATCACTTTGTTGAATATGTCCAAGAAGGACTTGTTAAAGTTCTACTCAGTTGAACATTTTTTTTTATTATTTCAAAATATTAAAGGGGTACAGGTGTTTTTGTTACATGGATGAACTGTATAATACTCAAGTCAGGGATTTTAGTGTGCCTGTCACCAGAGTAGTGTACTTTGTACTAGAAAGAGAAGTTTTTATCCCTCACCCTCCCCACCATCTCCCCTTCTTAGTTTCCAATATCCTTTACACCACTATATGACCATGTGTATCCATTGTTTAGCTCTCACTTATTAGTGAGAAGATATGGTGTTTGTTTTTCCATTCCTGAGATACTATACTTTGAGTAATGTTCTCAAGTTCCATTCAAGTTGCCGCAAAAGACTTTATTTCATTCTTTTTCATGGCTGAGTAGTGCTCCATGTTATGTATATACTACATTTTCTTTATCCACATATCAATTGAAGGGTACTTAGGTTGATTCCATATCTTTGCAATTGTGAATTGTGCTGTGATAAACATTTGGGTGCAAGTGTCTTTTTGATACAGTGACTTCTTTTCCTTAGGGTAGATACATAATAGTGTGATTGCTGGATCAACTGGGAGGTAACTTTTAGTTCTTTGAGGAATCGCCATACTGTTTTCTGTAGGTTATATTAACTTACAGTCCCACCAACAGTGTATAAGCATTCCTTTGGCACTGCACCCACACCAACATCTATTGTTTTTTGATTTTTTAAAAATGGCCATTCTGATGGGGGCAAGGTGATATCTCATTGTGGTTTTAACTGGCATTTCACTGATGATTAGTGATGTTGAGCATTTTTTCATATGTTTCTTGGAAATTTGTCTTCTTTTGAAAAAGCTCTGTTAATGTCTTTTGCCCACATTTTAATGGGGTTATTTGTTTTTTCTTTATGATTTATTTGAGTTATTTGTAGACTCTGGATATTAAGTCTTTTGTCAGATGTATAGTTTGCAAATATTTTCTCCCATTCTGTAAGTTGTGTATTTAATCTGTTGCTTAATTCCCTTGCTGTGTGAAAACTTTTTAATTTAATTAAGTCCCATTTATTTATTTTTGTCATTGCTGTATTGAGGTCTTGGTCATAAATTCTTTACCTAGGCTGATGTCTAGGAGAGTTTTACCTATGTTTTCTTCTAGAATTTTTATAGTTTCAGGTCTTACCTTTAAATATTTAATCCATTTTGAGTTTTTTGTATATGGGGAGAGACAGGGATCCTATTTCATTCTTCCGCCTGTGGCTATCCAATTTTTCCAGCACAATTTATTGAATAGGGCATCCTTTTCCCACTGTATATTTTGGTCTGCTTTGTTGAAAATAAGTTGGTTGTAGCTATATGGTTTTATTTCTGGGTTATCTATTCTGCTCCATTGTTATATGTCTCTACCTTTATACCAGTACCATGTTATTTTGGTTACCTGTAGTATAATTTAAAGTCAGGTAATATGATGCTTCCAGATTTGTTCTTTTTGCTTAAGATTGCTTTGGCTATACAGGGTCTTCTCTGGTTCCACACGAAGCGTACAATTATTTTTTCTAGATTGGCAAAAAATGATGTTGGCATTTTGATAGGGACTGCATTGATTCTGTAAATCACTTTAGGTAGCAAATCCATTTTTGCAATGTTGATTCTGCCTATCCAAGAGCATGGTAGGGTTTTCCATCTGTTTACATCCTCTGCAATTACTTTTCATAATTTGTTTCGTAATTCTCCTATATGGGCCTTTGACCTCCTTAGTTAGATATGTTCCTAAATATTTAATTTTCTTTGGTGCTATTGTGAAAGATATTGCATCTTTAATTTGTTTCTCACCTTGATTGTTATTAGCATATATGAAGGCTATGGATTTGTGTGTATTAATTTTGTATCCTGAGACTTTGCTGAATTCATTTATCAGTTCCAGTAATCTCTTGGTTGAATCTTTGGGGTTTTCTATGTATAATATCATATCATCTGTGAATAGTGAAAATTTGACCTCTTCTACCCCCATCTGGATGCCCCTGATCCTCTGTCTTGTCTGATTGTTCTGGCCAGGACTTCCAGCACTATGTAGAATAGAAGTGGAGATAGTGGGCAACCTTGTCTAGTTCCTGTTTTAAGGGGGAATGCTTTCAATTTTTCCCCATTCAGTATGATATTGGCTGTGGGTTTATCGTATATGGCTTTAATAGTTTCGAGCTATGAGCCATCTATGCCTATATTGTTAAGAGTTCTTATCACAAAAGGATGCTGGATTTTGTCAAAAGCCTTTTCTGCATCTATTGAAAGGATCATATAATCTTTGTTCTTGCTTTTATTCATATGGTGAATTACATTTATAGATATGTGTATGTTGACCCATCCCTGCATCTCGGGAATGAAGCCCACCAGATCGTGATGAATTATTTTTTTGATGTACGTTTGAATTCGGTTTGTAAGGATTGTATTGAGAATTTTTGCATCTATATTCATAAGGGATATTGGTCTGTAGTTTTGTTTTCTTGTTGTGTCCTTTCCTGGCTTTGGTATCAAGGTGATATTGGCTTCGTAGAATGAGTTTGGGAGGATTCCATCCTGCTGGATGTTTTCAAAAAATTTCTGCAGTATAGGCAACAGTTCTTCTTTGTTGGTTTGGTAGAATTCAGGTGTAAACCCATCTGGTCCAGGACTTTTTTTTGTTGGAAGATTTTTTATTACTGCTTCAATTTTGGTGCTTGATATTGGTCTGTTTAGAAATTCTGTTTCTTCCTGGTTGAGCCAAGGGAGGTAGTATGTTTCTAAGCATTTGTCTATTTCCTCCACGTTTTCGTGTTTGTGGGCATAGAGATTTTTGTAGTATTCGAAGATGATATTTTGTATTTCCATGATATCAGTTGTGACCTCTCCTTTTTCATTTCTAATTGAGCTTATTAGAGTCCTTTCCTTTCTGTTTCTGGTCAACCTGGCAAGTGGCCTGTCTATTTTGTTTATCTTTTCAAAGAACCAACTTTTTGTTTTATTAATCTTCTGTATTGTTCTTTTGTTCTCAATTTCATTTAATTCTGCTCTGATCTTGGTTATTTCTTTTCTTCTGCTGGCTTTAGGATTGCTTTGCTCTTCCTTTTCCATTTCCTTAAGATGATTCATTAGTTTACTGATTTGTGACCTTTCTGTCTTTTGGATGTGGGCATTTAAGGCGATAAGTTTTTCTCCCAGGACTGCTTTTGCTGTATCCCACAGATTTTGATAACTTGTGTCCCCATTATTGTTTATTTCGAAGAATCTCTTGATTTCCATTTGAATCTCCTCCTTGACCCAATAATCTTTCAGCAACAGATTGTTTAATTTCCATGTCTTTGGATGAAGATGTGAGTTTCTGTTGGAATTAATTTCTAATTTTATTCTGCTGGGGTCTGAAAAGATACCTGGTATAATTTCTATTTTTTTGAATTTGTTTAGATCTGTTTTGTGGCCTAGGATGTGGTCAATGTTAGAGAAAGTTCCACGAGCTGATGAGAAGAATGTATATTCAGTGTTATTTGGGTGGCGTGTTCAGTAGATATCTGTTAGGCCCAAATGTTCTAGAGTCCTGTTTATGTCCTTTGTTTCTTTGTTTATTTTTTGTTTGGAGGATCTGTCCAGTTCCGTCAGTGGGGTGTTGAAGTCCCCTGGTATTATGGCATTGCTATTTATTATGTTGTCTAGATCTAGCAGTATTTGCTTTATGTACCTGGGTGCTCCTGTGTTGGGTGCATAAATGTTTAGGATTGTTAAATCCTCTTGTAAGATTTTTCCCTTCACCACTATATAGTGTCCATTTTTGTCCTTCTTTACTTTTATTGCTTTAAAGTTTATATCATCTGAAATAAGGATGGCTACTCCAGATTTCATTTGGTTTCCATTAGCCTGGAAAATTGTATTCTATCCTTTCACCTTGAGTCTGAATGTGTCTTTGTGTGTAAGGTGTGTTTCCTGGAGACAACAGATACTTGGTTTGTATTTTTTAATCCATTCAGCCAGCCTATGTCTTTTCAATGGGCAATTCAAGCCATTCACATTTATTGAGAGAAATGTTATTTGGAGTAAATTTCTGATTATTCTATTGGGTGCTGTCTTTTGTTTTACCTCTTGAGTCATTGTGGAATCTGGGTTCTCGAGTTTTAGCTTTTGCATAGTTTTACATTTGTTGGTGTCTGTTGTGCTGTTTAGTGTACAATGCAGGTCTAAGCACTTCTTGCAAGGCCGGTCTGGATTTTGCAAATTCTATCAGTGATTGCTTGTCTGGAAAAGTCTTTATTTCTCCCTCATATAAGAAGCTTAGTTTGGCAAGATACAGAATTCAGGGTTGGCCTTTGTTTTGTTTTAGGAGGCTGATGATGGCTCCCCATTCCCTTCTGGCTTGTAAGGTTTCAGCTGAGAAATCTGCAGTTAATCTGATTGGTTTCCCTTTATAGGTTACCTGGTCTTTTCATCTTATAGGTCTTAGGAGTACCTCTTTTGTGTTTACTTGGTCAGTCTAATAATTATGTGGCGTTGTGAATGCCTTTTCACATTGAGTCTCCCAGGAGTCCTGTGTGCTTCTTGTACTTAGATATCGAGGTTTCTGGCTAGGCCATGGAAATTTTCCTCTATTATTCCTTCAAATAGATTTTCCAGCCCATGCAAATTTTCTTTCTCTCTCAGGGATGCCTATGATCCTTATGTTTGGCCTCTTTACATAATCCCACATTTCTTGTATGCTTTGTTCATGCCTCTTGTTTTTGTGTTCTTTCTCTTTGACTGATTTATTTAGAGCATAGGAGTTGTCTTCTAGCTCTGAAATTCTTTCCTCTGCATGGTACAGCCTATTTCTTAAGGCTTTCCACTGTGTTTTGTAGATTCTTGAATGCTTCTTTCATTTCTAGAATTTCTATTTGATTTTTCTGCAATACTTCTATTTCTTTGGAGAATTTTTCATTCATTTCCTGCATTTTTCTTGTGGTTTCTTTGTGCTGGAATTCAATTTTCTCTTGAATTTCATTGAGCTTTCTTATAATCCATAAACGAAATTCCTCTTCTGTCATTCTACCCATTTCATTTGAGTTGATATCCATTGCTGAGGAACTGATGATTTCTTTTGGGGGTGACTTTTCACTCTGATTTTTCATGTTCCCTGAGTTTTTTCGCTGGTTTTTTCTCATCTGGCCTCTTGGTCAAGAGCTGGGGGTGTTAGGGCTAGTTTATGGCCCTGTCTCCAAGCCCTCGAGTTTCGTTCCTTGGCCGAACCAGGGAGAGAAGTAGTGGCCCGTATTGCCTTAGGTGTATTTTAGCACGTTTGGTGGATCTTGGGTTATCTCTGACCTGTTGCCTTCTCCTCTTCCTGGTGGAGTGTAGTCAGATTGTCCTCCCAGCTTGAGCTCTAACCTGGTGAATTGTATTTGAGGATGTGAATCCACAGCTCCCTAATAGCTAGGTATTCTGTTATGTCCATGGCAGACTCTGATCCCCAAGTTGGGTATGTGAAAGCCCTGCACTTTGGGAGGGGCCTTGTAGCTCCCAGGGGTTACTTTGACCCTGCTCCTCCTGAGGTGCAGGTAGAAACACAATTTCTTTTGGCTGCAGTGTGAGAGATGAATTGGGAAAATTCTACACAACCCAGAGGTTGCTTATCTAGCCACGTGTGTCTGTCCTTCTGATGTGCGCCTCCGCGTGATACTGGCTGATAGGGGGACCTCCAATTGTGCACCCCTTTTCCACCACTAGACCCCAAGGCGGGGAGGGTGGGCTCCTCTATCCCCAGCAGTCTCCGCCGGGGGGATGTTCCCACAGGGAGGGGGGAATAGTGGCCACTGGAAACGCTCTTGGATGATGCGAAATTCCCTAATGAAGTGGGCACTGTTATGGGGAGCTACTCTGGTTCAGCCTGTGGCTCCTGAGGTATTTGGTTGTCATGAGAACCAGCAGTTATACCAAATGAGTCACTATAGCCAGCAACCTTCAAAATGAGTGATCTCTGGGGTACAGGAGGGCTGGGACCTGAAGAGCGGGCACTAGGACCAGCACGTAGCAGACTTGTCGGAGGCCAGAGCCGGGGTAGCAGGACCAGATGGATGAGCTGTAAACTGTTTCCAATACACAAAGGTCCTGCCACTACAGTTCCAGGATTTCATCCCACCTGAAATCCATGAATGCAGCTGTCCCTGGCCACCAAAGGCATAGCCTGTCTCACTCCAGCGGATGAGCCCCGGGGCCAGGGTGGGGCGGAGCTAGAGACCCGGCTCACAGCTCCCCGAGGGCAGCTTTAAAGATGGCTGCCGCCACCAGCCTGGCGCACAGCAGGGCTCGATTGCGCCCAGGAGCGCAGCTTTTCTCGACTGGCCTGTGGCCCACAGAGGCAGTTGCCAGCAACCTCTAAGGGTGTGTCCTGCTCTCCGTTAAACTCCTGGGCCCAGTCCCGCTGACTTCTAGTGGCACAGTGCCGGCCTGTGGGTTCCCACCCACTGTCCCAGGAAGCTGTATCTCTGCCCGGTCCCTACCCTGCCCTGAGCGGTCCCTGTATTTTGCAGCTGAGAGTTCTGTTTGGCTCTCGCAATTGCTTCCTCTCCACAGAGCCTGCTGTCTCCAGCAACAGCTTTGCCCCAACTTGGGCTTCTCCCTGACTGAGTGGATGGGGAAGGTGCATAACCACTTGAGGATCAGGTCGCACTGCGCCGACCTGGTAAGCACGTTCTTCCCGCGCTGTGGGCTCTATTGTACTCTGTGTGCTCTCTGATCTTTGTGAAACCTGTTTTCTTGGGCTGGGCGTTCCGCATTGTTTCTCTGTAATTCACAATGTTGTTTTCGGAGTGAGCGGTCAGTGCTTGCAGGTAGCTGATGACGTTTTTCACCCCCTTCCCTGGGAGCCGTGTGGTGGGAGGACTCTATCAGACCGCCATTTTAGCCATTTTCCCAAACTTGCATATATTTTAAATAAAAAGAGAACTCTTTTTTAGAATAATATTTGTAATTTTAAAAAATATTCTTTTTTCCTATAAGAAAAGGAGACAGTATATGACAGGACAAGAGATTAAGGTTTTCCCCCAAATTTCCCCTAGAAACACCAAACTATAAAATCAAGACTGATCCAAGATATCAACTGGATCTCTATTACTCTTGGATGAATTTTATTATATTTAGAAGCCATTTTTTGCATATAAAAATCATATGTAAGCTGACATATTTAAACCACAATAAATACTAAAATCATACATAAGCTTCTAACTTATTTTGTGTGTAGTGAGATACTATAGATGGAGAGAAGATATACTTTTAAGGACCAGACATTTCTCATGACTGCACATGATGCAAGGGATTTATAGTTACAGAATTTTTAATTAGCAAAGAAAATTCACAAAAAGCTTAAATTTATAAGACTGTATGCAGCTTGTCAAATAGGATTAACAAAAGCATCTAGTGATCCAAAGTAAGAAAAGAAGGTAAAATTTAAATGAACTGGAGAACACTTGAATTAAATCAGCGTATCTCTCTTGTGAACCTAATGAGTTTACATTATAGGTATTCTTTGAGTCACTCCAGCAATCCAAAATTGCATAAGCATTCAGCTAGCTGTAATTTCATTTGAAATTATTTAGACTTTATATGTACTGAATGGCCAATGGCTTGTATTTTTATTTGTATAAATTAACAAAGATGACCTTATAATAATTATATTAGCACTCTATTTAAATTTATTTTTTAATAAGAAATTCCAAATTTCTTTCTAAATGAACTCAAGACTTAATGTGTACATGTAATGCCCAAAGTTTTATCAGTTTCACTGAAGACAGGTCATTAGAAAATTCACTCTTACTGTGGCCATACCACCTCTACCTCCTTCCTTTTTATCCACCTGAATAACAGTGATTTTTTTGATATGCCCACCCATCCTTATGAGCTCCATAGCCATGAAGGGATATGAAACTCTGTCATCCTATGGAAGGTCTAATCTTGACCAACCCATCACAGAGGACACTTAAAAAACATCTAGTTTTTTCATGGGCAAGAAGGGTATATTTGTGAAACTTCAGTCAAATTTCAGCAAATGGTGAGGAAGAATTTTAAATGTTAGCCATTCAACATGTTTCAGGAAGTATGGTAGCCTTACTAGAATTTTCAAACAAAAGGTGAATGACCATTTTGTGTTAGATGTCAAAAAGATTTTTATTCATCTTCTGAGGGTGATGCAAGGTAATTGTTGTAGTCTCTTGAAATCTAAGATTATGTTTCATAATATTTAGTTCTGATTCTTGGAGGAAAAAAATCCTTATCCACAGTTTTCACAGGAAGAGCCATCTGAAAAATATGGGCATCTAGATTATTTTACAGAATGTATATCTTGGCTGGAATGTATAACAGAGAATACCTTGAGCAAAGTCCTATGATGTAAAGATATCAGACAGGTTGGAGGGGGTAGGCCCATAAACAAAAACTCAGCACTAAAATCTTCATTCTAGATGCTCAATCTTGGCTAAAAGTCTTATCACCCAATGTCTTGATCAACCATTCTATTAATATAAAATGAAGGGATTGGACATCATTATTTCAATCATCAAATATTTCTTGAATGTTTGCTATATTTCATGTCTCACAGATACAAATTTTAAAGATATAATTGTAAAAGTATTTACAGTAAAGTGAGTAAAGCCCAGTGGGAAATAGCATTTCAAAGAAGGCTCCCTGGAGGAGGTGAACTCAGGATGTGAAGGAAATGGGGATTGAATCAGGGAGTGTATTGAGAACACAACAGCTACAAATGCAAGGTCTAGCACAGCTGGAAAGTGGGTGAAAGTGTGTGTGATGGAGTTGGAGAAATGGAGAGAAACAATGAAAAGTCCCTCTGAACTCTCAACTCCTCTGAATGTGTTTGCTATTCTCTTGACTTTTAAAGCTTTATTTATGTTTCAATTTTCCACTTCATTGTGATTTTCTTAAGTATAGAAACCACATTTTAATGTTCTTCTTTCCACTCTACCTTCCTAAACCTCCACCTTACTGCCACCATGTATAAGTGATTGATAATCACAGACTCTCAATAAATAGGCCTGTGAATGAATGCTATTCTCTTTGTCTCCTAGGTAAGTGTGCAGAGCTAAAGCTGAGGCACAAGCCTCTGGGCAATTAACTGTCCATTGGCCTTTTGCACAAACAGGTCTTGGCCCTCTTGGCCTCTACTCTACCCTGAAAAGTTTTGGTAGCTTCCCTCTACTCCCTCCAAACTTCCATAATTCATATTGCTCTAAGTGGAGAACTGGTACCATTCTTAAGGGACCTCAAGGTGAAAGGAGTCTTTACTGTGAAAATATTGTTTAACACCCTTCAGCCTCACTGGAGGCAGAACTTGTGCTCAGAGCAGCAGTGAGGCAATATTTGGAGGCTTGAAAAGTGAAGAATCCAAATGAAATTAAAGCTAGTTGCTAAATCTGTTTGATCAGACAGTTCTGTGTCTTGGGGCTTTTTTCTGAGAGATCTCTACAGTTACTTCATGTTGCTGCCTTGTTTTCAGACAGAATTTTTCCCATTATTACTCATTACTCAGTAAGTGGCTGACACTAACTTCAGAGAAGCCATATACAGGAACTATCCAGCAGTATGGCTAAGGTTGGTATACTGAGGCATAAGGTTTGTTGTTGAGTATTTCTGTCCTAAGCACATTAATGAATGAGTGTCTTTAAATAGACACTTGACAAACAATCACAGGAACTTCATTCATTTCAGAACCAATGAATTTATGAGCATCACTCATAAATCAACACACACTACATTTTCATCCAGCACAAGGAGTAGCGAATTCTCCATGTGCCAAGTGAAAATGAAATCTTTCATCAGCCCAGCTGTGTATTTGAGAAGTCATTTTTCCTTTGGCTCCAATTCATCCTGATGGCTTAAATATGCGGTCAGGTCCAAAGAGTCTAAATCAGGTGAAGTAATTTCCTTTTGAGTGGAGAGGGGAGGAGAAAAAATGATTTGTCCTATCAGTAGAGTATATTGATTTGGTACTAGAAAGAACAGAAGTAAAAGAAATGGGCCATATGTGTGAATCTTATTAGCTAACATTTACATAATTAAAGCTAGGGGGAAAATCATATCAGAGGATTGTTTTGGAAAAAAGAAAAGAATGACATCGGACATTGAAATGTTTCCTCACCGAAGACTTTCAACTACAATATTCCTCAAGTCTACAGAAAATGTATAATGGCATATGTAATGAAAAACTCATTTATAATATAGGTTATCACTTTGAGAAAGCCAGGTTCTACTTTTGTACTTCCTTAATAAATTGTCACATTGGGTGCATTTGAATTCTTACAAGACAATTTTCTTATCATTAATAGATGAAGGAAATGACAGTATCTTTTACATATAAGTCACTAGATATTGGTGAAGATTCCTTTGAACTTCCTCTGTCCCAGTATAATAACCACTGAAAGGGACTTTAGTATATGGATTATTGCATCAACTTTAAAGTCAAGCAGAGCTGGGTTCAAAGCTTGGCTCCACTAATATATCATTACAAGTGTCAGAAAACACAATTTAAACTAGCTTGACCAAGTAAAGGGAATTTATTTGTAATATAATTGAAAAATTCCAGGGAAATCTAGATGCAGGCAGAGCCAAATTCAGGGATCAAGTAGTGTTATCAGGACTGAATTTCTCTCCATCTCTTGGTATGGCTTTCTCTATTCCATGCTATGACTTTATTGGTTTGGTCGGAAATGGCTGCAGCTCCACCTTCTCTTAGGAGCAATCACAGGAACTTTCAGCCTGGAAGAGCAGGGGCTTATAGAACATAGCTTGGAATACATGTGACCTAAAAATTGAGGCCTATAATTACAGGTGACGTAAATTGATTCTTGGTGACAAAAATGACTTTTTCCTCCTGACAACAGTTTACTAACTGTGTGATCTTGGGTGACTTATTTAATCCACCCAAGCTTCAATTTCAATTGTAAAATGAAGATGACAATATCAAGTACTTTCTAAGGCATCTAAAGTTTATGTACATTTTTGAAATCTGTTTCTAAAGCTCTTGGCAGAATGCATGACAAATAATGAGTACAGAATAAAGCTGATGGAAAATGCTCCAGAAAGAGCTATGAATAGAAAAATGGGGTTCTGATCCCAGGACCTGATCACAGGACTGATGGTCTTTCTAAAGTAGAACTATATTTCTGTGAGAAAAAATGCATTTGAAAGTGTGTGGCTAAGTGCATGGAATAACTTAAACTTGCCAAAGAAAATTACACCAGCATTTATGAAAGATGTAGTATGTTTGGCAGAGAAAAAGAAGAAGGAAAAAAAGCTATGTTCCTGTTATATGAAAAATGCATCATTTGTTTTAATCCTTCCACCTACAGAGAAAAAGGAGAGAGTCAAGGACAAAAATATAGCTTCATGCATATGCATTACTTGGATACAGAATATTGGTAAAATTTCCTTGTGTCTGGTGGGGTCTTCAGCCTGATAGCTCAAAGAATACTCACTGGGCTAGATGATTAGTGAAAATGGGCAGGGAAAGGAAGGAAAAAATAGAGATATGTGCAGAATGTATTATTTTACACTGGCAAGAAAAGAGGGGGCTCCTGACCTTCTTGGGACCATGCTAATAATCTTATTCTGATTTCCCTGTAAGCCATATGAATTTCCACGAGGGTTACAAGAGGTAATTACCCTGATTAGGGAAATAGTTGAAGGTGGAATACTGATTCCAAAACCTCACTTTCTAATATTCCTATCAGGCCACACTCAGGGCAGATTTTCTGAAGACAGAGAGTAGACTATGGGGATGAAATATAATGGCTGTCCCATTATTTCAGCTGTACTCATGTGGTAAAGACAATAGAAAAAGTACAACAGGGCAGTTGATTGATTTCCTGTGATAGGCTTTGCACAATTTTCCTTTCATTTCTGTCTCAGAGTCCCATCAGGTACAATATGCATTTTTATGAGATGACATGCAATGTATATGTGTGTTTTTTGCCCCAGGGACATTTGAACTCATCAGCACACTGTCTGTCTTAGTCTGTTTAGGCTGCTATAACAAAAATAACACAGCCTGGGTGGCTTATAAACAACAGAAATTTATTTCTCACAGTTGTGGAGGTTGGCAAGTCCAAATCAAGAAGGCAATACATTTTGTAGTGATGAGGGCCCACTTTCTGGTTGCTGCCTGTGTCCTCCCATGGCTAAAAGGACTAGGGAGTGCTCTTGGACCTTTAATAAGGGCACTAATCCCATTCATCAGGGCTCCATCCTCATGACCTAAACACCCTGCAAAGTTACCACCTCCTAATACCATCACATTTAGAATTAGGTTTCAATATATGAATTTGGGGGGGATATAAACATTAAGTCCATTGCACTGTCATAATCAAGTATGGAGCAACTTGGAATTAGTAATTATCAAGAATAACTTAACATACTATATTGAAGATGTCCAAGTGATTGTATTTTCAGAGAAAGATGTTCAGAAAAGAGTATTTAAGGACTGTAGTCATCCACATGACAAATGAAGACTGGTTGATAAATTTCCTAAAATTCAAGGTCTGGCTCAGAATATAAAATTTGGGGAAATTACATGGGATAGAGCAACCAGAACATACATTTTACCTCTTACTAACTGTGATGATTGATTTTGGGTGTCACCTTAACTGGATTAAGAGACACTCAGATAGCTGGTGAGGCATTAATTATTCTCAGTGCTTCAGTAGGCACTGAGCCCATCACTCTTTTGCTGAAGGGAAATCCAGGTGGTTTTCCATTTGATTAGGATGATTGGGCTGCCCCAAGTGTGTCATCTGAGTTGGTGGACTGGGTAGAGAAGATCTGCCCTTAATGTGGGAAGGCACCAGTGGCCACTGAGGTTCTCGGGCCTTCAGCCTTGTACTGAGAGTTCACCATCAGCTTCCTCGGTTCTGAGGCTTTTGGACTTGAGCTGAGAGCCACGCTACTGGCTTCCCTAGTTCTCCAGCTTGCAGATAGACTATCATGGAACCAATTTCCCTAATAAATCTCTTCTCCTCTCTCTCTCTCTCTCTTTCTCTGAGAGATATATTTATATATTTATAGCAACTAACCTTGCCAATAAACAAGAAACCCATCCACTGATGTTATAGAATCACCAAATACATTATTCTCTTTATGCTTTAAATTGTGAATTATCTTTTAGAGTGATTAAAAGTAAGAAGAAAAATACCTCTTATATTTATCCTTCCAGTGCTTTCATATACTTTGTGTAGATCAAATTTCCTTTTGTTATAATATTTCTTGTACCTGAAGAACTTCCTTTAATATTTCTTGCATTGCAGGTGTGTTTGCAATGAGTCTCTCAGCTTTTGTTTTTCTGAGAATTCATTACTTTACCCATATTATCGAAGAATATATTTGCTGAGTATAAAAATCTAGGTGAGTTTTTTTCCCTCAGAACATAAAAATATTGCTCTATTATTTTCTGAATTGTATAGCTTCTAATGAAAAGTATGCTATAATTCTTACTTTTGTTTCTCTGTATCTAATAATTCTTTTTTCTCTGTATATTTTTAAGGTATTCTCTTTATTTTGCATGTTTGGAAGTTTGACTATAAAGTGTCTAGATCGTGTTTTGTTTGGTTTTGTTTGTTTTTTTTTTTTTAAATTTATTTATTCTGCTAGGGTTTTCTAAGCTTCTTGAATATATGGTCCATTTTCTTTCACTAATTTTGGAAATTTTTGGCTCTTTCCTCTTCAAATATTCCTTCTTTCCTGTCCTTATATCTATGTTAAAGTTTTCAATATTGTCCCACAACTATCTGTGCCTCAGAGGCTTCAAATTCCTGAGGTAGGCTCTGTTACCTTGTGCTTAGTATATGGCCTGAGATACCAGAGTATTTCTCTCAGTGTTTCTATTCTATTCTCAGCTTTCAGTAGTTCCTGAATGTTTGTGTCACAGAAAGGACTTTTTTTTAATCTTTCTTCATTAATAGACTGCTGGGCTCATGGTGGTGCAGCAAAGATGTTTTCAGTTTTACTTGTTCAGGTTCAATATTGTGCAGGGCTTGTGATCCTGCGCCTTGGATTAGGGGCTTTTTAAGCACTCCTGACCCTCCTGTGCTTGCCTCTATTTTGTGTCGATGCAGGAGCCTGGGACCAAGTGATTTTCCTGCTCCTCTCCTGGGGCAGAGGGCTTTTTCTTGTACCCTTCCCGAGAAGCAATGGCTCTTTCTCTGAGTCCTGGGGTTGGGAGGATGTGAGTCCCCTCGCAAGACCTGTATGCTTTTATAATGTATGAGAGTAGAATACAGAAAAGCAGATGGTGTTTGGTGCCAGACCCAAGTAGCAGTTTATAACTATTTGTGCACCTGCATCATGGAGGGGACACTTTCCAACCTCCTGCCTTTTTGTGGGCACTGAGTAGAGGCCTGTGGAAAAGAGCTTACTAGTGAGCATGGCCTGCTCTTCTGACTGGCGCTCTCAGTTATTCTAAGCTGATTTGCCAGCCCTGGTTAGTTGGCCTACCTACTGCACAGCTGTAAAGGATGGGCTATAGTCTATTGCAGAGGATGGACCTGTTGCTCTGAACACACAGGGAATCTAAGAGGAGAACCTTTCTCGTACCCTTGTGCTCAAAGAGGAATATGTGGCTTAATTAACATTAATATGGTTTAAGACATAAATTTTCAAAGTTTTCAGCAGCATAAACCCTTTTTCAAAAAGTTGTTAAGTGGAATCCCCAAAACCAAGAGTAAAAAGAATTTTATTGATATTATTTTGCCACACAGGATTAAATATATAATATTTGCTTATTAAAAAGTAAATGAAAACAATAAGTTTGGTTTTTGATGAACACAGGCATTTAAAATTTGGAGTCTTGGGCAATGGTTAAATCTAGTATGTGCATCCAAATCTCATATACATGGACAAGTGGGTGGTTAAGGTAAAATATTTTTAGTAGTTTGGGAATCTTAGGATATTCTTCGGTTAAACAGAACCAGCAAAAAAATTTTCTCCTTGAAAACTGCAAAAATATGAAGAAATCTGACATAAAACTAGCATACTTATCATCTTTAATGTGCTAAACTATGCTGCATAACATATTTGTGTTTTAAATACATTTTAATAATATATTTATAAAGGTTCTTAGTAAAATTTGAATTATATTTTGTGAAATCCTGAACTGCCACTAGAAACCTAAGATCCACCTGAATCATTGGTATAAAGAAAGATTTATCCATAAATCCATTGAAATAAATAGCATATGTATAATTTTTAATTAGTATGATGGGGGTAACTAGTTCCCAGATTTTGCGGGGAGCAGTGTTCAAACCTTTATTTTTGAGCCATGTAATGTTTTCTTTTTAAAACTTTTATCTTTAATTCACAAATAATAATTGTGTATATTTATGGGTGCAATGTGATGTTTTGATACATGTTTACAATATACAATGATTAAATCATGATAATTAACAAATCAAACCTATCATTTTGTGGTAAATATTTAAAATCTATTCTTTTAGTAATTTTGAAATATACAATGCATTATAATTTATTATAGTCACTATTTGTGCAATAGATCACTAAATCTTATTTTTCCTGCTTTACCCTTTTATCAACATCTTCCCTTACCCCCTCCTCCAGCCTCTGGTAACCACAATTCTACCCTCTATTTCTATGAGTTCAACTTTTTAGATTCCATATAGAAGTGAGATCATGAAGTATTTGCCTTTCTGTGCCTGGCTTGTTACATTTAGCATAATGTCCTCTAGGTTAGTCCATGCTGTTGCAAATGACAGGATTTCCCTCCTTTTTAAGGCTGAATAGTCTTCCATGGTGTATGTATACCACATTTTCATTATCCATTCACGTGGTGATGAACACCTTGGTTGCTTCCATATCTTAGCTATTATGAATAATGCTTCAATAAACATGGGTACAGGTATCTCTTCATCAGCCAGATATTTTAAATGAGCCTCAATAACTAGTTTTCTCTCACATTTTCCTTTAACTGAATACATTAGTTGCTATTTTAGAAGATTCAAAGAAGCTTTGAAAGAAATTTAGCTTCATAATGCCAACTAAAATAGTTACTAATATCTTTTGGCCAATTGAGCCATTAAATCACTTTGGTAAGAACATATAAGAAATTTTTTTTGTACAATTAAATTTTCCTAAAGCCAGGCTTTTTGAAAACAACTCTCAGAATCAGAAATAAAAATCTGTTTTTTTGTGGCATCAAAACCACGCAAGATGTGACAGAGGCAAATCTTTAAAATGATCATGTTGATACCTAGAACATTTCTATTTCAAAAACAGGCTTATCCATAGAAGATTATATTTTAGTTTTCCAAACTCATTGCTGTAAATCCAATCTCTACCAAAATGAGAACGTTTTAATCTCTCCACAATACACTCTGCCTGGAGATTTAGGCACCTTTCAAGTATAAAGCGATTAGCATTCAAACATTTTTTCTTTCCAACAAAAGCTTCTGGACAAATTGATGTGTAAATTGAACAAATGATCAGTTCCATCTCATTATTAAAGAACAGCATTTTGGCAATTTCTCTGCCAGGTCCTTTGTTTTAGTAAAAAAAAAGGGCTTACAATTTGTGATAGATGGAGTCCACTGGACTGTTTGCAATGCTTTCATCAGGTCCCCTGTGTCTCTTTGAGACCAGCTGAATCTCATTTGCCTTCCATTTTGGATTACACATTTGGAGCACTATGTAATAGCCTTGGCTTTATGAGAAGTAGCAGAATGATTCCAGAACTATTCCAACTATTGCTTTCAGCTTTAATTCACTTCATTAGTCTTTGATTGTGTTGACAAGACCCAGCTGTGAGTTTGATTATTAATGCTTCTATAAAGTCTTGGTGCTTATGACACAATTAGAGCAAAAGAAATCAGGACTTGTATCTTCACTAAACAGATTATAATTTAAAGTGATTTTTAAATTGCTTGATAATAGGGTGATGCCACTTTTAGATCAATCAAAAGATGGCACTTCTGCCACAGCAAATAAAAAGGAGAAAAACTTTGCATATGCTAACATCATAGTTTTGCTCAATGAGAGCTGTATGATTCAAAAGTTACTGGTATAAAAGTAGGATTAAACAAAAAGGATTCCCTTTGGCAAACAATTAATCAGCCAGTATTAAACATTTCCATACAAAAAATCTTACCCTTCAATTACCTCCAGATTTAATTTTAGCTTCACTCATTCTGTTAGACATATGGAGAGATCATATTGATGGCCACCAGAAGTTCCTGAGAGAATTGCTGAGGATTTTTTTCTAGTTTTGGAGAGCAAAATTTTAAGATAAGACAATCTTTACCATTTTGGGGGAACTGCGATGGCTTTGTAAAGTGTCACTTGGCTAGGTTAAACTACATTAGCCAGAATTCCCTTTCTTATATGTTTCCAGTTAGGGTATGCCACAGGGACATTCCTGCAAGATTTGGAAGACCTAGGGCAGGAAGCAGACATTTTGTAGCTGACCCATGTTCTTGCTGATCTGCTGACTCATTTCAATGGCATGAAACAGCGTCTGGATCTGCAATTGTTCTACCTTCTCTGGATTCTTCTCCAGTTCTTCTGACTCCTGGGCCTGGTGTGTGTTTAGCTCTAAGATAAAGGCTTCTGCAGGATACTCTTTCACCAAGATTGGAGGCAACAAGAATGGATATAAGTTTCAGTTTATCCTTGTGGAGTTCCAAGCATGCTGGTGGGGTTTCAACTCATGCTTGTGATCTTCCCTTCCTGATTGCCTACCTATGGACTTCAAGCTCCAATATAAAATATGGAGACACAGCTTTCAAAAGACTGCTTATCCAGCCTTCTGGATTGCATAAGCCAATTACCAGTATCAAATATGCATATGTATATATGTATGTATGTGTATATATAATAAAATATATCTTACTAGTTTACTTCTGTAGTTGAATCCTGAGTGATACAGAATGGTTAAGCATTGGTCCTAGTTGAAGACAATGGAATAGATTCTATATTTGGTGTGGAAGGTATTACTGTTAATATTTTAGGCTCAAAGAAGAAGGGATGGCTATATCTGGAATGGAAATAGAAGATAAGAGACAATGAGACTGTAGGTGGCAAATAGTGTGGAAAATCAGTATTCAACATTTCCTGTTTTCATTTCTTTGCATCCTCACCTTTAGAGAACTCGATGTACTTGCTAACAAAAGAGTTGCATAGTTTAAATTTATCTTTACTTCTTTTTCTCACATCCAGTAAAATTCTATTTCTGTAGCTAAAATATCATTGATTGATAGCCAACACTGTTATTACGTATTTACAATAACAATTAACCCCCAAAGAAATCAGAGTAATTATCATATTCAATATAATTATAATCAGAATCAATGCTTTAGCAATTAAGTGCTGGCAGAAAATGGACCAATGTCTTCACAACTCTGAGGAAAAATAATTTTGACCCTAGAATTCTATATATAGCCAAACTTTTAATCAAGTACAAGAGAAAAATGAAATCATTTTCAGGCATAGAATTCGGAAAGTTGTCCTCTCGTGCATTCTTTCTGAGATAATTAAGAGTGCACTCTATAAAAACAAAAGAAATCCAAGAAAGTAGATACGTGGAATCCAAGAAATAGGGCAACTCAACCACAAGAGCAAATGGAAGATATCTGAGGAAGTTGGGCAGTAAACCTGAAAAATTACTGGTTTAAAATGGATGCAGGAAGTCTTAAGATTTCAAGAAGAATATCCTTAGAAGAAAGCATACTCACCACAACAAATAATGTGATTAAGATAGTGAAAAATTTTAGGGATAAAATTAATTCTTCTCCTATTCCTTTCATCAAAAAAAAAAAAAGGTCAATACAAACTCAGAGGTGAAGAGTGGGGAGAGTTTTACAAGGAATTCATGATCAAAATTTATAATTTTGAATAATTAATTTTGTGCCAGAAAATGGTATCTACAAGAGACAAGCAATATGCATTTTTGGCTGCCTGGACAGAAACCTCAAACTCACTTCTCCAACCTTCCTTTCAGTCATGAGACCCAGTCACATGTGCCATTCAAATGCACCCTTCTAATAACTTGATTTGAAAGTGAATGACGTGAAAAAGCAAGTGCCATTCTAACTCAGGGTACAGTGAGACAAGAAGCAGAAGTTTAAACATCAAGTGCCCAGAATACACAGATATATTCTAGTGACTGTGTCTTTGGGTGGTAGCATTGAGTCTTCACTGGACTGTCTCCCTGTTGTCAATGTTGCTGCTTACATTGTCCCCAAATTTGATGGTCTGACTGTGACATAGAGTCTGTAAATGCATTTATATTTTGTTTAAACTTTGTGTCATCTAAAATTTTAAAAATTGACTAATAATAATTAGGACCAACAGTGGCTACAGAAAACAAGATTTGAAGAAAATGAGCATTGACTTTGTTTATCTGGCATTAGTGAAAATCTCACTAGTATTTGGGGATGCAACTCTAGCAACCTATAACTGGAAGAGGTGAAATAGTTAATTGAATTGTCAAGTGTAATTTCCTAGAATAAAGTACAGACCGAAGCAAGACTTCTGAGACTTTGTAGCCACTGCCTAAGAACAATATGAAGGACATAAGACTCCTTCTATCTATATTGGAAAGCTTAAAAAACAGATGTATAAGTTTAATGTCCTAAATCCTGGCTTAAATCATGGTAAAAGAACCAAAGACTTTCTATGACTTTACTAAAAAAAAATTTCTCATCTTGCTTTCATGGTGCTTAAACAAGTTAAAAAATAAATTTTACATTTGACTTTTAAAATTGATGAATCATGTAATTTTAACTTGAAATATCATCTGGGCTTTTATAGGACAATTAGAACACTGCTTGGAAAAGAGTGGTACCCTGAGAATTAGAATGGAGATATATAGTTGTATTGGGATGACTCAGAGAACCCCAAACTTCAAGCTTCTTCAGCCTTCTTGACAAACTGGCAACCCCTTCTTTTCTGTCTGAGGAGGCTATTCCTGGCTCACCTAATTGTCCACTGTTTTTTCCCTCTTTTTCCACTGTTCTTTCTGGAACCTTAGGTCATGATTAACAAACCCACCATTTCCGGAGCTCACTGTCTCTCAATCAACCATTTACAATAGGCTCCTAATTCTGAGCATTTAAAATACAATATAGGCAAATGATGGAACAAATAGATGCTATCATATCAATATAAGTCAAGCAAGAGTGACAAAAATGGAAGAAATACTTTATTGTAAATAAAAAACTGCAAAATATAATTGGAATAAAACTAATATCAATAAACACAATAAATGAGAATATTTTAAAGCCATCAATAAGCAGGCCGAAATTCTCAGATTTCATAAAAATATAATCTAAATCCACTACTATCATATTTGATATGATAGTATAAAAGATAAGCATAAATAAACTTAAATAAAATGATGTAAAGGAGGTTGAAAATAAAGAGGTATAAAAATATATGTCATAAGCAAACAAATCTGTAATAATAATTACATCAGATAAAATAGAATTCAAGGTGGCAAGCTTTAATTACAGCAGATTTTGTATTGATTAGAAAACAATTCTTGAAGAGAAGGGAGTCATGAATATACCCTCTGCATCTGAGAATGGCACCGATGAACTTCTCTGTGGACCCCATGAGAAAGCCATCTTTTGAACTAATGCCATAACACAGACATTCCACAGCTTGCTCTCACTACACTCTAACTAACACTGTCCTTTCCTCTATTCATCAAATAGAGCCAAGCACACTTCCATTTTAGGGCTTTTACACCCACAGTTTCCTTTGTTTGGAATTTTCTTCATATATCCTATGATATACTCTATTACTTCATTGAAATCAATGCTCAAATGTCACCTCATCAAAGAAAGTTATTCCTAACTATTCTATATCACATAGCAGCCTCTCCACCCCCATCCATACCCTGCTTCTATTATTTTTAGATCCTTTATTTAACCTGACATTATGTGTTTATTTCTTTATTTATCCATTTGTCTGCCTGACCCCACCAGGAACGATACCTCATGAAGGAAGTGATTTTGTTTCTTTGATCATTTCTTTATCCCCATCACCTAGAAGAGTATGTGAATAAACAAAGAGAAAAGTGCAAGTGTGTCAGCTATAGAATTTTTCCACCAAAGAACTGGGAAGAAAAAGCCACACACAAAGAAAGGAGTGTGTTCAAAGCCAGTGGTTTGATAAAAACAAAGATTTTTCCTGGTTGCACTGATCTCAACCAAGTCAGTCAGTTTGGTACACACATTAAGCAAATTCTTTTAAAAAATGTAAAGTGAAATATACCAACCCAAATTTATGAGCTATCTGAAAATGCCTCCCTTGGTAGATTTAAAAAAATTGGTAGGTGCTATAACAAATACCTAAAAATGTAGCAGCGGTCTTAGAATTGAGTTATGGGTAGAGGCTGGAAGGGTTTTGAGCCACCTTACAGGAAAAAAAAGCCCCAAAAACAAAAACAAAAAAAACCCTAGATTGTCTTGAGGAGACTGTTGGTAAAGACATGAATGTTAAAGGTGCTTCTGCTGAGGTCTCAGATGGAAAGGAACATGTTATCAGAAACTTGAGGAAAGGCAATCCTTTTTATAAAATGACAAAGAACATGGCTAATTTGTGTTGTAGTGCTTTGCAGAAAGAAATATTTGTAAATGATGAATGTAGGAATTTATAAGCAAAATGTTGAAGGAGTGGCCTGTTTTTTCCTTACTGGTTATGGTAAAATATGAGATTAGAGAGAGAAATTGAATAAGACATTGTTAAACAAAAAGGAACTGGAACTTGAAGATTTAAAAAATTCTTGGCCTGTATATATTGTAAAAAATGAGAAAGCGTATTCTGTAAAGAACATCAAGGGTGTGGTTGAACAATCCTTTACTAAAGAGATTAAACATGTGACTTACAGAACCAATCAACCATTTCAGCAGAAGCCAGGAATAGAAGTGAGTTATCCAGGAAGGATCTGTAAAGGATCATTTGATGGATTGGATCCCCATAAATTACATGGGAAGCCAACAGGTTTTTCAGAATTTTATACTAGCAGAAATGCTGCCAGCTTGGACTGAAGGGAAAAAAGATGGGATAAAATGAAAGAAGGCTGTCATATTTCCACAATTCTACAGGGAGGAAATAGGCCAATAGAGTTAACATGAATGATCCTTCAAGAAAAGAGAACAATGACCTGGAAGGTGGTTCAGAGGTTGTCACAGCTGCCACTGCCACCATGGCCCAGAGTGGCCATCTCTCCCTTAGTCTCAGAGGGTAGGGTCACCTCCTTGGTTTTGGAGGGATTGACCACCACTGCCCAGGGCTGAGGGGGTGGGATTTTCCATGTAGTGGGCCTGGGGTTGTCTCGGTGGTGGGCTTGCCATTCCTATGGGCTTGGAAGACAGAGCATGAAGCCAAAGAGGATTATTCTCAAGCTTTAAAAGTCTAATGGAATTTTCCCTGCTAGTTTTCAGACTTGCTTGGGACATGTGGACTCTTTCTTCCTGCTGATTTCTTCTTTTTGGAATGGGAATGTCTATTCTATGCCTGAACTGCCACTCTATTTCAGAAGCAGATGTCTTGTCTGGTTTCACAAGTTCACAGCTGGAGAGGAATTTTGCCTCCGGATGAATTATACCTCCAGTCTCATTCATACCTGATTTAGATAATGTTTAGATGAAATTTTGGACTTAGAGTTGATGCTGGAATTGGCTAAGACTTTCAGGGATGTTGGGATGGCATGAATATATTTTGCATTTGAATGACATGAATTTGAGGAGTACAGAAGGTAGAGTGCTATAGGTTGAATTGTGCCCCCAAATTCCTATGTTGAAGTCCTGAGCCCCAACATCCTAGAATGTGATCTTATTTGGAGATAGGGTCTTCCCAGAGGTAATCAAGTTAAAAGGAGGTCATTAGGATGGGCTCTAATTCAATATGACCTGTGTCCACATAAAAAGTAGAAATTTGGATACAGATATACACAGATATGGACACAGGGAGTACAATATGAAGATACAGAGAGAACACCATGTGAACGTGAAGGCAGCCATCTGCAAGTGAAGGAAAGAGGCCTCAGAAAGAACCAAGCCTCCCAGTACCTTGATTTCAGATTTCCAACCTTCCAACCTTCCAATTTGAGATAAAAAATTTCTGTTATTTAAGCCACCCAGTTTGTGATACTTTGTTGTGGCAGCCCTAGCAACTAATATAGTAGGAATGTAAAGAATTTGATCATATTAATTATACATTAAATAATAGGCGTAACATGTAGAATGCACTAAGGTTTAATATTTATCATATATAAATAATGCCTGCACATGAGTAAGCAAAAGGTAAATAACTTAATTAAAAATGGACAAAGATTCTAAAGTAACAATACAAAAAAGAAACAAAAAGAGCCCATATTCATATGAAATGATGTTCTACTTCACTAGAAATCAAGGAAATACAAATTTAAAAAGCAATATATTTCATCTCTCAGATTCATAAAAATTAAAATTACTATTGTGAGTATAGTCTGTGAGAACTAGCTACAGGAATTTAACAAAATTATTGATATCAGTATACATTTATGAAGTCTTTTTTGGAACTATGTATTGAAATAAAGGATGTGCATATTATTTTTGCCACAGAGGTCCAATTTTGAAATCTGCTTCATAAAAAATCTACATATATATATATTGCATCACAAAAATATCTACAGATATGTATAAAGATATTCATTATAGCATTGATTATGTTAGTGAAAAATTAGTAACAATTTAAATGTTGCTCAGTAGGGAAATGGCTAAATGGATTGAAGTACCCCTATGGAAGATCATACAGTAGTTAAATGAGGTCTATATGTTCTGAAATGAAAATAATTATAAGTCACTCTATGAAGAGTAAAAAGAAATTTAAGAAGCATATATAGCATGATTCTACTTAGGTAAAACTTTCTACTTTTCTACTTGTAACATATATTTGTATAAGTGCACAGAAAAAATCTAAAAGTGTGCACATTAAACTTTAAAAAGTAGCTAAGAGTCCAAGAGATGGGATTGGAGAGAAGTTTGGTAAAGAAGAATTCTTACTTTTTACTCTAAATCCTATATTTATATTATATTTATATTATTATTATATATTCAATATTTTTTGTCTATGAAAAACACTCAATTTTTGTACCATGTTTTCTGTTATATTTCTGGGCCCAGGACAGTATACGACAAATAATAAGCATCCAACAAATATTCTGGATTCAATAAATAGGAGGAAGAAGGAAGGAGAGACAAACATAAGTCCTTTTTTTTTTTTAAGAGATAGGGTCTCACTATGTCACACAGGCTCCCAGGGTGGAGTGCAGTGGTGTGATCACAGCAGCTCACCGTAGCCTCGAATTCCTGGACTCAAGCAATCCTCCCACCTCAACCTCTGGAGTAGCTAGGACTACAGGAGTGTGCCACCATGCCCAGCTAATTTTTTTTTTTAAATTTTTTGTAGAGACGAAGTCTTACTGTGTTGCCCAGGCTAGTCTCCAACTCCTGGCCTCAAGCAATCCTCCTGCTTCAACCTCCCAAAGTGCTGAGATTACAGGCATAAGCCACCACACCTGGCCTAAACATAAGTCTTAAAAGAAAATTATTTAAAATGAATGTCCAAAGGTAAATACACACACACACACACACACACACACACACACACACACACAAGGTAAAGTTAGGAAAAGGCAAAAAACTAAAAATAAAAGTTTAAACATGACTGCATCTTGGAAATCTATTTTGTTGGTGTGGGAAGAGGCATACAAAAAAATAAGATTGGGGATAAATCCTTCTTTTCTATCCATACTAATGGATGTGAGACAAAGCAGCATATGGAGAGATATAATTATACTAGAATTTTTAGTTTGAATTAAGAAAATTTGTGTTCTTTCCATGTAGGTAATTTGAATTTATTAAAATTCTTTGACAGTTTTCTGGCTAATTGACTCACACACGAAGACTTTCTCTAATGGTATATTTTTCTTCAAATAATATTTTTGTTATATAAATGAATGGAACAGAAAAAATGTGAATATAGAATCTAGACATTCTATACAGCAATTGGTAAAAATAATATCATCAAAAATGAAGCAGTTATAAAATGAAAACTGAACTTGAGCTTAAATTTCTACTTGCATTGTGGGTAGGCCAAGAAAATGATATATCTCATAAGCTGATTGAATACAATGAAATTTTTATGCTCTTTGCTTTTCTGATTCATATTAAAATAGATAGATTAATAACTTTGATGAATTATATGTGGCATAATAATCAAGTTAACATCCATACCAGTTTGGTTAGTATTTTTAAAAGTTTTGTTGTAAGATTTAGTATTTTCTTTGCCTTTGAGTAAATATGACATCCTAAAACACATATTTGAATTTTCTTTTATTTATTTTTTTGAAATGTACTTTAATAGAAATTTAGTATACAACCTAAATAATAACCTCACCAATCTCATCCACATTTTTTAAATGAAGAAGAAAGTAGGATAAATTATAAAATGTTAGCTATTTATAACACTTAATGTGAACTTGAGTTGTTATTCTATTACATGTCTCATAAAGACTCCTGAAAACAATATGATCCAACTTTGTTAGTTTAGTTTTCTAGCCTGGAAAGTTTTTTTTTTTAACTGAATAAAACTTATCTTGAAATTTATAACCTTTAATTTTATATTCTGTTTTTTTCTGGGCAGAATAAAGTGGGGGATTTCAAATTACCCTATACGGTCAAACAGCTGCTCCACTTTCAAGTAAGGTCAACTCTCCAATCTCATTTATAAGATCAAGTGCCTTCAATTTACAGCACCCGTTATCTTCCTAAACATCAGCAAGTATAAATACCCCTATATGCCTAGGATATACAGGAACAGACACTACATGATTAAACCCTTCCAATTTAGGTCCATTTTAGAGCATTTCAATAGATTTTACCCCTGGCATGACATGGTGTGATGCTTTCTGCATTTTGAAACAGTTGTTATTTTATTTCTAGGGAATTAAATACATTTCTTTACTTATCTCCCAGGTAAACTTCTATTTTATGTATGAAATTAGTGAATTATTATTTTCTGATTATCATATGTGACATAGAATCAAAAATCCTAAAGGTCATATCTTCTCATATATTACTGTTTTGAATGAAACTCTGTGAGTTTCTCTATTAACTTAGCTGGCAGGTACTGTCCCCAACAGCCACAACTTGCCTGGACAAAAGTGCACCAGCAGGGGCTCTACCTGCACGGATGGGTCACTTAGGGTGGCCTCACCCATCAGGGGTCAGATTATGGGCATGGCTTCAATGACAAAACCACAGTTTAAAAAGTTTGAGTTTTTAGTACTTATAGACCCTGGAGGGTATACAGCACACCTGGAGGCTATACACACACAGGTCAGGGAGCACAGGCACTATCCAGACAAGTTTCCCATGGGGAGTTTTAATTGGGGGGTTTAAGGCAAGCAGGCAGGAGTTCCAGGAGGTCACGCAGTAACTGAGAGATGATCACTGTGGCCTACGTGCAGAGTCCATGCAGGGTGTGAGGGTCAGCAGAGCCAATGAAGCAGGCTGCATCTAGCTGTCCCATAGCAAAGTGGTCACCAGGAAGCAGTTGTATATGGCAGAGATCTGGATCAACCACACTGAGGAACCATAGGCGGTAGAGTGGGCAATATAGAACTGAAAACTGTGTCAAGGGTGACTGAACCCTGCTTTTGGTATGTGAAAGTCTAACTTATATTTAAAATAGATGCCAAGACAACATAAAATTATAAACATTCACTACATTTACATGTTAATCTAATGTCACTCATGAGTTGTAACCCAATAACAGCATCCTCAATAAGTTAGAGTTCAGTTCAGGGAATAGAAGGCACTCAACATATTTAAGCAGGAAGAGGTTTAATATAATAAATTACAATATCATCAAAAGAACTGAAGGAGCTGGCTGTAAGCTAGACCTCCAGGAATGACTCTCAGAATAATAAAAACTGACCAGAGTGTTTCTACCTTTGAGGTCAACTAGCAAGCCAGAAGCTATTTTTTCAAAGGAGAATAGTATTGTTGAGTTCCATGGCTTAGTTCCAAAATTATAGGGGTGTGATTCTCCTATTGAAGATTTTCAGGTCCTTTATACAATGTCCTGAGCTACCATAGAAACATCAAGGGTGACTATATCCACTTGGTCATAAAGATTTGTTGCATATCTGCTTGACTGGCAGCTTACATCAGTTACTTTGGGCCCCATTCTAAGCCAGTAGACTTACGGGTTACTTAGTAAATGGTCAGAGAAGGACACTTAAATATGGTGTATGTTACATCCACAATCCAGAAATACCCACTAATGTCAGTGGGTCATGAATGTGAAGCCAATTGTCTTTCAGTGTGAAATGGATATTTCGGTATATGCTTGTCCATTTGACTGAGGTAGCAGGCACCTAAATTTTCATTGCATTTACTATCGATATTCTGATACACTTGCATCTTTCTAAGACAGCTGGGGCAGCAAATACTTCTTGCCCACCAGGTCCAAATGGCATCTGTCAACAACATTGGGAACATCATTGTGATATTCTATAGTATGGTGAGACAATAAAGCTTTTGTTGATTAAATTTATGACACAGCACTGGAAAGTTGACACTTTCTGAGATAAATCAGTTAAGATGTCTTGCTTCTAGTGGTGGTGAAAACACACTTTGGTTTGCTCCAGTAAAGAGGTAGTGCCTGGATAAATGGATGCAACTGTACTCATCACTTGATTACACTTCTAGTAATATACCACATAATGGTGGCACTAATTCCCTCAAGGATGTGCTATTGCTTTTGATTGACTACTTTGGAAGGAAGAAGCAGTTCTTGGGTTTCTACTTGGATTTTCCTACCATAATGATCTTCTGAAAGTTAGTGAAATTCTTCCAGTTACTGTGTATATTTTTCTACTCTACATTCACAAACAGGGAAAATAACAAGAATGTAAGTGTCTAGACCCATGAAACCACCATTGAGATAAAGTTTTGCCAAATCTCCATTTATCATCTGACCTTCATAAGCCTCTACTCATGCCTGAGGACCTCAGTGGAACCCTGTATCGCCATATATTTGTGTACTTTGTATGAAAGACTGAGAGCACTAATACCAAAAAATGTTTGATTATTTTCCTTTCTCAAGGTACAAGCACCATGAGAAATAGATACAGATTCCTTTAGGAAAGACTAGGAGGAAGATTTAAAGTACATACTTGAAGAATGACAGCATGGAATTTCCTCAAGCATATTTGGCTTCTATTTCATTCAAGCATTTCTGGGTCAAAACTGACTCAGGTCTAGGATTGAGGTGGGGAGCTATGACTATCCATTGCAGTGGCTTAAATTAAGGCTTTATGAATATCGCTCATACTGACTATGCCAAACAGATAGAACCCTAGTCAGTTGTCCATTTTAATGAGTAGTGTGAGAGGATTATATATGATAAATTTAATCTCAAGCATTCTTATTTCTTAAGTGTTCCAATACCTTCTCATGTTATATGAAAAAAAATCTGGCACCTTAATCACTTTTAAATCCAGATTTCAGTCAACAGAGCAAACAGAACAGCCCTCAGCTTCTCAAACCACACATTGAATCTAAAATCTGCAGAAACAGTACCCATTTGATAAATCTGGGTCTATATGTAATTTTCTTTTTCCTTCCATGGTCAAGTGTCATTAGAAATAATTATACATATATTTGTGTTTTCTGCTGATGTAATTTAGCACAATTTGTATTTCTTTGAGTGTTTAGGTTTTCTTCCCCCTTGTCAGATTTCTTTCCTGGGGCATGATGAGATGTGATGCTAAATAAAGGTCTGGAGAAAGGCAGTATCCTGCATATCAGACAGATGGACAGAAAAGGCTGCCTCTACTGAGAAGGGGGACTCAGTGGGATTAGGAGGTTCAGGGTTTTAAGATTTATCTGATTTACCCAAACGTCCCAATTCCAAGCCTCAGTGTCCTACTCTTTCCAAATCAATACGCTTGTATTCACCAATGAGAATGTGAACTTGATTTGTAATTTAGAAAGCAATATTGGTGTTTTCATTATATTTTGCATCATAGTAACCCTGTAGCCAAAAGAAAAATAAAACATTTTAGGGAAATTACAAATCTCCTCATCTGACTTGGATTGACCTAAGAGTTCCAACAAAAGTTTGACATTTCTATTTCCAGACTCTCCATGCAGCCAGGAGCAGCTAGTCTACTTGAAAGTCCTTATATTCCTTACTTCCACCATAATTTTATTTTGTGTCAATCACTCAATCTGCTAGAACCTTACTCTCAGCCACCTTGTTACAGATGACTACAAGATATAATTTTAAAATACTATCTTGTCACCATGTGGCATAGACTAGTAGTGTTCCTATTTCCTATTTTAGTGGGAATATAACTTCCTTTAAGCCTAAACAAGTTAGATAAAGAATTCTAGATTCCCATCCTTGTATGTCTGTTGTGTGAAACCCCTTTTGGTTCCATATATTCTTATCGGTAAAGTCTCTGTACATGAAATAGAAACTATCCTAAGAATTAATCAGGAAAGGAGTGTAATTAAGTACTCAAAAATATTGGAAAGGCTGAAATAATGGGATCTAAGATGAACCTCTCTGTACAACTTTTATTAATAGATCAATGCAGAAATGACCCACAGAGAGAGATACTGTATCTTAGACTATCCTTGAAACTATTGAGTTCAACACTTCTCCATACTATAAATTAGGGATTAGAAGCTAGAATCAAAGCTCCTACACCTCTGCTTATACCTCTTCAACTACTTCTGGACAACCAGAAAGCTGAAGAACAGAGAATGGAGAGAGCTGCAGAAAAACCTCATGCTTCATGATTTTATCAGTAAAAACAGCCAATAAGATTAATAAGAGATGCTCTGCCTCTGTGCACTTCTATCTTCCAAACTTTGTATATGTGAAGTTAAATTTCTGCAGAGATGTAATTACAAAAGAGTCTGGAAAATTCAGATTTTAGATTTCTGGGCTCTGAAGTAGAGGAATATACTCTAGAAGATGGGTGAAATGGAGGTTAAGTAAGCCAACCCATAGTACCTAATACATGTCTTCAGATAAAAATATGGAACATAATTAAAATATGTCTATGGAAAAATAATGTAATGTTAACATAAGCAGATAGGAGCTTGCTTAAAAATATATGATTGTGTACCTAACATCAGAGCTTCAAAAGGCATGAACCAAATACTGAAAAAATTGGAGGAAGAAATAGACAATTCAACAATAATAGTTGAACACTTCAATCCCCACTTTCAATAATGGGTAGAACAACTAAACAAAAGTCAATAAGGAAATAGAAGACTTGACCGGCATTATAAGCCAACTAGACCTAACAGACATGTACAGAATACACTACACAAAAGCATCAGAATATGTACTCTCTTCAAGTGCACATAGGACATTCTACAGGAGAGACCATATACTAATGCAAAAAACAAACCTATACAAATTTTAAAAGGTTGAAATCATACAATAGTTCTCTGCCTATCATAGTTTTAAATTAGATGCCAATAGCAGAAATTTGGGAGATTCACGAATTTGTGGAAATTAAACAACACATTGCTACCTCCACCCACGGGTCAAATAAGAAATCATAAAGAAAATTTTTTTAAAAAGGGTAATTCAAAGGGAAATGAAGCCACAACATAGAAAATTTATGGCATGCAGCTAAAGCAGTGCTTAGAGGAAATTTATATCAGCAGATATCTATGTTTTTTAAAAAAGAAAGATATCAAATTAATGATCTAACCTTAAGACACTGGAAAAGGAAGAGCAAACTAAAAGTAAAGCAAGCAGGAAAGGAAATACTAAAAATTAGAACAGAAATTAATTATATAAAGCTTTGAAAAACAATAAAGAAAATCAACAAAACCAAAAGTTGATTCTTTGGAAGGAGTAATGAAATTGACAAACCTTTACCTAAACTGACCAAGAAAAAGAGAGAGAACACTCAAATTATTAAATCAGTAATGAAAGAGGGGACATTACAACCTATTTTACAGAAATTAAAAGGATTATTGAGAAATATTATGGTGAATTGTATACCAAGAAAGTAGACAAACTAAATGATATGGGCAAATTCTTAGGGGCACAAACTACCAAAACTGATGCAAGAAGAAACAGAAAATCTAAATAAGCATATAATAAATAAAGAGATCAAATTAATAATTTTAAAACTTCCCATAAAGCAAGCCCAGGCCCAGATGACTTCAGTGATGAATTTTATGAAGCGTTTCAAGACAAATTAATCCTAATTCTTTGCAAACCCTTCCAAATACGGAAGCGAAAGGAATACTTCTCAACTCATTTTATGCAACCAGTATTAGCCTGAAACAAAAACTAGTCAAAAATAGCACACACACAAAACCCCTAAACTATAGACTAGTATCTCCTATGAATATAGATGCAAAAAAACTTCAACAAAAATGCTAGCAAAGTGAACCCAGCAATATTCAAAAACATTTTACACCATGACTGGGTGTATTTAACATCCAAAAAATCATATAATGCAATATACCATATCCGTAGAATAAGCAGCAGTCCCCAACCTTTTTTCCACTGACCGGGGTGGGGGTTGGTGGGGGAGGCGGGGCTCAGGTGCTGATGCCAGCGATGGGGAGCGTCTGTAAATACAGAGGAAGCTTCAGCTGGCTCACCGCGGTCACCTCCTGCTGTGCGCCCCCCTGCCCCTTCCTGAGTTTTATGGAAGACAATTTTTTCCAGCGTGGCGTGGGGTCGGGGTGGGGGGGGCGGTGGATGGGGAGAAGCGGAGCTCTGAGGCCGGTCCCTAACAGGCCACAGACCTGTGGCGGTCCGTAGTACCGGTCATCACGAACGGGGGTTGGGGACCTCAGGAATAAAGGACAGAAACCACATGTTCTTCTCAATAGATGCAAAAAAAAGCAATGGACAAAATCCAAAACCCCATTTTGATAAAAACGTTTTTAAAAATCTAAGAATAGAGAGGGAGCTCCTCACTTGATAAAGAACCTGTATGAAAAACTCAGAGCTAACATCATACTTGATGGAGAAAGACAGAGTGCTTTCTTCTTAAGATCAGGAACAAGAATGTCCATTCTAGTCAATTTTGTGCTGAAAGTTTCAGCCTGGCAATTTGGCAAGAAAATTAAATCAAAAACATCCGTATTTGAAAGGAAGAAGTAAAACTATCTGTATTTGCAGATCACATAATCTGGTACATAGAAAATTGTAAGGAATCCTCTAAAAATCTATTATAACTAAAAAACAAATTCAGAAATGTTGCAGGATAAAAGGTCAATATATAGAAACATTTCATTTCTATATACTTGTGAATAATTTAAAAAGAAATTAAGAAAACAATTTTATTTACAATAACATCAAAAGAATAAAATACATAGGAATAAATTTAACCAAGGAGTGCAAAACTTAAAATAGAATTTAAGTTTGGTCAATAAATCACTGAATTGAACTGAGTTCCTTGAAAACATCTAGATTCAGTTGCCTGCAAAAGGGCGGGCTGGGAATTAATTATAAAATAAGCAAAATTCCATTTTTAGATACTTGATTTTGCAGACCATTAGAACTGTACACTTTGAATTTCTGCAAACACGAAAACTATGCCTTCATATTTGGAACACATCAACTCAACCCATGAAATTTTCTTTAAAACAATATTTTTTAAAATCTCCTAAATAGTGAATAATTTGACTTAATTTTTTTTACTTCCAAATAAGTTAAGTTTTTTTCCCTGGTTGATATAATACCAAATTATATAATCTAGCTGTAGGCAAGTTTTTACTGAAAGATATAGTCATTATTCATTGTTTCTAGCTCATTTCTCTTTGCCCTAGTCTAATTGCTTTTACATAGGATATTGTAATGCAGATAATAGTTCAACAAAAAGTTTTTGTTAAGGAAATCATAGTGCAGGTGCAATAAAAACTGTTACATGAGACCCTATCTTAAAATTCATCTAATTGTATTAGTCAACTAAACTGAGTTTTAGCATCTAAAAATTTTGTAGCACATTCATGAATCTTTCCCCTGTTACTCAGAGAACAAATTATAGGAAAAAGACGCTAAAATAAAGCCTATTCTCTTAAGCTAGCTAATCATGACAAGTGACTTACTATGGGACACTTAGTTATATCCAAAATGAGTAAAACCATGTAGCATACAGGTACAATTTAACAAGGAGAAGCAAAAGAGGGCTGTAATAGCTTATACTACAATGTATCTAGGGAAATAATTTAAAAATGATTCATAAAGCTTTCAAAGTAGACAAATGGTCCCATATATGCCATTACCCATAAGAGCAATTATTTCCACTTCTGAGCTTAGAGATACAGGCAGGAGCTGATAGAGGCTCTCAGCCATTACTTGTTTGATTTTGTTGTACCTGTATCATTAAACCAATAAAAGAGAAACTGAAGGTAGTTGCATCTAGAAATCAATTTTTCTGCTGTTTCGTTTTAAGCAAGTTATTGGCTAATGTGTCAGTACTGAATTGCACCTTAGCTAGGTTTTTCGCTGCATTTAGTAGATTCCTTAATTAAAATTCACTTCCAAACTGTCTATAATTAAATATCTTAATTTTCTTGTATATTCTGAAATGCAAGAGTTTGTTACGAATCTTTCCCCCTATTCAGGAGATTTTCAGACCTCACATTTTGCAATTAGGGAGGTTACTTCTCTCTCTTCCACAGTTTAGCTCTTTGATGCTAATGAAAGATAAATATATAACTAGAATTTATAGGTGATTTATATCTAGGAAATATTGTTATTTGACATTGAGAGAATTATTTTCTATACTGCTCATTTGCCATAATCCTCTGTATGTTTAAATATTTTCTTGATTATTGTACTATGTCTTTCAAAATTTGTGGGCAGGTACTGTTGGTTCTACTTTCCTGTATCCCACCAGAGCATCTAACATCGCATGCAATCATAGAATAATGGAGATGGACAGGATCATCTCATCCAATCCCCTCACATCACAGATGAGCAAACTGAGATTTAGAGGTTTGGATAAATTTCTCAAGGTCAAAGGGTTACGTAACTACAAATTTACGATGAAAACCTAGGTCTCCAGTGCTCTTTCTACCGTGCTGCACAACCTCTGAAGCCAAGGTGCCATCCCCCTGTATTCATTGATGACTCCTTTGTGTGGAGGAGATTCTTCCTGGTAGAGCACACAGTGATTACGATGATGTTAACATTGTGCAGCTGCTCCTTGTAAAGACTGCTATTAACTCTGCAAGAAGAGCTTGCGATTCAGCCACATTTTTTATAGAGGTGATAGATTATTGATAATCCAAATATACTCTTTATTTACTCCCTAGCGTTTATGGTCAGGGACTTGCCTAGAATAGCATTGTAGGAACCAACCACTAATGTCTAGAAAGACAAGTCAATCTCAACAAGAGTTTTACAATGAAGGAAGAAAGGTCTATTTCCTACAATTTGCATACCTCTTATCCACCTATATACCAACACCAAATGAAAGCAGATATGTATCTGTTCTATTAAATTGTTGAGACAGTGTTTCAAATAGTATAAAATCCCTTGGGACATATGTTGAATGATTACCAACAAATTTTATTTTATTTCATCTCATTTTTATTTTAGCCAAAAGAGAATTTGTATTACTCTGAGGGCCAAGTATCACGTATTCAAATAAATCTCATAGAACTATAATCATAAACATTGAACACTAGAGCTAAAGACTTTAAAACTGCATATTAGAAGCTGACTGCCAGAATAACAGCATGAGAAGTTCTCCTGACCCGCCCCCATTAAAACTTGTAAAAACTATTTTAAAAACTCAACCATTTAAAGTCTCTGGAAATAGTCCTAAGGATAAATAGCATATGGAGAAACATCAATTAAAGAAAATCTATTTAAGAAAGAGAGAGTCTGTGGTATTTAAAGCAAGGCCATTCTCTCACTACCCACTCCCAGCTCAGCAAGGTGGGGACTCCACTCCAGGCTGCTGCAGTCAAGAACATAGTGCTCCCTCTTTCTCCCCTAAACTCCCAGTCAGAAATCTTTTTTCTCCCTGGGAGGAGTTGAACACCAGTATTTTCTCATGCTGCCCCTAGCTACTTAACCCCAGGTTAAGTCCTGGGTGTCATTGAGAAGCTGCCTCACAGCCCTTACTCATGGAATCAGGGCTTTACGTAGGGCATAGTGAGCTGAGAAGACTGAGGCCCTGATCATCTCTGACCTCGTTCATGCCAGGAGAAGCAAAGGAGATGACCTCTGGCTACACCCCACCCCTACTCCAGAAGCACTCAGCTCCTAGGGGAAGGTGGACACTCAGAAAGCAGTTGCCACTGTTCATACCCCCAGCTCCAGAGCCCTGGTTTAGAGATTTTTCCTGGGGTTAAAAGTGGTTTCTAAAACAGATAGCATCTAATTTCTTCTTAAAGGAATTGATTTAATTTGCAAGAGAGCATGGGGAAAGTCAAGCTTAAGGTCACTCTCAAAAACTGTGCAGGTTGTGTAGTTAAAGGCAATTAGAAAGAGATTCAAGATACAAACTAAATTGTAGGCTAGCTAATTTGCAGGCAAGAACAACTATAGACAACTAGATAGAGGAAAAAGACACAAGATTAGCAAATAAATAGAAGACTTGAGCAATATTATAAGCCAACTAGACATAACAGATATCTGCAGAACACTCCACACAAAGGCAACAGCATATATTCTTTCCAGGTGCACATGAACATTGTCTAGTATAGACCATATACTAGGCCTTAAATCAAGGATCAATACATTTTAAAGGGTACATATAATATAAAGTATGGCTTCTACCATACTTTATATTACCATGGAATTAGAAATCAATAGCAGGAGAAAATTTGAGAAACTCATAAATATGTAAATTAAACAACACACTCCTAAATGGCCAATGGGTGAAAAAAGAAATCAAAAGAGAAATCAGAAAATACATTGAGATGAATGAAAACAAAGGCACAACACATACAAACTTATGGGATGCAGTTAAAGCCATGCTTAGAGGAGAATGTAGAGCTGTCAATACCCATATTAAGAAAGAAGAAAGAGCCAGATAAATAATATAACCATCCATCTTAAGACATTGGAAAAAGAAGAACAAACTAAACCTAAAGCAAGCAAAAGAAAGGAAATAATAAAGGTTAGAGCAGAAATTAATGAAATAGAAACTAGAAAAGCAATAGGTAAAATAAATGAAACAAAAAGCTGGTTCTATGAAAAGACCAATAAAATGGACAAATTTTTAGCTAAATGACCAAGGAAAAAGAGAGAAGACTCAAATTACTAGAATCAGAAATGGAAGAGGGGACATTAATACTGACTCTACAGAAATAAAAAGGGATTACAAAGGAAGGAATACTATGACAATTGGTGCCAACAAATTAGATAACTTAGATAAAATAGACAAATTCCTGGAAAGACACAAACTACCAAAACCAACTCAAGAAGAAATAGACAATCTGAATAGAGACATAACATGCAACAAAATTAAAGTAGTAATTTAAAAAAACCATCCACAAAGAAAAGCCCAGGACCATGGGGCTTCAAGCTGAATTCCAGCAAACATTTAGAAAAGAATTAATACCAATTGTTCTCAAACTCTTTTCTAAAATAGAAGAGAAGGAAACACATCTCAACTCATTCTATGAGGCCAGTATTACCCTGATACCAAAATCAGGCAAAGACATCACAAGAAAACTAGAGACTAATATCTCTTATGACTAAAGATGCAAAAATCTTCTACAAAATACTAGCAAACTGAATCCAGCAATATATAAAAAGAATTATACACCATGACTATGTTGGATTTACTCCAGGAATGCAAAGTTGCCTTAACAATTGAAAAGCAACTTAATCCATCCTATGAAAAGAATAAAAAAGAAAAAAGCATATGATCATAGATTCAGAAAAAGCATTGGTCAAAATCCAACACCCTTGTACGGTCAAAATTCAACAAACTAGAAATGGAGGAAAACTTCTTCAACCTCATAAAGGGGTCTATGAAAAACCCATAGCTAACATCATACCTAATTGTGGAAGACTGCTTTCCCCATAAGATCAGGAACAGGACAAAGATATCTGCTCTTGACACTTCTATTAAAGATTGTACTGTAAGTTCTAGGCAGGGCAGTTAGGCAAGGTAAAGAAATAAAAGGTATCCATATTGGATAGAAAGAAGTCAAACTATTTCTATTCATAGATGACATGACCTTGTCCTTGAACAATTTGAAAAGGAAATTAAGAGAACAATTATATTTATAATGGCACCAAAAAGAATAAAATGCTTAGGAGTAAATTTAACAAAATTGTGCAAAATTCGTATTTTTAAAATCACAAAATATGTTGAAAGAAATTAAAGAAGATCTGGATAATTGAATAAACATCTTATGCTCACGAATTGGAAGACTTAATATTGTTATGAGGGCAATGTTCCCCAAACTGATCTGCAGATTTAATGCAATTGCAATCAAAATCTCAGCTGACTTCTTTTAGAAACTGATAAGCTGATTCTAAAATTTCAAGGACTCCAAATAGCTAAAAACATCTTGGAAAAGGAGACTGAAATAGTAGGACTCATATTTCCTGATTTCAAAACTTAACTACAAAGTAAAGTTGATCAAGACAGTGTGGTACTAGTATAAGTGTTGATCATGGATAGGATAGCTCAATGGAATCAAATGGAGAGTCCAGAAATAAATCCATCTATGGCCAAATGATTTTTAACAAGGTGAAAATGTGGAAAGAATAGTCTTTTCAACAAATGATGCTGTCACAACTGGATAGCCACATGCAAAATAACCCCCCCCAAAAAAACAACAACAAAAAAATGAAGTTGAGCCCTTTCCATACACCTTATACAAAAATTAACTTAAAACGGATCTAAAGATCTAAATGTAAGCAATGAAGCTGTAGAATTCTTAGAAGAAAACAGGAGTAAACCTTCATGACCTTGGATTTGGCAAAGGATTCTTAGATATGATAACAAAAGCACAAATAACAAAAGAAAAAATAAAATAAATTGAACTTCATAAAAAGAAAAAACTTTCATGTATCAAAGGATACTATTAAGAAAGTGAAAAGACAACTCACAGAATGGGAAAAAATATTTGCAAATCATATAACTGATAAGGGTCTGCATATAACTGATATGTAGGGGATGGGGGAGCCTGTGCATACCTGGCAGGACCACGGCTATTTAGCAACCTGCATAAACAAAAATGGCAGCTTTGCCAATTTGAGAATTTACCCACATGGATTGGTGTTACTGGACCTTCAGAGTTACAACAGCGATGCACAGAGCAAAGAAGAAATTGACAGCCTTTTGAACAAAGTAGAAGAAAGAAGGAAAGAATTGAGTCAGCACAGTACTGGGCAGGTGAAGCGATTACCATCCATAGTTCTAGGAGGGGCCATCGACAGATATTGGCCCACGGCTGACGGGCGCCTGGTTGAATATGACATAGATGAAGTGGTGTATGATGAAGATTCATGTTATCAGAACATTAAAATTCTACACTCGAAGCAATTTGGAAATATTCTCATCCTTAGTGGGGATGTTAATTTGGCAGAGAGTGATTTGGCATATACCCCGGCCATTCTGGGCAGTGGCAAAGAAGATTACACTGGCAAAGATGCGCTGATTCTGGGAGGTGGAGATGGGGGCATATTATGTGAAATAGTCAAACTGAAACTAAAGATGGTCACTATGGTAGAGACTGACCAAATGGGGATTGATGGATGTAAGAAATATATGTGAAAAACATGTGGTGATGTCTTAGACAATCTTAAAGGAGACTGCCATCAGGTTCTAATAGAAGACTGTATTCCAGTACTGAAGAGGTACGCCAAAGAAGGGAGAGAGTTTGATTACGTGATTAATGATTTGACGGCTGTTCCAATCCCCACGTCTCCAGAAGATTCCACATGGGAGTTTCTCAGACGGATTCTTGACCTCTCAATGAAAGTATTGAAACAGGATGGGAAATAGTTTACACAGGGGAACTGTGTCAATCTGATGGAAGCCCTATTGCTCTATGAAGAACAGCTCGGGCACCTGTATTGTCCTGTGGAATTCTCAAAGGAGATCGTTTGCGTCCCTTGATACTTGGAATTGTGGGCATTTTACACTGTTTGGAAGAAAGCTAAACACTGAAGATGAATATCCCCAATCATGTGTGCTGCAGATAACCTTCCTGACCTCCATATGCTGCACATGACATCAAAATGACTCAGGCAATTGATTGTGAATTCCTTAAAGTTTCCTTAATTATTATTTTTAATTTAAAAAAGCAAATAGAAAATGTATATTTTGATGAGGTAGGGTGTTATTTTTTTTGAAAGTCTGCTGAAGGACAGCACAGCGAAGACTGCTAAATGCACTGACCCCCTACAATGTGATTTTTGTTTTTATTTCTGTGTGGGCTTTTTTTGTTTTGGTAGACCTTCAATTTAGATGTTTGGAGGAATGAACATCATTGTTTTGTTCTGGAGGGAAGTTCTTGATGGTGTTTCTTTCCCCAAAACTTGACTTAGATATTAAAATTTGGTGCTTATAAGAGTTAAAAAAATGAATAGTAATTCTTCAATTAAAATTACAAAAGAGAAAAAAATCCTCAGAATACATAATGAACTCTTACAATTAAACAATTAATACAATTAAACAACCCAATTAAGAAATGGGCAAAAGATCTGAATAGACATTTCTACAAGGTATATATAGAAATGTCCAATAAGCACAAAAAGATGATAAACATCATTAGTTTTCAGAAAAATGCAAATCAAAACCATGATGAGATACCACTTTACATTTAAGATGGTTATAATAAAAAAGAAAGTTAATAACAAGTGTTGGCAAGGATGTAGAGAAATTGGAATCCTCATACACTGCTGATGATACAACCAATTTGGAAAACAGTCTGGCAGTTCCTGAAACAATTAAACACAGAGTTACCACATAATCCAGAAATCTACTCCTAAATATAACAACCAAGAGAAGTAAAAACATATGACCACACAAAAACTGTACACAAATGTTTTTAGTAGCATTATTCATAACACCTAAAAGGTGGAAACAACCCAGATGTCCACAAACTGACAAATGGATAAACAAAATGTATTATGTACATGCAATAGAGTATTATTTGGCCATTAAAAAGACAAAATAGAGATGGATGCTACAACATGGATGAACCTGAAAAAACATACTTTATGAAAGAAGTCAGTCACAAAACATCACATAATATATGAGTCTATTCATATGATATGTTCAGAACAGGGAAATTTATACAGACCAAAAGTAGATAATTGGTAGTCTAGAGCTATGGGGGGAGGGAAGGAAGAGAAGAGTGGGATGGAGGGTAAGGTATAATAGGCAAAGAGTACAGGAAATGAAGTTCATTCTGAAGTTATGAAGATGTTCTAAATTTGACTATGGTGATGGTTGTACTGATCTACGAATATACTAAAAATTATTGAATTGTATACTTCAAATTGGTGAATAGTATATGTGAGCTATATCTTAATAGAGCTGTTTAAAAAATAACTGCCTATTAGATGAACCTACTAAGCAAACTTCATTTTCTTGCTATAAAGTTTACATAGCTTTGAAACAGGGTACTTAATAATAAAACTTATGCAAGGGAGTTAAGTAAAACTATTTTAAGACTGCAAATCAGAAACTGATTGTGCAGAATAATGATAACTGAACTTCTGAAATTACGCTAGTTTATAAAAAATGTGATTTTAAAAAAAGACAGATGGTTTTCCCCTTTTGTGTGTCTGCTGACATCTCTAAAGGAACAGTAGCATTTTTTTCTCTAGGAAAGCTAATAGCATCATTGCAAGGCTGCTACTAATGAATTCAGCAGTAGGCTTACCTTGCCCTTGTTACTCTTAGCATCTCATTAGACCACGTTTTTTACGTTGCAACTTCAGACAGGATTCTTATATGAACATTGGATAAGAATGGAACATAAGAATCACCATGCATACAGAGGTGCAAACTAGATAATATTTCTAATCTTGACCAAAGTTTTACATACACTTGGATGTTTAACAGGTATCTTAAACAACGTGGATGATCTGAAATTCTTTATTCTCCCTTCCTTTTCTGAAAAACCTATTATTCCAAGGTCTTCCTCATCTGAGGGCATGACACTATGCTCTACTCAGTTGTTCAACTAAAAACTCAGAAAGAGAGGGGTCTCTTTCTTGAAACTCTCCATCTAATCCCACAACAAATCCTTTCTTGTTTACTTTCAAAATAATCCCAACTGTATTCATTTTTTTTTGAGTTTGACAAAATTATTGGTATTTTAATAAAGATATTTGTCTCAGTCGTCTCTCTCTCCCATCTTGACCTTAAGTTAGTATTTCACTTGGGTCAAGAAAAGAATATGGAGGAGAGGGACGTTATTCTAACAAACAGTAAATTGGACAAAAATGGATAGTTTGCCTACATTAAAGTAAGTTAAAGTTAAATTCATGTATCTTGATAAAATTAAATCATGTAAGAACTAATAGTTATATATATATTTCCATTGTTTTACTTAGGACTTATTCTAAACTTAAAAGCAAGTGAACGAAGTGTTAGGAATGTACACAGGCTGCTTCTCTGGAGTTATTACCTACTAAAGGAGCTCAGCGAGGAGTTACCGCCAATAAAATAGACTGAAGCTGCCTCCAAATTTAACATTGCAGGAGTTTTCAAGGGAGTCATTATACCGTATGTTTCTTTTGTCTCTAACTATGCTTTTAAAGCTGTGTAACTGTCACGTTTAAAAAAAAGTTCATACACAATACGATAATATGAAAACAAACATCCTACAAATACACAAATTTAACAAAGTAAATGTGGTGAGAGATTCCACAAAATATGTTTGAAGATGCATTTTCTTTCCTTCTATTTTCAGTACCTAAAATGTGCTTTTTGAAAGGCCATCATTGGCCAATATGTATATACTTAAAATAAACCATATAGTTGTACTTATAAGAAAGCCTGTAGTTAAGTTGAATTCAAATTGGATTTCACAAGTTAGTAACTTAAATGTTTAGACAAAGTTACAGAAAGAGCATCTTCTCATTTTCCAAATGTATTCATTTTCTCCATCTTCACCAATGGCACACTAGTCCAAATCACCAGCATTTCCTCCCATCTGAATTACCGCATTAGGATTCTGATGACCTGGATGTTCAAACCAATCTTATGCCTTTTCATAGGCATTGAATGAAATTGAAACTGTTTAACATGGTCCACCAGGCCCTACACAATCTAGCCCTGCCTACCTATCCAACTTTATTCCTTCTGCTACCCCTTTGCTCACTACTATCCAGACAGAGTAGCCTTCTTTTTTTCCTTGAAGATATTAGATTTGTTCTTGCATTAGGGCATCTGCACTAGCTGTTTTGGTTGGTCTGGATGACTCCAACTCTAGTTCTTCTTATGGCTAACTCCTTTTTGTTTAACTTAATTCTTGCCCACTTTTCAAGATGTTCCCTAGATACTTCTAATTTAAAAAGTTTCTTCAGCCACTCTCTATCAGTGCATTTTATTTTCCTCAAAGTACATGTGATTTTTATTATTTTTTAATTCTTTGTTTACTTATTTGTTTATTTGTCTCCTCCACTGATATGCAAGCTTCACGAAATCCAGGACCTTGTCTATCCTGTTCACTGGGTGTATCTTCAGCTCCCACAGCAGTGCCCAGAACATGGTAGTGGTTCTATAAATAGTCACTGAATGAACAGATTAGATTCTTGACATTTCCTTTTAATCTAACCCCTTATTCAACCTTTCACTAATTCCTATTGGTGTTAATTTATAAATGTCTTTTGAATTCATCAAGTTTCTCCCATCTCCCATGTCACTTTTCCAGACTAAATTACCATTTTATCTCTTAACTGGACCACTGAGATAAACTTCTATCCGAATTTCTAGTATCGTCTTCTGTCCTTCTCCAATCTATTAACCATCTTGCAGAGAGGGTGATCCTTTAAAAATTATAATCTGATCATGTTACTCTCCTAATTGATGCTGTTCCATGGCTTCCTATTGCTCTTAGACAAAGATCAAAATAGTGAACATGAGCTATAAGGACATGGGTTATCTTACTCCTGCACACCTCTCCAGTCTCTTCTCTCCATTTTCTCTTTCATGTTCCCTGTTTGGGCCACTCTGGATCTCTTTTAATTAGTCATCCTATTATGTTTTTTGCCTATCACAGGGAATTTTCACATGCTATTCCATCTGCCTGGAACACCCGTCTAATCCCTCTTGCATAATTATGTTTCAGAACTCAATCGAATGTTAAGTGCTTTGTAAAAGCCTTACCTGACTTACAATCAAGGTCAGATTCCCAATGCTGGGTTATCAGCAGAAACATTGTTGAATAAAAGAAAATAAATTAATACAAGACAAACCAGATTAGATGTCTGCAACCACTTCAGCCTTCTTGGATCAGTATAACAAGGAGTAGGCTCCAGTCACTCATATGTTCTAAACAACCTCCTTATTCATTTCTGACCTTAGATTATGAAACTCTGGCTCTATGGGATCTCCAGCTACTGCTCAATATACTTCAAGAATTGAGACTAAACTGTTTTCCAAAGCCAAGCATCCCACTTTTGATAGCTTCAATTCATTATTAGAAAGTTTAACTTTAGTGATTGAGCAAAAATTGGTTTTACCCTACTTTCTTCCAACTGATGCTCATTCTATACCTCTGGCACGTAGAACAAATTAGAATTTAATGAAGCTCACAATTGCTTTGTTTTATTGAAAAGTTATTTTACACTTGTGACTCATAATAAGCTTGCTTTTCAACTAGTACCTAAGCATTTTATTCCCACTAATATTGATGCTAAATAGTGCCCCCCCCACTTAATGCACATGAACAGTTTTCTTTGTGTTTTTGTTTTACTTAGGTGTACTGTTCTTCAGTCTTCTCTATTATGTTTGATTTTTTTCTATTCAGCCTGTTCTAGAATGAAACAATTCACAGATTCCTGATTTACTACCCTTCTGTTTTATTTCATCTTCAAATGAATAACTTTGCCTTCATGAAGTCATTAATGAAAATGTTGAATAGAAAGGGTCTAGATTATATACCTTTATTAAGCCACCAAAGTCATTTCTTTATGTTAAATTCTTTCAATATCATCACCCAATTGCAAATTTACCTCATTACAATAAAATCATCCCAATCAGTCCCAATTTGTCAATTTAGACAATATTAAAAACTTTTCCAATTTTTGAAAACCTGTTATGTTTTAGTCTACCTAAAGTTTCTTTAAAAATAACAATACTAAAACCATAAAAATAGGTTGTATTTTTTGAGCTCCTGCCATATACCAGGGGTTATTCCCTGGGTTTCAAATCTATTAATTCACATAGAGTTCAATAGACAAAAGTAAACATTATTGTCAATGTTGTTATAAATATTATCCTTGCAATTATTGTTTCTATTATTATTGTCCTTAGAACTTTCATAACCTATTAATCTCATAACCTGGTTGGAAGAAAATGTACTGTTATTCTGACACAACTTGTTTTGATGAGGCCATGCTGGCTTTAACGATTACTATTTCCCTTCCCAATTGCTCACATATCAACTTTTTAATAATGTATTTTCAATTTTAGCCTGGAATAAAGGTCAAGTTTTCTTGTTTACAGAGTGTACACATTAGAACTACTTTTTCCTGCCTTTTAGTTTCTGCATAGTCCTTTAGAGTTGCTTAGCATATCATGGGAGAAATATACAGTTCCTGGAATTCTAGAGTCAAATTATTAATCAAAGTCTGTCTATTTATTTAAAAGACTGGAACAATTAATACTTCAATGCTATATAGACTGCCAATCAAAGTGCTGGCTAATTTGTCCAAATAATTCATTTTTTGTATTTTGAAGGGTTAAGTTTCTATATAGGCATATGTGATTACCATAGGGTTTTCAATCATCGAATTAAACTTCTCTTGATCATAATACAAGGCAGCATTCAGACACACACTCAGTCTCTATAAAAAGGTTATATGTGATGAATAATGTTCGGAAGGAACCTCCATTCACCTGGTTTTGTTTTCTTGTACAAAATGACAATGACCCTGTAATGCTCAGGCCCCTTTCTTCATCCCTCTTTTGTTCTTCTCCATACAGAGGAAGTGAAGTATTTGCTACAGCTTGGCAGGAGTCTGACAGCAACTGATCCATGTTTTTTAATTAACAAACCTCATCTATTAATATTAAACATCTGCAAGCACTGGGGATTAATTTTCTTTTATTTCCTCTCCATCCATTTAAGGCAGTTATTCCAGGTTAGTATATTTGCTTAGCAGATCAAATTTTCCCTTGGGTGAGTTTTAGCAAGTCCTTTGGTCTGAAATCTAAAGCCATATTCTCCAATTAGTTTTATCAATATTAAAGCCAATATTTTATCCCCATCAGTCTCTCTTCTTTATTTATCAATTTGTTTTAAGTTCAGGGCAGGGGGAAAAAAGTGTGATTTATTGGTTTCGCCACACCCAGCACCTTCACTTCCTGCCTCTCCTCTTGTTCTCTTGATGAGATTTCCCAGCACCTGCCATCCTGCAATGTACCCAGGGGAACCCACTTCACTACATTATTCTGTGAGCAATTGACACTAAATTTTCCAAATGGTTGTTCTGGGCTTTGTGTGAAAGATCTACACATACACTGGTATCCAATTCTTGCATTAACCGTCTTTATAATTGAACATACCAAGATGGGTTCACCTAATTTATCCTCTTCAAATCAAAATAGAAATGGATCAAGTGTTACACACTAATAAGCAGTCTTGTCTACTCCTGATGTCTCTGTGAATGGCATAGCAAAATGTAATCAAACAGAAATTGAACATTCTCTCTCTTTGTCTCTCTTTTTCTTACACACACACACACACACACACACACACACACACACAGAACTACTCGAATATTGCACTGCCTAATAAAATGTATAGTGGGAAAGAGTTATTTTTCTGAGCTGAAAAAAAGCCAAAAACAACTATGAACCCCTAATAGTTACTGATAAGAGGGAGATACAAGGAAGAACTTAGGAGAATCTGACAGTAACCTATCTCTTGATGTGAGTTGTAGTTACGTTGGAGTTAATCACTTTGTGAAATTTCACCAGCCTTTATAATTTATGATTTGTTCACTCTTTGGTATGTATGACATACAACAAAGAAGTTTACTTTAAAAATCCACATGGGAACCAAACAAATTTAACAATGACAGCTCAAATAGTGTATGAAATTTAAATTTGAAATTTAATTGCACTTTGGAATACCTTGACTTATGAAAAGAATGGAGCCCTATTTTTATTGGATATATTTATACTCTCCACTAGAATAGAATAACATTGAGAAGCCTATATATTTACATTATTTATATCTGACAAGATATTAAAAATAATCACAAATTGTAGCAAATTATTTAATGTCTTCTAAATATATTTGTCAAAAATGGTAGTCTGTATGGAGACAAAAAGACTGTACCTGTGACAATACTTGCATTAAAATATTTATATATTTCATTCTTTAAAAATTACAATTGACTATATTCTCCAGTTAGTACAATTTGCTCTGAGCTTATCAGGAATTCATTAGCCACAAAAATGCAACTTTATAAAGACTGGAGGAATTTATAAGAAAAAGAAAGAATAAGGTCATATTAAAAACATGCATTCTCCAGAAGAACTCCAGTGACCTGATATTAGAGCCATGGCTAAGAAAGATTCAATTGCAAATATGTACCAAAAATAATTGTTCACTTAATGTAATTTTTTATAATCAAATAGTCAATATAAAGAAGTTTTTGTTTTGTTTTAACGTACATAGATATCTTTATTTTTCAAAAGAATTTTATTTTTTTAAAAAGTTTTAAATAGAAGTAAGTCACAGGTCCAACAGTAAATTAAAATCAAAGTATAAATACTCAAAAGATGTAATACTAAGTGTGATGGTTAATTTTATGTGTCAACGTGGCTGGGCCATGGTGCCCAGATATGTGGTCAAATATTATTCTAGATGTTTCTGTGAGGGTGTTTTGGATGAGATCTACATTTAAATTGGTAAACTTTGAGTAAAGCAGATTACCCTTCATAATATGGGTGGAGCACATTCAATGAGTTGAAGGCCTGTATAGACTAAAAGTCTGACTTCCCCCAAGCAAGAGGGAATTCTGCCAGCAGACCACCTTCAGACTTCATCCGTAACAGCAGCTCTTCCTGGCTTGCTGGCAGACTGCCTTTGGACTCAAACTGCAACTCTTTCCTGAGTCTCCAGCCTGCTAGGCTCCCCCATCAAATTTTGGACTCATTAGAAGGAAAATAGGAGACATCAAACTGTTATCAAAATTCCTATTGTTAGAATGCCATATACTTTATTTATTTCTGTATCTCTTACCTTTTAATTTACTAGTCTACGGTTTTAATCCCACATATCTCAGACTGGTAGCCTCACTGAAAGTATACAGAAATGAAAATCTTGTTTTGTTTAATCATGCAGACATTTCGCAAATTTCCAAAGCATCATTCCTTTCCCAGGCTGCCTTTTCACTCCCATGAGAGTAAAACTCATGCTCTGCACTTAGTTAGTGACTTATTCTCTAAAGAGAAACAAAAAGTTATATAGTAATGTACTATTTTTATATATTTAAAACATAATAGAGAATGGAACAGAAAATGTGCTAGTAAGAAAATAAGGACTTGCTCAGTTACAAGTGATACAAACCTAATTTGAACTAGTTTAAAAGCAAAACAACAAAACAAAATCACAAAAAGGAACTCAATGGTTCTATTAACCAGAAGAGAAGGAAGGGATGCTGTGTACAAAAATGACAGGCACCCACCACATTGCAGTAGTTGGCCTCCTAGCACGTGCAGACAAACCCTCACACACACACTTCTTCCCACACTTACGATTCGTATTTTAGCACTTGCTTGTTTATACAATCCTTTATAGTATTTTTTATACCATTAAACAAGGAATGTAGGATGAATTCTCATTGTTAAAAATTGAAGATTGTAGATTAAGGTAAAAGCCCTTTTGGCTACTATAGGTAATGCCCCTTTTATCCCGGATTATCAGATTAATGAGTATATTTCCAGGCTTTTCTATGCTTTAAATACACATGCATACATATAGTCAAGTATTTAGAGAAATACACAGTGTTGCTGTATGTATGTTTGTGGTTTTGACAGAGAAGTTATCATACTACATGCTTTATTGTCAAAATTGCTTTCTACCCCCATTCCCCACCCAGAATAATCCCCTTGTTTTTCAATGTCATTTTTAACCTGATGTATTGTATGGTATACTGTGTATACAATTTATTTGTACTTTAATTATTTTCTCACTAATGGAAATATAATTTGTTTCCAAACTTTTTATAATAATAAACAATACTGCAATGAAAATCTCTGTTTATTCCCCTTGTTTTTAAGTGTGGTGTTACATCTGGGTGTATAAAAAGAAATGAAACTTTTGGGCATTGACCCACATAGACACAATTTTTAAATTTTGGAGGACTACTTATTTCCCGTAACTCTACAACATTTGATATTAACAAACTAATTTTGCCTATGTAATATTTTAAAAAATGCTTGACCCTGTTTCATATGTTCCTTGACTATATGCATTTTCTGTTGTGTAAACACCATACTTGTTTATATTTTCTGCTCTGCTTTCCATTAGTCTTTTATTTTCTATTGTTTGGTAAGCCCTTTACATATTTTAATATTAATCCAATGGCTGTTGTATGTGTACTTGTTCCCATCTGTCACTTATCTTTTAAAACTGTTAACAGTGGAGTTTTTGGGTGGCAGAGACATTTTAAATTTTAATATAGTCAAATTTATTGATCTAGCTTTATGGTTTATAGTTTTGCTTTACTTATATAACTCAAAGTCATGAAATTTTTCTCATTTATTTTCTTTTTAAACTTTTATACTTTATTTATTCTATTTTAGATATTTAATCCAACCAGAATTATGTGTGTGTATCTATGTGTGAATGAGGTGAAGAAGGGATATAACTATAGTTTTGCTAAATACTTGTCAATGTTTCCAATGCTATTGTTAAGTAGTCTGCAGGCTCTTCACTAAGTTAAAAACATTATCAGTATTCAATATCAATTGTTCATATACATACAGATCATTTTCTGTCCAATAGAACAGTTTTTTAACTCCATACCAAATAGCCAATATTTTAATTACAGTCATATGCTGCATAATGTTGTTTCAGTCAATGATGAACAACAAATACGAAGGTGGTCCCATTAGAATATAATGGAACTGAAAAATTCCTATTGCCTAGTGATATCATGGCCATCCTAACATTGTTGCGCAATGCGTTACTTATGAATTTGTGATGTTGCTAGTGTGAGCAATCCTACTGCGTTGCCAATCATATAAAAGTATAGCACATATAATAAAGTACAGTGCATAATACTGATAATGATAATAAAAGACTATGTTACTCATTTATGTATTTACTATATATACTTTTATTGTTATTTTACAGTGTATTCCTTCTACTTATAAAAACAATTAACTGTAAAACAGCCTCAGGCACATCCTTAAGGAGGTATTGTTATCATAGGAGACGACAGCTCCGTGTGTGTTACTGCCCCTGAAGATCTTCCAGTGGGACAAGATGTGGAGGTAGAAGATGGTGATACTGATGAAGCTGACTCTGTGTAGGCCTAAGCTAATATGTGTGTCTGTGTCTTAGTTTTTAGTTTTTAACAAAAAAGTTTAAAAGTAAAAATAAAAATACAGAAAAAAGCTTATAGAATAATGCTATAAAGAAATAAAAGATTTTTATACAACTGTACAATGTGTTTGTGTTTTAAGTATTATAAAAGAATCAAAAAGCTTTAAAAATCAAAACATTTATAAAGTAAAAATATTACAGTAAGTTACATAAAGTTACTTTATAATTGAAGAAAGAAATTTTTAAAATAAATTTAGTGTAGCCTAAGTTTACAGTGTTTATAAAGTCTACAGCAGTGTATGGTAATGTCTTAGGACTTTACACATTCACTCACTACTCACTCCTTAACTTAACCTGAAACAACTTCTAGTTTTGCAAGCTCCATTCATGCTAAATGATCTATACGGGTGAACCATTTTTTATCTTTTATACCGTATTTTTACTGTACCTTTTCTGTGTTTAGATATGTTTAGAAACATAAATACTTAACCATTGTGTTACAGTTGCCTACAGTACGCAGCACAGTAACATGCTGTACAGGTTTGTAGCCTAGTAGCAATAGGCTATGTCACATAGCCTAGGTGTGTAGGAGGCTATACCATCTAGGTTTATGTAATTATACTCTGTGATGTTCGCACAATGATGAAATTGCCTAATGACCCATTTCCTATATAATGTATCCCCTTTTTTAAGCAATGCATAACTGTATTTTCTTATAGAGCAAATTCTCTAGTATTTTTTCCTCTAAATTGTCTTGGTTGATTTCTACTTTCAGCTGAGATGGAACAACAGGGACCAGATTTACCCTCTCAGCAGAAACAACTAAAATATGGGCAAACTATATGAAACAATAGTTTTCAAGATACTGGATATCAGGAAAAAAAGGACAGTGATCAATGAAAAACAGGGAATAAACAAGGTCAGCTCTACACCTGCCACAGCTTACTGTCTTGAATGTTCCAGCCAATGGAGCAGGAAGCAGAAACACAGGTACAGCCTGGTAGACTTCCTGACTGGAGACGATAGAGCTAAGAACGCAAGGAATCCAAGATGCCTATAATCAGCTCTAGTATAAACGCTGCTCTGGCATACCTAACAAACAGCAAAAGTAAGAACTCTTCTTAAGTAACTTGACTGCATCTCAGAACAAAGCTCAGTAATATTTATATCAATGCAAAAATGTCCAGCACCTAAGATGGTAAAATTCACAATGTCTGGAATTCTATAAGAAAGGCATGTAAAAGGCAGGAAAATACAAGCCCAAATTAGAAGAAAACTCAATCAATCAGCCACAAATCAGAACTAACACTTACATTATTATTAACAGACATGAATAGTTAGTATAGCTGTATTTCACATGGTTGAAAAGCTAGAGAAAGGATTGAGCACACTAAGTGGAAACATGGAAGATACAGAAAAGATCCAAATCAAAATTTCAAAACTGAAAATTATATCTGAAACAAAAAAATAATCTGGATAGGATTGATGACTGATTAGATATTGCAGCAGAAATAATTTATGAACTTTAAGACATAGCAATAGAAATTATACCATATGAAATAGAGAGCAAAAAAACTAAAAAAAATAGTGAAGAGAGAATTGGTGAGCTATGTAACAACTTCAAACAACCTCATGTATGTATGACTAATGTCCCAAAAGGAAAGGAAAGAAACGGTACAGAAAAAATAAATTGAAGAAATCATGACTAAAATGTTACAAATTTTATAAGAAAAAAAACTATTAATATAATGCACCGTATGAAGTTTGACAAACCTAAAGGGCAAAAAGACACATAGTTTAAAAACATCAAGCATATCAGGATCAAACTATTCAAAGCTAGTGATAAAGACAAAATCTTAAAAGCAACCAGAAGAAAAAAGACACATTACATAATATAAAGACATACAGATAAGGATGACATCAGATTGCTCACCAAAAACAACATGAACCTGAAGATAGTGGAGCAACATCTTTAAAGCAATGAAAGATAAACATTAACTTACAAATCTATCTATACCCAACAAGGGGCAGGGAGAGTCTGGAGGGAGGGATTACAGAGGACATAAACTTCTGGGGATGATGATTGTGTTCACTGTCTTGGATATGGTGATGTTTTAATAGGTACATACATATGCCAAAATTTATCAAAATGTACACTTAAATATGTACAGTTTATTGTATGCTGATTATATTTCAATAAAGCTATTAATTTTTTTAAATGAAGAAAACTTTGTTTTGGTGATTCTTGTACATTTACATTTTTTCTTTTAAGTTTTAGATTTGGCTTATCAAGTTTCATTGTGATCCCTATTGGAATTTAAATTTGAATTCCTCTGATTTATGGTGTAATATAAGAAAAACTGACATATTCGTCACTTTGACTCTATGATCTTTATTTTTTTGTGTGTGTGTGTCCTATTTATATGTGAAATGTTGAATTGTCCAAGATTGGTGGCTTTTCCATTTTCTCTTTGTACTTAGTCTTTGAACCTTATGTCCATACCTGTACAGTTAATACCCTCCTTATCTGTAGTTTCACTTTCCATGGTTTCAGGTTACCCAAGGTATACCACTGCCTGAAAATACAAAATGGAAAATTCCAGAAATAACAATTGATAAGTTTTAAATTGCAAGCCATTCTGAGTAGCGTGATGAAATCTCACACATCCTGCTTTGTCCAGCCCAGGACGTGAATCATTTCTTTGTCCAGTGTATCCACACTGCAGGTGCTAACCACCCATTAAATCACTTATTAGCCAACTCAATTATTAAATCAACTGTAGAGGTACAGCAATCTTTGTGTTCAAGAAACCTTTATTTTACTTAAAAATGACCCCAGGCATGACAGTAGTGATGCTGGCAATTTGGATATGCCAAAGAGAGGCCCTAAAGTGCTTCCTTTAAGTGAAAAGGTAAAAGTTTTCTACTTAAGGAAAGAAAAAAAAACCGTATGCTGACGTCGCTAAGATCTACGGTAAGAATAAATCTAACCATGAGATTGTGAAGAAGGAAAAAGAAATGTGTTCTAGTTTTGGTATTACACCTCAAAATGCAAGAGTTATGGCCACGGTGTGTGATAAGTCTCAGTCAAGATGAAAAAGACATTAAGTTTGTGGGTGGAAGACATGAATAGAAATGTGTTCTGATTGATGGCAATCAGGTTGGGTACTATCTGCGGTTTGGGGCATCAAGTGGGAGTCTTGGAACACATCTACTGTAGATAAGGAGGGGGAATACTATAATCTCAAAAGTGCTCCAACTAGCTCTTCAATGTGTAAATGAGAGTGGAATTATTCTTTTACCAAAGGATAACATCCAGTTTCTTTCTCCAGTAACATCTAGTTGCTATGCTATCCAATAATACTAGTTCCCCTATCCAATTCCAAATTCAGGGTCTCCGATTCATCAGATATATAAATGGTTTCTCAGGATCCTGTAAAATGTGATTAACTTATCCAAAGCATAGTGGGAGGAAAGATTTAATACTTTCCATTTAGAGATAGAGGAAAAGGACTGGTAGTAGTGGTTACTTGTCCAGAACTTGTATCATATTCAGATGGGCAGAAGAAGCAAAGTTTTCCCACCCTGATCTTAGTGCAAGTTTTTTCTTATTTCCTTTTTTTTTTTTTTTTTAAATCTTAGAGTATTACAGAGATACAAACCCTTTGGTTACATAAATTGCCTTTGCACCGCCCCAGTCAGAGGTACAAGCATGCCCATCCCCCACACAGCCCACACTGCATCCATTAGGTGTGAATTTACCCATCCCCTCCTCCCCCCTCGCACCTTGCCAACACCCTGTGAATGTTACTTCCTGTATGTGCACATTGGTATTGATCGATTAGTACCAATTCAATGTTGAATATATGTAGTGTTTGCCTTTCCATTCTCGTGTTACTTCACTTAGAAGTATTATCCAGGATAATACAATAGGTAGTTTACCATTTTTTATGGCTGAGTAGTACTCCATGGTATACCAATACCACATTATTAATCCACTCATATATTGGTGGGCACTTGGGTTGTTTCCAAATCTTTGAAATTGTGAATTTTGTTGCTATAAACATTCAAGTGCAGATGTCTTTTTTATAGAATGTCTTTTTTTCCTCTGGGTAGATGCCCATAGTGGGATTGCTGGGTCAAATGGTAGTTCTGCTTTTAGTTCTTTGAGGTATCTCCATATTACTTTCCATAGAGGTTGTACTACTTTGCATTCCCACCAGCAGTGTATAAGTGTTCCTATCTCTCCACATCCACACCAACATTTGCTGTTTTGGGACTTTTTGATATAAGCCAATCTCACTGGAGTTAGGTAATATCTCATTGTCGTTTTGATTTGCATTTCCCTGATGATTAGAGATGTTGAGCATTTTTTCATATGTTTCTTGGCCATTAGTCTATCTTCTTTTGAAAATTTTCTGTTCATGTCCTTTTCCCACTTTTTAATGAGGTTGTTTAATTTTTTCTTGCTGATTTTCCTCAGTTCTATATAGATTCTAGTTATCAGCCCTTTATTGGATATATAGCATGCAAATATTTTCTCCCATTCTGTAGGTTGTCTTGTTCTGCCTATCTGGCTGCCTGGGGCTCTGCTCACTGTAGGTTCTCGCTTCCTTGTGGTCTACTGTAACGCTCAAAAGGCTCACTAGGAGGACTTCCATTGCTGGTGACTATATCAGCTCAGTAGTTCAGTTGCTGTTTACGTCAGTTTTATGAAAACATTGGGGAAACCCTCCAGGACATTGGTCTGGACAAAGATTTCTTGAGTAAGACCTCAAAAGTACAGGCAACCAAAGCAAATATGGATAAATGGGATCACATCAAGCTAAAAAGCTTCTGCACAGAAAAGGAAACAATAAACAGAATGAAAAGACAACAAGTAGAATGGGAGAAAATATTTGCAACCTTCCTACTGGACAAGCGATTAATAACCAGAATATATAAGGGACTCAAACAACTCAATAGCAAAAAATAAATTAATTAATTTTTTAAATGGGCAAAAGATCTGAATAGACATTTCTCAAAAGAAGACAGACAAATAGCCAGCAGGTATATGAAAAAATGTTCAACATTAGTAATTCATCAGAGAAATGCAAATAAAAACTACAATGAGATATCATCTCACCACAGTTAAAATCGCTCGTATCAAAAAGACAAGCAATAACAGATGCTGGCAAGGATGTAAAGAAAGAACAATGCTTGTACACTGTTGGTGGGATCGTAAAATTAGTACAGCCACTATAGAGAACAGTGTGGAGGTTCCTCATGAAACTAAAAATGAAAGTACCATGTGATCCAGCAATCCCACTGCTGAGTATAGATCCAAAAGAAAGGACATCAGTATACCAGAGAGATATCTGCACTCCCACATTTATTGCAGCACTATTCACAATATCCAAGATATGGAATCAACCTAAGTGTCCATCATTAGATGAATTGATAAAGAAAATGTGATACATATACACAATGGAATATTATTTAGCCATAAAAAAGAATGAAATCCTGTCATTTGCAGCAACATGGATGAAACTGGAGGACATTATGTTAAGTGAAATAAGCCAGACACAGAAAGACAAATATTATATGTTCTCCCTAATATGTGGGAGCTAAAAACTAACTGAAGTCATGATGGAGATAGAGAGTAGAATGATTATTACCAGAGATTGGGAAGGGCAGTAGGGGGTGATAAAGAGGGATGGTTAATAAGTACAAAAATACAGTTAGATAGAAGGAATAATATCTAGTATTTGGTAGGATGATAGGATGATAACTATAGTTAATAATTTATTGTGTATTTCAAAATAACTAAAAAAGTGGAATTGGAAGTTTCCTAACAAAGAAATGATAAATGCTTGAGCTGATGGATACTCCAAATACCTTGATTTGATCATTACCCATTATATGCTTGTATCAAAATTTCACATGCACCCCATAAATATGTACAACTATTATGTATGCAAAATAATTAAAAATTTAAAAATGAATTTAAAAAAGAATTATAAACAATGTAGAAATACATTTCTTACAGAGTATATAGATTTTTGTTCACTTCACTAGTCATTTCTATTGGGTTAATTTGTAGAAAAATATTGACTAGGTTAAAAGGTATGAATACTTTAAAGTTTAAAAAAAATGTGTCTCTTGCCAAGTTGTTTGATGAAAATATTTAAACAATTTCTTCTCCCCTCTTACCACCATAGTGTTATAAAGGTGGCCATTTCCTTAAATCTTTTGCTAGTTTGATAGATTTAAAAAATTATCTTATTTAATGTATTTATTTTATTAAACAAGTTTTATTTTATTATTAGATATGTTTACTGACTAGTTTTTCTTTTTTATGAATTACATATTAACTACCTTTTCCTATTTTTCTATTACTGTATCCATCAGTTTATATTGATTTCTGAAATATATGAAGGTTTATGTGACTAATATTTTCAGTTTATCTTTTACTTTTTATTTGTGGTCATTTTTGAGGTACCAATGTTTCCATTTGTAATGTTGTTAAATGTGTTTCCCTTTAGTGATCTGACCTTGTTATTTTGTCTCAAAAGTTCTTTTCCATTCCACAATTATATAAATGTTCACCTAAAAAAAAATTAACTGAGGTGTTGAGCAATCAGGGGCCCCTGCATGCCAAACTTAGATTTCTCTGACAATTCAACTCTCATAAAACTCTAATTGACTAGTTTTTATGGATTCCATTAGCTAGTAATCAAGGCCAAAATTTTTGCTAGTCAGAATTTCAAAATGAGGCAGCATCTGGGTATTTTCTATCCCTTACCAATTGGCATGTAGATCTTGTCCTTGTTCCTAATTTTCCACTTGAAAGGCTGTGTTAGTGTCTGCCTAACAGCAATTGAAAATTATAAGCAGAGATGTTGAAGAAGAACTTACCTGCCTTTTGCCTTCAAGCTTCATCCCAGTGAAAAGCTCCTGTTAATGTAGGAAATTATACTTGTGTTGCACAAGGGATTGCAAGAGTGTTTGGAAGAGGCCCGGTTGATCAAGTACCTTCACCCCCCACCTTGTTGCCCTGAATCTTTCTCATTTTAAACCTTATTTCTCACTGTGTTTTCCATTTGAGGCTTGCTGGTATTAATCTAGAACAGAGAATTTAACTTAGTCTAGAAGGGAATTCAACTTTTTTCAATCCTTTAAATTTTATGATCATCTAATCCTTGACAGTCACTGGTTGCAGTCGGGGACCTTTCTTAAAGCTGTATGTTTTTGTCTATCTACTCTCAGAACAGCTTAGACTGAAACTTGACTCTTTCCATTTGGATATTACTAGAAGTTATAAGAGGTAATAAACACATCAACAATCTGATGTTTCTCTACAAAGCGGTGAAGCTTCCACCTTGGTTGGCACATGGGACAAGACCCAAGATACAGTAAATGACAGATCTGCCAGCTTCCTTGTTATTGCATTATTACAAAATGTGAGATCCATACTTTCCTTCACTCCATATTTTATTCAGTCAAATCTACATTTTAGGAATTTCCATTTGTAATATTTTGTTTTAGTTGTCATTCTATCCATCACAATTAGCAGGAATTCAAGTAAAACTAGATTAAGCCAAAAATAAGCAACTTATTAGCTTATATATGTTGGAAATTTAGAGGTAGAGAAGGCCTCAAGAATCCAGACACTCAAATGATACCACGAGAATTCTTCCTTCATCCCTTGGCTCTGCTTCCCTGTATGTGTTGGACTCATTTCCTTCACTGCTGCTGAGCTTCCCCCGTGTGGAAGACAAAAGATGGGAAGGACATACTTGTAGACAGCCTCAGGCCTACACAATCCCAGTTTACTGATCTCAGAGTAGAGTATGCTTCTGTCATCCAGTATTTATACATTAAATCCCACATAAATCATAGGCAGCCCCTTCTCTCACAACATCCAGCCGGCATGCAACGACTCTTGTCAGCTTTGGTGGACTACGAGCCCAGGCTCCATCAGGCATAAAATAAAGAAGATAATCTCCTTCTTTACTTCTCACATTTGATAGAAACACCACTGGATCAACTTGAGTATTTACTTGCTTGGAACATCAAGGCTTCTTTCCGCTGCTCTTCCATTCTCTGATTACAGAAAACTAGTGCTTATAAAGTAATAACAAAATATTAATAAGTCAACACTTACATAGTGTCCATTATTTGCCAGACTCAGTTCTGAGTGCTTAACATATATTAACTCATTTAATCCTCACAACACTCCTAGGATATAACTATCATAACAGAGAGATTGGGAAATTTGCTAAGGTCACATGGCTAGTAAAGGGCAGAGCTGGGATGCAGACTCAGGCATCCTGCTTGCTGCTTAGTGTATGATTTTCATCTCTCCTTTCTTTCAGTACATAGTTGACTCTCCATAGAACTTTTCAGAATTGTGAGCACACCAGGAAATATAGGCATGATAATAAAAAGGGCCTTGTATATTTTCTTAATCATGAAACAGTAGATAGTATGATATCCTTTTTTGGGTAAATTTGATGGAAGCATTTTAAATTGTCTAATAATTTCTCCATTAGCACAATTGACCTCATAAGGGCTGTATTTCTAATCTGCCAGGTATTCTTAGGATATTGCTCATTTTCCTTTTTTTTATTTCCTTGCACAAGCCGTAGCTACTCTGATGTAATTGATCTCTTGAACGTGTGTAAAGTGCTACTTAAGCGTTGCTTAAGCACAGAAAAATCTAAGTTCTATACCCATTCCCTGGAGAGGAAAGTTTTTGAGGAGGTAACAGTTTATTTGCTGCTGTTTTATAGGAGCAATCATGTGGGTACCTACCCTGTGCCAGGCACTGTGGTAAGCACTTTCTCACCTCCAATACCTCCTTCAGTCAAGGTTAGGAGCTCAGTTCTCCATAAACAGAGGTTGTTTCATGTGTAGTCAATTCACTCTATTGATCAAAGGGATTCTCAAGCCTTCCTTCAACATCATCATAGAACAAATTCTTTTAATTCTGCTCAAGTCTTCTAAGTGTGTTTCCAAAACAGTCAGAAAGCAATTTTCTGCTGAATTAAGCAAGGTTGTAAATTCAAAGAGGATAGTTTACTATAAAGGTTTATGAGATTCCAAATAAATGTAAACAATTTACTTCAAAAGCCTCTGCTTAGATCTCCATTTAAGGTTGAAATGTGTTTCAATAGTGCCCTGAAAGCTTAAATGAAATTGTCTTATAAATACTCCACACTTTGACACATTTCTAATTATTATAACAATTTGACAGCTTTTGAGAGTTACCAAAATATTTGGCTCAATTTAATGTGTAAGAAAAAGACCAATAGGAATCTTCATTACTTAAAAAGATTTACACAACCTTTGATGAGCTATTTATATTGTAAAAGAATACAAGTGGTTGAGTCATAAGTTTTACAGAAGTTACCTACGATTTTTGCATTTTTAAATAAAAAGGGGAAATTTTGTTTTTACTATAAGGTCCATATTTTCATTGTGAAACAATATTAAAGGATGAATCGTTACTATTCTTTATTTGTGCCTTGGATGGCACATGTATTAATTATATCAAATGATTATCTAAATCAGAAAGAATAAAAATAATGGTTTATAGACAGTAGAGCTAGGCAATAAGATTATTAGAAAGTCACTGTCCTTTTCTAACCTTAGGAAACTATTATACATTTCATATGGGAAAGAGTGAAAAACACAGAAAATCTAACAGCTTTATTCTACTTTTCTTTTTAGTAACTTGCTCTAATTTGATTCTAAAGAGTGTATGTGAACTCTTCATATTCTAAAGAATAGATACTAAAGAGCTGTTTCTAAAAATAAAAAGTCTGGATTCCATTATATGGCACTTTGTATTCCTAAATTCTGGATTCCATTATATGGCACTTTGTATTCCTAGATTAAATATATATATATATATATATATATACAAAATGTTTTTCTTTAAAATTATTTTCCAAGTTAAAGAAAACAAAAATATATGAAGTAACCAATTCTTCAACAGAATTTAGTGATGGTACCTACATTATAGGTTAAAATAAAATTATGCATACATAATTATACAAATCTGCTCACTTAAATACTTTTAGATAGGTAGAGGGAAATTCCTGTCTGTGTTTTTTATAAAGTGTTATTGAGCACATCAGAAGAAGTTAAATTAATGACCCTTTGAAGTACCTGCATGATACCAAAAGCCATTCACAAGGGTAATATACAGAGGCTATAAGTAAAGTTTTGACTAACCTGTAGGAAAGTCTTTGACACTATCATTTAATTTTCTGCAGGAGTTGCACTTAACTAGAATTACACCACAATATTTACTATTTTGAAGACACATTTAAAAAATAATAATGAAAACAAATAAAAATACTTCATACTATAACTAAAACAATATTATGAACCCTGCAAAGAACATACCAGAAACGCATAGAATGAGTAGTTTTTCTCACATACTTATTGCAAAATACGAGAATGTTAGGATGTATTATTCAACCAACAGTGAACACACATTTGTAGCCTTTTGGCATCACATTGATAGCATGAAATCATCCATGATGGGAGAATTAATACCACAGAAATTAATAAGCATTATATATCAGGGCTTATATTTATTGCTAAATGTGAAAGAGGTTTCAGTTTAATAAAGATAGTTCTATGAAGATAAGAAATAGTTGAATAGTAAGATTACATATATGATTTAATAAGAATAAATTTAAAGGAAAACATTCAATAGATTGTGATGCAAATCCATTTGTCAAATTTGCTAAATTTCTATTCTAGGTTGGATGTGGATAGTGCAAAAAAGCAACTAAAGTATTCTGTGATACTCAATTGGCTATATAGAATTTACAGTAAAGAGTGTTGTACATTTTATTATTATTTGTAAGTTGTGTGGTATGCATCCATAATAGTAGTAAAATTTACCATAGACATATAGTTTTTTTATATTATATGTAATATAAGTTATAATATATATATAAAGTATTTTTGAAAAACCTGTTGTTAAATATTTGGCAGCACAATACTCTTTCTATCTGCATAGTGCCAGTTTTCACAAACTTTTCCGAAGAATAGAAAAAGAGAGGACACTTTTCATTTTTTTTAAGCCAGATTAAACTAGAAAATGATTATTAGGCCAGTTTAAATTTTAAAAATACATTACAGGAAAGAAAAGTTAACAGACAATATATCTCATGAATAGAGATGTAACTATCCTAAATGAAACATTAGCAAAAGTAATCCAGCACTATGAAAAGAGTATAACTTTCCACAATCACATTTGGTATATTTCTGGACTAAAACCTGCATTGTGTAGCAGCAAATCAATTTAGCAGATTGTCAATCAGTCATCATATTTAGTAATTCTTTGTTCTTGAGCCCTTGTGCAAAGACCGGGATGATTACAGGAAAGAATCTGACATAAACTTCTGTACCATGATTCTCCTAGAGGGACTTGCCAAAATCTCCCTACAGAGTCCTTATCTGCCATAGACACTTCCAGCATCATCAGATCTAATGGAGCTTATGTCTCAAGAGGAAGAATAGGGGGCAATCCAGCCTGGAGCTGTTGGGGAGCCTTCTCTTACTGTAGGATCATTCAAAAATGGCATTCTTTTGTGTTACTCAAAAAACAGTAAGAGTATCATGCCCAATTTCAAAGAATACCACCTGGTGGTACACTTGGTATTAATGGTAGAATGGGCCACATCCAGTGATTTATGCTTCATTTTTTTTTTTAAGCTTCCAGAATTTTAATAATTTTACCGTTCATTTTTTACTATCACCTACAATTACCACTGTGGTCTTTTTGAAGAAGATAAATATACCATAGTGTTTAATCTGCAGAGATTTTATATCTATTTCTAATAGATGAAGAGAAAAAATAATGACATTATAATGATCACACCAAACAAAATATAAATAATTTCTTAATGTCATATAAAAACTAGTTGCAGATTTTTTTCCGGGATATCTAAAGCTTTTTAAATTTAATTTCAGAATATTATGGGGGTACAAACACTTTGGTTACATATATTGCCTATGCACTGCCAAAGTCAGAGCTACAATCGTGCCCATCCCCCAGACAGTGTGCCACGCACCCTTTAGCTGTGAGTTTACCCATCCCCTCCACCCCTCTCCCACCTGCCCAACACCTGATGAACATTATTTCCATGTGTGCACATAAATATTGATCAGTTAGTACCAATTTGATGGCGAGTACCAGTGGTGCTTGTTTTTCCATTCTTGTGATATTTCGCTTTGAAGAATGGGCTCTACTTCCATCCAGGATAATACCAGGGGAATTAATACACCTTTTTTTTTATGGCTGAGTGGTACTACACGGTATACATATACCACATTTTATTAATCCACTCATGCATTGATGGGCACCTGGGTTGATTCCAACCTTTGTGATTGTGAATTGTGCTGCTATAAACATTCGAGGGCAGATGTCTTTATTATAAGATGACTTTTTTTCATTTGGGTAAATACCCAGTAGTGGGATAGCTGGATCAAATGGTAGTTCTACTTTTAGTTCTTTGAGGTATCTCCACATTACTTTCCATAGAGATTGTAATAATTTGCAGTCCCACCAGCAGTGTATGAGTGTTCCTATCTCTCCGCATCCCCGCCAACATTTGTTGTTTTGGGACTTTTTGATATGAGCCAATCTCACTGGAGTTAAGTGAAATCTTATTGTGGTTTTGATTTGCATTTCTCTGATGATTAGAGAAATTGAGCAATTTTGTATATGTTTTTTGGCCATAATTCTGTCTTCTTTTGAAAAGTTTCTGTTCATGTCCTTTGCCCACTTTTTAATGGGGTAGTTTGATTTTTTCATGTTGATTTTCCTAAGTTCTGTATAGATTCTGGTTATCAGCACTTTATCAGATGTGTAGCATGCAAATATTTTCTCCCATTCTGTAGGTTGTCTGTTCGCTCTAATGACAGTTTCCTTGGCTGTGCAGAAGCTTTTTAATTTGATGAGGTCCCATTTATTTATTTTTGTTGCTGCTGTGATTGCTTTGGGGGTCTTCTTCATAAATTCTTTGCCTAGGCCAATGTCTATGAGAGATTTTCCAACATTTTCTTCTAGAATTCTTATGGTTTCATGTCTTAGGTTTAAGTTGATTTTTGTTAGAGGTGAGAAGTGTGGATCTAGTTTCAGTCTCCTACATGTGGCTATCCAATTTTCCCAGCACCATTTATTGAATAGGGATTCTTTTCCCCAGTGTACGTTTCTGTGTAATTTGTCAAAGATCAGATGACAGTATGAGGATGGTTTTACATCTGGGTACTCAGTCCTGTTCCATTGGTCTATGTTTCTGTTCTTGTGCCAGTACCATGCTGGTTTGGTTACTATAGCCTTGTAGTATAGTTTGAAGTCTGGTAGATTGATGCCTCCCAATTTTTCTTTTTGCTTAAGATTGCTTTGGTTAGATGGTATCTTCTCTGGTTCCACACGAAGCATAGAATTTTTTTTCTAGATCTGCAAAAAATGATGTTGGTATTTTGATAGGGATTGATTTTGCATTGATTTTGTGAATCACTTTAGGTAGTATGTACATTTTAACAATGTTGATTCTACCTATCCAACAGCATGGTAGTGTTTTCCATCTGTTTACATCCTCTGCAATTTCTTTTCTCAGTGTTTCATAGTTCTCCCTATATAGGTCTGTCACCTCCTCTGTTAAATATGTTCCTAAATATTTAATTTTCTTTGATGCTGTTGTGAAAGGTATTGCATCTTTGACTTTTTTCTCAGCTTGACTGTTATTGGCATGTATGAAGGCTACTGATTTGTGTGCATTGATGTTGTATCCTGAGACTGTGCTAATTCATTTATCAATCCCAATAGTCTCTTGGTTGAATCTCTGGGGTTTTCTAGATACATTATCGTATTGTCAGCAAACAGTGAAAATTTGATCTCTTCTGCCCCCATTTGGATGCCCATGATTCCTCTATCTTGTCTGATTTCTCTGGCAAGGACTTCTAGCACTATGTTGAATAGAAGTGGAGATAGTAGGCAACCTTGTCTGGTTCCAGTTCTAAGAGGGAATGCTTTCAATTTTTCCCATTCAGTATGATATTTGCTGTGGGTTTATCATATAAGGCTTCAACAATATTGAGGTATGAGTCATCTGTGCCTATATTGTTAAGAGTTCTTATCATAAAAGGGTGCTGAATTTTGTCAAAAGCCTTTTCTGCATCTATTGAGAGGATCATATGGTCTTTGTTCTTGCTTTTATTTATATGGTGAATTACATTTATAGATTTGTTTATACTGAACCATCCTTGCATGTCAGGGATGAAGCCCACCTGATTGTGATTAATTATTTTTTTGATGTGCATTTGAATTTGGTTTGCTGGGATTTTTTGGGGAATTTTTGTACCTATATTCATAAGGGATTTGGGTCTGTAGTTTTCATTTTTTGTTGTGTCATTTCCTGCCTTTGGTATCAAGGTGATATTGGCTTTGTAGAATGAGTTTGGGAGGATTCCATCCTTCTTGATGTTGTGGAATAATTTCTGCAGTATAGGTACCAGTTCTTCTTTGTAGGTTTGGTAGAATTCAGGTGTGAGTCTGTCTGGTCCAGGACTTTTTTTTGTTGGAAGATTTTTTATTACTGCTTCAATTTTGGTGCTTGATATTGGTCTGTTCAGGAATTCTATTTTTCCTGATTGCACCTAGAGAGGTTGTGTATTTATAAGAATTTGTCCATTTTCTCCACGTTTTCATGTTTTGGGGCATAGAGATTTTTACAGTACTCAAGGATGATGTTTTGTATGCTTCATTTTGGCAAGAATATCTCCACCTGCTGCAGACCACTGAACCCCTAATAAAAAGATGACAGAACCCTAAATTTTGGTAGAATTTATTTCCCATCCTTTGGCAAGGATTTGTCTTGCCAAGGTATCTAGAGTAGCTGCTACTTACTATTCACCAGGTCCAATATGCATAATATTATCAATATTTTAACATTATCAATCTGCATGTTTTATGAAATGAAGAAATGATCAAGGTCCCTACAGACTAGATTATGACATAGAACTGGAGAGTTGAAATAGCTCTGAAGTAAGACAATGAAGGTGTCAATTTTAGTGCTAAATCTGCCAGTTTAAATCAAACTTCTTTTGGCAGTATTTACCAAAAGATATAGAGTTAGAAATAAAAGCATTCAGCAGGTTGAATGCTATACATGAAGTGACAAGAGATTTGTTAATTTCTTTTGGTAAAGGAAAGATACCTGGATCAGCAGCTACAATTGGAGTCACCATCTGATAAAGTTTATGACAATCGACTGTTATTCTCCAAAATTCGTCTGTTTTCTGTACAAGCCAAATAGACTAATTAAATCAGAATGTGGTCATATCACCATTCTGGCATCTTTCAAGCTCTTTATGGTGGCACTAGTCTTTGTAATTCCTCCAGGAAGGCAGTATTGCTTTTGAATTACCATGAAGACAGATAGAGGAGGTTCTAGAGGTCTCCACTTGAACTTCCCTCTCACTCTTCTTCTAGTTACCTGGAATTTATACATTATATTTCTAAAGTTTTATTGGTTACCCTTCAATTTTTAGTAAACTTATTTAAAACTTAAACATATTTTATCACTATAGTCAAACATTGATCTCTCACTAAAAAAGACAAGATCTTTAGCACCTTCAATATAACAGTATATGTGTAAAACATAACATGTTAAATAGTAAATTCTTGATTACTTCCCACTCAAACCTGTTCCTCCCTAGTATTCCCCTTCAATAAATACCACTACCATCCTCCTTGTTGCTGAAACCAAAAATCTAGGAATCATCCCCAAAGCCATTACCTTGCCTGAGACCATCATTCTTTCCTGGATTGCTTCCCTAGACCATTTATCAGTCTCCCTTTCCCCCTTTTGCCTTTATTCAATTCATTTCCCTCAACAGACATAGTGATCTATTAAGAAATAAACCAGATGATGTCACCCTTCTGAGTAAAACCTTAAACGTCTCCCTGATCAGAATAATAATCCAGATTCTACTATGCTCTACAAAGCACTTCTTGGTATGTATCCTGCCTCGTCTTACATCATTCTTCCTCTGTCTTGTTACGCTCCAGTCACACTGCCTTTCTTTGGGTTCCTCCAAAGTGCCACCCCTCCTCCAAATTATGAACCCAGGCTCTTTTTCTCACTATTCCTCAGCTTGAAATGTTCTTTCTTATAACTTTCCATATGTTTGTCTCATCTTCCTCCTTCAGGTTTCTACTCAGAATTCATATTGTTACAAAGGTCTTTTTGATCATCCTATATAAAGATAGTTCCTTATTACTCTCTGGCTCCTCACCATTTTAATCTTTTGTAGCATTTATCATAATCTGTATTCTTCTTTAGTTGTTTATTTATTGTTTGTATCCTTTGTAAGAATTCAGATTTTATGATGCCAAAGATTTTGTTTGGTGTGTTCACCTCTGCATATCTCATGCCTTGATAGGTGCTTGTCACATGTTATGGACTCAATAAAATATCCATTTGCCAAATGAACTGATTTTCCAAGAGAGAATTATAATGATTAACATAGGCAGCTGGCTTGGGTTCCTTAAACAACTGTGAAACCAGGTCCACAACAGGCTTCTTCATGAATGAATGAATTTGGGTCTGTATAATTGGGCTTTACTTTTGGTAAGTAGGTGGGGGACAGACACTCAAGCAGGGGCCTTTAAGGTTGCCAAAGTGAGGGGTGGTTAACACTAGGAAGGTAACCAAATGCATATACCTTTTCTTTCTATTTTCTTCATTTTCCTCTTGTTACCCAAAGTTATTGCAGGCTTTGATATGCTTTCTGCCCTTTATCTCAATGCCCAATGAGGTAGACGCTTACCTTGCTTAGTTTATTGTATTACCTCTTGAGTTTGAGCCAAGTCTCCCACCCTAAGCATCTCTATACTCTGAGAATTCAATAGGCATGTCTTGCCCACTATGACAGGAAGGCCCATGATTATATCTAGCCACTGACTCCAGATTTGGGATTTCCCCAAGGACCTGTTAGAAGACCAATCATCATCTCTGCAGGAGTTATGCACATTGTGTATATGCTTTTAGTTGACTTTGTTTTAAATTTACCTGTCAGTCCCAAACCATCTTTTTGCTATTTTCCCAAACGTCCTTCAAAGGGCAAGTTTTCTTGTTTTCATTATTTTTTGTCATGGCTTTTTTAAAAAGTAATCATTTTTTGTTATTTCAAAGGAATTTGGAGGTGGAGAGAGATGGTAAAGCCACATTTGCAATGTGCTATCTCCATCAGAGAATAATTAAATACAATTCTGAGTAATTACCATTATACATTTTTTAAAAATTAGCTATTAGTAGTGGGTTTGAGGACATAATACTTATTTGTTTGAAAGACATCTGGTGAAATCAGTTTAATATGTGATGATTTATAGGAATCAAATTACTGTTATGGGATGAAGGTGACTGTTGAGTGGTGAACGAAATTTACTAGACTTAAAATACAAATTGATTTCCGCATTACCATGGAACTCTTCAAGAATGGAAACCATGTCTTATTTATTTTCTTTAGTCCCAAGGTATGCATGGTGCCAGGATCTTTCTCCATTTTCAGGGAATTTTAGTTGAACAAGTGAAAAAATTGAATACTTTCAAACTTTGCATTGAATTTTAAGTAACTGTAGCACAGTTTTATATCCCTTTTTGGTGTTGACTTAAAATTTTTATCACTTTGGTGGCCCTATAAATTAATCCATATTTTCCAAATGTTTAAGTATGACTCACAGACATTATGCTTGTTTTAAAGTCACATTTGTTTACCTGATACTTCCCTGATAATTATAAATGACAGTAATAAGAGGTGAAGTAGTATGGACACCAGAAGGATATTGTTCCTACTAGAAGCACAAAGCTGTCATCATGTATTAATTTAAAATAAAATAAAGGCACAATTTTGTAGGGTGAATATATAAGGATCCAAAAACATCTGCAAAACACTGCAATGCTGACTAATGGTCAGAATGTTTTTGTAGAAATTCCCAAAACAAGTGTGTGAGAAAGTGTTAACCTTCTTGTCCCTTTTTTGGCTTGTGTTTGTTTTCAGTTATTTTAACCAGTGTTTTTTCCAAGCCTAATGATGTTGTTTGCTAGTCTATGTTACATCAAATGAATTTGGATACCCTATGAGACATCTAAATAGCAATTGCAGTAAATATTCATCATGTGAAATTAATAATGACATCTTGAAATGTTCTATTTGTTTTTTATGGGCTCTCTTTACCACACAGAACCATCACCTAATATGGTATTAAAAACAAAGGAGGGCCATGGCTGGATTTTATATCACACTGACAGGAGAAAATTCAGAACTGTGAGATCACCTTGGTGACACGCGCTTGCAAAGCTTAAAGGCATGTCTAGAAACTTGGGTACAGCAGAATCTGGGTTTATGATTACTCAGATAATATTTCTAATGTGAAATGAGCTAAATAATTATGGATTGCCTGAATAAATGAATATCTGTTAATTTCTAATTTCTGATGCAATAAATATTCAAAGCAAAGTATTTTATTAGTCTAAAATATTTATCAGACTTCTAAGATAGAAGTGAACTTCTCAGTCCGATGTTACTTAGATAAAGCAAAATGAAGGAACTTTGTAGAATGATGTTATATGATTTCTGATTATAGAGAAATCATTATTTGTAGTTACATTTATTTAGCATATCTTGTTTATTTTTTATTATTACCTGTAGATAGAAAAGGAAAAAGAAAGAAAATGGGGCAAAGATGAATAAAAACAAATAACAGAAGACAGGTCATTGAAGTTTTTAAAAGTGTGCTTTATTAGTTGGGTGGTGCCTGTTTTGGGGCTATAGTGCTGCCCTTTGTGTTAAAAATGAACTTTAAAAGCTAGAGAAATAAATAGATCTGCCAATTGTTATGGTCAATTTTCTTCCCGCTACTCTTGTCATTAACATTTACTTGGAAAAAGAATAGACTCCAAGGAAGAATTGGCAACAGTAATTTTAGTTCCGTGTGTTAAATTTATTTTATTGAATTGTTAGGAAGTTTCAAAATTCTAGGGTAGCTTCATAGCAAAATGAATATATTTAAAATTGGTTGTCTCTAGTAACCATTAGAAAATTTTCTTAAATGCATAATTTCTAAACAACTAAAATAAAGAGAAAATAACAAAGAAAACTCAATGGGTTAGTAAAAAGTAGGAAAGATAAAAATAAAACAAACCAAAAAAACCCCTATAACTTTAAAAAAACAAAAAAATGTAGGTTTTGATAAGTCTAGAGTGTGTGTTAATTAGATTGACTATTTAGGGCACAACTCACATATTCTCTCCTTGTATAGCCTTTTCTTAAGACTGCAGTAAATTTTGAGAGAAGGGTCCACTGCTTCCATTTTCCTGGCAAAATAGAAGAGTTTCCATTTTGTCAAACATTTGGAAATCAAGTGTTGATATTTTTCTTATAATTATTGTCAAGAAACATTTCCTTGGGGAATATCAAACTGGCTGCCACTAAAAGGGACTCAAAACACATTTCTCCATTTGTTCTGATTCCAGGGACTGTTTCCCTTGACACCTCTGTACCAGTTGGTAATAAAAACACATTTGAGCAAATTAAAACTAACAATCTGTGCTACAAACACCCACTGCCTTTTAGAACAGGCCAGAGAAATGTCACTGGTGCCACATGTACAATTTGAATTTAGTTGCAATTAGACTTTGACCCCTGTTTTATTTGCTGAAATTTGGTCTATTTGCTGCAATTTGTTGAAGTTTCTTCTACTTTACCAGAATGTTTATTTCAAAAGCACCATAAAAATTGTTAGTAGAAGAACACGTGACTTTCAGAGACTCTTCAAAGGCAAAGAAATCTTTCTTTTCGTCTCTTAAAAACATGTATGATTGGGTATATACATACAAGGTAGCCAAACTAAACTTTTCAAAGATGGCTATTGAGAAATTAAAATGTTAAAAAGGAATTTAAGTAGGAGTGTTATTTCTACAGGTAATTGTAGGTGGATGCTTTGCATGAAAGAGTTGAGTGAAACAAGACAAACTTAAAGTGATCTGAAGATCAAAACTGTTGTTTCCCTTTTTTTTTTTTTCTGTATTGGTGGAAAAAAAAATTAGACGACTTGACTACATAAATTAGAACATATAGGAGAAGTTCCACTTAATGTTGATTAAGAAGAATTTAACTGAATAGACTTTGTAGGCTCTGGGGGCAGAATTGGAAGCTCAATAAATGCCAGGTACTGTCATAATCTACTAGCAGCCGGAAAAGAGATTGCAAGTCAAGGTAACTCAAATTAGATAAACTCAGGTTTCCCCAGAAAAAGTTTCAGAATATGAGTGGGAAGTGTGTAAGTGATGTAGAAAACACAGAACAGACTACTTATGAGTGAAAAATTTAACAGGATAAGAAATATATAAGGAAGGAAAATGCTCCTGGTGATCTAATCATCAAGTTAATCATCAATGCTTTTGTTTTTTTGTACAAATCAGCAAGAATAAAAAGCCATAATATTAAATGGTATATCAATATATGCACTTTTATTCACTGATGGTGATAGTACACATCTTACAACAGCATCAAGGACAAGTGTAACAAGAAACTTTGTGGTATTTATCCTGATGAATTCACTCTATAGAACATATATCATTATTTATTTTTGTGAAATGAGAAAAAAATCCAAACAATAAGGGGATGACTGAATTACTTTTGTGGATATCCTGAAAAAAATATTGTTCAGAAATTAAAGACCATTAATTTATAATTTATGATTTATAAAAGTAAATAAAGTATAATAAAGTATAATGTTTATTAGCTTTATAATAACGTAAAAATTTCACATTGTTACAATGATAAACTAAGAATACTTTATGCAAAAATTTGCATATAAAGTTTCATCAAAACTGTACAAACTACAGCATATGCATAGAAACACACCAAAATATTTACAGAAGTTTTCTTCAGGAGCTGATACCATCAATGATATATATTTCACTTCTTGTTTCTTTCCTATACCTTATAAATTATCAATCTTACAGTAAACATTATTTTTATAAAGTGTAAGCCTTTCTTTAGTATCACTTAAGCTATGCAAAAGTGTCCATTTCATCCCCTTTCTGGACTTTATTGAGTTTACTGCATTTAGTTACCTCTTCTCCTGAGGTAGAAATTCTTGAATAAATCCCTCAGCTTCTGTCTCATTTCCTTCTTTAGCCTGGATTTAAATGAGTCAAACACAATCAACTGATGATCAACTAACAACAGGAAATGATGACTTTGCTTTTTCCCATGTGGCAAATCATATTTTTTAAACTTATTGAATTATTTGATACTTTATTGCTCCCCCAATAGCTGCACTTTATCTTTTTTATGTACTGTTCAAACAAGATATAATTAAGTAAGCATACTACAACCAAATATCATAGTAAAAGCAAAAGAATGTCACGGATATGTCAACTTACAGAAAACTCCATAACACTCAAGTTATTTAGGTTACCAACAAAAGAAACAACCTTAAAACAATCTATCCCATTATTAAATTAAACCTGGAATTTAGTTTACTCCTTTCTTTCTTAATTTTCTAAAGTATTCCACCTCATGTTAACGCTTTCTTTAACTCTTTTCAGTTTTTACTTAGTCATTTTGATAGAGAGTCTTTCCCCAGGTAAGAAACACAGGCCACCACAATAAAATGATGCCATTCATTTTTACTCTCTCTTTTTAAAATTTTGTTGATGATTGACACATAACAAATGTTTATGGGGTGCACTGTGATGTTTCAATACGTATATACATTGTATAATGATCAAATCAGGATAGTTAGCATGTCCAGCACCTCAAACTTTTACCATTCCTTTGTGGTAATAACTTTCAAGATCCTCTTTTCTAGCTATCTCGAAGTATATAATACATTGTTATTAGCTATAATCACCCTACTTTGTAACAGAGCACCAGAAATTATTCTTCCCATCTATCTGTAACTTTGTACCTGTTGACCAACCTCTCCCCATCTTCCCCTTTCCCCACCCCTCTGGTAACCACTATTCTACTCTCTACTTTAGTATGCAGAAAAGGTATTCATACCCCCATGTTTATTGCAGCACTATTCACAATGGCCATGAGATGGAATCAACCTGAGTGTCCATCAACGGATGAAAGGATAAGGAAAATGTGATATGTATACACAAAGGAATATTATTCAGCCAAATTCAGAAGCAAATCCTGTTATTTGTGGCAACATGGATGAACTTGGAAGACATTATGTTAAGTGAAATAAGCCAAGCAAAGAAAGATAAAAACCGGATGGTCTCACTAATATGTGGAATCCCATAAAAGGAGAGAGTAGAAGAGTGGTTTCCACCATCTTTCATGCATACTAATAACAAGGCGTCTGATATCACAATTAACACACCTGGAGTGGACAGGTCTACTGGATTCCTTACATTTTGTGCAAAGAATCACAGATGCTCTATCATTTTTCTTGCTGGTGCTACCTAAGAAGTGTAAAGGCCTAAGATCTAGTACATCCCTGAAGCCTAATGATTTAAAAACTGTGTCTATGTGTTCTTAACCATCCTCCTTCTTGGCTCTGACCGTGTCACACTCTCTGGCTTCTTGCTGCCCCTGCTCCTGCTGGCCAACTCCAGATTGGAAGCTGCTGCAATCACTTTTGAGACAGCTGACAGCATCACGGTCTCAAGTTTAAGGCTGATCATTACATAAAATCTTTTCTGGTGCTGAAGAAACAGAACATTTTCCCTTCAATCTTGCCTTATGTTTAAAAAGTAATTATACTTGGTTCGAGTAAAACCATAGATTCGTCTATTGTGACAGGTGAAAATATTTCAATGTTCATCAAAATTTATTTTAAAATATGAAGGAATTTTATTTTCAGACAAATTCTATTTATATGTGGTTAAAGATCAAAACCAAAATATCCCAACAGGAGAATGAAAAAAAAAAAAGGAAAAGGAAAAGAGACAGTAACAAGAAAAATTGTCACTGATTGGTATAATTTGCTTATGATAAAACTACTTTTGCTTATATATAGTAGGTGTTTCAACTTATAAAAGTCTGAAGTCATTATGGAAGTAAAAAATCACAAAATCAAATAAAAACCTAAAGTTCGAACTATATCATTTAATTTGGGTAATATTCAATCACATAATTTTTCATAGTTAGCATTTTATGTTGAGAGCTCCTGATCGTTAGCTCAACCATCTACAATTAATGTGCAAATAATCATATGAGAAGGGAATGGGAACAGATTCTATTCTAATTAGAGCATATAAATAAGACCAAAGGATCTTTATCTGTTCAGTATACATCTTGATGACAATGTGGCTAATAGATTTACTAAAAACACTTCTATCCAAAATATTGCCCATTCCCTATATTTTTGTTTTCTTTCTTACCGAATTTTACTCTCTTGCCACAGTTGTCTTCCAAGGATGAAAAAGCACACGGTAGGATAAAGAGTATGATAAGGGGTTTGGACGTGGAGGCAACTGGTCATCTCTACTGCTTAGTTCCCAGGTAAATGGACCAGTTGTTAATTTTCTGAACCTCAAGTTCTTCTTCTAAAAATAGAGATGATATTACCTGCCTACTTTTCAACAATTTTGAGTCTCAGTGAAATTATATAAGTACAATCACAGTGAAAAAAGTATAGTAATCTTGTTATCAATTGTTTAATTGTATTTTTGTTCCTTACAGAATTCAATCTCAGCATGCAGAGGCTTATTAATAATTATTTCAAATATTTTAATGATGCCCATAGGTGGGAAGACCATGTAAATTATTGCCCAAAATATATAATACTTAGTCCAGACAGTGAGTTATAGTCAAACAATGTATAACCTACTTAGCTGGATGAGTTTTCAGCATATCATTAGGCACAAATGAACTCTAACAAGTAATTTAATACTTTAAAATTCCTTACTTGCCAAATGCTATGCATATGTAAAAGAATGGAAATAGAAGATTAGTGTTATTAAACAATTCAAGCCAAAACATCGTTTTTTCTCTGATCTCTTCTCACAAATAATGGTGTCTAAACTTAATTTCAAAATTATATATATATATATGTATATATATAATATATATACTCAGTCTTTTTTTTACTAATTTCATTTTAAAACTGTTTAGTGCTGTGCATAAATTATCTGCCATGATAGCATTCCTATGTGGTAAGTATTGTTATCTCCATATTTCAGATGGAGAAACTGAGTTCCATGATGTTACAGAAAGCTTTCCCTGAAACAGTCATAAATAAGCTACATTCTGGTGACTATGTTCAGTAATCAAGATGTACTTTTTAAAGTTATAATGAAAAACAGGATTTGTGTGAATCCAAAGCCAATATTCCTAAGTATTACAATATATCATTACCAAATGTAGTACCAGGCATAAAGAATTGCTCAATAATGGTCACTATTATTGCCATTATTAACATCCCCTCCACCTTATTAAGGTATAATTGACAAATTCAAATTGTATATGTTTACAGTGTACCATGTGATGTTTTTATATATGTATACATTGGGAAATTATTAAATCAAGCTAATTAGTAAATTAGTAGAGCCATTACCTCACATACTTTTTTTTGTGGTAAGACCATTTAAGGTCTACTCTCTTAGCAATTTTCAAGTATACATTATCATTAACAATAGTCACCATGGTGTACAATAGATCTCCAGAACTTATTTATCCTGTCTGAGACTTTGTATCATTTGACCAACATCTCCCCATTTTCTCACCCTCCTACCCCCTAGCTCCTGGCAACCGCCATTCTAATCTCTGCTTCTATGAGTCCAACTTTTAAAAATTTCACATGTAAGTGACATCCTGCAGTATTTGTCTTTCTGTGCCTGGCTTATTTCACTTGAAACAATGCCCTCCAGGTTCATCCATGTTGTTGAAAATGATAGGATTTACTTCTTTTTTATGATTGAATAGTATTTCATTGTGTGTGTGTGTGTGCATATATCACATTTTCTGTTTATCTGTATTTGTGTCAGTGAACACTTGGGTTGATTCCCTATCTTGGCCATTGTGAATAATGTGTGAGAGTGCAGATATCTCTTTGATATACTGATTTCATTTCTTGTGTGTGTGTGCGTGTATATACACACACATATATATCCAGTAGTGAGATTGCTAGATCATATGGTAGTTCTATTTTTAATATTTTGAGGAACCTCTATACTGTTTTCCATAATGGCTGTACTAATTTACGTTCCCACCAACAGTGTTCAAGGGTCCCCTTTTCTACATACCCTCTGCAGTACTTGTTATCTTTCATCTTTTTCAATGATAGCCATTCTAACAGGTGAGGAGCTGTCTCACTGTGGTTTTCCTTTGCATTTCCCTCGTGAGGTTGAACATTATTTTTCATACACCTGTTAGCCATTTGAGTCTTCTTTTAAGAAATGTCTATTCAGGTTCTTTGCCCCTTTTTAAATTGAGTTATGGGTTTTCTTGCTATTGAATTGTTTTAGTTCTATCTTCGTTCTGGGGTTTTTTTTGTCACTATAAAGGAATACCTGAGGCTGGGTAATTTAAAAAGAAAAAACATATATTTGGCTCACTATTTTGATGGCTGGAAAGTTCAAGATTGGGAATTTGCACCTCGTGATGGCTTCGGGATGCTTGCACTCGTGGCAGAGAAGAGAGAGAGAGAGAGGGAGAGAGACAGAAGAGGGAGGTGCTAGGCTCTTTTTAACAACCAGCTCTCACAGAAACTAATCCAGTGAGAACTCATTCATCCTGCTCCCCCTCCCCCCACCAAAGGCATTAATCTATTTATGAGAGATGCACCCCCATGACCAAAACACCTACCATTAGGCCCTACCTCCAACATTGGGAATCAAATTTCAAAATGAGGTTTGGAGGGGACAAACATCCAAAACATAGCAAGGTCCTTATATATTTTGGACATTAACCCTTTATCAGACATATGGTTTGCAAATATTTTCTCCCGTTCCTAGGTTGTCTCGTCACTCTGTTGATTGTTTTCTTTGCTGTGCAGAAGCATTTTCGTTTGATGCAGTCTTGTGTGTCAATTTTTACTTCCATTGCCTGTGCTTTTGGGATCATATCCAAAAAAATCTTTGACCAGACCAAGGTCAAAAAGTTTTTTCCTATATTTTCTTCTAGTAGTTTTAGAGTTTCAGTTCCTATGTTTCATTCTTTGATCCGTTTTGAATTGATTTTGTATATGGCATGAGATAAGGGTCTAATTTCATTCTTCTGCATATGAATATACAGTTGTCCCAACACCATTTTTGAAGAGACTGTCCTTTCCTCAATTCATGTTCTTGGCACCTTTTTTGAAGATCAATCAACTGTAAATGCATGGATTTATTTCTCTTTATCCTGTTCCACTCATCAATATGTCTATTTTTATGCCAGTACCTTGTTGTTTTGATTAGTATAGCTTTGTGGTTTATTTTGAGATCATGTAGTATGATGCCTTCACCTTTGTTCTTTTTGCTCAAGATTTCTGTGGCTATTCAAGGTTTTTTGTGATTCCTTAGGAATTTCAGTATGGTTTTTCTATTTCTGTAATATTAACATTTTTAATAATCACAGACAAAATCATCAGAAACACCAAGTCATAATAACAGTCTATAAAGATATTTCATTTCACAATATTGCCATTAATATTCAAATGACCTTTTGGACAGAATAAAGCAAAGCCAATCATACTGGCAAATTAGAGTGCTCTTTTCCCTTTAATTTTACAGATCACTTATAGGAATGCTGTAAATTAATCAAATATCTTAAGCTTTAGCAATATACTAGAATAAAAATTCATAGAGTGTTCTTTCAAGAGACAGCATTATATTGCAACACTATTAGATTAACAACTTCATTGTGTGAGAGGAAGGGGAAAATCAGTTAATTTTTAAAAGTGATAAATTATGTTGATTCAAAATTAAATCAACTAGTAATTACACATTTCAGAAAGAATGTAGTTCAAGACTTCAATAGAACCCTTTATAAAAATAAGGATGTCTATTATCTTCAATCTAATAGAACATCAAATATTACCAATGGCAGAATATTTCTGTTAAATCACATTTATTTCTCAAATAGTTTTGGAAAACAATTAGCTATTAAAATAGTACCTATTTTTTAGTACTATATTAATAATCCCCTTAGCAAAAGACTTATTTGTTTGACTTCGTAGAACATTTGGATAGCTAAACACAATGATTAGAAATTTCTGAAAACACATTGGAGGAAAGAATTTTTCCCCTTTAACAAAATAAAAGACAGTACACTTTCATTGGAATTATACCAAGTTTCCTTACAAGGTTTACTATTTAAAGTCACTTTCCTGAGTTTCCGGTTGTTGTTCCAAACATGAATTTTATCTTTCTACTACCTGGGGGAAGTTACTGATGAACCTGGGGCCATATACTCAGCTATTCTGCCTGTTCTCCACAAGCCTTGACAGGCAGCATGAAGGCATGAGCAGATGTGCACAGCTGCATGCTGAACCTGGTAAGGCATCAGCCATGTGCAAACATTCCTGGTAGAACTCTGAAGTTAAAGAGACTTGTACAGTTTATTTAATTAAACTGTATATTCAATTATAGAAAAGTATTACACGGTTTTATTTTTTTTTCATAGTTCTCCGGTTGCTTCTCAGATGAAATAACTGTCCATATGGCATCAGCTTCACCAGAGACCCAAGTGGCTTATTTCAAGAGTCAGGAAACAAAAGAAGTTTTGCCAAAGGAGGCACTTAAAATTTTTTTAATGACACAGCCCTGGGCAAAATCTTGTTATGGCATCTCCCCAGCTTCCCTGTTTGCTAGCACCCCTCCCTTCTCTATAAGTATCCTATTTTCTCAAGCCTCTTCCTCACCCACTGAATCAGCAGCCTCTGCCTAGTCATGCTTTGTGCTGACTATCAATAAATTCTTCCTAAGGTGTTCATTACAGCCTATTAAGGTGATAACCTATACAGAAAGTCCTTCGCCTGGTTTTTCCGTCCACTAACAAAAGCCTGTTGCTCAGGGGTTGCTGAGTAGGCTTCTGCTACCTCTGCTGCTGGGTCAGCTCAGCCTGCTTGTCTCTGAGAGGTGATTCTGGTATAATTGCTACCTTCCTCTTGATCACAAAGAGGAAAAGAGAAACTCTCTTGTTCTCTACTCATGAAAAACAAAATAAATGAAGAAATGTATTCCTGCTGAGTTTTTACAAACCCACTAACTACATTAGTCTTGTGTAAGGAGGAAATTTGCCACCTACTTTGGCAATTCACTGCACTAACCCACTGCATTCCTTAGAATGATAGTCACTGCTCTTAGCAATCATGGAGGCTAAATTTGGAAATTCATTCATTTGTCTAGCTTTCCTTGGGTTGTTTTAACAGCTCTGGAGCAGTGAAGCCAGTGATTTGGGATTTCAACATAATTGTGCTCTGGGGAATAACCTGGGTGACCTGGACTATTTCAGATTTACTGGCTTAGTCCAACTGGAATGAATATAGAATGGTTGTCAGAACTACAGTGCATGTGGATGTGCATACACGTATGCCTATGTCTGAGCACATGCATGTACACGTGTACAGGCAATGGAGTTAAGCTATAATAGGGTTCTTATGACACTAGTACATTCGTAATTTTAAACTCTTTTAAAACTTTTCTTTGCAGTCTAAGGTCTGCTGTGGAAAGCTCACATCCTACTCTATGGAGATTAAGATTATAAAGTATAGAATTAATTCAGGCTAAGGAAAAGAATCAGATCCCATAAGGGGAATTGGAATTGTAAGTGTTTTTTAGTATTTAAGATAATTATAATAATAACTAAACTTATTTAGTTTTTATATGTGCCAGACACTGTGCTAAGTGCCACACATCAAATATCTCACTTGTCCATTTTAGTAACTTTGTGAAGTAGATCTTATTATCCCTACTTTTAAAATAAAGAAACAAGCCCAGAGAGTCCCATATCCAAAGTACACAGTGAAAATGTGGCAGAGCTGGGATTGGAACACAGGTCTCCCCGACCCCAAAGTTAAGGCTCATATAGGATCTGAATGCTTTACCTCTCTGGCCATGTTTTGCACAATTTCTCCCCTGATTTTCTGTGTCCCAACCACCCTGGCTTTCACTCAATTTCTCATACTCTTCATGTGCCTTCATATATTAGGATCTCTCTATATAATGTTCCTATACTTGAATATGCCAATTGCAATAGTTTATAATCACATACTTATTGTGATTATTTGATTAATTTCTTTCTCCACCACGAGACAATGCCAAGTATCATGTCTACTTGGCTCACTATTATTTGAGAAGAAACTCTATGGAGTAGTGCTGAAAAACATGGGTTTTGGAGCCAGAATGGCTGGGTTCTGATTTCACTACTTTATGTTACCTAACTTGTGTTATCTAACTTCTCTCTGACTCAATTTTCTTATCTCTAAAATGGGGATAGCAACAGTATCTACTTTATGAAGTTATTGAGGAATAAATGGGTAAAAGAACAATAAAGCCCAGAGCCCCAGAGTCAAAGCCTGTTCCCAGCCCAACCCGTCCCACAGTCACCTGCCTCTTCTTTCCTTTCAACATGACAGATGCCGCTGTGTCCTTTGCCAAGGACTTCCTGATATGTGGAGTGGTCCCTGCCATCTCCAAGACCGCAGTAGCGGGTCAAGCTGCTGCTGCAGGTATGCCTTGGCATGGAGAAGCCCAACCAGGAAGTAGGAGGAGGGGTCACACAGAAAGCAGTGCCCCAAGAGGTACAGGGGAATTAACTCTTTAGAAGGACCAAAAGGCACACTTGAGGGAGGTGCCTTCAGTGACCTGAAGTCATGAGTCCAGGAAGGAGTCAGGGGCAGAGGGAGGCAAGAAAGACCAGGGGCTCTGCATCTCCAAGGCAGCGAACTCGAATGGGCCATTCCAAAGGGGGTTGAGGGGGTGGGAGAGAACAATAAAGTAGTTAAGCCATTTTCTAGTAACAGAAGGACTTAATAAGGATAAGCTATTATTACTTTTTATCTATTCCTGACACCTGTCACAGTGCTGCTTAGAAGGAGGCACTCAAAAATATTTTTTAATAAATGCATGCATGAAAGAATGAAAGAATTAATGAATTACTAAATCTTCTGAAGTTATTTCAATATATTCTCTGGTTTTATCACATCCAGATTATTCAGGCTTTGAGATTTCCTGGCAAAAAATAGCAAAGGATTAGTGCTACCTTAGTTAGTCCTGCATCCAAGAACAGACATCATCTCTCTGGATACTCCTGAAAAAATTCTAGGTTTGTAGTCCAGAACACAGGGGCCTGCTCTCGCAACTCATAAGTGAAAGTCATCTATCAATTATGCAACACCACATCACTGCTCCAGCTCTCTATTTTGATAGAGAAAAAAAAATTTTTTTTCTTCTAAGAAAGTGAGAAAGAGTATAAAAAAATAATTGACTAAATTAGGGCTCAGAATACCTCATGGGTATGGATATATTCAAAATTGCCTTACAGTTACAGTTATGAAACAACAGTATCCCCTCCTCTCCTCCTATTTTTTTTTTGAGACAGGGTCTCGCTCTGTCACCCAGGCTGGAGTGCAGTGGTGCCATTATAGCTCACTGTAACATAGAACTCCTGGGTTCCTCCTTCAGGTTCTCGAGTAGCTGGGACTACAGGCACGTTCCACCATGTCTAGCTAATTTTTTAATGTTTTGTAGAGATGGGTATCCTCTTCTTATAACTACACTGTATGTGAAGCTTTCATATCGTTAATAGCATACTATTAGACACCCACCATGTTTTAAGAACATAACATACATAATTCTCAATCATCGTAAAAAATGCAGGGGAAATGTTTGTATTATTTCACTTTTATCAGAAAGAAAACTGCACTTTATAGAGGTTAAGGAACTTGAACAAACTCACACAGTAAGATAAGGAAGGCGTGTGGTATGAATACCACATTGCCTCATTTTATTCTTGTACATTTTGCTCCTTTTTAGAAGTTAAATTAGCACAAAATACCTTAAAAAGGAAAGATGATTGTTAAAAGAGTTACATTTTTAACATACTGAAGGCAATTAGTAAAGATGTTAAATAAAATTTCACCAGTAAGTGTGGTTTTCTTTCAAATGTCAAAGATAAAAATAATACTAAAATATTTTTGGCATCTTTATTGCACATCTCATCTTTGGGGACAAGCGAAGGCAATGGTTTTAGTCATGCTCCCTCAGGAACACAGCTAAGAATCAGGGAGTAGATTAAATTTAGTGTGGCGCTACTGTATGCAGCTGTGTCTTATAAAGCAGATGTTATATCCTGTTATTGTCATCATTTTTGCAGAAAAGTACATATTCGTTGGCTTTAATGTATGAAAAAGTAAAATCTTTCCTATAGACGGACCCTGGAAGCCATCTGTCCAAGGGGAGATACTATTCCCAAGATGGCTGTGTAGCAGCACTAAAAGTATTTATTTATTCAAGCAGAATCTTAAAGTCCTATGACCAGGCTTTAAATGGCCATATACACTCTATCAGGATTCTATCCTGCTAAACAAGAATAAACTGTCCCAGCTAAGAGAAGCAGTGGAGAGAGACTCCAGGTAAGTGAGTTTTCCTTATGTTCCTCTAACTTGGAGTCAGATGAGCAGGGATGCTCACAGAGCCACTGACAAAGATGGCCTTACGGTTCCCCTCAGCTTGACTGAAACTTAGATGTCTTCCTGACTATAAGCTCCTGACGTCCCTTTTCTTAGAGCATTTACTTTAGAAAACTTGCAATTGTAAATTCTCTTCCCCTTTGAGATGTAAATCTCATACTCTTGCTAGTTTTACATCCCAGAAATATCTTTCTCAAGGACCTGAGAGCCCTTTGAAATGTAGTTATCAAGAAAGACAGTGCTCCTCTCTCCCAGTCTCTGTGGGAGGGTAGGAACGTAACTTTGATAAGCACAAGCAACAAACACAGATGTCCTAATCACATTGATGTCCAACTTCCCCCTCAAAAGCCTCTTGTACTTTTCCACTAGCTCACACCAGAGCTTAAAAACTCTTCTGCCCTGTTAGTCCAGAGGAAGTTGAGTTCAATCTCTCCTATTGCAATAGTTTCGTTTTATTTTTGTTTTTATTTTAGTTTTTAATTGATGCAAAGTATTTTACATATTTATGGGATACATGTATTTGTTACATGCATAGAATGTGTAATGATCAAGTCCGGGTATTTGGGCTATCCATCACCTTAAGTATTTATCATTTCTATGTTTTGGTAACATTCATGTTCTCTCTTCTAGCGACTTTGAAACATACAATACAATTTTGCTAACTATAGACATCCTATTCTACTATCTAACATTGGGGTTTATTTGTTCTATCTAACTGTATGTTTGTACCCACTAACCAACCTCTCTTTATCCTCCCGTCCCACCGACATACCCTTCTCATCCTCTGGTATCTATCATTCTATTCTCTATTTCCATGAGATCAATTTTTTTAGCTCCCACATGTGAGTGAGAACATGTGATATTTGTCTTTCTGTGCCTGGCTTATTTGACTTAACAAAATGTCTTCTAGTTCCATCCATGTTGCTGCAAATGACATGATTTCATTTTCTGTGGCCGAGTAGTATTCCATTGTGTATATATGCCACATTTTCTTTATCCGTTCATCTGTCGATGGACACTTAGGTTGATTTCATATCTTTGCTATTGTGAATAGAGCTGCAATAAACATAGGAGTGCAGGTATCCCTTCGATATGCAGATTTCTTTTCCTCTGGGTAAATACCCAGTAGTGGGATTGCTGGATTGTACGGTAGCTCTATTTTTTGTTTTTTGAGAAATCTCCACTATTGTTTTCCATGGTGGTTATACTAATTTACATTCCCAGCTACAGTGCATAAGAGTTCCCTTTTCTCCACATCCTCACCAGCATCTGTCACTTTTTGTCTTTTTAATAGTAGCCATTCTGATTTGTGTAAGATGATATCTCATTGTGGTTTTAATTTACATTTCTCTGATCATTAGTGACGTTGAGTATTTTTATATGCCTATTAGTCATTTGTATGTCTTCTTTGAAAAATGTTCATTTGTGTCCTTTGTCCACTTTTTAATTGTACTATTTTTGTTGTTGAGTTGTTTGAGTTCCTTGTAAATTCTGGATATTAATCCTCTATCAGATACATAGTTTGCAAGTATTTTCTCCTTCTCTGCAGGTTTTCTGTTCACTCTGTTGATCATTGCCATTGTTGTGTAGAATCTTTTTAGTTTAATTGAGACCGATTTGTCTACTTTTGTTTTTGTTGCCTGTGCTTTTGAGGTCTTAGTCATGAATTCTTTGCCTAGACTGATCTCCAGAAGAGTTTTCTTTAGGTTTTCTTGCAGTAGTTTTATAGTTTCAGGTCTTATAGTTATGTCTTTAATCCATCTTGAGTTGATTTTTGTATATGGTGAGAGACAGGATCCAGTTTCATTCTTCTGCCTATGGCAATCCAATTTTCTCAGAAGCATTTATTGAATAGAGTGTTCTTTTGACAGTTTATGTTCTTGTTTACTTTGTTGGTTACTACAACCTTGTGTAATAGTATAATTTGAAGTCAGGTAATATGATGTCTCCAGTTTTGTTTTTTTTTTTTGTTTGTTTGTTTCTTAGGATTGCTTTGGCTATTCAGACTCTTTTATGGTTGTATCTGAATTTTAGAATTGCTTTTTCTACTTCTGTGAAAAATGGCATTCATATTTTGATAGGTTTGCATTGAGTCTGTAGATTCATTTTAACATTTTGGTCATTTGAATAATATTAATTCTTCTGATCCCTGAGCATGGGTTATCTTTCCATTTGTTTGTGTCCTTCTCAATTTCTTTCACCATTTTTTGTAGTTTTCCTTATAGTGATTTTTCATCTCCTTGGTTAAATTTATTCCTAGGTATTTTAATATTTTGTAACTATTGTAAATGGGATTACCTTCTTGATTTCTTTCTCAGTGTGTTATTGACATATAGAAATGCTACTGATTTTTTATGTTGATTTTGTGTCCTGCAACTTTACTGAATTTATTTATCAAATATAGTTTTGATGGACTCTTTAGGTTTTTTTATATTAGGTTTTTCTAGATTGTATCATCAGCAAAGAGGGACCATTTGGCTTCCTCTTTTCCAATTTGTGTGCCCTTTATTTCTTTCTCTTGCCTGATTGCTCTGTCTAGGACTTCCAGTACTATGTTGAATAAGAGTGGCAAAAGTGGGCATCCTTATCTTGTTCCAGATCTTAAAGGCAACTGAATCCAACAGCACATCAAAAAGATAATACACAATGACCAGGTGGGACTCATACCAGGCAGGCAAAGGTGGTTTGACATATGCAAATTAATAAATATGATACATGACATCAACAGAATGAAGAATAAAACCATATGATCATCTCAATAATAGATGTAGAAAATGCATTTGGTAAAATTCAAAGTCCCCTCATGATAAAAATTCTCAAAAAACTACAAATAAAAGGAACTTACATCAAAATAATAAAGGCCACCTATAACAAACCCACAGTCCTGTTTAACTCCCTCTAGTCCAATTTCTCATTGATACCATGGAACAACTTCTTTCAGAAATATATTGTTGGTTGGTTAACTTTCTAGAAGCTGTACATTCCACTCTACAATCAAATTGCCAAAATATTGTCAATACCAATTCTAGCTGTTATACCCATTCTCTCTTGCCAGCTTTGTGTACATGTCTAACACAGAACCAATAACACTAAGTAGTGAATATGTTTGTTCCACTGGACTGTGAGATGCTGAAGACAGAGACAGTTTTTATTCATTTTTCTATTCCCAGTGCCTAAGCCAGTGCCTTGAAGAATATCACCTCACATCACACTAGAGGAAGCACCCAGGCAACCTCCCACTACCTTATACATGGGATGACCATATCAAGACAGTTTTGTGAGTGAAAGAAGGCATTAAAAATAATTTTATGTAATTTTTAAAGTATTTTATTTCAATAAGTTTTGTGATAATATGGATAAGAAAAACTCACCAATTTTTTTTACTGTTTTGCCAAATTTAGATCCTAAAAAAATCATAGGCCTTCTAAATTTGAATCTACTCCAGAACAGAATATCAATTTATGCAGGCACAAATAGAAGTTTCATAACATATTCTTCTCATAAGTGGAGATATTCCAAAGCACAGTTAGATAACTCCAAACTGAACCTATGCATTATGTGAATTCTCATCATTTAATTTCTTTAGTTTTTGCTTGCTTTTCTAGGGATAAATCTCAATGTCTCCCATTTGCAAGCTTTGTTTTCCATTGGTCAATTTGACAAAGCTTGAGTTTTTTGGTGCCCCATTTGTTGAATACTTTTATTAAAGATGTTTAACTGATTTTAAAAAGTGGAACACAAACTATTTCCTAGTAATGATCTATACTACTGTAGAACATTTAGGTTAAAATTGTTCTTCAAAGGCTCAGCATTTCTAAAATCTGTATGATGATAGGTAGCAAAAAGAGAAAAACAGATTGTCACACTAAAGTATTTGTTTTTATTCATCAAATTGAAAACAACTTGAAGCCCAGTTTCTTTCCCTCTCTCTCTGTCTCTGTCTTTGTGGAGATACATATACAGGCAGTCCCTGGGTCATACATGAGATATGGTCCTGTGGAATGTCTTTAGGTCTGATTTGTATGTAACTTGGATTCTTGATGAACAGTGCATATATGGTAATAATAATAATAATAACGACAACAATACTATAATAGCTCATATGTGATAATAAAGTGTGATACTGTAATAATAGTAATAATAATAACAACCCTGTACTGTAATGGTAAGTTACAGAAAATACTATGCTCTTTCTTTTAATTCAAACAAATAGAACACAAAATCAAACTCATACAAAAATTTTAGATAGGAGATAGGAGAAATTTCGAAAAAGAACATTAAAGATTAACACTCACTTAATGTTGCATCCATGTCTTGCTTACTGGAAGGGGCATTTTTGAGGCAAGAAAGTAGGCCAACATTAATCAGAAGATCATGATGGAGATGGTGCTGGAGAGGATGGAGTGGGTGCTGGGGAATCAGGATTTTATTCTGTTTCTGGAGGAGGGCAGATTAGCACTGAAGTCAGTTTCTTGTTAACGGTATCTAGGTTTGTTTACAAAGCCTTTTTCTTTTTTTCACATAAATGGCCTTGTAGCAGCTGATGTTCTCACTAACTGCATGGTAAACCTATGTAAGCCACTCAATGTTAGGATCTTGCTCCTCAAACTTAGCAAATCCTGCTTCAGTGAGATGAAACACTTCAGTTAATTCTTTTGTCATAACCTTTCTTGGCTCTGAATCTTCTGATTCTTTGTGTTCTTATGTTCCTATCAGCTGCTTCTCCATCTCTCTATGAGACTAGCCACTAGCATAAAGATGTTGCACCAATGAACCATTTATGCCATGCAGGTTTGCTTACGTGAGCAGAACAAACTAGTTCCCAAAATATTGTTTTAATTATTTAATTATAAATTATCCTTATGGGGATCCTTGGGAACCTGTTTGTAAGTACAGATGTTATAAGTTGGGTCATCTGTAACCTGGGGACAGATGTATATATACACACTGACACAAACACACATACACAAATACCCCCCCCACACACATATAGGGGTGTGTATTTTTACTTATATATGTATATATATACAAACAGCAAGTACCATATATAGAGAGACAATTACTTAATGTTTTATTTATTTACTTATGTTTGCTTTGATGTACATTAGCAAAGCATTTCAGGTTTTTTTAGGTATGCTGTGAATTGTAAGTGCACTGCAACCAATTTTACATACATTACTGGATGTTTTTACTTATCAAGAACATTGCTTTTTACTATGATGCCCTGAGCCACCAAAATCTTTTTTCATATTATCAGTACAAATGAAATTATTTTAATTTCATTTTCCTGTTGAATAAATTGATAATATCTCTTTCAATAATGTCACTTTTGATAGAATTAACTTCTGGCAGCTTTATTTTCTTCCACGAATTGGATGAACAAAATTAAATCATTATTAGAATTAACTAATTTCTATTTCAGCAGCTGATGCTATTGAGATAAAACTGGAATAATAGAGCAATTCCCCTTTTGCTAATGCATTAATAGCCATCACTTCATTCTTTGTACATACACAAGAAATCTGAAATCATAATTAGCAAAAATTAATATAGATGAAGAAGAATTATTAAATCTAAATGAAAAGTCATGGTTTGGGAGTGATATATAAATTAACTTTTGTAGCTACATGTGTTGAATCATTGTCTTCGATCACAGTTCTAAAACAACTGATAAATTTTAAAATGGCCAACCTTCTTAAGTAAATTTGTATTTTCTGGTTTTTATATTGTTGGTATTATCACTATTGTGCCCTTGGTAGGTGGTAAGTGTTTACAACATTTTAAGTTAAAACACATAGTATCAACCTTCTTAAGAAACAAAAATGGTGTATTCCTTTTGTCATGAAATATGTGCTTTGGGTTTTTAAACTTATTGCTGTCAAAATATTTTAATTAAAAATTGAACACATACAAAACAACAAAATAAATAGTTTTAGGTTTACAGCATAGAATTTGTGGCCAGGACACTGTACCAAGAAGAGGCAGCAGAGTGGCTAAATCTCCGTTTCACATCCTCCTACCTCTAATTTCCATGTTTACCATGGACCCTGACCATGGTTGACCTTCTAGCTTCTTACCTCTTCTAGGCTGGGAGACCAAGTGGTCAGCAGAGCAGTGATGTCAGACACTTTCCTCACCAGTTCTTGGACATCTTTTCAGGAAAAATGAGAAAGAATGATAAATCCAATATTATGTATAATTCCTTGAAACTGTGGTCCCCAACCCCCGGACCACAGCCCGGTACCAGTCCGTGGCCTGTTAGGAAGCAGGCTGCACATCACTGCCTGAGCTCCCCCGCTGCCTCCCTGTCAGTGGAAAATTTTTCTTCCATGAAACCTGTCCCTGGTGCCAAAAAGCTTGGGGACCGCTGCCTTGAAAGAACCCTGTGCATATGTGGAGCCCTGCATCTTAAGGACCGTTAGCTTCACAGTAAATCAGCCTCTGGGATGTACCCAAGCAAAAGACTGGGGACTGGAGTGTGCTCCAGGCCAAGGAAACAGCAAGTATTAAATACAAATACTCTAAGGACCAACAGAAAGAGTAACAAGAGATGAGGTGGCTGAGAAGAGCAGGAAACAGATCGTGTAAAAATTTTGTAATTCATGGTAAAGAATTTGAATAGGGTGAAAGAATGAATAAGTGAATAAAGGAGTGGATTAATTGTGCTTTCAAGAACTCAGGAGTGGGAAGAGAAAGGTCTCTTCTTTCATCCAATGTCACCCTTATGATTAGATCTGAGAAGGGTAGCCTGCCTATTGTTATACGAGGTCTGTCTGAAAAGTATCCAGACATGTAATATGAAAAATAGAGACGTTTACTGAAGAATATACAAGATACAAGAAACATTGTACATAGGACAATGATGCCTCAGTCCCCTTCAAAGTAGGCACCTTGGGACCTCACACAGTTCTCCCAGCGTCTCTTAACCTAACCTGTACATGCTCCAACATTCTCGGGTGTTCTGCTTATTGCAGGCCTTCCAGAACGTGGATTACTTTCAACAGATTCTCAACCATCTTTGAAGCATTTGTGCCACACTTTTATTTGCCCTACACTCATTGCATTGTCCCTGAAAACCTCTTGCATCACTGGAATAGTTTCTGCAGAGGAATGTTCAAGCTTAAGGCAAAATTTGATGCAGGTTCATTGCTCTCCTCGCTCAGTCATTTTGAATGGGATGGCCACACAGTGCACACGCTCATTCAGTGGTGTCTAGTGCCCCACTGACTACTACAGTGATGTTGTCATTGTTCACACATGAACATCCCAGTCCACTCTCCTTGGCTGCCATGTCACATTGATGTCACACAAACCATTCTCGTTATATTAACTATGGCTGGATACTTTCTGGACAGACCTCAGATACAGAAATCTAAGCTGTGGGATGGGTGAGGGTCCTGCACTGACGTGACTATCCTAACTTTCTGTCTTCTCATCCATAAAATGTAAGAATTAGACTATGATTGTTTATATCTCTAAAATTTACTCCCAAAATTCTTTGAAAACATTCTCCTTCCCTTATATTTATTTTGATATTGGTGAAAAGAAAGGTTTTCCATAGCCCCCTAACTCTGAGGTAAATTTTAGCTTGTTTTACTGTGATATCTTTTCTAATATTATAATGCAATGTTATTCAATCATTTGTTTTTATGACACATTTTATGACATATTTATATCTTGACTTTGTCAATTATGACCTCTTTAAAACTAGTGACAATGTAGTAACAAGGACTTACTCATCTTTGAACCCCCCAAAGCTGCAGTCCCCAGTCCCCAGGATGGGGTCTATGGCCTGTAATAAAACAGGCCATGTGTCACCACCTGAGTTCCTTCCGCACCCTCCACACACACCCATGGTATCCCACTCCCCCACCCCCGGTCCGTGGAAAAATTGTCTTGCATGAAACCAGTCCCTGGTGCCGAAAAGGTTGGGGACTGCAGTCCCAAGGTACCTTGCCAAATTTCTGCTGGTACATGTCCATTGTATCATAAAGCTTTTGCCTCATGACAAACCACTCCAAAGCTTAGTGGGTAAAACAACAAACATTTATTATTTCTCATAATTCTGTGGGTTGGCTTGACATTTCTTCCATTCTGGGCTGGCTTGGTCTAGAAAGGCCTCACTCACATGTCTAGCAGTTGACAAGTTGCTTGGTCCACAGGATCTCAGCTGAAATGGCTAGAATAGCCTCTCTTCTTGTGATCTCTCAACCTCCAGAAAGCTAGTCCAGGTTTATGCACATACTGGTAGAAATGTTCCCAGCAGCACGAGAGGGAAAGCACCAATCCATAGGCACTTTTCACTACTTTATCTGAGTCATGCTCGCTAATGTCCTATTGTTCACACTACGTCACAGGACCAACCGCAGATCCACAGGGAGGAGAAAGAGTCTCTATCTCTTGATGAGATGAATTTCTTTCTAGGTGTTCCATCCATTCAGCACCTGGTGATTTCTGTAAGCTATTTCTATTTCACCCTGAAGACAAAAATGAAGCAGGAAAGCAAGCAGTTTCCACTGTATCTCTCTGGCCCTGACCTGGCTAGAAGTACAGGTCTGGGGAAAAGGGAAACGGAAAAACTCTGAAGAACAGGTTGTTAGTAGGTTAACTGGAGTAGAGAAAAGAAACTTTCCTCTTTGTGAATATCTCCAGTATTGTAGAAATACTGAAATGAAATAGGAACTGAACAAAAAACCCTACATTTTACCTAATTGATTTCAATAAATACTATTTTTAAATGTTCCCTTTTATACAACAAAGGCTTGTTAGTGTGGTAAAGTACAAATGGCATACATTTTAGCGTCTTTCATATCATGATATGAATTCTATCTAGGCCACTTACTAGCATGTGGCCTTGGGAAAATTACTTAAACACCCTCAGTTTTCTAATTTTTGAATAAGATAATCATACCTAAAATAGTGCTCCAAAGATTAAACAATATAACATATATGCTTCACACATGTCAAACAATCAAAAGAGAATTCCTTTCTTTATTTTCTTATATAAACTTATTACGTACTTTTTGGAAAGAGATGAGTTTTTAATTCTGAAAGTTTTAAAATGCTTTCTATATTAAAATCAAACACACACCTGTTTGTGTGTATATGTGTATAGTAACATTGTTACAGCTCTCAGGAGGTACCAAGTGATGTGCTACATATTCTATTAGAAATAGGTCATTTAAACTTCACAAGAGATTCATGAAGTTGGTACTATTACCATGATTTAATTGCAAAGAAAACTGTAGGTAGAGGTGTTGAATAGATTTACCAGAGGAGGAGACTGGAAATAGTGATGTTGAGTAAGGCACACACCTGGTAAAAAAGCTGAAATTCTAACCCACAGTAGAGTGTCTCCACATATGTCTTCTTAAGTGCTACGCCTAGCTGCTACTCTATAACAAAGATTCATTTTAGCCATAATTTATAAAACAACTTTTTTAAATGAATCCATTATATTAATTAAACTGAAATGTGATTGTATTTAATTTAAAATAACTAGTAGATTTTTTTCTCATATACCTGCACTTATTTCCCCTGTCTTAGTCCATTCAGTCTGCTCTGACAGAATACCACAGACTTGGTAGCTTATAAACAACATAAATTTATTTCTCATTAGCTGAGTATGGTGTGCATCCTAGCTACTCAGGGGGCTGAGGCAGGAGGATCGCCTGAGCCCAGGAGTTTGAGGCTGCAGTGAACTATGATTGTACCACTGCACTCCAACCTGGGCAGCAGAGCGAGACCTTATCTCCTAAGCAAACAAACAAAAAGAGCAAAGAAATTTATTTCTTACATTTCTGGAGGCTGGGACATCCAAGATTAAAACACTGGCAGATTTGGTGTCTGGTGAGGGTCTGCTTCCTGGTGCATAGAAGGTCATCTTCTAAATGTAACCTCATATGACCGAAAGGGTAAATGAGCCCTCTGTTGTTTCTTTGATAGGGCACTAATCCCACTGGAGATGGCTCTACCCTCACTATCTAATCACTTTCCAAAAGTTCCACCTCCCAATACCATGATATTATGGACTATGTTTCAACATATGAACTGGGGGGAACATAAACATTAAGCCTATAGCACCCCCTAACAAATAAACTTTGTTTTAGAAGAAAAATCTAGAAAAGAAAATACCATCCACATTAAACTGCTTGATTTCCTAAAATTATTTTGGGAGATGGCCTCAATTTGAGATAAATTTTCATGGTATTTTAATTTTAGTTGGTCACTATAGTACCTTTTAGTTCAAAATACATAACGGTCTAAGCTTGTCCTAACAAGGGTAGGGTGTATTACACAAGAGTATAGCTCTGCCCCAGCAAACTTTTGGAGTTAGAAATGGGTTATCATTTTGAAAAGGACAAGGGCACGGTAAAATATTCAAAAGGTCAAAGGCAACTTTTGTCATACCTAAGATAGTCATGCTTTATCACAAAGTTCTGAATATCACCTAGGGTCCAAAACTGTACAGAATTTTAATTCTATTTTCACTTGTTAAATGCTAAAAATGTTCTTGACAGGAATTTTGATAGAGATGTACAAAATACTTTTTTAAGAAGAAAATTTCCCCTTACAGAGAAATCAATTCAGAAAGGACTAATAAAACTGTCAAGTAGATATAGTCACATAGTTTAATACTGAAAATATAAGATAGTGGGAAAAAGTCTAGCACCTCTCAGTTTATGGAAGACAGAGGACATTGTCTTTATCTAGTGCTGCTTTCTATTTTCCCACAATTTCCTTTTCTGCCATCTTTTTTCACTTCACTGAATGTTTCAAGCCCTTCCTCACCTTCACTGAACATTACTTTTTAATTTTCTACAGAAGTAGCTTCTCAGCCTTCTATACCCTAGTTACCTCAAGGGTCAGGTTGGGACTAGACTGGTAGTCTTCTTGCTTAACATTGTTGCTTCTTTTTAGATCATTGTTCATGTCTCAGGCTAAAATCCATACATTTCTGAGATCCTCTTCCTGGGCTATACAACACACCACCCTCCTGTATTTCTGTCCTGGACACACCCTATATTTTGGGTAGCTGGCTCAATACTCCCCTCTTAATTCCTTGTTACTACTATGGGCGTGGGATGACTCATTCAACATTCACTCTCAAATTAGCTCCACTCTACTGTAGCTGCTCACACGTAGAGCCTCACTCTGGTAATTACCTCATTCTGGTTACTACCTAGGATTCCCTACAGAATAAGTCTGCCCCTTGAGTCTAGGGGGAGTTTCTCTGTGGTTAAACACTATATCTTCCACAATTAGCATAGTATCTGATACATATTAGGTGCTTAACTAAATAGTTACTAAATAAATGAATACATTTGTTTACATGTGATTACATTATATCAGGGAATCTTAAATTCCAAGACCTCATTCTTTTATTACTTCCTATCTTTCCAGCTCTCATATGACCCAAATTCCACTCCACATTTTGTGTTACACTGACTACTATCCCCATCCTTTCTCTATTTTCTCCTGATCTCTCAGCCACTCTCTCTGCTTCACGTATTTCACTGCCTGATACCAGTGCGGTGAAGCTCTCCTCACCAAAGACTCTGCACTATTACATCTCTACTCCTCACAGTACAGAGTCATGAGGAAGAACTCTGACCTAGCCTCACTAACTGCCTTCTCCAGTCGTTTGCCCAAGCACAGCCAAAGAAAATCACTTGATCATGCATATGAATAACAGGCAAGTGGTAGTCAGTTGTAAGTGGGTCCTTGATTTTATTAAACAATCCTTTTATTGTTTCTAATCCCCTTCCACACCAAGAATGTGCTAAATCCATGCTATTCTCTCCAACTCTCTACCCCTCAGCACACAACTAGATGTGAGTGTAGACCCATCAGGTGTGACCTGCAATTGCATGACTCATCCGTCTTCAAATACTTCCATGTCTGCTTCCATTCTAACATCCTTCCCTTCAGATTCAGATGATATGACACAACTTTAAACTCTCTATTACAAGAACCAGTGGATGATTTTGAGTCATTAACTCACTGCCTTTCTTCTTGAGTCTCCACTGTCTTGGCTTTGTTGGCACTATCTCCCAAGTTTCATTCTAATTCTGGCCATTCTTTCTCAGAAAGTCTAATGTAAATCTATTTCTACATCTATTTCTATTGTTCTTTAGAACAATAGGAAGACCATAAGACACCTTTTCTATTCACTTCCCTCCTTAAAGATTAATGTTACATAGCCATTTAGTTCTATCTTGATTTTATGGGAAAAAAAGCTTTATTTTATGGATACCCTAAAGCTATGGGCTTGTTTTAGTATACAATCAAAATTTGCCTTAGCCTTATACAACTAATGACACTTCCTAGGTTATAACATCCAGTTTACCTGTGAATTTTTGAAGACTTTTTTTACATAAAACAGCAGCTTGATAAGGCTGCTCTGAATATAATTGACTTTTCCTAGAGATGTTTCTGCTATAATTTTCAGCTTATCTTTGGGGTGGAATGAAGAAAGAGGAAGACTGGAATGCAGGAGACTGGCTATTCACATTATAACAGTGATGTGCTTTGGAAATTACATAGCCTGTTGATTCACATAGAACTAGATTAGAACTCTGAATCATCCGCTTTACTATCTGGTGGACTTTGATAATTTACTTTAGTTTTCTGAGTCCCCATTTCCTCATATTTGAAATAAACATACTAATGAGTTCCTTGCACAATTGATTAGCAAGTATTTTAAGAGCAATGTTTGGACATATTAGGGATTCAGAAATGTTACCTTTTTTCCCTCTCACTTCCGTAATATTGCAGATTAGATCACAATGGGACACTTTCATTTTTTATTCACTTTTTTATTGGCATATGGTAAAACTTCCTCTTTTTGGTGTACAGTTATTTGAGTTTAGGCAAATGATTCAGTCATGTAAACACCACCACAGTTGAGACAATTTTTCACTTGAGGGTGACATTATTATTAATTTCATTAAGCTTAAAAATGCAAGGACAATGAAAGTAGAATTTTAAATGTTGGCTCTTTACTCTGCAAAAAGTTTAAGAAAGTAAACTAAACCCAGAATCTAGTCACATTCAAACAGATTATTTTCAGTCTTTAGAGTGGAAATCAACATAATTTCCCTTTCCTGGTTTTAGTATAATAACATTGGGACTGGGCATACTTTCTTGTTCCTATGTAAAATAATACTGAGACCAAGCAAAAATAACATGGCTGCCTGCTCTAGAATATACCTGCTCCTGCAAATGAAACTAAACCTACTAACCACTTAACTTATCAAAACCATGTGCTTAATGATGAAAACTCATTTCACACACCTCACAATGTCCACCACTCCAAATCTATTATGCTATCATCATAATCTGTGCCCATTCCCAACCGAAGGTGAACAACTGTCCTGCTTTCCTCAAGCCTGTTTAAGTTTTAGCACCTGAAGTTCTGCATCCTGGGAAAACACTCAGTCTTAGGCAGATCAAGACAGTTGATTGCTCTACTTTTCAAAACCATCCTTAAAATCATCTAGTCAAGGCTCTAAGACCCTATAATTCCCTTTCTCATTTGTCCTCTTTAAGACACCAGTAAGATTTTGTCAAAACAGCATTCTTCATTACTGCAGTAGGTCTAATAAACTTACTCTTATTTGATCAATAGGATTTTCTGGTGTCTTTTGGAGAATCAATAGTCAACAGTATTCAAAACAGTCACTGACTCTATTATGCAATTCAAGAAGGGAGTAAAGATAATTAACTAAGTTAGTTAAGTTGTATTATACCCACAACTACAAACCAGTGAAATCATTTCTGGGTAGCATATAGAGTGAATAAAGTAGCAAAAATGTGTCAGTAATTTGAGGTAGAAGATATTGCCACCCTGTTTTTCTCATGTGGTTATGCTAAAAGAAGAGAGAGCACCAGCTGCAAAAATACTCCAGTAGTCAAGATATGTCTTTTGTTCAAATTAGAAAATACAGTTATTTTAATGCAACTCACTAATCTTTGGTTACTGGTAAGAAGTCTGCACAAGCAGCAACTGCCACAGTTGCTCTAAAAAAGGGTGCTGACAAAAGGCCCCTCTTTCAGGCCACGATGACATTTTTGCCTTTTGTTTTCACGGTTAGAGACTCAGTTGCTGGCTGCACAGAAACTATGGAGTGCAGGCTTTTGCATGCTTGTTTCATCTGCTTTTGCCCTCTTGGTTTCTGTCACCTTTCTTTTCATTTATCCACTTGCCAACAAATATACAGCTTTGTCATTTTCCCAGCTAAAGACTAATTTCCATTCTGGTAGTAATGCTACTACTACTTCCACTACTGCTGTAAAAGAACAAGCAAATTTTAAGATGCAATCCTAGCAATTAAGAGTTGAGAGTTGGGAGAGAATTTAAAAATCCACGAAAAAGGGCACTTTTGATCATTTGCATGTATAAAATAAAATGGAAATAGAAATGATTCATTTTGTATTCATTACTAAGATCCAGTGAGTACCTACTCTGTGCTAGGAATTCAATCAGGTTCTCAAAAAATAATGAAGAACATTTATGTTCTTCTGCTTTAAAGAGTTTACTCATAGCCTATTTAGGAGGTAGACATTCACACATGGTTTCTCTCACTCATTGTCCTGTCATACAACATGTTGAGAAGATGGAAATTTTGACAAAAGTGTAAATATAGTGTAACTTATAGGACATCAAGTTGAGATCAGGAAACAAATTATATTTTTTGTAAGTAAATGTGTGTTAAGAAGTAAGCCTGACAATGGATGACATAATAAATTGCCAACGTGATTTTTTTATTAAGAAGAGATAATTATAAATATTTAAAAACAAATAGCATAAAGCATCAATATCAATTTAAAGTTAATAAATTTGAGTTCATTCACCATCAAATTCTGAGAGCTGAAGTCTGTATTCACCTTGCAAGGCTGTTCTAAAACTCTGTGTCTAGACTATAGCCTAGAGCAAGCTAGGAACTAAATAAATATTTGTTTTCTGTCACACTTCCTGTTTTTTATTCAGTGCTGTCACAGAGTGCCTAAGGCAATGAAATTTGGTTTAAAAAGAAAAGCAATTACCTGAGGGACTTTGAAGTTCACAGAAATTTTGAGCAGTGAAACATTGAGAAGTTAAGGCTACAAATTAGGGACCTCACCAGGATTAGTGGGAGTTCTTGGATCAATAGATGATTATCTCCAGCAGGCATTAAACCACTTTAGTTCTTTCTCACCAGACAAATTAAGTCCACTCTGTTATTTAAATGTAACCTGATATACCTATGCATCACACTCGTAGAAATGCTCTTATTTTTTTATTTTTTGTGTTAGTGATTTAGGAAGCTACTGACTAACTTTTACAGTACCAAACTTTTTTTCCCAGAAAATTAAACAAAACACCTCTGTTCTAATATATAAAAAATAGATTATTAACACTTACATCATATCTGTCATAAATTAGTGAAGTTAAATATCCCTGAGATGTTTAACATGTTTTATCAGGAAGTTGGAGAAAGTGGGGTTAGTATCATCATCAAGGAACTTAAACAAAACAAACAAAACAATGAGCCTGCTTCAAAAGAATTCATTCATTTAAGAAGCAGTTCTCAAGGGAAGAGTTGCCTGAGAAAGAAGTAAGTATCTCAAATGAAGTAGTCTTGGAAATGCCTTCTTTTACATATATATACATGTAAAAATAATATATATATAAAAATAACATAGCTATCATAGCTTTCATACATATATATGAAATATAGCTGTATTATTTTTATTTTTTATTTCAACATATTAAGGGGGTACAAATGTTTTTGTTACATGGATGAACTGTACAATGCTTAAGTCAGGGCTTTTGATGTGTCCCTCACCAGAATAGTGTTCATTGCACCCAATAGGTAAGTTTTTATCCCTCACCCCTCTTCCAACCTCCCCTCTTCTTGGTTTCCAATGTCCTTTATATCTCTTTGTGCCTGTGTGTACCCATCATTTAGCTCCCACTTATTAGTGAGAACATATGGTGTTTGGTTTTCTATTCTTGAGATACTTCACTTAGGATAATGGTCTCCAGTTCCATCCAAGTTTCTATGAATGACATTATTTCACTCCTTTTTATGTCTGAGTAGTAGTCCATGATATGTATATATATATATATACACACACACACACACACACACACACACATTTTCTTTACCAGTCGTAAATTGATGGGCACTTAGATTGAGTCCACATCTTGCAATTGTAAATTGTGCTGCAATAACTATTCAAGTGCAAGTGTCTTTTTTTTATAAAATGACTTCTTTTCCCTTGAGTAGATACCTAGCAGTGGGATTGCTAGATCGAATGGTAGGTCTACATATATTTCTTTGAGGAATCTCCATACTGTTTTCCATAGAGGTTATACTAATTTACAATCCCACCAACAGTGTATAAACGTTCCTTTCTCTCTGCATCTATGCCAGCATCTATTGTCAAATGACAAATAAACATATGAAAAAATGCTCAACATCACTAATCATCAGGAAAATGCAAATTAGAACTGCAATGAGATACCACCTCACCCCTGTCAGAATGGTCATTATTAAAAGGAAATGCCTTCTTTAGTGTTAAACTCACCCCAGCAACCCATTAGCTTAAGAATTTGGCTTAACACAGATTTTGTTTTAAGAGTTGTCTTTAGTTTTATACCAGACAGAAACAGAAGTCCATAAGGATGCTTATGTGATGTGGGCCCACCCTTGGAACCATGTATTGAATATAACGGACAGGTAAGGTCCAGCCAACCAAGATAGTATTTAAAACAAAATTTACAGTGGCTCATTGATTTAGGAATCTGTGAAGACCTAATTTGATATACAAAACCCATTTTATGTAAGGGGAGCTGTATAGGTTTTATAATACATACTAAGATGCTCACACTATGAAGAATATCCAGTGGAATCTAATATTAGTATCCAGGTATTTTACACCAAAGTATTAATATTAATCATAATTCTTAATTGAAATGGCTAAATGAAGAGTCTCTGGATTCTCTTCTGGGGAGGGATAAGGGTCTTGAGCTATGGATACTTCATTGTTCACAGCTGTTATTACTAATCAGATAATACTTAGGATTTTCTTAAGGACAGGTTTATAGAAATAAAGATTTACTTGTCACATCAGAAATGACTATACCGTGTTTCAACTCTGACTCTCTGGCCTCCATGTTTTATTATGAGCAATCTTTGCTACAATTAATGTGTTTTCTTCGTGCAGTTATAATGGAAGGTATGCTTTCAGAGATGTCAGGTCTGGCCTCTTGGCAGACTGTCATCCTGGTTCTTTGACTCCTGGCTTGGAAAATTCACAAGCAGGGCTAGTGCAATGGAGTGAACACAGACAGGAAGCAATTCTACACAAAAGGCTTTCATTGTAGAAAAGAAGGAAGAAAGAAGAAAACTACACAATTGTAGAAAAGAAGGAAGCTACACAAAGTGAAAATACGTTCCAGAGAGAGGAGTGGGTCAGCCTCCCCAAGTGGAGAAAGAAGTTGAGGAGGCCCAGGTGGTTTCCTCTTATTGGCCTGGTCCACAGGAGGGCTTATGGGAGGTGTGGGATGTTACCAGATGATTGATATACATGATTGACAGGTGTTCTTATAACAAAGTTGCAGCTCCACAGGTGTGTATTCTTCAAAACCTCAAGTTCCTGCTCTTTGCAGTTGTTAGCTGCATTTTCCTGCAGTCCCTTGCCTCCCCCACCCCCACCCCCACATTTCTCTGCCCCTAGGAACCGCCCTCCTGGCTTGTATCTGCCACGTGCAGATTTGGTCCCTGCCTAACAGAGAGACGAATTATTGTTTCTTACTTGTCAGTTCTTACTTGTAAGAACTGAAAAATGACATCTCATTTGTACAGTATCATGGCATTTCCTATGCAATATTATTAAGTATCCTTCAGGAATGCCCAAAAACAGATTTATCATTTCATTATCACTTACGCTCATAACATACTTAGAAGGCACCTAGCCAAGCTTCTCACTCAATGCAAAACATTTCTGGGTGGATGCAGGCAGCCTTTTCTGGAAGACTCCAAGTGAGGAACAAATCTGGAGAAAATAAGTAAGCCCTTTTGTTTTCTAATTATTGTGTTTTTTTAAATTGTATATTTTTACATTATGTTAAGACTGAATTTATCTAACTGGAACTTCCATCCTTTGTTTCAATTTTTTTTTCCAAATCTGGAATAATATCTGAAAGCCTATTAGCCATTAGAGTACATTTATCATACTCTCTTTCTTCTTCTGGCCCTTTGATTTACACACATTCCATTCTTTATTGAATAAATGAATTGGTCCATTTTTCTTTTTTTACTTTAAAAATTATTATTTTATTTCATTATTATTTTTAATTGACACATAATAATTATACACATTTATGTAGTAAACTGTGATATTTAGATGCATATATACAGTATGGAATGATCAAGTCAGCTTAATTTGCATATCAGTCACCTCAAACATTTATCATTTCTTTATGTTAGGAACATTCAAAATCCTCTCTTCTAGCCATTTTTCTCTGTTAAGGCAGTATTTTTTGTAGCAAATAATAGGACAAAATTTAATTAATTTAAACAAAAAAGTGTGTACTTTTTAGAAAGTTGCAAGAATATATCAGAGACTCCAAGGGAAGGGCAGACAAGTTTCCCCATAGATTTTAACAGGAAGTAGAAGCCACCAGGAAGAGAGATATCTATGCTCTCGGTGTGTCTCTTTCTCACTCTTGGGATTTTTCTTACCTCTGATTCTTTCGGGGGATTGGATTCAGTCTCCTTTCTCTATGAAGAGCTGGTTTCTTTGGTTTTATTACTTATGGACCAGTGTGGTTGACTCAAACTCCACTTCACATCACTTTCTTGTTGAACTGAAAATAAATAGACTAGTTTTGTGTCCTAATTCCAAATTTCCAGGAGGGATCATATAATTACTTTAGCTTAGACTATGGATTGATGCCTACTGACTCAATCAATTAGCTAAGGTCACATTGCATGAACTTAACAGCAAGGATTCACCTGTGGTTTGAAAGTGGCAGTGTTTTTAGAAAAGGGAGAGTATAGACTAAACAGGCTTGACAATTACTTTATATTTTCCTCTTCCAATGCTCTAAAGCCAACACATAATATTTTAGATGTGATTGAATGTGTTGACCAAGACTCTTGCTTCTGTCCAACACACAAATAGTTCACTTAATACAGCACTACATTGCATTATAATAATATTTTAGGAATTTTAATATCTTAATTTTCAAAGAGACCAATGATTACAAAGTTTCTGGAAGCTTTCTCATTGATTTTTGTTTTATTACTTGATTAAATAATGGTATTGATATATGTTTGAACAGTTGCAATTCAATGTTTAAAAACAATTGTTACCTATCAAAATACATAAATAAAAGAGATCTATTGTTAATTACATGTATTATCATTGAGACTAGTTAGTTCATAGTAGGTCTTTAGTAATGCTACTAGAATTGTGAGTCAAAAATCTTACAGATTTTTGAAAAGATGTATTTTACCCAATTCTATAAACCAATTAGTTTAGTGACAGCTTTGTTTTTAATAGACAAAGTTTTCACAAAACACCAATAAAACAATATCAAATCATTTAACTAATGAACTATGATTAGTCCATCTTTTATATAACCCATTCTTTGGATGATCCTTTGGATGATATATAATTGAAAAATGCATGTGATAACATCTACAATTTTTTAGTAATTTTTTTTACCAAATTATCAGAAATTTGCTAAGAGGATGGAGGAAGCAAATGTATTCATGAAACATCTTGCATAGGCAATTCAAACTTATAAATAACTACACTGCATTCTTGAAGCGTATAGTCTAACAAAAATATATGTACTTTTTATAGCACAGAATGCTCTTCTATTTAATTTTTTTTCATTTCCTCCCCAGTTAGATTTATTTACAGCTCTATTTTCATTGCAGGCCTAGTAGCACCTGGTAGCATCACAGCCCTAGTAGCAAGTAAGTGAATGAATAACATAATTATTCATTTATTTAGACCTTACTGTGTAACAGGCACTCTGTTAAATGGAAAGTGTTCAATCTAGAACACTTAGAATTTCTGAGTTATCTGTAAACTCATAAAAGTGTGGCAAAAACCTGAGATGTTAACAATGACAAAAAAGAAATTGTGTAACTCAAGTTTTAGTTCTTCCTTGCTTTTGTAAAATATCTTAACTTTTAAAGATCCTGGATATGTCTTTGCTCTCCTTTTTTATGTCAAAATGGTAGTGAATACACTGATCTACATGACCAATATTAGTTAAGCTCTTTGAACATTCAAGATGGTCATATTTAAAATGCTTTGTAGGTTGGAATTAATGATTTGCTTTCAAAGGATAGACTATGATAAGGAAAATAGTACTTCACAGTGGCAAACACTGCCAGACACTACCTTAACCAAGTGAGAAGTGTAACATCATTGCATCATCAGTGACATTATATATCCCCTAATATGATGTGAAAAGGAGGACACTTCACCTCTGTGGTATTCTTCCTCAAGCCTTATCAGCACCTTCGAAAGACACTGAACAATCCCAAATTGAGGCACATTCTACAAAGCTGACTCTTCAAACTGTCAAGCTCATAAAAACAAGGAAACCTGCTTGGCTCTTGAAAACTGTTAAGGCTATGAAAATCTAGGGAAGTTTGAGGAACTGTAACTGATCAGAGAAGACTAAGGAGACATAACAACTAAATGTGATGTGGTATTCTGGACTGGATCCTTGAATAGAGAAAATATATTAGTATGAACGCTGTTGAAATCCAAATAATGCCTTTAGTTAATAGTAATGTGCCAATATTAATTCTTAATTTGGATAAATGTAACATGGCTATGTAAGATGTTAACGTGAAGGGAAACTAGCTGAAGGGTATGCAGGATTTCTCTGCATTATCTTTGCAACTTTTCTGTAAATCTAAAATTATTCCAAAATAAAGAGTTTATTTTAAAATATATGTTTTAAAGAAAGACAGGCTTGCACATGAGGAACTACTCAAATCTCCATTTTTCAATTTTACCATTTTATATTTCTTTATCATTTCCCTATTTTGTTTTGAGGGAGATAAATGCATGGATGTTCAATAATGCTTGAAAGCATTTTGGCCCTCAATTTGTATATGGATAGCAGAATAAAAGAATAAATAGCTATATAAAAGGTCTGTTGTGCTATTTTTCACAAGCTTGGAGCAATAACTAATATGCTAATAATATTTTAGGATAGTTTAGAGTATGTTTGATAATATACATTATAAAAAAGCTATGATTGTTCAGTGTTTTTGAAAGCCTTTTAGACACAGTACAAAGCCTCTTTGAACACCCTGTTATTATTTTTTTTTTTACTAAGTTTATTTCAAATGTCATACTCAGTGATATATGCTGAAGGCAGAGTATTGACAGTTCCCATTTATGGAGGGCTTGCCCTTGCCAGTGCACTGACAGACCATTTTCCCCACAGAATGCATTTCAATGCTATTTCAAGTATAAACATTTTTTGTGTAATATTCCAATTGTTCCTTCTTTGTACAAAAGGTTAAGATAAGTGGCTAAGTCTCCCTGTATTGAACAGAAATGAATGAACAGGGTTGTTACCTTTGATGCATATTAATTTCAAATGCAAATTGTTTTGCATTTTAAGAACTTTTTGCTACAATTTCCAAGGTCTCTGTCCAGGCTTTGTGAATAGAAACTAGCACAGGAAGTGGGTAGAAGGGATAAACAAGTTTGTTGGGTACACGTAATTTATTAGACACTTCTATAAAAACTGCCTAACATCAAAGTATATCAAAAACTGGGTCTATGCTTGAACAGAAAATTCAGTGTACCAAGATATATATGTGTGTGTGTGTGTGTGTGTGAGTGTGTGTGTGTGTATATTTTCTTAATCATCAATCAAATTCACTAAGGATGCTCTATGCCCTCTTTCCTTTCCAGGCTGGAAGTAATCTCAGCAATGTAGTCTTAACACACTTTATGTGCACCTTGATGGCTGTGGTATTAGTTTCTGTTGTTTCATAAATATATGCATATTAAGTAGAATGTATATCTATTTAATTTTGTTTCTATCTTCCATGGGCCTAGTATAGTGATTTTCATATAGAAAATAATTAATAAATATTCATTAAATGAAGGAATCAATGCATTTTAAAGGTTTTCCTTTATGTTCCCTGAATCGACTCCCCCAGTGACAGTGTTGCCTACTGAGGTTAAATAGAACGAAGCAAAACAAAATCTGAAATTGAGTATTAGGAGACTATGATGTCAGACTTGGGTAATCACTAACTTTCAATAGACATTGAGAAATTTACAAAATTTAACCATAATGTAATAAAAGTTACACTGAAAGCCACATAGGACACATGCCTCTGTTCTTATCTTCTTTATGGATGTTTATCCATCTGTGGAATTGAGATAAAAGTATCAGCGCTATTCCAAACTATTGCTCTTCATCATTTCATTCATTCCTTTATCAAGGATTTGCTGATTGCTTACATAGTAAATCACTTAAAAATAATGAGATATGCAAATGGAAATATAATCTTTAATATTAAAGATTGTTGTTATTAGCAATAAAATATGATCACATGAAACAATTCACTTTTCTCTTTTTATTAAGCTTTGCAGACTTTAGAGAAGGTAACAATATTCCATTGCAGGAAAATAGGACTGACTTTCTTAATAGGTGTCCTACAATAAAACTCAGACCTGTCCTAAAGCATTGAAACAGATAAAGGCTGACAATAAAATAAAATTAAAGAGAAATTACTGGAAGAAGTAGGTTATTTTGTGTCCCTATTACCATACTTTAATTTTCACACTGCAGATGCAAGATTTCTCATGAAGAATATATCCAGATGACTTGTGTGTTATAGAACTTAAAGAAAAATGATAATACAAATGACCATCATGATCAGTATTATATTGGATTACTTGAACAAAGGGATTTTCTTGAAATAAGAAAGCAGGAACATCTCAATTATTAACATGTAATACCTGTTTCCTTCAATTGGAGTCAAAGCCAAAAATATCTGCAGACCAAAAGGATTTAGATAACGTATTCAATGAAGTGTAAGTGATTCCTTTTCCTTTGAGTTTGGTGTCAAAAAAACAAGGGAATTCAACTTGAACATTAGCCATAAACACTCTTTGATTTTCTAAACAATCAAATGTTTTCTTGAGCACAGAGTCAGTCAGTGGTTTTCTCCAGTCACTCAAAGAGTTCCAATACCAAAGGTGATAAAATACATAGTTATAAAGGGATTTCTATAATACTTATATTAAAGCCACTTCTAAAGACTATACAATGGTTTAATTTATTCATCGGATCCGAAATAATATGTCATGTTTATATATCAAATTTTCATGTCTCTAACATCTATATAAAGATATTCTTACATAGCTTGTAGTACAAATTGTAATTCCAACTTTAATATTTTGTCATTTACGCAAAGGTATTGCCCATTAAAATTTATAATTACATGCTATGTTAAAAAAATATTAGTATGGCCTGCAAAATTTTCATTCAGAAGTTCAAATGTGTGTTTAACTCAAAACCTAAGTCTATATTCTGTTACAACATTTACAATGTGAAGTAAAATTTTGTAGCACATACCCAGATAATTTTTAAGGCAAAAGTGGTGTTTTCAAACATTTGCATTATTTTAAGATAATTGCATAGTTTTCCAATTAGTATCAATAAATGAAGTCATAGACTTTAACAATTTAAAAAATCTATTTTATAGTCAAAATACGTTGTTTGAAGCCATTTTAAGAGACAAAGGGTAAAATTGTCACTTATAATGTCACCATTTAACATTTATTATGGTAGCTTAGGGTTCACAAAATTTTTTTTCAGGGTGCTTTTTGTTTGTTTTTCTTAAAAGACTTTATTTTTTAGAGCAGTTTTAGGTTCACAGCAAAATTCAGAGGAAGGTACACACAGTTCTCAATCATCAGGGAAATGCAAATCAAAACCACAATGAGGTATCACTTAACTCCAGTGAGATTGGCTTCTATCCAAAAGTCCCGAAACAACAAATGTTGGCGTGGATGCAGAGAGAGAGGAACACTCATATACTGCTGGTGGGACTGGAAATTAGTACAACCTCTATGGAAAGTAATATGGAGATAACTCAAAGAACTAAAAGTAGAACTACCATTTGATCCAGCAATCCCACTGCTGGGTATTTACCCAAAGGAAAAAAAGACATTCTATAATAAACACATCTGCACACGAATGTTTATAGCAGCACAATTCACAATTGCAAAGATGTGGAAACAACACAAGTGCCCATCAATGCATGAGTGGATTAATAAAATGTAGTATATGTATACCATGGAGTATTACTCAGCCCTAAAAGACAATGGTGAATTAATAACCCTGGTGTTATCCTGGATGGAGTTAGAGCCCATTCTTCAAAGCGAAGTATCGCAAGAATGGAAAATCAAGCACACTGCTACTCACCATCAAATTGGTACTAACTGATTAATACTTATGTGCCCACATGGAAGTATATGCAGCAGATGTCCAGCAGGTGGGAGGGGGGTGGAGGAGATGGGTATATTCACACCTCATAGGTGTGGGGCACACTGTCTGGGGGATGGGCATGCTTGTAGCTCTGACTTGGGTGGTGCAAAGGCAATTTATGTAACCAAAGTATTTGTACCTCCATGATATTCTGAAATTTAAAAATAAAAATAAAGAAGATATACAGATAGCACATAAGCATACGAAAAAATGCTTCACATCACATGTCATTAGGGAAATGCAAATTTAAAAGAATGAGATACAATTTCACACCTATTAGAATGGCCCAAATCCAGAACACCGATAACACCAAATCCTGGTGAGGATGTGGAACAAAAGGAACTCCCATTTGTTGCTGGTACAAATGCAAAATGGTACAGCCACTTTGGAAAACCACTTGGCAGTTTCTTACAAAACTAAACATTCTCTTACCATGTGATTCAGCCATCACATTTCTTGGTATTTACCCAAAGGAGTTGAAAATTTATGTCCACAAAATTTTTAAATTTATTTTGTCCAATGGGTAGAGAAACCCACCTAAGAACACTTTCAAGATTTTCCTCCTCTTTTATTTTTATAATGAGTCTACAAATACTATGATCTATACCTCCTGGTTCATAATAGGACTGACCCTACACACAATGTGTATGCTGTACTTTGGAAAACACTGATGAAAATAAACAAAGAAGACCTAAACAGGTGATGTATTGTGTTCACCTTTTAAAGACTAAATATTGTTAAGATGTCTATTTCTCCCCAAAGTGATCTACAGATGCAATGCAATCCCAACAAAAATTCCCAGCACAATTTTTTTGTAATTGAAATTAACAAGTTGATACTAAAACTTATATGAAAAAACAAGTGATCTAGAACAGCCAAAATGATTTTGAAAAAGAACAAATGTGGAAGAAAGATATCATTAGATGTTAATGATTCACCTAATGCTATAGTAATCAAGACAGTGTGATATTGGCAAAAAGATGGACACACAAATAAATATAACAGAATAAATAGCCCAGAAATAAACCTCACACATTTATGGAAAATTGATTTTTAACAAAGGACAAAGTCAGTTCAATGTATAAAAATAGCTTTTAACAAATTGTTCTGGACACTGGACTTTCATATATAAAAATAATGAACCTCTATGAATCATATACCCACATTTATTTATTAATTTTTATTTCAAAATATTAAGGGGGTAGAAATGTTTTTTTTACGTGGATATTCTGTATAATGCTTAAGTCAGGGCTTTCAGTGTGTCTGCCGCCAGGACAGTATTCATTGTACCCAATAGGTAAGTTTTTATCCCCCTCCCTCTGCTTAGTTTCCAGTGTCCTTTACCTCTTTTTGTGCCCACATGTCCCCATTCTTTAGCTCCCACTTATTAGTGAGAATATATGGTGTTTGGTTTTCCATTCCTGAGGTACTTCACTTAGGATAATGGTCTCCAGTTTCATCCAAGTTTCTATGAATGACATTGTTTTGCTCCTTTTTATGGCTGAGTAGTACTCTATGGGGGTGTGTGTGTGTATATATCATATTTTCTTTATCCACTCATGAATTGATGGTACTTAGGTTGATTCCATATCTTTGCAATTGTGAATTGTGCTGTGATAAACATTTGCATGCAGGTGACTTTTTGATACAATGATTTCTTTTCTTTTGTGTAGATAGCCAGTAGTGAGGATTGCTGGATCAAATTGTAGGTCTACTTGTAGCTCTTTGAGGAATCTTCACAGTTTTTCATAGAGGCTATACTAGTTTGCAGTCCCAACAACATTGTATAAGCGTACCTTTTTCTTTGCATCCATGCCAGTATCTGTTATTCTTTGACTTTTTAATTATGGCTATTCTGACAGGGGTAAGGTGGTATCTCATTGTGGATTTAATTTGCATTTCCCTGATGATTGGTGATATTGAATATTTTTTCATTTTTCATTAGTTGGCCATTTGTTTATCTTCTTTTGAAAAAATTCTGTTTATGTCTTTTGCCTACTTTTTGATGGGTTTTTTTGTTTTTCTTCTTGCTGTTTTGTTTGAGTTCTTTGTAGATTCTGCATATCAGTTCTTTTTCGGGTGTATAGTCTGTGAATATTTTCTCCCATTCTGTACATTGCCTGTTTGCTCTGTGATCATTTCCTTGGCTATGCAGAAGCTTTTGCATTTAAGTCCCATTTATTTATTTTTGTTGTTGCTATATTTACCTCTGGGGTCTTAGTCATAAATTCTTTACCTGGGACTATGTCTAGAAGAGTTTTTCCTACATTTTCTTCTAGAATTTTTATGGTTTCATGACTTACATTTAAGTCTTTAATACATCATATATTAATTTTTATACTAATAATTGGTGAGAGATATGTGTTCTCTTTCATTCTTCTGCACGTGGCTATCCAATTTTCCCAGCACCATTTCTTGAATTTGGCATTCTTTCCCCAGTGCATACTGTCTGCTTTGTTGAAGATCAGTTTTATGTAGCTATTTGGTTTTATTTCTGGCTTCTCTATTGTTTCAGTGTTCTATGTCTCTACATTTACACTACTACACTACTACATTTGTCACCAGTAGTAGTGACAAATTCCCTTAGTGTTTGCCTGTCTGAAAGTCTTTGTTTCTCCACCATTTATGAAACTTAGTTTTGCAGGATACAACATTCTTGGCTGGCAGTTGTTCCATTTCAGAAGACTAAAAATGGGGCCCCAGTCCCTTCTGGCTTGTATGGTCTCTGCTGAGAATTCTGCTGTCACCATTATGGGTTTTCCTTTGTAGATTAGTTGCTTTCATCCTGCAGCTTGTAGAATTTTCTCCTTCATTTTGACTTTGGCTAGGTTGATGACTATGTGTCTTGGAGATGTCCTATTTGCCATGAATCTTTCTGGTGTTCAATGACAATGTTGTACCTGGATGTCTGAATCTCTGTCAATACCAGGGAAGTTTTCCTCAATAATTCCCTCTACTAGGTTTTCCATGCTTTTTGCTTTTTCTTCTTCTCCCTCAGGGTTACCTATAATTCATATATTGGCTTGTTTTACATAGTCCCATATATCTCTGAGTGACTGTTCATTCTTCTTTATTCTTTCTTCTGCACCTTTGACTAACTGGGTTGTCAAAGCTCTGAAATTCTTTCTTCTGCTTGGTCAACCCTGTTGAAGTTTTTTGCTGTATTTTGAAGTTTCCTAAATAACTCTTTCATTTCTTAAATTTTTGTTATATCCTTTCTTATATTGTCTCTTTAGTGGCTTTTTCATTTTTTCATTCATGTTCTGAAAAATTATTTGGCTTCTTTGTGTTGGTTTTCAACTTTTTCTTTAATCCCATTCATCTTATTTGCTACCCATATTCTGAATTCCATTAATGACATTTTAATAATATTTTTTGATCAGGGTCTGTTGCTGTAGGTCTACTGTGATCCCTTGAGGCTATTGAAATAGCTTGTGTTTTCATGCTGCTGGAGCTCTTTTGCTGGTTCCTTCTGATCTCAATCTTCTTCTCTCAGTTCAGGCAGACAGGTTTGTGGTACGCTTGTTCTCCTTTGCTGGAAGTCTCCTATTCAGTCAGAAGGAAGAGAGGTCCCTAGATGGTGCATCTGTATCCTGTTTGAAAAGATTGATCCAGCTGGAGAGGGACGGATGCCCTGTGAGCCTGTAATGTAGCTGTTCTTCGACATCCCATTCTGCTACAGTTGTCACAGTCTAAGCCAGGGCTGGGGGCTCTTTGTGTGGAATGGTGGGTTGGTCCGGTGCTGCTGTTGGAAGATTAGGCAGGAGCTTAGGTAGTCCCTCGTCAGGGAGGTGGGCATTGTGTTTTTTCTGAGTCTTTGACTGGCTCTACCTGAGTCTCCCTGTGGCAGTGGCAGTGGCTGCTGGGCAAGGCTATCTAGGTAGTGGCCACAGGTGTCAGGGCTGCCCATGTTTGCTCCACCCAGGTCCAGGTATAATGGCAGCACACGGCAGGGACGTGAGCAGCCAGTGGCTAGTGGGCCTGTGGCGGAGGAGCACTGGACCACAGGCATGGCATCGGGCAGGCCTGCAGGTGCGTGGTCTGCCAAGAGGCATGTGGGACCATGGGGCCATGGCCCACCATGCAATGTGTGGAGCTGTGGGGGCTGAGCTGCCAGATGGCTGGGGCTCTTTCCCCACACAAGTCCCACTGAGGCTTTTACCGTGGGACCTTTTGAGTGACATCAGCACCCACTCTGTTCAAATTCCCCAGTGGGGTGTGGGTGCTCAGTCTCCAGTCATGGGGCATAGGAGAGCATCTGCTTTCTCTACTCCCTCCTTGGCTCTGCAGAGGTGATGTGGATGTGGTTGCAGCCAAGTCGATCTCTGTGTAGACTGGGTGCTCTAGATCTGAGAGCTCAGAATAGCTTCAGCTGCAGCCACCCAGGAACAGAAGACAGCAAGTCCCTCCTGAGCCTGCTCTCTGGTTCAATGTTACTGCATAATCTCTAAGCAGTTCCCTGATCAGTATGGTCGCCTGCAGTGGTCGTGGGGGCCCCCTCACAGTTGGGGTTGCTGTGTCTTCAGGGGGAGCATGGAGCCCTGGGGTTCTCTCCTTTGCCCATTCCCCATGTGTAGGGGTCTCTTCCAGCTACCTTCCAATGTTGGCAAGTGGATCTCCCCATCCCCCCCACCTTCACTCTGAGTGTCTCCATTGCTTCCCTGATGATTTACAACGCTCTCTCCAAAAGGGTTTATCCCTAGGCAGGCATCTACTTGCAACTTTCGATCCTCTCCTTGAGAGCAGCGTGTGTGGGATGTTTTTAGTCCACCATCCCGGCCTCATCCTCTAGACCTATATTTAAAATTGAATTATACATAGATCTCCCAGGAGTCCTGTGTGCTTCTTTACTTGGATATTGAGATTTCTGGCTAGGAGAGGTCACAATTGATATCACGGAAATACAAAACATCATCTTCAAATACTACAAAAATCTCTATGCCCCAAACATGAAAACATGGAGGAAATGGATAAATTTTTAGAAACACCCCATCTCCCTAGGCTCAATCAGAAAGAAATAGAATTCCTAAACAGACCATTATCAAGCACCGAAATTGAAGCAGTAATAAGAAATCTTCCAACAAAAAAAAGTCCTGTACCAGATGGGTTCACACCTGAATTCTACCAAACCTACAAAGAAGAATTGGTGCCTATACTACAGAAATTATTCTGTAACACCAAGAAGGATGGAATCCTCCCAAACTCATTCTACAAAGCCAATATCACCTTGATACCAAAGCCAGGAAAGGACACAGCAAGAAAAGAAAACTACAGCCCAATATCCCTTATGAATATAGATGCAAAAATTCTCAATAAAATCCTATCAAACCGAATTCAAATGTACATCAAAAAAGTAATTCATCACGATCAGGTGGGCTTCATCCCTGAGATGCAGAGATGGTTCAACATACATAAATTGATAAATGTAATTCACCATATAAATAAAAGCAAGAACAAAGACTATATGATCCTTTCAATAGATGCAGAAAATGCTTTTGATAAAATTCAGCACCCTTTTTTGATACAATATAGGCATAGATGGCTCATACCTCAAAATTATTAAAGCCATATACAATAAACCCACAGCCAATATCATACTGAGTGGGGCAAAATTGAAAGCATTCCCCCTTAAAACTGGAACCAGACAAGGTTGCCCACTATGTCCACTTCTATTCAACATAGTGCTGGAAGTCCTTACCAGAGCAATCAGACAAGAGAGAGGAATCAGGGTGTCCAAATGGGGGCAGAAGAAATCAAACAATCACTCTTTGTGGACAATATGACATTATATCTAGAAAACCCCAAAGATTCAACCAAGAGACTACTGGAATTGACAAATGAATTCAGCAAACTCTCAGGATACAAAATCAATGCACACAAATCAGTAGCCTTCATATACACCAATAATAGTGAAGCCCAAAAACAAATCAAAGATGCATTACCTTTCACAATAGCACCAAAGAAAATTAAATATTTAGGAACATATCTAACTAAGGAGGTGAAAGACCTATATAGAGAAAATTACAAAACACTGAGAAAAGAAATTGGAGAGGATGTAAACAGATGGAAACCCTTACCATGCTCTTGGATAGGTAGAATCAACATTGTTAAAATGTCTTTACTACCTAAAGGGATTTACAGAATCAATGCAATCCCTATCGAAATACCAACATCATTTTTTGCTGATCTGGAAAAAATAATTCTATGCTTCGTGTGGAACCAGAGAAGGCCCTGTCTAGCCAAAGCAATCTTAAGCAAAAGAACAAATGGGGAGGCATCAATCTACCAGACTTCAAACTATACTACAAGGCTATAGTAACCAAAACAGCATGGTACTGGCACAAGAACAGAGACATAGACCAATGGAACAGGACTGAGAACCCAGATATAAAACCAACCTCATACTGTCATCTGATCTTTGACAAAGTAGACAAAATCATACACTGGGGAAAAGAATCCCTATTCAATAAATGGTGCTTGGAAAATTGGATATCCACATGTAGAATATTGAAACTAGGTCCACACCTGACCTCTCACAAAAATCAACCCATGATGGATAACAGACTTAAACCTAAGGCATGAAACCATAAGAATTCTAGAAGAAAATGTTGGAAAAACTCACAGACATTGGCCTAGGCAAATAATTTATGAAGAAGACCCCCAAAGCAATCACAGCAGCAAAAAAAATAAATACATGGGACCTGATCAAATTAAAAAGCTTCTGCACAGCCAAGGAAACTATCACTGGAGTGAACAGACAACTTACAGAATGGGAGAAAATATTTGCATGCTACACATTTGATAAAGGGCTGATCACCAGAGTCTGTACATAACTTAGGAAAATCAACAAGAAGAAATCAAACAACCCAATTAAAAAGTGGGCAAAGGACATGAACAGAAACTTTTCAAAAGAAGATAGAATAATGGCCAACAAACATAAAAATTGCTCAACTTCTTTAGTCATCAGGGAAATGCAAATCAAAACCACAATGAGATATCACTTAACTCCAGTGAGATAGGCTTATATCAAAAAGTCCCAAAACAGCAAATGTTGGTGGGGATGTGGACACATAGTAACACTGATACACTGCTGGTGGGACTGCAAATTAGTACAACCTCTATGGAAAGTAATATGGAGATACCTCAAAGAACTAAAAGTAGAACTACCATTTGATCGTCCAGCAATCCCACTACTGGGTATTTGCCCAAAGGAAAAAAAGACATTCTATAATACACTCAAATGTTTATAGCAGTACAATTCACAATTACAAAGATGTGGAAACAAGCCAGGTGCCCATCAATACACGAGTGGATAAATAAGATATGGTATATGTATACCATGGAGTATTACTCAGCAATAAAAAACAATGGTGAATTAACACATCTGGTAATATCCTGGATGGAGCTAGAGCCCATTCTTCGAAGTGGAATATCACAAGAATGGAGAAACAAGCACCACTGGTACTCACCATCAAATTGGTACTAACTGATCAATACGTATGTGCACATATGGAAATAATATTCATCAGGGGTCGGGCAGGTGGGACAGGGTTGAAGGGGATGAGAAAACTCTCACCTAATGGGTGTGGGGTGCACAGTTTGGGGGATGTCCATGATTGTAGCTCTAACTTGGGCAGTGCATAGGCAATATATATAACCAAAGTGTTGTACCTCCATAATATTCTGAAATAAAAAAAATATAAATAAGAATTATATAACCTTCAGGGAAAAATGAAGGAAACATTGTTTCTTAGATGTGATATCAAAAGCGTAATCCATAAAAGAAAAAAGAGAACATTTGTAAAACGGAGTTCATGAAAACTTATAAACTTCTCCTTTTTGAAAGATAACTGTTGGAAAAATGAATATATAAGCCACAGAATGTGAGAAAATATTTACAAAGCACATATTTGAAAAAAGTACATATATACACAGACATATAAAGAATTCTCAAAACTCCTTAATAAGAAAACAAACAACTTAATTGAAAAATGAGTAAGAGGTGTGAACAGACTGAAAAAAAAAGAATGATAAATACGTACTAGAAAAGATGTTTCACAACATTAAATTTTAAGAAAATATGAATTAAAATCAGTGACATACCACTACACACATATTAGAATGACTATAATAAAATTAGTAAATTAAATACCAGATGTTAGTGAGACTGAAAATACCAAGTGTTAGTGAGCTTCCCTGTACAACTAGGATTCTCAAACTGAGCAATTAGTATTCTCAAATATTGCTGATGGGAAGGCAAGCGGAAAACAGCTTGGCAGTTTCTTATAAAATCAAGTATATATTACATAACCCATCAATCCTATTCCTAGGGATTGATCTAAATGAAACTCAACTTATGTTCACAGAAAAATCCATGAGTAGATATTTATAATAGTTTTATTCATAATCACCAGAAATTGAAAATAAACCAAATGTCCTTTGGCTGGTAAATTAATGAACTACTGTGGAGTGCTCATACAATGGAATGCAACTCACCAATAAAAGAACACTGATATGGGAAACAAGATGGATGAATTTCAAATGCATTATGCTAAGAAAGAAGCCAGACTCAAAAGGCTAAATTCTGTATAATTCCATTTACATGCCATTCTGGAATAGGAAGGGAAATCTGATCAATAGCTGCCAGGGATTGTGGATTAGAGGAGGGTTTGGCTCCAAAAAGGCACCAACATTTTAACTTAATGGGCATCAGCACAGGCACAGATGGCATAGTTTAGATGAGATAGCATTGTAAGCAATAAGTAACGTTAGTTAAATGTTCATCATTTGGGTCTATGATAGAATTATTAAATTGAAGTTATCCAGGCTACGTAACCACTATGCTTTAGGCTGACCACTTTATATCTAAAGTAATGTTTTCTGTTCCTGTGTCATATTTCAAAGGACACATTAAAAATACATAAAAGAAGTTGTCCAGAATTGTTAAGTGTTTGATAACTATTTAATGTTTGGAATATTTGAAATAGCTAAGAAATATTTAGACTTAAAAAAAAAAGTACAACTGCCATGAAAAAGTACCAGTCTGTATGTTTTGTTTCTTCAGGTAAGAGAAGTCAGACACATTGTTGAAGTTACACTGATGCATGCTTGAGCCCTAAATAAAGACAGCATTCCAACAATTTAAGGACTGTCACAAGAAGTAGTGGCATAACTATACCTGAATACTTGAGGGCAAAAATTGAGTAACTGAGTAACCATAGGTTAGAATGCTTTGAAAAATGGTGTTTTTTTTTTCTCTCTCTCTCTCTCTCTCTTTTTAAATTGTTGAGCAATTTAACTAGATTACTCTAGGGGCTATCCTAGTGCCCATTATCACACATGTAGCCCATATTAATCTATTGAACACCAATATTAAGGTGGGAATTGTGCAAGATGTTGGAGATAGGAACACATGTATCATTCAATCTCAACAGAAATTTTCTGAATCTAATGGAGGAGAGAGGCATGCATATAAATGATTATAATATAGTAATAGTAACCACATATAGATTTACATGCAAAGAGTATTAAGAACACTGAGAAAGATGAAATTAACTATTACTCCCACCCCTCTTGCCCCAGGGTAAGAGACTATTTCACAACAGAAAATATGTGGGCTAAATATATGGAGGTAGAGTGGAAATTTGCTACACAAAGTAGAGGTAAAATGTGAATTAATTGGTTTTTAAAGCAGAGAGCAGTATTATATAGCAATTAGAAAGAGATAGACATGTTCATAAACCACAAGTAGTGTATTACAGCTACAAGAGTAGTCTGAAGATCTGATTTGCACACTTCTGGCAGAATTGTCGAGACTTTGAATGCATATGTGCATATGGTAAATATTAAGGAATTTATTTCAAGATCCTCAATTCTCTAAATTTTTTTTCATAAAACTGATGTGTCCAGGAAAGCACCTTTCTCTAAGGCCCCATGGTATATGGAGAATCCAGGTATCACAGACTGTGTTGGGATATTCTAAATTCCAATATATTGTATAGTGAGGCAGAGGGAAAGATGACAATTTTCATATAAAGAACTTGCTGCTTCTCTTTTTAGATTTTCTATAAATGTATCATTCCTGAGGAAGCAAATTAGTAAGAAATATTAAAGACAACAACAGGGCTTTATTTTCTCCTGGTGACAAACTCATGGCAAGGGTCTGTGCCTTGCCTGTCTATCTTAGAATGAGATTTTCCAAGACTTGTACTAAGCGGGGAGTAAATACCCACCCTCTAAGAAGCAGGCCCTCTATATTCTCAGTAAGAGAAAATGCTTGAAGAAAACTCTGATACACTGGTGTCTTGCCTGTTTTGCATAATATCAAGGATGAAAAAGTTAAAAATTCTACTTTTACATCTGACAGATCAATGCTACATTTTCAAATAAAAGAGAACTTATAAAAGGCTAGTTAATGATTGAAATATTCTTGAAAATTTATTCAAACTCATTGAAGAAATGCTTTCATTAAATTTGCCAAGATATTTATTGCAAGCTATAAATCCATTCTCATTTTTCATTCAAATGAAAGTTTCCTGTTAATTGTCACTTGTCAAACACTTCCTGGGTGTTTACTCACTCAAGTAAAATGCAAATGGCATGTAGATTAGCTTCATCTGAATGTCATGGATTTTACTTTAAATAGCATATATATTAAGTCATTAGTAGGGTCTTGAAGCCCTCACATACCAGTGGAGAGATACCTTCCCTTCTTTGGCTGCTAATCTCAACAACATAGACTAAATTTCACTTTGAAAAATAGAAACATTTTTGTGCATATATTTGTAGGACAAAAATGTTTCCAAAATTTAATCGAAGATATAATATCCTTAAGGTTAGAAAATCTACTTTATTTAATTATGATTAATTTCTCCTTCTTGTATATTGATATGTTTGAATTCTCTCAAAATATGTTTATAAATTTAATGGTTTACAGCCATGAAATAGTATTTAAAAATCTAGCTATAGGTAATAATGCTTAAGTGTCTATATCACTGGCCTATGTGTCATGCTTTTCTAAGCCCTGATAGATAACCTAGAGTATGAAATTTCAGTCTGAATAAATCGTTCTTTGTTCATAGTGAAGGAAAAAATCTCCTACAATACACAAGTTGTTTTTCCCAATTTCACTCCATAAACAATGTGCCAATTGCATTCCATAAACAATGTGCCTCCAAATGAAAGCATAACAAGTGAAATTAATTTTAATTCGGTAAGTCTTGGCAAACCTTTTGTGGATAACTTTCAAGAAACTGAAAAATTAAATGACTCTAATGACAAAATAATAACTATTTTTCAGGTCAGGTGGTTACAATTCTTTGCATTCAACAAAATTGAAGGAAATCTAATCAAATTGTCAACCATAAATCTTTAAAATAATTTTTGTGATAAATCACAGTGATTGTTGTCAAATAACAAAGGAGTTCAAAAAACTGAATGACTTAGAACTAATAAAATTTTTTTCCATTCCATCTACTAATATATGAGAATGAAGCTTCTCCGCTTATATATCTATAGAAAGAAAAGCAGTGTCGTCTGTATATATAAAGGATGTATTTCCAGTAAATCGTTAATTTTAAAGTTGAGTACTTATTACCAAAATGTCCAAAACATTTTTGGGCATTAATTAATTAAGCTATTTTTAAATAGATAAATTAAAATTATATATATTTATCATGTACAACAGGTTATTTTGAAATATATATACTTTGTGAAATGGCTAAATCGAGCTAATTAACATATGAATTACCTCACATACTTATCATTTTTTTGTGGCAAGAGATATGGACAATCAATTTTCTAAGTGATATTCAAGAATACAAAATGTTGTTATTAACTATAGTCACCATGCAGTACAGTAGATCTCCAGAACTTATTCATCCTGAGCCTGTGTACCTTTTGACGAATATCTCATATTTTCCCCACATCCCCAACCCCCCAACTCCTGGCAACCACCATTCTACTCTCTGCTTCTGTAAGTTCAACTCTTTTAGATTCCATATATGAGTAAGATCATGTGGTATTTGTCTTTCTGTGCCTGGCTTATTTCACTTAACATAATATCCTCCTGGTTCACCCACATTGTCACAAATGACAGAATTTCTTTCCTTTTTCTCCTTTTACAATAGTGTTCGTGTGTGTATCTCACATTTTCTTTATATATTCATTTGTTGATGAACACTTAGGTTGATTCTACATCTTGGCTATTGTGAATAATGCTGCAATGAACTTGGAAGTGCAGATATCTCTTCAATATACTGATTTAATTTTTTAGATATATACCCAGTAGTGGGATTGCTGTATTATATAGCAGTTCTATTTTTAATTTTTTGAAAAATATCCATATTGTTTTCTATAATGTTTGCACTAATTTACATTCCCACCAACAGTGTGCAAGGGTTTCCTTTACTCCACATCCTCACCAATACTTGTTATCCTTGTCTTTTTGATAATAGACATTTTAACAGATGTGACCTGATATCTCAGTGTGGTTCTAATCTGTATTTCTCTGATGATTAGTGATGTTGAGCATTTTTTAATATAACTGTTGGACATTTGTATGTCTTCTTTTGAGAAATGGCTATTCAAGTCCTTTGCCCATTTTTAAAATCAGGTTATTTATTTCTTGCTATTATATTGTTTGAGTTCCTTATATATTTTGGATATTAAACCCTTATCAGATGTATGCTTTGCAAATATCTTCTCCCATTCTGCAGGTTTTGTTTTTACTCTGTTGATTGTTTCTTTTGCTGTGCAGACTCTTTTGATTTGATGAAATTCCATTTGTCTATTTTTGCTTTTGTGGCCTATGCTTTGGAGTCATATCCAAAAAATTTTTCCATAGACCAACTTCATAGAGCTTTCCTCCTATGTTTTCCTTTAAGAGTTTTATAGTTTCAGGTCTTATGTTTTTGTATTTAATCCATTTTGAGTTGATTTTTAATATGATGTGAGATAAGAGTCTAATTTCATTCATGTACATGTGGATATCCAATTTTCCCAGCAATAATTATTGAAGGGATTGTCTGTTGCCTATTGTGTCTTCTTGACATCTTTGTTGAAAATCAGTTGGCCATAAATTGATGGGTTTATTTCAGTACTCTCTATTCTATTCCATTGGTCTATGTTTCAGTTTTATGCTAGTACCATGCTGCTTTGATTACTATAACTTTGCAGTATATTTTGAAATTAGGTAGTGTGATACCTCCAGCTTTGTTCTTTTTGCTCAGAATTGTTTTGGCTACTTATTCAGGGTATTTTGTGGTTCCACACAAATTTTAAGATTTTTTTGAGTTCTGTGAAGAATTTCATGGGTATTTTGATAGGAATTGCATTAAATGTGTAGATTTCTTTGAGTAATATGGCCATTTTAATAATATTAACTCTTTCAATCTATAAGCAGGATATCTTTCCATTTATTTTTGCGCTCTTCAATTTCTTTCATCAATGTTTTATAGTTTTTAGTGTATAGATCTTTCACCTCCTCAGTTAAGTTTACTCCTAGGTATCATTTTTTTTTTGGTAGCTATTATAAATGAAATTTTTTAAAATTTCTTTTCAGATAGTTCAATATTAATATATAGTAACACTACTGATTTTTGTATGCTGATTTTGTATCTGGTAACATTACTGAATTCATTTATTACTTCTGAGAATTTTTGGTGGAGTCTTTTGGGTTTTTTATACATACAATTATGTCTTTTGCAAACAGGGAAAATTTGACTTTCTCTACTTTAAAGTTACTCTTTTAAAGTAACTCCCCTTCTTATACTGCATTCTTTGGAAGGAAGGAAGTAGAGGCAGCCCACAGGTAAAAAGTAGGGAATTCTGTTTCACCTGCTTGAGGGTGGAGCGACTACTGAAGTTATTTGGAATTCTTCTGCAGGTGAGATTTTTCTATTCTCCCCCATTTACTAATTTACTCAATCATTTGTTTATATCAGTACGGACTCGTGAATTTTTATTTTAGCCATTGGATTATAATACACTACTATTTAATGCTTTTATCTGGTTGCTCAAATTGTTCCAGCTTTTGCCATTGAGAGCTCTTTTAGTTGATGCCTGTGTCACTTTGAAATATCCTCATCACTGGGGGAGGGAAGTTCGTTTTACTTTGTTTGTTGTTGTTGGGACAGGGTCTCCCTCTGTGGCCCGGGCCAGAGTGCATTGGTGTGATCATAGCTCATTGCAACTTCAAACTCCTGGGTTCAAGCGATCTTCCTGCCTCAGCCTCCCGAGTAGCTGGCACTACAGATGCACACCACCATGTGGCTGGCTAATTTTCTCTCTCTTTTTTTTTTTTTTTTTTGGTAGAGTCAGTGTCTCACTATGTTGCTCAGGGCTGGTCTTGAACTCCTGCCCTCAAACCATCCTCTTGCCTTGACCTTCCAAAGTGGTGGGATTACTGGCATAAGCTACCTCTTTTTACTTTCTTTTCTCCAGCACTTTAATTTCTAGCACTACAAGATACTCCAGGATCATTTTGCATGTTTCCTATCCCACGTGCATTTTAACAAATTACTCTCCAGGGGAAAATAGCCACAATCTGAGGAATTTGTTGATTCCTATTCTGTAAATATTCCACCATGGTCAGTTTCAAGCTACCAACATGATGTCACTGAACGCAGAGTTGGGAAGAGATGCACAGTAGCTCACCATACAGCCACAATGGATGCAAATTACCTCAAGAGCATAAAAAATATAAAATGTGCTAAAGTAATTAAAAGGAGATTGGGTTTTTAAAGTTTATTTATATTTTATAAATTTATTTAATTGTAAATTTATAATGTTTGGTTTTTCATAATAACTATATTTAACAATAGGCTCACAAAATTCCTGAAAATTTAACAACTGGCTTTTGCAAGTCAGCTGTGGCATACTACCGAACCAGATCTTAAGCAAATAGGCAGAATTCATTGTAATTATGAGGAAAGAAGAAAATGGAAGAGGAGGAGAAATCAGTTTGAGACATGTTTGGGTTACCAGACATGTGCAAGCATTTTATATGCATTGTTTTGTTTAATTTCAAAAATAACCTCATGGGACAATTAGAAGAATAAGGAAAAGTTGAGGAGCTCCAAAGCCAAAGAGTGAGTGCTATAAAGCATAAAAAAGGATAATCTTTACAAATCAGATGTGTATTTTCCTTTAAAAAAATTATTCCCTTTTATATTCTTTCCTTACATATCAAATTTATAATACGTGAAAGCAGGGAAATTATTTCATCTCTACTTTACTATTTTGAAATTTTATTAGCTCCATTCACATGCCTTTTACAATTTAAGCCATAGAAGCACAAGTAATTGATTACTGACTTTTACAGATTGTTAATGGGCGAGATGGGGGATACAGAAAACATGCAAGCTGGCCCACGAGCAAACAAACATAGTAATTACATTCAATGTAATTTAGTTTTAATTAGTCACAACTAATAATATAGATCATAATAATGCCATTCAGGGAACTTTGTAAAATTAGAGCATTTTTTCATAATTTAAAAATATAAAATTTCATGAAATATTTCACCTTGAAAACTTTGGTGAGGTTTATGGGAGCTGGCATTTTGGACGGGGTTAATGAGTGCCAGGTAACAAAAAGGTAAACTAAAGATGGTGAAACCATCTGGAGTTTCGGCACTTTTTTAAAGTATAAGATTTTTTTTAAAGATTACTAGCATATGAGTTATCAAAGTGCTACTCTCCACATAACACATTTAATGAAAACAAACTCCCTCCTTAATACCCTCATGCCAACATTGACTGTGCTAATTAGACAAAAAGTCATTTCTAAATAAACCAAACAATAAGATGTTAAGCTGTAAATGTTGAAAATCCAGTGGCTTATAAATCTGAGTGTAACCTCTAATGAAAATAACACCACCTATCCCGCTCAGGCTCCAGGGAGGCTTAACCTAAATTGGTTAAGAATATGGTGAGCTTTCATAGCTCTCCATTCCAAGATGCCACTCCTGATATTTAACCTCCATCATCAGCATTTATTTGGAGAGATGATTTCTTATCTTCATTAATGGATTTTATAGTAAAATGCTCATTAAAAATTATTTATGAAAATTAATGGATTATTTGTGATTTTAAATGCTGTGGTAATTTAGGCTTTTTAATCTCTGTGATAAGACAATTTTTATATTTACATATCAATGATCCCTTGGATAGTCTAGTTTGAAGAAGATAAGCCTGAACTGTCCAAGAGGTGGCTATTCGGTACACGAAATGTGGCCAGAGACAGATGCTGAAATGATATTTTGAATATATTGGGTTAATCAAAATATGTTGTTAAAATTAATTTTGCCTCTTTCTTATTTTTTAAATGTGTTTTTAAAAGTGTACTAAGACATTTAAAATTACACATGTGTCATATTTTGTATTTCTATTGGACAGTGCTGATAAGTCATGCCCACTCAGACTCAGCCTGAAAGACGAGAGAGGCTCTGAACAGTAGGAACAAACAGAGGATGTTACCTCTCTGAGGGGGGTGTGCCGCTGGAGAGTGGGATGCTTTCCCAAGAGAATGGACTTTGGCGTTAAAGGGGCTGGGATTTGAATTTTGTATCTTCCACTTAAGAGGTTTGTGGTCATGGACAATTTATTTAACCTCTCATTGTAAAACGATGAAGATGATGTTTTTTTTTTAATCCTAGGAGTGTTCCGACGAATAAATGAAGTAAGAGCTATGTGAAAGCACTTAGGCTGTGGCCTTGGTATAGAGTGGGTACATGATAAATGCTGCTTACATTGTTGTTACTCTGATTATTGTGATTACTAGCACGCATAACTAGACACCTAAAGGGATTAGATAGTTATAAATGAGGATAAACATCTGGGATGATGGAAAATACAATAGGTATAGCAAACATGTTTTTTGAACACCAGACACTGTTCTGGGTACATTAAGAATATAATATATTTTTTAATGTATGTATGATCCCTGAGAGAAGTCCAGGGTAGAATAAAGTCTTGGGATATCTACTCATGAAGATATGAGAAAGGAACTCATATCTTTTAAAGAAGTACTTTAAAACTACTTTAAAAGTTATCTAAAAGCACAGCATCTATAAAAGTTTGACTTTTGTTGACTGTGACTAACAAGAAAGTAAAGATTGTCTCACTAAAAGTTGTGAAGAGTTTCTTTTGACTTTAATCTATTTAAAGTTAGTGAAGATTTAACAAACCAGATGCTACTGGTTTTTATAATTTCAATGAGTAAAGTAACTGGATATACACTTTTCTGTTTTCAATAGTAGATATAAGAGAGTCTTATTTTTAAAAAATCTTTGTAAGTTAACTAATTAGATGGGAAGAAATGTAGCTTTCTATTTTATTCAGAGTTCTTATAAAATTAGTGCATAAAACTATTTTTGTATTAACAATCACATTCTAATAAACTAAAATTGTAACTTAAAGTTAATAAAACAGTAGGAAGCCTTCTAAACCCTTTGCTAACAGAAAAAAAGTATAAATTTAATTATTAAAATTAATTTTTTTGTTAAAAGAATAGATCTTATTGTTCTCAACACACACGCAAAAGCAAGTATGACAGGTGATGGATATATTAATTGGTTTGGTTGTTGTAATCAATTTATAATGTATATCAAAACATCATGTTGTACACTGTAAGTATATAAAATTTTATTTGTCCATATTTGTCTTTGTAAAACTGGAAAATTTTTAAAAATTAATTTTGAAAAATATCAGTTTCCTTTTTATAGTCAGGGAGGTTTTATCCTTTGAGAAGGGAATATAATTTTCTTATAAATGGAAAGAAGGCATCTCAGATTTTTTTGCAGACTGCTAACACCACGTTACTGGGCAATTTTGCTTTCACCGTGGCTAAGAGGTGAAAGGAGAAAACAGGTCTTTTCAGCTTCTAAAGTTGCGAGCAGGTAGTAATCAATTCTGTCCTAATGGAATGAAGATTAAAGGCTTTTTCTTTTTTTCTTTCTTTCTTTTTTTGGCTATTAAACGTGTACTATCAACACAGTTTTAAAGACTTCAGGAAGATATGAGTGCTCAAAAAAAATTAAAGATAATTTATTTAAAATAAAGATGAACTAGATGGAGGAAGAGGGTTTTCTCATGCCTACCCAGATCGGTGACTCCTAAACCTAAAAATTGCTGAGTATACTTAATTGGATTCTGTGTTTGTATTTATTTATCTAAATCAGATGCAACCATCATGATCTTTTTAAAGGAAATGTTTCATAATATTGAATTTTTATAGTTCCTTCTTTTTGCAGAGAATTTTTAAAGCTCATTTTCAAAGAATGTTTAAAGTTCTTTAAGGTTAACACCAGCACTTGGATGTGGGAAGCACTCTAAGCACTGTACATATGTTATTCCATTTAATGCTCATACAACCTTAGGAAGTAGGTGCTATTGTTCTATCCAGTTTTACAGTGACAAAGCTGGGACCTAAAGATGTGAAGTAAGGAGCACAGGGCCTCCCGCTGGCAGATCCAACCTTCTAACCCAAGCAGGCTAACCCAAGAGCCCAGCATGAGCTCTCAAAAACCTTACTATAAATTAGCTTCACCTGGAGAAAATGTTAAACCTGCAGATTCCCAGACTCCTGCCCAAGAAAGTCAATTCAGGAGGTTTAGAGAGAGGTTCAGGAACCTGCCTTTTTAACAAGTATAATAAAGTTTTTTGCTTTGTTTCATTTTGGTTTTAATGTTGTCTTGATGCAGTTTTGAGGCCCAGTCTAGAGGTGGGTCAGTTCCCCATCTTAGCAGCTGATGAAGTCCACCCTCCAAGCCCTTCGCTTCTGGGCTCTCACACTCTGGACCACTATACATCTGCCCTAATTGCCTCAGCTCCAGGTACTGGACAACTAGCAGCAGGCTGTGTGCCCTGGAACCTGTGGAATCATTGAAATTAGCCGTTGCACAGTGAGCCTTCAAAACCTAACTCCACCCCACTTGCCACACCCTACAGCGTAGCTTGCTGTTACCCTATTCCTGCACAGCGGGAATCCTCTGTTGGCCCTGTCTGGCAGCCTTCTCCAGTGTGGCGTGTCAGTGTGTTTTGTCCTGCTATCAAGAGTCTTTAAATCAGGAGCTGATCATAGTCCCAAAAGACATTCCCAAAAGCCATAATCCCGAATATTAAATATCAAAATCCTGAAAGATCAAAATCCCAAAAATATAATTCTGAAAAAATAACAAAAATTATTTAAAAGATATTTATTTACATTTTTAAAAGGGTATGTATTTGAGAAACAGAGAAAAACATGACAGAACACTTCATAGGCCACTTTATATAATAAAATAGACAATAATAACACATATTTTTGCAAGCATAAACACAGGTATACTAACAGCAGTAGCATGGGTATAACAGTTATGAGCAGATGAACCATATTCATAAAGAAAAAACTCAAAACACAAAAACATATCACAGTGGTCCATAATTCTGTGCACGCAGCTTTATAATTGCAGTCATCTGAAATACCATGGCAGACAACCTAAGCCTTTTGACAAGATAGATCAAAAACCACAATGGGTTACCACCACATATACAGTTCCCCAAAGAGCCAAGAAATTTTATCTTTCACAAGTGCAGATGTACAGAAAGGACATCTCTTCATTTATTGAGGAAGTTTCAACGTTTTTACACACACACACACACACACACACACACACAAAGCTTATACACAAAGTCAATGTTGTGATAATGTACTTTTGTAGAGTCAAATTTCTGATGTCCAAGGCAGCAGAAGAAAAGTCTGTTCCAGCTCTCAAAGAGAGACCAATTCACCTTTTGTATTTGTTCTTTCCCATATGGGCAGATCTTCCCCACCTAGTCCACTCAGACCCACACACTAATCTGCTCTGGAAACACCCGCACAGACACACCCAAAATAATTCATTACCAGGTTTCTAGGTATTCTTTAATCTGGTCAAGTTGACACCTAAAATTAAGCCTACAAATTCACCCCTTGTCAGCTTGGCACCCATACACCTCTCCTTAAACCATACTTAATTTCCAAATAAAGACAATAACAAGGTAATAGTTCTGCCTAACATGATGCAACTATCCTGCATACAACCCAAAATACACTAATCCCTTCCCCAGAGTTCACCTTTCAAGATTTCAACATTTGGACTTTTACTCTTTTAGGATTGTGATTTTTGGGATTTTAGACCTTAGGGATTTTGATCTATAGGGGATTTCAACATCTAGGATTATGGCATTTGGGATTGTGTCTTTCAGGATTATGATCTCAACTCCTTTACATCTTACAAAACAACTGGCTTTGTGAGCAGGACGCCATGGCCATAACTGCTGACTTTTTGATAGCTTCTAACAGGTCTGCTCTTGTTGTACTAAGTGGTTCCAAACCACACCTTGGGTGGCTTGGGCTGGAACTTGAGCTTTGGCTTTAGCCTTGTTGCCTACTGCTGTGTCTGCCAGCATAGCTTGTGTTTGGCAGAGGCCTATTCTAGGGGCTGCCATTTCTTTGGGGTTGATATTTATTATTATGTGGGGCAGAACTCTCGTTGTTCTGTGTTTCAGGTGACCCGTGTGGAGGAAGGTTGAGCTCCCCCACAGTAGAGAAATGGCACCTAAGTCCCCTTTTTTCTCAGGTGAAGATAGCTGCCTACCTGTGTGTCTTCTTTGCTGCTGTATACATTGCTGCTATCATTAGCAAACTTCAGGCTCCCCAGACCCTCCGGGGTATCATGGCTGCACCCTTGGAGAACAATAGACCAATGTTTAACCCAAAGGGGGCCTCTGGAGTAAGGGAATGAATATCTCATCTCTGTACACATCTCCTCCCCCTGCCAGAACACCCAATTGCTAAAATAACACAAGGCCACTGGCCAGCGTGCTTTGGACTTAAGTGCCACTCCATCTAAACATACAAAGGAATTGATACTTCAGACAAGAGAGCCAACTGTGTTGTCTCAAGGAGAGGCTGCTATGGCTCTCTTAAATGCAAAACTCCATCCCTCAGAGGTAGACTTGGAAGCCTTGGAACAAAAGCAGGCTGCCTACGAAAGTCCCATCTCTTCCCTCCTCACCCACCTTTTTGTATAACCATCAAGAAGGTCTGTACTACGAGTTATCAGGAAGATACAGAAATTAAAAATCACACACACAAGAATCAGCCCACCTTAAATGGAGCTCCCTGCAAAAAAAGGCTCTTGAATCTGTCCAAATATCTGGCTAAGAGGCTGTTGCTATAGGCACTGAACAGAACATATTAGCTAAATATGCCCATATATCTATATCTATGTTTATATCTCTATCTATCTTTAATTAAATTAAAACAAAGGTTCATAATATGACCTAGTTAAAATACAAAATTTACTAAAAATGACTTTACCTAACAAAAAAGGGCATTGATTGGCTTTTGTCCCTCTATAGCATAGTTTCTTAAGTAACTTTAACATTTGCTAAAAAGCACCAAATTACAAAGCTTTGTGTACTCAATCAATACTGAGGCTCAAATTATTGTTATACCTGGGAACCTAACTAAATTTAAATGTGGGACCCCCTATAATCTTGGGAAAGTAAACATAAAATAGAGAAAAATTATGTATGCCTCACTTTAACCATAGCCTGGCCTAAATTTCCTGTAGTCATGGTACACATTACCATAGAATATCCTATAGTGAGAATAGACACTCTGACATAATGAATAATAAATTGAAATTAAATTAAGTCTTTGGTGCTTTTAAATTGGCTTGAAAAATGAGACCCCATGGACCCCCAGTTAAATATTAATAGTTAATATGTTCTAATGTAAACTAACATAGTCATCAAGGATTAAAAGTTATAATAATTGGTGAATGGGTGATTATCGCCAATGGTTTTCCATTTTATAGTTTGATTTCATGAGTTCTTAAACCTAAAATTATAAGTGATACCTCATGGTGGATTACCACAACCTTAATTCTGTGGTCCCAGTTTATTAAGGCCACAAACCCAATACCCAATATTAAAATTATTAACCTCACATAATGAACAACCAGTAAATATTTTGCTGTTACAGATTTAGCTAATATCATCTGTTCAGTGCCTATTGCAACTTTGCCTTCATCTCCAAATGTACACAATACACCTTTACAAGACCACCATAGGGTACCTCAGCAGCATTGTCATCACACACAACTTTTACAGACAAGACCTTAACTGCTTCCACCTTTCTTTGGGAGCACAAGTATGGCATTACATTGATGACACTGACTCCTCCTCTGAGGAGTTTCCTTTGACACACACATTAAGGACATACAAGTTCAACATCTTTTAGTCCTTTTTGGCTTCTGGAGACAATATAGTCTTCATTTACAACTTTGACTTAATCTCACTGATGCTGCTACTTAAGAATCAGCCCACCCTAAATGGAGCCCTCTCCAAGAAAAAGGCTCCAGAATTTGTCAAAATTAAAATCAACAGGCACTCCCATTAGTGCTCTCATGGACTCTCTCACTGGAGAGGCTCCAACAACCTCTTTCATGCCTCCTGGCGTCTCTGGGCTCATGACCAGAGGTTTGATTTTCCATGGCTCCTACTGCCTTTGGAAACAAGATTCCTGACCCTAACATATTATACACATGAGAGAAAAGAAAAATCATAACAGGGCATATGAAGTCTGAAGTATGGGGCAAAAGGTGGAGGAACAATACTATTTACTTTGTTAATCATATAAATATTTGGCAGATAAAGATAGATTCCAACTTTTATTTTTAAAGTATAACTCTGTGTGAAGAGAGAAAGAAGGTCAGAGGCAATAAATACAAATATACTACCAGAGGGACTTCGAAATAGTCTTAGTAATAGATGATAAGGGCCTAAATTGAGAAAATAGCAGTGGGGATAGAAAGTTCAGCAGAGAGTTTTTGAGGTGGTTTCTCATCAATTGAATATGAAAATTGAAAAAAAATCATCTGTGAAGCATTAGGTATGTGTTATGAAGAACTGTGCAGGTGGTGACAACTGTCAATCACGGTAAAAGAGCAAAGATCCTTTCCTAAGTTTCTTGAATGTTTAAGCTCCAGGTTTCTGTCCTGTCCAAGAAGAGAGGGAGAAGTTCCTTCAATAATTACTAAGATTGGCTATTCTGCAAAACTTGGCATGTGGAGGCCAAATAAATTTAATTTTATTTAGGAAAAAAAGGGTGATGATTTAGACACCTTATTATATTACTTAATTGAGAAAAACTTACAGGAAGTCACTGGATTTATTAATTAGGAGGTCCTTGCTAACCTTGCAAATTTAGTTTCAATAAAATTTACTTCTCTGGTGGTGGGTGGTGGATGATTATACTTGACATTTTATCATGATGAGTAATATTTGAACAAGTGGATACCCAGGAATGTAGAGTAGACTGACTTTTTGTAAGGTTTGATGGTACGGAGAAGGTGAGAGGATATAAAGTGTAGGATAAGAGAAATGTGTTAATTTTGTTTGTTTGCTTAGGACTTATTTGCAAATAGAAAGAAGCCATAAGAGAGTTAAGCACATTAAATATAAAGGAAAATTAGTGGATCCCAGGAGAAAGGATCTAGTACATATACATAGGATTTTTAATCACTTTGCCAGGTTTTAATATTGAGCACAGAATCCTATTGAAACTATATGAACTAATTTTAGAGAAAAAGTCAGACAGTTATGTCTGACTCTTTTGTCAAATTTCAAAAAATTGTAATGCAAATAGTATGATATATAAATAAGCAGACAAAAATATTCTGATGAATAATTCTGATGAAGTATTTCAGGTAATCAATAAAAGAGTTCACTGGTGTATGTAAAAATCACTAGCAAAAAGAAATTCAGTGAATATTTAAAAAAGCAGACATAATAGCAACAACTGAGTCACTGACCTGAATCATTAACTGAAGAGACAGATTTACTGAAGTTAGTAAAGCAAAGTGAACTATTTTAAAATGCATTAATCTATTGCTGCTGATGAAAAACCTGCATTTGTAAGTAAGGGCCATGAAATATTTTTTTTGAAATCAGTGCTAATGTTTAATGAGAAGAAAATAAAAGATGAATAACATTTATGCATATGTGGAAGGAAGAGAAGAGAGCTTTCCAAGATGGAGAAAGAAACCGTTTGAATGAAGCTTGGAATGAGTATAGCATATTCACAGAAAAACAAAGATGTCAACAAGTGAGATATTGGGTTTAGTCAATAGGATAGGGCTCTATCAGCGGTACTCAACCAGGGGCAATTTTGCTCCCCAAGCAACATTTGGCATTGTCTGGAGACATTTTTGGTTGTCATAATTGGAGGGTACTACTGGAATTTAGTGGGTAGAGATCAGGGATGCTGCCAAACATCCTACAATGCACAGGACAGCCTCTTGCAACAAAGAATTATTCAGTCCAAATTGGCAATGGTGCCAAGACTGTGAAACCCTGGGGTAAATAAATCAGAGAAGTTTGATTTTGTTGTAGAAGGACACAAAGAACCACCAGAGGTGTTCGATCAGTTGGTGACACAATGAAATCTTGCTAAGAATGCCCGGACTAGAAGTGGTATGTAGGATAGTAAGCGAGCGACAGGGGTGGGAGGAAATGCAGAAGTCTGGAGCAGTACCATGGTAAATGATGGGGAAAGGCTTTGAAGGAAAAAAAGGCCACTCATAGGGCTTGAAACTAACTGGTTCTATTCTAGAGGTGAAAAGACAGCACTTCTTAGTCAGAATGTCCAGACAACTTTTCTGAAACCTGAGTCCATGTGTGGTTGATTTACCTCCAGTGTTAACCCGTATCAAATCTTTAGACTCTCGATTCTTCAATGTTCCTAATCTAGTTATTTTATTATAACATCTTAGGAGCTTAGACAAAGGTATTTTAAACTATTGCATTTCTCAGTTTCTTTTTCTTTTTACTTTTGAACATGTAATACTTTTTCACATAGTTCTTAAAACCAAAAATGCACATAAAAGTATACAGCAAAAAATATCTTTCTCAGCTTTGTTTTCCATCTGCTGGCTCCCACTCTTCCCTACACCCACTGTCTTTTAAGTTTTTTATTTATCCTCATAAGGTTTTTTCCTTCTTATTTATTCAACTTGGAGATCCCTGTATTTTTTAATCAGTAATAGTATATCAATTCTAAGATGGTTCTTATAAAAATATATGAAAAAAAGCATTTAAAAAAAAGAACACATTTCAGCTAAGTAAAGAAAATAAAACTGTAAAACAAGAATGAGACGTATATAAACATTACCTTTACTCTTGTTTCTATGTGTAGAAAAAAGAATGAAAAGGGGAAAACACCCTTGGGTTTGTAAAGTGTCATTGAAATTTTCTTTTGATGAGAAGAGTCGAAATCATTGAAAATATTTCCAACATAACCAGGCTGTTGAACACCTGGCTCACAAAAATTTGTCAGAGAAGATGTGACAAGATAGGCATCCCAAAAAGAATTAATGTATGAGTTAGAAGTCAAAATGACAATACTCAGAGAACTTTGACTAAACACTTTCAACATATTAGGCTACTAGGTTGGATTGAAACTAAATCCCCATAGAGAAGAATGATCACATATAGCCCATCCTAGGGAGAATTTTAGGTCAAAGACAGGAGGCTGAGAAAGACAAACCTTTGCATTTCAGGATTTTTATGTTACTCTATATAAATGGAGTGATCATACTCACAGCCATCCCACCCTCAAAATGTCAAAGTCAACCTAAGGTAGCCAACCTTTATTATTGTTTTTTAACAATTTTTTGTTTGTTTGTTTTTGCTAATTAAGGACACTTTATGCCACTTACCAGTTTTTTAAAATCACAATTTCAAAAACCAAACAATATGATAAAAATAACCTCAGGTAAAGAGATTTCCCTTAAATTGAACAAATTTACCTTTATCCAAAACTTTTATTGTCTTTATTGTTGCATTCTTGTGAAAACTTTATAATGAGACAACATTTGAGAATCCATGATGTAGAATAAACTAATTTCCTTAAAGGCAGCAATTAACGATGCCAACAAAATGCTATGAGTAGTGTAGGTTCCCAGACAACAGATTATTTTTAGTATCTATCCCATACTAGTCACACAGAGAAGGGTAAGGACATTCTGTATGAAAGAACTCAGGTACAAACCTCAGAGGTGTCAGAATTTTTGTTAATAAGGTGCAGAATTCTGTGATGGTGAGGCATCAGAAGATATGAATGGGAATAAGTACTTAATGTTGGATTCTAAGGACTTTGTCTACCAAGCCATGAAGACAGGAAGAAGGAAAATATAGCTGATGGTATCTACTAAGTGCTGGGATTGCATTTCTTCACCTTTTGCATACTCCTTGATGTCTAACTCAGTCCTGAATACATTGGTCATGCACAATAAGTAATTGCTAAACTGAATCAAACTCTTATAAAAGTGGTTTCTCCTTAAGTAGAGGCTATTCTAAGAAAGTTAAAATTATCTGTATTTTTTAAATTGCCTTCACAATCAATTTTTATTCTTTAATGAAATTGAATAGATCAATAGAATAGAACAGTATAGAATAGAACATGTATCTTTTCTAATAAGAATACATAATCTTCATGAATATTTTGTTTCAATTACATACATGTATGCATATTGAGTAATGATGTAAAATATATTTATTATAGATAATGAACAAAAAGTTTAAAAGTAGCTGATAGATATTGGAAACCTGAACACCACTTTCAGGGGAAATTTTAGAAAACCGAAATGAAAGTGTTTTTATTTTTCTATTAGAATTGGCTAAATGTTTTTCATTATGAGTAGCTAAACTTTTTTTTGCAATGGTGCTGAAATACGTTTTAAAGCTTTCTTGAAATATTAATTAAATCAAACTGAGAATAAACTGTTAATTGTTTAACAATCTAAAAGCTGTTGTTCTTATGAATTAATTTTTAGGATTCCATGTACATAATTATTAAAATCAAAATATGTTCACTAAGACAGAGAAGACTGATGTATAAGGATTATGATATAGAACTATTAGAAATGGCAGTACAAAGTTCCAAGATTTCTTCTCAACAAAGAGGAAATAGGAGATTTTGTGTCAAATTTCTCATATGTGTATATACATAAAGCTAAAATAAATTTCAAAAATAATAACAAAAAGACTACTAAAAGCAGTTTATTCCTTCAAAAAAATTTTTTTTGAGCTCCTACTGATGGCTGGGGCTGATCCAGGTGCTGAGAATACAGAAAGGGATGAAGCAAATTTCCTGCACTTATGACACTTATGGTGAAGTGGGGAAGAGGGAAGGGAGGGACATGCTGAGCAACGTGGACTATAAACTAATACATATCTAAAATAATTCCCTACATTAGAATTTCAGTAGATGGACAAGGAGGTGTGCAACTCAGTTTCTATTTTGTTTCCTTCTTTTTTATACAAAGAGAATCACGTCAGAGATTCACAACATGGAGAGAAAATTACAGCTCAGAAGACATGAAGTCACAGATAAGAAGTGAACTTCCCCCAAAATCATATTTCAGAGTAGTGGAAAACTTTGCAGATGTAATCAGAAATCATTAGCTACTTTGTGAATTTTTATAAAGATAGAGGAAATTCCAACCAGCTGCTCAAAAGTTTCTAAATAGGTTGAAAAGTGGTTTCAAGAAACATTAGGTCAATGTGTTAATTGTTGATCTCTAATAGAACTCCAGAACTGACTATTAAACAGACTGGTTCTAAGACATTTTTAGGCCAGGCACGGTGGCTCACACCTGTAATCCTAGCACCTTGGGAGACTGAGGTGGGAGGATCGCTTGATGCCAGGAGTTCGACACCAGCCTGGGCAACATAGGGAGACCCTGTCCTACAAAATATTTAAAAAAAAAAAAAAAAGGAAAAAAAAAACAGGCATAGTGGCACCTGTAGTTCTAACTACTCGGAAGGCTAAGGCAGGAGGATCACTTGAGTCCAGGAGTTCAAGGATACAATGAGCTGTGATCATGCCACTGCACTCCAGCCTGGGTGACAGAGCGAGACTCTACCTCTAAAATATAAATAAATAAATAAATAACACATTTTTAAAAGAATGCATTGATCACTGAACACCAACCTGGATTCAATATGGCTAGGGTATCTAAATCAGGGGAAATTTTTGAAATACTTTTTCTTGATTTATCAAAGCATTTGTATAAACTTCTCCTGAGACTTTGGGACAAAATAGAGAAATGTGGATTATTGATATACGCAAAGGTTACTCTAGTTTGACTAGAGTAACAAACTCAAACTAAGAAAATAAAATTTAGTAGAAGTGCCTATGAAATTTGGCATTAAAGCAAAACTATTGGATACATACAAAACCAAGGAAATAAAATGTAACTGGAACTCAAATCCAATAATTTCTTGCTAGCATTGTGAAGAAATAAATGACCAAATAGCATATACTTCCAGAAGGAAGTACATGACACAACATATGAAGCGACCTTGCAAAAAAAGCAAAAAAAAAAAAAAAGGAAAACAAAAAACAAAATATAGTTCTCTAGTTTTTAAAAAACTCTTATAACATTTTTAAATATTATATTTCAGTTAGTAATATTTATAACTAGTCAGCACAGAATGGATAAGGAGGCTGAATGGACAGACATTTAGGAAATTGCTTCTGGGAACATGCCCGTTAGCCATCTGCAAGCCTTAGAAACAGCTGGTGAGACAATTTGGAAGGAGTTAACTTCTAGAAATAAAACTGGAAATTATTCTTTCAATAATATTTGGTTTGCAACAGTGATTGTGATAAGAGTTGTCTTTATTCACAGTTTCACCTCAGCTCATATTTTCTCTTGAAATTCCACTGACACTGCTCAATGCCACCTCACCAATGACCTACGATGGTCACTTCTCTGTCCTTATCGTATTTGACCTACCAGTGGCATGTGCCCATTTCATTACTGCCTCCTTCTGAAACACTTTCTTTGTTTGGCATTTGGATCTCTCGCACATGCGTGCTCTCGCTCTCTCTTGGTTTTTCTCCTGCGTCACAGGCCATTTCTCGATTTCCTTTACGGAGTCCTCTTTTACTTCCAGACTTCAAGTATTAGAGCCTCCTACAGCTCATCTTTCCCCCTCCCTCACTCTGCAATCCATCAGCAAATCTTAAAGGCCTTTGTCCCAAATCTGGATCCCAAATTTGGCCACTGTCACCACCATGGCTATCGCATTGGTCCGTGTTACCACTGATCTCTCACCTTCACTACTATAAATGGCTCCAAAATGGGTGTTTCAGCTTTCCCTATTGTTCTACAACAGTCTCTTCTCAATACGGCAGCTAAAATGTGTTATGTCACATGGTTCCGACACTCAGAAGCCTTTTACTAAATTCACACCTAGGATAAAATGCACGACCCGGCCTCCTACGCTGGATCACCCCTCTGCCCTCCTTTCATGTCACTGCTCATTCACGTCCTTTGGCCACACTGGCCTTCTTGCTTACCTTAGCCTCCCTATAAACGCTCCTACCTCCACCGAGCCCTTTTACTTGTTCTCTCAGAGAGAATTCTTTCTCAAATAGCTCTCACCATCACTTCTTTTCAATTACCCTGCTCTATTTTTCTTTACAGCACTTAGAGACAATTGAAATTCTAACAAAATTCTGTGTGGTTATTGCTTCCCTCCCCCAATTAGAATGTGAGCTCAATAAAGGTAGCAACTTTGTCTCTTTTCCACTCTAGTGTATCCCTAGCACAAGAAGGATGTCAAGCATGGAACAGAAGCTCAATAAATATTTGCTGCATAAGGGAAATAATGAAGCGAGTAAAAGAAGAAAGTAATTATCCCACTATATTCTGTTCTGATCAAACTTAATTTAGGGTATTTTATTTAATATTTAACACCACATTTTAAAGACATTGGCAAGGAAGAGCCAGAGGAGGCTGACAATGATGGTATTATGGGTTGAATTGTGCCCCCCACCTCAATGAAAAGATTATGGGTTATGATGAAGTCCCCTAATACCTCAGAAAGTGACCTTATTTGGAAATAGGATTGTGGGAGGTATAATTAGTTAATATGAATGAGGTTATACTATAATAGCATTGGCCCCCTAATCCAATATGACTAGTTTCCTTATAAGAAATGGCCATATGAACACACACACACACACACACACACACTCACACACAGAGGAAGAATGCTATGTGAGGATAAAAGCAGAGATTGGAATTATGCAGGTGCAAGCCAAGGAATGCCAAAGATTGCCAACAAACCACCAGACTCTAAGGAGAGACAAGGAAGGATTTGCCTGCAGGTCTCAGAGGGAGCATGGCCCTGCCAATACCTTGATTTTGGACTTCTAGCCTCTAGAACTGAGACAATAAATTTCAGTTATTTTAAGCTACTCAGTTTGCAGTACTTTGTTACAGCAGCCCTAGGAAACTAATACAGGTGGTAAGTCTAGAAAATTATATATTTTTGAGGAATAGGTTATTTTACTCAGAAAAAAAGAATGCCTGCAAGAGAAGTAAGATTATATGTAAACACTAAAAAACAATTTTCACCTCCTTAGTGGGCAATTCTTAGCAGATGATGTATACACATTTGAGTAGGTTTGGAGGCGATATCCTATGTTATACACTGATTGGGTTTATATTTCAAAGGGTCATAAAATATTAGGTAGTCTGTCATTGCAGTTTGAGAAAGGAAAAGTCAGATATGTCTGGTCACATCTGGTGAACAGCCAGGGAGGATCTACTAGATGGTTTATATAAAGGGAAATCGAGAATTACACCGGCAAAGAAGTCAAGTGGTGTCTGTTGCTGAAGTTCAAACACTTCTGTACATTTCTAGTAAGCTAGCAGAATGGAACCAAAAAAATTCTGTGCTCAAGGAGTCCTGAAGAACCTCCACAAAAGAAAATCTAAAGAAAAAGCAACCAAGCATTCTGAGGGTACCCTGGGTGGTGTTCAAGCAGGAAAGTATAACCTCTATGAAGATATGGAATACAGGCTTTACTATAGGGATTAGACCCTACACAACTGTGGAATCTGGTGAAGAAGTCTGTGAAAAGCTGTTGCTTCTGTGTCTGGTTGTGGGCCTGAAGTTACTGTAGGACAGGAGGGCCACAAGTTGGGATGAAAGGCACAATGGAAAGCAGGGGAGAGTGAGAACAAACTAGAACCTGAAATCCATCATATCAAACTGGAATTACAAGGTCAGAATTTAAGCCATGTCTGTCTCTCACCACTCCAATCTCAACCATGTGGGAGACCTTCAGAAGAAACTGGTGCCCCTCTTCACAGAGCCACACATGTGTCTGTCCCAGATCTCAGAGAAGCTGGAGAAGATCTGGCAGGAGCTGGACACAGGAGTTGGACACAAGGCTGGTAATTGAGGAATTGAATGAGACATTAGTCCTTAGGGCAATGGTCCCTGGTACAAAATTTTATAGGGTGCCAAAAATTTATTAATCAAGGTAAATGATATTTTAATGTAATATGTTAAAAGTCAAAATTAATCAAAAAACCTGTAATAAACATATTGAAATTTAAATAAAGACAGTATCCAACCGGGATTGGGGTAAGTCTAGTAAGGAGGAGTTATGCAAGCACAGTCAGATCTTGTCTTCAAGGGTATAAATATTAACAGTGTACATTTTGGGCTATATAGCAGGGTCCTTCTTCAAGGGAACCCAGCCTCTCTTTCATCCATGGATCTCTGTGTATGTAGCTGAATTGGCCTAAGTTTGGAGATTGGTTGGAGGGATTCAGTTCAGACTTCTGTTCACCAAACTAGAAATTGTTTATTATTCAAATCAAGTAATACTTTAATAGGTTGCCCCACATATTTCAGTTCTAGGGACAGCTGGATCAATTAGCCAACACTAACATTCTCTGTGGGTCAAACCATTCTATTTCTCCTCTGCTGCCTGTTACAGTAACCGTGCCCAACTTGCCTCTGGCAATTTTGTGCCACCACTTGGCTTTTGGCACTCTAGGAACTTAACATCTCCCCTGAAATCAGGGCTCACATTTGATAACAGGAGTTCCCACTGTCATTTCTCACCTACCAGCAACAATAGCTGTGACAGAGCCCTTCAAGGATGCTGATGCTTATTTCTCACAACCTTGGCGAAGGAATTATTCTCTGGACCCTTCTGGAACACATAGTTAGGAGATGGGTACATGATATATATATGAAAAATTCATTTTAGAATTCTGATATCCTTAAACCTCGAGATATCTTCTTCTATGGCATACCAAGGACGTTATGGCAACTCAGCTTTTTTCAGTGAGGGCCAACCTTGGGACCAAGTTTCAGTCAACCAACTGAGCAAATTGTTAGAGACACTGAGCTGCCCAAGTTAACACATTGAATCCAGAGTCTATCATATTAACTGATTCAATCTAGTCCATGTTTATATTCTTTCTATCCTTATCCAACATTCCATGGGATCCACTTCTGTCTTTGTTCCTTAGGTTTATATCAATCTGAATTGGCAAAATCTTGGAATTTTTGATATGGGTTGCCAATCCTCATAGGTCCTGTTTTTACCTTGTCTCCTGTGTCCTTCTAGGACTTGCACCTGGTTAGAGGTCTAGGAGCAATGAGAGGTGGTGGAGTTAGGTCCTTAGGAGGATGAGCAGTCCCTTGTAAGGAAACAAACACCACAGAAGGAAGTACAGGGAGTCTAACCTCCTCAGGTAGAGGAGGAAAAATTGTGTCTACTGGCAAAGGAAGTTTGGCAAAATTTAGTGGTTAAGGTCACCAGCTTCACTGGAGCCTAGTTGCCATCCCATCCCAAAAAGGTGAGCCAGCAGATCAGTGGTGATGTGTGCTAACTGCTGTGGCACTGGTACCTTATAGTGACCTTAGGAACTAATGCCCGCTGATCCTCTTACTCCCTGCAAATCTCACAATTTCCCCTGTAGCCAACCCTCATCCAGAACTGTAAGTGGAAGAGAACTCAGGGAAAAATCATTTTAGCTTGGTTAATTTGCAACACTAAAAACCACCACAGTGGATGACTCAGTAACTGGCAGACCAAATACTGCATGGTATTTATTAAAGGAATCTGCCAACCCTGGTCCCCTGGACACTTATCTGGTACCTAGGGGACGTAAATCGTTAGTGGGTAAAAACAAAAACTGTTTCTGTGTATCACATTGGAGAGCAAGAGATACTGCTTTAGGATCCCTTTAATAGAGTATGCTTCCAAGGGGAGAAAGCTATTCCTCACCTATGGTACAGGCTACTGCATTGCTTTTGAGAGGTCACCAGTGAAACATGCCATGCCCATGGAGCCACAGTAGAGTATCAGCTGTGCAGAGCAGCAGAAGGACATTGAAAGTGTGTAATGAGTGGCAGACCCTGAGCTGAGTACTGCTGTCCCCATTGGAGTAATGAGAGGGAAGGCAGGACTCAACAGGCAGTTTCATGGCACTGGGCATGAAGCAAAACTGAGATATGGCTTTGAAGACTCCAAAACATATTTGGGCCTCACAGACTTTTGGAGGGTATCTTTGACTGCATGTAGGTAATGAAACAGCAAAATTTGGGTACAGATGCATATAGGTTCTCATTCATATCCACTGCAGGCTTGTGAAGTTGTAGTTAGAAATGGTTGTATTAGGTTATTAAGTATGAAATGTCTGATTTCCTTAAGTACTAAGTTTGACAGTTGATATCCCTGGTATTTCACTTTGACACTTCTTGTTTTACTTTTACTGGGAAGTTACATCCTTATTCTTTCAAGCACACAGTTTGGCTTGTGATTATCTGTCAATTTTTTTTTTGAGCAATTTTTGTGAAACCATGCACAAGTCAAAAATTTGTGTTATTTTCGAATATGAGTTCCATCGTGGAACCAATGAGGCACAAACAGCTCGACATATCAACGAAGTGTTTGGGAAGGATGTGGCTAATGAACACACAGTACATTGATGGTTTGAGAAGTTCTGTTCCAGTGATTTTAACCTTGAAAATAAGCCATGTGGATGACCTGGGACCAAGGTGGGTAATGATGAGCTGAAAGCTGCACTGGAAGCGAATCCAACTCAACCTACATGAATTAGTAGCAACATTTGGCATTACTATTCTGACAGTATTGTACCATTTGAAACAAATCGGCAAGGTAAAGAAGCTGGATAGATGGGTTCCTCATGAATGAAATGAGCATCAGAAGATAAATCGTCTTGACGCTTGCCTTTCTTTTCTGTCATGACCTAAAGGCAAACCATTTCTATACCGTTTTGTTACATGTGATGAAAAATGGATTCTTTTTGACAATCACAAGTGTTCAGCACAATGGTTGGATAAAGATAAAGTGTGAAACACAGTCCAAAACCAAATATTCATCAAAAAAAGCTAATGGTGTCTGGTGGTCCTGTGCTGGTATCACCCACTACAGATTCATGAAACCTGGTCATTCGATTACAGCAGATGTCTACTGCAACCAACTGCACGAAATGATGAGGATGCTTGTGATTAAGCAGCCGAGATTGGTCAATAGACACAGGCCAATCCTCTCGCAAGACAATGTTCAACCACATGTCGCACAAACAACGCTGCTATACAGAAGCTGGACTTGGAAACTCCACCATATTCACCAGACCTTGCACCAACTGACTGCTACTTCTTCCAGGCTTTGGACCACTTCTCGAAGGAAAAATATTCAATTCTCAACAGGCTCAAAAGGCTGTGGAAAACGCCTTTTACAATTTCATTGCCACTCGCTCACCAGGCTTCTTCGCTGCTGGCATAAACAAGCTACCGTTAAGATGGCAAAACTGTGTCGATAGTTTAGGGTCATACTTTGATTAACTGTACTGCTTCTTGTTTGAGATATAATAAACTACACTTTTGATTTGAAATTGGACATTTCATATTTAATGACCACATTTTTGGGGCCACATTTTTCATTCACCACATTCTATAAGTTACAGAGAGGTTATTTGGCTTGCCTTGTATCACAAAACTCATCAGTGTTGGGTCTAACTTAAAAATTAGGCATTCCAACTGTCAAACAGTATTTTGTCTATCATACCATACTGTGACTGCATTTAAGAAGTAATTCAAATTGACTATGACCTTCATTGTGGTAGGATGATTTCAGATTTTACATATCACTGTGCTCAGTACAGCAGTTACCATAACTAAGAGATCAGCACATACATTTTTAAGTGAATAAATAAACTTTTCAATAGCTCAAGTTTCTGTACTGGGTTAAATAGTATCTTCCCAAAATATATGTTGACGCAAAACCTCAGAATATGACTTTTTTTTTTTTTTTTGAAATAGGGTCTTTGCACACATAGTCAAGATGAGACCATACTGGAATAGGATCCTAAATCTAATGACTGGTGTCCTTAGAAGAATGCCATGTGAAAACACAGAGACACACACAGAGGGAAGAAGAGCATGTGAAGACAGAGGCAGAAGTTGGGGTGATGTGGTTATAATAAGCCAAGGAATGCCAAAGTTAGCTGGCAACCACAGAAGCTAGAAAGAAGCAAGCAAGGATTCTTCTCTAGAGCCTTCAAAGGGAGTGTGGCCCCTTGATTTTGAATTTCTAAACTCCAGAACTGTAAGAAAATAATTTCCTGTTGTGTTAAGCCACCTAGTTTTTGGTAATTTGTTATGGCAGCTTTAGGAAACTAATATAGTTGCCTCTGCAAAACAGAGTAGCAGCCCTGATGATTCCTGATGTTCTTTCCCTTTATGAGGTTTCACTTATGTTGTTTTATATGTTTGCCTTGATTAAATGAATGATTACCTAAAATTTAAGAAAATTTTACTATTCTAGTACTTTTAAGCTAATAATATTCAACCAAAATGAGAAAGTTCTTCCTAAAACTCATAACAAGAGTTTATTTTTACATGATTTTTTTGTGTCTGTTTATAATTTTGTACATCAAGTTAAAACACACTAGATTTAATACTTAATGTTTATTGTTTTCTTGTGAAATAGAAAAATGTTTTTACAAATATGCTTGTGTTTGGGATACATGTGGTTAGAGTGGGATAGAAATATTTATATCGTTTATTTTATTTTTATATTTAGGCCTAAAATGCTTGGTCATTTTCATGTTAACTTAAACCCCGGAGATACCTTAATTTTGATTCTTGAAAACTGTCTCATTTTAATTTTTGTTAATATTGAAGAGTAGAAGTTGGTGGTGCTTCTACCCTGCCATGTCCGGGAAACCACATAGTAAAGGAATAAGAAAAACAAAATTACAGAAGCAGTTTAAGCTCACAGCATCAAAGCTATTTTCCAATGTATCAATCACTGTTTCCTGAGACAAGACTATAACCGGCAAGAATATCTGCCTACCATGGACACAATGAGGATAGCAGTATTGCTAGCTTTTAGAAAAATGTATCAATTTCTACCTCTTAAATAAAATATTTAGTATTTGACAAAATTACTTGTTTCTTCATGCTGCAAAGTCAAAATAAAAGCCATTTATAGAACTGTTGCAGGACAAGTAAGATAAAATAATTAAATTCTAAAGTTTAAATTAAGAAAGAAGCTCTTAATGTCTACAATCATTGATCTTTACAGCATATTTTTCCTATGAGAAGCCACCTGATCGTCTAGCTCTTTTCAATGTGAGTTCTGCACTGATTGCTGTCATGTTCATAAATATTTCCTTAGACACAGTAAGTCATATCCTATTCCTTTTGGCTCCTATGCATGACAGATGCTTTGACAGTGGGAGCAACTGGATCCTTTTCCTTCACTTTGGATCCATCCTGACAGATGGCATTAAGTAGGACTGTCTTTCTTTACTTCTCTATCATCTTTTTTAATTTTTTTCAATTGACAGATAAAATTGCATTTATTTATCATGTACAACGTGAAGTTTTGAAGTATATGTCCACTGTGGAATAACTAAATCTAGCTAATTAACTATGCATTATCTCACACAGTTATCATTTTTGTGGTGAGAACAGTTAACATCCACTCTCTTAGCATTTTTCAAGAATATAATATGTTGTCATTAACTATCGTCACCATTTTGTACCTTTACTTCCTGGAATGTTAAGGGGGAAAATACAAAGCAAAAATATCCTTCATCTTTCTTCTAAAAGTCCTTTCTCATAACCCATTCACCCACTTCATCTTTAGGCGCTTGATATTTTCAAGCTGCTGTCTCAATACCTGAGGTTACTATCACCTTTTACCCACACACTTGACCTATTTGCTAGTCTTCCTTTAATGATTCTTCTAAGTTCAAGCGTTGTTAAACATGGAAACAATTTTTTTAAGGTCCCTAAAACAGTCATTGCTAAAATAACACTTTCCCTATCTTCTATACATTGTGCTGTAGTTGAACATGCTATTTCATAATTTAGAGAATACATATGAGCTGTGGTCAGCTTAAAGCTGTGTTATCATAGACAGTGAATTAGTGGTATCTCAGTGATTATCATTGTACTTAATATTTTTCTCTCTAGAATTTGAAATACAATGAAATTTACAGATGTAATTTCTCTTCCTATATATTCTCTTTTCCTAAATATTTTTTCAAATGTAACGCATAAGATATAAAAAAAGAATATATGTAACATATGTAAAGCTTAAAATAAAATGCCTATGATCTCACTAACCAGCTTAAGACCTAGAACATGACTGGCACCTGCATCCATCTACATGTTCCTCTCCTATTTCATCTCATTCCTCCAACCCTGAGATAAACAATACTCTAAATTTATTAATATCTTGGTTTTTTCTATAAAGTTTTATCACATATATATGTATTTCCAAAAAAATGTTGTTTGATATTATTTGTTCCTGAGTTTTATTTACATATGTGGAAACTTCTTAAGGACTCTGTTTTTTAGTTATATGTACTTTCTTTTCTTTTTTTTTTTTTGCAAGTGTTAAAATGAAGTTTATTGAGGAAGGACAGGATAGATTTACAGAGCAAAAGCAAGACATAGGCTTGCAGAATAACAGCAAGATACGTTCGCCACAGAACAGCAAACAGACCCCTCTGTCGTAAAAAAAAGGCCTGTAATTTCTTGTAGTTCTTCTATGTATAGTATTCCATTATGTACCTCTACCATAATTTATTTTTCCATTCTCCTGCCAATAAGCAATTGAGATATTTCTGGTTTTTTGCTATTGTAAATAGTACTACTGTGAACATTCTTGTATAGGTTTGGTGGTGCCTATTTCTTATGATGTATGCCTAAGAGTAGAAATTCTGAATTTTAAGAAATGCAAATGTTAAAACTTACACAATAATGTTAATTTTTTCCAAAGTGGTCGTGTCAATTAACTCTTTCTCCAGCAGTGTATAAGAGTGTCCATTTATCTATATACCTTCCAACACTTGTTATTCTCAATTTAGTAGATATTATTTTACACTTCCCAAATTTCTAATGAAGTTGAGCACATTTTTGGATGTTTATTCACCATTCACCAGTCTATGTTTATACTCATGTTCCTATACAATCATTTGTCTTTTTTCTAATTGGTTTGTAGCCATTCATTATATATTCTGAATACTAATCCTTTGTTAGTTTTATGCTTTGAAAATAAGTTCTACAAATTTGTCACTTGCCTTTTTACTCTTTGATACTGTATTTTGATGAAAATAAATTGCTAATTTCAATATAGTCAGCTTTATTAATCTTTTGTTTTTATGGTCTTCTCTACCTTAATGACAGATAGATAATATTATTAAACATTATCTATTAATATATTTTAAGATATTTTCATTCATTTTAAGTATTTAATCAATGGGAATTGAATTTTGTGTATTTTTTAATATCAAAAAACACTCACTTCAGTCTCATTTATTAAATAGTTATTCTTTTCCCCTGACCAAGGTGGCATCTCTGCCATACATAGTTTTCATATGAGACTGGGTCTCTGCCTGCGTTCTCTGTTTCATTCTCCTGTTCAATTTGTCTATCCTTTTGCCCAGAACTGACATTTTGCCAATAAATACTAGGCATCATATTTACTTTTATTTATTCTAGCTTGTTAGATCTTTCTTCTGATTGACCAAAAGGCTATTCTGATTACTTACCATTGGCCTCACAGGAATCATTAGAATATTTTAATATTTCATCCCAGCCTGGACCAATATACAGTATCTTAATTATTATAATTTAATAATGTTGTTATAACTTATAGGGCAGTTTTCTCACATTGCTCTCCTCCTTCAGAAAGTTTTAGCTCTTTGGGCTTTGTGCTTCCATATAAATTTTAAAAGAGATTTTCAAGTTCCATATAAAACCTGCTGGAATTCTGATAGAATTAGCTTAAATTTAAAAATTTGAGGGGATAAATTAATAATTTATGATTTTATGTCTTCTTTTACATAAATACATACATATTTGGAATACTTATATATTTACTTAGAACTTCTTTAATATCGTTCAAAAAATTTATGTGTGATTTGAGATGTTTTACTCATCTAAGTACCTAATAGTTTTGCTTTATTATTATTACTGCTTATTGTAAATGATGTTTTTCCTAATTATATTTCTAACTTCTAGTTAATTTCTCTTCTTCCTTTTTTCTGATGTATTTATAATCCATTCATTTTTACTGTGGTTGTTAATCCATTCATATTACTTGTGCTATCTTTTTTCTGTTTAACCTATTTTTCTATATTATTGTTTTTGTTTTTTCTCCTTACTGTTTTAGAAATGTATATCCTATGCTTCTTTTAGTTTTTATCGTTGAATTTTATGAAAACATTATAATATTGGACAATTTATTAACCCTTCTCTATAATAATATATGACTCTTAAAACACTGCAATGCTTATCATGCCCCACCTAGCATATATGCTACTGTTATTTTGTATTTTTGTTCTTTTGTCTAGAGTTATACAATGTTTGTTTAGGTTTACATACATTTCCCATTTTATTTCTCACCAGTTCCTTTACACTTCAGATTTTTCTCTTCCTTAAAAGTGTACCCTGCTGTGGGAGTTTCCTCAGGCAACCAAGTCTGCCATTCTGTCAGAAGCAGAAGATCATGTGATTAATTTTTTAAATTGCCTGGTAGAATAAAGCTCATATATTTGCTCTACCCAGGACGAACACTAAATTCATATGGTTGAGGCTTCTTTACCAAAGTTAGAACTATTTATATTTGAGCAGATTCCAAAGTTGGCAGGAATATTCTCCCAGTTGGTATTTGTGGCAGTACTATTAGCAGTTCTAAGTCTACATATTTTATTCCACGAAACTTTGTGTCTATATTTCATACATTTTTCAAAAAGTTCTGATTTGTTCTTACAAACAGTGCTACATTCTATAATCAGGTAATAGGTGTTTATTGTCTATCTCACTGCATGATATCATTTATTTTATTTTTCAGAGATGTCTTGTGTACTGTGATCACTGTCTGAAATAAAATGAAAATCCAACCCTGAAATTTTAACTTTCTTTTGGAATAACAAACAATGTGCCTGTTAAATTGTGAGGCTGGTTATCAAGAACGCATTATAATGTGCAAAAAATTATACTTAGCCAGATGTCTTGTAGATATTAAAATGACACAGGCTTTAGATAGTTTGAAAGCTTTATTAGTGTGACATTCAGTTTGGTTCCTGACATTCAGTTTGGTTATTTACTTATCAAAGAAAACCTCAAGGTCAGCTTCTGCGGTCTATATTACCTACACTGATGTGCAAACTTCTACAAATATCTACCTAGCAAATAATGAGCTCCCTACCTAAAAGGACTTTCAGCATTCTTATTTGTTTATTTTTATAGATTTATGGGATACATATGCAGATTTATTACATGGCTGTATCATGTAGTGGTAAAGTCTGGGCTTTTTGTGTAACCCTTACCCAATTAATGCACATAGTACCCATTAGGTAATTTCTCATCCCATAGCACCTTCCCACCTCCCAACTTTCCCATGTCTATTATTCTATGTGTACTTTATGTCCATGTGTACTCATTATTTAGCTCCCACTTATAAGTTAGAATATATGGTACTTGGCTTTCTGTTTCTGAATTATTTCTCTTAAGATAATGGCCTTCAGTTCCATCCATATTGCTGCAAAAGACACGATTTCCTCCTTTTTTATGGTTGAGTAGTATTCCATATGTATCACATTTTCTTCATCTAATTGATAATATCCATCATTAATATATTAATATCCCTCATGGATAATATCCATCATTGGAGGACACTTAGGATGATTCCATATCTCTGCTATTGTGAATAGTGCTATGATAAACACACAAGTGAAGTTATCCTATTTATACAATTATTTCTTTTCCTTTGGTTACATACCCAGTAGTTGATTGCTGGATCAAATGGTAGATCTATTTTTAGTTCTTTAAGACATCTCCATACTTTTTGCACAGAGGTTGAACTAATTAACATGTAGCACTTATTCCCTTTTCACCACAGCCTTGTCAACATCTATTGTTTTTTGGCTTTTCATTAATGGTCATTCTGATTGGTGTAAGATGGTATCTCATTGTGCTTTTAATTTGCATTACTCTGACGATTAGTGATGTTGAGCATTTTTTCATATGTTTCTTGGCCATTTGTATGTCTTCTTTTCAAAAATGTCTGTTCACATCCTTTGCCCACTTTTTAATGTTTTTTTTTTTTTTCCTGTCGAGTTGTTTGAGTTCCTTGCAGATCTGGATATTAGTCATTTGTCAGATACATAGTTTTCAAATATTTTCTCCCATTCTGTATATTGTCTATTGATTATTTCTTTTGCTGTGCAGAAGCTTTTTAGTTTAATTAAATCCTATTTGTGTTTTTTGTTTTGTTTGCATTTGCTTTGGGGGTCTTAGACATAAATTTTTTGCCTAGGCCAACATCCAGAAGAGTTCTTCCTAGGTTTTCTTCTAGAATTTTATAGTTTCAGGTATTACATGTAAGTCTTTAATCCATCTTGAGTTAATTTTTGTATATGGTGAGAGATAGGGATCCAGTTTTATTCTTCTGCATATGGCTATCCAGTTTTCCCACCACCATTTATTGAATAGGGTGTCCTTTTTTCAGTGTATGTTTTTTTTCACTTTGTCAAAGATCAGTTGGTTGCGGGTATTTGGCTTTATTTCTGGTTCTCTATTCTGTTCCATTAACCTATGTGTCTATTTTTATGCTAGTACCGTGCTTTTCTGGGTACTGTAGCCTTGTAGCATAATTTGAAGTCAGGTAATATGATGCCTCCAGCTTTGTTCTTTTCACTTAGGATTACTGTGGCTATTCAGATTCTTTTTTTTTGGTTGCATGTGTATTTTAGTATTGTTTTTTCTAATTCTGTGAAAAATGACATTTGTATTTTGACAGGAATTGCATTGAATCTATAGATTGCTTTGGACAGTGTGGTCATTTTAACAATATTGATTCTTCCAATCTATGAGCATGGAATGTTTTCCCATTTGTTTGTGTCGTCTATGATTTCTTTCATCAGTGTTTTGTAGTTTTCCTTGTAGAGATTTTTTACCTCCTTGGTTACATAAAGGATTTTAAACCTACTTTTATTTGCCATGTATTACTAACCAAAAGTGTATTTTTTTCACACTTGTCTTCAGAATCACATTTTAAGTAAAATTACCTCCAGAAATCTTGTAGATATTCTATCAATGCATTTGTGCCAAAGAAAATATTTTCTAAAGGCTGGGTAAGCAAATGGCATTAAAAATTATATGAAAAAGTCTTATTTTAAATAAAACTCTAGATAAGTTACTAAACTGCTATATATATTGCTGTGCAAAACAAAATCTATAATATGTGGATATTATAATATGAAATTTTTAGTAGGTTTCCTGCAACTACGTCCTTTTGCTCTGTCAGCATCCCACCTGTACCCTGCTATTTTCAGAAATATATTAAACTCCACACAGCAAGGTATGGGACTTTAGATCTTGAATGGTTGCTGAAAGTCCAGATGATGCAATCCAGAATCCCTTACCCACCTTGGCCAATGGGAAACAGGAAGGAGCTAGACAGATAAATGCCCCTCTTTTTTCTCTTTCCTATAGATTACTCCAAGTTCAATTCCTTTTGCATTCCTCCTAACTTAATTCTATTGAAAAAGTCATAAATGCTTATGGAAATTGTTGGGAATAAGTTTGATTATTTTCTCTGAAAGTATGACACAGCTATTCTATGAGTATGGTATGCCTTTCCAATATAGGTTTTCACTGTTTTTCTAAACTATCATTAGATGGCAATAGATGGCTCTGAAAAATACAATCTAATTTAAGGTAACTTTTTTGATGAGATGTCAAGATGCAATTCTGTAGACAAAGGCTCCTGAAAGTGATCCTCAATATATTCTCAAAATTTAGGGGTAAGTCAATTGCTTGTGAAAATGCAATTCTCAGTCACCTTACTATTGAGCAGCATTGGTATTAGCTGACAGCTTGCTAGAAATGCAGAAATTAATACCCTACTTCAGATTTACTATACCAGATGGCATTTTAACCATGGTCCCCGAGTTTGAGAAATAGCACATTAATAGGCTACACAGAAATATTGGGCCCAGCTAAAGTCAAGAGAATAAGCATGAAACCAATCATCTGCCTAATTTAGTTTTTGCTGAAAACAAGGTGATAAGAAAGACTGGTTTCCAGTGTATTTATTAGTCAGGATTTTCCAGAGAAAAACAGAACCAATGGGGGTGTGTGTGTGTGTGTGTGTGTGTAGTGAGAGACAGAGATTTATTAAAAGAATTAGCTTATACAATTATGAAGGCTGACAAGTCCCAAGATCTACAGTAAGCAAGCTGGAAACCCAGGAGAGCCGACAGTGTAGTTTCAGTCCAAAGCTAGCAGACTTGAGATCCAGGAGAACAGATATTTCTGTTCAAGTCCAAAGGCAAGAAGAAACTGATATCGCAGCTCAAGGAGGTCAGGCAGGAGAAAATTCCTTCTTACTCAGGCTTTTTGTTCTATTCAGGCCTTCAAGGGATTGAATGGATTGGATGGGGCCCACTCACAATAGGGAGGGTAGTCTGCTTTACCCAGTCTACCGATTCAAATGTTAATTTCATCCAGAAACATCTTCACACACACCCAGAATAATGTTTAAACAAATATCTGAGAACCCTATGGCCTAGTCAAATTACACATAAAATTAACCATCACATCCAGTAATAACTAGAACTAAATGAAGGTAGCTTCATCATAAAATGTAACTGTAAATCACTAAATAAATAACCTCAACACAGCCCTGGGATTAAGAAAGCAATCCTCACAGGATTAAGGCAGAATCATTTCACAGTTCTACATGCAATTTTTGGCTGTCTTTAAGATAAAATAACTCATTTAGGTCTAAAACAAAGACACAAAATACCTATAGGGAGATAATTCAAATGCAAAAATCAGAGCGTATATAAAAAAAAAAATCCAACTACCAGAAATACAATCTAAGTATGAGCATTTAGCCAAATAAACATGGGTAATACTGGACATTGTAATTTTAAATATAATAATACTTAGTTCTTAAATTTTTCTTTAATGACATGTTACTCCTTTGATTTATAATCTGATATCTAACATATTCTTTTGCATCAAAATATTAAATTCAGGAATTATTTCTGTTTTTGATCCTTCAACATGGAGCAATATTTATTTTTATGTAGTTTCTTCATTGAAGACAGTAGTACGCAAATATAGATACTCATGAACATGGGTAAAATGTCGTAGAATGATTTGTATTTTTTGGGAAACAACTCCTAAAATATTTGTAGAATTCTGGTTTCTAATTTTGTCCTATTTAGTTTTAATACTATGTAGTCCAATAATTCAATAGCATCCATTAGTAGATTTGATGCACACTGTCAGATTTTTGAGAGAAAATGAACTGGGAAATTATAATTTATTTTCAGAAAATTTGAAGTCAAATAAAGTTTTCTAATGAAAACCGGTCTTTAACCCCAAATTTTTAGAATCTGGCTCAGGCCGTTGCTTACATTCTGGAAACCAACTTCTGCTCAGGAAAGCAGACTAGTTTGTGCTTTGCCAAATAAATTTCTCAGAGTCACAATCTCACTAGGAATGTGCAAATCAAAGTATACATTGGTATAAATCCTTTTGAAGACCTTGCCAAGAAATATTTAAAGGATTTCATTAGGTTATAATAACATTCATCCAAAAATTTTTGATCCAGTCTTCACAATTTAGCTGATTTTCACTGTTTGAAAATTGCCATTAAAAGATTCAGTACCATTTCACAAAAGAAAACCACCTAACTTCAGTTCAGTAATGCCAACCACCGTATTGTGCTTGCAGTTCATCAATCAAGACTGCTCTCTCTCCAGTTCAAGCCAAGAGAACACATCTAAGATAACAGTGTCTGTTCTCACCCAGCATCTATTTCCCTTTTTTCCATCTCAATAGAATTCTAATTTTGTTTCTAGAAAATCTCCTCTTTTAAGTGTTCATGTGTTTTACTAAGTGATCCAACTTCCAGTTTCCAGGGCAGGCTTCACTGGTTTAAGTGTAATTCCTCTTTCCAGTGCCTGGTTTCAAGAAAGGTCTCTCATCTTCCTCTGGATATTAAAGTGTTTTCAAAAATGTGTTTAGCACCTCATCAATCAGGTATCTTGCTAAAGACTGAGGATAAAACTGACATTGAGGATTCCTATGGTATTTTATGAGACACTGAGACATTGAATCCACAAACCCTGAAGTTTTCTCTTTCTCTGGACTTTCTGAATGTAACATTATTATTTTTCCTGTTTTTAAGCCAATTTAAATTGTAATTTTTTTTATTCCTTGCAGCTGACAGAATCCTATATGATATGTGAAGGGTTTCACTTTAAACTTTTGAACACAATTCCATCCTGTTGAATGATACAGTTGCAAAATGTTGTCTGCTGACATTTAAGTTCTATAACAGATCCAATGTTAGAAGTACCATTTCTTAGCCACACCATCTTAGACACGCTCACCAATTTTGACTAGTTTTTGTTAAAATTTATAAGATGTTTTTCAAAACAAAGATTTAGTCAGTTCCTAATGCTGTACTTGTCATAGGCACCATGTTCAAATTTTTTTGATCATGCAAGAATTCTTTTCAGAATAAATACTATTATCTAGATGGAATTATTTATGTCTGGATTCCCAACACTCACCAGACAAAAAGGCCACAAATGATTTAACTTTCTCATGAAACTTATTCTGGAAATTCTTAGCTAAATCTTCAACATGTTGATGAGTAGTATTTCTGGAGAGCATTAAATTAGAAAATATTTGTGATTTCAGATTCACCATTTCTTTTGCATTTAATAGATACTCTTGTCTGTCAAAGCTTTTAAATACTTAGACAATAATTTTACTTAAAAAAAGACATACCTGCATTTCCCAGTACTACTTTTTTCACATATAGAAAAAATGTTAAAATTATAGTCCTTTTAACCCTGGGCATTAAGTTTTTTTTACCAGGCATCTGGTGGTGTCTCCTGGGTAAATTACTCCCACAAGTGAAAAATGTCCAGCATCTTGTGGTGAGCAGTGGGGAGTGGTGGAGACAGGGGCAAATGTCTGATTATGTGGTATGAAGAAGGGGATTTATAAATCTTACTTATTAAAAAGACTACTAACTACAATCCTACACCTTATCTCAGTTTTACACCTCTCATATTCTCTTCTAGAGGTTCTTAGTTCCAACAATTTCCAAATTTTGGGGGAAATTTCTATTCTGTTTAAATGTTTATGGCTTATTTAAGTAATGTTCAGCTTCCAACTTTTTGATACTCTTTCTCCTCTCTCATTCTCCATGCCCTTGTGAGTTTGTGCTTATTAACGATGGATATGTTCAGCCTCCTCCTTTAACTAGGAGTTGCAGATCACTCCTCCTAAATGTATTCAAATTATCATGAACTTGGCTCCAGGAGCAAATGGTTATGGTGGTGATGGCGATGATAAGTAATTGGTTACTTATTCTGTGTAAGACTCTGCTAAATGCTTTACAGGGAAAAATATCTTCAATATTTAAAAATGGTATAAAGTGGGTATTAATATACTTTCATATTTTATTTGGAGGGAAATGTGTATCAGATAACTTTAAAAACTTTCAGCAGCAAAATATTTTCTTTCTAATGTTTTTACCTCATCATTTTTTTGTGTTGCTGCAGCTACAATGCAATATAATGTTGTACAGTAGTAATGTTTATTGCTTGAACTTAGCTTCTTTTACCTCTAGTTATAATGTTAGTCATAGATTTCTGGCAGAACACCATTTATAAAGGTGATTTCCTTCTACTTTTAGCTTGCTAAGTGTTTTTTTAACTTATTTATTTGTCAAATTGGGACTTAACTGTATTTGATCAGTTTTTATTAATCTTTCTATATAATCACAATTTTTACATTGATAATATAATCAATTATATTAACAAATTTCCTAAGGCTGAGCCATCTTTGGATTTCTACAGTGAAACTCATTTGCTCCTAATATGCTATGGATTTCACTTGTATGAATTTAGGATATTTGCAACTGTTTCTATAGATGAAATTAAAGGTCAGTTTTCAGTATGTGTAATATCCTCACCTGATTTTGGTCTGCTTTATAAAATTATTTGGGAAAATTTCAGTTGTTTTCTTTATTAGAACAGTTTGAATCACAGATTATCTGTTCTTTAGAAATTTAGTAGAACTCACCCCTCTGAGCCTGTTTAAAAGTGGGGAGTTAGATCTCTGACTAGCATTCCAAATTTTCATACCATCTTCATCAATTCAGAAAATCTAGAAATTTTTGTTTTGATTTTTGTAGAAAGTTTTTCTTCTGTATTTCAGTATTAATTGGCACATAGAATGAAAATATAGTGAAGAAGTTTAAATAATAGAAAGCATACAAAGGACTTAGAACAGTTATTTCATGGAGTAAGTGTTCAATAAAATAATAGTATAATTATTAATTGGATTTCCATAGATTTATTTTATAATTCTTTTATCTATTCAATATAATTATGTATGTATCATAGGTAGGTATATATATATATACATTTATAATCAAGTGATTTTAAAGTCATACAGACCAAGATGCCTTTTTGCCTCCTTAAAGCAATTTTGATTCTTTGTTAATTAAAAGCTGAACTCTCAATAGAAAATCTTTGTTCTTCTATTTAAAATCAAGCCTATAAATCCCCTATAATGACAAAAATGAAAAGCTAATATAGTTTTTTCTCCAATTAAAAGTGGATAACTAATTTAAGATGGTGATTTAAAAAAACGGATCTAGCAAGAAAAAGTTATAATTACTTGCTTCCTTGTTTCTAGAAATATATTTGAACTACCATTCATTTAGTAAATCCTACATGCCAAGTGCCACCCTAGTGACTGTGAAATGCAAAGATGAATAAGACATGATTCCTAGTGTCTAATTTCTCAAAATTTAATGAGGAAGAGAGACTGTCAATAAATAACTGTAATGGAATATGGCAAAATATGTAGGATACCACAAAAGAGATATTTAGAAATGTGGAAATGCAAATATAGAACAAAATTATTTCCCAAGTTGTATATGGTGTAGGGATGTTGGAGAAAGTTACAGAGAGGAGATGTCCCCAGCATGACATTAGGTGACAGCTTTAATAGGATAAGTCCCCTTTACCTTCCTGAGTTTCATCAGCCACAGGCAATAATCTCACTGATATTTAGCTCCAAGTCCTACCCAGTTTTATTTTTGAAATTAGTCTTCCATCTATTCATGCATGTAGGTGAGTGAACGAATGTGTCTTTATTGAAAGAGTTAGGAAGGAGAACCCCCTGGTTGCCCCTTCCGGGAGTATCATGCTGAAGTTGCTTATAACAAAACAATCACCACAAACTCCACTTCTGCAGTTCTGATTTTCAACCCTAGAACCAGGACTTTGGTTCCTACCCTTACTTTTCACTTTTGCTTATGGGTTCCATCCAACAGTGACGGGCCACACATTATTCCCCCTAATGACGCTGTTTTTTTCCTGTCTTTTGTAGATTTTTCCATTCAATATGGCAGCTTTAAGGCAAATTTGGAGTATCTGTTCATACTCTTGCATATCTGAGCTCCCCTGTAATCTTTTACAATCTAAGTCCATTTACATTACTGCTCTGCTTATGATCTCCAAAGCTTCCCATCTCACTAACAGTGGAAGCCAACATCACTTTGTCTCACAGTGCTCTGTATGATGTGGCTCCTCACTCCCTCCAAGGCCTCATCTCCTACCACCTTCCACTGCTACTCCTGCTTTACAACCGCATGTGCCTCTTCGCTGCTTCTCCATCCAACCTCAAGTATACTCCTACCGTGAGACATTACACTTCCTGTTCTCTTTGCTAAAGACACTCTTACCCTGTACCTCAACATGAATCCACACTTAATTCTGCTCAACTGTCACCCTGTTAGAGAGGCCCTCGCAGGCTACCATGGATAAGATAGCAACCTCTGCTCACTCTGGCCTTACCTATCATCTTTACCCTGCTTTACTTTTCTTCATAGCACAAACAAATAATACACTCTGACAAATTTTATATTTGCACATTTGGCTTGCTTTCTGTTTCCTCCACTAGAATGAGGGCATGGTACTTTATTGTGGCCATTGCTTTATCCTTAGAATCTGGAATGGTCCCTGACACATAGTAGGTCCTCATTAAATATTTGCTGAAAGATTGAATTCCTACGGTATTTGGTACAATTCCTGTGCTGCTCATTATACTCAGACTTGCACTGAAGTTCACATTCACACCTGGTTTGTTTTGTGTATTACATTGCCCGATCTTTGAATCATGAGATTATGCAAAGTCCAATAGGAGCCCGTAAGTACTGAATGATAAATAAATGCATATTGTCGCATAAAAACAAGATACATTTTTAGATAAGAAAGAATATGCTTAGAGTAATAAAGGATACACATTTTACGGAGAAATCAAATATATACAGACATATCTTCTGTCCACTTAGGTAATCCAGAATGTTAAGAGTAATCAATAACTTCTTAAATATGCTGGAATTTGGGGGACTATTTTTTTCAGAATATTATGGAGGTACGAACACTTTGGTTACTTACATTGCTTATGCACTGCCCAAGTCAGAGCTACAATCATGAATATCCCCCGGACTGTGTGCCCCATACCCATTAGGTGTGAGTTTTCCCATCTCCTCCACCCCCCTCCCACCTGGGACTTGAGTAAACTCTTCTTTCTTTTATATGCTTTACCTTAGTAGCTGGGATACTCCATCTTTATAATTGAGTCCTGTTTTTATTTAGTCTAGGATATTCTGAGACCTGGTTTATAATGAATAAATAATTTAGAAGCAAAATAAAGTAATAATTTTTCCAAATATCATTCTCAAGGGAAACTTCTGCTTGCTAGTACTAGTCTGAGTTATCTGAAAGCTTATTAAGAGAAAATGAAAGATTTGTAAATGGTTCTGCTTGCTTTAAGTAAGAGTAGGAATGCATTATTTTTATTCCCTGGGGAGAAAATATGCAGCAACTCGATTCTACTCTTTCCACTGTAAAAGCCAGAAGCCATTTCCCCATAAGCATTTCCATACTTTTTCTCCAAGTACTCTACTAAGTATTTTAACAGCAAAATGATTGCTAAAAGAAGAAAGGGGAGTTACATGAATGTTAAACAAAAGCGAATATTTAGGTTATTTAGGTTGGAAAGCAAATCAATATGGTCTATATGATTTCTACTTTTTTAAATTTAATGAGGTTTTCTTGGTGGCCTAATAAATAATCAGTTGTTGTAAGAGTTTCATAGGAATATGTAAAGAAAAAGTGTTTTCTGTTGTCAGAGTATTGGGTTTGAGATATATTGATTAGGTCAACCATATGATTTATTATATTACATGTGCTCTTACATATTTTGGTCCACCTCATCAATCATGAACTGACAGTTTATTTAAATTCACCTCCAACTGTTATGTCTTTGTACTAGCATTTTTGCTTTATGTATTGCTGTGGTGTAATAGTTGTTGAATAAATATATCTGAAAATTATTTGAGATTGTGTACTTCATCACTTAAAGGTGATTTCTTTTTCTTATTTAACATTTTTGCCCTGAATAACTCAACTTTGCAAAATAGCTGACTATATTCCTAATTCCGTTAGTGACTACATCTATATCTAAATATTTTTATTCTTCTAAATTAAGTTATAGTCCTACTCTGAAAAACTGCAAACTGAGGACTCAATTATAAATTTAGCTACTACCAACTCATTTTGAATGAAATAGTAAAGGAAGCGGAAAATTGATTAATGTACATAAATATACAAATAACAAAAACCAAAAATAAAGAAATAGACAAAATAAATATGAATGGTTGTCATAGTTGTTTCTACTATTAGTCCTGAGGCTGTAGTTGGTATTTATAATTTCCATGTTCCTCAGTTGGTCAGATTGAGCGATACAAACATTTCTTCCTGTGGGAGCTGAGGCTTAGTAGCTTTTTTTGTATTGGTTTGTTTGAAACTTCCATGAACATTTTCAGCTAGATGTGGAAATGCTAGGAGGTATCTGAGAGAAATTCCTGGATTCCAGACACACTTCTTGCTGCCCACTTTTGTGTAATAGCATCAATCGTATTCACTCTGAGATCAGTTACCACAGATACTCTACCAATCCCCTTCTTTGCTCATTGGTTCAGGGGTCTAAGCAGCCCCAGTGGCCAACTGGCAGCCTCAGCATCAGGTCAATTGAATCATTATTTTGTGCACTTGTTGAAGTATTCCTCCCTTGGGAATCAAGAATTCGAAATCAGCTGGAAGCATAGCTAGAAAGAAGGAAAGCAAAATCTTTACAAGAGGGTTCTTAAAAAAAATAATGAAGAGTACCATGCCATGAGTTGCTATATTTTGGCTGTGGGAAAACAAAAATCAGATACAGGTTATTGATGCAGAGTTTATAGAGCATCCTATAGGATAACACTTCAAATTTGCAAGTTGTTGTCATCTAGCCAGTGTCATACCTAAGTCACTTGTTGACAATTGCACCATGTTTTGATGAATTCCTCAGTATGTCTGTTTTCTCACTTTTTCACCATACAGTTTTGTTGTCAAAGACAATGTATAAAGGATACAGTGATGGGAAATAAGGGATAGGGATTCAAGACTGTCTCAGATTGTCAGAAAAACAAATCCACACCTAGAGTAGATATTCATTCCTGTTGGGGCAAATTTTTGCCCTATCCATGATGACATGGCTGTCTGTCCTACCCTTCCTCCTAACCTGGTAAAAGAGGGTTAGTTTTATGTCTTCTGTTAGCATAGTAGGCACTCATTGGTGGTTTAGCCAGATCAGCTTTGGTGAGGGAAAGCCAAGATTGTTGAGCATACATGTGACTTCCAGTCTTGTGTCTGTGGCCACTTTTCTCACTAACCCTTTGAGCAAATTAACAATGAAGTAATGAGAGAGAGGGTCACAGACATTCGTAGAATGTGTCATATTGTCCATCTAATTATTGAAAGTCTTGTTTTCAGTGGATGACCTTGGTGAGTATTCATATAGGACACATGTATTCTTATGCTCTGGGCCCATTCCAAGAATACCATACCATAAAATGCACTCAAATCTTGTTCCCAGACCTCAAATCCTGTTTCTTCAAATTATTTGGCCATTCCATCCAAACTTTAGTTACTATTCATTAATCAGTATACATTCATGTTTCTTGCCATCCCTTTTTTTCAGGCCCTCCAGATGTATCATCTGAAGACATAGACAACAGGGCATTAGCACTTTCTTATTGTCATCCAAGGATACTCCTGAAACACTGCATTAAACAGCAGTTCATGTATGGCTGGTACTAGCATATTACGTGTACCTAAATGTCAACTATGTCTTAGAGATAATGACATGTGTCCACAGATATAGGTTGAGGGAGATGTGACAGAGAGGTGTGAAAGTAGATGCACTAAGATTATCAATCACCTGCTAAGCAATTTACTTTGGGACAAGCTTGAGGCCAATCTTATATGTACCACCACCCTGCAACCACCTGATGGAATGCTGCCATGTGCGCCAGCTTTCATGGCTTAATGGAAAAGATAAAGCCTAGTTCATGAAGAACAGATTTAAGTAGCATGTGATTATTTTGTACTCTGATTTGATATTCTGTCACTACTAAGGCCCAATAGCACGCTGGGAGCTATTCCTCAAAAATATAAAAGTTGTATACCTAAGAGAACATAGCTTCACTACAAAACTCTAGGGGCTTATGATATAATTCTCTTTAAGGACTTAATACCATCCTTACCTGGTACAGACATTTTAGGCAACAGAAGCTTGTTTAGGTAATCAGGCCAAAGGTTGGAGTTCTTATTTACGAGTTACTCACTAATAATTGGTATACTAAATGTGGTATATGATACATCCAAAGCCCAAAAAGGCCCACCAAGCACTGTGCCTCTGTTTACAGTAGACAGGGCAAGATTAAGTGATCCAGCTTTTGTTCTGGAGGGAACATCACATTATGCACCAGGCTATTGTAACATCCAGAAACTACTGATTTGGCCATCTTGCATGAAAATTTTTGTGCTTAGAAAACTGAAAATGCTATTGATAAAATTCTTTTAATAAACAGCTCTTTGTATTGTTTCATAATGTCAATAACAAACATGGAGAAGAGCTATTCCTATAATGTGTATGCTGCCAATAATTGTGTAAAATCTCCCATGTTCAATATTATGAATCAGATCCAATCAAGAACTTTGAAATGTCTTGTTGAATATATTCCAGAAAATCTACTCAAATGTGAAAAATGATTTAATTAAGTAATTAATTAAACTTTTGAAAGTAACAACTGCTACATAAAAATGAGAAGTGAAAACATAATGTTATAATTCTTCTATTTATTTTGCAATTCCAATTACTTTTTATTTTCTCCTTTATATTGTTATTTCAGTTAAGTTGTCACCTTCCTTCTTAAGTTTACCTTACTTAAGTCTCCATTTCTTGACTTACCATCTTACGAGTGTGTGTGTGTGTGTGTGTACTGGGTGCTCCCTCCATGTTTCTCAAACCCAGTCATTTCTGTCTGTTCTTCAACTATCAGAATCCATTCCAGTCTCCCGGAAATAGGGGACTGAGTATCACATTCACTATTTGACTGTCTTCTCTTCCCATATTACTTTCCAATTCCCCATCACTTTCACTTCTCAAATAAACTACTTACGCTTAAATCTTTGTCTCCAAACTATTTCTGGGGAAACCAAACAAAAAGCTGAGATTGATAGTTCCTGCATGACAGTTGACACTGAGTTGGAGAGGCTCAGCGCACTCAGCATAGTCACTTCTGATATGAATACAACTAAAGCCCATAAACTCCCAAGTCTAACATAATCATGAAGCCTAAAAGGCCAACATATCTTTCTCCTAGAATCTTCCCAAAAGTTCTCCAGTGATAAGACATAAGAAAAAGGAAAAGTGTGGGATTCACAATAAATATTTGTAAGTATAGTTTGAGGTATAGATTCAGATTTCTTTACCTCAGCCTAGATGCTATACCTAGGATAACAGGCCACACGGAGATGAGCTTCAACAAAGATACAAGGCCCAACACTTGCACTTTGGCCCAGTGAGCAGCAGGCTCAGCTGTTGCTTTGTAATCTGACATGATTGCACTTACCTAAACTGAATATTTGATTCTTCCAGTTGGACTATTTTATGATTCCTTTTCTACATAGTAGAAGAAGAATGAAGAAATTGTTCAATTGGTAGTAATAATAATTTTAGTGTAAGAACATTAAAACTACCTAGAGAGATCACTGCTTAGTATTAGGGAAATAACCATTTATTAACATGTATTTGTACAGGAAGATATTTTATATTTAGTTGCTTTTCTAACTAATTTGGACAAGTAATAAAACTAATGAGTTTCTTCCCCTAATATTTAAATTGTACGTTATTTGGTTTCATATCTGGATAAAGTACACTACTAATAGAAGTTTGAGATTTTTCATAACTGTGGTCCAATACTAATAATTATGTTTATCATTTTAGAGATGAAAGTAAAACTCTTTCAGTGATATTGTGGCAGGTCAGAAGATACTATAATGCATCAATTATTTTAATAAAACATGGAAATTTTAGAAGGTTAAAATAACTGTATCTATAAAATTAAAATAGTCTAAGAGAAGTGGTTGTTTCTCATTTGGGAGAAGAAAAATACTATGTTTTATTAGAACACACCAAACAAAACACCAGTTAAGACATAGGCAATGAAACCTTATATTTGTAATATAAGGAAATGTTAGAATGAAGAATCAGAACATGCCAGTGCTTTCTAGAAGGATCATGCATGACAGTTTCTGTGGGAAATGGAACTTTTGTGCGAAGTACACAAAAAGATATAGAATAAGACAGGTACAAACATCTGAGACTACAGTAAGGGCTATGGAAAAATAGGAGCAGAACTACCTGAGTTGGTCTATCATTTGTCTATCTGATTACACGAACCTTCTAGGGTAGTAAGAAAATGTAGGGGGTAGCGCTATACAGTAGTTAAGATGTGAGCTCCAGAGGCAGAGTGACCCACCTCAATCACTTAACAACTGAATGACTTGGGACTGTTAACTCTCTGGGCCTCATATTTGTTAACTGTAAAAATTGGAATACTCACGCTATGCATCTTGTGGGATCGTGTTGAGATTAAGTGACCTAATATAGATAAACATTTATGACAGTACACTGCACATGCAAGAGTGGAGTAAATGTCAGCTATCATGATTTAGAATACAAGAAGAGTCTTCTTAGAGATGCATAAAGTAAAGAATATAAAATACAATGTAGGATGGAGACAGTCTGGAGGAAGAAGAAAGATAATAGATATAATTGTAAGGTTGAGCAATGTGTACAATCACTATATATAAAGTATTGCACAGTTCACATAGAGGCTAGAAGAAAAATCTCCAGATCAGAGACAATCTTGTTTGAGGACAGCAAAAAAGGAAAAAACGTGTATGAAGAAAGGGAATGACATCCAAAAAAATTAATGAAGGGAAGGCCTAAAATGGCAGTAACTTTTTGTATAGATAGAGAAAACACTCAAGAAAATAAGAGAAACCAGGAAGAAAATAGGAAAATTCAGATGACAACTTAAAGGATGAGAAGAAATAGGTGGCAATTATATTCAATGGAAATTTGGAGTGTTGGGAATAGAAAGGTGAATAGTTGTATATAGATATGATGTTGACAAGTTGGATATTGATCAGTGGACCAGATATAACACGTCCACAAAATTTTTATTAGGGATAAAATATACCTCATGAGGAAAGGGAAGAATTAATTCATTCAGTAAATATTCACTGAGTACCTCTTATGTGCTAGGCCCTTTGCTAAAACCCAGGAATAAAGAAAGAAATAAAATACTGCAGCAAGTATAATGTGGGGTGGAGGGAGAGGGGTATGTATTTGCAAATAGACTGAAAGTTTGTGGCCTCCCAAAATTCATATAATGCAATCCTAACCCTCAAGGTGATGGTATTAGGAGGTGTGGCCTTTAGGAGGTGATTAAGTCATACATGGGATTAGTGTCCTTACAAGAGACCTCGAAAAGCTCCCCCACCTTTTCTGCCACATGAGGTTTTAGTGACAAGATGGCCATCTGTGAGGAAATGGGCCCTCACCAGACACAGAATCTGCCAGCACCTTTAGCCTGAACTTCTCAGCCTCCAGAACTATGAGAAATAAATTTCTGTTGTTTATAAGACACCCAGTGTATGGTGTTTTGTTATAGCAGTCCAAACAGATTAAGATAGTATTTATAGAGGTAAAAATATGGTTCTTTAGGAAAACAAAGAAAGACCACATGGGAAAGAAACTTGGTCAAATTAGAAAGACTAAAAATAGCTATTAAGAGGCATTTTTCCCTATGTATTTATTAGCTCATTCAATATTTAACAATTCCATGCAATAATTCCTAACAGCATCTTGAAGAAAGCATAGTGGTTGGTCAGGAAGACAATGAAGGAAAAAAGGAACTGAAAAGGTAGTGTAGTGACTTGGTATATAGCTGGAATACAAGGTAGATTGAGTTCACTGCCTACATTAGTCCCTCAGAAGAAGGAGGAATTTCTTAAGAAAAAAATTATAGAAAGGAAAAATATATATAGATAGGTAGATATACAGCTGACCTTCGAACAACCCAGGTTTGAACTGCATGATTCCACTTACACGTGGATTTTCACCTGCCTCTGCCACTCTGAGACTGGAAGACCAGCCTCTCCTCTACCTCTTCTTGCTCAGCCCACTCAACGTGGAGGAAACAATAATGAAGACTTTTATGATGCTCCACTTCCACTTAATGAATAGCAAATACATTTTTGTTCCTTATGACTTTCTTAATAACACTTTCTTTTCTCTAGCTTACTTTATTGTGAGAATACAGTGTATAATACACATAGCATACAAAATATGTATTAATCAAATGTTTATGTTATGGGTAAAGTTTCTGGTAAACAGTAGACTGTTAGTAGTTAAGTTTTGGGGAAGTCAAAATTTATATGTAGATTTTCAACTGCATAGGAGGTTGGCATCCCAACCCTCACATTGTTCAAATGTCAACCGTATACACATATATAATACATATGGGTACTATTAATATAATAAAGCAAAATTATGCCATTTAAAATTCACATGAAAAATTATTGGAAAGGAAGTTGGAAAACAGTGCATCGTTATGTTTGCTATATACTCTTCCTTTGCCCCTCTAGGGCTCCCCTCTTCTCTCTCTACTCTTGCCTCAAAAGCTGATATTTAGGAACTACTTCAACTCTACTTCCTGCCCTCTGACTTTTTTCAGGTTTCAGCCAATAGCAGGAACTAGTATCAGACTGGAGGGTGGCAGGAAACAATTACGAGAATATACATCCCTCTAGTTCCATCCCTGCCAGTCCATGGTGTGACAATTGCTATGTTCTTCTGTCTAAGGCCACAGTTACTTCTTACCACTTCCCTCCCTCAGGATGATACATTTTTTAGAAAGTCTGATAAGAGAAGGGGCAAGATCTTTAGGTGAAAGTTGTCGTCATTCCCTCTGCTCCACACATAATACATTGGAATTTAGAACATCCCTATACAGGCCCCAATAGCTTCATTCTCCATCCGCCTTGATACCTTAAAAGAAGACACTTTCTTGGGCACAGCAGCTTCATGAAAACAAATTTGGAGAACTTGAGGATCTTGAAGTGAATCCCTTAATATTTACTTTGTGCTCATACTCTTTCAAAGTCTTAATATGGTGCCAGTAGTTCACATATCCCATTTGAAGATTACTTTCTAGCTATAGTGAGCTACTTGTGATTTATGAACATTCTTATAGCTATATAAAAAGAGCATGGCTACCTTCTCTGCTTTAAAAATCAATTGCATCATCCATTACCTAGAGATGATAAGTCCCCTTGCTTCAACACCTCTAATGGGCTACCTTAACCATGCCCGTTCTTAGTAAAGAGTTCCTTCCTTAAGCTGTTTTCATGCTTGCGTTTTGAGTGTGCCATCTTTTGCTGCCAGAATCCTGACTGCTAGAGGTAATATATTGAGATTTTATGCATCGTGTTCTCATGCTTCTTTGCACTGTTAACCTACCCCACTATTCAGGTAGCGGAATAGCTTTGTGTATAGGAATACATTGATTAATGTGAAAAGCAAACATAGCTTAGAACAAAGAAGTTAATTAAGCCCTTAAGATAAATGATGCTCTTATAAACCACAACTCTCAATTTCAAGAGCCAGAGAAAAGGGTTTCTTGAATTCCAAATGATTGACTTCTCATATCAAGTGTCAAAACCAAGAGAACTACAAATATAGGTTTAATAATAGAAACACTAAAATATTAAAATATTTCAGAGGATAATTTAGAATAGTTCTTCTGCCACTGTGAAGTGGGGAGAATTTTGTCGAGTTCCAAGAGGAGGGGGTGGTGTTCTGGAGACAGACATCTGCCAGAAATAGCAAAGACGACAGATGCAAATGTGAACTTTCTGTTTTCTGCTCTCCACTGGGCTGAGATCCCAGGGTCAGCCTGAAAGAAATTTCACATAGGTTGGGTGAATCTGAGAATAGATAAACTTGCTTGTTCTTCACTTTGTATGGTCTAAGAAGGTTCTGGTGCCTTAGAGACATGTCATCTAATCAGGACCCAAGCAATGGCTGAGGGAGTGATCCAAGCAGATGGTGCAGAGGGCAGAATCCTAGAGTCCTTTATACTCTGCTGCAGTGAAGGAAAGCATCGGACCAGTGTCCTAAGAGGGAAACAGATATGACTAACAGAGAAAAAGGAGGGAAAAAATGATACAAATCATTAATACAAGGCTGTCTGATGTCTGTAGATCATTAGCATGATCTGCTAGTTTAGGATGACAGATCTTCAGTACGACGCCGTTCCTCAACAGAAGCCAGAAGCAAGAGCAGAATGTGGTGTGATGATATGATAACCATCTCCCAGTTCCAGTATGGTAACAGTACATTAGATCCTGGATACATAAGCAAGGAGATGGGATGAGAAGGAGGGGTGGAGGAGGGTGGGGACCTGAATTGGACTTGATATTATCCAAAATGACTGAACTCTAAAGCAAACATGACTGAGTTTCTCAAACTGGCATGTTTAAGTTTTCTTTCACTAGCAGAAATTGTAGTGCATGGTCTATATAATTAATTTATACAGAAATAAATTTCATATTTGTATTTCTTTATATTGTGGATAGTTATAACTGGCAAGCAAGTAGTGATTGACTGAATTCAAGAGTAAAGCAAGTCATTTATAATAAGCAGAGCCATACTTGGAGAAAGGTGCCTGGTTTGGAAATAGGTCTGGATATTTTGGAGAAATTTTGCATGCAAAAGAGGAAATTTTCTGGGCTTTTGACAACAGCATGAACTGGCAGGGTGGATTGCAGCAGGAAGAGAGTCAATGTAAGGACAAACAACTGTGTCAACAATTCTCCTCGATTCTTTAGTTTTGTTCAGAAAACACTAGAGGAGGCACTGAGGAGTATAGAGAAATCACATAGTGCATTATCAAGGTCATTGGATTCTGCAGTCCAGTTAAAGTTGAATCTAAAGGTGATCTAAAAATATGTAAACTTTCTGCCAATCCTGTCACTACACAAATAATGAATGTATCAAAAAGATGGCACCCGGGGGAATTGGGTTTTCAAGTTAATCACAGGTAAAATCAATCAATTTACAACTTCAACCTAGTGCCAGCTCAACATACACTGGGAAGAGTCTGAGTAATGAACCCTCAACCAAGCAGCTAGACATAGGAAAGGGCTTGTGCTTTTTGCAAAATAAACAAAACATATATATTCAGTCTCCAATGTTCTGTTATACACAATTCCCAGAATACAATAAAATCATTCAAAAATATATGAAGAAGCCAAAAATGTATGACAGAATTAAGAGGAACAGTCAAAAGAAGCAGACTCACAGATAAGCAAATTATTAAAATTAGCAGGCTAGGACTTTAAGGTACTATTAACCACATGTTCAATAATTTAAAGAAAGAGATAGATATAATTGATGAAGAGATGGAATACTTCAAGAGAAAAATATAAATTTTGGAATAGAACTGGGTAGAAACTTTAGATCTTCAAAATTCAGTAACAGAAATCAAAATTTTCCTACAGTATTCAATCTGCATGATCCAGTGATAACTCAGTGAAATGGAGGTTAAAACCGAAATGAAATATCCAAAAAACTAAAATTAGAAAGATTTGAATGTGCCAGATAAATTGTAAAGAAAAAGAATTCTCATACATTGCAGGTGTGAGTGTAAATAAAATAGTAAAGCGCTTTGAACAACACTTTGCACATACTAAGTTAAACATACACCTATCCTATGTTCTAGCAATTCTACCCTTGGATTACATGGCCTAGAGAAAAAAGAGCATGCAGCCATGTATAAGATTGTATAAGATTTATTTGTGATAGCCCAAACTGAAAACAACCCAAATGTCCACCCATAATATATATTTAATCACAATTGATTAAAAATTGTGATATATTCATACAATGAGATATTATACAGCAATAAAAAAATTACTGCTACATGTAACTATATGGATATATCCCTAAAACTTTATGTTGAGTGAAAGAAGCCAGACTCAGAAATGTATCTACTATATGATTCTGTTTGCATGAAATTTAGAAAGAGCAAAAAACTAACTTATGGTAACAGATCTTCAGATGGTTGTTATAATACTTCTGGGTGCACAGTTGGTTATTTGCTGGAAAATGGCATACAGAAACTATTGGGGAGAAGGGACATGTCTTGATCTGGGTGGTGGTAACATATGTATAGACACATGTAAAAATTCATCAAGCTGCCCTGAAAATTTGGGCATTTTTCTGTATGCAAATTATATCACAATAAATAAAAGGAGGATACTTTTAGTATGGGTTATTAGAGCAAAAAAAGATGTTTGTAAATTTTCAAGATTATCTAGCTAAATAATAAATAGATCATAAAATAAAGCTAATAACAAAATAATGAATATGATATGCTTAGAAATTATCACAATATAGGAAAATATCTAAGTGATTCCTGGTACCATAGTTTAAGGGTCTCATTTGGAATGGTTTACACAGCCTAGAATCCTGGTGCCCTTATTAGAGTACTTGATCCTCCACCTCCTGACTGTGGGACCTGGATGTAGTAGATTAATCTCTGTGTTTCTATGGCATCATTGTAAAATAGAGATAATAATGATGTCTACTTTATAAGATTATTGTGGAACAAAATGAGAAAATATTATTTAATAGTAGAGTACCCCTGAAAATGAGTAGACTTCAATAAATGTTTATTATTATTATTTGTAGTAGTATTCCAACTTGTATCTTTTTCAGATAAAATATTGGCTAAAAATAGCCTATGTATCTGCTGTAATGAAAGACGGAAATAATAAATAAATAATTATTTCATAGTAAAATATTTCTGGGGACTTATTCCAAAAAAGGAAAAAAATATATTTAAGGAGGCAAACTCATTAAAATTTCTTATATAGAAATATTTAGAAAGGGAGAGTACTTTATACAGATATATATTCATGGATAGACAATTTTATGAACAATATATTGCAAATTTTCACAGAATTGAAGATAAAGATCACGGACTTTAACATTTGATTATGAAAAAAAAATTTTAAATATATACATCCTTTTTGTTCTTCATCTAGTCCTTGTTTACAGAATAAATTCCAAAGTCCTTAGTATGACAGTTTGTCTTTATTTGGCTTTTTTGGAAAAGATGATCCCTGCTTGATCTCTTTTGTCCCAAAGAAGAATTTTCTCTGACTCCACTGAACCCCAGTGCATTTTTCTGTTGTGGTTACTTTACGTGTTTTGCAATAGCTCTTTGCTCTTCTTTCTCTTTTGCTAGACCATGAGTTCCTTCAGGGCAACAGTCCTATTTTAATCAACTTTGTATGACCAGAAATTACTGCAATGATGGGAAGAATACAGTAGGTATACCAAAACCATTTACAGAATGAATAACTATTTAATAGTCTAGATTTAGTAGAAGACAGTGGGGAAAAAATCAGGGAACAAATAGCTGGCTAAAATTATTAAAAACATTCATTCTTCAAATCAATATATATTATGAAGGGCAGGAGAGTCAGAATCTGCCTCAAGGAAGAATGTTGAGAAATAGAGACATAGCAACAGATTTTCATTTATCATTTACAGAGCAACAGCAGCTATTTAGAGCCATTCATCAAAGATTACTTAAGAAAAAAATATTTTTTGATTAAAGAGATTAGCTTCAGGTTAAAAAAGATATTACTAATATTTTTACTACAGTGGAAAGGACAAAGGAAAAAATTCTAAAATCCCATTTTTGAAAATTAAATTCTTGGACACTAGAAATATTAAAATGCATGTAAATCAGAACTATTATGAATCATAAATACAAAAAATAATTTAAAAAACAGAGAAGAGGGTGACACAGATAACAAGGAAGCAATGACAAGATGAAAAATAGTTGGATTTATAATAATACATGTATATATTGTAAATTAGAGTATCAATGATTTTATTTGTTATATTTTATACATGTGTTATAGCTATCATTCTCTTATTTTAAAAAGAAGATTTTCTTCTTATATTTTTAGGTTATTTTATGAACCAGTGATAAACAAAAATACAAAAATTCTGGTTTTACGTATATGTAAATTCTAAGTTCTTTTGAGTTCTTAAAAGTTGCTAGAGACATGAAGCAGCCAATTAAACACACTCTTTTGAGATTAAAGTTTCCATTCAACACTTGTGTCTAATCAAGACTTTTGATTTACATGTACCCGTATCATGTCATTTGCTTCATGCCAGGAATCTTTTCTTTCTGTGAGAGATTAACAGGCAGCTTTATAAAAAGTGTTTTGTGAAGTGCCCTTTATACTTTCTTTCCGTAAGTACACCTGCCTTCTTCTTGAAAAAAAAAAGTAATCAACTCTTAGTCCTTTTCTTTATAGCTAAGTACAGCATTTTGTTTGTTTTGATTTGGTCTAATACTGGGATTGAAGTTTTAAGCTTTGAAGAGAGTATATGTCTTTCCCTGCTTTAATTCCCAGTTTTTAGGAGAAGAAAAGATGAAGCTATTTTCTAAGCATATTGAATGCACAGTAGATTAAAAAGGACCACAAATTCTTTGCAATTATTCCCATTAAGAGGTAGAGTGGAATTCCCCCTCTTTAGTGACTTGCTTAATGAGTAGAATGTGGCCAACTTCTGAAGCAAAATTATAAGAAGTTTCCCAGCCTCTGCTTTGGTATCTTGGAACACTTGCTTTGGAGCCATAAGCTGCCATATAAGAAGCTCAACTACCCTGGGGCAGCCATGCTAAGAAAAGCTCATGTCACATGAAGAGGCCTTGGAGGATATGACATCTTGTGCAGAGAGAAAGAGGGACTAAAAGCACTGAAGTTCCAGACAAGTGAATGAAGATGCCCTCTTACAAGCGGGTTGTCCAGCTCCAGCTATTCCAGCAGATGTTATATCGATCAGCGGAGCCCTTCCCCTATTCCTGACACATAAATGAACAATAAAAGATATTTGTTTTAAGCCACTAAATTTTGGGAATAGTAGGTTATGCAGCAACACCTGATCAGAACAAATGGGAATCCAGTGAAAACTTCTTGAGATATATTTTCAGGATCAACTTTTCTCTCTACCTTAGTATTTTTATCCAGGAAACACTTCAATAGAACATTACATAAATAATAAAATAATTGTTAAATTATAAAGGCAAGAAAAGTTACTCTATTTGCATGTAATAAGGTAACTCAGTGTGCATCCAAAATAGAACCCTCTATCAAAGAGATAACAGTAATAACAAAAAATTTTATATTCTTCAAGTCCATTCTTAATTTTCCCCCAAGCAATGGTAAAGTGTCAGCATTTCCAACCACCTAAAAATTTCTGCAGAACAGTTTGGGCCTTTTTGACCTGGTTGAGAATTGATGAGAGAAGAGGATGTCAGGTGCATGAAAATGACACACGCTCCTGCCATTAGGGGATGCATTAATGTCTCTGTCAAGAGAAAAATCTATCATTTGAGGGATAATTCAAATAAAATTCTAATGTTGAAATTATATTTCAATGGAAAATAAGTCTTTAACAATTTCACTTTCATTTGGGAGCAAATGTTTTTCCTAAATTTGTAAGCATGGGTATTGAACATAAAAATGTCACATTTCTGCCTAAACAATAAAATTCCAAATCATTGTGGATTGCAAAGTAAAAAAAGAGGGAAGGAATAACTGAACTATACAGGTGGACATTATGTTTTTCAGGAGAAAGTTTGGAAGAGCTTTCTAGACAAAACCATTGAGTCAGACTTGCTTCTTTCTTTTCAATGAATATTACATGGCTTCTTTTAGTTTTCTAAATCAATATAAAAATGGGACTTCAAAACCTGATTTCATGGGTATTGACAGGCAAAAGAACTTTGGAAAAAGGAAAAGCAGGCTCATCCTGATAACCAAGGATTAAAAGGAAATAAAACATTTTGAAACAGGAACAGAGAGAAAGTGTGGTTCATTCCCAGCCTAGACAGTAAACCTGTTTCATGCTCTGCACACTGGCATAGCCTATCACATACTGTCAAATCACTGAGGTGATCTCAAGAGGGATGACAGTGGAGTGTCAGGAGGAATGTCCCATGAATATTTTCATGTTTCTTCATAGTGTGAGGTTTCTGAGCAGAGAGTGCTAGCAACCTGGGTTCAAAGATGAATGAACGGCAAGAACACCTTGGAAGTTAAATTCAGATATTTCAGGGAGAGAAGTACAGATTTATCTCCTCTGGAACCATTTGTTTAGATTAAAAAGAGTAATGGTTCTGGAGACCATCACCTTCTTTCTCCAGAGAGAATTTGTTTATATTAGGAAGATTTCTTTCTTCTCTTCAAGGGAGGATAGGCAACTAGGCCAATCATCCTATGAAAGCTCAGGGATTCATAATTTGGGGGTTCTTCTGTGGTACAGACCTCCCTCCCCTTGCACAAACTGGATACATTTGAATTTCATCACATCACCCTCAGGGGATTGGGGTGTGGGAAACCAACACAAGATGTCCTATAAGCAAATAATCAGTCTGTTCTCTATGTCAGAAACCTCATGTTTTCTGTCAGGACAGAGAAATATAGATATAAAAACTTTAGAATGCAGTCTGTGGGGTAAAATCCCCCACCCTTGCAGTGAATGCAATGTTGTTTGAGGTGTGGAGCTCCTTGAGTCAACTTAATCAAGTTTCTATCCTTATTCTTTTCCTGTAATATCCCCCAAATAAAAATATTTCAATAAAGTTAGTGTTATTTGTCGGAAAATATCATTCAAAATAAACATTAAGCATTTACTTTTTAAATAGAATTGCACTAAATTTTATCTGAACCCCAAACTGTGCATTAGCAGAATTTGGGAACAAGGGCGGAATGGTCACTGGTGGCACAATTATTTCTGTCACTTATGTGTAATAGATGAGATCGTTGGGGATGAGGTTCAGGTTTTGCCAACTTTACATCCCCAATCCTGGCACAGTGCCTGAGGTAGTTCTCAGTAAACTTTAAAGGAGATAAATCATATTAGTAGTTTATCCTGACACAGTTTGCACGTGGTACCAGAAAGCCATCCCCAAATCTCATTATAGATTTTAATGTAATAATGGAACTAATATAACCTGTAATCCAACCACATTTAGTATACTCATCATGAAGAAATGTTGCCATGATAGAAGAATAATGGTCTGCATGGAGGTGAAAACAGAAGTGGGAAAAGACATTTCATCAACTTTTGAGAGACTGGCAGACTAGAATTGTCTAGGCTGCTTGGTAGTAATAAGCTTATGGTGAAGAAGGCAGAGCTGGTCTGGAGCTAGCAAAGGGCAAGGTGAAAGTCATACATCAAACAATTTGCTTTTGTATAACCCCATTCTCTTTTATTTATACATATATTTGTGATGGATTTAACATATGAATTAGCCATTAGTCATTAGCTGTGGCTAGTCACCTTTCAATTGTTTACTTAAAAGATGCTGCCTTTGTGTACTACTTCTCCAGGTTAGTTGTAAAGTTCAAATACTTGATGTTAAAAAAAACCAACAACTGTGTAACTGGAGCGAGATCAAGACGTTGCAGGCTTGTGATCATTTCCATTCTCTTTTGTCTTTTTAGCCTGACCACTAATCACTGATGCACATTTGTGAGAATGCAGGTTTTCATACTTGCTCTTGCATAGAATGCAAGTTTTTAGTTTGCCCTAGTACATATTTTATAAAATGTAGTTTAATAAATTCTGTAGTTGAAACAGGCCAGCATATTTTACCCTCTAAAAAATAGCTGATATATGCACACTAATACTATTATTCAAGTGACAGTTACTATATGACTAAAACAGGAATATAGTAACACACATTGGGTGAATGGCCTACATTTTCCTGTAGCAATGGAAGGGTGAATGTTATCATCTAAAATAAAAGCTCATGGCCTAGGGAGGTACTTGCCCTTGGAAAATAGTCATCTAATTACCTGCTTAGTAGAGGCTCCTCTACCTATCAGTCCCACATATTTTGATGGCAGTGTTTCTTAAAGTCACCCATTTTGATTAATTCTAAACCTGTGCTAACCAGACAACCTTTTTTCCTAAGTTTTGATTTCAAGAGGGCTTTGCATATTGGAAAGATAATAACACAGGGCCAACCAATATGTCCTTGTGAATTAATCAGGAACTGTTATCTTTGTATCAAAGACCCTATTGGAATTCTGTACCTGGTAAGATTTGCTAATGCAGATCAATCCGTCTCAAAGTCTGCTCTAAACCCTTTGATGAGGTGGAGTCCTGAGCCTGCAAGGATCACTGACAGACCCCAGAGCTGTCCAGGTTCCACAGAAATGCAGAACGTTTTAAGTCACAGTCCTAAAATTTCAAACAGGAAAGATTTGAAGTACGGATTAAGTGACAATACAAGGACCACCAGAGACACGATTTATTTTCACATTCTAGAAGGAAAAAAACTACTTTGAAAAAGAGCCTCTGCCACAGTTGTGCAGAGTAGGGAGAAGAAAAAAATAAGCCATATTATCCTTGTTGATACCCTGAGGGACACTTTTAATTTGGGGTTTGGTCTTTTGGGTTTTGTTATCATTATGGGGGGAGGTATTTTTTCCTACATTGCTTAGTATTGAGCAAATATTCAGCTAACAGCAAAGATGAAAACTTGCTGATGCATGGGCAAGGAGTAAATGGGGTAAAATGATGAATGACCCAATATGTGGTAAAGCTCCAAGTCCACAAGGTTAAAATAGATAAAATGGAGAATTAATAGAGAAGAGAGATTAAAGGGGGTAAGGGGTACAGAAGACAAAAATGGAGAGAAGGACAAATGAACTGAGCCTGAGATGCCCTCTCTAATCAGGTTCATGCTCTTGGCATTGAGATCCCTGAGCAAGTAAATGTACAAGTCAGCCAGTCCTTCTAGTGCCCGAGGGCACAGCACTGAGCAAGACAGATACAGAGTATTTCTGTTCTTATGAAACATATTATTTTTGAGAGGAAGGAGATAAGTATATACCAGATCCCTTGTAAATAGAATATTCCATATCTCAGGTGTATGAGATTCTATATCAGAAATGATTATCTGATGGGAATAAACAATGAGGTAAATGAAAATAACTTGGAGGGGGTGGCAGAAGAAGCTCGTTATGACTGGGTGGTTAGAAAAGTCTCTCTGATGAGGTGACACTTGTGGTGAGACCAGTATTATAAAAAGGAGCCAACTGTAAGAAAATCTAGAAGACAAACTTTCCAAGCGCAGGGAAGAGCAAGGGCAGAGATGCAAAGGTGGACGTGAGCTTGGCATGCTTCAAAGTCCAAGCAGAGTCTGCTGTGATGGGACCAGAAGAGACCAGGGTGTGAGTGAGAAGACAGAGAAGCAGCCCCCTCACCTCCTGCAGGTCGTGTGGGGCAGGTTTTATATGCCAGGGTAAGTAGTTTAGGTGTTGTCCTAAGTAAATTTGAAAAACTTTAGAGAGTTTTAAGAAGAGACATAACATTGAAACCATCCATGATCCATATCCTGCTTGTTTTTGGAGTTTTATAACATGCTAATTTAAACAGTAACTTGATCCTTCAAAAGTCAGTGTATTCTTCCAGAAATGGAGACTAAATATTCTTAAATGTTATTTTAAAACAAAGATGAATGCATTGATTTGTGAGGCAATTTCCACTTTGCAGTTTTTTCAAAATACATTGATTTTTTAAACTGTATTTGGCTTCATGTAGAAAGCAAAAGGAGACTGGAACCATAGTTTTTGATCTACTTTGAGATAAATTTTTTTGTAAAAAAATTACTGTTTCAAACATATTTTATGAAATATCCATGGAAAAAGTTATAAATGTATAGCAAAATATTATACTAGTATGATATCTTCCATTTCTAAAGATTCTGAAGAAATCAATCAGAATAAGCAATGAATTCAGCTGTTCTGCCCCTGTGAAGGAGAGACGGTCACCCAGCACAAGAGAAATAAAGGAGCCACAGGTTAGAGTTCCTGGTTTAGGAAGAAGTTGCCTCCTAAAGCAAGAAATACTAGTATTACAAGAGCCAAGGAAAAAAGAGAATACAGAAAATATATAAAAGCACAGGAAGAAAGAGGAAGAGAATAATATCCTCCTTAGGAAATTCTGCTTAAAGATCTTCAATTTCCATGCAGTTATTTATTTATTTATTTATTTTGGTAAAGGAATTTAAAGCTCAAATTTCTTTTCTGAGTAGAGAATGATCATAGAAATAATAACCGCAACTGACTCACAACAAGACTTTTTTTTTTATTACCAAAAATGTTGTTGTAAATTGTGCTAGAATATCTGCTTTTTCATAAATGAACTTGGCACTTTGCCATATTTCTCAGTCAAAAGTTATTTCATTAAATAATAATAATAAAATAATAAATTAAAAATATCCAGTAGCTATTAGAGTAGAAACAATGAATCATGCATCTTAGAAGCATAAACTAATAGGTTTGATAAACTTATTTATATTTACTAAAGAAGTAAGCTCAGTGAATTATGCATTTTAAAAACATTTGAGCATGTGATTTCATCCCAAAAGATATGCATTCTCTGGAGTTTTAAAGCCTTTCTCGTAGACTATGCCCTACTATCTAGGAGTCTCTTTTTCATAATACACTAATTCTCTATTTTAGGATGTTTTATTGTGAAAAAATCATGAATTGTGGCATTATGGACAATCCAGTCATTTACTGTAGAATGATGCTGTTGAGACAGTGGTTTGAAGACTGTGAGAGGTTATCCTGGCATATTGTCTCAAGTAAGGCATTAGTGTATGTTTGCTCAGCAAAAGAAATAAGGAAGGAGGGAGGGAAGAAGGGAAGGAGAAAGAAAGGAAGAAAACTTTTCTGCCAGAAGTATTCTGCCATCATTGACATGATACCAGTATAAATACATCACAAACTTGCTCAAAGAGTTCCCTGCGGACTCTTTAAAGGTCGGAGGGTAGATATATACTCCATCTTGCCTAATTTACTGTGTACTGGGGAACCTCTGTGCTCTGGACACAGATGGACATTTTAGGCCCATCTGCAGCAGAATGAAACAAACCCATTTGAGCTGGATTGAGTCCCAGCTCAAATCTAGACATTTTAATTTTGGAGAACAAAATGAATCTCTCTGAAATGTATTTTGCTCATCTGTAAAATGGGGATAATTGTACCTACTTTAGAATTAATGAATCTCAAAGGAGACAATGTTTCTTGAGTAACAGCACAGAGTAAGTAAGCACTTAATAAATACTAGCTGCTAAAATAATAATAGTCACATAACATAAACTCCTCACTTTGCTTTTTCCCCTTATTAAAGCGGCTTTTTGTAGGAATCAACAAATAGGAGGAGTGTTTGCAAAGTGACCTTTCCCTAAATTAACTGCACATTGGCTAAGGGACAGGTATACAAGAAAAGAATGATAATTAGGAGCAATAGTAGTTTCCTTCCATTTTTATCACAAGCCCTCTCTGAGCTCTTAGGTTTATTAAAAGAAATCTGTTTGTCTTATGTAGAATATAAAAATATGAACATTATTGATATTAGAAAAATATAGTGAACTATACAACACAATTATCTGATATTCTTAAGCTCAATATAATAATGGCTTATCATAAAATATTACAAAATATATATAAACTGATATCCTTCATTACTAATTATTTGGTTTTCAAAAGCAAAATAGTTTCTAAAAATACACATTTATTAAGATTTATTCATGACAGATCTTCCTTTAAATTAATGAATAATTAATTCAGTAAATATTTTGATGCAATACTTTTTTCATTAAAGTACAAGCCTTAATTTAATGTTGAACAGATTAACTGAGAAATGGGAAACACTTGAGAAGTTTCAAACTTCTCTGCCTTGTCTTTCTCTAGTCTAAATACTCAAGAGGCTATGAGAAAAGCCTCTGGGATTCTAGTCGACTCACAGGGAGGAGAAATAAATTCCAGCACATTTTAAATAGGGCAGGATTACTAATGAAAAAGAGTTAAAAATGTTATGTTAACTTCATACTTCAAGCTCATGAGTTATATAATAGTAACTTCTCAAAACCAATACCAGAAACTTGTAGTTTAAACTGTATATAGATTGTATCAAGTAGTTCCTAAGTTAGGGAGACAGGGAGGAACTCAATGGCAGAGTAAAGGAAGGAAAATACATTTTTTTTAAAAAGTAGGTCATCAGCATATTAGAATGGTACGAAAACTGGGAGGTAAAAGAAAAAGAAGAAATTAATGCATTTTCTTAGTACTGTATCTTTAACATTTTATTTATCTCCTATTAAGGATTTTCCTTTTGGAAATAGGTATTGGAACTGCTCTGATGGGCATGAGAGGAAAAGGGAAATAAAACTAAGGGTGATTGGGGTGACAGACTGTTTAGTAGATAAGATATAGAAAGTTATTGGGGGGGTGGTAAACCCTACGCTCAAAGGTGTTTATTTTTGTTTTTATATGAACTTTTGGCCCTGAGTTATTTTTGGCTGATGTCAAGTTGAGCCTTTGATGCAAGAATCAAAACACAAGAATTGAGGCAGATTCACATTTTGGTGTTTGAAATTCAGCTATTGATCTTAGACTCCATTTGTTACATACATATACTTCTCCCACTTGGATAAAATAAGAAAATGTGGTTTTTGTGGGAGTTTGGATGATAGGAGTTGGGGAAGAACTGAAAAAAGGATGAAGGAGAAAAGTCCCACAGGAGGAGGCCCGATTGTATGAGAGTTTTGTTTCCAGGTGATGCATGTTTTCACAGTCTTAGAGCTTGTACTTGACAGTTTTGTTCCCAAACAACTTCTCAATAAATATTTGCTAATCAGTTAACATTACAGATAGTGCAAGTATTGTAGCTTCTTTTTTGTTGTTGTTGTGTTTTTTTCTGTTGGAAGTCACTCTTTTTATAATAGGACCATTTTACATACAATTTTATCATTCTAATCTTATGTTCACCACATTCTCCAGAATTGGTCCTATAAATAAAGACTAGGGTAGGGTGGTAAAGCAATAGCACAAATGTATACCCATGCATAATGGGTAATCAAAACTGAATAATCTCAGCTTTTATACCAGCCCGTGAACATAATACATATCGATTGAATTTAATTGAAATAAAATTCTACATGGAGTAGAATCCTAAATATGGCTCAGTCCTCTTCAGCTTCTGAGATCAGAAAGGAATACAGGAATGGACAAGTGGATGTCAAATTGAACTTGATAATAGAATATCCTGGCATCTTTGCACCAGTTCCAGGTGGTTTGCTACTTGATACAGATGCTGACTGTATCACTACCTGGGGGCATGAATCATTGCTGGTGCCTCACATCATCCCCACCATCTGTTGTGGCAAACTTGGCAGCATGGCTAGCATCTGAAAGAGGCTGTGGGGCAGACAGAGGCAGAACCACACTGGCGTATTTGGGGGCTTCAACCAGGCTCCACTGTTTCCACTGCTTGACAATGGAACGTCTAAGAGGCTTGTGGCCTCAGCACAGGCAGAATACTCTAATACTGTATGTGTGACAACGGTTAGGATGTTAATAAGAATGGGAGTGGGGAAGGTAGGCAAGTCAGCAGCACTAAGAACTGATAACAAATCCCTTTATTGCCCTAAGGACACCGTTTTGGCCATTCACCCTGTAATGTCCATAATCCCAGGCTACTTCTTAAAGAGATATGCCTTCAGTAATTAAGCACAAATGAGAGATTAAGTTGACAATTCTCCAGACTGCTTCCAGTCCCCTCTTAGAGATATCACTAAGGCAAAGCACACTAGATTCCTATGACTTGCTGGGCCACAGGTGCAGTGACTCAGAAAGCAGGAGGTGGCAGGTAAATAAAGGTAGCTTGACCACATAATGTATCGAAGCCTTCGTTTCCCCATAAACATCTCATCATCAGGGCCCATATAGAACTACAAATATTTTGTTGGCTATTTATATTTTTCTTGCATAAACATACTTTCTGTTGGGTGGGGAGAGGAGAGACAGCAAGTCTCTTTCTAGGTCCAGGTCTACCGTAGGATATTTCCTCCAGGACAAGGCAGTCCCAGCTGAGGACTCCACAGGGCTGGCAGCACCACAGCCTCTTATCTGAGCAATCCAGATCATTAGAAGGAGACCTCATCTTCTGAGCCCCACTCCTGGAGAAGGAACTGCCCACGGCTAATCCGAAAATGAAACCAGAGTAGCCCAGCCATGAGGCTGCTGTCTAGAGATGTATTCCAGCTTCTTTATGCTGAAAACAGAAGGACATTATAATTTAGCTTTCCAGTGAGTATTTATTCTCTTGGTTGGACTATTAGCCCACACATGTGGGTATTTCATTCCTGTAGTTTCAAATCTATTAACTAGGCATAATGGGCTTGACTCTTTAATTCAGAAATATCTCAGTACTGACAAAGTTGTTTTATGCCAAGTCACTACGAGTAAAGTGGCATAAATAATCAAGTCATTATGTGGTGTGCTCATCAGTGTGGATAGATTCTGCACTCAGCTGGCTGAGACGATATAGAAGGGTTACTTCTGGCATCAGGAATTCTGAGTAGTCTTGTCCTGGCTGAAGTCCGGTGGCTTGTGACCAGGTACACCGAAAAAAATCCTTCCTTTACCTGACATAGTGCTGCACAGAAAGGTCTAGCAAAGTAGTAGAAGCCTGAGATGAAAGCCCAAGAAGGCTCTAAGTCAACAAAAATGAGCAAACTTAGCTCTGTCCAGAATGAACATTCAGCAGGAGCAAGCTGAATGGTGTCAGCTGGACCTTTGCTCCCCCATTGTTTTCCACATCACTCCAACAACTGAGAAGCCACGATGGAGAATGGAAACACAGCTGCTTCAGATTCAGACAGCATTTTGCTTAAACCTTAACTCTATAGCATGCCAACTGTGTAAACTCAGGACAAGTTACTTCATCACTTACGGCCTCAGTTTCCACGTCTGTTTAATGAAGAAAATAATATCAATATTCTGAGAGCTGTTGTGAGGATTAAACTTAAAAGGAAAATACAAGCAAAATGCATAGTGTGGTGCTGAATGGACAGTAGATGATCAATAAGATGCTATTGAAGGTTGATGGAATTGTTATTGGGGTGACATTTAGACAGAACATCCACAGACATCCAAATTCCGCAACATTTAGACTACTGCTCCTGCATATGTTGTGCTTCTGGTTGTGTACACGATGTGTTGCCCTTTAACCTTAAAGGCATTTAGGTAATAGATACTACACAGAAAAACCCTCAATTTTACCAGCATCCTCTTATATGTCCAGTCAGGGAATACTGTATTGCCTGAAAAAAAAAATTAGAAAACCTTAACGCAAAATTATATAACAGATTTTAAATGCACCTATATTAATTATTCAATATTGTGTTTATATGTGTAATTAGGTTGAAGTGAGATCTCTGTATTCTCTTGTTTCATCAGTATAGTTTCATGAGTATTACAAAGAATCCCACTTCATCCCTTGGCAGCTGCCTCATAACTCTCTACGATTTGGAATGTTTTAAACTACGCCTTTACATTTACTCCTCAGTAAAACTCTCCCTTATTTCATTTGTCTAAGTTAAATATCAGACCCTGATTTCTTTCCTTCCTTAATAAAACAATTAACAATTATTATTTGGTAATAGATCTTCCCAAATGACTGTCTTTACTGCATGTTAACATATTTACTGTTCACGAAAATAAAACCTGCAGAAGAGCTAAGTCATTGTAATACAGAAAACTAAGCTATTAAAGTGAGTGCTTGTGAAGGCCAGAGACATAATTATTAGAGCAGAGATCAATTCTGAATTGTTGGCCCTGTCAAGATTAGCATTTTAATATCTAAAAATGCCATTAATTCCTTTTAATGAATTTGACATTATTAAGATTATATGTTATAGTTAAGGAGACTGTCATCATGTTTGTCCCAATATTAAGCAATGATATTTTTGAGGCCCCCAAAATGTCTTCACTAACAGAGGTTGTCACCATGTAAGGAACTCATTACCGAGGCAAATGCTATGTGGCCTCATGCCATTCAGCTCAAAATAATGGCAATAATTTATGACAATCACTTTCAAATCAATTTTGATGCAAATTATTTTCTCATTAGGTAGAAACAGAAAATCAAAGTGCAGAACAGTATGGACAATAACTACATTTTGTGTACAAAGGATAAAAAACAAAGTATGTGCTTTAGACACTCTGGAAAGACATGCACACAAAAACATATATACCCCAAATGGTGGTCATGTTCCAGGGGCAGATTTGGGTGGATGGAGAGTGGGGCTGGTAGTTGTAAACATCTTAAGATTTTGTTTGATTTTGGAACCATGCAAATGTATTACCTACTTACGCAATGAAATTTTAAGAATATGCCTTTATAGGATCTTCTTGGATATGTATTAATTTTCTCTTACATTTCTTGAGTCTGATTATGCTTTTCTAGAAACTGGACACCATTGATTCAGTTCAAAGAAAGAATGATATGTGAAATTAAATGAGATATTTCCCTATGTGTTTTTTATACTTACAAGATTGGTTTTATATTCATAATTTCCCCAGTGATTGTTGTATCTTTGAAAGACCTACCAACCCAGTTTCTAAACTGGTCTTAGGTCAGCTTAATACCAAAGCTGAAGAGATTGAGAAGGAATGCTTTTCCTGGACTGTAATTATTGAGTAAAGAAATTGCTCATTTTAATCACTTACGAAGGCTAGGTTTTAAAGCACAATAATACAAACATCATACCCACAATACTTTGTTAACTGCAGCCTGTGCAGCAAGCATGTTTTAGTGCATATGACCATTAAGAAATATATCAAATGTGACTAAAAAGAAACAACAAAACTTTTCAGTGTTTTTGAAAAAGAATACTGTTATACCTGTGTTTTATTATAAATAAACAGGTTCTGTCATATTTTATCTTCTTGCCAGCAAATGAAGGACATTGTTTCATAAAGCTTCTAAAATGTACATGAATATTTAATTAAATCATATTTCCTTGAGAAAATAAAGTTCATTCGCATTTTATAGCAGACAGTTGTGAGGAGTTCATAATTGTCATAAGACCAGGGTAGCCAGTACCGGTTGCTTGTGGAACAAAACTCCTCGATTTTTAAAACTTTTTTTAAAAAATAAACATACAATCATAGGTGTTCATTTACTTTAAAAATTCTAAAGATGAAGAAAATTATTGTCTATATATTTAAGTCCTTGTATAAATTACAAAACTCAAGTTTATGTTACAGAGTCCCTTCCCCATAGGAAGCATAAAGCACTTTTGTGGTACCTTTCACCAGTAAATACTTGTATCACATTGAATTTGACAAACAAAATAAAAGTCGATATTGCATCTTTAAGCCCCCAAGAGAACATTCTTCTAAGCTGTCTCTTGTGATGAATGAGCTTCAAAAGTCATTTGATCACCATGATTTAACTCAATCTCAAAAATAAAGATAAAAAAGTAATACACATATTGACTTCAGTAGAAATCTGAAACATCAGTGAACTGCAGACTCTTCTTGCTTGAGGTCAACAAACATCCCTTGGAAGACAACCAAGAGTAGTTTAAGACCAGGACAACAAAATAAAATTATAACAATAATAATAATAATAAAAATAATAAAATAAAAATAACAATGATCAACAATGAGGTAAACTCCCCTTAAAAAAGGCAATATGTGTTGCCTGGACTGTCAGGAGAGAGTTCGATTGTACCTGACACCCAAATGTTTTTCTAACCAGAGTTCAGCCAGTTGCATGGTTGAGGCAAAAGTACTTGCCTTGGATCCTAAGCACATCTTATACTGCTTAGGGTCCAAGTTAGGATCACAATGAACTGGATGGAAAATATGCACCACTCCCACTTCTTGACTTCTGAAGGGCCTTAAGCCAGATAGAATAACTTTATTATAGAGATCTACATCTTCCAGTCCCCAGCCTTGTATTGAGGTATCAAATCCACCTGCACCCAGAAGATCACTTTTGTAAATACAAGTGATTCCATATCCATAGTCTCTCCAAAATCCAGTCTTCTTTGAGAATACAAAGTCATCATCAGTGGGAGGATCTCCCCCATTGGTTACCTTTGGGTCATACTGGCTAAAGATGATTGGGTAGTACACCTGTTGTCCCTGAATTGTATTGTCTCTGCATCGTTGGAGAAAGTCTCCTCTGAAGATCAAGTCAACATCACAAAATAGCAGCAAAGTATCATTGTCAAACTGAGAAGATGCCATTTCAAGACCAAGACCTCTGGAAAACTGTCCTTTCATAGGAATCAGGGTCATTTCTGCTTTGGGGTACTTGTTCTGGTATCCTTTTATCAGCTCGATATGCTTGGTGGAATCTTGGCCAGAGTCGCTACTGAAAAGGATGATGACCAGCTTTACATTCTGCTTTGGAATAAGACACGTGTTTTCAAAGTTCTCCATGAATCTCAAGAAAATGTCATACCTGCCAATGAGAGGAACGAGAATGTGTATTTTCTTTTCACTGTGCCCTCCCATTTCTTTGGCACCTTGAAAAGAAGATAAGATCTTTAAAGAATTAGATATGAAGGAGAATGACTGAGTGTCGCTGTTAATACTCTCCACAAGACTGTTGACATCTAGCTCTTCAGTTTCTCTGAAGAAAGGCTTGCTGAACAACTGCTGAAGATAGGCATGACGCCTCACCGGCACAGTTAGCTTCCTTCCCTTGTGTCTTTTGTATAAGAGCAGTAAATCCAAAATGTATTCCACCCCATGCATGGGATTTACCCTGCGGTAGCCATACTGAATTTCCTTGAAGTCAATGAGCCGTCCTCTACTCCTGGCGTTCTCGTTGATCATCTCCATCACCTGTAGGACAGTGTCATCCAGCGCGGTTCTCAAAATGCTATTGATGCTCTGTCGAGGAGGCTGGTTCTCAGCTGCTGAGTAAAGGAGCTTCCCCGTCAGAAACTCCCATTCTATCACTTCATTTCTCTCCCGAGGCTGGAAGTGGTTGAAAGAAGGCAACACTCCCAGCTGCTGGTCTTCTTTGCTCACTTCGGTGTTACTGAGCCTGCTCATCAGAGCGCTCTCCCTGTGGAGCTGGATGGTGCGGTAGCGAAGTTCAGAAATTTTGCGGCTGAGCATATAATTATGCAGCCTGTATTGGTACGCAGGCCTTTTGTTGGGATGAAGTGTTATGGCTGCATGGATTTTGCTATTGTGAAGGTCTTGGATATAACCCTTCCGATTGTGTTCATAATTTTCATGGAACAGTTGTTGCATCTGAAAAGTAAAAGGAAATCAAGATGTTAGATTAATTTAAAAAGAAAACCAGCAATAAACTAAAACATTTAAATTAAAATATTTGATAAAAATTATTTGTATTGTATTTCATAACAAACATGGTTTGCAAAATTCATATTCAAAAGAAATTAAAATAGTTTCATTATGTTTTCAATTGACAGATAAAATTGTATGTATTTATTGTGTACCACATGATGTTATGAAGTATATTTACATTGTGGAATGACTAAATCTAGCTAATTGGTATATTCATTCCCTCACATAGTTATTTTTGTCATGAGAACACTTAACATCCATTCTCTTAGCATTTTTAAAGAATACAATATATTGTTATTAACTATAGTTATCATGTTGTATAATAGATCTTATTCTTTCTATCCAATTGAAATGTTGTATCATTTGCAAATCATACGACATCTCCCCAATCCTGTCCCGCAAAGACCCCAGCTCTTGGTAACTGTCATTCTACTTTCTAGTTTTATGAGATCAACATTTTTAGTTTCCACATAGGAGTGAGATCATAAACATCAAGTTCATAGGTTCAAATACTTCAAACTAACTTCCACCTATGTATTTTGAAATAAAGAATCTTTCTATTCATTCTGAAACAAACCCAAAATATCAAAGAAAACAAGAACTGAATATGCCCATAACCCCAAAACAGATCACTGAGAGGAAGAGAGGTAGAATGGGTACAGCATGGAATTTCCACACTTGGGGATTCACCCTAATGATTAGAACCAATGACCTGTTGCTTGGAATGACAATAACAGGCTATTTGTCGGAAGAGTCCTAAATTTTATTCCATATCTTGACATACCATCTTTATAGAGTAAGTACTTGGTAAGTTAAGGTGGAACAGAAGCTCTACTGATCTACACTCCTGATATAAAGTATCATGTCCAAAATTAGACGTGCCTGACATCCTTATGAAACAGAAAGGCTTTCTGCTAGTCTAGAACAAATTCACTAACTCGAGCAGAAACAAAATGAGAAAAATCCACAGTTATGAGAACAAAATTCAAACTGCCAGCTGACTCTTCCTCCTCTGCCAGTCAATCAAGAAACCTCTACCACATCCATTCAAGAGAAATAACAATGAAGAAGAAGAAGAGGCAAAAGAGGGAGGAGGAGGATGAAGAGGAGGAGGGTAGCCAGCAGAAGCAGCAGCATGAGATGTCTGCAAGTACGAATATGGAGAAAGTAATATTGTAAACTTAAGAATAAACATCAGAAGCAGGTAAAAATTATACACAAATCAAAAATATTGAGGAAAATACAGCCTCTCCAAAAATAAAAAGAATTCAAGGAATAGATAAATGAACTTAAAGAAGATAAAAAAAGTAAAATGGCAGAGCTAAGGAAAGAAAGGGAGAAAATATAAAATCACTGAGAGTCATATTGCAAGAAGCATAAAAAGAGATAAAGAGATTTGTGACATAGGAAGAAGAGACTTGAGAAAATTTAGCAAAGTAATAGAAATATAAAATAAAGGTTAAAGTTTGGAAAAAGAGTGCTCTTTTAAGTAACTAATGCTAGGTCAGTTAGATGTTCATATGGTGGAAAAAAGTAAAAACAGATGCCCTATAACCCCACATGGATAGATAGTTAATATAAATATAAAAGGTTGTTTTTTAAAAAAAAAGGCAAGCTGCGTGCAGTGGTGCCTGTAGTCGCAGCTACTTAGGACGCAGTGGCAGGAGGATCACTTGAGCCCAGGAGTTCAAATCCAGCCTGGGCAAAATAGCGAGACTCTGTCTCTAAAATTAAAATAAAATAATAAAATAAGATTTAAAAAGATTAAAAAAAAAGTTTCTAAAACTTAACACATGAAAATGCCTGCATGACTCTTGTGTAGGTGAAGATTTGTAAACAGGACATAAGGTACCAACCATAAAAACAGATTGATAAATTGCATTACATTAAAATTAAGAACTTTGTTCCTCAAAAACACCATTAAGAGAATAAAAAAGATCAACTACAGAGTGGGAGATGAAATTTTTAATAGATCTTATGAAAAATGACTAATACCCAGAATATATAATGAACTTGTACAAATCAGTAAGGAAGAAGGATTTGTCCCAGTTGAAATATGGGGGAAAAGAAACACAAACAAACAAAGAAGTGAATAGGGTACTTCACAAAAGAGAATATGGGAATACTTAACAAACATACAAAAACATTCTCTACTTCATTTATCATCAGGGTAATGCAACTTAAACATTATGGATCCACAAGAATGGCTAAAACTAAACAAATTGATAGTACAATACCATGCATTGTGTCAAAGTAGTAAAGGATTTGGAACTCTCATACACTGCTGGTGTGAATGTAACGTTGTTCAACTACTAGTAAAAACAGTATCAACTAAAATGAACATACATATTATCTGTGACCCAGTAATTCTACTCTTAGATATATGCCCAATAGAAAAACATACATACACCTAAAATATATATATGTAAGAATTTCCATGGCCTCATTATTCATACTCCAAAACTGAAAGCAACCCAAATGTACATCAACAGTAGAATAGAAAAACAAATGTATATTCATGTAATGTAAAACAGTACATCAATTAAATGAAATACAACTATTCACAACAGGGATGAATCTCACAAACAAGCAAAAGAAGCCATATAACAAAAGAATACATATTTTGTATGATTCCATTTATATGAAATTCAGGTAAAGCTAACTATCCTATTAGCTGTTAGAACAGTGATCAAGAATCAAGAGGAATAAGCTTCTGGAGTGCTGGTAATATTCTTTTATTTATGCAGGTGGTGGTTACATGTGTACATTTGATTTGTGAACATTCACTGAACTGCTACTTAAGATATGTGGTCTGTTATACTCCAATTAATAAAGGACTTTATTTTGCAAGTGTGCATATACATGCAGATAGAATTAGGTATGTACATTAAATGTGTGTAGATATGTTGGGTGCATAAAGAGAAAGAGAAAAGATATCAAAGAGGTTTTCCCAGAGAAGGTGAACTAAGAAGGGAGTAAATAGACTAATATTATGGCAGATTCTTTACCCCCAGTGTTTCACCTGGACCTTTTCTATACTCAGAAAAATTTTTATAATCAACATCATTTGACTTTGAAGAATTTATAACAGTAGATATTTCAAGAAGGATTTGGGACTTGACTCAAGATGCAGTAGTTTGGTTGCATCCAGTATCTTTTTTTCTGAAAACACATGCCAATTTTTATTTGAAACTTTGATCAATGTTAGGTCAAATTAAATCTATAATTTGTGGGGGGCTATTATATCTTCATTTGTGTAGTATTAATTTTTTTTACCTAAAGTTGCTTCAATATTTTAATTTATATAATTTTCCATGTTTTTGTCTTTATATGCAAGAGGTAAAAAAAATTCTGATTACATATAGACTACTAATTAATTACACCATCTCTAAAAAGTATTGGCTATCTGAAACTATTCTTTCTTAAGGCATGCTTTATATTACTAAGAAAAGGGAATATGCTAAATTAAATTAGAAACATTCCTCCGAGGTTAGCTGTTAATTTGTAGACTTGCCCAGCTCCTTTGGTGATATTAAAGTGATTAATGCTGCACAATTTGATAAAGATGACATTTATTTATATACTAATATCTTAGTATTGAAATGCCTAACTAACATATATCACTTCAGCTCAAGCTCTCTATATAGTGCTTATCTTTCAAATATCTTCCTTTGCAGAAATACCACAAGCAGAGGAAATACAGTGGTGAGGAAAATCCTTAAAAGTAACACATTCAGGCTGGGCATGGTGGCTCACGCCTGTAATCCTAGCACTCTGGGAAGCTGAGACAGGAGGATAGCTTGAGCCCTGGAGTTTGAGGTGGAGGTTGCAGTGAGCTGTGATGATGCTACTGTACTCTAGCTGGGGCAATAGAGCAAGACTCTGTTTTAAAAAAAAAAAGTAACATATTCATACATACTTCAGGTAGTATAGTAATAATGAGAGTTTCTTGAGTTTATGCCCTATTTTCCATTAAGCAGCACAGAGAATATCCAAATTTTCTACTTTTATATGTAGGGAGGTCCAATCTATACAGGATAGATAGCAGAATGTTTACAAGCTTGGTTATGGAATTAGGCTATGGATTTGAATACTAGCTTCATCATTTCTAAGCCTTTTCCTAGCCAATCAGTATAAATCTTGGTCCCCTTATCTATAAAATGGGAAAATGTCAAATACCCAAATGTATATTAAAGCATTATTAAATAAGAACAAACTATATATAAAGTACTTAGCATTGTGTCTGGCACACAGAAAACACTCAATAAATAATAGCTGTGTGTAAGTAACAGTTCAAAGTGGTTAAATTATCTAACCAAGAGTCCACCATGAGTAATGAGATTACAACCAAAACTAGAATTCTCATGATTGTCAGTTTTGCTACTTATCAGTATACATTTTGAATGTAGCAAAACTGTTCTAAGAAAAAATGTTAAATTTATTTTTAAAATTATATTAACTTGTTTGAAATAATTCAGAACCTCTCTAATTTAAGTTGGCTTCTTCTCCTTTAAACAATTATCAGTTGATTTCATGGTAACTCCAGAGCCTTATACTGAAAAGGAAAATCATTTCACAATAACAAAATCATAGCAGCAATGAACATCAGGGTGTCCCAACTGATCCCAATGCTTTAAGTGTATCACCCATAATCTCACCCTCTGAGAAGGAAATTATCTGAGAAGGTATAGGAAAATAGTTTATAAAAAATCAGACAGAGGAAGAATAAATGCCAAGAGGTGGTTGGATGTTTAATTACTATTACTCTTCTACCATATTAGACTCCCATTTACCCCCTTAGACTGATTACTAATGAAAACATAGCATAGGTATTTTGTGAAATTATCATAGCTATGTAAATGAGAAACTTTTAAAATCTTAAAAAAAACAATAAAGAGTTGACTATAAACAGGCACAAGGTAACTTTTGGAGCAATGGAAAGTTTATAAAACTAGATTGTGGTAATGGTTGCACAACTGTATAAATTTACCAAATATCATTAAACTGTACACTTATAATGAGAGAATTTTGTGGAATATAAATTGTATTTTAACAAAACTATTTAAAAATAATAGGGAATGTTGAAAATGAAATATAGTAAACTCCAGCTTTAAAAACAAAGAGATGGAATAATACGTAGCCACCAAAATATGTGTAGAATTTCCAAAAGCTGCCGAGGTTGAGCAGGATCATCTGGAAGCAAGCGGAAACGAAAGGCCAAGCAGATCGATGTCTGTTCCAAAAGGGTTCAAGGGCAGTAGATCTCAGAAAGCACCAGGAAAATTCACTGCCTGAAAAAATGTAGGGCATAAAACCTATTCTATGTTTACAACTCTAATTGCAGGAACTCAGGAGAGCTGGGCTGGCAGAAGAAGCCCTGATGGCAAAGTTTTGTTTCAGAGAAGTAGAAGAGACAGAGGTACAGAAAGAATTAAACACTTAAACCGTATTTTCGTGAAGTAGGTATAATCTGAGGCAGCAGAAAAAATCAATGTCTTTTCTTTGTGAAAATCAGCAAGCCTAGAACTGTAACAGACACCTCCGCCAAAATAAACCTATGTTGAATAGCTTGTCCAGGAAAAAGTAGTTTTTTTCAGAGATGAGTCATTTATCTAAAAAAAATAAATAATACAGCACTGAGACAAAGTATCAAAACAAAAAAAAAACATTAGATGAAAAACTACCTACACCCCCTCCCCCCATAAAGGAAGCTATGAAGGAAAACATTAAACAACTATTTTTAAAAACATAAGAAGCATTTGCCTCTATCTTTAAACACAACGAAACAGAAATATAAAATCTCAGGGATGTGATGGTAAGACGAAATGTCAGCTCACAGAACTAAGAAATAAGAAAGAGTAAAAAAATAAACTACCACAAGTATGGAAATAAATTCATAAGAAAAAATTAGGCACTGTGGAAAGCTATCAAAAAGGGTAGAAATTAGGAAAGCTAAGGAAAATGAAATAGAAATGAAGAGTTACAATAGATGAGACACTGTAATGTTAGGATTGGTAGGATAAGCAGGGCCAAAAACATACCTAGAGTTACTGAAAAAAATAAGACAACAGAAGGCACATTTAAAGGTATAGTCCAAGAAAATGTTCTTGTAATAAAAGGAGTATGGTATCTATCTATTAAATGTACTCACTATATGCCAGATGAAATTGACCCAGAATGTTCAATAATATTTGAATTTAGTATTTTTAAAAAATAAAAATTAATGTCAAAAATGATGAAAAAAGTCAAAATTTAACATTTTGATCCCAACTCTAGACTTGCGGGAAAATTCGCTTTTTCCTAACAATTTCCCTATAAATGTTGACTAGCTGAGTCCACCCACATGAAGCTTCTAATAAGCTTGTGTGGGCTTTATGCATAACTAAATTTAATTATGAATTAAGTTGTAAATATCAGAAAACATTTGAGGATTATCTTTAAAATAAAAGATGAAGATGAAAACAGGCAAATATAAACAGGAAACAGGCTAAATAGATAACAAAGTAAACAGAAGCAACCAATAAAACCATATGATTTCTAAAGAGAGAGAAAATACAAGATTGTAACAAAGAAATAAAAATTATGTGCTATAAAAAAGAAGTGTTCAGAGAACAAGAAAGAGTTCTTAGAAATTAAAAATATGACAGCAAAATCTTAACACATAAATCAGGAAAAGGGATACATAGGGCAGGGAGCTGATGGTTTTTTTTCTTAATTTCCTTTTTCCCATTATAAAGTCAAAGCATTCCTTGACTTTTAAACCAATATACATGTATTTTTGATATAAATAACTTTAAACCAAATAATAATCTCCAAAACATATAAATTTTGATAAGTATTATCCATATCCAAGAGACTAATATTTTATTAAAATTTTTCCAGTATCTTCAGAAAGGGCCCTAACATGATTAAGTAGGAGCTGTTTCCTTTACCTGTTCTCCCTTTAAGGAGCCCAGGTACCTTCTTTCTAGAATCTCTTTCCCTTTTCCCTAGCCAGGCCTTCTGTTTTCTCATCCTTTCCACACACTATAAACTCTGAATCACGTCACAAATGTTGCCTCCTTTCCAACTACATGTAAGAAATTCTACCCTTTAAAGAACCTGGAAATCCTCCAAGTGTACATTTTTATGGCTCCAACCTCTTACCATCTTGTACTACAGATATTTGTCATTTCTGTCTTATGAGATTATAAATATCCTGAAAGGAATAGGCCTTTGCCATTTGTATCTCATTGTAATTCAGGGAGGTAAATGTGCTTTGCAATTAAATGCTCAGATTCTGGAGCCAGCTTGCCAGGCATGGACCCTGGCTCTAAAACTTAATAACCATGTGACCTTGGACAAATTATTTAACTTTTGTGCCTCAGTATAAGTATTTGTAAAATGAGGAATATAATAGTATCTACCTCATATGGTTGCTGTTAGTGTTAAGTGAGTATTTGTATTTGAAGTACTTAGAAAAGAATGTGGCATATAGTATCTGCTATATGAGTTTGTTAATATTATTATTGTAGTTGTCATTATTTGTTTTCAATGTTATTATTAATGTAAATATTGAATAAATGAGTAAATGGGAATGTCCTTGATTAAGTTTTCCTTAGAAAATGATTCAAATATGCTTATGATAGCCATCATTTGACTTTGGATTATCATCTGGAAACTAAGAAACTTTATTGTCTTCATGAGGTTTCTGTTGATATGAAAAGGAAATAATAGACTATGCTATTATTGGGGAAGCTGTTTGTGAACATCTTTGTTGTTCTCTATTAAAGAAAAAAAAGTATCCTTATTTTATTTGTGTAAAGAAGCTCTTTTAATCTGGTGTGAATTCTTTTATTCCCATTATGCCACTACATATTTTTTTTTTATGAAGAGAAAAGATTCTCTAACTTAGAAAATTCTATTTGAATCTCGTCTTAGATACGAGATGAAAGAGGATTTGGGAAAATGAGGCATTCTTTTTCTTGGAAGCAAAGACTCTACAAATTAGAAAAATTATGAAGGCATACAAAAAATAAGAAATCATTAAAGTGGTGTAAAATATAATGGTGAATATGTACCTAAGGGTTCGGCAATTTGCTTTGCAAATATTTAACTCATTTTATACTCTATGAGTATAAATTAGTTATGTAATAGTGCATAACTAAATGGAGAGTCTTATTGCCCTTAATGCAAATGACTAATGATCTTTCTTTTATAAGACCAGTGGATAGAAAAGTTCTAAGAGAAATAGTGTATTTTCAAATTAATACTATTATTTTCCCTCAATTGTTGTCTTCAAATATTAACAGTAAGGTTTTTAAAATGCATCCTACTTCTCTGGTAATAATAGTACAATAAAAACATGGCCTGATTCTAAATATAAAGGAAAAGAATTAATTTTGGGAAAAATAAACATATATTTCATTCTACAATTATAGAGAAAATAAAAAAATGTTGAAAGCTATATATAGATTGAATAAATTGTTGAAAAAAATGACCTAGTGTAAGAATACTAAGATATACCCTTCTTCATGTCATGTATGTATGATTTTCACATAAAATAAGAACATTATTTTGCTACTAAGATTTTTAAAAATAATAGCACCTTGGAAATAGACAACCCTAATCCACAAACTCTACTTTTAAAATTCGCTGCACAGCATGTGGCAAAATTGTACAGAACTAAATCCATGTGTGTGAGCACACAGACACTTACACATATACACACATACAAATAAGTACATGCAAAACTGGGAAAATCTGAGTAAGATCAGTGGATTATATCCATGTGCTGGTTGTGATACTTAACTATTGTTTTGCAAGATGTTATCACTGGGGGAACCTGGATAAGGAGTACATGGAATCTTTGTATTATTTTTTTTACAACTCTATGTGAATTGATAATTATCTCAAAAGTTTAAATTTAAAAATTATAATGCAAAAAATTGAAAATAAAATATTTTGTCTCTTGTTTCCTTTTTTTTAATGAAATCACTCAAAATATATTAAAAGCAGGTGTTGAAAATTTGTAGTCTAGAGGCTGTACACGCAATTTTGTTAGCACCTTTTTTCCCCTTGGTAAATCCAGTGTTTTGAATGAATTTGAATTTGAAAAATGTTAAGTAAGCAGTGTATTTTCCACTTACTTCCAGTCTCATCAGTTCTCTCTGTTTGTTTTATAAACTTAAGTTGACTGAAGGCATTTTGTGTTTGTGGATATCCTTTTAAAGCAACTTTAAAAAATCTTAAAATTTCTTTTCCTTTTGAAATTTTGTCACTTGCTACAACATGGATGAACCTTGAGGACATTATACTTAGTGAAATAAGCCAGTCACAAAAGGACAAATACTGCGTTATTCCACTTACAGGCGATATCTAAAGTAGTCAAACGCATAGAAACAGAAAGTAGAGCGGTAGTTGCCAGGGATCGTGGGGAGGAGGAAATGGGGAGTTGTTGTTCAAGGGGTATAGAGTTTCAGTTGTGCAAGATGAAAAAGTTCTAGAGATCCGTTGACCAAAATTGTGAATATAATTGACACTACTGAACTGTACACTTAAAAATAGTTAAATGGTAAACAAATATTTTTTTTTTCTTTTCCTTTTATTTCACATGACCCTCATCTTTTCCTAAAAGGGAATGCATGTCACACTCTGGCCAATAATATACTTTGTTATAAATGGTTCTCTCCAGATTAGCTTCATTCATGGGCAAGATCTCTCTTGTAATAGCAAAAAATGGTTCCTTTTGGCCACAGGCTCACATTTTGCACACTACAATCCCAGTAAAAGGAAAGAAGACCTCACTGCCTAGACAGGGCAGAGAAATGACACAAAAAAAACTGAGTGCTGTTGAAAGCACTGCACAAACAGTACTGAGCTGTGCCTAAGGCCAGATCACACTCAGACTTCCTAATTTTTCAGGACTATAGTTTCCTTTGTTTCAGCTAGTTTAGTTATGGTTCTGTCACTTGCACCCAAAAGAATACTGTCAAAAACGATCTGATGGTGAACTACCTATTCTATTATCCTGGATGGAGCTGGAGCCCATTCTTCTAAGTGAAGTATCACAAGAATGGAAAAACAAACACTACATGTACTCGCCATTAAATTGGTACTAATCTATCAAGACTAATGTGCACATATGGGAAGTAACATTCATAGCCTGTAGGCCAGGGGGGAGGGGGTGGAGGGGATGGGTAAATTCACACCTAAAGGATGCGGTGCACGCTTTCTGGGGGATGGGAACTCTTGTAGCTCTGACTTCAGCAGTGCAAAGGCACTTTATGTAACCAAAGCGTTTGTACCCCCATAATACTCTGAAATTTAAAAAAGATTAAAAAAAAATAAAAAAAGAAGCAAGTAAGAAAATCCCCAAAACTAGATTAAAATAAAAGTGTATTTACTACAATTTCAAAAAAAAAGATCTTGTAAGGTGATAAATTTTAATTTCAGCTCTGTATTAATGCTCTGTATGATTTCAAAGTGAGTTTGTCTTTTGTTTAATTATTAGTTTAATCTTGGTTGAAATCCAAACAATAATCTCATATGGGTGATCTGCACCATTAAAAGTGACACGTTTTTTCTTATTTCATTTTGTTAGCTATTTTAGTTTAAAAAGAAAACTTTCTGACAACACAGAATATAGCCTGCTGATAGATACTAACTCATGTGACAAAGATTTCTCAGTCGTATGTATTTTGCATAGTTTAAAAATAATTTCAGACAACATAGAAAATAGTTCATAGATATTAACTCTCAATCATTGATGAAGATTTCTCGGCAGGGTATATAATGAACACCTGATATCTTAGGTAAATACCAAAGAGATTTAAAATCAGAAATAAATCACTAAGTACATCATATTTCCATTAATAATGGTATAATGGCACATTATCATGTGTTAGTTTAGACAAATCCTTATGCCTTAATTAAAACTACCCTGTTAAAAGTGAAATACTATTCCAATCAAAAAGCAAAAACAAAACTCCAAAAAACTAATGATAATTGAACTTGATTGCTCATCTATTTGCCTGAAGTAGCCTGACATACGTATATTTAGGCAGTGACCATATAGATACTTCCTCATATACAGCACTGGATAGTACTGGATAATTGTCAAAACCTACATAATTTACTTCCTCTGTAGACTTTTAAAAACTGTTTGGTAAATTGTCAAGTAAAATCTTACGTTTGCTTTTCCCATAAATATTTTAAGTACTCACAATTTATTACAGAGAAGAGGCAAAGATGAATAAGAGATTTGCAAGTTGCCATTTCGCCAACATGCACACACCCTTTAGTCATGTAATACCAATGTAGCATAACTACTTCCTTTACTGGTGATTTAATTTCTTCTAAATGGTTGGTTCACACTGTAACTAATAATAGACAATGGCAAGGAGGAGGTTATGACTTCCAAACTAGGCTTTTGAAGCTTTTATAAAACAAAATGTAAAGATAGTAGTTGCCACAAAATTTCAGAAGAAATATCTGAACACAGATATATCTATAACACAGAAAAAATATCTGAACACAGATATATCTAGAACACAACTAATGAATGTATTGCATCCATTGGGGAAAATGTAGTGAGCATATGATACCATTGATAAGCATAAAATTACACCTCACTTTCCAGATTAAAGAAGAGAAAATGACATTCTTTCTATTAACACTCCTATTTCATGGGTTTTATTCCAGTTATGAAAGCTTTCAAGTCCTCAATAGATTCCTATTTCATTAAGGTGCTAAAGCTAAAGACAAAAATTTTCTTTGTTCTAGTTACTGCTGCCTTTTAAGACTTCTGTTCCCCCAAAATTCAAGTAATCAACCATTTAGCCTCATGAAAAACAACATTAGTTTATCTAATTCTGTATAAACATTATGTCATTCACTAATGTTAGAAGTGTACAAATGGATCCGATAACAACTGGGGAAAACTTATAACTTTTTGTTTAAAGGATGACATATACTTCTGTGATTATGAGCTTTGGCTACGTGACATTTTTAGTGATCATCATCAATGCTTCTATAGTAACCTCCAGAGCAATTTGGAATGCTAAAAGGAGCTAAATGTGACCACCTTCCAACAAGTAGAAGGGGGCCTATTATGCAGTGTTTAATGTTAATTGGCTTATGTTTCTTGTGTCAGTAGAAGGTATATGTTCAAACATACTCTGAAATGGAAATAAGATATTATATTCTCAAGATTTAAGAGTGAAAATTTTACATTCATTATGTAGGAAATGGACCTCAGCTCTCAGTACATTACAGGGTACAGTCTTATTGTAGAATTTAGGCAGGGGAACATAGTGCAGTGCCATGTACATAGTAGATGCTCAAGAAGGCTAGTGAAATCTCATTAACATAAACACTGAAGGCATGAGAAAGATGACATACTATATTCTGTGACAATATGACAATTTTTTTCAGTACCTTTGCCTGTGCAAACCTTTCCTGATTTTATCTTCCCCAGCAGTTTGGCTGCCTCTATTACTTGCACCTATACTTATTCATTCATTTACAAGTATTTATTGAGTTTCTAAAAAGTGCCAATACCTATGGATAAAATAACAACAACGACAAAAAAAACATGGTTCCTGCTCTTATGAAGCTAATTGTCTAGTGGAAGAAACAAGCACTAAATGTATAAATTCATAAACAGCTGTGCAATTTTGACAAGAGCTCATTGTACTAATTATACCATGTTGTACTTGCTGCTTTACTTCACTGCATGCCTTTCTAGATGGCCAGCTCACAGAGGGTAGGCTAGGCCTAATAGTTAATAAAATATTTATAACTAATTTTTAATAAATTAACAAATGCTTTCCAAAACTAGTTGATCACCAAAACAGGAATAAAAACATTTACTGTAAGAACTTTAATTCTCTAAGAGACAATTCTCTGCATTCTGCATTATTTCCCAGGCTCCCAAATGTTTCCTTAAGTTAAAAAGTAATATGCAACTTAAGACTTTACACATCTGTGTTGTAAAAGATTCGGCACATAACTTAAAGCTTTTATATCTTATTTAAGTAGTGACTCACAGGCCAGTACTATTGTAGCATGATGGATAGGAGTCCTCCATCTCTTTACTATTTTCATAATTGATGTAGTCATCCAGGCAGGGAGAAAGGGTGAGGACAACCATCATCATTCCTGCTTTGTGCCACTGGGATGTGAAATGACTGTAGGAGCTTAAACTGATTCTAAGTCAGAATGCGCTCCATCACATCAGTAATTTCTGCACAAATAAATGTAGTGCTGCTGAGAGACCACAGTAAATGAGAATGACAGCAAAGCCCAAAGAAGCTCTTTGTCACCTGCATAGAGACAAAGTAGTCTTTGATTCAAGAAACAGGACAAAACTGGGGCTTCTGTGGGAATTGTTAAAATGATGTGGAGTTAGACCTGGCTTTTGGGGACATTGCAATTATTTAAAAGAAAGAAAAAATATGAATCTTTTTTGCATGTTCTGTTATTCTATCAGCTTGTGCACATGCATGTCTATTCTGGGCCAAGATCCTGTCTCTGGAGTCACAGGCCTGGTTTTGAGATCTGCTCTTCCATTCACAGTCTGATCTTGGATAAGACTCTGGGAAAATACGAGCTCCTGGATTGTTTTCTACATTATATAAAACATGCTAAAATCAGTAAATGACACAGAGTAAGTATTCAACAGATGTTGCTATTATTATTTAGTAAACTTTAGAAGGTGAAATTTCTTGCACTCTGAAACACAGTTTGAAGACATCCCTTCTGTACCCTAATATCTAACTTAGTAGTTAACTAATGAGTAACCTTTAGTGATACATAAAGTTTAGAAAGTATAAGATTGCATATCATTTACCTGTAAGGAATACCTTTAGATCAGTTCCCAGATCATCAGGTAAAATCCAGTATCCACCAATGGGTGGCCTAGACAGCCTTAACATTCCCCTCAGCTTGAATAAACTTTAGACAGATTGACCATAGACCCCAGAGCTCCTTTTTCTTAGAGCATTTGCTTTAGAAAACTTGCATTTGTAAATTCTTTTCTGCCCCTTAGAGATGTAAATCTCCTAGCCTCTTGCCAATTTTACAACCCAAAAATGTCTTTCTCAAGGACCTCGTAGCTATCCTTTTGAAACATAAACATCAAGAAAGACAGCTCTCAATCTCTCAGTCTCTGTGGGAAGGTAGCAGCCTAACTTTGACAAACACCAATTAGTAAACACAGATGGCCTAATCACACCAATCTCTGCTGTAATATCTTCCAGTACTTTTCTACTAGCTCACCCCAGCACTTAAAAACTTTCCTGGTAGTAATCACATTATTGTGCATGCATATATCAAAAAATCATGCTATATACATTAAATTTATACAAGAGAAGAAGAGAAAAAAAGAAAAACAAAATAAAGAAACAACTCTCCTTCCCTTTGTTTCAGTGGGAGTTGAGTTCAATCTCTCTCTCCTATTGCAGTAGTCTTGAATAAAGTCTTCCTCACCTGTTTAACTCCCTCTCCTGAAATTTTTCTTTGATGTGGGTGATGGGTGAAGCATTGTGTTACAGTGCTTAGATCCTATGATCCACTTAAAACTCTCTCATTTGCTTAAAAAAAAAAGAAAAGAAAGGCTCAAATTAGGATCCTACTCCTTATGGTGCAATCAAAGCAGTAAGTAGTGTTTCCTTCCAGCTGATTTTATTAACATTAAAGTTTTATGATAACTTATGAACACCCCTAGAGCTAAACATCCAATTAAAATAACATAAGCATGGCAGGATGTCTATTATAATATTTTTCTTGGAAGAACAAAATCCTAATTATAGTGTTGTAGACTTCTGCATGAGCATAGCACTACTGTGGGACTGGATGGGAATCACAGCTCTAATTCACAGGCAGATATTTCTAAGATGGTGCTAACTAAAAATAAGTTAAGCCTAATCTTTTAAAAGTCAAGTTTTTTGGAAATGAAAATACAATGACTTCAGTCACTTTGACCTTTCTAATTAATTATACTGATGTATCCTTACTGAAGACTGAGTATAGCTTATCTTTCTTTTTCATGTATAAAGTTGTCACAACAAAAAAAGGTAATTTGCATTAAAGGTTAATAAAATCATTTCACGAGGCCTAGTAAATTTCCTAGTGTAGTTATTATCACCACAATGGCTTTGGTAAAAGAGTAAAGGATGATTTGGGTTTCAAGTCTGCACAGTTATCTTTTAAAACAGTTTTAAAGGAGTTCTTTTACTTTTCTGTCTGAACAGACAAAATAAAATAAAATAAATAAATTATTTTTAATCCTAAAAAGCAAATGTAGAAAACTGATGAGATTTGAGGAATAAAACTATGGTTAGTACAATCAATGAGTTAAATAGCTATATTTTATAAACAAATAAAACTACATACCAGGTTTTGGATTTGTTTTTGTGACTCTGTTTTCAATACTATTACTTCTGATATTGACCACCATTTGAAATTTATTTTATATAATGTTACAGGATTATTTTTAAACATCACTGTAATTAAAATATTCATGTGAATATCATGTATAATTTTTATATATTGTATGACTAATCTCAGTAGCATATTCATTGTGAAAATATTTCACAAAAGGCAAATGACTGGATATCACATTTCCTGTAGGGGTTATAGGGCAACTAGCTATTTTCAAGGAAAAAATAAATTTAAATCCATACCTACCTCACATATTAAATATATTACACATATTTATATGTATATGTGTGTATATATTTATATATATATGTGTATATCTATGTGTGCATATGTCTCAGATGTACAAAAGACTTAAATCCTACTAGCACCCTCCCCTATGAAAAAAAAATCATAAAAGAATGAGAAGAAAATATAGGTAAATATTTACCTTTTTAAGCATGTAGACAAGTCCTTTTAAAGCAAGAACAAAAATGTAACAAAAACATAAAGAAAAGGAAAATAGATTTTAATAGTACATTAACATTAAAAACTTCCCATATCAAAAGCACCATAAATAAAATTAAAAGGCAACATTAAATTAAGAAAGTGATTTTTGCGATAATGATGTCACATTAGGAAGTATTATCCTTAATATATCATTATGAACAATTAATATATCCTTACTCTCCTTTAACCCTCATTACCAATTCCAATATATTTTACCTAACTATCTCTTGAATCTTGATTCTCTTCTTTATATCTTCAGGGCAGCCACCCCGGTCCAAGATTTCAATAATATTCTCTGCAATAGTTACCTGGTTGCTCACACCTCTCTGGCCACTCTAATCAGTTCTCCATTATACAACATGTGACATCTTTCTGAGACCCAAATATGATCATGTGACTCTCCCTTCCCCTATCAATGCCACCCAGTGACCTTAGAACGAAGAGCTCCTAAGGTCTGGTTCCATTCCCCCCCAGCTCGCTTACTTCTCACCCTCCATGTTCCCGCCATGCTGGCTTCTCCCCTTCCTAGTGCCTCACACGTGCCTTTTCCTTTACTCGGACTGTTCTCCCCTCTTTCAAGCTCATTTCTTCTCCCATTTAACTCTTAGCTTAAACGCCATGGCCTCATGGACACTTTCTCTGACTAGATCAGGACTGGTATATGCTTCTCCCGGGACTAGGTGCCATTCTTCCCTACTATTTAACCCAGTTTTTATTCTCACTTTTGTTTATTCATCTAGATCCATCTGCCTCCTCAACAAATTTGGGAGTTTTCTGAAGGCCAGGACTGTGTCTTCCTTTCACCATTGCATCTCCAGGGCATCCTGAAAATGGTGCAGGGCTGGGCTGTCTGAGGAGGGAGACTCCTGCATATCACATGCCTAGGAGTATATTCCAGATTTTCAGAAAAGACAGAGACTTAAAGATCTTGCCAGAATAAATCCAATCGTTAAGTCCCTGCTTTAAAGCCGTCTCAGCACAGTGATATATTGAAAGAGAGAGATATGGAATAAAACATATACATACCAAAACAAAGAAAACATATAGTTTCTTCTCCTGACTTCCCAATTCCCTACCTTGTACAATTGTTTTTCTTCCTGATATATAGACTTACTACTTCAATAACATCTCACATTCCTCCTTTCCTTCTCTTCCTAGCATCCTAGCTAATCAATTTTATCTCTTTTTTACAACTGCTCCCTAATTATCCCTTTGTTTCTTCCCTTCTTATTACCTGGATCCTGGTTCAAGTTTGAATTACTACAAATGTTTTTATTATGGGACTTAGATAGTAATGCTCAAAGAAGCCACAGAAGATATAGATACAAATGAAATATAAAAGGATAATTCCAAATATGCTAAATCAGAGGCCCAGGAGAAACCAGGAGGACATATCAACAGAGCTCTGGAGCCCATTTCCCTCCTCCCTTCAATCACAGAATCTCTGCTTTAAGCTGTTACATATTAGGCTTCAAGGAGCAGTTCACTTGAAGAAAAAGTTCTGTGAGAGAGAAAAGGTGTTTGAAAATCACTGTTCTCAATCACCTAAGTTTACACTTTTTTGACAGCCCTTCTAATTCAAATGCTACCCACTCTGTTAAATCCAGCTAAATTCTTATCATAAAGATGCACCGTCTATCAACTCTAAGAAACTCTGACTCTGCTTCTCAAGGTATCACAGAGCTCACTACATCACACAGTTTGGTGTTTACTATAATACTTGGCTTCCTAATTTATTCTTCTGTCAATTAGGGAATTATTTATTTATTTAGTTAGCTAGCTAGCTGATTGGTTATTAGTTATTTTCAATCCAGCCTCATCCACAGATAAATAGTAAATTTATTTTGGCAAAGATACTAACAGATTTTTCATTTAGGTCACTATGACTAGTGTTGGGATAATTAAGGATGACAAAATCTCCTTAATGATCATGATTTTAATGTGGAAGGAAAAAAAAAACTGGTTGTCTCAGAAAAAGCAAATACATTTTTCTTACAGAAGAATTTAGAACAAATAATAGCAGCTCTTTGAGACTTCAAGTTGAGAAGTAGCCAGTGGTTGAAGTGAACGAATGTCGTGATTAGTTGGGAGTGAATCCCATGGGTCTGGCCCTGTGTCGCTTGTATAAAGAAATGAAATGTGAAGGCACTCTATTTCTACTTAAACGTCTTCTTTGTCAAAACAAACAGTTCCTATATCTGTCTATTAAGTTATCTAAAAGGAAGGAAAAATTAACCGAGAATAAAATATATTTTATGTTCTTCTTTGACCAATATTTTATTTCTCTATTAAATAAAACCATATATCTCACTAACAATTTTATTTTCCTCTTCTCACATTTAACTTTTTTTGAGAATGAAACGAATTCAGACGTTACTTTTATCCTCTACATCTGCCTTCCATGTAATCTTTCCTTAAACTTTATATTTTTTCAAAGGCGGGGTGGGGCTGGGCATTAAGAAGTACATGATAAGTGAATTAAATAACTCATATCCCAGAGTGCTGATTTGCACAAGTTGCACTGATTAAAAAATTGCTTGTTTGATGACAAAATAAACTTGAAGGTAATTGCAATTACATAGAGAAGGCACAATATTGCTACATTCACATCACCTGAGTTTAGATCTAGTTGATTGCAGCTATGTAATTTATTCTGCCTGCATTGTAAGATCCACAGGACAATTGGTATGTGGCTTTTCTATCACCCCTCAAGATCCCCTTCTTAGGGTTTCCTCATAGCTCTGCTAGAGATGTAGACAATGTGACTCTCCAGTTAAATGTTAATTTTTAATAAATGTCTCAACAAATCAAGGAATGACATTTATTATATCATAAAAGTGTCAATAAATAAAAGGTCTATTGAAGGGTAAACTTAATTGATGAATTAATAAAATAATTTAGTAAAAAAGCTCGTTCTAGTATGTTTGAAATATTATACAAGGATACTTTAATTTTTCAACTGTTTTTCAAGTAAAAAAATCAAAGTGGTGAGAAGATGGAAAAAACATTCTTTTATTATAACAAGTTTGTAATGGTTGTATAATTGACTGATACACCCTGTAAAATAACCATGGCGACACAAGAGCAAACTGAATAAATTGCAAAATTTAGCACAATTCTTAATGAGGATACAATTCTTTAAAAATTAATTTCTAAATAAATTAAATAAAATGCTTATTTTTAATAAAATGCAGTTCCAGAAAATATATCAACTTTAAAAAAAATGAAACTTTGTAGGCTTTTAAAAAAATCTCTATGGTGGTTGCATAAAACTAGTCAAAATATCTTGAAAGGAGGACATCCAATTTCTTTGAGTAATTTAAATAGTGTGGTAATAGTACTGGAATAGAAAAATAGATCAATAGAACAGAATAACAACCTAGAAAGAGTCCTATACATATACAGAAATTTAATCAGCTAGAAGGTAGCACTTCTAATGGGCGGGCACAGGATAAATTATTCAACAAATGCTATTAAAACAATTGTCTATAATTTAGGAAAAATAAATTCAATTCCTAATCTGGAACACACTATAAATATAAATTTTAGATAGTTAATAATCTATATTTAAAAACACAAAACTAAAGAAGTATTAGAGGAGAATTACTTTTTTCTTTCTTTCTCTCTTTCTTATGTTCTCTCTTTTTTTAAAGATGGGACACTTTAGAGCCTACTTTGAATGATGAAAATATTCTCATAGAGGAAAAGAGTGTATATTACGGCGTATACACAGGAAAAAAATCCCCAAATGGACCCCAAGAATTCTCTGTATGTGCCCATTGGGACTTTTTGATCACAGGAAAAGACTTAGATTAATAAGTTTTACTCTTGGTTTTTTTAAGTCAAGTACGCCAAAGTCACTGAGTATATTTGCCTAAAAGAATACAGAAAACTTTTTTCTGCAACTTCTTTGTATTGTCTTTCCGAAGAGATTAAGGTTAATCTTATCTGTGTCTATTCCAAATAAGTCCTATTTATAAAGTCCTGTTCTGGTGTCAGACTACCTAGGTTTGGATCCTGTTCTACCTAATGTGATCTTGCACAAATCAATATTTCTGTGTCACAACTTTCTCACCAGTAAAATATGGGAAATATTATGGTTATCATGAAGATTAAATTAGGTAGTACACACAAAGTGTTTTGAAGAATGTCTGGCACATAATAATGACTCAATAAACATAAGCATTTCACCACGAATGGAAATAGTACTGTAATTGAATTTCACTGAGAGCTTATAACTTATGCTCCCTGGAAAGCAATAAAAAGGATCAGAACTTTGTTTTGCTTTTTAGAACTGTTCCCTGTATCCCCTCCAAAGGATTAGCTGTCACTGTGGTGAAACCCCCTTATTGGCCAATCCCACCATCACCCTGCACCCCTACCCTCATTTGCCAAGTGAGCAACACCATCTGGTGAGAACTTTCCTAACAACTGAAGATTCCATAGAGTTGAAAACATTGTAAATCCCTTCTGGCTACTGTTAGGCCATTGCATGTAATTGGGGAGAAAGGAATCATCCCCCTCTGTGAGAATGAAAGAATCAATACTTTCTTTAGCTCAGAGTCAGGAAGCATCTCCAAATGCAGAAGATGCCAGAAAAGCACGGAGTAGTTGCTCAGCAAACTGTTTAATGGATTTGAAAGGAAAGAATGAAGCAATATGTGAAGGGATGGATTTACAAATGGAAGGAGACAGGCCTCTGAGAAAGAAATGAAGTCCAAAGCATCAGAGGATGAATGGACCTTTGATAGAAGAAAAAACATTTCCTGTGTTAGAATAAGGGGGGATGAGGAGACAGTGGGTGCAGATGAAAGCAGGACAGAGGATTTGGTGATGGGAAGATGAGGGGCTTCCTATATTGTGACCTCTAAGTAACCACTTTAAGAAAGGCAAGTGTTGGGAGTCAGATGGACAGAGAACTTGCTTGTTCTCAATTTAGCTCTGCTTGGTTGAAATGAGTAAATCTGTGGTTCCAATTTACATAATCTTTCTATGAATAAAAATAGGATGCAAATACTCAATCTGCTCCAGATTTAGATCCAAACTGGAGTGCAAGATTTGACAAAAATCATCTTCTAAGATGGAATAATCTTTACATGATACTAACAATCTCAAAACAGAATATCTCCAAAAACATATGCCTCCTTTGTCTTTAACCAGGATTGTACCTTCAAACTCCCCTCAAACCACTGTGCTGCCTTTGATCTTTGAAAAACCTGCTACTATTAGGGATTTTTAGTTGGACATGTTCCGAGTCACATTAGGTAGGCACTTCTACCAAGAGGCTGTGCCATGGTAAGTATCATCAGTAACTGATTACCTTGGATGCATTTCTTGGCTAATCCACAGCAGTCACTGATTCCCACCCTTGCTCTTACCCTTTCAGCTATTAGCAATATATTTAATCTCCCCACTTCCACCTCTAGTCACGTGTACACATTTGCCAAGATAAGAATAACTGACATATGCTCACTCAATTGTTTAAAGATATTATATTTAATTTGCATCATTACAGAGAAAATTCATAAGTACCTACTAGATACTGCATTTAAGCTTTTACTTCACTTATTTATGAGGCCTCGATTGGAAAAATTGAAGAGGACAAAGAAGAGAAGACACAACACATAAAAGAAAAGTGCTCATAACTAAACTTAAAGTGGTCTCAATACAACTTCTGTGTGAAACATGCTTTTGAAAATCTTAATACAGAATAATGAATAAGTGTTTTTTAATAAACTGAAACCCTCTGACCACTATTTTCTCTTTCTCTCTTCATAATTAAGTAATACTTTTCAGAGACTTGCTGCAAAAACTTTGGGACAAACTCTCAGCTCACCTATACATCTATATTGTACTTTCTTTTATGAAATGTCACCACTTATAAAATTCATCCCCTGTTGGTTAATGGCTGCCCCTGATTTAGAATCCAAGGCTTTCCAGAGTATAATGTTGAGCAGTTTAAAGTACATCTTGTCCATGCTCTCATTTAATGTTAAACACATTTTATTTGATCCTTTAAATTGGGAAATTGACATTAAGTATTTACTGGGAACCTCTTGTTGGCAACGAAGTAATCTAAGAAACTTAACATAGGCTATACCCAGATGTTAGTTGATTGTTTAAGAACAAAACGGTATCAGAACAATGGTAGAGTTGGAATTCAAACTCTGGCATGTCTGGCTCCAATGGCATGATCCTACCACTCCCTACACCAGCCAAATAACTTTGATGATGGGGATTCAGTACCTCCCTGCTCAGCTGACTCCTTTATTGGACAGATGTGACTCCTAGAAAATTTTTCTCTACTAAACTAAAATCATTGGTCCTTTAACTCTCAGCCACTGGTATTAATCCTAACATCTAGTGCTCTAGTGCCAAACTCAGGTTCTATTCCTTTTCCATATGACTTCCCTTCATGCGAAAGACAGCAGTGGTCACTTAGATCTGATTCTACGCAGTCTAAATAGTTCCAATTAGCATCCTAGTTTCTCCCCTCTAAATGTGTTTCTATTGGATTTTAGTCCTTTTAAGGTATTACCACCAAAAACCAAACACTCAACTGTACTCCATGTGTGGCCTGAGTAGCTCAGCATTAGATTTGGCTTATTGTTTTAGCCTTTTAAAAATATAGTAGATCCTTATTCTCTTAACTAACATTTATTCTATTAATCTTCACAGGGTTTTTAAACATGATGTGCTCATTGTGTATAATTTCTCCTGAGTTATTGGTAACAACAGGAGAGAGAAAGAGAAGTCAACTCTGGGTGGCTCTCTGGTCCAGATTGATACTTAACCTCATAATCTACATATTTGGGGACTACAAGTAAGTCATTCATAAATTTGTGTTGGAATCTAAGCCTCACCTCAAACCAACCAAGTGATTTGGACGAGGAAGTTAACCTGTAAACCTCTGTTTCTTAATATGCAAATTGGGAATGATAGTACATCTTTATAGCTGACATAGTAATGATATTTGTAGATTCTAAGATAGTCTCCACATAGACTAGATAATAAAAATTATTTTCTTGCTGTTAAAAAAAAAGTTTCCATGCTGCTGTCATAGAGATGAGTGTCAAAAAACCTGATCCTACAGTTTCAGCCAGTAGCTGTCTGTGGGATGTAGCTTGCTTGCACATAGCCGACCTAGTTCATGTAGTAATCAGTTAAACTCTCTAATGATTTGTCTCTCTGATGCATAAGCAAAACTATCTGTGCATTTACTAACATTAAGCCCCCTTTGACCACTGAGCAGAAGGGCGCTGATGGTCAGAGAGTATAATACATTTGATCTCCAGGCTGGTGCCTCAAATCCATTCTTGGCTGCCTTTGACTTATATTTTTTTCCCAAATAACTCAGATTCTGTCATCCCACCTTTCTGATCTGTAAAATGTTGATAATGATATTGACCCATCTCACAGGCATGCTGTGAAGAAATGCTAATTAATGTTCACAAAACATTTTGTAAAGGCAAATTGCTATTTAAATGCTAAATACGTGTATCCAACAGATGACAAGTATACCTTGGGATTGAGGTGCCCTGGGTGCTGAAATGCCTTGCACAAAGTGGAGAAACCAAATAAGCAGCCTGACACCTGCTCACAATCCATACTCTCTCTCTATTTTGAAGCAAGACAATTTTTATGGATTTTGAGACTGAAAGCTAGAAATAAGCAGTAACTTGAATGTCTCTCTTTTTAAAAGGCAGAGAATATATTTTATGTGATTGTCAGAAAGAACAGTGACTAAATTGCTCAGGGGAAAAAATGATTTCAGGTAGTATATGCTATGGTAAGAAATGTGACAGTTCTTTTCTGCAAAAACTCAATATTACTAATAAAGGTATAACTTCACTCTTCTCATACAATAAGATCCATTGATTTGGATTAACAGATACAGCTGCTCTCAAACTCTAAACTGTCAAGTTAAGAAAACATTATGAGGTTGCAAAATAGATCAGAAGTGTAAAATGACTGAAAAACAAGAGACTATACCAGTCATCCTGCCCTTCTGCTAAGACAGCTCTTAACAGAGTCTCACTAATGTATGCCACCCCAGGAACTACGCAGTGGCCTTCCTAGGCTTCTGAAAAAGAAGCTGCTAAATATTCTTCAATATGACTTTTTACCAACTCGTCCAGCTTAGGATCCCTCCTTTGCTTTGAGGATATAAAGAACATAATGCCTAAACCATCTGGAAACATTTTATTTGAGTTGTCTTTTTACCCCACCAGGGGCCTGTGGCAAGATTTGCATTTTCTAAGGCTTTTCAATTTTAAACAGTTAATCATCTTAGAGGATAGGGATATGCAAAGCTGGCAGTGTTTCTTGGGAAACTTGACACAAACCCAGTAGAGGAAAAGAAACGTTTTTAGTTTGAAGTGGAAGGTTGCATTACACATGAAATAAACACTCCATTCCTGTGCTGCCAGAGTCTAAAAATAGGCCCTTGAACAGATTTTAAAGTGCCATCTATGCTTTCTCCAATGAAGCCACTAGCACTATTAGCCTGATTACTACACAAAATGAGTGCCAGATGGCTTGCCCTTGAACTAAAATCAAAGGGCCTTCTATATGTGCACATTTTTTTCAAATTGGGGGCTTCCTAAATATGTAAAGTTTCCATGTTTACTACACAAAGAAAATCTGCTGGCCCATTACAAACTCTCTATCCAGAATCCAGTATTCAGTTCTCTTGGCACACTGAATAATTAAAACCAAAGTTATTTCATGGAAATGCCTTCTACAGCCCTTGCTTTCAGATTACAATGTGTCCCAGAGAGAGGTGTTCTACCACTTAATCAACACCAAATTCTCTATTAAAGAATCAAGTATGTCAGATTCGTTATTCTAAGTGTTAGCATGGGCATTACCTTACAGCTTGTTAGAAATGAAGACACTCAGGCCCCACCCTGAACCTACTGAATCAGAAGCTATAGTTTAACAAAGTCCCTAGGTGATTTGGATGTGAGTAAAAGTTTTACTAGCAGAAGGTTAGTCAGTTTCTATCCAATACTCTGTCTCCCTAGGAAGATCTTTAACTCCCTTAGTAGTTCTATTGTATTATCTCACACTCCTAACAATAACTTTAATTTCTCCTGTTACAATATAATATTTACTAGAAAAGAATTTAATCTGAGAGTTACACAGCAATGCCACATAGACTCCTCCACATCAAAGTTAATTAATTAACACATCACTGATAATGAACATCCACTATGTGCTACATAATATTCAGAAGTGAAGAAGACACACTCTCAACCCAAAGATTGCACAATGTCTAGACACATATGAATAATCACAATGCTAGATGGACAGACACAGAGAAACGTGGCATTTATGAAAGCATTGAGCTTTTCTGAACAGGAGAAAATAAGATCATAGGAAGGTCCATTGAAATAATTTAAGATAATCTTGGATTAGATATGATGATGTTCTGTATTCAATTCTAAGGCATTTGGAATTTAAATCAGGGACTGGGACACACATTCTAATACCTACTGAGACCAGGAGCAAATATGTGAAGGGGATTAAGTGAAAAGGTGTTTGTCCTATGTTCAAAGGACAGCTAGCTATTCCTTAAATTCTAGTCTGTTGGGTATGGTGTTGCCATATCTTTTGATTTTTAAAAACAGCCAGAAATCCAGATATGTATGGTATGTACAATCTCCTAATGTTTAAATACTGATTACAAATTGTAAAAACAAAACAAAACACAATGAACTGACAATAAAACACCTCTGTGGGCTGAAGCTTGCCAAAAACCAGCAGTTTTTAACCTCTGGTTTAAACTTTAGGGCATTGTGACCCATCCTTTGGATGCTTGACAACAGGGCTCACAAGGGGGCTCCATGACAACTAGGATCAGCTGTGACACCTGCAGAGGCAGACAGTACAAGGAAGCACCTTGTGAGGAACACTGAAGTAGAATCCTACCTACAAGGAGCTGTAGGTGAAAAAGGGACTAGCTATTGGGAGCAATGAGGAAAGGCTTTCCAAATTGGGGATCATGAGCTGAGATTTCAAGGATCAAATGGTGCAAAAATGGGAAGGGAGATAATGGGAGAAAGTATTCCAGGTGAGAAAACTCAACTTGCAAAGCTTGAAGGATTTAGAGATGATGTTTTGATGAACATGAGAATTCAGAATGGCTAGGAGGAGAGTATACAAAGGCAACAAATTTACTTATTTTTAAACAGTTGGTGACAAATATCATATGGTTTTTTTCTTAAGAATGGCTGTTTTCCAAATTAGGGTAAGAGAAATAGGGAACTTTCTTTTATTAGAAGTTGCTTTTATGTGATGTACCTTTGATTTGACAGGGGCTGTAGATACAATGTAAAAGGAAGTAAGAATTTGGTAATATTACACCAGATATAAAACTAGTGTTGCTTAGGCTAGGCAGTAGTTTGTCATAATTTCTCCAATTTTCAGAAATTACCAAAAAATGAAAGAAGTCCATTTGACAGATGTTCAAAGGGCATTAAATATTATCAATCAAGCTGACTTCGTATTTCTTTAGAAATGGCTTCTAACAACAGCTGTGATTCTTTTATCTGCTGCTGTTAAAGGAAACTTTTATGTCTATTGCTATATCTATAGTTTTAATTATAGGTATTCCATCTGTGATTTTTAATTATTTATTTACCTCAAATTTTAGCAAAAGAGCATTGATTAGAAACTTAAATAACTGTCTTACTCACCATCATGGAACTGACAGGAAAAATTTTAAATACTCTTTGGTGAAGAAAAAAGTCAACATAAAAATATCTACAAAAATTATAGGAAGAAAAGAAATGATGAAATTTGGTAGAGGTTTAAAACATGCTGCGAAGCATATTTTATTTAATTTTTCAATATGTGTTCTGGAAATCATTAATATAGTCAGTTTGCAGCTGTTTCCTTCTGAATACATAGTGTTAGAGTGGGAAGACCATGGCTTTTATGGCAAGTTAACAGTTTTGCTTATGGTCACAAGGTTTGCAAATTACTCTGGCTTAAAATATTTTCCTATTATTTCCTCATAATAAATACTAGACATTAATGCCTAGAAAAGTGGCTTTTAAACTTCCGTGTGAAGAGGCAGCTAGGGTGCTTATTAAAATGCAGATTTTAAGGCTTTTTCTTAAGAGAGTCTGATTCTGATTTTCAAAAGTTGTCCCAGGTGATTCTGATGCAGGTGGTCCCAGAATTATATTTTGAATGATGCTGGACTGATGATGCTGGGCTGCCTCAGGGGTTCCTAGTGCCTGGCAAAGCTGCATCTCCAAGGAAATTAAAAGCTCCTGAGATGTACCACAGTGCTAATGTTGGTGAATGCAAGCTTTTTGAGGGGATAAGCTTCACCTGTTTTATTCACAGCCACATTCCCAGTGCTGAGATCAGCACCTAGCATAGAGTTACTCTATAACTATTCGTTGAGTGGATACATGAAAGAATGAATTGAGCATGTCAGCACTTGCTTTCTGAAGTTCATGCCCTTCAGCTGGTCTTTTGTCCCACATTAACTGTAAGAGGCAAAGGACCTGTGTCAAGCACACCACAACCTGCTCATCAAAAGGGCCATTTTTGGGCTCAGAATGATGACATTCTGAAAAGTCATCAGCAGTCTTGAAACTATAATTTTGGTTAGAGCTTTCTTCTCTGACCACCTACAAAACTGAGAATGTACCTATAAGGAGTTGCAACACCTTAGTGGGTCATGACAAATCAGCATCCACATTACAAATGTATTCTCTAATATATGGCAGGAAATATGGCACCCATGATCCCTACAAAATGTCCATGTGTTTCTTAATGATGCTGAACTACAGAGTTCCTTTTTTATTTTCCAGACCTCATGAGCTTTTGAAATGTTTCTGCATTAATTGCCATGCTCTGAAACCACTTTGGTCTGGTGTTTCAACTGGATCTAGAGGTGATGGATGGGTAGACTCACATAAACACATACTTTAAGAAATCTTTTATTATTTATTTCTCTAGGGTGCATGGGAATATTTTATGAAATCTTAAAGTTACATAAAATTCAGAGGAAGAAGCCAATATAAGTCAAGTTTTATTCCTCTGTAGGGATTCAGAAAAGATGGAAAACCCATGGTATTAAGCACTGAAGCATACCCAGCACTACTTCAAATGTGCCTTTCATTAGTAAGGACATAAGTGCTCATGCAGTTTATAGTTCTAAGGTCCTAATTCATCCTGTAAGTTAGCACACTTAACATGAAAGTTCACAATACTCTTAGCACCATGACTAAAAGTAATCCTTTTGAGACTGCTTTAGCCCTAAATATCATACAATTATTAGAACTCTGTTGATAGTATATATTCAAGTATGTTCATATTTTTATTAATTAATACTGATTGGTTGAACACTTCTCTGCTTATCAATAGTATTTCAATCATTTCTCTAGTACAACACTATTTCTACTTACATGTTTTCACTTTAAGGTAATAAATACTTATTTTACAAAATTTGGAAGATATAAAAAAAGTTGTCAAATATACCCTTGTTTCCAAAATCATTTGTGAGCCATTTTTTTCCATACTTACTGTCAGTCTTTTTCTATATATTTGTATCTAGTTGTGACCATAAGGCATACACAATCTCATAATCTACTTTTGAAGCTAGTTATTTCAAACGGTTCATAAATGTAATTTTAATGGCTGCATAAAAATTCTAAACATCACTTATATTTTAAAAATATTATAATTTTACATTTCATTAAAGAAACATGTACACATATACTGGTGTTTTTTACCAATAAATGCACAGTGGCAACTCTATCCAATTCTGAGAAGTATATCTGACACTTGTCATATCAGACTTTTTGTCCATAATGCAACTCTCATTCTTTAGATATTCAGTCAGTCCCATTTGATATAATAATCTGGCATAATGCAGTCTCATTACACGAGCAGTTAAAATGCTCAGTGTTATAGAAGTTGAGGACATCTTTGGAAGTTTATAAATGGAATGTCATTTTCTGGTAATATTAAGTGAGGCACTTAATCTTTCTATGACTCAATTTCTAATTTTTTTTAAAAAAAGAAAAGTAATGTTAAACTTACATAAAACAACCATTCAAATTAGCAATGGTACTGACTACCTGAAATAGATAAAGCTCATTTTATATTAATACAATCAAAATTCACATATACATCAAAGATTTTGGCTCATAAACCTATGTCTGTATCTAGGAAGAACAGTATGTTGGCTGGGACTCTCCACATTGAGATCGTAATCCAAGCTATGATGTGGAATGATGCTATCATACAAAAGTTTTAACCTTTTAACTTGCCTGGATCTCAGTTGCATCCTTTGAGAATGTGGCAAACAGTACTATCAGATAAAAATATATGAGTTTTTTTTTTAATTAATACATTGTAATTGTACATATTTATGGGGAATAATTTGATGTTTCAATGCATATATATGTTGTATAATGATCAAATCAGGGTATTTAGTATCTATCACTTCATGCATTTATCATTTCTTTGTGGTGAGAACATCTAAAAGCCTCTGTTCTAGCTATTTTATAATATACACTACCTTACTATTAACCATCCTCTCCCTACTATGCAATGCAACATCAGACCATGTTCTTCCTATCCAATTGTAACTTTGTATCTATTGACTAACATCTCCTAATCCTCTTCTTCCCACCCCCCAATCTCTGGAACCGCTGGTCTACTCTCTACTTCTATAATATTAATATATTCTGTAATAGCAACTCTCTTCTTTTAGATTCCACATATGAGTGAGATGATGCAGTATTTGTCTTTTGGTGTCTGGCATATTTCACTTAACATGATGTCATCCAGATTCATCCATGTTGTGGCAAAAGAAAGGATTTCATTCTTTTTTATGGCTAAATAGTATTACATTGTGTATATGTCCCACATTTTCTTTGTCCTTTCATCCATTGTTGGACACAGGTTGGTTCTATATCTTGGCTATTGTAAATAATGCTAGAGTAAACAAGGAAGTGAAGATATTTCTTCAATATATTGATTACATTTCCTTTGGATATATACACCCAATAGTGGGATTGCAGGATCATATGGTAATTCTATTTTCAGTTTTTTGAGGAATCTCCATGCTGTTTTCCATAATGGCTGTACTAATTTACAATCCCACCAACAGTGTGTAAGGATTCCCTTTTCTCCACATCCTCACCAAAACTTTTATCTTTTTAATAACATCCATTCTAACTGGAGTGAGGTGGTATCTCATTGTAGTTTTGATTTGCATTTCCCTGATAATTAGTGATATTGAGCATGTTTTCATGTACCTGTTGGCCATTTGTATGTCTTCTTTTGGGAAATGTCTATTAAAGTCTTTTGCCTATTTTTAAATTGAGTTAATTGGGTTTTTTGCTGTTGAGTTTCCTATGTTCCTTGTATTAGGTTATTAAGCATGGAATGTCCCATTTCCTTAAGTACTAAGTTTGACAGTTGATACCTCTGACACTTCACTTTGACAATTCTTGGGTTGTTCTGTTTTGTTTTGTTTTTGTGTGAGTGCGTGTGAAGGTACATCCTCATTCTTTCAAACGCATGTTTTGGCTTGTGATTATCTTTCAATTTTTTTTTTACAGCAATTTTTGTGAAACCATGGATAGGTCAAAAATTCATGTTATTTTTGAATATGAGTTCTGACATGGAACCAATGCAGTGCAAATGGCTCAAAATATCAACAAAGTGTTTGGGAAGGGTGTGGCTAATGAATGCACAGTACGTCGATGGTTTGAGAAGTTCTGTTTTGGGGATTCTAATTTTGAAGATGAGCCACGTGGGTGACCTGAGACCAAGGTGGATAATGATGGGCTGCAAGCTGTAGTGGAAGCGAATCCATCTCAACCTACATGTGAATTAGCAACAAGGTTTGACGTTACTATTCCAACAATATTGGACCATTTGAAGCAAATTGACAAGGTAAAGAAGCTGGATAGATGGGTTCCTCATGAATTAAACAAGCATCAGAAGACAAATCGTCTCAAAGCTTGCCTTTCTTTGCTTTCACGACATAAAGGCGAACCATTTCTATACCATATTGTTACATGTGATGAAAAATGGATTCTTTTAGACAATCACAGACATTCAGCACAATGGTTGTATAAAGATGGAGTGCCGAAACACGGTCCAAAACCAAATATTCATCAAAAAAAGCTAATGGTGTCTGGTGGTCCTGTGCTGGTATCACCCACTACAGATTCATGAAACCTGGTCATTCGATTACAGCAGATGTCTACTGCAACCAACTGCATGAAATGATGAGGATGCTTGTGATTAAGCAGCCGAGATTGGTCAATAGACACAGGCCAATCCTCTCGCAAGACCACATGTTGCAAAAAACAAAGCTGCTCAAACTATAGAAGCGGGACTTGGAAACTCTCTGTCATCCATTGTATTCACCAGACCTTGCATCAACTGACTACCACTTCTTCCAGGCTTTGGACCACTTCTTGGATGGAAAAATATTCAATTCTCAACAAACTGGGGAAAACGCCTTTCGTGATTTCATCGCCACTCACTCTCCAGGTTTCTTTGCTGCTTGCATAAGCAAGCTACCATTAAGATGGCAAAACTGTATGGATAGTTTAGGCACACACTTTGATTAATTGTACTGTTTCTTGTTTGAGATATGATCGAAACTTTTGATCAAAATCAGACATTTCATATTTAATTACCTAATATATTGTGGATATAAAATACTTACCAGATGTATTATTTTGCACATATTTTCTCCCATTCTGTAGGTTGTCTCTTCATTCTTGATTGTTTGCTGCACAAAGCTTTTTAGTTTGATGTAATCTCATTTGTCTATGTTTGCTTTTGTTGCCTGCACATTTGAGGTCTTAGTTTAAAAATCCTAGCCCATCCCAATGGCATAAAGCATTCCCCTATGTTTTCTTCTGGTATTTTCATAGTTTCAGTTTAATATTTAAGTTTCTAACCCATTTTTTGTTGATTTCTGTGTATGGTGAGAGGTAGGGGTCTAGTCTCACTCTTCTGAATTTGGATATCCAATGTTCCCAGCCCCATTTATTGAAGAGACTGTCTTATCTCCAATGTGTGTTGTTGGCACCTTTTTCAAAAATCAGTTGGCTGTAGGTGTGTGAATTAATTTCTGGGCTCCCTATTCTGTTCCATTGGTCTATATGTCTGTTTGTATGCCAGTGCCATGTTGTTTTGGTTACTAAAGCTTTGTGGTATATTTTGAAGTCAGGTAATATGATGCCTCCAGCTTTGTTCTTTTTGTTCAGGGTTGTTTTGGCTATTTATTCAGGGTCTTTTGTGGTTCCATACAAATTTTAAGATTTTTTTCTAGTTCTGTGGAGAATTTCATTGGCATTTTGATAAGAAGTGCATTAGATCTGTAGATAGCTTTAAGTAGTATGGCCATTTTAACAATATTAATTCTTCCAGTCCATAAACATGGGATATCTTTCTATTTATTTTTGCCCTCTTTAATTTTATTCATCAATGTTTTACTATTTTCAGTACAGAGATTGTTCACCTCCTTGGTTAAGTTTACTTCTAGTTATCTTTTATTTTTGTAGCTGTTATAAATGGAATTGTTTTCTTGATTTCTTTTTCAAATAGTTTAGTATTAGTGTACAGAAACACTACTGATTTTTGTATCTGGCAAATTTACTGAATTCATGTATTAGTTCTAACAACTTTTGGTGGAGTCTTTGGGGTTTTTTACATATAAGATCATGTCATCTTCAAACAGGGGAAATTTGACTTCTTCCTTTCCAATTTGGATGCCTTTTATTTCTTTCTTTTGCTTAATTACTTTGGCTAGGACTTCCAGTATTTTGTTGAATAAGAGTGGTAAAAGTGGGCATCCTTGTCTTGTTCTTGATCTCAGAGGAAAAGCTTTCAGCTTTTACCCATTCAGTTTGATATTAGATGTGGGTTTGCTACATGTGGACTTTATTGTGCTGAGGTACATATATTCTATACCTAATTTGTTGAGAGTTTTTATAATGAAGGAATGTTGAATTTTGTTAAATGCTTTTCCTGTGTCTATTGAAATCATCATTTTTTGTCTTTCTGTTAATGCAGTGTATCACATTTATTGACTGGAATTCATTAAACCATCCTTGCATCTCTGGGACGAATCCCACTTATTAGTAGAGAATGATCTTTTTATATGCTGTTGAATTCAGTTTGCTATATCTTGTTGAGAATTTTTGCATCTATGCTCATCAGGAATATTGGCCTATAGTTTTCTTTTTTTGTTGTATTCTTGTCTGGTTTTGGTCTCAGGATAATGCTAGCCTCATAAAATATGTTTAGAAATATTCTCTCCTCTTTAATATTCTGGAATAATGTGAGTAGAATTGGTATTAATTCTTCTTTAAATGTTTGGTAAAATTCAGCAATGAAGCCATCATGTCCTGAGCTTTTCTTTGATGGAAGACTTTTTATTACTGATTCAATTTCCTCACCCATTATTGGACTGTTCACATTTTCTATTTCTTCATAATTCAACCTCATAAATTGTATGTGTTCAGGAATTTATCCATTTCTTCTATGTTCTCAAATTTATTGACAAATGCTTGTTCATAATAGTCTCTTATGATCCTTTGTATTTCTGTGGTATCAGTTGTAATACCTCCTTTTTCATCTCTGATTTTATTTATTTGAGTGTTCTCTTTTTTCTTAGTTAGTCTAGCTAAAGATTTGTCAACCCAACTCTTTGTTTCATAGGTCTTTTAAATTATTTTTTTTGTCTCTATTTTGTTTATTTCTGCTTTTAGCTTTATTATTTCCTTCCTTCTACCATTTTTGGGTTTAGTTTGTTGATGTTTTCTTAGTTTTTTGAGGTCCATAATTATGTTGTTTATTGGAAATCTTTCTTCTTTTTTGATGTATGCATTTGTTGCTATAAACTGCCCTCTTAGAACTGCTTTTACTGTGTCCCATAAGTTTTCACATGACGTGTTTCCACCCTCATTCGTCTCAAAGCATTTTTAAATTTCCCTTTGAAGTTTTTCATTGACCCATTGGCTCTTGAGGAACATGTTTAATTTCCATGTATTTGTAAGGTTTCCGAAACTTTTCTTGTTGATTTCTAGGTTTATACCATTGTGGTCAGAAAAGATACTTGATATGATCTCTTAAATTTATTAAGACTTGTTTTGTGCCCTAAAATATGATCTATCTTGAAGAATGTTCCATGTGCAGTTGAGAAGAATGTGTACTCTGAAGCTGTCGGATGAAATGTTCTGTAAAAGTCTGTTAGATCCATTTGGTCTATGTTGCAGTTTAAGTCCAATGTTTCTCTATTGATTTTCTGTCTAGATGACCTATTTATTGTTGAAAGTGGGGTTTTGAAGTTCCCTACCATTACTGTATTGCAATCTGTCTCTCCCTTTAGATATAATAACATTTACTTTATATATTTGGGTGCTGTAGTGTTGGGTGCATACATATTTATAATTGTTCTATCCTCTTGTTGAATTGATTCCTTTATCATGATACAATGACCTTCTTTGCCTCTTTTCACAGTTTTGACTTAAAGTCTATTTTATGTAATATAATTATGCTACTTCTGCTTGCTTTTGGTTTCCATTTGCAAGGGATATCTTTTTCATACCTTCGCTTTCAGTTTATCTATGTCTTTAATTGTGAGGTAAGTCTCTTGTAAGCAGCATATAGTTGGGTCTTTTTTTTTTTTTTCTGTTTGTTTAATCCAGTCAGCAACTAAACAGCTTTTAATTGGAATCCATTTACATTCAAAGTTATTACTGATATGTAAGGATTTATGCTTGTCATTTTGTTAATTGTTTTCTGGTTGTTTTGCTGATTTTTTTTCCTTTCTTCCCTTGTGTTTATCTCTGTGGTTGGTGGTGTTCTGTAATGCTAAGTTTTGTTTTCTTTCTCTATTTCCTCTTTGTATCTGCCATTTGTGGTACCATGAAGCTATCATGAAAAGTCTTGTTGTTATAATAGACTATTTTATACTAACAAATTAACTTTGGTCACATAAAATTATGCTAGACTTCCCACACACATAATTTATATATATTTTGCCTTAATCTATATCTTTATATATCGTGTGTTCCTTAGCCACTAATTGTAGCTGGTGTTGTTTTTGACCACTTTGACTTTAAACCTTCATATCAGAGGACTGAGATTTATATTGCAACATTAGAGCATTGGGATGTTCTGAGTATGATGATATATTTATCTATACTGGTGAGTTTTATATTTTCATGTGTTTTCATGATAGTAATTATTATCCTTTTGTTTCCAGTTGTATCACTCCCATAAGTACTTCTTATAAGGCCACTCTAATGGTAATGAATTCCCTCAGCTTTCATTTGTCTGAGAAGGTCTTTATCTTTCCTTCATTTCTGAAGGATAGCTTTGCTTATTCTTGCTAACAGTTTTTAAAATTTCAGCACTTTGAATATATCATCGCATTCATTCCTGGCCCACAAGGTTTGTGCTGAGAAATGTGCTGATAGTCTAATGGGGATTCTATTTTATGGGACTTGACACATTTCTCTTGCAGCTTTTAGAATTTCTCTTTGTCTTTTACTTTTGTAGTTTGATTTTAATGTGGCTAAGAGGGGATCTTTTTGAGTTGAATCTAACTGGGAACTTTTGAGCTTCCTGGATCTGGATGGCTACATCTCTCCCTAGACTTGGAAAGTTTTCAGATATTATTTTGTTAAATAGGTTTTCTGTGCCTTTCTCAATTTCTTCTCTCTCTGACACACCTACAATGTAAACATTTGTTTGCTCAATGGTGTCCCATAAATCCCAGAGTCTTTTTTCATTCTTTTTAAATTATTTCTCTTTTTTTTTCCTTTTACTGGGTTATTTCAAAATACCTGTCTTTAGATTAAAAAATTCTTCCTTCTATTTGATCTAGTCTGTTGTTAAAGCTCTCAATTGTATTTCTTATGTCATTCATTGAATTCTTCAGCTCCAATATTTCTGTTTGGTTCTTTTTTTTATGACACCTATCACTTTGTTGAGTTTATCACTCAGATCACTAATCATTTTCCTGATTTCACTGAATTGTTTGTTTGTATTCACTTGGATCTCACTGAATTTTCTTAAAATCATTATTTTGAATTGCTTTTCAGGAATTTCATAAATATCCATTTCTTTGGCATCTGTTAGTAGAGACTTATTGCATTCCTTTTGGGGTGTCATGTTTCCTTGCTTTTTCATGTTTCTTGTGTTCTTATGACATCTGTGTATCTAGTGGAACTGCTGGTTTTTCCAGTGTTATAGAGTAGCTGTCGTAGAAAGAGGCTCTTTCATGTTAGATGGGTCCTAGGTTTTTAGTTGGGAATTGTGCATTGACTTTGATTCTAGGTGGACTCAGTAGTGTGGTATCCATATTGATCCTTCAACTGCAATACCTGTCTGTGATGTCTGCAATTGCCTCAGTGGCTTGGGCTGTGGGAATTTGTGATGGCAGTGGTGCAGTTTTGCTGGGGGTGATATTACTGGGTTGGTTATTGGGCTGGGTGCATATGGGTATGGCAGACTGTGCAGCAGCCTCTATAGAGCAGACAGTGTCACCACCAGACTGGCTGTTGGGTTGGACATGGGTATGCATGAGTGTGACTGTGTGGTGATCTCCCTGGAGAGGGGAGGACAGGGCCAGACTGGCTGTTGGGCCAGGCATAGACCAGGCAGCTGTGTGGAGGTCTCTCTGAGGAGTCAGAGTTGCTGCTGGGCTGGAGACAGGACTGGGTGTGGGGGTATAGAGATAGTGGCCCTCTCTCTGGAGAGGCAAGGCTGCAGTGGGGATGGATGTCAGGCTAAGCGTTGGTGTGAATGTGCTGTGGTGGCTGGTAGACAGCTTCCCTGCTTGTCCCTTTTTCCCCGGGGGAGAGTGTCCCTGTGAGTTCAGACACAGGGGTCTCAGTCATTCCTTTGGGCCTTGGCTCCAGATAGCCAGGGTAGTGATACAGTAGGCATCTGTGTGAATATAGTGGAATGATGGCAGAGCCTCAGGGATGGAGGTGGTCAGTGGCTACTGGCCTTCATCGCAAGATACACTCCATCTGTGGGTCTGGTTTCAAGGTGGCACCTTGCCATAGCAGTTTAGGTTTCAGGGATTGAGGGTGCAAAGGGGGAATCCTACTCTGGGATTTTGCAGCTGTATGGTCTCCTGGCAACTGTCTAAACTGGATTTGGGGCATGTTAAACTGGGGAACCCTCCTGTAGCAATGACTACTAGTGTCTGTGATGGTGATGCAGACCACTGAGGGTCCCTCGCTTACCTTCTCCCTATAAGATAAAGGCCTCCTGGCTCCAAGCAAATCCCAGTGGGGGAGACAATGTGGCAGAGGCAAGATGCCTCTCTCCCCTCTCTATGGTGCTGTACCGGGCTTCCATGCTCCACAGGGATTTCACTGCTCCCCTGGTGCTCTCCAGTGTACTTCCTCAGTCACTCCAGTCAAAATATAGTTGTTTATTTATTGTTTTGGTCCCCTTTCGTTGAGGGGATGAGTGCCAGGCAACTGTAGTCAGTCATATTGCTCTCACTTTGAGTTTTTGAGAAGATGTTTCTGTGTTCTAAAGTACTGTTTCTTATATCAAAAGTCATTAAAAATTTTACCATTGGTAAACATGGAAGTTCTTGTGACTATCTTTTAGCATGAAAAGATATCTTTACAAAACAAACACCTCGTAAACCCTTTAAGCCTAGTGATCTAAGGCTAAAAGTCATTATCATCAGTGTCTAAACACCCTTAGATTGAATGACAAATAAAAAGAATGTAGCAATATAAAGGTGAACCTCTTAGGTTTATTTGATGGCATTTCTTTTTTCTGAACATAAAGTAACACTTACTTTCATATATAATTAGTGGCGGTGTAAAATTGATTCAACCACTTTGGAAATTAGTTTGGCAGTATACAAGATAGCTGAGTATAGGTATACCCTATGATCATTAATTCCACCCTTTGGTATGTAAAAATATGTACATATGTTCACCAAAAGAAATGTACAAAAATTTTCTTAGTAGTAATAGTATAAAGTAACACCAATAGTAGCAATAATCCCACATTGGAAATAGCCCAAATATCTACCAACCAGTAGAATGAATGAAGACATCATGAGAATGAACAAACCACAACTCCATGCAGCAACGTAAGTGACTCTCACAAACATAACACTGAGTGAAAGAAGCCAGATACAAAAAAGCACTTAAAATATGAATTCATATATTTGAAGTTCAAACAGAATAGATTAATTTGGCCTGTTTTAGAACTCTGGTACCCTAGTAGTTCTTTTAAAATGCCTTTGTTTCATGTTCTGTTTATTTTTAGTAGTAATTTCAATATTATGTCTTGCTATTACAACCAGTCTCATAATTATGCAACTCTGGAGGGGTGTTCCCTTTCTGTTTCAACTGACAAAGTCCAATTATTAAATAGTTTCATTAGACCAGTTGTGACAATGATCAAAGGAAAGAAATGGTCTGAAGAAAGAGCTATCTAGCTCTTTATGTAAGGCAATCACTACACTTTTATCCACAAAAATTTTCTCTCTGTTATAATTAAGAATTTATTTATTCAAGTAGCTACTTTGAAATCCTAGCAATGCACACTTGTGAGAAAACAGCATTTGCAAGTCATAGATCAATGTGTTAAGTAAGGCCGTAACACACTTCCTCTATACTTTTAGAGAAGACAGAATGAAGAGTTAGTACCAGATACAATATTACTGTCTCCTTAGAGGTGGCTCCCTTCCTTCCACCAGGCTTCCTAGTCCCACTATTTCCTGTTTCCCCACTGATAGGAAATCCTAAACTCCACCCACACGAGTTCAGGACTGTGCCCTATTTTCCGAAGATTGACCCTTTCAGTGCCACTGAGCACTTGCTAAGGCAGCTATAATATTAAGGTGAAGGACATAGATTCTTCATCCTTAGAAAGTAGAGATTTGGGACTTGACTAGATGGCCTAACAGCTCCCTACTTATTTAATAGCAGTGGCAACTGCCTGGATAATTTTTACTTAGAAACAGTCTCAAAGGTAAGGTTTTGATGACCTTGACCTTATGTTCTCACTTATCTCTTGATATTCTGAAATTAAATTTTACATCAATATGCCAACAAAAACCCTTTAAAGAGAGATTGATTTTGATGCCTTGCTTTAAAATAATTTCTCAAACATAATCACATGGGAATATCCTATGTCTTCGTTAGCTAAAAAGCAACATTTCAGAAAATTGAGGTTTCAAATTTCCAATTGGAAAAGCAAAATTATAAACAAGAGGCCAAGACTCTCACATTGGAGATTAAATGAGCGATTGAGAATAAATGTTTCACCAAATGAAATAGCCACCAAATAAAGTCAGGATTTATTTTAAATAAATAATCACTGCATATGTACACTTGTGAGTTTCAAAGTTCTCTGTTAAGATCCCTATCTCCTCAGTTTGTGGCTTTGAGGGTTGGCCATACGAACCACAGTCTAAACTCAGAAGACACTGATTGCTAGCCTGGTTATGTGAAAACCACATTATTACTGGAATTTTTTTTAAAAAATGCTTTAAAATTTCAATACTGAACCTGATGTGACAGCCAAATTTAGTTGTACTGAGGAGTTACACTTTTGAGGTAAAATCTATTGCTAGAGGTAAGATCTATTGACAACAAAATCATTAGCTAAAATTTGTCTTAAAATCATGCTATTAAGCAATCTCATAATGTAAACACCTTAAAAATATTAGCTTTTGCTTCAAATTTCTCCACAATAGTCAATACCTATTATAATGGCACCCCTAGTGATGACTGTGAATATTTTTTGCTATATTTTAAAGGTAGAATATTCAGAGTGGGACTGTAAGGTTTTGATATTCTGTTGTAAAAACTCGGAGGACAGCTACATGTTGCCATTAGCAGCACAGAAAAAAAGCTCTTGAAATTAAAATAAAGCAGCTCTTATTCTAAAAAAAAAAAAATTGCTGTTGCTTGATATTCTAACAAAGTGTTGCTCTCATCTATTATGAGTGACAGCTTTTTGTCTTACCAGGTACCTAGACTTCAGTTTCAAGTTGTAAAGTTATCATATACATACCAACCTGGAACCTGGAACTCACACTGAGACTTCATGCTCTACTAAAGTATGACAGAGCCTACACAGCTTGCTCTGAACTTCTGAACTTTACATGATGGATAAAAATCCTCACCTAATGTTATCTCTACTTCTATCTTCAAGGTTGTTTCCAATACTCTTTGGGTCTACCAACTACCAGCCTTGGCTGAGTTGATGTTTTGGATGATGTTTCGGTCAATGAGAGACTGCACATACAATGGTGGTCCCATAAGACTATAATGAAGCTGAAAAATTTCTATTGCCTAGTGATGTTGCAGCCATTGTAATATCATAATACAACATACTAACTTTTCTATGTTTAGATACACAAATACTTACCATTGTGTTACAATTGCCTACAGTATTCCCTACGGTAACTTGCTGTACAGGTTTGTAGCCTAGGAACAATGGGCTATACCACATAGCTTAGGCATGTAGTAGGCTATATCATCTATGTTTGTGTAAGTACACTTTATGATGTTCAAACAACAATGAAATCACCTAACGATGCAATTTTTAGAATGTCTTCCATCATTAAGCAACAAATGACTGTATTTCTTTTGATAATCTCATCATTGCTCTACTTTAACATAAGGGATTGGGGTCCAACCTACTAGAACTGTATGAACTCTTAGGTCAATATATCCTAATCTCATAATTTATCACCATTTTACCAATCTTTTGTTGATTGCTAAATCAGATTAAGGGTTTATGCTCTATGTGGCCTCTATTATCTCTATATTATCCTTGCCAATTCCTAGCTTCATTTTAGCTCTGGAGCCAATACTCTTTCTGGGCATAAAGAATGAAAGATATTCTAGGTTAATGATTCAGCATCAAGCTAGCCTTGGTGTCTGCCCTTATTCTAGTATCTGCATTCTGTTTTACCTTCTTATGTATAGCCCACCTCCTTCCATGTAACTGGTTCCAGTTTCAGATTTCCTGCCTAGCTCGCTGCCTCTGACTTCCATACCTTTAAGCCATGTCCACCACCAGAACCCTTGTAGGCCCAAAGTCCTTCCTGGCTTACTCTACCAGACTTTTGGGTAAAGCCTGCCTACCTGTATGAGACTTCTTTTGCTGACAGTCTATGCCTACCTCTAGCCACAGCCTACTCTCTGACTCCTGAGGAGATGCTGTCCTTAGCTTGATAGATATTACCCTGGAACTTGGTGTTGGCTCAGTTCTTGCACAGCCTCCTTAGCCCAGCTATGATTCTTCTGCTCCACATTTTTTCCAAAGGAGCTTCTATTCTGAAAACAACATTTGTAGTAGTGATTGGCAAGCAGAAGTTATAAATTTGCTATGTCTGGCCTACAGATGTATTTATCTATTTTGTTGGCTAGCACAGCATTGACACACAGTCTGTCTCTCTTTCTCCTCCCCTTTCCTCTCTCCCTCCCTTCCTCTCTTCCTTCTTTTTATTCTTCCTTCTTTTCTTCTTTCTTTCAGTTGGCAACCAAATTTAAAAATCAGAAAATTTCACATTACAAAACCAAAAAAGCCAAAACAGATTTCCAGGCTGGCTTGAAGGCAGAAGCTGTAACAACGTTGGGTCCATAGTGCCACATGGCAACACTCTTGACTCTTCAGATTGTGTATGAACTCTCTCCAGATGCAACAGTAGCTACCATACAGGACTGTCTTCCTCCTCACACTGCAGCCAAATGTCAGTGAACATGATCATCATGTTTGTACTGTTGCTATTTTCATATGGAAGATTTAAATCTTAGATTTAAGATTTAAGTTAATATATTATCAATATTTTACGCTTGTCTCTATTGATAGTGGGAAAACAAATGATTGGCCTAGCTACGTTAATAAATAAATAAAAGAAGAGAGCGTACTTCTTAATGAAAGAGATGACTATTCTTGAATGTTTAATTTCCAGTATCTCCCCAGTTAAATTCACACATTCACATTACTTGCTTGATGCCTGTGGGCATTTACATTTTTAATTCATATAATAGATTGCTTTGGAGAAAAGGATCAGGATGGCAAAAGGATTCAAAACCAAGAAGAAATACTAAAAATATTGATATTGATATTTAGTTGAAAAAGATAAAACTTAAGAGGATCATAATAATTTTCATATGTCTGACAAGCTGTTAAATAGAAGAAGAATGAACTTTTCAGTGTGGTTCCACAGGACTGATAAAGGAAAAGGGTTGCAAGGGAGATGTATTTTGGGTGTATTAAATAGCATGAAAACCCACAGGATACAACAAGTTCTCCATTCCCAGACATATGCAACCAGAGCCTATAAAATACTTAGAGACTCTGAATTTTTTTCAGCCCTAAATGTCTTATTTTTAAATAGTAGGAAACATTATATTGAGAACAATGATTTTTTTTCCTTCAGTTCTCTCTGAAGAGTAGAGAGATATATGTAAGGGAAAATACAGAAAGAATGAAGGTAGGTGCAGTTTTGAACATTGGATATTGTTTGGAGCCAGTAGAAGACAAGAAAACCCCAACAATTTTGAAGGCACAGTAGGCCTTTTGGGTCTTACTAAACTCTGGGTACTGGAGATTAGAATAGGGGAGAAATAAATAGTTAGACTCACTTATTAATGATGATCTGGTTCTCGGTTTGGATGGTGAGTTCAAGAATGTTTATTTTATTATTTGCTTTGTATTTTAAATAAATGTTATATATATTTCTGGTGCATAAAATGACATAAAAAGAAAAAAAACCATTTCAAACACAACTTAATCTTTTTTGGAAGAAAACCGTCAAAAATTTTGTGGCTCAAGTGTTGCAAAAAATGAGATTCTGACTCAAATCCACAGATAATTAAAATCTCTACTTAGATTATGATTACCTTCTTGTTGAACAACTCAGGAGTGAATTAAGTCCTGTCTGTTTAATTTCTAGATAAATATCAAACTATCATTGTCTTTCCATCATCCCTGCCATACTTAGGTCTGTGTCTCATTAGCTCTTGCCTAGACTATTTCAGTAACTTCTGAAATGGCCCACTCTCTTTCAACTCCATCTGCCATACAGCTGCCAGAGTTAAAATCCATTTATATCGTTCCCTGCCTCAAAACTTCAGTTGCTCAGAGCTCCTTGGCATCAGGTTTCATGACTGTCCCTTGGATTTCTTTACAGCCGTCCCATGTGCAGTACACTCCCGTTATACTAAACTACCTACAGTTTCCCAAATACATTATGCTGCTTCTTACCTCGGATTGACTTATTCCTTATTCCTAGACCTTTCCCTACTTCTCTACCTCTTGCATCGACACCCCCTTCTCTCTCTGGCTTAATCTTCTCCACCATTAAAATTCAAATCAAGAATTAGTGAAGGTAAAGATCTGAGACTTTTCTTAGTGACTCCTGAATGCATGGCACAATGTCTAGGAAATGGAAGGCCTTCAGTAAATAATTGGAAGAACAAAAGAAAGACTAACATTCCTAATTTCGGTCTATTAATTATATATTGTCTCTAAACAATTATATAAGCAAAACAACAATGGATTTTTGTGATTTTTTCTGAGTCTGAAGATTAATGAGTGTAGCAAAATAATATTCTCTTTTACCTTTATTGGGAAATATATAATCAAAACAATGGTCCTTCTTGAGAAATGTTAGGTTATTTCCAGAGAAATGAGTAAGGAGTTCAACACTACTTGCAAAGCCTGGAAGCTTTCTGAACAGTTTGAGTGACAGTTTTGACATGCAGGGAAACCAACTCACTATGATACAGAGAAGTGGAAAAAAATGATGGTAACCGCCAACGAATGAAATTGAATCTGAAGTTGTGAGAAGTCATGAAAGAACATGACGGGCAAGAGCTTTAAAGTTAAATTAAGCAAATGCAAATATATGAAAAAAAGAATTAAAATTTTATTTCAGATAGTTAAAATGCTTCCTACTCTGATTTCCTAAGGACAAACCTCAACAATTATTCAGCAGTTTTCTTTTGCAGTCCTAAAAGGAATAAGGTAAATCTGTACTTGTCAGGGTGTGATAAGTTTAAAGAGATGTGACTGAGAAAAGAACACTAAAGTACAGAATAGTACATATAAATATATATATAAAATACCCTCATTTACAGTCAAAAAGAAGAGACTACACACACACAAGTATATGTAGGTATACAAATATAGATAAGTATATGTCTATACCTATATCTATCTGTATCTATATTCAAAGGATACTTCTGGAAAGATAAGATTCACAAATGGGTGACTGGGTAAGGGGCTCTAGGTTTCTAATATTGGAGAAAAATATACATTTCAATGTTTACCCTTTTGTAGCTTATGAATTTTAGCCACATGCAGCATAATAATTGGGTAAAAAAACTGAAACATGAATGAACACAAGTAAATAAAACCAGAGATGACTGTGTAATTTAACTATTCACTTTTTTTTAATTCCATGCTGCAGTTATACTTGCCATCAAAACACTTTCTGTGTAGACAAATGATGCTAACAAAGCATGAAACTACTGTTTTTTGAAAAAAAATAAAACCTTCAATCACAAGATCTTAAATAAATCAATGTAGTACTATTAACAGTAATTAGTGATTTCAAGATGATTTGATGATTTTAGAAATAGCATTTTTAAATGGAACCAAGTCTCTCCTCTCAAGAATCGAAGTCCCTGTTCAAGAGAGTAAATGTCTTCTACGTATGTAAACAGGATGTTGCATAAGCTCATGATAATAGATTACAATTGGTGAATGTCAACGGGATTCAGAATAACACTACATGTTCTTGACCGTTACCTGCCATTGTCAAAAAAATTATCCTAAACCCTTTTGTGCCTTACCAAAATATATAACTTACATAATGTATCTCAATATCTAAGGATCTCCTTCTAAAATTATAAAACTTATGACTTTTCAAGTGGAAATAAAGAAATAGAACAAATTATGCTGATGTACGCACCAGAGCTTACATTCTGGTGTGTACATCAAAAGGGAAAAGAGTAAATTGGTTAACAATAAATTCAAATTAAGATAAATAATATGAAGGAAATTAGTTGAATGATAAGATAAGAATAGTCAGATAGGCCACATATGGTGGCCAGGGAGGACTTTTGGGGGTTTGACAGTAGGGATCACAGTTTAGGTTAGACCTTAAAGATGAGGAGAAGATTTATATGATAAGAATTAGAAGTGTGCTCCAGGTAGAGAGACCAGCATGTCAAGTCCACAAGTAGAAGAGAGTTTGCCTCCTGTGTACACCTGTTGTTCCAGGTTCTGGGAATATGGTAGCGTACTAAGCAGACTAACAACTCTATCATTGTGGAGCTTACATTCTAGCGGATATGGTGAGGTTGAACAGGTAGGCAACAACTAACACTGCAGGGTCTTGCAACGACCAACTCTGCAGGGTCTTTGAGCAGCAACCTGCGATGCTTCACGATACAGGCGAAAACAGCCTGGGTTTTAATTCTGGATTCAGTAGTTATTACCTAGATTAATTTGGACAAGTTTCCTGCATTTTCTGTGCCTCAGTTTCCTTGTCTATTCAATGATGATATTAATAATATCTAACCCATGGGATTATTGTGGTGATTATATAAAAAGATACGTATAAATATGGTTATTAACTTTGGGCTTGATAAAGATACTGCATTTTATTTTAAGTGAAAAGTTAAGCCATTTCAGAGTTTTAAGCAGGCAAGTGGCATGATACATGATCTTATTTACAATATTAGGAGATCTCTGTTGCTGCTAAATGGAAAGCTGAGTGGAAACAGCAGAGATAGTCAGGAGGCTACTGCAGAAGCTCCAAGCAAGAGGCAATAGTGGCATGGAGACACAGAAAAGGCACCAACTGAGGATATGTCGGGGGACATTGAGTGTGGAAAGTGAGAGAAAGAGAGGAATCCAAGAACATCCTGGAGTATCTAACTTGACCCATTCAATGATTTCCTAAAGTGGAGAAGACTAAAGAAACAAATTTGGGGGGATATTCTAGAATGTAATAGTAACTGTGTTAGTTTGGTCCTACCTGAGGATATCTGAGTAGGTGATGAATGAGCCTTGGGCTATGCAAGTGGTGTGAGTAAAGATATTCCGTAGGGTGATGTGTGGAGACACAAAGAAAGAGAGATGAAGAGCAAGCTCTGAGAAACACCCTTGGTAAACAGGGAATACTCAGGGTACGAAGAATTAACTATACACAGACAGAATCAAGAAAACAGAACCCATCTGTGACATTGGCCTAGAGAAAGCAAGAACCATGATACAAGCATAGGCATAATTTTTTAGAAACAATTTATGCTAGAAGTGGGTCAGAGAAGTACTTCTTAAAAAAAGATGAACATCTATGTGGAAGTTTGTCTGAAGGAGTAAAGGAACTGGGGAACATTGAAGTAAAGACAAAGAAAGGGAACAGAATTACAATTGCTGTAGGAATTGTTTGGGCCATCCAGAGAAGAGCGTGGTGCACACTGATGTCTCTGACCAAGTGAAGTGCAGGAAGTAATGGTGACAGTGAACTTCAGCAGTTGGGGGAGCATCTGTAAGTTTCTCTTGAAGACTAGGAGGAGTCTCAGTCTCTCAAGGAGGACATGTGACTAGAGGAAGGGCTCCTGCAAACCTAATTCTGGCAGATGAGGAAGAATGAGTTAGTGAAGCAAGAAGAACCTGAAGGTAAAGGGATTGTGCATCTCAAAGACTGTGAAAGCTAGGGAGGGAACGTTGGAGCAGAATTTCACATACGTATCTTAGATTTAAGAACATGGATTTCAAAATGACTATATGGTAAGAAATTCTGGGAGAGGATGGCTCATAAGAGTTGGAAAGTCAGAAATGCGGAAGTCATACCGCCTTAACTGTGTTTGAGTCTGATGTCAGGTTAGCAAAATAGGAAAGAGAGAGAGAAAGAGAGAGAGAGAAAAACAGAGTGGGAGAAAAAAGAGAAGAAAGAAAAAAGGGAAGGAGGGAGGCAAGAAGGGAGAGAGAGAACTTAAGGAGGGGTTTATACTGACAGTAGAAAATAAAAAAGTTAAATCATGCAAATGGAAATATATTAATATATTTGACCATTTATCTATAAACTCAGATATCTTAATAGCATAAACATTTTCTAAAAGTTAGATTATATTTAAGATCATTAAATTCATCTGTTTCTAGTTTCCTATATAATTCTCTCATCATAAAAATTTGCAAAATTTAGTTTTGTTATCATTGCCATAATATTTTTCCTATCACAAGTCAATTTCACTTTACTTAAGATTCAGAGAAAAAGTATGTTAAATGTAATATGTTTAATAATAACTGTTTATATGTGTGTAGTGCTTGATAGCTTCTAAAGGACTTTTATGTGCTTTCTTTCTTTCATGGGTTGTCATGATCACTCTGAGATCAAGCAATGTGGTTTCATCCACAGTTTACTGATAAGGCAAATGAGGCTCAAAGTCTGTGGCTTTTCCATAAGCACACACAACTAGGAAGTGGCAGCGTGAGCTCCAGAGTTAGCGCTTCTGACAGCTCACACATTGTTCTTTCCATTATAATCTTTATGACAAAATTTAAAATTAATTATTTTAATATTAATTTTTCTAAACTTCTATGTGTATTCACATAATTGTGTCTAAGGTAGGATAAAGGCCTAAGTTTTTATTAGTTTTATAAATACTCCATATATAATCACATAAGAGAAGATTATTCTGTCTTGCTTAGAAGTATAAACAGGATAATGAAGTTGTGTGTTATAAATTAATTTGTGCCATGTAAACGGGAAGTATTTCCAACAAAGCCAAGTGATTCAGTTGTTCACCTAAAAGCTTGGGGACCCTTACCTATGTGCAATTAATGGCACACCATGAGTAGAGATTCTGGTACAACATGGTACACCATGGCACACCATGAATAGAAATCTTGGTACAAACTAGTGAACACCATGAGTAGAGATTCTTGTGGAACCAATCCTTTTAGAGCAATCCTACATTTCAGGTTGGTCAAATATTGCTCTGACATGGAAACTTCAGTCTAAGCTAAATTGATGATATCATTTAGTTATATTTTAGGCATACCAAATGGTGGAGAATAATATAACACTTGTGTACTATCCACAAAATTGGTGCTGATTATCTTGAGGAAACTTGGCACACAGGGCTTTTCTACATCCACTAGTTCATACGTGTATCACTAGAATTGAGAAGATAAGCATTTGTCTATGAACACTTCCCTAGTGTATTGACTAACCAGAATTCTCTAGGCAGAGGTTTTGAAAAAGGAAAAATAATCTTATAGTCATGTCAACATACACATGCCCGTGATCATAGTTTAATGAGAAATAAAGGTGGTTATAAAAATAAGTTTTATTAACTACTTTATTGAGGTATGATTGATATGTAAAAAGCTACACATAATTAATGTATACAACTCCATGAGTTTGGGGATAAGTGTACACCCATGAAACCATCAAGGTCACAAATATATCCATTACCTCCCAAAGTTTCCTTCTTTATTATTAGTATTTTTTTTCTGGTAAGAACAGTTAATATAAGATCTACCCTCAGAACTGTATACAACACAATATTAGCTCTAGGTGCTATGCTGTATAGAGGATCTCCAGATCTTATTTATCTTGCATAACTGAAACTTTGTCCCCTTGGACTATCACCTCCCCATTTCCCTCCCCTACCAACCCCCGGAAACCACCATTCTACTCTCTGCTTCTATGAGTTTAAATTTTTTAGATTCTACATATAAGTGAGATCATACAGTATTTGTCTTTCTGTGTCTGGCTTATTTTACTTTAGCATAATGTTCTCCAGGTCATCCATGATATTGCAAATGGCAGGATTGCCTTCATTTTTTTCCCTTTTAAAATATATATATATTTTTTTTCTTATTTCACAATATTACAGGGGTACAAATGTTTTTGGTTACATGGATCGCTTTTGTAATGCTTGAGACAGAGCTATAAGGGCTTCCCATCACCCAGATGGTGTTCATTGTACCCGTTAGTTAGGTTTTTGCCCATTGCCACCTTCCCCCTACCCCCTGCTTGGTTTCTACTGAGTTTACTTCCCTCTGTGCACATATGTGCTCATTGGTTAGTTCCAATTTAATAGCGAGTGTATGTAATGTTTGTTTTTCTATTCTTTAGATAACTTCACTTAGGAGAATGGTCTCCAGTTCCATTCAAATTGTTACAAAAGGCATTAATTCATCCTTTTCTATGGCTGAGTAGTATTCCATGATATACATAGAACACATTTTGTTAATCTACTCATGCATGAATGGATGGGCTCTTGGGTTGATTCCACATCTTTGCAATTGTGAATTGTGCTGCAATAAACATTCTAGTGCAGGTGTCTTTTTGATAAAAAGACTTCTTTTCCTTTGGGTAGATACCCAGTAGTGGGATTGCTGGATCAAATGGTAGGTCTACTTTTAGTTCTTTGAAGAATCTCCATACTGTTTTCCATAGAGGTTAATACACATACACACATACCTACATACATATACACACACACAGAAATTTTCTTCTCTCATATCTTGGCTTTTAAAAATATCTTTTAATCTTGTTCACCTCTTGAAAGCAGAATTTTTGAAGGAGATGTATTTTTTTCTTCATGGAATTTTGCCACTTTGATTCCTCAGTGCATGTTCGTTGTTAGAAGTGGAAAGATTATCTTAGGACAAACTAAAAACATTACTTTTGTATTAAATTCTCCATACATACAAAGTTGGGATATATTTCTTTCAAACTTTGAGAACAATTTAAAGTTGAAAATTATCAATGAGGTGGTAATAATTTAGGTACATACTTCCTTCCTTGGTTGATAAGGTGCTGAAATTGTACCTCACTGGTATATTTTAAAGCATGTATTTATAGAATTGAGAACACTAATAGTGCATCATCATAATAAAGCATCCCACACTCTGAAACAATCTTCTTTAAATAAAAAAAAAAAACACATTAGTTCGTCTTCATGGAGAAAAAGCACAAGAAACAATTTAACCCTTAAGCAGATTATACTATGTCAACAATTTCAACATTGGAAATTGTTCATTTACCTAAATTTGAGTACTTGCTAATTTTGTGACTATCTAGTTTCCTAGTTTATGACTTAACAACGGCCTAAGTAACATGAAAATAAAATAAAACAAAGAGCTTTTATTCATACATTTATAGCAAATGACTGCTATCAGATAATAACTGAGAGCAAGACATAATTATGTTCTAGAGAGTTGATAGTAATTATTGATTAAAGAAAAATGATGGGTTAGTAGACAGAACATGGGCTTAGCATCAGACAGATGTAAGATACAACCCAGAATCTACAGTTAACTGACTAGGCAAGTTTCTTAACATCTCTGCTCTACTTTTTCTTCAGATTTTACATGGGGCTATGGCACTTGGCTTGCAGGGTTGTCTTAGTGACTAGAAATAAGGTGGGGAAGTGTCTGGCACAGTGGATGGCATGAAATGTGGGCTTAATTTGGCAATATTGATATTATTGGTATAATTACCCACAGATTGAGATTTAGAAAAAAAAAGGGCTAAGTCCATGATGATTGTCTCAAGAGAAAAAGGCAGCATGAGTTACACTGACTCATGTTACAGCATTTTAGTCTATTACAGTATGTTGATAATATATACTTGGAAAACAAAGCTGCTGCTTGATTCACATTAGATTCCCTAATGGTGTCCACATATGCATCAGAAGAAAATAGAATAGATACAGCCTTTTCTAGGAGATGCCAACATCTTTCATGTCTCTTTGAAAGATATTCCAATTGGTGAAAAGCTAAAGAGCACTAGCATTGCCACACAGGCCATGAACACCAGAGCCACAATGAGGCCCCTGTTTGCATCTGTTGAAAGTCAGACAGGGGTGGCTCACTAGTAGGGTAAGAACTTAAAGGGAATAAAAAAAAAAAAACAATGATAATGTGACCCTACAGTCCCGGTTTATGCTTTTCATTTTTGGATAATTATAAAGGTGCCTCTTTTATTCTTAAAGTGTCTTGGTTTGTATGATATAATATAAGGCCATGCTACTACTTAGTTATATGACAAAAAAGCCAAAAAAGGAAATAAGAATGATCTCACCATTCACAATCTGGTCTACCAGAGCAAAACAAAAAATCATGAGATCAACATGCAAATATACACTCTTCAGTGTATAGACAGAGCATAGCCAGTCTCTCTCTTTCTCTCTCTCTTTCTCTCTTCCTCCCTCATAACAAAATTACAAGCTAATCTTATCATTATTGAAAAAAAAAGACAGATGGATACCATTCTTACCAGGAAGTTCTGCCTAATACCATGGTATAATTATGTCTTTATTGATTCAGATTTGGTACCTTAATAACTATAAACACAAGCCCAACATGTTGCATAAGGATTTGGAAACAGAATAGCAAGAATATCTAATGTCACAGCCTAAGACCTAACATTTTTTACTCAGCCTGTGTAAACAATAATCACTGGTTTTTTTCCTTAGGTAAGGTAATGAGCCCAGCAGAGGCCATACAGAAGGAAATCAATACACACGTACTTATCAAGTACCCATGATATGTTAGGGACTCTGTATTGATAAGAAAACTATACCAGAGCAGACATGAAATCAGTTCTCGTGCAACCTCAAAATGTGATTATTAATCAGAATAACATTCATCAAAGAACAATGAAACAACAAATATGTAAAAAGGTATTGCAAAATCTAAATCCAGGCTATTACTATAATGACCAATGTCAGATATGTCAAAAGAGTGTGTGAGGGAGGCACTTTGAGAGCTGGGAAAATTCAGTTTAAAAGCTCTGATGAGTTGTCCCTATTTTATTCAGCTATAGAGTGGAATGGATGATGTTCCTGGGACTGGTTTGCACAATCATGGGAGACAGGTTAATAAAATATAAAATGCAGGCTTACCATCCAAGGAAATCTTAGACAGTAGCATGCTCGTACAAGAGCAGCTCTCTGGGATTGCATATATCTTTTGCTTTTGCTTTTGCCACTATCAATTCAACAGATTTAAAGGCAAACAAACCTATTTCCAAGTGATAATCACAGTCGTGTATAGCTTTGGGATAAGAATAGGGATCAAGAGGCTAAATTTCAACCCCGTTATTCTTATGTTATATTAGATATTAAGTTGGAGTTCAACAGCATCTCTATATTGAAATTTTATTATTCACAGCCCAGCATTTCATTTCTAATCCTTACTCTCTTTTGTTCTCTAGGGATGAAGTGAAAAAGAAGAAAATTGCAGCATAACTGATACACAATCCGTTCATTTTTTAACAAGAGTTTTCTCTGCTAGAATTTTTACTGGCATTGAGAGGAAAACATGAGAAGTGCCTTAAGAATAGGAACGAGAAATCACATTTGGAGCCAAATTTAATGAGCTGTATTTTTGAAGAATAAAATTTCAATGTGCATGTTTTTGGTATTCTTACTGAAGCACTGATAACTTTTCAAGGTGCAAAAATAGTTTCCCCTATTTTAAAGACATGATTATGAAGATTACTACTGTTAGTTCATTCTCAAAAGAGTGTTACCATGAAGGAGATCTAGGGGCAGAGAATACAGAAGGAAGATAGGCGATGTAGGTTGAACTATACAGGATGAAATTGGTTTCGAGAATGTGGAGCTATTTCAGCCCTTGAGACACTGTCCTGCCACCAGGGCTCACATCCTGTTGACATCATTTAAGAAATATCCAGAAAATTCTGTCTTATATTTTATCATGTGACTTTTCAGTCATAATCTTGCACAATCCATTCTGTACATTTTCCTCTACTACTCTTAGGACTGTTTATCTTTACTTCCTTATATTAATTTTGTTATCTCTATGTTACGAACTATTTCAGGGCACTAATTGTGTCTGTCTGTGTGTATGTGCACGAATGTGTGCACACATGCACAAAAGAAAGACAGCAGAGCAGAAGCTGATATGCCCTAACAGGTTTACTTGAAAAATAAGTATATTTATAGATTGAACATGGTGAATTTAAAACCTACCGTCTTTCTAAAACAGTCTCCCTATTTGGGGCTCAAAAGAAATGTTTACAAATTACTATAGTTTTATTTTTAACACAGTGGAGACTATATAAAATTAATCCCTTATTTTTAAAAATCTAATGGAAATGTTTTTAATTAATGGCTCTATTTGTCATTAAGCCTTTAACCGAACTTCATGTTCTGCACTTCATAGGGGCAGGGGTCACACCTATGAATTCAAGAAAAGGCCAATAGGATGTATTCCAAAATATTTGTTTCAAGAAAATAAAATATAAAGGTGAGATAGCACATAACATCACAGAAATATTGTCATGTGGCCAATCAACATCACCTCTCTGGGCCACTAAAGTGAGAGTAAAGAGACACCAGAAATGCACTCCCTATGTAAGTAATTTTCTGATCTTATACACCACTTCTAATATGTGTTGGTATAAAAGAACATTTATAAATGGCACGAAAAAAACCACAATATACTTTAATAAACTTATTCCTGGCTGGCAGTAATCTTTTTTTCTCTTTGATCGTTAAATATTTAGGCACATCAAAATATTTTTGTACCCCCAGAATACAACTCTTCAGTTTTGGAAATGCCATAAGCAACATTACCTTCATCCTTAACAGCAAACACTGGCTGTGGTTGTGTATCCATGACTGTGGGACTGTCTGAAAGCCTCTCTTGGAAAATGGACACAAATACTTTCCTTAAGATAATGTCGTTAGAAAACTGAGTGCTGCCTTTGTGCTACTTGCCACAGGCTGTTAGAGAACAAAAATGCATACTACTTTTTTTTTTTCTTTCCAGAAAGGCTTCAAAAGAAAGCCCAAGTGTGGAGTAATAGTCATCATTAAGAAATAAAGAGCTACACAAAGCAACAGTTTTGATTAGATCAGATTAACTTTTCACTTTGCCCAGATCTTATTTTAAAGTCTGAAAAAAAGATCTAATTCAACTCCAAGGAGGAATATAGTCTAATAATTATGTAGAGAGAGGTAAATCTGCTGTTATCACAGACTGATTTTCTGCATGTATGTATGTACCTATGGACATATGTATGTGACCATTCACTTATTCATTTACTTCCTTCCTTCCTTATTCATTCATGTATTCATACTTTGGCAAGTTACAGATATTACTGACTTTTGGACCAATAAAAGAAGCTTGGGGCAACCCAGTTCAATGTGCTCACTCATACGTTCTTGGGAACAGGGCCTTACCCAACGTGAGCGCTCAGTAAATACAAGCTTGATTGGAGGACTGAGCAGCTGAGGGGACTGAGGTACAGAGAGAATACCCAGCATCTCTCAGCCATGAAGCAGTAGGGCCAGTCTCTGGCTTCAGCCCATTGCAGACTCTACTGTGCCCAGGCTCAGCCCTCTCAGCAACCTCCCTTTCTCCATTTCTGAAACAAGATAAGCAATTTGGGGATATTCATGGCCCAACAAAGCAATAACATGTTTACCATCAGTGTTTGTCTACGACCAGTGACAGAGTATGCACTTTTTGTTATTCCTTAGGGGAAAACATTGAAGTGAATAGTTTCAAGTCTATTCAACAAGATTCCTGTCCTAATTTCTTCAAAAGTTACATAATCTTCAAAGTACACCAATTTTATATATCAGTTATTTAACACGTGCCGTGACTTGAGTGTCTATGTGTCTGTGCCACTGTGGAGGTCACGCTTTATTATTAGGGTACAGGGGGGCTCTGGGAGAAAGCACAGAGAACTCTTCCAACAGATTTATAGTCGGGCCCTAACTTTCAAAAACGTTTACCTATGGAAAAAAAATTCACAATTCTCCATCGTTTTACCTTTACTTGGCACCTTTTCTCTAAATACATTAGAAAAATGGATGCCTAGGTCCCTAGTATGTACACAATATGCTTTATCCTTCCCCTCACTTGCTTCCATTAACCCATCCAGTCAACATTTATTTATGGAGCCCCTATTACATGCTAAGAACACTATAAGATTTTAGGACCTGGGTATTCCAAGTAAGGATCAATAGCATCAGTACCCAGAAGCATTGAACCAGAGCCTGCATTTTAATAAGACTCTCCCAGCTGACTCATATGCACATAAAGTTGGGAAAGCATTGTAAGGACAAAGCCCTACCCTTGAGATTTACAAAGTCTATCAGAGAAAATAGCCAGGGCCACAGCCAGCCCAAAGCAGTGGGGCATACAGGTAAAAGATGCTAATCCCCAGATGGATAAAGCCCTGCGGGCACATGGATTAGCAAGTGGAGGAATTTTTGTGCAAATTAGAGAAAGTAGCCTCTTCTTCCAGGCAGTCCAACCCACATGCCTGGGCTCAGGGATATGGAAAGCAGCATGCAGGCCAGATTCTAACGTTTGGTTGCCTTGAGCAATCACCAGCTTTGTACAGTGTGTCCCCGACATAGTCATGTTTTCTCCCTCCCTTCCTTCCTTTTTTTCTTTCTTCCTGAGAGAGAATGATTTTTTTTCTCCTAAGGAACAGATTGTATGTTATTCTGGCAAGCCTCAATGTTATCCTACAGACAACAGAGAACACCAGAGGAACAGTCCAATTTATACTGTGATCCAGTTTATTTTTCAGAAATATGCCCCTGGTAGCAATGTAAGAAAAAAACATGGTGGGAATATTTGAAGGAAGTCCCCAAAATTATCTAGGCAAGAGGTAATGAGTTTTTGGAGGTGGCGGAGGGTACCAAGGAGCAAGACTGAAAGACTCTCCATATAAATGGGTAGGAGGAGAGAAGCAGAGGTTTGTTTATTTGTTTCTATCTTTCTTTTGAAAATACTTTTTATTTGATATTTATATTATTAAAGTTTATGTGAACAGGTTTGGTAGTTTAATTTATGCTTTTTAAATTAAAATTTTTAAATGTGTATAGTAACCTGATGATAGTAAGTGAATGTATAATTAAATTAAAAAACAAAAGAAAAAAGTACGCACAACATTGTGTTATTCCTTTAACATTTTTAGCAAATGGAATAAATTTTAAATAGATGGGTTACCTTTTATTTATTTTTTCATGGGTATAGAAACATGACTTTTATTTTAATTCACATTTCTATTGATTAAAATTTCCTTTTGGGTCTAGTGATAGTAAGAGGAAAAGAAAAAAAAGGAACAAAAGATTCTATAAAGTTAGGGAAAAGACATATCTTTCCTTTAGTTTTATAATCATTATTCAAAAATTATTAATAGTTATTGATCCTTGAGGTTCCTAACTTAGGAAATTATGTGGATGTTGAGTAAAAAATATAAGCAATGAGTTTCTGCAAAGCAAAGGAAATAATCAACTGAATAAATATACAACCTATAGAATGGGAGAAAATATTCACAGACTATACATCTGACACGGGGCTAATATCCAGGATCTACAAAGAACTCAAATAAATCATCAATAAAATACCAACAACCCCATCAAAAAGTGGGCAAAATACATGAACAGATTTTTTCTGAAAAGAAGATAGACAAATGCCCAAGAAACATGAAAAAGTGTTCAACATTGCTAATTATCAGGAAAATGCAAATAACATACACTGGAGAAAAGATTCCCTATTCAATAAATGGTACTGGGAAAACTGGATGGCCACATGTAGAAGACTGAAACTAGATCCACACCTCTCACCTCTCACAAAAATTAATTCACAATGGATAACAGATTTAAACCTAAGACGTGAAACCATAAGAATTCTAGAAGAAAACAGTGGAAAAACTCTTATGGACATTGGCCTAGGCAAAGAATTTATGAAGAAGATCCCCAAAGCAATCACAGCAGCAACAAAAATAAATACATGGGACCTGATCAAATTAAAAAGCTTCTGCACAGTCAAGGAAACTATCACTAGGGTGAACAGACAACCTACAGAATGGGAGAAAATATTTGCATGCTACACATCTGATAAAGTGCTGATAACCAGAATCTACACAGAACTTAGGAAAATCAACAAGAAAAGATCAAACAACCCCATTAAAAAATGGGCAAAGGACATGAACAGAAACTTCTCAAAAGAAGACAGAATAATGGCCAGCAAACATATAAAAAAATGCTCAACTTCTTTAATCATCAGGGAAATGCAAATCAAAACCACAATGAGATATCACTTAACTCCAGTGAGATTGGCTTCTGTCCAAAAGTCCCAAAACAACAAATGTTGGCGGGGATATGGACAGATAGGAACACTTATACACTGCTGGTGGGACTGCAAATTAGTACAACCTCTATGGAAAGTAATATGGAGATACCTCAAAGAACTAAAAATAGAACTACCATTTGGCCCAGCAATCCCACTACTGGGTACTTACCCAAAGGAAAAAAAGACATTCTATAACAAGGACATCTGCACATGAATGTTTACAGCAGCACAATTCACAATTGCAAAGACGTGGAAACAACCCAGGTGCCCATCAATACACGAATGGATTAATAAAATGTGGTATATGTATACCATGGAGTATTACTCAGCAATAAAAAACAATGGTGAATTAACACATCTGGTATTATCCTGGATGGAGCTAGAGCCCATTCTTCAAAGCGAAGTGTCACAAGAATGGAAAAACAAGCACCACTGGTCCTCACCATCAAATTGGTACTAACTGATCAATACTTATGTCACACATGGCAATAATATTCATCAGGGGGTGGGCAGGGGGGAGGGGGGAGGGGATGGGAAAACTCTCACTGAATGGGTGTGGGATGCACAGTTTGGGGGATGTCCATGATTGTAGCTCTGACATGGGCAGTGCATGGGCAATATATATAACCAAAGTGTTGTACCCCCGTAATATTCTGAAATGAAATAAAAAATTAAAAAAATTTAAAAAAACCACAATGAGATACCACCTTACCCCTGTCAGAATGGCCATTAACAAAAAGTAAAAAAACCAGTAGATGTTGGCACAGATGTGGTGAAAAGGGACAGTATGTAAACTAGCACAACCACTGTGGAAAACAGTATGGAGATTCTTCAAAGAAACAAAAGTAGACCTACCATTTGATCCAGCAATCCCACTACTGGGTATCTACCCAAAGGAATAGAAGTCATTTTATCAAAAAGATATCTGCACTCAAATGTTTACTGCAGCATAATTCACAGTTGCAAAGATATGGAATTAACCCAAGTGCCCATCAACTGAGGAGTGGATAAAGAAAATGTGATACACACACACACACACACATACCATGGAGTACTACTCAGCCATAAAAAGGGATGAAATAATGTCTTTTGTAGCAACTTGGATGGGGAACTGGAGACCATTATCCATTATCCTAAGTGAAGTTTCTCAGGAATGGAAAATCAAATACCACATGTTCTCACTTATAAGTGGAAGGTAAATGAGGGATATGTATGGTCATAAGGGGTGTGATGGACATTGAAAACTAAGGAGGAGGGAGGGTGAGAGGGGATGAGGAATAAAAATCTACCTGTTGGGTACAATGTACACTATTCTGGTGACAGGTACACTGAAAGCCCTACTTCAGTATGATACAATTCATCCAGGTAACAAAAACACTTGTACTCCCTAAGTTTTTTGAAATGCAAAAAACATTTTTTAAAAAAGAATGTAAGCAATGAGCCTCTACAATGGGAAGATGATCCTTTCAGTTGGGAGTATCAGGTTGAATATGTCAAGTAGAAGCGTGCAATAAAGAAAAAATATCAGGAGCTAGTGCTGCTCCAAGTGACAGAGGGCATGAGTGGCCAGGGGGAAGCTCCTCCCAGAGGTCTGAGGCCCCTCAAAGGTGTTTCACACACTAGACACCTACATAATGAATCAACAACACCAAAAAACAGGGCGTTTAGCACAGCTCCATTGTCCTCAAGCATATACCCATACTCCTTCAATCATGGCCACAAAACGGCAGGTTTGTGTAAAAAGTCTGAGAACTGCTGAACTGCACGGAAACAAAGTAAAAAGGAAGGAGCATCCGCTTTGGAGTCAGACGGTCCTGAGTTGGAGTTAGATGTCCACTTTCTAAATGCAGCATTGGGCACATTATATATCCTCTTTCAACCTCACTTCCCCTGCCTGTACAATGGGAGGGTCTGATCCCCTTGTCTAGGGGTCAAAGGTAGGATGATCACATTTCCTGGTGTTCCCAGAATAGTCTTTGTTTACACATATTGCCCCTGAGTAAGAATTAACAGAGTCCTCTTTCATTCTAAGATACTCCCAGTTTAAAAGAAAGTTATACCCTCTCTTCCTTTTCATAGGGACATTAAATGACTTGATGTGTGTAAAGCCAGCACCGGGCTTCTATTCCTCATGCTTCTTCCTCCTATCTGTACATGGAAGAAGAAGAAAAAATTGGCAGAATCGTCATTACTGTAGCCTCGTCTAATGATACACCTGGAATCCAAAGGCATCATGGCACTCCTATTTCATGGACACTTAGCTGTTGAATCACTTTAGCAAAATGCTTTACCCAGGGTAATTTAAGGAAGAAAATTTCACCTCCATTAAAAGAAAAGGCACAATTCTTCATTTTAAGGTTGCATGTGGAGAAAGGAAATTGATGATAATTTGCAAAAATACTGCTGAAAAATATCATGCTCTGCAGCACATGCTCCAGTTTACCCTCTGCATATACAGATAAATAGCCTAAGGTCAACGAGAATTACTTATCAATATATGTAGTAATCCTAGGCGTGCAATCAGTTGTTTACTTAGAATAATGTAGTTTATTGCTAAAACAACTGTGCAAATTCTGATTGTTTTGGTAAGTTTATTGGCATTTAAAACACTATGAATGCCCTGATTTATAAATATTGAAAACAAAGCTAAAATATTAGTTACTAATGCTGAGAATTTTGTGGAAATGTACCAGTGTTATTCTGAGCACCAGGGGAAAAAATCTGGAAACATCGGTATTTAACAATTGTATAGTATGTTTGATACTAGATAAGTTGCTGGACATCCGTAATTTTGAAGAGACTCTTGGTGGTGAAGTTTAAGAAAACAAATATCTTTATAAACTTTTGTAGTCACACAGAAAATATGAAGGAAAAATTTTAAATTTTGTTTATTGTACTCTAAGATAGCTTGTCAATGAAGGAAACGAAAAGCAAGGGAAGCAAACACAGCTACCCAGAGAGTCCACATGGGGCAACAATGGATGACAATGTTTTCAACGAAAGCAAAGATGCTGAACTAGGAATCAGAAGATTGGGGGTTTTTTTCTTCTTAAACAAAAAGATTTAGTAAAGTCAAATTTCAAGACAGCATAAGCAGATTTTTATAATCAGTTCTTCCAAATGTTGACACATATGCCTTTTTTTTATTTCAAAGTATTACAGGGGTACAAATGATTCGGTTACATGGATTGCTTTTATAATGCTTGAGTCAGGGTTGTAAGTGTGCCCATCACCCAGATAGTGTTCATCGTACCCATTAGGTAGGTTTTCGCCCATCCCCTCCCCCTCCACTGTTTGATTTCTATTGAGATATACTTCCCTCTATGCACATGTGTGCTGATCGGTTAGTTCCCATTTAATAGTGAGTACATGTGGTGTTTGTTTTTCCATTCTTTAGATACTTCACTTAGGATTTATTCCTAGTTCTGCCACTATCTGGCCATGAGATCTTAGGGGGACTTCTTTGAGCTCCAGTTTCATATAGTTTAGCTATAAACTAAATGATCTGGAAGTCTCTAGTTCCAACGTTTCTTCTATCAGCAACATTCCATGATCCCATGGTCCCTTTGTGTAGAGATTACGAACATATGACACATCTTCCAGGCTCCTCGGCATCCTTAGGGCACGTCAACACCACTGCTCTCCCATTCCCACCAATTCCTTGTGCTCCACCATCAGCCTAGGGCCCCCAGACCCTCCCGCTGCAAATACAGACGTCTCATTGCTTCCTCATCACATCACTGACATGAGTTTCTGCCTTCTCCTTGACACGTTCCCATCCAATTTCCCTTGAGTTACAGAGGTTGCTAGGTGCTGGGAGGACATATTGCAAGAATTAGGATGATCTCCGTTCCCATCTCAACTCTCGCCCCAAAAACAGCCCAGGTACTCTTGAAATGACACCAGATTTTCTACACAAACCGCAACAATTAAACTTTTTCAGTCGACAATTCTGTTTTTATTACAATGTCTTCTTTACTCAAACACAAAGCTAAAGCTGAAAGGTGATTTTCACTTCCGGCAAATTAGTCAAGTCTGTTAGTATACTGTTGGCTGAACTGTCAGGAGAACAAATTCTGAATAAGCTTGACTTGGAGAGCCACGACTCATCATCTGACCTTCACTGGCTGGTGCTGGCTTCAGGTCCGTGTTCCTACGAGCAGCACACATAGAGGCTCTGTGTGATCTCAGGGGATCCATACAAGTAGTTCATTTCCAGAGCAATGAACTAATGAAATCAGGAAGAATCACTCCACTTGGCATCAGGCAAGTGCCCACAGAGGTGGAATAATTCATCACAGCTATCTACAGTGACTATTATTATTACATCAGGAAGAAAGAAAAGCATTTGCCAATTAAGTTTCTTGCTCAGACTGTTAAAATTACAGCATTAATACTGCCCATAAATCTTCCTACTATTTGATTCATATATATTCTTGTGAAGTCCACAGGAACAAAAATGCCAGAAAAATTAAATATTGGGTATAAAAAGTGACAAACTTATTTCAATAACATATTTAAAATCATGGTGCTTATTCTGATCCTGATGATGGTATTTATTGCCTGATCATGTCAGAAAGTGAACATTACAATTAGCACTCTATCCTTGCCACATTTTTTATGAACTTCTCTAAGATAATTAGTATGACTGTTTAAGGCTGTGGGAGTACAACCTTCCTCTTTTTACTTGCTGGAAATGTTGTTGTTGCTATTTCGGTCAAGTATCTTTAAACTTCCCAGAAAGGATTTTCAGAAATAATTCCAAGAGGCAAAGAGGAAATTGCCAGAGAAATTCTGGAGAAGAAAGGGGCAGTGATGCACTTAAGCTAGGTCACTTTGGGACAGATAATGAACTGAGGATTAAAAGTCTCTGCTAGACAAGAAATAAGAACCTCTTTTGTGATCGATGAAGGGAGAGAACTCAGAAAGAGGAGAGGAGTCTTTGAGCCGTTATAGGAAGAGGCTAACATGAGCTCAGACAGACACCAGGGATGGCGGGCCATTCTGGGCTTCCCTAGCCTGCTAGTCTGGAGGAAGAGTCCAGGATACGGCCGTTCCAAAGAGCAGCTCTGCTGTAAGTTAAGTATCATCATGCAACACGACTGAGTTCAGACCAAATGTTAGATAGCACTAGTGATTACACGCAGTTTGTTCCTGGTTGTTTGAAATTCAGACAAGAAGTCAGCAGAGGCAATGCTACAATAACCCAGGTGAAAAGTGGATAATTTCGCTCTAAATTAGTAAAGTGTCGAGAGATGGACAGAAGATCTTGTGGAAGTAAAAGATAATTCAGGAACAAAGAGAATGGCTAAATCATTGGTTTAATAAAGATGCAAATAAAAGGCCAGTATATTCTCAAATTCTGGCTCTCATAGGATGATCAGAGTATTCATCTCTGAGAAGGATCGTTAAGTAGGAAGAAACTGGAGGTTCTCACTGTGGTAATCCGGAGACATAAAACATAAGGAAAAACATTAGAAAATGTTGACAACATGGGGAAACACTTTATGGAAATTGTGAGAATGTGAAATTCATGCATTGCTTTGAAGTGACATTTTTAGGTTTAAAATTGCAATTTAGGAATATAAACATATTACAATTAAAACATTAAACTTGATTATTGTTCACAAGATGATTATGTTCTCTGTATTTATGGAGGTAGATATGAAGAAAACTTCAAACCTTTCTTTTTGACGTGGGGGGGATGAGATTTTTTAAAAAAATCCTCTCTTCAGTCATTCATACTGTAATCTTTTAATCTCATTGTGGAAGATTTGTAAAAATTTGAGAAAACAAATAAAATCACCTAAAATCCAAGCAACTTCCTTTTAATAATTTGCTTAATTATTTTTCTGTAGTCATAATCATACTCTACACACAATGTTCTCTTCTGTATTTGGGTTTTAACATGTTTCATTTGCATATTCCAAAGTGAAGTGATAGTTACAGATCCCATTGACAGTTAAGAGATCCGGGACTAATTAAGAGAGGAGTATTCAATAGCAGAGTGGCATCTTCAGGAGTCAGCTAAGGACAGATGTTCCTGCAGGCAATAGACAGAAACAGAAACCAGTACCAGGAAAGGGAACAGGAAGATCGTGTCATGTAGCCTGAGAGTGCAGGATGACATCCTAAAGGGACAGTAGGAAGGGACACATTTTGAAGAGTACTTGCAGATATTTTGAAAATGGCAAGTTCAATTCAGATGATAAAGCTTTTTGTTTCAGGAATATCATATGAAGAAGCTTTAAATGAATTTATTAGTAGTTAATTCATTACTGATTCATCAGAGAGTTCCATGGCATTGTGTACTAGACACTGTTCTAAGCACTTTACAAATATTACCTCACTTAATCCTCATAATATCTCTATGAGGTGGATACTATTATTATTCATAGTATACAGAGGTTTTAAAAGTATTATAATTTTCCACATTTATAATTTCACTTAGGGGCTTTAGACATTTTTCAGAAATGAGAACAGCAATATCCAAAAGCCTTCACCATATTATACATTGTTATACATACTTGCCGTGCCTTCTCTTCTGTAGCAATGATTATCACATGAACAACTTTATTCGTAAGTCTCTACTTGGAACATTCTCTAGGCTTCTAGCTGTTGTGCTATCCTTATAAGCCAATATCAAGAACCACAATTAAAACAACAAAAATAAGGTTCAATAATAACTGCATTTGGATAAAACATTATCTGAGATTTTCAAAACTACAACGTGGTTGCTCATTCTGTTTCACACAAATCATTTATGGCTATAGTGAAGAAAAAGAATATGAACAAAAATTGAGACTCATAAAATAATTCATTATAAAATAGAAGGGTAGTATCTTTTTCCTATATCCTAAAACATAATATAGTTCTCATGGTGGCAATAACAAAAGAGGAGTATAATTTAAGGAATTATACATCTATTCCTCATTGGCTCCACTAAGAGAATTTTTAGTACTTTGCTCTTTTGTAGCAGTATTTTTGGATGGAGAATATTTTTACAGAAAATAGTTGATTTTTATGTATTTGCAAAAAAGTGCTACAAAAATGATTCCATTTTGTGATGGATACGGTTGGTGAAACAACTGTGGATGATGTGGTCTCATCTGTAGATCTGTATCTCCTGCCATTCCTGGAATGCGTCAGGCTGAAGATTGCTGATGGAGAGACTGAACCTTAGACAAAGGAATCATACAATAGGAGTGGAACTCATCAGACATCAGATGCCTACTCTGTAACAAGTCTTAGAAAAAAAGTATTACATATTCATGTTTCCTAACTGCTAGGTCTGCATGTTTAAATTCTGTATTACTATCTATAATAAAAAACCACAATTTTTGAATGAATTAAAAATGTTCTTTTAATAGCTCTATTTTGCTTCTGAATCTAAATACATATTGTATTAAATGTATTTAATTTATTGACTGAGAGATCACAAAGTTCATAGAGTTGTACTGAAAATACATACCTACAGAGATGGAAACTTACGCTGTATTTGACAAGGGTCAACTAAAGATCCAAGCTCTGACAAAAAAAAATATATTGGGACATTATTCATGATTTACACAAACACTGAGGTTTTGGAGCTGAAATATTACCAGAAGGATAATTAATGAATTCATCATTTATTATCTTCCCTGCTATAAACATAAGCTGATATTCTGTCTCATACTCTTACCAGAAATTCTGTATCTCATATATATGGTATATATACAGTTATTATATAATATCATTTTTAAAGCATGACTCATGATTATAGATTTCCAAATATAATACACCTGTCATCCCAACACAGCTACATGAAACCAAAGATTAATAGCACTAGCTTAAAATGTGACTTCTAATTGCCTCTAAATATCAGCTACAAATGACTTCATAATAGTAATTTTCTGCCTTATATTGGTAACCACTGAGTTATTTAGCCAAAGGAAAATGGAGTAATGATGGCATGAAACAAAGGACCTAAAAGGGCAAATGAGTTGAGTTGTGGCCAAAGGAATAGTGAAATGAGGATACTCTCTATCTACAATCCCTCTCTTCTTTGGTTGTCTTTTTGTTGTTTAATTTCACTTTCTTAATCTCTAACAGAGAACTCAATGGCAGTTTGTGCAATTTACACATGTATTTATCAACTCCGAACAATGCCAGCCTATACCTCTGCAAATAAACAAAGATGACTCTGAGTAATGAAAATATTTTATGCCTACCAAAACTTGGACTTTTACACTTACATTGTTCTTATGATTAAAAAGACTATTCTGTAGTGGAGCATATTTGGACAATAGAGAAAACTCATTCTGCAATTTAGAGAGGCAATGTAGTATAGTGCAGTGGTTCTCCAAGTGTGCTTACCAGATCATCATCAGCAGCAGCAGGATTTTGAAACTTAGAAATGCAAATTCTCAGGTTCCATGCCAGGTTTACCGACTAGGAAACTCTAGAAATCCAGTCTGAAAATTTGCATTTCTAACAAGTTCCCAGTTGAGAACTTGTTAAAACCCACTAGAAGCCAAAGCTCATTTCTGAAGTTACTACAAAAACAACTTTCTAAAGCATTTCTTTTAGACAAATTCCAGGAAAATATTCAGAGGCACCCAGGTTTGCTATTGAAATTCATGATCTTTTAATAGTTCTTTTTATTAGAGTAGTCACAAGTTGTTTAGATCTCTAATTTTAGTACTTACAAGCCTTTTTCTTGAGTTCATTATAAATGATGGTTTTTCAAGCAATCAGACACAGCTGATTAGGGAACCACACTTTAAGAACCAATAGATTGCAAAATGGATTCTGAAGTTATGCTCAGTCCTTTGCCAACTGTGTAAGTTTGAAGAAATTATGTAACTCAATTTTCTTATATTTAAATGGGGATGAGTTAGTGCATACCTCATAAAGATGCTACAAGAGTTAAATGAGCCAACCATTTAAAATCCTGCCTGAAATCTAGTAAGTTCTGTATATGTGTTTGTTAAAATAAAATGTGTGAAATCAATTGCATCTGTTATATTTTACCCACAGTCACCCCATTGCACCTGTGTGTATCTGCCAGCATTTTATTTTCCGATGGCTAGAAAAAAATCACTGTAACCCATTGGTTCCCAATCCCGGTAGAAAATTAGAATCACCAGGGAAACTTTTAAAAAATACTGATTTCAGAATATACTGTTGGTGGGAATGTAAATTAATACACCCATTATGGAAAACAGTATGGAGAGTTTTCAAAAAATTAAAAATCAAACTACCATATGATCCAGCAATCTCACTATTGGGTATTTATCCAAAGAAAAGGAAATCAGTATATCAAAGGGATACCTGTACCCACAATAGTTGCAGCACTATTCACAACAGCCAAGATATAAAAATCAACCTAAGTATCCACCAATAGGTGAACTGAACTAATAAAGAAATGTAGAATACCATTTGGCCATAAAAAAGAATGAAATCATGTCATTTGCAGCAATATGAATGGAGCTAAGGTCATTTGTTAAGTGAAATAAACAAGGCACAGAAAGACAAATATTGCATATTCTCATTCATATGTGGGAGCTAAAAAAGTTTATCTCATGGAGGTAGAGAGGAGAATGATAGACATCTTAGGCTGGGAAGAGTGTCCATGTGAAGGGGGCATGAAGAAAGGTTGGTTAATGGGTTTAAGCATGCAGTTAGATATAAGGGACAAGTTGTAATGTTTGATAGCAGAGTTGGATGACTATAATTAACAACAATGTATTGCATATTTCAAAATAGCTAGAAAAGAGGAGTTGAAATTTTCCTAACACAGAGAAATGATAAATACTCAAGGTGATGAATACTTGAGGTAATGGATACCCTAAACACCCTGACTTGATCATTACACATTCTATGCATGTAACAAAATATCATATGTACCCCATAAATATGTACAAATATTATGTAGCAATAATGATAAAATAAATAAATATTACTCATTTCATAACTTTGATTTAATTGATCTGGGCTGAAGCCAAGGTATTAGAATACTTTAAATGTTCCCCAGGCAATTCTAATATTCATCCAGTATTGGAAACTATTGCCTTAACCTATAAATAGGCAGAATGTTTCTAGAATACAATGGCCATATTTGGGATCCTTTGTTAGACAATATAAAGAATCATACTGAATAGAGCAAAGGTCTACTTTTTAGAGCTTTTTGAAAACGTGGGCTGATTGTGTAATGTACTCACAAACTTAACAATAGCTAGATCTTGATGAATCTAAGGCCTTAAGATAAAATAAGCCATGTATATTCAGGGTTATAAAATGCATAGTTTCAAGCAGTCCACCATGAGTGTACAGAATTTTAAAGAACTGACTAATTGAAGAGGTCATACGTCAATCCTGGAAATACTGTTAAAAACACAGTATAGCAGATTCTCGGCATTTGAGGATTTAATGTTATCAGTTTTTCATCTTGAAGGTCCACGACTATGGGGATTTGTACTTGACTGAAACAAATTTGAAAGATTCATGCCATGGGGCTGGAGAATTGGATTTGAGCTGTTGTGCTAGTGAGTGAGCCTAGTCCACCAGGCAGCAGCATCCTTTCACATTGTCACATATTACTTTTTCAATGATAAAAACATGGCTTGTGTATGAATAACAGCCAATACGTAAGAAATAAAATGTCAGTGAAAGTTGAAAGGGTAGCAACAAAAAGTTACTCACAGTAAAAATACAATTCCTAACAAAAGCAGAAGACTACTCAAATATTTTCACATCACCAAACCTGGAGATTTCTAAAGATCTTACAAATACTCCTCTCGAAGACAGCAAGGACACAGTAGTACTGAGTTCAAAGTTCTCTTTATGTTACATATTCTCTTTAGATTTAATAGATCCCCAAGTTAATGAAATGTAAAGAATATTATATGTCATCATTAATATTCTATACATGAAATAGAAAATAAGTTGTATGTATTTTTTATCTAATTTAGGGGAAAAACTACATGTAAATACCCATGAACTATGAAGATTATCTCCCTAAGGCTCAAGACAGATCTTAGGAGGTCTGGGGTTCACACACTGTCAGCATAAAACCTTCTGGGCAGAATGAAAGTCACAGATTAGACTGTGGTTTATCTGGGCTCTCCTTTGAGAAACATTATAACATATTTCTTATGAATTACAAATACTAATAATACTAAAAAAGCAATAATTCTCAATAGCTGCTCCCTTCCTTGTGTTATTATGAACATGGCAATAAGCTGAAGAAAATCAGGTGGGGATATATTTTTCTTAATACATTTAGGTAACCATGGCATCTAAAAAGGGGCTCTTTGTGGTCAAAGTTTTGACTATAAGAAAAACTTCAGTCTAATTTTTTGTCAGGAAATTAAGTAAGAAACAATAGTGATTATATAAAGCCCATGTTCACTAGAAGCCAAGGTCATGCCTGAAGTCACTACAAAAACAAGGTTCTAGAGGACATATTTTAGATACATTCCAGGAGAAAAATTTAGAAGCAGCCAGGTTTGCTCTTCATACCCCTGATCTTTCAATATTTTTCTTTTTCAGAGTAGTCACAGATCGTTCAGTAACTCCAATTCTAGTACGTACAAGCCTTTTTCTTTAGTAATTCTAAGTGATGTTTTTCCAAGAGATTTTGAACCTCCTATTCTCTACCCTATCTCTTCCCATGGCCTGACACCCAACCTACAGCTCACTTCCCCCCCTTTTATAGTTCTGCAGAATTTTCAAGTCACTTATGGTTTAAACAAAAGGATTGCGAAGACTAAAGGAGATGATGTATAAACCCTACCTAGGACAGTATTTAGCTCTGAGTATACCCTTGATAATTGTCAGATTACAACCTTTTCTCAAATCCTCACCTAATATTTTCTGATATTCATCTACAAAGCATTGAATATGCAAATTTTAAAAATTACTCTCTCCAGAGTAGAACACTATGGTCTTTAAAGAAGAAGCAAAGGTTAATTTCTCTTTTACAGAAATGTTTCTTACATTCTATATTGGTGAGAAAAGAACCAGAACTCCTGAAATTTGGATATTGAGAAAAAATGATCAACATATTTACCTTTAAGTCTCGCAATTGTGTGTTTTGTAGATGTATAGTAAAGATTTTGGAGGATCTCCTTGCTGGAACTAGCTTCAAATGTATTAATTTTATTTTCTCATATTTAAAACATTTTAGTTGAGAACTTTCTAACCTACCTAGGATTTCCATTTTGCCTTGGTAGGACCAGTGTGTTTTCAAAACTCATCTTCTTACTATTAATACTTTAATGGTAGATCACCCCCTAGTGGAAACGCAGTAGAAAATATGGCATTTCTGAGCTCCTCTGTTTAGTGAAAATTTAAAGGAAATCCAAGACCCTTAAAATGATGTTTATACTCCTAAGCAAAAACTAAGGAGGCAATTTTGTAAGCAATGTAGATTTCTAATAGTGAGTCCCCATTTACATTATAATAGATTAATAGTTTTAAAGTTTCTTGGATTTGTGTCCTAATTCACAAATTAATGTCTACTTCCATTAAAATTTATATTTTATTTTCAGAGATGATGTGACTAATAATATAAATTATAGAATATGACTATGATAGGTTGCAATCTTCTTTGTGTCCAAGAAACTTCAGGGCTAAGACATAGTCAAATCGGTAATACCTATGCTTTAGGTTATTTGGGCCCATTTGCAGGAGAAATTATCCACAAAATTATAATATTTGCCTTATATCGAAAAGTTGCTATATGCCAGGACTATTCTGGATGCCTAAAATATTATTAAATTAATAAACTTTTAAAAATACTTGTAGATAAAATGCTTAATTATCGTCTCTGTTGGTGAATCAACTTCTAAGTTGATAATACAGCATGTTAAAGTTCTAATGAAAAGCCTAAGTATAAATGCAGTTAGTTTTTAAATGTTGTATGTAAAAACTTTATCACATTTATAAGGAAAAAAGCCAATAAATTCAATATCATCTTTGATCAAGCCTAATATTAGCTAATCACAACTTCATATATGTGATGGTGTTTTATGATAACATAACTTTGACAATGTATTAAAATCTAGGTTGTTTTTCATTTTTCTATAATTCTACGAAATATTGGTTACAAGTATTATTCCTGAAATAATAAAACTTTAATCTTAGGTAAATGTTAAACTACCACTTAAAATAAATTAGCCAAAGGAAAAGTTATTTATTTGTATTAAGGTATTTTACATAAACTATGGATGGTCCTATAAAATTTATAATATGTAATATATATACTAATATATAAATATAATATAAAGCACTAATGCAGGAGGATAATTTTCCAAAAGGATTCTCCAGAATTATGCATAGAAATTCCGATATGAGCATGTTTAGAGATAACAAATACATATATCACACATATTCATACATTTAAATATATATGTACCTATATATTTTCATTTGTAAAAAAGATCTTGCAAGCACTTTAAAATTAAATTGCCATCAACTAGAATGCATAAATTATAGAACTAGGCAGGAATATTAATTCTTGCCCCACTTACCTTACAAGGCTGTTGGGAGTGCCACAATTTAAAAAAAATGTATCTGAAAGTCCTTTATAAATTGTAAAGAATTATAAAACTGTCAGGTGTTGTTATAGTCGGGTGTTAAATTTTTTCATAATAAAAAATGTTTTTCATTGTAATGTACTGAAGGAGTCTACCAGCCTTATGGAAGAGCATGCTAAACACTGAAATAAACACAGTCCCTTAGATATTCTGCTTCTGGCAAAGGAAAGTAAGCCAGAAGGGAGAAGAGTTAAGTAATCAATTGATTTGGGTAATTGTGGGCGAAGTGGCGAGGACAGAGGCTGCTTAGTATGCATGCCACCAATAATTGGAGACCTAATTATTAAACTGAACTGACTTAATTGATCAACTATATCTAAGTTTTACATTGTATCTATTCCAGTCTACTCAAAGGAAGTATGAGTGCTGTCGGGGTCTATATATGTTAAGTTGGCAAAATAGATTTTGACAATACATATGTGATCTTATGAAAGATTGAAGTTAAGGCTGCCTAAGCTGACAGCACATTTGCAAAAAGTGTTATATGCATGTATAGAGCAGAAGGAAACCAACTTATTTTCAAATTTATTTTAATATCAGTACCATTTCCTCTGTATAGATATATAGTAGGCCTCTAAGGAATGCTTAATTATTCAGAAAAGGAACTCAGAGCAAGTCACATTCATTTTTAAATATATACTACTCATTTTGTTGAGCTAGTAGGAACTCTTCATTACTATTATTAACATTAGCTGTAGTAGCACTGTGAAGAAGGTCAGAAGAATTTACCCTTAACATTATGCTTGGATGGCAAAACTGCAATTTAGATCAGTTTTATCTCTGTTTGTACAGATGAAGAGTAAAGAATTAAGACTCTGATCCAAATAATACAACCTATACAAGTAAAAATCATTTTGCTTTGAAAAGCACAAAATTAACTGAAGCAATCTATCAATGTTATGTTATATAATTATATTAATAACCTTAGTTACCCATATTTGAGTAAACGATCTAAGATCCTTCAATGAATTAGGAGCAAATCCAGACATAGACACTTATGAGGACAAAAATGACAATTATTAATTAAATGTTATTCAATCTCAACTCTTCAAAACCTAACTAAAGTATAAACAAAAATGTTACTGAGATTGTAGAGTATATGTCACATAAAAACTGCTTAAACTAAAATTATGAACCTTCCCTAGCATTCATGTAGAGCTGGATTGATTTTTAATGTGATTTTTCTAACCAGGCTAATGTCCAGGTTTCCTTGCCCATGCAAGTAATACAGTAAGTGGTGCAGTGAGAGGTAGGTATCACGACTGCTAGAGCAGTGACAGCTGAGATCATAAATCTATGCTTAGAGACAAACATAAGTGTGACAATGAGTCATGCAAATATGAATATTTATAATAGATGGTGCTAAGTCATATAAAGGACAGGTTAAACTCTGGTCAATACCTTCCCGCTAACAATACCTTCTCTTTCCTAACTCTATTTTCCTTCATAGAAATTTATCACCACCTGAAATATATTTGTTTATGAGCTCACTGTCTGTATCTCTACAGTAAAATTAAAGCTGCTAGAAGGAGGGGACGTGATCTATTTTATTCTCTGCTGTATCCCCAGTGCTTGGAACGGTGCCTAGCACAAAAAAGGAGGTGCTCTAAGTAACTGGTCTGCCCGTGGGGTATGTATTCTTCTCCTTTATGGCTGGGGCTGATATGCCCAAAACACAAAGTAAAGGATTTCGTGATAAGGTTGGTCGTTTACACCATTCAAAAGCACCAAAATTATGTGAATTAACAAAAAAGCATAAGTGCGTGACAGTGTTATGCATCCGCCTAAGCCATTGCCGAGCTAAGCATTGTCTCTTCATACTACTAACAAAATAAAATTCTCTTGCAGCTTATATGACTGATTAAATGAATCATGTGGTGCTAAAATAACGTAACTGGCAACTATTTTCTGAAAGGAGCCTGAGACCCTTATTCTTGTGTCTAAATCCACATGTGTTTGTTTGCTTTGAGAGGCTAAATAAGACTCTCAATCAGAATAAAACATTTTCAATATTCACAATGAAAAATATCTGAAACAAAAACAAAAACCTTTATTCCTTTATTTTGTTATTAGAAAATTAGAAAATTTTTTTTAAAAGCATCATCTTAGTTCTCTGGAAAATACAGGGAAAAATAATTTTGACACAATGTTAACTGGGCATATATAGACCAATTACTGGGAATTTTGAGAACACAATACCTGAATTGATACCTGCCACTTTTTAAAGAATAATTTGATGTCCACCTGTATTTTAATAACCTTATTTTATGTATGACTTTCCATAAGAAAATGTGGATATGATTCAATATTCATTACAATAATACTATTAATAATACAACTGAAAAGTAATGATTGAGGATGGAATACTTTAGTGAACTCTGCCAGAATTACAACCAGAGTCAAGTTGTTAAAATGTAAATATAGTTTAAAAATATCAAGTTAGTAGCTGCAATACAGGAATGTGCATAATATGACAGTATAACCAAAAACTATTTTCAGAATGAAATTGTGCATACGATTAAAAGTTATGCTAAATTCCATGCCACTTTGTTCTGAGAATGTGTTACTATTTCATGCAGGCCTTTCTTGAGGCAAGTAATAAGTCTCTCTGTCTGTCATCTTTGTATATACTTGCATCTGCATTGACTCAGAGAATTAGAAACTATCCGGGCAAATGTCAATGTGAAACAGTAAATGAATAACCATCCCAACTTACCCAGGAGCCATTTCTATCTTAATGAACCACTCTGGTAGTGAGACTGAGTCATTTGTCTAAACATTAGATAATTTGAAATAAAACAATACTTTGAAGTTCTGAAATTCTTGTGTTCAAATTATTTTCAAAGGAGGGAAAAGGGAGTAACAACAAAAACAACAACAAAAAACACAAGAAAAAGGAAAGGATATGCACAGGCCTGTAAAGAGCTCACACTTTGCCTTCCTTAATCTCATATTCATACTTTCCACCTCCAATTAATCACCTCATTGTTGTCACATTAATCATCCCTAAAAACTACTCAGGCTGCTCTGCTCAAACACCAAGAATGGTTTCCTTGACCTGAAAAATATAACCCAAACCCTACTGTTTATCAATTGAGGCCTTTGATAGACTGGCCTTACCCTGGTCTCACATTAGTGCCTATGACAGCACCTTCAAAGTAATGTTCCAATGCCCTTGCTTATGGCATTCCTCTTCCAAGTAAAGTCCTTCCTTCTTTTCTCTGTTTACCTGACATCTCATACTATGAGACCAGGATCCCTGGACCTTTGGCTTTTGGTGCAAAGACTCTCCGAAAAAAGAGATAATCTCTTCCCCCCAATTTTTCCTTTTGAGACTCATTATGTTTCATCAACAAAAGCATGTTACCATGATGAAAGGAGGTATTTGAAAACACGTTTTGTTAATTTGATCAAGAGTGTTAATTTATTCCTGAAGTCACACGTGTGAGAGAGCTCTTCAGGGAGAAAGGAGTCCCATAAGAAAACATCACAGCTGAGATGTGTTGAAATATGTGTTTAATCAACAGCTTCAATTTTAATCTTCTGACAAATATCACAGAAGCATTCTTTTTTATTAACGTGAATAATCAAGCTACTTGTGCTTCTGCTAAGTTTCATGGCCTGGTGATATATACAGTAAAAGGTAAACCTCCCAATGAAAAAATCAATTTAGAAACAAAACGCCCCAAAAAACTGAACTAAAGGTAATGTAAAAATGGGTTGGGCTAACAACCGAAACAGCAGATGCATTTAGCTATTTATATTTAAATTTAAAGTCCATCAACACATATTTACTCTTTGCCTAGAAAAAGCTGCTGCTTTTAAGATGTAATACACTTTTAAGATATAAGACAGCAGGAGGCAACCTATTATTAATGAATTATCACAGAGCAAACAATGCATCTTCACTAGCTAAGGTATGTGCACCCAGGCACGTGTAAAGCAAGAGAAAGCAAGAACTACAGTAGTATTTTACATACAGAGTGACATGCAAATAGGAAAAATAAAGCCTGCCTATTTGTAAGAAGCCAATGCCCTCAGGTAAACTCATACATAACATTAAGAATTCCCTATATTCAGTAGTAAAATGTTTATGTACTTTTAAAATATTTTACACAAAAAATGTTTCATTTTCCATTAAAATTCATTTCATGTACACATACATATATCTTTCTCTATTTTTTCTGCCAACAGTGAAATTTTTCTGTCTTAAAATATCTTGTAAGTGCCACCTAATTTTCTAGGTCTAGAATATACTCAGCAATAATATGGAACTCAAATGGACTAAAATTTAAAAATCAGATAATTATAATAATAATGAAACTGAAGCTTATAAAAAGAACATTTATGCAAGCCTTGTAAGTCATAATTTGCAGTCATACATTTATCTCACTTTCTGCCCTCAATGCGGTACAATGCCATAGAAGTAAACAACTCAATTGGAGTAATTCTAACATATGCTTCATAATATATTAATTCTAGAATTCCACATATCCCTTCACTTCTAGATTGTGTATAACCCATCTCCTGTGTAAGTTGGTTTGTCATACAACTTGCAAATTTGGCCAGAAGGCTAAACAAGACCACAGAGTATGCTGTTGCAAGAAATTTTCAACATTCTAGAAACGGCTCTGAAATTGCATGGCTTGTTCCCAGTAGGAGCCTTCTAATTAGTCTCTGCCATATGTTCGTCTGGCTAAATCCACTGTTGCATCCCAGGAAGCACCAATGCCTCTAGGCACAAGGAGGCTAAGCAGTCCTATTTTTCTAGCAGGGCAAGTGATTCCATTTATTTTGCTGTTAGGCAAATAAATAACTCTCTCCTTGACCTTTGAGTTACTTGGTAAACACTCTCATTCTGAAGTGGGATACTGTGCTAGTCATTACCGTTCTTTCTCAAGGAACAAACTGCTAGGAAAATGTATAAGAAAGAAGTTGCATAAACAAGTAGCAGAATAAAGTTCTGAAGTAACATGGGCCAGAAGATTCCTATCACCCCATTCACATATTCTTCTCCACAACCAGGCCAATTGGTAAGAACTTAAATTGCAATTAAACCCTATTTATAACTTGTGCTTCAGGTTTACATTCAAGGATTATTTGTGGTCACCAACATTTTGTCATCCTATTAATCATATTTTCATATCTAACAGATGAAATATCAGGTATGTGTTTAAATAGAAGCAAAGTCACTAGCCCCATCTGAGAGTGAAATCATTGTCCTGCTCTAGACCATAAAGCAAATGTGGTTACTGCTACAAACAACTGAAAATATTATTGATCATGAGGTTGAATTTTGTATTTTATAGAAGGAAAGTGGTTAAAAAACAGGAAGAACATCTTTCTTGATAGCTAACTCCTGGTAAGGTTTTCAAATTACATTGATTTATTGAATAGTAAGCATTTGAATGTTGTTTAATTACAACAGTATTCAAGATTTAAAACAGAAAAACACCAAATAATTAATGCAGTAAATCAAAAGTCTACCCTGCAGATGTCCTCTCTCAAAATGAGTTTATAGTACAGGTGATTATTTGCCTTATTGCTACATGGCTCTTATTAATGGAACTTAACAGCTATAGGACTGTCTTACTGCCAGACTGTTGCTTTTTGTTTTTAACTTACCACTGAAAGATTTTAAAGTCAGTATGTTAATAAGTTAATATACAAGGATAATATATTGGGATTTAACTTGGGATTGATATCAAGCTCCATTCTTGATGGAATAAATACAACTGACATCTTCCATAAGGAAACACTCCAATGTAATAACACCACAAAACAATGTTGTTTGTCATGGTGCCATCTTTGTTTCAACATCCATTACAAGCTATAAAATGCAAAAGTGAAACAAGGCTCAGAAATAGTCTACTTCTTTAAAACTAATGTCAAGGGAACAACTGCATCTTGAGAAGATTGATTAAAATTGAAGAATGATATAAGATTATGGCTTAATTTTTAACCAATGGCAAATTTCAAATACTTCCTAAATCAAGGTACTGAAAGAAAGTTATTGCAATTAAGTGATTTCCCAATGTCCCTTTTATGATATCATGACATAACTATCTACCTATATGTGAATTTCTAAACATAACTGCTCATTTGAGCATGCACCCATTATCTCATCTATCTCATTTAAAGGTGATATAAGTTATCAGTAGTGTTTCTATACACTAACAACAAACCATCTGAAAAAGAAATCAAGAAAACAATCCCAATCACAATACCTACAGAAAAATTACTTAGGAATAAATTTATCCAAAGAGGTTACAGAACTCTACACTGCAAAGATCAAACCTTGATGAAAGAAATGGAAGACACAAATAAATGGAAAGATATCCTGCGTTCATGGATTGGAAAAATTAATATTGTTAAAATAACCTTACCACCCAAAGTAATCTACAGATTCAATGCAATCTCTATCAAAATTCCAATGACATTTTTCATGGAAATAGAAAAAAATAATCCTAAAATTTGTATAGAACCATAAAAGACCCTGAATAGCCAAAGCGATCTTGAGCAAAAAAACAAAGCCAGAGGCACACTACCTGATTTCAAAGTCTACTATGAAGCTATAGTAATCAAAACCACATGGCACTGGCATAAACACAGACACATAGACCAAAGGAACAGAAGAGAAAGCTCCATAAATTCACGCATTTATGGTCAATTGATTTCACAAATGGTGCCAGGAACAAACAATGGGGAAAGGATAGTCTCTTTGATAAACGGGAAAATGAGATATCCATATGCAGAAGAAAGAAATTAGACCCTTTTATCACACCATAACACAGAAATCAAATCAACATGTATTAAAGAGGTAAAAGACCTGAAATTGTAAAACTACTAGAAGAAAACATAGAGGAAAAGCTCCACGACATTGGTCTGGGCAATGACTTTTTGGATATGACCCCAAAAGCACAGGCCACAAAAGCAAAGATAGACAAATGGGATGGCATCAAATTAAAAAGCTTCTGCACAGCAAAGGAAACAATGAACAGGGTGAAGGTACAACCTATGGAACGAGAGAAAATATTTAAAAACCATGTATCAGATAATGAGTTAATATCCATAATATATAAACAACTCAATAGCAAGAAAAAATCACCTGATTAAAAAATGGGCAAAGGACCTGAAAAGACATTTCTCAAAGGACATACAAACGACCAAGAGGTATATAAAAAATTACTCAATATCACGAATAATCAGGGCAATGCAAATCAAAACCACACCTGTTATAATGGCTATCAAAAAAACAAAAGGTAAGCATTACTGAAGATGAGGAGAAAAGGAAATCCTTGCACTTTGTTGGTGGTAGTGTAAATTAGTACAGGCATTGTGGAAAACAGTATGGAGTTTCCTCAAAATAATTAAAAATAGAACTACCATATAATCCAGTAATTCCATATCTGATTATGTATCCAGAGGAAATGAAATCAGTACGTTGAAGAGTATCTGCACTCCCATGCTCATTGCAGCATTATTTACAATAGCTAAGATATAGAAACAACTTAATAGTCCATCAGTGAATAAATGTGTAAAGAAAATGTGGTCTATATACATAATGGCATACTATTAAGCCTTAAAAAAGAAGGAATCTTGTCATTTGGGACAACATTGATGAATGTGGAGAACATTATGTTAAGTGAAATAAGGCAGGCTCAGAAAGACAAATATTGCATGATCTGACTTATATGTGGAACCTAAAAAACCTGCACTCACAGAAACAGAGCAAAATCCTGGTTACCAGAGGCTGGGGGCAGGGTGGAAAGATGTTGGTCACAATTTCAGCTAGACAAGAGCAATAAGTTCAAGTGATCCATTGTACATCATGGTGACTATAGTTAATAACATATTATATACTTGAAAATTGCTAAGAGTAGATTCTAAGAGTTCTCACCACAAAAAGTATGTGAGGTAATTAACGTGTTATTTAGATTAATTTAGCCATTCCATAATGCATACATATATCAAAACATCATGTTGTATACCATAAATATATACAATTTTTATTTGTCAATTTAAAAAATAATAATAAAATAAATTGAAAAATATCTTGTAGACTTGATTGACAGGCCATGTCTTTTTGGTGATATTTTTCAAGAAAAACTTTCGTGCTTTGTGGTGTTTCTCAGAAGCTTGTAATAATTGCTGAATCAATGGTAATTATGAGTAATATATGTTATATTATTCATGAGGGAAATGATACCATAAAAGACAGCATTTATTTGGTCATTAATATGATTGAGATTGTTGTTTGACAATGTTATATTGACATAAAAACAAAATGAAAAAACGTTGGATGAGTTTATCAAAATTTTGTAGCAGTGTGATCACTGGTGAGAAAATGGAGTATGACGAAATCGTCCTCTGAATGCCAGCTCTTCAGAGATAGTCCAGCTGTTAGACAATTACCAGCAATCTTAGTTTTCAATTAAAAAGTACTTTAGGGACTATTTAATAAATTTAGATTCAAAGAGAGTTTATAACTCTGGGGCAACCCAACTGGAGAAATTTAGACCAATAAGATAAGTGAAACATTTATATTTCAAGGGAAAGCTGAAGTGAGCTTTTTTATTACTTGTAAAGTTTATGTTTGATTAGATCAAAAAGTCAACAGGTGTGTCTTTTCTAAGACGTTATTGAAGAGGGTTGAGACAGTAATTACAAATTTACAGGGTATACAATTCCCAAATACTTAAAAATCGGGTATGTTACTTATCTTCTTTAAACCTCACTTTCCTTTTACTAGTAATATTTACAATGAAATATGAACTTCATAAAGTTAGTTTGAGGATTAAATGATACAATTCATGTAAAGCACCTACTTATGTATTTGGACCATAATAAGCACTCGATTAATGGTAGCCACCTTATTTAACTATTGTCACTAAGGGACATAAATTTGACTCTTACATTCAAGATTTATTTGAAATCTAAAGAAAAATCAATAATCACCTGACAATTAAATACTTTGGCAAATAAGTATGTATAAGCATCAAACATAAAAATTCATTAGGAGTCTAAATCTTCAAATAGAGTATATTGAGACCCTCCTTTTTATCTCTGCCCTTCTATGAATATTCCCATACCTTGTCCTTGTGCTCATAAAAATATTCTCTCACCAATCCTTGATGCTTTCCCAAATATAGTCTGTATTTTCTAAATTTCTTCCTGAAAAACTTTCTCTATTTTTTGTAATCACCATAATTCAAATGAATGGAGAATAATTGGCAGATGCCTAGGGACTCATTAGAGGTGAGGCACACTCATTAGAGTAGGCTCTGCTCAATCTACGAGTAAGCCTGATTTAGAACCATCTGTGCCAGAGGTTATGCCACATTTACCTATTCAACGCTGCAAGTTTGGCAAAGTCTGGCTTTAAGGGATTGACATGGTCTTATGTGCTGTGGCTTACTTCATGATTTTAGCCTGAGAATCTGTGCAAAGTAGATCTTAAAAAATGTTTCATTATTTGCCTCTGCCCCAATTCTAGGCTCATAAATGCAATCATAATAGTAGATGTTGGCCGCGCGCGATGGCTCATGCCTGTAATTCTAGCTCTCTGGGAGGCCGCGGTGGGAGGATGGCTTGAGGTCAGGAGTTTGAGACCAGCCTGAGCAAGAGCGAGACCCCATCTTTACTAAAAATAGAAATAATTAGCCTTTAGAAAAATTAGCCAGGTGTGGTGGTGCATGCCTGTAGTCCCAGCTACTTGGGAGGCTGAGGCAGGAGGAGTGCTTGAGCCTATGAGTTTGAGGTTGCAGTGAGCTATGATAATGCCACTGCACTCTGGCCAGGGCGACAAGGCAAGACTCTGCTTCAGAAAAATAAAAAATAGATGTCTCCTCACGTAGGTATAAAATAAGTGAAAATATGGAATTCTCAACATCACTTTTATAGATAATGACATCTAGAAAAATAAATTACATTCAAAATAGAATCATTCTCACACAAGCATGCATGAACCAATATATTAATTCATTTATAAAGATGGGAAATTTCTATTTCAATTGTCATTGTTAAACCAATTTTTGAGAATTATGTAAGATTTGACAAAGCCACTACATCCACGGCATACCTGTTAAAATGTGATCCAGCTCTAGTAAAAGAAAATATTACTAACAATGAACACATCTACTTGCCTCATATTCCTACCAGCATGTCAAAGGAGGTATAGAGAAATGGAAAGCATTAAGTTACAAATAGTCTCTCAAAGAGACTTGTTTGTAAAGAAGCACTGGAAATGCCAGAAAGAAAAACAAATTCAACGTAATTATTCCATTTTTATCAACCGCAAAATAAACATTAGCAGATAGTCTTCAACCAGCTTGTGGGAGCTAGAATTATGGTTTATTTTAGATGTATACAGCTGCATGACTCACCATGGGAAAATTAAATGTGTTGATTTACCAATATGTTATATCAATTACAGACACTTGCTCTGCCCAACTGCTCTTGGGATCTGCATGCTTAGTAGTAGAGAATAAATCTAAATCTGTCCAGGTGCACATTTAGGGTTATGTTATAAGTTAAGCCCACACAGTAAAATAAAGGCTTTTTTTTTAGGGGAAAATTTTAATATGGTTAAAAAATCTAAAAACTGCTAATAATGAAAAGCAAATGTCACTATTAACAGTTATTCAAAGTTAAAATTTTGATCAAGGACACATTCTAATTTTAATTCTAATTTCTTTTTTTCTGAATATCTTAATGACTCATAATGATTATTTTTGGTAAAGAAGCTTATGTGCATTTTATTGTCTTTTTTCCCCTCCTGAGCCTGAGAAAATAGAGTTAGAAATTTGGGGTTTCAGACATCAGTCGCCTGGTAAGAAAACTTTGTTTCAGAGAAGTCTCCTAATTTGTCCAAGGTCAGGCAGCCTATATGAGCCACAGAGAGTGAGAATTTGACCCTTGGTGGTTTGATGGTAAATTCACGGGCCTCAGCAGGCCCATGAATTTATCACCAAACCATGAGTGCATCTCTCACAAAGACCCAACTGGACAGATGAAGGTTCTGCAGATGGTCCATAACTGTGGAGGTATCTACTTCCCAAGTTATAGGAGGAAAACTGCTATTCATTGACAAGCAGACAAGTCAATGCCTGCTCATGAATTATTTTTTAAAGTAGTGCATATAACATAGAATACAGATTGAATGTGGCCAGGGATTAAGAAGGGAGTGAGGGAGGCGGTAAGTAGGTTTGGATATCATGAGGGCCCCTTTAGGAAATGGAAATGTTCTGTGTCTTGACTGTACCAATGCCAGTATCCTGGTTGTGATACTGTACTATAGTTTTGTAAGATTTTTTTCCATTGGAGGAAAACTGGGTAATAGCTACAGAGGATCTCTCTGTATTATTTCTTATAATGGCATGTGAATCTACAATTATCTCAAAATAAAAATATTTAATTAAAAATATGCAGACATTTTAACATAAGAGTTACACTAAATTAATCTGAAATGCAAAATAAACAAAGCTAAAAAGCCAGACCAGTGTCTCAAATCCAAACACAGGAGAGAAGCCCAAAAGACAGCTAGGAGCAACCAGTGGCATCTTGAAGGAGCACTTTGCCAATGAAGTAATTCTCACAGGCAGCAGGAGAGTCCCAGCCTCTCCTAGAGGTTCATCTGTGACATGCTAAGAGGAGAAAAGCATGCCATGGCAGTCAGGGTTTAGACCGTTCCTCCTTGGGGCTGCTCACAGAGGGAGGCAAAGAAGGAGGTGGGAGTCTTTCTCCAAGTTTTGTCTGGCCACATTGGCTGACTGGCTGCTCTGGGCAGCCTAATATTTGGTGTATCTAATAGCTGGTATTGGGATTATTAAGAAAGGCCACTCAGAAAATGACAAGAATAGTGGGTTACACAGGGCCTCTGAATTGGCCACTCTGTAAGCAGAGGAGAGTGCACTGCCTACTGTACTATAATTTACATGCTATCTAGCAGCTTGGATAATCAATAATTACAAATCTCTTAGCAAATTTATAGCTAAGTCACACTTATCTAAGAAAACTTCTCTACTTTGTGTGTGTATGTGTATGTGTGTGTGTGTATACCCAAGAGGGGACCAGAAAAACCCAAATTGGACCCTGGAAAGCAATACACTAAATACTAAAGTATTGTATTTAAATATCAAAATATTATAGATCACAAAACAAATATAGCAGGAGAAAGAAATAGCAATTAAAATGTTAGTACTGTAAGGAGAAAAGAGTAAAAATAATAATTTGTAGACAGTTCAGAATCCTAGTCAAGGCACTCCTTCCAGGTTCTTCTCTTTCAGACCATTTGGGAGTAACCAGTTCTGTACTTGGGATGAAGAGGCTGAATTTTACTATAAATGAAAGATGGTACAACTGCTTTCAACTGCAGGTGGTGGTTGCTCATTTGAAAACATACTCAAAAAAGTGGTTGGCAAAAGTTTTATATCATGTTAGGAAAAGAATTGTTGGTGGGGAAAAAAATCAAAGCAATTCTTAAAAAAGCACTTTTTATTTTGAGATAACTTTAGATTTACAGAAGAGTTGTAGAAATGGTACAAGAAAATCCCCATATATTCTTCACCCAGCTTGCCCTCTATTAACATCTTACATAACCATAGAAGATATATCAAAACTAAGAGCTTTGATACAATACTATTAACTAAAGTACAGAATAGCAATTTATCAGATTCCTCCAGTTTTTCTAGTAATGTAATTTTTCTGTTCCAAGATCCAATTCAGGATCTCATGTTGCATTTAGTTGTCATTCCCCCTAGTTACCTGAGTCTGTAACAGCTCCCCAATCTCTCTTGTCTTTCATGACCTTGAGACCTTTGAACACTACTGGTCAGTTATTTTGCAGATTGTTCTTCAATTTCACTGTGATGTTTTCTCATGATTATATTGAGATTATGCACATTGGGAGTGATACTACACAGGTGATATCAGGGGGTGCATATGACTACATATATATTAGTGGTTATGTTAACCTCAGCTGTGATGGTGTCTGCCAAGATTGTCTACTGTAAAGCTACTATTTTTCCAATTGTAATTAATAAATATTTTGGATGACACACTTTGAGAGTATGCAAATATCCTGTTTTTGCTTACATTTTTGCCCACTAATTTTAGCATCCATTGGTGGATCTTGCCTAGCAGCAATTATTACTGAGGTATTCTAATAGTGATTTTCTATTTGTAATTTTGTACTTTAATGCTGTTTTTGATTCTCCATTTATAATTGGAATTTCTCTGCCAGGAAGAGTTGTTGTTTCACCACCTTATTCATTTACTCAACTATTTATTTATATCAGTATGGGCCCGTGGATATTTATTCTATGTTTTGGAATGTAATCTACTACTATCATTATTTTGTTGCTCAGGCTCTTTCAGGTTAGCTCCTGTGTTCCTTTCACTGTGCATCGTCCCCTGTTCCCTTATTTTTAGCACCTGTCACTTTCTGGTACTACAAGATGCATCTTGTATTTTCTATGCCTCAGCTCTGGAATCAAACAGTTCTCCACGGACCCCTAGTTCTTGTTATTGCAGAATGGTATTTAGAAACTAAGATATGAGCACTAAGTGTGCTCATTGCTACCGAGGAAATCACTGTTTCTTAGTGTCTCTTCCCTTCAGTGAAGAAAGCTAGAAAATATAGGTATATAAATTAAATCATGCACACATAAGAACTATATCTATCTTTCTATATCTATTTCTCTGTGTGTTTTTGTGTGTATATAATCTTTTTTGTGGTGTGCATCCACATTGTACCCGCCCTAATTCAGGACCACAGGGCTCATTTAGCCTTCCTTTTTTTTTTTTTTTTTTTGGTAACATCTTACTCTGACAGTGGAAATCCTGGCTATAATTATCCATAATACATTCACTATTTGTTCAGTCCTAGTATACAAATTAATTAGTTTCAGAATCCCTTACTAAAATACCTATAAGAAACAAATTTATGAACTAGATTACAGTGCTAGTGTACAGTTCCTTTTTTCTTTATCTTATAGTATCCAATCAAAACACTATTTTCCAATGTTACTTAGGTCAACTCTTTTCTTCCCCATCCCCTTCAATGTGGTTATTTGATTCATGTGTCATACACAATTGTCACAATCTGTGTTCTATATCCCCACCCACCTTCTAATTCACTTTTTAAAATTACAAAGTAAAATTCACTTTTTGTGGTGTACAGTCCTATGGATTTTAACCAGTATATGGAGCTGTTTACCCACCTCCACAGTTCCACATAGGACACTTTCATCACCCCCAAAATTTCTCTGTGCCACCTCCTGTATAGAAACCTTCCCCCCGCCGACTCCAGATCAAAGCAAGCTTTTGCTTCAATTATTCTATATGTAATTTGGAATTAGTTAGAATTTAAAAAGCATTTTAACCATGCTATAATAATAATAATGCATCTGAAATTCAGTATAGCAAAAAAGCTTAATCAGTAAAGCTACTGATTTGGCCTTTAAAACTAATTAGATCTACATCTTTGCAATTGTGAATTGTGCTGCTATAAACACTCGAGTGCAGATGTCTTTATTATAGAATGTCTTTTTTTCCTTTGGGTATATACCTAGTAGTGGGATTACTGGACCAACAACCCAAGTGCCCATCAGTGCATGAGTGAATTAAGAAAATGTTGTATCTGTATACCATGGAGTACTACTCAGCCACAAAAAACAATGGTGAACTAACACCTCTCTATTATCCTGGATGGAACTGGAGCCCATTCTTCCAAGCGAAGTATCTCAAGAATGGAAAAACAAGCACCACATGTACTCACCATCAAATTGATACTAATTAATCAACTCTTATGTGCACATAGGAAGTAACATTCATCAGGTGCCGGGCAGGTGGGAGGGGGCGGAGGGGATGGGTAAATTCACACCTAAGGGGTGCAGTGCGTACTATCCGGGGGATGGGCACGCTCGTAGCTCTGAGTCAGACAGAGCAAAGGCAATACACGTAACCTAAACTTCTGTACCCCCATAATAGTCTGAAATAAAAAAAGAAAAATAATAATTAGATCTAAATAGCTCAGAAATGACATCGTAATTTTTTTTGTGTGTGTGGTTTTCCTTTCTTTGAATGCTTACATTTAGAGTTTCTTAAAAAGACCATAGTTCAACATCATCTATCTCCTGAAAAGGAATGGAAATACCTGCCTGCTCTCTTCCTCCCCCATGTGGTGGAAGAAAGCAGTGCTTTCTTGGAGAAGTACCAGGTACTCGTCAAAGATTACTTCGAAGGGCTACCACTATCTATCCTCAATACACCTGCTGGTGATTTGACTTGGGCAAGTGTCAGCAAAATAGAGATCTTCAGCACTAATGGAATCTCATTTTAAACTTCAGGCTAGTGAACCTTATGAAGTATGGGGTACCTAGAAATATCAATTAACTCTGCAAAGAGGTCAGTAAAATTGAGGTTTTTAGAAAATTTCCTGAAGTGTCCCTTCTCTGCATGCAGTTTTTAAAATGCAGGGGGTGGGGGGAGGAAGGTTAATTTATTTCAAGACTAATTCTCTTTACCAAGTAGAAATTCAAATTCACGTGTTTACATACAGGATCACAAAAGCACAACCAAAAAAAAAATGCTGTAAAAGATTTCCAAAGCTAAATAACACTCTGCCTTCTGACAAAAATATAGAGATTCTTTTTCAAATCAAGGACACGTGGGATAATTACACACTAAAGGACTGAATCACGGTCCTGATAAGAGGAAAGTAAAATCCTACATAATTAAACAGAACAAAAGCAAATAATTTTTTTTTAAGTTCAAAAACAGCAGACCTGGTGCTTTTGGCAATGGTCCAAATTCATTTCTGGTAAACAGGAATTATAAATACTTCATAAACAGAACATCCCAAATTAAAAAAAAGATATGGAATGCACTCATGTGTTAGACAGTTAGTTTGTAGCAGGCTACACTAATATCCTTCACATAGTATATTCACTCATTCATTTCATAAGCAAAAGCAAAGTTCCCCACTTCAGTCTCAAAAAAGATTTACAACATTTCAGGTATTAACCTGAAAAGAGGGGGTACTTCTCATTAATTGCTCCTTTTTGTCCTACTGGTGCTATCACACTGAATGAGCATGGCACTCTCAATGGAACAACTCCATGTTATCTGTGTGTATCCTGAGTAAGTAAAATATGTGCATTAAAATCCATGGGCATTGAATGTAACCACTGGGGAGAGAAATGGTTATTGCAATGTGATACGTGTTTTCCAGAGTTTGGGGAATGCATAGATTGGTATGCATTCACAGCTGAAAATGTTTAAATGCTCAGGTGCCCACCTAGAGTCTGCAGAGCAAGAAGAGAGTAACAGTGGTGAGATGAGAGAGACCAGAGGTGGACTCTGGAGGAAAAGAACCAGCCTTGTTTTCCTGAACGTGACTCCATTCAAGTGGACCATGTAGATGGGGGCAGTGGCTAGTGCGGAGGCACTGGTAGCCAGGCACCATCCAGGAGTTAGCTGTTGGGAACTCACTGGAGGGAGCTTCAGCATGCCAGGGAATTGGAAGACGCTCGTGAAGGGCTTTCCAAGGAATCCACAAAAACACCTCACAAGACAAAGAACCCGCAGTTGGATATCCAGCTTTTTCAGAAGGTACCAACACCGTCCCAGTCCTGCTACCTCTCCTCTCTGCTCCTCTCCCAACTCTCCAAAGCAGAGGTGTAGCCTGGCGAGTGGAAGAGGAGGGTGAATAGTGAAGAAGCTAGGGCAGGCCTGAGCAGGGGAAGACAGGAACTTTCCATTTATTAAGAGATTGAAGCTTTGGTGTTAGTACCTGGAGTGAATACAAAAGCCATGGGATTTTTAAGGGATTTTAGCTAGGAACATGAAGGAAAGATAAAGATGTGAAAGAATAGAGATGCATGCCCCCTACTGTGTTCTGCTAGTTCAATAAATCAGTTACAACTGCATTTTCACATTGTGGCATAAATATTGGATGAACTACCTTTGTTAGTCCCTGGTTCGTTGTTATCCGGAACATGCTGACAGTAATAAGTTTCCATTTCCCTTGTCATCAGGACTTGATGGATGCCAGTTTACAGAGCTCTGCATTTCCTTTACCTATCTGCCTACAAGTGTCTACCCAGAGAGAAATGTATATCATTACACACACACAACCAAATAAGAGGAATCCAGTTTGTTTACTAAGAAGACCACAAAATATTGTATACTCTTCAAGGGCTTCTGAGGCATTTCAATATGGAAGAAAATAAAAAACATAACTTGTTTATGATAATGACTCTGCATCATCGTAAAAACGTTTGCTGGTATTCAGAATAGTATATTTCAAGAATTCATAGAAATATAATGCATTTTAGAAAGATGCATTGGAGAAAGCTTGCTAAAATGAAAAAGTACACAAGGAAGTAAACCCTTTCTTATCTTAAACATTCATTTATATTTCTCATCTAATTCCTTAATAATACCAGATAAATTAGATGTTACCACTTGTGATGATTCACATTGGTGTTAATATTTTTCTTGTCATATTTGTGGCTAAGTAATGAAACCTGCTTGTGACATGGAACTGTTAGCCTTAGGGCAGTGGAAATGAGTTTTGAGAAAAGAGAAAGATAGGATGTATTTCCCTATGCATACATTTCCATAAAATGCTAACATAGCACAGACACATTTTTAAAATTATAGAAGAGGATTCAGCAAAAAAAAAAAAAAAAAAAAACTTTGCCAGCTCGGTACTTGCTTTATTCTCACATAAGGATTAATGTAGGAAGATGGATTGACAAATGAATTAGCTTTACCACTGTTCAAATGTACAGCCCCTAAATGTGAAGTAAAATAATTGAAAGGAGACCAAATAGTGCTTTTGAATCACAGCAGTTACTTGTTATATTAAGAAAGAAAAACAAATATTTAGGTCTTGGAGAAGGTACATTTCCACATTGCATTTAATGGGAATGTGTTTCATAGGCAAAATAAATAAATGATGCTCCTCATTTTTGTCACCTCTGTTTTTATCACTAACACTATTCCTTAATTTTAAAAAAAAGGTGCTCCAGCATCTCAGGAGAACTCCTATCACCTAAGTATGTGTGAGTAATTAAATATACTCCAATTATGTAATTGGGAAACTAGTGTATACCACATGTTTGTTGAAGACTTTTTTGTAAGAATAAAACACATGTCAACATGCCTACTCATCCCTGCCCCACCCTCATTCAACCATACATGATATTTGGGAATAAAACACAATATGCTCAACAGGAAAATAATCATTAAAAAATCAATACACAAGGAATTTGCCCAGATTCTTTAATCTAGGGATTAGCACTAATGAGATTTACTTAGATAAACTCTCATAATAATAGAAGAGCGTTCAATGCTAAAGATAAAGCATTAAGAGAAAATCTTCCATTGTTTCAAACACATGATTTGAAACAAACTATACCGTGATTTGGATTTCTTGTGTCTGAACAAAACATATTTGTAGCTGCTTCTCAAATCTGTCATATCCAAAATCCCTTGCATTAATTTTTCTACAGGAAATTCATGTTTCCAAAAAAATGTTATTAATCATACTGCAATTATCAATAACTTGTTACTCTTTTAAATCAAAGCTCTTTTTATACAATATATACATAAAAATTCAGCAATCTACTGTAAATGTCATTTCTGCTGGGCTTTTAAAACAGTAACTATCATCATCAAAATTTCATGAACCCCCAATAGAGATGACAAAGACTAACATTTGGGTTCCAGTCAGCCTGGACTCACACGGGAAGTGCGATTTCCATTGTATTCCCACAATGTGCACACCAGTCTGTGGGTACTCCTAGGAAAAAGATTATGTTCAATGCGGAATGTCTTTAGGATTTACTTTTGTTTAAAGATATATAAGTAAAGAAAAAAGAAAATTTCTAGTTTAAGCAATAATGGAAGAACTTTCCTTAATTCCTCTGTTAAATCTTTGTGACAAATATTTGACAAGGGAGGAAAAGAATATAGATTGGGTGCTGGTGCTGTTCAGAGATATTATACAACACATTTAATTTAATCATCATTCTCTGTTCATCAGGTATGTTGGGGCTCAGAAACTGATGCCCCCAAATATGATGCTTTGACATGCTAAACTGAAGTAGAAGCCTCAAGGTCTCTCTGATCTTCTCTAACCCCCATCCCCTGGCTCCTGTGTTTCATCCTGTGTTCCTTCCAAAGAACAGGATGAAGTTACTCTGAAGTTCCCTTATCTGCCTACAGTCCAATCTGCCAAAGAATAAAACAATTACCTCTGGTCCTTTCCCTGAATTTTCATTAACTTTACTCATATTTCAGGAAAAAAGACTGAAGTCTGTTAACACACCAGGACAGACTTTTGTCACAAAATATTGTCTGCTCTGTGGGCCTAACAGACTTTATCCCAGGCCATTGTAATCCCCTAAAAATCATTTACTACCCCCTAAAATCACCCGCAGTTCCTAATCTCCCTTTACCCTAAGAAGGGTATATAACCATCTGAACCCTATTGCATAGTGGGGTAATCACACTGTGATTTCCCTCACTTCCCCCACGCATGCTAACAAATTTGTATGCCTTTTCTCCTACCAATTTGCCTTTTGTGAGTTAATTTTTCAGTGACCCTTCTGAGGGTGAAGGAGAAGTTTTTCCTTGTCCCCTATAGGTATAATCTTCAATTCAGAAACAGGGGCTTGGAGAGTCTGAAAGACTGACCAGGATCATACAGCAAGTGAAGCATACTTACTCACTGGGACCCACTCAGTTCTTTTCGGCCCTGCATGCTGCCCATAATTTTTAAGTATTAATGTAATGTCTTTTTAAAAGAGAGGCCAATCTGTACAGCTCAGCACACCCTGACTTCTGGTCTTGATTATTTTCCAAGGATTACATTAAATAATTGCTAAAATTTTGTTTACATTCCCAGGTTTTACCTAATATCCTAAGAATGAGGCCAACACATTATAAACAAAATAATGACCTTATTACAAAATCTCTGCTTGAGGAAATACACTACGAGAAAAAAACAGATTCTAGCGGGCTTCATCTGACAACTCACAGCAGTCAGCCCTCAGCTATAAAACAGTCCTACAATCAATATGGATAGAGTACATACTACGTACAGGCACTGTGCTGGTGATGGGCAGAATAAATGGTATGGAAATTACAGACCCATGTAGAAGCCCTGGTCACACAGAGAGATGGGGTACATGGTGCAATGGAAGTGTGAATTGGAGGTTTGACTTGAGGGTAAGAAAAGGCTTCCTTGGTGAAGTGGCTTTTATTATATAACTATATCATATTATGTATTTTTTATATATATATGGAGATAAGAAAGGATACATTTTTAATCATAAAGATTTAAAATTGGGAGTTCATTTACTTCAAATTCCTCATTTTATAAACAAACAAACTGAGGGCCAATCAACGCATTCTGACCACAAAGCCAGTAAATAGATTGAATTCTCTGTGGCTTGCAGAAACAGCCACATAATTGATAGATAGAGAGATAGACAGAAATTTTAGGTACATGCTTAAGTGTATGTGTATATATATAAATGTTCAGGTGTATTTCTGAAGGGCTAAAAACTTTTCCTGAGCAATGCCAGCTTCAAGCTTGCCAGAAAACAAACAGAAAAATCTAATGACTTCATTAGGCCACTTGGATCATTAGAGGGAGGCCAGAGAGAGAAATGTTAGCCTTCTAATTCTCATACTAATGTTGTACTTACAAACTTCTTTGCTTCTGACATGGATTGCAAAGACACTTAAACATCACGGTAATGACCGTCCGTTTAAAACTTGTGCCCAGTACTTCATACAAAAATATCTGGTTTCTTCATAATATCTCAATACAACAAGTATGATTATTATTCTACTTTTACAGAAAAAGGACAAAGATTTAGGAAGGTTGATCTACTTGCCTAAAGTCAGGCAACTAGTAAGTGTCAGATCCAGTATTTGAACCCAACTCTGTGAGATTTGTGTCTGTGTTCTTAACTGTGATTCTATTTTGCCTCTCTCTAAAAGTATTTTCTATAGAAACTAGTAAAAGACTCCATTCTACTTACGACAACAATCACTGAAATCATAAATGAAAGTAGTGAAAATATTTGCTTTTATACCTAACAAGACAACATTCTGTTCTCCACATAAATCTTGAAATTTATAGCAATGTTAAAAATTCAAAAAAACACCATAGCCAGGGAAAAGTTTTCCTTGTAAGATCTGGCTTCAAGTAGTTAATAAAAGAAACTTTAATTTACTTAAATACATTTATAAGTGCATAAAATATATTTGAAAAAAAAAATGTTCTACTTAGAAGAGGTAATAGCAATACAAGTTAGGCCTAAATGTCTAAGCAGCTCTGACCTCAGCTTTGAGCTTTGTCCTCCTTACAACCTCATCCAGGCTGGGAAAGTGGAAGAATGAATGTTGTCATGGGTCTCTGAGGCAGACAAGAAAAGAAAAGCAGAGAAGAATGATTTTTTGCTTCAAATACAGCAGCTCTTGATATGCAGGCAGTGCTTCTCATTTGATGTTTGCTGGAATCTTTCACAAACATAATCCCATCAATCTTCACAATAACCGTGGAGGAGAAGAAATCTCTGTGTATACTTAATGTCCTGCTTGGATGACTATAGCTTACTGAGCAGGTCAGCCCAGAGGGATAGGTGATTAGAGAGGTTGAGTGGAAGAGCTAGGGTTGGGGTCATATACCGGCGGATCCTGCCTTATTCCCCACTGCTCTTCAGGGCCTCTTAATAGGTACAACTGTTTTCTAGACAGCTGCCTGTCTTCTTCCCTCTCCTCTGGATCCCAGCTGAGCATCACCAAATGTTCAAGTACTGAGCAAAACAATCAGGCCTTCTTTCATGACATCAATAGGGATTAACTTTGGCATTTTGCATTTTGTGTTTTTTAGGACCAGATATGCATCCTATATCCAAATGGTCTTTAATGCATTATTCCCATAATAATGACTAGGAGAACAATCTGGCTTAGCATTGACTGGTTTGAGAAGTACAAATACTTGTGGTTTTTGAACATGTGATAAAAAAATTAAAGAGTCCACTCCCATCAATGACAAAACTGATGTGTAAACCTTTAAAAAACTTTAAAGAATGATTTCAGAAATGAATTCCCTTTTAATCCTAATGTGATCATATTATTGAGATGGAGCAGCTGCTTTGCAGGGACTGCAACATGTCTTTCTTTATGTGGCAGCTCTGTAGGCAAGTGCTTACTGTTATCTTCCTGAAACAATAGGCAGGACCGTGGAGTAAAAGCATTACAGCATAATGATCATGCAAAATTTATGGAAATTATATTTGGTATTTCTGAAGCCCCAGTGGGTGAGCTGAAAGAGAGGCATTCATGAGTCAGGCAATACAGACATCACCAAGTTATATGGATGGCCCCCTAACATGGTGTATTTGCTATCTGGGGTCAGACCGCCTGATTCAAAACCCTGTCACCACCACTTATAAGTTATCTCACCTTGCATGAGTTATGTAAGCTCTCTAAATCTCAATATTCTCATCTATAATATGGAAATAATACTTTAAAGTGTTGTAGTGAAGATCAACAGAGAAAATACACATAAACTACAGTGACTGAAAAATACTGAGTGCTCAATAAATCTTGGTTGTTATTACTACATATTTATTTTTAGCTTTCCTTAGAAATAGTCTTACTAGGAGACTTCTATTTGTTATATACAATAAAACAGATAAACATGTCTTCCATATGTATTCTTTCAAAAACGGATAAGAATACATATATGTGTATATATACATACAAACATATATATGTCACAACTACAAGTAGGTTTATTAAAAAGTTAGACACAATAATTTAAAGAGATACAGGATCTGTTAATGAGTAATATGGGTACTTCTGAATTATCCCCATTTATATTCAGGCTTTCTGATAATCTCACATTTCCATTTACTAGTATAGAACCCCTGCTTGTATACAAAATATAATATGCGTTGAGAAAGAATTTTCCAATTCCTCCTCTTGCCTACCTTGCTGAACTAAATGTACTGTCCTAAACAGTGAAGAATATTAATTCTGCATATGGCATAGACAGATATTAGTGAGCCAACATCCCCAGAATGAAAATGTCCCATGTTTATTCTATCACCTTCCTTTAAAATTCCTATCTTGGCTTCTGCCACACTCTAGCCACATTATTGTATCTAATTACTTCAGATTAGAAGGAGGAGGAACTTTCTGTATACTTTCTTACTGTAAACTTGGTTGAAAATAAAACAAATTCCAGAATCACTGGGGAATGATTGGATAAAATTTGGGGGATGGGTAGAATTTTGAAAATTTTGTGAAGCAGGCCTCAAGCTTCTTCCAGCCACATGTGGGCACCATTTACGTCTCTTCCAACTATACTTGTCACTATTTTTCCTTGTTTAAAAGGTTTAACTCCAGGGAAAGATCATTAACTACCTCCCACCACTCCCCCACCCCCAGCCCTGACAACAAAAAGGTTACATTTAAATCCCTGCAGGAGTAATGTAGCATTCTTAAAAAGAAGACATGCTTCTCTTTTAATACTAAGAGTAAATTAGGAGAACACTAAAACCCGATATGTGCATGTATCTAAATAAATTTTTTTTCTTTAGAGAACATGCAAACTGTGTATGTGGGAAAATTTCCAAAAAATAGTAATGTCAAGGAAATGTTAAATTATTTAAATCTGAAGTTATCTACAGTTATGTATTCACATATTCACTGTCATTCATACACAAACATTTATTACTATTTTACCTCACAAGACTTAGGATACCAAAATTGAAAAAACCCAAACAATTCCTTTCCTTTATGGTTTTATAAGCTAATTAAGGAATAAAGTATGTTCTCAAATAATTATAATGTGGTGTAGAATGGAATAGGGCTGCAAAAAAGGTAGAAACTGAGGGCCGTGGATTTTGAAAAAAAAGATTCGATTTTTGCTGGGAGGGTAGGGTGTCCTGAAGTGAAGACACGTTGTGAGAAGGAGGACAGGGAAGGTTCCCGGACAAGACCGCATCTGAGTTAGCTGCTTGTAGCTCTCAAAAAATAATTGTAGAGGAAGGGCATTCCAGGAGGTGGAAAATAGATATTCAAAGCACAGAAGTACAATGGCATAGGGTGGGTGCACAAAATGGAGAGTATTTAGTTCAAGGCAAGGTTGGAACCAGAAAGACAATAGATGAATATAGTTTCAAACAAGACACAGGCCCCTAACCTCATGGAGTTCTGACATGGAGAATGAGGGAAGGGTCAAAGTTTACAAATATTTTAAGCCTTGATAGCTGAGAAGGTTGTGATGCCCCTAAAAGAAATAGGAAAATGAGATCAAGCAAAAACAGTATTTTTGGAAAACATGATAAATTCTGGTTGTATATCACATCGATTATGAGGTACTTGAATAGCAATAAAAATTATCGCAAGTAATGTGAGCAAATTGTATTAGTCTACATGGAAACTCAGGTGGCACATGCCTTACGTGATCTCAGGCCACTGGTGCAGCCCTTTCCTCCTTGAAATTGGCAGAATAAGCACTGTTCCTCCACTTTTCCCAAGGCACTCCTGTCTTCTTTGTTTTCTGTACTTTATCATTTATCTTTAATTGATTTACCCTTATCTGACTAGCTGCTAAGCAATTTGAGGTCAGGATTTATAAATATCTTGCCTTTTGTATTCTCTGTGGTGCTTGCATGATGCCTGTGTAACAGCAACTTGAAAAGTAAGAGTGTGAATGAATGGGAAAGGAAGGATGTCTGCCCATAGGATCCAAATAAAAATGAACAGAGAGGCACTGGGTATTTTCAAACAGGAATGTTTTTGGTAGAGTGAACAAAATTGCATAACCTGAAGTAATTAAAGTATATAATACGTGAATACAGCCAATCTCTTTGAATTCTATCTTGCTTCATTGTATCATCACTATATTTCAATTAGTATTAAAATATTCTGAGCACCAAAATATTCTCATGAGCAAGGTTTATTTTTTTTAAATTTTAAGCCCAAGATTATAAAAAAACATGCGTTTGACTTTTTCCTGTAAAGCAAGGGGAGAATAATGAGTTGGATGTGTCACTAAGCCGGAAATATTTTATGCACATTTAAGGTAGGTGGACCACAACATCCCTTCTCTGTCCTTGGAAATAAAGTGACAGTGGTTTTAAAACAAATGTTATAGCATCCTAAATGGGTATGACTCTAGAGTCTCAAAGCCCTTTATTCCACTTAAGCCTGACAACAGTCCAGTAAAAGAGGACTTCTTATTTCATTTACAAATGATAGAACTAAATAAAGCTCAGGGGACAAGGGCTAACTTATCTGAAGTCATGTGGCTATTAAGTCAAAAAACTTGATTATTATTATAATCAGTATGTACTTATTTATATAACTCCAACTGTTCACTCTCAGAAACTCAACTTTTCTCTTTATTTGGTATAAAAGCAAGGTTTCCGATTGCATTCAACAAACATTAAATCCTAAATAAAGTAACAATATCTTTGTGCAGCAGTATTGAACATTATGTCAATATTAGGTTTATGTAAAAATTGAAGAAATGAACAATCTTATAATCTTTAATAAGTTATTTCTTCTCCCAAGAGCATTTACTAGAGAAAACTGTCTCCTATTTTCAGAACCAATAAATAAGAGTATTCCAAATATTTTCCATGTATATAGTTGGATCTTTTATAAATAGACATTTTGGGAATCATGTAGAAATTCCATATTATATCAATATTTTACTTTCAGCAGTTCCTAGATATTAAGAGATCTAATTTGATGACATCAAATTCATCCTATCATTTCCCTGTGTTATAACAGTTTTATTCTATTGTGTTGCCTTGTCTTTTAGGAACGTGCACCATATCTTCTAGTGGCAGTATGCTATTAAAGAAAAGCTGACTTCTAGCTGAAAGAGAATTGTTAAATTGTCCAGTGTGATATGATTTTACTAGAACATATACAAGTAAACAAAAAGTCAGGTAAATGGAAAAAAGTAAGTCTGATCCCCACTTGAAGGAATATTTCTCTTTACATACTACTACTGTGAATTGGAGTTGTCACTTCAAACTCTGCATCTTATTTCTCCTGTTTGTGACACAGGGTAATGATTTCTACCTTGCCTATCACTAAAGTCTGTTATAAGATAAGAAATAAATGTAAATACACTTTGCCAGCTGTATACAATAATTCTCTAATATGAAAATTTTAGAGGATACTATTATAATTGATTTCAATAAAGTTTTGCCAACGGTAACATTTTTCTTTTTAAAAATTTATTTCTAATTGATAAATAATTGTGTATATTTATGGGGTACAATATGATGATTTCATCAATGTATACATTTTGGGAGGACTCAATCAAGCTAATTAACAAATCCATCACCTCACCAACTTATAATATTTTGGGGGGAGTAAGAACATTAAAAATCTGTTAGCAATTTTGAAATACATGATGCATTATTAACTGGGGTCACCATGCAGTACAACAGATCACTAAATCCCTCCAGTCTAACTGAAACTTTGTAACTTTGTAACCTTTAATCAACATTTTCCTTTTTCCCATTCTTCTCCCTCCCTGCTCCCAGCATCTGGTAACCACCTTTCTACTCTGTTTCTATGAGATTGACTTTTTTAGATTCCACACGTAAGTGAGATTGTGCAGTATTTGTCTTTCTGTGCGTGGCTTATTTCATTTAGCATAATGTCATCTGGTTTTGTTCATATTGTCACGAATGATAGAATTTCCTTCTTTTTAAAGGCTGTATACTATGTTCACAAGTTAGAAGAATTAATGTTGTTAACAATACTACCCAAAGTGAGCTACAGATTCTATTCATTTCCTATGAAAATTCCAAAGTCATTTTTTACAGAAATAGAAAAAACAATACTAAAATGCATAGGGAACCACAAAAGACTCCAAATAGCCAAAGCAATCTTGAGCAAAAAGAACAAAGCTATAGGCATCACACTCCCTGATCACCTACAGAATGGGAGAAACTATTCACAAACTATACATCTGACAAAGGAATATCTGGAATCTACAAAGAATTCAAACAAATCAGCAAAAAAATTAAAAAATAAAAAATAACCCCATCAAAAAGTGGACAAAAGACATAAAGAGACATTTTTCAAAAGAAGATAGACAAATGACCAACATATGAAAAAATACTCAACATCACTAATCATCAGGAAAATGCAAATTAAAACCACAATGAGATACTACCTTACCCCTATCAGAATGGCCACTATTAAAAAATAAAAAAAAAACAATAGATGTTGGCATGGATTCGGTGAAAAAGGAATGCTTACACACTGTTGGTGGGACTGCAAATTAATACAACTTCTACAGAAAACAGTATGGAGATTCCTTAAAGAGCTAAAAGTAGACCTACCATTTGATCCAGCAATCCCACTACTGGGTATCTACCCAAAGGAAAAGAAGTCATTATATCAAAAAGACACCTGCATCCAAATGTTTATCATAGCACAATTCACAATTGCAAAGATATGGAATCAACCTAAGTACCCATCAATTCATGAGTGGATAAATAAAATGTGGTATATATATATATACCACATAGTACTACTCAGCCATATAAAGGAATGAAACAATGTCTTTTGCAGCAACTTGGATGGAACTGGAGAACATTGTCCTAAATAAAGCATCTCAAGGATGGAAAAACAAATACCACATGTTCTCACTAATGAGTGGGAGCTAAACAATGGATACACATGGTCATAATGTGGTGAAAAGGACACTGGAAACTAAGAAGGGGGGAGGTTGGGAGATGGATGAGTGATAAAAACTTACCTATTTGATACAATTTACACTATTTGGTGATGGGCACACTAAAAGCCCTGACTTCAGTATTGTATAATTCATCCATGTAACAAAAACACTTGTACCACCTTAATATTTTGAAATATATATGTATCACAAAGCTATTATAATCAAAACAGCTTGGTACTGGCATAAAAAATAGAAACACTGACCCATGGAACAGGACAGAAAGCCCAAAAATAAACCCCAAGTATTTACGGTCAATTGATTTTCACAAAGGTGCCAAGAACACACAGTGGAGAAAGGACAGTTTCTTCAATAAATGGTGTTGGGAAAACTGGATTTCCATATGTGAAGAATAATATTAGAATGAGATTAGAGCCTTATCTTACACCATGCACAAGAAATCAACTCAAAATGGACTAAAGATTTAAACATAAAACCTGAAACTGTAAAGCTACTAGAAGCAAACAGAGGAAAAGCTCCACGACATTGGTTTGGGCAATGATTTCTTGGGTAGAACTCAAAAAGCAAAAATAGACAAAAGGGATTGCATCAAACTGAAAAGCTTATGCACAGCAAAGGAAGCAATTAACAGTGTTAAGAGACAACCTGCAGATTAGGAGAAAATATCTGCAAACCATACATCTGATAAGAGGCTAATGTCCAAAATACAAAAGGAACTCAACTCAATAGCAAGAAAATAATCTGATTAAAAATGGGCAGAAGTTCTGAAAAGACATTTATCAAATGAAGAAATATGAATGACCAACAGATATATGAAACAATATTCTACATCTCTAATCATCAGGGAAATGCAAATTAAACCACAATGAGATATCACCTCACTCATGTTAGAATGGCTATTATCTAAAAGACAAATGATAACAACTGTTGGTGAGAATGTGGAGAAAAGGGAACCCTTGTACACTGTTGGTGGAGATGTAAATTAGTACAGCCATTTTGAAAAATAGTATAAAGGGTCCTCAAAAAAACTAAAAATAGAACTACCATATGATCCAGCAATCCCACTTCTGGGTATGTACCCAAAGTAATTAAAATCAGTATGTCAAAGAGATATCTGAACTCCACATTCATTTCAGCATTATTCATAACAGCCAAGATATGGAAGAAATCTAACTGTCCATTAATGGATAAATGGATAAAGAAAATGTTGTGTGTGCATGTGTGTGTACACACAATGGAATGCAATTGTGTCATTTTTATACTCAGTTATAGTTTGCCCTGTTTTATGAGGTGAAACAAAACTACTTTGTTTTTTCACACAGATATGGGTGTTTTCACTCATTTATTTATACTGTACAAACTCTTCAGAGAATGAACTCACTTCTTGTCTTGACAGTATGCAAACATCAGGTTTGAAAATTTATTTTGGATAGAAACCTTCATTTTCACACAAACATCTAAATTTAAAAGTCCAGGTAGCCAAAAACTAGTAAATACTTTAAATAACAAGTGTTGCCTCTAGTATACAGTTATAAAACCATGCCTTCACTAAACTCCCAGTTAGTTAAAGAAAATAATAGACACACTATGACATTCTCTGCATTTCAAAGGTGTTATTACAGAGAAAGAATTACATTTCTTTATTGTCAATGTTTGGCATCAGATTGGATACCACACTGCTAAACTGATATAATCTTGAAAAAAATCTCTTTCTGTCTCTCTCTTTCTGTCTATCTAACTGGTTAAATGGCATAGCCATATAGATAAATGAACACAGTGACATATATAGTTATGTCTTTTAAACCTACAAACCCTTCCCTCTGCAAATAAAAAGAAACCAAAGAAAAATTACCTCCAATCTTTTTGAAGCATCAAGAAAACAGGTCTGAATCTTAAAGCAGTCAAAATTCTCAGTTCTTACTGTGTTTATTCTAGCCAGTTTTATTTTGGCTGCTGAAAACACATTTAAAACTATTAATATTTATCTTACTTTTATTAAGACTTTGACAGTATTGAATATCTGTATATTTTATCAAAGTAGTAAAAGTTGAATTTATTTTTATATAACTGTAATAAATAAGTCAAGAGTAGGGACTTTAGCTAAACAAGTGAGTATTGACCTTAAAATAAATTTCCAGTTTCAACATCCCATAAAATTAATTGCATTTAATTATTCCAATATTTCAATACTGCACTATGAATTCTACAGTTAATAGTACATTTGTGCTTAGAAGGTTTTTACTTGAGGATTTTAAGACAGCAAAATCCATGGAAAGCTTACTATAAGGAACCTAGGAAATCTGGACTTGGAGGATTCATTCATCCAAGCTCTTTGCCTTTCTATCACTGTGCCCTAATATTGGCCCATTTTGGTCGAAAAACCAGATACCCCAGCCTTCATGAACAATCAAATATAATCAATTGTGGTAACAACTCATATTGGTTGATTCAGTTTAATATCTATCATTTCTTTTAACATATGACAATTAGTACATAAAAATAATACAAATGAAATTAAAAAATGTATTTTATTTATTTATTTAGGATTTTCATGAAGAGAAACATTTGCATATGTAGTACTCCCATAGGTAAATATTGAATATAAAGATGTTTCTGAAGTTCTAAAGAATGTACTGTGCTTGTAAGACAGCTACAAAATCGAATTTTTCATTATGTCCATTATTGGTATATGTGATCTTCTCTGTGTTTATGATTCTACAACCATCACATAGATAGAAATGCATACATATATCTTGTAAGTTTCATTAACAAAATATTAATGCTTCCATAAAAATTTAAAATAAATTTCAGATGTTAAATGCAAATACTACAGTAGAAATAGTAATAAAATACCTCTTAGTAAGATATCAAAAATAGCCAAGGTAATTAATTACTTTATTTATGACAGAAATTGTCTACTAAAATCTTGATTCAGAAGAGAAAGAATTGGTGAGAAGGGGGAACATGACAATTTTTGTTTTCCAAATTATGAGAGGTTCCTACCTATTTGCTTTACCTAGAGCACAGTCTAGAATACGCTATGTTTCCTAGAACTTCAATCCAATAATACTAGCATAAAACTTCAAATGATATGTGATATAATATGCAAATAAAGCCATAAAATTATACAAATGTGAAGTAGCCAAGCCAGTAAAGATTTATATGTATACACTTACCAAATAGGCCAAGGCACATCAAAAATAATAGTTATGTGAGCAAATGTTGCCATGTAAGCTGTTTTTATAACTTGGTTTATTCTAACTAACAAAATTGAAATGTATAATTTGTTTCTGCTCATCCTATTGGTCATGAGTCAATGTTAATTATAATTTTCTCCTTTCATAGTCTCCTAGCTTCAGATACATTTATGTACCATGTCTAGGAAGATGATGCACAGGCTAGGTGTTCATATATCATCACAACCTCTGTGATGACAGCGTCTGTCATGACAGGCCTGACCTTTGACTTTTCTGCATTTTTAATAATAGTCTCCATCCAGTGAGCTAACTGGTACTTACGTTTTCAAACTAATTTGATTTAAAGGTGATTGAACCCTGGATAGCCTAATATGTTATATTGGGTATTTACCTCATTTATTCAAAAAACAATTATTGCATTCTAGACTGGTAATAAACTCTGGTACTAGACTCTGTGGATGTGAAAATGAACAAAAATAAATCCCTTTTATTAACAAGTTTACTTTCTAGTGGTTATTGAACTACCCATAGAAAAAGTTGAAAGAGTAAGATCAGTTTGCTAAGCCAGAACCTGCTAGTGGCAGACTAAATATATTGACTGCAAGCATCCCATACTACCATCACTGATGAAAGCTTTTAGAAAATGTCTTTATAGAATCATACTATTCAAAACTGTGTTCTTTTTAAGGAATCACAGTATGGTACCTACTTATTTTTCTTAGTGCTTTCATGGTGACTAGTGAAATTGGCACAACTGAAGACAACTCATCCTGTGAACACCTGGACCATCGTGTACAGTCAGAGGCATCGATTCAAAGTGCCAGAGAGATGCTTGAGTAATTATGTAATCTTCTCAACATGAAATAAGCAATTAGTGGAATTCCCATCTTATTTTTTAATTTTCATGGTAAACTCAAGTGTGTTCAATTCTTTCACTTGCAATTATAGGGCTAATTAACAGGAATTGGTGGTGCTCTGCATATGATAATGACACTTTGTTACTGGCTGAAAACTCAATAAAGAATTACAAATGAAATTAAATTCAATACTGAAACTGGGCATGTTGAAGAAGGGGTGCAAAGAGATGTCAGCAACTTAAATATTAGATAGTTACACATGATATATATTTACAGTTGCCTGGACATTTATGAGCTGAGTACCCAGTTATTCACTGGCACGGTTATTTATAGACTGACAAACATTAAACTTTCATGGATCTATACTATGGCTGAGATTTATTTTCTAAAAAGTTCTACATTATTTTGGGGGAACCTATACAACATTAAATCATTCAATGATGCTTTATTGCAATAGATGTGTGGAATCCAAAGATGAGTAACATATAGTCTATGTCTTTAATATCACAATTGAGTTAAAAAAAAAAGCAGATATGTAAACATCCATAATCTCTCATGTTCTCAAACTCTATTCTGAACCTTCCTTCCACCTACTTGTTCTAACCTATCTTCACCTTCTTCTTCTAACCTCTTTCCCCTGAGAGTACTGCTTTCCTTGAGACCTTCTCCGGGAGTGGCTGTTGTGTTATCTCATAAAAGCTCAATATCATGGAGTACAGAAGTTAGTTTGGTATCTTTACTGCCACTTCCAGATACTCTCCCTCCCTCCTCCACAAAAACACCCAGTTTTGAATGTCATGTCCTCAGATTATACCTAACATACCTGCTTGTCACAGTCAACTATGGCAACTCTGGACCACTATCCCTCAATTCTTGAAAATTTTAGCTCCCAGGTTCCTGTAGTATCTTCAATGCTGTTGTGATTCTTTGTGATATCAATATTCAGGAAACCCCGTCCTCTCAATACCCTAGCCTTTCGAATAGCCTTTTGACCTTCTCCTCTCTAATGATCTAATGATCTTGTCCACCACTTTACCTCAGCCCTTCATTCCCAAGTCAAACTCATCGGTAAGTATAACCCACCATAATTTCAATTTCCATTATCCCATCCTATGACTATCATCTTCTATCTTTCCAACTCATTCTTTTTGTAACACCACAATTATTCAGTGCCTCCAATACCAATTGATCCAATCATGATCTTACTTAGTATAATCTTTCTCTTGAATACACCCACAACTACTGCCACTTTCTGGATCCAGTTACCCACTTTAGAAAACTTACCTTAATACACTCAACTTTCCATTTACTCTCTACCTGCACAGCCAAACAAAATGGGAGAAAGAAACCCCTCTCCACATCACTCTTTTCATCTCAGTGGCCAGTCGGTCAGGCCAAAATATCTGGAGTCATCTTTGACTCCTCTGTTTCTCTCACACCCCACGTCCAATGCATTAGCAAATCCCACTGATTCTCTTTAAAACATATCCAGCATCTAACCATTTCTTATGACTTATATTACTGGCACCCTGATCCAAGCCATCACCATCTTCCTCATGGATTAAAGGATGGATATTCCCTGCTTCTTCCTTTCTCCCACTATAGTCTATTTTCAAGACATCACCTCTTACTATTCCCCTTCTTGCTTAATGCCTTTGAGCCATATTAATCTTTCTGTTACTCTCAGAATAAGCCAAGCATAAGCCAGGATGCCTCTGCCTTGGCCTTTTTCCCTTCCCCCAGATAGCTACATGGCACACCCTCAGGCTATAATAATGTTATTTACATTATTATTACGTAGAAAGGGAGACTTAATAAATTCTTTAGAGAAAAAATGGCAAGAATATATGAGGATGGTCCATTTAGCTAGTAAGAATAAAAAGTAAAGGCAAAAAAACAAAACATAAACTATGCAAAAAAAAACCCAAAAACAAAAACAGAAAACATCCAGGAAAAAGAATGTTCTGTCATATCCCTGTAAGAATCTCTTTTAATTAGAAGTTATAGCCTTAATATAGATGGACACAAGGGGTTTCACAGACTGATCTTCATGGTATTAAATATTTGAGTCATATATCTTTCCACCATCATATTCCATGATCTCTATAAAAACATCTAACAGTTTGGATTTCCATGAAACTTTCCATTTTGATACAGAATGAAATAATCACATAAATGTCAATATTCCTCTACTAAGTGTCTTATTTATTCATTATTTCAATAAGTTACTGTTACTGTGATAATTTAGCATCCCAGGCATTTCTTTATAGGCAAAGAATGCACTGACCATGGATGTAAATATGTTGGACTTCACATTGTATTAATATATATTATTTTTAGTTAATAAGGTGACATTTGGCATTAGCCTCAGTGAGTTTATTTTGTTCCAAGAAAAGATCCCTCATTCTTCATCAATTTATTGGCTTATTAATGTCAGCTGACATGACATGGCCCACCCATGGTAAGTCCCAAAGCAAAAACTTCCCTGTAGATTCCTATGTATGCAGCCACCTATCAATGCCTCTGCCTCACCACTCTCCATAATGTACTTCCATTTCAAAATGACAATGAATGTGAGTAAAATTTCAAGAAAGCGTTTCTACACTCATTATGGAATGTCAGACTGGCATATATTCTTACTGAATTTATGATCACACAGAAAAATGATACTCTGAAGTAATACGTGTGGTCTTACCAACAGTGCCATAACATTTTGCATGGAAGATAAAAGGCTGAGGAGGAGGTCAAATCTAAGGGACACAAATCATTTCAAATTTTACACCTAAGAATAACAATTATTCCACCTAGTTACTCAAGGACATTGGTTTCCTTTTCATCTCCCTCCTAGCTATATATTATGAACAGCTTTAACTCTTCTATGCAAATATTTCTACCACTAAAAAAGTCTGTTTTATATAAAAACTCTAGATTCGTGGTTTTATTACACAACTATTTGAGAAGTTGAGAAAGAGAACAAAATTTCCTTACTTCAAAGAGGCATTCAATTAGAACATATTTGAGTGCACACTATGTACAAACTATTTGATGAAGTTTGTAAAGGATATGACAATTTCTCAAATATTTCAAACATTTCAAACCATGTTACAAAACAGAATTGCAGTGACATATCTAGTAAAAATGTAGAAAGTTGACAAATTCACAGATAAATTTATAGGACTGTAATACATAAAAGGAAGAGAACCATTTGACCAGTGGAGTTGGAGAAGGCTTCAGGAAGAGGAATATTTCAGTGTTACTGGAAAGTCCTACTTGTGAGTTTTAGCAAACTATGATGTGAAAACTTTAGCAAAGAACTATTTCTCACCCAACTTGTGTTGTACAAAATATATTTGAGGGAAAAAAACTGAAATGTGGGCAGGAAGAGAAACTGAGGTGCTAATACACAAAATTCTAAAGCACTATTATGAAACACATTTCTTATATTAGCAGGTCACTGAAAAGGAATCTAGCACCCTGGCCTTGCTGGCAGTAGCCCAGGCGTGGGATAAAACAACACCCTTATTGAAGTAGCCACCAAATACCTGTCACAGACACCAGGCCTTGAAAAGTGCTGAGAAGGGTGAGGCTCGCTCTCGTGCTCACTGGCTAGCCCTGCAATTTAGGCCTTTTCCTGGCCTGAATACTCAAAGAAGATGACTTCTTATTTTCTCCACGTAAAAGTTAGATTATATAATGAAAATCACCTAACGTCAAAGTGCTATTCAAGTTAAATATAAATGGCAAAAACAAAGAAACAGGACTAAATAAACCTCAGGATTGGGGGAAATTCTTGGAATTATTAAGGATGCTATGCTTTGGTTTTTCCTCACATTCCCTTTGATGTAGTCAAGTCCAACTGTAGTGTACACTCCAGTTCCATTTTATTTGAAGAATGGAACAGTATAGAAATAACTCTGGACTTATAGTAAGGGGCCCTAAGTTCAAATTTCATCTCTGTTAATAATTAATTGTAAGCTTAATTAATTAATTAAGTTAATAATTAATTGTAAGTTAAGTGAAAAATCACTTAACTTTTATACTCCTTAGTTCTTTTAGTATTCAAAAGGAGAGAGGTTGATTAAGTAGCTTCTCTGGTTTCATGATGTTCTATTATTTTTGAGGTAGCAAAAGATTAGACCCAGATACCCAGATACCCAGTGTTCTGGAGTAATATCCAGCAGAGTTGTGTGCAAAATCAACAGGAATAGAAGACCTTGGTTGGGAACTCAATAATCCTCTAGAATATTATAAAAGAAAGAGAAATATGAATAGGGGTATTAAAAAGGAAGTAATGATTAGTGGAAATCTATGACAGAAGCAAAGAAGAAATGACTGGTTTGAGGAAGCATGGAAAAATGAGTGTAAAGATTCATGACTTTTTGTGTTGGTATATTCTCAGGACATGGTATGTCTAGTTTTTGGTTTACTTTTCATGGTAGGAGCCAGTATGTACCTGGGAACAAAGAGTTAATGTAGTAGACCTGAAAGCACGTTGCGGAGATCTTAATATCAAGCAGTATGAAAAAGGATATTGTTTAGAACTAGGGAAATTGCGGGCAGGCCCTGAACCAATGTGGCGGGGGAGGGGACTGTGTGTGAACCAGACACTTCAGTTGGGTAAGGTGGAATCTCACCAGACTGGAAAAGTTGATGAATTTCTGTGATTAAACAATGATGTCAGACAATAAATTTAGGAACATATTAATGAATTGGATCAAATGTCAGACGTCTCTCTCTGATCCTTTTAAACTAGTGATAGAGTTGTGATATCTTAGATGTTTCACACTTAACCAGTTTTTCTTGAGTTATGAAGTTAATCAGTAAGGTTGTCAGGGACATTTTTTGGTAGTCTGTGATCTCCACCAATTTCTCAGATTCACCCAAGAACAAGCAGCTACCTCAGGAAATAGAAAGAGCCACATAAAGGATGGACCTCAGTGGACTCCACACAACCACCAACAAGCAACCACGTTTTACAGGAAGTGCCTTAAAATCCCCAGATTCAGAATTTTCTAAGGAAAGGAATAGATGAAGGGCCAGTGGCCTACATTACTTATTTTTTTGTTTTTTAAATTTGTACTAGACAGAGGCTGAGGCCTACCACTAATTCTTCAATGAATATTCAAATATTGTTAAGAGAGGACTTTTACAAACTGGTTCTCAATGTCAAAATTGTTATTCGCCAGCAATAGTGTTCTTCTGGCTTCAAAGTGAATTTATTTTTTCAAAATAATGAACACTAAGTTCATATTTAAAAAGGAAAATCCAAACAACCACCACAAAAAAACAACAGATTGTTAAATAAATTCAATTATTCTGAGGCTTTTGCATCTGTTGACTCAGTAGTAACAAAATAAAGGAGTTCTTCCAGATGAATGAGTTACAGAAAGCAAGTTCTATTCACAGACATGCAGGAAATTATTGCACACAGGGTAAAGAAAAGAAGAAGAAGTAACTGCTCTTGCAGACTGATGTATGCAAAGTAGAAAGTATACATGAGTCCCTGAGTGTTCACAATAAAAATACTCCCCCAGACAGCTACTCAGAAAGACACTTCCTTAAACTTAACACAAATGCAGCACCAGAAGAAGAGAAAAGAAAAGTATTTCATACACAGCATGATTATTTGGTAACCTATCCAGTTTTTCCCTTTTCTCATGGTAAATGATTTTGTTTGGACTTAACTTTCTAGACCCTGCAAATTACTTGGAAGAACTCTGGGAACAGCCCTTGCCCTTGGGAACACTCTCAGATTTGGCTCTAGATGAAGATTCAGCCATAAGCAGATTTAAACATTGTATATTCATTGTGTAAAATGTGAATTCAATGAATAGTGGACAAGGCTTTCATCTGTTTTGCAAACGAAGCAAAATTATTTGATCTGTTTTTTAAATTCTTAACATGTGCTACATAAGTTTGTTTGTTTCTGAAACTTGCCTAAAGCAAGTAAAAATCATTTCAAAACCACTTTCCTTATCCCAAATACAAAACGGATGGTCAGTGAAGAACTGGAGCAATACACAGACCTCATCTCCAGTCCTGGCTTAGCCACCGTATAATTGTGTAAAAATTCCTTAACCTCTGTCAGCCTCAATTCTCCATGGAAAATGGACCTTATACCTACATGACAGGCCTCCTGGGGGCGGGGGGGAGGAGAGAATATGTGTAAAACACTTGACACATTTCAGACATAGAGTTTGCACCTAAAAATGGTCACTAATAATACTATTAGATAGGAATGTCTATCATCTTATGGGCTAATGATGAAAATATTTTTAAATGTAAAACTGTCTGCAGACAAAAATGTCAAGTTGGTTGTTTTCTAAATCTTCCTTAGTATATCTGCCAAGCCTCCCGTGAAAACTCTTTCTTCAGAGTCTGAATAGGAAAGCAAATTTAGTCAATTAAGAGTGATTTCTCCTACAGTCATCATCAAGGACTTCACTGTTAGAAATCCTCCTCATTTGTACTCCCTTTCCAAATTATCACACGCTATGGTTTGAATGTGTGCCCTCCAAAAGTCAGGTGTTGACAACATGATAGTATTAAGAGGTGGGGCCTTTAAGGGGTGATTAGGCCATGAGGGCTTTTCCCTTGTGAATGGGATTAAGGCCCAGATAAAAAAGGTTTCATGCAGCCCTGGGCTAGCTTGCTTTCTTGCCCTTCCCATTTCTGCCAGGTGAGGATGCAGCAAGAAGGCCCTCACCAGCCACTACATGCCAGCACCTTGATCTTGGATTTCCCAGACTCCAGAATGGTGAAAAATAAGTTTCTGTGGCTTACAAATTACCCAATCTGTGGCATCCTGTTATAGCAGCACAAATGGACTAAGACATCACACAACCCCTGGCAAATGAAAATACTAATTTTATGAAAAGATTGCACATCTTCTTCAAGTATTTAATAACAACAATAATAAAGAAAGGTCTCAAGTGGAATGGAGATGGAAATTTAGGGAAAAAACAAGAAGAGAGATTCAAAACTACTACACAAATATACATCTGAGATGTAACAACAATAAAAATCAGATGAAGAACATTTTCATACAGTGAAGATTTCACTACTGAAATACATCCAAGTTTGTAAACCTTATGACAATCAGTGCAGAAATATAACTGTAAGTTGGGCTCCAAAAGCTATTTTTAAAGGCATAAAGCTTATTCATTTATGCTGAGAGTCCTTTCTTTTTTTTTCTTTATTTTCAGCTGTTCTCCCCATCCCACAAATCAAATTCAGGACAGTAGACGTATATTCACAAAATTATTGTTCAAATTGCTCGCATATAGTAAGAAAATCTTTAAAATGTATGCTCTGTTTCAAAAAGGTGAGAAAATAAATTGAAAAATTGAAAAAAGATGTAACCGTTCAATATAGAAGACCAAATTCTGTTGCTGAATCTTAACAGATTTTGAAATACAAGAAAGAGAAGAATGCTAAAAGAAGCCACACTCAATACAGTCCACTAAATGCAAAGTCATTTTTAAATTGTAATCTGTTTTATATTTGGGTTTGAATCCCATCTGAAAAAAAATCCATACTTTCTCAACATGCTTTAAAAATAAAACTGGACAGTCAAGGAGAGTTAATGCATGCCTTAAAATATGGTCATTATTTATTTCAGGCTGATACATAGACAGCTTGAAAAAGTTATTCAATGGAAAAAAACTTCATAAACTCTGGCAAATATGCAAATTAATAAAACAAATATAATTTGTGCTAACCTCTAGGCCTAATGTTTAGAAATTAAGTTTCTAGTTTGTAGAAAGATGGATTTACATGGAAATTACTTTCATTTCATTTCATTTTTTAAAGTGTGGCTCACACTCTGTATTTCATTAACAAATATAGCTGCATGCATGGATTTTAAAGTTACAATTAACGATACGATTTTTCATTACACTTTAAGATACTCCTTTCTCATAAATTCCATCTGGCATCCATATTCATTCTCTAATGTGAATAAAATTAATTTTGTGTTGATAACTCCTTTGAGAATTCCGATACCTTTTGAAAGTTGGTAATGTTCTGTGGTATGCCTAAAACAGAATCAGGAACTCCAGATTTGCAGGGTAGTTGTGGTAGATAGAAAAATGTCCCCCCCACTGCAAAAGATATTCACATAAAATCCCTGGAATTTGTGAATGTTAGTTTATTTGGATAAGGGGGTTTTGCAGATGTAACTAAGTTAAGCATTTTGAGATGAGATCATCCTGGATTATCCAGGTTGGGCCCTGTTTTAGGGAGAGGAGAGAGAGAGAGAAAGAGAGATTGATGTTTAGGGAATTGGCTCCCACTACTGTAGGTGCTAGCAAGTCTGAAATCCATAGAGCAGGCTGGCAGGCTGGAAATTCAGGTAAAGGTTGATTTTGCAGTCTTGAGTCTGAAATTTGTAGGGCAGGGTAGCAAGCTGAAAACTCAAGCAAGACCTTTATATTACAGTCTTGAGGCAGAATTCTTTCCTCTCCAAGAAACCTCAGCTTTTGCTCTTAAGGCTTCTAGCTGATTGCATGAGGTCTATCCACATTATGGAAGATAGTTTGCTTTCACATAATATTAATCACATCTAAAAAATACTTTCACAAAAACATGTAGACTGTGTTTGACCAAACAACTGAGCACCATGGCCAAGTTGACACATCATATCAACCTTCATAGGCCCTAAATCCAAAGACAAGTATCTTATAAGAGACACACAGAGAAAAAGGCCACATAAAGAACAAGCAGAGAGATGGCGGCCACAAGTCAAGGCAGATGGCAACAACCAGAATGTGGCCCCAGAGGGAGTGCAGCCCTGATGACACCTTGATTTCAGACATCTGGCCTCCTCCATAACTATGAGAGAACAAGTTTCTCCTGTTTTAAGGCACTCAGTTTGTGCCTTTCAAGCCACAGGAAACTAATAAAATAGCTAAAAATAGAAAATTGCTATCTACCTCATATCAGACAATTATTTTTAGCCAATCTAAACTTCTTCTCTATTACATTATTTTATCATATTATGATAGAATATTTATCATTCCTTGTCGATTTTTCATCTACCCATACCTAAAGGATAACTAATCAATTTAAAATTTGAAAACAATGAGCACCTTTCACCTAGATTTGATAATAAAAAAGTAATTTGATCCACAAGTACAAATTGTTAAATATAGTACAATATGGAAATAAGAAAATCAGAAATTGAGGGCTGTATCTTGAGCCAGGACAGCAGTGGTGGAAAAGAAGGTATATAAACAAGAGCTATTTTAAAGGAAGGTTCTTTACAATTTAGTCGTTTGCTAAATGAAAGGAACAAAAAGAAACGTTGAATCAAATATAACTAAATCTTTGGGATTAAATGATTAGGAAAACAAAGGTACATCTGCGAAGGATGGTAAACAGAGGTATTGTGTGCAGGTGTGTACTGATGTAGGCCCAGTAAGGGAAAGGTTGAGAGGAGGGGAGAGATAGATAAAGGTCTGAGAAGTAAGCATGAATGATGAAGACTTAAGTTTGAAGTATGTTGAACTTGAGGAGTTGGATAAACATCTTGGTATGAGTGTTTTCATCAAGAGTTACTGCTGAAGATACAGAGAAAGCAGGCCAAGAATTATAGATGATTCCATCATTAGTTTTTGTATTTACATTAATAGGCGTTGTCACCCAACAAATATAAAGGTTTAATGTGATTTTGTTACCAGCTCTGAAAATGAATAGAAATGCTACAAATAGTAATGATACACTGAGCTATGCTATTAATAACAAATGTAAGTATTACGGGATCATGGATAACAATTTCCTTCAAAAAGCAGCAAATTATGTTTTCTAGGTTTTTTTTTTATACTGAGTCATCTAAAGGAAAGAAAAATATTTTAGTTTCAGAAAACAATGATAGTAGGGAGAACAATTATTGTTTATTGCTTAGTAACAATTTACTGCACATGATATCAGAATCATAAAATATCTTTATGAACAGCTTCAGAAATAATTTCACTTTATATATTCTACAAACTTAACCTTCAAAATTTCAGGTGGTTTCTTTTAAAGGAAATACTAATAATAAACACATATATATATAGTGCTTCCACATAGTAGGCATTCTTCTATTTATTTTCTGAGTATTGATTCATATAGTCTTCTTAATAACCCTATCAAGCAAATACTATTATTATTCCTATTTTATATATGAGGACATTGAGTCATAGTACAGTAAGTACCAAGACCACACAGCTAGTACGGGCTGAGTCAGGATTTTACCCATGACCTGAATCACTAAGCTTATACTACTCTATGCACTGCATGCTATAAATAACTCTCATATTTACTTTAGGATTATGCGATAGATATGTAGACTTAGTGTCTTTTTTTACTGAAATGGAAACAAACTATAAAACAAAAAGATCAATTATGAAAGTCAAGCTTCCATTTATCCTTTGCTCTTTTACTAAAATCAGTGGAGATTCACCTTTGGTTCATTTTGAAATTCCTTTTCTTACAAATCACAAGTATATTAATCGGCCCAACATTATCAAAGCTCTTTAAGTAAAACAAAGAAAGGAAAATCCTGAAGATGTGAACCACAATAAATGGAATGTTATCATTTTAACAAAAGGGCAGCACATTTTAAACCTAGGTGCTTACTGAGCTATCAGATTAATGGCTTAGTCTAAAAAAAACCAAAAAAACAAAAACAAAACAAAACAAAAAACTTTCAGTTTTGATGAACCAGAACTTTCCTTAACCAGCTAGCTGAGTCAGAGATCTTGTTTAAATGCCAAATCCATGCCATCAGATACTTTCTGGGTCATTGAATTGCATCCAACCTAGAGAAGTCAGGATGCACAGAAGAATGAAGTTACAGTTTGAGGTTTTCAAGGCATGTAACACAAACTTCAGTTCTTAGATAGGGCGTTATAGGAATTCACCTCTTCCACCAAGAAGAATCTTAATAAGCACCAAATTCAGGCAACATTAATACCTATGTGATCAAGAGGAAAAAAGAATCAACATCGATTCTCATCCCCCTTCCAAATCTTTCTACCAGCATCATTTTTATCAGATGTTATTCCTTGGTGCTGGTAACTAGTAGCCACAATGAGAGCTCTGCAGGCTGAGGGATGAAGGCACCATGGCATCGCCCTGCATGAGCTCAGACATGGAATACATCATCTTGTCAAAATGCCAAGGCCCCAGTGGCACCCCGCCTGGAAAACTGAGTCCCTTCTCACCACAGTGCTCTAGTGGCTGCTGCTGCTGATCTCCTATTCAAATTATCCTTTGGGATGTGGAGAGGACACACATATACTACTAGGGTATCTGTGTCTTCTCATTTTCTGCCCTTATAGAAATCATTTGATTCCATGAAAATAATTTAGACAGTTCATCTAAGTAATAGCTGAAGAAACTCCCATGTCTATTCTAGTATTTCATCAGTACAAAAAAGCCAAGGACTTAAGATATTTTCCAGTTGTTCCCAACTCTTGTTTCTAAATCTATTTATTAACGAAAACCTCAGCTCACCAGGAAAAATGTACGCTCTATGTTATTAATGGATATATTTAGTCATTATAGCCACATATCATAAACTATGGAATGAAAACAAAGATCTATCTTTCTAACAGTTTGGTATAGTGCCATATCCATAGCTAAAAATGACCTTTTTTACAAGGGGAAAATTCTAAGACCTATTGGCAGAGAAGAGGGCATATTAAAAATACAGAATTGTTTCTTAAATCATATTATGCAACTCACATTCAAAACAATCACTGAGAATTGGCTCAAGATGGGGGTCAGAGCACAGGCTGCACTTCATTTTTCTATCATATATCCCTATAAATGTCAGATTATAGGCAGACAGGCAGACACACTGCCAAGATGGTGAAGAGTAGTGATACTAGATTGGAGCAGCCAAGGAGTCCCCCATCTCCACACGCACACGTGGACCAGCCATCCCCAGCCCCCACCCCAGCCCTGCTGGAGTGGTAAATGCCCCAGGTGGCTGACTATATGCTGTAGGATCAGAAAGGCTTCACACTTAGAAGACAAACTACTAGTACACTCCACTCAAAAATACAGCTGTTGGGGCTCAGAAACCAATACCCCAAAATATGGCACTTTATACATATTGAAAGGAGCCTCAAGGTCTCTCTGACCTCCCCAACCACCATTTCTCCCAAAACATAAGATAAAAGTTGTTCTCTGAAGTTCCCTTATCTGCCTGAAGTTTGGACCTATCAAAGAAGAAAACAATGACTTCTGGCACCTTCCCTGAGTTTTCATTAACTGAACCCATATCACAGGAAGGAAGACTAAAGTCTGTCAACAAACCTGGACAGACTTTTGTCACAAACCATTGTCAACTCTGCAGGCCCAACAGACTTTGTCTCAGACCACTGTATGTTCTTCAAGCCCATTGACTTCTTAGTAATAATTTATTGCTCCTCAACAGAATTCTTCTTCTACCCACTCCCATAACCTGTTTTGCCAGGATCCAAGCCCTCATTCTTCCTGTAACCTCAAAATGGTATATAAGCTTCTGCACCTGATTGGGAGATTACGTCTTCACTCTGAAGGCTCCCATGTCATGTAAAGTTATGATCAAATAAATCTGTATGCCTTTTCTCCAATTAATCTGCCTTTTGTGAGTTGATTTTTCAGCGAACCTTCTGAGGGTGAATGGATAGCTTTCCTTTCACCCATATAGAGCCTAACCTCTCACACAACCACTGGAGTCTGAATACAATAAAACATTTCAGTAGTCACATAATATTAAAAGCTGGTATTTATTAACACCAAAACACTTCATTATTCTCAGAACATTAAAAACCAATACTTAGTGAGTGGTAGGTTTCCTTTCAAAAAGTTTGCATGTTTTAATAATTTAATTCCACAAAACCCTGTGAAGTAAGAGTTTCTATTGTCTTCATTTTATAGGTGAGGACACTGAGGCATAGAAATGTGAAGTCATTAGTCACAAGGTAACTTAGGGAATAATAATATTACATTAAAAATAATATTAATATTATAGCCAGGATTTCATCACAGGCCAGGGGGCTCTGTATATCATATTTTACCACTTTACTAGACTTTTTCTTTAGCTAACAAGGAATCTCAATTCCAAAGGTGAGCACACGGACATTTGAGGAATGCCAATGCCATGCAAGCAGGTAGTAAATATTAATATAGACCAAAAAAAGTTAACAGAAGAAACTTCTCAAGAATTTAGACCAAGTGTAATAAATACCATCAAGGAAATAAGAGAGTATAACATCCACAACAAAGAATCAATTAATTTTCAGAGAAATGACAAAAATGATCATTGACATTTAAATCATGATAGATGAGCCAAATAAGAGAATGGGCACAGCTAAAGAATAAACCAGAAGAATGAGCCAAAGAGTCCTCCCAGAAGCAGTTACAAATACCAAGAGATACAAAGAATGAAAGAAAAGCCAAAGGACGAGAAGGACTGATTCCAATATTTGACAACAGGCTTTCCAGAAAGTGAGAATAAGGGAATAAAGCAAAAGGATATGTAAAGCAATGGCGGAACAAAATGTCCCAAAACTATTAATAAGAAAAGTTTTAAGTTCTTAGATTTAGAAGTCCCAATGAATGCGGGGTAAATGAGTAAAATAGACATATCTTGACACCTCACAATGACCCTTCCAGATTTATGAGACATTTATATTTCATTTTTGGTAACCTCAAAATTAATATAACTAAAACTTAATATACCTAAAATTGAGCCCACCTAATCTAAACAGAGTCTTTTATTTTAATTTCCCTATTCCCATGATTAATATTAATATTTTTCCAATCACACAAGGTTCCAAATGCAATGCCTTCTTTATCTTTTCCCTTTTCTGGCCATGCTTATTCTATTTTTCTACATTAGCTCCTCCAGTCATAAAGAACAGAGACTCACTCAGGCCAGCACAGAAGTCATTGTAAAGACACATGTAATATGACAAAGGTGATGGTATCAAATGAAATTCACAATCAAGACACATAATAAGCCTGGCCTCCCAATTAGGAAATGAAGGATAGTTCTGGAACTGAGGCAGTATTTATGGGCCTGAGAATCAGAAACATGAGGAATGATTATCATTATTAACAGACTCAGTTTTACTCTATGGAATCCTTCTATAGCTCTGCCTACTTGGACTCCCTACCTCCAATTTACTAATTCTGACCTCTCATTCTCTATAGCTTCTGCTTAATTTTAGTTCTTACTTATTACTTTGAGTGTCTATAACTCATTTTGGTCCTGACTTTGACTCTGCCCTCATTGTGTATATTATCTATTTGTCACTTAAAATCTAGTTTGGTTTTATTTACTTAGTCTTCTTGTAACTCTTTCTCCTTTAGGAGACTAAGTCTATAAAGAGCAGTTATTTGTCCAGTTACAACTAACTCTTTTTTAATTGTTCAGTTCAGTGGGAGTGTCCCTATATGGGAAATACAGAAAGTGTTGAACTGTGTCTAATTGTTAGGATAATGCCTTCCTCTGAACTTATATTTACCATTATACAAATGACTCAACAGTTATTCATGGGTTTTATGCCCAACTCACTCCTTGTTTGCTAAATTAAATTTTTGTATTGTTTACTTATCATGGTTGATAGCTTCCTGTCTCTTGTAGGCATCGTTTTTTAGTACTGGAGCCTTTTCCAGTGCTTAAAGTAATTGAGTCTGTTTTTCCTCAGTCTTATGTAGCATTGAGAAAATTTAAGTGCTTCAGCTTTTCCATTTGTAAAATCGGGGCAGAATGGAGAAATCAAAGCTTGTGGACATTAGGTGATTACAGTATTGAAATAGTATTGAGACGTGAAAAGCTTTGGGTAAACACATAGGCTCCCTCAGAAGACCAGAAAATGAAAATCTCCTAAGCTTGGTTTCAGCATTTCTTGATTAGACAGAAAACTCTCTGTTTTCCCCCTGAATAATTTTCTCCCTTATTTTCTCTCACAGCAGAGAGGGAGTTCATAAAATAAAAATTGTTATTATAAATGGTAAACTGGCGTGACCAGTGCCATATGACCAATGCTTTGCCACAAAATATTTATTAGCAAAATACTTTTATTGTTGACAGTTCCAAAAGGAAAATCTCCACAATGGCTATTATATAGTCAGTAGTCATATAGGTAATAGATAGAGAAGGTATCTGGTCACAACTCATCCTCCTACTTGCTCTGGGAACCACACCTCCACTGTGGGGTGAACCCAAAGGAGTCATGACTGCACCGTGAACTACTCACTACTCCTCACTGATAAATTATTGGATGGGTTCTTGAGCCCACCTTGGCTAATCAGATTTCTCTCTCTCCCTGTAATGAGAGATCTGGGTGAGAGGGAGTCCAGTACCTCTGTCTATGGGGCTACATCATGCAGAGCAGGAGCTGTGGGAGTGACCATCTATGGCAGTGTGGACTGAGACTCGTGAAAGCTCATCTGCAGAGAGAAAGAAAAGAATGATGCAGACACACCCAGAGAAACAGAGAGAGGGCAAAGTATAGTTCTTGGTTTGCTCTGTCCTAATCCTTTTAATACATTCCACTTTTGTATTCAAGGTGAGGGGTTTTCTTTAAGAATCTTAATGCAAAGAGTTGTCATTCCCACTTCTAACCCCGAGCACGTTCTGTCACTTCAATGTATTGCATCTACTTTATACTGCCTGTTACCTCTTCTGGTAATGCTAATTCAACATCTGGTTTACAGGTCTATTCACAATTTACCACAAGTTGCTTTCCTCCCCTTATCTTCCCCAGAATGATTCATCAGTTCGCATTTCATCTGTCCCAGCCTTTTTTCTTTTTTTTTTTTTTTTGAGACAGACTCTTTCTCTGTTGCGGCGTCAGCCTAGCTCATAGCAACCCCAAACTCCTGGGCTCAAGGGATCCTCCTGCCTCAGCCTCCGGAGTAGCTGGGACTACAGGCGCATGCCACCACGCCCCACTAATTTTTTTTCTATTTTTTTAGTAGAGACAGGGTCTTGCTCTTGCTCAGGCTGGTCTCCAACGCCTGAGCTCAAGCAATCCTTCCCCCTCGGCCTCCCACAGTGTCCCAGTCTTTGTTCCTTGAATATGCCTTAAATGTTATCTCTATCCTTTGCCCATAAATTTGTTCTTTTCTTCAAAGGCCTGATTCTGGCCTATCACTCCAGGTAGTCAAGATTGCTCTCCTCACAGAAAATGTCCCTGTCCCATCCCCCAGATATTTATCTGGGAAAACTATCCTATGATAGTTTTCCACATCATTCTTTTGAGTTCTATCATATACATCCATGTGGTGTCAGTTTTCTTCCCTGGTGTACAAAACTTGATTGCAATGTGAGCACTGTGGGCTCACTGTATGCTCAAAATTAGCAGACTCAGTAAGTTCCTTTCTTCTCAAAAACATGTTTTTCTTGGATTAAGAAAGTAAACCAGCTTAGAAAGAATCAAAATTTAATAGGACCCAGTAGACAGATGTACAGTCTCTGAAGAACTTTAGTTTCTTTCTAAAAAGTTCTTCTATAGTGATTTTCAATTATGTTCTTTATATTTTACTTACAGGAGCAACAAATGAACATATTTTTCCCCTAAAAACAAATCTACACAATATAAAATTACACAGAATATAATATGAAATTACCCTTTATGCACCACCACCTCCATCCCCAGCCACTCCCTTCCACAGAGGTGACTACTGTTAAGAGTTTGATATACATTGTTCCAAATCTTTAACTAAGGATTTACTTGTAAATATAAATGTTTCTATTTTGTTAACAAAAATAGTATAATACTTTATTTTTTAAATTTCCAAATATTAAGGGGGTGCAAATGTTTTTGTTACATGGATACACTGTATAATGCTGAAGTCAGGGTTTTCAGAGTGCCTATCACCAGGATAGTGTTCATTGTACCCAACAGTTAAGTTTTTATCTCTCCCCCCCACCTTCCCCCCTTCTTAGTTTCCAATGTCCTTTACATCTCTTTGTGCCTATGGGTACCCATCATTTAGTTCCCACTCATTAGTGCAAACACGTGGTATTTGTTTTTCCGTTCCAGAGATACTTCACTAAGGATAATGGTCTCCAGTTCCATCCAAGTTGCTGCAAAAGACATTATTTCATTCCTTTCTATGGCTGAGTAGTACTCCATTACACACACACACATATATACACACACCCCTCATTTTCTTATCCACTCATGAATTGATGGGCACTTACGTTGATTCCATATCTTTGTACTTGTGAATTGTACTGCAATAAACATTCAGGGACAGTTGTCTTTTTGATAAAATGACTTCTTTTCCATTGGGTAGATACCCAGTTGTGGGGTTGCTGGATCGAATGGTAGGTCTACTTTTAGCTATTTGAGGAATCTCCATAATGTTTTCCATAGGGGTTGTACTAATTTGCAGTCCCACCAATGGTGTATAAGCATTCTTTTTTCTCTTCATCCATGCAAGCACCTATTGTTTTTTGAATTTTTAATAATGGCAATTCTGACAGGGGTAAGGTGGTATCTCATTATGGCTTTTAATTTGCAATTCCCTGATGATTAGTGATGTTGAACATTTGTTCATATGTTTATTGGTCATTTGTCTATCTTCTTTTGAAAAAATTCTGTTCATGTCTTTGGCCTATTTTTTGATGGGGTGGTTTGCTTTTTTCTTGCTGACTTGTTTGAGTTCTTTGTAGATTCTGGATATTAGTCCATTGTTGGATGTATAGTTTGTGAATATTTTTGCCATTCTGTAGGTTGCCTGTTTATTCTGTTGATTATTTCTTTCACTGTGCAGAAGTTTTTAATTTAATTAAGTCCCATTTATTTATTTTTGTTGTTGCTGTATTTGCCTTTGAGGTCTTAGTCATAAATTCTTTGCCTAGGCCTCTAGTATTTAACATAATTTTTCTCTTTGCCTAGGCATATAGTATTTAACATAATTTTTCTGTTTAGGAATATATTTTATCTTTCTATGATTGTACATATTTTTTCTATGATTGTACCATTTTTTTCTATGATTGTACCATATTTTTTGTAATAGCTGCATTAGCAGTACAAAGATAGATGTATACCAATTAATACAACCATTAACTTATTGATGGACAATAGTAAACAACAGTGAAAAAAGATAAATAGTGGTGTTTCATTTGTAAGCTGAGTGTGGTGACAATTCTGCTGTTTGGTTTTCCTCAAACCTTGATGAATCTTGCTTGCCAATGTGTAACTGTAGGTGAGTGTCTATGCTGAAGAAGTGTACACATTACATAGGCCTAGTGTGAATTCTTATTCACTTTACAGTTAAAACAAGTTCTTATGTAGAACTTGAAGCCAACTCTGTGTGATTTCCATGCCTGTGTTCTTTTCATTTTATCAGGTTTCAAGTTTTAAAACACAATTTTTGTTCCTAAATGTTAGTGTTTATTAAATCATGTATAAAGGGTAAAATTATGTATACAATTAGCTATTATTGTAGAATGCTAGATAAAATCATTATTTCTTTAGAATTTGTTTGTATTTTTTAAAAAAGCATAAGGTCAAAGCAAGATTTCACAACATAACAATAAATTTGTATTCTTTGTATAGATACAGTACTATGCTTTCCTCTAGTTGACAGACGGTGTCATTTATGAATACTCCCTTTTAAGTAAATATATTGTTTGAATTTTAATTATTTTAAAACAGGTAAAGATAACAAATGGAAGCTAATCTGAATAGTCTCATAAGATCTTTAACACGAGATAGTGAAGACAATTGCCAGGACTTTTATAACACTAGAAAGGAGTGCACTTGTCAAAAGAACTGGCTTAAACACAATGCTGTTGTAGTTTCATGTGCACTCATCTATATGGAGTAACGTTTACAGCAGCAGGTGATTTAGTAGTAATACTTTGGTTGTTGTATTCAAATATTAAGGAGATACAGCTAACAAATCATACTTTCAAAAATAATTCTACGCTTTGTTTGAAACCAGAAAAGAGCCCAAATAGCCAAAGCAATCTTAAGCAAAAAGAACAAATCTGTAGGCATCACATTACCAGACTTCAAACTATACTACAAGGCTGTAGTAACCAGAACAGCATGGTATTGGCACAAAAATAGAGACATAGACCAATGGAACAGAACAGAGAACCTAGATATAAAACCATCCACATACAGCCAACTTATTTTTGACAAAGTAGATGACAATATACACTCAGGATAAGAAGCCCTCTTCAATAAATGGTGCTGGGAAAATTGGATAGCCACGTGCAGAAGAATGAAACAGGATCCATATCTCTCACCACTCACAAAAATTAATTCAAGATGGATAAAAGACTTAAATCTATTGATGAGTGGATTGACAAAATGTGGTATATGTATACCATAGAGCACTACTCAGCCATGAAAGAAAAATGATGAACTATCTATTGTATTATCCTGGATGAAGCTGGAGCCCATTCTTCTAAGTGAAGTATCACAAGAATGGAAAAAAAACACCACATGCAGTCACCATTAAATTGTTTAATTGATAAACACTAATGTGCACATATGGGAAGTAACATTCATAGGGTGTTTGGCAGGTGGGACGGGGAAGGAGGGGATGGGTAAATCCACACCTAATGGATGCGGTGCATGCTATCTGGGGGATGGGCATGCTTGTCAGGCAGTGCAAAGGAAATTTATGTAACCAAAGCTTCGTACCCCTGTAATACTCTGAAATAAAAAATTTTTTAAAAATTTAAAAGTGAAGACTTAAATGTAAGGCATGAAACCATAAGAACTCTAGAAGAAAATGTTGGAAAAACTCTTCTAGATATCGGTCTAAGCAAAGAATTTATGAAGAAGACTCCAATGGCAACCACAGCAACAACAAAAATAAATAGTATGTGATTAAATTAAAATATTTCTTAAAGGTATTTCTAAAATGTTGAAGAAACAGTCTTAAGATACAAGGTTCTACTTTAAAGACCCTTGGCAAGGCATTCAAATAAACACAAACCATAGAGAAATTTTGCTGTCAGACTAAGAGAGCAAAATGATGACCACCTTATTCCCCCATTGTGCTAACTTCATGAAGCAGAAGAGCTTTACTTCCTCCTATCTATAAATTGCTAAGGAAGAGGTATGGTTATTGACAATCTCAAAAGAATATGGAAAGATATTTAGGAAATTTTTTGTCATTGATTGTTGGATGTGGAAGAGAACCACTAATTATGCACTAATTAATGAGTCCATCAAACAGCATTTCATCATTCATTTATAAAGCACATCCTAGTGGAGAATTTTATTTTCATACTCTATCAGTTAAGCAAGCTTATCCTGTTACTAGAGTAGCTGACAGCCCCTCTTTCAAATAAAAAAAAATACACATTCATTGTCAAATAAAACATCTGTAAAGGTTTTCTCCCAGAAGCCTCGTTAGACTCCCTAATTTTGAGAAGCTGCTACATGGTGGCCTTTGGCTTTGGGCAACATGTGAGGGAACATCTGAGAATGATTTCTTGTTCCTTTTCATGGCATGCACCAGCTATCTGTAGGAAAAATGTAAGGGGACACAGCTTTAACAAATTATTTTATTTCATAAGAGAAGCCCTGTACTACGCAAGCATGTTCCCAGCTGACATAAAGAGAAACTTCTCTGTCAGTGAAAGAATTTTTAAAAATATCTTTTTGATGTGATAATTTCTTGGTGTGATAATTTCAATCATTAAAATTAAAATTCTCAACTCTAGTAAAATAAATGTCATACTTTATCTTTTATTTAGAAACTCTACATCAGTTCTAAAGTGAGAGTTTGGAACCATATTAATATAACTCTGACTTACAGCCAAATTATAAATATTGTCAAGTATGTAACCACTATCCTATCCCTTTTTCTGAAACTTTGGTGAAGGGGAAAAAACCAGGCCTGAAAAGTGGGTTTTGCTCACTATCCAAATCTTTTTTTGTTTTTTTGTAGTGTCAACGTTTCAAAGTCACTCTTTTAGCAATTTTGAAAAATACAACACACTATTATTAACTATAGTCACTGTGTTGTGCATCTCAAAAAACTCATTCCTCCTGTCTAACTGAAACTTCGTATCCTTTGACAATATCTTCCCATTCCCCCCACCTCCAGCCTCTGGTAACCACCATTGTACTCCCTGCTTTCTTAACACCTGTCCTTACCGTCTCACTCATACATTGCATAAGGATTGGGGAAAAAGAGGAACTTGTAGAAAAGGTAAATAACAGGAGCAAAGAACAAGAAGAAAAGAAATGTAGAGGAGAAGAAATAGAAGAGAGAGAGAAAGAGAGAGAAATGTCCCAGATGCCAGAGTAATTCACACAGATCTGGAAGTAGTTTGTGTCCCTAAGTGAAGACAGGAGCATATTTAGAGACCTGCCGAGACACGGCTCCACCCCATCCAATTCTGCCTCTACTTTAAGCTGCACTCTATAGTATGATTTGATAAGACACAAAACAAAAAGAGTTGCACCTGCTGTAATAATTATACAAAAAGAGTGATTATTTTTCAAAGGCACACACCAAAAATCATAGTTTCAAACTATAAAATGATAAAAGGATAAGAAATTACAAAATATATTTAAAAACTCATTGGGGAGTAGGAATATATTTCAGGGAGTGGCTATGTATTTCACTCTATATTTTTTTTTAAAAACCCTCTTACCTTTTGTCTGGATGTGGGGGGTTCTTGGATGCTTATTACAATATTAAAAATAATAAACTAATTAAATAAAAGCAGGCCCTGCACGGACTGATGATAATGATAAGGACTGGACCCAAGATCCAACAGGGGAAGAAAAACTGTCCTCAGAAGAGTTTATTTCTACACATACATACTAAAGCCATACTCTGTTCTGTAAAATTTGTTCATTTTCTCTTCTTTCCTTACTTCCTTTTGATTGCCTTTTCCTCTTTCCTTCCTTCTGCTTTTTTTCTTTATTTCTTTATTTTGTACAGTCACAAATGTGCAAAGGAGGTAAGACATACTTTATTTTTACTTTAAAAAGAAAGAAAAAGCACGGACACTCCTAAGATTTACAAGTTAAAACAAACAAAGACATGACAATATATTGTTTAGTAATTACAAAAAGTGTAATGTTATATTAAAAATTGAATTGACACAATTAGTTAAGACATATATTCACATATACATATATACTTCAATGGTAGGTTTTTTAAAATTTTATTAGATAACAACAACAGAAAAGTGGTGAAAACATATCGATCTTTATTTCCTGGTTCCGACAGTTCAAATGGAATTAGATATTATTGCTTTGGCATTAACAAGAGTTTTAGTATGTTGTTATTAAGGATTTTAGAATATATTATGTAAGAAGTATGTTTTCTCTAAACTGTATTCATCTCAGCTAGTGAATTATGCCCAACAGAATTTTCCTATTACATGGAGGAGGAATCTGGTCTAGGAAAAATCTGGATGATAAGGGAGTATAATGGTTTCTGGGTAGCCAATATATTACTTATCCTAAATATTTTGGAAGATAATTCTTTCCTATAATGTAGTATTTAACTTGTAATTGGTCAGGGTTTATTTGTAAGATCTGGTAGCTGGGGGCCCCTGTCTGGTTTACCTTGATGTCATCCTGACAGCTTATTTGGTACTTTAAACACAGTAGGTGAAAAATAAATGTTTGTTGGATGAATGAGTAACTACAATTCCTAAAAGCAGTTAAAATCTTAAGGGAGAAATATCAGATAAAATGTGAGATGAGCTAAAGTCATTTCAATACATTCTTGATTATCAACACAGTTTATATTGGTCAAAGACAAAAGTGAAAATATTTCCTCTTTTATTTTTGTTATCCCAAGGCTTTTATAAGATCAGATCTTGCAACTTGTCAAATAAACTTTTAAATTTGACTTATTTATTTTTATTGTATTTATAAAAATATTTATGGGAATAAATGTACCCACTAAAACAGGATAGGAGCAACAATATAATATTTTAAATGCTTATTTTATTTTAATAATTAATTTTAAGAAATTTTATAATTAGTGTATTAATTTAATAATAATTTAAAATCCAATCACTTCCAAACAACCAAAGACATTGAAATTATAATTAACTTGTTGCCATTTAAGATATCACAATACATCTGATTTTCTATGCAGACATTTTAATAATAAATTTAAAAACTGAAATTCTGATTTTATACAAAGGTGTCTGTAAAAACTATTTATTGACGCTTAGTAGTCCACTTATTGGAGAGGTCTGCCCTGAAACCCTGACCCTGAGCTTAATTTCACTGTTGTTCCAATGTACATGATTAGAGTGTTATAATTGCCAATTGATTGTATCTTTTACAAGATGGTAAACTCATTCAAGTCAGGAAATATGTCATATTTAATATTGTCTCTGTAGGTACAGCTTCCCTCAAAGTAGTTGTTTAAAAGATACTTGAGATAATCACAAGATCAAATCTACTAGCCTACAAGTTTAAGGTCAAACCCAAACCATGGTGAAAATGTCAAGTTTTGAAGCACCTTAATAACTAGCCAATTGTTTTTTCATAATGACATTCCTCCTAGCAACTCCTCAAGCTTAACCCTCTACTTTAGCATATACTAGAAAAATAGCATAGTACACATAGCATTTGGTTATAAACCAATCTAATTTTTGTCATAGATAATGTAGTTCACCTTCATTTGTATGCTACGTTGCCTTGTAACCTTCGAGAAGATTAGGATGCAAGAAATCTAAGTTCCAAGTGCAGTATCATTTCTACTTAAAAGTAATGTGATGTTAATAAAGTGGCCTTCCTAGGCCAGTACTTTTTTCCTTTTAACATGGTAGTTTTAAAGATGTGGGTATCATGATATGAGTTATAATAGTTCTTTACTGTTCTTGAGCATTGCTAGCCTTAACAGTTGAGATTCTTCCTTACAAAATTGACAGAAAAGTGGATTGAAGCCACAATAAGTGACGCAAGGCTGTCAACAGTTTGGCACATGTAGATACTCAATGAAAATTTGTTCCCTTTACCCCTACTCTGCCACTGAGCACAGGGAACTTACCAGAGCAATCAAGTTTGAAGCACACCATGGCAGTGTTGAGAGCTTTTACTCACTCTGAGCAAGCACAGGTTGTTCTATTTGCTGACATAATAGTGATACGGTTTTTTTCTCAAAAGACTCGCCAATTGGGTAGGACCCAGACTGAGGCAAATTAAAGAAAGAATCCATAAAGCCTAGCATCCTTTGCCAGAAACAGTAGTTCCAGAGTCATTACATCACCATGTACTCCCATGGAGAGTACCAGATCTTCTATATCAGATGAATTTTCAGGCACTCAGACAGAACCAGTTATTCTTATTTTTGCTCTGATCCTCTCAGGATTAATTTTATCTTGTCCCACATCCGTGGTCACCAGCAGAGACCTCCAGGATCATATCACTCATTATTACTCAGGCTTTCATCCCCAGTGTTCTTTGCACATTTTCTAATTCTCTACATCTCTACTCCATTCTAAACACTTTAATGTCACCTCCAAACCCCATATTTAAGATAACTAAATGTTCCTTTACCCTCAATCCCTTATTTAAATATTTCCTCCACCTTGCCATAAGCCAAATCTGAAAGCACCCTGAGCACACTGCTGTTTTACTAGTCCTCCCTAGTGAGTGCTTTTTTATTTTTACACTCTATATGCCTCAGGTCCAGGAGGTGGGGATGTGTGTTCTTGCCCAATTTTCCCATTTTTAATTAATTTAATTCCATTAAAAACCCAAACTACTCATGCCACTCAAATATGCCACCCACCAAACTTTCTCACTGGTGTCCTTTATCAAACTTGGGTCATTCTTGAGGATCCATTGAAGTATCTTCTACTCTGCCATCCTTCTGGGTGATAGCAACATCCTGTGAATGACTCATCCAATATCCTGACATCTCAATTCCTTGACTTTGTTGCCTCCAGTAAGCTTTTCTTATTCCCCTTAACAGCTTCCCACTCTCACAATAATATCCTAGTCCCCATCTTCACCTGAAATATTCCACCTCCTTCATCTTGTTTACATATCTCACTCTGACTATACCCTTCTATCCTTTTCATTTACTCAAACACTACTTTCAAAAGTTCTGCTGCTTCATAATGACTTCCATTGAGCCATCCGCTTTTTCACTACCCATCACTATCCTCTTAGCATCACTTGTTTCTTTACATGGCTTTAATTCCATGGTCCATCATTACAGTCACTGCTTTATAAATATTTCCAACTCTTTGCCACCCCCAAAAAATTTTAAACCAGTTTCAACACAATTTTCTGCCATTAACTGCATCTGTATCTGGGCATCTAAGGTTGCTGGAAGAAAGCACACAGTGGACTGACTGGTTCCACATTAAATTGACAACAACATCACATGGCACTCAAAATTGCCAGGAAATTCTTTTATGTTTCCTAATAAGCTCAATTTCCTACTCTCCAAAATGATTATTTAACACATTTTCTTCTTCCAATTTAGTTGGAACAATTTATCCCAATTACTTTCCCTGCTCATTCTTCACTAATGATTATATCTTTTACGTTAAGAAAATAGAAGCTACTAGGTGATGATTCACTCATCTTTCTATCATTGAATCTACAATCTGCCTGCCTTTCTACCCATCCTCCTCACCTTCCCTCCTGCCACAAGGGAGGAAGAGTCCCTTCTTTTACAAAAGGCCAATTTCTCCACTTATGCTCTGGATCCCACCTTCCTTGTCGCCTCTGGGATTTTGTTCTTGAAAGCTATTACCATTGCCTTGTACATGGATAATGAATTCCTCCTTTCTGTTAAGTAGTCATTCCAACCACCTGCGGTCCCAACCCCGGGCCGGTGCCAGTTAGTGGCCTGTTGGGAACCACGTGGTGCATGCATCACCGCCTGAGCTCCACCTCCTCACCCACCACCCCCGCGTCCGTGGAAAAATTGTCTTCCACGAATCTTAGGAGGGGGCCCGCAGAGCAGGAGGTGAGCGGCGGGGGCCAGGGAGCAAAGCTTCATCTGTATTTACAGCGACTCTGCCCCCCATTGCTCACGTCACTGCTGAGCTCCTGAGCTCCCCCCACCCCGCCCCCATCTGTGGAAAAATTGTCCATGAAACCGGTCCCCAGCGCCAAAAACGTTGGGGACTGCTGCTAATCAGTATGTAAAATCATGGTTAAGAGTTTTATATCTTTAAAAAATGTATCTCTCCTTTGACCTCATATTCTCCCCAGCAACCATTTTTCTTCTCCGATTCAAGCCAGAGTACTTAGGGGGTTTGACTGAACTCGCTCTCCTTTTTCCCCCTGCCATTCACGCTTTAGTACACGCCAATCTGATGTCTTGTCTTCCACACTTCTGAGATGTCTCATCAAGGTCACCTACCAAACTCCATGTTGCCAAAATCAATGATGATGTCTCTACCTTTATATTTTAGCTACAGATGATGCTCCTGACCTTCTCCCCCCTTCTTGAAACACTCTTATCTCTTGGTCTCCACCACCCTACACTCCAATGGTTTTCATATTACTTTCTTAGTGACTCCTTGGTCTTATTTCCTTGCTCTTTCTCCTCTACCTGACCTCTAAATGATGACGTTCCTTGATAATCCTGGACTGTTCAGATTTTTGCAGTATGCACTTTTTTTCAAAGTAGTCTTATCTGATCCTGGGCCTTTAAATGCCATCTATATTTGCTGAATATTTACATATTTCAGCATATGTATTTCCAACTCTGATGACTCTTTGAGGTTCATACTCGATTCTGCTGTGTACCTGACACCTACACATTGATGTTTAACATGCATTCTAACCTCGGCATGGCCAAATCTGCATCTTGATTGCCACCTTGATACTGCCTGCCCTGTCTATTCTCTCTCTCAACACCATCTCAGCACATGACACCACCATTCACCCTATTTACTCAAGTACAAGATGGAGATATTCTTGATTATTCCTTTCCCCTCTCCTACAAAATCAGAAAATCCTACTAGTTTTATCTCCAAAATTTATCAGTAAGTCATCCATTTTGCTTTAATTCCCCTGCTACCACTCTTGCTCCCCTATAATTCATTTTCCAGAGAAAGCCAGACAGAGCTTTCAAAAACAGTAATTAGAGCATATTACATCCCTGCTTTAAAAACTATAAATGACTTTCTAATCTTCTTGCAATAAAATCTCACAGTTGTCTCCAAGGCCTTGTGAGATGTGAGCCCCGCCTCATGCTCCAGCACTCTTCCTATTGCTCAGTGTGCACCAGGGACCCTGGTTTTCTTGCCCTTCCCCAAACACACCAACCGTCACTCCTAGCCATGGCAGGTTCCTTACTAACCAACTTACTCAAAGTGGTCTCTTCCCATTGCTTTCTATCCCATCACCTCATTTATTTCCTTCGCTGTGTTTATCAAGATTTATAATTATCTTGTTTATTTGTTTTCTTGTTTGTTTAACTCCCCCAATAGACCTTCAGTTTCACGAGGGCAGAGGTCTTGCTCTCCTATTTACCTCTGCGTTCCCAGTACCATACACAGTGGAGAACACAGAGTAGGCACTCAATAAATATTTGCTTAATGAACAAAATTAATGAAAAAATATATGAGATCACCCAATTCTTGCTGAAAGTTCTCATTTAAACTACACCCATTTGTTATGGAACCACAAAGCTGACAATTTAGGTCTTGCATGGTGAAATTTTTTTTAGCAAAAAAATAACCTGATCTTGAATCTAGAACTAAATTGTAATTAAATCCAGAAGGCAATCTTTTTCTCCAATTAAGTTAAAGACTGATCTTTTGCCATTATCCTTAGCACAACTATAAATATCATAAAACTTGTATATAACTTTAGGTGCTTTTCCAATGGCTTCTTAAACTAATTTTACTACATGATATCAAATATAATAAATGAATAGCCAGCATTGTATGTGACATATTTCCATATTAGAAAGCAAAACATTGTGCCACATATGGAAGTAACATTCAGAGGGTGTCGGGCAGGTGGGAGTGGGGAGGAGGGGATGGATATGTTCACAAATAATGGGTGCAGTGTGCACCGTCTGGGGGAGGGGCATGCTTGTAGCTCTGACTCAAGCAGTGCAAAGACAATGTATGTAACCTAAACGTTTGTACCCCTGTTATATTCTGGATAAAAAAATAAACAACATTGTGCCGGTGCTATTGCAAAGGACAATTGCATTGCCAATGACTTTCATTTAGGATTGTAGATGGCTAATGTTGCAACACTTAATTTAGAGAGGTGCTGCATTATTCTTAGGTCATTAAATGTGAAATGTCCAATCTTGAATCAAAAGTTTAGTTTATTATATCTCAAACAAGAAGCAATACAATTAATCAAAGTATGTGCCTAAACCATCCATACAGTTTTGCCATCTTAACAGTAGCTTGTTTATGCCAGCTGCGAAGAAGCCTGGAGAGCAAGTGGTGATGAAATTGCAAAAGGTGTTTTCCACAGCTTGTTGAGAATTGAATATTTTTCCTTCCAAGAAGTGGTCCAAAGCCTGGAAGAAGTGGTAGTCAGTTGATGCAAGGTCTGGTGAATACAACGGATGACAGAGTTTCCAAGTCCAGCTTCTGTAGTTTGAGCAGTATTGTTTTTTGTGACATGAGGTCTTGCAAGAAGATTGGCCTGTCTCTATTGACCAATCTTGACTGCTTAATCACAAGCATCCTCATCATTTCATTCAGCTGGTTGCAGGAGACATCCTCTGTAATCAATTGACCAGGTTTTACGAAGCTGTAGTGGATAATACCAGTGCTGGACCACCAGACACCATTAGCTTTTTTGGATGAATAATTGGTTTTGGACCGTGTTTCAGCACTTCATCTTTATCCAACCATTGTGCCAAATACTTGCAATTGTCAAAAAGAATCTGTTTTTCATCATGCATAACAATATGGTGTAGAAATGGTTTGCCTTTATGTCGTGACAGCAAAGAAACACAAGCTTTGAGATGATTTCTCTTCTGATGCTTGCTTAATTCATGTGGAACCCATCTATCCAGCTTCTTTACCTTGCCCATTTGTTTCAAATGGTACAATATTGTTGGAATAGTGACGTCAAACCTTGCTGCTAATTCACACGTAGGTTGAGATGGATTTACTTCCACTACAGCTTTCAGCTCATCATCATCCACCTTTGCCTCAGGTCACCCACATGGCTCATTTTCAAGATTAAAATCACCAGAATGGAACTTCTCAAACCATCAACTACTGTGCGTTCACTAGCCACATCCTTCCCAAACACATTGGTATTTCAAGCTGTCTGTGCTGCTTTGGTTCCACGATGGAACTAATATTAAAAAATAACACGAATTTTTGACTTATCCATGGTTTCACAAAAATTGCTCTAAAGGAAAAATTTGAAAGATAATCACAAGCCAAAATATGCATTTGAAAGAATGAGGATGTACCTTTACAATAAAAAATTGTAGAAAAATACAAGAAATGTTCAGGTGAAATGTCAGAGATATCAACTGCCAAACTTAGTACTTAAGGATATTGGACATTCCATACTTAATAACCTAATCCTATCTGCCAAAACCAAGAACGCAAACAGACCTATGCAGGCAAGATTGTGAAATAGGGCAAATATCTCAAGTAACCTATCTCACACCTCCAATTTCTAAGTCCTTCCCTCTCCAGATGTCCAAATTCATGCAAGTATCTCCTTTTCAATATCTTATTCCTTAATTAAAATCTCTTCTCAGGAAAAAAGATCTGATGAATCATCCACCTGGTATTGTAACTTATAGTTTAGACAAATAGGTGATTTCTCCCAGGAATCTGAATTTATTTATTTAACAATAGATATTTATTAGATATCTACTTATTTAGTTAAAATAAATAGATATTAACATATTAATATATTAATATGTTAATATTAATATTAATATTAACATATTAAAAGTTATTTATTTAACAATAAGTAAAGTTCCAATTTAGCACAGATAGCAAAGAAACAAAAACAAGAACAAAAAACAACAAAACAACAAAAACTAATCTCTAACTTGGGGGATTTTTGCATTTCTCACCTAGTTTGTAGAGGCAGTCTTGAAAGCAAAAGGATTTCTTGTTAACATGTAATTTAACATTTATATCACAATTAAGGAAAACATTTAAGTTTCCTCATTGGACCAGCTCTACTTTAGGATAATTATCTGAGGCCAGTTATTTAACTCCCTATGATCAAAGTTAGCTATGCTAGTTCTTGTGGTAGGAGTCTTAAGTTACTCATATGACCCTACTGAGGAACTAGAAAATAAAATACTTTTCTGAACACATCTTTGTGTTTCTACTAATGAGGGTTGGATAATACGTGCCATTATAATAAGCAGAAACTCCTCTAGGGTATTCAACAATGGAAACCAAATACTAAATTAATCTTTATTTGCTCTAGGAAGAGTAAGGAATTAAAGAGAGTAATGCCACTTTGCCAGGTAAGAACTCTGTCCTGCTAACTGTAACTGTTACTGTTATATAATTCTCTAAATGGTAAGAAAATGATGGATTTTATCTCTAATGCACCATCATTAAAAACAAATTAAATACAAAATCTCATAGAGTACCCTTTATCAAACTGACAACATAAACACTCTATACCTTAACAAAAAACAAATATTGAAATTCATATGTGCAGAGTATGATCAAACAAAAAGATGAGCTTGGCTTTTCAAAACCAGTAATAAAAGGAATTGATATAGTAATGGGAATTTATCATTTTTAAATCATAATAGAAGGTGCAAATAATTCAAAATTGGGGTATATGAATATTTATTTTGACTTGATCTAATTAAAGATTTGCTTGAATAAACTTTTGGGGGAAAATGCACATTAGTGAGAAGCTATGCTACAATAAATTTATATGAAAATTAAAAGCTAGAAGGTAGTAACAATATCTGGCAACAGAGAAGATTCTTGAATCTTAATTCCAAATTTCTTTAAAATTTCTTAGAAAGCTTTTATCACTTCTAACACTATTACTCTTTCTGCATATTTCCTAATTTATAATTTATAAAGACACAGACATCCCTAAAAGATGTGTTAAGAAATACTTTACATTTCTTAAAATTTAGAATGTAATCACTATGCATTTAATCCCCACTAATTATACTGTTTCTCTATACCTGGTAAAATGCAGCCTCATGACTTTTTAAATAAGCAAAATTTTTAAAAAATTGTCAGAAAAGGAAAATTGACCCATACATCAGTATTTCAGTATTTCATAGTCATTATCTGTGCCTCTTTCTATCTTTCTCTTTCATTGAGCATCATCTTTTCAAAATTAGGATATCCGTTTTTGAGAGAACAACCATTACTTTTATCATTCTTTCAGTTTAGTATGATGACTAGTGCTATGTAACATAAGTAACATAAACTTTCTGGTCACTTTTAGTGTCTCTTACATTTGATACCAGTAATGTAACAGTATAGTTGAAGAAATGCGGTATTCACCTTTGTCTGGCCTAGAGGCAGGTTCAGATGCACATGTCTTACTGAGGGAGCACTCTCAGAGAAAAGGGAGTCAGGAAAACAGAAGAGAAGAATGTGGTCTCAGATGGTATCTAGCTTCAGCCTGATTGCTTAGGGAGCAATGGGTGAAAATTGCCCAGCAGAGTTTATTACACCTAAAGAGCCCACCTTCTATATCTCGGTATCATTGGGTGGGGAATGGGCATGTAACATAACAATTCCTGTTGGGCCAAGGGCAATTCTCCAGAGAGGTAGACAGCTCCAAGCTGTTAGCAGCCAACACTTAGAGCAACTTCTTATGGGCACTGACAGCACAGATGGGTATCTGAGCCACACCCCCAACAGCTGGGACAACTAGGATCTTCCCCAATTGTCATATCTATTCATCCATATTAATTTGCCTTGGCTAAAAAAAAATAACCAAGCCATTTTTCTATCTGTGCTTACCAAATATTATTTTTTCTTCTGAAAATTAAATAGACCATTTTTGGTATCTAACAATACAGGGGCCTTCCAAAGTATTCTATATGGAATAGAAACTGAAGGGGTTTAGAAAGAGACTTCAAAGAACCCTTTTTCCTCTTTGCTCAAGAAATACTGTCAATATAGATAGGCTGCAAAATGCTCATCTAGGTGTTTGACATGAGAATTGATTTCTCTGAAATCTATTTACTCATTTTGAATGTCCATGAAGTTTCAAATTGTTTACCTTTCTGATTGCCACCACCATACTTACATGTTATTTATCATAGACCATTAAGTAAGTAAATTCTGGCTGGGCTGAGGCTTCCCCATCTCCTCAAAATTAAATATGGGTAAAGAAAGGCAGTTTTCACAACACTTTCACTGTCACAAATACACATTATTACATGTATGAATAATTTGGGGGAGAAAATTTTAGAAAGACTACCTTGTCACTCAATATGGAAATTGGTACTCTGGAAGCTGACAGTTGGACAAAGAGCATTCCCTATGACTTGTCCTCACATGGTATACTCGAAATTCAAGACAGTTACTCAGTGTTTCCATGAAAATGGTCACTGATTGGTGGTTGAAAATGGAATTTCTTTTGAAAGTAGCCTTATCTCAGATTTAATGGAGGGATCCCCAAAGACCTCACTAGAGCTCTGGCTCAAGGGCTTCCAAGTATCTAGATGCTTAGCGATAGTCAGTAATGTGGTTGCTGGAACACAAAACTCTGGACTAAAATTAAACATGTTTACAGTCACATCCTCGACTTTCCACATGGAAGAAATTTCACCTAAGCTAACTTCCTTAAAATGACAGTGTCAGTGTCAAAATTTCAGCAACTTAAACTAATATCCAGAATCTTTCAAAAAGAAGTCCTGGAAAATCAGGTATCTTAAAAAGATAACAAGGTCACCAGAAATGTTTTCACAGGGGGAAATCCCTTCGCTACAACTGCTATTTAGGGGAGAAAATGTTTATACCAAGGGGAAAAATTCCAAATCCCAGACAATGACTGCAACAAAATTCTAGTATATGAAAATTCTTTAGCATTCAATAAAATAACTTCAGACATATTATGAAACAATTACAAAGCTGTCACTCCCCCTTTCCCCTTCATACACACACATGATAATCTGTCATATATTTTTAATCTATCAACTGTCCTATTCCCAGAATTCTACCCTAGTAGATACTCTGAAGTCCTACAAGGGGAATCTGCCACACAATTGCCTCCCTGTTCTGGGTGAAGCTTTAATTAGAAGTAGATCAAAATCAGAAAAGTGTCTTGAAAACATTATAACCTTAATCTCTTATTTTTTCAATTTTTTCTTCTACACCTAATAATTTTTTAGGAACTGTTATGTCATAGAAACATTCATCTGAATTTCAGCATTTCTTTTAGTTGTGTTTCTGTTTCTTTTTCTTCTGATAATTTCAAGTAAATTTAAATATAATAGGTGGAAAAGGAGAAAAGACTGGCAAGTAAAGATAATCCGGTGACTATTCTAGCTTTTTCTTTCCTGATGGCTTGTGTTATATTCTATTAAAAACCAGGTGCTCACGCTTCGCAACAATAATGGCACACATATTGTGCAGTGCTGTGCAGATAAACCATTCCCTATCCAGCCTGCAGCACATTAATTGTCTTCTGTTGCAGATGTTAAGTAGAGAGAGCTAATCATTTGGCAAAGGAATAGAAGACTGAAATGGTAAAAAATAAAATAAAATTAAAATAAAAAAAAAAACACTATGGAGAAGAAGGTGGAGATGCCCTACAAAAGAATTAGCCATCTCACAGCATCCCCAAGGCTTGGATGCACTTCGCGCCTTCTTGATCCCTGTATGCAGGGCATGAATCTGTGTGTACAAAATCTCTACGTTATTTGCTCCTTTTGGTTAAATACAGATTTATGCTCATATTTAAGAGAAAGTTTATCAAGACTTTTTTTAAGGTCATAACAATTAATTACCAAGAATGAATAGCAAAGTTACTCTGTAAATTAAATCTATTTTCAGGTTTAAGAACAACTAGTTGTATTATTACTAGAAGGTAACAGAGCAATGCTGCCTTATAACTTTTCAAGGAAATAAACACAAAGAGGTCTTTTTCACTATTTCTCAATCTTTTCCAGGAACAAATGTTCTGGGGACAAAAAGGAAATGATAATTATACAATATTAATATTCTGCCCTTCTCCTAGGCAGAGGTATCTAAAGTCATTTTCTACAGACAGTTAAACACAAAGCAAATGTAAATTTCAGCAACTCCCTCTGTGGCAGAAATTAACCTCCTAAAACAGGTATCTTTTGAGTTCAATAGCACTGCACACCACAGGCGCTAATGAAAGATTACCTCAGGTTAATAATATTTACCTCCCTTACCATCCTCTCATAGCCATTTTCTAATGACCAAATAGTACCACAAATCAAAGGTTGAAAGGATAAGTGATTCTAGAAATGAATATCTCATTACCAATACTAATGATTCTTGGATTAAAAAAATCTGCATTCGTTTCTCTATACATAATCAAATGGTGGCTTTTAAGTGAAGGTAGGATTTGAACAATTCAACAAGTAGTTGAGCTCTAGGATACTAGCTGCTGCCTACTATGAACCGAGCCCTGTGCTGGGTACTTTGGGGAATATCACCCGTTTTCTTCATTTTTAAAACTTTAAATAATAAAAGAGAATAAATCATATTCTTAATAACAAAATTCAAAAAAATAGGAAATCATGAAGTGGAAAGGATAATTCCCCTCTATATCTCATTTTTGAGAGGTAGCCCCTATTAAGGCTTTATTTATATAATATATATCACAGAAGTGGACATGTCAAACTATAGAACATGCAAATTATTTTGCACCTCTCCCAGTCTTTCTTGTTCATTTAAAAGCACTTTTTTTAATTTTTAAGAAATTGAGCCTTTTGTTGTTTTATGTTTTACAAATAATTTTTCCAGTTGGTCATTTCCTTTGATTTCACCAAGTCTAGAAGCCTCTGCCCTGTGGGTATATCATGATTCAGCTCTGGGCACCTCCCTTACCAAGAAGTGGGTAAGGGTTGGGGAGCACCCCTGGCCCTGCATTCTGGGATGTATCATATGCCCATCAGTGCATTGGTGGTGAAGCTCCCATGTTCCATCTATCTAACCTCTAGGCTGTTTTTTCCTGCGTCAAAATGTGGGTTCCCAGAATTAAATATAACCTGTCTCGAAGACACCTCTTCCAGTTTGCCTCCTCTGCTATCCCAGTGAGTAAAATAGAGTCTCTCTTGTTGTGCATCTTTCCTTCTTTTCATAACATCTACCACTCCTATACATCCTACTTCCAATGAGCAACTTTGGGCCTTTCAGAGGACCTGCTACTCTTAGAGAAATCTATACTCTACTTGAGTTAGGAGAGCTATGTTTTTTCTTTTGGTATCTTTCCTCAATATGATCCCGATTTCAGTTTATTTAGCATGGAATCTATAGTTTGTGGTTTGGGCCATGGGTCTTTACTGGTTTCAATGACATATAGTGAAGTTATTCCTCCATTTTTAATCTTTATGATTCTCCAATGCACATAATACATACACACACACACACACACACACACAGTGGGTTTCAAAATGGGGAGAAAGTAAAACCCCATATACTCTGTTATTTGTCCATTAATCACACAAGAACCCTTTCCACACACAAGGAAACTGGGGCATAGGGAGGTGAAGGAAGAGGCTGGCAGGATTAGGATTTGAGCCCAGATCTGTAGGGCTCTAAGGTCTGAACTCTTCTCAACTGCCTGCTCACATTGTTTTTCTACTTTTTCAGCAACCTTTGGCAGTTTAACAGGGAACATGATTTTTAAACAATGAACAAATAGACTTCATGTTTAAAAAGGAGAGCATCTACAGCATATCAAATCAATGTCATTGTAATTAGTCCACATTTCAAATGCAATCTTTGTGCATTTTAGACACTTTTTAAATTTGGGGCTCTGGATGAGTTATGATATATGAGCAGCGTAATGGAAGAGACATACTAAGAAAATATCTACAGAATTTAAGAATGCACGCAAATTTTAAATTCAGTAACCTCATCAAAGTGAGAAGATACAAAAGATACAATTAATGGATTGTATTGGGAGAGATGTTGCTACTCCTTTTGCTCCATATACTCCCTCAAGTGCACATTTCATGGGTATTATTTAATTAATTCTTCATCACTTCCTGGAAAGACAGTCAAAGACAGTGTGCACAAATTATTGTCAGGTTACATTAGAGTGCATAGCAACAGAGAGATGTTAAAATCCATCTTCCTACACTTTTTAATGACAGCCAGTGCTTCTGCAACCAAAACTACTTTCTTCACTGCCTAGGATGAAACAAAGGGCATTATAAGATTTTTAGCATGTAACAGCTTTTTAATTCAGGAGTTTGATGATCGTGCCTGACAAAGTGATATTCATGAACTACTTTCTAAAGCAACACTAAATGAACAACTAAATGAATGATCAGACTTGGAAATGTGTCCTAGCATTACCCTGAGAATGCCAGTAACCAGATCAACTACTTACCTTATTCTTAATTTCGATGTCATGGTACTTATCTGCACAGATTTTAAGTTGTCATTTGAATTTGGAAAAGAAAGGAACTTAGCTAGAAGTATCTGTCTTCAAAATGACTGAAGATCTGATCTGACTATCAGAATTCTCATGAACAGAACTGATTACCCCCTTCACATAGTAATTTTTACCCACTGCTACCAAGCTTGGCTCATTTCTGCTTCCAGTATCTTGAGGCGTGTGTGTCATATCACTCATTTCTACTTACTTTATCAGTGCTATGTACAACCTGAGGACATCTATAGGATTCACGTGGCTTTACTTTAACTGTAGCCAATATAGTTTTTCTCTCTCTTTTGTAGCAATACCTTGTACTATGACAAGTAAACACCAAATGCATATGTGATTTTGATTGGACTATAGATATTCACATATTGTGGCAACTCCATCTTTTTGCTTGTTCATGCCAAAAATCTTGAAGATGGGCTAGATTCCTGTCTTTTTTTTTTTTTTCATTTCCACTGACAGTCCATCAGGAAATCCCATGAGTTCTATCTTCAAAACATATCCAGAAAACCACCCCTTCTCCCCACCTCCACCAATACTATGTAGGCCCAGGTCACCACCATCTCTCACTTGCATTATTACAATAGCCTCCTATCTAATCTCTCTGCTTCTTCTTCCCCTACCTTGTTTAGAGTATATTTTCAATGCATGCCGAAATGGAAGTCAGGCCGTTGTTACTCTTCTGACAAAAATACTTCTATGCATCCCATCTCACTAGCACAAAAACCCTAGTTCCTAAAATGACTTATAAGACCTTACCTGCTGTGTCCCCTATTATTTCTCTACCCTTATTTTCTCTGTTCACTCCTCTGTCCACTCTGTGCTAGCCACATAGACCTCCCTCCTCCTTATTTACCATGTCAGGCACATTCCTGCCTCAGGACTTTTGCACTTACTGTTCTCCCTCCCTAGAATATTTATCCCCTAGATATTTTTCTGCCTCATTTTCTGACCTTTATCATTTTTTGGTTTTTTTTTTCTCAAATATTATTGTCTCAATGACAAAGCTCTGGTTTGAAAATTCAGAACATTGTCTACTCCCATCCTATCAGCACTCCCTGTCTTAACATCCTGCTTCATTTTTTCACCATAGCACTTATTATCATTGAGTATGCTAAATATTTTTCTTGTTTATTTTTAATTATTTCTCTCACCTCTTTAGAAATATGATATCTGTGAAGAATGTCAGCTGTTTTGTTCACCATTTTATCCATACCGCCTAGAACTGTGCCTGCACCATAAATATCTGCTGAATGGATCCTTTCCTGGTTTTGAAAGGAAACCAATTAAATGTCAACAATGAGAATAGTGACAACTGCTCATAATAAAATGTTGCTAAAATTGGCAGTGCTAAGATTTCTATTTGGGGAAATGAACCATTCTTTTTAAAAATATGAAGTCGTACCTCTCATAAATATGGAAAAGATGAATTCTGAATAACTTAGGAAGCTTATAATGATAGAATCTCCCATAGGAGAATCAACCAAGAGTAAAAGCTAAAAGCCTATTAGTGTATTTATTATAAAAGGAAGTGAAATTTGCTTCCATTTCATTTATGTTCTTTGTAAAGAAAAACAGCAAAAAAAAAGAAAAACCCTTAACTTCTGTATTATTCTTATATTTAAAAAAGTATAACTAGCCACAATTAATGTTTGTTCTATTTCATATGATAAACACCACAAAAATTTGCAAACAAACATCTGGGGAAACTTGTGTAGACAAACTTGAGCAACAGTCAAAAGCAAGATTTAGTTAAAGTAGATCTGTAATTCTCAGCTCATCCTTCTTCCCTAACAAACTCATTCTATTTGAAACTTGAATTTTAAAATATAATTTCCTAAAACAAAAGAAAAATATATTTTTATGTTTAAAACTACCTTCCAAAAATCTAGGGAAATTGCAAGCTGATCTTCTGTAATTTGTTCTATATAGTTAATTGTATTTACTCACTTGATTTGTACTAATAGTAAGACCAGGAATTGGTAAATATAATCAAACTCGAGAGTTTTATCAGGCCAAAAGCAAATATAGAGTACAGAATATAGAAATCATTTAAAATGTCTACCCCACATTTGGGTAGAGCGGGAACAAGAACTCGGGAATCCTCAGACATTCAGATTGCAGCTCCTCCGTCTACCAGGGAAGTTTGTTTCTTGCATATAAGGATTGGTGGAAGGATTAAGATTAGATAGAGATTGTAAATAAATTGCTTGGTACAGTGTCTGCCAAATCAGTGGTAGTTATTATTATTAATGAAAATACATCAAAAGCACCTAATGCTTTTATCATTCCATGAAGTTCCATTTATCACAAGATAGTTTCATGAGAGAGAATCAGGAATTACACACATATGGGTCAGGGGACCCCAACGGTACCTCTTCTTCCACTCCTGCCCTTCCTCTCGGGTCTAAACTGGAAGGGGTAGAAACCACCTCTGGCAAGTGAGGGAAAGAAGAGTTAAAGGAACAAAGAGAGGAAAGAGAATAGTCAAATAGGTGTTGGGGTTGGAGGGAGAAGGAAAATTTAAAAAGTTCAAAATTTTGATTATTGCAGTAGAATGGAAATTTTTAATTACTTAAACAAGACTGTTGGGTCACTAAAAGGACATGAAAGACTTTTATTATATGAGTATCAACAGAAATGCTAGGGGATTTTTACAAATGAGTGTGTCCTACCCAGATTCTCCTTCAAGAAAGCCCTCAATGCCCATCTGTGAAGAACGTGCTTAGTTGGCAGCCTCCGGCTGTCAGCTTCGTCCAAGTCTGCCTTGGCTTCTAAGCCACGAGCACAGTCTTTTCAGGGTTTCCCACAGTCCATGACTGAGCCAGACTCTGGTACAATGGCCTGGTGACTTCCGCCATCACACAACTCATCTCACATGCGTTCTGCTCATAGCTCCCAGTGGGCTGGCAGAGACTTTGTCAGGTCTGTGTGGTTGTCTGATGGCTTCCTTGGCCCAATCAGTCCTGCCTCCTCCCTTCCCCTTTCACAGGGGTTAAGGTTAAATTTCAGATGAATCTTCTGAGATTCATCTTGGGAAACTCAAACAAACTTTAGGAGTACAGGTTTATCCCAAAGCATCCACCTCTCTCTTTCATTATTATTCAGCTTTAATTTCCCAGGTATATGTCTAAACTGGGGGCTCATTTCAGGCCCTTAAATCCCCTCTCTCTTAACCTGAGGTGAAGGGGGTAGCACTCCTGGGAAGGTGGGGTTATGGGATGCCCAGCAGAGTTCTCTCCATAAATCTCCTTGGAGACTCTCTCACTAGGCTTAGGGTAGATTATAGCATACTGTACCCTTCTCATTTTGGAAACAGGGGGAATGTTGAGTCACAGCAGTTCTCTCTGAGGGAAGCCTAGGCAAAATCTGCCTTTATAAAGTGTCTCAGCCAAACCTTCCATTTTAACACCCTATTACACAAATTACAACCTAACAAAATATACATTATTAGATACGATAATACATATAGTCCAGGTGCTATAAATTCTATCTTTCAAACAATAACAAATTTAGGAGGGATATACTCCCTTATTGTTCAAAGTTGTCTCACATCTCTAATATGTGGGAGGAAATGACTTGCTAACATAGAAGGCTCTCATAGCAGAATATAACTACAGGAAATAGAACATACTATACTGAGATGCAACAGGTACATTGCAAACCCCCACATATGTATTTATATAGTTGGATTTATTGACAATAAGTAGTAGAGGAATAGGGATCAACCACAAATTAAATACAAGTAGTGCTTTTACTTTGAATTTGCTTAATGTTTCATTGAATGCCTATGCTCTCTGATTTATCAAATTGCAAAGGCACACCTGAGTTGATGATAACTTTTTCCTTCTGAGAGTTTCTAGCCTGCCTCTATGAAATATCAAAATGTTTGGCTTGGGTATATTTCAGTTAAAACAAGTTTATTTCAACAGAGGTTATTTGTTATATTTTAAAACTATAAATAGCAGATCCTTACATATTTACTCAAATGTCAATTTGTGACTCTATTTTGAATGCTTCCTGAGGGAAGATGCTATGTCTATTTGGCTCATTTTTGTGTCCTGTCAGCTTACACAACTCAAGTATATTGTCGAATGAATAAATTAACTTTTTTGAAACCACAAATGGTTTAAAAATATTATATAGAACAATGTACATAGTATTCACATTTTATGCAAGATATATATCCCCTACACACCTCCACCAATTAAAAACTTGTGAAATTTCCATGAATCCCAATGACCAATGACAGTCTTATTGGTTTATTAACCAAAGCAATGTTGCCACGTGGAATATTATAAACAAAGTATACAAATAACATAATCATCCATCTTTGAAACTTCTCAATGCTTTATGAGTAAAAAGTTAATTTGGGGGGTCATTCTATTAAATATTTTGTGCACACAGTGAGATAATAATGCTGTATATCACACTATTTCAAATTTACATAATTTATATATGCATAAAACCCATTAAAGTATGAGATAGAAGAAAATAAGCATATCTTGGATGAATAAAAGCAATTAGAGTCTAATAACTTCAGTCCTTGAACAGACCTTCAGCTTCTTTATGGTGTCAGTAAAAGTACAGAGAGCTTAATGACCCATCCAGAAACACATCTGGAGCAGCAGAGTTCTAGTCTTCTTTGTATTACACCCTCTGCCTCCTATCTCTTATAAATAAGACTCATCTCCTCAAGGAAGAAATAAAGACCTGGGGTTTAATTCTCCCAGGACAAGTCTGCTATACTCTAGCTATTAAAATTAAGAAAGTAAAAATTATTCTGTTTTGCTTCAGTAGAGCTATACAATTAGGCAAAAACCTTCTTTTATTATTCTTGTAGCAAAATGTTTTATAAAAAACTAATATGCTAAAAAGTCTTAATTACCATTCTTCAGAACATATTCAAACATTCAATGGAAAGTTAAGAGCCAGAGATTGGGTTCATAAACACTCTAAGAAAATAGGCAGGGAATAACACAAAGGCCCCAAAAGCTCTGCAAGACTGTCCTGACTCAGTAGAGTCCACCCAGAGAGCACTGGGGGATTAGATCTCAGATAACAGTGTTTCAAAAATGGATTTTGGAATTAAAAATGTTAAATTACTATTCATATACCACTTTCCAAAAACGGTTTTTAAAAGCCACTATTGACTTAACAAGTTATTTTCAGAAAACAAAACAATAATGACTAAAGAGGAATATTAAAATTTTCCTAATTTTGAATAATGTCCTAAGCACTAGTATTATGTCAGAGTTGAGAAACATGTCCCTCTGGGGGAATTAACCTTGAAATAGAATTTTAACAATAAAAGTAACTCTACTTGACTTTGCAATAAAGGAAATTTTCAGCATATACAGTTTTTTTTAATTGAGGAGTTTTATGATCATCCCTGACACAGTTATTCTAAAGGTTATTTAAACTGCTGCATCCATTACTGGGAAAAATTTAAAAAGTCATTAAAAAAAAACTCTAAACTTACACGAAATTGGCTAAATGTCTCATAACTGGAATAATTGACATTTAAAGCTTCCTTTTTCAATTTATTAGAACAAAATATTAAAGATTATAAAGATATTTTAGGTGAGAAAATTCAAATTATGGTTAAAATATACAAAATTATATATATATAATTTTGATAATATATATATCAACCTACAGGATAGATTAAAGGATCTCTTGAAAGGAAATAGAAAATAATGAGAAATAACAAAATCAGGAAACTAATTTAGGCAAAAAAAAATAAGTGCAGGACAGACATAAATATTTGTGGCTATAGTACCTTTAACTTATAATATCTAAAGAAAAAAAGGTCTAATCCATTACTTCTTACATTTTTTAGTTGTACAAAAATGATACGATTTGGCATGTCATTGAATATAAGAAGTCTTTGGACTTCAATCCTCCATTTCTGAAGGAAAGACAGAGGTGCTGCAGGCTGGCTAGGTGAGCCAATTCGGTCTGTGTGCCCACAGTGGGCAACTGACGCTGATTTTCTCTCTAATGGCTGTGTTACCAAAGGCTATGTTACTGAAGCACTGGTAGATCTGAAACAGTGTGTTAAAGAAAACCCCACCAAATTTGTATTTTAAAAATTTTTAAAAGAGAAAGAGAGAGAGAGAGAGAGAGAAAGCTGAAAGCTATTGAGAAGGAGCAGAGGACACTAATGTACATTTATAATATATTGCAGATCAATAGCAAAATTAATATTATAGGTACCAAATAGTATAAATATCTAAATCAAACACCTCATTTTATAGATGTAGAAATGGAGACTCAGAGAATTTAAGCTCCTTGTGAGGCAGTGGTATGTGTAGCATTAAGAGCACAGGGCTTAGGCCTGACAATCTATATTCTAATGTCAACTCAGTTATTTACTTTATATACAACCTTGGGCATTTTCTAAAGCTCAATTTCCTCATTTGTTGAATGGGGATGGTACAGTTCTTAATACTCAAAGATGCTATGAGGATGTAATAAGTTATAAAAATGTGTAGCACAGGACCTGCTACATAATAAATACCTAATAAGCTACAGTATTTACTATTGTCACACACAATCCACTTTGAGTCCAAGAGATTTGGGTGGAACAAAGCTCCTGGCCCAAGACCTGGGCAAACACAGTATTTCATCCACTCCTGCGGGGATTGGGATAATTCGATTTTCTGCTGGGGGTATGAGAGAAGTATTATTTTCTGTGGGGCCACCAGCACTGTCATTACAGTCTGTCGAGAATTTTACCCAACACAAAAGGAAGTTGCAGGGAAGGAGGCAGCATAGATGAAGAGACAAAGAAAAAGTGACAGACACAGAGGGAAAGAGAAGAGACACAGGAGTGAGGTACCAGCAGGAGACAGAAGGTAAGGGGAGGGCAGAGACAGAAAAAAGAGAGACACAAAGATGCAGAGAGAAAAAAGCCAGAGAGAGAGAGGCAGGAAGGAGACAATGAGAGAAAGGATTTTTAAAAAGACAGTTTTAGAGAGGAACAAAATACAAAGACAGAGAAACAGAGCAGAAAGAGTGAGGCAAAGACAAAAGTAGACAAAAACAGGAAGGAATAGAGGGAAAGAGAGAGGAGAGGGAGAGATTTTTCCCAGCACCCTCTCCAGTTGAGCCTGGAACTAGGACCACCCCTGTGCTTTTCGGTCATGTGAGATAATAAGTTGTCATTTTCATTATAGCTAATTTAAGGAGCTATCATATACCAGGCAACATCTTGGATGCTTAACCAAAACAATAATAACAGTAATAATAATAGTTAATAATTATTAAAAATTATGCATTTGGCTTTTGTGCTGCATGCCTTTAATTTAATTTAATCCTCACAGTAAGCCTTATTATCACTTCTATTTTACAGATAACATTTTAGTGACCAGCTAATTACCACCAGAGCCATGGCTATTTTTCCTCCTACCTATATTCTCCTGTCACAAAACTGTTTAGGGTTTGGGCATTTCTAGATATCAAATGAAAGAGTAGATCCTTTACTTGCTGTAGATTCATTAGAATTATGTTATACAATTTGCTAAATTCAATGCCAAAGTAGAGCTTCTTAATGTCAGCAGGAAACTCCTTCCCCACATCTCAGAAAGTACCACAGTGTTAGAGCAGCAGTCCCCAACCTTTTTGGCACCAGGGACCAGTTTCACGGAAGACAATTTTTCCACGGACTGGGGTGGGGGTGGAGGGATTGTTTCAGTATGATTCAAGGTCATTACATTTATTGTGTAGTCAAACCTCTCTGCTAATGATAATCTGTATTTGTAGCCGCTCCTCAGCGCTAGCATCACCACCTCAGCTCCACCCCAGATCACCATGCATTAGATTCTCATAAGGAGCACACAACCTAGATCCCTGCATGCGTAGTTTACAGCAGGGATCGCGCTCCTATGAGAATCTAATGCCGCTGCTGATCTGACAGGATGTGGAGCTCAGGTGGTGATGTGAGCTATGGGGAACGGCTGTAAATACAGATGAAGCTTTGCTCGCTTACCCCCTCCCCCTTCTCCCGCTCACCTCCTGCTGTGTGGCCTGGTTCCTAACAGGCCATGAACCTGAACAAGTCTGTGGCACAGAGGTTGGGAACCACAGTGTTAAAGAACTGCAAAGGTTGCATTCACCATAGTGCCTTGGAGAATACATTTAGTCATATTCCATAAGGGACTGCAAGGGCAAGTCACATGAGGTAGTGACACCCCAGCAACGTGGGCCATAAACACAGGAAAAGAGAACACCAAGCACCCCATTCCCTATGATTCCAAATTAGACCTACTTATGTATGGGTGCCCACACACACAGCCTTTGGGAAAAATAATACTTTTCTTATCTCAAGTTACAAAAAAGTAAACTAGCCAGTATTTTTTTGAAATGTGGTAACAGAATAAAATGTTATAAGCATTTCACTTTACTACATTATTACATAATTCAAATTTAAATAGATTAATCTTTTAGAAGGAGGGAAAATTTTTATTATAATTTTTTAAAGATAATTTTAAAAAATACAATGTAATATAATAGGCAGAAAAATTACATACAATTTTAAAGGCAGCAAAACCCTATTTTCAGAGAATTGGTTCGGGACTATGGTTATTAAACATGATTTCCTTGTAAGAATGCAAATTGGCAAATTAGACTCAGAAATTGCAAGGCATAAATCCATTTACATCAATACAACTAAAATATATCAATGCTATTTATAGATCCCACCTGACAGTTCATAATAACATTTTTTTGCTGACATGAAGCAATGAATTCTATTGAAGGAAATCCTGCTTACCAGTGTTTTCAGCAGGCAGTCAATTTATTTAAAAAATGATTATCTTCCTTTACTATAGTACGTAATTATGGTGAATGCAGTTTACATTATAATCACTTCATTACTCATATTTTATACTTTCCCAAATAAAATGTGATGTTTTCCCAAGTATTGGATTGGTAATTAAGAGGAGATATTATGGATAAACAGTAATTTCTGTCTATGGATGCCATAAGAAATTGCTAAGGAATGCATGGTCATGCATAAATTTCAAGGAAAGTAAGTCTGGGCTGCAGAGATCAGAAATATCAGAAAAAAATGTGAATAAGCAACCCTCTTTGGTTTGAGACAAGACCCTGGGAGATTTCCTTCACATCAGTTCACTTTTCTTCTTCACTGTCCTGGTCGTCAGTCACCATAATCTTTTACCTGAACACCTACAAAGTGCTATGGATGTTAGTGAAACTGGCCTCTCCCTGCATTCTTCTTGGATCCTCAATCCATTCTCAATATGGTGGCCAAAATGGTCTATTTAAGCATAAATTGGATGAAACCTGCTGCAGACCTAATGTTTGTGTCCCACCCCAAATTCATATGTTAAATTCAAATGCCCCATGTGATAGTATTTGGAGAAGGGGCCTTTGGGAGATTAGGTCATGAGGACAGAGCCCTCATGAATGGAAACAGTACCCTTATAAACAAGACTCCAGAGAGTTCCCTTGCCCTTTGCCATGTGAGGACACAGCCAAAAGACAGCTGTCTATGAACCAAGAAGCAGGCCCTCACCTGACACCAAATCTGCTGATGCCTTGATCTTGGACTTCCCAACCTACAGAATTGTGAGAAATAAATTTCTGTTGTTTATATACTCAATTTTTGGTATGTTGTTACAGCAGCCCACAGAGACTAAAACAGTATCACTTTTCTTCTTTGATTCCCTGGCTTCTTTTGTTACAGGAAAAATCCTTTTCTGTGAGCTAAGGCCCCATCTGATCTGGCTCCTGTTGGCTCTCCAGATTGTTTGAGTCCACCTGTCCCTTGCTTCCTTCACTCTGACAGCACTAGCCTTCTTTCTTAAGCTGGTTCCCAGCACTGTGCCTTTCCTATGTTGCTTCTTTTGCTTAGAACACCCTTTGCTGGATTTTTCACATGGCTAATTTCACCAGGTCTCAACCTAAAGGTTACTTCCAAAGAGAAGATTTCACTGATCCCTATACCAAATCCAAACTAGGACCCTTCTATTGTCTCCCATGCAAAAACAAATTAAGGGACCCACCAGCCAGGGAGAGGCTCAGAACACTACATGTATAAAGGGCCCTAATATTATACCGGAAATGAGTGTTACATGGTAGATAAAAATGTGTATTCATCAAAATTCTTTTCAAGGGAATAACTCTCTGTTTTATTTTCCACTGTTTAACCTGCTTCAGGCCATAAATTAATCACTCATCAAACATTTGCTGAATCAATGAATGTAGAGTGATAAAACTGGACTCAATACCAGTCTTGCCACTCTCAGTTTTGATCCTGTACAACACTGAAACCCAGATAATTTATTTGTATAACTGGAATTAAAATAATAGCTGTCTAGCCTCTTTTATAATGTTTTCCAATGTAAATGTGAAAAGGTCTTAACTCTGTAAAACACATTTTAATATTTGTCAACATAATTAACCCGTTCAGTTTATTCCTACCAAGGTCCCATATATTTCTTTATGTAGAGAAGATTGAAACTGAGGTTGGGGAGGCGAGTTCTGTGCTCAATAATATCAATCACCTTTTGAATTGTCCTATTACCAACTTAAGTTTATGCACAGTGATTTACAAAGAAACCTTAGGGAGCAGTCAGAATTTGCCTATCTCAAATTGCTGATTCTTTATGAACACTGCTTCAGTGTTTTGTCTAATTTTGTTTCATGCTATTCATGGTTACAAAGACCTTCTAATCTATTGCCACTTCTCTAGGCAAGCGGAAGGAAATTAACTCTCCATGTTGTCAGTAAGAAATCAGCAAAAGTACATTTTGTAAAACATAATTTGATTAAGACTATCTTATTTTGTGTCCTTAACAGGGGTTAAAACAGAGATTAGATGTCACTGTGAGACCACTGCACTCTGCAGAAAGCCTTGCTCAGAGTCTGCATGTTATTTTTTTCCTAAAAATAAATGCTGCCAAACTAATTGGTTACAAATTCAAAGCAAGTAAGACATCCTTATGTTAACCAAGGAAAGTCTCAATAAAACACAGATTACTGCAATGGACTTCCATATTTAAAAGACCTAGATGAATTGTTACCATTTTGGAATATTATCAAGCTCATTCCAATTAGATTCTATCAATAATGGAAAAGCTGGAAAAAGAACCTGAAGATATTTTATTCCTAATGTGGAAAGAATTTAGATCCCCCAGAGGTGGGGGTTGCACAAGTACACAATTAAGACATTGGCAAGGAGAGAGCATGAAAAGAAGCAAGATAAATGTTTAGATGTCTTTTGGCCATCTATCATAGGGAAAGATGAGGACAGTGTCAGATTATCAAACAGGAGGTATAAGCAGTACCCAGAAGATATATCTATATTGATTGCATATTTTAAGTGGAATAAACTGTTCAAAAACTTTAAGTGTTGGTATCAATACCTAGTAATAGGAAAACGTGATACAACTGTTTATGCCAAAAAGCTTACATTTCCTTTTAAAGAACTATTTTGGACCAAAAAAAAAAAGTTTTGCTGTGTTATGTTTAAATAATGTGTGTTGTAATTCTATGTGTTGAGAAAACAAGTGTTTCCTCCTACATGAGGCTAAACTATGTGATTTATTTTTCCTCTCTGTACACTTTATTAACACAAGAGACCAAAAAAAGAGAAAAAAATGGAGGCTGTTACATGTAAGGCCTGGGTGTTAATTTTTACAACACTGTTCTCAGGACTGTCTTTCACACCCTGTTATTATGGCTTTAGACTTCAATATCTTTATTCACGGCTTACATACATTTTATTGAAAATCTGTAAATCTGAAGGCACAATGATCAGCTCTCACTGAACCTTGGTTGGACTCTTCTTCTCTACATGCTAAATACATTGATTTTAAACAGTCAAAGAAATTTGCATGAACACCCTTTATTCATTTTCAAAATTTCTTTCCCATTATATTTTCATACATTATTATTATTACATTATATTTATCTTCATAATATCTCACAATTATCGTGAGGCAAATAGGATTGGAAAACAGACCTCTGAAAAAGTAAAATTCCAGCATAAGTGGAATCAAAGGCTAGATTATGGTTCCTTCTGCCTTATGTAATTTCTGTAGAAGAAATGTATACCAAAACTTCTTACTGTTTACTGGATTCCTCATAATTGGGTTTCCTAGTATCTGTAGCACCTACAATTTCTCTTTTTCTGCAAAGAGTGGAGAAAACTAAGTCTAAGAAACAAAATTCAAAGATCATACACTCATCTGTATAGATTTTCCCACTTCTAAAGGAGAGGTAAGGGTTTTACTATCTAAGAGTAGATCATAAAAATCATTCTGACCTGGAATATTCTAGAAAGTATTATGAAATTTTTCAAGACTTTTGAAAGGTCTTATCTAGGAATATCCAGGGATATTTTAGTCACTGTTTATGGTTCCCAGTCTATCTCAAGCTTATGAGTCCATCATTATTTAGCTTCAAAACTACCCATTCCCCAAACACAACAACTATAGGGCATATTTTTATGCTCTGAATTTCAATTAAATTAAATTTCACCTTTTACTGGAAGTTCATAGACCCTCTTCTACAAAACTGAACACACAGAAGTAAGAAGAAAAATAACTATTTTGTGTATATCTTACATTCAGTGTAATATATTTACCATTAATTTTTAAATATATATTCCAAAATAGCATGCAAGTTAAGGAGGCAACATTTAAACAATGTGATTTTGTGGAGGGCCTCTTTGAAGAAACAACCATAGCTTAAACATAAAATCATTAATTTCTATACTGAAAATGTCATTAATTAGGTTTATCACTTCACTCCCCGGTCAAAATGCATTTTTTAAAATAAATTATAAATTACAGTTGACTGAACAAGGTGACAAAAAGAAGGCAAGATGTCATTGACAGAATAAAGGGTAGAATTGATACTGCTTTCAAATATTTTCCTATATTTTCAATTTTGCTAGGATCAAATGCAAGCATATATATAATTTACTGTTTACTATTTGGAACATTATTAGTGATGATATTAACAACAGTAATCCAAAATAAGTTTATGGATAGAAACCAAAAGAGTTTCTTAGCACAATACTTCATCATGACTACTAAAGTTATGTAGATAATGCTAATATATGCTAATAATGTAAATATACTGCAGAATGGTGTATACATGAAACTCAAACACATGAAAATCAATGTTTAATAATGGCCATGGTAAACCATATAATGAGAATAATGAGCTAATATAGATGGAAATAGGTATTCACTAATTTCATGGGTATCGAATTAAGTTATTTTCTACTTTAAAACTATAAATCAAATTGTCAAATGTATCCAGCCTTCACTGGGGAGTATTTCAAAAAGGAAAGTCAGCCTTTCAGAAGACAAAAGAAATTTAATCTACTTTCCCACAAATGACCCTAATTCATTCATACAAATAAAGAATAATGCAGTCAGTTAATTACTTCTGTATTCCATAGATCTGACCATATATGAATCTTTCCAATAGACAGCACACAATTACAAATACTGGCAAGAAAATGAGTAAACAATAAGAGTGAAGACTACCTACTTTTTAATTTTATTGAAACCCCAATAATTTAAAAAGTTGAAGTCTTCATAACCCTGAGAGCTGTAGTATATTTTGAAAATATGACATTTGCTCCTTTCCCATTTTCTAAATATTTATCATGCACATCAATTTACATAGTGTTTATCTTTTTCTGATAAGGGAAACAGCACTGGGTAAGACAAATGAACTAAAGCAGAAAAAAAAGTATTAAAATTTATTCCAGTTTTGGCTAGATTTGACAGGATAAACTTTTGTGGTGTTTGTATGTATATGAGTGTGTGTGTGTGTGTGTGTGAGTGTGAGAAGGAAAAAACCCAGGTTGTATTAGCATCCTTTCCTGGTTAAAGAAATAGAAAGTTCCATCACCATGGAAACTGACAAGAAAAGCAACTTTTTTTCCCTTTATTCTCTCCCCATATTTAGCAGGATATGAAGAAAAGATCAGGTCACACTGATATAGTGAAAATAAGAATCCAATTATAAATGAACAATAGTAATTAAAAACCCTCCAATATTGTTATTTAGGTATTATTCCTGCTTGGGACACATTATTAGTGATGGTAGTAAGGGCGGCAAAAGAACAAGTGTAGGCACAGGCAAGTTTCTTAGTACAATATCAGCCATGACCCTTTAGCTAAAACTATGTAGATAAATAACACTAATATATGCTTATTGGAGTTGTGAATCACGACAAGATTCTTGCAACTAAACCCATCACATTAAGTATATAATAAAGGAAATGTGGAAGCAGTTGCTACATAAGCATTGGTAATACAGTAACACATAACCAGAGGCCCCACATCTGCCGTTTACCATGTTGGCAGATAAAGTTTTTCATTCATTTGTATGTCAGGCAAATGTATATATATATGGACATTTGCCATACTAAATACGGGGGACACAGCACTGAATAAAACATGGCTCCTTCTTTTAAGAGTCTACAATAGAGTTGAGAAGAATAAAAGCATGTAAAAAACTGAAAATACTATGGGGTAGATCAGGGTAATGCACAAGGTCAAACATAAACCCAGACTTGAAGCATCTGGACAGACTAAGTAGGGGATGAGGAAGAGGCAATAGGTTTCCCAAAGGAATGACACAAGCACCTCACTAGATAACGAATAGTTATTGCACAGGTGAAGGTCTTCAGATGTAATGTTTATGAGCTTTGGTGAGGGAGTACAGATTCCTAGGGTTTACCCCCAGAATCTTTGATTCTGTATGTCTGGAAAACAGTCTGGGACCCACATTTTTGACATGCATCTCAGGTGATTCAGGTACACATGGTCGTGGGTGGAGAAAGACAGCCTGAAGGACACTGTGAAAAGTCACAGGGAGATATAGAAGGCTTTCTCCAAGCAAGACAGAGTTTAAACTTGAATCAAAAAGACCTGGGGGAGCCAGAGAAAAAAATTAATCTGATAATTAGGAGGGTCAAATTTGTGTTTAAGTACGATCTCTAAGACAACAGTGTGGAGAAAGTCTATGCATCTCATTTTTAATGTCAATAATTCATGAAAATAAGATGTTCTAACATTTTTCTGCAAAATGCTAATTGGAGCTTATCTCCCATTATTTTAAGTGGCAAGAAATATATATGACACATAACGCATAATATGTCAACCCAAATCCCTAAAATTTTTCTAAAGCATATCTAAAATATCTACTATCATTTCCTGATCAAACAATATGATTGCTAGTCCACGGTGCTTGGTGAAGAATAACAGGGCCTCTTGTAGTGCCAGTGACATCAGAGATACACAAACCTTTAGCTGATGCTCAAACTGATGCAGCTATGCTAATCAAGAAATTGATAAAATTTTCTGATACAAACATTAAGTGGAAAACATTCTATGTAGTTTTAGTTGTAAAAACCAAGAGGCATTCTACCAGGGAAAGGTGAAGCAGATGATCATTCTGTGTGGTAAGCCATAAGAACCAGACAGACTGCATGTAGGAGACGAATTAGGTAGGGAACGCAGTGATCCAAGCAAGAAGGGGTAGAGCTTGAACTAAGGAATGGGGGAGCCACATGGGAAGATAAGGATACAGAGGAGGTGATAGGATCAAAAGATTGAGAAGAGAAGATCAACCTGATGAATAATTAATTCGGGGGCATGTATGAGTATCAGGAGGCCACGGGTGATTGTACAGGTTTCTGGGCTGAGTGATGGGGTAGCTGACATTACCATTCACAGAGATAAAGAATACATGAGAAGAGAAGGAAAAAGAAAGAGAGTGGAAAAATGAGGGTTTTTTTAGAATATATGTTAAGGTCTAATAATATTGCCAGGCTGATGGTAATTACAAGAGCAATTATTCTTCAAATAAACAGATATAAAATAGTTTTTTAAATGGGAATATAATACATTTTAGGGAAAAAAACTTTCTACATGATATACTAGGTTAGAGCTATAAAAATTAACAAGGCTAGCCAATGGTTAAGATGTCAAATCATTTGATAAATAGCAAAACTTCAAGAAATCTGTTTAACCTAATATAATCACAAAATTCTTCATAATGAGAAAATGTTTAGAGTCACAAAGCTACAGCAGTATAGACAAAGCATAGGTAGAACCAGAGACATAGTACTGCTAAAGTATTTATTGTCTTAATTACCAGGACCATTTCATAGTTATTTGTTAAGTATGTTAAATAGTGGAAGAGTATAGGTGATTTTAATTTAAACAATGTGCCTAGATACTTGTTAAAACATCAGGAGATGTGTATCTGGGCAAGAGGTATAGTGATTTATTTGCTAAATAAGTACCTACTATATTTTATAAGTTAATATGATTTTTTTTTTTTACAAATAAAAATATGAAATCACATTCTCCCTTTAAAGAGAAAAGAAAAATAGTTGAGCTAGGAGAAGTTTGTCTATTAAAAAACAAAGGACATACAGGTGTACCTCTGCAGTTTACTTTGATTCTCTTCAGTGGCAATTCCTACATAAGATTATCAGACAGGGCACCCATCTGTGATCCCCAGGCCACCTAACAGGAAACACAGCAGTTACTACAAAGGAATCATGTGTCCTTTAGCCTCATTATCCCAAGAGTAAGCGTCCTCGTTCAAAGAGATCTCAAGAGGGTTATGGTTGGTTTTCTCATCTTTCAGTGATATCATAAAAGCAAGGGGAAACAGAGCTGTTTTAGTTACTCTCTGGACAGAAGTTCTTATGTCAGGTCCAACTAATATCACTGCTTAGTATCTTCATGATGATTTATTTAAATGTGTTCAAAAGTTATGTTCTAGTAAGTTTTATATTCTACAACAAAAGATTGTTCATAGAACATTTAAAAATTTTTACTTCAGTGTATTAGTGTTCAACTTGTCAAAAGGAAATAATAGATAATTGTAAACATTGCTCAAGAGGAGAGAATACGGCGTGAGATTTCCTGAAACAGAGGTTGTTTTAAAAAGCCTGTCATACTTTCTCATTGAAGAAAATAGGATAATAACTTCCCAGGAGATCAGTATGGCCAAATAACTTTTTCGCTTTCATTACTACATCAGGATTAGAAAGCTCCCCCCCACCACTCCTCCCACCCCCCAGTGCCTGCAAACTGCTAAAGACCTACTGGAGAAGCAGAGGGAATGTTAATGACTGTAGAAAGCCTGTGACAATGGAGAGACTAGCTTGTTAGGGGATCTCAAGCTTAGAGTCAGGAAAAAACAGCAGGATTCTAATCATCACGCAGCCGCTAAACTCCAGAAGATCTAGAGACTGGCAGCATCTTAAACACCAGGCCTACACACTCAAACCTCCATGCACCCACAGCATGAATACTAAGCACAAATAAATGAGGAAACTGTCAACAGTATCCTTTTCCTCAAAGGACTTGAAAGCACTACAAAGAAACTAATAAAGAATAAAATAAAACCTTCATGAATCTGACTTATATCAGTGTCTTTCAATTCCCATGACTATTGCCTTCATCCTGGTCCTTATCTCATCGCTGGATGATTACAGCAGTCTCCTAAAAGACCCAACTATCTCAAAACCCTTTAATGGATGGTTTCCATTGCCTACTAAACAAAATCCAAGCTGAAATTGTAGGGCTAATATACCATTTTAGTGTCATGTCTAAGTATTAACTATACTCAATATTATCTCTATATTTCAATATTCTCGGGCCCTTCTTTTCCTTGAATATATTATTATAATAACAATAATATTATAAAATGGTGGGCTAACAAAATCATAAGCTGTGTCACATTACTTTATCTGATCACTCCAGACACTATCATACAATCTACAGATACCTTACATTCTAATTGTGTGTCTTGTGTCCCTTTTTCTTTTTTTTTCTTTTTTTTTGACACAGAGTCTCACTCTTGTCGCCCTGGCTAGAGTACAGTGGCGTCATCATAGCTCACTGCAACCTCAAACTTCTGGGCTCAAGCGATTCTCCTGTCTCTGCCTTGTGTGTCCCTTTTTAAATAGAAATTTCTTGAGGGCAATGATAGTATCGTTTAAAAGAAAATATCTTTCACAGCAGAGGCAAGTAACCTTTTCACCCTTCACAGCAGAAGCAATTAAAACATCAAAAAATGAATAAGAAAATGCTACATCCTTCAGTATTTAAAGGTATTGGATAGAATCTTAGAATAGTACTTTAAGTGCAAACCAACACATAAAACACAGTGTGAGTGTTTGTCCATGTGCAATACATTAAGAGACCAACCCCTTGAAAATTTCATTGTATTAGTCAAAGTGTGGTCCAAGGACATACATCATGACTATAAACTAGGAGCTTGTTAGACATGTAGAATCTCTAGCTTTACTCCAGAGCAACTGAATTCAGAATCTGCATTTTAAGAAGATTCCCAGGTAATTAGTGTAACAATGTTTGAGAGCCGCCAATATTTAGTTTCTTTAAAGAGTCAATTGGTTTTGTTGGTTATCCAGCAGACTGTAGGCTAGGGGCCTTCTCCTTACAGATTATAGGTACACAGGATTAGATAAATTCTTTAGAGGCCCCAAGCACTGAAAATACACCTCACTCCTACATGCGATTGAAAATGAAAATATTAAAATTTAAAATTATAAAGCTCTGATTTTTCTATTAATAGCTACTTTAATGCCTTTCTTAAAAATATTAAATTCTTTCACAAGATATTGTTGATGGGTACCCACTTTTGCTAATGTGCTACATCTGTGATTCATCTGCATCTTGAGTAATCCCATATTGCATTTAGAAAATACAACATTTTATTAATAGTTTAATTATTATGAGCTCTATCAATCAAAATATGTAGCATAAACTGTTATTTTATGAAGCATTTGAAAACATATTACCCATCCCAGATCCTCACAGGGCCATACTCTCTGATCATTTGACAAAGCTGATTCTTTGGCACATGTCACCCTCAGCTCAATGACCTTCAGGAGCTACACAGTACTAACACCTCGTCATCCCTGTCTCCTAGTGCCACGCTACATAAACTATCCTCTTCCTTACCAGGTTGCCTCTTGCTATGTCCTAACATTCCAGGAACATTCTAAACATTCCAGCACATTCCTAACTCCACAAATTTACCCAAATTTATACTGCTTGGAAAATGCTTCTCCTTGTTTCTGCTGAAACAAGGTTGTATGCAAGTATTATCCAAGAATGTGAAGTTCACTGAATGCTCTCAGGTCACAATGACCCAAACACTCTCCTACCTTCTGCAATGCTTATTTAGTTTCAGGATACACATTTGACACATATTAGCATGTGCTTCCATAGGTTCTTTATCTTTTCAAGAACTATTTGTCCAGTAGACTAAGTTCCATATCTTATGCCTGCAGGATTCTCATTATCTTTAGTAATACTTTAAACAGATTATGGAAGCAATAAATATTTGTTGTTGATGGCACAATGACTCTAAACTGAAAAGAACAAAGAGTGAATAAATGTAATTTATAGCCAAACAAATTATTTGGGGGTTATATGTCCATTACCTTCCTCTTTCAATTGACTATTTCAGAGTTAATGACATTTAAAATTTGCAATTGAAAGTATTAGGGTACTTAGGACAGAAGTTATTCATTATTGCCTTACTACAGATCTGAACATAAAAAATAAAGATTAGATTGTAATGATCTTTTTTAAGTACTTTAATTCGAAATCCTACTGGAATTACCCAAAGATTAAAACTATAATTTAAAAACACCAAGTGATTCCTAAATATCACAGGTTTTTAAAACTCCACAATATCTTCAGAATATTAAAGTAAATCTAAGTTGAAATTCAGTATTGTGTTGGCTGGTGTATAGCAATATATACTACAGGAATGACTTTTAAAAAATTAACTTTTATTTTTATTTGACATAACAATAATATAGTTTTTGTAAAGGAGTGACTTTTAAAAATCTCAGCCAATTTCTTATCTAAATAATGTTGAGGTTTTCTTGCCAAAATAGACTTCATAATATCTCAAAAAAACTTTGATATATTGAGATTAAATATGTGCTACTGAAGTAGAATTCTCAAATTATATACTTTTAAACACACAAACCATCAGCTTTGGAAATGTCTGAATAATATTCACTTAGTCCATCACTTTATTTGATATAGTGATATAAGGTTACTTATATAACATAAAAAATTGCTACATCCAAAATAATATTGAGATTATAGTGAGAATACTTGGTGATAAGGATAATAAATTAAAACATGCATAAATATAATTTTAAAGTGACAAGTCTATTCAAGACTTACCTCATTATCTTCCAGTCTTGTAAATATTATTTTTTATCTAGTCTCCTAAGCAATATTCCAATCACTTCTGAACATTCACTTTTAAAATGATCCTTTTTTTAGAGATATGCAAATAAATAAGTCAGAGCCACCTACAGTTTTAGGTCTTCTCATTCTTAACCTAAACAAATATCATATTTTTGCCTCACCTTCTCTCTTTTCTTGTTCAAGCAGATATTATTAACAAACAAAAACAGAATAAACAGGCAAAAACCTGAGTAACTGTAGCTTCTATGGATTTACCTACTTTTTTAGTTTATCTTTAAGTCATTGTTAATAAAGACCAAGTTCCAAGGCACATTTCTAACTCTAACTCTAGATGGTTTAAAAATTTCAAAGTAAACAGAACTATATTCAAACATATAAAAATCTTAAATATTGAAAAATGTAAGCTTATTTGATGAAAGGCATTGCATTATTCATTATTTGCCACCCAACAGCCAACTTTATGTTGTGTGGTTCAATTAAGAATATAGTTTAGTTTAAGAAAAGTGAGTTAAAGGCCTACTGTGTGGAGGAGGATCCAAAAACAAATGAGAGACAACTTCTTTCCCACATTTTAGCTTTTCAAGTTACAGTTTGAACACATTTCAAGCATCACAGTGTGAATACATTTAATATTAATACAAGTTTAAAAATCACATAAATCCTGTAAAATATCCAACTTATCAATGGCTTTGAATGTTTCAGAACGTATTCCAGATATAGATTTCAAATAAGTAAAGTTCTTAAAGGAAAAAAACAAAAATAAAAAATTTGCTATCCTGTCAAATCAATGTTTAAATAAATATCTACAGTATATGAAACACTTAGAACAATTTTGAAAGTATGATAAACACTGATTCATGACATCTCAAAAGGTGATTTTTTTCCCAAAAAATATGGGGCACAAACAGGTTTTGTGTACATCAGAATTAACCTTTGAGGTGTTCAAAGTGAAATCATACGTTTGATTGCCCTCATTATAGAAAATTCAGAGAAAATTAGACCACAAGGTCTCAAATTACATAGGAAAGAACTTTGAAATCCCTCTCCTCTTATTCATTCATGATTTTTCTGTTCTGCTTTCTTATTTTTTTAAATTAAATATTGCTTTATCCTGAGCATATGAGCATATAGCTGTGCTAATGACAGAAGGCAAATTGAATCCGCTCCCAGCTACAATTATGCCCTGGAGGAATACAACATTGCCTTTCACTAAGCTTACCTTGAGCCAGTTCAGGGTCCCTACAATAAGACTTAAGGTAAACTTTTTTCAAATTACTTCACCATTTAGGTTGTATCAGATCCAAGTCTGAAAGAGCACTTTGACCGTTATAAACCCCAAAAGGAAATAAAACTGTCTCTCCTCTGAAAGCCTCCTGCCCACCAAAAGGAAACAAAGATGTTAAATATCGTTTTTATATACCAGCAAATTCCATTACAACATGGCATTGTACCTCATGAAAAACTCATTAGCTGAATAATAATGCTTGTGACCACATTATGGTTTTGATAACAAGAACCTGAGCTGTCATTGATATCCCATCCAAAGTCTTAACAAATTAATTAGCAACAACCCTATCACCAACATCAAAAAACAGGACAAAGTTTCTGACAACATGCACATCTAATCTGCAGCTGTTGAAGGACATCTTAGAACAAATCAGTTTGAGTAGGAAAAGTCACCCGAGAAGTCCTGATAACATTCATGTGCAAAGCAACCCAAAGGAACTGGGACTGAACACAGGAAGTCTTTTTAAAAAGGCAAACAGAAACAATAATTCAGAAACAAAGAAATGAAAACATGTATAAAGTCATCTGGGAGCACAACAATTGGATTGGAAGTATGGTTATGTGATTTAAAATAATAAGCTCTCCAAGTCTCCCCTATCCCCCCAAAAGGAAAAAAAAAACACACACAAAATATATGTCTCAGATTCTACTAAAATTTTTTAAAAATAAATTTTAATGTGCATGTTTAAGATATACAATATGATGGTATAGGATATGTATATAGTAAAATGGTTACTATAATAGCACAAATTAACATATCCATCATCTCACGTAGTTACCCATTTTTAAATTTTTTGTCTCTTTACATTCTATGTCTCTTTAAAATATAATTTGCTCTTAGTGGCTCTTACATTGTAGTACTAGGATTAGGACTGCCTGAAAATGACCAGAGGAGTATTCTAGTTGCCTGAACAATAAACTAGCTGAGATGGGGGATCCCCTGTCTCCTAGCAGGAGGGGCCATTCAAGCTCAACTTCCCATGGCTCCCCCTCACCTGCAGAATGAACTGAAATATCTCATGGATTATTAGGTCTGCAAGTGCTGGGCAGCTGGCATATCCAGACAAGGCTTTTAAACAGCTGGCATCCTAAACCCAAGCTGCCTGGCACAAATCAGCCTGTGTATCCCTCCACTAACAGCCTAGGTCCAGAAACACCCTAGCCGTGACATGTTTCTCTATGGGATGATGGGAGGATAAGGGGCCCCCACACCTTCTCTTCTCTTTCTGATCCTTGGCTATGTAGGTTTTCCCGATACAGCCTATTCCTTAACTGTGTAGGCTTCATAGACTTTGTCCTGAACCCTGTAGCACAAAAGGTGGAAACTTAGATGATTCTCCCAAGGGACAACACAGACAGAGACACAGAAGGAAGCTACCGGGCACCACCTTCATATATAGGTAACAGAATTTCGTCTTCTATTGCTAAAGTCCTAAACTAAAAAGAATGCAGATCATGGGCTTAGAGAGTAATTCAGATGTAAATATAGGCATTGACTTACATATTAATATTTTAAAGGAATCCAAGCAGAATTTTAAGTTACTGTCTCAGTTTTGGGGGGTTTTTTCTTTCTTTTTTTTTTTTTTCGGTACTTTTTAGCATACATGGGATTATGGTAGTGGGTTAAGTATCTAAATGGCAATTCAGGAATATAGACATTTATATTCCCCTAACCTAGATATACAAGAAACTATTGGTGAGGGTATGTTCAGAATAAAGGATGACAATTTTTATGAGCGTAAGGCTCTTTTAAAAATCATGTTATTTACTTTTATGAAATAATTGTGAAGAATAGTTAAGAGACAAGCATATAAATTACTCTATACCTATTATCCTACCCCTTAGCTAGAAGCAACAATACATACATTCTCACAGAATGCTCACTTAGTATTATTCTTGTGGAATAAAGGCAAGGAGAGCAGACACGCTCAGTGCTTATCCTGCTGATCTTGGCTCCCATCCCGGGCCTTTCACTAGATGCTGGTACCAATCTCTGCCACAGGCACAAAAAAGCAATGCCTAATGTGTTGATGGTGATACCTTCGTCATCTGGTAGTTTCTTCAGTGGCCTACTTACTCAACTGCGGAGGAGGAGGAGTAAGAAGAAGAGGAGGAGAGAAGAGTTATGAACATAAGGATTTTATGCTCTCATAAAATATTATGTAGCTATATGGTATACTTTAAATTTTACTTTAAAGTAAATTCTTACAAGCGAGGAGTGGAAACTATTCCAACTAGAGGGATAAATGCCCAAAGTCAGGAAAGCCTGCTGAGTTTCGGAAACTGAAAGAATTCCAGGGTGGCTAGAGCTGCCTGAGGAAGGGAGAAAATAGGACAAAATGAGATTGTAGAGAAAGGAAGGGTCTGATAATGCAGAACCTTGAAAGGTAAAATTCAGCATAGTTGACTTTGCTGCAGGGTGTTTACAGATCCTCTTCTTTAGCATAATTAGTACATTTCCTAGGACCTCCCAACAAGGAATATTCCACCATAGCCACTACCATTGTCTGGCCAAGCCTTCTCTGGGTTCTCAGTTCTTATTGTAATACACCATCATGATAAGATAAGATGGAAAGTTTTTATGTATTTTGTAATTGTCATAGTCTTCTCTGAGTCTCTTATTCCTAATTGCAAATAAAAAGCAATGAAATAAAATCATAGCACAGTCTTTTCCTTTCTTCCTTTCAATTTTTATAAAGGCTGGATGTATAGGTATATGGAAGTTAGAAAAAAAGATGTATTATTCAACAAATAGTGTTGAGACAATTGGCTAGCCATATGGGGAAAAAAAAAGAAAGAAAGCAAGCTGGATATCCACTTCACCCTTCCAACAAAATAAGTTCCAGATGGATAATGGATTTAAACATTCTTAAAAACCTATAATATTTTAGAATAAAATTGATACAATGTTTAACCTAATCTTAGAGTAGGAAATCCTGTCTCAGGAAGTAAAAAAATATATAGTCCTTAAAAAGAGATTAATAGAAAAGATTAATAACTTTGTATTTAAAAAAATTCTGCATGAAAAAGGTTTGGTAAAGTTAAAAGAAAAAGCCCAAAAAACAAACTGAAAAAGAATTTGCAACATATGGCACATAAAGAGCTGACTTCTGTACTAAGTGAAGTATTCCTACAAAGCAGTAAGAAAAGCCAAAACCATAAAAGAAAAATGAGCAACAAAAAAAGTAATAGAAATGGATTTCAAATATATGAAAAGATCTCAAGACTTTTCCCTAATTAAAAGTTGCAAGTTAAAACAGTTTAAAAAGGACCTGCCATTTTTCACTAATCAGATTAACAAAATTCCAAAAGATTGACCATAAACAATATTGGCCAGTAGCTGGCAGGAAAAGCACTCTCATAGACTCTTCTTACAAGTATAATTTGTTAAAACCAACTTAAAGGAAAATTTGGCAAGATCTGTTATCACTTAGAAAACAAAAACCCTTTGATCCAACATTTTACTTCAAGAATTTATCCTATAGATATATTTAAACGTGTGTAATATCAACAGGCAGAAAAAATCTTAATGTTCACTAGTAGACTAATGATTAAATTTATGGATGTATATCTACACAGTGAAAGAGTATATAGTTGTTTTGACAAAATGAGTCAATTCCTCATGTGCTAATATAGGATGTAAAGATATATACTTTAAAGTGGGGAAAAATAAAGAAAGGGTTATAACAGTGAGCATAGTATTCATTTAAGTATGTATACACACACGAGAGCATCAGAGTGAAATGTTTCTAAATATTTTGCTGTTAAATTACTGTAAATTAAATATTTGATTAGTTCTAGGCATGAAGCTAAAGGGCCTGAGATGGCAAGGAGAATTACATGTCCTCATACAGTTACTTGTTTGATTTTTTAAAACTATACACATGGATAGCTTTTTGAGTTAAAAAAAATCACGAACTGGAAAAGATTCAGATTAAGCACTGGATAGCATTGCTGCTATAACATTGCTGCTGAGAGAAAATAAGGTGGGTGGCATATAGTGGTCATATATATGGCACATATTGTTATATATTGGTTTTGACAAAATGTAGACTATGACCCAGTCTGGTTTTAAGCTGTTCAAAAAAGTCATCCTCAAGAATGAAACAGAAAAACTGAGGCTTTTTTTTTTTTCTACATGCTTTGAATCATCTGAGAAATATGCCCATTGGTAGACTTCAATCTCAGAAGTTCCTGCAAATATAAGCCAAGAAGGAAAAAGAAACTAACAATCATTTATAGAAGGCATAGTTCTGAAACAAACATTGGCAGTTTACATGGATTCATTCATTACCTCAAAAAACTTCTTATATAAATCCAGGAATTGTGTTTTGCCCTAGGGAAATCAAAAAGTGTCAAATAATATTTCTACTTTTATTTGGTTTTGAGTATGGTGGGAAAGACACATAATAAACAAGTGAACAATTAAATAAGATTGTTACAGATACGATAAATGTTAGAAAGAAAAGAAAACAATGCCAATGTTGTAGGAGTGTGTGTCTGTGTGTATGTATTGGGGATGGCAGATCTCAGAATTGCCTTGTTTGCCATTAAAATAATAAGAAATTCTTTAAAGCATCCAGCCTTATTTAGAAGGCCTCCTCCTAAAAAGCTGAACCACACGAAGCTTATATACAATATTCATCAAGACAGAACTTGGCTTGGCATTTTTAAACAAGTTCTTTCTGACAATGAACTAAGAAACCAAATCAAGAAATCCAGCATATACGTTGGAAGACAGAAGCTGTTTCTGGCATTAAGTTCTACAACATTTTAAAATGTTGTAGGACAATGTAAAAATAAACGCACAAACAACTCCAAGGTTCTGAGAGGCAAAAATGCCACCATGTCCCACTGGGTTTCTTGTGCAATTTGTTACGACACTCACAGATGGTGTATGAAATAATGCAGTTTTCTCAAAAGATCTTATAAGCAAGTTATTCTATCAGCTCTACAGGGACCACAACACAATCAGACTTCACTGGCTGAGTGCATAGATGACAGCAGCATTGAAAGTAAGGCTCCAAGGTGACCTAAAGTAATAATAGGCACAGTAACAACAAAATTCATCATAATAACAACAGCTACTATGCTTAGGTACTTCCCAGACACAAAAACATTTAAACAGAAATCACTCTGACAAGGGTATTATTACCCATTTTTTAAAATAGTAAAAACGAATCTTGGAGAAGTTCACTAACTTTCTCAAAATGAGGTGGTTGGCAAATGACAGAACCAGGCTTCAAAATAAAGTCTATTTGGTTCTAAGCTCTATGTGCTTTATCTGGAACTTGAAAGACGGAGAGGGAGAAGAAGAGGGGGATGGACAGGGACAGGGAGAAGGAGAGGAGACAGAGGGAGGAAGATAAGGAAGGGAAAGAAGAACATTTGTGCATGTGCATGACTTTTTTTTTAATGTACACAGATGCTTTGGAATCAGATCATTCTTAAAAGAGTATAGTGGATAATGCTTTAGGTGTTGGAGTCAGCATTAATGACTATCAAAAGTTTGTATAAAATCAAATGTTATTTAAAAATAAATACAAATAGAAGAGATATTCTTATTCCTTCTGGAAACTATTTTGGCTTAATCAAGGTAATCATTTAGTTTGGATGCCAAAGTAATGTACTATTGAACCCTAATCAGATTTTAATTTATTTTACTGTTGTTGTGGTTGAAAGGTAAACAGTGTGTGCCCTAGCGAAAGTGTGTAACACGGTAAAAGGGAATGCTTGTAGGCCTTCGATTTCAGCAAGTTGACATACATAGTCACATGGATGATCTGAACTGCTGAAGACATTCCCAGAAAAGAGAACTTCAAAGGAAAGCTACAAAACAACTTTAATTAATTAAAATGTTCTTTCTTCATCTTTGTTTGTATCCAGTGCCTCTTGGACAGAACTGAATGGAGAAACAAAGAACAGTTTGTATTACAGGATGATTCTATCCACACACTCTAAACAGAGTAAGGGCACTCACCACGATGCAGCATCCTGGAGAGTTGCAAGAAGCAACCTCACTTCCCTGAAAATCTTTTGGGACAACATTATTACTCACATTTTTCTTTTAAATCTAAGGGCCAAAAGTATTTGCTTTTGTGATTTCCAGTCCAGAACAAGAATCCTCCTCCTGTTCCTCTTGCACCTCCTCCTGTTTCTTCTCCTCTTCTTCTCCCTCCTACCTCTTCTCTTCATCCAGTGAAAGACTGCCCATGCTGTTATTAATGTACTACCCATGGCTGCTTGCCAGTTACATAACCTACAGAAGCTGAATTTCCTACTTGCAACAATGACAGACACTGGTTACGGTAGGCACTGGCTAAGACTCAACTTTTTGAGAAACTCAGAAGCTTGTTGATCAGATCTCAATGCCTTAAATATTGTTTATTATTCTCATCACAGAAAAAACTCTTAAAAAACATCAGCACTATCATTGTTTTGTAAAAATAACACAACGGGTAATTAATATACTGATGAAATTTCACACTTGAGATACCAAACATAAATTAGTATAAAGACAGCCAGAAATCTACAAGTCATCCTGATTCCACTTTCACTCTCCCTTCCGACTGGAATCAGTCTTCAAATATTTTAACTCTAGCTCCTAAATTTTCCTCCAAAAGTCTAACTCGTATCATCTCTCACCTGGATTACTACTACAAAACCTCTTTTAATTTGTTTTCTAACTCTAGCATCACCTTCCTCCCATTAACCTACCCTACCACTAGACTGTTCTTCCTCAAGGGTAAATTCAGTCATGCTATTCCTCAACTTAAGTTCTTTAGTCACCATTCCTGTAATTATACAAACCAAGACCTGCCACCTCTCCAGCCCCTCCTCATTTCTCTCACCCCTAATAAACTACTTGGTGTCCCCTATGATCTCTTACCGTGGTGCTCTGTCTGAAATGCCCGTCCTGGCATCCTTAACCCTATGGACAATAACTTCTCCACTAGGTCTTAGCGTAGGTGTCATCTCTTTTAGAAGGCTGGGTTATGTGCTCTGTACGTTCCCAAACCCTGGGTGTCCTTCTGTGGTATTTTTGTCAACCATGATGTTACTAGCTACTGCTTGTCTCTTGTCCCCATTTTACCGTAAACTTCTTGATCCCTGGGACTAAGTTTTTTTCATATTGTTGTCCCCAGACTGTAACCTAGAGAAGTACTCAACACATTTTTACCAGATGAATACATAAATGAACAAATGAGCCAAGAAATAAATAAATATAAGTAAAAACCGCTACTACATAAATAACTGGAGTTTGACTGGATTCATCCAACCTTAATATAAATGAGACTGGGATAATATTTCTAGCATTAAGTCAGATACAACCAGACAGTGAAGTTAAGTTCTACAAAATCAAAATTTGCAGGTGACAATATATTACCTAGCCATCTTCACATATACACATTGCTTCACATTCAATTTCTTTATGGCCAAAAGGTAAAAATACTTTCCAAATTCAATTACACTTAAGTGATTAGTAGATGGAAAGGCCACAGACCAGAAAGCAGGACACACACACACCCCCCACACACACTCTCTCTGTCTCTCTCGCCACTTCAGCCCTTATCCCTGATGCTTCCCCATTACTTGACTTGAAACAAGTCACTGAGAGCTCCTAAACCTATTCCATTTATATTTTCTTACAAATATTTTCTGTATCTCTTCATTAATTTGACAGTTTACTACTAGAAATTTTTAGACATTCTTTCACATAATAAGAATTCTGTATTTTTTGTTAAAAATTAGATTTTCAAATATGCTGTGGTCTTTTATACATTCAGTAATTCTATGTGTCCATGATATATTAATTGAAAAAGTAGAATAAAAAATTGAATCATTTTGAAACTTGATTATATGTTAAACAATATTTTAGACCAGGAGTCAGTAAATCTTGGCTCCTGGAATGCCTATTTGGATAAATAAAGTTTTAGTGGAACATAACCACATTCATTTATATATGGATTATCTATGCTGCTTGCATGCCACAACAATAGAATTCAATGATGTACAGGGACCATATGGCATGCAAAGCATGAAATATTTACTACCTCTTCCTTTACGAAATGAGATTGCTGAATCCTGCCCATTAAATCACAAAAATAATCTTATGAAGTAAGCACTATAATTATCCCCATATTATGGATGATAACCTAAGGCACCAAGAGGTTAAGTAATTTGCCCAACATCACAAAGTTAGCAAGTGGCAGAGTTAGGACAAAGGCATTTTAGCTCTAAGCTGTGTTCTTTATCACCACCTGTCAAACTAATTTAGTAAAGGAACTGCTATGGTTTGAATGTGTCCCCCAAAGTTCACATGTTGGAAACTTGATTCCCAGTGCAGCAGTGTTGGGAGGTGTGGCCTAATGGGAGGTGTTTGGGCCATGAAGGTACCACCCTTATCAATGGATTAATGCCAAAATCATGGGAGTGATTTCCTTATAAAAGGACAAGTTTGGTGCCCTCTTGCTTTCTCTTGTCCTCGCTTTGCCCTTCCACCATGAAATGACACAGCAAGAAGGCCTTTGCCAGATGCCAGCCCCTTGATCTTGGACTTCCCACTCTCCAGAACTGCCAACCAATAAATTTCTGTTCATTATAAATTACCCAGTCTGTGGTATTCTGTCATAGCAGCACAAACAGATGAAGACGGGAAATAAGCAAAGAATGCTTTATAAAATCACTTCCTGCCCTTACTGGAATGCAGCTGAGTGAGGAAGCATGCCAGATGTGAAGCACCATAGAAAAATGTTTTATGTTACCTTCCAAGGAGGGCTAATGGGCACCTCTGAAGATGCTGGTAGAGAAATACAGGTTTTAAGGTTCTTCCCAGCTTTAAATTCTATAGCATGGATTTATATACTTCCAGAAAAAAATCTCATTTTCTAAAAACTTGAACAGAGTTTAAAATAATGCAATTGTTTCAAAAGCTCAGAGCTCTCTCTTAAAAAGTCAGTAGCTCCACATGGTTACATCTTTGACTTTATTAGCCTGATAATCTAATAAAAGTTAATTGATCCACACAAATGATAGCTCTAATAGAACATTATCACATAATATATTCATTTGATAATATTTATTGAGTGACTACTATGTGCTAGACTCTGTTCTTAGGTGCCAGGAATATAGCAATGAGCAAAACTGACAAGAATTTCTGCTTAGTCATCCCAAAATTTATCATAAATTATACCCTAAACTAACCATAACTAAAAAGCCCTGTTCTGGATTCTAAAGAAAACTGAAGACATATAATTAATGCATAGTTTTCTCTTTTAAAATAAACACACAAAGAGGAGTAAATGTTTTATTATTTGTGCTATTAAGTTGTAAGAAGATAATTTCCAATATGTATTACTTTTCATTCTGAATTTCTACACCCCCACTGGCTAGATTTTTCCTTAGTAAGTTTCACACATATTCTTAAAATGCTCATATTTAATCTTTTCCCTCTTTTCAGAAAAGAAATTTTTTATGTGAAAGTTACGAGTTGGGGTAACAAAGGAAAATATGACATAATTTTTGCCCAGCACCATGAAAGTGGAGTCAGTAACCAGCCCGTTACCTATCTGGTGAGGTCATATATACACTCTAAGGACAGGGTAGAAAAGTCATGAGACACAGTAACACAGAAAGAACAATGCCTGCTGAAGTACTCCTGGTTTCTAAAATATACATAGATTTGTGTGCTCTAAAATGGCAGAGGTCACCACTGAGTATCACTAATCACAGAAAATAATTTTTCTAGAAGATACTATGACAGTGGGTGGGGCTTCATGACAGTCCTTACCACAGCCATTCTTTAACAATGTTCATAAATAGGTCTGCTTCTGAAAAGGCATTTTGTAAGGAAGGTAGAAGAAAATATTGATAACTTTAAGGTGAGTGATCAAGGTATGCCTTTTATGAATAACCTTTTCATGGTGTGTACTCATCCCCTGAGTGATTAAACAGTATTAAAAGAATCTAAGAGATCTGGATGGACTCACACGTAAAATGGCTCTGGTGATATTACCCATCAAATTCAGGGAACAATATGTCATTATAAGGGAGTACAATTCTCTGGGCAAGGATAGTGCCCTGTTTTTAACCCTGAGTAGAAATGCCATTTTGAAGCAAATGTTCTTTTATGTCTGTAAGTGTTTTATAAATTTATTTTATTGAATTCTTGGTTCACAAAATAAACATATGTATAGATTATTTCAGTGACCTAAAAAATTTTCCTGCTTATAAATATCATGGCACAATGTAAGTATAAAAGGAAGATTTTAAGAATGATCTGAAACAGGCAGTCATAACATCTTCTTGATGTTAAATCAAAAGAAATTACTTAAGAGCCACAATTGCAGCTAGAAAAGTTAGAAACTCTTCCAATATATTTAGCACCAATGAAAAGAAATGGTCCAAATGAAAGATCATTCTTCTCAAGATATTTGTGTTTATTTTGCTGCTGACAAGCTATTATTAAATAAAATTTATAAATAATACATAACATAAATATGCCATGTTAAATATATGACAAAGACTGGGAAAAAAGAGTTAACATGGTGGTCTTCTTTTGAAGGAACCAAAACCAAGCCACAGAACAGCACCAATCTCTAATATCTCTAAATAAGATCATCTTACCCTTTAGAAGTCATTCCTTTAAACACTAGTGATTTATATCTATGTTAGAAACCTGTATATTTTAATTAAGAGATAACCCTCCAAAATATGCTTGTAAAGGAGTTGATGTCATGAATTAAGAAACATCTCCTGTTATTAATTACACAGAATTTGCCCTAAACTCTAACTAGTTAAAAAATTATTTTATAATAAAAACATTTTGTACCTACTTCATACAACAAGGACAACATTTGGCATTCTCTAATATTTTACCCTAACTGGGATGGGCATTTGATGTTAGTTTTGTATTGTGAGTTCCCTCTAATTTTCCAAATAGCTCTACCAATAACATAATATTGAATCACCTGCATATGGCCCAGAGAATTTTATGAACAAACCAATGAACATAATTCTTTCCATTAGCAACTTGGATTCTAGGGTAGTGATGAAATCTTTGTGTTCTGTAGTCTCTTTTTTAATATTTTCATTTTGTTCAATATTAAGGTCTAATATGGCCACTAAATTTTGCAAAAAATGTACCCTTAATAAAACCAAATTTTTAGCAAGTTAAATAATTATAAAACAAATGAAAAATAACTCTATAATTCTTGATGATATCAACTTTCCAACTTTGTTCCATTTGTTTTTAGAAAAAGAAAACTCATTAATAAGAAAAATTTTGAAATACAGAAAATGACAATAAATTAATCATGCTGTTCTTTAAAATCAGTAATATGTTAATAATTAAAAGATAACTTCAATCAAAGTGTGAATCCTTGATTAGTAATAATACTTAAAAATGAGGTTTCTGATGTACTTTCTTAGTTAATCATCAAACAACAACACTCCTTGTGTACTACACTTAAAATTTTTTACTAAAATGCATTAAGATGTTTTAATATTCAGTAAATTATCATGATCATAAGTGAATCTTTACTGATGACAGAGGGTGTGGTGATAATTCAGAGGGATGATTCTAAATATAATTACCATTCTACCTTAGGAAGAGTTGTTTGGATTGAATTCATTGCCTGGAAGCTGGTTAGGTGCTTCTCTGTACTCTATTCCCTCACATTTTATGCATACACTCTTAACACTTAATAAACCACATTAAAATAAGTTTGAATGTCCCTGAGCATCCTAAAGACATTTTCACAGTTCTGTCATTAACATTTACTCTACCACTTGGTATATATTTGGTGCTCCATAAATTTGTGTAAAACTGAATCATTCATGGCCTACATCAGAGAAGAATGAAAAGGAAGAGCCCTTATTCTTCACCTTCCTCAGTGATCAAAAAATATTTAAGCTTAATCTAAATGTATACAGTAGAAAAAATAATGCTTCTAAAATGGAGCAAATTATAAACTTATTTTATTTTATAATAAGTAATGTATTGTGCTGCTTATATTTATAAGCAATATTGACAAATATGGATCTAAGAGGACAAAGAATACTAAGCAAAAAATAAAGTAGACAATCAAACTGTCGCTGAGTATAAATTTAAAAGATCTACCATTTAACACAGCACTAAAATAGACTGAATGAGACACTGAGAGTCTAGAGATTTAATCTTTCTATTCTAGAAATAGTTATTGGGTTGATAAATGAACAGAAGAGAACTGAGGCAAAGGCATAACTTAAAATACACAAAGGATGTTTATTATATTATAATTTTTAAAGTAGACATATCATATAGTCCTTTTCAAAGTATACCTTAAAAGCTCAATTTTTATTTTACAAAAAGCATTATGATTTACTATGACATGGAAAGTTATAAACTGGTTAACTTAATGATAAAAATAAAATTTAAATCCTAACCAGAAAATTATAAAGAACATTAACTAGAAATAAAACTACCATATCTTGAGCATTTATTGTGTGCCAGGTACTGTGTTAAGCCCTTTATCTATGTTGGCTCATTTAATTCTTAAAACTACTCTGTGAAGTAGCTATCATTTTCCCCTTGCATCAGACAAGAAAACATAGTTAACAGGTGAAATAAATTTCATTTTTAAATCAAAAGCTAAAAGTATATACACTTCTACTCAAGTTTAACTCCATTAGTGTTTATATAACTTGCTAAGAGTGCTGTTTCTGACACTTTTCTTTAATTAAATTGACCCCAGTTTTTTAATGCCTTGAAATAGAATGTTTCATTTACGTTTGTATCTGATGAGACTATTAAATAAATTTGGGAAGGATGAATGAAATGTATTGTATTAAATATAGTAACTACTTTTTACCTTTTTTAAAAAAAAACATAGTTCTGAATTAATGAAAAAAATTACATATTAGACTAACAATCCAAGATACAAATTTTGATCAAATTATGTAATTGCTCTTAAGATATTATTCCATTTTCACCAAAGAGGAAAAAACGAATAAAGAAATGTGTTCAAATTTACATGTAGAAGATGATTCACAAAAATACATTCTTTATTTCTCCTATGTTTTAAAAAACCTTTGCAATTATAAAGAAATTCAAGGCAACCATTTTAGAGCAGAGTTCATTCATGGTTTTTTTTAACATCAGAAAATATAGTTAAATATAGAAAGATGTGGGGAGAAGAATCATTGAAGTGAATTTCTATCATATAAATGAATATTGCATTATAACGAACCTAACAGTAAGCGTTAAACACACTGGCAAAATTAAAAATATACATGGTACTCAAATCCTATTAAAAGTCAAGCCAAGCTACAGAACAATATCTCTCATTAGCACAAATGCAAAAATCCTCAACAATATATTAGCAGATTGAATCCAACAATGTATAAAAAGAATTATATATCACAACGAAGTGGGATTTATCTTAAGTATGCAAGACTGGTTCAACATTCAAAAATCAATTAATGTAATCCAGAACATCAAGAGGCTAAAGAAGAAAATTCACATGATCATATTAATAGATGCAGAGAAAGCATTCGACAAAATTCAACATCCATTCATGATAAAAACTCTCAGTATCCTGGAAACTTCCTCAACTGGATAAAGAATATCTACCAAATATATTACAGTAAGTCTAACATCAGACTTACTGGTGAGAAATTCAAAGCTTTCTCAGTAAGATCAGGAATCAGTCAAAGATGTCCCCTCATACCACTGCTTTTCAACATTATACTGGAAGTCCTTATTAATGCAATGCAATAGGATTTTTTAAAGGATATAAAAAGTATACATATTGTGAAGAAAAACAGTCTTTGTTAGTAGATGACATGATCATCTCTAGAAAATACTAAAAAGTTGACCAAAAAAATTCCTGAAACTAATAAGCAAGTATAGCAAAGTTGTAGGATACAAGGCTAATATACAAAAGTTAATCGCTTTCCTGTATACCAGCAACGAACAAGTGAAATTTGAAATTTAAAACACACTACCATTTACATCAGCACCACTTGTTATGAATTGAAGTTTAAATACTGCATGATATCATACAATGAATGAGTAAATAATGTATTAATATAAGAAAGACATACCTAAGTCTTAAGTCAATTTTTTTAAACCTTACTTATAATTTTAACTTTATAATACAATATTTTCCTCATTAGATTAATTTCTGGTTCACACTGCTTACTGATAAGTTTGTAACAATTTTTCTAATGACAGTATAATGCTAATAGACATTCCTCTAACCTCTTAGATAGCTATATAAATATACAAGTAAATAATTACAATTTTAGTAGGGAAGCTAAATATAATTTCAATCTGAAAGCATAAATTATCAAATATACTTATTGTGTTTTCTTTTTCCAGGTAGATTAAAATATTTTTATATATTTAGACAAATTGAGATATATGCTCACTGTAGAAAATCCATAAAAACATAAAAAAAGAAAGACGATATACTCATCGCTCAGCAGCGAACCCATCAACATGATGGCTTATCTTCATGATTTGTACATACAAACACATATAATATATTAGAAGCTCCTTGATCTCAAGAACTGTATGTAATTAATCTTTATATCCCGGCAGAAAGGAGTATAATCTCTAAGATGCAACGGCCTCTCAGATTTTTACTGAATTATACATTAATTCCAAGGGTATTCAAAACAGGTGTATATTTATACCTTTTAAACTGTGCATGTGTATATATGTAAAAATATGTATTTGTCTGTATCTAATGAGAAAAATACGAATGAAGCTATTAAAACTCATTAGCATAATTTTCACTGGCAAAATACTGGATTTAAATAACTTAAATACAACAAAAATGAATCCTTTATATTAGATATTATTGTAAGTTAAAAGAGTTTTGTAATCAAAGACATACTGTAAATATTGCTCAAAATATTTCATTGGAAGCAGAACTGTGACCATCTTTTTTTTCAAAAGCAAAATATAATACTAAATGCCAACAAAATAATTAGAACCCCAAGCTCAGAACTAAAGAAATAACTAAAAATAAATGACATTAATGTTTAATTCACAGCATTGTAAGCTCCTGCACAAGTAATTAACACATTTACTATTGAGACAGGCAGAGGTTGTGCTTAACACGGAAAACAAGCACAACAGAGACAGAAAGAAAAGGGAGTGAGAAGATGTAAAAGAACGTGTTAGGTTCTTTCATTCCTGGTCTGCTAAAATTACCATTTAGAAATTACATTTTTTCTCCAGAATTAAGTAATTAGTTTTGTTTTTTACTTGTTATGTTTACAGTAGTCATACTGAGCAAGCCAAAATCAGGCAAAATGACTTTATGTTTCTATATATATTTATTAAAAAGATTTACCTAAAATTAAAATTGTAGTACAGGTAACGTCACCATTAATCTTTCGACAGTTTTGTGGTCATGACAAAACTTGATATTTTTCAATCTTTTACACTCCCCAAAAGTAAAAGAATATTTACTTTATTCAAGGGAAATAATTACCATTGAAATGTAGACACCTGGTTAAATGCTATGCTCATGGCATTTTTAAAAATATTTTAATGAATCATGAGCATGTTTTACTTATTATCTGCCTACATTGTTAACACTATATTATACATAACTTAAACCAGCTTTGGGTGACATTAGACAAATGTACATTCAGTTTAAATAATACAGATACATTATTTGCACAAAGGATTGCTTTGTTTCGAGCTGTCACAGTGGTGAGCTACAAGGATTCACAAGGGCACAGTTAGTCCCAAGTAATCTGTGTCCAAATAATGCATTGTCCTTAAAAGATTGCTTATACTTTATCATTTTGCTGCTAATCAGTAGTTGAAAATATAACCTATTCTTGAAAACCTTTCTTTGGATTCATTTTGTCTTTGGGGCTTTGGATTGCCATCGTGCCATTTTCTGAAAGACCTTTGGAACACATCGCTTTACCTGAAATTTCTGAACTGTGGCTTTCTTATAAGTAAAGCAGGGTTAATAATTTCTACCTTAAGTAGTTCTTTTGTGGATTAGAGGTATTAAATATAGAACATCTAGCAGGCAATGAATAGTAGCCATTCAATTAAATGAAAATTTTAAACTAATATTAAAACAAAAAAAGCAAAACTAAAATAAACATGACAATCTTATATGTAGCGATATCTTATATCTATCTTATCTATATCTACCTATCTAACAAGCAGAAAGTTGCTTTCTCTTAAAAAATTAAAGAGAAAATTATTAGATATTTATAGAACTGCTCAAGTGAATCACCCCCAGTCAAAGGCTGCCATAAGAAAAGCAATGTATTTTATTTAACTCTTTCTTTAACAAATGTTTTTTCAGGTTACTACAGAGTTTTCTTCATCATAGTAAAAATGCCAGAATAGTCAGTTCCTAGAGGTCTACTACTGTCTTCCTCCTACAAACCATCATATACACAGCCTGAAATCTCACCATTTAAAAAATATGTGCCTTATGTGTGAACAACTTTTTATGCATATATGTGTCTTCCAATCAGAAAGATTTAGTTTTGTTTGTTTGTTTTTGTTTTTGTTTTGAAACAGGGTCTCACTTTGTTAACCAGGCTGGAATGCAGTAGCACAATCATAGCTCACTGCAGCCTCAAACTGTTGGGCTCAAGCGATCCTCATGCTTCAGCCTCCTGAGTAGCTAGGACTACAGGTGCGCACCACCATGCCCAGCTAATTTTTTAAAATTTTTGTAGAGATGGTGTCTTGCTATGCTGCACAGGTTGGTCTCAAATTCCTGGCCTCAAGCAATCCTCCTGCCTCAGCCTCCCAAAGTGCTGGGATTGCAGGTGTGAGCCACTGCACCCCACCAGAAAGATTTAATTTAATATGGATTAAATACTGCTAAAGGAATACAAATTTCAGAAAAGGAAAGGTCCCCAGATATCCCTCATTCAATCATCCCCATATATAACATTTGATTCTACTGTAGTGTCCCAAGACAATTTACTGTATCTTTAGGTAAACACTCTGTTACAGCAAATATCCAAGCACATTTATTGGGATGTTATAGATGAAACCACAATGGGAATGGTTACGGAGCTCAAATCACTATATATTAGCTGGTGTCTTTTTAATTTAGCTCCCCACTTTGGACTCAGATTATGTACATTCAGCTCTTCAAACCACCACAGGTACTCGTTATGGTGAAGTTCTAGGATTCTTCCTCAGGAATTTTCTGCCTATCAGTACAATTTCCAGGTCATAAAAGGCTGATTTTAGCTCCAAATTGACTGACCACAGCTTTCTTCTTTTTGAGAACTACACTGCTCATCTTCCATGGCTGTGGGCTTCTAAGATGGAGATGTTTTCAAACCAACTATTGTATCAAAAAGAGTGAAAGCAAAAGAGCTAGTCTTCCTGAATAAAACTGGTTTTATCTTTTTTTTTTTTTTGGACACAAGAAAGAACACAGAATGTTTTCAGACCGGCTAGAATGAAAGCCTGAACACAGCCACTTACCAATCTGGGCAAGTTACTTCAACTCTCCATGCATCAGTCTCCTTGTCTGTATAAACAGAAAAATGATGGCACCTACCTCACAAACTATCTCATTTATCCATGCAACAACCCTATACAAATTACTTAGAAGACCGACTTGCCAATAATATCGGTTCAAATTTCATACATAAATATCATGCCATCATTGTCATCATCTTCATCATCACCAAATAGAAATTCCATAGTAAAGATGGTTGAAAAGTATTAAATAATTTCTCCATTACCTTGATGCCTCACTATGCTTACTACATGGGACACTTCAAATATTATTCAAATATCCACAGAATGACATAGTGTATTATATGCCAAAAATGGTTTATAAAATGAAAAAAATCATCAAATAATCATCTTAGAGAAAGCACTTTAAGTTTTATATCTGACTATCATAGTGAAATTTTCAAAGAAATAACTTTATTACTTAAAAACTAATTAATAAATTAATAGTTCATTATTGTATTAAAGATCATGATAGTCATCTTTCAATCAATACTTTGCATTCTTCAACTTACCATTTCCTTTAAAAACTTAGGGTCAAAGAGAAGTCGTTTTGTTATATCATAAATTATGAAGTAACCATTTTAAAATAATAATTATTAATACATATAGTTTACAAACAAAAGTTCTGAGTAGATGTTACTATAACTTTATCAGAAGTTACAAATCTAATAGTCTTACTAGATTTTAAATATCATCATACTTAACATTACTTCACTACACTGTCTTATGCAGATAATATATGTTCCAGTATAAATTATGAATTTAGATCCTTTCTAAGAAAACACAAAGACATTTATTGGTGACCTGAAATCTATAAAAGCAGCTGGCTTTTTCACCATCTGCTGTGCTGCCCACCCTTACACCCAGTGAAGTAAACCTGTGCTCAGCTTTCTGCTCCCAAATTCCACTCTCTGTGCTGCCCCTTACAGCTGTGCCATGCAGTTCCTCTGGAACTATAAAGTACACCAACCACCCAACCACACTTGACAGTCCCAAGGAGCCATAAGTACACAGAAGTCTTTGCTTTTTATTCTTAACCATGGTATTTTTTTTTTCACCAGAGACAACTGAAAGGACTCTGGTGTTTTACAATCCTCATTCAAAGATTAGCAACAGAAACTATATCAAGAGCACTGGAGGGAAGGGGTGAGCACAAACACATTCTAAATATTTCAATTGGAATTCCTACTCCTCTGACTGGTCCAACTCTTATTAAAGGTCACAGCATCACCAAGCCAAGGTAAGTCCACATAAGGCCTAGTTAGCTTTTCCTTCCTGTGGTGATAATCTACACATTCAAACTGGCACATTCCATACTTCATATGTGATCTAGGCAGGAGTATAATCAGATCAGCGTAAAAGGCCCCACCAGCTCAAAAGCATCTCTTCCAATTGAGGGCTACTGGAAAGCAGCAATGTGCCAGGAAATCCCATTTGCCCCAAAATAGGCTTGATGAAATTCTAACTTTTCAGATTTAATTATTTGGGCTAATAAGCTATTTTTACAATTATAGAAAGTTCAGAGGTGGTCAATCTGTTAAGAATGCAGGGCAGATAGGAGATTGCCAAACAGACAAAATAAGAGCATTCCAGAGCGAGGAGCCAGCATAGGAAAAGTTATGGAGTTGTGAAATAGCATGTCATTCTAGGGAAAACCACAAGTAGCTTGAGGTTTGGGAGAGTGGGGTAATTTCTGTTGAGAAAGTAAGCAGAGGCAGATCTTGCTATAGAGTCTGGTTTCTGTCAAGACACTGAAGGATTGTAAGCATCAAAGTCCCTTACCCAGAATAACATGTTTTAAAAAGATTACTGTGGAAGCAATCACTTGGTAAGGGGATGGACTGTGAAGATGCAGCTAATCATTTCTCTAGGAGAGGTAACAAGGCTTTTAATTAAGGCATTGCCTATAAAAATTGAGGAAAGGATATTCTACAAAATGCCAATACAGACTACTGAAAATTTGTTACAGAAATCATACCAAACAGCAGTGGGTATTAGAAAGGGAGAGAGGAAAAAAAATATATAGATGTAATATATACACATAGAAATCATTTTGAAATCCTGAAGAAACTAAATTGCATTTTAAATTCTGTAAAAAATTTCCCAACAATTCAGAAAGAAACATTTTATATTCAACAGAATAGGAATAAGAGTTTTATATGCAGAAAATAGCTAGTCATATAGGAATATAATTCAGAGATATAAAAGCAGGCAAAATTTTCTCAGTTCACTTGAATATGCAGTTAGAAGTAGCTAAGCTAGGCTATGGATAGGATTCCAGATTCTCTAAAATTCTTCATAAAAAGTGTAATTAAATTAGAAGAAATAAAACAGGAATGAGTTCTCTTTGGAAAGCATATGATCTTGCACTGCATAACATAACGTGAATCAACAATCATTGCTGACTGGACTAAATTCCTGACAAGGCATGATCAGTGTAGACAGGATCTATGTCATAAAGGTTTCATAATCACCATAGCTAAAAGATAACTCACAAGAGAATTTAATGAAACAGCCATCAAAGGGGATAGAAGAGCAGGAGCATCATGTGAGAGAGTTACAACCACAATGTGAGAGCACCAGAAGGCATGAGACTCATTATGAGATGAGAAAGCATAACTGACCCATCACAAGACTCGGTCAGTGGGCTAAAGATCATTTAAGAAGGGACAGATCAGTGCATGGGAGAAAAAGGCAGAGTAGGCAAGATAGCCTACCCGACAGAGGTGACAGCCATGATTCAAAAAGTCCCAAAACAAAAAATGTTGGCATGGATGCAGAGGAATAGGAACACTTATACATTGCCGGTGGGACTGCAAACTAGTACAACCTCTATGGAAAGGAGTCTGGACATACCTCAAAGAACTAAAAGTAGAACTACCATTTGATCCAGTTATCCCACTACTGGTTATTTACCCAAAGGAAAAAAAGACATTCTATAATAAAGACATCTGCACTAGAATGTTTATAGCAGCACAATTCACAATTGCAAAGATGTGGAAACAACTCAAGTGCCTATCAATACACGAGTGGATTAAAAAAATGTGGTCTATGTATACCATGGAGTACTACTCAACCATAAACAGCAACAGTGAACTAAAACCTCTTGTATTATCCTGGATGGAACTGGAGCCCATTCTTCTAAGTGAAGTATCTCAAGAATGGAAAAACACGCACCACATGTACTCACCATCAAGTTGATACTAACTGATCAACTTACATATGGACATATGGAAGTAACACATTAATTGATCAACTTTCACGTGCACATATGGAAATAGCATTCATCGGGTGTTGGGCAGGTGGAAGCGGGGAGGAAGGGATGGGTAAATTCACACATAAGGAGTGCAGAGTGCATTTTCTGGGAGATGGGCACACTTGAAGCTCTGACTCGGGCAGAGTAAAGGCAATACATGTAACCGAAACGTCTGTACTCCCGTAATACTCTGAAATAAATAAATAAATAAATAAATAAAAATAAATAAATAATTTTTAAAAAAGAAAAAGAAACTAAAAAAAAAAAGAGTCAATGGACTAAAGATCATTTAAGAAGGGACAGAGCAGTGCATGGGAGAAAAGGGCAGAGCAGGCAAAATAGCCTACCCAACAGAGATGACAGCCATGAGAAGATACAAGGCACAAAACTAAGATATAGGCAACTAACAACAGACAGCACTCAAGATGGCAATATGTAAGAACTGGACATTCAGGGAGAAACAAAGAGGACAGTTTCCCTGCTCATTTGTTGCTTATTACAGGTCTGGTTTTGAGAGCATTGTGGGTGGATGAGTGGGTAGGGGAGTTATCCTTAAGGCTCCAATTGCAGGGAATTTTCCTATATTCATACACACACACACACACACACACACCCCACACACACTCTCTCACACACACTGCTGAGAGAAGTCAATAGCTGCTTTCATGATGCAGATTTCTTGGATGAGAGTTCCTGAAACAGACATTAAGAGTTTTACTTAGGTAAGAAAGACTACTACCAACAAGAATTTTAGATTTTATAAAAATATCAGGATGCCTCCTTCTTACATGCAGTCTGAGAGGACTAAACTGGGCTTGTTTCACCACATCGTGGAATACCACAAATAGAAAGTAGAAAGGGAAACATTCCAGGAATAGGGGGGGTTAGGTGTCCTCAAGTCATCCCCTTCTCTTTCATGATTTTTCATCCTTTTATCTCTCTGGAACACTGAGGTCTGTTTAGACACTGGAATTTTCTAGGATGATTTGGTCTTGGTATGGCTAAAGGTTTTATTAAACTCTTAATTTAAGTGAAAAAATACTTTTTTTTTCTGAAGTAAACATGCACTAAAATACTAAATGCAAAGAAAAGGAAGACATAGGCATAGGAGAAGCCCTCCTTTTTGGGAAAAAGTCTAGTGAAGGAATTTCATTCCAGTGCACTCTGTTGGGCAATGGATGGTTAAAGGCCACCCCAAATGGAAAGTGAGATTAGTGGTACATACTAGTAAAGTACTATTCACCCCAGACACTGAGGACAACTTCTCCCACCCACCCACCCCTTGGCTTTAGTGGTAATTCCCAAAACTAAGTACCAGATTAAATAAAAGGAAGTATTTCTCCATGATATAAATACTGTACATGGATTTTGTTACACAGATCATAAAAAGACTAGAAAAATAAGAAAAAAAATATATATACACAAGTTTTAAGATGGCACCCTGACAGTGGGTTATTGAGGGAAATTAGACACATGTAAGGTTTATTACCTAGTTAAAGGCAAAAACGAGAATAAAAGCACACAGCCCATGATGACACTGTCAGAAAGACAATTAGGCTAAATGGAACAATATGACAGTCCACATGTTTGTAGTGATGATGTTAAATAAATATTTTATGTTTAATTAAGCTTTTAATGGATTTCAGTAAGATAATTTTTAAAAAATGGACTCAAGCTTTTGTGGATTTTCAAAATTCAAGTATCAAACCAAGTGTAAATGCAACTTCTATCATTGTAGATTCTTTGCAACTAAACTTTCTATACCCTTGACCTTCAGTCTCATATGATTGACAATGGTAGCAAGTAGGTATTTCTGCATAGAATTTCTTCCTTATTCTCAAAAGTACAATCTCTCTACTGAATTATGCAACACTGATGAATTAGTTTTAGTCTAATGAGGTCTCAACTTGAAAGAAGTTAAATAACTGTAGCTAATGGCCCCTAGAAATAACAAGCCTTCACCCAGTAATTGGGTTTATAAATTGAACATATAGGCATTAAATGCCAGTTGTGTCTGTAGGCCCAGCTGGGTGTTGCGAGGAATAAAATGAATGTATGATAAGATTCCTGATCACCAGATGTTTACAATCTATTTGAAAATAAAGTCACATGCTGAGGATAGGGATGAATGACCACACAAAGGGTTAGGGAACAAAGAACTGTGAAACAATATGAGGTAAAAGAGTTCTGGGGAGGTATGATTAATAGCGATGGGAACAGCTGAGAATACCTCTGCTGAGGAAGTTGACTTGAGCCATGCATGAAATACAAGTAAGATCTGCAAAAGCAGCAAAAACGCCTCAAGCATAGAGAACCCTACAGCAAAGGATATTGTCAAGAACCACCAGAGTAAATTTAGGGAATAAGGAGGTAGATAACTGGCCTTTTGAATTTGAGAGGTCAGTGTGGTAAATCTGGAGATAATCTGGAATGTTTTTAAACTCGGGGACTGATTATGTCATATTTTTGAATCATTCAAAATAATTTAGATTTACTCTGTAGGTAGCAGGCAACATTGAAGTTCTTTTTGTTTGAATTGCCTACCTTACTTCAGTCAAAAAATTCCAATTTGATTCATAAGGGAAAGTCTGTCCCTTGCCAGAATGATTTACTGATTTAGTGTACAGTTGGTTAAACAAGGCACATACAGAATTGCCCTAGGGGAAGCAGCACTTTCACACCTTTGAATTAGCTAGGGATGAAGAGATGTGTAAAACAGTGTAGCTGAATTCTCAGTAGAACCCAAGCATGTGCAGAAATTTACAGCCACCAGCAACAATCTCACTTTACAACAGTCAAGTCCTTGGGGACTAGTCTCATGTCTAATTTTAGACTATCCTTACTTCTCAGTTCAGTGCCTGGTCACTGCCTATAAATGCTTGTTGATTGACTAAATGAAAAATATAGCCCATGTTAATAATGTCTCTGGAAATTATGTTAAGTTGCTGAAGCTATTTTCTACAAGCAATGTGATATAGCATAAAGAAATCAGGGTTTGAAAGCAGATAAACTTGACTCAGCCACTTTTTAACAATATGGCATTAGACCAGTTACTTCTCTAAGCAACAGCTTTCTTTTTTGTAAAATAGAGGTAACAATGCTAACTTGAAGAGTTGCTGTGAAGACAGACATTTTAAAAACTTGCCTACCTTAGTGTCTGATGATATAATGTAATAAAAAATTCAACCTATGGTACATAGTATTCTGATGTTAGTCTTTTATTAGTGATTGAAGAATTATAAAGCTAAGTAAAATAAAATTACTTTATTATTATATTCTATCTTATTTATTAATTCTAATAAAATTAGTGCATGAAATAAAATTAGAAACCTTATATTTTTCATTATTATTATTTCATGTTTTCAAACAGCATCTGTCTTAAAACAACTTACTATATTTTGACTAATTAAATAATGTATTGAATATCTACTATATTTTACTATAAAATTATGCAAGTCTAAAATTCAGAGTCTATATTATCATTACAATTAAAATGTATGCAGAATTACTCCCATCTTATTATAAATTAGAGGACAGAATGACTCTGAAAACTTCTCATTTTCAATCTGCTGGTCCTGTTCACTATATGCCCTTTGAATTCCAAATATTCTATTTCTTGTAAATGTTTTCATACATTTTAAAATAGAACACCAAGGAGTGTGCTAAACATACATTTATAGGTACACACTGCAATAAACCTTAATGTTCTAGCTTCATTAAGAAGAGCTGCTATGACCTTATATTTATCTGGCACAGTACTGGCATTTATATTGATATTTAACTATAACTTAAGAGTTATATATAGTAACTCACTTTTCCCCCAATGTTATTACATACATCATCAGGTTTGGACATTTACCAAATTCACATTACAACATGGCTTATGGTAGCACACTTTTACAACCTAGAGTAGCTGGAGGCATTATTAATGAAATTACACCCACAAATCGTGTCTTTTAACAAATACAAAAAAAGTATGCACAGTTATAAAAAAAAAATTGTATCTATAGTATCAACCAAGTTATACACAACAGTGTAAGTATAGTACCTCAGGAAAACAACACAAGCCACAAAATTCTCCAGCCTGAATTAGTTCAATTCCACAGAAATGGTTTAGATAAATATGAAATTACTCTATCTATTTCTCACCACTGATCAAATGTTAGCATTATTTCATGCTAGCAAGCCATTTAAGATCTCTCTCAGTAAACATTTTCAACCCAAGAGCACTTATTATCTCTCTGTCTATCTGGCCACCTCTCTGTGGACCCATCCATCCATCCTTGAAGTCAAACAAATAAATATGTTGAGTACCTACTATGTGCCAGGCATTCTGCTAGGCTCCAGTGATGCCAATGTTTACAAGACAAATATTTTCTCTGTTTTCAAGTTGCTTACAGCCCAGTGGAAAAGAAAGGAAATGAATAAACAGACAAATAAAAATATTGCAAGTTATGATAAGTCTTAAGAAAGAAGCAAACAGAAGGCTGGAGTAGAGATCTACATTAAATACAGTAGTAAGGCAAGGCTGATCTGAGAAGACTTCCTTCAAGTGGGGACATAAAGGACGAGAAGAAAGAGCTTTGCTTACTTGGGTTGCAAGGGCTCTTTACAGACAGAGGGACAGCATATGGCAAGAATGCTTGGGCAAGAAATAGCTTGACGTGTTGGAGAACCTGAAAGAAATGCAGCATTCATTTTATTTATTCAACAAATAAATATGTGCGTATGTTTCACAGTCTTTTGGTTGAAGTGTTCTTTTTTTCTTCTTCTTAATTAAATAGAAAGAAACTGCATTAATGCATTAATTAAAGTAGAACATTTTGCTCAAGCATATATTTCTGGCTGACCTTCAACTATTGTAGAAATGGCACTTAAGCAAGCCTTACCAAAATGATTAAATGAATAAAAGATAAAAGTACTTAAGATGGGAGAGGAGAATATAATTTCTACCCATTTCTTCAAAGAATCTTGCAAAACCATTAACACCATGCTTTGAAATTACATATTCTTTGTGTAAAAGAAATGAATTAAATTCTTCATGAAAAAAGCTTCATTTTAGGCTTGAGATCAGTCAGAGGCAAAGAAAAATAACTAATATTCAAGCAGGAAGTATTTCAAATTAAACGTCTGTAAAGAGCAGGAAAATGCGTTTAGCATGCAATCAGTATACTTAATGACTTAACTATAATCAGCTAATGCTTAGCTGAGGAAAATATGCATCATAAAACATGATCCACTTAATTACATTAAGTAATGTTTAATCATTAAACATTAATGAGTAAATCATTACATTGATAATGGAAATTGTATCGACTACTTTAAATATAGTGGTATATTGATTCCATAAATCTGATCCCCGAATTGTACCAACTTATTTGACCTCAGCTATGCCACTCTTTTTGTGTGTAATTTGTGTGTTTAGGTACAAAGTAAATTTTTTGAGGTATTATTTTATAGGAAAATAGGAAGGGACCTATCATAACAGCATCAACTTACTTCCACTGACACATAGATACCTCTTCTGAAAGATACAGTAATTCTGTAAAATACATAACAACATTGATTTAACTATAATGTGATATTCATTCATCACAAGCATTTTTTCATAGAAATAAATCACTCTACTTCAAACACCAGAAACATAACTCAAATCAGTGATTAAGAGTCCTCCAAGGAGTGGGTTAAATGCAGATCCCCAGGCTCCACTTCTAGAGAGTCTGATTCAGTTAACTCCGGAGTAGAGTCAAGAAATTCACATTAACAAATACCTCATATATTTCAGACACACGTGGACTATCAATGGCCTGCACTTTGGGAAATGCTGCTTTTCAGAGCCTGGAAAATCTTAAGAAGTTTTTTAACATACACTGGCCTATTTGCTCGGGAATCTCATGACAGAATACTTACCACTTAATAAAAACCAACATTCAAAATTGTTGGCTCCTATTTCCTTCCGACCCATCAAAGAGTAAGAAGTATCTGTCCTTTACTGACACAGTTACACCACGACTCATAAGGAACTATAGTGAGAAACCAGTTAGATCAAACACTATTCATACCACGAGTGGAGCTGGAAAATTCTCTACCCTGTTTTACCCAAGGTAAATGTTAGAGGACCAAGTTTCAACATTCCCATCTAAATGGTTTAATGTAGCACAATGCATTTTGCACTCAATATTCAACGCATGTTTGCTGAACTGCATTAAGAAAAATAAATTTAATATTGGAAATGACATAGAATTTGCATGCAACAATTAGATGTAAGTGTTTGACTTTAAATAGAGGCCAAACTTGAAAATACACGGCCAAATTACAAAAACATCAGCTGCACAGATAAAAGTGAGAACAGAGTCCACATAGAGTTTATTGCAAGTTCATTTCTATCTACACTTATGTATGGGTTTACCAAATATATTATGAGACGTTACCCTAATAAAATTGAAAGCAGACCATAGATTTCCAGAGAGTATATACTTAACAAGACACAATCTATTTGCTGACACCTTAACAACAGTTATGAAGATTGCCTCTTGTTGTATCTTTATACTAAGGAAACATTTTATTTTAACTTGTAGTAGACATTTGAAGAGTACACCACCACAGTTTATGGTGGGGGGAAGGCACAGTGGGCAACACAGAGAGGGATTTAGTTCCTCAAAACATCTGTAGCTTCTCTGTATTTATTCCTATTATATCACATATGCTTCCTTCTTGACACTTCATGCAAGGAGTCATGCGAGCCTAATAAAAATGACTTAGCAGTAAATTAAATGAAAAAAATCTAGACATTAATGTTATTTCTAGATGTGCCCTTTAAAAACCCTTACTATGCCTGATTCCAAACACTTAGGCAAATTAATGGCTGCCAGATGAAGTGTATAATGCTTGAGGACACAGTCAGGTTTAAGCATGGTTTGCCTTTGAATGATCCTTTCTATTCACTCACCGTCTTCTGTATAATTAATAGCCACTCTCCCAAATCACATGCCAATTAATGAGATGTAGATAAAGGCTTAAAGGTCTGTACTGCAATTCAGTCTTAATGAAAGTCAATATCCTTTTGCCAAGAAAGCTCAGATCACATTTGGCTTTCACAGATAATTAGGAGAGTTTTTATAGACCCAAATAGTAGCAGTGACTGGTAAATATTAGATCTTTTAAATAAATGCCATATTTAGCCAGAAAAACAACAGTTAGAAGTTACTTTTCAATTTCTAATTGAAGTTACTTTTCAATTTCTAAGTTTTACTTTTCAAATAAATCTGTTTTATTATCTTCACAGGATATTTAAAAGTAAACAAGATAAACACATATATGCACATATCTATAATTGTATCACATAATACTTTTTATCAAGTATTATATATTCATTTGAAAAACAGTCTTCATTCATATCACTTGATTCCTCTTGCATCAAATGTTAACTCTTTAGACATGTAAAAAGGCTCACCATTAACTGATTCCATCCAACTTCCTTCAAACTCTTTCTCACCCTATATAAATGTGGCATGGGCACATTAAACCACAGAGTCTGTGAGATAAGTATATTATTTTTATTTTACAGATGAGGATACTCAGGTCAGTTGAGGAGTGAAGTCTGATTTTAGACAAGGGCCTTTGATTATAAGATGAGTGTTTTTTCCATTACAACCCTGCTGCTCTAAATTGGTTATATAAATAGAAGATGGTCAGAATCATTCATTTATTGCCTTCTTAAACTGCTTTAGACACAGGTAACACTAGACACACTGAGACCCTACACAAGGAGTCCTTTGACTTTAAGTATAAAGTTACTTACTTTACAGTATCCCTAGTGTAGATGGGACAACCTGGTCACTGAGAAAGAAAATAAAGTCAGGCATTGGCTTCCTTCTTATTGTTACCTCTTAGTGACTTTTCTCATTCCCTTTACAAGGCCAGAACTAAACTCATTTCAAGAAAACTCATCCTTAAATAGGTTAGACTCTTTCCCTCAAGTAGACACTGGATAAAACTGGAAATTTTTATAGAACTACAAAAGCCCTTATTTCATAAAAACCTGCTGAATTCGCAGTCTCTATAAAATCCAAACTGTGATTTCATGGGTATATTTTTGGAATCTTTCAATTTTTGTGCCTCTAAAATGTGCTTAAACAAAAATAAAAGTATTGTTTGTTTATTATTAAAATTTTATTATTTTATTAACATCTTATTATCCAATTTAATGCTCATAGACCTATGACATGGATCTTATATTGTCCTCATTTTCAGATGACCACTCAAGCTTAGAGAGATAAGGGTTATCTGGCAAGTATGTTGAAGAGACAGAATTCAAACTTGTGCAGTGCAGCAAGTTTTACACAATGAACTACCTGCCTGTTGAACTGTGCACTGAGAAATGAGACTTTATTTTCATTCACCAATCATTTACTCTGTTCCTGTTATGCACAAGGCACTGAATAGATTCCAAAGATAAATTTATTTGGATCAACAGATTAAATAAAAGAAAAATATTCCACACTTTGCTTCCACTAGACAAACACTCCTCGACATTTCAACAGCTATTACTCTCAAATCATTTGGTATTTCTAATACATTTAAAAAAACTTTTTCTTTAATGGCCTACAATACAAATACAGAATACTACCCAGAATAAAGCATGTTGTTAGGAATGTTAGGATGGAGCTTTACATCTTCGCATATGTGGACAGAGCTCCCCTTATCAAAATATGTTTCTGATGGATAGACTCCAGAATGTGTGGAATATGAGAGTTACTCAGTCAACTATTCCTCACCTAATAGCTTTTAAAACAAGAATTTAAGACTCTGGTCTCACTGACTGAAATGTTGTTTTTTTTTTACCAGCAAATTTATAACGTAGCAAATAGTCGATGAACTAATATTTTATAACATAAAAAAAATATTCTCTGGTGACCCAAAATGAGGCATCTCCACAATTCCTTTCCTGTTGCTGCAAAGAATAATTACTGAAGAAGAATACATTTGGCAAATGTGAAAAGACAATAATCCTTTATCAAGTATATGTCAGAAATCAGCCACCTCCCCGCTATTCCAGCTTTCTTTTGGAAACCTGTCAATTATCTCATTCAAGGAAAGGTATGAAGAAAACTTTTCTTTAATGATTCACAGAAGCCTTGTCTCAATATACAGCGTATCTAAATGGAGTAACCTCAAAGAGTACTGTAGCACCAAAATAACATGTGATAACTAAAATCGAAGAGTTCACAAAGAAAATTGAATACAATATTTATTTAACCACAAGGACTGACAGTTAATGAAAACTTTTGATCAGCTACATGTCAAACAACCTGTATTATAAATAAAGGTAATTTGGAAACTGCAATAAAATGAGAAAACATGTGACAGTGTCACAGATTTTAAAGCTGGCAAAGTCCTTACAATATATTTAGTCAAAATCTGCTAATTTTACAGATGACAAGTCTAAGTTCTAAAACATCCTTCGCCCAAGATCAAGTGGCATCGTAGGCACTTAGACAACTTTTGAATGAGTGAATGAGTGAGTGAATGAAGTGGCTTTAAGGAGCAGGTGAAATACTAACACCAGGTAGTAAATCCTCTGCTGCTAGAGCACCAATGGATATACGTTATTGTCTTCTAGCATTTAATTTCAATGTGACATTTTCATGAATATATTAAGATTATTAGCAAAAATTTTGCTTATTAGAGCAATTGTATATTGATGTATACAGACATGGATATAGGAGTGAACAAAGTAGATATACAGCCGTGAACAAAGTAGATTTAAAAAATTTTCCTATCATGAGTTTATATTCTATGAATTTTCTAAAAGAATAATCATAATCACAGTCACTTAAATCTTTTACCAGCAAATTGAGATGAGAGCTACTACCTTTAACTAAAAAGACATAGTTGCAACAGAAATATATATATCAGCAGAGATGATTCCTGGCAGGTGTGTAGCCTGGCAGCCTGACAGTTTTTAGTACCTACCACCCGTCTTTGATCTCTCCACCACACACACACACAAAGATGCACATACACATTCACACACATACACATGCTCTCACCACATACTCCCACACACTGAAATACACACACACACTCAACACACACACATGCACACTCATCTTGTATTGTGCAGCTACCAGCAGTGGCATCTACCTTTCAACCTGCAGCCAAGAAAATGCTCAAAGGCCTGTGCCCTGATGACAAAGTAAAAGGCCCTGATGACAGGGACCACCACAGTTCACTGTGTTTAGAATGGTAATAAGGTAGATATCCACATAGCATTCTCATAAGGCACTTAAAATGTTTTTAATTAAAAATAAACAAAAGTTCCAATTGGTAGAAATGAAAGGCTATACATAATTCAACCCATAAATGATTCAACCTATATATTGGGTTAGCAGACTAAATATATTTTAATAAGATATCTGTATTTGAATGACAGAAAACAGACAGGGAGAGAAAAGGAAAGATCAAGAACTTTTTGTGTTTTCAGTCACAGCTCTGAAAGTGAAAAAAAAAGAGATTTACATTGTGAGCAGCTTCATAGCTCTAGAGTTTGTACAGGAAGGAATAAAGACTCTTCATATTAATTTGAATTTTGAATACACCAGAATTATTAATAACCTGCCTTATGTCAGTAATTAAGATCTAGAGTCATTAAGATTCTGTACATACTATTTGCTATACACAGAGGGAAAAACTGTCCTAAATAATTCAATCCTAGATTGTTAAATAGTGGCTGTTGAAATAAGAAGAGATGGGACTATGCACTGTTTCCACCTGGGAATCCCAAACAGAAGAGAGATACATAATACTGGCAGGGATGGATTGAGAGCTATTGGAGTCTTACACCTGGATGCACACTTGGGCTATGCTAACCCCTAGTTCTGGGGCAAGTTATAGAGTTACCCTCTTCTCTTTCCTGGACCACCTTCACCTTCTCCTACCTTCTCCCTCCCTGTTTAGGCAAGAGCACAATTGATGGGACAGAAGATGCTAGGGTGGCAGGGTGGGAATTTAACCTTATCCAGTGGCACACCTGCTCTTCTATGAAAATGTATATATTCAGGGTCAAATCAGACCTGCAGTCAGTTACTTAGGATCACACGGCCAGCAAGCACTTCAGAGTTTCTTCTCTGAAAACAGCTTCCAGCCCACATAGAAAGCCTGGCTCCTGAGAAAGGAGAAAAACCATGATCCCATTCCCATCCAGCACAAAATTCCCTGATGTCCATGCAGTGGGCTGGAAGGGGAGGTTACCCACAGTGACCATTCCTAACTCACACGCACCCTTCTGAGAGGTGAGGATGGAGAAAGTGAGTACTACCATGCCTTAGAAAGCTCTCATCAAAAATGAATTACAGAGCACATACACACACACACACACACATACATATACATGCACACATGCACACATACACACATACGAATGCAATACACATGTACACACATACACATGCACACATATGCACACACATACACACAGTTCTTAGAGTTTTGTAAAGGAAACAAAAACTAACGGTATATAGGACCTAAGATCAGCTGAACTAACACCGTAGAAGAAAATGAAAATGTGGATTTTCTGAGTCAAATAACATCAGTCACATGATGACTAAGGGCAAGTAACACCCAACAGGAGGTTGTAGACTCTGTACAGTACTGCTCTGGGCTTCGTCCCAAACACAACTAAAAATAGGTCGATTTAACTGCTGAATAGAGGGCTGCATTGTGAAAACAGCAGAAAATTGACTCCTCAATGTCATCTGCTAGTTATTTTCCCACTGCATCACACTTCACTAATATGTTAATAGTACACACTGTGACCAGAATAGTGTCAAATGTTATACCAATCCCATGACTGACAACACAGAAATTAGACTACGGGGCTGCTCATCCTGGCTTTGACACTCAAGTGTCATGGCCAAGTCATAACCTTTCATTTAGCTTCTTCGTTTACAGAAAAAGAAATTGAAAAATGGTTGTCATGCATATCTTAAGAATTAAGTGAGCTATCAACCAAGGTAGTAGAAGAAAATAGTTTCATAAACATCAAAGGCTTTAGAGACATAGGGTATTTGCAATAGCTATTATCTACTTCCTTAGCCTGAGAAATAAAATAAGGTCATATTTCTCTTTAATAACCAATAGGTGTCTAGCCCTTGGCTCAATATAGAGGTCATATGTCTCCATAACACCATAGTTTTGCTAGATTGATTATAAGTAACAGTCAATTCTGGTCATTCTGACCTCACCACTAGAGCTGAAACCCCGTAAGTCACCTTGAGGTTCCTGGAAACCACCTTGAAGTTAGCAGAACTCTGGCATCAGAATACACAACACAAACTTACCCTCCCTCCCAAACTGGCTGCTCTGGAATAGGCTACCAACAACCAAGGTAAGTGCATCTTAGATCACAATCCATGTGTTCTAACCTCTTACAGAGTCAATTGATCCTTCTAGATAGTTCCCCTCTTTCTGCTGCAGTTATCATTTGAATACAATTCTTGAAGCCAGAATTCTGCCACCAAACTAATATGTACAAAAAAGCCTGAGTCTAGAACCTTGATCTCACCATCAAAGAGGAGGAATCAGGATTTCTTTGCTCGACTAGAGAAGGGAGGCTGGTGAGGTTGGAGGACAGGAAGCAGGGAGAGTAAGGTGGGGCTGCAAGTGCACACAGGCATCAGCCCACGCAAGATCTCACAGGCTACAGAAAGGAGTTTGGTTATCTTGTGTATTATGGGAAGCAACCAAAGAGTTTTCAGCAGAGGAGTGACAGGTCATATTCATAATCAGAAAAAATAAATACAGCTGCAAATCAGAGAACAGCTTTGATGAATTAGGAGGCTTTTGTAATCTCTCTGGTGACAGATGATGCTAGCCTAGATGAAGGTGTTTAGAGGGATAAGAGAAGAAGCAGATATACTGGAGACATTTAGCAGGCAATATCAACAAGACTTGGGGAAAGATTAAATTCAGGGAGTGAGAAAGGGAGAGAGCTCACGAATGACTCAAGTTTCTTATGTGCAATTGGCTTGGTGGTAGTAGCATTTGCTGAGATCAGCGGAGCAAAGGCAAGGGTTAGTGTTGAGGGTTATGCATTCAGTTATGGCAGTGTTGAATTTGACTCTTGATTAGAGTGATTCCTTTGAAATGGAAGAACTGTTATGGAAGAGGGAGAAAAGTAATTGATAATGGAAATTTTCTAAGAGGGCTAGGGATACAGAAAATAAAACTCAGAAGCAGGGATTGGTATAAGGTGAGCAGGACCCCTCTTATACATGTAACTAGGGAGAAAGTTGAAAGGGCAGCTGCAGATATGGATAGTTTCTTGGTTTTGGCTGAGGGAAGGTGAGTTCCAAATGATGAGTTTTATTTTCTTTTGGATGGAAGAATTAGAGTCAACTGTAGAGAATGAGATGGGCAATAAAAGTTTGAAAATAGAGAAGGTTTGAAAAGTTCTTGAAAGTTAAAAAATATATATATATTGACCAGAGGAAAAAAGTACAGTGTTATGCAAATTGAAGTCAGGTTGTTCTTTTATAAGAAAATTAGGGCTTAAAGGGAGTTGTGATATAGAGTTCAGTGTTAATGAAATTGTAGACCATGGGGTAGAAATCTATATCCATATCTATTTCTATCTATCTGTATGTATGTGTCTCCTTGGTCAAAAAGGAAGGGAAGCAAGAAACAGAGTAGAAAATAGTTGAATAATTATGCAGACAGAAAGAAAAAAAAAACCTGTAATCAGAGAAGGGATTATCTGAGGTAGTGTTTAAAATTAGGAACAAAGAGAGATGAGGAAATCCTGGAATGGTTTAGGGTTTTTGGGTGTCAGAGAAAAATTGCCATGTCTAAATGTATGTTGTGTACAGTGTGCTCAGATATTAAATGAAGGAATAATCACAACTGGCCATCATTCCTTAAAAGTGGCTAGTAAGTGATCTGAAATTTTATTCTCAAGTGAAAAGGGTTCAACTTGAAAAGTTCACACAATTTTGAGGAATAATTATCTCTATATTGCTGTGGTTTCACATAAAACTATTTTAAAGAGATAATAGGCCAACGTGAGCACGCTTTTTATTCTCTCTTAACTAAAACACTTTTATCACTATTACATACCTTCCCTGCTTTTACTGACTTTATATGTTGGAATTAGGGAAGTAAGCACTTTGAGCAACTTTAGCAGTGTCAGAAATACTGAATTTAAAAAGGAAAGGAAGGAAGCAATTACCCCTTTTGGTGTATTCCATGCATTAGCTGTAATTTCCATTGCCCATTTTCTGAAAATTCATGTCTGTACCATTTATGGTGAAAAGCAAGTCAGACTTGCCGCAATCAACCAAACATTCCAATTCAAGTCACTCTGGGAAGAATTTCAACTCAGAACACACTGCAGAAATTTTCTACTGGTTTGATCATATCCACTGGTGGACACAACATTCAGAGTAGCTTGAAAAATAAATCATAATTTGATAACTCAGAACACTAGACACAAAGTAAAATAAATACAAGGGCAGTCCTTTATAACACTCTTTCCTATTTATGCTAATATTTGGAGTAGGGTGCATATAAAATGTTTCCAAAAATCTGTCCAATAGATTGCAGAAAAAGTAAAACCTAGCTCACTTTTTAAATAATGAAACAAATTCATTATTTTAAAAAATAATAGTACATAAAACAATTGATTTACTAAAACAATGCCAATGCAAAATTTCAGATTTACCAAATCATCAGAGATTATTACATTAAGAGTTTTAAAACTTTTAAACTAATAAAACTAATTAAAACCAGAGTTATAGTTTAATGATCTTTTTCATAATTTCCATTTTCTCATGTACTCAAGTAAAATGTCCAAATCCTTGCTCACCTCACTACAGTTGTCTTTTTTAAATGATAAAAATTTAAATTTCCTGAGCCATTCCATAAGAAAACATATCAATCCTTGAATTTGTTTTATTTATTAAAAACTGTACCAAGTGCTAAAATCCCAGCATCAATGACCATTTTAATGAGTATCAGGAAATAAATACTTTGGAGACACTGTTTTCACCATGTTAGGTCTGGCCAAAAAACTTTAAAGATCCTCCAAAGTTTGCGAGATCAAATTTCTTTCATTCAATCATATTTAGTGAGTGTCTGCTATATGCCAAACCCTACCCACCCTTTTGTAGACAAAGTCAAACGGAGAGAGAAGCCTGTTATGCCAGCAGAGTCTCAGGGCCATGTTGGAAAGATACACCAAGTGCTTTGGGAACAGAAAGAAACTGGGCAATATCCCGGTCTGGAGGGTAGGAAAATTCTACTTGTAGGGTTCCAGAAAAGCCATTTCTAACTTCACCAAATGGTCTTCTGTTATCATAAAACAAATTTAGTCTATTCAGTGTTCTCAGGATTAGGGATTTTCTAAGATTTATCTGAATAATATACTCAGCACCAGAAATGCTTAAATTAAACACTCAACACTACTTAACTCTGGGCAATGCAACAATCAAATATGATATCAGAGAAGTTTTAAAGTGCGGACGTTCAAAAAAGAGAGACATCATTTTCAATAGGAAAACAGGACCTTAAACTGTAACAAAATGAACATGCAAAGTAAAAACTGTAATTGAAGAAAAATTTCAAAATTATTATAGTTCTCAATACAATTAAGTCTAAAAATGCTATCTATGGAAACCACGTACTTATAATGTTGCTTCTTTAGTTGCATATTCAAACTGAATAACAATGAACTCACCTATTCCAGATCATAAAATAAGATTGGAATGGTTATTCCTCCCTATTTAACAATATTGAAATTGACATGTTTTACATATTTACAAGCAAATTAAGAATTTCCTTGCTCTACTAAATTATAATAAATATGAATGTGAAGAAAATAGAGAAAAGAGTACTTGTTTTAAAATTTTTATTCATAACATTAAAATTTCAAGATGCAAACCATAAATCAAAAAACAAACTACAATCCCAGAGGTAGCTTTAGGAAATGTGAAAGGAAAGTACAAAAAACAATAATATTCTGTGATGTTGATGTATGTTGTTATAAACAATGTTTTTTGCTTAGAAAGCAAGTAACAAATTATTATTGGAATATTGTGATGAGAGCAACATCTTTCTAGTCATTTGACCAATATTAGTTACATAGCTACTAGATAAAGACATGTAAAAAACTGAACAAAGATAAATAAAAATTAAAATCTTGTTCATGACAAGATTAACATCTAGCAGTAACTATAACATTAGCATAGAAACCAGTATATGAAGCAAAATATGCAAATTATCACATGAGAAAAATAAATATATGAGCGTGCAAATGGACTAAAGAGAGCACATTCTGTTGGAGTTTATCCAAGAAGACTTCATTAAGAAGGGCAAGATTCAAGCTGAAATTTGAACGAAGAGTACAATTTGCTATGTTTAAGATAACTAACTAGAGTGACAAGTCATTTATTTAGGCTAATAGGAAAATATTGAGCCCTGTAACTTATTCTTTCAGGGATTAATCTTTATCAATTTTTTGACATTCAAAAGTAATCTCTCTCTAAAAGAAATTGCTTCTCATACAATTTATCCATGTAACAAAAAACACTTCTACCCCGTAAGTCAATTGAAATAATAATAATGAAAAAAAAAACTGCTTTTCTACCTTCTTTAAAAGAAGGCATTAAACACAGTTTAACTTGCAGATTATATGACTTCTAATTTGTATTGTTACAATTCCATCTTCTATTTACTTTTGATCTCCAGCAGATCACCTACTTCTAACTACACCTCTTTTCTTGTTTTTTTTTTCTTTCCTTTTTTTTTATGGGTAAAGAAACAAGACAGTAACCTTGTTAGAAAAACAGGGAAACTTAAGAATTAATACAGTCTATATGAAGGATAAGAAATGAAGTTCATATTTTACTCTGAAGTCTTTGTGATAGATACCTTGGAATCACAGTGCCTTTTTTGGTTTATTGTTGATTCTGCTTTGCAGGTCAAAAATAATTGTCTCTTATCTTGTTCATAAGTGGGATTTCCCTGAATGAAGAACCAGCAGTAAAATGATATTTAATGGATTTTTTAAAAATTTAACAAAAGTATATAAGGTACAAATATTTTCAAAGTGACCTGGAAAAAGTCTTTGTAATGCAAGTTTGGGACAGCCATTTGATAGCAGCTTCTCTGCCCACTCAATCTAAGCAATGCTTTCTAGTCCAATCTCCTCCTTCCTACATATAGTTCCCAGTCATATGTCCTACTCCAGAAAAAAGCCCAGCAAAAAATAGGCTTAATTATGCACCATTAGAAGAAATCTGCTGTGGCTAATTAGAATAATCAACCAAGACTTTCACCTAAATATGTGCAGACAACCAAGAATCACCAGATTCCCAAGGAGACATGAACAAGAAAAAACAGGAAAAAATGACAATTCAAGATAGAGAAGAAAACTCAAACACACAAACTAATAATACCCTAATATTCAAGAAGGATATTGACGATTATTGAAAAATAATTGGATGTTCTGAAAAGAAGCAATCAGGGAATATTAAAAATATCTAAAAATTTAAAAGATCGTCAATTTTAAAAATTAATAGAAGGTCTAGAACACAAAGTTGACAACATTGGACAGGACGTTAACCTGAGAAGGAGGAAAATATGAAAGAAAAGATAAAATAGAGAGAGGATCAACACAGCAGGCAAAAGATCTGACCAACAGGATTTATTTCAGAAAAGAAAGAGTGGGGAAAAAAAGATGGAGGGGAGAACATATTAAAGGAATAAGAGGAAAAAAAGAAACCCAAATCCGAAGGGCACAAGTGTTTACACTGCAATGAGTATGAACCTAGGACACCTAGACACACATCAAAATTTTAAGAGCATTGAGGATAAAAAGAAGAACCCAATACCTCCTAAGGGCATGGAATACAGGAACTTGATTTTCAGACAATCAGATTGTCATCAAATGTTTCATCACCAACAGGAGGTAACAGAACACAACTGAACAATACCTTCAAATTCTGAGGAAAAAAGATTTTAAACCTAGAATTCTACAATAAACAAAATATTAATCAAGTGTGAGGAAAGAAAAAAGATATTTTCATACTTGCAGGAATTCATTCAGCTTACCTGCCACACACCTTTATGTGTCAAATATCTGAAGATATACTTTAATAAGGAAGGAAAGGAGGGAGGGAACGAGGAGGGGGGGAGAAGGAAAAGAAGAAAGTCAGAGAGTAAGGGGGAGAGGAAGAGAGGAGAGAATAGTAAAAACTAAAACAAAAACCAAGTGACAGGAAATGATATCCAGGAAAGAATGAAAGCAGATCCCTTGGTGAGAGCTGCGCAGGCAGCCCAGGAACAACAGATCCAGATTTGAGCAAGAGAGTGGAGGGCTCCAGAAAAGGTCTCCAGGGAAAAGAGGGATACTTAATTTTGATATAATTTGGTTAAAATCTGTGCAAATAAAAGTTATTATGTGAAAATTACAGCTCCAAAACAGTCATTTAAAAACTTTATTGAAGAATATATAGGGTACTCTATAATTTTCAGTCACTCATTGTTCATCTGCTAAAATCTCAAAGAAAAGCTTGTCACATACTTTTAAAAAACATAAACCAAAAAAGTATGAGAACAAAAGTAGAAAAATTCCGAAGATGAAAAACTCAGAAAAGTTTAAATCCAACTGTAAATTAATCAGAGGAACACATTGAACAGGAAATTAATTGGGTGATTCTTTAAAGATAAAATTTAAACTAATTTTCAATTATAAAAGATTATAAAATGTTATTCATTTAAAAATGAAGTCCTTATCAAGTTTCTAAATTTCTTACCATTCTATAATTTCTGAAGTACAGTTTATCTAACATGAAAATCAACTTAGCATTCCATCTTCTGTTATACAACTTATACTGAGGAATAGTTTTATTATTACTAGCCATCATAATTTTAATCTGATTCACAGAATAACAGCATGATGATGGATTGGTATATCTGAATATACCCTTGCCAAAATATCAAAGGATAGCATTAGAAAGAAGTACTGAATGTCAATATAACCTGTACAAAAATGCTTCTCAGCACAATTCTCCAAAATGTACAACAGTGCTATCATTTAATTTTCATTGGAAATTACAGATACTTTGATGTGTGTGGAACTGGTCTGAATTCTGCTTGCTAGCTGCTCTGCCATGTTGAAATAATTTAATGTCAATAAGCCTATGATCATCAATAGTCTACTGGAGACAATTTTTGCCTTCAGGGTTTGATGATTAATGATACAATATATTCCAAATACCCAAACCAGTGTCTGGCATATAGTAGATATTAAAAGCTACTTTCCCCCCTTCCTATCTCAGGAACATTTATCCTACCTTTATTGGTGTTTCCAAGGCAACTACCACAGCATGCCAAAGAGCTTTCCCAAAGGATGCAAAAGATACCTCTTGATCTGAACTAAAGTAGAAATAAAATGCTTTCTCAGGAAATAAGGCAGGCAAATTCTCTAAAGAAGAAATTGCAGAATTTAAAGAATAAAATGAACATTTTCACTAGAGGCATTCAGTAGAAAATATGAATCATCTAATGTGTTCAAAGACAGATTTTAAAATATAAGGGGAAATGTATATGATCAGAGGCAAATTACAAACTGAGGGCAATTATAATAGTTTTTAGGAAAGGCAAAAAAGTAAAAAAGATATATAAATGATAGAAAGGACTGGAATTTGCCAAACAGAAAAATAGCTTTAGGTATCAGGAGAATGCTGATGACATAAATAGCAGCTTACACTACAAGTATTTAAAGCAAAATTAATATAATTCTGTTTTTAAAATAATGCTGCTTATATAAATATATTAATACATATTTTAGTTATATATTAATAAGCAGCACGTCTGACCTATAGATCATAACAGATCTTAAACGTTCTCCAGGGTCTTCAAGGCCCAGTGATCAGTTTTTGTTATATCTGGTTTCAATTGCTTTTCCAACTAGATATTGCTCACCTCTCCTATCCAAACCCTCCAACCCAGCAGGAAAAGGGCTCTGTTTATTGCTCCAAGAGCTACACGCATTCTTTCCACCTTTACTCAATACAGATATTCCAGACTCCACCCTTCCTCCAACAGCAGTCAAGAAATAGCTCTTCCTTAAAACCTCCAAGCTGCTTCAGCTCTTTGTCCTTTACTTTCTCCCCTGAATGTTTATAGCTTCTTGTTGCCTATACCAATGTGGTACTTAGTTTAAAGCTTATTATGCTACACAGACTAATTGTGTCATTCCTTCCAGTGTACCCAGTACTTAGCAGATCTCAACAAATGTCTATACTGAAAAACAGTTAAGAGCAAAAAGTAGTTTATAGACCATCACTACATTATTTGCTAAAATAGATAATTTTATATATATATTATATAAAATATATGTATATGCAGAATGCTGCCTTTTAATTTATCTTTGGATATCATATTTTAAGAAAATGCAAATTACAAAGCCAAATACCTGCATAGATGGCCAATGGTTTAGACTGGTAGTGTTCTAAGTACACGGTTCTCCAGAATCTCTCCAGGGTTCATGTAGAGAGACATTTGGCGCCTTGTCAGGTGGGGCTCTGCTTTCTCATGCCCCCGACCAGAGCAGTGTGTTTTATAGACTGAATCATCAGGGAGAAAAATGACTAATTGTTTAGCTGTTATTATCTGCTGAAAATAATACAAAATTACTACATTCAATTTAAAAATGTGTGAGATTTTAAAATATTCTTAGAATACCCAAATGTATAATTGCGTGTGTGTGTGTGTGCTAGTTTAACCATCCTTTAATGGAAGTATATTTAAAAAATTATTTGCAAAGTTTCCAGGGTACTCTAACATATCTGAATATTATTTAATAATTAAACAGTATATATTTTCTCTGCTTTCTACTTTTACCCTTCCAATTGTTTCTAAAAAATTTTAGCCACAGAGAAAACATTATATGTTATTTCATGCACTAACATTGCACATTTGAATTTATAATAGATTTGACAAAAACTGTGAAAATAATATTGGCTCTCAAAATATAGAAAAATAAAAAATAAAAATATTACATTCATCCTCTTAGTGCATTTTCTACCTGATCACAGTTATTTATATAGACATATGTTGCTTAAATGTAATTACTCATATTGATACTCATTATTAAACAATAAAAGAGTAACTAACAGATAAGATGTTTTGGTAGTTAATATAACCCATATTTAATGTCAAATAGAAAATTTCATATTTTGTATAAATGTATCTTTTTAAATTAAAAGTATAGAAACTTTATAGCTTGATACAGTCTCACTTGCTTATTTTTTGCTTTTGTTGCCTGTGCTTTTGGTGTCATACCCAAAAAATCATCACTAAGACCAATGTCATGGGGCTTTTCCCCTATTTATTTATTTATTTATTTATTTATTTATTTATTTATTTATTTATTTTTTGAGACAGCGTCTCACTCCATCACCCAGACTAGAGTGCAGTGGCATCAGCCTAGCTCACAGCAACCTCAAACTCCTGGGCTCAAGCGATCCTCCTGCCTCAGCCTCCCGAGTAGCAGGGACTACAGGTGTGCATCACCATGCCTGGCTAATTTTTTCTATTCCTAGTAGACAGGGTCTCACTCTTGCTCAGGCTGGTCTCAAACTCCTGACCTCAAGCGATCCTCCTGCCTTGGCCTCACAGAGTGCTAGAATTACAGGTGTAAGCCACCACCCCCGGCCCCCCTATTTTTACTTCTAGGAGTTTTATGGTTCGGGTCATAAATTTAAGACTTTAATCCAATTGGAGTTGATTGTTGTGTGTGGTGTAAGATAATGATCCAATTTCACTTCTCTTCATGTGAATATCCAGTTTTCCCAACATTTATTGAAGAGATTCTACTTTCCCCATTGTGTGTTCTTGGTACCCTTGTCAAAGATTAGTTAACCACATATATTGCACTTGGATTTATTTCTGGGATTTCTATTATGCTCCTTTGGTCATTGTGTCCATTTTTATGCCAATACCACCCTGTTTTGATTACTATAGTTTTGCAATATAATTTGAAAACAGTAAATGTTATGCCTTCAGCTTTGCTTTTGTGCTTTAGCCATTCAGGCTCTTTTGTGGTTCCATATAAATTTTAGAATTTTTTTTTCTATCTCTGTGAAAAATGTCATTGGAATCTTGATAGGGTTTGTACTGAATCTGTAAATTGCTTTGGGTAGTATGGACATTTTGACAGTATTAATTCTTCTAGTCCATTAACACAGTATGTCTTTCCATTTATTTGTGTCTTCTTCAATTTCTTTCATCAATATTTTATAGTGTTTAGTATACAGATATTTCACCATTTTGGTTAAATTTATTCTTAAGTATTTTTTCCATACTATTGTAAAGGGGATGGTTTTCTTAATTTATTTTTCAGATATTTTTTTTAGTGTATAGAAACACAACCAATTTTTGTATATTGATTTTGTATCCTACACTTTAATGAATTTGTTTATTAGCTCTAACAGTTTTTTGGTGAAGTCCTTAGGAATTTCTTTTTTTATATTTAAATAGATGTAGGGGGTAAAAGTGGTGTTGCGTTACATGGCTGAATTATATAGTGCAGAAGTCTAGGCTTTTAATATATCCATCACCTGAATAGTGTATGTTGTGCCCAATAGGTAATTTTTTATCCTGCACCCCCTTCTCACCTTCCCTCTTCTGAGTCTCCAAGGTCCATTAAGTCACTCTGTATGACCACGCATACCCATTGCTTAGCTCCCACTTGTAAGAAAGAACATGCTTATAACTGAGGTATTTGGTTTTTCATTCCAAGGTTACTTCACTTAGAATAATGGCCTCCAGTTCCACTCAAGTTTTTGCAAAAGACATTATTTCATTCTTTTTGATGGCTGAGTAGTATTCCATGGTGGGTGTGTGTATAAACGCATACACACACACACACAGTTTTTTTAATCCACTCATCTGTTGGTGGGCACCTAGGTTGGTTTCATATCTTTGCAATTGTGAATTGTGTTATGATAAACAAATGGGTGCATGTGTCTTTTTTTATAAAATGACCTCTTTTCATTTGGGTAAACCTCCAGCAGTGGGAGTGCTGGAACAAATGGTAGATCTACTTTTAATTCTTTTAGACATCTCCATACTGTTTTCCATAGATGTTATACTAATTTACATTCCCACCAACAGGGTCTAAATATTTCCTTTTCACTGCATCCACCCCATCATCTATTGTTTTACACTTTTTGACAATGGCCAAGTGTGACAGGGGTAAGGTGGTATCACGCTGTGGTTTTAATTTGCATTTCTTTAATAATTAGTGATGTTGAACACTTTTTCATGTTTGTTGACCATTTGTTTCTCTTCTTTTAAAAAATGTCTGTTCCTGTCTTTTGCTCATTTTTAATGGGATTATGTTTTTTCTTTGCTGATTTGAGTTCCTTATTGATTCTGGATGTTAAGCCATTATCAGTTATTCTTTGTAGGTCTGATAGAATTTGTCTCTGAATTCATCCAATCCTGGGCTTTATTTTTGTTCAGAGATTTTTTTATTACTGTTTCAATATCACTATTCACTATTGATCTGTTTAGGATTTCTATTTCTTCCTGATTCAAGTGTGGAAAGTTATTTGTTTCCAAAAATTTATCCATTTCCTCTAGATTTTCTAGTTTGTGTGCTTAGAAGTGTTCATAGTCATCTCAGACAATCTTTTGGATTTCTGTGGTATCAGTTGTAATGTCTTCTTTTTCATTTCTGATTGATCTTATTTGTATCCTCTTCTTTTCTTGGTTAATCTAGCTAATGGTCTGTATATTTTACTTATCCTTTCAAAGAATGAACTTTTCATTTCATTGATCCTTTGTATTGTCTTTTTGTTTTCAATTTCATTTAGTTCTGCTCTTACCTTTGTCATTTCTTGTCTTTACTAGTTTTGGGTTTGGTTTGTCTTGTTTTTATAGCTCCCTGACATGTGAAATTTGGTTGTTAATTTGTGATCTTTCTGTCTTTTTGATGTAGGCATTTAGTGCTATGAACTTACCTCTTAACATGGCTTTTACTATATCCCAGATATTTGGATGACTTGTGTCTCCACTGTCATTCAGTTCACAAAATTTTTTAATTTCCATCTTGATTTCATCATTGACCCAAACATCATTCAGCAACAGGTTGTTTAATTTCCATGTATAGTTTTGAGAGTTCCTCTTGGAATTGATTTCTAGTTTTATTCCACTGTGGTCTGAGAAGATACATGATATAATTTTGATTTTATAAAATTTGCTGACACTTATTTTTTTGCTTAATATATGGTCTATCTTGGAAAATGTTCCATGTGCTGATGAGAAGAATGTATACGCTGCAGTTTTGGGGCATAATGTTCTGTAACTGTCTGTTAGGTCCATTTATTCTAGACTCCCATTTAAGGCCAGTGCTTCTTTGTTAATTTTATGGTTCAGTGATCTGTCTAGTTCTGTCAGTGGAGTGTTGAGGTCCCCCACTTTTATTATATTCCTGTTTATTTCACTTCTTAGGTCTAGTAGTATTTGTTTTATGAATCTGAGAGCTCTGATGTTAGGTGCATATATATTTATGATTGTTATATCTTGTTGACTTGATCCCTTTATCATTATATAATGACCATCTTTGTCTTTTTTTACTGTTGTTAATTTAAAGTCTGTTTTATCTGATATGAGAATAGTTACTCCTGCTCACTTTTGGTTTCCATTTGCATAGAATATTTTTTTCCATGCCTTTACCTTGAGTCTGTGCAACTCTTTATGAGTTAAATGGGTTTCTTGGGGACAGCAGATATTTGGGTTGTGTTTTTTCACCCATTCTGTCAACCTATAGCTTTTAAGGGGGGGCATTAAGACCATTTACTTTCAATGCCAATATTGATAAGTGAGATACTGTTCTAGTCACTATGTTGATGGTTAACCAATTGCTTTGTGTTCTCCCTTGTGTTACTGTTTTATAGTGAAGCTATGAGCTTTCATTATTCAATGTTTTTACACTGGTGATGAGTGACTGTTCTTTTCAGTGTTTAGAGCACTTTTGAACATCTCTTGAAGGGTAGGTCTAGTGGTGACAACTTCCCTTAGTCTCTGCTTGTTTGGGAAAGATTTTATTTCTCCTTCACTTATGAAACTTAGTTTTGCAGGATACAAAATTCTTGGCTGGCAGTTATTCTGTTTAAGAAGACTAAAGATGGGACCCCAATCTCTTCTGACTTACAAGGTTTTTGATGAGAAGTCTGCTATTATTCTGATGGGTTTTCCTTTATAAGTTACTTGATAGTTTCATCTCATAGCTTTTAGGATTTTCTCCTTCACTTTGACTTTGTCCAGTCTGATGATTATGTGCTTTGGTGATGTCCAATTTGGAATGAATCTTCCAGGAGTTCTTTGATTTTCTTGTATTTGAATGTCTAAATCTCCAGCAAGACCAGGGAAGTATTCCTCCAATATCTCTCAAATAGATTTTCCATGACTTTTGCTTTTCTTCTTCTCCCTCAGGGATAACTATGATTCTTATGTTTGGACATTTTACATAATTTCAAATTTCTCAAAAATTTTGTTCATTTCTCTTGATTCTTTTTTCTTTATTTTTGACTGACTGGGTTAATTCAAAAGCCTTGTCTTCAAGCTCTGAAATACTCTCTTCTGCTTGGTTTAGTCTGTTATTAAGACTTTCCACGGTATTTTGAAATTCCTCATATTACTCTTTCATTTCTGGAAGTTCTGTTAAGTTTCTTTTTAAATTATCTATCTTTTTAATGAATTTTTCATTTGTGTCCTGAATTATTTTTTTGGTTTCGTGTTGGTTTTCAACTTTCTTATTGATCCCATTGAACTTACTTGTGATCCATATTTTTTTTATTTTTAAAGACAGGGTCTCGCTTTGTCACCCTGGCTGGAGTGTGGTGACATGACCATAGCTCACTGCAACCTTGAATGCCTGGGCTCAGGCCATCCTCCCACCTCAGACTCCTGAGTAGCTGGAACTACAGATGCATGCCACCATGCCCAACTAATTTTTTTTTCTAAAAATGGGGTCTTGCTATGTTGCCAGGCTGGTCTCGAACTCCTGACCTCAAGTGAGCCTCCTGCCTTGGCCTCCCAAAGTGCTGGGATTACAGTAGTGAGGCACCACACCTGGCTGTGATTCATATTTTGAATTCTATAGCTTACATTTCAAAAACTTCATTTAGGTTAGAGTCCATTGTTGGAAAGTTAGTGTGATCTTTTGGGGGTGTCAAGAGAGCCTGTTTTTTCATATTGCCAGAGTTCTTATGATGGTTTCTTCTCATCTGGAACCTCTTGCCTCAGCTCAAAACAGATAGCTTTGAAGTTCATCTGTTATCTGCTGCTAAGTGCAGAGGAGAGGTACATTGCCTTTTGGCTCGTGCAGGTGGGTACCCACTACCTGGGTACCAGACCAAGACTGGGCTGGCAAACTTGCCCTCAAGCACCCTGAGTTCAGGCACTGGCTGTGATAGTGAAGGGTGGGGTGATCTCCTGTTCAGGAAGAATGCTTAGACAAGAGAAAGGCAGAGGCACTATGAGCCTATAACAGGAGGGGCAGGCCCCTCTTGATGAGATTAACAGAGGCAGGCAGCTGTGGGACACACATGTCACTCACAGCTCCCTCACTTGACCGTGACAGTGGGACACAAAAGTGCCCAGATTCCCAGCTCCCACCCTGACCCAGCTGCAGCAGCAGTGGTGGGGACAGCTCAACCTGCTGCATGCAGGGCTACCAGTCTGGCTGTGGGCTGTGGCTGTAGCTGAAATTCTCTGGCAGGGGAGGTGTGGTTGTGCCAGGGATTTGCCTCCAGGGAGGGTAGGCTAATCTAAGAAGAGACAGGAAGCACAGGGAGAGTACTGCTAGCCCCACCCTCCTTCAGTGGAGACAGTAGCTTTAGTCCATAGGGAACATGAAACACTTGCTGTGGCTTTTTAGAGGGAAGGGAGTGCACCCCAAGCTTCATGGAATCCTGGGTGTGACAGGTGCTCTGTCAGAGGTAGGGCAGCTGCTCCCAAATGCCCTGGTTTAATTGTCTCCTATGGAACCCTCACCGATCCCAAGTGGAAACAGCCACAGCTGCCTCAGCGTCAGTGAGTAGAGGAGGGGAGTAGGAGAAGAAGGCCCCAAATGGTGGGGAGATGATGTCCTGGTCCTCTTTATCCTAAGGAGCCCTCTGACATGCTGCACTCTCCTCTAAGCTGGAAACAGTCTTCCCTGACTGCCCAAGCTCTGGGAGATCCATTCTTCCCTTGGGACCTACCAATTCCCCAAGGCTGCTGCCTTTTGGAGGGGACAGCAGCAGCTGTCCAAGTGGGTGCTAGGAAGCACTGGTTGTGGATCCAACAATGTAGAGACCTAGGGACTGAGATTCTTGAATGAGGACAGCTGCAAAAACACTGCCTGTCTTTGAAGGGAGGGAAATGAGCTGCATTCTTCATGCAGAACCCAGGCTCAGTGAGCAGAGTACTATTGTGGGGGTATACCCCCCTGCAAGCCTGGAACTGGTTGTCGTATAGCTCACCTGTACCAAAATCTCATGACTTGGAGCAGAGGCAGCTATGTCCACAGAATTGGGTGGCTGGATGAGGGGATGTCCCCATCTCCATATCCCTTCCGGGCTGCCTAGTTTTAAACTCCCCAAATGGTACCTTGTGTCTGTGACCAGAGATGGTGGGGTCTCCTCCAAGAGAACATTGTGGGCGAGATGCTGGATAGAGTGCTGACCCCTCACATCTCAGTCTCACTGAAGCTTGTAGCAGGGCAGTGGGAATCATCCTAGGAGTGGGTAGAAGAGTTTGGGCTCCCTTGCCCTTTCTGAGCTGGTTGGGGTTGCTTCAGCCCAAATTCAGCCTGAGGATGGGGTGCTGCCCAGCTTTAAACTCCCAAACTGGCATCCTGGGCCTGTGACCAGAGAGGGTGGGGCCCCTTCCAGGCAAACAGTATGGGCAAGATGCCCAGGGGAGCGCCATCTGCTTGCATCTGGGTCTCAATGCAGTCTGTAGCAGAGAAGTGGGAATTGTCTTAGGTTTAGGTAGGAGAGTTTGGGCTCACCTTCCCCTTCTCAGCTGGGCAGGGCTATGTCAGCCCAAATTCAGCCTGAGGGCAGGGTGCTGCCCAGCTTCAAACTCCCATAATGACACCCTGGGCCTGTGGCCAGAGAGGACAGGGCCATTTTCAGGCAATCTGTGCTGTCAGGAAACTGTGGGGAGTACAGTTTGCTTGAAACTCAGTCCCACAGAAGCCGGGAGCAAGATGGTGGGCACCATCCCAGATTCATGCTGGAAAGCCTGGTTTCTGTACCCCACTCCAGCTAGGCAGGGGCTGCAGCCACATCAATCCCAAATTCAGCCTGAGGTTGGGGTACTGCCCAGTGTCAAACTCACAAAATGGCATCTTAGACATGCAACTAGAAAGGCTGGGGCCCCACCCAGGCAAGTAGCATGCACGAGAAACTGTGGAAACTGCTGTCTGCACGTGTCTCAGTCACCTGTAGCCCACAGCAGGGTGGTGAAGACCTTCCCAGGGGTGCATGGCAGCACCTGGGCTACTCTATCCCTCCTTAGAACTGTGCAATGGCTGCAGGTGTGCCCTCAGTTCCTCAGTATCTAGGCTCTCAGAATGGCACCTGGCTCAAGCTGCTCTAGACTCAGATGCCTGTGGGATTCCATATGAGTTTTCTTTGTGGAACAATGTCTCTGTACAATCTCCAAGCATCCCCCCATGTTAGGCCTGAGAACTGCATGGGGTCAGGGAGTTCTCTTGTAGCCAAGATTATAAAAGCTCATCTCAGAGAGTGGAGCCCTGGGGGCTTCTCTCTTACTGTTTCCCCAGGCCCAGAAGCTTTTCATGGCTTTTAGCCAGTTCCTGGCTGGACAAGTTGCCTTGAACCCTCTCCTTACCCACTTTTGGTGCTTCCCATCATTTCCCTGGTGAATCTTAGCGTTCTCTCCCAGGCGATCTGTTTGAAATGAGAGAATCTGCCTACTATTTTGGTTTCTGTCTATGGAGAAGACACATAGTATCTATATATAAGATCATACAATCTGCAAACAGAGACAACATTATTTTTTACTTTACTATTTAGATGCTTTTTGTTTCTTTACTTGCCTAATTGCTCTGGCTAGGACTTCCGGTACTATGCTGAATAGAAATGGTGAGAGTGGGCATCCTTTTCTTGCTCCTGGTCCCAGAAGAAAAACTTTTAGCTTTTCATCATTAAGTATGATCTTTGCTGCAGGCTTGTCATATATGGTCTTTATTTTGTTGAGGTACATTCCTTCTATATGTAATTTTTTGAGAGTTTTTATCATGAAAGGATGTGAAATTTTGACAAATGCTTTTCCTGCAGCTATTGATCATATCATTTTTATCCTTCATTTTTCACTCTGTTAACATGGTATATCACATTTACTGATTTGCAAAGGTTGCACCATGCTTGCATCCCAGGGATTATGGTGATTAAGTAGAATTAAGGCACTGTTAAATTTGGTTTGGTAGGGTTTTATTGAATATTTTTGCATCTATGTTCATCAGGGATATTGGAGTGTCCTTGTCTGCTTTAGTATCAGGATACTGCTGGCCTCATAAAATAAGTCGGTAAGTATTCCCTCTTTTTCAAATTTTTGAAAGAGTTTGAGAAGGATTGGTATTAGTTCCTCTATAAACGTTTGGTAGAATTCACCAGTGAGGCCATCAGTTCCTGGGTTTTTCTTTGTAGGGAGATTTTTGATTACTGACTGATTCAATTTCCTTACTCATTATTGCTTTCTTCAGATTTTCTATTTCTTCTTGATTCAGTCTTGGTAGGTTGTATGTTTTTAGAAATTTATCCATTTCTTCTCGTTTATTCAACTTCTTGGTGTGTAATTGTTCATAGTCTCTTATGATACTTTGGATTTCTGTGGTTTTAGTTGTAATGTCTCCTCATATTTTCTGATTTTACTTATATGAGTCTTCTCCCTCTCTCGTTCTCTCCTTTGTATAGTTGGTCTAGTTAAGGTTCGTCAGTTTTGTTTATTGTTTCAGAAAAACCAACTCTTACTGTCATTAATCCTTTCTATTGGTTTTCTGGTCTCTATTCCATTTATTTCTGCCCTGATCTTTATTATTTCCTTCCTTCTATTAACTTTGGCCTTAGTTTGTTCATTTTTTTGTAGTTCATTGAGGTGTAAAGTTTTTGGGTTTTTTTTTTTTCTGAGATCTTTTTTTCCTTCATGTAGGCATTTATAGCTATAAATTTCCCTCTTTGAACTGCCTTTGCTGCATCCATAAATTTCTATATGTTGTGTTTCCATTTTTGTTTGTCTAAAGATTTTTTTTTATTTTGCTTTTGATTTATTCTTTGACCCATTGGTTGTTCAGAAGGGTGATTTTTTTTTCCATGTATTTGGAATTTTCCAGTTTTCTTTGTGTTATTGATTTCTAGTTTCATGCCTTCATATTTGGAAAGGATGTTTGATATGATTTCCACCTTCTTAAATTTGTTAAGACTTGTTTTGTGGCCTAACATATGATCTATTCTGGAGAATGTTCTGTGTGTGCTTGAGAAAAATGTGTATTCTTCTGTTGTTAGACAAAATGTTCTATATGTGTAAAGTTTCTGCATAGCAAAGGAAACAATCAAGAAAATGAGAAGGCAACCAAGAGAATGGGAGAAAATATTTGTGAACAATTTATCTGATAAAAGGTTAATATCATAATATATACAAAACTTATACATAACTGAATAGAAAAAACACACACATAATCTGATTTAAAAATGGGCAAAGAACTTGAATATACATTTTCCCAAAGAGGATATACAACTGGCCAATAGGTATATGAAAAGGTGCCCAACATCACTAAACATCAGGGAAATGAAAATCAAAACCATGGTATTTCACCTCACCCTTGTTAGGATGGCCATTACCAAAAAGTCAAAAGATAACAAGTGTTTTAAGAATGTGAAGAAAAATAACACTTATACACTGTTGGTAAGAATGTATCTTGGTATAGCCATTATAGGAAACAGTATGGAGGTTCCTCATAAAATTAAAAATAAACTACATTATGATTCACCAATCCCATGTCTGGGTTTATATCCAAAGGAAATAAAATCACTATCTTTAGAGATACCTGCATATTCACTGTAGCATTATTCACAATAGCTAATATATGTAAACAACCTAGATGTCTGTCAATGGATAAATGAATAAAGAAAATGTGGTATATACATACAATGGAATGTTATTTAGACCTAAAGTAGAAGAAATCCTGCCATTTGCAGCAACATGGATGAACATGGAGGACATTATGCTAAGTGAAATAGGCTAGGCACAGAGAGACAAATACTGCATGGTCTCACTTATATGTGTAATCTAAAAAAGCTGAAGTCACAGAAACAGTAGAAAGGTGGTTACCCAGGTTCGAGTGGTGGGGAAAATGGGAAGATGTTGGTCAAAGGGTCTAAACCTTCAGTTAAAAGATGAATATATATTGAAGACCTAAGGTATAGTATGTTCACTACAGTTTTTTTAAAAAGTGCAAATAAAGTATAGATTAAAACAAAATTATCTATGAATACTTACACAATTTCAATCCAAATAAAAAGTTCACTTAAATGTATAATAGTGTTTGGATTGTTAAATTTAAAAGAGGTACTTTTTAACCTTCTAATCCTATAATTTTAAATTTTGCATTGACCTAACTTTAGATAATCATTTCCTTATATGGAGACAACCTTTTTGGAAATATGCTTACTTCCAAAATCCCCTAACCTGACTTCAATATTATTATTTAGAAAACTGCTATGAAAGGAGAAATTAAAATTTCTAGAAATATCCTTTTTTTCCTAAAGAAAAAAAATACTTCAACCATGCTAGATAACATCAACCCACATATTGAAAGACAAAAGAATTAGCTGGTAAACAAAATAGGAATATTCATAAAGGTTAAAAATTCAGCCCAGCACCCTCACTGTACTTCACCTAGTCAAGTTGTGCTTCTGTGCTGCTATTCAAGTCACTGCTAAGTGTGGGAAGACTGTTAAAAATAAATTTTGTGGTTAGAATAATATTTTTATAGGTTCACTTCACTCAAAGTCTTGTTCTTTTTCCTCTGAGAGAATCAGAGCTCACATCTACAGAATTTTTTTTAAAAAAAGTACTAGCAAGTTAAAGAGTTTTTAAAATAACTTGCTGGCAAAGTTTGGTAGCTGGTGTTCAATACAGCATGGTTTTTCCTTAATAAGAAGAGAAACTGAACCAAAAAACCCACAGCATTTTTACAGGCACTACCATCTGCAAGGCATTATGCTAAATACTGTGGGGGATAAAAAGTGAGTGAGAAATCCTCAATTTTTATCTACACGTCCCTCCTCCCATACTGTCCAAAGAAAAAATTCAAAAGTCCCTTCTTTCTCTTATTTCCTATGTCCTTAACATTTAGCAGAGTTTCTTAAATTTTCCCAAATAGTAATACCCTTAATGGAAGAGGAGATGAGACACAGACCCTCAAGGACTTGATGGCATAAGATCAATACTTACAAGTAATTTCTTATATTTTACGTTAAAACTTAAAATTCCTATAAATTAGGAATTTAATTTTATTCTTTAACATAGCCTTATTTCATCATAACTTTTCCCCCCAAAGCTTCAAGCAAAGCTGATACTTCAGGGAGTTGTGCCATGTTTATTCTGTGGCTTTCCTTGGGGTGTCCAGGCCACTTTGAAAAGAACAAACTAGCAATTTTTGTTTTTGTTTTCTCCCAACAGGCACATGTGCCATGTTCCACATTCCTTCTGTCCCACACTTTCTTACTGCCCATTATCACCTACAATACACAGGGCAGTAACTTACAGAAGGCTTCAGAATGATTCACGGACTTTGAATATTAGAGTAATCAGGTATTTAAACTGACATCTGTTTTTACTAAAGCACAATAGGTCCACCATGTATGCTCATTTTATTTTAATTTCCAGTCCAGTTAATTTTCCTTAGATAAATTCAAAAAAATAAAAATACAATAAGAAGTTTCTTAGTATGGAATATTAGTGTACTAAAATTATCATTTGACATCAGCATTTGCTAAGGAAGGGACACAATAATCCTTTCTATTCCAATTATTTTTTAATCAAAAAACCACTTCTTTTGTCTAAAATATGAACACACACATTGCGAAAGATATAGACAAAGCAGACTTTTAATTTGTTCCCCTTACCTGTTTGTATTCTTTTGTTATTTTATAAGCAGCAAGCATTATTTTTATAATTTTTTTTAAAAAGGAAAAAACCCTACAGAACTTGGAATTTTCATCAATAAGCAGTATAAATTTGTTTTCATGCAACATTTTCAAACCTATATTGATCTAAAAATTAGATTAAATAGTTACAAATATATGCTGTAGTCAATATTTCAAAATACTAAATCCATTTCATTGTCCCAAATGAGTGACTTGAAGGTCCTTTACCACAGGCAATTTATAAGAAAGACACAGCTTATAATTCTGTTTAAGCAAATTAAAACGGATCTCTTTCTTGATACCTTATATTACCAGTCCAGAACAAATAGTCTTGTCTTTCCTTTGCATACCCACCAGTAAACTATCATGGTTGTTCAGATGGGTAATTTATCTCAGTCCAAGAAAGGAGACCTCTAGGTCAGAGGTGCTGGCTCTTCCTCAGATTAATTTCAGCTGGCCCTTTCCAAGTACCACAGGAGGAAAAATTGCAGAATTAATGCCGAAGCCCAGGAGAAAATGATAGTGCTGCGACTATCACTTTCCAAGTAGAAAATCTAAGTTTGATAAGAACCACTGAAGAGCTACCATTACCAAAGAGAAGTAGCACAGAATAGTGGAAGGATATTCATAGAAAGAGACTTTACTACAACTTTCGCACTTGTATGTTCCCCAGCTCTGTGCAACTTGCCTAGCATTTATCTAATTTGGTGAGATTTCCAGTTAATGCCTTCCAAATTTTATGACAATGTTTAATCATTAACCCTAAAAACCTTAAATGATCATTATAATATTCTATGTGCATGATCTATGCCTCCTTAATACTACCTACATGTGCTATTATACAATTTAATTCTTCAAAAATTTGTTGAAAACTTACATTCCCTAGAACGCTGAATCAGACCTGATCCCTGTCTGCAAGGCATTTGGAGTATCATAATCTATGCTTTATCTAATTTTATCTACAAGATATTTTTAAAGGAAAAAAATTCTCAAGGATCATGATTATTGACTTAAATTATTTATTACTATGTTACCTAAATATGTACAAACATATCACCAATTACAAAATAGGTATGCTTATATTCTACTTAATAAAATAGTTTTATTTATATAGATTTAATTTACAAATGAAGCACCAACATGGAAAACCACTGAAATTTGTTATTTTTTTTTTATTTCAGAATATTATGGGGGTACAAACACTTTGGTTACTTACATTGCCTATGCACTGCCCGAGTCAGAGCTACAATTGTGAATATCCCCCAGACAGTGCACCCCACACCCATTAGGTGTGAGTTCCCCCATCCCCTCCGCCCCCCTCCTGATAATAATAAAAGCATTATTTCCATGTGTGCACATAAGTATTGATCAGTTAGTACCAATTTGATGGTGAATACCAGTGGTTGCTGTTTTTCCATTCTTGTGATACTTCGCTTCGAAGAATGGGCTCTAGCTCCATCCAGGATGATACCAAGTGTGTTAATTCACTGTTGTTTTTTATTGTTGAGTAATACTCCATGGTATATATATACCACATTTTATTAATCCACTCATGGATTGATGGGCACTTGGGATGTTTCCACATCTTTGCAATTGTGAATTGTGCTGCTATAAATATTCGAGTGCAGATGTCTTTATTATAGAGTGTCTTTTTTTCCCTTGGGTAAATACCCAGTAGTGGGATTGCTGGATCAAATGGTAGTTCTACTTTTAGTTCTTCGAGTTATCTCCATATTACTTTCCATAGAGGTTGTACTAATTTGCAGTCCCACCAGCAGTGTATGAGTGTTCCTATCCATCCATATCCCTGCCAACATTTGTTGTTTTGGGACTTTTTGATATGAGCCAATCTCACTGGAGTTAAGTGATATCTCATTGTGGTTTTGATTTGCATTGCCCTGATGATTAGAGAAGTTGAGCAATTTTTTATGTTTGCTGGCCATTATTCTGTCTTCTTTTGAAAAGTTTCTGTTCATGTCCTTTGCCCACTTTTTAAGGGGGTTGTTTGATTTTTTTCTTGTTGATTTTCCTAAGTTCTGTATAGATTCTGGTCATCAGCCCTTTATCAGAGGTATAGCATGCGAATATTTTCTCCCATTCTGTAGGTTGTCTGTTCACTCTAGTGATAGTTTCCTTGGCTGTGCAGAAGCTTTTTAATTTAATGAGGTCCCATTTATTTAGTTTTGTTGCTGCTGTGATTGCTTTGGGGGTCTTCTTCATAAATTCTTTGCCTAGGCCAATGTCTATAAGAGTTTTTCCACTGTTTTCTTCTAGAATTCTTATGGTTTCACGTCTTAGGTTTAAGTCTTTTATCCATTGTGAGTTGATTTTTGGAAAACCACTGAAATTTGAATTGACATTAATTTTAGCATTAATTTATTGTGACAATTGCTTTTCAATTTGTTTAGGATATTGCGTACAACAGCACAGGTTCTTTTGAGTTCAGCATGAATTTATGATCACCATTTGATGAATCAATTCCTCCAAAATTTTCACTATTTGAACTACTGTAAAACCTTTCTCACTCACATTGTACATTCATGATATTCTAATCTTCATTTGGTGCTAATACAGCACATCCATATTATTTTGACTCTCTTCTGCTATCCTTAGCTCATGATAACAAACAGTCCTATTTGGCTCAAATGGAAGAGTAAAATAGACACAAATATGGACACTAATATTTCACGGCAAGACTCAGTTATAATGGTATCATACAAATAACTCAGAATATGTTCATATGCCAATATATATTATTTAATTGTTATCAAATTAAAAACACAAAATAACTTTTGTGGAATATTTTCAGACCATATGAAGGCAAATGTCAACTCCTTGAAGTCCAAGAAAACACCCAAGTGAAGACTTTCCATTGGAGGCAAGATAAATATAAGGGTCAATAGAAGCTAATCTCATAAGCATCTGTTAACTACTCAACTTGCAACACATCATAAGTGAAGAAAACATTAAATATAAATTCCACCTCCCAAATCCATGATCAAATAAGAGATACTTTTGAACATTCAAACCAAAGTGTACCCAAACTCCCTGATCTGGTTAAGTAAAATGCAATGATCACAGGCTTTGAAGTCAGATAGATTTTGGAAAGATTATTTAACCCCCTCTAAGCATCAGTTCCTTTATCTGTAAAATCAAGATTAAAAATATACACTCACGGTTATTGTAAAAACTAAACAAAGTAACATAGATCATGTTATCCATGGTGTTTGGTACAATAAATGTAAATTCCTTATTTTATTCTAGCTAAATCAGTACTATCTCGTTTAGGAATAAAATTTAAGGATGATTATTTTATATTATTATACCTGCATAAAATCTATCATCAATAATATAAGGTACATTTTTTTAATTTTATGAAATTTGTTAAAAGTTGACAAGTATAATTTTGCAAATATATAATAGAAATTTAGGGGCTAACATAGGAAAATAATGGACTCATTTAAATAAAACAAATTAACAGTGTTCTTATAGTGTTGATGAGTGTTCCTCTCTGGTAAACTTCACATGTTAAATGGATTTTATAAGCTAGTATTCATATTATGAATATTTAAATGGGCTTTGCTGTATCAAAAGTATGTCTCAATAAACCCATTGTAAATTGAAAATATCATTAAGTCAAAAATGCATTTACTACACCTAAGCTACCAAACATCATAGCCTAGCCTAGCCTACCTTCAATGTGCCCACTTAAATTAGCCTACAGTTGGGCATAATCATCTAAGACAAAGCTCACGTAATTTACTGAATACTGTATGGAAAGTCAAAAAGAGAATGCTTACATAGGTACCATCATAAAGTCCAAAAAAAAGTCAAACCGTCATAAGTCAGGAACCATGTCTATATAATTATATACTTATACTTATAATTATTATTTAGGTAAATGAATATATATGTGTGTATATATAGTCCATACACTCAAATATACTCTCGCATAGATCTATACAGCTGTATATATTATACATATATACACACAGTATATATACAAAATATATATATGCATATATATTTGCACACACACACACATAAAGAAAGGCACTGCAGTATTTTTTATAACAGTGAAATTTTAAAAGCAGAGTTTATAAAAAGAGGGACAAGGTCAATATTATGCACTTTTCAAAAAATAAAAACCATATTCTTCGTCTTGAAGAATCTTCATTGAATTACTAATCTGTAGATTTCTTTTCAGAATATTTTTTAAAGGTTAACATAATGTTTAAAGATTATATTACTAAAAACAATACTTGTACAAAAATCTGACATCTTTTTGACAATTACCTCTTTTGAAAAACTTTAATTTCTGAATCACATATACGTTATCACTACAAATGCTGAGAATGAGTTCAGTTAGCAAAAGTCAAAAGAAGATTCATCATAGCTTAAATAATTTGATGATCATAAATTCACCCCACATCTGCAGTAAACAAAGAATTCCGTTTGCTTTAAAAATAAAGTTAGCAAGATGCCTATTCATATTCCTTTACATCTAGAAAATAGGTTTAAATCTCTTAAACTTTGTGTATAGACACTCTATAGTGCATGTAAGCAATGAGAATATATTTCCCCATGCTCTCAGGACTAATGTAATCCAAACTGGAAAAAAGAATTTACAGCATTTCTATGTAATTTCAAGTCTTTAAAAAACTCTTCCAATGGCATTGTAATTTGATTAGCATAATCACTCTAAGATTCTAAGATAATGTATTGAGATAGTACTTTTTTTTACTGGGTCTGTAACTCAGATAACATACAATGATCCTAGTGAATAGGAATATCTGCTACAATAATACGAAATAGACTAGTAAGAATTTAAGATATGTCTAGGCATTATGTCTTTATATCCTCAAGCTTTAAATTAAGGTCATCTCATCTTGAGGCACCAATTATAAAAAGACTTCCCATATTAATTAATGTTACAGGGTCTGCATGAAGAAACTATGAACATCTTTATTTCCAGCCCATAATTCAACCCCAACAAAGATTATTTATGTCCCAAATATAAATTCGAATTCACTGAGATAGACTTCACTATACAGCATTAATTCAAAGCACCATTCAGATAGAATAAGACTTTCCATATTCTAAGTCTTCATTTAGCAAAAACCTAGACTTGTATTTTGTCTTTATTTTTAATCTAAAAAATTCTTTATGTTAGAACCTAGTAATATAACTAAACTTATATTTAGACAAGCAAGTAGCAGGTTGCTTTTTAATTCAAAACAACTTGTTTTAATATTATATGTTATTATTTGGAAAGAAAAATTCAAAGCATGTAACTTCTAAATGTGTTTTATTTTTCAAATCATGCACAGAGATAGTACCTGAGGCTATATGTAAAACAGTACTTGAAGAAAATAAATACAAAGGTAAATTCCCATTCAAATATTACAAAATCAGACTCTTCTGACAAGAGGATACATCAGTGAATACAGCCTAATGTGCAGTATAACTCAAAGCTCCACAAAATAAGGCACAGCATCTGATCTTGAAGAGCTTACCTTCAAGTGGATGAGACAGAAACCAAAAAGAAAGTGAGAGTGAAAGACAGAGAATTCCAAATAAAGAAAGATAATTCTTCTACATGGGGAAAAAAGGAAGACTTTGTGGAGGTTTGAAATAGCCCTTCAAGGAAAGTCTATATAAATGCAAAAGGAGGGGATTCCAGATCAAGGGAACAAGGTGAGCAAAACCAGAGTCAGAAATGCGTAAGGGATGCATTCATATTGTGTTTAACCATTAATTAAATAACATGTCCTTATGTAAAAGTTTAGGGAAACTTGATAGACTTTATGAAATTCATTAGAGGATAAAAAGGAGCCGACGGCCAGCACGCAGGGTGTATGGGGCAACATGAGAGTGAGCTATGATACAGGTAGTTGTGTGCCATATACATTTGAATTTTTTTCTGGACTCCCATATATGGAATCCCTCACATAAGATCCTCATATTATAGCTGTCAAAGAAACAAACAAAAAAAATAAATGGAACTTAGTTATGTCCACAACTTTCCTTACAGCTGGGGTGCAGAAATCTGACCTGTGATCTTCCCCTCAGACCCACTTGACACAGAGAAGCAAAAACAGTGCAGACTGCTTCCCTGCAAAAGTGGTGACCACTGAGGAAGCTACCTCTGATTTCTGGTGGCATCAGGGGCAGTGTTTCCAAGGTTGGTGTCTGGTGACCAAGATCCAGTGGACGCCCTCCAGCGGCACCTGACGATGCACCAGACAGGAGCTGGAGCATAATTCTGGGCCCTGTCACTGGCAGCCTAAAACTCAAACTGATTCTTAGGCTATGCCAGATTCTGCGAATTGCCCAAGATCCTTTAATCAATCCCCTTTTATTTAAATTAGCCAGAGGTGGTCCTTTTCCTTTCAACCAAGAATCCTGACTGACACGCCACGCAAAACTGCTTGGCCTTTATTTTGTTGCATACGTAGAACCAAGTCAGTTAGTGGCAAATTATATTAATTTCCTCCAAATCTGAGTCTGATTTAGAAGTGTTATTTCTTTTTATCCTCTAATGAATTTCATAAAGTCTATCAAGTTTCCCTAAACTTTTACATAAGGACATGTTATTTAATTAATGGTTAAACACAATATGAATATATATTATCTTTTAATTAATACTTTGCTATAGCTTTAAAATTCTGATTTTTTTTTAACATCCGAGTTCAATTTTGCCAAAAATTGTCTTCAGAATCAACAAGAGGTTGTCCCCAGCCCAGTCCCCAGATCTGTCTAGTAAGAAACTCCTCTGCAGCAATTTTGCTTAAATAAGCATATAATGGGCCACTTTCCTGCACAAACTTTGAAGATGAATATTGTATGAACAAGAGCCAGTGATTTATGAGGCATACAAGTCAATACCTGCCATGTGACAGCTTCAGGTTTAGAGTTTGAGAGCTGTAAATGTTCTAACATTTATTTTAAAATGTAGTATTTCCATGTGATTGATTCAGAATTTGGAACAATATGAGTCAAGAGTATCCACATCTCCTGTCTAAGTACAACAATTTTAGGTTTTCTTTTCCATCCCATTCTCCCTTTCTATTCAAGCAATTCCAATTGTGAATAATTGCACTTATGCTGTTATTTGTTATCCTTGTTGTGGATGAATGAACACTGAAACTGGAAACTGTGCCAAATGAATATTTTGTCCAAATGATAGATTGTCAAGAACCAGCCTTTCAATCGGATGACTAATATAGTGGCCACAAGAGTGATGTCTGTCCTTCTTTATTTGGCACGAGAAAATGAGTGTTCTGAGGTAAGGCCCTGTAGTGAGTCTAATTTAGAGACACAGAATAAAAATACAGATTACCAAAATTAAATGAAAAATGTCTTTGATCTTTTTATTTCATATTTCGTGTATGACCATATGGGACTACTAGGAAGAAAGATGATACGTAATAAGGTAACCCCTCTCCCGTGTCTGTGATCAGAAAGAGAGGTTATTTAAACACCAAAGGGACTACTCAAAACAAAATATTTCAGAAATTTTACCTCAGAAATATGAATTTGAATACTTCAAATTTCCCCACAATAATAAGAAGAGATAAGTGCACAAATTAAAGCATGTAAATAACCAAGGAAACTTTGTTTATCTTTACAAGAAACGTACTTCTTAGCACAGTAATTAAAATAGCTCTTTTTTAGTAGTTTATCTTCCTTTTATAGCCCAGCTCTTGGTATGATTCATTTAATGTGAGAGTCTAATTCTTACCATGAGTAAGAATTTCACTCTGCATTTTGAAGCGGCAAATTTCAGCGCTCCTGGGTTGGCAGGGCCACGCTCCTGGGTTGGCAGGGCCACGCTGCGGAGCAGCCTAGCCACTGGCAGCAACGCTCCCCCCGGTCACGATACCTAAACCTCTTTAAAGCAACTGCTTTCTCATTACTTCTCTTCTCTTTCCTCAGACCTTATTCATAACAGACCCCTACTGGACATAAAAAGATGTCATTATTATTTTTGGAAAACAAAATACAATATCTATGTTTAATTATCAGTTCTATCCGGGACTAGTATTGGGCCCCTTTTTTTTCCATACTCCAGGACAAGTAAACAAACCATCCTGGCTAACAAACAAAAGCTTCCTACCTACCTCTTCAAGTCCAGAATTACTCCTCTAGGATTGTCCCCACACTGCTGCTTCGGTTATCTTCCTAAAAGGCTACTGTAATCACAGAACTTCAGTACTGAACAATATTCGATAGCGTCTATTGTATTAAATTCAAATTAATTCTTCTGTATTTACTATATACCTATCATCTGGCAATAAAACCACCATGTTTGGTTTTTTCTTTTTCACTTCCTCACAAAAAAAGCACTTTAAATTATAGTAAACTCAGCATCCACAGCATTATGCATATTAACATGTTCTTATCAAGTATAAAAGAGTACAAGGTACTGCCCCAAATATCTAATTATATTGCAATAGATAATTTTATATTGAAATGAGAAAATGATTTGTCCTATTTTTTCCCATTATATTCACATTTCATTATATCACAGCATTTTTATATTTCATATAATATACATAAGAAATCATTTTTAATGGTTGCCTATAATTCTGTCATATGGATGCACAGTAGTTTATTTAACCATTTCCTTATATTGTTTAGATTGCCTCACATTATAAATATCATTACACACAAATCCAAATACATCTCTATTTTCGCTAGGATGAATGACTAAAAGTGACATTGCTAAGTCAAAGGATAGATTACACATAAGCAACACAGAAAACTTGAAACTAAAATTGAAATTTTAAGTGTCCATTTCACATGAACATCAAGAAAAAGTGTTAACAGCTGGTGTTTAAAAGTTTCAAAATTAATAGTTTTAATGAAATTAAATGCTAGGTACAGCTTCTAAATAATTCTCCCAAATATATTTAGAATTATATGAAATAATTCAGAGACAATGTCAAATAAATTTAGGGTTATATAAATCCCATTCCATGTGTATATTTATTATCAACTATTTTTAGAAGTTTTGCTGATTGAATATGCTTAAAATTATGGCTCACTGAATTAAGAAATTGTAAATGACTTTCAGTTGTACCTAATTATTCTACACACAAGTAAAATTAAGTAACACATCACTTTAGACTATTTAGAGGATGTTCTAAAAAATAAATACGTCAGGTAAACACTTCTGTTACCTTCTTTATATAGTTTTTTAAAAATAACATTTAGATTTATAAATTTGGTCTTAAAATAATTTTTTAAATTGGATTTTCCCCAGTTTTAGCTGAATTATTATTTGTGCGTTTCCAAAGGAAGAGGCCAAACAAGCATAAATAGAAACAGCTGTCATGCTGACCAAACCTGACAGCCTGATGCTAATTTCAAAACATTCCTTATTCTGCCAGGAAATTGCCCATCTTTCCACAGAATCACACTTTTATAGGATGGATGACGGCTATTCCTTTGAGGCCATCTAGGCTATCAGAGTTTGGACCAGATCCTTTTTGAATCTGCATTCAGCTCTAACATTCTTTGTTTGATGGCTTGTCAGCCATGTCACCCTCCAGTCACAGAGGAGGTTATCATAACATTTATCTTTATATTCTAGTGCTGCTTTGTATATTTTATCACTCTATGCTACATAAAGATTTTTTTAATCTAGCATCTCACGTAACTGTCACAATCTAGTAGGAAAGCTAGGGGATCAGAAAAGGCAAGATGATAAACTAGCTAACATCAGAGATAATATAAAAACCTATGTCTCCTCATTCCAGGCCATTCAACATTCCACTATCCCTCCTAACATTCTCTGGTCCATTTGGCTAAAAGTAATCCTACTGGTTAAAATGTTGTAAGTCATTTACTACCTCAGAACAAAATAAGAGCCTAAGAAATCTCAATATACATTTTTTTAAGAAGAGTCTCTTTTAAAAATGGATATTAGTCAGTATTTTAACTCTAATTCCAAATTAAGACAAGCATTTTCTGGGATACATAGAAACAGAACTGCATTTAATATGTATGAATTAATATACATGAATAAGAAAGATGTCAACCCAAAGAAGCTGGATGCTGGACTTTAGTATCCAAAAGTTGTAAACCATTGGTTATTATCAAACCTTAGTAGATAATGTAGGTGTGATGGTTAAATGTGTGTGTCAACATGGCTAGGTTACAGTGGCCAGTTGTTTGATCAAACACCAGTCTAGATGTTGCTGTGGAGGTAATTTTTTAGATGTGATTAACATTTAAATCAGTAGATTCTGAATAAAGATTACTCTCCATATTATGGGTTGGCCTCATCCAATTAGTTGAAGGACTTCAGGGAAAATAATGATGCCCCTAAAGAGGAAGGAATTCTGTCTCCAGATTGCCTTCAGACCTAAGCTATGACATCAGTTACTGCTAGAATGTCCAGTCTGCCACCCTGCCTTGAAGATTTTAAACTCACTAGTCCCCGCAATAGTGTGAACCAATTCCTTTTTTAAGAAAAACCTCTCTCTTTCTCTCTCTCTCGCTCTCTTTTTCAAATATATAGCATCTGCTACGGAAGCTAGAATGTAAGTATTCAATTTACCTCCCCTCTTGTAGCTATGGGTGGTTATACAACACTATTCTGATCAGAATATGTAAGCAGAAGTCCATGAGGAGGACTTTCATCCATGCAGAAAAGACTAAATTCATTCCAGGAAAAAGTCTTTCTCATTCCTACCTGGAACTAGAATTAGATACTTAAAAGTGTCTAAAATCTAAAAGCATGAGAACAAAAGCCAACGTTCAAAGCAAAGCAAAAAGATAATAAAGGCATGAGACCATGACAGCATCATTTAGCATCACTTAGTTACCTACACATCTGTAAAATTGAAAACCAAAAGCCACTGCAGCCAAGTTTTCTGTTTTCTTTAGTCAAATACATTCTTAAATGACACAATAACTTGTATAATGTCTTTATACACATCTATCTGAATATCTATAGATCAAATATCTATAGCTGTCAGCTGGTATTTGTTTCCTTATAGAAAGGTTAGTAAAAAAATTTTTAATGCAAGTATTAAAAGCCCATGGATAATTTATCAAGCACTTCATGATTTTCTTAATTAAAACGTAGGACAGTAATTAACAAGTGGTTTCTTTTAAAAGGCTTTCATTTAGAGCTATGCTTGAAGAAATCAGCCCTTCCAACCAGTGGAGACACACAAAGCAGAATGAGGAAGTCAGTCTGTTCACGTGTACAAAGGGTTGTAGAACAACATAAACAAATAAGAACATAGCCACATTTGTAGCCACATTACAAATATACGTGTTTAAAATTATTTACAAAGCTACACTAAAGAGTTGTTCTCAGTAGATTATTCAAAATGACAAAAAATATTTTTCAGTTAGCGTGATATATGAGCCTACAAATGTTGCTATAGGCAGGTTGTAATAAAATCAGAGAGGCTAAGACAGAGGCAATTTAAAATCAACTGGATTGGAAAGACTGATGTGAACTGAACAAGAATTTGAATAAACCTATTTCCAAAAGGAGATTAAATTAACTTAGTGGCCTAAGGATTCCCAGAATCCTAAAACCTCAGTTTAAATGGGAGGCTGGAAGAGATGCTCAATCCCCCATGGTGGGAGAGGATTCTCATTTATACCTGTCATGGGCTTTTTGTGGCTGTCATCTCATCTGTAGTCTTTCCATTTCTTCTGCCAACAGATGGACTCTCAGGTAGTCTCTGACACAGTCAGCCCTATGTGGGAAGGATCTCTATTTTCCTCTTTTGGTGCTGTGACCACCTCATCTACAGCTTTGACCTAGGGGAGGCCAGTCTGACCATCCGGCCCTCAGGGCATCACGTGCAGCCCATCTTGTCCATTCCTTCTCTATACTTGGAAGTTTACCTACCAACTCTTCCAAGTTAAGATCAACTTCATGAAGTCTTCCAGCCAAAACTTTATTGCCCCCAGCGATGGCTCCTTTTAAATATCTATAGTGTTTGTATGACTTATTAATTCCGTGTTAGCGTCTATGTTACTCATATTCTTATTTGGCTATCTTCTTTTCCCTAGCTATACTCTTCAAGGAAATAGGTTATGTGCTTAGAACAAGGCATGGAATCTTATACTTGGTAAGTGCTCCCAATACACTCATTCAGATATGGTCTGATGTCCTGACATTTCTACTGTATGACTTTACATTTTGTAGGTGTACCTTTCTAAAGGGGTTATATGGAGCAGAATCCTTATTTTCATATTCTATCAATAGCTAAGCACATGGCTAGCACTCAACGACAAGCCTGCCTACTATAATTGTAATAAAGATGGTAATATCCCCATTTAGCCATAGAAATTTTCACAAGGATTTATTAACAATATGAATCAATGTAAAAGACAAGCCCAGAAACTAAAAATTATGAAACACTCATATTAAAAATCCCTGAAACAGTAAGCATTTCTACAATGTTGTAGTTGTTTTATTCCCACTATTTATTACTGAGAAATTTCCTCTTCTGTAGTAAATGAGAAGTCATCATTCTAATGTAAATTAATTATCAGAACAAGGAATATTTTCCAGGTAAAATGACAAACTCTCAGAATACATCCCAATATGTGAAATTCTAGTGTGATATGTATGCCCATGAGCACTTTGTTCCTAAATAGTGCAGCTGAAAGAAAAACAATTACTTTAGATAAAACTGACAACCTACATTTTTATTCTTGCCCTGAGGCACAGTGAAAGATACAATTTTCTGTTTCTATTGAAAATGAAAACTTTATTCTTATATATTTTTCCCATAAACATGCTAAGGACTAAAAGGAAGGTATCAATTTTGGTCTCTTGCATTCACTCCTAACAGTTCCCTCCTGAGAAGATGAAGTGACTCTTCAGCTCCAACTCTCTAGCAGAGGAGAATGCAAAAATTGATGACAGCAGTTCTCCATTCTGACCTTTGTCACCTACCTCTTTTCTTTCCAATTTCCTTATATTGTATATACTTGAACTTGTCTATCCCAATCTGACATTGTAGTTTTAAAATAAAAATGAAATGCCATCCTTAGACTTCATAGGCAGAATGTCAATTCAACATTTTGAGAAGAATATGGTCTTTGAAATCAAATAAACCAGAGTTCAAAGCAAGACCCTAACAAATCTCTAGCTTGTGACCTTGGGAAAGTTCGTAAACTTCTCTGAGACTGTTTATAGCATAGGGCAAAGGAAACTTCATTTCACTTAATCCCCCTCACAGCTCAGAAAACTATGTTGAAGCACCTAGTACAGAGCTTGGTACTTAACTAATGGTCAATAATTTATTGCTATTGCTATATATCAATCTAAATCAATTTGATGCTGATTACTATTATTATTTTATATACACTCAGAAATGTTCAAAAGTTTAGATTATTGTTCATCATAAGCATAATAAAATACTAGACATTTCATACATTTGCTGGCATAGTCTTAATTCTATAATGTAAGAGAGTAGAAATTAATAGAAACACACCAAACTACAGATCAGCATTTGGTCAGGTTGTCTACACTGGTTTTTAAGCTACAATAAGACCTTTTTCCAAACTCCATTTCCTCCGCATGTTACATAATACTTTAAGTGTTAAAATGATGCAGAGACCCATCTAGATTTGCTTCAGTAGTTATCATAGCATTCAAAAGAAACAAAGCTAATTCAAACAGCTCTACAAAATGATGCCAGTGAATTTTTAAATAAAAGAAAATCTGTTAGATTCAGATCTAGATTATTTTGGCCAAGCCATATTAATTCAACTATGTAGGGAAAAAATGACAAATATGAGCTATTAATAACAAAAAGTATTTTTCATAATTTTATAATATTCTAAAATCTGTGACAAATAACCATATAAATTGGCCAATGAGAATCACATACCACTAACACAATTCTTGATTCATTCTGCCTAGGAGTTGCGGGAGCTAGCTGGTAAACTAGATATCCCATAAACTTATGCATATATATGGAATTTCACACTAGTATGGAGAAATGGAAAAACAAAAAAGATATTAACCATTCCAGTCCTTTACAGAGAACTTTTTTCACATAGTATTTTCAATCACAAATCTTTTGGGCAAAGAAGAAGATGAAAGCAGGGGTTCTTTAGAAAACATAAAAGCACAAATGTTTTACATAATCAGGAATTGTCAGTATCACTTATAAACTCATACACAAAATTGATAATTGCTGTTATACAATAAAACTTGGAAAGCAATGAAATGCATTTTCCTTCAACTATTCACAGACACGTTTTACAACTGTCTGCCAAATTTGATAAAATCAATTTCACTCATTATCAACTGTTTCAAACAATTCTCCAAACGACATACTTGACGAAATGGAACTTTGATGTAATTCAAATGAGATTTACATTTTATAAGTTTTGGATAGTTTAAGCACATTTGGCAGCTGATTTTTGAATCTCTGAGCACAGAGTCATGAACACAAAACCTAGTCATGTGACCATTTGTTAAAAGTGTCAAGTTTTCCAAGAAAAGTGTAAGCAAAATTCAAAATGTGTCAAGAATATCAGGACAATGTTGCTGTATATGACAGCTAAGGAATCATTTCAAATATGGACTGAGGCAAATTAAACACTGTAAGCACTATGAAACAAAGAAATAGTAGAGCAATAATGAACAGAAAATGAAAACTTAGTTATGATGAAGAAAATTAGAACTTAGTTAAGATAAGGAAAAGACAGAATCTTAATATTTATTTAAAGGAGGGCCTTATAGGACCTCATGAAAATATCTACATTTATAGGGTTTGCTTCAAGTAATCTTGTTTTATTGTAGAAGTATCATAATTATTTTACAATTATAATTATGTATTTAATTAATACACTACCATTCATTAGATTGCTTAGATTTTTTTTAAAAACCTAGTTTATGGCATACTGTTAAATGCTCTTCAAATGAAACAAAAAATCAATTTTAATGGATTTGAAATTATTTTTACAATTGACCAGGTATTAAACATTCTATATGCAATATTGATTGCACTGAATATATAAATATTAAGGTAACAAATATGTCTAACAGCAAGAGTAACTATCAATTACATGCTGATAACCAATGAGAAAAAAACATTCACAAACACTACTATAAAATATGTTCTCAGAAGAGTAAACACCGATTAAGAAAGGTTATTTGATTATGGTGGTTATTTGATTACATCTTCTGACTTTCCAAAGTCAGAAGACATTCTTGCTGAAATTTGGCTTACCACAACTTCATAAATCTTTAAAGTTATTTAATCAAAAAAGGAAACCAAGACAATATGAAGGTCAAATATGAGAAATGCAGAACAACCATAAGGAAATCACATGAATCTTAATATAAGCAATTATATGAGTAGAAAATTAAGGATGATAGATTTATATATTATGTAGTTAACCTACAGTCATCTTATGCTAAATCTATTTGTAGTAGAAGCACCTACAACTTAATTAAAACACAAAACAATATGTTCATAAATCCAAAACTCCAGTTTCACAGAAGAAGACATACATCTTAAGAGATGTGGAACGCTAAAGTCATTCTTAGTTGGAAAGTTTATAAAATGATTCTATATTATAAAAATAACCTCCAAGTTTGACAAATAATATCATGTAAACATACAGTAAGTTGTCTATCTAAAAATATCAACTAAATTTTCAAGGGAAATAAAAAGAACTTTGGTCCATGGCCAAATAATAATGTATGATAAACTGCCACGCTATATGCTTCAATAAACCAAAACTTGTTTTGTAATCCTAATTCAGAAAACTCTACAATGACACAATATATTGTATTCAAGCTCTGGTAAATCATATAAAACACACAGAAACTTAAATTTACAACTAGAGATTTAGGAATCATATATTATGCTTTATGCGCATTGTTTTCTTACTGGCCATTTAGCAACAAAACGTCTCTGTGACTCACTATTGTATCTGCCCTCACAAGCTCAAGTTCTATATATGTGTGTATATGTATAGAACACATATATACACATATATGTATTAAAATGTGTGTATATATAGAACATATATACACACATAAATATATATTAATATATTTATATGTGTGTATATATGTATATATGTGTATATATGTATAAGAAATATTCAGGAAATATAAAATGTGTTAACATTATAATTTATACCAAAATACCTTTGAAATTACACTACATGTTTCTAAAAAAGTTGAATTCACAGAAGCAGAGGGTAGAATGATAGTTACCAGAGGTTGGAGGGTAGGGTTGGGGAGATGTTGGTCAAAGGATACAAAATTTCAGTTAGACTTGAGGAATAATTTCAAGAGATCTACTGTACACCATGGTGATTACAGTTAATAAAAAATATATTGTATACCTGAAAATTGCTAAAAGAGTAGATTTTGTGTTCTCACACAAAAAAATGAGAAGTATGTGAGGTAATCCATGTTAATCAGCTTGATTTAGCCATTCTATGACGTATACATATATCAAAACATCATGTTGTATGCCACAAATATATACAATTTTTATTTGTAGGTTAAAAAACAAAACAAACTTTAATAAAAAAGAACATAAAGCTATAAAGAAAGCACACTACTCAGTTCTTCAAAATCTTTTAAGCCTTCTTGTTTCTCTTATTAAACTTCTCTTCTACCATGTGGCTCCTGCATGCCTGGAATCTCATTGTCATATGACTTTTCATTGACTGTTTATATGTCAACAACACTGGCCTACCAGCACCACACACACCTCAAGGGCTTTGCACTTGCTATTTCCATAGTCTGAATATTCAACTCTTCCTAGGTTCATTCTCATGCTTTGTCTCTGGGTTCAATCCCAGAAGCCTTCTGGTGAATTTATCAAAGTAGCCTCTGAATTTACTCTTTCCAGAATCATCCTGCTCATTTTTTCTGAGTTTGTGATAATCTATTTGTTTACTTCTTTATTACATGTCTCCCTCCATGAGACTATAAATTACACAAGGGAAAGAGAACTCACCTATCCCACCACCTAGCAATGTATCTGTTTTCCAGGAGGTACTCAGTAAATGAAGAATAAATAAATGAGACATATTAAAGAGGGCTAATCATTGGAGGAGTCTGCAACTCTTTCTGAATATTTTTTAGCATGCTAGAGAGAGTGGGGATTTGCATATTGATTTGAAGATATGCAGTTCGTTTTCCTCTTGCCCTCCCAGAAATGCAAGCACTTCTTTAAAAATAATAATTTAATTGTTTTGAAATGCTAGGCAGCATGAAAATAAAAAGGAATGAGATGACATATAGATACCACCATAAGAATAATTATAAGAAATAATCCTAATTTTAAAAAGCAGCATTCAGAACAATGTGTATAATATGCCACCTCTTGTGAAAAATAAAAATTGAAGGTGGGGGAGATACTGTATGTACAAATGTATCTGACATTCCACAGAAACTGTGAAAATATAAAAAAGAGTGGTTAGTTGGGGGTGGGGGGAGCTCTCCAGGCAGATGGAGGACAGAATTGAAAGATTTCTCACTGTATGTATTTATACGCATTTTAGTTTTTGAATCATTTTACATTGCTGGTTCAAATCACTAAATAAAATTTAAATTTTAAATAATTTAAAACAAATTACTAATTTTAATAAATCAAATTTTACATGAATTAAACTTTTTATTCTCTGGCTGTTATATAACTTTTTATTAAAAATTTTAAACACTAATTGCTTTACTCATGAGTAAAGTTCGCTAAAAACAAATGCATTTATGTAGTCTGACAATACTCACAATGGACTGGTACCCCTGTCTTCCTAATCTGAGAAAGTTATTCATCTACATGAGCCTCACTTTTCTACTAAAAAGTTCTTACAAAGGGCTGCAAAGTTGTACATGATCTCTGCCCTCAACTCCCATCCTTTTTCCTCTGTGATCTCACATTTTACTACTCCCCCAGTCCCTTACTTAACTCCAGTTTCCCTTGCCTTCTGGCTAGTTCTCAACCTGCCAAGTGCATTTCCCTGTGGATTGTCCACCTACTGCTCCTTGGCTGGAAAGCTTCTCCCTCAGATATCTGCACAGCTCAAATATCATCTTCTCAGTGAAGCCCACCTAACCACCCTGTTTAAAATGGCTTGCCTACCACCCTGCATTCCTTAGCCTTCCCGTACTTATTTATTGTCTTTCTCCACTAGAATATAAGGCAAAGACTCTTGTTTATTTTTTTGACTGCTAAAACTTCAGCACCTGGAACAGTGCTTGGCATAGTAGATGTTTTATAAGTATTTATTGAGTAAATGAATAATGAGTGAAACCCATGTACCCAAAGCAGAACTCACTCCTCCTCGCCCTCTGCCAATGGTTCAAACACACCAATCACCCAAACTTACTCTTCTTCTCTTATACCCTATCTCTAGGAATATTATTATCATGCAAGCCCCAAACCTGGGCTTCACCTTAAACATTCTCCCATTCCACTTCTACACCTCTAAGCGAACACTAGTCCTGCCAATTCTCTCTCCTCATTAGCTCTTAAGTCCATCTCCTCACTTCCACTTCCACTGTGACTTAGGACTCATCTCTCACTTGGTCTGGGGCAATAGCTAACTGTCATGTATCACAATCCCAAAGCATCAAAGCCTCCAATGCATCCTTCCGTGCTACAGCCATTAGGTCATCTGATCATGGTGCTCACCTACTCAGAACTTTCCAAAGCTCCCCACTATCTACAGAATTGATTTTCCACCATGACTGCTCATTAAAATCACCCAGAAAAGATTTTTAACAATGCTACGTATGGGTTCCACTCTATACCAATTACATTATCCCATCTGATTCTAAGAATAACTGATCTCTGCACAACAAAGGAAATAATTAATAGAAAAAAAAGGCAACTTATGGATTGGGAGAAAATATCTGTAAGCCATACATCTGATAAGGGATTAAAATCCATAATATATAAGAAACTGGACCAACTCCACAGAAAGATAACAAATAATATGATTTAGAAATGGGCAAAGGACCTGAATAGACATTTCTCAAAGGAAGACTAACAGATACATGAAAAAATGCTCAACATCACTAATCATTAGGGAGATGTAAATTAAAAATACAATGAGATATCACCTCACAACTGTTAGAATGGCTGTAATCAAAAAGATGAAAGATACGTGTTGGTGGGGATGTGGAGAAAAGTGAACCCTTGTACACTGTTGGTGGGACTGTAAATTAGTATAGCCATTACGGAAAACTGAATGGAAGTTTTCCAAAAAATTAAAAATAGAACTACTGTATAATCCAGCACATCCACTTCTGAGTATATGTCCAAAGAAAATGAAATCAGTATGTCAAAGACATACCTGCACTCCCGTGTTTACACAGCATTGTTCACAACAGCCAAGATACATAACAGACCTAAGTGTCCATAAACAAATGAATGGATAAAGAAAATGTGGTGTGTGCACACAATGGAATACTATTTGGCTTTAAATAAAAGAAGAAATTCTGTCATTTGTGACAACATGGATGGAACAGGAGAACATTAAGCTAAACGCAACAAGCCAGATACAGAAAGACAAATACAGTGGTCCTCCCTTATCTGTAGTTTTGCTTTCCATAGTTTCAGTTACCCAGGGTCAAACGTGGTGCAAGCATATTAAATGGGAAATTCCAGAAATAAATACTTTATAAGTTTTAAGTTGTGCACCCTTCTGAGGAGCATGATGAAATTCTGAGCCATCTCACTCCAACCCACCCGGAATGTGAACTCTCCCTTTGTCCAGTGTGTTCGCGCTATAGACGCTCCCTGCCCATTAGTCACTTAGTAGCTGTCTTGGTTGTCAGATCAACTGTTGTATTCTGCAGTGCCAGTGCTCAAGTAGCCCTTATTTTATTTAATAATGGCCCCAGGGAACAAGAGTAGTGATGCTGGCAATTCGGATATGTGAAAGAGAAGCCATAAAGTGCCTCTTCTAAGTGGAAAGGTAAACATTCTGGATTGAATAAGGAAAAAAAAATCATATGCTGACGTTGCTAAGCTCTAATGCAAGCATGAATCTTCTATCCATGAAATTGTGAAGAAGGAAAAAGAACTTCATGCTAGTTTTGCTGACATAACTCAAACTGTAGAAGTTACAACCACAGTGTGTGATAAATGCTTAGTTAAGTTGGAAAAAGCATTAAATTTGTGGGTGGAAGACATGAACAGAAACATGTTCCAATCGATGGCAACTGGGTCCGGTACTATCCGAGGTTTCAGGCACATTCTGGGGGTCTTGGGTGTATCCTTCTCAGATAAGGGGGGACTACTATGTCACGTGTTCTCACTTACATGTAGAATCTAAAACAATTGAACTCATAGAACCAGGGAATAGAATGGTGGTCACCAGAGGCTGGTGAGTGGAGAGAATGGGGAGATGACAATCCAAGGATACTAAGTCTCAGTTAGACAGAAGGAGTAAGTTTGATTATCATTTTGAAATCTATTGCACAGCACAGTAAATATAGCTAATAACTGAGGACTGTACATTTCAGCATTCCTAAGAGAGTAAATATATACAACTATAATTTGTCAATATATGATAAGAAAAATAATAAAAAATTTTAAAAACTCATAGTTCTATAAACCAGTGTTGTTGATAGAACACAAACAGTTTCACTGAAATGCAATTGATTAGCTGACAGAACCTTATGGACAGTGACGGTTTTCCCACTTTTGCATCTATTTGCACATTCTTCTCACCATTCCCTCAGGCTTATATGTGTGCCTGTCTTTGGATTCTTCTCTGAAACAGTGTTAACATATTACTTGTGTCTTCATGAATTGATGAAATAAATAACACTTCTAATGTGTGTATTTTTGCAAGAATCATGGTTTTATCTTTTAAAAAATATACATTAGCAGCATAAATTCTTTATATTTAAAAAAAAAGAATCACTGATCTACAACATATTACCTAAACCTTGGACTACGACATACAAGGCCTTTCATACTCACATCCTACCCACAGCTTTTGAGCCTGTTTTCTGCCTCCAGATATGCTGGAACCAAATACACTCCTGTGCAGCATGCTGTCTTTCCACCTTTGCCTGCCCAAGCACCCCCACTCACCTGGAAATACCCCTTTGCATTACTTTGGTTTGGAGGGAGCACTGCATTTTCCTGTACTCCTTGGGCATCTCTTCCCTTACACTCCTGTGTATCCTGTACTTTCCTCCATTATAGCAGTCAACTATAGCAGTGGGGTCAGAAATATTTGTTGAGAATGACTGGATGAAATCAACATTGCCACTGAAGTTTTTAAAAAAATCAAAAAAGTTGTTGTCTCGCAATTAGTCACATAGATCAATCTGACATATTTTTCCTTTAGAGCTCAAATTCTACAAGTCCGCGCTAAAGCAATCAAGTCAATAATAGCATTCTATCTATATTTTAAGAACTCACGTTACTCAGATGTAATAAATAAAAACAGCTATAAAACCTTAGGTTTTGCACAGGTAAAAAATATATGTTTTTTCCAAGAATGTTTTAAAATCCACCTTGAATTTTTTTTTTTTAAAAAAGAGTAATATATGAGCCATGAAAACCAGAACATAAGAGGGAAGAGACAAGATGGCTGACCAGAGACACCAGCTGCCAGATCATCTCAGAAAGAAGGAAAAGTTTTAGATGAAAAACAAACAAACAAACAAACAAACAGAGATCGGGTGTAATTCCGAGGGAAAAGTTCCAGAACTTACCAGAGATTCCACGGGAAGAAGGTGCAGAGCAGAACAAGAAGAAGCAAGAGATGAGCAGAGATTAACCCCCAAGAGGCTTAGAATCCAGAGAAAAGGGTACGTGGAGTGGTTTTTATTCTCCCTCTCTCACATCTGCGGCAGTCAGCAGGCTCCCAAGCTACTGGAGAGACTTTCTACCTTCACAAGTCCAAAAGCTGCTGCTGCCATTGAACTGGGAGCTTGTTGAAGACAAAGTACCAGGCTGCCAGCCCCCTTGGTGTCACTTCTTGTCACACAGACCCAAGCAGAGACAATAGGCACCAGTTGGCTTCTCCAACTGCCATGCACCTTTGTCCTCCCCAGGGGGCTTCAGTCCCTTAGTTTTCATCTCGCTTGTTCCCACACAAACATTTCCCAACTACAGCCCAGTCTGTGGGAGCCACAGGGGGTTGGTGGGTCCTGGGGATCTGCGTGACCCCAGAGCCTGGGCATTCCAGGCAGGTTCCCTTCTGGAGAGAGGGACAGAGACAACCAGAGTGCTAGCTTTCCTCCATCCAGACTTTTTTCCTCCCCTCCCTCACCCATGGCTGCCAAGAGAGACGATTGAGCTGGGGTGCTCAGGAGTGGCTGCTTTCCCCTCTGTTGGTGCATCCACCACACAGAGGCTTCCACAGAGAGTGGGGCTCAAACCTTTTCTCTTAAAGACCTGCAACAAACTAAGGGGTGCTCAGACTCTGAGCTGCCTGCTCACCGGCCTTCCTCGGTGCTGCTTGCCCAGCTGCTCCATCAGAGCAGGGCACATCCTAAAGCAGAGGGACATCAAACCTGCCTGAGCACCCCATAGGCAACACGGGCCCAGCACACTTCTCCCTGGGACAGTCAGGGATTGATTTTTGAGGGCCCAGGGACTGGCCCACAGTCCAGATCCTGTACCTACATGCCTCGATCACGTTGCTCAGGGGCATGGAGGAAAGATTTGTCAACTAATCTCAGGAGGTGAGGGAGCCCACATGGGCAGAACTGAAAAAAGAGTGCAGTGTGGGTCCCAGCTGCAGCTCACTCGTGGAGCACCCCTCCCCCCACAGGAAGGCCATGCTCTCAGCTCAGGGTGGGATCCTAGATAGGGAAGCTCCCAGCCCACAGCATCATCATGAGGGAGCCCAGCTAGACTGAGCTCCTGCCTGCTGGCAGACACCAGAGGGAGACCGAGGAGCAGGGCAGGGAGGAACAGAGTGAAACCCTCTCCTGACAGGCAGATTGTGAATCTCAGATGTTCCCTCCCCCACAAGCAGACTTTCTGGCTAGCTGGGGCCACTTCAGCCCCTCCCTGCTGGCTTTCCCCAGAAGCCTGGGAGCAGACCTTTGACCTCTGCCAAAACAGCTACCTTACCAGCTTTGGTGGTGCCTGATGGCAGGCTGACCCAACCCAGCCCCGCCCAGCCTCACTCCCATAGCCCCCTCTGCTGTGGTAGAGAATTAAGGACTCACCTGGAAGTTACAGGGTCTCACCCACCACCTGAGGCATCTGAGTGCTTCTCCTGAGGAGACAGAGCTGAACACAGGTCCCAAAAATAACACTGCAGCTTGTTCCTTCTGGCAAGCACCACCTACTGGCAAGGAGGTCAATTTGCACAGCTCTTTACAGCAGTTACTGACTCAATCATACAGGGTGTGGTTGATTCTCACCCACAAGCACCACCTGCTGTCTCAGAGATTAAATTGCCAATATAATGCACACTGTTAAGAATACCACAGGGCTGAGGAAAGAGAAAGGATTTCAAAGACCTCAATCCTCCCTCATCAATGAGAGACAGGGAATCTGCCCACATACCTCACCACTGCTACAGCCTACAAACAACTGGCAACTGAGAAAACCACCACACTAAGGATATCTATAACCAAGGCATTCATCCAGAACCTAGACTGCCATCAAAGCACCCACAAGCAAAGCCAAAGGTTCTAACCCAACATATGCTACAGACACACCCTCATGAGTGAGGGGGGGAAAAAAGCCCCATCTAAGCAAAAGAAAATCCAAAAATAATCAGTGACAGCTATTCCAGATTAGGAAGAATCAGTGAAAGATCTCCAGAAGTATGAAAAATCAGACCAAAAGGACACCCCAAACGGGAACACCAGCTCTGTAGTAATGGCTAGCAATCGAAAGGAAAATATTGAAATGACAGATAAAAAATTCCAAATATGGAGTGTAAGGAAATTCAATGAAATCCAAGAGAAAATGGAAAACCAACTCAAAGAAACTAGAAAAACAATTCAGGAAATGAATGAAAAATTCACGAAAGAGATCAACACACTTAAAAAAAAAACAGAACTCTGGAAATGAAAAATTCATTTAAGAAAATACAAACACAGTGGAAAGTTTTAAGAATAGACTACATCAGGCAGAAGAAAGATTCTCACAGCTTGAAGACAACTCTTTCAAATTAACTCAGTTAGTCAAAAATTAAGACTAGGGAATTAAGAGGAATGAACAAAGCCTTCAAGAAATATGGGGTTACATTTAACGGGTAAATATAAGAATCATAGGCATCCCTAAGGGTGAAGGAGAAAATGCACAAGGGCTGGAAAACGTACTTGAGGGAAAAATTGAGGAAAACTTGCCTGGTCTTGCTAGAGAATTATACTTCCAGGGACAAGAAGCCCAACAAACACCTGGGAGACTCAACTGCAAAGAGGCAATCACCAAGACACATGGTCACCAAAGTCAACATGAAGGAGGAACTCCTGCAAGCCATGAGGTGAAAACATCAAGTAACTTACAAAGGAAAACCCATAAGGCTAAGAGCAGCTTCTCAATGGAGAACTTACAAGTCAGAAGGGATTGGGGGCACATCTTCAGTCTTCTTAAATAGAACAACTGCCAGACTAGAATGTTGTATCCTGCAAAACTAAGATTCATATATGAAGGAGAAATAAAGACCTTTCCAGACAAGCATACACTGAGAGAATTTGTCAAGACCAGACCTGCCCTATAGGAAATACCCAGAGCTGCATTATACATGGATCAGCACAATACACACTCACCAGTCTAAAACCACCCAAAAGCTAAAGCTCAGAGCTCATATAAAACAATATCATAAGAGGGTAAACAAAGCAATAAGGTACTACCAAACAGGATGAACAGAACAGGATCCCACATTTCAATTCCGTCAATGTAAACCGTCTGAATGCCCCACTCAAGAGACACAGGTGGCTGAATGGATGAAAAAATACAACCCAATTATCTGCTGTCTCCAGGAAACACATCTATCCCACAAGGACTCATACAGACTCAAGGTGAAGGGATGGAAAAAAATATTCCATGAAAATGAAAACCAAAAGAAAGCAGGTTTAGCCATTCTCATGTCAGATAAAATTGACTTTAAATTAACAATAGTAAATAAAAACAAAGATGGTCATTATATAATGGTAAAGGGAGCAGTTCAACAAGAAGACATAACAATCATAAATATTTATGCACCTAACACAGGAGTGCCCAGATTCATAAAGAAAATTCTTCTAGATCTAAGCAAAGAGATAAACAGCAGCATTTAAATTGCCAGGGAACTTAACACTCCACTAACAGAACTAGACAGATCACCCAAGTGGAAGACAAATAAAGAAACACTGGACGTAAACGAGATGCTAAAACAAATAGACCTAACGGACATTTACAGAAAATTTTACGCAAAAATTACTGAGTGTATGTTCTTTTCATCAGCACATGGAACATTCTCCAAGATAGATCATATCTTAGGCCACAAAATATGGCTGAACAAATTCAAAAAAATTGAAATTATACCATGTATCTTCTCAGACCACAGTGGAATAAAACTAGAAATCAACTCCAAGAGAAACATTCAATTTTACAAAAAGTCATGGAAATTAAACAATCTTCTCCTGAATGATTATCTCGTCAATAATGAAAATATTCCTCAAGCTGAATGAAAAAGGGGACACAAGCTATCAAAAGCTATTGGATTCAGCAAAAGCAGTCCTAAGGTAAAAATTCATAGCCTTAAATGCCTACATTGAAAACACAGGAAGATCACAAATTAACAACTAATGACACATCTCAAGAAACTAGAAAATGAAAAGCAAACCAAACCAAAAGCCAGCAGAAGAAAAACAAAACTAAGGTCAGAGCAGAACTAAATGAAATGAAAAACAAAACAAAACAAAAATACATAGGATCAATGAAACAAAAAGTTATTTGAAAAGATAAACAAAATTGATTGACTTCTTGCTAAGTTAACCAGGAATAGAAGAGAAGGGATGCAAATAAACTCAATCAGAAATGAAAAAGGAGATATTACAACTGATACCACAGAAATAAAAAATATCATCTGTGAATACTATGAAAACCTCTAAGCACATAAACTCAAAACATAGAGGAAATGGACAAATTCCTGGAAACACATAACCTCACAAGACTGAATCAGGAAGAAATAGAACTCCTGAACAGACCAATAAGAAGCAAAGAGATCAAAGCAGTAATAAAAATCTTCCAACAAAAAGAGCCTCAAATCTGATGGATTCACAGCCGAATTTTACCAGACCTTCCAAGAGCAGGTACCTATACTGCAGAAATTGTTCTATAACATCAAGAAGCAGGAAATCCTCCCCAACTCATTCAATGAAGCCAGTATCACCTTGATACCAAAGCCAGGACAGGACACATCAAAAAAACCCCACAGACAACATCATACCGAATGGGGAAAAGTTGAAAGCATTCCCACTAAGACCTGGAACAAGACAAGAGTGCCCACTGTCACCACTTCTATTCAACATAGTGCTGAAAGTCCTAGGCAGAGCAATCAGGCAAGAGAAAGAAATAAAGGGTATCTAAATTGGAAAAGAGGAGGTCAAACTATCACTCTTTGCTGATGATATAATCTTATATCTAGAAAACCCCAAAGATTTTACCAAGAGACTCCTGGAATTGATATATAAATTCAGCAAAGTCTTAGGCTACAAAATGAATGTACACAAATCAGTAGCATTCATATACACCAAGAACAGTCAAGTTGAGAATTATGTCAAACACTCAATATCTTTCAAAATAGCTACAAATAAAATAAAATACCTAGGAATGTATTTAACCAAGGACGCAAAAGATCTGTACAAAGAAAGCTACAAATCACTGAGGAAGGAAATTGCAGATGATGTAAACAAACAGAAAAACATATCATGCACATGGATTGGCCCAATCAACATTGTTAAAATGTCCACACTATCCAAAGTGATTTATAGAGTCAATGCAATCCCCATCAAAATACCTATGTCATATTTCACAGATCTAGAAAAAATAATTCTACACTTCGTTTGGAACCAGAATAGACCCCAAATAGCCAAAGCAATCGTAAGCAAAAAGAACAAAGCTTGAGGCATCATTTTACTGGACCTCGAACTATACTACAGGCTATAATAACCAAATAGCATGCTATTGGCACAAAAATAGAGACACAGGACAATGGAACAGAACAGAGAACCCAGGTATAAAACCATCTACATAGAGCCAACTTATCTTTGACAACAATATACACTGGGGAAAAGAAGCCCTATACAATAAATGGTGCTGGGTAAACAGGAGAGCCACATGCAGAAGAATGAAACAGGATCTATATCTCTCACCACTCACAAAAATTAATTCAAGATGGATAAAATATTTAAATGTAAGGCACGAAACCATAAGAATTCTAGAAGAAAATGTAGGAAAAACTCTTCTAGATATTGGCCTAGGCAAAGAATTTATGAAAAAGACCCCAATGGCAATCACAGCAACAACAAAAATACATAAGTGTGACTTGATTAAATGAAAAAGTTTCAGCACAGCTAAGGAAATAATCAACAAAGCAAACAGACAACCTACAGAATGGGAGAAAATATTCATAAGCTATACATCTGATAAAGGGTTGATAACCAGAATCTACAAAAAATTGAAGCAAATCAGCAAGAAAAAATCAAACAACCCCATTAAAAAGTGGGCAAAAGACATGAATAGAAGCTTTTCAAAAGACAAATGACCAATAAACATATGACAAAATGCTCAACATCACTAATCATCAGGGAAATGCAAATTAAAGCCACAAGGAGATATCACCTTACCCCAGTTAGAATGGCTTTATTAAAAAGTTCAAAAACAATAGATGCTGGCATGGATGCTGAGAGAAAGGAATGCTTATGCACTGTTGGTGGTACTGCAAATTAGTACAACCTCTGTGGAAAACAGTATGGAGATTCCTCAAAGAAGTAAAAGTAGACCTACCATTCGACCCAGCAATCCTACTACTGGGTATCTACCCAAAGGAAAAGAAGTCATTTTACGAAAAAGCCACCTGTACTCAAATGTTTATTACACCACAATTCACAATGGCAAAGATGTGGAATCATTCCAAGTGCCCATCAATTCACGAGTGGATTAACAATATGTGATATATGTATACCACGGAATACTACTCAGACATAAAAATGGATGAATTAATGCCTTTTGCAACAATTTGGTTGGAACTAGAGACCATTAGCCCAAGTGAATATTTAAGGAATGGAAAAAGAAACACCACCTTTACTCACTCCTAAGTTGGAACCAATGGGCACACATGAGCACAGAGGGAAGAAAAACTCATCGGAAATCAAGCAGGGGGGAGGGGGGTGAGGGGAATAGGAAAAAACCTACCTAATGGGTACAATTTACACTATCTGTATGATGGGCACATTTATAGCCCTGACTCAAGCATTATAAAAGTGATTCATGTAACCAAAAGCATTTGAACCCTCATAATATTCTGAAATAAAACAAAAAAAAAAGGAAGTCAGAACATGAGAAAACAGTTACTTATGATGGCTTCACACTCATTGTCTTAAAGTCCAATGACCAGCTCTTTGGAACAGATGAGTAACAGACCAAAGACAGAAATGCAGAAGTACTGATTACTCTCCTGTGATTCGAATTTTTAAAAAATAGACTGCATATTTGAATAAGGAAAATTAAGAAGCTAATTTACACAGTGGTCTAAATCCTAGAGCCACATGAGAGTCACCTGGCAAGTTTTAAAGAATACCCGTGTTGCAGGCCTCATCTGCAAGTAAGAGATTTTGACACAATGGGCCAAGGGTGTGGTCCATCATCGGAATTTTTTTTTCAAGGTCCCCAAAGGGATCCCATTGTGCAGTCAGTGCACACCACTGAATCAACACCCTCCCTACTACAGCAAAACCCATCTTGCAAAAAGATATCACATTTAAACCTTTTCCAATCAACATTATGCCATTCCTGGAGGGGGGAGAATATGAACATTTTAAGCTGGAAAATATTAATAAGAGTTAATACTTATGCAGGTCTTATTATGTGTCAAGCATTATTCTAAGGGCTTCTAATACACTGATCTTTTTATTCCTCACAACAGCTCTGTAAAGTTGGCACTATCTTATGCCTTTCTGCTCCTGCAAAAATAGCTGGCAGTTATAGAATGCTTAATCCTCTACACATTATTCTGAATGCTGCTATATACATCAACTCATTTAATCTTCATGACAGTTCTATGAAGTAAGTATAGTTATCACAGGAGGCCCTCTACATCTGCGGATATAGAATCTGTGGATACAGAGGGTCAACTGTACTGCACCCTTTTATATAAAGGACTCGAGCACCCTCGTATTTTGGTATCCAAGTGGGTCCTGAAACCAACCTTCCTCAGATACAGAGGGCTAACTGTGTAAGCATTCTATAGATGACAAAACTGAGGCACAGAGAGGTTAAGCAACTTATCTAAGGCCATTTATCTAGTGAGTGGCAAAACTGGGATTGGAAGCCAGGTAGTGTAGCCCCAGATTTAATTAAAAGACAAAATCCTAGTGATTTGTGCTATGCAACAGGCACAAAACATTAATATACAAGAAAATTACTTAAAATGTCTTTATTTTTCTCCTCTTCAAGGGAGAGTAATACAAACAAGAGAAGCAGCTAACTTAAAAAAAAAAAAAACTGAAATAAGAATAATTTAATCCTAACTCTGAGAGACGTACCACTCTTGGACCCAACTGGAGATTTCATGACTGAGAATGAAAAAAAAGAATTTAGAAGGATGTCAGAGATGAGAAACCCAACTCTGTATCAGCTTTGAAAGCAAGAGATGGGTTAGAACTCCTCTTCCATGAGGACAAGGCAGGCATGCGTGTTGTTCACTGCTGACAGAAAGTCCTCCATAAATATATTTGAGCACATGAAATCAGTTAGTCATATAAGATATGAGATGACTGAATTCTAAGGCAGAACATCTGCAATTTAGTTGAACACTATATTTTTCATATTTTATGAGAGATATTCATATACATTCTTATTGCATATCAAATTTATTTCTGTATAAGACAGATTATTAAAATATACTGTTTTAATTAAAATGTTGATTCTTCCATTTTATTTTGTACATGCAAATTTCATCTTAAAATTAAAGTATTATTGATGAAAACACACATTTCTAAAAATCATCTCAGTAGCCACATTTCTAACTCTAACCTAAGCTGTCTGGAATTCTCTTGGACTTGTCTGTGCTCAGGGTGGGTGGCCATCCTGTCCTTATCTGGCTGAGGTTGAATTCCTCCATCTGTAGCTGGTCTCTCTACACTCCTCTTGATTAGCAAAGCACAACTATTGATCTCCCCATAGCCAACAACACAATAGCTGCACTCTGGGTTCTCAACAGAGAATTTACATATTTAAAACTTACTGCTGGCCAACCTGATATAAAACATTTGCGTGAGACACAATAGCCATGGAGGGCTCTTTAAAGAGTATCCTAAATTTTAAAATGAAATCAAGAAAGGCACCAACAATGGTACATTTGACCGTCATTGCATTGTCTCTAAGTTGAATTACCTTTGTAGAAATGTCCTTATGTGTTATAGCCCTGGCTTCTATTGAAGGAATTCTTAAGAAACATCCAACTGAACCTTGCCATTCTACTTATTATAGAAGTGGTGCTGAGGATGTGATCTGCTACATGTCTCTCAGCCCCTTTCTGTTTTATGGGGGAGATTTTTCAGGTCTCAGTATCAAGATAAGTTAGGGTTCTCTTTAATGCCAGGAAAACAGGAGCCCAACATATATTTTTATGGTTATATATTTTTGTGCGCATTTTCTTTTTTCTCTGATTTTTTCACTCTTTTTTTTTTTTTTTTTTCCAGCAAATGAGGTCTTGCTATGTTTCCAAGGATGGCCTTGAACTGCTGGGTTCCAGTGATCCCCCTGCCTCAGTCTCCAGAGTAGGTAGGACTACAGGCATGCACCACCACACCTGGCAGATTTTGTCACATTTTAATATTATTTTACTACATATTATTTTTATGAATATGTATATTTCTTTAAACCATCTCTTTTCTGAGATACAGGAACTCTATAATAAACAAATACCTTTAAAGTAAAAAGGAATTAAACTGAAAGAGAAAATGAAAAGTTCAGATACCACTGATTGTGAAGAATGAAGGACACAGCTTTCAAAATTACAAATGGTGAGTCAATATTTCTAAATCTCAGAAAATTAAGAAATGCATTTTATTCATCTGCTAGTTCCAAAACAGTGCCTGCTGAATATTTTTAAAAGTACATTATTTTGATTCAGTTAATTTAGAAACTTGTAACTTATTTTCTTTACTATAAATGCCCAACACCTTTCCAAGAAAGAGCAACCTCAAATGCATATCATGAGCCAAATTGATTTATATGTGGTTAAGTCTCAACTAGTGTTGCTTAATTGTTAGGACAGTATATAAAGAAAATATTAAAATTGTGAGGAAGTGCAATCCCTCAATCTTTCAGTTTACCTAGGTTTTCTTATTCAATAATATCAAATAATGATTCATATAACTCAAGACACTGATTTTTTTCTAATTTTAATGAAATTTCTTTAACTCAAATGCCTCATTAAAAATTACACCTTTGTGCAAAAGTAATATGCTATAGTCCAAATAAAATACAGTATAATTACATAATAGAATATATTTCTTTGTATTTTGAGCACTAATTCACCAGATAGAAAAGAGATTGAAATAAACGTTTCTCAAACCATAGCTTTAAATAGACCAAGACAAAGAAAGTGAAAGTAGGAAACTGACTTGGAACTTTTTCAGCAAATTAGAATATTTGTGATGAATTAAAGAGGAAGAGTATTTAAAGTTTTTAAACTAACATGAGTATTTCTGTTGCCACGGAGCTTACTTCAAATTGTCTAGAGGCACCTTCAAAACTTAACATTAATCATAATTGTTGGAAATCACCTTCTTGGAAAGTATAAATTGTCACAATTTAGGTGATAAAGCCATCAGTTAGCAAAGAAAATGAACTAGCTAAGCCTTCAAAATATGTAAAAACCATACCATGCTTCTCCATCAACTCAGAATGCAATTTTATTTGGTACAATGAAGAAAACAGTGTGGCAGAAAAGAAATTTCATAAAATCAATGCATGATGATTTCATCTGACAAATAGGATGGGGGTGAGAAGAGTAGGCGTGAGAAACTTACCGCTTTTGGTAAAGTTAAAAACTAAATGCGACTCAATCAGACCAAGAAAAGATTTCTGAAAGACTGAACTTTAGATCAAAATCCCAGTCTTATACTTTTCCATATATATTAATATACTTTTGGGTCATAAACCATAATCATGAGAAAGCAAAATTAGAAAAGAGAGGAGTTCATAAGGAATAGGAAGTAGCTAAGAAGGATGTACAACAGCCTCATAAAAATGACACACATTAATCTTAATGAATATGTTATGAAGAACTTCTATCTCATTTAATCTCTTATGGTGTAGTTCTCTGTCATTATTTACAGGCCCAGGGAAACACCTGCAGAACATAATGGAATTTTTTAGGGTGTTTATAGCCTTTAAGGGGCTAAAAGTGAACATAAGACATTCTAGTGTGAAATTAACTTTTCAAGTAGCTTAATAAAAATCTGTTTAGTCATATAAAATGGTTTTTTAAATCTACAGAGAAATATTTTTTACCAACATAGAAATCTGGTTTTTTTGAAACAACACATAATTGAATGAAATAAAGATATATATTCTTTGGCTCCATTTTACTGCAAGTATTAAAATGATAAATACAAACTGTTCTTAAAATGACTCTTAGATAAAATGAAAAATTCCCTCACAAGAAGAACAATCGTTGTAATTAAAATTATTTTAATACTTGACTATAAGTGATTTTGCTAAAAACAGAAACAGAAAAACAAAACTCCCAATTCTGCTAAGACACAAACTGAACATGAATGTTTAAATAATTTTTAAAAGTGAGGACTTCCTTGTTATTTACTAAAAACATATCTATAATAAAGAAAGTGTGACTATATTATATGATACACAATTTTAATGGTCAAATTTGAAAAATATTAATTCTTCTGTAAATTAAAGTATTTAATTTATACCTGTCATTCTCACTGGAAAATTGCTTCATTTTCTAGAGTATATTATCATTAGTTTTGCAACACATGGATGACCTGGTTCAAAAGATCAAAACTTTTGTGCCTACCTGGGCCAGAGTTAAAATAAATGTTTAAGGAGAGCTTGATATACAACAATAGGACATGAAGAGAACTCAAGATTGCCTGCCTCTGCTAAAGGCATCAAAAAACAAAAACAAAAACAAAAAACCTTAAAATACTCTATGTGCCAAATAATGTTTAAGAGCCATATGTAACCTCCCAAGCTGCCAGATTGCAGCTCTAGACAAACAGTAGCCAAGTTAGAGCTCAACCAAAAATATGATCTTTGCCAACAGGAGATGCCAATAAATTCAAACACTCACAGGGTGAATAGAATAGAATGATTTTTTCATGAATATGCTTCTTTCAGTTAGTAATCTTTACTTATAAGGTTTGAGGTATAAAGGAATAAAACAACGGCAACTCATGAAGTCTGTTGATTATTAACATCTGCCATATGGCCTTAAAAATTGGATGCTTCAACCCCAGGTGGGAAAAGGAGACTCCAATTTAGACACTCCAATGATCTCAGGCACACAGAAAACCAGTCTGTTTGAGGCTTACCAGCAACGAAAGGCTTCTTTATTCAGAAGAGGTCAGGCCATTTTGGGGCCCTAACTGTGATTTACTGTAATCTGGGTACACATCCTGTGATCTTTTGGGATATCAGGGTTGGCCTGTATTAGCATATTAGTTTACTGGGAACCCGATGAAAAGCAGTGCATATCAAAATACATTTGTAATTTATTTTATCTATCTCTAAAGACAGAAGAAAAAAAAGAAAAAGTGAGTGGAGAAGACAAAGAGAGAAACACAGCAAAAAACCAACAGACAAGACATATTTTCCCAGACCACCTGGAGCTTTCTGTGAAGAAGGACTGAAGCTGCATTCCATTACTTCAAAATCCTGAGGTATATTGGGAGGAGGTTCCAGCTGCCTTGAAAGACAAGCCCCTGGGTGTTCATGTGAGTTGACTGCAGAATGGGATACTACTCACTTCCTTTCCTACTGAAGATTCCAGAGAAACTCAGAAAAAGGAGCCATTGTTCTGGCAACGAATCTAGAAATCTATACAGTAATTTTTTTGTTTATGTAGATCTGTTTGGGATTCTTTAAATATGTGTATTAAATAACGACTTTTTCAATAATATTTTCCACACAATCTCCTTAAGATCAGTTATTTAATATGATGTGTACAGACTGAACCAAATATTTGTAATGCTCTTTTTAAACAGACATCCATGTTTCATGGTAAGTTTTACTAATATTGGATTCCTCATATGTCTAAAATACTGCAACATATTGGTTTCTTATTATTTGCCAAAAAAACTTAAAGTTGGATTCTCTAACTGAAAATTTATTTTTATTTTGACCCTTTTGATATAAATGAATCACTCATTACTAATAATTAAGTAAAATATATGAATACATGTTATACAATACAGTACACGATCTCTATATCATTAGGACAATAAAACCTAATTTCTATTGACAATTTATTATGTGCCAGACACTATATTAAGGGCTTTACGTGGATCATTTCACCATTTCACTTAATCTTCCCTGAAATTTATGAGGTAGACACTATTACAATCCCCACATTCAGTTGAATTAAATACTGGTTTAAGAAGTAACTTGCAAAACACAACGAAGCTAATAAATAGCAGAATGGTGGCTCAAACTCCAGTTCAATCCCCCCAGGACCACCACCTATATCTCTCTCTCTCTCCCTCCCTCTTTCACAATATATTCTTAATTGTATGTACAACACAGAGAAAGCAGACTTGAATTTAGCAGTAAAGAAGAATAATAGAAGATTCATTCCTAGGTTTTATAAAAAATATAATTTATATTCAAGGAAAACTACACATTCTATATATTTCATTTAATAATTTGTCCAATTCTCTGTCTATAAGATCTGCAAGCCTGTTTATCATTTTTAAAAGATAACATTCTACCATGAATGTTTCATCTATTCAAACTAAAAAAACATGAACATACTTCTGCAATAGTACTCTCAACTCTGAAAGAACTTTTATTAGGAGGAAAAACAAAACAAATTCCTGAAATTAGTGAAGGGTATAAAGGAAATTTAAATGTTAAGAAAATTCTGTTGCAGATGGTTCTCTTAAAAGAAATATGGAAACAGTATTGATTGTCAATTTTATAGTATTTTTGATGACCAGATGTGAAATTTCACCTTTACTGAGGATGCCAACTCAGTAGAATAATCTTTCTATATAATATGAACAGTATCATATATGGACAACATTTCAACTAATGTATAATCCAAACTAGAAAGTGATGTATGGGATTTGTGTATGTCATACCCTCGTTTGGTTGTGCCCCAACTGACTTACTCAGGTGTGTCTCATGAAACATAGAACACACGCTGGTATTAAAATTCTTAGATGAAATTTTCTTTGTATATTTATCTTTACTAATTTTATTAACAAATGCTGTTTAATATATCTCTTGGTAATAAAATTTGCCATTGTTTCTTTATACTACTTTGGAGACTTTTTATTAGGATTAAATCAATTTTTCCTTTAAATAAATACTGTTTAAGTACCTCCTTTAAAGACTGAAATTCCAAAACAAAGTAAGTTCTATATAATAGCCTAGCAAAACATACAGTCAACATTCTACAACAATATTTTTGTGGAAGATATTTTCTAATGCTAGGAAAGATGTTTAAATGATTTCTTTTATACAGATTCATCAATCAGTGATGAACAAACGTCAGTCTAAGTTCAAAGGCATTGTGAAAAGTTACTAAAAATGTTATGTTCACCAAGTTACCACCTATAAGACTCAGAGTCTCTTCTGTTTGTCTCTTTTTTAACATCAGTTAATAAAAAGATCTAAGATTCTACTTATTCTAACAGTTAGGGTACATATCTACAAGTTCTCTTCACTTTAACCAGGACAAATATACCTATATTATAAATAAAATATTAATCAATTCTTGAACTTGTTGGTCACCTGAGCATATCTGACTCTCTTAGAACATGAATGGGTAGTACGCTATGTGAAGACTAGACCTTCAAGGGAGAATCAATAAGAACTTTGATTTTTCATCTTTGTTAAAACTTTATATGTGATGTTAAGGCAATAAAGTATCAAATAAAATGTAATAATTTCCCATGTTTATTGTTAATTACAGATGAGTTTTTTTTACTCAGTCATACAGAGTAAATGTCTGCAAAATAATGCCTTCATGTAAACAAAATCAACTGAATGTGTTTTCTATAGTATTTATTTTTGCCTTTCACTTTTATATCAAATGAATAAAGAGAAATCTTTTTTATTGAATTTATTCTAAGTTATCTATCTCTAAACTATAATGTTTTTGCATAAACTTTTATTTTAAAGGGTGGCTGTAGGATAGTTTTATAAAAGAAAAGTTACTATGTATTATCAAAGTGAATTAGCTATGTGATCCTTTTTATTTTTCATAATGCCTATTCCAAATAACTAGTTATCAACAATTGTCACTTTTTGTAATAAATATACAAAATATTTCCCCAAAGTATAAATACCACTAAGTATAAAAAAGAAATCAAAATTAACTAAAGTGGGATTACTCTTCCAAAAGAAAAATAAATGGAACTGTGTAACTTTGCGGTACAATGTCTTCAAAGGGAATGTATTTTCACAAAATGTTCCTTCTAAGGTAAGTGACATGAAAAATTTGAAAACACAAGCAAATGAGTTAAGTATAATTTACAGAGGTGTGCACTGGGTAGCTAAAATAATATTTAACTTGAATCACGTGAAAACCAAACTATACTGAAAACTACAATACATTATTTAAATGTTAAATCATTTTTTACTAAGACTATATTTTAGGAAATATATTTTAAATAAAAATTTATTTCATTTCAAAATCAATTTCTGAAGGAAAAAATATCCCAGAGTACTTCCTAAAACTAATTACTGCAATAAATATATAGCTCATATTACTTAAATAGTGCTTGCTGTTCATAAAATGGTATAAGGGCAGACATAAACAAATTCTAGGGAACCTGCCAAAGATATTAATCAGTTACTTAACACCTTTGAAACTTCTATTTTTTCCCGATAACTCATTCTTTTAGATGCCCATCAAATTATCAAATAGTGATTAAAATTTTGTGAATAAATCATAAGTGATACATTATTAGTTAAATTCTCCTATGCTTTTAAAAATATGTTAAATTTCCACTTCAAAATCTTCAAAGAAACTTCAGATTTTAACTATTTTAAAACAAAGAGATGCCATTACATACCTAACCAGAAAAAGAAAAAAAAAGGTACAGTACCAAATGTTAAAAGCTACAGCTGAAGAATAAAATTAATCCTTTTGTTAGAAACAGGAAACGGATACACATGTATAATAAACACCAATACAACAATTAAAGGGGGAAATAGCATCTTCCAGAGATGTGCCCATATAAATAAGCTGCTGCTTAAAGTTAAGGGTCATGCTAATAACAAAGCCTCAGACGGGCATTAGACCTAATAAGAAAGGTATCTCCCACAATCATTCTTGTATCCGTAAAAGGCTGCTATCATTTTCAAGTAAATACAAAGATACAGAAGGAATAAATAGAATTGCTGCCCCAGACTGTAAAATGGCATGCACCTGCAATATGTGCACATTTTCATCATAGCTCAAGGCTTACCTCATAAGACCAGACACACTGAGTCCCACCAAAACGGCGAACACATCTTCCTACTTCCACGTCCTCATGAGTTGTGTACATTTCTCTAAGGCATTCACCAATATGTGGCACCATCCTCCTGAGAACTTCTCGACTGAAGATCATGCCAGGTCCTCCCATACAGAAGTTCTCCCCAGGCTCCAGCCCCAGCTTTCCAAGCTCTTCAATATTCCCCAGGCCAGTCTGCCCCAGGTAGAGAGGCTTGCTGCTATTCAGGGATCTAAGAAACTCTTCTAACTTATCACCTACAAAGAGAAAGGCAACAATCACTACTTTTTCTTATTTCACCATCATTTATAATGTATAAGGTAAAGGACAGAAATCTCAACATTGTGCTTAACATCCTCACCAGTCATGTAATTGAAAAGAAGAAAAACCTCTCTCAATATTCCATTATTTTAAAATACTAATTTATAGTTATTAATAAAATCAAAATAAAATGTTATCAAATTCTGGTCCAGGTCATTGCCAAAACTTAACAAGTCTAACAATCACCAATTTTTCTGTAAAAGGTGAAATAATAAGGAGACTAAAGACAGTTTTTTAGTACATTTGAAGTAACAAAAAATTTCCAGAAACATTAAATATTGATATTTAGAATTGTTTTGGCAGACTGTTGATATGTAATAATTATATTTTCCTGATAGTTGATTTAGTTCAGTGTTTTACCATTAACTGAACTTCAATCATATACAACCCATATAGTTTTAGAGGGTGTTTGAATCAAACCTGTCTTGAAATTTAACTTAGGAGGCACCCTTTTAGAAGAAAATTAGCATTTGTTAAAAATTAAATAATGTAATCGGTTTCATGTGTAGTTTTTAAGTTCATCAGAAAAAAACCACTTAAAAATAAAATTTTTTAGCCAAAATAGTTCAAAAGCATTTAGTCTTCTATGAAGTGATACACTGGAATAAGTAGAGCCACCTTCTTCATATTCCCAGTCAGCATCTTTACTACTAGTTTTGATGAGCGCGGCATCTGCAGTCATCATCTTGATCCCACACCTTGCTCGCTGGGTCTCAATGAGTTTCGGCTGTTACTGGGTTCTTAGTACAAAATGCATTCCATTCTTAATAGAAATGGAAAGAATATGGCATTTCAACGTTCTGAAGGACAATCTTTCAAAGCACTAAAACAAATGACAGAAGTAGGTGCTGTTAATGCATTTTAGAAATTCTCTGCAAAGTGTGGCAAACTTTTGCCAGGAAACCTTCGTAATTTTACTTAGTCCCAAAATATAAGGGACTATAAGGTAGTGGAAGTTATTTTCTTTAAATCAATCCTAAATAACATCTAGCAGAAAGTTAGTAAGAGACCATTCTTCATTTTTGTATCCATTTATCAGTATTTCCTATTCCAACCAGCCCTACAGTGATTTCTCTTCCCATTTCAAACCCCAGAGATATCTAGTTATTAACTTTACCCTAACTCCTTGCGCCAAAACAGGGCAATTGGGTTTATTGTTGGCTTTTTTAAAAAATATGTTTGTTTTTTCTTGCATTAGGTACTACCTGGATTAGGATAAAACAATGAGGCTGCAAGTAGAAACAAGCATAAACTAAGGAAGGGCTGCCCCCCTTTGACCAAGAAGCTAGGAAATGTGGCAAGCACAGAGAAACAGCATTCGGCACAATCCTGCTACTTCCCTCGCGTCCCTCTCCATCTCAGCAACTGGCTGGATTGGAAAGATTTACTTCTCTGATCTGATGAACTTTAATCCGCTGAGTTTAGAAATTCTCTGGCCAGAGCTGCCCATGCTTGGGGGGGGGAAGACCACGCCTCTTTTAGAACTAACAGCAAAGTTTTCTTGTGCTGTGGCTGCATGTGGTTCTGGGAAGGTCTTCCAGCCTCTGCTTATCACCGCAGCCACCAAGATGCACTGGAAAGGATCCAGTACTAATGTGTGGTAGTACAGCTCGGACCTCCCAGGGTCAGGATAATTTGGCGAGTTCTTTCCCCATCTTCCCCACCATTAATTTCTGACAATACGCCCATCCTTTTGGGGTTTTATTGAGGTGTGGCAGGGGGTTGGGGAACAACTTGGTGCTACACTGTAGTGGCTGGAAGGAGCACCGCGCTGGGGCGGTGGGAGTGCTCAAGGACTCCCAGAGCGTGGAGAATTTTGCCAAAGGGAAGGAAACCCACTGGGAAGGGTCCGGGACAGCGAAAATGATTCCTCAATCTCAGCAGTTACGAAAGTGCACTAGATCCAGTTTAAACAAAAGAGCAAGGAACTCAAACAATAACACTGGATCTCCAATCTGGCTCTAGCCAGCGTCCTCCGTCTTCTCTTCGCCCACCAAGGACACGCCCCTCTGGACCGATTTGGTAAACTACCACCACCAGAGGCTTTCAAAGGAGGGCAGAAGGGGAATGACCTTTGGTTTAGCTCTCAGGTCCTCTTCCTCACCTCTCCCACACCATAAAGAGTAAGGACAAGCGCTAGGCGGAACCGAGAAAAGCCAAGAGTGAGGAAGGCGAATAAAGCTGGGCAGGTGTGAGGAGGGTTCAGGCTGCATGAGAAGGCGCTAGGAATAGTGGGCGGATGCGAGGGGTGGGGACCGCAGGCCTGGGGCTGCGGGAGCCCGAAGCACGTCCTGGCAGAGAAGCAGAGGGGTGGGCAGGGGTTGGGGCAGGTTGCTGAGGAGGAATCAGGGAGACGGGCAGGCTGGAAAGCCGGCGCTGGGAGGTCACCTTTAATGTAGACATCATCGTCGGCGCGCATGAACCACTCATACTTGTCCAGGTAGTGGTCGTGCATGTACTTGATCATCATGAAGGACTTTTTCTGGGGAGGATAGGAGTCGTCCACCCCCGGCAGCGCGATGACAGGCAGCGGTGGCGGGGGCTGGCCAAGCCCGGCGTTGGCGGGCTGCTGGCTGGAAAAGAACTCCACGCGGCCAGGGATGAAGCGCGCCCAGGTCCGCTGCGCCGCCAGTGCGCGGCTGCCCAGGTACTTCTGCGCGGTCATCACCCCCACGTACAGGAAGTCCCGGGGTCCGGCGCTCGGGGCGGCGGCACCCCAGTCCCCGCTGCCGTTGTGGCTACTCCCTGGCCGGCCGCCTCTCCGCTGCCCAGCGCCCCTGTCCTCCTCCTCGGGTTCCCCCTCGCCCGCTGGAGCATCGGGAAGCCCCGTCGCGCCCTCAGGCTCGCGTCCTCGCCGCCGCTGCTGCAGCGAAGGTGGCTGTTGCCAGGGGCTGCTTCGGAAACTGGTAATCCCGGGCGCCGCCTCGGGCAGCTGTGGCCCCTGGAGCTCCTGGCGCGCGGGGGACGGCGACTGCTCCTGCCGCGGCCGGGACTGGGGTTGGGGGAGCGGCTGCTGCGCGCCGGCGCCGGGGCCAGCAGCCAAGCGGCCGTAGTAGGAGCAGAGGCTGGAGCCGCGTCTCTTCCTCTCGCTCAGCTCCGCCACCCTGGGGGCGATGAGCCAGGACGCGGCGGTGAAGCCCAGCACCAGCCCCAATGCCACGCTCATCCATGGGCGGCGGGAGCGCATGGCCATCGCGGCTGCCCTGGGCGCGGACGCTCGCTGGGCGGCCGCGGCGCGCGGGTCTGCGGGCTCACACCCGCCCCTCCTCCGCCTTCGCGCCCCCAGCCCCGGCCGCAGCCCGCCGCCGAGGCGCCGATGCCGGCTTGTGGTCTGAGCGCTCCGAACGCCTCGCCTGCCGCGGGCTGCAGCTGCCGGCCGGGGCTCCCCGCTCCGCTTTGGCCCGGGGCTCCGAGCGACGGCTGGGAGTGAAACTTCTCCCGGAGGTGGCGGCGGCAGCAGTAGCGAGAGGAGCTGCAGAAGGAGGAGGAGGAGGAGCAGCGGCGGCGGCAACGCGTCCGCTCCTAGGCTGCCACCCTGTCACTGGCGCGCCTGGTCCCTCCCTCCTGCCTCCTTCTCGAGCCCCCGCCCTCTCTCCCCACCTCCCGCTCCCCCCGCTGCCGAGCTCGGGACCGGCCCGGAGGAGGAGCCGCAAGCACCGCCACTGGCAGGCGGAGGGAAGCGCGGGCCACGGTATTTCCCCGTCACCCGCCCTAGGACGCCCCCCGTCCGCGCCTCAGGCCAGAGCCGGCCTCCTCTCCGGAAGGAAAAGATCCCTGTCCGGCCGCCTCCGGCTTCCAGCGCCGACGCCCCCTCGTTCCTCCTCCCCCGGCTCTCGCTCTTCGTCCCATTTCCCGTCCCGTCCCGCCCCTCCGCCAGCCTCCCGACACTCGCGTCCGGGGGCTCCTCTGCCCTCCTCCCTGTGCATCGGCTCCGCTGACCTCATCGGCGGAGCTCGGGTCCCTGAGCCCCCGGCAAGGGCGTTCATCTCTCTCGGGGCTCGCCTCCCCAGGCCCACAGCCCGTTACGTTCCGGCGTGACCCTTCCCCACTTTGCCCCGCCCCAGATCCGCCAGTGCGCCACTCTCCGCGGTTTTCGTCCCTTTCGCGTTGTAGTCAACCGCTGCCACTCCGCGCCCTCTCTGTCTACTCCATGTCCCGCTCACTGCTCAGGAAACCATCTGTCCCATCCCGGCACCTCTCCTCCCAGCCTAACTCCCCTGTCCCTACCTGCATCCTTCACCACCCCTACCCAGTCTTACACAGAAGCACCATTGTCACTTGGTTTCTCTCCTAAGAAAATATCAGAGGGATTGGAAATACCTGTCCTGAAAGGCTGAGGGAGATGATGGTGAGTCTGGGTTCAGCCTCCAAAGAACATAAAAATCCCGTGTTCTCCACCTGTTGAATTGGGAAATGGGGGCTGCTTAATGGCTCCCTCCTCAGCTCTCCTACTGAAGGTCTCCTGTGTAGAAGTAAGAACCATGAACTGTTTCCAGTCATGATAGAAGACTGGCTCAGCGGGACTGGCAAATGATGGAGAAATGCGAACAAATTGATAGGGCCAATACTCTGAAGATCCAACCTAAGGAAATTCTTAGCCCCTCAAAATAAGTGAACTTAATCAGAAATAAAAATAGAAGATAAAATTTTTATTCTTGCCTGTAAACTTTTATTTTCTAAGGCAATGATAGGAAAATTTTTACCTCTTCAATATGGGAGGAAAAATCTCCAGCAACAGAATCTCAAAAAAGTTAAATTGTATTGGCCAAAATCATTGTAAGTTATTTATATTATGAAGAAATTACATAAAGATGTATGACATTTTGAAGAAGGGAACGTTGAAAAATTTCTCTCTAAAGGTTGTGCATCTAACTATAGTCTGGGGTGCATTTGGCATCCCAAGCCCTTCCTTCTTTTCAAATTCCAGCTTTCTGTTTTAGACATCAAAGGCAAAGGGGTGGTATTGAATGGCATTAGACATAATGGCTGGATCCAGGGAGTTGCTGGCAACAACCCTGGAACAGTAGGCCTGCCTGGAGCCCTTGGAGGAATGGTTCTTTCCACACCAGTCACTGGCTTTGCATGAGTATGTCTGACTAAATGTTTCATCTACTGGACAATGAAGCTCCTTTTCCATGTCTAGGTTTTGCCCAGAGACACTTGGGAATACAGATTATTGGACTCTTTCACAAAGGCGAATTTTAGTTAGAATATACAACTAGTCAAACAAACAGACCCCTCCTGATTTAAAAATATATATTCCCAATGACATTTTAAACTTTCCAGAACAGTGCTATTCAATAGAACTTTCCACATAATGGAGATATTCTTTCTCTGCGCTGTGTGATAAGGCAGCCACTAGCCACATATGATTATTGAGCACTTGAAATGTGGCTAGTTTGATTGATGAATTTTCAGTTTTATTTAATTTTAATTAATTTTTACTTAAATAGCCCCGTGTGGCTAGGAGGTACCATGTAGGACAGCCCATTTCCAGATAATTGCCCATTATATATGGTCAATATTGAATAACAAGTAGTCCACCTACACAGGAACATACTCTCTGCTGCAGTATTCATCTAGGCTTTATTCTTATGGGTGCCATTCATGTCATTGATCTGCAAAATCATTAATTCTCATTGGGCACAAATAACCCACCCACCAACTGTTTAGAATATTTGGGCAGGAAATTAACCGTAGTCATTAAATTTGACAAATATGTATTAGAGATTAAACATTAGACAAGGTGGAAGGCTCTGGACATGGGGATGTCAACAAGGTAGTCACTGATTCCCATCATGAAGCTTATAGTGCAGTGGAGAAGACACACATTAAATCTCACACTATAAAATGAATTACGATGGTGATAAATGATAGGAAGGGAAAATGTAGGGTACTCTGATAGAGCATTTACAAGAGCATCTAATTTAGTCTGGGAATCAGGGAAAGCACTAGGAAACATTCCAATAACATGAAAGACATTGAAGTGATGTTCCATACTAGCTAAGTGACCATTGTCAAGTTATTCAAATTCTCTGAGCTTTATATTTCTTATCTGTAAATACATTTCTCTGATATTTATTGAGATATATGTAAGTGCTTAGCACAAGACATAGCTCACTGTAGACATTTGGGAAATGTTGGTTCTCCACAATATTTATTTAATATCTACTATAAGGCAGACACTATTATTGAGAAACGGGGGTGAACAAGACAAAGCCCCTGATTTAATGGGACTTATATTCTACTAAGAGGAGATTACATACGCACATATTTGTATGTGTGTATATAATGTATGTATTATATATAAATGCACATAATATGTTGGGTGATAAGTGTTTTGAAAAATAGAGAGAGTGGGCTTTTGCATGTGTTGGGTGAGGCCATTTAAAACTGATTGGTCTGAGAAGTTCTCTCTGATAATTTCAGCAGAGAATAGGAAAAAGTGAGGAAATTAACCATGAGGACATCTGAATAAAGACTTTCCAAGAAGAGGGAATAGCCCACACAAAGTCTGATACAGACATGTCATATTGAAGAATGTCAGAGGCCAAAGTAGTTTGGAAATGGGAGGGAGCTGGTGACTTGCTGATAATTTAGGCTGTTGCTATCCAATAGAATTATAGCATCAGCCACAAAGGCAAGTTATGTAATTTAAATTTTTTTCTAGTAGCTACCTTTAAAAACTAACAGGTGAAATTAATTTTAATACTTTGTATTCAACTTAATATATACAAAATATCATTCTAACAGGTAATCAATATTAAATTATTAGAGAGATATCTTACATTATTTTACATTACTGGTACTAGTTTTTCAAAACCATTGTGTATCTTCCACTTACAGCACATCTCAATTTAGACTAGCCGCATTTCAGATGTTCAGTAGACACCAGCGGCTAGGGGTCACCATATTGGACAATGCGTATTTAGAGCCTTGCAGACATTTGTAAAAACTTTGGCTTTTATTCTGTGTGATAATGAAGGTGTTGCATAGAGTAGTGATATGGTTTGTATTTATGTTTTAGAAGGATGACTCTAGCTCCTATGGGGAGAAAAAAACTAGAGGAGGGCAAGGGTAGAATCAGGGAAAGCATTTAAATCATTACTAAAGTGACCCCATCATTTTGAAACAGAAGAAAAAAATCTTCTTTTTTTTCTTCCCACACAGTGTCTGTACCTATTCCTTATTTGTTATAAGTACAAGCTCTGGGAAATGTTTTTTATATGAATTTAATTTCAAATTTATTGTAGTTATTTATTATTTCCCAAAGTCAGTGAGGTTATTTTCTCATATTCACTTTAATTTTAAAGATACCTAACTTTGAGGGTAGATAATTTCCTGGGAAATCTCTACCAAGGACTAAATTTTTTTATTTAAAAAAATAATTAGTTCTAGGAAGAATTTAAGAAAAAACACTTCAATTGGTTAAGAGGGGTGTTGAGAGACAAATATGTATGGAAACTCTTTATTATTGAAGAAGAGTAAACATAATTGCATACCAAAATATGGCAAGATCGGTATACTGTATTAGAAGAGAGAATACACAAATGCAGATAATTTTAATCTCTCTAGCTAAAAATATCTGATATAATTGCTGTTCTTACCTAAACTAGGATGTGTCAATAAGTGTACTTGTGAACCACCTCATAAAATGTCTGAGAACTACCTCAGTAGCAAATTTGAGAAAAGCACTAACAACAAAAACCTCCTAAAATTATAATTGTTTACAGAGAAAATTGCAAAACTGATTTTCTGTCCTTCCTAAATCCTTTAAGAATTTCAGCCTTGTCCATATTTGACTATTGTAATATATGAATCATTTGCTACCTTCTCTGAGCTAAAGCTATTAAAATGTAAGGTATCATCTGGTTTCACGTTGAAGGCAGAGTTCTTCTTGTAGAGGTTGTTTCCCTGGCTTTGGAATAACATTAATGTCAACCACCCCAAGACCAAATCTGACGACGCACTTAGCAGAAAGCCACTCTGCTGACTGCTCTGAGGGTACTATATTGAGTATTTGAATTAATCGGAAAGAGTTAGTAATAACTTTAAAGTAAAAGTTCAGAAAAGTACAAAGTTTAGAAAAGGTACAAATGACTTTAAAGGGGGGGAATATGTCTTAGTTTGTTTACTTATGAAAGTCAAAGGTAAATATTTAAGTGAATGGTGCAGCATATATTTCTGTTACAAGGTATAATCAAGTTTACACTGGTATTGACACTTTTATTCCGTATTGTGCTAAGCTATTTTGAATGTTATCATTTTTTTCTTGACAGATCAAGGCTGAGTTGACTTCATTTGTGTGAAGCAACTGTGGCATCTAGTGGTTAATAGTCATAATGGTAATTCAGTTTGTTTCTAAGGGATAAATTGTGTTATAAAACATTTTTGATATTGTCAAAGAATATTATAATCATAGAGATATAAGATAACCATTTGATTATATTTTTATTTTCAAAAAAATATGCACGTGAGGGGATGATCAAAATTTATATACTTCAATATAAAATGGCAATTATTTAGAGCAGATTATAAAACTGTATAAGTTTTTGGGCCTAATATTAATCTACATTTAGTTAAACATCATAAAAATGTTGTAGTTAATTATTTTTACACTAATTGGATATTTGATGCTATCAAGAGATTTATTTTGAGGTATAATAGTGGTATTAAAGCTTTGATTTTTATGAAACGGTCCTTATTTTCAGAAGTACATAGTGAAATGTTTGTAGATGAACTGGTAAGAGGTCTGAGATTCAAATAATACAGGATGGAGGGTGGTGCTAACTGGATGTTGATGTGAATGGGCCTAATTGTCCAGGTATTGATTACTATTAAGGTGAGTAATTATCCTTGGATAAATTTGGAATTCTCTGTAATAAAAGGTATAAAGAAAATACTTCATTTATTTAAGGTCAGCACACAATGTTTATTTTCTACAGATTTATCTGACCTACAGATGGTTTACTTATTCAAACAAGCAATGAGAAGATCAATTGAGGATAAAAGAATGAGACCCCTGCTGCCACTTAGGAAAGGGTCAAAGGTGATCACATTGAAATAAAAATGCCCCCTTCTTTCATCCCTTGTTGGCCCCAATAGCAGTCTCTTAGACATAGCAAAATTTCCAATCAAGCTTTTACAAAAAAAGAGGCGCTATTGACATGTGACGATTTTATTTTATTTTTTGAGTAGTAATAGTCTATCATTAGGCAGTAGGCTGCAAAATCTTCAGGGTTTCTTATCAACAATCTGAATTTATTCCAAAAAGATTTTTATTTTTAATTTTCTCCTTTTACTACTTTCCTAAAATATTAATAATCTCCAATTCAAGAGATTATCTTAGAAAACATAAAATATTAATAAAATGCATGTGCCACCTTTTTTCTTTAATTTTCTTTAATTTTCAACCCCCGTTAATTACTTCTTTTCTTTTCTTGTCCTATAGATCAGTGCTGTTCAGTAGAAAATAGAATATTATCCATACACATAATTTAAAATTTTCTAGTCCACATTTTAAAAAGTAAAAACAGGTGAAAATAATCTTAATAATATACTTTAATTTATTTTACTAAATATATCTAGTTCTAGTACAGAGTAGAATTGTGGGTGTTAGGGTCTGAGGAGGGTAGGATGGAGAGAGGTTGGTTAATGGATATAACATTACGGCTACATAGGAGGAAAAAGTTTTGGTGTTCTGCAGCACTATAGGGTGAACATGGTTAATTATAACTTATTGTATATTTTCAAAAAGCTGGAAGAGAGAATTCTGAATGTTCACAACACAGAGAAAGGATAAATGTTTGAATGATGAATATGCTAATTACCCTGATTTGATCATTATATATTATATACATGTATTGAAATATCATTGTATATTCCATAATTATGTACAATTATTATGTGTCAACTAAAAATAAAAGGGTAGGGGAAGCAAAAAATCTTAAAATACATATATACGGTATATATCCAGTTCTCACTATTAAGCCTAAAAACACACTTTTTAAATAAAAAAGAGACACTTGGATTTCAGAATATTTAAAGGATTCATTGTGCTGCTCTTAAGTATCAATATATGAATATATTGCATACTGATATATACAAATATGATATTTATATGTATGCGTGTATGTGTGTACATACATATATATATATAGAGAGAGAGAGACAGTGTGTATATGTATATATAGAGAGAGTGCTATGGTTTGGATACGGTGCATGTTTGGCCCCACCAAGTGTCATGGTCTCCTGGTCCTCAGTGTTGGAGGTGGAGCCTGGTGGGAAGTGTTTGGATCTTAGAGGGGCAGATCCCTCATAAATGGTTTGGTGCCATTCCCTGGGTAGTGAATGAGTTCTTATTCTTAGTTTCCCAAAAAGCTGGCTGTTGAAAGAGGCTGGCACCTCCCCCTCTATCATTTCCTCTCTTGCCATGTGATCTGCATACAAGGTCTTCCCTTTGCCTTCTGCCATGAGTGGAAGCTTCCAGAGGCCCTGATCAGAAACAAATGTTGGTAGCTATGCTTCTTGTACAGCCTGCAGAACCATGAGCCAAATAAACCTCTTTTCTTTATAAATTACCCAGCCTCAGGTATTCCTTTATAGCAACACAAATGGACTAAGACATACACACACACACACACACACACACACACACACACACACACACACATATAAAATCATAGCCACACTATCATTACAAAATAAACATAAGAGGAGAGATTCCCTAATCTCTTTCCTTTTCTGTAATGACTATTCTGATTAAATTTCAGGATATTTTACTAGGATGGAGGAGAGGTTAGATATCCCATCTTTCAACACATTGTCAAAGGGGCATGGCTTAGGTTTAGCAAATTGAGTATCCTATCTAAAATTTTGTGTCTTGCATGAGTGAAGCAGGGATAGTTTATAATTTATTTTAAGGCTGCTGCATACATCAGTGGACTTTTATTTAAGTCCATAGCAAACTAATAATGAAAGAAATCTTTCAATAACCTTGAGAGTCACGTTTTACAGTTTTCAAAAAAATTTTAGTTCTAGGAGGCAGAGACTATTCTTCTGTCACTCTTCACAATTTTTTTTTTTTTGGTTTTGGAAAATATACTTATTTTTGTAAGTTTTTTAAAATTTATGCTAACATGTAATAGGTTTGTTATTTTTATAAGAGATAAATTAATACTTATTTTTTTCTTATTTTTAAATTCTCATACCATAAATATTTGAGATCCTTATTAATTCTTATTCTAAAGAGGTCTCAAAAACAAAATGTTTGGGAACACTGGCCTAAAGAAATTCCTTTATTTATCTTTTTCTTTTGGAATTACCACCAAAAAAATCTCTGGGAAGAATAATCAAGAGTTACAATGCCTTGCTTCTGATGTGACATTAATAGCCTGGGGTGACGTGAGAGTAACTGCCCTTGAGTTTGCATTTCTGAAGGTCTGAAATTTTTTTAAGTACATTATTGTCTCCATGTTTCTAGAGTCATACTTACTGCATTTTAGGAATCCAGTAGATTGCCTTTTTTTTTCTTTTTGGATGTATGGCTATTGAAAAGAAATGGCAGGATGAATGTTCTGAGACAAATATAATTTAGATTATTCAAGACTTTTTTGAATCTAATTTGTATCCAGTAACAAATTAGTATCTTTAACAAATTTGGGGGTATATTTCTCATTTCTACAAAAATAAACTGCAGGACATTACATCATCTAAAATTCCAACTATTTTATATTATTGTATCAAAGAAAGATTGTCTCAATAAGTTAATTCTAGAGTTGGACAGTCATAAAATTTAGTGAGGAAAGAAGATAACATTGCCATACCAATAAAGTTGAAGAAGAAACTATTTGCCTTTTGATGCCAATTGGAGCTCTAGGAACAGAGGGAATGCTAAAGCCAAATAAAGCTGTGTGAACTAATTTAAAAAGGTAAATTGGCTCTCATAAATGAAATTCCAGAGGAATTCACAAGTGGTCGTCCTTTGCAAATTGCTACAAGATTGTTATGCTGGATGCAAAATATGCGGAGGGGATTGGGGGGGTGGTGATGATACTTTCTCTTATTGGGCCCCTGCAGCTGGCCTTATCTCTAAATCTTTATTGGGCTGAAAGAGGACCAAAAGAATAGCTTCAAGCAAGGAATAAGAGCAAATGTTATCCTCATAGTTATGTGATTTCCCAGCAATGCTTTCCGCTTTGATCTCCCAACTGAGTACAAAGAGATTCAAAAGGAGGCATGACTGAAGCACCCAAGAAGTAAGTGAAGGTTGGAGCACTACATTCTTAAGACCTTGGCTGGAGTTCTGCTTACCACACCCTCCATTCTACACCACACTTGTTTTTCTTCCAGAGTGTTCTTCCCATGTCTACCTTTACAGAAGTAGACAGGAATAGTAACAGTCTGAATCATATTAAAATTAAATTTAGGTTTTAGTATTAACAGCACAGAATTGGACTCCAGGACATGATATAGCCATCAGAGTCAGCTCAAACCTTCTGATATGCATGTAGAACCCAACTTGCCATGACAACTTATAAGTAATTAAAATGTTGGCACCTAGGTCAGTGTTTCTCAAAGTGAGATCCTCAGGATACCTACATAAGTATTTCTAATGCTTTATTGTGGCACAGCTATTAACAATAAATCTGAATTCATACTGAATCAGCATCCCTGAGGGTGGGGGCTGGGAATCCACATTTATAACCAGATACCTAAGCAATTCTTAAAAATACTAAAGTTTGTAAACTACTTTTTAAATCTTTCTTGATAACTGGGATAACAGCACTCATCGAATTCGGCAAACTGATACAAAAAGCAAAACGATTATATCCTACTGACATTTACCAATCTCAAAAACACATGGACAGATAACTAAAATGCTAGGTTCTTCAGCCCAAAACAATAGAAGAACCTTCATTCATTTTTTTTTTCAAATTGAATGTGTATATACATCCCTAAATCTTGGTATGCAGACTTTGAGAAAAGGATTTGAAAGCAAGCAGTTTATTTGGAAAATGACCACAGGGAATATTTCCCCAGAGTAGGGAAGTGAAAAGGGGAAAAAAAGGAAAGAAAAGTAGCCAATAAATGGTGAATTCTGGAGCCAGTTACCACTGTAGATAACTAGGGTTTAATTCTACTTGAGAAATTCTGGTAGTCAATATAGGCCATTGCCATCAGAATAACTCCACTGGAAGAGAAAAGAAGTTGGAATATTTATACACAATTCTTTTTAGTCATTGATTACGGGCTGGGCTGCTCCTAGGGGACAATAATTCCCCAGCACTTCCAGCCTGCCCCCTTGCACGGTAATAGTGTGCTCCAGCTGCCAGAGAAAGCCTTTCAGTGAAGAGTTAAAGGGGCCTGTAGTTGGAAGACAGACCATTGGCCAGCACTGAAGTGGTTAGGGCAGGGAGAGGTGGGCAGGACTCTGGCAGCCTCCACTCTAACCCACACGTTGAAAGTGACATTCACTCCTAATGCCAAACTTTTGGAATTGCTATACTACTGCAGACACAAGCCATGCAAGTAAGTAATCCTTAATATGCCAAGTAATATTTTCAAAAAATGTGTCTTGCAAATTCATATTTCTTGTAATTTAAGAATGTGTCTTATGTAAACAGACTTCTTTATGAAACTATTAGGGCTGTAAATGTTTTGCTATGGCCATCCCCTGTTGAACTACCAGAATTCTTGGTGGTGGACCATTGTGGCCACTTTTCCATGTCTTAGTTTTGGGGATATTTTTTGGCTGTTTAAAAAAACAAACATTTTACCATGGACAGTTTCAAACATATACAAAGTACATGGACTAGAACTCCTTGGAATGATCATCCAACTTCAACACTTTTCAACCCTTGCCCAATCTTGTTTTATCTATATCACCACCCACCTAATCCCTACTGGATTATTTTAAAGCAAATCACAAACATGGTATCATTTATCCATAAATACTTTATTAAGTATCTCTAAAAGATAAGAACTTAAAAAATAACCAGAATGTTATTACCTTACAAAAAATTCAACAAACGTTTCTTAACATCATTAAATATTAAATAATTATTAAAATTTCCAATAGTCTCATCAATTCCATATTATTTTACAATGGTCTCATCAATTTCATAATCAGTATTATTTTATATGTTTCTCAAGCTTCTCTAATAGTTTATGCCTCCATCTTTTATTTTTCTTGTATTATATTTGGATTAAAAAAAGAAAAAACTGGGTCATCTGCCCTGTGAGATTTCCCACAACCTGAGATTTTGTAGATTCTATCCCTGCGGTGTCATTTACCATGCTTCTCTATGTTCTGTATGCCTTGTGAATTGGTAAATTGGTAGTAGGACCTACAGAATTGCCAATGCAAGTTTAATTTTTCTTTTTGAAAAAAAGTTGGTATTATGTTCTTTCAGAAGGAGGCATGTATAATATTTGTCTCTATTTCTGATGTAAGCAGCTGTTGATAATGAATTCCTAGATTCATTTAATTCATTAGAAGTTGCAAATGGCAATATTCTAATACTGCCACTGTTCTTCCTTTATTAAGTGAAGTACTACTATAAAAAGAAAACTTACCATTAAGTTATCTAGTGGTACAATATGCATAAAAATAGGACAATTGGTTCCTCCCTTTTACTCTTCATTTTTGATTATCCAGAGATTTTAAAAGATAATTGAGCAGTACCATTGTCTATGCTCAGTTCTTCAGAAGTCCTTGCACAGTAAAACTAATTGAAATAATCCAAAAATGAAGGCTCATTCCTGCCAGAAGCAATCTCGTTTTCTGCTATGCAATCCCTAATAACATCACTAGTACTTCAGTCTATAGCTCAGGACATGAAGTTATGGCTGTGAGAAGAAAAAGAAGCTATATTTTTATACTTTTACTTTTTATTCACTAAGTTGCATTCAGTGAACTTTTATTTTGTTTTGTTTTGTTTGTTGTATTTTCATTTATTGAACTTTTAAAATTTGGAAACAAATAGGCTATGAAGATAAGGTAAGAAGTTGGACTTTTATAAATATGTGCATATATATATACACACACACAGTTCCTAGCCATCTGGAATTTTGGTATATTATATATGAATTATTTATGAATTGTGGGAAATTTTTGCTTTGCATTCTAAAAGGGTTCAGTGTGGTTGAATTTAGGAAAAAAAACCCTGCTAAACGTGGTTCTTTTATTCTGTTTATGTAGTAGTTTTCTATGTGGTTTTGGCTTCAGCTATGGTTTGGTGTCTTTTGCTGTTTGTATCCACGCCCCTTTTCTTCTTAGGTTATTCATTAATGACACAGCAATGTCAGACATCAAAAGACCTACATTGTAATTCATAATCTTCTCTCAGGGCTGCTACAGTATCTGTAAACCTTTCACAGAACATTCACATCTGCTAATAAGCACTTCTTCACCTGTGAACAGAGAGGTATTGGTCTGGAGCAGAGGTTGGTAAACCATAGCCTATAGTCAAATCCAGGCCACCACTTGTTTTTGTATGGCCTACAAATTAAGAATGATTTTTACATTTTAAAATGGTTTTACATCATAAAATGGTTACATTTTAAATGTTATATAAGTGCCTATATAATAGTCTAATTTTGCCACTTTGCCTGCAAAACCTAGAATATTTAATATTTGGCCCTTTTAGAAAATTTTACCAATCCCCAGCTACAGTGGTGATTTTCAAACTACTTTCAGTAGCAGAATGTGAAAAAAGAGAAAAACATTGTGTTATAAACCCCTCTGCTTAAAACAAATAAATATATATTTATTTAAATTAATTTAAAAGCTTTGATAATTACTATAAAATCCAATCAGGAACAATGAGGCAGCTTTGATGAACATGATAGATTCAAGGAAGGAAAAATTTTGACATAGGGGATTGTAGATGACAATTATAGTCTTAGAGAATAGTCAGCATACAATTTTTCCTGTAGATTGTTTTTGTTGGACTAGTTCAAAAACAAAATCCTGTTTCAAGTATGTAAGTGATTATAAATAGCAATTTTATAACAACTTACTTTGCAGTCTAGTGACACTCTGAAATTAAACTGATCCAAATTCTTAAAAGAGAAATAGAAAATTTTTATTTTACTTACAACATCAAAAAATAGCTCTCATAATCAAAGTTTAGCAATCAGACAAGAAGCACTAACAACCTGGAAAAGGAAATAATAAAGCTGTCTATGTTCTAACACTTTCAGTGTTTTCTTATCACTGCACCACTGAGCAGCAGGCACAGGGCAGATGAGTTTGCTGCTGTACTTTTATGTGAGTGGACATAAACTTGAATTTTAAAGAGAGTGGTGAAGAACAACAATCTTCTTGTTCAAGGATTCCTTAACAAAATGCGGAAGTATGTGCACAAACATGACAGTTGAAGCTTTATTCTGAAGTCCAAGCAGAAACAAGGTAACTTGAAATAGCGATGGGATTAAAGTTAGTATAAATTGGAGTTCTGTTTTATAAGAGATTAGATTGGAAAGCAAGATGAAAATTGGGTTGAGTAAAAATTACCCTTAAAAAGCCCTTATACTCCTATATAGTAGATTATACATGGTCTTGGATATACATCTTAGTATGATATATTTCATGCCACTTAAGTTTGAGGACTGCTGAGCTAGATTAAGGGAAAGAATATATTCAGTTGTGTGCACATTTTGCCTTTAAGATAACCTATTCAACCCTTACAGTGACTAGAGCACAGGTCAAGAATTCTAAAATACTCCTTGCATTTAGGGTTTAACTTCTATTGAAATACTTTAATAGCTTTGCAAGCTGTGTGGATTAAGTGAGTTAAACAAGATGTACACCACCAGCATATGGTCTAGAACACAGAAAATACTTTAATAATATTTCCTATATTGGAATATGACTCAAATGCACACACACACACACACACACAAACTTATATTAAAAAATCTGAGTACTTGCTCTGATCTAAGGTGTCATTTTCTCTTTGACTCCACCCATCATCTAGTTCCCTATTCATTTATTCAGCAGAGACTCACTGAGCACATTCTATGTGGCACAGGAAGCATACACACTAGGTGGGAGAAACAGACAATGAAATGAAACACATTATCAAATTGTATGCAAAATGCTGAAAAAAATCTATGAAAACTTAAGACATGGAAGGGGGTTAAGAACTAAGGAACAAGGAGGCAATTTTTACACCTGGTGGTCAGGAAAGGTCTCCTTCGGAAGAGAACATATGAGCAAATATTTGAAGGAGGTGAGGACGAAAACCCAGTGATGCCTGTAGAAAGAGCATTCCAGGCATATAGGAGCATGTGTGATATGTTCTAGGAGCAGCAAGAGGCTGGAGGGGCTAAGGAGTGAGAGCAAGGGGAATGTGGTAAGAGTTGAGGTTAGCAAGGTCAGGGGCATGCCTTGTAGCACCTGTTGGCTTTCACCCGGAGTGCGGTGAGAAGCCACTGCAGTGGATTGAGCAGAGGAGGGCTGTGACCTCGCTTGAGTTTTAACAACACATTCCTCCAGAACAGGCTTCATGGAGTAACATCTTATGTGAAATTTAGGTTCTCAAATTAAGTGTTAAGTTACACATATGCTTGGTATTTCTTCACAATGTAAAACCTTTATGTTTACCTGCTGTTTTTCATTACAGTGTTAAAAATAGTTAGAAAACACTATTTTAAGATGGAATTCAAATCAAACTTTTCTAGAACCCCTAAGGCCACTCCATGGACCCACAGAACATAAGCTGATATCTCCTGAGTTAGATGAGTTTAACAACTCTTCTAGTTCCAACATTCTATGTACCCCTTAGTTTGAGGATGCGAGACAAGTTGGCCTGACTTTTACTTTCCAGCTATAGGTATGTATGCCTGACCTCTTTACTTTGTTCTCTAGCTGTTTTTAAATATGTATTCTTCTTTTCCTGCTAATGGCATCTCCTTATTCCTTCATCTAGCTGTTGTTTAGGGATCCTGCTGGCATCCGTCTTGGGCATTATCTCCAACTCAGTGGAGCCGAGATGTATTTGATTAGAAGCACTTCAGGATGGCTAGAGTTGATGAGATTTTCTTGTCACTTCCTGTGTTATTTCAGAGGTAACATTAATGAAACTGTGGATGATTCATGCTGCAGATCATGGTTATGTATGTGTCACAGGACAGTTTTTTTTTTTTTTTTGATATAATAGTTTTGGTTTATCTTCAGTGTTTCTCCCTCTTCCTCCTATTTCAAGCTGGTAGCCAGGCATTTGTATTTCCTTGCTCCAGGCTTTTTTGCAGAGCTGGAAGTATTTGGTAGAATCCTCCTGAGGACAACAGCCATTTCTATCTATTGCAAAAGTATTGGCTCATGGATCATTTTGACTGCCTCAGCAAGTGAGGAGAGAATGGAGAAGGGAGTAAAGCCTTTGAGGCCAGAGGGTGAGATGACATTTCTAGTACCTATGAAGGGGACCAAGATTTGTGGGTCCCATGATCATTGGTGACTTGAATCCCCTGAGGTGGCAGCCTCCAAGGAGTTTGGATCCTGGAAAGAGTGGTCCTATCCTCAACAAAAACCCAGGACACCCAACAGAAGGGGAGCAGAGAACCACCAGACCAGAAGGTACCATGCATAGAGGAGCGATGGATGTATTAGCAGAAACCACTGTGGACTTGTAATTTTAGGAGCATCCCAGATGCTTGATGCTATGCACAACCCTAAGACTTTAGACAGCCTTGATGGGGAGGTGTATCCCAGAAATGTCTTAGATTTAATTTCTTACTATACCCTTTAAACAGAGAACTGGAAAGGGACTTAAGATGACTTAAGATGTGGAAACAACCCAAGTGCCCATCAATACATGAGTGGACTAATGAAATGTGGTATATGTATACCGTGGAGTACTACTCAGCCACAAAAAACAATGGTGAACTAACACCTGTTGTATTATCCTGGATGGAACTGGAGCCCATTCTTCTAAGTGAAGTATCTCAAGAATTGAAAAACAAGCACCACACGTACTCACCATCAAATTGATAGTAACTGACCAACACTTATGAGCACATATAGAAGTAACATTCATCCGGTGTCAGGCAGGTGGGAGGGGGGAGAAGGGGATGGGTAAATTCACACCCAAGGGGTACAGTGCGCACTATCTGGGGGATGGGCACGCTTGCAGCTCTGACTCAGGCAAAGCAAAGGCAACACATGTAACCTAAACATCTGTACCCCCATGATACTCTGAAATTTAAAAAAAAAGGTTACATGGCATGTATATTTAAGATGTAGACCAAGATTTATAGAATCCATACTCCCCCTTCCTCAGGCAATAATGACCTAAATTTTTTTAAAAAATAACTTTCTTTTCCCAATGACACTTTCTTTTTACATAAAATGTTGAGTGTTTTCTGTTGCTTCAAGTTCTTGTAACTTCTGAACTTATTTCATTAAACATGATTCACAGCAATCACATTTATTCAGCTGAAGAATGTGAATAAAGTTGACATTCATCCAATAGAGATTTTCCACTCTTTGATTTGATACCCTCAGGAAATTGCAAGTAAGAATTAGGATGCATAGGATATTAGATTATTTTTAAAAGATTAATTATCACCAAAGTACTAAATCAGACTAACGTCTAATTTCATCCATTTAAATATATTTAATCCTTAAAAATTGATACTGAGATTTGATGCCATCACATTTAGGTCTAGGCATGTGAATTTTGTACATTATTCCTAAAATAGCAGTGCAGTTTGATACATAATTTATATTTAAAAGGTCTGATGACTTAGACATGATGCAAACTTGGGCAAGTAGCATTGGCCTTTGTTTCTGTTAGCTAAAAAAAACAAAGATAAAATTTATCTCACAGTGGTTTTGTAAAGTTGTATATGGTGTTTTGTGCTTTGGATGAGTTTAATAATTCACAAAGTGTAATGTCAATGTGCTTTAATGGACATTTAAAGAGCTCCCCCCCTTTTTTTTTTTTTTTGCCTTCCCAGAATCTTTCTTCAGACCTCTCTTCTACAGTAATCCTGTTTGTGGTTTAGGTGGAGCTGACTCTTGTTTATAGCTGTCTTAAAGCTCTGACTATAATTCAACTTTAGGCATATGACCCAGAAAAGGCTAATCATAACCCTCCCTGGGAAAATTGCCAGCAATAATATGAAAGGTGCTCTCACTTTCCCATGATCTCTGGCTGCAACGACCTCATGAGCCTAGAGCTGCTGGGGACATCATTTTATTTAATAGTCACATGGAGGCAGAGAATGAAGAGAATGAAGCCAGACCGATACAAAGAGGAAGACCCTGTTGTTGTTTAAGCATCTGAATCCATCAATGTTTGGAAACCCAGCCCTAGATTTTTTAGTTATGTGTGTAATTTATGCCACATTTCATAAGCTAGTTTATGATGGACTTCTGTCACTCATAACTAATAGAATTTCACTAAAACACAGTTAAGTGTGCTTTAAAGTTACACCTCATGTTATCAAATCCCAGCTCTTTCACTTGCCAGCTGTGTGACCTTAGACAAGTTACTTTAACCTTTTGTGCCTCAGCTTCCTCCTCTGTAAAGGCATAATAACAATATCAACCTCTTTCACTGGGGAGTATTAATTGAGGTTAAGTGTGTGTGCATGTATGTGTGTGCGTGTGTATCATATCACCATGTCTGGCCCATGAGAAGTGCTCAACAAATGCAAACTATTATTATTATTACACTAAATAATGTGCACACTAAAAAATATTACCTGGTTAATAGATGCATTTAAAGCAACCAAGTAATAGTATAGAAATTAAAAAATAATACTTAAGCAAAGAGGTAGAGAAAATATAGTACAGTGAAATTAAATGGAGCTCAAAGAAAGGTGAAGAAATTCTTAGTAAAAATAGGAACATAAAAAAAGTAAAGACATAAATTCTTGTATTTGATGACACCAGCGGCGCAAAATCCATGAATCAAAAGTTGCCAACCAGTGCCCCAGACATTCTATTTATTTTATTTTTTAAATGGAATCTTTGATTCTGGCACTAAAACAAAAACTCTATGGATAGCACCAAACCAGCAGATATTCTAAATTGGCAGAATTTTTGTTAGTTATTTCAGTACCTTAGTCATAAATTTTTCTTAATTTTTTTTTCTAGGAGTAGTGTTAACAGAATTATATAAAACTTGAATATTAAGTTTCCAGTTTTTTGGAAATTTTATACACATACAGCAGACATTTCTACAGACATGTTGTAACAGATATTTAATAAAATGTGGTTCCAGTCTGGGGCTTTTAATTAGTGTATGAGGCAATTAAAATGATAACACATTAAAATCAAATTATTCCTATATTAAAATAGGAAAATAAATTATATGGCAGCAATTATTATATTAAAATGATAATTTGTATTAAAATTTATTGTTTTATTTTAAAAATAGCTCATCAATTCCTAGTCTTAAATCAAAATGTAAAACTGTAAACTGGATGAAAAATAATACAGTATAAAAAACAGAACAAATCATCAAAACTTTCTATGACACAGATTTTATAATTGCAAATAACTCATAAATGCATCCACCCATTCTATAAATATTGATCATGTTTAAATATTAAGGTAATTTTTATTACTTTTCTCCAAAATGAATAAAGTAAGTATACTTTGGAATAAAAGAATAGCCTGAAAATTGCACAATTTTACAATAAATGAATGTGAATAAAATAATTGAGTGAACCTATTTAAATATTCTTCTAACTAATCATTTCTTACTATATAATATCAGCATAAGCAAAACTTTAAAGAAATATTTAAACAGTATAATTCCTATATTTCTCTGCTATTTGGAGTACTGTCTCTAAAATGCCAGAATTAGATTATATATAATTATGTGCATACAGCCACTATCACCCAACTCTGTTAAACTACAAGATAATTATTGTGGTATTAAATTCACACATACACTACACAGATGTCCAAAGAATGCAGGGATCCTTTATTTTCTGTAGCTTTTCTAAACTCACCATGAGGAGAATCAATCACTGGAACTGGAGGGGAATTTCAACAATAGATCACTATCTTTTGTTTTAAATAGTGTCCTTGAACTTAAAAAGTCTCTAAAACATTAATATTCTCTTAATCCAAAATTAAACTGCCTACAGTTTAGCTACAGAGCCTACAGGGCTCTTTCTCCCTTTCACTTTCCTCCTAAAGCTGTTATCAGGGTATAGGGGAAACTTTGTATTATAGTTCTCAAGGCATTGGGCTAGGGCTTCACCGTGGGGAGCCAGGAAAGGTGCCTTAGACCTTTCCACTCACCTCTCCACCAATGCTTTACCCCCCTCATGGGGGAGAGGGGTCAGCCTGTGTGTGGTCTCCCAGGGCTTCAAACAGAGAACAAGGCAAAAGCTATTCTGTTTTCCACATTCTCCCCAACATGTCTACTTTACATCCCTATGATGCCTGGGGCACTGGCCTGGAGAAGGGAAGTCAGAACACAGATATCTGACCTCTACTTCCATGATCTTTCACTTTCTCCTTCTCCCTGTTCTAGGTCAACAAGGGCAAGGGCAGGTTCTGTCTTTCTCTCCTCTCTGTATGACAATGACTGCCCCTACAGTATTCTGATTTGGTTCAATTCCCAGTGTATGACAAAAATTCTATGACCTGGTCAGCAAGTCCTGGCCCCAAATATGTTAATGAAATCCTTTTCTCATAAGGTGTGGCTTTCAAGCTTATTTTCATGTTATTGACTCAAAAATTCCATTTTGAACATCAAATGCTAAATGTTGACTCCTTCCTCTTGGCATCTTTCTTGTAACAATAAAAATCTTTCCTGAGGAAAAATCATGCCTGTGGAAGAATAGAGGGAGAAGAGTCAGATAAAAGGAATTTAAAAAAGATAGAAACAAGTGAATGCCTTTTAAAAACTATTATTCACATTTCAATTAGGACAAGTCAATGCTTCATTTATCCAGAAGTAGTGAAAGGCCACACATGCATTGTTATGATCAATGACAACATCAAGTTAAATGTATTTAGACAGCATGAAGGCTTATAGATGGGTAAGAAAATTACATAGATTATAATACAAGTTTAACCATATGAAAATAGAAAGGAAGGAGTCAATATCCTTGTGATATCTTAGTGTTCTTTTTTGCCTTTTCAGTTAACTAGATAGAAATTACTTATGTTAAATTGTTTCTCTTTTGAAATATAACTCCTCTCTTTTAAAATACAAGACTGGAGCTTCTGTAGAGTTTCCTAGAGGGTGTCACCCCAGGGAGATTCCATGCCCCTTCCCACATACTTTGCCTGATGCATCTCTTCATCTGTATTTTTGTAATATCATTTATAATAAACTGATAAATGTAAGGTTTATGTTCCCTTGGCTAGGGACCTTGCCTTCCTCATCTCTGTATCTTTCATGAACCTTTGAATTGGTCATCAGGAAAAGATTCTCAACCACAGAAAACACAACTCAAGTTTGATCAAACTGGTCCAAATTGGGCAGAGTCTAAGTGACACTCCAGTGGCCCATGTATCACACAGTTCAAGGGCCCCCACCTTATGATGATGGTGTCATTGTGAGGAACACAGACCAGAATCTGTCTTCAAGCAGTGAATGCCTAGGAAGGAAGCTCTATGGCTGAAGACAGAAATCTGGTGGCTCTAATCTGCCGGTCACGGTCTGCATGACCCTGACTCAGTGGCTATATTTCCTTATGCCTCAGTTTCCCTTTAATAAAATGACATAAAGGGTAAAAACAACATAAAATTTAAAAAATAAAATCCCAGACTGATGCAAACGGTAAATTTTTGTGATTTTTTTATATGTATTGAAAAACAAAATATTTACTATAGTTTTGGGGCATGATGTTCTATATAAAAATAACAATATGTTCCAGACATTTTCTAAAAACATTTCTAAATATATTAATTCATTTAACTTAAAAAAGGAATAAAGTAAACTCTGGATGATAGATGGGTGATATTATAACACCCATTTTAACAGGCAAGAAAACTGAAGCACAGAAAGGATTAGGTTCTTATCAGCCCATTGGATGAACTAGAAAGGCAGAGGGGCCGTGGAATTTGGATCAAATACTGTCATCCAGAATTCAGGAAGCTATTGCCACCATTTATAATTCTGGAAACTATTGCTATTACTACGTCATTATTGTTGACACAGCTACCCTGAAGCTGGTACTTTACAACAGGAAGCCAGTCCTCCTTATTCACCACTCTTTCCGAGTTTTGTTGCCTCTAGACCCACAATGAACATCAAATTCCTGCGTGCTTCAGGTGTGGTAGGCTGAATAATACCACTCCCAAAGATGTCCATACCCTAATTCCCAGGACCTGTGACTAAGTTGCCTTACATGGAAAAAAGGTCTTTGCAGATGTGGTTAAATTAAGAATCTAGAGATGGGCAGATTATCCTGGATTATCTGAGAAGCTCAATGTAATCACAAGAGTCCTTAGGGAAGCAGGAAAGTAAGATTCAGAAACAGATTGCAAGACACTATGCTGCTGGCTTTAAAGGTGGACAATGGGACCATGAGCCAAGGAATGCAGGAGACTTCTAGAAGGTAGAAGCCTAGAGCCTGCAGAAGGAACACAGCATTGCTGATTATTTTAGGACCTCTGTTCTCCAAAACTCCAATAGAATAGATTTTTATTGTTTTAAGCACCAAGTCTGTGGTAATTTGTTACAGCAGCAATGGGAAACTAATACACTGGGGAACAAGTAAAAAGTCCCAGGAGAAGACAGCTTATACCCAAAAAGAATTACAAGATTTTGCTTAGTTATATAGAGAATTGTAGGGAATGTACATAGGATGCCCATCCTAATGTCATATTCCTTCTTCTCTGATCTAGTACTTTTAAAATCCACCTTCACACATATACTTCAGAGGAGATCTTTACTGAGTCTTTAAGCAAAGCTGAGCTGGCTCATCAGGAAGGAGACAGAGGTGGCCTCTGCTGACAAGGGAAGTTCTATAAGATTTGTGGGTTCAAGGTTCTCAGATTCATTCCATTCCAGCCTAACTCCAACATTCCACTTCTTAGGATGCTACTGCTTCTCAATCAACCCCCATATTTTTACACGAAAGTCCTAGAGAGCCTGGATAATTCTGTGACTGCAGGATTAGACTCTGTCTGATATTTGGTACTACCAGGCACATGGTTTCCACGGGACCTGGGTCTTGACTCTCCCCCAAGCAAGCTGTGCTTTTCGCATCCATCATATTGTTACTCAGGCATGTCCAGCTCCCTCTTGCCCATCATGTGCACTCTATTCTGTGCTTAACAAAATTTCACCTACATTTTGAAATACAGTTCGTATTTAATTTTCTTTTTATGTTCTTTCCTCTGTGAAGCAGGTTCATCATGCACCAGTTTCTCTACCACTTACATGAGTCCAGTGGGACAGTATACTCACACAACATGTTAAAGGAAGCAACTTTATTACTTACAGATAGACATCAAGGAACAACAAAAGCCTAAGATTCATGGTAAGCTCCCCTCCCAAGCCCCCCACCAAGGCTCAGGAAAGCTGCAAGGGGTGGATGGAGTCTCATCTGTGTTTGACCAACGTTGTGATGCAGCTGTGGAACCCTGAAAACATTCTGCTCTGAGTTTTTATACCCCAGGGGACACTGGGACTGTTGGACTTAAGTGTTTTGGAGCCACCTGCACCAGGAGGGACAAGGACAAAGCCCGGGCTGTGCCAGGCAGTTTCTCCTTATCTAAGGATGCTGCATTCTCAGCACATTCTACAGTTACCCTGAGAACTAAAAGCAGGAATGCAGGAGAGCTAGGTCTGCCAAGGCCATTTGGAGACCTGTCCTCCTGCATCTTCAATTTTCTCTTTAAAGCAATCTATACCTGTACTTAGACTTAATGTCCATTATACTTAATGCCCATTAAATTATTTTAGTGTTTGATTGTATAGTAACTCATTGCTACTTACTATCCCTTTTTGAATGAACTTAATTATTCAATTGTGCCTAACAGTGCTGTACAAAGGGCAGAAAGTCAATAACTCCTGGTTGAATGAATAGAAGTAACCTAATAAACAGAAATAGATGGTTCCTGTCAATTCCCAAATGAAAGATTGGTTTATAGAGTTTTTCTAAATTTCAAAAGTAGGATTGGCTCAGCCTGAGCAAGAACGAGACCTGTCTCTACAAAAAATAGAAAAATTGGCCTGGTGTGGTGGCACATGCCTGTAGTCCTCACTATTTCGGAGGCTAAGGATCACTCAAGCCCAGGAGTTTGAGGTTGCAGTGAGCCATGACGATGCCACTGCGCTCTAGTTGGGGCGACAGAGCAAGACCCTATTTCAAAAAAAAAAAAAAAAAGATTGGCTGAGTTGTAAGCTTTTGGCTCACCAAGGCATTTTGATTTTCCTTACAAATTACACTGGTTTACATGAAGCTTTGAATTTCCCATGGAAACAATCCATTTAAAAAAGCATTAGTGACCAATTAAGAATTTGCTGAAAATTTTATATTTGAGATGGAGGAAATCAAACTCACTGACAAATAATTTGGTAAATTCTCATTGGATATGTCTGGTCTCATGAAAGTTTTTCTTTAGACTTGCCAACCAATTTTTTGACCCTTAGTGCAACACTTACCATCCCTCCACGTCCCTCCCCCAACATTTTATTTTGCAGAGTTGCTTCCTTTTTCATATAAGAGCATGGGAGCCAACTTGAGATGCTTTTGCCCTCCCTAATAAGCTTATAAAAATGTCTTATTCAATGAAGCTGTTTTCCCTACATTTGAATTGTTGTACTAGTTGCTAAGAAAACAAACATATATTTAAACTTTTACATCAGCACAGATGGCTTTATCTAGGTTTATGTGCATAGATGGTTATAGCTATATATTAGCTGATGTCTCCTGGTTATACAATTTTATTTACCTTCTACAGTCACATCTCAGTTCCCTTTGAGACATTAGTTTCCCTTTTGCTTTACTATTTCTTAATTCTCTTTAATATCTACAATAATCTTTTCTAAAATCGACTTTTTCCATATGCCTGATTTTCTTCCTTATGTGGTGTCACGCATCTATTTCCATTTACTTTTCTTGATTTTTAATTACTTTGTAGTTTTATACACAGCCCTGGATGTTTTAAGATTTACATAAGAAGAGTCTTGGGAAATAGTTATTTCTCTAATCCATGGGGTGAATCTTCCTTCATCTCCTGAATCTTCATATTTCCTCCACTTCATTAACTTGTTGTGCCACATCAACTTTGCTTCCTGTTAGCTTCTATTTTCTCCTTCAATTTATGATAAGGAGCAGTGGGTGGTGAAGTGCTGGGTAAACACACACCAAGGTACCCCATGCTCTGCATTCACCACCAGCTGCTAGCACAGCAATGGTAAGGATGAAAGTGAGAACTAAGTAAATCATGCTGATGTAGAAAACAAAAAAGACACAGAAAGAAGGCAGATTCGTGGTCAACAGAAGTTTCATCTTTGTATACCAAAGAAAAGGGAAAGCAAGTGACTAGGAGAATAAAAATAACAAATGCAAGAATTCATAAGTATATACATCTTTCCCTTGAATGACTCTTACAGCAACAATTATTTTAAAATAAAATTTCCTAAATTTTTGCATTGAACTTACATTGTGCAAAGTCATGGCTGTGAGTTATATGATTTTCAAATTTGATCTATTATATACTATTTCCAGAAACTTTTGGTAAATTTACATATTCATCCCATATCACATAGAAAATATAAATAAACCCTAATTATCAACTACTTTGTCATTTTCCTAATCAATTCTTTCCCTTGGATTTTAACATAGGAATCACAATGATCAAGCATGATGACTTTGTCTTCCTCACAAATGCAGCTGAAATGAAACATTAAACATCAAGTTTAAATCACAGGTGCACTGGAAAACAGGAAGGGTTGGCACAGCAAGACCAGGAAAGTTGGGAATCCCTGAAAGATGTAAAACAGACAGGAAAAAAAAATTGATCTCAAAATCTAGAAGATTTGAAAACTCTGAAATTCCAAAATGGTGATATAGATGCCCTTCAGAAAAAAAAAAAATCAGTTCTTAGAGCAGAACCTAAAAATAACCACAAGGTTAAAAAGTACAGCAGGGACCAAATGAAAATACAGGCAATAAAAGTAGCAGAAGAACTGATGAGGTCTGAGTCACTGATTCTTGTATTTACCCTTGTGCCATTCCCCAAACCCCTCACACACCCACCTATAAGTGGGTGTTTTTCACCCAGAAACAGTCACCTGACATATGTCCCTGCTGCCCACTCCCATATCTGTACAATCAATGGAGGCAGGGTTTCCAAATCAGAACTTCTATTTAATGTCTGCAGATTATATTATTTGGGGTGATATTATTATTTAAATTTATTACATCAGTTGAGAAATAGAGAATGATATACTAGTGTTTAAAGGTAGAAAGTTAACCATTAACAAAGTAGAATTCTGTAACAGTCACTTCCAAGTTACCAGCAGGAGACAAAAAAGACTGAAAACAAAAAAAAAACCCAAAAAACCCAACAAACTGATCAAACCAGCAAACATGAGGAAAGGAAAAAGAAGAAACACATTATAACAAATATAATTTTTTTTCAAAAAAGAAAGAATTAAGCAAAATGGTGTGTCCCCCAAATCTGTACCACTCTCAATACTTTATCCATCTACACCTTCCTCTGCATACATGGGGATGGAGTTCTCAAGATACCGCAGGATGCAGCAACCAAAATCAAACCGTTTGAGTCCCACAAACCTGTTAGTTCTTAGGATGGTGCTTATCAGAGTAAGAACAGAAGACTGAATTTGGGCAATAAAAATTAAATTTTCTATGCACCACAGTGGGCAGCTGTAATTAGAATATCACCAAACACAAACTCCCAAGTCTTAATTGCCTTCTTTTCTCCCTATGGCACCCGAGGGTGATTTATTGTATCCTTTTCTGTGTCCTTCCTTCCTTGTAATGCTTCTCGGGCCAATTACCTTCACTTTTATATTTAGCTATGTTCATTACACAGGAACTGACTTCATTACCACCCTCTTCCTTCACTTTGGGGATGCTGGAGCAAAATTTCACTGAGCTTTCTGCATCATAAAGTTTTACCTATTTAGTCTAGCAAGACAGGGCAGTTGAGTAAAAGTTAATCTTGAACAACAGGAATCTGTAAAGGTATGGTAAATCTCACATAGACATTTATTATGTGTGCCTTTTACTAGCAAAGCAGTATTGGAGTTTAGCAGAGATGATTACGGAACAGAATTGATCAGGCTTCTGCTCTCCACTTACGGTGGACCCAAATCTCTGGGTTCATCACAGCACTGTAAGCAGTCTTTGGGCTTTGAACCTAGACTGTTTAACATAGGATATAGGGGAGGAATAGGGTTCCTTTCTCCTAGGCAATAGTTCCTTTCCTGCCTGTTTTATCAGTGAGAACAGGCAAACACTGTGGATACATTAACCGTGAGATTTGTACTTACTCCAGATTGGCCAGAGTCCACGGGAGAAGCAAAAGGTAGGAGTGGTCAGAAGCTTGAGGTGCATAGACATATAGGCTCAAGTTGACCCTTTAACTAATTCACATTCTTTTCCTCTGTCCTAATTCTTATTCTGCATCATGAACCCAAATTCCTCCCTAGATCATCTTGCAAATGCAAACTGAGTAGACAAGCAGGTAAACCAAGCAGGTACTGTCTTTGAGTTACTATGTGCTTCATTTGCATGCATTTTTTTCCCATTATAACACAGTTAATATAGGGTAGAGTTCCTGTTAATTAGGACATGCTGAACTGGGTTATTGAGGTATAACTGATATATACTGCATATATTTAAAGTGTACAATTTGGTAAGTTTTGACATGAGTATACACCCATTAAACCATCACCTAAATAATGATTATGAATATGTTATCATGCCCAAAAGTTTCCTTGTGCCCCTGTGTGATATATCCTTCTCTCCCACACCCCATCCTCTGTCAACCACCCATCTGCTTTCTATCACAATAGTGTACTTTGCATTTTCTAGACTTTCATACAAATGGAATCATATAGTCTGTACTCTTTATTTTGCTTGGCTTTTCTCACTCATCATGATTATTTTGAGACTCATCTATATTGGTGCATGTATCAGTAGTTCATTCCTTTTTATTACTGAGTAGTATCCCATTGTATGAATTTACCACAGTTTGCTTTTTCCCATTCACTTGCTGATGGACATTTATATTGTTTCCAGATTTTGTCTATTACAAATAAAGCTGTTTTGGACATTTGTGTACAAGTCTTTGTATGGGAATATGATTTTATTTCCCTTGAGTAAATACTTAGGAATTGAATGGCTAGGTCATATGGTTGGTCTATATTTAACTTTAAGAAGTTGTCATTTGTTTTCCAAAAATGTTGTATCATTTTACATTCCTACCAGCAACATATGAGGCTTTCAGTTCATCTATATCCTTGTTAATGGTAGGTATAGTCAGTCTTCTAAATTTTAATCATGTAATGGTGTCTAAAAATGGTTTTAATTTGCATTTCCAAAATCACTAATGACATTGAGCATCTTTGTGTGTGCATTTTTGCCATCTGATATATCTTTTTTTGGAGAAGTGTACATTGAAATCTTTTGTCCATGTTTTATCAGGTTGTTTTCTTTTTATTGAGTAGTAAAAGTCTATATATTCTAGATACAAGCCTTTGTCAAATATGTGTATCTTTTTCTCCTAATTTTATCATTTTTTTGTGTGTCATATCTTTTGAAGAGCAAAAGTTTAAATTTTTAATAAGTCCAATGCATTAATTTCTTATTTTAGAGTTCATATTTTTGTACCATATTTAAGAAATATTTTACTAAGATTTTCTCCTATGTTTTCTTCCAGAAAGTTTGTGCTTTTAACCTTACATTTAGGTCACGGATTTCTGTTAAGTTAATTTTTGTATGTGGGGTCAGGATTCTGTTTTTCCTTTTTCTTTTTTTTCTTTTCTTCCTTCCTTCTTCCCTCAGTCTGTCTGTCTGTCTCCCTCTTTCTTTGTATATGACTAGCCAATTGTTCCTGCACCATAGGTTTAAAAGAGTACCTTTTTTCCATTAAATTGCCTTGGCATCTTTGTCAAAAATAAATTGATTATATATGCAAACTCTTAGGTATAATTGTAAGCTCCCTATGGTGTCACTGGCTCCCTTCTCTCTGATCATTAACAGTATATAAATAATTTTTTACTATTTTCTTTTTTTTTCTCCATCTCTCTGCCATATTTAGCAAACTGTCACTTATTATTAGGCAAAATAAATACATTTTTATTTGAGAAGAGTTACAAAATATCTCACTCAAAATACATTCCTGAAAGCTATTTCAGAGTTATACTAAAGACATACATTAAATTGTATCCTAGAACACGGTGGAAAATAATGAAGCAGGTTGAGGAGGAAAACCAATTAAATCTAACATGGAATCACATCTTTTTGTTCTTTTTTATTGATATATAATATTTGTACATATTTATGGGGTATATGTGCTGTTTTGTTACATGTGTAGAATGTGTAATGATCAAGTCAGGGTATTTTGTGTGTGCATCACCTCAAGTATTTATCATTTCTATGTTTTGAGAACATTTCAAATCCTCTCTTCTAGCTATTTTGAAATATACAATAATACGTTGTTGTTGCCTGTGGTCACCCTACTCTGCTATAGAACATTAGAACTTAATCTCTCTATCTGACTGTACGTTTGCACCCTTTAACTAACCTCTCTTCATCCCTTCCTCCATACACCCTTCCCATCCTCTGGTATCTATCATTCTAGTCCTTACCTTACAATGGAATTGCATCTTATTGGGTTATTTAAAATCTTTGATAAGCCTATAGAATAAATGTTGTATATAGCAATATTACACTTTAAATCTTTTAAAATCGCTAATAATGTGAAGTATTCATAAGTTTCTGTAAATCTGTATATATCATCTCTCAATAAATCCATAAAATCTAGCTTTCCTCCATTATTAGAACTACCAATTTTTGAGGATTAGTTGTGTTTTTTTCCCAGAGGACACGGAGTATTAAAAAATGATATATATGTCTGTGCATACGTTTCTGTGTGTGTACATACAATGAAATTTGCAAAAGTTAAATATGGACAAAGCAAGCTTATTATCAAGTATAAATAATTATCAAAAATATTTAGATTGCATAAAAATATTAATAACTATACATAAATGAAATTTGAGGTATTACAAGAAAACATAGGAGATAGTAGTAATATGTCTGGTGAAGATATGCTTCAGTTTTTCTATAGAAAGGAAATATTGATTAATTCCTAATAGCATTTATAGAAAATGTTTCAAAAATATAAGTGTAAGCACCAGGGAATAGTAAAAGTATGCTTAACTTCTTAAACTTTATCGGAGGACAAAGCCATCTATCTGTCCACTAAGACACTCAAAAGGAAGAAATAAAGGAAAGGGCAAGAAAATACAGAATGATCAAATATATCAGTTGCCAAAACAAATATGAATTCATTGAATTCAACCATTAAAAAAAGAGATTTTTAGGCCAGGCATGGTGGCTCATGCTTGTAATCCCAGCCGATTTGGGAGGATCACTTGAGGCCAGGAGTTTGAAACCAGCCCAGGCAACATAGCAATACCTCATTTCTACAAAAAAGAAAAGAAAATTAGCCAAGTGTGGTGGTGCATGCCTGTAGTCCCGGCTGTTTGGGAGGCCAAGGAAGGAGGATCACTTGAGGCCAGGAGTTCAAAGTTGCAGTGAGCTGTTATTACACCACTGCACTACAGCCTGGGTAATAGAGGAAGATGTTGTCTCTAAAGAAGGAAGAGAGATTTTATATTATATATATATAATATAATATATTATTATATATTATACTATATATGTAATAGATAATATAAAATCTTGCTAGATACTATTCATAAAAAATCAAGTTAATTGAATGATGCAGAAAGTTTAGAATGAAAAGACAGAAGGATATTTCAGGCAAATAAAACAAAAGAAAAGCAGAGATCACAATAAAATTTATATCAGATAAAAAGATTCAAAGCCAAAGCATTAAAAATGAAAAAAGGAAATATTTGTTAATCACTGAAAAAAAATATAGTAATACATTTTATGTATCTAAAATATAGCATAAAACCACATAACATAATGAGTTTAGACATAAAAGTAAATTGAGAAATCCAAAATCTTAAGAGGAGATTTAAAAATACTACTCATAAATTTGCAGATCAAATAGACAACAAGTAAATAAACAAAGACAGGAATGATATAAATAAATAAAATAGTAAAATGCATACTATGAATTTATTTTAAATATGTAATTTACTAAAGAACTTAAAGAAACATTAAATACATGGAAGTGTTATTTCCCTGGATGGCAAATTCTGTGGAAATTTTGTTTATATGTAAGCATAGATACCATATACAAAGTTATAAAAATAGATAAAATTTTATAAGTAATTTTTATATAAAACCCTATCTATTTATGTCCATACTTCTCTTCAGCATCTATTGTCCTCATGAGTTTTTTGCTCACCCTCCCTCATTTCCCCTGAACTCCTTTGGTCCTAAATTTGTCTTCCTTACCAATCTTACTGAATTATTTTCTTCAAATAATATTTTTTCATTTTTAAATTTTGTTTAGCAGTCCTTTAAAATTCTTTTCTAAGTGTTTTTCAGGATTATCAAATGTTCAGTGTAGGGTAAAATACATATCATTAAGGGCATGAGGAGTAAAACTGTGAAATTGGTTAATGAGGGGACTTCTGGATAGGAACTTGTTTCTCATGATTCAAATTTCATTGTATAGATTACTGCCTATTTATGGGTTACTGCCTATTCTTACTAATGCATAATACTAACTTGAACCACTGACAAATGTAACTGAGCACACATTCACATACTTTCCTGGAGGTAAAATAGTAGCCAATTTTATGGGTGACAGAGTTTTTCTCCCTTTCCCTCATTATCCTTCCTGAAATATGCAAACACCAAGGCTAGCTGTCCAGAAAAGGACATTTAGTAATGTCAACTAAAATAGAGTTTGGATGTTTATCCCCTCCAAATCTCATGTTAAAATTTGATCTCCAAGGTTGGAGGTGGAGCTTTAATGGGAGGTGTTTTGGTCATGGGGGCAGAACCCTCATGAATGACTTGGTACTTTCCTTGAGGTCATGAGGAAGTTCTCACTCTTTTAGTTCCCTTGAGAACTGATTGTTAAAAAGAGCCTGACACCTCCTTCCCCTCTCTCTCTTACTTCCTTCCTTTCTCACCATGTGATGCCTGCTTCCCTTTGCCTTCCATCATGAGTGCAGGCTTCCTGGGGCCCGCATCAGAAGGAGATGCTGGTGCCATGCATCTTGTACAGCCTGCAAAACTGTGAACCAAATAAACCTCTTTTCTTTATAAACTACCCAGCCTGAGGTATTCCTTTATAGCAACACAAAATGGACTAAGACACAGAGGAAAAGAGATTCTAGAATAACAAACTTGGTTTGTCTTATTGACCCACAGGATCTGATGTACTTCTTTTCCTAGCCTCACAAGTATTCTGCCTCCCAGCTGTCTACTCCAGGCCCCATCCAGAGTGGAACTAGCTGGATCTGGGTGACTAATTGAGCCTGGATCAAATGCCAAGGAGATGAAACAAAACGCTGGGTGTTAAGGTGGTTAAAAGAATGATAGGGCTGGGGGAATGTTGGGCACATGAAAAAGAAGTCCAAAAGGAAGGGTTCTCTCTACCAGCAGTTAGGCTAGCTAGAGGCAAGCCCCCAAAACATGATCAAAAGACCCATTGAAGAGAGCTGAGACAAGTCGAAAAGACTGGACAAGTGGCCCATGAATATCCACCCACCTGTGAGCTCTGTGTGGAATGAAATGGAAGACTAGAACCCAAAGTAAAAAACAATTTATTTCTTTACTTTGTACCCTGGGTTTCTTCTTGACTGGGAACAGTAAGGTTTTTATGGACTACTCCACCCTTCTTTCTTCTAGGGTATAGATTCATAACTCAGACAAAGCCTATACTCATATTACACAACATCATATCATATCATATCCAGACCATTCACCTGTCTTTTATTTAAGTTTTGACTCTGAAAGTGCATCCATGAAATGAAATCTTGCTATGTATATTTTTTATTCATTCAAGTCATCACCAGTGTGTAGAGGACCTGAATTAAAACTTTAGTCCCACCAATCACTAGCTGGATAACCTTAGGTAAGTTTAGTCTCTGTTCTCTTGTTTCAATTTCCTCATCAGTAGAATAATATTAATACAAGTCTTAGACAGCATCTGCTATAGTTCACCTCTTGCATCACTCAAATCTACTCAAGACTCTTATTAAGTTTATTCCATTCTGTCACTTAAATCTTCAAGGTGGTGATTGGTCATAATTTTTAAAGAAAATACTTATACAATATGGATTAGAAGGACCAGCTACATTCTTTCCTGCTGTAGTTACATTCAAGGCTACAAGTAATAGTCATCATTTCTTTCTTCTACCACCAATTGTAGATTCTTTACCTTGGCTAACACCTGTGCTAGTCTAGGTTGCTTGCCTTTGGGGTAACCTAGATCTTCATCCTTGAAGAGTCTGACCTCCTTACTTTGTGCTCCTGTCAGATTGCTATAATGCCTTCCATGAGCATCACCAGACATGGAAGAAATAAGAGGTTCCCCAGTGAACCCTTTGAATTCCAAAAACACTCTGCATTATCCAATTATGTAGCAGCAACTCATGATAAGTTGGGTCCACTATCCTTGCTACTATAATGAATTCCTGCTTTGCCAGCTGGTCTATTGGTATGATCATCTAAAATGCCCAAGCTGAGGTCATAGCTTTAAGTTTAATGGAATCTATACTCTATGGTCTGATAGAAGTAATTCCATTTCCTCAGAAATCAGGGCCTTGAGTCCAGAGAATCTTAAAGTAGCAGGAAGAGGAAGCACAAAGTCCCCCAGTGGGTCATTGGGACTGACAGTGAGGAGGGCTACTCCTGCTTCCACACCTTGGTTCCTGTATGTATTTTTTTTTTTTGTATTGGGAATGCTGAACCTTATAATAGCTGTTGTTCAAAGAATATATTGCATCTTGAAGAACAACACCCCCACCCCTTGAGCGTGTCATTCCTGTGATGCTTCTTTGGTTATGCTTTTAAGAGGTCATTCTAATGTTCTATCAGGTTGACAGCTTATGAAGATGTATGTGTTAGCACCAGTGGATATGTGCCCGATGTCACATCTGCTTCATTCCAAGGTGGTGTTATGTGAGATTCCAGGGCAATACATCAGAAACTCTGAGCCTTCAGATAGTAGTGGTGGCCAAAGTGCTATGGGAAAGGATGGAAAAACCTATCCAAACATGTATCAATCTCAGCGAACCCAAATCATTGTCCCCTCCAGGCTGAAAGAAGTCTGATTTACTCAACTTGCCACCAAGCAGCTATTTGGTTTCATGAGGAATGATGCCATATTGAGAGTTCAATATCAGTCTTTTTTATTGATACATTGACATTCAACATTGGTAGTAACTATGTCAGCCTTGGCAAGAGGGAGCACATGCATAACCTTCATCCCTGATACCCTGGCTACTCCATTTAAAGGCTGATTTTTCAGGCACTGTGCTGACATAAACAGGGCCTAGATGCCTTTCATTATATAACAAATCATCTTATTCTTCTATAGGTTCAGTGCTTCCTTTGCAGTGTGTGTAAACATTAATATGATAAAGATCTGCACATTTTGTTCCTATTCCAATGACTCTTTCTACCTATTTTTAATCTTTCATTCTTGCACTTTCCAGGTGATTGACCAATTTACTAAAACATTTTTTTATGCCTAAAAGTCTATATATGTCTTTACTTCAGACCACTTCCCTTCTACACCTATGTGATGGCCAGGTAGACCATGAGGGCCAACATTGAGTGGGATTGTAGTATAGATGCAACACACTTTTGAATTTTACCAACATGACGACCTGAACCCGTCACATCCTGACAGCTGGTCATAGGGAACTCAGCACAAGGTCATAGGTATGAACTATGGGATTGATGTTATTGCAATAGAAAAAGGTGACAGGGAGAGGAAATCTGGCCTATCTTTAAGTTTTTTATTCCTTCTGGCCCTCTTTGGCCTGATGTTGAATGTGTCATTTCCATCTCATGCATTACCCCTCAATTTTATTACTTGGTGATTGTGACAACAGACAAATGATGGGCATCTCCTTCACATAGGCCCTTGATGTTCCAAAGTCAAATGTCAAGCTTCTATTAGGACCCAGTAGCATGCTAGGAGCTATTTTTCAAATAATGAATAGTTTCCTTTTGCAGATGGCATGCTCTTGCTCCAAAACTGTAGGGTGTCTGTACTGTGACTCTTCTCTTGGGGTTTGCAGAAACCATATATGGCATCCATATCTATCACAGAAACATCTAGCACCACAGGATCTGCCATAGCATATGGCCCAAACAGCAGCAGTGCTTGTAACGCAGCCTGAATCTACTGAAGAGCCCCACTCAAAGCTGGCAGCTTTCCATATTACTCAATAAATGGGTTCATATTGTCTGTCATAATTCATCTTACTTTTGCAGGGATCAGACTGGTAGGTTAAATGGGGTATATAATGGGAACTTATATCCTTTTTGCCTTTTTGAGGGTGGCACTACTCCCTGCTGTTTCTACACGGGATGGTGTATTTCTTCTGATTTATTATCTTGGCTGGGTTCAGCAAGTTTAGGAGCTTCTGCTTAGCCTTTCTTCCCCTTCTGGCTATTATTCCCCAGGCCAAGGAACCAACATGAGGGTACTGCCAGCTACCAAGTGTATCATCCCAATTACCCACTCAGGGGCCAGGAATATGACATATTGTTCCCACTGTGAGACAAATTTTGATGAAGACACTATTTATCACTGGCTTCTGCATTCTTATGGGGAAGCCGTGATGGTACCTTGTTTCCTATATTAGAGCCAGCTCAGACCCTATATTCAACTACCCCTGAGTTTTGAATATTCCCTTTTTCCCAGTTATGCACACTACCTGAGGAAATGGTCATAGGTCCCTTAGGAGAAGGACTGATGGAATCACTATTGTAAACATTGCATAGGCATTTCAGGGTCCCTTTTCAAGGGGACCCAGTCTTTTCTTAAATCTGTGAGCGCCAGGCCTGAAAATAGGTTCAGGTCTGAAAACTGGGCAACTTATCATGACTTTCCTTTGCTGTGCCTGACACAGCCTTCTGCTTCTGCACTCTTGATCATTTTCTATCATAGGTATTAAGCAATACTCTTGTTGGCTTCCCATCTATCTTGGCCGTAGGATCAGCCATTATCATTGATTCCTGACAGTGTTGCCCATGACAGAAGTTATATTTACCTTAATTCTGATAATTTGGTGCTGCCACCTGGCCTTGACTAGTCTGGAATCCTGTCATCCTCAGGAAGCCCAGTTCCATAAAAGTATGTCTTACTCTTGGTCCTGCCTACCGAGAACAGCCATCACTGAGCTTCTCAACAACGCTGGTTCTTCTTTACTAGAACATTCCTATGGCTAGAGTGAAGGGGAGCTTCCTGTGAGAGCTTCAGGGGAACATAGTCAGTTACTCTCTGGTGTTATATAGTAAATCCATTCTTAGATGACTAGTTTCCTGAGCCTTTCCTCAGTACTCATTCATGGAGTTCCATCTTATCCAGCCACCATTTTTTCCAACTTCAAGGAGCTATATTAGCAGCCTATTAGAAATGACTGTAGGTGTCACTGCTAGGACATTAAACCTTAAATCACAGGATATCTTCATATAAGCATGCCATTCATAGCATGCTCTTTTGGTTCATGACAACACCCATTAGCCGGGTCCTGAAGTATTTTTGATGAATAATCCATTTCCTCCAAAGCAGGAATTGTACTTTCCTGGTCAGACCATGCTGAGACTGAGTCTAGACAGTGGTTTAGAAGCAATGAGGGGAATTGGGGCAGATCTTGAGGAGGGCTAGTATCATTTTACAAGGCATATACCTCACATGAGGTTTCTAAATGATCTCCAAGCAAGAAGAGGATGTTATACTATAGCAACAGGAGGGAGACACTTTTGCAGGCTTAGAAGGTTCAGGGTAAATCTGGGAGTCTATGTCTCAAGGACAGCCATCCACATGTCCTCATCCCATATCTCAGGGTCTCACTCCTCCTTTATCATGTCTCCAACATTAACCTAAAACACTTGCCAGGACTTTAATTCAGCCATCTTTTACATGTGCTTGTCTCAAATCAGGTCCTGGGACTGAACTTTAAAATAGTTCTCCCTCTGGCATCAGGTAATGAGGATCTCTTTAGATGTTACCATGGAGGCCTTCTAGCTTTCACACATCAACCTGAGTTGACATACCTGTCAACTCTTCTGAGACTGTGAATAAACTGCACAGAACAACTACTAACCGGCTTCACAGTCTTTATAATTACCATTGCCCCCATCTTGCTGAAATGCTGAGAACACTATATAAGCCAATGCATTGCCCCCACCTATAACTCAATACAGTTTTACCACAGAGTCTCATTCTTGCATTCCTGAGGATGTCGCCAGTCCCATCCCATCCCACTAGCCTAGGTATTTACTGCCATCTGGCCAGTGTATGATCCAATTACAAAATCCCATCTCAAGAGTCTGCAACCTAGGACCATTTTTGGTACCAATTATCTTCGCTTGGGTTCCTCCAGAAGCCATCTCTGAGGCAAGGATTCAATTGTAAGTAATTTATTGGGGAGATGATCCAGGAACTACTGTTACAGAAGAGGCGAAGTGAGAAAAGGGAAGTAAAAGCAGCCAATGAAGTGTGTTATCAAGCAGATTACTACTGTACATAACTAGGGCTTAATCTGCTGGGAGCCAGTGCAAAACACATGGCCTCAGAGTCATCCCATCTAAGGAGTAAAGGGGCTGGGATATCTATACACCAAATCCTGTAACTACTTGGTTGAAGCCTCCTCCAGGAAGTCTTAACTCTCTGGTACTTCAGTGCATACAGGCAGAACAGGCTCAAGCATCTAGAAAAAGTTTCAGGCAACGAGATAAATATGCTAAAAGTAGGAAGGCAGCCAACTTAGAGTACACTGGTAGTCTCAGGGAATGTGGTTGGGGCCCAACATTGTCTGCCACCACCCACCCACTTATAGTGTAGTGAGATTAAAAGAAGTTGATAAATATCAAGTATTTGTAATAGCACTTGGCACACAATAGATGCTTAACATATGGCTGCTTATGATTATTATTATCATTATTATTTGGCATATCATTCTGACAGTTTTTGGAAGTGTACTTTGATGTGAGTACATACATAATGTCAAAAAGGTCATATGGAAGGAAAGTCAAACATCTCATTATAGAAATTTTTTAGTAAAGGAAATGATAGAGCAAAAACTGTTCATAGTCTGGCCTAGGACAAAACTTTTATGTGTAGTTATTTATATTATCCTTTTGAGAAGAAATATGAATTTTTTAGAAAATGTTTAAGCAATTTTCTGATGGACTTAGACAAGATTAAGAGCTTTAGGTATGCAGCTCTCTAACAGGTAACTGCTAATCAGGAGTCTAATGACCTTGAGCTGGACTTTTAAAAAAAATTTATATCTACTCTTATTCAATCTCTTTTCCTACGAAATATCCCTACTAAAAGAGATTCTGTGATTTGGCTTGTTCTGAACCCCTTTCCTCATGGAAAGCCTGAAATGAAACATGGACATATGTTCATCACTAATTTCTTTAAAAAGGGTTTTCTTTTTTATTTTTTAATACTGATGGTATTAAATTGTAGAGGGTCAGTGTAAAACACTTCTTTCTTCCTTGCCCAACTCCTGAACAACTGAGACATACATGCCTTTATTATGTATGACGCTAACAGAAGAGTATGTTTTAAGGCCTGCTGCTCAAGTGGGCTTCCTCCTATGCCCCTGAACTGAATTTACTCCAATCTCCAAAATAAGCTGCCGGAGCCCTCTCCTTCCTCTTCCTCAATCCCCTGAGACAATTTAAACTGAAAAAATTACTGAACAACAAAAAGCAGATGAGGTTGCAAAATACCCACAGGCAAGAAAAGTTCTTGTGCAACAAAGGGCAGCTGAGAATGCACCTTCTTGCCAGTAGCCATAGGGAGGGAGACAGAGACAGACAGAGAGAAAGAGAGAGAGAGACAAGAGACAGAAATAGAGATAGAGAAAACAGAGAGACAGACAGAGACAGAGAAACGAGAAAGAGAGAGACAGGAACAGAAACAGACAGACAGAGACAGAGAGAAACAGAGAGAGAAGGGAGGGAGGGAGAAAGACAAAGACAGAGATAGAGAGACAGAAAGATGGGGGGGGGCGGAGAAAAGACAGAGAGAAAGAGACAGACAGACAGACAAATTGACCTGAATGAGCTCCCAAACTTTCCAATCAGATAAATCCTCTTCTTCCTCTGGGGAGGAGTGATTGAAGGGCAGAGAGAAGCCACCACTGTGAAGAATCCTGGAATGTACTAAGCATGGGGAGGTGGAGAGAAGTGACAAAGAACTATTCCTCGCTGATATAAGAATAAAGTTGTTTTTCTTTAAAGAAACATCTTCAAATATTAATTGGTTTTGAAAATCAATTGTTAATAAATAAACCACAGTGTAATGGCTCACTAGATATCATGATTTTGAAGGACTAAATGCATGCCACTTTTCTGTAATAATAAACCAAAATCACCCACTGAGTACAGTATGCCTGAGAATGAATCGAGCACTGCTGGAACACACAGGAATACTTTCAGTCCTAGGATGTGACTTAGGAAAGGTATATTTGGTATCTTGCAGAAGCCCTGGGATAAACTGGCTTCAATAAGAATTTATAATGAAATAGGAAATAAAGACTATGCTATTAATTGAGTCACAATAATATTCCTAGCATATATCATGCATGATGGAATTTTTTTTACCTGCTGAGCTCATTCTCCCTTTTTGTAGGGTTTGGTGGTTTGGCCAGACAGTTGATTTTCTAAGACTCATCTGGCTATGTCATTAACAGTTATTCCTGAATGTTTTGGCTATTGCCAAAGCGGACTGCTGGTTTAAAAAAAAAATCAGAGTACCATCTTGGGAAATATTACTCTTGCAGACTGTTGTTTATAGTCCAACTCTGTTATTCAGACAAAACTATTTTTTAATATTGTACATAAAATTCTTTAAGAGAAAATGCAGTGAAGAGTTTATGCCTTTGTTTATATTTAAGGTTAGTCACTGCACGGTCCATTACCTGTTTTGAGAGCATTGTCTCATTTATTTTCTTCCATATTTACAATACCCTGATTAGAGGTATCAAAATGCTTTTAAGTGTAGAGGTTCTTCTATCAGATTTCCATTTTGGAAAAATAGAAAACATCCACTAAGAGCCTCTCTCTTAAAACTCTTAATAGAAAAAGGGATATAAGTAGAAACCTTAGCTCATTTCATCTCCCCCTTCTTCATTTTATCCTTTTGCTGAGCTTGGATTTTTTGGGGGTGTTCAAGTTAAAGAAAGTATTTTCAATACGTGACTCATCTCCAGGTAGCTGATGGAAAATGTTGAAACACTGCACTTTTATTCCCACTCTAAATATATAACTCTTTTATTGGTGACAATTTTTTTGTGCTCAAAGTGTCTAATAAATAACTCCATACTGATGTTTCACAAACACATAAGCTAATATTTTTCATATTGCCTATAGGCTAGACACTCTTCTAAACACTTACATATATTAATTTATTTCATCATGCCAAAGACATTATGAAATGGGTTCAATTTGTATCTTCATTTCACAGATGTAGAACTCAGGCACAAAGAGGTTATATAACTTGCCCACGTGAGGGGTAGAGTTGGAGTGGATGTCAGGCAGTTTTGTGTCAGACCCTGCGTTCCTCCCCATTACATTATATGCCTTGCCTCTGTGTGCACTTTTTTTGTTCACATCTGAGAGGAAGCTAGATAAACACCCTGAAAGAATAGGGAAAGAAGAAACGTTTCCTCCTCGCCTCTACTTTCCATTCTGTTTTAGGATTTGCATGAAAGTCAGGTGACCAATGTGTTGTCAGCAGCCTCCCAGTGTTTCCTCTCATTGTCTGAGCGGACACAAAGAATGCCAGGATTTTTAATGGATGGATGCCATTGCAACTTAGAGAGCTATCCGTGACAAACTGTCTATCTAAGAAAACAAGCAAATAAACAAAAAAAACCCCCAAAACTTTGGTTTTAGTTCAACCAATGGTACTTCTAATTACCTCATTTTCTTCATTCAAAATACAGGGCATGTTCATAAACCACATAAGGATATAAAGAGAAAATAAAATGAAATCAAGAGAAAGCAAATTCCCAACAAATAAGTGCCACATCTACTGCCACCAGCACTGCTTGCCTGAATCATTGCAATATTTCCTAACTTGCTTTTACTCTTGCTTTTTCTCCAATAACATCAGTCGCTCCCTTAATGGCTTCCCATTGCAACCAGAGCACCCCAAATCTCTTCAAGACCTTTCAAGTTCAGATGTCTAGTTATTTCTCCAGTCTCATTTCCCTCCTATTAATTACTTGTCAGCCTCATTGAGCTTCTTGCAGTTTTTGGAATATACTGTTTCTATATTTCTGAGGATCTTCGTACCTGCTGTTTTCCTTTCCTTGAACTACATGTGAGACTAACGCCTCTAATTCTCCAGGTCTTAAATGTTACTTTCTTAAAGAAGCCTTTCCTTACTTCAAACTCTTAATGAAATGGTTTTGTTCTATTCTCTATCACTGTTTCTATTACTCTTTGAAATATCACCATTTTTTATGACATATTAATACTTATTTGCCTCGTTGTTTTTTTACTCTTCCCTAGACTCTTAACGTTGTACCCAGTCCACACACAGTATCTGTCACCTAGAAACCACCACCAGGTGGCACCAAAGCACAGCAGGGATAGGGGTGGATTTGGATCACAAGACAGATCTTCGAACTTCAGCTCCCCATAGTAATTTAATTGACTTGACTAAATCCCACCTCTTTTGAAAGATTCGAATTTTTGTACCCATCTTCATTTTAATATTTAAAAACTTTTGAAATGTTTTAGAGTGAGATTTTCTGGTATCGTCTTCTATTCTGATCCTACAATCTAATAAGCAGTAGACAGATGAGAGAATTGGAGCATATTTTTGATGAATTAGACATGTCATTGTTCTAAAGATCAAAACTCAAAAATCATAGAGATATCGAATTTACCTTAAAATAAATGACTATTCTAATAATGAGAGTTATACTGAAACTAACTTTGGATGTAATGACTGAGTTCCCTATTACTTGAGTTGTTCGGTAAGAGAACAGATGTTCTGTTGCCCAGATATTGTGAAAGAGGATCCAGCTTCCAGAAGAGGTTTGAATTAGATGACCACAGAGACTTTCAATCCTGAGAATCTACACTCCTGGAATACAATTTAAATATTTTAAAATATACAGAAGCGTTTAAAAAATGCTAGTGTAGAAATGACTTGTATTACTTTTCAGGGAAAATAACTCTCCTTTATGCACATAGCATAATCAAAAGTTCTTGGATACTGGAATCAGACTGATCTAAATTAAAACCCAAATTCTGCCATTTTCTGTGAATCCTTAGACAAGCTGTTTTACTTCAGTTTCTTCCTCTCTCAAATGGAATAACAAGACCAATTTACTGAGTTATCACTATGCCTCTCTCAGGCAAAAACCATTAGTTACGTTTAGTTTTTTAAATTTATTCTAATCTGCTCTAAGTTATATAATGATAAAAACCAATAAATGGTCCATTGCCAAAAACAACATCAACAAGAAAAGCTCATTGTCTCTTTTTTGCCTATTCCAAAAATGAGGACTGTTTCTGAGTCACTTTTATGTGGCAAACAACGTAGGAAGAATGAAGGTAAAAGGATTTTTTACATATTAAATCTATTCTAAAAATAGAAATAGTTTGGAAACTATTTTTTCCAGTTCCAGTAGGGGCTGGGCAGAAGTGCTCTTTTCTTTTAGTTTTCCATCTTCTGGATAATTTGGAAACAAGAGGACTTAGTGTAAAAAAAAAATAGGAAAAAACATTTCTGCATGAACAGAAGTGGAGAGACAAAAAGACCTTTACTTTTATTAGCTTCAGCAGCTTAGTGGAATCAAAAAGGACACCATCACTCATACAGTGAGAAGTAATATCAAACAGCTGAGAGAGATTGCAGAGGCTTTGATAATAAACCAGCCTAAAGCCAGAGCTACCTAGGCTTAAGCCCTGAAAATGACTGTGACACTAATCTAAGACTCAAGGTGGTTTATTCCAACTTTCTGGCCAATATTTGTATATAAAGAAAAGTTAGAATAACATGAAATGTATGGCTTTAATTTTTTTCCCTAAAACTAATCTACGAAAGTGGCAGAGAACTGGACTCAGAGGCCAGAGAGCTAGTTTATCATCCTGACCTAGCTTTTCACCTGTGCCATGAAAGTTACTGAGTCTCACTATAAGTCACTAAACTCTGAGCCTCAAATCTCCTTATCTGTGAAGCAAATAGTCTCTCAACTCTCAAGTTCCACTCAGCTCCTAAAGTCTCTGATTCAATGGATTCAAACTTATTTATTCAGTCAGTAAGTCAATCAGTCATTCATAAAAAAATGTATTGATTACCTACATGTCAGAGACATAGATTCAATTTATTCAACAACAAATATTGAATGAGCTCTGACTATGTGCCAGGCTCTGTTCTTAGCTCCGGGGATACAGCAATGTAAAAAAGAGAAAGAAATTCCTAGAATCCTGTACCTTATCTTCTAAAAGAGAAACAGGCATGATAAAGGCAAATAAATCAAATATATACTGTTAGAGAGTAGTGTTATGGAGAAGGCCAGTAAGAAATGTCAGGACTTGAAATTTTGGGTCTCACTGGGGAAGTGACTTTAGATTAAAGACAGAAAGGAGATGAGGAAGAAAGCTATGTGGACATCTAGGGGAAGAATGTTTCAGGGAGAGAAAACAGAACAAAGGTGTTCCCAGTAGGTCCAAGGTTTACCACGGAAACCAATGTGGATGAAGCAGAATGTATTGGGGGCAGAGTAACAGAAGCTGAGGTGTATCCACTCAGATTCTAGAAGGAAAAGTGGACAATCTCATAGGATAATCGGGAATTTGATGAAGAGGGTATATGTAAAGGTGAGCAGAGTTAAGGGAAGCAGACAAGAGAAGATAAAGCCCCCACGGAGGTCAAGGCTTCAAATGTAATGGAAGGCAGGGGCCACCAAAATGTGGAGGGAAGTGTCGCCGTAGATGTAGAAGGGAATGGAGGATAGGTGTTCCTGAGGGGCTGAGGGCCTCATGCAGAACACAGTTCCTGCCAATGTGATACCTGACAAAGAGAGATCTAAGAGAATACCCCACTTCTCTTCCCTCCTACTCTTCCTTCTTCTGAAAGTGCTCTGCATTGTTCAAAGCCAACTGGAAGCTGGGGGAAGGGAACCTGTTGATGTGGTCACACAGGTTAGCTTCCTCAGGCACAGATCAGGGTGGACAAAGGTGGAGAGTGGAGGAAAAGAGCAAAAATATACAACAGCATGTGAGGTCAGAGAGATAAGAAGATCCAGATCATGTAGTGCCTAATAAATCATAGTAAGGAAGTAAGGACTGTTTTTTAAAATAATGTTAACCCCACGAAGAAGTTGCAAAAACTCCTTCATATCTCCATGTTAACATTTTCCACATTCAATCCATTACCCACCCCCGCCCCGCCCAGATACAGATATAGAGACTTTTGATATAGAGTAACAGGAGGTTAAGTAGAGCATGTGGGCAAAGGTAAGGTCAGTAGATACATGTGGGGGGAGCTTGTTGGAAATTTTCTTCTTAATGAGGAGAAAATATGAATTAATCATTCAGTATAGTAGATAAGTAAATGGATGCAAGGAATATAGTGTGACTGCCAGTGTAATGGAGCTTAATGATCATTTTTCTGAAGTGAGACAAATTAACATGGTTGTATATTTTTCTTAGTCACTTCGGCTGCAGAGTGTTGAAATTAACCTGATTAGTGGTATAACCAAATGAGAGAGTATTTGCTGAGAAATGAGTATGATGGGCAGTGGAATTTAAGCTAAGAAAGGAAAGATGAGTAGGTGATAGGATCGATGATTGGAAAGTCCTGGCAATATTGTGGGATAGATGCAGTGGAGTTACTAGGAGTTAGCTGAAGAGATATCAGGTCAGAGAGTCATATCTTTGAAATTGAGATTATGAAGGGATTGCAGTTATTTAGAGTGCCTAGGTCAAGGGTATGACTAAGGGTGTAAGAAGTTAGGTGAGATAGTGGGAAGATATCAAGGATTAAGAGGGCAGAGTATTGGTTGGATCATTTATGTGGATATGGACCTAAACAAGCAGAGTTGTATAGTTGCAGTGGCAAAGAGATAAAATACTCAAGCAAATAAAGACAATGCCCCAGCAATGTTAGATGATGGCAATAAGAAAGGCCAGGAGAAGTATAGCCTGATAATATGAAATGCAAAACTGGACATTTTTAGAGATAGAGGAAGAATGGCCTGGAAATAGCAATGAGGACCAAAGAGGACACTGATTTTCATCTACAGGCCAGTGGAAGAACAAGAGTGGGAAACAAAAAACAGCAGCTACTTAGAGTGTCCTCAACAGGTTTGGATATTGTTAGAGCAAAAAGTGAAGGAAATGCTTACAGAACTGGATGAGGATAGAGGGGATTTTGCTAGTTAATACTTTGAGTACTAGAAAACACATGGGAGTGCTTCCAAAACCCATGGAGGCATAAAAGATGGGGTCAGAAATGGCAACATACAGAGGGAGCCCTCTGGAGACTAACGTGGGGGATGAGGGATGACTTGGAAGCCTTGCTTTCTTGTGGTAGTTTATACCCACAGGATGAGATTAGGTCCAATGGCCTTAAGGCAGTTAAGAGGCTGTGAGTGTTGAGAGGGATGAGTGGGGGCTCTCCTGAGACACGTGCAGAGTTCAGAGGCCTCACCTGACTCCTGCTGTTGGAGGTGTAAAACCCCACAGGGGCACAGTCTTCCAAGGAGCTCAAAGGCACCCTGTGCCTACAGAGGAGCGACCTTACCGCATGCTCATAGGCTCTCCTTTACTCTTGCTGACAGCAGTTAATAGACACATTTAATAATATTAAATATAAATGTCCTCCTGTGCAATGCATACGTGTGAGTGTGTGATAAACACCAGGCATCTTCAGCAACATTTTAAGAAATTAAACTAGAACAGTCAAAGTGGCAGGGATACCTTCCTGAAGAACAGTCCTCATTTTTGGTGCCTCTCACAGAGTATAGAAAATAATGATGAAAAGTCTCATTTGGGCACCTAGGTGAATGTAGCCATCAAACCCTCTACTTTCCAATCTCTACTCATAACAACTCCTGCCTCTTCTCAGCGTGGATCAATAAGAATTGAATTCCCTGTGAGCAGAGGGAATGTTAGCATCCAAATCTGAAAGCATTCTCCATTTCTCCTTGTATAAACGGTGGTGGCTTGTATTGCAATGCTTCCATATATGTGGGAAAGAAGTGGAGACCTAAGTCCCCCATCCTGAACCTGTTGGGGAAGACCCGAGAGCAGGTTAGAGCTGGGGGCTCCGGCAGGTAACCTCCTCTCTGCTTGCCATAATGCTATTACAGGTTTGACCAGGGAAACATGTTGGGTTGGTAGTGACATCTCTCCCCACCCTGAACCTTCTCAAAAGAGTGGGTGCTGGAATTCTTTCTGTTGAGCAAGATGATGGGTGAACATGCAAAATAGCAGATCCCAGAGGGGGGTTTGTCCTGCTATTTATGAAAGGGAAAGAGAAACGCTGAAGGGAAGATGCAGAGTTCAGAGGAGAAGAGGAAATATAGGTGACAGGGGGCTGGAAAAGAGCTGAAAAAGAAGACAAAGAAGAGAGACATTGAGAGAAAGCCAGTGAGAATTTTGGCTGTGGTCTTTGAGAGAAAATTTATAGAAATAGTCAAAATGGTTAAAGGGCTGCTGAGAACTTCATTCTGAGGTATGAGATGCTGGTTCCCTCCTCTGTCTCCCTAAACAAATCCCAATAAAATTCTACCTTGGATTTGTCACTTTGTCATTGTTGCTGTGACTACTATTGTTAATAGATATGATGATATGTGAGACTGCCTTCCAGCTGGGTACCACAAGAAAGCAGGCCTCTCCGAAGGAGGCTTGGGTACACGTCCTTCTCCTTTATTTTTATGGTGGTTCTGCATTCTTTGGAGACAAGCCACAGCTAACTGTCGTTATGGTAAAGCCTATCCAGCATATGAACATTACTGTAATAGCATTACAGTTAGTACTTCTGAATGTCCTGCTATATTAATTTCAAAACCTGAAAAATAAAATAATCTCAAAGTGGAACCACAGATTGTCTTACCAAGGTTTAAGCAGTTTAGTGTTGTATATATCTAACCTGAATCTTCTGTCTCTCCCCTCCCAGCATGAGAAAATTCAGCACAGCGGGGAAGCACCTTGACTGTGGCATTGAGCTTCTCGGTTTGAAAGCAGCTCCATCACTGAGCAACCATGAGTTATTAGTTAAAATGTCTATGTTCAGATTCTTCACCTGTAAAAATCAGGTTAATTACAGTACCTGCCAAAGCATGTAAATTTCTTATCAAAGCACCTGACACAAATCCCTTAATAAATGTTAGCTTGTATTAAAGTGCGATAATTTCTGACTTTGGAACATTCAAGTCCCTATTTCCCATTAAGGCAAAGTGTAAATTAATCTTGTAACCTATATTTACTTTTCAAAATCCAAAAATACTTTTAAACAAAAATATGGCAAAAGAACACATATTGATGACTAACGACTTCTTTGGCTCCGTGTTTGCTTCTTTGGATGGTTTGTTTCTCAGAAAGAAAATCAGCATCCATTTAAAACCATTCCTTCCTAAAGGTGGATCTTTAAAGGATGTGTAGGTCAGAAAATTTTATTGGCTAATGTAAATAAATAATGACTTTCCTTTCCTCTGTCTCTTTTTCCCCCCAAATACTATTCCAACTTCTCTTATCTTACTGTCCCCCCACTCTCATAGTCATGATTTATTTCAGTTTTAAAAGTATATACTGTATCATAGTCACAGCAAAACATTTAAGACATCTGATTGTCCACTTTTGAGGGAAGGGGGTCTAGTTATCATTCATAAGTAACTTATCTATTGTTTTATTGCTGAAGTATTATTTCAATGTTGGTCTCCAAGTAACTTGGTTTATAATATGCTTAGCAAACATGTATGCATCCAGAAAAACTTAATAGTTGCTAAAAAAAAAGGATATATTTTTTAATGGATTTAACTCTTCTTGTTACTGAGCAATGGGCTCATTGCCAGATGCACATCTAAGTCAATACTATAGCACCAGCTTTTGAGAAAAGTAAAAGCTTTATTGCAAGTCAACTGGCAAGGAGACAGGAGGCAACACTGAAATCTCTCCCTCTGATCTAGGGGTGGGTCAAGCTTTTATGGCATTTCTAATTAGTTCCAGGTGATGCCAGTGTAGCCAATCTGCCAGGCTAGTGGTGTTAACAATTCGGAGGTTAAAGCTTTTTCCCACTGCACATGCTCAAGCTACATGACTAGCAATTTTGGCTCTTTGCCATCTGTAACAACTTAAGTAATGGTTAATTGGTTTGAGCTGGTACTGCAGTTAAATTCTTTCTTATATTTTGTTATAATGTCCAGTTTTAAAAAAAATTTTATGTTTTTTATGCTCCTGCAACTTAATTAACACTTGTTAATTATTCACACACCTGATGCTATTCATCACTGTTTTCATTTCCACTGTCCTCTCTCTTTTTTTTTTTTTTTGGTTGTTTTTTTTTTGTTTTTAGAGGTAGGGTCTCATTCTGTCACCCATACTGGAAGGCAGTGGTATGATCATAGCTCACTGCAGCTTCGAACTCCTGGGCTCAAGGGATCTTCTTGCCTCGGTCTCCCAAGTAGCTGGAACTCCAGAGGAGAGCCACTATGCCTGGCCTATTTCTGCTGTAGTCTCTCTTTAATATTCTTTATCATCATTGTTGTAGAGTTACATTTTCATCTCCTATAAATTAATTCTCCCTTCAAATATCTAATTTTTTCTTGCTAGTTTCAGTATTTCAGTTATGCATATTTTTGTAATTTTTGTACTTAAAAGTTTTCAAACTTTGATAAATTGAAAGATCTTACAAATAAATTTCTTGATAAATAGCTATTATCTAGTGCCTCTCGGTGCATCAGTGTCAGCATTTATGGATTAAGAGGTTGGTTTTCACTTGATCACTTGGTGTTTGTGCAGTTTTCATTAGGAGCAACCACACAAAAACCTCATTTAGCTAAAGCTGGAGATAAAGAGCCTAAATTTTTATGTGTATCATCAATTAATCAATCAATAGAAAATCAGAAAGGCAGATAGATATGTGGATGGATGGAGAGATGTAGAGCTAGAGATGAGAGAGAGAAAGAACAATATCGTGAATGCTGCTGTATTTATTATTTGGATTATCAGAATCTCCATTAAACCTTTCTCGGCAAAATGTTCCAAGGCTACATCTTAAATGCCAAAACAAATACACCTTGCTCCAGCCCATTAATCCACTCCAACCCTTTCAGTGGTTGATCTAAACAACTGCTCAGCTTCTTTGGTTTCTGTAATAATCTTGTATTTGGTACAAAACTGCATGGATCTTAACTAGTCAGCACTCTTGCTGGTCCACCATAACCAAATAATTTACACCTAAAAGGTAAGCAAATGTACTCTCACTCACACTATTAATTAAAGTAGGATTGGGTTTCAGTAATAAGGCCAAACTTTGGAGTGGCTCAGCTCAATAGACATTTATTTCTCACTGCCTTTAACAGTCCTGGCTGAGTCAATGAAAGGGTGTGGTTGTTGATGAACCCAGAGGGTAGAGATTGTCATTTCTGCATTAGTCTCTCATGGTCACCTCTTAAATGATTTTGTTTTATGGCAGTTGAACGGATGTCAGTGAGATGAACAGAGAAAGACTTCAACAGAGAGTCATTTTTAAAACCAACTTATTGGAATGGTTTCCAATGTTAAATGGTGAGAAAGTCCGCTCTGAGATTCAATTTTTAATTTTATAAAAACATTTTAGATAGTTCCCTAATTGCTTTGGTATACTATTTTATAAATTCTTACAACAAAGTGTCTTGTATTCTTTTCCAATTATTTTGCTAAATGACATTTCTGGCACTAAGGCACAATTTTAGTAAGTGGCCTGATCTCTAAAACAGGCTATGTTTCTTTCAATAATCTAAAGTGGTAGCAAAGAACAACAAAATAGAAGGAGCATTTAAAAAATGCCATGATTATAGTATGAGTATCTCCAAGCTATAAAAGAAATATAATTGATCCAATTTGCTTCCGAAAATTGAGTTGGGGCTGGATGGGCATGCAACTGCACAATCTACAGACATTTATTCTGCACAGATAATTTTAATGACATGCCAAATTAAGCAGGGTCCGTATATCTCACCATAGCAAAGTTTAGTCTTAGGCTTAGTGTATGCGTTCCTCATTTCTGATTGTATTCTTTATCCTGTACAATCCCATCTACATGCCATGTCTTCAAACTCCTATACCCTTTGATGAGGATGATGTTACTTCAGCCCAGACCTCTTCTTCCGAATGCCAGGCCTGAAATTTCATCTACCTACTTGGCATTTTCCCTTAGATATCACAAAATCATTTTGGATTCCTCATGCTCATGTTGAACTCACAATCTTTTGCCCAACCAAACCTGGAACCCAGTGAATGGGACTATCAAAATACACAAGCCAGAAACACCTATTATGCCTTTATTCTATCATTCACATTCATCTAACCCTTAGAAAATCCTATTGATTTGACTACCTATACATACCTTTTCAATATGTCTACTTACTTCATACTCGACTGCCAACACTCTTGTCACATTGAAGACATGGGTATTGCATTCTACCACAAGACCAAAACCCCTAGTGTGGCCTGCAGTGGCCCGTGTAGACTGGACCCTGACCACGCCTCAGTCATAGCTCACTCTGCCTCCTTGTTAGCTCACTAAGCTTCTTTTCATTTCTCCAATATGCAAGCTCCTTTTGATTTTAGGAGTATTTGTACATTCTTCCCTGTTAGAAGACTCTTTCTCCCTCTCTTTGTCTGGTTTACCTCTCTTCATCATTTAGCTCTCATGTCAGATGTCCCTTCCTTGAGAATTACCTGACCAGATCCTGTCCCCATCTCACAGCAGCCTACAATTTCCTTCACAGAGTTTACTGTCGAATAATTTGTAACCTTGAGGAATTATACCATCTCTTGTTTTATTTACCACTGTATCCCTGGTGCCTAGGAGAATGTCTGGCATCCAGTAGGTACTTAATAAGTATTTGTTTAATAAATTAATGTGTGCACATCCCTGGCAAGTGCAATGTAACTTCAGTCTTCTTGTATTCCTGTTGGTCTTCTAGCACAGCATCTGGGAAGTCTCCGTCAAAAGGACAGGAAGCCTGTCAATCTAACTAAGTAAGAATAAATCACTCTAAATATACTTAACATGCAATCTTACATACATACCTCTTTTTATCTTCACAGTAAGTTACAATGATATTTTTTAATTTTGAAGATAAGAACTCTGACAATCTGGAAGTTCTAGATTTGCTAAGGATTGCAAAGTCAGAAATTGTTGAATTGGCTCTAGAAATCAGACCTTTGACTCCTTCCAATAAGGTTATTTCTACTGTAGAGCACTGTTTTCTTAGTCAGCTCCCTAGCAATGCAGAGACCAGTGGTTGACTCCTTATTCTCAGTTACACGCTAGGTAGGCAGCGTTGGCAGGCTCAGCCTCCCTTCCACCTTCCATCTACCCTCTCTTCCCCTTCCTGATGCTGCCACCTCCAGGACAACTGTCCCTACTCTGAATATCAGCTTGTACCTATGAACATTTTAGACAGACACTTTTTTCCTATTTTAAAACGTTTAGCTAGTTCTCCTTCCATACATCACCAATTTCAGCTACATATACTTAAGAGATATGCAACCAATTTCTTTGAGCAACGTATTTTAGGAGTTACTTAAAGTGCAGTTTCACCTGAGATGAGTGCCCAGTTAAAACCACTGGGAGCCATAAGAGATTTTAATATTCTTGCTCAGGGTGTGATAAAAGAAATTGGAAAATAATACTAAACTACCATTAATTAAGCCCTCTTATGCATAGCCATATTATATACATTAATTGTATCATTTTTAATAATCCTACAAACTAAATATTACATTTTACAGATGAGGATACAAATTTAGAATAGTTAAATGACTAAGACTATCAAATTAGAAAGTGTTAGACCCGAGATTCACCCCAGTATTTAAAGGAATATGTATTCAGTAATCAGACAATGCCAGACAAATGTCAAATAATATTTTATTTAATACATAACTGGAACAATAGTAATACGAAGTGAAACAAATGGTAAAAATGATGGTATGAGAGAAGAGCCCCCAAGGAAAAGGAATTTAAAAATTAATAGTTTTGACTGCCTATTTTTTCTTATTTCAGGAATATTGGTTCACTGTAGACAATTTATAAATTACAGATAATAAAACACACATAAAAATATCACAATCACACAATTCAGATATGACATTAGTATACCTTTCCAATTTAGTACAATCTATTACATGCTTTTCGCATTTATTTCCTGACATTTTAACATTGTTAGTAATTTCTTTCCTTGGTCCAAAATTTAATTCAACACTGGACCTACTAGACATTTTGGGAACCGGTGCCCCATCTTACAGAAAAGCTTCAGGGAGTCATGGATTGTCGTCCATTAGCCACTATAAACTGCTATTTCTATGGCTTTCATGCAGTGCATTCTGGAGTTTGCTCCTTGGGACTTGATCTGATACAAAAGACCTTGAGGAGATTTTGCACCTTCTTTCTTCTGCAATTGCTCTGTGATTTTGACCAGACTTGAAATGTCTAAGTATTTTTATTTTCTTCCTTGGGTAAACAAGATCAGGAGCCACAGATGGCTTGTTCAAGCTCTTTTCTCTACCAGGATTTCTGTCAGCATTCTTGATTCTAAACACTCCATTATAATTCTTTTCACCATTACTCTCCTTGTCAATGGCAAAGAAGTTTCTCCACAGGATAACATCCCTGGCATGGGATGCCTCCAGAATTGGAGGGATCTCAAAGCCGCTTGGTATGAAGGTCATATAATAATCAATAATCTGTCTGCCATTGTGACTCAGACTCGCTGAGCCTTACTTTAAGTCCAGCAGAACATATTGTCTTTATCTTTCTCTAGTATTTCGTCTTCTGGTGTCAAAGAACATTTAATCTTGCTTGTTTGCCTAATTCTTCTGTGTTAACCTGATACACACGATGGATTTCAGAACAAGCTGCTCCCAGAGTACCTTCTGCAGAAAAATGGAAAAAGAGTCCAAAAAATGGGTATTCCAGTTCATATGCAGCTACTGTGGGCAGATCAGATCCCCTCCCCAACCCACAACAAGCCCCAGCATTATGAAGGCAGCATCCACACAGCATAGAGAAATGTCACTCACAGAGATATGGTGTTTCCTGCCCATTTCTGCCCATCACAAAGGAATATTTCTGGCATGAACCTCCTCAGTGGTGTTATCTCAAGCTAAGGCAGCCCCAAGAGGTCTATGACTAGCTTTATCTCACTTATTTTTATTGTAATTGTAACACAGGCCAATACAATCTAGATATTTACCTATAACAAAATATCTGGAGAGTTCCTTTAACTCATGATTTTAGGGAAGATAAATATATCAAATTTTTATGCAGTTAACTTAGCACAAATGCCTAAATCATATTGATTGTATACAGCAGATTTCTAGTATAAACTTCTCATTATTTACCCAGAATTTAGCTCAAACACTAAGTTAGTGCCTCAAGAATTCTTTTTTGTTCAATTCTGGGAGGGGGGTCCTCCTCTTTGATCAGCCAGCTTATCCTGGACCTCTATGTTTCTACCACCTGCTCTTGTCCCAAGATGTTCTGTTCAAGAATGGCTGTTGCTGGTGTTACTATTTTCAGATAATCAATTTTTATAGGTGAAGTTTATCGGAGATTATTTATACATGCTGTCTATTAATTGTGCTTCTACACAGGTTATCTTTCTCCATCATCTGCTCCATAAATATCACCCACTCATAGTAGGATGAAATGCCTTTCTCTCTTTCATTAACTGTCCATGAACTTGCCTGTGCCTTTTGCCTATCCAAATGCCCCTACATTTTTTATCTAACACAAAGGATTTTTATGAGAATGAAGTGCGTGTGTGTATAGTACCGTGTAATGTTTTGTACAAATAGATTATTATTTTTATTGCCTCCATGTGCCCTGCAAAGGAGTCCATAGCCTTGGAAATCACATGTGTCACTACTAGGATTGAAGTCCTCTGCAAATTCCAAGACAAAATGATTCCCAGATTAGAGGATACTCCCAGAAATCTCTAAGAAGTCTCTCTGTAGTAACTAGAGCATTCGTAGTTTTCACGACTGTAGTAGTTACCATCAAGCATGCACAAGGGTCTGTGAGGGCATAAATTTTCCTATATTTCCAATACACTGTATCACTAGAGAAATGAAGGGTTTCCAATATCCACCCAGAAAGAAGCCATCATCCTGTTTACCAGATCTACTAAAGACATCAGTTTAAGAATACTTACAATTTTATGCTCTTTTACATTATACGTTATTTCACTCAATTGTTATGACAAAGGTTTTGTGATGAACAGGGTAGATATTATCCAAAATTTAGTAGTGATGTATGAACTAAAGTTCATAATTTAGATTATGTCCACCAGAGCAGATTAATTGCTCAAAAAATGAAAATAGTGGCCCAGAGTCTAATTTCTCTAGATGGGGCTAGCTAAACAGCACAGTGTCTTCTGTCTTGAAGCTGTGCCACGGTAGAGAAATTTTAATCTTAACCACAGCACCACTTTTTATTAGCAGTGTGATCCTGAGCATGTTACTCATTATCAGCTTTCTAATCTATAAAATGGGAATGATAATATTATCCACCTCATTAGCTTATTATAAGGACTGAATGAGATTATCCCCATCAAGCATTCAAGACATTACCTTACACATAAGAGTTCAATGAATGTTAGAAGTGATAATCGACGCAGTACATAAAATCGGTGTTCCTTCATCTGTTCACTTTGATACTTTTAATGTTTTTTGATGTTGATTTCAATTTTCTTTTACTTACATTTCTTAAAAATTTCTTTGAGAATTTATGAAGAAGACCCCCAAAGCAATCACAGCAGCAACAAAAATAAATACATGGGACCTGATCAAATTAAAAAGCTTCTGCACAGCCAAGGAAACTATCACTAGAGTGAACAGACAACCCACAGGATGGGAGAAAATATTTGCATGCCACACCTCTGATAAAGGGCTGATAACCAGAATCTATACAGAACTTAGGAAAATCAACAAGAAAAAATCAAACAACCCTATCAAAAAATGGGAAAAGGACATGAACAGAAACTTTTCAAAAGAAGACAGAATAATGGCCAGCAAACATATAAAAAATTGCTCAACTTCTCTAATCATCAAGGAAATGCAAATCAAAACCACAATGAGATATCACTTAACTCCAGTGAGATTGGCTCATATCAAAAAATCCCCAAACAACAAATGTTGGCGGGGATGTGGACAGATAGGAACACTCATACACTGCTGGTGGGACTGCAAATTAGTACAACCTCTATGGAAAGTAATATGGAGATACCTCAAAGAACTAAAAGCAGGACTACCATTTGACCCAGCAATCCCACTACTGGGTATTTACCCAAAGGAAAAAAAGACATTCAATAACAAGGACATCTGCACATAAATGTTTACAGCAGCACAATTCACAATTGCAAAGGTGTGGAAACAACCCAGGTCCCATCAATTCACGAGTGGATTAATAAAATGTGGTATATGTATACCATGGAGTATTACTCAGCAATAAAAAACAATAGTGAATTAACACATCTGGTATTATCCTGGTTGGAGCTAGAACCCATTCTTCAAAGCGAAGTGTCACAGGAATGGAAAAACAAGCACCACTGGTACTCACCATAAATTGGTACTAACTGATCAACACTTACATCACACAGGGCAATAATATTCATCAGGGGGCGGGCAGGCAGGAGGGGGGTGGAGGGGATGGGAAAACTCTCACTGAATGCATGTGGAGAGCACAGTTTGGGGGATGACCACAATTGTAGCTCTGACACGGGCAGTGCATGGGCAATATATATAGCCAAAGTGTTGTACCCCCATAATATTCTGAAATAAAAAAATAAAAAAAATTTCTTTGAAAAAATGCCTGCTTTTTAAATCTGAGTTAAGAAGGGATGAAAAAGGTCCTGGTCCCAAGAAACCATGATATGTGGATCTACAAAATGTCTCCATTGTCATAGTGTTATACAGTTAATGATTCAGCTCCCATGTTCAGACAGTTGGGAAAATCTAATTTAAGAGATTGGAAAAAATGGTGGAAGAAATTTGGGGAAGAGTTTTGAAGACAACTCACATAATGTTACCTTGTCAGTGGGGTCCATTCCCTTATAATTTATTCTTCTCCTGTACTGCAGAGGCCCTTGAGAAATGGCCAAGTAAAGGGGTTGTGCTGTAGCCCTGGAGATGTAGGGAATGGTCAGGCTTGATGATGACACAGAGAATTGGTATAACACTTGTAGATTATGCTTAGGAGGAACAAGCTCTTTCTGGACAGTGCTGGGATACTGCTGTACATTTTACCATCAGTTGTCAGCTCTCTTCTGAATGAGAGCAAATATGCTGATGTGTGCATTAAGAGTCAAGAGAAAAGAACCTACATTTGCCACAGGGACAGTGATAAAAATCAGCAATAGAGGAAAGATATTTGATCTTTTAAATGTGTTAGCAGTGTGGGTAGATGAAAAAATATCTATAAAGATACTTTGAATGTCCTTTTAAATGTAAATCATCAAAAGGAAACATGCTGAATAGAGGACCACACACCAAAATCAAATGTATAAAAGGACATTTTAGCCTCATACTAATGAAATAAATCAACTTTTGCTTTAAAAGTTTTGCTTTAAGTTTTAAGCCTCATACTAATGAAATAAAGTCAACTTTTGCCTTCTAATGTTCAAGTCATTGATACCAGCCTTGAATATGTAACACTAGTATTGATTGACTGTTTGGTGGGTTAAGAATGGATTGCAAACAAAAGGTTACCTCACGAGTGACACCTTGGTTTCTAAGAAGGCTTAGCTTCTACTTTCTGAAATGATTCTCAGAGGAAAACGAAAATTGCCCCTGAAACAAAACAGGCTATGTAATATCAACGACTGTTAAAGAAAATAAACTGGAAATAGGGAAGAGAAAATGAATTTCAACCATATTAGAGTTCTTAGTATTTGTAAGTTTGAAGCCACAGTTTACATGATTTTCTTTAACATATACATATCCACCTAGAATGACGAATGAGAGCAAGCGTATGCTCACAGATAAAATGAGAAACATCATCTTTAATGAAACATTTTAGGCCTGCTTTAAGGCTCAGCGTTTGAAATGCAGCACTTTAGTCAAGGAGGAATTCAAATGTTATTAATATGCATAAATATACATTGAAGACATTCATCAAAATGCTGAGAGACATACATTTCTCAAATCAGTATTACAGATATGGTTTCTCACAATTTATTCTCAAACATCTATCTGCATGCTTCAGCATATTCTTCCAAACTGGGAAGTAAAGCAGTTTTATAAAACTAAAAATGTCATACAAAGATATATTTCTCACTTTTAATGACCTCTTTTAAAGCAATTATATGACTATAGTATTTTTCCTACTACCATGCAAAAACGAGCAGCACAGGCTTATATTTAAAAATGATCTTATTATGCTTGTCATAAAGAAAAGGATTTAACATTCACATGGAGGGATTCTTACAAATACTTTCCATTATCTTTTAAACCAAACCTTTACCTGTGAAATTTTGTAGTCTCAAAAATAGAACATATAGAGAAGATTAAATAGGTCAGTCCTTTCTATTCAAAAGGTTTTTCTCTCAGTATTTCATGAACATGTGTATGTCTGTGTCTGAGTGTTGTGAATACATTAGAAGCACTTTTAAAAAATATACATAATGGCAAAGAAGATGTTATAATTTTCATAAATTTTACACACAAAAATGTTAATATCTTATATGATACACCTGAAATATAACTTTTATATTTTCATTTAATGCTGTATTGTTATATTTAACTGTGTTTTAATATTGAGGCTATCACAACCATTGAAGTATGACCCATTTAAGAAAGGATTCATGGACCAAAGATTTAACTATGAAATGGTAGAAGGCCAGGGAATAATGGAAAAGAGGGACTAGCAATAGTCCATTAAAAAAACACATAGTCAAATACTGTTTGAGAGGCAAAGTCTTCTCCTGAAAATGGAAAATTAATCCCTTCTGGATGGCAAAAGGTTATCACAGATCCAGAAAAATCATAGGGAACAATATGAACTCTAACTCTGATAATGTTTCCAAAATACATGAGTTGAAACCTGTATAAAAAGAGAAAGGAACAGGGGTAATAGTGAAATGGGCAAGTTGAGTATGAATGCCCAAGGCTGTAAAGGAATACTTAATGAAAAGGTTACAGATCGACAAAGATTACCAGGGCTTTGATAATTGGTCAAGTTAGTTGCCTTGGAGCTAACTATGAATTTCCTCATGAAAAATGAAGAGAAATTTACAGGGTATTTTTCTACTCAAGTTCTCAAGAACTAGAAGTAGGATATTGTGGGTTTTTTGATTTACATTTCCCTGAACACCAATAATGTTGAGCATCTTTTCATGTGCTTGTGAGCCATTGTGTATCTTTCATGGAGAACTGTCTATTTAAATCCTTGCCCATTTTTATATTATTTGCTTTTTTATAGTTGAGTTACAAGAGTTCTTTATATTTTTGGGAAAATAACAAATGTCGGGGAGAACATGGAGAAATTGGAACCCTCATATGTTATTGATGGGAGTGTAAAATGGTACTGACCTTGTGAAAAACATTTTGGTAGTTTCTCAAAAAATTAAACAGAGTTATATGGCCCTGTAATTCTACACTTGGGTGCATACCCAAGAGGACTGAAAATATATTCACACAAAAACTGTACATTATTCATAATAGCCCCAAAAGTGGAAACAGCCTAATGCCCAGCAATGAATTAATAGATAAAATATGGTATGTTCATACAATAAAATATTATTAAACAATGCAAAAGGAATGAAGTACTGGTTGATGCTATGACATGGATGTACCTTGAAAAATTATGCTAAGTGAAAGAAGCCACACATAAAAGGCCACATATTGTATGATGCCATTCATATGAAATGTTCACAATAGGCAAATACATAGAGAGAGAAAATAGATTAGTGGTTGTGAGCAGATGGGAGTGATTGCTGGTAGGTACAAAGGTTTTTGGGGGGAGATAATGGAAATGTTCTGGAATTAGATAGTGATGATTGCATAATGTTGTAAATATACTAAAGCCCACTGAATTACACCCTTTAAAATGGTATTTTATGTTATATGAATTACTTCTCAATCAATGAAAAATTAGCCAAAGTTATAGTAAGCAGAGACTGGTATCAATTACAGCTCAGAGCATATATCACCTAATTGTATATTGGTTCATTAATAGATTAAATAACACCATTTGAGACTTGAAAGTGAATTTAGTGCATCTCTCAGAGATTACCTTATGAGAAATGAACAAAAATGGTTTAGATTCAAGAGAGATATTCCTGTTAGAGGCAGCTACTGGATATAGGAATGAGTTCTAAGGGGAGAATTCATTTCTTTTTTATTTATTTATTTATTTATTTTCCTTTTATTTCAGAATATTATGGGAGTACAACACTTTGGTTATATATATTGCCTATGCACTGCCCAAGTCAGAGCTACAATCGTGGACATCCCCCAAACTGTGCGCCCCGTACCCATTTGGTGAGAGTTTTCCCATCCCCTTCAACCCCCTCCCGCCTGCCCGCCCCCTCATGAATATTATTGCCATGTGTGACATAAGTATTGACCAGTTAGTACCAATTTGATGGTGAGTACCAGTGGTGCTTGTTTTTCCACTCTTGTGATACTTTGCTTCGAAGCATGGGCTCTAGCTCCACCCAGGATAATACCAGATGTGTTAATTCACCATTGTTTTTTTATTGTTGAGTAATAATCCATGGTATACATACACCACATTTTATTAATCCACTCATGTATTGATGGGCACCTGGGTTGTTTCCACATCATTGCAACTGTGAATTGTGCTGCTATAAACATTCGAGCACAGATGTCTTTATTATAGAATGTCTTTTTTTCCTTTGGGTAAATACCCAGCAGTGGGATTGCTGGATCAAATGGTAGTTCTACTTTTAGTTCTTTGAGATAGGGAGACTTCATTTCTGTCAATATTAATTAAGAATTTAGATTTGACTCTGCCATAGATGAAAAAAAAAAAAAAACAAAACAGAACAAAACAAAACACAACCCTTCTGCAAACCAGCCATTGTTTCCCCTGAAGAGAAGGGACTGAATAGAAGAAAGGTTTTTTATTACTGATTTTGTAAAAAAAATGTAAATTTTTATAGAATTTTTTTCTCACTTATAAGGTTCAATTGAATGTTTTGAATTTTCTTTATAAAGCTGTTGTCAAGGTGTCCTGGCAACTCGGTTCTTTTGGTGAGAATAGTGTTTGCCTAACTGAGCTATCAGAATTATTTTTTCTGAATAGTGTAAACAAGTAATTTGAAAAGAAGAAAAAAGTTTGCATATTTGGAGGGTGGGACAATTCTGTGGTCAAGTAAGTTTGGGGAAGTTGCATCATCTAATGCTTTCTTGGAGAATCAAAAAATATTCTTGTCACCGTATCTAGACTCTGAGAAGTCCTGTTATAAAAACCAAATATGACACAAAACAAAAACAAGCCTGTTCAAATTGGTTTAAGCCAGTATTTCCCAAATTTATTTGCCATACAGCCGTTTTTCAAGGAATACCATTAAAATCTTATGAATGTTTCTTTAAATACAAGTTGATAAATAACTTGATTAGAGCCTACCTTTGCTCTATTTCTAAGTCAGAAATAAACCTCTACTTTTGGTTGGACATTGTGCAAATGCATGCTGTTTTGTGAAATGTTGGGACTAAGTTTGGTAAAACTTAGATTCACAATTGGATGTTTATTATCTCTTTTGGAAAAATACATGAGCTACTGATCTCTGGTCAGTAGTGTGGTCTTCATATACAAAGGACAGTATTTTTTCAGAGTATGTGTACCATATCACAGATGTGGTTTTTTTTCCAGAAAAATTTTAAAGGAATATGGTTTCATTTAAACATATATTCAGTAAAGGCAAACTTCTTTGTTAGAAGGTTAGGATTGATTTAAAAAAAAAAAAACACCTCTAATACTTTAGGAAAAGTGTCCCATGTGAGAATTAATCCTAATGTAATTTGTTAAATTTATAGGGTTTGCCCCCCCATGCTCACAATGTGTCCATTATGTAAGCTAATTTGAAATAGTTATGCCCTATTAATGACACTAAAATTATGTTCTAATTTCTATGGGAAATGACAGCCATTAATTTCCTAGAAAATATTTGGACCCTAACTTGAACAGAGAAAATTTTTTAGGACAAATCTTCTGGCCCACATTAGTAATGTTTGTTTATCACTGCCAATATTTACTGAGACCATAGTCATTGTGAAAGACAGACTATTAACTTCCAGGTGATAAGTAGCTCAAAAATCTTATCTAATTTATGAGCTCTGCAAAATACTGCTAAGATTTCTATTCCAATCACAAATTTTATTCACATATATGCCGGGATGCTCAACTCCAGCTATAACCTTATACTTCAGGCAAGCAAAGTTTAAGATGTGATACCTGCCTTTGAGGATCTGATAGTCAAAAGAACCAGGAGTGGAGCCTTGATGAATGGAGAGCCTATGTGATGCTATGATAGCACCATGCAGATGGAAGTTTGGGAAGGCTTCTTGAAATAAGTGACACTTGACTGAGTTTCAAAGGATGGGTATGATTTTAAAAAGAAAAGGAACTTTCAGACAAAGGGAATAATATGAATGAAGTGAAAGATGTGGAAGAATACAAAATGAACTTGGTCAAAGAACTAGTAGCTGCGTATAATTTCGTCAGGAGTGCATATCTGGGATGGGCAGAACAAAGTGCGAACGACGATCATTAGTGGAAAGGATACGTTCTCTTGGGAAATGGACATGTGGAAGAGAGACGAGAGGGGAGAAGAGCAATGAAAAGACTATTCAAATAATACAAGAAAAAATGATAAAAGTCCAAATTGATTAAGTAACAGAGAGAATAGGGAAGAGAAAACATGTACTATGAAGAAGATAGAATCCCCAGTAATGGGTGCTTGTTGAGATGGGAGCAGGACGGTGTGATGGAGTGACAATAGAAAGAATTTAGCCACCTAATAGGTCTTTAGTTGGGACCAGTATTCGTTCTTACTGAGGCAGAAAACAGGGGGAAGAGTAGGTTTGGGAGGAAAATAACTTTAGTATTGATCACAGAAAGTGTAAGGAGACTGTAAGTAAGACATTCTTGTCAAATACTGTTAACAATAATAATTGATAGATTGAGAAATAGTTCACGACGGGAGTGTTGGACACAGCACACTGGCTGGCTTGGCATTAGTTCCAGCTCCCTTCTCGGGTGCTCTCTGGTGCTACAAAGGCTGGAACTTAATGCTACATTTCCCTCATTTCTTGCAGCTAAGGTCTTAGAAATGAATTAGATTTTGCTAATACATGCTCATATCAGGCCTGGATTCAAAACTGAGTGAAGAGAGGGAAAGTCAGGGCTTGAGTCTTGTTTTGATCCAGGGCACACAGAGACAGTGGTTGGAGACACAGAGCAGCGGCAATTTTTCATTCTACAGCTTGTTGATCATAGCAGAGGTAGCAGGTCCTTTCATGGCTCAAGTCTGATATGTTTCTTTGACATTTTCCCCTAGAAGTTTAGCCTACAGTCTATTTCTTAAGTTCTTCTAACCATTGTGGAAAAATGTGAAAAATTTCCCTTTTTGATTAAACTGCATAGTATGTGTATCTGAAATAATGCACTTCTCAGTAACAGGGAAGTATGTAGGTCACAGAACTCAACAGGAAATGGGAATATGGGACAGGGTCTCTTACCTGGAAAGAACTGCATGAATATGAAATAAGAAATTAATGGTTTATGCTAGACCATGGCAATACAATTAATTTTCATCTGTGGTCATTCGACATGAAATGATACTAAATTTTTATTAGAATTAGTGCCTGTTGCAATGAACCATTTGAGTGAGAATCAAAAATACAAGCAGAGTATAGTGGGAGGCTCATTGCTACTAACTGTACTAGAGGCAAAAGAAAAGAACAAATTCATAGTTTTATGTTCTCAGTATAAGGCACAGTCAAAGGTTGAGAGAGCTGTGATTTTCTTGAAAGAATCTTTTATTGCTGGCTGCAAGGGCTAGCATAGCTAAAAATCAGAAACAGAAACAAAGTTTAATATTGTGGGATGTTAAATTACAGTGTAGAACCATGATATTGTTTGAAAAATTGTAGGAATGAGGAACAGAGAATTTGGGACAAATATGAGTAAATATGATATCTCAGGCCTTAAAACTCCACTGAGGGACTTCTGCTCCCAGCTATCCTGAGATTCAGCAGACCATTTCTCCTGCTGAGAATACTTCAAAAAAGCCAGTTACAAAATTGCTCCAAAATACAAAATCATCTGTTTGAGGTGTGGAGTGCTTCCAAGGCAAAGAGAACATGAGAAACAAGATCACAAAGTGAAGGGAAGCATGCATAGGTGAACTGAATTCTGTTTTTCCTCCCTCAAGGTATTTGACAATTCTTGTGGGGTTTTGGGGGACAGAGAAACTAGGAAGAAAATTACAGGTAAGAAGTTGAGAAGCCGCAGAGATTTTTGGCAACCGCTTAGGGATAGGGAGACAAAGACTAGATTTGGTGCTGTCACGATGACCAGGATCCAGAAGAGAAGGGAGTCACAGAAATACCTTGAAGGTGTTTCTTCTCAAGGCATTTGCATAGAAATAAAGAAACCAAACTGAAAAGCCATTGCAAAGGAGGATAGAATTTTCGGGGAGTCTCACAGTGCTGAGGATGCATATTTGGGGTAAATGCCCACATAAGAGATGCTACAGAGTGTCACCTGGATTCCAGACTTAATCCCAACCTCAGTAACATCTTACCACACTGAGATAATTAGGATCAGTCATCCAGTCAACATATGTACACGTCCAACAAAGAACTTGTATCTAAATATAAAAATAACCCCTACAAATTAAAAAGGAAAAAAGACAATGCAAGAAAAATTTGGTCTGAAGACTTGATCAGACACTTCATAAACAAGACCATCATAATGGGAATAGACATATTTAAAAGATGTGTAATTTTATGAGATATCTTGGAAATGTAAATTTAAATCACACAAAGATGCTATACACACTCACTAGAATGGCTAAAATGAAAAGGGCAGGCAACACCAAGTGTTAGCAAGAACAGAATGCAACAGAAACCTTCATACATTGCCTACAGAATTGCAAATTGGTACAAAATGCATGCTCCGTGACCAATTTATTCAACTTTTCCTTCTTTTTGGTATATATCTAACAGTAAGATGCACAGGTATTAACCAAAACACACACAGAGATATTCATAGAAACATTATTAGTAATAATCCTAATTTGGAAACAACTCAAATATCTTTAAATAATACATTGGCTAAATAGATTGTGGCACATTTATAAAATAGAATACCACACAGTTATTAGTTCTCAACTTTCTCAACTGGGAGTGGTCCCCCCACCTCATGACGTTTGGCAATGTCTGAAAGACTTTTTTTTTATTGTCACAACTGGTGAGAGTGCTAATGGCATTTATTGAGTAGAATCCAGGAATACTGCTAACCATTCTACATTACACAAGATAGTTCCCACAGCAAAGAATTATCTGGTCCAAAATGTCAATAGTGCTGAAGTTGAGAAACCCTGCTCATTAGTTTTCTAGAGGTGCTTTTACATATTACCACAGATTTAAAGTCTTAATACAAGACCAGTTATCTTACAGTTCTGTAGATCTGAAGTCCAACATAGGATGAACTGGGCTAAAATCAAGGTGTCAGCAGAGCTGCATTCCTTTCTGGAGGCTCAAAGGGAGGATTTGTTTCCTTCCCTTTTCCAACTTCTAGAAAACACCCACCATACCCACCTTTCATTATGAATTCCATATTGTATTTTCTTCCTTGGCTCCTAGACCACTTCCACCATCTTCGGTGCTAATAAAGACAGGTTCTTCTCATACTGCATCTCTCTAACCTACTAGCTCCTTCCCTCATCCACTTCTAAGGACCCTTACGATTACAATTGAGTCCACTTGGATAAACCAGGCTACTCTCCCTATTTTAAGGTCAGCTGATTAGCAATCTTAATTCCATATGCAAATTATTCTCCTTTGTCACATATTGTAGCATATTTAAAGGTTCTAGAGATTAGGATGTTGATATCTTTTGGTGGCCAATATTCTGCCTACCACACCCTGCTATATAGCAATGAAAAAAGATTGTACTACTGTAACACAGAATAGCATGCACAAACCTCGCAAATACAATGTTGAATGGTTCTATTTATACAAATTTCAAAACTAGGCCAAACTAAGATATAGTGCTGGGAATTAGAATAAGTGATTTCATGATTCATCAAGTAGAATCTTGGGCATAGCACAAGTGGTAGAGCCAGAAGCTTTATTAAAAACTTCCTAGTTATCAGAAACCTTCCTGATTCTATATTTTCCTGGTTAGGACCGGGATAGCAGCTTCCTTGTTAGCATATTCTGCAGAAGGCTTTCAGGGTTTTTCTAGAAGCTCACCCTAGACTCCATTTCTGCAGCCCTCACATTCTGAAAGTATTTAATCCTCTAAAATAAATCCCTTTCTGCTTAAAGTAGCTGGAGTGGATTATATTGTCTGTAACTGAAAATTCATCTATGTGGCATTAGCAATAGCTGAATAAAAAGCTCTTTGTCAGTGAGCTTAAAGTATAAAGCATTGTACTAATACCTTATAAATGTTATTCTATTTAATCCTAACAATCATTAGATATTATTAGCATTTACCATAAGTGCTACAACTGAAAGAGGTTAAGAATACAAAGAGGTTAAGTTAATAATACTTACCTAAGCTAGTAATAGTGACATCAAGATGCAAACCCAAAGCTCCGCAGGCCCTTCCCTTCTTGGGCCCTGCTGCTCAGTTTCATTACCCTCTCAGAATAGAAGTAGCCAATATATTGGCTTCATATAAGCTCTTCCAATAAATATTTTAATAACTCAAAGAAGTATTTAGAACTTGATTTTTTTTTTTACAGTTCCTCAGCTACAATGGTGTGTCAGTCATATTACTTAGTTGCAAACAATAGAATCTGTTCTGGCTAGTTTAATTAGAACAGTGATATATTTAAGAATATCAGATGATTAATGTATTAACTGGGATGCTTTTTTAAAAAAAAAAAAAAAGAATAGACTTAAAACTAAGCTTTTAGCTGCAATACTCCGAAATATGACACAGAAGTGGACTCGAGGAAACTGTGCCCACAGCCTTTGTTGGATGCTAAATGCCAGAAATTCAACCCGACTGTCACTGCTGTCAGCACTGACTGCACTTCTGTATCAGGAACTCAGCCTTGCAAGCATTAGGAAGCTGTTGCTGTCCCTGCTCCCATCTCTAGCATCGGTTGCTCCCACTGCTCGTTTCTGAATAAAAGGCCCAGCAGGTGTGTCTGATTGCAGTGCTCAGATCACATGCCTTCCTCCTATCTGCAAAGGAGGCTGAGAATTTACTTCTGATTTCCACACTGGAGATGCAATTGTCACAGTGTAGACATTAACCTCTAAATAGAAAGGGCATGCAAAGATAATAGGCAATGATTAATGTGATAGATATCTATTAGAAACAGGGCTGGAATTTGATTTGTACTCTATTTTCTACCTGCATACTGAAAGAGTTAATTGTTTATTAGTCCTGAGTGGCTGCCATGAGTAATTAGAGTTAAATACCATCTACTAACACATTTTAAGAGCCTATCATTGGCTCTGCTCTGTTTAAAACAAGCTGCTAGTTTAAAAGAAAAATGTTTCTTTAATGAAAAATTATGGTAGAGAATACTCACTTCACCAGTTATCCATCTCACAAATGAATACGACAAATGATCATTAGCATGCTGCTGATTTCTCAGCTGTGCATAATTTCATTTTATTTTTGAGGCTCCTATGTGTCTTGTGTTTGTAATGGAAATTTTTAATACACAGATGTTAGAGTAATCTCATGGAAATAATTGAAGAATTATGAATTAGCCATATAAATTTTACTCACCATCCATTTTAATTAGGCTTATTTTATTTTTCTTCTCAACATATGATTTTCTGTAATGATTTCACTTCACTAATACTTCATAGACCTTTAAAAGATCACAATAACTACATTGTATATTTAGGATTTCAAAGTTCTACTTACTAGATATACATGGATAGATGAACTGAAGGCATCTTTGCATCAGTCGAAAATCAATTCTTTTCTCAGAGTTGCCACAGTTGGTGACTCTTTGCTGCTCAGCCTGCTGCCACTGGCTTGAAATAGTACACATCCCCTCTTCTGGTGAGGAATAAAAAATGTACATTTTTCTGAGGACTAAGAATGATCTGTATTTTTCACAATTTTTATGTGATATTCTCTTGCTTATGTAATATCTATTAGCTGTCACAGCTTTATCAACATAAGTATTTTTAAGGTTTCTTTTAAATGGGATGATAGCTAGCTCTTTATTTCTATTGTTTACCTGATACTATGAGCCTGGTCTGGTTTTATATTAAGAAACACTAAAATAGGTAATTAATTAATTAGAAGCAAATATATATGACATTCCTGTGATTTAAGGGATAAGTAGCAGATGCTGAGAAAAAAGAAAAAAATATATATAGAGAGAGACAGAGAGACGTTAAATAGACCATTTAACTCAAGGTACTTATACAAGAAAGACAGAAACATGGAGATAATCACATAAAAAGACTATTAAGCCACTTTGTAAGCAATTTGTTAATATTCTGTCTTTTATAAAACCCTCACCCGTACTGTGGGCCACCCCCCCACCCTGTTATCACATTATCTCTGTTCTTCTCAAGTAAATACCTTGCAAGAGTTGCTGTTTCAAAATTTCTATCTTCTACGTTACCTAAAAACATTCAATGTGTTTTCTGTCAACCCCTTATCCACAAGATCACTGAATCTCTCACTGAGGTCACTAATCCCTCCCTGCTGCAAAACGAGATCCTTTGCTTGATTCCCTTGGCAGCATTAACACTGCTGAGAGCTCTGGTCTTATTGAAACACTTTTCACTCTCCACATTTCCTTCCTCTGTCTTTGGACATTTTATTTAGGCCTTCTTTGCAAACTCTTCTTTTAATATCTATCTTTTCAGGTTGCTGTTCTTTGAGAGTTGGTCTTAACTCTCCTCTTGCTCTATACGTTCCTTGGGACATTTCAACCATACCTATTGCTTAAATTATCACTTATATACCAAAGACTCTCAAAGCTTCAATGCATTTTCTTCACATATCTGTATCCTGAGCTCCACATTCCTGTATCCAACTGCCATAGGACATTGTATCTAGACTTAGAACCACCCAGGCATGTCACCCTTCCAAAATTTTCATAACTTAGCTTATATTTTTGATCAGCAATTTTCAAACTTTTTGGTCTCAGGATAGCTTTACTGTCTCAGTTATTGAGCCCCCACAGAGTTTTGTAAGTATTATATCTATAAATTTTTGCCACATAGCCTTTGAGGACTTTGAAAGTTATTTATTCATCCATTTAAAAATAATAATAAACCCATTTCATGTAAAAAATTTTGGAATAAATAACAATATGTGGAGATAAAAAATTTAATGGAAAGGGTAGCATTGTTTTAAATTTTTGCATCTCTCTTTAATGTATGAATGAACACAAGACAGGCAGATTCTCATATTTGTTTTTGTGTTCAATCTGGAAAAATCTTCTGTATATTACTGAAAGTTAATGAGAATTAAAAAGCCAAATAACATCTAAGTATTATTATAAAATTGATTTTTAGATCATTGATGCCCTAAAATGGTTTCAAGGACCTTTAGGGGTCCCAGATCACATTTGAGAACCTCTGGCTTAAAGTATTACCAAAACCCAGTATGAGAATGACTGGATTAGCTCAGTTTGAGGATCTCAGCTTGGGTAGTTGAGACAGAGGATCAAAATAAATGCATAGATAAAAGTGGGGTTGAAATGTGTGTGCCTGGGTTCAAAATGGGTAAGGAAGAAAAATAAACTAGAGAGAAAGTATCACTCTGGCTAAGCCAGATTAGGGGTAAAGTGTACAGGTGAGGGAGTCCTGAGGACCCAGCTGAGGCGGAAAGAGCATTATTTAATGATGTCCAGGAAGGCATTGCTGAGGTGGAGGGATGATACCATGGCCAAGATAGTTACCAAGACATAAGAGCCTGAACTAATTTGAGCTATGGAGCAAAGGCACATTGTGGACAGTAGCAAGAGAAATCAAGAGCAAGTGGTGAGGATGAAACAGGAAGGATGGGGGAAGTCTAGGAAGCTACTTTTATGTAAAGGGGGAAAGCATCCCAATATTCAATTTTTACAGCATTCTGTAAAGGGCCCAGCATCTTACATGTAATACATCAAATTAAACACCATGAAAATGGAAGCAGCTAAAAAGGTAGGTACCATGATGGCAAAATTCTTTTCAATGAAAAAGGTGATGCACTTTCTTCAGTAATCTGAGTGTAGAAATACCACATAACTCCAATTCAGGATTTGCTGTGACCTATTTTTCCTGAAACTTCCAACCAGATAACTCAAAGTAAAGGTTTCAAGTTGTTACAGTTTGTCTAAATTACCCCCAGAGGAGAGCCACCATGAATGGTAAATCAGTTTATGCATTGCAGAAAGGCCCAGGCCATGAGGCAAGGGGCAACTGAAGTTTTGTTCTTGCTATGCTTACCAACTTGTATACCTAAGGGGTTGTTGTTCACTCAGAGAGTGGCATTTCTAATTCTATCCCAGAAGGGGGGCATTTTTCTAATTTGCAACAATGTGTCACAAAGGCAAGCTGTGGCCCTACATATGAGAAATGTTTTTGAGATTGAACAGCATGATACTGTTTCAGTGGCCAATGTTATCTATTTTTCCTGTAGGAAAAAGCTCCAAAACAAAGTTACCATGGCAGAAAAATATAATTCTATGTTAAACAAAAAATAAAAACACAACACATGAGGAGTTGGTGGTAGAACCATAGCATTAGCTAGAATCTATAGCTGTCTTGTAATTTGTCATCTATATCTGGATTCACACAGTTAAGAGATCACCTAATTAGAAATTCAGCAGGACTAGCACCTTCGGTGGAACTCAAAGTAATGTGTTAAATGGTAAGACGACTATAAAACCTTGATGACCAGCCTTCTCCATCATTTGCCTAATGTTTATATTTATAAACCCCTTAAGCTGGGGTGAGCAATGGTGCAGTTTCAGAAGTGAGAGTATGTAGAATCTGTACGCTGGAAGTAATTCACACAAAACTTTGTGGCAGCTGAAGTATGAGGTTGAACTAAGAGCTCTTACCATCATTTGAGTGTGTAATTTTTTTTCTAGAATCGTTGAGCAAATTAATAAGAATGCTTGATCATTTCCATGTGTGACAGTCTTTTACACATATATATGTATGCATGCATTCATGTGTGTATATATATATTTATGTGTGTGGTCTTCCCCGCATCCTTTCTTGGGCACATAGAGTGGGGATTGCTTCTTTCCTAATCTGGGTAATTTTGGAGCAATTGTGGGGCCAAGTCTACCCCTCACCAACACAAAGGTAGGTCCATGACTCATGCTAGCCAATCTCTGCTATTAAAATACCTAGAACTATTCTGATTTTAGTCTGCCTTAAGATTTGGTTTCATAACTGTTCTTTTGATTCTGTTAGCCACAGATTTTCTATAAACTCTTTTGCCCCCTAAATTAGGCATAATTCATTTCTTTTGATTACAACCAAAGAAATCTAACAAAATTAGACACAAAAATTGGGTTCTTGGCAATAGATGCTCAGGAAAACATGAGCTATCTGGATTTGGTTTTTGGATGAGATGTAGTACATATAGTAAGACTAGTGTTTACATTCTGGGATGACAGAATAGCTGCTTATGGTTTATCATGGCAGTAGGAGTAAGCAGTTGATCAAGTCTGTTCACCTGGAGCCATGGGCCCACTGGGATAGGGTGCTATTCCAATAGACCAACTTAAAGGGGATAAGGAATGCCAGACAGTGGATGGAATATCTGATCCTGGTTGTACTGGATAACTTAAAGCTAGAGAAATTAAGCTCATTTTGTGAGATTTTCAATCAGGACATAGAATAAAACTATTAGCCTTCCTGTGACAACGCTAAAAAAAAAAATACCTTACAGACTATAGTAGTTGGTCAGAGATCACTGAAAATCAAACAGGGAGATTGACTTCTTTTTTTGAGTTTCTGAATTACAGCAGCCTCTGGATTGATAGCCTGCCAAGTCTTTTAAGTGAAAGAGCCCAGATCAAATAAGAGTGAGATTTTGATAACTGAAACAATGAAATCTCAAAGGATATTGAAGACTTTGAGGACCCCAAAGTAGAGAATCCATCTGAAATAATTTTCCTTGCCTTTCTTTTGGCTGAGTAAGACGTGCTTCCCTTGAAAGACAGCTGAAACTTCCACTAGTGCCTTCCTCCTTCTAAGTAAGCAGGATTTTTAAAAACTCAACTCTGCTTACATAGTGAAATGAAAAATCAGAGTCAAAAGTATTATAGAAATTCATGAATTTAAAGTGCTGGCGGACATATGTAGAAATGAATATTTCAAGTGCTTAACTAAGGATGGTAAAACATAATTTTGGATTATACTAAATTTTTTTATATGGGTGAACTCATTAGCGTTTCTGTATCCAACATAGTAACTCCATTTAGATCGAAACATTTTCCAGGTTCTTTAATACAACCTAGACTAAACTTGGACTTATAATGGCAAGCCAGACCAGAAAAACCTTGGCATAATTTAGAAGATAGACTTGAAAGAGTCTGAGGGGCAAAAATGCTAGATCGAATCTCCCATGCTTTCAAAAAACCCTACTTCATTTCAGGGCTTCCAAACTTCTCTTTTACACTTGCCACAAAAAATAGATTGATGAAAAAAGCATTAGAATCTTTAAAAACAATGTAGCTGCCTGTTCATTCCAGGCCAGAAATTCTAGTGGAAAAGGCAGCAGTTGAATCGTATTGGATGGGAATTTTATTAAAGATGGGAAGAGCCTGGTATGCAGAGCCTAGATAGTGGCAAATAGGGTCAAAGAGTAGGAAGAGCTAACATCTCAGGATGCAAAATATATGTTGCTGTTTTATATTTTATTCTTGTCTAGAATATTTACCACATGAAACTTGTTGAAAATGCACATTCCAGGGTACCCTGTGAATCTTAATTCTTCAGGAAAAAAAAGAATGAAAAGTTACATTTACATATAAATATTGAACTGATGGGGAAAGAGACATGTTTACTCTTTGCCTGGCCAACAATCTTCTACAAAAAGGAAAAAAAAAACTCATCAGACTTTTTTGCTTCTGTCTTTTTCTGAATGTCACATAAGACGGTCCTCTCTTACCCTCATTTCTGAACTCTCACAATACTTAGCACCCTACTGGAGTTATGAATTGTTAGCTATTGAGTGTGTGGTTTTTTCACTTTTATTTTTCAATCTAGATTTTAAGCTCTAGGAGGACAGAGGCAAGTTGTTCTTTTCTGGGCTCACCTGAGCACCAAGCAAAGTGCTGGGTGTATTTGAGGCTAATGAACACAGAATATATTCTATTAAAAGAAAATCCTTTAGTTATCCACTTTGTCACGTTCAACTATATTCTTACATCTAAAAAGCAAAACCTGCCATAAAATTCCACATAAGGTAAATTCTGGACCAATTATATCCATTGCTAAGGTTGTAAACAATGAGAGACTTGTTGCTGTGAGTTGTTTTTCCATAGTAATGTGGCAGAGGGCAGAAACTAGTAGGTAAGAAGGTAACAACTTATTCAGGTAAAGAGGGAGGATGGAGATGGTATCAGCAAAGCAGTAAGGCAGCAAGTCAGCAATAAATACGTGAGATATTAATAAAATGCCTAATCTGTTTCTTTTATTTTTTCAACATGGGATTTCTTTTTAAAATTTTTTATTTTTAATTATTATGGGTACATACTAGTTGTATATATTTGTAGGCTACATATGATGTTTTGATATAGACATATAACGTGTAATAATCAAATCAGGGTAATCGGGGTATCCATCACCTCAAGTGTTTATCATTTTTTTGTGTTAAGAACATTCTGATTCTACTCTTGAGTACAGCGACTCACACCTGTAATCCCAGCACTTTGGGAGGCTGAGGCAGGAGGATTGCTTGAGGCCAGGAGTTTGAGACCAGCCTGGGCAATATAGCGAAACCCTGTCTCTACAATTCCACTCTTTCAGTTATTTTAAAACATACAAAAATTTATGGTTGACTGTAGTCACCATGTTGTGCTATCAAATATTTTAAATACTGTTCTTTCTATCTAACTACATTTTTGCACCCATTAACCATCCCCACTTTATCCCCATCTCCCTGGTACCCTTCCCAGCCTCTGGTAACCATCATTCTACTCTCTATCTCCATGAAATCTATTGCTTTGACTTTTAGCTCCCACATATGAGCGAACCATGAGCTTGCAGTTTTTATCGTAGAGATCTTTCACTTCTTTGGTTAAGCTTATTCCCATGTATTTTATTTTATTTATAGCTATTGTACATGGGACTGCTTTTTTGCTTTCTTTTTCAGATTGTTTGCTGTTGGCATATAGAAATGCTACTGATTTTCATATGTTGATTTTGTATCCTACACCTTCACTAAATTTATCAGTTTTTTGGTGGAGTCCTTAGGTTTCTCTAAATATAAGATCATATCATCTGCAAACAGGGATAATTTGACTTCTTTGTTTCCAATCTGGATGCCCTTTATTTCTTTTTCTTGTCTGACTGCTCTAGCTAGAACTTCCAGTACTGTATTAAATAACAGGGAGGGAAGTGGGCATCCTTGTCTTTTTCCAGATCTTAGAGGAAAGACTTTCAGTTTTTCCCCATTCAGTATGAGACTAGCTGTGGGTCTGTCCTATGTGGCTTTTATTGTGCTGAGGTATATTCCTTCTATACCCATTTTTTTGAGAGCTTTTATCATGAAGGGATGTTGAATTTTATTGAATGCTTTTTCAGCATCAATTGAAGTGATCATAGGGTTTTTGTCCTTTGTTCTGTTGATATAATATATCATCTTGATTGATTTGCATATGTTGAACCATCTTGCATCCCTGAGATGAATCCCACTTGATCATGATGAATGATCTTTTTAATGTGTTGTTGAATTCGGTTTGCTAGCAATATGTTGTTGAGGATTTTTGCATCTGTGTTTATCAGAGATATTGGCCTACAGTGTTCTTTTTTGTTGTGTCTTCTTCTGGTTTTGGTATCAGGGTGATACTGGCCTCATAGAATGAGTTTGGGAATATTCCCTCCTTCTCCACTTTTTGGAATAACTTAAGTAGGATTGATGTTAATTTTTCTTTAAATGTTTGGTAGAATTCAGCAGTGAAGTCATTGGGTCCTGGGCTTTTCTTTGTGGTGAGACTTTTTATTACTGCTTCTATCTCATTATTTGTTATTGGTCTATTCAGATTTTGAATTTCTTCCTGGTTCAATTTTGGTAGGTTGTATGTGTCTAGATATTTATTTATTTCTTCTAGGTTTTCCAACTTATTGAAATATAGTTGCTTATAGTAGCCTCTAATGATCTTTTGAATTTCTAAAGTATAAGTTGTAATGTCTCCTTTTTCATCTCTGATTTTATTTATTTGGATCTTTATTTTTTTCTTAGGTAGTCTGGCTAAAATTTTTTCAATTTTGTTTATTTTTTCAAAACACAAACTTTGTTGTTGATTTCTTATATTGGTTTTATTTTGTTTTAATTTCATTTATTTCTGCTCTGACTTTATTATTTCTTTTATTCTACTAATTTTGAGTTTGGTTTGCTCTTGTTTTTCTAGTTCTTTATGATGCATCATTAGGCTGTTTATTGAATTTTTCCAAAAAAGTATAAGATACTTTTTTGCTGTAGGTGTATATTGTCATAAATTTTCCTCTTAGCACTAATTTTGTTGTATCCCATGGGTTTTGGGTATGTTGTATTTTTGTTTTCATTTGTTTCAAGAAATTCTTTAATTTCCTTCTTAATTTCTTCATTGACCCCACTGGTCATTCAGGAACATATTGTTTAATTTTCATTTGTTTGTAGCATTTCCAAAGTTGCTGTTATTACTGATTTCTAGTTTTATTCATTGTGGTCAGAGAAAACACTTGATATGATTTCAGTTTTTTTGAATTTTTTAAGACTTGTTTAGTGGCTTAACATATGGTCTATCCTTGAGAATGATCCATGAGCTGAGGAGAAGAACATGAATTCTGCAGCTGTTGGATGAAATGTCTTGTAAATATCTATTAGGTCCATTTGGTCTAAAGTGCAGATTAAGTCTACTATTTCTTTGTTGATGATCTGTCCAATGCTGAAAGTGGGGTACTGAGATTTTCAGCTATATTGTATTGGGGTGTATCTCTCTCTTTAGCCCTAATAATATTTGCTTTGTATATCTGAGCACTCCCATGTTGGGTGCATATATATTTAAAATTGCTAGATCCTCTTGCCAAATTGACCCTTTATCATTATATAGTGATATTCTTTGTCTTTTTTAACAGTTTTTGTCTTGATACCTATTGTATCTGATATAAGTATAGCTACTCCTGCTCTTTTTTGGTTTCCATTTGCATGGAATATCTTTTTCCATCCCTTTATTTTTCAGTCTATGTGTATCTTTATGGATGAAGTGAGTTTCTTGTAGGCAGCATATAGTAGATCTTATTTTTTTAAATCCATTCAGCCACTCTATGTCTTTTGATTGGAGAGTTTAGTCCATTTACATTCATTGTTATTATTGATAGGGAAGGACTTACTACTGCCATTTTGTTATTTGATTTCTAGTTGTTTTGTGGTCTTTTCTTTCTTCCTTCCTTCCTGTCTTCCTTTGTGTAAAAGTGATTTTCTCTGGTAGGATGTTTTAATTTCTTGCTTTTTATTTTTTGTGTATCTGTTGTAGGTTTTCTGATTTTAGGTTACAATAAGGCCTGTGAGATTTCTTATTGTTAGCAGTGTATTGGTGATAACAAATTTAGGTAAGCTGACATATTAATTCTATGCTTCATACACCTGAGTTTGTATAAAGACTATATAGTCTCTCAAAATAGACTGAGATAGTACATTTTCAACTTGGTCAATTTTGTCACCTAAAGAACTTTCCTTTTTTATTTCTAACAGCATTTTTATCATATTCTTATCTTCTTTCCAGTAGATGACCGGCCCTGGTGCCTAGAAATAATAATGGTCAATTACTGTATCTCAAAGAGCTTATAACAAGGCAGTGTTAACTTTCTATCTCAGGAAACTGTGTTCATGATCTGGTTTCTGAAACCATGCTGAAAGACTGCAAAACTCAACATTAAGTTATTTTTAACATGTCCATTGTGATACATTGTTTAAAAACACCCACCCTTCTTGGGTATTAAAAATTTGGAAATGCTTAGGTAATTGTTTTGGAAACCAACCATTTGTACCAATACATAGCAACAGAGAAAGAGAAAAACATATTATAAGATACTTATATACAGAAAATAGATACATATGCATGCCTAAATGATGCATGTAGTTTTCATTATTTCTCAACTTCAGATTGTCAACACCTCAAAAGCTAACTTGATTTTCTAATCTACATTAAATCCATGGGGGCTCCTATCTATGGAAATATTCTTTCTTACTCAATGCTAGGAAGGGGCTCATTTGCTTTAGGATCCAAGAGGGCTAGTGGTAAGAGATGGCCCTTAGAGAGTAAAGAGGCAATGATCCTTGCTGCATGATAAATGGAGAACCTAGTTGAAAAAACAGAAAGAATTAATGCTTCAATTCCTGAAGATGTGGCTGAATTTAATAATTTCTGAGATCATAATTCAAGTGTTTTCAGATTTTTTTTGTTAGTATTGTCTAAGAAGTTTGTTAAAAATGCAGATGTCAAGAACCCATTCCCAGAATCCATGACTCCAGGTTGGTGTAGAGTCCAAAATGCTGTATTTAAAAAAAAAAGAAGGAGAACTTTCCATTTTGTTCCAACCTAAGCAAGTGGTCCATGTAGCACATTTTGATGACATTGGCTTAAACTGCATCCTACATACTATGCAAAGCTTTGTAACTTAGATAATTACATATTAATAAAATAGTGTACTATGATATTTTATATGAAATACTATACCACATAATTTCTATATTACTTCTATTGCTACAGATGACAAGCATTAGGAGCATTGTAGATATGGGATGATAGAATTTGGAAAGGCTTCTTTGATATATTCAAAACAGTTTTAGAGACAGGTTTAGACCACTGGATATTATTGTTTTGTTTTGTTTTAAACTGATTCACTGGTGTGTCTGTTTAGTGACTTCTTTTCCTCATTGTAGTTTTTCTTACAGTAAACACAGGCAGAGAGATTAAGCTGTAGGTAACTTTTTCTGCCTTCAAGTGTCCTCCTGTTTGTTGAGGCCACCCCTTATTCACATTCCAGTTTCATTCTATAAGCTGCCTGATGTTATGCTGAACCAAACTTTTGAAAACTTATAAGAAAATCCTAATTTCTTTACTTTAAATTATTTTGTCAGTTTGCTCTATTGTTTCACATGTTAAACTTCAAAGTTTTGGCCAGAATCTTGAAAAAATACGATAGACAATTTTGTTTCCCAATCCTCAAAATAACAGTCTTCATATTCTATTTCCGAGTTTTTCATTTGCCCCATAGTATGTCTCATAAAATGACTGGAGCACTACTTCCTTGGATCACTTTTGTTAAAGATTGGCCTTGCTTTTTTCTTTTTATATCTGAACAAGCAAGGCCCTTACTCCTGGCTGTCCCTCAGGGGGCTCCACACTTTGAAATTTCTTTCTCAAAATTTTCTAAGTCCCCCTCCAGTCCCTGGAACCAGCCAACACCAGCAATGTCATCTAGGCTGAAATCCCATGTCCAACCAGGGATTTAGTATATGCCCTAGTCTTTGTTTCTCTACTTTGGGGAGCTCCCATAACCTATAACCCTCCCAATCATGTGAGGTTGATCAGAAGTGCCAAGAAGCTTTACCTACTACATCATTCTAATTGCTGGTGGTAGGACCCCAGTTCCAGGTGGGCAGCCTGGTGAGCACATTGCTTCCACTGCCAGTATGGTATATCTTTTGTGGCACTGTGCACATTTGTGCATCCAGAGTGGTATTCACACACTGATATGGGTGAAACTCACATTGGGTATGGAATAAGTTCAGGGCTCTGGGACACTAAAGGACCATTGCCAATCCCTGGGTTATGTGTATGAGCCTGTGTATTGGCACTCGCCCATCTGTATTCCAACCATGATACCTTCTCTGGTCTGATACAACACCCAAGGGCAGCAGGAGTATGGTCATCCTTTACCTATGTGCCACCTCCACTTATACCCAGGATGGTCACCCAAATTTTGCTTGCAAGGTTGGCACCCTGAGTCTGTGGTCCCCCTGGAGGGGCCATACCTATATCCTCTCAGGACTTGAGGGCTTTCAGGACTATTCCTCACAACACCATGGGCCCTTCTGAAAAAGTCTTCTCTTGCCTTATATCTAAGCACCCAGAGCATTCTTAAACTATGATGGACAAAGGCTGACAGTTCACTCATTCTGTTCATGAATATCTCTTTCTCCTTCTTGCTGTGATAGCATGTAGCAGGCAAGAATGTGGCCAATATTGAAAGAGATTACATTCTAGAAATGCCATTATTGCATGTGACCTAGAGGGACACAGTTGGAAAATGTTCTACGTTTTATGTTATAAAATTCCAAATGGTAAATTTAGCATGACAAGGAAACAAATTATTGGTTACATTTTTTGCATACTCTTGGTATACATGCATTTGTGATCATCATCAATAAAGCTCAATAAAAACCTTTGATAGGGTCATTGGAAACTAGTATTCATGGGCCACATAAAGGATAATGCAGTGTCGTGAGTAATGATGGAACCAACAGCAAATTAAGGTATTAGGGAATTACAGAGGCAAAGTGGTCTACATTGTTTCAATATAAACAGATTCTGAAGATCATGACATTGTTTGTCACAATAGTCTTGCTACTTCTTTTCTCATGGTGGGGAACATGAAATTAGGTAAGGACAATGCATTCGACAATAAAAGACACAAGATGTGTTTCTTGCACCTGAACAGGAAGAAATAGTGTCTGGACATCATGAACATTCTGATTGGACAATATACAATTATGTAAGTGCCTTTTCTCTCCTCATTACTCTAAATCAACAATGGATCAATAAGCCTCACATGTGCCAATAAATTGTATAATAATTGTTTTAAATTAATTTGTTTATATAGACAGAGGCCCCATATAAATTGTTTTCCCAGGACCCCACATCCATGGGCAACCCTGGCAATAGGTATCATCAATCAAGCCTCGAGGATGCACAATGCATCAAGTACTCCATAGCCAGTGCATGTATTAACTCTAATCTCTAATCCTTACAACCTCTCTGGGTTTTTTGTTAATGAACATTTTAAAAAAGAGGAATAACTGAGGCTCTAAGAGGCTAAGCAACTGGCCCAAGGCCACAAAGGTAATAAGAGTCAAGCATGGATTTTGTTCTGGTTTGTCCAATTCTAAAGACCAAATTCTCTTTCACTAAGCAATGAACATGAAAATGGCAGAGTAGAACTCTTCAAAGCAGATATTTGGGGGAGATATGTATGTATGTGTGTGTGTGTATATATATATACACACATATATATATGTACAATGCTACTACTCTTGAGATCACCTCATTTGAAATGGCTTAAAGGAGTGTTTAACACATGAAAATAACAATAAGGGATAAAAAGAATTACACTTAGTCAAGGGCATGTATCATTGGCCCAAAGTCTCCTGTCTCTTGTTTTACCTGCTTCACTTGCCTGGCCCCGTGAGGAAGGAATGATGGAAGGTTATAGGAAAATGTGAGAGGTTAGATGGAATACATTACAAAAGAAAAAGGCAGATTAAGGTTCATTTTTGTGCTTTCTGCTGGCATTGAGTGTCACAAATTGCTAACATATATTTGATTGGCTGAAGGCTGTAAAAGCAAATTGTCAGACACTGAATTGCTGTACACCAAGGTCTACTTATATTGTACCTTTAACTTTTCAAAGTACTTTAATATGAACTATATAATGCCATCCTCGTCAAGCTGTGGGGGACTGATTGTACATGGAACTTGTCAATGCTGGACTTTGAATGTATTGTAGTCTGCAAACATACAATCACAAACTATTAGTGCTGCTATGGACTCTAAAAATCACCTAGTTTAATCCCCTTAATTTACAGAAGAGGGAACTAACAGCCAGAAAGGTTAAATGATTCACACAGTGCCATAGGGTGGATTAATAAAAGAGCCATGACTAGAAACCCAGTATTTATTTGCAATGATATGAATTGATGTGCTTTTTCATTTGAACATTCTTATTTTCTCTCCTGTACCTCTCCTTTAATTTCAGGCAAGAGCTAAACTGTGGGGGGTAGGGGCTGGGAGAACAACAAAATAAGAGAGCCAATGTTCAGTAATTGCTGCACTCTAAACTTTTAAAGTACTCTGACAAAAAATACATCAAGAGAAAAGGATTTTTAGAGAGTTGGAGGCTCTTGTGGGCTTGCCTTACTCAGGACCAGTTCTTCAAGGAGTGGAGGATGGTGCATGCCCATATAAACAGCTAAGTTTAGGGATTTGGTGCAGTGGAATAGAATTGACTGCATGGATTTTTAGAGTCTGAATAGATCTCAGATGGCATCACTGAAATTTTTGAGGTTCTAGAATGGCTTGGAATAGTTCCAACTTTACATTTGCCATCAAGAAGGTACAGGGTTTTGTGAGAGAGGGATTTGGCAGACCTAAAGACATCACTGTAGCAGGGTGTAGAGTATGCAGGGTACAGGTATCAATGACTGGATTGGCATTATAGATCGGAAAGATAACAGAGTGAAGAGACCAGGCATACAGACCAGCCTGGGTGAGGATATCAACCTCAGCAGATGCCAAAGTGAACAAAGTCAGTAAACATAGACCAGATAATTCACCCCATATGAACTGTCTTGGACTTAGATGATGCCCGTGAGAGAAAACAAACTGGGAGAAATTCCAGAACTAAGTGTATGCCGGAAGTGACCTAGGATTGACTAAGTTTATATTTTCTAATATCAAAAGAGATGTGTAGACTTGAAGTAGAAATAAAGGTGAATGGCATAATATGAACATTACATATTTTTGCCTTCCTGAGTTATGTGACCTGAAACTATAGTAATTACTAATCCTGATCTCAGGCCAATGTCTTATCATCCAAAACATTATATAATTTCTTTTTTAAAAAAAATTTTCTGTGTGTAAGAGAGGCAACATCATCAAAAGACAAATCATTCAATGAGATAAAAAGAACATTAAAATTCATTGATTTTCCCATAAAGTTCAGCATTTTCTCTTGTCATCAGCTTGGATCAGAACTGGATTAAGTGATGGGTCAGGCCAGCAGTTGTCAGAGTGGCTGCCCACAAGAGATGCTGAAACATCACTGAAATTGATTAAAACCTGCAGTTGAAACATAGATCCAGTCCATTAATTCAGGTTACTTACTTGTGAGTCTTTAGATAGCCAAAAATAAATAAATAAGTAAAATGCAATTTTATCTCTCTCCTCTTTGAATATAAAAAAATGCCCTATTTAAAGTTGAAATATTTGAAAGGAAAAATATTATACTAGTTGCATATGTTTCATTTGCCTCCTAAGGAAAGCAGGGCCTAGTTACTAGAGAATCTTTTATTTTCTGAGCATAATCAACATGTCTCTTTTCATCAAAATGGTCTTTGACATATTGAATTTATATGGAATAGTAGGCAAAATCATATGGTTTAGAGCAAGAATCTAGGATGGAGCTGAATTGCTGTGCATAATAAACCATGATAGAGATTGGTGGTGGTTTTATGGTGGTGAGCTGGGTGGGGGGCATAGGATGGAGTCAGGAATTATACACCCAGAGGGAGGAAGAGGGAAGGAGGACACCTGGTGGATGCGAGGCCAAGAAGGGAAGCTTGGAAGGGGACAACTACAATGGAAATTTCTAAAATGAATGCTATACACTGTGAAATATAATCCACTTCCATGTGACCTATGTAAACATTAATAAAATCACCATTACTTATTAATACTCTTTTGTGAACAGAATTTTGTTTGGAGAGAGACCAAGGGAACGACCAAGTTACAAACTTAAAGAAAGAAGTGTACAATCAATTATTTCATCATTACAGAATTACTTTCATTAAACAGCAAACTGACAGAATCAGGAGGAGAAATATATAAATCAACTATTGGGGTCAGAGAGTTTTAGTAAATGTTTCTCAGAAACAGGGAAAAAGAAAAATTATCACAGATATCAAAGTTAAATAATATAATTAATAAGTTCAAATTAATAGCTATAAATAAAACTTTGCATACAATAAACAGAGAATACATACATTAAACAATTACCAAATGCACTCAAAATAGTCCAATCTCCCTAAACCTTTGGATAACTTACTCTATAGCATACCAAAGACCTGGTAGTGGAGGCTACTCTTAGGCCCATGTTTTTGACGACTAATCAAGACAACTGTTAGAGGCATTTCTATCCCTTCAGTTTTGAATCTAGAATCTCTGATTTAGCAAGCCCTATCAATGAACTCATTCATACCCAACTTTATATTCTTTCCACTTTGATCTTAAAATCCATTCCTCCACATATTTCCCAGGTTTCTGACAAAGTCATTTTTTGTGTATATCAGATCTCATCACAGGTCATACTTTGTGTTGCACCCTCTGAGGTCTACTGCTTCTCGAGTTTAGGTAAAGATCTAGAAGAAAAAACAGGTGGCGAGAGTAGGTCCTGAGGAATTGCAGTAATACCCTGCAAAATGACTACCTTAGGGGAAGTCATTACAGGTTGTTTAGGCAAAGGGTGACTAGCCTCCTAAGGTTATGGCAATGGTTAAAAGGATGCTTCCACAGACTCAGCAGAATTTGAGGGTTTAAATTCAGCAGCTTCTTTGGAATCTGCCTATCTGTCCCTTTCCCAATTTTCTAGGTTCTACTCCAACCATACGAATGGTCTCACTTTAACAAAAGAGATGCTACAGAATTGGAAATCCAATTTGCATTTGTAATTCAGCCACCCACAGGAACAGATGTTGGGTTTGGTTTTCAGAAATATCTGCCCTATGGCTACAAGAAATGAGTTTGCTTTAGGACAGTTATTGAAGCTTTCAAGTGCTGCTTAGACCTTAAGCTTAAAATGTAAAGTCTTGAGCTCATTTTCTTTCCCATATTTCTGCAGCACAAGCAACCAACCAACCCCATAATATTTCTTATTTTCAATAAAATGTCCCATGGCAGCAATTACTTGCCTTCTATAGGCATTGATTACAGTTATAGGTGATAATTTGAGTAATTGTTCTGCCATTACATGCCATGGATGGCTGATGTTCCCTTTACCCTCGGAAATGTGGTCATTAATGCCTTTAAGTCGAATCAGATCAGAGAATTTAGTCTAGACAACTCAAAACCATTTCAGATAACTCATTTTAAAGATTCTGTTCCTCTGGAACCACTCTTGGTACCAAATTCTGTACCAGTCAAGCTTTAATCAGAGAAGCAGAAACATTAGGAGATGTTGACATGCATATAGATTTAGATGTAAATATATATGTAGGTGGAGATGGAGATGCAGATATATAGAGACAGAGATATGTAGATTCAAATATAGATAAGTTATGGGATTTGTTACAAGGATTTGACTTTATACAATTATAGGAGCTTGTTAGTCAGTGTCTGTGAGACTATTGTCTTTGCATTTGATGCTGGAGCTGAAGTTCATAGAGTAGGCGTCAGGAATAAAAGATGGATGTAATGTAGAGAAGAGCAAGGACCAGGTGTGACCCACCAACAAGAGCTGGAACATAGAGGATAGCCTGAAACACATGTCAGTTTTTGTGACCTCTGACCTTGACAGTAGGGATGTCCTGCAGGAGAAGCTGTTGCTCTTGCCGTCTATCGTAGAACTTGACACACACCTGACTCAGGAATTAGAGAAACTGAAGGAGGATCCGGGGAAGGTGGAGCAGTTACAGGCTTGATTGCTGTGCTTTCCCCACAAGATTATCCAGCAGACAAGCAATAATGGGAGCGAGCTCTAAAGTGGCTGCGTTATCATTTCCACTCTATCTAATCTTGCACAAGAATATTTCTTTTGATCATCCCTAAACAGAAACATATAGGAAAGGGAATTATGGGGAATGTAGTACAGCCTAGACAAATTGGGACTGCAATGCACCACAAATATTTGCTAATTCATTGTCATTCTTTTGTCAATTCCTAAGAGAAGAGTATTGAAATCTTCCACAACGGTTGCAAATGTCTTATTTCTCCTTAAGGTTTTATCGTCTTTGCTTCGTTTACTTTGAGGATTTGTTACAGGTGTATATATATTTCAGATTGTTATGTCTTTCTACAGAATTGACCACTTTATCATTATATAATGTTGCTTTTTATCCCCAATAACATTTCTTTTTCTGAAATCTGTTTTGCTTGATATTCTATGACCACTCCAGCTTTTTTGTGGTTAATGCTGCATCATATAACTGTTTCCATTTTTTTACTTTTAATATATCTACATCTTTATATTTAAAGTGAGTTTCCTACACAGCATATAGTTGTACCTTGCCTTTAAAAAATCTAATCTGACAATATTTGTTTTTTAACTGATTGTTAACGAGTTTTTGTTTTTAAACTTGCCTTTTAACTGCTGCATTTAGACTATTTTGTATTAAGTGCGGTTTACTAATGTAATTGGATTAAAGCATACCATTTTCTTTTTTTTTCTTTTTCTTTTCTTTTCATGTTTTTATTTATTTATTTTTATTTCAGAATATTATGGGGGTACAAACCTTTGGTTACATATATTGCCCATGCACTGCCCAAGTCAGAGCTGCAATCATGAATATCCCCCAGACAGTTCACCCCTCCACCCTTCTCCCACCTGCGCGACCCCTGATGAATATTATTTCCATGTGTGTATATAAGTATTGATCAGTTAGTACCAAGTACCAGTGGTGCTTGTTTTTCCATTCTTGTGATACTTCGCTTCGAAGAGTGGGCTCTAGCTCCACCCAGGATAATTCCAGATGTGTTAATTCACTGTTGTTTTTTATTGCTGAGTAATACTTCATGGTATACATATACCACATCTTATTAATCCACTCATGTATTTATGTGCACTTGGGTTGTTCCCACATCTTTGCAATTGTAAATTGTGCTGCTATAAACATTCGAGTGCAGATGTCTTTATTATAGAATGTCTTTTTTTCCTTTGGGTAAATACCCAGCAGTGGGATTGCCGGATCAAAGGGTAGTTCTACTTTTAGTTCTTTGAGGGATCTCCATACTGCTTTCCATAGAGGTTGTACTAATTTGCAGTCCCACCAGCAGTGTATGAGTGTTCCTATCTGTCCACATCCCTGCCAACATTTGTTGTTTTGGGACCTTTTGATATAAGCCAATCCAACTGGAGTTAAGTGATATCTCATTGTGGTTTGATTTGCCTTTCCCTGATGATTAGAAAGGTTGAGCAATTTTTTATATGTTTGTTGGCCATTATTCTATCTTCCTTTGAAAAATTTCTGTTCATGTCCTTTGCCCACTTTTTAATGGGTTTTTTTTTTCTTGTTGATTTTCCTAAGTTCTGTATAGATTCTGGTTATCAGCCCTTTATCAGATGTGTAGCATGCAAATATTTTCTCCCATTCTGTAGGTTGTCTGTTCACTCTAGTGATAGTTTCCTTGGCTGTGCAGAAACTTTTTAATTTGATCAGGTCCCATTTATTTATTTTTGTTGCGGCTGTGATTGCTTTGGGGGTCTTCTTCGTAAATTCTTTGCCTAGGCCAATGTCCATAAGAGTTTTTCCAACATTTTCTTCTAGAATTCTTATGGTTTCATGCCTTAGGTTTAAGTCTGTTATCCATGGTGAGTTGATTTTTGTGAGAGGTGATAGGTGTGGCTCTAGTAGACAAAAACATACACTGGGGAAAAGAATCTCTATTCAATAAAAGGTGCTGGGAAAATTGGATAGCCATATGTAGAAGACTGAAACTAAAGTCTACCATTTTAAATTAGCTGTTTTCTATTTTTTTCACCATTCTACTTTTTCTGTATCTTTTTGTATTAATTATTTTATGCTCCCATTTTATCTTCTCTATTGATTTATCACTTATAACTCTTTTTTCTTTTTACTTTTTTGCTGGTTGTCAATATGCATCTTTTAATCCACACTTCATGTGTAGTTTAGAGACTTTAGAATAGTATATTCCTAATTTTCCTCTCATCTATCCATTGTCACTTTTACATAGTCCATGAAAACATAATACATGGCTACTATTTTTTGCCTTAAACAGTCAGTAATACTTGAGCAACTTAAAATGAGAAAATTATTTTACCTTCATTTATTTAATTTTCAGGATTCTGTATTTCTTTGTGTAGATTCAAGTTTCTCTCTGATGCCATATTCCTCCTGCTTTAGAAACTTTCTTTAATATCTCTTAAAGAGTAGGTCTGCTGACAATAAATTCCCTCTATTTCCTTTGGCTGAGAAATCCTTTCTTTCTCTTTCATTTTTGAAAGATATTTTCTCTGGGTTTGAAGTTCTGGTTTGATACTTATGTTTTTTCTTTCAGCGTTTTAAAGATGTAACTATTCCCTTTTAGCTTGTAAGGTTTCTGACATGAACTCTGCTGTAACTCTTATCTGTATGCAGTGTGTCTTTGCTCTCTAGCTATTTTTAAGATTTTCTCTTTATTTTTCCCCCCTGCAGTTTAACTATGATATGCTAAATGTATTTATTGGCTTTTATCCTGCTTGGTAAATTCTTAATTTCTTGGATTGTGTGTGTGTGTATGTGTGCATGGGTGTGTGCCACCCACGTGTGTACATGTTTTGGAGGGGAGAGGCTATCATCAGTTTTAGGTAATTCTTGGCCATTACTTCTTCGAATATTTCTTCTTCCCCAATCTGTCTTTCCTATACTTCTGGGATTCCAATCTTGAGTAGGTTAAACTGGTTGATCTTGTCCCACAGCTTTTCAGTGCTCTGTTCTGCTTAATTTTACTCTCCATTTTTCTTTGTGTTTTATTTTGGGTAGTTTCTATCATCAAGTTCTAATTCTTTCCTCCACTCTCTCAACTCTATTGATGAGTATATCAAAGGTATTCTTCATATTTATTACTGTGTTTTCCATTTTTATAGTTTCCATTTGATTTTTATAGTTTCCATCTCTCTAGTGAAATTACCCATATAATCTTAATTGTTGTTCACCTTTTCCAGAAGAATTTTTAAGATATTAATCATTATTAAATTTCTTCCCTGATAGTTCCAAGATCTGTGTCATATCTGAGTCTGGTTTTGATGATTGCTTTGTTTCTTGGGGTTGATGTTTTTCTTGATTTTTTTCTAATGTTCATAATTTTGTTGCCAAATGTCCTGTGTAAGGCAGTAGAAATTGAGATAAACAGTTTTTATGTGTGCAAATGGGTGTGTCTTCCCTTCTTTTAGTCCTCTAGTATGGGAGTTTAAGTTAGTCTAGTCAGGAGTTGGACTGGGTTTAAGATTTGTGGTTGTTACCCTCAGTACCTGACAGTCTTTATATCCCTCCAGAAATATCTTTTATTTAGAGAGGGAACTGTTTTGCCAGAACATTTTTTTTTGTTTTGTTTTTGCTTTGCTTCTTTTTGTTTTTAATTTCTGCTCTACTCTCAGATTTAGGTCCTTCCTCACACTGTGCCCTCAAGACATGCCTTTTTCTAGATTCCTGTCCCTCTCTTACTCCCCTCAGAGCAATATTTTGCTGTTACTTTTTACTGGATATTATTTTGCCTAGTAGTGGGTTGGTGATGAAAAAGCATTCTTTTTTGTTCTGATTAACCTTAGTTCTTGTGCAGGCACCATGTCCCTGGGTCTTGGGAATGTGCCCTCCTTAGCATTCCTACCTCTCCCTCAGCTATAGTTCTGGGACCACAGGAGGTTGGTTTTTTTGCTTTCCTTCCTCAGCTGCAATGTCTGTTGCTTTACACTCTGCTACACATGGCTGCTTGTCTTCTCCAAATCTCATGTTGATATTTCATCCCCAGTGTTGGAGTGGGGCCTAATAGGAGGTGTTTGGGTCATGGGGGCAGATCCCTCATGAATAGATTAGTGTTCTCCCTCATGGGTGAGTTCTTACTCTAACAGTTCCCAAGAAAGCAAGTTGTTAAAAAGAGCTGGCACCTCCTCCCCCTTGTTTCCTCTTTCACCATGTGGTCTTTGCACAAGCTGGCTCCCCTTCACCATGAGTGGAAGTAACCTGAGGCCCTCACCAGAAACAGGTGCTGGCTCCATGCTTCTTGTACAGCCTGCAGAATTGTGAGCCAAATAAACCTGTTTTTTTGATAAATTACCCAGCCTGAGGTATTCCTATCTCACAACACTAAATGGACTAAGACACACCCCATAGAGTAAGGCTTCTGTTCTGTAGGGGAGATAAGAAGAGACAGGGGAGAAGGGTCCAGGCAGAGTTTCAATCTCCTCCCATCAGTGGCTGCTGTTCCCCTCCCGCCAGGTCTGCACTACAAGAAACAATTTCTTAAAACCCTCTACAATCTTTTCTGTGAGTACCCAGTAGCGTTCACAGAGGAAAAAAGCCCTGGAAAGAAGGAGGACTTCCCTAATTTCTATAAAACTCTAACTTCAGAGTTTTCACTCTCCCATCAGATCACATTTTGCTTTCACCAACTGGCCGACCATCCTAACTGAACCTTCTCACCTGCGTCTGGTTGTGTGTACTCTAAGTCAGTCACAGTTCTGCCCTCAGCAGTCTTTGCAGGCACCTATTGCTCCTTGGATTTGGGGTCAGTTGGTTGCTCTGTGACCTCTGTGATCTTTCTAAGGGGTTCATGAAAACTTGTGAGTTTATAGTTTTTCTTTCTTTATAGCATTGTAAGCGTGGGAGTGACACCCTTGCCAGCTCTCCACATCCCCAAGTGGAACCTGTAAGATGGTGTTATGTTTTTAATGTACAATGTCTTTGTGCTATACATACATAATCTAGTTTACACCATTTCCCAACATTTCTTATTGTATTATGCTCTACCATTTTACATAATCATGTTACCTGATTGGACTCTAGAGTATGTATTTAGCCCCTGCTTTAAACATTTTAGAGACCTTTTACTCATATTGGTTCTAAGTAAACAATTTTGGAATTGTTTTATCAGATATTGTCCAGGTTAGGTGTAATTAATTGTGGCCATAAGGAACACTTTTGCAAGGCTTGTTGCAAAATCTTTCTTTCGTTTGTTTTCTACAGCTAAAATTCTCGCTATTTGAAGTGCCGCTGTATTAAATTTATGTTTTCAGAAGACCCAATTAAAATACAAACATGTTTCTTGGAATGAGGGGCACAACAATCAAACATCATCACATGAGTAAAAGGAAATTTCCTTAGGGATTGGAACCCAGTATGGATAAGTGTTGATATCTGAGGTAGATTTGAGATGGAACTGGAATATATGGCAGGAAGGAGGGGGTTATCTCCATTGTGTAAGTGACCACACAATATATAATGGATATATTAATGTTGGGAGGGTAGGGGAAAGAAAATAAATAGATGTCTAAATAGTGAGGACAATTAAAGGAATTTCATGGTGGGTTTGGGAGTGAGGGAAGTAATTACCAAACAAATAAAATCAGCTTTATCTTATGTATGGGTTTTTCTTAGGGTCGGAACTAGATACTATTCTCCATTAATCTCAATGTTAGTGTAATGAGGGTATGGAAACCCTCATAGAGGCCATCCAAAATCAGAGAACACAAGTTTAAGATGCTATGAGTTAACTCAATTTCCCACTATATTTCTTTTCATAACTTGAAATTTTGGTCTGTTAAATTTCTGAATCATCAAATTGCTCACTATCATAAGTTGTATCTCACTGCCTAGACTAACTATTAGGCTTACTATATTTGTAGTTCAGTTTTTTTTCCTGTGGTGCCTACTCTATTTTTGGATGTCACATTCCTTTTATAATAATTCTTTTTTGCTTGGGGAACAAAATAACATTTTTCATGGCTTTGAATCTTTTTACCCTAGTTAAAGTCTTTCTCAGCATGTAGAAAGAGATACTCCCTTGCAACAGCAGAGGAATACAAAGGGACAATGCCACTTTGGATTCCAGATAGGCCAGGAACATTTTTCCTTAGCAGCAATCATCACACATGTTAACAACAAAAAAGTGCAGAGTAATAAAATACAATTTTCTACCACCACATCTTTATATGCTTTCATACATGTCATCATTCTGCTGCTGAGGCAGGCTGGAGGCAGCAGAGTAGGACAGAATAAGACACTTTATGGCTTCCAAAGAATTCCTGCAGTATGTTCATTCATTTGATCATTACAAATTGTGAGGAAAATATGAAATTGTTAATCATTTTTTAATGGATGAAGAAGTTCCAGCTGAGTAGGTGACTTGCCCAAAGTCACACCACTGGTAATGGACTAAGGCTGAGTTCTAGGCTCTTGACTCCTAACTCAGTATCCTTTCTGCTTAATTTGGGGGGTGGGAAAAGAGGTGAATTTGACAGAACTGCCTGGTTACATGACATTGAGAGTCTTCAAAACTACCAAAGATCCCCCTGTAAACAAATACAAGCCAGAATTTCACTTTTGCTTTAGTTATTAATTTTTTATAGCATAGATCCATTTTCAGCTATTTTCTTAAGCCAAGTAAATGTCAAAAGAAAATCAACATCCACCTGCTCAAAACCCTCAGCTGCTGCCAAACTCCATGGAGTATAATACAAATAGTTTGGTCTGACTCACTCTTATGGGCCTGGAGACTCCTTCCATTAACCTCTGCCTACTAACATTTTACCAGTTCTTTCAGACCTATTTCAAATATCACTTCTTCCATGAAACCTCTGGTCCCCCTCAACCAGATACAAATCCTTTTTCTTTTGAACTTCTATTGTAGCTTATTTGGTTTATTTATTGTTTTATAATACTTATTTCCTATGTGCCTTCCCATTAATATACAGATGAGCAACATTTAAAAAAACTACCGTTTTTTGGTGCATAGTTGTACGAGTTTTAACACATTTATAGACCCATGTGTCTTTCACCAGAATCAGGATACAGAGTAAGTTTACCACCCCCAAATCTTCATGCTTCCCCTTTGTTTTTACACACTAAAGTCACCCCAACTCTTGGCTACAGCTGATCTTTTCTTCATTGCTATACTTTTGCCTCTTGTCAAATTCATTTTACTCAGTGTTTCCCACAAGGGGTCCCACCACTCCAGGGAAATTTCAGAATTATCTTATAGTCTGGGTTAAGGTGGCAACATCAATCATTTCCTGGTGGATAGGCTCTGAGAAGAAATGTACTGAAATAGATAAAGGAAATTAAGATTGTGTCACGACTCACCCTCTCTGAGCACAAGCACATGAAACTGGAAAGAATAACCAACTCCGAACACTCACAGCTTTCTCTTTCCTGAGGATGTCTCCTGCTACCCTCCCTTCTGACTTCTAACTCTAACTGTGTTGACAGATGTAGAGAAGACTTCTGCAGAGAGCAAGGACCAATAATCTAAATGATTTCATTCAAAGATGCTGCTCTTATCACAAAACAGGACAGACTCAAGGGGGGTATGAGAGATCAAATTCCTGTAATATTCTGAAATTTGAAAAAAAAAAAGAGAGAGAAATCAAACTGATTTTTGTCCCTTCCTTGGAATGATGTTAAAAATTCAAGCTCCAGGAGGACACAGCTGACCTAGGGACGATGTTTCAGACGAAGGGACGAATGGAGATTCTCACCCACTTCCTGGGGTAGGTGAACAAGGGAATGGAAGGAAATATCACTGGATCCCTTGAAAAAATGTGGCATTTCTGAGAGATATAGAGACAGATTTGCCCTATTTGGGTTGCAGTTTGAGAGCAGAAACCTCAGAGATGCACCCCATACCATCAGTTCTGGGTAAAACAATGGAGGTGGTATATTTTGACAAAAGCAGGGCCCAGTCTTACCTGAGATCCCCTGTGGCTGGGGAGTGGCATTGAACAGGTGTATACTCTTCCCAGGGCTCCAGGATGAGCTATGGAAATTAGCTTGGAGCGTGAGCAGATGACCATCCTCGGAGGCTGCCTGGCCAAAAACAAGCCATAGATGGAGGAGATGCACATTACCGTGATGTATGTGGACCTTTAGAAGTGAGCTGGTGGCTGGCATCTCCAGCATACTGTATTGGTGACGACTATGTCATCTGCAGGAGCCAGCACCACCCAGCACTGATGCCACAAAACTATGAAAGGAGACGGGATCTCACCCTCCCTGTCATGGATGAATCGACTTCTCCTTCCTAGACTCTCACCTCCTCCAGGGGAAAGGGTAGGGCACTCAGAGTCAAAATTTGAATTTAATCTTGACTGAATTAGTAATCCTCATAAATAAATGATTGGACTGAATTTACCCTCAATACTCTATTTCTGGAGACAGATCAGGAGTTCCTTTTCTTGTCACTTAGGTTGGTGACCATAGGATGTAATCATATTGCATTAATTTGGGGTCGGAGGGGTTGGCTTTGTATCCCAGAAACCAGCTTTAGAGACAATATGTGGCTACAGTTCTAACTTCTTGACTCACACAAAAATCCTTCTGAAGCATGAGAAATCATTATTGCCTTATCTATGATGGCTGAGGCCTTTTCGGTATCATTTAATATTTCTAAGATTCCATTTAAAATGAGTCCCAATTCCAGCTCAATTTTGAAAGCATAAAGTACCTATTATATAAAGATCAGTTTTTAAAGAGCTTAAGGGTTAAATTGCTCATGAATCTTGTATTCATTAAAGGCAGAGGAAAGAGCCAGGACAAAGATGTGACTTGTATCTGTATCTCTGCCTTTTCGTTCCGGAGGGAAATGCCACCAAGCAGGGCTTACATTCATGGGAGCCTGGACTGAGTGTTTTAAAATTCACCAAAAAACCCAGGATCATTGTGGCCCTGGCCAACCTGAACCTTAGCTTCGAAAGAGTTTGCTGAGGAGCTGACGCTCCTCAAGATCTTCCCTCAAACTTAAGAGAGAAACAATGACCCAGGGAACTTGTTAAACATTAAGATTCTGATTCTGCTGTCCCGGGATTCTGCATTTTTTAACAAGCACGAACCACGATTTGAGTAAAGAGACTGCAGAAGACTTCGTTAATGAGTTCTGTGTGCCCAGCTTGAACTTCCCTGCTCTGAAGCCTTCTCGGTATGGGACCCTAATTACTGTCAGTTTTCTGGGCTGATGCACACTCGACGGTCCAGGCAGGCCCCCTGCTCCCAACTCTAGGGCTTAATCAGCACAATTAATCACTCCTATTCTTTTGGAAGTTCTTCATTCATTTGTCAGGATTTCCGTATTTTGACACAACAGAAATACTGCCCTCCACATGGGCAGGCAGTGGTTTGACATCCTGGTGCACACCTGCCATCTGGTGGTGAGAGGTTAACTCCAAGACACAGGGAAATAAAAGAAGATCCTTTCTCCTTTTTTTCATGGTTAACAAGATGAAAGACACTCTGTGTTTGGTCAGTGTAAATTAAAAAAAGTGCATTTTTAAAGGCATAGTCTCCAAAGATGGGGAGAGTCCATGAGCAAACTGTGTTGTTAAACCACGCCCCGGTGCCTTAGCCGGCAGGATTGGAGAGCGAGGGTTCTCAGGAGGTGAGGTTCTCCCTACAGGGGGTGTGCTGTCACCTCCTCTGGAGCCAGACTCTTTCCTGACTGGACTGCAGAGGAGTTGGGGCTTCCTGGGGCTGATGTCTAATTTAGGGATGACCTACGGCAAAGTTGGAGAAATCATATTCTGTACTCCGGAACATGGTGGAAAAGGGGAGGCATTCTATCAACAACATTAACTAAGAAAGAGTAATTAACCCATAAATACTCTTAATCATAGAGGCTAGGGTTTACTTTTTTACCTTAAAAAGAATCTGTAGGAACCTAAATTGACAAACGGCACAACCCTCACGGCACTCAGGTTTACTGGCATTCTGAGCATAACGGAGTTTGCATTTAGTTACAGCCCGCGTTTTCTGCATTCATCCTCGAAGACGGGGGCTGAAAAGCAACGTGGTGGAGGAGAGGACATCACCTTCCGCTGTTCTCGTCAGCAGCTGGGATAGGTCAAACGCTCATTACATCCACGAGAAAATATAATAATTAGGGTGGAAAGAACAGTCCGAATAGGTTTAGAGGATGTGGCTCTCATTCCAGTTTAATTCTGACAAGTCTTTTGATGTTCCGCAGCCTCAATCCCTTCTCTTGTAAAATGCAGATTTTACGCTCATCTCTCAAGATTATAGTTGAGATGAAATGAGATTGTGGAAGTGGAAGGATTTTTGAAATGATGAAATGTAGAAGATATGACTATGTCTGTTGCCTTTATAGCAGCCCCAGGCAACTTAAATGAAGGCCAGAATAGGAAGTTTCAGGTGAGTGGGCAGCCCACCTGGAGCTGCATGGGACATCGCTGTCCACGGGCATCTACTGGGAATGGCAACAAAAACTCGCTCGCGACACGTGTTAAGGTAGCAATAAGGACTTCATTCTAGGGAGGCTACTACAATGGGGTTTTGTAGTAGGGGAGAGAGTTCAGGCTTAACTCCGAATACAACAAGAAAAAGTGGGTATTTATAGCAAAGGACCAGGGTCAGCCTTGGTGGATGGGATATCATTATGAGGTAGGGTAATTTTTTGCTAAACTGATCTAACAGGATTTTTACTGAAGGCAGGCCAGGGTGATAAGATATCATATAGTGGGTGATCAGACCAAAGGTAGGAGATTTACCCTGACTCAGCAGGATTCTTGCTAAAACTAGAATAAGGTGGCTGAAGACAGAGTCCAAGATCCAGAGCCTAGTCAGAAAGAGAAGTCAGAGGAGCCTAATTAGAGTTAGGTCAAGGAGAGAGTCTTTGTCAGGAATCCTTCTGAATAACTTGGAAAAGGGCTCTAAAAGTTGTGCGTTTATATGTTAAGATAAGCAAAATAAAACTTCTTTACTGTGTTTAGAATTTTAATATAATGGTTTGTGACTGTTATATTTTTTTAAAAAACTCTTGCAGCAGGAAGAGTGAAATTATTATAACTATTAAGTATTGATTCTAAATGTTTTAGCCTTTAAAATCATGTATTTTGAGAAAGAAGCTAAGTTAACTGCTGTTTCATGTATTTTTACTGATACTGTTTTGGATCTGGCCTAGCCGCACTTTTATTTTCAAGTAATTATTTAAACAGTATTTCCTCAACCTTGAAACTGATTCAGATGGGAAGGATTTTAATGCTTATTTCACAGCTGAAAAAAGCTGTGAAATGAATGCTATGAAGCGATGAACTTATGCTATGAAGTTTAATTAGCATAAGAACTCTTACCTTCTCTTTGTTAGAAGCTTAAAAACAGTAAGTATAATATAAGTGAAACCATGTGAGCCTTGAATCTCTTTCCTTCTGACTAAAGTAATCTGGTCACAGAACATTTTAAAAAATCTTATTGAAAAGGTACATTTTTTAATTTCAATTTTTTCTTTTGAAACAAAGCCTTTTGTATTTGGGTGTTACATATGTATATATGCATATACTGTGGGCACAGACATACAGTTCTTTATACACTCTGTATGTCTCTACGTCCTCTGCACCTTTTCAGTAGGTTTAAGGCATGGAGGAAAGTTGAAGGACTGTGAGATCCCACATCCTTAAGGCAGGAATGAAGAGGAGGCAAAGGGCAGGTGATGAAATAGAGCCAGGGATGAGGATGGGCCACAAAGGGCATACAAGAACGTCTCATATGCTCCATCATGAAGACAGGATCACCATTTTGTCCTGAATTTTTCCAGCAGTTTGCACAGAGAAGGAAATTTGATTGGGTACGTGACTCACAGTTTCCATGAAATGAAAGCAGAACAACCTCTTTGGCAGAAATCTGGGTTGAGTTTCTGAAGTCATTCACTTTGAATATTCTCACCTCAAGCTGGGCAAGAGCCTGGACTAAGCGATTATTTGGAAGGAACCAAAAAAGTTACCTTTCCTCTATGAGGTACAGTCTGTTATACTTTGTGGGTCTGGAAGTAGAAATCTGGAAGGCCGTGTCTAATTAAAGTTTAAAAAATTATTTCTCATATATGATAAAATTATATTTATTCAATTATATGAGAGGAGAGTTTGAAAATTGGTAAAAGCAATGGGTACAGAAAAAAGAGGAATTTAAAAATAATATTTAGAGACACTCTCAATACAGAGAGCTACATGTGTTGAAATTCAGAAGACCATATCAAATCTGAAACAAGAAATAAATTATTTAATACTCCTAGAACCTTAATTCATTTGAGAATATTGGGAATGGAGCAATCTATGAGGATACTTCTAGCTATAGCTTTGGCATGTTATGTGTAGCAAAGTCAGGAGTTTATGTTGAGAGTTCCCACTCTGCCTCCAAGTGTCAATATAATCCAAGGCAAATCATCTCTTTTTTTGCACGATGAGAGAGTGTCAAAATTGGTGGCTACATGAGGGGAGGCAGGAGCTCTTGGCCTCCCTATCATACAGATTCTAATCACAGAATTAATTGTATTTAGGCCTTCACCCACAAAAATGTCCCTTTAATAAATTGCCTTTTCATGGACTAAGAGCAGGCATAGTAAATATGACCACCAGATGACAGTAGTGCACTCTGGATAAATGGAGCAAAGAAGGACTTTTTTTCTGTTTTCCACTCACTAAACTCTCCACTAGGTGACAGCAATGTGAATATAATTGGAATGGCCATTAATGGATTATGTTAAAAAACAATTTTAATCCTTCTGGTAAATTTGAGAGCAGCACTTTAAAAAAGTACACACAGTTGGATTTTTTTTTTTCTAGAAAATTTAACATATTATTTGCTTTTAGGCCTCCCACACACTAACCTAATATACAAAAACAAAACAAAACAAAAAAACAAAGCAGAACTTTTTTAGGGGGTACACATTCCAAAGAAGCTGAGGAAGATTATTTCTTGTAACTACATTATTATTACTTAATTTTTGGAGCCCATATTTTCTTACGTCAATTTAGAAAAAAGCAGTGACTAAAATAGTCAGTATTGAAGATAATAATAGTTATTATTTATTGCCCACCTGTTATGGGCCAAGGATTGTATTTAAACACTTCGAAAACATTAGTTCATTGAATGTGGATCAAAGCCTTTCAAGCAAGCCCACGTTGGAACATAAGCATATTTAGAGGCATCACCTCTGTATTTTTCTGCTTGAGCCATTTTCACAAAAACCCATACTGACGGAGAAATTGGAATTGCTTTCAAGGTGTGATTTTGAATGCAAACAGGGATGTATTCTCTCTTTTCATGACTTGCCCTCACATGTAGATGCACAACATTAATTCAGTGAGATACAATGATATATTTTAATTCTATAGTTACATTGAAGGCTAAAAATGAAGATTTTTTGTGAGCAATAGCAAAGTAATAAACTCATGCATCCTGAAATATAAATGATTGATAGTATCATAAATAAGAGTAGAAGAGGGCTAAGGAGGACAGAGGAATACTAGGCGCTTGACTAGTATTGCCTGGGCAAGGGAGGCTGGGAGTTCAGGTAAGCAGCCTTTCCACTTCTATGGCTACTCCTGCTCAGTGCCTTTAGAAAGCCTTACCTGTGTGTGGTGCTAGATAGCCGCATGTAACCTGATGCAGCAAACATGCTCTCCATGTGTGGAGGAGACCTGAATGTGTTTTGAATCCCTTAGAGGCAAACATTAGGCAAGCAAGCTTTGAAGACAGAGTAATAGGAAGTGGTATCTGTGTCCACAGTGAGAGTGAAGTCCCCAGGACCTTCATTTCTCCTGTAATTCAGTTCTAAATTGGACTACAACCTACCACATAGGAGGGCAGGAATAAGAAGGCAGAGACTACAAACACGATTAAGACGATTTTTTTGTGCACAATAATTTTATTGTCCAGTAAAGGGCTGCACATTAATGTACTTTATTTCAAGTATCTTTAAGAGAAATACAACAAAATGATATGGCATTATCACAGGACAGAAGCTGACTTTAGGCCAATGGGAAGCAGAGAAAGTCACTCTTTTGTTTTTTGCACAAGATAGCCTTAGGGTGGGATGTTTATAAAAGAGAAAGAGGTAGGGATGAGGGGCTTAGGGAAGGATGTTCTCAAGGAAGGGAAGGGTAGTGACTTGATTCTCCGTCTGTATCCAGAGCCATGCACCCAGGTATCTGCAGGCAATGGAAGGTGAACTTGGGCTGCTAATTAGCTATTGCAAATTAGTAATAGTAAACACCATTAACTAAGCAACTGCTTATTAGGAACCAGACATTGTTCATACCTATGTTTCTTATTTAGTCCTTTGGCCATCCCTACTTGGGGAGGTGGTATTATTTCTTCTCTAGGAGAATAACTTGCCAGAGTCCAACAGTCAGCCAATGGCATAGTTAGGCTTCAAACTCTGTTCTCTCAGCAGTATTCCCTTTGCTTTTTGAGGGCCCTGCACCTAGACAACGGTTGGTGATATATACTCACTGACTGCCACCAGGGGTCACAGTAGCCAGGTTGGATGAATTAGTAAGTACAATTGGATCTAAATATGATTAATTATATAACTATGGCCTGTACAAGTTTAGTTCTACTAAAATTGCAACATGAAGTTGGGGCATTATAAAGGATTACTGGGAAAATAAGAACAGATTTAAATAAAATATTCTCCTCCCCTCTTCCTGCTGTAAACAGAAATAAAGGAAAATAAAACAAGGAGTGACTCCAACCCAACTGGCAGCACAACCAGAAGCTTTTATCCTGTCTATGTGGCAGTTGTCCCCAAAATTATCAGCTCAGACTTCCCTAGTGATTACAGGATGAGTGGTGGGGAGCTAACAGTATTTTAAAAGCAAGGTAAATATAGTTTGAGCATTAAGATAAAACTGCTGACAATTGTTAACACTGTTTTGCTATCACAATGTTTAATTTTGGTTGTATATAGTGACTTTTCCGTGACTGCCATCCCCAGAATTCCTGCTTCCTGAGGGACAAGGCTCAGGCTGGAATTCTTACACAAGCTTCACAGGACAAAGGAGAGAAGCCAGCATATCACATGCAACGTTCACATTCTACAGGACAACTACATTTAATTGTACAGTCAACAATCCATTCACACTGCACGTACATGTTTTTCTGCAAATGTTTATCTAGAAAGATTTTTAAGAAATTTAAAGTAGCTCTGTATGTGGCAGTTTCCTTAGGTGAAAAGAGTGCTGATAGTCACTATGGTAACCAAGATGGAGGTAACGACAAGTAAGATCAGACCCATACGGCAGAATTTTGATTGCTTCGCTTGTTTCTTTTCCTTTTTCAATAAAGTGTCAAAACCCGGCGTGTACATGTCTCCCAACCAAAACCGTAGGTCATTAGGATTTTCCTAAAAGAAAATTACATGCAGAATATTATCAATCAGTGATTGATCAGTGTTACAAACTAACTGAGTTGCCGAACAAGATACTGTCTCAAGCACTGAAGGTCCATATTGACAGTGTCCTGGGTGAGACTTAAGTGTCACAGCTCAAATAAGTGAGGCTAGGCTTCTCTGAATACCGTAAACATGCAGCTGCAGTCTCCTGGCTGACCAGGAAAACCTGCAGTTACAATCTGTAGGTCTGCATCAGAATTAATTAGGAGGCTTGCATGATTTTTTTATTAAATTGCTCACATTGGAGGGTTAGAAACACAACAGTGTTTCCATCATGTTTTAGTCGATTTAGTGTTTCTTACATCTTATAAATAGCACATGTAGTCAAGTTAGTGAGTTGAAATAAAATTAAAATTCCTTGCTATAGATGAACCTTGGAGGTTTGATTTTGTCTGCATAGCAGGAATAAATACATTTGGTGAGTTTTTCAGTAAATCCAGAAGCTGACTTCCATAGAGGGAGCAGGAAGGCTGAGTCAAGAGTCCCTTCCATGATTCTTGACCTGCTGGTCTTCCTGGCAGAGGGCTGCAGCATGTCTGACATGCAGCAACTTTGACATTATTTGACCTCCTGAAGAAAGGACCCATTATATCTTCACATCAGCTCCTATTTATTCCCCATGTCTCTGTTTCTTTCACAGGCCTCATTTTCCTTTCAGTGCCATAGAATTATCTTCAAGTCAACCTGGTCTTCTCAGTCCTCTCTGTCCAATAAATCACCTGCAAACTCTACTGTCCATATATTTATAAAAATACACTTCTTCTCTTATCATCTCCTGCTTTGTTTTGGTGCCGTAGATACAGTGTCTATGCCTGGCAGATGCCAGTAGGCATACAACAAATTTACAATGAGTGCTAAATCTCTGCTTTTGCAAACCCACTTAAAGCCGTATTATTTCTCACCTGTATTATTGGCTTGCAATGGGCTGCACACACTCTCTCTGCCTCCCCAATCTCAGTGGACCTAAAGTCAGCTGGCAGTGTGGCACAGCCAACTTCCTTGGTCAGTCTTAGGGGTCGATGATCTAGCTTCAGACTTACGGGTGTACTGCTAGGAGAGGGATGTGTATGTATGTAAGAAGCTGGGGTGGGTTCTGGTGATGGCAATGTAATTCTTCCATTACATTGGTACTCATTTGAACATCCTACTCTTAGAAATGCTAAAATATTAAAATAAAATTTGGGCGACCTGTACACGAAGATAATGATTTAAAAATCCTGTCTACCTCACTTTCACCCTTCATTTCGTTTGTGTCCTAATCAGTGACCTGAATTTTGCCTGCAAGTTTAACGTCTCTGTTCTCCATTAAGAGCTTCCATAATGGCGACTATCCTTTCTCACATTCTACTTTTAGCTTGCCTTGGTAATTAAATATGGGATTTTTTTTCTCTTTTCTGACTTAGAAACTCTTAGCAATTTAGAAAAATGCAAATGGCTAAAGGCACTTGGAAGGTTTATGGACTATAAGTGGTATCAAGGTTTCAGAAAATAAGTTAGGGGCTTTGTGTGCTAATTATGAGATATCGATGGGGTGGTGGTGAAAGAAGTTGTATGAATGAGGTATAGAAAGAAATTATAACAAAAACAAAAGTCATGGCTTCCACAAGCATCTCTCAAGAAATCATTGCTAAAGAATAGCTTCATGAGGTCCGTGAATGGCCCGACTGCTTTGAGGGGAGTGAATGTACACACAGAGGACTGGGTGGGGTAGGGGCCAGATCTTGATTTTAGTAAAACAATGCATCCGTCATATTTATGTTTGGTCTTACTAAACAGAACTCATGTAATTGTCCAAATTACTCCTTATTTTCCGACTATTCTATTACTTCAACTGTAGCTCCAACAAAACTGTACTACTTGTTGTTTTGACAAAATCTCTCGCTTTCCTGTCTTTCTGCCATTGCTTTTGGTACTCCTGACAGAACAGCAAGCCTCCCCCTCATGCAAACCATTTATATCTTTTGGGATTCTTCACATTTTTCAAATTCATCATAAATTCACTTTTTCATGAAGTCTTTTTATAATCAAATGTGATTTTTGTCCCTTCATGAATTTGCACAGCACTTTGTACCACCATTGCCTTCAGCTTCCTTTATCTTGTTCTAAAGTTATTGTCTGTTAATTTACTCAGTTAGATGAACTTTTTTGGTGCAGAGACAGTAACATTCACCTCTATAGTCCCCTTGGCTTGCATGCAAACAGTAAAGGAAAGGGATCTAGCATACAATCAAGAAATGTTTGTGAAATGAATCAATACTTCTTTTTTTCTTAATAGTAGGGGTGACTTCATAATGAACCTGACCTTAAGACTCCTGATAAGGAACCCAAGATTTGTTTTTAAAAGAAAGAAAAAGAAACACAAGATTATTATTGCTGAGGGGAGCATCTGTTATGGAAACTTCTCTGGAAAAGAGGTACATTAAGGAGAAGATACATTCAATCTGCCAGGAAATTAAGAAACTTCAAACATTTTGGATGATAGGTATTTCAATGAGTGCATATTTGAGATTTTTAAGTGTGTGTGTAGGATTTAAGGGGACAGGGTGCTGTCTCCGTCAAAAGAAAAAAATCCTCAAGTGCTTAAGGTATGGACTTAGAACAGACACACATTTTTGAATGAAGGGTATATGTTTGTTTAGTGTTGGGCCTTTCTGGCCCAGGGCAGGCAGAGGCAAACCAAGGCTGGGCAGGAGTCCAGGCCATTCAGAAAACAGAGGGCAGATGTCCCTGCTTTTCAGGTATTTTGAGGTCTTCCATGTGGTGGGTTACACCAGGGGGAAAAAAAAGGAAAACTTAAGTTGGGTTTAAGCTGGGTGAATGAGTTCATTGCATACTTTTCCTGTGTTGAAATGTTTTTGTTTTGTTTTGTTACTGAGACACAGGAAAATGACCAAAATGTAAATCTGCAATCTTAAATCATTGAGTGAGCTTGAAATAAAATGATCTTTCATGAGAACTTCCTTGCACAGTGCCCAAGGAAGGCACTTAATAGATTTTTTGAATACATGTGAATAGGGATATCAATTAATGTTATAATAACTATAAATGACACAAACTAGGAGAAACAATATTTAAATTTAATTGATCAAACCTTTTACCCTCCGGATAACCTTTGAACTATGTCACACTAAAATTGTTCCCTCTCTATGCTACACAGATGCCAGTAGCTGCTAAAATTGCAAAACTCAAAACAAATAAACACAAATAATGACCAAGAAAGAGAAAAGAAAACCAGAAGCCAAAATGATCTAAAATCTGGGTATTTGGTGCCTAGTGAAGAATTCCTTAACAACCTTTTTTTAAAGGGCTATTTAACTGATCTCCCTTGTCAATTGAAGAAGGTGATGCTAAGTCTTGAGTACCTTTAGATGTCCAGAGAGGTTTGTGTGCAGGGAACGTTTGTCATAGTCTTCGATGGTCCATGAAGGGTTCTTTTTTCTCTCTTCCATAGCTTCCTCCAAACTTGTGTCACCATATAGTGGGTTATTCTTCATAATTGATGACATGGATGTTGGGGGACTGTCAGTAGTGACAAGGCGCTCTGTACTGGATCCTCTAATTCGTTGAGCAGCAATGTTCTTCTTTTCTCTCTGTTAAGAGGCAAAGAAACAAGGCTTCTCTTAACAATGAGCCTTCTGATGGTAGACAATGCAACATGAGATAACTGTACCTGAAAATTTGCTGATTCTGCCTAGAAACCCAACAGATTAGGACAACAGATGAGAAAAAGAGTCTAGGATCTGGTTTGACATAGAAACCTACCATTAACTGAGTTCTTTCCTTGTGTGTAATCGTGATCAGCTTTAATAATCATTCATTAAAATGCTATTTTATAACTAGAGAGATAAAACACTACCTTTAATTCAAATACTAGAATTCTGAACAAAGCCAACTTTTTCCAGTTTATTTGCATTGAGATTTAATGACAGTTTACTTTCTCTGTGCATTCCATGACTTATAAAAATAATATTTAATATTGCTGTATTAATCCAGCAAAGTCTAAATTAAAAGACATTTTAGAGATATGCTTTGGCTTTCACAAATACTCTCTTAGTTCTCATTTCAGAAAGCTTTGAGGACTGGGCTAACATAGCCTCAAGACAGAGGCTATGTGTAACTTACCCTCTATATATGTCTACAGACCAGCTGGCTATTATATGGCTCTAATGTTGACTTTCAGAACTTTTAAAACTTTTTAAATTGAAGAATAATAAGAATGTAAATATGTACGTGTGATAAATATATAGCTCAACAAATTTTAACAAACCAAATAAGCCCAAGATTCAACACCCAGACCAGGAAACAGAACACTGTGAATATACCTCATGCTCCTTTGTAGTCACTATTCCTCCTTCTGCCCAAGGGTAATGAGAATCCCAAATTCTTACAACTTGGGTTGGTTTGGACTCAATTTGTATTTTATATAAATAAAATCATACAATGTGTGCTTTTCTGAGTCTGGCTTGAGTTTCAGATTTTTACTTTGTTTTGTTTTTTTTTCTTAGAACCGTACAGCTATCAGGAAGGTAGAAAATTTTGAGATTAAAATTTATTCCTTGGCCAAATACAAATTGAGAAGAAACAAAAAACTTGTAGAGTAATGCCTTACTTACATGGGGCATCAAGAGAGAAATTCTACATAAGTTAATTTTAGATAACTTAGGTTTAATCTTTAAAAACTGGTGGCCTATTTCCTTAATTTACAGCAATTTTTCAATAAATATGTTAAACATATTTTAGCCACCATAAACATAGAAGTTTCAATAGGAATTTTATTCTACTAAGTCATTATTTATGATCATCAATACCCTTGTGCTCAGCATCTATTGGGGTAAAGAGGTCACATTAAATATATATTATATAAGCTAAAGTTACAAACTAATATTACATATAGTTTCTTTTTGAAATGGCTGGTAGGTAAAAAATATCATCTACATAAAATCATTCACATTCTCTTTGGTGTTGGGTTTCCCTAACTTTCTTAATCCATGCATTTTTCACATACTTAGAGATCAGCTTAGGGAGCCTCTCTTACTTTAATAAGTTCTTGATCTGCTCAAAGTCAATTTATATTCTATAATACCAAAGTTTGCAATGAAATAATCAATCTTGTTGCCTTAGTATTTATGTTAAAGATGGACTACCTCTAAAGAATTGTTTTTTAATTGAGCAAAAAAAAATTTGATAAGAAATTTAGATTCTATGAGCTTAGCATAATTCTGACTCAGTTTTTTTCTTTATTACTAGAAATCTTTGATCACCTTTGAAGAAGGATAATTCTTTTGACATTGACAAATTGGCTTTGTCAGGTTATTTGTCTGCTAGCTATTGCTGACCTTCTTAAAGAAGAAAGCTCTATAAATGAGGAAAATACTGTTGTGGGGGTCAAAAAAATTACACACTCTATTACACTGTATGTAGACTTTAAAAAACCTAATATTTAAAGGATAGCAAAATAATCAGAGATATATTCTAAAAGAACATTTAAGCCCTTGTTTTTACGCCATATTTTGAAAATTTATTCTTGAACATGTTGCCATTCATTTTTGCACTGCATATCAATTTTATGTGAGGTATGTGTGAAGGAAAATTAAATTTTAAATTTTTTAAGAATTTAATGGCAGTATTGGTTTAATTAGTATTAAAAATATTAAATATGATTGAGTTTATTTGTATTTGGTATTTTTTTCAAATAGCTATAAGGAAAAAATTATTTATTTAACTCCAACCCTCCAGTCTATAAGAAAGAATACTTTTACCAGAGGAAGACTCAACAGAAATTCTATTATTTTAATTATAGGGACTCTAAAATTAATTACATTTCAAAATATTTATTTAAGAAAAGTAACACTTCAAAGCTCACCTAGACTTTTTTGTATTATGAATTACTTTTTCCACTTATCATGTATATACTTTAATCATTATGCCCTTTATGAGCAAGTAAACTATCATTCAATAAAAAGAGTGAGATATAATACATATTTGGACAAATAAAAATTAAGAGTACACAATTAATACACCATTAAAGAACGAACCTCTAAGTCAATTAAAAAATAATACTGATAACAGAAGAAAAGATTAAGATACAAGAAGGAATACTGAGAGAAAGGAAGAAAGAAAGAAAGAAAGAAAATTGATAAATGTATGTGTAAATCCAAGCAAGCTTTGATTTTATAAAATCAAAATAGATTTAAAACAGACATAATAATAATTATCACTAATTTGTGAGTTTTAAATTAAGAGAAATGAAAACACTGGGCAATAATAAGTTTAACACAGATATTTTTGGTTAGAGAATTTTAAGACATTATTTCAGTGAGGGGAAAGATATATTACTAAAAATTAGAGAAATAATGTATAGCTTCTAAATCTGTAGAGCAGTAGAAAAAAAAAAAAAAAGAAAGTTGATCAATCTTTAAGAAGACCAGAAAAATGAAATAAAGAATATAGGCAGAAAATCTGCAGAAAATAGAAAAATTTTATAAATAATCACATTAAATGTAAATGGACTAAATTCCCTATTTAAATGATGGAGATCATCAGATCAGATTTTAAAAATTAAATTAAATTGTATAATATTTACCAAAAAATGCCTAAAGTATAAGGACTCAGAATGAGAGTGAAAGAATGCAAAAAGATATACAAAGCAAATATAAGCAAGAAGAGCTGGGTGTTGTGGTGACTGGCTAAATGCTCACCAGTTTTTTTTCCCCTTTGCAAGTACAGAGGATGACTGCCTTTCCCAATCTGTTTTGAATTTAGGTTAGGGCCAGGTGTTTTATGGCCAATAATGTGTGGACAAAAGGAATAGAAACCACTTCCAAGCCTGCCCCTGAAATCGTCAAAATTTTTGGCTCACTTTTACTCACTTTTTTTTGAGGGGGTAACACTGTAAGCAAGACTTTTGAGATATAAAATGAAATAACTTGACACCCTGGGTCACTGCTTGGAAAGGAGCTGCCCCCAAAATTGATCTTCTGTTCCTTAGACTTTTCATGAATAAAAACATTTATTTTCATTTTTAGTTATTGATATTTTGTGGGGTATTTGTCATCACAATATAGACTAGGCTACCCTCCCTAATACAGAAAGTGATATTTTGAAATTATACAAATGTGTGGCATTGGCTTAGCAGTCAAGAAATGGAAGGGGATGAAAGTGATATCAGAAGCTGGAATAATGATTATTCATATTATACAGTGGAAAACACTTGGTAGCTGTGTCACCTGTGGTAATTTGGAAGGTAATCACCTTTAGGAGATATGCTTGCCAATAATCAGAACATTTACCTATTTATAATGATTTTACAAGAATTAGAGCATTGGTGTAATACAAGAAAAAGATGAGATCACAGAAAGAACTGGACAGTTTATAAGAAGAAATGAAAGACCAGAGATAGTCTAGAAATTTGATGCTTTTTAGTATTGACAATCTGACTGCAGACAACAAACAGAGAAACAGAATTATTTTTCAAAAGAAAGAAAAAGGATAAGAGCATTGAGCAATAAAGTCCAGTTAAATTTCTCAGCTGAATAAAGTGACTCACAGCAAAGATCATGTTCAGTGTGTGGTTTCACAACTATTATTTTAGACAGTCTCCAGGTGGTTGTCATTAAGCCAAAGGATAGAGAAGTAGAGGTAGAAAAGCAAAGCAATAAAGGTAATTTGAGATTTGTGTCTTCAAAAGAACTTTAGGTGTGTTTATTGAGATATAGAACTGACTGGAACTAAATAGATAAGAATATATTAATAGCTTACCAATTTTTGTAGGAAATTCATTACCAAAGAAACACCAAGATTAGACCTAAAAACTTGTGAATGTCTAAAATAAAAAAAAAAATACCAAAACCAAACAAAACAACAATAACCCTAGGTCCTCAAATATCCAAAAGTGGAAGTAAACTTTGAAGTCTATATGGCCTTGAAGGAGGACCCACTCTGGATAAGGCAAAAGGGAATGATGGACATCGGGATGCTTCCTAGAGGGTGGAGAACAGTGCATCAGGAGGTCCTCCCAAAAAGTAGAATCTGGGCCTAGTCAGTTTGCTCCACTTTCAAAGCAGGAGGTCTAAGCAAACTATTCCCAGTGGGAGCGTTCTCAGAATTACTTTGGAAAGGTGACTACTGTGTCTCTCGTTTTTCCCATTCAGAAAGGAAGACTTTAATGTAGTAATCCTATTCTTAGTCCAAGCAAGCTTGCAGGGTGGTATGGAGAGGGATGTCTCGTTGACCTTAGCATTAGTACTTCTTGGGGGAGAGTGAATGTGCTCTGTGTATGGGAAGTTGATTATACATATATAATGATATAAGATGTATCTTGTATATAAAATATACAAGATACATCTTATATACAAGATATCATACATAATTTATATATAAAGCCATTTCTTTGAAAAGACTAAACAGACTGAAAACATCTCTGGCAATACTGCTCGGGAAAAAACAATACAGACACAAATCCACCGAGTTAGAAATGTAAAGGGAGCATAAGAAGAGACACAGCAGAGATTAAGAAATAATAGAAAAATAATCTGAGCAACTTTAAAAGTTTATATGAAATTGGGCAATTTCCCGCATAATATAACTTACCAAACTTAATTAAGAATAAATAAAAAATATTAACAAACCTGAGATAATTTGACTTGTTGAATCAATAGTTTAAAATCTACTCAAAACACACACACATACACTTAAGAACAACATGCTAGAGAGTTTTGCAGTCAATTTCTACCACTCTTAAAACAGATAATTTCTATCTTAGTCAAATTCTTCCAGAAAATAGGAAAATAAGGAATACTCCCCAACTCATTTTATGAGGTTATTATAAACTCCAAATGAGGGCAGCAAGTAAAAGAAAATTATAAGCTAATTTCTCTTAAAACATAACTGCAAAAACTGTAAGTACAGTATTACTAAACAGAATCCTACAATATGTACAAATTATACATAACAGGATAAGAGAGATTTATACTAGAGAAAAATGTTATACGATGAGGATGGCTTAATATTAGAATATTAATGAAATCTACCACATTAACAGGAAAAACTCATCAAATTTTGCAACAGTTCAGAAAAAGATTTTTTAAATATTCAAACATATTTAAAGCAAACTCTCTTAGCAAACTAGGAATAGTAGGGAATTTTCTTAAGCTATCTAAGGGAACGGACCAAAACCTTCCTGAACACAGTTTACTTAATGGTAAAATACTAGAAGCATTTATTTTAGTTTCAGAATTAATACAAGGATGCCAGTCGCAACATCCATATAATATTGCCGTGGAAGCTCAAAGCAATGCAATAAGAATAGAAAAATAAATAAATAAAAGAAATAAAGGTTGTGAATAATGAAACAAAACAGCAAATGACATGATTACAGGGATATTTACAGGCAAAATAAAATAAGATATTTTAACATACTTCCTGAATTAAAATTCAATATATAATGATCAGTAACATACATGAGTAATACTCTATTATAAAACATGATTTCAAAGATACTATCCTCAAGAGCAATAAGTACTATAGGTATTTAGATTTAAACCGAACACCCTATATGCCAAACTTTTTTTGTGGAGAATTTTAATACATAACTGAAGGCCGTATGAAGAACTGAATAAATGGAAAGATATATCATGTTCATGGATTGGGACAATCAATGTCATAAAGGTTTCTATTTTCCCCATTTTGATCTATACATTCAGTGTAGATCAAAATCTTTATCATAATCCTAATGCAACAATGCATTTTGAGTGTATTTCATCTGTGGACAAACTTCCAGAAAATCAGCACCCCTCTGATCACAGTAATCCTTTTCTAAATTGATACAATGGTTATCTTTATAAAATACAGATTCAATTATGTGATTTTTTTGCTTAAAATTTTTCACTGATCCCTCAAAATTTTCGGGATAAAATTCAAAATCTTAGACAAAGCCAACAGACCCTCCATGGTGTGACCAGGCCCCTCTTAAACCTTATCTCCTGCCTTTCCCTACATATAACCAGGGCTCTAGAGTCCCACATATGGTATTGTAACATGTGTGTGTCTTTAATTTAGGACCTGAGGAATTTGGGTATGATCTGAAAGCAATATGGTAGGACAATTTGGGTATAGTTTCTGGAAGCATACCACCCAAGGCCAATTCTCTGACCCTATTGGAAATTTTATGAGCTACATAAAGTAAACATAAGTTGATAAATCATGTTCTGAACAACTTGATGATGTTGTCATCTACTTCCTCAATAATTTAAGCACCCACAAAGTCCCATATTGTCTCCCCAATATAAGCTTAAAAATGAGAGACTATTGTAAGTACAGGGCTGTTCTTTTCACAATAGTAAATAGGAGATTGAAAACAGAGACAGTCTTAGGAAGGCACGGCATGTGTTCAGACAGATAGTTAAGAAACACAGTTATACACAAAAACTTGAGATAAAAAGAAGAGACATTAGAATTTAAGGGAAAAAGAGAGCTATTGGACTGAAAAAGAGTGAAGAAACGTGATTAGGTAAATGATATTGTCTAGAAATCAAGGGAAGGGCAGCCTCTCACCCTTGGTCTTCCACTCTAGCTCACAGGTTTAGTCTGAAATGCTCCTGGTTTCTGAACTGATGTGATCTAAGCCAGGAAAACATATAACAAAGACATTAGTCTGAAAAGATTCCAAAGGGCATCCTCTAAACAGAAAATAAAGGCCCACCACAAGATCTGAAAAAACATATTTTATCACTTAAATTTTTTAAAAAATCAGCTTTTCCATTCTTTACCTTGTTTTATAAAGGGGTTGGCAGAAATATTTGGAATTTCTAAATGCCTTCATTAGAACATGCCCCAAATCATTTTAACAATCAGAAACATAATATTTGGGAGAATGTTTATTCATTGCACTGACATAAAATTTATTGTGAAGCTTCTTTATTTCTTTAGTGAAAGAATTTAAGAAGTATAAATATGGCAGAATCAAGTAATATCCACTTGTATGCTCTTCTTGAAAATATGGGGGACCTGAGTATCTACATAGATGGGGATTGATGATGTCTCTGGTTACTGACTTAACTGATGTCACTGCTTACTTTTCTAGATTATATAGTATTGCTTTTGTTCACAGAAAAATGGCTTAGAGAATTTCCTCTGAAAGTGGAATGTGAGTTTTAAAAAATAGAAGATAAATCATTGATATAAAAGTGATACTTATATTTAAGAATTCAACTTGATATTTGGGATCTAGGGAATTCCTGTTTTAACTGCCAAGTTACTCCCAATTTAAAGGTCATGTCTGTAGGTTAGGTCATATGACATTCCATGAAGTAGTCCCAAACACCATGCACCTTATTGGTGTGGGACCAAAGGATCACACTCAGGAGTGTGTGTGGATTTCATATGGTATCATATTTACTGCCTGGGTCAGCCACACAGCTTGACAGGCATATTGAGTACATCCCCCCAATCACTACCACCACCAGCACCCCACACACACACATGTCACCTCCATCCAAAACATCTATAAAATAATGAAATTGGAATTATCTGCTGTTTTCCAAAATGTAATAAAAGGATAACTTCAATGCATTTTGAAATATTGGTAAATAATAATACATACAAACTCTGCACATACTTCTTGCTCTCTTATAGAAAGCTCTGCCTCTCAATTGCTTTTACCTCATATTTCATTTGCTCCCACTTTTAAGGAAATATGTAAAATGAATATTATCCTAATTTTTGCAAGCGGAAATACTGAGGCATGGCCTGACTAAGGGTCATGATAGATGTCTCTCAAACTAGTTTACTGAGGATTTGAGAGAAGAAACCAAGTTTCTAATCTCTTCATTCCATATTCTTTCCATTGGCTTAATGACTCCCCAACTGAGAGAGGGTTTCAAATTAGGAACTATCTGGCATTTTCTACCTTACTTGTGCCTACAACTTTAATACACCAGGTGTATTCAGTGTCTTCTTCCAGTTATCATGACAACTATTTAGAACTTTTATATACCCATTTCTCTGAGATTTATTTTTTTTATCTAATGAATATATCAATCCTGGATTGTAAGATCCAGCAAAGGAGAGAAGAATTATTTATGGATGCATTGCAAAGTGAAGTAGTGAATGTAATTCTTGCTATTCATAGTTTGTGCCATGCCTACCTGATTACATGAATTTGTACTTGATTCACCACCCTACCTCTCCACTCCATGTATTATTTGGATAGCAAATTGGCCTTCATTCAGTCATTTAGTATTTCTTTGCAGGGTAAAAGAATAACTAAAGCAAGTTTATTTGAAGTTTATAATTATCAACAATGCATAGTCAAAGACCTATGAAGCAGAAATTTACCTCCTGGGTTTTTCCTTGAATAATTATTTTGACCCAAAGGAGCCTGTAGAAAAAGTTGGCTTTTAAAAATTTGCTTTTCATTTAGGTTTAGGAACAACCTTCAACAGAGTTTTAAATTGTGAAGTTCCACATGAAGGAAACAGATCAACTCTAGTACCAAACAAAAGATGTTAGATTGATATGTTCCAACCTCAAAAGAATTTATTGGATATGTTTTCTTAGACTAAACTTCATAGCATAGGAGAGCCAAGCTTTTCTGATTTTTGAATCATTTTATTCTATGATACAAACAATAAGGAAGAAAAAGGAGGAATTTCATTTCATTTAATTTAAAACTAAACAAAACACAAAACAACAACTATACCAGTGGATCAAAGGGCAGAAGGGTTTGAGGATTACAAAAGGGATTGATGCAAAATTCAAAAAATGCCAGTTGTCATAATAGGCTGCCTTATGATGGAAATAAATTAAAATCCTTATAGGTGGAGGAAACACTTACATAATCATTTGAATGTACTTGATTTTGAATGATCTCATGGTAAAGGTCCCGAGGAGCCCACAAACATACCACAAAGGAGTCACTTTACACCAGGACTCATGAGTAGCAACTGTTCTTAAAAGAAAACAAATTTCTGTTCAGGGAATTTGAACCACTCCAAAGGATTTAATGACTTGCAGGGGTTTGTAGGTCAGTCACATCTGTTCTGAAATGAAATGCTTCTTCCTGTTTCCAAATTGACTAACTCTTAACCCCATTAGCCTTCATGTCTTAAAACAAAGATTATTTGTGTTTCATTAGCTGTGCAACAGTCAGGGCCTTTATGTTTATTCCAGCAGATGGAAGTCATCACAGTTTTATTCTTCTCTTTCGGTCAGCAAAAAGAAAAAAGATGTAAAAGAAAAGCAAAAGAAATAAAATCTATGTTGGGTTTAAAGGTCTGATTGGTGTGTCTTGTATGCATGGACACATGTGGAAAATAAGAGTATCTATAACAACATTAATAGCTAGCCAGCACTTTTCAAAGGTGGAGAGTTCCCTGTATTTTTTTCTTCAATTACCAGGTTTCCATTGTTCTGCTGTCTGAATCTTCTGTGTATAAAATGAAAGGAAGCTGGCTTAACAGAGGCAGAAACAAGGTCTCCAGCTGTCTTAGAGGATCGTTTACACGCATGATGTAAGCTTCTGATGCTTTATGCTCAGACGACACTGAAAGATGGAGATGGGTCCCCCCCCAAAGCCTTATTTGCAAACGTCACAATTTGCTTGAAAAATTCTGAAGGAAAAAAGTAAAATGAGGGCTACATAATCCAAAATGAGGACAGGCTGAGAAGCTAGTGCTTGGAGGGGAATGAATGAATGAAAGAATTCACATATTTTATAAAGAGATTAGAGAAAGGCTCCTTTTGTTAAAGAAGAGAGAAAGACTATGTTGGAAGAGAGGGCACCCACCTTGGCTTCTGGTCCCTATAGCCTTCTTTCTGCACAAATGATGAAATGGCAGAGAGTGAGAAAGAAATAAGCCCCCCATCCCCGTATTTCTGAGCCCCCAGAGCTTACCTGTGAGTAGACAAGGTTTTGCCAGTGTTGTGCAGCAGGATAATTTCCACCCGGAAACCTCGCCAGACTGGCCTGAAGGAGGGCTGAGCTCATTAAAGACTTCACGTCAAGCTGCAGGAATTTGTCAGGATGGTTGTTATTTGGCAAAACAGAGAGATCCATGTCTCCCTTCACCTACAGTGGAAAACAAAGGCAGGGGAAGCTGCTCCTGTCAGACTTCTCCATTATTAATGAGCCAGAGGATGCTCCGACTGGCATCTGAAACCAGGTCTCTTAGCTGCACACAGAAGCCGCTCTCGAAATGACACATCAATGCACAGGACAAAGCAACAAAGCAGCACACTGCCTTACCTTTCACACACACACACACACGCACACACACATGCACGCACACACACGTACATTGAGGATATTTGAATGAAACAGATGTGTCTGCACTCATTAAAATCAATAGGATGACAAAATTAGATATGTGTAGCACTTAATGTCTCTCCATTCAGAGTTAGAAATAGCAATTTAAGGGGAACTATTGCTTTGATAAATGCTGCCAGCATTTCAGGGTTACAGTCCATAATTTGGAGCACAGGAAATAGTCACCTATAGAGAGACATCGCTTGATTTTTCTCTCTGAACGTTGCTGAGCTCACATAGCTGACTTGGCCCTGCCTACACAGCCTCACATGTGATACGCAGGATCATGTTTCTTCTCATGTTTTGACTCCCACAGCCTCAAACTCATGTGAAACCTAATCAAATTTAGCTTGTCAGCTATGTTCTGAGCAGGGAAATGGCAAGAATTCACTTTATAGTTTGCTACAGTCATTTAGAGCTCCAACCTACTTCCTTGACCCATTCACTCTCTGAGATCCCTTGGACTCTGTCCCTAACTGTAGATGCCTCTACAGTGTGCTTTGGTGTTCACGTAGCACATTTGGAACCAAAGGGAAACAGGGCTGCTGGCTTTGGATGACATGTTATCCTAAGTGAACTCATCTGCTGTTAAGAGAGCCAAGGTAAGACTAAGTCTACAGCCAGCTGCAGCCAGCCGGCGAGTGATGAGGACTTTAATGGAGATATGTTCTCTCCTTACAAGCCTCTCTGCTGTAGGCAACCCATACCTCTCACTGGGAAAGAGGGAGAGGAAGAGGAAACCTTCCTGCTTGCGAGAAGGTAAAGGATAGATACATCAGCAGTTTCTAAAAGACATAGGTTGTTATTTTTGCATCTCTATAAACCCCTCTAATTCAGCAGGAAGTTTTCCCTTCCAGGGGCAATGGGGTTACATGTGGAACGTATCAGCACTAGATTTCAGAAGAGTGCCATACAGCTTATAAGAAGCAGCAGCCAGGATGTTCTTGAATCAAGCAAGACACTAGAGAGTACTTACCTTCTTTATAGCAATAAACATGAGGGGGTGTGTTTTTAAAAATCTGCCCTACTTATGGTTGTAAAACTGAATAAGCAGTTAAAATTTTCTATAAGAAATTGTTGGACCCAAACTCTATCACCATTTTATGATATTTAAACTGTGTTTGGATGGTGTTATAAATACATTTGCTAAAGAAAGTAATAGGTCCTTCATAGTGATGGTTAATAACAAAACAGTTAAACCACAAGTGTTTTAAGAATCGAGTGTTTTATGTGTATGTGCATGTGCTTGGTACTTTCTGGATTTTTCTGACTGCTGCCAGAATATATCCAATGAACAAATTTCTCAGGCTGCTTTTCCTAAAAGATTCTTTGGGGAATAACACACATCTTCAAGAAGAACCTTACTTGTCTTTGGCTTTCTATACTGGCCAGTGGAGACACAGAACCTAGATCCAAATATATTAGATTAGGCTTTTTCCTTGGCCAAAGTATAAGGTAGGTGGAATGAGCCTCGGTTTTCCTTAGGCATCCTTCCCTTAGATTCCTCCGCCATGCTGTCTATGCCCAAAGGCTTCAATACTGTCTCTTTCCATTTACAAGTTTAGTCTCAGACTCTCCATTATCTCCCACCATCCTTTGTTTACCTTTACCCCAAAACTATCAGTTCTCATTTCTCACTGCTATCCGTGCAGGTGGCCTACATGGCTGACAAATCAGAAAATCAAGGTTTATCCCGCCTCTCCCTCTACTGCTCCCCCTCTACCCCCTGCACACAAACCAAACCTGTGCCCCCGCTCATGCCAGCTCTGCAGCCTGGAAATATTTTTTTTCTCATCTCTGGCTGTTGATCACCTCTTAACCATCCTTCATGGGCCATCACTGCTACCCAGCATTTCACAAAACCTTTATGCATTTTTCCCTAGGAGGTATGATTTTTCCCTCCTTTGAAACTTTACAGTGATTTATGTATATCCTCATCTTACCATCTTTTGTTTGATAATGTATTTCATACTTTTGTTCTAAGAGTCCCTATATTAGATGATACATTACAGAAGAGCAGCCCTATTGGATGGTCCCTTTCACATGGGCCATGTCTTAAGAGCCTAATGAATCCCTCTGCTCAATAAATAATGATTGCTGTTGTCTCTTCTAGTCTCTTAGGACTCAACTATGATCGTAAATTGATAATCCAATTAAATTTGATGAAAAATGGCTTTGTGCTCTCTTTTTCCATCTATGTTCTGACCAGGCTGAGTGAAAAAGGGATTCCATTGCCAAAAACAACTCCCTTTCTATATTCTCTTCTGGTAGTTTGCAATGCATAAACTCATATTGAAGACTATGTTCTGTTTCATTAACTCTAGCAACTTTCAAATTTATTTGATCACATAACACCTATCATTGTTTTCCTCTTAACTCTTAAAAAATAAAGTTACTTGAGAATAACTGGACAGATACTGGCTTAGGGTTTCTATTCCCTCACTCTCAATAATACCTTCATTCAAGAGTGACACAGAGTATAAATATGTATAAATAAAGAGTTATATTGGAGGGGAAATCTGGTGGAAATGTGGACATCTGAGGCCTCACAACCCTTACCGTGGAGGTAATTATTTGCTCTTTCTTTACAGCAATTTTTAAATAAAAGTATCATTTTCCCATGTACTGGTATCCAGGATTACGGTTTTTTGAACTACAAAGATTGGAAAAACAAAATTAAATACAGTTTCACTAGGCCAAAGTGTCTACATATTAATTTACTTTCTTTTAGTCTGTTCTTCTTTTTACTTTCTCTCTTCTCTCCCTTATTTCCTTCCTTTCTTTCTCTCTCTCTTTCTTCATTTGTCTGTCTTTCTACTCTCTTTCAAGATTTTACCCACTGAAATATCAGAAAATATTTCCAGCTGAAATGCCTGTACAGTGATCAGATGAGCAGTTGGGGCTTATCAAACTATCTGAGAGAGTTTGAAAATTATTTGGATAGTTATATAAATCCTTGTGCATCTATTATGAGACATCCTTAAAATTGGTGAACAAGAGAGGCTATCAGGATAATTGAATGCACAGAATTTATAGTCAGAGTAGCTGTATTGCATCTAACTGAATTGTGTTCTTAGGCAAGTTTCCTCAGCTAAAAAGTTAAGATATTAATAGTACCTTACAAGGTTGCTGTGCAGTTTAATATGCATAGTGGGTAACAGAATGCTCAGCATATATTATGCACTAAAAAGATTTGCTGTTATTTTAAGAGTGCATAAGCACATGGATTTTCATTTCAGTTATATCTGATATAAAGCAAACTGAAAAAATTAAAAATTAAAGTGAAATTAGCAATCTATACTTAAAAAGCCAACTACATTTCCCAGGATCCCCTTCCCTGTTTATTATGTATTAGAACTGGCCAAAAGAGGAACTCGCATGAAATTTTGAAGGCAAAATGGAAGCAGTGTCCATTCATCTGAAATTCTTTTTGCTGTTAGATGTGGGGACAGAGGCATATGTGCCTGGCAGATTCCAGCTGGACTTTGGTGTTTTAAGCTCCACACCCATCTCTTCTTTCCAACCGTTGGTCCTGTTGAGCAACAGAAAACTCAGATTCACTACCAGGTGTTTGGCTGTGGAACTATAAAGGAGGAAGCTGCATGGAGGCAATGATATCCCATGGACATCTTTGCAAACTACCCTTCATAACCATACTTAGCTCGCTGAGCCTGGCTGCTCAGATGGATCAGCTGGCAACTCCTCTGATCCTCCAAGTCCTCTTATAGCCCCTCAATCCCTCACCTCCTCCCACAGATGCGTGAGCTCAAATACATTATTCTATGACACTCCGACACTGCTCTGCTGACTGAACCAACAATTATTGGTACCAAAAGTGTTTCCAGGGAACAGAACTTTAAAAATAAAATGTGGAATTGCTTCTCTGATCTGACTAAATTTAAAGGCATTAGTGACCCTATTGTAGTAAGTGGGACCCAGGCCATCCATGGCATGCGGTGATTAAACATTCAAATTCTCATCTATAGTCACCTGCAGTAAAGTGCCTATAGATGGCAAGGGGCAGAGTTACTAAGTATCTACTATATCAGAACATTTTCATAGAAACAAAGAGAATAATGACTGTGGAGTTGACTCATTGCTTCTAAATGTGCTGAGGAACTTAGAGAAAGAAAATGATAAGATTAGGGATTTAAATTCACAGCTCAAAGTCTAAGTTGAGAACCAGAAAACTTCCATAACTTCCCTGAAATAAATCCTTTTTTAAAAAATATTTTTAATTTTTAAATTTACACAGAATAGTTATTAATATATGTATTTATGGGGTACATAGTGACATTTCAATATATAAAATGTATAGTGATAGATTAATTAGTATATCCAATCATATCAAATATTTATATTTTGTGTTGAGAATATTTAATATCCTCTCCTCTAGCTATTTGAAAATATATATTATTGTTAGCTATACTCATCCTACAGTGCTATAGAACACTAGAACTTATTCCTCCTATCTAGATGTAATTTTGTATTCTTAAACAAATCTCTCCTTATTCTCTTCTTCACCCTACCCTTCCTAGCCTCTAATAACCTCTGGTCTACTCCTTACTTCTATGAGATCAATGTTTTTTAGCTTCTGCATGTAAATAACAACATTTGGTGTTTAATATTCTGTTCCTGGCTTATTTCATCTAGCATAATGTCTTCAAGGCTCATCCACGTTGCCTAAAATGATAGGATTTTATTCATTTTTATGGCTGAATATTATTCCATTGTGTATATATACCACATTTTCTTTATCCATTCATCTGCTGTTGGACACTTGGGTTGATTCCACATCTTGGCTATTGTGAGCAATAAACGTGGGAGTGCAGATATCTCTTTGATACACCAATTTCCTTTTCTTTGGATAAATACCCAGTTGCAGGATTGCTGGATCAAATGGTAGTTCCATTTGTAGTTTTTTGGGGGATCTCATTCTGTTATCCATAGTGGCTGTACTAGTCTACATTCCCACCAATAGTGTATGACTTCCCTTTATGCATCCTTGCCAGCAATTTTTTTTTTGTCTTTTTGATAATAGTCATTCTAACTGGGATGAGATGATATCTCATTGTGGTTTTGTTTTGCATTTCCCTGATGATTACTGATATTGAGAATTTTTTTCATGTACCTGTTGGCCATTTGTATGTCTTCTTTTGGGAAATGTCTGTTGAGATCATTTGCCCATTTTTTAATTGGACTGATGTTTTTTGTTTCTGTTTTTATTTTTGTGCTATTGAGACATTTGAGTTCCTTGTATATTCTGGATATTAATCCCCTGTCAGATAAGTAATTGCAAATATTTTATCCCATTCTATAGGTTGTCTTTTGATTCTGATGATTGTTTCCTTTGCTGTACAGAGGCTTTTGGTTTGATATAATCCCATGTGTTTATTCTTACTTTTATTTCCTGTGCTTTTGAGGTTTTATTCGTAAAATATTTCCCCAGACCAATGTCTTGAAGCATTTCCTCTATGTTTTAATCTAGTAGTTTTATGGTTTCAGGTCTTACATTTAGATCTTTAATCCATTTTGAGTTGATTTTTATATAGGATGAGAGGTGGGAGCGTAGTTTCATTTTTCAGCATATGGATATCCAGTTTTCCGAGCACCATTTATTGAAGAGACTGTCCTTTCTCCAATTAATGTTCTTGGTACCTTTGTGAAAAATCACTTGGCTGTAGATATGTGGATTAATTTCTAGGTTCTCTATTCTGTTCCATTGGTTTATTTGGCTATTTTTATGCCAGTACCATGCTGTTTTGGTTACTATAGCTTTGTAGTGTATTTTGAAATCAGGCAGTGTTCAACTTTGTTCTTTTTGCTCAGGATTGCTTAGACTATTTGGTGTCTTCTGTGGTTCCGTACCAATTTTAGGGGTTTTTTTTCTATTTCTATGAAGAATGTCATTAATATTTTGATAGGGATTGCATTGAATCTGTAGGTTGCTTTAGGTAGTATTAACAATTTTAACAATATTTATTTTTCCAATCCTAGAACCTGAAATCTTTCCATTTTTTATGTCTTTTTCAATAAAATACTGCTAGGTATTTTATTTATTTTTGTAATTATTATAAATGAGATTGCTTTCTTAATTGTTCATGTATAGAAACAGTACTGATTTTGTATGTTGATTTTGTATCCTGCAACTCTGCTGAATTTGTTTATCAGTTATAAGAGTTGTTAGGTAGAGTCTTTAGGTTTTTCCTCTATATAAGATCATGTCCTCTACAAACAGGGACAATTTGACTTCCTACTTTCCAATTTGGATTCCCTTTATTTCTTTTTCTTGCCTAATTGTTCTGGCGAGGACTTCCAGTACTATGTTCAATAAGAGTAATAAGAGTGGGCATCTTTGTCTTGATCCAGTTCTTAGCAGAAAAGCTTTCAGCTTTTCCCCATTCAGTATGATGTTAGCCGTGGGTTTGTTACATATGCATGTACTGTGTTGAGTTACATCAACATAATAAAACCTCTTTAAAAGTACTGCTGATTTTCTTCAGGACCCATCTCTATCATATGTCATGTCTTCTAAGTTCATATCCAGACTCAAGTCCTGGAAGATCTAAGGGGAACATATAAAAAAGTGTGACTTGTAAGGTGGCACCATAAGGTAACAAAGGAATTGCAAGATTTTGTTCATTCATATTGACCATATTCAAATGTTTATTGAGGGTATTTGGATTGGGAAAGAAGGACTACAATGTTGGATTATCCTGATTTTTTTTTATATGGGTGTACTAATTAGAGGTTCTGTATTCAAGGTATTAGTTCATGTAACTGAGAATAATTCAAACAATTTGACTGAAAACTGGGCCCAATGATGGTCCACATTATATAAACTTGAGATGCCAGAACTTCCCTGCTATAATGTAATATAGAGGAAGGTATACAAATATTTAGGAAAATTGGTTTAATATGATAGATGTACTCAGCCACTTGTTAAATATGCCCCCCAAAAGGGTCAAGAGGGCATTCTCTTCACCAAAGCTTTGAAAAATACAGTAGTGAAGACAGCATTGGAATCCTTAAAGAACTCTATAGTGGCTATTTTCTGAAAGCCAGGAATGACATTGGGAAAATCTGCCATAGAACTGGTCATCTTGAACTTAATGAGGATAATAAATTTCAAATAGCCAGGAACCAAATAGCAGGATTTAAATTCCAGAGACCATGGGTGCGTGGTTACCATAAAGAACAACAGTCAAAGTAGTGGAGACAATTGGTATGGTCTGAATGTTGGTGTTTCCCCCAAATTCATATGTTGGAACCTAATACCCAATGTGATAGAACTAAGAGGTGGGGCCTTTAGGAGGTGATTGGGTCATGAGGGCAGAGCCCTCAGGAATGGAATTAGTGCCCTTATAAAAAGGCTTGAGGGAGCCTCCTTACCCCTTCTGCCATATGAGGACAAATAGAAGGCACCATTTATGATGAATAGGTCCTTATCAGACACCAAATATGCAAGTACCATAATCTTGGACTTTTGAGCCTCCAGAACTATGAGCAATAAATTTATGTTGTTTATAAATTACCCAGTCTAAGGTATTTTGTTGTAGCAGCCCAAATGGACTAGGACATGAATGGTTTGACATGCAAAGATTTTTGGTATTGGGCAATTGACCAGGGAGTTCTTATGAGTGAAATAAATAGGCATTCTACTAAAAATCTAACTTGATTTTTATAAGGATTATATCTCTATACTTAGTGATCAGAAGTCTGATTTGAATCACCACACCAAGGGATTGTATTCCTTTTCCTTTGATCAGTTTTCACAGTAGAGCTGGTTCACAGACCCAGAACTTGAATGAAGGAGAGGTCAGTTCTCATTGAGAAAGGTTGCTATTACACCATCCAAAATTCATACCATAAATCTACCTTCTAGTCTTCCCTCATACTGTCTCATAGTGGGCCCAAGAGTCACTGAACCCACCCACTCAAAATTATTTTCTTATCCTAGAAGGCATATTTGACATAGACATACTCATCAACTGACAGAACCCTTCCCACTTGTTGGTTCCATGATCTGTTGAATGAGGGCTTTTATGGTGGCAAGGCCAATGGAAGCCTTAGAACTGCCTTTCCATATTAAAATTGAAAACTAAATCAATACGGCATTCCTGGAAGTATTTGAGATTTTTTTCCACCATTAAGGGTAGGAAGGATGCAGGGGTAGTAAATTCTCATGCTTTTTGTTTGTCTGTGCAGAATTCTGGATTTTGGAGAGTTACATTGGATTATTACAAACTTAATCAGATGGTGCCTCCAATCAGGTGCTGCTCCAGATATATTACTGAAGCAAATGTATATATCCCCTGGAATCTGGCAAAATATTTTTAAAATAAATTTCTCAAAGACTATCAATAGCAGTTTGGTGTCACCCAGCAATTACTTTCATTCTACTACCTTAGGGCTATTATCAACTTTCTAGCCCACAGGGTCCACGATTTCCTTTATATTGTATAGGATATCATACTGGTAAAAACATCAATGATACCATGTTGATTGGACCCACTGAACAGGAAGTAGCTAATAATACTACACAAACATCTCAATAAGATACATGTGTGCTAGAAGGTATGAATTAAATCCCTGAAAATTTCAGGGACTTTACACCTTGATAAATTTTCTAGGAATTCAGTGTCATGTTGAGATATCTAAGGTGAAGGACAAGTTCCCGTCTCTGGCTCTTCCTAAGAAAGAGACACAAAGCCCAGTTGGGCTGTTGTGGTAATAGATACCTCATTTGGGAATGCTACTCTGCAACTTACTACTTAGTAACCCTAAAGACCTCCAGTTTCATGTAGTGCATAGAATAAGAGGAGCGTCTGTAATCAGTCAAGGATGCAATTGAAGTTGCTCTGCTATTTGGGCTATGTGGCACAGCAGATATGATGGTACTTGAAGAACTGGTGGCATATAAGGATCCTATATAGAACCTCTGGCAGGTGCCTACTAGTGAATCATAAGAGGTTTTTTTTTAGCATTTTGGAGCAAAGCTGTGTCATTCTCTACAAATAATTATTTTTGTTTTGAGAAAAAATTTACAGATTGCTTCTAGATCCTAGTAAAGCCTTATTGCTTGACAATAGGCCACCAAATTCCCAAGCAACCTGGACTGCCTATTATAAATTGGGTGATGTCTGATACACCAAGCCTGTGCACAGATTACCTGGGCAGAATACCACTCTATCACCAAGTATACAAGATTAGTCATGATCACATTCTGAGGCCATAAGTAACTTCCATGGGCAATTGGATCTGATTGTTAAGGGTCCTACTACTGCTACATTGCTTCCTTCTATCAACACATATCTAAAGTCTCACAAATCATTTCTTATCACTAGTTGGCTGAGATAGAAAACACTTGCGCCTGGTTTACTAATGGTTCTTCACAATATGCTGGCACAACCAAGAGTGGATAGCTGCAGCTATAGAACTGCACAGACGTGACCCTGAATGATATTAGTAAGGCAAATCCTCTCAATTAGAAAGAATTCAAGTTGTGCATCTGGCTGTTCATTTTGCCTGGAAGAAAAAATGGCCAGAGGTATGGATATGCACTAATTCATGGGCTGTGTCTAATGGTTTGGCAGTACTGGTAGGAACTTGGAAGAATCATGACTTGAATATCAGTGACAAAGAAGTTATGAGGAAAAGGTATGTGGATAGACCTCCTTGAATTGCTTATGTATTTATAATCCACTTGACTGTTCACCAAAGAGCACCCTCAGGAGAGAGGAATCTCAATCATCAGGTGGATAAGATGACATATTCTGTGGATGTTGGTGTCTTTTACCTACTTTTTCCCTTGACCAATGGGCTAAAGAACAAAGAGACAATGGCGGCAGGAGTGGAGATTATACTTGAGCTCAGCAACATTAACTTCTATTCACCAAGGCAAATCTGGCTAGTCACTGCTGAGGATGCAACCTAACAATAGCAGAGAAGACATTATGTCCTTGATATGGTATCATTCCATCAGAGGACCAACCCACCACTTTGATTATAGGTTGATTACATTAGAATGCTTCTATCCCAAAAGAGGCAGTGGCTTGTTCTTGCAGAAATAGTCACTTGCTCTGAAAATGGGTTTGCCTTCCCAGCCTCCAATGCTTCTGCCAAAAGACCATCTGTGTACTTAATGGATGTCTCATTCACTGTTGTGGCATTCCACACAACATTGTTTCTGTTCAGGGAACTCATTTACCACCAAATAAAACGTGGTGATGGGCTCCTGCTTGTGCAAATGTCTAGTATTACCATGCTTCTCATCACCCTAAAGCAGATGGCCTAAGAGAATGATACAACTTTTTTTTAAAAAAAGATTTAATCCGGCACCAGCTGGGTGAAAACACTTTGGAGGTCTGAAATAATATTCTCAGATATATGTGTCCTGAATCATCATCCATTATATTATGCTATTTCTACCTAGATTCATGGATTCAAGAGTCAAGGCATAGAATTGGGAGTGCCTCCTCTTACTATTTCAATATTCCCTTCTCCCACTCACCTACTATCTCACATAAGATTTGTTGATATTGTTTAATCTTCTATCTTAGCAATTAAATTGTAGGATTTACATAGTAAGGGACAATCTAGAAACAAAATGGCCCCAATATTAAAACAAGTTTATTAAAATGAAGGTAAAAAATATTAATGAGGAAAGTACAAAGAACTGTGAAGGTTTTGAGGTTTTAACCCACTTGCTACCTATCAAGTTAACCTGCCACATTTTCAGGGCAGAAGACACGAAACTTCTAGGTTAGAGACAAAGGACTTTATTACTCATAGCAATAGTAGTAGCCAGGGTATCAGTACTTTCTTGCATTGGTTCCCTGAGCTCCAATTCCCACAGGGTGTCATGAAGAGAGCCAAGTGACACCTGCACACGCATTGAGCCATATTATTAATATAAGAAAGAAACGCCAATTTTAGGGACCCTGAAACTTTTTATAATAAGGAGCATGTTTGACATTTGCCCCAAAGAGACACACTATTTCTATCTTCCAAGGCAGTTCGCTATATAAACATCCTTTAGAAGATACTCCATAACAAAAGTGGACTGTACCTTTACTTGCCAGACATGTGGAAACATGAGAAGTCTATGAAGAATTATCTCCCAACAGGAAGTTTCACATATTTTATTGAAAAATCTAAGAAATCATGTGAATCATGTACAATATTTTCTCACAAGAAACAATTTAATCTGACTTTTGAACGTTTCACAGAATTGTAAAACTTTTCAATTTTTAAAAGGAAAAAAACACAATGAAACTACCACAGTATTATATGCCTTTTGTTTTTCCTTGCTCCTAGGGAAAAGGCTGAAAAATATTTAGTAAATTTTCTCATTATGATTTGTGAGGCTAAGTATATTCTCTTCCATAAATCTGCTAAAAAGACATAAGGAAATGGGTGGATCAATGCTTTTTTTGTTTAAAATATTAAAAAAGCTAAAATCTAATAACATGTTAAAATAATACACATTTTTGTAAGATGTCTTCATTTCTAACGGTTTCTCTACACTATATCAACAGTGCAATGGTGATTCAGTGTAAATCATTACAGTGTTTCATTGTTACAATATTTGTGTTCAAGTACATGTTCATGAACATGATCAAAGTCTCCATTTTGACTTTTCTTTTCCATTATTAAAATAAGGTTATTAGTACAGCAGAATTTTTCCTATGGATGTTTCTAAATCTGAACCAAATTCATAATACATTCTCTAAACACCTGTTCAACTCAATGAGGTTTGTTATGTTTACACATCTCCTGCAGATTACAGAAAATGGGATAATTCTGCAGCAGGACACCAAAAAAAACAAAAATAATTTCTCTCTGTATATAACTAAACTATTATGCTAAGTTAGTATACATTCTGGATAACGCAATAATGTTGGTGGGGACAAAGTAGCACCTTAGAGACAGCCCTAACAAACAAACAAAATTTTTTTTTAAGTCTAATAATCTCTTTTTCCTTCTTCTTTTTATTAAGTTATTGGATCCAACTTATCTATTTATATAAAATTATTCATGAAGCCATATAGTATAAATCAAAAATGTTTGTATAGTCAAAACAAGCACCACATTGGATGTTTGGCAGGCAAAAAAAAATAAATTAATTTGATTAAATTATATGTAATCTGATAATATTTGGTCTGAGAAACATGCTAGTGTGTGTGTTTATAAATAAAGTAATTGCGAAGAGCCGTGAGCCAGCGAGTATGCTAGAGGTCAACTCTTCTGCTGCAGCCTTTGGGCATAGAAGTCCCTGCATGTCTCACAGCAGCGCTGATACCACCGCATGTCTTGACATAGGTTCTTTTCACGTATCACTCGGCAGTACACCGGCCACTGATCTCCCAGGCATTTGAAAGTCAGAGCAGCTGTGAAACAGAACATAGTGAGTTCAATATATGCAGATATCATAGATGTCATTAGTAGAAACAAATTTCAATCACTTTGACTCATTTATATTACCTTCTGGAACTTAAAAGACAAAGAGATACAAACACACACACACACACACACGCACTCTCTACAATAAAGCAGTAGAGTGAATGAATAATGTTCTTACTTATGTTTTTAGGCTTATTAAAGATAGAATTTTCAAATCCAATGTGTTATACTTTTAAGCTGCAATTTTGCAGCTTTCATGTAAGCTTCTTTTGGATTTTGGTAGAGAAGAATAAAAAGAAAACGAAATGTGCTCAATATATCCACCTTTATGGGGATGAAACTTAATAAGTAGTATTGTTATGTTTGAAATTACAAAGAAATAGAAAATTGAAAATATTCTCATATTTATTTCACATTCCTTGTTTCCCACACAGCAGGCACATGTAGGTGGAATATCTGGAGACAGTGATTTCCAGCTTCTGTAAAGTCAAAGCTGATCATCACAAGCCACTGAAATTTATAGCGATAGTTAAAGTGTTTGAAATAAGAACAGAGCACACAAAATTTGGTCATGTATTAGGTTATTAAGAATGAAATGTCCGATTTCCTTAAGTATTAAGTTTGACAGTAGATATCTCTGACATATCACTTTGACACTTCTTGTTTTATTTTTATTGTGAAGGTATATCCTCAGTCTTTCAAACACATGGCTTGGCTTGTGATTATGATTATCTTTGAAAGTTTATTTTATAGCAATTTATGTGAAACCATGGATAAGTCAAAAATTTGTGTTATTTTTGAGTATGAGTTCTGTTGTGGAACCAATGCAGCCCAGACAGCTTGAAATATTAACGAAGTCCTTGGGAAGGATGTGGCTAATGAACGCACAGTAATTTTGTCTTGAAGCTTGCCGTTCTTTGCTGTCATGACATAAAGGCAAACAATTTCTACACTGTATTGTTAAAACTGATGAAAAGTGGATTCTTTTTGACAGTCACATGTGTTCGGCACAATGGTTGGATAAAGAAGAATTGCCAAAACACAGTCTGAAACTGAATATTCATCAAAAAAAGCTAACGGTGTCTGTTTGGTGGTCCAGCACTGGTATTATCCACTACAGCTTCATGAAACCTGGTCAATCCATTACAGCGCATGTCTACTGCAACCAATTGGATGAAATAATGAGGATGCTTGGGATTAAGCAGCCAAGACTGGTCAATAGAGACAGGCCAATCCTCTTGCAAGACAACACTCAACCACATGTTGCACAAACAACGCTGTTCAAACTACAGCAGCTGGACTTGGAAACTCTCTGTCAACCACCGTATTCATCAGACCTTGCACCAACTGACTACCACTTCTTCCAGGCTTTGGACCACTTCTTGCAAGGAAAATATTCAGTTCTCAACATGCAGTGGGAAATGCCTTTTGCGATTGCATCGCCACTTGCATTCCAGGCTTCTTTGCTGCTGGCATACACAAGCTACCGTTAAGATGACAAAACTGTGTTGACAGTTTAGGCACATACTTTGATTAATTGTGCTGCTTCTTGTTTGAGATATACTAAACTACACTTTTGATTCAAAATCAGACATTTCATATTTAATGACCTAATAGATTTGGCCTCAGTTTTTCTGAAGAAATAGTGTGCTCAGGCATTTATAATGAAAATTAGTCCTGCAACAATTCTTTCTTCTGTCCATTCAAATGAATCATATTCTAATATGATTATTTTACTTTAAAAATCCTTAGATTTTTCAGCCATTGTGTTTCTGTGTTTTGGGGTATACCTTCAAGGAATAATAGAGAACATGCAATTTTAACAAAATTATTCTTGTAATCCATTATTTTCTGCCACAGATACTTCAAGGACTCCAAGTAATTGTTGGAGAAAGAGATCATGCTGTTATTGAATACATGGATTTAGTGCATCTGTTCTAGGATTGCTTACCATTTTGTCTTAATTAGTCTTATCCTACTTGAAATGATCATGTCTTAGAAATGTTAATTATTAATATTTGTATTGTAAAATAGAATTTTTGTATTTCCATGAAGAACCTAACTTTTCCATGTGATTGAATCTTATGCCTGGAAAAATACATATGACAGTGTAGTTCCTTGCATTTTGCTAATATTATTCCGTATGATTCAAATTGTTCCCCTGGAGATTATAAGCACAGGTTAAAACCAAAGATGTTAAACCTAAATTAACCCACTGATAGTCAGGTAGGAGTGCTGTTAGAAGCCACTAATTGCCACACAAATAAAGGCTAATTCATTCATTAATGTTTGTTATGCAAGGGCAGGCTATATCTACTTAAAATACATACTCTATTTCTTGATTATGGATTAGATTAAATGACAGGAATTGATAATACATATGAAAGCATTTAATAACATAAAAACTACATAAATATCAATACATTATTAGCATTTATTTTTTAGTTAATATTATATCCTCAAAAGTGAAAAAGAAAATGGTACCTCTTGTTCAGTGGTGTAAATCTATACATCCATTCTTCATGAAAGCCATTTTTTACTCTATGTCTCTCTACAAAGAATAATTTGCACCCAGAATCATAAAGGAGGCTATTAACCAGGAAGAGATCTAAGGCTTAGAATACAATCTCACCTTTCTGCAGACATTAACTTAATTGATAGTTCTGCCATGGGACTGGTACAATCCTAATATTTGGTTACATTCTTCAACTCTTTACAAAGTCAGCTTGGGTAGTCTGGCATTAGTATTTCCTGGACCTGGCTCTGAGTAGATACCTTCGTGAATCAAAGCAGTTTAGTCTTTAGAATTTTTTACCTACCTGACCATTTGGACTAAATGATACATAAATAGATTCACTTTAGTCAGAACCAAAATAATCAGCATTGGCTCACAACTCTCAAGCTTTAAAGTGATATGCAAAATAGAAGAAGCTGGCAGCATTTTTATGTTTCTCAAAAGCATTCCCTTTTTGGTCTGCTTACCTAGTCTGGGTGACGTTATGGTATTTACATTAATCTTCTCATTGCAGGGCTGAAGGTGGCATGGCCTGTATGCTGCAGGTTTTTCTGAAGAAAAACATTCATTTCCATGTCTTCCTGTGATCTTATGCATGCACTGGATAACACGGGACTGCATTCCTTTGCCACAGGTAATTGAGCACTAGAAGAGACGCAAAGTTTGTTAAAAAATCTTTTTGCTGTTTCCTTTTTCTAGGCTGTGAGCCACTTTCTCTACATATTTCTTAAAATTAAACATGAGGCACAGCATCCACAGTCAATGTAAAACATGGGTCATGATGCTCCTAACTTGGGCACAATGCTGTTAAGAACCTCCGGCCGACCTAAGGCAGAGCTTTGAACGACGAAGGACGTAGGAGAGTAAAGAAGGATAAAGTATGTTGGAGAATATGACTTGAAGGGAAAGAGAGTGAATGACACCAGTAATGCTCAGGCAGACGGTTTTCAAAAGTCTAACACATAGTTTACAACAAATAACTGGTTCATTATTATTTAATTTAATCATCAATGTTCAAGAGTCAGTACATGCCTGGTTGCAGAGCTGGATCCTTGTTACAATCTTTCAATCTACTAATCCATTGTATTTGCTCTGCCCTTAAAATGTTTATCAACAATATCAAGATCGTTCATTAACCCAATATGTTATTGAAATAACTGCTATTTCTTGGAAGATTAGATGACATCAGTATTAACATAGTAGAAATATCTGATAACCTGGACTTCTCTAATAAAATGTACTTTTAATGATTTCCTTGCATTTCACCTATATGATGTTTGTCTTCATATGTAAGATATTTTGCAAAGAAGAAGATATTTGATATAAAAGTCCTTTATTAGGGAAGTCTCTTGGTTTTATATATATATATCACTAGATTTAATTTGTGACACAAATACCTGATGCTAATTTGACTGAAAAAAATACAATTATTTTATGGTATCAGAATTATATGTAATAAAGGGAGTGTACTTATGTTTCTGCAAGTGATTGATTTACTAGCTATATGTTCTATATAAAAAAGATTTAGCCATATTTTGCTAAAGATGTTTATTAATCCCATTAGAATTATTTAAATGGATTGTCTTGATATATTATATTTTAATTAAAAATCGGTAAATATTTTCTGATTGTCACCTTTTAAATGTGTAGACATATGATTTTTAATGTTTAGTTTTTTCTCTGTATTCTACCAAGTCATTATTAAGATGCATTCTCTTTGCTGCCACTTCTTCCTTCATGACCATCATTGGTCCCCATCCTTTATTATAATTTTCACAAGAAGCATTCTGCATCCCTTATCACCTCAAGTCTAATCTACCATTGTTTGATTTTTCTTAGTCTTCAGCCTTCCAATGAGTATCACACATTAATTGAATATGTATTCTTTCAAAATTTATTTTTATATATACATATACTCTCCTTGGACAAAAACTTTGGTTATTGAGTTCACCATTGCCTACAAGATAAAGCCTAGGATACTACCATATCCAGGCTGGGAATTAGCTACCTCTTTAACTTTATTTTGCACCCAACTTTATTAAAAATCATTTCCTTTTTTTAGAAACTAATCATTTCCATGCAATTTCTATTCCCACTTCTACAACTGTGCTCACAGTATTACTCCTTTACTAAATACCTTGCCTCTTTTCAAACACAATCTCACATCCACCTCCTCCCTGGAGGCTTCCACATTATCCCAACTACCTACGAATATTTATGTAGTATTCACAGACCAAAGGATGTATCCATACACTGAGTCTATACTTCGGAAGCATGAGGATAGTTTTTTTTTTTTTTAAAATTACAGACTTTAAGGAATAGAATATCTAAATCAATAAACTCATGTGAAATTTGGGAATATGCATTTAAGAACATATCTAGGTGATTATGCTGTGCAGCCCAAGTTTGGAAACTACTGGCCAGGGTATGTGTTCTGTATTTAATATATACTAATTTGTACTGCTTTTTCTCTTTAAATAATCCTTTTAATGCATCTAGTTTGTCTCCTCAACTAGATGGTAAATTATATTAGATTCATTGTCATGTCATGTTCAATGAGAAAACCTACATTTCAGGTATGAAAATAGCTTACTATAGAATAATGGAATTTTACGTGCATGTCATGAACATGAATCTACAGATAACTTTCCAAGATCTTTTAAGATTTACTTTGTAAATATTTCTGCATAATACTTTTTGTATTTGATGAATTCTTAGCTTTCTGTAAATAACAGATCAAAGAACAACAACTAGGATGTTACATCCCTTTAAATTTGTGTTTTCCTCTTTAAGTTCTATAGGCTCTGAATGCTATTCAGTTCAATGTGGGCTTTATTATAATTTAAAACTGCTATAGGAGGACTGCTTGACATGGTCTTTCTCCCTTGAAAGGCTTAATCTCAATACCACTCTATACGATGGATATAATTATATAAATACAGACATCATGCTTCTTAGAAAAATATTTTCAAAAAAATGCAAAAGAGTTAAAGTAAAACTTTTAGGAATTAAGATTTTATGAAAAAATATTGCTCAGGTATCTATTCCTAAAATTTCTGTAGACATTGAAAACAATCACAGTATTTAAGAAATACTGGGACAGTTCTGGGTAAACTAGGACACATAGCCACCCTATCTACACACAACAGACTGTCAGATCCATGTATTAGACAATAAACACAAAGGAATGGACACAAGACATAGCCATTATATTCCAGGCATTATCGAATATGCTTTTATGTAGAATGTCTTGGTTATCTTCCTTATAACCTTAATAACTTTACAGATGGAAAGTGGAAAGTGAGAGGCACATAGAGCTTATTTTATTCATTCATCCAATGAATATGTACTGAAAGCAGCCAATGTGTCAAACACTGTTCTGGAGACTAGGATATACTAGTAAACAAAAGCGATAGGAACAAATGTCCTCCTGCTGCTTGCATTCCATTGGGGGAAGGAGGAGCAAGGAAATAGAGGAATAAAATACATTGTATTTTAGATGTTAACAGGTACTATAGAGAAAAACAAAGCTGGGGGAGAGGATGGGGAAAGATTGGGGTGGGGGGTTTTGCAATTCAAATGGGATGATCAGGGAAGGACTTATGGAGACGGTGACTTGCCCCGTAAGAAGGAGAGACAAACCTCAAATGAAAGTCTTTTGATTCCAAATATGATGTTCTTTCCACGATATGCACTGTATACTTTTTATTCAAACATCTGTGTGTTATGATATTCCAAATTGTTCCATAAGAAGGACGAATGAATGGAGTGGGGTGTGAACTCAGTGTTTCTTCAAATTCATTTTCAATGGCTCTCTCGCTCTTGCTCCCTCTCTCCCCTTTCTTTCTCCTTTCTCCCAGTCTTTCTTTCTAATAAATTTTAAATCTTGCTCTTCACACACGCATTAAATAAATTTAAATATATATACTTGAAACAAGGCAGGACTATAGACTTCCACTAAAGGACAAAATGCTAAAATGTCAACATCAATTTGCCAGCAACTAGACAGAAACACACGGTGTACCAGACAACTTGCCATTGATATTTCTTTCACAGGGAAAACTTCCTGACTAGAGTATTTTAACAAGAGAGCCTTGTATTGTCTGATAAATATTCTGTTCCCCAAACAGTTTAATATTACCCCAAAGGACCTTTGAAACAAAGCACCTCATGAATCAATTCCATGTACTATAAGTCTTTAATTCTAAACAGGAAATGCAATCATGATATCCCAGATTTACAAGAGTAAAAAGGAAGTAGTAATCTTTAGAGCAAACTTAAATAGCTTAGAAAATTGCTCACAATGATTTAGGAGTTAAACAGATTTTTTACAGAGACAACAAGGCACAAGGAAAATTGATATTGGTAATCCCTCCTCTACATCAAAAAATAAGCCCAAACTCTCTGAAAGGGGGATGTTTTATTTGTTTTATTGACTAGTGAATGTCATCATTTCAATATACCTAAGCAAATTATGATCTTCCATGCACTTGGGTATACATAATTTCAGCATAGATTTCTCTTAAAATGGAATTAATCTTTTCTCGCCCTGTGACCTTAATGACAAATTATATTATTTATACACTGTAGCTCACATGTCAAACGTTAAACATGATAAGAGAGACTTCCTCAATAAACAAACAGTTTAGATTATCAAAATGATTGGAGAAATGGTATAATAAATGAGAAGCTCAAAAATGTTAGCAAATCAACTTTGAAGATGAAGTAAAAGCCTTCAGAAGATGAAGCCTTTTACTTCATCTTTTGAAATGAGATATATGTTATCAAACTTTATTACCATTCCCATTCTCTAAAACTTAATTTTCTGCCATTACTTACTTTATTACCTGCCATTCTTATGCTAGCTAATAAGAGCTGACTGACTTTACTTTAACCTAAGAAAATTTCATCTAAATAAACTAACTGAAAGGGAAATAAATTGGGGAAGTATAAGTCATGTCCAAGTTTGTGGAAGTGTAGAATAGACGTTTACTTAACTCAGTTGTTCATATTTTTTCTAAAAATGACCAACGATGATCTGGTAATAGACACAGGCATGAACTCTTAGAAAGTTACTAAGTTAGGTGACAACACTGAATGTACAGGGTTTGGCAGTACTGATAAAGACAGTCTAATATGCTAGAATGATTTGGCAAATATATGGATTGGTCTAAATGCAAACAAATGAGGGGAGATAGAAATTTGTAGGAAGTAAAAACACACTAAAAATTTTAACAAATTCTTAACTGTGACATTATTATAGAAACAAAGGGACAAAATGAACTCTAAATGGCTGTGAAGTCCATTTCTTGCAAAAGGCAAGGTGTGAAATTCTTTCTTCTGTCACAAAAGACAAATGACTAGAGAGATACTACTGAAAAGTTAAATTGCAGGAAGAAACTGAATATGGAAATTTCACTCTTTGATATACTATTATTTATGACATTAATAGAAAGTGTTGCTAAAATCTTGGTTAACACTTTGAAAAGTAGGTGAACACCTTATAGAAGGTGCTCCAAGAATGGCTACTTATCTTGAGACATTTACCAATGTCACAGTTTCAGTTATGTTCAAGAGCAGTGAGTGTGTACTGTTGAATAACTGTGGCCTAATGAAATAAAGTTTTTCAGTCTAATCTGATGCATTTTAGGAACTGAGGATAATTAGGTCTAAATTAGCACAATGGTATAAAAATGTTTGTGACAGATCAAATGCTACAGAGCAGATATGAATGTACTCTGTTGCTGAATTTTTATTATTTCATATGGAAATATTCCCTTTATGATATAGTTGAATATGTTTATCAAGAGAACTTCATGTATTTTTTCCACAGTTTATATGAACACTATATGCTTTTTATAGTGTTTTATATGCACTAAATACCAGTGAATGATAGTAAACATGCTCTGAAATAAATTAAAATGAGTGAAACATGTTTGAATCAAAGCAAAGGGCTATACAAGCACCAATAAATAGCCATCTACAAATTTATAAAGTGCCCAAATGAGGCAAGAGAAGAGTCACTCATGATTTCAGTGGGTTCTTCAAGCTTGTCCATAGTACAACTCAAATCTACTTTTGTAAAGTATAAAATGATCTTTCTGTCATTAAAAATTCATGAATCATGTAGAAATTTATGCAATGCCTCATGGTATAACCTACCCATTATCAAATTCACCTAAGAACATTGTTGTCTTCTAGTACAAGAAGTAACCTATACACTTCTGGACAACTTAATTTCACTTAAGAACACTTTATAAATGGGATATTCATAAACACCTCTTAACTATTTTCCTATTTAGAGAGCAGACATTTATTCTTTCTACTGATCTGCATCTTGTGTTGCTTCTGAGATTCACTATACTATGCATCTTATAATTCTTCCTTTGTAAAAATTAAGATATCTTAATGTTTCTCAAGTGAATGTGAAAGGAAGAAGTATAAAAATCACAGTCCTAGAATTAATGTGTATGATAGAAGCTCTGACCCTTGGCATACAAGAGCTCAAAAGAAAAAAGAAATAAATATTTTATTGTCAGAATGAAATATTTCCCAAACTGACAATTTGAGATTTGATTTTGATCATACCGTTTTGAAAATATGCATTGAGATAATTACTAAATCTACTTAACTGATAAACAACTGTTGTTATAGAAAATATTCTATATTTGTCCATTAAGTGATAATTTGAGGTAATATGTGATTTTGAACATGGGGCTAAAAAAAGACTTCCATAACTGGCCACAGATATTGAGAATCCATGGTACATTTCTAAACTTTAAAAGTATTGGTTAAATGTTAATTTCTACTTTTCATTTCAGGACTTCAGAGTAGGCACATAAGCACTGTTTTGGTGCTAGCTAGTTATCTGTCACTCTGCATATATAAATTACTTACATTTGGGGACCATATGGAAGATTACAGTACAAGTAATTTGTAGATTTAGGTTATATAATCTACCAGTTTGTCAGTGAGTTTATGGAACTATTAATCTGTGCATTTTAAACAAAATCCTAAAGGAACCGTATAACTCTTCAAGCTGTAAATCCTATAAAAAGTCACTTAAACAATTCACCAAAAAGGCAGAAAACCCAATGGTAAAAATACCACTATAAGGTATTTATTTAAAGTTTTGTTAGATTTAAAAACCTAACTAAACTAACACTGGTATATTTTTTAAATTCCTTCAAAAAATAAACTTCAGTGTATTTAGGGGTTAAAAATAATAATTCTCACACTTGGCCAACACAGAGATTACCCGAGATTCCTTACTTCTAGACTGTGCCAAAGATATATATTTTGGAGAGAACGTGTATTCTCCCGGCCAACAGCTAAAGAAGGCTCTGTAATGCTTTGCTCATTTCCAGCTGGCCTCTGTAAGAAAAAGGAATTCCTAAATTAAGGGAAAATTGTCACTGGCAGAGCTCAAATGTTTTTTTCCCTCAAAAAATATAATAGATAATTTTACAGAACCTGATACAATCTATAATGATAAGTGCCAATCTGTAACAAGGGTAACAGCATTGACTTGGATAATTTGTCTTTAGGAATAAATGGATTATTCCAAAGTGGTTTAACAAGAGTGAAGTAGCATTCACAGCGGAGAGAGGACCTCATAAGGAAACCAAGCGATGACTTCTACTGGAAATTATTAGCGCAGCATTCCTATTCATTTATGTATATGTTTGGCAGTTCCATCTTTCGCTTTTTAATAAAGTGAGTGTGAAACAAGCATACTAAAGAACAAAAGTTAAGTTTGTTTTTAAAGATTTGCTATTTATTTTGGTCTGTGTTTCAGTGTCTTTTTTTAAAGTAACGTGTCTGTCTTATTTAACACATGAGTATTTGGAATTGAATCCATTACTAGAGATCAGATATCTGAGGGTGTTTTGTGTGTGTGATTAATTAATTCGTTTTTTGGATCTAAAGTTCAAACTCTTCTTGTCTTTTTGGTGAAAATGTTTGCACATAGATACAGGAAGTCAAGGAAATGTGTGTGATAAAATCAAACAGATTGCTTATAAATGATTCAGAGAGGACTGAACATGCTGTGAAAGAACTGTCAAAATAACCAAAAACATTTTTTATACGAAGTGTACATTGATCACCACTACAATGGAATAAAAAGAAAACATTTGCATTAAGAAGTAATCAATACACACAAAGTCTTGGGCAAACTTGCAATTCTGCTGCAGCTCAGCTCACAAATCACCAGGTATTGCTGAGGTGAAAAAAGTATATCAAGACATTTCTATCTTATTATCGTCATTCCAGTGAAACATCTTCCCACCAGAAAGAACTTTTTAGAATGACAGTGATTAAATTTCCTTTTCAAACAAAATACTTTTCAGATCTAGTCCGACAATTCTATGTCAAAACTGGATAAGATCTTTTTGTTGCCATGTAAGAGAGAGAAGTCTGTGTTTTTTGTTTGTTTTGTCTTAATAAATAAAATCTTGATTTAAAATAGCACAGAAAGCATTATATAGCTACTTTTATCTTATTTCAACTTCAAATAAACCACATATTTGCTAGCTCACAGAGAAAAATCTTAATTAGCTTTACTCTCACCCACTGCTTCTCTTCTAGGTTAGATAATTGCTAACCTGATGGTGAATATTTCAGCCAAATGGATTCAAGACGATAACAAAGCAGCCTGCCAGCTTCCTTGAAACTCAACCGTAAGTATCTTTTCTTGGCTCAAACATCATGATATTCAAATAAGGGCGTGTTTACTTTTTAAAAAATTGCATTTTCACGTTGTTTGACTTACCATACAGGAAAAGGTAAAGGGAGTCATATGACTACATAAAATTATATTGATTAGTTTAATTTTCCTGGAAAATATTAGTTAGTTATTAATTCCCTTGTTGTCAGATATATGAAATATCTTAGTTGTTATTGAATTAGAGTCTGAAAAATCAAATAGAACATGCTACAGAAGAAAAGAAATACCATGTTTGAATGTGTCATATTTTTTTTATGTACCTGAAGAAAAATAACTAGCAGTCATCTATCCAATAAATGTTTACTACATACAGTACAATGTTCTAGTTGCTGAGAGACATTTGTGAGAAGGGTAAAAGTGTTAAGTTATCCTTAATGAAATGGCAGCAATGTAAGACAATAAATAATTAATTGAAAAAAAACTAATGTAATCAGTAAGTGTCGAGGGGTTCTGAGGCCGTCATTTATTGGGGAAGACCTTTGAGAAATTAGGCACTTGAGCTGGTCCGGTCCTGGAGGGTTTGGATAGTTGGAAGAAACACATTGTAGGCAACGAGAACAGTATAAACAACGAAATGGAGATTGTAGAAGTAAAAACTGCTCAGGCCTGAGCTTAGTGGAAATGCTTGAGTTAATGAAAACGGTGAGGCAATTCTGAATAGGTAGGTTAGGTTACAATATGGAAAGTTTTGTGCCAGTTTATCTGGCAGTTGACAGTATAGTCAATGGTGATGCTCTGGAAGTTCTTAGGCTGTAGTAAAGAATAATGAAGCCATCTCTTGAAAGGGATGGCTCTGCAGAAGGAGACATCCGAAGGTAAGGAAACTATTACTCTAATCCTGGCGAAAGAATGAGAAGGGACCGCAGTATTATACTCAGAGTAAAGAGCAACTGAGGCAAAACCCTACTTATGAATAGAAGAATAAAAGTGTCAAGGACAGCTTCTAGCCTGGGGAGGTGGGGAGATGATTTTGACATTTTTTGAGAAAAACGAAACTGGGAGTGGGCTATAGCTTGAGGAAATAAAGTGAAGAATTTTGGTTTAAACATACAAAATTTGAAGAGCTATTGCAATGGCAATGGCACTGTCTTAGAGCAGTTGAAGTCTGAATTGAAACTAAAGATACTGGACCCCCTCACCTCCCTCAAATTCAGTCCTCATCTCAGTGAACATTCTTAAAAATACTTTTTTCTTCTGTTTCTCATGATTTTCCTCTCACTCATCTGAACGAGCCTTTTTCAGTTCTTTTTGTTTGCAGCTGCTGCTTCTCTTACACACCTTCAAAAGGGGCATCTCTCAGGCCGGCATCTTTTCTTCGCAGGCTACATTCCCTCCCCAGGCACAGTTGTACTTTAAAATTTTAAACACCATTTAGATGCTGATGACGCCAAAATTTTTATTTCCATCCCATACCTCTCCTCTGATCTGCCTACATCTAGTATTTAACTCTTTTTTGGGCACGTGAAATGTAGTCCAAAATAGAGTTCACAATCTTCCCTTTCAAACTTAATCCTTCTCCAGGGGTTTCTGTCTCATATCGTATTAATAGAACTATCATCCATACAAGTTGCTGAGGCCAGAAAACTAACCTGGGAGTTCTCCTTAACACCTCCCTCTTTCTCACCTCCTACTACGTATAATAAACCCCAGTTCTGTTCATTTTAACCTCATAAAAATTTCTCAAATTCAACCATTTCTCCCCATCCCCACTGATAACTACAATATAAATAACCAGCATTTATGTAGTTACTGCGTATGTGACACCATGCTAAGAACTATCCATGAATTATTTCATCTGAGCTCATTCACGTATCATAAGAGAAGATCCAGAATTCAAACCAGGGATATCTAACTCCATACGCTGAGCTATCTTACCTCTTCTAGTCCCAAGTCATCACCCCTCTCTAGAAACTCTACAGTATTCTTACAATATTTGCCTACATCCATAACGTCAATCATTCTCAATATTACAACCTGAAAAAAAGTAAGGATTAAAAAGTATGAGGAGTTTTAAAATTCCAGATAGAAATTGTAACAATTTGACAAAATTAAAAGTAATATATATAGCGACGGTAGAGCTATAAGTACAAAAGTTCCTTTCTTCCAATGTAATTCAAAGAAAGTGGCCTCTGTACATCTTTGCAGAAAATTTTTAATATGTATACAAAGAACATATGTACATAACCTTTGCTGACACTATATAACTTTTCTGCATGATATTTACTTACTTAATAGTAGGTCTTAGAGAAATTTTCTCATTGGTATGTATTTATTAATATCTACAAATATTTTTTAAAACCTACAGTAGTCCACCATTTAAATATAGTATCATGTTTTATGTAACTAGTTAATAGAAATATAGGTTGTTTCCAAATTTTTGTAGTCCTAAACAAGGCGACAATGATGAGAATCTTCATAAATATGGTTAGCAAATTAGATGAGAATGTCCATAAGGAAAATCTTTAGCAATGGAGTTGCTGAGTCAAAGAATGTGTACATTTATAAATGAGATTTTTTCACTTATCAAATTAGTAAATATTAAAAAAAGTCTGTTAACATTCAATCTTAGAAGTGGTATGGAGAAACATATGTGGAAGCAATTTGGCAGAGCTGAGTCGAGTCTGTCCTCTTGACACAGGGCTTTCTGCTTGCCCCATGATGACCTCAATCCACTTCTCTGTGTGTGTGTGTGGGCACACACGCATACATGCATTTACTTCTAAACATGTTTGTTGGTTTTATTTATTATGCTATATCAACTCATATATATTCTTTCCTATAGTATACAAGCTTATAGATGTATATTTTTCTAATCTATTCTGCTATTTGTGTTTTGTTTCCTAAGGTAGATCCTTTATTTTAAGTAGCTCAGAATACTTGTCCCTGGACTATGCACATCATTGACACTGGATTATTACTTTTGCTTGCACAGCTAGAGCATTTTAAAATGCAAAGAAACCTGTACTTACTTCGGTACATTTTACAAATGTGGGGTTTGAGGCTAGGGGGCCTAAGGAATTGCTCTTCTACAAACAATAAGATCAACGCTGGTCTGAATCCTGGAGGTTAGGATGCTGGAGGCCACCCAGTCATCCTGAAGCATAACCTCAAGGCCAGGGCCTGGGGCCCAGGGATCTGTTTGTTAAAGCAACTTTTTTTTTTTTGTTATTTTTTCTATCCAAAGACCTCATGTGTTGCCTTTCTAACTAGCTGCTCATTTGCATATTTTTTCTTGCATTTTAAATTTGTCTTTCTCCAGTTATCCTGGTTATCTGGTTATGTCTATCTGAGGATAGTCTCTGGTATTTGATGAACATATACTTCGCTATATCTAAGTAAAAAACATTCAATGCTAAGACTATTGCTTTTAATTTTGTAACATTCTTATCAAATTCCATTATATATTTTTTCATGTGAACCTGCCCCCATACCCCCCAAACACAGTCCTATTGAGGTTCAACATCACAAAAATGAGATTTGGCATGATTGATGCTCCATACTCTTATAAAGAATGTCAAGAGTATCACAATCACATTTATTTACTAAATTACTTTCAGATATGATTAGAAGATTAAATTATAGATTCCCTGGTATGCTGCATAAGAGCACTGATAGAAAGTATTACTTCAAGAGCCTAGTAGTTTTTCTAGGACCTATCAAGAAAGTATTGTTAAACCCTGTGGATTTTATTTTTTTAAATATTATTTCCCTTGTATTTTCCAATCTAAAGGACATTAAACACATGTTCTTATATCTGCATTTATTATTATATAGGTTTGTGTTATGTATTTTTACACATACATGCAGATTTTATATATACATAAGTGCAGAGAGAGACATAGTACTTCAGTCTCTTTAAATTATAAATTTTCTTTAGATAGAAGATATATACAGATATTATATGTGCCTCATTCTTTTTAAGCTAATATATTAATACTTCTGCTCTGTTCAATCATACTAGCCAAATGTACTTGATTATTTTCAGCAATTCAAACATTTTCAAAATTAAATTTTTAATTTTTTATATCTGATGGCAATAAATAAGACTATCAGGAGATTTTAAAAATAAAAAATGATAGTAATGCAAAAAATTTTCCCATTTTCTGGCAGTGCAAAGAGACAGAGACAAAACAATTTGATAGCCAATAGTTTGGGGATTTTCTGTGTGGCTTCTTCAGATGTAATGGTGTAGCAAGTTGTGTAAGTGCTCAGTGGATATAACTACACAAAAAAATAGAAAATCTTTCTTGAGGAAAGGGATCCTATTTATTATTGAGTCATTTCTTTGGTGTGAACAGTTTTCAAGGAAAATATAATGCAAAATATCCCTTCATAGGGATATCTTGGGATAGGTTTCTTTAATGTCCAAATGCTTGAAAACTAAGCCCACAATCTTTGATTTATTTAACTGATAGATCTGACAATGATAGTTTGCAGTGTGATCTTTTCAGATTTGTTTCTGGGTGCTTAAAGTTTGGCTGCTCAAGTTTTCCTGTCATTTATAATTACAAAAATTATAAGTAGTTATCTTTTTCAAATAGCAGATTTGTAGACATAATTAGAAAATAATTTTCAATAGAAATGCTAACCAGTTTCAAGAATAGTTCTCTAGATTATAGATAATTTGTTTGGTTTCAACCTAAAAATTTTCTCTGGGTAGAAAAAACATTTACATAACTAGTCTTTGAAATTTGAATAACCTAATGTGAGGTCACCCAAAGTGTATTGCGCTAAATAACAAACTAGCTACATCCTCTGCAAATGTGATCTTTGGTAAAAAGAAAAAAGAAAGAAATACTATAGTCTCCTCTTTGTGATTTACCAAATACAGAAGAATGTTAAAGGATATGAAAAATGCTACAGCAAAGATACTTGCTTATCTTTGTTTAATACCAGCATTTCTCATACATGAAGATCACATCCAAAGGAATGAGCTTTTCATGGAACAAAATTCTCAAAATGCAAGTCTAAAGAGTTCTTTAATTAATATGAATTTGGTCTTGTAAAAATGATCACATTCAGGTCTTTGGTATATGTCAGTTTTAGTAATGTATCTACTTGACGATGTATTTTCTCCATTATAGCAGTTCTCATTTTATCCATTTTTTTATTCTCTAGTTTCAGATAACACTTAACATTTCCTATTTTTACATTCTATTAGAGTATTTAATTTGGTTATTTACTGCTGCTGCTAAAGGGAAATCCTTCTAAAAAGGTATTGAGCGTCCCTCTACTAAACTGTAACAGCCTACTTCATTTAGTTGTGTTAAAATTAGGAAGCTATACATACCTTCACTTGGACTTTTCTAGTTTACTTTAACTGGGGTGGGGTATATGCCAGCATTGGGTCAGTCCAGACATATGGGAACCCATAGTCCTAAGATCCTACCCTGGATATGGGGCAGCAAGAAATCCCTCCTTTGGGATTTTTATATCTGGTGCTTTTTGTCCCTTTTGACAATGCAAGGACACTAGTTTACAGAGATGCATGATTAAAACACAGTGTCTAGTCATTTAGTTCATGGTATTTCTTGACTGCATCACACCAAGGTTTGTTTCTTTAAGTTTCCTTCAAAGACTGACTGACTTTCCTTCAGTGGAAAGACATGTCCTCAGTGATTAATCATAAGTTTCTACCAACTGTGATAAGTCACCATCACCACTGTCAATGTTAATTTTAAAGAGTGACAAGCTTGTGTGTAGAAAATAGAAGGCAGATGGTCAGGCCAAAGACCCTATGAGCCTAAACACCCTATTAATTTATTGAGAACTTCAAATTCACGTGCTCTGGCTCTGAAAGAATACACTACAACAAAAACTAAGAGATAAAATAATGTTTTCTTTGGGATATGTGATATAGTGCAAATCAAGCCACTTGTATTGACTGTTGGCCAATCTGGATATAGGTAAGGCTCAAAATGACAGGGTACTAAATTTTCTATTTGTCTTTGTAGACTTATTTTAAGTATGTTAGTAAAGAATGTTATTTGAATTTTTTGCTTCTTTGATCTTGCACTTTGTTTTAATTTAATAATTATACAATGGGAGAACACTTTAAGGTTATAATACTTGATTATCCAAAGCATAATGGTATCGTTTACTTGATTAATTTGTACATTCTATTTTTGAGCTTCTTTTTTAAAAAATTAGAGTGCTAACTACTTAAGAATAGGAACACTTATTTATCATAGTTATTACAGATTCATAGAACAATATGATCTATCAAGAAGATTTCAATAACATCAGTAATATGTGTGGTAAGAACATTATTTTTACTAGAAATAACCCAGATATATGCAGCTCTTTAGTTATAAAACTAAATTATTAATCAGTCAATACATTTTTTTAGCCAATACTTTATTTCTAGAGAAGATGCAAAAAAATTTATTGTAAAACATCATTTTGAAATATGTAACTACATGAAACTAGAAAATCTTCACTATGAGAATGACCTCAGAATAAGCAGAATTCCTGTTAATGTAAATGTAATTTTTATAGCTAGAAAGCATGTATTTAGGCTAATATATTTTCCCTATCCATTAGGAAGAATTACCTTAGTGTTAAGATTCTTCATTTATCTAATTCCTCTTCTATTCATTTGAATATGCTGAAAACAATTTTGGTTTCCTTTTGCAGGATAAATTAAAAATGACTTATTATACTGCAAGCTTTACATCTACAACTACTAAAAAAAAGATATACCCAACTTGCCATATACCTAAACTATCCAAAATTATTTACTGTGCTTCCAGCATTATTTTGTATTCTATAATCTCAAAAAGACTCATAAATCTCTTGTCCAAATATCTATTAATAATGTCATAATTTGACATGTGGCCAAAGCTATTAATTTCCTAGTATATTAAAGGACTGAATAAGTCTATAGAGTATGAATTGAATCTAAAAATAAACCAAGAATAATTAAGTGCAATTCCAAGTTGTCTTGTTTTTCATCAAAATTCAGTTGAATAAGTTTAAATCACTTATTAATACTACATGGAAAAGTTAACTCTATAAAAACTTCACAAAGAACCAAATTTTGTGTAACAGGTAGATAAAACAATACTCTTTCATTTGCTCCTCTACTGGCCTCTAATAATGAAAACTAGAAGTTGAGGAAGTTCAAATAAAGACAGAAAGGTCAAATTCAGACAGAAAATATGCCATTTCATAAACATAAGAGACTATGTTATTTTTCAAGTTAGTGTTCCATATTTAGGACAGCTTAAATGAGTGAATGCAGATTTATATTTCCAGGAAACATGTGGATCATGTTCTGTTCTCCCAGAAAAGAACCTAACGCCATATCTACAGCAGAGATACAGTCAGAACGTGGCATATAATTGTGTCAATAGTTAATGTAAGCCAGAGCAAAGCAGCCACATTGTGTGTGTCCTATTTTGCCAATGTTCTAGTATCAATGAAATAAACATGAGCATTATTTAACAAATGCTGCATTACATCTACTTAGAAATCAGAGTTAACAATTTTATAACAGATTTCTCTCTTTGAGTATACCTGGATCTATTTTTTTTTCCCCTCTCAAGCCCAGAGCAATTTTTCCACTGTTTACACAAAACCACCCAAAACATAAATGCTAGAAATCACGTAGGCTGATACAAATGCAGTGAACATAGTTTGAGGCATACACCATAGTTTTAGTCAGCCTCCGTCAGGCCAATATTACCTGTGCCCAATAGTGGTCAAGGAATCTTAGGCAGTGGGAGAAGCTGAGGAAATATTTTTCTTTTGATGCTCCTAGTGATCTATCTATCTATCTTATCAAGGGAGGAACAGATTTTCAGTGCTAGCCTTTATAGATTGTACATTGAATATTCCTGATTAAAGCCAATCTAAGGCTTAATTTTAAGTCCACTTCAGTATTGATGGTTTTAAAATATGAGGAGAATTTGAGTAAAACTGACAGATTAATTGACCTCAGAGGAGCACAAAAATCTACCCACATCTTGTTGTTATTCCTGTTCCAGGGACACAACTGATAAGAATAAGAGATTTATGTGTGTTCTCTGTCCCTGAATACTTTAATCACTGAAACTTAATAATCCTAGCATTATTCCTTTTCTCTGTAATTATTTTGGGATGGTCTTCATTTTAACATGAAAGTGATATCATAGAAGTACAAAAGGAGGGGTGAAATCAATAAAATTCACATGGAGCCACTGGTTTTAATTTGTGCACATGGTCATTTGAATCTGTGATGCTGAGACCTCCATCATTACAAAGAAGGAAAAAATGGCTTCAAGGAAAAGAGTAGACTTATATTCACATAAAGAGAGTTCTTAAAGAGAGAAAAGAAAAAGCGCAACTTACTGGATCTTCTAAATAAGCAAACAAAGAAACAAATAGGCCAGCAAAAAGAGCCAAAAGATAAGGAATAAAGAGGAATACAGTCATCCCTCGGTATATGCAGGGGATTGGTTCCAGGACCCGTTTATATGATAATCGTGAATACTCCAGTCTCACTATCAGCCCTGTGGAACCCTCATAGATGAAAAATTGGCCCTACATATAAGTGGGTTTGGCAACCCAGAATACTGTATTTACCATCTGTGTTTGGTTGAAAAATATCTGCATATAAGTGGACCCGTGCAGTTCAAAACACAAGTTGTTCAAGGGTCACCTGTATTTATTGGAACTATCCATTTCTGTCCTCAGTCAAAAGGCTATGTTCTAGTTGGGTAGCTGTATAGTAACATAACAAAACCAATGAAAAGTAATTCTATCCAAGTAAATTAAAGAGCTGCACATACATATAATTGTGGTAAATTCGAAAAATATATTTTTTCTGATTTAGCGTAAAAAAGCAAAATCAATGTTCTTTATGATCTCCTCAGTTAATTTGGCTCTGTTTAAGATTTAACCAGAGGCCACATAACAGGCACATTTTACTAATCAAAAGTAATAGTATTTGTCATGCAAGTAGAATTTGTTAGCCATCTTTCCACATGCAGCAATGTATGAGCTTCCAGTTCTGTCACACATTACAATAAAACCTGAATCTTCTGTTTTTTTCAATTACATCTTTTGGGTTTTATAGTTAACTGGGGGTTAACAACATCCAACATTTAAAATATTTATATTTATCATCAAAGTTGGAAAATTTAGCTCATCTATTCTAGTAGTTTTCATTTAAAACCAGAATTGGTTCATTTAAAGAAAATGTACAGAATTTCACTAGTCAAAAGTAACAAATGAGTTCCTACAATGGGAAGGGAATAATAGGTGATCTTCCCTACTACCCTCTACCCTTTTGCTGGTACTTTTTCTACTTCCTTATCCTATGCTATACCTTCAGTGCTGAATGAAAAGTTAAGATACATATAGCTTGAAAACTGGTCCATTTTCCTGACTTTACTCATACAGAAACAAAGACACAAAGGCATTCACTGGCTTAACCAATTGACTCATCTAGGACGCAAAGAGGGAGTTGAAACTGTCCCCTGTATTGCTTGACTCCCAAGCCTATCATTCTACTCTATTTTATCTCTCTTAGAATTAGGGAAGCAAATCCAGAACATAACAGAAATTAGCTGTGGTTAATATGGAATCCTCTGCTGCCTCAAAGTTTTTTACTCTGAAACGTGAAGTTTCCTTATATGGTTCGCCAGTCAAAAGCTGCACACATTGAGCTGAATATTTCTTACTTCTGTATCTGGGATTGATTGACATTGTTTACAAATGAGTCCCCATGTGAAATTTGAATGTTGTAAATAGTGGAAAGAGAGTATAGTTTACTGAGAACTCAGATGCAATGTTAATATGCAAACTTTTGTTAGGGAGAAAAGGCATAAATCATCACAAGAAAACAGATTAGATACAAAATATCATGGATTTTACTTAGGGCAACACTGGAAAAATGGGATAATATCTTGAAAATATTTCTTCCAGAATGTCCTTAGGGTTATTTATGAAAAATTATCATGCTCCCATCATGCCCCAGTGGACACATTTTTTCTTTCATTTATGAAATAAAGGAGAAGGAGAGAGGATTTATTATGTCTCATCTAAAGCATTATGTCCATCTGAGCATGGAACTAAGCCCTAGAGTTTTTTGATTCCATGATAATAAGTATATAATATCACAGCTGACTGTAGGATCATTTGATTAATACTTGTATTTCTGAAAACTAGTATGTGAGAGCTATTTTCACCCAGATAGGATCAGAATTTTATCTGAAAACATGGAGTTTATTAATACTTCATAAAATGAATATGTTAGATATTTTCTACAGCCCAATTATATGAGGCTCTACTTTATTCACACGAATTTTAAGTAAGCATACTATTATTATGAATTAAGCTTACTGTTCACTTGCCAAATAAATTGTGTACACTTAATTTAATCAAAAGATTTCAAGAATTCTGTTTCTTTCCATTTCTACTATATGCAACCCAAAAAATTGGTGGGAAAAAGACTGCCTTTTACCTATTAAGATGCAAGTTCCCTTTGTTTGGTTCCACTGCTATAATTCAAAATTATATTTGAATTTACTTATCTCAAAATATCCTATTTATTAGATGAATTTTAGGTGAAAATATTCTGAGAAAGAACTATATCAACAAAAACTGGCAATGACACAATAGCTACTATTTTTTGAGAGCTCCTTTCTCAAGCATGGTGCTAAGCGCTTTATACATTTTATCTTAAGTAATTTTTAACACAGTTCTATAGAGATCATGATCACTGACAGACAGCTAGGATTTCAACATGGATGTGGTACATAATACTCCACATCCTACGAGCTCTATCTCTACTCTCTATTCCTCCTAAACTCTGTTCGGTGTGGTCATAGTACCATGTTGCAGGGCCATGAGGACATTACTGAAACCTGTTACTGAGAATATTCAGAGTCTCACCTTAGACCAGTCACCCATTCGCCACACATAGCACTTTGAATAATCCTCACAGTCCTCAGCCTCCCTGGGTCTGGTGGAGAGGACACATTTCTTTCTTGGGTTAGTACACCTCACTGTCCGATGACGTACACCTTTGCCACACTTGACCGAGCACTGGAAAATAACATCAGCGGGATTAGATAAAGTTGGTGATTAGGAGATATAGACTAAATATTCAATAAGGTTAAGTATTGGTCTCTAATCATCCGTCATAAGCCCACCAGCCATATAAAAGCCAGGTAAATTAATAAAGAATAAGTTTAAGGCTAAACACCAGTATCAGAGGCCAGTTGGAGCTTAAGGCAGTACTGGAGATAATTGGTTTCAGGAATGACTGAAACATTATTATGGACTGTATTATAACACAGAGATTAAAGAAAGACAACAACAATGATCCAAATGTAAATTACTAAAATGTGATTGATATAAAATTTTTAATATAATTATGTAAAGAAATCCATGTTATCTTTGATAAAATTTACCTTTTTTTTAAAGCCTGAAGAAATGTTTGTGAAAAATAACAAATTTTCACAGGCTATCATTTCTCAAAAACATTTCTTAAAGCTAAAATAGAGAAAAACCTTAGAAAAAATAAAATGAAGAATTTCTTAACAGAATTATATACCCCCAGAAATCACCATCCTGTATGGATTGAAAATGTAATCTGGTTCAAAAGTAGTTTAGTTAATTTAATAAGTAATTGATGTATGATGGATGATGGTGACATAATAGATCGAAGCACATATGTATATTCCACCAATCTTTTCTAGGTTCAATTTACTCTCCCATTTATATTTATCCTCCATATTGTGGAATATGCATAAAGCATCTCTGTTTTCCAAAGGCAGGCATCACTGGCTACCCAGACACGGGGACCGAAACTACACAGGGTGAGAGTCAGGGTGTATCAGATATTGCAAAACTTTAATATCCAATTTATGTTTGTGTCTAGAAAAGGTCCAAAGGAGTTGCAGTGTACATTTAGCAATAATGTTGTATAGGAATAAGGATGTTGATTCCCAAATCATTGCTCCAAGCCACAATGAGAGGAGAAGCTGAGCTCACAGCCCCGCTCACATCAGTAGGCTTTGGCAACAGTTGTGTTTCTGAAAACTTGAGCATGGAACTAATGACATTTTAAATAATCACATTATGATTTGTCATTTTAATATTTATATTTTTACTTTTTGCAATTGAAACTATCCCTGCTTGATAAAATCAAGTTTTAAATTAAATCAAAACAAGAGAGACATTTTTTAATGGGCATATTGCATCATGATATGTAATTTCTCTCAGCTGGTGCCAAAAATCTGTATAGCGGAATATTTCTGACCAATTTCCTCCTGAAGAGTTGGCAAAAATGTTATGGTTGTGCTGGGGTCAGGGCATTTTGTTTCTCTAATGCTCATATGAATCTTCTTTCTAGATTGAACTGATTGATTTAGATATAAAATATGATATGGCATTCATTTTCAAAAGTATACATTATAAATGAACAAGAATCCATTAAACAGCAAGGTATAGTCCAGAAAAGTAAGAGAATAGAAAGTTGGGCTACTTGCTAATGTGCTTTTTGAGGGGGTTGGGTTATTTGAAGAACATTTAGAAACTATATTATCTCAACCACTTTATCCTAATTTTCAAAAGAGTGGCTACTTACTGTAACATAGCATTTTTTAAATTATCATTTTTACATTCGATCTAATACTCTGAAATTAAGAAGATGGATGTTTTTGCTCTGTGTGTGTAGGTGTGTCTTTGCACATGTGTATGAGTATATAAGTATGTTTGTGTGGGTATATGCACCCACACACTCACCTAAAATGCTTCAGGGCTGTTGGTATACACAAGCAATGAGTGGCTTTTATTATGATGCAAAGAGATGCATCATGATAAAAGAAAATAAATCACTATGGTTTGGCATGGAACACACACTGTAGGTTACAAGCTAGCGGGGTTGGGCATTTGTGGGGTGCAGTGAGTTAGAGAACCTTGGATTCAGATCCCAGCTCTGTCACTTAGGTAGGACTTAGGGTAAGCTATTTAAGTTCTCTGAACTATATTACCCTCAGTTATAAAATGGTGAAATTTAAATTTCTTGCATTGATTATTAAATATAAATAATAGACTAAATATGAAGTAAAAACACTTCATGCTCACATAAAATAATTTTTATATGTTAATTTCCTTTCTCCTTTCCCTTTTAAATGTTCATGGATAGGTGATGAGCCAAATGTGTATTTTAATGTGTGCCCACTTAAGAGTATACTCATAATATATATTATTAAAAAAGCAGAATGCTAAAATATATATAAAATACACTCTTGCTTATGTTATAATATTTATGGATTAAAGAGTAAATATTTTTGTCTTTTTCTATTTTCAAAATTATTTATAAGTGTATTCCTTTTATTATCAGCAAAATTACTAGGTAGTATAGAAAGATGCCAACTGCAATGCAGAGAGATTCCGGACATGATGCAACTTGACCTGTATAAGTTAAGAGTCAGAGACGGACCAGGGGAAAAAATGGGGTGTGTATGTACCTCAGACCACACTCCTGCCTCCCACACAGTCATGCAGTCCTGGCCCTCACAGCGCTGGGCAGAGGCAGGCTTTGGCCCCGTGCAGTCCCTCTCCCGGGCTCTAATCAGAGTCCCATTGCTCAGTTGTTGGGTACATGCCACTTGTCTGCTCTGCATCCCTTTTCCACAAGTTCGTGAACAGGAGGTCCATTCTGTCATCATCCACCTAAAAGCAAAGCAAGAGTCACTGGAAACAAGTTAAAAGATACCTACCTACCATACACCTTGGTATGTTTAGAGTTTGCAGAATGTTACACAGTAACTTTATACTTTTTTTTTTTTACTAACATCATAGTTTTCTCCAAGACATCCATGCTTTCTATTCCTTGAATGCTCCATATTTCTTTTTGTTTTTTTATTTCAAAAGATTTAGGGGGTACAAGTTGAATTCTGTTACATGTACATATTGTATAATGATGAAGTCTGGGCTTTTAGTGTACCCATCAGCCAGATAGTGTATATTTTTCAGCCTCTGTATTTCTTATCTCAGAGCCTTGTTCTTATCAGAATCTCAAAGTATCTATCAGATTCTGTCCATGTCACATGCTGCCTTTTACTACTCATCGTATGCCCATATTTAGGTACATTGTAAGTATAAATTTGCTAATATCCAGGAATTATTCCTGTTATTTGCAGTTTAAATCTTCACAATAGCCCCATGTTTAGGTACCACAACTATCATGGCCATTTACAGAAAGGGAAACTGAGGCATACAGAGGTTTAGTAACTTACCAAAGGTCACAAGACTGTGGAGCCAGGAATTGAAATGAGGCTGTAGACTACCTCATAATGAGAGATGTGCAGGTATTAGTAAGGTAACAGAAGCCTGTTACTGAGAATCCCCTCTTGCCTAGATGAAACAATCACCAAGGCATTATGCTTATCCCTGGCAACAAGACTTCTGTGACTGGGATCTATCCTTCCAGATAGAGCTAAATACACTTCTTTAGCCTAGCTGCTATCTAGCTGTGATGTGATCATAGACATTGGAGTGACAGACACAGGGCCAAACTTAAAGTGACCCCATTTTATAGGACCTCAGGACTCCAATATTAGTCTTTGACTTCACTGATTCAATCACTCATCTAATACATATGTATTTTAATACATAGGTGGAAATCTTATTTTTTCCCCAAATAATCATTAGGGCAGTGATACGTATCTAATGTCACTTCATTTTAATGAATTAGGATCTACCCTAAGGACCACTAATTTAAACACCTCCCCAGATTTATTTAGGAAAGAACCAAGAATTATGCCAGAAAAGTGCTTGCTAAAATTTGATATTTGTATGATCCCTGTCAATAAAAATCCTTCTTATATTTCCCATTCCTTGGACAATCTTATAGGGGGACCCAAACTAAACCATCTGCACAGTCCTATTTCAGCACAGTACAGGGCAGTCAGAAGCCCTGGGTTATTGTGGGTACATTACTAGCTGTGAATATTTTTGAAATAATACTTAATAGCTGTAAATTCCTATTGTCTCATTTATAAAAGGGTTTGTTATTATATTCCCTGACATACAATAGCACTCAGCATATAGTATATAATATATATTGCAGTATATTTAAAATGATTTATACTTGTTCATATATTTTTCTAGCTTCATCTCCAACTTGTTTGAAAAATAAACCATATACTGAGCATGCTCCCCAAACATTTTCTATTTCACCCCATGGCATTGTTTACATAGTATCCTCTGCCTAGTTTCTTGACAGTCAGCTCCAAGCCCCTCCCAACTAGAAGGACTTCTCCAACTAACCAACAGAGATTGATCTTTCCTCCACCCTGTCACCTAGCTAGTAGCACTCACATGACTTATAGATACTCCCTAGGAAAGTAAACAGGCTTAAAGACTACATAGTGAATTTGGCCTTCTTTCCCTTTTTAGTATATAAGTTCCTCAAAGGCATAGATCAATGCTTTGTTCTTTTTTGCATCCATAACAGTTTCTACATAATAGCTTTTCATTAAATGTTTCTTGAAATGGAATTTATGTTTCTCTCTGTTTTACAGAAATAACCTCAATTATTCCAAATTTACCTAAGCCCAAATATGCCTAGCAATGATCCACATTTGGAGGGGTGACATCCTCTTGCAGCCTAGTTTTCTCATCTGTAAAATAGTTTAATTATAAACAATTTTATGCTTCTATTTCTGAAAAAGGAAAAACTTCCACATTAACATTGGTATTCCAGTATTGACCCTTCCAAGGTTCTTGTTTGCTTGTCTATCAAATATAATAGAGACCTATCATTTTGCTCTGGAGTTCCCTAGGATTTTTCCTAATGTGGATATTTATCTTCCAAATGTAGTTTAGGTCATGCTTCATATTCTGTGCAAGATCATCCAGGAAGTAATCACAATTTAAATCCATCTATGTATGTTTACTTCCAAATTTGGAACCCAGAAGCCACTACTAGGAAGTATTTGCAATTTCATAGAATTTCATATTTTTAAGTAAAACAAGATTTTGAGGTCCTTAATATAATTATAAAAGTTACTTTGTCTATTCCTTGTGAAAACTGCTCAAAATAAGAACTAAAATGTCAAATGTATCCTAATGAGATAAAATATTTTTATATTTTAGAATTTATCTAATTTGGAATTATCTCATTTCCTTATTTCTAAGATGCCCACTTCTCACAAAGCTAGTTACTACTACATCAGTCTACTTTATATTTGGCACATGGAATGCTATTAGGCCATTTGACTTTTTCAATAAATGTGAATGGAAATTAGAATGTTTCTTACTAGATTGGAGAAGGAGAAAAGGCAGAAGAAATAAGGGTTGTTCTCTGCTAGTAAGTCTTGGAAAGTTTTCCTGTGATGACCCTTAATAATTGCCCATGTCCATTTCCTACTTTTCAATATTTTGGTTAACTTTACTAACATCACTTACTGGTGGTTCAAAATATACTGCCACCCTTTCCAAAGGAAGGAAGATAATAATCTCTAACACAAAGACTTCCACCAGCTGCAAAAATTTCTCACTCAGAAATGTACTGGACTTTTAAAACTATTCATTTTACCAAGTCATTATGGAGGCATTTTTTTCTCCAAGACAGCTGAGGTCAGTGAATGAACAATAAATAGCGTGGATCATATACTCTGCTCCTTTGTAGATCAAGTTTTGAAGCGAGAAATATGATCTAGTCCTTAAATCCATCTCATTCAAGATTCCTGATGTATCAGAAAAAATCCATGGTTCTTTCATCAAAATGGAAAACTATATGGCATATAAAACAAGTGGTGTTTTGAAATAATTTAAGAAATTATTTAACACAAGATAATTAAGGATTTTAAAGTCTATTGAAGGGGATAGGGAAAGAAAAAGAAAATACTTAGGAAGAGTTGTAAAAATAAGGATCCAGGTTCTTTAGCTGCCAGGGCAAAGACCAAAAACACTCTTTATATATCTGCCCATCACTGAATGGAAAGGACCCAAGATAGCTAACAACAATTCCCTATGTTTCCCTATCTGATTATTATACTGCATCATGAAAAAGCTTTACCAGTTCACACACTTATGTAGTTAGGCTGAAAAGCATACACCCAGGAAGGTACAATGTACATGACCATTATTGAACACATATTAATGTATTTTTCTCTATTGCCCATCCTTTTACGTATTCTTCTTCCTTCCAGTTCTTTTGGAAACATGTATTTGCCTAGGGGTAGGACTGTTAGAGCAAGAATGCAAAAGACAGGATAAATTTTATGATCTCTGCAATATAGTTACCTCGTTTGACATGGTTGTTCATTGCACTTTCGAATCTGTGGCTCTGGCTTGGATAAGTATTTGCATTTCTTGTTGTCCACAATGCTGATGTTTTTGCTCATGATTTTTGTGCAGGACACTGTTGTCTTCCTTTCTCCTGAAAAGAGCAAATAAACATATAAAGAAGTGTTGTTGTGGGCCTTTATGTAATGGATTTAGGAGGTATTCATAGGCTTGTTATACTTTTCAAAGATATTATAAACAAATTTTAGGTTAGATTAATGAAGATGATATTATTTATAATTTACATAACAAAATGTACCTCTAGGCTTAAAGAAGATGAATAATAATTTTTTTCCTTGTTAGAAATTAAATGACAAGTTTTATATATGAAGTTATCATGGCAACATAACTTACAAGATATTAATTGAAGATATCTTTGTAAAGGATTGTGGCCATCTTTTAGCATTAAGTGGTTGAAAGCTGTATTTGCATAAAACAATAGGAGTCCAATCTCCCTAATGGGCCTTCCTGAAAGCACATAAACATGCATCCGCATTTTGTCATTTGGTTGTACATCATCAGCGCTCTACAGTGAGTTATGGGAAGTATGCTTATTTTGAGGATAACTCAGACCTTTATTCTTATCACCTCTGATGAAGACCTCAAGAATTCTAGAAATCTTTACTCCCAAATGATTGTCATCTCCTGTAAGAAAAGCCATGGGACTCTCAAGACCTTTCACCAGATTTCAGAAAACTGACTTTTCTACTTTCTCTGGTATGATAAAGTCTGGTTATAGGAGGTAAAAATGACAATGTGTATGCTGCATTCACTTGGTTTATGGCCCTGTAAGCACACTTCCTGCACAAGACTTATACTATTCATCTTACACTTTAAAAATCTAGTAAATATGTGCTAATTTCCGTTTCTTTTTATAAAAGTCTTACATATAAATTTCCCATGAGTAAAAAAAGATAAACATCTGTATAAGATTTGAGAATCTAATTTAATTTATTGTTTGACATTATAAAATAATTAAATCAGCCAACAAGTTTAAAGCCAGATGAGTCATGAAGGATTAAGAAGAAATCACAAGTCTTCTGGGTCACTACTGAAAGGCCCATTAGTTAGGGTGCTTGGACTGTCACGCAATGATAATTAGGAAGCTCAGAACATTCATGCTGGTCATGCCAAACATGAAAGACTGGGCTGGTGGCAGGGAGGTCATTCTGTTACTCAATTAACAGAAGAGAAGGCTAGCATCAGGAATGAGAAAAGAAGGGATGCAGAGAGAAAGGTACTTTGAATAATTTTAGAGTATATTTTACTTTGGTTTGAGAGTGGGATGGGAAGAGACGATGAAGGTGGCCAAGTAGAAGGTAAAAGAACAGCTATAGGTTTGGGATCTTTCCTTCATTTCCCTCTCAACAACTCTGAGTATAGTTCCACCACAATTGTACTATAAAAACATCTGTCTACGTCTGTAATATACACATGTCAATTAAATGACAATTATATCTGTGATTATTGCATACCATGTTCTTAAAACCATTTAGACCTTTAGTTCTATCTTCTAACAGAGGTAGCACAATGTCAGCCAAATTATTTCCTTTCTGGGTAATCCCAGAGTGCTGGTGGATTGCAATTCATTCTATGGGAGCTCAATACAGACAACTGAGTGTCATGTAGGTAACACGCCCTTTCCCTTGAGTGGGAGGAAGTATGCCTCCTACCAGAATCCTATGGCACTCAAGAAGTATGCTTTAGTGGGCCAACAATGAGGAGGGCCTTGAGACAGACATCAAACCACATGTTAAAAGATGCCCCTCAGGACAGATGGATTAGGGAAAAATCATTGCCTCTTGGGAGATAAATTAGAAAACAGTACTCCTTCTCCACACAGAGGCAGCCCTGCAGCAGGACGCATGGTTCGGAAAATGAAGCAGGGGCTGGATTGCCGTCCCTGCAGCCGAGGACACTGTGCAGTGCACAAACTGCCTACCTGAATGCAGGGGCTGCACCCTCTGTAGTCCTCTCACAAAGGGTGAAGTGTGGCATCAAACTTAATCGTACTAATGCTCAAATATACAATGACTTCAAATAATTTTCAAATAAACTGCTTGGGAAACAGAAATGACATATTATATTCATTTCTTCACATAGAGAAATAGGCCTTCCAAGGTAGGAGTTACCTAAATGTAAAAATTCGGGACAGATTTTTGGTCAACTTCCTCCTAGTTTCCTATGCTTCAGGGGCTCCTTTATGACCTGATAAATATATCAGTAGATATTACATATAATGCTAAAATATGTAAGTATTATTTCTGTATTATTATTATGCATAGCTAAAAGTAGGATTAAAATAAATGTTACTTTTATGAATTATAAATGTTAGTATTAAAGTCTAATTTGAAGCCTTCATAGTCGTAAGGCACTTTTTTACAGAATAGGTATAGTTGTGTAAACTAATTTAAATGATGGCATTTTGCCAACTACAACACAAAAAGATGACAAATAGAAAATATTCAGAAAACTTTTGCTGAACATATAAATAGTCACAGAATAAATAACTCGGGGCTATTTTACTGAATTTTTTTCTTTCCTCAGAAAATATCTAACCTTGGTTATGTTAGCCCAGAGCTAACATACTGAGCTATTGAAAAGAGAATCTTTTAAGTATAAATATTGATATATAAAAAGGATTATAGGTATTGGCATCATTTTAGGAGCACCTTAGTGGCACTCTAAGAAAATATGAAGGTGCATGAGTATGAATTGGGACATTTCCATTTACGTTGTAAGCAAAGACACTCACATAATAAGTTTTTTGGCAGGTAGGAGAAGCTTAGCCCTACTTTTTTAAATAAAAAATTTAATTGAATAAAAACAATAGAACCAGGAAAAAAATGTATTGCTCAGCTACAGACATATTATGCCTATGAAAACATAACTAAGATTTTAAAGTCATATGGAAATGTTATTGAGTATTTCTTTTATACATTTTTATGTCCCAGCCAACACAGGAAATTTCCATTCTTGCATCTAATAGCAGTATCTACAATGCATCCAATACTGTGGAACCTAGGGACAAACAGAAAGTGATGAAGCAACTGGCCTTTTGCCTGACCATGAGGGCTATAGGCTGTTGACAGAGTATTACTTGCTTTATGGTGATTAACTTCATCTCTAGGTCATTCCCATTAAATCATTCTGGGGAATCTCTTTGGAGGTTTTGAATACAATTATATATAAAATAAAATAACCATTATGCATTCATCCCTTTACCAAATTCCATAATCTGAAAATAAAAGGTAAATTTTATTTACTATGTTTGTGCTCTGAAAAATTTAAAAATTTTTAAAAACCTTTTTTCCAATCTCATGGATAAGCTGACACTTTTTTCATGCTTTGTATTTAACTCATAAATTGGATTTTTAAATATAAAACCATATTCTATCCAGGTAGGTTACATTTTTAGATTTTGCATCATAAATGCTGAAACACAGTCTTGGGTGGGCTCAGTGTTTTAATATGCATAATTGAAATTCTTTATATACTATCAAACATTCCAAATTTTTAAATTAAATTGTTAAACTTTATAAGACAGAAACTATATATATATATATAAAGTATATATATACACACAGACATATATATATATAAAAATTTGTCTTCATAATTTTCTTCTAAAATTTTTACTAATTTTCTATTGAACTAACAATGGCCAGTAAGCATGAGAACCAAAAGTAACTATACATTAATGAAGATGAAGGACTTTTCTCTGAGCACTTCTTAGAGTTTTGTAAAATGCTGATTATTTTTACTGAATAGTTATTTGATTTGGACAACTTCTAAAATCATGTCGTGCAAATTACTTCCTAGCCATTCTCTTTTACATTTCTATAAAATATTATTCCCTCAGTCTTGGTGTTAAAATGCCTATTTCATTTTTTATTTGAATGAAAAAAATATTTTGCATTGTTCACAACACCCAATATCTAATCTAATCTGATCTTGCCATTTCTATGCCTATAAATATTTTAATAGGATCCCATAACTTTCAAGTTAAATTTAACTTGAGTGCTAGTGTAACAGCCAAGAACCCTCATGAACTGGCTTTCTTCCTACCTCTCTTATCAAATCACTTCCCACTCCCCAATCCTCACATTTTACACCTTCGTAATAAAACATTATCACTAACCCCAGTGCCTTTGCACCTACATATATCCCTGGAAGGTTTTCTATATCTTCTTTATCACTCAGTATGGTGATTTTATTATTATCTGACCCCCACTAGATGTACTGTGAGTTCTCTGAAAGCAGGAAGCATTCATCTTTGGACCACCAGCAATAGTGGGTACACAGTTCTTGTAAAGGAATGAATCAGTGAAATATAAGAATGTAATTCAAGCCCTCAGTACTTTGTGTATTGAGAGGTTGATCTCAATATTATGCTCTATAAAATGGTAAAAAAATCATTTGCAAACTAAATGACCAATTATGGGGAATACCTATCAATGGCAAATCCAGTTCATGGATTATAATTTCGGTATTAAAAATCAAGTTTATAGGGAGTTTATGTTAATATAAAATGTTTTTATTCTATTAAGAAAAAAGAATACAAAATTTTATTGAATATTATTGAAATAAAATAATGCAGACAAAAATGAAAAATAAATATATCCTGGTGCATTTTCTTTGGCAAATAATGTTTATTTTGGTATATGCATAGTACCTTTAAAATGTAAAAACAGAACAAATTGCACCCTTAAAAATAGCCTTCCCTGTCACATATATTCTAAAGAGTTTTAAAAGGTATAGGTGTTTATATACTGAGTTGTCGTCCTCAACTTGGTCCCAAGGCTTGGCTATCTCCTTACAATCTGGATATGGACAAGGAAGGTGGTGTCAAGAGGATCCCGCAATACAATGCTAAGGGCATGACAGGCGTAAGGTAGACGGATTTGGACTAAGGCAAAGAATGTGAAATATTGACTTCTTCCCCCCTTTAAATTGCATCTATTTAGGATTTCCTAAAAGCATGTTTAACTCTTCGTTTGTTTCAAAAGCGGTTACTGAATTTTTGGGTGCTCATTCTATTTTGTTTCATTCATCTATCCCCTACGGCAACATAAACTAGAGTAATGTCGCCAATGCTGACTCCACATACACCCCTCAGATATTACGGAACGATTCATCTCTAATGCCTCTGAAGACCAAGATAACTTAACACGGGTCTTTAATGTCAAAAAGAACCTTGTAGCAAACTGATCCACACTTCTGAGGTGCCATAATAAATTTCAAACATTCCTTCAAATATATTTTAGATGTTTTAGAACTCTAACACAAAGTAAACATTTATTTTACAAATACGTTTTAAGATGTTTGAAAATAAAATGACTATCTTAGTGGTGATTGCTGAACTACAAAATGATGTATTGATTCACATTTTTCTAGAATTTTCATTAGACTTTGAAAAGACTGTGATGAAAAGTATATGATAACTCATGGACATGAGTTAAACTGTTGGAAAAATTTAATCGTGATCACCAGCCTTTATTAGATATTTTAAGACAATATTCCTTTTAAAGGAGAAAATGTTCATATCTTAGGCTTTTCATATCTTATAATAACTGGCATTCATAAATTAATTCAAGTGCATAGTTTAGTTTGATTTACCTTTTTAAAACTTAGTTTTAGATGCTTATGTAAAAGATCATTTTACAATAAAAATTTAGCTAGACACAACTAGCTGTCTTTTTAAAATTTCTTTTTCTCACTTATTATAGTATTGGAAATTTAATACTTTACAAAAGAATTATAAAACTAACTTATCTCAAATACTTAAAATTTTATACTGCCCTGTGATACTTTATTTGCTCTTACTTAATATATTTCTGTGAAGTAAAATAGTGCTATTATTATTCCTCTTTGCTGTTGAAGGTAAGTTTTGCATGAATCTGTTTCCAATGTTCTGTGCTTTGAACTTACTCTCATTTAACTCATGAATATGCTGAAAGATTAAAAAGCTCTTTCTGGCTATAAAATCAATGATATGAAGTCAGAAATGATGCGATTCTTGAAATCCTGTCCATCCACTTTATTTATGAACTGCAAAGGAAAATAATATACAAAAGCCCAGAAATATTTTGGCATTGAAATGAATATGCACCCTATTAACATAGAGATAATTGTTGACTAAACACAACGGGACAGAGTTAGAAGAGAATGTCTACTCAAGCACAAATCATATAGGAATTGTGTATTATTAGAATGACTATATTGCAAAATTGGCCGTTTGAAATAAAAATAAGAAAATATCTAAATTCTTATTTAATAGAATACAATAAAACATCTCTTTAAATCCAAGGAAATCCTAAATAATCTCTAGGGCACATGGTCTATTTTGTGGGAAGAAACTACATTAAGTCTCCTGAGCTGCTCTTGAAGGCAGAGCGATGAGGAGGAAAGAAGACTTGAACTCAGGAGTCATGGATTCTACTCCTGACTCCACCCAAATGGGCCATACGACCTTGGGAAGTTACTCTTTTTTCCCATGTTGATAATTAAGAAGTCATGTTTAAGAAAATGTAATACTCCTTTTGACTCTGAAACTAAAAGACTTTATAGTCAACCTCTATTCCTTAAACTTTAGCAATTGGTAAAACATATTTTAGTAAGTAATTAATGTGGTTTTGGGAAAAATTTTTAACCCTGAACAATTTGCTTTTTCAAACCGAAGACTGACAAATTCTGTATGTTTAACTACTTCTGATGCAGCTTCTATTAGACCACAATTGCAGAAGAAGGAAAAAAAAAAACTGAGGATAATAAAATTCACCAGGCAAGAATTTTCCTGTCTAGAGTTTCAAATGTAAAGAGATTTTAATGACTGCTTTCCGGGGCTATGCAGTAGACTATCAGTCTCTCCATCACTTCACTCCTCCATAGCCCGCCACTACCACGGGATGGGGGCTCCTCAGTGGGACTGCGCACATGACTAAGAATCTCATCTGAGTTACATTAAAGAGAAATTGTAACTGTGTATATTTTCATTTTGAAAGTGTTTGCTTCCAGTTATGTTTTTGTTTTTTATTCGGCTAGAGGATGTAAAGCAGAGCCCCTTAAATAAAATGGGCCCTGGCACCAGTGAAGGATGGATGGAGCAGAGGAACAGGAATGTGGGTGCCTATGCGAGAATCAGCAGGAGAAAACAGGATAGAGAAGAAGCTCAAGTTACACAGTTACACAGCAACAAGGAGGCCCAGGGAGAAACATGGCCACAGAAAATTTACTTGTGGCAAGAACGACTGATAACATCTTTTAAATTAAGAGAGTGATTTGAAATTTTTTTGCTGTAATTACCCTATATCCTCAGGAGCAAAGTGAGTTCTGAGTTCTGGTGTCCCCAGATGGCCGAGTGCTCCCAGAGTCAGGCGAGAACCCCAAAGCTCTGAACACTGTGGCAAAGGCTGCCCCTCCCCAGCCTCTCCTCCTTTGAATGATCCTGGCATCATCTTTCTCCTAAGGACATGGTTTCCCGCTTTCCCTGCAGCGTTCAGCGGGATGACCATTGTTTTGCTTGTGCCCCAGTACCTTTGGATCTAGAGGTGGTGTGGCTGTCCCTGCTCCTCACTGCCTCTACCAGAACCTCCCCCCTTTTCTTCTTCCTAAACTTCCAGCTTTGGGTCAGACCATGCACTCATTACCCTTCTTGTTGTGGTCAAACAGCAACCCCTGGGTCACTCCTCCTCTTTAAGATTTCAGCCCCTGGCTTATTGTTGTTTTTAATAACACCATTCCTGGCACAATTCTTAGAATTACAATATCTATTTGAATGATTCTTCCAACACCCAGTCCTCTCAGTCTTGGCCCTCTTCTCTTCCTAACAATCTTGCTATTCACTTTACTTAAGCCACTAACTCTCCTGGTCATTGTATTACCAATAACTGTGACCGCTCCCTAACTCAGCTCTGTTTTCTGATATCACCTCCAGTATCTCCTTTAGTGCCCGAAGTCCAACAATTCTTTCCCTTTAGTACCCTGAGTCTAACAATTCTTAAACCACTCCAAGTCCTATAATCCATCAGTCCTAACACCTTTTATCTGTCTTTCCAGCCCCTCATACCTTTCCTCCTTATACAACTGAATTCCACGGTCCACCATTTTCAACTCCTTACATACAACCTCAGACCAAGCATTTACTCCTCTCTTATTTTATCGTACTCACCTGGCAATTTCCAAACTTACTCCACAAGTGCCTTCCTAAATGCACGACCATTAACTTCAAATGGGCCATTAGTCCACACAATCAAAACACATGTACCCATTCCGTTCCTCCTCTCATTCTCCAAGTGGCTGCTTCACATCTTCCTCTCTTCAAAACTCCAACAACTCCTTTACCACCCTTAATCTTAGAAAGATCACCTTTATTGAGAAAACAGATGGAACCAGAAGATATCATCACAAGCTCCCAACACTTAACTTTTCCCCTGTCACTAGTGATGGGTTGTCCATATTTTTGCCAAAAACCAACTTAACCATCCCATCCCATCTGGATATCACTCCAGCCATTTTTTGCTCTCTCCTTTCCATCACTAGTTTCCTGTTCTATTCTAGAAAATGCACTTTGGCAAACAATGATGTATAATTTTTCCTATTGAAAACAACAACAAAATTCCCTTGACTCATAGTCCCCTCTAGCCATTGCCACATTTCTGGTTTTTTCATTCAGTGGTATTTCCTGAGTTACCTAAGAGTCAATTTCTCCTACTGTTCTACTATTTTCTTTTGAATCCATCCACTTAGTCTTTTGAGCCAAACACTTCATTAAAAGTATTTTTTACAGAATCATCATCAACTTTCATGTTTCAAATATAATAAATTAACTTATTTTTAAATATAATAAATATAATATAATATATCTACATATAATAGTCAATTCTCAGTCCCCATTTTTTTTTTAATACTTATTAGCAGCTTTTGATACAGCTGAGCATTCCCTCCTTCTTGTAACCCTTTCTCCACTTGCCTTATAGGAGAGCATTCTCTCCTGCATGTTTTTTCTCCTATGTTGTTATCTACCCGTTTTAATCTGCTTTGCTGGTTTCTCCTCATCTCTCCAAACTCTAAATGGTGGCATACTCCAAGTCCCAATCCTCTAACTGCTTCTTTTTTCACTCACTCCTTTGGTGACTTCATCTAGTCTCAGCATTTTAAAACACCATCCATGCACTAAATATCTCTAGCCTAATATTCACTCCTGAATGCCAGACTTATACATCCATTTTACTTGACATCATGCTTTACTGCCCACTAGGCATCTCAAAGCAAACTCCCTCCTAGTCCTGCTGTTGCATAGACTTTTTTTATGTAAGTCAATGGTGACTTCATCCTGCCAGTTGCTTAGCAAAAACCATCACAGTCATCCTTGGCATCTCTCTTTCCCTCACGCTCCACATCTAGTCTATCAACATAACGTATTAGTTCTACTCTCAAAATATATACAGAACCTGACCCCTTCCCCCCTCCTCCTTTGCTACCACAGTGGCCCAGCTACTATAATCTCTTTCCTGGATTATTGCAGTAGCCTCCTGACTGATTTCTCTGCTTCTATCCTTTTTCTCCATTCAGTCTACTCTCAACTCTACTCTCAACTCAGACACAGAAATAACTTTTTAAAACACAAGCCAGAATAAGTCACTCCTCTATTTAAACCTTCCAATAAGCATCCTTCATTACTCAGAGTAAAGAAGCATGTATGAACATTCTTGCTGTTCCCTGAGCACGCCAGCTCTACTCCTACCTTGGAGCCTTTGCCTACAACTCTCTGCCTCCAGATAACGCCATAGCTGGTGCCCAGCCACATTCACTTCAGGGTTTTTAACCAGCATGATCTTCTCATTAAGGCTTCTGCTGACCACCATATTTAAAAGTGCATCTACTCCCTCTCACCTTTACAACCCCTATTTATTTTCCCTCCTTGCTTTATTTTTGTCCAGAGTACTTATCATAATTTGATACTATATTACTTATTTGTACGTTTATTTTCTGTCTCCGTCTCCCCTAAACACAATTCCCCAAATCCAGTCTCTTTCTATACCTTCCCCATGTCTACTGCAGCAACATTTAGGCTACAAGTGTCAACATTTTCTTTGCTCAGAAAACAAACTAGATGGTTCATGTCTTTGCACAAATCCGTTTATATTAAATACACAATATATGTATATATAATTAGATTTTCATGTAATTGAATATGTCCCTTTTCAGCCTTAGAAGGGATCTGTTAATACAAAGTCATAGATAATTAGTAGAAATGAGAACAGAAATAATCTACTGCTTATACGTATGGACACAAATGGAAGTTGGACATCTCATGATCTGGGATCTTACCTTGGCCTAAGTACTAAATGGTTCTGTGAGCAATGACAATCTATTTATCTTGCAGGACACAATTGTCTTATTGGCACAATAAATGTGTAGGAGTAAGTGATTTCCTACTCTCACATTTTATGCTCAACTAATTTTGTTCTTTTTCCTCCTCAACCTCTAATATAAAAACAAAAATTAAAAAAAAAAAAACCTTTAAGCACAATTTCAGGATTTAAATATCTGTATTTATTAAAAACAGTGGCACACAAAAATAGCAAATTAAAGGAATTGAGGAATGACATGTTCTGCATACAGTTGGCCCTCTGTAGCCATGGGTTTTGCATCCACAGATTCAACCAACTGTGGATCAAAACCTTTAGATACGGAAGGCCGACTGTAGGTAATTTTCATACCGTGGTTGGTCTGAATTCACGGACGCAGAATCCATGGGTACAGAGGCTGACTGTGCTACACCATTTTATATCAAGATCATGAGGATCTGAGAATTTTGGTATTCATGGGAGGTCCTGGACCCAATCCCTCTCAGACACAAAGAGCCAACTTTATTTAGCATAAGTGTTCAGAAAACAGAGAAGCAAACTCAATACTGCTCTGTCAAAGAACCTTTACATTCAATTCAGGTCTGCAATTCTTATGGGCAGGTGTACTTTGCAATTTAGAAATTTTAAGATTTTATAGAAGTAATACAGTGCATATATACATTACATAACAACCTGAATGGTGTCTGGGGAAGGCCCTGTAAACAAATACATTAATATTTATGCAAGGCAAAGCTATGAGTAATCATATTAAGTGAGATACGTAACAATTCTAAATAGTTTTTTGTTTTTTCTTTTTTCAGTTCAAGTCAGCTTTGGCCACAAAGTAGTTCAGGTGTTTAGCCACCAAACATGTCATACTAAACTTTCAGTTTCCATTCTTTTATGGGTTTTAAAATTGCAGATTAGGAATTTGGGCTCTGTCTTAATTATCAATGGTTAATCAGAAAACAACTGATGTTTGGGAAAGATAAATATTTAAAAATCCTTTACCTCCTCCACACGTGGCATCACAATCTTCCCAGCCTGTGTGCGTCCACATGAAGAGGGGCTCAGGTGCTTTAGAGCTCTGGTTCTCCGGAAGAGGGTCTGATGGGATAGTGTATTCATAGTGAAGACCATAATTCTGATCCTGAAACAGGAGCACCTATAGTATATAAAAATGATCAAGGCAGATGGATCAAACTAGAGTACATTCAATGTGAAGCATAAAACTAAGGATACTAATACTTTAAAATGCTTATTGCACAATGTGCATGTGAGTTTTTGTTGTTAACATATACTTCTCTCTCTCTCTCTCTTTTCTTTTAGAAACAGAGTTTCACTCTGTCACCCAGGCTGCAGTGCAGAGTGCAGCGGTGCTATCATAGCTCACAGTACCCTCAAACTCCTGTGCTCAAGCAATCTTCCCACCTCAGCCTCCCAAGTAGCTAGGACTACAGGCGTGATGTGACATCACTTGTAAATGTTGGTATTGTCATGCTTTTGAAAATATTAGAGCTGCATACTTATCTCTGTGCTAAAGATATCATGTAGAAAAGCTCATTTGAATGAGGTCAGGGATAACAAACCATTTCCTAGTCCATCTTTCAATCTGATGGACTGGACAGTTTCCCAAAGCCTGGTACATGTATAAGATAACACTAGTGGTAGGTGGGAAGGAGTGGTGACAAGAATGTGTGTCCTATCTAATGTCAACATATGACCCACAATGTAACATCAAATGTAGACTTTCTACTCATATAAAAAGAAAAGATGGACAGGAAGCCCCTGAGTCAACAGAGGAAGAGAATGGAAGACTTTGGGGATCATTCCACTCTGTAAGGACAGCAAACTTCTAAGCCAACTGGAGGACAAGAATTTCATACCATGTATGCTTATAGTTAACCTTTAATTTTGGCAAGGTTACTGATTTTCCATTTGTAGTAAAGATTATTTCCTTTGAAAATAAATTTATAGTAAAATGAAATTTTAAGAAATATTAATTTAAGAACTGTACAGTTACATACATTTATGTAAATGGTTCAACAAAACATAAAGGATATATGGGAATGACTGAACTTTGGGCTACACTGGACTGAAGTATAAGCAGGAACCATGTCTGTTTTGTTCTCTACTAGTACCCAGTGCCTAGACCACAACTGGATCATTGTGGCCACTTATGCATACATGTACATATGCATGAAAAAAAGAGTGAATGAGGATATATATTTCTTTATAAACCCGTTTTCAGAAAATATATCAAACTATTCCCTGAAATATATCACTTCTATGGATCTAAGGATGGAAACAATCTATGTAATACATTGTGATACAAAAAAAAATACCTAAATTTTAAAATTTTACTAAATTATTAAGGAATTTTGTTAATATTTAACCTGTATTTAGGTAGTTGTGATGATAAGTAACGCAGAGTTAACACTCCATGGAATACAATTTAAATAGGCCCAAGGTTAAGTGTCTGGGCATTTATATTATATTTTCTTTATTTCTTTTTCTCAAGGTTTAATTCAACATATCAAGAGAACTACTAAGATATATTTTGATGCATGGATTGGGGAACTAGTGTGTTGCCTTTATAAAACAACTATATCAATAATAAATATAATATTTTTTAAGTTCACAAAGGCATAACATACTGGGTATTAATTCAAAATACATCACAGTGCTTATTTTGGCTTAAATATCTCATTTGATGTTGCCAATTATAAGTGACTTTCAGCCTAATGAGTTTAAAGAAAGAGAGTTTAAATGAGTTTTTAAAAAATGACATACTTTGTTTATGGTTATAACCAGACTATTACATAATTTTTAAATTGATAAAATGAACATATACATAACATCTACTTGCCAACTTATTTAATTATGTAAAAATGTGCCTACTTCTCCTAATAAACTACCTTCTCATTGATAGAACTTTATATTGTCCTTGAATAGCCAATACTATTTAAAACAGAGACATTGGCTACAAAACCATTAGCTTTTTCTTAAACCATTTGAATTTGGCAGTATTCTTTGCAAAAAGGAAAGTGTGACTGTGTTACAGTTGAGGGGCACATATTGAAGCATGGCAGCGGAAGGTATTGCCTTTCAAAATTCAGTACCAGCTTTCAATCTGTAATAGTCATTAAAGAAAATATCTTAGAAGTACAGTTTCCCTTGGATTACTGAATAAATCCAGGTCACATAGATGCCTTCTTTTAGACATAGTTCACTGACTTTAATTATGCTTCATGCTTCCAGGAAAAACCTTGGTAATTACCAGTCAGATTAAGGATTCTGCAGCAAGGAAACTCCCTGTGCCCAACACCAAGGTCTCACATTTACCGTTTTAAGATTTTGAATTAGAAGCTCAGTAAAAAAGCCTTGGTCTTGTTCTATTAAAAAAAAGTAGGTTACACTTATTAATATATAAGGCAGACAACATGATGGCACTTTTTTGTAACACAATCATTAAAAATATATTTGCTGATGATAATGCTGTTATTATAAATGACCCAATCATGCAATGAGCCAGTGTTGTTCATATAATGTTTGTTTAGTCATTTTTCTCTCTCTAGATGGCATAAGGCACAGAGTGCCATTTCCAATTGAAATTAAATAATAGGATCCAAAGGAATTTTGGTGAGATACACAAAATAATTATTCATAGTATAGGTATATTTATGATCCAAGGTAGTTTGGTATAATGAACTTGGATCTAAACTTTCTATCAGAGAGGTAGCAGAGAGGAGTGAATAACACCTGGTTTATTCACAGCTAATAACTTATTGGGCAACACTGGGCATATTGCTTAACTTTTCTCATACTTAGTCCATTTTAATCTGCAAAAGGGAGTAATAGTAATACATAGCACATATGATTATTGTGAGGATTAAATGCCATAATGAGGTAAAAGCACTTTTGGACAGTGTCTGATTCTTAATGCTCAATGTATGGTAGATATTATTAAAATTTGGAACAGAAGGTACACACACCACTCACCTTGCTCCCTTTATTCCTGTTGGTAAAGCATATCAGTTGTATTTATGTAAAACTTTGTAACTTAAATTGTGGTTTGTGGACCAGTAGCAGTAGCATCATGTGAGAGCTGCTTAGAAACGCAGATCTCAGGTCCCACCCCAAACCAAATCGATCAGAATGTGCATTTTAACAAGAACCCCAGGTGATTTGCAAGCACATTAAAGTACGAGAAGCAAATAGGCCAAAATGTGATGTGAACCCCTGGCTCCTAGACTAGCAACACACATGTCTTCAATTTTGAAGGCAAATTCAACTTACATTGTGTGACGATATTAAATAATGTGGCATACCATGCTCCAAATAAATAGTCAATTGATTGTGTTTTAGAGTTGTTTTATGTGTAGACTTAAGGAGGTGTTGAAGTGTCTGAATTTTAGACTTCTTCTTCCCACTAGGATGGAAAACTCACCCCAGCTGTGTAGTCAGTTCTCTGATTCCTGTGCCATCAGCACTAACTGCCATGATCAAGGTCAAAAGGGACACATGCCCCTGCTACCAGCCTGGACAAAGTCCCATCGTCCTGATTCTTTCCCTCCAAACTCTATAAAACTCATATCTAATCTTTTACTACTTGGTACAGAAACTTACAAATTTTCATAATTCTTTACAGGAATCCATTAACCTAGTAAGAAAATATAATAGGGTAATTGGGAGCATTGTTAGATATATTTATCAAAATTTTTCCACCAAGCAAAATAACATTTTATCAAAGGATTTTTATGCGGATTCAGACAATGGCCATTTCATAGTACTCTTTTTATAGACATCACTCTGATTAGTAAATGTATGCTTTTAGGAAAAATGGGTTTCTTTGGATTCCCTAATAATGCATCTGCACTTTGAGTCTGTGAATTCTCTAAAGCATCTTGTTCCTCTTATAATAATTCCTGTTTTCTGGCATCATGATTTAAAAACATTTTTAAAAAACCCTAACAACCAATTTCTTAAATAATTTTAAATGTCTACCGCTTAAATTTCCAATTCAAGTTTGGAAAAAAGATTAGAAAAGGTGAAGTTGGTATGTCATTTGCCATGGGAAGTTGGTTATGCAATGTTATCAATTCATTCCCTCATACCAGGAGATGTAAAGGTGCTGTAGTAGGACCTTTGGCAGAGATCTTCTCCCAGAGGCCTCGTCTTACATAATGAACAGTAGTTCCGGCTAAATTGAAGGCTCCAGAATGTTCAATCTTCCAGTCACTATTAATAGACTGTTTGCCAGCATCTCGGAGAGCTATAAAGAGGTTCAAAAATATAATGAGTATTACCAAGTCAGCATCACTGGTCATTATCCACTTCATATTGCTTCATTAAAAGCATTCTATTCATTTATAAACTAATGGGTCAGCATTCTCTGATGTAAAACTTGAGGTGTCTCTTTTCAGGAAATGTTCGCAATCATGGCAAATTCCACAAGCTCTCCTTTTGTCCTGAAGCTGTCCACAATTACATGGCCACATTTATCTTTGCCTCCTCCAAATTCCTTGGACACTTGATTCTATACCCCTTGTTTTGGCCCTTAGTCATTTACTCCTTAATGCATAATTATGTTAAGGCTATGTGATTCTGTCTTGTCTATCCAATGATCCTATGAGCACTGTGAATACTGGCACTACATCTTATACATACTCTGTATCTCCTATGCCCATCTGGAAAAGTATGTAATTAAAGAAGGATCATTAAATAGCATGTTAACTAACAGATTAAAATGGCAGAGTTATATGCACTACAAAACAATTCAATTCAAAGATAATATGTTGGTTTTAAAACAGACTCAGGACCTTTTAACATCTCCCCTTTGTGATTAGCTGTTAACAAGAATGGAAGATAAATACTACTTCTTACCCATAAACAGCCATCATTTGTATGGGATTTTACAGGATAACTTTGTTTACATATTTTTTCTTTCTTTTTTGAACTGATCACTATTACTTAAATAAGATTCATGACATGGAAGTGAAATGTTATGGTTATCATTTTAAATTAATGATTTATTTTTATTTTCCTCCATAAGCTTTTTTTAAATTTAAACCTTTAGACTTTCCCATACAACTTTAATCTCTTTCCAAAAGATAGGTATGCAAAGATTCATTGAAAGCTTTTATGTCAAAATTATATGAAAATATTTTGATAATTTAAGCTGATAAATATTTCTAATTATTATTTAAGCTAATATCCATTTATTGGATGTTTGAGGATTTCCAAGTTTTTATATTATAAATAATGCTTAAATAAACATACTGCACACTAACTATGTGTATATCTGAGTATTTCCCTTGAATAAATATCCATATTTGGAATTACAGATGCAAATAAATATTTAAAGATTTTGAAAAACTATTTTGAACTGATTTTCATAAATATTGCTTCAATTCATGCTCCCCCATAACAGTGACAAAGGGTACCCATTTCTGAACCTGTCCTTGGAAGACACTTTCTCTCATATAACATTTAATCGTGATAGAATAATAAATTATCAAGTATCAGCTATAACTCAGGTAATACTCAAAGTCCTGGAAACGCCAAAATGAACAGCAGATATGTTCTCTGGCCTCATGGAACTCATCATCTAACTGGAGAAGCAGACATTAAACAAGTTATATCACTAACTAAATATAACCTGTTGACACCTGTGTGGGAGGAGTTATTTACTGAGAAAGTTAGCTAGGGGAAGTAGGAGAAGCAGAGAAAGGGCACTCAAGGCTGAGAGAACTACAAATGGAAAAGGTCTTAGAGTTCCCTGCAGTTTGACCAAGATCAGGAGATGAGTGTTCATGAAGCCAAACTTGCTGAAGCAGATGATGAAGAGAAGAGGCTGGAGAGATAAAGAACAGCCGGACATTATAGGCTTGTTAGGATTTTGAGGGTTTTCCTAAGGAAGAAAAGGTAAAACTTAAAATATTTTGAAAAATAGTCTGTGAGAGATGGACTGTTGTAGGGTAAATTTAGATGGGATACAATGCTAACATAGTAGCCCAACTGAAAGTCATGGTGGCTTGGATTAAGGTAGTAGAGAACAATAGTAAGATGTATTTAGGAGTAAAATTGATAAAGATGGTGATGATTTGGTTGTCCTGTGTAATAGGAAGTGTCAAGTATGAAGCCAGGGTTCTAGTATGAGAAAACAGGTGGGTTATGATGGCAAATAATGAGATGGTAAAAATTATCAAAAAACATTGGTTGAGAAGAAATATCAGATGTTACATTTTGAAAAATCTATTATTTTTATAAAGGATCTTTTGTTTTATTTCTATTAAACTTGAAGATATTTTTCATTTGCTTATTAGTTACAAATGGATACACTTTAGACAATGCTAAACTGATAAAAAAATTAGCAATTTTGCCTAAAAGGTAAAGTATTTCCTTGTATTCCCCTCCTAACATCTATTAAATATTTTGAGGACTCTTTTTGGCCTAAATTTGTACCGTGGTCAATACAATCCCATTTTTTTCCTTGTATGTCAACATATTTTCAGTACACAATTATAAAGAAATATTTCCTGAAAATATCAAATAAAAATGCCTTAAAAAAAAACAACCTTAGAGGTTGCTAGAGTATGAAATTTAGACTCAATTGGTGTTTTTGACATTCAGCATTCCCCAGAAAATGGTACACACATGTACCTTGAAATCCACACACTTTATTAGTTTAACAGCAACCTCACATGATGAATCAATACTTTGGTTATGTGATATTTCTTGGTTTTTGTTTCATTTAATTAATTTTAAAAATGTGTTTTTAGAAATCCTGCTCCTGGCCACGACTGACATTGCACTAGCTTTCAGAGCATAAACAAAGGGAAAACTAGACAATGTGTAAAACTGTTCTCAGACATTGGATAAATGGCAACAGAGAACTGTGATCCCTAGGAGAAGGAGACGAAATGCCATGACCTCAAACTAAAACTGCTTGGCTTTCTGCCTGAAGATATGTACCAGACCCCCCGCTGGGAGGTAGCATCCACACAAAGGACAGCCAGTGAGGACTTCAGTGAGAGGAGGAGGACACAGAGAATGGAGTCAAATTGCCTAAAGCAGCTGGAATCTGTCTTGTGGTGTACCGGAGAAGAATGAACTACACAGAGATAGAACACCAAAAATCTGCAGAAGGGTTCCTTTGAGCCTGTGGTTAGACATTAAACTGCAAACAAGTAGACATGACTCCTCAAAGCTGAAAAAAGAGCAACTACCTGGGACCTCTAAATTGTACAATCCCTGGAGCCCACGTAGGGATGGAAGACATATGAGTTCTATGCAATCTGAGTAGAGAGATCTTACCGAACACACAGTCTTTAGTGGAGAACCTAGAAAGGCTACACATAAGATAAGGCTAGGCTAGTCCTAGAGCAAAGGCTACTTTAGATCTACCCCAACAAAGCTTGTAAGTCTCAAGAAGTCTAGCTGAACCAAAAAGTACTAGGTATAGGAAGAAGTCAGAAATTGTGACCTGTCATAATAAGGGGAAAAAAAAAATCAGTCAATAAAATGAGATCCAAGAAGAATAGAGGTGACAGAACTATGTAAGGTATATTATAATCAAATTGCTGAAACCTAATGATAGGGATAACACTGTTTACAATGTCTAGAGAGAAAAAAGCGTATTATATACAGGATTAAAAAGATTTAAGAACTCACTGGATATACCATCAGAACTAATACAAGCCAGAAGACAATGAAATATCACATTTAGAGAGATAAAAATAAAACAAAACAAACTCAAAATTTAGAATTCTATAGCCAGTGAAAATATCCTTCAGCCACGAAGGCAAAATAAATTTATTTTTAGATAAAGAAAATTTGTGAAGTTTTCCTCTACAAAAAACGTTAAAAGATGTTCTTCAGGCTGAAATAAAATGGTTCAAGATGACAACAGGTATTTATATGAAGGAAGGAAGAATATTGGGTACTGGTAAATATATACAAAATAAAATATTTATTCATATTAAAACTATTGACAGCATAATTGACTAAAGCAAAATGATTAACACGTATTTTTTGTTTAAAACGTATGTAGAAATAACTGATTATATGAAATGTGGAATAAAATGCATTATAGCAAGAAGGAGGGAAAAAGGGAAGTACACTATTTTAAGAAGCTCACATCATATGTAAGTGGTATAATTTGTAGGGAGACTAATAATTAAAATGCACATTGTAAATGCTAGAGCAACCATTAAAAATATAAAACAAGAGCTATAGCTAATAAGCAAGTAAAGATAAAAATGGCATACTAAAAAAAATAATCCAGTAGAAGTCTGAGAAAGAGGAAAAAAGGAATAAAGAAGAGATGGAACAAATAGAAAATAAATTCAATATATTTATAATTATATTATGTTTATATGGACTAAGGACATTGGTTGAAAGAGAGAGATTGTCAGGCTAACAAAAAGGAAAGCTGTCGTATATTCAATTTACAAAAATAAAATACTTAAAATAAAGGGATGCAAAAAGATGTAGCATGCAACACTAATCATAAAAAAGATGGCTATATTGATATTGGATAGCACGACTTCAGGGCAATGAATATTTCCAGAGATAAAAAAAGACATTTTAAAAAATGTCATTAAAATTAAAATTAATTTAAATTTGAAATTTAAAATGACATGTAAAATTTGTATATGTCATTACGTATGATAGAACATCAAAATGTGTGAAGCAAAAACTGACATAATTGAAAGGAGACATATATAAAAATCCATAATTTTAGTTGCAGATTTCAATAATTCTCTTTCTTTAATTGACAGAACAAGAGAAACATCAGTAAGAATATAGAAGATTTGAACCAAATAAGCCTAATTGATATTTAGGGAAGATTACAGTCAGAAATTATAGAATACAAATTTTTTCAAGTATAAATGAACCACTAGCCAATATAGGCCATGAGCCATACAAGAAGCCTCAATTAAAATTACACTCAGTATATTCTTGTACCACAACAGATTTAAACTAGAAATCAATAACAAAATATGTATATGAAATTAAAAATATTTGGAAATTAAACAAACCACTTATAAGTAACCCATGGATCAAAGTAGAAATCACAATGATAACATGAAAATATTAACTAAAATACAACTGGAATGAAACTAAAGCAGTGTTTAGAATTTCATAGCTTTAAACTGTCACATTAGCAAAGAAAAAAATAACTAAAATCCATGATCTAAGTTTTTCCTTAAAATGGTAGGAAAAAAGAGCAATTTAAGCCCAAAGGATATAGAGAAAAGAAAATAGTAAAGGGCAGAAGTCAATTAAATAGAAAATAACAGTAGAGGCAATCAATAACACCAAAAATTGGTTATCTGGAAAGATTATATAAATGAAAAAACTCTAGTTTGCCTCATTAAGAAAAATAGAAAGACACAAATTAAGAACATAGAAATAACAGATATAATATTGTTCTTACAGACGTTATAATGTAACAAGTAAATTTTATAAATAATTTTAAGCCTATAGATTTGACAAGTGAAATAGATTAATTTCTTGAAGACATCAATTACCAAAACTGACACAAGAAGAAAAGGAACATCTGAATTGCCTTATATATATATTAATATGATGAAACTAAGTTGGGATTTAAAACTTTCCCATAAAAGAAAACTTTAATATTCAAATATCTAAGCAAAGATACTACCAATCTTACATAAAATATACTACAAAATAGAAAAAGAGGGTAAGGTTTCTTCTAATGTACAAAAAAAGTTATTTTTCTTAAGGTGGATAATAAATATAAATATATTCATTTTACTGTTTTAATTAGTTAAGAATATTTATTTGTATCTATTAAATATTCAAGAAAATTACATTTTTATATATTCTGTATAAATATATAAGAAATTTATTGCAAATGTTTTCTCTGAAACCATGGTTTATGTTTGAAGATAAGTTTATTGCCAATATTTTCTTTGAAACTATGGTTTTCATTTTTATTTTCTCAATGGTGTCTTTTAAAGAGAAATAGATTTACTGTTAATTAAATCTAACATATCCTTTTTTTTTTTAGGGTTAGTAATTTTGAAAAGTAGTAAAGAATCATTGGTTACCACAAAGTAATGAAGATTTTTTCTTATGCTTTTTTCTAGATGTTTTAGTCTTAGCTTTTTCATTTAGATCTGTAATCCATTTTGCTGTAATATCTGTGTATGATGTGAGGGAGGGGCCAAGGTTCATTTTTTGTTTTCTGTATAAATATGTAGTTGTTGCAGCACCATTTGTTTAGAATATTGTTTTCCCCATTCATTACCTCAACACTTTGGTTGAAGTCAGTTGAATCTGTAACTGTGTGTTTAATTTCTTACTATGGTGATGAATTTGTCAATTTTTCTTTGTCATTTTTTGCTTTATAGCTTTGAAGCTATATTCCTGGGTTCATATAATTTTAAAATTTTAATACCTTTCTGAGGATTTGAGTTCTTTTGTAATTATTTTGTAGCTTTAAAAAAAATCTCAAGCAATGTTTTTTCCTTTCAAGTGAATTTTGACTTATTATTATTATTGTTAATATTATTTTGGTTTGTATTTTTCTGGAAGAGTTCTCTATTCTTTGATGCTCAGTATTTGTAAATCTTATGTCTTATGTATGTCTCTTTTGAATATCATATATCTGGATTATTTTCAAAATTCAATCTGACAATTTTTATCTTTTAACTACAGATTTTAGTCTTTAAGTATTTAATAAAATTGTTATGATCTTTTATTTATGCCACCTCATTTTGTGTTCTTTTTTTCCTACTTGCTGTATATTTCTTTTATTTTCTTCTATCTTAGTTTCAATTGATTGATTATTTTAAATTACATCTCTAAAAATTATATTTGTTTCTTTAAAAGAATGTTTGCGGTCAATTTTATAGTCATATTCTTTATTCTTACTTTTAAATCCCTCTTTTATATGTTTAAACATTTTAACCATAATTATTTTTATATTCTCTGCATATGACACAAATTTGTATGTCTGATTCTGCTCTTTATTGTTTTTATTATATTTTGCTCATGATGTCTATTTCCTTTTGTATTTTCTGAATTTTTTTTTTAACCATTAAATTGTTTTTGTTGAACTTTATAGATTTTTTTGAGGCCTGATTTGAAGCTGCATTCCTTCAAAAAGGATTTGCATTTGCATATGCCAGCCACCTTAGTAACCACATTAAAATAAATGTCTTGAGGATTTGGGACTTCACAGTTAGGGTAAATTGGTGCTGCAAATCCATATGAGGGTTTGCTTTGCTTTACAAATTCTCAGGGAATTTGATTTTTTTATCTCCATCTAATACTAAAGTTAACATAGACACATTTTCTTTCTTTCTCCTTTTGTGGTGCAAATTCATTTCTGTCTCCTTCAAACTAAGCTTGCAGTCCCTTGGAGTTCTTGTTTTATTCAGGGCTGTACTATTAGAGTTCCCACTTTGTAAAGTGGGCTTTGCTTAGGCTTTGCTTTCTGTCCACAGAATCCCTGTGACTCTCAAAGTCTAAACTTGGTTACCAGGATTCAGCATAAGTGGGTCTTCAGAGTCAGCCTAATATTCTGGCTTCCTGTTTTTACTTTGGTTTTGGCATCTAAAAATTCCTTAATTTCTTTCCAGTTCAGAGGTATTATGGACTGAAAGCCTGTGTCCCCCCAAAATTCATATTTTGAAACCCTACCCCCTAATGTGATGGTATTACGAGGTGGGATCTTTGGGAGGTAATTAGGATTAGATGAGGTCATGAGAGTGAAATCGTTATGAATGGGATTAGTGTTCTTATAAGGGTCCCAAGAGAGCTTGCTTCCTCTCTCTCTGCTGTGTGAGGACATAGCTAGAAGTTGGCAGTCTGCAACCCAGAAGGGGGCCCTGACCAGAACCCAACCATGCTGGCACCCTGAGCTCGGACTTCCAGCTTCCAGAACTGTGAAATACAAATTTCTGTTGTTTATAAGCCACCCAGTCTATGATACTTTGTTATAGTATCCCAAAGTGACTAAAATAAGAGATAAATCATAAAAGTGTTTTTTAAATTTTACTCATTTTAAATTGTTTTTAGTAAGCGGTTTGTCCATAGTGCCTGCATGCAAAACTGCATGGAAGGTAAGTTGACTCATATGACCTTTTTGAGAGTTTTTTTTTTTTTTTTTTTAGAGAAGAGGTTTTGCTCTGTCAACCAGGCTGCAGTGCAGTGGCACAATCACAGCTCACTTCAGCTTGGAACTCCCAGGCTCAAGTGATCCTCTTGCCTCAGCCTTCCAAGTAGCTAGGACTACAGGCACATGCCACCATGCCTGGCTCTTTTTGAGATTTTTAAAAATCGCAAACTATAATGATTTTGTAAAGATATAACACAGGTTTATCTGTAATACTCCCCATTTTAGGCTTTTTGATAAATTATTAACAGAATAATAATGCCATAATCTTCAGAATAGCAGATATAATAATTTATTATAAGAATACAGTTCAAAGAGAGTAATGAAAAAGAAAAATTGCATTGGGAGAGGATTAAATGCCTCCTATAACATAATATATAGTTTGATGTAGACAAGTTAATTTGTTTAGGAATGATCACTTTGCCAAGGTTCTATTTTCCTTTGTTTTTGCTAAAGCCATTTCAGATGAAGATTTCCAGTGACTTCCTTCCTATGCCCAAAGGAGCCTTTAGGAAATGTGATTTATAATATGAATCCATTTGCCAGGGCTTTGGGCTCGAAATCTAGGATTTTAATATGGTGTCATTTTTTTTTTTCTCCCAGCTTGCCCCTCACCCATGTGTGCTATGTCCGTAAATAGCACTACTACTTGCCAGAAACCTACAAGTCATCCTTGAATCTTTAGCCTCTATCAACACGCACATCCATTTTTCAACAAGTTCCAACAGTTCAAATTCTTTAACATCTCTGGGAGCCACTGAATTTTTCTCATTCCTATTTTATTAACAGGTTTATGCAACTGGTCATTTTGCCTCCATTCTTGCACCTTTCCACTAATTCATGAGGGTAATTATTTTTTCTGAGTCGGCAAATGAGGAAATTGTTGGCTCTTAAATAAACATGGTAACATATTGGCATATTTTCAGCATTGATTTAATCTCCAGAGTAGCATTCACTCTGTTCAGGAGAATAGATGCTGTTTCTTTATACCAGGAAAAGACCCTGCTAATTTAGGCTTAAAGCTAAGCACAAGGAGAATTGACAATAATTAAGGCCAGACATCTGAGACAGATATGTGATTCAAGTGTTAAATTGAATGGTCTTTTACTAACAAAGGGTGATTGGGACTTACATGTTTAGAGGTCTGTGGCAGAGAAAGAAGATGGGATTTGGGAGACTAGGAATCAGCAATTAGAGAAGAAAAAAGTCATTTCATGATTTTTGCCCTTCTGAGTTAGGTCTATACAATAAGTTGATCACATTAGTTTCAAAAGGGAAAAAAAGAGGCCATGTGGGGGACGTTTAAGGAAAATGTGTTCAAATATGACATTTACCTTATAATCATAAATGTTGTGCATGAATGGCAATGATTTTTAAAAAAGGAAAAATTAAAACGAAGCAGCATGGTTCAGTGTCTAAGAATCCAGATGCTATGGCCAGTCTCTTTGGGTTCAAATTTAGCATCATAGCTCTTTAGACATGTGACACTGGGCAGGAAATTTAGTCTCTGTTCCTCTATTCCCTGATTTTAAAAATTGGGACATTAGTAGTGCCTACTTCATAGAGGTGTTGTGAGGATTTATTTAATGGGTATATGTAATTCATTGGCCCGAACTAACCATTAAGCAAATGTGAAGCATCTTTTTTTAAAAAAAAATTCACTCTAAAAATCTATAATTTCTTATGTGCCAGACTCTGTTTTAGTTATTACAGACAAAGCACTGAACAAAATGCCTTCAAGAATTAACAGTGGAGATTGACAATATAAAAGCAAGCATGTAAACAAACAAAAAATTCAGGCAAGGACAAATGCTATAAATGAAATAAAGCAAGATAATATGATAGGGAGTGGCTTGTTGAAGGTCACAGTGTACATGGAAAGAAAGCAATAGCTTTGAGTAACTGATGGGATTTGCTGATGTATAATATTAGAATGGTGAAGAAAGTGAAGAAGGATCAAGGAGGACTCTCAGTTTGGGCATAAACTACAGGATAGAAATTAGTGAGTGTGGTAGTCTGGATATGACCTCCCCCAATCTGTCCATGTTCCTAAAAGACAGATATCATACAAAATTCCTCTCTGACCACAAAGTGATGAAGTTAGAAATCAATAACAGAAGAAAAACTGGAAATTTCACTAATTTATGGAAATTAAACAACATACTGTTAAAGAACCAATGAATCAATGAAGAAAGGATCACCAGGGAAACTTAAAAATATCTGGAAACAAATGAAATTAAAACTCAACACACCAAAGCTTATGGGATACAGAAAAAATAGCTCTAAGGGGGAAATGTATAACTATAAACTCTTACATTAAAAAAGAAGAAAGTGGCCAGGCACGGTGGCTCACGCCTGTAATCCCAGCACTTTGGGAGGCCAAGGAGGTAGGATTGCTTGAGGCCAGGAGTTCAAGACCAGCCTGAGCAACATCTCTACAAAAAATAAAATAAAAAAAAATTAGCTAGTCATGGTGGTCCATGTTTGTAGTCCCAGCTACTCATGATGACGCCACTGAACTCTAGCCTGGGTGACAGAATGAGACCTTGTCCCTATAAGAAAAAGAAAGAAAAAAGGAAAGACTTCAAATTAACAACTTAACTTTAGAACTTAAGGAACTGGAAAAAGAAAAACAAACTGAATCTAAAACTAACAGAGGAAGAAAATAATGAAGATTAGAACAGAGAGAAATGAAACAACAGAGAAAAATCAACAAAACCAAAAGATGGTTCTTCAAAAAGATTAACAACATTGACGAATCTTTAGCTAGATTGGCTAAGGAAAAAAAAAGAGGAGACTTAAATTACTAATTTCAGAAATGAAAGTGGGGACATTATAACCAATGCTACAGAAATAAAAAGCATTATGAGGGTACTATAAATAACTGTATGACAAAAAATTGGATAAATTAAATGAAATGGAAAAATTCCCAGAAATACAAAACCTACCAAGACTGAATCATGAAGAAACAGAAATCCTAAATAGACCTATAACTGGTAAGGGGATTTAACCAATAATCAAAAATCAAAAGAAAAGTCCCAGACCTGGTAGATTTTTGTATATGATGTTAGGTAAGGGTACAATGTCATTTTTATGTATAGGGATATCCAGTTTTCCCAGCACCACTGGATAAAAATACTGTCCTTTCTCCACTGAATGGTCTTGGTACCCTTGCTGAGAACTGTTTAACCATCTATGTAAGGGTTTATTTCTGGGCTTTCTAGTCTATTCCATTGGTCTGTATGTCTGTCTTTAGGCCAGTATCATACTGTTTTGATTACTGTAGCTTTGCAGTAAGTTTTGAAATTAGGAAGTGGGAATGTTCCATCTTTTTCCTTCTTTTTCCTTCTTTTTCAAGATTGGTTTGACTTTTCAGGGGCACTTGATATTCCATATGAATGTTATGATGGTTTTTGTATTTATTCAGAAGATATCATTGAGATGTGAATGTATTTAATTCCACTGAACTCATTGAACTTTACACTTAAAATAGTTAAGATGGTAAATTTTATGTTATATGTATTTTACCACAATAAAAATGTGCTATTGAGGCAAAAAAATAGATATCCAGTCCTATTCCTGGAACCTATGGAACCTACTGCTGTGGTCTGAATATTTGTGTCCCCACAAAATTCATACACTGAAATTTTAACAACCAAGGTAATGGTGTTAGAAGGTGGAAACTTTTGAGAGGTGATTGGGTCATAAGGGATTAGTGCCCTTATAAGGAGACCCCAAAGAACTAGCTAGCCCTTTCTACCATTTGAGGACACAGTGAAAAGGTGCCAACAATGATTCAGGAAAGGGACCCTCACCAGGCCCAGAATCTATTAATACTTTGATCTTGGACTTCCCAGCCTTCAGAACCGTGAGAAACAAATTCTGTTGTTTATAAACTACCCAGTCTATGGTATTTTTATAGGAGCCTGAAGGAACTAAGATAGCTACCTTTTATGGCACATTAAAAAAAGGCTTTGCAGATATTAAAGATCCTAATGGGAAGATTATCCTGGATAATCCAGGTAGGCCCTAAATGCAATTACATGTATCCTTATAAGAGGGAAGAAGAGGGAGATTTGAACACAGAAGAAAAGGAGATGACAATGAGATCATAAAGGCAGATATTAGTGTGATGAGGCCACAAGCAAAGGAATGCTGGCAACCAACAGAGCTGGAAGAGGCAAGGAATAGATGTTTCCCTGGAGTCTCCAGAGATATTGCTGCATGGAAGATACTTTGATTTTTGGTCCAGTGAAACTGATTTTGGACTTCTGGCCTCCAGAACTATGAGAGAATAAATTTCTGTTGTTTTAAGTAACCAAGTTTTCAGTAATTGTCATAATAGCCATAGGACACTAATACAGTCACATTCATTGTATTGCAGTGGGGAAAATTAAGGGAAGAACATGTTTCAACATGGGGTGAAAATCAAATTTTTGATTTGGACTTTTGATATTGGACTTACTATTTTTGAGGTGCCTACGAGATGTTTGATAACTTACATCAAATAAACAAGTAAAGCAGTAGAACTAAATGTGATTCCCCAGGGAGAGAGTACAGCAGAGAAGAGAGCAGCACCCAGGCCTGACCCCTACAGTATGAAAACATTAGGAGACTGTGAAGAGGCTGCACCCAAGAGACCAGTGAGGGGCCTCCGGTGAGGGAGAGGAGGAGCTCACAGTTTTAAAAGCCAAAGGAAGAAAGTGATTAAGGAGAGGTCAACAGTTTTAAATGTTGTTTACAGGTCAAATAACATTGAATTTGTCAACATGGAGGGCATTTGCTGACCTTGAAAAAGGCAGTTACTCTGTCCAGGGAGACAGAAAAGAAGACTGGATTGGTTGAAGAGACTGGGAGGTAAGGAACTGGAGACAGCATGGAAATGCCCCTTAGTAAAACTACATGGTTCATTTTGCTACATGACAGGTTATTAAAACTCATAGTATAATCTAGAACTTTATAAAATTATGAAAATTCCATTTGCAGCATCTATATTCCTTTCCAGCTTGGAAAAAAGAAAACATACATCCAAGTGTGATAGCCACTTATCTGCTACTGAATGAATGTATTGAAATCCTCTAGATTATGCCCAGTGTCTCCAAAAAGTGAGTATTAGGAATGTAATCTGAATTTCCAAATCGTGGATGATGTACTTGTACTTAAAATGTATTTAAAAGCCATACTAGGTAAAAATAGATCATAGATATATATTGGTAGGAACAAACTAATGAGTGTGTCACATGATAAAGAATTTCTTTTATTGTTCCTGTCTTCAAATTTTCCTACAACCCAAGCAAACCTTAATGGGGAAAAAAAAAAATCAATCTGAGCGGAGACCACATACTTTTGATATTGCAGAGTAGAAACAATCTTGTAAGATGGGTTGTTTTCCATGTACAAAGGATTTCCCTATTGGGAAATTACTGCTCATTTGAGAAAGAATAATGAGGACATTATTTTTGTTAAGAAAATAAAAGCCTTGAGAGCTTTTTAAAAGATAATATAAACACAATGTTATAATTCTGGAAAATTATTTAGTCTTCTGCATGACCTAATCATATTAGATCTCTCTATCTGTGGATGCCATGACTATAAAAGCTCATTTCACATGACTTAATTAGATTGAAACTTTAATACATAAGCAGTGTATTTTGACAACTGAGTATTTTCTTTCATATATTTAAAAGTTTTAATTGACCTCATTTAAATATTAAAATAGATTTACATTCCTTTTCACAAGCAATACTTAAAAATTTAAAAATACTTTCTTCAATAGGTCAGTTTTCCTAAAATGGAACAGGAGAGAGAACCCTTTTCCACTTAAAGATCAAGTCCTTTTAATATGTAGGAAAAAATTTTTTGAATCTCACAGATTTCCTAATTCTAAAACAATCATTATGGATATATACACATATATACATGTATATATGCAATTAATATGTAGATGTGTACATGTATATATGTGTATATATATGAAATAAATATATCTATGAAATATATTACATATGGATATAAATATTTCATAAAACATACCCAAATCATTCAATGAAGTTTTTTTTATCATGGACTAACATGTGAAAGCAATTTTTACCCTTCAAAAACATATAGACAATGAGATTGCTTTTGCTCCTGGGAAGTCCCTGGGAGAGAAGGAAAGAAATTCCTACTTGATATGACAAGAGGTGCTTCCTGGGAAGTTCAAACATGAAACTAGAAACAGATTGACTTCCTTGTCATCAAGAATTCTCAGGGCAGGGAGTTGGGCTCGTACTTGGATCTTCTCTGTGTCTGTAACACAGGTTACCTAAATAGCTATGTGCCGGCTTTTCCTCCACAACTTTGATTCTTCTTGCTCCAGCAGGTATCACTAGCACTTCTACGTAACCTGTAAGAGTCAATAAAACATGAAATAAATCTTGAGGTCTTATAAAATCTCTTTTCTTCATTGACTTGCTTCCCCACCTTTGGTTTTTGTTATTGCTGTGATATTTTGATACCTATATAAAGAAAACATTTTACATATAAAAGCTGTCATGGTGTCAAGTGAAGAAATTTCTTGGAAAGATGTTGAGCCTATAGCACTATTAAGGACAAATAGGCAATTTCATTTTACGTACAAAAAAGCTCACTGTCGCTGATACCTTATGAATTGTAAGGAGAGAAAAAGCCCAGTGGAACAGCCTGGTTAGAAACACAGTGGATCTTGGAACAGAGAAAACAACTTCAGGTTTTGCTCTGGGAACTCCTTTAAGTTAGACAGTGTGGAGAAAAAGAACACACAGCTGGAGAGAATACAGCTAGCCTGGACCAGGCCCCTGGAGTAGTTAAGTACAGCACAGAGAGACTAAGCATTCCCTGGAGGAGATTAACAAACGGTTTTGAAACTGGAGCTGGAGACAAGTAAGTATAGAGCCACACCAAGCAATGATGTGTCACCTCCAAGTTATCAGACAGCTAGACGCAAGACAGAAATGCAAGGTGCTCCTCAGGAAAGATTTTTCAGCAGAGGTTAGGGATGTAATGCTTGAAGTGAAATAAAATGATAAGATAAAGTGGGATAAGAAGAATGAATGTGCAGAAAAAGTCAGAATCAAGATTTCACTTAGGGCAGAATAGTGATAGATGCCTATTTTTGGCTGAATAGTTGTTTTTAAGTCTTATTAAAATAATATTTAATATTCTTCTTAGTATTTCTGTGCAGATCCATGTCTGTGAGAAAAGCCTAATTTCAAAGCTCTAGAAAAGGCATAAGAGCTAATTCCAGAGTTGTCTCCTGTTTATTAATTATTGAAATTCCTGAAAATCTTTACAGTTATTTGGCACACAACGAAAGGTAGCATATACCCCACCTGGTGGCTGTGGCTGGAATTAGAGGCCTGTGTTTTTAGAATCATAATTTCCATTCAAGAATCCTGCTTAATTAATCAACCATTGAATAGCACATTTTCAGTAACACCAAACATGAAAGTACTATCACTCTGTTACATGGGCAAAATAGGTAACAATGAAAATAGAAAAAAATGCTTACTGGCTATTTGTACACAGAGTTAGGTAAGATGGTCTCCGCTCTCAATGAGCTTATAATTGAATGGAAAAGACAAGGCATAAATACCTTATATAAATAAGAGCTAAATAAAACTGTAAAAATTATGTCAAAAAGATAATATGCAAAATTATATGATTAATTAATTCTCTCCTAAAGAATATAAACCAAGGTTGTCTAAGCTACCCCCTTTCCTGATCACATAATCACCTAAAGGTCCAATGCTATTTTTACTCAGAGATGTGTAATTTTTTTCTTATTAAATGGTTATATTTTTACTCACATTTGAGAAACACTGGCATCAGCCATAATCACTATGATTCACTGGAGAGAACAGTTCATGTTAAGCTTTAAAAAACCTTCACAAAGAAGTAAATAGATGAACTCTCTTTAGAGAATGTGTAGAATTCAGATATATATAGGAAAAGTATGAGTTCACCGTATGTAGAGTAAGAAATACATGTTTTTAGTTGCACTTGAATAAAATAATTCTGATGAAACGAGAAGATGTAAGAAGGTGGTACTATTAAAGAGAGTTGAAATGAATACCCAGGAGAATGAATTTATTAGAATTCAATTAGAAGCTACTGAACATTCTCTAGCAAGGACTGGTAATTGGTCCTAGACTGGAGAAGCTTTGTCTAACAGCAGTATGCGGGACAAACAGTGATATAGTTGTGGATAACAATGTGCCGAGGCTAAGGTTAAAATCCAGGAATGGTAGAGGCTAAGGTAGAAAATGCAGAAAGCACCGTGAAGAAGAACATTTCCAAATTTGGTAATTAATAGAAATTAGGGAAATAAACATTGAACACAATGTTTTATTATTACTAATGTGAGAATGGGGCCATATAGGAACATGGAAGTCAAGAGTAGAATCATCTAGTTTTGGTAATAATTTGATAAGTTTAGCATCACAATTTGTATCTAACTAATGATCCAACACATTAGTAAAAACATCAAGAAAGAGTTCTGGAACATCTGGAACTATAGATAAAGGTCTGGCTATTGATGTACCTTTGTGAGGCATCCTTGCAGAAGCAGTAATTTAAACCATGGAAGTAAGTAGAGAAAATTGAGAGAGAAGTCAAGAACTCAACCTTGGTGACAGTCATAGTTTTAAACAAAAAGATTGAAAATAAAGCAGGAAATAAGACAGAGAAGAAATAATCTTGAGAAGGAGAAGATCTAGTCTGATTTGAGTAGTGGGATCCTTTGGATAGGAATATCTCAAAAAGAGTTGCTGGCCAACTGCGTCAAAAGCTGTACATAAAAGCTGAGACATCAAAGAGAAAGGTGACTAAGGAGAGTCCACTGGATGTCACAGTCAAGAGGTCACCATTAATCTCTGAGCAAATAAATTTAGTAAAAAAGTGTTTGGAGGAGAACATAAATTTCAGTATGTTAAAAATGAAGAGTAGATAGAACAAAATAGAGGTAGTTTGTGTAAATTCCTGTTTGACATACACTCAGAGGTATGTTGTACATCAGAGCAATAGTAATATTTAAGTTTATGGTTATATTTACAGCAATTATCTATTATTGAGTTGGAATGGCTTAGGGAAACGTGAGTTAGACTGGTTTTAAAGAAGAAACAGAAGCAAAAATATATCAAGCAAAGACGTATGAAGAGAGAAAACCAATGATGAAGGTTATATATTTTTCAGTAAATAAGCCATTTGGCACCATCGGAAATACATCTTTTAAGAAGTGAATACAAGAGTGGCTATTGCTTGACTTAGAAATTGGAACAAGAAGCCAGTGATGTCAAAGTCATAAATTGATCCTTACTTTGGACAATTTGCTTTTCATACGGTAACATCGTATTTTATAACCAGAGATCCTATTCTCAATCAGCCATCTTAAAATGCCAATAGCAATCATCGTCTTCATGGTGGTAATAATGAAATAATAAATGCCATATTTTGAACAACTGCTATGAGCTAATCACTATTGTAGTTACTTTATATAAATTATTACTTTGATCCATAATGATGATATGTAAGGCTGATATTACATTTCTCATTTAATAGATGAGAAAATAAAGAGAGAAAATATACACTTTTCAACAGTAATTAGCTGACCCAAGCTTTGAACTCAGGTCTGTCTATTCCACTATTCACTTCCTGCAATGACCCACTGCTACTATTTCTTAAAATAGGATATAGTAGTTGACATTATAACTCTCCCACTGCTGTGGCAAACAATCAACCAAACAAAAGTCTAGAGCATTTCCTCCTTTTACAGGATGGTATGTTCATATTCTTATACTAAGAATAACACATTTTATGCCCATTTTCTTCTTTGTATATACTGATAACTATACAGTTTTGCAACTGGCCAAATATACAATTTACCTTTCATTTCTTTAAAAAAGTATCACTTGGCTAGGCAAGTTACAATGAAAGACATGATCAAGTACTAAGAAAAAAAAAACACTTAAGTTTATTTTCCGCCTCCAACAAAAATGATTTAGCAAACTCTAAATAGAGCACAGGGACTGAAAACACCCTCATGTCTCTGCACATGTGTTACTCATATAATATATACAGTGTGCATGGCCAATTGGACAAACAAGGCTCAAAGTCCTTCAAGAAATTCTAGGAAGTCCATAAACTATAGAGATAAAATTGTTTCAAGAGAAATGAATACAACATTCGTAAAGTCACAAGTAGAAGGAGCCCATAATAGAATTAAGGATTCATGCAGATTTTTTAAAATGTAAAGTTCTGAACAATGTAATGTTTCATTATTAATTAAACTAGCAAATATTAATGGATCACACACTATGGTGATAATTGCAAATATGGTGTTAAACAAAAATAGCATGGTATTTTTCCTCATTAAGCTTAAGGTCTAGTGGGGAAGAAAAGACAAATGAATGTAAAATTACAAATATGACTAGAGCTACACTGTATAGATACAAATATGGCAAGCATCACTAAACTAGTCATTAGAGATAGGAAGCAGAGGTCACTCAGGGATCACTTCACTAAAGAAGTGACATTAGAAATGAGATCTAAGTCTAGGAATTCACTAGGCAGAGCAAAGAGGAACCACATTTGGAAATGCAAGACGCAGGGGCCGGGGGAGGGGGTGAGTGGTGGGAGGGAGAGGTGGTAAGAAGGGGGGAGCATGGTCAGGTTAAGCACCTGTAAGAACTTAGAGAAGGAAGAGGACCTTGGTGTGAGATGAGGCTGGAGAGACAGACAGGGACAATATCATGTTGGACCTTAAGGTCCAAGTTAAGAATTCTGGTTTCTTCCCTGTGAGCAATGTGAAACTAACATAGAGTTGTAAGGAAGAATGTGACATTATTAGTCTTTGATATTTCTAGTACCTTAGGTGTCTCAGACGTTTTCCAAGTAACAGATGCTGTTAACATAACCTACCTATAGTGAGCAACTGATCAAAAGTAGAAATTAAAGTGGAATAAAACCAAAAGGGGTTTGAAGTAGAAATCTAGGAAAAATGTATTCATATAACTGCGATCAGAATGAAAAGTGTCACTGATTTTTTTCACGATATTTCTGTTTTCTACACTTAGCGCAAATGTGCAGTGTTATTACAATTAAATACAGGCATCAATGCTAAATGTGCACCAGTATTCATACTGTGAACTGTTTCCATACATATTAAATAATCATGAAAAAATATCCTAGAATCTTTAACTAGGAAAAAAAATCTTTAACTATGAAAAAAATTCTAGAATCTTTAAATTTCTTCAGTCTTTCAGATTTTATTTGAGCTTCTACACTACAAAAACTTTTCCCATCATAATCAAGCGGAAAAGCTTATTATAATTACATTTCTCAGTTGAAAGTCTGGGAACCTGTTTCAGCTAAGTATGTTTTTTCTAAATGAGTGCTGGCAGATTTTTGACTTGGGGAGCCTATCACCTTTTTCACTGCTTTGGAGATTGAGACTTTGTAATTTGTAATATGTAATTTACCTTGGGTCTTAGTTATTTTTAGGCTTCAAGATCTTTAGGCTCACTTATCTTTGTATTCCATTTGGGCCTAGCAAAAGGTTACATTCAATCTTTAGAAGGCTGCATCCAATTTTCTTTTCTGAAGGGACTCTTATCTAGAGTGAACTCACTTTTCTTGATTATTCAAACATAAATGGCTTGTTCTTTGTATGAAAACTAATACATATTTTAGTTTAGTTTTTTGGTGTTTTGAATTTAAAATAATTTAAATAATTTAAAATAGGAAAATGTTGTGTGTAATATAGGTATATCAGTGATGAAAATAGAGTTATAAATATTAAAATAATACAACAGATACATTTCCAGATAAGAGACTAATGTAAACACAGAAAATGTTTGCTTCATCCCAGTAAGTTTAAGAACCTGTGTATAAAGCATATTTGTGCATCATTATATATCAGTATAGAGAATCACATTTTAAAATAATTTTAAAATACTTTAAAATTAACACTACATAGAGCATTCATAGTCATATTAACATCACATCCCCTGAGTATAAGTGTTTATATATGAGAAAACAAAATACGAGAGGATGAACCGTGCTATTAATATATTTGGAACATTATCCCACATTTTCTGACTCCCCTCTCTGTTTCCAAAAATATATTCCCTGGAAATTTAGCAAAAACATTAAGAAAAAATAAAGCAAATGGAAAGCTGAAAATCTGAAGACTAATATTCTCAATGGCTGCTTCCGACTGTTACAAATCATTATCCATTCTCCATGCTTTGCATTGGAGAATAAGGTCTGTAGAAAACCAATAACATTAGCCAATGCAAATTAGATTACTCCCTTGCTGCTCTCACTTATTAAATGTACAACAGATGATTCCATATTTTCATTATTGAGAAACAGGCTTGTTAGAATTTCTAGCTCATATCATCACACGTATTGTATGTCATCACAAAAAATCATTCAATACCCATTTGCAAAAGTCTTCCACAGAATCAGAACTATGATCTCTAAGTCGAGTTTGATATAATTTCTGTTATTAATCCCAAAGACTGTAGGAATTAAAAATTATGAAAAAATAAAGAAAAATTACCTGCTCCTCTGGTGTGATTAAAATCCCCTTTAATGATTTTGCATGATTTCCCATTGCCATTGCATACACCACAATGATCTTCCCTTGCAAGGGAACCTAATAAACCATCACAGCCAACTTTCTGTAACAAGAGAATGACAGGACATGATAAATTGAAGATTTTTTTTCTACTTCCAATTTAGGACAAACCTAGTCCCTATGAACTAGACATATTTAATTGACAAACTTGTAAACCATTATATTCTCTAGTACAAACTAATACAGCAAGCTCGTGTCAAATCACATAATCTGTAAAATGACCAAATAGCAAGATAGCAATGAGTATTTTTCTTACAGTAAGTATTAAATGGTATATTAAAGTAACTTGGAAAAAATATTATTGAGAAAAATGCAATTTACTCAAATCCCAAAGGAAATCATATTTCTATTAAATATAACATGATTAATTTAATTCATTCTACTCAACACAGAACAGATATACTTCACTATATGGATGGCTTCGCTTTTAAAAGTAAATATTAAATATTAACTTTATGGAAAACTGAATATAGATATTTATTTTTGCTACTGTTCAAGAATAAACTGCAGTTTATTCTATCCCCATCTTCTTTGGCACCTAGCACATGAATGTGAGTAAGAACTCACCACAGCCCATGGGTGCTATAAGAAAATGTAAACAGCTGGGAATTAATTTTTATATGCTCCCACAAGAATTTTCTTAATATGAATCTTCTGAGACCAAATCAATTACCTCTTTTCTTGTAAACAATGTTTGCTTCTCATCAATGCTCAAAAAATATGATCATATTTTTCAAAGTTGTACATACACAAAAAGGGCAGAATATGTATGTCAATATTGTCAGAAATGCTAGGATTACACAATTTCTCCTAATCAAGAAGGATTTGGAAAAGAGGCTGATGATACAACCATTTATAACAAGTTCCAATTATTTCAGAGGACATTTTAAGATATTAAATAAAACAGAAACAAAAACAGGGTCTTTGTAATTGGTGTTGGTGGTGTTGGGGTGGTGAAGCAACCAGATTGTAAAATGCAGCTGCAGGATGAGTATCCTGAGACAGGAAAAGCCACGTTAAAACTGTGCAATGCAGCGTCCCTTCCTTTTGTTAAGGGGGACCTATGAGCATTAAGAAGTACAAAGTGTTAGCTGAGAACTCTGATCAGCAAGTCAAAGCTTATTCAGAGAGAAATAAAGAGGATGTCTCTGGATGAAAGAAATGGCCATCACAGGAAATGCTCAAAACACAACCAAGTATGTGAGGAGGACAGGAGCAGGAGCCAGACTTGGAAGTCTTGGGTTGAGAAAAAAGTCTCTCCTTCATGTACAAATGAGGAAAAATTTAAAGTTGAGCTTAGTAGGGTTTTGAAATGATAAAAGTTTCTATTGCTCTATCCCTAGTACCCAGACTATTTCTTGGTAAATAGCAAGAGTACAATAAATAGTAGTTCAATGATTGAATAGATTGGCACTTAGTAGTGTCTTAGTATTTTTCTAACCCTGTAACTTGAATATTACAAGGTCTGTAAACCTAAAGCAACAGTTAGGGATAGACATATATACTAGAGTTCAATAATCATATTTTTTAAAATAAAAAAGATTTTGTATCATATAATTAGCAGTTTCAAGTAGCCACATGTATCAAAATATGGCCACATAAATACAAAAGTGGAGGATAAATCACTTTGAAAAGGCAATGCCATTTCACTGGTGGCAGGTACCTGAGGTACCACTGGCATGTTGGAGATGGGCAAGTAACATGATAATACAGGGTCAAGCCTTCCTTATCTTTTTCAGTAACAGAAAATTCACAGAGCCAAATTGGGTCACTGCAGTAAACTGTCTGTTTTCAATTACCCTCCATTCACCAAGTCTGAAATTCTATATTCAGCTTTGGTGCTATATATTGTGTGATAAAACAAAACACTCTAGTCAACCCCCAATTTACAAAGGGTTTTCCAGAAAAATTAAAAGAGGCATGTTTTAAATTATATCAAAAGACTGATTGAAGCATTTTAATTAAACAGCCAGAATCTTGAAGTATTCTGATACCATTAGAAGTCAGAATCCATTTCAGATAATTCTAATTTAATCATAATCATCATATTCACATAGCATTTGTATAGAATTTTTGTTATTGTTGCTGTAATTTTAGTAATTTTAGTGTCTAGCCAGGGACTCTATAAAAGATTTGGCTTACATATTACTGGTAAGTGAAAAGCATAGCAATTTAGGCTATTGTATTTGCCATATACAGTTAGGAAAATAATTTTTTGAAAAATACATTCATTTAAGGCATATACTAATCTAACAGATTTACATATAATAATGAGATAAAGTTAAAAGCTTTCCTTGCACAATGAATAGTCATGAAAACAAAATACGTACAGATGAACTAGCTATGATGATTTTTTATAGGTAAATGAAAAATTATTAATACAATTTGGTTACTGCCATATTCTGTTAAAGAATAAAGAATATTAATATGTAATCATAAGACTGCTTCTTATGTCAATGGTTTTACATGAGTCTATGCTTGAAACTTTACAGCATGCTGGCAAAATATAGAATCTTAGAGCTGGGAAAGCATTTAAGTTCCATGTTATTCCCAATTTCTTACCCAGAAGTCCACACACCTCAATTGGAACATAGATTACTCCATCCATAGCTTGTAATTGTTTTCAAACTTTGGTGTGTGTATATGTATATATCTATGTGTGTGTGTGAGTGTGTGTTCAAGTGTGCATTTTTCTAGAGAAAATTTTTTTTATCAAATTCTCAAAGGAGGCCAGGCACAGTGGCTCATGCCTATAATCCTAGCACTTTGGGAGGCTGAGACAGGAAGACTGTTTGAGGGCAGGGGTTCAAGACCAGCCTGGGCAACACAGAGAGATCACGTCTCTACAAAAAATTTTAAAAATTAGCCAGGAGTGGTGGCACACGCCTGTAGTCCTAGCTACTTGGGAGGCTGAGGCAGGAGGATTGGTTGAGCCCAGGAGTTCGAGGCTGCAATGAGCTATGATCATGCCACTATACTCTAGTCTGGGTGACAGAGCGAGACCCTATCTCCAAACAAACAAACAAACAAAACAAAACAAAACGAAATTCTCAAAGGAGTGTATATAGCACAAAGTCAATGATCATTGGTTTAACAACTTTATTTCACAGATTAGTTAATGCATGTATATATTAAATATATTCTCAGTGATTTGCCCCAAAACACAGTTTACTAATGCCCGTCATGGATTCAGTGCTGTCCCACTCAGCAACCTCTTTCATTGCAAAAGGATTTATTTCTCTCCTGCTTCTGGAAATTTTATCAGAAATCATCTTGCCTGAGGCAAAGTGCCTTTCCCAAGGTCATATCTACTTCCTGGGGCAGCTTGCATCCAAACACTAGTAGATGCTGGGGGTAAAAAGGCCTGGTATTCTCATCCTGCAAGGTGACAACTCTGAAGACCCATGCCAACTTAAGAGCTTCCCATGGGGTCAGCTAAGGCCTTGTGACTGCTCTGCAGCCCGATTTCTCCCTGTGCCCAGTCCTGCCTCCTTCCTCTCCCCACACAAATGTTGATCATGAAAACACTCGGCATTAAACTTCCTGCATATTTATATTCCAGGTGAAGTCAACTTAAGACAGCAGCAGAACTATGACTAACAACTTCTAAGTTTTGGCCTTTGATCTTTCCACTATGCTCTTCATACTCACTTTAACAGAAATTTTATTTTTCTAAAGAGAGATAAAGGAGAGTACATGAATCTATGTAAATTGAAAATACTTTTTAAAAGGAAGAGAAAAGCAAATAAAATGTTTAAGTATTATAAGAAAGTTAAATATGCATTTAAAATTATTTAAATATGAGGATAATACTTGAATATGTATTATCAGTAATAAGACTGATTTTAGAGGGTTTTGCCTCATGGCTCAGTCTTGGACACAAAACATGGAGAACTGGAGTGCTTGAATTTTTGGTCTGGAATGTTTTGACATAAAATGCTCAAAGCATTCCAATTTTAGACTTGTAATATATGTATTACACAATCAAAACCTCAGATTCTTTCAGCTAGGATTTTATGGATTACCTAGTCCAAACCTGTCATTATACAGATGAAGAAATGGCATTTCAAAATAGATCAGACTTGCTCAAGGTCACAGTCAAGGTAGGGCTATACCCACATATTTTGAATCTTAGTCTAAAGCTTTCCACTATACTGTGAAGCTGCTCATTGGGCCCACAATCCTCTGTCAACATGTAAATTCTTCCTTTTGGAATGTCTTACCTGGCACCTTCCATTTGCACATATATCTAATCCCTGATATCCACAAGAAGTTCCATCCATCACTTTTTCTGATAAAAGAACAGGCTGTTCTTTTCCCACAGGAGAGCAAAACAAGGCACATGGTTTTTCTACATATAGATGGATAAAAAGAAATGAGAAAAAGTTACTTCATTAATATTTTTATCTTAAACTTTATTTGTCAGACAGGTTATTGAGTAAAAATATAATTCAATGCTAATTGAGTAATGTAATATTAGAATAGGGTTATTGTGAGTAATAAAGGAGATGCCTGGAAAAATAATAGGTACCCAATGAATATCAATTCTTTCTTAAGAAATCTGCCTTCAAATTATTTTCAAAATGTATCATTTATTTTATTTTTGGCACAAAACCTCTACCGCACACAAACCAATCATTCTTCCTGAAAAATATTTTGCATAGTCTAATTATTTGCTCATACTTTTTGAAATGATCTCTATTTTAGGTATGTATCAGAATTCTACCTATTTTTAAGTTCTAGTGAGATTTATAATAGTTTATCCATGAAATTTTCCTTGATGTCTTATTTCTAAATTTTAATACATTAATTTTTAATCTAATTCATTTGACATTTTCTAATTTAAAAATTACTAAAGGGAGAAAGAACCTCTAAGATGAGAAAATCTCATAAAATTTTCCATTATTAGATGTTTAGAAATGCAAATACAACCCCATGAAAATATCCATCATTCTATGCAATTGCTGATGTGCTAGTGAGGACTCAACTTCCTGCAGCACTTACTCAGAAAGCACATCAGTGTATATAATATCTAGGTTGAGAACCATCATTCCATCTGAAGAATTCTTGAATGGCTGGCAGTCTTCTTCAGTGCCTCATTGAGCAATAAGGTAGGGTGGTTGGGGTTAAAATGCCTCTTAGGCTCCAAAAGTGGCAAGGTATATTTTTAAAGTGTTGTTTCTATTTCTAAGCCTTCTACAGAGAAGCTGTAGTATTTGGTAACACCAGTAGTACAATTATCCAAATCTGAAACTTCAGAGCTATTTCCGTGCTACATTACTACTCTATTGGCTTGACACCAGTCAAGTCCCTTACTGTTTATTAAGCTTGTATAAATAGAATGGAAAATAGTTTACAGTCTCTGACACTGATCTTCCCTTATGTCTTCAGTAAAGTTCCACGTATGCTGATGGGATTCTATAAATACCAAATAACAGCCAGAGGCATGTAACAAGGTATCACTTTGCAAAGAGAAGACAGACAGTTAAATGAGGCTTCAGAATTGAACATTTCAAACAGTTTTCACATGTGGCTTCTGAATACTGCTCTGAACAATTTTGGGTACTTGGAACATGGCCTTTAATGTGCATGGTTTTGAAATTTTCCTTTAAGATGCCATTATAAGCTGCAATAAAGCATTTCAGTGTGCTCTCACACCTCAAAGTAGGTTATGTTTATTCAATGACTGCTTACTATGTCATATCTTTGGACTTAAAAACAGCTGCTATAATTGCAACACTTTAAAAGTGGTATATATAATTCTCTTTCTGGAGTTTTCATTGAAGAGAGGAACAAACCAGATATATGGATAATGTTGAAAGGATTTCATCTCCTAGAAAATTCCATACACATTCCAAGCAAGAATTCAGATAAAAATTTTTCTATTTCTCCTTTTACAACGTAGTGCCAATGCACTCTGCTTATTTTAGCTTTACAAATGACATAAACATTCGATACCAGTCTTCCTTCTTGGAGCATATCCTTGAGACTGTGACATTGTAGTGATCCATGTAACATGCTATACTTGGCAGACAGGCTCTGTCTTGATTTAAGAGACCAACTCTTTCCAAGATATGCATTAGACATGGATTTCAGCCAAATTTCAGCACACACAGAGTATATGAAATACCTGAATGTTGAAGCCATACATCTCTTTTCTCTAAAAATAAATATTCACTACTGCATTGATAGCCTATATTTAATTCTCCTAGGCATGGATTCACATATCATATAAGAATAACAGATATAGCCACTTGCATTTTAAGGTCATATGCTATTAAGACCTGAGATTTTTTTAAAAATCATATATTTTCATTTCTTTCATTGTGTTATAATACAAGCAGGCTAGTTGGATATTTTATTCATCATACAGACTTATGAGTTTGATTGATATGTGCTGCAAAATTATCAACAATGCTAACCTACTAATTATATAAATAGCTATTATGGATCATTTTGATGATAAATATCACTTTCTAAGAGTCAGGAACTTTTCTAATAGTGATTTACAACAGCTTTAATGTTCTAAATTGATGCCCATACAACACTGATTTTCTTTTAATCTGAAGAAAATCTGTTTTCTATCTCTTATTTCACATATGAGTAAATAGGTTTCAAATGAATTTAACATTATTAAATCTCACAGCCAGTTAGAAGCAGAGACATATAGACACTCAAATAATCAGGTGATGATTTTCATGATGTGACTAGTCATATTGAGTATATTTTTACAATAAAAAATATTGCTTGTGTACTCAAATTTATTTAGCAAGTACTCATCAGAAGCTTAATACACACCAGATAGCACACGAGGAATGGATATTAGAGGGAACACAGACACATTAAAATGTGCTATAACAGGGTGCTTGTGGGGTACTTAGAAGGAGCACATACCTAATTTGAGGATCTGGGGGAGTTCTTTTTCCTAGAGGAATTGAGTCAAACAAAAAAATCAGTAGAAGTTTTCAAGGTAAATAAATAGGGAGAGAGATCAGAGCTTGAGAAGGAAAACGTATTATGCCAAGAAACCAGCCGGCAAAAGGGCCCAGAAATAAGAGAGATGTATCTGAGGGATGGAATGGAAGTCGGCCTGGCCCTACAGGAGACTACAAAAGGGATCGACAGAGATGAAGCAGGAGAAGTTAAAGAGGGCAGGGCACAAAAATGCCTTGATAAGCCAGGTAATCAAGTTTGTGCGACTGCAAAGTTAGTTTTACTTTCACTGAGATGGGAGACACTCAAGAGGATCGAATGGACATAAATAGAGGGGTTCAGGTCATGAGTTTGGTCTTAAATTTGCAGATATCCAAGTAGCTATATCAAGCAGGAAGTTGTACATATGAGTTTGGAGCTCAAATGAAAAATCTGGCTGAAGACATAAATTCATGAGTTACTTGCATATTTGAAGTCATGGGAATAGATGAGATCACCTAAGAAGAAAATGTAGAGTGAAAACAGAATAGCATCTGGGATAGGCAGAAGAATGTGCCAGAGATGTAGTAGGAAAGCCAGGTCTTTGCTGTAACATGGAAACCAAGGCACACAAGTGTTCAAGAACCAAGGGGTGGTCAACCATGTATGTTTGAGAGCCAAGTAAGAAGCGGTTGGGTTTAGTTTCCATGAGACTCCTTGATGACATTAAGGAAATTTGTGTTGGTGGAATCATCTTGAAGGGAAGGAAACAAAGGGCTGGGAAACAGGAGGCTTTTTTGAGAAGAGTGGCTGAATGGCTGTGAAGACAGAAAAGTGTAAGGGTTCAAGGTGGTGGCTATGTGCTCCAGGGAAGACTTGTATGTTTTAGTGGAAGAGTCCTAAATATGTTAAAAAATTGAATGTGAATGATCAACACAGAAGAGATTAAATATACCAGAGAAAGTAGGGATAATCAGTAAGATAACTGAAAAGGGAAGATGGGGATGGCATCCAGGGCACAGTTGGAGGGAGTAGCCTTGGAAAGGAGGAATCAAAATTCTGCTACATAGGAGACAGCAGATCGAGCGTCTTAAGTCAGGCTTAAGTGTTTGATAGCAGGAAGATAAGGAGGTAATCATCTGATGGCTGCTATTTTTCTCCCATATGTAGTAGAATAATCTGCCCTATTGTTTGGCTGCTTCCATCGCTGCTTGTATGCAGATGCTACTCTGAGAAAACGGTTTTATCAGATGGGTGCAGTGAAATTGAGAGCACTGGAGTTTAGGTTATTGACAGGAGTATCATGGAAATAATGGAAAGCCCAATCCAAATTGACAAGAAGAGAAATAAAGAAAAGAGAGACTAGCAGCATCATGGTCGATGAACTCAGAGAACCCATCACCACTTTTGGTAACTGCAATTCAAACCCACAGCACACTCACCATGGGCAAGTGTTATCACTCTTAACTAATAAGGCAGCATATAATTTTCTTAAAATTCTTATTTTATAGTAAAGATTTACAGGAAGTTGCAAAAATAGCAAAGAGAGGGCCCACTTATCCTTCACTCAGTTTCCCCCATGGTGACACCTTAGTAACTATAGTACAACAGCAAACCCAGCAAACTGGCATTGGTACATGTGTGTATAGTTCTATGACATTTTATCACATGTGTAGATTTCTGTAACCACTGCTGCAGTTAAGATATTAACCTATTCCATCAGCACAAAGATCTTCCTCATGCTATCCCTTTATAGTAATACCCATCCCTACAACCATCCCTAAGCCCTGGCAATCACTAATTCATTTTTCATCTCTATAATTTTATCATTTCAAGAATGTTATCACATGGAATCACATACCATGTGACCTTTTGAGATTGGCATTTTTCACTCAGCATAATGTTCTGAGATCCATCAGGTTATTGCCTGTATCAATAGTCTGCTCCTTTTTATTGCTGAGTAGCATTCTATCATGCAGGAGGTCAACTTCCACATTGTATGGTAAGTTCATTTTTGGTTATTTAAGGAAATGAAAAACTATTTGCAAAGTGGCTGCACAATTTTACATTCCCACCAGCAATGTCTGAGACATCTGGTCCTCCCTATCCTCACCAGTATTTCGTGTTATCACTATTTTTTATTTTAGTTGTTCTAATAGGTATGTTAATATTATTTCATATTTTTTAAATATATTTTTGTCAGTGCTTATGGTTGTTAGATGTAAATAAAGGTAGAAAAAAAATAAAGTTCAGAAATGTCTGGAAGATAATCTGTAAAATAACTTTACTATTATAAGACACTTTGCAAACTAGAAGTATACTTAATTAAGATGGTGGTGGTCTGGTTGGTCATACCTTCATCCAAGACAGCTTGCCACTGAAGTACATGCTTTGGGTACGAAGTTCTAACACTATAGGCCTGACATTGCCAGTCTCTGAATCCAGGCAAACCTGCAGGACAAGGTGGATTCTCACATATTCTGTATTGTTTTCTGGGACCATTACAATCCCTTGCTTCAGAACCTAGCCTAGAAAAGAGTACAAATAATCAATTTTATCTTTGTTTTTTACATTAACTATCCATTTTTTAAATTAAAAATCACTATATAATTAATATATAATCCTTTATGTTAAATCTACTTTTCAAAACCTGGACACATTAAATGATTGGTAGTAGTATGAAATCCATATGTTTGTTTTGTAAAAAACTATATATTTTTTCCAATCCTTGATCAATTTACCTTCCAAAATACATGAGGAATAAAAGCAGACTTGCTATGAAAATGATATGGAAGAGTAAAGGGAAGAGGCTGGGGACAAAAGAGAAAGCCTCAAGTTCCCACGAAGAAGTTTGGTTCTTAGCATTATTAAGCAAATATTGTCATATAAATTCTTTAAAATTGCTTGTGATGGAACTGTGTCACTGAGCTCCACACTGACAGAGTTAAAGCACACAAGCTGAAATGACTGTCTCACACTTTCCTAGAAGCCCGTTAGGAATGCTGGGGTTGAACAAGCTGATCTTGTAATAATCCCTATCTGTATATGAGCTTAGCATGTTTTTGTTTTTTATCAGTCTTAGTTTTCCTCGCCATTAATTTTGTTCTCATTCCCACACTTTCTGAAGTCCTGTCATCTTTTTGCTCTTCTCGGTTGCTTTAAATGTTCACTTAGTTTTTCCAATATATATCTCCCTGCTTATTTAAATAATTTCATTTGATTTACTCAAGAAATCACCTTTGGTAGCTTTCATTATTTATTCTTACAAGGGTTGATCTTTATTTTCTTCTTAAAGACAGTTTTTATATAAAAATAAATAATTTGAGGACATCTTCTGTTTTCCAAAGTGGAATAGAGTTTGAGGGGCATCTTTTGCTTCCGAATATGCTTTATCAGTAAAACCTTTGCATTTCAAAAGTGAAGAAAAAAAATGCCCTCCCCCAATCCGGGAACTTTGAGATTACCCAGGACATTTGCGCTCTCGACTGCTGATCCCAGAACTGCAAGTTCGGCTACAGGCACTCCACAGGCTCCACTCTCCAGCCAGATGTTCAGGTGCTGAGGTCCTGCTGGTACATTCTCCAGCCTTACACCACTATTCCAAAAGTTATGTCTTAGGTGAACAAATCAGGGCACAACTGAAAATCATTCACTGGTCTATATAGTCACTGGAATTGCAGTTAAATCAAGTCTACTAGAGCCCAAAATACATAAAATTTTAAAAGACCAAAAATAAGTTGGCACTTGCTTTTTATCATAGTGATATAATGGTCCAGTTCTCATAGTTCTCGTGTCAGATCAATCACACAGTCTTCTCATGAAAGCAGTGCACAGATATTTGTTACTATAGCCCGGAGAATTCAGTATGTATAATAGAGATAGGGTAAAGATGCCGGTGAGGGAATTTGAGGTTGTACAACCAGAAGAGAAAAACTAACACATTCTAAGAAACAGATAATAATTTGAAAGGGACAAAAAAATACTGAGTCATATGTAAGAATGGAAAACAAGAGATAAATGTACTTCTATAACTAGGTCAAAGCAGAAATTGTAGCAAATGTAGCAATTTTGATTTGAAATGTCAGTGATTCAGGGTACTCTTTTTCCTTGTAATTACAAAAAAAATGAATGATTTAATTTTAGCACTTCCTCTTATGCTGTTTTTATCTGTGAAAGTGTTCCCATCACGTTCAACCATTAATATAATAGCAAACTTTCCTTTGCAAGCCAAGTTTGTTTGAAAGACTTGGGCAATTAGATGCTGAAACTGTCAATTTTTCCCAATTATTCTGTGGCTTATTTGATATCTATTAACTGGGAAAGATAACGGAGAGGAAAGAAAGGAGTGTAGTCATTGTCTTTTTAAATGTTTTTTCTTTTCATTAACTTAAAAAAGCTGTGAAGTTGTCTATGGTCATGCAGGAATGATTGCCAGCACTTGGTAGACAGACTATTATAAATTCTCCTTATTCCTGAAAATTTCACCTATCTGAAAATCAGATAGGTGATGGTCATAGTAAACACGTTTAAGGTAACAAAATCATGTTGAGAATAATAAGTAAAGATTAGGAACATTTAGATTAGTGATTATATAATAACAGGGTTGAGCAAGTTGATCCTTCTAGCCCTAAACAATTTTCTGCATTTAATGGCAACATGATTTAAAAAGGATTTTGAGGAAATTACAGAAATGCTCTGAAATTCAGCTTGTTCATTTCCAAAATGTGAATGATAATCATATTGACCTAACAGACTTTCTGCAGGGGTTGAATAAAGCACTAAGCATAATTCACAGACCATGCTAAGGATTTAATAGAGGTTAACTATAATAATAATAATAACACACTATTGTATGTATCATTGCATTAATGTTATTAAAAATAGTTTTCAGAAATCTAGTCAAAATTTTGTTCATTCTGATCTTTATTGATCTCCCTATCTTTATTTATAATTTGTTTTGATAATATGTTTTTATTGTTGTAGTTAGAAAAGAGAATTTAGAAGAGTATGCTATATAGTTTTATTTGAGCCCAGTTCATGCTTTGCTTTTATATGCAATAAAATAATTAGTCCCTGTAGATTTTCTCTAATAATGTCAACATTGAAATTCAACCTCTTCTAGATTCAAAAAGTTTTAAATCTAATTTTGAAAGACAAAGTTAACCTCTACAACTCAAGAGTGTATCAATATGCCGAGACTGCCATTAAATAAATTGAGGTTTTGTACAAAGATGCAGTCTAAAAATTGAAAAATGAGGGAAAAAACATGTGAAAACTTTTATATTACTTACTTGTTTTAAGGTCTTAACAATGTTATGCCATTCATGGAAAAAAAATCCAATGTGAAAGCTGTTAAATTTCAATTGGTCACATTGTTTTGGCCTACTCGAAAGGTGTTTATTTTTCCCAGAGCGCATATCATAGCTTTTTGCCCATTTAACAACAAGCTGGCATTGAAAGGCTGGGCTAGAGTTCATAGCAGACTAAAATATTCTGGGAGGATTGGCACGCAGACTGGTACATCATTTAAACTAAATCACACCTGGCAGATGAAAATAAATGGAAACAGATATGCAAGCCAATTTGCATACAGAAATCAGTGAAATTTAAGGAAAGTATAGCATAATATTTAAAGTTTGTAATTTTGCAGATAACCAGATCTCCAGATGAAATTAAAGGATCCTGCTTTTGTGTCGTCTAAATGATGCTACACTTCAGCACTGAGGAAAGTGTTAAATGTTTTGTTTAATCATTATACAATGCATTTTATTGGAATCATATATAAAATGATCTTAATGATGCTTGCCATAAATTTTCTAGCAGTATGCTTTCTTCCTTACATTTGTATTTTTTTTAGCCTAAAAAAAGACATTATACATGGTTTAAAAAACTCACAATTTGTCTTATCTACTAGTTCAGTCCGAATTATAAAAATGGCAAAGGAAGATATAATATAGACTATTTCTGGAAAAGTATCTGACCTAAAAAACACTGATTATATTTCTATTCTCCCAAATTTTTATGTGGACATGTCTAGGAAGTTCATGAAAACACACGAGTGAAAGAGATCCATGAAGATGTCGAAGAAGCCTGATCATTCTCTGGTCAAATCTTATATGCACATTGTGGAAGAGCGAAGAAGAGGAGGACAGGCAAAAAGCTCTCTACATATGCACATTATGATTGTTAGAATATTACAATCTTCATTATTTCCAATAATGAATTATGATGGTAATTTCAAGAATCTCAATTTAGGAAAATAACAACTAAAACATATTACATAGAAACCTTCTAAACAGTCTAAAATTCTAGCAAATTGGCATTTAACTTCCCTTTCCCCTCCTCCCATTCCTATCAAGTACTGTACATTAAAAAAATACATTTGTTGGTTTTTAGTAAATCATTTACCCACTCTTTAATCTCTGTGAAATATAAACACATTTATATTTGTATTGTAAATTGTTAGATGATTTAAATTTTACAAAAATGACAGTATAAAAAGGTGAAGAAAGAAAACAGAAAATACTGTTTATATTATAAATAGTATATAAATCTCTATCTTCAAAACCATCTGAATCACAGAATTCTGTAGGCACTTTCTCATACTTAACTATATACTCTTAGATGAACTGGATTTATACAGCTTGATTAATATCACTAGAGTGTTATAAATTACAAAATCCCAAGCTTTGTTTCTTGGTTTGCAATGTACCAAGCCAGCAGTGTTTAGTGCAAGGTTGCAAGCATTCAAATATTTTAGCACTACCGCACACAACAGCAGAATGTTGGAAGCTATTTTCATGATGGCTCCTACAACAGCTGGAACAGATGGATATTTGATGGAACCCACATGGCCTGAAAAACTGAGAGGTTCATCAGTTATTTCAATATACAAAGCACTATAGAACCTCTAAAAGAATATCATTAATATGATTATAGGAAATAAAACATTTTTCTTTAGATGAGTATTTACAGTTTTGATTGCTGAAAAAAAAGTTTATCTTAGAGGTCTCAAGAATGCAAATTATTCTTACAAATATGAGTAGAAAAAAATCATAATATAAAATATTTAGGATGCCAGATCATAAGAATGAAGAGATTTTTATATTGCTAAAGAAGAACTAAATAAGATGAATGGGTTGTGTGATGTTTGAGAACTTATGGCAGAATGTGTGGTTATCTCTGAGTATTACTGCTTTTGTGTTTCAGGGATGATGAAAATTATTGCTGGTACAGAGTTTTAAGATTCAAGCAATAAATTACTCAGCATAATATCATGAGGTTTGCCTGTTATACACACATTGTTATACTTTTGTGTATAATTTAAAAAAATAAAACAGACTCAAATTCTGATGCTCCATTTAAGCTCATAGAAAAATATTTGGCACCGTCTGCACACCACTGACTGATATTTCACAGAAGTTCCCCCTCAGGAACCATTTTCTTATTGATAGTAAAAAGTGATAAAACATTTCTAGTCTTTTTTTTAATACTTCGGATTTAAACAATTTGTACATTTTTCTTTTTTTAATGAAAGTCATAGAAGTAATAAATGACTACATGCTTTTGTCAAACAATCCAGAAGTGTCTGCAGAAAATTATATGTCCCCTCCTCTCCCAGTGCCTTACTCCCATTCATCAATTTCACTTCCCTCCCAAAGGTAACTACTAATTCCAGTTTGGAGTTTATATTTTCAATCCATATTCTTTGAGTTTAAAAATACATACTATGTGTGTTTTTATTTTCCTTAAATTTCAAACGTATTATAAAGTATCAATTTTTCTGACATGCCTATGTACTAACAGCCATGTCTTGTAAATCTCTTCATGTTAATGCATATATATCTATCTTTTTTTAATAGCTAAAAATCATTCCTGTCCTGATGAATATTTCTGTTGTTTCTCATTTATCACCATTGCAAACTACATCCTCACATAAGCATCTTTGTGTGTGGGTGAACATGATTGCGTATATTCGTGTGTAGAACAATTTTCTAGAAGTGTATTTGTGAGATTTCTATCCATTTTTTAAATCGATGTGTTTTTAAACATTCCATATATTTTTCCTCAAGTAATTCACCCCAAGTAATCTATACATTCTTTATGTTGCTATTTAGTTTCATATGTAATAAACATCATGCTCTTCAGAGGCAAGATGTCTGATCTGCTGATCATACAATTAATAAGTAAAGTGATAAGCATTCTACTTTCCCTTTATAGGTTGCAAATTAGTAAATTATGTACCCTACTGACCTGTTATCTTGTGATTAAATTAACCATAATTATAGGTACATGTGTGATCCATCTATTTAAAATTCCTCAAAGGAAAATTAATTTCCAATAGCAATTATTTTCATCTAGAAATGTATACTAATAACTTTTTATATCCTTATGACCCACAGTAAATTAAACTACATAGATGGCCAAATATTTACTGATCTCCAAATTTATGATGCTTACATTGACAAGGAAAAATTATACATACTCACTTGCTCCCCTGAGACAATATTTTATACCTGAAAGGATTCATCAGCTCTGAGAAATTTTACCATTTATGCTATTATTTGTGCTTATCTTACTTTTGTTTAATTTAAAAAGTAAAAATAAATAAATTCAGTTTTTTGTTAAAGTAACACATGTATCTCTACATTATCACAATCAACAACAATTTAAAAACCACCACATTGATATTAACAACCATGGATTTGAAAAAATATAAAAGTTAGAAATGGATGAAATGCTAATATTTATGTATAATACTGAAATTATTCCATCAGTGTTAAAACGGATCCATATGTAACTGGCAAAAGAAAATGCAATTTTCTGAAGTTTTATTTAGTATTCTTATTAAATTCAGGTGACACAAAAGACTTACCTTACCAGGGTCACAATCGGTTCCATCCATTGGTGGATCTAGTTTGGTTTTGCATTCTTTCTCTCCTTCTACCTTGCACCATAATCCTGTGCAAATAACATGCTGAAAACAAGGGCACAATAACCAACAAGGAGTAGGTGCCACATTTTTGAGGTTAAGTCAATAATTTTTAAGAAAGCTATTTTGAAAGAATAGCAAAAGAAAAATATGCTTTAGGTACTTTTAATATTAAACTTATAATTGAAATAGCATATGGCTTATTTATAGTGATGGGAAGATCGACACATAACAATAGAAAATCTAATAAAGTTAATTAAAAAATTTTTTAAATAAAATACACATGGTTATGCAAGATTATGTAGATGCAACAGAAATTTTTAAGCTAAAAAATCACTATATATACCATGATATAAAGCAGGTTGGAAGAATAAATGTTTGTGTTCGTGGTATGAATATAGTGCCTCCTGCCCTAAAGCCTACTCCCACTTATTCTCTGCTTTATGCTAAAATACCATGGTTAGTATTTCATTATTTCATCACACAGTCTTGACCCCTGACACAATATAGACTCTTAGAGTGTATGTTTCTGTAAATTGTTATCAGTAATTTATACTTCAGTATGAATGAGTTTTAGATCTTCAAAGTACGATGAAATTTGGTGGGGGTGGCGAATGTTAAAGGGAATAAAAAAAAATACCGGGATAAAGCAGCTGAGATATCATAACAATAAGAGAAGGGAAGTCTGAGGAAATGCAAGAGGGAAGATTGTCAAAAACCTTAGTCACAGCTATAATTGTGGCCAGCCCAGAGACACAGATATGAAAAGGCTAACTGACACATTTGTAAAGACTTTCTATTTCTGTAAGAAATAGAAAAAGGTTGACATTTTTTAGACACAAGCATATTGTTAACAATTGCATAGAAATATGAAATTCATAAGGGACATTTAAAGGTGATAGAGTATTTAATCTGTTGTGATGATGACTGTGTTAGTACCTATCCAGATACCTGGAGAAAAGAGTGGAGAAGAACAGGTCAATAAAGACAGAACAGGTGGCGATGTGAAAGACATACTTATGAAAAGGTGAGAAGACCAGTGTAAGGGGGGGTAGGCATATAATAGAAGGGAGTGGCAAAGAACAATATTAAAAAGACAGAAGAACTAGGAAAGACTAGGGACCCCATATTTATAGGGAAAAGGAATCTATTTAGCACACGACCAGCAGCAAGTTGATAAGAGGCTATTTTGGAAAGCTTACTCTAAAAAACTTACTCTAAAAATCACAACTAAATTAAAGTTAACTTATAACCCAAATCTATTAAATATGTTATGAAGAATATATTCAAATTAATATTTCAAATAGGTCTATTACAACTCTAATACTGAATATGTCACAATTTCCAAAATATTACTTTCCTATATTTTAAATTTCTGAACTGTTTGTAAGCTCTTAAAATTCAATACTCTATGGTGAGAGTGTGATACATTTACCATATTTGCTGTAAAATTATTTTTGTTTCAAAATGTCACACAAATATATCTTATTATATTTAGGATATGGTTTAGCATAGCTAATATGTTTTTATCTGCACATAACATTTATCAAAAATCTGCCTAGAAAATAAGCAGAGGCCAATTGTTCTTCCTGTGCTTTTGTGTCCACATTTATATTTGACACATTTATATTTGAATTAACAGATCTCCAACCTGAGAATTTTTGATCCTAAAAGTTTTTCACCACCCCCACCCCAAGACCTTTCTATCAAGGATGTTTTTATCATCAATGTATATTGAACCAAAAAGCAAATCTTCTACACTGTACTTTTGCACTAATACTTGCTTGTTGAACATTGTTGGTGGTCTGACTTCTGCTCTTCCACCACTATCTGCTATTCAGAATAGCAGGTAATCTAAGTGATTCCCACTTGAGGCACTGAAAGCATAAAACCAAACTTGGCAGCCTTTCAAGATAAGCATAGTCACGTAGAATAAATCTCACACAGAAATCTCTTTTACCCTTTTCTGTTCTGCAGGTCTAGGGATCTTACGGTAAGTAAATTACAGCTTCAGTCTTAAAAATAACTCAAATTCAGGAGTTCAACCCAAACTGTCACAAAAAAGGCAAGAGAATGTTGAAGAAATGGCATGGACTGTTTTTACCTTGGAAAGTGAAATAGTTCAGATATGTGATATTAGAGCTATGTCACATCAAGCCCTTTCTAAGGGGCAGGATGGGGCATCACATTAGAAACAAATGCTTTCCATGTTACACAGGCAAGAGTCAGGTTTTTCTCAACTTAGTTGCCAAAACCACTTAATATGTTAGTTAAGAAAAGAACTTTAAAACTTAAAATACTTTGCATAGGAATCCACAACAGAAATGTATAACTCAGCATTTCCTCACAAACTAATAAAAATAATACAATATTCATTTTTATTCTTCTGTAATAAAAAAAGATCATTAAAGACATAACATAAATTTGGATGTTTATCTCAGCTAGGCTTTTAAAATGTTTACATGAATGAACTATATATTTATAAATGAAAGGTTAATTGCTATGTACAAATATTATAAAACTTATCTTCAAGTTAACCTGTACCCATGTCTTTCTTTATAGCAAATAGTTCCATTAAGATGTTCTGAACTTTATGTTAAAATAAAGCAGTCATAAGTACATATACATGGAAGCAGTAATTAATCCTTGCACATGTAATTCCTTGTTCTTCCATGTATTGCCCTCCAAAACACAATTTCAATAACTTAACATTGTATTGTAAGTGCAATTCAGTTATGGCTAATATTTTTTAAAACATTCCTTTCCAATTACAGAACACTTTATTAAAATTATTAAGGATGGAATTTTGTGTGTGTGTGTGTATGAGAGAGAGAGAGAGAACTGAAATAGAAATCAAAGATGCAAAAGAAATAAAAAGGTTGAAATCTAGTCCTTTGTAAACACTAATAAAATTGAAAACTAATCAAGTAAAAAGAGTAGTCAAAATAAACACTATTAGGAATAAAAAAGAAGGCATAACTATAGAGAACAGAGTCTAAACAGAAAACAGAAAGATATTATGAGCAAAATTATGCCAGTAAACTTGACAGCTTACATGAAAAGGAAAAATATTAGAAGATTAAAACTTATCACAATTGACCAAGGAAGAAATATAAAAGTTAAACAGTTCTATAAGCATGGACTAGTTAAAACTGAAAGTTACAAATCTTCCCATGAAGAATACACCTGGCCCCAAAACTAACCATCTTTCAAGGAACTTGGATTGTCAACTCCCATAAACTCTCCAGAGAAGAGAAAAAGAGGGCACAACTTCTAAACACTCTGATATCCAAACCAGAGAGGGATTTTCAAAAGAAAGTAAAAATAGTGCTCTATCTCATTTATTAACTTAGATTTAAATATGCTAGACAAATTTTAACAGAATTAAGCAATGTGCCATGATTAAATTGGGCTTTTTCCTCAGAATACAAGATTAGTTTAATATTAGGGATTTGATTGATGTAATTAAGCACTTCAATAACATAAAAATCTATGATTTTCTATTTGAATACAAAATATGTGATACAATTTAGAAATAATTTTTAAAAATCTTAGCAAACTAGCCATTGAAGGAAATTTCTTTGCAGTTAAAGGATATCTATAAATATCTATAGCAAACATCATAACAAACAGTGAAATGTTAAGTTTTCTTTTAAGACTAGAAACATGGCAAAGATGACATCAATGTAAGGAAGTGAAAACATGATGTATTCAAAGAGGCAAAAAAGAGAGAATAAAGCCTATCAATATACACTCCTGAACACAGCTAAAATTTTATTCAAGGCTGATAGTTAAAGAAAGGCCCTTTCAAAGAAGCAAAAACTGAGTGTTTATCACCAACAGATCTGCCCAAAAGGTGCTTGTAAATGATGTTCTTTAAGAAAAAGGAATATGATCTTATAGGAAAGGACAGAAATGCAATGGCGAGCAAAGATATTGATAAAAATGAGGATGGGTAAATTCACACCTAATGGGTGCAGCATGCGCTGTCTGCTGTCTGGGGGATGGGCACGCTTGTAGCTTTGACTTGGGCATTTATGCAACCAAACGTTTGTACCCCCGTAATATTCTGGAAAAAAAATGTAGCTAGAGAAAAGGGATGTCTTATACACAGAATAAAAATAAAGATCTCAGTGATTTCTCATAAAAATAAATAAATAAATAAATAAACATTCACTGCATACAATAACAATTATTGGATTTTAACTATTAATTATAAGCTTTCTTCATGGCAAGAAATACTAGAAATCTAGGTCATTTACATTCTAGAAACTTTACCCCTTACGAGAGAAGATTTAGCCATTTCCAGTTGAATAAGTCTGATGTCATCTCTTTCACCTTCCTCACTCCACATACTTCAAGATAGCTAGTGGCAGAAGTTCAAGTAATAGGTACGGAAAGGAAGAGGTGATCTAAGCACAGCCAATGAATGAAGCAGCAAGGTGCAAAAGACTCTCCCATGGAACAAACATATCAGGAAGTGTTAAAGACAGTGAAAGAATAAGAAGAAATTAAGAGAAAGGAAATCTGTCAATATCTACTTAATGGAAGCCCCAAAGACATGAAAACAATAAAAAGAAGGAAGAAACTATTTAATTTTTTTAAAAGAAAGATGATCCAGAATTAAGATTCCCCTTCTGGAATGGTGGATTAAATTCTTTGAAGACCAACCTTCTTGTAGGTAACAGCTATAAATTGTGGACAGAATACAAAAAACAACTTCCTGAAGGCTCTGGAGAGTGAACATAGGCAGGCAAACTTTTGAGGAGACCTGAAAAAATCAGCACAATGTGAGTTCATCATCTTTGCAGCTATGACCTGATAGTTGTCTATGGTTCTGTTCTGACATTGAGTGGCTAAAGCAACAGGGCAAAACATACCATCTCTCTAGACACATAAAGACAGAAACTGACATGGTCTAAGCTGCCAAAAACTGAGGTAATAAAATCAGATGGACCTAAGTGCTTTGTTGGCACCTGATCCATACATACATGGGACACACTGCACATAGCACAGAAAAGTGAAACTGATCTAAGATATGATCTAAGGGAAAAGTGAATTGATCTATAAGATATGAGCTGCTGCCTGCAATAGATGAGACAAAGCTTCCAGTTGGAATGTAATAAATTTAATTGTCTGTGAAAACAAAAAATAAAAACACTCCTTGGAAGAATATAACAGAATTCAGAGTCTCTACAATAGGGGTCAGCAACTTTTTCTGTAAAGTGCCAAATAGTACATAGTTTAAGTTTGTGAGCCATATGGTCTTTGTTGCAACTATTCAACACTGTCATTGTAGCTTGAAGGCAGCCATAGAGAATAAGTGAACAAATGAGTGTGATTATGTTCCACTAAAACTTTATTTATAAAAACAGGTAGCCAGTCCCCAGGCCATAGTTTGCTTATCCTCGCTCTACAACATTACTCCACAATTTATTGTACACAATTAAAAATCATTGACCTGTAAAGAACCAGTGAAATGTGACATTTTATAAAGCATAAAGTAAATAAATAGTTTGATCCTGGTATAACACATGTTATAATTTTCATAAAATTAAAAATTTAAAACCAGCTTTATGAATACACTCAGTGAGGTAATGGGTGTTGACCTGTAATAAAAGAAAGGATAAGATATCTCAAGAGAGTAATAAAAAAAGGAAATGGAAACTTTCATTTTAAATGTGAAATATAAAATATATGAAATAAAAATTCACTAGATGGGCTTAATAGCAGAATGAAGATGATAAAAATTCAGTAAACTTGTAAACAGATCAAAGGAAATGATGCAATCTGAAAGAGAAAGAGAAAATATTTAATAATATGAAAGAGCTACAGAAACTGGTGGGATTGTATCAAAAGGTCTAATATATGTAACTAGATTCTCAGAAGAGAGAAGTGGAGAGGTAGAAAAGCAGTTAAATGAATGATCACTAAAACTTCTTCCCAAATTTGGTAAAAGACAAATTTACAAAGTCAAGAAGGTCAACAAACCCCCAATGCAATGAATATGCATAAAAGCATACCTCAGCACATTATTAATCAAATTTCGCAAAACTAAAGATGAAGAGAATATCTTGTGCATATACAGAGAAAAACAACAGATTTCTTACAGGAAAATAAAAATCCAAAGGCCATGCATCTCTCATCATAAACTATGGAGAAGAGAAGGCAGAGGGACAGCTTTGAAATGTTAAAAGAAAAAGAAAAGGTGAACCCAGAATTTTATATCTAGTAAAAATATACTTCGAAAATTAAGGTGATATAGGAATTTTCAGATGAAAGAAAAGTAAAGGAATTTGCCACTGGCAAACCCAACTCAAATAAATGAAAAATGAAAATGGAACTAGAAGGAAACTCATGTCCTCAGGAAGTAATGAAGAACAATGGAAAGGGTAAATATCTGGGTAAAAATAAAAGACTACTTTTTTATTCTTTATCTTTAAAATACATATAAAATGTAAATGTATAAAGCAAAATTTATACAATTTTATTGTATGGTTTACAATGTATTAATACACAGGAGTCATATATATGATGCCAAAACCACCCCCCCCCCAAAAAAAAAAACAGAATGAAGAAATCTAAATACCAATGTGGTCGCATGTTTCTAAATTTTAAATAAAATTGTACCATATTAACTCTAAATAGACTGAGAAAATTAAAAGTTTATATTCTCATCCCTAGAGCTGAGCTTAGCAAACTATGGCCAGGAAACTGGCCAAGTGTCTTTGTAAATGAAGTTTTATTGGAACATTTCCACGCTTATTCCCTTACATATTATCTATGGCTGATTTGAGCTAGAACAGCAGATTTGAGTTACAACAGAGGCTCTTTTGCTGACAAGCTTAATATATTTACTGTCTGGCCCTTTAAATAAAAGTTTGTGATCCCAGACTTAGACCCAGACCAGAGCAGATACAAATGCAGATCAGACCTCTAAAACAGGTAAAGAGTTATAGCTAAAAATGTAATAGATAAATTAAAATAAGATCCTAAAAAATTCAAATAATATAAAATGAAAGTAGAAAAGGGAATCAGAAGAAAACAAAGAGTTAAAAGCAGAAAATACGTTATAAAATGCTAGACCTAAATCCAAAAACGTTGTTTAATCAATGATTAAACATTAATAGACTATATATCTCAAATAAAAGGTCACAATCATCAGAATAGATTAAAAGCAAGACTCAACTATATGCTTACTCAAGAGGCTCACTTGAAATATAAGCACACAGATAAGTTTAAAATAAATGAAAAGAAAAAGTTATAACATGCAAAAATAAGTACACAAAATCAGATTAATATCAGATATAATAAACTTCAATATAAAGGGTGCCACCAGTGATAGGGAGGAACTTTTCATAATAAAAAAGTTTCAATTCCTCAAGAAGATATAACAATAATAACTGTTTTAGTGTCTAGCAATAGAGCCTTATGAGGTATGAATCAAAATCTGACATAATTAAAGGGAGCACACAATTACAAAATCATAGTAGGATATTTAAATGTCCCATTTTAGTAATTAATAGGACATCTAGACAAATAATAAAAGATGATTTTAACAACTCTATTAAGCACCTAGTCTATTTATAGACTACTAACCCTAACAATTACAGAAATACATTTTCTCAAATGCATATAGTACATTCACCTGGATAGATTATAAATGAGTCTCAAAAATTTAAAAAGATTAAAATGTTGAGTATAACTTTGGATCTAGGAGTAGAAAGTTGGATCATATAGTAGGTGAATGTTTAAGTGTTTAAGGCATGGGTGGGGAACCTGCAGTCTTAAGGACACATATGGCCTTCTAGGTCCTCAAGTGGAGCCTTTTGACTGATTCCAAATTTGACAGAACAAATCCTTTTATTTTTATTAATACATTTTTGTTCATCTTTTATATTTTTATTTTATTTTTAAAAAGAACATATTTAAAATACCAAAGAATAAAATAAATTTCGACAAAATAATCCTCCCAGATTGACCAGCACAATTAGAACATTAATGAGCCATAAGGGCTAAATTGATGGCAGCTACACTCAAGATTTAGTTCTAACTCCCACCCCCACCCCCACCCAGACTGGTACCACTACGGCACAAGGCTGGTTGGTGAGAGTTTATGGGGGTCGAGTATGCCAGTCTGTTATCAGCTTTTGACAATGGTGCACTGTGTTTCTGTTTGAAGTGTAATTTGTGAATAGTTGCACAGCTCAACAGTATTTTTTAATTCTGTCTGCTTAACAGCCCATCATGTCAAAGAAGACCAAGAGAACACTGAGTGAAGAAAACAGATTTTTTAATGAGGATTGGGAATTGCAATATTATCTTGTTTCTGCTAAAGGATATGATGATTTGCTTGCTTTCTGATACTGCAATATCAACAGTAAAGAAATTCAATGCTCATCAGCATTATAACACTCAGAAGGACCACAAATATTTTAAATTAGAGGGAGAGGAGTGAAAGGTTGTACTGCAGAACTTAAAAGATGAAAAGCAAAAGCAAGAAAATTATTTCAAGCAGCAATAAGGCCTGGAAATAATGCCACTGAAGCAACTTATAAAGTAGCTTATATACTCGGGGAAAAAAGGGAAGCCATTCAGATATAGAAATTGGGACAAACTGCACTGCCGAAGTTGTAGGATGCTTAGACCCTGGTAACGTTTCAAAGTACAAACAACTGCCTTTTTCAGGGAGAACCATTAACTGATAGGCAGCATGAATTAGCCTTCAACTTCCCAGAACAACTTCACGCAATATTTCAAAAGGAAAATATATATTATTCAATCTCTTTGGATGAATCAACTGATACTACTGACTCAGTGCAGGTTTTATACTTCATTCAGGTCATAACGGAAGATTTTCTTTGCTACGAAGAGTTACTTGCTTTGGGCACTCTTACAAACACAACATGGGCAATAGATATCTTCAACAACTTTCAAGATAAATGTTGTGAAGTTGGACTGAATTTGGTAAATTTAGTGATTGTATGTACAGACAGTGCACCTTCCATGACAGGAAAACACGAAGGGTTTATTGCACAGATAAAAAAAGCATTAACAGATCCAGATGCTTTCATTTCTTTTTATTGTATCTTGCATCAGCAAAATCTCTGTGTTAAAGCTACTATTTTAAGTGACACTTTGTAACAAGTTGTAAGTATTGTTAACTATATTTGTGCAAATGTAACATGGCACCATCAGTTTCAACATGCTAAAGTTGAAAGATGAGGTATTCACTGGGTTTTGCCATATCTTTCTAAAGTACATTGGCTATTGCAGGGACAGGTGTTAGCCAAAATTTTATCTCTGCAAGAACAGATAGTTTTATGAAGAATAGAATCAGCAATGTGAATTACTGAAAGAAGATTTCTATAGGAATGCAGCATTTCTGGGTGATTATCATGTCAAATCAAAATGACTTGAATATTTCTTTGAAAGGTAAAACTAAGTCTATATGGATAAAAATCCAAGCATTTCAAAAAAAGCTATCTTTTTTCAAAACATTTCTTCAAAATGAAATTTCAGATGAACATTTTCCCCAGTTAGCAAAGGTCACTGATGAGCAGGATGATACATGTGAATCATTTGAAGAATACACAGCAGTTATAGACCTATTAATTGGAGAATACAATGAAAGTTTCATTGACTTTGAGAATCATGACAACACACTCAAATTAGCATTTCAGCCTCACCTAGTTGATATCACCAAGGCAGCTAAAGAACTACAGATGGAATTGATTGAGCTCTCAGTAGATGACATTTTAGAGTCATTGTTTGATGCTAAGAAAGATCCATTTGAAATATGGAAAAATGTAGTAGAATACCCATGCCTTCGGCAACATGCCCGAAAAATGCTTTCTTACTTTTCAACCACTTATTGCTGTGACTATACATTCTCCTACCTAACCCAAATCAAGACGCCCTTAAGGTCACAAATGACTGATACCCATCTAGAGGATCAACTGAAACTGCAGACCTCCATGCTGCAACCAAATATTTAAATACTTTCCAACAAAAAGCAGATACAACAAAATCATTAAAAAGTCATTAAAACTTTAAAATTAACAAATAGTTTTCATTTTTGAAATTATTAATTACATAGTAGTTAGATTTTTACAAAATAATGTACCTTTTTACGTATATCTAATTGAAGTATCTTAAATGTGACCTTATTTGACTACAGCTAAATTAATGTGGCCTTCCAACATGAAAAGGTTCCCCATCCCTGGTTTAAGAAAAAACAGCTAATATTTTTCCAAAGTGACTATACTACTTTTCATTTTCAGCAGCAGTATATGTGATTTCCAGTTACTCTGTATCATCGACGACAATTTTGTATTTTCAATCCTTTAAACTTAAGACATTGTAATGAGTATGCCAACGTAGCTTTATTGGTTTAATTTGCATTTCTTGATGCAATGTTAATAATGTTGAGCATCTTTTAAGGAGACCATCGGCCATTTGTATATCTTCATTTCTGAACTGTCTGTTCAAAATGTTTTGCCTCTTGTATCAGATTGGTCTTTTATTGTTGAGAATTTATATATTCTGGACACTTGTCCTTTGTCGGATGTACATATCATGAATATTTTCTCCCATTCTGTGGCTTGCCTTTTTGTTTTCTTAACAGAGTTTCCCTAAAGGAAGTTATTTTGTTTTGATAAATTCCAAATTATATTTTTTCTTGTCTTTTTTTCTTTTTATAGGTCATGTTTCTGGTATCCTATTAAAAAATATTTCTCCTATATTTTCCCTGAAATTTTATAATTTTATAGATCTCACATTTAGGTCTGTAATACATTTAGGGTTAATTTTGGTGTATGAATGAAATAATTTTTAAAAGATGAATATCCAGTTGTCCCAGAACAATTTGTTGAAAGGCTTTTCTTTGTCCGTTGAATTGCCTTGTCACTTTTGTTGAAAATCAATTGTATACATATGTGAGAGTCTGTAACTGGACTCTCTTTTGTGTTCCGCTGTGGAATTATGTCTCTCCTTTTGCCAGTACCACACTGTCTTTATTACTCTAGCTTTAGAAGTCTAAAATCATGTAGTCTATGTCCTCCAACTATTTCATGTTAAGCCTTTTTACATCCAGATTTCTGGATCCAGGCCTCTGGAATTTCTGGATCCAGGCCTCTGGAATTTCACAACGCCAAATTAGAGATCAGCCCTCTATAAATGAAGCCCTCCAGAAATGAAGCCTTTTTCATGATACTTCATTTCAATGCCACTCTCTTCATTGGATCAGGTGAGAGGGTTTAGAAAGTCCTACATGTTTTGATTAATCAAGCAAATATAAGAGAAGTATAAAACTAGAAGTTTCCATGTCAATTATTAAAGTCATCATATGATTCAAACATAGTAGAAAGTTTCTACACAGTTAATACATATGCAATTCACAATGTGCCTAGTCCAAAAACAAAGGGAGGACCTTAAGTTTCCTGGAGGTCTTCAATTTTATCACACTTCCTTCTTATTCAAAAAGAGTAACTCTTGCAGGGCCACTTCTTACTGTTTCTAGGGAAACATCCTCCCATACCCCTGAATTCTCAGCCAGGCTAAGTAATTTCAGGAAGCTATTACAATGACTTGAATCAGCTGGAGCTGGCTCAGCCACAGGATGCCAGATGGCCTGAAGGTACCAATAGCAGAGGACTTAGGAACAAAGCCATCTAAGAAGTTAGTCATTAATTCTGCAAATTAACGCAGGAGAGTGAGCTATTATTTCTGGAAATCAAGACGTTCCACAAACATCTCTACATCTGTGCCTTTAAACATTTTGCAGATGTGTAAGTTGTTATACTAAGGGTAAATTTTTATCATTAATTAGATCAGCATTATGCAATAACGCTGAGTCTCTAGTGCTTGTGTTTAAATGTCTTTTTACAAGCATGGCAGAGAAATATCTAACTCAGATGCTATGGACCAACTGTCACTGTCAGATTCAGAATTATTTTGTTTCTAATATTCTACCTGCAACATACACGTTGAAGGTTGCTGTGAACCCTCACACCATGAAGCTTGACATTTATTTGTAACAGATTGGCAATAAGATGGTAATAAGGATGCCTGACCAAATCATACATAAGGTGTGAAACAAGCTATATGCCCCCTATAGGTTGGCTTTTATGTAGTCATTGCATAATATTAATATTCTAGAAGGTTATCTTCATGTTATCTTGATATATTATATATCTGAGAATCAAGTATTTATATGAGTGAAAATTTAGAATTATTACTCCATCATTCAATTGATTGACTTATTCATTAACAAATACATATTGAGCACTTATTTAGGTGCTAGACACAATGACAAAAAGGATTGACAACACCTTTAATATTAAGGAGCTTGCTTTCTAGGAGATTTGTTTTACATAGAGTTTAGATAACAGATTGGCAGGTATGGTGACTCGACATGGATCCACTTGAAGGTATGTATGTGTGTAGCAGAACTACAGACAGGCATCATTAATGATGGTGATATGTTTAGAAAAATGCATCATTAGGCAATGTCGCCATTGTGTGAACATGATAGAGAGTACTCACACATACCTAGATGGTATAGACTATTACACACCTAGGCTATATAATATAGCCTATTGCTCCTAGGCTATAAACCTGTACAACATGTTACTGTACTGAATACTGTAGGCAATTGTAACACATTGGTAAGTATTTGTGTATCTAAACATATCTAAACATAGAAAAGGTACAGTAAAAACACAGTATTATAATCTTATGGGACTATAGTTATATATGTGGTTCATCAGTAATCAAAACATCATTATGTGGCACACAACTGTATTCACTCTTATTGTCTGTTTCCTCCAAGTAAAATGTAAGCTCCATGAGGGCGAGGTCTTTGTTTCCTGCTGTAATATTGGTGCATAGTACGTGCCTGGAAAGTAGTTGGAACTCAATTAATATTTGTCAAATAAATGACTAAATTTGTAAATAATTTATTCTATGGCTCTAGCTATCTATCTGTCATATTCTTACGTTTTGCATGCTATACTGATTTGGGATTCAACATAAAAGTGGGGAGGAAACAAGAACATTTCTGGATACCTAAAACCTAAAGCTTAACTTTATTTGTACAATGTCTAGTTTAAAACAAGGCAACAATCTAGGATATTGAGAAACATAGATTTAAGAAAATCCAATAAACATTTATATTTTCAGAGATGGAAAAAATCCATGCAGTTGTGTAGCCAGAAATAGCAATATGAATAGAGCAAACAGCTTAGAAAAATAAAAGAAATCAATTAAGATATGTTTAAACCCTGAGCGGGTAGCAGCTATCTGGTATAAGGGTTTTCCCATACAGAAGACAATACAGCATATAAAGAAGTTTGAGTTCCATAAGAGGTAGTAGAGCATAGAGGTCACAAGGTATTCTGTTCTTTAGATTTAGACATATCTGAGTTTGCATCTAACACTCCCTCTTAATGGGTATAAGAACTTCAAAGTGTTATTTAACTTCTCCAGGCCTCAAATTGTTGATCTGTAAAATAGGACTGGAGAATAGCTACGGCATATAATGGTCATAATAACCAAATTAGATCATAAACATTAATAAGTTAATACATTACGTGGCAGATATTTAGAGCTCAAAATATCATGGAATGGTACTAGTAAAATTCAACTAACTGCAATATGTTTTATTATTAATTTAATTTCTAAAAGCTTTTAAAAATAGTATTTTTGGAAAACAATCTACAATTTACCAAAATCATGTTTGTGGTTAATCATCTCCTGAGATTTTCTAACCCTGGGGGTATTTTATAAACGTTAATATTTTCTGTTTATCAGTTCTATCAATTCTCTGTACTGCATAAACTGAAACTCTCTCCTGTGCAATGCTCCTACAACAGTAACTATAGACAGCCTACTCTGTTGCCAAAACAATGTTAATTTCAGCATGTAAAGTGTCTGCCCATAAACCCAATTCTGTACACCTCAAAATATTAATTTTATCATTAAGGTTTAAGAAAGAAGGCTGCGAGCAAACTTTTGATTGTCTAAAGACCCAGAGGTGAGAACAGAGTGAAGGAGGTTGGAAGATGAGATCAGAGACATATCAGCAATAGATCTGACAGAACCAAATCTGTCTACTGTCGTAATCATCACACATGATGGTGACTTCCAAGGATCCCTGGCTGTGCCACGTGTAAACTCTTGGGAATTAGATCACAATCACATACCAACACCAGTTCCTTTGGAGCTCTACTATTGCCAGATGAGTATTCCAGTCTATGCAACCTTTCACATATCACATTTGAAGCAGCTCCAACTCCACAAACTCACTCATTTTAATTCCACATCAAATATTCACTGAATATTTCACTTACTCTTTGCCAGCCACTGGGCTATATGCTGGAGAAATGCACGCTCCCCTTTTGGAACTTAATACTGAGTGAGACTGATAAGAAGCAAATGAACAAATAGGTGCACAATTCTTTTGAAAGGAACTCTAAAGCAGAGAGAGAGAGAGTGTAAAACATGTTATAATGTCATCTGCTGTGGTCCTTATAAGTGATTTTATTTATGCTGCTGGTTCTCCAGAACAGCATTATCTTCAACCAAGCCAAACCCCTTTGAGGCCATCACAGAAACTTTGGCAGGGTGAGACAGAGCTGGGTTTCAGGAAGATACGTAACCAGTTTACTCTCAGTGTGGCTATCAGTTTATACCCAAAGTATAACGTGTGTACACGTGTTAGGACGAGGCGGGAGGAGATGGGCAGATAGGGGATGGGCAGCAGGAAGAGAGAAGAAAAGAAAGAAGGAAGGGTAAATGGAGCTAAAATTCTTCCATCAATTCAGAAGGCTATTCTGCTTCATCCTTTAGATTTTAGAGACCTGACATGACTGTCCTTTCTGAGTAATTACTGACTATTGTAATACTAATATATAGACACTGTTTTTATATAGACACCATTTCCCTTTATACATTTTCCTGTTTCCTCTAGTTTATTTAGAAATTTATTCTTTTAATTTTTGTTCCTATAAAACATACTTTTAGAAATTTATTTTCAGAGTGAAAGGTGTAGTTCCTCCTCTACAATTACATGTTCATACATAGTTTTTATTGCATTTTCACCCAGTTACCATGTGAGAAAGTACAGTCGGTTCTCCATATCCACAGGTTCCACACTCGGGGATTCAACCGACCATGGATCAAAAATTTTTTCAAGAAGCAATACAAAATAACAATACAACAATATAAAATAATAGAAATTTTTAAAATGTAGTACAACTATTTATATAGCATTTACAATGTATTAGGCATTATAAGTAATCTAGAGATGATTTTAAGTATACAGGATGATGTGGGTAGGTTATATGTAAATATTATACCATTTTTTATAAGGAACTTGAGTATCTGGGGATTTTGGTATCTGTGGGAGTCCTAAAACCAATCAACTGTTGATACTGAGGGATGACTATATGGGATTTAAAATAGAATCATTTAACTGGCATAATGCAAATACTTCCCTGACTTCTGCTTAATTTTCAAAGTAGAAATTGTTGGGTCCTTCTTTACTGACTTTGATTAAATGCCCACACCTTATTTCCATCACGTCCAAAGTACAAAGAATAAAATGCACAGATCTTTTCTTAGGAAATCCTTCTTTCAATGATTAGGGTGCTTTTGGCTCACAAACTCCAAAATAAAGTCCTGTTCTTTTCCTCCAATCAACACTTCTAAACAAAGAATGTAAACGCTTAAAAAATCCCACCTGGACACAACTCTTACCTGCATCTCTTGACAAAAGGAAGCCAATGGCCCAAAGAGGATCTGACATTGCTCATCAGCAGTATATGTCATCCCTGGCAGCTTGGAGGGGACCATCACAGAATTGACACTCTGAGGATTTGTTTGTAGCAAACAGTTGCTGGCCTTTGACCTGACAATATGCAGATATGGTAAAATTTGGAATTTAATGTAAAAACCTGTTAGCACACCAGGAAGAAATATTTTTAAAATATCAAAAACATTTTTACTTTTACTTCTAAGGCTCTTCTATTGAATGCTCATAGAAATTATTTCATATATGAAAATTATTTATTTACAATTATTTAAGGGATAATAAATAATAATGTTCAAATTAATAGAACATTTTGGTTTATAAAGCATGTTCATATGTATTATCTTAGCTATTCTACATAATGCTGTCAGGTAAGTATTATTTTACACATTTATAAGATAAAGAAGCTCAGACTCAGAGAGTAACTTGCTCAAAAGTAATGTGTGAATGTAAGAAATCAGCTAAACTTGGGGATTTAAAGAATGTACGGAAAGCATTCTCAATGGACTATTAACAGTGAAGATATTTTTGTATTTGATATTGTAATACAACTTTATATACAAGTTGTATACAACTTTGTAATACAACTTTATATACAAGTTGTATACAACTTTGTAATAAAGTCACATTTTATTTGATCAGAGTCCTGATTCATGTGAAGGCAGTCATACAAGATCATGCATGTTCCTTAGGAACTCATTAGGGATAAGTGAAGGGTTACTGATGCAGCTACTGCATCAGTATGATGTGTTCAAAACATCACATGTTCTGAGTGCTATCCTCTGACTCTTATGAAAAAGAGCATACACAGAACTTATTGCACATAGAACAGAGTTATGTTAATGTAATAGACATCATATTTTATAGATTTTAATATCTGTTTAATAGAATAAATGGCTTAACTATTTAAAGGTATGGAAAAATGAATAAAGTTCATCTGAGTAGTGAATTTAGCTAGCTTGGTGTTCCTGTATTTCTTATTTAAACTTGTTTTACCTTAAGCATTTCTCTAACTACTTTGCATATCACCTACTTCTTCAGCTGCTCCTTCTATTATCAAAGGAATAAGTAAAAAACAAGGGCTTTAAGATAAAAATTAGAACACTAGGAATATTTTTCATTTTTTTTTCCAACCAGATAGAAGCTAAATGTTATTCTCATTGAACACGGAAAAGAAGAGAATCAAGGACTATTATAATGGTGAAAACTATTTATTAATGAAAAAGTTTAAAAGTATAGAAATATCATAATGGAAAGGTGGAGATTTTATTATAGGGGCTCTTTGTGATAACAACAAATGTGTTGGGTGATGAGCAGTGAGAATATTTCCACCAGGAAACACTTAAGAGGCAATTAGACACCATGACAGATTTTTTTATCATTATTATAATTCTTCAACTTACAGATCATCTTGACCATCCTTTTATTTGAAAAATGTGGAAACTAAAAAGCAAATAACATAACCAAATCCACACCATGAGTTAGTGGAAGAGCCAGGATTGGAATTAAGTGCCCTGATTTCTACTCTGGTGGCCTTTCCACTCAGCAATACTGCCTTCCCTGGTTGGTAGAGGATGCAGGCACATATAAACATTCACAATGTAACAAGAATAAGTGACCTCAATACCTGAGAAATCTTTCCAAATCTTCCTTGCTACATCGAGACCATGAAACATCACCAAGATTTTGTCCTTTAATCCATTCACCAGACATGATGTGAAGACCATCAGCACATGATGGGTGGTCATTGTCATGATTAATGCCCATGCTGATTCCGAATATAATTAAAATAAAAAAATTATATTAAGAAATGTTACTTTTTAACTTTTCATAGCTGTAGGTAAATTACAGTTAAAATGCTTAAAATATTGGGAGAGAAATTTGTTTTAAAGAAATTAGTTCCAAAATAAAATTAGATTTTGGATTAATTAATTTTTAAAATCATTTTTATTTACTAAAAAACATTTCCCCAGTCAACCTACAAAATGTCATGTTTAGGTCACCTATATTGAAATGATCTATAGATATGTTTTTTGCATAGTAGTATGTATGAAACTCAGAAATAGTAAATTTCTATTCAATCACACTAGATTCTTCCTCTTGTCTGAATCAAATTTTCTTAAAAATCTGAACTGAAAGCACATTAAACTATTAATTTCCTATTATATCTTCACCATCTACTTCATTAGACCATCTTCTTCCACCTACCTCATATAACACAAACTGTCCTGCAAAATACTCTGCATTCTTGACCTTCTTTATCTTTTCTAGTGAATCCTGAGTCTGTTGAAACTCTATTCTAAAAATCTGACTTATTTCTAAATGGGGTATTCTAGAATACCTTAAATTCAATATGTCTGAAGTCTGTCCATCTTACTTTCTCTTTCAAACCTCTATTTACTCCTATATTCTCTTGCTCTCTTTTTTATGCTATTGCTACCCACTAAGTTCTGCCAAATAAAGAATCTTCAGGTCATCATTTATTTTTTCCTCTCCTGAATTATTACCTGATCTATTTTATTTACTAAGTGTTTGGCACAAGTCCTGTTTTCTAAATATTTCTCTCAACTGTGTTCTTCCTTCTATTCCAATTGTAACTATTAAAGATGATTATATAATATTCTTATTACAGTATATATAGAGTCTTGACAATTATTGTGGTACTCTGAGTTCTGTGCCTCTAATCTTTACCAACATTTTCCATTCCCTTCCTCCTATCCTCCCCAATGAGATCTATTTAAAACACAATCTAACTATGACATTCCTGTTTTCCCATTACCTATATGGCAATTTCCACCTCTTTAACATGATACATAGCCGCTTCATCTTATTCCATGTCATTTACCGCACTTACTCTTCAGCAATACCAAAGAGTTGTAGTTTCCCAAACATTGTGTTGTTTCTTATTTTCTTAAAATTAATTATTATTTAGCATTTCCTATGTATCATACATAGGAAATACATGATAATATGTATCATATTATAAGTTTGAGTTAAACAACCCTATGGAGTAGGAATGATTATAACATCCATTTTTGCTGATGAAAAGAAGTAGTTTGCACAAGATTATACAAGAAATTGGAAAGTGATAATGTTTGAACTGAGGTTCCTGGCTCTAGGATCATGTGATTAACCATTCCACATTGGGCATCTGTGAATTTCTTCTTGCACCCCATACCCTGTCCAAAGTGCCTTTACTTCAGCTTCTTTGCCAGACAAATTCTATTTAATCTTCAAGGTTGATGCAAATTACTTCTAGGAGGTGCTCCTTTCCTAACCCCTATTTTACCTATTTGTACTGCCTCTTTTTCCCACCAAAGGATTCTGTGAATAATATTGCTACAGTGTTTTCTACATTGCCTTGTACATTTTTACTTTTGGTTAACTCCAAATTCTTGAGGACAAGGTCTTTTTCATCTCTCTAGGAGCCTAGCATATAGCAATCATACTCTGTAACCCATGCTGAAATGTTGAAACAAACCATCATATAAAATCTCTTCTATTTCAGGAAAAAAAGAGTCCATATTATCTCCTATGAATTCTCATAATGAGGTCAGCAAAATAATTATTTGTGAATGAGGGTTAATACTAAAGAAACAAAAAGAAGGTCTGTTTTGCACATGCCAAGTCTGAGATGATGGCAGGATAGTCCATTGTTCCTTTTTCTCCTTCAGTTATGGTCTAGATAACAAAAAACATTGTCTTTCATAATGAAACATTTATAAGGATATCTATGTTGTATTTAAAAACATTAAATTAAAAGAATTTTCATAGAAATTGCTAAGGGAATCACAACTAGAGTACCAACATTTTCTCAAATCAAAATAAATTGTTTAAGACTGCCAAACTATATTTTTATTAAGATGAATTAAAAATTTGAATCAAAATTGTTACAATTAAATATGTTTTTAAAAGAAGAAAATGATATGGAAGGAATGAATTCCATTCATATTATTAATGAATTAAGACTAATTATATCACTATGTCTGCTAACTTTGACTATGAAAATTATGGTCTAAATAAAATTAAAAGTACATTATTGAATATTACTTTTCACTTTTATTGTTAGAAAAAAATCACTGGGGAATCATATTTCTCTTTCCTATTCTAATTAACGACTTCAAATAGAGTGTGTGTCAACACAAGTGCACAGAATAATTGACAGAGAAAATAAGAAGATAAATGTTTTCATAGTTTGAAGATGAGGAAAAGTAGGAGATTATATGGGATATGTATTAAATGGTTCAAATGATAGAATATTGAAGGGTAGAGTGAAGAGTTGTTGAAGTTAGAGAGAGATTTATTCTCTGTATCTTCCCTAATGCATGTGACCAGAGGCAAGTTTAATAACAATAAATAAACATGCCTCAGTTTCCTCATTTGTTAAATATACTTTCCCAATTGATTTGTTTGAAGAATGCATAAAGATGAAATAAAGAGCCTGCACAGTGCCTTAAATATAGGAGGAATAATCCATAATGATCCTTTATATTGGGGCAATAAATTAGATAAATTTTGTGTCACCCTAAATTTTCAAAACATGCATAGCAATAAACTTATCATTTAAGGTAATTTGCTGTATTTGCTTTCTTTGGTGGATATGTCGACTTAAGAAAAACCAAAAAAAAAAAAAAAAACCAGAAAAGAATTTACTTTGCTTAGATATTAAATTAAAATTGTAATTACGGTATAATCTTACAAATCAGTAAATATGCCATAATGTATTTCTCACTGTACAATTCGGATGTGGCCCATGTCATTTCACTGTCTCATCTCACCAGGGATTTTGGCTGCAGCACATATCACTGGGAGACCAGTTAATAAATAGCCACTTGTCACGTGGAACACACTCAACTCTTCATTGGTGGTGGTAGTCTTTCAACCATACACAAATGCTATTATTTTTGAAAGGCAACTGGTCTTTTTCAGAAATAATAAAACTTCCTAAATAATGTATCCATTTGAGAGAAGTAGAGGGACTGCTTCCAAGATTTAGCAATCTGGACATTTTCTCAAACTAGTGTAATATGATTTTCCAAATATGGAAGATTACAACCTCTCATCCAGATGATCATTTTCCTTTTGGGATCCTGATTCTCATGTAAGAAATTAGCTTAGCCGTGGAGAGATCTGGTGATTCAAGCATTGTTTACCATTAGTTAAATTTTCCTAAAGCTATTTGACTCATAACAGAAAACATTATCATTAAATTGGGATAGGGCTTTTTTTTTTTTAACCACACATCTGGAATTATCAGAAGACACTGCTTAGTCCTGATTCTACAGATTTGAAATAAACCAATTAACTGTGAACCTGTACCTGTGCCAGCCACTATATTAATCATTGACAATGATGATATCATTTAATCCTAACAGTATCTCCATAATGTTTCTATTATCATGACTTCTATTTCACAGATGAGGATGGTGCTGAGGTTAATAATGGAGCTGTGACTCAGACCCACATAGCCAGATGCTGAAGCAGATGAACCTCTAAACTACCACACTATAATCCTTCTCTTTTTGGATCAAAATTCTCCATTTCTGCAGATGATTTATTGTTTTCTGAAAAATTTTAAATGCTTCTGTTCTTTTAGCAGAAACGCACCTCTACATATATAGCCCCATAACCAAGTCACATGCATTCCGTGGAAAACATTCTCTAAGTAAGACATTAGCAACACCTCTCCTCACAGTGTGCAATTGAACTACATTTTAATAATCTCAGTTTAAATTCATTTTGACAAAGAGCCTTGGGCAAATAAAATCTGTACTAACATTGTACATGGTTGTCAAGTCAACTGAAAAAATATTTTTATCTTATAAAACTTCTCAACTTGTTTAAAAGTTCCTGCCAGGAAGTTTTGCGATATCCTGCAGAAAGCTGGAGAAGCATTTGGATTTTGAAGATGGTCCCTTTTGATGTTTAAAGTGTTAGAGAAGAGATGCTCTATGAATTCACTCACATTTTTTGGATAATTTGGAAAGGATCTCATTTGTAAACAGTAATATTTTAAAAGAGTAGAATTTTTGTGCTGAATACATTAGACATTTTTATGACATAAATATTTCCTACTAAAGCCATATATTATGTGGAAAAATTAATAAAAGAAAGAAACAAACTATCACAATGTCAAACTGGAAGTGGATTATATTTCCACAAAATGACATTTAATTTTATGTAATTCAGTGGGTATATCTAATTTGATGTAATCTGTGTGCTCATGGAGAAAAAGTCAGTCATTAAGAAATGTAACATATTTTTGTATCTTATTTTTCTTTTTATATTTTAAATAATTCAAATTTGCACAAACCTGAAATTTGTGCTTCTATTGCTAAGTCAAAAGGCTACGTAAATCAAGTCAGCAACAAGGAAAAAATTAGAGATTAAAAAAAAGTATAAGTACAAAAAGTGAGATTCCTTTTAACTTTGCTGTGCATTATATTACAGTTTCATCTAGCAATGCAACATAACATTTGTTAAAATCCCACTACTCTGCTGAGCGGCGGTCATATAGATGAATAAAACTCAGTTCCTACCCTCAAAGAGTTTATCATCTACTAGGATTGGAAGACTCTATCTTTTGCCCTTGTGTAGCCAATAGATGCCTGGATCTTGTTAGTTATATTAATATATTCCTTAAAGCTCTCCTACTCGTCTCTTCCATTCTCCCTTTGCTGCTATCAACCAAGACAGGTGCTGATTCATTTTACCTTTGGATTATTGTAATGTCTGCCCTCCTGCCCTCCTGCCCCTCACCTCTTTCTTTGCCTTATTAAACCATGCTTTAATCATCCCAGTTTCTTATGAATGTATTAATACAAAAAAAGCTAATCTCCTATGCCAGCAGATTTTCCCTGGTAAGCAGAGATATTGAAAATGTGAATAATAAGCCATTTGCATCAGAAACATAAAGCATGATGATGTTAGGTTAGTTAAAATGCAGATTCATAGGCCCCATCCCAAACCGATTGAAAGAGAATATTTAGAGATAAGGCCTAGGAAACCACATTGTAACACATTTTCTAGATGATTCTTACTTACTAAAAGTTCTGACAACCAATGATTTACAGGATAAAATCCATTCTTTATCCTATTATTCAAACCCCCTGTAAACTGACATCAATCTAATTTTCACTAGAACTGTTAATTTTAGCTTAACCTTTTGTACAGCTCCTTTGTATCAGAATGCTTTCCCCTGCTAATCTGCATTTACATATTCAACTACAATTTTAAGACTTTATTCCTTTATAAAGGACTCTCCAATAAGTTCTAGACCATATTTCTCACTATCTTTAACTTCTGTGCTCTTCAAATATATGACAGGAAAGACATATCAAAACTGCCTTGTATTTCTCATGAATTTTAAATAACATATATATAATATCACTACCTAGAATGTAAGTGTTCAGAGAGCAGAAATTGCCATTTTTTCTTTTTAATTCCTTTAGTTCAATGTCTTATTAAATAACTGTCTGCTGATTTATCAACTGATACAGAATCGCAGAAGCAACTAAATATTTCATAGTTAGACAGAAATTCAAAACTAATACGGTCTCTTGCCAACTTAGAGAAACCGTGAGCCTAAAAAGTTAGTAGAGGATCTGCTCAAGGAAGGTTGCTTGCCTTACTTTAGGCCACACATTTGCCAAGGTACATTAGAGAAATGCAAACAGAAAGCCAATTCTTGTGAGGTCATTCATTAGCTGGGTGATTTTTTTCTCTCTTCCACTTACTGTGACATCCAAACCTACATTTGGAGAGAATCTGGTGTGGGAGAGCTGCCACATCTATATTGGCGAAAGTCCCATTATGATAATTAACTTGGACACACTACTTATTACTTTAAGTGGTATCATTGTCTAAATAAAGTATCAAATACAAAAGCTGAGCTAGTGGTCTATAAGAGTCTTCATGATAAGCAAACTTCCTGCCAATCTGCTTAAGAACCTCTGAAAGGTATGAGATCACTGCAAGAAAGAACAGAGAGATGTAAGGTCACTGGAAGCTGAAAATCTCCTTTTTACATTAAAGCATTCATAAAATAACTATAACACTACTAATTATTATTATCATTCATTCACTCAATTATGTGCCAACCACTGTGCCATGAACTTAGAGTATCACAGATCCCAACAATGAACCTTGAAAGAAAAAATTCTCCAAAGTTTAAGAATGAAGGAAATGAGTACAGACAGATCTACTTGCTCAAAGCTCATTCACCAAGTAGCTGGCAAAACAAGAATCCAAGCCCAAGGTTGTATGTGTCTCGCGTTCCCTTTCTCCTCTTCACTTAGGCAGTTGCTAACATTAACCAAGGTATGTGTGCTAGGGGAAGACACCTGTGACGTTTGCTATAGAGAATTCTAAGAATACAATATGGGGACATATAGCCATTACCAACTTTAGTGGATCAAGGGACATTAACTACAGAAAAATTAATTTTGAACATTTTAATGAAAATTTTTTTTCTAGAGGTAAGAGTGTATTTGTTTTTTGTCTATTACAGAACTGTATTATTATTTAATCTATTTTCCATTCTAAAAGTCCTAGGAGATAATGTACTGTCTTTATCTTCATTTCTTATGTACTTCTTACTGTTTGTCTACTCTCCTTTTAGAGTATATCCTCTCTTCTTATAGCAGATGTATTGCTGCTCATCAATGCAAATGAATGGCAAAAATTGTATCCACTTCTAAAACATCCTCCTCCTGCAAGCTAAGAGAGATTAACCAAATCTATGTGTGACAGTATGCCTCCTAGGGCATATGCTAGTTTCTTATGGAATTAGCAGAATTTTATATTTTACAGATTTTTCCCAGTTTTATTGAGATATGATTGACAAATAAAAATTGTGTATATTTAGGGTATACAGTGTGATGTTTTGATATATGTATATATTGTGAAATAATTATCACAATCAAGCTAATTAACAGCCATCAACAGCTCACAGTTACCATTTTTGTATGTTGAAAACTCTTGATATCTACTCTCTTAGCAAATTTCAAGTATATAACACATTCATAATAAATATAGTCACCATGCTGTATGTTAGATCTCCAGTACTTATTCATGTTGTAACTGAAAGAGTGTAGCTTTTGACCAATATCCTCATTTTTTCCCCCACCCCCAGCCCTTGGTAACCAACTTTCTATTCTCTGTTACTATGAGTTTGACTATTTTTGTAGATTTTATATATAAGTGAGATCATGTATTATTTGTCTGGCTTATTCCACTTGGCATAATGCCTTAAAGGTTCATCCATGTTGTTGTAAATGGTACAATTTTCTCCTTTTTAAAGATTGAATAATATTCCATTATATATATATATATATACACATATATATATTTTTTCACATTTTCTTTAGCCATTCATCTGTTGACAGACACCAATTAGGTTATTTTCATACCATGGCTATTGTGAATTAGCATAATTTTAGGTTAAATAGTGCTATTGCTAAAACTATTGCATTTGGCCCTTCTAAGTTCATGACTTCAGCACTTGAATGAAATAGCTGGACAGGTCTGTAACAAGACTTTGAGGTAGATTCATCATAACTGAAATATAATTAAACTATATTGTATTTTCACATCATTTATTTTAAATAGGAATTCAAAATCTCTTATGAAACCAAGAAGGAAAAATATTTTCCCATGTTTTTATTTGTATAGCCATGAAACCATATTTTCTTATAAAACCATACTACATAGTCAAGGCAATTGCATTTCTTAACCCAAACATTCCACTTCTATACTTCTGGGACTCAATTTTCTTCTACTCTGGATCTCAAGATGACTGTAGATGCTTATTCATTTGTACAACAAATGTTTGAGTACCTATGAAGACTCAACTTCGTGCTGTGAGAGAAAAAATATATTAGACATCAATCCTGTTCTCATAGGGAATGATATTCGGTTGGGGATCTATATACATGTAAGTATCAGTATAAATGAGTATATATCAGAAACAATTGTAAGTGACAAGTGATATTTACAATACACTGTGCAAGAGACTTAAAAAAGGAAACGTTTCCTGCCAGACTTTCAGGTTTATTTTGCAAAGGTGATAGCATGTCTTGGCCATTAACTGGTAAGTACAACTGGAACAGGTTGGAACAGATATAAATTAGTAGGGCTAGAAGTTGGGATAAGATAAATAAGCATGAATACAGACATGATGTTTCAAAATTATGGATCGTTTGCATTCATGATATAGAGAAGTAGGTTACAGAGTTAGAAAAACAGATTGGGGCTGCTCTATAAAAGTTATGAATTTAAGGCTAAGGAATCTGGAATTTATTCATTACGTGGTGAAAGGCAGCAAAGGTTTCTGAACTGAAGATCTGGACCATGATTCTGGAAGTTGAATCCTGCTAACATGTGAGTGACATTAGAAAGATAAGGTTCTAAAGGCAAGGAGACCAGTGAGGTGTGCATTGTAATCGTCCAAGCCTGGAGGAATAACAGGAGAGGGAATAGACAGATAAGAGAGCTATTTCAGACGGAGAATGAATAGAATTTTGCAACTGATTATGGGAGGAACTAAGGGGAGAAAGAGTTAAAGATGTTTCAGATGTTTAAAGGTCTGGTAGCAATATTGATGCCAATAACAGAAATACAGATGTCTGAAGAAGCAGGTTTATAACCTGTCCCTACCCTCAATTCTATCCAGGTACAATATCCAGAGGAGTATGTATGTAAATGTCATTGATTTCAAAAGCTGATTAGTTTCAAGGCATTTGTACTGTAGGTACTCTGACAATCCTTAAAACTTTAGCAGGTGCCCCAAATATTTATTGCCTTCAAGGAGCTATTTTTGCATATTTATTGTCTCATTAGCCTCTCGGTTCTGAAGAAACTCCTGAATTGCCAACTTAGTGGAAAAGCCACGTCTTCACGCCAAAGTTTAATAATATACATTAGTCCTTCTCCCCTGGTTCAAAAAGCAAAACAAGAAACAAAAGTTCATACGTATTTTTGGCTATATCAAAAAATGCTCAATGTTTTATAATGACATGATACATAAGTACTTTCCCCTAATTTATGTAATTTTATCCAACTCAACATCTCTATGAAGTAGGCAGTCTAATTATCATATGAGATTTTTAATCAGTAAGTAAGTGGTGTGGTATATATTCAATGCAGTCTCAACTTGTAAAAATATAAAACTCTGTTAAGACTTTCTTTCTTATTTTCTTGACACTATTACTGGTATAAATTAGCATAAATGCGTTTAAGTGCTGGGAATGTGACAGTGAACTAAGTAGACAAGAATGCATTCTATGCAAACAGATATAGATAGACAGGTATGTTTGGAATTCGAAAAGTTTTATGAAGAAATTAAAGCAGGAAGAGAGGAATAAGCCCAGGCAGTGGTTGTGTTTATGATTGTTATCAGAAAGGCCTCACTGAAAAGTGATAGGTGAGCAGAGAACTAAAGAAGAATGGAGCAGCCATGTAGCTTTTCTGGAGAAGAACTTTGCAGACAGAAGGAAAACCAAAGGTAAAGGTCTTGAAGTTGGCGTCTGCGTTTCAGTAAAGGGGTGATGAATCCGGAGCACCATTGGTAAGGAGGGGGATGGCAAGCCACAGAGGAAGGAAGCTAGCACAAGTAAGGAGTCTGGTGGGCCATTGTGAGGGCTCAGGATTTTACCAAGTGAGATAGGAAGCCACTGTAAGGTTTTGAGGAAAGAAGTCAAACAATTTCCTTTGTTTTAAAAGAATCTCCCTGACTCTGAGTTGAAAATAGGCTGTCAGAGGCAAGGGCTGAAAAAGAAACATAATTTAAGAGGCCACCTTAATAATCTAGATAAGAGGTGATAGTGGCTTAGTCCAGAGAATTAGCAGAAGAATTAATAAGAAGTAATCAGATTCTGGATGTATTATGAAGGTAGCATCAACAGCTGATGAACTGAATGTGGACTATGAGAAACAGAGAGGGCTCAAGAATAATTCCATGGTTTTTGGTTGACCAGCTAGAATGACGGAGCTTTCATTTACTGTGATAGGAAGACTTCAGGGGGCAACACTTTTAGGGTAAGGAGGAGTCATTTCTGCATGTACATACTAAAATACTCTATGTGGACTTAGGTATATTTCAAAATACATGATACAATTTTTATAAAACTTTACCTGACAATTTATTAAACATCCCATGCAATACTAAAAATATTCTAAGCAATTTGAATATGTACACAATGTTTTTTAATCAAGTTTCACTGATAATCTATGCATAAGAATATTTTACTAAGATAACTACTAGATTAAGTCATTCACTTATTTAATATATATTTATTGAATGACTAATATGTACCAAGCACTATCAAATGCATTAAGAATTCCATGATAAGCAAAAGGAGATATGGCTCATCACTACTTGAAGCTTACAGCCTAGTGAATTATATATCTAACAGATGAACAAATGTACATTTACAAAGGAGGTGGTGCCACTAAAACACTTAATAGAAAGATTGCCTACACAGAATGCTTCCTTTAGGAAATGGCTATTGAGCTAATATATGAACTCTGAGCTGGAGGAGATAGTTGCTCAAAGCTGGGAATTTAGTTTATTCCAGGTAGAGGGTGCAGCATGTACTTATATCCTGCATGGTAAAGAAACATGGTACATTAAAAACACTGTAGGAACTCTAGTGTGGATGCAATGCTGAGACCGAGAGGGAGCACAAAATGAAGTATGGCTGAAGAGACAAGGTGGGAACAGACAATCCAGAGCTAGCACAAAAGCAAGTTGAGTAGAGTTAAGTTAGCTAGAAGAACTCTTCCACATTTCTGGCATAGCACTGTAATTAATAACATGGGCTTTGGATTTGGACCGACTTGGCTTTGAACGTGTACTTAGGCACTTATTAGCTGTGTGAGCTTTGGCAATCATCGTCTCTAAAATAAAGCTAATATTATTGCCTGCCTTCTTTAGGTGGGAGCAGAAGTCTTTGGCCTCAATGTGCTAAGCCAGTGCAAAGTTCTGCTCTTCAATAAATCTCCAGATTTAGCAAGGTCAGAGAATGGTCACAGGATTATGTTATTAATAAATATCTTTAAAATTATTATTTCCCTGATAATTTATATATTTTAAAGTATCTAAGACCTGGGGCTAAATTTTACTTAAACCACAACCAATAATAAAGGAGTTATTTTACTTTGTATTGGAATCCACAAAGAGGACCGATTATATTTAGATCTAAAGAAAAAAGCATGTGTACGTGTATATACATATTTATATATATGGTATCTATGTATATTTATTTAATAACAAAATAATCTAAAACACCACTAAATGTACAAAAGGACACCTTTTATTATTTGCAATGAATTGCATCACAGAATTATGTCTAAAAGTTCCTCACAAATAAACAAGGACAAAGATATGTAAGTATACACCACCTTTCAAGCCAAAAATAATAAAGACTGCTTTCTAGCAACTCAAATGCAACTTCCTAGTACAACATTGACTTAGAATGAACAAGGGTCTGCCACATCTGTTATGTGGCAAGGCTACTAAGAGTGCAGCCTGTGCACTGGCTGCCATTTGGTGAACTGTCTTTATTACTGATTTGTATCCAGATAAGTAGCTGGTGCTAGAATGTAAATCAGCTACATCACTAAACACACAGTTAAGTTCAGCTGACTTTTTTTTCATTTCAAGACTTTTTCAATGAAGGAAGCAATGTGCTATATTCTGGCATAGCTCCCTATCTCATCATAGACCACATTTGAGCAGTAAGAGCATTTATTGAGCAGTTAATGAGAAATACAAATTTAACGGAGAGAACTTTACTACATACACTAAAGTAAACTCTAGATGGGTTAAAGTATTATGTAGTGAGTGAAGGAGAGAAAACATAAAACGACTATACAAAAATGTGCTTCCCTAATTTTAGAGTAAGAATGCACTTTTAATTGCAAAAACCTACAGAATAAAGTATGAAATTTGACTACTAAAAAATCTACAGGCCATAAACATTAAAAGTCAAGATTAAATTAACTATTAGAACTAGGAAAAGCTTTACAATATATTTAATCAAAAGAGAATGTCCTTAATATCAAAAGAACTGAAAAATGAAGTCTCTAATAGTTTCAGTTTCCTCATCTGTAAAATGACAACAATAACAATGCTTTGCTCAATTTTGTGAAGCTGAATCAGTATTTAGCACAATGCCTACTAATAAAAGAACACATTGCTTCTCTTATTAGATAGCCTTTGGCAACCTAATATAAAATATAAGATTTTGAAACTTTAAAAATATTGTGTAATTGTGCAGTAAAGAGTTAACAAACTTGGGTGGTCCAAAACTGGCCCATTCCAAAGAAAGGTTTGGTCCTTCCCTGGTTTCTGGAAGGTAACCTCCAAGCCCTTGGATAATCCTGCCAAGGTATCTTTGATAAGAATATCTTTGTTTAGTTGGGGCCTTGCACCATGATGTTTTTTTGCTAACAATGTGATTTATGGTGGGACCTAGGGCCAGACTGACCTCTGGAGGGGATAGAGACTGAAGGTTTGCCTTGTGGGAAGTCATCCAAGCTTACATGACCAAACTCTAGTAAAAACCCAGGATACCAAGGTTCAGGTTAGTTTCTCTGGTTGACAATAATTTGTGCATATTTCCACACATTTTTATTGGGAAAATTAAGCACTATCTGCATAAGTCTACTGGGAGAGAACAACTGGAAGCTTGAGCCTGGTGGACTCTGCCCCATGCAACTTTTTCCTTTGATGATTTTAATCTATATCCTTTCAAGATAATAAACTGTAACTATGAGTAAAACAGCTTTCCTGAGATTTATAAGTTCTGCTAGCAAATCAATTAATCTGAGTGTGGTCTTGGAGACCCACCCCCCCCAAGCAGAATAATATAATCACAATTAATATATTAATAAGTTATGGCCTAAAATCAAAACAAAATCTCTTACTTTAACAAATTGTTGTTCATAAAAATTATACAAAATATATAGATTAGTGAGTATGTGCATATACACATACACATTTAACAAACTGTCAAATTCATGAACAATATCCTATGGTATTTTTATTCATAAAAATAATGTTTTAGACTTCATCATAATAAATTTTGGAAGAACCCAATTATATTTCATAAGTATATATTAATTTAGTACTATCAATAGAAATATTTCCTTGTCAAAATTTTTGGTTACAAAAAACTAATAACTCCCCTGAGTGATTATTTAGAAAGGAAAATAATTTTGAAAGGGAATCAAAAATTGTTGGTTTAAATAATATATTTCCTCTTTTTTACTGTAGATTTTAACTTACATTTTTAAATTGTACACAAGATATTTTTAAATTGATAATTTCACAAAGGAAAGAAATCAATACATTTTTGCTGACATTGTTTTACGTTCCTTTGCAATAGTAACAGAAGGAATTTTTGTTCTCTTCAATTACTCAAATCCTCACCCCAAGAGTCACTTTTTATTACCTGGTAGCCCATATTAATTTTTCCAGCTATATGTGGAGTTGTTCTGGGAATTTCTAGAGATCAAATTTAAGTCAACAAACATAAATACACTCATCTAAAATCAGTTTAGAAGAATTTCATGTGCCATTATAAAGGTATTCTAAAAGTTTAAATGGAATCATTCTGCCATTCTAAAGTTGTAAGTTGCAGAATCATATGATAATATAGCTTGTTATTAGTTTCTAGAAAACAGTTTCCACTATATAATTTAACACAAAAAAGAAATAAATATGAAAAGCAGGAAAAACAATTAAGATTTAAGAGTTTCTTAAGTAGCTGACTCAATCATACCTCTAAGTAAAAGGGCTTCTCTTGTGTGTGTGCTTGCACAGGCACATACACATGGGGTCTATAGGTATAATCATCTAATATCTGTAAGGACTCCCCCTATCTGAGAAGCTATGAGCATATGAACATTTTTTTGTATTTCTTTTTTCATCATTTCTTCTTACATTGTGCCTTACGCTGGATGATGATGACGATGTAATTTTTTAAATTTTCCTTTTTCTTTTTTTTTTTCTGTAAAAGCGACTTTATTCTGACTGCTATTGTCTTTCACTGTCTGGTATTAAGGAAACACTAGCATCTACTTTTGCAACAAATATTGCTCACTGCTAAGGAGAATTTTTAGTAACTGAGTAGTTCAACATATATCACATGTCCTGGTTCTAATCCATCAAGCATTACACATACCTTTGGCACATCTCTATTGATTTTGGGTACAGCTCTATAAAAGTCAAATAAAGTAATATTTTACTGTCATTTTAGCCATTCCAACTTGAGTTCCTGGTCATAAACCAGTGTTTCTACTACATAAAGCTGAAGTAAGTGGCCTTTCCTTAAACTATCTCATTTAGTTTTTGGCTTACATAGTTGTTGTTTCTTGATCAAGATTTTAGTTTTTAATAAATTAATTTGCATTGTGTTTGGTTCAATTGCTGTTTCTCCTACATCTTAGAATACAACAGCGATTGAAGAAATTAATTTTGCATATCTGTTTAAACATATAGTTTTTAAAGTAAACCCTCTACTATTCAAGGTACTTGACAAAATTATTTAAGGTTTTCTTATGAAAATATACTCAGACTGCTTGTCAATCAAGCTGTTAATGCATAGTGAAAGAGTAAAAATTATAATTATTCAGAAATTTTGTTTCTTTTGTAGGAATTTGATTTATGATTAATTTGCATTTATCTGCTTAAAATTATTTATTAATAACTTTTTCTTTCCTCTAAACAGTATTCTCAGCATTTTCTCTTCAATGATGCCCATGGATGACTAAATTGAAAGTCTTTCAATTATTAAAATTATCTTGGAAATAAGAATCTAAATCCTATCATTTCTGGAGTGCAATATTAAACAAGTTTATTGCACTGCATACTTTCCCTAAAGGATGATGATTTTAAGGTGTATTTTTCTTTTTTTCTTTTTTGAAGTAACAAATTAACGCCTTATATTCTCAATTAGTCAGCTGAAGACTGAAAGTCGACACTGGAGAATATGAAAAGACAGTTGACCCTTGAACAACACTTCAACACAGTTCAACACTGGTTTGAATTGTGCAGGTCTACTTACAGTCAGATTTTTTTCAACCAATTGTGGATTAAAAATACAGTATCTGCGGGTTGCAAAACCTGCATATACAGAGGGCTGAATTTTCATATACTCAGGTTCTGCAGGGCCAACTGTTGGAATTGAGTATTCGCGGATTTGGATATACTTGGGAATCCTGGAACCAATCCCTCCCTCCCCCCATATTCCAAGGGATGATTGTATTTCTATATATTTAAAAACAGTGATACCACATATCAATCACTTGAAAATTGCTAAGAGGGTAGATTTGGTGTTCTCACCACAAAAGAATGCTAAGTATGCAAGGTAAGGTATATGTTAATTAGCTTGATTTAGTCATTGCAAAATTTATGCACATTTCAAAACAACATGCTATACATGGTAAATATACACATTTTTTTGGTCAATTAAAAAAAGTTTTAAAAATCAATCACTGCTGATAACGCCCTATTTCTTGGACTGGGTTATCATCAATACATTGCTATATTCAGTATCTGATAATTCATTGAGCTGTATAATTGTGCTTTGATCACTTGTGTTTACTTAAATATTTTTTTAATCAAACACTGTCATGTCCTACATAAATTGTTTCTTTTAAGCTTTCTTCTGCCAATCAAATTCCACTGTTAACTCAGCTTTACTCAATTGCCTACAGAGTCCAAAAATACAATGAAAATGAAGTGAGCTGGGTGTGCTATAATAGAGTGCTGCAGCCTGTGATGAGCTGGGAAAGATGGGTCCAATTTAAAGGGTACAGACCCTGCTATTTAGCTCCAAGGAATGGTTGCCATATGGGACTGTTGGTCAAGTGTTGCCAGGTCTGCAAATTTGAATTTTTATGTCCAATTTAGACTTTTTAAACATTGGTAACTAATTAAATTTTCTAAACACTGAAGGACAAACTAAATTTGTCTTTGACCAAAGAGGCCTCCATAAATATCTCCTCCCTGAGTAGGACTTCACTAAATCTGAGTCCAGTTAAAATGCTTTCATTTGCACTGCTGGTATGCTAGCAATTAGGGAAGCCTACAGTCAAATTAAGTCTGATTTCCCAACTCAAGTCATTTCTACTTTAATAAACTTCCTGCAAATATATGCATACCTTTTATGCAATTTGAATTTCAAACGAATCTCATAACAAAGGTATTATCTCAATTTTATTAATGAGGAATCTAAGGCACAAAGATATCAGATAACCTAATATTGAAATTTGGAACAGTGAGTGTGACCTCAGTTGAATGGCTTGAGTTTAAACCCCTTACTCTAACAATTACCATTTTTATAACTTTGGGAGGATAAATTAACTTCTCTATACTTCAGTTTTCTTTCCTGTAAAATGAGTACACTAATTAACACCACATCACAGAATTATTTTGAGGATATAGAAAGCACTTAGAAATGTGTCTGGCACATAGTAAGTGCTATATAAGTTTTTCTATTGCTAATTATTTTGCTATTATTAACATTATTGATAAAATGAGAATTAGAGGTAACTGCCCCTTGGTTTTGTGTATTAAATGAACCAATCTATGTGAAGTTCTTAGAACTGTGCCTAAGACATAGTTAATATTCAATACATGTTAATTATGAGTCTAATTTAATTCTCTTTCAAGTACATTTCACCTAAATCATGTAGGTAAATTCCTTTACTCTGTGCCTGGTAATAACAAACATAGACTGGAAGTATTTTCACTTGTATCAAGTGAACGTTTAAAAAATATATAGCTTTGTAGCATCATGATTATTGAAATATTTATATTGTTTAGAAATGTACAGTGAAATCAATCATTCACTCTGTAATGACTGCCTTGATGATAACTTTAATGATGTAGTAAGATTTTATTCAAAGAATCAGGAATGGTTACAACATTCAGAAGATACTCTTTAAAATTAGATGGTCTTCTTCATCTCTTCTTGTTTCCCTAATTTTTCAAAAACTTGAAGCCCAAAGGAAAAATCAAAATATATTAATGTAATTCAGTAACTCAAATTACAAATGTATATGCTAAAATATTTAACATAGCCACGATTTTTACTTACTTGTGACCCATTTCATGAGCAATTGTAAATGCAAGATTCAGGCCATTGTCTTCAGCAATAATACATTTTCTCTTTTCACTACACATTCCACTCAAGTAAGCTATACCTAGAAAACACAAACTTTAATTATCATATGTTTGAATGAAACTGTAAACAATTATACTACGTATTAGTACTAGGAATGAAAATGAGACTTGTTTCCACTAAAATATGTCAATATTAAACTGTGAAATTTAGCTCCAATAAATAAAATTTTATGGGAAAATGTATATGTATAAGTCAATCAATAAACTTGTTAATATCCTTTTCAATTTCATATTTTAGATGAAATTATTTTACCAATTATCCACTTCTCAAAAGGCATATTGTATGAATATATTTTATAAATACTACTTACAATTGTAATGTAAGACAAATGACTAGTCACAACTTAGAAAATGTAAATATAAAACAGTGATGATTATGTTAAATATTTTTCAATTCTCATGAAGAACGTAGTTTCAAAGAAATACCATAAAGTAAAATAGAGTACAAATAAGAGAATCTTGAGCTTATATTTATATCTGAAGTTAATAAAATTTTGAAATTTTATTTATGAAATACCATTTTAACTAATATGACATAGAATCAGCGATATTTGCAAAACTGAAGAGGTTTTCTTGGAGAATTTATTGACTAATAAGATGCTCTATCTGCAGGGTAAATTATACTGAAATACTATTTAAGATAAAAATTTCAGCAAGATATTTGGTCTTTTGGTTTCAATCATCAGTAAAGATGGTAAAGTCTAAAATTACTAGTATTCTTTAGTCAGAGATTTATGTACTATTTTACTAATTAAGATATATACTTGCAAAAGATCATTTAACAAAATGAATTATAATCTTCCAAGCATATGTTTGAGTGTTATTTTCAAATAACAAAACTTATTATAATATCTATTATTTTGGATATATTATACATTCTATAATTCCTATATCCTTATAAAGTAAATTTTAAGTTGTTTTGATAGATGAAGATAGGCACAGACAGGTAAAATGATTTGCCAAAGATCACATACATACTAAAAAATGATGAAATGGGCATTTGATTTCACCTTTGAATCCATCTGCCAGATGTCTATTTTGTTTCTGAAAACAATTTAACGCAGAGCTTGTCCTAATTAAAGATTATAAGCTGATTACTTGTGACATTTTTCTCTCTCCAGAAACAAAAACTAATGGTAAGAAATAATTACATTTAAATAAAAGAACAAATCACCTTGTCTATGTTTTAGAAAGTTAGAAGATTCATGGAAGAATATGAACTGATTGAGTGAAAGCCATAGCCTAAATGACAGGAGAGGGAATTTTGATGAGAAGAGAATTTACGAGCATTGTGGAACCCCCGAGAGGCTCAAGACTGAGGTACACAAGGTCTAGGGAGAGGCATTGCAGGAGGGTTGAAAATAGAGATTAGTATAGAAAGTATATCTGAAACTCTTAACAATTCACTTAAACCTTCATGCAGAATGTCTAGGCCTGGTATCCACAGCCCTACCAGGAAAATATAGATATAACCTTTAAACAAAATGTAGCATAAACATGAATTTTAGAAATATAACTACAAGAAGAAATAGCCAAAAGATAAAATACACATAGGAATGTAATTTTTCTATATATTTAAAAATTAAAATAGATTTTATAGAAATTTCACATTTACATATAGATGAAATGACTTCTCAATGAATGGAGGGGTGGATGGATGGATAGGTGGATAGACAGACAGATGATAAGCCCAACTACTTCATTTGGCTTATTAAAGCAACTCAAATTACTCCAGGGTTAAATCAAGACAAAGTAGAAAGATGAACAGACAGGGGTTGGGGAAGGAAGAAGAGGATGGAAGAAGTAGAAAACCATATTCTTTTATCTAGTTCCATTAAACAACAAATGAAATAAAAAGTTTTTAATCTAAAATTAAAAGATAATGTGAATTTTAAGAAAGTTAAGTTATATACTTATTAATACAACAAAAAGTAGAAAACAAAGATTCAGGGATAATTGATCGTGTGCCATACTCAAAAGGAAAGAAAGAAGGAAGGAAGGAAAGAGGAAGAGAGGATGAGAGAAAAGTATCTCCTCTTAATAGGGCATTAAAACTTCTTTGAGCATTTGAAAATAAAAAACAATAATAATTTGAAATTAAATGTCCCTGCAAAATGCTAAATTAAGCTCACTGTAATTAGCATCCTGGCGATCTTTTTTCAGCACAAAATTTCCCTTGAGATTCTCATATAATTCATCACTTTTATTCACCACAACTAAAATAGTCCCACCACCCTGTTCAGATTTAAAACTCAGCTGACGTGGGTTATCGTCATGTCACATGCCTATTTGTCACATGGACCAGTATATAGTAAATGTAGTCACTTTAATGAGCTTTACATTTCTTCTCCTGTACCCATTAATATCATTATTCCTACATAAAAATATTATTTCCACTTGCTTCCAATTCTTATCTTCCAATTCTATGTATTTCTAGTCTTACTGCACTGGCTAGGATTTCCAGCATGCTATTGAAACATATGGGTAGTCACGAGCTGATTATTTTTTTCCTTCTGACTTCAACAGGAATGTTGACAGTTTCACAGCTGCATATGGTGTTTACTATAGGACTTTCATAGATACAGCTTATTAACTTAAGGAAATTACTTTCTATTATTTGCATGTCTGAGTGAAAAAGGAGGCAACGTCATCTAATACATGGGTCAAAGTGGATGGGAGTTGGGTAGTGTTTTTTGGAAAAGAATCCAAAGATTGAAATAGCCAATGGGAGAAATGTGAAAGAGCTGAGTAAGTACTAGGGGAGTACTTAATGTAACTGTGTCAGAAAACATGTTGTTTCAGCTGAGGATGGAGAGCGTAAGTTTGGAATAGCACTAATGTAGTATTCAGTCAAGTGATATCCAGCCTAGTGGCTAAAACAGAAAGAATAATATTTGGACTCGATATGGGTTGAGATTTTGTAGATCAGGTGTGAAGAAAGAACTAAAAGGTTTAAAAGTTGGCCGTAAAGTTGAGAGCGAAAGAAGGGATAGAACTTGTAGGGCACTACAGGGATAAGTAAAGAAGTAAGGTTAGAAGGAGCCTGATAATTTGGAGAACAGAAAACTGCACTCAGGAGAATGGAATGATCAATAAAGAAAAAGAGCAGACACTTTACAAAAAAGTACTGAAGACTGTGATCCGAGAGTGGGATTTAGGCATTTAAGATTTCAGAGGTGAAGTTTTGAGACATGACAAGATATTGTCACAAGAGTAAAGAAGGGTAGAGGTGGAGGTCATCTAGATTGAGGTTAAGGAATTATTAAGTAGTGTTGGGTGGACTAATTATATGAACATTGAATTACACATGATCATAAAGAACTCAGGAAAGTGGGAAAGATAGCCAACATCCGTAGGAAATATGGACAAAAATCAAGATCAATCACAGCTTTAAGGTAGTAAAGCTCAAGAACTTCAGTTTCAAGTAAAGAGTTAATATATAAGGATGGGAGAGATTTTTATTTAGAAGCATCATTGGGGAGCAAGAGGAATGTGACAAGTAGAGAACTTTCGTATGTTTCTTTTACCAGCCCTGTGATATAGGGGAAGAGAAAGAATAAACAATGACCTCTCTGGGGGCCCTGGATTATAGAAATGTATAATTACCAGGTTATAGGAAATCAATGACTAGTGTGTGGTCATGTGAAAAATATGCTGATAAAGTCTATAAAGACATTTATACTATAAAATATAAATGTATATATAAATTATTTTATATAAGTTTACAAAATAATACAAAATATTCAAAAATGATGAGTACATATTTATGTAGGAGTATGATTAAACTCTGTATTAAAAAATCCATACCACTACATCATATTCATAGGTGAACAAAAAGATTAAATACATACGCTAACTTGCTAATAAAAATTGCATTATATGGTAAGATTTGGGGTGATTTTTCTTCTTCTTTTTCTACTTTCCTAATTTATATAAGTATTTATAATAGTTTTATAATGAGAACTTTAAAGACTTATAAATATAATAATCATGGCTATGAAATTTGGATGGTAATTAGTAGAACCTCTTATAGAACAGAGTTTGGTCTATATGACCACAACCAAAAAATGACACTCTATTTCTATTCTTTCTTTTACTTAAGTGTAAAGTCAGAATCTTCAACTAAGATTTTGATAAATTTGAATTTCATTGTTCTTACACTTGACACACCAAGGAATTTTTCTTTGACTTAAAGGTTACAGAGAATGACTGCAACCACGACTAATTTAAATGACTTGAATTATTCTGTTTAAAAGCCTATGTTTTCCAGTTTCTTTGAAGAACCCACATGTTTCTTATTATTATAAGGAATGGGGTGAGGAGGGGAAAGGATTTAATACAGCTGTTATTTAAACATAGATGTAATATAGACCTTTTTAAAAGCACTCTTTTAATATAATAAATTCTGGAAATACAAAGCAAACAAAAACAACCTCCTAAGTTCTCACCTAAAAATGAATCAAGTCAGGTACCAGGAGTCAACAGGATATCCCATCAGAAAATAAAACACAGTATCCTAGAATGTAATATGATATACTTCATCAAAATAATCAGAGACTCCTAAAACCCCACAGGATGCATTTTCTAATAATGGGCTAATGGGGAAATTGTAGTTTTTATATGATCAGATGGATACATCCTAACAAAATTAAGTCTTTTGACTCTAGAACTGTTGCTTATAACCACTCGCTAGACTATCTGAGTCCAAAATACTGCCTCTCCTATTACAAAATCCTGGCACAGGTCTAGGTAAGTTATTTACCCTAGCACTTACCCTATGAGGTAAGTTGTTACCTATGAATTCTACTGTTACTTGAGACCTAATGGAACAAAAAAAGGTAATACGTGACAAGCAACAAAGGTACAAAGACACGAAACATATCTTCAAGAGTGTGAGCCATCCAAATGCTCATTTAAAATGTGATCATTAAGACATAAAGATATACATAGAATATTATAGGAGAATAAAAAAGAGACCTCAGATAGATAAAAATCAAAGCAGGAAAGGCCTTTAGAGATGGAAGCAACTTAGTGATATCACTGAGTGAACAGGTTAGCCAGGGAAAGACAATGGAAGTTGGAGGGGAGGTATGAACAAAGGACAGAGCAGCGGAAAGGGTAAGGAGATGCTTATGAGAGTTGATGTTTCTCATAGAGGTGGTAGCTGAGGTTCTTTAAATGTGCCAGCCACACATCACATTTCTGCATCAACAGTGTATTTAGCATTTCCTCAATAAGGGGTGTGTTAAAGGAATTGCATAAGTAAAATTCCTTGAAGCAAAGACTAATATAAAATGTGGTTCAATGTATGGCCTTAAGTAAAAATGTAATTTTGAAGAATCAAAATGTATTTCATCCACTAATGAGAAAAAAATTAAAATGATTAAGGATGGTGCTCAGATAATATGAATTCAATTTGCATTATTATATTCAAGTTGGGCTTTGAACATATTTTTTAAAATAATAACTTGCTCTACTAGTTGGCTAATTATCTGCCTGTTTCATTAAAAGACAAGATGATGATCTAGGAATCTAAAAGCACTGTTATACAAGTTATGAGTTGGGTATCAGTATAGACATAAATGTAGATTTAAAAATATATGCTTCCAGATTTTCTTACCTGCATTAATCTACAACATTCTTAACAGTGCAGTTTCTATGAATACTAAGAAAAAAATTACTCCTAACAAAAAAGAGTTAGTATAATAAAAAGTATAATAAATTTCTGTGATCAAATAAGACAGAATATTATATAAACATTTGTGAACAAATGTGAACCTAAAAAAGCCAATCTTTCAAGATGAATCCTTAGTTGCTAACCAGGCCAAACAACCATTTGTTGACTAGAGATCACACACCTACTCTGAATTTCCTAAAACCCCGCACCTCTCTTAACTTTGGGATGCCAGAGTTCACCTGAACCAACCAATCAGAGCTCATCCAAACCAACCAATCAGAGATCAACTACCTTGGCCAATCAAAGCTCAGTTGTATCAACCAATCAAGGCTCTGCTGTATTGACCAGTCAGAACTCAGCAAGTGTTAATCCTTCATTTGCATAAATGGATCTGACTGGGAACCTGGGCAGGAACTTTTGCTATAAAACCAGAACCTTCCTTCTGTTCTCTGGAATGCACCTTCATTTTAAACTGAAGGCTGCTTCTCCTCAGTTTGGAAATTGTTCATGGGAATAAATTCTTTCTCCAAATTCCTTTTCAGAGAACTTTTCTTCATACATTAAAGTGTTTGTGTGTTCCAGAATCATGGTAGACTGAGTTCTCATCTTTTAAAAACACGAGATGCCAAGTAATAGGTGATTTAAAGATTTTTGAATATCATAGCTAAGCTTGAAGAAAGAAAATTCTTAAGTACAAGAATAAATTTTTAAAAAAATCAAACCTGGAAAGATAAGGTCATAAGTTGATATACTGCCACAGGCTGGGTATCAGATAAGATGCAGGTCTTATTAAATAGAGGTGGGGTTTCAAAATGTCTGCAGGTAAAGGCACTGGTGACTACAGAATTGATATTCATGCAGAAATCAGAAAGCCTGGAAATGCTGATGTTAACTACCTTCAAGCATCTATGAAAATAACTTTACAAATCTGCCAGTACAAGCTCACCAAAAAAAAAAAAAAGAAGAAAAAGATGCTACAAAAGACTCCATTAAAAAACCAAAGCTACCATGAAAATAAGTATGGAGCTTAAGGAATATTAAGCCATAAATGTAATATAAAAATTGAGCATATGCTGTGGAAATCTTTGCCAGTCCAGTAAACACAAACAAAATATAAATATGATGAGACACTTCATCATTGTAGCAAGCATGAAATTCCCAGAAGGGAAAAAAGTTCCACTGAAGATGAGTTCACAAATAAAAATTACAAACCAAGCAAAGAAATGGTCTAGTGTGAGAGAGGGGCCACAGCTATAAAAATTAGAGAAAAAATGATGATGAAATAAAGCCATTTCTTAACATAGAGAGTTTGAAGTCTACATTCATTGGGCCACCATAACCCAAATCCATTTCTTTGTAATCTAGAGAAACCACTTCTTCATGATTTCATATTATTCTTATCAAAATATTGGTGTACTAAACTATTTGTTGAGAATAAGAACCTTTACTGATATGTGATAAAAATTGTTCAAATAAATACATGAAGATATAATGTACACAATTATAATGTTTTGGATGATATACAATTAGGTAAGAAATGAAAAGATCCAAAGAACTCTATTGTTATTTGGACTTAGAATAGAAATGGTAACTAATCTTAGACTGTGTTAATTTAAGAATATGTATTTTTTAAAGTGAGTAACCACTAAAATACAGTACTATAGTTAATAACTAGCAAAATAATGGAGGGGTAAAAGAAAATAAATACTAAATTTTTGCAATAGAAGTAAAACAGAGGGAACAAATGGAGAGAAAATAATTTGGTAAAGTGAAAGCAGAAAATAAAGTAAAATATATTAGTAGTTATATTAAAACAAAGAGCTTATACTTTTTAATAAAATTCTTGGATGAAATTTTATACAATTCCTTTATATTTGGCTATAAATAACACATGCAAGGCATAATGATAACTATATTAATACAACAAAAATGAACTGCCAAATAAAATAATTCCCCAAACAATATTGAGCTGGTGTTACAATATTAATATTTTACAAAATATAGCTGGATGAAAAATTATTATTATGCATAAAGGGAATAATTACATAATTACCAGAAGCATTTGTATTTGACAATACTTAATATATGTATATATCATAATTTCATCTCAATTTACTGATAAAATTCAAATAGACTATTTTAAACTAGTATAAATAATTGTTCTTTCAATAATTGATAGATTCAATAGATGACAATAAAGAAATATATAAAGATATAGAGAATCCAAATATTCTACCTAAAATGTTTGATCTAATTCCCATAAATGCGCACGTGCACACAAACACAATTTATACCTAACAAGTAGAAGATATATCATGTTCAAACATGCATCAAACTTTTTCTAAAGTTGCTAAATGTCACAAAACAACACTTATCACATATCCAAAGAATAATGTCATAAAGGCAATATTCTCTAACAACACTGTGGTAAAATTAGAAATCAACAAAAAAAATAGTTACCTTTCCACTACCTTTCTCCTTCCTGATTAACAGATAATTGAAAACAATTTCTAAACAACTTATGGATCAACGAAGAGAAACTACAAGGGACATCATAAACATTAGAACTAAATGCATCCATTCATTCATTACATAGCGAAGCTAGTGGCACACAGTGCAGAGTAGTTCATAGTAGTCTAATATTCCTATAGAGAACTAGGAAGGCTGGATAAAATTGAAAATTATATCTGTAAAGGCATCAGAGAACTACAGAAACAAAAGGCACTACTATAAGCTACAAAAGGGGAAGTTTTAAAATCCTTAAAAATAGGAGAAATTCTCAAAGTTGAGCTTAATATCTACAGAACTTTTTCCCTGGTGGTATTTGCTGAGTTTCACAAAAACTAGCTGTTCTTGATCCAGGAAGAGAATAATTGCAGAAGAAAAGAGAAAAATACTTGGGGATCACTCAGGGCTGGATTTTGCTGTCCATACACGGCTAGAGACCTTGGTAGTCACACGAGCTACAGTAACAAAATTGGAAATTTGAGAGGTCATAAAGTGTTTCCCCTCAAGACAATTGTCATATTCCAAAACTGCATGGAGTGATATTTTAAATAGCTAAACCCAAAACATCTGAATAGCAGAGCAGAATTTCCACGTGGACTTGTAACAAAGCAAAGTCCCAAACTGAATTAAAGTAATCACTTCCCATACTATCCATCTAGAAGAAAAAAGATCACATCATTTCTGCTATATGATAATATCATCTGGAACCACTACTGTTGTAGACATTAAAAAATAAATGATCATTCATTCAAAAATAGTAGGCATGCTAAGAGAAGGTCTTTTTGATGAAACAGCAACAACAAACTGACACCAAGAGGTGACCAAATATTGCAGTTAGTAGACAGAATTTTAAAATAACTGGGATTAATATGTTAAAGAAAATAGAGAAAAAGATAGACAAAACTGATGACAAAATGGAGAAACTATCAGAAAATTGGAATCTATGAAAAGAATCAAAAAGATGTTATTGTTCTGAAAAACACGATTTTAAAACTAAGATCTCAATGGATGATTTAACTTCAGATTGGACACAGGAGGAGAGATAAATAGTTCACTGGATATATTAGTCAATTTAACATACCCAAATTCAAGTAAAAGGAAAAAAATGATTGAAATGATTAAAAAAGGAACATAATATACGTGTGGGACACAATCACAGGTGTTACATTCTAAAAATTTGAATGCTAGAATAAGAAGAGACAAACAAGACATGAAATTAATTTGAGAGTTAATAGTTAAATGTATTTCAGAAAAATTTTAAGACATGAACACAGAACAAATAAAGCTCAGCAAGTCCAAAGTCCAGATCACTGATAACATCAAAGGCTAATGAGAATGTGGAGCAACTGGAATCCTATTCTTTGCTATGGGAATGCAAAATGTTACAGCCAATTTAGAAGACAGTTTGGGAATTTCTTATGAAACCAACCATACTTGTACCACATGATCTAGCAATCACACGCCTTGGTATTTACCCAAAGCAGTTGAAATGGAAAATTTCTGTCCACCCAAAAACCTGCATATGGATGTACATAGCAGCTTTATTTATAATTGCCAAAACTTGGAAAAGGTGAATGGATAAATAAATGGGCACATCCATCCAGTGGAATATCATTCAATGCTGAAACAAAATTAGGTAGCTTCAAGCCATGAAAAGACATTGAGGAAACTTAAATGCACATGACTAAGTATAGAAGCTAAACTGAAAAGGCTACATATTTTGTGTATGATTTCAACTACATGACGCTCTGGAAAAGGCAACAGTAAAAAGATAAGTGGCTGCCAGGGATTAGGAGAGGAGGAAGGCATAAATAGGTAGAACACATCGAATTTTCAGAGCAGTGAAATTACTCTAGATGATACTATAATGGTGGATACATGTCACTATGCATTTATCCAAACCCAAAGAATGCATAATACCAACAGTGAATCCTAATTGAAACTGTGGACTTGGCTGGTAGTAATGGAACAATGTAGGTTCATCAACTGTAACAAATGCGCCACTCTAGTGGTGGATGTTGACAATGGGGGAGGCTAGGTGTGTGTGGGAGCAGAGGATGTAAGAGAAACCTCTGTATCTTCCATTAAATTTTGCTGTGAACCTAAAACTACCCTAAAAATATCATCTATTAAAAACAAAACAAAAAAAGCTCAGCAAACAACAAGTAGAATCAAACAAAAACAAAATCAAAACAAACAAATAAAACCCCTCGAAACTCCTGAAAATAAAAAGAAAAGGAGAGAAAATGCCCAAAGGGGAAACTTTACTTCAAAGTAGCAACAATAAAGCTGACAGCTGGCTGCAACAAAAACAATAAAAGCTGGAAATAACGGAATGACATGTTTAAAGTTTGATAGGGAAAATTATGCCAACCTCTAATTCTACAGTAAATGAAACAGCTTTTAAAATATAAAGGTACCATAATGTTTGCAGACATGCAATAACTGAAGGCCTGCACTAGAAGAATGTTAAACAAATGTCTTCAGGCAGAAGGAAAAATCATCCCAAATTGGAACATGGAAATGCAGAAGAAATGAAGAACAGGAGGAGTAAATATGTGGGTATATAGTTTATACACTATAAACAAATATTGAATACATAAAACATTAATTTAAATTCCAAAATTTAAAATATAGAGAACTATAATCATGCAACAATATGTGGTGGGGAGATAAATGAAGTACAAATGTTCTAACAGTATCAGGAGGCCGGTAAAAGGATAAATGTAATAATATATGGTAATCACAAAAGAAGAGTAAAATATATAACTAACAATTACATAGATAAAAATGGCATACAAATATTGGATTTACATACTTTAAAAAAGCAATAAAGGAGAAAAAGGGGAAACAAAATAAAGTTAAATAGAAAACAAATACAAACATGGCATTTCATACCAAATAGCTCATTAAATCAAAAGGACTAACATTTTCAATCAAAACTAAGATTGTAAGACCAGAGCAAAAAAACCCCAATTCTATATTGCTTACAAAAGATATACTTTAAGTATAAGGACATAGACAAGTTAGAAGTAAAAGAATTGAAAGAGATAAAATATGCATCCATTAATCAAAATAAGCAGAGGTGACTCTATAATATTACAAATATACTAATATATTAGACAAATGGAATTTAAGGCACAAGTATCTGGAGAGATAAGGAGTAATATTTTTCAATGATAAAAGGGTAACTCCAACAAGAAGACATCACAATTCTACATCTGTATTTACTCAATATCAGTCTCTCAAAATGCAAAAAGTAAAAATGAACAGAATTAAGAGGAGAAATAGACAAACAATTATCATGGGAGACTTTTACATGTCATTCTTTTTTAAAAACTAAATTTTATTGTGTATATTTGAGGTTTATGACATGACGCTCTGGGATACACATAGATAGTAAAATGGTTATTAGAGTGAATCAGATTAACATATCTATCATCTCACACAGTTGCTTTCCTGTGATAAGAGCAGCTAAAATCTACTTATTTAACAAAACTCCCTAATACAATTTCATTAACTTTAGTCCTCATGTTGTACATTACATCTGAAAACTAGTTCACCTACACATCTGATGTTTTGCATCCTTTGATCTACATCTCCCCATTTCCTCTAACCCTGTCCCAGCTGTGGTAACCGCTGTTTCATTCTCTATTGCTGTGTATTTGAACTCTTATGTTTTTTTATATTCTGCATATAAGTGAGATGGTGCAATATTTTTCTTTCCATGCCTGGCTTATTTCACTCGCATAATGTCCTTCATGTTGTGGCAAATGGCAGGATCTCCTTTTTTTAAGGCTGAATATTATTCCATTATAAATATATATATGTGTGTGTGTGAGTGTATGTGTGTGTGTGTGTGTGTGTATATGTATATTTCACATTTATTTATATGGTGGTGATTTCATCTTCTTTAGGTATATACCCAGAAGAGGGATTGCTGAGCTGTATGGTAGTTCTATTTTTAATTTCGTTTAGAACCTCCATACTGATTTTTATAATTGTTGTACCATTCCACACTCTCACCAGAAGTGTTCTCGGGTACCATTTTCTCCACACTTTCTCTTAATAGCTGATAAAAGAAGCAGAAAAAAAATCACTACCGACATAAAAGATGTGAAAATAATTAACACATCTGTCTTAATTGATATCATACAACCCTACACCCAGATACAGAATTCACATACTTTTTAAGTGTACAAGGTACATTTATAAAAAACTGACCATATGCTGAGTAGTGAAAAAACCTCAACAATTTTCAAAAGTAGAAATCACCCAAAGTATGTTCACTGAACACAATGGAAATAATCTAGAAACCAATAACAAAAAAGATAGCTAGAGAAACCCAAACCACATAGGCATGAGATGATATAATTCTAAATCATCCACAAATGAAAGAAGAAATTATAATGGAAATTTAAAAATATTTTAATACAGTTATAATGAAAACAGAACACATCAAAATGTGTAGGCTAGAACTAAAACAGTGCTTAGGGAAATTCATAGCATATATTCGGGGGGAAAAAAAGACTGAAAATCAATGGTTAAATTTCTTCCAGATGCTAGGAAAAGAAGGGACCATAAAAGCTTAAGAAAATAGAAAGAAGGACCTAATAAAGTAAAAAGGAAAATCAATAAACTATGAAACAAATGTATAAAAAATTGTTAATTCCCTAGTAAACCTATCAAGAAAAAGAGAGACAAATACAAATTACCAGTTTCAAAAATAAATAAGGAAACATCTCTATAACTCCTAAAGATATCAAGACAATATTAAAATGTATGTCAATAAATTTTATAATTTACCAAAGCTGTCAAAAAATCTGAAATTTCCTGTAAACATTCATTCATTCATTCATTCTACTCCAGCTACATTGGCCTTTTTTTTTTCCATTTCTCAAATGTGACAAACATGTTTCCACCTTGGGACCTCCTGACTGGCTTTCACTTTGTCTGGAACATTCTCTCCCTAGATATCCCTCTCCAGATCATCTTAAAATCTTTTTTTTTTTTTTCAAATATTACTTATCACCTCTTCACATAAGGAACCTAAGTCAGGGAGAGGCATTTCTTGATCACTATATTTAATATTATAAATTCCCTTCTCTCCACCCTGGAACTCCCAGATTGCCCTTTACCCAGAATGATAATTCTTTCTATACCAGTTCTAACTTTTAATATACAAATTAATTTAATTATTTGATATGTATATTGTCTCCACATCAGAATTAAGCACCACAAGAGCAGGAAAGTATTGAGAAATCAACCTGTTCATTTCCAATGTGTAGAACAGTACCTGGAATTCTTAGTAGGAACTTGATAAACATTTACGTGAATGGATTATGATTCATGTGTATTTTGTATAGTACAGTGATAACAAATTTTGAAATGTATTAATATTAATGTGCATCTCTCATTGATATTTCCATATAGGTGACATTTTTCTAATCATCTAAAGGCTTTCCTCTGATGGCAGTAAGGAGGGATAAGGATTAGTGTACCCTTCTGGAACTCTACCCCATGCCAATATAGGATGGCTGAAGCAGAGAACTGGCGAAAATACCACATGATTGGGCAGAGAGAAGGACTAAGTTATCATTTCTGAGCCTACTTTGACTCTGACTGCCATGGAAGCCAGAGACGTAGGCAGTTTAACAGGGGACATATGGATGATGTAGGTGAAGCTCAGCAGTGTCTTCAGCAGCAGTGTGAGCTAGAGGGGTGAGTACTGGAGTGGCTGGGAAGATAAAAAGTGTGGTGTAGGTGACTTGAATTGGAATGTCACAGAGTCCTGACCAAGCCAATATTCCTGAGTTGAACTCACAACTGCATCCTTGGCCGCCAAGTCCAGCAGCATGCTCTGTTGCCCTGCAGTAAGGAATTCACTGCAAAGACACAAAGACCAAAGTTCTCAGAGGGTAGGGGAGGAACTTGTGATTGCTGACCTACACATAGTCTATCTCCCAGCTACTGGGAAAGGAACAGATGAGAGGTTAGAGGGACCATTTGGAAAAAAAAATGAGTATTTAGGTAAAAAAAAAAAAGTATAAGAATATAGCCACTTAAACTAAAAGAAAAATAACATTAATTGACAAGTTTAAGTTTTCATTTTTTTGGAATCAAGTGAGAGAGATATGGACTTACGGGAGAAAGATTTAATACACCGTAGAAAGCTAAATACTACATTTTCTTTGCCTAATTTAGTACAGTTTTTTTGGAGGTGATGTATACGTTTAACACTTTGATTGTGGTGCTATTGCAGGTGTATACATATGTCCGATTTTTCAGACTGTATACATTAAATATGTGCAAATTTTGTATCAATTATACCATAATAAATTATACCTTAATCAATTATACCCTAAAAATAAAAAAAACCCATCAAATCCTCACCGCAAATTTTGTTCCACAGGAGCAACAAGTTTACATAATTTCTTATTTCACTTGCTGGTTATGGTCATAATATTAATAGTATGTTTTTCCTGCTATTTTATGATTGACCATTCCTTAGCATGAAAGTTAAGGATTTGTATCATTTAAACAGCCTTTCATCTCCTTTCTATTTTCATTCATGTATATCGACAATTACAGTATTTTTCATGTTTGTTTCTTCTATTACGTTTGTAAAAATCATTAAAACTCCATTTCTCTTTTTATTAGATTCATAAGAGAGAAACATGAGTACCCATTTTTCTCACTTTGTTTCTTCACCATCTCTTCCATAAGCAAATAGTGTCCGTGTTGATAACATTTATTAGAATGTCTTTTACAAAGACGTAATTGTCCATCATAATTGTCTATGATTTAAAAATTGTAAAACCAATACAACTTTTGCAATTTTATGACTGTGCAAATATTAGGAGCACAAATTCTCTGGTTTCTGTAGAGATAGGAGTGATTCCTCTATAGGCCTCTACCCTGAGAGGGCAGCTGAATTGGGAACTCTGAGTCCTTAATTAGAGCCTCAAAATGAGAGGCTTAGATTTGGGTGTTGTTAGCAGAGTGCCAACCCTTAAAATGGGTGTGTTGGCACGTCATCCCAAAATGATGACATGCCAACACCCCAGTAATTTAGTATAATTTTTTACCCTGCGATGTGTATAGAGACAAAATTAAGTACAGATGGAAACACATATGTTAAAGGAGTGTGTATGTGTGTTATATTTTTAATACATTTCTAAAGGAGAATAAAACAGTGAATCACTCATTTTATTTTATCATCCTAGGGAGTGATGAAGATATCCAAGGCCAGTGGACTCCTGGACTAGTTAGCATACATCCTCCACTTCTAAGTCTTTGTCAAGCTTTTATACAAAATATTAATATGGTGCAGAAGAAGGTGAAAGATGGTTCAAGTAAATGTTTAGGAAAAATAGTGAAAGCTAGGGAGTCCACAGGGAGAGTGGTATGTAGGATAAGCAGAGGTGGCTGATTTCTAAATTCTGCTCTTCGGAGCAATGGGGAGGATGTCATCGTAAAGAACACTTTCCAAAATAGGTTTTGTTTTTGCTGTTGTTATTTTTATACTTCCTTTAAGCTTTTGTATAAACCACACCACTAAGACCTACCCACCCACCTGCTCCCCACATTAAGATGAGAAGAATTGCTTTTATACAGAAGGAATAATAATTAAGAAAATTTATGTCCACAGGCTAGTTTTGTGCTCCTGCTATTATATTCTAGATTTATTCTACTTCACATTCACTTCTCATTCCTTTTCAGAAAATCTAAGGGAAAATTATTAGATAGTTTTAGAAGATAAACCTCTCAAATCCTTAAGGGAGTTTAAGTCAATGTGCATTACTGTGGTTTTGATATATCATTAATAAGTCATTAATAAAATATATCATCTGAAATTCTTAATCTAAATTTTAGTGCCACTCTGAAAATAAAATGCATGTGGCACAGTGAAAAAGCCATATGTGGAAGATTACACAACTAGCTCTTGTAAATCATGACTGAGCAGTCCACACAAAAATGGCTAAAAATTGGTATTCTTATTGTGATGTTAATTAAAAGAAAGATAAGTCAGAATTCTGAGGCTTTCTGTATGACTGTGCTCACAAGCAAAAGAAATACTTGGGATTAATGAACTGTTGTGACTTTAAAAAACAGGTAAGATGAATCACAGTTAAAGAGTTTTGTAAAGTAAGTTTAAGGATACAGGTGGAACAATTTAAAAGTGTCCTGATTGCATACAAATCAGGAATTTTGGCTAACACATTTTTATAATGTTATAACATAATCATATCCTGAAGGCATTAAACAAGGACAATTAAAACTAAAAATATCATGCTACCAAAAAGCTATCTATATTGCTGTTTTAGTATAGTAGAAAAACATGAGAGCATGCATTTACAACTACAAACCAACTCAAATTTCAAGACAGTTTGACACAATATTCTTTTTACACTATGCTGATTTTTAATCATTTTGTTACTCTTCATAACCTGCTTTCTACTCAGTATGATCAGTGTTTTTTATACAAGTAAAGGAAAGAAATAATTCTATAAACTAGAGAAATCTAAACAATATAATTTCAAAACATTTATAATTACAAATGTCTGATGTTCTTAAATCTTAACTATTAATATTTAAAATATTAAGTTTAATATAAATAATTTTGATATAATTTGTTAAATAAATGTTTACTTAAAGAAAAGCAACTACAGTCCCAGATGCATTTTTAAGATCTCAGTTTTTAGGCTTGTACATTGAGGAAGTTGTAGTGATAGTAAACAAGCTGGTTAAAAATTTTTCTCAAACATAATTTGATGTTTTATAAAATTCTGATTGGAGTTCAATAATAGATTTTTCATTACCTTTTTTCTGTATTAAGTATAAAGAAGGCAAAATGCAAAGAATAAAGTTTTAAGAATTAAAGCATATGTCCAAATTTATCAAATTGTAAACATGAAACAGTTGTAGTTTTCTTGTGTATCAGTTATGCCTAAATAAAGGTGTCTTATTTTTTAAAAAGAACCTGCCCAAACAATAATTACTGATGCTCTTGTGTCAAATACCGTAGGATTTGAGTCTCAGCCTTAATTTTTAGCTTTGTGACCATAGAAATATTAGTAATGTTTTCTGAGGTTCAATTTTTCCAGTGCTAAAATTGGGATAATAATTTGTCTTAGGAATGCTACTTCATTTAGATAACATATTTTAAGCATATATTGGCCTGTCTGAAACATGGTAACCACCAAACATTAACCTTGTATTTCTTTATTTGTAAAATGAAATAACAATCTCTTTTTGCAGTGAATTCTTGAAGGGTTAAAAGAGCTGATGCCTTCTAAAACCCCTGGTACATAGTAGATGCGTAACAAGTATTATTGATCACTGACAACATCGTGTGAATATGAGATGAACACAAAGCTGCCATTTCCCAATATTTATAAGAAAAACTCTAAAAAATATGAGGACTTCAGAGAGTTATCTAAATTAAGATGGTTTTCATTTCCCAAGGATCTATTCAGCATATTTAAATATTCATACAGTATTTAATAGCACCATTAAAACTTTTTCTAATAGAAACGAAATGTTATAATTAAAATCAATCTTTAGCAGAAAAGGATCTTGAGATGAGAAATATCTTAAGAACTACTTTTGATGATAATTCCTAAGAATTATGTATTCAAGTCTTACCCCTGCAATATATCTTGCTAAAATAGAAATATAAGTATCTGATTTCTGTTCTGGCCAGTGCATAATAAGACATACAAGAGCAATCAAGAATTAAACATGGTAAGTTCAGCCTTGCTTTTCTTGTGAACCATAGGAAAGATGTTATTTTCTAATCAGGAATTCATTTCTATTCAGAAATGTATAGATCTGGGATGCTTAAGTCTCTGTGCTATGTGCTGAAGACACAGACATGCCTTGAGCAAGATCCTTGATTACAAAGAGATTAGAGTCTAACTGGGGAGAGGGAATGAATGAAAAGCAGGTTATAAGCAAGGTATAATGAACAGGGATGCCTGGTAAGGTGAGAGACAATCTAGGAAGTCTAAAAGTAAAATTTCATCAGGTTTCTGAAGAACAGGTTGAATTTGAACAGGGATAAAGGGAGGAAAGGACAACAAAGACACAGCCTTCCACTTGGAAATTCTAAAACGATATAGTTGAACACAGAAACTCATTAAAATCTGCAAAAAATATTGGTCCTACATAAGGCCTCAGTTACAAGCATATGTTAATGTGAATTAGGGTGTGGTGTGTGCTGCCTGTGGGATGGGCATGCTTGTAGCTCTGACTCGGGTGGCGCAAAGGCAATTTATGTAACCAAAGTATTTGTACCCCCGTAATATTTTGAAAGAAAAAAGAAAAAGAGGCACAAAACTGGGGAGATGGATTTTCAGAAAAGGCTTCTCAACTGAATGGAAGGATTAGAAAAAGAGCTTGGTAGGTGAAGTCTGGGCCAGAATTCAGTCCTTACTACCCTGTAGGCCCTACAGACTAGATACCTTTGTGCAGGGTACAACCTGCAGAAACCTTTGTGGAATACACTAAAAGCAAATCTATCACATAATTTCTTTTTTTCTTTTTGCTTTGTTTTAAATTTTAATATAAATTCATATACAGTAACATTTACTTTCTATTATACCATTCCATGCACTTTAACACTTCTAGTGATTTGTGCATTGACTACAGCAATCAGGGAACAGAACATATCCAAAAACTGCCTTGTGTTATCACTGTATACTTACAGCCTTCCCTACCACCAACCAATAGCAATCACTGATCTGTTCATCATTATAGGTTTATCTTTTAGAGAATGTCATATAAATGTAATTGTACAGTATGTAAACTTTGAGACTCTCTTCCCTCATTCAGCATAATGCTTTGAGATTCTTCTAAGCAGTGAGATGGATCAATAATTCAATCCTTTTCCTTGCTGACTAGCATTTCATTAAATGGATGTACCACAGATCATTTATCCATTCACCTATTGAAGAACATTTGGATTGTTTACAGACATTGGCAATTATGAATAGTGAAGGTATAAACATTCCTCAATAGGTTTTGGGTGAACATAAGTTCTTAGTTTTCTGAGGTAAATATTTATGGAATCGCTAGGTCAATGTCTTACTTTCATGGTAAGTGCATGTTTATTTTTATGTTTACCTTTATAAGAAACTGCCAAACCATTTTCCCAGAGGTTGTAAAGTTTTGCATTCCCAGAAGCAATATATGAGAGTTAAATTTGATGCACATCTTTGCCAGCACTTGGTATTTTCAGTATTTTAATTTTACTCACAATAATAGGTGTATAGTGATATCTCATGGTGGTTCTAATTTTCATATCCATAATGACAAATAATATTGAACAACTTTTCATTGCCATCACTATATCTTTTTTGAAGTAGTGTCACTTCAAGTCTTTTGCACATTTTTAAATTGAGTTGTTCTATTTTTTAACGTTGAGTTTTGTAGATACTCCATATACAAGTCCTGGTGTCTAGATATGTGATTTGCAAATCTTTTCTCCGGGACTCTAACTTGTATTTAATCCTTAACAGAACAAAGCACTTTTTATTGTTATTTTAACATTGATGAAATTCAATTTATCATTTTTTCCTTTCATGGATCATGCTTTTGGTGTCACATCTAAGAACTCTTTTCCTAATCCAGTGTCACAAAGATTTTCTCTTATGTTTTCTTTTAAGGTTTTATAGTTTTATATTTTACATTTAGATCAATAATCTATTTTGTGTTAACTTGTGTATAATGTTCATTCTTTTGCATACTGGCATCCAATTTTTTTAATACCGTATGTTGAAAAGAGTAGTCTTTCTTCATCGAATAGCCTTTGTACCTTTGTAGAACATCAATTGGCCATGTTTGTGTGAGTCTATTTTGGGAATCTGTATGTTCTCTACTTTGATCCACTGATCTGTGTATCTATTTTTTCATCAACACCACATTGTCTTCATTACTGAAGCTATGTTTTATGTCTTAAAATCGAGTAGTACTTCTCCAAAACTATTTTTCTTTTCAAAATTATTTTGATTATTTAGTTGTTTGTCTTTTCGTATAAATTTCAGAACCATCTTGTCTATAACTACAAAAAATAGCTTAAATTTGTATTGTAATTATAATAAATCTATAGGTCAATTTGAGAAGATGGTATGTCTCTCCATTTATTTACATCTTTTATTGCTCTCCTCAGCATTTTATAGATTTTAGCCCAGAGATTCTTTACATGTTTGGTTAGATTTATACCTAGATATTTCATTTTGGAGCTATGATTTTAAATATATATAATAAATATAAATATTATATCTTGTATGTGTACATACACATACATATATACTCATATATATTTCCATTGATTTTCACTATTGTTTTTACATTTTCATTTCATTGATTTATGCTCCTATTTTTACTATTTCCTTCCTTCTGCTTCCTTCTGCTTGATGTGAGTTATCCCTCTTTTTCAGTTTCTTTAGATAGAAACAGATTATTAATTAGAGACCTTTCTTCTCTTATAATAAAGAACATGTTTGATTACATGGTTTGGTTTTCAAATATTGAACCAGCCTTTCTTTTCTAAGATAAGCCCCATTTGGTTCTGTTCTATTATTCTTATATATTGCTGAATTCAATTTGCTAATATTTGTGACTATGTTCATGAGAAATGTTTACTTTTTTCTTTTGCTGGTACATCTTAGTTTGGTTTTAATATCAGAATAATTCTGACCTTACAAACTGAATTAGAAAGTATACTTGTCATTCTATTTTCTGACAGAGATAATGTAGAATTTATATTATTTCTTATGTAATTAACCAATGAAACTTCTTTAATTTAATTCATTCTTTAATTCACCAATGCAACCTCTTGGTGCTGGAGATTTCATTTTGGGATGGTTTTAAACTACAAATTCCAATTCTTTAATATTTATAAGACTATTCAGGCTATTTTACCTTGGATAAGTTTTGTTAATTTGTGGTTTTCAATGGTCCATTTCATCTAAATTGTCAAATTATGTGCATAGGGCTATTTTTATTATTCCCTAATGATTCCTTTAATGTCTGTGTGGTCTATTATGATATCTACCCTTTCATTGCTAACATTAGTAAACTGTTCTTACATTCTATTTTTCTTTGTCAAACTTGCTAGAAGTTTAAAATTTTATTCATAATTCCAAAAATCAGTTTTGTTTCCATTGATTTTCAATATTGTTTTTCCATTTTAATTTTATTGATATATGCTCCTATTTTTATTATTTCCTTCCTTCTGCTTGATGTGTGTGTATTGTTTTGCTAGTCCCTCCTTTTCAGTTGCTTTGGGTAAAAATTTAGATTATTGATTTGAGAACTTTTTTCTTTTATAATAAAAAACATTTAATCTTATGCATTTCCCTCTAAGCACGGCTTTTTCTGCATCCCCCAAAGTATATATTGTCTTGTCATGTTTGTGTAGTTCAAAATTTCCCTTGAAATTTTCTCTTCCTGTAAATTATTTAGAATACATTATTTTCCAAATATTTAGAGAATATTCTCCTATTATCTTTTGTAATTAATTTCTAGTCTAGCTCCATTATGCCCAGGAATCTCTTATGTATGATTTCAATTTCTTTAAATTTGTCAAGATTTGTTTTATGAGCTAGAAAATGTTCTTTTGGAAAAATGTCCTTGTCATTTGAAAAGCATGTGGATTTGGCTATTGTTGGGTGAAGCAGTGTAAATGTTAGCTAGTGTTGTTCAATTTTTCTATATTCTTGTTGATTTTCTGTTTATTGGTTCTATCAATTACTGAGAGGGGCATTGATATCTCCAAGTATAATTATACACTGTCTTTTTCCATTTAGTTCTGTTAGTTTTTGCTTTATGAATTTTGAAGCTCTATTATTGAATGGTGAAACATTTAAGACCATTATATCATCTTGGTTAACTGACTGTTTTATTATGTAATGTTCCTCTTAATTCTTGCTGATTTTCTTTGTTCTGAAATCTACATCATCTGATATAAAGACAGCCACTTGAGCATTTTTTAGTTTTCATTAGTTTTTCTGTGGCATATATTTCCCATCCTTTAACTCTGAACCTACTTATCATAATTGAAGTGAGTTTCTTGCAGACAGCAAAGGGTAGGTCTTTTTTAAAATCCATTATGTTGATCTCTCTTTTAATTGGTAAGTTCAAACTATTTATATTTATTGTAATTATTGATATGGTAAAATTTAGGTCTAACATTTTGTTATTTGTGCTTTATTGATGTTGTATGCACCCTCTGTTTTCCTTTCCTTTGTTCCCCTTTTCTGTCTTTTATTTGCTCTTTTGAAGATTTTTTAGTATTCCATTTTAATTTAATTATTGTGTTTTCATTTTCACGTTTCTGAATATTTCCTTTTCTTGGAGACAGGGTCTTGCTCTGTTGCCCAGGATAGAGTGCATTGGTGCCATCATAGCTCACTGCAACCTCAAACTCCTGGTCTCAATTGATCCTCCTACCTCAGCTTCCTAAGTAGCCAGGACTACAGGCATATGCCACCACACCCACCTGATTTTTCTATTTTTTGTAGAGATGAGGTCTTGCTAAGTTGTTCAGGCTGGTCTTGAACTCCTGGCCTCAAGCAATCCTCCTGCCTTGGCCTCCCAAATTGCTAGGATTACAGGCATGAGCCACCGTGCCTGGCCTGAATACTTTTTTAGTGGATGCTTCCTATAGGTTTCACATTATACATATTTAACTTTCAAAGTCTACTTAGAATCAGTATTTTACTACTTCAAATGGAATGTGGAAAGCTTAATACTATGTAGGCCTTTTACCCTCTCCTATGTATGTTGTTGTCTTATATATTACATCAATATACATCATAAACACCATCAGACAATATTGTAATTTTTGCTTTCAAATATCAAGCTATTTAAAATAATCCAGAAGAAAAAAAAAAGTCTATTATATGTACCCAGATATTTACCTTTTCTTTTGCTCTTTCTGCATTCCTGATGTTTCAAGTTTCCTTTAAGTATAATTTCCCTTCTGTCAGAACTACTTCCTTTGGCAATTCTTTTAAAGCAGCAGTTTTGGCTATAAATTCTCTCAGTTTTCCTTCATATTATAATGTCCTTATTTTACCTTTATTTCTGAAAGATATTTTTTGAAAAAATGTACGATTTTACATTGGCAATCCTTTCTTTTAGTACTTTAAAAATGGTGTGCCACCTCCTTCTGGATTTCATGGTTTGTCATGTGAAATTAGAATCACTGTTCCCATATATATAACAGGTTGTTTGTCTGTGTCATTTTTAGTTTGTCTTTAGCTTTTAAAAGTTTTATTATGATATCTCTGGCTGTGCATTTTTTCATGTATTTTTTGTTTGGAGTTTTCTCAGCTTCTTGAATCTGATGGTTTAAATTTTTTGGCAAACTTGAGAAATCTTCAGTTCATATTCTTATTTCTTTTCTTCTTCTGGGACCTGTGATGACTACTTGTCTGATCCTTGAGGTTCTGTTGATATTGTTTTCCAATCTTTTCTCTCTCCATTGTTCAAATTAGATTGCTTCTTCTGATCTGTCTTAAAGTTCACTGACTCTTTTCTCTGTCATTTCCATACTGCAATTCAGCTTATCCAGAGAGATTTTTATTTTGGTTATTCTTTTCTTAATTCTAAAATTTCCATTTTTATCTATTCATTTTCTGAGATTACCTGTCTTTCCATTTATTTCAAGAATGTTTGCACTTACTTGTTGGAGCATCTTTATAATAAATGCTTTAGTCTTTGTCAGATAATTCCAAAATCTGTTCCATCTCAGAGGTGGTATCTGTTGTGTCTTTTCCCAAGCAAATTGAGATTTTCATACATATTTATATGTAAAGATTTTAAATTGAATTCAGGATATTTTAAATATTATATTATGAGATATTTAAATCTTATGAAAAGGTTGAATTTTTTGGATATAAAACTAACCTGGTGGAGTTCAGGCTGTAAGTTCCAAACTTCCAAGGCTTCTGTGTGTTTGGGCTGTCTTGTCAGTTTTCAGTGTCAATTTTCAAAGCCTTTGCATTGCTATTCAAATAGCTCAGCTCTCAACGAAATTTTAGGGTCATATGCACACATGGAAAGCTTAGAGTTGAGTGAAAGAGTTGGCAAACAACTTTATGATGTACTTTCCCAAGCTCCTCCCTCTCCATGCTCTTCCTGGTACTTTCCACTTCCCTACAGTTCTCATTTCAGTCCTGCTTTCACACAACATGAAGTTTAGTTACTCCCCTCTGCTGTGCACTTCTTATGATTATGCATGTTTCCAGGTCCAAGTAGAAGGAGTTGGAAACAAAAACCAATGATGTTCGGTCCACCCACTTGGGATCAAAGTTTTTCAGATTGGAGAGGAAGATTTATCTAGATTTTTATGGCTTCTTTTCCTTCCACTGTTGTTGCCCCCAGTGCCACCATTATAGGATTGTAGAAGATGGGAGATGGGGCAGAAGAGAATGTAGAAATTAAAAAAAAAAAAAATGGTGTGGTTTCCCTTACTTTGCCTGAGCATCAGGGGCCCTTCCTGGTCCTTAATTCAGAACTGAAGGGATCCTCCTAGATCTTTCTATGTACATGCCTTAATGACTACTTCCAAGTTTGGGGTGTATTGAGTCTAGGATGGGGAATACAAAAAGAAAGAAAAATTATAAACTCACTGCTGCTTTGGTGGTACTTCAAATTCTTATCTTCTTCCCAATCAGCCTGTTACTTTTACTTTTAAAAATCCTCAAATAGCTGTTCCATACTCCCAAGTCTTATAGATGCATTCAATGGGAGAGAAGGGTGGAGTGTGTTTACTCCAGTTTACCTGAAACTAGATGGAGATAGTTACTTCTCTGCAGAAAAAAAAAAAAAATCTGGCATTTTATAATTTAAATATAATTGCCTATGGAATTCTATTTTTTTCTATAATGCAAATGAAACATCTAAATAATCTCGACATTCTCTAGAGTTATTTCCATTTTTCAACTATGTAGGGCCAGGATTGGGACGTATACAGCAAATGCAAAGAGACAATTTTGGCATATCAAGTTATTAAGACCCAGAGCATTGCGTTATTTGAAAATTCATTTTCTTCTGTTTTTGTTTACACAATTTCTACATTTTTTTGCCATGCAATAATTGATAATATTCTATATACCATAACAGAACTAACAAACTATACATTTGCTTTAAAATTATATAGATTATATTAACATTATTACCATACTAATAATTAAACAAAAAGAAAAAACAACTGACTTACTAAGTGTCAATTTTCTCCAACACCCTTGCTTGAAAAAAATAATGATATAGAAAAATTTCTACTGAGATCAAAATAGGGTCTTATGGTCAAACCCAGATCGTTAAAATTTGGTAATACACATTCTTCTCCTTCATATCCAGATTTGAAAGAAAGCTACTAAGGCTTCTCAATATTTAAGAGATGTGTATAAGTACATTTATGCTTGGAAGCCATGATGGTATAATTATGGAGAAAAAAATTGGCTCAGAGTAAAAGGAAGACAAACAGGAAACTTTTTTAGTTACGTCGGCAAGAATAATAAAAAGATGGGAAAATGTTAAAGATTTAGAAGACTGTGTAAATAGGTTCATTTTAGTCACCACTCTATTTCTAGCACCTACAAAAATCCTGGGCACAGAAGAGGTGCTTCAAAATATTGGAGAAAGTTGAATAGATGGAAAAGCAACAGAGAGAGGCAGACAGACAAAGAAGTGAAATGAAGATTATCTCAAATTAGAGGACCAATGAAAACTCAGGAAAAAGGAAAAATAGAGTAGCACAGTTGAACAGTTCATATTATCTCCTAAGTATGTTTCCAGGCCTTTCAGATATGAGAATTTAGTACATGATGAGAGACATAACCCTTTATGTATCTGATGTATCTGGGGCTCAGACCATCATACTGCACTAACAGCCAATGCTCTGTGGCCATTTGAATCAAAGGAAAACAATATTGAGAGAAATGGTGTAGAATCAGCTTCCAATACACGTATAGCAAACGCTCCTTGGTTTACTCCTAATAAGCCTAATTATTATTACTGGGAGATTAAGTAATATATAACTTACAGAAATGACTGTGATGGTTTAATATTTTTGAAGTAAGTACTTTTTAGTTTATAATTTAAAATTCTCATTATTATGTAAAAATATCTCAAACATGCTCATCAATCATAGAATGACCATAAGGCTAGTTTGCCTGGGGCATCCCAATTTGCACTTTTGTCTGAGCGTAATTATTATTTATGCTTCTTTTAACATTTAAAAGTGTCTTGGTATGAATTATAAATGATATGATCACCTTACCTATACATGGACCCCACAGCCCTTTTTATTTCAAAGCTAGAGTCATGCCCAGGACCAGTATGAATCCTTCAGGTTCTCTTATCTTCTTTGCTGGAGGCCCAGATACTTGTTGCCTTCCTCTATTCTGAGCTAATGCTACTCAATTTACCTCTTTCAAGAACCAGTTTTCCCCACCATTTTCCCTTCTGTACTACAGGCTAAGTGTTCAGAGCCATTTCACTTTAATGTGCTTTAGTTCATCATTAATGAGACAAAGGAAAATAAATATTAAATGTGGAGAAATTGCAAAGATTATTATTGTATTAAGTCCTTTCAAAATCCTCTTAAAAACCTTTCACTGTTCAACTGTACCATCACATATGATTAAAGGAAAATCTTCTTGAATTTCTCCCCTTAACTTGTATTCGTTACAAAAAACCATTTTCTTCCTTCTTAATCTGTTTTCACAGAGGACCATACACGTACTTTCATCCAAGGTGGACTCATTTTCTTCCAATGTATAAGCCCCTAATGAATATGGAATAATATGCATCCTTTAGTCTGAAGTATTAGGTTATTAAGCATGAAATGTCTGATTTCCTTAAGTACTAAGTTTGACAGTTGATATCTCTGACATTTCACTTTGACACTTTTTGTTTTATTTTTATTATGAAGGTACATCCTCCATCTTGCAAACTCATGTTTTGGCTTGTGATTATCTTTCAAAAAAATTTTTAGAGCAATTTTTGTGAAACCATGGATAAGTCAAAAATTTGTGTTATTTTTGAATATGAGTTTCCTCGTGGAACCAATGCAGTGCAGACAGCTCGAAATATCAACAGTGTTTGGGAAGGATGTGGCTAATGAATGCACAGTACATTAATGGTTTGAGAAGTTCTGTTCTGGTGATTTTAATCTTGAAAATGAGCCATGTGGGTGACATAAGACCAAGGTGAATAATGATGAGCTGAAAGCTGTAGTGGAAGCAAATCCATCTCAACTTATGTGTGAATTAGCATCAAGGTTTGATGTTACTATTCCAACAATATTGGACCATTTGCAACAAATGCGCAAGGGAAAGAAGCCAGATAGATGGGTACCACATGAATTAAACGAGCATCAGAAGAGAAATCGACTTGAAGCTTGCCTTTCTTTTCTGTCATGACATAAAGGCGAACCATTTCTATACCTTATTGTTATGTGTGATGAAAAATGGATTATTTTTGTCAATCGCAAGCATTAGGCACAATGGTTGGATAAAGATGAAGTGCTGAAACACAGTCCAAAACCAAATATTCATTAAAAAAAGCCAATGGTGTCTGTTTGGTGGTCCAATGCCGGTATTATCCACTACAGCTTCATGAAACCTGGTCTGCTGATAACAGCAGATGTCTACTGCTACCAATAGGATGAAATGATGAGGATGCTTGTGATTAAGCAGCCGAGATGGGTCAATAGAGACAGGCCAATACTCTTGCAAGACAACGCTTGACCACATGTTGCACAAACAATGCTGCTCAAACTACAGAAGCTGGACTTGGAAACTCTCTGTCATCCACTGTGCTCACCAGACCTTGCACGAACTGACTACCACTTCTTCCAGGCTTTGGACCACTTCTTGCAAGGAAAAATATTCAATTCTCAACAAGCTGTGGAAAACGCCTTTTGTGATTTCATTGCCACTCGCTCTCCGGGCTTCCTCACTTCTGGCATAAGCAAGCTACCGTTAAGACGGCAAAACTGTGTCGATAGTTTAGGCACATACTTTGACTAATTGTACTGCTTCTTGTTTGAGATATAATAAACTACATTTTTTAATTGAATTCAGACATTTCATATTTAATGACCTAATAGTTTTCTATTGTGGCATAAGAAATTACCACAAATGTAGCAGCTTAAAGCAATAGCCATTTATTATCCCACATTTCTATACATCACACATCTTGGCAGACCTTACTGGGTTCTCTGGTTAGGGTCTCACAAGGTCAAACTCAAGATGTCATCCAGGCTGGGCTCTTACCTAAAGGCTCTGCGTTAGTATCAGCTTCCAAACTCATTCAGGTTGTTGGCTCAATTCAGTTCCTTGCCTCTGCTTTAAAGGGCTCACTTGGTTAGATGTCCATATCTTAAGGTTAACTGAGGGACTTTAAATCTGCAAAATCCTTCCACAGCACTATCTAGATTAGTGTTTGATTGAATAACTAGGGATCAAGAATCTTAGAAGTGCCATCTTTTGAATTCTGTCTACCACAATGAAAATATTCCATTTGTATTTCTGAGGACATCCACATCAAACACTGAGCAGCACTACGTAGCAACATCTCTCACAAATACAATGATCTCTGGGTATTTCAAACCTGACTCTAGTTTATATAAAGTCATACACATTGAAGGTTGACATAGGCTTCTAACATGTTTGATAATCTCTTTTGCTAAAATATATGTCCCAGTAGACTGAGTGGGCAATAGCCCCAGTGCCTACCTTAAATCTATCACAGAGATTGACATTGGGATTTGAATATGGTAAATCCCCAATAAATGTATTCAAACTCTCTGGAATACTTAAGTACACTACTAATCTGCTTAGAAAATAAGATTTACATAGAAAAAAGTTAACCTTATCCTTTCCCTAGTCCAAAGGATTACAAATTTCAAAATATTGCATATTAAACTAATATGGTTTTTCAGTACAAACAATATAATTCTATCAAAAAAATATTAAATTAGAAAGATAACTTCAGTAATTGCTTTAGGTATTTTAAGTCTATGAAATTATCTGTGCTTTAGGTGCCACAATGCAAGAGAAAATGCCACATTGCTGTTCAATGAAAATTAAGCTACTTAAGAAATTGGATTAACCTCTTCTCACCCAATGAAAATTATTACTTCTGCTGAAATGTGGTTTGGAGAATGTATTGGTGTCTGGAAAGGTAAGCGTCTGGAGATTCTCACATGTATAGTGTTGATGTAAAAGGGCTATTTAAATATGTTTTAACGTCTATATATGTTTCTTTTTGGCAGTTGCTTCCTGGGTGGTCTGTATACCTATTTGACAATTTGCAAGTACATAAAATTAGAATATTCAGAAGTATAGATAAGAATAAACTGTATCATTCCAACCTACTCAAAGACAGGAAAAAAATGTTAATAATATTGAAGCATCTAAGTTTTGGCAATAGAATGCAGGGAGGGTCAGAGCATCACAGAGCTGGAAATCTGGTAGTAAAGAAATGTACAGCCTCTCTTATCAACAAGTATTGGAAAAATATTCATAGCTGGAAACTCATATTGATCAGCATGTGCCTTTGCTAGCTGTAAGTATTTACCAATTTTCTATACACTAAAGTCCTTAAAAAGTCTCATATGAAACACATGCATGCGCACACACACACACACACACACACACACACACACACAAGTGATGACTGACTATACCCATCAATTATTAATTGTTCCTAGCTTACGGCAGAATTTCTCAAAGAGGGTTAATGCAGAACCCTGGGCTTCCATAGACCTTTTCAGTGGGTCCTCTAAGACCTTTTCAAAAGGTATATGCAAGGTCAAAACTGTGCTAACATTTGTATGATGATGCTAAAACAATAGCAGGTAAAATTGACTAACACAAATCAAGGCAATGGCACCAAACTGCACTGTCAGTTATTTTATTTTTCACCACTCCAAGAGGGAAAAATGCCAGCTTCACTTAAAAATGTCCTAAATAAAGCAATAAATTTATTCATTTTATTAAATCTGCACACTTGAGTATATACATTTTTAATATTTTGTGTAGCAAAAAGGAAGCATGGATAAAGCATTTCTGCTGCAGACTAAAATATGATGTTGCCTCAGTGAAAAGTATTGTGAAGTCGTTTGAGTTATAAGCTGAACTAACTGTGCTTTTCATGAAGCACCATTTGACTTGAAAGAATGTCTGACAGACAAACATTGTTTATTCAGACTCGAAAATCTGGCTGACACTTGCCCAAAAATGAACAAAGTGAACTTGTCACTTCACAAAAATCAACTGATGGTAATTTTTTTTTTTTTGCCAATGATAAAGTCAAGCTTAACGAAATAGAAATGGAAACTTTATCTGTCCATGACTTGACAGTTCCATCTTAAGTCGTCTGATAATACTGATGGTGATATTAACAAATATGATTTTTTATATATATCGTATGGTAAAATGTGTCAACGTTCAGAAGATCTGCCTACGTCAGTGAACTAGTATTTTCAAATTGACCAATGATTGATGCTAAAAAGCCACGCATAGTGAAAACATCCATTTAAAGTGTAAGATATGCCAATAGATATTAATGTAATCGAGTATGAAAGTTTGTGATACGCTTTCAGACTCCACATTGTCACATTCCACAAACCTTTAAGACACTACCCCTGGGTTTTACTGAACTTTCAAACAATATCCACAATAATATGAATATATTTCTCTATTTTCCAACTACATATTTTTGTAAGGCTAGATTTTCCTCATACAGGTCAATCAGAATAACATGTAGAAACACCTTATGTGCAGAAGCAGATATGAGATTCCAGCTACCTTCTACAAGCCAGATATAAATAGATTTATAAAAATATAAAACAAAGCCATGTCCCCTATTTTTATTGTTTTGAATAATATAGTTAATTTTTATAAAAAATTATTAAGGCATGTTCTTTATGCTAACATTTGATGGGCTTATTATTGTTAATTTTAAATAAATTAAAATATTTTTAGAATTTTTCCAACTTAATTTCTAATATGGTAACAATTGATAAATATAGCCTTCATAAACATATCTTTGAGATATTCAATAATTCTTAAAAGTGTAAAGGGGTGTTAAGACCAAAAGATTTAAGAATCGCTGGCTTACAGCATATAGACAATTTAAACATCAACAGAATAGTTCTTAAAATTATTTATCTTTATTTTTTCTTTTATAATATCTTTGGTTCACTTAGAACTAAAATTATTTTTTTTAAAAAACTTGTGGTGTCATCATGACTATAACACCAATTCTCAGTGTCATAACATGGGTGAATGTTGAAAAATTGGTTTGTGTGACTAAGTGTAGCTGTAACATGTATAAACATACAATAATGCTTTAAAAGGTTTCCTTGGAATTCCATTTCCAGCAGTGAGAAAATTCTGGTTGAAAATCACTAGTGCATATAAATGCTGGAGTAAAAACACACACAAAAAAATCTTCTTAAATGCATAGCTTAATTCACAAGAGAAATCCTTCCATGGGCTTAAAGAAAAGAAGGAAAATGCAGAGTTCTGAGCTGGCACTGATGTGCTTGTTGCCTGTGGGCATTTGCCAAACTCAGGCCCAAAGTGTTCACCTGTAGCCATCACACTTGAACAAAGACAATTCTTGTACGAGGTGAGGCCTTGGAACTGAAAAGTTCTATGTAAAAGTGAGGGGAAGAAAATATCATCTCCCTTCTCCCTCCCCCAATACAAATAGCTAACCCCAGTAAAATGATAGGTTAGAAAAACAACCTTCTCTCCAGAAAGAAAATATGCCATGAAAACTTGTCTACTTTGACCTAGACTCTTTTTCTGTTTCGTTTTGTTTTTAAGGTTTTTTTTTTTTTTTTTTTTTTAGGACAGATGACAGCTCAAGAATTCTTGAGCTGAATTCTCAAGAATGATGCCAGAGGACAGATCAACTAGTTCTTCGATGTTGGGAAACAAACAACCAACAATGTATCCAGAATACTGGGATTCTCACCTAAATCCAAAATTCTCACTTAAAATATCTTTCAAGAATTGAGGTGAAATTAAGACACTTTCAGAGTAACAAAAATTTAAGGGTTTGCTACAAGTAGACCTTTACTAAAGGAAATTCTAATAAATATTACTTCAATTAATGGGAAAGTAAGATCAGAAAAGAAAACTGGGTTGTAAGAAATAAGACATAATAAAAATTAATAAAATAATACATGAATAAATTTAATTGAGTATTGACTGTAGAAAACTATAATAATATCTTGTGGGTTTGAAAAATTAAATAGAAATTTTTATAAATGGGAATAGCCTATAAAACCTGCAGGGTAGGTAGAGTGTTCTAAAGGTGTTATATTTCTTAGAGAAGAAAAAAGATTAACTTTGGACTTGGATAAGTTATGTATACATGTTTAAATATCTAGGGTAAGCATGTCTTTAGTGCACATAGGATTCTCTTAGGTATATGCTTAAGAATGTAATTAATGGTCATAGATTATACAAATGCCAGTTTTAGTAGGTACTGCCAAAAGTTTTCCAAAGCGGTTATACCAATTAATATTCTTTCCTGAAGTGTATAAATGTTTCCATAGATTCACATACTTCTCATCACCTGGTAATGTTAGATTTTTAATTTTATCAATCTCATTGGTAGAAATCTTTTTGTGATCTGAATGTTCATTTTCCTTATTACTAATGAAGTTGAGTATCCTTCTATTTTTTTTAAATGTACATGATATATTCTCTTCTAAAAATGGCCGTTAGGGTCTTTTGCCCTATTTGGCATGTCTATTTCCTTACTTATTTCTTACTTGCTAATTTATAGAAGTTATTTTTATATTCTGGGTTCTAATATTTTGTTGGTTATATGTGTTGCAAGTATTATATTTCTAAATATACTAATACTATAATACTATATATACTAATTTCAAGATTCACATTATTTCACATTGTGATGTCTTAAAATCAAAAATATCTTAAAATTAAATTTTGTCACATTTTTTAAAATTTAATGGTTCATAAAATAATGGTATGTCTTGAAATCAATGACAGTTGAAGGCATTTTAAAATCCATAAAATATGATATCATTTCCCTGATAGAAGTTTGCTTTTTTCTTCTGTCATTATGATGTCCTTAGATATGCATACATTTTAAATATTAATATAGTTGAATTGATCAAACACTTCCTTTATGATTGGCATTTTTGTGTCTTCTTTAAGAAATCTGTCTCTACCTCAAAAACGGAAAGTTATTTTTCTATATTTTCTTCTATTTTTACAAATTTAAACCATATGAGACCAATTTCAACTTTTTTCGATGTGAATAATTGTTTTAACATCATTTATTGAACAGTGTCTTACCCAGTGATGTGCATTACACATCAATTTCCAAATACATTGCATTTTCTTATTTACTACATACTATATCTTGACTCTTCCTCTGTATTCTTCCTTCACCAGTGCCTTGGTAATTCTTAGGCCTATGTTCCTCCATAGAACATTTAGAATCAGCCCACCAAGTTCCTTCAAAACTCCTGTTAGAATTTTATGGGATGTATTGTATCAATAGATCAATTTGAGGGAAATGGACATTTGTATCATATTTAGTCTTTCAGACCATGAATAGGGTTTACCTTTTCATTGAATTAGATCTTCTTTATTGAATTGCAATATAGTCTATAATATTCCAGATATGCCTTGCATATTTGTCATTAGATATATTCCAATGCACTTTATTTTTTCCATATATTAAATAGAATTTTATCTAAATTTCTCACTGCCTATCACTGGTATATAAAAAGCAATTGGTTATTGCATATTGATTTGTCATCTAATCACCTTGTTAAACTCTCCTATTCTCCTAATTTAATTCCATAATGTCTGTTTTTTTTTTCTTTATGTAGACAATCTTATTATCCACTTTATTGCAAGGCATAAAATTTCCAGTACATTGTTGAATAGAAGTAGCGATAGTAGAATCTTCCTTGTTTCTGATTTTGAAAGGAATGCATTTAATGCTTCACTGTTGAAACAATGATATTTATGGATTTTTTTGTAAATAATTTCTACTGGTTCGTAAAGTTCCTGGGCAAATTTGTAACCTTTTTGCCCGGAATGAGAGGAAATGATAGAAACTAGTGCATACTGAGTGCCAATTAACAATAGCTAGCTGCTTTGCAGGTGTCACAGTTTTACAACATTCCTTGGGATAGACAATAAAGCCTCTATTTTAAAGGTGGGAAGTACAAGCTTTTGAGGTGTTAAATAATGTGCCAACATTCGCATAAGAAATAACCAGAGCACTGATTTAAATCTAGATGTCTGACTTGAAAATTCATGATCCATTTGTACTATTTCAGAGCTTTCTTCACCTGTACAATAATAATGATAATAAAACTAGAGTTTTCAGATTTTGAGAGAAATAAATGAGATAATGTCCAAGAAAGCACTGTTTGAATTACAATGCAAAGCATAAATCTTTTAAAAGCATTGCTTTTAAAATGCAGGCATCCCTCTCCATTTATAACTCACATGAATAATATAAATTAAAAGCCTGTAAGTGCTGTCCTATACCTAGGAAAGCAGGAGAAATCGTCTTATAGTTATCATTCAACCCCATATTATAAAAACTAACAATTACTAAATTCACTTCTTTCCTTTCTCTTTCCTCTGTCGGTATTTTTGTTGTAGTATTTAAAGTGAAATGGGCTGACTTCACATCAGTTACAGATAAAAGAGGAAAAAATGTACACACTGTCGTAAGAAAAGCATCTGACAAAAAATACATGCTTTCGTTTTATAGGGGGAGATTTAAAAATGTGTATAAATAAACATATTATTGATTGATTTGAACCCTAAATCCCTTTTGCTTTGTTATACTAGAGATTGATAACTATTAAGATGACCGATTTGCTATATACATCTTCATTTAATTTTTGTAGCAAGTCACAGAGCAGTTTACTTGCACTTTCTTTTAATAACAGTAGAGAAGTTATTAATATTGCCTCATATTCGTCTTTTTTTAATAAATAAATATATGAGCATCAGGGAAGATTTCTATGCCTTAGGCTACAAGTAACATAAAAGCCTCAAACTACCTTAAATAATGAGAATATACTGGCTCACACGTCCAGAAACCCAAACATTATACTGGGCCCCAGGGTTGGAGTTTGCAGTGATTCAACAATGTCATCCAGGAGAAAGGCACCTTCTGCTTCTGCAGTTTATGAGGTCAGATTCATCTCAAGGCTGGTTTCCTCTGTGATTATAGTGATCAGGGTTGCATTCTTCCTTATTTACATCCAGTGAGGACATGTATGAATGAATGCTAACCATGGAAAATGCTCCTTTTCTCAGCTTGATGAGGCAAACATAGGGCAGATCATATGCCCCAACCAGGGCAATGCCATGTACTGACTGGCTTAGGCCTGGGGTCCTGAAATGATCCCGTTCATAGGCCTAGACTAATCATGGCCCATCCCTAGAGGGCCATCCTTCCCTACATGGCATTGCAGCTACACAGTGGTGGATGTATGGATGATGGGGTAGCCACCACAATATCCATTTCTCATAAATGTCTTTATTAATCTTATAAATCTCTCGGAATCTATAGAGGATTGGTTCTGGGACTCCTTTTGGATACCAAAAATCGTTGATGCTCAAGTCCCTTATATACAGTGGTATGATATTTGCATATATTCTATGCATATTCTCCTATATACTTTAAATTATCTCTAGGTAACTTATAATACCTAGCATTTATACCTAGTATTTACAATGTAAATACTATGTAAATAGCTGTTATACTGAATTCTTTTTTAATTTCATTATTTGTTATTGTTGTATTGTTATTTTTAATTTCTTAAATTTTCTATTTTAAAATTTTTTTAGCTGGGATTATAGGTGTGCACCACCATGCTCAGCTAATTTTTTCAATTTTTTTAGAGATGAGGTCTCGCTATGCTGCCCAGGCTAGTCTTGAACTCTTGGGCTCAAGTGATCTTCCCACCTCAGCCTCCTGAGAAGCTGGTATTTTTAATATTTTCCATCTGCAGTTGGTTGAATTCGGGGATATGAAACTCATGGATATGGAGGGCCAACTATATATGACTCTAGACATAGGCATGATTGGTGTGACAAGAAGGGTTTTGTGGAGTTTAGGAGAAAGATATTACTCTGACTTGGTTGCTATAGGTCTTCACTTTATCTGTCTTGAAGGAATATTTCAGATTTTTACTCTGCTCAAGACTACATAGGGAAAAGACCTGTGTCTGTATTTGGGCTAGGAAAAAGAACCATCATAAGATACAGAGGGGAGAACTAGGCTTTAGTGATGCCAAGCAGAGGTGACCACAAGAACCTAAGGACTCAGAAATACATAGAGATTCAAAAGGGCATTGGGCTTTCCACATCCTATACTGTAATATTCAAAACTGACTTTTATGAAGATCTAATGGACAAGACAATAGAGCTGAGGACTGATTATACCACTTTCCTGCCAAACCTTACATACTCTGATTATCAGAACGCACTGTGGTACTTAATTATTCTAATGTGCTTTAAATTAGAAAATAAGTTTTGTGGATAATAAATATCACAAATATATATACATGCTATTTTCAATGTGCAGATTTAGCAAGATGTGAAATAAGGTCATAATCAAAACAGAAATTGTTCTCCTCACATCAGTGTCTGCTCACATGATATAGAGAGGCAGTTCATGTGGCTAGTTATGGAAGACCCTGTCTGACTTGATGATTTCTCTCGTGTTCTGCTGCTATTATTGTATCACAATATAAGTAAGGCAGGACGTTGATCTGTCCCTACTGAAGAAGGCTTTTGGGGGCAACATAGCTGCTTAAGCAGAAGAAAAGGTAATTATTCTGAGACAACCTTTACTGGTAATCAAGAGCTTCCATTGCTAGGGAGCTGAAAACTATATATCAAGTTTTAATTTCTGGAGATTCACGCAAGAAGAGGAAAAGAAAACTGGAGGAAGCAGGTAAGAGAGTTAACACTGGGAAGACTGTAACTACATCACGTCAACTTTTCCTTATGTGTCCAGGCCTTTTTATGCTGACAGTCCCTTCCGAACCAAATATTCCCTTGATTCCACCATCATCCGCTTTATACTATTATAACTCTTTTCCACTTACTATCTAAGATTTTAAACATATGAAGAGGTTGATGAAAACTTAAGTTAATGGAACTAGTTGGAATTATTTTTTAAATACCCCTATCCTTATATTCTGTTACTATTTCTTTTACTTATTGTTCACCTTACAAAGAACAAATGACACCCCAAAAATGGTTATGTTAAACTACTTCTCTCCCTATAGAAATGAACCCTACATGATACGGTAAAATCAGATTACAAGTCTTAAATATGCCTTACCTATAACACCTTTTACATACACCTACATGACTTAATACTAAACATATACATGTATATAAAATATTGGGATATATTTGGATAGGTAAATTTATATTTATATAGATGCATTTTTTAAAACATATAAGCATATATGTGACCATTCTCTCAAAATAAGAAGAACTGTGGGTTCATGGATTTGATTGGCTATATGGTTGCATTTTAGGGATTTTAGATATCCAATATAAAATGTGGAAAATTTGCTACTTTATGTACAAAAAATCCTCATGAGTCAGGCAAACTTATTTTGACAGAGTCTGCGAAGAACTTCAAGTATATACGACTCAAAAACAAATCGGGTATTGTACAAAATGGCCAATAATAATATCATTAATATATTTTGTCTTGGGTTACTACTAATAATAAAATTTTATTGAACCCATGTATCTGAGAAAACAAAACAACTGATGATAGCCTTAATACATCACTTAAAAATTATCTCCAATACATAGTTTATACATGTCTTTAAGCTATTTCATTAATAACTGAAGTATTGAGAAATGATTAAACATATAGGTAGAAAACATATATCCCTGACATTTTAAAAATATTCCTTTAAAACCAGTGTACAAACAATTTCCTATATTTAAACAAGTGATGTGTTCGAGTCTCCAGAAGTCTCAAAAGTGTAAAAACTTTTACATACACTTACCAACAGTATCACATGGTTCATCTTTGTGTACACAGAAATCTTTCCTTGAAAGAAAAATAGAAAATCAAAGTAAAGATAAATTCTCTTGCACAAACAATAGATATCATGTGACTCATTTTAATAGTTATATGATTAACTGAATCACACTTTTGTGTCCAAAAATCTAATAAAATTAAGAGTAAGATTAATTTTTAATTCTGAGAAAATGGAAGATTGAATGTTATGGTACATTTATATATGATATAATCCTTAGACATTTTTGTCCCATTTCATAGATAATATTTCAAAAATAAAATCCCGTCTTGTTCTGAATTTTATAGGATTTCATTGTTTCCAAAAAATAATATCTGGCGTTGGGACAAAAATTTCCATTTGAAAAACTACTGGAAGATCTCTACTTCATGTAACACAGAAATAATTCCAGATTGAAGATTTAAATGTAAGAAATACAATTTAAAATAACATAACATTTTATATCATAAGATTGACAAAAATTTTAAAAGACTGATAATCATTTTAATAAGGGTATGAGGAGAAATTAGTATTATTACATAAATGGGATCTAACTATGAATAATATTCTATAATTTTTGCTCTTTATTTGACCACCAAATCTTAGTGAGCATTCCCTAGGAATACTTCCCTCTTGTTACCAATTACTTAGGATTTCACAGAACATAATTTAGGAGAACTTAATAACTAAGACTTACGAGATTTCTAGGCAGACTATAAGAGAGCAAAATTTTTATCTATTTCCTACTAGCTACATGACCTTAGGCAACTTACTTCTTGTGCCTCAGGCACCGCATCTAAAGAAATAGAGGTAATAATAATATCTACCACATAGGGTAAATGATTTAACACATATAAAACATTAAAAACATAGGTTTATTGTGCAGGTTGAACGAGTTAAGACATATAAGGCATATTTAAAACAATGCCAGGCATAAAGTAAGCTCTCAAAAGTTAGCTGCGATATTTTTGTTGGGTTTTTTGTTGTTGTTCTTGCTGCTGCTATTATTGTATCACAATATAAGCAATTTTCTATTGATAGGCTTTTAGGATCTATATAACTTTTACTGTTACAAACAATATTGAAATTGGGTTTTATGTGTATATGTGAATGAGAAACGAAAAACTATCTTTTTTTAAAAAAATTCTTCTCTCAGTTATAGGATCTGAATGGCATACCTAAGTAAAAAAAATGATTTTAAAAATTAAGCACATACTTCTGCCGATTCACCAATGAGATCTACATTGATAATTATAATGGTTAGTTTTTAATTCACTTGCCTGGCTCATCAGCAGCATTGTGATTTAGCACCTATACATATGTTTGTGAATGTTCCCTGAATGTTTGAAACGTACACTCTCTACTTGTTTGGAGCAGAGTTTTATATGTGCCCATTAGATTTAGCTATTACAAGTTTTGATATACAATCCTTCAGTGGAGTGACCAATTTTGGATTGATTTTTATGTGTTACTGAGGAAGGACTGTTAAAATTCCATTGTGGTTATAATTTTTTTTACGTTTCCTTATGATTGCATTTTTTACTTTTTTTTTCTTTCAAATCTAAGTTATTACGTACCTAACCCTGTAAGTTTTTAGAAATTATTTTGCATTATTGTTTTTATTATTGCATAAAAGCCATACTTATCCCTTATGTATTCATTTATAAAGTCAACTGTGTCTAATAGTAAATACTAATATATTAGTAATATGCTAGTATTTGCTTGGCGTATCTTTTCCCTTTGTTTTACTTTCAGCTTTCATTTTCTCTGAGTCTCTTATAAATAGCATATGGTTTAAATTTTAAAAGCTAGTTATATAATATCTTTATAAGTGAATTTAATCCTTTTCGATTTTATTATTGACATATTTGGATTTTTCTATTATCTCAGTTATTATTTCTATTTACCAAGTTATATTTCTTTGTTCTTCTCCTCTTTGTTTTTCTCTCTCTTCCTATCTAGTTTTATCTTCATCTCCCTTTTTTCTGCTACTGCTTTGAAAGTAACATTAAATTGTGTTTGATGTATTATTACTTTTACATTTTAAAGCACAGTGTATTAGTTCTCTATTGCTGCTGTAAAAATTCCATAAATTTAGTGGCTTAAAACAACACAAATTTATTAACTTACAGTCTGAAGGCCAGGAGTCTGAAATGGGTTTTGCCAGGCTAACATCAATGTGTTTGTAGTATTGTGTTCTAGAAGCTCTAAGTGAGAATCTGTTTCCTTGCCGTTTCCAGCTTCTACAGGCTGCCCATTTCTTGACTCAGGGTCACTTTCTATTTTCAAGGCCAACAATTACATTACTCCGACCTTTGCTTCCATCATTTTCTCTGATTCTCATGCCTCCCTCTTTCTCTCACACCTGGATAATCTCCCCATCTCGAGATCCTTAACACAATCACATCTACACAGTCCTTTCTGCCATATAAGAAAACATATTCACAGGTTCTGGAGACTGGACTCTTTTTCTTTAAGATCATGGACATCTTTGGGAGAACATTATTCTGCCTACCATATACCCTTTAGAGGAGTAAAGCTAAACATTGCCTTTATCCTCCTCCTGAAAAAGGCAAGGGCATAAAATGTTTTTAATCCAATATCTCCCTTCAATCTTTTATGTTTTTTTCATCTGATATTATAGTTACATACTGATTTTTAAAATCTCAATTTAGACAGTATTTTTAAACCATCCTTGCATATTCAGCAATTTCCCTATATATTTAGCAATTTCTTTTCGCAGTTATGTCTTATAGCTTTACTTTCTACGGAGTTCATTATTCTTTTTCTTTAAGTACATCTTTCAATATCTCCTTCAGTAAGAATCTATGAATAGTAAATGGTTTCAGTCTTTTTGACCTTTATTTTCATTATTTTGCATTTATTCATAATAGAACAGTAGCTGAGTATAGAATGTTAGGTTGACTCTCAGCACATTGAAGATGATATTTCATTTTATCCTAGCATTTGTAAATATTGATTAGAAATCTTATCATACTTTTTTGCTCTTTTGTATGCATTTGTTTTCTAATTTTAATATTTATTTTTGTATTTATAGTTCCACAGCCCCACCAAGATATGTCTAGGTACCCTTTTGGTTTTTATTTATCTTCTTTGGCACTTGGTATATTTTTCAATTTGAAGATCCATGAACATAGGAAAAATCTTACCACTATCTATTTAGTTAATCCCTCTGAGATTCTAGCTACTCTCTTGTCCTAGAACTTCTTTAGTATATGTTGGTTCTTTTCATTCTGATGTCTGTAACTCTCAAAAACTTTTTTGTATTTCCATCTCTTAACAACTCTATGCAGCCTTCTGGGAGAACCCCTCAGATCTATCTTCCAATTCACGAATGCTCTTTTCAGCTTGATCTAATCTGCTCTTCAACTTAGACATTGAGATTTTAAGTATAAGTACAATATTTCTTTTCTAATACTTTTATTTTACTCAACTTTCAAATCAACTGGTCTTTTTCCCCACAACATCTTACTCTCATATTTTGAATTTTTTGGTTGTTTTTAATCATATGAACATGCTTATTTTATAATCCCTATCAGTATTTTTTTAAAAGTATTATTCTTTATTGCACCTCTGGGTTCTCCCAATTGAAGATGCTGTCATTGTGCATTTTGGAATTCTATTATGAACTCAGTCAGTGGTATTTTATTTGTGGTTGCCTTTTGTGGTGTAAGTTGAGAGAGAATCCCTCCAGAGCAGTTTTCCATATGCTTTCACTAAGTGCTTCAATTTTGGAATCAGGTTCATGGTAATGAATACCCAGAGGAACCATTTTTTTTTCCTAACCTGGGGTCATGGATGACACAGAACGCTTCCTTGTTGACAACCTATGCTTGCTGGCAGAACTTTTACCGAATCACAGTTTTATTAAAGGTCTAAGTATTTATGAGTTCCAGTTGTATGTAACCATTTGAGTTCCACTTCCCCACTTTGCACAGCCTCATTAAAACCCAAGAACCCAAATTTTGCAGTCCAAAAAACTCCCTCAGGGAAGCTACCACATTACCTCAGATGCTCACTATACTTGTTGCCAGAGCTTGCTTTATTTTTGGCTCATCTGTGCATGTAAAAGGATGTTTATTATATTTTTTCTACAGTTTATAGATGCCTATAATGGGAACATTTTCTGATTTTATCTAGTCAGCCAGATTATCACATAATTAAAAGAAGTGAACTCAATCTGTGACCTACAATATAGGAATTAAGTGTAATAAAATGATAGATTTGTTTATTGTTAACATTAGATTTTAATGTCCATGGAAACAAGCCACATAGGCCTTATTTTATTTATCATTACATTTTACATCATGCAGTTACTTTTACCAAACTCTTTAAAAGACTGCATAAATGCCTCAATAAGATGTCCACATTGACCTCAATTGTTATTTAATATTTTTTCAAAAAAATCTTTCTACAATTGGGGATTATGTTAGTTATAAATTATTATAAAAATTAGTGATTGCTACTATATTGTTATTATTCTTCCAAAAGGTGAAAGATAGAAAAAATATATATGTGGCTAGCCAAGAGTACAAATAAGCTAAGGAATGAAGTATTTTAATGTCAACAATTAATTATTAAAATTATTCTCTATTTCTCCTGGCAAATTTCTGACAGAGAAGATTCTGTGAAACATATAGAATCTACTCAATTACAAGAGTAACAGGACGAACGGTAGAGTTGGAATAGAGAAGATAAAACATAACCATAAAAAATATCTTTCAATACAAGGCAAAAAAAAGACAACATAAAATTAATTCGTTTAAATCACACCCAATTATTTAGGAATACACCTATCATTCCGCAGTTATAAATAAAATTAATTCAAGTATGATCATTTATCACATGAATTGCTTCATAAAGAATCACTGGAAGGTTTATTATTCCTGTGGGTCTCTTAGCTGAGAACACTGCTCCAATATTTCATTAGGACTTAAGTAAGGCAGAAATTCAGACCCTCTTGCATGTTATCCCTCCTCTCTTCCTTTCCTCACTCAATTAACTCTACCTTCAAATACTCGCCTTTCGTTTATTTTAGTGGCCATGACTTCCCCTGCCTCTGTTTGCTTTATAATGCATACCAGAGATACCTTTGCTATGTAGAGGGCCCAGTCCCACTGCAGAGGCCCTCTCATTGACTGGCGAGGCAGTGGGTCATCCCCAAAACACAATAGACACAATGTAGTGTTACAATGTGCTATCTACTGATTACCGTGTATTTCCAAACAGTAAGAACAACATGACATGTTTTCATTAGTTTGTACAAATTTTAATGTTTTACTCAAATATACTATGACTTCTTATTCTGGAAAATCTATAAACTAGTTAATCTATTCTTGATACTTGAATGTTGGCTGTTACAACTTGATACATTAATCTTCATTTATTTTATATATAGAAAATATAATCCTATCAAAATCCCTTGCATATGCCTTAAAAGTTTACTGTTCCAAATGAATGAATATTGCAAAGTAGATGCATTTTTTGTTAATTATTAAAAATTAAATAGCAAAGAAAACAAAGAAATTTTGATGAACTAAATAATTAGATTGTCTATCAACATTGGGAGTTTTAATATCTATGCCTTTTGTTGTAATAAATTAAAAAATGCCAAAATTATTAATAGAAGGAGAACCTAGATAAATGAGGGAAGACACACTGAAATTGTATCCTCTAAAACGTAACCAATCTAGCTACCCTACCCTGAAGTTCTTCCAAGGTAAACTAGCAGTCAGTAACACCTTCAATATACGAGATACGAAACTAGAAAGCTTGTAAAGTCTGTGAAACACAAGACTGCTCTCTATCACAACATTTATTCCCAGGGTTATAATGGGGGGTTTTATAAAAGTTGAGTGGCTCCTTGACACTTGACACTCCTAACTGAAATAAACCCTACACCCCCACTCCTTGGCATCTCTCCAAGGGGAAACCACCATCTTTTGCATTATATTTTCTGGTGAGAGTATTCTAGTCATCAACTTCCAACTGTAGAATTTGCCCCCCAGACTGAAGCCCACTTTTTAGAGGATGAAAAGTGTATAATATAGTAAGAAAATGTGAATGGCCCCAAATCATCCAAACCCAGTGGATATATAATATAATGGCATAATGTATTCAGAGTCTGAATATAAGTATAGACGAAGAGAAATGGAAAGGCTTTCTGACATTTTTATTATAAGTAAATGACAAAATATATTTAGCATTTCTATGCATAGGAAACTATAGAAATCAAATTTTTCACAGGGACACCACACCCGGTTATACTGGTTGCACACTACATAATTCTAGGGGCACATTTACATACAAAACAATGTGAATGGTTCCCTCTACTGTTGTGTAGTACAGAACCTATACAATTAGATGTGATGGGATTCATTAAGTGCCTCTCATGTGCCAAGCACTAGCTAATGGGAAGGACACAAAGATAAATAAAACAGGCTTCTACTCTGAAGGCACAGAAGAGGATGACACACATCACCTCTGTAATATGATAAGGGCCCCAGGATCAGTAAGAAAGAAGTCTGGGAATTGAATTAAATAATGGATAGTCTTATTTTTCAACTGCCTTTGCCGGCAAACAAATGGAGAAAGAAACACCCAAAACAGATGATATTGAATAATATGGCAATGCAGAAAATTAAAGAACCACATAAAATCGAAGCTTCACCTTAGGGCCAAGAATCACTAAGTGTAAAGTATATTCAGATGTAGGGGGAAAGGGATTTTATGTGTGTTTTCTAAATATATAATACATCATATCATGATGCATAAGGCTGCCATATGACTATTTGATTTACATAATGTGAAACAAGGGACTTCATCTGTAACTAAACAACACGATAAAGCTATGACAAATGCACTGCTTATTGTCAAGGGCACTCGGAATCCATCACAAAGCCAATTTCTGTTCACTTAGCAAACAAAGGAATAAATCACATTGCTTAAAAAAAGTGCAAGTTCTTTTATTCAAAAGCACTGGAAGTACCTTTCACTAAAATTGAGGAATAAATTGTCAGCAGTATTTAAAAACCTCAGCTCAGACTATAATTCTTAATATTCAATTCTTCAATAATCAGCTTCTTTCCAGAGGATCAAAATAATGTACTCCTAATTTCAAAATATTCAAAGTTTTTTTTGTAGGGTGGGGGATAGAGACTTGTTTGCTGCCTAGACCTGTGATCACGTGGATTCAAATTCTTTCATTTTTGGCTCATGTGGACTCAGAGAGCCTGAAGTCTGCATCACAGAGTTTCATTATGTGAGTTTATGGAAATGATAGTGTTAGAATTTGGCAACTGGGAAAGCCAATAAATTCTGCTTAAGTTCTGATTTATATTGAAAAAGAATGAAATGTAGCCTTTAATTTCCAAGAATGAAGATGCATCTGAGAATAAGTCTCACTGTAGAGTTTTATAGTGCCCTGGGATATACCTATAAATGATTCATTCAAAAATTATTCTGTGATTTGTATTAAATCAAGATATTTCTGAAATTTATGTTTTATTAAATTTTCTATCTTACTTGCCAATGGCATTAGTTTGAAACTAACTTTCAGAAGTATTATACATAAACCAAAATCATTTCAATAACCATGAAAGGCAAAACCATCATTAATAACATTGAATTTTAAATTAAAGAGTATTTTCAAGGGACATAGACTTAAGCCTTCTCTATGATTTAAATGACAAATGTGAAAATTATACTCAGAAATCACAGAGTGACAGTTGGGAGAACATGTTTTGTGTTTCTCTTACTGTGAGCCCACAAGCACTAACTAGGTCAGCTTTAAACTATTTACTTCATTGTATTGCACAGAACAATTTGACAAATGTATTACCTCAGATAGGTCTGGATTTATAATAACATTATGCATTTTAGCTGAGACCAAAATTAATCTCTGAGCTAAAATTTCTTCCTACTAATGTGCTCACATAAGACGTAACATTTTATAATTATCTACGATGAGCATTTAACTAGAAATTGGGCCTGGTTATGAGTTTAGCCTGTCAGATATGGGTAACATGGAATTCATGGAGATGAACATTTTTCTTGTTTTGTTTTATTTTTCACGGCTTCCTTAAGAAGGATCTGATCACCTTTACATTTACACTAACTGAAAAGAGACATTTTTTCCTTAATTACACAGATATTCATTCATTCTTTACAGATCAAATGGTGTTAGGTCACTTAGGAATAAAACATTCCCTTTAGTGGGCTGATTTTCACTTTCTATGGCACTGGAAGCAGAGATATGAAGAAAGCCTTTTCCTACAGTGAGTAAAAGGAGAATGGTTTGTCAGAATCTATCAATATTTTATATATGTATACCCATTGACACAGCAAGTACATTTTAATCTACCCTAAATGCTAACACATGCTTACAACCATATATAAAGATATTTATAGGATAGTTTTCACTTAGAGCAAAAAAGTTAGAAAGTTCCATAAATGGAGTTTTATTTTATGGAGTTTTAATTAAACACATTTATAGGATACTTTTATGCAATACATAGTATGTCTGCTCCTCCTCCCAAATGATTTTAGACCAATATGAGTGCATCAGATTCCGACTGCTGCTATAACAAATTACCACAATCTTAGTGCTTAAAATAACACTAATTTATTATCTTAAACTTCTAGAGGTCAGAAGTCAAGTATAGGTCTTACTGAGCTAAAATAAAAGTGTCATCAGAGCTGTATTCCTTCTAGAGGCTCTAGTGTATAATCTATTTGTTTATTTCTTTATTTTTGCTTTTTCCAGTTTCTAGATACTGCTGGCATTCTCTGGTTTGTGGCCCCTTCTTCTGTCTTCAAAGCCAGGTTTGTAACATCTTTTAGTCCACCTCTGACTCTGAACTTCTGCATCTCTCTTCCATATTTTAGGACTCTTGTGATTACACTGGATTGACTAAAATATTCCAGGATAATCTCCCCATCTCAAGATCCTTAACTTAATCACATCTGCAAAGTCCCTTTTACCATGTCAAGTGACATATTCATGGGTTCTAGGGATTAGAGCGTGGATATCTTTGGAAGGACATTATTCTGCTTCCCACAATGAATGACATGGAAAGACTTGCTAGACATATTGTAAAGTGAAAAACACAAATAGAGAAAACTATATATAACATGAAACAGTGTTCTTCACATACACACCAACTCTTGACAATGGTCACCTTAGGGCTAGAGAGTAGGAATAGAAGTTAGGTAAAAGTTAATTCACTATAAATACTAAAATGTTTCTTTAACTTTTACCATAAGAATATGTTTATATTAGTAGAGGATGTTTAAAAGTTATATTTAAACTTCTATCATGAGAATATGCATCACTTGGGAAATAAAATAGAATTGTGCTACATTTCTTGGAGAACTATTTAAGGCCAAAAAAATGTTTGGAATAGACTTTTAAGGGAAAATATGGATTATAAAACAGTATCTAAAATGAGGACCTCAACTCCATAGATGATGGTCTGTTTCCTAAGTGGAAGGGTAAACAGGCAGCTGGTATATTATTCTTTATGTCCTTTCTATCTATGAAATACATAACACTACTCCTTTTTTCTATTTTTCAGAAGAATACCTGTGTTGCATAGTTAAGGAAGGTGAGCAACAGGGAGACAATAATGAAGACTGGTCAGTTAAGAATGCTAGTTTTAAAGTTTTATAACATAAAAAAAATTGGAGGTAGGACATTTTTTATCTTTTTTTTATATTTTTAAGGAGATAAATGGCATTGAAATAAGGATTGAAATTAATGCCACAATATTGTTGGGGAGAAACGAAACTCGCATGTAGATTATGATCCCAGTGTTGTAAATGTATGTATTTACTTATATGAATAGATAGAAAATAAAACTGAAGAAATATACTTAAAAATGTTAACTGTAATTCTTCCTAGGTAGTGGGATTATAGACTAATTTTTATCCTTATTCTTATATTTACCAAATTTCCATAATAAATACATTGTATTTATAATAAGGAAAAAATATAAATTAGTAATCAAATTATGATTATCATCCTCTTTAGTCCCACAAGCAATATTTTCCAAAATCTGCCACTATAAAAAGGAAGACTCATCAGTCTAGATGTTTGACTCAGACTCACCTCAAACCACATTGCCAGAGGTCTCTGCTCCATGCACGCAGGTCTTCTTTCTATCCCCCCTACCAACCTCAATTTACTATTGTTCTTTCTTTTAACCAACTTTATTGTGGTAAAATTTACATAAAGTACACATAATTTCAATGAGCAGATTGATGAATTTTGACAAATGTATAAACCCACATATTCACAGCAAGATAGGCAATATTCCATTGCCACAAAAAGTTCCCGTGTGCCTCTTTAGTCAGTTTCCCCACCCTCAAACCAGGCCACGTTGGACATCACAGATTAATTTTGCCTGTTCTAGGACTTTACATAAACGCAATCATTCTCTGATCTCTGTTTTTAATTTGGCTTTTTCACTCATTATAATGTTTTTGATACTCATCCATGGTGTTGCATTTATCAGTAGTTTGATGAACAGTATTAAATTGTACAATTTGTAAATTGTACAATTACACAAGAATATATCCATTCACCTGTAAATAAACATTTAAGTTATTGACAATTTTTGGCAATGATGAATAAAGCTGCTATAAACTTTCAAGTAAAAGTTTTCTATGAATAAGCGTTTTTACTTTTCTTGGTTAAACATCTAGAAGCTGATGTAGGTTATCTGGTAAGTGAATGCTTAACTTTATAAGAAACTAGCTGTTTTCCAAAGTGGTTGAATCATTTTACAATCTCACCAACAGTTGAGGAGTGTTCCATATGTTCACCATTATTGAGTGTTTTCAATTTTTAAAACTGAAGCCATTTGCACAGGTGTGGATTTAATTTGCATTTCCCTGATTATTAATGTTATTAATGTTGAGCATCTCTTGCTATGCTTATTAAAGATTCATATTTTTTCTCTCTTATTATTGAGTTTTAAACACTTACATATGTGTATACAAACACACACATAAACGTACACTTTCTGGATACAAGTTCTTTGCTAGACGTATGAGTGGCAACCATTTTCTCAAATTCTGGGGGTGTTTTTTCATTTTCAGAATGGTTTTTGAACAGGAGATGGTTTTCATTTTGAAGAAGATCAAATGATTATTGTTAATATTTTTGATTAGTTTTTTTGTGTCCTATCTAAAAAATTATTGCCCTCCTCTTGTTCATGAAGATTTTCTTCTCTGTTTTTTACTAAAATAGAGTTGTAGCTTTCATGTTTATGATCCATTTTGAATTAACATTACACATGATGTTAACTGGGTTGACTTTTTTTTCCACACAGGTGACCAGATATTCTAGTACCATTTTATTTTCAGACTTTTTATTCTGCTTTATCGATTTGTATGACTTTCTGCTGAAACCACGCTGTCTTCATTTCCTAATTTTATAGTAAGTTTTGAAATCAGATAGTATAAGTCTATCCAATTTATTTTTCTTTTTCAAAACAGTTTTGATTCTTCCAGATCCTTTGTATTTCCAAATAAGTATTGAAATCAGCTTGTCAATTTCTATTTTTAAAAAAAGGCCCATAGAGATTTTCATTGGGATCATATTGAATCTATAAATTAATGTGGGGAAAATGGACATCTTGATAATATTTAGTTTTCCAATGAATGCACCTTATTTAGATCTTTAATTTCTCTCAACAATGCCATGTAGTTTTCATTTTACAGGTTTTCCACATATTTTGTTAAAATTATTCTTAAGAATATCATGGTTTTGGAAGTTCCTATAAATTTTTTCCAATTGTTTATTTTCAATATATATAAATACAATTGATTTTTGTAAATTGACTTTATATTATGTGGTCTTGCAAATCCAGTTATAAATTCTAAGCAATTTTTTGCTAGATTTCTTAGAAATTTCTTTGTACTGAGCCATACCATCTGTGAAAGAGATAGTTTTTCTTCTTTCTTCCCAATATTCATATCTTTCCTTTTGTTTTTCTGCCTTATTATATCGGCTATGACTTTTACTAAAATACCGAATAGAAGTGGTAAGAGGGGATATCCTTATCTTTCTGTCAGTCTTAAGGAAAAAACATTCAGTTTTCACCACTAAGTATAATGTTAGCTGTAGATTTTTTTAATAGATACCCTTTCAGAGATTAAGATAGCAACCTTAAGAGTTCAACAAGTAGTGTTGGTTGATAGAGCTTCTTTTTCTCAGTATAATTAGAAATATTGTTTCATTGTATTTTGAACTTATTTTTCTGATGTGAAGTCAGTCATTGATCTAAACATTGTTCCGTGTATAATGTATTTCTTTTTTCTGGCTGATTGAAAGATTTTTTTCTTTATCTTTGGTTTTTAGCAATTTTCCTATGATGTGCCTAGGACTCTATAAGTTGTTGTCATCAAATTTGGGGAATATTCTGCCATTATGTCTTCAAATAATTTTTTTACCCATACTTATTCTCTTCTTAGACTCCAGTTATAACTACATTAATCTGCCAAATCTAACATCTAGGCTATCTCAAAGGTATTTTCTATTGACTACTTTTCCTTGACCATGGGCCACATTTTCATGTTTCTTTGCTTGACTAATTTTTATTATGCTCTAGACATTGAGGATGACATATTTTAGAGACTCAGGATTCTGCTCTCTTCCTATGAAGAGTATGCATAAGGCAGTTGAATTACTGGCTTATCACCCTGAACCCTGAACTTGTGTAAGTTTGAATTTATCCTTTAGTGGGGGGTTGTATATAAAGCCCAAGATGATTTGGCTTTATATTGGTAGCCAAGGCCCTGTAAATTGGTAGGACTCAACCTCCAAACTGTGTCTCCCCTAAAGATTTTGCTGGAGCTTGTTTCAAGCTTTGTTAGGGCAGATCAAGAGTAGGCATTTCTCTGAGTTATGGTTCTTATATGAAGGCACAGCTTTTCTGTTTTATCTCCTAAGTAAATGCTAGGAGTGATGACAAGATATCACAAGATTACTCCATCCCGGTTGCTTGAATTTGCTCAATTCCTAATATCCTTTTAAAATTTCAACTCCATAGCAGCAACACTCTAGTAAATATGGGGCAGTTTCTATGTGTATATATTCAGACCAGCCCTTGCCAAGTTCTCACAGATGATCTGCACATGTACTTCTTGGCACCTTTCCGTGTACAGGACTTTCATCTCTGGTGCCCTTAGCAGGACCATTGTGCTTTCACTAGATTCCAACTTACTGCACCAGTCGAGAAATATTCTCCAGACAAAAAGCTGGGTTCACTGTGAGGCTTTCCTAATAAATTTTCCTTCTTTCAGTGATTGCAGTCTTGCACGGCTCATTCTCCAATGACTAAAAGCAGTTGCCTCGTATTTTCCAATATTATGACTGTTTTTTGCAGAAGTCCAGTATCAGTTACACCTACATAACTGAAAGTAGAAATCTAGTTGTGCTCTTGCATAGAGATTTCTTTTCAACTTTATGAAATATTTATAATTAGGGTTGGTTTATATAATTAGTTAACAAGAAGCTATCATGAATTTAATATATTAATTTCACAAAATCATGTTTAAGTATGTTACTGTGCTTTCTGTTATATGAAATGCTAATACTTTTGATGACTAAAATTAAATTGCTAGTGCACAGTGAATTATAATTCATTTTTCCCACCTCCTAGCAAGACAAATTAATAGATAATTACTAACAGAGAGTACTCATATGGAGTATATTGTTGCTCATTGTTTCACCTTCTTATACTTACATATTATACTTAATGCTGTACTACAAATGTTTGTGAGTAGTACATTCACAATGCAACTCATAATTAATTAGCTACAGACTTAAGTGAAACTGTTTTCTCAGATGGAACCGGAAAGTTTGTCAATTGCTGAATTTAACATATTAGGTTACTTTATATTGTGATGACTGAAAAACATACAGTATAGGTTGATAATTTTAAAGCTCCACCAAAATTTACCATACTTTTAACTTACCATCATCAATGGCTATGACTTTTGACTTCAAAAATTTAGGGTAAATTTTTATTTTAAATTAACTAACCAAATATTTTTTTCAATATGCCATCCAATGACACTTCAGAAATCAGTTATTATGAATTGAGGGAGATGAACACCATTATACCAAACATTTTTTGGAACACAAAATCTGGAATAAAGGCATTATATCAAGGGATTCATGGGATTAACAGCATGGCCATTGCTTTAGGAATGCCATTTAATTGGCTTTGGAAATGTACCTTGTTATAAGTATAGCTGCATCCACTGAAGTCATGTCTTCCCCCCAGCTTGTTGACATCTCTAAATGTATATCATTCTTTTTACCAAATTCTTCATGTTGCCACTTACAAAAACTCTCTAGCATTTTCTCTCCATGGTGCCCAATATATAGATCTGCCTGCAAACAAAGATATTTCATTTCAAGGCAAATTACTCTCAGGTATACAAAAAACTAAAAACTAAGGGAACTTCTTGAATTACTAAAGCAGACTGCTGACCATAACATTAATTAGAACCTGGAAGACATTCAGGACTAACTTAGCCTGAGCTAAAAATCTTAAAACTTTGTGAAGGTGCAATAATTACAGAATCTGTTTAACGCTATTCTGAAAAAGGATAGAGGTACAATGGAACATTAAGAATGTGTAACTTTTAGGTCTAACTCATTATTTCTACAAAAGTTTTCTAAAGTGCCAGTTAAGCAGCATGCCAAAATGATGCCACAGAACATTCTCCATTTAAAATGAATATAGATAAGAAAAAATTTTAACAGCAGACATTTAAATAAGAGAATAAAATGTCATTTAAATAAATTTTTAAAATTACATTTTGGACAGTTAAGGTTTATTGTCAGGATCCTTGGAAACTAAGAACATTCCATTTTTCAAATAAAATTAAGGTATTAACCAAAACTAAAGGCCAGTTTTATGTATACTTTAAGTGTCTCAGTGAATACTTCTGGGGTTTTAAGTCAATAAAAGTACATTCTTAATATTCCCTTTATTTAAAAGTTTCTGAAGACAAATTCTCACCCACTTAATTGAGTAAAAAACTCAAGACTTTCTTACTGGAGTTTCATGGAGGAGAATAAGCTTTATCACACGAAGATTGACCTGCACACCAAGACTCTTGTGTTGGAAAAGGTTAAAAACCTAAAAACAAATAAAAATAAAAATCCTAAAATGAAACTGAAAAACATTTTAATTTTTCTTAAGGCCCAGACATGGGAGAGGTCTCAATTTAGTTGAGAAATCTTATTAAAAAAAAAAAAGTAGGAAAGCAAGGAGGTGATTTTTACATGCAGTACCTTGATTTTTAAAAAAAACTTAGTATTTATTTAATTTATAATTGAAAATATGTAACTGGCACACCAAACTTATGCTGTCAGAGATATTATTAATACTACCTAGAAGAGACTGAAGTTGTCAGGCTGTGCTAGTCTACCCTATGCCAAATGCTCGTGCAGTGCTCTGAGATGGCTGAATATGGACAGAAACACCTGAAGTGTGAAATAATTCTGTCCACTGGAAAGATAGCCAGATGATAACAAAAACAAGAAAAATGGGAATATATTTGTCCTCAAATCAGTGGTTCTTACCCTGCCTTAAATGGTAACTGAAATTATAAATGGATATTTGCCTTTGGCTTTTATTTCTGTTTATTCTCTTCTAAGAACCACTCTTCACTTCAACCTTCTGATTTTTCCTTAAAGGAGGTTTACCCATCAGGGCATGCAATTAAGTCAAAGGATTAATTTGGTAGTAATCATCCCTAAAATACTAGATACAAACTAGATTTCCACAGTCCAGAAATCTTCAACCAAAGGTAGCCATCTGTTATGCAGCTGGTTAAAATTTTAGCTATTAGCTTTTATTCGTCACCTATAATCATATCTGACATCCAATTTTATATACCTATGTAAGAACTCAGTGGATTACCAACAATCATTTTTATACGACCGCATAATTAACCTATAGTCCTTTCAGTGGGGCCACGCTTATAAGCAAATATAACATTTCTGCTAATTTCAACAATTTTTTTTTAAAAAAGGATAAGAAGCGCACAAAAAAGGAGAGAAAAGAATAACAGAGAAAGTTTTGCCATATCAAAATTAACAATGAGGGTGTTTTATTTACTACAAGATGTAAATCATTATTTTGATATGGCTTTTGAGATGGATCAATTTGGTATAACTATTTTTTTAACTGATGTCAATAAAAGAAGGAAATAGTAATAAGTTAATTTTTAAAGAACTTCATTATGAATACTCACACATTTCTTCCTTAGAGTTTTCTTGAAAAAATTCCAAGTGCACTTTAAAGTTTGCCTACCATATTTAAGATGGTTAGAATGAATCTCCTGGCTGAATCTGCTCCATGATAGGAAACCATTGCTGGGTCTGCAACCACTACAGTCTCTATGTTGTATTCTTGAGGTAATTTGTATGAATGTCGCTTCCCTCTTCCAGTTTCTGGTACTTTTTTAGACCTAGGTCTTCCTTTATCTGCAACAGAGAATTGAATTTTTAAATGCACCCCTATATAGGCAAAGTGAATAACATTAATCATTTGTGCTGGTAAGCAAAATCAAATAATTTCTTTGCACACATGGAATCTCAGAGGGCATCTGGTTTTGGAGTATGACTTTGGAATCAGACTGGACCTCTGCCACTTACTAGTTCTGCCATTTTAGGAAACTAACATTACCCAGTCAGCCTCAGTTTCCTTTTCTGTAAAATGGTAATAATACCGATCTACCTTCTAGAGTTTTTGACTTATAACTAGATCACATTAGTAAAATTTCTAGTACAGAAAAATAAAATATAAACAAAATAACTCAATAAATAAAAGATACTATGATTTTCTTTCTGATGCCAATGCCAAAATGAAGGTCTACTTGTAAGAAGGGGCTGAAGTAGCTTCTTCACGCATCCTAATTTCAGGCAGGTGTCCCTGATTACTAAATTAGTATACATGGATTACAAAGGAATTGGCTCCACCTTCCATCAGGAGCTTATAGGAGTTATAACCTTAGAGTAATATAGATTCCTCAAATGGAGGCAATTAAAAGCAGTAACCACAAACAAAAAATATTTATAAGTTTGACTACATAAAATCTAAGAACTTCTGTTTATCAGAACATACCACTATGAGAATGAAAAGCATGCTACTAAGTGGGAGGAGATATTTGAAATACTTTTTCAGAATAAAGAAATAAAGAGCTGCTCTAAATCAATGACAGATAGACTAATTGAAAAATGGGAAAGGACTTGAACAGTCATTTCTTACAATAGAATATTGAAATGGATAATTATTATATGAAGAGGTGCTCAATCTCATTAGTTTTCAGGGAAATACAAATTCAAACTACAATAAATTAAATACATTTAAATCCCTAGAATGACTAAAATTAAAGAGACTGACCATATCAAGTGCTGACAAGAATGTGGGGACAGCTGAAAGTCCCATACACAAATATGCGGGGAGTTTAAATTGAAGTAAACCTTTTTAAAAACTTGTTGGTCTACTAAAGTTGAACATTTGCATACTCGACAAACCACATGTACAAATTATTCAGAGTAGCACTACTTTTAATATTTCAAATGATCATTAATAGTATATGGATAAAGAAATTTTGGCCTAGTCACATAATGAAATACTGTATAGTAATAAAAAGAAACCAACTGCTACAACACAAAAAAAAATTAATATGAATGAACCTCATGAACAATGCTTAGCTAAAGAAGCCAATTACAAAATATTAGGAAGTGTGGTTCCATTTACAGACACATCAAAAACTGGGAAGAAATAGTGTTAGAAACCAAGATAGTGAATATCTTGGTGTAGAAGAAGTTAGTGCCTAGTAGTGGGCACAAGATATGTCTGGGTATGGATATTTTCTGTATTCTCATCTGAGTGAAAGCTCATGGTTATGTTCACTTTGGGAAAATTCAGCAGTTGGATACATCATTTGTGCAATTTTTTGTATGCATGTGATGCTTCAATAATTAATTTATGATTTTTTACCAGCTTTATTGAGGTACAACTTACATACCTCAATATGCAGCCATTTCAGTGTACAATTCAATCAGTTTTAGTACATTTCTACAGTTGTGCAATCATCTCTACAGCCCATTGTTAAATTAGCTATCACTTGTTCCTCTCCTTGCCATTTACCAAAATTCTGTTGATGTCTCTAAACTTATATCATCTCTTTTCCCAAATTTGTTGTACTTGTTGACTGACAGCTTTTATATTTCTTTAACTTTAATTTCAGTGGAGTCCCTGGAAGTGTGAAGAGAAACATCTGTGTTCAATTAGTCATGTTTCCCTGGATGTCTCTAACATTGTTTTAAATTCAGGGATATGTATTTTTGTAATTCTAGTCCATCTTCTTGGTTTCTAATAAATTACTTGAGTCTTATTCCAGGTGCCTTGGCTTTAGCTTGCCTATTCTATTCTATCCTATCCTATCCTATCTTATTCTATTCTACTCTATTCTGCTAACCACCTATTCTACCTTTCTTTGCCCCCTGACATCTTTTCATGGTTACAGGATTAATTTATCTCTTGGATTCTTGACCTACTATTATGACTTCTAGGCACAACTGAGTCAGCTCTTAGATCTAATGTGAACAGGATCCCATCACCATTGCTGGAGACTTCCCTGGTCTAGACTACCCCCAGAAGTTACTGTTTCTCATTTTTTCTAGCAATGACACAGATTTAAAAATTACTTAATGAACCAGGCTTTACCCAAATATCATGTAGAGTCAGTTAACTAAGTTAACTAACATGTTATAAAAATAAATGAAACATGATTTATTTGTGAAACAAGGCAATGCAAGATGACAAAAACAACAGTAGCTATTTGAAACAGAATCACTGTAGTTAAAAGTAAACTTTATGGATCCCAATTTAGCACCAGCAGTTAATACCAAAGACCTTGATGAAGGACAAAATAAGAAATTGGTTTTATGAGTATCTTGAAGTCTACAATACTTAGAAATTAATTGTGTAGTTTTTTAAATTGTAATATCAATTCTTCCTAAAGTAACACATTAGTATTTTACGATATAAACTTACGGTAAATATTTAGAAGGGAACATTCCTAAAAGTACCAGAAGAGACTCATCTTGGCAGGATCAACACCTAATAAACTGATCACGAGATATATATATCTCATTATACATATAAATATGTGTGTGTGTGTATGTGTGTGTGTGTGTGTGCATGTGTGTATTCTTGGCATCACTTTTCCTAGATGGTATGTCATTGGCCTTGAAAAGAAATGAGAAACTGAATACTATCCAGCACATGTTCACCAAATGTGACAGGTGATAGCTTCTCACCAGTGTCAATTTCTACTAAGCAAATGAGAATAATATGGATGCATCCAATAACCAAAAATTGGCACCTCCTTCTACTTGGACACTTTTCCACATTTTCTTTTACTTTCTCTTAGTTATCACCTTTCCAGTCTCAGGTTTTAGGTTGGATGCTGCAGCACTGTCCATCAATATCCAGTCTCCCCTTCTTTCCTTTAGTAATAGAAAACCCTTCTCTGCACCCCTGACCATTTCCGCTATGTGTGTGGCTACCCAACACCTGCTGTTCTCAACCTGCTGTTCAACTTGGTATAATTATGTGACTAAATATTGAAGAATGAAATTTCTTCAATTTTTAGAATTTCTTCAAGCTATACATACCACACCAGAACTGGTATGTATAGCTTCTCGGTCATTCTTTATGAGGAAATTGCTTGTGTCCTCCTTTCTTTCCTTCATCCCATAGGCTAGAATCCAGACAAAGTATGGCAAGCTAAGGTGAACAATGCAGAAGATAACACTTTTGAGGGATAGCAGATAATAAGATTGAAGGAATCTGGGTCACTGGATGATGTCATGGGTCAGACTGACCAATCTGCCCTGGCCTACCTGCACACATCTGAACCTTAACATGGTGGAGAAATAAACTTCTATCTTATTTGGACCATTGTGTGTTTTGAGGTCTCTATTATAGCAATTTAGCCTACACCATAACTAATACAGATAGCTTTTACCACCCTTCAGAGCTGGGTGCCTCCTGTGAATTCCTTAATATAATCCACTTCTAACTACCTGCTTGATTGTCTCCATCACCACACTACGAGCTCCACAAAAGCAAGGACAGAGTGTTTCCATTGCTTAATACCTGCCACAGGATAAGAGCCATCATTGTGTACTAAAAGAATGATCCTCAGTCTATATGCAGCCCTAAAATTTCATGTGTTCTAAATATTGTAGCTGAACGTTGCAAGATGATTTGTTAACTAAATTTTCAACAAACAATATCTATGTTAAATCAAGAATTCAAGTATGTCTTAAAACAACAGACTTTTATGTGATATCTTACAGCTGTATAATTTTAAACCAACTCAGGAACAAACAGATCAACCATGTGTCTCCCAAGACCTCTCCCATCTCTTCCTCCCCCCACTCACCTCCCCTTCGCTCACTCTATCCATCGGTACTGCCACCCTCACTGTTAAGGAACTTTGGGCTAGCTGTTCTCTTGGCCAAAAAACACACATTCCAGATGTGTTCCTGACTCTTTCTATACGAAGAAGCCTTTCTAACCACCAGCCATAAAAGGAAACAACCCTACTGTGTCTGACATTTCTAATCTCCCTATCTTGCTTGATTTCTCTCCAGAGCCAATACTCAAGCAGATTAATAGCACCTAATAAAGAGCCATTGAAATAATGTTTTTGTCTCCTCTGCTTTAAAAGTGTTGTAAATTACCATAAATAATATTTATCTAATGGCTGTCAGTTACTTTCTAGTCTTAAGAAAATACATACATTTCAACTACAAAAAGAAGGTAGCATAACTACTGCTAAAATTAAATTAAAATGGTCAGAACCTCAAAAGGGATCAACACATTATAATCAATCAATTCTCTGTAAATAACATGTGGAAAGAACTTTTAGAATCATTTTGATGAAAGTTTAAACCAGATTAAAACTATGAAGCTATTTTTTAAACATAAATAAGATAAACTATTTTTTGAGAGAGGTGATATCACTATATCACTTTAAATGTTTTTCAATAACCATTAAGTATATCATAAAGAATTTTCTGTTATAGAGTATCTAATTCTAATAAATTAACTGTAAATGCAATACATGACCTAAAAAAAATTAAACCAGAATGCCTCAAAATATGCATCAATAAAGCTTATCACTTTATAAACAGAATGATAGAGGAGTCAAGATAATATTTTTTTAAGTAAGCCTTCCATTATAGGTCCAATTAAACCTCATGATATTCACAACTAAGTAGATTTTTAAAAACTAAGTCTCTGTGGTCAAAAAGCACAGATACAAATCTTGGCTCTGCCACTTACTAGCTTTGGGACAATGGGGCAAAAACTTAAATTTCTCTACCTCTGTTGCTATATAGATAAAAGTTACACATAAATAGGGATATGTCTATATGTATATGTAATTTGTTTAGTGCAATGTCTAACTCTTATTAAATGTGAAATACATGTTAGCTACTATGATGACATTTTCAATACAGAAACATGAAGTATGTTTTCAGATAGCTCCATGATTATTATATTGCTAAGTAGGCACATATACACTTACGTGGGTCAAGATACACCTAGGCATATACTCTATTATCTCAGTAAAATTTGGCTTTTAAAAAACTATTTCACTTTGATTATCAAATAAAATTAACTAAAACCTATAGTAAATAATCACTGGTCATATTAAAAGTACTGTTTGGCATTCAGAAAAAAAGAAAATTCCTAGAGCAACTATTTGTATTTAAGCAATCTAATGAGGCCACAGCCTTCATCAAATTCTTTCCCTTCTAGGGTGTTTTCCTTTTTGAAAGAGAAAACTGGATTACATTCTAGAAAGCTATGAAACTGAAAGGTGAGCAATATAGTCTCATTCACAGTATCACTAAAATGACTTCATGGAGTTCAAAGAAGAGGGTGTAGAGCTGACATCACAAGAGACAGCAAAAAGGCAAGCTCTCATTTAGACCTGGGACTTTGGGTCCTGAGCTCTGATGGCTGTAGCAGATATAAGAAAAACAACACAGATTTAGGAAATGTGATTTAATAAAATAAAACAATTTTATAATTTCAGACCCATTAGAAATCATGGATATCTACTCTTTCATTTGACAGAAATGACTACTCCAAATACATACAACTGGATAGCAAAAGATCTATTGGAAAAAATGCTTATATATCAATTCTTAACAGGACAAAGCTATGCATGATTATTGTCCAAATATCCAAACCATTAGTGAAAACAAATGGAAAAAATAATAATTATTTCTCAAGGTCTTTTTAAAATTTTTTGTGTGCTACCTATTACTGAAATCTCACCTTACTCTGTTACTTATCACAAAGAAGATTGTGGCTTCCCATATTTTTGTCTTCAGAGGCTGAATTGAAACTCAAATTTATGTGCCCAGGGTCTAACATGCAGTAAACAATATTTGTGGAAGGAAATTGAGGCAACCTTGTGTCCAGCATCTTATTATGCCTTAGTGTAGTGTTCCCCCCTCTAAAAAAGCTTAGGAGACAGACAAGTGAATCAACATTTTCTAATGTATAACATTACATGCACAAATTGCAATGGCGGCACTCGAAAGCAATACCTAGGTAAGTAAGGCTTGGGGGTTCAGAAGAACCTCCCTAAGGCACTAAGTCTTGAAGGATGAGTAGGTTAAAGTAAAAAAATTTTAAAAGCCTTGAAGGAAACCAACAGACTTAGAAGCATGAAGGAGTGTGGTGCAGAGGGATAGAAATAAAAGATCTCTATAGATTCAGATGTTTGTCTAAATATGCACAAAAAAATCACATTTTGATCCTAGCACTCTGGGAGGCCAAGGTGGGAGGATTGGTTGAGCTCAGGAGTTCAAGGTCAGGAGTTCAAGACCAGCCTGAGCAAGAGAGACCCCGTCTCTACAAAAACATAGAAAAATTAGCTGGGTGTGGTGGTGCACACCTGTAGGCCCAGCTGCTCAGGAGGCTGAGGCAGGAGGATCACTTGAGCCCAGGAGTTTGAGGTTGCAGTGAACTATGAAGATGCCACTGAACTCTAGCCTGGGCAACAGAGTGAGACCTTGTCTCTAAAAAAAAAAAAATCACATTTTGGTCCATATTTAAAATACTGATTCCCTTGGTCCCAACCTCAGGAACTCTGACTTAGCATATCTGGATGGGGTCCAGAAATCTGCATTTTAACCCTGATCTCCAGGTGATTTTGGTGCAGGTAATTACCTATCATATTCAGGTGGTTGTATGTCAAGCTAAAGAGTATGAATTTTGCCTTGAAGGTATGGAAAATCCCAAAAAGAAATATTATCAAATGCACCTTTTAGAAAATTTGGAAACTAGATCATAAGAGGGCTAGACTGAAATCAAGAAGACATATAAAAAACGATAAACTGCAGCAATCCAAGCAATATGTAAGTTGGCTATAGGGAACGGGGTCCAGGGATGGGTGTTATTTCTAGTATGTCATTACAAAAGCTTAGGGTACTTATTTTAAGTCTTTCAATTCCTTTGTTTCATTTTTATTTCTTGTCTATAAAGTGATAACAAAAATACTACCTACTTATATGATTACAGAAAACATAAAAATATAATTTCACATGTAACATACCTACTATAACTGGCACACGATACATTTTTTACAAATGTTCTTATTGTGACAATGAAGCAGAAATGGAAGGAAGAGAGCTAATAGGCAAAATATTAGGAGGTAGATACCACCTTGAGTAAACTCCATCAGACTCAGAGGAAGAAAAGAAGTCGTTAGAATAACACTTTTTTGTTGATATTTTTTGTTTTGGTTTGGGGGTAGTTACTTTTCATTTTCTAGAGAGTAGACAAATAGTGGGGGATATCAGCAGAGAAGTTTGGGAGGAAAGATGATGGGTTCTGCTTCAGATTTATTAAATCTGAGATGCTTGAAGACATCTGAATAGAAGTTACTATGTATCTGGAAGTCAGGAGAGAGGTTGAAATGGAGACAGTTTGGAACTAATCAATGTGAAGTTGAACCCATTGATTTGGATTATATCACCCTGGGAAAGTATGTGGAATGAAGTTCTAAGAAATGCCTACATTCAGGGGGCATACAAATGGAAGAAGACATGCCCATAGAGGAGACAGAGACATAAGAAAAATAAAAGGAAAACTAAAATAGAAACCAAGGGATAGTTTATAAAACGAGGGTCTTCTTGTCTGTATCAAGAGTGGTAGATAGATCACGTAAAAGAGAGATAGAAAAGTATCTTTCCTTTATTTCCGCAGCTAGTGACAGCTGTGTTGGTCCCAATCTGTCAGCCTCCTGTGTCCTTATTTTCACATTACATTTAAGTAGGCTACATGGAAGATTCTACGTTTCTTAAGAATCTCATTTTCATAGTGGACTCCATCATACAAATCAGCCATTGTCTGTGAAAATCATGAATACTGAAGTAATCGTTTTATTAAGTTGATTCCTTTGATCTTTTTATTGTCTACAACTATGCTGAGCTCATTCTTCATCTCCTGAATCTTTACACCATTTTCTACTCAAATGCACACATAAAAACAACATAGTTGATACTGCACACTGCCAGCTACAGAAGAAATTTAAACGCATTCACCAGTGTTCAATTTGTGCTCTCCATAATACCCTCCACATATTGACAGTAATCTCCACACCAGTTATGGATGGAGTACCGGAACTACTTCAGTAGTGGCCTGGTTACGTCAGCTCTAAGAATAGAGATGATCTCTATGTCCTGCTTAAACCTTTATCTTCAACTCCACAAATCTATTTTTCATACTGACTCTTAGACACATACTCATAAGTTTATGCTAAAATGTTAAACAATACAAATTGATAATGCTACTTACAGATAAAGTCCTCACCAGGGCACATACAAAGAATGTGATGACTTTCCCAGGGCTGTATCTTATCAAGTACAGAAACTCAGTTTCCAATCCCCTGGTTGATGCTTTATCATGCCTTTATACTTTTGCATGTGTTATTCCTTCTGCCTGAAACACTCTTGTCCCATTAACACCCAACAATATGCACTAAAAACTTCACATATGCTTTTCATTTTCACACATCATCTCATTTAATTCCGAAGACAGTCTTGAGGGTCAAGTATCACTATCCCCATTTTGATATATTGTAAATGGACCTTTTGAGAGATAAAGTAAGTTTCCCAGATCACACAGTTAGGAAGTGGTAGCATATGGATGTGAACACCGGCAGCCTCACCCCCAAATCCATTATCTTAACCTGCACACTCTGTTCCCTTTTCTCCCTCTAGTCTTAGTAAGTTTATTGATCTTTGAGGCATGTCACTTTCAGAAGCCTGGCATCTTGTGTACTAAGTCTGTCCTAGTTCTTATCACACTAATATATAATTGCTGATTTACCAGTTTGTTTAAAATAATACATTGTTTACCTCTTGAGAAGAAAAGCTATGTCATTTAGCTCTACATCCCTGTGAGGTGACTGGTTATGCTTACATTGAAAATAAAGAAGCTAAAGTTCAAAAGTTTAAGAGAATTGCACAAGATTACCTAGCTGGAATGAGACTAAAGCGGGGCCCTGAACCCAAGGCCTCTGACTCTCAACCTCATGTGCCTTCCCCTCCTCTACATGATCTCTTAATCAAAGAACAAAACAAAGTCATTTTAAAATAGGAAGGTTTTTGTTTGGAAAAAAGATCGTGTAATCAATATGTATAAACATAATCTACCTAAGGCATTAAAACGATGAAAAGAAATAATGCAAAGGCCAAGTTGAAGACAAGTAAACTGTATTCTGTTTTGCAGAGGCAAATACTGCAACATTATCAAAATTTGGACCATGCTGTTAGTTTGTTAACATATCAACCTAAAGTAAGAAGAGAAGAGCTACAGTTGGACATATCAGTACAAGTAAACAAATATTTCATTTCATGGATTGCTAATTTTAAAATGATTTTCCTCAATCCTTAAAAAGCATCTGAAAATAGGTAAACTCAGTAAATCATCTAGTTGATGATAGCTTAGCACTCCTCACATGCAATTCCTTAATCCAAGTAGTCAACATTAATCTGTAACAGTCATGCCTAGAAAAAATATCTATCAGAAACATCACAGTGTTTGCCAAATATGAACCATGCATTCATGCTTTATTAACCTATTAAAATTAAGAATTTTCTACAAACTTTTCCTCCACACATAATGGCATACAAAGCCTGCTTTGTGTCATCAGTGAACATGAGTAATTAGAACAGCTGGAACTAACTGTGATTCAAAAGTTACACAGTGCAGATTTTCAGTATAACCCATACAAAGCAATCTCCTTAAATGGACTAAATCCAAATTGTTGCTGTTGTTTTTATCGTTTCACAATACTAAAGCTTTTCTTTTCTTTGTCCATAATGCTGGAACTTTTGTTCAACTGTCTTTATCTCCTTTATATCTATAGTGCTTAGAATAAAGAAGAGGGATGTGTCTCATTTAAATTGGCTTGATCGTGCACATTACCTACTGCTATCTGGAGACAGATTCATTTAATCACTTTTGATGACGATTCCTGCACACACTGATATCATGAGTTTTTACAAAATAAAATAGAAATAACATTAATTTGAGATAAATATATTCTTTTTTTAACACCATTCAGAAGCAGGGAGAGATAAATATATTCTAAATAGAAACATATTATAACTTTTTTCTGAATCTGAACACCTTGAACACCCTAGACAATTGACCATCCTATGGTCTCTGCAAATGTGACTTATTGTCACAATTCATGTACCTAAATTAGCCTCAAATACCATAATCAATTTTAGAATTGATACCTTAGCATAAACTATGTTAATACTTAATTTCAAATGTTCAAATCAAGTTTTAAAGTTTTTACACTGAAAACTTTTCAATAAATTCATACTTCTTCAAATTCTAATTGGAAATATTTTTTCATATGCATGAATAGTCATTGAGATGTCTGGATTAGATGTCTAAAAACTTTTCCTAAGGAAATTTTTAATTTTTTGCTCAATACTGGCTATGACATTCAGGTTCCATTTATGTAACAGAAATTATTCATTTTCCTTACCATTCTTGCAAATGCCACAGATCTCTGCCTAAAGGAAGTAAGAAATTGCACAAAGCAGTCACTCCCATTTCATTTCTGTTTAGAACTGGCAGACAAAAAGAGATGAGGAGTTGATGGTTGTGAATTTTTATGAGCCTCTGAAAAATTCCAGACTTAAGGGATTTGAATACTGGAGAATAAAATTCAATAGTATAAATCTCTACTCTTCTTCCTATTCTGCAGCTAATTTTAACCTCCAAATTAATTTTTAAATGGGTCAAAAAAAAAAAAGAAAGAAAGAGTAATAGTGATATCTATGATGCTCTCATAGAGGTGGACTATAATAAGGCTATGAGCTCATAGTATTCAGTTTCAGGATATCTAGCATTCTCTGTGTCATTTCAATTCCAGTGAAGTGAATAGTATCCCATGAGGAACACGTCACAATTCAAGAAAAGTATCGGACATATTATATATTAATCTCTGAAGTCCTTTTCAGTTTCCATTTTTTGATATTAAAATGTATTTCATAAAATACTAAAAGATAATTCTAAATAGATACATATAATTGTTATTAGCCAAAAGAAATTCCACATTAAAAATAAACAAATAGAGCTAGTAGATGAGAGAGAGAATTTTTTACAGGAGTCATCTCACATCGTATATACTTAAATCCTCTCAGGAGAAGGCATTACCTGAAATGATACCACAGTAATGACTGTGAAGAGCTGATTTCTCTGTGTCTTTTTCATCCATGGACCTTTTCTGCCTATATACACGGTGTGGATGACCTGTTATGGCCATTGTATCATTGAGTGGCTCAATAAATATGAAGTCCTCATTGAGCTGTATAAATCCCATCTGGAATATATAACACAAAAAGATATGTAAGAAATATCATTTAAAAATACTTTTTAGGTTCTTCTACTCAAACATTCTGTTTTCCTTAACAAATGTGCATACAGTCTTCTAGAGAAACTATTTTAGCAACCCCACTAGTAAGGTAACTATCTTCCCATTTATTACTTCATCTTTTACTTTATTGCACTAGCATAAACTTCATTTAGTTAGTTTTAGCCTGTGTGGGTGGGAGGCTTGACGCCAGCAACAGATGCACAGTAAAAATTTTGGAATGTTAAAGGCTCACTTTGGGAGACCCATGGGGTCACTTACATGTACAGCATGTACAGAAAGAGCAATACAGTTTTTAATTGCATACACGACACAGTCCAACTTTCTGATAATTATTGTTTAGTAAAGTAATTCATGTAACATACCAAGGCAAATACAAGAGACATAGCATTGAAATTAATACATAAAATATTCTCAAAGCCTTCTACTAAACATTTTGAAAACATTTAAAGAATAAATTAGAAAAAAATGAAGCATCACTTACATAAACAAGTTTCATTTCATACAGTGCCATGTTTTTAAAAGTCATCCAATTGTGAGACAGAGGGTTAAAAACTGTAAAATATGGTTATGATCAATAAAAAGAACTTATAACAAGTAGGTATCCTTGAAATATATTGAGGCTAAGCCTACTCATTTCTTCCTTTCTTTTTTTAGAATATAAATTTACATTATAACTAGGAAAGTGTTCTACATGGAAAAACATGAAATAACTTGACATTTTCATTTTTTATTATTTAAGTCTACATAATCAATATATCTAAATTACATACATTTGACTAGGTCATCTCTTTAGCAAATAGTTTTTCAAAAAAAATCCACTAAACCTGCATTATTCCTACCTAATCTGCTAATATCAAAGTTCTTAATTCTGTTTTGTATTACCAAAGCAAATTATGAAATTTATGTATAATTCAAATTTGATCCACATATAAGAAGCACAATAATAAAATTGTATCTTCAGAGACAGTAATTCCGCCAAACTGAAAATTAAGAAAAAATAAATCTACCCTGAAAAAAATGCATATTTTCCTTAAAAGTATAGAAGGATTTTTTTTTAATTTTGTTTGAATTATTAGAGTGTATTGCATCTTCTATACAGAAAGACCAGGTAATTGCCAATATGCTACCTCATTTTATTCTGTACTGAATTGACATTACAAGACACACTAAAAGTAAAAATCCTAATCAATCTCATTTTATTGAATTTGTTATAACACTAAAAAAATTCTCAAGAAAATTCTGTCTTTCTTACACACACATACACACAGACACACACACAGAAACATATTTGGGGTTAGGAGGTATTATAAAAAAGATTAACTCTAATGATCCTTCAAAAATATTAGGCATATATGTTTGGGCCATATATTTTTGTGTAATTTTAATATACCTTCAAATAAATTCCTTTATTTTCCATGCATATTTTACTTCTCTCAAATCTGAAACTAACTTGAATTTTAAAGTAATTATATAAAATCCAGCAATTTTTTTCGCTTGAGCTTAATTTGATGAGAAACAAGAGAAAAATAAATATAAAAATGTTAATCAATAGCCATTAAAGATGTAGTTCATCACACATGGATTGGGAATAGGTGGTATCACATTATACGTAATTGATCCCGATTGTGAAAATATAGAAATATGTTGTTCTTGTCTTATATATTAGTGTAACTTTGAGATTCACAAAGTATTCCAGGCCACTTATAAAACTGACAGTGTCGCTGATAATTAAAATAATAATTATGATGTTCAGTTAGAACATGCTCAGTTTATCTAAATCATAAATTTGCTGTCCAATAATTCTTTCAACAGGTTATAAACATGTTTACATTTATAACAATAAACCTTATAAAATTTAATTGTATACTATCACATAAAATTTAATGACTCCTGGAAGAGAATCTGAACTTAAATTATTTAGGTTCACAACTTACTGCTAGCCATGCAACTATAAGAAAGTTACAGTGCCTTTATCTAAACAATAACTTCATAGGGTTGTTTGGAGGATAGTTTTTTTAAAACACATGTAATGATCTTATCATGGGGTCTTAAAATGGACAACTATCAATGAATGTTTGCTGTTATTTTACTTTAATAATAAGGATAACCATAATAAATATGAGCATGCAAACATTTGAATATAGACTGAAAAACTAAGAGTCCAAACAAAGTTTATTAATATTTATATCCCCCTATTAGCACATTAAATATTGTCTGAAATAAATGTTTTGTTGTGTTTTGTTTAGTTTAGTTAGGATTTGGAAGCTTCTTCATTACACAACGTTATCTGCTGCATTAGAATTTTATATCTATAGATATTTTTAAAATCAAGAAAGCCACTTTTCAAAAGGAAAAAGAATGTTGGAGTAATTATAAATGATGACTCATTCATTCAATACTTGTTTACGGTCCCACCACTGTGTGCCAGATGCAGTTCAATCTGGGGCATATTTAGCACCAAGTGTCATGATGTGGACGTTCTATCTGAGCCTACAATACTATCCTATGGTACACAAAGTGCTCCAGCTAGGGGATGTATCATTCAAGATATTGGCTTAAATTAAAGCAAAATTGCAGAAAATCTTCAGGTTTTCTGTGTCCCCACAAAGGGCTCACTTCTTAACAAAATAAATTGTTTTATTTGCACTGTTATTTTACAAGCCATGGAAGAACACAAACCCATATTAACCTCTCTACACAAGTGCCCCTGTGTTGGAAAATCCACAGACAGTATTCGCTTTAGTGCAAATATTGTCCTTTCACTTTTAGAAGGAAAAAAAAAATCACGTGAATTAATGTGGCATAATACATTATCTAAAATAAATGCAAAGTATATAAGTGTTTTTCTTTCAGATTATCCTTTTTAAATTTTTCAAAATAATTTTCACTATTTTGAGGCATTTTATAGAAATATCTGGAAATGAAGTTAAGTTTAACAGTTGTTTTCTACTTTATTTCTGACATCATGGCATTTTCTCATATGGCGGCATCTGTTCTTTTGTCATTTAATGTTATTCTTTGATTTTACAATTTAGTAGGAATTTCACTATTTTTGCAATTTGGCATTGCTTATGTGAAAATAAGCTACTGGTCATTTCTTTTCTTACTGGTTCTGATTTTTTTTTTCTCTACTCACGTGGCTGTGTGCATTTTAAAACAACCATTAACATCATACTCCATGTAGGTGTATTGACACTACCACCTACTTCTAATCACAATATGAAATTTGATGCACAGGGATGTTTATATATGGTTGCTTCAATTCACTCATCAAATATAAATGTATCATTTGTTCCAATTCAAATTAATTATGGGCTATTGAACAGATGAACAGATCCTAAAGCTCTAATGCAGGTCTAACTAAAAGATTAGAATGAACGGAAAGCAAGATGGTACTCTCCACTCTTGTTCCCTCTCCTGTTGGGATGATTATTTCACTTCCATCACCTCACTTTCTATCCACGTACACAGCCCAAGTATTAGTATAATTATCTCAAGTTTTCTCTTCATTCTTCCATGCTCCTTCCTTGAAATTTTCTTTATCTTCCAGAACCTTAGTTTTCTAGGCAGAGTTTCAGTGAACTGGCTGAAGGCGATTTTTGAGGCTCAGTTGAAAAAATATCTATTGACTAGTCATTAAGTATCGGATATTGTAAGAGTCTATGATAATATCCTATTCTTAAAAATATGAGTTTGTAATTCCACTTCTGGGCATATATCTAAAGAAAATGAAATCGGTATGTCAAACATATATCTGCACATCCATGTTCATTGCAGTATTATTCACAATACCCACATGAGGGAATCAACCTACGTGTCTATCAATGGATGAATGGATAAATGAAACGTGGCATTCATATATATATACACATATACACACACACTAGAATACTACTCAGCCTATAAAAAAGAAGAAAACCCTGTCATTGTGACAACATGGATGAACCTGGAGGACATTATGTTAAGTGAAATAAAACAGGCACAGAAAGACAAATAATGCATGTTCTCACTTACACGTGGAATCTAAGAAAATCAAAATCATAGAAGCAGAGAGTAGAATGGAGGTCAGCAGGGGGAGGGGAAAAAGAAGTTGGGAAGATGTTGGTCAAAAGTTATAAAATTTCAGTTAGACAACAGGAATAAATCTGAGAGGCTTATTGCACAACATGGTGACTATAATTAAAAACAATGCATTGTATACTTGAAAATTGCCAAGAGAGTAGATTTTAAATGTTCTCATCACAAAAAATGATAAATATGTCAGGCAGTAGATACATTAATCAGTCTGATTTAACCTTAACCTTTCCACAGTGTATTCATATATCAATACATCATTTTGTACACCATAAATATGTGCAACTTTTTCAATTAAAATAACTAATTTTAAAATATATAGCATATCACAAGAACTAAATGTTGTAAGTGCTAAAGGACATAAGGAAGGTCATAGATCATTATAATTTCAGGATATGAGGAAGCTCTTGAGGGACAGCAGGATTTGGTTAAGACTAAGGCAAGGTTGCACCTTATGAGAGGAGGCATTATAAGCAGGGACAAAGAGGATAGAGAGGCAACCATTTTAAAAGATGTCTGGGGTGAGCAGGGAAATGGGAAAATGCAGCCAAAATATAAAATGAACCCATATGGTTGAAAAAACCAAATGACAATGTTCTTGCCAATATTCAAGATACTGGCAAAAAGAAAGCCAGTATCTTGAATATCTTAGGATAGTCTATTGTCCCAGTATCAGGTGTATCAGAGAATTAGTGAGATACTGGAAGGAACACAGTGTTTTATTTGTAAACCGTGATAACATAAGTTGCTGAAAGGGTCTGGCATCAGTATATACTTGTAAAAATATTTTAGACCAATGTCCAATGTCCTACATGATCTGAACTTCTATATAAGTTTGGCTTTATTTTCTTAAGTATTTTCTTGTATGGTAATGTCATAGTGTATATCTCATTAAGTAAATAAAGCATTATATAGTTTCAAATGTAAGAATGTAGGGCTTGGCATAAATTATAATGCCATACATTTGTTTTATGATTTATTCAAATAAAATGTCATTTCAATATTATTGTAAACAGGAGTGATTTCTCATGCATTTGTGTATTCTATATCTACATATAAATCTATATGAAAATAAACTTGTGACACCACATCTATCCTATTGTCTTGTCATCCTAAAACACCCTTCCTGACTCGACCCTTTTAATGTTTTGCTAAGTATGCCCAAGAAGATAAACTCAAAACCCTTAATGAAGCTATATAAGGCATAGGGCTATGATAAACTCTTGCCTACCTCTCCAGTTTTATTTTCACTACCCAAACTTCATATATACCCATAAGAAATAACTTTAACTGTGTGAACAAACATTATATTTTAACATATTTCAGAATAACTTTTAGTTGCATGATTACATCTTGGTGCATTGCACATGCTGTCTTCTCTTTCCAGAATACCACTGTCCCTGTGAAGAGCTATCAATTCTTCAAAATCAAGCAGACCCTGCCCTTTCTCCAAACCAACCACTGCCTTCCCTATCCACTTCTACACCATACATTTTCTGTTGGTGCACTAATACATCTACTTGGTTATTGTTTTATTTCTCTCAAGGAGCTACTTGAGGGAAGAGTTTTGGCACAGTGCACATCTTCATGCCTTCAATGCATATGGCCTGGTACATAACAGGTGCTCAAGGAATGTTCCTTTTAACTCAATGTATTCTTCTATATTGAGATAATACAAAATATTATCACTGCTCTGAAGAGCATGTATTCACTTCACCTGTGACTTCATCTTGGGTAATGTAGAATTTTATTTCTTCCATTGAGCAACATTTCTTTCCAATGTTGCCTTGCTTGGATGCCCAAGTAATATCTTTAGAAAAACCTTTCATGTGACAACATTGTTAACATCATTCCATTTTCCTTCCCAGCCAAAGGGCATCAAAGAGAATCATAAAATTACAATGATAGCAGTAAACTTATTAATCATCCAGGTATTAATGGAGCTTCAAATAAAGAAAACCAAGCCTTAGAAACATTGCATGACTTGCCCAAAATCAAACAGAAGTAATGTAAATGTAAGAGCTAGAGTGTAAGCCTCCCAATTTCCAAGTTAATTTTTGGTTTTAACACATCACTCTCTACTTGCTTGCTACCTAAATTCTCCTTACATTTCTACCTACATTCTAGTCCCCTTCCCTCACTCTGAAAACTCCAAAAATTGTTCTGAGGCCACCCACAATTTCTTTTGTATTCTCTTTTCTAAGGCATTTCATCCTTGACCACTTTCTCCTCCACGAATTTGCATTGCCCTGGTCTTGTCTTCTTCAGAAACTATTTGTTTCTTTAAACAGGTCGTGTTCCTCATTCCAAGGCTGGCCTTTGGTCAGCAATTGCTCTCTGCATCTATTGCTTTCAATGGTTTGGTGACCTCCTCTCTGGAATTGATTCTCAAATCCCCCTTGCAGCCACTGCTCCCCTCCAGACCCATTCTCCTTGTCTCTCACTTCCACTATTTCATCTCAGTGGTATCATCATTCTCTCCAAACTAGCACCTCCTCTCCAAGTTTGTATATCTGTTTATGGCTCTACCATTTTTTTTTAGTTACCCAGGCTAAAAATTATATTGTCCTTTACTCTTTCTTTTTCAAACTTATTTTAAAGTATTTATTAAAAAAACAATAATATAAGATAATAATTTGCCTGCATGCCAGGTACTTTATTATTAAATGAAATGCATTATTTCATTTAATCTATACACTAAGCTTGGGACACAGAATTTCACTGGTTTTACAGTTGAAAGAAAATGAGTTTCAAGAAGTTTTACTGTGTCCTAAGATCACAAATCAGTATGTGGTGAAGGCAGGATTCAACCCAAAAGTCGCCTGGCTTCAAGTGCATGCTGCCTTTATGAGGCTATCTGCAAAAGGCTAGGCCAGCCATATGACTATTATTTCAAATAATCCTCATCTTTTAAAAATTTTGCACTAAATATTTGGATGTCAAGCACAACACCTCATAGATGGTAAATATCCAAAATCTGATATCAATAACAAGGCCAGGCCCCATCCCTCACAATGCAGAAGACAAAAATACTGCATGGAAGGCTCCGAACTTTATCTTAAGCTGACGGTTTTATGTGATCAGACTTCTTCGCTGCCAAAGGCACACTGGCTTTCTCAGTGGGCTGAGGGTTTCATCTCCAGGCCTTCTTCAGTGGTGGATGCCCAAGCAACACTCCATTTAAAGCACCTGGCACATGCGGAGCTCAGCAATAACATCCTATAATGCTGTCTTTCACCTAAGAACTTTACTCCTCCTTCTCAGCATCCATTAACAGCTCCAATCCTAGAGAAGCCAGAGAAATCCCAGTGCATTGAGCAAGAGGAAGGAAAGCTCTAGGTCAGGAAATAACAAGGACTCTGACCTCATTCCCTCCTTTTCACTGCATGTGATTTGTTCCAAGAAAGCCTGAGTATAGAGGGCATGTGGCAGAAAAATTTTAACTTTATGTGAATTTGGATGCTTTGATGATTATGGAATAAATATTTTAAAGACCAAACAGACTTTTTGTGACTAAATTTACCAGGGGGATTCTTACAACCTAAAAGTAAACAACACCAAAAGTAAAACCAGGGGGGAAAAAAAGCCAAAAATGTGTTTTATTATACCCTTTGAGTCCTGTTTACTCAATGAAAGTTATATATGTAGAATTTACATTAGATCATGACATCAACTATCATTTGCTTCCAGTTACACTTCAAATGAAATCTAAATGTCTTATCACATTCTTGAGAGCTCTACATGAATCATGCCCTGCCAACCTCTCTGTTCTGTTTTTGCTTCTGTGATCGTCTGGGTAGGACTCTTGTTACTGCCTCTGTCTCCACGTCAGTTTGTCAGTTCTTTAACTGAGTCATGGCTTGTCTGTAGGTCTTCCTCACTGATGGGCTTTACATTAATGCCACCGTTATTTATTGCTCTAACTAAGGTAGTAGGCTCCCAACAAGTGTTGTGTCTCTTCATCTCAAGCTTCGTTTTTAATTAAAGTATAATCAAAGCCACATGTAGATCATTTAAAAAGTCAATGCTTAAGATAAAAATGATAATACAGGGTGTCCCAAAAGTCTCCATACAAAGGAAAACTTTTGTAAAATTTTGTAATGAATATTTTGTAAATAAAGATACATTTAGCTACAATTTCCCATTTTCCTTATGTATGGCGACTTTTGGGACACCCTGTAGAAAAAATAAAATATTCTGCCTCTCTTCCCCATTTTAGATCTCTGCCCTACCAGAGCCATTCCATTTCCTCTGGTACTTGCCTCTATATTGCTGAGTACTACAGCTATATTACTTATTATTTGTTTTTCAGTTTTAAAAATATATATATTTTACTGTGACATACATATACACGTGGGACACAAACATATGTTGTTATAAATAATAATTTAAAAGTACACACTTTTGTGAACACAAAGTAGATACGTTGAGTTCCTCCTACATATCTTCCAAAATCATACCCTTGGTATATGGTAATCCTCCACCTGAGACACCATCCTTCCTCCACTTACCTTACATTCATTTCCATATGGCTGGCTCCTCCTTTTACTTTAGGTCTTGCCTCAAATGCTCTCTCTTTAGAGAGGCTTTATTGGGCCACCATCTCTAGCATCTCAGCTTCCACTCTAGTTCTCTCAGATCCTTGTTCATTTTTTTGATAATTCTTTTTACATATCCTTTGTTGCTGAATAAGGAGAATTTGAATTTATTAACTAACTTTGCTTGACCTATATTATTTCTTAAACAACAAAAACGGTGGCTTCCAACTCACCACCCACCCTAGCACTTAATGAGTTAGGACATACCCAGTTGTACACCTAGTTGTTAAAGGGTTAGTCACTGATTGTTCAGAGCCATTCACCATGGGGATGAGCCCTTGCAGCACTTATCTCATGCAATTCCAGCCCAGTTATGTGCTTTAAGTGGAACAGAATGAGACCACTGAGAAAGCTGCACAGCTGTGATTTGGGGAAGCACTCGTCGTGCCAGGTCTTACTGGTGACCTCACAATTGACAGAGATGTTGCCAACCTCCTACGTACCCCTAGAGAGTAGATGCAAATTCATTTTACCATGGAAACAAGATTAGTGGAGCAAACTACTCAAGGGCCATAGCACTGGTACTCAGAGACATGGAAAATCTGCTACAGCTTATTTTCAGGATTCAATTTAAGGTCAAATGAATACAATAATTTTTCAACAATATTCACTGAGTGCATACTCTGTGTCAGTTAATGTCCTAGACGCAGGAAATACAGCAGTATACAAAAAGGGCAGTCATTTTAAAGCAGACTGTCGATCTTAAGTATCTCACAATAATTAAAGAGTTTACTTATTGTAGATTTCAAGTCTTCTTTCCTATTTGCACCCACATCAGCAAAATGTGGTGATGGTTTTTAAAATTTTTTTTTCCATTTAGGGCCCTTGGGTAAGTCTCCCTCATCCTCATTCTGAATGACATTAAACAATATCCAAGAAATTATAATAATGTTTTCCCCCTTAAGAGAACCAATAAACCTTGTGCCAACAACTTTCTTTCTTGCATGGCCTGTTTCTTAACCATGACATTACCAAACACAAATGTATATATGACAAGGGAGAACTTTAAAAACACACTTGACCTTTTTTTCTTCTCTACCTTTCTTTATTCTCTTTTATACATGTCCCACCAGTTAGTACAGAGGCTAAAAACACTAATGTAATCTCTTGCTTATTTATCAGAGGCTGCCTTAGGAGATGATGCAACTAAAGAGCTAATATGATATGGTATAAGCCCTGAAATCCAAAGCATTTTACATATGCCAGACCACATCAGGACTATTATGTCCATACATCATGTTTTAGGAAAGACATTTATAAACTAGAGAACATCAGAAGAAATTAGGGGTCAGTTGCTTCCAAATTCCACCCAGAGAAGGAATCATTCATCAACATCACTGATAAACATTTCAAATTCTGTTTATGCATTTCAATCACCAGTAGAGCAATTACAACTCAGAAGCAATTCAGGTCTCTACTGGACAGTGGTACTCTCAGAAAGATTTTTATAAAAGGTTCAGAATGCCACTACTTTGTACCAAGAGTCTAGATTCTGTATCTTTTTTTTTTTTTTTTTTTTTGTAAGAGACTAGGTATCACTCTGTTGCCCAGGCTGGAGAACACTGGTGTGATCGTAGCTTGCTGCAGCCTGGAACTCCTGGGCTTAAGTAATCCTTCTGCCTCAGCCTTTGAGTAGCTAGGACAACAAATGTGTGCCACCATGCTTGGCTATTTTTTTTGTTCATTTTTTGTAGAGATGGAATCTTGCTATGTTGCTCAGGCTGGTCTTGAACTCCTGGCCTCAGCTTCTCAAAGTGCTGGGATTACAGTCATGAGCCACCACACCTGGCCTGATTTGAACTTTTAAAACAACTCAATACAAAGATAAAAAAAACACAGTAGTAGTAAAAACGGTATAGCAAAATTTGAACTGTGGTTATAGGTAGTGAAAACATGAATAAGTCACTCTTTTTCAAATTTCTTATTATGTGCTTATGCTTTTTTCATAATAAATATACATAGACCTTTATCTATACAAGCAAATACACAAGCACTCTCAAAATGGCTTTCAAAAATTATTAGTAAATTTAACGATCTCTTTGACCATTCTCAATCCTAGACCCTTTCACTTATCTCCAAAACTAATCATTACTATCAATTTGATCTGATCCCCTGTATTTTTATATCTTTATGCCTACCCACAAGAAAATGCCCAGTATTGTGAGATTTTAGACATAAATAGCAACCTAATCTATGTATCATTCATAACTTGCTTTTCACTGAAACTCAACAATACAAAAGTACTAACAATAGTAGAGAAATTTGATTGTAACTCTGGAAAAGAGAAAGCCTTGTTAAAGATACAAGAAAATGCAACAAACATATTAAATAGTGTTATCAAATTTGACTACATTAAAATGTAAAACTGCCTTATGACAAAATTGTCATAAACAAATTTGGCAAATTGAAAGAAAATATTTACTGTATATAACCAAGAATACATTAAAATATAAGTAATTCTGATATAGAAAGTTAATAGAAGAATTCCAATTTACATGATAGGGAATTCACAACAGAAGAAATGCTAATAACTGAAGACATGAAAAGATGATCAACTTGAGCAAGAACCAAGGAAATTAAAATGGAAACAATAACAATGCCATTTCACTGTCATCTACTTGGAAATAAAATTTAAAATTAGAGACTTAATTAGGGGTTATTGGACTAACAGGTACTCTAAAACAGTGTTGCTGGCAGAATAATTGGTATAAACTCTCTGAGGGGTAATTTTGCACTATCTCTTAAACCAAAAATGTGCACATTAAATGGCTCAGCAGTTTCACCAATGAGAAATATTTGCACAAGCATATAAGAGAACACTCAAGATTGGCAGTGTAAATTGTTTCTCATAATTCAAAATAAAATTGAAAACAACCTACGCGTCCTCTGTATGTAGCAATTTAATGAAGTGGTTATAAAATATATGTTTTGAACAGATAACTAAGAACAGTTCGGTGTTTACTCTGAAAATTCTCTCAGTAACCTCGGATGAAATGACACATCTGTACCAGAAAACATGGGCTTATTTGAAGAGTTAGAGGCTCTCATCCCATTACCTAGCTAGATGTCAATTTCCTTTGGCCAGTATTTATTCTGTATTTCACAAGCTGGAAATTATTCATTTTAATTATTTTTATTTGATATATCTCATTTGATTTGATTCCTAGAAGTAACATAGGAATTAGAGAGCTTTATTTGCCTTTCATCATAATGTTACAAATTGATTCTTACCTTGTAATATACTCAACACAATCTCTAGCAGCCTACAAATGCACAGTCCCTTCTCACTTCTGTTTCCTATACATTCTTCTGAAATTTTTGAAGGCTATATAGGAAACTGAAGGCTATAGGAAAACAAGCAAATCAAGCCATCATCTCTGTGGGTGTGCATTTTATAGTGACTTTGATCACTTGGCCATGGGAAGTCACTATATCACTCATCTGTATGAGAATGGGGAAGTGTCAGAGTCCTTTTAGAGATCAGTTCCTGGATGGCATTTTAGTACTTAAATATGAAAGGAATTTTGGGAGAAAAATGGTAGTGAGAAAACGTCATTCAACTGCTCATTCAACCAACAGACATTTTCTGGAATGCTGGAAGTAATTAATTTCAGATGTTTTCTTTAAGATCTATTCAAACAAATTAATGTACAAATTGCACGAGTACATTATTTATGTTAACCAAATTTAACATTCTGCATCCATTCAATTAATTTCAAAAACAGTTAATAGGTAGCATTTTGAAAGATCTGGAAAATTATTTAATGCATGGGCCAAAACATTTTCTATTTCTACTTCTCATCTCCATTTTATTTAACAAACACATTTAAGCACTCACAATGATGCCAAATGTATCTTACTGATTCTCAACAGGTGAAGAAACTGAGGCCCTGGGAGGTTAAGTTAATTGTCTAAGTAAGGTTACACAGGGAGCCCTTTGGGAGCTTCAATTTAAACCCACACACTCTGGCTGCTGAGCCCATACTCTTAATTTAAGGTTGCCAAGAGTACTCTAAAAGTAAACTTGTTTGCTCTGGCATTTCCCATTCAAACATTAATGACTAAGTCTTTTTCCCCCTCAAACTTAGTAATGACATTAAAAAAAAAATGTATTCAGTTTTAGCTATATGTAAGTAAGGTGTGCTTTTCCTAAATGGAAGTGTTTCATTTTGTTTTTAGGTTATAGCATATGAAATTGCTTTTTATTATAGGTCAAATATTTATATATTGACAATTTCACACAATTCACCTTAACCAGAGGAAACCTTAAGAGTAAAGGAAAAACAAGATGTGGCACTGGAAGACCAAACTCAATATCTGCTCCATCACATGGAACCTGTGTGCCCTTAAACAAGTAATATAACCTCACTGGTCTTTATTTTTCTCATTGTTAGTGTAGGATACTAAGATCTGTTGATCATGGATATCTGAGAAATGAACACTTTAATCTGTAAAAAGTTTTCATCAACTATTATGTGTAAAACAAAAACTATCCACTATCCTAGAGAACAGTGCCAAAGTCCTAATTACAAAAGGTGGATACTTTCACTTATATAAACTGAAAATATGATTCCTAGAAAATATAAAAACAAGCAACCTCAGGAAATTATAACTGAATTGTTCATCCACACAGAAAACTAAGGGCCAGTGGGTCCTGATCAGATTCCCATAAAATATAAAATGGAATATTTGAGATTATTGGATTAAGAAAGGAAAGGTTAAGTGCCCTGTAGTTCTGTTTGAAACTTGAAGCTGTCATGGGGCGATAGATTTTTGAAGAACACGAGCTTCTTCATAATGACTTTATTGCGCATCCTACCACATGCTACTGACATGAGATCACCTTGGTTAGCAAAAGGATCTTATAGACAACATGTTCCAAACTAGAGAGAGATAAGTACAAGAAACGGTATAGAAAATATTAATAGAATTTCCAAGCACCACTTTTTTCAATAGGCACTATTTTCCTCTCACTTCTACCATGTTACTTTTTTTTCAGATAAGAAGCTTTAGGATAAGAAGAGCCACAAATTGTTTTAATTAAATGTATAAATCACATTTTACTTTTCATAATGAGCACTCAATAAATGTGGGCCTTTGATGTTAATGACTTCAGAATTATTTTCTACTGGCTTGAGTAGTAAACCAAGACTATGAAATACAGCTAAATAGTCTCAACTATAACATTAAAAACCTGATCTTTATGAATCACTGAAGCTTTGTCACATTTTTAAATATATTCTATACTTTGGACTAATTTCCTTAAACACTACTCATTAGTTTAAAGGAACACCTATGCCAAATTTAGTTTGTTTTTCAGCCTTTAAAGCTGGGATGATGCTAGGCAAAAAAAGAAAACAAAATGGGTTTGAGGGTCTATGTAAAGCTTAATCAGGACAAAGGTGACATTAAGAGTGAAATTAAAGCAACCTTTTCCTATCTTACAAATAACAGTTTCCTGTCCATTATATGAAATGATATATGTGAACACACTTTGTACACACCTATAAATCTCTACAGAAAGTAAACTATTCCTGTGTTCTACCTTACAAAGTCCTGCCTAAGCACTTAATCTCTAAATAAAGATTTTCAATTCAACATAAAAGCTTGGTATATTTCCTTTGCTATGAGTATTAATAGGTCTCTTATAGAAAATAATTAAAACTAGAGGCCTAAAATCATACCGCACACACAATACAGAGTTACAACATTGCCTTGTGCTTTCTTTTGGTCTTGCAATTTATCTGTTACTTATTTATTCAACTTATCCCACATGTAGACTTTAAATCCATATATGGGTATGTATCCCTTCAGGTTTAATTCAACAACTACTCAAAAGAATACATATGAATGGCCATTAGAATTGAAGACACATGTTTAACTGAATTAGACTCATAAGTGGTAATGCCACAGACCTCTCCTACAGACAAACTGAGACTAACTATGTCAACAGAAAAAAAAGTGCATCTCGAAAACGTTATGCCCCCTGGAGTTCAGTATGTGAGTGCCAAGGAAACAGATCAATGTGTTTTTTATCTTATATATATAAAAAGCAGAAAAACACAAAACTTCTAAATTGTTATATTAATCAATTAGTGCATATATATATATATAATTATGATCCACAAATAAAAATCTGACAGGTAGAGCAATACATTATGCAAGATGGTGAGCCAGATCTGGCTTAATATTTTTATAAAAAATATACATTTATTATAAAACACACTTTTGCTAAATTTAAAAACACACCCCAAAGCCACAAAATAAAAATACTTATATTGAGTTGCTACGGGGTGAATTTTTAAGACATTTTATTAATTTATAGAAATTTAAAATGCTAAGAGTTTTAAATTCATTGTTGAAACACAGTGTTATTTATACAATAAATAGCATCATATATTGAAAAATTATCATCTTGCATTTTAAGCCCTGACTCAAATTTTTCTCTGCATCTTAGAAGTGCTAAATTATCCCCTTGAAGAGAAGAAAATGATCTTGAAACATTTTAGGAATTAAAAAAATGACTAAGTTATATGTTTGTCTAAGAAAGAAAGTACTCTGTTTCAGTAACCACCAACTTTACTCTGACTTGTAACAATTAATCTTGGAAAATATTTCTCATTCACGTTTTATACATAGTAAGCTGAAATAGCATGTGGACCTGAAACAGCATGAGTGGGAGACTGCTAGAAGAAAAGGAGAAAAGAACTGTGATAAATGCACACACACACATGCATACTTTTTTTTTTGGTAAATTGGCATTGCATCCTATGATCTTACTAAACTTACTTGTTCATTCTAGTAACTATTTTAGATTCCTTAAGATTTTCTATGGATATGATCATGTTTCCTGCAAATAAACATAATTTTACTTCTTCCTTTCCTACCTACTTCCCTTTCATTTTTAATTTAATTTTATTCTATTTCTTATTTATTTTGCTTATTGTAGTGGCTAGGATCTCCAGTGCAATGCTGAATGTAAGTGGTTAGAATGGACATCCCCTGATAATGGGGAGAAAATATACAGTCTTTCGAAATTAAGAATGATGTTAACCATAGGTTTTTTGCGGATGCCCATTAACAGGTTGAGGTAGTTATGGCTATTCCCAGTTTGCTGACAGTCTGTACCATAATGAATGTTGCATTTTTTCAAGTTATTTTTTCTGCATCTTATTGACATTATCATATAGTTTTTCTCTTTCGCTTGTTTCATGTGGCAAATGACACTAATAGATGTTTTGAATATTTAGCCATCCTGGCACTCTTGCGATAAACTCTTTTTGGTTGTAATGTATTATCCTTTTTATATATTGCTCAACTTGACTTGCTAATATTTGTTAAGGATTTTAGTATCTATGTTCACGTGGAATTATAACGTAGTTTTGGTTTTTTTCTTGTAATGAATTTATTTGTTTTTGATATCAGGACCATGCTGGCCTTATAAAAACTATTGGGGAGTATTCTCTCCTTTAAAATTACTGAAAGAATTTGTAGTACTTCGTCCTTAGATGTTTGACAAAATTCACCAATGAAGCCATTTGGGCCTGGAATTTTCTATGTGAGAGAAATATTAACTATAAATTCAATTATACCATATACAGGGCTCCATATGTTTTAAACCTTTTTCTTTAACTAGGTTGTTAATATGTATCTTTTAAGGAATTTGTTCCCTTCATCTAAGGTTGTAAACTTCCTTGACATAAAGTGTATCGAATATTTCCTTATTATCATTTTAATTTCAAAGAAATTGTAGTGATGTTTCCCTTTCATTAATAATTTGTATTCTCTCTTTTTCTTTGATCAGCCTAGCTAGAGATATATCAATTTTATTGTTCATCCCAGAAAATTTATTTTTCTCCACTGCTTTTTTAAAAATTTCATTGATCTTTGTCATTATCTGTATTATTTTCCTTCTTCTACATATTTTTGCTGCAATCTTCTCTTCTTTTTCTAATTTAGGATGAACCCATCCTCTTTCCTAACATAAGTATTTAATGCTATAAACTTCCCCATAAGCATTGTTTTAGCTACATCCCACATGTTTTGACATACTGTCTTCTCATTTTCATTCAATTTAAATATTTTGTAAAATCTTTTGTGATTTCTTCAACTCATCTTATTTAGTAGTCTCTTGTTTTATTTCCAAATTTAAAATAATTTTAGCTATGTTTTTGTGATTGATTTCCATTAAATCCAGTCTTGCCAAAGAACACCCAGTATATCTGCAGTTATTCTAAATTTGTTGAGACTAATTAAATGGCCCAGCATATAATCTATCTTGATAGCCATTTTATGTATACTAGGTATAAAATTTTCCGTCTCCATTAAGTCAAGTGAGTTCATGGGATTGTTCTGCTTATCCTTTTTTTTCCTTCTTTTTGATTTTCTCTCTGCTTGTTCTACCAATTACTGAGGAGTGAAGATTAGAAGAAAAAACAATAGAGTCTAACAATTACCAGGAGTTGATTGCTATGGATGTGGGAAAATACACAGCTGGATAAAGTATTATACTCACCATGAAAAACAATCTGATAATATTTAATATAATGAAGATGTGTATCTTCACAAACCAAAATCCTACTAATAGGTATTTATCCAAGGGAAACTCGTACACATGTACACATTAGACTTAAAAAAGAATGGTCATCATTATATTGCTTGTAATTCCAAAAATCAAGAAAAGTAGAAAAAATAAACATCCATCAATAGGATAATAAATAAACTGTGCTGCATTCAAATAAATAAACATTGCAGTTTAAAGGGTGGACTAGAACTGCATGCATCAACTTGAACAAATCTGAGAAATACAGTTTTAATTTTAAAAGGCAAGTTCTAGAAAGATTTGTACAGATTGATTCAATACATGCCAATTTTAAAAATACAAAACAATGTTATATATATTTTTATGCATGCATACATACATACATAATAAGATTATAAAAATATGGATGGAAAATATATATACAGATTTCAGAATAGTTGGTACATCTGGGGACTCAGAAAAAATTGATTGCGGAGGAGTACCACGAGGGCTTCAACATGATGTGCAAAATGTAAAATAAATATCTTAAGCAAAAATGGTAAAATATTAATATTCATGAAATCTGGGTGTTAGCTGTATTAATATCTATGCTTTTTGTGTGCACTTGAATAGTTTTGTAATTAGAGATCAGGGTATAGTTTTTAATGACTAAAAGAGTAATGGAAAAATGTGAAAAGATTATGAGCATGTAATGCACAGAAGAAGAAATGCAAATTATGGAAAGTAATATGAAAAGTTCATAAAATATATTTGAATTTTAATAAGTGTTAACATTCACTATGGATAAAGATATGAGGAAAGGAGCACTCTTAGGTATAGTTAGTGAGAGTGTACTATGTAGTGGTCTAGCATTTTTGGAAGGCAGTTTGGCAGAATATATCAAAATTTTAATAATGCAAGACCTGTGTCCCCTCCTCTCTTAAAGATAACATTTCCATGAATACTTCTTGCAGACACAGTCATACAAGTATGCAAGGATCTATGTAACAGGTGGTATATTGTAAAAGTATTGTTACTTGTGTTAGTGTAAAAATGGCACCAACCTAAAAGCCTAGCAATATGGAAATCTTTCTTCACGGCCACTCCCATGCACAACTGCTGCAAGAGCTACCCATAATGTAATTCATGTGAAGAGCACCTTAGAGAATTTTGCTGTGCATATGTCCACCTTCATGCAGTAGGTTTGACGCCATGTGCCAGGCCCTTCTCTAAATTAGTAGTTCTCAATTGGATGTGATTGTGCCCCCTCCTTCCCCCACACACATACCCTGGGGGGAAATTTGACAATGTCTAGACACATTTTGGGCTGTCATAACTGGGCATCTAGGGGCAGAGACCACAGGTGCTGTTAAATATCCTACAGTGCACAGTACAGTCCCCCACAACAATTATCCTACCCCAAATGTCATTAGTACTGAGGCTGAGAAACTCTGCTCTGGAGTAATACTTGCATTATTTCTCTAATTTGAACTACAACTAAATGCAGTAGGAAACATTTTTCTGTATTTTAAATATGAAGAAACAGAGCCTCAGAGAGATTAAATATCTTATCCCAAGTAACAAAGCTAATAGAAGGAAGAGCTCCTTGCTCTTCACCAAGATGTTATATTGCCAGTCTAAATAAACTATTGTGCTTTCATATGATGGATTATTATATAGCTGCTTAAAAAAGTAGATTTATAAAAATAGCATGAAATGATATTCAGGGCATTTGGAGAAGATATTTGTAATATATATAGCTAATAAAAGATTAGTATCCAAATTGTATAAAGATCTCCTTCAAGTCAATAAACGAGTACTAAGAGATATAGAAGACACATAATATATAATCCAGTTTATATTATATAAGCTAAATTATATGTATGCAAAGATCACAAATATTATTTACCTATGACCCTATACACCAAAAAAATCATAAGAATGGAATTATCCTAAAAGGGTAATTTTCATAAGTATTCATTGAGAAAATCTTAACACAAAAATAATTGAAGAAAAATTTGCAATGGTACACAGCATATGTTGATAGTGTGACCTCCAGAAATGTGAATAAGAGGTTGGTAATAAATGGGAGCGGTTAGCAGGGCTGGTAATGTGCAGTGATGGTGATGCCATGGAGCATCACTGATAACACAAGAATTATGACAGTTCTTGGTATTTACAGGTTCTCTTGAAATGTAAACAAGTGCTTAATGCACTTCACTGAATTTGGCAAATATATACATGAAATGATGAACATCTTTTTAGATCATTGATTTGGATAATTAATTTAGGTAATTAAGTTGAAATTAAATAATTAGATTTTAAAATAATTTGATTTGATTTTAGATAATTTGATTTAGGATAATTAATTTGGGAATTAAGAAATCTATTTTCAGGAAGTTCCCTTAATTTGGAGAAAAATAGGTACAAATATTCTGCATGAAATATCGTCTATTACATGTGTATGGAACAGCAAAAAACAAAGGGGAGGTTTAATTGAAATTGACTTCTAAAAAGGGAATCTGGTTGAGTGGAAGGCCCTTTGTTTTCCTATATACCTTGATGGCTTTGATATGGAAAGTATGTTGGGTGAGAGAAACGGAGAGGTGGACAGTTCTCCATAATAAAGAGTGAAGAATTCAGAACATCTGGAAACAATCCTGACATAAAAAGGGGGAGCCAGATGCACAGGCAAGGAAGCATGGCAGACAATGGGGTGCTAGAAGGCTGAGGTCCTATAATGTATCTCATTTCCACAGTGCCCTAAGTCTTTATCAAGATTTCCTAGGATTCTTGGAATGACTGGTGTGAATATATTTTGGGGGGAAGCAATGAAGCAGTTAAATGTTCTATACAAGTCAATATGGAGAACACAGAGGCAGCACATACAGACGCAGAGCAAGGGAAAGAGCCCAGAAATGATGCCCATTCTTTATTCCTTCTTACCCCAAATTTGGACAGAAATCTTTAGTCAAAGCCTTAGACCCTCATAGACCAGAAAATGTGAGACTTCCAAGGAATTTTCTGGAGATCTTAAGGACAGAGAAGCCCTCAGCTAACACCTACACCACATCTATATATAGCATGTATACAGATCTCTATGAAAACACATCAAACTGCTATCTAAAGTAACCCCTAGAGAAGGTTTGGGGATTGGGAATTCTGTCTTTATACATTCATTTCTGTGTAAATGTATTACTAGTTCACAACAAATAATCATCAAGGTTTTGACTCTTAAAAAGAACTATAAGACTATATGAAATGTGGGCTCAACAACCTGAGACTGCATCACCTAAGCATTGTCTAGGTTAAGAAAGGTAACAGTTTCACAGTAACTTCTATCAGACTATACCTGGACCACCAGGCTCAGAAAAACAGGGAATTGTTAAGGACACTGTGGTGTTTATCCCGGGAGCAAGAGAGTGGCAATCAGAAGGTGGCTAGGATGTCAAAGGTGAAAGACCAGATGTTGCTTTTAGTCTGTTATGGCAAATATATGCAGTCATGTAACATTCACTGCAATCATTATATAGAATTCTTCTCTCAGCTCCAAAAGTTCCCTGTGCTCCTTTGTAATCAATTCCTTTCCCTCATTATCTGGTCTTTTGTCAACCACTGATCCATAGTTGGTCTTTCCTAGAATCTCATACAAATGGAACCAAACAATATGTAGATTTTTATGTGTGTTTAGCTTCCATCATTTGTCCATTTGTGAAATGTATTAGTAGTTTGTTTGCTGAGTAGTATTCCATTGCATGAATATACCACAATATTGTTTATTTTCCAGTTTAGGGATATTGTGAATAAATCTGCTACGAACATTTGAGAATCATGTGGATATCTGTTTATATTTCTTCCCTAACAACTAATAATATTAATGATCTTTTTCATGACCTTATTTTCCATCTGAATAACTTCTTTAGTGAACTGTCTGCTCAAACATTTTGTCCAATTTTTATGATATTATCTGCCTTATTATTAATGAAGGAAGTTCTTTATATATTCTGGTAACAAGTGCTTTATCAGCTATATCTTTTTTCTAAGTTAATAGTTTATTCTTTTTATTATTGTAAAAGCAACACCTGTTCATTTTAGAAAATTGAAAAAACACAGATAAATCAAAAGAACAAAGTATGATCCCTGTCTAATGCCATTGCCCACACATAATCACTGACGACATTTTTGAGCTTGGGATTAAAATGTGATCATATCAGCCTCCCTCTTACATTAGTAAAACTAGTATCTCCGCCTTGGGCCTCCCCTCCTTACATCCCTGGGGTTTACTCAGACTGCAGAAGTCAACCAGGTCCAAAAGTCAAGCCGGGTAAAAACTCCAAAGCCACTGCACAGGTTGATGGGGTGTCCCTCAACTGGATTCGGGCTTGCAGCTCTGTTAGTTCACATGCAACTTTAGCCCTTTCCCCCAACGCTTGATAATATGTCAGGGTCAGTGTCCATAGCGGCTGTTATCCCTATTCTCATGTGTTTTGGGATTTGACGTGGCACAGTGACTCAACTTTGGAGGCAGCTTCCCGCAGCAGGGTTGGGGCTCCAGGTTGCCGTGAGTCGCAGGGACCTGCTCTTGATTTACACAGGGCCTGGGGAGGTGGCTGGACCTCCGTTTATCAGACATATCTTTTGCAAATTTTCCTCCCACTCTTTGCATTACATTTTTTATTTTTTATGTCAGTGTAATTTGAAATGGGAAAGGTTTTAATAATTAAGATGTCCAAATTATCAATTTTTTTTCTTTTAAGGTTATAGCTTTGTGTCCTACCTAAAGTATTTTTGGGTTATGACAAAGTAGTGAAGATTTTCTCCTAATGCTTTATGATCCATTCAAATTAATGTTTGTGGCTAGTGTGAGGTAGGTGCCAAGATTCATGCTTCCCATATGAGAATGTCTGATTCTTCCAGCACCATTTGTCAAAGACAAGAATTTCTCCATTGGATTATACTGATAACTTTACTGAAAATCAACTAGCCATATTTGAGTAGATCTACTTCTGGAATCTCTCTTATGCTCCCTATGTCTCTTTGTGCCAATCAGGGGTGGGGAACCTGCGGCCTTGGGGGTACATATGGCCTTCTGAATCCTTGAGTGCGGCCTTTTGACTCAATCCAAATTTTACAGAACAAATCCTTTTAATAAAGTTTGGGTTCGGCCAAGGAGCTGCCCTTGGGGATCTGGAGGGCCACATGTGGCTTTGAGGCCTCAGTTCTCCATATTCTTTTCAAAATTATTTTGGCTTTTCTAAGTACCCTGCAATTCTATAAATATTAAAATAAGTTTGGCAATTTCTACCCCAAAAGTCTGTTTTTCTAAAAAATTATGAGTACATCAAATCTGTAAGTAAATTTAGAAACTGACATCTTAAAATTGAGTTTTCTGATTCATGAGCTCTGTGTATATCTCCATTTATTTAAGTATTCTTTAATTTCTGTCAGTAATACTTATAATTTTCAATATACAGGTACAGGATATACCTTGTTAAGTTTATGTCTAAGTATTTCACATTTTTGATAGGATTGTAAATGGCATTTTTTGCTAAACTCACTTCTTAGTTTTAGTGGGATTGTCTAATATAGACCATCACATTATCTGTGAATAAAGACAGCTTTCCTTCTTCATTTACAATCTGAATGCCTTTTATTTATTTTCTTGCCTTAGTAATTTTTTTTCCTTCTAGAAGCAATGATGATATTGGACCATGGCAGGCACATTTTACCAGAATTCCCTCTACTGTGTGGTAATTTCTTACTTTAAAATTTTAAACATACTAATACAAGACAAGAACTAGAAAGAGAGAGAGAAGATAGATTATATTTAAAATAAAAATCAGCAAAATTTTACTACTTCAAATTCTACTATTTCTATTCCTGTATCTATTCCATGTCAATTTCCACCCCATACCATGGATCAAAGAATTAAAATGATGTGAATGTGTTGTATATGTCTGACAAATAAAACTGAAGTAACAAAATAGATTCATCATATACACAAACATATACACACAGATGTGCATGCACATACACATATGGATTTGAATTTCACTTCCAGGCCTGGCCAGCTGCCTGACTTGGGTGACTTATTCAATCTCCCTGAGCTTCACCATTCTTATGTATAAAATTTGTGAAAGCATGTATCTTATGGGTTTCTGTGAAAATTAGCCATATCTTATGGCAATATGAGTATGGCATATAGTAGTGCTCAATAAATACTGGCTATTATAGTTCAGACCTCAAGTCTTTGTTTTTCAAAATGAATGCAAATAGACACAACAGCAACTCCATTTGCTGATTTTCCTTTATTAATCTGATAAAAAAAAAAAGCAGAGGTGTCACTTACTACATGTCCTTGAAGGGATGATTAGGGAAAGAATCTGGTACTAGATATGTTTCTTGTCATTTACTATCTATCACTGCCATGGCACAGAAAGCTATTCTTATATTTTTACACATATAATTTTTATTAGCACTTTCAAAATATATAAGAGTATCCCAAATTATTAAAAGGTAAAGTAGGCATATCCAAACCAGATTTGTGCTAAGGAAGTAATGCTAACTTAGAGGTTATTATTTTATTTCCAAAATCATCACAATAGATTTCCCTTATACAGCAACATCCTATAGGCTCTTAAAATATAATTTTATTTATAAAAACTAGACTTACACCTAAGCAGTTTTTGGAGCAGGCCACTTGTTTTCTAAAAAGTGTGTAGCCATACTATATTTGAAAGAATTTGTAAATGCAGTTTATAAAATACTCTAAAAACCTCTGTTATAATCATGATCGTAACCATTTATAACAATATTATTGTGGTAGTTCTCCACTCTTTTCTCTTTCACTTATATTGTGTTTTTTAACTCTCTAAGACTAATTTATTGAAATCCACTTCAGAATAACAGGAACAGAAGGGGACATAAGCACCGAACATAGGACTGAATGTGTATCTTCTGGAGGTAATACAAAGAAACGAGAGAAGGATTAAGTAGACAGTTGATTATGCAGTTCCAATATAGAGTCTGATGTATTCTCTTACAAGCCTATACTGAGGTATTAATAGGCTCAAAACACGAACACATAAGACTATGTGACCAAGGAGTCAAAAATTGGACACTGGACACTTGTGGAGATTCCACAGCCAAAGGCAAGAGCAGCCAAGTTATTAGAACACTTACTAAAATACTACAACTGAGCTAACTATAGGCAAATGCTCTGGAGACCGTTTAAACCACATTAATGTGTGGTGTTAGGCTATCCCCAAGGACACTTTAGTATGTTATGCCAAAGTATTTCAAAGGGAAATAGAGTTTCCATATTCTTAAACGTAAAACACACTCTAAATGCTCATCAGTGGATTTACTTTTCCTCTTTTATCTTTCTACCCACTAACCCCTTTATGATTCTACCTCCCTCATAGGAAGGTTATGTCAATTCACACAAATTACATAAACTCTTGAAGCCTGACAAGAAAAAGAAACACTAGAAACTGAAAATGCAAAGTAAACAATCTTGGGAATTAAATTAGTAATGAAATCTATTTCTTTAATTTACCGTTTCACCAGCTAAGATTTGGACCTGACCTCCAGTGATATTTGTATGCCTTATCCGTTTTCCTCTGACCATACCAAAGCATCTCTCCTAATAGAATTCTTGAGAATAGTTTCCTCCTTTAAAGCTAAGATTGAATATAAGATTTACAGGAATAAAAAATTGGTTTAATCCTGAGCTACAGTCAACATAAGTGAAGAAATTCAAGCATATTAAAAAAAATTATAAATCTTTACTGTGCATATCACCACACATTATTATTCAAACCAAAGACTTAGATATAATCAGACAGCATTTCCTTTTACTTCCTTAGCCAAGTTTTTCCAGAACAGTTGCAACTAGACCTTCATAAATGTTCACTTACTAAAATGACAGTGAATCCATATTTGCTTTCATATCAAATTTCATCAGTTCCAAGATGTCATCAGTGTTATCACACACCACCATATAAAAGCTCCTAAAATGAGGAAATTTCTTATTGGAATTAACTAAATACATTACTTCTATCCTTTACTAGTCTTCTTTATATCATTAATAAATTAATGCTTAATAGGTTAACTAAGGGTTTTTATTTCCCTAACATTTTCTCAAGCATAATTTCTGTATTCTAGAGATACCTTTCAAAGCTCACATTACCAGAGAAAGCACATTGCTTTGGTTTTTATTGGTTTATTAAGTATGAAATGTCCAATTTCCTTAAGTATTAAGTTTGACAGTTGATATCTCTGACATTTCACTTTGACACTTCTTGTTTTATGTACTGTACTGGAATCCTTAGTTCTGTTTAAATAAACACATAATAATTTGGATACAAGTTCACATTTAGAGAACAACTCTAAATGTTTGTGAGTGAAATCCACTTCCTGAAAAAGTTGATTTGGATTTTGTTAGTTTGTCTATTCAATTGTTTACTTGATTTGAACGCTGACTCTAATAATTTTAGTCTTTTTTAGCAGTAGAACTGAAACAATAGTGGAGTCCAATACCTGGGTTCATGTCCTAATCCTGCAAAGACATTAATTCATTGTGTGACTTTTTATCTTATGTTCCTTATATCTATGCCTCAAAATGAGTGGCCTGGATTACTTGTTCTCATAAACGCTTTATGAAATTTAAATCTTGTCAATAGTTTGAAATTGTCCATTTTAAATATTATTAATGGGCTATCGGTAGCTAATTTTGTTCTTTGTTAATCAACAGCGTGTTCAAAAATATACCCTGACTATTGCTCTAGGTAATAATCACTTTTACAGAGCAAAAAGAGCTTTTGCATGGATTAAGATGAAATCTCTTCCAAAATTGAATTTTGGATTAAGCATAAGCCCTATCAAAGGCCCAGCAGGCTCTTGGCAGATACTGACAATCTGATCCTAAAATTTATACAGAAATATAAAGGATCCAGAATAGCCAAAATAATTTTGATAAAAGAAAATAAAAGTTGAGGGACTTAAATTTCCAAAATTCAAAAAATATTATACAGCTACATAAATCAATACAGTATGGTTGCCTGGGGTTAGGAATAGGAACGGAGTGACTGCAAATCAGTATGAGGGACCCTTTGAGTTGACGGAAATGTTCTAAAACTAAATTGTGGTGATGGTTATACAATTCTGAAAATATACTAAAAACCATTGAATTGTACACTTAAAATGGGTAAATTTCATGGTATGGAAATCACACTTCAAAAAAGATGTCAGAAAAAGAGTATTCACAATATCCTTTATAATTTTTTACATTTTAAATAATGATTTACCCTAGGTAAATCAGTCGGATATATCCATGAATGTATCTTACTAATGAGAAATATTTAAGCTGCATTTGGAAAAATTTCTACATAGGAACTTTCGTCTTAAGATATTAATTCAATGCTTTTCAAAACATTACTAAATAGAAGCACTTATTTTGAACTAACAAAATTTTAATTGGAAATCTATGGAGAAATTATCCATGTTAGTAGACAAAATGTGGCACTAAATAATTAAATTTGTAAAAAGACAGCTAGTTCCACAATGAATTACTCAGACTTTATACTATGTTAATTATATGTATATACAAGTGTTATTTCCATAATGAACTACTCAGTCTTTCTATTTTGCTGTAATAAAATTTTAAAGCTCTACTTACTTTATCTGCAAGGATACAATCAGAGTCAAACAATACAAAGTCCCTAGATATGTTATTATATATATGTCAGTAGCTTAATTGCCTATCTATAAATTTAGCAAACTAAAATATTTGCTGGCAATATAATAATTTTATAATGGAAATGTACTTATCACAATTTAGTTGCTATTACACGCATTCAAATCCAAATTATAATAGAGATAGACCAAATGCACTAATCTGACTAGATGATATAATTACCCACCTGTCCACTGCTCTTAGCATGTTAATTTTTTTTGCTGTTAATTCTAATGAGTTTTACAGGACACTGATATCCAAATACTTGGAATGTGATTGAGTAGTTAAAATTTGCTATTTTGTTTCTGCCATTTGAGATAGCTTACCATTTAATTTGTATGCATTTCCAAGGTCCTCTTTCCAAGATCCTCTTAACCTGACTACACCGCACTGCTATTCCAGTGTAGATACCTCTCATAAAGAGTTTACAATTTTCTCTTCATCACTGATTTTCTAATATTCCACTACAATGTGCCTCAGTCTTTCCTTATCCACATCTGAATTTGGTGGTATATTAGGTACCTTTCAATCTGAAGGTAAGTTTCTTCCTTTATATCTGATAAATTTTATTTTATTACAACTATTTTGAAACAGCTGGAGTAATTCTCCTGATAATTTAGCTCTATTTAATACTTCCAGATTCTAGAGTGGGAAGCAGATTTCAACTTTTGTATAGCTTTTCATCTAAAGAGTAGGAAAACATTCATACTGGAATTAATGTTCCATTATGTTATCTTCCAACTAGTTCACATTTATAGCCTGTTGATTAATAGCTTGAAATCTATAAAATCCTTTCTAGCTCAATGACATTTGAGTGGGTTCCTGGGAGGATGTTAGAAGATAAGTTTTGGTGGATGCAAATCGAGTGTTTAAGGATCCTCAGCTTTGTCACTTTCAGAGCCACTAGAGTGGCTGCTCTCAAATTTTAGCTTTCATAAGAATTACTTTGGATTCATGTTAAATATGTTCCTTAGGTTTGAGGCTCAATCTGGGATTTTGATTTTTAATGGAGAATATCCAACTACCTCTACATCACCAAGTCCCTCCCTCTGCCCACTGCCATGATTTTGATATTGGTGTCTACACTCCACACTTTAAGAAACAGGACATCAAGAAGCATGGTCAAGGGGCTGATGATGTAGGCTCACTGCAGAAGTGGCCTTATTTTAGGTGAAGCCAGGCTGAGGCTAGAGAACTAAAAACAAATTGGGGCAAGTATCCTTATGTTTATCCTTTGAATGTGCTTATTAAGGAAAAAAATATGGTTAGACCTCATTTTTTTAATGGAAAGCAATAGGAAAGCATAAATATGTAATAACACCAAAATTGGCCTGGCCTCATCAGTTCCATCTCCTGATCATCTGAGTTAAGGTCTAAATAGTTAATAATTTATTACAGATATATGCACATTAATTATGAAATGAAATCAAGTTTCTCTTGCTGGAAAAGGCAAGTACTAAACTATCAAATCCCCAAGGTCCTTCCCAACACTACCATGTAATAATTCTGTGAAAATATCTGGGTAGCATTGGAATGGCTGAGCTCCCATTTTCTCACTTCTCTCAGTCTAGGGCTTGGCAAAAGAATAATGATGAGATGGAGACAAGATGATGTGCTCACTATAGTTGTACCCTAAATGCACTCTGCATCAAGTTATGGTTCTCACTTGGCTAAGGGAATCTTAAAACTTTCTTTCGGGAAACCCTCAAATCAAAATTCAAGAGGGACAACTGGTTGTCCCATTGCCCCAAAACATGTCAGGATTACTTCCCTAATTTAATATATATCCCATCTATTGGGAACCTGGAATTCCTCTGATTATTCCTTATTTTGCAAATGCAAAGACCTAAAACCATCTGGAATAAAAATGTAATTGCAATTAAGCATAAACATTCAATTGCGCATGAACTCAATAAAAAATGTGCTCTATTTTAGTGTTCCATAAAAAATATTTTCAGACTCCTATACAGAATTGTGTTATTTAAAAAAAGTATAATATGCTCGTGATTCAGTTAATAAACCTCAAATAAATAAATGCAAACTTATTTATTATTAAATAGACAAAATTGCTTCTCACAAAATTGGTTCATGACTGAATTCTCTCAGGAAACTAAGATATAGATTAATATATGATTAAACAGTTTATTAACTTTTAATATACAAAGTAGCTTATTCCATCAGCATGATGATTCTGTTTACTAGAATTCACTATATGGCTTCCTTAAATGAGACTGGAGTATCTACATATTGCTCCACTTTAAATACAGAAATGTCTCCCACGTGTTACTGTATTATCCATGCCATTCTAAATGTTGAACTGGAAAACCACAGAATGCCTTTAAGAGATGTTCACTTAAATACCAGTTATTTCACTAGTGAGGAGACACTGAGCACTTAATATTAATAAATCAAAGAACTGTGATAAAATCTGGGAGCATAAGAAGTTGAGACAGAGAAACAGTTTCTTCAAGGTATCATAAATACCTTGAAGGAAGAAACTATTTCATTTGTCTTTTTGTTCTCTGGGACGTCATCACAATATATAGATGTGACTAGTCCATTACTGATGAATATTTCGAGCATTCTGAATGCTTCAACGAAGAGGCTTATAGATAAATCTCCTGTACATATATGGTTATTTCTCTAAAATTAACACCGACAAGAAGAATTGCTGAAGAGAAGGGCAAGAACATTTAACATTTTAATAGATACTGTACAAAACACTCTTTCCTTTTACTCTCCTACAACGTGTAAAATTAAGTGTTCCCCAACCACGTCCACTAGATATTCTCAATCTGCATAATTTGTGCCAATCTTATGAACCAAAAATGATATTTGAGAAAATTTGCTTTTCCTACCTTACCAATAATTTTGAAAAAATTGTGAAGTTTTATTTGATTTTTTGTCCTTTTCAGCATAAATACTAAGAAGTTAACTGTTTATCTCTGGATGGTAAGATTATAGACTTATTTTACATATTTTTAAACTTTCTATACTCCGCATGTATTATTTTGTAATTAACATTTGTCCTTTAAGAATACTAATATATAAAGAGCTCTGGAATTAGAAATTTTAAAAAATCTAATAGAAAAATAAATAAAAGATATAAACAGAATATCTACGGAAAAAGAAATTAGAATAAAAAATATAAAAGATGTCAACCTCACCAGCAACAACAAAAAACACAAATGAAAACTATATTGAGATAACATTTTTTGCCTATTAGATTTCACAAAAATCAAAACTTTTAATAATAACACCCACACTAGTAACAGGACAAGGGAAAGACAGACCCTCATGCTCTCCTAGGCTGAGAGTATAAAGTGGCATAATCTGTGTGAGGTGCAATAAGGCAATATTTCCCCAAATTACCAATACACATGCCCTTTGACACAGATACACATTGCACAGGCAAAACAGCCTATCTACAAAGTCCTATATATTTACCACTGTTCATAATAGGAAAATATTGGATTCAATCAAATGTCCATTAATGCCAAACTGATTAAGTAGATTATGGCACACACTTGCAATCAGATAAAACAGAACTTCTGAAAAAGAAAGAAATGTCTTTGCGTACTCATGTGATAATCTCACGTGTGTGTGTGTATGTGTGTGTGTATGTATGTAAACGGTATGAGTTTTAAAAAGATATAAACTTATATACACATATTTATTTGTTTATGCATCAACTACCTCCAGATCATACACCAGAAACAGATAACCCTGGTTACCTCTGGGAAAGAACACTGAGTAATAAATGAGGAATAGGTGTTGGAGGAAGACTTCACTGCATACATTTTTGGAAGTTGTTTGTGGTAAAGTTTGAGTGCTCATAATTTTGAAAATGATTTTATTATGGCCTCAGATTTGAATGGTATTTTGGCTGAGTATATAATGCAGGATTCAAAATGACTTTTCCCCGAACACTGAAGCTACCTGATCCTCTGGCATCCAGTATGACTGATTTGATCCTCTAAAGTCAATCTGATTCTCATCCCACTGTAGATTATCTCTCCTTTATTAAATTTGTAGGCTTTGATTCTCATCCCACTGTAGATTATCTCTCCTTTATTAAATTTGTAGGCTTTTCTCTTTCTCTTTAATTTTCTAATATATTGCCACAATGTGTCTAGGTTTGGGTCTCTCTTTATTTATGCCATGCTGAGTTGGTGGTTGGTCCTCCAATCTGAAGGTTTGTGTTTTATCTTTGATAAATTTGGTTCTGATACCAAAATGGGGTCTCTTAACCTGTACCCAACCAACTTTGGTTACATCAACCAATTCGACTTGAATCATTGACTTAACACTCTACACATCATCTGGAAAATACGTCAATGAGGCACAGACCATGTGGAACGGTCATAGCTAGTAGAATCTCCCTTGTCTTTCTGCACATAACTATTTCCACCAGGCAGCCTGTATGTTTACCAACATTCAGCCATATTTGTTTACACACATGTAGGCAGGACATTTTGTAATTACACAATTTAATCAAACACTAAATATTAAAGCTAGTGAAATATGAGTGAAAAATATATCTTTGTTTCTATGAAAACTTTGGAAAATAAGAAAAGCAAGTTGCTAAAAAAAATTGCTCTAATTTTATTTGACACAAGACAACTGTAAATGAGATGAAAATTTTTAAAATCCATTATTCAACACATAAACTGCTTTGTGTTTGTCTTATTTTTAATTCCAGATACAAAAACCTATGTTGAAAATTGGTTTTGGTGTATGCTGAGTAAGGCTCACGTGGAATACCATTTATCTGATCCACACTCAAAGAAGTAGTAAGTACATCCAAAGCTTGGCAGACAGGTAGGATATAATTGCCTGCATTTTAAAAATTCTATCTTTTAATTAATTAAAAAAATAATAATTCCTATTAAAGAAATTTTGGATCTATACCTATGACTCATGGCTTACAACTGCTCTTTCAGATTTTGTATTCATTTGTCCTTTGTATTATGTTCTGGGATAATTTCTGCATTTGATCTTCCAGGTCACAAATTTACCTATCAGCTCATCAGCTCATCTATTGAGTTTTTAATTCTAATGATCATACAATTTCAATTCTATCATATCTAATCATTTTAATGGATAGCAAATTGTTTCTATTTTTTTTAATTTGTTTTTTCCATGAATATATATCTGCTATCATACTTCTGGGCAATGTAGTTCTGTTAAAGTGTTCTATTTACTCTATTAATTTTGTTGCTTCATGTATTAATGAGCCAGACTTTGAGACTCTCCTTTATGTCTTTAATTTTCTTCAAAATGTGATATTATTGGGTGTCAGCTCATCTTTTGTGGTTTCCTGGCTCACCTATCTGTTGTAAGTTGCAATTATACTGCTTGGCATAATTGGATATAAGAAAAAGCAAATCCTACTGTTGTTCTAGGGTCCCCTTTTGCTCACTGCATTCCCTTTCCCTGTATGTACAGCAGCACTTCTGGCTATAGCTTCCGCCATTCACAGATATTTTCTAATGTCTATATGTTTCCATTAATTCAAGCCAAACTGTTTTCAGTCTTTCAGGAGATATTCAAAGTATCTGATATACTGATGTCATTCTCTTGTAATACTGATTTTGATTTATTTAAAATATCTTTTCTATCATTCCTGAAATTTGACTTGAATGAAAAAAGTAGATGTATTAGGTCAGTCTGCAGTCTTAATTTTTTCATTTGGATATTGACTCCACTTGTACCTCTGTTCCCCTTGTCATGCACTCCCCCTCGCCTGTCCCTGCCCTGACACCTGCTTTCACACTGGTAACTGATACTGTGCCTTGTCCAAGGAGAGGCCCTGAAATATTTAATTGTTCAAAACTTGCCACAGCACAGAATACTTTGGTGCAAGTAAGAGGGCAAACTGCACACACACACACAAAACTGAATTTACACACGGCTCCATATTCTGTATCAAAAGCTAATCAAAATGACTACTGTATAAAACTCTTAATTTAAGTCGGTAAAGGTAGTATTATTGACAGTTTCAATATCCACACCTCATCATCCTGAAAAAACAATCTAATTAGTTAGCCATTGCAATATTCCATCAAAAAAGAACCATAGGTAAGGTATGTACTCATTTAGCTTACTTTGGCCCAGTGTTTATGTGTGCTTTAAAAAAAAAAATTGTCTTAATTTTGAGTAAACATATTGTTGCACTGTTCCATGGAATTTAATTTGTTGCTTTTGTGCATTTTGATTTTTTAAAGATGATTTTAAAATATAATGAAGTACTTTATGTGTTGTATTTTATTATTCAGTTATTGCTATTGAGTGCCTACTAAAATCTAGGTATCTTACAATGTGTTGGAAATGAAAAGAGATGAACAAGACGGTACCATGAGAGCACTTAGGGCATACCTACATTTCACCATCTCAACCTATTGCATTTCCCTATTTACAGTGGTAACTGGCAAGTTAGTTTGGGAGCTTCTTGAAAAATACCAAGGCTTCGTCATCTTCTTTTTTTATCCTTTGTATCTTCAAAATGCCTTAGTCATAGAAGTTGTTCAATAAATGTTTGATCGATTAGCATTATTATATTTGTGTCCATTTGATTCAATATATGACCTAAATAAGATTATTCAACACTAGATAATTGGGGGAAACAAATAATAACAGCACATAAAAGATCAATTAATATATATACAAGGATAACTTGTGCATTTAATAAATACGGAAATGAGATCCCGAAAAATTGGATCCAAAAGTTGTTGAGGAGGTCAGGCAATACTAGGCAAAACTGGCCACTGAAAGAGGGGAAGGGAAAGTACACTTACTGATCTATTCTTTTCTGTGCAACTGACAATAGAAAGTTTTTACTAACTGAGAAGAAAAAAATTGTTGCAAACTAAAGGCAGATGCATTTACAAATAACTCATGCTCTCTACATAAAGATATCACAATTCCTCACATTAGAATTACAGGATCACAGAATTCTAAAGATATAGAGAAATAGGAATGTAGTTCTATGAATGTTCACAGTCAGACAGAAAAAGTCCCCCACACTCTAGAGGGCAAGGCTTTTGAGGTCTGATCTCTGCAGACATTTTAGGATCATTTCCCCCTATTGCATCTTCTGGTCTAGTCACAGGAATTTGTTTTCTTTCCTTTTCTTTTTTTTAACTTTTTTTTCTTTTACTTTCATACCTCCACTCAGTGTCTTCCCTGTACCTACAACACTTGTCAGGCCTTTTCTGCCTAGAGAAAGCCTCGCCAACCTTCAAAATCCAGTTAAACTTCGTCTGCTTTAGGAAGTCTTCCCCAACTCCCCTAGCAGAATTTTACCTTGGGCATAACATTTGACTCATCATGCTGGTATGTCACTGTCATGTGTTTACTTGAGTCATTTCTACTTATATATGATGTCCTTCTCCTAATCTGTGAGCCCCTAAAAGGCAGAACATTCTAGATTCTAACACAGGACCTGGAATATATTAAATATCCAGTAGAATTTTAATTCTATCATCCAATTTTTAAATTAAATCATCTACTTTTCTCATTTCACTTATGGAAATTGAAGGCTAGAGAGATAAGGGACTAATCAATCATCAGGGAACAAGCCTACTCCAGAGTTCAGGGAACAACTCTCTCTTTCCTAATCTATCAGCTCATAAGGGAAAAGGGCTGGCATGGTAGAGTCTGGAGTAACAAACCCACCCTTCTTGGCTATTTGTTTAACTTTTTTACTGAAAGTTTGACTGCTATACTGTATTACTGGCAATGTCAGTTTTCCTCACTAACAAAGACTTCCCAGTTCAGAACATATACATATGTGGCTAAGAGGAAAAGTGAGTAAAAGTCCAACATGATAAACAGGGAGGTATGTCAAACTCCTATTGAGTCTATGAAAAACCTACTCATAATTCTAACTTTGCTTCCTTAAGTATGGAGAGAAGGCATAGCTCATTTGGAAAGTCTGACCAAAAAGCCCACATTTCAACACAGTGAAATGCTTTATCCCCTATTGCTCCTACCACACCAGGAACTTTCTATATGTAATTATTAAATCCCCAGCCAAAAGCTAGTGGACAATGAAATCCCCACAAAATGTTTTCCCCATTGAAATGTTCAAGCATCAGTTCTGCAGAAACCATTTTTAAAAATTTTTCATGTAAATTTTCCATGCCAATTTTTTCCCTGATGCCTAAAAATGTCTATGTTTGAATATTTATCACTATGAGCCCTGTCCAGCAATTTACATCATTTGAATATGGGACCATAGGGGGGGCATAGGTAATTTCTAGTTTCATTTTGTTTGGATTTTTAACCATCTTTTTTTGATTTTGTGGCTTTGGGTGGCTTTAATTGTGCTGACATTTTCTGTATCCACTGCTTTGGGATTTTGCTCCAAATGAGCAGGTTCCTTCCATACAAGTTCCTGTGGATTTCCTGACTTGGCTCACCATGAACAGAAAAATGAAGATACAAATCACAAGGACATTTTCGATATCTTGTGAGTTTTGGCTTAAACTAATAGTAAAGGCCATGGTGGTGACGGTTGCACAACAAAGTGAATGTACTTAATGCCACTGACCTGTACATCTAAAAATGGTTAAAATGGTGAATTTTATGTTATGCATATTGACCATACACACACATACACAAAGTAAAGGCCAACTTATGAGAGGTAACAATTATTTCAAATCCTGGGTCATGACAGAGGGAGAAAAATCAAATGATAATCTACACTGATGGAGCAAATGGCTTTTACTTTCCAGTCACAAGGCTCTCCACCCTTGCTACTATCCCCCATGGAGTGGAGAGAAGAAAAGAAACGACTGTCAAATAAAATGCAAAGCTTAGAAAGAAAACGTCAAATCATAGAGCCATAACCTTTTGAACACTGATTGAATTCTAATTCAACAGCTCCCACCCAGTCTTTCAGTTGACTCCCTCCCAATTCCTATCTTTCACAAGAACAGTGAACAAGTGTCCAGTATGACTGTGGAGGTGTTTAAATTCAGGACGACTGTCAAAGTGTGATTTCCTAGAGAACTGTTCTGACATCTTTGAAGTAGGACATGAAAAAACGGTAAGACAACAGATGAGGAACTGAGAGTGGAGGGCAAAGGCCAGGGGAGTTTCAGCAGTGAGCAGACTGGTTGTCTTTCAATCTCCTAAAAGACACCACGTGGTGGTCTTATTTTAGAAAACCCTGAAGTATAGAAAGAAGTTGAACCACTGGGAAGAAGTTACAAGGAGGCAGTTTCAGATAATTTCCAAAGACATTTATAACTATCTGGAAGGAAAAAGTCATTTATCCGTCCACTTATACTTCCGATTCACTTAACTGCCCTGGAGATGTTCCACTGGAGGCAAACCGTGGAAACACCTGGGTGGTGCAGTCTAAGTTCAGAAGGAGCACATTGCAAGGGGAGGAGGCGCATGCAAATCAGCCTGATCTATGGGGGCAAGGAGAGGAGTAGCAGGGGAAGATGCAGAGCAGGGGAAGATGGAGAGCTGGGGAAGGTGGAGAGCTAGGGAAGGAAGGCGCTTACCAGGCCACCGCCACAGGTGCTGAAAGAGGCCAGCGAGCCGGGGTGCCGCAGCACGGCTCCCGTGTAGAAGCAGCCTGCATCGGGCGGCGCAGGAGGGCGCGGGGCGGATGCTGCCCCCGTGGGGCCGGGGCCGGGATTTGGCCGCTGTTCCACTGCGAAGCGCGGCGCCAGGAAGCGGCCGTCTCTCCGGAGCAGTAAGTACAGGTCCCGGGAGAAGGCCGGGATCCTCAGTAACACCTCGTCGCCATCCGGCTCGGCTTGCTGGGCCGGGGGCGGGGACGGGGGCGGCTGAGGGGGAGGCGGCGGCTGCCACGAGGCCGGGGCGCCCGGGGACAGGGCGGCAGCCCCGCTGGATCCCCGCGGCAGCTCCTGGGACTCGAGCTCCTCGTCCTCCTCACCCCCCAGCGGCGGCGGGGGCCAGAGCCGGGACTCGGACTGGCCCTCCGCCGGTTCCTCCAGAGGCGCCGGGGCCACCGAGCGCACCTCGCGTGAGCTACCGGCCGCCTGCGCCCGGGAGCCTCCGCCGCCCCCAACGCCGCGCACCCAGCCCGGATCCGCGCTGCTCCCACTGCCGCCAGCCGAGTCCACCGGCTCCCGGCGCCAGAGTGCAGGAAACACGACTTCCCACTCCTCGAGGTCGGGGGCGAACTGCAGCCCTGCGGGCGGGGCAGACAGAGAAGTACGGGGCTTAAAGTGCCGCGGTTCCACTAGCACAAGCATTTCCAGGCTCACAAGCCATACAGATACAAGGCGCTCGCGTGCATGCAATGGAGACCACCCGTCTAGCTCCTGAAACTCTTTGCAACCCCGAAGCCTTGTGATCAGGTTACAGACCCCAGCATTTTCAAAGTAAAAGTATGATTATATTGGGGAAGAAGGAGGGAATTCAAAGTTTGGTGACTGCAATTAGTTGTTGAAAAAAAAAAAAAAACCGGTACAAAGTCTCCAGCACAATTAAGTGATTTCCAAAGTATATGCCAGAGAAAAACATCGCTATTAATTTACGGACCTCCTAATTTTCCTCCAGGTCCCGTAAACGTACCTTTGCAAATATTGCTACTCTAATTAGAGGGAAATTAATCCTTTCCCAGATGGTTAAAATAAGGCCAAGAGAAGTGCGCTTCGCTTCGGAGCTTGACAGCCTAATCCGCACCCGCACGCCTATTTTTATTGCTGCCCGCTGATTCCCGCTCACCACGCACCGGTTGCACCAGCCCTGCCTACCCATGCGTTCGAGGTCTCCGCTGGGGAAGTTGGAAAGGAAGCCGGAAAGTCACAGAAGAACTTACCTGAAACGATCCCATTCGACAGGAACCCCAGCTGGTAAAGGAGGCAACAGCAGCAGATGTGAGTCAGGCGCATCTCGCGGTTCTTCCCCATACTGCGCTCCCGCGGCGGCGGCTTCTGGCCCCGCGCGCGCCTCCTGCGCGATCCACTGCGGGGCAGCCGCCTCCCCGGAGCGCTAGGAGGCCGGGCGGCGAATTTGCCCAGGCCCTTTGTCTGCCGGGGGGGGGGAGGGTCGGGGGGAGGTAGGCTGGGTGACTCCGGGAGCACGGGCGGAGTGGGGTGGGGGGAGGAGCAGGGAAGGCAGCGCCAAGGCCCCGCAGCGCTCTGGCTCCCTGGCGGATTAGGTGATGAGTCTATTTTCTGTATTCTGGACGTTGCAGGAGTTTCCGAGGCCGAGCGGTCTAGAGCCGGAGCCCCACAAGAAAGACCCAGAGTCAGCCGAGAGCCGGGAGGTGCAGGGCGGGCAGTGCTGCCTCAGGACGGGCGGAGGACTGCCCGGCGCTGGCAGGAGCGCTGTGGTGTCCGAGCAGAGGCTCGCCGCCTGCACCCTCGCGGAACGGGCGGGGGCTGGTGTCACAGTCACAGCAGCTTCGTGTGCCAAGCTCCGCACACTCCACGGGTCGCAATGCTGAAGGCTCTGACCCGCTACGGCGCCGGAGAGAATGGGTAGGGAGATGGGGGGAAGACACGACCTGCGAGGTGGAGTGTAGAGGAGAAAAGAATCAAGCACATCCGACACGAAAAAGGGACCAAGGGGTGCCCGCCAATCGTGACGTTGCGGGACAAAGGTCCCAGAACACCACACACGTGCTCAAAGGCGCGGTTGGGATGGGGTGGGGACCCAAATTTCCTCACCTGACTACTGATTGGCCAGTCTGAAGGGCCCGATTTACATCCCGCCCTCCCCTCCCCCCAGCCAGCTGAGGTGTGTGCAGGTGGGAGTACCTCCTCCTTCCCATCCCGCTCCCTTACTCCTGTTCCTCCTTTTGTCCAGTTCTCCCCCATCCGCACATCACACAAAGCGAAACAGTACAGACTTGAGTGCAAAGCGGCGGCCTCCTTTACCAAAGGCCTTTGATTTGTCTTCTCATATTTGTCTCTCTCGGAATTTTCTAAGCCTGGAGATAATGTAATTCGTCATGGAGTCTGCTTCAAAGGTTCCCGGGACAGTAGACACCCTTACATTTCAAAGCCCCTTATCCCCCCTTATCTTTCTGGCTCCCCATTCATCAGTATTATCAGTGTCTGTCTCTCTTTCTTTCTGTCTCTCTCTCTCTGTCATGCACACACTCTCCCAATGGGGGTAAGATTAAGGAAATCAACATTAACTATTGTATTATAAACATTTCAGACCAGGTGAGATTATTTTGCCTTTTGTAATTTTTTTTTTTGCACATGAAAAATATATATTTGCTATTTCTATCCTCTTTGGGGGCAGTTCAACCCCAAATATTCTTATTCCTTTGTTGCAGCTCTTTTCATGGTACCTACTCCCCCTTCTATACCTCTCCCTCAGTCACATCAAACCTTTCATATCAGACTCAAGGATGATTGATCTGAACTGCCATTTGCATCCTCTGGACTAGGCTAGACACCTAGAAATGAGAGTTAATGCAAATCATTTTTTTTTTTTAAACTCCAGTACTAAGGTTGCTTCCCAGCATCCGTTTTTGCTCTACCTTCTGTTCCTTGTGTCAAAGGTGACTACTATGCCTTTAAGGGAGGCAGACTATCTTATTTCAAAGGAAAGTCATTGTTTGAATAAGCTCCTAGAGTCTTAGAATACTTTCTTTGAGTTGTCCAGAGTTTAAAAACAAACACAAAGACACTCTAGGTGAGTTTATCAAGAGTGTTCTGTCTCCAAATCTTGTTTTATAAATCTCTAAAACTGGAGTAACTAAGGTGTGGGTTTCCAGATGCTCAAGAAATATCTGGGTTTCTTAGAAACCTACAAGCTTCTTTTCATGGGACTCGATTATACAGACTTAAACTAGGCAAAAAATCAGAGGCAGTTTATTTTTCAAAAGGATAGCAAGCTATTCAGATTGAAAGCTAGTTTTGGTGAACCCCTCTACTAGGATATGAGTCTTAAATGAAATATTTCTCGTACATATTTTAATAGCAACAACAACAGCAGCAACAAAAAGTAAGAGTTAAATATAGAAAGAATATTAAATTGTGTGTATTTATTGGAACACATTTCTGAGTTCTTAAAACTAAATGAACTGTATGATTAAGTTAAATATATTCAAAAGCACAGATTGTGAATGTAAGTTTCCATCCCTGGTTTTTTTTTTTTTTTCCTCCTACCAATACACAGTCCTTACCAATGCCTCATGGTAAAAGTTGGTATTAATTGTTACAGAAAGGTTTGTCTAATTCCCAGACAGCTCTAGTCCTGTTTGAAATACTGTCATAATTCATTTATATATTTTCAAAGACTTTTATAAGTCATTTGGGTTGTAATGACTTATGTACTTATTTCTCCTACTAGACTATCAATTTTTTTGAAAAGAAGGAGTGATTTCTTTCATATATCTTTTAATATATCACCCTGATTAATTCAATGATTTACACTGAATAGGTACGGAAATTCTCCAAGATGCTTTAGAATGTGATGGAAATTGATTTCTTTATGATATTTGATTCCAATTCCAATTCCAATTCCTGGATCTGGAGTTACAACACTAGCTCTGCTGGTGATCCGCCACTATCAGCATGATTTATTACAGAGAGAATAAGCCTAAGAAAGAAATGATGTGTGGGAAATTTTTGTCTCCCCTCTGACTAGGGGAGACATGGATATGCAAGTAAGAGCATCAGTTAAAGTGAATTTGAGTATGTATGTATGTGAAAGAGAGAACTAGCCTGATTTGGAACTGAGTAAATTGTGTGTGGTGAAATAGAGAAGAAGAGGCAGGACTGTGGCATGTGTGTGCATTACCAACCTTAGCGGAAAGGACAGAGCAGCTGGGAAAAATATGTTGGTAAGACAGGTCACTACATATGTCACCAGATGGTAGCTAGTGTCAACCAAGCACTGCTTTTGTGTTCTCAGAGCAAAGACAGAAGGGGAAGAGGTAAATGACTAAATAGCAGAGTAAATGGAACCCACTGTTCTTATAAACAAGGTGCTCACATGTTGCATTTTATAACCCAGGTTTCTCTATATAGAAAGTTGGTTTTGATGCCTTAAACCCTTCCTTATTCTTTTCACTCATTGGCACTAAAGCCTCTCACAACCTAAAGCTAATTTTAAATCCTCCCCTGCCTCCGAAGATTCTTAATATTTTGAGAAGATACAAAGAACCTTTTCACTGAGTTGCATGACGATACCAACTCCCAGTAGAACTCACATCTAAATCTAGATCAAGGCTTAAGCTAGTTCTGGCCATGATGGAATAATGGCACCAGATTTAACTCTTACGTTAGGCAATTAGAAAACAGACAAAACATGTAAAACAATGGTTTTCAGACATTGGACAACAGGCAGCCTAGGATTTTGACCTGTAAGAGAAGACATGTAAATGAGGTGATCACTATGATTTTCCCAGTTAACTACCTGGAGGCAGTTTCAGGCCTCAGTACGGGGGAGGGGGAACCAAACAGAACCCTGAGGACTAGCTGAGTTGAGGAGACAGAGCAAAGTGGCTAGAATTGACAGGGCAGAGTATCAGAGAGGAGGGAGCTGCACAGAGAATGCATTGGATATCTATTGCTGCATAATCATCTTAGCAGTTTAAAACAATATTTATCATCTCACATAGCTTCTGAGAGTAAGGAATTGAAGAGTGGATCAGCTGGGTATTTCTGAATCAGGGTCTCTCACAAGATTGCAGTCAAACTCTTGGCCAAGGCTATAGTTTCAGAAGACTTAACTGGAGACAGAGGTTCTGTGTTCAAACTTACATGGGTGTTGGCAGGAAGCTCAGCAACTTGCTACACAGACCTTTCCATAGGGCTACTCATTACATCTGTTCCCCCAGAGCAAGGGATCTAAGAGACCACCCATGATAAAAGCCATGCCCTTTTTATAATATAATCTTGAAAGTAACATGCCATCACTTCTACCATATTCTCTTCATACAAAGCAAGTCACTAAGTCCAGCCCACACTCAAAGGGAGAAGTATCAAAGAATTTGTGGGCATATTTTAAAAACCATCACTGTCTGCCCTGGCCATAAATTACAAGGAGACTTCAAAAAAGTTCCTGGAAAAGTAGAATTAAAAGATAAAAATAAAATATATAAACTTTAGTTCTCAACATAAACCTCATCAAGTTCAAGAAACTTTGTAAGTGATGATACCAGCCATTTAGCTCATCCCTAAAGAACTTAAGGTCCTCAGAACTTAACCATGTCAAGGTAGTCTTTTTTACATTATTAATTGAAAAAAAAATAGTTCCCTTTAAATATTTTTTTTAAGATTAGGAAAAAAAAACAAATCAAAAGGAGCCAAATCAGAATTGTAAGGTTGATGCCTAATGATTTTCCATCAAAACTCTCATAAATTGTCCTTGTTTGATGTGAGGAATGAGCAGGAGAAGAAGTGGTAAAGAAGAACTTTCTGGTGAAGCTTTCCCAGGCATTTTTTCTGCTAAAGTTTGGCTAACTTCTCAAAATACTCTCATAGTAAGCAGATGTTATTGTTCTTTTGCCCCCAAGACAGTCAACGTGCAAAATGCCTTCAGCATCTCAAAAACTTTTGCCATGACCTTTGCTCTTGACCAGGTCTGCTTTTACTTTGACTGGACCCCTTCCACCTCTTGGTAACCACTGCTTTTATTGTGCTTAGTCTTCAGGATTGTACTGGTAAATCCACGTTTCATCTCCTGTTACAATTCTTCAAAGAAATGCTTCAGGATCTTGATCCTACTTATTTAAAATTTTATTGAAAGCTCTGCTTTGGTCTGTAGCTGGGTGCAAAGGTTTTGGCACTTGATAGGTGGAAAATTTGCTCAACTTTAATTTTTTTTTGTCAGAATTGTGTAAGATGAACCAATTGAGATATCTATGGTGTTGGTTATTTTTCTGCTGTTAATAATCAGTCCTCTTCAACTAGGGCACAAACAAGATGACTCTTTTCCTCACAAATTAATGTGGATAGTCTGCTGCTGCAGGATTCATCTTCAGCATTGCTTTATCCCTTCCTAAACCAAATTACTCATTTGTAAACTGCTGATTGCTTTAGGGCATTCTACCCATAAACTTTTTGTAAAGCACCAGTGATTTCACCATTCTTCCACCCAAGCTTCACCATAAATTTGATGTTTGTTCTTGCTTCAATTTTAGCAGAATTCATGTTGCTCTGATAGGGGCTGTTTTCAAACTGATGTCTTGTCCTTCTTAGTGCTTCAGAGTAGATCCTCTTCAGACATGATATAACAAGTTAGTACAAGTTTATTTTGATGTAAAAATGTTGAAATCTATGCATATTTTTTTCATAATACTCATTTTCTGTGAAATTTTTGAAGACCTCTCATATTTATATTCCCTCCCCATGAAAAATATACTCATTCCCTCCCAAGGCTCATCCTATTAAAGCATTAGCTGAAAGTCCAGAATCTCACCATCTAAATCACTTCCAGGTATGCATAAATGTCCTAGTGCAGTTCATTAAGTAGAGTTATTTGAATTCAGACACTCTCCCTCTGTAGACCTGTGAAATTACAGGAACACTTTGCTCACCTCCTATACACCCAACATACTGTGGTGGGACAGGCATGGGATAACTTCTATAGACATTTCTTTTAAAAAAGGAGGAAAGGGAGAGGCACAAAGGAGTCACATGTGTTTACACAAATCTATACATGATAAAATTTTATAGAAAAACACACACACATACAAATTGGTGAAAATCCAAGTAGGGTCTGTAGTTAATAATATTGCACCAATGTCAATTTCCTAGTTTTGATAATATGATTATATAAAATGTTATCATTGGTGTGGAAACTGGATGAAGGATACAAGGGAAATATCTGCATTATATTTGCAAATTTTTGAGTCTAAAATTATTTCAAAATGAAACCTAAAGTAGAGCTTCCTCAATGCACTTTAGGCTTTCACTAATACTCTTCTCAGTGTCCACTGCCCAGTTCCAAAACCACTCTTGCAGTTTAGGTTTTTGTTATAGTGAAATCTACTTCAAGTTATCAAAATCTGTATTAGTTTTCTATTGCTACATAACAAATTACTCCAAAATTTAGCATCTTAAAACAACTAACATTTATTATCTTATGCAGTCTCTCAGTGTTAGGAACCCAGAAAGGGTTTATCTGGATAGTCTGGTTCAAGATTTCTCATAAGGTTACAACTAAACTATAGGCCAGAGCTACAGGAGATAGTAACCGAAGATGACTGGGCCTGAAGGTCCTGGCTTCCCCCAGAGCAGAGATCCAAGAGGGAGCAAGAGCATGCACCCAAGATAAAAGCCACAGTATTTTGGAAATCTAATGACAGAAGAGATATACCATCACTTCTGCCATAATCTATTTGTCAGACATGGTTCACTAAGTCCAATTCATACTCAAAGAGAAAAGAATTAAATTCCACCATATGATATAAGGAATATCAAAGAATTTATGGACATAATCTTAAAACTACTACAGAGAGCGAAAGGGAGAATTCTGGATCTTTCCTGAAAGTAGTTTGAAATAATTGTCTGTGTTTTGATTTGTATATGCATGTGTAGAAACTACCCACAGTCTGGGGTTGGGGGACACAGAGAGCATTAAGCCCAACAATAATTTAAGTGTGATGTGTTCCCACTGCTAGAGCAGAAGGACAGCATAATACAAGGGACATTAGATAGTGTTCTTAGAAAAGCATCTGCTTAGTAGTGGGATTAAATTAGCCTTATAATTAAGGTTCATGTGGGCTCATCTCAACAAGGCTTAAAAGTAAACGTCAAAATGATCCACCTGTTTCCAGGTAACTTAATTGCCTACTAGAACAAAGTCCATTGTATTTAAAGGAATAATAATATTTTAAAATATAGCAACAATGTAAAATTCTCATTCTCTGGCAGCCAATAAAATAACTCAGGCATGCAAAGAAAAGAAAAACACAACCCATAACAAGGAAAAAAAGTCATTTAGTAAAAATAGATCCAGACATGACAGAAGTCATAAAATGAGCCAACAAAAACATTAAACAGCTATTTTGTAAATGCTGAAAATGAATAAGAAGATAGAAGAAAGCATGAGCCTGATGAGGAGTGAAATATAAAAGACACGATTTGAATTATAGAAATAAAAAATATAATATTTTAAATGAAAAATATACTGGGTGGGATTAACAGTAGATTAGACACTGTAGAAAAAAAGATGAGTGAACTTGAAGACATAGCAGTAGAAACTATTCCAAGTAAAGCACAGAGAGAAAAAGACAAGAACTGACTAGAATGTTGGTGACCTGAGGAATAATAATAAGATATCTATTATGAATAATTGAAGTTCTAATAGAAGACAAGAAATGGAAGTAGGAAGAGAAACTATTTGAAAAAATAATGGCTGAAAATTTTCCAAATTTGCTAAAAACTATAATGTATATATGCTAGTATAACATACCTAATGAAAACTATGCCAAGGAATATCTTAGTCAAATTACTAAAAACAGAAGAGAAATAGTAAATTTACTTAAAAGAAGATAGTGGAAAAAAGACCCATTATATAGAGAAACAAAGTTAAGAATGACAGCAAACTTCTCATCAAAACCTATGTGAATAAGAAGACATATACAGTCACGTGCCTCATAAGGACATTTTTGTCAACAATGGAACATGCATACCATGGTGGTCCCATAAGATTATAATACTATATTTTTACTGTACATTTTCTGTGTTTAGATACACAAATATTGTTTTACAATTGCCTCTAATATTCAGCACAGTAACATGCTGTAGAGGTTTGTAGCCTAGGAGTAATAGACTATGCCATGTAGCCTAGATGTGTAGTAGACTATACCAACTAGGTTTATATGAGTATACTCTATGATATTCGCACAAGGATGAAATCGCCTAACAACACATTTCTCAGAATGTATCCCCATTGGTAAGCGACACATGACTGTATGTAAATAATCTAGATAAAATCCTTTAACAGATATAAATTTTGTAAATATTTTCTCCTAGTTTATGGCTAGCTGTAACTTTTATTTACTAAACAATATCTTTTAAGGAACAAAAGTTTTTAATTTCGATGAAGTACAATTTTTTAATTTGTCATTTATAATTCTTTTGGTTTCCTTTCTAAGAAATTTTTGCCTAAGGCTAGGATCATTAATACATTTTTCTCTTATTAATATATTTTTTTCTAGGTCTAAAATTTTGACTCTTACATTTAGGTCTATAATCCATTTTGATTTAATTTCGGTAAATGGGATAAAATAAGGGTCAAGGCTCATATTTTTGTATTTTGATATCCAATATCATTAGTACCTAGGGAAACATGCATTAAATGCAAATTAAACCCACAGAGAGACAACAATATACACCCATTAGAATGGATAAAATAAAAAATATCTACAATACCAAATGTTTGCTAGGATGTGGAACAACTGAAACATATGCATTGCTTATATGAGTGCAAAAGGGTACAGACGCTTTGGAAAACAGTTTGATGGTTTCTTATGATTTTTAATTATACATTTACCATGCAACTCATCAACACAATTACTAGATATTTACTCAAGAAAAAAATGAATATATGCATATACAAAAGACTCATACATGAATTTTCATACCAGCTTTATTTATAATGGCCTAAACTGGAAACAACCTATACATCAATCAACTGAGGAATAGATAAACAAATTGTAGTATATTCTTTTAGTGGAATATCACTGATTAAAAAAAGGAAACAAACCACTGATACATGCAAGTATCAGTATCGATGACTGGTTGGATATGGATGGTAAAAAGATAGGTGAGTCAAGGATGACTTCCAGGGTTCATGGTTTGAGCAACTGGGTAGATGATGGTGAATGGCAAAAGCATTATTCTTAGTGAAAGAAGCTTCCATTTATATGAAAGTCTAGAAAAGGCAAAATTAAAGTGAAAGAAAGCAGTTCAGTGTCAGGAGCCAGGGCTGGCCTGGGGGGCACAGAGGGCAAAGGGGTATGAGGGAACTTTCTTGAGTGATAGAAATGTTTTATATTACAATTAGGATACCTATTACATAACTGTGTATATTTTTCAAAACTCATTCAAATTGTACACTTAACAATGGTGAAATTTATTGTATGTAAATTATATCTTAATAAACATATTTAAAGAAAAACTTAAGCTAAATATTTGACACTACCAATGCTTCAATTTGAGGCATCAGTGAGTAGATGTTTAAAAAGTAGGTGCCTTCCCCAGGATTCCACAGGTTAGTAAAGGTCACCATCATCTACCCAGATGCTCAAACCATGAACCCAGGAAATCATCCTTGACTCACCTATCTTTTTACCAATCATGGCTTTTTTTTCTTTAGCTCCTAAATTCATCCACTCTCTCTAGTGCTTCTAGCACTAACCTGGTGAAATCTTCTTTCATTGGAACCACTATAACACCCAACTAGCCTATCTCCTGCTTCCACTTTGTCTCTACCACAATCCAATCTTTACTCTGTAGCCAGAATGATCTTTTAAATGAAAATAATATCGTCTGATTAAAACCCTCCAATGTTTTTTTAATGCTTTTAAAATAAAATTCAAACTCTTTAACAAAACCTAAAGGGCCTGTGTGATCCAAACCATTTTATATCTTTAGTTCCATCACATTCTACTCTTCCCTTCTGGACTTCTCTAAATTCCTACAGCACATACAATGATTTTTCCCTCCTCAGTACTACATGTACTATTCTCTCTGCCTGAAACATATCCCCTACTATTCTGTACATTAGCTTTGATAACCCCTATTTATTCTTCACATCCCTTTCTTCTGCCCTTCATGAAGCATCATATGTACCAGGTTAGGTCTCACTGCTCTATGCCATCATAGCACCTAGTATTTCTACTTACAGTCTTCACTGATCTAATATTTATTTGTAATTGTCAGTTCAATATCCAACTTCACTCAAACCCTTCCCACCATCCCAAAATTCTATTCCCTCAGAATAATTACTAATACTTTTGTGCCTTCCAGACTATTATAAAGCAAAAATGTATTGACAAATGTCAGCGTACTACTAAAGATTTACAATTGCCTTTAGTATTCAGCAAAAATTTTAAAATATACATATGCACAGCCTTCCCTCTCTTTTGCCTTCTAAGGGACATGTTACATTCCCCCTGCTTAGCACCTGGGCCAAGTAATTGGTTAATTGAATGGAAGTTGGTCTTTCAAATTCTTATAGTGCAAAGATATATTTTCTTAGAGAAAAATAATACATCTGGGAAGGAGAAAAGAGAGAAAAAGAAAGATAATAGTCTGTGAAAGCTGAATTTTTAGAGTTTCATTGAACCATTGAACTTTTGGAGAAAGTGAGATAAAATGTTGCAGGGACAACGTCTACGCTGTGATGAAAGGGATTTGGAAAGATTGATAAATGAAGAGGATATTACAAAGTTTTGTTATATGTTATACATATTTTTCAGTATTTTAAACCATATAAAATTTTCTATTCCTTTTGTTTGGGGGGAGGAAGCATGTGGGATGTGTGTTTTATTTCTGAGTATAGCACAGGATTGTCTCAGGTTTGAGTTATGTAAAAACTCAATACAGGAATTGATTCTACCTAAAGAGATAGTTAAAAATCTCTCAATAGTAAAATAGGCCAAGATTAAAATCTAAAAATGAGAATCCCCTTCCCTCAAAACAGTAAAGTAGGAATAATGAAGTTCTTTAGTTTTATGGAAAATGTAAGACCGCATATTAGGCCTTTTCATTTACCACTTAGATCTTATATACAGGAATTTCTCTGCCGCTAAAAGTTTACTCATAATTTACAAAGACCTGTTGGTACTCCAACTCTGACATTAAGAGATACTGATCCAGGGCCAAGAGCTCCCTGCTTGGACTTTTCCATCACATTCCTTTGAGCAGCATCCCACTGAGTACCAAAAATGATCATTACCTGAAGACTAAAACCATTGTGTCTGACACAAAATCTTAAGCTTCTCGCATTATGCAGTTTAGTACCCTTTCTCCCAATACTGTTTGCATGTCAGGTCTTAGAGGGAATACCGTAGTTTGCTAAATACTCAATGAATATTTATGGAATAACTGAATGACTAAAACCAAAGGTAGTGTCATCAATATCCATGTCACCATTCTTCTAGAGGTAGGAGAATGGCACATATGAGACTAACGTATATATGACTTTTATGTTTACAGCTTTATGATTATTGTAAGTATTCAACATGTGTGTGTGAGAGAGAGAGACAGTGAGAGAGAAAGAGAAGTAAAAGTTATCAGATTTATTCTGACACAAAAAGGACTCCATTGGCAAAGAAAAGGGTTTGAGAAAGACTCCCCTTATTTGTTGACTAGGGGTGGGAAGGTAACCATTAGTAAGAAATGACAATAGAATTTCAAATCAATAGGGTATCGTGGACATTTGCTTTGTTGAGGTTTTGGCTGTTCATCATTTGACCTCCCTTCTTGTATTAAGGGAATCCCACAGTTGAGAATCACAGTAGGCTGGGTGGGTAATGGGCTTGTTTTCCAATGAAGCAACACAAAAGTTCAGGTTTTCATCCTCCTTATCCACTAGGGTACAGACTCATGACCTAGGCTTAGCTAATAGAGTATTCACAGCTGGCAAATGTGAAACAAGTAGCACAATGGTAAGAGTACACGTTAGATTTCCTTTCAATAGGATTGACCAGTGGCTGTGGTGGTGATGGTATCAGTGGCTTGTTCAGCATCCTGAGCCAACTGCACAAGCATCCTAAGCAACTATTCCAATGGTAGTGCCCCGGCCATAATGACAGCTTCCTGTGGTTTCTATTTTCACAGCTTGGTTTTCTAGCCTGCTATCAATTTCTTTAGTCTGCACAATGACATCATTTCAATAAATTGTTTTTTACTAAAGTGAACCAGAATCCAGTTTTGTTGCTACAAGCAAGAACCATGACTTAAACAAATTGGTATCACAGAGCAGGTTGCAGTCAAAAGGACCTCAGAAAAATCCAGAGAGTTGGGCATAGTTGGGGTTGGAGGCCATGAACATTCAGTTGATATTTGCCAGTGGGAATCTATCAGTCTTGGACACATAGTAACAAAGATTTCCTTTAAATTATTGTCTGTGGTCTCCTGGAATGAAATATGCACTGAAAGCAGAATTATCTATGATGATACCCTTGCTGTATGGAATATAAGAATTGTGGGGTGTGGTATCTGCTTTTAATGGTCCTACACAAGGCCAATGAGAAGTCCAAATTTCACAATTCTCAGCTGAAAGCATGAACTAAAATCCAGGGGGTTTCTGTGAATGGACTAAAGAATCTCTAACCTCCATTCAGTCCAGAACTTCCTTGGTGTATTGGTGAAGAGAAAATCCAAAGACCAGGAGATTGATATGCTGGAGGGAATTGTTTGTGTGAAATTTATGTCCCCCAGAAGGCCTAGAAGCTAATCCTTTCTCCAAGCCTTGAGAAATAAGTTGATGAGAGGAGTATCATCATATTTAAAAATACATTAGTGGCTATTATTCAAGGCTGCTAGTGCTGATGCAGGATGTAGTTAAAATGGTTTTCTTGACTTCAATGGAGCAATTAGGATACTAGGTGACATAGTGGCACTTAACCTGAGAGGCAAAACGGACTCTGGCTGCTGGCAAGATAATCTAAATAGTCTGACCCATAGAGATTTTGGTGGTGGTTAATATATCATAGGATTGTCAGAGGTGAAATGTATAGGCAACTTACTAGATTCTATTTTATCTGAATTTAAAAAGTATAAAAAACAAAACAGAACAAGCAAACAAAAATATTCTCTAGGTCTGATAACCCATTATAATAAAAGATGAGGGTTTTCTTACCAAATTCCCAGACTTGGCTCAAAGGTCCAAATAACACACAGTGCCTTGAATGAAGGAAAGCCTGGACACCCCTGAGAAGACTTGACTATAACATGTACAAGTGAATCTTCCTTTTTGCCTGCCAAAAGAGCACATAAGATTTCTTTGCTTTTGGGAATAGAATATGCTGAGATATTTTAGGTCTTACTGTTGGTCACTAGCTCTGAGCACTGAAGACCCAATATCCATGGCAATTTACATGTTGGAACAGGGTCTTCTCAACGTCATAAATGTATTTTGATCTGAGTCTGTTTATGATAGTCCCAGTGAAATACTGAATCCACACTATATTCATAAGATGACAGTAACAAATGTAATCCTAAATATGGCTGAAACACAACAGGAATATATTTTCTGCATTCATTAGACTGTGGTAACAAACAATGTAAAATGGCTCAAACACAATAGAAATTTATTTTACACTTACGTAACGGTCTAGGCAGATGTTCCTTGTACTTTAGGACCCAAACTTCTTTCTCCTTAGGGCTCCTTCATTTCCTATAACCTTATTGCCATTTGCACCCAGCCTGTAGAAGGGAGAAGCGCAAGGAGAAATTGACATGATTCCAAAATGCCTTAAAGTGGTACACATCATGCCTGCTCACATTCTTTTGTAAAAATCTGATTACAGGATCATCTCGATATTCAAGGGAGGATAGGAAATACAGCCTAACATTTTATTGAGGAAGAAGAGTGGATTTGGGTAAAAATCTAGCAATCTCTGTCAAAATGGTATGCTTTTTCTCCAGTTGCTGAATGGGTACTAGCAATAAAAATACTGTGAAACTGGGAGGTGTCCCACATGGGTTTTTCTGACACCATGGTAAGGACTTGCCAGGGTAAGAACTATTGTGATAAGACACCAGATGGAAACCACTAGAAGTCCCTCTCCAAACCAAAATAATAAATCAAAGCAACCCTTAATTACTGACCCTAATGATTAGTGCCTGTATCAAATGCTTGGAGGCTGTAAAAGTGGTGACTTTTTTTCACATTCCTATTTAACTTACCTGTGGAGATGACAGATGGGCCCTAGAGAATAATAATGAATTGTTGTAAATTTAATCAGTTTTAACTGATATTCTAGATGTGGTCTTTTTATTTGGGCAAATAATAAATATAGTCTCCAACAATTAATAGGCAGTGGTTGAGCTATTGATTTGGTGATATTTTTCCTTTATAAGTGTCAAGCAATGGAAACAATTTGATTCATAGGTTTCTCTGTGCAATTTGCCAGCACCTACCACCCACAAGCAGACTGTTGCAATGTTACAGCCCCTCTCCAGGGAGTCCTGAAGGACAGCTGTCAGAATATCAAGCACTACACCTCTTTTGTCTACCCAGACGGAAAGAGGGATGGCATGAAGTAAATTTCGATACTGATTAACGAACAGTAGTCAATGGTTTGCCGAGGTTGTAAGAAATTAGGAAGCAACTTGATTAAAGGATTGGTGGCAAAGGAGCCCGTGTTAAGAATCATGTGCATGCATTTCTTGAAGTGGACCCAAAGTAGAAGACATCTGTGCCCCATGTGAATGCGCCTGAAAAGCTCCCCTCTATGAAAGAGGTGCTTATTCCTAGGTTATAAGAAAAACAGCCCTCCCTGAGGACATCAGCCAGCCTCATTCTTTACATAGCGGTCACTGTAAAGGACTGTGAGAGTACAACCAAAAAGCACTGGTGGCATAAACCAAAGTGAGTCATAAACTCGCAAACATCCGTTTCCCTCACTAAAGCTTACCCAGCCTCTGCCCTGCCAATTCTCCAGTGTGCCAGCCGCAAAAATAACAGTACATTGTGGGAGAATATTTGAATAATCTTTGGTTGACAAACCTTCCAAAACAGTATAGAAAGGCTAGAAGTCATAAAGGAAAAAAAGAATTAGACTTCATTTTTTAAAAAACGTGTGTATAATACTTTTGAAAAGTGTGTATAAAATATAATATTAAAAAAGTAAAAAAAAAAAAAACCCACACAAGACAAAGGATGAATATCCCTCATACAAAAAGAGCTCCTATCAATTAATTTAAAAAGAAGATCAGCAGTCAGAAGGCAAAATGGGCAAAGGAGAGAATAAATAATTGAGGGAAGAGGAAGTGCAAATGTGAAATAATCGTATGAAAAGTTGCTCAACTTTACCATTGGGGAGAATAATGCACGTTATTACCCCCAAAATTCCTGATTTGATTTTTTTTTCATCCACCAGAATGAAATGAATAATGAGAGCCAGTGGAATGTAAGGATGTAAGAGCTGGGAGTAGTCATGCCCTGCTTCTGAGAGTGTGTGCTAAACCCTCTTTGGCAATGGAACTGGCCATCTTTAACAAAATTTAAAATGGCACGTGCTGCTGATCCAGAAATCCCACCTAAAGAAATCCATCTTGGAGACAGAGAAGTTGGGCACCTAAGGATATTGTCAGGGATGTTTATTGCACAGTTTATAGTGGCACTAAACTGGAGGAAAGCCTCAAGGTCCATCATTAGGGGAATGAATAATTTATGGCTCACCTTACTATGAAAAATTCTCAATTACTTTGAAAAGACATAAACATTTTTCTACTGATATGGAAAGAGGTAACACCATATTACAACATTTTAAAGAACTAAGTCATACTATAATATGCATAGTATTTCCTTTGATATGTGTGTATGTACTTGTATGAGTATGTAGAAAGGAGTGGCAGAATATACAACAAACTGTTGAAATACATAAAAGAAGTGCGAATGTATGTTAGGCATAATAGAGAAAGCTAGAAGGAGAGAAAAACTTTTTTCATAATATTTTCTATTGTGTCATTTAATTCTCTATAACTTTTAGAAAATATTCTAAAGAATTTTTAAAGAAGTCCCAATTAAAAGAGCTCAATGCATCTCTGTTTTGCTGTATTTTTACTTTTACGTACTTGACTCATTAATGTTTATTGAGTAAAAGTGCAAAGAGAAAATCAGTCATTCTAGAACAATTCCCTTCTAAGAGAAGACTTTAAATAATACCACAAATTGTTCAGGAAAAGCTCTTTTTTTTTTCCTACTATGATTTAGCTGTTAATTATTTGGGCATGTGTTTTAAACCTATGACTGATGATGCCCTTGAGGTTTTTTTTTCCAGCTTGGGAGACATTTGTTTTAAATTTTTACAATTTAACAAAAATACACTTGATCCATAGAAGAAACTACCCTGGCTGAAATACCTCTTGCTACATTAAGGTCACATATCATATGACTATTTAAATTAGAACCAGAAACTTATGCTTTCCTGTTTCTGGAAAGCCTTTCAAATGTTATCTCAGGATAAATAAACTCTTAAAAATTGAAGATAGATTATAAACTGGCTTTCCATCCTAGAATTGTACTTGTATGTACTAGATCTTGATTTTTGTTTTAAATGATTTTTGATGATATTGTTCTTGTCTGTGAAGGTAACAATGTATTTCTGTTGACCTAACCAGTAATATCAAACTCATAATTTCCAAATGTTCAATGTGTAATTCTACACTATATTTACATGCTTAAATAAAAATGTATTTAAAAATATAAGTGTATATAAATATATATGTATGTTTGAGATTACTTAAAAAAACTTAAAAAATATTCCTTAAGAAAAACTTACTTTAGAACAAAATCCACTCCTAAAGGCTCAAATACAGTACAGAAAACTTGTTAGGTAAAACAAATACATCAAACAGCTGTGAATAAATAGTATGTTATTAACAGGTCTTCTTTTCTTCTTTTTGCTATCCAACTAATATAGGCCCCCCTTCTCTGAAAATGAGACAGGATAATTTTAGTAATTAGAATATTTTATAATATTACAAATATTTATGAATTTAATTTCAAATTCTCTTTGTGAAAGCTGTCACAGACTTTGCGTGATATCTGCTTAAACTGTATTAAAGGACTTTATAATATATTATAAAATAGCATGTGAATTGTTTAATATAAACTAGCTGTGAGAGATCTGAAAAAATATTTACAGTAGTGTATTTATTTTATATAAGGTGTTTTACAAGAATGAAGGGGAGGAAATGAAGAGAAAAGGAAGAGAAATTTATAGATGGATATAAGCCCCAAAGCCTCACACTAACTGGTTTAGTTTATTCAGATTTCCTTGGCTGTCTAGGTTCTATTATAGGCCCCGAGGGCAGGGACTGTGCCTGCTCACTGTCAGGTCTCAACAAATAACAAATAGTAGTATTAACAGCAGTACCTATGGGTAGAATTTTTATGATTATCATATTTTTAATAGCACTATTCAACAGAACACCAATTGAATTGTCGTTCAAGTTTTTCTTCATCTTTTCTTATGTTTATTATGCTGAAGAGAAATGCTTAAACTGATCATTTATACTTTTAAAAATATGGCTTAATGAGAAAGCAATTTAGTAAATTTCTGGGGGCTGTTTTATATCACATAGAGTGTTGTGTTCTCGCAGAACAACTTAATTTAACAGAATTCCCCAGGAAGTTTAACTTAAGCTGAAATAGAAAATAGTTGCTGCTTGAAAGCTTATGTGCTTGTCTGATAGGCAGAAATTTCAAGATTAAGTAACATTCTTAGTTTCAGACACAAAGCCCTTTCCCTTCTTTATACCCCAGCCTGTCTTCCGAAAGTTAGGAGCTTTATGTAGAAATTAATTCAGCTATTTTGATTAAATTTGATGAAATCAGTTAAAAGGTACATTTACACATTACACACATACTTAAACACAGTTAAGTCAGTAAAATAGCTTTCTACTGGATTTTTAAATTTTATTATTCAAGAAATCCAAAAGAGATACTAATAAGTTAAAAACACTTGATAGGTCAAATCAGTCTGAGTTTTAATATTTGTAGAAGTATAAAGTAAGATGCTAAATAACAACTAAATTTCGTTTTCGGAGATCTGAAAAATGAGGTACATAAAAAGCTTCATCTCTGGTACTGTGTTTTTGATTTCTATCATAGTGTTTACATTTGATTTGATTTTTTCCTACAGTTTCCACCTCTCTGTTAAAATTACGTATCTGTTCTTGCATGTTGTCTAAATTTTCTGTTAGAGAATTTAATATATTAATTAAAGTTATTCTAAATTCCCTGTTGTTCCTAGCATCTGGGTCATATCTGACTCGGGTTCTGACAATTACCTTATATCTTCAGGCTGTGTTTATTCTCAACTTGTCAAATGCCTTGTAATTTTGGTTGGAAGCTAGACATACTGTATAGCACAGTAGATTCTGAGGCAAGCATATTTTATGCTTGGAACGAGCATACCTTTCCTTCTTCTGCACCTTTAGTGTGGGGGTTTGTGTTCATCTAGTCAGAGCTGGGTTAGGTTTGAAGTGTGGTGGTGCTATGGTCATTCGCAGTGCACCATAGGCTTCATATACCTTTAGTGATACCTCATGTTTAGTTAAGCCTCATGTGGGCTAAGTTATTATTAAGGGAGTACTTCTCAATGTCTGCTTCCTTACGCGAATCGTTCCCTCCCCACTCTCCCAGCTGTGTCCCATTGCTATTTTCCCTCAACGTTTGTTACCTTAGTGGTGGGAAGGAGGGGAGGAAGGGGGTACTTTGATGTACTGGTTAGGCTTCGGTTTTGGCAGTCTCTATGAGCTTGTGGAGTGTGGCCTGCACAATTGTTCCTGTCCCTCTTCTAGCTGTAGTGCTGGGTCTAGCAAGTATTCTTGCCCTGCTCCACAGGTACAGCTTTTTGTTTTGTTTTCTTTTAATTCCCTTCTTCTAGTTGCAAGGGGTTTCCAGTGCTTTAAGGTGATAGTTGTTCTTTCTGTTTCTGCTACTGGTTATGGTTTTGGTCTATGGGGAGATGGGTCTGCTTGGAAGTTCTAACAGTGGCCACGGCTCCTCTTCCCCAGCTGACGCTGATGCAGAGGCTGCCTCAGGCTTCCCTTCAACCTTCACTTTGAACACCTGCTGGGATTCAGGGACGAAAAGCTCCTCTCCCAGGGACTACACATTCTGATGCCAGCCTGAGCTTGGTCTTTAGCAATTCATTAGAACATTTTTGCTGCGTCGTATTGGATTACATGGTGGTGTTTGCCCCTGGTAAGCAAATACCTTCTTTGCTATAAAGTTGGTCACTTGGTCTTGTGAAATATCTTGTGAGATCCTGTCTCTATGTATATTCAAATAGCAGTGCTAGCTGAGATTCTGGATGCAGGAAAGACAAACACAATCTCTGAATGTTTATTCTTTTTTTAAAATTTTTTTGGTTTTGTTTGGGTTGTTTTTTTTTTTTTTGAGACAGGATCTCACTCTGTCACGCAGGCTGAAATGCAGTGGCAGGATCGTAATTCACCATAACCTTGAAATCCTGGGCTCAAGGGATCCCCCTGCCTCAGCCTCCTAAGTAGTTGGGACTACAGGCATAAGCCACCATTGCCTGGCTAAGTTTTTAAAATTTTTTGTAGAGATAGGATCTTGCTATGTTGCTCAGGCTGGTTTGGAACTCCTGGCCTCAAGCAATCCTCCCACCTTAGCCTCCCAAAGTGTCAGCATTACAGGTGTGAGCCACCTTGCCTGGCCTGAATGTTTATTCCTTTGAGAACAAACTGTTGGCCTTTCCAGAATGAAAGGGCCCAAATATAGTCAATAAGCCACCAACTGGCTTAGGTGGTCTCCTCAAGGAATGGTGCCAAAGTAGGGGTTCAACGTCTTTATTGTTGTCTGTTTGAACATTTGGCATTGACCTTACATAGATCGGCTAGTAGGAGCAAATGCTGTTGCGTGCATAGAAAGCCTCCCTGGAGTGGCCAGTGAGATAGGCTGGCTGACACCGCTGGCTGGGTCGTGTTAAATTCTTGCCTCTTCTGTGGGGGACGCTCTCTCGTGGGCATTAGCATACGATACAACAATATTCACACTGTGTGCTCCTCCCATTTGTCTATCCATACGCCTCTAGCTCATATCTCCTTGTACTCTTTCTTTCCAATCTTTTTCTTTCTTTTCTTTCTCTGTCAACCATCCAAAGCATTTTTCACTATCAGTGAATCTTTATATATTCTAACTTCAGGCCTCTTTTGTTTTTACACAGTGTAGATGACCAGAAATATAATCTGAAGCTCTGCTAATTGGCAAATTTTTCCTATTTATTGTCTCCACTGTCTCAGGGCACCCTGAGTTAGGCAGTAATTCATCTACCATCTATTGTATGCTTTTATACCAAGTCAGTCCCAAACAACCCTAGGCATGATCTGAGGGAGAGGTGCTGGTACAACAGGGGTGGATGCCATGGGATTAGGGCTACTTTTCATGCAGCTTGTGTGATTTTAGGTGTCAACTTGACTGGATTAGGGAATACCAGGTAGCTGGTAAAGCATTACTTATTTTCAATGCTTCAGTAGGCACTGAGCCCATTCCTCCTCTGCTGAAAGGGAAACCCAGGTGGGTTTGCTTTGGTTTTGAATGATTGTCCTGCCTCAAGGGTGTCTGTGAGGGTGTTTCCAAAGGAGATTGGTGTGTGTCAGTGAATTGAGTGGGGAAGATCCACCCTCAATGTGGGAGGGCACCGTCCAGATGGCTTGGGTCTCAGAAGAAAAACGTGGGGGAAGGGCAAGTTTCTCATCTTCTCTCTCCGAGAGCCTGACTGCTATTTTTCTCCCGCCTTTGGATGTCAGAGCTCCAGGTTATTTGGCCTTTGAACTCCGAGGCTTATACCAATAGTCCCAGGGCTCTTGGTCCTTTACCCTTGGGCTGAGTTTATACCATCAACTTCCCTGGATTTGAAACATTCAAGGTTGGACTAAGCCATGCTGCTAGCTTTCCTGGTTCTACAGCCTGCAGACAGCCTATTGTGGGATTTCTTGGCCTCCATAATCACGTGAGACAATTCCCCTAATAAATTCCTTTTCATATTTCTCTCTACACATATCCTATCAGTTCTGTCTCTTTGGAGAACACTGACTAGAACAGATTGTTTGTGGTTCTCCGTACTGCTCCAACTTGATCCCAGATGTATCATCTTCAAGTTATGATGAATTATTGCTGGCTCTGCCCAATTTATGAATTGGTGGGTTTGACAAGATCCAGCTCATGATGGGTTATTATGGCCACATACTCAGTGTCCTATAGTCAGGTGCTCCATCTCTACCAGGGCCTACTAACATGCCAGTGGTTGCTTCTCAAAAGACATGTAATTCTCATAGCAAATGGAATGGCCATTCTCCACAACCCCACAGGTTTTCATTGGGATACTCCCAAGAGGGCTTGCCACAAACCTTACATAGCCTCATTTCCCATCACGGATAACTCCAGCACCACAGGGTCTGTTGGATCATGTGGCCCAAGCTTGGATGTGCTGTATAGGCTTTCCCTCTCTGAGCCGAAAAGTTATCAGCCTTTTGCATTACCTGGTCTATGAGCCAGAGCATTACCTCCAGGTGTGATATATGCTGCCTTTGGAGCTCCAAGGGGCTCATCAGGTGTTTTCTTCCTTATGGTAGGAATTGTAAGATTTAATTAATTTATCTTTTAAATTGTTTAAAGTATGTCCTGGTATGCTCCTGACTTTTGAACCCCTATAACTTTGCAAGTTTGTCAGGCATAGAGTTTATCTTCTGCTCTCTGGAGCTTACATGTCTTATAAAAGGTTTAAGAATGCTCGTAACTTTTTCTCTTCTGACCTGATCAACATACCATTATCACTGTAATAGATCAACATGATGTTCTGCAGGATGTCCAGACAATCTCTTTGTGATATATTCTGACAGAGGGCTGGAGAATTAATACAGTTCTAGCATAAAACCCTAAGTGTATATTGTTCATTTTATGTGAATACAAAGTTTTTCTGATATTTCTAATTGAAATAGAAAAGAACACATTGGCCAAATCAGTGGCCACATACCATGTATCTAACGCTGTATTAATCTGATTTAGCAAAGATACCACATCTGACAAGATAGTTATGACAGGGGCTACTACTTGGTAAGAATGAATTAGCCTATAGTCACCTTCCATGATTCATCCAGTTTCTGCAGGGACCGGACTAGTAAATTAAATGGAGATCTGATGGAGGCCACCATATCAGCTTCCTATATTTCCTTAAGGGTGGCATTAATCTCTGCCACAATCCACAGGATGTGCTATTATTTTTGATTTACAGTCTTATTGAGGTGAGGTATTTTGGAAGCTTCCATATGGCATTCTCTACTGTAATAGCTCTTGTCCCACAGAGCAGGGATGCATTGTGGGTATTGTACCAGCTGCCAAACATCAATTCCAATTATGTATTAGGGGACCAAGGAAATGATCACCAGGTGTGTCTTTGGATCCAGTGAACCTACTACAATCCAGATCCAAGCCATTTATTTCCTGGCCCCAAAATACCCCATTCTAACAATGGGGCCATATTGCTTTGAGTCTTTGAATATCAATGTCTACTCAGATTCTGTGTCCAGCAGTTTTCCAAATGTCTGGGTATTCTTCATTTCTCCTTTACCTCCTGCACAGTTGTATGAGTATATGGACAGAGGTCCCTTTGGGAAAAGACCAAGGGACTCATTCCTGTGTATACTGGCTGTAAGTATAAGCAATGTCCTTCCTCTTGACGACTCAACCACCTTTTAAATCAATGAGTTATGGATCTGCAAACTGACTCAGGTCTGGAAACTTGGCAAGGGATTGGGACTTTTTATTGGGGAACTGTTCGCAGCCTTTAAGTTTTCCATCCTTGGCTGCTTCTACTGGTATAAACTAAGGAGCTCCTTTATTGACCACTCTCCTACTTTACCTTAGAGAGGCTGTGTTCTGTTAACCCTCTTTGTAATTCTCTGTGTCAGGCCCCCTCAGATACCACTTTGACTTTGTTGGTCATCATTAAAATTGCAATCTCCTCACTTTTAGTGGTTAAACTCCACTAACTGGCCTTTGTTTTTTCATGGTCCTATCATTTCCACTGCTATCAGTGAGCCAAACTCTTAAACAGATGCTTGTACTACTGGCCCTGGCCTACAGAAGACAGCCATCACTGAACTTTCTAGTGATGCTGACGTCGCATTTTTTATGGCCTCCCCTTGTGACTTAGTCTGTTTTGTGCTGTTATAACAGAATACCTGAGACTGGATAACATATAAAGAACAGAAATTATTTCTCACAGTTCTGGAGGCTGGGAAGTCCAATGCCTGGGAGGTGTGGTATCTGGTGAGGGCCCAGTCTCTGGTCCCAAGACGGTGCCTTGAACACTGCATCCCCCAGAGGGGAGAATCACTGTTTCTCACATGGCACAAGAGTGGACGAGAAAAGAGAGGAAGAGAGGGCTGAATTCACCCTTTTATAACAGTACCAATCCCCACCCATGAGAGTGGGGCCCACATGGCCTAATCACCTTTTAAGGGTCCCACGTCTTAATACTGTTACAATGGCAATTAAATTTCAACATGAGTTTGGGAGGGGACAAACATTCAAAATATAGCACCATGGTACACCCTCATTGAGGCCCAAAATCTGAGTTTTGGCGTCGTCAGCTCACTGAGACTGACACTCTCTGGGAGATCTCATCTTCTTTCTGCCATGGTTTGAAAAATATCCCTAGGTAGAAAACAAAGTTGAACACAGCACTTAATTCGTGTAGTTTCCTTTTCTTAAAGATCAGTCTAGCTTTGCCTGTGACATAATACCGTGAAACTGTTGCCTCGTATACTTTGAGAAGTTTTATTTTGTCATGATACAAGGTAAGTCCAGTACCTTCTAGTAAGTCTGTAATGGTCTGCAGTGAAAGCCCATATATGTATAATTTTTGTTTAAATATACTTAATACTTTTTTCTTATTTAATTGACATATAATGTACATATTTATGAAGTACATAGTGATATCTCTACATATAATGTATAGTTATCAGATCAGGATAATCATCTGATCATTTCAAACATTTATCATTTCTTTGTGTTGGGAACATTTGATATCTTCCTTCTAACTATTTAAAACTATATAATATATTATTAACTATAGTCATCCTGCAGTGGTATATAGTACACTAGAACTTATTCCTCTTATCTAGCTGTAATTTTTTATCCTTTAACAAATCTCAACCTATCCCTCCCTTATTTTACTTATTTTTCAGTCAATATTTTATTCATGTTGATAATTATAAATATGGGTCAATATTTTTAACTATTATATATTCAGTATGTAAATATAGCATAATTTTATCCATCTCCCTAATAGTAAGTTAGGCTTTCTCCATGTTTTAAATTTTCCCATATGGTACTGTGTAAAACATTCTTGGCATGCTCTTTGTGCACTTATGCAAGATCTTCTAAATCTTGGGCAGATTCTTAGAAGTGGAACTGATGGACAGAGGATTATGTACATCTTAAATTTATTAGATGCCATCAAATTACTCCCCAAGATGGTTGTGCCAATTAATTTTTAACTTCTAGTTAATAAGAGTGATTCCCCTATTGCTAACTAGCATTTACTTCTATCAAAGTGATAACATTTTTGCTAAACTGAAGGGTGATAAATGATATTTTAATTTGCATTTTCTAATTGGTTATTGCTACTTTACAGACATTCTGTGGATATTGTATTTTGACCTTTAATCCAGAAAAAAATCAGAAATGTTATAAAGATTATTTTTCTAATATTTTATTACTTTTCTACATATATGTTTATAAGTGGAATTGGACTATATTTTCCCATTATCTTATGGTCTTTGGTTTGGGGATTATAGTTATGCTTGTCACATATAGTGAGTTGAGGGGAATTTCCTTCTTATTATCTTAAACTTTTGAATAAAATAAGCATTAGCTGTCCTTTTTAGAAGGGTAGGATTAAACTTCAAGCACTATAGGTTTAGTGGGGATTACTGGGGGTAGATTTTAAACAACAGTGTCAAAGCCTTATTACTTAAAAATGTATTCAGGGTTTCTAAATTTTTAGTTAACATTAGTAAGCTAATTTTCTTGGAAATGGTTCCATATTTTTATATTTTTAAATTATTATAAAAGCATTATAATTTTTAAAGCATCTACTTCATCTATAGTTAGGCCTCATTTCATATTTCATTTATTTGTGACTTCTCTTTTTTATTGATCAATTTTGTTCAAGGTTTGTCAATTTTGTTAATTTTATAAAAACTGTCTTTTCATCGTGTAACTTATAACACATTAAATAATCAACACTTTTAATTCTTAAGCATAAGTTTTAAACTATTTTATTTTTAATTTTTTAATTTCAGAATATTACGGAGGTACAAACTGGTTACACAAATTGCTTTTGTACCATTTGAGTCTAGGTTATAAGTGTGCCCATCCCCCAGATAGTGTGCATTGTACCCATTAGGTGAGAATTTACCCATCCCCCCTCCTGCTTGATTTCCAATGAATGTTACTTCCATATGTGCACATAAGCGTTGATCGAGTAGTTCCAATTTAATGGCGAGTACATGTGGTGTTTGTTTTTCCATTCTTGTGATACTTCACTTAGAAGAATGGTCTCCAGTTGCGCCCAGGTTAGTACTATTAGTACTAGTTCACTTTTTTTTATGCCTAAGTAGCACTCCATGGTGTACATATACCACATTTTATTAATCCACTCATGTATTGATGGGCATTTGGGTTGTTTCCACCTCTTTTCAATTGTGAATTGTGCTGCTATAAATATTCGAGTTCAGGTATCTTTTTTATAGAATGTCTGTTTTTCCATTGGGTAAATAAATAGTAGTGGGATTGCTGGATCAAATGGTAGTTCTACTTTTAGTTCTTTGAGGTATCTCCGTATTACTTTCCATAGAGGTTGTACTAGTTTGCAGTCCCACTAGCAGTGTATGAGTGTTCCTGTCTCTCGGCATCCACAGCAGCATTTGTTGTTTTGGGACTTTTTGATAAAAGCCAATCTCACTGGAGTTAAGTGATATCTCATTGTGGTTTTGATTTGCATTTCCCTGATAATCAGAGATTTGAGCATTTTTTCATATGTTTGTTGGCCGTTAGTCTATCTTCTTTTGAAAAGTTTCTGTTTGGGTCCTTTGTCCACTTTTTAATGGGGTTGTTTGATTTTTTGCTTGCTGATTTGCTTGAGTTCTTTATAGATTCTAGTTATCAGCCCTTTATCAGAAGTATAGCATGCAAATATTTTCTCCCATTCCGTAGGTTGTCTATTTGCTCTAATGATTTTTGGCTGTGCAGAAGCTTTTTAATGTGATCAGGTCCCATGTATTTATTTTTGTTGTTGTGATTGCCTTTGGGTTCAAGAACAGAGACATAGACCCATGGATCAGAACAGAGAACCCAGATATAAAACCATCCTCATATTGCCATCTGATCTTTGACAAAGCAGAAAAAAATATACACTGGGGGAAAGAATCCCTATTTAATAAATGGTGCTGAGATAATTGGATAGCCACATGTAGAAGACTGAAACAGTATCTGTACCTCTCACCACTCACAAAAATCAACTCATGATGGATACCAGACTTAAACCTAAGGCATGAAACCATAAGAATTTTAGAAGAAAATGTTGGAAAAACTCTTACAGAATAGGCCTAGGCAAACTATTTTTAATTAACAAATAATTGTATATATTTATGGGGTACATTGTGATGTCTTGATATATGTTTACATTGTACGTTGATTAAATCAAGCTAGTTAACAAGTCCATCACCTCATACTAATCATTTTATTGTGGTAAAAACATTTAAAATCTATTCTTTTAGCAATTTTGAAATACACAGTGCATTATTTGTTATAGTTACTATTCTGTGTAATAGATCACAAAAGCTTATTCATCCTAAGTGAAGCTTTGTATTTTTTGATCAACATCTTCCCTTTCCTTCTTCACTCCCCTCCCCCAGCCTTTGATAACCACCATTCTAATTTTATGAGTTCAACTTTTCTTAGATTCCACATATAAGTGAGATCATGTGATATTTGTCTTTCTGTGCCTGGTTTATTTCACTTAGCATAATGTCCTCTGGTTTTATCAATGTCGCAAATGACAGAATTTTCTGCTATTTAAATAGTGTTCTATTGTCTATGTCTACCACGTTTTCTTTGTCCATTTCTTATGAGCACCAAGGTTGCTTCCATATATCAGCTATTGCAAATAATGCTGCAATAAACAATGAGTACAGATATCTTATCAGCATATAGGTTTTGATTCCTTTAGATATATACCCAGAAGTGGGATTACTGGATCATATGGTTATTCTATTTTTAGTTTTCTGATGAACCTCTATAATATTTTCCATAATGGCTATATTAATGTACATTCCCACCAACAGCATGCAAGGATTTCCTTTCCTCCACATTCTCGCCAACATTTATCTTTTAGATAATAGCCATTCTAACAGGTGTGAAGTCATAGCTCATTATAGTTTTAATAGGCATTTCCCTGATGATTAGTGATGCTGAGCATTTTTTTCATATGTCTGTTAATCATTTCTCTGCCTTCTCTGGAGAAATGTCTATTTAGGTCCTTTGTGCATTTTTTGATTGTTTTGTTTTCTTACTATTGAGTTGTTGGAGTTCATTATGTATTTTGAACATTAGCCCCTTATCAGATGTGTATTATAGTTTGTAAATATTTTTCCCTAATCCACAAGTTGTCTCTTCACTCTATTAAATGTTTCCTTTGCTGTGCAGAGCTCTTGGTTTGGTGCGATCCCATTTGTTTATTTTTGCTTTTCTTGCCTGTGCTTTTGAGATTGTTTCCAAGAAACCTTTGCCCAGACAAATGTCATGAAGTTTTCCCCTATGTTTTCTTCTAGCAGTTTTATAGTTTCAGGTCTTATGTGTAAATCTTCTATCAATTTTGAGTTGATTCTTGTACCTGGTGTATCTCATAAAGGTCCAATTTTATTCTTCTGCCTGTGGATATCCAGTTTTCCCAACATCATTTATTGAAGAGAATGACCTTTATCCATTGTATGTTCTTGGCACCTTTGTTGAAAATTAGTTGACCATAAATGTGTGGATTTATTTCTGGGCTCTCTATCCTGTTTAATTGGTCAATTTGTTTTTATGCCAGTACCATGCTGTTTTGACTAGTATACCTTTGTAATAGATTTTGAAGTTACACAGTGTGATGCCTCCAACTTGGTTCTTTTTGCTCAATATTGCTTTGGCTCTTTGGGGGTCTTTTCTTGTTCCATAAAAACTTTAGCATTGTTTTTTCCTATTTCTGTAAAGAATGATGTTGGAATTTTGATAGGGATTATATTGAATCTGTAGATCACTTTAGGTAGTTTGAACATTTTAATAATATTCTTCCAATCCATGAACACAGGATGCCATTCCATGTGTTTGTGTCCTTTACAATTTCTTTCATCGATGCTCTATAATTTTCAGTATATAGATCTTTTACCTCCTTGCTTAAATTTACTTTTCAATATTTTATATTTTTGGATGCTATTGTGAATGGAACTGATTTCTTAATTTCTTTTTCAAATAGTTTATTGTTAGTGTAAATAAATGCTATTGACTTTTCTATATTGCTTTCATATTCTGCAACATTAGTGAATTTGTTTATCAGATCTAAATGATAAACTAAACAATCAAATATTTTTGGAGTCTTTAGGATTTTATATAAGAATATGTCATCAGCAAACAGAGACAACTTAACTTTTTTCCTTCCCATTTGGATGGCTTTTATTTCTTGTCAAATTACTCTGGCTAGGACTTGCAGTACTATGTTGAATAGAAGTGGTGGGAGTGGGCATCTTGTCTTGTTCCTGATTTTAGAAGAAAAGCCTTCAACTTTTCACTGTTGAGTATGATGTTAACTGTGGGATTTTCATATATGGTGTTTATTGTCTTGAGGTACATGCCTAATTTGTTGTGTTTTTACTGTGAATGTTGAATTTCATCAAATGTTTTTTCTACATCTATTGAGATGGTCATATGGTTTATGTCTTTTCTGTTAATATTGTATATCACATTTATTGATTTGCATTATTGAACCAACCTTGCTTTCTAAGGATAAATCCCACTTGATCATGGTGAATGATCATTTCAGTGTGCTATTGAATTTGGTTTTCTAGTATTTTTTTGAGGACTTTTGCATGTATGTTCATCATAGGTATCAGCCTATAATTTTCTTTTCTTGTAGTGTCCTTGTATGGTGTTAGTATCAAGTCAGGGTAGTACTGGCCTTGTAAAATAAGTTTGCAAATATTCCTTCTTCAATTTTTTTGAAGCTTGAGAAGATTGATATTAGTTCTTCTTTAAATATTTGGTAGAATAATCCATGAAGCCATCTGGTCCTGGGCTTTTCTTTGGGAGATTTTTAAAGTTATTGATTCAATTGGTCTGTTAAAATTTTTTGTCTCTTCCTTATTCAATCTAGGTAGGATTTATATGTCTAGGAATTTATCATCTTTTATGTTGTCCAATTTGTTGGCATAAAATTGTTTATATTTGTCTCTTAGAATCCTTTGTATTTCTCTGGTATCAGTTTTAATATCTCCTTATTTGTTTCTGATTTTGAGTCCTCTTTTTTTTCCTTAGTCTAGCTAAAGTTTTTTTGATTTTTGTTTTGTTATCCTTTCAAAGGATCAACTCTTAGTTTCATTGATATTTCTATTGCCTTTCTAGTTTCTATTTCCTTTATATCTGCACTGATCTTTATTATTTCCTTCCTTATGCTGATTTTGGGATTAGTTTGTTCTTTTTATTCTTAGTTGTTTGAGGTGTAATATTGTTTGATATCTTTCTTCTTTTTTGGTCTAGGTATTTATCACTATCGACTTCCCTCTTAGAACTGGTTTTGCTGCATCCCATAAGTTTTCATATGTTGTGTTTTAATTTTCTTTTGTCTCAAAATACTTTATTTCCCTTTTAATTTCTTCTTTGGATGATTGGTTGTCCAGGAGCATGTTGTATAATTTTTATGTATTTATAAATTTTCCAAAATTTCTCCTCTTATTGATTTCTAGTTTCATTCCATTATGGTCAGAAAAGATACTTGATATGATTTCAGTCTTCTTAAATTTAAGACTTGTTTTGCCACCTAACATGTGCTCTATCCTGGAGAATTCTCATGTATGTTTGAGAAGAATGTGTATTCTGTTGCTATTGAATGGATTGTTCTATATATGTCTGTTAGGGTCATTTGGTCTAAAGTGTTCGAGTCCACTGCTTCCATATTGAATTTCTGTATACCTGATCTATTCATGATTAAAAGTGGAATATTGAAGTCCCCTACTACTACTGTATTGCTGTATATCTCACTCTTCAGATCTATTTATATTTGCTTTATATATTTAGGTGCATATGTTGGGGGCATATATATTTAAAATGGTTATATCCTCTTGATGAATTGACACCTTTACCATAATATGATGACCTTCTTTGTCTCTTTTTATAGTTTTAACTTGATGTCTATTTTGTCTGATATGAATATAGCCATCTCTGCTAACTTTTGGTTACCATTTGCCTGGAATATTTTCTTCTGTCTCTTTACTCTCAGTCTATGTGTTTTTAAGGCTAAATTGAGTCTCTTACAGGCAGCATATTGTTGGATCTTTTCTTTTCTTTTCTTTTTTAATGTGTATTCAGCCATTCTGTTTCTTTTGTTTGGAGAGTTTAATCCATTTACATTTAAAGTAATTATTGATGGGTGAGGACTTACTACTGGCATTTTGTTAATTTTTGACAACTGTTTTGTGGTTCTCTTATTCCTGTATTCCAATTTTGCTATCTTTCTTTGTGATTTGTTTTATTTTTGTACTGGCATGCTTTTGTTATTTTCTATTTATCTTTCATGTATCTACTAGAGGCATTTTTCTTTGTGGTTACCATAAGGCTTACATAAAATATCTTATAGCTATAATATCCTAATTTAAGCTGATAGTACTTTACCTTCAATTGCAGACAGTCTACACTTTACTTTTCTTCTCTTTCTCGATTTTATGCTATTGATGTCATACTTTGTATCTGTTTATATTGTGTATTTGTTAACCAATTGTTTACAGCTGGAGTCGTTTTTAATACATTTGTCTTTTAACTTTTATAATAGAGTTGAGCAATTTATATACCATCTTTATAGTATTAGAGTATTCTGAATTTGACTATATATTTATCTTTACTAGTGAGTTTTATGCATTCATATGTTTTTATATAGTTATTTATCATCCTTTCATTTCAACTGGAAGAACTCCCCTTAGCATTTCTTGTAAGACTGGTCTCCTTCAGCTTTTGTCTGTCTTAGGATATCTTTATCCTTCCTTTATTTCTGAAGTACAGCTTTGCCAGGTATGGTATTTTTGATTGACTATTTTTTTTTTTTTTTTTTTTTGCACTTTGAATATGTCATCCCATTTCCTCCTGGCTTGCAAGGTTTCTGTTGAAGTTCACAAATAGCCTTATGGGAGATTCTTAATATGTTACAAGTTTCTTCTCCCTTTCTGCTTTCAAGATTCTCTTTGTCTTTGACTTTTGACAATTTGATTATTATGTGTCTTAGTATTCTTTGAGTTGATCTTGCTTGGGATCTTTTGTGCCTTCTGAATCTGTATGTTCATATCCCTCCCAAGATTTGGGATGTTTTCAGACAGTATTTCTTTAAATAAGCTTTCTGCCCCTTTGTCTCTCTATTTGCCTTCTGGAACACCTATAATTTGTATATTTATATTTTGATGATGTCCTGTAAGTTCCTTATGCTTTCTTCACACTTTTCCAATATTTTTATTTATCTAATTGACTAATTTCAAATGACCTGAGTCTTCTTTCTTCTGCATGATGAAGTTTGCTGTTGAAATTTCTATTGAGGTTTTTCAGTTCTGTCATATTCTCCAGGTTTTGTTTGTCTTTATTTATGGTTTCTATTTCTTTATTAAACTTCTCATTTTGTTCATTTGTTATTTTCTCTAATTTAATTTTGTTGTCTATCTGTATTTTCTTGTATCTCATTGAGCTCCTTCAAGATGATTAGTTTGAATTATTTTTTGGGCAATTTGCATATCTCTATTTCTTGGGGTTGGTTGTTGGAGCTTTATTAATTTCCCTTGGTGGTGTCATGTTTGCTTGACTATTTTTTTTTATCCATGTAGCCTTGAGTTTTTCTGTGCATTTGAAGGAGAAAACTCCTCTCTCAGTATTTATAAACTGGTTTTGGCAAGTTAAAAGTCTTCTCCTGTTAGGTGTCCAGGCTGATGGAATTGCCTCTGGGATTTCAGTTGCATGGGATTGGATCTGGTTTATGTGACTGATGCTGGGTCCACAGTGGAGACCACAGTGGGTGGGCCTATTCCCAGGGGCTTTAGTGGGAATAAGTCCTATTTGGTTCCTATCCTAGGGCAAACTGGACTGTCTCCAGGACCTTGGTCTGTGGGGCTGGCAACAAGATGAGGGTCTTCTTCAGGGTTTGTGGACAGCAGGTCTGTTTCCAGGTGCACTTATTGGTGTGGCTTCCTCCAGGTCTCTGGGAGGCTCCCATTGGATCACTGGATGGGTACCTGGGCTGGTCATACTGCCCCAGTCCATGGGTGAAATGGTCTGGAACTGAGAAGTAGGGTTGTTTCAGGGGCCATAGCCAAGACCAAGATCTTCAGGCCTGTCTCCATGGTCATAGGTAGGCATGATTCCCAGTGGGTTCCCAGGTGAGCAGGCCTGCTCTCAGAGTGCGGTTGAGAAGGGCTAAAGCCAATTTATAGGGATGTTTCTGAATCCACAATGGGACCAAGATTAGGTTACCAGCCTGTGAGGGCGCTGCTGGACATGCCCCCTTCCAGGTTCCCAGGTAGGCAGAACTGCTCTTAGTCCACAGACAAGTGCCAGTAACAAGACCCAGGACTGTTTGAGGATCTTCTGAGACAGAAGTTGACAAGAATACCATGGAAACACAGATGGGCTTATCTCCTAGTGGGACCCCAGCTGGGCAGAACTGCTCCCATATTATAGCTGAGAGAGACTAAAAGTAAGCATCAGGGCTAATTCAGAATCTGCTGCGGAACCCACATTGGCAAGCCTGACCTGGTGATACCAGTGGACAAGGTTCTCAGCAGCTCAGATGGATGTTTCTCCCAGCAGTTCCCAGTGCCGTTGGGATTGTTCCCAGACTATAGCCAAGAGGGCTCAAATTGAGCTCTAGGGCCCCTTCAGGATCTGTGGTGGGACAGAGGCTGGCAAGTCCATTATGGTAGCACAGACAGGCAAGTCTCCTAGCAGTTCTCTGGGTGGGCAGCATTGTTCCCAGACTGCAGCAGAGAGGGGTTGGGGCTGAGACGGGGCTCTTCAGGATCTATTGTAAGACAGAGGCTGGGAATCCTGTCTGGTGACTCAAATTGGCAAGTCTCCCAGGATATCCCTGTACCTTCAGGATAGCTCCTAGACTACAGAAAGAAGGGCTGGAGCCAAGACAGGGCCACCCTCAGGATGTGTGGTGAGACAGGCCAGCATACCTGCCCTAGTGGCTCAGAAAGGCAAATATCCCTCTGGGTCCTTGAATAAACAGTACTAAGCTGGGACCACAGCTGAAATGGCCTGAAGTCATGTTACAAGAAAACTTTCATGTTTATTGCTGAGACTAAGGCACTAGCATGTATGAAATTACTCCTGGGTGGATGGTTTTGGTAGCAGACTCAAGGTGAAACAAGCCTCAAAGGAACAGAGTAGTTTCCAAGTCTGAACCCAGGAACAGGATTGGTGGGTCTACCACCTGGGTGCAGGTGTGCACTCTTAAAACAACCATCCCAGGTCTTGGGATCTACCAGGACTTCACAATCTCCTACCTGAATCCCAAGGCTCCCACAAAGAGAATTTTGTTCATGCGTGGGTGCAGAATTCTTGTTGAGGGGGGCATACGAGTGAGTGACCTCCTTTTCTACCATCTTGCTTGAGAAGCCTAAAGTCCACTTTTTTGATAATACAGCTGGGCTCACTTTTGGGCTTGGTATATATTTTTTTCATTCCCTTAATTTCAAACTCTTTATTTTAGGAATGTGTTTGGAAGTAGAATATAGCTGAATTTAAAAATTATTTCCAAGCTGAGTGTTTCTATCTTTTAACTAATGATTTTTTGACATGTTTTGACTTATTTTAATTCTTATTTTAAAATTTTACTTATCAAGCTTTTTCTTTTTTTCTTTTCTCCTTTCATACCTTATGTAGACTAAATATCTTAATTAGTAACCCTCCCATCCCTTATTTATTTGGGAGTTCTGCATTCTAGTTCTATGTTTTTATCTTATAATTTTAACATGCACGCTTAACCTAATAATGTTTAAATGAATCAGTATATCTTCCCATTTAATACAGGGACTAAGATTTCAATCATTCTGATCTTTCACTGTAGTGGATATTTATCATGTTTTTAGCTCACTAACACCTTTGAATGTATATTTCAGAAATGTCCTTTCTTTTGAGTCTATGTCCCCTCCACCCAAAGTAGAAGTAAAAAACCTCATTTTCTTGTGGATGAAGCACAGTATGTAACCCATCAACCTCCATCAATCAACAAAGAATGACAATTGAAATTAGTGACACAAAGTAGCAAGTGCTACACAGATTTCCCATTCTGTAATGTACTTTACTTTATAGACAGAGGTTCTGTCTGCTGTGTTCAATAAGCAGTCTTAATGGTACAAACTAATGTCAGTGCCCAAATATAGCAAAAATGGGTCTCTAGTGCAGCCTTTCTCCGTTGTTGACTTGAGTGTTGTGAAACTTGAATAAAATGTACGTAGTTGTGCTTAGAAAAGTGGTTCAGTGAAGATCAACTATTACTGTTTAATAATTAGGAGAACATATCAATATGGTTTGTAATATGTTCAGTTTTAAATTAAACTTAAAAGATAATGCATTAATAAAATTCAAAAATCTGAGCAGTAAAGATAAATAAACTCCATCAAAGATAAAATTTAGTTACAAGTTAGAAGTGGGGAAAATACCACACATTTAAAGTGTTTAATTGAGGTTGTAAGAGATCAAATCAATTATTACACTAGTACTTTGTTGAAGGAAGTGGGAAGGTAATTCTACCCCTTCATTTTAAACATGAGGTAAATGGTATCTAGTTCAGTTCATCTTGCTCAAATTAACAGAGTAGTGAAGAGTCTCATTTGGATTGGAACCTCTTATTCTTGACTTATTTTCCAGTTCTTTATCCATTTTATCTTCATAATACCAATGAAGGAGCAAGGCAAAGCAGAATATTTCTCAAATTAGTACTGAAATGGATATGTAATTAGGAAGGAAAATTAGGAATAGCCTAGCTATGAAGCATAGAAAAATGAACTCAGAAAATATTTGAATTTAGTATAAAACCATTGTTTTTTCACAGTATTATATACAGTTGATGGAAAATATATTGTTCCACAAATTATTTAATAGTAGGAAAACAGTCAAAGTTGTATTTGACAGCTTTACAGTAGGCACTTTTGCTTTTCAGTGAGATTTTGATTTAGTCCTAATTATGCATAGTTTAGCCTCATTTTTCAGAATTCTACCCTTAGCCTTAAGAAGTAAAGTCTAGCCACTTAATTTGTGTAAATTCTTGAAGACTTCCTTTGCCTACTGTTTATGAGAAATGCATGCCATATTCAATTTATCCCAACTGATGGCTGTGTTCCATGTTGATATCACTACCAATGAATGCAGAGGAAGATCTACTAAAGTCTTTCAAAACTTCACATTTTTCTAATCATTTCACAATAATAATGTCTACCAGAGTTGCATTAGTATATAACTCTACTTTTGCCAAAGAATTTTTTTAGCAATTTTCCTTCCAACACAGTGATATGCATACCTTGACCTTTTAGAATGTTAAAAAAATAAAATGCACTGGCCATTAAAAAACTGATGATAAAATCTCAATGAAGAAAGTGTCAGATGCTTTGAAGGATGGACCAAATGGTAGGAAGAATAATGGCCCCCAAAGGATATCCATGTTTTAACCCTAAAACCTGTGTATTGCTACCTCTCACAGAAAAAAAGACTTTGCAAATATGATTATGTTAAGGACCTCGAGGTGGACAGATTATCCTGGATTAGCAGGTGGGCCCAATGTAATCACTTGGGTTTACAAAAGTGGAGAACCTTTCCTGACTGTAGTCCAAGGGACATGTGACAATGAAAGAAGGGTCAGAGAAATGCAACATTGCTGGCTTTGAAAAGGGAAGAAGGTGGCCCCTTGAAGCTAGAAAAGGCAACAAAATGAATTCTCCCTTCAAGCCTCCAGAAAGAAACAGCTCTGATGAAAGCTTGGTTTTGGCCCCAAAAGACATAGATCTAACCTACAGAACTCTAAAATAACAAATTTATTGTTATTAGCCACTAAATTTGTGGTAATTTGTTATGGTATCAATAAACAACTAATGCTGAGTATATAGAAAAGTATATAGAAACTATGTGCAGTAATTCAAATATTCCAACTCTACTAAAACTGCAGGTTATAGTAGGAAAAGCAAAACTGAGTGAGGAGGTACCCTGCTAACCCACATTCTTTATAAACTACCTATGGGGCTTTGGGAGTGAAAGTTCTGTGGATGGTGGCTTACTCCTATTTAACGTGTAAGTATTGGGCTAGGTGGACATTAAATCTCTTTCCACTTAAACAAGTAATTATGTAGATGTTTTATGAACACAGTCTGATACCATCAATAGAACAAGAACACTTGTTTCTTCCAAATTTTACTAATAAGAATTACAAAAATATAAAATGAATTTCAATCACACCAATTTCTGCTACTTGGGGATAATGAAAACAATTGGACTTATCAAGCAAATTCGACTAGAGTAATAATATAGCTGAGGTAAAATATTTTTAACAATGCAAACACTGATGTATTTGCATTAAATAAATAATAGGAAAAGATCCTGATTAGAAGCTATGTCATTCTTAGTAATAGGACAGACAAACACAAATAGCTATTAAAAATACAATTGTATGGGTTTTTTCCTGTTTCATGGTGAAAAGAATACAAAGAGGTGAACATTAAATTCCCTTATTCCCAAGCCTCTCCCTCAGGTTTCCAATAGACTGTTATTTTATTTCTTCTGACTATTATGCTGCGTTTAGCTAATGTAAAGCAACAAACATAAAGCAAAGATGGTTTATTTAGAGTCCTGGGCAAGTCAAATGTCATGTGGGAAACTACCTTAATCCAAGTAAATTACCAGGAAAGTGATCCCAGAGATCATAGAACAGAAAGGCTTACAGGCGAAATGAAGATTCTTCAATCCTTTTTAGAACACCAATGGGAAGAAAGAGGAAGTTAATACACATAAGAGAATGTACAAGTGAGGTGAGAGGATCATACTACCTGAATCCTGGGGTATGCTATGTTCATATGTCCTGCCTTTGTCTCTTCTGCCTTTCCCGCTGAAGGTGTGGTTACTGTAAGTTTAGATTTGAGTGAGGGGGCCCACAGATGGAAGATGCCACAGGCCAATGACACAAACTTCTCTTACTAGAGATACATAGGGACAAGAATGCCTGGTCAGAGCTGTAGATTTTTAATTAGCCTGTTGATCAAACTTGGGTCTTATTTGTATTTCTTGGGCAGGGTAGATATGGGGCCAGAATGAGGGTCACCAATGGGTGACCAAATTAAGTTCTTATGAATAGTGAGTGATTCACATGCTTCGTACATATTTACTGCAGTCTCAATATTTAGTGTATTACAAATATTTTATACCCAGGGGCCTTAGGAATATTAAGTATCTTCTGATATGTCCATTCCTTTTTATGTTTAACATTAATATGCTAAGCACTCATCTATATCTAACACATCCTATGATTTCTGCCTGTGTCTAACAAACTCTTTGCTTACTAGCTACTTATTTATTGTTAAAATGTGAGATTTTAATCTGTTTTACAAACGGTATATTTATTAATGTTTCACAATAGAATTTAATATTCTGAAAATTACATGTACATTATACCAAGCCTCAGAATTTCCTTTTGTGTCAGTTGACATGACATTGTTACAAGGGTGCCATCCTTCTGGTTAAATGTGATTAGGTTAGAATTGGCCTGTAACTCAAGTGCGGTCAATTAATAGCCTGGGAAAAAAAAGCTACATAAGAATTAGTCACTTTCTTTTTTTTAGCAACCCAAACTATAAAGAGCAGTGGATGGCAGTAAACAGAATCCATGTGTAAGCACAATCCAAAAAGACCTACATAGGAAAGTGTGAGTTACTGGTTTGCTAGCAGGAACATGAGCCAAAGATGAGGATACACAGTGTAAAGAGACAGAAAAAGTAGCTGACAAATAGTAATGGAATGGGATTGATAAGCTTCTGAGTCTGAGGAGATAGTTGGTAGGGTTACTTCGGGTGTTGAAAAACTGTCCCCAGACTTTCTGAGGCCTGACTATTCTATGTCTCTGGTAATTTTCATGATACCTTGTTTAGTAGTTTTTTCTACATTGGCATGAGACATAGCCCAATGATTAAGATTTCTGTTGGCTAGTTTTGTACATATTCTATATTGAAATACACTTAATTTTTTCAAGATGTACCCAAATAATGACCTGAGTATTTGCACAGTAAGAATTCTCTCAAGTTTGTTAGCTGTAGAGTATTACAACATACCAAATAGTTCCCATATAAGTTTTAAAAAGGCATTAAGCAAAAATACTTGTCAATAGACTTTATATTTTTTCAAAGTTAGTTTATACATCCAGATAAATCAAGTTACTGCCATAATTTCTTGAATTCTTCAATGCACCTAGCATATGTTGGTAGTCCTAGAAAATTCTATGAGCACAGGTAGCAGTGTGGCAAAAAGCTGGATGGTTTCTTAACAGTTTGCTGAATTATGACATCCAAAAAGGGAGAAACTGAATTGTAGAAGAATAAAGAGCCCATACCAATCATGTTTTGATTTCAGAATATGCCTTTTTAAATTTAAATTATTACCTCCTGTTGTAAATTTCTTCTACACTCTTTCTTAATCACCCATAGCTACTTGTCCAACACTATCCTTCCAAAAGGCCAGCCTAACTGAAATCTCCTGAAGGAATCTGATGAGATTCCCTAAAGTAATAATTACCTCTCCTTCTTAGGTATTTTTCACAGGGCTCTTCAGATACCTCCATTATGGCATTTATCATAGGCATCTTAAACCCATTGTTTGTTTCATTTGTGTATCTTCTACCCAATTGGAGCTTTTAAAATTCTGTGCTACAACAACTCTAATATGACACTGTCACAGAATATATTTTAATAACATAGGTGTAACTGAAATAATAGATGGGCATTGTTTGCTTTAAGTGAGGTCTTATTTTAAAAAAGAGTCAGTGGACAAATTCTTTAAAATTTGTCAAGCATAAAAAAAGGAGAATGACCAAGTAAAATACACGCCTCAACTACTGACAAACACTGACTTAACTCTTCTTTACTTGCTCTATATTTAAGCTGCAAATTTTAGAACTCTGCTAATTGAAACTATTGATTCTTGGGTTAGTCAAATATTTTCTTCTTGAAACATGATATAAAAGTTAGGGATGTAACAGGATATAAAGATAAAATTTAAGAAACCTAAGTTTTGAACATATCTTTGCCATATTTGTTTAAGCTTGAAGTCAACATTATCAAAATGTTTACCAAATGTGTCAGGATTATAAATGCAGTCAAATGTCAAAGTTTGTATTTTGTTCCTGTCCCTTTTAATTCCACATTGGAAAGATGCTGTTTAAAAAGCCTTTCAGTTTACATTTCTAAATGACTTCAGTACTTTAAAGACTAGTTACATAAATTGCTTTTAGGCTATAAAACTTTGCATTCCAGTTCAGGGACCATTGTTGTATATCTGCTTTATGATGGAAGGATGGGTTTATAGCAAGATCAAATAATCTGTCACCCTTTTTAAATATACTAACAAGAACGCCATTATAACGTCTTAGTCATTTCCTTTCTCTCTCTCCTTTTTTGTTTCTCATTTTTTTGCTGTCTCTCAAGTCACCAAATCAAGTAGACATAATTTTGTTACTACTTTCCTGAATCAATTTAAACCTTACCTGGGAATCAAAAGCGTGGAAAAAAAGCCCCAAAAACCCAGCAGAATGTTAAATGTATTTCATTTAACCACTGAATTGTTTTATATTTGTATGTGTTATATTTCTAATTCATATTATATTTGGAAAATTTAGCATTTTGACTATATGTTATAATTCTTTAATATTACCCCCATTAGAGATTAATGGATGAAAATGGCTAATTTAATAAATTTCCTTAAAACTGAAGATCACTATCATATGTTTTCAAAGTTTTTGAACATTTCTTTTGGTTACCTTGTAGACAACAAGGTAATAAACCAAATTAAATACAAATTTAGTTTTTGTTTTCATCAGTTCAAACAATCATTCCATGAACAAAATGTGGATTCTTTAGATTTTACCTAATTGTCCCTTTCACAAGAAACAAACTTATAAAGACTGAATTGCTTAAATTATTTCAAAGTGAGACACATTTCAGTCCAAGAATAAAGCAAAGTAGTTCTTTAAAGAGCAAAACGAAATCCAACTTTTATTTCTTAAATGCGAAGAAAACAAATATATCTAATAATTGAGAACACTGAGCTACAAAATAGCTCATTTTATATTATTATGTGATTTTACACAACTCTGCATAGCTTATTTGGGAGAGGTCTCATTATTTAAAAATGGTAAGGGGATACTAATGTTTATGTTACATGGATACATGGTATAATGCTTAAGTCAGGGCTTTTAGTGTGCCTGTCACCAGAATAGTGTTAATTGTACGTTATAGGTAAGTTTTTATCCCTTACTTTCCTCCCATCTCTCCCCTCTTCTTGGTTTCCAATGTGCTTTACATCTGTGGTCCCCAACCTGCAGTACTGGTCTGTGGCCTGTTAGGGACCAGGGCAGAGCTCCGCCACTACCTGCCCTGCACCCCCTCCACCCTGTCCGTGGAAAAATTGTCTTCCATGAAACTGGTCCCTGGTGCCAAAAAGGTTGGGTACTGCTGCTTTACATCTCTTTGTGCTGGTGTTTACCCATCATTCAGCTCCCACTTATTAGTGAGAACATGCAGTATTTGTTTTTCCATCCCTGAGATACTTCACTTAGGGTAATGATCTCCAGTTCTGTACAAGTTGCTGCAAAAGACATTATTTTATTCCTTTTTATAGCTGGATAGTACTCCATGGTGTGTGTGTGTGTGTGTATGTATATCTCACATATATATCATATTTATCCACTCATGAATTAATGGGCACTTAGTTTGATTCCACATCTTTGCAATTGTGAACTGTGCTATGATAAACATTCAAGTACAGGTATCTTTTTGATGAAATGACTTCTTTTCCTTTGGGTAGATACCCAGTAATGGGATTGCTGGATCGAATGATAAGTCTACATGTATTTCCTTGAGGAATCTCCATACCGTTTTCCACAGAGGTCTAGTCACTAATTTGCAGTCCCATCAACAGTGTGTAAGTGTTCCTTTCTCTCTGCATCCATGCCAGCATCTATTGTTTTTGGACTTTTTAATAATGGCCATTCTGACAGGGGTAAGGTGGTATCTCATTATGGTTTTAATTTGTATTTCCCTGATGATTAGTGAGGTTGAGCATTTTTTCATATTTGGCCATTTGTCTATCTTCTTTTGAAAAACTTCTGTTCATGTCTTTTGCCCACTTGTTAATGGGGTTGTTTTCTTCTTGCTGATTTGAATTCTCTGTAGATTCTGGATATTAGCCCTTTGTCACATGTATAGTTTGTAAATATTTTCTCCCATTCTGCAGGTTGTCTAGTCACTCTGTTAATTATTTTCTTTCCTGTACAGAAGCTTTTTATTTAATTAAGTACCACTTATTTATTTTTGTTTCTGCTGTATTTGCCTTTGGGATCTTAGTAATAAATTCTTTACCTAGGCTGATGTCTAGAAGACTTTTTCCTACATTTTCTCCTAGAATTTTTATGGTTTCATGCTTACATTACATCTTTTATCCATCTTGAATTTTTGTATATGGTGAGAGATAAGGGTACTGTTTCATTCTTCTGCATATAGCTATCCAATTTTTCCACCACTATTTATTGAATAGGGCTTACTTTCCCCAGTGTATCTTGTTGTCTACTTTGTTGAACATCAGTTGATCATAGCTATATGGTTTTATTTCTGAGTTCTCTATTCTGTTCCATTGGTCTATATCTCTATTTTATACCAGTCCCATGCTGTTTTGGTTACTATAGTCTTGTAGTATAATTTGAAGTCAGGTAATATGATGTGATGTTGGCTGGGGGTTGGTCATATGTGGCTTTTATAATTTTGAAGTATGTTCCTTCTATGCCTAGTTTTTTGAGGGTTTTTATCATGAAAGGGTGCTGCATTTTATCAAATGTTTTTTCTGCATCTATTGAGATAATCATATGGTCTTTTACATAATTTCTTTAAAGCATAATGACAATAGTATTACATTTATTAAATGAGGGGTTCCAACTATATCACATGACTTAATTATTCAACTATTTGAATTATATTAGCTAAAATTGCACAAAATAGCAATTAATTTACCTATGAGCGAAATACTATTATATATTCTCTTATAAATTAGTAATCTGGGGATCAAAGAAAATAAATATCAGTTTTCCATGATCACACTTCTTGTTAACTAGCAGAACTAGGATTCAAACTTATTTGATCTGGCTCTAGAGCATCTTGGGTAGCTTATGACTCTCATATTATGAATTCAAAAGTTTCTTCAAGCTCTATGAAACTTTAACAGATATCAATAAAAGTACTTTCAGCTTCTCCTTTGATTCTAAGGATTAAGTTGGAGCGCAGAAAGTTAAGCCCAGCTCCTTGGTAGTGCAGTAAAGACCTGACAAAGTAGACAGTTGATTTTCTTAACTTCACTGAGATATTATTCATACTATGAAATTTACCCATTTAAAGTATAATATTTGGTTTTAGTATATTAAGAGAGTTATGCAAATATCGCCACAATCTAATTTTAGAACATTTTTATCACCCCAAAACGCAACCCTAAACCTAATAAGTCACTTCCTATTCTCCCTTCCTACTCCTCCCAGCCCAAGGTAACTACTAATCTACCTTCTATCTCTATATATTTGTACATTCTGGACTTCTCATATAATGAATCATACAATATGTACTGTCTTGGGACTGGTTATTTCACCTAGCATAATATAGCATATATCATTACTTCAATTTTATTGTCAAATATCTCATCTTATAGATATACTATGTTTTGGTTATCCATTCATCATTTGGTGGACATTTGGGTTGTGTCCACTGTTTGACTTTTGGGAATAATGCTACTATGTCCATTTGTGTGCAAGTTTTTGTGTGGATGTGTATTTTCATTTCTCTTGGGTAGCGAGATTATTCAGAGAATTTTTAAAAAGTGTTTATAATTATAAAAACCACTACATTTCTTTGTTAGGAATGGCATAAAGAACAACTTCACAAGGAGAGAAAGCACTGAGAAACTTCTCTCTGCTAAGTAGACAGTAGAGCTGTCAGTGTTTCAATGGTAGTATAATGATTTGATTTTATCATTAAGGAAAACATAGAATCCAAGAGGAACAAAGAAGAAGAAAGCAATTAGATTAAATGACAACTTATTGCCCTATCCTTTTGTCATGGGCACTAACATGGAGATATAATCTGATTGTCTGGAGTCAGAAAGTTATGATATTTTGGAGATATAATCCAACCAACTTTAATAATATTAATTTAGAAAGAATAATAAAGAAGAACTGAGGTCAGAAATAGAACATGGCTGGTTCAGATTGAAAATTTAATAGTGCAGTGTTATGATCCACAGTTAATCTGAGAGACAACTGTGGGAGCAGCTCGAGGACTGGATCAGCTCTGGAGATCTCATGCCAGTTCTGCCACTGCCTGTGTGTCTCCTGAGTTCTGGGACAAGGGCAATTCTGTCATTTCCCCAGGCTATAGTTTCCTCTCCAAAATGAAGACACTGAATTAGAAAATTTTTAAACAGTGAAGTGGCATGCATGCCAAATGGCTTTACAGTAAAGTGTTTAGAATTTCTAAATCAATATCCAGAATATGGAGTACTAAAAGATATCCCAAACAGACAATTCTGTTCTCCACATTACTTTCACAAATTTTCTCTCTCTCTCCATAGAACTATAGTATAATGTACATAATATAGTACAACTATATACATTGTATATTATGTACTATAATTGTGTATATATGTATATATGTATAGGTAGTTAGTGATTCAGTTAATTTGTTTTGCACCTCCTAAACACAGAATCAGATTGTTAGAGCCAAAATGAATCTCAGCAATCATTTGGTGAATGTTACATTCATTTTAGAGACTGCAAAGAATGGTTATGACCTGTGCAAAGACACATCCTAGTGACTAAGGGTTCCAGGATTGGAACCAGAGTCCTTGGCTTTCAACTCTATCATGCTATTTTTTATAATGGTTCCTGGGAATCCTACTGATTCAAAGGTCTGTAGTTGCAATCCTGTGGTATCCTCCATGGCAGACGAAGAATTTAACTTTTCCAAAATAGAATCCAAAAGGTAATTTATCTTATTAATTTTTTTTAAGAGACTGGGTCTTGCTCTGGCACCCAGGCTAGAGTGCAGTGTCGTCATCACGGCTCGCTGCAACCTCAAACTCCTGGGCTCAAGCAATCCTCCAACCTCAGCCTCCCGAGTGGCTGGGATTACAGAAAAATAACTTATTAACTACCTATTATAATATAAAGAACTAAAAGTTGCTGACAAACACTAAGGTTTTCAAAAGTGGTTATCACTTATTAAAGCTCTTGTCCTTTTTCCATAGCACCTGCAGCATCAGTCAGTGTACAATTCTGCATCACATTTTTTTTTCCTTCCTAGAAAGGCTCAGATAAGTTCTCTATTGATGCTACTGCTATTGGAAACAATCCCAGGAAGAAATTATTTGGCTGTCAGTAGTTGCCTTCTTATTATTCTTTGCCACATCACAGTGTATATTTCCTTCATAACAATTTTCACAATCTGTAATAATTGTAGTTATTCACATGTTTACTTTTCATTTATATGTTTGCTATCTGTCTTCTAGTGAGATGTTACTTCATTGGGTGATAAGGACCCTGGCATGTCTTATTCATTGGGTACTATCAGGGATTAGCATATCTCCTGGTCCATTATCAATAAGTATTTACTGAATGAAAGAAATTAACAACATTATATTAGTAAAAAATATGCATAGCAAGAAGTGAGGAACCTCATAATTTTCTGCATTTCAGGGAATGTTTCAATATTTGTATACGTGAATATTGACGTCCAAATATTTCAGGTATTTTTATTTCAGCATACAGTGAGATGTATTCCTGTTGTTATCCTCTGATCTTAAAGATACTGTTGTCAACTTACAACTAATATTATTAACAGCATGAACTTGTGGAAGTTTAATGTTCAATGTACAAAGCAAGTATTTGTTTAATGCTATGGGGCCAAGAACATAAGCCTTGGAGTTAGGCAGGCCTGTATTAACATTTAGCCCTGCCACTCCAACCTGTGTAACTTGGGTGAGTAGATTCAGCTCAGTAAGTCCCTGGATTTACCTATAAATATGGATGTCAGATATGAGATTTTCTATAAGTTCTGATATAAGAATATTCAACCTGTTGGTAAATTTCTTCATTTACTATAATTCGTGTTAATGTTGCTACAAAATTAGTGATAATCAGCATTGAATAGAGTAGGTGTTCAACAAATGTTTTTGTTTTTATTACCAATCTGTGGCAACCTCAATGATTCATACCATATGAACAAAACGTGATCATGCCAACATAGTCATTCCATGATTATGTGGCTTCAATGTGGACAACATGCAGATTTTTAAGTTAATACTTATGGAGATCCTGTAATTGAAAGAGGGCAAGGTATACAGGATTCAGCCTTTACTGCTTTGCTTTTAAACTCAAAGTATATTTTCAGTAATGTTTGGAACATTACATATGCTCTGTAGTTGTTTCCCATAGGTGTTTACTTTCTTTTTTAGAAGTGGTGATAATATTGCTAGTTGATACTTAGATGCTGCATGTGTTAAAGAAATACTACTCAGAAGCATATAAGCCCTTCTTGCTTTGTGAGGATCCTGTATCGCTCAGGTTTGTACTGATTTTGTTATTGACTACTTTCATTACTTTAAAATTTCCAACAAAGTTTATACTATAGTATCTTGTCAGATTCTCTGAAGGAGAATCTTTTGAAGTATTTTTGGTCCTCTAAGGAGTTTGCTGATCATTCACTTAGTGGAGTGCTGACAGACTCTGTTATTCTTCAGTGCTGTCTCACTGAGCCTGATGAAAATGAGTCACTTTGTTTTTTTCCTGTTAGATGATGATAATGAAAGTCGGTTTGCCCAGGATGGCAGAGAGCCCTGCATTCTGGTGGCAATTTTCAATTTCCTGTTCTCTATCAGCCCTAACAAGCCACTCACTTTTCATGCATTTATTTCTACATAATAAATGGAACACCTATTACGGGTCACAGTTCTTAGCTATAAACCATCATCATTAATATTATTATTTTTAGAGTTAGTGTCTCACTGTGTCACCTGGGCTGGAGTGCAGTGGGTGCAATCATAGGTCATTGCAGCCTCCAACTACTGGGCTCAAACAATCTTCCTACCTTAGCCTCCTGAGCAGTGGGGACTACAGGTGCATGCCACCATGCCTGCCTAATAAAAAAAAAAAATTGGAGACAGGGTCTCGCTGTGTTGCCCAAGCTGGTCTTGAGCTCCTGGCCTCAAATGATCGTCCCACCTTAGCTCCCAGTGCTACAGAGTATTAAAACTTAGTGTAGTATGAAAATGACAATCACAATATTTGTGACATATGTTGCAGAAGGTGGAGTAAACCAGTGCAAGTGGGGTATAAGGGAAGAAGTCATCTCTGTCTGCAAGGGCATAGGATAATTTCATGGAGGCTTGATTCACAAAGTGAAAAATGAGCTTGAATTCTCCATGTGAGAGTGACGGATAGAAGTTCAGCTGTTTCTGAGTCCGGAGCCCCGCCAGCTTGCTCTAGAGGCAAGCAGATTGAGATTTTGGGCATACCAAGTTGGGTGCTAGAGCCAGGTAATACTGGCTAAAGAGTGTTGATTGTTCAAATTTCAGGAATTGTGCAAGCTGGATGATAAATACAGCCATTATTAAATATCACATTACATAAACTTACAACTAAATGAATCATGTTTCAAAAAGTAATAAATATTCAAAATTTAGAATTTCCCAATAATTTTATTATACTTTACTCTTATGTATGCTTCTGATGTTATTTCTATTTTATCAGAATGGTGGAAATACTATACAATTCTGTGCTGCTGTACATCTCCTTCAAATTCCTCATACGATGACATCACATTGAAAGCTTGAAACTGGCTATGGTGAGAGTATGTATGCCAGGAAAAATCAGCAAACACTACCAATCAGGTTTTTATTAATTGTTTTGTTGATCATGTGGGCTTTAGAAAGTGGTGGAGAACATGTTAATAATGCAGATTACACTTAAAATTGTGTTGTCTATAGTTAGTTACTATATTATGGGTAGCACAAAAAATTGAAATATTCTACTGGTGTTTGAAAACTGTTATGTCTGATTCAGTTAGTCATGTCATTGACTAATGAGTGAAGTTCTGACATATGTCATCATTTCATCATTGTTCATTTTCATCATATCCGTTAATGTAACTGGAAATATTGTCATTCATATCAGAACTACAGTTTATCAACTACCACCATAGTTTGGTTCCAGGTACACTCCAGACACAACAGTTCAGCAAAAATCAACAAAAGCAGTCTGTTAGAATCACTTGGCTATATGAAATTTACGAGAGTATTGCATATTTTATTGTTACTTATAAATTATATGCTGTGCATTCGTTAGGTCAATAAAATATACTAAACATATATATGTATACATGCATACATGTCTGTATATATGTGCATATATTTATATATGTATATACTTTTTCTCATGGAGAGCAGGCTGTTAAACATTTACAGCCAGTGTGTGTAGCCGTTATTGTGCACAACACACCAGATAGGAAGTTCTGCTATAGTCAAGGGGAGTCAGTGATTTAGAGCAGAAAGTTACATGATTATATCTGTGTTTAAAAAATCCTTTTAGCTGAAGTAAGGACTAAAGACAAAGAAATAACTTAGGAAATGATTTATTTAGTTCAGGTAATAAATGGTGAGGCCCCAATAGAAAAAAAAAGTGAAGGAATGTATTGGAGAGACATGTTCTAGTTACAATTGTAGAAACATAGTGGCAGATTAGCTGTGAAAGAGGGGCAATAGCAAGATCATAGTCATATGAATGGCTCAAAGAATAGCACGACAGCAAGGTAAATAGGTAAGCTAAGTAATAGTTTTGTTTTTTTTTAAGTACTGGAGATGATTTAGGAGCTTAGTTTAGGAACAAATTTGAAATACTTAGACATTTAAATAGTTTTACAGCACACAGTCAGAGAGTCTGAATGACAGAACAGAGATCTGGCCTCTGCATTTGCAATTTTGGAGACAAAAAATAGATAAGAAAGGCATGAGTTATGAACAGATGCATGAAAAAGTTATACCATAAAAAGAAAAGGGAAACAAGATTAAACCTTGGAATCATCCATATTCACTGGTGAGATGAGGAAGGGACTCAATAATGGAAATATAAAGGAATTAAGATCAGAAAAGAATCAGGAGAGTGTGATGCCTCAGAAACAAGCTTAAAAAAGGCATAATTGGAGGTATTAAATGCAGTGGAGAAGACACAACAAAAGCCAGATCCACAGAGGGTAGTGGGCTAAATTTATATTCTTTGCTATGCCAACTGTAGTAGGATTCTGTTTCAGCTATCAATTGCTACATAACAAAGTACACCGGAATGTAGCAGCTGGAAATACCCATGATTATTATTTCTCATGATTCTGAGGGTTGGCGGGGTTCAGCTGGGAAATTCTTCAACTCTACGTGGAATATGCTGGAAAGTCCAAGATGGCCTCACTCACATGTCTGTGGCCTCACTTGAGATGGCTGAAATGTCTGGGCTTTCTGGGTCTCTTTCTTTCCCTTTACAGTCTATCATCCTTCCTCCAGGGACAGTCAAATGGCAGATGGTCTCAAGAAAGCAAAGGGGAACTTACAAGGTGTCTTAAGGTCTGAGCTCAGAAGTCTCAGAATGTTCTTTCTGACACAGCACATTCTGTTGCTCAAAGTAAATCACAAGGCCGGCCTGGGTTCAAGGAGGGGAGCACGTGCCTCGCTGCTTGGTGGAAGGAGGGGAGTGCATGAACAGGGGTGGGAGAAATTGTTGGTGACCGTCTTTGTAGGCGATTTGCCTTGTGTTCTTCTTTTATGCCACTTAGATACCTTTAAGTATCATCCTGTTTCTTATCTCAGTCCAGGCAGCTCCACGATGAACATGATGTACCACAGCTCCCGTGCACACACAATGAAAAAACAGACCCTGTATCTACAGTTCCTGAATGAGATCCCACCCAAGTGCTGGTCTCAGGAGTTAGGGAAATGCATACCTGTACCTAATAACAAGATTTGGATTAGGGTGTGGGAAAGAAGCCAAAGAAAAATGAGCACACCACAGATCCTTATCGATATAAAGCTGCAAAAAACAGAACTTACTAACTTTCCCACCCAAGAGTCTGAGTATAAACGTCCAAACAGCCTCTTTCCATTTCTTTGCTTCAGCATGCAGACATCTTTAGATCACTTATAGCCATGAGGTATCAAATAACACGAAAAGGGTAGGGGGATTTTTTTGTATTAACAACAGGCTCTTTGTCCACTTTTGAATGTGCCAGAGCAGTACCTTAACATGCAGAGAGATATTGTAAACAGGGAAACCTTTTGCAAGATAAGTTTTCGGGAAATACATTGGCCTCGTTACACCTTTCTGGCACGTCACCTAGCCTCGTTCGAGTGGATGACTCTTCTTGCTGACAATGCGCAAAGAGATATCCGGAGTTTTGTGTTATTATTCATGAGTTTTTAAAGTAAGCTCGAATTCTCTTGTTACATAACTTGAAGCAATGGTTGATTTTCCCTTTTTCTTCTGCTTTCAAATATACATGCTTAGGCTTATTTTAGCATTTTAGAATTATTAATATTTCTTAGAATTAACAAATCCATAATACAAATGATTTGCACATGTAAGCATTACATAATATATTAATGTAAACAGACTGAAATCATGTTAAAATTTCATAATTGTAGTGGTTTAATTGTATTGGTCTAATTGTAGACGTCTCTAATTGTAGTGATTTAATATCATCTAACTGGCTGTGAAATTTTGAGTTAGTCATTTTAAGATTATTTCCCAGGACTAACAAATGATTTATACAAACAAACACTATTTGTACTTTATAAAGACAAGTCAATATTTGTGTTTAAATTCATAACCTTGAATTTTAGTAAAAAGAGTGTGCTATCCTGGCTTCTGGACAATTCTAGTATACCTACATATGAAAATTTGAGCTTTGAATTTAACTGCTTTGGAATACATTTTCACAATTGTCCATTGTTAAAACAAGGGAATAGAACTAGATTATTTCAATAGTCCATTTCCAGCTCTAAAATTCCGTCATTCCCTGCTTCTGACAATGATTTAAATTACTAACAAAGACCAGTACAATTTCTTATCCAGCCAAATCATTTTTACAGGCCTCAGGGGATCAAAGTGTCAGCATTAAGAGATTAGAATCTATTCTCCAACTGAGTCTTTTCACCATTCCAATGAATCTTCCCTTGTTACTTCAAAACATCTCACTTTTTTGCATAGGGATATTAAGTGGCAAACTATCCAATCCTTTAACTGAAAACAATGAGAAATAATGATTTTTCAGAGAAAATGTTTTCACAACAGCCACACAGTGAATTTGGAGACTGACAAAAGAAAGCAAAGAACTGGTCACAGAAGAGAAGGCCTTCTGTTGAATAATGTCCAATTGGAACAAATCTTTTTGCTACAGCATGAAGACTAATAACAGGGTTGATGGACTTTGGAATTACAAAGACATGGATTTGAATCCTAGCTACACTACTTATTAGCTACATGACCTTGGGAGAAACACTTCATAACTCTAAACCTCATTTTCTTCTTGGGATATTAGCATGAGTATCATAGGCTGCTAGTAGAATTAAGTGGGAAAATATAACAGAGGAGCCTAGACCTGAGCTTAATATATAATTCATGCTCAAGTATTTATTATTACTGTCATTGTCATCATTATCATCAAAGCTGTGGATTTTTTATTAAAAAGGCAACGTAAATGAAATATCATGAATGCTAATAATGTGATATTTGTACACTTATCATTTTTATAAAAACCATTGCTAATCATGTGTTTGCTTCTAGATATGACGTAAAGCAAGGATGTCAGGCTTAACTTCTCCATTTTAGGAATTTATAAGATAAATTATTATACATTGTAAAGACATTATACTAATAATTCAAGGACTTTATTTGGAAGCAAAAAGGGCTAGTGTGAATGAAGTGACTGTTGGCAGTGTCTGAATAGGAAGAATCACCACCACAGTGTTCTTTAGTAAAGAAAACCTTCTTGGAGAGATTAGAAAAGTCTTTTATTTACTAAGTTTTCTGATTATGAAGGTAATATAGTAAATAACTTTAATACAGAGAAGCATACATAATCAAATATTACAAATAAATCAACTATCCAGTAACTATTGAAATTATTATAATATTTTATTCCACATTGTTTATATTTCTAGCTTTTATTTTTACAAATACAGATAGTTTATTTTACATAATTGATATATACACATTTCTCTTCAATATGTTTTTTGTTATCCTATCATGACAATGTATCAAAACTAATCTACTTAATCATTTAGTAGTAGATACATATAGCTAATGTCTTCTTATGAATAACATTCTGAAAAACATTCATACAGATTAAATTATGTAAAACTGAATATTTTTCTTCAATTCTCTTAAATGGAACTGATTGGACAAGGAGTCAATTATATTTAAGGCTGATATATGTCAAGACTATTCAGGAGTTCCTTTGAATTATTAAACCAATAAACTTGGGATGGGAGGGGTCTTCTAGATCGAGGTTTGTTTTAAATTTTTTCCTTTCTTTCCTTTTTATTTTAATAGATTTAGGGGGTATAAGTTGAATTGTTACATGTATATATAGTGGTGAAATCTGGGCTTTTAGTGTACCCATCAACTGAATAGCATACATTGTACCCATAAGTAATTTTTCATCCTTCACTCCCTTCCAACCTCCACCCTTTTGAGCCTCCAGTGTCCATTATACCACTCTGTGTGCCCTTATGTAGTCATAGTTTAGTTCCCACATATGTGAAGTGAGAACATGTGGCATTTATTTTGTTAGAGTTACTTCACTTAGGATAATGGCCTCCATTTCCACCCAAATTGCTGCAAAAGACATTATTTCATTCTTATCACTGAGTAGTACTCCATAGTGTATATATGTATACTCTTTCTTTATCCACTTATTGGTTGATGGGGACTTAGGGTGATTCCATATCTTTGTGATTGTGAATTGTGCTGCAATAAACATACAAGTACAGGTTATCTTTTTGATAAAATGATTTCTTTTCCTTTGAGTAAATACCCAGTAGTTTGATTGTAGGATCAAATGGTAGATCTACTTTTAGTAGTATGAGAAATCTCCGTAGAGTTTGTATAATACTACAGTACATTCCCACCAACAGTGTATAAGCATTTCCTTTTCAATGCATCTGTGCCAATATCTATTATTTTTTGACTTTTTAATAATGACCATTCTAATTGGAGTAAAGACAGTATCTTATTGTGGTTTTAATTTGCATTTCTCTGATTAGTGATGTTGAGCATTTTTCCATGTTTGGTCAATTTTATGTCCTTTGAAAAATGCCTGTTCATGTCATTTGCCCACTTTTTAAAGGGCATAGTTTTTCTTGCTGAGTTGAGTTCCTTATATGTTCTGGTTATTAGTCCTTTGTTGGACACATAGTTTGTGAATATTTTCTCCCATTCTATAGGTTGTCTATTTATGCTGCTAACTATTTCTTTTGCTGTACAGAAGCTTTTCAGTTTAATTAAGTCCCATTTGTCTATTTTTGTTTTTGTTGCATGTGTTTTTGAGGTCATAGTCATAAATTCTTTCCCAAGACCAATGTGCAGAAGAGTTTTTCCTAGTTTTTTTTCTAGGAATTTTATGGTTTCAGGTCTTCCATTTAAATCTTTAATCGATCTTGTGTTAATTTTTGCATATGGTGAGAGATAGGGATCCAGTGTCATTCTTCCACATATGGCTATCCAATTTACCCAGCACCATTTATTGAATAGTGTGTCCTTTCCCTAGTGTATGTTTTTGTCTGCTTTGTCAAAGATCAGTTGGTTGTAGGTGCTTGGTTTTATTTCTGGGCTCTCTATTATGTTTCAAGGATCTATATGTCTACTTTTATGCAAGTACAAGGCTGTTTTGGTTGCTATAGCCTTGTATAATTTGAAGTCAGGCAACAAGATGCCTCTGCATTTGTTCTTTTTGCTTAGGATTGCTTTGGCTGTTCAGACTCTCTTTTGGTTCCATATGAATTTTTAGAATTAATTCTTCTAACTCTGTGAAAAATGACATTGGTATTTTGATAGGAATTGCATTGAATCTGTAGATTTCTATGGGCAGTATGGTCATTTTAACAATATTGATTCTTCCTATCCATGAGCATGGGATATTTTTCCATTTCTGTCATCTGTGAATTCTTTCATCAGTGATTTGTAGTTCTCCTTGTAGAGATCTTTCACCTCCTTGGTTACATTTATACCTAGGTATTTTATATATTTTGCGGCTATTGCAAATGAGATTGAGCTCTTGATTTGGTTCTTAGCCTGGTCATTGTTGGTGTATTGAAGTGAAATTGACTTTTGTACATTGATTTTATAATCTGAGATTTTGCTGAATTCACTTATCAAATTTAGGAGTATTTTGGAGAAGTCCTAGGATTTTCTAGGTAAAAGACCGTATCATCAGCAAAAAGATAATTTGGCTTCGTCTTTTCCAATTTGTATGCTCTTTATTTCTTTCTCTTGCCTGATTGCTCTGACTAGGATTTCCAGTACTATCTTGAATAGAAGTGGTGAAAGTGGGAATTCTTGGCTTCTTTCACTTTTTATGGAGAATGCTTTCAACTTTCCTCCATTCAGTATTATGTTGGCTGTGAGTTTGTCCTATATGGCTTTCATTATTTTGAAGTATGTTCCTTTTATACTGAGTGTTTGAGGGTTTTTTAAACATGAAGTGATGCTGGATTTTATCAAATGCTTTTTCCACATCTATTGAGATGATAATATGGTATTTGTTTTTAATTTTTTTACATGGTGAATCATGTTTATTGACTTGCATATGTTGAACCATCCTTGCCTCCCTGGGATGAAACCCACTTGATAGTGGTGAATGATACTTTTGATGTGGTGTTAGATTCAGTTTACTAGCATTTTTCTTGATGATTTTTGTGACTATGTTCATGAGAGATATTGGTCTGTAGTTTTCTTTTTTATTGCATTCTTTCCTGGCTTTGGTATCAGGGTAATACTGGCTTTGTAGTATGAGTTAGGAGGATTCCTTCTTTTTTGATCTTTTGGAACAGTTTCAGTAGTATAGGCACCAGTTCTTCTTTGTACATCTGGCAGAATTTGGCTGTGATTCCATCTGGTCCTGACCTTTTTTTGTAGGGAGTGTTTTTAGTAGTGAGTCAATCTTGCTACTTATTATTGCTCTATTCAGGAATTCTATTTCTTTCTGGTTCAACCTCGGGGGCATGGTTTATGTTTTCAGGAATTCATCCATTTCCTCTAGGTTTTCTAGTTTGGGAGCATATAGTTATAATAGTCTCTGATCTTTTGTATTTCTGTGGTATCAGTTATAATGTCTCCTTTATTATTTCTGACTATGTTTATTTGGATCTTCTCTTTTTTCTTGGTCAGTTTGCTAGTGCTTTACTAATTTCATTTATATTTTCAAAGAACCAACTTTTTGTTTCTTTGATCCTTTGTATTGCATTTTTGGTCTCTAGTTCATTTAGTTATGCTCTGATCTTTGTTATTTCTTTTCTTTTGCTAACTTTGTGTTTGGTTTGTTATTGTTTTTCTAGTTCCTTGAGATGTGATGTTAGGTTGTTAATTTGTGATCCTTCTACTTTTTTGATGTAGGCTTTAATGCTATAAAATTCCTTCATAGCACTGCTTTTTCTGCATCCCACAGATTTTAATATGTTGTGTTTTCATTTTGATTCATTTAAAAAAAATTTTAAATTTGTCTTTATTTCTTCATTGACCCAGTGATCTTCAGGAGCATGTTGTTTAATTTCCATGTATTTGTATACTTTCTGAAATTCCTCTTCAAATTGATTTCTGACTTTAGTCCACTATGGTCTGAGAAGATACTTGATATAATTTCAATTTTATTTGTGTTTGTTAAGACTTATTTTGTGGCCTAAAATATGATCTATCTTGGAGAATGTTCCATGTGAAGATGAAAAGAACATATATTCTGTGGTTGTGTGGAATGTTCAGTAAATATCTATTAAATCCATTTGATCTAAAGTTCAGCCTAAGTCCAAAGTTTCTTTTTGATTTTCTGTCTGGAAGATTTGTCTAGTTCTGTGAGTGGCATGTTTAACTCCCCCACTACTATTGTGTTGCTGTCCATCTCTTTCTTTAGGTCTAGTAATATTTATTTTGTGAATTTGGGTGCTCTGATGTTGGGTGTGTATATATTTAGGATCATTATATCCTCTTCCTGAGTATATTCCTTTATATAATGACCTTGTCTTTTTTTTTCTTACTGTTTTTGATTCAAAGTCTGTTTTATCTAAGTGTAGCTATTCCTACTCACTTTTGGTTTTCTTTTATATGGATTATCTCTTTCCACCCCTTTACTTTCAGTCTATATGTATCTTTATAGGTATAGTGATTTTCTTGTAAGTAGCATATAATTGGATCATGTTTACCCATTCTGCCAATCCATACTTTTAAGTGGAGCTTTTAATCCATTTACATTCATGGTTATTACTGATGTGAGGCTTTTTTCTTGTCATATTGTTAGTTGATTTCTAGTTGTTTTATAAATTCTTTGGTTTTTTTCCTTTTTGTCTTTTTGTCTTTGTGGTTTGCTGAACTTCTGTCATGTTGCTGTTTATTTCCTCTCTCTTATTCCTTTGTGTGATTATTTTATAAGATCTATGAGTTATATATTTTCATGTCTTTTAGTGATGGTGAATATTGACCTTTCCTTTCTATGTTTAAGAATCCTTTAGCATTTCTTGTAGGGCTAATATATAGTGGTAATGAATTGTCTCAGTGTTTGCTTGTCTGGGAAAGACTTTATTTCTCCTTCATTTATGAAGCTTACTCTGGCAGTATATAACATTCTTGGCTGGCAGTTTACTTTTTTTTCCTCAGCACTTTGAAATCGCCATCCTATTCTCTTCTTCCTCTTCTTCTTTTTTTTTAGAAAGAGTCTCACTCTGTTGCCCAGGCTACAGTACCATGGCATCAGCTTAGCTCACAGCAACCTCAAACTCCTGGGCTCAAGCAATCATCCTGCCTCAGCCTCGTGAGTACCTGCGGCTATAGGTGCATACCACCATGCCTGGCTAATTTTTTCTATTTTTAGTAGAGATAGTGTCTCACTCTTTCTCAGGCTGGTCCAGAACTCCTCAGCTCAAGTGATCCTCCCACCTCAGCCTCCCAGAGTGCTAGGATTACAGGTGTGAGCCACCCACCTGGCCCATCCCATTCTCTTCTGGCCTGTAAGGTTTCTGCTGAGAGGTCTGCTGTTAGTCTCGATGGTTACCTTTATAGATGACTAGATGCTTTTCTTTTGCTAATGTTAAAATTCTCTCTTTCACTTCAACTCTAGTCATTCTGATTATAATATGCTGTAGTAAAGTCCTTTTTGCAATGTATTTTTCTGGGGATCACTGGGCCTCCTGTATGTGAATGTCTAACTTTCTTGCTAATCCTGGGAAATTTTTATTGATTATTTCCTCCAACAGATTAGCTAAAATTTTTGATCTTTCCTCCCCTTTGGGAATACCAATAATTTATAAGTTTGGTTGCTCTATATAGTCCCAGCTATCTAGAACTTTTGCTCATTCCTTTTTATTCTTTTTCTTTATTTTTTGTCTGACTGGATTATTTCAAAAGACCTATCTTCAAGTTCTGATATTCTTTCTTGTGCTTGGTATAGTCTTTTTTTGAAGCATTTGCAGGTGTTTTGTATTTCCTTCAATGAATTTTTCAGCTCTGGAATTTGGGTTTTTTTCCTCCAAGATATCTATCTCCTTGGAAAATTTCTCATTCAGATCCTGAATTGATTTTCTGATTTCTTTGTGTTGGTTTTCAGATTTCTCTTGCATTTCATTGAGTTTCCATAGAATTAGTACTTGGAATTCTTTATCTGTCATTATGAGGAATCCTTTTTGATTGAGAGCTATTGCTGGACAATTATTGTAGTACTTTGGTGGTGTCATAATTCCTTGCTTTTTCATGTTTCCTTGTCCTTTTGTTGATATCTGTGCATGTGATATGGCAGTTGCCTGTTCTCATTTTTTGAAATTGCTTTTAAAGGGGAGAATTTTTTCCTGAAGATGTATGTATGTTCTTGGTTGAGTAGGACAGTTTAGATTTGGTTTTGGGTGCCTGTATTAGTGTGGTCTTTGTATGATTTCTTAGGCAGTACACAGGGTCAGTGGTATCTGTAATTTCCTTGGTGGCTTACGGAATGGTTATTAGTTGAGGCTGTGGTGAGCTTTTGCTGGGTACTTGAATGCAAGCTGAGTCAGTCTTTGGGCCCCAGGGGTGGAAGCAGTGGGCTGAGTATGCCTAATATGAGGCCTCCGAGCAGCTTACACTAGCAGAAGTGTTAGTGAGTCCTAGGGGGCCAATTCTTGGGCCTTCAAGTGGCTTGCTTAGATGCCAGTAATTGGAGCAGAGGGCTGGATGTGTGAGTCCTCAGGCCTCAGAGCAGCTGGTGTGATGTAGAAGGTGTCAGTAGTAGTGGTGGAGGCACCAACTAGAACCCAGCTGGTCCATGTTGGTGTTACTGGTAGCTACAATGGATTAGGAAGGCTGGTAACAGGGTGGTGCTTAGGAGATCTTGGTCCATTTTATTTTTAAATGACAATTAATAATTGTTTATATTTATGGGATACAGTGTGACATTTTGATACATGCACACGTTGTGGAATGATCAAATCAGGCTAATTAGCATATACTTTACCTCAAACATTTATCATACCTTTTTGGTGAGAATATTTAAAATCCTCTCTTTTAGCCAGTTGGTAATATACATTATTATTAACTGTAATCCCCATGTAGTGCAATAGAACTTCAGAACTTATTTTTCCTACCTAACTGAAACTTTGTATCTGTTGACCAATGCCTCCCCTTTCCCCATGCACCCCCAACTTTCTCTAGCCCCCAGTAATGACCATTCTACTCTGTACTGGTATGAGTTTGACTTTTTTAGAATCCACATATAAGTGAAATCATACTGTATTTTTCTCTGTGCCTGGCTTATTTCCTTAATATAATGTCTTTTAGATTAAACCATGTTGTTGCAAATGACAAAATTTTCTGTGATTTTTGGTTTTTAAGGCTGAATAGTGTTATATTGTGTGTGTATACCACATTTTAAAAATCCATTCATCCATTTTTGGGCACTTAGGCTGTTTCCATATTTTGGCTATTGTGAATAATGGTGTAATGATCACAGGAGTGTAGACATCTCTTTGGCATACTGATTTCAATTCCTTTGAATATTTATCCAGTATTGGAATTACTGGATGCCATGTAGTTCTATATTTAGTTTCTTGAGGAATCTCCATAATGTTTTAAGAAATGGCTGTACTAATTTACAATACCACCAACAGGTTATAAGAGTTCCCTTTTCTTCACATCCTTGTCAATACTTGTTATCTTTCATTTTTTGATCATAGCCAATCTAACTGGTGTTAGGTGACATCTTATGGTGGTTTTAATTTTCATTTCTCTGATTAGAGATATTGAGAATTTTTTCGTGTATATGCTCTCCATTTGTAACTCTTCTTTTAAAAAATACCTATCCAAGTTCATTGCCCATTTTTAAGTAGGGTTATTTGTTTTCTTGTTATTGAGTAGTTTGAGTTTCTTATATATTTTAGATATTAGTTCCCATCCAATGTATGATTTGCAAATATTTTCTCCAATTCTGTGGTTTGTCTATTCACTCTTGTTTGCTTTGCTGTGCAGAACTTTTTTAGTTTGATGCAGTCCCATTTTTTTATTTTTACTTTTGTTGCCTGTGCTCTTGGTGTTATATTCAAGAAATTACTTCCCAGACCATTGTCATGGATATTGTCCCCATGTTTATTCTAGTAGATTTATAGTTTCAGGTCTTATGTTTAAGTCTCTAACCCATTTTGAGTTTACTTTTGTATAAAAATTGAAATAAAGGTCTATTTTCATTCTTTTGTATGAGGATATCTAGTTTTCCCATTTACTGAAGAGACTATCCTTTATTTATTTTGTATTCTTGGTATTTTTATTGAAACTCAGTTGACTCTAAATGTGTGGGTTTATTTCTGGGATCTCTTTTATTCCATTGGCCAATTGTGTTTGTTTTTATGCCATCACTATGTTGTTTTGATTTCAATAGCCTTGTAATGGATTTTGAAGTTAGGTAGTGTGATGACTCCAACTTTATTCTTTTTGGTCAAGATTGTTCTGGGTATTTGAGGTCTTTTGTGGTTCCACACAAATTTTAGGGTGGTTATTTATATATCTGTGAAGAAATGACCTTGGAATTTTGATAGGAATTGCACTGAATCTGTAGATCACTTTGGGTAGTATGAACATTTTAACAAGATTCTTCCAACTCATGAACACAGGATATCTTTCGATTTGTGTCATCTTCAATTTCTTTCCTCAATGTTTTTTAGTTTTCAGAATACAGAACTTTCATTTCTTTTATTAAATTTACTTGTATTTTATTTTTAAAAATTCTATTATAAATGTGATTTTTTAAAAAATTTATTTTCCAAAATGTTCATTAGTGTATAGAAATGCTAATTTTTGTATTCTCCAACTTTACTGAATTCATTTATCAGTTCTGTCAGTTTTTTGGTAGAATCTTTAGGATTTTCTATATATAATATCATGTTGTCAGCAAACAGATAATTTTAATTCATCCTTTCCTATTTGGATGTCTTTTATTTCTTTCTTTTGCTTGATTGCTCTGGCTACAACTTTAAATACTATGTTGAAAGAAAGTTGTGAGATTAGGCATCATTGTCTCATTCCTGATCTTAGAGGAAAAGTCTTTAACTCTTCACAGTTAGGTATGATGTTAAGTGTGGGCTTTTCATATATTGCCTCTGTTGTATTAAAGAACATTCCTTTTAAAACTAATTTGTTGAAGGTTTTTATCATGAAAGAATGTTGAATTTTGTCAAATAATTTTTCTGCATCTATTATGGTTTTGTTGTTCATTTTGTTCATATGGTGAATTGCATTTATTGATTTGAACGTGGAAAACCAATCCTGGATTCCAGGGATAAATCCCACTTGATCATAATCCTTTAAGATACTATTGAATAGGGTTTGCTGGAATTTTCCTGAAAATTTTTGTATCTATGTTCATCAGGGTTATTAGCCTGTAGATTTCTTGTAGTATCTTTGTCTAGCTTTAATATCAGGCTAAGGCTGGCCTTGTAAAATGAATTTGGGTATTCCTTTCACTTCAATTATTTGGAAGTTTGAGAAGTATTAGTATTAGTTCTTTAATTGGTAGAATTTAGCTGTGAAGTCATCTGGTCCTGGGCTTTTGTTTGATGGGAAATTTGTTATTATTGAATCAATCTCCTTATCCACTATTGGTCTGTTTAGACATTCATTATCTTCATGATTTAGTCTTGGTAGGTTGTATTTTTCTAGGAATTTATCCATTTTTAGGTTTTTCAATTGTTGGTCTGTAATTGTTCTTAGTAGTGTCCTACAATCCTTTGCATTTCTGCGGTATCAGTTGTAATGTCTTCTCTTTCATTTCTGATTTGAGTCTTCTCTTTTTTCTTAGTCTGAATGTTGTAAATTTGGTTTGGTTTTTCAAAAAGCCAACTCTTAGTTTCATTGATTTTTTAAATTGTTTTTGTAACCTCTATTTCATTTATTTTTGCTCTGTTCTTTGTTTTTTTCCTTCCTTCCTTCTAACTTTGGGCCTAGTTTATTCTTTTTCTAGTTTCTTGAGGTGTAACTTTAGGTTGTTTATTTGAGAGCTTTCTTCATTTTTGATGTAGGCATTTCTGTAAACTTCCCTCTTAGAACTACTTTTGCTGCATTCCATACATTTTGGTATGTTGGGTTTCCATTTTAATTATCCAAGAATTTTTTTAAATTTCCCCTTTAATTTCTTATTTGACTCAATAGTTGTTTAGATGTATATTGTTTAATTTCCACATATTTGTTAATTTTCTATGATTCCTTCTCTTATCAATTCCTAGTTACATACCACTGTGGTTAAAAAAAATACTGACATGATTTTTAACTTATTTAATTTGCTAAGACTTGTTTTGTGGCCTAACATCTATTCTGGAGAATATTCTGTGTAGACTTGAGAAGAATGTACATTCTGATGCTTTTCAGTGGAAAGTTCCGTCTATGTATGTTAGGTCCCTTTGGTCTAAAGTGTAGTTCAATTGCAACATTTCCTCACTGATCTTCTGTCTGAATGATCTGTCTAATGTTGGAAGTGAAGTATTTAAATCCCCTACTATTATTGTGTTGCAGTCTATATCTCCCTTCAGATCTCTAATGTTTGCTTTATATATGTAAGTGCTTCAATGTTGGGTGCATATATATTTACAATTATTATATCTTCATGATAAATTGACCCTTTTCTTACAATATAATAACATTCTTTTTCTCTTTTTGTAGTTTTTACCTGAAGTATATTTTATGTGAAATAAGTATAGGTACCCTTGCTGTCTTTTTGTTTCCATTTATGTTGAATATCTTTTTCCATCACTTCACTTTCAGTCTATGGGTGTTCTTTAAAATGAAGTGAGTCTTCTGTAGGCAGCGTATAGTTGGGTCTCATTTCTTATTCATTCAGTCACTCTGTGCCTTTAGATTGGAGAATTTAATCCATTTACATTCAAATAAATTATTGATAGGTAAGAATTTGTACCATTTTGTTAATTGTTTTCTGATTGTTTTCTAGTCCCTTTGTGTATTTTTTCCCTCTATTGTTTTCTTTTTTTGTGGTTTGACAACTTTCTGTAGTGGTATGATTTGGGTCTTTTCTTTTTATCTTTTGTCTATCCATTATAGGCTTTTGTTTTGTGGTTACCCTGAGGCTTGCAGAAAACACCTTGCACTTATAACTGGCTATTTTAAGCTGTTAACAACCTAAATTTGATTGCATAAACAAACTACACTTTTACTCCCTCTTTTCCCAAATTTTGTTGTTAATGTTAACATTTACATTTTTAAAATAATTTGCATTCTTAAAATATATTGCAGATTCAGTTGTTTTTTATAGTTTTGCCTTTTAACCTTTGTACTAGAGATATAATTTATTTATCCACCACCATTACAGTATTAGAGTCTCTTGGATTAATTTTATCAGTGAGTTTTATACTTTCATGTTTTCATGTTACTAATTTAGCATCCTCTTCCTTCAATGTGAAAGACTTTCTTTAGAATGTTTTGTAAGTGAGGTCTCATGGTGATAAACTCAGTTTTGTTAATCTGAGAAAGTCTTTATCACCCCTTCATTTTTGAAAGACGTGATTGCTGGTATAGTAGGCCTGGTAGGACATTTTTTTTCCTTCAGCATTTTGAATATATCATCCCACTCCCTTCTGGCCTGTAAGTTTTTTACTGAAAACTATGCTCATAATAATTTACTTTTCCCTCACTGCTTTCAAAACTCTTTGTCTTTAACTTTTGACAATTTGATTATGATATCTTTGTGTGGGTCTCTCTGGATTCATCTCATTTGGTGTCTTTTGGGCTCTCTGTATCTAGATTTCTATTTCCTTCCCCAGGCTTGAGAAGTCTTCTGCCATTATTTCTTTGAATGTATTTTCTGTTTTTTCTGATACGCCAATAATGTGTAGGTTGTTATGCTTGATGATGTCCCATAAGTCTCTTAAACTATCCTCACCGTGTTTCATTCTCTGCTCTTTTTGCTCCTTAGATTGTATGATTTCCAGCTTCCTGTCTTTCAGTTCACTGATCTCTTCTTATGCTTGATTGAGTCAGCTGTTGAAACCTTCTATTGGATTTTTTAGTTCAGTTATATTATTCTTCAGCTTTGTTTTTTATTTGGTACTTATTAATACTTTCTATTTTTTGTTGAATTTCTCACTTTTGTTTTTGCATTGTTCTCCTGACCTTGGTAAGCAGCCACTATATTGGCCACTATATTGAATTCCCTGTTGGGTAGATCACATATCTTTACTTCACTCAGGTTGGTCTCTGGAGATTTCTTTTTCCTTTATTTGGAATATATTTCCCTGTTTCATCATTTTTCTTGACTCTCTGTGTTGGTTTCTGCACATTGGATAATACAACTACCTCTCCCAGTCTTGTCAGGCTGACCTAGTATAGGAGAAGTATCTCATTAATCTGTCCAGCCAGAGATTTTAAGGTGCCTCCTAGAAAGTTTGGGTTTTTCCAGAGTCCAGACTGTTGTCTCAGTTTCTGGTCATTCCCGATCCTCCTAGGTGTGCCAGGTCCTGTCAGTACTCTGAGATGGTGAGATGGGAGCTAGACTGGATGTAGCTAGAAATGTTGGCATGTTGGATTTATGTTCCAGTTTATTATATGTTCATGGTTGAGGTGAGCACAGGTGTTTATCTCTCCCTCTCTGCAATAACCCAAGGAAGGAATTTGTAGCAGATGCCTACACTTATATTCAGGCTGTACCTTCTGATCCTGGGGAGATATCTGCTGAATGTGGGCTTGTTATGTGTTTACCTTTTTGTTTTCTCTGGTCTATGGACAATCAGGAATGCAAAACCCCAATAACTCCCAGAGTTAAGTTTATTAAGGAGACTGGCCCTTGGGTGGGAGCTATAGAAGTTTGGTGGCATTTGGTGCATGGCAAAATTCCTCCCAGTAAACGTAGGTAGACCTGGACTTATTACTGGGGCAAGCTGGTGGAAAGGCTCATTAATTGACAAGCTCTTGTTCTGGCTGCTGAAGGGCTATTGTTTTTTGAGCCACTCAGCTTCCTGATGCAAGTTTGGTGAAAATCCAGGCCATCAAGTAGCCACTGAGAGTGTGTTTTGTAAGCCCCTTCTGGAAAGAAAATGAGAGCCGTAAATTTCCAGCCCCTGTCTGCACTGCTTCAAGAGGGTGTAGTCCCTGGAAGTGTTTGTGCACCCATTCGAAACTACTTCTTTGTTCTGTGATCTAGGATGACTCACATATGTTTAGTTCCTTCTGTTCCCAGGGCTAAGAGGTTTAGGATGAAGTCCTTCAGGAGGTAACTATAAAAGTTCTGGCACTCAATGCTTGGCATAAACCCCTTCTGGGGAGAAATAGAGAAGTGATTTTTAAAAGTCCCCTCTGTGTTCCTAGGGGATGAAGCCCTTGGAAGTACATACACAGCCATATAAAATTGCCACTTTATTCTGTGATCTAGGTAGACTTGCTAATACTTAGGCCCTCTATTCCCAGAGCTAGGAGGGTTAGGATGCAATCTCTCAAGTAGAAGCTGTAAAAGTCTGGATGTTCAATGTGGAGAAAAACTCCCTCCAGGAGGGATCAATAGGCCTCACATTATCACTGGGGTGAGGGTTTGGGGAGTAGTGACCTGCTTCTCAAGGTGCCAGTGGGCTAATATTTATATGCCTCTTTAACTCCCTAATGCAAGTTAGTTACAACCTAAGCCACCAAGTAGTCACTCGAAGAGTGTGTCATAAACCACTTTTAGGGAGAAATGAGGGGCTGTATTTTTAAAGCCCCTTCTCTGCAGTGCTCTTGGGGAATCAAGCTCCTGGAAAAGCTTGCACCCTTGTATAAAACTGCTGCTATTTTTCCCGTGGTCTAGAGAGACTGACATATGCCAGTCCCTTTTGTTCCCAGAGCTTAGGAAGTTTAGGATGCAGTTTCTCAGGTGGAAGTTATAAAAGTTGGGACACTCAATGTGTGGATAAACTCCTTCCATGGGAAAGATTAATAGAATTGGAGTTATCTCTGGAATGAGCTGGGGAGAAGGCCCAAGAAGTGATGATCTGTTTCTTATACTACTGGTGGACTATTTGTCTGCCCACTTAATTATCCAATGCAAATTAGTTAGAAGCCAGGCCACCAAGTAGCCACTGGAAGAATGTTTCCCTTTCAAGGAGAGAAAGTGGCTGTGTTTTAAGCCCCCTCTCTGCACTGCTTCCAGGGGATGAAGTCCCTGCATTGCTTTTTTCCTGTGGTCTAGAGAGACTTACATATACCTAATCCCCTCCACCCCTACAGTTGGTGAACTAAGAGCCAATCCATGGGGAAAACTTAGTTAGGGCAGTATATGTGAGGTCCAAATCCTACTCCCCACAGAGAGAAGCTGAATGGTAGGGATTCCTTCAGCAACTTTATGGCCCTGTTCCCAGGGCAGGTCTGTGCCTGAGAGTGCCTCAGCTTCTCCTATCCATTTGATGTGGATGTTTTCTCAGTTGTCCAAAGGGCAGGAGTTTCTCAACTGGTCTCTGACTTTCTCTTGAAGTGAATTGATTCATGAATAGACATTTATTTGGTATATGGGTAGGTGTAGGGAGAGTCAGGAGCTTCCTATTCTGCCATGTTGCTAACACCACTCCTAAATCTAGTTTCTTAGATTACTCCAGCTGATATTTATCTTTTCTTCCTTTGAATGTCATGTCAATTGTTACGTGTATATTTATAAGCATTGAGTATTGTGTGTCCTGACACTTAAATGTTTTATGTATTTCTTGTGTCTCTAATGGGTAAGTTTTAGATTATAGATACCGTATCACATAAACTTTTAAATAATTATGCACTATGAAACACAGAGCTGTGCTGTGTGTTATTGTTCCTAGCATACTCTGTAGTATTCACAGTAGCTCAATGAACACTGAAAAGTTAGAGAGTGAAGACAATTCAGAAAAGGGAATTAATAGGACATATTTATTTACTTTATTTTATTTTTTTGAGATAGGGTCTCACTCTGTTGACCAGGTTAGAGTACAGCGGTGTCATCATAGTTTACTGTAACCTCAAACTCCTGGGCTCAAGAGATCCTACTGCCTCAGTCCTTGAGTAGCTGAGACTGCAGGCACATACTACTATGCACGGCTATTTTTTTCTTAAATTTTGTAGAGATGGGGTCTCACTATGTTGCCCATGTTGGTCTTGAACTCCTGGGCTCAAGCAATCCTCCTGCCTCAGCCTCCCATAGTGCTAGGATTACAGGTGTGAGCCACCGTGACCAGCCAAGGACGTATTTAAATAAGGATATTTAAATACTTTACAGATTAAAACAAAGTAGGATGATATTTCTGATTTTTTTTATTTTGGCAAAATGAGATGGAGTGAAAAGGTTGTAAAAGATACTTTTCCATTTTAGCTTTCTTCTTAGCAAGAAATAATGTCTCTTGGATGGGAGAGTGGCCTTAACTATATAGATGATATTTAAAGCCAGAAGAATACATGAAATAACCAGCAGGAGAATATAGAGATAAGAGAAATTCTAGGATCTAGCCCTTGCAACTTCCAAATTTTGCAGTGTATATAAATAAAGAGAAGCCAAAAATGCATAGAAGGAATAGCTGTGGGAGTATAAAGGCTCATGGAAGCTAGTAGAGAAGAATATTTCAAGAAAAATAGTGCAACTATATCGAGTACTGCTGAGAATCTGAACAACATGAGTAAAAAACCTAATGAGATTTAGAAAAGTGGAGGTCACTGACAAGAACAGTTTTGTTAGTGGACTGGACACAGAAGCCAAGTTGGAATGAACTGAAGCTTGGCTGGGTAGTTAGGAAATAGAGGCAGGACATATTAATGCATTTTCGTAAAGCTTGGCTACAAAGAGGAGAGAAAAAATGGAACTCTAAAGTAAAAGGAAGTAGGTCAAGGGGATTTTGGTTTTTCTAAGATGTGCATTGTTAGAGTTAATTTTGCTACAGAAGAAATGATTTTTAGGGACAAAAAGAAATGAATCAGGAGTCAGAGGTGGTAAACAATGAACAAAGCCCTAGAGACTGTGATGAGCAGAGGTATAGTCGTTAGTTTTGTTATGACATGCTCAAATAGCACTGCTATGGAGAAATGGCAATATGACAGATTTTTCCAACTGTAGAAATTTTCTAATTCCTCTCTAGCTACTTCTTAAATCCTTGATGTAAAAGCTAGAGAAGCTAGCTTCTACATAGCTGCACATAGTTGAGGTGATGTCTACAAATGACAGTTGTAAGCATGTGAAATTGTATAAGACTCAGCAGAAGTGTAGTGATAAAGATCAAAGTAGAAACAGTACTGTTAATAACGTGCATACCTTTTTTTTTTTTTTGCTGTTTCTGGAGAAAACGCAGAAGCACCTAGGATAAACGTGAAGCAATATTAAGCAGACTTCAGGGCTACAGTCTGAGAGTAAGCAAAACAAATGTCCATTATATCAAGATAATGTAAAGTACTGCAGACACGGAACAGATGTGAAAGAAATTCACTTTGTTTCAGGACACGTGGCAACTGTACCTATTCAAATAATCAGGCCAAAATCTTTCTGGGAACATAATCCGTGAAAATATATTTTCTCACATTGACTAACATTTTGTGTAACCCAAACCCGTCCTTTAGTGGTTTCAAAAATTCCAACAAATCCCCCTGTTATTCAAGCCACTGAGAAAGGGGTGTGTGTGTGTGTGTGTGTGTGTGTGTATTTACCATTTAAAAATTTAAAATTGAATGAGATTACATGTGTGAAAGTATATAAACCAAAGCATGGCATATAGCAGACGTTTAATAATATGCTAATTGAATCTACACATTTACCCAAGGGAAATAAGCCAAGGAAATAAGGGACTGTGACATTTGAGTCTTTGTGAGAACTTACATGATTAGGATCCTAGTTTAAAATCTTTCATTTGATTTTTAGTTTTTCTGATTATTTAAGAAGACCAAATATTAAGTAAACATCTCATAACATTGTAATACTGGGGTGGGGGAATTGAATCAACACAATGAGACTTTTCACAAACAAAAGTGAACTAATTTTTGAGCCCATTACACTTAGTGTATAATATTGTTCTTATTTAGGCTAAATACTAAGTAATATTTACTTGCCTGGTTTATAGACTTGGCTCCATAGAAATAGCTCTTTATTCTGTATTTTGAGTTATGTTATAGGAATAGGAGTTGAAATGAGAAGTACTATTCCCCATAAACTATTGATCTCACTTTGAAATGAAAATTTGAATAGATTTGCCTTAATGGAAGTGAATGAGAGAGCTTCCTTATAAATTTGGAAATAGAGTATTAGTAATAAGTGCTTAAAAGCAGCTTTGACTGTCACTAAAATTTTATGAATGAATTTAATATGTACCCATATTTTATGTAATATATATTTATCTTAAATATGTATTTCCAACTCTTAAAATATATAGTAAGAATTTAAGATTTTAGAGTTTCAATGAAATACATCTCTTTTCTGCTACCTTTTCTTCTGATCTACTTTAAGTAGAATGTGTGCTTTGAGTTATTGCTTTTGTATCAGAGGTTATTTTGTTCTAAACACTGTACTTTCATTGCTATGATATAGTCTATGTTATGTCACTTGACTCTGGGTTATATTAATCCTAAATTACTAAAATATGACCATGATTAATTGTTTTGATGTGTTTTTATATTTTAGAAAAATGGTGGAAAAGCTTACACATTGTAGGCCATTGATTTACCTGCTAACTTGGATACATGTGAGAAGACTGAGGGGAACAGCGAGGCCAGGAAGGGTGAAGGGTCTTGGGCATTCAGTCCTCCCATTTGCTCTGGCTCAGAAATATTCAACGAGTCTTGCCAAAGCAGGAGACAATATATCCATAACTCAGACTATGCAGTATAAAGACATTACATGTGGCTTGATTGAAAAAGAGAAGTCTGAAAGGCAAAGTGACAAGTCTTGAGATTCCCAAACCTTCAAAATGTCAACAGGGTTATACAAACAAGTTGTGTTCTGAGATATGATGCCACAACCATTTTTTAGACATCTCTTATAGATTCTTATATTAGTAATGGTACCAGGATATAGAAGACATAACTGAGAAAACACTGTAAATCAATTCTACAGTCACAAAGGATATGAATCATTGAGGATATAACACTTGAGTGTTCGGTCTTGCAGCTGCCAACCTGCTATGATGAACCAATGACACCTTCTTTGAAGTTATCACTTCATCGGTATTCAGTTTAGCTGAAGCTTTCCTGGTGTACCCTATACTCTCACTTAAGCTCACACCATGAGGGGGGGCACCTGATTATGAATGAAAGCACTGAAGGATCTTCTTTAGATGTGACAATATGAAAAGAATGTTTGTGGAAGTGGTTATTTCAAAGAGTAACCTCAGGGGCAAACTCCAGCAAAATTCACTCTACCACTTACAATTAGAAGCAAAGACTTTTTAAACAAAGTTAGGTGGCCATGTATTTGGCTCTCTTGACAGAATTTAAGGTATTTTCCAGTAATTTTTGAGAAGTTTGATTATTTTTTATAATTGTAGGGAAGTACAGTGGGAAAAATCACATATTCCATATACAATTCCCTTTGCTGTGAAGAAAATCTTAGTATACCACAAATTTTAAAAATCTCAAACACGATAATCTTTTCATATGTTTATTGGCCATTTGTCTATCTTCTTTTGAAAAGCTTCTGTTCATGTCTTTTGCCCACTGTTTAATGGGGTTGTTTGATTTTTTCTTGCTGATTCACTTGAGTTCCTTGTAGATTCTTGCTATTAGTCCTTTATTGGATGTGTATTAAATTTTTTCCTTTTTGTAGGTTGTCCATTTGCTCTGTTAATTATTTCCTTGGGTGTGCAGAAGCTTTTTCATTTAATCAAGTCCCATTTATTTATTTTTGTTGTTGCTGTGATTGCCATTGGGGTCTTCCTCATAAATTCTTTGCCTAGGCTGATATCTAGAAGAGTTTTTCCAACATTTTCTTCTAGAATTCTTATGGTTTCATGCCTTACATTTAAGTCATTTATCCATCTTGAATTAATTTTTGTAAGTATTGAGAGATATGGATCCTTTTTCATTCTTTTGCATGTGGCTATCCAATTTTCTCAGCACCATTTATTGAATATGTATTCTTTTCCCCAGTGCATATTGTTGTCTGCTTTGTCAAAGATCAGTTGGCTGTATGTGGATGGTTTTATATCTGAGTTCTCTGTTTGGTTCCATTGGTCTGTATCTCTATTTTTGTGCCAATAGCATGCTGATTTAGTTACTATAGCCTTGTAGTATAGCTGGGAAATGCAAATTAAAACCACAATGAGATATCACCTTACCCCATCAGAATGCCCTTTATTAAAAAGTCCAAAAACAATAGATGCTGGTGTGGACGCAGAAAGAACGAATGCTTATACAGTGCTGGTGGGACTGCAAATTAGGACAACCTCTGTGGAAAACAGTACAGAGATTCCTCAAAGAACTAAAAGTTGACCTACCATTTAATCCAGCAACCCCACTACTGGATATTTACCCAAAGGAAAAGAAGTCATTTTACATCAAAAAGACACCTGCACTTGAATGTTTGTTGCAGCCCAATTCACAATTGCAAAGATGTAGAATCAACCCAAATGCCCATCAATTCATGAGTGGATTAATAAAATGTACATGTACACCTTGGACTACTACTCAGACTAAAGAAGGATGACCTAATGCCTTTTGCAACAATTTGGATGGAACTGGAGACCATTATCCTAAGTTAAGTATCTAAAGAATGGAAAAACAAACACCACATGTACTCACTACTAAATTGGAATTAGCCATTGAGCACACATGTGCATAGAGGGACGTAAAACTCAACAGAAATCATCCAGAGGGAGGGGAGAGGAAGAAATGGGTGAAAACCTACCTAACGGGTATAATGAACAATGTCTGGGTAATGGGCACTCTTATAACCATGACTCAAGCATTATAAAAGCGAGTCATGTAACCAAAATTATTTGTACCCTATAATATTTTGAAATTAAAAAAAATTATTGGGACAAATAATAAAATTTGATTAATAGCTGTGGATAGGTAGTATCATATATAATCAATGTGAAATTCCAGATGTTGATAAATGCACAATGGTTATATAATGTTCTTGTTCTTAGGAAATACATACTTATTTAGAAATAAGAGGTACAATGTCTCCAACTTGTTCTCAAATAGTTCAGAACAAAAGAAATATATATATACATATGTATATTCATATATATGGAATGAATATATATAGCGAGAGAGAGAGAGAGAAACACTTGGTGAATCTGAGTAAATGGTATATGGGAATCCTACATACTGTTCTTGCAACTTTTCCGTAAATGTAAATGATATTAAAATAAATTGTTTAAAAAAATTTAAAAAATCTCAAACTTGAAGGATTTGACCTAGCATCTGGTGAATCAAAGTATTAGGGGAAAAAAAATCTAAACTTGATGGTATTTTAATGCTTTAGAAATAATCAGCTTAAGAAGAAATGAAACATTCTTATATTCCCCAATACATTTTCCCAGAGATATTAGGTAAAATTACTTTTGAGTAAAAACATAGAAGATACTTCTGATGCCTATTACCTAAAACAGCCCACTGGAAACTTATGGTTTCAAGAGAAAACTAAAGAACAAAACTAGTGGTTTTCTTAGTTGTCATTTCAATATGCAAAGAAGGATTCATATTTAATTAACAGGTGCTTGTGTTAAGAGTCACAAAAGTGTTTAAGTTACAATGTACATTTTACACCTAATTGTCAAACATTCTCATCACCAGATTTGGTGATTACTTCTACCTTTAAATCATATAGAAAAAAAAAGTCCATCCACACAGTTTCATTTTGGAATATTCTAGGATATATGGATGACATAAAAAGCCACAAATTCTCCCTGATCTATTTCTCCAGCCCATCTCTGATAATGTCCTTTGGCATTTATGCACTTCATACTTCAGCAACATTCAACCTCCTGCCATTATCCAAGCATACTCAGTCTCCCTTTCATCAGAAACTTAGCACACCTATTTTTTCTGCCCAAAACATTTTCTTCAGTTTGCTGGAAAACTCCAATTCCTCTTCTAAAACTCCAATTCACCTTCTATCACCCGCCCAAACCATCATTCTTCTCATCAGTTTTCATAGTGTTCTCTAAGCAGGGCTAATCATTCCTTTCCCTGTACGTCTCTTAAAACTTTGTGCCTTTATTAGAGTACTTATCACATCCTTTTCTAATTTTACTTGTCAAGGTCAATCATGTTATGTTCTTCTCCTCTTGGGGCCATGATTATTTCAATAGTGATACATGGCGTCATGTGGTGATGATAGGGAGTTGGTCATATTGGGTCAGAATCTAAAAGATACCAAATCTTCCCATATTTCTGGGAATATTCTCCACATTGTCTTCTTGAAGCTGCTGTCACTGGGTTTGGGGAGGGGAAAGTATGTCCTCTCCTCTCTGATGGGGCCAGGCACAGAAAATTCCATAGCATTCCAACACACATCTGCTAAGACATTTTTTTCCCTTGCCTTCTTCAAACTCAGTTCTTGTGTATTTTCTTCCTGGATGTCATCATAAAAATGTCTCATTTTGTTTTACTTCCTCAGCAAGCCCTAAATAAGGAGTGCAGCACATAGTTTTGAAGTGTGTACATAGTTGCTAAAATTGTTTTGTTTTTCACCTTTTGGGGTATCATCTACAACTTAGGGAGGTGAGCTGGCCTGTCCTTGGGAGTGACTTGAAGAAGAAATGCTTACATCTCACTGGCTGGATTATCCATCGTAATGTACACACACAAAAGAATGTTTGTGGAAGTGGTTATTTCAAAGAGTAACCTCAGGGGCAAACTCCAGCAAAATTCACTCTACCACTTACAATTAGAAGCAAAGACTTTTTAAACAAAGTTAGGTGGCCATGTATTTGGCTCTCTTGACAGAATTTAAGGTATTTTCCAGTAATTTTTGAGAAGTTTGATTATTTTTTATAATTGTAGGGAAGTACAGTGGGAAAAATCACATATTCCATATACAATTCCCTTTGCTGTGAAGAAAATCTTAGTATACCACAAATTTTAAAAATCTCAAACACGATAATCTTTTCATATGTTTATTGGCCATTTGTCTATCTTCTTTTGAAAAGCTTCTGTTCATGTCTTTTGCCCACTGTTTAATGGGGTTGTTTGATTTTTTCTTGCTGATTCACTTGAGTTCCTTGTAGATTCTTGCTATTAGTCCTTTATTGGATGTGTAGCTTGCAAATATTTTCTCCCATTCTGTAGGTTGTCCATTTGCTCTGTTAATTATTTCCTTGGGTGTGCAGAAGCTTTTTCATTTAATCAAGTCCCATTTATTTATTTTTGTTGTTGCTGTGATTGCCATTGGGGTCTTCCTCATAAATTCTTTGCCTAGGCTGATATCTAGAAGAGTTTTTCCAACATTTTCTTCTAGAATTCTTATGGTTTCATGCCTTACATTTAAGTCATTTATCCATCTTGAATTAATTTTTGTAAGTATTGAGAGATATGGATCCTTTTTCATTCTTTTGCATGTGGCTATCCAATTTTCTCAGCACCATTTATTGAATATGTATTCTTTTCCCCAGTGCATATTGTTGTCTGCTTTGTCAAAGATCAGTTGGCTGTATGTGGATGGTTTTATATCTGAGTTCTCTGTTTGGTTCCATTGGTCTGTATCTCTATTTTTGTGCCAATAGCATGCTGATTTAGTTACTATAGCCTTGTAGTATAGCTGGGAAATGCAAATTAAAACCACAATGAGATATCACCTTACCCCATCAGAATGCCCTTTATTAAAAAGTCCAAAAACAATAGATGCTGGTGTGGACGCAGAAAGAACGAATGCTTATACAGTGCTGGTGGGACTGCAAATTAGGACAACCTCTGTGGAAAACAGTACAGAGATTCCTCAAAGAACTAAAAGTTGACCTACCATTTAATCCAGCAACCCCACTACTGGATATTTACCCAAAGGAAAAGAAGTCATTTTACATCAAAAGACACCTGCACTTGAATGTTTGTTGCAGCCCAATTCACAATTGCAAAGATGTAGAATCAACCCAAATGCCCATCAATTCATGAGTGGATTAATAAAATGTACATGTACACCTTGGACTACTACTCAGACTAAAGAAGGATGACCTAATGCCTTTTGCAACAATTTGGATGGAACTGGAGACCATTATCCTAAGTTAAGTATCTAAAGAATGGAAAAACAAACACCACATGTACTCACTACTAAATTGGAATTAGCCATTGAGCACACATGTGCATAGAGGGACGTAAAACTCAACAGAAATCATCCAGAGGGAGGGGAGAGGAAGAAATGGGTGAAAACCTACCTAACGGGTATAATGAACAATGTCTGGGTAATGGGCACTCTTATAACCATGACTCAAGCATTATAAAAGCGAGTCATGTAACCAAAATTATTTGTACCCTATAATATTTTGAAATTAAAAAAAATTATTGGGACAAATAATAAAATTTGATTAATAGCTGTGGATAGGTAGTATCATATATAATCAATGTGAAATTCCAGATGTTGATAAATGCACAATGGTTATATAATGTTCTTGTTCTTAGGAAATACATACTTATTTAGAAATAAGAGGTACAATGTCTCCAACTTGTTCTCAAATAGTTCAGAACAAAGAAATATATATATACATATGTATATTCATATATATGGAATGAATATATATAGCGAGAAGAGAGAGAGAAACACTTGGTGAATCTGAGTAAATGGTATATGGAATCCTACATACTGTTCTTGCAACTTTTCCGTAAATGTAAATGATATTAAAATAAATTGTTTAAAAAAATTTAAAAATCTCAAACTTGAAGGATTTGACCTAGCATCTGGTGAATCAAAGTTTAGGGGAAAAAAAATCTAAACTTGATGGTATTTTAATGCTTTAGAAATAATCAGCTTAAGAAGAAATGAAACATTCTTATATTCCCCAATACATTTTCCCAGAGATATTAGGTAAAATTACTTTTGAGTAAAAACATAGAAGATACTTCTGATGCCTATTACCTAAAACAGCCCACTGGAAACTTATGGTTTCAAGAGAAAACTAAAGAACAAAACTAGTGGTTTTCTTAGTTGTCATTTCAATATGCAAAGAAGGATTCATATTTAATTAACAGGTGCTTGTGTTAGAGTCCAAAAGTGTTTAAGTACAATGTACATTTACACCTAATGTCAACTCTCATCACCAGATTTGTGATACTTCTACCTTTAAATCATATAGAAAAAAAAGTCCATCCACACAGTTTCATTTTGGAATATTCTAGGATATATGTGACATAAAAGCCACAAATTCTCCCTGATCTATTTCTCCAGCCATCTCTGATAATGTCCTTTGGCATTTATGCACTTCATACTTCAGCAACATTCAACCTCCTGCCATTATCCAAGCATACTCGTCTCCCTTTCATCAGAACTTAGCACACCTATTTTTCTGCCCAAAACATTTCTTCAGTTTGCTGGAAAACTCCAATTCCTCTTCTAAAACTCCAATTCACCTTCTATCACCCGCCCAAACCATCATTCTTCTCATCAGTTTTCATAGTGTTCTCTAAGCAGGGCTATCATTCCTTTCCCTGTACGTCTCTTAAAACTTTGTGCCTTTATTAGAGTACTTATCACATCCTTTTCTAATTTTACTTGTCAAGGTCAATCATGTTATGTTCTTCTCCTCTTGGGGCCATGATTATTTCAATAGTGATACATGGCGTCATGTGGTGATGATAGGGAGTTGGTCATATTGGGTCAGAATCTAAAGATACCAAATCTTCCCATATTTCTGGGAATATTCTCCACATTGTCTTCTTGAAGCTGCTGTCACTGGGTTTGGGGAGGGGAAAGTATGTCCTCTCCTCTCTGATGGGGCCAGGCACAGAAAATTCCATAGCATTCCAACACACATCTGCTAAGACATTTTTTTCCCTTGCCTTCTTCAAACTCAGTTCTTGTGTATTTTCTTCCTGGATGTCATCATAACAATGTCTCATTTTGTTTTACTTCCTCAGCAAGCCCTAAATAAGGAGTGCAGCACATAGTTTTGAAGTGTGTACATAGTTGCTAAAATTGTTTTGTTTTTCACCTTTTGGGGTATCATCTACAACTTAGGGAGGTGAGCTGGCCTGTCCTTGGGAGTGACTTGAAGAAGAAATGCTTACATCTCACTGGCTGGATTATCCATCGTAATGTACACACACATTTGAGCGTCAATTCAGAGCCAAGACTAATCTGTATAGTGATATAGTGTGGATTAGAAAAATGTCCTTTGGGGGACAATTTAGGAAAGGCCACCAACTCAGGGTTGAGAGCTCTATGCAGTGCACAGACTGGAAGGAAAGTTCAGGTTATCTCATAGCTCAAACTGTCCCCTTTCCTGGGCAGCAGTGTGTGAATGTGCAATAATATTTTTCTTTTGAATTTCTTTTTTTAAAATGAGTATCTGTTGACACACTGAGAAAACTGTAATTTATTCCTAGAACACTTTTAATAATTTAGGGTAATATTTTAAAAACAAACAACCAAACATAACTTCACTTTAAATATCCATTAAATATACTTATCAGAAAGGGAGAAAACACTGAAAATACATCTTCATCTCCATGCCATCTAGGAAGATAACTTATAGTGTCATAAAGTGATCTGTGAATTTAAGGATTTCAGACCAGTGCCGCAAAGTAGACATCCCTCATAAAGCTACATATGGCTGGCTGCGTGGATGAAAGACAAAGAGTAAGCTGTCATAAAAAGTACTTCTATTAGTGATCTGTGGCATGTGTTTCTAAAATAAGAGTTCTTTTGAAGTTGATACTTACTAAAGAGGCATTCTTAAGTGTGTACTTAAAAAATTGATTACTGTGTCCATTTATATCCCAGAGCACAAGGGCTAGCATGATTTTCATACCTGAGGGATGCTGCCTTATTCTTTATGTTTAAATATACTAAACCCAGAATCCTTATTACCGTGAGACCTATAGGTCATGTTAATAAAAGATGGGCCCATTTCAGTCACAGTATCTTATCATGTTTATATGAAATTCTATGGAAGCTTTGCCTTGATGTTCTCTAAGATCTTTATAATTGTGATTCAGGTGACTATGAGAAATCAGGTATATATTGGAGAATACTGGGTGAATTTTAAGTGTTCATCATCGGCTTCTGCACATTTTTGGAATAATTCACCATAGAATTTCAAACAAAAGTACATATTTTGATATGTCTCCTTTTTTATAATGTTACCAGGTACATTAATCACTACTTTTTCTTTAAGTATAGTTATAGGAAGTATTAATATTATAATAGTATTTACCCAATGTTATAATCTTTATAATCCTTTGATTTTTCCAATGTTTTTTCATTAATGTATTACAAAGCAAACATTAGTGTAAGTACTACGTATGTCAAGACAGAATATTACTAATCCCCAGAAACTGCCTCCTCCCAGATGTTACCCCTTCCTTCCATCGCTATCAAAGTAACCATTGTTCTGACTTCTGGCACAATAGTCTTGCCTACTTTTTGAACTATATGTAAATAGAACCATACAGTATGCTCTCATATATATCTGGTTTATTTTGCTCAACATTATGTTTTTAAGACTCAGCCATGCTGTGTGCAGCTTGAAGTTCACTCCTATACATGTTCCATCATATAACTACATAAAAATTATTAAGCTATCTTATTTTATTATAAATAATGCTGGTAAAAACATTCTTGTACACTGTTCTTCCTCTTTCATATGTATGTGTTACTCTTATGTATGTACCTAGAAGTGAAATCATTGTGTTATAGAGTAAGTGTATCTTTGAGAAGGCAGGTTACTAATTTATGCTATTACTAATTATAGGAGAGTTCTTGTTGCTCCACATCCTTGACAACATTTGTCAATTTTGAAATGGATACATTCTGGTCATTGGGTAGTGCTAGTGCCCATAGGTTTTCATTCTCCGTAAATACCAGATTGAGTAGTTAAAAATAAATTTAGAAGCCTTTGGGTCATCCTTGCCTGTGAGATACAGGTTCAAGAATCTTGTCCATTTTTCTATTGAGGTTTTTTTCCCTTTCTTACTGATATTTAAGGGGTTCTTATATAATCTGGAAACAGGCATTTTTGTCAGTTGTAAATGTTATAAATATGTCCTCTCTGGCTGGGCTTGCCTTTTTGCTTTCCTAATGGTTTCTTTTGATGAACAAAAGTTATTCTTGTCCATTTATCAATCTTTTTGTTTATAGTAAGTGGATTTTTTTGTCTTGTTTATATATTACTACATTTGATTTGACATCTTATTACAATCTTTCTATGTCCATGAATAATATTGGTCTATGTAAAAATGACTAAGGTTTTGCTAATATGGCTATGCTAATGTGATAAAACCAGAAGGAGAGTATTCCAGGTTTTCTGCTCTGGATGATAGTTTGTAATTTTTGTGTTATTCTTTACTTGAATGTTTGAAAATAGTTAAGGCCTATTCATATTTTCTGTCTTTTCTTGTACAAGGTTTTTAAAGTTGCACTTTTCAAGGAAGTTTTTAATATCATCAAAAATTTTAAAGGTATTGTTGTGAAGTTTATCATAATCTCTTCTAATGTCCTTTTTGTATGTGGGTTCTCTGATTATATCAGTACTTTTATTCCTGACCCTGGTTACTTTTGCCTCTAACCCTCCGTGGAGATTTATTTTCACTAGCCTTTACAAAACACTTTGGCTGGGTTGCCAGTTGGCTTTAAAATGTTATTTATTTTTACCTTTCTAATTTCCTTTATTCTATCTTAAGATTTATTTATTTATTTTTATTTTTTATTTCAGAATATTATGGGGGTACAACACTTTGGCTATATATATTGCCCATGCACTGCCCATGTCAGAGCTATAATCCTGGACATCCCCCAAACTGTGCTCCCCGCACCCATTCAGTGAGAGTTTTCCCATCATCTCCACCTGCCCGCCACCTGATGAATGTTATTGCCATGTGTGACATAAGTATTGATCAGTTAGTACCAATTTGATGGTGAGTACCAGTGGTGCTTGTTTTTCCATTCTTGTGACACTTTGCTTCAAAGACTGGGCTCTAGTTCCATCCAGGATAATACCAGATGTGTTAATTCACCGTTGTTTTTTATTGCTGAGTAATATTCCATGGTATACATACACCATATTTTATTAATCCACTCGTGTATTGATGGGCACCTGGGTTGTTTCCACATCTTTGCAATTGTGAATTGTACTGCTATAAACATTCGTGAGCAGATGTCTTTATTATAAAATGTCTTTTTTTCCTTTGGGTAAATACCCAGTAGTGGTATTGCTGGGTCAAATGGTAATTCTACTTTTAATTCTTTGAGGTATCTCCATATTACTTTCCATAGAGGTTGTACCAATTTGCAGTCCCACCAGCAGTGTATGAGTGTTCCTATCTGTCCGCATCCCCGCCAACATTTCTGGTTTTGGGACTTTTTGATAAAAGCCAATCTCACTGGAGTTAAGTGATATCTCATTGTGGTTTTGATTTGCATTTCCCTGATGATTAGAGAAGTTGAGCAATTTTTTGTATGTTTGCTGGCCATTATTCTGTTTTCTTTTGAAAAGTTTCTGTTCATGTATTTTGCCCATTTTTTAATGGGGTTGTTTGATTTTTTCTTGTTGATTTTCCTAAGTTCTGTATAGATTCTAGTTATCAGCCCTTTATCAGAGGTGTAGCATGCAAATATTTTCTCCCATTCTGTAGGTTGTGTGTTCACTCTAGTGATAGTTTCCTTGGCTGTGCAGAAGCTTTTCAATTTGATCAGGTCCCATTTATTTATTTTTGTTGCTGCTGTGATTGCTTTGGGGGTCTTCTTCCTAAATTCTTTGCCTAGGCCAATGTCCATAAGAGTTTTTCCAACGTTTTCTTTGAGAATTCTTATGGTTTCACATCTTAGGTTTAAATCTGTTATCCATGGTGAGTTGATTTTTGTGAGAGGTGAGAGGTGTGGGTCTAGTTTCAGTCTTCTACATATGGCCATCCAGTTTTCCCAGCACCATTTATTGAATAGGGAATCTTCCCCAGTGTATGTTTTTGTGGAATTTGTCAAAGATCAGATGACTGTATGAGGTTGGTTTTATATTTAGGTTCTCCGTCCTATTCCATTGCTCTATGTCTCTGTTCTTGTGCCAGTACCATGCTGTTTTGGTTACTATAGTCTTGTAGTATAGTTTGATGTCTGGCAGATTGATTCCTCCCAATGTGTTCTTTTTGCTTAAGATTGCTTTGGCTAGACAGGATCTTCTCTGGTTCCACATGAAGCGTAGAATTATTTTTTCTAGATCTGCAAAAAATGATGTTGGTATTTTGATAGGGACTGCAGTGATTCTGTAAATCACTTTAGGTAGCAAAGACATTTTTACAATGTTGATTCTACCTATCCAAGAGCATGGTAGGGTTTTCCATCTGTTTACATCCTCTCCAATTTCTTTTCTCAGTGTTTCATAATTCTCTCTATATAGGTCTTTCACTTCCTTAGTTAGATATGTTCCTAAATATTTAATTTTCTTTGGTGCTATTGTGAAAGGTATTGCATCTTTATTTGTTTCTTGGCTTGATTGTTATTAGCATAAATAAAGGCTATGGATTTGTGTGTATTAATTTTGTATCCTGAGACTTTGCTGAATTCATTTATCAATTCCAGTAATCTCTTGGTTGAATCTTTGGGGTTTTCTATGTATAATATCATATCATCTGCGAATAGTGAAAGTTTGACCTCTTCTGCCCCCATTTGGGCAACCTAATTCCTCTCTCTTGTCTGATTGGTCTGGCCAGGATTTCCAGCACTATATTGAATGGAAGTGGAGATAGTGGGCAACCTTGTCTGGTTCCAGTTTTAAGGGGGGGTGCTTTCAATTTTTCCCCATTCAGTATGATATTGGCTGTGGGTTTATTGTATATGGCTTTAATAATTTTGAGGTATGAGCCATCTATGCCTATATTGTTAAGAGTTCTTATCATAAAATGGTGCTGAATTTTGTCAAAAGCCTTTTCTGCATCCATTGAAAAGGTCATATAGTCTTTGTTCTCGCTTTTATTTATATGGTGAATTATATTTATAGATTTGCGTATGTTGAACCATCCCTGCCTCTCGGATTTCCTCCACGTTTTCATGTTTTTGGGCATAGAGATTTTTGTAGTATTCAAAGATGATGTTTTGTATTTCCATGGTATCAGTTGTGACTTCCCCTTTTTCATTTCTCATTGAGCTTATTAGAGTCCTTTCCTTTCTGCTTCTGGTCAACCTGGCAAGTGGCCTATCTATTTTGTTTATCTTTTCGAAGAACCAACTTTTCATTTTATTGATCTTCTGTATTGTTCTTTTGTTCTCCATTTCATTAAATTCTGCTCTGATCTTGGTTATTTCTTTTCTTCTGCTGGCTTTAGGATTGCTTTGCTCTTCCTTTTCCATTTCCTTAAGATGATTCATTAGTTTACTGATTTGTGACCTTTCTGTGTTTTGGATGTGAGCATTTAAGGTGATAAGTTTTCCTCTCAGGACTGCTTTTGCTGTATCCCACAGATTTTGATAACTTGTGTCCCCATTATCATTTAGTTCGAAGAATCTTTTGATTTCCATTTGAATCTCTTCCTTGACCCAATAGTCAGTCAGCAACAGATTGTTTAATTTCCATGTTTTTGGATGAAGATGTGAGTTTCTGTTTGGAATTGATTTCTAATTTTATTCCGCTGTGGTCTGAAAAGATACATGATATGATTTCTATTTTTTTGAATTTGTTGAGATCTGTTTTGTGGCCTAGGATGTGATCAATTTTAGAGAAAGTTGCATGAGCTGATGAGAAGAACATATATTCAGTGTTATTTGGGTGGAGTGTTCTGTAGATGTTCTAGGCTCCTGTTTAGGTCCATTGTTTCTTTGCTTATTTTCTGTTTGGAGGATCTGTCCTTTTCCGTCAGTGGGGTGTTGATGTCCCCTACTATTATGGCATTGCTATTTATTATGTTGTCTAGATCAAGTAGTATTTGCTTTACATATCTGGGCGCTCCTGTGTTGGGTGCATAAATGTTTAAGATTGTTAAATCTTCTTGTAAGATTTTCCCTTCACCACTATATAGTGTCCATTTTTGTCCTTCTTTAATTTTGTTGCTTTAAAGTTTATATCATCTGAAATAAGGATAGCTACTCCAGATTTCTTTTGGTTTCCATTAGCCTGGAAAATTGTATTCCATCCTTTCACCTTGAGTCTGAATGCATCCTTGTGTGTAAGGTGTGTTTCCTGGAGACAACAGATACTTGGCTTGTATTTTTTAATCCATTCAGCCAGCCTATATCTCTTCAATGGGCAATTGAAGCCATTCACATTTATTGAGAGAATTGATATTTGGGGTACATTTCTGTTTATTCTGCTGGGTAGTTTCTTGTTCTGTTTTACCTCTTGGGTCATTGTGAAATCTGGTTTCTGGAGTTTTAGCTTTGGGTAGTTTTACATTGGTGGGTGTCTGTTGTGCTGGTTAGTGTACAATGCAGGTCTAAGCACTTCTTGCAAGGCCGGTCTGGATTTTGCAGATTCTATCACTGATTGCTTATCTGGAAAAGTCTTTATTTCTCCCTCATATAAGAAGCTTAGTTTGGCAGGATACAGAATTCTGGGTTGGCCTTTGTTTTGTTTTAGGAGGCTGATGATGGCTCCCCATTCCCTTCTGGCTTGTAAGGTTTCAGCTGAGAAATCTGAAGTTAATCTGATCGGTTTCCCTTTGTAGGTTACCTGCTCTTTTTGCCTTACAGCTCTGAGGAGTGCCTCTTTTGTGTTTACTTTGGTCAGTCTAATAATTATGTGGTGTGGTAAATGCCTTTTCACGTCGAGTCTCCCAGGAGTCCTGTGTGCTTCTTGTACTTGGATATTGAGATTTCTGGCTAGGCTTTGGAAATTTTCCTGTATTATTCCTTCGAATAGATTTTCCAGCCCATGCGAATTTTCTTCCTCTCCCTCAGGGATGCCTATGATCCTTATGTTTGGCCTCTTTACAGAATCCCACATTTCTTGTATGCTTGTTCATGCCTCTTGTTTTTGTGTTCTTTCTCTTCTACTGTTTTATTTAACACATAGGAGTTGTTTTCTAGCTCTGAAATTCTTTCCTCTGCGTGGTCCAGCCTATTCTTAAGGCTTTCCACTGTGTTTTGTAGATCCTTGAATGCTTCTTTCATTTCTAGAATTTCTATTTGATTTTTCCATAAAACTTCTATTTCTTTAGAAAATTTTTCATTCATTTCTTGCATTTTTCTTGTGGTTTCTTTGTGCTGGGATTCAATTTTCTCTTGAATTTCACTGAGCTTTCTTACAATCCATAAACAAAATTCCTCTTCTGTCATTCTACCCATTTCATTTGAGTTGGTATCCATTGCTGAGGAACTGATGATTTCTTTTGGGGGTGACTTTTCACTCTGATTCTTCATGTTTCCTGAGTTCTTTCGCTGATTTTTTCTCATCTGGCCTCTTGGTCGAGAGCGGGGGTGTTAGGGCTAGTTTATGGCCCTGTCTCCAAGCCCTTGAGGTTCGTTCCTTGGTAGAGCCAGGGAGAGAAGTAGTGGCCTGTATTGCCTTAGGTGTATTTTAGCAAATTTGGTGGATCTTGGGTTACCTCTGACCTGTTGTCTTCTCCTCTTTCTAGTGGAGTGTAGTGAGATTGTCCTGCCAGCTTAAGCTCCAAGCTGGTGGATTGTACTTGAGGGTATGAATCCACAGCTCCCTAATAGCTAGGTATTCTGTTATGTGCGTGGCAGCCTCTGATCCCCCAGTTGGGGTATGCGAAAACCCGGAGCTTTGGGAGGGGCCTTGTAGCTCCTAGGGGTTACTTTGACCCTGCTTATCCTGAGGTGTGGATAGAAACACAATTGCTTTTGGCTGCAGTGTGAGAGCTGATTGGAAAAATTCTACACAGCTCAGAGGTTGCTTATCTAGCCACGTGCGTCTGTCCCTCTGACATGCATCTCCTCATGACACTGGCTGATAGGGGGATCTCCAATTGTGCACCCCTTTTCCACCACTAGACCTCAAGGTGAGGCGGGTGGGTGTCTCTAGCCCCAGAAATCTCCGCCAGGGTTATGTTCCCATTGCGGGGGGAATAGTGGCCACTGCAGGTGCTCTTGGTTGGAGCGAAATTCCCTAATGAAGTGAGCAGGGTTATGGGGAGCTGCTCTGGTTTAGCCTGTGGCTCTTGAGGCATTCAGTTACCATGAGTACCAGTACTTATACAAAATGAGTCGCTAAAACCAGCAACCTTCAAAATGACTGATCTCTGGGGTACAGGAGGGCTGGAACCTGAAGAGCGGGCACTAGGACCAGCAGTAGCGGACTCCTCAGAGGCCAGAGTCGGGGTACCAGGACTGGATGGATGGGCTGCAAACTGTTTCCAATACACAAAAGTTCTGCCACTACAGTTCCGGGATCTCATCCCACTTGGAACCCATGGATACAGCTGTCTCTGGCAACCAAGGGCAAAGCCTGTGGCACCCCAGCGGAAGAGCCCCTGGGCTGTGGTGGGGAGGAGCTAGAGATCCGGCTCACAGCTCCAGGCGGGAGGCTTTAAAGATGGCTGCTGCCATCAGCCTGGCGCACAGCAGGCCTCAGATCGTGCCCGGGAACACAGCTGTTCTCAACCGGCCTGGGTCCCGTGGAGGCAATTGCTGGCAGCCCCTAAGGGCGTGTCCCACTCCTCCTTCACCTACTGTGCCCAGGTCCTACTGACTTCCAGTGGCACTGTCCCAGGAAGCTGTATCTCTGCCCAGTCCCTACCCGGCCCTGAGCGGTCTCTGTATATTGCAGCTGAGAGTTCCATATGGCTCTGGCAATTGCTTCCTGTCCGCAGAGCCTGCTGTCTCGAGCAACAGCTTTGCCCCAACTCTGGGCTTGTCCCAGACCGAGTGGATGAGAAGTCTGTGGGAAAGCTGCGTAACTGCTTGTAGGTCAGGTCACGCTGCGCTGACCTGGCGAGCGCATCCTTCCCACACTCTGGGCTCTATTGCACTCCCTGAGCTTTCCGATCTTTGTGAATGATTCTGTCTCCTATTTTCTTGGGCTGAACGTCCCACGATGTTTCTCTATAATTCACAATGCTGTTTTCAGAGCGAGTGGTCTGCGCCCACAGGCAGCCAATGGCGTTTTTCACCTCCTTCCCTGGGAGCGATGAGGAGGGAGGACTCTATCAGACCACCATTTTTCTCCCTCCCTCTCTTAAGATTTAATTGGGTCTTTTTTTTTCTTATTTTTCTAGTGAACTTTTTAGATAACTTATTTTTGCCTTTATTTTCTGATGTATACTTTTAAAGTTATAGGTTTCTCAGCATGGTTATAGCTGCATCTCACTTGTGTTGATATATTATTGATGGGTTCAAAACATTTTCTGTTTTCACTTGATTTCTTTATTGGCCCATAGTTTATTTAGAAGTGTGTATCTTGATCTCTAAATGTATGTTGTTGTATTTTCATTATTGATTCTTTTTTTTTTTTGTGCAGTCTGAATCTTGGTTTATTTAGTAGCATTCAAGAGTTATACTGCAAATAAACATCATTATGGCTAATGACTAATTAAAATCACCATTCATTATAAATACCAACCAAGCTAAATAATACTACGTTAACTATCCTTCCCTCTTTGGGCTTTCGGGCTGGGGTTCAGATTCTTCCTTTTCTGGAAGTCATAGTCATAGATGAAATCTTTAGCATGTTTTGTTACCTTCCTCCACCAATTGTACCCAAGACTCCCTTCTGTAAACAAAGTGAGCACCTGGACCCCTGGAAGCAAGCTCTTTCCCACTCATCCTGGGGTTAAACCAAAACTTTTTGGGGGAGTTTGCCCCCATCCAAGTTTTGCAAAACACCAACTGCCTCTTCCTGTTCTAGGCTTTCTAGAGCTAGATACCTCTGAACAAATTTCAAATATTCAAGTAGTCATCAGCATTTCCTATGCCTCACACACACTTACCTGCCCACCCTGAACTTTACTGAGATTAATTCAGGAGCCTGCCTTTCACTTTCCATGTTTCTATTTCTCCCATTCTACTGTAAAATAAGATCTTCCCTGACATTAAGAAAAATGGTAACTGTTAAATTTACTTTTCCCTTTATGTAATAGAAGAAATTTTTCCTTCTCTATAGGATTAGCAAAATATTTCACATTATCTAAATTTTTTCACTTAAATAAAAATGTATGCAAAATTACTATATAGATACCAATCAATAGGTGCTGGTGGGTTAATTAGCACACTCTTACCTCCTTTCATTGAAATGCAGAGATCCCCAGAAGTTGGATACTCTTCAATGCACCAATGGAGTCTTTAGGAAGCAGTAGTGCCAATTACTTAGTCTTGCAGGGAAATGACTTTCTCCTTGGGAAAGGAAGAGTAGCAATATTTCTATCATGCTCTGGGTGTCATTTCAATGCCATATAGCTGTGAGGCTTGGGGTAGGTTACAGAAATTATGAGAATAATTCTTGAAAACAACTTCCAAGGTTAATTTCTTTTAAAACCTGACAATTAACAGATATTCCCATAAAACATCTACATTAACCAAATAAAAATACTCAACTTCAATAAAAGCAGGAAAAAATGGTTCTACAGGAAGTTCAAATTACACTCTTCAATACATTAAAATGAAGAAAGTACTTTTATCCAAATCAATTGAAAAACTGTCTTCCTACTATTCATCCAATGTCTAAAGTGAAAGTTTAAGTTCTGGTCTTTGATTTGCTCCCAAAAATACTGTAACAGATATTGTCCTGATAATTCAATTATGGGATCTATACAGATTCATCAGATCAAAAAACAAGCAAGGGCTTCTACCCCACACCCCAATGACAGAATATAGATCATCTCTGAGCAGTATGCAGTCTTATTTAATACAAGGTCACTCCTCAATATCAGTGGCTGTACCGGTCATTGTTGTTGACCTGAAGAAATTCTGTCACAACCTGCAGGATGTTGTAATTGTGTTTCTTCAGCAGCCTTAGGTTCAGCTGCCTGTCACAGAATCCCATCTCAAAGAGGTGGGCCATGAGGGTTGCTGTTTGATCTTCAGGAACTATTGGCTGTGCAGTGACAGGTGGCCCAGCAAATAGGGCCTTGTATGCAGAGGCAGCAACAGACAAATCCCCCTTCACCAGTCCTCCAGCAATGCCACTCCCATGGTAGTGCCTTGACTCTTCTGTTTACAAGTCTTCATGAGCCTCTGGGCTCTCCTCTGACCTGATTAGACACTGAAGAAACTTCTGGTATGGTAACCAGTAAATCCACTTCCGGGGAACCATCATGCTGTACACAAGGAGGGCTCCTTGGCAATGGTGGTGTAAGCCCCACCACCTCTGGGATTAGGGGCACTGTTTCCAGAGTCTGTGAGATCATGAGGATGTCACTGATGCTGTACTGCTGTGGCTGGTTCTCCCCTCCACGGAGTCTCTCCCCAGCCTCAGCTGGTTGTGGCCCAGCCTCAACCCCTAGCCCTTGCTCCAGGCCTAGCTGCGAGAGTGCAGAGCTGTACGTGGAGTCCCCCAGATATCAAAGCACTCAGGCAGGATGATGATGTAATCCTCTGAGGAAGCAGAGGACTGACTCTTAACTTCATCTTTGAGCTCATCCTCCTCCTCCTCCTCCACGACAACTTCTTCCTCAGCAATATGGACCATCTCTTCTCTCTTATCTCCAGGTGGTCCCTCTTCAGACAAGGCAAATTTCATCTGCAGGGACTTCTGTCTGCAAGGTGGGTTGTGATCTGGAGCAGCACCCAAATACAGTCTCACACACAAACTGGGTCCCACGGTCTTCTTCTGCTTCCTCCACTGAAGCAACATTCTCAGCCTTCCTCTTTCCTGACACTGTAATCAGGAAGTGCTTTAAATCCTGCCTCTTCACTCTCTTCCTGTATCTGCCCCAAGCCTGGCTTCTCTATTAAAGGACTGTCATGTGGCAGAGGAGACGTGCAGGGAGTCATATTCACAGGGGTGTTGTGGGGCACTCTCTCTAACTCTTGGACAATGTTTATATCCAGCAGCTCAAAGGACAGCAGCTCCTGAACTGTCAGAAGGTCCATGTAGAGTTCTCTCTCGATGGCAACATTTTTTGTCTTCTGTGGATGCAGGTTCCTGTCCCTTCTTCCTGCTCAGTCACTTTACCAAGCTGAATTTCTTCTTTAGCTAGAGGAAAAGCTTCCTCTTGCTGGCAGGTAAGATCATCAGCTTTGCTTGAACTGATCATGCCCTTCTCAATGTTGTTAGGGCTCTCTTCGGAGGGGAAAGGATCCACTGTGATACTGCACCAGACCTGGGGCCCAAATGGCTGGCCTTTGAGAGAAAGACACCAGTGGGAAGTATATGTTCCCTCCAAGGCTGGGGCGATGAACTCCAAGACACAACCCCTATGGCCAGCCTTCATGTAGGGAACCAAAACATCCTTCTTTTCTGTAGAAGCAGAGTCAGGTTTCCCCACATAAACTTGAGCTTTGTGTCTGAACTCCACTTTACATTTCCTGTATTTTTCATCCTCCAGTGTTTGATAAACTTGGTTCCCAGCTGAAGGTGAGTCCCATCGGGTAAATTCTCATCCATAAATGCTGCACTGAGCATTGGCATAACTGGGGCATAGGGTTGCAAAGGGAGCATCAGGGTATTAGACTGGAACAAGCTCTCAGGTCAGTCCAAAGGAGACTTGGGGCTCTGGAGTCCATGGATCAAATTCCACAGATAAATCTTCCTGTGGAGCTTAAGCTGCTTTTTAAGTTCGTTGACCTCTGCTTTACATTGTTTCTTCTCAGCTTTGTTTTTCTGCTTTAAGAAAGTCCTTATCAACCTGTTTAGGGAGGCTCACTTGTTCCAGAGCAGCAGGAAGACAAGTAGTAGAGTATTTTGTGTGAGAGAATGGTTGAGAGGAACCCACAACAGGTCTCCACAACTTTAGCAGGACATGGTTAGTGTCATGGGCATATGGCCTCTCTTCACAATCTTCACAGATATTGTAGGATGGGCATAGGCTACACTGGTAGTGCACAACAACAATCCTTCTTTGGCAGTTGCTGCAAGCAATATGCCAGCTGAAGTGGTTTTCTGGCAAAAACAGTGTTTCCTCTGAAATAGGCATTGAGACTTCTGAAGGACAAGAACCCAAGGATGGGTTCTGGAGGACAAGCTTCTCATGTAATTTCTGTTCAAGCTTTTCAACTGTTTCTTTAACCACTTGCTTTCCAAATGTCCCCAAGTAGCTTGTGAACCAGTCTGGGGGCTTGTCTTGAGGCTGGTGTGTGTCACATGGAGCAAGTAGATACAACTGTGCTGTAGGCTCCTCTGGGGTCTTCATGTCTGATCCCAAGACTCCCATATAATGGGAGAATAATGTGCAAGTGGCTTCTTCCTTGCTCTGGCAGCTAGTCATTTTCCTGCTATAACTGGGGCTGGGGCTACATCAATGACATGGTACCCTTCATGGACTTGCATCTGCAGTTGGTTTCCCTGCTTAACTGACATCTTAAGTGCTTCTTCATATTCTCCTTGACTATTGATGGATACCTCTTCATTTTCCTCATCCAGGTATTTTATTTGAATAGTGTTCAGATCAAATGAAGCTTTTACCATAGCTTCGACATCAGCCCAAGTTGTATTTTCTGGATCAGAAACCAGAATGCTTTGAGTTTCATTTTTAAAAGTCACATTTAAAGTAACCTATAGTTCCATGCTGTAGGGCTAAACTGGAGACATCCATTGTGGTGGAAAGAGTGGGGAATTAGGGCCTCTTCTTATGACTGTCCATTATTGATTCTGATTTCATTTCATAGTGGTCAGAACTTTCTCTTTGTAATTTCAATGCTTTAGAAATTGTTGAGACTTATAGTTCACTATATAGAAAAAATTCATAAATGCTCTATATGTTTGAATAAAATGTCTATTTTGCAGTTGTTTTACACTACCAAAAACTCTGCTCAGCTTCTGTCTTTGGGTAGTCACTTTCTATTCAGTTTCTCAGCTTCCATGTTATTTGCAAACATGCAATAACATCCAGCCTATCATGGGACCTCTCCAAATCTTTCAAATATACTTTTGAAAATTGATCCTGGTTTTTCTAGTTGTTCTCAATTGGAGGATTGGTCTGCTCCAAGATAATCTGTCATAGAGAAAGTGGTCCACATCTAGATTTTTTTTTGAAAAGAGTTTTTTAATTGATATATAATAGTTTGTGCATATGTTGATGGTACATGTGATATTTTTCTATCTATATATAACATGTAAGGATCAAATCAGTGTAAATAGATATCCATTACCTTAAATATTTATCTTTTTAAAATTTCAAAATATTACAGGGGTACAAACGTTTTGGTTACATGAAATGCTTTTGTACAGTTTGAGACAAAGTTATAAGTGTGCCCATCACCCATATAGTGTGCATTGTACCCGATAGGTGTGAATTTACCCACCATCCCCTGCTCCCCCAATACCTGCTTGATTTCCATTGAATTTTACTACCATATGTGCACATGAGTGTTGATCTATAAGTTTCAATTTAGTAGTGGGTACATATGGTTTATGTTCTTCCATTCTTGTGATACTTCACTTAAAAGGATGGTCTCCAGTTCATCCAGGTTGTTATAAAAGGTATTAGTTCACTTTTTATATGGCTGAGTAGTACTCCATGGTATACATACACATTTTATTGATCCACTCATGTATTGATAGACACTTGGATTGTTTCCACATCTTTGCAGTTGTGAATTGTGCTGCTATAAACATTCAAGTGCAAGTGTCTTTTTTATAAAATGTCTTTTTTTCCTTTGGGTAAATACCCAGTAGTGGGATTGCTGGATCAAATGGTAGGTCTACTTTTAGTTCTCTAGATTCTTGCTGATATTTGTCTACAAATTCTGCTATTGAGGGAGGTGTGTGAAAATATTTTCTTTATGAATATTCATACATATATGTGTACAAAATTTTCCCCTAGACTCACCACTTATTTTGAGGGTGGTTTTTTTGAGCCATGTAAGAGTTAGTTACAGACACAGTGTCCCCTCATGCCTGATTACTTTGTTGTGGGTTTCCTACAAACAAAAACATTCTTTTATATAATCACATTACAACCATCAAAATTAGGAAAATTAACATTGTAATCCTCAAACTCCATTCAAGTTTTTCTAGTTGTTCCAAGTTTTTCTAGTCACCCATTACTGCAAAAAGACCCAGTTCAGAATCATGCATTGAACTTGACTATAGTTTTTTTCCTACTTTCTTCAGTCTGGAAATGTTCCTTCATTTTTGACATTTATAACCTTGACACTTCAGAAGATTTCAGGGCAGTTATTTAGTCCAATTTCCCTCAATTTGGGCTTGCCAAATGTTTCCTTATGATTAGATTTAGGTTATACAACTTTTACAGAGACATCACAGAAGTGAAGTCAAGTTCTTCCTATTGCATTCTATCAGGTAACACATGACGTCAATTTGTTCCATTACTGATGATGTTCACTTTGGTTGCTTAATGAAGGTGATGTCTCCCAGGCTATTCCACTTTATAATTAAGAGGTATTTTCCAGAGACTATGTGAACATATGTGTCATCTATACAGACTACATGAACATTCTATTTCTCATCCAATTTTCAATTTACTACTTTATGTCAGTACTGACTCAGTCTCCAAATTCATTCAGTGAGTTATTTATATATCAGTCATTTGCTTTGTTGTTCACAGTATTCCTCCTGTGTCCAGGGGAAGCACCTCCAAGTTGGTTCCTGTGTCCTTTTCATATGTCCATGCAATTTCTGATCACTTTCTTATGTTCTGGCACCATAGGGATTTCCAGGATCATCTTGTACTTTCCCTGCTCCAGCCCTGAATTTAACCATTTCTCCAAGGAACACCAGTTGTTTTAGTGGAGAATGGTATTTAGAAAAAGAGATCTGGGTGCTAGGTGTGGTCTTTGCTATAGAGTGTTGTACTCCTAGTCTTTCTCAGAGGATAGAACTAGGGAGTGTATGTGTGTAACGTCTATGTGTCTGCATTTCTTTATCCATCTATGCATATTGAAAACCTTGATTTAGCACTGATGCTTCCAATTCACCATTTGATTTATTCTAGTTTTCTCCTTTTCTCTATTTGTAATCATCTGCTACACCACTGAGAAATGTGATTTCCATTACCCTTCATATGTTTATTAGATCAATCTTTGTATCTGTAACAGATCTCCCATTGGCACCACCTCTCCGCCTTTGTGCTCATAGTCCTCCCTGTGCTAGTACACCTTGCTTGGCTCTGACCGCTGTTGTGTGGCTGCCCCAATCACAGAACTGTCTCCGTCTTCACCTTGCAGGATTGGACTCTGAGACTCCATGTTGTCACCTTTCCTAATCAGATGCCCTTCTTACTCCACTTGGTCTCCGATATAATGGCCACCCCTACTGCAAACGTCCTCGACATGCTCAGGCACTGACACCACACATCTGTCTGGATTTCTACATAGATGTTTTCTTCCCCTGCCTTGGCTCAAATATCTGCTCCAGGTCATGGCATAGATTTGCTTGTCTCTATCTAATGGCTTTGGACTAAATTATTTAAGAAGGGAAGGGGAAAGAAAAAAAAAGAATGATTCACCACTTATCAGTCTTCATATATACATATTCATATTCAGTCTCCCTCTTTTTTTCTTTCCCTCATTTTCTCAGTCAGACAGTTCCTTAGAATCCTTAGTACACCCACCTTCCAACTTATGTGCATTTTTCTTGGTCATTGTAAATAAACTAAAAAATATTTATAACAACATATTATAATTAAAATATAAGTAAATATACAAAATATAGACTAGCCATAATTATTTTATGTCATTCAGTTTTATGTAGATTTACTCTCATTGTTACCATTTTTGTTTCTCTTCCTACTATCTCGTGTGTCTCATCTTCCATCTGACATCCTGTATATTCCTTCTGAAAAGGTATTTTTCTTTCCAATAGTAGGTTCTACTAATGATAATTCTTTCAGAATTTGTTTGCCTAAAAATATAATTGTTTTCATTCTAATTTTCTAAGGGCATTTTTGCTGTAAGTGGAACTTTGGTTGGCAGTTATTTTCTTTCAGTACTTTGAAAGTATCATTCAGCTGTCTTGTTGTCCATTGTAGCTACAGAGAAGTCAAGTTTTATTTTAACTGTCACATATTAGAATATAATCCTTAAATTTTTTTAATCTCCCAATTTTCTTTAGTTTTCACCAGTTACTGACGTGATTGGGTGTGGATTTTCTTTTGGATTTACCTTGCTTGTTGTCAGTCTTTTGAAAAATGGTTTTGTCTTTCAAAAGTTTTATAAAGATTGTGTCCATTATCTATTCCAATGTGTTTCAGCTTCATTTTTTTCTTCTATACTTTAGGATTACAACTACAGTTATGTTAAACATTCTTATTCTACTTTCTGTCTCTTACCATTTCTTATTTTTTCTTTATTTGTCTCATTGTGCATTGATATCTTCCCTTAATTCTCTCACTAAACAAATTCAGCTGCTTTTAAATTGAATTTAAACTATCCGTTGAGTCCTTCAATACAACTATTTTGTTTTTCATTGCTAGAATTCCTATTTTTTATAGTTTGTAATTTTCTTCTGAATTTTAATCTTTGCTATTATTACCTCACACATAATTAGTATAATAATTATTTCAAAATTTGTTGCTGATATTTGGAAACCTTGCAGGTCTGTTTTTATGTTTTATTATTGCTGCTGGTTTTCAGTCATGCTGTGTTATCTTCTTGTGTATCTGGTTATGCTTATTTGGATAATTTAAATATCTTGTTTGAAAAGCTGTTTGAGGAAATCATTTGAGACCAGACATGTTTTCTTGATTCAGAGTCTTTTTATTTTGCTTCTACTAGCTACATGGGAACACTAGAAATCTGAGGTTGCCTTAATCCAATTTGAGGTGTTGAGATTAGTTGAATGTGAACTGCATTCTCTGGAAGTACTTTTCTATATAGAGATCACTCTTACCCTGGGATGGGGCCCTTTGCAGTCCCAAACTAAAGTGAAAGATTTTCCAATTTCTCCTCTTTGAAGTTCCCTGGACTCTAATTCCCAGATCCCAGTTTATGCCAGAGTGTAAAAGTACATACTTCATCTCTGTGTTTCTTGGCTCTGCTTTACAGAAATAGTAGATACTTTGAGAAGAAAGCAACCCCATGTCCCAGGCTTTCCTCAGTGGACCTCTATCCTTTCCCAAATTCTGGTCTGGTAAGTTTTAACTATCTTTTCTACTCTCCAGTGTTTTCAGAACACATGACTTTCCCCCCAAGTTTTCTAGTTATCCTCATGAAAGTTTTGGTCCAAATTACCTACTCTACTTTACTAGGAGCAGAGGTGCCTTCAACATTTTAAGTTATTATTATACTGCTTAAATATCATTTGCCATCTTGCCACTTTGAATTTCTGATCCTTGATCCATATTAAATTTGTTGTATTATAAAACACATCTCCAATGTCAATGCAAGGCATTAGCACATAAAAGAGCAAATCAAATTTATTTCTTCATTTTTAAAACTGATCAAAAAATAGTGGGTGCATTTTTTAATAAAAATTCATTGCATTTCTAATTGCCAATCCAGAAAATCTGTTAATTAGAAGTATTCGTCAGGGGCAGCCTGATGTGAATGTCTGTTAACTTTAATCTAAGTTCTTAACTGCCTATTAGATGGGTGACTTTGGACAACTTTTTACTTATATGTACTTCATTTTCCTCATAGATAGTATGTGATAATAATACTTGTCTTACCGGGTAGTTGTTAAAATTTAAATAATGTTTGCCACAATATAAATAGTTAATAAATTAAAGTTTCTTTCTCTCTTCTTTTTCTAAGATGGAAGGTTGTTATCTTTTTCCTTTCTGTAATTATTTGTCCATATATTTGGCTTATTAAAAGAAGTAACACAAATTTCTACTTGAGGAATCATCTCAAAAGCATGTGCAATTTGTTGCCTATCTAAATGACCCATTAGAAGAAAAAATATATATGAACATTTTTGGACATGGTTTTAAGGTAATTCTATCATTATTGTTAGATCTTGGAAGATGAAAATGAATTACATGTACATCTACTCACTAGCTATATTTTTTCTTAGGGTTTACCAATATCAACACTCAAAATTGTTGCTACAACTTCCATTTTTCCCTTTTCTAATCTACCATATATAAACTGCATTGTGACAGCCACTTTTACTTGCAGGGTATCCGTTATTTTATTAAGGCATATTCTTCATGGAAAAAGAAAAAGAGGAGAGAAATTTGTATGTAACAAGCAATCAAACTCTTGTATATTTAAGAGTAACTTTTGTCAATATATCAATTTTTAAAGGAACACAGAGGGAAATATGCTACAGGTTACAAAAATGTGTGTGTGGCTATATGGGTACTATATATATATGTTTATATTTGTAGATTTTAGAAACCTGAATTCAGTACATGGTGGTGTATCTTGGTAGGCACATTTATCAATCCTTTGTAGAATTTGAATGGTAACAATTTTTCACAAAACATTAATATTTACCTAATGTTCATAAATAATTGGAAAATATTCCAACAAAATACTTATTTTACTTTCTGTCATTTTATATTTTTGTATTTTAAACAATTCTATAAAACATTTGGAAACAGTAGTTATAGAAATCTTATTAATGAGATTATACATTTGAATAGCAACATAAACAACAAAATACTTTTAATGACAACTAATCACACAAAAATATTAATATATATTGAGTGCTAACTGTATACCAGACACTAATAGCACCTTTACATGTATTATATCACTTGATCTCCAATACAAATCTGAAATATCTGAGTTGTGAGCTGCCCAAACAGGCAAATAAATAAATACAAATAACTCCCAGATGTAGCTGTTTTTTAAAATCATAACTTTCCTAGCTCTTCTGTTTTCTTTTTTGTTGTTGTTGTTGAAGTCAGTCACATGCCACCTAGTGATATTATAAAGAAATGCAACATATTTATTAATATAATACATTTTCTTATGGTGGTGACTTTTCCTCTAACAACCTTCCCTCCCTTTGTCTCTTTCTTTCTCCCTCTTTTTTTACATGTTGAAAGTCAGTTAATTATCTGGTAGGAATGTAGTACTTAACCATTTATGCATGCTTGCCCCCAGGCAACCCTCACATCAGAAGTTTGTGCTACTAATTAACAGATAACAATCTCAGCTGTAGAACCATAAAGAAAAAGGGAGTGACAAGAGAACAGGTCAAGGGAAAAAACTTCAGTAAATATATTGAATGTCAATCACAGTCAGATAAAAAACAAAAGAAAATTACATTTAATTTAGTAGGTTCTAATCTCACTGTATGTATAATACATAGTTTTATATTTTGTTACACTTGTTTCTTTAGAAATCCTAATTATTAAACATTAAGTCTAAAAGTTCTCTTAAAGGAATAGAAAAACCTTAATTTCTTTCTTTAATGTCATTCAGTCCGGCTGTTTCAGAAGTTAGCTGCCTTATCTACATCTTCCTATTTGTTATCAAAAAAGAACATTTATCTGATTGCAACTAAAAATGCTATAATTTCAATGTTCATATAATAAGGGAATGAACCTGCTACACATTTTTCCATACATTCCATTTGAACTTAAAACTGAGTTGATTCTATATCAAGCCAGGTCATTTATCATGTAAAATAAATAAGGACATGAGTTACTGTGTGTGCTCAAGGACAGAAGCGTAATTATAGTAGTAGCCTCAGGGTACAGGATCTTGAGGTGCTTTCTAAAGGAGCATTGCCTTCATAGCATGTTACATACAATTGTTGCATGAAATATCACCTGATAGGTTATTTGGGAAAGTGCCTTTGCCACCCAAAATATGCCTCCAACTTGCTAGTCGGACATTTAGATTTTTTTCATTTAGAAATTAAGTTCTGGGATATACAGTTAAAAAGGGAGCTTAACATTTAAATGGGCCCAGTAGAAGTAACAGGTAATGGACACATATAGACAATGAGTGCCTGCCTGCCTGTATCACTACCTTACCTCAAGGCTCATTTTGCAGCAGGTCCTAGCATCTGAAATGGGATGAAAAGGACACAGAGAAGAAGGGGAAATTACCAGAAACACATTTTTGCCTACTTGAAAATTTTTCCTCAAGTGCGCTTTATCCCCCTTATATAGTTAAGAACGTAAGCCTGTACCAAAGCTTCCATCCTTTTGGGCATGTCCCAGATGAAGAGAGGACTATGGGCAAAAGCCAGCTTCTGTGTACAAGCTGAGTAACAGAGGGAAGAGTTGGGAGGTGCTAACTTCATGTGATAGTTCTCATCGTGGGCATATGTGAGGAGAATGACAACAGCATGGACCACATGCCATCTTAGGTATGTGTGCTATGAGCCCCAGATCTTGGCTTTAAACTAATATAGTCGAGTTACTTATGGCATTGTCCTCAGAATAACAATATGCACCAACCTTTAGAAGAAGGAATACATGTGTAGGAGACCAGGAATAGAGAAGCAGATCAAAATTTGATAATAAAGGAAAAGAAGTACTAACACCAATGCCATGACACTGTTCATGCTATTCCATATTAAGCCACGTTCCGTACAATTTTCTTCTTACAAATGGCTCAAATTGTTTCTATGAAGATAAGCAACAGTTTATGCCAGCAATATAGATATTTTATAGATGTGTATGATCTTCAAAAGATGTTCAGCCCCTAAGTGGTAAAATATTATGTTCATTAATAAAATATCTATGCCAATTTAATCAAGACTAGTGAAATAATGAATTACTTAGTAAATATTTTTAAAGACTAAATTACATGATAAGGAAATTAAGTAGCTTATATAAAATTTGTGGTATTTCCATATAATTGAAACTTTTAAGTCTGCTTATTATCTCCCTTGCACACACATAAACATCATGCACACATACTTCCTTTTTCATCTTGAATTTTCTTCTAAATACGCAGTCTTCACAGGCCTGGTATTGATGCCAGAATGAACCCCTTTCATTTGCTGATTGAGATCTGGCTCAACAGCCAATGTTTCCTGCTGGGTCCTTACAGAGGGTGCATTCATATTTTATCCTAGTTTATTCATTATCAAACATCAAACTTTTGGAAGATAAAACAAAGAGCTAGTGAACAATGCGGGGAGAACTTACTGGTTTGTTTTCATCTTCACTCTCAAATGAAAGAATTCTCAGTAGTAGTGCCCATTCCACCAATACATCATCCAGGTAATTGGAGGGGGAAGGGCAAGAATGACAGGCTAGGCCAAATCAACCTTCTGCAGCCACTGGTGCACACACTAATTTCCACATCAAAATTATCTAATGAGAATTTGAAAATCCAGGGCATTATAGTAGTTGACCCAATCTTGTAATTAAGTATCAAAAATCCCCAAGCTTTTTGTAACTTTTACAAGTTACATGGCAAGATCTCTACATATGCAAAAGAACTTAGTCGTACTTTACTTCTAGAAGGAAAGCTTTAATGACAGCTCTTGACAAGCACTGGATTTTAGTATCAAAGACTCCAGTTTCGGTGTTAGTTCTGTTGCTTTGAGATTGCATAATTATGGATAATCCACATATTTTTCCTTTGTGAGAAGGAATATTACCTTCCTCAAGGGTGTTTGTGAAGACAGATGAAATCACAATATGAAGATTTTTTTGTGTAACATGAAGTATTTTACAAATGCTGAGTCAATCATTATTATTATGACAAACACTAACACTACTGCTTACAATCATCAGGTAAAGCAGCAAAGACAGCAACATCTTCCATCAAAATTGGCCTCAGGTAGAAATAGCTGCAAACTTGTTTTGATTTGACAGTACCGTGATAGCCCAAATACGTAGATTTTCTGTCCTACTTAAAATTTCAACATTAGACATTTATTCTTTGGTATAAAACATCAAATATGTCAAAGGTATCATGACAATATGAAGCAAAGATAAATCAATGAATATTATCTTCTCTTGGGATTGACCCTGACGAGAAAACAGACAACTCTTACAGAGATGCACAAGTACACTGAGTGAGAAAGGAGATATATGGATTTATTTTATGGATTAGCCTGTCTATAATTTTTGTGTAAAGATATTATGGTATGATATCCATGTCTTATCTCTAAGACACTATATAGCACCATTTTTTTTCCTTACTTACTCTCTTCTCCCTCCTCTCCCCTCTCTTTTGAGAGTAGTGAAAGTAACAAAGCTCCTCCAAAGTCAAATTTAAGGGTACAAACCAAATGAATTTTCTGAACCTTCCTGGATAGAGGTTTTCTATGTTGTCTCACCAGTGTTGACACCATGTTAGGTGACCATGTTGCTGTTTATGTCTAATCAGCCAATTCCAGACACACCACTGAGGCCCTTTAAACTAATCTTGTGCAATATTTTTGGCTTTCTAGACCATTTGCAATCTGAAAATGATGCATGTTTTACCACAAAGGCACCTCAACAATGGACGTCAAGTTATTCAATTGATCGCCCATTCTCCACTACCACCCACTAGTATCTGATATTGTTTAGCACTTTAACAGCCTCCTTAAATATCAACTCAGAAAGATTTCCAACTCTACCTCCCTCACTTTCTACTGATCCTCACACCTTTATAAAGCAGTTTGGTCACTTAATATGGCTGTTCCCAGAAAAGGATGATCTCCTTTTGACCACTTCCTAGGTAATGATTAGGAAGAAATGAGTGGAGGGTTGTACTGACTGACTTAGGACTTTTAGAATTCTGATCTATTTCTGGATATCACGCTTTTTTCTTTCCCTTAATGGCAACCCCAGGTCAGGTTGGTACAATCTCCAGATGGCAATCCAGCCAAAAGAGTACCTATGAGATTTAAATCTAATTCTGGTTTGGATATGTGGATTCTCTTGTTGGACTGACATGATCCTAGATCATAAGAATAATGACTACTTAGTTGAACATACTGCTCACTGAGTGGCTACGTGTGGCTGACCTGCAACAAAACAGGATAATATGGGTCTCTGTTTTATCAAGGTGTCTTTTTTCCTTTTGTACCTGTCCCTTCTGGACAAAAAGGTCTGGGTGTGGGGAGGGAATATTTGGAAAATAGGTATAGCTATAGGAACTAAAATTGGACCCCCTGATTTTGTGGCAACAAAGGGATAACAGTAACCTTGGGACCAGGAGAGAGAATACCTCAGACCCCAGGAGTGAATGGGTAGGTAGAGATACGTAAAAAAATAATAAGGTAAAAAGACCTATAATAATGTCTTGAGCCAGGACAATGCATGGGAAATTTTAAAATGTTGGTTTCTGTGAGTTAACTCTACGAACACTCTGGTGTGCCTTGGATATGTAAGGAAACTGTATAAAGAAATCAAAGACACTTGTTTGACACTGGGTCACAGCAGTAGGTTAGAGCTACTGCTGCTAACCATGGTGGCTTTATATATGGGACACATACTGCGCTAAGTACTTTAAGGAGTCAATTCAATAATATAGAAAAATAAATTATGGAAGAGGTTTCTTACCGCACATACAAATCTTTGTTCTCTTAGTTGATTCTTTCAGCCTTCTGGGATTAATTTATCTTAAACAGATGTCAACTTTAATAAGAAATAAATTTATATTTGTTTAGAGATAGCAATTTAAGTTGATTTTTATCTTCTAATATGAACAAAGGAAGGTGATGATCTGTTGGTGTTTAAAAAGAGAAGGAGTTTGGAACGATTGAAGAATTCACTATAGTTGACTAAGAAGCCACAAAAATCCTTTTTTTCATATTTTTCAATATTATAAATAACTTTAGAAAGTTATCCATCTTCATCTACACATATAAACATCCACATATATATGTACACATACATACAACCCTATATACTTTAGCATTGACTGAAATGTAGATATATTTTTCTTCTAAATATTTTAAACAGATATCAATAATTAGAAATATTTTACTTTATTTCCCAAGTTTAAGATTAATCAGAATTTTAATGATGTATATTTTAAATATGTCATATTAGAAAAATATAGCCATGTAATTACTGTAGAAAGAAGACCAGGAAAGTGCTAAAAATAATGGATTTAAAATTGTTTTTATGTTTACAAGACATTTTGAAAACAATTGTTTTGGAGTGTAGTACACAGAATCATTGCTACCTTTTTGGTTTTCATCTTATTTTATGGATTCGCCTGTGTATAATTTTTATGTGAAGACATTATGGTATGATATCCATGTCTTATCTCTAAGACACTATATAGCACCATTTTTTTCTTACTTCCTCCCTTCTCCCTCCTCTCCCCTCTCTTTTGAGAGTAGTGAGAGTAGCAAAGCTCCTCCAAAGCCATTAAGAAATATCTTTTCTCTTATAAAATCACAAAATATTCCTTGGAATAATAACTCCGTAGTTCATGGATATCAATCCAGTAACTAAAAGTCCAGAAGATTAAATAATTTTCAAATGTTTATAGAGGAAATACTTTAAGAATTTTATAGGATTTTACTTCTTAAGACCATTGGTTGATCCTTAGTCTTTTGCTTTTCAATTAAAAAAAATTTTAGACTTAATTTTTAAGCCATTTTCTCTTTTTAGAAGTTTAACAGACATAGAACTTCTGGTTCAATGGTTGTAAAAAGTTACAAATATAATGCAGGTGTATAAGCTAGGAGTAAATTGTATATGTACAAAATTAAGAAAATTGGGAAACAAAATTTATTAACATTGAGGGTGGACGGTGCACAGTTGGGAGAACCTAAAAAAAATCACTCTATGCCAGAGACTTCCAGCTTTAAAGTCATCTTATTCCTTGAAAAACACTTTTAATAAGAATAAACTTTCAGACTGAATTGCTTCCCACTCAGTTCTAAATAAAGTTTTGCATATTTGTGAATATACCAGGTGTTACTTTAAATCATTATAAAAATTCATGCCACAAATCTTCTGTCCACTGAAGGTTAAGTACTTTAACATATGACTCACATTATATCACCACTGTTCCTTTGGGAAGAAATGCTTTAATTTTGGTAAAAATATCCACACCATTTAAATATTTATAGTACAAGGGCCAAGTTGTGACCCATATCTGATGAACAACTTCAATGGAGTTTTAAGTTACTACTTAATTTTCAGCTACCCATTCAGATCACGTTTCCATTACTTTCTGTTACTGTTGAAATTGATGAACGATTCTATGCAAAGAAAGCCTTTCTCAAGAACTCTGGAGGCTTTCAAGTCTTTCTCTTCTCTTTCTTCATTGGAGAAGTTTCTTCTGAAACCTAATGAAGCAAACATATTTAGGAGAAAAGACTAAATTCCTTATGCTTAAAACTTTCACTTGAGGATCCAGAGTATAGTTCTCTTTCTTTAAAAAAAAATGGCATAAAAACTGAGCTTCTCCTGGAATTACAGGACACTTCTGCACAACAGAATAAAAAAAAAAGACAGGATATAATAAAAGTATAATATAACATTCTCATAACTGCCATACTGCCTTTTAAGAAGGAAAATTTCATAGGCAAAAACAAAACTCCAAGACCCAGGAGAGTTCAGAGTTTCTATTCCAGGTTTAGAGGAGTCTTTGTAAATATGTTATTAATATTTACATGGAGTATCTTAGTTTACCTACACAGTGATCATCTATAGCCTTCTGCACATGAATACTAACATGAAATTATGAAACTGTTAGATTATACAAATACTTTTTCTTACGCATAATTCTTTTAAAACAACAAAAATGGATTTGATTAATCCTAAAAATAGGAGTTTTAGGCAAATTCCTGTTTTGAATTTAAAAAATAATATTGGTGCATGAAAATAATTGTAAGTCTATGGAAAATAATAAACAGTTTACTTGTTCTCTTCCCAACTCTGAACATGATTCTCTACTGTAAACTTTTATTAAGAGTTGGTTTCAGAGATTTTGATTTAAATATAAATAAATAGCATTATCCTGTACCAAAATAACTTTTACAAGGCCACCTTCCTAAATTCAATGGATATTTTCAGTATCATTTCACTTGATTTTTTTCAATGACATTAGCCTTTGCAGAGCTTTATTTATTTGAAATATTCTCATCTTACATTACCAAGACTTAGCATTAGGTTTTTTTTGCTTTTTTGGTTTTTGGTTTTTTTTTTGAGATAGTGCCTTGCTCTGTCACCCTGGCTAGAGTGCAGCGGCATCATCATAATTTACTGCAACCTCAAACTGCTGGGCTCTAGTGATATTCCCGCCTGAGCCTCCCAGGTTGCTGGGACTACAGTCGTGTGCCACCACCACCACTCCCAGCATTTTTTTTTGTAGAGATGGGGATTTTTTCACTATGTTCCTCAGGCTGGCCTCAAGTGATCCTCCTACCTTGGGAGGTGCTAGGATTACAAGCGTGAGCCACTGTGCCCAGCCCAGAATTAGATATTTACTACTTACCCTTCCATTCTCAGCGGATCATTCTCAAAACCTATGATTCTTTCCTGCAAAGCGCCCATTAGAGTAATAATTTTACATTTATTAATGAAGTTACTTGATTAAGGATCCTTCACCACAGCAGCATACAGGAGAATAGAAAGTATATATGTTTTGAGCTCAGTTGTGTCCTCAACAAGTTGCAGACTATTGGAATGTAGACAGAGCTTAATAAATATTTGAATGAATAAAAATCCTTAACAAAAATAAGAGGACATGAATAATACTATGCTGAACCACTATTCATTGCACATTTTAGAGATATCTTTAAACTTTCTTGCAGCTTATTTGAGACTTATCTTTCCCTAAGAGCTTCACTTTGAGGGCTAGATGTTGCTGGTTTGTGTTTAATATGCTGCTTGCTGATGGGCATGGGATCACTCACTTTGGGCTGGGATGGGTGCCAACTTAAAGGGACTCCTTCTGGTAAAATCTGTGACAATTTGGGCTTCAACAAAGAATGATTGTAAATGATTCAAACACAATCTATCAAAATACTTGGGTTCATGATGATACTCAATTAAAAAAAAAATCAAACTTCCCTATTCAGAACAACTGCTAAATCAACTCTTTCCTTTGCAGTTTGGTAATTAAAGAAAAAGAATAATGAATATGTTCTTTGTTTAAATAGTAACTGTATTTTAGGATACTAATTAGCTTTGTTTAGTAAGGGAAAACTAGAGAATTCTGCAAAAGACTTGGGAGGAATGATCAACTTTTACAAACCTTGATGATTATATAAATTCTGGTAACAATTATCAATTGGTTTTGAAACCATAAGATGAACAGTTGATGAGAAACTGGACATTGTATGGCACCAAAGTCATAACACAGTACTTTTTGCTTGCACAGGGAAAAAATTAACTGTACAATGGTCCTTAACTTAAGATAAAGAAGAAGCAAATTAAATCCATGATGTTGTCTCCCTTATTTTGGACGTTTTGAGACAATTAGAAAAATTTGAATAAGGAATGATAATATAGCATATTAAGAAATTATTTTAAGTGCGATGATAATATTTTGGCCACATAGGAAAATTCTTTTTGTAAAAGCATACCAAAGATAAAAAAGAAAAGCAAAATAAAGGCATTATCTGATACACTTAAATTGAGAAGTTTGTTACTAGCAGATCAGCATATCAAGTAGGAAAACAAAAATGACCCCAAAGGACAGGTTTGAAGTACAAAGAATGAAGAATAGAGATAATGAAAAACTATAAATAAACCTTGACTTATAAAATGATAAGAGTAATGTCTAGAGTGGTTTAAAAAGAGAAAAATCAGACTTGTAATAATAAATTGAGAATATAAGTTAGGAAGGGTGAAAGGAGTTATGGGGGCTAAGTCCTTGCTACTGAAAGTGTGTTCCATGGAGCAGAAGTGTCAGGCTTACCTGGGAGCTTATTAGGATGTAGCGTTCAGGCCTGCCCTAGACCTACTGAATCAGAATCTACAGTCTAATGGGGTCCTTGAGTGTTACGTATAGATGTTAAATTAGAGCATCATTGGTCTAAGGCCTGGAAGAGGGTAGCGATATTGTTAACTATAGATTTCAAAGTACAGGCTGCTAGTAGAAATTATAAATGCAATCAAAGTCAATTCATGAATAAAAAATATTTTGTAATTTCAAAACTAGAAAAGGGAGGAACATGAAAAGAAAATAATTTAAAAGGCAAGAAATGTGAGAAAAAACTATGGATTAATCAAAACAAATAGAAAGCAGAAAACATGATAGACAACATAAACTCAAATATGAGAGCATAAGCCACAGGCCTTTAAAAATTCTCTTCAAAGCTGGTGTTTCTCATCCTTCCTAGTTTGAGGTGGCACATGTGGTTCCTACCCAAGTGGTGGGTGTTGGAGAGTTTCTCAGAACTTTCAATTCACTCTTTGCCTCTAATTCTGCCTCATGATAGGAGGAGAAGAGAAAACCAGGAGGAAAGATTGTGGTGACTTCTAAATTCTTTTGTCGCCCTCTTCCTGAAGTCCACTATGGACTAATGTTGAACCCCTTCCCTAATTTTATAGCTGCTTTGTTTGGCTTAGTTTTCAGATATTTACACATATTTTGGATAGTATTTTTAGTTTTTAAAGGTGGTAGAGATTGGGGAAATTTTAAGCTTTTTCGTTTTACCCGAGAGTTCCAAGAATGCTTTTGGATAATTATCATGTATGTATGTATTAGTTGTCCACTGTTGTGTAATAAATGACCCCCCCAAATTTAAAAGCTTAAGGTAAGAAACATTTATCTCATACCCTCTGAGGGTCATGGATCAGGGCACAGCTAAGCTGAGCGGTTCTGGTGTAGGCTCTCTCAACAGGTTGCTGTCAAGATATTGGCCAGAGCTGTAAGCACCTAAAGATTTATCTGGGGATAAAGGATCCATGCCTGAGCTTACTCCCCTGGCTGTGGGACTGAGGGCCTCAGTTCCTTGTCACGTGGGTCTCTTCCCAGGGCTGCTAACATGGCAGATTGTTTCCCCTGCGGTGAGTGATGAGAGACAGAGAGAGAGGGACCACCATCTTTTTAACCTAAATTCAGAAGTGACATATAATTTCTGGCATTTTCAATTTGTTAGAAGCGAGTCACTAAGTTTAGTGGGATTAAGCAAGACCTCTTGAAGAGAAGAGTATTAAAGAATTTGTGGACATAATTTTAAAAGCACCACAATGAATAGAAAGGACTATGATATGGATGGTGACTAGATATTCTATACTTTTTTACAGAGGAAAAAAATGAGAATGCAATTATTACAGTGTGAGGATTATAAATCCCAAAGTGTCAGATAATATTATTTTTATTTAACATATTCCTTCAACAATTTTATTTTCTTATTACAAAAGAGATTCATGTACAAATACATGTATTGAAAAGTACAAGGAAATAGAAATAAGAAAATATATCTTGACCAAAATGCTACCTTTTCTGCCAAACATTTTTATATACACACACGTGTGTGTGTGTGTGTGTGTGTGTTAGCAAGGCTCCCCACCTTCACTCCATACCTCTGTTCTAAGTCTCTCTTCCCAAAGTTTTACAACTTCTCATGCTTTCACAGCTAAGACTTCTTAGTCCCTGGAAAAGAAGATGACTTCTATTAAGCATAAATTTAAAAGGCATAAGAGTTCTTTTAAAAAATCAATTAATTTCCAATGGCATTGCTTTTCTTTGTTAAAGATGAACAAATTTGAGCTGATTTGTGATTTCTGGCTGAATTTTTTATAAAGTTGGTTTAAAATGGCAGATTTCCTTATTTTTCATTCCAATTTGGGTTTAATTAAGATAGACCTGTCAGAAAAATGAAGCCAGAGAAAACGGCCAAGATAATGCCTAATCACCATCTATCATAACTATGCTTATGACAGTGCTAATCTTCTGGAACACTTGGGGCCTGGCAGTGACTGGAGGCCTCTCAGTTATACTTTGCCTGTTGTTCTGAGACTTCCCAGCATTAATCTCCAGAGAAGGATTATGTTTTTAAGATTTTTTTTTCTTTGCAATTAAAGTGAATCCATTTCAAGGTTTGAAAGAAAATTATTTTGTAGCAATTGTTATCAAGATCTGTGAATGCCGGAATAATAGTCACAGTGAAAATACATAGATTGTCCAACTTTTTAATTTTTTTTTTTCTGAGACAGGGTTTTGCCCTGTTGCCCAGGCTGGAGTGCAGTGGCATCGTCATAGCTCACTGCAACCTCAAACTCCTGGGCTCAAGCCATCCTCTTGCCTCTCAGCCTGCCAAGTAGATGGGACTACAGGCCCATGCCACCATGCCTGGTTAATGTTTCTATTTTTTTGTAGAGATGGGGTCTCTCACTCCTCCCGCCTAGCTTCCCAAAGTGCTAGGATTGTAAGCGTGAGCCACTCCACCCGGCCCAACTTCTTAATATTTCTATTGTGGATCCACTTGTTTGCATGTCACTAGTGGATACATACGTACAATGGCATACTTTTTGTTATTGCTGTTTTGTGTTGTTTTCTAATTAGGGGAAAGAAAAAATATGCTTAGGAGTTGTATTGCGCCATATGTTGCAGACACTTGAAATATAATAATGGCTTAAGCTTGATTTCAGAATGTCTCAATCATGTAACATAAATCATAATGGATGCTCCATAAAGTTATCAGGACCCAGGTTCCTAACATCTTTTTGCTGCACTACTATCCTTAATGTGTGGCTTCCATCTTCAAATTTACCTCATGCTCACAAGATATTTATTGGACTCCCACTAACATTACTGTAGTCCATAGAGGAAGAAAAAGCAAAAGAGAAAAGCAAAAGATTCCCTATCGGTTTCAAAGTTCTTAAAGAGCTTTCCCTGAAGCTCACTCAGTGGCTTCTTCTCACATATCAAAGGTCAACTTCATAAACAAGGGCAGCTAGAAAAATGTAATTTTTTGGATGGGTAAATTGATGTTTCCAACGACACAGAGATTATGAAAAGAATCAAGCAGCAAAGAATAGATGTTAAGTAGGCATCTAGGTTGTGGGCACTGGAAGGATAGGGTGGGGTTTGGGCAGGGGTAGAGTCAATTTTACACCAAATCATCAGGAGTTTAAAAGAGTGAGCACTAATGTTCTCTAAATGCTACCACCCGTAATATATGCTCAGTCATGTCTTCACATAGAACTCCATCCACTTAAATATTGAGGTTAATTGTAAATTATAAAAACATTATAGCAAACATTTAAAAGTATATTAAAGGTAAAGATGCAGCCTCCAGATTATTTTATTTTAATATAATAATATTTTGTAAGTTCTTGATATTCAAAGAGGTCCAAGCTGCTCAAATGAGCCTGGCTATGTGGTTGCTGATGGTCATCTCCCTTTTGGTTTACCATTCTTTCAGAACTTAATGCAGATTTCTGCAACAGGTTTCTGGAAAAGAATAACCAGTAGAGGGAACGTATTCAAGAGGGAAATTACAACACCATTTTACATTTAAAAGCTTAAATCTTTACGTAAGATTTTAAACTAAAAGCAAAGAAAAAACTTATGTATATTATTTTGTAAAAAGCCACCCAACCCTTGTGTGTGATGAAGAAGTATTCTTATCCCCATTCTACTGATAAGGAAAAGCATTCACTGTAGAATGATTAAATAACCTGCATGTCATCATCAAGTACATTTGTAGTCTAACTGGTTTCTCAATGTAGATCTTCCAACTCCATGATTCTTATAAAAGGTAATAAGAAATCCAAATCATCTCTCAGAAGATGAAACTTAAGACAAAGTCAGGTACTTAGATTCATGGTCACTTAAAAGCAACAGCATAATCATGAAAGACTCATTAATTAAGGGAAAATTGAGCCCCCTATGCTGACAAGCCCAGGGCTATCTAAGAGCTAAATTCTACCTGCTTGAGCTACATGACTCCCTCAGTCTCAACAGTTGTTTGGAATATGCATGTAGGTGGTAGAGACACAAGTTATTGGTGGCAGAAGTGGTAACAGCTATTCAAACAGAAAATTACAAGTACAACGTTATGATCTGAGATGTGATATTTTCGTTGTGTAAAATGGAAGTCTCTGGAAAGACTTTTATAGTCAATTTCATTTAATAGAAAACCTGATTGGAATTTAATGAAACCGATCATAAGAGACAACGGTTGTCATTCATTTTCCAATGTGAATGTGGGTGACCAAAAATAGCAATATTTTTTTTTTGTGGATCTGAACTTTTTGTTTGTTTTGTTTTTATTTGTGGATCTGAATTTTTTTATAATAATACTTATTATACTGTTCTAAAAAGATAGGATAATTGAGTTATATCTGGTTACCTCTATTAATAGGCTGAATGCAAACTGTTAACATCTGCTCTTTAACTGTAGAATTCAGCTATCCATCATAGTTTTGTTGTTCAGACCATAAATAGACCTGATGTAATTAGTCAAGAAAATGACTCATTAGTGGCTACAAATCAGTCATGGACTGCCACTGTTAAAATGCAAACATAATACATATTCATAAACAGGAGGGTAGACTGCATCATCGCTTTGTTAGACCACATTTTATAATGAATGCTTGACAAATGTTATAAACAACTTTATACAATACTTCACCATTCTCTGTGTGAGGGAAACTTGGAAAGAGTATAGAGAAAACCACAATTATGATTCAAAGGGCTAAAAAGGTTGATACATGATATAAGATTAAAATATTTATTTAGCTTTAAGAAGTTGTTCCAAGGGTACCTACGTGCACATCTTCAAGTACATTATATAATAGTAGATTTTGGACCATATATTTTAATCCATGAAGGTAGCAAAATAGGCATGGTACAATAGGATATACTTAAAAATTAAAAAGATAAACTCTTAACTATATAGAAGCTATTAACAAGTATAGTTGCCCAGAAGTATAGTTGGGAAAATTCATTACATAGCTCACCTTATGAACAGGATAAATATTCAACAAAGAAGAGCTTGTTGGGTGAGAGATTATATTTGCATAGTGATGAGAGTGTAGAATAGCTGGGGTGGAGTCACTAAAGGAGTAGTTGGGAGCCATATTGTAAGTGACCATGAAATCCAAGCTACATGGTTTGAAATTTTTTCTGCAAGCAATGCAAAAAGTGGAAAATAATTTTAAATTAGAGAATTACATGATACTTCAACAGAAATTTAGTCACTTATCCTACGGGATTTAAGTTTAATTAAATTTACAATATTTGTTGAATTTTCCCTTCAGTGTAAGCTACTATAACAGTATAAGGGTCAAAACTGTCTATCAAAATGCTGGGAGGAGAAGTAAAGATAAGTAGGATGTTGTTCCAGCTTACTGTCAACTAGAATGGTTAAACAAGATAAATATTTTTAGAATCTCTTACAGCTTTAAATTTCATTAGTGAATGATTTTAAAGATAATTAAAGTTAATATACCTAGGAGCATTTGACTGGATTCTATCACATTTTAAAATACTAAAGCATTTATTAATTGTTAAATACAGTTGTCCCGCCATATCCATAGGTTCCACATTTGTGGATTCAACCAATTGCTCATTGAAAATATTCAGGAAAAAAATTGCATCTGTAGTGAACATGTACAGATGTTTTTCTTGTCCTTATTCCCTAACTAGTTACACAGTATAACTATTTACATAGCACATATATTGTTTGTATTAGGTTTTGTATTAATAAGTAACCTAGAAGTGATTCAGAGTATAAAGGAGCCAGGTGCATAGGTTATATGCAAATTTTAGAGACTTGAGAATCCTCTGATGTTAGGTCCTGGAACCAATCCCCCATGGATAGTGAAGGATGACTGTATTTGCTGTCCTTTGACTTAATGATGGATCACATTAAAGACAGAAATGAGAAATTAGTCTGGCTACCCCATTAAAGATTTCATGCTCAGAATATGATCCCACAATGAGAAGCAAATAGGACCAAATGACAAAATTGGTTGCCTTCACTAGAAGTTGCCAACTGGTTAGAGCAAGAAAGTTAATTTATAAACAGACTGTAGATATGTCTCTGGGTATCTTTGACATTGAGATGCTTTAGAAACAGTTTTCTCAGTCTCAGAAGGAACCCTAAAACATTGGACAGATCAAGAAACTTCTAGACATCCTAATATGTTGCAAAGGAAGTACCTATTATAAAGGCACTTAAAAAAGTCTAGAGGCTAAGAGAAACACCCTGGCTCATTGTTACACCAAGCCAGATCATCCTTACAAAGGGTCTTGTGACATCCCACCAAACTAGATCTTCAGTGGATTTCAAAGAGATCATTATAGAATGCCACAATTTAGCCTCAACATCAGAGAAAATATATTGGAAACGATCTGGGTATAAAATACGTTGAAATAATCCCTCACATTCTTAGGATAGTAGTCTGATTGTGACATAAGATATCACAGGGAACCTTGCTAAGATAGCACATGAGATCTTTCTACTACAGCACGGACAAATTGGCCACTGTTCTAAAGCAACACTTTTAGGTAAGTTTTGAAATAAAATAATGGAGTATGTCTTTTGTGCATGCTTCACCTGCCGATAGCACAATTCTAGTAAAACTGTAAAGGTTGAGCATGGACAGAAGTTTAAACTGCAGGACCTTTGTAAATGCCTTCAAATGAACTCCTAACTACTACTAACTACAATGAAATATGAATGTGTTCTGGTTGTTGTTTGCTTATTTTGTGGACAGGTCAAGTCCTTTCCCTATGGAAGAGCTATGTCTCTGAGAATGGAAAAATGCTACTCAATTTCATGTTTTCTGCTTTGGAAATTCTCATCTAACATTTAGAGTTACTGTCATTGAGCAACTCTACAAAGCACTGCACTTACTCACATACTCTACTGTCTATGCCTGGGATTGGAAAACAATGGCCCCTGGGACAAACATGGTCCTCCAACCATTATTGTTAAAAAAAAAAAAAAGTTTTATTGGAATGTTTGTTCATTTTATATTGTATGGCCACTTACAGCAGCAGAGTTGAGTAGTTCCAAGAGAGCCCACAGGTCCACAAGCCTGCATTATTTATTATCTGACCCTTTTACAGAAAATGTTTGCTGGTCCCAGATCTATATTATTCTTGATCTTCAGGCAAATGGAATTTTCATATTAAAGCAAGCCAAATCTTGCAAAACACTAGAACTTTCCAGGCCCAATGTAATGTCCAGAGCTATAGTTACAAAAAGATCAACTCATTGACAGTTAATTGGGTCTCTATAAGTGATTATAGTAAAGGCCAATTTATAAATACAATCATACCACCTATGATCTTTGACTCTACCTTGTTGCAAGCAGACAAGATCAGATATTACAAGGAGCTCACAGAATACACACAGTCTTATCAACAGATATGGGCAACTTTTCTTTAACTTCCCTCTAATTAACCCTTGCATGAACTAAAACGTAGTCTTCTGGAAGAGACATCAAGAGAAAAACAGCACTTGAACCCTTTTGGAAAGAACATTGTTAAGTACTGTAAAGAACTATCACTGGAATTAGATTAATTCTTAGACACTGTCATAGATTAAAGTCATACTCCCTTTTGTTTTTCTGCCCTAATACTGTGTATCCCTTTTTTTCCAAATGTGCATCTGAATCTCTGTTCAGATACTACTTTAGATTGTTTACTGAGATATCCTTTCTTTTCAAAATATGTAGTTGAATCACTTTTCAAATATTAAAAGACATTGATTTGTAACCCATGCAAGAAATAAGTATTAAGAAAGTTGATTTGATGTTGGGAGAAATGTCAATGGTTCAGTAACTTCATTTGTTTAACAAATTAGACATTCAACAAAGAAAAGAAGTTTTCCTCTTCATCCACACGACATTCATGGGTTTATGGAGTCTAGCATTGTTTTTCCTTTCTTACCTTTGTACAGACCCCATGCTAATTTTTTCTGGTTATTACTCACCTTTGAAAGGGAGGCCTTTTTTCTTAGCCAGCTATTTGTTAAAAGATGGTGTGAGGAACAGGTCAGGCAGGGGAATTAGCTGGGTCAGCAGACAGCTCAAGTTTCCACTGGTAGTTTCCTATCACTTTTCTACCAGGCGTTTACCTAACATCTGTGTGCAGGCTCAGTCCATTCCAGGTTGGCAGGAAAACACTGAGCCCCAGGGAAGAAATGCAGCGTTTGATGTGGTGATTTGGCAGGAACTTGTCTTCCTCTGATCAAAATCAGCAGCTGTAGAGCTGCTTGCCCTGTGCTTTTCTCAGACTCTTTGACATATTGTCAACCTGCCCATTGCCCCAGTCACCCTTATCTTATCTTCCACTCCCATGTTGCAAATGGGAGTCAGGAAGGCTTCCTGCAACTACCCGTTGAAGCAAGGGATCATTGGATTGGGCCCTCAGATTATGGAATATAATTTGAAGGGCTTTGCAAGATGTTAATTATCTGCATCTGCTTTTGAATTTATATTACCACCGACCCCATTTTTCACTAGACTTGTATTCCTTCTTCAAAGAACATGGCTCTTGTTTGTGCTTGCTTTCCAGGTTCCTCAGAAATGATAATAACTAACATATATTGAATGCTTACATAGCGCCAAGCACTGTTCTGAACTTTTAACATATGATGTAATGACATAACCAACATAATCAATAACCTTTTTACAAATGAGGAAAATGAGACAGAAAGAGATTAAGGAACTTGCCCCAGATCACACAGCTAGTAAAGAATGCATTCAGAATTTGAACTCAGGCAGTCTGACTCCAGAGACCATGCTGTTAACCACCATATATTGTTTTTTATTCTTTCAAAATGTTAACTAAGCAGGTACAAGTATTTTTGTTACATGAATATCTTGTATAATGTGTAAGCCAGGGCTTTTGGTGTGCCCATCACAAGAATAATGTTCATTGTACCCAATACATGAGTTTTTATCCCATACCCACCCTCCTGCCCTCCCTTGTCTTGGTTTCTTGCATCCTTTATATCACTTTGTGCCCATGTGTACCTATCTGTTACCTCCCACTTATTAGTGAGAACATGTGGTATTTGGTTTTTCTATTCCTGAGATACTTCACTTAGGATAATGGTCTCCAGATCCATCCAAGTTGCTGCAAAAGACATTATTTCATTCCTTTTTAGGGCTGATTAGTACTCCATGGTGTATATAGATACCACATTTTCTTTTTTAAAAATTTTTAATTTTGATTTTTTAATATTTCAGAATATTACAGGTGTACACATGTTTTGGTTACATAATTTGCTTTTGTACAGTTTGAGTCAAAGTTATAAGTACGCCCTTCCCCCAGTCAGTGTGCATTGTACCTATTAGGTATGAATTTACCTATCCCCTCCTTAAACTCTTACAGATAACAGCTTAGGCAAACAATTTATGAAGAAGACCCCAAAAGAAATCACAGCAACAACAAAAATAAATAAATGGGACTTGAACAAATTAAAAAGTTTCTGCACAGTTACATTTTCTTTGTCTACTTATGAATTGAAGGTCACCTAGGATGATTTCACATCTTTGCAGTTGTGAGTTGTGTTGCAATACACATTTGAGTTCATGTGTCTTTTTGATAAAATAACTTCATTTCCTTAGGGTAGATACCCAGAAGTAAGGTTGTTGGGTCAAATGGTAGATCTACATGTATTTTGTTGAGGAATCTCCATACTGTTTTTGATAGAGGTTGTACTAATTTGCAGTCCCACCAACAGTATATAAGCTTACTTTCTCTCTGCATCCATGCCAGCAACTGTTTTTTATTTTGTTTTGTTTTGTTTTATTTTTGACTTTTTAAAAATAGCCATTCTGATAGGAGTAAGGTGGTATCTCATTTTAGTTTTAATTTGCATTTCCCTGATGATTAGTGATGTTGAGCATTTTTTCGTATGTTTCTTGACCATTTGTCTATCTTCTTTCAAAAAACTTCTGTTCATGTCATTTGTACACTTTTTGATGGGGTTATTTGTATTTTTTCACTGATTGGTAACTATTGTGCTGTTGCATGTATAATTTACTTTTGAGCGTTTCTTATAGGTAGGGTCTAGTAGTGACAAATTTCCTTAGTGTTTGCTTGCCTGGGAAAGACCTTATTTCTCCTTCATTTATGAAACTTAGTTTAGCAAGATACAAAATTCTTGGCTGGCAGGTGTTTTCTTTAAGGAGACTAAAGATAGGATCTCATTTCTTTCTGCCTTGCAAGGTTTCTCTTCAGAAGTCTGCTGTTAGGCTGATGGGTTTTCCTTTGTAAGTTACTTGATGTTTTCACTGCATGGCTCATAGGAATTCCTCCTTTATGTTGACTTTGGCCAGTCTGATGACTATATGCCTTGGCTATTCCCTTTTTACAATGCCCTCTTCCTGGTGTTCGTTGAGCTTATTGTATCTGGATGTCTAAATCTCTAGCAAGAACAGGGAAGTTTTCCTTGGTTATTCCCTCAAATAGGTTTTCCAGGCCTTGTGTTTTTCTTCTTCACCCTCAGGGATGCCTGTGATTCTTGTATTTAGCTATTTTCCATAATTCCATATTTCTTGTAGATTTTGTTCATTCCTCTTGATTCTTCTTTATTTTTGACTGACGGGGTTAACTCAAAAGAGTTGTCTTCAAGCTCTGAAATTCTTTCTTCTGCTTGGTCCAGTCTAAGAACTTTCCACTGTGTTTTATATTTTCCTAAATTCATTTTTCATTTTCATAAGTTCAATTTGTTTTTCTTAATATATCTATCTCTTTAGTAAACTTTTCATTAATTTCCTGCAATGTTTTTCTGTTTTCTTTGAGTTGGTTTTCCATTTTCTCTTGGATTTCATTGAGCCTCTTTACAATCCACATTTGAAATGCTTTATCTGCCATCTCAGCATTTTCCTTTTGGTTGGGATCCATTGCAAGAGAGCTGGTGTGCTCCTATGGGGGTGTCCTTTCACTCTGATTTTTCATATTTCCAGAGTTCTTGCACTGATTCCTTCTCATCTGGAGCAGCTATGGCTTCTTATTTTTGGATTTTTTTTAGATGGGGCTCTCCCCCACCCCATTCTTAAGGGTGTGTCTGTAGCATATGTTGGGTAAGGAGCTTTGGCTTTGCTTGTAGGTACTTTGATGGGAGTCTAGGTTCTGAATGGATACTTTGGTTATAGATATCCTTAGTGTGGTGTTTTTCTCAATTGCTAGCTATTTGTTGGCTGTAGCGGTGGTATACTATGTGTGTGGGCAGATTCCGTGTCTTGTTGACAGGCTAAAATGGAGGTCTTTGAAATCCTTTCTCTTTCCCCATCCCTGTGGTCTTCTTAACAGTGTGAATTGTATTGAGATACCTAGTTAAATCTCTGAGATAGGAGGTGGTGCTTGTGGGTAAGAGTCAGCCATGCCCTATATGATTGAATCAGTAAATGGTGTAACGGGCTATCCATGTCCTTCCTGCCAGTAGGTGGTGCTTGCAGGAAAGAGCCAGCTGCAGTGGTGTTTTTTTGTTACCAGTGACTGGCTCTGGTAGATCAGGAGAAGTACTCAGTTGCCCCAGGTGGCTGGTGGGGCCCTGGAGCTCCCAAGGGACCCATTGTTTGCCACCACAGCAGAGGTGGGTGGAAGAGTGGGTCTGGGTTGGATGAGCCTGTATTCAGGCTCCACAAAGGCAGGCACAAGCTCTGTTTCAGGAGGGGTCAAGGGTGAGCTCCCATGTCCCTGGGTGAAGCCACCAGGGAGGGGCTGAAGTGAAGCCACCAGGGAGGGGCTGAAGTGACCCCACAAAGCCAGAAAGTCTACTCATTGGGGAGTGGCTGCCTGGGATTTACAGATTGGCTGTTGGGAGTGGGTTTTGCTTTTCTCCCTCCTACCTTGCCCCATGGGTCTCCTTCCAACATCTGGCATTGAGGGAATGCATCTGGCAATGAGGGAAAGCTATTTAGATAGAGTAATATGGAGGAAAAAATGGTCAGATGGACTTTTATTACCCCAGACTGAAAACCTGTTGTGTGAGTGGCTAGTGGTTGGACATAGCCCAGTGAATTTAAGAGAATCACAAGCAGTGAGTCTTATTTTTGGCTTCCCTAAAAACAGAATGGAAACTTTAAATCTGTTTAAAGAAGTATGTATATAGCATGTGTTACTGGATAGTGGTCTACAAGTGGCTGAGGGAGGGGCTTCTTATCAATTTCTAAAAAGTTCTCATGTCCTCTCAGTTGGGATGAGGAGGGCAGCTGTGGACTGGGCCAGTGGTTCTGCCTTGGAGCTAAAGAGTGAGGGATGAGATAATTCTACTTGAGTAGTCTATGGAAGGTATTGGTAAGACTCAGGGGTGTCTGTAGCAAAAGAAAGACCAAAGATGGGGCCAGGTGTGCGTGAACAACTACTGGAAGCCAAGCAAGGCAAGTGAACCAGTCTTGAATTTACCAGTACCACACAGAAGCAGCAGGTGTCATTAAGGTGTCCAGTGATAAGGCAGAAAGGAAACTGTCACAGAAACCAAAAATGATTAAGAGGATAGCACTAACCACAATATCCATATACTTAAGCACTATCTTCAGGAGAAGAAAGGGAAAGAAATTATAAAAATATTGAAAATTGACTTCAAAGAGATTAATTTAACCTGGGATTCTATAAGGAGGAAGATTCTTCAATTGGAAATATAAACTCTCTGGCCCTTTATTTCCAAGGAAGCTATGGCTAAAGAGCAAAACTAGAAATATTACAGAAATTAAAGCAGACATATTTTATTCACAAACTATTACTACAAAATGAATTATTGACAGTTGTGTGTGTAATCTTAGAAAATTTTCTCCTTTTCATAGACTATCTAAATGATGAATAAGTGAGCAGGCCTGATAGAATGAGTTTAAATTCTTCCAAAATATCTTAGTGTTGAAATACCCAAGAAGTAAAATAATTGACATTCTAACAAGCTGCTCTCGGGTTTGAAACTGGAAGGAGTGAGTCAGGCTCTGGTGCCCTGGTAGACCTAATTCAGAATAGTCAACTTTAGGAAATGATGACATTGGTCAAGGGTAACTAGCTAATCCTATTGCTATGAAGGAGAGTTGAAGAGTATACTTTCACTAATGGGAGAACCAGGCCTCGAAATTGGGTAAGTGGCAATCTCAGAAACTAATATGACCGAGTGCCACAGGTCAAGGTTGAGGGTAGGATTTCCAGAAAATAAAGACCTAGAGATCTCAAGGAAACAAAAAAAAAAATTCAGGTTAACAAAAGTACAGGTTAAACTAATGTATAGGACAGGATTCTTTTGGGACCCAGAGATAAGAACAGATTTCATAGGATGTAAATTTCAACAACAGAGTGCCAGATGTTACCAGAGGCCCCAGAGACATAAGGACAGAAATATGGTGGATTTGCATAAGATTTAGCTACATTCATAATTTCTCAGATGCAATGATGTTTTTATTTTACTTGAGCGCTGTGTCTCTGGATGAGGATTGTATGTCTTATCTAACATTGAAGCCAATTAAGCAATATTTATTCAGTCAAACATTGCTTTGCTCATAACTTGATCCACATTATTTTCAACTTCACTTTTTATCTGAGCCTATAGCCGCTGATTAAAGATTACAATTTCCATCCTCATTGCAGATAGAAGTGACCAATGAAAAGTGAACAGAATGGAATTGTGTGATGACAATTTCAATGTATTCCTCCGACTGTCAGGAATTCTCATCAGTTTCCCTCTTTTGTAAGCAGTTCAGAGGAAAAAGTTTGAGAAACAGTGTTTCAGATAATTCTACTTTACAAACAAGGAATTTACATGTTGTAACCTAGTCCATTAATTCTCTATCTGGGATCAACAGTGAATGATGGTCACATTTTTTGTGCTATCATCTTTTCATTTTTAGATTCAGTACATATAACTTTTTCTTGTTAAGTAGAATGGGCACACCCATTTATTGAGCATGTAAGCTCAAGGCTTTATTTTGTCATACATTTAAATATATATTTAAGTTTCATGGCAGAACATACAGTAAATTTTATTCTCATTTTACAGAAAAGAACTGAGTTTCAGAGAAGTGAAGATATTGACCAAAGAGTAAGAGAAGCATTAAAAAGTACCTAATTGGAAACACTGAAGCTTAAAAATTATGTTACTTGAAAAAAATGTTTACTTAAAATGTAAAGGGAATATTTTCCCTCATATTTTTCCAAAGGATAGTAAACCACCATTATAACCATTCAACTGAGAGAACTTTATCAAAACTAGCAAAAATTTCCAATATCAACAATCCATTGAAAATTAGTGTGTTTTGAAACTACCTTTCAAACTTTTACATAAACTTTAGTATAACATAACAAATACTTATAAACATACTTAATGCCTTCTTTTATCAACTATCACAAAGTCTTAAAATAGGCAAAACTTTAGTCTCTAGATTGTACATCATATGTGAGGTCAGTTAAATTTGTAAAATACTGTGATTTTGCCAACAAGCCTGTGAAGTTGAAACTATTATTCCTATTTTATAGACGTTCAACATAGAAACGTTAAGTATTTTGTCTAAAGATGCCCAGGTGAACAAAGTTGAGATATAAATTAATTCCAAACCAATTTTTAAAAGTCAGCATTAAGTTTTCACAATTCCAAAATAAAGAATTGTGGTCTATTGATGACAACATGCAGGATTTAATTGTATTGTCTTATACATATATCTTGGCTTAGTTTTGTATTCTTGGGATAAAAAATTAGCTTTTCTAAGTTTAACATCTATAAAATACAAGTGTGATTCTGAATTCATTAGGTTGTGGGCAATATTAAATATGATAATGTATGTAAAGTACAGGCACTTGCACATACAATAAATGGTAAAAGGGTTGTTAATGTTATATTATTTAGACCTCTCTTTTGAAATAATAATTCAGTTTTCCATTTGAAAATACAGACCAATTTTCCACAGGGCAAATTTCAAAGGAAAGATAATATTTTTAAATTGAAAAACTTCCATATTCATGAATAAGGACTAATAGCGGCAAGCTCCAGGACAGCAGGTATCCTGTATTTGCTAATTGTTATATCTCTGTTCATTATTTATCACAGTACCTGGCACTTGGTAATCATTTGATAAAGATTTGTTATTAATTTGATTGTTTTATCTCATGAAAAGGAAAAGAGAAAGCCAGAAACTAAATTTGTTAATAGAATTTGTGACAGATTTTATATATTTAGATATGCAGTCACTGGTTTCTCCTATAGAAAATTATCAAGTCAATGTTGAAGGCAAAATCAAACAATAGTAACCTCACTAGAAATTTCAGTTAAAAGAATTTCAATCTATGACACTCCTTACTTAAGAATATTACTGGGCTAACTAAAGAAAGCTGAATGCCTATGCTCAAAGCTCAGCTAACTCAGTGAACTTGTCAACATTCATTTTTCAGTGTTCTAAACTATTACCTTTCTTAATGTTCATATACAAAAACTATGAGCAATATTAGTTTTTTTTTTCTCTTGAGGCATAGTACATCTTTCCACAAGTATAATAGAAACCTAGTAGCTGTACATATAGGTGCATTTTATCACATAAGAATTAAAATTTTATTACTGACATGTCTAGAAAAACCCACTAGAAATAAATTTTAAAAGGCAAGCAACTAGGAAAAATATTTTGCTACGTAGATTATAAGCAAGGAGCATTTAGTTGTTGCTGCTGTTGCTGTTTTAGCACCAGGGGACCCAACAGGAATATTGGCATAAGACATTATTCATTGGAAGATCTTCACAGAATGAGAAAAGCAAGGCCACCCACTTATGAAATGATGGTCAAACATATTCTTAAGAAATTCAAAGCAAAAATACAATGAGACACCCTTTTTTGCCTGTCTGGCAAAGAGTAAAATATTTAATGATATAACCTTAGGGAGTGAGAAAATAAGCCCTTTCATATACCATTGGTGAAATAGGGCAACTTTTTGAGGGGCAAAATGGAATATATATCAAAGTGTCAAATGTACACAAACTTTGACCCAGGAATTTCATTGCTAGGAATTTTCCAAACAAATAGCCTAAGACAAATGTTCACACAGGTAATTTACAGCACTTCTGTAAAGGAAGAATCTAGTCCTGGAAACAGAACTAAATCATAATACCTCTGTGCAATTTTATACTTTGTAGCCACTAAAACAATTGTTGTAGCTATAAAAATTTTACAATATTTGTCAGGTGAAGATAGAAAGTTTGTAAATATTACATATAGCATGATTCTATTGACAGGTCTGGAAAGATATAGAATAAAACATAATCCTGGGGAAGTAGTCTGAGATTAAGATAGGGAATTTTTAATGTTTATTTAATACCTACTTGTACTGTTAACTTTTTTCCACAAAGACAGTTTTTACTTACCTGTTTTTTTTTTTTTTTAAAGAATGAAACCATCTGTCATATTAAACTGCAAAGTGGTATCCTACTTTGTAGGTATATAATTTTCTTTTATAATTTTGAAGTTTTTTTTTCTTTTCAGCTGCAAGTAAATTTAGCAAGGGTTTAATCTCAAAGCAGTGTTGTTATGAAAGTAAATTTACTATTCTGAATTCACGCAGTAGCCTGAAAAAAATGCAGGTATTTATAATAATCATTATTTATGAAATTCAATACAAGAATTTCAAGGGGGAAAATTCTTCTCAAGTGGAAAACTAATTTGAAGTATATATTCTCTATCACCTGTCAGAAGTCTAAAATTTGTGTGTCATCTTTCTTCAAAGAAAGATCTGAGATTTTTTGAAGGTGTAGTGAAAAACTTACAGAACATTTTACCTTTGTCTTAAATTGATTGTTAATTTGTTTAGAACTTTACAGATTTTTTCTTGTTTAATAGAAAAATGATCACAGCTGTTTTAAAAATTATTATTGATATTTTGGTTCAAAAGTAAATATATATTCTGTGGAAAGAGATCCTTATTAATGAATTCAACATAACATATGAAATCAGTCCTTTCAAAAACGATTTATCATTTTTGCTTAGTTACTATGTAGCCTTCCTGTTATAAAATTATTTGAATTTCATAAGTGAAAACATATTTTAAATAGGCTATTTTTAACATAAAAGCAGTGAATCTTATCATAGTGTGAGACACCTATTTTAAAATTTCAAACATATAAAATGATTAGTAAGCACCACCTTTAAAGTTGGTACACTTCTTTTGACACACTCTAATGCATAGCATCACAGTACACTATTATACTGTGACATCAAATATATTCAGAGATTCCAGAACAAAACAACAAAATTTTTTTTTTCAATGATGGGGAAAGCATTAAAAGTGTCTGCTGTTTCGAAGATTTTTGCCCCAAGGAAACATTTTAATTTAAACCTCTTGGATAAGCTGAAAGTGTAATATCCAATGTTACTGCTTCGTGTTTGTAACTCAGCCACTCTAATCATCTTGCCTGAAGCAGTCACATATCCCTTCTGTGCCTTCAGAAGGATGAGAAATGGAGCCAGATTCCTTTTCCCTTCTCTTCACTCCACTTGTCTTATTTGCCCAGAGCTCCTTTTGAAGCTAAGAAGGAATAGAATTTGGTCCTTTGTTTCTGTATGGATAGTTAATCCCCCTTAAATAAATTCCTCTGATCAACCCGCTTCTAATTAGGGTTGGATCTTTTTTCCTACTTCAGAACTTTTCCATGGGACTTAGAAAGTCTGGTGAATATTATACACTAAGAATAAACATATCGTGTTGATGTAATTGCCATTACAAAACAGCTTCTCCAATGAACATAACATTTCCTTGAAATTTTAAAAACAGCCAGCCCTTCAAGGAGAAAATATTTTTTAAATAAATTGCAAAACACGTCAGCATCATTTTATGTTATGGCTGTCTTTTTTCCTCCTCTGTATGAATGAAGCCCCATCTCTGAAAAAGCGTAGCCTCCCTAATTCTTCCAGTGGGAAATGAAGAACAATAGTGTGATATTTGATTGGTAGGTTTACTGGATGTAACCAAAATCCAGTAAAATGAGCTTCTGTTAGATCTGATCCAAAAGATTATATCATAAATGTTTATACATAAAATAGAATAACCAGACTTTTCTTTTTAAGAGGAGACAGGTATATGATTAGGCGACAAGATTTTATGAGATTTTTTTTTAATCATATGAAGTGGTATCTGATGAAAGACATACTGGCCTTGGGTTTAAAGTCATGAGTTCTAACGCTGGATCTGTTAGTTATTTCAGCTGTCATCTCTGTGTTAAAAGTATTTTTTCACTCAATGAATTTATTCAACACATATTTATTAAGTTGGCATAGGGTAGAAGGTCAGTTTCTTTTTGCCTTGTGAGTGTGGGTCCCCTTCTTTTTGCTCCCATACACTACTCATTGTCACTTTTTAAATAGAGTTGATCACAGTAAACTCTAATCGTTTGCTTGTTTAAATGCATCAAAAGACAGGGAATCATCACATTTTAATATCCTAGCCACTAGAACACAGATTTAACATATTCTTGTTGATGTGAATGAAATTACATTTATTAATTGTCAAACACTCTTTTTGTCTACACAGCAGATACTCCCTTTTCTATCTTCACAATGGAACCCTGCTTTTGTTTGGACACCAATTGCCTAGCTCCGGAGTTCAAGCCAATTATCCTAACATCATTGGCAGTAGTTGTTGAAAGGGTAGGACTTGCACCCATTCCTCACCAGAAAAATATTAAATATAAGGTGAAGTCTCCTGGAAAAGGGCTTCTGGGAAAGATAAAAGGCTAGAGTGAAGCAAAGAGAACATCCCTAAATTTTACTCCTTTCCTTTTGAATTGAGGTGCTATCATGCAAGGATATGATTCTTTTAAATTTTTTTATTATTTCAAAATATTACTGGGGTACAAATGTTTTTGGTTACATGTATTAATTTTGTTATGCTTGAGTCAGGGTTATGAGTGTGCCATCACCCAGATAGCATTCATTGTACCTGTTAAGTAGGTTTTCACCCATCCCCCCAATTCCCACTTGATTTCCACAGAGTTTTACTTCCCTCTGTGCACATGTGTGCTAATAATGAGTACATGTGGTGTTTGTGTTTCCATTCTTAAGATACTTCACTTAGGAGAGTGATCTTGAGTTCCTTCCAAATTGTTGCAGAAGGCCTTAATTCATCCTTCCTCATGGCTGCGTAGTATTCCATAGTATACATATACCACATTTTGTTAATCCACTCATGAATTGATGGGCATTTGGGTTGATTCCACATCTTTGCAAATGTGAATTGGGCTGCAATAAACATTCAAGTGCAGATGTCTCTTTGATAAAATGATTTGTTTTCCTTTGGATAGATACCCGATAGTGGGATTGCTGGATCAAAGGGTAGGTCTACTTTTAGCTCTTTGAGGAATCTCCGTACTATTTTCCATAGAGATTGTACTCGTTTGCAGTCTAACAGTGTATAAGCGTACCTTTTTTTTCTGCATCCACACCAGCATCTGTTATTTTTTGACTTATTAATAATGGCCATTCTGACAGGGCTAAGGTGGTTTTAATTTGCGTTTTCCTGATGATTAGTGATAAAATGTAGGAAAAACTCTTCTAAGACCCCAAAGGAAAATATAGCATCAACAAAAATAAATAAATGGGACTTACTTAGATTAAAAAGTTGCTGCACAGCAAAGGAAATAATCAACAGAATAAACGGGCAACCTACAGAAAGGGGGAAAATATTCTCAAACTATACATCTGACAAAGGACTGATATCCATAATCTACAAACAACTCAAAAGATCAAGAAAAAAAAATCAAAAATTGGGCAAAAGACATGATAGAATTTTTTCAAAAGAAAATAGACAAATGGCCAACAAACATGTTGTAAATTTTTGAACAGCTGTCTCAGGGGTCCCCAAGACCATCCTCAGGCTGGATGATTCACTTGAAGGACTCATGGAAGTTAGAAAAGCTGTTATACTTTTGGCTATTGTTTATTACAGTGAAAGAATATATATTTAAATGGGTAAAGGTAAAAGGCACATAAGGCAGAGTCAAAGAGAGACCAGGAATAACCTTCCAGTTGTCCTTTCTCAGTGGAGTCACCCAACCAACACTTAATGCTCTCAACAGTGATGTGTGACAACATGTACAGAGCATCACCAACCAGAGAAGCTTATCTGAGCCTTGAGTTCAGGGTTTTTATTGAGGTCAGTCACATGGGCATGGAGGGCTACCATAGCTACCCAGTGTCTAGCCAGTCCCCAGAGGTCAAACTGATACAGTGTGCTCCAGAGCCCCAGGAATACAAAGGCACTCTTAACAGGCAGGGTATTCCAAGAGTTTATAGGTTACCTCCTAGGAGCCAGGCTAGGGTAAGTTCTTTGGAATATGCAGGGTTTGAAGACCCCAAACCTGCTGAGTTAACTCTCTTCTTCACACTTATGAGAGATACATTTATACCTTTATGAATATAAGCATATTAAAACCATTAATATCTGTGGCACACCAGTGTGCAGCAGCATATGTTTGGGAAACTAAGATAATTATTTTTAAGCATTTCTTCTTTTCTGTGAATAATTTAGACCTTAAGTTTTTTTCAAAGTTTATATTACCTTCATTCTCTTAAATTTGATAGGTAGTATTTTTATTATTCAGTTTTAAAAAATTTAAAAATTTCTATAGTAATTTCTTACTTGACTCATACATTATATTTAAAGTATCCTTTCTGAATTTCTAAATGTACAGATTTTGTTGTTAGGGTTATTACAGCTGTAAGGAATTCAGCAATCTATCATTATTCCTCAGTAAGTGATCTACCTTTTCCCTCTTTTTGCTTGTCAATAAAATCTATTTTTTGGCTTTTGTTGTTGCTGTTCCATAGTCTCACTGCAATGTATCTAAACATTTATTACTTTTTATTTTTCTTGAGATACAGTGGGATCCCTGAATCTTAGGATTGGTGTAAAATGTTTCAACTAATATCTACTCAAATACCATCTCCCACTCAGTCTCCACATTCTCTCCATCTTGAACTAAATATTAGATGAATGTTTGGCCTTCATATTTTTTGTTCCAATTCAAAGTGCTTTTTCTCTTTTTTAGATCTTTAAAGAGATATATTTTACATGATATTAATTCAGCCATTTAAAGTGTACAATTCAATTCTTTCTAGTTAATTCATAGAGTTCTGTAAGTGTCACCACAATCTATGTTTAGAATGATTTCATCACCCACAAGGAAAGCCTATACCCATTAGCAGCGATAACTATCCTCCCTCAAATCCCAGCCTAGGGTTCTCTTTTCAATGATGAGTCATTTCTCACAAGCTGATTTTCATCTGTGGCTGTCAACATTTCAACTATGATCTGCCTGGAGGTGGATCTTTCTGAATTTATCATACTTCAAGTTCGTAGAGCTTCTTACATGTGTAGATTGGGGTTTTTCATCAAGTTTAAGGAGTTTTAAGCCATTATTTCTTCAAATATTTTTCTGCCCACTTCTCTTTCTCCTCTCTGGCTCTCTAATCACATGTTGGCTGGTATAACTAACAGTATCCCACATTTTCTGATGCTTTTCATTCTTTTTTCTTTTTTTCTTTTTTCTTTTTTTTTTGCTGTATCTTCAAGTCACTGATTCTTTGCAGCTCAAATTTACTATTGAGTCTCTCTAGTAAAGTTTTCACTTCAGTTATTTACTTTTAGTTTCTATTTGCTGCTTCTTTATAATTTCTATCTTTTTATTAATAATATTTGATGAGGTGTTGTTATAAAACCATCCTCTAATTCTTCTTGTGCAGTTTCCTTTAGTTTTTGGAACATATTTATAAACATGTATAATGTCTCATAGTTTTCTATTGAAAATTGGACATTTCAGATTGTGACACTTCTAAACATGGCTTCCCCCAGTTGAGTTCATGTTCATGTTGTTTGCTTGTTTGCTTGGTCAATTGTTTAGAGACTTAGCTAAACTGATTCTGTGAAGTCCATTTCCCCTGCAGTGTGTGTAGCCTTTGATGTCCCTGCTCAGATGGTTTTCTTTTTTTTTTTTTTTTAAGCCTGGCTACCTTTTTTTTTTTTTTTTAAGCCTTTTTTTAAAGGCTGCTCTTTAGTCAGCATAAACTGCTTACTGGCCAAAGATTGTACTTAAGCTACCTTAGCCAGTTAGACTTTTACCCATTACCCTTGAATGGGTATGCGGCATTGAAACTGCTGTCACAGTTCAAAGAGTTTACATTCTGTCAGGGACAAGAAGCTTGGATTTTCTCTCTCCAGTCACTCCTGAAGGGCACAGCATTGGACATACAATTTTCCAGACTGGTAGGGATACGTATCATTTTATTTTTAAGCCTGGCTTCACAGCAGTTGCCCTTAGGTTACAATAACTTACTCTTTAGTGTTTGGTCAGAGGTTGTGCTTAAAAATTTTATGGCTGTGAGGCTTCCTCTCTGGATTGATAGGTCTGTATATGGCTTGAGGAATGCTTTCAAGCCTGTCCTATATCCTGCTCTGATTGCTTTTGTGTGGGTCCAGTCTAACACATGTGCATAGGCTTCTTGACCTCCACATTGATTGTGATCTCAGAAAGGCTCTTTTTGACTCTCTATCCCTGGTTGCTCTGCCCCCTTCACTTGTTGCTACTAGTATCATGGAACTATCAGTTGCCATTGCACTGGAGCTAGGCGTGATGACAGCAGTCCTCTTCTCTCTGAGTGGCACCTCTGCTCTATCAGTCAGTGCTGAGAAGGGGTATATCCCCTGATTTTCTTAGCTTGCCCCTCCATGCATGGAAAATCTACCCTGCAAGTGAGCTGGTATGGAGCCATCAAGGTACCAGTATTCTCAGCCTGCCGTGCCTGAAATATATCTTTTGTCCTAAGAGTAGGGGTCATGTGGGAGAAGAGGGCATCAGTCAGAAATAGATCTTCTACAACATAGGGCTAGGAGATGTGAGAAAGGCAAATGGCCCAGCTCTCACCGTAGAACTGTACCTCTGAACTGGGAACTGACAGGAGAAGGAGCCCTGTCTTCTTGCCTACTTTGCCCAGAGTAGAGTTGCCATAAGACAGATTTGAGGAAGGAGAGGACAGTGGAATTATGAGTCAAATACTACAGAATCATTCTGTTCTTACCAAGATTTATTAGATTTTGTTGAATTAATATTTTGCCATCTGCTGTATACTCTTTGGACAATTTCAAGACTTTAAATGGTTATTTATGAGGGGTTAGTGTCCACCCTTGCTGCTCATTTCACCATTCCTAAGGTCTCAGTTCCAGCCTTCTCCATGTCTTTTAATCTCTTATTCATAGTTCCTATCTCCTTGTCTCTAGATGCTATAATCTAAGTAATTTGTTCAGGTTTGTATTTCATTTTACTAATTTTCTCTTGAGTTGAGTTTAATCTGGCATTTAAAATAGAAAGTTTTTATTTTAATTTTTAGTTTTCATTTTTTAATTTATAGATATTATAGGTTTTAAAAACATTTTAAATAAATCTGCTTATCATGTTTAAGTTTCTTGATAATTTATCTATGTTTTATACACATTTGTGTTATAATATGTATCTTAGAATTTCCAAAGTACTGTTGTTCTTAATCTGTTTATTCTTTTCTTTCTCATGATTGAGGATAGCATCTTGTTTCCTCATGTGTATTTCTTAATTTTATTATTATTGGGAATTTGTTTAGCTAAACTTACTGTGTCAGAATCCCACAGAACCTTATTTGGGGATGCTTTCCTATGGAGAAGATTTACTTGTTTTTCCAAGTGTCAATTGGTGCTAATTTAGAATAATATTTATTTAATTCTTTTATCTTTTTTTTTAAACATGAAGATACTTAATTGCTTAAGCAAAGCAGAAGAAAATAAAAAGGAAGATGTAAACCTGTTTTCTTGTTAAAACTCTATAGACAAAATCAAAGTGTGTAATTATGGCTCAATATTTTTAGCTCTAAATATATGGACTCCAACTCTATGAAGTTGTCAAATATAATCATACAGTTACTAAAGATAAAAAAAAATGGTCCAGAAATTAGGTAGTTTATCCAATATGATAACCTCATTAGTTACTTTCAGACATGGAGAAAATATCTATGTCCCTATGTATCTACCTCAGTGTTTCCCCTCTCCACTGTGCTGAATAATTAATATGTCCACGCAGGGGAAAGTTTTTAAAGATTACATTACTAAAAAGAGCCATTTCATGCCCTAGGGAAACTTATTTTTTACACAGATGGGGAGTCTACGTTATTCCCAGTTGCACAAAATAATCTATTTTGACCATGTTTTGTGTCCTTGTTAAAAAAATTTTAATGATTTCTTATGTTGTCTGGAATAAATCTAGAAACATTCACTTGACAGTCAAGTCTCCTCATTTTCAACCTATATTCTACTTTCCAATATTCTTCCCTTATTTCCTACTCACAAATAACCCTCTTTTAAATTATTTTTCCTTTTTAAAAATTGAAACATAATCGTGCATGTTTATGGGGTGCATGTAATATTTTGATACATGCATACTATCTGTAATGATCAAATAAGTGTGATTGGGATATTTATAACCTCAAACATTTATCATTTTGTTGTGTTGAGAACATTTCAAATCTTCTTTACTAGCTGTTCTCAAATACACAATAAATTGTTGGTAACTGTAGTCACCCTACTCTGCTCTAGAATACTGGAACTCATCCTCCTATCTAACTGTGTGTTTGTACCTATTAACCTCTCTTAACACCTCCCCCCCCTGCCAACATACACCTTTCCCAGCCTCTGTTGACTATCATCCTATTCTCTAGCTCTGTGAAATTAACTTTTATAGCTCCCACATATGACTGAGAACATGGGATATTTGTCTTTATCTGCCTGGTTTATTTCACTTAACATAATAACCTCCAGTTCCATCCATGCTGCTGAAAATGACAGCATTTCATTCTTTTTATGGCTGAGTAATATTCCACTGTATATATACCACAGTGTCTTTATCCATTTATCTGTTGATGGACACTTAGGTTGATTTTATGTCTTGGCTATTGTGAATAGTGCTGAGACAGAGAAGGAAGTGAAGATATCCCTTAAGTATACTGATTTCCTTTCTTTTGTATATGTACCCAGCCTTGGGATTGCTGGATCATATGGCAGTTCTATTTGTAGTTATTTGAGGAACCTCCATATTGTTTCCCATAATGGCCGTACTTACATTACCACCAACCATTTGAGAGTTCACTTTTCTCTGCATCTTTGCAAGCATTTGTTGGGTTTTTTTTTTTGCCTTTTTGGTAATAGCCATTCTAACTGGGGTGAGATGATCTCTCTTTGTGGTTTTGATTTGCATTTTCTTGATGATTAGTGATGTTGAACATTTTTTCATATACCTTTTGTACATTTGTGTGTCTTTTGAGAAATGTGTATTCAGGTATTTTTCCCTCTTAAAAATCAGATTATTTTTGGTTTTTGGCTGTTGAGTCCCTTGTATATCCTGGTTATTAATCCCTTGTTGTATGGATAGTTTACAAACATTTTCTCCCATTCTGTGGGTTGTCTCTTCACTTTGTTGATTTTTTATTTCTGTGCAGAAGCTTTTTACCTTGATGTGATCTCATTTGTCCATTTGTCCATTTTTGCTTTGGTTGCCTGTGCTTTTGAGATATTACTCAAAAAATATTTGCCCAGACTAATGACCTGGAGCATTTTGCCAGTGTTTTATTGTGGTGATTCCATAGTTTCAGGTCTTAGATTTAAGTCTTTAATCTGTTTTGAGTTGATTTTTGTATATGGTGAGAGAGAAAGGTCTAGGTTCATTCTTCTGCATATGGATATCCAGTTTTCCCAGCATCATTTATTGAAGAGACTGTTCTTTCCCCAATGCACGTTCTTGGCGCCTTTGTTGAAAATGAGTTCACTGTAGATGTGTGGATTTATTTCTGGGTTCTCTGTTCTGTCTATGTGACTATTTCTATGCCAATACTATGTTGTTTTGGTTATTATAGCTTTGTAGTATATTTTGAAGCCAGCTAGTGTGATGGTTTGTTCTTTTTTATCAGGATGGCTTTGACCATTCAGGGTTGTTTGTGGTTCATACACACATTGGAATTTATTCCACTAATTTTGTGAAGAATATCATTGGTATTTATAATGATTACATTGAATCCAAAGATCACCTTGGGTAGTCTGGATATTTTAACAATATTCTTCCAATTCATAATCATGGGATATCTTTCCATTTTTGTGTGTGTGCTCTTCAATTTCTTTTATCAGCATTTTATAGTTTTAATTGAAGTGATCTTTCACTTCTTTGGTTAAATTTATTCCTAGGTATTTTTTTTGTAGCTATTATAAATGGGATTGTGTTCTTGATTTCTTTTTCAAAATGTTTGTTGGAAATGCTACTGAATTTTGCATGTTGATTTTGTATCCTGTAACTTTACTCAATTCATTAAATTGGTTCTAACAGATTTTTGGTGAAGTCTTTAGGTTTTTCTAAATATAAGGTCATGTTGTCTGCAAACAAGGACAATGTGAATTTTTCCTTCCCAATTTGGATGTTCTTTATCTTGTTCTCTTTCCTAATTGATCTGGCTAAGACTTCTAGCACTATGTTGAATAAATACTGTAATAGGCATCAACCTTGTTTCATTTCAAATCTTAGCGAAAAGGCTTTCAATTTTTATCCATTCAGAAAGATGTAAGGTATGGGTTTGCCATTTATGGCCTTTATTTTATGGAGGTATGTTTCTTCTAAACCCAGTTTGTTGAGAGGTTTTATTAATAAGCGATGCTGAATTTTATCAAATGCTTTTGTTGCATCTATTGAGATGATCATATGATTTTCCTGTTGATGTGGTATACCACATTTATTGATTTGTATATGTTGAACCAGCTTTGCATCCCTGGGATAAATCCCACTTGATCATGGTATATTATCTGTTTGATGTGATGTAGAATCCAGATTGCTAGTATTTTGTTGAGTATTTTTGCATCTATATTCATCAGGGAAATTGGACTACAGTGTTTTTTTGGCTGTATCCTAGTGTGGTTTTGGTATAAGCGTAATAATCCAATTAAAATGTGGCCAAAGGATATGAACAGATATTTCTCCAAAGAAGAGATATATATGGCCAAAAGATATATGAAAAAATGCTTAACATCACTAATAATCAGGAAAATGCAAATTAAAACCATGATGAGATAACATCTCACCCCAATTAGAATGGCTATTATCAAAAAGACAAAAAAATAAGAAGCTGGAGAAGATAGAAAGAATAGGAAACTCTCATACATTGTTGGTGGGAATGTAAATTAGTAAAGCCATTATGGAAAGCAGTATTGATGTTTCTCAAAAAACTAAAAATAGACCTACCATATGATCCAGTGATCCCACTACTGTACTGGGTATATATCCAAAGGAAATGAATTGATATGGAATCAACCTAAGTGTCCATCAACAGATAAATGGATAAAGAAAATGTGGTATATATACAAAATGGAATACTACTTGGCCATAAAAATAATGAGATGCTGTCATTTGCAGCAACATGGATGCAACTGGAGGTTATTATGTTAAGTAAAATAAGCCAGGCACAGAAAGACAAACATCACATGTTCTCACTTTTATGTGGAAGCTAAAAAATTTGATCTCATGGAAGTAGAGGGTAGAATGGTAGTTACGAGAGGCTAGGAAGTGTGTGTGTGTGTGTGTTGAGGGAGGAATGAGAGAGGTTGGTTAAATAAAATCACATGGTTAAATAGAAAAAATAAATTCCAATGTCCAACAACAGAATAGGTTGACTACAGTTGACAATGTATTGTCTATTTCAAAATAGCTAGAAGAGAGGACTTGACATATTCCCAAAATATAGAAATGATAAATACTCAAGGTGATGAAAACCATAAATACCCTGACTTTATCATTACACATTCTATGCATATAACAAAATATCACATGTACCCCATAAAAATGCACAAATATATCAATAAAAAGTTAGAAAAAAGGAATTGAATTCTTATCTAATCACATATTTGAGAACTCAACTCTTATCAAATGTGAACCATATTCTTCAAACTATTCTAAGCCAGGTGTGAAAAGCATATGTCGTTTTTGTTTGATTAAGCTAGAAACTGTTTTAAAAGTAAAATTACAACTCAGCAAGTGGTTGACATTGACCTGAGACTTCTGTAACTAGAAGAAAAGACATTCTACAGATGCAACCCTTACAGATAGACATAAACAGATCACGGTTTCAGTAGGTGTTTCTGAAACAAGATATTAATCCTCCATTAGGAGCACAGAGGATACATAAACCCTTTCAAAATGTTAAACTTCTAACACTCAAATATAGGTTTCTTTATGCAAATGGCACATAAGGTATATTGCTTATATGGTACCCATTTAAATTGTTGTGAAATAAGAATGATAGAGATTTCTTTGAACAGAAAAATGGATAAAGTCTTGATATTTAGAAACAAGAGAAACTACATAAGCACTTTAGACTTTATAAAAATTGTTCAGTAGAGTCACAATATAGCTATTTTTAATATGAATTAAATCATAAGCTTCCTTTTGTGTAATTAAATATACTATAAAATTATATTTTAAAATAACTCTTTGCCATATACTGTATGTTACAAGTATGCGTTATGCATTTATACTCAAGGTTCTGTACATACAATAAAACAATATTATTTACAAGGCAACTTTTGACTATATGATATCTTTTTTCTTATGCATTGATTTTACAACTGCAAACAGTATAAAAACTTTACAAAAAATGTTTAATTTTCTATAGTTATAATAGAAAGCATTTAGTTAATTCTAGTGGTTGGTTAAGAAAGCTGCAGTGTTATGTGAAGACATTTACAGGGTGGTGGTTTTGTGTGTGTGTACATTGCTACAGAGAAAGATTATACATATTTGACACAAGAGAGATAATAACGTTTCTCCTTTATCTAATTCTATCCCTATTTCTACCAGAGTTGATCATAACAATGATGAATGACATTTTTTTTGTAATTTTAGTTGTCCAGAGAACATGTTGAGGTTTTAAAATTTTAAACTACATGCGTATCTATAATCCCCCGCCTCTTACAAACATACCTCTGTATTCTAAGTCTTACAGGTTAAGTCAGCAGGAAATTTGATGAGGAAAAGAAATTCCAAGAAATATGAGTGGAAAATATAATATGCATGCTAGGGAAAGTAGGAGGGTAGGTTTGGGGCATTGGTACATGATTAGTGCCTTTATTTACAGGGTACTTCCCCTTAAATGTTTCCTGTAGAAAGTAGTGAATTTGATCCCTTGGGGGTAGGGACAGTGCCTTTTACGCTTTTCCATCCTTGACCCAAACACATCATATAGTAGACATTTCATGCTCAAGAAGTGTTTCAAAATTATTTTTAAAATCTTCCTGTGAATAAGTTACTGGTAGACCTGAAATCCTGTCTGATATTAAGAAAATTAAATGCATCTAAAATTTCTCTCCATAATCAGGTTTTTACAAAAGTAATAGAAAACAGCCCTTGCTCATATTTGGACCTTACATTGACCATGTAAAAAATAAATAAATTATTTGAAACCATTCCCTTTATTTATTAATAGTGCATTATAAGAGATAATAAAAATTTTAATAAGTTTGGTCTACATTATGTTTTTTACCTACTCAATGTGATTTTCATTAAATTAAGAGGGATATTAATCACATAGTAAAGTATGGGGGATCTTTAGTGAAAAAAAGCCTTCAGTTATAACTAAAACAGCAGCTGCAGGTGTTTTGAAATAAGTTGACCAGTTTAAGTACCTAGAAATCATCTCTCCAGAGGCTTTTTGCTAACATGTGATTTATATTCTCTCCAAGGTGGGCTAAGGTTGAGTCAAGAAAAAAAGAAAAAAGATTTTTTTCAACAAATCACGGTCTGACTTAAGAGAATTTTGTTTTTAAGTATGAAGTTTTTTCTCAGAGTTGAGCAATACCTAGTTGTAAGTCTTAATTCTTTTCCTTGAGAAGGACTTACAAGCTAGTAATTATACGGATTTTTTTAGCTAAATTAATTTGGATGTATACTTTGTACTGATTTCCTACTGTATTTTCTAGAATTTCATTATCAAAGTACTTTTCTAGGAGCATACTAAGTAGGAAGATGTTTTTAATCAAATAAATGTTTTCCTTTTAAAGAACCAGTCAGCCCCTGCATGGACTATATATTCTTAGCAAACAAAATTACTAATTAAATTGAAATATTAAAATGTTATTAGTATAAAAATTCTTGAGATTTGTATGTTTTCATAATATATTTTGGAACTTAAAAATTTAAATCATTTGATTGACTGACTTATTAATGGTGCAGTATAATCTACCTACAAGAAATCCCTAAGAAATCTCTTCTATATAGTGTCTAGAATACTGCAGGGATCCACTTGATTTAATGGATTAATACTGCGTCCAGCTCCACAATTATACTCTGTGCACTTAAATCAAAATAGAAAAAGGATGGCAACAGTATTAGTGTTTATTTTTCTCACGTAATAAAGATTGGATGATTTTAAGAGCTAGAGAGGTAAATTCCATTTGTTTTATTTATTAAGCACATTTTTAGTCATTATTCCTCATTCCTTCTTACTCTAAAAGAGGAGAAAATAGTACAGGTTGCCCCTCAAGCTATTAGTCAAGTGACCTAGTTTCAGTTATCCCTCTTCTGGGTTGGGCCAGTGCTGATTTTTCCCAGATGACCATATTTTCTTTTATTCCCATACAGGCATTCCTAGAGTTTTAAAAAGAAAGCGTGGAGTTCCTCCAAGATCTGTGGTCAGAACACAAATATTTTGAACTAGTCTCCTTCCCAGCCTGCTGCAGCTATCAGCAACATCACCAGTAATACTTTTTAAAAGAGAATCTTTGAAAGATTGTTAAGAAGAATTAAAAAAACAAAGTTTTATAACCCATTGATCTCTTTCATAGGACAATCAATTAGACACAATTCACATACTTTCAAATTTTTTTTCCATGACTTTAGAAGTCTAGGCCTGTTGCTAGTTACACTCAAAATAATCATTATTCTGATTTGATAATAAAGTCATTATAATGATGATGTAGGAATAGAAATGATGTAGGAATAGAAAAATTATTTTAGAAAGGATAAAACTATATTCTTTATAGGAAATAAAGCCCTTATCTCCTCTAGTGGGAAGAGAAGAAGAAACACGCAGGTCATTTTAAACTTCTGGTGGATTTGACATTAGTAGGAAGATGGCCAGGACTTGTGAAATTCTTTTTGCCTCAGAAGGAAAAGTAGAAAGGAAAAAGAAGGTATGGGTATTTCCTAATTAATTATCTCTGGGCTAAAATACCATACACACATACTAAATATTATACATACATATTTATAAAATAACTAATTATTTTTCTTACTTTCCTCTTATTATTTTATATAATAAAGTAGTAAACAACATTACAATTTGGTGTTTGTTAGAAAGCATTCAGATGAAAATGTGACTAAATTAGAGGTGGAATTAATGCTCTTCAGAGATGGATACAATGATGATTGAAATTTTTGTATCTCTTGTCTTTGAATAGATGCTGACAGTCTTTTTTTGTACAAAGGATGTTTATTGGTTGCTTTTTATTTGAGGGAGGCATGTATTTGTTATTTCATGGAAGGTTAACTATGTGTAGAAAGGTGTGTATGAGTGACTAAAATTTTAAGTTGCATTAAGGTGTCTTCTTGCAAATGTATCCATAAAGTCAATATTTTCATACTCTATCATAAATTTCCTAAATACTTTTCCACCCATTTCAAGGATAATTTAAAAATATGGCTCCCCTACTACCTAAATTCAGTATGTTTTTCCATCACTGATGCTAACAATTTTAACTTTTAGCACAATAATTTGCCAGTATCTGCTTTGTAAACCCATGGAGACTGATGTCTCTAGAAAAAGTCTAATGCTGTCTCCCAGCAGTGACACTGCAAAGTACCTTACACTGCAGCTAGATACATCCCTTTGAGGATATTTGATGGCTTATTTCTGGGCTGTAGTGGAGAGATCTCCCATCAGTGAAGAAAAGTAAATAATTCTGAGAACTGAAATACCTATTATGTTATGAATAATGCTAGAAAGATATTTCCATAAGGCAAGAGCCACTCCACAGAGTTTACTGATAAAATGGAAATGGTATATATAGGAATATTCTCCTGGCTGGGGCTGTGGTGTGTATATGTAGGTGAGGGAGCAAGGGATTGTTGGAGAGATCATTATATCCATGAGCAGCTCCCACCCTTCTTTTGGGGACTTAATGATACAATCCCTAGGATTCTTAGCTCCTGCATCCTAAAATTTTTCTCCTGCTCACGTAAAGTACAATTCCTGGTGTGCAATAAAGTTCTTGAATTCAGAGATGCAATTCAGTTTGGAAATATGCCAATATTTTCCTTGTGTTTGATAAAAATTTTAGACAAGGTTTTAAGGCAAGGGTAAGGCTACAGAATGGGCTTCACTGAGTGCAGTATGTCTGGTAGTACCAGGAGAATTGGGCTCTTCCCCCATAAAAATGTTTTAAGTTTTATGGACTTATGGGCAGGGACTAATAGCTTTGCCATGTGGTCAGGCAATTGGGCCCTAGATGAACGTACAATTAAGAATATACCTGTGTGGAGAATGTAGTTACAGAAATCCTGTAGGAATTACAAGAAAGAATTAAAGTGGGGCCATGTAGCTACCCAACAGAAAAACTCAGCGACTAGCTCAGGAGGGGACTGGGATGCAAAAGCTGATGGCTTTGTTTGGATCTTAGAAATACCTACATGTATATCTCGAACAAGTTGGCTGGGAAGTACTCAAGCTTTGAAACATTATGTGGAATAACTACATGTTTCTTTGTCATATTTTGAAGCTAATGTGGTAAACGATGTACAGAATACCAACAGGAAATAAAGATGTGTAAGATTTCTTCAAAACAATAGCTGACCACAGCTGGCAGGCAGGGCACATAGGATCCTTGCCAGGAGTTACAAATAGCTTCAAATGGGTTCTGACTGGAATGGGCATGTATTTGCCTTTGGGCTTCATTATCCTGTAAGGGAAACAATAGCTGAGAATACCATGGAAATTTTGAATAGAATGTATATCAATTTGGTCTCAGGCTACACTTTTTTTCAATAAAGGTAAGCATAACTTAATATGGACTTGTGTCCCTTTTCATACTCAAAATAATAGTTTAATTGAGAATTAGAATGGGCAATTAAAAGTGAGGTTAACAATAAGTATGGGGTGGTAAAGGTGTGAAGGGAAGGCTGGCTTGGTCAGATGAATGTATATTTACTTCACCTGAATAACAGTAGAGAAGGGAGGACCTTTGTCAAGGTTTCTGGGGTATAGAAGTGGAATGGGGGTGAGGAGGGGAGATGATGCAACCACAAATTCTACCTTTCACACTTTACAGATTCTTTTGTCTTGTCAGATACAGGTTTATTGTGTCTGGGACTGCCAACACATGTCACAACAAAAGAGACGTTGCTGTACTAATTTGGTTCCTTTGAATTTATGCATATTCTTAAGGAAATGATGGACTGAACATAGTCTTCACTATATATGTTTAAACTAGGATTGACTTGCATTTCCCTGATGATTAGAGATGTTGAGCATTTTTTCATGTCTTTCTTGATCATTAGTCTATCATCTTTTGAAGTTTCTGTTCATGTCTTTGCCCATTTTTTAATGGTGGTATTTGATTTTTTCTTGCCGATTTGCCTGAGTTCTTTATAGATTCTGGTTATCAGCCCTTTATCAGATGTATATCATGCAAATATTTTCTTCCATTCTGTAGGTTGTCTATTCGCTCTAATGATAGTTTCCTTAGCTGTGTAGAAGCTTTTTAATATGATCAGGTCCCACTTACTCATTTTTGTTGTTGCTCTGATTGTTTTGGGGGTCTTCTTCATAAATTCTTTGCCTAGGCTGGTGTCTGTAAGAGTTTTTCCAACATTATCTTCTAGAATTCTTATGGTTTCATGTCTTAGGTTTAAGTCTGTTATCAAACGTGAGTTGATTTTTGTGAGAGGTGAGAGGTATGGATCTTGTTTCAGTCTTCTACATGTAGCTATCCAATTTTCCCAGCACCATTTATTGAACAGGGATTCTTTTCCCCAGTGTATGTTTGTGTCTGCTTTGTGAAAGATCAGATGGCAATATGAGGATGATTTTATATCTAGGTTCTCTACTCTGTTCCATTGGTTTATGTCTTTGTTCTTGTGCCAGTACCATGCCATTTTGGTTATTATAGCCTTGTAGTATATCTTGAAGTCTGATAAATTGATGCTTCCCAATTTGTTCTTTTTGCTTAAGGTTGCTTTGGCTATATGGGGTTTTCTCTGGTTTCATACAGAAAGTAGAATTAGTTTTTCTAGATCTGCAAAAAATGATGTTGGTATTTTAATAGGTATTGTATTGAATCTGTAGATCACTTTGGATAGTATAAACATTTTAACAATGTTGATTCTGCTGATCCATGAGCATGGTATGTTTTTCCATCTGCTTACATCCTCTGCTATTTCCTTCCTCAGTGTTTTGTAGTTCTCCCTGTAGAGGTCTTTCACCTCCTTAGTTAAATATATTCCTAGGTATTTTAACCACAATGAGATATCACTTAACTCCAGTGAGAATGTCTTTTATCACAAAGTCCCAAAACAACAAATGTTGGCATGGACATGGAAAGATAGGAACACTCATACACTGCTGGTGGGACTGCAAACTAGTACAATCTTTATGAAAAGTAGTATGGCAATATCTTAAAGAACTAAAAGTAGAATTATCATTTGATCCAGCAATCCCACTACTGGGTATTTACCCAAAGGAACAAAAGACATTCTATAAAAAAGACTCCCACACTTGAATGCTTATAGCAGCACAATTCACAATTGCAAAGAGGTAGAAACAACCCACGTGCTCATCAATACATGAGTGGATTAATAACGTGGTATATGTATACCATGGAGTACTACTCAGCCTTAAAAAATGGTGAACTCAAACCTCTTGTATTAACCCAGATGGAACTGGATACCATTATTCTAAGTGAAGTATCACAAGAATGGAAAAACAAACACCACATGTACTCACCATTAAACTGGAACTAATTGATCAATACTTATGTGCATATATGAAAATAACATTTATCAGAAATCAAACAGGATGGGAAAGGAGAGGATGGGTAAATTCATACCTAACAGGTACAATGCACACTATCTGGGGGATGGGCACACTTAAAACCTTGACAAAAGCAATTTATGTAACCAAAATATTTGTACCTCTGTAATATTCTGAAATTAAAAAAATAAAAATAAATAAATTAGGATTGACTGTAAGTATGGCCTCACTCTCTAGTTGTTAAAATTGTCCCATTCTGTTCCTTTAATCTGTGTCTGGATGAAAAAGAAGTTTTGAGAACACTATAGCTGTTCTGTGGGTGGTTGTATGCCTGAATCAAAGATCCCACCTAGGGAAGCTGAGCCTGCATTAAGACAGGTAATGAATAAAAGAAAAAAGGAAATTATGGCAGAAGAGAAGTGGTCATTTAAATTGGTAATGATGTCTGAAAGAAAGAGCATCTCAGATCAGAAGAGTAATTTTCTTAGTTGTTTCTTTCAGATGTAGTGCCAAGTCATGGCCACTGCTGGGAGAAATTTCTGGATTTGTTTTCTGCTGAGAAGGGTCTCTGAATGAGCTGAACTATAAAATTTACCCAACAAGTCTCCTTGGCTGGTTTGGAGAAGATATCAATAAGCATCCCTTGATGATGATAATACAACTAGCTAAAGAATTGCCTGAGTAATAGTGGTTTGTAATTACCATTTGGATTGTGTTTTTTGTTTTGATCTTGGTTTTCTCACTTTTACACTGAACTGGGCATATTGTTCCCAATAGTTGGCAACTGGTGTATTGTGTTGCTATAAACCAAGATGTGGCCTGTTAAGGTACTACTTGGAATATGAAAGGCAGCGTATCAGTATCACCTTCTCTGTATGCTTTTAAAAAAAATTTACTAGGTATGAATATATACATCATATATATATTTTCAAAGATTTAGATATGTAAAATTGTGGATATTGCCATGATGTGGCAGTCACATATCACTGGCGATTTGCCCTAAGAACATGCAGGAAGGCAATTTTGGGAGCCATGTGGTACATACAAACTGAGTGACAACTAGAAATAGTGTAGTGTATGATTAACTGACAATCTCCTGTGGCACTTAACACTTTTGGAGATACAGAACATACTTGATTCTTTGTTAGAATTTCCATTTCTCTGCTTACATGTTGTCTATTTTTTCCATCAACAGTCCTTAGCCTATTAATTAGAGTAGTTTTAAATTCATGGCTTGATGATTCCAACATCCCTCCCATATCTGAGCCTGGTTCTGATGCTTTCTATATCTCTTCAAACTTTATTTTTCCCTTTTAATATGTCTTGTAATTTTTTGTTGAAAACTAGACATGTACTGGGTAAAAGGAATTCTAGTAAATATATATTTAGTGATGTGATGGTGAGAGGCAGGAGGAGGGGAAGTGTTTCCTGATTAGGTCTCTGTCTTCTAGAGAACTTGTGTCCATAAATATCATAAGTGTTTCTGAGGGCCTCCACCAAACCCCACCTTAGGTGAGATAATGCCTGGAGGAGGCTGGAGCTGATAATTTCCCTTCTCCCCGCATGGAAGGCTAGAGAGAACTGAAGTTGGGTATTCCCTTCCCTCAGAACAGTTAGACTCTGATAAAACCCCAATAGGTCAGACTTTGGTAAAATAGTTTTCCCTGAGGGCAGGCCTTGAACAATAGAATTCTCTGGCACATTCCTAAAGGGTTACTTTTGCTGTCCTCCTGCAAGAAACATGAGGAGATTTTTCTCTGATATTCACTGTGGAACCTAGTAGAGCTTCAGGAGGTAAAACTCACAAAAGTGTGGGGGTTCCCCTGGGGTTTGTAACTCATAGGCTTCTCCACAACGAACCTGCCAACAATTTGTCAATTATAGTTCAGGTTTTCCTACTCTGGGACTGGTTCCCACAGAGGTTTCGGTTCATTCGTGTCTGCTCCCATACACTGTGAATCTCTTATCCACCTGTCTAAACAGGAAGTCCTCCACAATATACTTGAATTGCACCCACCCATGCCATAAGTATTCAGAGGCAAACATTTATGGTGTTTTACTCAACCCTAGCCCCAACATACTGACAGGCAATTGGGATTTGGGAGACTGGTGCCTAAAATCATAGGGACTGAATCAAGGAAGAAATAAATTTAGGTTTGGAAAAGTTACATGTGCCAGTGAATGGCCTCTGTCCAAAGCTTTAAAAAGCTAAAAATAATTATGGCTAAATGGGGTAAAAGTATAGCCTAACTGATAGAGAAATACGAAAAATTTGTGAAGGAGTACAATCACAGTTAATGTTTTTTTCCCCAACGGTTCATTGGATGATAGAGATATCCTGGTAGTTGTTGACATTTTAGTATGTTTACTTTTATGCAATATTGTAGAAGTTTCTGGTACTTTTCCTCCATCTTTTTCCTATAATTCTTAATATGGAAAGATATTGACAAGAGTTGGAAAGAAACTGGAAATAAAGGATCAATGGGTGATTTTATGGCCTTTCTTCTGGCTTCAGGGATACTCAAGTATTTGACCATTGGCTGAATTGTCCTAGTAACACTAACTCACAGAATTAGGAGTTTACCTATACTTAATACAAGATAAATCAGATAAATCATGTGTTTGAGGATAATATACCAAGTTAAGCACCTATACTTCATTCTTGAGATTGTTTTTCGAGTAATGAAGAATCAGTATTGATAAGGTTCAGCTGTAATTGGAGATTGGGCAACTGTCATCTTCACCAAGGATGGCAAAACTAGCAAGGTATAAAAGCTAACACAACCACAGAATTGATGACTTTCTTAAGCAGAGATTGTATATGTCAACTTAGATTCATATTTTCTGATTACACATGCCCCAAGTGTGGCAGGGCATCAGACACTATGCCTGGGGGTCATGACATCCCAGTTATGTTGTTACTGCATTGTTGTCTTAGAAGGTGCTTTGTGAAAACTAATGTGTTTCATGGGTATGATTGTCAATCCAATATCTAAGAGCAATTTTTAAATTTCAAAATATAAGGGGGTACAGATATTCTGTTACATGGATAACTTTTATGATGCTTAAGTCAGGGCTATTAATGTGCCCATCGATTAGTTCCCAACTATTAGAGAGTACAGGTGGTGTTTGTTTTTCCATTCCTGACATACTTCACTTAGGAAAATGGTCTTCAGTTCCATCCAAAACGCTGCAAAACACATTAATTCATTCCTTTTTATGGCTGAGTAGTACTCCATTGTGTGTGTGTGTGTGTGTTTTGTTAATCCACTCATGATTTGATGGGCACTTAGGTTGGTTCCATATCTTTGTGATTATGAATTGTGCTGCAATAAACATTCAAGGCTAGGTGTCTTTTTGATAAACTAAATTCTTTTCCTTTGGGTAGGTACCCAGTAGTGGGATTGCTGGGTTGAATGGTAAGTCTACATTTATTTCTTTAAGGAGTCTCTATATTGTTTTCCATAGATGGTGTACTAATTTGCATTCTCATCAACAGTGTATAAGTGTTCCTTTCTCTGTGCATCCATGCCATCTATTGTTTTTTGACTTTTTAGTAGCCATTGTGACAGGAGCAAGGTGATATCTCATTATGGTTTTAATTTGCAGTTCCCTGATGATTAGTGATGAGCATTTTTTCATGTGTTTGTTGGCCATTCATCTATCATCTTTTGAAAAACTTCTGTTCAGGTCTTTTGCCCACTTTTTAGTGGGGTTGTTTGGTGTTTTCTTACTGATTTGTTTGAGTATGTGGTAGATTGTGGATATTAGTCCTTTATTGGATGTATGCATAATATTTTCTCCCATTCTGTAGGTTGTCTATTTATTCTATTGATTATTTTCTTTGCTGTGCAGAATCTTTCTATTTAATCAAGTCCCATTTATTTATTGTTTTTGTTGCTGTAATTGCCTTTGGGATCTTAGTCATAAATTCTTTGTCTAGGCCAATGTCTACAAGAGTTTTTCCTACATTGTCTTCTAGAAATTTTATAGTTTGATGCCTTAAAATCTTTTATCCATCTTGACTTAATTTTTGCTTATGGCAAGCGATAGGGTCCTGTTTCATTCTTCTGCATGTGGCTATCCAATTTTCCCAGCACCATTTATTGAATATGGCTTCCTTTCCCCAATGTATATTGTTGTCTGCTTTGTAGAAGATTGGTTGGTTGTAGGTAGATGGTTTTATATCTGGGTTCTCTTTCTGCTCCATTGGTCTATGTCTGAACATTTATACCAATACTATGCTGTTTTGGTTACTATAGCTTTGTAATATAATTTGAAGTCTGGTAGTGTGATACCTCCAGATTTTTTCCTTTTCCTTAAAATTGCTTTGGCCATTCAGGCTCTTTGTTGGTTCCAAATGAAGCAGAGAATTATTTTATCTAGACCTGTGATATATGTCACTGGTATTTTCATGGAGATTGCAATGAATCTGTAAATCACTTTGGGCAGTATGGACATTTTAACAGTGTTGATTCTACCAATCCATGAGCATGATATGTTATATATGTTATTCCACTTGTTTGTGTCATTGTGATTTCTTTCATCAGTGTATCATAGTTCGCCACGTAGAGATCTTTCACCTCCTTGGTTAAGTAAATTCTTAGGTATTTTATTTTCCTCATAGCTATTGTGAATGGTATTGAGTCTTTGATTTGACTCTCAGCTTGTCTGTTATTACTATATAGAAATGCTACTGATTTGTGTACATTGATTTTGTAACCTGAAACTTTGCAGAATTTATCAATTCCTGGAGTCTTTCTGTGGAGTCTTTGGGATGTTTTAGATACAAGATCATATCATCAGCAAACACCAATAGTTTGACCTATTCCTTCCAGATTTGAATATGCTTTATATCATACTCTTGCCTGATTGCTCTGGCTAGGACTTCCAGTACTATGCTGCATAGAAGTGGTAAGAGTGGGTACTCTTGTCTTGTTCCAGTTCTTAGGGGGAATGCTTTCAACTTTTCCCCATTCGGTATGATGTTGGCTGTGGGTTTGTCATATATGGATTTTATAATTTTAATGTATGCTCCTTTTATGCCTAGTTTGTTGAGGGTTTTTATCATGTAAGAGTACTAGGTTTTGTCTAATGCTTTTTCTGCATCTATTAAGATCTTCATTATTGCTTCTGTTTATGTGGTGAATCACATTTATTGATTTACATATGTTGACCCATCCTTGCATCACTGGGATGAAGCCCACTTGGTCCTGGGGGATTATTTTTTGATGTGCTGTTGAATTTGGCTTGCTAGTATTTTATTGAGGATTTTTGCATCTGTTTTCTTTTTTTGTTGTGTCCTTTCCTGACTTGGGTATCAAGGTGATACTGGCTTTGTAGAATGAGTTGGGGAGGATTCCTTCCTTGATGTTATTGAATAATTTCTATAGTATGGGTACCGGCTCTTCTTTGTAGGTCTAGTACAATTCAGCAGTGAATCCATCTGGTCTAGGGCATTTTTGTTCTTGTTGTTGTTGTTAGAAGATTTATTACTGCTTCAATCTCATTGCTTGTTATTGTCCTGTTCAAGAGTTCTGTTTCTTCCTTGTTTAGTCTTGGGAAGTTGTGTGTTTCCAGGATTTTGTCCATTTTTCTATGTTTTCAAGTTTATGTGCATAGATTTTCATAGTATTCACAGATGATATTTTGCATTTCTGTGTACAAGTTATAATATATTCTTTTTCATTTCTGATTGAGTTTAAATGGTTCCTTCCTCTTCTGTTCCTTTTATTTTTCCTTCCTTACTAGGCTATTTTCTCTTATTATATGATGCTTTGAACTATTTCATTTCTGAGATCATGTGTTTCTTATGGATATAAATTTGAGTTGATATAGTATGACTAGTATAGCCATTTAATATCCGCTGTATCTAACAGCTATTAAAAAAGAGGATATACAAATAATAATACTAGGTTTAGAATAAACAAATTCATCTAGTTTTAGCTAAATCTCAGAATGACTTAGATCATTAATTACAGCTACAACAGGAAAAATATGCCTTATAAGTATAATATAAAGTATGAAGTCACACCCATAACATGTTGAGGAAATTAACATTTCATTCTAGTGCCATAGCATATTAATATGCTTATGTCAGAATATTTATCTGAAATTTTAAGATAATATATTTTTAAAATGTTGTATGTAAAAATAAACAAGCAAGATCAATCTACAATTAGATTAGAATTAATGTTGTGATTTCATGTCTCTGCACAATGAAAGTATCATTTTACATTTAGTTTCAAGAAATCAGAAAGGTAGGATAAGAATTAGAATAAGTTATTAATACATGCTCCATTCTATTAAAAAAATAATGGGAAAAAAAACCCTGAAAGGCAAGCCAAACAAGTTGAAATAGGAAAATGTCAAAAATAAGTTTTTTGCAGTTGATAGACTTGAGCAATTGGGAAGCAAAAATAAATCAAGGTAGAATGTTGTGCTAGAATAATGGTGGAACACACATGCTAATTTGTTTGTAATCAAAGTCTATGATTATGAAATAACAGAAGAGGAAGTCATCATGCTAATTCTGCAATCATGACTCTGCTTTTGACATACTATCAGACTAAATTTTTTTTAAAACTTTGCATTAATGTAATGTTTATTTTCAATAGAGAATATATATCATTGCTCATATTAAGAAAAGGGAACTTGACTGGCTGACTAGTTCATGAGCTAAATGTTGCAATTAGCTTTTTTCAAATAAAGGAAAAAATACATATTTCTAAACTAACCTTTCTATAGTTCACCAGATGAGCTTTGGAGTAAGTCCTCTGTACCAAAATGGAAAAGTGAGTTTCCTATCCACAAAAATAAGTCTCCTACAAGCCTTTGCAGGGAGTTTGTGAGGATTACAAATAATGTGTGCAAAGTTTTGGCATACAGAAAACAACCAAAAGTTCTATTTTTTTGTGTGTGTGAAAATTTATTCTTTTTCCTCACATATTAGGATTAGCATGATCCCTCATTACTTTACTAACCAGTGTGTCTTCATTAAAAGGAAGCACTTTAGATTCACTTTTACAATATTCTTTTTCTTCTATCTTACTTTATTCTCTTTTGTGGATAGTTTTGTTACAACCTCCTTCAATACAAAAGCTATTTCTCTCATGTTGAGTTTTTTTTAATACTTTTCTGTTCACTATAATCCAATTAACATCTTTCCATCTTATATATTCTTACCTTGTATACATACTTTTAATCTTTTTAAAGTTTTTAATGGAAAAAGTAAATATGTAGAGAATAATATAATGAACTCCCATATACTTACTGCCCACTTTCAACAATTGTTAGCACATTGATAATCTTATTTACTATGTGTGTCTTGTTAATTTTAATTTTCTTATAGAAAGAAATTTGCCTTTGTGTTTTGCAAAGTAGCAATTCATACAAACTTTATTATCGGCCTCACATAATTTGGTTTTATGAATATTCATATTTTCTAACAAACATCAGAAGCTTGTGTTTGTATTAAAATATATACTATACAAACACTAAGTTGAAAGCTGGAGTGAATATATTAATATAAGGCAAGTAGATTTTAGAATAAGAATATTGCCAGGAATAGAAAAGAACATTTTGTAATTATGTATGAGTAAGAAGAAATAAAAAACCTAAAAGGGTACGCACCTAATAACAGGGATTCAAAATACATGTAGCCAAAACACTGTCATACATGTAGCCAAAACATTGACAGAACTGAAAAGGAAAAATGATGAATCTACAATTATATCTTGAATTTCTACACAAAATTCTCAGTAACAGATCAAATAAGACAGAAGATAAGTAAGGCTATAGAAGAGCTGCACAATGTGATCAACCAACTTATCCTTACTGACACTTATAAATCAACCCACTCAAAACCAGCAGAATACACAATCATTGCCTGCGCACCCAGAAGGTTCACAAAGACCTGATTATAGTCCATAAAATAACTTTCAATAAAATAAAGGGAATTGAGATCAGTAACAAAGATACACTGAAAACTAGTTTTAAAGAAAGGAAATTAAAGGATGTATTTCTAAATAAAACATGGGTGACAGTTATTAAGGAAATTATAAAATATGTTTAACTAAATAAAAATCATATATATCAAATGTGTCAAAAGTTGTAGTATGCTATGCAGCTAAAGCAATCTTAGAAGAAAATTTATACATGTCAGGAATTAATAAACTTGATAATCCCTCCTCAGACCAATCAGGATTAAAAACAAAAGATGATGAGACACAAATTATATCAGTAATGAAAGAATGAACATCATTATGTACCCTACAAGTATAAAAAAGAATAATAAGGAAAGAGTATAAAATAATGTAAAACAAGAAGACAATGTGAAATAAATTTGACAATTTAAATAAAATGGGCAGATTCCTTGAAAGACACAAACTACCAAATTCACTCTAGAAGAAAGAAATGCCCTGAATAATCTTGTATGAATTAAATATGCTGAATTATATGCTGAATTCACAGATAGAAATATTTCTACAAAGAAAACTTCAGCCCCACATGGCTTCAATGTTGAATTCTACCAAACATTTGGGAAGAAACAACATTAATTCTACACTGACTCTCCTAGAAGATAGAAGAGAATGAAAATTCTTCCCAAATCATTTTTTGGAGGACCTCATTACTCTGATTCTAAAACCTAACAAAAAAGTTACAAGAAAAAAAAATTATATAATATCATCTCTCTCATGAATATAGATATAAAAATCCTTAAGATTTTATCACATTTCAATTTGAAAGGATAATACAGTATAATTGAGTAGAATTTATCCTAGATATGCAAGGTTAGTAAAAAATTTTTAAACTTTAACAATTATGATTAAAAAAATATAAAAAAGATTAAACAAATCAATGTCTATTCATTATGACAACTCTAAAAGTAGAAGAGAACTTCCTCAAACAATACCATCTACCAAAAAACTAAAATTACATCATTCTTAATGGTTAAAGACTAAATGCCTTACCATTAATTTTGGAAACAATGCCTGCTCTCCCTTACTTTATTTAACACTGTACTGGTGGTCCTTATTGTCAAAACTCAACAAGGCAAGAAAAATATAGAAAATTCATAGAGATTTGAAAGGAAGAAATAAAACTTTCTTTTCAGATGAAATGTTCGTTTATGTAGAAAATCCTAAAGAAAGTACAAAAAGAATCTACAACTAAGTGTACTCAACATAGTTATAGGATGCAAGATAAATTTAAAAAAATCAATTGTTTCTATATACTAGTATACTAGCTATATACTGAAAATTGAAATTAAAATATTTATAATAGCATTTTAAAAAATTGAAATATAGCTACATTTATCAAAATATGTGCAAGACCTGCACATTTGATGATAAAGAAGACCCAAGTAAATGGAAGAAAGTACTTTCTTCATAGATCAGAAGACTCAATATTAAGATGTCAATTCATCCCAAGTTAATTAATATGTTCAATCATAATTGCTTTTTGTAGAAATTGACATGTTGATTATAAAATTTCTATGAATATATAAGGGACATAGAAAAAGAATCTTGAAAAAGAAAAATAATTTTGAAGGACTAACACTACTTGATTTCTAGTGTTGCTATAAAGCTACTTTAATCAAAACTGTGATATTGGCATAAGAAACATAGATCAGTTGAACAGAATAAAATCCAGAAATAGTCTACACATGTATGGCCAATTGATTTTTGACAAAAGTTCCAAGGCAATTCAAAATATAGGGAAAAAATGGTCCTTTAAATAAATGATACTGGACAAAATATCAATATCAATCAATATCAATATCAATATCAATAATCAAACAAGAAGGGAAGGAAGAAAGATAAGAACCTCATACATACCTGACAATATACACAAAAATTAACCCAAAATGGCTAGTTATAGGCCTATTTATAAAAATTAAATCTATAAATCATCTAAAAGAAATGACAAGAGAAAATATTTATGGCATTGGTTAGGCAAATATTTTTAGATAGTGCACACATAGCACAATCTTTTAAAAAAAGGGATAAGCTTAATATCATAACAATTAAAATGTTTTGCTCCTCAAAAGAGGCTGGTCAGAAAGTGAAAAAGTAGACATTAAAAGAATATTTGCAAAACATAAATCTGATACAGTACTTGTATGTAGAATATACAAAAAAAATATTTTAACTCAGTAGTAAAAAAAACAGTTAAAACTGTGCAAAATATTTGAGTAGACACTTTACAAAGAAATATGTAAATGGCAAATAATCATATGGAAAAATGCTCATATCATTAGTCATTAAGGAAATGCAAATTACAGAGGCAATATAGATCATCTCACTAAGATTCCATAAAATATCCACAACAATGTCTACACTGTAAAGAAGTATGCCAACATACAGTGTTGGTGAGGCTATATAGCTGCTCACAATCTTCTACAAGGCTGGTGGGAATGTAAAATGCTGTGGCTATTTAAAAAAAGTTTTATGGTGTCTTAGAAAGCTAAACACAAAATAATCATGCAATCCATATATATGTTTATGTTTGAAAATTCTAATTATATAACTGTTTTAAGGAAACCTGGCAAACTTTAAAAAAATACAGTGAAACAACAAAACGAGGAAAACAATAATCAAAATGAGAAATATAACAGAGAAACTGAAATACTAAAAGCACATTCTGAAGTTGAAAAATACAATGAATAAACCGAAAAATACAATTGAGAGTATCAACAGTAGACCTGATCAAAAAAAAATTTTAAACTCAAAGACAAGTTAATTGAAATTATACAATCAGAGAAGGGGGGAAAAAAAAAAGAATGAAAAGGAATAAAGAAAGATATGGGATTCATGAGACAGCATCAAAAGAGGAAATTTTAGTTGTAGAAGTTAAAGAAAAAGATAAAGGAGTAGAAAGCTTATTTAAAGAAATAATAGCAAAAAACTTTCCAAACCTGGAGAAAGACATAAATATCCAAGCACAGGAAGGTCAACGGTCTCCAATCAGATTCAATTCAAACAAGGCTACCAAAGACATTCTATTCAAGTTGTCAAAATCAAATACAAACATAGTATCCTGAAAGCAGTGAAAGAAAAGCAGCAAATAACACAGGAAGGAGTTCCAATATGCCCAACAACAGATTTCTCAGCAGAACCCTTACAGGCCCAAGAGTGCAATCATGTATTCCAGGTGCTGAAGAGAAAAAAACCTGCCAATCAAGAATATGATATGCAGAAAATCTGTCTTTCAGAAATGAAGGCGAGATAAGGATTTTCCTGGACAAACGAAAGCTGAGAAAGTTCATCACCACAAGACCAATCATATAAGAAATGCCAAAGGGAATTTTTCTAACTAAAAGGATGATAATAAGTAACATAAAAACATCTGAAAGTATAAAACTCACTGGTAAAAGTATTATAATTACACAAATTCAGAAAATTCTAATACTGTTATGGTGGTGTTTAAAACATATCTTTAGTATGAAGGTTAAAAGACCAAACTATTAAAATAATACTTACAATAATTTAAGTGTTGTGCAATATAAAAAGATGCAAATTGTGATATCAAAATTTAAAATGTTGTCAGGGGAGTGGTGTAAAAGCGTAGAGTTTCTTTTTTTGTGAATTAAGTTCTAATTATATATAAAACACAAAAAAATGCTATCCTCTTTTCATAACCTATAAGCAAAAAAACCCATATAAAAGTTTCCCTAAAACTTATCAAAATTTCACATAAAAGTATAATGCTGATAGGTCTCAAAGAAAAGAGTAAAAATAAATCAAGTTCAACCAATTTTTGATGACTCATGTTAATTACAGGGGAACAGTGCCAAAGAAAAATTATCAAAAGCAGCAACACATTTTAAAAATCTATTGGGAGGGAAATTGTCTCATTATTCCTTTCTGATTTTAATTCTATTAGACATTCTGCCCTACGTCAAGGTCATGCAGAGATTATCCTGTATTTTCTTCTAATCATTTCAATGTCTAAATATATCTTCTCTGCCTTTCTGCTTATTCTCCACTCCTAGAACTACTATTATATCAATGTTTGTAGCCTTTCGATCTAGCATTCGTGTTTGTTAACTTGTTCTTTTGTAACTTTCATCTGTTAAGATCTTTCTACTGTGTTTCCTGTGAATCCTTCAATGCTATCTTCAAATTCACAAATTCTCTTTGTGACTGGTATAGGGTTTCTCCCATGTGTTGACTTTTAATTCCAAAAGCTAAATATATGTATTTATTTTGAGGACTTGTAATGCTTCTTTGTTTTATTTTTCCCTGTTTATTTTATAATTTCTTATTTTTAATGATTATTATTCCTCTCTTTAAAATCTTTAGGATTTAAAAAAATAACTTAAAGAAATCTTCAGGTTTTTGTACTACTCTTTATATTTTACTGGGCAGGAGTTCATTCCCAACTGTTTAGCTTATTTTATGCCTTAGTGTTATACCTCAATTAAATGGGCTAATTTCACAAAAAAATTAAAAATAACAGCTATACAATTAGTGAAACCTGACTGAATATTCTGACCAGCATTCACCTAACTGGTAGAAAACAAAAACAAGAACAAAACACTCAAAAACCCCAACTCTACCACTAGTTAAGAATATATAACCTTCTCAAGAAATAAATAAATAAAAACACAATAGTTTCTGTATTACAGAGTGCTGCTGGAAAACTACATCTCAAAAATAAATAATAAATCAGCCAGCAGTACAGCTACGTACATTCAATCTCTTCTGCAATTTGCAGCACATCTTCTCCATCCCTGCGATAGCTGCCTTTGTTTATTTCCTCCCCCCCCCCACCTTTTCCACAAAGTAGAAAAAGGTGTCTTGCACTGCCTTGATTGCGAAATTCTCCCCTCACTTGGCAGGAACTGCTGGTAGAAGAATAAGAACTTTGGAGTCCTGGCCAACAGTCTGGGGAAACAGTTTGACAGTGTCCATGACAAGGCCAGATATAACAAGTTTGAGGATATAGTGGGGTCTCCAAAAATAAGCAACCTTGGTCCTTGAACTATATTCACGTGAAGGCAGACAAGTTTGCTATTTTAGTAGTTCTATGTTCACAAACTATACATTTTAAATAGTTGGTGGTTAATCACATTTTACATTATTTTAGGTGGTAGATTTTAAAAGGTTGTATCACCAGGTGATTTCTTTAAATGGAACCAGTATAACTATAAAATTATATTTGCCTGGCTTTAAAACTAATATATTTAGTTTCTATACAGACAGAAACAAACTTTTAAATTTTTGGCCATGCTGAAATATCAGTTATGGTTGGGTTATAGAATCAGTTGAGCTTATTTTGTGGTTACCTAGAACTCTGCCTCTGCTATGGATTTAAATAAGAAATTATCCCCTGCCTGCCAACACAATAACAATCTTATTTTTATGCCAAATTAAACTATCAATATATATGTTTTAAATATTTGCAGAATATCCATGTGATTTTCATGCTCACCTTTTATTGTGTAACATTGTAACACATAGTCTAAAAAGATGAACAACACTGTTGCAAATATTCAACAGTACAAGAGGAAAAAATTAAATCCTACTCTATGTGACTATCTAGCTCATTGTTCTGGTAGGCTTCTCTTTTACACGCTATTATGATCCGTTTAATGCAAGATTTTTCTAATGGTAAAAAAATGTCCCCTCTTGCCACTTGGATAGAAGAAGAAATGTTATTACTTAATGAAACGCCAATCAAATCCTTTGTTCAGTCTAATTCAGGGAGTTTGCTACTTTCTTAATTCACTAGGTGGTGAAATTTTAATGATGAAGTCTTTTGTAATTAGAATTCATGTATATTCAAAGTATGACTACAGCATGGCAGCATTGGAGATAGTTTTTTACCCTTCACGACTCAATGTATGAGACATCATATTCTGAATTTAAAGGATCATTTTTCTCCTAAATTTTTCTGTATTTGATGTGACTGTGTAGCAGTACCATATTAATGGTTAATCTATGATGATTAATGTCACTAAATCTGACTTTAAAAATTTCTTCCCACCTACTCATACGGTTTTAATTTGAAGTAATGCCCTTCTAACCTATATCCACACATTCTGAGCCATTATGCTAAGCACAATGACATCATTTCCTTTAATCCTCACAACTACCAAATGAGGTAGTTAATACTAAAATATCTATTTTTAGAAATGAAAAAAATGTAGTTTTGAAAGATCAAATAACTTGCCCAAGTTCATGAATCTAGTGGTAACTGCTTAAATTGTGATTAATATCCTGATGTTTTATTCCAACAGAGCTCTGTGCTCAGACATATGCTAGAAATGCAATTCTGTGAATTCTCCAACTAACAACCTGAGAAACCCTCAGGACAGTTTTGTGTAGTAGTTGAGAGTACATTTTCCTATGATAGTTAATGTTACTATATTAGTTACATATATTAATGTGACTATTATATTCCTATAACAGTCACGTTAACTATTATGGAATCTTGCTTTGAACAAGCCAGATATAAAATCCACTGAGAGGAAAAGTGTAGAAATTTGAGTATAGACTAGATACTAGACAATATTAGGGAATTATTGATTTTCTAAGGTGGGTACTGAATGGAGATGTAACAGAAAACGTACTTAGGAAATTCATGCTGAGGCACATAGAAATGAAATCTCATGTTGTCCATGATTTCAAATGCTTAGCAAATACACGCATACATAGATATACAGACATAAAGCAAATATGGTAAAAATGTTATCAGGTGGCATATAAGTAGGCATTTTATATAATGCTTTCAATTTTTTATGTGTTTAAAATTTTTCACAATATAAAGTTAGGCAAAAGAAGAAAAAGTAGAAGAGGAGGAAGGAAAGGAAAAGAGGGAAGGAGAGAGGGAGATGGACAGGGAGGGAGGAGGAAAGGATATTGCCCCCAAGGTCATAGTCTCTGGGCTTGAATTCTTCTCTACCACTTACTATCTTGAGAAATATTATATTACATTTATGGGTTTCATTTCCTTTTATGAGGAGTCCAGCATTTGGTGGCTACAAAACACATCTTAATTATTATTCAGCATTCCAAAAAGATTCTTAGGATGTGACTGTCAATAGAGCTTATTTTTTGTTTGTTTGTATTATCTGGAATCCCTTTCAGAACTAATCTAGATTGATCCTTACAAAACAAAGTTAAAGTAATAAGACTATAACTGTGACTGGCTATGGGAAGGTTTTATTTTCATATAAGAACCAGAGTTGGTGGTTCTTGTGTTCTGCTTAGTATAAAATTCAAAAATTTTACTTACAATTCTTATAATAATCCTGATATAAAATTTGTAATATATAGGAAATCTCATTGGCTCTGAAGGAAAAGAAGCCCTGAATCAGACAGGTAATTTAGGCATAGTTTTGATGATAATAGTGACAGTAACTTAAGCCAAGTGTGAGATCTCTTTAAATGAGAATATGAACATCAGCTACTGGTTTCTGAGTAAGTATTTGGAAGTATAACTGATAAAGCTTAAAACATCAAATGAACTCAGAAGCATTAAAGAAGTTTAAATCATTCAATAAAAATAAGTGTTTGGTTTCTGCTTGAACTTTATCACAGACTAAAACAAATCCAGATTTTCTCATAGTAAATTTTATCTGTGGTTTCTTTATCACCAGCCTACAAGGTTTTTTTGCATTTGTATATTTAGTGACATTTACATAAATGTGAACAACTAAGAATAAATACTAAAAATATCACCTTCAAAATACCATACTATCCTCATTTGTATTCATTTTGGTATAAAAAATAATTTATACAACTTTGTAGGAGGCCTTATCAAGATTCCCTCTATCTTCTAACTCATAAAGCAGTCTTCTGTTTCAAGATTTAATCAAGGCATTGTTTAAAAATAAAACCCCTAAATATTAATAATTGTTGTCAGAGTTAAGATGCTCAAAGCAAGTCCTTTTTTTGTTACTTTCCCAGCATTCCTTTACTCCCCCACCTCTCCTTCCCACTCAACAATTCCTACTTTCTCTTTGGAAACTCATAGGTTCTGGAGAGGATGATTCCACCCCAGCTCATAACCTAATCTAAGCCAGTCAGTAAATTTCATATCACTAGCTGTAGTGACTGGATGACCTAAGCCAATCCAAGTGGAAGGAATACCAAGGGTTTGCTGTTAATGCTAGGAAAGCTATTGTTCACCCTTATGTTAATGTGTCCAATTAAATAGCACCAGAGCTGCTGAAATCCATCTTGGATCCCCAGAATTAGTCAGTTACAAAATAAAGCTGAATTGTAGAAGTTGGAGCACAGAGGTGGAAAGAAACTAGGTCTTAGATAACAAAGTAGTACCAAATGATGACCCTTGTCTGAAACCAGCAATACCTCTAGATATTTTGTTTACAATAGGCAAAATAAAAAAGTTCTTCATTGTTTCTGCTAGTGGAATCTGATTTCTGTTATTTATTAATAGAAGAGCATGTCATTAGGTATCTTCTGTGGGAGCTAGCATAAGCCACACAGCTCCATGCAATCAGAATGTTACTGAACCTGATTCTTACTTGAAAACTCTTAAAAACTCAAGTGTTCAGTCAGGAATAAACCAATCCCTCCAAAGCAGTTTATTTTCAATCTATAACTCAAAAATTTATGAACATAAAGGTTATGATTAGAAAATAAATATTATTTTGATGGTATGCCACCATCAGCAAGCTGCTTGTACCCATTCCCCTTTTGGGTTTAATTTTGCATTTTTCAAACCAATATTAACACAAGAAATGAGCTTTTGCATAAACCTCTAATCAGAATTATGTGAATAAGTATTTTGTTTTGGCAAGTGCCTAACCACTATATTAGTTGGTGTTATAATTCAGTGGTTGAATCAGAAGACATCAAAGGCGTGCCTTTGATACAAAATTCTAACTATGTACCTAACATTGTCTCTAACTATATACATGTATCTAACCATGAGTCTAACATATGTATCTATCTAGGTATCCAAATATGTATCTTCAAGTGGGATTAGTGCCTCAATTTTCAGTACCTCAATTTTGTTTCTGCTCAGCTCTGCTATAATTATCTCTTTTAAATCTGCTCATAAGTAAATGCAGAGAAACAGTTTTCTGAGAATTGGCTCAGAAATTCATTAGGATTGGATAATACTAAAAAAAAATATTTAACTAAATGTTATTTAATTTACTTGAGCATGACTATTTTGTGATTCCTTTATATGAGGTAAAAGGCTTTTTTGTTTGTTTGTTTGTTTCTAAGCATAAAACAGCCTTATTGAAATATCTTTTTTCTTTATCAATTCCTCCTTCCACCCTGCCTACCCCTTCCATCCCTATAAGACTTAAATCAGTCTATAATCTGTCCTGCAGTTCTATGTGCTATATGATAAATGTGCTAATAACCTTGAATTTTTTCCAGTCCCCCTTGGCTTCAGATCACAGAAGCCTTCCTTAGATGGGAAAGAAAATGGACTTTCAAAGATTAGAATTACCACTTAACAGATACACAGGAGCCAAAACCCACAGGCCATTGAGAAGAGATTAAAAAAAAAATACTGACTTCTGTGATGTCTTCTACCTTCCAGTTTAATCAAGAGTCACTTCCCCATCATTGACACAGTTATGGAGCTGCAACCTTGTTTACAGAGCATGCCTTGAAGTTTTCTATTTTAGGGTCTTTGTTTTAATCTGAGTTCAACTTCATAATTGTTCATTAAAACACCATCAGTGAACTCTTACATTTGAATTCTAAGTTAAATAGGCCATTTGGGGGTACTGTGCAATAAAGTCAACAGAAAAAAAAACAACAAAGGAAAACATAATCACTATTCACAGCCTAAATTTACAGGGGGACACTTGGAAGACAGACATCCTGGGTGTGACCAGGACCTTTGTGATTAACTATCAGCTGCTATCCTAAGAAGAGAGGTAAGAAGAGAAGCAAGGACATTGCAGTGACTTTCCTTAAAAGTCTCTAATGATAATGAAACTTTTTAAAAAACCCAAATCAATTATTTGTGGTTTTATTTTTCTCTAATTGTTTATTTGAATTTCACAGATGTGTGTGTATGAATACACTCATATTGCTCACACACTATACATATACACACTTGTATATATATGTACATTCTATATACATGCCCATACATATACTATACACACATTTATGTATACTATACATATGTACTATATATACACATATGCATGTATTTAGTGTGTATATATGTATATACATATAAAACTCAGCTTGATATCTTAAGCTTCAAGTGTGATGGCTAACCTTAAAAACAAAACATGCAATTAGCAGTGACTGGAATTGAGTTAATGGTATTTTTATGAGAGTATCATTAACATGCTAGTTTTTATTTTAGTGTCTCCATTCTTTCCATAAATATTTGTTAGAGACCAATTCTGTACCAGACTTTATGATGGGTGCTGGATATAAATTAAATATACTCTCCTACTATTGACTCACATAATTCTATCTAATATTACCTTTTTAAAACTAATAAGCTATTATATTTTTACAAGGTACTTTAAAAAAAATTTCTTCAAGTTAGGCAAGTATTCCTAATTTTCTGAATTAGGAAACTAAGAATCAAAAATATAGAGTGACTTGTTGAATGTTAAGAAATATGGTGGGAACTCAGGTTTTCTGATTTTCATATCAGCATTACCTTTGGGTGGGAGAACCATCATAACTGTGGTTTAAAGTAAGGTAAATATTTGAAATATGTAAATTTGTGTAAAAATAATGAAAAATAATTTGTTCAAAAGTTTCCCCCTTGTATGAGTTTTTACTATCTTTTCTTTGTAAAAAAAAAAAAATGACTTTGTGTATTAGTTCCATTTCTAGAAGCTCCTTTGTGGTAGAGCATTCTGGTAAGAAGTCAACCACATGAGGAAGAGAATCAAAGCAGAAATCAGCCAAATGGGAGAAATAGAGAAAAGGGTTTGAGCAGCTACTGTGAGGGAGAGGGAGAAGTATCTTAAAGAGGCTCAGGGTCTGTATTTCTGAGGCTTCGGGAGTTAGATATTTTTCTCTGAATGTGACACCACTTAGAGATTGAACCTTAAGAGGCTAAGAGTTGTAACCAGGTATTAGTTGTAGATGAGAATGTTGTGAAGTATAGCATTATTAACAAGAGGTCACAATGCACTGGAGCCCAAAAACTTAACTCTGGTGTCCAGCAGGCCAGCTATTGCTCCGGGAAGCTAGCATGCCTTCTTCCATGTTACACAAGACAGCAAGGTAGTTTTTAGCAGGCCAGCACTATTCATGTGTTATCATCTCTGTATTGCTTGCCTGGCCTAGTTTTTTAAGCTCTACATTCATATTTGTTCCCTATTCTCTAAGTCTCTGACCTGAGAATATTTTTCTGGTTTATGGGTCTAGGTATCAACGCTCACAATATTTGCTCAGCACTATTTACCCAGATTCAAGCATTTACTATCCTAGACTATAATTTCTCCTGCCCATTCCGACTGTCCCAGGATTTCCCTAAATCAGCCTAGTACTTGAAGGGAAGGGATTGATGGGGTAATTCTGCACGTTACAATAGGATAATCTCTGAAGAATAGGATTCAATCCAATTACAGAAAAATTCAAAACCACCATCTTTTGCTGCTATACCATGCACTATGAAGCAACACATAATTTCCCTTGGATAAACTATGGGCTAAATCAAAGCTTGTGAAGACTACATGATAACTATTGTTGCTACAAAGCAGAGACATGATTTGAAGCACTGAGTTTTCAGAAAATATTCCAACACAGTGAGCTTTCTACCTACTAAATAAGGAACTTAGATATAAATGTAAAATTTTCTCCTTACTTTTGATTTCCTGTTTAAAATCTTTTGATTGATTTTCTTTTCTTGAATTCACTGTATCAGAGAACAAATTGCAGCTTCTGACACTGCTGATGATTTACAGAAAAATGTTCCCTCACTTCTAGAATTACAGTCTCAACCAAGTACATCATAATATGCCTCCTTTCTTCACATTTTCTCTTCTAGTCTCAGAGGCATTTCAGGTTTAATTTTTCCAAATCTGACCCCTAGCACTTTATTCCCCGAAGTTTTTCTCTTTTCTGTCTTTTGTATCTAAGTAAATGACATACCTATTGTTCCACACACAGTCAGAAAATTGTGTTCCATCTTTACCATTGCCCTCATAAAAATCTATCAATTTTACTTCCAAGCCGTATTTCAAAATCATTCACTTTTCCCAATCTCCACTCTAATTCAAATCACTGTTACATATGTCCTGGACTGTGCAGTAGCCTCCTTTGCCATCATTTCCCTTCCATGTGCTCTTGCCTCCTTCCAATCCATTATGCACACAGCAGCAAGGTGATCTTAAAATCTGATGACCTTCTCTGCTGGAAATTCTTTCATAACTCCCTGTTGCAGGTTGAATATGACACACATATTAAAAACATAGTCCTCAAAGCCTTGTATAATTTGTTCCTTAACATTCTCTCTACCCTCACTTTATGATATGATCCTAGTAGCTTTCTGTCAGTTATTTTAAAGCACTCAACACTTTCCCTCTATTGTCCTCAGGCCATGCTGTTCCTTCTGCCTGGCACTCTCTTCTCCTTTACAGTCTTCAAGTCTTCACCAGTCTAACTTAAAATACCACTCCCTGACACATGCACTTCATGACTCTTTAATAATTTTGACTGGTAATTCTTGCTAGAAGATATTCCCTGGCCAACAAAGCCACTTACTTGGCCCATTCAATGGGCAGGTCACAAGTCCTAGGGAATTAATTCCCCACCCCCATTCCAGGAACAGCCCTCAATCAATGACTGATGGTGGCAACTACCTCAGCTCTCTAAACTCTCAGCTGGGATGAGGAGAGTTGTACTTTATCTCTAAGTGTTTCTAGAGTGACTGAGCCCCAGTTGCCCCAGTGGTAACCTGTTTAATAACATACCTTTAAAAGGATTTCTTCTCTGTCCTGTTTCACAACTCAAGTCTTGTATCAGTGCACCTCCCAAATAAGCTTTATGTGCTTTCATCCCTGCCTTGCTTTGGCTTCTGGAGGATTCAAACATAAGGCACAGGGCATTTCACAATGAAAACAGCACCATTAATTAATTCATGTATACATAAAACATAACTAAGAACTACATTTTACTCATTATGCATGTTTTTATCTAAAATGAAAAAAATTGATAATTCTAGAATTATTCAGCAGTAATGCCCATGAAATCTGCAGTTTTTCATGTCTCTGTGTGCAAATACATGTGTTTATGTGAGTTAAATGTGACTGTTTAAATTATTTATGTGTATGAAAATATATGAGTTAACAGACTATTTTATCTAATTATTGATAGGCATGCATGTCTATACAAACATATTTGCATGAATTACCTGTGTGACTACTTTAAGGGTGTGACTACTTACATTTTCTTTTCTTTTTTTTTTATAAGAATTTTATTTTGATTTTCTCATGCTGGGAAAACAAAGCTTGAAAACCATGCTAAATGCACTTTAATTAATAATGTACTACATTGATAAAACAAATTAGATATAATATTGAACTACTGAATATCAGGTGGCCAAGCAACTGTTTTGATTTCTTGTGTTACTAAATTTGTCTCCCTAAGTAATGGAAAGCAGTTAATACAAGTAAACTTAGAGACAGCAGCTGCAGAAGAACCACTTGAGTAGAAGATGTCAAAATACTATCCATATGGATGGTTGTGGCTATTGTTTGCACCGTCCATTGGCAGGCCAGGCTGGTCTTCAAAAGTACTCCTAGGTTAGCCTTCATTACAACAGGGAAAATCCAGGTCTCTAATGCTCATCTTTAGATGTTTGTTGACTCTGGAGAACTTGGGTGTGGTCATTTGTAAATGAGTTAGTGATATAGACAGAAATGATAGGCCATCCTTTAATATAGAGTAAACAGGGACAATCCATAGCACCTTTCCACAAAGGCAGTATTTTACTACCTATCTCTAATTAAATATCTACCATTAAAAATTTACCTACTCTACCTTTTATGTCTAACTGGATAGATTTTAAGTGAAATTGTCTCTTTAAGTTTAAATTTCTTATTTGGGTTGATTCTCCCCCTTCTCAAAGGGCTTACCATTCCCCTCCTTCCACTTGAGATTGAATATTGGGATGCTTATGTGTGGCAAGATAGTTAGGGAAGGGATTCTGGTACATGTGCTGTGCTTTCTTGGTGATGTCCAGTGCTCTGTTCTAGGCCCTTGGTGAGCTCCAGTGCTGCATGGTATGTATTAATTCCTGGGTATCATGAGCTGATATCTACTAATGTGTGGCTCGTCCAGCTGGTCTTTTGGACTGTCATACCAGTACTCATGATGAAGTTTGTAGTCCCTAAAATATTTACCCAGTGATGACCTCCTTATTATGGATCCAAACTTCAATTACTCTGTTGATTTTCTTAGCACTGCAATGTCTCCACACTGGACACATGGAAATTGGAAATTCTGGGCACACTATTTTTATGTTGGGAAGATCATGGCTCTATCTCAAGCCCATGTTTATAGACACTGCCATCTGTTCTTGCTCTTTCACTCCTATGCCATGCTGGTCATGGTAGTGAAGTGTAGCATCAGTTGAATGTTTTTAGTGTCTTCCTCAACTTCTCTAGGTTGTCATCTGCCCCTCTAGTTTTTCCCTATATCCTTTTTTTTATTATTCTTCTCTAAGGTGGACTTCCCACATGGAATATCCTCTGTTTATACTACACTCTGATTTATTGTTAAACCCCATACTTATATTCCTCAAGGGTTTTTTTAATATAAATATATTTGAGTTTAGAAACTCCCTTTTTTTCCTCAACAAAGATTGGTTTTCAAGAATATTTTCTAACTATAATTCAAAGATCATTTGGGAAATCAAAATTTGAGCATGGACTGTTTGTTTTATTGCAACAAAAATACAAACGCTCTTAAAGCAATGGATGTCTCTGACTGAATAAGAGAAAGATTACATTCAAGAAAGAAAAAGCACATTACTATATTGCAAAAATATTATCTGTCTTATTTTAACAACAAATCACACAAAGATTTACGACACTTCCATATCCCTACCTAGATTTTGAAGATTGTTCACTTTGGGATGAAGTAGTCTTTCTGAAAATGTTTTTGTTGTTCCAACTCTCCTTTTTCTTGTCCATTGACAATAACTGATGAAATTCTACTTTCACAAATTACAAATGAGACCATAGACCTTTCCTTAGGTCATAGAGCACTTTAGTGAAAGCTAGAAATTGTCATTTCCATTATTTAATTACTAAAAGCAACCCACCCCTATGTGAAAATCTATTATAGAAAATTTATAAGAAAAAATAGCAACCATGATTTTTTTCTAATTTTTAGAAAGTAGGGGTTTGTTACAAGGTAGACTATTAGTTTTGGTAGATAATGTGATTTGGAAAGGTGAAACAGTCATTGCAAAATAGAGAGGCTTGATTTGTTGTTAATAATGCACTCAACTGTTTAGAACAAATGGCAACTGGCTATCCAGCTATCCACTAGGAAAAAAAAGGCATGATATTAAAGATTTAGGAGGCAAAAATGAAGATCAAAAAATAATTTATAGTTTTACTCAACAGATGCATTTTTTATGAACCTGTGGAGTGTGATCACATGAAAAAATTTATGCTGTTTCTCTAGGGAATATTAATTCATTTCCTTTGCCAAACTAGGTCTTTATTTTCCCTATTCCTAGTTAACCTTGCTCCTCAAACAGTCAAGAAATATACAGACCAAAGAAAGATGATCTTCTAGATTCATCATAATTATGAAAACATACTTTTTGATATTGATTTCCATTTTATACCCATTTAGGGCCTCATAGATTTTGAATTTCACCTCAAAGCAACGCAACTCAAGAAGAATAGCTCTTTTCATTAGACAATGGAAGCATATTATGTTTCTCATAATGTCAAAAGCAAAAAGCCAGCCGTTATGTATTTGATGAATAGCAGATCACAGAGTTCTTTTAATCATGTCATTTAAAGAAAAGTCTTTACTTTCTTGTTACATCAAAACTATAAAATTACTTCATAAAATCCAAATGCATATACCCCAGAATAAAAGCTACTATATTATGTTGCCCCTCAGTAATTTAAGACAAATGTTTCTCATATTATACATATAAATTCCAATTTACCTTTCTAAATTGAATCTTGTGCCAAGAACATACACCAAACATAAAATATTTGTTTCAGCAAAGCCTGGGATTTAAATAAATTTAATTGGATTTCATTGATATTATGCCCTGAGCCTGAAAAACCACCTAATATTTCTATTCTTTATTATATTCTCCTGATAATTCATTTGAAGGCATTTCTACAAAAGACACACTTGTATTATGTTAAATGGAAACAAGATAAGGGACCTAGTATGCTGGGGTATAGAGGTCTTCAGTCTTAAGTAATTATTCCTGAATAAGGTTTAGGACAGCCAAATAAAATCTTTCTACATTTGGTGTTTTTAAGATAATTTATAACACAGGCAAACTTAGATTGCCATGGAGGCATTTAGGTAAATTGATTTCCATGGACTAATACAGAACTTTTGAGGAAAAAAACAGAAATTAACATCAATTGTCCATTTGTTCTAATTGTGCCTTTAAAGTCATCTGTCAGTGAAATAACTTTGTACAGCATCAAAGCAGCCTTGTTCAAAGACTGTGAGTTGATACATCCTGTTATGTCCTTTTTTCCCCTCTCACATGAAACTGGGCCATACCAAGGGGTTCTAAATGGGAAGACAAATGGGAGGAAAAGTATAAATGCCTAAATGTTCAGGAGCACATCTTCTTAAATAACCTCCACTTGGCTATTGAAGTGCCTAAGCAGTAAATGCATAAAACTGATGATGCTTAAGGTGGCCATGGCACAAAAGCATAAAAACACAACAGCAGGACCTGGGTGGTCCTAGGGGCAGAGGGACATTATAGCAAGTTATGCAAGGAAAACCTTAGATCCAACTGCTACAGGGAGCTGACGAGCCACATCATAAAAACAGTCTGAGCCCATAATAAAGTTGGAAGGAAAGTCTATCCCAAAATACTTAACATCTAAAATATCTTTGAATGAGCTCTGTTATTGAACCAAAACCAAAACCAAAACCTGTAGGCTAGAAGTAAGGTCTAAGCAACAGGAAGCAAATTGCCTAGAAATAGGGGAAGGAGTAGATCAGGTAAACATTCTTGAACAGATGCCACACTGTTTAATATATGACAATAAGAGCCAAGACAATATTTCTCCTTAGTTCATTCAATCATTTACACAACAGATTTATTTACTGAGTGACTACTGTATACCTGGTACCATTGTAGATCCTGAGAATATGTTAATGATCAAAAATAACAAAAATCATTGCCTCATGGAGATTACATTTTAGTGGTGAGGGATAGAAAATAAATTTTTTATAAAGGGTAAAATAATTGTGAGAGGTAGTTATAAATGCCATGGAAGAAACAAAGCAAATTAAAGGGGATAAGAAGTATTGTTTGAAAGAACAAGATGCAATTTTATCAAGAATGTTTTCATTGACCTGAAAGAGGTAAGTAAGCCATACAGATCCATCTTTGGGAAGAGTGGTCAAGACAAAGAATATTAGGGGTAAAATCCTGATGCAAGAGTATGTCTAGCTTGTTTGGGGAAGCATAAGAAGGCCAATGTGATTGGAATGGAGAAAATTGGTGGGAGATAGAATGGGCTCAAATGATATAGAGCCTTGTAGGCTCTTCTAAGAATTTTGGATTTCACACTGAACGAGATGAGAGACTACTGGAAGATTTTGACTATATAAGTAGGATGATAATTTTTAGGGCACCACTCTGGATGCTATGCAAAGAATAGATTATAAGGAGACAAAAATAGAAATATGAAATCTATATAGGATGATATAACAACAATCAAGGTGAGAGAAGAGGGCAGCAGGAGGCAGTAAAGGAGATGGTGAGAAGTGACCAGATACTAGAGCAGGGTTTCTCAGCCTTGGTATTTTGGGGTAAATAATTTTTTTGTTGTGGAAACTTCTCTGTCATTGTAGGATATTTAGCAGAATTCTTAGTCTTTACTAATTAGATGCCATTAGCAACCATCTTCCCCCTCAGTTGTGGCAACCAAAAATGTCTCCAAACATTGCAAAATATACCCTCAGAGGAAAAATCAACCCTGGTTTAGAATGACTATTCTAGATACATTTCACAGGCAAAGCCAAAAAGGATTGGAAAGAGATGAATCAAGTATGATGCATTAGTTGGAAGACAGTTAAACTTTTGTCACCATGAGACAAAACATAGAGCAGCACAAATAAAACAAGTAATCTAGAGTATGTTGGTGGGCACTGTTCAATGAGGTCACCCAGGGAGCAGCCTTGGGTGGGAGGGGACTACCATACTACATATATCTGATTTATTAGGTAGCTCCCAAGAACTGAAGCCAATTTTCAACTTGTGGAAAGGGAGAAAGAAAATATGGAGATCACACGACATCAACTTTAAGAACATGAAGCTGAAATTGCATGCTTTACTTCCATGCATATCTCATTGGAGAAAGCCTAGCCATATAGCTACATGTCACTGCAAGAGATCTAAAATGCATTCTCAAGCTAGGAATACATATGGCCAGTCAAAACATGGGTAGAAGAGAGTCTATAACTAAATGAAAGGATTGCAAATGGGGTATAGTTAGCTGTCTTTGCCAGTACTGTCTCAAAAACTTCTTGGTCTGATCAACTGGAAGTATTCCGTTACCTTCCTAGGAAAAATTTTGGTGGAACATATTTGTTGAAGATGGTGGTGGTGCAAGGGGAGACCAAAAGTTCAGTTTTGAACATATTAAGTTTAAGATGCTTATTTGAAGCCTAAGTAGAGAGATTCACTAGTTCAGGACAGAGTTCTGGATAGAAATTTAAATTTGGGAACACAAGCTTGTGAAATGAATATGCTCACCAAGGGAGTATTTGTGTACATGTATGTGTGTGACTAAAGAATTCTAAAAAGTAAGTCTTAGGATCCTCTGATGATTACAATTAAGAAAGAAGAGAAAGAACTAATACATGAGACTGAGAAGTAGCAGCAAGTAGAAAGAAAATCGGTGGAGTATCCCAGAAGCTTAGTGAAAAAGTACTTTAAGGAAAAAAAATGATTATGTTAAATCCTGCTAAGTCAGTAAGATGAAGATGGAAAACTAACCATGGTGATCTTGGAAAGAGTAATTTTGGTGTAATGGTGATTGTGAAAGGAAGTCAAGAGGAAATGTGAGAAGAGAACTGGAAACAACTGTCATGGTAACTTATCCAAAGAGTTATACGGTAAAGTAGAGCAGAGAAATGAAGACGATGTGGGGGTTGGGAGGTAATGTAAAGAGGTTTTTATAAGCCGATAAATTCTATAGCATGCTTGAATACTACTGTAAAATATCCAGAAAAGAGGGAGAAATTTATAATAACTTTTGCTCTTTTCTTCTAGTATCTCAAAGCTTAACTAGCATGAGTTCTGCTATAAATACCATTTTATTCATTCCTTTTTTATTTAAAAATTATATACCATGGAAAACTCTGTATTTTCACTCAGCAAATGAAATATATGAAGACATAATGCTTTTATAAATTGAATTCTATATAAGAAATATTATCTGAAATAATAAGGTTGATATTCAGTCAATATGTGCTAGCATGGCCATCTACAATTAGACAATTTCCCCTAATCTGATCATCTTTGTATCTAGCTATATGCTGTGTACAATACATAAAACAAAATCATAAAACTACAGAAATGATGGATGTCCAGGAATAGAAAAAGAGATAACAGGCAAGTATTAACAAAATAAAGACTGATATAACTATTTTAATATAAAAAATAAGGCAAAAGAGGGTTAATACATAATGAAGACAGTTCAAATTGTTTAGAAGGTAAAACACTACTAAACTTGTATGTAATTAATAGCATATCCGCAAATATAAAAAGCAAATTTGAAATACAGGGAAACATTGACAAATGCATCATAGTATGAATTTTAACACAATACTCAGTAATTAATAGAATATGTGCCCACACCAAAATCAATAAACTTCATCTAATGGCCATAAATGGAACACTACACCTAATAAATGGGTAGAGCATAGTGTTTCCAAGCACAAATGGAACATATACACATACTGACTATATATCTTATCTATAACCAAGTCTCAACAAGTGTTAATATCTGACCACAACACAATTAAGTTAGATATCAATATAAAGACAATTTTAAAAATATCTACTTTTGAGAAATTAAAAATATAGTTCTACATAATATGTAGGTCAAAGATCAACCAGTGACCTCTTATGATTAACTGTTATCTATGCTATGCTGGTTATTAAATATTTTTTATCATCATCCCAGAAAATACTAATATAAGAGACAAATCTCTGGCATAATTAAGAAATGGACAAGGAAAAGAAGGTAAAAAGTCCAAACCAACATTAGGAATAAAAAATATACTAAAGATACAATGAATATTTTAAAAATCAATAAAATAATAAACATAGCAATATTAAAAGTAAATACTTTACCAATAAATTTGAAAACCTAGGTTATATCTTAGAACCATGCAATTTATTATAACTGCCTGAAAAAGATATATAAAAAAGAATATCTCATAACTATTTAGGAAATTGACTGAAAATTTACACAATTTCCTCGCCTCCCACCCCAAAGAAAACCTGGGCCCAAACAATTCTAGAGGTGAGTTTCTACATCTATTCAAGAAATAAATAATCCCCAAATAATATAATCTCTTCTACAGAACAATTAGGGAATAAAAAATGAATGAGGCTACTATATCTTTGATATCCAAACTGAACAAGGTAATAAGGGAATATAAAATTATCCAATCTCATTGAAAAACACAGATGGAAAATTCCTGTACAAAACAATAACACACTGAATTCTACAGTGTATTAAAAAATCATCATGGCCAAATTGATATTTTTTCCAGGAAAGGCAGGGATAGTTCAACATTAAAAATACAAAATCAATGAATGCAACTCTTGATCAAGTGACATAACAAGCATGCTTTAATAACCCTTCTTGATTTCAAACTTATAGAAATGACAGATTTTACATAAAAAGAAAGCACTAACTACGGTTAGTATGATGTCATACATTGATACAATTTATGATTTTGTAATATCCTTACATAACTGCAATAAAACTTTGGTCGTGGTATATTAGTTATTGAAAATACAACTGTATTTTGTGTAGACCTTTTATGACTATGGTTATGTATGAAATGAATTATGATTTCATATCTTGTAATTGAGTTTAAGTTTCAAGTATACACTAATATAACAACAGTATTTAGATATCCTGTATCCAGAAATACTTTTAAAAGCGTTACCTACACATGTAACATCATAGATTTGAAATATATAAAACTAAAACTGATAAGACTACAAGAAAAAAAATTGATAAAATATATTAAAAATCTATAAATCTGTAAGAAATCAACAAATTTAAGCAAGGATAAAGAAGATATAAATAATATACTTAAGATTTATCTGATCGATAGGCCTGTACCCAATAGAGGATATACACATTTAAAATGTTTATTGAAAATTAATAAAAATTGACCCAGCAATAGGCTATGAAGTAAATATAAAATTCCAGAAAGTTGACACATAGAGGTGACATTTATGTAACAAAATCAAATAAAATTAGTAATCCACAGAAAGATAGGCTCTGTGATGTATATGGAGATCAGTTTCTTGTTAGCTGCTCTAGGTTGGCCTCTTCTGGGGCAACTGAGATGATTTGGTTTTGCTCCATATATATTTTTTTCTCCAAGGGACTAACCCAGACATGTTCTCATGGTGATAGTAGAATGCAAGAGTCAGAGGAAAAATGCAATCCTTCTTGAGAGTAGGCTTGGGACTGACACACTATCATTTCTACCTCATTTTATTGGCCAAAGCAAGCCAAAGGGCAAACCCAGATAGGAAATGAGACAGCACGTTTTTATTGAGAGGAGCTAGGAAATCACATGGCAAAGAGTGGATACAGGAAAGGGTGAAGAATTGAGGCCATTAATGCAATCAACCTACCATATGACTGCCTAGAAAAGAGGGGCTAGGCAGAGCTTAGGAACTAGTAAGTGCACAGGCAATGCTTGTAGAAGGAATGAGAGAAAGATTACCTAATATGTACCCTCTCCAAAGTAAGTATTACATAATATGATAGGATGGAAGATTATGGGGAAATACTTTCTCCTATGGGCAAATAATGCTGACATTTTTGTAAAGCTAAAAGAAGAAAAACAACTCCAGGATTTGTTCCAAATTACAGAACACTATCTTGATAAAGCATCAACACATTGGTATTAATATAACTTGTAGTTGCTCTGCTAATGTTTCTCTTTTTCTTTCTGATTTCTACTTTTTTTCTCAAAGAAAAGTGAAGGAACTTTAAACATACTGTGATATTTTAGTTTTTACAGGAGGAAAAACTATTTAAACTGCTTCAGAGTATTTCATGAAGAGTAACGGTTTTTCATCTTTTACACACCTATGACTTTATTAATAATAACATTTTCTCTTTTGGGGGAAATTATATCAACCTTTATCTTGGTTTTCTAATTATTTAATTAAAATCTCTACAGCAAAAGCTTTGCATGTAGTATGGTAAGAATACGGGAAGTACTGAATGTCATCATTAAGTACTGTGAATTGATGAAGAATTTTAATAATAGGCGATGAATATACTATCATATAATAATGGTTTCATTATGTTTCATGTTACTGCCACCTATATATCCTTGATTATTTTTCATTTATGCCATGCCTCAATTCAAAAAGGATTTGAAGTCTTGAATGGCCTTGATTTATTAAAGTATTTTTCAATATTTAGTCCATTGTTTTATTATTAACTACTAATATGCAACACTAGAAAGATGAAAAGAATTGTCATTTATTCCTATGCCATATTGTAGAAAGAAAGAATGCACCAAAGAGTGAGGCCATGAAAAAGAGTTCTAACGGTAATATGAAAACATTTTTAATTAAAATTAGGACTCTGTGCAGGAGAACTGTTAAATTTCATGCCCCCTGAAATATCAAAATAAATGAATTGTACTCTAGTTACATATAAAGAATGCTTTATTTTTAGAAAATTTTTAAACACCCTGCATAAAAGATTAATAGATATAGCCAAATGCATCAGGCAGATGTGGGTATGGTACCTGCTCCAAATGCCAGCTGGGTTTGTAATTACATCTTTGAAGAGGCTGAAGACCTGAATGGCTGCACCGGATATAGTACATGTTATTTCCTGACAGCCAGTGCTACTTATCAGATGTAAACTCTCCTTTAATTAGAGAGGCTATTTCATATATATAGTATGGTTAACATATATATTAAAGAAGATATATTCTTATGTTAAATTAATCATTATCATATAAATTAATACATTTAAGGGGGCTTCAGGATGCCTGACTAGTGGCATCTAGTACTCACCTCCTCCACAAAGAAGAATCAAAACAGTGAGTAGATAATCACACTTAGAATATAACATCTAAGAGAGAACACTGGAATTCAGCAAAGAAGTGACAGAAAACACCTGAGACACAGAAGGAAAGGGAAGCGAGGCAGCCAGTCCAACAGGATTGTCTGGGAGTCCAGAGAGGGTCCCCCATGCAGGGAAAGTGAGAGATCCCCAGCGGTCCACATTCCTACTGTGGACTCTTGCAATCCTAGATGTGGGAGTGCCCCTTGACTCACGTGTGTCCTGAGACTAGTATTGGGAGCTGCTTGGAGTCTGTGAAATGGCATTGCTCCAGAGAGGGAACTCACACTGGGTCCACACATCTCCCAAGACTCAAGTAGCTGTAGCATAGTGCTATACTGAGAGGCTGAACTGCATTCTGCCCTGGGGCCCAAGAGCTCCTGCATTTCCATATCCCTGGAGCCCCACTGACATCCTCCTGTGTCCACCTGAAGTGCTGCAGTGGTGCGATGACAGTTAGACCCAGCAGTGAGGCAGGGTATCCCAGAACTCTAGCCCATAGAGTGTCCTGTACCCCTGGACATGGGCAGTGCAGTATAGTGGGGTGGGGTGGCTTTCCCCAGGACAAAGGGAACCAAAGAGTGCACTTCACAGAGACTGAAAGCTGCCTCCCTGGGCCCACTGCCACTGACAGCAATCCTGCACTCACCAGCAACAGGACTGCCACACATTTGCACATGCCCTGAGGACAAGCTCTCCCACTGTTGCCACAGGGGTCCAAAGTGTGCACTCCCCACAGCCTGAATGCCAGCTGCCTGGGGATGCTGCAGTTGACAGCAAGCACCTCCCCACCCCCAGGAGTAGGGCTGCAGCACACTTGCACATACTCTGAGGACATTCTTTCTCTACCCACCACCACTGCTGCTGTTGCCAACTGAGCATGCTGCCTGGGGATCACCCTGCCTACCAAAGCCTGCACTTGTGTGCACCACTGGGGAGGCCTAAGGACAGGCCCACCTATCCTGGTACCACACATCTCCCAGTGCCTGAGCATACTGTTTGAAGGCCTGGGGATCCCCCTGCTCTGTTGGTTGCCCTAGGCCACCAGAGGTCTGAACAACAGTCCCAGAACACATGCTACTAGTTCCAAAGCACACCATCTGGAGGCCTGGGGATTGGCCTGGGGATTGCCCTGGCCCATCCACCACTGCTGGCATCTGTGTACTTCTCCCAAGAGCCTGAGACAGGCCCACCCAGCCTACCACCACCACCAGTGGCACCCACCAACTTGGAATTGTTCAGCCCAGCCCATTCAGCCATCACCAATACCAGCTCATGCTGCCACTGCTTATGCCATTCATGCTGCCCAGGGACCTGAGGACCCAACCACCTACCCAGCCCACTGCTGTCACCTCCAGCACCCAAACAAGGCACTGGGAGGCCCATGAATTGGCCTGCTTGGATTTGCTAACACTGGTGCCCACATACACCACCTAGGGGCCAAGAACAGGCATGCTTGCAATGCTCAGCCAGCTACCGCCACCACCCAAGAACTGGTCCTCCTGGCATCTCCATTCCCAGCAAAGCTGCACCATAGCCTCCACTAACAACTGCAGCCAAAACTATGGAGGAAATCACAGGCACCACTGATGCTGTTTACAGCTGAAGAACTCATATGGAGACTGCATTACTGCAAACACCCAGAATCAAAGCTAAAATTCCTTACCCAACCAACACTGTAAATACATCTACAGAAAAAGTCTTCCCCTATGAAAGCCAATCCAAAAAATTGGAAGAAGCACCTGTTACACCAAATGGACAGATATCAGGAGCATGAAAAAGCAAGGTTATATGACACCTCCAAAGTAACACAATACTCCAGAAATAGATTCAAATGAAAACAAAATTTATGCGATGCCTAAAAAATTCAAAACTCAAAATAATATTAAAGCTGCTCAGTGAGATACAGGAGAATACAGAAAAATAATACAGAGAAATCAGAAAAACAATTCAGGATATGAATGAGAAATTCACCAAAGAGATAGATATCACACACAAAAAGCACAAATTCTGAAGAATTCAATGAATGAAATAAAAAATACAATTGAGAGCTTCAACAGTAGACTAGTTAAAACAGAAAAAATTTCTAATTTGAAGACAGGTCTTCAGCCAAAAAATAAAAATAAAGAATAAAAAAGAATGAAGAAAGACTATGTGACATATGGGACCCATAAAGCAATCAAATTTTTGAATTTTGGGTGTTTCAGAAAATAAAGGAAGGGTAAGGGCATAAAAAATTTATTTAATGAAACAATACCTAAAAATTCCCAAGGCTAACAAGATATTTAAAGATCCAGATACAGAAAGCTCAGAGAATCCCAAACAGATACAATTCATAAAGGTCTTTTCTATGACACGTCACAGTCGCTTTCAAAAGCAAACACAAAAGGAGAATTCTAAAAACAGCTAGAGAAAAGCATCTAGTCACACATAAGGGAACCCTCATCAGACAAACAGCAAATTTCTCAGCAGAAACCTGAACAGCCAGAAAAGAATGGGATTCTATCTTCAAAGAGCTGAGGAAAAACAAACAAGCAAACCAATAAACAAAGCCTGTCAGCCAAGAATATCATACCCAGCAAAGTAATCTATCATAAATGAAGAAATAAAGTCTTTTTCCAGAGAAGCAAAACCTGAGAATTCTTCACCACTAGACTGGCTCTAAAAAAAATCTTAAGGGAGTCCTACAGCTGGAAGTGAAGGAATGATATGAAAACACAAGAAAGTGCAAAACCCACTGGTAGAACAAACACACAATAAGAAAGAGAAAAGACTCAAATGTTACCATAGCAGAAAACCCCCAAAACTAAAGATAAACAAAAAGAGAGAAAGAAAGGAACAAGTGATATTCAAAACAACCAGAAAACAAGGAATAAAAAGATAGGAATAAGTCTTCATATATCAATAATAACCTTGAATGTAAACTGATTAAATTTTCTACTTACAAGATATAGTCTGGCTTAATGAATAAAAAATCATGATCCAACTACACACTGCCTACAAGAAACTCACTTCACCTGTAAAGACACACATAGACTGAAAATAAAGACATGGAAAACATTATTCCATGCGAACAGAAACCAAAAATGAGCATGAGTAGCTATCCTTAGATAATGCAGACTTTAAGCCAAAACCAGTAAAAAGAGACAAAGAAGGTCATTATATAATGATAAGAGGATCAATTCAGCAAGAAGATAAAACAATTCTAAATATATAAGCAAACAACACCAGAGCACCCAAATATATGAAGCAAATATTATTAATTTAAAAGGAGAGATAGACTCTGATACAATAATAGCTGGGAACTTCAACACTTCACTCTCAGCATTAGACAGATCATCCAGAGAGAAAAATCAACAGATGCATTGAATTTAAACTGCACTTTAGACCAAATGGACCTAACAGACATTTACAGAACATTTTATCAAACAACTGCAGAAAACACATGTTTCTCATCAGCACATGGAACATTCTCCAAGAAAGACCATATGTTAGGACATAAAACAAGTCTCAACAAACTTTTAAAATTCAAAATCATATCAAATATCTTCTCAGACCACAATGGGATAAAATAAATATCAGCGACAAGAGGAACTGCGGAAACTGTACAACTACATGGAAATTAAACAACATAATCCTGAATGACCGCTGGGTCAATGAAAAAATTAACAAGGAAATGAAAACATTTCTTGAAACAAGTGAAAGTAGAAACACAACATACCAAAACTTATGGGATGCAGAAAAAGCAATGCCAAGAGGGAATTTTATAGCAATAAACACCTACATCAAAAAAGAGAAAGATTTCAATTAAGCAACCTAACAATATACCTCAAAGAACTAGAACAGCAAGAATAAACCAAACTCAAAATTAGTAGAAAGAAATAATAAAGATCAGAGCAGAAATAAATGAAATAGAGACAAAAACTCCCACAAAGGATCAACAAAACAAATAGTTGGTTTTTTGAAAAGATAAATAAAGCTGATAAACTTCTAGCTAGACTAACCAGGAAGAAAAGAGAGAAGATCCAAATAAACAAAATCAGAAATAAGAAAGGAGACATTACAACCGATACCAAAGAAATACAAAAAGTCATCAGAGACTGCTATGAAAATACATTAGCAAACTAGAAAACCTAGTGGAACTGGATGAATTCCTAGACATATAGAACCTACCAAGATTGAACCAGGAAGAAATAGAAAACCTGAACAGACCAGCAATGAGACTGAATTAGTAACAAAAAGTCTTGCAACAAGGAAAATTCCATAACTTGACAGCTTCACTGCCAAATTCTATCAAACTTGTAAAGAACTAGTACCAATTCTTCTCAAACTATTCCAAAAAAATTGAGGAAAGAATTCTCCCTAGCTCATTCTATGAGGCCAGCACTGCCCTGATACCAAAAGCAGATGAGGACACAACAAAAAAGGAAAGTTCAGGCCAATATCCCTAATAAACATAAACACAAAAATCCTTCACAAAATATTAGCATAGTGAATCCAATAGCACATCAAAAAATAATATACCATAATCAAGTGGGATTTATCCCAAGGATGCAAGGTTGGGTCAATATATGCAAATTGATAAACGTGATACATCACATCAACAGAATGAAGGAGAAAAGCCCATATGATATTTTCAACAGATGCAAAAAAAGCATTTGATAAAACTCGACATACCTTCATGATAAAAACTCTCAACAAACTAGGCATCAAAAGAACATACCTCAACATAATAAAGGCCACATATTAAAAAAACCACAGCTAACATCATACTGAATAGGGAAAGGCTGAAAGCCTTTCCTCTTAGAACTGGAACAAAACAAGGATGTCTATTTTCACCACTCCTATTGAACATATTACTATAAGTACTCGCCAGATCAATGAGGTAAGAAAAAGAAATAAAAGGCATCCAAATTGGAAAAGAGGAAGTCAAATTGTCCGTCTTTGCAGATGATATGATCTTATATTTAGAAAAACCTAAAGACTCCACAAAAAAAAAAAAAAACTTAGAGCTCATAAAAATATTCAGTAAAGTTGCAGGATACAAAATCAACATACAAAAATCAGTAGTAGTATTATACATCAATAATGAACTACCTGAAAAAAAAATCAAGAAAGCAATCTCATTTACAGGAGCTACCCAGGAATAAATTTAACCAAAGAAGTAAAAGACCTCTACAAAAAACCCTATAAAACATTGATGAAAGAAATTGAAGGTACAAATGGAAAGACATCCTATCATCATGCTTTGAAAAATATGGTTAAAATGAAAATATCACCCCCAAACAATCTACAAATTAAATGCACACACTATTAAAATTCCAATGTCTGTTTTCACATAAAAATTTTTAAAAAATCCAAAAATTTGTTTGGAACTCAAAGAACCGAAATAGCCAAACCAATCCTGACCAAAAGGAACAAAGTTGGAACTATGCTAATACTTGACTTCAAAATATATTACAAGCCTATAGTAACCAAAACAGTATGAGATTTGTATGATTGGTCTAAAAACAGACACATAGACCAATGGAACCAAATAAAGAACCCAGAAATAAATCCACATATTTATAGCCAACTGATTTTTGACAAAGGTGCCAGGAACATATATTGCAAAATGGACACCCTCTTCAATAAATGGTGCTGGGAAAATTGGATATCCATATGCAGAAGAATTAAATTAGACTGCTATCTCATTCCATATACAAAAGTCAACTCAAAATAGATTAAGACCTAAATATAAGACTTGAAACTATAAGACTACTAGAATAAAACATAAGCAAAACACTCCAGGATATTGGTCTAGGGTAAAGAGTTTATGTCTAAGACCTCAAAAGCAAGGCAACAAAAACAAAAATAAACGGGACTGTATTAAACCAAAAAGCTTCTGCACAACAAAAGACATAATCAACAAAGTGAAGAGAAAACCTGTTGAATGGGAGAAAATATTTGCAAACTATTTGCCTAACAAGGGACTAAAATACAGAATAAACAAGAAATTCAAACAACTTAGCCCAAAACAAATAATCCCATTAAAAGTGGGCAAAGGACATGAATAGACATTTCTCAAAAGAAGAAATACAAATGGCCAAAAGGTGTATGAAAAAAATTCTCAATGTCACTGATCAGGAAATGCAATTCAAAACCACAATGAGATATCATCTTACCCCAGCTAAAATGGCTATTATCAAAAAGACCATAAAAAAATTTGCTGGCAAGGATTTAGAGAAAAGGAAATTCTTACACACTTTAGTGGGAATGTAAATTAGTAAAGTCATTATGGAAAATAATATGGAGATTTCTCAAAAAACTAAAAATACAACTACCATATAATCCAGCAATCCTACTCCTGGGTATTTATTCAAAGGAAAGAAAATCAATATATCAAAGAGATACCTGCACTATTCACAATAGCAAAGACATGGAATCCACCTATGTGTTCACCAGTGGATGCATGAATAAAGAAAATAGGTATATACACACAATGGAATACTGTCCAGCCATAAACAAATTAAATCCTGTTCTTTGCAGCAACATGGAAGGAACTGTAGATATTATGTCAACTGAAATAAGCCAGGCGCAGAAAGACAAATATCACATGTTCTCAGTCACATGTGGGAGCTATAAAAGTAAATCTCATGCAGGTAGAGAGTAGGATGATAGTTACCAGAAGCTGGGAAGGGTGTGATTTGGGGAGGAGCATGAAGAGAGGTTGGTTAGTGGGTACAAACATATAGTTAGATAGAAGGAATAAGTTCCAATGTTCTATAGCAGAGCAGGGTCACTACACTTAACAATGTATTATATATTTCAAAATAGCTAGGCGAGAGGTCTTGAAATGTTCCCAGCACATAGAAATGATCACTACACATTCTATGCATATAACAAAATATCACATGTACCCTGTAAATATGTACAAATACTATGTATCAATAAAAAATGCAGTTAGAAGAAAAAAGATCTAGTGTTTGGTAGCACAATTGGGCTACTATAGTTCACAATAATTTATTACAGATTTCAAAATAGCTAGAAGATTTGGAATGTTCCCAATTCACAGAAATGATAAGTGTTTGAGGTGATAGATATCCCAATTATCCCTATTTATTACACATTGCATGCTATCAATATATCAAATGTACTCCATAAGTGAGATTTGTGAACTAATTTCAAGAGGTGAAGGAGTCCACATGGGTAGAACTGAAAAGAGATTGCAGTGTGGGTCTGAGCTGCAGTGCACTCACAGAGCACTCCTTCCCCCACAGGAAAGCCACACTCTCGGCCCAGGGCAGAATCCTGGACAGGGAAGCTCCCAGCCCACAGAGCAAGTGCTGATGAGCTCTCCTAGTATGAGCTCCTGCCTGTGGCCAGACACTAGAACAAGCTCTCAGGCAGGATAGGAGGGAGAAGAGTAAAACCTACTCCCAACAGCCAGACTGTGAATCCCAGACACCCCCTCCAACATAAGACCCTTATCCTAAGTGAAGTATCTCAAAAATGGAAAAACAAATACCACCCGTACTCTCTAATAATTGAGAACTAATTTATGGGCACACGTTAACACAGAGAGAAGTAAAAGTCACTGGAAATCAAGAATAGTGGAGGGGATAGGAGCAGAGGGGTAAAAATTTACCCTAACGGGTACAATGAACCCTATTTGGGTGATGGGCACACTTACCCTAACTTAAGCATTATAAAAACAATCTATGTAACAAAAACATTTGTATCACCTTAATATTTTGAAATAAAAAAAGATTATGAGTTGTAGATCTACAGTAAATTAAAGGCCAAAAGATGACATGATTTATGTCTGCAAAATGTGTCTAAGTCAGTCACTTTTTAATGAAAACGCAAGTGAGAAAAAGTTTAAGCACTGGAGTGGTCTCCCTTCTGTCACGGGTCATCCTCCCCCAGTGTATTTGAAAAAGAAAGAAGGTTTGTCTCACATGCATTCTTCTGTTATCCCCATGACAGCTCTCCCCTGACTGCTATAACACTTATCTCTGTGGTTGGTCACTTTATGCTTCCCTGATGGAGTTGACATAAAATTCCAATCCTGTCTGTCTGTGACCCGATATTGTTTCTGCCATGCCAACCTCAGTAGAAATACGAAGATGGCCCCATTTCTCTCACAACCCTGGAAATTCATCCTTTACATATTGAAACCTCCACTTTACTAAAAGATTGAAGTCCTATTTATTTATTTTTGTTTTTGTTGCATTTGCTTTCAGGGCCTTAGTCATGAATTCTTTGTCTAGGCAAATATCCATAAGAGTTTTCCTAGTTTTTCTTCTAGAATTTTTATGGTTTTAGGTCTTACATATAAGTCTTTAATCAATCTTAAGTTAATTTTTGTATATGGTGAGAGATAGGGATCCAGTTTCATTCTTCTGCATGTGACTATCCATATTTTCCCAGCACCATTTATTGAATAGTGCTTCCTTTCCCCAGTGTATTCTTTTGTCTCCTTTGTCAAAGATCAATTGGTTGTACGTATTTGGCTTTATTTCTGGGTTCTCTATTCTGTTCCATTGATCTATGTGTCTACTTTTTTTCCTAGTATCATGCTGTTTTGTTTACTATAGCCTTGTAATATAATTTGAAGTTTGGTAATGTGATGCCTCTGGATTTCTTCTTTTTGCTTAAGATTGCTTTAGCTATTTGGGCTCTTTTTTGGTACCATATGAATTTTAGGATTGTTTTTCCTAATTCTGTGAAAAATGACATTGGTATTTTAATAGGAATTATATTGAGAAATTTTGTCCTTAATTTTTCAGCACAAATTTCTACCCCTCTTAAGGAGGTTCCAGTTCCTTACCTTCTGAGGGATATGACCACCTTCTCAAGTCCTATAGCTCATTCATTCTCCCAAATTGAATTCCTGAGTAGAGAATAATAATACTTCAAGGTGCTTCAGTAGGAGAGGATAGTAAGCACTTGCATCCCATTCTCAGGAGATCAGTCTAGTGTGGATTTTAATAGCCAAAGTCTGGCCTGCTCCAAGTCTTTAGGTAAAGGTGTGCTTTCTTGGTCTTCCCCAAACACTCTGAGTGTGTGTGTGTGTGTGTGTGTGTGTGTATATATACACACACACACACACACACTGTAATTACGTATATACAAAAAACCACATAATTCTCATAATATGAATATAAAAAATAGTTTTCCATAAATGAAACATTTTCCCAATGAATATAATATATCATATTGTTAAACTGAGTGAAGTCAATTTCCCTTTACTTTTCTTTCCAGATGATGCATAGAGCACTGTTTGTCAAAGTGTGATTTGGAAACCCCTGGAGGCCCACTAGGTCAAAACAACTTTAGGTGTTTTTTTTTTTAATTCCTCCTAGTGAATCATTGAAAACTCAAAACTATTTTAAAATAATAACAAAGATGTTATTTGCCTTTTTAACTCTCATCCTTTGGTAAGTGTACTGTGGAATTTTCCATAGGCTTAATAATCTCCATTGCCATCATCATTCTGATGGCTAATGGAATATGTGATTGTGTATCCTTGTGTCTCTAAGATTTTCTAAAGTAAGCTCTTGGGGTCTTTCTTAATTTTTAAGAGTGTAAAGAGGTCTTGAAACCAAAACTTTTGGCAACTAATGGCGTAGAGGATTACAGACACAAAATCATTTCTACTCCTTTAAGCCACAGAATGATCCATTTCTGATGGACTTTCTTCAAGCATATCACAAATGCTGAGAATTTTCAAATCACAACTTTTCTTTGCATCAAGCATGTCAAATATCTGGCCAGGGTGTTTTCCCACACAAATCTCTCTAAGCAGAAGGCCGGCAGTGTCATTTCTTTTTGGCCCTGAATTTGTATTTTTATTTACCTCCTAATTCAAAAATAGATTTTTTCCTTCTATGAGATACATATGTGTATACATATTTATATATATTTACTATGTGTGCAGTTTTATATTATATATATATAGTTTTAAACTAAAGTCTTATTGTTATTAAACTAACCATTCTTATAGTAGACTATATACAAGAAATTGAGGAATTTCTGCAGATATTGTCATCTCTATAATAGACAAGCATTTATATTTCATGAAATGATAGTTGGTCTAAGTAAAAGCCAACATAGCTCTTAAACTTATTATAGAAGAAAATAGAAACTCAAATGAAAGAAACCTGATTTTAAATGTAATTTTTTTCATCCAAAATGAGCTATAATAGGTAGCTACTGAAAAACTATCAGGGCTATCATTTGCCATGTACTTTGAAAGTAAACAACCAGTCAACATTGACCATTCAATTATAGTTTAATAGTCAAAAACATAGCTCCACATTTTAGTTTTGGATTTCCATTGGACTCCTTATGCTTTAGCAACCATTATAAAAAGCTAGAAGGAAAAAAATGTAGAACTATATCAACAAGCTAAAATTCATCTGTAAAGTTGATTTCTGGTATTTCTATCCCACATGGCTTCTGTGTGTACCAAAAGGTTTCCTGTTATTTACTTAGAAAGCACTTCTCTCCTTGACTACAGGAGCTACCAATTATTTTATCCCAGATCTTCAGAGGCAAAGCACAACTGAAGAGCCTATAAAACTCAGCTTCTTATTCACAGACTCTTTACCACTGTAAAAGTTGCCGCCTGGTGCCGGATGTACTTAGGAACTGTTAAAAGTGGGTCACAACCAAAAAATAATGGGTCAATACAAAAATATTTAGGAAGTATGAAATAATAATTGATCTCTTTATAAAAGACTACTTCACACATAATTTTAAAGCCAACTTTGTTTTATGATCATTCAAGCATCATAAAACTTAGTTGAATGCTACTTCAAAGCCTTTTTCACTGGCTTTTCATTTTGTTAGTGTTAATACACAGAATAGAAATAGCAGGCATGATTTAGAACTTAGAACCTACAGTTCCCAAAGTTCTCAAGTGCCTATATCTTGGAGAAAGAACAGAAATATCAGACATATCCTACTGTGTACATTTTACTTCAGTGCAATAGCGAAAATAAAGGACGTTTCTATATGTAACTGCATCGTGAAATGGTCTCAGTCTCTATTGTTGTCACTGATGTATTTCAGAGTGCCAGCCAAGCCTAAACCCTATTCTTTAGAATTACACTTTCATACACATTCTCTGTAGAACTGTTGAGCCTATGTGTTCAAGTTCATGCCTTCCTGGTCACACTTGAATGGACCATAGATAAACATCTGACCTAGAATGTTTTATAAGTGGGGCTGGGTCAATCATATATTTTACTTCAAGAATTTTAGCTAAGGGGTCAGGTGGGCTAACAAATGAAAATATCAAACTTAAGTTAGCCAATTATCAACTCAAGATAGTGTCAGAGTCAGAGATTCCTATGGTATCATTTAAAGAAACACATCTCCTGTACCTGGAGAATTAACCAGGCTCAATAACAGGCTGAGGATGTGATTGAAGGGAAGCGGAACTACAGAGAAGTCTGATCACAGGATGCAAATCTCCAGTGTCAGAGTTAAGGCCCTCATTGGTGGACTCCTGAGACCTGGAATGGGAATATTTATGTGGGTATGCTTGAGAACATTGAATAAAACCTTCTAAGTAAGCTTTATAATACTTGAACACCCATGGTGTTCTAAACCCTCTTAAAATGCAGGATTGGCCTCTCCCCATATCTAGAGTGTATGCAGATGCCTCAGTTGAGGCACATGTCTTATAAGAGAATATTTGCACTCCTCAAAATCCATACACCTTTCCTCCTCGCTAATAGACCTATAACTAGGATCAAGCTTTAGCATTGACTAGCTGAGAAAGCACTGACCCTATCAAAAGATAAAGGAATCATTCCCATGAGGATCTGCAGGACCTGGCAAATAGATTCCAGCCAAGAACTGAGAGAACATGCCTGACAATGATGCCTGAGGATGCTAAGCCAGAGGGCAGAATATATAGCTAAATAATGGAAAGTTTTCTGATTGGGAATGTTGTCTGATGACCTAAATACAAAGCACTTACAACATCTCCTGAAGGGGGTCCTAATGAGGTAAATGTGCTAGAACTGCCTTGGCATTGTTGGCAAAAGGAATGGAGGGATTACAGATGTAGCAGGATAGAACGGATGTATTATATAAGACTCAAAAACATATCATATGACTACATTCACCAGAGCACTCCCTTCACTAACACATAAAGAAATGTGCTAGTGAAAAGGTCACGATGCCTCAGTAGTGGCTGTCCTCTGCTGCATAGGACTGATGACAGGGATGGTGTTATGGAACTGGAATTCCTAATGACAATTGGGATGAGAGAATTCTGGAATAGAAGAGAAAAAGGAGCAGTACTTAACCTTAAGAGTCAAGTTTGATGGAATTACCATAGCTGGCAGCAAGGCCAGAATGCTAACTATGCTAGCGAGGGGACATTGGCCCACAGGAGTCCGTGATGATGGCTAACAACAGAAGCAAGACACATGGGAAACCAAGAGCATTGCTGCTTGATATAAATTATCATTCTCCCAATGGAAAGAATCACAACCCCTTACTTTCTCAGTTTCTGATCCTGAGCAAATTCCCAGAACAAGTGTCCACTGGTTGAAGGAGAGGATTACAGCTTAAGGATCGACTGCACAATACTAAAGAACGTGTGCACAACTGATCGATAGCCATTTAAGAAGTAACTGAGCACTGGGGAAAGTGTCTAGATCTTTCCAGGGCTTTTGTATATAGCACCTGATCTACCATTGATATTAAAGAGCCGCAAATGCTTTTATAGCCCAATAATTATTTTAGGGACATATGGAGGCCAGATAATAAATTCCTGACCCAGGTCCATCTCATAGTGAGCTCAGTGGGCCCAAAAATCCACCTGGTGGTCATTTGCTAAATGCCTGATCAGGATGAACACACGTAGGGGCTGACGGAACCCTCATATTCATTCCTTGTCTGTGGTTTAAGAGGTATTGTAGTAGGATATTCCAAATGGAGACTTCCAAAGCAGCAACCTCTGATCAAGATAATCAAAATAATATACATCCTTTTGGGTAAAAAAGCAAAGACAAATGCACTCTCAATAACTTCAAGGGCTTAGCTATGTTATGACATCCCCTTCAAAGTGAAGAGCACCTCATACCAGCCATCACTGAGAGAGAGGCACAGAGCTTGGCATCTGCTTCAGGTATTGAAGGCAGTCTATATCCCTTGAGAATACTACTACAATCTATTTTCACTGCCAGTTTTGAGAGGGACCCAGAAAAATAGAAGGCTGCTTGGGTCACATGACCTAGAAGTTTCCACAGTGGTAGACATGTGCGATCAATGAAAATGCCATGTGGACTCTCTGGCATGCCACAATAGGACATTCATAGCGTAGGCTTTTAGGACTTTGAAGAAAGGCTATGACTTCAGAAAACAGTTCCTGGCATGCTATTTGGCTCCAGTAGAGACTGAGCAGCTGATCACGAGACATCAAATGCTGTGCACCATAGGTAGCAGTTGTGAGCTGTGAGCTGTCCAATCTACAAAGTTTATACTCTTGAGTGGGCACAGCAACTATCCATTATATGATAGGAGTAGGGCATTTGGATCAGGCTTTACAAGGTCCTGAGGACAAAGGTACGTTATAGATTTATCTCAGACCTCCCCCTCCCTCATGTCATCTACCCTGGTTGTACTAATGACTCTTCTATTGTCTTCTACCTATGACCTCACGAGGGTAGGGAGTGAGAGGTCCCTAATGACTAGTTGAAAAGAGGAAGAGGAAAACAGGGCTCTTTCAAAGATCGGTCAACTCTATACTTTGGTGCTGGCCAAACATGGATTGCGGCTGCACTACAGCCCCACTCACGGGCGGCACTCAAAGAGAATGCGTGTTTGTGTGTGGATGAGGGAGGTGGGTATTTTCCAGAGGGCAGAACTTAGATTTCTCTTGTTGCTTGCTTTATATGTAAAGGCAGGAGAAGCTTGAGGTAAGAATGTCTATGGATTCCTAAGAAATTGAGAAGAATTTGGCTGGATGATCTGAGGGCTGGAAGGAATATTGGAAAGTGAGGGATAAGTTGGTCTGATAAGAGGATATACCTGTTCTAAACTTTCTCTATTGGATTGATTTTACTTTTCTCATTGATTTATAGAATTGCATATTTGTATATCTTAAATATGAGTCTTGTATTGTAATATGTACTGCAAATATCTTTTTCTACTGAGTGGTGTGCCATTTCACTCAACTAGTTGTTTAATTTTATCAATGGGAATCCTTAATTTTAATGTAGTATGATATATCAAGTTTCTATTTTCCTTTAAAATTTGTACTTTCATGTACTGTTTAATAAATCTTTCCCTACCCCCAATGTCAAGGAAAAAATTTCTTTTGTTTTTGTCCAGAAGGTTTAGTAAATCTTTCACATTTAGGTCTACATAACATCTGGAGTTACTTTTTATGTATGCTGTGCAATAAGGGGGAGGGCTTATTTAAATATGGACATCTAACTAATCCAGTACCACTTATTAAAGCACCCTTTCCCCCACTGCACTGTAATGTAAACTTTGTCACAAAGGAAGTGACCATGTAAGTGTTGGGCTTGTTTCTGGACTCTCCAACAGATTCCATTGGTCTGTCTTTTCTTGAGATTATAGCAAGGTGTTTTAATAATTTTATACTTATAATAGTTCTTGACATTAAGGTCTCCAGCATCATTGTGGCTGTTTCTTCTTCTTTTCCTCTTCCTCCTCCTCCTTTTCTTCCTTCCTCAGGTACCAAATCTATTTTTTGTTGTTCAGATTTGATATCAATTCTGGAATAAATTTGTGAATTACAATAAACTACTGTTTTTATTGGATTTCATTGAATCTATAGATCAATTTGGAGAGAACTGACATCTTTGCAAAACTGAGTCTTCTAATATATGAACAGAATATATCTTTTATATTTAAATCTTTTAAACTTTCTCTTATTAATGTTTTGGTAGTGTCAGTATAGAGCCTTGCACATCTTTTGTTAGGTTTGTTGTTAAGTATATTATTAAATAGCAATTATCTTTTAAAATTCTATTTTGTATTTGTTGCTGACAGAGAGAAATAAAATTGATTTACATATATAGATCTGGGTCATCTCAAGTTCTGTCTCCATTGATTTCTCCTTCTCTTCAAAATAGGTTACATCCTTACGTTTTTTGTGTTCTGGGTAATTTTGTATGCTATCTTGCATATTATGTAGATTGTATTTTGAAGACTTTCAGTGCTGTTACAATCTTCCAAAGAGTAATGTTTTGTTTTAGCAGGCAATTAACCTGGTTGTATATAAGCAGCAAATCTGTTTCGTGGGCAGCAACTCAAATTCCAATTCAGTTCTTTCAAGCTTAGCTAGGCTGTTTTGAATCCTTTCTGCGCACCTTTGTTTCAGGTATCAGCCAACTCAGGTATCAGAGTTTAGGGCAAAGTTTATACACAAAATTTTGATCTTCCCTTCCTTAGTTATATTTCTTTCCAATAATTTTGGTAGCCGTGGACTCTGCTCTGTGGTTCTTCTGGTTTTCTAGTAAAGTTTTAGCCATGCCACCTAGTACAGACTAGGGCCTGCCCTCAGGCTAGAAACTGAAAATGGAAAATGCACTCATTGCTGTTTCTTTCTTTCCACATCTTTTAGTCTTTCTTGAGTCTTTTCAGGTAGTTGTGGAATGATCTTGTCCACAGTTAATAGCTGTTATTGAGGAATGGATGGAGGATTAGTCGAATAGAAGCTTCCTCATCCTATTTCAGTTGTTGTAAAGTTAAATTGGCTCGTTTGACTTTCAAGTTTTTTCTCTTGGTCTACTTTTTGTATATTTTGGACAATTTTTGATTGAATTTCAGACCCTGTATATGAAAACATTTAAAGGCTCTGAATGTTATTTCCTTCAGAAAGGGATTACCCTATCCTTTGATAATTAATAGAATGAGGGAAGATCACCTTAATCAGGGATTAGGCTGATGGGGCTGGATTTTACTATTGTAAACTTCTGACTTCCTATTCCTAGGATGTTGCTCTTCAGGATTCCCAACTAAGAGCATGTGGTACTTCCTAGAGCCTCTCTTCCTTGGCTGATCCTAAACTCCAATTTTTCCCTCCTTAGCACTGCGTGAAAATAATGAAACCCTCCACTCTGCTTTTCAGAAGCTTTCTGCTTAATATCTAAGCCTCTTACCCAGTGTAGTTCAAGAATTTGGCCAGTTTGCCAACATTAAAGGATACCCTTGTCTGTTCCACATTTCTTTCCAGGATTTTGGCCCCTCAAACCTTTGGAGTCTGGCAGATGTAAATTTCATGTGTCATCTCTCCAACACCATAGAATTGCCTGAAGTTCTCCTGCTTTCTCTGCTTCTCAGCTAGGGTTTTATTTGCGGCTTCCTGCTTTGTACAAATAGTCGACAAAAGTACCTAGAGGTAAAGTAGCATTCTTTGCTTAGCATCATTTTTGTGTGTGTAGGGATGATAGAAGCCTTGCAAGTTCTTGTTGGCAGGCAGTTCTCTGATCTTATAAAATGCTAACAGAATGTGTTTTGTGTATGTGTGTGTGTGTGTGTGTGTGTTTGTTTGTGTTGGTCTGCAGCAAACTACTCCATCATACCTAGAAGTGAAAAAGTTTTCAATATATTCTTTTGAATAAATGGATGAAAATCCTTCAAAAAAATCTTTCACTGTATGTTGCCCTATATATTGCACTGTGCTGTTCACTATTCAAAGAAAAAAAAATCACACTGAAAATTCATTTCCCAGTTGAACAGAAAAAAAAGCATGTAAAAAATTGTGTATGTAAATCATGCAAATAGATCAACTTCCAAATTTCACTTGTACATTACAGATGCATCACTACAGGTGTGTTCTTACATACGTAAATTTAAAAAGAGGAGACAAAGAAAACATAGCCACACAGGCAAGTATGGGGAGACACAGTTCAAAAGACACACTGTGTGAGAAAGAATTTCAAGAGTTTTTGTTGCTGTCTTTGCTTTTTTTTAGTGTTTATCAATTGCAAGAAACTACAGGGTATAAGTATATGGACGGTCTAAGGAGGCTTCTAAAGAAACTAGGACTTTTGTTCATATAGTGCAATAAGAACTAGTCCAATCTTTTGGAAAGCAGATAACAAAATGGTTAAGAAAAATGATGTAGCTATTTGGCAAAAAATAAGATAAACCAGATGTTCCTTTTCTCTACACACTTGTAGAACATATCTATTTATAAAAGCCCTCTTAATAAGAGAAAAAGTTTAAAAGGGCAAAATTAAAAAAAGAGGGTCTGTTGGCTGACTTTTTGAATGCTGAATGTTCACAAAACCCAGTTCAGTTTTATTATGTACAGAATTTATATATCCTATCTGTAATTCTACAGAATTACATATAATTTGCATGTTTAATATAATAAACAAGTTTTAAAGTAAATACCAGTAAAAGTCATACTCCATTCTTCTTACATTTCCATTTCCCTCTCAACATAAAAACAATTTTAAAAGTGAAATATCCCCATGTACCTTTTCCCCTGTGTGCATCTATGTGTTTACGTCTCTGTATGTATGTGTACACATGTACATAGATAGACATATATTTTCTTAAGTAACAATTCTATATTTTTCCAAATCTTGCCCTGTTCATTTAATGTTCTATATCAACAAGAAAAAATCAAACAACCCTATTAAAAAATGGGCAAAGGACATGAACAGAAACTTTTCCAAAGAAGACAGAATAATGGCCAGCAAACATATAAAAAAGTGCTCAACTTCTCTAATCATCAGGGAAATGCAAATCAAAACCACAATGAGATATCACTTAACTCCAGTGAGATTGGCTCATATCAAAAAATCCCCAAATAACAAATGTTGGCGGGGATGTGGACAGATAGGAACACTCATACACTGCTGGTGGGACTGCAAATTAGTACAACCTCTATGGAAAGTAATATGGAGATACCTCAAAGAATTAAAAGTAGAATTACCATTTGACCCAGTAATCCCACTACTGGGTATTTACCCAAAGGAAAAAAAGACATTTTATAATAAAGACATCTGCTCACGAATGTTTATAGCAGCACAATTCACAATTGCAAAGGTGTGGAAACAACCCAGGTGCCCATCAATACACGAGTGGATCAATAAAATGTAGTATATGTATACCATGGAGTATTACTCAGCAATAAGGAACAACAGTGAATTAACACATCTGGTATTATCCTGGTTGGAGCTAGAACCCATTCTTCGAAGCGAAGTGTCACAGGATTGGAAAAACAAGCACCACTGGTACTCACCATCAAACTGGTACTAACTGATGAACACTTACATCACACAGGGCAATAATATTCATCTGAGGGCGGGCGGGGGGGAGGGGGGTGGAAGGGATGGGAAAAACTCTCACTAAATGGATGCAGGGAGCACAGTTTGGGGGATGACCACGGTTGTGGCTCTGACATGGGCAGAACAGGGGCAATGTGTATGGCCAAAGTGTTGTACCCCAATGATTTTCTGAAATTAAAAAAATAAAAAAAAAAAAGATCTCATTCTCTATCATGTTTAGTATGGTGGTACCACATTTTTCTTTAAGTAATTTCCCAATCAATTGACATATTTTATTATATTTCTATATTTTTGCCTTTACATAAAGTTGCAAGAAATATCTTTGGATATTAAACATTTTTTATTTTTATTGTTTTACTTTTCTAATTTTTTCTTACAAACCCTTGTGTCCAGAGCTGACTATCAAAAGATTGCAGCGAGGGAGCTACTTTGCTATACACGGAAACTCCAAACCAGAATCCGGCTGTCTACAAATGGTTGAGCACCAGTTTCCACATGAACGTGCGTTACCTGACAGGCGAGGGGGTGACCACCTTTCTGGCAGTGCCCCGTTTCCTAGAACAAGGGGCACTCCATGCCAGACCCCGGTCCTAGCATACAATGGGGCACGCGGATGCACGCAGGTAGTATTAAACTTTTGACAAAGGTTTGACCATATCTGAAGGACAGATTTTTAAAAATATGAATATTTCATAATGTTTGCTGAGATATTTTACAAATTTATGTTCCTACCACAGTGTCTATAAGTGTCTGATCACACCCTAACATTAGATATTATAAGAATTTTTAATCAAGTAATGGTTATATCTCAGTGTTGTTTAATTTTATTTTATACTTCCCTGATTTGTTGTTGATTTCTAGCTCTTTAATATTATGACTATTAACCCTTCATTATTAAGGCTGCAAATATTTTCTTCAAGCCTATTTTCTAAATTTGGCAGATGATGTCTTTTGCCTACCTGCTGGTCATTTTTCAATTTTAGTTTTTGTCTCTGTATTAAACATCTTAACTACATTTTTCAAAGTCTCTGGATCCTCAATTATTTTATTATCTACTTGGTATTTTTTTTCCTAAAAAAATGTATTGATGCATCCTACAATGATTGCTGATTTCTCGAATTCTTCTTGAAATTTTAGTTATATTTTGCTTTATGAATTACAAAGCTCTTTTAGGTGCAAAAGTGTTCATGACAATTATAACTTTTTGGTAGCTTTGACTCTGTTTCAATGAATGCTTTTTGCATAAAAATTTCTACTTTTTCTGTTTTATGTTTGCATTTCTTGATTTATATGCATAACAACTTGTGCTCATTTTGGTTTTAGATGTTTCTCTTATATGCAGTATGTGTATGTGTGTGTATATATATATGTGTGTGTATATATATACACATATGCCTTTTAGAAACTAAACCTAAAAGCCTCTGTCCTTCATAGTTCCCCATTACACTTTTTCTGATGATTGATACATTTATTTTTGCTATCTTGTTTGATGTCTTTTATTTTATTTATTGTCGTTGCCTACCTTCTCTAATATTTGAAGATTATTTGAGTCATTAAAGTTGTTATAAATGTTTTATTTCAATGCATTCAACTTCTATTTATCTAAATGTTTCCTTTCAGTTTTAACAAATTATTTTTATTAATTTTTAAAATTAACCACTAAAACCCAGTTTAAAAGTTCTTCTTAACATAGTCATGTTTAAAGACTCTTTTTGGTGATGCCTGGAGTTCCCAGTTATAACTTACTGGTCTAATGGAGAATTTGCAAAGCTTTGGATAATGCAGTTAGGTTAGATCACTGAGAATCCAAACTAATGACTCAGTCTTAGCATACTGGAGGTATGAAGTGCTAGAATGAGTTTGTGAGAGAGCCAGAGACAGAAAGTTAGGGCCAGATGTAAGCAAAACTGTTCCCATTCTCCCTCTCCTCCTATTCACAGATACCACAAACACCCAGTGTTCTAACACTTTCCTTCCTTTTTCCCATAAAAACTGTGCAGCCATAAAAGTTCCTGAACTCATCTGTATTAAACAGAAAATGAGTGAAGACAATTGAAAGTGTTCCACAATGTTATTGGTATTTTAAAGGAATCCAGATAAAAAATGAAGCTCTAATATGTGGAATTTCAGATATTATCCAGTTGGTAGAAACGGAATTTTTTAGCAGGACAGACTTTTCATTTGCTTCAGAAATCACAATGTCAACTACTCTACTAACATAAATAAAAATAAAACATTTTATCTAGAAAATCAGTATGACAATATATAACACAAAGGTAAATATATATATTTACATTTGGTAATGCAAACTATAGGCAAATAGAACTGTAGGCAAATATATATTTTTGGTAAATATAATAACAACAATCATTTTCTCTGGCATTATACTAGTTAGGTTTTAATCCTGGTTCTCTGAGTTAATGTTTTTGTGACCTGGGTTTGTAACTCCTCTGTGCTTCATTTTCCTCATCTGTAAAATAAATAAGATAACAGCATATAGCACCTACTATGTTGGATTATAATAATTAAATGATGTGCTTCCCTCCCACTTAGATCTATCCAGCTATCTACTAAGCAACCACATACACATACACATCCCTGTATATATTTATCATTTAGCACAGTGCCTGCATGGCGTACCAGAAGTGCTTAATAAACATTAGTTATTTTTATCAAAGAGAACATGGTATTTGGTTTATAGGCCATGATGGCTTCATATAAAAATGAAAGCAAATCTTAACCAAGCAAATATTTCTCAAAAAGAAGCAAAATTCTGAAAGAAATTTATAGATTTCTCAGTGTTCATAATGAACACTGAGTGCCAATGTAAACAAAACCAATTTTAAAGGACTTATACTGATTTCCAGTTTTTAAAAAAGTATGACGATTAAATAAGAAAATTACAAAAGTTGCTTCACATTTGTATTTAAGCATTTTTTACTTCTAAATTGAAAAAACAATTCTTATAAGACCTCTAAATTAAAAAAAATTTAAAAAGCATATGACTACACCAAAATGGTACTTTGCCTGCTTTAATTGCCTTTTCTTTACCAAATATATAATTATGCCTTCTATGTGCCACTTCAGGCACTCTTGACTCAAATTGCATTTGTACAATTCTAGTTCTGACCCCACACCTCCTTGTCTGTATAGTTTTGGGGCTTTTTCCAGTCTTTGGAACAAAGTATTTAATGCATTGATGCTGCAGTTTCCTCAATCAGATGGAATAGATTTATAAAGCCCCTAATTTGCTCCCATGCAGGGGATTATGTCAACTGAACTCACAAATATAGTTCAACCCGTTCTGCAATCTGGAAAGCCTGCTAGCAACATCAGGGACTAGTATATTAAGGTTAAACTGGTCTAGTCCCTACATCAGCCCATAACAAATGCAGCAGCAGCACACGGTTCACATTTCTACATCTACCATCAGAAGAGACATTTTTCTGAGCTTAAAAAAGGGAAAATTGAGTTTTGACCCCTGGTCACAGAGACAAGAACATTCAAAGAATAGATTATAGCTTAAAAGCCATCTCTGAGAATGAGAAAAATCCAGGGTATGATGGCACTGGTATTTGTTGGAATAGTATATATGGTTTTTATGTACTATATACAAATGGAGTCACCGTGGGAAATAGGAGCTATATATACAGAGTTCCTTGGCAGGAAAAGGCAGGGGGAAAAGGTAATAAAGTGTATTCACATTTTCCTTCCCTTCCTCTGTCTCGCCACATCCTTTTATCTGCCTCTATCTTCATATGTTTCCTTTCTCAGCATCTACCTATCTCTCTCTTACATTTTTCTTCATATGTCTTTGGACCCTCACCCTTCACCCACCCGTTTTCTTATGTGTACCAAGCAAGATCGGCAGTATGGAGACATTTCCAATAAACATAAACAAATTATACTTTAGCCAGTGCGTCTGTGATTAGAGATTTCCCAATTCTGTCTCTAAAGTGTACATCAGCTTTGACTTTTCTACCCAAATTCAAGGTCATCATATTGTTTTAGCCTTTTATCATTCCTTTTTCTTGTGTCTTATAATGGAATCCTAATTGACTTGTCTAAAATAACCTTTCTAGCCCAATAAACTTATCTCTCTCTCCCCAAAATACCCCTTTCATAATTCTATTTTGCTCAAGAACAATAGTGGGATACTATTATCTTTTGGATCAAATTTTAAAGGTTTAGTGTTCCCATATCATTTCTAAATTGACCCAGCACACCTCATCTCCATCTGTCACACCAGCTGCCTCCCCATACCCACACTGTTCAATTTCTCTAGATTTTCTATGTTTGCTCAGAACACTTTTATCCCCTCTAATGGCCACTACACTCTATCACTGCACCTAAAGAATCACCTAGTTCAGTCTCTAAGGGACCTTCCAATTACAGCATTCTTTTACTCAAGATTCAAATTATTTTTAGAAACAAGAGGTAGACTTTCTCACATTTATGTCTCCAGTACATATTCTGAAGAACAGAATATTTTTTCTGTAGAAAACCTTAAATATTTGTTAAATTATAAGTTCTATCTCTAAATCTTCTGTAAAGAGGTGTCTTCCTTAACAATTCTAATCATGATAAACATTCTTTGTTCAATATTTTATCTTTGATATTATAATAAATGATAAGACTACCCTATTATTTCATGTTTACCCTATTACATGTTATATCTTTACATTATTTCCCAAGTTTGAATTTAAGCTTTTGGGAGTGACAGTACCTGCTCTGCTGTCTTCTTTACTTCTGTGTAAATGAGTGGGTTTTATTTTTATTGCTTATCTTTATTTATCCAAACTTACATGAATATTTAGTTGTTTTTCTGTTGGATTTCTTTGTTTAATTATTATGGGTACATACTAGTATGTCTTTATAGGGTGTATGTGATGTTTTGATACAGGCATACAACAGGAATTAATCAAATCAGGATAATTGGGGTATCCATCGCCTCAGGCATTTATGATTTCTTTGTGTTTTATGGTTTTCAGCATTTAAACATCCTTAGTGAACATGGGGTGGCCTGATGGATGAATGTGTGCTTAGATAATTGAAAAGTGTCAAATGTTTGTTTTGCTTGCATACCTGCACTTTACCCTTCAGTTTGTCAAAAAGTTAAATAATTTGTCTGGATCCTTTCTTGCAAAACTAAAGTACAGGAATGAGTTGATGCCATTTGGGTATTTCTTTTACAAATTTTTGTCTTGTTTGTTTCTGCTTTTCAACTACTGTGTAAGAAATAAAGTTCCATAAAGGTGGGAGAAATAGGTGAAATTTAAACACTTCTTTTTTCAACTTATGGAAACTTACTCTTTAAAGAAAACTCTACAAATAAATCTGGATATTGTTGCTGCCTATTTTTTTTTAACTTCAGACATTTCCAAATTATTGTCATAGGTCTCGTATTGTTTATCACAGTATAGTAATACTTACTAGATCCTAGCCTAATAAGCCATAAAATTTTAAGCACCTCCAACACAACTTAGATTTTAAATATATAATAATCATAGTTTTCACAAAATGCTTAATATTTTCTAGATTTATATGGATGACTAGAAGAATAAATACCTTCAAAAATTATAAAACATATCTATATTCTTAAAACAAATTTTCCAGTCTCATTCTAGTTTAAAATCGTATTTTTTTAGAGTTTAACTTAGTACACAATACTAATTACACATGCTTATGTGCATCTCCAGATTAAAAGGAAAAGCCAGAAGTTTAATTACTCTAAATGTAATTTTATTTGCACATACCCATTATAAAAAACCAAACATCAGTAAAGAGAAAGTATCCCTTGCCTGTATCTCTACCTCTAACTCAGCTGCCCTCCTACTGCTCTCATTTTGCATATCCAGAGAGAAAATTTTCATAGATTTACACAAATATATTTGTATAAAAACAAATATTTAGTTTATGCTTTAGCTTTTTCATTAAAAAGTAATGCTTGCACACGGTAAAATTAAGACTACAAAAGCATAAACAATCAAACACTGACCTCTTTCTGAAACCAGACTCTGAGTCCCACTTAAAAAAATTATAAGCATGTATATATGTATAACAGCGAGTGTGTGTGTGTGTGTGTGTGTGTGTGTGTGTGTGTGTGATGTGTATATAACAGACGTGGGGAGGTAGACAGTGATAGAGGGGGAATTAGAGTATCCTGGATTAATTTAAGCAAATTGGAACAAATTATATGAATTAGTTTCAGACACTGCATTTTTTCTTTAATGTTGATCTTTCCAAATCAACACACATATTTATAGAATGATGATATTTTTGATTATTTGCCACATAGAAGTTTAAATGCTTGATATCTTCAAATGTATCAATCTTTTAAATGCTACATTTCTGGATTTTGATTTTTCTAAGACTATTTTTAGAGTTTTACGTTCACGCAAAATTGAGAGGAAAACAGGTTTCCTATATGCCCCCTTCCCTTGCACATGTAGTTTCCCCCATTATCCACATCCCTTTACCAGAAGGTACATTTGTCACAACTGATGAACCTACATTGACCCATAATAATCATCCAAAATTTATATTAATAGTTTACATTAGGGTTCGCTGTTGGTGTTACACATTCTATGGGTTTACTACAAATGTATATTTGCGTGTATCCACCATTATAATACCATACAGACTACATTCACTGCCCTAAAATTCCTATGTGCTCTTACTATTTATCCTTTCCTCACACTTAACCTCTAGCAATCCTGATTTTTTTACTGTCTCCATAATTTTTCCTTTTTCAGAACATCAGATAATTGGAATTAGGTAGTATATAGTATATATAGCCTTTTCGTATTGGCTTCTTTAAGTTAGGAACATGCATTTAAGTTTTCTCTATGTCTTTTCATATCTTGACAGCTTTTTTTTAGTGCTAAATAATGTTCCATTTTCTGGATGTACCACAGCTTATCTATCCATTCACCTACTTAAGGACACGTTGGATGCTTCTAAGTTTTGACAATTATGAATAAAGCTGCTATTAACATCCGTGTGCAGGTTGTTGTGTGGACTTAAGTTTTCGACTCCTTTGAGTAGATACCAAGGAGCATGATAGCTGAATCGTATGGTAAGCATATGTTTCGTTCTGTAAGAATCTGTCAAACTGTCTTCCAAAGTGGCTGTACCATTTTGCATTCCCATCAGCAAAGAATGAGAGTTTCTGTTGTTCCACATCCTCACCAGCATTTGATGTTGTCAGTGTTCTGAATTTTGACCATTCTAATGGCTATGTGGAGGTATCTCAGTGTTGTTTCAATTTGCATTTCCCTGATGACATACAGTGTGGAGCATCCTTTCATGTGCTTGTTTGTGCTCTATACATCTACTTTGGCGAGGTGTCTGTTAAGGTCTTTTGGCCATTTTTTAATCAGGTTGTTTTCTTACTGTTGAGTTGGTTTTACATCTTTAAGAATGTCTTTCTCAATCCAAGATTATTAAAAATTCCATATTTAATCCTGGAATTTTAATACTCTTACATTTTAAAAATTTCATAGTATACATGAATTTCAGTGTGTAGAAATTATAATTTTACTTTTCTTGACTCAACTTATGAATCCCTATTCCCATTTGGTTGGTAGGAAACCCAATCTCAGTCTTTCTTTTTTTGTGTCCCTGGAATTCTCAAAGGTTCTAGGGGCTCTTATAATGCCAAAGTTTGGGAACAGCCCATGTCATCATTGATCCATTTGTTCACTCAAGGTTCTCTTCCCATCATCACAGCCCCACAGAAATCACAGCTTACAAAATGCCATGCTGAGGACACAGGAATCTTTTGTTTTAAAACTACTCATGACCTCATCTCCTAGGTGCATTCTCCAGACATTTCCTCTGCTCTCTTGCTGCCTTATTAAGGGCATGGTAGGAAAGCCTGCATAGGCATCTCTCTCATGTCTTTCCTTGACCCTACTTCTCTCAGTGCCGAAGAATTTTTCGGCTTGAAAAGACCTGCACCCTGATTCTGTCTCAGATATCTTATCAATCCCATTTCAAAGCTCAAGTTTTTTTTTAAACAAAGCCAGAATTTTTTCTTGACCCAGCTATATCCTTCTCTTAGGCAATGAGCAGGAAGGCTCACTAAATACTTAAATGGGGCAAGAGAAAAGGGTGAAATGTAAGTAGAAAAAAATACATAGAGAGCTGGATATTTAGTTATAAAGCAATGGAACTTAACTCTAGCTAAATTAAGCAGAAAAAATTTATTAAAAGGATGTTATGTAACTCCCAAACTCCAGAAAACCTAAAAGACCTAGAAAGAAAAGTCTACAATGTCTACAATGTCTAAAATCAGGCCAGGGTCTTAGACCACTATCAATATCACTGCTGCCTCCACTAAGCCCAGACTCCACAGCTTATACTGCCAATTCCTGGCCACTGGGTATCACCATCAGAGCTGCTGTGTCATTTCCATTGTTGAAAAATGGAAATCGCTGCCACAACCACTCCATGTGGTTGATGGTAATGAAAATCTGCTGGCTGAATTGCCTCTGTACTTCACAAGCTATTGACTGAAAGTATGTTTTTTGGTGATTGATTAGTGGAGTTTAAGTCATGGGCCATCAGTAGAAAGGAAACTGTCAAGGATGGTATTTGGCATTGTCAGTTTTCATAGAGTGCAGTAGCATCTGACACACAAAGTGAGGAGTTGCCCAAACATAAGATGAAGAATTATATGATTGGTACTCCCTAAAATGATAAATGTCCACTACAGTCCCTCACCTTTGACTCCCCAAAATAAGTATGCTTATTCATGTGTCCAAGCAAAAGAAAACAAAAAACATACCTTGTCCTGCCTAACTTAAATAGCCTTTTTCCAACAGCAACAAAACTGCATACAGCCACTCCCTAAAAGGTGTATCATTGAAATATCATCAATTACTGCCTCAAGATCCAAGCCCAGGATCTCTGGGAGACATATATTTCTCCTATGGTTCCATAATACTCACATGTGATTATTCCACAATATATAAAAAATGTAATAAATTTTACCACTACCATATTCTATAGGAATAAATGTAAATTAATATAGCAAGGAAGAAAACATGAGTATCTTTAACTGATACAGAGATCTTTTGGAGTACTTATGATTTCCTTCCTCTACCACCTCTTATATAATCTTTTGCTTCAGCCAGCACCTCAGCTGATTAGGGTTCTATATGTGGTCTGGATATCCAACCATCATTGGTGAGCAATCTGAGCACTTGCTGGTCCTGCCTGTGGTTGCTGTGGTCTCCGTTAACTTTTACTACCTGATCTACAGAGTGTAGGAGGCACTTCAGGCTATGCCCTGGTTTGATTTACACTTTCCCCTGCAAGTAGAATTCAAATGCCTTTTGATTGTCAGGCTTAATAACCTCAGTCAACAATATATATCCCCTTTTCATCTATTATTGTGCTGTAAGATCCTGAAACGGTCAAATGGTTGTATTTACTTCTAATTCAATGGAAACATTTTGCAGTCTCCTGGTGGAAGCATTCTTTTTCAGGGGGTGATAAGACATCTAAACCAGTAGAGCCCAAGTCACAAGACAAATTTTGCAAGTGGGTCAATAGGTAGAACTGTGAGAAGCAACATCCCCACTTCCTCACCTTCGATCCCTGTTCCTTGACGAATGTATTATAGTCAACAGCTCAGAGCATTTTTATCCCTCGAGTGCCGCCAATCTGGAAAGATGCAATCTGCTTTCAAGTGTACAAAACTGACTTCAATTGGCCATTCTAAATGTCCAAATGACTATAATGGTAGCTATATTTTGATGTTGGAATACATAGAAAACTCAGTAATTTCTATGAACATCAAGTCATTGCTATATAACATATGCAAATTGAGTTTACCACTGTTTTATATAAGTCAGTCCATGGATGATTGTGCTGTGTAAACATGGTGGGCAAGGTAATAAAATGCAAATTTAGAATGTGTCTATTGTAGTATAACAGCTGTCCCCACCCGTGATGGGAAATAGTGGGAAGCCAACAAGGAATAAGTATTTTCTAGAGTTAATATCTCAAAATATCATAATTTTCTAGTTAATCTGGATGTATTTTACATTTTAAGTAGTATATATTTTAAAAGTAATGAATTTTATAATTTGATTCAAGAAGTGGGGGTCCAGCTTTAATCTTTTCCAAATAGCCAGTTGTCACAACCCAGTATTTATTATAGAACTATTTCTTCACTAGTGCATAGAAATTCTATTTTTATTGTTTTTATATGTATTTACACTTATTTCTTTATTCTCTATTGAGTTCTATTTAGTATCTACTTGTATATTAATGAGCCAGGGCTAAACTCTTTTAACCATTATAGCTTTATAATCAATATTATACATAAAGTACTTGCTTGCTGAATTATTATTTTACAGAATTTTTTTTTTTTTTTTTTGCTTATTCTTGTGTGTTTATTTGACTTTAGAATTATCTTGACTGCTTCTAAAGAGTCCTGCTGGTATTTTTGTTAGAATCAGATTAAGTCTATAGATTAATTTTGGGAGAGTTGACATCTATAAATTACTGAGTCCTTCTGTCTAAGAACAGTGGATGTCTTTCCATTAATTCAAGATTATTTTTATAACTCTTACCAGAATTTTATAATTTTCTGTACGTAGATTCTACACCTTTCATGGTAGCTGTATTTGCATTTTATATGTTTATGTTCACTTGTAAATAGCATCTTCTCATCTTCTTTAAAACTATTTGCACAAAAAAGATGCATTAAGGTTTGAATATTAGTCTTGTAATAAGACATCTTACTGAACTTTCTTACTGTTTCAGTATTTCTAATAGTGTTCAGGTTATCCTCTTAAGTTGTCCAACTATGCAATCACCCGCTAATATTGAAAACTTCCGTTCCTTTCCAACTTTTTATCCTTTTTGCCTTTTTAATACTATGAAATATGCATTCAAAGTAAATTTAAATGATGACAGTGTCCATGGGCATTTTGTCTTATTCCTGCTTATAGGAAATATTTTTTCATATTATGTACAGTCACATGTCACTTAATGATAGTGATACATTCTGTGTAATACATTGCTAGGCAATTTTGTTGTGTGAACATCATAGAGTGTACTTACACAAACCTTGATAGTATAGCCTACTACATACCTAGGCTATATGGGATAGCGTATTGCTCCTAGGCTACAAACTTATACAGCACTACTGTGCTGAATACCGTAGGCAACTGTAACACAATGCTAAGTATTTGTGTATCTAAGCATATCTAATCATAGAAAAGGTACATTAAAAATGTAGTATTATAATCTTTTGGGACCACTATTGAATATGCTGTCCATTGTTGACCAAAACGTTGTGTGCCACATGACCGTGTATAATTTTGGCTTATAGTTTTGCTATATAGTTATAAAAATCAAGGATATAAGTATGTATTTCTATTTTAATAGTTTTATATTAAATTGAGAAAAGATTAATTTAATCAAATTCCTCTTCAGCTGTCATTGAGATGACCATATAACTTTTTTGCCCCTCACTTTATAATGGGTGGAATATATTAATTTCTTTATATGGTAACACCGTGGCATTTCTAAAATGAGTCCCATTTTTTCATGGCGTATTACTTTTTAAATTGATTTTTAAAGTTTGCTTATCATCATGTTATTTAACACATTGACTGCCCCACTAGAAAAAAAATTTTTTTCCTTGGGGCCATGGTGTTTTATTATTAAAATAGAATAAAAACTTTGAAAACAAGATGATCCTTTCTAATTTAATGAAAAATTTGTTATTTTTTATTGTTTTCTGTGCTCCCAAGGTAAAGAGATGTGTGAATTACATAGGCTTCATCAGGCCCCAGGCTCAAAACTAGCATGAGGTAAATATAACTCACATGGCAGTTAAGGTGTTAATGTATTGTTTCTTCAAATTTATGAGTGCAATGGGTTTATAGTTTTCTTTTGGTGCTCTTCTGTTCAAATTTTGCTATTTATATTGGAATAAACTATAAATAACCATGAGCTTTACATCGCTCTTTCTAAACTGATATACCTTAAATAACTGAAATTTTGTTCCTGAAATAAATCATCTTTGAAATTATTGGGTGTGATGAGTCTGGCACTATTTATTTATTTACTTGTTTGTTTATTTGGAAGGGGGTTGTAGAACAGAGGAGCTTATGTTTTCATGACATTTTTGTTCTTTAAAGTTTTATCTCCCTAATTCCATACTCTATATTAAGATAACAGAATACTAAAAAAAAAAATTCCTTGTAGATTTACCCACAGAATTTAAGTAAATCTTTAAATTTTCTTCCATCTGTATTAATTGGTATAGGTTTAACAACTACTCCAAAGACAAATTTGAAAATCCAAATTTATTTGCGTTGTGTTTAATGTGTCATTCTCTTATATTTCTTTTTATTTTATATCTGTGTTTTACTTTCCATTTTTCATTACTAGTGTCGTAAAATTATGACTCATTTTTAAAATTAAGCTATATAATGCATTATCTAATTCATAGGTTTTTGTTTTGCAAAGTGTCATAACTTTACCAATTTCATGTTCATTTATCTTTCATTAATTTGTCTTTAAATATTTACTTCCTTCTAATTTTCAGTGTATTTTATGATTTTTTATGCAGCTTTATGTTGAGTGCTAATTACATGTAAATTATTTCATTCATGTTTAGAGATATAAGGAATTAAAGCAATAAATTTTACTATGAATACAGATTTAGCCATATTTGTAAGTTTTATATGTAGTCTATCTGTGATTCATCATTGCCATGATATTCTTCAATTTCAGCACTGATTTCTTTTTTAAACCAAGAGGTTTTTTAAAAAAGAGAAATCTTATATGTTTGCTGTGGCATTTATATATTTATACATAAGTACTTTGGCATTTGGTTTACATGTTGTTATTGATTTGATATTTTTTACACTGTTTTCAGAAAAATACATCCTTAATTTTTGCATTTTTGCGTGTTTTTATTAGAGCATAACATACAAAGTACATTATTTCTATTGGCCAAGTTTACAGACACTTTCTTCTGTCCTCTCCATTCTGCTATTGAGCTCATCCAGGGAATGTTTTTATTTCAGCTATAGCATTTTCCAGTAATGCAACTTTCATTTGGTTCTTCATTATAGCATCTAAATTCCGCTGTGGCCACTCATATTTTGTACAGCATGGTTATAATAAAGTCTTTACATAATAATTCCCAAATCTATAGTATCTCTAGTTTTGACACTGTTGATTTTCCTTTTCCTTGTGAATTGTTGATGTTTTTCTAGTCCTTCATATATTCAGTAACTTTGATTACATCCTAGACATTTTCAATATTATAAGACTTTTGGTCTTGTTTATGAAGAATGTTGATTGTTGTTTTAACAGGCAATCAGCCTGGTTAGGTTCAGACTGTAAGTTCCTACTTGTGTCTGGGGCTATGCTTTTAACATCAGTTCATTTATAAATGCTTTGCAGTACTATTCATATCTATCCTGCAGGTGTGACACATGGTGACTATTCTGGGACCTGCAGTGATCTACCCAAGTAGTTCAGTTCTCAGAGCCTTTGGTATGCTGTTTTAGGTCAGATCCAAGCACGTATGGCTGGGAAGTGAGCTCAGAAGTTCATACACAACTCTATGGAATCACGATTTTTTACCTTTCTCCTTTTTCCTTGACACTATCAGTTTCTGGGGACTCCCTTCCTGGTTCTATGACTAGGGAGCCAAGGGTTTCAGGTTCTTCTCTCTGCCACATATTTTCCATCACTGCATCTGCCTCTAGGGCCAAGCAGCATGAGGATAGATAGAAAGAAAAGTGCAATGGAGATTCTTTCCCATGCTCTTGAGAACATATTTTTCTGGTGGGAGAGAAGTATTCCCCTTTCTCTGGGTTTTAGTTGCCTCCATAGCCTCTGCTATCATCAACACCATAGGATTGTCTAGGCCTGTGGTGGGAGAGAATAAAACAAAATAGAACAAAAAACAGAGGATTTAACAATTCTCTCTGACCATTAGGGGTCCACTTTTCTATTTCTCAGACTAGAAATAGAATATTTCTCCTGGAGACTTTTCTGTTTACATCCAGTGTGCAGTTTTTGACTTCAGGCTGCCTTTGAGTCCAGGTCAATAAATATTAGAGGCAAAAAAAAAAAATAGAAAAGAAATAAAAAATTAGAAACATCACCAATTTAGTACTACTTCAAGTTCTAGGGTTTTTTTAAACATTAATCCATGAGATATCACTTACAGTTTTTAAATTAACAAACTTTCTTTTTTAGAGCACATGTAGATTTACAGCAAAATTGAGCAGAGAGTTCCCATATACTCCCTTGTCCCCACACATGCTCAACCTCTCCCCATCAATATCCCACACCACAGTGATACGTTTGCTATAATTGATGAAGGCTACATTGACATATAATTATTACTAAAAGTCCATAGTTTACATTAGGGTTCATTCTTGGGATATATTCTATGGGTTTTGACAAATTTATAATGACATATAGCACTATTATAGTATCATATAGCATAGTTTCACTGCCCTAAAGATCCTATGTGCTCTACCTACTCATTCATCTTTCATCCCTAACCCTGGCAACCACTGATATTTTTACAGTTTCCATAGTTTAACCTTTTCTATAATGTCATGTAGTTGGAATCATCTAGTATGTAGTCATTTCATATCAGTTTCTTTCACTTAGTAATATGTATGTAAGTATCCTCCATGTCATTTTATGGCTTTATGGCTCATCTCTTTTTAGTGCTGAATAATATTCCATTGTCTGGATGTACCACAACTTATTTATCCTTTCACCTGATTAAGCATACCTCGGATGCTTCTAAGATTTTGCAATTATGAATGAAGCCTCTGTAAACATCTGTGTGCAGGTTTTTGTGTGGACATAAGTTTTTAACTCCTTTGCGTAAATACCAAGGAACAGGATATCTGGATTGTATGGTAAAAGCATGTTTAATTTTGTAATAAAGATCCAAACTGTCTTGCAAAGTGGCTGTATCATTTTGCATTTCCACCAGCAGTGAATGAGAGTTCCTGTTGCTTCACATCCTCACCAGCAGGTGGTGGTATTAATGTTCTGGATTTGGGCCATTCTAATAGTTGTATAGAGGCAACTTTTTAAAACTTGCAATTGCCTAATTATTTATGATTTTGAACATTTTTCATATGTTTATTTGCATATCTATATTTCTGTATATCTTTTTTGGTAAGGTGTCCAATTCAGCTCATCTGTCCATTTTTTTAAAAAAATCAGGGTGTTCTAGAGACAAGATGGCTGACCAGAGACATGAGTTGCTAGATCGTCTCAGAAAGAAGGAAAAGTTTTAGATGAAAAAGAAAAAAAATACATAGATTGGGTATAATTCTGAGGGAAAAGCACCAGAACCTACCAGAGATTCCATGGGAAGAAATTGTGGAGAAGAACAAGAAGGAGCAAAGTATCAGCAGGTATCAACCTGTAAGAGGCTTGGAGCCCAGTGAAAACAGTAGGTGGAGTAGTTTGTTTCTACCTCCCTCACATCTCTGGCAGTCAGCAAGGTCCTAAGTTGCTGGAGAGCCTTTTTGCCCTCACAAGCCCAAAAGCAGCGGCTGCTAGTGAACTGGGAGCCTCTTGAGGACAAAGCACCAGGCTGCCAGCCCCCTTGGGGTCACTTCCTGTTGCCACAGACCTGAGTGGAGATGGCAGGTGCCATATTGCTTCTCCAACCACTGTGCACCTTTGTGTAATCCAGGAAGCTTCAGCCCCTCAGTTTTTGTCTCGCTCGTTCCCACATAAACATTTCCCAACTCTGGCCCAAACTGCAGGAGCCACAACGGCTGGTGGGTCCTAGGGGATCTGTGTGACCCCAGAGCCTGGACATTCTGGGTGGGCTGCCTTTCAGAGAGAGGGACAGAGATGACCAGTGTGTTAGCTGTCCCTCCACTCAGACTCTTTTCCTCCCCTTCCCCTCCCCAACCTGTGGCTGCTGACAAACACTATTGATCCTGGGCTTTCAGGAGTGGCTGCTTCCCCTCTGTTGGTGTATACGCCACACCAAGTCTTCCACAGAGAATGGGACTCAAACGTTTCCTCTTAAAAACCTGCAGCAGACTAAGGGGTGCTTGGATTGTGAGCTCCATGCTCACCAGCCCTCCCTGGTGCTGCTCACCTGACTGCTACATCAGAGAAGGGCACACCCCAAAGTGGAGGGACATCAAACCTGCTTGAGCACCCCATAGGCAACTGGGGACCAGCACACTACTCCCTGGCACAGTCAGGGATTGATCTTTAGGGACCCAGAGACAGGCCTGCAGGCCAGATCTCATACCCCCAGGACTTGATCATGTTGCTTGGGGGCAAAGAGGGGAGATATGTGAACTATGGTAAGGGAGCCCACCTGGGCAGAACTGAGAGGAGGGTGCAGTGTGGGTCCCAGCAGCAGCACACCTGTGGATTACCCCTCCCCCCACAGGAAGTCCACACTCTTGGCCCAGGGTGGGATTCTAGGTAGGGAAACTCCCAGCCTGTAGTACCATTGCTGGGGAGTTCAGCTGGATTGGGCTCCTGTCTGACGGCAGACTCCAGACACAAATCATGGAGAAGTGGATGGGGGAAAAGAGGGAAACTCACTCCTGACAGCCAGATTGTGAATCTCAGATGGCCCTGCACCCACAAGCAGACTTTCTGCCTTGGTGGGGCCACTTCAGCCCTTACCTGGTGGCTATTCCAAGCAGCCTGGGAGCTACCCAGACTTTGACCCCTGCCAAGAGAGCTACGTTACCAGCTTATGTGGAGCCTGAGGGCAGTCTCACTTAACCCAGCCCCACCTAGCCTCACTCCCCCAACCCACCTCTGCTGTAGTGGAGAATAAGGACTCACCTGGAAGTTCCAGGGCCATGCCTACTGCCTGGGGCATTTGAGTGCTTCTCCTGAGGGGCTAAAGCCAGATACAGGTCCCCAAAACAGCACTTCAGCTGGTTCTTTCTGGTAAGTTCCAACTACTAGCAAGTAGGTCAATTTGTATAGCCCTTTACAACATTTACTGACTCAATCACACAGGGTACAGTTGATTCTTACCAACAAGCATCAACTACTGTCTCAGAGATAAAACTGGGCATGCCAATATCCACACTGTTAAGAAGACAATGGGCTGGAGAAAGAGAAAGGATTTTAAAGACTCTCATCTTCCCTCATCAACAAGAGATAGGGGATCTGCCCACACATGTAGCTCAACCCTGCTACAGCTTACAAACGACTAGCAACTGAGAAAACTGCTGCAGTAGGATATCTATAACCAAGGCATCCATTCTGAACCTAGACTGCCATCAAAGCACCCAAAAGCAAAGCCAAAGGTTCTTGCCCAAGATATGTGATAGACACACCCTAACAAGTGAGGGGGAAAACAGCCTCATCTAAACAAAAGAAAATCAAAAAAAAAAAAAAAGAAGAAGTGATAACTGCTCAAGATGAGAAGTAACCAATTCAAGAACTCCAGAAGCATGAAAAATCAGAGCAAAAGGACACCCACAAAGGGGCACACCAGCTCCCTAGCAATGGATCCCAACTGAAGGAAAATACTGAAATGACAGATAAAGAATTCCAAATATGGATTGTAAGAAAGTTCAATGAAATCCGAGAGAAAATGAAAAACCAACTCAAAGAAACCAGAAAGACGATTCAGGAAATGAATGAAAAATTTGCTAAAGAGACAGACATATTAAAAAAGAAACAAATAGACCTTCTGGAAATGAAAAATTCATTTAAGGAAATATGAAACACAATGAAAAGCTTTAAAAATAGACTAGACCAGGCAGAAAAAAGAATTCAGAGATTGAATACAACTCTTTTGAATTAACTCAGTTGAAAACAAAAAACTGAGAATAGGGGGAATGAACAAAGCCTACAAAAAATATGGGATTGTGTAAAATGGGCAAATATAAGGATCATAGGCATCCCTGAGTGTGAAGAAGAAAATGCACAAAGGCTCAAAAATCTATTTGAGGGAATAATTGAAGAAAATATCCCTGGTCTTGCTAGATATTTAGATATCCAGGTACAAGAAGCTCAATGAACTGGGAGATTCATTGCAAAGAGGCCATCACCAACACATATAGTCATCACACTGGCCCAAACCAACATGAAGGAGGAACTCCTGCAAGCCATGAGGTGAAACATCAAATAACTTACAAAGAAAAACCCATCAAGGTAACTGCAGACTTCTCAATGGAGACCTTACAAGCCAGAAGAGATTGGGGCCCCATTTCAGTCTTTTTAAACAGAACAACTGCCATACTAGAATTTTGTGTCCTGCAAAACTAAGTTTTATATATGAAGAAGAAATAAAGACTTTTTAAGACAAGCAAACACTGAGGGAATTTGTCAAGACCAGACCTGCCCTGCAAGAAATACTCAGCACTGCATTATACATGGATCAGCATAATAGCCATCCAAAAGCTAAAGCTCAGAGCTGTTATAAAACAATAGCACAAGAGGGTACAGAAAGCAATAAGGTACTACCTGAAATGACAAACAGAACAGTATCCCAAAGCAATACACAAGTGAAGCAATACAGCAAGTACACAAAGCAATAAGGTACTACCTGAAATGATGAACAGAACAGTATCCCACATGTTAATCATATCAATCAACATGAACAGTCTGAATACCCCACTCAAGAGACATAAGCTGACTGAAATGATGAAAAAATACAAGCCAAGTATCTACTGTCTCCAGGAAACATCTAACCCACAGGGACTTTTGCAGACTCAAGATGAAAGGATGTAAAAAATATATATATTCCACACAAATGGAAGCCAAAATAAAACAAGTGTAGCCATTCTCATATCAAATAAAACTGACATTAAATTGACAATGGTAAAAAAAGACAAAGATGGTCACTATATAATGGCAAAGGGAGCAATTGAATAAGAAGATACAACAATCCTAAACATTTATGCATCTAGCACGGGAGTGCCCAGATTCATAAACCAATTTCTACTAAATCTATGTAAAAGATAAATAATGGCCTCCTAATTGCTGGGGACTTCAACACCCCACCAACATAGTGGGACAGATCATCCAAGCAGAAAATAAATAAAGGGACATTTGGCTTAAACATGCCTCTAGAAAAATTGGGCCTAACAGACATTTACAGAACATTTTACCCAAGCACTAATGAATATACATTCTTCTCATCAGAACATTGAATATTCTCCAATACTATATCATATTTATGACACAAACCATGTCTCAACAAATTTAAAAAAATAGAAATCATACCATGTATCTTCTCAGACTACAGCGAAATAAAACGAGAAATCAATTCCAAGAGAAACATTCAATTCCACACAAAGTCATGGCAATTAAACAACATGCTGCTGAACAATTATTGGGTCAATGGTGAAATTAAGATGGAAATCAAAAGATTCCTCAACTGAACAAAATAGGGGGCACAAGCTATCAAAATCTATGGGATTCAGCAGAAGGAGTGCTAAGGCAAAAATTCATAGGCTTAAATACCTTCATCAAAAAGACAGAAAGGTCACAAATGAACAATCTAATGACACATATCAAGGAAGAGCAAACCAAACCCAAAGCCAGCAGAAGAAAAGAAATAACCAGCATCAGAGTAGAACTAAACAAAATGGAAAATAAAAAAAAATACAAAGGATGAACAACAATAAAAAAGTTGGTTCTTTGAAAAGATAAACAAAATTCATGACCTCTTGCTATATTAATCAGGAAGAGAAAGGACCCAAATAAGCTCAATCAGAAATGAAAACAGATATTACAACTCATACCACAGAAACACAAAATACCATCTGTAAATACTATGAAAATCTCTATGCACATTAATTAGAAACCATAGAGAAAATGGAAAAATTCCTGGAAACAAAAAAACCACCCAAGACTCAATCAGAAAGAAATAGAACTCCTGAACAGACCATTAATGAGCAGTGAGATCAAAGCAGCAATATAAAATCTTCCAAAAACAACAACAAAAACCCCCCAGACCAGATGGATTCACAGGTGAATTCTACCAGACCTACAAAGAAGAGGGGGTACCCATACTACAGAAATTATTCCATAAAATCAAGAAGAGGGAATCCTCCCCAACTCATTCTACAAAGATACCGTGAACTTGATACCAAAACTAAGAAAGGACACAACAAAAACCGAAAACTACAGACCAATATCCCTTATGACTATAGATGCAAAAAACCTCAATAAAATACTAGCAAACTGAATTCAACAACACATCAAAAAAATAACTCACCACGAACAGGTGGGCTTCATCCCAAGGATGCAAGTATACTTCAACATACGTACACCAATAAATGTCATTCACCACATAAACAGAAGCAAAAACAATGACCATATGATCATCTCAACAGATGTAGAAAAAGCATTTGACAAAATCCAGCAACCTTTCATGATAAAAATCCTCAACGAAGTAGACATAGAAGTAATATATCTCAAAATTATAAAAGCCATATATGACAAACCGGCAGCCAACATCATACAGAATGGGAAAAACTGAAAGCATTCCCCCTAAGAACTTGAACAATAGAAGTGTGCCCACTGTCACCACTTCTATTCAACATAGTGCTAGAAGTCCTAGCCAGAACAATCAGGAAAGAGAATAAAATAAAGGGTATCCAAGTCGAAAAAGAGGAGGTCAAGCTATCACTAGTCACTGATGATATGACCTTATATCTAGAAAGACTCAGACTCCTGTAATTGATAAATAAATTCAGCAAAGTCTCAGGTTACAAAATCAATGCACACAAATGAGTAGCATTTCCTATTGCAATAACAGTAAAGCTGAGAGTCAAATCAAAGACTCAATACCATTCACAATAGCTAAAAAAATAAAATAAAATACCTAGGATTATACTTAACCAAGGAGGTGAAAAATCTCTACAAAGAGAACTACAAGACACTGAGGAAATAAATCTCAGATGACACAAACAATGGAAAAACATATGCTCATGGATCAGTAGAATCACCATTGTTAAAATGTCCATAGTGCCCAAAGTGATTTACAGATTCAATGCAACCCCATCAAAATGCCAACGTCATATTTCACAGATCCAGAAAAAATTACTCTATGCTTTGTTTGGAACAAGGAAAGAGCATGAATAGCCAAAGCGATCTTAAGCAAAAAGAACAAATCAGGAGGCCTCACATTACCAGAATTCAAACTATACAACAAAGCTATAGTAACCAAAACAGCATGGTATTGGCATAAACATAGAGACATAGACCAATGGAACAGAACAGAGAACTCAAATATAAAACCATCCACATGTAGCCAACTGATCTTTGACAAAGTAGACAACAATATACACTGGGGAAAAGAATCCCTGTTCAATAAATGGTGCTAAGAAAACTGGATAGCCACATGCAGAAAATGAAACAGGATCCATATCTCTCACCATTCACAAAAGTTAATTCAAGATGGATAAGACTTAAATGTAAGGCATTAAACCATAAGAATTCTAGAAGAAAATGTAGGAAAAACTTTTCTAGATATCAGCATAGGAAAAGAATTTATGACTAAGACCCCAATGGCAATTACAGCAGCAACAAAAATAAATGGGGCTTGATTAAATTAAAAAGCTTCTGCACAGCTAAGGAAATAAGCAACAGAGCAAATGGACAGCCTACATATTGGGAGAAAACATCTGCAAGCTATACAGCCAATAAAAGGCTAATAACCAAAATCTACAAAGAACTCAAATCAGCAAGAAAACAAACAAACCCCATTAAAAAGTGAGCAAAAGATATAAACCAAAGCTTTTCAAAAGAAGAAAGACAAATGGCCAATAAACATATGAAAAAATGTTCAAGTCACTAATAATCAGGGAAATGCAAATAAAAACCACAAGGAAATATTACCTTACCCCTGCTAAAATGACTTTTATTAAAAAGTCCAAAAACAATAGATGCTGGCATGAATGCAGAGAGAAAGAAATGCTTATACACTCTTGGTAGGACACAAATTAGTACAGCCCCTATGGAAAACAGTGTGGAAGTTCCTCAAAGAACTAAAATTATACCCACCCTGTGATCCAGCAATCGCACTACTGGGTATCTACCCAAAGGAAAAGAAGTCGTTTTATCAAAAACAACAACACCAACAACAGCAACAACAAAACACCTGCACTTGAATGATTATTGTAGCACAAGTCACCATTGCAAAGATGGGGAATCAACCCAAGTGCCCATCAATTCACTAGTGGATTAACAAATGTGGTATATGTATACCATGGGGTACTACTCAGCCATAAAAAAGGATTAATTAATGCCTTTTTCAACAATTTGGATGGAATTGGAGACCATTATCTTAAGTAAACTATGTCAAGAATGGAAAAACAAACATCACATGTACTTGATACTAAATTGGAGCTAACTGATGAGCCCAAATGTGCACAGAGGGAAGTAAAACTCAGTGGAAATAAAGTAGGGTGGAGAGGGAGGAAGGTATGGGTGAAAACCTACCTAACGTGTACAATGAACACTATTCAGGTGATGGGCACACTATGGCCATGACTCAAGCATTACAAAGTGATCCATGTAACCAAAAACATTTGTGCCACCTTAATATTTTGAAATAAAAAAAGTAAAAGAAAAAGGTGAATAAAACTAATTAATAAATAAATAAAACAGGGTGTTCATTTTCTTACTGTTGCATTTTAAGTGTTCTTTGTAAATTTTGGGTAAGAGTCCTTTGTCATATGTGTCTTTTGCAAATATTTTCTCTCGGTCTTTGAGTTGTCTTCCATTTTCTTGACATTGTCTTTGCAGAGCATAAGTTTTTAATTTTAATGAAGCCTAGTTTATTTAATTTTAATGAAGCCCAGCTGTTTCTTTCATGGATCATACCTTTGATGTTTTATCTAAAAAGTCATGACAATACCCAAGGTCATCTTGGTTTTCTCCTATATTATTGTCAAGGAATTTTATAATTTTGCACTTTATATTTAGGTCTGTGATCAATTTTGAGTTAATTTTTGTGAAGTGCATAAGGTGTCTAGATTCATTTTTCTGCATGTGAATATGCAGTTGTCCAGATGTCCCATTTGTTGAAAACACTATCTTTGCTCCATTGTTGAAGATCAATTGACAATATTTATGTGGGTCTATATCTGAGCTGTGTCTTCTGTTCCACGGATTGGTCTATTTTTCACCAATACGACCCTGTCTTGATTACTGTAGCTTTATATTTAGTCTTAAATTCGAGTAGCAAGTCCTCCAACTTTATTCCTCTCCTTCTATATTGAGTGGCTATTCTGGGTCTTTTGCCTTTCCATGTAAACTTTAAAAATCAGTTTGTTGATATCCACAAAATAATCCACAGAGCTTTTTATTTGAATTGTGTTAAATCTGTAATCAAGTTGGCCTGTTTGGAGAGCAGTAAGCCACCAAAATAGGACATAGGGAGAAGAATCAGGAGGTGAGTCTTCTCAAAGACACAAAATGCCAAGCTGTGGAGTATATCATACTAACCAGAAACAAGATCCTTTTTGTTGTAGAATCAACAGATTTTATAAACAAATGGATGTGGAGAAGAAGGAAGAGGAAGAGCTGAGAATGACAACAAAGATTCTAGATCAGGGAGTAAGGGCTAATCTATCGGTCATTTTAAAAGTTTTTCTGTCATTTACCCAAGTTTGGGAATTAGGACCTCAAAAAAGGGAGAAGAATTAGGAAATTTTAATTTTTCTCCTTTTGAAAATGAAATCAAAGTCCATGATAAAGTTCAGATAGCAGAAATATTTTGTCCTAAAATTTGGTATGAATAAATAATATTTTCCTGTTTAACATGACCCAGACAGTGGCATATTCTGATTTATTAATATTTTCTCTGAGTAATATATAGCAGTTGATAATTAGTAGTTCACTTCACTGGGTTCGTTGGAGCAAATGAGTTGAGAAATAAAACTTGACCTCTTCCAAAATCTGATGAAATATTTTAAAGGGAAACAATAAATGAGAAGCCAATATGTGTCTTATAGCAAGGATCTGGTGAGAGAACACTTTTTAAAGTCTAAGCTTCGGGTGGGGAACCTGTGGCCTTGAGGCCACATGAGGCATTCTGGATTTGTTCTGCAAAGAAGTTTGGATTCAGTCAAGGGGCCACACTTGGGGATCTGGAGGGCCACATGTGGCCTTGAGGCTGCAGGTTCCCCACCCCTGGTCTAAGCCCTAACCAAAGACTGGAGCTGCTGTAGTACTAGTTAGCCTTACCTCCAAGACATTTTCCAAAAATGGGAAGGGGGAATCTAGAAGAATTAGGAGAAAAAAGGTAATTTGTGCTTATTGTTCTTTGGGTGCAGGAATTCTAAAACAATTATTTGCAAAATTTTCAATAAATAGATATTGATTTTTAAACTCTTTTCTCTTCTTTAACACTCCTATTCTCATTGGAGTATTTAGTTCTCCCAAATCATTAAAATTAGAATTAAAATAGAACATCTGCAAATAATTAAGGTCAGCTCATTAAAAACCATTCAACAAAGTGAATGACAGTATGAATCAAAACTATGAAGCAAGGGTAGAGCCTTTCCTGGAAAAGATAATGAGTTCAGTTTTAGAAGTGTTATGGCTGAAATATCTGATGCATATTAAGATAGGAAATGGGGAATATGGATCAGGATTTCAAGAGAGAAGTCTGAGTTCTAGTTCTATATTTGGGAATCGCTGCTATTGCAGAAGTCTCGGCATGTTACAATGCCCCATTAAGGTGTGTAATGCAGGACTGGAATAGGACCAAGAGAGAACTCTGAAAATCACCAAAGTTTAAGCAGCAATAGGAACTAGAAGAGGATCCAGAAAGGAAGACAAAATATGAAGAGCTAAATGCCTAAAAGTCAGAGTCCTTTCCTCTCACTGTCTTCTGAGAGAGACACATTTGATTTATTATATTAGTTGTGAATTTCTTATGCAGTGGGAGGGCAAGAAAATGGAGATGGGAGTTCTACCTATGGATTAAGTCCAGGAAGTTTGACTACAGAGGTATGTAAATCCCAACATACAGAGAACACTGAGATTTTGAGTGTTTTCATTGAGATGAATGAGAAGAAACCAAAGAAGAGAAGACTTCTATATGGTAGTGTGTCCTTGGCATTAACTGTTAGGAGAGAAGTTTGGGAGAAGGAAAAGTGGAAATAGGCTGCAGGATTTGGAACAGAAATCACCAGGGATCTTAGTGAGACCCCATGTTCTTATGGAACATATCATTACATTCCACTTCCCTACACCGAGGCAATAGTTTCTCCTTCGTACATAATAGAAGCCTGGAAGAATGAAAAATCAGAATCAAAGGACACCCCCAAATGAGCACACCAGCTCTCTAGCAATGGATCCCAACCAAAAGAAAAATACTGAAATAACAAATATACAATTTCAAATACAGACTTTAAGGAAGCTCAAAGAGATCCAATAGACGATCAAAATCAATTTGAAGAAACCAGAAAAACAATTCAGGAAATGAATGAAAGATTTACTAAAGAGATAGTTATATTAAAAAAAAAAACTAAACAGAACTTATGGAAATGAAGAATTCATTTAAGGAAATACAAAACCCAATAGAAAGGCTTAAGAACAGACTAGACCAAGCAGAAGAAAGAATTTCAGAGCTTGAAGACAACTCTTTCAAATTAACCCAGTCAAAAATAAAGAACAAAGAATCAAAAGGAATGAACAAAGTCTATGAGAAATACAGGATGGTATAAAACAGGAAAATATAAAAATCACAGGCATCCCTGAGGGTGAAGAAGAAAAAACACAAGGCCTGAAAAAGCTATTTGAGGGAATAATTGAGGAAAACTTCCTTGTTCTTGCTAGAGATTTAGACATCCAGAAACAAGAAGCTGAATGAACACCAGGGAGATTTGTTGCAAAAAGCAAATCACAAAGGCATATAGTCATGAGACTGGCAACTGTCAACACAAAGGAGGAACTCCTGTAAGTCGTGAGGTGAAAACATCAAGTAACATACAAAGGTAAACCCATCAGGCTAACAGTACACTTCTCAAGAGAAATCTTATAAGCCAGAAAGGAATGGGGTTCTATCCTTAGGCTCCTTAAACAGAATACCTGCCAGCCAAGAATTTTGTATCCTGCTAAACTAGGTTTCAAAAATGAAGGAGAAATAAAGTCTTTCCCAGACAAGCAAACACTAAGGGAATTAATCTCTACTAGACCTTCCCTACAGGAAATGCTCAAAAGTGCATTATGCATGCAACAGAATGATAGATACCAACCAGTGCAAAAACACCCAAAAGCTATATCTCATAGCTCCTATAAAACAACAGCACAACAACGAAAACAAAACAATAAGGTATCATCCAACATGTTGAAGAGAAGAGCATCCCATTACCAATACCAACACTCAATGTGAATGGTCAGAATACCTTAATTAAAAGACATAGACTGGCTGAAAGTATTAAAAAACAACTCAAGTATTTTTCTGTTTCCAAGAAACACATCTCAACCACAGGGACACACACAGGCTCAAGGTAATGGGATGGAAAAAAATATTCCTTGCAAAGGAAAACCAAAAGTGAGCAGATGTAGCCATTCTCAGATCAGATAAAATTGACTTTAAGTTAACAATGGTAAAAAAAAAAAAAAAGACAGGGATGGTCATTATATAATGATAAAGGGAGCAATTCAACCAGAAGACATAACAATCCTAAATATATATGCACCTAACACATGAGCTCCCAGTTACATAAAGTAAATTCTTCTAGATCTAAGCAATGAAATAAACAGTAGCATCTTAATAGTTGGCAACTTCAACACTTCACAGACAGAACTGGACAGATTGCCAGAGCAGAAAATTAATAAAGAAACACTGGATTTAAACAGAACTCTAAACAAATGGACCTAAGAAACATTTACAGAACATTCTACCAAAAAACTACTAAGTATACATACTTCTCATCAGTACATGGGATATTTTCCAAGATTGATCATATCTTATGACACAAAACAAGTCTCAGCAAATTAAAAAAAAATCAAAATCATACCATGTATCTTCTCAGACCAGAGTGAAATAAAACTAGAAAGCAATTCCAAGAGAAACACTCAAACCTACAAAAAGTCATGGAAACCAAACAACCTGCTGCTGAATGATCCGTGGGTCATTGATGAAATTAAGATGAAATCAAAAGATTCCTCGGACTTAATGACAAAGGGGACACAAGCTTTCAAAATCTATGGGATATAGCAAAAGCAGCCCTAAGGGGAAAATTCATAGCCTTAAATGCCTTCATCAAAAAGACAGAAAGACCACAAAGTAACAACCTAATGTCACATCTCAAGGAACTAGGAAAAGAAGAACAAACCAAACCCAAAGCCAGGAGAAGAAATGAAATAACAAAGCTCAGGGCAGAAGTAAATGAAATGGAAACTAAAAAAATCAATCCAAAGGATCAATGAAACAAAAAATTAGTTCTTTGGAAAGATAAACAAAATTGATAGAACACTAGCCAGACTAACCAGAAACACAAGACAAAGGAATCAAATAACTTCTACCAGAAATGAAAAAGGAGACATTACAAATGACACTGCAGAAATATAAAATATCATCTATAAATACTATAAAAAACTCTATGCAAACAAACTAGAAAACCTAGAGTAAATGGATATATTCATGGAAACACACAACCTCCCAGGCCTGAATCAGGAAGAAATAGAAATCCTCAACAGACCAGTAATGAGTAGCAAGACTGAAGCAGTAATAAAAAATCTCCCAACAAAGAAAAGACCCAGACCAGATGGATTCATGGCCAAATTCTACCAGACCTACAAAAAGAACTGGTACCTGTCCTACAGAAACTATTCCATAACATTGTGAAGGAGGAAATCCTCCCTAACTCATTCTATGAGGCCAGTATCACTCTGATACCAAAGCCAGGAAAGGATACAACAAAAAAAGAAAACTACTGACCAATATCCCTTATGAACATAAATGCAGAAATCCTCAACAAAATACTAGCAAACCAAATTCAATAGCACATCAAAAACATAATCTACCATGATCAAGTGTGTTTCATACCAGGGATGCAAGGATGGTTTAACATAAGCAAATCAATAAACATGATGCATCACATAAATAGAAACAAAAATAAAGACCACATGGTCATCTTAATAGATGTAGAAAGAGCATTCAATAAAATCCAGCAACCTCTCATGATAAAAACCTTCAACAAACTAGGCCTAGAAAGAACATACCTCAAAATTATAAAAGCCATATGTGACAAACCCACAGCCAACATCATACTAAATGGGGAAAAGTTCATAGCATTCCCACTAAGAACTGGAACAAGCAAGGGTGCCCACTGTCATCACATCTATTCAACATAGTGTTGAAGGTCCTAACCAGACCAATCAGGCAAAAGAATGAAATAAAGGACCTCCAATTCAAGAAAGAGGAGGTCACACTATTCCTGTTTGCTGATGATATGATCTTGTATCTAAAAAACCCTAAAGACTCCTCCAGCAGACTCCTGGAATTGATAAATAAATTCAGCAAAGTCTCAGGGTACAAAAATTAACATGAGCAAATTAGTAGCATTTCTATACATGAGTAATTGTCAAGCAGAGTATCAAATCAAGGACTCAATCCCATTCACAATACTACAAAGAAAATAAAATACCTAGGACTATACTTAACAAATGAGGTTAAAGTTCTCTACAATGAGAACTATGAAACACTGATGAAAGAAATCACAGATGATAGAAATAAATGGAAAAACATCCCCTCCTCATGGATTGGTAGAATCAACATTGTTAAAATGTCCATACTGCCCAAAGTGATTTATAGATTCAGAGCAATCCCCATCAAAATACCCATGTCACATTTCAGAGATCTAGAAAAAATAATCCTAAACTTCATTTGGAACCAGAAAGAGCCTGAATGGCCAAAGCAATCTTAAGAAAAAAGAACAAATCTGGAGGTATCATATTACCAGACTACAAATTATACTACAAGGCTACAGTAACCAAAACAGCATGAAACTGGTATAAAAAAAGAGACATAGACCAATGGAACAGAATAGAAAACCCAGAAATAAAACCAACTTCATACAACCAACTGATGTTTGACAAATCAGACAACAAATATACACTTGGGAAAGGAAGCCCATTTAATAAATGGTGCTGGAAAAATTGGATAGCCACATGAATAAGAATGAAGCACGACCTCTATCTCTCTCCATATACAAAAATTAATTCAAGATGCATTACAGACTTAAATATAAGGCATGAAATCATAAACCTTCCATCAGAAAAACTAGGAAAAACTCTTATGGACATTTGCCTAGGCAAAGAATTCATGTCTAAGACCCAATAAGCAAATGCAACAAAAACAAAAATACGTAAATAGGACTTTATTACACTAAAAAGCTTCTGCACAGCAAAGGAAATAATCAACAGAGTGAATAGACAATGTGCAGAATGGGAGAAAATATTCACAATCTATACATCCGACAAAGGACTGATATCCAGAATCTACAAAGAACTCAAATCTGCAAGGAAAAACCCAACAACCACATCAAAGTGGTCAAAAGACATTAACAGAAGTTTTTCAAAAGCAGATAGACAAATGGCAAAACATTAAAAAATGCTCAGTGTCACTCATCACCAGGGAAATGCAAATTAAAACTCCATTGAGATACCACATTTCCCCTATCAGAATGGCCATTATTAAAAAGTCAAAAAACAATAGATGCTGGCATGGATGCAGAGAAAAAGGTATGCTTATACACTGCTGGTAGGACTACAAATTAGAATGACTATGGAAAACAGTACAGAGATTCCTCAAAAAAGTATATATAGACCTATCATTTGATCCAGCAAACCCACTGCTGGGTATCTACCCAAAGGAAATGAAATCATGTTATCAAAAAGACAACTGCAACTGAGTGTTTATTTCAGCACAACTCACAATTACAAAGATGTGGAATCAATCTAAGTGACCTTCTATTCATGAGTGGATTAACAAAATATGGTATATATATCCCACGGAGTACTACTCAGCCAGAAAAAGGAATGAAATACAATGTGGATGGAATTGGACACCATTATCCTAACCTAAGTGATGTATGTCAAGAATGGAAAACCAAATACCACATGTTCTCACTAATAAGTGGGAGCTAATAGATGGGTACACACAGACACAAAGCAATATAAAGGACATAAGAAACCAAGAAGGGGGGCAGGGATGTGGGATAAAAACTTACCTCTTGGGTACAGTGAACATTATTCAGGTGATGGGTACACCAAAAGCCCTGACTTAAGCTTATATAAGATATGCATGACACAAAAACACTTGTACCACCCCTTAATTAATATTTTGACATAAAAACATTCAATGAAAAGAAAATAGGAAAAGATGATACTTTAAAAACTGTATTTCTATTTTAAGTGAATGTGAAAGTATATGCCAATTGATCCATTCATTATTGGCATTTATTAATAGTTCTTTCACTTAATCATATAGCCTGGTAGAAACAGCAAGGGTTTGCAAGTACTCAGAAACAATAAGCAGATGGCGGTCTGATAGAGTCCTCCCACCGCACCGCTCCCAGGGAAGGGGGTGAAAAACGCCAGCAGCTACCTGTGAGCACGGACCGCTCACTCCGAAAACAGCATCGTGAATTACAGAGAAACAACGTGGAATGCCCAGCCCAAGAAAACAGGTACAAAATTTTCACAAAGATCGGAGGGTGCACGGAGCACAATAGAGCCCAGAGCGCAGGAAGGACACGCTCACCAGGTTGGCGCAGCGCAACCTGACCCCCAAGCGGTTACGAACCTCCCCATCCACTCAGTCAGGGACAAGCTCAGAGTTGGGGCAAAGCGGTTACGCAAGGCAGCAGACCCTGTGGAGAGAAAGCAATTGCGAGAGCCAAACACAACTCTCAGCTGCAATATACAGAGACTGCTAAGGGCTGGGGAGGAACTGGGCAGGGACGGAGCGGAGATACAGCTTCCTGGGAAAGTGCGCGGGAACCCGCAGGCCAGCACTGTGCCACTAGAAGTCAGCGGGACTGTGCCCAGGAGTTTAAAGGAAAGCTGCGCTCCCGGAGCAATCGGAGCCCTGCTGTGCACCAGGCTGGCAGCAGCAGCTATCTTTAAAGCCACCCACCCGGAGCTGTGAGCCACGTCTCTAGCTCCACTCTGCCCCGGCCTGGGGCTCTTCCGCTGGGGCGAGACAGGCTTTGCCTTTGGTGGCCAGGGATAGCTGCATCTGTGGGTTCCAGGTAGGACGAGATCCCAGAACTGTAGTGGAAGGACCTTTGTGTATTGGAAACAGTTTGCAGCTCGTCCATCTGGTCCTGCTACCCCGGCCCTGGCCTCCGACAAGTCCGCTATGTGCTGGTCCTAGTGCCTGCCCTTCAGGTCCCAGCCCTCCTGTACCCCAGAGATCGGTCATTTTGAAGGTTGCTGGCTATAGTGACTTATTTGGTATAACTGCTGGTTCTCATGACAACCAAATACCTCAAGAGCCACAGGCTGAACCAGAGCACCTCCCTATAACCCTGCCCACTTCATTAGGGAATTTCGTGCCATCCAAGAGCGCTTCCAGTGGCCACTATTTCCCCCTCCCCATGGGAACATACCCATGGTGGAGACTGCTGGGGAGAGATGGTCACTAGACCCCTCGCCTTGGGGTCTAGTGGTGGAAGAGGGATGCACAATTGGAAATCCCCCTGTCAACCAGTATCACACGGAGACACACATCAGAAGGGCAGACATACATGGCTAGATAAGTAACCTCTAAGCTGTGTAGAATTTTCCCAATTCAGCTCTCACACTGCAGCCAAAAGAAATTGTGTTTCTACCTGCACCTCAGGAGAAGCAGGGTCAAAGTAGCCCCTAGGAGCTACAAGGCCCCTCCCAAAACATGGGGCTTTCACATACCCCAACTGGGGGATCAGAGTCTGCCACGGACATAACAGAATACCAAGCTAATAGGGAGCTGTGGACTCATATCCTCAGGTAAAATTCACTAGCTTAGAGCCCAAGCTGGGAGGTCATTCTCACCACACTCCACCAGGAAGAGGAGAAGACAACAGGCCAGAGATTAACTCAAGATCCACCAAACTTGCTAAGATACACCTAAGGCAATATAGGCCACTACTTCTCTCCCTGGCTCTGCCAAGGAACGAAAATTGTGGGCCTGGAGACAGGGCCATAAACTAGCCCTAACACCCCCAGCTCTCGACCAAGAGGCCAGATGAGAAAAAACCAGCGAAAGAACTCAGGAAACATGAAAAATCAGAGTGAAAAGTCACCCCCAAAAGAAACCATCAGTTCCTCAGCAATGGATACCAACTCAAATGAAATGGGTAGAATGACAGAAGAGGAATTTCGTTTATGGATTATAAGAAAGCTCAATGAAATTCAAGAGAAACCTGAATCCCAGCACAAAGAAACCACAAGAAAAATGCAAGAAATGAATGAAAAATTCTCCAAAGAAATAGAAATATTACAGAAAAATCAAACAGAAATCCTAGAAATGAAAGAAGCATTCAAGGATCTACAAAACACAGTGGAAAGCCTTAAGAATAGGCTGGACCATGCAGAGGAAAGAATTTCAGAGCTAGAAGACAACTCCTATGTGCTAAATAAATCAGTTGAAGAGAAAGAACACAAAAACTAGAGGCATGAAAATAGCATACAAGAAATGTGGGATTATGTAAAGAGGCCAAACATAAGGATCATAGGCATCCCTGACGGAGAGGAAGAAAATTCGCATGGGCTGGAAAATCTATTTGAAGGAATAATAGAGGAAAATTTCCATGGCTTAGCCAGAAATCTCCATATCCAAGTACAAGAAGCACAAAAGGACTCCTGGGAGACTCAACGTGAAAAGGCATTCACCACGCCACAAAATTATTAGACTGACCAAAGTAAACACAAAAGAGGCACTCCTCAGAGCTGTAAGACAAAAAGAGCAGGTAACCTATAAAGGGAAACCGATCAGATTAACTTCAGATTTCTCAGCTGAAACCTTACAAGCCAGAAGGGAATGGGGAGACATCATCAGTCTCCTAAAACAAAACAAAGACCAACCCAGAATTCTGTATCCTGCCAAACTAAGCTTCTTATATGAGGGAGAAATAAAGACTTTTCCAGATAAGCAATCAGTGATAGAATCTGCAAAATCCAGACCGGCCTTGCAAGAAGTACTTAGACCTGCATATACACTAACCGGCGCAACAGACACCCACCTATGTAATACTACATAAAAGCTAAAACCCCAGAAACCAGATTCCACAATGACACAAGAGGTAAAACAAAAGACACCACCCAATAGAGTAATCAGAAATTTATCCCAAATATCAATTCTCTCAATAAATGTAAATGGCTTGAATTACCCATTGAAGAGACATAGGCTGGCTGAATGGATTAAAAAATACAAGCCAAGTATCTGTTGTCTTCAGGAAACACACCTTACACACAAAGACGCATTCAGACTCAAGGTGAAAGGATGGAATACAGTTTTTCAGGCTAATGGAAACCAAAAGAAATCCGGAGTAGCCATCCTCATTTCAGATGACATAAACTTTAAAGCAATAAAAGTAAAGAAGGACAAAAATGGACACTATATAGTGGTGAAGGGAAAAATCTCACAAGAGGATTTAACAATCCTAAACATTTATGCACCCAACACAGGAGCGCCCAGGTACATGAAGCAAATACTGCTAGATCTAGACAACATAATAAACAGCAATGCCGTAATAGCAGGGGACTACAACACCCCACTGACGGAACTGGACAGATCCTCCAAACAAAAATAAATAAAGAAACAAAGGACCTAAACAGGACTCTAGAACATTTGGGCCTAACAGATATCTACAGAACACTCCACCCAAATAACACTGAATATACATTCTTCTCATCAGCTCTTGGAACTTTCTCTAAAATTGACCACATCCTAGGCCACAAAACAGATCTAAACAAATTCAAGAAAATAGAAATCATACCAAGTATCTTTTCAGACCACAGCGGAGTAAAATTAGAAATCAATTCCAACAGAAACTCAAATCTTCATCCAAAAACTTGGAAACTAAACAATCTGTTGCTGAACGACTATTGGGTCAAGGGGGAGATTCAAATGGAAATCAAAAGATTCTTCAAACTAAACGATAACGGGGACACAAGTTATCAAAATCTGTGGGATACAGCAAAAGCAGTCCTGAGAGGAAAACTTATTGCCTTAAATGCCCACATCCAAAAGACAGAAAGGTCACAAATCAGTAAACTAATGAATCATCTTAAGGAAATGGAAAAGGAAGAGCAAAGCAATCCTAAAGCCAGCAGAAGAAAAGAAATAACCAAGATCAGAGCAGAATTAAATGAAATCGAGAACAAAAGAACAATACAGAAGATTAGTAGAATGAAAAGTTGGTTCTTTGAAAAGATAAACAATATAGACAGGCCACTTGCCAGGCTGACCAGAAGCAGAAAGGAAAGGACTCTAATAAGCTCATTTAGAAATGAAAAAGGAGAAGGCACAACTGATACCATGGAAATACAAAACATCATCTTTGAATACTACAAAAATCTCTATGCCCACAAAAACAAAAACGTGGAGGAAATAGACAAATTCTTAGAAATATACTACCTCCCTAGGCTCAACCAGGAAGAAACAGAATTTCTAAACAGACCAACATCAAGCACCGAAATCAAAGCAGTAATAAAAAATCTTCCCAAAAAAAAAAGTCCTGGACCAGATGGGTTCACATTTGAATTCTACCAAGCCTACAAAGAAGAACTGGTGCCTATACTGCAGAAATTATTTGAAAATATCCAGAAGGATGGAATCCTCCCAAATTCATTCTACAAAGCCCATATCACCTTGATACCAAAGCCAGGAAAGGATACAAAAAAAAAAAAAGAAAACTACAGACCAATATCCCTTATGAATATAGATGCAAAAATTCTTAATAAAATCCTTGCAAACTGAATTCAAATGTACATCAAAAAAATAATCCATCACGATCAGGTGGGCTTTATTCCCGAGATGCAGGGATGGTTCAACATACGCAAATCTATAAATGTAATTCACCATATAAATAAAAGCAAGAACAAAGATTATATGATCCTTTCAATAGATGCAGAAAAGGCTTTTGACAAAATCCAGCATCCTTTTATGATAAGAACTCTTAACAATATAGGCATAGATGCCTTATACAGCGAAACTATTAAAGCCATATACGATAAACCCACAGCCAATATCATACTGAATGGGGAAAAATTGAAAGCATTCCCCCTTAAAACAGGAACTAGACAAGGGTGCCCACTATCTCCACTTCTTTTCAACATAGTGCTGGAAGTCCTCGCCACAGCAATTAGACAAGACAGAGGAATCAGGGGCATCCAGATAGGGGCAGAAGAGGTCAAACTTTCACTATTCGCAGACGATATGATATTATACATAGAAAACCCCAAAGATACAACCAAGAGATTACTGGAATTGATAAATGAATTCAGCAAAGTCTCAGGATACAAAATTAATACACACAAATCCATAGCCTTCATATATGCTAATAACAATCAAGCCGAGAAACAAATTAAAGATGCAATACCTTTCACAATAGCAACAAAGAAAATTAAATATTTAGGAACATATCTAACTAAGGAGGTCAAAGACCTATATAGAGAGAATTACGAAACACTGAGAAAAGAAGTTGCAGAGGATGTAAATAGATGGAAAGCCCTACCATGCTCTTGGATAGGCAGAGTCAACATAGTAAAAATGGCTTTGCTACCTAAATTGATTTACAGAATCAATGCAGTCCCTATCAAAATACCAACATCATTTTTTGCCGATCTAGAAAAAATAATTCTACGCTTCGTGTGGAACCAGAGAAGACCCCGTCTAGGTAAAGCAATTTTAAGCAAAAAGAACAAATTGGGAGGCATCTATCTACCAGACTTCATACTATACTGCAAGGCTATAGTAACCAAAACTGCATGGTATTGGCACAAGAACAGAGGTGTAGAACAATGGAACAGGACTGTGAACCCAAATATAAAACCAACCTCATACAGTCACCTGATCTTTGACAAATTCCAGAAAAATGTACACTGGGGAAAAGATTCCCTATTCAACAAATGGTGCTGGGAAAACTGGATGGCCATATGTAGAAGACTGAAACTGGACCCACACCTCTCACCTCTCACAAAAATCAACTCACAATGGATAACAGATCTAAACCTAAGACATGAAACCATAAGAATTCCCAAAGAAAATGTTGGAAAAACTCTTATGGACTTTGGCCTAGGCAAAGAATTTATGAAGAAGACCCCCAAAGCAATCACAGCAGCAACAAAAATAAATACATGGGACCTGATCAAATTGAAAAGCTTCTGCACAGCCAAGGAAACTATCACTAGAGTGAACAGACAACCTACAGAATGGGAGAAAATATTTGCATGCTACACCTCTGATAAAAGGCTGATAACTAGAATCTATACAGAACTTAGGAAAATCAACAAGAAAAAATCAAACAATCCTATTAAAAAATGGGCAAAGGACATGAACAGAAACTTTTCAAAAGAAGACAGAATAATGGCCAGCAAACATATAAAAAAGTGCTCAACTTCTCTAATCATCAGGGAAATGCAAATCAAAACCACAATGAGATATCACTTAACTCCAGTGAGATTGGCTCATATCAAAAAATCCCCAAATAACAAATGTTGGCGGGGATGTGGACAGATAGGAACACTCATACACTGCTGGTGGGACTGCAAATTAGTACAACCTCTATGGAAAGTAATATGGAGATACCTCAAAGAATTAAAAGTACAATTACCATTTGACCCAGCAATCCCACTACTGGGTATTTACCCAAAGGAAAAAAAGACATTTTATAATAAAGTCATCTGCTCACAAATGTTTATAGCAGCAGAATTCACAATTGCAAAGATGTGGAAACAACCCAGGTGCCCATCAATACACGAGTGGATTAATAAAATGTGGTACATGTATACCATGGAGTATTACTCAGCAATAAAAAACAATAGTGAATTAACACATCTGGTATTATCCTGGTTGGAGCTAGAACCCATTCTTTGAAGCAAAGTGTCACAGGAATGGAAAAACAAGCACCACTGGTACTCACCATCAAACTGGTACTAACTGATCAACACTTACATCACACGGCAATAATATTCATGAGGGGGTGGGCAGGCGGGAGGGGGGTGGAGGGGATGGGAAAACTCTCACTGAATGGATGTGGGGAGCACAGTTTGGGGGATGACCACGATTGTAGCTCTGACACAGGCAGTGCATGGGCAATATATATAGCCAAAGTGTTGTACCCCCATAATATTCTGAAATTAAAAAAAAAACAAATAACTGAGCACCTATTATGTGCCTAGTATGGTGAGAAAAGCTCCAATTGAAGCCAAATGCCTCTATATTTAACTACAGAAAGAGAATTCCAAGAGTGGTAATTCTAAACAAAAGCTATGGCTCTGCAGTCTTGGTAATGTCCAAGCATCCTAGAATACAAACATCAAAGAATGACCTGTTGCCGCTACAACTCAGTTCTCCCCAAATCAAAACTGTATGATTAAACATTTTTGTGGAATTGATTCCTTCCTGTTAGTTTATCGAAATTCTTTACCTTTATTCTCCTTTGAAATCTTAAGAGGGAAATGACTACTTAATGATCCAGCTCTATATTGGATTTCCAACCGACTTCAAGAAGAAATTCTTCTTGAAGACAAATGCTAACTTATAAAAGCTTTTAGAAATATTTTAAAAATTATGTTCCTAGCTCTAGTATATTCATTAACATTGTTATTTCATAGGTCTCAGGCACATGACATATGCGTCTAGAAATCTTGATTTTGAGCTTCTCAGAGTACCTTTCTTAGATAAATGTCAGCTCTGTTAAAACTCTGCTCATTTCTAATAAAAACTTTTCTGAAATAAAAAACAAACAATAAGCAACTCAGTATTGTTACTTATGAAGGAGCATTATTTATCTATTCCTAGTTTCCCAACTATAAAATTATACTAATAATAAAAGCTATGAAGCATAACTACTCTGAAGATTACACGAGATAATTCAAGTAAATTATGGCACATAGTAGATATTATTAAGTAACAGTTAAATACTTTATAAAAAGCAAATTTTCTGATTGGAAAATACAGAGTCTCTTGATTCACTTAATTTTGTCTTACAATGAGTACAGTTCTATGGATTCTGCATGTATCCCTCTTCTTTTTAAGAACACTAAGTTAGATGGTTTGATCCTTCAATGTGACTTTAGAAATTCACAAATTTTCCTACACTCTTTTTCCTGAGGTTAAATAATTTCATAATTTTAAATTCTTTATTATTGTAACCAAGATATGTAATTATACAAATATAATTATAGTGAACATGTATCTGCTTAGTGATTTTACTAACCTACTCATTTGAACCAGCAAATATAAGTCATAAAGTTGGTGCTAGCAATATTTTAGGGAAGTGTAGACCCTGGAAGAATACAAATTCCTTATGTGCTTCTGTTTCCTCACTCTCCATTGTCTTTCATTTGTAAGAGGTCACATTTTCTGACCTTCTCCTGCATACATTCAGCTAAGAAAACCAGCCATCAATAATCTCTACCACTGCCTACCTTGTGAAAATGGTCCTGTGGAACTATCTGATTATTATTTTATTTCCTAGCCTCAAAGGTTACAGATTGCTTCAATTATTAAGAAATATATGGGTTTCCTCATCTAATAGTTTAATATAGGAAAATCACTGCAGGAATCTGAAAGCTCCTGTTAGATATAAAAGATGGTGTTCAGGACAAAGTTTTAAGCTTTTCTCCTCGTGGGATGAGCGACTTAACATTAGAGGCCTCTACTGTGTCACTTTTCGTAGCTTCCTGATAGTTCAGGTCTATGTATAGCTCAACAAATGTATACGGGGCTCCTATAGCATGTCTTGTACAGATTATAGAAATGAATCTGAAACAGATGGATTTAACATTTTTTAAGCATCTACCATGTGCCCCAGACTGTGCTAGGTACTTGTGACCTACATTACTTAAGTCATCTCAGTAATCAACACAAGCATTTAAAAATTTTATTATTAGCATTTTATAGAGATCAATGAACAGACTCAAAAGATCAAGTTGTTTTTCCCAGTGTTTACAGTTTGAATCCTAGAATTTGAACACAATTTGTATGCTCCAAAGCCCTGGCCATTTCCACAAAGGCAGGTGGACTCTTAGCTAAGAAAATGAATGCCCAAACATCTCATTTCAATATAGTTAATACAATTAAATATACACATATGCATATATATATATATATATATATATATACACACACACAAAAGTATATGCATATTTACATTGACATATGCATATATACCTATGCATTTACATAAAGAGCTATGGGAGAAATATGAATCAGGGCCCACCACCATTAGAAAGAAAAAATAAATTAAAAAATAAATTGTCCCTCTGCAAGTCAATATTAATAGAAGAACCAAAACCAAATGCAAAAAGCATTTGATAATAATCTAACAAGTATTTATGATTTTAAAAAACCCTCAAACTAGGAATAAAAGGAAACTTCTTCAATCTGATAAAACACAATGCACTTATTAAAAATCTATAACTGACATGATATTAATGGTGAAATATTAAAGGCATTTCCCCTAAGATTGGAAACAAAACAATGATGATCATTCTCACCATTTCTATTCAACATTATACAAGAATTTCTTGTCAGTGCAATTAGGCAAGAAAAAACAAAATAAAAACCATCCATACTAGAAAGAAAAAGAACCATCTTTATTTTCAGACATCATCTTGGATATAGAATATCCTAAGGAATCCAGACATGCATTAAAAAAAAAAAAAGACTACCAAAGCTAATAAATAAATTCAGTAATGTCAAGGGATACAAGATCAATACACAAAATACAATTCATACACAATACAACAATACAGAAAAATCAATTGTATTTCTACATACTAGTAACTGCATATATAGAAGAACTAAGTAAGTGTAGATACATCACATGTTCATGTACCAAAAATCTTTATGAACAGTAAATATGATAGTGAATAAAACAAGATAAGAATGCTGTCTTTAATCACTATTGTTCAACACTGTATTGGCGATTATTGCCAATATGATAAAATATGTATATATAAATTGAAGAGAAACAAAGAGCATTAACTTTACTTACAAATAATATGACCACACAGAATATTCAAGAAACTACATGAAAAAGTTATTAGAGTCAATATTGCCAGACACAAGACATAATACTAATATACAAAAATAAAGATTCATCCAACTTAACAGAAATAATGAGGAAAATATATAGCAGAAAATTTAGAAAATTTGAGGAGACACATAGAATTAAGTATAACAAAAGTTGGAAAAGTTCTTAATGGAGAAAATTATAAACATTTATTAAAAGACATAAAAGAAGATCTAAAGTAATAGAGAAATTATACCTTTTTCAGGGATAGGAATACTGACTACATAAAGATATTAATTTTCTCAAATAAATCTGTATAACAATTGCCGTTCTGATAAAATATAAAAAATATTTTACAATGAACTTAATAAACTCCTTCTAAAATTCATAGAAGAGTAAAAAAATGCAAGAGAAGCCAGAAATACCTAATATCGAGATTTATTATAAAACTGTAGTAATTTTAATCATGTATTGATGCAGGGATAAGCTAATCATCTGACAGAATAGAATATACCCAAACATATATGAGAATTCAGTTTAAAGAACAGATGTTATTTTATACCAGTTGGAAAAGGAATAAATGGTATCAATTTTTTATATGGATTAAATTTAGATGTTTAGCTCACAAGCAAAATTCAGATAAAGACCCATACATAAGAAGCAAAATACACAAATTTTAGAAGAAAATATACAATAATATCACTGACTTAGGTATAGGTTAAGGTCTCTTAACAAAAAATCTATAAAAAATTAATAAATTTCACTACACAAATTTAAAAAACATCTAGTTATCTAAAGATATCATAACCAACGTTAAAAGACAGGCAACAATCTAGGAATGTATAAAATAAAACTCAACTAATCAATTTGAAAAAGACAACCAATACCAAAATGGTCAAAGGATTTATAACACTAATCACAAACTAGGTTCTCTGAAAAATAAAATTTGAAAAAATCTCTAACATTACTATTATTCAAGAAGATTCAAACTATACCAACAATTAAATGCCATTTAACATTAGTGGCAAAACCCCAAGCCTGACAACATAAAATATTGGTTAAAATACTCATTTAGCTGGTGATTAAAAAAATTGGCCTAGCCTCTTTGAAATATACTTTGGCACTGAGGAAACAATAAATGTAAGTGATCTATGACAGAGTAATCAAGCCTGTTTAAGTATAACAAGGAATATATTGACTCACAGAAACTAAAAATCCAGGAAATTTATCTGACACTTAGTTATATTTAAATCCAGAGGTGCAACCAATATCAAAAAGTAAAAGAAGGGAGAGTAGAACTCTATCTGTTAATTACCCCTCTTAGCAGTGTGTTTTCCACTGTTTTGGCTCATTCTCAAGACATGTTTTTTCCCCAGGTGGCAAGAAATTTACCGACCCTTCTAGACAACAAAGAGCAGATCTTTCTCAATAGCTTTAACAAAAATTCTACAGTACACTCCAAACTGAGAAACATGGTAGGGTAACCACCTTGTCCCAGTTTGCTTAGGAGTTTTCCTAGTTTTAGCACTGAAAGTCCTGCATGCCAGGGACCCACTCAAACCCAGGTGGTTTGCCCAGGACTCTTCTGGTTTCAAATCTAAAAATTTTATTTCCTGGTAACCCTATAGGTACTGAGCAAATTGGGACAGTTGGTTACCCTATGATATGGGGACATGTAATCAACAGCCTTGACAAAAAGAGGACAAACAGTTTATTACAGGAAAACGTACTGAGCAAATAAAATTATAAACTACCTATAGGGAATCCTTGTTTCCTGTATTGTGATATTCATTTAATCCAAACTGCTTTAACGCAAGAAACACTGCAACTAGAAAAAATCTTTGAATAAAAGTGAGACTTTTCAGCAGCTTTACCCTTCTGTGCTATTCTAGATCACCACCCATAACTTATATACACACATTTTGCTGTATGTTTTCTTGTCTCTTCTGGTTTACTTATTTTTTAAGAAAATTGCCTAAAGGTGTCATGGAACAAGTCAGTTTTTTGTCTTCCATTGTTGATTTCAGATTCTTACTCATACAGAGGTGCATATTAATGTCGAGTCCTATTCTCCCTCCTGGCCTCAATTCAGATTTTTCTCTCGGTGACTGTTTTTCATTAAACTTTAAAAAGGTCAATGAAAACTAAGTTTTACTGTTTACATTAACAGAGCGGGTTTTCCTTGCTGAAATCTAACTAATCTTGCTATTGAGCCAATCGGTTTGCCCCCTAGTTTCTTTGACCTGCATCTGCTTCCTTTTTCCTGGAGTAAAGCCCAGCACAAAATCTGCAGCAATGTGGAGTGATGAGCTTCTCATCTCCCTCAGCACTAGTCTGATAACAAAGACTGATTCACAGTCTGCAAGAATTGATTTCTCCAGATTTTGAAGAAATTTCAGAAGTTGGAGATATAAATGAGGAAATCAAAGAACTGTTCATAGAGCTGAAAAATAGTGTATTCAGTAAACAATGGAAGCAATACGATTTTATTTACATTTATTGTAAGCCATGAGAAGAGCCCAGCAAACTTTCTTAAATGAAACTATCTTTTGTTAAAATATTTCTAAGAACCATAGGTAAATGTTTTTGTTTTAAGACAGATAAGTTGATCCTCTTATGTGTGTGAATATAACCTTGAAGGCTCATTGAATATCAGCTACACTGAATAGTCACAATTTTAACTTTATTGAAAACAGAGTTGATTTCTAGTTTTATTCCACTGTGATCTGAGAAGATGCATGGCATGATTTCAATTTTTTTAAATTTGTTGAACCATGTTTTGTGGCCTAAAATATGATTGGAGAATGTTCCATGTGCTGATGAGTAGAATATATATTCAATAGTTTTTGGGTAAAATGTTCTGTAAATGTCTGTTAGGCCCAATTGTTCAATAGTCCTGTTTAAGTCCAGTTTTCTTTATTTATTTTCTGCTTGGATGATCTGTCCAGTTCTGTCAGTGGGGTGTTGAAGTCTCTGGCAATTACAATGTTGCTGTTTATCTCTCTACTTAGATCTAGTAGGGTTTGCTTTATGAATCCAGGTGCTCCTGTGTTAGGTGCATAAATATTTAGGATTGTTATGTCTTCTTGTTGAATTACTCCCTATACCATTATATAATGACCATCTATGTCTGTCTTTACTATTGTTGATTTAAAGTCAATTTTATCTGATACAAGAATGACTATACCTGCTTTCTTTTAGTTTCCATTTGCATGGAATATTTTTTCCATCCCTTAACCTTGAGTCAGTAAGAATCCTTGTGGGTTAGATGTGTTTCCTGGAGACAGCAGATACTTGGCTTGTACTATTTTCATCCATTCAGCCAGCCTATGTCTCTTGAGTGGGGATTCCAAACCATTCACATTGACTGATAGAATTGATATGTGGGATGCTGTTCTGTTCATCCTGTTGGCTAGTACCTTATTGCTTTGTTTTACTTACCTGTTGTACTATTGAGCTCTGAGCTTTAGCTTTTGGGTAGTTTTACTCTGGAGAGTGGCCACTGTGCTGATCCATGTAAAATGCAATTCTGAGTATTTCCTGCAGGGCAGGTTTAGTCTTGACAAAGACAAAGTCCCTCAGTGTTTGCTTGTCTGGAAAACTCGTTATTTCTCCTTAATTAATGAAACTCAGTTTTGTAGAATAAAAAACTCTCGGCTGGCAGTTGTTCTGTTTAAGAAGACTGAAGATGGGGCCACATTCTCTTCTGGCTTGTAAGGTCTCAGTTGAGAAGTCTGCAGTTAGCCTGATGGGTTTTACTTTATAAGTTACTTGACAGGAAATTAAACAACCTCCTGCTGAATGATTATGGATCAATGATGAAATTAAGATGGAAATCAAAAGATTCCTCAAACTGAATGACAAAGTGGACACAAGTTATCAAGTTATTTGGGAATTAGCAAAAGAAGTTCTAAGGGGAAAATTCATAGCCTTAAATAGCTACAAAAAAAAAAAGACAGAAAGATCACAAATTAAGAATCTAATGACACATCTCAAGGAACTAGAAAAGGAAGAGCAAACCAAACCCAAATCTAGTATAAGAAAAGAAATAACTAAGGTCAGAGCAGAACTGAACAAAATTGAAAAAAAAGAAAATTGTACAGAAGATCAATGAAACAAAACATTGGTTCTTTGAAAAGATAAACAAAATTGATAGACCGCTTGCTAGATTAACCAGGAATAGAAGAGAAAGGACTCAAATAAGCTCAATTAGAAATGAAAAAGGAGATATTACAACTGATACAACAGAAATACAAAATATCATCTATGAGTATTATGAAAATACCTATGCACATAATTTCAAAAACATAGAGGAAATGGGCAAATTTCTGGAAACACACACTCTCCAAAGATTCAATTAGGAAGAAACAGAACCCCTGAAGAGACCAATAACAAGCAAAAAGATTGAATCAGCAATAAAAAATCTTACACCAAAAAAGAGCCCCAGACCAGATAGATTCATAGCCAAATTTTATCAGGCCTACGAAGAAGAGTAAGTGTCCATTCTGCAGAAATTATTCCATAACATGAACAAGGAGGGAATCCTCCCCAACTCATTCTACAAAACCAATATCACCTTGATACCAAAGCTAGGAAAGGAACAACAAAAAAAGGAAACCACAGACCAATATCCCTTATGAATATAGATGCAAAAAACCTCAAAAAAAAAACTAGCAAACTGAATTCAACAACACGTCAAAAAAATAACCCACTATGAACAGCTGGGCTTCATCCCAAGGATGTAAAGATGGTTCAACATACATACATCAAAAAATGTTATTCACCCCATAAACAGAAGCAAGAACAAAGATCCTATGATCATCTCAAAAGATGAAGAAAAAGCATTTGACAAAATTCAGCATCCTTTCATGATAAAAACCCTCAACAAACTAGGCATAGAAGGAACATATCTCACAGTTATAAAACCCATATATGACAAACCCACAGCCAGCATCATAATGAATATGGAAAAGTTGAAAGCATTCCCATTAAGACCTGGAACAAGACAAGGATGCCCGCTCTCACCACTTCTATTCAACATAGTGATGGAAGTCCTAGCCAGAACAATCAGGCAAGAGAAAGAAATAAAGGGTATCCAAATCAGGAAAGAGGACATCAAACTATTTCTTTTCACAGATGATATGATCTTATACCTAGAAAACCCCAAAGATTCCACCAAGAGACTCCTGTAATTGATAAATAAATTCTGCAAAGTCTCAGGTAAAAATTCAATGTACACAAATCAGTAGCATTCCTATACACAAATAAGTCAAGCTGAGAATCAAAGCAATGACTCAATACCATTCACAATTGCTACAAAGAAAATAAAATACCAAGTAATATATTTAACAAAGGAGGTGAAAGATCTCTACAAAGAGAACTATGAAACACAGAGGAAAGAAATTGCAGATGATACAAACAAATGGAAAAACATATCAAGCTGATGGACTGGTAGAATCAACACTGTTAAAGTGTCCATCCTACCCAAAGTGATTTACAGATTCTATGCAATCCCCATCAAAATACCAACATCACATTTCACTGATCTAGAACAAACACTCTATGCTTTGTGGAACCAGAAAAGAGCCCGAATAGCCATATCAATCATAAGCAAAAGGAACAAATCAGGAGGCATCACATTACCAAACTTCAAACTATACCACAAAGCTATAGTAACTAAATCAGCACAGTATTGGCACGAACATAGAGACATAGACCAATGGAACAGAAAACCCAGATATAAAAGCATCCACATACAGCCAACTGATCTTTGACAAAGCAGACAACAATATACACTGGGGAAAAGAATCCCTATTCAATAAATGGTGCTGGGAAAATTGTATAGCCACATACAAAAGAATGAAACAGGATCCATATCTCTCACTTACAAAAATTAATTCAAGGTGGATAAAGGACTTAAATGTAAGGCAGCAAACCATATGAGCTCTAGAAGAAAATGTTGGAAAAACTCTTAGATATTGGCCTAGGCAAAGAATTTATGGAGAAGACCCCAATGGCAATCATGGCAACAACAAAAATAAATAAGTGGGGCTTGATTAAATTAAAAGCCTTCTGCACAGCCAAGGAAATAATCAATAGAACAAACAAACAACCTATAGAATGGGAGAAAACATTCGCAAGCTATACACATCTGATAAAGGTCTAATAACCAGAAGTTACAAAGAACTCAAGCAAATCAACACACAAAAAAATCAAACAACCCCATTAAAAAGGGGGCAAAGGAAATGAACAGAAGCTTCTCAAGAGAAGATAGACAAATGGCCAAGAAACACAAAAAAATGCTCAACATCACTAATCATCAGGGAAATACAAATCAAAACCACAATGAGATATCACCTTACCCCAGTTAGAATGGCCTTTATTAAAAAGTCCAAAAACAATAGATGCTGCCATGGATGCAGAGAGAAAGGAACACTTACACACTGCTTGTGGGACTACAAATTAGTATGACCTCTATGGAAAACATAATGGAGATTCCTCAAAGAACTAAAAGTTGACCTACCATTTGATCCAGCAATCCCACTACTGGGTATCTACCCAAAGGAAATCATTTTATCAAAAAGACACCTGTACTTGAATGTTTATTGCAGCACAATTCACAATTTCAAAGATGTGGAATCAACCCAAATGCCCATCAATTCATGAGTGGCTTAACAGATGTGGTGTATGTATACCATGGAATACTATTTAGCCATGAAGAAGGATGACTTAATGCCTTTTGCAACAATTTGGATGGAACTGGAGACAAATATCCTAAGTGAAGTATCCAAAGAATGGAAAAACAAACACCACATGTACTCACTATTAAATTGGAACTAACCAATGAGCACACATGTGCGTAGAGGGAAGTAAAACTCAACAGAAATCTATCAGGCAAGAGAGGGTGGAGGGGATGGGCAAAAACCTACCTAACAGGTATAATGAACAATATCTGGGTGATGGGCATACTTATAACTATGACTCAAGCATTATAAAGTGATCCCATGTAACCAAAAATATTTGTACCCCTGTAATACCTTGAAATAAAACAAAAGAACATGGAGTCTCTTTCAAAAATAAAATTATTGAACAACATATTGTCTATTTGGGAGTTAGCCCTAAACAATAGAAGAAAACAGTCTTGCAATTTTAGTTGACCATAAACTTTATGTGAGCTACTATGGTGAGGTGATTGTCAGAAATATGCCACGGACATAAACTATATTAGGAGAAATAGAGACACTTTTGTGGTAGACACTTATCTTTTACTTTGCCTAGAAAAATATCTGTTCTGTGGTATGCAGAATACTTCCCCCACCAAAGATCTCCACACCATAATTCCTGGAATTGTCACCAGTGTAAAGATTCTTGCTAACGTTGCAGAAAGGAATTTCAGGACCACACTGAACCTGGAGTGGTTGCTCTTTTTATTTTGAACAAATAAAAGTCAAAGAATGCTGGGCCGTCAGTGTTCCTCTGTTCTTACTCATAAATTCTCATGTTTTTCCCACAAGGGAGGTCAAAACCACAATGTTAATTTATGATAATTGTGATATAATGGGGGATAGGTCACTTTGTACCTGTGCAATGCTGGGCAATTAATGGTTCTTTTCTTCTCCTCAGGCCCGTTTGTTCAAGGGCTGTTTGTTTGAGCCAGCTGACTAAATTTTTCTTTCTCTCCTCCCTTGCTTATACCTAACTGACTACCTACTCTAACAGAATCAGTAAATATGTTAACTTATGCGGCAAAAGGGACTTTGCAGATGTGATTTAAGTTAAAGGATTCCATATGGGGAGATTATTCTAGATTATCTGTGTGGGCCCAATCTAATCAAAGTCCCTAAAAGCTGAGACCCTTTCTAGGCTATGGTCAGAGAGAAGTGAAGATGGATAAGGGTTAGAGAAATGCAGTGTTGCTGGCTTTGAATATGTAGAAAGGGACCACAAGTCAAGGAATGTATGGAGCCTCTAGAAGCTGGAGAAGGCTAGAAAATATATTCTTCCCTATAGCCTTTAAAGAGGAACACAGGCCTACTGACATCTCGGTTTTACTTCACTGAGACCCATGTTGGATTTCTGACCTAAAGAACTGTAAGATAATAAATGTGTGTTGTTTTAAGCCACTAACCTTGTGGTAATTTATTATAGTAGCAATAGAAAACTAATATCACTCATGTTGAATTTTAATAAATCAATATCATGAGAGTTATAATTCTGCCAATTTTTATGACTCTATTTTTCCTTTCTTCTCTTCAAACATCTAACCTTATTAGAATAGTTTTATCACAATATGAAAAACACGTCTGTGGCTTATCCAGGTTTCCAATTCCCTTAAATTTAAAGTTAAGATTAGTTTATCTACAGGGCTTTGAAATTTCAAAACTTTACTGTTGAAGATAATCTAATCTTCCTAAACTTAATGGAACCCAATTCAATTCTCTCTCTTTCTCTACATATATATATAGAGAGAGAGAGAGAGAGAGAGTTCACATAATTATATGTTATTTATATAATGTTACATTCAATACCTTATACTTAAAATTCCACAAGATATAAATGACCCTTACATAAGGTAAATAATCTAGTCAAATATTATCTGAAGATCTCATCAGTGTAAGCCAAGTTCTTTTTAAAAGACAGGTATGTATGGATTATAGAAATAGATCTTCACACCAAAAAATGTGATACAGGAAGACATTTCTCTAATTCCTAGATTACAACATGCTATTGGAATTAGATTTTGATAGAATTTTAGAAACAGCTATTTTAATTACTCAACTGAACAGTCACCTAATAGCCACATTGGTGGAAGAAAATAAACCTCTTTTGACGGAAAGAAGAGCTTTGAAACTCATTTCATCCTCTACTGCACAAAGCCTTTCTCACCCAGGTTACTCAGTACTAAAATGTCTCCATCTCCATGAACATAAAAGAGATGAGGCCCTTTTTCAGTTTTGACAGGTTAGTAATAGAGCCTGGTTAGGACTGAGAGAGAGAAGACTTAATGGAACTTTGAGTATTTAAATGAAATTACCCATTAGCCAATTCTACCAACCTAAGCAAACATTATATTTACCATATATACACACACACACATATATATATATGTATGTATTTTCAGATTTATTTTATACTTAGAGTATTGGCAAGGCAGTTTAATTGAGCAATTTTATAATAAGCAGTAATTTTATAATAAAGCACAAAAGAGTCTTCTAAAATTGTTATTGCCCTGATATAAGAAGATCAAATGGACCTCATCAAGAAATTTGGTCCCTAACAATTCTAAGATTAAAAATGACTAGCTGTTTTGGGCATTGCACAGAGGCTTGTGAGGATAATATGTAAGACCTTTTCAAGATCAATGAGTCTCCACTGTGACACAAGCTTTAACTGATTCTCAAAATGAAGAACTAAAGAAGCTGCCACTTTTGTGTTTCCCAACTGTGACAATATTACTAAGAAAATAATTTTAAGACTAAGAGAATATTCTTCTGATGAAAATAAAGTGAAAAATAGAGAACATAAACATGAAAGAGAGGAATCTGAAAGAACACTAGAAGAAACCAAAAGAAATTCTGCACAGAATAGAACAGTCTTGAAGTTTTCTTTTTTTCTAAAATGTATACAAACTTTTTTCAAATACTTTTTAGTAACGCTATTTGGAAGGTGTAAGTTTTTTTGTTGCTATTTATTGTCCTTGTTTTTTTAAAGAACATATTTAAGAAATTATTCTTAACTAGTTCCAATAATTTCCCACTTGAGTTTTTCAGATATTCCTATCATGAATCCTTTCAATCTGAGAACTCAAAATATTCTTCGACTTAGGAAAACTCCTTTTGTTATGTCTCCTCTAGTCTTTCCTCTCTCTTCCTTTTATTCCTTCCCTTCCTTCTCCTTCCCTCCTCCCCCCTCACCACAAAGCTTATCATTTGTATTACATCTCCTGGCTCTATCTTTTTTACTTCCCATTTCTTTACTTTCTTATTATATTTTAGGTTTGGTTCCCTGGAGCAGAGCTGAAACAGGGATTCTGGAATAGGCACTCACTGAGGGAGTGCTCTCGAGTGAAATCTGATAAGGGAGTTCGCAAAGCTTGAACAAGACAGGGAAGAAGCCAGGCAGAGATGTAGGTTCCATCGAAGTCTCGCCTGGGCCTAATACCACGGGGAGCTCTGATGGGGGAACAAGTGTTAACTGGCCTGACTTGAGCAAACCAAGCCCTATAGGATCACACTATTTACAGAGCATATCTTATTGGAAAACAGCTTAATATCAAGAAACTTAAATGAGGAGTTAGGAGGTCAATTATCTCCATCAATAACTGGGAGTATGTCCTTAAAACCCATAAGTTTTCTTAAACTCATCCCAGCCATCTCACAGGACCAACTAGATATCACTATTCTCTAAAGTATTAACAAATTATCCATATAATTTACCATGGGATAACAGAGACAGAAATTTGCCCAGGTGTTCCTCTTCCCAAATCAATGCTAATCATATACAATAATATTTAACTACTTATCAGATACCTGAGTGGGCAAGTTGTCTAAACAAGCATTATGTTTGGCACATGTGGGGGACTCTCTGTAAGGCTGTTTTAACACATGTACATTTGTGCCTAAATTGGAGTTGAATTAAAAGTCACTGATATAATTCACTCTAGTTCATCTCTATGGGAAATTCAGATAGGGACTCTTAAGCTCTTACTGAGCCAGCAGCATTAACATGACAAGTCAAATTGAGTACTTTTAAACTCTTTTTAAAGTGTTTATTGTATTACTTTATTGATGATATCAAAGTCCAGAATGCACGAGATGTATCTAATCAAAACAAGGAGCCATAATGGAAGAAATTTAAAGTGTCACATGGCCACAGAGCTTAAATATTTCCTTTATAAATTCAATGACTGTCACACTTGGATTTTAAACACTGATATTTTTCTACCTCTGACACTCACTGGCTACCATAGGGACTGATGTCTGAAAGTAACCAAAAAATTGGATCATATCACAACAATATTGCAATTAAAATATGAAGGAAGCAAACACCACTTTATAAGTATAAACCTCAAAAATACATTAAACGCTGAGGAAACACCCCAGTTATAATTTTTTTTCCCATTAATCATTCCTACATTTGCTTTTAAAACTTTCACAAGGCACATGATTAGATATTCTTGATGTTAACTTCAGTGGGTCAAATATAATAAAACTTTTAATATTCTATATATTTGTTACTATCCTGAACAATAATCTTTGGATAATAATATTTGTACAGAAATTCAGCAGTTTGAATATTTACTGAGCCCAGAATGTACTGAGTAATGCCTGTATTAGTTTCCCATTGCTACTATCAAGTTACTACTAACTCAGTAGCTTAAAACAACACAATTATGGATGTCAGAAGCCCAAAATAGGTCTAAATTCAAGGTGTCATCAGGGCTGCATTCCTTATGGAGGCTCTAGGGGAGAATACATTTCCTTGACTTTTCCAGATTCTAGAAGTTGCCCACATTTCTTGGCTTGTGGCCCCACATCACTCCAACCTCTGCTTCCGGCATCACATCTCCTTCACTCACTCTAACCCTTCTGTATCCTTCTTATAAAGGCTCTTGTGGTTACATTTCATTCACTTGGATAATCCAGGATAATCTTCCCATCTCAAGATCCCTAACTTGATCACATCTGCAAAGTCTCTCTTACCATGAAAGGTAGCATATTTATAGATTCCAGAGATTATGATGTGGACATATTTGGGAGCCATTATTTGGCCTACCACACTGTCGTATCAAAACACAGATGATATTTTAGCTTAGATCCCTTATCATTTGCTATTTTCTCCTAAAGTAGAAAATGGCTAAAAAATGGGGGAAAGGGATGGACAAAGCTCCTTCAATTCAGTGTTCTACTTAATTGAGTTCCAAGATATGTCTCTTATCTACCTCTGGCAAAGAGAAAGCTACATATATAACTAGATATGATTGCAAAAGACCACAGGTAAGAAATATAACCATTCTTCAGATTCAAGTCTTCTAAGACAAAAATTTTCAATAATATTCAATGAAATTCTCAGAGACTTGACTTTCCTACATAAAACTAAAATAGCCTAGGACAGTTATCGCTGATATCCCTGGGATATAACAATATCTATAAAGAGAAAAAATGATCATGAATATTGGAAATAAAACATCAACTAAAGCCACAAAAAGTGTTCTCCTGAGAAATATAAAATACTTCTCATACATTTTCCTCAAATAGCTTGATATGGTTGAAATGCATTTTCTCTGCATTGCAACAGACCCAGGGTATAAACTGTCCTTCCAATATTGTTCAGATATTGAATGGTGGAGCTCAAAACCTATCTGCGTCTTTTGAACCAAGTCTGTGTACTCTTTGATTGAAGGGGGCAGGAATAAGGGGGTGGGTTAGGATGAGGGAAGAGGTGGACAGAGTGTGTTGGAGTGGGAGAGCTGTGAAGGCATTGGCCACTCATGCTTCTTATAGTCTCTGGACTTCCAAGATAATAAACCAGACAGACTGGACACAGCCAATCCAAGCAAATCTCTAGCCGCTAAATGAGGGAACAAACAATTTCGATGGTAAAGCAAAGGAAACAGCCGCTGAATTTTGGCAATTACTATTTATTCCTCTTACAACAGCATTAGATAATGAAAGTGTATGTGGATAAATAAGCCATTCTTAAGATCTGGAAGGCAAAGCAACACACATTTCACTCAAATCGAACTTTGAACAATGCAGTTCTTTCATATCCTCAGGGAACACATTTTCCCTAAAGATATGTCAGCTGCTGGGCTTTCGTGCTCTTTTCCATTGAGGTTGTCTCTTCTCAAAAGCACCGTCAGTGGAAATCTAAGGTATCCTAAAACTATCCTCTCTGGAGATGGTCATATTAATAAAATCTCAAAAAATATGTTATTTGGTCTATGCTTTCACTTATTCTATGGATACGTTCTCTAGTAAATCCAAACACTTCCTCACTTGCCCTACTTGCTCCACGTTTTCCGGCCCCTCTGCCTTTGCACATGCCATTCCCATACCTGGCATTCCCTTCTCAGTCATCTCCTTTCTCCCGTCCTAGTCTTCACCCTCCTGGTCACTAAGACCCGCTTCAGAGATTGCTTCTGGGTTTATGTCATTTTAGACCAGAATAGTACAGGGGTTAACAGGTGGACTCTGAAGTCAGACAGAATTTGACACCCAGCTCAATTAATTTCTAGTAAGGGACAAATTAACCCGTCTCTATTGCAGTTTCCTCTTCTATTAAGTGGATATTACAGTTTTAACCTATCACAAGGTTATGGTAAGGATTTATGAATTATTATATGTAAAGCACTAGAACACCAAGTGACCACATAGTGAGCTTTCAATATGGGTTGAACTGTCATGATCTCAAACAGGACCAATCACTTCCTCTTCTGACTTCCGCTGCACTTTACTTGTTCTTCTTTGCCAGTCTTCACCAAAATCCATGTTGAATTAGCTGTTAACATATAAATCTTATTTCTGTGCTAAATTGTATCTTCTCTGAGGGTAGGATAAAAGTCTTCCTTATTGTTTATGCTCCATAGCCCTTGCATATTATAATAATGGGAGAGCTGGCATTTACTAACTCCACAATATATGCCGGAAGTTATGTGAGCATTTTATATGCATCTCATAAAATCTTCATAATAAATTATGTGTCAGGTAATATTAGTCATCCCCATTTTAGAGATGAAAAACAGGCTTAGAAAGATTAAGTAACTTTCTTAATGTTACATGGACAATAAAAGATTTTCTGATTCTAAATTTCAAACTCTTAACTACTATGTTACCTATCTCCTAGTTGCTATACAATAAATGTGTTGAATGATGCAATGAATGGCCATAATCTTTACCTTAAAGACTTTTATAGCCCCTGCTATATAGTGAGCACATTATAAATAACCACAACCTGTCTTGGAGAGTCATATTTGACAATTTTTACTGTGAAAAATAAAGTTAACAATAAAGTTTCAAGAGTTGAATAATTGAGTCATAAGGAAGACTAAAGTACATTTAATCCATGTTATTATTGTATAGAGCCTTGCTATTCAGAGAGCTCCATGGATCAGGAGCAGCAGCATTACCTGGAGGCTTGCTAGAAATGCAGAATAATCTTGGGCCCCACCCCAGATATATTAAATCACAATATGTATCTTAATGAGATTACCAGTTTAAGATTCTTAAAAAAAAATTTTTTTTGAGAAAGGATCTCACTCCATCACCCTGGGTAGAGGTGCAGTGGTGTCATCATAGCTCATTGCAACCTCGAACTCCTTGGCTCAAGCGATCCTCCTGCCTCAGCCTCTCGAGTAGCTGGGACTACAGGCGTGCGCTACAACACCCGGCTAATTTTTTTTTTTTTTTTCAATTTTTAGTAGAGCCAGGGTCTCACTCTTGCTCGGGCTGGTCTTGAACTCCTGAGCTCGAGCAATCCTCCCGCCTTGGCCTCCCAGAGTGCTAGGATTACAGGCATGAGCCACCACGCCCAACCCCCTAAAAGTTATTTTTATAGAGATTGTGAACTAGCAGTTCTCCAATTCTTAAAAATAGAATAAATGAAGTTGGTTGGATTTAGGGGGATTTCCTTTTAAAAAATAAATATTGAAATAACAGAGTAAAATATGGAAGGAATGTATGAGTGTCTTTTTGAGAAGTTATTTTTAAATGATGGATTATCATTTATCTAAGAAAACTTGACTAGAAAAAGAGTTCTATTCCCTGAATATATGGAAGTCTATAATTATTCTAGAATGAAAGCTTTCTGAAAGCAGAGTCTTTGTCTTGCTTATTGCTATACTCTAAATGCATAGGAGAATGCCTGGCACATAGCAGGGACACAATAGACATATGTTGAATGAATACATGATTGTTCTCAAGAATCTTAGAGCAATTGGAATATACCACTTCTTACAGCAATTGGAATATATCCTCCAAAGAGTAGAAATTGGAACAGGAACAACTTCTAAGATTCTATTGGCTCAAACTTGAAAGATGTGACTTGTCTTAAGCATACAAATATGGAAGAGATTTTCTGCCATTAAGAGTACACAAAGAGGTGAAGAGAACACAATGTAAATACCTTAGTGTGTCTTACATAAGGACAGCCGTTACATAAGAGAAAGAAATATTTCCTTGATGTCCTAGTATCAGTTCCACTTTCTTGTTTAGAAAGCTCTTGGGCATAATAAACTCTGGACTTTGTTCTTTGAATGATATACCGAGAGTTTTGCTTAGGACAAGATGATTAATTAGACACCTATGTCTGGGCACCAGGGAGCACATCTCACAATAAGTCCAATAACAAAGCCAGATCTCTAGTTCAGTTAGTATAAAGAGAACAGATGTTTTCACTCCATCTACTCATAATGATGAATTCTTGCAGTATGTCATATCTTCTTTCTGAGCTAAGCCTCTAGTCTGCAGATATAATCCTGACAATATTATGAAGAAAAACGGTAAATGTGTGTCCAGATGTCAAATCACAGACAGTTGAAAGAACAATTGTAGACACTAAAGGCCTTGTCTCATTAATTACATGCAGGATAACCAACATTTCTTATTTTTAGTATTGATAATAACTGATTCATTTAGTAATGTTACTCTCTGAATTTAAAAATGTTGCCAAGGTTTAACTACCTTGCCTTCACCATTAATCTGGGAAGGAAGGAGTAATCTAGAATATTAAACCAATTTTTTTTCTATTTTAAGCAGAAGTTTTAAAATGCTTTCAGCTAAAAAACTGAAATAAAAGGAGGACAATTTCTACTGTCCCACAAAGCCACCTATATTAATGACATTCACGACAAGAGCAAAACATTTTTATTTGGGTTTTTTACACAATTTTATTTCTTTCTAAGGAAGATAATTTTAGGATTTTTTTACAAAACTACCATTATGACAAAAAGTAAAATGTACAAAAGAAATAAGTTATTTTGTAAAAATTTAATGCTGGCAAAAGCACTTAAACAAGGACATTGTTCTTCAGACTTTCTTGGCATTTTCCTGATTGCACCTGCCTCTGAAAACCATCTACTTACCTCTCAAATAACTCTCATGGGTAAACTTAGGTTAGTATTCCTGTGACAAGGGAAAACTGAGAATACCTGCACAAGAATGAAGTAGTATTTCAATCTACTAAGCAAAGTAATTCCAAAGGGTTGATGGATGAGAGGTCAAAAATGTCAAGTGCTCCAAAAATTAAATATTTCACTCATAAATCATTCCACCAGGCAAGAGCAAAAATAAGAATGCTTGTCCTGACAATCACCAGGAAAAAAAGACACATTCCAGCCTCAGTGGCAATATTGCTTTCTTCCATACAAATGGGCCTCGATTTACAATGGGGGGTTATGTTCCAAAGAAAACCATTGTAAGCTGAAAACATCATAAGTCAAAAATGTATTTAACAACTAACTTACTGAATGTCATGGCTTAGTCTAACCTACTCTAAACATGCTCAGAACTCAGAACACTGACATTAGCCTTCAGTTGTAAAAAGATCAAAATTCAAAATCTGAAGTCCATTTTCTACCGAATGTGTATTGCTTTCATATCATTATAAAGTACAAAAATTGTAAGTCAAACCATTGTAAGTTGGGGACTGTCTGTACACTAATCATGAAATATTTAGAACCAACATTAAAACAAAAAAGTACCATTTCCAATATCACCAAAACACATGAAATACTTATGTACAAATTAAAAACATACTCGTATATGAACAAAATTAAAGACCTAAGTAAATGGAGAGAGATACCATACTTAAAGGTTAGAAACTCATTATTTAGATGTCAGTTCTCCCTGAATATATAAATTCAATACAATACCAATCAAAAACTTGAGCAAGAATTTTTTAAACACCAACAAGTTTATAAAAAGTCTATAAGAAAAGTCAAAGGAACTAGAATACCCAAAACAATGCTGAAAAAAAATTGGAAGACCCACATTACTGGATTTCAAGACATAATATAAACTACAGTAATTATGAGAATTTGCAGTTGGTGAAAGGATAAACACATAGATCAGAATAGAGCTCAAACACAATAGAGAACCTAGAAATAGACACACAGAGAACCTGAACCATACATACCTCATACCATATACAAATGAACCTAATATAAAGTCTAAATTAAACTGAATTTTAAAATATCATTTATCATATCAAAAATATGAGATACATGAGGATAAATTTAACAAAATGATATACAAGACCTATACAATTTAATCTACCAAATATTGCAGAGATGAAATTATCTAAATTATCTAAATAATTAGAGAAGTATACGACATGTAGTTTAGAAGAGTCAATATTATCAAGATGTCTTTTCTTTTCAATTTGATCTGTAAATTTAGCAAACTCCTAAAATTCCAGCAGACCTAGTCATATAAAAAGTTGATTCATAAATTTATGTGGAAATGCAAAGAATCTAAAATAGCCCAACCAAATTTAAAAAAAACAAATTTGTTGAAGTTATATTAATTTCCTAACTTACAATAATGCTATAGAAGTCAAAATTGCATGAAGACAATTATAGAGAAAGTTCAGAAATTCCTCTTTGATCTTTGACTTAATAGTTTGTTAGTGGTCTCTAATTTAATTTCATTAGGATGATAGAACGCAAATTCTATAACTTCAATTCTTTGAAATATTTTACAGCTGTTTGTTGTGAGGAAGCAATTCTCACTGTAATTCTTACATTTCTGCATAGTTCAATTGACACATAAATGATCAATTGATTTTCCGTTATGCTCTCAAGAAATTTCAATGTATAAGGAAAATATTCCCAACAAATAATACCAGAAAAACTGGATATTTTTATGCAGAAAAATAGTAAACCTATTCAAAAATTAACTTTAAATATATAATAGATTTTATGTAAAACTCAAAACTATAAAACTAAAGGAAAACTTCAAAAAAAATCTTCACAAACTTGAGGTAAAGTTTTTTTTTGGTATGGGACACAAAAAGCATGGACTGTAAAGGACAATAATTTTGATTTTCAAAAGTCACCATAAGAAAACGAAATAAAACACAGGCTAGGAAAAAATATTTGCAATGAATATATCTGTATACAACTTATACTTCAGTAAAAATTTTTAAAAACCTAAGCAAACATTGACAATATAAAATAATTACACTAATGATGTCTTCTAGAGTTACTAAAAACAAGACAAAAATGCACAGCAATTTTGAATTATTAGGTGAGGAGACCAATGAAATCAATATTTTCTAAGGTCTTTTTATTGTCTGCATAAGAATAGTAAAAATGGACTTTAGATTTTGATATGGTTTAAGATGGAAGAAGAATCACTTATATTAAAGAAGCATAGTGTATAATTTCCAAACTAGCAGTGTGAAAAAAGTGAGAAAGAAGTTAATCAATCTAAAAGTCAAGAAATAAAAGAAAGAGAAACCTACAACATGAAGGACAAAGAGTATAAAATAAGTTTAAGATTATCAAACTGGATTTTTCAAAATCATTTTTAATACTTACAAGTAGATACATCTAAAACATAAGTTTGAATGTAAAATGGACTGAGTTTTACCGTGCAATTCTCACCAAAAGGGAGTCATTGTATTACTTTCAGACAAAATAGTCATCAAGAAATAAAAACATTACTTAAGATAAAGATGATCATTTCAATGTGATAAAAATTCTATTGCCCAGGAAGATATCAATTCTAAATTTTAAATCTGGATGAACCTAGTAACACAACCTCAATTTATGCAAACCTAGCAAAAGGGAGGTAGGATTTATGTTCTTACCACGTTGGCCAAGGTTTAATGCTCCTAAAACAGAATATTTTTTCTCCTAAAAACTGCCAACTATATTCTACTAGAATCCAATTCTTTCTCTGATGTAAGGATTTTTCCCCATTCACACATTGGCTAAAGCACCTTCTGTCCACTTGGCCCCAACAGCCAGTCACCCTCCTTTTCACAAACGTTCCACAGACGGAAAGCATACAGTGTGGGTATGTTTCACTCCATTCATTATTCCTACTAACTCTGTTAGTATAGCACATTCCTGAACTAAATCCCTCTTTAACTGATGTTGCAGAAAAACTGTGACATAAAATGATCAGTGTTGTGCCACTGAAGTCTAAAGATGAAAAATGAAAATGGAAATATTTATTTTGAATTCAATAATGAACATACTGAAGAAGATTTAAATTTTTGATAAAAACAATTTTTCTTTTTTCTCTCTCAACATCCCTGTTTTTGTAACGGGCTAATCATCTGCCATACAACACATGATCTGCAAAGGTCTATAGTGCTTGCCAATCATAATAAACCAAAGAAACTTGCTGATGTTTAGGTGGTAGGTAATCTTTAAATGATATCTTTACTAGTGGTGGTGTGAATCTGGAAATATTTAAAATTTTTGTGTATTTGTTGTAAAGTTTCTGTTTATAATTTTTAAATGAGTTATTAAAAATACATTAAGTATGATTATAAAAATTCAACTCTGGCAATAGCAGTCTATGGAGTTTTATGCTCTTTAGTAAATATGGAGAAGTTTAGAAAATTAGTAAATTAATCTTCTATAAGAGTCTTAATGTTAACTTTTTCTAGCATATACTTTATGAAACCAAATAATTCTTTGAATATAAATAACTATCTCGTAATGCATATAATTTGCTGTTCAAATTTTTGCACTAAGTACATACTAAAAACATATTGGTTACTGTAAACAATCAAAGGTTCATAGAATTATACAATCAGAATTTAACATGAATATTTATATATATATAGTGATTTAAACGTTTTTTTGTTTTGCTTTGATGTGGTGAAACACAACTTAATACATTTATCACAACAATGTTTTCTTTCAAGTGTATACCTGAACCTTATATCATTAAGACCTTCACTTTCTTTCCTGGGAAACATTTAGAAAAATACTGATGAAATCTAGCTTTCAGTCTTTGGGCAGGAATATGACTAAATTATTTCCAAATTATCTTTATGTTTTCTTATCTTTAAAGATATTAAACATGCTGATTTCACAGTTTTCTCCATACACTCTTCTAAGATGTAAAATCTTCAAAGCCATAAATTTAAAACAAAGCAAGATTGTTTTAAGCAACCATCTGTTCTCTTCTCACAGATATAGGGCACTAATTGGGTGAGAAAAAGCTTCCCAGACATTGATATGGCTATGGCATAGCTGGTGTATTAGTCAGAGTTCTCCTGAGAAACAGAGCCAATAGGAGAATATATTTTATATATAATATAAACAATATTTTTGTATATATATATTTTTTCAACTCTGCCAATGGCAGCCTAGGGAGCAAACCATATATATTTATAGATGGGGGGTTGTAGATAGGGGGCTGTGTGTGTGAGGGGGTGTAAATGTGTATGTGGGGGGTATAGATGTGTGCGCGCGTGTGTGTGTGTGTGTGTAGAGAGAGAGAGAGAGAGAGAGAGATATTTATTACGAGAATTGGCTGACACGATTAGGAGGCTGAGAAGTCCCACAGTCTGCTGTCTGCAGGCTGGAGACCAAAAAAAGCTGGTACTATAATTCCAGTTCTAGATCAAAGGCCTGAGACCCAGGGAGTTGATAGTATAATTCCCAGTCCAAGGGCCAGAGAAGACCAATTCAAGCAGGCAGGTAGGAAGAAAAAAATGAGGTGAATTTCTCCTTCCTCAGCCTTTTGTTTGATTCAGGCCCTCAAGGGAGATAATAGCCACCCATATTGGGGAGGGCAATTTACTTTACTGAGTCCACTGATTCAAATGTTCTCATCTGGGGATACGCAGAAATAATGTTTATCTGGGCATTCTCTGACCCAGTCAAATTGACACATAAAATTGACTATCACTGCGGGAAATGGAAGAGTCAAGGGAATTTTAATTAAACCACATATCTCTGGAAAACAAATAGCCAAAATCAGTGACTCCCTCTCCACATTTTAATAAAATACACTCTTAACATTAAGGACTCAATTTGGAATTATGACAAAACGCCCATCAAAATGTGCAGTCTCCACAAAACCAAAGGAAAAGCAGTACCAGGAATCAAAAGGACAACAGGAACCACGGAGGTATGCATAGTTGGGACTCGCTGCTCATCTCTGATCTCTTCTTCCTGCACATGGCTTTAATGCTCTCCTAACATGGATTAGTTTCTTCTATAACATCACACGGCCACCATAATATCCAGGTTCATGCCTGAATTACAGAAGTAATGCATAAAGTTAGCAAAATTACAACAACAACAGCAAAACATATAAATAGAAGGTAAAAGATATCCTCTCAAATTATAAGAAAGTATGTAAGAAATTTTGTCAGCACTAAAGTACAAGAATTTCAAAATTATAATTATATAATTGCAAACCATACAGCTGAGAAGGGGTTAATACCCAAAATATGTAAAAAACTAAAACACAATAGCAAGAAAACAACCTGATTTAAAAATTACTCAGCAAAGAACCTGAGTAGACATTTCGCAAAAGAAGACATAAATAGCCAACAGGTATATGAGAAAATGCTCAACGTCATTAATTATCAAGGAAATGCAAATTAAAACCACAATGAGATATCATCTCATACATGTTAGAATGACTATTATCAAGAAGATGAAAGATAACATTTGCAAGGATGTGGAGAAAAGGGAACCCTTGCACACTGTTGGTGGGAATGTGAGTTATGACAACGTGAATGAACCTGGAGGACAGTATATTAAGTGAAATAAGCCAGGCACAGAAAAACAAATACCACATGATCTCACTCATACATGAAATCTAAAAGAGTTAATTTCATAGAACTAGACAGAAGAATGGTATTTACCAGGGTACCAGGGACTGGGCTGGTTGTTCAGGGAGCACTTTTGGTCAAAGTATACAAAATTTCAGTTAGATAGAAATAAGTTCAACATATCTACTGTACAACATGGTGATTATAGTTAATAACAATATATTGTATTGAAAAATGCTGAAAGAATGGTTGGTTAGTGTTCTCCCCACAAAAATGACAAATATGTGCAGTAATGCACATGTTAATTAGCTAGATTTAGTCACTCCCAAATTTGTATATACTTCAAAATACCATGTTGTAAATAGTAAATACATATAATTTTAACTGCCAATTTAAACAAAATAAAATAAAATAAAATTGAAAGGAGTTTTATCCTCTTGTGAGTATTAATGCTGATAGAGATTTTTTCCTAAATAATATAATTAATACATATTTTTTAAAATTACACTAATACTAATTTAGCACCAAAAATATAAAAGTGTAAGGGAGATTGTGGCCTGAAACTGTGAATTACCCAATTACTCAATGCTTTATTTCTTTCACTTAAGACTCGATTTAAAGTTCTTTTAAAACATAGATCAGGGTTTGGCAAACTACAGTCTGCTGGGCAAATCTTGCCTATCACCTGTTTTTGCAAAATTTCATTGGAACAGTCACACCCATTAATTTACATATTATCGATAGCTGCTCTTGGACTACAATAGCATGGCTGAGTAGTTGTGATAGAGATCATCTAGCCCCTCCAGAAAGCCTAAAAATATTTACCATCTGACTCTTTACAAAACACGATTGCCAATCTCTAACATAGCTCACGAGAAATGTCATAGATGACCTTGTCCAAGTTCACATCATAAATAGTTAAACCAACGGAAAGAGAATGTAGGCCTTGCTTAATAAATCCTAATTCATTGAATGAAAGCCTAGATTAAAAATATCCCAAGTTCTTATTCTCTTTTTTTTACTTGTAACATTTTGAATCTGTGTGAGTGAACTGTCATCTTATTAAAGGTGAAGGTGAACCAAATACTAAATGAGTTCTTCATTAAGTCTAACATCTGTAATTATACATATTATAGATGATGTCTTCCACCTGAATAAAAAGTTATCTTAAACACTGCTTTGCTACCCTAAATACTATACAGCTGCTCCTTGAGTTGTAATTACATTACACTCTGATAAACTCATCGTAAGTCAAAAACACGTTTAATGCTGACAATATAGCAGATGGTCCCAATGATGATGGTTTGACTTAAGATTTTTCAACTTTATGATGGTGAGAAAATGATATGTAGTACATTCAGGAGAAACCATAGCCCCATTGTAAGTCATAAGAAGCTCCTTGATTTACAATGGAATTATGACCTGGTAACCCCATCATAAAGTGGAAAAATCGTAAATTAAACCATCATAAATTGAGGACCATCGTATGTGAAGACTATGGATAAATGGCCAATTTTACATAAAATTTCTAAAGTGTACTTAATGAAAATTCGGGAAGCACAGAACTTTTTGAGATTGCCACAAAAGCAAACAGTGTAACCTCAAATTAAAGACTCCACTATCTAGGCTTCAGCCTTCTCCATTCCCAAAGTTCTATAATTTAAGACATAAGGCAAGTACTGTAAAAGTTTCAGAACTGCAACACTGCAATTAGAAAGCACAGATGCTGACCACATATACCATTTTGCTACAGCAGAACTGGACTAATTTATGGCAAATGCTTATCTCCATTCTCATCAATCACGCCTTAAAACGTGCTGGTAAGATTCCTATTTTTCTAAGAATGAATAAAAACGCTGAAGCAGCACCCCTTCACTTTGATCTCCCAACTGAATTTGGCTTCTATTGATTTCTTGTAGAAAGCAGGCTCTCGTTCTTTCCATTGTCATTATATTGTCAATCTCTTGAGAACTCTAAATCCCAGTTTGATTTCTAACTGCATAATCTCACTGGTTTTAATCTCATTTCCTAAAAGTGCTTTTCTTGGAATACATGCCCCTGCTGGTTCCAAAGCACACTTACAATTATCATTGTTTGTAGATCTTTTTCTACTACTCTTAGTTCTTCATCCACTCTCTCCCTCCTGCTCACTTTCCCTTATTCACTGAAATACTGACTATATAGCACCTGTGAAGAAAGAAATTATTAATGAGTCAAAACCCACATCTAATACCAAGTAGAGAAAATATTTCTGGTTTTTATTTGTAAACTGACCAGTGAATAAACTGATTCACTGACAAAATTGCAAGCTTAGAATATAATGAAAGTGCCCCCTCACATGTATGGTAGAAAGTTCTTTGTTTTAAGGAGGAATTTTGCCCCATGTGGCTTCAGTAAAGACTTTGCCAACTGTTACCGAGTTTTCATGTTAGCATTCCTTAAATACCATATCTCTTCCACTCCCCAGACACCTTATATGCTACCTGATAACCTTATTTTTCATTTCCTGTATGTTGTCTCATCTCCCTAAACTGGATTAAAAGTTTTTGAAGGCAAAGGATGTGCCTTTTATTCTTTTCCATTCTCCTGTTGTAGCCTACATAATTTGCTGCACACATCCTGTCTCTAAAAACTGATGACTGATTAGTTCCTGGGCATAAGTGTACTCTTGTGATAAGCGTACCTATTAATCTTATCTGTTTTACCTGAAAATGCAGGAAAAATATCTAAGTAAATTTTCCTAGAAGTTTTGACATTGATGTTGAACTACAAGTATCACAGATGGTGTCTTCCAACAGACTGTGAAGTCATCTTAAACACTGCTTTGCTGCCCTAAACACTGTATAGAAAACTATGAATGAATGGCCAATTCTATTTAAAAATTTTAAGACATACTTAAAGTGCTATAATAATTATTATTGAAAGAAAATTGTGCATTGTGAAAAACTTAGATATAAATATGCTGATATAAATATGCAGCATTCAAGATTTCCCCCCCAAAAATGCTAAAGAAAATGGGTTCTAGAAACCATAGTTTGAAATGTTAAAAATTAGTTAGAAAAAATGTTTCCAATAATATGCTTTTTTTCAACAAAAGAATATAGCTCCTACCAAGCACATGGAAATACAGTTCCAGAAACAAGTAAGAGCACCTGGAAGTCAAGGAAACACATTGGGTGAAAAATTATATAAAATAGTATTTTACATTAGTCAGATCTTTTAGAAAAAAGGAACAAAGATGCATGATGACAAGAGTTGAAAAAGAAAATGACAATAATGTTTTAGAAAAAGGAGGGTCGGGGATATAGATGGATATTTTCTTGCTGGTGAAAATAGAGCAGTATGTTATTAAGAACCTTAAATGTGTCAATAATGTTTGGTACATAATTGCCAATCTCCTACAGAAATAATTATGAGGATAAAATTTTAAAACACAGATTTTTTAAAGATATTATTTATGTCAACAGAATATTCAAAGCAATCTAAATATCCAAAAAAATAGGAGAATTCAGTATTTGGTGTAATGGAAACTTTAAAATGTATATTTTCTGAAGACTAGCATGAGGAAATGCTTATGGAAACAATAACTCCTCGTTTTCTGTGCCAGCAACATATTGGGCACATTATAGGCATGATCTCATTTAATCTTCGGATATTCACACTGGAAGGTGGAAATTATTACCCACTTTTACAGATAAAGAAACTCTTACTAGAAGGGTTATTCAATTTGTCCAAGATAAGAAAGCTAGTAAACGCCCAAAGTGGAAAATTCTGTACTACACTTAACTTATTCTATATGGTTAAAAAAAAAAAAGCAAGTTATAAATTTGTATTTTTATTATGTTCTTAACTGTAAAAATGCATTAAAATATATTAGATAGAAATATAGCAACCTCTAAACAGAAATTCCTAAATAATAGGATGGTAGAAAAATGTTATTTCCTTCTTTACACCTTTGTGTAATTTCTAATATACGAATGTATATCTTTCTTGAGACAGGCCCTTCAGATGAAGAGGGATTAATCAGATACCTCAGTGCATTGGACATTACGTCCACTGCTCTGTTTAATGATCCTTCCTTTATGTAATTACTGATTCCCTTTTATCTTCATTCCCTACTTACATTCCCCTGTCCTCCTTCACAGACAACTATTTTAATGTGTTTATGGTGCGCCTTTTTGTTCCTGTATACTCTTTTAAAAACTGTATTATTCTTCTGTGTATATGTACTTTAACTTAATAAATGGTATTGGCTTTCATATTTCACTCTGTTCTTCCTTTTTCCCCTCGAGCATTGTTTTAAGCTGCATCCATATTGCCCTGTGTATGTATGTATGTGTGTGTGTGTATGTATATATATATACACACACATGCCATTGCTTCTAACTGCTGCATAATTCTCCATCATTTACATACACCTATTTTGGCTATCCATTCTCAAAGCTGGTTTTCAGCAACCTGCCACCATAGGTAGCACTGCAGCAAACACCCTCACATACTGCTATGGTTTGAACGCTTGTCCCATCCAAAACTCATGTTGAAATTTAATCACCATTGTAACAGTATTAAAAGGTGGGCTCTTTAAGAGGTGATTAGGCCATGAGGACTCTGCCGTTATAAAAAGGCAATTTTGGTTCCGTTTTGTCTCCCTTGCCCTTCTGCCTTATGCCATCTGATGACTCAGCAAGAAAGCCCTTGCCAGATGCTGGTACATTGATCTTAGACTTCCTAGACCCCAGAACTGTGAGCCAATAAATTTCTGTTCATTGTAAATTATCCAATCTATGGTATTCTGCTATAGAAGCACAAAGAAATAAACTGGTACCAGAAGTGGGGTGTTGCTATAACAAATACATAAAAGTGTGGAAGTGGCTTTGGAACTGAATAATGGTTAGAATGGGTAGAGGCTATAAGAGTTTGGAGAAGCAGACTAGAGAGAGCTTGTATTGCCATGAATGGAACATTAGGGGGATTCTGGTAAGGGCTCAGAAGAAAGGAAGAACTGTAGGAAAAGTCTGAAACTTCTTAGAGATGACTTAAGTGGTTGTGATCAGAATGTTGGTAGATATGTGGACAGTAAAAGCAATTCTGATGAGGTTCCAGATGGAAATGAGGAACAAAGTATTGGAAGCTGGAGAAAAGGCTATGCTTGTTATAAAGTGACAAAGAACTTGGCTGAATTGTATCCATGTCTTAGGACTTTTTGAAAGGCTGAGTGATGAACTAGGATATTTGGCAGAAGAAATGTCTAAGCAGCAAAGCATTTAGGGTGCTGTGTGGCTTCTTTTAATTGCATGTACTAAAATGCAAAAAGAGAGAAATGACTTAAAGATGGAATTTATAATTAAAAGGGAAGCAGAATGTAAGGATTTGGAAAATCCCTAGCCTGGCATGTAAAGAATAAATAGGTGTATTTAGGAGAGAAAAACTAAGGGTGAATCCAAGTGACCATTTGATAAAAAGATTTGTATGGATAAAAGGAAGCCAGCTGCTATTCATTGGGGCAGGTTTTGGCCCAACCCCTACCCCAGTATGCCCAAAGGTGGGGCATGGAGTCAAAGGAGATTATTCCCCCAAGCCTTAAGATGTAATGTTTGCCCTGTTGGGTTTTTGATGTACTTGGGGCTTGTTATTCCTTTCTTCTCTCCTGTTTCTCCCTTCCTATACCTGTTCAGCCAGTGTATTTTGGAAGCATATAACTTGTTTTGATTTCACAGACTCACAGCTGGAAGGGAATTACCTCAGAATGAATCATGCCTTGAGTCCCACTCATATCTGATTTAGATGAAACTGGACTTTGGAATTGATGCTGGAATAAGTTAAGACTTTTGAGCTATTGGGATGGAATGAATATATTTTGTATGTCAGAAGAACATGAGTTTTGGGGTGACAAGGTTTCAATGCTATGATTTAAATATTTGTCCCCTCCAAAACTCATGTTGAAGTTTAATTTCCATTGTAACAGTGCTAAGAGGTAAGACCTTTAAGAGGTAATTAGGCCACGAGGGCTCTCCCTTCCTGGGTCGTATTAATGCCATTATAAAAGGCCAAGTTCAGCACCCCTTTTGTGTCTCTCTCTTTTGCCCTTCTGCCATGTGATGACACAGCAAGAAGGCCTTTGTGAAATGCTGACACCTTGAAATTGGACTTCCCAGCCTCCAGTAAATTTCTGTTCACTATAAATTACCCAGTCTGTGGTATTCTATTACAGCAGCACAAATGGACTAGACACATACATTCCATTAGGAGCCCAGGAGAGTCTCTGGGATATATGCCCAGAACAGATTTGCTGTCAAAGTAGTCCCAGATTTCTCTCAAAATGGCTGCCTGCCCTGTCCATACCTTCTCTATCATAGTATTAAGCTCCTATATTTTATATTCACAAATTATTTTCTGTTTTCTATCATGAGCAGGTGTAGTTGTTAAAAAGAAAAGCCAGACTTAAATGGTTCATAATACTGAGGGTTTTAATGACCCAGGTACATTTTTGAGTTTAATATTTTTTTAAAAATCATACAGAGTTAAACCTGGTCTTTCATGAGTCTAGTGGGGGAAAATGAAAAGGGATTCTAAAATTCATATTAATAAGCAGTAACAGTGATATGAGACAATAATATAGCTTTCTGTTTACACTCTGATTGTACACTTCATTTGTTTGAAATGATAGCTAGAGGTTTAAAACTCCTACTACCAGTAAATAATGTAAGACACTGAATTATCAGTCTATTGTGACAAATAGCATACCATTGCAAAGCACTTACCCTTGTGACATCTAGGGACCTCTATAATGTTTTCAGGATGAGCCTAAATGATAGGAAAAGAGAAACCCTGAAAAAACACCATGCATCCAAATTTCAGCTTTATAATACACAAAATGCTTTATTCCCTTTGTTGTACTTTCTATCAGCTAAAAAGCCTCCTTTTAAAAAATGCTTATTACCCTAACAGGTGGTGCTGGTGACTTAGTCATTTCCATGGTAGCTTCTACGAATTTGGTGTAGGTGTTTTCCTCCTAGGTTACTGTGACTAGGGGGACTCTAGAAGAACATGGAGGGTTTTGATCAGGGTAAGGAATGAATGGGCTGACAGGAAGAGTGGTTCTAAAGGATGTGGTGCTTTAGAGGAAAATGTTTTCTTCCTTGGTTAAAGAGAGGCTAGACAAAGCTAGAATCCTAAAAATTATGCTTGAAACATCATTCTCCTATCTTTTACCCACATTCAGTTAACCATCAAGTATGGTTGATTTTATCTCGCAAATCTTTTTCATGTCTGTCCACTTCTCCCCATCTAGCCCATCTTGACCATGTATTCCATCACCCCCCCACACCCCAGTCCAAGGTACTGTTGTCTTTTTTCCTGAACCTATGCAAGAGTATCCTGGCTTTTCTCTCTAGTTCTGGAGGTAAAGCCAGTTGTTTTTTTGTTGTTATTTTCCATACCACAGAAAGAATCATCTTTTTAATATTGAAATCTGAATGTGGCATCCTAGAAATTTCAGTAATTTCCCTCTGCCTCAAGATAAACCAAGACCCTCCTCAATGCAGAGTAAGAGGCTTTTCACAGTCTCTCCTTTCACAGTCTCCCTGGCTCACCTTTCACCATGATCTCCCCACTCTCTACTCCTGCCACCAGTTTGGTGTCCCTAACACTTGACTTGCATGCAGCACACCCTCCCCTGGGTCTTTGAATGTGCTCTTCCCTCTACCTCAAACATTCCTGCTTTCTCTCTTCCTCTCAATTACAACCATGTTTTCTTCAGTTCTCTGCCTAAGTGTTTACAACCTCGTGGACACCTTTCTTGTCCATTCCCCTAAATTTCAGACACTTGTATAGCTCCATTGTACTTTTTTACAGCACTTGTTGAGCAGAAATTTTATATGTGCTTGTGACAGTTTTCCCCCAATAGACTATCATTGCATGAAGTCAAGGTTCATGTCAACTTTATCAACTACTACCATTTCTAGCGTATAGAATATAGTATGTCCTCAATAAATGTGAGTTTAATAAGTGAATGGAGGTATGAAAATGAATGAAGCAGCTGGAATAAGGGATACATAATATCTGAAGGTAAAACAGCAACATAAAAAAGAAAATTGAGATTTACAAATTTGCCTAAGCAACGTTTTCTTTAACATCTACTTTCTGACAATAAGTATTTTCTTTAACATCTATTTTCTAATAACAAATATCCCTTCAGTGTTTACGAACTGAGATAACACTACACAATGTTTAAAAGCATAGGTATTCTAGTTATTCAGCCAATATTTACAAAGCAAGGAAATTGGGCAAAGTTATTTTGACACAAATTTATCAGAATACTTTGGGAAAAATGTAAAATCATTGTATTTTATTTTTGTTATATTGATGGATATTTCTGACCATTCCATTTCATAAATTCTACTCTGAATATTGGAGAAATTCACTTAACAAATTGCACTATTTTGTGCAAGTTAAATATATGCATTATTGCTTTAACCATTAGAAAAAAATAAAGATATGCTTTAGACTATTACAAATAAACTAGCCTTTGAATGTAAGCATCACTTATGCCCTAGAATCATTACAAAGATCTTTACATTAAATATAGTTTCTGCACACCATTGAGGACACAGTGAGCTAGTAACACTGTCATTGAGGATTTTTCATATGGTCTGGAGCACACAAGAGATCCATTCATACTTATCCTCACTTCAGTAGCCAAAATATAATTAACCAAATCAGGGTAGAATTATCAGAGAACCAAATAAATAATATATCTAGTTTAATGGAGAAGCCAAAAGCATAGGTGTTTATTATCTAGATTTCCAATGTAAAAACAAACCGTATTTGTCACAGTTATTTAAGTTGCATGTGACATAAACTTGACTAAAACCAGCTTAAATAAAAGACCACTATTCAATATCTTCTAAAATATTCATAGCCATCCCTAAAAAAAACTCTGATCTTTCCTGATCACATAAATGCCTCCTAATCTAATCACTAGGATTGGTCACGCTGGTTCATGCTCCCATTCCTGTGGCAGGGAAAGTTGGGCCATATGATTGACAACCCAACCAAAATCAAATAGAATTACAAAAGCTAAGTTCACAAAAGGAAAGAGGATGTAGGTCAGGCAAAAAATTCAGATCTCAGCTACACTAATTAAGTTTCAGTATTAAGCAGATAAATATTTGTCTTTGAAATTAAGTAACAACGACAACTAGATTTAAGAAAGAACTCATAATTGTAAATCAGATTCTGTAAACCAATTTCTCAGGCAACCAGGAGACTGATTCAAATGATTGATAGCCTTTTACATGATGAGCAAATATGAAAATAACATGATTACTAGTTGTAAGTAGCTTGCCTGCCAAGTATTAATAGTATGTAAAGCCCAGCCAACCTCTGAGCCTCCTGCTACCCAAACTCCCTTCCATCTCCAATCTCCACCCTAGAGGGTGGGCAATAGGGTCAAGTCAAAGGATAAAATGAGACTTGGAAGCCAGTTTCATTCATTTCTTAGAAATAAAAACACCTAAAAGTGAAGTAAAACTTTACTAAAACTCTCTTCCTTGCTGGCTTTGACGAATCAAGAATCTCTTTTGTGAACTATCCTATGAAAAGACCCTTGAGCAACAAACTTAGGCTCTCAGTCCAACAGTCTGCAGGGAACTAAGTCCTGGGAAGATGAACATTAAAATCATATGTAATGTAATCATGGAGATAATATCCTATCAACTTTGCTGTATACTATTGACTAGCACCAAGTCTAAGGTCACATCCATACTCAAAGGGAGGGGATTATACAAGGGCAAGAGTACCAGAAGGCAGAGAGAAGTGTCCGTCACAGGCAAGAATCTTAGAATCTGTCTGCAACAGGCAAGAGAGAGAAAGCAGGAGAAGCATAAGAATACTTTTTTTTTCATCCTCTATAATAATATGTTAACACTGTCAAAACTTGAAATATGGATCTGGAAAAATAACTCCAACCTTAATGTTCTAATAATTTTTCAAAAGCTTAAAATATTTTTTAAAAATTAATAGCTTTTGTTGTAATGAAATATTTACCAAATATCAGCATTTACTTCAATTTCAATTGTTTAGTTATCATCTATTATATTTAAGTGAAATAAAATCTAATATTTTATTAAAATAATATAAATAATTCTGGTATTATTTTTCCTATTGATCTTTCTACCTGTATACACACAATAGATTAATATTTGAAATGACTTGTTTTGCTCTTGTCTATGTACTCTTTCACTTTGTACAAATTTTATAATTAGCACATATAATTTTTATAAAAAACAAAGTATCCCTAAAAGTACCTCTGGATCATAAACCATTTAGACCTTTTTTCATTATCATTATTTTTCTAGCTACAAGATTATGCTCTTATAAATGTAGTTATTTTACCAGTATTAATACATTTCACAGAACATTTGATAGTTACCAAGACTTAAAAAGCTATTATTATCCAATATTACTCAAAATAATAAGTATCAAATTCATTAAAAACAGCCACTTTTAAGACAAATTACATAAATCATAATTAAATATTAATTCAATGATTGGAATTCATTCATTGACATAAAAAAACAACTCTAAGTTTTACCATTGCAGAGCTTCTGAGTTGTTATATTATTAATTTATCTACTGGGAATATGAATAGCAGTGATTTTCAGGTGACAGAACTCATATATAATATATATAAATATACTTTATGATTTTTTTTATCTTGCAGGCCATAAAGGATTCTGCAGTCAAGATAGGTAATTATCATTTCAACGTACCTTAAAGCAGTATTTTTTTCTAAAATTGTAATTTCTGACATACATATCGCTATACTCATACACATGTATATGCCCTTATATATAGTATAGGTACATATGTATGCATATACACACACAATATTATGTGGCAGACAGCTTCTATGCTGTCTGTGAAGAGTTAATTAAAATATTCATACTATAATCATACTCTTGCTAAAGGGTCCTAAAATTTCCTTATTTCTCTGTAAATTAGTTTTCTATTGCTGTTGTAACCAGTTACCATGAACTTAGTGGCATAAAACAACACAAATTTATTACTTTGCATTTCTGGTTGTCAAAAATCTGACACAGGTCTCAATGGGCTAAAATCAAGGTGTCAGTATGCGTTCCTTTCTGGATGCTCTAGGGGAAAATCTCTTTCCTTATCTTTTCCAATTCCTAAAAGCCACCTGCATTCCTTGGCTTGTGGCTCCTTCCTCCATCTTCAAGGTGAGCAGCATCTTCAAGTCTCTGACTCTGATACTGAATCTTCTGACTCTTTCTTCCATTTAGAAGGACTCCTATGATTACACTGGGTCCCCCTGAATAATTCAGGATAATCTCCCTATCTCAATGTCCTTAATTTCATCACATCTGCAAAATCCCTTTTGCTACCTAACATAATACATTTACACATTCTGGGAACTGGGAAATGAACATCTTGGCAGAAGGGGAGGCACTCATTCTTCCTATCACATCCTTCATTAAGGTTCATTTTTCTGCTTGCATTTCCAGGCAAATTTTAAAGTAAAGTTTTTTTAGTTCTATGAATGAGGTTTCCAATTTGCAGATTCAAGGGGAAGTTGTTTAGAGTGCAGTTGACAGAAAACATCTTTGAAGTGAGTGGTCTGGGTAGGAGGGAGACATTTTAAATGAAGAGATGAACTGGGCAGACAGGTCAAGGTTAGGCAACAGAGATGTGTATGTGACTGATGAACCCAGCTAAGGAGCTACTGAGAAAAACCTTTCTTAAGACTAAAATTTTTAAAAATTTTCCAAGGAGGGCTTGGAAAACATGGCTTCATGGGAGAGGCAGCTTTGGATTGAATATAAGGGGAAAAGGAACTGAATTATCTTTAAAAGTTATCTTTCTTTTAAGAGTATAATCTCTTATGTAAACAGAGATTGAGTAAAACTTGAAAGTCTGAAACTGGACTTTATTCACTTACTGAACGAGAAATCATATACAGGGGAATATGATTAAACTGACTTGTCATAATAAGACCTACCTCTACTTAATGCCAGGACTGTGGAAGGGCAGAGTCTGGAAATCTGTAATAAACTAAAACAGAGTTTCAAGATAAATCAGAAACCTTAAAGACAGTTCAAGCATGGAGATAAGAGTATACCTGTACCTGCTTAAATGGCTAGCCCATTAGTATGCTGTCAGAGCCTACAGACTGCAATAAAACAAGAATAATATATTTTGATTCTTCTAATATTTTTATAATAGCAAATGGTATGCTATAAACAACTTTTTTTTTACTAAAAGACAATTGCTTACTTAGAACTTTCATGTCAGGAAGAAATACTTGTAAAAGCTTTTTAAATGATTCTAAAAATTTAGGCTATGGTTTAGACTCACTGATAAATGAGAAACACCCATAATGTAAATGGAAATTTATCTTCACATCCACGTACATATTAAACAGAGCTATGCACAAGTTAGAATTAGGGGAATGTGTTATCCAAGATTGACACATTTCTAGGGACTACAGACATATTGAAATTGAAAACTTTCCTCAGCCTCCAGAAACTGGCAGTCAGGAAGGAAAATCATGCCTCAGAAATAAAGGCAGGGGTGGATGAATTACCTGTGAAACTTTGTCAGCTGCCCAAGGGTACCAGTTAGGTCTGCATGGGGTCATTCTTGCTGAGCCTGAGCAAGTATCCCCAAAATGAAACAGGGAAGTTTCTTATATTTCCTTTTCTCCTGACCTCCAGATAAATGTCAGAGTCTTTTCAAGTTCATTACAGTCCTGTAAGGTGCCCAGGTAAGACTCTATATGCCACCCTACAGCTCATGTTTTCTTTTTCTTTCCTTTATAAGTAACTTGGCTCAGTAACTACACTAAGCTCCAAGAATGGTGAAAGTGTTTCTTGTAGCCAAATCTTGTTCTCTGGGAGAGAAGACCACAGGCAGGCAGCCTCCAGTTTATGAAAGGGCTATATTTTAAATGTTCCTTTGAATATAAATAGTTTAGTGCTTGGAATTTATTCTCATAGAAGCCATGCTGTAAATGAGATTCATTCCCCTTGCTGGTTTTCAAAAGTTTTATGCTATTTTAATTATATCTATTTACCACTTTTAACATTATTTCTGAATATATCTTTTTTTCTTTCACCTAGTTGCAGATGTGTATTATGATATAGAGTTTACAATATCTGAAAGTATCTTTCCCATTCTGCTAAAAGAATGCCATTTCCAAGGACAATGATCACAGTTAACATATCTATCCATAATTTATACTTATACTTTTAGCTATATCTCTCTATATGTATCTACCTAGATATTCAAAATTCCAACTCAAGACACCATGAACACAGATTTACTCAACTTCATACTCTACCTTACTTTTCTCTGTTCTTCCTTAGCAATGATAGTCTATTAGCAGAATGGGAAAGATACTTTCAGAATCTACAAACTTCATACTACACTAAACTCTACAACCATGTGAAAGAAAATAACTTAAGCCAATCATCTTGGTTCAGAGGTCCCAATCTTCTGGATTCTAGCTTGATAAGCCCAACATGGTATTTTATTTGACCTACATAGCACTTTAAAACATTTTTAATTACTGATTGACATTTAAAATTAGCCAGATCTTACATACAAATCTAGATGTCAACCTTCTCTTAATACATTGGAAGATTAGCAAGACCAGACTTCTGTTTTAAATGGCCTTTAACATCTGAGTGGCCTTTAACAATTCCTGAATTGCTCTTGTGTGTTGTAATGGGGCTGCCCCTCCTCAGGCTGCCACCCTCCCTCGCTCTTCCTTCTCATCCTACAGTGGGAAGTGTTCCCTGCATTTATATGAACAGATTGGTCTCTGGATGCATTTGATTTGCCACCCCTTGCTCTGAATTGGAAAACAAATGGTGATTCCTTTTGAAGAGGAAGTGGGAGTCTCCGGCCTCAGAATTCTGTCCTCCCGTTCACAAGTATAGGCCGTTTCATAAACCAGGCGTGTATATGTTTGCAAGGTCTTGTACTACCTAACATAGACCTGTAGTAAATACTCAGAATAACTTTTTCATTTATTTACTAAGCTTGTAAAAAAACGAAATCACTTTAGAAACTGACACACTGTACTCTTGGTTGTTTTAAAAATAAGGACACAGATAATTGAAAAACATTTTTCCTGGATATCTAAGATTCTGATTTGCATACTTTGATCTATTTTCTATTTTCATCAGTACTTTAAAAAAATTGAGTTATCTTTAAAAAGTAAAATAAAACATGAAAATGGTTATATTTAACTCCAAAAGGTAGTCTGAAGTAGCTTTAGGCCCCCAATCACGGCCACTGCAGCACCCAAGCATCCCTTTAAGCAATAAAAGTGTGTTTACTATGCATACACATATCCAAAAATAGCCTTCTGCCTCCCCATCTTCAAATCAGCTTAGCATCCTAAAACTCTTATATATAGAAATTCTGGAGCCTCCTCCTTAAATACTATTCAAACTATCCAAATGAAAAATAAGGCCTCCTCTCAGTTAAACCCTCAGGCTTCCCTCCCTAAGGCAACCATCCCTAACATAATCTTTCTACCCTCCCTGAAGTTTTTTCTTTCTTTTCCCTGAAGTATTTTATTCAAAGCAGGACCAAAAAATTACTGGTACAACAACTCAGAGGTAATAAAAGTATAGTACTTATCTATAGCTGATACAATACTCCCTGTGAACCCTCACAGGCTAGGTATTAGGGAAGAACAAAATTTAATCCCAACTGCACTTTCAGGCTGAATCCTTTAATTGGAATAATCTCTTTAGGTATCTCAGGCCATTAAATAAAAACTCTATCTTTTAGCTCTCAGACCCTTGCCTTTGCTTCCCCCCAAGATGTTTCCTTAGTGTTCTCATAACTATGAGATTAAGGTATCTGCCGTGTGTATTCATGAACTGAAGACATTGAAAACTGACCAGCTCTTTACCCAAGTGATGACTGTCATTTGCTGCTCTGTGATTTACCCCATAGGTTCTGACTGATCCATTGTATGGGTATTTATTAAGGGCATCCAATACACCAGACAATTTTTAGGCACTGAGGCTAAAGTGGTAAACAAAATAAAAAATTCAAACAGGAAGTATGCTTTCTATTAAGGGGTGTCAAACAAATGAACAAAATATATAGTACACTAAATTATAATAAATGTTATAGGGAAACAAAAAGAGAAGGGATGGAGAAAGATGCCGTTCTTAAAAGGTAATCAGAGAAGGCCCCTACTGAGAAGGTGGCATTTCAGTTAGAAAGGTGAGAGTAAGTCATGCAATTATCTGGAGAAAGGGTAGCATACTCTGTTTCTCCTCAGACCATATAAATCTTTCACCTTTTCAAGATAATGGGTAGTGAACAAGGACATGGGCCAAATCAGTCTATCCCTCATTTTTGAACAGCCCATGAACTTAAAATGGTTTTTACATTTTTTAATTGTTGAAAAAAGAGTATTTTGTACAAAATGAAAATCATATAAAAATTCCAATTACAGTGTCTATAAATAAAGTTTTCTTGAAATGCAGTCATGCCCATTTGTTAGTGTATTGTCTATGGCTATTTTCGTACTACAATGGCACAACTGAATAGTTTCAACACAAATCTTCTGGCCCACAAAGCTGGAAGTGTTTACCTATCTATCCCTTTATAGAAAAAGTTTGTTGACCCCCTAATCTAAAGTATTCCAGGCTATCTTTTATAATTTTTATGCTATTTTTGGGTACCTATAGATTTGTAACAGTTAGATCTTTATCATAGATTTCATCCTTTGTTAGTCACCTATATTAAACTAATTTAATAGTTTACCTTGAATTAAAACTTTCTGATATAATTCAGATATTATATAAGATATTAAATTTTATGATATTAATATTTAACTGATATGTCTTTGTCCATCCTAACTTTCATTCTTTCTAATGTAGGTGTCAATACCCTTCAGCCAATGACAACAGGAACTCACCTATAGTTGAACAAACTTGGGTTTAACTTGTTGCAGTGGGAACACCACACACCATGTAGAACCATGGAGTATTTCAGTAAGAAGGTGTTATAGGATTTGGGTTATATGTTAGGTGATTTGGGAAAAGTTTCAAGGAAGCAGAGCTTAGCTAAGGATTGGATGATGTCATGAAGTGGGGGAAATTTTATGATTTTATCATAATTCTTATCTATGAAATGAAAGGAATTAAATAAGGCTATTCTGTAATTGGTGAACCAGTGGCAGTCACTCATATTAACTGTGAGAGGAGTATGTCTGGCCATTTTTGTGGTTTGGGATATGTTCTCTTCTTTACCTGTGTTCAGACATGACTACGGAATGGTGGTGTTTTTGTCTAGAGACGTTATGGAAAGAGTGACTTTCTTATGCCGGTGTTCTGTGAAATTGTTACATTCAATAGAAGAACATTATGGACTACTTGTGAGAGCCAGGCCAGGTCCTCCTAGCAACGCTAAGGCCTAGATAGTACCAGGCCAGCTTTCAGCTCTCAGATGCTGTTTTTCTTTTCTATCCACTTGTTAGCTATGTTTCTTTTACATATAACACTGTTGCATTTTAAAAATGTAATCTGAGAGTCTCATCCATATTGATAAATTTATCCCATTTTTTATTTGGAATTAGTTCTGATATCTTATGTTACTTTTTAAAGTTAATTCCTTATGAAAACTTGGACTGATACTCATTTTTTGCTCATTTTTTATTTCACTTGTAGATTTGCTGGCCCCAAGGAATTATCAATAATATTATTTAAGATCCTACATATTCAACAGGACAAGTTATTAACAATACAGCCTAAGATAAATTAAATTATTGCACCATTTCCTTCAGAATGTCTTTCCCCACTGGGACTTTTTAAAGTGTAAACTGAACCTCAAGTCTCGATTGAGATCCAGATATGTCTAGCTCACCAAAATTCTTTATGATTATGATGCTTAACTTTTTCTTAAGCTTATTAATTGTTAATATTTTAAATCAAAACTATATCCCTGGGGTAGGACTTCTAGAATTTTGGAACAAAAAACTCAGCAAATCCTCTCCCCAGAAAGTAACTATAAAACTAGACAAAATTATCATAAAAAATATTTTAGAACTCTGCAAGTTGACCAAAGGCATACAACAAATTGAGAAGTTTTTATTCAAGATAAGCAACTGAACCTTGGTAAGCACAGTGGGAATATACTGCATTTTACTCTGGGGTTGTTCCTTGACAAGGTAGTTTTATCAAGGTGGGGCAAACCATGAATTGGAGCCTCTTTGGCAGTGGGGGCTGCTGACGGTATGTGGAGCAGAATGCAGGAAACCTCACACTCAACGGCATCATTAAAGACAATAGCTATGTCAGTGGTAAACAATCAGGGAAAGCCAACATCACGGGAAGTCTCAAGTTAACACACTGATTAGGGCAAGCAACTGATCAGTAAATAGCCAGAAATTTAACAGAGTGATACAGGAAAAAAGACATCCAACAAACTCTAAGTGGGACAAACACAAAGATCTGCACCTAGACACACCATAATGAAGGTAAAGAGAAAATCTTGAAACCAGCAAGAAAAAAATAACTCATTATATACAGGGGAATCACGATAAGATTAATAGCATCAGAAACAATGGAGTCCATAATGACATGAGACATTCAAAGTGCTGGGGTGGAGCAGGAGAAGAAGGCAATCATGAATTCTTTATGTAGAAAAAAGTATTCTTCAAAATGAAGGAAAATTATTATTTTAAATATTATAATAATAAAATTATTATTATTATATTTCCAAATAATCAACATTCCTAGCAAACCTGCCTTACAATAAATACCAAAAGAAGTTCTTTAGTATAAAAGGAAATGACATCAGATAGTAAGTCAAACCCACGTGAATGAAGAACACCAGTAAAGGTAATTACTTGGATAAATATAAGAGAAAGAATGAACATATTTTTCTCTTTTCTTAACTTGACTGATATAAAAGTATACAAGACAATAACTATAAAACTATTTTGTAACATAACATTTAAAGATATGATATATGGCAATAATAACAAAAAGAAGGGAGAGTAAAAAGCTATATTGAAGCAAAGTTTATTTTATTGGAATTAAGTAAGCATTAATCTGGAGCAGACTGTTCTAAATTAAGATGCAGATAATAATTCCTGAGGAACCATTGAGAAAATAAACTAAAATAAAAAAGAAAAAGAAAAGGAATTAAAGTGATAACCTCAAAAAGATCTATTTAAAGCAAAAGAAAGGAGTAAGGAGAAACAGTAAATGACAAAATGGCTGGTGTAAATTCAGCCACATCAATAATTACATCAAATATGACTAAACACTCCAATCCAAATTGGCAAAATGAATATTTAAAAAACAAAAAAATACTATCCTATCCTATTCGCAAGAGACAGACTTTAGTTTAAATGACACAAAGAGGCTGGAAGTAAAAGGACGGGGAAAACTATACCATGCAAACGGCATCCATCAGGGAGCTGGAGTGGCTGTGCCAATATCAGAAAAAATAAACTTTTAGAAGAAAAATTTTTACTAGGGGCAATGAGGGAAATTTGGTAATAATAAAATTTCCTGTCAATTCGACAGGAAAATATAAAATAGGTAAACATGTACTTAACATAGTTTCAAAATACATGAAGTAAAAAAAAAGACAGAATTAAAGGGAAATAGAGAATTCAACAATAACAACTGGAAGTTTTGATATTGCATTCTCAATTATGAAAAGAACAACTAGGCACAGAATCGGCAAGGATATAGAAGACTTGAACGGCGCTATTATCCAACCTGACCTAACTGCCATCTCTAGAATACTCCATCCACCATACAGCAGAACACATATTCCTTTCAATTGCAGATGGAACCTTCTCCAGAATAAGCCATATACTAATCCAGAAGACATGCCTCCATAAATTTAGGAGGATTAAGATTGTCGTACAAAGCACATGATTACAAATCAACAGAGGAAATTTTGGGAATCCACAAATAGTAGAAATCTTAAAACCTACCTCTAAATAATACATGTTTTTAGTTGATTTGAAAAACCCAGAAATGGCAACTCATGGAGACAGAAGGTAAATTAGTAATTTCCTAGAACTGGAGTAAGAACCATGATTTACTATAAATAGATATCAGGGATATTTTTGAGGTGATGGGAATACTGTTAAACTAGATTGTGGTGATGATTTCATACCTACATAATCTTGCTAAAAATCATTGAATTCTACTTAAAATGGGAGAATTTTATGGTAGGTAAGCCATATGGTATGTAAATCATATAATATGTTATACTTCTAAATAATCCATAGATGAGACAGGAAATCACAAGGGAAATTAGAAAGTATTTTTCTCTGAATAAAAATGAAAAGATAACATAGCAAAATTTGTAACATGTTGCTAAAGCTGTAATTAAGAAAATTTTATAGCACTAAATGCCTTATACATTGTATAGGAAAGAGGGTGGTCTGAAATCAATGACTTGAGCTTCCAGCTAAAAACTAGAAAAAGGCCGGTTAAGCCCAAATTAGGAAGATTAAAGAGTGAAGATCAGAGGTAAAAGAAAAAATCAATAACATATAAAACAAAAGAATAGAGAAAAATCAAGTAAACTAAAAGTTTTAAAATTTCTTTCTTTTTTTTAAAATACTGAAAAATCATTCCTTGTTTATCAAAATTCCAATTTAACTGGGCATCCCTATCTTTATTTGCTAAATCTGACAACCCTACCCCCCCATCCAAACCATAAGCAACTTGATGGCAGACTTAAGCATTTTTATGTCCCATCCACCCTCTCCACCCCCTACCCAGGGGCTAGCACAGAGCCTGGACCAGGTGGGTGCTCATTCAGGTCATTGTATTGAACCAAAGTCAGGCGCTCAGAAAAGGTTTCATTCGTCTGCCCTGTTAGCTTTTACCACCCTGCCCATGGGGAATAGTGCATTTCTTACGTCTTCCCAATGCACCAGAAAATTGATATACATTTGGCCAGACTGAGCAGAAAAAAAGAAAGACATTTACCAATATGAGACATGAGAGATGTGGCATCAATACAGATGCTACAGATATTAAAAGGATAAGGAAATATTATGAAAATTTTCATGGAAATAAAGTAAACACTTTGATAAAATAGAAATATTCCCTGAAATGTATTCACAAAGTTCAGTAAAGATGAAGAGATAACATGAGTAGCCTCATATATATTAAAGAAATTTAAGTTATAATTAAAAACTTTCCTACAATGAAAATTCCATGCTCAGGTTACTTCAAGGGTAAGTTATATTAAACAGTTAAGGAACAACCAATACCAACTATACACAAAAATATTTCAAAAAATTGAAAATAAGGGAATACTTCCCAACCTATTCTATGAGACTCTGACACCAACATCAGATAGATATTACAAGAAAATGACAGACCAATATCCCTCATAAACATAGACGCAAAATCCTAAACAGATTTTTTCAAAGTCAAGAAATATAAAAAAGGATAAAAATCATAACCAAGCTAGTAATATCAGGCTGCTTAAACATTCAATAATCAATGTAATTCAAAATATTTGACAACTAAAAGAAAAATCATATAACCATTTCAATTGATGCACAAAAAGCATTTGACAAAGCTTAGCATCTATTCCAAATTTTTAAAAAACTCAGCAAATTAGAAATAAAAGAGAACTTGCACAACATGATCAATCACATCTACAAAACATCTATAACTGACATCATGATTAACAGTGAAAGACTGAATGCATTCTCATCCAGTGAAAGAGCTCCCAATTGCCAAAGCTGGAACAATCTGAGCAATTAAATACATAACATAGTATTGGATGATAACCCAATGTATAAAATAAATATACATGTGTCCATTCTGATACAAAGAAATGATTAAATAAATAAAGGCGAGATAAGACACAAATTTCCTGTTTAGAAAATCTCAAGTAATTTGTACTTCTGTTTTAAGAGGTGTAGCATAACTCCCCATTCTCAAGTATGGGCTGCACTTAGTGACTTATTTCTGAAGTACAGGACGGAAAAGGGGAAAAAATGACTTTTCAGTGTAGAAAATTGACAAACACCATCTTAGCCAAGTGATCAAGGTAAACATCATCAAGGATAAGTCATATTGACAGCAATGTCTGCTTTATACGCTAGATTGAGAAAGTCACTTTACCTCTGTGCTTATACCCTAAAAAACCTATATCCCCAGTCTAACATGAGAAAACCATCAGCCAGACCAAACATGGAGACATTCTCTAAAATACCTGACTAGTCCTCATAACTGTCAATATCATCAAAATAAGAAAAGTTTAAGAAACAGTCATAGCCTAGAGGAGTCTAAAGAGACACAGCAACTAAATGTAATGTGATATCCTGGATTAGATCCTGAAAAAAGACATTAGGGGAAAACTAATGGATTCCAAATGAAGTATGGAGTTTAGTCAATAAAGAGGAAAAAAAGTAACAAACTACTGATACATACAACAATATAGGTGAATGTTAAAAGCATGATGTTAACCAGAAGAAATCAGACACAGTGTATACACTGCATGATTCCATTTATATGAAATTTTAGAAAAGTTAAACTACAGTGACAGAAAGTATAGCAGTTGCCAGGGGCCACAAGCGAGAGAGGGGACTGACTGCAAAGGGGCACACTAGGCAACTTTTTAGAGTGATAGACATGTTCTGCATCATGATTATGATAGTGGTTACCAGAATGCATATATTTAGCAAAATTGGGGATATTTATATGTAAATTAGACCTCAATAATGCTATTTTTAAAATAACATTTTCATTGTCTTTAAGGCCCTTAGCATTTAGTCAGGTTCACAGCCCCATCTTAAAAGATAATATCAACACAGTATTGTAAGCATGCTGATAGAAATACGTGTGGCATTATTCCATATTGAAGATAGTTGCCTGACGCAGTTGTGAGAGTAGGATCTCAGAGAAGTCTTCCCAGAGTCTCTGAAAGGGATTTTACTGTTCCATTTTCCTGCATGTTTTATGGGTGGTCAACTTGTTCCAGAGAGACATTCTGTTCTCTTTACATGGCAAAACTAATTTAATAGAATATGAGGTACCTGCTATTTGACATTACTATACTTGCCCTCAGCCAGATACTAAATTTGTTATGTGTTAGCATCAGAAATTTTCATTCATTTCAACTCATGACATTGTTAACTGGACTTTAAGCATGTGAAAAGAACCCTGCACAGGAAGAGAAAGTTACTCTTCCAAGTTCATGTAAACAGAGTTTGACTTGCTATGAAGCTTATAAGTTTATTACTCTCTCAAATGTTCTATCAGCCCCAAGGATATTCTTTCTTGGTATATACCTAAGTGATTTTTTTCCTTTTTTTTACTTGCTACCTTCAACCACCCAATAGCAGCTGGATTTAATGACCACTTTGAAAGTCAGCAGATTATTCCCATCTGAAATATTTAGACTCGATCTTGGACTCTTCTGCTTGTGTCTTTTTACTGGCTCTTGCTCCTAAGAATGAATATATTTGTTTTCCTCACACATATAAAAAACTGCTTCCTATTTTGCCAAAGATACAACCATTCCCTCTACCTTGGGTTGGAGGGGGAGGTATTGGGGAGGGGAAACTATGGCCCTGGGGCCACATGTGGCCTTCTGGATCCTTGAATGTGGCCTTTTGACTGAATCCAAATTTTGCACAGCAAATTCTTTTAATAAAGGGATTTGTTCTGTGAAGTTTGGATTCAGTCCAGGGGCCGCACTTGGGGATCTGGAGGGCTACATGTGGCCTTGAGGCCTCAGGTTCCCCAACCCTGCCAGGCTCACATTATTGGAATAACTTTTTAATCCTTTCTCCTCTTGATCTCATATACAATTCATCACCAAGTCTTTACAAATACCCCACCCATATCTAAGCTCACATTACCTTATATCTGTACTCACGATATGACCCTCCTTCTCTGGCCTTTATTCATCATCTATTCTAAAATGCCCTGTACACGACTGCTATAACACGTTTTAAATATCGTTTCACTGACACCTCTTTCTGTGTGAGAACCTATACTTCCCATATTCTGCTATAATAAATCCAAACTTCAATGTCCAACATTCAGTGCCTTATAACAACTGCTCCTCTACGTATCTTATATATCTCAAGAAAATCCGTTTGCTTTCGCCATTAAGAGTTTACTGTATACGAATTTTCATGTTTAGTTCTTACAGTAACTCTATAAAAGAGATACTACTATCATCTCCATTTTATAGACAAGGAAACTGAGAATCAAAAAATCAAAGTAACTTCCCAAAAATTCATGCAATTTGTAAGTGGTAGAGTTATTCCTTTATTCCAGATCATTCTGACTGTAAAGCCTATACTCTTAACTGTTATCACATATCTGCCTCTGTAGGTACCATTTCCTCCACTAGAATCTCTCTTCTCCTTTCTATTCATCCACACCTCATATCTTAACTTTTCCAGGTTGGCTTTTATCCAAATAGTCACCCAGTGACACTTGTGGCTCTTGTCTCTGGCCTTATATATTAATACTATATCTGTTTTCTCTCATTTATAAATGATTTGAAAAATTGCAACTTTAGAATTATGTATGTCTTATATAGCCTGCATCCCCAGCACCTAGCAAAGTTCCTGGTGCACTGAACATGATCAATAAATATATATTGACTGAAATACACACGCAAAACCAAAGAAAATAGTTCTTCATTTTTAGGAACCTCTTTGAATAATTTAAGCAGTTGTATACTTCTCTGCACACAGTTAATATCCAGTAAAGGCAAACTGACCAGTTCACTGTGCTCCTTGTACTTTAAACATGTCAGTGCATATAAATGCTATTTTCTTCTGTTAAAATACCTTGAAGTTATTATTTGGGTTCTCTTAGACTTTTCCTCTTTAGTTCATAAATGTTCACAGGTTAGGCAAGCAATGGTTGTACATAAAGAATTATTCAGAGGCTGGAACTACTTTTCCTCAGACCCAACAAATGCAGAGTTTGGGCATCTTATAACACATGGAAAGGAAACAGAATTGAAAAAATGGTCAAAATAGAATTGAACACATGAGCAACTAACTGGAAATCCTTTGACACTTATGAGTGTCATTTTTCTAAGGTTCAACATGATGACCACCATTGTTGCTAATAGGAACACATCTTAAAATATATGCTTGGATAATAAGAATAAAGGGAAAAAAAACAACAAAAAGTAGGCAATAGTTTGCATTTATATAGCATTCTACTTTTCCCATAATGATTTCACAACCATTTTCTCTTTCAACCTTTAAAACAACACGAACCAGGACAGTTATCATCCTGATTTTACTTACGATGTTATCTAAATACTATGAGATTAAATTATTTTTCCAAAGTGATTGGGCCAATAAGTAATATAGCTGGGACCAGGAGTCAGGTTTTCTGAATCCCACTCCAATACTCTAACGTATTTGAATATTAATGCTTTTGCAGCCAAAAATTCAATCATAATTGTTTGATTTGTGATCTGAGGGTGTATTTGTTAAACAGTGCTACCACCTGCTGGTAAGTTTTCCAATAATTCACATTATAGCAAATCCTAAAATAGCAAAAATAAATAAAAAGATAACAATCAATTTATTATTACAACTACACTTATCTACTACATTCTCTAATTGTCCTTCCTTTTATGCTTATTGTATCTGCTTAGACAGAAGTCCCCAACCTTTTTGGCAACAGGAACCAGGTTCATGGAAGACAATTTTTCCATGGACCAGGGGTGAGGATGGCCTCAGAATGATTCAAGCACATTACATTTATTGTGCGGTCAAACCTCTCTGCCAATGATAATCTGTATTTGCAGCTGCTCCCCAGCACTAGCATCACCACCTCAGCTCCACCTCAGATCATCAGGCATGAGATTCTCATAAGCAGCACGCAACCTAGATCCCTTGCATGTGCAGTTTACAGTAGGGTTTGTGCTTCTATGAGAATCCAATGCCACTGCTGATCTGACAGGAGGTAGAGCTTATGTGGTGATGCAAGCAATGGGGAGCAGCTGTAAATACAGATGAAGTTTCGCTGGCTTGCCTACCAGTCATCTCCTGCTGTGCACCTGGTTCCTAACAGGGCACAGACCGGTACCACTCTGCAGCCTGGGAGTTGGGGACCACAGTGTTTAGACACACTTTATAAAGTAGCCAAATAAATCTTGCAAGATTAAGTGTTCAAACATTTATTTCTTCTCTCAAGAACTTGCAATTAAGTTAACTTTGTCTACTTTATAGGATGTTTATATTTGGGAAAGCATTTTACTGATCTTAACACATTAAATTCCATGTGAGTTGTATTTAACTCATGCTAGTTTTGAGCCCAGGGCCTCATGAAGCATATGTAACTCACACATCTCTTCACCTTGGGAGTGAGAACTATTTTTCAAGTTGCATATAACTCATGCACAGAAAACAACAAAAAATAACAAAATTTTCATTAAATTAAAAAGGATCATTTTGTTTTCAAAGTTTTTATTCCATTATGTTATTAAGTATGAAATGTCCAATTTCCTTTAGTACTAAGTTTGACAGTTGATATCTCCGGCATTTCACTTTGACACTTCTTATTTTTTTTTAATTTTTATTGTGATGCACAAGCTTATTCTTTCAAATGCATGGTTTGGCTTGTGATTGTCTTTCAATTTTTTCTTTTAGAGCAATTTTTGTGAAACCATGGATAAGTGAAAAATTTATGCTATTTTTTAATATGAACTCCATCATGGAACCAATGCAGCACAGACAGCTTGAAGTATCAATGAAGTGTTTGGGAAGGATGTGGCTAATGAACACACAGTACATTGATGGTTTGAGAAGTTCCTTTCTGGTGATTTTAATCTTGAAAATGAGCCATGTAGGTGACCTGAGACCAAGGTGGATAATGATGAGTTGAAAGCTGTAGTGGAAGCGAATCCATCTCAACCTACATATGAATTAGCAGCAAGGTTTGACATTACTATTCCAACAATAGTGGACCATTTGAAACAAATGGGAAAGGTAAAGAAGAGGAATAGATGGCTACCGCAGGAATTAAATGAGCATCAGAAGAGAAATCCTCTCGAAGCTTGCCTTTATCTGCTGTCATGACATAAAGGTGAACTATTTGCACACCATATCATTACATGTGATGAAAAATGGATTCTTTTAGGCAATTGCAAGTGTTTGGCACAAAGGTTGGATAAAGATGAAATGCCGAAACACAGTCCAAAACCAAACATTCATCAAAAAAAGGTAATGGTGTCTGGTGGTGTTCCAGCGCTGTTATTATCCACTACAGCTTCATGAAACCTGGTCAATCGATTACAGCAGATGTCTACTTCAACCAATAGGATGAAATGATGAGGATGTTTGTGATTAAGCAGCCAAGATTTGTCAACAGAGACAGGCCAATTCTCTTGCAAGACCACATGTTGCAAAAAATAATGCTGCTCAAACTATAGAAGCTGGACTTGGAAACTCTCTGTCATCCACTATATTCACCAGACCTTGCACCAACTGACTACCACTTCTTCCAGGCTTTGGACCACTTCTTGCAAGGAAATATATTCAATTCTCAACAAGCTATAGAAAATGCCTTTTGCAATTTCATCACCATTTGCTCTTTGGGCTTCTTTGCTGCTGGCATAAGCAAGCTACTGTTAAGATGGCAAAACTGTGTTGATAGTTTAGGTACATACTTTGATTAATTGTACTGCTTCTTGTTTGAGATATAGTAAACTAAACTTTTGATTTGAAATCAGACATTTCATATTTAATGACCTAATATTTCATAATAAAACACCATGGCCCCAAGGAAAAATTTTTTTTCTAGTGTGGCAATGTGTTAAAATAAGCCAGTAATCCCCAAACTTGTGTGCATGTAAGAATCACCTGTTAGAGGGATACTTTAAAAATGTAGAGTTCTGAGTTTCTAATTCTGTCACTTTTGGCATGGAGTCAGAAAAAAATGTTCTTTTAATGAGCACCCTAAGTTTTTCTCATGATGAGGAAAGCTGCGAAATTCTGACTTAAGCAAATGCTTTATCTTGGCTCTACCCTTAGCTGGCTCTGTAAGTCTGATCAGATCAAAGAACTCTTCTAAAACTCAGTTCTTTATAAGAGAAATGCAGGGGCTATGGTAGAATCCAATCACTAGATATTGCCTAAGAACTTTCCATTGTGAACATACTCTTTCCAAATAAAATTTTTTTTTGGAACAGCCATGAAATTGATCTATAGAAGACAAATTCATATGTGATAACTGAATTTTCAATTTTCACAAATGAGATAATTGGGAAATGCTTGTTATATTGAATCAGCAATGTGGCACTTCCAATCAAGTATCCCACTGTACAATGAAAATCACAAAAAAATATGTTAACCTTCCACAATAAAGGGAGAAAAGAAAGACCTATCAATAGTGAATTTATGAAAGAAGTAAAGTGTTTTCAAACTAGATGTTTTCTAATAATCCTTTACCCACTCTGAGTCTAATTGAACAATACCAGACCAGAAGGAGAACAACCAGTAGAAACTGTAAGAGATTCTTGGCTGTAATTCCAGTAGTTAACAGCTTCCAGATGCTGAAATCTAATGTCCCACAATTATTAGGAGAAAAATCAGTGAATGGTTAGCCTTACTTGGAAAGTGTTGGGTTAGTAAATGAGCAATGATAGAAGGAAGTGGAGGCTGGTTCAGAACAGACTGACCTGGGCACAGGGAGATGAAGCAATTAGGTATCTTGCCAACCTACTCTCTATCCCATCCCATCATTAGCTTGCAAAACCAATGATGCCAATATACAAGATCCTTCTGGTGAATGAAACTATCTGAAACTTAGTAAAAATAAAGGACAAGAATACAGAAACCCTGCAAATCCTGCTTCCCACTCCTTTGTCCTCAAATTCACCAGTGCTTAGTAGCACATGGAGAGCTATACCTTCCATGTGGGTAAATAGGCAGATTCTTCAGGAATGGGCTGCTTAGGTATGAGTAAGGAAGACTGGAATCAACTTTGCCAATCAGTGTTGAAAATTTTTTGATTCATAGGCATGCCTAAATCTGATCATTAAAAAATCCTCCTTCTCATCCTCCCATAGGCTACACATATCTGTGGCTGCTGTGGTAAAATTTAATGGGTGTCCTTCAATCTAACTATATTTTACCTATATGAAAATGTGGGCTGTGTCAGAATAGCAAAGCTGAAACTGATAGTCTCACAGAACAGGCAAACTGACCATTTTTTCCATTTGACTGAAGGACTCCACTGAACTTCTCTATCCAAAGTAACAATAGGGTATAGTCTACTTTGAAATCTGACTATATTCAACTGGAACATCAAACATAAAACCAAAGAGACTCAAACTGATTTTGAGCAGGCTGGAAATATATGTAAAAAACCAAGATATCCACTCAGAAGCCAATTGCTATGACAAAGCTGGTATGATCAGTATCCCTATTATTGCTCTTGGCATAGAAACTGACAACATTCTTGACAAAACAGATGTTGCTAAAGAGAAGAGGCTACATGGTACGAGTCCCCCTAATAACACTTTATGTAGAAACACACCTCTCAGAAGCTATGCCCTAACAATAAAAAGGAACAATGGATCCCCTATAGTATAATTCTGAAAGACTTTTAAGGACAGCATCTGTTTGTATAAACTGGCCTGTGGTAAAGGCCTACCAGAGAATGTGGCATAGCACAATCTAATTTTACAAAGTTCCTGTGAAAGCAGAAGTATGCTCTATAATCCTCCTGAGAAGGAACACAGCATTACAAATAGAGATGAGCAAAGAGCTGCTATGGTTTCAGGGCAGTGTCTTAAAGTTAGCAGAAATGAAGAGACCTTAAAGTCAGATTCTGTAAAGGCAATATGTGTAACCTAAATGTCTGTATGCCCGTAATACTCTGAAATAAATTAATTAATTTAAAAAAAAATAAAAGTCAGATTCTGGCATGAAGACGAACTTGGGTAAAGAAAAGAACAGATATGAGGCTAGTCCCTAAATCCTGCCACATCCCAATTAAAAAAATAGTAATGAGGTTCAGTTGGTAAAAATCCAGAATAGCATGAAGTCAAAAGTGTGCAAGCCTACTGATGTCAACCAGCTCTAACAGAAGAGGCAACTCTCCTTCAGCATGGAAGCTGAGGACCTAAGCCTACAAGCCAATCTCAAGAAGTGCATCAATGATAGAAAAAAGCCAGGATCCCCAGAAAAATATTATCCCTGCCTACCCAGTTGGAGTAGTCCAATAAAGTTGATCAAGTGACAGAATGTGGTAGGACCCGGACCTAAAAGCATATGTAGCTGAGCCTGATGTAGCTGAACTGTGCCATGTGGAGGAAGAGCATGATATAGATGAAGATCATGATGTCAGTGATGAAGAAATAATGGTGAATGTTATCTCCCCGGAGAATGTCTATCCCTCACCTACCTAGCTGGCCCAGTCCAATAAAGTAAAAAAAAGTCATTCAATGTGATATGAGCTTCACTGAGAAGGACTATCTCATAATACTGCCTCAGCAATCACCCTTGAATGAAGAAGATTCATTGCTAGACAGTCCTGTAACTGTGGAGATATAGAATAGTAAAAGAGGCTCTGATAAAAAGGCAACCAAGAATTGGAAACACAGTATAGATGAAGAAGAAATGATCATGAAATATGAAATTGAGGAGGCCAATGATGATAATTTCAAAAACTGTACAAAGATTTAAAAAGCTGAAAGGCAAAAAACTGTAAGCCTTCACCATCTCCCTAAATCATAAGACAATGTACATGTTGAAGAAAAATCCTATGTTGAACCTGTTTTTTCCTGAGGACTTAGAAGACTGTGTGGTGGAAGGGGAAGCTGAAGAAGGTGATATGTATGAGACAGAATGCCATTTTGAAGAAGTTAGTGCACAGGGCCCTCTGATTCTTCACAAGGGCAGGCTTTATCAAGAGATTTTCAGGGTATGAAACCACAAAGACAAAGGGGAATAAAGAATCAAAGAACCCACATAACAACTAAATAAAAGTTAATGATAGGACAGGAATAGAACCTCACATATCAATATTGATCTTGAACATTAATTGATTAAATGGTCCACTTAAAAGATATAGATTGGTGGAATGTATTAATAAGAAAAAAAAAAAAAACCCCATGAACTAACTATATGCTGCTTACAAGAAACTCACCTTACTAGTAAAAACACTTGTAGACTGAAGATAAAAGGATGGAAAAAGATATTTCATGCAAAAGGAGACCAAAATTGAGCAGGAGTAGCTATACTCACATCAGATAAAACAGACTCTAAATCAACAACAGTAAAAAAAAAAAAAGAAAAAGAAAAGAAAAGAAAGAAAGTCATTATGTAATGATAAAGGGATCAATTTAACAACAGGACATAACAATCCTAAGTATATATGCACCCAACACCAGAGCACCAGATTTCATAAAATGAATATTACTAGACCTAAAGAAAGTCACAGACAGCAATACAATAATAGTGGGGCAATTCAACACCCCACTTACACCACTAGACAGATCATTGAAACAGAAAATCAACAAAGAAAGAATACACTTAAATTGGACTTTTGATCAAATATACCTAACAGACATTTACAGAACATTCTACCCAACAATCACAGAATACACATTCTTCTCATCAGCATATGGAACATTCTCCAAGATGGACCATATATTAGGCCACAAAACAAGTTTCAAATTTTTAAAATAATAAAAATCTTATCAAGTATTTTCTCAGACCACAGTGGAATAAAACTAGAAATCAATACAAAGAGCTGTCAAAACTAAACAACATACTCCTGAATGGTCTTTCGGTCAATGACAAAATTAAAATGGAAATTTAAAAATATTTTGAAATAAGTGAAGATAGAGATACAACATACCAAAACCTCTGTGATACAGCAAAAGCAATGCTAAGATGGAAATTTATAGTGTTAAATGCCTACATCAAAAAAGAAAATGGAAAGATCACAAATTAACCTGACATTGCACCTCAAGGAACTAAAAAAACAAGAGCAAACCAGATTCAAAGCTAGCAAAAGAAAAGAATTAATGAAGATCAGAGCAAAATGAAATGAAATTTACACCAAAAAAAACTACGAAGAATCAATGAAACATAAAGGTTGTTCTTTGAAATGATAAACAAAATTGATAAACTGCTATCTAGATTAACTGAGAAAAGGAGAGAAGATCCAAATGAACACAACTGATAGCACAGAAATACAAAAGATCTTCCAAGACTATGATAAACAACTCTACATTCACAAGCTAGAAAACTTAAAGGAACTGGAAAAATTCTTAGAAACATACAATCTCCCAAGATTGAACCAAGAACAAACAAATCCCAAATAGATTGGTAATAAGTAGTGAGATTGAATAAATAAAAAGTCTCCCAAAAACAAAAAAAAAAAAGCTCAGGACCAGACGGATTCACAGCTGAATCCATCAAATCTACAAAAAAAAAGCTGGTACCATTCTCTTGAAACTATTCCAAAAAAAAAAAAAATCAAGGAGGAATCCCTCTAATTCATTCTACAAAGCCAGTATCACCCTGATACCAAAGCCAGACAAGGACACAATAACAAGAAGAACAACAAAACTACAGACCAATATCCCTGACAAACATAGATGCAAAAATCCTCAACAAAATACTAGCAAACCAAATCCAACAGCAGATGAAAAAGATAATACACTGTGATCAAGTGGGTTTTATTCAAGAGATGCAAGGATAGTCTAATATGGGCAAATCAATAAATGCAATTCATCACATAACCAGAAATTAAAACAAAGACCATATAATCATCTCAGTAGATGCAGAAAAAGCATTTGACAAAATTCAGCATCACTTCATGATAAAAATCCTCAACAGACAAGGCATAGAGGGAACATACCTCAAAATAAAAAAGGCCATATATGACAAATCCACAGCCAACATCACATGGGGTAAAGGTGAAAGTAATCCCTCTAAGAACTGGAATAAGACAAGGATGCCTATTTCACCACTCCTATTCAATATAGTACTGGTAGTCCTAGCCAGAGCAATCAGACAAGAGAAAGAAATAAAAGGCATGCAAACTGGAAATGAGGAAGTCAAATTATCCTTGTTCACTGATGATATGATCTTATACCTAGAAAACCCTAAAGACTCCTCCAAAAAAACTTAGATTTGATAAATGACTTCAGCAAAGATACAAAATCAATGTATAAAAATTAGTAGTATTCCTATATACCAATAATAATCAAGCTGAGAACCAAATCAAGAAAACAATCCCATTTACAAAGCTACAAATAAAATAAAATACTTAGGAATTTATTTACCCAAGGAGGTGAAAGATCCCTATGAGGAAAACTACAACACACTGATGAAAGAAATTGTAGATAACACAAACAAATGGAAAAACATTCCATGCTCATGGATAGGAAAAATTAATATCATTAAAATGACCATATTGCCCAAAGCAACCTACAGATTCAATGCAATCCCTATCAAAATACTAATACCCTTGTTCACAAAATTAGAAAAAACAACTCTAAAATTCATATGGAACAAAAAAAGAGCCTAAATACCCAAACCAAATCTAAGCAAAAAGAACAAAGCTGGAGACATCACATTACCTGACATAAAATTATACTACAAGGCTATTGTAACCAAAACAACATGGTACTGGTATAAAAACAGATACATAGATCAATTTAACATAATAGAGAACCAAGGAATAAAGCCATATATCTACAGCCAACTGATTTTGGCATAGTTGACAAAAACATACACTGGGGTAAGGATACCCTTTTCATAAATGGTGGTGGGAAAATTGGATTGCCATATGCAGAAGAATGAAACTAGACCCCTATCTCTCCCCATGTACAAAAATCAACTCATGATGGATTAAAGATTTAAATGTAGACCCGAAACTATAAAAATACTAGAAGAAAACCTAGGGAAAATTCTTCTGGACATTGGTCTTGGCAAAGAATTCATGACTAACACCTCAAAAACACAAGCAACAAAAACAAAAATAGACAAATAAGACATAAATAAACTAAAATGCATCTGCACAGCAAAAGCAATAATCAGAGTAAACAGACAACCTGCAGAAAGGGTTGCAAACTATGCATCTGATGTGGGACTAATATCCAGAATTTATAAGAAATTCAAACTACTCAACAACAAAAAAGCCACCCCATTAGGAAGTGGGCAAAAGACACAAGTAAACATTTTTCAAAAGACAAATGGCCAGTAAGCAAATGAAAAAATGATCATTAAGCAGATAAATGCAAATAAAAAACCACAATTTTATATTACCTGACACCAGTCACAATGGCTTTTATTAAAAAGTCAAACAATAAAAGATGTTGGCAAAGACGCAAAGCAAAAGAAATGCTTATACACTGTTGGTGGGAATGTAAATTAGTGCAACCTCTATGGAAAACAGTATGGAGATTTCTCAAAGAACTAAAATAGAACTACCATTCAGTCCAGCAATCACACTATTGGGTATACACCCAAATAAAAAGAAATCATCATATCAAAAAGATACCTGCACTCATATATTTATTGCAGTGCTATTCACAATAACAAAGATTTATTAACCTAAGTGTCCATCAACAGATGAATGGATAAATAAAATGTGGTGTATATATACACAATGGAATACTATTCAGCTATAAACAAAGAATGAAATAATGTCTTTTGCAGTAACATGAATGGAACTGGAGGCCATTATCTCAAATGAAATAACTCAGAAACAAAAAGTCAAATATTACATGTTCTCACTTACAAATGGGAGATAAATAATATGTACTGGTGGACATAAAGTTTGGAATAATAGACATCAGAGATTCGGAAGGATGGGAAGATAGGAGGGGAGAGAGAGATGAGAAACTTAATGGGTACAATGTACATTATTTGGGTGATAGTTACACTAAAAACCCAGACTTCACCACTGTGCAATATATCCAGTTAACAAAACTACACTTGTACACCTTACAATTATACAAATAAAAAAAAGAGAAGGAGATCAGCAAGGTGGTAAACGGACGTCTCCTGAGAGCTCTCTCCCTCCCTGATTCACCATCGGGCATGCCGGAAAGAAGAACAAGTTGAGCTTGGTGCACATGAGAGCATTCCTAGAGTTTATGAGGTGGAGATGAAGGAGGCTGTGAAACCACTCATGGCAGGCTCCAGAAGAAACCTACCACAGCCAAGCAGGAGGGATTACAGTCCAAGACAGTCTCTTCCAAATCACTGGAATATAACTGCGAGAGATCAAAAAGCAAAGTACCTCACAAACTAAAAAATAAACATAGATTTGACCCAGATGCTGGGGAAGTTTAAAAAATACCCTGTAGATGTAAAGGAGACAAATCCCCTGAGTTTCACTTACGAGGAAGACTTTACAAAGTCCTATGTCATGATGGGAGAGAAGATCTTTCTCTATCTGAACAAAACTTCAGTGTAGCAACAAACAAGAAATGGGACGTGTAAAACCTTTTAAACTAGAAGTTTTAAAACAGCAAATGGAAAGAAAAAAAAGAAAAAAGAAAAGCAGAATATTAAGCTCCACTCCAAATCCATTGAACTGGAATCTAATCTGAATTTTAACTAGAGTCCCAGGAGGTTTGAATGTACATTAAAGTTTGAGAACCCCCACATTAGGGTAAAATCCAAACTCCTTCACATGGCTCACGAAGCCCCTCACGAACCAGCCTCACCTAGTTTTCTGGCTGCCTCTCTTGACAACCCCCCATCTACCCAACCTCCTAAATCGCCAAAAAGGTCCGTTCTATCCAGGTTTTTAAATGTCTGTTTGCTTTTCCTGAATACTTTGCTCAATATCACAACTCCTTCCTTGCTAACTCCTACTCATTATTTTTTTTTAATTTCAGAATATTATGGGGGTACATAGGTTTTGGTTATATAAACGGAGATGCTGCGGTGGTGCTGTGAGGGATCACGGCTCAGACAGGCGGCCAGGACCCCAAGCCCCGTGGACCCGGTACCCCCCGGACACGAGAGCAGTGAAGGGAGACCGCAGCTTCTACTCATTCTTTAATTATTCTCTCACGAAAATTTTTCTGGTAGATTAAGTGTTTCAACTATGTACTTTAATGACACCCTATACTATTATAGAACTTCCCCCACTATTGTAATTGTCAGTATCCTCCAAAAGACTCTAAGTTCTCTAGATACAGAGACAACAAACAGTTTTGTTTGTTGTTGTACACACAACACAAAAAAATAGCACATATTCAGGGCATAATAAATATTTTTGTAATAAATTTGAGGGGGAAAAAAAGACACCTGATCATCGAGTTGGTTTTGTTTTTGTTTTTCTGCCAAACTATGCAGAAAAGTAATTTTGTATTTTTCAACTTCCAGGAAAGCTAGTTTTGGAAACGCAGGCTGAGTTTAGTAGAAAGATGTATTCAGACAGTTAGTTGGGAAGAGTTAGGAAAGCAGAGGCAATCCAACAGTCAGTATCTCAGAAAGAAGATAAATCCAAAGTCAGATAAACTGTCCAGGTAGTTGTTCATCTGAAGGTGGCAGTCAATGGGGAAACACTGAGTAAATCAGAGAGGAGTCTGATGGTTTAAAGTAGAACAAGAGATTTGGAAAAATTTACCGAATCAAACAAATAAAACTTGTACAGGGAAGTCTGCAACCTTAGGAACCCACATTTCAAGAAGGAGTAAATAAAGAACTTGACTGGTCAGAATATTGCACTTTTCTACTCTCTTTCAAGGGAATTTCTTCTTCCTCCTTCCTCCATCCATTTTATCTGTAAATAATTTTTACTACTTAACACAGAGGAGGATTTCACATACCAAGTGATGAGATTTGTATTTTTAAAATGCCATTATACTCTATATAGCTGCTATGCAGAGAATGAAATATTGGATTTCCAGAGCAGAGCAGAGGAGACCAGTGACAATAAACCAAACAAGCAATCATAAAAGCCTGGGCAGAGACAGTGGCAGTGAAGGTGGAGAGAATGGAAAACATTTGAGTGACACTGAAGAGGCAGGTTGACGAAATGGATTGTAAACTAAAATGTTTATTTAGTTTAGGCTATCTTCGTAAAAATACTTTAAAATTTGATTATATCCAACACATGGCTGAGAAAATTATAAGTAGTTAACCTGAATGTAATTATATGAATACTATAAATAAAGAAGGAGTAGAGTTTGAGCTGTATCCCTATTCACCCTAAGATTTAACCAGGAAATTAATTTTTAAAAATTAAATCCCTGAAATACATTTACTTTTACTATAAATAAGGAGGAATCGCACAGAAAGTCTGATAGCTGGGTTTTATTTTATAGAGCAGTTTTCCTATATTTTACTGTTATGATCAAGCAATAGTGAAGTTTTATTCAGGACTCTAATTAGAGCTAAATCTTGAGGAGGCTTCAGGGAGTTCTAAGTCTCTTGTCTATTTCAGAAAAAATAAATAAATTTCCTAACCTGGTTTCAAAAGCATTCTAGAAATAAAAAGTTTATTCTTTCAAGGAGAATGAATAAAGTCCCGACAAAGTAAGGTATAACCATCCTATATATGCTCTTATTCCAGGAGGTACCACCAAGGTCTGGTTACTTGAAACTATTAATACTTATTACCTAAGAGAGTAACTTGCAAAATTTTAGAATTTACATTATTTTGCTTTACTGTTTTACATTGCCAGGAAAAAAAACAGTAAAACATACCTGCACTTACAAACTCAGCCAAAGTTACAATTTACTAGCATTAATATTTAAAGAAATAACATTTTAATTTCTAAAAAGTAGGAAAGATATAATGTCCAAATTAACCAAATTCTTTTACATTGAATAAACTTAGCTTAAACAAACACATACTCAGGCACACACGCCTCATTGCAGGAGGAACTTCTGCTTCCAGCTATGATAATGTAACCAGTAGTGGACTAAACTTTCATGTATAAACAATGATGAAAGTGGAAAATAATATATAAGATAACTGTTTTCAGGCATAAAACAGTTATGCCTGGATAACTGATAATGCTTGGATAACTGGTAGCTCAAAACTAAAATATCTGAGGTAAAAGATACTCACAAGGGAAGCCCTACCATCACACTGATTCTCTGAGGACAATTTTCCAACTGCAGTGCAATAAACTAGAATCCAAGGTTTGGCCTTTCTGGTTTCTCAGCTAAATTCCTGGGGTATTAAAGGGGCAATTCTGCTGAATTGAAGAGGCAAATATAAGTCGAGAGAAGCAGAAGTAGTATATTTAAAACAGAGCCATCTATGCAGTGGTGACTGTCCTCAAGTTCTTGGTCAAGGATGTACTATGCACATACAGAGCAAGACTACAAAAGGCTTACCAGAGAGTAACTGCCACAGGGTTGAAAATGTAACAGAGATACTAGAGGTCAAGGAGTTCTAGGAACCACTGGAGGTCTGGTTCATGGTAGAAAGACCTTATTAATAATACCTCCTTAACACCTAGGTAATACCACATACATTCAGGTCACACCAAAATCCAACTTTGAGATTAAGGATCAGGCCCTAGAGTAAGGCCTACTTTAAACCTACCCTAAAACAGATTGAAACCAAATCCTAAAAGATCAGCAAAGAATAAATAGTTTGAAGGTTGACTCTACTAGTAAGAAACACCCTTACTAGGCTTGAGAAACACCCTAGGCTTTCCAGAGATTCTCCCCAACAAAGCATAAAAATCAAGCCAACACAAGCCCATTTTGATCAATTAGTAACTTAATTGCATGCATGCTAAAAGAAAAATATCCAGTTTCTATAATGTTTCATCAACAATGTGCAGTACACATAAAAAAATACTAAACATACTCTGAGGAAAAAAACTCATCCAAAGTCTTTTTCTATTCTCTGACTCAACAACAATAATCAACAAACATACAAGACTTCAGTGACCAAATGTGTGAGGATTTCTCCCCACATGCCAAACAAGCAATCAATTTTGCAACAGACACCAGCTGGGTGTCCTCCAATTCAATTCTGACACCATCTACCTGGAGATAGCATCAGACCTTACAGGTTGAAGGTTCAGTCCCACGAGACCACTCCTCACTTCAAATACCAGTCATAAATCTGGGCCTCCTGTATTTCTGACCAAATGGCTTCAAGTTGGGGTCTCCAGAACCCCCTATTTGGGTTAGACTGATTTGCTAGAGTGGCTCGCAGAACTCAGGAAAACACTTACATTTACCAGTTTATTGTACCAAGTATAACAAAGGACACAGATGAAGCAATACATAGGGTAGAGGTATGGGGGAAAGAACACAGAGCTTCCATGCCCTCCTTGGGCATGCTACCCTCCAGGAACCTCCATGTATTCAGCTATCTGGAAGCTCTCTGAATGCAGCCCTTTGTGTTGTTATGGAAGCTTCATTACATAGGCACGATTGATTAAATCACTGGCCATTGGTGATCAACTTAACCTTCAGCCCTTCCTGCCTCACCAGAGGTCAGGAAGTGGGGCTGAAAGTCCCTACCCTCTAATAATGCCTTGGTCTTCCTGGTGACTAGCCCCCATCCTGAAGCTACCTGAGAGCTGCCAGCCATTACTCAATTATTAGCATCACTTAGTAGATTCTGAGCATTCTAGGAGTTGTATGCCAGGAAACAGGGTTGAGGACAAATACATATTTCACAATATTGCACATACAAAAACCAAAATATTGGTATACATAAAGAAAAAAGCAGCCAAAAAGAAACTAACCCCAAAATGGCCAAGATGGTGAATTTAGTAAAGATTTTAATATAGGCATTATAAATATGTCCAAAGAACTAAAGAAAAATATGTTCAAAGAATTAAAGGAAAATATAGTCATAATGTCATAATGAATGCACATATAGGAAATATGAGCTGAAAAATGAAAATTATAAAAACTAGCTAGGAAAATTTTACTTGTATCCATGGATGATTAAAGGTAACAGTAATTTCCCTTCCTAAATAACTAGAAAACTCAACATGTGAAACAACTGATTTTAGACATTATACAACAGAAAATGACTATCATTCCTTAGAAAGGAGAAACAAGTAAGCCATACAATTGACAGAGCTTACTGCTTGGAAGAATTTCTGTGACACACCACAGAGAAGGACAACCCTATCAGAGTGTTAGCTTTACTGATTTACAGAAATAAAAATGAGGGTCCAGGGAGATAAAGACAGAATTTGTGGGTTAGAGTAGTGGAGAACAATTCCTACAGTCCACACAGGCATAGGGATGTTTATGATTCCACTAGCCAGGTTTGAAAGATCTTAATACAATGTAGAATGGGATAGAGTCCAAATATGAGCATCAACTATTGGTTGCTACATTGTCCTGGACCTATACTAACTAACCTTAAAAACCAGCCTCCATAATAAAATTTTTCTGAAACTAACTTCATTCTTTAAAGAAATACAGTCAACACAGCCTTCAATAATATTCAACATCTGTTCAAAAATAACCAGACATGCAAAAAAAAAAAAAAAAAAAAGCATATCAAGAAAATACAATCTCTACCAATTGCAAAACCAGTCCATACAAACATACCAAGAAACCAAGAAATGCTGGAAGAGGTTGATATAGTGGCAACAATGTAAGAACAGCTGTGCTAAAGATTATAAATATTCTCAAGGATGCAAAGAAAAACATGAACATAATGATAAGAACTGGAAGATTTTAAAAAGATTCAAATTTTTAGAAATAAAAAAATATAATATCTGAAATAAAAATATACCAGATGGGATTCAGAGCAGATTTGAAAATAGTGAAGAAAATATCAGTGGCAAAAGAAATCAAGACAGGAAATAAAACTGTTCTTATCGTCACATGATATATGACATGTTTGCCTACTTAGAAGAGCCTAAGAAACCTGTAAGAAACCTTCTGAAATTAACAAGTGAATTTAGAAAGGTTATGGCATATAATATAAACATGTTATATATTAGCTAAAAAACTAGACAATGTTTTATATTAAAAATTAAAAAATCATCCAATAATTAGGAATAAATTTAATGAAAGATGTGTAAAAACTGTACACCATTTGGAGAAATTTGAAAAGATTTCAATGGGGAAATATACAATGTTCATTGATAGGAAAATCAAATTTTATTAAGACATTAATTTTCCCCTAATTTATCTATAGACTTAATACAATCACAAACAAAATCTCAAAAAATATAGAAACATAGATAAATGGAACAGAATTGATATTTCAGAAATAGGCTCACACATACAAATATGGTCCAAATTTTTTTTTGACACCAGCACCAAAATAATTAAAAAAGAAAAGGATAGTCTTTCAATAAATTGCTCCACAAAAAGGAAATATTCTCATTTTTAAAAAAGAACATTGTGTTCTACCCCATATGTCTCTTATCATACAAAACTCTTAACTTGGAATGGATCAGAGACCAAACATAGAACTTAAAACTATAACATTTCCAGAATAATATATTATAGGAAATATTGATGATCAGTGCTAGGCAAAGGTTTCTTAGATAAGAAAAAAAAACTGTAAAATTTTAAAAATCAGACTTTATCAAGATCAAAGCCTTCAGCTCTTAAAAAATCATTATGAAAACCATGTTAGACTGTAAGAAAGACTTTTCAATATATAGCTGAAAAAGAATATTTGTATCCAGAATACGTTTTTACAAAGACAATAACCCAACTCAATAGTTAAATAGGCTGAAGACTGGACACTCCATTAAAAAAGATGTATGAATATATATGCATATGAAAGATGTTGAACATCACTAGACATCAGGGAAACACAAATTAAAATCAAAATGGAATACCACAAGACATTACCAGAAAGGCTGAAATTAATAAGATTGATGACACCAAGTTTTGGAGAGGATGTGGAACAACTAGAAATCTCAAACTTTGCTCTTGGGAATATACCATTATAAAACCACTTTGGAAAATTATTTGGCAGTTTCTTTTAAACCAACATGTACAATATAATCTAGAAATTCTACTCAGAGCTACTTACTCAAGAGAAATGAAAACATGTCCACATCAAGACTCATTTACAAATGGTCAGAGATATTTCATAATATCTCCAAACTGAAAATAATATAGACATCCATGAGCAAGTGAATGGTTAAACAAACTGTGATAAATGTGTACAAATAAATACTACTCAGTAATATCATGTTAAACTATGATACATGCAACAACATGTGTGAATTTTAAAACCATGCTAGGCAAAAGCAGACAGATCAAAACAGCATATGTTTTATTATTCCAGTATGTGAAGTTCTAGAATTGAAATATTAAGATTACTGGTTGCTTGATAACGGAGGCAGGGATGCTAGGTAGACTGAAAAAGGGAATGAAGAAACTCTAGAGGTGAGATAAATATTCTGTCTTGATTGCAGTGATGATTACATGAGCATATACATTTTTTTAAAAAAAACAAACTACACACAATGCAATTACTTCAGTAAAGTTTATTTAAAAGGAACTTTAGTTTTTCCTATTTTACTGCATGCTTGCTGGCAAAAACATGTATAAATGTGTGATTTGCAATATAATAAATATATATTTGACCACTAACCCTATTTTCTGGCACAGAGCTTTTAAAATCCTTATAATTTCCTGAGTGATAGGAGTTCTAGGTGTGTCTTTTGCTCTTATATTTTATCTTTGCCTCCAGTTCCCAACACAGGACACAAATGTTTCCTTGAGTTCTGTGAGCTGCTCCAGGAAATGAATTGAACCTGAGAAGAGGGTCCTCCAATCTGTAGCCAAGTTGGACAGAAGTTGTGAATAACCGACTACTTGTGATTGGCATCTGAAGCAGGGGTCAGTCTTGTGGGACTGAGCCCTTATCCTGTGGGATCTGATGCTATCTCCAGTTAAATAGTGTAAGAGTTGAGTTAAATTGTAGGACACTCTGTTGGTGTCTGCTGGAGAATTTCTTGGTGAGAAAAAAAACTCACATGTTTTAGTCACCAGAAGTGTGAGAATGTTGACTGTTTAAGAGAAGAAAAAGTTTGTTTTTTCCTTAAAAAATGGACCAGCTTCTTGGCCGATGTGGGGAAGCATCCATTTTCAAAACATAAAATTGAAATGATTAGTCAGAAAGAACAGTTATTTTGTTGACTAGTCATATTATTTCCTTCCCATCTTTTACTTAGATTTCTTTGTTCGCCAATAAAGTAATAAAAATGAAAATAAAAAATGATTACTAGTACAGTACATGGAAAAAGAAAAAAATACTAGCCATTTGGTTATACTGTCTGCCATTGATACCCAATGAGCTTAGCTCATATGCTGCAAAGCCACAGACCTAATAAGAACTTGATTTCTATTTAGGTGAACATTATCTTTTCCATATTGCCAGATCATGATTAGTACTGATACTGGAAAATATATTATGACTTATAGTAGCAATAAGTAGTAGTTTTTTTTAAATATGTATTATTTGCCCAGGGGGTAATAATTTATAGCATCTCTCTTTATAAATTTTATATATTAGAGTTTAATATAGTTGCATATGACTTTCATTATATTTTCATGAGCAGCATTTGAAGTAGCCCTTTTCAAAGCAGTTACATTAAGAATTTTAGATTTAAAATATAAATACTGAATAGAAAATTTCAGTTTTGTGAATTTTTATATGAATATTAACTTCTCACTCTTTTCTCTAAAGTGTATACATTATAGTTTGTAAAATTTCCCCTGATCTTATCAAATATAACCAGAGAAATATATTTTGTATCTTTGAGAGAGATACTCTGGAGGATTTAAAGTAGGAAACAAAAAATCTTGATTGAGATCAATAAAAATAGCAACTGTTGAGTGAAAAGTGAAGTCTATAAATTCTCAATTCTGTCATAAATGAACTTTTCTTAAAATGTTAGCATGAAATATAAAGGAACCAAGATTATCTCAAAAAGTTGCAGAATATTTGAGTATATATACTAGAGTGATAAAGAACAAATTTAAATAATTATTTTAATAACTTACTTTCCCATAGTATATTTTAAATATCTAAGAAAATAATTTTAAATAAAAATTATGGCATAAAGATAATGATGCTTTTGATTTAAGTGGAAAAAATCCCATTATTCATATGTATTCATTCAACAAATACTTCTTTGTTGAACAACTGCAATGTATCAAGGACTGCTGGACATGCTTCAAATCTATCAATTAAAAAAAACCAATAAGGATTTCTATCCACATGCAGCTAATATTCTAGTATGGAGAGAGAAAAGGGAATAATCTACATAATACATTAGTAAGCTATATAATATGTTAGAAGTTAGTAAGTACCTTTGGGAAAAAAATTTTAAAAGTACAAGAGATCAAAAATGCCAAGGTTGTGTGTGTGAAATCCTCATACCCTAATAAACTATGTATTTTTCTATCACACAAATGTTTTAATAAAACATTTTATAGTGCAAATTCTCAAGAATATAACATCCATGGATGTCCTATAACCCAACATTTATTACAAAATAAACATTCCAATAAATTAACAATGCCTTTGAAATTCTAATGGAATTAAATTATGTTTAATTCTTCATACCTCATATATCATTTGAAATAGTCACAAGAATAATTCAATTTAAAATATAAGATGGAAAGTGACATCATCAAGATGGCAGAGTAGAAGATTATAGCCTTCACCACACCGACCACCACCCCACAAAAAAACAATATAGACAGCTATCCACAAACCAAGATAGGCCTGAGAGGCCTCAAGGGCTCATTCAAGACTCTGCAGCAACATAGTGGAGCAAAAACATAAATGGAGAATATCTACACAGAAAGGATTGCCAGTGAGATCTACATATCTGAGATGCCAGGAGACAGCTAGGAACAAAGAAGAAAGGCAAAGGCTATCAGAATCAGCCATTCAGTGGGAACTACTGAGGTCCCCAGTGGTCTGCTCTGGAGGGGACACTAGCATCTTTTGCCACTGAGGTAACCAATAGTCATTCCCATCAGGGAACCAGAGAGAGAGAGAGATGAGGCTATACACACTCCTCCCTCAAGAAATAGCTTTTGTTGTGCCACTTGGGGACTGGAGCTGCCACCTCTCCCAATCTTGTGTGTACCCAACCCCCAAGCCATGGCTGCCCTACAAGTTCCCTTCCCTGAGTTCTGGGTGCACTGTGCCTTCCCATGTGTGAGACACCAGAGCTATCAACATAGCAAGCTTGTCTGTGCCTTGGGTCCTAGAGCCAAGGTCTCTTTGAAACTGCACTCTAGAGAGATAGGCCTTTCCCCAAGCCAAGAGCCACTGTAATTACTGTGCATGCCTGTGCTCCAAATTCTTGACTCTCCAGCTACTTCATAGGCACTTGCATCTCAGTCTCACATACTGAGACCAATGTGGCAGTGGAGGTGCCTGCACCTTGGGCACCAATGCCATCACCACCCCAGCCTCTAGAGCCATAGTCCTTCCATGCATGTACATGCTTCAGACCTCAGCTTCCTGGCTGCTTCATGGGCACCACTCATAAGACACCAGTGCCACCACCACTGTAAGCAGGCCCAAAAGCTGGACCCAATGCTAAGAGAGATTCCTTCAGCCATAACTTTCCCAGTGGGAGATAAAGAGATTGGGAGGACCTTAGCAACCACTGCCCCTGAAGACCCCAAAAACCCTCACTGTCACTGTGGACATGAACAGAGTTGGCTGCTGAGGATCCCTGCAAACTTTATCAACAGTGACTTCAGGTGACAGAGCTACAGGGACACTACACAGCTGTGCCTCACTGATGTCAGAACCACTATATCCAACCCAGCCAGCACCCTCTCACCCCTGGGTAGAGAAAGGTTTTTCCACACCAAAACTATTCTGTAAGGTTTGAAGGATGTGATTGCTTCTCCAAATGCACAGACCATCAATGTAAGGCAATAAGAAGGCATGAAATGCCGAGGAAACATATCACTACCAAAAGAACACAATAATTTCCCAGTAGCTGACCCCAAAGAAATGGAGACATACAAACTGCCTAACAAAGAATTCAAAATAATTGTTTTTAGAAAACTCAGTGAACTTCAAGAAAATACAGATAAAAATCAAGAAAACAATAAATAAACAAAGTGAAAAATTTAACAGTGAGATCAAAAGTACAAAATCCTCCCAACAAATTCTGGAACTGAAAAATACAATGAATAACATTTTAAAATGCAATAGAGAGCATCAATAGCAGAATTGATTAAGCAGAAGAAAGAATATATAAATTTGAAGATAGGCTATTTGAAAATATATAGTAAGAGGAGAAAAAAAAAGAATGAAAAGGAATTAACAAAGCTCACAGGGTTTATAAGACCACACCAAAAAGACCAAATATTCAAATTATAGTGATTAAAATAGAAGAAGAGAGAGAGATAAAGAGAGAAAAATATTAAATAATAATTGAAATTTTTTAAAATCTGGAGAAAGATATAAATATCTAGGTACAGGAAATTCAAAGATCTCCAATTAGATTCAATCCAAATAAGACTACATCAAGACCTGTTATAATCAGACTGTCAAACATCAAAGACAAAGAGAACACCCTAAAACAGCAAGAGAAAAGAAGAAAATAACATAAAAGAGTTTCACTAAGGCTAGCAGCAGATTTCTCAGCAAAAACCTTGTAGGCCAGGAGAGAATAGGATTCTATATTTAAAGAACTGAAGGAGAAAACTACCAATCATAAATACCACACCCAGTAAATCTTCCTTCAGAAATGAAGGTGAAATAAAGAAAATAAAATGAGGAAGTTCATTACCACCAGACTTGTATTACAAGAAATGCTAAACTGGGTTATTTAAGCTGAAAGAAAGGGCATTAATTAGTAACACAAAAACATCTGAAAGTATAAAACTCACCAGTAAAAGTACATTGTCAAATTTCAAATACTCTTATGTGGTGATGGTGGTATGTAAATCACTTATATCTTTAGTATGAGAATTAAAGACAAAAGTATTACAAATAATAGCTGAAGTAATTGTTAAGAAATACACAATATGAAAAGATATAAATTGTGACATCAAAAACATAAAATGCTGGGGGAGTGTGGTGGAGCAAAAGTTTAGAGTTTTTGTATAAAATCAAAGTTATTATCAGTTTAAAATAGCCTTAAACTATGGAGGTTTTACGTAAGTCTCATGAGGATCACCAAGCAAAAACTGGTAGTAGATACACAAAAGATAAATGGTGAGTAATCAAAAAATACCCCTAGAGAAAATCTAATCACAAAGGAAGACAGCAAGAAAGGAACAAAGGATCTAAAAACACAAACAGAAAACAATTAACAAAATGACAGTTGTAAGTCCTCACTTGTCAATAATTACCTTGAATGTAAGTGAATTAAATTCTCCAATCAGAAGATAATAACTAATATATCTTGTGTTCACAGCTTGGAAAAATTAATATTGTTAAAATGTCCATTGTACCCCAGGTGATCTATAGAGTCAATGTAACTCCTACCAATATGCCAAGGACATTTTTTCACAGGAATAGAAAAAAATTCTAAAATTTGTATGGAAGGACAAAAGACCCTGTAAAAGCCAAAGTAGTCTTCAGCAAAAATAACAAAGCCAAAGACATCACACTACTTGACTTCAAAATATACTACAAACCTATAGTAACCAGAACAGTGTGGTACTGGCGTAAAAACAGACACATAGACCAATGGAGCACAATAGAGAGCCTAGAAATAAAATCATACATTTAAGGTCAATAGATTTTCAAAGATACCAAGAATATACAATGGAGAAAAGACAAGTTTCCTCAATAAATGGTGATGGAAAAATTGGATATTCACATGTCAAAGAATGTAATTGGACCATTATCTTATACCATATACAAAAATCAACTCAAAATGGTTAGAGATTTAAACATAAGATTAGAAACTATAAAAATACTAGAAAAAAAAAACACAGGGAAAGCTCCATGACATTGGTTTGGGCAATGATTTTTTTAAATAGGACCCCAAAAGCATAGCCAACAAAAGCAAAAATAGACAAATGGGATTCCAAGAAACTAAAAACTCATGCACAGCAAAGGAAACAATCAGCACCGTAAAGAGATAATCTACAGAATGGGTGAATGTATTTTTAAACTATATATCTGATAAGGGATTAATAATCAAAATATATCAAAAAACTCAAATGACTAAATGGTAAGAAAAAGAATTCAATCCAAAAAAAAATGAGCAAAGGACCTAGATAGATACTTCTCCAAAAAAATAAAAATAAAAATGGCAAACAGGTGTATAAAAACATCCTTAACATCACTACCGAAAATGCAAATTAAAACCACAATAAGATATCACCTTGCCCCTATTAGAATGGCTGTTACCAAATAGACAAAAGACAAATAGACAATGCTTGTTAAAGTGTTGGTGAAGATGTGGAAAAAAGGGAAATCTTGCAAACTATTGGTGGGAATGTAAATTAGTACAGCCATTATGGAAAACAGTATGGAAGTTCCACAAAAAATTAAAAACATAACTATTGCATGATCTCCCAATCCCACTATTGGATATATATCCAAAGGAAATAAAATCAGTATATCAAAGAGATGTCTGCACTCCCCTGTTTATTTCAGCATCATTCACAATAGGCATGATATCAAATCAACCTAAGTGTCCATCAATGGATAAATGAATAAGAAAATATGGAATATATACAAATGGAATACTATTCAGCCTTTAAAAAGGAAATCCTGCCATTTGTGACAACACAGATAAACCTGAAGGACATTATATTAATTGCAACAAGCCAAGAACAGAAAGATAAATATCACATGATCTCACAAGTAGAATCTAAAAAGGTTAAATTCATAAAAATGGAGTAAAGGCTGGTGGGGGTGTGGAATTAAAGAGATGTTGGTCAAAGTATACAAAATTTCAGTTAGATGGAAGGAATAAGTTCAAGAGCACTATTGTTCAACATGGTGACTACAGTTGATAACAATGTATTGTACTTTGAAAATCACTAAGAGTAAATTTTAAGTGTTCTCAAATGATATTTAAGTTAATGCATATGTTAATTAGCTCAACTGAGCCATTCCACACGTGTGTGTGTATATATATATATATATTTCAAAGCATGTTATACATAATATTCAAGTTTTATTTGTCAATTAAAAGAAACAGAAACCAGGCACTTTCACAAATAATCAGATGGACATTTGATCTCCCCTTTGCCACAGCCCCCACACACACTCCAGGTCCTCACACTTCTTTAGTTTTGTTTTGCCTTCTTTTGCACCTTTAAATTTTGATAATGAAGCAGGACAGGAATGAGGGTGGATATGTAATGGGGTAGTAGATGACCTTGAAGTGTAACAGGACAATGTTTTATGTAGCTAGCAAATAGGGCGTGCTTTTAAAGTGTTGAGATCTTGGTCACAGGAACACACCCATATTCATTGCTCTTCTGTCATTTAACGTCACAGTAAATGCATGTGAGCTTGATTTATAAACTCAAGTTAAAAATATAAGACCTTTCCCCGAAATTATTAATTTTAATTTAATTATCCTGATTATTTCAAGAATTCTTTGAAAAATATGATGAACTCTTCACTGACTGGAAAAGGCATTCATTGGCTTATCCACAAAATACTAAAAGTTTAACACATCCTCTACATCCTGTGTCCAGTTTAACAAGAAATTCCAGATATACAAAATTAGTTCTTTAGAAGTAATTGTACAGTGTACCCTAACTTATTGTTGATTGTAGTCACGTTGTTGTGCTATCAAATATTGTTCATTCTATCTGACTATCTAACTGTATTTTTGCATCCATTAACCATCCCTACTTTGTCCCCCCCTCCCCACTACCCTTCCCACCCTCTGGGAACCATCTTTTACTCTCTGTCTCCATGAGATCGATTGTTTTTTATATTTAGCTCCCACATATGAGTGTGAACATGTGAGATTTGTCTTTCTGTGTTTGGCTCATTCACTGATGAAAACTTAAGCTGGAAACAAGAACAGAAGTTGGTTTGGTTAGAGAAAACAAGAGAAATGTGGTACTCTACTTTTCCAAGCCACAAATGGCTGCTAAGAAAGGGGCACCAATTTAGTTCAAATTCAGCCTTCTTGTAACTTTGGGGAGCCTATAACTGGAATTAATAGCACCTTTCTCACTGCATTCATGGAAACGTGTACTTTCGTAGAATCCTTCTGTTCTACTTCGTTCTTCTTCTTCTACTAGACTATAAGCAGCTTGAGATCAAAGATAATATTTGGTTATCTCTGTAACCCTTGCAGCCAACATGGTGCTTTACACACAGAAGATAGTAAATAAGTGTTCATTGAATAAAAATGGTTGGTTATATAACCCTGTCTCAAGGAGTTCCCTAACCAAATGTTCCCCATAGTCCTTTATAAAGGCTAACTGATGCTTATCTTCTCCAGAGTAGACAAAATGCCAATTTTTTAATTGTAAAAAAAATTTCTGCATCTTGTCTAGGTATCATGAGACACCAAACAACATACAGTACTTAAATGTTATTTATAAAACTACATAAAGTATGTAAGACTCTCGGCCTAAGAACCTAGTCTGCTTAGGTCATTCTAATACATGTCAATCACCAGTAGTATCCCAAAGATACTCGTCTCGAATGTGTGTTCAGAACTCTTTCTAATGTTAAAAGGCTTTCACATAAAGACAGACTACAAAAGGAACATTAAACATAAAACTTATCTGAAGGATAAGGCTTTAAAGTACAGCTATTAAAAATTAGATTAGATATATTTTGACTCTTTGTAAATATATGTCAGAGCATTGGAATGAGTTGCTTATGTATATAAAGGCAGGTATTATCTTGGTAAGATGGAGCAGGTCTTCCTACTTTACCAAATGTCAGGAAAATGTTTAAAGGACAATTCGAAGTTCCTAACTTTGAAGGGGTAATGAGAAACTAAGTTGTGAAGGAAAACATTTTCTTCCTAAAATAATTTGGGTAGGAGACTGATTTTCTATTTTCATTCTCCTCTTACCAGTTTTTGGCCCTGTGTTTTCATTGATCAAAGAATAATTCAAATGGTTTTGGTAAATATAACCTACTAGTAATACAAGTGATACTACAAATTAGTTAAATAGAATTTTTGGAGAACAGGGGAGGGAGGCAGTGTAAAGAGACCATGGTGGTGATCTGTTTTCAGAAATCAGTAACAAGGTTCTACCCATAATGGCCCTTGTGAACTCAAAGTGGAGAATGGGAAAAAGACATTTTTTTCTTGTGAATAACTGGTACAAAGGTAAAAATACAAAAGACAAACAGGCACATCTTTGGGAGAAGTAGCACAAAGAAGTGCCTTCTCAGGATCAGTGTCAAAAATGCTACTGTTTAATATTTCAGTTTGCAGATGGCCATAGTAAACATTTCTGGGCCTTGAAATATCAAACTGATGCAAATAAGAAAGGAGTGATCTAAAGGCTATAGAGACAGGAAGAAATATTCCAAGTAAGGTCAAGTTAGTGTGTATAGTAACATATTTAGAGGAAAGGGAATTCAAGCATAGAACCCATGATCAGTCAGAACCCAGGATAGGTGGCTAAACACCACTGTCCTAACATCTGGGCTCAACACAGGACAGGGGTCACAAAAGCTAATAAAATGCTAGACTTCTCTCAGAAATGTTACTGGCGCCAAACAAGAAATATCACCCTATTCTGTTTTTAAAAATATGGTATATATCTTAAGCTTGGAACCTATATGCAACTGTGGCTATTCTTCTAAAGAAAGCCGTAAAAGGCGCAAGTGGGTTGATTGCAGGTCAACTAGAAAGATGAAAAAGAATAAAAGCAATATTTTTTGCTATATAAAAACAGATTAAAAATTCAGGACTCTCTAATCAATTGAGGTATGGGTTTATGGTACAAAATAATCATGAAGGAGACACACGTGGAAGGAAAAAGGACAAGGACTGCCACTTACAAAGTACCTGGTCTGTGCCTTGTACAATGCTTTAACAAAAGAACTATTTTATAAGCAGTAATAGGCTTAAGAAACTTATTTTTTACCTAAGCTACTGTTGAAAAAAACTTAAATACAAAAGTTTTAGATATACATACACATGTTGGCATCCAATATTAAGGGAATCAGTATATGTTGGCTCTTCGACTAATTTTCGGAGGTGAATAGCAAGGACAATAACCAAGCCCTCCCACAACAATCCTTCAGTGTCTCTGCCAGAGACAGAACCCAGACCTAGATGGAAATGATTCATTTAGTTAATCCAAAACTTGGAAACACATAAAAGAACATTTAAAGGCTGTACCTCTTTGGTCAATTGTCCATAAAAGTTTAAAAAGTTACAAATAAAAATTGATATGTTTGTGATGTGAGTCCTTTATTTCCCCCTACATATTTCTTGTATGTAAAAATGTAGCAAGGAAAATTTTCCCCTTAGAATCCCCTTTTCACTATCAACCAAATGAAGTAAAAACATGTCCTACTTGCTTGAGAAAGCCCAGAGTATGCACCCTGCTGTTTCATAGTTATTTAATTAACCAATGATTCATTGAGTTCTCATTTAGTCAACAGAGAATTATAAAAAAGAAATCATAATGAAATCAACACTGAGGATAAGTTATACCAAGGGGCAGGATTTAGAAAGTTATATTGCTATTTTTCTTTGTTGCTGGCCCCTACAACTAGCATTCTGGATATTGGTCAGGAATTACTCACTAGTGAGAATGATGAAGGATTTTCAAGATGTGTTGATGGAACATTGGAAGGTCCTCAGTTTACCTCTGCCTTCTGGCATTCTTCTCTGTCTGCTTATGGTTTTCACGGCAGAGAAGGTTATTTGTAAAATCAGAAGACAGCTTTAGAAATGCAATGGCAGTGAAAATGGCTGAGGAACAAAGTTTATGCAACTCCCCTAAAGTGATGCATCATATAATTCCAGAGCAAAGTTGAAAACCCAAGAGTTTGGAACCGTGCAACTACTACCACTACAAAACACATGAATATAAGAACATTGCCTATAGATGGATATAACAGAAAAATAACTACAGAGGCATGAGGCTAACAAGCTAGCCTGGGATTGGCAGTGGGAAATTGTGATTTCAAAGGGAGCTCTTCAGTGTCAGTTTAAACGTGCACATATGGTTGCCTCTCCTCCTCCTTCCCTGAAACAATAAAGGAACACAAAAATGAATAAACTTAGAAGAGAATTCTAATACACGGGATATTATAATTTTTAATTTTCTGGAAATCTGAAAGTACATGGAATTATGTTGATGAAAAGAACCAGGAGGGAACCTAAATGGAAGTGAAAGTCAACTCCTCAGTAGAAGCGCAGAATGGCCTAAGGTCATAGTATGTAGGCATAGATGTGAGAGTGGCTCCTGGAGGCCATGTTCAGGTCTTAGCAATGTGGCCTTCTCAATATATGGGGGCTTACATTTTCAAATCCTGCAGGAGAATCTCCCTCTAGTTTTATATGTATGACATAGTCACAGAAGTGACTGTCCTGTAATATTCACAAGTCCAGTCCACAATCAAGGTGAAGGGATCATACGCAGTGTATATACCAGGGGATGAGAAACTTGGGGGATATCTTAGAATTCTGCTTACCACACTATTTACAAGTGAGTACAGGGAGGAGGTAGAACAAGATGGCCAAATAGGACTCTCCAGTGATCATCCCTCACAGGAATAGCAAATTGAACAAATATCCAACAAGAAAGTACCGTCATAAGAACCAAAAATCAAGTGAGCAATAACAGTACCTGATTTTAACATTATATCAAGGAAACAGGCACTGAAGAGGGTAGAACAGTCTTGCATTGCCAATAACACCCCTCCCCCATCCCTCAGCAAAGCCACACCAACATTGAGTAGAGAGAGAATCTGTATGATTGTGGGAGGGAGAGTAAAGTGATTATAGGACTTTGCATTGTAACTCAGGGCCACCCTACCATAGGGGAACAAAACACAGGGCAGAATTCTGCTGGCACCCATGGAGGGAACATGTAGATTAGCCCCAGCCAAAGGGGAATCCTCCATCCCAGAAGTAGAAACCTGAGTTAAAGCTAGATCCACCACTGGCTGACGAAAGTAGCCTGGGGCCCAGAATAAATTTGTAAGGCTGTCAGGCCACAAAGACTGCAGTTCTTGGGCAATTTCTGAGCCCGTGCTGGACTCAGAGCCAGTGGACTTGAAGCGCAAGTGACTCAGGAGACACCAGTGGTGGGAGCCCAAGGAGTACCTGTGTCACCCCTCTCCCAACTACAGGCAGTGAAGATAAAGGAGAGTTTTCTTCCACTTGGGGAAATGAAAGGGAAGAGCACAGAGGACTTTGTCTTATAAATTGGGTACCTGCTCAGCCACAGTAAAATAAAGTATGAAGCAGATTTCTGAAGCCATGATTCTAGGCCTTAGCTCCTGGACAGCATTTTATACCCACTCTGGGCCAGAAGGAAACATGCTGCTCTCAAGGGAAAGACCCAGTCCTGGCAGGATTCACCACCTGCTGACCAAAGAGCCGTTGGGCCTTGAATAAACATCAGAGATAGCCAGGTAGCAGTCACCATGGGTGTTGGGTGAAAGTGGGCTGGCTTCAGGTATGACCCGGTACAATCCCAGCTGTGGTGGCCATGAGGAAGTGTTCACATCATTCCTCCACCAACTTTAGGCAGACCAGCATAGACAGTTAGATTTCCTCTGTTTGGTGGAAAGTAAGGGAAGAAAGTGAAAGACTTCACTTGGTAATCCTAGGAATTCTCCCTTATCTTACACAAAGTCCACCAAGGCAATATCACCAGGAATCTGCAAGAGCTGCAGTGTTACTGGGCTTGGGGCACTAACTAGTGCTGATACAGCTGGAGAGACCAAAGACTTAGATCACAACACTCAATTCCCTTTGAATATCTGGAAAGCCTTCTCAGAAAGGACAGGTTCAAACAAGCTGAGACTGTAAAGATTAGAATAAATACATAACTCTTCAAGGCCAAGACACTGACAAAAATCCGCAATCATTAAGAACATCCAGGAAACCATGACCTCACCAAACAAACTAAATAAGGCTAAATAAGGCACCAGTGACCAATCCCAGAGTGATGGAGATATATGACTTTTCAGACACAGAATCCAAAATAGTTGTTCTGAAGAAGCTCAATGAACTTCAAGATAACGCAGGGAATGAATTCAGAGGCCGATCAGAGAAATTTAACAAAGAGATTGAAATAATTTTTAAAAAATCAAGCAGAAATTCTGAAGCTGAAAAATTCAATTGACGAACTGAAATGTACATTAGAGTCTCTCAACAGCAGAATTAATCAAGCAGAAGAAAAAATAGTGAGCTTGAAGACAGGTTATTACAAAACACACAGAAGAGAAAAAAATGAAAAAAAGAATGAAGTATATCTACAATATCTAGAAAATAGCCTCAAAAGGGCAAATCTAAGAGTTATTGGCTTTAAAGAGGAGATAGAGAGAGAGATTGGGGTAGAAAGTTCATTCAAAGAAAGAATAACAGAGACCTTTCTAAACCCAGAGAAAGATATCAATATTTAGGAACAAGAAGGTCATAAAACACCAAGCAGATTTAACCCAAACAAGACTACCTCAAATCATTTAATATTTAAGCTCCCAAAGGACACAGATAAAGAAAAGGTCCCAGATAAAGAAAAGGTCCTAAAGGAAGCAAGAAGAAGAAGAAATAAAAACCAATAACATACAAAGGAGCTCTAATACATCTCACAGCAGACTTCTCAGTGAAAACATTACAGGCCAGGAGAGAGTGGCATGACATATTCAAAGTGCTGAAGGAAAAAAAAAAATCTTAACCCTAGAATATTATATCCTACAAAAATATCCTTCAAACATGAAAGAGAAACAAATACTTTCTAAGACAAACAAAAGCTGAAGGATTATATCAACACCAGACCTGCCCTATAAGAAATGCTAAAGGGAGTTCTTTGATCTTAAAAAAAGGGACATTAATGAACAATAAATTATCTGAAGGTATAAAACTCACTGGTCATAGTAAGTACACATATGCAGAATATTCTAATAGCTATAATTATGATGTGTAAAAAACTTATATCTTGAGTTGGAACACTAAAAGACAAACCTATTAAAATTAATAACTACTACAACATTTTAAGAGATAGATAGTATAAAAAGATATAAACGGAAACAACAAAAATTATAAAGTAGGGGGAGGATGGAGTTAAAGTGGAGAGTGTCTTTTAGCATTATCTGTTTTTGTAAGCAGAGTTAAGTTGCCATCAGTTTAAAATAATTGGTTATAAGATGTTTGTGTAAGCCTCAATGAAACCTCAAATAAAAAAAACCTACAATAGATACACAAAAAAATGAAAAGAAATTAAAACACACTATCAAGAAAATCACTTTTAATAAAAGAAGACAGGAAGGAAGGAAGAAAGAAAGGACCACAAAACAATGAGAAATCAAATAACAGCATGGCAGTAGTAAGTTCTTACCTATCAATAACATTAAATGTAAATGGACTAAACTCACCAATCAAAAGACATAGAGTGGCTGAATGGATAAGAATATAAGATCCAAGAGCATGTTGTCTACAAGAAACCCACTTCACCTATAAAGACACACATAGACTGAAAATAAAGGGATCAAATAAGATATTCCATACAAATGAAAACCAAAAAAAGAACAGGAGTAGTTATATTTATATCAGATAAAATAGATTAAGACAAAAACTGTAAAAGCAAAAAAAAAAAAAAGACAAAGAAGGGTCATTATATAATGATCAAAGGGTCAATTCAGCAAGAGGATATACCTATTCTAAATATATGTAAACCAAATACTGGAACACCCAGATATATAAGCAAATATTATTAGAGCTAAAGAGAGAGAGAGACCCCAATACAATAATAGCTGGAGACCTCAGCACCCAACTATCAGCATTAGACAGACCATCCAGACAGAAAATCAATAAAGAAACAAACATCAGACTTAATCTGTCCTATAGATCAAATGGACCCAATAGATATTTACAGAACATTTAATCCAACAGCTGGAGAGCAAACACTTTTCTCTTCAGCCCATGAATCATTCTCTAAGATAGAACCTATGTTAGGCCACAAAACAAGTCTTAAAGATTTCAAAAAAATTAAAATCATATGAAGTATCTTTTCTAACCACAATGGAATAAAACTAGAAATAAATAGCAACAGAAACTTTAGAAACTATACAAACACATGGAAATTAAACAATATGTCCCTAAATGACCACTAGGTCAATGAAGAGATTAAGGAGGATATTTTAAAATTTCTTGAAAGAAAAGACAATGAAAACACAACATACCAAAAATCCAAGGGATACAGCAAAGCAGTACTAAGAGGAAAGTTTATAGTAATGAGTGCTAACATCAAAAGACTAGCAAAACGTCAAATAAAATCCTAACAATGTATCTTAAAGAGCTAGAAAAGCAGGAGCAAACCAAACACAAAAATCAGTAGAAGAGAAAAAAAGAAATAAAGGCCAGAGCAGAAATAAGTGAAACTGAAAACAAAAGAAAAATACAAAAGATCAAGGAAATGACAAGTTGGTTTTTTGAAAAGAAACAAAATTGACAAACCTTTAGCCAGACTAAGAAAAAAATAGAGAAGATTCAAATTAAAAAAAAAAAAAAAGAGATGAGAAGGAAACAATACAGCTGATGCCACAGAAATTCATATATTTTTATATAAAAATATAACACCTGAAACTATGGCTCATTAAAGACTACTACAAGCAACTATCTCACAATAAATTGGAAAATCTAGAAGAAATGGATAAATTCCTTGACTCATACAACATGCTAAGATTGAACCAGGAAGAAATCCAAAACCTGATGAAGCTAATAACAAGTAACAAGATAGCAGCAGTAATACAATGTCTCTCATCAGAGAAAAGCTCAGCACCCAATGGTTTCACTGCTGATTACTACCAATCATTCAAATAAGAACTAATACCAATCCTACTTAAACTATTCTAATAAATCGAGGAGGAGGGAATACTCTGAAACTCATTCTACAGGGCCAGTATCACCCTGATACCAAAACCAGAGAAAGACACAACAAAAAAGAAAACTACAGGCCAATATCTCTGATGAACATAGATGTAAAACTTCTCAACAAAAATACTAAAAAACTTTATCCAACAACACATTAAGAAGATCATTCATCATGATCAAGTGGCATTCACGCCAGGGATGCAAGGATGGTTCTACATATGCAAATCAATCAGTGTGATACATCATATCAACAGAACAATGGACAAAAACCATATGATGTTTTAATTGATGCTGAAAAGGCATTTGATAAAATTCAACACCTCTTTGTGATAAAAACTCTCAACAAACTATGTGTAGAAGGAACATATCTCAACACCAAAAAAAGCCATATGGGACAGACCCACAGCTGGCATCATACTGAATGGGGACAAACTGAAAGCCTTTTCTCAAAGATCTGGAACAAGACAAGGATGCCTAGTTTCACCACTATTATTCAGTATAGTACTGGAAGTCCTAGCTAAAGTAGTCAAACATGAGAAAAAAATAAAGGGCATCCAAATTTTAAAGAAAGAAGTGAAATTATCCTTGTTTGCAGATGATATCATCTTATGCTTAGAGAAACGTAAAGACTCAACCAAAAAACTATTATAACTGATAAACAAATTCAGTAAAGTTGCAGAATACAAAATCAACATACAAATATCAGTACCATTTCTATATGCCAACAATAAACAATCTGATAAAGAAACCAAGAAAGTAATCCCATTTGCAATAGCTATAAATAAAATAAAATACCTAAGAATAAATTTAACCAACAATGTGAAAGATCTCTACAATGAAAACTATAAAACATAGATGTAAGAAATTGAAGAGGACTCAAAAAATAGAAAGATATTGCATGTTCATGGATTAGAAGAATCCATATTGTTAAAATGTGTTTAATACCCAATGCAATCTAAAATTCAGTGCAATCTCCATCAAAATACAGTGTCATTCTTCACATAAATAGAACGACAACCCTAAAATTATATGGAACCACAAAAGACCCAGGATAGCCAAAGCTATTCTAAGCAAAAAGAACAAAATTGGAGAAATCACATTAGCTGATTTCAAACTATACTACAAAGCTATAGTAACCAAAACAGCATGATACTGGCATAAAAACAGACACATAGACCAATGGATCAGAATATAGATCCCAGAAATAAATCCACACATCTATAACAAACTCATTTTCAACAATGCCACCAGGAACATACACTGAGGAAAGGACAGTCTTTTCAACAAATGACACTGGGAAAACTGGATATCCATACCCAGAAGAATGAAACTAGACCCTTATCTTCCACCATACACAAAAATCAAATCAAGATGGATTAAAAACTTAAATATAACACCTGAAACTATGAAACTACCAAGAGAAAACATTGGGGAAACACTTGAGGATGTTGGTCTGGGCAATAATTTCTTGAGTAATACCTCAAAAGTACAGGCAACCAAAGCAAAATTGGACAAATGGGATCACATCAAGCTAACAGGCTCCTATGCAGCAAAGGAAACAATCAACAAAGTGAAGAGAAAACCCACAGCATGGGAGAAAATATTTGCAAACTCCCCATCTGACAAAGGATTAATAACTAGAATATATAAGGAGCTCAAACAACTCAATAGGAAAAAAAAATCAATCCAATTTAAAAAAAACAGACAAAAGATCTGAATAGACATTTCTCAAAAGACATACAAATGGCCAACAGGTATACGAAAAAATGCTCAACATTATTAGTCAGAGAAATGCAAATCAAAACAAGGAGATATCATCTCACCCCAGTTAAAATGGCTTTTATCCAAAAGACAGGCAATAATGAATCCTGGTAAAGATTTGGAGAAAGGGGAACCCTTGTATACTGTTGATGGGAATGTAAATTAGTGCAACTACTATGGAGAATAGTATCGAGGTTTCTCAAAAAAGTAAAAATAGAACTACCATATATCCCTTTGCTAGGTATATATTCAAAAGAAAGGAAATCAGTATATTGAAAAGATATCTACACTCGCGTGTTTATTGCAGCACTGTTCACAATAGCCAAGATTTGGATCCAATCTAATTGTCCATCAATGGATGAATTGATAAAGAAATTGTGGTACATATACACAATATTATTCAGCCATAAAAAAGAATGAAATCCTGTCATTTGCAACAACATGGATGGAATTGGAGAACATTAAATTAAGTGAAATAAGCCAAACATAGAAAGACAAATTTTGTGTATTCTCACTCAGATGTGGGAGCTAAAAATTTAAACAATTGATGTCATGGAGATGAAGAATAGAATTATGGTTACCAGAGGCTGGGTAGCAATCAGGGGACAATAAAGTGGGAATGGTTAGAGGGTAAAAAAATACAGTAGATAGCGACATAGAATGAACAATATTTGATAGCACAACAAAGTGACTATAGTCAACATTAAGTTATGCTATACTTTAAAATAACTAAAAGAGCAGAATTGGAATGTTCCTAACACAAAGAAATGATAAATGCTTGAGATGATGGATACCCCAATTACCCTGATTTGATTATTACACATTGCATGCCTGTATGAAAACATCACATGTACCCTATAAATATATGCACCTATTATGTATCTATAGTCATTAAATATAAAAAAATTTAAAAATTTTAAAGTGAGTGTTGGGCGGACTTAGTGGCTTGCTTCCAAAGAAAGAGTATGGAAAGGGGAAAAGTAGCTACTTTATAAGAGAGGATCGTGGCAAACACTACCTCAACCAAGTGATAAAAGTTCGTATCACCAAGGAAGTCATATGGGTATCATGCAATTTCTGATATGATGTGGAGGACATTTCACCTCTGTCACAGTCTTCCCCAAATCTCATAATCCCAGCATAATCATGAGATTATACATGAGACAGTCTTCAAAATACATGGTACTGAAAACCATCAAGGTCACTGAAAACAAGGAAAGACTGAGAAACTGTCATAGACCCCAGAGGAGAATAAGGAAATACAGTGACAATGTGAATTGTAGTATCCTGGATTGAAACTTGGAAGAGAACAGAAAAGGGACACAGTAGAAAAATGAGTGAAATGCAAATAAAGTCTAGAGTTTAGTTAACCCAAATGTACCAATGTGGAGTTTTTAGTTTTGACAAAGGTACATAGTTACATAAGATGTTAATAGGGAAAACTGTACTATCTTTGCAGCATTTCCATAAATCTAAAATATTCTGAAGTAAAAAAGGTTATTTAAAAATTGACATTATAGGCAATAGGAATTAAAAACGAGGAGAGGTAAAGAGGCACTTGTAATTATTAAATACATCTAGCATAGTAGAGAGGCAAGGAAAGCTGCATAAAGCTGACAGAGCAAGAAGACATAAAAGAATAGTATGTTAATTTACAAACATAACCAATAAAAGAGATAATTTAACCATAACTTTTTGAAGAAGATGAAGAGAGAGAAGCTGGGGTACAGGGTAACTGCATACAGCAAAATGTCAGTAATTATTTTAAAGCTTTTTTAGATAGAGAAATTATTTAGAGAAGTGAACCACCTGAAGTAAAAACAGAAATTATTCAAAGTGACTGGTTCTTCTTACAGATTGCTTTGGAAATCTGTCTGGTAGTCCCTACTACAGCTCTATATATGTACAACCTACCCTCTTGCTTATACACCTAAAAGAAATGTGTGCCTATGTTCAAAAAGACATCTGTAAAATTATTCATAGCAGCACCATTCACCACAGCCCAAAGCTGAAACCACCATACAAATGTCTATGAATCAGAGAGTGGATAAAACATTTTACCAAGCTCAAAAGCAGACAAAAAAAATCTATGGTATTACAAGACAAAACAGAATTTACCTGTTTGACAGGAAATTAAACCAGGAAAGAACACAAAGCAGAGGGATGGGGCAGTTTCTGAGGAATTGTTCATAGTAACTTCTTGATATGTTATCCAAATTTGGTCACTGTGTAAATTCATTGAGATGTTCAGGTATGGTCTTTGTACATTTCTGGACATATGTTATAATGTAAAGGTTTTTTGTTTGTTTGTTTGTTTTAAGAGGCTGGCGTTTAGGAATGAAGATGGGAAGGAACAGGGCAGGCACACTGTTGCTTTTTATTATAGACATGTTATGCTATTTTATTTTTAAAACACATGCATGTATTCATTGGAATTTTAAACCGAAGCCAGAAGTTCTCTGGCAGCACAAAATGTTGTGCCTACCAGATGGTAGGCACTCAATAAATATATATGGAATGAATGAGTAAATGCGGGAATAAGTAGCAACCTCAGTTACTAGAGACTCTGCAAATAAAGAGCTGTGAGAAGAACATGAAAAGTTTTCAACAGGGTCAAAAATTATATGTATATATAATTAACTTGGAAAATAAACAGGCATGTATTTGACTTAAAGACCTGAGGGGAAACTTAGACATTACATTAAAGCATAAGTTTAACAGAATGAATAAGTCTGATGTACCCTGATTTAATGGATCAAATAAGCTTAAACCTTATGTGATATTTGGGGTTTAAAAATCCCTACAATTTATGTGTTTTCAAACATTGGAGGAAGTTATCAAAGATAACTCCTCTCCAGGGATCTTTAAAAGAATAGAAGTTAGTGGTCTAAAAGTGGCTCTACTTCCTTGGGTAAATAGACCACAGTCTGTTATGTCTTTGTGTAAGCCTGTTCTCAAATATGTATCATTTGGTTTTTAAAAATCTAGAAAAATATTTTTACAGGCATTTTTTCTAAATTCTCCATAAAACACTACGTCACACTTGTTGTTCCTAAAGGTGGCTTATTAGCCATCTAGACTGAAAATTCTGTCTTTGTTTCCCAGGTTTCTATCAGAGCTCATCTACTTCTGACAACTGTAAATGGCATTCACGTCCTGGTTGATTGTACATTTATGTTCTTTGGCAGAATACAGTTTGGTCCATCCTGTGCATGTCTTATGTGCAATTCTTCCAGACATTTGTGTACTATCTGATTATCTTATTGATGAGCAGTTTATTTTAGGAACATGGAGTCCTAGGAAGGGAGCCAAGGAACCAGGGTTGGCACTGGTTTGGCACCTGTGTGTAAAAGCTTGGACAAAGCACTGTAGTTCCCTAAGCTTTTATTTCTCCAGCTTAAAATGAAAGTATCGAATTAATATGCTTCCTTTCTTAAATTCCCTGGAATATGTTTTCATCATAAGTGGTGAAACATAATTTTATTTGGACACATGTGTCTGGGTATCATAATACAATCAGCATAAACCCTGCCACTCAAGTAAAACAAGTTTTCAAGCATTGTTATGAAAGAATTTTTGTTCTGTCTCATAGTGGCTGACAGTTTTCATATTTTGGAAGGGAATACTCAATGCCTTTCTCCCTTCAAGGTATCTGGCTACTTCTGGAATTTTTCCCCACTAAAACCTGTGGTCTCACGGTACATCTTTTAGAAGGAAAGAAAAATATTCCCTAAAGCTGAGAATTAGCCTCACTTTGAAAACTGACTTCCTTTGAACACTTTGGCCTATCAAACTATCAAACTTGGCCTATATTTTGGAAACTTTCTTTCCTTTTCATTCTTCCAAGCAATCTATTTTAAGTTTTAAAGATCACGTCAACTGATCAGCTTTTTGTTCACTAAAAGGCATTGACTGATAGTTTATGAGATTATACTCACAAGTTTTAAAATGTCAGCTTTTAAGAATTCCAGAATGGTAAAGCCTATTAATTTTAATTACTAGTAATATGCATATATGTATTTGTTTTTGTCTATTTTTTTGTTTAGTTGATTGGTCATAATTAAATAACTCTTTCCAAGTTTCAGAACCAGATGGAACTTCATCTTATTCTCCAAAAGATTAAAAGGGAAATGTCTCATGCATTTTCTGTTGCTATAACAGAATACTTAAGGCTGGGTAATTTATGAAGAAAAGAGGTATATTTTGCTCATAATTCTGGTGGCTGGAAAGTCCAAGGTTATGGTGCTGGCATCTGCTGGCCTTCTGGTGAGGGCCACATGCTGTGTCAAGACAGAGGAGAAGCAGAAAGTGAGCAGGTATGTGCAAAGAGAGACCAGACACCAAAGGAACCTCATTTATAACAGCCCACTCTTGCATGAATTAATCCATTCCTGTGAGTGAGAACTCACTCCCACCAGATGGCACCAATCCATTCATGAGGATACATCTCCATGACCCAAACACCTCCCACTAGGCCCCACCTCCCAAAACTGCCCCACAGGCAATTAAACTTCAACATGAGTTTTGGTGAGGACAAACTACATCCAAACCATTTACAGGAAATCTAAACATTCCAAATATGGCAACCTTAACAATAGTTCAGGCTACAGACCTGGAAGCATTGCTCATTCAACAAGAGGCTATATTACTATAAAGAGCAAACTGGAAAGTGCTTCTATTCCTACAAAGCATAGACCCTTGAATGAGTCACTTAACTTCCTCAGTTTTCACATGTGTCAAATGAGAATATTATTAGATTCCATCCACACACAGTTATTGAGGGGATACGAGGTGAGCTCAGAAATATTAGAATTGTATTTCATATTATAGAAATATAAGAACTGTAGTGAAAGCATACAACTAAGGGCTGGGGTGAGGATTAGTGGCAAAGTTTTGCTCCTAATTACTTACAGCAAGTTATGTGACCCCTCTGGGCCTCAGATTCCTCTTCTATAAAAGATGGGGATATATTAAACAGTGTGATTTCTCTATCAACTATAAAATTTTATGATTGAATAATTGCAAGCTAGGCAAGTTTATGATTTGGTAAGTGTATGTGTCTGAGTGAAATGATGTCCTGGTCTCACATAACCCATGAGGGGCGAGACTTAATCCAGTGTACTTTCCATTTGGCCATCTTAGACAGCTTGTAGATACCTAATACTTCCTAAGTCAATCAACAAATGCCTATTGAGGGCCTACTACATGCCAGGCATAGGTTAAGCTTGGAATTAGAAACATTTAAGTTTAAAACTTATTAAAAGTGGTTTATCCCTTCCATGGCTCTCATCAATACAAACTTTCAAAATAAAACAAAAGTAAACTATCTAAGGAAAAGAAAAATCACAAGGCATATTTAAGTGTACCAATATCTGAGTTTACAAATCAAATCTCTGGTGTTTCATTAGCTAGTGCCATTGTTTTCTTGCTTTTATATCCTGCCACATTTGTTCAACATGACACATATGTCTCCAGTCTCCTATGTCTCCATGTTATAATACAACAAAATTCTTACAAAAATAATTTAAACAGTCCTTGCAAAAATGATTACTTGAAAGTCACCTCCAATTTTTATGGCAATTTATAGGAAATATGGGAATATATGCACATGTTATCTATTCTTATAAATTCATACCCATGTGCTTAATTTTAAGAAATTTTATAGGAAAAATAAAAGTAACAAAAATATTTAGAGACAGACTTCCATGTCTATGATTAGGATAGCTTTTTTATGACTTTCATATTATCAAAATATTAAGGAATATTAAAGGTCAGGGTTGGTTTCATGGGGAAAATAGGTTCAAGGAGCTTGATTTCAGAGGAAACTCCTTAGCCCCCAATAAATGTTTTCTCAACTCTTGCTAATATCTGATATCCCTTCTGAATAGAACAAAACTTTCCATCCACAAAACATAAAACTCCCAGGAAGAAGCAAAGCATCTAATTTTATTTGTAATTTGCTGCTAGCAGCTAGAAAGGCAGGTTTGAGAGCAGACAGCAAGCAGAAAGAGCTCCCATGGGCCCTGGTGCCAAAGGGAGGTGGAGATAGATACTTTCTCAGAGCAGAATCAGGAAACAGAAGCCAGAATAAAAAATTTCATAATTTTATCCAAGGTTATGTTGTGAACATGCTTGAAGTATCACCTTTGAAGTAGATTTAAGATTTACTTTAAACTGGCATCTCATGATCAACAGGGATATGTATACACCTACTTAGGGGTCCCTAAACTGCTACAGGTGACCCATTTATTTCCATTCAGTCTGAATCTATCAGACTCAGAAAAGGAGAGCCCAGAAGAGTTTCAAAAGTTCCCCAAGCGAACTTCCAAGAAATGCTAAGCATGTAATTGTGCACAGGACTTAGGAACTCACTGCAGAAATGTGATATGTATCTGAAAGCTAGGCTAAAGGGAAATGTTTCTTTGGAGATTAGTTTGGAAACAATAATTTAACCTCCTAAGGCTTACTGGATGTATACCTCAAGACCCAAAGGTGCTTATTCTCAGTGTTCTAATGTGTCCACTGTCATCAGAATCACTTGAGACAGCTTTAAAAATATAGAGGCTTGGCCCAGCCCAAGAGAAAATCTGCTTTTTAAAATAAAGCTCCCTAGGTGATTCTGATGCACATAAGAGATTAAGAACTTCCATTCAGGTTTAACAGGTAATTATGTAATAACATATCACCTACCCCTAAAAAACCCCATTGCTTCCTCCCTACTACTCCTACTTTCAGCTGTAGCATATATTGAAAATGGCAAAAATGTCAGGTAAAACTCAGGGTTTTTAATGCTTCAAGTACATCAGTGATGAGGGAAATGTCTCCAGAACCTTTTCATATGTTTTCTCATTCCCCAAATGCTTCATTGTCAGAAGAAATCTGGAAAAGTTGTTTGCTTGTTTTCAGAAAATCTAATATTTGCTGGACAAGATGATGGTGGTAAACAGAAAAATAAACAGTCATATTTTTGTATACAGCTAGGGCACCTGTTGCTTGATTCAATATATAAAATGTCAAAACACTTAAGAATCACAGAAGAGAATGGTTTAGTCAAAATATTTCAGCCTGACACGATAGATATTTAGACAGAGAACAAATGTTTATCTTTTTACTAGAGTTAAATAAACTGCATTTCTGATAATGTAAGAAAGTATATTCACTGGAGAAATTTGGAAAATACTAAAAAGCATATACAATAAAATAGAAAGCACTAAATTTTAGGCCCAACTAGAATGTGAGCTCTACAAGGCAGGAATCATTGTTTTGGGCATTGCTGTATCCATAGTACTTTGGCTAGTTCCTGGCACGTAGTTTGCCTATTCAATTAATAAATGTGATTGAAAAGTTAATGATAATATTGATATTTTGACAAATTTCCTTTCAGGCATTTATATTCAACCATGTCTCTCCCTCAAACAATAAACATTCATTTATATAAGTATTCCTTAATGTTTCATTCCTTAAAAGAAACTGTTATACTAGAATTTAAACAGCATGAACTTTTTTTAACATTTACCATCTGCCTTCTGGAAAGCTTGTACCAATTTATATGTCACAATATTGTTTCAGATTGCCTTTTTGTTTGCTTTTGCAAGTATTGTGAACAGTGGTAGTTTTCTATTTTTATTTCCATTTTTGATGATTAATAACTTTGAACATTATTTTGACTCTATAGTTATTTGAATTTTTTTTGGTAAATGTCAGGTAATTTCCTATTTATTCATATTTCTAATGGGGAAAAACTGCCATTTTAAAAATTAATTGGTAACAAGTTTTTACATAAAAAAGAATATTCTTTTTAATGAAATGTTACAGAATTTTCCCCAGTTGATGTTTGCATTTTAATACTATCAGTTTTTGTCCAATATAAGATTTTAACTATTTCATGGCCACATTTCTTAGTATTTTCTTATGTGATTTTTTTTTTTCCACCTCTGAGACAAGCTTAACTATCTAGACATTATGTAAAGGAAATCATTAATTTAAATTAGTGCTGACTTTGGTGAAGGTATCTTTATTTTGGGAAAGGTGATATGACTTGCAAAATTAAATAAATTATGACTGAATAAAGTTTTACTATAACTTTAAAATTATAAGAAATTTGTCATTAAATATAACTGATGATTTAGTGTGTTAATACATTTGATGAAAGGAGTTACAAGCATGAACATTTGAAATAATTTTTTAGTGTGGCCCTTAAATATCTAATATTTTATTATAATTCTCCCATTAAGATTGAATTAAATAAGCTTAGAAAATAATTACTCATTTTCTGGTCTTAGTGGTCATCTTTCCAAATCTGCCTTGCTGATTGATATTCTCAATCTCCTACTTCTGTCCTCTGTCACCTATCATGTGAATGACCTTTAAATCTAAGCACAGTTGACTTTGTCAATTAAATTCTGAAGCAGTACCCTTGAGATAATATAAACACTATATTTAGAGCTATAGTTATAATCTTGCATTTCTCTGAACTTAACAGCTCACCCCTGTCTGTCCTTATTTTAGAATTGACAGTAAAATCAGCTATCATGAGAATTCAGTTGAATTTAGTTATATTTTTAAGGGAAAAAGGCAGCGGCCCCTTCTTACTTTTAAAATGACCTAGAAGGTAGGTCCAATTCAGGATAGTGAAGAAAGTATGATCCCTTCAATAGATGGTGCTGGGAAAACTGGATACCCACATGCAGGAAAATAAAATTAGACCCTTATCTCACATTATCTACAAAAATAAACTCAAAATAGATTAAAGATATAACATAAAACCTGAAACTGTAAAATTACTAGAAGAAAATATAGGAGAAAATCTCCATGACATTGCTCTGGGCAATGATTTTCTGGATTTGACCCAAAAATAAAAGCAACAAAAGCAAAGTAGACAAATTGGATTTCATCAAACTAAAAGGCTTCTGCACAGCAAAGGGAACAGAATAAAAAGACAATCTATAAAACAGAAGAATTTTTATAAGCCATACATCAGATAAGAGGCCAATATCCAAAGTATATAAGGAACTCAAGCAACTCAATAGCAAGAAAACAGTTAAAAAATGGACAAAGGACCTGAATAAGTCTTCTCAAAAGAAGACATACAAATGACCAACAGATATAAGAAAATGCTCTATATTATTAATTAGGGAAATGAATATTAAAGCCACAATGAGATATCACCTCATACCTGTTTAAATGGCTTTTATCAAAAAGAAAAAATAAAACAAGGGTTGATGAGGATGTGGACAAAAGTAAACCCTTACATTATTGTTTAGAATTTAAATTAGTACAGCCATTATGGAAAAGAGTATGGAGGTTCCACAAAAAATTAAAAATACAACTACCATATAATCCAGCAAAATTCCACTACTGGGTATATATTTAAAGGAAATGAAATTGGTATGTCAAAGAGATATGTGTACTGTCATGATCATTTAAACATTATTCACAATAGCCAGATAGGAAATCAACCCAAGTGTCCATCAATGGATAAATGGATAAATAAAATATGATATATACATATATACACACAACAAAATGCTTTTCAGCCTCAAAAAAAGAAGGTAATCCTGTCATTGGGGAAAACATGGATGAACCTGGATGGCAATTATACCAAGAGAAATAAGCCACATACAGAAAAATGCAAAACAATTCACTTATATGTAAAATCTAAAGAAGTTGAACTCAAGGAATGTGAATGGATGAACTCCAATCAAAAGACACAGAGTAGCTGAATGGGTTTTTTAAAAGACCCAACTACATGCTGTCTTCAAGAAACTAACTTTACCTATAAAAACACACAAAGACAGAAAATAAAGGGATAGAAAAAGATATTCAATGAAAATAGAAATGAAAAAAGACAAAGAATAGGTATACTTACATATGATAAAATAGATTAAGAGAAAAACTGTAAAAAGAGACAAAGAAGGCCATTATATAATGATAAAGGGGTCAATTCAGCCTGAGAATATAACAATTCTAGATATATATGCACCCAACACTGAAGCACCCAGATGTATAGACCAAATGGACCCAATAGATGTTTATAGAACATCTATAACTCAATACCTTCAGAATCACATTCTTCTCCTCAGCATATGGATCATTCTCCAAGATAGACCACATGTTAGGCCACAAAACAAGACTTAAAAAATTCAAAAAAATTGAAATCCTATCAAGTATCTTTTCTGACCACAATGAAATAAAACTAGAAATCAATAACAAGAGGAACTTTGGGAGATATACAAACACATAGAAATTAATCATGCTCCTGAATGACTACTAGGACAATAAAGAAATTAGGAAGAGTGTTTAAGAAATTCTTGAAACAAATGAAAATGGAAATACAATATAACAAAAACCTATGGGATTCAGCAACAGTAGTACTAAGAGGAAATGTACAGCAATAAGCCCATCAAAAAAGTGGGAAAACTTCAAATGTACAACCTAACAATGCATCCTAAAGAACTAGAAAAGCAAGAGCAAACCAAACCCAAAATTAATAGAAGAAAAGAAATAAAGGTCAGAGCAGAAATAAAATAAAACTGAAAACAAAACAATATGAAAAGATTAACAAAAAGTTGGTTTTTTGAAAATGTAAACAAAATTGACAAACCTTTAGCCAGACTAAATAAAATTAGAGATGAAAAAGGAGACATTACAACTGATACCACAGAGATTCAAAAAATCATTACAGACTACAAGGAACTATATGCCAATAAACTGCAAAACCTGGAACAAATGGATAAATTCCTAGCCACATGCAACCTATCAAGATTGAACCATAAAGAAATCTATAACCTGAATAGACCAATAACAAGTAATAAGATAGAACCAGTAATACAAAGTCTCCCCATGGCCATGTGCAGTAGCTCATGCCTGTAATCCTAGTACTCTAGGAGGCCAAGGATGGAGGATCACTTGAGCTCAGGAATTTGAGACCAGCCTGAGCAAGAGCAAGACACCATCTCTGTTTAAAAAAAAAAGAAAAGAAAAATTAGACAGGCACAGTGGTGCATGCCTATAGTCCCAGCTACTCAGGAGGCTGCGGTATGAGGATCGCTTAAGCCCAGGAGTTTGAGGTTGCAGTGAGTTATGATAACACCACTGCACTCTAGCCAGGGTGACAGAGCAAGACTCTGTCTCAAAAAAAAAAAAAAAAAAAGGCCCAGGATCTGATGGCTTTACTACTGATCTCTACCAAACGTACTCAAACTGTTCCCTTCCCCCTCAGAAAATAGAGTAGGTCATACTTCCAAACTCCTTCTATGAGGCCAGTATCACCCTGATACCAAAACCAAAGGCACAAGAACAAAAAAAGAAATCTACAGGCCAGTATCTCTGATGAACATATATGCAAAAATCCTCAACAAAAATACAACAAACTGAATTCAACAACACATTAAAAAGATCATTCATCATGATCAAGTGAGATTCATCCCAGGCATGCAAAGATGGTTCAACATACGTAAATCAATGTTTTACATCATATCAACAGAACAAAGGACAAAAACCATATGATCATTTCAATTGATACTGAAAAAGCATTCAATATGATTCAACACCCCTTCATGACAAAAACTCTCAACAAACTATGTATAGAAAGAACATACCTCAGCACAATGAAAGCAATATAGGACAGACCCACAATTAGTATCATACTGAATGGGGACAAACTTAAAGCCTTTTCTCTAAGATTTGGAACAAAACAAGGATGCCTACTTTCACCACTGTTATTCCATATAATACCTGAAATCCTAGCTAGAGCAATCAGACAAGGGAAATAAATAAATAACATCCAAATTGGAAAGAAGGAAAATTGTCCTTGATTACAAATGATATGATCTTATATTTAGAGAAACTTAAAGACTTCACCAATATAACTATTAGAACTGATAAGCAAATATCAATAAAGTTGCTGGATACAAAAATCAACACACAGGAAATAGGAAGACGGCAGACTAGGAGCAGCCCATGAGCAAGCTGCTCTCAAGGAAAAGAGTATAAATTGCAGGCAGATGCCTTCCTATGGATAGCTCTTCTTGGAAGGAACATTGTGAAATCACAGAGAAGCAATGCAGGACATTCAGTGTGAAAAAGAAGGTAACAGGTGATACATTGGACAAGATTTAAGGGATCTGTGGGGAGGCATCAACACAAGGGGAAAATTAGAAGGACAGAGTGCTGGGGTGCTGCACTCACCCCACAGGCACCATGGCTGAGTCGTGAGAGGGCTCCCTCCACCACCACAGGCCTCTGGATGGATGGACTGGGGAGTTGCGAGTGTCTGTGCAGAGTCATTGCACCGGATAATAGGTCCAGTAAAAATGTGGCAGCAGCTGATCCTAGGTTTCTGCAGCTAACTCCATCCTGTACTCTCAGGTGCCAGGACAGCATGGGACTCAGATTTGCAGCAGTAGCCTTCACATCACCCTCACCAGGCTGGGGAGGGAGTGGACTAAGAGGAGGCTCCTCTGAGCCATACCCTGTGACTGGAAGCCAAGCAAACCCTCCCTTTCAGCACAGTGAGATCTGAGCAGAGGAGTTGCATGAGGTGCTACATGCTCCAACCTGGAAAGCTTTGGGTGACTGCTTCAGCAAGTACTGAGGGAAGTGGGGAGACCCCAAGGTCCCTGGGCCACTGGAACCAACTCCCACCCACATGACATGGCATCTGTGGTCCCCGAGCCAGCAGAAAGCTGGCTGACTGTGCTAACCTGCCTCTATGCCCCAGGCCTGAACAGCCCACCACATGCTTGGCCCTGGCCCCACCCTCCAGGTTAAATCAGCCTGCTGCCTGTGTGGCATTTCCCTCTACCTTCCAGGTTGGAACAGCTCACTGCCTGCATGGCCCTGCTTTTGGCTCTGAGGCCATGCTCAGAAGTCCTGCTTCTGTCTCCTCCCCAGTCCTGGCTCTGAGGTTCTCACGCTGGACAACAAGGCTCCAACCCTGTAGCTTCAGAGCTCCTGCCAAGCCCGGGACACTGCTCTTGAGATTCCAGCATTGCACCTGGACCCCAAGAACCCACCTCTGAGTCTCCAACACTGCCTCATGGCTGGCAGAACTACTCCAAGGTCCAATGCCTCCCTGGGGACCAACCAGCCTTTAGCTGCCATTACTCCAGGACCTGGTTTGAGCAAATGCCCATAGCCCAGGAACCCATGACCACTGCCTAGATAGTCTTACCCAGCTGCCACTGTCAACTCTGCAGGGAGACCCAGGCAGAGCAATCCCCACAATGCCAGCCTCCATGAACAGGGTCTCACCCAGCTCCCACCTTGAACTTCCTACAACTATCTGGGGAAAAATCCAACACCCAACACAAAGATCATCCTTCTTGAACAGTGACAATCACAGGTGAATAGCACAAATTAGAAAAGGTGCATTATAAGCTTTTAGTGTACATACCCTTCCCCTACCACATCAACATTCCAGAGTAGGGAAAAAAGTCCATCTAGGGACCTCCCCTTCTTCCAATTAAGCAGAATTCCCAGCAAAAAAACAGGTGTCCTGCAAACCTATTAGTACTGAGTCAAGAAAAGAGGTTTCAGATGAGAAGAAACCAGCAAAAGAACCCTGGCAACATGAAAAAACAAAACAGTTTGACACCCCCAAGGGATCACAATGGAGCTACAGTAATGAACACCAACCACAAGGAATTGCCAAACTAACAGAAATGGTATTCAGAATATAGGTGGCATATAAGATGAATGGAATTGAAGAGAAAGTTGAAAACCAACAAAAAGAAGCCAAAAAAATATTTCAGGAAATTAATGAAAATTAAGACATAACAATCTTAAACATATATGCACCTAACACAGGAGCTCCCAGACATAAAACAAATTCTACTAGAGCTAAGCAAGGAAATAAATAGTAGAATCATAATTGCCAGGGACTTCAACACCCCACTGTAAGAGCTGGACAAACCATCAAAGCAGAAAATAAATAAAGAAACACTAGAATTAAATGGGACCCTAAAACAAAAGAACCTAACAGATATTTACAGAACATTCTACCCCAAAAGTACTGAATATACATTCTTCTCATCCACACATGGGACATTCTCCAAGATTGATTATATCTTAGTCCACAAAATATGTCTCAACAAATTAAAAATATCAAAATTATACCATGTATATTTTCAGACCACAGTGGAATAAAACTAGAAATTAACTCCAAGAGAAACACTCAAATCTACACAAAGTCGTGGAAATTAAACAACCTTCTGCTGAACAATCCTTGGGTCAATGATGAAATTAAGATGGAAATCAAAAGATTCCTCAAACTGAACGACATAGGGGACACAAGCTACTTAAACTGATTGGATTCAGCAAAACAGTCCTAGGGAAAAATTCATAGCCTTCAGTGCCCACATCAGAAAGACAGAAAGAAATTAACAAATTAACAACCTAATATCACATGTCAAGGAACAAAAAAGGAAGACCAAACCAAACCCAAAGCCAGCAAAAGAAAAGAAATAACAAAGGTCAGAACAGAACTAGATGAAATGGAAAACACAAAAAAATACAAAGGGTCAACAGAAACAAAAAGTTGGTTCTTTGAAAAGATAAATTGATAGACCTCTTGCTAGATTAACCAGGAATAGATGAGAAAGGACCCAAACAAACTCAATCAGAAAAGAAAAAGGAGATATTACCACTGACAGCACAGATATAAAAAACATCATCCATGAATACTATAAGAATCTCTATGCACATAAACTAGAAAACATAGAGGAAATGGACAAATTCCTGGAAACACACAAGCTCCCAAGACTCAATCAGGAAGAAACAGAACTCCTGAACAGACCAATAACAAGCAGCAAGATTGAATCAGTAATAAAAAGTGTTCCTACAAAAAATAAGCCCCAGACCAGTTGGATTCACAGCCAAATTCTACCAGACCTACAAAGAAGAACTAGTGCCCCTACTGCAGAAACTATTCCATAACATCAGATAGAAGGGAATCTTCCCCAACTCACTCTGTGAACCCAATATCACCTTGATACCAAAACCAGGGAAACACACAACAAAAAAAGGAAACTACAGACCAATATCCCTTATGAATATAGATGCAATAATCCTCAATAAAATACTAGCAAACTGAATTCAACAGCACATCAAAAAAATAATCCACCACGACCAAGTGGGCTTCCTCCCATGGATACAAGGATGGGTCAACATACATAAATCAATAAATGTGACTCAAAACATAAACAGAAGCAAAAACAAAGACCATATAATCATCTCAATAGATGCAGAAGAACCATATGACAAAATCCAGCACCCTTTCATGATAAAAATCCTTAACAAACTAGGCATAGAAGGAACATATGTCAAAATTATAAAAGCTATATATGACAAACCCTAATCCAACACCATACTGGATGGGGAAAAGTTGAAAGCATTCCCCCCAAGAACTGGAACAAGACAAGAGTACCCACTGTCATCACATCTATTCAACATAGTACTGGAACTCCTAGCCAATCAGGCAAGAGAAAGAAATAAAAGGTATACAAATCAGGAAACAGGAGGTCAAATTATTGTTTTTCACTGATGATGTGATCTTGAATTTAGAAAACCCCAAAGACTCCACCAAGAAACTCCTGGAATTGATATACAAATTCATCAAAATCTTAGGTTACAAATTTAATGTACACAAATCAGTAGCCCTTCTATATACCAATAACAGTCAAGCCAAGAGTCAAATCAAAGACTCAATACCATTCACAATAGCTAAAAGGAAAACAAAACACCTAGGAATATACATAACCAAGGAGGTGAAAGATCTCTACAAGTAGAACTATGAAACACTGAGAAAAGAAATCACAGAGGACACAAACAAATGAAAAAACATCCAATGCTCATGGATTAGAAGAATCAACATTGTTAAAATGTCCATACTGCCCAAAGTGATTTACAGATTCAATGCAATCCCCATCAAAATTCCAACAGCATATTTCACAGATCTAGAAAAGATAATTCCATACTTTGTTTGCACCAGAGAAAAGCTCAAATAGCCAAAGCAATCTTAAGCAAAAAGAACAAATCTGGAGGCATCACATTACCAGACTTCAAACTATACTACAAAGCTATAGTAACCAAAAGAGCATGGTATTGGCACAGAAATAGAGACATAGACCAATGGAACAGAGTAGAGAACCCAGATATAAAACCATCTACCTACAGCCAACTGATCTTTGACAAAGAAGACAATAATATACAATGGGGAAAAGAATCCCTATTTAATAAATGGTGCTGGGAAAATTGGATAGCCACATGCAGAAGAATGAAACAGGACCCCTATCTCTCACCACTCATAAAAATTAATTCAAGATAGATAAAAGACTTAAATGTAAGGCATGAAACCATAAGAATTCTAGAAGAAAATGTAGGGAAAACTCTCCTAGCTATCGGCCTAGGCAAAGAATTTATGACTAAGACCCCAGCGGCAATCACAGTAACAACAAAAATAAATAAATGGGACTTGATTAAATTAAAAAGCTACTGCACAGCTAAGGAAATAATCAACAGAGCATATAGACAACCTACAGAACAGAAGAAAATATTCACAAGCTATACATCCAATAAAGGGCTATTATCCAGAATCTACAAGGAACTCAAATCAGCAAGAAAAAAATAAACAACCCCAATAAAAAGTGGGCAAAAGACATGAACAGAAGTTTTTCAAAAGAAGATAGACAAATGCCCAACATCCATATGAAAAAATGTTCAATGTCACTAATCATCAGGGAAATGCAAATTAAAACCACAGTGAGATATAACCTTACTCCTGCTACAATGGCTATTATTAAACAGTCTGAAAACAATAGATGCTGGCATGGATGCAGAGAGAAAGGAATGCTTATACACTGTTGGTGGGACAGCAAATTAGTACAACCCCTGTGGAAAACAGTATGGAGATGTCTCAGAAAACTAAAAGTGGACCTACCATTCTATCCAGCAATCTCACCACTGGGCATCTACCCAAAGGAAAAGAAGTCGTTTTATCAAGAAGGCACCTGTACTTTAATGTTTATTGCAGCACAATTCACAATTTTAAAGATCTGGAATCAACCCAAGTGCCCATCAATTCATGAATGGGTTAACAAAATATGGTATATGTATACCATGGAGTACTGCTCAGCCATAAAAAAGAATGAATTAATGCCTTTTGCAGCAATTTGAAAGGAATTGGAGACCACTGTCCTAAGTGGAATATCTCAAGAATTGACAACCACCACATGTTCTCTCTAATAAATTGGAACTTATGGGCACACATGTGCACAGAGGGAAGTAAAAGTCATTAGAAATCAAGCAGAGGGGAGGTGGGAGAAGGGGATGGGCAAAAACCTACCTAATGGGTACAATGAAAACTAACTGGGTCATGGGCAACTTACAGCCCTAACTCAAGCATTGCAAAAGTGCTCCGTGTAACAAAAACATTTGTACCTCCTTAATACTTTGTACTTTTTTAAAAAAGGATAAAAAAACAACATACAGAAATCAGTAGCTTTTCTATATGCCAATAGAGAACAATCAGACAAAGTAACCGAGAAATTAATCCCATTTACAATAGCTACAAATAAAATAAAATACCTAGGAATAAACTTAGCCAAAGAAGTGAAAGATCTATACAATGAAAACTATAAAATATTGATGGAAGAAATTGAAGAGGACCCAAAAAATGGAAAGATCTGCCATGCTCATGGATTGGAGAATTAATATTTTTAAAATGTCTGTACTACCCAAAGCAATCTACAGATTCAATGCAATTTGCATCAAAATATCAATGACATTCCTCACAGAAGTAGAAAAAATAATCCTAAAATATATATGGAACCACAAAAGACCTAGGATAGCCAAAAACATCCTGAGCAAAAAGAACAAAACTAGAGGAATCACATTACGTGACTTCAGGTTATAATTACGTGACAGAGCTGTAGTAACCAAAACATCATGCTACTGGCATAAAAGCAGACACACAAATGGAACAGAACAGAGAGAACACAGAAATATATCCACACATCTACAGCAAACTCATTTTTGACAAAGGTGCCAAGAACATACATTGGTTAAAGGTCTGCCTCTTCAATATATGTTGCTGGGAAAACTGGATATCCATATGTCAAAGAATGAAACCAGACCCCTATCACTTGCCATATTAAAAAAAAAATCAATTCAAAATGTATTAAAGACTAAAATCTAAGACCTGAAACTATGAAACCACTAAAACAAAAACATTAGGGACACACTCCAGGACATTGGTCTTGGCAAAGATTTCTTTAGTAATACCTTGAAAGCACAGGCCACTGAAGCAAAAATGGATGAATGTGATCATATCAAGTTAAAAAGCTTCTGCACAGCAAAGGAAACAACAAAGTGAAGAGACAACACACAGAATGGGAGAAAATATTTGCAAACTACCCATCTGGCAAAGGATTAATAGCCAGAATATATAGGAACCTCAGACAACTCCATAAGGAAAAAAAAAATCAAATAATCTGATTATAAAACGGGCAAAAGATCTGAATAGACATTTCTCAAAAGACATAGAAATGGCCAACAGGTATATAAAAAAATACCCAATATCACTAGTCATCAGAAACATGCAAATTAACACTACAATGAGCTATCATCTCACCCCAGTTAAAGTGGCTTTTATCCAAAAGACAGGCAATAATGAATGCTGGCGAGGATTTGGAGAAAGGGGAATCCTCGTACAGTTGGTAGGAATGTAGATTAGTACATCTGCTATGGAACACAGTATAGAGATTCCTCAGAAAACTAAAAATAGAACTACCATATGACCCAGCAATCCCACTGTTAGGTATATATCCAAAGGAAATCAACATATTGAAATGATATCTACATTTGCATGTTTATTGAAGTACTATTCACAATAGCCAAGATTTGGAATCCACCTACATGTCCATCAATGGATGAATGGATAAAGAAAATGTGGTACGTGTACACAATAGAGTATTATTCAGCAATAAAAAAGAATGAAATCCTGTCATTTGCAACAACATGGATGGAATTGGAGGACATTATGTTAGGTAAAATAAGCCAAGCAGAAAGAGACAAATTTCACATGTTCTCATTCATGTGTGGGAGGTAAAAATTAAAACAATTGATCTCATGGAGACAGAAAGCAGAATGATGATTACCAGAGGTTAGGAAGTATAGCCGAGAGGGGGTGATGGTTAATGAGTACAAAAATAGTTAGATAAAATGAACAAGATCCAGTATTCAATAGCACTACAGGGTTACTATAGTCAATAATAAGTTCTTGTATATTTTAAGATAACTAAAATAATTGGAATGTTCCTAACACAAAGAAATGATAAATGCTTGAGATGATAGCTATCCCAATCACGCTGATTTGATTATTACATGTCTGTATCAAAACATCACATGTACCCCATAAATATATACAACTATTATGTACCCACAATAATTAAAAATTTAAACATTTTAAAAAATGATTTTGCTGAGTCTTCATTTGCTTAAATTTATTGTTTCCCAGCATTCCATATACTGATGCAGTCTCTAAGTCCAATTTTAAAATATTTTTAATATAACATTTCAAAATACCTGAAGCTAAGAAAACAGTTTAGTTTCATTAAATATTTTTTGAGTGGGAAACTAAGTTATCATATATGGCATTATTGATTAGTAGCAGAAATTATGGTGTAAGTTTTAGTTTTGACTTCTTGGGTGGATTAGAATTTCCCTCAAAAAGTAAATAAGTTCCTTAAGGTAAGACCATTCCTTATATCTTTGCATCCTCATAATTTGTCTAACATGTAGAAAGCACAAAAATTGACATCAAATGATCAATCTATAGAGAGAACCATGGTGGGAGACAGAACGCAGCCGGGAGAAAAGAGCCTTGTATAGTCCAGTTTTAGTCATATCTCTGATTAGTTATTTATAAAAAAGAGAAGTAAACAATCATGTTGGTAAATACTAACAGGTCTGACTAGCAAAATTCTCAGCAGAAGAATGGAATTTTATTGCAGTTGCTCATTTAAATTACCTGTTCCTCTCCCCTATATTGTAAATTCCTTATTCAGGCTTCACTGTATTCACAGTATAAAGTAGACACTAAATATAAGTGTTCATCAAATAGATACATTCATAAAGAACACAGAGGAATAGTTTAAAATCCTCTCAGGACTTCATATCAAATAGCATATGATCCTTTTAGGTAAAAAAAAAAGGAGGCATGCTACTTTAAAAATAGTTACATTTTCTGATTAATAAATTCACCTTTTTATAAATGATAAGAAATAAGTCCTTATTTTTCTATCTGGGTTCAGCTTTTCTGTATTTGGGGCTGCCATACCTTACAGCTTCAGTTACCAAATAAACAATATGACCTCAAAGCTCTGGGGGAATCTGAAAGGCTTTGGTGGACGCTGGTCGGCAAGGCATTAAAGACAGCTGAGCTGATCACTGGCTGAGAACATCGGTCTCCAACATCTCAGTGTCTCACCTCTAAAGGAAATTGGGTGGGATCACTTCTAAGGTTGCATTTGTTGGAAAATTCTTAGATTTCTAATTAAGCATTCTCAGTCTCTCAATACATTTCACCAACTAAGGTTTATTAACGAAAACAAGACATATGCCCTTCCACTAACAATAAGAGAACAGATAACCTGAGGAAAAATCCATAAGAACCTGTTATTAAAACAGATTCCAAACCAACTGTTGCAAATGCATCAGTGAAAGGAGATCCAGTATTTTTACTGTCTTACAAATGGTTTCTAGGTTATATGATTCATTTTTATAAAATGAGAGAAATCACCAGAATGCAATTTCCACAAAGGCAGAGGCTTTATTTTTCTGCAAATGAAGACTCAGGTGGAAGATAAATAATAAAACAAATGCTGCGCTGCTCCGGGTGAAGCCATGTTGACAGCCTATTTCCATGGTGTGCCCAGAGCTGGGTGCCAGAGAGCCTCTAGCACAAGTGTTCCTGAATAGGACTTAAGTGTCTCTGGATACAGGTGTACTTTTGCTGCGATATGGGTCTTTCTGGGCAGCCAGAGCACTGGAGCATGTTGCCTTTCCTAAACAAGCTTGATCTGTTTATTTCAAAGTGCCCTAGAAACGTTAGCTTTCCTTTTTTACTTCTGCCATGACAAAAAAAAAAAAAAAAAAATTGGAAACCAATATAGCATATGACAAAAAAAAAAAAAAAGGAAATCAATATAGGACATGACACAGATAAACAAGCCTGTTAAACATGAGTAACAGGTATGACTTGTTGGCTACTTGACCAAAGAACCTCATTTTGAATCTCAAGGTACATATGATTACAGGACCACCCACATGACCTAGCTTTCCAGCACACTCCGCAAAGCTGAAAAAATTGAGGTGCTATTGCTTAATTGTCTGGAGGGGGAAAAAAACCAACCTTAGTTTTCATGATAATTAAGATCATTTGGCTTATTAGGGATGTAGTACTTCTGGTTCTTAATTGTAAGCCATGACATCTTCACAGGGAAAGGTAGTTTTTTTCTTATGATTGAAAGGAATGCAACAGTAACAGAACAAAACTGCTATAACATGGGTAGAAGCTGGAGAAAGGGGAACCAAGGTCCTTAATACACACCACTTGAAATGAATGTCTTCTGTCAGGAAAAGACCTGCCCTGTCAGGTTTGGCTTTAAGTATTGAGAGTTGAAGCTGTGCCAAGTACTTTGTAAACATTGTATGAATTCTTCTCACAAACAGTAATACAAGAAATGTTATCACCTTTTTTTACAGATGAAGAAATTGGAGTTCACAGGAGTAATTTGATATTTGATTTATTCCAGGTGGTCTCTAAGTTCCCTCAGGTAAGACGCCTGGTTGATTGGGCCATTACTTTAGATCATTATGGGTTCATGTTTGCCATACTGGAGCAGTGATTCTGCCCTTCACCCCATCAGAATTATCTTTTGGGCTCTGAAAATACAGGAAACATAGATGTGTCCAGCCACCCTTATTTTTCACAAAGGTCTCCCTCCAGATGATTTTGTTGTGTAGACAGCCTGAAACCATAGATTGACGGGCTGCCAGTTTAAAACTAGGGCAGGCTAACTCTTAAGTCCATCTTCAAGAGTGGTAGCTGAAGAGTTAACTAGAATACTCAGAAAACATTCATAGCCAGATATAAGAGCTAACACTGTTTCGGTAGCAGGAAAAATTCTCTCAATGACTTTTTCAATATAATTATCAGATGACTCTATAGTAGAAAGATTTATTGCATAATGCCAAGTTCCTGGAACTGTAATATAAGGAAAATTGAACTACGGCAGTTAGTTGTTTTCAATGCTGGCAGCAGATTAGACTCACTTTGAAACAGTTTTTAAAAACATTAATGTCCAGGACTCAACCCAGATCAATTAAATCAGAATCTCCTGGGGTAGGCCTGGATATGGGTACATTTTTAAAGCCTCTGGTGATTCTAATGTATAGCTGTGGTTAAGAATCACTGTTCTAAGGCTTAAAAGTGAGATTCCATCTGTCACTTGATGATTAGGCAATGCTTTGCAAACGTTAACTTGCATAGGAATCACTTGGAAATTTTGTTAAACTATGGATTCTGTCTCAATAGGACTAGGGTGGGGCTTGATATTCTACATTTACCACAGGCATGATGGTGCTGGTGTTGGGTTGCGGTGCACACTAAGTAGCAAGATCTTAGAGTCCTGGTTCACAAATTTGGCTGCACATTGGAATCACCTGGGGAGTTTTAAGAACCAGACCCACAATACCTGGGTCGCACTCATTGAGATTATGATTTCATTGGTATGGGGCATGACCTGGGTTCGAAATTTTAAAAGCTCATCAGCTAATTCTAATAGCTAGCAAAACTTGAGACCACTGCCTGAGAGACCTTCCATAGATTGAAATAGCAAAGACTTATTAATAAACTATGTATGAGGTGAAATTAGAAGAGAATCACTTGCAGCTGATGGGCTGCACTTACAGACTGGTCTCCTAGTTCACAGTCCAACATCTAAAGATCAGGATTTTCATTTTCTCTGGAAGATTTGGAAGCTCTGCAACCACTGGGTCTGCATTCCCCTGTGGGAACAACCAGGTGGCGGTGAGTAGAACCTTCCTCTTTTAAAAGGTGTGTGAACTTCCCAGTTGCCAGGCCTTACCTGTCCCATTTCATTTATTTGTATTACATACCTCACCCTGTGGGCGATTGAGTTTGAGATCTCTGTGTTATGCAATGCCTACTACACATTAACTCCAGGCCACTTGGCATGACTAGAACCTTCCCAGCATAATTGCCTTTAATCAAAAGTGACTGTACATAAAGTGAATAATTAGCCTTCTCCATAGAATTTTTAGACATTGCTCTGGTATATGTATTAACAAGCTGTCCTTCCCCACAGCTGATATTCAGGAGTATTCAAGGCCACACAACTAGTAGTAGACCCCATGAAACAGAGTTCATACATTGCAGCTCCTAGCCCAGTAAAGTAGGTACTTATTCCTATTTTAGGATAATAGGAGCTATCTGACAAGGTTGTGAGAATTAAATTAGATAATATAGAGCTCTTTTCAAAGTGCCTGGCTCATAGTAAAGTGTTCTATCAATGAATGCCAAGCTGTTCTTTTTATCCATTTTGTACCTATGCCTTTCACCTGTGCATAGGATCTGGATATGTTCAGTGCAGGTAAAACAGCTCTTTTTAGATAACTAGACTGTAAGCTCCTTCAGGAGACTATAAACTTGTAGTAAAATTTTCTATCCTGTTAAAAAAAAAAAAGGCCAGGAAATACTTTATACATTAAGCCAATGAACCAAAAACAAACAAAAAGAACTAAAGTGGAAAGGCTCTGAACTTAAAAATCCCTAATCCATCCGGGGAGAATTTGTCATCTGGCATTCCCTAATTATGTCCAGTACCTCAGTCTTTGCACTGACCACTCTTGTGTGGCGTTTGTTTTGTCTCTCTCACTAGACTGACTTCCTTCAGAAACAGTAGCTCTTTCTTGACTGTCCCCAGCAGAGGGGCTTTCACTTATGTAGGTAATCAATAAAGCAGTACTGAAAGAATAAACAAATGAAACCACATATACTCATTTCAGAGAGCTCTTGGTAGCTAAGGTTTGCTTGCATTGTATTTCTCATGTGCTAAAAATCCTTCAAAATCTATGCTGTCATAGTCTATTGGTGACACAGCATCTTGTGTTGTTAGATGTTAATATAAATGAATCCCTGTACACCTGGAATCATATCTTTCCACATTCCAGTTAGCCAAAATAGTTTGTGTAGAACCCAAATTTTAACAGTCAATAATGACAACAGGCTTGTTGATTTTTCCAGAACTATACTTTGCAATTATGCAACTTAGTTTGGATTGAAATCATTTAATGCTTTCCCTTCCCAAGCATCTTTCATTTATGTCTTTATTAGATCTTTCAAGAATAGACATTTTCAAAGGGTAAAGAGGACATACTGAACCTATTCTGAGAAGTGTCCAACCACCAAGCTGATCTAAACATAGTACTATTTAGCAAATTTATGTTTTCACAGAAATTATTCCAATATCAAAAAACCTATAAAATGTGCTTCAGAAACAAGGAGCTTTCATTCATTTGTTTATGAAAAAGAAATAATCTCAATGGATTTTTGTCCACTCATTGGATTTTTGTTACGGTTATCCAAAAAAAAAAATGAGGTAACATTTCTTAGTCATGTATTTACAATTGTGTTTGCATTTTCTAAAATATAGTTCTCTTAAAATTATAAAGGCATCTTCATTGAACAGTTGAAAAAATAATTCATTTTCTAAGAATTCATTTAACATGAAGGCAATCAGCTAAATGGTGTTTATGTTGCTTGGTTTATGTGAAAATTCTCTGCACCCCAATTTTTAGCCCTATGCAAGCTGCAAGTTTCATTCTAAGGTTTTCAGAGAGTATAATGCTGTCTTTAGACAAAAAGGTAGATATTTTTTGTCATTTCATCCAAGTCCACTTACTGAATGAGGGCCTAGAGATGGCTCAGAAAGGCCTGTCAAAGGCTGCTAGAGAGAGAGCTAGAACCGGAACGAGAACCAGAACGCTGCCCCAGACCCCGCCGCTGCAGTACACTGTATCTATCTGTTGGGGGAGAGACTTCTTTGGAATCCTACATGTCTTGGTGGGTGTGCCAAACCTTCAGGGTCCTGAACACTCTTTTACCCAGGCCTTTTCTGTTTATGTTGTTATGGGGCTGCTAACCTTGAGGGGTGAACTAAGAGCTCCTTTTGGACAAAGAGCAGGCTGGCTCACTACTTGCTACAAAAGCTCAGTGTATACTCACTGCGTGCGTGGCATCCCTCTGGTACATACTGCCTCACCCCCATGGGACTTGGGAGCAAGGGGAATCAGTGAAAATGCACTGATGCTCATGCTGCTTGCAGTGCCATGAGTAATAAAGTCCTTTTTTCTGACCCAGGAACTTCATGTCTATGCCAACATCCATGAAACAGTAACGGGCTAATTTATTAGCTTGTAATAAGACTAAAATCAAATCCCAGGCCTCATACTGTCAGATTTTAGCCTGAAAATTCATGTTTAGTATCATCATAGCAATTGATTCAATTATAATTACTCAGATCAGATTGGTCAATATGAAAAGAAAACAAAGACTGTAGTGTATGTTCCTATTACTCTGAATTTTAACAAGTTTTATGCTAATTTTGGCCATAATCATTTATGTAACTGAATGTATATTTTACTGAACTTAAAGCTAACTAATATATTCAGATACTAAAAAGAGAAAGATTTTTAGCTTTGATAAGTAGTTGTTTCATAAGTAACAATAAAATATGCAGAAAGTAATTTGTCAAAGTCAGTGAGTATTCACCATAGATAAAAATAAGCTATTTATTTCTGAAAGGTTTAAATACGTAAGTTGGGTGAGTTGACAAAAAAGTTTCTGGCTGAGAAAATTGCATTTTTGAATGCAAATCTAAAGCAATTTGATGAAGGGTTAAAGGAAATTTAAAAACAAAGCAAGATAGTTGGCATTCAGTGGAACTTGTAGGTTTCTCAATGAGCTCAAAAATTGTTTAATGTAAAATGAAAGTATTGAAAAAAATCAAGATATTTATAGCATATCTGAAATTATGAAGAGTTGTCTGTATATATCAAGAAAAAACTTGGGAATAAAGAGCTCCCAATCTGCCACCCATGCTTCCTTCATCATCATTATCATGACTTTCTCACAGAGGTTTCCGTAGTGCCATGCATGGTGTCTGGCTCACAAGATGGCAAGGAGTGTAGTATAACTGTTACAGGCACAGTGTCTGAATTCCAGGTTAAAAATTGAGTTAAAGTTTCAGCCTCTCCACTTCCAACCAGATGGACGACCTTGGGCAACTTACTTGTTCACTTTGTTCTTCATCATGGAGTTATGTGGATTATTGAGTTAATAGATATAAAGGACTTAGGTATCTGACATATAATAAAAATCTAATGAACAATTCCTAATATGATTGGCATTCAAATGTTAAATTTTTTTCAGCTTAAAAATTTGAAGCTGAATTTAGAACTACAATGAATTTAGAACTACAATGAATCTTAGACTTGATGAGCCTAATCTCTTCATCTTGTAGATAAGAAATTTGCCCCAAGTGTCAAAGCTATTAAGAATGAAGACAGGTCTGCCATTTCAATGCCTTCAGTTTACACAGTGCATCACATAACCACTGGTCTTTCTCCAGCATGAAAAGAGAAATCCCCAATTTTTCTTGGCTTCTCTACCAACTCCCTTCATCAACCCCAGCCTTTTCTTAATTTGAAAAGGTATGTGTATATGTGTGTATACATGCAGTCATATACCACATAATGACATTTTTCTCAACAATGAACCACATAAAACTGTGGTCCAATAACATTATAGTGGAGCTCCCCTATACAGGTGTACCATGTTTTATCTTTTATAGCATATTTTTACTGTGCCTTTTCTATGTTTACATCTGCTTAGATACACAAATACTTACCATTGTTTTACAATTTCCTACAGTATTCAGTATAGTAACATGCTGGACAGGAATAAATTGCTGGATCCAATACTGACATCATTGGACACAGGGTATTTGTTTTATCAGTTCTCCAGAAGGATAAAGTACTTATTGGTATTCAAACAATACAATAAAAGAGATGCTAAAATTTGGATAGTGACTAACAATTTATACTTGTATTCTTCATATGTTTCATGTATTATTATTAGGGTCTTAGTTTCTTGGAAAAATACCCACATTTCTAACATTTTAATTTATAAAGCGTTCCACACTTTTACTTGGGGCTGCCAAACAGGCTATTTTAAAAGCACATTATGCATTTTCCAGAAGTCCAACTCAAAGCTACATGTATTCGATATACATTAACAATGAGTACTTGTGTATTAACTATAGGTTCCGAGACACATCACCTCTCATTTCGTGCATTTACTGTCTGAAGTGGGAGGAATGATTTAACAAGGAAGCAGCTGCAAGAACAATGAACAAATCTGAAGTCAAGTGACTTTTAGAGTTGAGCAGTAAAATACATTGTGCAACTAACAATTATATCAAGAAATGGAGCTTTCCATATGAGAGGTATGTTCTACATTGACTATTTTCTGCAATGAAAGATACAAAAAGCTAACCTTAAAATGAAAAATGCTGTATTATTATTAACACAATGGACTATAGGACGTACATTTTTCCTCTCTGCCCAACTTTTTTGGAAACAAATTAGGAACTAGTGAGGGTGGGGAACCTGCAGCCTCAAGGCCACATGTGGCCCTCCAGATCCCCAGGTGCGGCCCCTTGACCAAATCCAAACTTCACAGAAAAAATCCCTTTATTACAATGATTTGTTCTGTAAAATTTGGATTCAGTCCAAAGGCCACACTCAAGGATCCAGAAGGCCACATGTGGCCCCGCGGCCGTAGGTTCTCCACCCCTGCAAGTTGCTTCTTGTCTCCTTCCTCCTTTTCTTCATTTTCAGAGAATGACTATGATGAAGCTTCAAAATAACAATGTTATTACATTCAGGAGTCAATCTGTTTGGGTTTTCTTCTTTGGGTCAATGATTCCATAAGTAACATGGTAGATGGACTCACAATAATTGCACATGCCTGGCTATCAGGGAACTAAGAATGTATGGATTTATTTAATAAATCTGACTGGCACAAAAGCCTAATAACACTAGGGGGAAAATGCAATTCAATGTATTGCTAGTGAGTAGTCAGAAATATCATCTTTCTGTTACTGGATATAAGTCATATATAGACTTTTGGCACAAAAGTCTTTCCTCCTTCCTTACTCAAAAAACAAATTGGGTATTTTTTCATTTGTGAAATAAAATTTATAAGGCAAGAAGCAAGCAGGCTGTAAGAAGCTACTTGAATATTCCCATTCACTCAATATTTATTGAGTGCAACCTTTGTGATAAGTGCAAGTTCTAGGAGCTGAGGACATAGATAAAACAGTGAACAAAACATACAAAAATCCTCATCAACATAAGACTTGGAAAAGAGAAATTTTAAAACTAAAATACATAATATGTTAAGTATTGCTAAATGGTATGGAAAAAATAAAACAGGGAAGGGGGTACGGATTATGTATGTAGTGGTAGGAAGGAGGACTGTAATTTTATATAGCCTAGTCAGGAAAGGTCTCACTGAAATGATATTTGAGTAAAAACATGAAGGCAGTGAGCAAGTGGGTATCTGGGAGAAGACAAGGCCAAGCAGAGAGTACAGCAAAAACCCAGTTCCTGAGGCAGGCGGGTGCCTAAGATGTTCAAGGAATAGCAAGAGGTTGGAATGTGCCTTGGATAATGTGAACAGGGGGAAAGATACTATAGATAAGGTCATTATGGAGAATCACAGATAGCTGCAAATTCACATCAAAAACTGGGGACTCTGGCCCTTCCTTTGAATCTGGGCTAGCCTCTGACTTTTGTGACCACTGGAGCATGGGGGGAATGACACCATGCCAGCTCCAGACCTCATCTTTAAGAGCACTGGCAGCTTCTTCTGTGGTCTCCTGGAGCCCTGAGCCACCATGTAAGAAAGTCCAACTCCCCTGCAGGACAGACCATATAGGAAAGCCCTAAGACCATATGGAGAAAGAGGGGAAACCAGTTGAGCCCAGCCTTCCAGCCAACCCTGCCAAGGCATCAGGCATGTAAGTAAAGCCAGCTGTGACCCTAAGACCGGCCCAGTGATCAGCTGAACACTATCAAGTTACCTGAGTCAATGTCATGTGGAATAGAAGAATCAGCTACAATACAGTTCCTGCCTCACAAAATCATGTTCTATAAATTCTTGCTTTAAGCAACTAAGCTTCACAATAATCTGTTCCACAGCAATAGTAGATAACAGAATTAGTCAGTCAGGTAAGGGGAGAAAGGACAGATGCTGTATGGTCTATCACAATCAGAAAGCAACAAATACTGTAAATAAGAAAGGTTACTATTTTGGTGACAAATACTATGTAGGTGGATGTTACCAATTTGGAAGAGGCTACAAGATTCACAAAGGAGAAAATGACTTGTTAAGCAAGTAGTAGAAGCTGTATTTCCATCAAAATGTCTGGTGTGGTATGAATATTTGTGCCCCGCCCCCTCCCCAAATGCATGTGCTGAATTCATTTACCAATGTGATGGGGGCCTTTGGGAGGTGATCAGATCATGAGGGGTGCCCTTATAAAAGTGCTCCCAAAGAGATGCCTTGCCCCTTTCACCATGTGAGGACAGAGCAAGAGTCATTGTCTGTGAACCAGAACTCAAGACCTCACCAGATGCTGCGGAATCTGCCAGCACCTTGACCTTGATCTTGGACTTCTCAGACTCCACAACTGAGAAATATTAATAAACTTCTATTGTTCATAAGCTACCGAGTTTATGGTATTTTGTTGTAGCAGCCTCAATAGACTGAGACAATGTCTTATTCTAATCTCTCAGGCAGAGATTGCTACTGAATGGTCAGCTTTATGTGTCAACTTGGCTAAGCTCTAAGTCCCCAACTATTGAAACACTAATCTAGGTGTTATTGTGAAGGTATTTTATGGATGTGATTAAAGTTCACGATCAGTTGACTTTAAGTAATGTTCACTCTCCTTGATAATCTGAGTGGGCCTGATTTAGTCAGTTGGAAGTTCTAAAGAGCAGAACCGAGGTTTTGTTTCCTAGAAGAAATTCCACCTACGGACTGCAGTGCCAACTCCTACAAGAGAGTCCCATCCTGTCCTTCCTAATGACCCACCCTACAAATTCAGGCTTGCCTAGCCAGCCCCCAGAATTGGACAAGCCAATTCCTTCAAATAAATCTCTTAATATATATCTCCTACTGGTTCCGTTTCTGCTTTGAAACTTACCTGGCAGTTTCTAATGTAACAACTGGGGAAAAAGAGCAACAGGAAACCCCGGACACTGCAGGGGAGCTTAAAAAAAGAGAAGATTCATGCCTCAGTTGTCACCGGAGTCCCTTGGAAAAGATGACCTAGCACAGAGTGCCGGGTGCCCTTCCTTACCCTCCCACCCGCTCCGTGCCCGGCCCCTGTCTCCCTCAGCTGCAGGTCGGTTCAGGAGGCAATTCCAAATCTTCCCACGCTCCTCAGTGTGAATAAGGCTGAGAAAAGGCTAGAGGCCCTAGAAAGGTTTTGGAGTTAGGATAAGAAAAGGCAGAGTGAGCTGTGACAACATGAAGCTGGGAACCAACGGGGAGCGACATTGCAAGCAGCGGGGCGGGGTCTGTAACCAGAAACCCATGGAGGCTGGCGCCCAGAAAACCAAAGACCAAGGGCCAGTCAGCAAATAAGCCTCTGAATACCAACGTTATTTCCTCAAAGAAACTGAAACAATGCTGAAGTGACATGTTTAGCTATGTTTTCCACCATCAGTAGGAGTGCAGGGCTAGAGACTGACATTCAATTATACAAAAGTTTGATTTTGCACACCTCAGATACCAATTAACTCCTCTTTAAGGGAGGAGGTTTCTGCTCACTCTTGTTCTGGAGCTGCTTATCACCTGCACCGTGACATTTCTCTGACTCTTTCAATCCAGGGTTTAAGGAATGGAGGAGAGCGGCCCCCCAGCCCCTGCCTGGAAGACAGCAGGGAGGAGCCTGGCTTGGGACCTGAACCTTTAGGCAGATCTCAGTTTTTATCTGTGGAAGGCAGATTAATGGCCCACAATCCAGAACAAGATGTCAATGTCCAGAACAAGACAGACAGGTAGATTCTGCCAAACCACAGAGAGAGCCAGCAGAACTGAAACAGTAACCGCACTGCATTAACAGTGGCAGGGGGAGAAGCCATGGGGCCATAGGACATAATGTAAGCAAGCTAAAATCTTCATCTTTCACAGGAAACAATTAGTTGAGATTATCGAAAGCTTTAAATGAAGTCTTACATAAGCATATTATTCAGGGTTATGGAGGTAAACAGCAGAAGGAGAAAAATCTTATTAGAGTGGTTTCTGCCAGGGAGGAAGAAGAAGGGTAGAGGGGATGAAGTAGGAAACTTTTGCTTTTCAGAATACAGTTCTACACTCCTGATTGTTTTCTTAAAACAGCACACTTGCCTATTATGCTATTAAAAATTTTTTTAAAAAATGAATAAACCCAATTTTCCAGCAAAGACTACCTGATTTCAAAGACAGTGCTTTTATTTATTTGGGAAAAAAATTCATTTTATTACAAACACTGAGGCCTCATAAAATCCACCTAAAGTCACGTTTTAATAAGACAGCTATCTCCAAGTAAACATGATTGCAAACTTTCTTAATAAGTCCAAACAAAAAAGTATTTGTTTTCTATTGCTGTGTAGCAAATGACCACAAACTTATCAGCTTAAAACACAAATTTATTACCTCACAGTTCTGTAGGTCAGAAGTCCAGGCATTGTAAGGCTGTATTCTTTGCTCAGGGTCTTACCAGGTGGAAAATCAAGGTGTTAGCTGGACTTCATTCCTCTCTGGTGGCTCCAAGGAAGAATCGGCTTCTAAGCTCCTTCAGGTTGTTTGTTGAATTAAGTTATTGTGGTTGTACAACTTAGGTCTCTGTTTCCTTGTTTGCTGTCAGCAGGGGCTGCTTTCAACTCCTACAGCACACCCACATCTTTGCCATGTAGTCTCCTCCATCTTAAAAGTCAGCAAAGGAGACTCTTCCGCAAGCCAGGTGCTCTTCCACACTTAGAATCTCCTTAGCCAGTTAGAGCTCAGGCCCTTTGAAGGGCTCTCCTCATTAGATCAGGACCATAAAGGTAGTGTCCCCATGCTAAGGTAAACTGCTTTGAGACCTTAATTTACCGCAGCCAAACTCTTCACAGCTGTACCTAGGTACCTAGATTAGTGTTTGATTCCACAACTGGGAGAAGGTGTCTGTACACCAGAAAAGTGGGACTCTTGGGGGCCATTTCAGACTTCTGTTTCCTAAAGCAAGCAAATCAGGATTATATTCTCTTCAATAGGAATAATAGGTTATTTACATGCTGCAAGTAGAAAAATCTTTATTCTTAAGCATATAAATGCAATGTTGAATTTTTTTCCAGCTTTATGGAGAGCTATTTGAAAGATAAACATTGTATATATTTAGGGTGTGTGCTGTTTTGATATACGATACATTGTAAAATACCACAGTGAAGCTAATTAACATTTCCATCATCTCACACTTTTGTGTGTGTGGTAAGAACATTTATGATCTACTCTCTTAGCAACTTTCAAGTATACTATCTTCTAAAAATAAATTTTCTTGATAAGATGGTCTGCTGTTCAGGCAATATAAGTAAAACTTAGAAAGAACTTAGATAAAGGAAAGTAACATGACATAAGAATTCTAAAAACCTTTTCAAAGTATTTTAAACATTTATTTCAATCGTATCTAAGTAATTGATGTATCTCATGGTACAGGGTACATGGTACACACAGTAGCCTAGTGTATTTTAAAACATTTTAAATCAAAGGCTAAACAGTGACAAGAATGCTCCAAGGAGGATTAAGGAAACACTAATCAATTTAATGATGTGGGAAAATTGATTTGCAGTTGATAATGAAAATGATGACTATTTTCATATTGTCAGACATTCACCCAAATTAGTTAGGATGTGTGCTTTAGAGAAAACCATTGAGGAAGAAATAAGACTAAATGTTATAGCCAAGGAAAGCTATCAGCAGTGGGAGAGTATCCCATTAGCTTTGCTAATCAAAACAGTATTGTTTGAGAGACTGTAAAATGTATCCTTTTCTGTACATTTTTATTTTTCTGCACCCTTTCCTCCTGATAATTCTTAGCACTATAAATTAACACAAGAAAGTACAGGACAAGGAGTTAAATAACTTCAGTTCTCATCCTGCAGTGCAACTTTGGAAAAGTCATTTCCCTCTGGGCCTTGCTAGCCACATCTGTAAAATAAAACCATTTTAGAATTTTGGAGTTGAAATAGACCTTTGAGATCACAATCTTTATCATTCCACCCACCTCTAAAGTCATATTTACCCAAATATAAACTTTTAAAAGGGAAAATATTCCCCCTGAATGGAGAAATGTGATACTTCAATGGATGTAACAGGGTATTGGGTTTCCTGGTTGAAGTAAATTATCACTTTTAATTTTAGAGTTAGTTTCTACAGATGTTTTAGCATTTCAGTAAGTGAATTCTCATCATCCTGCTCCTTTCTCCCCCTTGCAATTCAAAACCCTGGACTACTCTTTTGTTTATGTTGTCAAGTTCTTTACAACAATGAAGAGTTTCCTTATCTCACAAAGTTATAGATGCTTCCAATACCAATGTATTAAAATCAATTCAGTTTTCCTGTAATAAGAAAGCCATGTCACCTCGTTTGGCATGATGTACAAGAAAAAGAAGAGAGAAGGCAGAATTCACAATTATATTATTCTGAACTCTAGTGTTGTATTGGGATTCCTGGACGTTTGACATAATTCAATTCATATTTACCAAAAGGTTATCATATGTCTGATTTTGTGCCACACTGTAAGTTTCCAAAGGACATCTTTTTATCCCAAGGACACAGCACAATGTTTACAACTTAGTAGGTTCTCAAAATGTTCCCAGAATGAGTATAGACAGTGCACAATCCCTGCTTTCAAGGAGCTCATAATCTAGTGGGAAAGATGGAACTATGACAAATGACAGAATGAAATAAAATATCAAATCACATGGTGGTATCTGTGTTATAAAGAATGGCCCCAAAGATGTTCATCTCCTAATCCCCAAAGCCTGTGTATATGTTGTTACATAGCAAAAGGGAATTAAGGTTGCAGATGAAATAATGTTGGCTGATCAGTTGACCTTAAATCACATGAGCTGTTAAGCCAGGAAGAGGGAGGTAGAGGAGTGAGTCAGACAGACATGACACAAGAAGGACCAAATCTGCCTTTGTTGGCTTAGAAGAGAGAGGAATGAAGCCACAAAAGCCAAAATATGTGGGTGGACGCTAGAAGCATGGAACAGCAAGGAACGGGATCCTCCCCTACAGCCTACAGAAAAGGGCAGAGCCCTGTTGATGCTCTGGATTTTTAGCCCAGTGAGACCCATTTCAGAAATCTAACCTACAGAACCATAAGATGACAAATTGGTGTTGTTTTAAGACACTAAGTTTGTGGTAGTTTGTTATGGAAGCCATAGGAAACTAATCCAGGGTCACAGAATTGGTTTCAGTTGTGAAAAGGCTTCATCATGATGGCACTTCACAGACACGTGAAAGGCTTGGGTGCAGCGGAGGGAAACAGTTGTTTGTGAGTTACATTCTTGCTACTCCAAATGTGGTCTGTTCTGAGTGGCACTAGCAGAAACTGTCCATGTTTTGGAAATGCAAAATGTCATGTGAGGCTCCACTATAGATCTACTGAGTCAGAGTCAGCATTTTAACAAAATCCCCAGATAACTTGTATTCATATTAAAGTTTGAGAATCATTAGGTTAAATTTATTAAAAACTATTTTAAAATGTGGAGAAATCTTTGATTCTTCTTCTTTGACACAAAAATGTTTGGAAAAAAATACTTAAACACATCAGTAAGAAGAATGCTAGGTTGCTATTTGTTACCATTAACAAAAGAAAAAGAAAATTATTCTCTTAAGTAATGAAGAAGGCCCTTCACCCTTCAGTAAAATCTATCTGCCCCCACCTGCACAGGATTTTCCTTCTTTGAAAATTCCCATTAGTTGAAAGATTATAAATTTTATTACCTTTAAAGAAATACTAGAATCCCTGGAATAATACTCATAGAACCATCTTGTGGGAGACAAAATAATTTCATTCACAGAATACATTTTCTTTAATTACTTTAATATAAAAGACAGCAATGTTCCACATTTCACATAATATTTAAAAAAGCTGTAAAACCCTCTAATAAGTTTTTAATGAAAATAAATTTATTGAAGGGTAACAATAACCACAGAATTAATACTACAAAATCATTTTGCATTAACAATATTTGGAGGGTAGGTGGAGAAAATATGAAACAGAATATGGACATTTTAGAACTACATTTTACCAAGCCTTTATCTTTTTGCTAAATCTTGTGCATACTAGATGTATACCAGATGGTTGTAAAGATATTCTGCTAAAGTTATACTTCAAAGATGCTGAAACAGCCCTCCACCAATTATATGACATTGTGAATCCTTCCATCTGTTTACAAAAATAAAATAAGCAGTGACCCAGTGAGTCTTTCTAGGTAAAAGATTCAGCTAAAAGAGAGAACATTAACAGAGAATTAGTGATGGTGACCAGAATAAGAAAATCAGTATAATCAAGAAAGATATAAAATTATTCAACATAATTTGGTATGGTTAGCTCAATGCAACTCACTAAGTCAACAACATTGTGAAGGAACTGGGTAACATGATCCAGAGCCCTGTTTTTAAATTCATATATAACAATCCTATTTCAATCAACCTGTAAAGTAAAAGCACTAAATCCACATTAACATTATAACATACACCTTACAATAATACAAAAGCCAAATCATTATTGGTATTTTTTTTCTTCAAAGTGTACAATTTAAGAAAACTTCACAAGAGTGTGCACTTTTGAAAGTTATGATCAGTGTATACAGTATAGACAAAACAGGCACCTTCATTGTAATTTTTTTTCAATAAATAAAAGCACATTAACAAAAAAAGAAGATAAGCAGCACCTGAAGCCTTTGACATTTGTAACTAAATGCTGGTACCCAAACGGTCTAGCCAGTTAAGTTTCACTAGGAGGCGCAAAAAAGGAGCCGTTTTTGACTTAACATTTTAATTCTAGTAGAGATAAGAGCTTGTGTGGGCTTACAGTCCTGTCACCACATGAGTTGCATACCAGTCCTTCAAATGTCCTATACTTTGGAAAGCAGACCTGACTCTGGAGCACTCGCCTTAATTAGATTCTGAATTTCCTTGAATTTTGGATGGTCTTTATCAGCCACCAGCTGTAGCAGAACAGCCTCACTTGTGGTCACTATGATCCCAGTTCGAGCAAGACGCTTTAAAAAAAAAAAAGGATAAAGACAAATCAAGAAGTGAGCATGGGAATGAACACTATTTTAAAACAGCAACAGTATGCCAGGGCACAATAATTAGTATCCTCTACTAAAACCACTGTCTGTGGCCATACCATCAAATTCAGTGATGGGGATGGATTTCAAAACTAGCCATACCACAATGTTAATATGATTATTCTCACTACTAGTAAAATGGATTACAAACAAATAAAAGGAAATAGATAGCCAATGTTTGACCTATATGTGCCAGGAACAGGAGGAGAATTATCAAGGCTAATAACTGTAAACATGAGAGATGAGAGAGACAGAGAAAATCACTGAATATTTAGATAGTTTTAACTGCTGCTATTTCCTAAACACCATTTGCAGATCTGTGCTTCATCTCTCACCCGTTCATCCACTCAAATGAGGGCTGCTGTTCACTTATTCCTAAATTTATTAAACTCTTTTATTTACATTTCTACTATTGAGATTAAAAAAAGGTGCCTCTGACCACATTTCCCCCCTCTGCAGCTGAACTGAGATATGAGATCATGATGTATATTAATATTTATGCCTGGCATTCCTGGCATTTACTAATTTAAAAATATGGGGGGGAGGGTTATACTTCTAAAGCTCCATTAGCTGTGCTATGAATATAATTGTAGCTGTTTATGATATTTCATTAGTAATTTATTATCCATTTTAAATAACTAAAGCTTTTAATTGCATTAAAACTACTGTAAGAATTAAAACAGTTCTTAATTTCTTCTTTCTGCCCCTAAACATCTGACCTATAGCATGTGAGTCCTTCTTATAAAAATTCACCTGTCTAGAAATGATGGGTGGTAGAAGAGCCTCCTGTGAGGTTTAAGAATGTGCCCCAGATGACAAGGGAACCACCACCACGGCTGCCATCACAAACTCTTTAGAATCACTAAACAAGAGCATAAAATTCAAGGTTGTATAAAATTTCACTGACAGGTCAAAGAATGTCCTTGACACATTGCTCCACTGGAACTACAATAACTAAAGAGAGAAATCTCAAGGAGGGGAAGAGAGACAGAAAGGCAAGGGGAAGGAAGGGAGGGAGGAGGGCACAGAACAGAAAGGGAGGGAGAAGAGAATTCCACAGTAGAGAATTCCACAGATTCATTTTCTGGATGTATTTGTTATTCGAAACCCTGAGGGGAAAAATGGGCAAACTGTTTTCACAAAAAGCATCCACACTGTGGTCCCTAACCCCAGGCTGCACTGGTACAGGTGTACCGGTCCACGGTCTGTTAGGGACCAGGCTGCAGAGCTGCCCCCCTCCCCCGGAAAAATTGTCTTCCATGAAACTTGGGCAGGGGGCGCACAGCAGGAGTTGAGCAGCTGGCAAGCAAGTGAAGCTTCCTATCCCATCCTCCCCATCACTCACCCCCTCTTTCCCCCCACCCCACCCCACTGTGGAAAGACTGTCTTCCATGAAACTGGTCCCTGGTGCCAAAAAGGTTGGGGACCGCTGCACAAGAACCATGAAAGAGGAAGTGGTTAGAAACCATTCCTGGGCAAGTAGAGGGAAAAAACCCAAGAAGCACTTGCATAGCCAGGACATCCCTGCAGAGTGGAAGTGAACCTTCCTTCAGATGGCTGGACATCAGCAGATCCAGCCTTTCCACTGGCAGACTCTTTCTTTTTATCCCTAAGGACATAGCAAGGACTATAAGCTTAACCTCCTTATCAGAAAGGAAACTTGCACCTCACCTCAACAACCAGTACAGAAAAGCGTGCAGAACAGCTAACCAGAACTCTCTAGAAATGGAAAAACAACAGGGAGTTATATAGGAAGGGAGAGGACAAGGCTACTAGTTCGGACAATTACCAGGGTGAGTTATCCCTGAGTTTTTTTTAAGACTTGTGGAAATTCTAATTTCTTCCTCGCTTTTTCGTCAACTGACTATCATTCCAAAACCCTCCAAAAATGTCAAAAGATCATGTGGTAGCTTCACACTGAAAGGCAGAGAACAAATGTAAGACCAGGTGCAGTCCGGACGTGTGAGAACAGCACTGAGTGCCCAGCCATTCAAGCCCAGCTCTCCGCTCCCCAGCTGCCTGCCCGGCCCTGCCTTCCTTCCCGCCCACTGTTGACTCAGTGGACTTTCAACGATTCGGTCTGGAACTGAATCACAGACTTTCAATGTCTATGAAAGTGCTTTATACTGTATACTCCAACCTGCCAACAAAGGTCAGTTCTCACTAATCTTTCTAGTTCCTTGGTGAAGCAGGAGGGAAAGAAATCTGCTCCAAGATCTAAGGAAGAAATCTGGTGACCCTGGAAGAAGTCAGTCTACCAAGTCCAACCTTCCCTAGTGCTCTACCGAGCAGATCCCGGTCCACTCTACCCCAACAAGCCTCAGTGATGCTGAGAGTTGGGTCACCATGGCAGGGACAGGGTGGGATGCACATGACACAAAAATACATTTTAGTAAAGTGACACCTACGCAATATTACTTAGATTCAAGATTGAGATATAGCCAATACTGAATGGCTTTTAAAATAATCTAGCCAGGAACCTGTGTTAGGGGAAGGTGCGGCTTAGCAAAATGCAGAGGTTTTAGATCAGGCTTAGACCTTCCCACAGAGCCTGTCCTGCCCCAACCGGAAAGGGTGCCTGAGCTAAGAAAGAATAGCAGCAGCTTTCCAGATATACCTGACAGTGTCCTGCCCACCACCCTGACAATATTGGTCACAAGCCCACTTTCTCTCCTGGCTTAAAAAGGGGCAATTAAAACTCCAGCTGTTTAATGCACATGGGTCCATGTACATTAGGTTTTTGAAGCTCTTACACTTGCAAAACCAGTCCAACCAGGCCAAAGGAAAAGAAAGGTTGCTCTGACCCACAAACCTAAAAATGCAAGTGCACAAAGTCACGAAAGCCTCAGAGAGGGGGAAAAAAGACTAAACCCATTAAATTTCCAAGCAACACTAAAAACTCCCCAGAAGTACAAGGACATCAAATTCAAGAGAGGGTTTGATTCTATATTATTCTGCACTTAGTGTATAATTATTAGTTGAAAGAAACAATGCCTTTTGGAGGGCAAGTGCTCAGAAAACATTTATTGAATAAAGCCCATGCCTCAGACCCTGACATGGTGAAGTTTCAGTAATGCTAACTATAAATCTTATTGGTGTAATAACCTTAATAGGCCATGTGGGTAGTCTCCGGAATTAAAGAGTTATGTTCTAAAGGTATAGAGTAGAAGAGGAACTAACCATAATGCTATTTTAACTTTCACAGTTACAGGAAAAAAAAAAGAAAACTTAACATTTTCCCCCCAAATTTAGGGACAAACTAAATCACCTCCATATCAAATTATTTAATAAGATTAAGAGGAAAAATCTGTAATCTAGAAGCTCCTCCCCATCACCACCTGATCTACTCTGAGATTATTCTTCCTTTCAACCGCACACTCTAACCGCAGATAATGCTGGCTGCTCCAGGCCCTTCCGAATCCACTTCAGGCAATAGGTTCTTTCCTTCCCTTCTCAGAACTCAGGACTAGTCTCTTCTGGCTTTTAGAAGATATATTCTTATACATTTCTGGTAAGACTAACCTCACAAAGACAACAAATCATAACAATTAAAAAAAAAAAGCAGCAGCTAACATTTCGGTATTTACTGTGTCAGGCACTGTACTAACTGCCATCAATACATTATCTCATATCATTCTTACAAAAATCCTATGATCTAATTGCCTGTAACACTTCCATTTCACTAATGAGAAATCTGAGGCATAGGGGCAACACACCTTGTTCAAGGACACAAGTTTACGAAACAGCAGACCCTACATTCAAACCCATATTGTCTCCCCACCCCACCCCTGACCATGTGCACTCCTAATGCTTGACAGTACAGACTGCCTCCGAAAGAATGAGGTTCCAATGGCAATCAGCAAACCCTGTTTCTAAACTGAGTCTTGTGGTAAGACGGAATTGCCAACAATCAAAATTCTCTGTGATAAACACCATAATAAAGACATGTCTCAGACGCTTATGTGACTGTAGGGAGAAAAGCCCTTGAAATGTCTTTACAAGCAAAGAAGGTTTTCTTTTGTTTGTGCGGTTTCAGTTTTTTACTTTCAAAGTTCTGGACCTCAGCATTATAAGGTTCATCCACAGATGAACAGAGCTGCCTGCTGAGGGGGTGAGGGCTGACAGTGGAAGTGTTTAAATCCAGGTTACTGAGGAAACTTACAAAGTGGAAGTTGATGAACTCACGACTGTGAGCATGGCTTGAAGGTCTTTGCTGAGACTTAGTACCTAATGACCAGAGAATCCAATAGTCTAGACAAACTTGAAAATAGTTTAACGAAATAAATAAAACTATTTCTACCTGTAATCCCAATACAGGACTCACTGTTTCAGGAATAATGGAAAAGGGACGGTCAACCAGGGCCTTAGAACAACGGCCGCTGCCAGCTACCGCCTGTTGGCGCCAGCCCTCCCCACTGCCCTCTATCCTCCTCCTTTCGCTCCCCCCGACAATCCCCCCGCCTCACGTGCTCTCCCTTACCACCCTGGAGAACCTTTTGGCTAAGGGGATGATTTAGCAATCCTACAGAGAAAGCGGTTCATAGGTCAGCTGCTGCGTGGAACACTGGAGGGCTCCAAAAAATAAAAAACCAAAAACCTGTATTTCCCATTCTCAATAAAAAATAAACAGTTAAAGAACTCTGCAATTAAATCCACATGTACATTACTCTAAAATTATTACAGAATTAGAGTAAAATATGAAAGAAGGAAAGAGAGAGAGGGAGAGATCCACAAAATGGAGTGAATGTTTCCCAAGATGATGTGGTAGTTTGCTTTTTAACAGTCTTGGAATAGAAAATGCTTAAGACAAACTACTGTTAGGCAATACTGACAGAGAAACATTGACCCCCTGACTCTGTGGGACGTTGTGACACAGAGAGCATCAGAGAGCCATAAAATACTGTATGTGAATGGTGTCCACAGTCAGTGACACACCTCCTAGCCCCAGAAATTCAAATCTGAGGAAACCTAAGTTGTTTCCCAGTATCCACGAGGAACCGGTTCCAGGAACCCCCCTACCCCTACCCTACTGCCTGGATACCACAATCTGCAGATGCCCAAGTCCCTGATATAAAATGGCACAGTGTTTGGCTATAACCTATGCACATCCTTCTGTATACTTTAAATCATCTCTAGATTACTTATAATACCTAATACAATATAAATGCTATATAAATATTTGTTATATTATATCTTTTTTTTTTTTTATTGCTGTAATGTTATTTTTAACAATAATTTTTTTCCCCTGAATATTTCTGATCCACTGTCAGTTGAATCCATGGATGTGGAGCCCGTGGATACACAGGGCCAACTATATGAGGTTGAACCAGGTTTAGGCCCACTCTACCCTGGTTTTTGGCTAGATCTTGGCTGAGTTAAACCCAGATGAGCTGTTTTTAATTTACAAACCTCTAAACAGTTCAGGTTAGGCTTCTTGGAATATCTCTTAGTCTATGTATAAAACTAGAGCAAAGTTAGAACAAAGGTGTAAAGGAGCTTTTGGCAATGCTGGAAATCTAGATCTAGGGAGAAGACAGTGTATAAAATAGGACACAGCAGTGAGATCTCAAAGGCTGGTCAGTGTAAGTTCAAAATCAATGAGTCTGATATCATCAGGCCAATCTCAAATGTAGGAGGTAAACCTTTCATTACTAATCCAGTACTCTTCTAATTCATTTGGAAAGCTTGACAAATGACCTGTTTTCAAGCAGGACAATTACCTCAAGAGCAAACATCCTGTCCATCATGCTTCTTGAGGAGGTGGCGTCAGCAACAATATGGACCTCAACTCCTCGGCCAACTAGCTCCAGGGCAGTTTGTTGGATGCACACATGAGTCTAGTAGGAAAGTAAAAAATCACGTGTAATAATACAGTAAACTAGAAGTATTTTACAAAGGTGAAACAACATGATAAAGCAGAAAGAGCACCACAAATATAAGAACCTTGCTCTACATCTAGCTTTGCCTCTAATTAGCTAGGTAATCTTGACCATAAAACAGCATCTCTGGCTTTGGATTAGTCATTTGTAAAATCAGGCATTGAGTGATATCAATATTTCTGATACTAGGGACCTTAAACATATTCTTAGAGTTGTGTGAGAGTTTTTTAAAGATTTTTCTCTGTGTCACCTGGGTGACCTTCATATAGCTGACTACCACCACTCAGTTTTGGTGCTACTTGTATTTGGGTTTACTTCTGTATTCACACCAAGTGCCCAACATGCAAAATGAGCCTGCAGTACTGCAGACAGAGTAGTGGGAAAACTGAGTCATTACAAGACACCCAATAGTAAAGGCAGGCCAAAATAACTTATGACACAAGCAAAAAATACCCAGTTCACATCACCAGCAAATGTATTATACACATACCATGTGTATAATACACTTAATTTGTAACAATTTATTAACAAAGAATATAGAGTAAAAACACACTTCAACAATAACTGAATTATATATACAACCAATGAAAGCACTTTTCAATAATGCCACATCAACCTCAACTTCACAAGACTAGAGAGCTTTGGAGAATTATCAACTGACACCTCATTAAAATTACCATTGGAGGACTGCCCGAAGATAATTTTGATTAAGCATAAGGTCTAACTGTGATGAACAAGCAAAAAAAAGTGCAAAGCCAGCAACAGCATTTGCTGACATATTTATACAAACAGGCTTCCTCTATATCATCATTATTGAACTCAAAATACAGAAATATTTAATGTACATCTAAACCTGAGGCAGTATCTTTCTACTATTAAAACCTACCGGTATAAAATCTACTTTTAAAATATCATAATACTTTTGATTAAATTATTTTGACTTCATTGTTTTTATAATTTTGTTCATAATTTTTAAGATTTTAGTTTTATAGTTGTTTAAAAAGCTAGGAATAAATTAATTGAAATCAGCATTAGGAATCCATGAGTATTTTTTTCTTATAAAAGGAAATGTATATGATTCACATTTGAAGGACAATGAAATAACTGCATGACCTCTAAGGTTTTATTAGCATAAAAATATGACCTAAGCGAAATCCTACAATACAGTAATAAAAATAATGCCTTGATAAAAATATGTTCTAAAAGTAGTGGTTAAAAGTATAAGCCAGACTGGATTCAAATCCAGCTCTATCCCTTACTAGCTGTCTAACCCTAGGCAAGTCATATAACATCTCTATTTTGTTTCCTCATTTGTAATATGAAGGGGCTTAATGAGTTAACAGCTATAAAGTGCACAGGTCAGTGCCATGCAAATAGTGAACACTTAATACATGGTGGCTGTTTTTCATCATTACCACCACCTATATGGCATTCTACATCCCAAATTGCATTCTGGATATATCCAGTTTTCTATAAATGATATTGTGCTCAAAACATAACAACAGGTACTTACTTCTACTCCAAATAATACAACACTCCTAACTCCAGGAATCTCTGCTAATGCTGCTTCTACTTCTGGTAACACCATTGAAAACTTGGTCTTTGGAAGTACCAGTTTTACACCTGTTAAATCAATTTCTTGAACAGTGCTTCCCAGACCTTTAGGGTACTGTTCTGTTACAATAACTGGAATTCCTAAAATCCGGGCCCCTTGCAACTGAAAAAATAACCAAACACAAAAATAATTAGCAATGTACACATGGGTATATATCAATGTATATTATGCTTCAGCAAACTTGAAAAAATAAACAAGCATACCAATCTTTGTCCAACGCTAATAATATCCCCAAAATACTTGATGGCTGGTCTGAACCTTTCCTGCATATCACAGCAGAAAAACACAGTGCTTGAAGGTGTAAGATTTCCCAGGGTAGTGAGCTGAAGAAAAAAGAAAAAAGAATGATTTAGCATTTGTTATACAATGACATTTATTTTCAGTGGAGGTCACTAAAGGAAGAAAAATGTTCCTATTGTTTGACCCAGTAAGTCAATTTCTACAAATATTACCCAAAATAAAGTATCTGAATTGCAGGAAAAAAATTACCCAAAAAGATGTTCTCTGAATTGCTTTTAATAATGAAGATTATAAATAAAGCAAAGGTCAAAAATACAGAAATGGTTTAACAAATTTTAACACATTCACATGACAAAACATTTTTTAGCCAATTAAAAAAATGTATGTATATATATTCTCAAAGAATTTGTACCATCTAAGAAAAAAAATGTTTATAATATAATGCAAATACAGTATTTGAAAATATTAACAGTGGTTATACAATCAGGGGTTTGGGAATTTTTTTCTTTACACCTTTCTTATATTTTCCAAATGTTATTTAAACATATTTCCTGAATGTCATTTAAAATGGTTTCCTTTATAATCAGAAAAAAAATGTTACAACGGTAAAAAACTTACATTTGTGATGGTACTGCTTGTTAAGTACAAAAAGTAAAATTTAAAATAATCTGTGGCAGAGACTAGGGAACATAAAAACTAAACAACAACAACAAAAAAATAGAAACAAATGCAGAGCAAATCCAGAATTACTGCTCTCATCAAGACATAAGTATTAAGATGCTATTCTCAAGAATAACTTTTAAAGTACAAAAAAAGGCAATGAAATGAAATGCAAGCACATCATCACTGTTAAATGAACCGCGTCTCCCCTGTAATTATCCCGTTTTGCTCCCCTTAAATCCACCCACTGATAGCAATTATTAATAATATTCTAGCCATATATAATGAAACACCAAATTCATGTTAGAATGTGAGAGCCACCTGTAATTCTAATACTATGTATAGCGTTTTCCTACTCTTCCAGTAAAGCATGATTAAAATAAATATTCAAGTATCTTAAATTATATATTCTAGCTTTGGTCATTTCTTTACTTAATTTTTAATGCAAGTATTATGCCTCCATTTTGGTCATTTTCAAAAGCAGCGAGTATGATATGTATACATAAGCATTGCCAGGAAGGCCAATTTTTGTGAATTTAGCATACTATTTTAAATACCAATCACTATTTATTTATGACTATGTATTTTAAATTCTCAGTAAACATAAAATCTTGGCTCCAAAGTCTCAAATCTACATGTTTTCTTTTTTATAAATGTGAATCATAGGTTCCTAGTCATTCACAATGTGTTTAGGGCACACTATATAAAGCAGTTTGTCTACATCTGGACTATTTGAAATAACAGTAATGCAACTCAGCCAATCTCACCATTCCACAACAGGTGGGAACCAGCAAGTATGCAAAATAAAACTCCAGGGCAGTTACATAAGTGTGGTGGTGGCCATTAACTAACATGCTTAGGGCTTACACTTGCTTAGAATTCCAGCTCTCAGATCCTATCTCAGACTATACTGACTAACTCTGTATACATTCCTAAAAAGTTTGGTTGTCTGGATTCTAAATTCACAAAAGGTTATAAAAAGCAAATCAGAAAAGTAATTGCTGGGGGCAGGCAAACTGACAGCAGCAAGAAATGATAGCTAACAGAGAAAAGATTCAAAATACAATAAAAACAGATCAAAACTCAAATAGTTCTATAGTCTAGGCCTCTGGTAAAGAACTAACAAGCTGTTATAAGTTAGGAAAACATCATTCTAGCACGTTCATTTTAAAATGCTCAATTATATAGTACTTCAGAAGGACTACAATATAAACTGGTCAAAATGTTTTTAAGTTGGGTTATTTAAAGGAGTAAATCCTTACCTACCCAGAAATCCTAAATGTACAGAGTTGTGATTTCTGGGAGTTCTTGTTACTTGGTGCTTCCCCACACCTCATTTTACCTGTGAGGTATCCTGTTCTGAACAGGGGACCACATCAGATGTATGTCGTGTTAGACACAAACCGAGGAGGTCACAAAATGCAGCCCTGAGATCCTCACCACCCTGTAAAACTTTCTGGTATAGGAACTCATCATCTATAAGCTTTCAGTAAACAAAAAAGAAACCACAGAGACTACAGTGGCAAGGCATGTTTATATGCAAAGACTGGTTGTAATTTGGTGAATCAAAAATGCCCTACCTTTCATACTCTCCACATCCCCCTGAGTGACGTGGGGAGTATCTATGTAAGGAGTTTAACTTTCCATATTCCCTTGAATGTGGCTGCACTTAAGAGTATACAGGGGCAGCAGTAACTTTACAGCGGAGAAACCTGGCAAACGTGTCTCAGTCAGGTATCAAGGTTAATATAATTAATGATGTCATGTTGATAATATGCACCCTCGCTATGTGATGAGAATGACCTTCAGGATCTTCCTCTCAAAAATCCCATGACCCCAGTCTAACCATGACAAATACATCAGAAAAACCAAAATTGAGGGACATTCTACCAAAATATCTAAAATATACCTCAAAACTGTCAAGGTCACTAAAAACAATTAAAGTCTGAGAAACCGTCACAGCCTAGAGGAGCCAAAGGAGACATGACAACTAAATGCAATTGGTATCCTGGACTGGTTCTTGGAATATAAAAAGGACATTAGGGAAAAGCTAGTGAAATCTGAATAAAGGGTGAAGTTTAGTTAATAGTAAGGTACCAATGTTGGTTCCTTGGTTGTGACAAATGTACCACAGTAACGTAAGATGTTAACAATAGGGGAATCTAGGTACAGGAATATAAGAATTCTCTGTACTGTCTTTGCAACTTTGTTGTAAATCTACAAGTATTCTAAAATAAAAAGGTTATTTAATTTTTTAAAAATGGCCTCCCTATGGTAGTTAGGGGAAAAGATGCTACTTTATGAATAACCTCCATACCTTGCAAGCCCAAAAGGAGGTTTTGAGGCTACCAAAAACAAACTGAAAAATTATAACCATGTCTGACCAATATGCCCAATCCCCCATCCCAAATCCACATGAATTCCAACAAGCTGTTAAAATGATATAACTCTCTGTAATTCAGGAATTTCTTACTTTGACTCATAAATTTCTCTTAAACCAAAATCTTTTAGACAACTAAAAATATTGCCAGTAGTCAAACATTTATATGTCGCAACTGCAAGACAGCCAATCCTGCCATAGTAAATTAAAAATGGACATGACCAAATTTCACCAGGAGTAATTACGGGTAGAAATTGCAGATCAATGCATATTCAAGAAGCATGAAGAAATCACATATAAATATGTACGTGTATCTACACACCTTCATATATCTATATACCTACATATATTCCTACACATACACATAATAAATATACAAATATATATTTAAATATAAAAAGTTGATCACAGCCAACGGCTTCCTCATACAAGAGTTTAAGAGATTAGATTCAAGTATAAGTTTTTTGTCCACTCTTTTAAGAATTGTCATAGCTGGGATCTGACCTTCAATTTCATATTCAAAAGACTTTCCATCACGTAGCCCCATCATTACTACTATCATGCCAGTATCTACCCTTCTTCACTACCACATGTGCTCTGACCATTTTCCAGCAATGACTGCTACATTTGCAAAGGGCTATATCGGTCCCCCTGGTTACTCAGGACAGGCACATACAGGGTGGCTGGCCTGGTTTAGTGATGAATTGTTCTATTCTCTCCATAAGTGATGCATGGTGAGTGATGTGTTGAATTGTATCCTCCAAAATTCATACAGTGAAGCCTAGCCCCTAGTACCTCAGGAAGTGACCTTATTTGGACAAAGGGTCAATGCAGATACAATTAGTTAAGATAAGGCCATACTGAAGTAGGTTGGGTACCTAATCCAATGTGACTAGTGTCCTTATAAAAAGGGGACATACGGACAGAGACAAACACGCACACAGGGAAAATGCCTTGTGAACATGAAGGTGGAGACTAGGCTGATGTATCTGGAAGCCAAGGAACGCCAAAGATTGCCAGGACACCACCAGAGGCTAGGAGAGAGGAATGGAACAGATTCTCCTTGCCGACACCTTGACCTTAGACTTCTTGCCTTCAGAACTGTGAGAAAAATTTCTGTTGGTTAAGCCACTGCACTTGCAGCACTTTGTTACAGCACCCCCTAGCAAACTACTACAGTGAGTAGTCTGTATATCTTTAGGAATGATTAAAGTGTGGAACTGTAACTGTGATGTTTTAAAAAGTTTGGTTCTCTTAGAGTCACAAAATAGCAAGGATCTGCTTGGGAGGGAGTCCAAAAGGGGTTCTGGGGTATCATTATTTCACTCCGAAGTGTTTCCAAGGAAATCAGATTACCACTGCTGTAGTAAGTAAGGCCTTGCTCTAATGTCAACTCACTTAAAACAGAAGTCTGTCATGTGCCTTCCCCAGGTTACAAGGATTCCCTAAACAGCACAAACTGGTAGGCATTAGAATCTGAGTCCAAATCTCAATTTCAGTAATTTCAATTATGTGAAGTAGGGTGAATCATTAACATTTCCAAATGCAGTTTTCTTATCTGTAACATAGCAAGAAAAACAGTATCTACCTCATAGGGCTATTTCAAGGATTAAATGAGCTTCATGTAATCAATCAATAAATGTATTAGGCTATTGTGACATTCCTCATCTATGAAACACTACACTCTAAAACTCAGCATAAGTTAAAAAAACTTAACTCTAATGAGATTAAATATTTACTACTATGATTCCTTTAGAAACCTATAAGTATATATAGAGAAATATTGCATAACCTGTTATGTTAACATAGTCTGCAGAATTAGGGAAGTAATTTATAAAGTAGATTTCCAGATATCACCAAGACTTACCATGTTACCAAGACATGATTTCTTCCTGGGAAAACAGATTTGGAGCTTTTTAATTTAAGCGGCACGAGAATATTTATTTTGCTTTTATTTTTACAACATATTCACCTATTGTGAACGCTGATATCACTGACATAAGGTGACAACTCTGGCTTACCAATTAAAGAATGAGCTTTCTAACTTCTGAAGGGAGGCCAGCTGTCTCCACCCACCTCAAGACTGAGGATGAAAGGATTTCTGAAGACTGTGCCTCTGACTGGGGTGAAGGTGAAGCTGGGGCAGAGCCCGGGAACACAATGACATATGAATCTACATTAGGATTGGCTAAGTAAATGAAAAAAAAAAATTTCAAATGCAGATCAAGGCTTCTACTCTGAAACACAGTTTATTTATAGGTAGCCTCTAATGTATTCACAAGGAGCAAAAGGTACACAATGCTTTGGGTATTATTCCAGAATGTTAAACTGTTTTAAAGTGACACCCCCCCACCCTCTCCCCATCAAACCGATGGGGTGGAGACAATACCACACCCTCAAGATCCAGCTGTCTTTCTTTAGCGCCCCTGACAGCACACCCACCCCCGGGATGTATCGTGCCTGTTTCTCAGACCTCTGAGCATCAGCTCTTCTTGTCACGCTCCCGTGGCAAAGGTCCTGAAATCAAAAATCACCAACTTCAAATGAGCAAGCCAAAGGCGGACCAGATACCTTTCCCCCTGCCTTCCCTCCCTTCCCACCACGAACTCTTCAGTCTCTCCCAGCTATAAAATGTCCATGCCCCTGTTTAAAATATTAATAAGAATGATAATTGGAATAAAATTCCAAGAAAATGAAAGCTGCAGCAGAATCCCCTCCCAATTAACCATCTCAGGAAAAGGTCAAAATAACCTTCCCAGGGAAGCCCTTATCTTCTGGCCACACTAAGCTGCTGCCAAAGCCTTTTCTCCCAGAACAGAAGTCAAATCCCCTCCCTGGCAGCCTCTCTCACGTCCATTTCCTCCTCTCTGCTGCTTAGGTCCTGTCTTCCCAGGTCACAGGCTGGAAAATGCACTGGTGATGGTATGATAGCAGATTTACATGAGTTTCCACCGTTAAATGTTTCCATTAATTTAAACTTAGAAAACACCTTCTGAAAAATTAAAACTTGTAAGTCATAAAAATGACCTAAATTCCCACTATATAATCCTCTCATTTACATTATTTCCCCTGTGTCTCAAAATTCATCAGACTTCAAGCATTTGACAAAGTTGCAGACACATAAACCATGCATGAAACATGAGCTATGCCTTCAGCTACCTGAGCTGTCAGCAGACATTCAGATACTCTGACAGAATATTTAAGAAAAGAAGACATTAAAAAGTTACCATAGCCTAACTTTGGCAATGGGGGTCTTAAAGATCAGTTCCCTTAGAACCACTAACCAACCATGGATAAAGTGTGGCCTAAGCAGCCACTGTGTTTCACATGGTCACCAGCCATAATAGAACAAGCGTGAAGGCAAACTCAGACCCCTATGCAAATTAAAAATACATTCCAGAAAAACAGTATGTAAGTCTAGGGCACAGAGGCTCCAGAGCCCAAGTTGGGAGAAATAATAAAGCATACTATTTAAGCAATGGACTACATGTGGCCAAGATCGTGCTGACCCTGCCTCAGAGAAGGGGAACACCATCCCACATAGCACAGACTAACAGATGGGCCACCTTGTCTTCCTAAGTGGCAGGCATATATTCCAAAGAACAATGAACAGTATCAAGACCAATGAACAAACAAAAGCCCAAGTTTGTGGCTTGTTTTCCAGACTCCTCAATATTCTCATTAAGCATGAAAACAGGAATCCTCTGGTCAGCTGTGAGGATCTACACATCCTTTGCCATGTAACCTGGGGCAGGTTGCTAACCTCTCTACCTCTGTATGTTCTGCTCTTCTGAGAAGTGAAAGAGTTGGCTTATTAGGTAAGGAACAAGAATGGACTCCAGGTTTGCATTCACCGTGCCAGGCATTTAAAGCTTCCACTCACACATCTGTGGAACGAATTCTATGGTCTCTTCTAACCAAAACATGTCCATATCTCTAGGATTATAAAGTTGGATTCCAAAAAATATAGTATAGTAGTCATGAAAAGAAATACATTTCCTTTCTCTTCTGAGTACATACACACGTGGGGAGTGTGTGTGTGTGTGTATGTGTATATATATATATACACACTTCTTTATATAGCTATAAATAGGTATCAGAAGGTATATGGTATGTATCTATCTATGTATCCCTTTACATTATCTAATTCTCAGCTAGGAGAGACATCTGGCTAAAGAAGTCAAAGTATTATAATTAGTAAAATGAGATAATATAAAAGAAAAATATTTTTAAACAGTTAAAAATATAAAGTATATAAAAAGTAAAAATACATAACTGATGCTTAAGAATTCTTGTACTATTTGGTAAAAAAAATTTTTTAAAAGATGGAACAGAGTAATGCTATTATTATAATTATTATTTTAAACATCACTGTAAAAAATTAACTATACATAATCTCCTATACCAGGCAAAATATTTCAAAAGCTACAAGTGACCAGGATTACGTAATGCCTTTTGAGAATGTACAAGACATTTCAGGCATATATATTTACATTAATTTCTAGAATGTTTAATTAAAAAGAGTTGCCAGACTAAGGACTTGAAATTTTTAAAATATGAATATCCTACCTTAGTGGGGGAGGACCTTTCAGAGAAGGGTGAGGCCCTAGTTTAGCATATCATTGTCTTAAGTAGGAGCCCTTCCACCCTCCCAGCCTTAACAGGAAATGCTTCACAAAGAAGTCTGTATCTTCATCTCAGTACAGCTCCAGACCTTTTCAGTTAATATTTGTATTCCTGCCTTTATAAATGTATTTATCAAAGGTATATCCAACATCTTGGATATTTTGGCAGCAGTAATCTAAACAGACTGACAAGGAGGGCTGCACAGAGGTGTCAGACATGAAAACACTTGAAGACATAAAAATGGGGAATCTTAAGCACCTAAGAACCAAAATTCTCCATCTGGGCAGCAGGTCAAATCCTGGGGTATCAGATAACTCTATCTACCGGCTTCCAGGCCCTGCAAGGGTGGACAGTGGAATCTCACAGACTTTGTCCTCTAAACACAGGAATCTTTTTCCAGGTTAAGTTATCTGCTTTGGACACTTCTGGCGTGGGTGTTGGGGTAATGGGAAACATCACCAATTCATCTGCCAAGTACAGCTGAAAAAAAACTTGGGAATAATCCTCAGAAAATGACACTGTTAATGGGTACAAAAATAGTTAGATAGTAGGAATAAGATTTAGAGTGCAGTAGCACAACAGGGCAACTTTGGCTCACAATAATTTATTGCGTATTTCCAAATAACTAAAGGAGTGGATTTGGAATGTTCCCAACACAGAGAAATGATAAATGTTTGAGGTGATACATATCCCAATTACCCTGATTTGGTCATTACACATCGTATGCTTGTATCAAAATATCATATGTACCCTATAAATATGTACAACTATTATGTACCCATAAAATGTTTTTTAAAAAGAAAGAAAATGACACTTGAGCATTAAAATCCCCTTTAACCCCGAATCCCACATTTCAGTTTGGTCTCCAAAAAAAAACGGCTTATCAGTTTCTCAGCTAAAGAAAAAATACTGACATTGTAATACCCAAATTATACCTTATGTTCTTTCCTTTCAAAAATACAAATTCTCCAGCGAATCCTCTGATCGTTAAGAGGACAGGAGATCACCCTGCCTAGTATTAGAGTATGGCTTTTAAAAAAACAAAAATAAAATGTTATCCTCAGGTATGATAACTTTCAGCCTACTGGATCAGGAACTCGAGGTCTAGCTTAAGTTGGGTATTTAACAGGCTATTGCAATCCTGGAGTCAAATGTGTTTTTCAGTGTAGGTGCTACAAATGTAATCAACACAATCAACGGACACTTGACTAGAAGGAGGCTAAGCAAATGGTTATTTCACTTAAGGTTAGGGGACGCTTAAACCCAAGGAGCTGAGAGCCTGGGAAGAGGACGGGGAAAGGGTTTGACTCCTACAAGTTTGCGTTTCCCCAAGTGGTTAACACAACTCCGAGAAACAAACCCTAAGACCAATACCCTTCACAATCTGTTATTCCCCGTTACTGCATCACCCGTCACCCCAAAACAAAAACACAGCTACTACAGCACAGCTCTTTGGTTACGCAGGAGGCTGGGACCTGCTCCTAGCACACAAAGCGGATGCGGGCGACTAAAGACCACACACGTGGGGGCGTTCGCGGGCGCCCAGACCTGCTGGGAGGCCCACGCCCCCGCCGGGCACAGCTGGTGACCGTCACCTTTGGACAGGCACGTTCCCCCAGGCTCGGGAGAGCGGCGCGGCCCTTCCGATTCAGCCAGCCGCGCAGGGCCCGGCGCCCAGGCGGCTCCGGGCACCTGAGGAGCGCGGCGGGGAAGGGGACGGCACCGGGACCACTCGGGGACAGGGAGGAGCGGAGGAGCGGCGGAGCGCGCAGCCCTCCCGCACGACCCACCTGGATCTGCAGCGGCACGAGGCGCACCTTGCAGCGCTCGCTCACCGCGAAGCCCTTGGGCAAGTCCACGTACTGGCCCCACTCCTCCGCGAAGAGCTGCACCACGAATTTGCGGTGCATGTCGATCTGGTCGCCGTATAGGCTGAGGAACTTCTGGATGAGCAGCTCGTAGCCCGCGCCGTGCGGCACCGACGAGGGCCGCGCGAAGACCGAGAAGCAGAAGAGCACCGGAACCGTGCCCGACGGCGTCCCCGAGCCCGCGCCGCCGCTGCTGGGGAGCGCCAGGACTGCGGGCTCCGCCGCCGCCATGTTCCCCGAGCGTCTGCGAGCTCCGAGGCCGCCGAGGCGCAGACACAGCCGGCCGCCGCGGCCCCGCCTCCCGGCGCCGCCAGCCCGCCCGCCAGCTCGGGAAGGCGAAGGGGCGGGTCCTGGCGGCCGCGGCTGGCGCGCTCCGTTCCCCGCCCAGGCGGAGGGCGGGCCGCGGCGGAGGGCCGGGTGGTGGGGCCGGGGTGCGCGCGCCAGCCAGGGAGCGCCTGCGCCCGCCGTCCCGGGCCGCCCCTTCCAACCTCCTGGGCGGCGGCCCCTTGCCGCCGCCACTCGGACGGCCCGGAGAGCTCCGCGTGGTCTCGCAGACCCGTGACCTGCCTGGGCTGCCCCTGTACTTCTTGCCTCGGGGCCCCAGTTCGCACAGGGGTTTATGGCACCTCTCCCCGTCCGCTGCCCCTCTCCCCGCTCCGCTCGCCTTCGAACGAGCGTTGTTCTCGGGGAGTTTAGGGTTGTTCCTGGGGTCACAGGGCTTCGGGGACGAACATGCTGGGACGAGTTACCTGTTGGCTTTGTGCAGAGGCGTGCAGTCCTCCTTGAGATGGCAGCGGTATCGTAAAACCGATAGGACATGATAGGTACCTTATGAGGAGCAGCAGAATTTAATGCTTCCGTAGAGAGCCAGCCGAGGCTCAAGTTTCGTCATTTTTCAGCCCCATAGAACACATTATCTCTAGTAATGAACTTGAGATCTTGACCTCGCTTTATCTCAACCTAATTTCCGGGAGGACTTGAATTGTGAACTGCAAAAGCATAAAGGAGCTTAAGAGCAAAAATCTGAACTTTATATTCGAACAGAGGATTTCAGTTTTTGAGTGAGTAAAAGGTATCACCGTTGAATAAAACAATGCTCTGCCTTATGCACACTGTAAGGCACTGTATAATTAACTGGATTTAGAAAAGCATACACTACAAAATTTCCTTACCACCGGGTCCTGGGAAGATAAGCCATGAGTCTAAGCATAAAATTAGATTTTAGATATTAGGGATATCCTCTTCTTAATAACAACCTTTAAGGCAGGGTTTCTCAACGGGCACTGTTAACTTTTGGAATGAAAAGTTCTTTCTTGGGGGGGTGAGGGTGGATCTTGTGCATTTGTAGGATGTTCAGTAGCATCCCTGGCCTCTACCTCCACTAGATGCCTAGTAACTGCTCCTCCCCCTAGTCATGACAATCAAATATGTGTCCAGATGTTGCCAAATATCCCCAGGGCACAAGTTTGCCCCAAGTTGAGAACCACACTGCTTTAAATTAATCTAAGACCAGTCTTTGGCCTTTCGGGCTCACTTGTATTGAAGATACTAGAAATAGTCTGGTTTGGGGGTTCTAACAGACTTAAAGAGATTCAATTTCAAACTGTTGTCTGAACCCATCAGACTCAAAATGGTATTTTTACAGACATAACTCCATTTGCAAGGTCTTCCATATGCACAAGGGCTAATTTGTGTTAATAAGTGAAATGTACCTCCTCTAGGCTGACTGATTACAAAAAGCTACCTTTTATGGGTGGACTAATAAAAGTGTTCCTTCCACCCTGATAAGGCCTTCTGGGACAGAGCAGATTGAACATTAGAGATTGGGCTGGATTTAGACACTCTCAACAAGTACGTTTGCATCTAAACAATCTTCTGTGGTGTCCCTGAGTCAACATATTTCATTTCACTGTCAGATGTTTGAATTAGGTTTCTTTCAGTAAGGAAAACAATTTTCATAACCACTGTACTACCTGAGATTGGCCTTCGGCAACCTAATTGAACAGCGCAGTCTCTGTGGTAATAGCACATCAAATAGCATTAATAAAATAGATATTTGATGGACACATTCACATTTATCGAGTGCCAACTGCGTATCAAGCAATGTAGCACTACGCTAGAAAAGGGATGTGAGTGCACATTTCACTGATAAATTACTCTTCTCAGAAATCTAATTATTAGAGAAGTAAATTTTATAAATGTTACTAGAAAGAGTTAATAAGAACTCATAAATGGATAGTCCTATGATAAGTAGACAATAACTATCTTAACTGACAAAATCATTATTATGGATAAAATGCCCCAAATTATCTCATATAGGATTCTCAGTAGCATGACTATTAAAATTAAGCTCTTACTACCAGAATTTAAATTCCAAGAATTCCAAGGAATTCAAGAAGTTATATTATACAGTATTGACTAATACATTAATATGCTACAAATATGCTCCAAATCTTAATGACATGCTCTAAAATTATGTTTTTAAAGTGCCACTCCAATTGCCATGCAGTACAAAAATCAATGTAAATGTAACTGGAGTAAATAGGGGTACAAAAGTCAAATAACAGGCACTATTTTTGATGCATTATAGTTAGATGAAGGGTGATGGCTTATTTCTCACTTTTCCCACTTAACACCAACATTTGACAGCTGATCACTCTCTTTATTTTGAGCCATATTCACTTCATCTTTTGGATACCACTCTCTCTTATTTCTCCTTCTAGCTCATTCCAGGCTTTATATTCTCCTCATTCCTCAAACCTCTATACATTTGAGTACACCAGGGCTCAGTCCTCACACCTATTTACTTAAAGCCCTATGGCTTTAAATACCACCCATGTACCTTTGACTCCTAAATTTATAACATTTAGGACCTGGCCCCTGAACTCCAGACTCATTATACAAGTGCTTGTTCAGTATCTCCACTTGAATATCTAATAGACATCTCTTATTTAACCTGCTCAAACAGAACTCTTGGTCATGCCCCCTCCCCAAACATTTTTCCTCCCTTGTTAATATCCGAGCAAATGGCCACCCCATTTTTGTCACTGAGTACAATAACCATGGGTTTATCCTTTAATTTACTCCCCTTTTTCTCATTGTCCAATCTATCAGCAAGATCTGTTTGGTCAGAACCTAACTCCTCTCGTTCACATCAGTGCAACCACCCAAGCCCAAATCACCATCATCCTTCATCTAACTATAATGCATCATAAATAGTGCCGTTATTTGACTTTCATACCCCTATTTACTCCAGTTACATTTACGTTGACTTTTGTACCCCATGTACCACATGGCAATTGGATTGGCACTTTAAAAGCGTAATTTTAGAGCATGTCACTGCTCTTTTCAAAATCCTTCAATGTATAGAAATAGACCTCAAGAAAATACAGGTGTTGGAATTAAGAGAAAAGAACTTTAAAGAAGTTATTATAAGTATATTCAAGGTCTCAAGGGAAAGGATGGTTATAAGGGTAAGCAGATGGGGAATGTCAACAGAGAAATGGAAATGACAAAAAAAGGAGCCAAAAGTAACTTTTAAAACTAAAAGTGCAATGTCTGGAATGAAAAGCTCACTGGATACTCTAAACATCAGATTATAAATTGTAGAAGAAATAAGTAGTGAAATTGTAAACAGATTAATAGAAGTTACCCAATTTAAAGAACAAAAAGAAATTGAAGAAAGTATGAAGACAGTTTTAGTACCTTGTAAGACAATGTCAAGTGATCTAGCATATGCTTGATTAGAGTCCAAGAGCGAGAGATGAGACAAGAGTGGGACAGGAAGAATATTGGAAGAAATTAATAGCCAAAAATAGCACTTCCTATTAAGTCTTCAGCATGCTCATTTTAATCTCAGAGTCTGCTTTCCAGGGAAACAAACTTGGGACATTTGGTGCCAGGAAGGACCCGAGAAAGCCATTGTGGTTGGAATTTTGGAGTTGGATCACCCACTCTCAGGCTGGTAGTGAATACCACCCCACCAGACAGCCCCCACCCATTGTTAAGACTTTCACCAGAGGTGAACTGGGATTATATACTGGTGGAAAATAATGCCTTACCTGTATCAAGCATTTGAAAAATTTGAGGGAAATACTAGTTAGGCATTGGGTGATAACTGCAAAGCTTGATCGATGCTGTAGATCAAGGTAATAAATAGATAATTAGCAACTAAAAGCTAAGTGTGAAAGTCTCTCCCAATTTCTATAGTGGGAAGACAGAGAAAGCTGAAGAGCAAGACCAGGACTTAATAATAAGAGTAGCAGAGCTCTAAAGAAGGTTAACTCTTTTTAAAAATGTATATTTATTATGGCAAACTCAGGGCTCTGGTTGGGAAATGAAACATGACACAGGGAATGGAATTAATGACACTGCAAATTATGAGTCCCCAGATTCCTCTAATCTGGTCTGTAGATGTGACCTACTCTTTTCTTAATGGCTAGCGATTCTGTCATTTCTTGCAGGCAATGCAGAAGCTTTTCCCCAGCAAGACACGAGCATTCCCAGGATCTTCCCTCACCTTCCTTCCTGGTACCTAGATACATAAGTAGGCTTATTTAATGGCAAAATCTGGCCATAGATAGGCTGGGCCTGATAAGGAAGGAAAGGGACTATATCCTGAAGAAATTACAGAATCTAGCCAGCACTTACCAGCAGGAGCTGAGAGATTATGCATAGCGCTGGATTCTGAGGGTGTACAATCACGGATGTGGAACATAAGTTTATCAGTTAGGAAACACTCTACCAGAATACAGGATTTAACACCCTGGTAAGGCCCTGGGAGATGGTCTGAACACAGTGCATCCAGGGCTGCTCCTAAATGGGCCATAAATTTACATTCTCACCCCAAGGCTATGTTAACTATCCTGCCTTCTGCCATAACATAGTCTGAAGAGACATAAACTAGCTGAGCATCCTGAAGAATGTCACATTCATTCACTATATTAGTAACATCCTGCTAATTGGTCAAGATAAACAAAGAGTGACTCTTCATGGGAGGCCTTGGTAGGACACAAGTATTCCAGAGGGGAGAGATAACCTCTAAGAAGTTTCAAGGGACTTCCACATTAGTAAAAATTTTGGGTCCAAGTGTACTGGGGCATTCTTAGACACCCCCTTAAGTATAGGACAAATTATTGCTTCTTAGGAAAGCACATCTTTAGGACACCTCTTTGGATCACAGAGGCAGCATATAATGCTATGTCTCATTCTGTGTGACGTGAAATGCTGCCAGCTTTGAACGGGGCCTAGAGTAATAGGATTTTGCAGTAGATCCAGGTAGCAGCATAAGCAGCCCTGCCTTTTGGGCCACATAACCTGACAGATCCTATAGCATTGGAAATGCCAGTGATACAAAAAGATGTCATTAGATTTATAGCAAACCCTACTGAAGGAACCACAATGCAGACACCATCAGTTTTGGAACAAGGCCATACCATCTTCAGCAGAAATTTATATTGTTCTGACAGGCCATGAAGTGACCATGCAGATGGCACCACCCATCCTGAGCTGATTTCTTTCAGAGCCGCCAAGACATAAGGTTGAAGCAGGCCCAGCAGAAATCCATAGGAAGATAGAAGTGGTATATCTGGGATCAAGCACAGCCAAGACTGTTCAGAACATGAACTCTACATGATCAGATGACCTAGACACCCATGTTGTCCACTACTATTACACCAGTGCCTCTCCCCCAGGTCACATGGGGGATCCATTATCACTAGTTGATGGTGCAGAATAAGTTTGAGCTTGATTCACAAATGGATTGGCTCAGTATGTTGGTGCAAGTCTTGAAAGGCAGGGATGAGGGGCAACCCTCCCGGTGAGCAAAGCTTTGAGCAGTGAAGCTTTACTCTGTGAAGAAAGAGAAGTTTCCTGAGCTGAACGTAGAAAATATACAAATTCATGCGCAATGACAAATGGCTTGGCCAGCTAGTCAGGTGCTTGGAAGAAGATTGGAAGATCAGGAACAAGGAGGTCTGGGGTAGAGACATATAAATGTACATATGGGAATGAGCACCAAGTGTGACAATCTTTGTAATGCATGGTAATATTCACCAAAGAGGAACCACCATAGGAGAGACACTATTCCACCAGGAAGATAACCAAAATATACAAAGAATTCCTACTAATCAATAATAAAAAGAAAAATAACTCAATTAAAATGGAAGAAAAGACTCAGACACTTTACAAAAGAAGATAAATATTGTCCCACAGACACATGAGAAAGTGTTTAACATCACTAGCTATCAGGACAATGTAAATTTAATCTGCAAAAAGAATACTACTTCACACTCACTAAGACAGTTAAAATTAAAAGACAATGACAACAACTGGAAATAGAACTTTTGTACATTTCAGTGGGTATATAAAATGGAACATCATTTTGGAAAAATTGATGTGACAGCTTTTTACATAGTTAAACACACATCTGTCCTTTCATCATGAATTCTCAATCCTAAGTATTTATGCAAGAGAAATGAAAACATATGTCCACAAAAAGACATATACCCAGTGTTCATGGCAACTCCATTCACAATATCCCCAAACTGGAAATAACCCAAATATCCATGAGATTCAATAATTAAATATGATACATCCACACAGTGGAATAATACACAGAAATAAAAAGAATGATTTTCTAATATATACAACATGGATGAATCTGGAAAAAAAAACATGAAGCTAGACACAAAAGAGTGCATATTGTATGATTCCATTCACATAAAGTTCAAAATAGACAAAATGAATGTCTGGTGATAAAAATCAGAATAATGGTCACCTGTGATGCTATTGGAATGATTGGAAGAGGTCACAGGAGAATTTTCTAGGGTGATGGAAATATTCTATATTTTATCTGTGTACTTATGATCTGTGCATTTTACTGTATGTAAATTTTTACCTTAAAAAGTACAATTCAATATCTTCTCTCTCTGATCCTAATTTCTGCTACTACTCTCTCCATTCCAGCCACACTGACCCCTTCTTGTTCCTCATCCTTTGTACTTGCCACTCTTTCTGCTGAAAACACTCTTCTCCCAGATAGCCACACAGTTTTTGCTCCCTCATTTAGTTTAGGTCTGTGCTCAAATATGTACCTTAAATCAAAGTGGCCCACCCTTACTGCCTTATATAAAATATAAATTACTATAATCTCAATCTATGCCTATTTCCTGCTTCATTTTTCTTCTCCTTAATATTTATCACCATTTGCACACATTATGAAAGCAGAGACTTGTTTGCTTTCTGTATCTGCTGTATCACAGCCTTTAGAACACTGCCTGACACTATAAATATTTGTTGAAGAGTTACACTGAATATATCTTCAAGATAACTATATTGAAAAATCAAACGTATATTCAGTCAAAGGTGATATTATTAGGTGAATTCTTTGTCCACATAGTAAATTAATCCTGGGATAGCTATGATTAGAGGATTACTGGATTTTACCCATCAGGCTCCAAACAAGATTATCTGACTCCATTTGTATTTTCTAAACTTTGCGATAAGGCAGACAAAGAAAACCAAGTATCTAAACAGCTTTTACACTCTTCTCTGTGTGGAACTTTGACAATATCTACAAAGTAAAGGAAGAGTGTCACGATGGAATTTTATACATAGACAGAATGTGGTGCAATCAAGTGATTTGAAGAGCTACTGACACATTTTAGAACCAGAAAAGATGTTATATATCATCTAGTAGATATCATCTAGCAGAAAATTATTGCCAGGAATTTTTTATTATTATTTTATTATATCTTCATCAAAGATCTTACAGTTGATTGCTGGCACATCCAGCTGTGACTATCACTCATCATGTTATTAAAACTCCCATTAATATAAAAGTTAATTTGTTGAATGTTTCATCTATTCATTCAATAAATAAATATGTACACTAAGGATTTTGTGGTGACCAGAAAAGATAATGCCCTTGCTCTTATGGGGTTTACAGTCTCCTGGGGGTCAGTAGACAATAAACATGTAAACAAATAAACGAGATATCCCTAATTAGTAATAAGGCTAAGAAGAAAATGTCATAGAGCACAGCTGGGAGTGATATAGGATGCATGCTAAATTAAATAATTTGTCTGTGATCTACTTTCTTTAGGGGGCAACATTTAAACTGACATCTGAGTGTTAAGAAAGAGCATTCCAGACATAAGGAAGAACAAGTACAGAGACTCTTAGTAACAAGCCTAGTATATCTGAGAAATGGTGTGGTTGGAATATGACGAATTGTATGGTATGAGTTGAGATCAGAGATGTGAGCAATGGCTATGTCATGTAGAGCCTTGATGGCTACATGAAGAATTTCATTTATTCTGAGTGGAATGTTTTAATCAGGGAAATGAAATAAATTATGATTTTAAACATACTTATCTTATTGCTATTTGGAAAATTGCATGTAGGGGGTCAAAAATAGAAGAAGGGAGACCTGCATAGTTAGCAATCACAGTAATCCAGGCAAGAGGTAGTGGGTGGCAGATTACTGTAGGGCAGTGTTTCTCAGCCAGGAGCAATTTTGCCTCAGAGCATAGTTGGCATTGTTTGCAGATATTTTGTGTTGTCACAGTTGGGAACAAGAGTTGCTACTGGAGTCTAATAAGTAGAGGCCAGGGATGGTGCTAAATACCTAACAATGCACAGGACAGATCCCTACAACAAAAAATGATGCGGCCCAAAATGTCAATTATGCCAAGGTTGAGGAACTCTGCTCTAGGCTATTAGTACTATAAATGGAAATTAGTGGAGGAATGTGATATTATTTTAGAGGCAAAAGCAAGAAGAGGACTTTGTAGATACGGGAAATGAGAAAAAGGCAGAAATCCAGAATGACTCCTAGATTTTGTGCTAGAGTATCTGGCAATGCCACGGTGCTATTACTGAGATGAAGAATACAAGGAAAGGAACATGTTGATGTGAAGACCAAGCATTCTATTTTGACCATGTTAAGTTTGAGAGACTAATTAGGCACCAAATTTGATGGTTAGTAGGTAGTTGCAATATGAATCTGGATCTCACAGGAGAGGAAGCTCAATATATAAAGGTAAGAGACCTCAGCACAAAGAAGATACCTAAATCATGAGAACAGATGAGCTCACCTGGAAGAAGATGATAGCTAGAGTAGAAAATGACAGAGAGTTGAGATTGAATAAAGGAGGTAAAGGTAAGAACAAGAGTGAAAAGGAATCAATATTGAGGTAGGAAAAAAATCTGAACACTGGAATCGTGGAATTTAAGAAAAAAAATTACTATTAGATTGAGCCAAATAAAATTGCCTAAATAATTCTAGACCTAGAAAAACATACATTTCTTTTTTTCCAAATTTTTATTTCAAAATATTATAGGGGTACTAACATTTAGGTTACATATATTGCCTTTGCACCGCCTGAGTCAGAGCTACAAGCGTGCCCCTCCCCCAGTCAGTGCGCACCACACCCATTAGGCGTGAATATACCCATCCCCTCCTCCCCGCCCCCACCTGCCTGACACCCAGTACTTGCATATGTGCACATAAGTGTTGATCAATTAGTAACAATTTGATGGTGAGTATATGTGGTGCTTGTTTTTCCATTCTTGTGATACTTCACGTAGGAGGATGGTCTCCAGCTCCATCCAGGATAATACAGGAGGTGTTAGTTCACCACTTTCTTTTTGTGGCTGAGTAGTACTCCATGGTATACATATACCACATTTTATTAATCCACTCGTGTATTGATGGGCACTTGGGTTGTTTCCACATCTTTGCAATTGTTAATTGTGCTGCTATAAACATTCGAGTGCAGATGTCTTTATTATAGAATGTCTTTTTTTCCTCTGGGAAAAAAATCATGGGATTTTTTAGTGGGATTGGTGGATCAATTGGTAGTTTTACTTTTAGTTCTCTGAGGTATCTCCATGTTACTTTGCATAGAGGTTGTACTAGTTTTCAGTCCCATCAACAGTGGATGCGTGTTCCTATCTCTCTGCATCCCCACCAACATTTGTTGTTTTGGGACTTTTTGATAAAAGCCAATCTAACTGGAGTTAAGGGATACCTCATTGTGGTTTTGATTTGCATTTCCCTGATGATTAGAGATGTTGAGCATTTTTTCATATGTTTCTTGGACATTATTCTGTCTTCTTTTGAAAAGTTTCTGTTCATGTCCTTTGCCCACTTTTTAATGGGCTTGTTTGATTTTTTCTTGCTGATTTTCCTGAGTTCTATATAGATTCTAGTTATCAGCTCTTTATCAGATGTGTAGCATGCAAATATTTTCTCCCATTCTGTAGGTTGTCTATTCACTTCTGCACAGCCAAAGAAAAACATATATTTCATATGAATCAAATTAACAGAAAGAAAGAATGGCCAAATATATTTGATGCTGCTGAGAGATCAAGTACGATGAGAATGAGTGTGAAGAATATGGTGACATAAAGGCTCTGGGTGACTTTGACAAGACCAGCTCCAGTGGAATGGAGGGGACAAAAGCCTGGTTTCATTGAGGGCAAAGAGAAAATTGCTAGGGAGAAATGATGCAATTCTTTAGATTGAGGACATGGGTTTAGAAGAGTTTTTTTAAAGACAAAAAAGTGCTAGAAACATTAGATTATCCTTCTATGCTGGTGAGAATTAACCAGAAGAAAAGGGAAAGATTTTTGGTGCATTAGAAGCAAGGATAACTGAAAGAGTACAGTCTTTGTACAAGTAATTTCTGTCTCTCTCTCTCTCTCTCTCTCTCTCTCCTGGATCTTTCTCATCAGGCATGATATTTTTAAGGGAGGAGATAATCAAGTAACTCTTTTCCTCCTCTTTTTCTACAAATGTCAACCCATTTCTCTACTTTACATAGAAAAACTTGAAAACAGTGACTCAACTTCTCTTTCCATTTACCTCTTAACTCACCCCACTCTGGCGTCTGCTCTCCTCAGTCAACTAGAACTGTTCCTGTCACTCACCAAGGATTTCCTTGTTGCCAAATCACATGACCACGTCTATGGCAAAGGACCATGTTTATACACTCCACTTATGAGACTTTTCAAATATATTCTACACATCTCTGGTCACTCTCTACTTTCAAAATCCTGTTATATCATAGCTGCTATTATATTATATTCTGATTTTCCTCCTCACTGACTGTTTTCACCAGCCTTCTTTTTCTAAATTGTTGTTCTTCCATTATCTGCCTTTTAAATGTCAGCATTCACAGCCCTCAGTCCTGAATCCTTTTTTCTTCTTTCTCTGCCACTTCCCCTAAATGATATGATCTACTCCCCTAATTTAATTACTACAACAACCAAATTTATATCTCCAATGCTGACTCCTCCCTGAGCTTTAGACTTCAGCTTCAAACTGCCTACTTGACCTTTCTTCTTGGATGCTTGGATATTTCCAGGCTTTCTCAAACGTATCATGGTCAAAACAGAGCTCTTAATTTTTATCCTACAAACATTTTTCTTCAAAGTCTTCTTCCATGTTAGAAAGTGGCACCACTTTATCCCAATCATCAAGCCAGAAACCTGTGAGTCTTTCTTGGCTTATTCCCCTCTCACATCACAACATTCATTTCATCAGCAAAGTCCATTGCTTCTACCAACCAATTATTCTCAAGTCGTTGATTTTTCTGTACTCATTGCAGCCACCCTAGTTGAAGACCATCCACTCTCACCTAGATTACTGCTACGTGGTTCCCTTGCTTCAGCTCTTGCCTCCCGGTCCATGCTCCAAATAGCAGAGTGAACTACTGAAAACATAAATGAGAATATCTCACTTCTCAGCTTAAAACCTCGTGTTAGCTTCTTACTATATTTAAAATCAAATAAAAATCTCTTTCCTTATCTTGGCCTGACAGGTCTTACCAGGTCTGACTTCTGCTTTTCCTCTCCTCTCTCATCTTTCTATTCTGAACTCATACTGCTGCAGCCACACTAGATTCTCTAAGAATTTTCCTGCTTCAAAGCCTTGTACGTACTCTGCTTGTAATGCTGTTTCCCAAAAATTTCCCATGCTGGCTCCTTCTCATCTTCAGGTCTATCTAGAGTAGATTCCCCTAACCAAACCTCCTTCTCTTATATTATTGTCTTTATTTTTTTCTTAGCATTTGCCATTCAGTATTCCTCTTTTTCACAAGTTTATTTATATAGTGTACATACTACATGAAGGCAGAGACTTTGTTCAACTCATTCATCAGAGTATGCCATAGCACAGTGCCTATCAAATAACACAAACTCAATATGTACTTGTTGCACAAATCAATGAACATCTAAACTTAACTGACTTGTTTTTCTCCTTCACAATTTTTTCATCCTCTGGTTGAGTAATTTGAAGTCATTTCCCAAAGACAATTTAATATACAGTTGACCCTTGAACAATGTGGGGGGTAGGGGCATCTAGCCCCCCCCAGTAAAAAATATGCATATAACTTTTGATTCCTCAAAACCTTAACTGCTAATAGCCTACTGTTGACCAGAAGCCTTGCCAATAACATAAACAGTCGATTAATACATATTTTTTGTTACGTGCATTATAAATATTCTTACAATAAAGTAAACTAGAGAAAATAAAATATTACTAAGAAAATCATAAGGAAGAGAAAATACATTTACAGTACTGTACTGTATTTATCCATACCATAAGTTTATGTCGTCTGTACACAAGATGAATCATCCGTCTGAAATGGCAGGCAACTGCAGCTGCAGACCTCAATCTACAGTACATATCAATCAATTCAGCTTTTTATTGTACTGTCATGACTTTCTTTGCTTCTTGGGAGCACTTCCAGCATCACTAGTTGCACTTTGTGTGGATCCCATGGTGTTATTCAAGGTTTATAGTATTGCACTAAACAGGATGAAAAATACAGGAGATCCACCAGAGATCACTTTTCACTGCCATATGCAATTTACTGGGGAGATAAACTGTTCATGTGGAGATGATTATTGTTTTAAGCTGATACTTGTAACATTTGAGTTCACTGCAATAGCAACAGGAGGTGGCTATGAAATTATTACAGTAGGACAGTATGTACTACAGTTAATTGTATGCAGTTATGATTTAATACTCCATCTTTATGTTTGTTTACATTTCTCTCTACTGTGAATGGCACCATGTACGGTCTGTAAATGTTCGTGGGCGTAAGTTTTGATAATAGATTTGTGTATTTTTATGGTAGTAAATGATATGATATGTAGTATCTACATATATTTTATGTATTCATGATATACCTAATATTTTCTTAATTTTTGTGATATTTCTAGGCTATGGGGTTATCTGCAAGTTTTTTCAAATCTCCAAATATTTTCCAATATATTTATTGAAAAAAATCCTCATGTAAGTGGAGTTCAAACCCACGTTTTTCTTTTTTTTGAGACAGAGTCTCACCGTGTCTCCTGGGATAGAGTGCCATGGCATCAGCCTAGCTCACAGCAACCTCAAACTCCTGGGCTCAAGTGATCTTCCTGCCTCAGCTTCCCAAGTAGCTGGGACTACAGATGCGCACCACCATGCCCAGCTAATTTTTTCTATTTTTAGTAGGAACAACATCTCACTCTTGCTCAATCTGGTCTCAAACTTCTAGCTCAAGCAATCCTCCTGCCTTGGCCTCCCAGAGTTGCTAGGTTTACAGGCGTGAGCCACTGCACCCAACCTCCCAAACCCATGTTTTGCAAGGGTCAACTACAGTTACATCTTAGTGTGCTCCAGGGACCCTAAACCTAAACTACTGTATTGACAATCTGAATTTATTTATATATATTGTATCAATTACAAATTATTTTACTTGCAAGAAACAGAATGTCTTAAAAATAGGAGTTTATATTTTCCATATCACTAGAAGTCCAGAAGAGGGTGGTGGCTGCAGTGGGGTCATGGTCTAAAATTGGCATCTCTCTAATTCTACAAATCTTTCCTCTCATGGTTTCATGGCAGCTGCTCAAGTTCCAAGCATCACACAATTGTATTCAGAGGCTGGAAGCAAGAGCAGCACAAGGGAGAGGAATGTTCTCTCCTGCACTTGCCATTACTGAAGAGAAAATATCTTTTCCAGAAGCCTCTCAGCAAACTTCTCCTGGCATGTCCATTAGCCACAAGTGGGTCACATGCCCACCTTGAAACTCAAAAGTAGGTGTTTTGTTACCAAGGAGGAAATGGCTTCTATGTGGAAAACAAAGAATAAGGACTATAAACTATCAACTAGTTTAGCCTAATCGGACCTTCCCTTTTTGGCTTTGCTTAGTGAAGGCAGCACATGGCAATTGCCCCAGTTTCCATTCCATTACCCTACCCGCAATCTTGGCATGTCTTTCAACACGTGAACATTGTGATTGAAGCAGACAGGAAGGCCTAGTGCTTTCTCCACTAAGGTGATATATTTTTGGCTTTTCTACATAGGCTTTGTGGCCATTTTATACTGTCAATTCTGTCATTTCCATTAAATTTTAAAATCTAGCTATGATTTAAGTGACTTCTCATAACCTGCTTTCTGGAGTCTAAACTTAGCAAAAATAGGATTTCTATAATTAATATTGCTTTGATGCCAGTATCTACTATCAAAGGCAGGGTTTTTTTTTCCAATTTAAGTTTATTAAAAATTGATTGGAATATCTTGATCTCCTACTACTTTTCTTTTCAGGAACAACCACTCCAACCCTAATGTGTTACCCCCAAACATTGTGCTACTAGATTTTTAAGCTTTAAAGAAAACAATCTTTGGGGCTAAAACAAACAAATGAAAAACCTAATGGGACTTTTTATGCACAAATTTTGTAGTTTCCCTTAACTTTGTAAATCAATTGTCTACTTTACCCTCCAGAATTCTGAACAAATTAGTGCTTCGGTGTCACCTTTTTTTGGGATACTCTATTGAATATTTAGTGCTAATCAGGCCCAAGACTAAGCACTTTACATGTATTTTTTAATTTGATTTATACAATTATCAATGAGGCAATGTTGTCTTCCCTCCACTCTCCCAACCCCCACAATAGTTTACAAAGAATGCTGAGTCTCAGAGAGGCGAAATGGCCTACTTGGGGTTATGTAACTTGTACTTGGAGAGTAGGGACTCAGCAGGGAGTCAGTTTAAAATGGAGTCCAAAGGTTCTTTGGACTCTTAAATAGTAGATCACCTTTCTCTTGCATGCATTTCTTATCATTCTTTGGGAACCAAATTTTAGCTGCAGATACTTCTTACAGGCACTATTTTCAAGGCTTTGACCAATACCTCAAATACCCTTCCAGGTGATTTTGCTGCCTGGAATATAAATAGGTCATCTTAATTAAGCAGAAGGAGAAGGCTTTGGAGGCTGGATGCTGCCTCCTTCTATAGCTACACAGGCCTCTCTACCCTCTTACAGCTGATTAAAAGGTCTACTACTGGCAGAGAGTGGACTGCCAAATGGCATGTTCTCTTCACTTCCCTCATCAGAATAACCTTCTATCCGGAACTCTTTTCTATAATCAGGCAGATACAAGTTCCCTGAAAATATACAGTTAATAGGCTTTGAGCTGTCCTAGTTCTTAGTACTTTAGAGTGTGAACTTCTGGCCATTTTCTTGTAATACTAATAGCAAACAATAGCAAACCCTTTTATAATGCTTAGGATGTTACAGGTATGCATCTAAGTATTTGTATTAGTTTCCTGCGGCTGCTGTAACAAATTACCACAAACTAAGTGACTTAAAACAACAGAAATTTATTCTCTCACCGTTCTAGAGGTCAGAAGTCCCAAATCAATACCACTGGGTCAAAATTAAGATGTAGAGGTGTGCTCCTCTGGAGGTGCTCAAGGTGAGTCCATTTCTTGCCTCTTCCAGCTTCTCATGGCTGCAGGCATTCCTTGGCTTGAGGTCACATCACCACCTGTCTCTGTGTCCATCTTCACACCACCTTCTTGTTTATCTGTATGTGGTCAAACCTCCCTCTGCCTCCCTCTTGTATGGATACCTGTGATTGTGTTTAGGGCCCACCTGGTCTATCACCCTATCTCAAGATCCTTAACTTAGTCACATCTTCAAAGACCCTTTTTATCACATAAAGTAACATTTATAGGTCCAAGGGATTAGGAACAGATATTTTTGGGAGCCATAAATCAGCCTGCTACAGTCTTTTATACCTATAACTCACTTAACCACACAGCCATTGAGTTAAGTATTGTGATTATCATCATTTACTGATGAAAAAACCGAGGGATGCAAAGGTTATACAACTTACTCAAGCCACTAAGTGGCAGAGTCTGGATTTGAACCCAGGAAATTTGTGACCTTTAAAAACTAGCTGCCACCAGAAGTAAATGAAAAACCAATTCATGTAGAAGAATTTCCCAGAAACAGTGTGCCAAGCTGGAAGTCAAATAAAAAGAGGTTTCTCCTTTAAAGGTGGTCCTCCTAGGTTATAGAATTTTCCCACTTTCTCATATTTGGCAGGACTCCTTGTTCCATTGTATGCTTTATCATCTTATACATATACAATCACTTGAAGTACAGGGTTTTCAGAGTAATATGAGAAACATGTGCTGTATAAACTGTATGCAGTTGAGGTATTTGCTAAACTAGTGGACTTTTAACCAATCCATTAAAAGAACATCATATTGGAGTTGGCAATAAGCAGTACCTAAGCTTTTGAAGATACTCCTTATCATTTTTTACTTTTAAACACAGGCCCTTCTAGAACAACTTGCTAGACTCCTGTACCCACAATACTCCAACCTACTTACTTATAGCTTCTTCTGCAACCTCTAGATCCTAGGAAAGAGTTTTCTAAACTGAACATCTGTGGCATCAAAGTTGTCAAACTCCTAGCAGACAACTCCATGATCTTTAATCTGAGGAGCCCTAAAGATTTCCCCTTGAAATTTCTGACCTGCTTTTTGCTCAGGTTCAGCAGCCCATTTCTGTGTGCATGTTTTGGGGATCTTTTTCTGACAGCTCTGTATTTATATCCTTTCCCAGGTCTACATTCTTTATAGCTCCCTTTTAACCAATTCATTCTGTTTTTCTCCCCCATATAGTCAGAATTTCACCAAAACAATTTTCAAAGTTCTTCATATTACCACATGAAGGTCACATCTTACTTCCATATGCATCTCATTCTCTCTTAAACCAAACTAGCACGATAGCTCACATGCACCTCCGTATGTAGCCTTAAGCTGTCCCACCAGTGCTGAGACACCACAGGTATTGCTATTTACAAAACCCTGCAAAAATATATTCAAAGAATAATACAATATCAAATAATAAAAACATTTAAAAAAGTATTATGTGTTGGTAGATGGAATAAGACAGCCCCTCATATATTTCTGGTGAGTATGTAAATTAATACAATCTTTTAAAAAGGCAACTTGACATCATGCATCAAGAACCTTTAAAATATTCATACTATTTAATTATGAATTCTATTGTGTTAGTCAGGGTTGGTTAAGGTGCTGTGACTGATAAACCCAAACATGTACATTGGTTTAAACACAATAGAAGTGTATTTCTTGCTAATTTAACAACCCTGGTTGGGTAACTTTCCTCGACAAGGTGATTCAGAGGCCAGGCTTCTTCCTTCTAAGGCTTTGCTACCCACTGTGTCCCACTCATCATCTGCAACTGGCAAACAGGAGAGGCAAGAGAGCATGGGGGAAGATATAATCACATCAACCTTTAATCCAGAAGTAATACCTATCACTTCTCCTCACACTGCATTGGTGAAAATTCATCATACACCTACCTGTAAGAGAGACTGAGAATGTGGTTGAGGAATGTGTCCTAAAACAACAGAAACTGAGCTTTTGCTGATTACCTAATAATCTCTGCCATATAGAACTTTCAAAAGAAAAAAGACTGAATATTATACCAAAAACATGGTACAGAGATAATAGGAGCCTGTATTGAGAGCACTCAAGCTTCAGGGACAGATAGACTCATGTTTGAATGCTGTCTCTGGCTGTCACAAACTGGGGCTCTTAGCCAAGTTACAAACTGTCTCATCTTATAGTTCAGAGAATCATTTCTCAAGGGGATTTAGTGAAGATTAAATGAAACGTTGTATTTAAAGCACTTACTAAATTACCTGTTACAAAGTAATCATTTAATAAATGGTTACTATTATTATTGCTATTTCAAAGTTTTATATACAAATATATCTATCACAGTTATTCCTGTTGAATGGCAATATCTAAATATATCAATAAGTTAATCATGGCACAGGCATTCAGTAGAATGCAGTCATTTAAAAGTTATTATTGCAAAGTCTACATAATACTATGGGGAAATGTTTATAAAATATTATAAATTTAAAAAGCAGGAGACATTCATAAAGACTATAAATTTAACTAGGTTAAAACAAAAATTTAATCACTATTATCTATGACATTTCACTTTTTTGTTTTGACTTTTTATATTTTTGAATTTTTAGTAACTATTTTACTGTTTTTCTCTTTGGGTTTTCTGTTCTGTTACCTAAAACTTCTTCTGATTAATAAAATATTACAGATATTGTAATATCTGTAATATTACAGATATTACAATCTGTACAGATTGAAATTCCTTTTATAACCCCACCTGATACCCCTCCCTTTATCCCAGAGAAAACCATTTTTTTGAGTTTGTGTATATCCTTCCTGATCAGGTATTTTATTCTATCAATGCAAATATGTTTGCATGAAATATGATTATTTAGAATTCTTAAAATTATATGAATGATATCCAACTTTGATTTTTTCTATGAAATATTACATGTCTCATATATATCCACATTGATTCTATAGATCTAGTTCATTTATTTTAACAGTTCCGTAGTATTTTATTGAATGAATGTAATCCAATCCATTAATTCTTCACCATAGTTTCCAATCGTTTGCTCTTTCAAAGAAATTTTGCAATGAATATTTCTTTTATATATCTCCTTCCTTGTAAACATATGCAATAGATTCCTTAGAGTTTATTATCAGAAGTGAAATTTCTAGGTCATAGGATATGATAATACTGAGGTTAATATAATGTTTCCAAATCACTCTCTTACTGAGTTTATATTCCACTAAAAATATATGATGTCCAATTTTCCATATCTTTTTGCCAATGCTTTAAAATGTTCCACCCTCCCCCCCTTTTTCTTTTGCCAGTCCTGTGGTATTTAATGATATCTCTCTATGGTTTTAATTTTCCTTTCACCAATTATGAGGTTAAACATTTCATGTGTTTATTGGACATTTAGATTTCATCTTATATTAACTGTTTAATTCTTTGATATTTGTGTTTATCTTTTACTTATTTATTTCCAGGGTTCTCTCTCTATATATTCTCAAAACTAAACTCATTTAAAGATATAAACATCTCGAGTGTCATTGTCCATTTTGTGGCCTGATGTATTGCTTAACAACTAAAGTAACAAATCAAAGTCATATGCAATAACTCTCGTGGGAAATTATAATTTTCCAGTTGTTTTTATTGTGATTAATACATGTGGTTTCCTAAAGGGATTTCTGAGGACAAATGTATATTCCACACAGATCAAAGAAAGACAAGCCACTAAACCTCTTGCAATTCACCTTCCCTGCAGCTAAAGACAACAAAATCTAAACATGTTGCCAACTGTCAAGAATTTTTGTGCTGCTCATCCAAGCTTAAATATCTGCTAATTTAGATAATGGCTATAGTCCATCAGTTAATAGTATTCACAACAAAAACATATGGCCAGTACTTGGAAAGCCAGTCATTAGCTGATGTGAGTCATTTCCAGATGACATTGAGATAATTCATGTTGTCAGTATGAATTATTTTTGAGCAGTATGACATCTACCAGGGTTGACCCTAAGAATAGATGTTGGTGGCTACTTATGTGCTGACTATTAAGGTGCTCTAGAAAAGCCTACTCACCCATCATGCATTATGAAACAAGCACTAAAGCTTGAGGGAGACAGGGAAGAGGTGAATGAAAAAGATGGAAAGAGTCAAAAAACACTAGAGTTTGAGCAAATTAAAGTCTGCGTTAGTCAAAAGAGATGCTAAGTTATATTGCAATAAAATATAATCACTAATAATAATGGCTTAACCCAACAAAAATTTTTTGTTGCTTACATTATGTGGTCTACATCCAATGTAGTCACTCAAGGATATAGACACTTCCTTGATCACCGGAACTTCCTCCCCAAATTGGTATACAGTTGACCTTTGAACAATGCAGGGATTAGGGATGCCAACCCCTGTCTGGTCCAAAATTCATGTATCACTTTTGGCTCCCCAAAAACTTTACTACTGCTGACTGGAAGCCTTACCCACAACATAGTTGATTGACCCAAACTTTCTATGTTATATAAGTATTATATACTATATTCTTACAATAAAGTAAGCTGGAGGAAAAATATTAAGAAAATCCTAACAAAAAGAAAATATATTTACTATTTATTAAGTTAAAGTGGATTATCCTAAAGGTCTTCATCCTCTGTCTTCACACTGAATAGGATGAGGAGGCGGAGGAAGAGGAGGGGCTGGTCTTGCTATCTCAGGTGGCAGAAGTGGAAGAAATCTGCATATAAGTGGGCTGGCGCAGTTCAAACTCATGTTGTTCAAAGGTCAACTGTACATCATTTCTGATCACATGTGATTGTCTAAGGCAAGTCTCATGGCCACCTATAACTTCAAGGGGAACTGATGTGCCATCCACGATATGCCTGGAAAGAGGTGAACTGGACATATTTGGTAAATGGCACAATGACTACCAAAGATTACCATTCTGGTTACTAGATATTGGTTCAATTGGTTCACACTCTGTCCCACACACAGAATACACCTTTGACTACAGCAAATAAGACAACTCTACAAACACTCAGTCATGGCTTTAAGCCAATGAGCAGGATCAGGAGGCTAACTGGCATTTCATTCAACCCAATCTAGGCCTACAGTGATACCTGGAAAAGACAGACACAAGGAGCTCCCCCTACTCAGTACTTTGCCAAATATGATGAAGTTAAAACCCCATGCAGCATATAGAGACAGATAGGCACTAGGATATGACACAGTTTACTTTTATCCCAGGCTTGTCTTTCAGTTTCTAGAGCTGCAAAATTAAATTCCCTTGGGGGTTGACTAATTTTAACTCTAGGACTACTTTAGCAAATGCATTTCTTATCTGTTTTCACTTCATTTTCTTCCCGCCTGTGCGATTGGCAGCCCCTGAGCTCATTTGGAGTGAAGTCTAGTATTTGTGCTTCTGGAATCTAGTTTGTTTTGTTTCAACTGAGCCTTCCCCTTACAGAAGATACATCTATAAAAAGAAAGGGGGCGTTTTTTATAAATATAAAAAACATTGTTTGAAGGAAAATACACCACAACTGTTTTCAATAACTGATGACACAATTGATTGAAAAATAAATTCTAAATGAGAGAGCATGGGGGTATCTTTTAATATATAGATTATACTTCAAGAGGAATAAGATCAGGAAATAGTGAAACCGTCTAGGAGAAAGTATAGAATGCTACACACCAAAAGGAATAAGCACTTGAAAAGAAAAAAGCATGAGGAACTTTTAAACGAAGCAAGTAAAGGAGGCTTCCCCCTGGTATCAGACTATGGTCTGGACACAAGCAGTGTGGACACCATCTGGGGGCTGGTTGGGTCCTGAAACTTACAGAATCAGAGCCTGAATTTTAACAGCATCATCTGGTGAACTGTGTATTAATGTTTGCACCCATCTAGATTGCAGTTATTGAAAGTTACTAAAAAATAAAAATAATAATTGTTCATATAATCTTGCCTTCTGGAAGCAGCACCCAATACAGTGCCTGACAAGTAACTGGTTATCAGTAACTAGTTATTATTAAAATCAAACTACCCCTTTTGTACTGAAAATAATGTGCAATGTTACTGCTGAGAAAAAGTTTATGCAGATGGCAAAGCAATAAATATAAAACATGAAAAACCAAATTTTAGTAGAGAAATGCCTTACCATTTATATATTTACATATTTCCGTGCATGTACACATATGAAGTCATGTACACAGATATATAAAATGTAATATAAATATGATATATAACCTTTGTCATGTAAGAATCTTTATACAATAAAGGATACTAAGACAAAGAAAAGTTATCAAGGGTTACAAAACTTTGTAATATGTAAATATGTAAATGAAATGAATTACATATGAATTACATATGAAATATGTAAATATATAAATGGTAAGGCATTTCTCTACTAAAATTTGGTTTTTCATGTTTTATATTTATTGCTTTGCCATCTACATAAACTTTTTCTCAGCAGTAACATTGCACATTATTTTCAGTACAAAAGGGGTAGTTTGATTTTAATAATAACTAGTTACTGATAAGTGGTGGAATGTGGAATAGAATTCATTTCCCCTGACCATGGTCTTACATTATGTCTAATAACTTTGAGACTTAAATATTTTTATTAAGATTAATTACAGTATATTCCATGATAAATTTCAAATAAGAATCATGGCATGAGATTTATACACATGTTCTGGAATTTTAAAATGAAAACAATTTTTATCTTGTAATTAAATATGTTTCATAATTTATAATAATATATTTTAAAGGTTTTATGTTGTTGTATCATTATAGACTTACTCTGCCAGTTTCCAAAATAGGGAAATAATTAATGTAAATGTTAAGGTTTTAACTGAGAAAAATTTTAATTTCACTGAAGGTTATTATGAAGTTTTAAACCTGAAAGCTTTTCTCATGCTTGACTGGTGTTAATCTATTAAATTTTTGTAATAGAAACAATAAAACATATAAAATGTTAAAAACTATTTTATTGAATAAATATTTCTCATGTATCATTCACTTGTGCCATACTTTTTTGCACCCATAAAAGATAAGCCATCTTTAGTTATCATTTTTTTCTTTAAAATATTAATATTTAAGCACCAAATATCGCTATACAAAAATTATATCTTATTATTTATATCTATGAAAACTTTAAAAATAGAGAATGTAGAAAAATCAAAACATATTTATGTTAAAATAAAAGAAATTAAAATTTTATGAATATCATGATTACAATACGAAAATATTTGTGCACAGAGAGGAAAATGCAGAAATAAGAAGGCTATTTCACTAACATAAGGTTATACACTTTTGTTATTCTAGACATTTAGTTAAGGTTATGTATTCTTTTCAACAAAAAGTGAGCTCCCTCTGTCTCTCTCTCTTTTTATACATATATGTGTATATATTAATATTTATACACACACACACCCCAACACACACAGGACAAATGCTTCCTAATACGCTGTGGCTTGAACTTTCATCTTTTTAATTATAAATTTAGGTAAACATAAGAGCTTAATTTTAATTGAATTAGAGATATTAATCTTTTCCTTCATAGCTAGTGTTTTGCTTCTGTTTAAAAATTTTCATATCCTTAGTTCATAAAGATATTATTGTCTTATCAAAGAACTTTACTGTTTTGATATTCATGTTTAGATTTGCAATCAATTTGTAATTAATTTTTATTTATGGCATGGTGTTGAAACATGTTTCATTATTCTTCCATATAAACATCCAATTTTACCAGCATAATATTTTGCAATCAATGTCATTTTTCCCAACATACTCCAGTGCTATTGTTTTCACAAGTCAGAGGTCCACATGCACCCAGGTATGTTTCTGGGTTTCCTAGTCTCATTCTTGTTCTATTTTTCTCTCTTTGCAGCACTATGACAATATCCTAATTATTTTGGCTGTGTAATAAGTCTTTACTTGCAGATTGAATTTACTTAATAGTTGGGAGAATATTCAGACTTACTATTTCTTTTTGTATTAGTTTAAGTAAGTTATATTTTTCTAGAAGTTCTAACATGCATTTAACTGATGTCCCAAGAGGGAAAAAAGAGATACTGAGATAGAGGAATAGTTGAAATTATAACAGCTAAGAATTTCCCAAAACCGATGAAAGACTTCAATCCATAGATTTAAGAAACTCAATCTTTGATCAAGAGATAAAATTTATGCCTGAGGAAGATAAATGGGAAGAAAGTAAAAGAAACTGGTACTCACCATCAAATTGGTACTGACTGATCAACACTTACATCACACATGGCAATAATATTCATCAGGGGGTGGGCAGGTGGGAGGAGGGTGGAGGGGATGGGAAAACTCTCACTGAATGGATGCGGGGAGCACAGTTTGGGAGATGACCACGATTGTAGCTCTGACACGGGCAGTGCATGGGCATGATATATAGCCAAAGTGTTGTACCCCCATAATATTCTCAAATAAAAAAATAAATTTAAAAAAAAAAAAGAAATCACAAAAGTAGGAAAAGGAACAACAAAGAGGCAGGATATATGGAATGTGAGCAGCAAGATTATAGTCTTTAACACAAACATTGATACTAGCATAAACTCAAACACTAGTTACATTAAATGTAAATGGACTAAGTGCTAGAATTGGGATTTTTTAGAAGCTTTCAAATGATTCAAAGATATTCTACAGTCTGTGCAAGAGCCAATTCATTTTCAGTTCACCCTTGTTCCTAAAATGTAATCTTTTGAACCCTAATCTAAAGCATTGTGTATTTATAAGGGTCCCCACCACTGGTGGGCTCTGGAGTTTAACTTTTGCTTCACATCTAAAAATTCTTTCAACAAAGATCCCTGGACAAAATCAGCCCCAAATGCCATTTTCTGCATTTCTGTCTTCTTATCTAGTAATTCTTTACTACCCTGTTAAGAACACAATCACTTCAAGTAAATTTTTTACAACATATTTTTTGCAAGTTTTCTAGTTTTTCTGAGTGGTAAGATTGGTGCTAATTACTAATTTGCTGCCACCAGTTAAGGGAATTCCTCTCATTGTTTTTAAACATGGCATAAGAGCTATCATTTTACCTCTTTCTAATCTAGTTAAAATAGTTTCTCCAATTCTTAAACTTCCAAAAATAAGAGTATAAATCTTACACTTAATAAAACAGTGTAAAAATCTTATTAAAAGTCAAAGAATCTCTGACTTCAATCATTGTATTATATTTAATATTTATAAGTCAAAGGTTTAACAGATTCATTCTAAGCATTTCCCCAGTACTCAATTCCATCGATGTTAAAATGGTAATACATCTTATACATATAAAGATATTTAACATCAACTTCTTTAACTTAGCCAACCCTAAGGAAAAACATAGTAGTAATAGATATAATATCAGGGATATGTAGCAAGTGGACTCCAAATATTTATAATCTGGAATATGCAAGAGAGAAGCACCAAGAAGCTGAAAGGAAGGGCAGAAAGAAAGGTGGATATGTACAATAGACAAATTCCACTTTTCTCAATTTTCCTAAGATTGACTATGGTCCCTTGGATCTGATCTAGAATAGCTGGCAGTACTCCTAGTATGCAAATAATGTTGAATTGGAGGCTCATGTGAATATTCCTCCCATCTCAGTTTCATAGTTGTTATGCTTGATTATTCTTGATAATGAAAACAAAGCCAGATGCTAACGAGCATATGAGACAGCTATCAGAACTTAAATGAGAGTAAGTCTTAAATAACTCAAAGGTTTTAGTTGCTTTTCTTAGTGTGGGTAAAAAATGTGTAGTCAAAGATGAGACAGGGATTCAGTTACTTTATTTTGATACCTCAAGCTTTGCTTAATGTAATTTTGTTTGAAAACTACTTACAGAATAGGAACAATTTCCTGGTAAAAACAAAGTCCCTGATGATGGTTGAATAATGAGTATAAATTAGCCAGGGAGTGAAGGGTGTTGAGGAAGGGTAATCAATGAAGGGAGATAATTAACAGATGTATTTAAAGGTCTTATCATGTAAGACGCAAAGAAACAGTTTCTGGCTTGAGTGATTAGGTGAATGGATACTGATGACATTTGCTGTGATCAGAGAGACAATAGGCTAAAATCTGGAGATATATCAATGTTTAAGAAATGAAAAAGAGGGGTCAAGGACTTTGAGATAAAATAGAGGAGAACCAAGAGAATGTACTAACTGAGAAGTCAAGAGATAAGAGAGTTTCAAAAAAAAATAAGTACTCAAAGATATCAAATATAGTCTGTGAATCTAAACAGAAAATACTATAAAGCCATTGGAATTAACAATATGTTGATCATTAGGAATATCTGGAGAGCAATTTTAACATCATTATGGAATCAAAAATAAGATTTCAGTGAGTTAAAATGCAAAGGAAGTAAGGAAATAGAAATAGCCAGTGCATATGAATGAATTCAATTATGATTTTCAAGAATCCTGGCTATAATGAGATGGGATGGTAGCCATAAAGAGATTCAAAGTCGAGGGAGGGCCTTTTTTTGTTTGTTTGTTTTCTTCCGAAGGAGCTAAACTTAGAGACTGAGGTAGACCAAGGGGACTGGTAGGATAAATATAGGAGAAAAAGTTCATAACTGATAGAGAAAATACCAAGAGAGAAAGAGGAATCTTGATGGAAAGTAATGGGAAGTGGTTGGCCGTAAAACTATAGGACAATTTTAACAACAAAGGTAGGCAAAGATTGTTTAATAAAGGTACACATGTGAAAATGTTTGTAGAAGGTTAGCTATGTAGATGAGGCACTTTCAGACCCTAAAATATGCAAAATACATTGATTAAGCTGTGGGTAAAAGCTCAAAGTTGATTTTTAATACAAATGTTACAAATAAGAGAAATAAGATAATTATTAATAGTCATCCACATAATGAAGACTCAAAATAAGAGAATTTATATTGTTAACAAATCCAACAAGATTTTAAGAAAAGAATATTATATGCAAGACTGAGCTTGAATTATGACTACGGGAAGGAAAGGAGTTGCTGATGTTCCACAATGGCTATATTCTTATCAGTAAGACTGCCCTTAGACTTCAAGGATATCCACCCTCTCACACAAAGCAATTCCTAGTGGTCAGGGTAGGGTGAATATTTGAGAAGGCAGAAGTCAAAAAGGAGGACATTCCAAAAAGTGTGATATGAAATAATAGCTGAGAAAAGGGGGTTTGAGGCAATCACTACAGTTCATTGCACCTGATAATCTCACCTGTTTACATTGGCCTTTGGAATTTAGATAGAAATCACACATCCTTGTTTGCATGGTTTATACCTGTCCCAGCATCCTAGCCCATTACTTGTCATATGGTGATCCTAGATTTTGGCATATCTGATTGAACTTTAAACTAAGAAAGGCCATGTGGAATTTAGTGAATATGTTGACTTAGGATAGCTAAGACATTTTTTAATTAGAGTACTGTGTCCATTGGTGTTTACTTTAAATCACTCCCAGCCAATGCATTTTGTTTTAATCTAATTTGACTTTAATGACTTTTATAAACTTAGTTGTTCAGACTACAGTAAATTAGCTAAGGCTGAACTATTGACCTGATGATAAAAAATGTAATGACAGGGAAAATGCCTAAGAGGCTCATAAACCCCGTGGAAGCTTTATCACAGCCTCCTAGTGATCTCTAGGTTAAGAGCCTGTGCCCTAGAAAGAAATAATTAGTTGCAGTCACAAATGAGTAGGAAACAATTATATTAGTTTTTTTAAAGGAGAAAAAAAGAAAAAAAATCAAATTAATTTATCTTTTTTCTGTTAATTTGCTTTGCCTTCCTTCTTTTCTCCCTCTGTCTCCCTCCCACTCTTGGAAAAGTAACTTTTAATTTGAGTATTGTTTCATGAATACAAAATTAATGCAAAATGCTCTATAGGCAGATAGGGAGATCACTGGTTCTCAAATTTTGGCTTTAGAAATGCCTGAAGGGCTTGTTAATACAGATTTTTGAGCCTTGCCCCCAGAGTTTCTGTTCCATGAGATCTGGAATGGAGCCTCCAGAATTGCACTTCTAACAAGTTCCCAGGTGATGCTGATGCTACTGCTCCAGGACCACACCTGAGAACCACCACCTAGCTATAGATAGCTGTTCAAAATGCCTTCTCCCTTGTATTGTACTTGAGAACTGATTCCTTTTTCCCCTACCACATTGCTTCCTAGATTCAGTGAAAATTCAGGCCTGCATTAAAATCCTAGATCAGCACTGGGGGCCTACTCCACCCTGTGGGCCCACTATGCCCTATACGTGTGCCACACCCCACAGGTACCTTGCCCTGCCTGTGCACGTGGCACTTTGACTACCCAGGTCTATGCATATGTATGTGGTGCCAAGCAGAACTCCTCAGTTCCACACACACACCCCATCGTGTAGGTTAGCCCTGCCTTGTGTGTGTGACCTGCACCATGGGCCTTCCCTACCACAGCAGCCCTGTGAAAACCACAGGAGAATGGGGGAGATGCAGCAGAGCAGCATTGTTAAAGGTTCACATTGCATTTGCCTCTCTCCTGCCTGTTGAAGCTTCCAGAGTAGGACCCAAGCAACCCATCCAGGGACCCATCCCTATCTTCACTGAGTAACAGCGGTCCCAGCAGAGGAAAACAGGTATACTGTATCTGCTATCTGTTTTGAGCTGAGAGAAGAGGCTCCAGATGAGAAGGAACCAGCACAAAAACTCTGGCAACATAAAAAAACAGGCTGTCTTCACACCCCCAAGGATCACAATAGTTCTTCAGTAATGAACTCCAACCAAAACAAAATTGTTGAAATGACAGATATGGAATTCAGATTATGGGTGGCAAGTAAGATGAATGGAATTGAGGAGATGGTAGAAAACTATCTCAAAGAAAGAAAAAAAATTCAAGACATGAATGAAAAACTCACTAAAGGGATAGAGAACATTAGAAAAGAGATAACAGAACTTAAAGAAATGAGAGTCCTTTAGGGAATTTCAAAATACAGCAGAAACCTTTCACAACAGACTAGACCAAGCAGAAGAAAGAATTTCAGGGCTTTAAGACAAGGATTTTGAAGTAACAGAGTTAGTAAAAAATGTAGAAAAGAATGAACAATCACTGTGAGAAATATGGGAGTATGCAAAGAGAGCTAATATAAGAATAATAGGTATACCTGAGGGTGAAGAAGAAAGAGCAAAAAGCATGGCAAACCTATCTGAGAGAATAATTGAGGAAAACTTCCCTAGTATTTCTAGAGATTTAGATATTCAGATAAAAGATGGTCATCGAACACCTGGAAGATTCATATCAAATAGGACATAACCAAGACATATAGTCATCAGCCTAATCAAAGACAAAGTGAAGGAGAAAATCCTAGAAGCTGCGAGACAAAAGCAATAAGTTACTTACAAAGGAAGATCCATGAGACTAATAGCAGACCTCTCAGCAGAGACCTTTCAAGCCTGATGGCCTTGGGTCCCATATTTAGCCTTTTTAAACAGAATATCTGCCAGCCAAGAATTTTGTATCCTGCAAAACTAAGTTTCATAAGTGAAGGAGAAATAAAGTCCTTCCCAGATAAGCAAACACTAAGGGAATTTGTCATGACTAGACCTGCCATACAGGAAATGCTTAAAAGTGCTCTATACATGAACAGAACAATCAATACCCACGAGTGTAAAAACACCCAAAAGTTAAAGCTCACAATTCTTATAAAACAGTAACACAAGGAAGAAAACAAAGAAACTAGGTGGCATTCAACATGATGAGCAGAACAGTATCTCACATAGCAATACTAACATTGAATGTAAATGATCTTAATGTTCTATTTAAAAGATACACATTGGCTAAATATATGAAAAAACACAACCCAAATAGATGCTGTCTCCAAAAAACCCATCTAACTCGTAAGGATTCTCATAGACTCAAGGGGAAAGGATAGAAAAAAATAATCCATGCAAATGAAACCAAAAGTAAGCAGAAATAGCTATTCTCCTATTAGATAAAATAGACTTTAAATGAACAAGTTAAAAAGAAAGACAAGGACAGTCATTATACAATGGGAGCAAATCAGCAAGAAGATATATCAATCCTAAATATATATGCACCTAGGAGCTCCCCAACTCATAAAACAAATTCTATAGATCTAAGCAAAGACATAAACAGCATCATCATAATTGCTGGGACTTCAATACTCCTCTGACAGAACTGGATAGATCATCGAGGCAGAAGATCAACATAGAAACAGTAAGACTTAAACAGGACTCCAGAACAAATGGACTTAAACAGATATCTACAGAACATTCTACCCCAAAATTGTGGAATATACATTCTTCTCATCAGCACACGGGACATTCTTCAATAGAGCATATGTTAGGCCACAAAACAAGTCTCAGCAAATTCAAAAAATTGAAATCATTCCATGTATCTTCTCAGATCACAGTGGAATAAAATTAGAAATCAATTTCAAGAGGAACTCTCAGATCTACACAAATTCATGGAAATTAAACAACCTACTGCTGAATGACCCTTGGATCAATGATAAAATTAAGATGGAAATCAAAAGATTTCTTGAACTGAACAAAAATCATGACACAAGCATCCAAAATCTATGGGATACAGCAAAAGCAATATAAAGAGAGAAGGTCATAGTGTTAAATGCTTATATCAAAAAGACAGAAAGATCACAAAGTAACAACCTAATGTCATACCTCCAAGAACTAAAAAAAGAACAAACCAAACCCAAAGCTAGCAGAAGAAAAGAAATAATAAAGCTCAGAGCAGAACTAAACAAAATGGTAACCCCCCCAAAAAATACAAAGGGCCAATGAAACAAAAAGTTGGTTCTTGGAAAAAATTAAAAAAAGCGATACACCTTTAGCTATATTAACCAGCAATAGGAGAGAAAGGACTCAAGCTCAATCAGAAATGAAAATGGAGACATTACAACTGATACCACAGAAATACAAAATATCATCTGTGACTACTATGAAAACCTCTAAGCACACAAACTAGAAAATCTAGAGGAAATGGGTAAATTTTTGGAAATACATGATCCCCCAACCTTGAATCAGGAAGAAATAGAAATCCTGAACAGACCAATAATGAGTAACAGCATTGAAATAGTAGTTAAAAAAAATCTTCCAAAAAAAGCCTTGATCAGACAGATTCACAGCCAAATTCTATCAGACCTACAAAGAAGAATTGGCACCCATTCTACTGAAACTGTTCAAAAAAATCAAGAAGGAAGGAATCCTCCTAAACTCATTCTTTGAGGTCAGTATCATCCTGATACCAAAGCCAGGAAAGGACACAACAAAAAAAGAAAACTACAGACCAATATCCCTTATAAACATTGATGCAAAAATCCTCAACAAGATATGAGCAAATCAAATTCAATAGTATATCAAAGAAATAAGCCACCATGATCAAGTGGAATTCATAGGGATGCAAGGATGGTTCAATATATGCAAATCAATAAATGTGATTTGCCACATAAACAGAATTTTTAAAAAGACCGTATGATCATCTCAATAGATGCAGAAAAAGCATTTGATAAAATCCAGCACTTTTTCGTGATACCCCCCCCCCAAACTAGTCATAGAAAGAACGTACCTCAAAACAATAAAAGGCATACATGACAAACCCACAGCCAATATCTTACTGCATTGGGAAATTTGAAAGCATTTCCCCTAAGAACCATAACAAGACAAAGATGCCCACTGTCACCCCTTCTATTCAGCATGGTATTGCAAGTCCTAGCCAGAGCAATCAGCAAGAGAAAGAAAGAAATGGCATCCAAATTGGGAAAGAGGAAGTCAAACTCTTCCTATTTGCTGACAATATCATCTTATACCGAGAAAGCCCTCAAAACTCCACCAAAAGACTCCTAGAATTGATAAATAAACTCCATAAAGTCTCAGGTTACCAAATTAATGTAGACAAATCAATAGCATTTCTATATACTAATAATAGTCAAGCTGAGGGTCAAATCAAGAACTCAATACCATTTATGGTAGCTGAAAGGAAAATAGGAATATACTTAACCAAAGAAGTGAAAGATCTCTACAGGGAGAACTACAAAACACTGATGAAAGAAATAGATGACACAAAGAAATGGAGGAACATCCCAAGTTCATGGATTAGAAGAATCAACATTGTTAAAATGTCCATACTGCCCAAAGTGATTTATAGATTCAATACAATTCCCATCAAAATTCCAATGTCATTTCTCAAGGATCTAGAAAACTAATCCTAAACTTCATAAGGAACCAAAAAATACCCCAAATAGCCAAAGCAATCCTAAGCAAAAATAACAAATCTGGCAGCATCACATTACTTGACTTCAAATTATACCACAAGCCTATGGTAACACAAAACAGCATGGTACTGATATAAAGGTAGACACATAGACCAATGGAACAGAATAGAGAATCCATAAATAAAACCATATAGCTACCCATAGTGCCCATCAACTGATGAGTGGAATAAGAAAATGTGGTATATGCACACCATGGAGTACTACTCAGCCATAAAAAGGAATGAAATAATGTCTTTTGCAGCAACTTGGATGGAACTGGAGACCTATCCTAAGTGAAGTATCTCAGGAATGGGAAACCAAACACCATATGTTCTCACTTATAAGTGGGAGCTAGATGAAGGATATATATAGTCATAAAGAGCTGTAATGGACATTGGAAACTAAGACGGGGAGAGGCTGGAAGGGAGGTGAGGGATAAAAATCTACCTTTTGAGTACAATGTACCCTATTCTGTGGATGGGTACACTGAAAGCCCTGACTTCAGCCTGATACAATTCATCCATGTAATGAAAAAACACTTGTACCTTCTAAATTTCTTGAAATTAAAAAACAAATCCTAGATTACTCCCAATTAGCCATGTGCCTCAGGAGACTCTGACCCTCAGGGGAATCCTGTGAAAATTAAGAGAGAACTTGTTAAGTTAAATAGCTACCAAGGTGCCTGATCACAAATGCAGAAGTCCACTGGCTACCAACACAATGCCTAGAGGAGCCAGACAAATAGCATGTATGAGCGCATCCCCCAATTGTTAAGTGTGCATAACTTGGACACAAGAGCAAGCCGAAAAGAAACTCATCTGCAGTTTGGAACTTGAGGGTCTCCAGCTTTTTACCTCTGGATGCATTAGCTCCCCCCATTTACTTATATTTTTCATTGAAATATCATTTCCTCATACGATTGCAATTTTAATGATCATCTGCAATTTTATAGGTTACTTAATAAAATTAAATAAACAGTAAACCATTATTCTAATTTTGTGGTTCTTGACCTTTTTGGGGGCCCTGGACTTATTTGGGAAACTGGGGAAAGCTACAGACAGTTTTTGTAGGAAAAACATACAATTTATTGGGAAACAGAGATCTCCTGAGGAATCTATGTTTTCCAAATTAAGAAATTCTGGCTCTAGGTATTTCATATGGATTGTTTCCTGATGAGTGAGCTGTCTCACAATCCTATGATATGAAAGGTTACTTCCACAAGGATTTAAGAAACAAGATGGGATAGGCCCCTACTGGCCTGACATAGAACTTGGCATTATATTAGTTTTAGCTGTTGTGACAAATTGCCACAAACTCCATGGCTTGAAACAACACAAATTTATTATCTTACAGCTCTGGATGTCAGAATTCCTAAAATCAGGGTATCAGCAGAACCACATTCCTTCTGGAGACTCTAGGGGGATAATCTGTTTCCTTACCTCTTCCAGCTTCTAGATGCCACTTGCATTCCTTGGCACATGGCACCTGCCTCCATCTGCACAGCCAACAGCCTAGCATTTTCCAATCTCTCTGCTTTCATCTTCATCTTCAAATTTGACTCTACCATCCTGCCTCCTTCTTTTTCTCATAAGGGCCCCTGTGATTGAGCCCACCTGCATAATCCAGGATAATCTTCCCATCTCAATACCTTTAACATAATCATACCCACAAAGTCCCTTTTGCATTTAAGTTAACATATTCAAAGGTTCTGGGAATTAGGACATAGACGTCTTCGTGATGTAGGGAACACATCATTCTGCCTACCATGGTATCCATTTTATTTTCATCTCTCTAACATAAGCTCTTGGTAGATCATGGTAACTTTCAACATCAGTTGAATAAAATTAATATTAACTGTGAATCTCAGTTAAGTATTTTTAACTTACTTCTAGTATTTGGTAGGACATAATGACTTCAATAGCCACTCCACAAAATGTGAAAAACTTCTAAAATTAGATAGTTACACCCACAGGATAATAATGTTCTTTATTTTTGCTTCCAGTCCTCTAGTGTAAAACCTGTACATAATGACAACCTGGTCAAAGTATCTTATATTTTGAGATCAACTAAAAAAAGACAAAAAGAAAAAACTAGTGGGCAGTTAAAAAGTACAGGATGTAAGATGTAGCTGGGCATGGTGGTGCATGCCTGGAGTCCCAGCTACTTGGGAGGCCAAGGTAGGAGGATCCCTCGAACCCAGGAGTTTGAGGCCAGCCTGGCAACATAGTGAGACCCCATCTCTTAAAAAAAAAAAGGACCTGATGTAATCAATCAAAAGTTCTTGTACTTAAGTGTATGTGTAAGGAAACACCATGAACATGCAATGAGAAAGACATGATTTCACAAAAATGTTGTCAAAGGTAAAGTGTTGTGGTTTTTTGGTTGACCCCACACTCAATATGAGTTTTTGAAATAATGCAGTTTTGCCTGGCACAGTGGTTCACACCTGTAATCCTAGCACTTTGGGAGGCCGAGGCTAGAGGATCGCTTGAGGCCAGGAGTTTGAGGTTGCAGTGAGCTATGATGACACCACTGCACTGTAGCCCAGGCAACAGAGTGAGACCCTGTGTCAAAAATAAATATATAAAATAAAATAAAATAATGCAGTTTTAAATTACATCAATAGTAGTATAATATTTAGAAAAGAAGGTAACATTAATTCATTCAAAAAATATTGTTTGTAAAGCCAGGAACTATCCTAGATGGTGGAGATACACTTTGTTTTGTACTATGACCTTATTTTTTTTTAAATTTTGGTTTATATAACCTGAAAAAAAAATCACATTGCAATTATAGGAAAAGGAGTAACATTTAAAGTCAACAAATCATAGTACAAAATTTTTCTGAATTACTACATTTGATTATACAGATTTATTAGCAAAAAGGCATTTACAATAGTTTGTTTGTTATCATCTAGGTCATGCAATATTAAGGCTCTGAACCATCTGCTTTCCAAATGTTCAAACATCACCATCAGCAATATTTGAAACTAGTTTTTTTTTGTTTTAATTTTGCCTATATTCCTCCTGAACATCTCTAATTATGAACTATAACCATGTATAAGATTTATATTCTATTATTATTTTTAAATAAACTTTTATACATTGCAATTTTAAACTGCACTTAAGAGTGGTATACTATTTAGTGAAGGAGGTATTTTAAAAATTAATTTTTAAACAAATGCATATGTGGATGATACTCTAAATTGACAACCTTTTCCATAAATCAGATTCAAATCTCTCTTTCATTATTTTATTTCAGATATACATATATTCTTAAAATTCTGAACTGATAAATAAGTAGGCGGATGCTATTTTCCTCAAAAATTTTATGACAAAGAAGTAATTAGTTTCTTTTCTTCAGCAAAGTAAATATGGGGAAGATGGGAAAACGTAAGTAGTGAGTGATGAATGAACCAGGTCACAAACTCAGGTACATAGGAGATGAAATCGGTCCTTGCTCACTCTGATCACTTCATGCTGGCATCTGCCAAATTGTACATCATCTCATGATCCCATCTCATCCGCAGGTGTCAGTTGCAGTTGAGTCTTCCTCCTCCCTAACCTTAAAGCTTTTTGTTCCAATTCTTTCATTATTACAGTGCAGGTTTGGAAAAATACCTGGCTGTGCTCCCAACCCACACTGGCACAAAAAGAATTCTGTCAGGCTACCTCACACCACTTTTGCCTAGACCTGCAACAAGCAACTCCTACACACGCTATACCATGTTGGGAGCAGCGGCCCTTAGGATCTTGCTGCTACCCAGGGATTCATTTGAACTTAGGTTCAGACACCCCCACCCCCACCTCTAATTAGGGTTTCTATTGTTCTTTTTTGTCTGTTTTGTTTTTTAATTTTTAAAAAATTTTTAAATTTCAGAATATTACGAGATTACAAACATTTGGGTTACATATATTGCCTTTGCACCTCCCAAGTTGGCGCTACAAGTGTGCCCATCCCACAGGCAGTGCACACCATACCCATTAGGTGTGGGTTTGCCCATTTCCTCCATCCCGTCCCAACTGCCTGACACCAGATGAATGTAACTTCCATCTGTGCACATAAGTGTTAATCAATTAGTATCAATTTGATAGTGAGTACATGTGGTGCTTATTTTTCCATTCTTATGATACTTCACTTAGAAGAACGGACTCCAGCAGCATCCAGGATAATACAAGAAGTGTTAGTTCACCATTGTGTTTTATGGCTGACTAGTACTCCATGGTATATATATACCACATTTTATTAATCCACTCATGTATTGATGGGCACTTGGGTTGTTTCCATGTTTTTGCAATTTTGAATTGTGCTGCTATAAACATTCGAGTGCAAATGTCTTTATTCTAGAGTGACTTTTTTTCCTTTTGGTAGACTGTTCTTTTCTTCCATGGTATTTGGCCTGAGACATCAGCCAGGGCACAGAGCCCCCTCTCTGGGAATCACACCAAGGTCTAACTTTATTGTATCAATCCCATGACAGTCTGGCAAACTTGAATATTATCTCCAGAGACAGGAAACATTGGCTCTGACTTTGCAGCTTAAGTTTCTGAAGCTCAGAAGCTGAGTGCTGACTTTTTTGTTCCGTGTTCCGCTATAATTAAAAAGGCTACCTTGAGGTGACGGATGTCTCTTGCCCTAGGTGGCTAAGGGGTGGGGAGGAGGGAGGGAAGGGGGTGAAGGGGTCACTCCTGGGATAACTGTGGGAGAGATCCAAGTGTGGAGTCTTAGTCTCAAACTCATATAACAAGGGAAGGACGAGTATAAGAGTGAATATCTGGAGGGGGAGCTCTTTACATGATGTGGAATTCTTGAAATTAGGTGAGCTGTGAAGTAAAAATGGCCCTACTTAAGAAAGAATAGTATTAGAGAGTATAATTCGAGTTAGAATAGAAACTTGTCTACAAAGGTGAGAGAGAGAGAAAAGCACTAGTTAATTAGCCAGTTCTTTTTTGTGTATGGAATTTTATTTATTGAAATTTTTCTTGACATAAGTTGTTTATTTTTTAGATGTTATGAGGAATGAAATACACTAGGGCAGAAAATAATTCACCTTAAAACAAGGTTTCAATCTTGCTCTCTTCCAGTCACGTGATAGTTGAAAAATTTTACCTCAGGAGAAAGTACAGACAAAAAAAGGGAGAACTCGTCCTCATCATCCTCTCTCCTTACTGAAGACTTTCAATCCAAACCTCAGATACTACCAACTATTGTAAGAGGGAATTCTCTCTCTCTCTCTATTAAATTTATATTTTTGGATTGTTAAAGTAATACCAGAGTTTTTGCCAGACATTTGTATTTTTCAAAGCACAATGTAATACCATTCTATACAGTAACAGGAAAAGAATCTAGGCACCAGCCCATGAAGGTGTTATATTCTCCTGGTGTAAGTAATTAATCTGCTTAATTCTATGGAGAACGAAGTCTATGAAGGGAGCTGTGTACTAACAGGGTGGAAGCATGCAGTAATACCACCTTATCCTCAATTTCACTTTCCTGGGTTTCAGTTACCTGAGGTCAACTGTAGTCTGAAAATAGGAAATGGAAAATTCCAGAAATAAACAATTCATAAGTTTTAAATTGCATGCTGTTCTGAGTAGCATGATGAAATCTTGCACTGTCCCATCAGGGTTGTGATTTATCCCTTTATCCAGTACATCCACACTGTAGAAGCTCCCAGCCCCTTAGTCACTTAGTAGCCATCTCAAGTATTAGATTGATTATTGCAGTATCGCAGTCAGTGTCTCTGTTCAAGTAAGCTTTATTTTACTTAATAATGGCCCCAAAACACAAGAGTAGTGATGCAGGCAATTCAGATATGCCACAGAGAAGCCGTAAAGTGCTTCCTTTAAGTGAAAAGGTGAGAGTTCTCAACATGATAAGGAAAGAAAAAAATCACCTGCAATGTTGCTAAAATCTATGGTAAGAACAAGTCTTCTATCCATGAAATTGTGAAGGAGGGAAAATAAATTCATGCTGGTTTTGCTGTCGTACCTCAGACTGCAAAAGTTACAGCCACGGTGTGTGGTAAGTACTTAGTTAAGATGAAAAAGGCATTAAATTTGTGGGTGGAAAACATGAACAAAAAAGAAAATGTGTTCTGATTGATAGCAACATGTTGTGCCAGAAAGCATTGATTCTATACAAAGACGTCAGCAAGGGATCTCCTGAAGCGAGTGATACCGACTCATTTTCTGCAAGTAAGAGATGGTTACACAGATTCAGGAATAGGTCTGAATTGCAAAATATAAAAATTACTGGAGGGGCTTCATCTGGTGATGAAGAAGCTGCTGCCACATTTCTGGCAGAATTGAAGAAATTTATTAAGGGGAAAGGAAAATATCCAAAGCAAGTTTTCAATTGTGATGAAACAGGACTCTTCTGGAAGAACAGGCCCAATAGAATTCACATGGACAAAAGTGCAAAGGAGGCAGGTACCAGGGCACAAAACATGGAAAGACAGCTGAATTCTGGTACTAAGTGGCAATGCTGCAGGGCATATGATAAAATCTGATGTAGCATTCAGAGTGAAGAACCCACATGATCTCAAAAACGAAACCAAAAGTTATCTGCCTGTGTTCTGTCAACATAATCAGAAATGGTGGGTGACAGCCATTTTGTTTATGGAATGGTTCCAACAATGCTTTATCTCAGAAGTGAAAAAACATTTGGAAGAGGAAGGGTTGGAATTTAAAGTCCTGTTAATAATAGACAATGCATCTGGCCATCCTGAATCTCTTTGCCATGAAAATGAAAACATTTATATTTTCACCTCCAAATACAACTTTATTACTTCAGTCCCTTAACCAAGGCATCCTTTGGTTTGTCAAGGCCACATCTACCCACCTGTAATTTGATTGACTTGGATCAGCAACTGATGCAGACCCTAATCTGGGCATAATGTAGGGCTGGAAATCATTTACTATTGCTGTTGCAAAAACATTCATCAAAGCTGCAAAGGATGAATTAAAACCAGAAACTGTAAATGCCTACTCAGAGAACTTATGAAGTCATGAACGATTTTAAAGCCTTCCCGCAGACTGACAGAGAAATTAGGAAAATCATTCACACAGCAAGACAAGTGGATAAGGATTTGCCCACATGGTTGATGAAGAAGTGGAAAAACAAATTGAAGGCCATGGAGAACTGTCAACAAATGCGAAATTGGAAGAACTTGTTGAGTCATGTTCAGAGGAAGAGAAAGATGAAGAAGAAGGAGAAAATGAAGCAGAACGAGCAATGTGGACATTACCAAAATTTGCCAAAGTGTTTAGAATTGCATAGACATTGAAGGACAATATTATGGAATACGATCCTTTGATGGAACACAATATTAAAGTCACAGTATGATCACCAAAGGATTACAACTTCTGCAGCAACACTTTGATGAGTTAAAAAGAAAGAGACCAACAACTTTCAATTACAATGTTCTTCCAAATTTTTCAGCAAAAAAACCTTCAAGGATCAAGGATCCCCAGCCATCAACATTGTCTGCTCTTGACATCCAACCATTGACATCATCATGGCTGGATGATCTAGGATCACCCCAAGCAGATGATCCTCCTTCTGATGTACCATTAGAGGGTCAACAGTAGCCTGACACTATGTCACAATGCCTACATCATTCATCTCACTTCAGCTCATCATGTAGGCATTGTATCATTGCACATCCTCTCACGAAGGGTGAGTACAGTACAATAAGATTCTTTGAGAGAGAGACCACATTCATATAACTTTTATTACAATATATTGTTAAAATCATTCTATTTTATTATTAGTTATTGCTGTTAATCTCTTACTGTGACTAATTTATAAATTAAACTTTGTCATAGGTATATATGTGTAGAAAAAGCATAGTATATAGTATAGGGTTTGGTACTACCTGAGGTTTCAGGTATCCACTGTGGGTCTGGAAACATATCCCCTGAGATAAGGGGGAACTACTGTATTGGTCTCAGGTGGCCATCACTATCAACAGAGAAAGGGAACTATCTGAAACTGGCCACCTGGGCATACTTGCTGGGGCCACACAGGCTGACCTAAGCAGATAGTGGGCACTCAAGACACAGGCAGCCAGCTACTGATACCCAGAGAGCAACAAAGCAATATAAAGATATTCTTACCCATGCAATCTATTCTGGTGTTTGAAACCTATTTAATTCATCTTTCAAAGTCCTGTTTACATGAGGTAATGTTTGGCAAAATTTGTTCATGTAAATGATTTCTTTACAATAATGACCACTTCTAATTTTATTCTCTTTTTCCCCTTATGTCTTACTACTGCTGCTAATTCTATCAGGCATTGTGTTTGACTCACATATGAACCAATTTAGCTGCTCTCCTGAAAGCCTCTGATGTGTTTTTTAGTAGATGGCAAGCACATCAGGATACTCTCGGTAACTGATAACAGGAACCCTACTCAAATTAAAGGGACTTTATTGCCTCCCATAACTAGAAGTCCTAATGAAGAACAAATTGCAGGAGTGGTCCAATTAGAGATTTTGCTTCATTTCTTTGCAATGCTCTCAACTTTAACTCTGCATTTCTGTAGTTTTTCCTTAGCCTGGCCCTCCACCACCATAATTGTAATATGGCTGCCATCAACAATTAGGGCAACATACTTGCTCCTTCACATCTGGCTGGAGGGTCTGATTTCCATTGCTCTCCAATAAATGTAAAGAAGGACTTGCCCAGAAATACCCAGAAAACCTGCCCTTATGCCTCATTAACCAGAATATGAGGCTAATATCCATTATTAACAAGTCACTGGTGAAGGGAATACCAAGACCAGACAGTTGTACCCTTTGAGTCAAAGTCAATTACACAAACCTTACTGTTCCTTATGAATGGAAGAGGGTCAAAATCATCATCATCACCCACCACCACCACTTAAGACAGGCTTAGGAAATGAATCATATTGGCTTTCATTATGGACTTTTTTTTCTCTTAGAGATTACCGCCACTGCATCTTGCCAGTTACACTCCAGTGGACTGTTGCCTCAGCATGGAGCTTCAGGTGGTCTTTTTCTAAACATATGTCCAGCTCATTCCTTCTCAGGTCCCTCCTCTAAGCCTTTCCCAACCAAGTACATTCCCTCTCCTTGGGGTCTACTAAATAAAAGCAAATAAATATAATGTATGCTATTCATTCCTGTATGAACTTGCTGATTGATTGATATACACTTCAGTTAGCTTTGTGATGAATAATACACAGGAATATAATTTGTTTTGTTAATTATGATGATTGTTATCATGTTTTGATTAATAAAGTTTGGGAATCTATCTCTTCAGGAATGTTACCTTCCACTAAAATCACATTTCTATGGGAAAATAAATTTATCTTTTGCCATTTCCACTGTCATAAATTCAATTATTATCTTAATTAGTGAGTGGCTATACATTTAAAAGGCATTTTTCTAAATTAATGTGTTCATTCATTTATTCAAAAGAAATTATGTTGCACAATATAATCCTAAGATTAGAAAAATGGGCATCTCTGTTTTTGCAGAATGAAGGCTACACACAATTTTTATTTTCTGTAGATAGATGTGACAAACATTTTTAAAAATTAAACATCTGGGGCTTTCATATTGCTTGTTCATTTCATCCATGCACTATTTTTGTAACATAGATTTATAATCTTTATTTTACAGATGAAGAAAATAAGGCTTAGAGAGGTGATTTGCCAAGGTCCCCAGCTAGTAAAAAGGCAAAGCTGTGATTAAACAGAACACAGTAATCCTGACTCCAGTTTCACTTCACTTATGAAGTTTATGAGTTAAAAAAACTTATGAGTTTAAATAGGAAGTCATAATGACTAGACACTAGATAGAGCAAAGTCAAGGTGGCAATGAATTTAACTTTCAGAGATCATTTATTAAAAGAAAATATGTTGCCACACGTTAAACTTACTTATCTGCAGCACGGGCCAGTAGACAGATGCCATCATTTGGCCTGAAAAATTTTAAACAGGTAAAAAATCACTACAGATTAATAATCAAGAACAATTGCTATTCTCTATTCTATATCATTTATAGAATACGTTAAAACAATATCTCTCCTACACAAAGAAAATAATATTTCCAAAATTACCCAATATATAAGCAATATGAAATTAAAATTCCATTTTTAGGTGTAAGCTTATTCAATAATGTGCCTTTTAAAATGAGATCTATGTAACTTTAGCAATTTTAATTACTGTTTGTCTCCTAGCTTTCATTTGGTGCTGATAACTTTAAACGAGATCACACACTTTGAATAAATACTTGAATATTAATATGCTAAGCATTTCTACAGGATCACTAGATGCTTACTATACCCTTGAAACAGTCAGTTCTGAGGGAAGGGTGGCCAAGTAAAAGGATGCCCTGTTGACTAAGAGGCTGAGCTAAGCAAGGTGAGAAGGCTGGAATGACCCACGCAGTAATGATTTGGAGTTGGAGACTGAGTGAAGTATGAATTCATGTTTAGTTTAATGTAGATACCAGTGGTTACATACAGAAATGTTCGTATACACAGGTTATGTGTGTATACACAAGTTAATACAAGCAGGTATATTTCCTTGCTTTGTCAGCTGGCAGGGCCTAGAGGCAACAGCAGGCCAGCAGGAACCCCAAACCTGGGATTCTTCCATTCTCTGCTAAAAGGAAACAGGAATGGCTGATGCTAGGACTGGGGCAAGTGATATAAAAGGTGAGCCTGGAGTATCTTGTAGTGCCAGAAAGGAAACCTGAAAACCCAAAAGAAGGGGTTTGATTTGTTCAATTGTCATACGGACAAGATTTATTAAGTGCTTACCCTTTGAAACAGTGTTTGTTACAGTAGGCTAAACAGATTCACGGGTTTTTGTTTTTTTTAAATAAACTTTTTACTTTAGAATAGTTTTAGATTTACAGAAAAATTGGTTCATACAGAGAACGCCCATATCCCCAACACCCATTTTCCCCTATTATTAACATCTTAGATTAGTATGATATATTTGTTACAATTAATGAAGCAATATTGATACATTATTAACTAAGATCCACACTATTATTCAAATTTCCTTAGTTTTTACCTAATAACCTTTTCTGTTCCAGGATCCTATTCAGGATATCATATTACATTTAGTTGTCTTGTCTTGTTTTTACCAACCTTGATAGTTTTCAGGAGTGCTGGCTAGGTATTTTGTAGAATGTTCTCAGTTGGGATTTGCCTGATATTTTTCTCATGATAAGACTAGGGTTATCTGTGTGTTATCATAGCAGGCCCCATCCTTTTTGGCACCAGGGACTGGTTTCATGGAAGACAGTTTTTCCATGGCGGAGTTCAGGCGGTGATGCGGTGGGGAGCCCATGGGGAGGTTGGCCACTCACCCAGGATGACAGAGCTCTGCAGCCCCCTGGGGGTTGGGAACCACAGTGTTATTGCACAGTATTTTTTTAGTCCAATATCAATGAGTAAAGTTTTTAAAAAAGTATATGATAAACTTGTATTATTGCTTTGTTCATATATATAATACACAAAATTATATATATACATATAAAATTTTCCCCCATTTCCTGGAAAAAGTTGGTTTATTTTACTACAAATTCTATTTCATCCAAATGTCTTTTTATATTTTCATATAGCACACAATTAGGTCATCATAGCTTCAAATAATATTTTTTTGGATTTAAATAGGCTATGAAGGTAAGGAAACAGCAAAATTAGGTATTTTGATAGTGATTAAAAATAATTGACCATTCATAGACCTCCTTTTTAAGCTTAATAGTTTGGCTTGCTTATTAATCACCAAAATGTTTGACTAATGCAGCATTTATAGAAGTAGGTTTCGTCATTATCTTTGATTTAAACCAATTAGTTCATATTTCTCCCTTACCGGGTTTCTATGGTGACATCAAAAAAGAATTGCCTTTTTGTTTACTAAACTCAGTCTGACAGGGATTTGCTCATTACAGTATTGCCTTTTTGGCATAAGCTTTCATGTATCATCTTCAATATTTTTAGCTTGTTTGTATGAGAATATAATATCTGGTCTGAACACTGAGGCTCTTAATGTATTGAGGATTTGCTTTAATTTTCCATTATGTCATTGACAATTTATAAAACCTATGTGGGTAGAAAATGGCATTTTTGGCTCAGTCATCCAGTTATAAGTAATAGTACATTCAAGAAATAGTACAAAGAAGAGCCAGATTGAAAAACAGAGCAAATGAGCTACCTGATTAGCTGCATTCCCAGTCTGTGTCAGCGTAACTCTCATGTGACCCACTGTTCACTGGTATGGGTCCTGTGTTCTCATCCATCATGCACACTGAGGCTGATAAGATCTCTTGGCTGTTATACCTATTCCAGCCCTAATTTACAAATAGATAGAAAGAGGCAAAATATCTGTCAATCCTAAGAAATATGACTTTTGCATCATACTAGAAGTCCCCAAGAACCATAATATTTAATAGATCGATGACCCTCTGAGTATCTATCTGCAGAGATTTGTTTTTGCAATTTTTCTTGTATGTTAAAAATTTAAAGTTACCCTGGGAGAAATTTAAATTTCAGTTCTAAACACAATTAATCTAATTTCCATTTTAAAAGACAAGACAGCAGCTCTTAATTTCAGGCAATTTGGGCCTCTTTCTCCTACCATTTCCCTGGACATTAGGTCTAAGTTCTTAAGAGTGTGCTAAAAACACGTGGAGAGAGGGGGCGTGTTGGGTTACCTGACATGCAACTATCTCTGAAACAGTCATTGTTTTATTTGGTTTCCCATCAAAGATCCATGCAGTTATCTGCAGAAATGCTCCACATTCACAGCTACCAGGTCTCTTGAAGCCCAATAGCTTTCTCACTAATTTCCTGCCAAAATTGGAGTTGTAGAAATCACTCTATTTTGGAAATACTCTCATCGGTTCTCATATATCTCTCCTTCTCTAAGGCCAGAGAAATTCTTCTGTAGGGGGAAGTTGCATTCTTCTTGAACCCCTCTTTTTTACATTCTCTTAAGGACTTTAGTTCTTTTAAAAATTAAGATTTGGAAGTCACCCTTCCCCCCCGCTTTTCATCCTTCTAAATTGGATCTTTGTTAGGAACTCCATTTCTTACGTTCTCCTCTCCCTCATAACATCTCTCCCCCACCTTCACTACTCAAAGGAGCACTTGGGGAGGCCAATCAACATTTCTTCCTCTTTCTGCCCCTTCCTCTGAAGAATTGCACAATAACCCCTTTTTGACTAGAGAAGAGGCTGACTCCCTGTGAAGAAGGACCCTGCAATACTTGGGCAATGATATACCCGTAGCAATTTCCCATTCACCTAAGTAACCTATGGCCTTTTACTCAAGAAAAGAGAGTACTCAAAGCTTTTTAGGACTGTTGAATCAAAGGCGTATTTTAACGTACTGGGCCCTACAGGAAATCATGTCCTTCCCTTTAGAATAGGAATGAATAAGAATCAGGAATTAAAGCGAGTATTGGCCTAGGTGGATCTCACAGTGGCTCAAATGGGTTCACAGACACAGCTTGTGGTCATTTCCCCAGTTTTAGAATGTATGATAAAAATGAATATACCAAGCAAGTAGCACAACCCATATATCGGTTTCTTCACCTATAGAGTAAGATCAATAGTAAAAGGAAAATACAAATAGAAGCCCTTGAATTCTGCTTCCTCAGGCTAAGATAGACATCAAAATTAAAAATAGTATTACATCCCCGGAGGAATGGCTGAGATTTGCACCACCCTCAAAGACTTCAGTGTTGTAGGGGTGGTAGTCTCCATCATATTCCCAATCAATTTACCAGTTTGGTCCCTGCATAAACCAGAGGGATCATGCTGGACGACAGTGGCTCACCGGAAACTTGGGTTAATCCCAAAGAATGATCAAAAAATGGCAAATACGTTGGAAGCCTTGCTTCTATATGTTACATGCACTTTAGAAAGTAGAAGATAAATGCTACAAAGATTCAAGAGCCTGACATATCAGCAAAGATTTTAGAGGTACAGTAGTCTAGTTCTAAGGAATGTCCAGTTGGGATATCCTGTCCAAAGTAAAGGATAAGTGTTTGCTTCTTGTACCTCTTACTACTAAGAAAATAGTACAACACATGGTAGGTCTCCTAGGGTTTTGGAAGCAATACATTTCATATTTGTGAATATTGCTTTGACCTATTTATCAGGTGATACAAAAGGCTTCTGGGTTTGTGTGGGACTTAGAGAAAAAAGGATTTTGTATCAGGTTTAGGCTGAGGTACAAGCAGCCATGACACTTGCATCATATCCAGTGTGTCTTACAGTCCAAGCTGTATCTTTAATACCTGAAGTTTTCCATTTAATAATAAACATGGGAGATCTTTCCAAATTAATATACAGAGAGCTACTTAAATTTTATAGTAGTTTTTGATGCATGTATCATAGTTTATTTAAGCAGTCACTGTTAATGGACTCTTGGATTGTTTCCAATGTTGTGCTATTACAGACAATGCTCGAATTAGTGGCCTTATAAATAGTTCTTTCTTTATAAGTCCAGGTGCATCTGTTGAATAAATTCCCAGAAGTGAAGTTGGTGGGTCAAAGACACATGGTTTTATAATGTTGATGGATATTGCTAAACTGACTACCATAGGGTTGTATAATTTTATGTTCCCATGAGCAATATATGAGAGGGCCTCATTCCCCATTTCCTTGCCAAGTGTTGTGAAACTTGGGAATTTTTGCCAATCTGGTAAGTGTACTTTCAGTAAGTATTTCTCTTATAATGAATAAGATTGGACTTTTTTTTTACACAATTAAGGGATTCTTTTCTTTTAATTGTCTATGTTCATGCCTTTTGCCTGTTTGTCTAGTGTTGCTTATCTTTTTCTTGACAACATCTAAAAGATCTTTGTTTTAAGAAATTATCCCTTACCTGTGATGTGAATTACAGATATTTTCCCAGTTTTTCATTTGTCATTTGACTTTGTTTCTAACATAGTTCTCACTTGGGAATGTTACTCCAGCCAGGTTACTAAGTGACTCAATAAGCCACTAGTTTTAAGTGGATCCTAGAGAAAGAGAAAGATCTGCAACAGGTCCAGGCTGCTGTGCAAGCTGCTTTGCCACTTGTGCCATATGATCCAGTAGATCTAATGGGGCTTGAAGTGACAGTGGCAGGTAGGGATGCTGTTTAGAGCCCCCATAGGTGACTCACAGTATGAGCCTTTGAGATTTGGGAACAAGACCCTGACATTATTTGCAGATAATTACTCTTCTTTTGAGAGACAGCTCTTGGCCTCCTACTGTGCCTTAGTAGAGACTGAACACTTGATGTGCCACCAAGTTATTATACTATGCGACCTGAGCCGCCTATCATGAACTGGGTGTTATCTGACCCACCAAGCCATATGGGCATGCACAGCAACACCCCATCATTAAATGGAGATGATAGTGTCCCATAAGTCCCTTACATTCACTTTTTTTAAAGTTTTTCCTTCTTTTTACACCTGTGACTGGATGATTTCCAATGACCTGTCTTCAAGTTCACCAGTCCTTTCTTCTACTTGACCTAGCCTATTATTGAACCCTTCTTTTGAATATTTCAGTTAAGTTATTGTATTCTTCAGCTCTATGGTTTCTGTTTGGTACTTTTAAATATTTTCCATCTGTTGAAATTCTCACTTTGTTCATGCATTGCTCTCCTGACCTTGGAGACCATCTATATGACCATTATTTTGAAGTCTGTCAGAAAAATCACATATGTCCATTTCATTAGGATTGGTTTCTAGAAATTTATCTTGTTATTTTATTTGGAACATATTTCCCTATTTCTTCATTTTTCTTCACTTTCTGTGTTGGTTTATATGCATTAAATAAAACAGCAACCTCTCCCAGTCTTCACAGATTGCCCTTATATAGGAGACGAACCTCACCAATTAGCCTGGCCAGAGATTTTGAGTGCCTCTCAAAGCTTGTGCTCATCCAAACCATTGTCTTTGTTATTAGTAGCCCCCAGAAGACTAGAGTATGCTCACCAGTGTCCCAAAACATGCAAGACAGAACCCAGTCCCTAGATTAGCAGCTAGAAAAGTTGGGATGCTAGCCGGATGGTGCAATTCCTTCTTTCCTCAGGGAGAAACAGAGAGCTGGAGTTTATCACTGACTTGCTCTGCACTGAACTGAGAAAGGGAGCTGTGGCAAATGCCTGCATACTCATTCAGATTGCATGCTCCTGTTAATGGAAAAGAAGCCAAACTCTGTAAAATAGTTTTAAAGAGGTTTACTCTGAGCCAAATTTGAGGACCATGACACAGAGCCATACCCAAGAAGTCTTGAGCAAGTAGACTCGCTGTGGTTGGGTTACAGTTTGGTTTTATACATTTCAGGGAGATGGGGGTTACAGGTGAAGTCATGAATCAATACATGGAAGGCATACATTGGTTTGGCCTGAAAAGGTGGACCATCTCGAAGGGGGGGTGGTTTATAGGTAATAGGTGGGTTTAAAGACTCCTTGATTTGTAATTGGTGAAAAAATGAAGCTTTGTCTAAAGGCTTGGAATGTTTTTAGATAAGGAAGAGACAAGTCACCAGACACACATTTGTTGTGTAAATTGCAGGTTTGTCCTGCATAGCCTTAGGCCTGTTGATGAGTTACAAAGGATATCTCCAAGAGGGGAGGGGGGCATGGTGAGGTATGTCTGACCTCCTTCATGGTGGCAGACAATTTAGTTTTACGATATCCCCTTGGCCAGGAGGGGGTCCATTCAGTCAGCCATGTGGGGGAGGCATTCTATTTTATTTCAGTTCACACTCATTTGAAACATTGCTTTGCTCTCTGTTTCCCCAGTGGCCTAGCAAGTGCTAGGCCCCATCAGCTCTCAAAGACAGGTGGGTTAGAAAATTGTCATTCGGATAGCATCTGGAAAAGTTGAGGGATGCTAGATGTGTGGTCCAACTCCTTCAGGGAAAAGTTGGAGGCTTAGTTTTATAGGTGAACCAAGCTAGAAAGGGAAAGCCATGGTAATTCCCCATATGCCCATTCAAGTGCCCAGAGGACTAGTGATTGCCTGCCCTATCAACTCACAGATATAGGGTAGTTAGAAGCCTGACACTTAGGCAGCTTCTAGAAAAGTCAGGACTTTAGAAGTGCAATCTAACCCCTTCCAGGAAGAAGCTGGAGGCTGGGTTTTATTGCCTGCTAACTCTGCATTGAGCCAGCAAGAAGAGGTGTGGGAAGTGCTTGCACATAACCTGTTTAAAACTGCCTCTTTGTTCTCTGTGTCCTGGGGAACTAGTGAATGCTATGCCCCATCAGCTTCCAGAGATAGGCAAGTTAGGAGCTGGTCCCTTAGTACCCTTCACTCCTTAGGAAGAAGCTGAGAGATGGGGCTTCCCTCCTGAGTGCTGTGGTAGGGGTGGGGTTTATGGTGAGAGTATGTCTCATATTTTCCCACCCATTTTAATATGGGTATTTCTCAGTGCCTGGTGCGCAGGAGTCCCTGAAGTAGTTTCTGGATTTTTCTCAAAGGAAATTAATCTATGTGTAGTTATTTATTTGGTATGTCTGTGGGTAGAGGGAGAGTCCTGGGCCTTCTATCCTACCATCCTGCTGACTTTCAGGAACAATTCTTGAGAGAGAGAGAGAGAGAGAGAAGATGAGTTCTGGAACACATATTATGAGAATGGCTTTTGATAGCAAAAGGAATACACATCCCATGGCAAGAAGAAGGAAGGTAACTGGCATATATATGCAAGTTATTTAGGATACTGTGAAGATGATGGTATCCTCATTTGATCACTTATATATTCTTGACTAAGTACAAAGAGAGCCATCAGCTGAATGTAGTGGGGTGGGTGGGGAATGGAAGATTGGGAAAGCATGGAAAAGTATGATATATTCATAGTGGAGAAAAATTGACATGGTTGGAGGGAGCTTGGTATTGATTGATGACACAAATTGGGGAGAGAAGAAAGTGCGAGCCCCTTGATGAAGTCATCAGAAAATGAGGTGGAAAGACCAGGAGGGGAGGATATTAAAACAAGATGACAGGGCCCTCACAGGAGCAGAAAGCATGATAGTCTGGAAGGGACCAAAAGGTACAAGGAACCACCTCTTGACAACAGTATATGGGGTGTATGATAGTTAAGACCTCCACTTTTATAAACCAAAAATAAAATGGTACCTTCCAGGGAGAGCCAGGTTTCTAACAGGGCAAATGGTTGGAAGAATGGGTTTGGGAAGACACTGACAATTTATAAGGAATTTGGTATACTTAGATCTGGGGCTCCAAGAGGGCCCAGAGGAAAGTCTGGGAGGCAGGGACAGTCAGAGTATGAGAATAAAGAAATGGGATGTTATACATAGCCTGAGTTCAGAATCCTGGGGGTGTTGCTAGAAATGTAAGTTCTCAAGACTTCCACTCAGAGTTTCTGATTCAATAGATCTGGGTAGCTCCCAGGAATCTGCATTTTAGAAGTTGCACAAATGATTGTTATGCACTCTAGCCTGGAGAGCCGTTTGTGTGTTGTTAGATGCTGTGAACCAAAGTAATAAAGACTTCATGTTGTGATTTGATGGGAAAGGAGGAGCCAACACTGTTCACAAGGTCAGATGTGTTGACTGAGAAACCTGTTCACACTTTCAGCCCTTTCTCCTCATTGTTGAAACATGACACAGACACAGATGGTAATCACACAGCTACTATCCTATCTCTAGAAGGATTAGAGTAAAATAGTTTACACAGATTAAATGTCAGTTACATTAAATCAAGAAGCCAATATTCTGAACAAGGAAAAGCACTGCAAGAAGTTCATAAAATAAACCCTATAGACATTTTTACTATTGCATTTTAACTTTGACTTTTACTTTACTGAATACATTGCTCAGAGCTTCTTTGTCTGAAAGCCACAGTTTCAGTAATGAGTCCCTTCACCAGCAAAAGAGCTACAGATGTAACAGGCACCTCAAAGAAAGATCATCTTGAATGTAGTTCAAACTTAGCTTTTGTTACACATATTAAAAAATTTACTTACAAATTTACTGAAATTTGGGGAGAATTAACAGCTAGATCGTTTTTCCTCAAGACGTTAACATTCATATATAAGGTTTACAGAAAACATCAGATGTTTTTTACTCTTCTCTTTCATGGTCTGAAAATAATTCCTCTTAAGTATGTCAAGAAGTGGTAAAATCTACAGGAAAGTGAAATATATTGAGAGAGATAATGACAACCTAATATTTATTCCTACTAAGAAATGATTTGGTATCTTAAAATCCCTCCTATAATACCACTTATTCAATTTCTTGCTTTCTTTCCTTAAAGAAGGCAGTGTATTTAACTTTTATAATTGTCTTAAATGCATATATAAGCATAATGTAGAAATTTATAAATTCAAATAATACAAAGGGTGTAGAGTAAAAAGTAAAAACTCACCCATACCCAATCCAGCTCCACACATCTTAGTTAATTATTTAACTAAGTAAAATTATTTAAAAATTGTCTTCCCAAATATTTTTATGTCTTAATGTATTTATTTTTATTTTTTAAAATTTTAAAAAATTAATTAATTAATTTCAGAGTGTTATGGGGGTACAAATATTTAGGTTACATATATTGCCTTTACTCTGCCAAGTCAGAGCTTCAAGCGTGCCCATCTGCCAGAGAGTGTGCTCTTGAAGCACACTTGCATGCACACCCTTAGGTGTGAATTTACCCATCCCTTCCTCCCCCCTCCCACCTGCCAAACACCTGATGAATGTTTCTTCCATATGTGCACTCAGAAGTTGATCTATTAATGTGTTACTTCCATATGTGCACATATAAGTTGATCAATTAGTATCAACTTGATGGTACATGTGGTGCTTGTTTTTCCATTCTTGAGATACTCCACTTAGAAGAATGGGCTCCAGTTCCATCCAGGATAATATGGTGTTAGTTCACCATTGTTTTTTGTGGTTGAGTAGTACTCCATGGTATACATATACCACATTTTTTTAATCCACTCATGTATTGATGGGCACTTGGGTTGTTTCCACATCTTTGCAATTGTGAATTGTGCTGCTATAAACATTCAAGTGCAGGTGTCTTTTTTATAGAATGTCTTTTTTTCCTTTGGATAAATACCCAGTAGTGGGATTGCTGGATGAAATGGTAGTTCTACTTTTAGTTCTTGGAGGTATCTCCGTACTACTTTCTATAGAGGTTGTACTAATTTGCAGTCCCACCAGCAATGTATAAGTGTTCCCATCTCTCCACATCCCCACCAATATTTGTTGTTTTGGGACTTTGTGATATAAGCCATTCTCACTGGAGTTAAGTGGTATCTCATTGTGGTTTTGATTTGCATTTCCCTGATGATTAGAGATGTTGAGCATTTTTTCATATGTTTCTTAGCCATTAGTCTGTCTTCTTTTGAGAAGTTTCTATTCATGTCCTTTGCCCATTTTTTAATGGGGTTGTTTGATTTTTTCTTGCTGATTTTCCTGAGTTCTGTATAGATTCTAGTTGTTAGTCCTTTGTCAGATGTATAGCATGCAAATATTTTCTCCCATTCTGTAGGTTGTCTATTTTCTCTAATGATTGTTTGCTTGGCTGTGCAGAAGCTTCTTAATTTTATCAGGTCCCAATTGTTTATTTTTGCTGTTGCTCAGATTGCTTTTGGGGTTTTCTTCATAAATTCTTTGCCTAGGCCAATGTCTGTAAGAGTTTTTACAACATTTTCTTCTAGAATTCTTATGGTTTCATGTCTTAGGTTTAAGTCTCTTATCCATCGTGAGTTGATTTTTGTGAGAAGTGAGGTGAGGATCCTGTTTCAGTCTTCCACGTGTGGCTATCCAATTTTCCCAGCACCATTTATTGAGGAATAGGGATTCTTTCCCCCAGTGAATGTTTTTGTCTGCTTTGTCAAAAATCAGATGGCTATATGAGGATGGTTTTGTGTCTGAGTTCTCAGTCCTGTTCCATTGGTCTATGTCTGTGTTCTTGTGCCAGTACCATGTTGTTTTGGTTACTATAGCCTTGTAGTATAGCTTGAAGTTTGGTAGATTGATGCCTCCCAGTTTGTTCTTTTTGCTTAAGGTTGTTTTGGCTATACGAGGTCTTCTCTGGTTCCATACAAAGTGTAGAATTATTTTTTCTACTTCTGTGAAAAATGCTGTTGGTATTTTGATAGGGATTGCATTAAATCTGTAAATCACTTTGGGTAGTATAGACATTTTAACAATGTTGATTCTGCTGATCCATGAGCATGGTATAGTTTTCCATCTGTTTGCATCCTCTGTTATTTCCTTCTTCAGTGTTTCATAGTTCTCCCTGTATTTCTCAATGCATTTTAAACAAATAAATAATAAACACCCTTTGTACTCCTTTTTCTTAGTGATATAGCATGGGTATTATTCAATGTCAGTGAATATTAACACGTCAGTTACTCTTTGTAATCACTGCAGTGCATAACAAAGTATGGATTCTATCAATATTCATTTATTTTTTTTCTATTTTAGTTTGTCCCCAATTATTCAATATTATTAATAATGCTGTCCTGAACTGAATACACTTTGGCATAAATCCTGGCTCACTATCAAGAATAATTTATTTTACTCCTATAAATAGAATTGCTAAGTCATAGTTATATGCATTTTGTATTCTGATAGACACTGTCCTCCAGAAAGTTGCATTCATTTACACTTCTTCCAACAATGCCTCTAAGAGTCCTATTTCTTATATGTTGCCAGCTATCATAGATAGATATCTCATCCTTATTTTAAGTTGCAGTTTCCTAATTAGTAATGAGTTTGAAGATTTGTTTCCCAATGCTTAATAAGTATCTGTTATTTTCCATTGGATTTCCCATTCTTTATGCTATAGTTGTCATTTGTATTTCATCTACATTAAGTATAAACGCACAAGACAATGTTGTAAATTTTGCTTTAAACAGTTATATGCATTTTTTTTAAAAAAAGATAATTAAAATCATTTTTATATTTGCCAACATATTTACCATTTTCAATAATCTTATTTTTCCTGAAGATATGAGTTTCCTGCTGATACCATTTTTCTTGGTCTAAAGAACCTCCTTTAGCATTTCTTTAGATAGGGCTTTTACCTATAAATCCTTTTAGTCAGGATTTATTTGAAACTGCCTTTATTTCACCTTTATTCTTGAAGGATATTTTTGCTGCATCTAGAATTCTAGCTTGACAGTTGTTTGTTTATTTAGGATTTCAAAGATATTGTCCCACTTTCTTCTGGCTTTCATAGTTTTGATGAGAAGTCAGACGTATTTCAAACTGCTGTTCTTTTGTGTAATTTTTTTTCTGTCTGCTTTCAAGAATTTTATTTTTATCTTTACTTGCCATAAGTTTGATCATAATGTGCCTAGGCATGGTGTTCTTTGCATTTTTCTTATTTTAGTTATGCTGTATGTCAGAGAGAGAGACAGAGAAAGAGCATGAGCACACATGCACATGAGCAAGCTCTACTTTCTTCCTCTTCTTATAAGAACATTAATCCAATCATGTGGACTCTACTCTCATGACCTCCTCTAAATCTAATTAGCTTCCAAAGGCCCATCTTTTAATACCATCACATTGGGGGTTAAAGTTTCAACATATAAATTTTTAGGTAACACAAACATTCAGTCCATAACCCTGAGCTTTTAGCACACTGAAAATGTATTTCTTTTGCCAAATTTGGGAAACTTTGAACATCTTTTCCCAAATAAATTTTCTTCCCCATTCTCTCTTATGTCTACTTCTTGGAGTCCAATGTCACAATTTTTCCAAAGATCCATGAAATTTTGTTCATTTTATTTCATTTTTAATTTATTTTTTAGATTGGATAATTTCTATTGTTCTACCTTCAAGTTTATTGACTAAGTCCTGTGTCATCTCCATTCTGCTGGCTAGTTCAACAAGTGAATTTTAAAATTTCAGATACTATACTTTTAAGTTCTAGAATTTCCATTTGATTAATTTTTCTAGCTAGTATTTCTTTGAAGAAATTTCACATCTTTTCATTCACAAAAAGCATTTGTTATGGTAGCTACTTTAAAAATCCTTTCAGCTAACTCCAATACCTGGGTTATCTCAGTCTCCACTGATTGTCTTTTTTCTTGAGGATGGGTCATGTTTTTCTATTTGTTTGCATGTCTAGTAATTTTGAATTATATTCTGAGCACCATGAGTATTCTACCATGTTGGTATTAGATTTGGTTATATTCTTCCAAAGAGGGTTTACTTTTTGTTTAATTTTGTTTTAGCAGGCAATTAAAGTGACCAGATTCAAGCTGTAAATTTTTTCTTAGGCAGCAGTTCAAATCTCAGATCAGATCGTTTAGCCTTGTCTGGGCTACTTCAAGTCTGCCTCACACCTGAGTCATCAAACATGAGCCAGAGATATAGGAAAAATTTATCCATAGAAATTGAAGGCTACCTCTCTCACTCTCTCCTTTCTGGAAGACTGTCCCTCACTTTTCAGTGGCTGTGGTTGCCCCAAGCTCTATTCTCTCGTTCTTCATGCCAGTAAGTTTTCACATTTTCTATTAGAATTTTAGCCACTTCTCATGGTATAGACTGGGATCTGCTACAGGTTTAAAAGCTTTTGATAAAAGGAAATCTATGCAATGTCATTTCCTTCTTCAAAGTGTTGACTTTGCTCCAGGGTTGACACTTTCCATTGCCTTCAAGATCCTTCACTAGGAAGTAATTATTTTTCAGATTTTGTGCAGAGTTTAGTGTTGTTGTCTATAGGAAACTTGGTCTGATAGGAACTTACTTAGCCATTACCAGAAGCAGAACCCTTCAAAGTATTTTTTAATAAAATTGATATCATGCCATTTTTGCACTTAAAATAATATTCAATCTTCTTTGCCTCACCTATGTGACATGGTTTCTGCCTGATTTCCCTAATCTTATCACTTAACACTCACTTTTATTTACCCAAAAATTTTGTCCATAAATACTGACTTTGGAAATGGTCAACTTTCTTTTTATCTCCAGGTCTTTGGCTTCAATGTCCCCTCTTCCTAGATTACTGCTTTTTCCCCAGCATATCTGGCTCCTCAATTATTTAAAGCTCAACTCACTTCTTCAGAGAGGTCTTTCCAGACAAAGCTATTTATACTAATCTACCTACTGTTTACAGTTTATTTAATCATCCTGTTTTGATTTCATTATTAAGTGGATAACTATCTAAATTATCTTATTATTTATTGGCTAAATCTCACAATTGCCTATTTCCTGGCTCTGTCTGGAAAATCAGCTATACAACAGTGGAGACTTTATTTTTTGTTCACCTCTGTATAATCAGGACCATTCTGGTAACCAGGTAGATACTCAACAATATTTGTAGAATAAATAATTAAAATAATAAATTAACTTATAAATAAGGTATAATTTTAATTTTAATTCTCATGCTAGTGTAGATCTAACATTTTTTTAATGTCCAAGTGTTAAATATATATCTTGAGGTATTCTTTTATTAGTTATATCAAGTTTTATTGTATTATTAACAGAGCATGTAGCCTGTATACATATATTTAATTTATTGAGATATTCTTTGTTGCCTAGTATCTAATAAATTTTGGTAACTGTTTCATGGAGATTTGAAAAAAATCATTAGATACTAAATTATGCTCCCTTTCTAGCCCTTATTTCACCCCATACATATAGATACACAGATATATATATAGAAATATTAAGATTTATATTTATATTTATGATAGTTTTGTTGAAATATTTTCCTGAAAGTTTTTGTTTATATATTACAATTCTATTTATTTTTTTAATAAAATCCTTCATGCCTGAAATTTTTGAGATTTTAACTTTCATTGCTATATGTTTATTTCTTTAATATTTCCCCTTTCAATTCTAACTGGTAAGAAGTTAATACAATGACTCTTGCTTTTTGTCATTGTGGCTAGCACTAGTTGATATATGTTTATAATTCACTTCTTTTCTATTTTTTTAGGTTTGCTTATTGCAATGGTAATGCAGTTGTATTTATAGAGTAAATCTTGTTCCTTTTTTTCCCACATTCAAAAAACATTTCATTCTAATTTTTTTTAATATAAGGAATTTTTTAACTATAAAAGTTATGTAAGTTGGTGGTGGGAAAAACTTTATATAATGATGAAAGACATTAAATAAATCTTTCTTCTCATACATTCATTAATTTTAAATTGATCAGGTGATATAAATATTTTTATGATGAAAATATTGCTAAAGTATAGGAAGCAAAAGGTAAAATCCTCCATCATTTTCCAATCTTCCTTCTATTCCTTACAACCCTATACCTTTCACAATGCCTGAATACAAATTTCCTCACCAGAGCTAACCACTGGTATTAGTATAATATTTTTCAGACACTTTTCTATGTATTTATATCCATGCATATGTGCAAAAGAATATAGTTTTGTAGAATGCATAAGTTTATCATATTGTATAAATTATTCAGCAATATGCATGTTTTACTTTATAGTATGGCTTTAAAAATCAATATATATTGGCCCACCTTTTTTATGATCACATAATATTCCACCATATGGAAGTATCAACATTTATTTTTCTTCCTTTTGATAGGTAAATGCTTTCCAGATTATTCTTCTATTAAAAAATTAAAAATCCATTGCTAAAGACTCTCTGTGCACATGTATATAATGTATTAGAGGTATTATATGTTGTCTGAAACTAGAATGCCATGCTGAATGGTATATACATTTAACATTTTAATAAATACTGCCATATTGTCTTCCAAAATAGCTATAATTATTCATACTCTCAATAGAATTACCAAGTAGTTAAAATTTTTCCACATCCTGGCTGGCCAACCTTGGCTATTGTTAATGTGTATAATTATTGCCTGATGGGCAAAACCGGATTTCATTATTTTTATTTTTTATTTTCTTTACCAGTAAAATTGAATACCTTTTTGTAGCACTTGTCACATTTTCAATCCCAGATTTTGTACCATTTGCCTTTTCTATTTTTACCACTCAAATTATTTTCCCTTTGTATTTTTTATTTGTAAGTGTTCTTTATATACTATAAATTTGGCAATTATTTTTACCTAGTTTCTAGTTATTTTCTCCTGGTGTCTAGCTCTTTAAAAACTTTAATCCTTATTGTCTATTGTCTTAAAGATGTTTTTAAATTCATGTTACATTATTTTCCAGTTTTTTTCTTTTATGTCATGAGTTATTTTGTCTGCTGATGGAAGTTTTCTATAAGCAAGGGAAAGGCAAGTAAACTCATGGCTTCAATTTCCTGTAATTAAGTATCCTGATAATTACACAGAAGGCCCATCTTGGTTTTTACATGTGTTTACTGTGTGGTTGGAATTTCTTTTGCTTTTGAAGTAGCTTTCAACTGCATATGTTTGATGTTTTGTTTCTCCTTTTCCCTCCATGGTTTCTTTGATAATCTTTTCTCATCTGTTTTCTATTTTCCAATAATTTCTCACAAAGTTTCATCCACTCATGACACAATTTTTCCCCCTGCCAACACCCCATTTTTACATGGATTGTTCACTCTATAACATTTTGTTTTTCATTGCAATGGATTTAGCAGGAGGAGTAGCGGTAAGGGAGTTATATATGTATGCTTAGTTCACTATCATGATCCAAGCTCCAAAGTTTGGGGTTTTTTTTGTTTTGGGGGGATCAATTTTTATTTGGACTTTTTTCTTTTTTTAAAGACACGATCTCGCTATTGCCCAGGCTTGTCTCAAACTCCTGGGCTCAAGTGATCCTCCCGCCTCAGCCTTCTATAAGTGCTGGGATTACAGGCAAGAGCCACTGCCCCCAGCCTGTTTGGGCTTTTCACAGTGGTTAGAGCCACTCTGTCTTCAAAACAATCACAGCACAGAAGATGTGTCACTGAGACTGCCCAGAGGAGTCTGACTAGCTGAATCTAATTGCTTAAAATACACATATTCACAATAACTGACAAATGGTGATGTGCCTCACACAGGAATGTGTTAGCACTTGCAAATCTGACTGTGGCACCAAAACCTCGACTAACCTTGCCTTCTCGCTCACCTAAAGAACCAGACCCAGTGCAATCTCCTGCCCCGCTAACTAGTCCCTCAATTCTCTATGTTCATATCTCTCTCTGAGCAGGGTAACCTCCCATAGCAGGGGCCAGACTGTGACTTGGGAATCAAGCCCACAGGTTGCATTTTTGTCTTCTTGTGCCTTTAGGATGGGATGCTGCAGTGAATTCAACAGTTAACACTTGTAACAGTTTTCCACTCTAATTGGGGAAAGAAACTTGAGAGGGTCAGAATTCACCCATTTGCTCAGTTAACTGAAGAAGGATTCATTTGGTAAAACTTGTTCTTTGAGACACTTCAGTGAGTGATTTGGGATTTTAAAAATGGTGGAAGGAACGGCATCTGAAGGCTGTTGACGCACTGCAGCCAACGCTGGCCACACATGAGCTTACTTGTACTCGTTGGACTCGGCAGAGGGAAGTGGGCCTTGCCGTATCTGTGGTGTCCACCAAAGCCTCCTCTTGGCAATTCTGTACAGAGCTAATGTCTGGCCACAGCTAGTCCAGGCTTGTGAACTGAAGATCCAATCAAACTTCTGTCTGAAATTCCATCTTTGTCTTCTGTCCCAAGGGGTTGTGGACACTCCTGAGAGCTGATACTGAGGGCCAGAGACAGCCGAGGAAGGCAGACAGGTTCAGAGCACATTTCCATTTACGGGGAGCAGAACACAAGCCTCCCAGTGTCAATGGAGCAATGTGCAAATTGCAGTTGATGAGTAGGGTAAAACCTCAACTTTGAGCACAGTATCTCTGGCAAACACAGGGGACTACCATGAAAATGCTGCTGAACATACCCAAGTACACAGTGAGACATTTGTTCAATAAATGGTAAATGTGTAAAATAAATTACCTTGGAGGGCCATCTGTGCTCCAGACATGTGGTTCATGTGAGCAGAATGGCTGCCACTCAAAGTATCTGCACCGGAAAACAGGGCTTGGGGTTCACACACAACGGACAGATATACATGGGTCATCCAAAAGGTCACCATGTGAGGACTTCACTCTGTCCAACATGGATTCTGGTTTTGTGCAACCCAAAGACTCCTTTACCTCACAGGCTTAGATTTGTCTGTTTTTGGAGATATATATATATATTTTTTTTTTCTTTCTTTCTTACCATAACATCAATGCCTTGTCTGAATAACAACATTCAAGAGTAGGGGAAGAACCAAACTCTTCATATGAACAGAGCTGGACAGGGAATGTTACCTACAGCTGTTTGCTTTCTCCATTCAAATTATTCCTATTAAAACTCAAAGCTTACCTGAAGTGAAACAATAGTCATAAGGATCCTGTAGCCTCTGGACAGCTGCTTACACCCTCCTGTCTGGGCCACTTAGACTCTTTACATAGGCTACAGAAAAATGAAATATGCCACTCAAAAGTGGTGGGGGCAGGGACAGGGCGTGAAAACCACAGATAACCATGGTATTTTTTCCAAGCAGTCAGTTTAAAATAACCACCACCACCAAAAACAAAAACAAAATATTTGTTCAGAATCAAAGACACAATACTGTGTGAGAGCCAGGCTATGGGGCTGCCCTTTCTCAGGACCCACAGCTTCCTTAGCCTGTTTGTTCGTATGGAGAAGTGAGACTTGAGGGCCCACAGAGTGTGTGCTCAGGGTGGAGGCTGACACCGGCCACCTGTGGACACAGACCAAAGGGTAGAGATACCGAAAACTGCACCTGTATCCACTACCATGGGTTAGGGCCTCCCGCTCACAGAAATTCCAAAGATAGCCCCTGCCCAACACTTCCCACAAAATATCTCCTTCTGGCTCAACTGCAGCCAGGCTCATTGAAGTCCAGCTTTGGAAAGGCCCAAAAACTTCCCTTTACCAGAAGAAAATTCTTGCCTGCCCACTGATAAGGTTCTTGTTTTCAGCTGTCTTTTGTTGTTTGTTTTTAAAAGAAAAATCAAAGAGCAGTTGGTATAATCTTCCACACCTGAACCAGTCTGCAGCCAGCCAGAGTCTCCTGGGAAGGGGCCCCTCAAGGATGCACAGGATGCATCGATCTTGTCACCTGGAATTTGAGAGATCAATAAGCCCTCTACCAACCTACCATAAAACTGTCCAGCAGCTCTCATCCTCCCACAGGATTAGCCCAATTCTGGCTCTGCAGACACTAGCAGGCACAGGTAATAGACCCTGGGCCTCTATGGGCTTCCTTCTTCACCCAGGGCCAAGATGGGCCACCTTTCTTCAACTGAGACACAGCAAAGTTCTCCTAAACTAAAGCCAGAGCACAAATCCACTCCATCACCAAGAATCATCTCAGGGCACAGTCCCAGCCTCCTCCATGGGAGCTGTCAAAGTACAAATCTCTCTGACCCAAACAGGTGGGTAAGATAATGACTTAAAAAGGGGAAAAACAGGGATGGGGTGGGGTAGGAGGAATGAGTCACAGAATCGGCTTCTTAGCCCTCCATGACACTGTGCTTTTGTTGGGGAGAGGCATCCACACTCCCAAACTGTACCTGGAGATGCAGGAAAATGCAGGAGAGGAAAATAAGAAAAAGAAAAAAAAAAAAGAAAAGAAAGAGATGAAGCGGCTATACCACTTTCCCTGAAAGTCATCTGATGCTTCTCTTGTGGTTCTCCCTACCCTGGTCGCTTTGCCAAGTTCTTGGGTGCAGGCAGAGCCTGCCGTAGCTGGGGTCGCTGCTGCTCTGGGAGCTTGGAGAGTCCTGCTCATTGATGGTGCGCAGCAGCAGGTACGCAGATGGCCGTGGCAGATGGGGGTTCTCAAGCCTGCTCTGGAGCCTGCTCCTTGGAGGGCTGGCAGAGTCCTTTCCCCTTGTCACTAGGAGATCTCACATGGAAGCTGTCACAGAAGTCCAGGGGTCCATCCAGAGCGTCAGTGATGAGCATATTGAACTCTTTGAGGTAATCCTGAGGATGGCCCTGGTTGTTTGCACATGTGCACGTACGTGTACACACACACACACACACACACACTTTGATGCCTGAGTCACCTGGGAAGCAGTGATTGCAATGCAAGCATCTTGTTTTTGCTGTTGGGGGGTGCACTGCCATGCTCAGAACTATAATCTTTCAGCAGCTCCTCCTTACATTCTGAATGCTTGTCCAGGAAGGCCTCTGGGTCCAGCGCCCCAGGCCAGCCACAGAGTCACTGAGCTCCATTCCAGGGGCTTTGGTGGCTTCTTGGTCAGCTGGCAGGTCAGAGGGGCCAGGGTCAGCAAGGGGGGTCTTGTGCTGCTTCTGCTGGGCCCAGACAAGAAGCTGCTCTGTGCCTCCTGTGAGGCCCTGATAGGACGGCACCAGGTGGCTGCCACCCACAGGACCACCCTGTGGAGGCAGCTGCTGCTGCTGCAGCTAGAAGGCACTGTATGGTGGGGGAGGAGCTGGAGGTCAGTTCACCACTTCCTCATAAGGAGGTGGTACATAGTTTGTGGAAAACCTAAAATAAAATGGCAGCACTGAGTAATTGTGGCCTTCCCAGTAGGCGATCAGGTTGATTTCATGTTGCTCCTGCTGGGCCTGAAAGCAGAGCTTGGGTGGGCAGTGGCAATTACAGCCACAGCTCAGGATGATGGTGATGGTCCACACTAGCCAGAGCCACCAGAGTTCATAGTAGTCACTGCAGCACTGAGATTGTCTACAGCAGTGTCCTGCATCTGTGATGCAGCTTTGGTTGTTGGTGCCCACACAGGTTCCTCCAGGGGTCAGCCCTGGCTGACAGCACGTGTGGGAGCAGAAGCAACAGGCCGCCCGGGAGCCTTCTCTCCATCGCCCTCCTGTGCCTGCTCCTCCGCCACCCCCTCCTCCTCTCCATCTCCAAAGGTTTAGAGAGTGGGAAATAAGCAGAAACATGTTCTTTCATATTTATAGTATTTAAAGGGCATTTACAAATTAAAATATATATATATATAGGCAAAATAATTTTTAATGGAAAAGGCAAAGAACAGCCAGATCACTAATACAAAAATGAAATGTCTATTTTATACTTTTTAATAAAAGAAATTAATCTATTCTCATCTATATATTGGGACATGTCTTAGACTTTTTTTCCTGTTTGTGTTCCATTTCTCTTTTAAAATTTTTGATTTTTGCAAAATTGATTGTATGTCCTCATTCTAAAGTTTGGCCTTTTACCTTTTAATTCTATGATACTTGTGCGTAACCTTTTTTATTTTTATTTTTGGAGACAAGGTCTCACTTGTTGCACAGGCTGGAGTACAGTGGCGTGATCACAACTCACTGCATCCTTGCATTCCCAGGCTCAAGCGATCCTCCTGCCTCTGCCTCCCAAGTAGCTGGGACTACAGGCGTGCACCACTACACTCGGCTAACTTTAAAAAAATTTTTTGTAGAGATGGGGGTCTCACTATGTTGCCCAGGCTGGTCTCTAACTCCCGGCCTCAAGTGCTTCTTCCACCTCAGCCTCCCAAAGAGCTGGGATTATAGGCATGAGCCACCGCAACTGGCCTTCCTTCACATTTTAAAAAATGTTTTAACTTTATAACATATGATTTCCCAACAGTGACAAAAATAAATTCTCTACAACTTCTGTTCCAACCAAAGTAAGCTCTTTAGCATGTGAAAGACAACATGAAGCAAGGGAAACTTTTCCTTTTGGTTGTAGGTAAGCCAGGTTTATGGGCACAGGGGCTTCTTGCTGGGTACTATTCCCCTTCTCAGTTCAGCTTCACAATGCCCTCCTGTGGAAGATACTTCACCTTATTAAGAGAGTCATTTTTGTGTTTCTAGCTTGAAGGAAACACTGGAGCCTGGTGCTTCCAGCTTGGGTTAAGTACAATTGTGGTCATTGTACTATCCTTGTAATAAATTTCCCAGTTAACTACTCACAAACCTGTTCAAACTCGCAGCCCTATCTGACTTTGATCTTGGTGATAATATCAGGGTTCTATTCTAGTCTATTCTTTCCCTGTAGTATTAGTGGTTTCAACAGCTCTGTTGGTTTTTATTGTGAATTTGATCCAATTTATATATCTTCCAAAAATTCCTAAATGCTTTGAGCTTACCAGATTTCCTGCTTTGCTGTTTCATATTTTTATATTTCTTCCATCACCTTAATGTAAGTTTAAAATAAAGGAGATACACATGTGCATGCATTTAGTCAGTTCCTTTGGAAGTTTACAGTAAATCAGAACAAAAACTCAAAACATGTATTAATGAAGATGATTTTATTGAATTATAGGACAGGACACATAAAAATATTTCAGTAAAATTTAACCATTTATTCAAAACTAGAAACTTTACATATTAGAAAATACATTTTTACTGATTGTCTGTTAGCCACTTATGCATTATTTAAAATCTTCAAGGCTAATATTTAGTTATGCACTGAATCCCCAAATGGGTAAAAATAATAATCAGAGTTTATATCAATTAAAACAAGTTAAACTCAATTAAACAAATTCTCTTGTATATTAAGGAAATATAGCACACGCTTAATTAATGTTAGTTCCCTTTCCCCAATTCATAATGAATAACATACTCTCCTTTCACTCTTCCTACCAAAGCCTATGAAAATACCATATATACAAAATCTTAAAGTTGTATCTCCCCTAACATTATTTGATCATGAAGTTCCTTGGTCAATGGAACATAAGACTTTTCCAAGTTATCCATGAAGTAAAGTGGATCAGAAATTTTCAGTGGATTAAATCCATCTTCCACCAATTGATACTTCTGTAATTTGAATGTCCCTGTCATTTCCATTTTTTCCTATAAAACAATTACCAGGATGAGTAGAAGCATTTAATATTATCTATAAGACCTATTGTATATAATTAAAATATTTAGCACTATAGAATATATTTAACTATAACTTTTTTAATCTAATAATCTTCTCTATATTTACTACTTAAACATTAGAAATAAAAAACTGCCTTGTAGCATATTTAATATGAGTTTTCAAGGGAAACCCGGTGATATCTGTTGGTCACCACTCACAAACTACCAGCTGAAGGTAGTTTATAGTTTCAAAGTAGTTTACAATACCTTTGTTTCAATGATGCCATATCTTTGCAAAATTGGGTTTTCAGTGGTCGCTGTGATAAAAAGCAAGTATAGCCAAAAATCACTGTGGAATGTGGAATTAAGCTGGGGAAGAATTGTGCATTGCCCAGCTTACATCTCCTTAGTAAGTGACTGTGGTCATTTGAAAACGAAATGAAAGTATTTTTCCTTTTATTTATATGCATAATTTTTTTCAAATGGCTACTAATTTGTTAAACCTAAATACTTATTAATTTCTTTTGATTTAACTAGTAAATAAATGAAGGTTTAGGTATATGTTTTGACCCAAGAGTGCTATTAAAAAAATTCCTGAGACACTAAAGGTGCCATGAATCTAGAAAGTTTAAGAATTTCTGCTTTAAGGTATTTAAAGGAGATAGCGTATTTCTTTGTGGGAGTTACAGGCATGGAAAAACAACCTGTTTAAATGGGATGACATGTATGGACCCACATAAAATTCTGAGTAACCTGGCTGTTTTCATTCATCCTTCTGGACTAATCTGAGTCCACTTCACTTTGAGCCCCATTCCCTGACCCCCTTCCTTCCCTCCCCCCATGCCCCTAAGCCAACACTGTCATCACAGAATTCGATGTAGCTGTGTGGGCACACATATCCTTTTTCTCTTTTTTAAAAAATTAGAAGCTCACTATATACAGTTTGCTGTTCTGCTATTTTTAAACTTAATATTATACAAAGTATATTTTCCTAGATCCTATAATTTTCTTCAAAATAGCACTTTCAAAAAATGGTTTTATAAGGTCTCATTTAATTATATTTTAAGTAACCTTGCCCTTAATCTTGAACTTATAGACAATGTCGAAACTTTTACTACTATAAATAATACTTTGAAGAACCTCTTCATATATAACATTTATGTACCTTTGATTACTTCCTAAGGATAAATTTCTGGAAGGGAAATTAGTAAGTCAAAATATATGTAAACTCTTAAGGATCTGATCAGATATTACCAAATTGCTTTCTAGAGAGGTTATAACAACTTGTGTCTCCACAGACAGAATGAAAGGACAAAGTTAATTTTATCCCAGCCATACTATTTTCACATTTAAAATTTTTTTATAAATTACTGACAAAAAGTTTTCTTCTTTTTCTAATTTGTGCTAAATAGATTTTTAATAAGATAGTTTTACTCATTTTGTCAGAAGTAACTTTTACTTTTGCATTTCTTTTATCAGATCATTTTTTATCATAACTCATTTATTAAATAAATATTTGCTAAGTGTCAGGCTTTGTGCTAACTATAGAAAATATTGTAATAAACATAACAGTCATGGCCCACATTCTTTTTAGGTGTTTAATGATCCTGAAATATTTTCTAAATTTGTTCAAGGCTAATCTAGTCTTCTAGAGTAGTCCTATGCCAAAATATTTCTTCAGCTTAATGAAAGTGAATTTTAAGTTGCCATGGGGGAAAATACTTAAAATATTATTTGCTGGATCAATTTTTTATTCCATCACAATATATTACTTATGGGGTAAGGTCAGGAGGGACAGGAGGGAACTGGATGTGGGTATAAAAGGGCAACACAAGGGATCCTTGTAGTGTTGGAATGGTCCTTGTAGTGTTGGAATTGTTCACATCCTTACTGTGGTCATGGATGCATGAGCTACATAGGTGATAAAGTGTATGGAAAATACACATAAATGAGTGCAAGTAAAATAGGAGAAATTTTAATAAGATGGGTAGATTATGTTAATATCCTGGTTGTGATAGATTTGCAAAATTTTATACTTGGGGAAAACTGGGTAAAGGACATACAGGATTTCTTATAACTGCATGTGAATCTACAACCATTTCAATACGAATTTCAATTAAAAGATTACTGCTGCTTCATATTTACTTATCTTTAGTATTACAGAGGATTGTTATGAAAATAATCTGAGACAATGTATGTAAAAACTCTGAAAAGTAAAAAATGTAAATGAAATATGCATTTGTGATAGTTCAGATGTGTCTCATTGGACAAGTAGTGACTTTGCTATGAGGACTGCTTGGTAAATGTTTTAAAACTGAATATGACAGTCTGTTGTTCCATTAGGGATCTAATAGTGATATATCAAATATATTCAGAAAAAGTCTATGTGATTGGATGTTAAGAGATGATGAATGGTTGAGTGAATAAGTAAAGTTACCCAGTAGTTGAGTAAATTTGTTTTCTTTTCACTGTACTTTATACTAGTAACCCAATAAGACAGAGCCCTCATCCAAAAATAAATAAACCTAGAATTCCCCAAAATACAAGGTATGGGTAAGGGAGAGGTTGGACAGAATGACAATAAAATTTAAAAAAAAGTAGCTTAAAGCCAATTGCCTTTAGGTTTTGCACACATCCTGCAGACTCCTTGATGTCTCCTTGATAGAGCCTAATTCTAGGCACATAGCACCAAATGTCTTCACAAGGTATGTGTAAGACATGGTTTGGCTTGCCACTATCACTGGGACATTTTGCTTTGAGTGAAGAGGAACAGAGCAATTCTATAATCAGGACAAAGATAAATATGTCCTAGCATTTCATCATGCTCCCTCTATAATTAGGCATCAAACAAGGCATCAGTTAGCGTCAACTCTACATCCTTGTGTTTCTCGCTACTCTTGAAATTTTCTAATATTAATACAAATAAAATACACATACCTAAAGGATACAATATTATTTTGCAATTAAACTACCTTCTGGTTTCCTGGTCTTAAATTTGCTAGTAAATTTGAACAGTAAAATTACCTGAATTCTTAAAAATCTTGGGCAGGCATAAGCTGGTAGAGATGCTACAACTTGTTCATAAACTTTTTTCAAATCTAAGGACTTATTTGGTTTTAAAATAATAGAAGCCATTCCTGCTTTTCCTTCATAACCTGAAAAAAAAGTTTGAAATAGAGTCAATCTTGTAAGTACTAGATTAATTTTTTAAAATTAATTCTGTTGCTTACCTACTCATTGTTATAAATAGAGACATTAAATCTATTGTAGCATAAATGAGTCTGTGTCCTTCCCTGAGCATATTATTTACTCTCTAGAAACAACTTAAGAATAGGGAAGACAGAGTTTATTCCTAATTGTCTACACTACAGAAATAAAATAGATGGAATGGAAAACACTATAAGTTATCTGTAATTTGCATCCTAATACCACTAACACAAATATTAAGAAAGGAAACATTTATTTAAAGGCAAATGTAGAAATGTACACTTTAAGCATTAATGCAAAAAAAATTAAAGGGCATATTTTTAAGTTAAGAAACTAGAAACTACTGTTTTCATAATTAATTCAGCAGATCATTTACTGCTGATCACCCATGTATCTTTACAGGGATCAGAACATCCTCGAGCCTTTCTCTAACATTAAATAAACATTTCCTTCCTCTGCTCTCCTTACCCAACTCCCACCCCTGTTGTCCCCTGCACAAACAAGCATCAGCTGGAAAATGGAGAATGGCTGTCCTGTGACTTCAAATTTCTATGCCATTTTCAATATGATGAGATGATCCTCACATGCATATTTATAAAGATAATGAGGAAAATTTTTAAAATAATTTTTTAAAAGACCCACCTTAAGTACAAGTCAGTGTTATTAAACATTTAAAGTAGAACACCTTTCTGTTTAGTGGTATGTACAAACACTTGTCATAAAGAGAAAAATAATAGACTACTGAGAATCTGTAATAATTTTCAAGCAGTGAGTCACTGACCAGAGTTTTCAAGATCTGCTTTAAAATACAATTGGTACCTTTTCCCTGACGTGACCATGAAGTTTGTTAGCTTGGCCAAGGGCATTATCTGCCAAGATAATATTAAGATGTTTATCTTAATACACAAAAAATGCTGAATTAGTAAGACTGTTCCAAAACTAAAGAACAGTATCACATTCTATCCTGAGCATCCTTCCAAAATCTGAAATATATTTATACCTGAGACAGCCACACCATAGACATTTGTTTCCTGTATGAAATCCAACATTCCAATAACATCAGCAACTTCTGTGGTTGCAACATTTTCTCCTTTCCATCTAAATGAAAAACAAATTCCAGTTAGTGCAACTGTATTTGAAGAACCAGGCATCCAGTTTTAGTTTTAATGTCTTGCATTTGGCTTTTCTAGCAATCTAGTGACCAATACTAACTGTAGTTTTCAAAATGAAAGTTATTTCTAAGGAAGCATTTTGTCGGCAATTCAACAAAATCAGCATCTATTTTTCAGTTAAAATTACTTTATATCTCATTAGTATAAATTGCTTACTGTAAAATGTTTTATAATACACATGAAAATAAAACAGTGATAAGGATTATCATTACAAAAATCTTTATTTTATAAAATAACAACAATTAAGTACAAATCATTCTCTGTCCCTGATGATAGGGATACAAAAAATTGAAAGTAAAGCTATGGTTGTCTTTCAGTACACTCACGCACTTTAATTTCTACGTATTAACCCCTTTGGCTCCTTTAATGTATATAAATATTTTATTTTAATTGACATAATTTTATATAAAGTGAGTTTGTAGTATAGTACAAGAAGGCAAGTATATAGGAAGTAACTTATTCACTCAAGCATTTGTTGAATGCTTTACTAGTCATTGGCTAGTAAAGAAAAATAATTTCATAGGCCTAAGATAATCTTAGAGAATTTTAAAAAATGTAAGAAAGGGGAATTTTGCTGTTTCAATTTTTTATCATTTGGTCAAGAATTAGACCATATTTGACTGAACTGGTTTTCTGTTTTAACTCTAGCATTTAGACTTCCCATCTGTCTGCCAGTTTTATATCCTAAAAAAAGAGAACACTGATTTGAACTAAACTGACTCATTAAAATAATTATAAAATTTTATATCAAAATTTAACTTGTAGTTCAATCTAGAAACAGATGGCCAATAAATGTTTAAATAAGAAAACATTATGGAGATAAAAGGGCTCCGTCTGACCTGAAAACTAATGAGCATGTGGTCTCTGACGTTGCTACAGGAGCATGATTCACAATTATAGAACAAGCTGTGCATCCCATGATATTTCATACCTGAAAGTATCTCCAATACGGTCCCAAAAATAAAGGAAATTCTCCTGATCTTGGACCATCAAGTCTCCTGTGTTAAAGTAAACATCACCCTTCTTAAAAACATCAAAAAGCAATTTGTTTTTTGTGTGCCTGTAAGACCCAGCATAACCAAAAAAGGGATTTTTTGCATTCACTCGAGAGATGAGAAGTCCAGGTTCTCCTGCAAGAGAGAAGGGCATCTTTGCAGTTATCTGATTAAAACTATTGTTACACACACCATGCATGTATCTAAATCATATCTGGCCAACGCAACCAATATTGGTCATCTTGCTTTCTCCTGAATGTATTTCTAGATTTGACATCACTTACTTTTGGTGCCTACATCTAGTGCATCCTTTTACAGATTACCACAGTCTCAAACTACTGTGGAAAAGCCAACCAAAAGAGAATTGAATGGAAAGAAAAGATGCATTAAATTTCTTTTACTTTCTGGGTGGATAGACCAATGGCTATTTTTGTTTTGGATTACATAGATGTTAACACAGATAACATTGACATCTGTATAAATAACAACCATAACAGTAATTTTAATAAAATGACGATAGCATTGTTTATTGGGCACTTACAGGAGCCCTTTGCAACTGTCACCTTGCTTATTCTTCATAGAAATCCTTTGAAATTGATATTATAATCCCTATTTCAGGGGGAAAGACTTAGAACCCAGCGGAATGAAGTACAGAACTCGAAGTACAGAACTCAATGTACATCTCTACGATTTGAAGGCAAGGTTTCTGTACAGTACTATCTCTGATCCAGTTAATGCTAACTGATCCAGTTAGAAATTTAAAATGGTTTGTCCCTCTGGGATGCTACTCTGGAAATCCTTGATGGGAATCAGATGAGACTTTGAGAAGATCTCCTGTCCCATGAGACTTAATACTTTCACTTATATTTAGACACATTATCTGAAATAATTTTTGAATCAAACTTATTCAAATTAACCAAGATGTCCCCCAGCAATCTGCAAGGGAAAAGCTAGTTCTAAGATAAGGTGAAAAGAGAAGGGAGAACAGCAGTCATTGCCCAGAAATCTTCAAGGACACTGTCTACTTGCTCTGCCTGTTGTAAAGAGATGCAATATCCATGTGGCTAGTTAGATGGAGTTGGATCCCAGAAAACTGCAAAGCAATTGGTACTTTCAGCACTCTTGATTCAATTCCCATTTCTGCTACTCCTTCTGGCCATTCTGGCTTCCAAGGGCACACATGTCATTGGCCAAAACAAACCTGCTCTGCTCCAGCAGAGACCCATATCATCATCATCATCATTGTAATTGCCAACACCATCATACCATCATCATCATCATCATCATAATTATTACCACTGTTACACCTATTGAGCGCTTTCTGCATACCAGTCACTATTCTGAATGCTCTACATATGTACTCCATCTAATCTTCATCATAAACCTGCAAGAATGGCTCTGATAAATCTTCATTTTACAGGTGAAGAAATTGAGACAAAAAAAGTAATTTGCCCAATGTCAAACAGCTGGCAAATGTAGGTGTTGTAGTTTTGTTTTGTTTTGTTTTGTTTTTTAAACCAGGTCCACCTCCATCATATATCCTGTTAGTCTAGGTCGCCTTTATTTCAGAATTTTTAAGACTCGTACATCTCTCCTAAAATTTATGTTCTTTGTTTGTCTTCTTCAGGACACAGGTGACAGTTTCTTCTCTGATTAATTATTGCAAATATTTAAATAGGTCAGAATGTATTTGTATGTTTCCTGTCTAGGAATAACTTACATTGTGAAGACATAATGCCTTAATGGAAAAAAAGAATATTGAGCAGTGCATAATGAGAATTCCAAAATAGTAAAGCAGATACTTGGGGTCGACTGGCTTTTTAAGAAACTCTGAGGTTGCATAAGCACAGTTCTGAGATTCAGGTTCCAATATCAGATATTATTGTAATTGTAATAAATAAAGTACTAGAAAAGTGTGCTTAAGTTCTTTGCAATCTCTTCAGAAAGTGCTTTTTTCTTGGACAGTATCCATAGGGTTGAATTAGAGAAAGATACTTGCTAAATGCCCTTAGGCTTAAAATACAGAGATTTGGGAGATTTGTTTTTTGATGGACAAAGCTTGTAATTTTTTTTAATCTTTCAGCTACCAGCAAATGAAAACAGGTTTGCAACCTTTATCTTCACATTTAGCAGATAAAGTTTGTACAGATTTAGGAAGTCATCTCTGAAATGTAGTTTAAACATATCCAGAGGCAGTAAATAGCAATTTTGGCCTGATTTATTCAGACTGGATTCCCAAGTGCACATCTCCACATTTTATTTTCCAGTTTGATTACATGCAGCAGCAAGTTAATTGGGGTACTTGCTTTTATTGAAATTTCTAACCTAAAGTTGTAAGAAAGTCTACCTTGGTAAAGGAGGGGAATGTGAAACAGAAGAGAGGGGAGGAAGCAAACAAGTCACATGCCAAGCCCGCCACAAGAATTTACATACCTTTCATTTAATTGTCAACAATAACCACACAAAATAAATATTGTCGCCTGTTCTTTACATATGACGAAAATGAGACTCAGGTTGACTAACCAGCCCAAAGTTGCACAGTTTCTAAGTGTCGGAGCCTAGGTTTAAATTCAAGTTGGCCTGACTTTCTACTATATCCAGAATGGTAAATTAATTCATTAATTTTTATATTATAGTTTGGTGACATAGAACATTAGACATATGCCACTGTTACAAAGTAGAAGTGGTATATTAAGAAAACTATGAGCCAAATAGTAACCACTTTTCAATTTTAACAATTTACCATCTCAGTGACCCAGTCGGGCCTCTTAACATCTAATAATTAAACTATTCCACTTGCACTAAAACTCAAAAAAGTCAAATTACATAGTAGACCTGATCATTTTTTCTTCAGCTAATACTACTAATAATAATTCAGTATTGCAGTCAGCCCTCTGTATCTGTGGTTCTGCATCCATGGATTCAACCAACCTTGGATCCAAAATATGCAGGAAAAAAACAATAAAAAATAACAATACAATAATAAAAAATAATACAAATTTTAAAATACAGTACAACTATTTACATATCATTTACATTATATTAGGTATTATAAGCAATGTGTTTAAAGTATATGGGAGTATGTGTGTAGATTATATGCAAATACTATGCCATTTTATATAAGAAACTTGAGCATCTGTGAATTTTGATATCCACCAGGGGGAGGGTCCTAGAACCAATCGCCCTGAGGATACTGAGGGACGACTCTATATAGAAGTTCAGAAACTTCATTTGAGAAGACATCTTTAAATACGTCTTACCTTTTTTCACACGACTACACCAATTCTGTTCATTTCTCATGGGTTCATCTTTCTGAAAATCATACTTTATCAATTCAAATTTGAAAAAAATCTGAAAAAACAAAATTAAACAAGCATTTAGTTATTTGTGTAATGACATCTACTGGTAGTAGATTTTATGCTCAATTGAAATAAATAATTAGAATATGAATTTATTAAAACAAGTAACTTTTATTGATAAAAAATTAAATAAATAATTGAAAATCAAAACTGAAGGTATTAGTAAACAGCATTCACTTATTGGCATTTACTTTCATTTCTATTGTGTTGCACTTTACCTTAGCAAAACACTACTAATTTTAATCATGAATGACTGATGTCAAGACAGAAACAATCCAGGCATTCAATTACATGCTCTACTAACTACAGGTAAGAGGACCACTTTTGCAGTCACCCTTGAAATGGAAATCTTTAATAGAACTAAAATGTAAGCTAAGTGAATGCAAAGATTTTCTTGCTCATTTTTTCCTTATAGTCTCTAGAAAAGTGACCAAATGCTTAAAAAGTGCAGTTTCTTGACAACTACTTTGGCCTTTTCCCCTGGGTTTTTCACCTTAATGCCCCTAAACTAACATTCAGTACTTCTCTATTATGGTATAAGATGACAAATTTGTTAGAATATCCTCAATGCATTGGCAACCAGGCTAATTGGGTGTCTCCCCTGACCCTAAATATTTCCAGCTACCCTGCCCTGTAATGTCCATGTTATCATCAGCTCATACAGACTTATATGTCCACTAAGATTTGACCCTGAAGAACTGAAGAACTGAAGGTTGGGTTTAGCTCAACCCCCTCATTTTTTCTATAAGAAAACTGAGGTTTTACTGACCAGTGAAACAAGTGATCTTATTAAGTTAAATTAGAAAATAGTAAACTAACATGAAGGTAATAAAATGAAGTGAGAGAAAATAAATGAGAAAGGACAAATAGGAGAGAGGGGGAGGGAGGGGAAGGGGGAGTAGGAAAGAAATGAACAAATCTATCAACAGAACAAGTAAGTGGGAAACGGTGAATAAGATTAGTGAGATGAATGGAAGAGTATTATTTATAATCAAAAATTAAACACAAACATTTATGGTTTTTAATATTAGTAAAATCAGCATGAAACTGGAATCACAATTCATTATTTGAATTAAAATATAAATGAGAGCAACTAATATCGATTGAGCACTTACTGAATGCCACACACTGTGCTAAGAGCTTAAGAGCTATATTTAATTTAATCACCAAAACACTCTATGAGGTAGAAATTAATATTATCCTATTTTAAGATTAGGGCCAATGAAAGAGGCAGCAAAGCAAATGCATTGTTATTCTAGACATAAAAATTCTTTATTAAAATGCAAGCTGACATCTTTTTGGTCTTTGTAATTCGGATAACAGGATATCAAACACTTGCCTAATGGCTAGTAGAAAGAAAGATTCCAGAAGTTCAGGAACTGCCTCTATCATCTTAGCCAAACAAGAACAGAGCCCTGTTCATTACCCATTCTTTCTGTCCTATTTCAACATGCTTTATTTTATGGAAAATTTGCCCAGCAATTTGTGATATGAGCTTTAGTGTTATTTCATATGCATGGATGAGAGTAATTCCACACTACATTACTGTTCACTGTGTCTTTTATCAGACATAGGGGACTTGATGGTCAAAAATTGAATCATTTTATAATTCAAAGGAAATTAAATATATCACAGCATCTTGAAGGAGTCTGGATCAGAGCATTAATGCTCAGCTAGAAGTATTTCTATTCTTCCTGCCTTCAAGAGGCTCCTATGAGATTATAAAAATGGCTACATTATAGTAACACAAATAAAAAGATAGATTTCATACCTTCAAAATTCCTAAACGTTCATGTGCATGTATGTGTGTACATATCCAGAGCACAGTGGGGTCCCATAACAGTCTAGGTAAACAGCTGCCCCAGAACTGTGCAATCCACACCTATGTGGCTGTACACATTGGCCTTGGGAGTTTCTATATATACCCTTATGTGCTTTTGCATATTCAGATTCATAAGTTTATGAGTAGGAAAAGGAACACAAAATTCATTTCCCCAATTAATACATAAGGAGACTTTGAACCCAGATGAAAATAACTTGTCAAAGTAACAAAGTCAAGTAGTGGCAGAGCTAGGCCTAGAACTGAGATACCAGTTGCTGTGTAGTAAAGAATATAATCTTGCCTAAAAACAGATCTGACCTCATCTTCTGGGAGGTAATCTATAAGCCTTTGGATTGTCATTGTTGATAGGAGTGTATTTGTTGGTCTTAGGGCATTGGGCCAAGCAGAGAGTAACAAGATGATTTAGAAAGGGGTCTCTGAGCCTCACCAACAATGTTATGTAGAGTAGGGGCTTTGGGTCACCAGCTTGACTTCCTGAGGGGCAGGAAATGGAGGTCAGCCACATGGACAGTCAACCAGATTTACATGGTCAAGCCCCATAATAGACTCTGGACACCAAGGCTCAGGTGAGCTTCCCTAGTTGGCAATACTCCATGCATATTATCACACATCAATTCTAGGAGAGTAACAATGTTCTGACTACCCAAGAGAAAACAACTGGAAGCTTCACCCTTGGCACCCTCCTGGATTCTGCCTTGTGTGAGTCATCCGTGGACTGATTTTAATCTGTATCCTTTAGTTGTAATAAATTGTAATCATAAATATGACAGCTGTCAGTGAGTTTTGTGAGTCCTTGTAGCAAATTGTCAAACCTAAGAGTGGTCTTAGGGACTCCCCAAATTGCAATTAATGTCAGAAGTAGGGGTGGTCTTGTGGAGACTGTTCCCTTACTTCACAGTTGCCTCACTTTCCTTGTCCTTAAAAGATGCTTACTTTTAAGACAACAAAAAATCTTATGCAAATGTTTAAGAAAATGAGCCTTTTTATTAATCTTATATTTTGCCTCTATATTGTATCCATGGATTTACCACTATGAAAGACCACTTATACTTCCTCCTCACCTCCCACCTGACTCCCATTTCTCTTAGTGTCATCATTATTTTTATATTGTTGGGTTTTATATTTCTATTCCCTGTGTAAATATAATTCAGAGCTGTTCAATCTTCTATATGTAAATGGTTTCAATGTTCACCATCAACCTTTTAACTGGAGGTGATTCCTTCATTTCTAAGTTCTGTTTTATCTTCAGGTTGACCAGAATTTCTTGGTGAATTTTAAAAAGATGTATTATGTTCCTATAAATATGTGGGTATTATATTCTCTGATTTATTAAGATTTTGAGAAAACCTCTTGGATACCTTTATACTTGAGAAGCAATTTACCCAGAACTAAATTGCTAGGTGAAGACATTTCTTTCATTTTTTTCTGGCATTGTTTTGTTTTTATTTTGAGAGATGCCTGTGATGCTTCCCATCTTCACCCGTGTTACAATTTGTGCATCCTTTGCTTTTTCTGCCTCAGCATCTCCTTACAGTTCTTTAATTTTTCTTCATTAATTTCACCAGGATATATTTTTATGATGATCATTTTGTACCATATATTTTTTTCCTGGACCATAGTGTGTTCTTTTGCTAAAAATTCAAGTCTTTACTTTAAGGAGGTTTTCTTCTGTTAGGATTGAAATAATTATTTTTCTTTTTGATCTGTTCTTTTCTGCAGGAACCACCAATTAAGCACATGTCAGATCACCATCTATGTTTTCCAAATTGTTTTTCTTAATTTTAATTATCATTTGCTTGTTCTTTTTATTGTGTTTGTGTGACTCCTTAATCCTAACCAGCTTGTTCCCTGACAATGCTTACAGCCTTGTTGATTTTTAAGTCCCTTAATGTGGTGCTCACCTTTGTAATATTTTCATTTTTTTCTTCTGAGCATGCTTACTTTTCAATTCCTTTTGTTGATTTATATTTTCCTTGATCCTTCCTCTCCTTTGAGCTCTTATTTTTAAAGAGAATAAAAAGGTAATTTTTTTCAGCCTTCTGGAATTTGTCTTTCTAAACATTTCTTGGCCATTTTAGAGGACTCATTATTTTGATGTCCATTCATATTATTTTCAGTTGTCTTTTGTTTAGATTGATTTTATTCCTTCTTTCAAGCTTTATTTCATCTATGGATTTCATATTTGTCCCTTCCTAATTATTTTCCCCCGGTGAAAATACTGCAGAAAAAGAGAAGGCAGTTCATAATTTTACTTGGGTTTGTCTCTCAAATACATTGTCACCAAAAATTTTATATTGTTTGCCTTGGGGGCATATATGGGATACTATCTCTTTAGTTTTATGCATTTAAATAGTAAGTGTAGCACATAGAAAGGACATTTGGATTAGGGGAACTCTATGTTGCTGCCTTATTTTTCTCCTTCACTTATAACATTCTATCTCTGTTTGGAGGCTAATTTCCCTGTAAGATAGTAAGCATGAGCTTCCATTAGGCTTATATTTCTGAGAGATACATTTATCAAATCTCCCCACTTAATTATGAAACAATTATTGGAGCAAATTTTTCTGATTACCTGGTACCTAACAAAACAGCCTATGAATAAAATGATAAAAGACAGACTAGAATACATATGGTATTAGGTACGACTTTTTTTTCATTTTCAAACTGAAAAAGAAAACTGAGTTGAAAATCAAGTTTTCCTAATAAATTGGAGAAAGTCATGACTTTTTACATTATTGACATTATTACAGTCTGACAGGAGATTTAAAACATTAGAAAATTATAATGAAGTCAAGACAGTAATGCAAAATACAAATCATCTTCACATGCTTTTGTTGGATGGTTACTTTAGAATGATTCAGTTTCACAAAGGGGGCTTAATATGAATACGAAATTTGTAATGGAATCAGTGCAATGAAATTGAGAAAATTAACTGCAAGGAATGAAAAACTCAGTAATAGTGGTACTTCATTTCCCCAAAATACTTTTGTTCAGAATACAAGTGCATTTCTGAGATGCCAACTAGACCCTCAAAATCTTAAAAGAATGCATTATAAAAATAGTTTGCAGCTCCTTTTGGTTTAGAACATTAGTGTGATTTACACCAGCTTTGACTAGGCAGCTGGACTAAAAAGGTAAAGCGCCGTGGCATGAAAAACACATGTGTGTCAATTACTTCCAGATACTGGGGGGGGAAAAAAAAAGTCACCATAGACTAGAAAACCAAATACTTGTTTTTTGTTGCTTCCAGGTGTTCTTTGATGCAGGGCAGTTTATTATACAGAAATCTTAACCTATAAAACTAAAGAAGCTAGGGATGCAAGTAATACAAATGCACCAAAGTTTGCACTATGGAATTCTTAAAGCTCTTTTCAAAAGCAGGTTTGAAAACACCATTTTTCTTTAAAGTGCTCTGGAAACATCAACAGCAATGTCATAGGAGAGTGCCACTCTCTGGGCACAGATGAGGCCACAGAGAAAACACACCTGAGGAGAGAGGTTAACACCCAAATACTTGCTTCATACATGTATGTCTGTCACTGGCACTAGCCTGTCAACTTCTGTTCTTGTACTGTCATGTCAGGTTTGGGAGTCAAAAAGTGAGCTGGGAAGTTTTCTCTCCTTTTCTATTCTCTGAAAGAGTTTGTGAGATTGGAATTATTTGCTCTTTGAATATTCAGGACACTTAACAGGGAAACTATCTAGAACTACGGGAAGATTTTTGGATATGTTTATTTTAATTAGTGTGATAATTCTTATCAGTACTGATAAATTGTATTTTTCTAGAAACTTGTCCAATTAATCTAATAATGTCAACTTTATTGACATGAACTCATTTGACTAAATAAAATCAACTCATTAAACTAAATAAAATTCAAATAAAATCTTCTTTTATTGTTTTAATGTCTAAAGTATCTGTAGCAATCTCCCCTTTTCCATTCCTGATATTATTTGTTCTATCAATCAGAATCCATTTCTTTACTTTTAAAAATACAATATTTATATTTCTTTTGATATTCCTCACTAAATGTTTCTTTTCTATTTCATTAATTTCTGCTCTTTATTATTTCCTTCCTTTTATTTTGAGTTTTAGGTTTTTTAAATTAACTTACAGATATGGATATTTAGCTACATCCAACAAATTTTCAGCTGTTCTTAGCTGATTCCACAAATTTTTAAATGTAATATTTTCGATATGAGTCAGCTCATATCTTCTAATTTCAATTATGATTTTTCTTTGACCCATGGCAATTTAGAAATGTTTTATTTCCAAATACATAGATCACCCAGTTGTCTTTTTAAAGATTTATTTCTATCTCAATTAAACTGTTGTCAAAGAACATAATCTATATGTATTCAATCTTTTGAAATTTGTAGGAATTCCCTAAGTGGCCCAGTAATTTTTGTAGAGTGTTTCATAAGTGCTTGAAAGAATGGGTATTCTGAAGTTGTTAGATGTAGGAGCCTTTATATGCTGAGTAGTACTTTGCTTATTATTCAAATATTCTGCATTATTGAAGATTTATTTCCTCTTGAGGTTATATCAACTTTGCTTTATAAATTTTGAGACCTTTCTTTATTTTTACCCCTATTCTTTAAAAAAAAATTACTGTTGAGTATAAATTCTAGTTTGACAGTTATTTCTCCAAGCCAGTTGAAGGTATTTGTCCACTGTCTTTTGTCTTCTGTGGTTGCTATTGAGAAGTCAGCTACCAGTTTTTTACTCCTAAAAAGGTAGTTTCTTTGGCTGCTTCTAGGATTTTAGTGTTATCTTGATATATTAATAGTTTAATATATATATATGTGTGTGTATTAAAAACCTCTATAGAATTTTTGAGTGGTATGAATGATAAAAGATAAGTAGAAATAATGGAATGAAAATCCTCAAGGAAAGTAGAAAGAGTCAAATTAATGCATATCAGGACTTATGCTTGCTATTAATATATTATATCACTACAATTAAAAACTAAAAAAAAAATTAGGCATCATTTTCTCATATTATAGAGGGAAACCATGGGAAATGATTGAATTTTGCATGACCCATAGCACCATTGCTCACCTAGAGGCCACTACTTTATTTATAGAAGTTCTCAACTTAAAAAAAAAAGGGTGATAATATTTACCATAATTTAAAAGCACAAAGAGGAGAGTCAGCAGACCTTAATGTATTTCTTTCATAAAGAAAATACTGTGCTTACTCTGTAAAAGAAATTCGTTCTCCCAACTGATCCAATTTTCCCAGTGTGGTTCATGAAACAAATGTTTCCTTCAGTAGCTCCATAAAGTTCACACATCTTAATATTTCCAAATCTGTCTAAAAATTGTCTCCATACATCACTCCGCATACCATTTCCAACTGCCAAACGCACCTGATGATCCTTCTCTCCTTCTCTCTGTTAGAAGAAAAGGTTTTACTTGCAATTAATTTCAGTTCCCAATTCTTTTTTTTCCTTATTATTACTTAAATGACACATATCCTAGAAGTAGCCTGCATGCAATAATAGAAGGGGAGTAAAAAACAATTATGTAAGTCTGTTGCAGAACTATGTCCAATAGCTAGTGAAAGTTAACACTGGCCAAGAGTAATATAGTTTGCATTTCCCTATATCTGGGAAAAGCTTATTCTAAATTCCAGATTATTGAAGACTTTTTGTGGCAGATGTCAGTTAAGGAAGAAAGCATTTTTCAGGAAAAACAGCATTACTTTAAAAATATTATAAAACATACTTGAGTTTATACTCCCAGGTCTATGATTTATTAGCTATATAATTTTGAACAAGATGTTGATTCCCATTTTGATTCTCAATGTATTCATCTGTAAAAAAAAAGATAATAACCTATTTCACTTATATACTGCAGTATAGAGTAATACACAATGCCTAGCATAGAGTAAACAGTATATTGAGGCCATAGAATCAATGTAATATTTGTATTACAAATACTATGAACAGCCATGCACAGGGGCATGTTCCTCTAATCCCAGCTACTTGAAAGGCTGAGGTGGCAGGATCATCGAGTCCCGGAGTTTGAGACCAGCCTGGGCAACAATAGTGAAACCCCATCTCAAAACAAACAAAAAAATATTATGACAACTATATATAAATATTGTTTTAGAATGTTCAATATTCTCATATTTTTATTTCTAGTTCATATTTTAGAATTAAAGGAAAAACAGGATTATATTTTGTTCTATATTCAATAAGCACTGTGTTAATTAACATGAATTATTCACTGACCTAAAATTACAGTAAAGATATAGTATGAGTATAGTCATGGTAAATCCATGATTAGATGACACAAAAATTAAAGGTAGTTGAATGGAAAAAGATATATCATGCAATCATCACCCAAGAGGAAGTTAACATAACCATATGAACATCAGACAGAGTAGAATTTAAGTAAAGAAACATTTCTGGAGATAAAGAGGAACATGTAATAATAAAAGGATCAATTCACCATAATGACAGCAGCTCTAAATTTCTATTCACTGAATAACAGTCAAATATATAAAGCAAAACTTGACAGAGTTAAAAGGGGAAATAGACAAATGCATTTTTAACTTATCTCTCTTGGTACTGACAGAATAAGCAGAAAAAGAATCATGAGAAAATATGCGTTTAAAGAAAACTAACCAACTTGACCTAATTTATGTACACAGAACCGTACAATGAATCACTGAAGAACACGCATTCTTTTCAAGTGCCCACAAAACATTTACCAATACAGACTGATCATATTTTGGGTCTTACAGCAAGTCTTAACCAAATTCAAAGCATTAAACTTTACTCAAATTATGTTCTCTGACCACAATAAAATTAAACCAGAAACTAATTACAAAAACTAGAAATCACCAAATGCATGCATAATGATCAACACAATTTTAAACAACTCACAAATAAAAGAAAAAATTATAGTGGAAATTAGAAAATATTTTGAACTGAATAAGAAACATAACACATAATAAAAAACATGTACAAGAGCAATACTTTGAGGAAAACTTATGATGTTAAAGAAGAAATATTTGAAAAGCTATGATCTGTGTGTGTGTATGTGTATATATAGATTTTTTTTCTCAAAATTAAGAAGAAAAAGGCAGACACCATATAGAAAAATAGGCAAAAGTCTATTGGGAGACAATTCTCCATGACATACATATGTATATATACACACACACATATATATATTCTGATATATACAGTCATGCATCACTTAATGGAGATATAGTCCGAAAAGTGCATCTTTAGGCATTTTGTGTGAACATCATAGCGTGTACTTACATAAACCTAGGTGGTATAGCCTAGTACCTAGGCTATATAGTATAGACTATTGTTCCTAGGCTACAAACCTGTACATCATGTTACTGTACTGAATACTGTAGAAAATTGTAACACAATGGTATTTGTGTATCTAAACATAGCTAAACAATGAAAAGGTACAGCAAAAATACGCTATTATAATCTTATGAGACCACCATCATATATGTGGTCTGTTCTTATTGAAACATCATTTGTTATGCAGCATCTGACTGTATCAGACTGTCTTTTTGTCTTTTCAAAGATGTTTATACAGCAAACAGCGTATACATTATATTAAAAAATTATATATGTATAAATGATAGTCTGATATATATGTATATTTATGTAATATATGTTTGTATGTACATATGTATACATAGAACTATAATAAATACATACATATATATGTTTGTACCCATATATTTTCTATCTATATCAGAATATCTTTTAAAGGATATTTGTGTAGCAAACAGCCTTGGAAGCTAGAGATAGTTTTTGAGTCACAAAGAAAATTTATTTACCTTCCAAGATAGAATAGAATAATTAGAAATAGAAAATTTGTTTACCTTCTCTCCTCTTCTGGGAGAAGATTTGCTTACATGTTTTTATTAACTCTTCCTCAAATATAAAGAAAGGGCAGGTTTGCCAGCAGCCCCTTAAATGACTTGGAAGTTCCTAAGGGCAGTATCTTTCAGCTGAGACACAGACCTATGCCACAAATACAGCGACCACCTGGGTCCACCTTGGCCCCCCTGGGACATGTGGGGATGAGGAAATGTTGTGGATAGGAGATGTGAACAGAAGCTTATGAAGCATTCTGTGCTATGAATAATAAACTACAAATCCACTTGGGCTTAATGTTTCCTTACCAACCGCTTTTATGGAAGTGTGGTGAGCCAATAAAGTAGCTATGCTGCTACTCAAGGACTGCTTGACAGAGTGTTAAGCAAGTATTCTTCAAAGAAAATAATCCAAGCATATGAAAATATACTCAACACCATTAGTCATCAGAGAGATGCAAATCAAAATGCTATGAGCAATAAACATTTACAAAAATAGCAAACTATTTCTTCTTTAGCACTACAAATTTTCCACCAAGAAATTTCTGCCAAAACGTTGGCAAGGATGGGGAGCAATTGGGACTCTTATAGACCAGGGGAAGTAGTGTATATTAGTAGTGCTATTTTGATAAAATGTTTGCCAATATCTACTAATGAACATATGCATAAAAGATGATCTACCAATTCTACTCCTATCTATCAAAAGAAATATGTACATACATTTGCCAAAAGACATATACAAGAATGTTCATAGCATCATTAATTATAGTAACTCTCAAATGTGAGCAATCCAAATCTATCAATAGTAAAATAGATATTTTTTTAAAAGCTGTGTTATAGAAACAGAATGGAATAGTCTTATATTAGTTTTCTATTGCTGCTATACAAATAACCACAAGCATAGCAGCTGAAAAGAATGCAAATTTATTATCTGATAATTCCCATAGGTCAGAAGTCTACATTGCTTCAGCTTATTTGTGTGATCCAGGATGCAAAGCTGAAATGAAGGTGCTGTCTGGCTGGGTTCTTATTGGGAGGCTCTTGGAAATTCCCACTTCCAGGCTCATTCAGGTTATTGACAGAATCTAGTTTCTCAAGTGTGTGGGACAAAGACTCTTTTTTCTTTGCTGGCTATCACCTGGAGGCTGTCCTTAGACACTAGAGGCATATCTCCAGTCCTTGCACATGGGTCTTTATATATGAGATCCAGAAATGACATACTGAATCCCTACCATGCTTCAAAAATCTTCAACTTCTCCTCTGCTGAGTCTCCCTTGCTTATTACCAGAGTAAGATCTGTGCTTTAAAGGTTAACAAGTTAGATGTTATCCACCCCTATTGTGAACATCCCTACTGCACACATATTCACATGTTCCAGGAATTAGGGCATGGATATTTTGTGCCTACCACAACTCCAAGACAATGAGAAAGAATGAACTATTGCTACACCCCAAAACAAAGATGAATACCATAGACATAGTGTTGAGAGAAATAAGCAAGGCCAATAGAATGCATATCTATAATTCCATTTAGATTCACCTCTTAAAAAAAACAGGCAAAACCAATTTATAGTGGTAGAAATCAGAATAGTGTTCATGTTCAGGAGGACAATGACTGACAGAGCACTCCAGACTTCTAGAAAAAATGAAAGAAATTTGTTAAAAATACTTAGAGTATTGTTAAATCTTATTGAGAAATTTCAGCTATGATGGAGAGTTTGATATGTGATAGGCATTAGAAACAAATCAACAAAGTCCTACTCAACAGGACGAACAGAAATCCACCCCACTTATCAATTCTTTCAACAAATGTGAATAGCTTGAATTCCCCACTGAAGAGACATAGGCTGGCTGAATGGATTAAAAAATACAAGCCAGGTATCTGCTGTCTCCAGGAAACACATCTAACCCACAAGGACTCATTCATACTCAAGGTGTAGGGATGGAAAACAATATTCCATGAAAATGGAAACCAAAAGAAAGCTGGTGTAGCAGTTCTCAACTCAGATAACATAGACTTCAAATCAAGAAAAGTAATGAAAGATAAAGATGGTCATTACATAATAGTAAAGGAAACAATTCACCAAGAAGATATAACAATTCTAACTATGCAACTAACACAGGGGTGCCCAGATTCACAAAGCAAATCCTACTTGATCTAAATAAAATAATAAACAGAAGCACCATAATAGCTGGGGACTTCAACACCCCTCTGACAGAACAGAACAGATCTTCCAAATAGAAAATAAACAAAGAAACAGTGGGCTTAAACAGAACTCTAGAACAAATGGGCCTAACAGAAATTTACAGAACATTCTACCCCAAAACCACTGAGTATACATTCTTCTCATCGGCTCATGGAACATTCTCTAAGACTGATCACATCCTAGGCCACAAAACATGTCTCAACAAATTTAAAAAAATAGAAATTATACCATGCACCTTCTCAGACCACAGTAGAATAAAATTAGAAATCAACTGCAACAGAAACACTCATCTCTACACAAAGTCATGGAAACTAAATCACCTACAGATGAATGATTATTGGGTCAAGGAGGAAATTAAGATGAAAACAAAATATGCTTTGAACTAAATGACAAAAGGGATACAAGCTATCAAAATCTGTGGTATAGCCGGGTGTGGTGGCTCACGCCTGTAATCCTAGCACTCTGGGAGGCTGAGGCAGGAGGATCGCTTGAGCTCAGGAGTTTGAGACCAGCCTGAGCAAGAGTGAGACCCCGTCTTAAAAAAAAAAAAAAAGTCTGTGGTATACAGCTAAAGCAGTCCTGAGAGAAAAATTCATAGCCATAGATGCCTACACACAAAAGACAGAAAGGTCACAAATCAACAATCTAATGAATCATCTCATGGAACTGGAAAAGGATGAACAAACCAATCCCAAACCTAGCAGAAGAAAATAAATAACTAAGATCAGAGCAGAACTAAATGAAATCAATAACAAAAGAACTACACAAAAGATTAATGAAAGAAAAAGTTGATCCTTGGAAAAGATAAACAAAATTGACAGGCCTCTCATTAGATTAAGCAGAAGCAGAAAAGAAACGAATCTAATAAGTTCAATCTGGAATGAAAAAGGAGAAATTAAAACTGATACCACAGAAATACAAAATATCATCCCTGAATACTATAAAAATCTCTATGCACATAAACTTGAAAACGTGGAGGAAATGGAAAAATTCTTAGAAACACACCGCATCCCTCAGCTCAATCAAGAAGAAACAGAATTCCTGAACAGACTGATATCAAGTACCAAAATTGAAGCAGCAATAAAAAATCTTCCCCCTGCCCCCCAAAAAGTCCTGAATCAGATGGTTTCACACCTGAATTTTGCCATACCTACAAAGAAGAACTGGTACCTATTCTGCAGAAAGTATTCCATAACATTGAAAAGGAAGGAATACTCCCCAACATGTTTTATGAAGCCAACATCACCTTGATACCAAAGCTAGGAAAGGACTCAACAAAAAAAGAAAACTACAGACCAATGTCCCCTATGAATATAGGTGCAATAATTTTCAATAAAATCCTAGCAAACTGAATTCAGCTGCTCATCAAAAAAAAATAACCCATCACATCCAAGTGGGCTTCATCCCAGAGATGCAGGGATGGTTCAACATATGCAAATCTATAAACGTAATTCACCACATAAATAGATGTAAAAACAAGGACCATATGATCCTCTCAATAGATGCAGAAAAAGCATTTGACAAAATTCAGCACCCTTATACAATAAGAATGCTTAACAAAATAGGCATAGATGGGACTTACCTCAAAATGATAAAAGCCATAGATGACAAACACACAGCCAACATCATACTGAATGGGGAAAAATTGAAAGCATTCCCACTTAGAACTGGAACCAGACAAGGTCACCCACCATCACCACTTCTATTCAACATAGTGCTGCAAGCCCTAGCCAGAGCAATCAGACAAGAGAAGGAAATCAAGGGTATCCAAATGGGGGCAGAAGAGGTCAAACTATCACTCTTCACTGACGATATGATCTTATATCTAGACAACCCCAAAGATTCTGCCAAGAGACTAGTGGAATTTCTAAATAAATTCAGCAAAGTCTCAGGTCATCAAATCAATGTACACAAATCAGTAGCATTCATATACGCCAACAACAGTCAAGCTGAGAACCAAATCAGAGACTCAATAAAATACCTAGGAATATATTTAACTAAGGAGGTGAAAAACCTCTACAGGGAGAACTAAAAAACAATGAGTAAGGAAATAGCACAAGATGTAAAAAGATGGAAAAACATACCATGCTCAGAGATCAGCAGAATCAACATTGTTAAAATGTCTATACTACCTAAAGTGATCTACAGATTCAATGCAATCCCTATTCAAATACCAACATCATTTTTCGCAGATCTAGAAAAAAAAAACTCTATGCTTTGTATGGAACTACAGAAGACCCCATATAGCCAAAGCAACCTTAAGCAAAAAGAACAAATTGGAGGCATCCACTTACCAGACTTCAAGCGATACTACAAGGCTATAGTAACTAAAACAGCATGGTACTGGCACCAAAACAGAGACATAGACAAATGGATCAGAACAGAGAACCCAGATATAAAACCATCCTCATATAGCCATCTGATCTTTGACAAAGCAGACAACAACATAAGCTGGCAAAAAGAATCCCTATTCAGTAAGTGGTGCTGGGAAAATTGGATAGCCACATGTAAAAGACTGAAACAGGATCCACACGTCTCACTTCTCACAAAAATCAACTCACGATGGATAACAGAGTTAAACCTAAGGCATGAAACTATAATAATTCTAGAAGAAAATGTTGGAAAAACTCTTATAGACATCAAGCTAGGCAAAGAATTTATGAAGAAGACCCCAAAAGCAATCACAGCCACAACAAAAACAAATAAGCAGGACCTAATCAAATTAAAAAGCTTCTGCACAGCCAAGCAAACAATCATTAGAGCAAATACACAACCTACAGAATGGGAGAACATATTTGCATGCTATATATCCAATAAAGGGCTGATAACTGAAATCTATAAAGAATTCAAACAAACCAGCAAGAAAAAATCAAACAACCCCATTAAAAAGTGGGCAAAAGACATGAACAGATACTTTTCAAAAGAAGATAGACTAATGGCCAACAAACATATGAAAAAATGCTCAACATCTCTAATCATCATGGAAATGCAAATCAAAACCACAATGAGATATCACCTAACTCCAGTGAGAATGGCTTTTATCAAAAGTCCCAAAACTATAAATGTTGGTGTGGATGTGGAGAGAGGAACATTCATACGCTGCTGGTGGGGCTGCAAACTAGTACAACCTCTATAGAAAGTAGTACAGAGATACCTCCAAGAACTAAAAGTAGAACTACCATTTCATCCAGCAATCCCACTACTGGGTATTTACCCAAAGGAAAAAAAGACATTCTATAAAAAAGACACCTGCACTTGAATGTTTATAGTAGCACAATTCACAATTGCAAAGATGTGGAAACAACCCAAGTGCCCATCAATTCATGAGTGGATTAATAAAATGTGGTATATGTATACCATGGAGTACTACTGAGCCACAAAAACAAAATGGTGAACTAATACCACTTGTATTAACCTGGATGGAACTGGAGACCATTCTCCTAAGTGAAGTACCACAAAAATTGAAAAACAAACACCACATGTACTCACCATTAAATTGGAACTAATTTATCAACACTTATGTGCATATATGGACATAACATTCATTGGAAATCAAGCAGGTGGGAGGGGGAGAGGGGATAGGTAAATTCACAACTAATGGGTACAATGCACACTTATAACTTTGACTCAAATGGTACAAAAGCAATTTATGTAACTAAAACGTTTGTACCTGAATAATATTCTGAAATTAAAAAACAAACCTCAATGAGATACCACTTTACAGCCACTAGGATGGCTATCAAAATGATAGACAATAACAATTGTTTACGATGATGTAGAGAAATTGAAACCCTCTTAACCTGTTGGTGGGAATGTAAAATGGTGCAGCTACTTTGGAAAACAATCTGGAATTTCCTCAAAAAGTTAAACATAGAGTTATCATATGTCCTGATAATTTCATTCTAAGACAATTGAAAATATATTCACACAAAACCTTATACACAAATGTTCACAGCAGCATTATTGATAATAGCTCAAAGATGTAACAACCCAAATGTCCATCAGCTAATTAATGGATCAATAAAATGTGGTGTAGTCATACAATGGATTTTTATTTAGCCATAAAAACAATGAAGTATTGACACATGCTGTAACATTGATGAACCTTAAAATTATTATGCTAAGGAAAGAAGCCAGTCACAAAAGACTACATATTATACAATTTTATTTGCATGAAATGTCTAGAATAGGCAAATTTAGAGATATAGGAAGTATTAAATAGATTAGTGGTTGCTTAGGAATGTGGGGCTGGAGAATGGAGATACTGGGGGTAATATCTAAAGGGTGTGGGGTTTCTTTTTGAAGTGAGGAAAAATGTTCTAAAATTGATTGTGGTGAGGGTTGCTCAACTGTGTCAATACGTGAAAAACCATTGAATTGTACACTTTCAACAGGTGAATTTTATGGTACGTGATATATGTCTCAATAAAGCTATTTTAAAAAAAGAAAGCTAAATTTAAAAATGAAAACAAGGCAATTATTATTTATAAGGAATAAAAAAGTTGAAAAAGTTGTAATTATATTAGAAATACATTATATATTTCAGCTATGAATATAATTTATATATTACTATTGCTTTGTAATAGTTTTAAAAACTGGCTATCAACATATTTTAAAACCATCATAATTATATTGGTGCCACACAGAGAGAATAAACACATGTGTGAGTATGTGAGTAGGAAGCCAGGTAGATGATAGGTAAAACTGAAAAATGAAGAAATAGTGGCATATATATTTTATTCAGAAATATGGAGATAAGTAATAAGTAAAAATATCCTATGAGAATTAAAGATGTTTACCTCTAGAGATCAAATATTGAAAATATAGAGATATTTTTATCTTGAGAGTACTATTTCATTTTAGTAGCTGTATAAAAGTGCTACTTTGATTAAAAAAAATTCAATAAAAAAGAAAAACAAAATTAGAGATGGCCAAGATTATAGAATCATCTGAAACAACACTCTCACTTGTTGATTTCCTTAGGCCCACATCAACGGGGTTTAAGGTAATTATTCTGCAGACGGAGAATAGACTCACCAGATCAGAGCAGCTCCTTTCAAGATAGAGGATTCTTTTCCACCACTAAATATAACCCAGAGCAGTTGTGTCCTGGTTCCCACCTCCTATGGGCATGTCAGATATTGCCTACCTGGCATGGAACTAGCTCTTGGATTTTCCATTGCTATTTTCCTGTATAAAACAGTAGCACTGTAAATCTTAGGATTTATTTTGCTTGAACACAGAATAATCTTTTATATGGCATAAACTTGGCTGCTTTTCAGGTCTCAGAGATGAGTTTTAACAAGTATCATTATTTATAAAATAATGTTGACATTCTTTGGAAACCAATATGAAGGTGGTTTATAAACCAAATTCCATAGGGTTTAATTTGTATGGGCTATAGCTTTATAAGCTTACTAAATAAGAACAAATAATCATCCTAAACAATTCAATTAATATAGAAAATCAAATTATTAAAAAGTAGGATCAAGGATTTTGTCCAGACATATCAAATTCATTTCTCTAACTCTCAAGATATATTTATTCTATTTTTATGTCCTTTAAAAGAAAACCCAGATCATGTTTTGAAAGGTATGAGGAAATATCAACTAATCTATTATTTAGTGTTGTGGGGGAAAATAAAATGTATATTTTTTATGTTGAAATATACATGTATTATAGAAAATCAAAGAATACAGAAAAATTTTTTAAAAAAGGATCTATAATCCTACTATGCCAATATTAATATTTTTATATATCTATAAATATGTATATTAAAAGTTATAATCACACTGCATTATGACTATATATTCTGATTTATTAATATATTCCAACCATTGTTCTAAACCATTAACTATTATCATTCAAAAACATGATTTTCCATGCTTATGTGATTATCATATAATTATACCACAATTTATTTCTTTATAACCTATTTTAGATTGCTATATTGTTTTTAAATGTTCACCGTTATAAACAATACTGAGTGAATATCTTGTCTATAAATTTTTGCACCTCATTAGGATAGATCCCTGGAAGAAGTCTATAGTTGTAATTTCTTTATGACTTTGTTACCAAATTGTTGGCTAAAAAGAACACTCCTATTTATATATTACTGAGGAGGGTGAGGTGGCTACCTCCTCAATGCACAAGGACTAAAATTTTTACTTAATTTAAAATGTCAATTTGATAAGAAAATAAAGTGTATTTTTTATTTAATTTATTTTCTTTGTTTTTAAGCAAGTCAAATGCTTGTCATTTGATCATACATTAAGAAGATTAACACTTTGTTTTAATAGTCACAAGTATTTGTTTCTCTCAATTTCATTTTTATTAATATTATATTCAATGTTTACATTTATATTTAAATATATCATCCTCAGCTCTTGTTAACAATTCTACTTAATTTGTAATTTAAAATCTCCTTTACTCTCTCATAAACAACAACAAGGAAATCCTTATATTATTTTCTTCTGCACTTTCTTACACATAACTATTACAACTCAGCTAGAACAAACTTCATAACAAAGATGGAACATTTTTTATTCTACATAATGATTCACCTCATTTATGGTCAATTCAGATTTCATGAAACTTTAATTTTAAATCTATTCAACTGCACTTATTAATGTGCAAATAAAAAGGTCCTCAATTAATAAAAGTCTAAAATTTTACAAACATCTTTAAGCTGACTCAGTAGGGACATGTATACAAAATGCTTTTAAACAATTCTCAAAAATCTTTCTTTGAAAGATAACTGACAATCCAAACATAAATAAGCACTTGTGAGTTAGACATAAATGACATAATTTACATAAGATATATGATTATAAATTACTGTTGTTATTTTACAGATTATTAAAATAATTATCAGAAGTTGTCAGTCAGATTTTTGTTTCCTTGATTCAAATTATGAGCATGGAAATATATAAATGAAAATAATAAACTTATTTCTTTATAATAATAATGTAAAAATTATATGAAGCCCTGTAGCAAGCCCAAAATATATCTCTATTTTTGGTACATGTATGCACACACACACACACGTATACATTCACACACATATACATATATGGGGGGAGAGAGAGGAAAAAAAGAAGCTTTAAAAAAACTAGTTTGCACAGGAATGAAAATTTTACCTAAAAGGGATATAATAATAAGATGTTATCATAAAGTCTAAATCAAGGCTTGGCAAACTATACCCTGCAGGGGCCAAATCTGACCTGCCTCCTGTTTTTGTAAATAAAGTTTTATTAAAACACAGCCACAGCCATTTATTTATGGATCATCTACAACTGCCTTTTGATACATAGGCAGAATTAAATAGTTATGATAGAGACAGTATGACCCACAAAGCCTAAAATATTTACTAACTTGGTGCTTTACAGAAAAAGCTTGCTGACCCCTGTCCTAAATTATAAATAAAGTCCAAATAGCAAAAACTTCTATAGTTTTTGTAGTACTATTTTGTAGTACCAAATAGTACTAATGCAAGTGAAGCACCACTGATTAATTGGACAATACGTTGCTCCTACAAATATTGGTTCATTAAGCTTCCTCAACCATATTTCCATATGTTTTCCTTTTATGTTTCCTTCTTAGAAAGCACTTTATGTTTCCTTCTTAGAAAGGGCTTTATCCCATTGCATATAACTAGGAGTTAGTTTTATTTGTAAAGTGGGGTGAATAGACTGGTTAAAGCATTCAAAGACATGGCTTCCTATATACATTGGGCATATTGGTAGGTGGGCAAAATACTGCTCAGATGAGCCATTTCAAAAAAATACTACCCAGCTATTTATGTCATAAAACTCCATTAATGACCCCTGAAAGAAGACTGGAAGCCAAGGGAGGGCATCAAGCAGATAGTGATGTATAATATTAACTTGACACCAAGTGGCATGATGGATTGGGAGGTCAGAGGGGTCAAGGAGAGCAGTTGAAGTGGTTCAGACAAAAGATGATGAGGGTCAGAACCCAGGTTGTGATCACAGAAATGAAAAAGCAGGGTCAGCAGAATGACAAATGTGAGGAAGAAAAAATCATCAGTATTGGCAGAGGGAGCCTCCAAAAATGACCCCAGAATATCTAGACATTGAGGGGAAGGTCTGAGGGTTGCTTATTATATTTGGTTTTATATATGTCAGTTTTGAGATGCTGTGAAATTAGTGGTACATCACATAAAATAAAACCAAATCTTGGTAATGTCCATCTATAATTTGAAAAAGCCTACTGCTCTATCCATAAGTTCCCCTAAGGCTTCTTTAGAATAAATTCCTATTCCTTTTTATTCTTCCTGGGACATGAAGTTGCTACCTAAATATCACGGAATATCTAAGCTATGTTAGGAATGGAATGAGGAGGGCATGCACAAACATGAGTACAGTGAATGAACGAATGAATGAATAAAACCTGCTGCATACATGCACAAGCGAAAGACAAGAGTGAGGAGACTAAAAGACGGGGAAACAAAGACAGAGAGAGTGTACGAGAGACAGACAGAAAGCATGAAAGAGAGTGAAAGGGAAAGAAAGTAAGAAAGTGCGAGAGACAGAGAAAGAAAGCAAGAGAGACAGAGCAAGAGGAAAGAATGAGAGAGACAGAGGCAGCAAGACTGAGAGATCCAGAGGGAGACGGGGAGGGGAGAGGGGGAGAACAAAACAGAAAGGGACAGACAGTGAAATAGAGATACACAGAAACATAGACAGTGACACAGAGACAGAGAGAGACCTACGCCGAGAGAAGCACCGAGATACACTCGCATACACTCATACAGGGATGCAAAGTGTGAACCTGAGACGGCCAATCCCTCAAGATGAATCCTGAGTCGCTCATTGGGCCTAAATTTAAAATAGAGCCCAATGGCCGTATGCTGCCTAGAGGTCACATACACGTACGCTGAATTGCTGGAAAACCCACACATCTGCTTAACTTTGAGAATTTCATAGCTGACTCTTCCTGTTCACCTCCCCTGAACCAACCAACAGGGTGTGGCCTGCATTGACCAATCAGAACTCAGCAAGTTTGAGTTCATTTGCAAAAATGCACATGATTGGAAACCTGGGCAGGAACTATCCTTATAAAAACTGAACCCACCTTTTGTTCTCTGGAACACACCTTACCTTCCTTTTACACTAAAGGCTGTGCTTCCCCAGTTTACCAACTGTTCACAGGAGTAAAGTCTCTTTCTTCCAAATTCTTTTTCAGAGAACTTTTGTTCACAAAAGTGAGACAAATTCACACAAAGATAGAGACCTACATACTGAGAAAGACACAGAGACAGAGATGCCTGCGCACAGAGAGATTCTTTCTCTCTCTCACACACACAAACACACATACACATACACACACACACAAAGATAGAGAAAGACACCAAAAAAAAAGAGACAAGCCAGACTTAGAGGCATACACAAAGACACAGCAAGAGGCATACACACAGAGATACACAAATCAGGAGAGACAGCTGCACACAGAGAAAAAGGTGCTGAGACACACAGCAAGAGACACACGCAAATAAACAGACACACAAACAAAAACCAAAGTAGAGAGAAACCAAGAAAGGGGGCAAATACAGAGACTACAGCACAGGAGCAAAACCCATATTGGCAGCCAGGTCAGGAGAAGAAAAGGGAAGGAACAAATCTGAGCCCCTATGTCCAGGGTATTGTATTGTCTCATTTTAATCACTGCAATAATCCTATGAAATGCAAGGCATTATTCCCATTTTGCATATGGAGATAATGACATTCAGATCCAAGGTCACATACCAAATAGAGACAGAATTTGAACTCGTTAAAATGTAAGCTCTATGAAGTCTGGGACTGTTGCTTGCTCTGTTCTCTGCTGTACCCTATTGCCTAGAGCATTACCTCCAACAGGGTCTGGTGCATAAAAGGTGTTCGCAACATATTTGTGAAAGGAAGAAAGGAGGGAGGGAAAGAAGGAAGGAAGAGGTGGGGAGGGAAGAAGAGAGGGGGGAAGGAAATCAGCTCTGAAAAGCCTCAAAAGCCCATGCTTTATTTTATCAACTCTGTCCCCATGGTTTCAGTAATAAGAAGTCATCGAAACATGAGTTTCTAATTTAGTACTTTTGCCCTTTACTCAATGAATCTGAAAAAGCATATAGAATACTTCAGTTTTGTAAGGTGCTTACATGTTTGCATACAAACAGAGTAAGCCATTTTCCAATACACAGAAAATACTCGTTTGATTTTCAGCCCTTTAAAATCCCTTTTAAAATTTAAAAAAGAATTTGCTGAATGGATCAGAGCTTTTAACACAAATATCCCAAGGTCTTGGATTTCAATAGACATTTCCTTCTGGCTTTCAGTACCATGCAACAAATTGATGTGATGATACCAATAAAGGAGTAAAATCAACTTGAACCAAGGCTCTGGTTGCTTCGAAAGGTTCTTTGGGAGCTATTTTCCCAGCAGTGTCTGCTGAGCTAGTATACGGTGAGACAGTGGTTGAACTGTAGTTACCTTCTACCAGTTCAAGGATTTATTTATTCATTTCCTGAAATATGCAGGCCTCTAACAATGCCCTCCTAGCAACAATGTCTCTTTCTTCCAGAGCATGTTGTCAGTCCTACTTAAGAGAATCTCTAATATACCCAAGCTGAATAGCCTCTTTATATGCCTAAGAAAAGTGAAACTCTGGAGGTTCTGTTTAAAAACAGGTAATTGTGTATCAACCTTAATTTTTCAGGAAGTAAGAGAATGTTTGTTGATAGATGGAGAGACAGAAAAGAAAAATAAATTATGAAAACAAGGGGGAAAATCATTTCTGCCTTTAGCCCTGCATAACTAGCTATTTAGTGCACAAAAATGTGGTCTAATTCCTAAAGGATCATTTAAAATATAAACAACATGGGTTAGGGGTTATTATTCTTTCATCTTGATTCTATTTAACATAAGACCTTTTTTCCCTAAAACTTACTCATAATTATACATGCCTATGTGTCACAGCAACACTCCCTATGTAATGGTAAGAACAACAATACATTCCAACAATTTGCTTTCTTCAAAGATATGCCAATATTATACATTGAAACAATATAGGCAGCAAGTTAGATGGGTATTACAGAACGGGTACAAAGTAACACTAAAAGCAAACAGGATATCAGAGAATCCTGGGGCAGAAAAATGGAGATAAAGAGAGGGAACTTTCTCCTACTGAAACAGGAAAGGAATGGTGGGGGAGAGTGGGGACTTCTTTTAAGAAAGGATTGGAGGAGGGGCCTACAAGGCTAAGACAGCACAGGCTCCAACTACAGTAAAAGTCTTTGTAATGTTGTCTCTCAAGCCTGGGTTTGGGCAGGCACTGCCTTCACAGATAACTGCCATCAGTTTAACAAACCATTTTAAGGCATAAATAATAGTTTGAAAATATTTCCATGAATGTCATTAAAATTTAGAGTAACTTTTGTGGGTGTTGAAAAATAATTGTTCTTCGATAAAAATCGTACAGTACAGATTGTAAAAGTTCACTTAAATAGATCGTGATCATTTTAAAATAAAACTATAATAATATTAAAATATTAACAATTTTATAGTATCTTGTCACAAAATGACAAAAAATAAAAATGTAAAATCAGAAACCCTGAAAGAAGTATGCTGTCTTATCTTGTTATTGTAGATATAGTATGTTAGTAAGATTTTTCCATATTTAAAATTGATTTAACATTTTGAAAATTTATATCCAGAATTATTTCTGTGATTATTTGCTATTTTTCACATTGCCTATTCCTTAAATTGTCTATTCTTCACTTCCTTACTATGGACACGTAAAGTCAAGGTCAGAAATGGTCAATCTTTGCTCTGCAATGAGGGCTTCCCAGGAAATACAAGAATCTTCAGCAAATGATAAACTACTAGAATTTTTTATTTTAGATTATTTATTCCCAATGTGGAAAAAAACACAATAAATTTAGATAAAAAGATCAAGGATTTAATTCTAGCTTTTCCATTAATTCACCATGTGACATATGGCAATTCATTTAGTTTCTTTGCTGCTTGGAGTTGGGGAGTGTGAAATTCAAGCCTAACCAACAACCATGTCTTATAAGCTTTGTGATCTTGGGCCAGTTACCTTGCTTTCTTGAACAGCCCCCATCCCAGTTTTTAAATCTATAAAATGAGTGTAATAACATTTATATACAGAGTTGATATAAGGATTAATGAATTAGTTTAAGTTTGGAAATTCAAGTAGAAACAGCCACAATAGCAGGGGCTCTCTGGAAGAGGACACTTAGCGTTCTCTCCAGAGACCTGACAAGATGTTTTTTGTTATCATAGTGAATATGCCAAAACTGAAGATCTAGTCTTCAGCCTTACAGGTTCAGAACCCAATTTGTCAGTACATATCTTTAGATTAGACTGACCTAAACCAGGCTCAAGATGCAAATTTATGGCTTGAAATCTTCCTCAACCTTCTAACTTCTAACTGTTAGAGCGCTCAGGACTTACACTCAGACCTTTCCTCTGTCCTCTCTATTCTCACTCCCTGGACAATATGCCTGGCTGCAAATACCATCTACAACTTACCTCAAAGTTATATCTCCAGCCCTGCCTTCTCCCTTGATTTCAAGTTTTATATATCTAGATTCATACTTGACATTTCCACTTAGAATCTGACATCTTATCTCAAAAATGGCCAAAGTCCAGCTTTTTAACCCCTTCTCCCCTGCCCCCAATCAAAATGTGGTCCTTGCCCCCATCTTGACTGTCTCAGTCAATGACAACTCCATTCTTCCAGGTGATCAATCAAAAAAAAAAAACAAAAACAAAGACAAAAAACCTCTGGAATCACTCTTGAAGATTCACTTTCTCTCCCATCTCCTGTCCAATCCATGAGAAAATCCCACAGATTCTACCTTTAAATGTATCCCCAATCAAACCTCATCTTACCACCTACGCTGCTGGTATCATCTAAGTAAGCACTACTTCCCTCCAGAAATTTTGCAATAGCCTCTTTTAACTTCACTCGTGACCCCTAAATTCTATTTAGGCTGCTAACAGCTATCTATTTTAGTCCCTTATATCTCTACATTTGTAATTTCTAGGGAGAGAAGTAGGCTCTGATACTTTGTCAAATTTTCTAAATGCTTTCCTATCTATTGTGAGAATAGTAGACATATCTTTGATATATTTAAGAAAAACTGGGTTTTAAAAGAGAGATGACTTTCTCAACCATATAATAGTGTTCTTCAAGTATTTGGGGAAAGGAAATAACAAAAAATGTATAAATATATTTAAATAACTAGATCTTAGAGACAAAATCAATTGTTTTGAGTGCTACAGAGAATTGTAATGAAACTAAATCAGGACATCTTGATAACAATTAAAGTTTATGTTATTTAAAAGTGTCATCTTTAAAGGTTACTAAATTGTGAGGGGAAAAGTTTTCTAAAACTTAATGATTTGATAAACTACATCTTTTACAAGATACGGAAAGGGGAAAATATGATAAAACACTTGAAGTTATTTACAAACAATAAAAGTGAAAACATGATAAAAGATCAAATGATTTTAATATATCTATGTTCAATAGGAAAGAAAGAATAAACAGTAATCCACTTAACCAGGTACAAGGTAATGCCAAGCTTTTACCCTGAGATTGTCTTCAGACCCATTCAAAAGATAACTGGTAAAACAAATGAACAAGTTCAAGATACCAAGATCAAGTCAGCATCCTTCAACCTCCTTTATTTGAATTTTATTTTCTGGTATTGTTGCATCTTCCTTATCCCTATATCTTATCTATATATGATAAAAAAATTTTAAAAAACCTCTTGAAACAATATTATGATAGACTTTTTTGGAGAAAATAAAGCAAGTATCCTTTCAAATTGAACTCTTAAAAAAAAATCTCACACTGCCATCATTTGATCCTTGTCTTTCAACATTTTCATTTTGTTACCCTCCAAAAATCAAAACAAAACCAAAAAAAACCTACCAAACTTTTAGGTGGTCACTGAAGAATTGCCTAAACGTTACTATTGAAAAATTAATATAATTTGTATGTTTTAATGAACAATAAATATTTATTAAATACGCAGATGCTTTAAAATGCCTCTCTTTTCATAATGGGAGTCAATTATAATGCATTTTGTCAAAATTTTAATATATTTTAATGAAAGTATCTAGAATCATAAGGATGTTTTCTGGCTTCCAGTGAATTTCTCACCTTTTAGGAAAACAAAATAAAGAAAAAGGATATAAGTTTTAGAAAATATACTACTAAAAAGTGTACACTGTGTCTTGAGAAGGTCAAAATGTGGGTGCTCTACACTGAAAACTATGGACAAATTATATAGCCTAAATGTTAAACTATAAATATTAACTTGGAAAATAGGCATCACACATATGCATCATAATATAGATCCTTGCTTTCTTAATTAGGTCCTGTCTTCTGTACTCTTTGGGCTCCAGATTCCTACATCCAACTGCCTATTTTACTTCTTCCCCTCAATGTTTAATTAACATATCAAACTTAATAGTTCCATAGAAAATTTAACTTTCGTTCCTCAAATCTCAGGTTTCTTTATCTCAGCAAATGGTTCCTAATTTATCTAGATGCTTGAACCCAAAACCTCAGACTCATCCTTGATTCTATCCATTCCTTCACTCCCTATCCCTAATCTAACAAGTCTTGTTGGCTTTCCTTCAAAATAGGTACCAACATAGCATAATTTTTTTCCAGTTCTTCCCTCATGTTTCGTCAAATCCTCTGATGGGAATCAAATCCAAATTTCTCCTCCAAGGTCTACAGAGAACCTTGCCCTATAAGACCTGGTCAGTGGGTGGCCCAGCCATACTTCTCTTCTCTTCAAACATTCAGGTTATGTCCTCTATGGGCCTTTACTTTTTCAGTTCCTTCTGTCATGACTGCAATCCCCCAGCTTTCCTGTGCCTGCACCCCACTTGTCATATCAGGTCCTCAGCTCACAGGTTACCATTCCTGTGGTCTTCCCTGACCACTCAATCTAATTAGCAATGCCCCACTCCCTCTTCCCGTCACTCTCCATCAACTTGTCCTGTTTTGTTTCTTTATGACACTTGTAATTGTCTGTAATTATTTTTCTTCATGTGTTTGCTGGTTTATTTTCTCCCCCCACCCTGGCCCCATGAGTATAAGTTCTATGGGAAAAGCAATCTGATTTGTCCTGTGTGTTCCTATATACCTAAACTACACTGTTACTTGAATGAACGAGTGAGTGACATATATGATCCTATCCCTAGACACATCTCTAGATATGGCTGATGACTGTATTAGGCAGAGTTATTATATTTAAATAAGATAAATGCTGCAGCAAGACACCCCCAGAGGACCACCAATGTGTCGAGTTCTACCACATTCCTCCTGATCAATATTAAAGACTGTATTAATATTCAGAAAATGCAGAACTAGATCCAATCAGAAATTGTATAATGGCACTTCAGTAACATAGAAAATCTAGAAGACAGAAAGTGGGGAACAGCTGCTATCCTGGTCTCAGGGGAAGAGGACTATCCTATCTCTTTGTGACTAAAAGGAGTCAGTCTCTCTGGCTTTTTCAAGGATAGTGCTGCTGCCAGCACTTTTAAAGAGGCACATCCAATGATTATGCCAAAGGAATTTTTGTAACTGGAGTTTAGAAAAAGTGAAGCAGGGGAGGAAGGGTTTCAGGGATGGGAATGGATAAGTGCTTCTGGCCAAGGAAAGCCAACTCTAGGGAGTTTTAGGCAACTACCTACAAACTCTCAACTCAGACTGTGATATTCACCTGCAGGTAAATCTCCTTTGGAATATATAATACTACTTACCCTGAGATTGACAACAAATCTGAATTTATTTATAGAAAATGTGGTTTTGCTTTTTTTTTTAATTTAAATTAAGGATTTCTTTTAAATAAATGTCTGTGGGGCTTCAAACCATGGCTTATGAGACATTCAATTTTAATTCTTTGGAGGTGCAGGCCTTACCGCTTGCTCATGTTCTGGCTCTCTCTGAACCCACTGCTGTGCTGGCAGCACAGCAGACTCCACCCCTCCTTTCAAGGGAAGGTCATGGAAAGGAATAGTGGACAGCAAGACTTCCTTAAAGGGATAAGATATCATAACAGAATTACTTTCTTCTTTTCCTAAGTTTTAATGCCAAAAACTGCTTGTACTCATTTCGTGTGAAGTCAACAAAAGGCGATGAGGTAGTACAATGCTTCTCTGTTTAAAAAAAAAAATAAGTTTTCCTTTGAGTAAAGCTATATTTATTTCCCTCTCTTCTCCTCAATTTGCATTCACATAAGCATTTAGAGATTATTTCCTAAACATTATCTTTTCTTCAAAGAGATTTAGTTAAGAATTAAAATTAAAAATCAAATTATTAATAATTAAAAAGCTACCAGATATTGTTTTCAATTCTTGGTTTTCTCAAATTCTCTGAAGCTATATTTTCCTAAAATTAGTGCAACATAAATTCAGAGAGGTAAAAAGAATATTTTATTTAACAAAAAAATTCAAAAAATATCCTGAGAAAAATTTGTAGCCAATATGAAAAACTATTAATACCTTTATTATATAAAGTGAGAATTCAAACAGATAAGGTAAAACATTATATGCCAAAGAGATAAATGAGTAAAAGACTCAGAAGAGATATTTTAAAGGGGAAATACAGCTAGAAACTATCTCACCTTGCCAGTAATTTTAACAAAGCAAATTGATATATGTTTCTAGTCTATAAAATTATAAATAAAATTAAATAATCATTTTCCCAATTAGAAAAAAACACGTGTCCTTTGTTCAAACAAAATGTTATTGAGAACCCCAAGCAAACAGGCCTTGGAGATTGGCCTGCTTTTTCTCCTACTGTCCATTTTTCAAGGACTTTTGAGGGGGCTTAAAGGAGCTTCTAGCTTTCCATGAAGCACTATTTTTAATAACACCATACTGATAAGGCACTGTGCCATGGGCATACTCCCACATTGTGAGTGGGATTCTAAATCACTTCAACCACTTTGAAGAGCAATCTGGAAATATGCCATTAAAAAATCTCAAAAATATTAATTGACTTTGATAATTTACATTCATTTCTGAGATCTTATATTAGCTATACTGCATAAAGATACTAATTACAGCATTATTTAAGTTGGTAAAATTTTAGAAAAAAATTAATGCATGCATTCAACCACACTGACTGAGAAAATGACCTTGCACGAGCTGATGTTGCTATTAAAGCATATGAGGAAACAGGAGTGACAGGGTTCACAATTTAGAAAGAAGATGAAGAACTGCATTAGATAGTGCCTACTATGTACTAAAGTCATGGAACTTCATCTGAAGGTGGCTTTAGTCTTACCAGAGGGCAGTAATTCCTTAAATGAACCTAGTCCACATATCGCATTGCCAAAGAATGCAATGAAAACTAGAAGAGAAAACATGAAGTTGTAGCATTTATAATTGTTCAATTCGGGTGCTTTATCTGAAGCAAAGTCTCCATGAAAAGAAAAAAGTTCCAAAAACCTAAACCATTTCTCTGGAACTTCATGTCTTGCCTATGGATCTACGGAACCTATGCTTATTTGAAGCACTCTAGACAAAAAATGAGTAAGAATGGTTTCTGCCATAAGGAGGTGGGTTAGAAGCTAGACTGGAGGTCCCTCTGTGATAAACTCCAAGCTCAAAATGAATGAAACATTCTGTAAATCAGATCATCCAATTTCACATTCTTTTCTGTGTCCATACACCCTATGTAAGCCCACATCTTTAATAGGTCTTATTTAAATGCCTCCAGCCCAGTCTCAGCAGTGCTGTAATTAACTAAAGAATTAGGTGTCCGTATTTTAGCCTGAGAGAGCAAGATAAGATATCCCAACCCACCGTCTATACCTTATGCAGGTGTGATGATGCCAAAGGTGACACATGAGAGATCCCCTAGTCTAGGAAGGGTGGGTCTCAAAGGCCAAGGTCCTGCGGCCCTACCCCACATGGAGAGGCATCCCCTATTGCTGCTCTTGAAGGGGCTGGTGTGGATTTGATTAAAGAAAAAGTCACTTCTTTGCAGCCTCAAGAATGTTTAGGAAATCATGAAGTTGAAAAATAAGAATTTGGAGAGATAAATGAGTCTAGGAAAAGGAAAATAACTTTAGAGGGTAAAAAATCAAACAAATTAATAAAGATAAACTTCAGGCTGTTGCAAATCTCTCTGCTTGCTTATCTATTTTTCAGATCGTGGTAGTTGATCAAAAGAATGTAGAAATGACTGCTCTAGGTGTGGAGACAAGTGCAAATCAAAGCATATTTCTTTTTAATTTAAAATAAAACAAAACAAAAAATATCCTAATGTAATAACTTATTCAAAAGAAAAAAATAGAAAAACAAGTATAATCAGTGTCATTAGTTTTGTTTTTTTTAAGAACAGCATTTTAAAACATTATTTTAACCTTGGAATAATTGCTTTCTATAAACACAGCATGCATCTAATTCCATAATAATCTGATCAGCATGTTATGTTTATAGAAATTTTAGTTAGCCTAAAATCAAAGTGGATTGGATTATGGATCTATTCTATCCTTCTACAATACAAAGCACATTAGTGTATTCCTGAATCACTCTCCTTTTATTTTTTCTGACTTTATTTTACACTATTTTATCTTGGGGTGTTGCATGTATCTTTGTAAGTCAGCTAAATTATGTTCTGAAAGAAGGTGAAGTATAAACAAAGAAATAAAAATTACTTTTTCTCTCTCAATACTTACTCTTTCTGAAATACTTTTTTTCTCTGATAATCATTACTCTTACCTTAGGTTGTTTGCAAAGGTAGCGACAAAGTTCTCCAATGTACTGAAACACAGTCACATTATACTTCCTGCAATCACTCCAGAATTGGCTTGCTGAGAATTTCTTCTTTAACACACAAGTAGCACCTGTAAGAAAAGACAAAAACAGACACTAGGGGAAAAAATTCAAGGGCAGAATTATCATAAAACACAAATGATGTTACTCTGGAACATATTTGCTCACTTTCAAGGCTTTTATAATTCATCATTGATCAAACATCAAACTCATTTAAAAATGTTGATCGTATTTTTCAATAACTTTTTTAAAAATTCCTGTTGTAATTCTATATTTTGACTGAAAATATGCTTATTGCAATACCTAAGATGAAAGCAACAGTCAAAATAAGTAGGAGAGTTACAAATATTAAAGCATGACCATAGACAAGGACCACAGATAAGAACATGACCATAGAAAGTCATGCTCCTTCTTCACAGAGACCAAGAATATTTGCTTACTTTTGACCTTGCATATATACATATTATTTGTTTTTAAAAGCTTAAGGCAGCCTCAACATATCTTAAGGTCAGGAGTTAGTAAGGTAGAGTTAGTATGACAGCATAAACAAAAAAGTGCATCAATAACTGCAGAACCTAATTTTAACAATGACGTATGTCCACAGAAAATTTTAATGTCTTGACTTTCATCTTTATTTATGGTAGATATTGATCATATTCTAAATATGCTATTCTAAAAAATTACTTTATAGTATTTTAGACATATACACGTAGTAACGAATAATCTCTATTTATATATTTTAGGTCTAGTAACAGACACATAATCTTGCATGTTTATGAATAGAATCTACTGAGTCACAAGCTCTACCAAGTGACTTATTGAGTGTCTGTTTGCAAAGATGGCCTCAACAATTCCTTCTAAGCACTTATATTTGCAATGTAGATTTGCTCCTCCTCCCTTTAAGAGGTGAGGTCTATTTCCCCATTCCTGGAATCTTGAATCTGGGCTGGCCTATGACTTGCTTTGATCAATGGAATGCAGGTGAAATAAGTTATGTGCCTTCTAAGACTACGCCTTAAGAGTTATGCACCTTCCAAATGCACTCCTTTGGAACACTCTTACTGCCATTTAAGGAATCTGAGGGTAGACTATTTGAGGATGAGTGCCCACAAGGACAGAAGCCCAGACAATAGCCAGCTCCAACCACGTGGCCAAATCCCCAGGCAACTGCTCTTTTCACTTCAAAAATACTCCAAGTATGCCATAAAGTTGTGTCCTTTTAATAAATATTGTGTTATAATTACAGAATATGCATGTAATCACTCTGAATTCCACTGAGATCATCAAACTCTAATGAACACTTGTTCAAATTATTTAGCATTGTGAAAACTTATTTGAAAAAGAAAATTAAAAACTTACCTAACTCAACACATCCACCAATTCCCACGAGAGCTCCTGAACTATGATATAGAGGAAGGGTTGTATAAACAATGTCATCAGCAGTACAGCCAAAAGCCCACAATCCAGCAGAACCCTTTATTGCCTGTAGCTGTGTAATCACAGCTGCTTTTGGTAGACCTGGAAGAAAAAAAAAGAACAGGAAATGTATATATATATGTGTGTGTGTGTGTGTGTGTGTGTGTGTGTGTATAATAGAAAGGAAGGCTATCCTGGCATCAACTACACTAGCAATTGACACAAAATACATCCAAATATTCTATATGCTTTGTAAAAGAGGCCATGGTGACATTAGTAACAGCCTTTTGACAGGTTGCTAAATAGGACTGCATCTCAAATTCTATGTAATTTTATAGTTTGGTCTTTCTGGATAGATCTAAGATTCTAGAAGTTAATTACAGCAGTAGCTCACATTTTCTTTCAGTAGATGTCTGATGAAGAGTATTTGGAAGGTAAGTTTTTTTAAGTCCTCACATGTCTGAAAATATCTTTTTTCTATCCTTGCACTCAAATGATAGTTCGCATAGAATTCTAGGTAAGAAATTATTTTTTATGCAGGATTTTGAAGGTGTTGCTCTATAATATTCTGACTTCCATCATACATATTGAGAAATCTTTTGTCTTTCTGATTTCTTATCTTTTGCATGCAATCTGGTATTTTCAGTTTTTTTCTTTTTTGAAATTTTTGGAATCTTTTATTGGTCTATGACATGATGATTTGTACTGGGACTAGTCTTATTTATCAATTTTTCTGGGCCTTTTCTAGGCCTTTTCAGTCTAGAAACTCATGTCTTGCAGTTCTAGGTACTTTTTAAATTTGAAAAAAATAATTTCTACATCTTCTTCTCTTTCCCTTTTTATTTCTGTTCTTTTTGCTCATTCCCTTCTTCTGTTACATTTGTTTGTTCTTTCATCTTTGGAACTCTTACTTTTTTGAAGATTGGACCTCCTGAACTGACTTACTAATTTCCTAATTTTTTTCTATCCTATTTTCCTTTTTGTACCTTTTTACTTACTTTTTTGAGAGATTTGTCTTCCAACCCTTGTGTTCTCTGAATATTCCTCTTTTTGTAGTATCTTAATTTTGTATTATTGATACTTTGTAGAAGTTATTAATGATAATAATTTTTTGAAAATTTCTCCTGTATAGCTTGTCTCTGATTTCCCCAACATCCTTTTTTATCTTCTGGTTTATATTGCTCTCAATTCAATCTAGGATAGATTGATTGGTCTTTACCAAATCTAGGAGAAATCCTAAAGGTTTCCTCAAATATCTGGTTGAGGTATTGATTGTCAGTTTATATTTAAAAGTGAAGACACCAAAACACAAAACAAACAGAATCTTAACTGTGTGCCTGAGTGGGACTTATTTATTAGTCTCACTGTCCAGGTCATTTTGTTGGGGGATCCATCACTATCAATGTTTTCCAATTTTTACACGTGGGCTACTCAGATTCCTCAGACAAAAATCTTGAAAAGTAAAATTCGTAAATTGTTAAACAGTAGTTGGAGATGTATAGAGACTTTCTTCTATTGCCCCTATTTCTTCAACCTCTGTTCTTCCTGGTGTTTCTAGAAGTTCATCTTTTCCAGAGAATAAAACTCAAATCTTCCACCAGGGTAGGGAAGCAATCCAAGGTTACAATTCGTTCTTAAACACAACTTCCCATAAAGCTTCCTGATTATAACTCCACATTTATCTTATGTTCTTTGAGGGACCTGGTACCCAAGTGTCTGGGCCTTTCTGGGGTTTTTTGGGAACAAATCAGCTTTCTTCAAGGCTTCAATTTAAGCTCCAGATTCTTGGGCCTATTGTGTCAGTCACTGCATTCACTTATCCTCACCTCTTCTAACATTTTATTGCTATCATCTCCAGTTCCATTATTTAAGTCCCAAGGGTCTATGTATGCGTCACGCTACCATTATTCAATCTTGTGGACCTGTTTTATTAGGTAACCTCAAGAATCTCAGGGAGAAGCTGTCTGAGCCTGGACACAGCAGTCACACACATATCAGCATTCTGCAGTTCATTTATCAAAGCTGTTCTGATCATAGTATATAAAATACATTCTACTCTCCAGTCTAAAAGAGATTATTAGGCAACAAATAGTTCAAAAGAAAAAGTAAGAAAAAACGTACTATGCGATAGTAGTTGCTTACAATACTATGTATGCACAAGAAATTAGTAATAGAATATTTTTACCATGTCTAAGTCAAATTCCTCATCATCTTCAAACTAATTACAAAAGCCTTTTTCTCCTACCATTAATACCATTCGATTTTTCCTAGGAATCAGTTAACATTTCTTTTGAATTCTCATGCAGTTTCATTACAATAATTTCTTTTTTGTTGTTGCTATTGTTGTTTACCTTAAAAAGAGAAAGTTTAGTTACTTGATTCTATTTTTTATCTTCTCCCAAACCTGCAATGCCTTCAAGGCTTCCTGTTTGTCACATGATCCAACTACCCTAAGGAAAATCCGAAGTGCAAACTACAGGTGCTTAAATTGCCACTATAGTTAGATTATGCTTAGGATATGACATTTTACACAGGAATATAGAAAACAAGTAGATTAATGGATTTTTAAATCCAGGGGGATAGCTAGAAACTATTTAAACTAAGTTCTTCATTTTAGATATCAGCAATCTGAGAATCAGAGAAACTAGCAAAGATCTTGCTTTAAAAAGGTGGCCAACTATCACACACTGAACAATGGAGATGAATCAAGGTGTTCACATGTTCCAGTGCCCTTTGTACTACCAAATTTTAAGAAAATCTTTTCAAATGAGACAAAGGCCAAATGAACGTGAGGACTTGTCAAGTTAAAGTCAATTAACTTTAAGTTAATTAATAATTTAACTTTTTCATCCAAGTTTGAAAGTTCTAGGGTCTGAGAACCTTATGTCTTCTTGCATGCATGATTTCTCAGATGGTTGGTCACCACACATGCCAAAAACTTGCCCAATACTGTTGCTTTGTGAATTTGTTGCATCCTTTTTAAGGCTTAAAAGAATTGGGTCATACCTGTTGTTCCAGAGGTAAAAATATAAAGACAAGTAGACTTGAGGCTTGAGGCAACATGGTAGCTGTGTGGTATAGGTTCATCAGATGATGTGCTCATTTTTTCTTTGAGTGAAATTATGCCTTGTGGAACAGAATCTTTCATCCCCCAAACACTGATATCTTTTGGGAGATTCGGAAGGATTTCTTCTACAGTTTCAAGCAAATCTAAAAGCCAAAAGTTTAGAAATAGGTAAATAAAACTTAAATCTCAAACCATTGACCTTTTGTGTGTTGAAACAGGGATAAAATGTAAATAAAATGCTGATTTCCTTCTCATGTTGTATGAGTAATATCACAGCTATTTTATGGTTCTGTCTCAACAGGACTAACTGAAAGGGAAATTTAGCTATCTATCACCTGATTGATCAATGCAAGTAGGCCAATTCAGACTGAATTTTAGAGACTTCATTATGCAAATTATGTTTTTTCTCTAATTTTTTTAATAAAACTGTTTTTATACTTTGAAACTAAATTCAGGATACTGCACTAAACATTTTTCTTGAAATACAACTAGGTAGCTAGTTATTCCAAAAAGTCATCTGTCTGTCTGTCATTGTTTAGTTCTGCTGTAATGTAATACATTTGGGAGAATCCCCTGACTGCTCTGAGGTCACAAGATAATTGTAGTTTAGAGACCATTTCAGGGCCAAAAGTTAAGGGAGGAGACTTAAAGATGCCTTTTCTTTTCTGGGTCACGATAATTAAAGATAAAAGCCTTTGAAAATAAAAGAGGAGAAAGAATGCCTTCCAGAAAAGGCCGTGAGACCCACAGTACAGGGGAGGATGTGAGGCCCAGTAAGAGCGGCTGATAAGAATGGACCCACTCACTGTCAGTAGCAGCAGGATCCAAGGCCCAGGCAGAACCAAATTCAAACAGAAAAGAAGGAAGAGTAGAAAAGCCTGAAGAACTGGCAGGAATCCTGCCAAGATCGAGGGTCTGGGTTGAAATTCAGGGTTCAGAAAGGAAAAGGGATACTTTTCTCAGGAAGTATCTGCTGCTAGGATAACAAAAGAGCAATTGTTGAGGTGAGACTATGTTGAATTAACCATGAGATTCAACCTTCTTATTAATAATTTGACCATTAATGTAGGGGGAAATGTCATATGCTCTGGAGGAGAGTACCAGTGGAAAGGAAGGGAGATAGAAGGGGTGAGTGGGTCCTTGATGAGGAAATATTAACTATTAAGGTACCCTGTACCCTATGGGATACAAAAGAAATAAAATGTCATCATTTCTACAGAGTCTTTTGTGTAAGCAAGGGAGGCATCATTTTTTTTTCCTAGAGTAGAGAAACATACAGTTATTTATATTGTTTAAATTCTTTTTAAATTTATTTTATAACATGGATCTCTAACAGTGAAGTCCAACTTTTATATTCTACATGGCCACTCCAATTTTATTTCCTTATTCCTATAATATGCTATATTTTATAAGGTATAAGGGATTTCTGAATGCTATATTACTTAAAATCTACAGTAACATCCTTGGGGATACTAAACAGTAATACTGCATTTGGCCTTTTGGGGTTAATGCAAGGAAAGCCAAAGATTACTTGGCAACCACCAGAAGCTAAGACAAGGCAAGGAAAGATTCTCTTAGATCCTTTTGAGGGAGCATGGGCCTGAGGACACCTTTATTTTGGACTTCTCGCCCCTCAGAACTATGAGCGAATAAATTTCTCTTGTTTTAAGCTACCTAGTTTGTGGTACTTTATTATAGTACCCCTAGGAAACTAATACACCAAGGTTACAAGTTGGTGGAAGGTAGGGTTGGCAATCTAACCCACGTCTAATTAACTCGAAAACTATACATTACCTCATAAAAGAAATCAATGGTAAAAAAAAAATGCTGTTAAATATAAAATAAATGCAGATCAGAATGCTCAAGTACTGTACATGCAAATATGGACATCTAAAGGACTTATTTTTTTTCTCATTTTTTAAATAAAACTTAAAAAATAATCACAGGATATATTCTGCTTTGAATCTGAATTCATAGTACTACACTAAAAATTTTCCTGGAAATGTAAATCAGCATCAAGTTCTCTCAAAAAGTCATCTGTCCATCATTGTTCAGTTCTACTATAAGGCAAGACATTGAGGAGAACCTCATGATTTACTTTCCCAAAGTCTATAACCTAGATTGATTGCAAAGAAGTCACAAAAGAAATATGTCAAATGGGACTAGGCAATTCACAAATAAAACCTGTAAGAAACCAGAATGAAACACAGAAATAATGTGGAGTGGATATGTTGCAGGGGATGGGTATTGGAGGCTTAAAATGTCTTATTAATTTTTATTTCTATAGCACATCCAAATGAAATACAATGTAAGCATCCAGGGAAAATACCTAATTCTCTTTAAAATATGCAGTATGCTGCTGTATACCCATTGCTTTGGCAAGGAGACATGAAAAACCACAAGGGCTGAGGGGAGGAATTTTGTGTTTATAAACACAAAAAAGCAGGACAAGAAAAGGATCTAGACTTTCTTTTTTTAAAAATGTTAGTTCTAGATTTTGTTTTAATGACTCTTTCTGGCGTTTTGAAGTTGTAAGTACAAGTCTCTGAACTGACTCATTTTATTACTTTAATTTCGAATCTCTCATCTGGAATGATAAATTAACAGCACAAACTTTATATGTTGTTAATGATAAGTATGTTTAAATTGGGAAAATAAGCATTAAGCAAGTTATAATATGATTAATTGTTGCTCCAAGTCTTTGTTGGAATTGTAAAGCCTAAACAAACAGCAAGTATTCACAGAGTGTTAACTTTTACAGCAAGAAAAAAGGAAGTGAGCAGGTTCCTAGGAATCAGAGAAATTACAATTTCATTTTCTTCACATACTAAAATTAAATTTGTTTAGCTGAGACACTTAGAATTCTCAAATGGAACTTTGCCCAACCAAATTATTTCTTCAATAGTTGTAGAAAATGTGGGTGAGGATAGTAAAAATTGAAAAAAATTTTTTGAAAAGTCACGTAGGGAATAATTATGAGTCACTTATCACTGCCAGCCGTTCTTAATAAAATGAAATCTTTTCACGTCATTTTGAGAGTACATTCTGACTATTGAGTCCTGACACAAAATACCATTTATTTCAATACTTTAAGGAAACGTGACTTTATTTCGTGAGGATTTACTCTTTAGTGAAATGTACTACCATCGATGCCTGTAGAACTGTGAATGTCTCAAAAGAATGATGTGTATCCTACTCCATCCTTCTGCTCACTGCACCTGGCCATACACCATAGCTGCTGGATAGATACCTGGTGAAGGGAACTAAGCTCTGCACCATAGGATCCATTGTAGATGCACATCTTGATAGTAAACTACTGCAAGAAAATGAGACAGCTGGATTTTTCTATGCTTTAATGAATCTCTCTTTCATAGCAACATGTTCTTGCAAAAATTATGTATCTTTTTCTCCCACATGCAAGGCACGACATTAGGTGGGGTTGTGAGTACAAAAGCAGGTAAATTATGATCCCTGCCTATGATCTGTTAGCACTTTTGAACAAATTCATTTCTTGTTTCTACATCATTATATCTCTTGGTCCAGCATGGTGGCTCATGCCTATAATCCCAGCACTTTGGGAGGTGGAGGCAGAAGGATTGCTTGAGGCCAGGAATTTGAAACCAGCCTGGGCAACATAATGAGACTCCATCTCTACAAAATATTTTAAAAATTAGCCAGGAGTTGTGGCACTTGCCTATAGTCCTAGGTATTTGGAAGGCTGAGGTGGGATCACTTGAGCCCAGGAATATGAGGCTGCAGTGAGCTATGATCTCACCACTGTACTCCAGCCTGGGCGACAGAGTGATACCCTGTCTCTAAAAAAAAAATTATAATAAAATTAAATATTATATCTCATATTCACATTTCTGAGACTATAAAATCAATGGGCAAAAATGTCATATATCCCTCTAATATGCCATTAGTGTGAATTATGCTATTCATGCTACACTAAAAACCCTTGATATTATCTTATTCTACATTTTAAAAAAAGCTAATACTTTCAAAGGTATGGGGAGGGAATCAATTCATTATAGCTCTTAATACATTAGTAAACATTTTAACTTTAAACTTTTATGCATTAATAAATCTAATATAAAATTCAGCTACGAATGGTTAAGTTTAGCTTGCCATATTGCAAAATAATACTATAATCCAAAGTGAAATTATAGATCTCACCATATAACTACCATCCTACTAGATAGAGCAGCTGCACGAGCTTGACATAGAATGCATGGGTAGGCTATGGTTTCTAAGAAAATTGATGGGTAAGTAAGCAATATTCTAAAGCAATTCATATTAAGATATAGATATTAATACTTCATATAATGCCCCAAAACTTATTTTATTATGAAGAACGTGCCAGCTATGTTACAAATATTAGTTTATTAAAAATCATGATAACCCTAGGAAGTAGATTTTACCTCCATTTTAAGGAGATTGAATATAAGGAAGTTGAAGGCAATTGAAGGTTAGAAAAATTTACCTGCCTAAGTAAGTAAATGATAGAGCTTGTATTTTAATTCAGGTATACTGGAATTCAAAATCTATTCTCTTAAATTTAAGACATATACTATATTGCCATTCATTATAATTATTTTCAAAATCAGTAATCTCAATATGATTTGTTGAATAATTCTTCCCTTTTCCATTGATAGGTGATAGGTCATTCTGTCCCACTCAATTCCCTGTCTGGTTTTGTGATTATTCCATGCTTTTTAATTAGAGTATCTTTATAATATTTTTATAGAGCCAGTTGTATTACTGACCTCTCATTAACCACTATTATTTCAAAAAATTGTTTTCCTATTTTCACCCATTCTTCAAGACAAAGCTTATAATTAGGTAGTCAAAAAAATGAACCATTCTGATATAGTTTGGAAACTAATATATTTGATTTGTTGTTCCTCTTAGTGGATATTACATAGGCTTTAACAACAATAATCAAAGAGCACTAGAGAAAATTGTTTGATTTCATTTTTAAACTGTATTATTTATAAAGTAATAGATAATTTCAGATGTCTTTTGTTATATTGTATCTTTCCTATTGTTACAAAATAAAAACTAATAATATTCTCAGAAAAAATATAAACAAAAATGTGTATTTGGACAGTCTGCAATGTGATACTGGAGAAGGCACCTGAAAGTCACTTTAAACCAAGGAAAAAAACTTCATCCTAACAAAAAGCTGATTAAACTCACTTCTTCTAGTCCTCTTGGATTTTTCAGGTGTCATTTGCCAAGATAATTTAAAAATTTGTGAATCAAATTTCTCATGCATCTATCAGGTCATATTCAGTTGTGACAAAAATAAATTCTTTTTATTAATACTTTAAAAAATAAAGATTCAACACAAATGTTGACTTTACTCTGTGTTTGTAGGAGCAGGAACTTAGTAGGAGTCTGTAAGAAAGAAGAGAAGAATGGAAAAAGTAAACAACTGGGAAACAGACAAATTGACCAAGGTTGGATTCCAACCTATAGTGTGGACTCCACTCACTTAAATAAAAGCATAGAGTTTCAGCAAAACACTGGAATTCTGGGTTGATCCCTCAGAGTCTAGGACTTTCAACCAGAGGATCTGGATTTAAACATTGCTTCTGCCACTTGCCAGGTGTGTGACCTTGGACAAGCCACTTCATTTCTCAGAGCCTCCATACAACTCTTACGGTTGTTGGGAAAATTAAGTGATACATACAAATCATTCATGTGGTGTCTGGCCCAGCATCAGTCCATAGTATATGGTGGCTACTAACATTGTTGTTGTTATTACTACTATTGTTGTTTGTGATTGTGACGATCCTGAGGACCATGTAATGGGCTCAAAGTCATTAAATAGTGAGCTGAAGCCTGAAAAGAGGAGATCACAGAGACCGGAAGGGGGAGGAACAGATTGGGAATGAGGGACCTTATGAGAGAAAAGTGCTTCTGGGGACCCTGGTCAGTCTTGTTTCCAAGTCAGACCACTGCTGTTCCTCTTCGTACTGAAGAGTATATCACCAGGCAAGGGTGAGTGCGGACTTCATTGCTCACTTAAAGTAGCAAAGTTCTCAAGGGACAAGGCATGAATTTGATGTATAACAGAAGTATAAATCTTTCTATCGTGATAACATCTTCTTCCCTGACATGATTTTATCTGCCCTGAATGTATGCACAAAAGTTTGTAAGTGGGTTTATGTATTTTCACTCTCAACTGTTTCCACATTTTCGGGGGGAGCAGTCAGTATATTTATCATAGTCAAAATTATGCAAAAAAGAAAAAGTAGAATACTTCACTTGATATTATTTCCAACACATCTCCTATTGCCAGTGAATAATTATTACTCGAATGAGATAAAATGATATGTTACACCTGGCTTGCTATTTTTCAGTAGCAAAGTAATGGAAATTAGTAGGATAAATGCAGAGCAAAGCCCTTTATACACAGTTAGACTCATCGGCAAGTAAATTATATATTTTTTAAAAGGCAATTAATTCCAAAGCAGTATTTCTGCAAGGTTCAGATCCCGTCAGGGCTATTTTCCTCATGCCTTGTTAGTTATTAGTGGTAAAGGAACCCTCTTCTTTTTGGCCAGAAAGGAGCTAAACACCTCCCTCCAAACTTGTGTCTGATGGTATTCCAGCCCTGGCCACTGAGGGTTGGGAAATAGTCATGCCTGTACTGCTACAGGGGAGAACAAGACAGCTGCTTAAGGCAGATTCACTAGGGTTGTGTAACACATTGCCTGGGTCTCCTTCTAGTTGCCCTGTATCCAAACCAGATCTCAAAGAGGCCTAGGTAAAACTGACCTCTAACTATGTGTGTCTGTCTCTACCAGTGTGCAATTAAAAATAATGATTGCAACCACTTATTAAATATACATCATGGTCTGAGTATTCTGTTGGGTCCCTAACATTTAATGCACACAAGACCCACTGATATTCATTGATCATCAAACCTAGATGGTATAGCCTACTATTCACCTAGGTTATATGGCGTAGCCTATTGCTCCTAGGCTACAAACCAGTATAGCACCTGTAATTCAGTACTGAAGACTACAGGCAACTGGAACACAATAGTAAGTACTCATGTATCTAAACATATCTAAACATAAAAAGGTACAGTAAAAATACAGTATTATAATTTTATGGAATTACTGCTTTATGTGCATTCTGTTGTTGACTGAAATGTCATTATAACTATTTTGCCTTATATTTTTAACTTATACCTCCTTACAGTTATTATATATTCAAGCATTTTCAGATAGCTTCAAATAATAGTGTAATTTGTTGGAAATAGGACCTTGAACACAGTATTTTGGTAGGTTTTAGAAAAATTCTATTTTTCGTAAGTTATATAGAACCAATTTCAAACAGGTTTTGTAGGCCAGACTAGGTAACGTCCACGATGAGAGGTGAAGTTTCCATCATGGTTGGTATCTGATAACCATCTTCAGGAATAAGCCAAAGGCAATAACCACCAGGCAAATGTTATTCTCCATTGTTATTATCATTAACAAAAATGTTAACAGTTGCCATTTACTCAAGGCTAACTGTGATAAGGCACTCTCAGTGGCTCTGAGAGGCAGTAGCAGTGCTACATTTTGGAAACAGAGATGCAAAGAAATTAAGTAACTTGTTTAAGGTAAGACAGCTGAGTAGGTTGCAGAGCAAGGACTCAAAACCTGGTATCTGGTTTAAGACTGTGCTGTACTTCTAAATAGTCCAATTGTTTCTGGAACTGTCAATTGCATTTTGATATAATTATTTAAAAATGCATTCAGGTTATATAAAATATGGAAATTAAAGTTGCCATTAGTTTTTTCATAAACAGAGAATTAGAAAAAAATCAAAATTTAATAAAACTATTATTTCCTTCCCACATAGTCTGAAGACTCAAAAATACTTGCAAAGAAGTCTTATTATCTGTATATTTTGGATTAGAAGATGTATCAAGTGACAGCCCAAATTTCCCTGAAAACTTCGGCACTCATTGAAAATTAAAGTGTTTGAGATTAAACCTAGACCTTTCCCCTTAATTTTTCCTCTCTGATATTGCCAGTAATGTCCGCTGTTAAGAGTATCATCTACTGACCTATACTTTTCTCTTTTCTTAGGACAAATAGAAAAATGTTGGGGTGCTTGTATATCATTTAAAAATTATATGCAATTATCTCTATGTCCTTTGACATTTTTAGCCAAAATAATGATGATGATGATGACAATAAATAATAATCCCTTTCATTTTAAAGTACTTTATAGATTACAAAATGTTTCTATACATTATTTTTGTGATTCTCACGACAGCCATGAGAGGTAGATATTAGCCTTATTTTAAGGATGAGGGAAGCATGATTATAATGGGCACATAATATACTCAAGCTCATACATCTAGGCAAGGCAGTGTGCAGACTGGAGTCCAGATTTTCTGATGCTAAATCTAAAAACCTGCTGTTTCACCTTCGACTTTGTCCTCCTTTCTGCTCCTGTTTATTCCTCCATCTCCATCTTCTCCCATCCCCTCTCTTTCCCCCTTTGTGTCCCTATCCCTTTCCTTTTCTCTCTTCCCTTCTCTCTATCCATCTACCTTTTCTTAGTATCTTTTCCACTGAACTCATCTGCCTCAGGTACACTATGGCTATTTACAGTAACCTGTTGGAATCATAAAGTTCTCTTAGCCAACTCACAAACAGATATTGATACAGCCTTGAGGAATGGGTCAAGATGTACATTGCAAGGTTTTAGAGCTGAGAAAGTTTGTTTTGTTCACTGCTAAATTCTCAGGACTTAGCAAAAAGGAGATATTCAATAAATATTTATTTTCTAAATGAATGAGTAAAAGAAGGACCTGAAAAAAACTATCAGGTACATACGAGCACTCAGTAACTTCTAACTTACTTGCATATTTTTGTTAATAAACGTCCACTCTCTGCTGTCCATTTCATAACTGGTTTTGAGGGCAGAGATATGGTTGGGATTTCTTTGTTGTGTTGATATCAATGTTGCTAAGCATTAGAATCACCACTCTCAAAAGGTACAAAGTACTATAGACAAACTAGGCATTCATGAAGTTTCAGATTTACTTGCATGTAGTATATATTTTGCTCTCTCTTCCTTCCTAGTATATGACATATTACAGCATTGTAACTATAAATAGCTAAAAAACACCATTCATATTATCCTGAACTCTTTTACTTAGATTGGATAAAGTTTTATGGTTCAACCTATTTTGAAGGATTTGGGGTTTCTCTTCACAAAAAAGTAAAAATCATATGCCTTCTCTATAAACACACAATAATGCATGCTGCCTTACACTATTAGTTTTCATAAACTGTTGCATTCAGATTGTGCAGGGCAAACGATCTGGTTAATAATCAAGTCATTGTAATTCTCCAAATGACTTCAACCATAAAAGCAACTGCTTTTCAAGGACCAAGAGGAAGAGTTAGAGGAAAATAAAGACCCTTTAAGTTTTAGAGAAAGTATTATGTATTCAGATAGATTTTAAACATGGCTCATGTGAACTTTCATTATCTTATCTATGTACTAAGATATCCTTACATTGTATCTATTTTACTTTTCAGGACATTTCTAAATTTTTATTTGTATGTGGTAGAATGGCTATTTTGCATTTGTTTTTCCATCTTAGACTCAGCTAGTTCAAGGATTACCTCCATTCCAAAATAAAGCAATTGATTTTAATAGGAAATTTAAACATCTTCATGACTCAGTAGCTGGAAATGGCAGTGTTTTAAACACTAATGCATGCGTCTTTTTTTCTTTACTGACCATGGGCACACTGACCTTGGGGTTCTTATTTATAATAACTGCTGAACACGTATTTACTGTAAGGAAGGATGCTTGAATACTGGCAGAAGCAAAAACAATTTAAAGGGAGGATGTGCCTCCCCAGAGAGGTGGCAAGGCTGAACATGAGAAATACACAGCTTGGTGTCAGACAAACATGGCCTTGAGTCCTAATTCTGCCATTAACTGACTGCAAACACACAGTGATAACAACATTGTGGTCAATGATGGAAAGCATATATGATGGTGGTCCCAAAAAATTATAATACTGTATTTTTATTATACCTTTTCCATGCTTAGATATGTTTAGATACACAAATACTTACCAATGTTTCCCAATTGCCTACAGTATTCAGTAGAATAACATGCTGTACCAGCTTGTAGCCTAGGAGGAACAGGCCATACCACATAACCTAGGTATGTAGTAGGCTACACCGTCTAGGTTTGTATAAGTACACTCTACGATGTTCACACAATGAAATTACCTAACGATGCATTTCTTAGAATGTAACTCTGTTGTTAAGTGATGCAAGAGTGTCTACAATAGTCTTTCTCACAGCTATCACCAAATTAGGTTGCAGCAGCAAAATCCAAATGAAATCCCTTATTAAAAGCCCTGGGATGACGCTATAATCATAATAGCAAATATTTTAATTCAGTACGGATCTATTCAGTATAAATCAGGCACTCAGCTAGCCACTGTACAAAAGCTACATCATTTAATCCTCAGAATCACACTGTCAAGTAGATGGCATTACCACCATTTGACAACTAAGTAAAGTGAGATTCAGGGTAGCTGATGACGTTATCTTAAACCACACAGCTGGGGAATGGCAGGCCATACATGAACTTCAGGTCTATAGGGCTTATATCTCTGTGTAAATCACCTGACTTTCCACCTCAATATACTCTCCCTGGAGGTATAAGGATTTAATAGTACATCTCCATCAGAAACATCCAGTGAGAATCCAACAACACTGAAATTTAAAGTTCTAAAAATGGTATGTATATATTGTTCCCTGATGAGAGTCAAGATGCTGAGAATACAGTATTTAGAATAAGAGTTTTAAATGCAGAAAAGTGACTATGATCTAAGCTACATCTGACAAAAAAATCTATTAATTAACCAGAATAGAATTGTCCCACCTTTACAAAACATATGTACTTCATGTTTTGGAGGTATGCCAAAAAGAATGGTTAGTAAGATTTATGGTTGATTTCTCCAGCGACCTACTGACAGAGCCAATTGACTGAACTGTCTTGGCATAAAACTCCATCATCCCAAAGTGCCTTTTTTAAATACAAAAACTGACTGTTGGTGTTAATAACAAAAACAAGGAAACAATGCAATTAGTTATTGGCAAGCAAAGCAAAAGCTGGCACAAGTAAAACTGCAAGATTAATTAGTCCTATTTAAGGAACAATTCAGTCAACAGCAAAGTTTGAATGCTCTATTTTAAGAGGTAACCAGCCCAATGCGCTTCAAGAGGAATACCTCAGGAGGTTGGCCGTGGGACACTTCTCAGGCTGGCCTCAACATCATGGCCATAGAAATCTTTTGAGGCATACTGTGGCCCTCCTAGTTTGCTCTTCTAAAGGGAATTTATGGCTTTATCAATTTTTAGCATAATTTGGAGTTTACACTTGCTCCAGAAACTCATCAATCTAATTAAAGAGAGCAATAATGTGGGCAATGAGATATATTGTCAGATTATATCCAGAGATGAATGTTGATCATTTTTCCTCCTGCATTCATATTTTTACTGGCCCCTGCACAAGTGGTAAAAATGCACAAATAATACACAGGAAACACTTTCTGGATCTTTACTCCTATGGCCTAAATAAGATAAAATCAGTGTTTGAGAGTAAACATTTGCCACTTTATCAGGCCACAAGTTGAGATGGAAGAACACTGAGAACCAGGAGGAGTGATAGCCTTGAGGGGCTAGCCTTTTTTCTGTACACTGCCCAACTCATTTTTGTGTGATGTGTGAACATTATATGACAAAGGTTAACTGGAAAGTCCTATGCTTAGAGATCACCAGCATATAAGTGTATTTTTCCATACCACTCTGTGAATCTAAAAACCCTATATATCAGTATGTATCTACTAATCTAAAATACTTAAATATTTTCACTAAGGTCCTTGCCATGGAGCCTCCTCTTCCTGCACCTTCCTACCTCCATGCATGATGAATCTGCATAAACCACTTAGATTATCCCAAATAAATATCATTTTTCACATTTCAATTCCATCTTGTTAAGATACCCATCTTCCTAGGTTCTTTGTTAATTAGGCACTAAATAAAAGACTTTTTTCATAGTTCAGCATAAATATTTATATCCAAAGACATCCTAATTCCAAAGTGGGGGGGAGAAGAAGTGTAGAACTTACTGAAAGAAAAAAAATGATGCACAAATGGGGGCAGGGGAAGAGAGAAAAAGAGGGCTTGAATGTGCCAAGACCCTGCCCACTGGCTCACAGGTGGGCACCTTACCTTGCTAGGCAAATCCTAGCTTGTAGATAGTGTAAAATAAGAGCAGACATGAAGAAAGGAACTCAAGCACTTCTGATTAAACATTTCTGTTCTGCAAATGTAGTCATCCTTGATAAAGATACTATTCGAGATACACAAGTATTCCACAATGGAGTCAAGATAACTTTCCTACTCATCAAACATTTTGTCAGAGCTCATAAAATTTAGAACTGAATAAGTTCTATCTCTCTGTGTTCTTGCACTCACTGAAGGTACCAATAGCAGTAAAATTGCTCCCCCCCCAATGGTAGGAAACAGAAAATTCATAAAAGTTTTCTGAAACTGTCTTGATATTTACTAATCTACAACAGAGTAAGCACCTGAAAAGGGAGACAGGTGTTAAACTACCTGTCATAAATTGCAAAACTATTTTCTACCCTTAACATGCATACTTGATCACACGCCCAAAGCACTAGTTATGAACTATTCTAAAGAAAAAGGAGGTCAGGAAAGCAGGTGGTCTCCATTCCGCATAAGCACAGAACACCCCATACTCTACCTGCGCCCACCACCAGGGCCTTGGGCCCACAGGTGAGGATGCAATTCAGGAGGGAGTTGGAGCGAATGTTGGAGTTGAGGAAGGCCACCACGCAGCCCAGCTTGGCCAGGCCGAACCATATGTGAACGAAGTCTGGCTCATTGCTCATCAACAGAGCAACAGTGTCCCCCTTTTTCAGAGAGGAATGGTCCAGGAAGACATGGGCCACTCTGCTACTCCTTTTGTCCACATCCTGATAGGTGTAGATGTCTCCCTCGTAGATGATGAAAGGTTTCTGGGGTTGCCTCTTGGCATGGCTCAGGAATTTGTCCAGCACAGTGACCAGCTCCCCTCTCCGTTGGTACATCTCTACTTGAATTCCGTTGCGCACCACCTTCAGCAGGAAACAGAAGTCGTCCCAAAAGTAAGGGAACAGGAGTTTCTGCACAAAGTGCAGGAAGACCATTCCAGCCCCTAGTCCTGTTAGCCATGACAAGAGCATGGGGGCCACCGGGCCAGAAGGCAGCTCTGATCTCAGCCCTACCAGCGTCCTTCTCTCCCAGGCGCGGCTATCCGCTGGTCCCGACTACTCAGGGCTGACACCTGCGGCTCTTGCCAGCTTTTCCGGCGGAGGAGGGGGGAATCCTGAGAAACAGAATCAGAGGTTTGCACCGAGGAGGTCACCCAAAGGGGGTGCTGGGGATAAGGCTGGGGACACTGGGCGGCTGCAGAGCAGAGAACCCCGGGTTCCTGCGAGAAATCAACGAAGGCACACGCCGGGGCCTCGTAATCTACCAGCTCAGCGCTGCGCCCTCGCCTCCCACCCCGACGGCGGCCTGTGCCCTGCCGAGTTCTCCCGCACCTTCCAGGCCCCTTCCCCCAGCGGGCTTAGTCAGTCCTCCGCGCCTCTGCGACCCTAAGCAAACGCCACCCTCAGCAATAGGGCCAGGGGCAGAAGCTCTTCTCCCTCGCGGTAGCCCTTCCCGCAGCTGTGACTTGGAGGCTGAGTTTGAGCCGGGAGAAGCTGGGGAGGAGACGACTGAGAAGCGCAGAGGCTTCCTGCCTCTACCCGTCAGAAACCACGCAGGGTCTCGGGGCCACGCCTCGGCCCGTGGCCTCAGGGCCAGCAGCCCCCTGGGCGCCGCCGCGCCCCCGCCCCGCCCGGTGCCCACGGGCTCCCCTCGGACGCACCAGGTTCCGGCGAACTGTTCCCAGGTGACCTGCGCGCCCTCTGGAAGGAGCTGTCACCCACCCCAGCCGCAGCTCCCTCTGCGAGTGACCTTGCGTTAGGCTGGTGTCTCTCTCCTCCGAACCACGCGGGCGTGGTGCCCGCTTACCTCCTGCCTCCAGGCTCCGGGCCAACCCCGGCCCCGGGGCCGCAGGCAGCTGGAACAGGCTGGGCCCCCGCCCCCTACTCCTCCCTGGGCGCGCGTCCCAACACCTGGATGCAGGTGCAGCGCTGGCCAGCTCGCTCTCCAGGGACGAGGCCCACGGCTGGGGCCTCTGGCGGGGACCGGGACAGTCCAGTGGAGGGAAAGCCAGGGATCCGGAAGGCTTGGGGTCTCAGGGGAACCAGGCTGCTGGGATTGGGGTCGGGGCGGCGCGAGGACCCTGCAGAGGCTAGTAAGGCAGAAAGAAGGGTGCTGCCCAAAAGGTCATTGATTGAATCAACAATTAGTGGGAACTAAACTAGAGAATGGAAACAATAACAAATACTGGGGGGGGGGAGGGGAGAAAATATGAGTTTATGAATTGGACAGATCCAAGAATATTTTGTGAGAGAGAAAGGAATATTTGGACAGACCACAAAATAGTGCTTTTTTACAAAAAGTATTTTTGAAAACATATTGATAGGTTGTTTACATTTATTTTAGAACTCTATCCTTAGAGGGCCTAGATGGTGCATTTTACAAAATTTTCCAAAAATATTGATTGATTTGAGAATTTAAGTTGGTATTCATATCCATATTTAAAAATAAAACCAAAGTATAAAATGCTGACTATTCTCTATCCTTAAAAATAACAAGAGTGTTTCTTTCCAGTTAGATCATTTAAAGAATTATCAGGACTTTGAATCAAAAATTCTAAAGAGGGAGCCAGGAGCGGTGGCTCATGCCTGTAATCCCCACACTTTGGGAGGACAAGGCAAGAGGATCACTTGAGGCTGGGCAACATAGGGAGACACTGTCTCTACAAGAAATAAAATTAGTCCAGCATGGTTATGTGCACCTGTAGTCCCAGCTATTCAGGAGGCTGATGCAGGAGAATTGCTTGAGCTCTGGAGTTTGAGGTTTGAGGTTGCAGTAAGCCATGACGAGGCCACTGCACTCTAGCCTAGGCAGCAGAGCAAGACCCTGTCTCCGGAAAAAAAAAAAAAAAATCTAAAGAGGGGGTTAGAGTGCAGCGGTAACAAGTAAATAGAAAGGGTAATGATGAAATTTTACTAAAAGTGAAAAAACTGAGTAGTGTTTAATTACCCTTTTTGTTCTAGTAGACACCATCATCCCAGCTCTCTGCTTTTAAGTGTGTATAAATGGTTAATTGTATATATTGAAATAATTAAGCATTGCTTCACATTGTCAGGCTTGTCTCCCTTCTGTCTTATGTTCTGCAGCTGGGTTTTAGCTAACATGAATTTCTCTAATAAAAGAAAAACTAGTAATCTGAGAATGATTACTTTGAAGTCGCAGTGAAGAGCCCCAAAGAAACACAGACTCTTAAAACCTCTTTGTGTAGATGAGGAAAATGCTTTCTAAATTTACTCAGAAGTTCTTGTCTTTTTAATTTAGAAATATCTTTTTAGGTAAAAAACAAAGCATTGGTATCAAGCAGTTTACAACTTGAAAAGTTAGTTTACAACTTGAAAAGCATCATTGAAATTCTATTGTTTTCTCTCCTGGCTCTGATCTAACTCAGTCACCTCCTGAATAACAACATTTGAAGCACAGAATAGAATATGGGGCAGTTGGTCTCAGACTCTTGGATTTCCAATATGAGTAAAATCAGTCCTCCCCCAGTAGGAAAAAAAATGGATAAAGAAATTTGTTTGCCTTTTTTTATTTTGCTAAATTAAAAACATTAAGCATGCATTACAACACTTACCATCTACTGTCACTATTGTTTCATAAAGGAAGAATTTATTTCAACATTAAAAAGAAGGAAGAGAATGTCATTATAATAAAGGGCAGTCTTTTAAAATGAACAAAATTCACTTCATGAAAAATTCATTATGCTACACTTATTTTTGTTATCATGGACATTCTGACACCATCCCCAAGACATGGAATTAAATTTTTAACAACTACTGATAACAATGAGACTAGAATATATTTGGCACCATAAATGAGAAACAATTTAATTTACTAGGAAGAACTACAGGTATATATTGTCAAAACTTATACTGGCCCAAACCAATGTCATGCCTGAAATCTCACCGTGGAAGAGGAAATCAATGAAAATCTTGGGATAGTTAACAGTTTTGTTTGTATTCCTACATCAGCCCATGCGTCTATTTGTCCAGAAATTTTACATTCACTTTTAAATACTACCAAAGACAGCTAAGTAAAATAGATATAATTTTAGTTACAATAATTAATTATAGTGAAATGAGGGAAAGACAGCAAGAGTTAGTTACAAGTGGGTAAATCTATATTATTTAACTAAAATAAAGTGAAACAAACACGTCAATAGTCCAGACATTTCTGTTAACACTACTTTTGACCATGCAATTTTTCTCAAGTTCCCCTTTATGAAACATAGAAGTTTTATGTTTTTCTGTAATGTTTTTTGAAAATAAAAATATTGTGACTAAATGCAAATCAATTCAAAAAGAAAAAGTTTATTTTCAACCTACAGATGCTCCCCTCAACCCGTCTCGATTTCTGATTTGACTTTCCTTTCTAACCCACTTCCAGTCCCCTCTGCAACCTCGATATGAATTGAGGATGAATTATTTAGTGAGTAGGTCCAAGTAAAACTGAACAAATAGTAGTATGTTGTGGACATTTGACTCATCTTATGCCCACAGGATTTTGCCACTGTAACCTAAGTATTCTGACTCTGTGTTGTCAAATCACTTGTCTGCAGACGTCTTCTGATGTAATTCTACAGCAATCGCCATTTGGATTACGGGAGGTTTGGTGATGAGCAAGAGACTCAGTGAGATCCCAAATGATGCTTTGTTGGTGCCAAAATATCACAATGGGCTTGCAATGGGCCGAGAAGCTCTGAGCACCGGACTGCAGCTGAGGCTTGGGAAAGGGGATGGAAGCGAAGTGGAATATATGACGGAGTAAGACAGCTCCAAAAATGAGGGTGAGATGCTGAGTGCACTACTCATCTGCTTTACGACTCCACCCAGGAACAGGGCCCTGCTCAGTTTTTAATCATTGCTTTTAGGACCTGATAATAATTTGGGTTTTGATGGGAAGCTTACTCTTCCTATCATCTAATGTTTACTTACATTAATGAATAATCATCACCCAGAATACTATTCCACACAAGGACTCATGGAGCAAACTCAATATTAAAGATGAGGCATGTGGTTAGAGAGTTGGGTGCTATTAACATTACATGTCAGATACATCAAACACTTCTTAAAATATAAAATTTTTATAGTACCAAATAAGTGCTCCTATAATAATAGTCTTGAGAACAATTCTCAAACAAATTAAATATCTAACTATCATTTTTACCATTCATTAGAAACTACGCCTAGAAATTTATGCCAATTAGGATCCTGCCAAGAGGATACTTTACACAGGTATTTTATTCGCGGTTTTTGAAAACAACTTTCTTATATCCAGATACTTCTGGTTATGACAATTTCCCCTTCCTCAGTGTTGGTAAAATTTACTGTATGGAAAAGATACTTGTGTGAAGTTTTACCACTGACTCTGAGTCCTCAGGGCAGCTTCATTTCTATTTTATTACCTAAGCCACCTACATGGAGGCAGTTCATTTGATCATTAGTGAGATAAATCAAAGAAACTCTTTGGTGACTTTTGTTAGGAATTAACAATGCTCCAAATGTTGCAGTGAATTGTACATTGGCCCCTACTCTTACATGTCCCATGAGGTCTAAGATTTAGTCTTGAAGGTATAGGAAGGGAGAGTGGGACTTTGAGGTTTAGAGTGTAAATTCCATCTTAATATATTCTGCAAATTTATAAGACTTAAAAATTTTTAGATGTTTTTCCAATGACTTAATTATAATAATTATTTTTCCCTAAGTAGGCAGGTGTTTTAGTAATGGTAGTTCAGAGCTGGCACGACTCCACCAACTTGTGGTTTCCACTTATGGATTCAAGACAGCTTCTCCAGCTCTCTCTCGCTCTCTCTCTCTCTCTGGGCCATCAGGAAGGGGAAAGGGACCCAGGGAAGTCATGCCAATTGCTGTTCTTTCTTTCAATTTTATTTTTTAAGCTTTTTATTAAATAAAAAATATTAAACACTCATAATAGTAGAACTAATAAAATATTCATCTACCCCCACCATATACTCATCACATAGATTTAATGATTAACATTATATTCAGTTTGTTTCATATATTTTTGAGGTATTTTAAGTAGATTGCAGACAACATGGCATTGTTCCCCTAAATATCTCAGGATGTGTCTCTGAAAAAAGACATTTTCCTACCATGATCACTCCTGATAAAATTAACAATTCTTTAGTACCATCTAATATTAGTCCACATTTAATTCCTTTCAAAATATATTTTAGGGTTAATTGGCTAAACCAAAATTATTTCAAGCTTTAAAGTAAGGAGAATCATTCATATCACAACTTCTTTATCTTTTCCCAAGATTTACTTGTTAAAAAGAACAGGCCAGTGGTCTCATAGAGTGTCCCACTGCCTCAGTCTGATTGCTTCTCCCTGCTCTTGTTTAACATGTTCCTCTGTCCCCTGTCTTTCATGTAAACTGGTAATTCGACCTTAGTACTTGATGAGACTTACGTTAAACACTTTTGGCAAGAATACTTGATAGGTGATGCTATGCACTTTATGTTGTAGTACATAGGGATAGGCCTAATCTGGTTGTTGGGAATTAGAAAACACATCACTATTGGTGATAAACTTGACTACTGGTGTCAGGTGCTGCTGCCTGGTATGTTTTCCCCTTGTGGAGTGCTACTTCACAAGGACCAGCGAGTGGTGCTTTGCCCCCATGAACGTGCAGTTTTCTATCAAAACTTTCACTCAACTATTTTAGCATTCATCAGATCTTCACCTGAATCAATTATTTCATAAGGTTGAAAAATGATAATTCCTTAATTCTATCATTAATTCTACATTACTATCTAATATTTTTCTAAAAGAAGAGCTTTCTTTCATTGACAAGAGCTGTATGACTATTCTGAAATAGAGTTTGTACAAAACAGTGACATCAATGCTTAATTCTTTTTCCTCAACAATCAACTTTCAAAGTGAGGACTTTTTGTGACAACAACCTCTGTTATTGACAAAATAACCTGAAATTTAAAAATGCTTTTTTATTTTGCTTTTAAGTATATATTTTAAATATGTAAAACATTAGGTTTAAAAAATAGAACTATATAAAAAGATATACGCAAAATCTGGCTTTCATCTTATCCCTTCTACTCTTATTATCTGTGCATTTATATTATTACATTTTTATTTGTTTTCAGCTCATCCTTCTAATGTTTCTTTCTGCAAATATAAGAAATACACACATATTAATTTTTTTCTGTCTTTTATTTTACAAAACATAATTTGCTTTATACAGTTATCTGTACCTTACTTTTTTCACTTGCTGTATCCTGGTGATCACAACCTATCATTATGCAGACATCTTCTTCATTTTCTTTTATGGTTGCAGATACTCCATTGTGGGGCACTGTCATAACTTATTCAGCTCACTCCCTACTGATGGGCATTTTGGCTTGTTTCCAGTCTTTTGCCATTACAAATAGTGTTAAAATTAATCAGTCTGTGCACACTTTACATACTATTGTAGCTGTAACTTTAGGATAGCTTTTTAGAAATGGGATTACTGAATCAAAGAACAAACGTACCTGTGATTTTTATAGATATTGTCAATTTTCCCTCCATATTGGTTGTATTATTGGCATGCATAATGTCAGTGTATGAGAGATTGAGGAAGTGCAAAAGAATTCTCTAATAAGACTAATTTTCATTAAATTGGAAATACCAGAGACTGTATAAATTATTCCCACGAATATGTACAAATTAGTTCATTTTCTCGATTATAAAGGTTTTGTTTCTGTATTCTAATACTATTAAAGTGTTTCATACCTATAGAACACAAATTTTATCTTATTTGACACAAAACTATAAAATTCAAAATCCACATCAGTTCTATGCTTCTTGCAATACTAAATTTCCTGTGTGTATTACATAGAAAATTGGAAAAACACATGTAAAACCAAAGCTAAACTCAACAAACAGATCTTTTCAGAGATGAAAAATATGGCAGCAACATGGCCTCAAAATCCAGGCCATATACTTCAAAGACATGTTGTTCTCCAAACAATTATAAGAATGTGTGTCCTGATTTGCTACAGGAGGCACATATAAATTTTGGCTCATTGAATCAATGATGTCCATGAGCTGCCTAATATAGTATCAAGTGAAAACCTGATGGTTGCAGACAAGGAATGTCTGATGTTTGCCAACAGGAAGAACTTGTCAACTGTTTAAAATTAGCTTCTGAACTCACAGAAAGATTCCAAAAGGCCTAATGTGGTCCCTTTTCAATGTGGAAATGTCATGAATAGAACTACAAATTTGATAATGTATTCTTTTGCCAATAAAGGATATCCAGAAGTAGAGAAAGCTTGCTACTGCATCACAGCTATGGGTCTCCGAGAAACAGACGACACTAGATCCTATGGCCCTATTCCAACAAACTGAAAACTGGAATAAACACAATAACTGGCACCCTTCTCTAAAAGTCAGAGTAGAAGGGATACACCTTCCAGCAATAACACGCAGGAAGAACCTCAGGTTAGAGGATGTATCTGGAGAGGGTAGAAGCACAGCTAGACCTGGCTGCTGTCATCTGGCCACATAATTCGTCAAAGGTTAGGCACTGGAGTGCCTCTTGCAACTCAGGACCATCTTTGGCCAGGCTCTAAAGGGAATGTTAATTAATTAGTTCCCATCTCACCAGGAAAGCTTATGTCTGGCACTCTACCTGTGCCCTGGCATAATGCTGGTGAACTACTGATGATACTAAGCATAGAGAATCTGGGCTTCAGGTTATCTGTTATTGCCCACCTGATATAAAGACCCACACTGTACAGAACATATTCATCTAGACCAAGTGGATCAAGAATTTTCTATACATGCTTTTGACCCCCACGTACCCTGGGGTCTGGTCTCAGTAGACCTGCATATTGATCTTCACACTCAAATTAGCCAAGGTTCCCCAATTCAACCCCTTGCTGTGAATCATCCTCGGTGCTGCACACTCAGATTATCTTGTCCTCTGGCTTCTAAGATCACATGATACAGACTAAAGAATCCTAATTCATATTCTTCTTTTGGTGGACCCTATTTTCAAAAATTTTATGTGCTTATATAGTTCTACACAGTACCCACTTCCAAAGCAATAGCAAATGCAGAGAACACTGCAAGCCGAGGTACACCTCCAGGGCTGTATCACCTAGACTCTCTCACTTCTTTGGGACAAAATTGCCATACTCTAATTCTCTCCAGGCATTTAATCAGTACGCTGTCTTCATTATAACAGCTTTTCTTCCTGTCACTGTCGTTGTGGCTATTCCAACATCAGGCTAGGATTTAGAGAATCTGCATGACAAATAAAAGGGCCCAAAGCAGGTAAAGCAAAGATACAAAACCATGGCCAACAGGCACATCCTCTTCAGGTCCATACGTACCAGAGAGCTTTGGCAGGTACAAGCTATAGCTCTCATCCCTCCACAATCATTCTACTTGGCCCTTTCCACTAAGCAAAAAAGAGGTTCCTTGGCTGATGCTTAGGAGCCAAGCCAATCTACCAGGAACGTATATGCTTGAAACTTCTTTTCCCTTTTCCAAGGATTTGAACCATGGCCTCATCATTCTCTCCAATCTCTAGCCCACAAAATCCTACCTGGTTGCACCTTTTTCTTCATCAGCCTCAGTACTAAAGGCAAAGAACTGAGATATATGCCATGATAAACCTGTTCTCACATCACCACAATGGCCAGTTGCATTATCAGGTAGAATGGGAGGGATGTGGGTCCACCTCAAGCATGTTATTGTTCCTTAACTTCATGTAATCAACAGAATACCAAGGATCATAATGTGTCATTCTTTAGCATAAAACACCTGCTGAAAGATTAACCAGCAACGTTGCCTGATACTTTAAATACCCTCAGACCACATGTAAGAGAAATATCACTGCTGGGATCCATTCTTGGCTTTTCCACTAGAAGTGCTGTTGGCCCCAACATGTGTAAATTGGCACATCCCAGTCTTACAATTTTTGCAGCTGTCTATCCATCACTGACTTGATTGATCTTTAAATTAGAATGTGCCAAAGATCAATTTAATGAACGAAAAATTCATCAAACTTTAATTCACTAAAAGATAATTTTCTGAACTATTGAGAATTTTTTTTAATGCTTTAGTTTTCCTTTAGCATCTCCCTCTATTGCTACCAATGTCTCAGGCCAGGCCTTGTATATCCCAGAGGCAGTCAAATTCCAAAATCGGTGTAAGAAAATTAATTGGGCAGCGCTGCCCCCAGAGTCAGGAAAGGGGCAGACCCAAATGTGGGAACAGGTCCTGCAAATAGAGAGTTTAAGGGTCAGCCTACCATTTGAATATAAAGCAGGAGGGACAGTACAGGGACAAAGGTAGATGGTGGAGCAGAAGATGTAGAAGGCAGCAGGGCCCTCATTTAGCAAAATGGAAACTTTCCAAATAGTCCAACATTTTTCTTCCCAGGCATGATGTTTGGCATATTTCTTCAGATTGGATTAGGAGAAGGGTGGAGTAAGGTTATATATTATTCACATTCATTATGAAGCTAGAATGAGGAAGGAATTGACAAGTGAGTCTTCATGAGGAATTGTTTTTTTCCTTAAAGGCTCTTATTTATTTAGTAATATAGTTGAGGGTTATGAGATGGGCTTGACAGGTTTTAGAAGATAAAATAAAAGGGTTGGGATATACAAATTACTTCTTTATATTTTTTTGCTGTGATTTTTGACTTATCTAAAGTACTAGGCTGAGGCTCACCCACCAACTTACTATCCCACTTGCTTCAGCAGTTCCTTTTCTGCTTTTAGCAAAGCTGGTAGATTGTTTTCTGATGTGCTCTCATGAACTATTTGGCTTCTGTACAGACTTGGATTGCAGAAGATTTTCCAGAAAAAATTTATGCTTATTCACTGGATTGAAAATAGAGATTCATCAACATACACATATAAAAGTATCTACTACAGAGGCACTCACAGTAGCATATGGATTATTTTTATTTGTTTTAACCCAATGACAAAGTAAATAATTCAGAATTAGGATATATATGCATGTATATATTTTTTAATATCTAATAATAAGAAATATTATTAATCAAATAGAAGTGTTCTTCAGGTTACTAAATAGTTTTCTTGTGAATGTTCTGTTTTTTAAACATCTTTACTGAAGTACAAAAATATGTTATAATAATATTAAAAAACTACATATATTTAAAGTGTACAACTTAAGTTTTGACATATGCATATCATAAGAAATAACCACCATGATCAAGATAATTAACGCATCCATCACCTCCAAAAGTTACCTCACTTTGTAATCCCTTCCACATCTGCCCCACCCTGTCCCCAAGCAAATCCTCACAGTACTTTCTGTCACTATAGATTAGTTTGCATGTTCAAGAATCCCATATAAATGAATCATATAATATGCACTGTTTTCTTTTGGCCTGACTACTTTCATTCAGTATATTTATTTTTAGATTCATCTATGTCATTGCCCGTAGAAATGTTTTATTTCTTTATGTAGATAAGCACTATTCCATTGAATGGATATGCCATAATTTGTTTATCCATTCACCTTTCGGTGGACATTTGAGTTGTTTCCCAGTTTTTGCCTTATTATAAATAAAGCTGCTATGAACATTACTGTACAAATCTTTTCCTGGACACATGCCTTCAATTCTCTTGGATAAATAACTAGAAGTACATGGCTGAGACATAGGATAAGGATAGACTTAGCTTTTGAAGAAACTGCCAAAATATTTTCCAAAATGCTCAGTTCTTTATTCCTATCAGCAGTGAATTCCCACCAGCAGTTCTAGTTGCTCTACAGCTTCACCAACACTTCATCAATACTTGGTATGTTAAAATTTTTTTCATCTTAGACATTCTAATATCTGTGTAGTGATATTGTGGTTTTAATTTTCATTTCTCTAATGAGTAATGATGTTGAACTACTTTCCAAGTGTTTCTTTACATCATACATCCTCCTTTGTGAATGTCTGTTTAAACCATTTGTCTATGTTTGTATTGGGTGTTTTTTTTTTGTTTTCTTACTGAGTTTTGAGAGGTATTTTTATATAATCTGGATAACAGTCCTTTATCAATATGCGATTTGCAAATATTTTCTCCTAGTCTGTGGCTTTAAAAAAATCATTCTGTTAAGAATATATTTCAAAGAACAGAAGGTTTTCATTTTAACAAAGTTTTATTTATCATTTCTTTCTTTTATGGTTCATGCTTTTTGTATCCTAATTAAGAGACTTTTGCCTAACCTAAAGTCAAAAAGGTTTTCTCTTACACTTTCTTCTAAAAGACTAATAGTTTAAGGTCTTTCATTTATACCTAGGATCCATTTTGAGTTAATCTTTTATGGTGCAAGGTATGGATATAAATTTTTTTTTTTTTTTTTGGTACATGGATATCTGATTGTTTCAGCACCACTTGCAAAGCTATATACTCTACACTGAATTTCTTTTGCAACTTGATCAAAAATCAGTTGTTCATATATGTATGGTTCTATTTTTGTGCTGTCTATTCTGTTCCATTGATCTATTTGTCTGCCTGTACACCAATCTTTCAATGTCCTCGTTACTCTAGCTTTCTAATAAGTCTTGAAATAAGGTATCATTAGTCCTCCAATGTTAATTTTCTTTTTCAAAGTTGTTTTGGTTTTTTTATGTCCTCTGTATTTTCATTTGAATTTTAGAATCATTTTGTCAATTTCTACAAAAAAAAAAATCCTGGGAGGATTTTTATTAAGAATGCATTAGATCCATATACCAATTTGGGAAAAATTTAAATCTTACCAATACTGATTTTTCAATATCTTTCTCTCTTAATTTAGTCTTTTATTTCTGTCAATAATTTTTTGTAGTTTTTAGTTTACAGGTATTTTGCACAGGTTTTGTCAGATTGATATATAAGTATTTTGTATTCTTGATACTACTATAAATAGTATTTTTAAAAATTCAATATCTGATTTTTCATTGCTAGTGTAAAAAAATACAACTAATTTCTTTAAGTTGCTCTTGTGACCTGCAACTGCTGCTAAGCTCATTTATTAATTATATTAAATTTTTTGCACATTCCATAGGATTTCCTATACAGATTCTGCCACTAGTGAATAAAAGATTTACTTCTTCATTTCAAACTTGAATGCCTCTATTGTTTCTTTGGTTTTTTTTCTTAATGTGTTAGCAAAAACCTCCAGTACAACGTTGAGTAGCAGTGGTTAGAATGGATATCCTTGCCTTATTCCTGATATTAGGGGGATAGCATTCAATCTTTTGCCATCAAGTGTTATGTTAACTAAATTTTTGATAGATATCCTGGATCAAGTTGAAGAAATTCTCATCTATGTCTAGCTTGGTGAGAATTTTTATTTGGAAGGGATGTTGGATTTTGTCAAGTGCTTTTCTGCATCTATTGAGATGATCATATGGCTTTTTTTTTAGCCTAAAAATATTGCAAATCATATTCATTAATTTCCAAGTATAAAAACAAACATTGCACTCCTGGGATAAACCTTGCTTGGTCTTGATACATTATCCTTTTTATATATTGTTGAATTTTACTTGCTAACATTTTGTTAGGAATTTTTTCACCTTTGTCTATGAGCAATATTGGTCTCCACTTTTCTCTCTTTCCTTGCAGCGTCTCTGTCTGGTTTTGTTATCAGGGTAATATTCCCTTATAGGATGAATTAGGAAGCATTTTTTCCACTACAGTTTTCTGGAAGAGTTTTTTTAGAATAGGTATTATTTTCCTCCTTAAATGGTAGAATTCATCAGGGAAGTGATCTTGGCTTGGAGTTTTATTTGTCAGAACTTTTATAACTACGTATTAAATGTCTTTAATAGATACAGGGTTTTTTCAGATTATCTATTTCTTCTTCAGTATGCTTTTGTAGTTTGTTTTGTTTTTTTATTTTTTTGAATGAATTTGTCCATTTCAGCTAAATTGTCTTACTTGTTGGCATAAAGTTGTTCAGAGTATTATCTATTCTGGTAGACATAATGGCCCAACAAAGATGCCCACTTCCTAATCCCCAGAACCTGTGAATATGTTACTTCACATAGAAAAAGGCACTTTGCAGATGTGATTAAGAATCTTGAGATAGGGAGATAATCCTGGATTATCTGAGTAGGCCTAATGTAATCAATCACACTGATCCTTATGAGTGAAAAAGGGACCCAAAAAGAGTCAAAGTGAGAGAGATATTTAAAGATGCTACACTGCTCATTTTGATGACAAAGGGAGGGACCAAGAACCACAGAATTCAATAACCTCCAGAACCCGGAAAAGGTAAGAAACAGATTCTCTCCAAGAGTCTCCAGAAGGGACGCAGTCCTACCAACACCTTAATTTTAGCAAACGGAAACCCATTTTTGACTTCCGACCTCCAGAACTATGAGAGAATAAATTTGCATTGTTATAAACCACTAACTTTGTGGTAATGTAATTTGTTACAGAAGCAATTAGGAAACTAATACACCCATTAGCCTTTTGAGCATTTGTAGAATCTGAACTGATATCACTTCTCCTTGATACTAGTGATTTGTTTCTTCTATCTCTTTTTCCTGGTGATCTGTCTAGAGGTTCATCCATTTTATTGATCTCCTCAAAGAACCAACTTTTAGTTTCATTGATTCTGTTTTTCTGCTTTCTGTTTCACTGAATTATCCTCTGTTGTTTATTTCCTTTATTTTGCTTATTTTGGGTTTAATTAGGTCTTCTTTTTCTAATTTCATAAAGTAGAATTTGAAAGCCTTGATTTTCTGCTAAGTATTGCTTGAGGTGCACCTTACACATTTTGAAATGTTGTGTGAATTTCATTCTGTTCAAAATACTTTATGATCCCCTTTTTCTTTCTGCTTTGATTGATAGGTTATTTATAAAGATGTTGCTCAGTTTCTATATATTTGCTAATTTTCCAGGTATCTTTCTCTTTTTGATTCTTAATTTAATTTTGTTGTGGTCAGAGAATATACTTTGTATGATTTGAATCATTTGAAATTCATTGAGACTTGTTTTATGGCCCAGAATATGGTCTATAAATGTTCCCATGGCACTTGAAAACAATGTATCTTCTTCTGTTGGTAGGAAACATGGATATAGTTTGATCCTTTTGAGTCTTCATTTTTAAGCTTTATTGGGCAGAACCAGAGTGATGATTAGTGTAGGGCTAATTTTTCCTTACTGAGGTAAAACCTTTCTAACTACCAGTGCCCCGTGAATGATGAGGCCTTCCACTCTGGATGGTTGGAATAGAAATCATTGCTGGCCCTGTGTGAGATCTGGGTATTGTTCCCTTATCCTTGTGGTTGGCTCTTTCCTCAACCTTGCTTACTTGTACTCACATGCATGCGCTGATCTGAGCTCAGCTGAAGATTTAAATAGTACTCTCTACAGATTCAGTTTTCTCTAGATAGCTCTCTCTTCTGATACTGTCTATGACTTGCAACCTCTGGCTTTGTTGGTCTCCCTGGATTCTGAGCTGCATCTCCTCAATTCAGGGAAACTGTCAGCTTCTACTTAGTTCTCTCTCATCTATTGCCCTGAAACTCTCTATAGTCAGTAAACTGGAACAGCTATAGGGTTCGCTCATTTTTTTTTTCTTCATCTCTCAGGGATCACTGTTCTTCATTGCCATATCTCCAAAGCCTAGAAAACCATTTTTTTCATATATTTTGTCCAGTTTTTAAGTTGTTTCAGGCATGAGTTTAATCCAATCCTATTGGTCCATCTTTAACAGAAGCATCAGGCTTCATGCACAGCATTTCCTTATCACTATAAATTAGATATATTCTTATTTTTCTGTCTCAAAACCACTTTTATTGCTTTCAAGAAGTACCCAACACTCTGTGTTCTCCAGAAAAGTCCTGAAACAAAAAACTGAATGGTTAGCTGATTAATTCTTGATTTACAGGGAGATTAGCACTTACATTATAGTATAATTACAAAAGATTATCAGAATTCTTTTCTTCCAAAATATAGAGAACACTATAATTAGAAATTTAGCCTTGAGTGAATAGGAAATAGAGTAAGAAGCTATCCAAGGAAATTATGCAGTGAAAATCTTATTATTGTGTATAATATAACAAGTATAATATTTTCATAACTACTTATGCTTACTTTTGCTCCTTTTTGCAATATAATTATTTAACATATATGATAAAATTTATTTTTCTTCTTGTCACTTTTTTGAAATATCATTTTATGAAAATTCTTTTTTTTTTGGCTTTTAAGAATATCAGCCTGATGCTGTATAAGTGCTACCTTTATTATTCAATGGAGTGGCTGATATAGGTAGGTAAATAGATAGATAGATAGATAGATATAAAAAGTAGAAACCTATCCTCACCGAACCTCTATGTTCTTTTCTGGAAAGTAAAAATAAAATTCCCACAGGAGGAAGTTGTGAAGATTTAAGGAGTTATTGTAAAAATATATATATATTTTGTAAAATGTAAAGTATTCAATGAAGGATCAGAAATATTAATAAAGAAAAAAGCCTGTTAGCTTTTTCATACTGTTTAAAGCTATTTATTATATGTGAGTCTGTTGAATCAATGAAAGCCTCAGGTGTGTCATTATTTTACCTTTTTTCCCTTTCTCCTTCCTAGATAGTTCTAACTACATTAATAAGCAACATGAAGTACTATACTAAATAATTTATTATATATTGCTCAACTTCTCACCTAAACATTATTGTTCTTATTTATAAATATGTTATCATGATAAAGTAATTTAATTAAACATTATTATTTTTCAGCCTTAATGGTAATTCTGTGAGTAATAGCAATTTTTGTTTGAGTAGCAATATTGTATGTTTCACTCAGATGCATTTCATCTATATTGGGGCAAAATCTACTCTTCTTGAAGAAAATACATATATAAGAGAGGGTAACATCTAAGAGAATTAATGAGAACTTTGACATTGATTGAACATTTTGCTTACCAAGTGGAGACATTTCCAAACAAGTCTTTTATACTGTGTGAGAAAGAAGTCTATACCTATCAGCATGTGGACATAAGAGCAATCAGGTTGACAACGTCTTGCTGCACCAGGCAGCTCTTAAGCAGAGGAACACATTGGTATATTGCCACTGAGATATATACCAGATTTCACTCATGTGTGGCTGGACTGGCCAAGTTTGGCCATGTTCAACCCCTGATACCAATACTTAATCCAGTTCTTGCTTACACAGTCCTCATCAAAGCAGAACCCAGATGTTCATACTGGTGATGGTAAGTCTTATTTTATTTATACTAATGGTAAACCTACTGGTCTCCATTTCCATAGAAACATGTTAAATGTTTCATTCATTTTTAGTGTATATATTCAGTACCTATTATATAGTGGATATTGATAGATTCTGGGGATGTAGCATGAAATATCACAGTCACCTCCCTCAGGAACGGGAGGTAGATAAGGGGCAACCAGTATGACAGTTTACATAATAAGTGAATGAACAAAGTATATTGAGCATGTAAAGGAAGGAATTCTTGAGTTTCTTGGAATAGTCAGAGAAATCTTTCTAAAGAAAGAATTATATGAAATGAGCCTTTTTGACTTTTCTCAAACCAAAGAGTAAAGGCAAGCCAGGCACAGGCTCAGGAATTTCATCTGGGTTTCACCTGGTCTTGATGTGGTAATGGCAAAGTGACTTGACCTCTTTGTATTTTATTTTAACCACCTACCACCAAGGGCTATTGTGGACATTAAATTATTAATTATGCATAGTTATTGTGAAATAATATAGAGAACAACACTAACACATTGTAAACCTCTATTAAATATGATCTATTCTTGCTTTCAGTGCTACCAGATGGTTACTCATCCTAGGTATTAGGGTCACAGCATTTGGCTCAGGATTCATAGATGATGAAAAGTAGATCTAGTGAGGCTGGTCTGCCACAGCCACACAGGTAATTAATCACCTGAAATAGTTCCCAAAGTTAACTTATGACTCTCTTGGAAATAGAATTTACTTCACTTTTCATTTTTCTTGACTCTAAGCATGCTAAGATTTTGGGGTTAACATTCCTAAACAAGGTAGCACTTAGAAATTTATGATAAAAACAATAAGATAGTAAAATCTTCATATTCTTTTTAACTGTTATAACTGTTCAATTATTTTTTAATCAATTGGATCAAAGATTGAAACTATTTCTTAATACTTTAAAAATTGTAAATATTTTTCTTCTTCTTCTTGATAAAGTGGATATTTGTGAAAATAAGCTTATCTATCAACTTCTGAAAGCTAACGTTAGTACACACATTCTATGATATTCATGCAATGAAGAAATCGACACATTTCTCAGACTATATCCCCATTGTTAAGTGACACATAACTGTATTGGCCCATGAGCAAGAATTTTTTTTTCCAACACATAATACTTTATCAGATAAACTAAATGATGTCTCCAAAGATCCTGTCCCGTCACATCTCAGAACTCAGCAAGTGTAGGTAGCCCAGCCTTCACCATATTGAAGTCTGAAACCACAGGCAATACCTGTTAATCATTTATTTTTATTGTCTAAAGTCCCTACTCACAACGATTTTTATGGACAATATCTGTGCCTTACATCTGTTTCTCATTATTATAATGCAGGTGAAGAGAAGAAACATTTCTAAGATTGTATTTTTAAATGAAAATTCATGAGCTCAATATAAGTAAATATCACTTTTCTAAATTTTTAATATGAAAATTGATATTTTGATATTAGAATAAGTTATATTAATTTATATAAGTGTCCACTGCTTAAGATAAATTAAAAATCAAAGTCCAAATGAAATTGTTACTTTTTTTGCTTTTTTATTAACTTACTGATATTTCATGTTTGTTTCATTAGCTATTTCACAAGTGCTTATTTGCTACAAGAATACATTTGTGCTTACTTGACTTAGAAGCAGTCATAAGAGATCATCACATTTACAAGTACGTGTTAATCCAGTGTAGATTTGGTAGGCTGGTGACATTTTAAGTATGAGTTAAAGTTTTCAACATATCTGTACTAGATTTGCACACAAAACATTTATTCTGAACTCTCTTGTGCATTGGGGATATTTGAAATGTCAAAACATAATGTTTCAAGGAGGAAACCAACAATGGACTTTAATGAGCATTTGCCCCAACAAACCTGCATCTTTGTTGCAGGACCCCTCATTCCAATCCTATTGACGAGAAACTGCACAGAAATTAAGGTACCATCTGAATGAATCAACCAGGAGAATGTATACTGGCCATCTAGCCCTTGACAGGAATGAATTAAACTAGATCTCACAGTCTATTAGCAAATAATAATGATGATGATGATATTTATGAGAAAAAATCACATGCTTTTTTACTCTGGTCTTTAGATCTGATTCAGGCATTAAGTATTTTAATTCACAGTATTCCTTATTTCATACATGATGGGACACTTGCATGTGAAAGGGAGTGGCCATAATGATACAATTAGGGCTCCCTCCTTTTCATTGCCTGTGGCTCCCTTCCCTTTTCTCCCCATTGAATCTTCATTTTTGGTGCCCCTCCTCCAACAGGGTTTTTGACAATAGAAAGGATTTAATGAGGAAGCTATTTAAGAAAGAAAAGTGAAAAAGCCCCCAGATGAATTCTTCTTCTACTTACTGTCTCACCAGAAATCCCCCAATCAACTTTCACCTCTCAGTGTTTCCCACGCTTCCCTTCACTGGGCCTCTAACACAGATTTTGCAAGGAATCTCCAAGATAGTCTTCTTTTACATAAAGCAAAGCTAAAATCCCTAAATGTTTAAATAAACCTTAGGGAAACTGGTTGCAACTGATTGCAAATCAAAGAAACCAACTTATACTGTGGCAAATTTAAACAAAAAAGGAATTGCTTGAAAGACTGGAGAATCAGACACGGGCAAGGCAAGAACGAAAGGAGGCTGGGTATGATGACTACAGCTGAAACCACAGCACCAAACACCCTGTGCATGCAGATACTGTTATCTTTCCTGCTGCATATGGGTGCAGCCTCTGGCACCCAGGCACATTTGGCCGTGGACAGTGTACACTGTTGTACTACCGTCCATGCAGCCAATATTATTTTGAGCTACCAGAATGAATTCTTGCTCCAGACCAAGGGCTTGGAAGGGTCACATGCTCATCCCTCACTTTAAGGAGCCAGAGAAAGAGGATGTCTGGACAGTAGGAATTTTGTAGTAGGAAACAGGCCCTGTCCAAATTTCATGAGGTGGAGAATTTTCCATAAGAAAGAGCTTCAAAGCCTAAACAGTCAAAATAAACAAAATGTCCAGTACAGTGACATTTTCAAGATGATGTGAAATTTTTGTGTTAGTTTTAAGCTTTTTTTTAACTTTTATTATGAGAAAAATTTTTTAAACTCTTCAAAGCACAGTTCTTTGAACTGTGGGGTGTAATCTGTAAATCAGTCATAAAATCAATTTTGTGAGCTGTGGCTAACATTTTTTAATAGAATAGAATGGAATAGATAATATCAATGTGCACATCACACAGTAGGGTGAATTTTGTTCCATAAAACTTTTGTTTCAGTTATGTATATTTATAGGTACATCTTCATTTTATTATGATGTCAAATGCTTTTATTGCTATAGGTCATAGTAAAAAAAGAAAGAAAGAAAAAATGTTGAAAACCACTGCTCCAAGGGACTGTATACTTGACTCAGGGACTGGAGACTAAAGAATAACTTTAATTTTATAGGGCAGTGGTCTGGGAAAGGAGACAATCCATAGCCGGGAGAACAGGCCAGGATAGTTGAACAGGAAATATGGGAACCACTCTCAGGGGCCTATGAGAAATGTAATTAGGAGCTGATGCAGAACAAAACCCCTCTGAGGACTCCTTTTTCTTTCCTGTTGTCCTTTGGCCAAGCCCCAGCTGGGTGGAACTCTTCATCCAGGTCCCCATAATTATTCCCAGTGATTAAGGAGAGTGTGTTGCAAGGGGTTACAGTAGTGGAACATGTTCGTCATCTCAAGTCAGAATCCATTATGAATGTACCTTGAGAGAGTTTAGAGTACAATGTTGGAGCCAGTGTTATTACTGCTATATTTAGGCACATTGTGAGTTAGGTAGGCTACATGTATAATAATGTTCAATTTCTAAACAACTGACTCATAATAATTTGGCAACTTCTGCTATGTAGAAGTGGGGGTTGGTGAAAAGCCCTGTGGACAATAGAGGAAGTATCTCTCAGTATAAACATATGAAAAGGCAGTAGAAGCCATGTGGAAATTGTTTTGTCATTTTTTTATAGTGAAAAAATTCTTTTTTAAAAAGTTTATAAAATTTAATTTGGCATTTCCACAAATTGCAGTCATATCAGACATTGTCATTGTTGTCATACTCTGTCAATATTTATTTTCAGGTCTCCCTAAACTGAGTTATCATTAACACGAAGATATTGAAAGCCAGTCTGTTTTTTGAGGGTAAGATCTCATGGTATTATCATGTTCATCTTCCTGGGTACCATGCCAGAATATTTCTTCTTGACATGGGAGGGTGCACTGAATTGTATAATTTATCTGCTGATTAAATATTGTTCTGTAACTTAGACTGGCTTGATGTGATCCACAGGACATGGAGCTACAAGAAAATCATCACCCAAAATGCAGATATATATTTTTCCCACAGAACACTACACTGTGAACTTCTTGAGGGTGAGGAATGTGATTTATTTACCTCTTTGTCCCCAAGTTGAATATAGAACTTAACACACAACAGACACTCAACAAGTCATTCTTGATTTGATAGCCACATTTCTAACATTTACTTAGCGCTTACTGTGAGCCTATTACTGTTCTATGAGTTTTCCTGTACATGTTTTACTAATTTAATCTTCACAAAAACTCTATGAGTTGGGTTTTACTGTTGTCTAAATTTTGAAAATGAGGAAATGAGAAAGATTAACTTATTGCTAAAAGTTGCACAGCTCATAAGAAGGCCAAGGTGGGATCCTAACCTACAGAACTTGACTTGACAGTCCACATCCTTGATCAGTGAGCTCAACTGCTGCTTGATGTTGAAGTGTTATTGGAAGGAAAGGGGACCACAAGAAATACTACCAGAGGCTTTACAGAAATTACCAAAGTGAGAATAAAGGTGAAATTATAAAATCCCCCTATCGAGTGCTATTTCCTTTTGCTAGAGTAACCCTCCTCTCTGCCTCCCCTTTAGTGAAACCCTCCAGAGCCTATAGATTAGGATCTGTTTTAGCTGTATAGACCAGAATATCCCTGAATAATAGGGATTTACGTAAGTTGGAAGTTTTGTTTTATTTTTGTATAAAATGAATCTGAAGGTAGAATGTCCATTCCATGTTTTCATCTGAATCCAACTCCTATCTTTCTGGTCTATCAGGCTAGCACAGGGTTTCCATCTTTGAATCACCTCATAACCCAAGATGGTCTATGGAAGTTCAGTCATTATCTGAGTTGTGGGCCAGTCGACAGACAAAAGGCAAAATGGTAAAAAGAGATTTCTCTTGGCAAGTCAGCTACCTTTAAGTGACATTCACAAAAGTCACACTTAACACTTTTGCTGACATCTCATTGGCGAATGGTTAGTCACATGGTTGCACCTAATTTAAAGGGAGGCTGGGAAATGCAGTCTTTCTTCCCATGCATCGATGTGCTCAGCTAAAAATAAGAATTCTGGTATTAAGAAGGAAGGGGAGCTATGGATATTCAGGTAGACATTTAGCAGTTTCTGCTACAGTGCCTAAATGATGTGTCAACTATTCTGTGAAATCTTTCTTTTAACTTCTAATCTGACATGATCTCTTCTTACTTTGAATTCCACAGCACATTTTGTGTGCTTCTAATTACAGTTGTTTTTATCATCTGTAATACATTGTACTCTCGTGTTATGCTTATAATTGACAGTCAGATCCTTGAAGCCAGATACTGTCTCAGTCTTCTTTGTACTCCGTGTGGTACCAAGAACATAGTCGTACGTTGAGCAGATAGATGTTCAATGAAAGTGCAAATGGAGTCTCCTTTTTTAAGGTACCCTTTAGGGCAACAAGGAATGTTCATAAATGAAGTTCCTATTAAGACATAATATGGACATGATTTCCAATTTTTCAATAAGACCACAGGTTTTCCAACAAATTAAAATTACTTGAGCTTCTACTTTGACCTAGGTATAGTGCTACGTAACAGAATTTTACTGCATCATACAGATATCTTTGAATGACATAGAAAATACAAATGATCTTATAATCATTATCATTATTCTCTTCTGAAAGATTCTAAACAAGGAGGTTAATCAGTATGTAAATAAATATGAGCCATATGAGCAAATCCCCAGTATTATGTGAAATAGAAAAACAAAACTTAAGCATGAGAAAATACTACAAAAATGATGGAAAAGCTTTTCTCTGTAACTCATTTGTTTAAAAAAACTAAAGGTAGTGTATTTCTTAGTAATGACAAATGAAGGAGAGTCATATCTGATATAGGAGCATACCTGATTTCTAGGAGATGTATTCAAAAAGATCTCCTTGAACCAATGGTATTTCAGAGGAACCTGGAAAGACAGAATGTTGGCAGAAGGCAGTATGGCTGAAGCTGGGAGCTCCAGGCAAAAGTAGCACTGAAAGATCTGGCACAGAAACAGGAAAGTGTGGGCATGGTGGGTGAGTATCAGGGCTTTTGTTGTGATCTAGATCAGAGGGAGAGGGAATCTGAAGTAGACAGTTAGCAGAGGAGATGGAACCGAGATAAAAGATGTAATATGGTCCGAATATTTGTGTTTCCCCCAAATTCATATGTTGAAGCCTAATTACCAATGGGATGGTATTTGGAAGTGGGTCCTTTGGCAAATAATTAGGGTCATGACCTCTCATGAATGGGACTAGTGCCCTTGTAAGAAGAAACATGAATGAGCTTGCTTCTCCTCTTTCCCTGCCATGTGAGGATACAAGAAGACAGCCATCTGCAAACCAGGAAGAGGGCCCTCACCAGACACCTGATCTACCAGCACTTTGATCTAAAACTTCCCAGCTTGCAGAATTGTGAGAAATAAAGTTTTGCTGTTTAAGCCTCCTACTCTGTGGTATACTTTTTATGGCAGCCTGAAATAAGACAGGATGTATGTAGAACTTGTCAATTACTTTGATGTAGAGGAAGGGGAGAGACTCAAAATAGTTTATGTTGGGCCTGGGTGACTTAGGAACATCCTATAAATACATGAAAGATATTAATATGTGATTTTTGTCACAGAGTTAACAAAATGGTAAATGTACTCAAGCATCTCTCTTAAAAACTGGCACAGCATTCCATAACAGATGAAAATAGAGGTCATCAACAGTATCTTCCATTCAATATGGAAAAACAAAACCAACCGCAAATTACTAATTTATACATTGATCACATTGTCAACAAAAATAACATTCCAAAAATGCCATATAAGCCCTAAACTCAGTAAGAGAATTTGGTTCAGCTGTCAAATATATTATAAATCATAGAATTTTCTTTTTATTTTTCTGTATTGGCTTGAACTCTGAGGCAGTTATTCTAATTCTCTTAGCTCTGTTAACATGGTCACAATATCATCTCTTGAAATATAAAGTAGAAAGTATATTAACAGATTCTTATTTAGCCTAAATTTTTTCTCTTCACTCAGCAATCCATTTCCAATAGCTATGGGAGCCTAATTATTTATGTATAAGTTATGGATCTTTTAAGAACATGTGTAGTAAAGTTTCACTACTGTGTATTAAGTGGATTTATATTTTCTAATCTCAGAGAGAAAAATTAGAACTGTAGTGGAATTATTCAATGCATCCCAAAGAGATATCTAAAATATTTTCTAGGAATCAAGGAAGAACTTTAGTTAGCTAGAGTGTAAAAAGAGAAGTAAAATAAATACTCTGAAGGTCTGGCCAAGTCATTTCTGCAGAAAAACAGCAAATTAGTCATAATATTCACCTCATTCTCCAAACCCCTTCCCAGAATATAGCTCATCCTGGACTCCTGTCAAATTAAACCACTCACTGCTTTCTGCAAGTGCTATGCTCTCCTCCCTCCAGTGAAAAGTGGATGTTCTTTTCACTTTCTTGAGGTATAATTTGAAGCATGAAATAGTTACATTTTTATTATATCTATTTTTTCTTTGTTTTTTCTTTGTGGGTGGTATGCCATCCAATTACCTGGACAAAATCCTTTCTCTTATTCAAGACCCAGTTAAAAATATTCCTCCTTCTTGAAGTATTTTCAGACACCACTAAATCCCAATAGTACTAGCTTGAAAGCTGGCTATAGAACAGTGTAATCATTAAAGGCATGGCATTTGTGGGAAGAAAATGTCAACTGGAAATGGCTCTGGTACAGACTGTGTGATCTCAAGCAAACTGTTAACCTCTCTAAAAATAGAAATAATACTACTGACCTCCGAGGGCTGATGTAAGTATTCCACAAGGCATTGTGTAATAGGGCATTCAAAATACCAGTACCCATTATACAACCTGTGACTATAGTTAATAATAATGTATTGTATACTTGAAAATCTCTAAGAGTAGATTCTAAGTGTTCTCATCACAAAGGAATAAGTATGTGAGGTAATACGTATGCTAATTATTTCAATTAGCCATTCCACATTGTATACATATTTCAAAACATCATGTTATATACCATAAATATATACAATTTTTATTTGTCAATTTAAATAAATGAATAAATAAGTCTTTAAAAAAAAAAACACAACAAAGTACCAGAATGAAGAAACAGTCATTGTTGTTTAATATTTTTATCTTTGATTCTTCTGTAGCCTTATGATGAACATCTTATAAGCAACAAATATTTATAAAGTGGCCAACTCTATGCCTGGCACCATTCTTATACATCCATGAATAAGAAGACCAGATCTTTGCTTGCATAAATTACTTTTCAGTGTTAGCACAATAAAGTATAAATAAATTAGGGAAAATATCAGATTTTGATTGGTTTTATGCAGAAGATTAAAGTTGAACAATGTTCAGAGAGGGATTAGGTAACTACTTTACATAGGTAGTTAGGGAAGTCTCTCCTAAGATAAGACATTCTTGCTCTGACCACAACCTTTTCACCATCACCAAACAAAATAGAACATAGTAGCACAACTTTTTATACAAATGGACCCATATATTATGTGGTCCTTTGTGTCTGGCTTCTTTCACTAAGTATGTTTTCAAGGTTCACCTTGTTGCATCATGTATAAATACTTCATTTCTTTTTTATTGCCGAATAACCTGCCATTATATCAATATACCACATTTTATCAGTTTATGGACATTTGAATTGTTTCCACCTTTTGGCTATTATAGATGCTGCAGCTATTAACAATCATACACAAGTTTTTGTGTGGATATATGTTTTCATTTCTCCTGGGTATCTACCTAGAAGTGGAATTGCTAGATCATATGGTAACTCTATGTTTAACATTTTGAGGAAGTGCCAAGCTTTTTCAAAGTTCTGTTCAAATTTTACATTCCCACCATCAGTGTATGAGGGTTCCATCCAATTTTTCCACATCCTCACCAACAATTGTTATTACCTGTCTCTTTGATTATAGTCATCCTAGGAGTTTTGAAGTGGTATCTCATTGTGGATCTCTGTTTGCGTTTCCATTATGAATAATTATGTTAAACATGAGAACATTTGTCTCTCTTCTTTGAAGAAATGTCTATTTGGACCCTTTGCCCATGTTTTAATTGTGTTTGTCTTTTTATTACTGAGTTGCATTTTTTCCTTATGTATTCTAGTTACAAGTCCATTATCAGACATATGCTTTGCAAAAATTTTTTCTTATTCTATGGATGTTCTTTTCATTTTCTTGAGGTATAATTTGAAGCATGAAATAGTTAGATTTTGATCATATCTATTTTTTCTTTGTTTTTTGTGTGTTTGGTGTCATATCTAAGAAACCTTTGCCATATTCAGGATCATAAAGATTTCCACCTATGTTTTGTTTTAAGCATTTTAGAAGAATTTTCTTAAAAACTCTTCTGAGAGTTTAATAGTTTTAGCTCTTACATTTAGGTCCCTGATAAATTTTGAGTGAAATTTTTGTGTATGTTATGAGCTAGGTATCCAACTTTATTTTTTGTATGTGGATATCTAGCTGACCCAGCAGCATTTATTGAAAACACTATATTTTTACCCATTGAATGGTCTTGGCACCTTTGTTGAAAATTAATTTATTGTAAATCCAAGGATTTATTTCTGAACTCTAATTCTATTCTATTGATCTATATATCATTTATCCTTAGGCCAATACCACACCGTTTTGATTACTGTAGCTTTGAAATAAGCTTTGAGATTGAGAAGTGTGAGTCAACCAACTTCATTCTTTTTCAAGATTGTCTTGGCTATTCTGGGTCCTTTGAATTTCCAAATTAATTTTAGGATCATGTTGTCAATTTCTGCAAAGAAGTCATCCAGGAATTTGGTAGGGATTTCATGGAATTCTGTATATCAATTTGGGGAGTATTGCCATCTTAGCAGTATTATCTTCCAATCCATTAACATGAAATGTCTTTCTGTTTATTTAGGTCTTCTAAAATTTATTTATTTCAATCATATTTTGTAGTTTTGTACTTCTTTTTAAATTTATTTGTAAGAATTTTATTCTTTTTGATGCTATTTTAAATGGAATTGCTTTCTTAATTTTATTTTTGTTCTGCTCATTTCTTGCTAAATTTCTTACATGGGTGCAGCAAACATATAAAATTTTATAAAAGCATTTTTTAACTAGATTTTTGCTGACAATTATATGTGCCTAAGGTTGTATTTTACTTTTTCTTTCTACTTTTATTTTGAGCATTTGAATAATCTTGCTGTATTTTATGGAAGCTAGCTTAACTTATTTGGAGTCAAAGCTGAATATAAATAAAGAAATAACTAATCCTAGCACTGTATTATGGAGCTCAAAAAAACAGCACCCCAAAATGAAGGCCTCAGAAGCAGCCTCAGAAGCAAAAGTTTTTCTCTGACCTTCTCCTGTCCTCCTACCTGTCAGCACCCTTCTCCCCCAAGGCTAGCTATAGAAACTAGCATTCCTCTTTCCCAAGGTAGGCCATAAAAACTAGAATCCCTCTTCTCCAAGGCAGGCCATAGAAACCAGAACCCTTTTTCTCTAAAGCCATCCATAAAACCTAAAAATATTTTTTGTAAAAACTGGCCATAAAAAATTTATCTGACCTACCTTGTTTGACTGTAGGCCATAAGACCCCCATTTTGGAGAGTGACCTGCCCCATACTCAGAAGGAAGGAATGCATGCTCAGAAAGGCCAAAAAGAATCTAGGCAGAGAGGACTTGCTGGGCTTCTCTGCTTAGTCTATGAGCATTAGACCATATCCTTTGGGTCTAATCACATTTCTACGTGGCTATCCATACTTTGTTGACCCTAAGCATAAAAATGGACAACGCTGTATCTTTAGGTTTTCACTGTGAAGGCTCCCATGTACACATTTAAATAAATATGTATGCCTTTTCTTTTACTAATCAATCTGCCTCATGTCAGTGATTTTCAGCAAAACTCCAGGAGGCCAACCTTGGCCCCCCATAGTGTTGAGCTAGTTTACAAGTTGCTTATATAGAATTGAGAATATTTTGACCTTCCTCATAATCACCTCACAAATTTTTCTTCCCCCTACTTTTAAATCACTTTTCTATTCTCATGAAGATAAAAAAATATTATAAATATAATCTATTCCAATGAATACATTTGACACATACTAAATTACTAAATAGTACATTTGGAAAATTGTTTTCATTTTATAGTTAACTGCAATAGGCTTGATAGATTTTATTCCTTAAAACTATTAACAGTTTGTTTATGGTAATCTTTGAGTTTTATTTTCTTAAAAATGAAGATAATAAAATAAAAGCAATCATTTTTGGGTGAAAGCAAGTTATATAACAACAGGTTTTTTTAATCCTTCCACACAGCATGTATTAAAGAGCACTTAAACAATAGAATTATTAATGCACAAGGCAGAGTATTTTGCTACCCCAAATATATATTTTACTTCTTTTTTATTATCCTTGAATTTTAGAAATTGAACAAATGTCTTGAGACATTTTACATCAAACAGGGGTAATTGTTACATATGAATTTTTTGCCTGAAATGATATTTTCTTTGTAAATTCACATGGAATTTACTGAGCACTAAGTAATTAAATAATATATCTGATTTCATTTCTCTGTGTTCTTGACATTTTATTCTAATTTAGAAACAGCTTGCATGAGGAAGAAATTTTCCTCCAGTAAATATCTGGAATGACTACCCCAAATATACAGTGACCACATTCGTATACATTGGAGGAGCTCTGCCATTAACCATGTAACTAGCTAAGGGTGAACTTGAAGGACAGGGTCCCAGAGCTGAGCCCAGGTTACTGGACAATGGACTCTGCTCTTCAGGCAGACCAGTGGTTCTCAGTTAGGGAGATTTTGCCCCAGCACATATTTGGCAATTCCCACCCACATTCTTGTTTGTCACAACTAAGGGGTTGGGTGGGGGAGTGGGGGAGGGCCTGGAGGAGTTGAGAGGGAGGTACACTACTAGCACCTACTGGGTAGAGGCCAGTCATGTTGCTAAACATGCTATAATGCACAGGACAATGCCCCACAACAAAGAATTATCCATCCCAAAATGTCAATAGCGACCAAGTTGAGACTTTGATGCAGACAGAAAAGAAACTGCTCTATCCAAATTCTCTTCCTTCTGCTTCTAATGAAAGTCATTATCTATTGATTCCCAGACAGCATGCTAGGGCTTTGACATTGAGGCATTTTCTTTTGTAACTATGTGTGTGTGTGTGTGTATAGTCATTAAATATGAAATGTCCAATTAAATCAAAAGTTTAGTTTATTATATCTCAAACAAGAAGCAGTACAATTAATCAAAGTGTACGCCTAAACTATCAACACAGTTTTGCCATCTTAACGGTAGCTTGTTTATGCCAGCAGAGAAGAAGCCTGGAGAGCCAGTGGCCATGAAATCACGACAGCTGTTTTCCACAGCTTGTTGAGAATTGAATATTTTTCCTTGCAAGAAGTGGTCCAAAGCCTGGAAGAAGTGGTAGTCAGTCGGTGTAGGTCTGGTGAATTCAGGCGATGACAGAGAGTTTCCAAGTCCAGCTTCTGTAGTTTGAACAGCATTGTTTGTGCGACATGTGGTCAAGTGTTGTCTTGCAAGAGGATTGGCCTGTCTGTATTGACCAATCTCAGCTGCTTAATTCCAAGCATCCTCATCATTTCGTCCAATGGTTGCAGTAGACATCTGCTGTAACCAGCTGACCAGGTTTCATGAAGCTGTAGTGGGTAATACAGCACTAGACCACCAGACACCATTAGCTTTTTTTGATGAATATTCAGTTTTGGACTGTGTTTCAGCACTTCATCTTTATCCAACCATTGTGCTGAATGCTTGCAATTGTCAAAAATAATCCATTTTTCATCACACTTAACAATATGGTATAGACATGGTTCACCTTTATGTTGTGACAGCAAGGAAAGGCAAGCTTCAAGACGATTTCTCTTCTGATACCTGTTTAATTCATGTGATACCCATCTATCCAGCTTCTTTACCTTGCCCATTTGTTTCAAATGGTCCAATATTGTTGGAATAGTAATGTCAAACCTTGCTGCTAATTCATGCATAGGTTGAGATGGATTCACTTCCATTACAGCCTTCAGCTCATCATTTTCCACCTTGGTCTCAGGTAGCCCACGTGGTTCATTTTCAAGATTAAAATCACCAGAATGGAACTTCTCCACCCATAGATGTACTGTGCGTTCATTAGCCACATCCTTCCCAAACACTTTGTTGACATTTCAACCTGTCTGCACAGCATTGGTTCCACGACAGAATTCATATTCGAAAATAACACGAATTTTTGACATATCCATATTTTCACAAAAATTGCTGTAAAAAAATTTTGAAAGGTAATCACAAGCCAAACCATGTGTTTGAAAGAATGAGGATGTACCTTCACAATAAAAATAAAACAAGAAGTGCCAGAGTGAAATGTCAGAGAATGTCAGAGATATCAACTGTCAAACTTAGTACTTAAGGAAATCAGGCATTTCATACTCAATAACCTATATATATAAAAAATATATATAAATAATATATATATTTATTTATTTATATATAAAAATGTATTTGTATATATAAAGCCTCAGCTCACCCTTATGTTATTTATGCAAGATATTTTTCAAAGTAATTGAAATAATTTGCCCAAATTTATAGATCTATAAAGTTACCAAGCCTGTATATGGACCCACATCCAGACTGAACTGGTGCCTATACTGCAGAAATTATTTGAAAATATCCAGAAGGATGGAATCCTCCCAAACTCATTCTACGAAGCCAATATCACCTTGATACCAAAGCCAGGAAAGGACACAACAAAAAAAGAAAACTACAGACCAATATCCCTTATGAATATAGATGCAAAAATTCTCAATAAAATCCTTGCAAACCGAATTCAAATGTACATCAAAAAAATAATCCATCATGATCAGGTGGGCTTCATTCCCGAGATGCAGGGATGGTTCAACGTATGCAAATCTATAAATGTAATTCACCATATAAATAAAAGCAAGAACAAAGATTATATGATCCTTTCAATAGATGCAGAAAAGGCTTTTGACAAAATCCAACACCCTTTTATGATAAGAACTCTTAACAATATAGGCATAGATGGCTCATTCCTAGAAACTATTAAAGCCATATACGATAAACCCACAGCCAATATCATACTGAATGGGGAAAAATTGAAGGCATTCCCCCTTAAAACTGGCACCAGACAAGGGTGTCCACTATCTCCACTTCTTTTCAACATAGTGCTGGAAGTCCTGGCCACAGCAATTAGACAAGACAGAGGAATCAGGGGCGTCCAGATAGGGCAGAAGAGGTCAAACTTTCACTATTCGCAGACGATATGATATTATACATAGAAAACCCCAAGGATTCAACCAAGAGATTACTGGAATTGATAAATGAATTCAGCAAAGTCTCAGGATACAAAATTAATACACACAAATCCATAGCCTTCATATATGCTAATAACAATCAAGCCGAGAAACAAATTAAAGATGCTATACCTTTTGCAATAGCAACAAAGAAAATTAAATATTTAGGAATATATCTAACTAAGGAGATCAAAGACCTATATAGAGAGAATTATGAAACACTGAGAAAGGAAATTGCAGAGGATGTAAATAGATGGAAAACCTTACCATGCTCTTGGATAGGCAGAGTCAACATAGTAAAAATGGCTTTGCTACCTAAATTAATTTACAGAATCAATGCAATCCCTATCAAAATACCAACATCATTTTTTGCCGATCTAGAAAAAATAATTCTACGCTTCGTGTGGAACCAGAGAAGACCCCGTCTAGCCAAAGCAATCTTAAGCAAAAAGAACAAATTGGGAGGCATCTGTCTACCAGACTTCAAACTATACTACAAGGCTATAGTAACCAAAACTGCATGGTATTGGCACAAGAACAGACATGTAAACCAATGGAACAGGACTGAGAACCTAAATATAAAACCAACCTCATACAGTCACCTGATCTTTGACAAATTCCAGAAAAACGTACACTGGGGAAAAGATTCCCTATTCAACAAATGGTGCTGGGAAAATTGGATGGCCATATGTAGAAGACTGAAAGTGGACCCACACCTCTCACCTCTCACAAAAATCAATTCACAATGGATAACAGATCTAAACCTAAGACATGAAACCATAAGAATTCTCGAAGAAAATGTTGGAAAAACTCTTATGGACATTGGCCTAGGCAAAGAATTTATGAAGAAGACCCCAAAGCAATCACAGCAGCAACAAAAATAAATACATGGGACCTGATCAAATTGAAAAGCTTCTGCACAGCCAAGGAAACTATCACTAGAGTGAACAGACAACCTACAGAATGGGAGAAAATATTTGCATGCTACACCTCTGATAAAGGGCTTATAACCAGAATCTATACAGAACTTAGGAAAATCAACAAGAAAAAATCAAACAACCCTATTAAAAAATGGGCAAAGGACATGAACAAAAACTTTTCCAAAGAAGACAGAATGATGGCCAGCAAACATATAAAAAAGTGCTCAACTTCTCTAATCATCAGGGAAATGCAAATCAAAACCACAATGAGATATCACTTAACTCCAGTGAGATTGGCTCATATCAAAAAATCCCCAAATAACAAATGTTGGCGGGGATGTGGACAGGTAGGAACACTCATACACTGCTGGTGGGACTGCAAATTAGTACAACCTCTATGGAAAAGAATATGGAGATACCTCAAAGAATTAAAAGTAGAATTACCATTTGACCCAGCAATCCCACTACTGGGTATTTATCCAAAAGAAAAAAAGACATTTTATAATAAAGACATCTGCTCTCGAATGTTCATAGCAGCACAATTCACAATTGCAAAGTTGTGGAAACAACCCAGGTGCCCATCAATACACGAGTGGATCAATAAAATGTGGTATATGTATACCATGGAGTATTACTCAGCAATAATGAACAATAGTGAAGTAACACATCTGGTATTATCCTGGTTGGAGCTAGAACCCATTCTTCGAAGCGAAGTGTCACAGGATTGGAAAAACAAGCACCACTGGTACTCACCATCAAACTGGTACTAACTGATGAACACTTACATCACACAGGGCAATAACATTCATCAGAGGGCGGGCGGGCGGGAGGGGGGTGGAAGGGATGGGAAAAACTCTCACTGAATGGATGTGGGGAGCACAGTTTGGGAGACGACCACGATTGTGGCTCTGACACGGGCAGAACAGGGGCAATGTGTATGGCCAAAATGTTGTACCCCCATGATATTCTGAAATTAAAAAAATAAATTATAAAAAAAAAAAAAATTTGTCATTTTAAGTTATCAATCTAAGAGAATGCATAAAGATATAAAGGATTTTTTTTCATTTTAAAAAAATTTATTAGTTGTCCGCTATATATGCTACACTTTGCTAAGTACTGTATGGTATTAAAAAGATATTTTAAACACGGTTCTTTTATATATTGAACATGATATAGCACTGAATATATATTTGCATACATTCATATATAGCCAACTCACCCTCAACTTCTACTTAGATTAGATTTTCTTTTAACCTGGCCAATGGATTTTAATTCTTACTATAGGTAGGCAATAGAAATTTAGTTATATAAATGATCAGTTTTATAATCAGTAGTTTAGGGATTCTTACCAAAGGAATTTTTTTCTGGGAGTTTCCAATAACATTTAATCACTTCAGTGTTTATAAATGCTATAATCTAGAATTTACAGCAGTCCATAAACAATGGGATCACAGAATCTAGATATGAAGAATTAATACTTCTTTCTTCAATTTTCTCTGCTAAATGAACTTGAATGATTCATGAAATTCTCTGTTTTTAGAGTCAAATTGTGCTAAATTAGCATATGCTTTAGAATTTTTAGGCATTTAAAGAAATTAGTTGTAATACAATTGACCCTTGAACAACATAAGTTTGAAATGCAGGCGTACACTTACATGCAGATTTTTTTCAACCAAATGTGGAACAAAAATACAGTATTTGTGGGATGTTAAACCTGCCTATATGGAAGAGCCAATTTTTCCTACAGGCAGGTTCCACAGAGTGATTGCAGGACTTGAGTATATGCAGATTTTGTTATGCAGGAGAGGGAAGGTCCTAAAACCAATCCCCTTGTTATACTGAGGAACAACTATATAAGATGATTCAATACCTACGATAAGTTTTCATTTCTTCTCTAACTACCAAGTTACAGATTCAGGCAGGATAATGCTCTACATAGCATGGATCTCACAAAATTTTTCTCCCAAGAGTCCCAGATGTTGTATATGGTTTTAATCATACTTTAAATGTCCATAAAAATTGAAATATATCTGTTCTATGGACCAAGCAGTAAAAGTTGCTAGTGAGTGCTTTGTTGGTGTGGTTACTGAGAGTGACATATTCATTTACTTTTAAGCATGACCTAGGTTATCTCAGAAATGGATTTCTTTCTTTTTTCTTAAAAGATGTTAGAGACAAGGAATAAGATTCTAGAGTTCTGCCTGTTGAAATGAGTAAGTTCAGAATGGAGGAGGTGTGGAGCTGAGACAAATTATAAGCAGTTGGTTTTTGGTTGTAGTTTGGTATAAAAATAGAAGATGAGCAAACTAGAAGATTATACGATGGCCAGAATATGCTGTTAACATATGGCTCAAATTCATTAAGAATCCAAATATGTGTGATGTTTGAAACGTAGCACAAATAAAATCAAGCATTCTTGGTCCCTGCTTCTATAGGACACCACCTAAATAGCAAAGGAAAATTATCTAAAATTGTAAAGGTAAGAACATATACTGTTTCTCTAACCTCCACTTGAATGCTTTTCAACTAATCTGAATTCAAAGTGATTCCCCAGCTTCAACCCTTTAACATCGATTTAACGGGATGACTGTCCTTGGAGGCCTTCAGTTGATCTGTGACACCTTAGAACATGTATTTCACATGAACATCTGAGGTATTAATGTGCACAATTATTATGAACAACAGAAAATTTAATATCAAAAAATGCCTAGAGAATTGAGTTATATAGAATAAAACAGTTATCACAAAAACAATCAAACATCTGTATTATTAATTACATCCTTAAGCCCTCCCCGCTGCCACTATGTGAAAAGTACCTTTCAATTTACTGCATGATATAACCTTGGTTTTGCTATAAGACAAACAGATATTTGGCCCAACATTTAGGAGAAACCTTTTATTTGTATTTAATTACTGGCTAGACATTTACAGATTTTAAATAAAAAATATGAACTTTCTCCTGTGAACAAAGGTATTTCCAATATATCTTATGAATGACATTTAACACCTTTTGATTTAGGTGGATGTGAATATTTCTTCCAGTCGTATAATGGCCCTTCTTTCTGACTAATGCCTAGTTCTACATATCCAAAATAATTTCTAATTATACACAGTAGCACATATACAAAAATCATTTATCTTGGTGTCATACATTCAATGTCATTACCCACAATAATTTTGCATGTAAAAATATAAAAACTGACATTTTTGTTAAAAATAAATCACATATATTTTTATTTACACCATGAACCAAAATCTAATTATGGGAAAATAAATACCCATGACAAGCAGGGAAAAAGGTAAAAGGAGAAGGACAAGCAAGATATGAGAATGTTTCTAGTGGTTTGTTAAACAGGAAGCTAAAGTTAGAAAACCAACCTAGAGAAAGAAATACAAGTGAAATTTTCAGAGGCACTGAGAGAGAAGGGCTCTTTCCAGCTCATGCCAAGCACATTTGGAACTGAGGGATATTGAAGTCCCATTGCTATAAAACTGGCATTTTGTTAAAATGGTGGGCCATAAAAATAGTATTGTGTTGTATTCCCACTTTTACTGGTCAACTAGATGTTGGTACAATTGTTCTAAATAAAAGCTTTTACAAAATAAATGCAATGAGTATCATTATAACAGCTTCATACATGCCTCCTTGCTAATTGTGAAAAAGTAAATTTGGTCAATTTCCCAGTGCTGGCCAGGGAGTGTTGAAGAACAGCACATCTTATCTTGAGACCATTTGACCTCACCTCTAAGATCCTCATTTCAAAGTCTGAGAGCAACTTGAACACATACAAAGTCACAGTGTTCTGAGACAATCCTCAAATTGTCTTCTATTTCACCAAGGGACAGATCTCTCCACAGGAATGTAACTAACAAGAAATAAAGAATTATATTTACCATAGCCACACACAGGCTAAGTAAAATGTCATCCTGAGAAAAGATTTGTACTTTTTTTTCTTCAATAGAATCATCGTAAATCTAATTCTAAGATCCTGGAAGCAAGTTTAAAAAAAAAAAAGTCAGTAAAATGATGTGAGGCTCATTTCTTCTATAACCTAATGATTGAAATGGAAGCATATTTTACAATTTTTATAAAGTCCTCAAAACAAACTGAACTTCTAGAATTTTGAACTCATTAGTGTCATGTCATAAGTAACACTTTCAGAAGGAAAGAGTGACCACCAAGTAGGTCTGGCACTGGAAAAGCTTAAGATTTAGAGGAAATTTCTCAGTTTGGTCTTATTAAGGTACTTGATGTTTATAGATCCACAGAGGGAAATATATTTGTCTTTATCTACACAAATGCCACTGGGGCTGTGTATAACACAGTGTCTCCTTTGAGGTAAATTTCAAGTGGACAGGCTGCCTGAGCCCTGCCTATAGAGATTTATGAGCTTAAATCAGACTTCCTTCAGTGTTTTCCACAATAACCATGATTTTTACCAAATGGTGTTTTTGCTTCAATTAGTTTAATAGTCCATCTAACTTCTTGATATTCAGTGTCAAAAAGAATGAGCCATTTCTAGATGATCTTGTATGGCATATCAAGGCCAAATTAGATCTAAAATGACTTTCTTTCCAGCACACCATTGTTACTTGCCTGAGGTGAAATAAATATTACTATAGTATCATTGTGGCAATGATGACAGACACAGAAATCTAAAAAATACAGTAAAAAGATTAATGCCAGATAAGCAAAAACAGAGGAAAACTAAAAGTTAAATATCTTCCTTTCTTTAGTGGGCTGAATGGTGGCCCCCAAAAAGATTATGTCCATGCCCCAGTCCCTCAAATCTGTGAATGTTACCTTATTTGGGGGGAAAAAAAAAGCTTTGCAACATAATTAAATTAAGAATTTTGATATGAGATCATCCTGAATTATCTGGGAATGATCTAAATCCAATGACGAGTGTCTTTATGAGAGACACAGAGGAAAAGACTGACACAGAGAGGAGAAGGCAAAGTGAAGACACAAGATATTGAAGTGATGTGACCACTAGTCAAGGCATAGAAAGGATTTTTCCCTAGAGTCTGTGTAGGGAGTAAGGTCCTGCTAACATCTTGATTTTGGTCTCTGGACACCAGAACTGTGAGAGAATAAGTTTCTATAGCTGGTTTTAAGCCACCAAGTTTGTGGAAATGTTATGGTAGCTCTAGGAAACTACTACAGTTTCCAAACCATATGCATACAAGTGCGCGCGCACACACACACACACACATATTCATAATCGATGTATTTATTGCATACCTCCCACTAAACAAATCTTAACAACTTGAAATGTTCTTCAATGTTTGGTAAATATCCTTGAGTGCTCCAACTTCTGGCCATCATTTTTCCCTAGAGGATGCTCTTGAATAAGAGAATCATAGGGTAAGAGGACCTTGAGAATTTCTATAATCCTTTCCTTTGTTTCCAGAATGTTTTTTACCTCCATGCCAGATACCCTGTTAAAGCTGCATGTTTAGAGATGACCCATTTTCTAAAGGAGATGCTTCCACTATGATGAGCCCATGTCTAAGGGATTATGTGAAGTTGCACTGAAGGTATGTAATGTGTGAACCAACTGGTTTTCTGTCTAGGACAATCTTATTAAATAACCTGGGGTTAGTTGTAATCCTACCTTTTAGCACCATTTAAACAAGGAATATTTCCTGCCAATGAACACTGACAATGATTCCTTTAAGAACAATGAGAATTGCATTTCAAAACTGTCAGTAGTAATTCCTATGTCATGGAATGAATAAGAGGGCAAATATCATTTTTCTTTCCTTTTATCCCTCAGGAGATCTTGCCTTTCTATATCCCAAATGATTATAAGCAGTCCATTCCTAGGATATGATAAAGATGCAAAGCCTACCAAATGCCAATTCCTAAGCAAGGTTTTTGTGGAAGGATATCAACGTTAGAATTCAGGGGCCCTATTCTTGATGGCCCAAGATGGGTTTCTGTACTTCAGGAACCAAGTGGGGAATACATTTAGTAATGTATCTTCTGCAAAAGTATAGAGAGTCACTGAAGAAATGCTCAGAAATAACTTATAGAAATAATGGCTTCATGTTCTCTTTGAAAATTTCATTGATATACTGTACCTAAACCTAAGATTAAACCATAATCTTTCCACATACCAGAGATCTGAGATTTCAGCCAAATGGTTGCTTTTTTTATTGTGATCATTGTGTAATGAGGTTCTTTTGTAGTTTAATATCTTTCCTTTGAAATAAGTTGCAATCAGGCATTCTTCTCACTGGTAACCACCTCAAAATAAATATTATTTGTATAATGAGTTGGTACAAACTCTTAATAGTTTGAATAAAATGTATTTTAAAAAAGCACTGAAAATAGTCAACTTGTTTATGTATTTTATGAGGTTTTCAAACTGGAATTCAGACATTTTAAGGACTCACAGGGTGCTTTTGCAATGGAAGCTATCCTATTTGCTGCTTATCTTTTTGTCCGTAAGCATAATTTTGTCCCTTGGCTGATAAGATTTGCCTCAATCTTTGCTTTTTGGTATCTAGAAGAAGCTGGTTCTGTTCCTGACTTTTGCTAACATTGGTTTCTTTCTTCCCCCCCCCCCAGTTTAAATCTTAAACACCTGAGTTATAGCTTTATTGGAAATACCTGTGTGCATTTTTTAAGCACTTAAATAAAAAGCACTTTTGTTTCTCCTCTTTCCGATATTTTTCCCAAGGACAGAAATGAGGACATTTGACTAACACTAGGCTAAAAGAAAATTTGTTTGAGGTTATGTTTGTTTTTACTTCCTGGAAATTAATAATTTAAAAAATTTTTATATGTACTAAGTAAGTATATGCAAACAAAATTAACTTGTTTGAAAGAAAAGCGTGCACCTTTTGGACAAAAAGGAACTTATTTTCTGTGCGCTACATACTCAATTAAATAGAGAATGTATTTCAACCTTGGAAGTTTCTGAGGTCATCTGGCACACTAAACATTTTCACAGAGACCAATGTTTACGGAGTAAAACTAAAAGATGCAACTTCAGTTTCAGAATTTGATTGTTTCCTTAAAACCACATAAATTTACCAGAGGGATGCAAATTTAAAGACATCCAAAAGGAGAAATTAGTAGACTAGCTAGGAATTAGAATTCCTCTAGAGGAGGAACTAGAACTTGCTTATTTCTTGATATTTATAATTTCGTAGAAGATATTCAATGTCGCCTTTCTGTATTTGCTACTCTGATAATAAGTTTCGCAAAAGTATGAGCATGTTTTTCTTAAAACTTCAGTGCTTTGACTCAATGGCAACATTTTTGCTTGGCTAATACTAAATGAGATTTAGCACAACACCATAAATATAGATGCACTTAATACTAATTGTCAGAATAATATTTTTAGTTTACCTAGTTGTAGAAGTGATAAACTATGAAATTCCTATTGCACAAAACTTGAAGAAGTATTTCATTCAGTTGATAATTTTAAAAGGAGTTTTAAACCATGTTAATTGCCAAGCAACAATTATAATTATCATCTGTTCACTTTAGGTGCCAAAGGGCAGGTAGAAATGGTAATAGTGGTTAAGAATTTAGAGCACGGTGTGAGATGTGAGCTTCCTCCTAAGAGTTTTTCAAAGAAAGCTATCCTATTTGTTCCTTATCTTTCTGTCCTTAGCCACAATTTTCTCCATTAGCTGATAAGATTTGCCTCTTAATCTTTGCTTTTCACTACCTAGAAGACTCTGGTTCTCTCCATGGCTTTTGCTGATATTGGTTTCTTCCACTCCGCCCCTGCCCCCAGTTTAAATCTTAAACACCTGAATTACGGCTTTACTGGGAATGCATGTGTGCTTTTTTTAAGAGCTTAAATAAAAAGCACCCTTGTTTCTCCTCTTTATAATATTTTTCCCAAGGAGAGAAATGAGACATTTGAGTAACACTGGGCTAAAAGAAAATTTGTTGAGCTTAAGTTGCTCCTAAGTTGAGCCATGTTAAGGAAAGGGGTACCACTTCCAAAGAACTTACTTTGTCTTGACAAGTGGATCCTAACTCTCTTGCTCTGAATAAAGCCTACAGAAATTATAGAATCAAGTGTTTGCCTGGGGAGACCGAAGAATGTTAGGAGTTGGTGTGAGGGGTGAGTGAGGCAGCAGCAGCAGCAGCAGCAGCAGCATCGGTTGAAGAGAAAAGGGAGGTTTGGGGAAAGTTAGTAAGTTCTGATCGTGCTTTGCATCTCAGTGCCTAGGGAAGATTATCACCAGCCCCATCACTGAGGAAATTCACAGCAACTTCCAGATTCTTGGGGTTAGTGGAGTATAAAAGGGCCTTACCCTCTCGCCCAAATTTCTCTTAGAGGTGTATACGGGAACATGCACAAGGATGTTCACTGAAGCATTGTGCCTATGGCACACCGGTAGGACCAGTTGTCACCTGGAGTGCAGTAGAGTCACCCTTTTACCAAAATATAAAACCTCATATTTAAAAAGAAGGTCTAATTTTAGAACAGCCAGTAGTTGGAAAAGGAACTATAGACATTTTCATGAGCACTGAAGTCACAAAATATAAAAAATGCTATATTATAACTACCATATATGTCTGACTATAGGAAACATTTCTGTGTACTTTAGGATAAAGAGCTTTCTCAAACTGGTTAAGTTATCCAGAAAAATGAAGTAAATCAGAGTTGTCAATATAAATGATGAATTCAAGTAATTTCAGTGCTTCTCCTGCTCTCCATATTCTCATGTCCATCGACCCACCTTACAGAGCATGGGCTACAATTGTCAGTCTTTCCTTATGTGCAATAATGTTGTGTTTAGAAATTTACCTAACTTGGCATGCAACCCAACATGGTTGTCCTGAGTCTCATATCACAATTGAAACGGATAGATCAGGGGTTTCAAGAGGCAGAGATGGAGCCCAGGATGCTTTAACATCATAATTAATCTCCTGTCTTCTAAAGAATGTCTAATAACTCAACCCCACCTGCCTCCTAAGATGATTTTCCTTTACCCTTGGACCTCATATTGGCAGGCAGGCAGGCTACAGATCTGTCTGTCCTATGTCAGATAACCTAATTTCTGCAGTTCTCAGTTTGATAAGAATGGGGGCTAACAAAATCTTGGCTAGGCTAGATTAGAAAAGCAATATTGAAAGGAATGTTACATAGTTTTTAAGTTTTATTCACTGGAATTTTTACGAATTTATGAAGACAATATGAGCTCCCAAGAGTTTGAAAGGAGCCCTAACAACAAAAGGTTTAATCTGGATATCATCTTGGGATCACTCTAGTATCTGGATAAATCTGAAAAATACAACTTTTTTTTAACAAAGGAAACCTAGAATAAAATCATTTCTGACCAGGTCCAGTTGTAATTGTTATCACAATATTTTTGAAAGCAAATGAGAATAATTCTGGAATCTGAAAGATCAGATTCTCAGAAAAATGGTTGTCTGACAATTTTCCTGTCAGCATTGCTATATCTCACATCCTTTTCATTTTTATTTTCTATCAAAAATTATCATTTTTAATTGAATTATAAATCTCAAGTTTTGCACTAGCTATTGTGTTTAATGGAGACATTTGACACCAAAAAGGTAATGGTAAGTCCAAGGACTTTAGAAAATATTCCTATTAAAAATGAGTATATTAATTTCATTGGATGTATGTCACTATGAGCTTTTCAAATAAATTAATGAATGAAGATGAGTCTTTTTATTGATGGTTTTAACTTTTTAATTTATTTATTTTTTGAGAAGGGTCTCACTGTGTTGCCCAGGCTGGAGTACAGTGGCCTTATTATAGCTCACTGCAATTCAACTCCTGGGCTCAAACGATCCTCTTGCCTCAGCATCCTGAGTAGCTGGGACTACAGGTGCACACCACCATGCCCAGCTAATTTTTCTATTTTTCTGTAGAGATGGGGTCTCACTGTTGCTCAGGCTGACCTTGAACTCCTGGTCTCAAGCAATCCTCCCACCTTGGCCTCCCAAAGTGCTAAAATTACAGGCATGAGCCACTGTGTCCAGCCCCTAGTCATTTTATTTTATACATTTTTAATAGTCAAGGTAAATAGTAGGCAGCCAGCTGTCAACATAGAATCCACCCTCTGACCTAGTCCCATACACTGCCCAAGCTACCACACATTTTTAAAAATCTGCCTGTGCTAGAGACATCTCATGTAGATCTGGGAAATATCTGTGTTATGCTTCAACTAAGGATGAAACTAAGCCTAAACATGCATAGTCATAGTTGTGGATGCTACAAGAGCTGGTTGAGTCAGAAAGGGCATTTGGTAATTTCAGTAATAAACTCTTATTTGGAATACTGTTTTTATAATTTCTCTTGGCTTTAATCCATTTCCCATTCTGCAGCCATATTAATATTTTTAAAACACCAATTCTAGATCATTCCCTTCCTCAAAAATGCTCAGCCATCTTCCATACCTTGTAAGACGGCACTCAACCCTCCCATCCTGGCTGCATCATGCTCTCTGATTTATACCACCCTCCCAACTATTCAGCCATTCCTCTCATCAACTTTTAATACTGCTCCTTGCCCTAAACTGCCCATTTCCAACTTTAAGCCTTACCTCTTGTTTTTCATGCCACCATCCCCTAAACTGTCAACTATTTTGAATCCCATTTCTTTTTAAAATGTCTTAATATTACTTAAGCACTCATGTATCCGAATTCTTGTAGCACTTATTTTCTCGTCTGCTTATTTTAGCATCTAATTATATACTTCTGTATCTCGTTAATTATTATTTCAAAGTTTAATCAAGTTTCTATAAGTAGGTATTTAGGTGATAATTAGTACTGTACATAAGATCTTACTATTTCCCAGCTGGCAAAGTGTTATCTGTTAAATGAATGAGTGTTGAAAGAGCAGAGTCAAGTACAGTGATCTAAGCAAAATCAAAAGTAACGTTGGGTCTCTTCCTTACCTAAGTCCAAGAAACATACTAGATGCAACAGTTACTGATTTCTCATCTGTGGCAACGTTGGGCAATGCATACTAGCAGGAAATGAGTTGTATACGTGGTCAAGACACATCTTCAGTACCTCAATAAAAGTTTTGACAAGACTACTTTTTCCAGTGTGTATTATTTTCAGTGTGTCTTCCCTTGATATTGCAGAATATCTAATAGTGGCTGCTATCTCACGTTGCCTCTTTGGAAAAAAATAAGACTGTTTTAAAATGTGCCTAAAATACTGCTACTAACTTCTAAAAAATAATAATAGATTTCATACTTCCAAATAAGGTGTGTTTTTTGGCACATGGTTTCTTTGAAAGACTATGATTACACAGCCATCATTATTGAAATGTCTTTTTGAAACTTACAATAAAAGCCAGTTTACAAGTTATACAAGAGAAAATAAATCTTACATTATTATCACAATTCCTTTTGATCTCCAAATAATACAAACTTTATTCACTAAACTGAGCTTCAAATTGAATTTTCCCCAAAATGAATCTACCTTCAAAGGATGATTTAACATTATTGATAATATTTTTAATTGGTTAGACATTGAAGTCAATTACAAAGAAGGAGTTCCCCCCCAAAAAAAAAAAAACCCAAGGCAAATTATGAGAATATTTCTGGCTTCCAAGGGAGACTTCCTTGAATATTAAAAAAAAAAAACTTAAAGGTATAAGTTCTGGTGTGTTTGTTAATACCACTGTTACATTCTAGCATACATTATGAATGTATGTTTTTATATGGTTCCTTTTAGTTAAAACATTTACTGAATCCCTATCACCCGTAGGCATATGATAGGGATAGAAATAGAAATGAAATAAAATAAAACACCTCAAGTAGTTCACAACTAGTCAGGAAGACATACATATACAATTATTTATAGTAAAACATTATAAGTGCAACTGTACATGAGGATGTCTAATTTTTTTGTGATTATCCTTTGAAGATGAGAAAAGTAGAAGAGTATCAGCCTTTTTTGTTATCACAAATGCTCTGTTAAGAAAGCAAAAGTGAGTTTTACTACTATATGTGCACATGGGTGTTGATCAATTAGTTCCAATTTAATACAGCCTCCATGTGCACATATAGTAGTAAAACTCAATGGAAACCAAGCAGGTGGGGGGGAGGAGGGGTCGGGTAAATTTACACCTGATGGGTACAATGCACGCTATCATGATGATGGGCACACATACAACTTTGACTCAAACTGCACAGGAGCAAATCATGTCACCCAAATGTTTGTACCCCCATAGTATGCTGAAATTAAAAAAAGAAAAATATCACTGAAATGATATAATGATGAATGGATATGATATATGATTTTTACTCCTTTAAATAAAATTTCCATTAGTTTTTTTAAAAAAGAAAGCAAAAGTAACAGTTTACCTTTATGGAGCTTATGTTCTAGTACAGGAAGAAGACAATAAGCAAAATTAACAAGCAAAATATATAACATGCTGGATAGTGTGGACATGAATTATAGAAAAATGAAGCAGAGAATGGGAAGAGTTGAATGTGTGATAATTAATATTTTAAATAGGGTGGCCAAAGAAGACCTCTGTGAAAAGGTAAAAATTGAACATCATCCTGAAGAAGATGAGGATCTAGAAAGAGCAGGTGTCTAGAGAAAGAGCATCTTCGGCAGGTGCAAACACCCTGATGAAGAAGCCTGATTGGTGTGCTTAAGGAACAGCAATAAGCCCAGTATGTGAAAGAGAAGAGGAACCAGTGTATGAAAGAGGAGAGGGGAAAGTGGCCAGATTGCAGGGGGTCGGGGGTGGGGAGAATTAATACGAAATGAGATCAGAGAAGTAAGATGCAAGAACATATGTCATAGGGCACTGAGGCCATTTTTAGGGCTTTCACCATTTTTTGAGTGAGATGGGAAACCATTGGTGTTTGGGAGCAGAAGAGTGATTAAGATCACACTTGCATTTTAACAAGGTCATTCTGGATGTTGGACTCAAAATAGACTAATGGGACAAGGACAAAGTTGTGAAGCCAGTTAGAGAGCTATTGCACTAATCTGCTCTGGGGATGAGAGTATCTTGGACCCAGATGACAATAGTGAAGAAAAGTGGTCAGGATTTGGACATACCAAGACAATGGAGGCAACAGTGTACACTGGTGAAAGGAGGCATCTAGAGCATGTTAAAGAATAAAGAAGCAGAAGTAGAAATGACAAGAAATAGAATGTTGGAGATAAATCTAGTATATATGCATATTTTCTTACAGCGATAGGTACACATTTGGCCTAAGGATAAATCTACTTAATTTCCACATAAGAAAATTGAAACTAAATCTGATGAAAAGAGTTGTCCAAGATGACATGGATATTACTGTACTTAATCTCCAAATCACTTTGATCTAATTGATTCTGAATTAGTCAAGACATTTAATAGTGAAAAGATGATCTGTGAATGCTTCAAAGTGCTAAGGAGTTAGAATGAGACAGGAGTGTGATGTAATTCAATGACGACATGTCCTATTTGAGATTTGGCTGGCAGAATCTCTGTTAACAATGCTTTCTCTTCTGTGCCAGGTCAGAGTTATTTTATCTAGCTTATGAACAGAAATATAAGTTTGCTCTTTCTAATCATGCTATGTCTTCATTCATTTTTTTAAATTTCATAGATGGTGGTGTTCCTTGATCATTGTAGCTCAGACAAAGTGGCATGACTGTAAACCACTTCTGAAACAATTGGCATTCTTTCTTTGAGCTTCCAAGTTTGGAGTCGGTAGGCAGTAATATCATGAAGTGGGAGATGGCATATGGATTAATTTCTTGAAACATTTTCCCATCGCATTTATATAAGTTCTTGATGAAGAGAAATGTGGATTAAGAGTTTTTCCCTGCGTTAATCTCTTTTTTGTGTGTTGTACATTTGCTCTGCTTCACCAGTATATCTAATAAAAACCAATAAGTTTCAGAAAAATACCTTATAGAAGAACCTCAAGCAAGAAATGTTATATTCGATTAGGAAAGAACAGAGAGTCCTTGCGAAGTTTTTCTGTGAACCTTTGATTAGAGGTTAGAAATGTTAATTAGAGGTTAGAAAATCATGGCTGCTACTCAAGGGAAGGAACTAGCTTCCTTCCATGTGATCTCAGATCATTACAAATTAGAAAAAGAATTTTATTTGTCCATATTTGCCTAATTTATCTAACCAGAACTTCCTATGTTAGGATATGAGTAAAAATGATTTTCTTATCCATATTGACTAAATATTGACTACCCATATTGAAAAAGTTTTAATAACAGCATGAGGGCTCTCACTAGTATGACAGAACAGGAATGAGAAATTCTACCTTTCCATTCTTAGGTTAGGGGGCTTTTATTTACATTTGTCCTGTTTAAATACATCTACCACCTTGCTATATTTATTTATTCCAGCCTTCATGGCAAAATATTCAACACATGTTTAGTGAACACCTACCTACAACAGGCACTATTCTAGAAGTTGAGGATATAACAATGAACAAAACTGACAAAATCCTATCTCTTGGGGGCTTACATATTATTAGAGGAGAAGAACAACAAACAAATAAACAAGTAAATGCATGGTAGATTGGTTGGCAATAATAAATCAGAATGGGGGGAAGAAATATCAGAGGTACACAGGGGTGTTATGATGTCATTATTTTTTACAGAGTAATCATAGAAGGCTTCGTTAAAATGGGTGGAGCAGAGACCTAGGGAAATGAAAGACAGCAATGTTGAATCTGGGGAAGAACTTAGAGCGAATAACAATTTGCGATTACTTCCCTTGGGAGTCGGTAAAGTAGAAGAAAGACCAAATAAGATTTATGACTAAGGATGTTTTCTCCCACTGGCCTAAAACTAAATAGTTTTTTCACCAGGTAGCTTAATTTATAAAAGAACAAATTTAGATCTGATTTTATGGGGTGAAAAATATGTTTCAGTCTTGAACCTAAGAACATCAGCAACAAGATAAGCAATAATGTAAACCACTTACATTCTAGATGGTAGAATTTTAGCCTTTGAGTCATCCTTTACATGTCCAAAAACCAAAGGGTGTATTAACTATAAGCTAATGCAACTGTAACTGTAAATAAGCACACTTGCATGTGCTGCCATCTTGTGGCAAAACTGAAAAATGTCATAAAATGACAATGTCTGCGTTAATACTACTACGAATTTTTTGAGTTGACTAAATGTGTGTGTTGGGGGAGAAAAGCATGCTTTATATTAATAAAAGATCTTTGAGATGAAATGCCTTTGAATTAAATTATCATTGCAAAGCAACTGAAAAAGTGAAATTTAAAATATGAGACTTTATCAGCTTGACTAAAAAATAATTAATTGCATTTTAAAATTACTTCACAATACATAAAATTCTTTCACAATGCACAATACACAATTTTGAGATTAATCTCAATATTCTGTAATCCCCAAATCAACCCCTTTTTGTACTTAGGCAGGTATTATCTTTCAATCCATTGCTTTCTTCAAGTGTTAGACAATATACACAAGGGTAATTTTCATTCTTCCCCAGCTCATGACTTTTGTACTTTTCAGCTGTAAGTAACTTGAACAGACTGGTTGCCTGGATAATTATGAGCACTGTGCTTGGGAGAATCGGATTCCTGTAGGGAAGCTGTCTGAGCAGGTGAATTAATCTGACCTAAAGAGTAACTCCCTTGTCGCCCGTAGAGTTAAAGAACATGGAATATCACCAGTGATATGTCATTGTGACAAATTTGTCTTGAGAACAAAAGTCTTTGAGAGATCACATTATTGCAACATTGAGTTACAGGTTTAACCTTTGTCTCCATCTGAAAGAAAAGTCAGTTCACAAAACTAAACTTCTGATTTAAGCCTATCAGGGGAGGAAGCAATAATGAGGTCAAAGATGTGCAAGACTCCTTGTTTACTTGAAATATCTTGCAGAGACATTCCTTTAGGCTGACATTTTTCACCCTTAGTTCAATATACACAGCATGACAGGCAGATTGAGGCTACTGAGGCTTCTCCCCCACACAGGGCATTGTGCCCCTGCTCACACCTGACCCCAGATCTGTCAGTTTTATCTTACAATGGATTGCTGCTTGGTGACTCTCACAGACCTCTCCTATCTCATCTACTAGATAGTATTTTTATATTGTCAAAAATGTAGTACATTTACCCTTGGTTCAATAATGGTAACTACCCCAGGTGTTTAACCTTGGTTTCATGTTTAAATGGATTCAATGTTTACGGCAGAGATGGCAGGTGGTCCTCCTATATCTACCCTCCACCTTGTCCATTGGAAGTAACAGAAATCCCGATTTTCACTGGCACATTTGGTTGCCCAGAATAAAGAGTACATTTCCCAGCCTTCTAGATATAGCTATATGACTACATTCTAGCCCATGAGAAGAAAGCAGAAGCGTTGAGTGACTCCTTCCAGAGATCCTTTTTAAAAGACAGCTAGTGCCCTAAACGTTATTTTTAAAAACATATTCCATTTCAAGAAGTAGCGTGTACATTGGAGGACTCTAGACATACTGTATAAAGTGGGAAATAAACCCCACAAAATCTTGGGGGTGCACTACATCTAAGTTAAGATTTTAGGAGCCCAATAGTATGGGGCATATCAAAACATCCCCTCCAAAATAAAAAACAAGTTATTACTTTTCAAAGCCTGGCCCCCTTGTGGGACAACTCGGAAGGACCATCCCACCTCTAACTTCAACTGAGACCTCTGTTGTAACAGCCTCTCAACTCCACTTCCCTGTCTGCCTAATCCTGCTCTCCCCGCTTCCTTACAGGTGAAAGGAGAGGAGCAGAACACCCACCCACCCCTAATTAAACTCCTGCACACATACTTGCATTTCTGAGCTCTTTTCCAGTCAACCCTACCTAAGACACCTCTCTGTGTCCACCCCATCTCCACTCAGACCTACCTGATGTACACGCTCTGATGTACAGACCCCAGGTCTGATGATAAGTGTGTTTGCTGCTGAGTTCTACCCTCTCCTAACCATTTAAGTGTGGTACATACAGTTATATACAATACACATATGATCTTACACATGCATATGCAGATTTTTAAAAACTTTGAAAAGAGTCACAAAATGTACAGAATTATTTCTAGATTGTGGATGAATTTTATTGTTTTTGAATGATCTTTTTTCTAAGAACAAAATCTATTATTTTCACAAGAAAATTTTAAAATAAGCAAATAAAACTTGCCACATCTAAATAACGATGACAATAACTACCAACCAGAAATACCAAATATACAAAATAAATCAGACGGATTTGTAATTTGAACTCCATTTGTAGAGACTGATAAGTGCAGAAATTATCCCAAGTTTGTCTCTTTTTCTGCTTTCCAAGTAGACCAGTTGGATAAATTTTTGAAGATCTGGCTAGGAATATTTCAATACTCAAAAAGAAAGAAAAAATGGGCTATTTCTGCAAACTTTGTCAAGTGCTATTTCTGCTGCAATCTGCTTTGAAGCAAGTAAATAACAAACACAATAAAAGTGTGGAGTGAGAACTGTATTATAACACATTCACTTAGTATTCTCTAAGTCAATCAGCATGGGTGACCTTTGAGAATTTCTCTGGAGGGGACTTCTGGTGGCATCATCATTAGAAATTCCAGAATGAATTGCCAATTCACCTTTTGCTAACATTTACAATGCTGGCTTTCCACCTTAACTTTCCTGAGGTATAATTCATTCAGTAGTATCACTTTTCCTTTTCCTTCTAGTCCCATCCTATACTATTTTCAAATGTTTGCTGCATTCCTTGGGGGGGAATCTCATAACTCTTTACAGATTTAAAACTAATGCTTATCTAGAGATTTCTTTCTCTAGGGCTATTAGTATTAGCTACATAGAGTACACCAGTTGTTTTTCAGTGCAGATAACATACATTTTCCACCACTTATTTTTGAAGCCTGTCATTTTTTTGCATATAAGGATAATCATAAGCCAAAGTCTTAGTGGGAACACATACAATTTTCACTGTGTGTATGTGTGCGTGTACGTGTGTATGTGTACGCGCACTTGACTTGTGTGAAAAATCTCTAAAATTCCATGTGTCTGGCACACAAGTGGCTTTATCTCTTAAGACAATACATTTGTTCTTTCAGATCTGTAAATACACCTTCATTAATGCCACATTTTACAAATTACATCTTTTTCCCTCTAAAGTTATAGAAGACCTTAATTTTAAGAATAAATAAAATGTTTTTAAATAAAAACATTAACTAGTCCTAAAATTGTGTGGTCAATTATTAAATAATATTACCACAGCTGAATGCCTTGGAATATTAACAATGAAGGAAATGAAATGTTAAATGGGCTTGATACTTATGTCTGAATCTTAAATTGTTTTAATAATCAGTGACCTGTGGTCATAAGCATGCCTGCACATACTCTTGAATAGGCAGTGGGTGGTAAACCTCCCTATGAATACTAGCCCTTTCTTTTTGGTGCTTATTTAAGCATGATCTTCTTCTCAATAGATTCTTGGCTCTTCAAGGGTTGGGATTTGGGGTTCATATTTTTACTCCATAGCAATTAGCACAGTGCCAGTGTTTTGCACATGGATGATGCTAATAGTTACTTGTCTAATTGATTAATAGGTAAGAGATTAATACTGTGATGAAACTCACCATATAAATTAGTGTTTCCAGCTTTGAGTAAGGATGAACAGCTAATACTATTTGGTTTAGCAGCAAGTGAATGGCTGTGTAGCTACATCCAGATGTTAACATGTGCCCATTGTGACCATATGTGGCTTATTTAAGATGGCCACAGATTCTTTGGTATTTTTTTCCATTAAAACTGAGCATGATGTCCCTTCCCCTTGAACCTGGGCCGGTCTTTGACTGCTGTGACCAGTGGAGTTTTACAGAAATGACACTATGCTAGTTTCAGGTCTAACCTGAAGAGGATTGACAAATTTCACTTTGGTCTCTAGGAGCCCTGGGCCACCATGTAAGAAGTCTGACTACCCTAAGGAAGAGAACATGTGGAGAAGCTCTGAGGTGGCATTGGAGAAGGAGAAAGAGAGGCAGCTCAAGGCAACAGGCCATCTTAGACCAGAGCAGCTGCCAACCGACTATGACCAACTGACCCTAGGTGATGTTGGATGGAGCAGAAAGGTAACCCAGCTGAGCCCTGCCTGAATTCCTGACTCACAAAACCATGGGATATAATTTAAAAAGTTGTTTTAAGCCACTTTAAACTACTTTTTGGTGTAGTTTCATACACAGCAATCAATAGCCAGAACATTCTACCTCCTGGTTTGCCCAGAACTGTCCCAGTTTCTGCCAGTTGTCCAGGCATTCTGTCATGATTTATATTTGTTCCGTATTCTTCACTTTTCACAAAATATTATTGAACAGTTGTGTTAATATAAGCCAAGGTGGGTTTGGTAGTTTCTGCCATGGTCTCATCTAGAAGAATGTGAGAATTATGGGGAATTAATAGTTTCAACCTGAAACCTAATTTAAAGTCAACTAACATAACACTTTCTCTTTTTCTGCAACCCTCAGACTTAAGAAATCTAACATTTCCCCTTCAAGGACGGCATGCAGGGTGCTGGTTATGGTTCTGGAACATAAGTGGCAAGAGGCAGCCATCACCTTCTGGTCTCGGTGGTGTTGGAGGGAGGAGCATTCTGTGTTGCCTTGGGTCTGCCTTGGTCTGTGAGATAAACAAATCCCCACCTGTCCTGCACGAAGACCCTTTTCATAATATTAATAGATGGGGGGAAGAGGCCCCGGGAGAAAACATAAAAAGTTATAGGTTACAAATATGATAAATGTGTAGGACATAGAACCAGAGCTGTCCTTTTAGGAATGAATAGAGAGTAAGTAGTGTGTTCTCTCTCGATGTAGTGGTAGTGTCATTATTATGTCATGTAACTCACAATATTTATTTATTGGTTCCCAATTTTTGAAATTTTGAAATAAATTTTTAGCAGCAATGAGCTAAAAATGAAAGCGAAGTGAAATATTGAATTTTTTATTTCCCAAGAAAGTAAGCGACAAAAAGTATTTTGCACAAAATATTCATCATTTCCTATTCATCATGAGATCTGTACTATATCACTAATACAGAAAACCAGAAGACACAAATCTGCTAAAGAAACATCAGCTATCTACCTCAAAAATTGATTATCTTAAGACTGCCAGAAGAAAACAATTTAGTATATGCAGTTGCAGAAAATATGTTCACATATCAGCCTATGAAGCATGACTTTCATATACATGAAAAGACTGGTTTTTTAAAACTAAATATGTTCATTTTCACTTCCAAAATTTCTTGTGAACATATAAAAGTGAAGCAATAGCTTTTAATGCATCCATTATTTGCAGAAGAAAAACTTTGTAAACAGTTAATTAATGCTGTTTATTCATCAATATCATCAGGTGCTACAAATAGAAATCAGTTAAATTCATATCAATAATCATTCAAATATTTTTCACTCAATTATTAGAATCAAAGAGAAGCTGACAATATGGATGCTATTGTAAAATTAGTTTAAGAGTTCAACACTGAAAAAAATTATTTATTTTGTGGTGAAAATATGAAAACATATTGAGAATAAACACAGCTTTATGATAACAATAATCTTAAAAATAAATTAAAAGAATATTCACTTGGAATTGGTCATGGTGAACATGTAATTTATATCTGAGTTCAAATAAGCTTCAATACTCTACTGATTGAAACAGAATATGTTAATTGTTCAAATTTACAAATTACAAATATTACTACACATATACAATTGGAGTAACTAATCTAAAAATCTTTGTGATGAAGCTAATGTTTAATATTTTAAAAATCCCTTCAGCCTAACTGCAGATACTTCATTAATTGGATAATTAATTATAATTAGATATATTTAAGGTTTTGAAGAACTACCTTGTAAATGAACCTAAATATTCTACAATGTCATTGAATATTTCTGTAAATTAGTCCTTGAAAGCTTAGAAGTATTTTCTTTAAAATCGTTTGGAAACTTACAATCAAAGTGTTCCACAAATTGAGCACCAAAAATTTTGAAGCATTTGCATAATGCATCAACTGAAAACATTGTTTGCAAATGGAAGACAATAAAAATCATCCTCACAAAACTTAAAGAGGAACTGAACAAATTAGATAATGTGAGCCCAAAAGAGGTACAAGATTTAAGAAGTCTGACATCCTCTACTTGAAAATTGAAATGTCTAAATTTATGAGAAGAATCTTTAATGGAGCTCCTATTTTTAATAAATGTAAATTCTATACTGGAATGGAATAAAATTGATAAGACCTTCAGTTTTCTAATATGTAAACTTGGTAAAATATTGAAAAGAATCATACATAGAATTTTTTGATAAGTTCTTCTTGGAGTAATATTTGTCAAAGATGATTTCCTGAATGGAGGGAAAAAAAGACACCTAAAATGTTAAGCTAAAATATTTTCACAGTTTAATAAGGAAAATTTAAAAAGAGAAAGCCTTCCTTTTGGCAGAATTTGTTCTGAGCTTATTAAGCATGTCAGCACCTGTAGAGAGAGTACTTAAGCAAGTAAAGCTATCATAGTCTACAGAGAAGTCCATTTCAAATTTAGCATCATAAAATGCAATTTTCAAGAAGATTAAAGATAATTTTATGAAAAATTAATAACACTATATTGAAAATATATTCTCTAGAAAATATCAATGACAAAGTATGAAAAGCAGAAATAGCTATAAAACTGATTAAAGTATGTAAATATGTATATAACTGGCAATTATTTTGCTTATGTTCTTTTAAATTTTCAGCTAATCAATAGTTTTGTTGTAATGTACATGCACATATTCTGTTTTTGAAAATAAATTTTAAATAGGACAATTTTTATGCCTATCAAAAGTAAGACCAATTTGCTGTTCTATAAATATTTTCAAAATGCAAGAAATGAATGAAAAATTCTCTAAAGAAATTGAAGTATTACAGAAAAAACAAACAGAAATACTGGAAATGAAAGAGTATTCAAGGAACTACAAACCCACATTGGAAAGCCTTAAGAATAGGCTGGATCATGCAGAGGAAAGAATCTCAGAGCTGGAAGATAACTCCTATGTGCTAAGCAAATCAGTCAAAGAGAAAGAACACAGAAGCAAGAGACAAGAACAAAGCATACAAGAGATGAGGGATTATGTAAAGAGGCCAAATGTAAGAATCATAGGCATCCCTGAAGGTGAAGAAGAAAATACACAAGGGCTGGAAAATCTATTTGAAGGAATAATAGAGGAAAATTTCCATGGCCTAGCCAGAAATCTCGATATCCAGATACAAGAAGCACACAGTACTCCTGGGAGACTCAATGTGAAAAGGCAATCACCACATCACATAGTTATTAGGCTGGCCAAAGTAAACACAAAAGAGGCAGTCTTTCAAACAGGAAGGTGAAAACAGCAGGTAACCTACAAAGGAAAACCTATCAGACTAACTGCAGATTTCTCAACTGAAAGCTTACAAGCCAGAAGGGACTGGGGACCCATCCTCAGTCTTCTAAAACAGAATAATGGCCAGCCTAGAATTCTTTATACTGCAAAACTAAGCTTCTTATGTGAGGGAGAAATAAAGACTTACGCAGACAAGCAATCACTGATGGAATTTGTGAAGACCAGACCTGCCCTGCAGGAAGTACTCAGACCTCCATTATACACTGATGAGCTCAATAGACACCCACCACTGTAAAATCACTGAGAAGCTAAAGTCAAAAACCCTGATTCCACAATGACTTGAGAGGTAAAACAAAATAATAAGCATCTACCAACAGGATAAACAGAGATCCACCCCAAATATCAATTCCCTCAATAAATGTGAATGGCTTGAATTGCCCATTGAAGGGACATAGGCTTGCTGAATGGATTAAAAAATACAAGCCAAGTATCTGCTGTCTCCAGGAAATGCATCTTACACACAAGAACTCATTCAGACTCAAGGTGAAGGGATGGCAAATGATTTTGCAGGCAAATGGAAACCAAAGAAAGCTGGATTACCCATCTTTATATCAGATGTTATAAACTTTAAGCAACAAAAATAAAGACAGACAAAGATGGTCACTATATAGTGGTAAAGGGAAAAAACCAATAAGAAGACTTAACAATCCTAAGTATTTATGCACCCAACACAGGAGCACCCAGATGCATAAAGCAAATTCTGCTAGATTTAGACAACATAATAACAGCAATGCCATAATAGCCGGGGACTTCAACACCCCACTGACAGAACTGGACAGATCCTCCAAACAGAAAATAAGCAAAGAAACAAGGGACTTAAACAGAACCCTAGAATAATTGGACCTAACACATATCTACAGAACATTCCACCCAAACAACACTGAATATATATTCTTCTCATCAGCTCATGGAACTTTCCCTAAAATTGATCACATCCTAGGTCACAAAACAGATATCAACAAATTTAAAAAAATAGAAATTATACCATGTGTCTTCTCAGACCACAGTGGAATAAAATTAGAAATCAATTCCAACAGAAACACTCATCTCTACACAAAAACATGGAAATTAAACAATCTATTGCTGAATGACTATGAGGTCAAGGAGGAGATGCAGATGGAAATCAAAAGAGTCTTCAAAACAAATGACAATGGGGACACAAGTTATCAAAATCTGTGGGATACAGCAAAAGCATTCCTGAGAGTTAAATGCATAGCCTTAAATGCCCACATCCAAAAGACAGAAAGATCACAAATTAACAAACTAATGAATTGCCTCAAGGAACTGGAAAAGGAAGATCAAACCAATCCTAAAGCCAGCAGAAGAAAAGAAATAACCAAGATCAGAGCAGAAGTAAGTGAAACTGAGAACAAAAAACTATACAGAAGATTAATAAAACAAAAAGTTGGTTCTTTGAAGAGATAAACAAAATAGAGAGGTCTCTTGCTTGAATGACCAGAAGCAGAAAGGAAAGGACTCTGATAAGCTCAATTACAAATGAAAAAGGAGAGGTCACAACTGATATCGTGGAAATACAAAACATCTTCTTCGAATACTATAAAAATCTCTATGCCCAAAAACTTGAAAATATGGAGGAAATGGACAAATGCTTAGAAACACACAACCTTCCAAGGCTCAATCAGGAAAAAATAGAATTCCTGAACAGACCAATCTCAAGCACTGAAACTGAAGAAGCAATAAAAAATCTTCCAATTAAAAAAAAAGTCACGGACCAGACAGGTTCACACCTGAATTCTACCAAACCTACAGGGAAGAACTGGTGCTTATACTGCAGAAATTATTCCACAATATTGGGAAGGATGGAATCCTCCCCAACACATTCCATAAAGCCAATATCACCTTAATACCAAAGCCAGGAAAGGACACAACAAAAAAGAAAACTACAGACCGATATCCCTTATGAATATAGATGCAAAAATTCTTGATAAAATCTTAGCAAACCAAATTCAACTGCACATTAAAAAAATAATTCATCATGACCAGGTGGGTTTCATCCCCAAGATGCAGGGATGGTTCAACATATGCAAATCTATAAATGTAATTCACCATATAAATAAAAGCAAGGACAAAGACCATGTGATCCTCTCAATAGATGCAGAAAAGGCTTTTGACAAAATTCAGCACCATTTTATGATAGGAACTCTTAGCAATGTAGGCATTGATGGTTCATACTTCAAAATTATTAAAGCCAGATATGATACACCCACAGCCAACATCATACTGAATGGAAAAACTGAAAGCATTCCCACATAGAACTGGAACCAGACAAGGTTGCCCACCATCTCCACTTCTATTCAACATAGTGCTGGAAGTCCTTGCCAGAGCAATCAGAGAAGAGAGAGGAATCAGGGGTGTCCAAATGGGGGAAGAAGAGATCAAACTTACATTCTTTCCTGACAATATAATATTATATCTAGAACACCCCAAACATTCAACCAAGAGACTCCTGGAATTGATGAATAAATTCAGCAAAGTCTCAGTGTACAAAATAAATGCACACAAATCAGTAGCTTTCACATACGCCAGTAAAAGTCAAGCTGAGAATCCAATCAAAGATGCAATATCTTTCACAATAGCATCAAAAAAAATTAAATATTTAGGAACATATTTAACTAAGGAGGTGAGAGATCTGCATAGGGAGAACTACAAAACACTGAGAAAAGAAATTGCAGAGTATGTAAAAGAAGACATAATAATGGCCAATAAACATATAAAAAATTATTCAACTTCTCTAATCATCAGGGAAATGCAAATCAAAACCACAATGAGATATCATTTGACTCCAGTGAGATTGGCTTATATCAAAAAGTCCCAAAACAACAAATGTTGGCATGGATGCAGAGAGATAGGAACACTCACACACTGCTGGTGGGACTGCAAACTAGTACAACCTCTATGGAAAGTAATATGGAGATACCTCAAAGAACTAAAAGTAGAACTACCATTTGATCCAGCAATCCCACTACTGGGTATTTACCCAAAGGAAAAAAAGACATTCTATAATAAAAACATCTGCACGCGAATGTTTATAGCAGCACAATTCACAATTGCAAAGATGTGGAAACCACCCAAGTGCCTGTCAATACATGAGTGGATTAATCAAATGTGGTATATGTATACCATGGAGTATATTCAGCCGCAAAATACAATGGTGAATTAATACCTCTGGTATTATCCTGGATGGAGCTACAGCCCATTCTTCAAAGTGAAGTATCACAAGAATGGAAAAACAAACACCAGTGGTACTCACCATCAAATTGGTACTAACTGATCAATGCTTTTGTGCACACATGGAAGTAATATTCACAGGGTGTCGGGCAGGTGGGAGGAGGGTGGAGGGGATGGGTAAACTCACACCTAATGGGTGCAGGGTGCACTGCCTGGGGGATGGGCACGCTTGTAGCTGTGACTTGGGTGGTTCAATGGCAATATATGTAACCAAAGTGTGTGTACCCCCATAATATTCTGAAATTTAAAAAAAAAAAGTCACCATGTCTTTAAACACTGTATTTTCTTGTTGACCACTGCATTTCTTACCTTCTATCCCCTCCCTAATGTGGTGGGGATTATGCAGAGTTTAAACTCTATAGTTTGTTGAACTAATAGCCATTTTCTGTATATATTTTTCATTTATCTAACTCTCCTTACACATGCAATCTTAATCAGTTTTATTTATTTAATGCATTAAATTTTTATGCCCTTTCACAATATACCTTAATTGAGTTTTCTCACCCAAACTCTTCACTACTCATATTCAAAAATGGCCTTCTAGGGTTTTTTTTCTCACAAATGGATATATTTTCCTATTGCCTTAATAATCTCCTAGTTTTGCTGCAAATTCTATGTAGTCTTTCATATTGTAATTCTAATACCTCTTTGAGAAAATATGAGCATTTCTTCTCAAATTTTAACCCCTACATTTCTCTTCACAAATGAGAACAAATGATTTCTTCAGACAATAAATACCAAAGGGAAAAAATACATAAAATAGTTGGCACAAATAGATGAGTATGGTAGAGCCCTGGATATTTTAATATAATGAAGTTATATAGGTAGCAGCATTCAGAAGACACAAATATAATCATATTTAAGCAAATGACTTGCCAGAGAAAGATGTGAGAATTTGTTTAGTCAAAAAGGAATTTCTGGCAACACAAACAATGGCAAATTGCTTAGATTTAATTTGTTTGTTATTAACAGCTTTCTTGTATACTTAAAAATTGACATTGGAGAATTCAAAAAGCAAATAGAGCAAATTATATACTATAAAATGTCATGTATTAATAGTAAGAGTTATTAAAATGGAGGCCAGATTTTGAATATGAAAGAAGACTATGTTACTGCCTTCATCTGTAGCTTTATGTACATTATAACTTAATGTGTGTTAGAAACTTTTTAGTCATACTGATTATTTTTTGTTCAGTTTTATCCCTCTGTTGTTTTGGAAGTTAAACATCCTAGTTCTATTTTTTTTTTATTGACTTAAAATTTTGACATGCATTCTTTACCTAAAATCTAACAGTATTTAATATCCCTCTCTTAGTCCAAAACGACCAAGGAGTTCTTGGGCATATTTAATTATAATCACCCACCCCTTCTGCCTTACATATTATTATTTTGGGTTTTTTAAAAAAATTCTTTTAACCACACAATTGGTCATTGCTATTATTGTTTTAAACAATTAATGCTAATTTAAATTTGTCTTCAAGTTTAACAATTTCTTTGAACACTATTTCATCCTACATCTCAGATATTCATTTCTCTTTAGTAATTTGTTTACTTAAGGTCTATTGGTAATAAAATATAAGTTTGGGGTTGTCTGGAAATGTCTGTTTCAACTTTATTCTTTAACAAAATGTGCCTGGGAATACAATTTGTATTAACAGTTATATTTCTTTTACATTCCTCAAGATATAATTCACTATCTTCTAGATTCCCTAAATATTAAATGTTGAAATTCTCAGTCAGCTTTATTTATAATCTGTCTTTTTATTCCATCTGTCTTAAGATATTCACTTTGCACATTTCCTATAATGTGCTCCTGAATCATCATTTTCCACCAGTTCTGTAAAATTCTCTCTTCTAACTACCTGTTCAAATATTATCTCCTTCTCATCTTCTCAATTATTTTCTTTGGGGACTACAACTAAACATATGTCAGATATTGTCATTCTACCACTTAGTCACTCTTTTATATTTTTCATCTTTTTCTCACAATTTTGCAGTATGAATAATTTCTTTACATCCATCTTTTATTTCATTAATGATCTTATCACTAGTCATTTTTCATATTACTCTAACTTTCCATCTGGTATTATATTCTTTCTCCCAAAGAATATGCTTTGTTATCTTAAAAATACTACTGTGTCCATGATTTCTTCAGTTGAAAATGTCTAATTTTCCTTCTTTCTTGAAATAAAATTTTCATGGGGCCATAATTATAATTTGGTCATTATTTTCTTTGAGCTCTCTGAAGATACCCTTTCCTTGTTTTCTGATTTCTGTTATTTCTCAAGAAGTCAACAGTCAGTCAAATAGTTGCCCCTTTGATAGTAATTTGATATTGTGCCCTATTTATTCTTGAGTTTTTTTCTTCATATCTTTGGTTTTTAAGCAGTTTCATTATATATCTGGGTGGGTTTTGGTTACTTTGCTTGGAGTTTGTTTGGATGTCATGAATCTGTGGCTTGAATCTGTTTCAGTTATGGAAAATGTTTAGGCTCAATCTCTTCAACTATTGTTTCCACTCGTTTGTTTGTTTGTTTTATTCCTCTCTCTCTCTCTCTCTCTCTCTCTCGCTCTCTTCTCTTTCTGGGACTCCAATTAAATTTGTGTCAGAACTTTTTATTCTATCTTTTATGTTTTTATCCTATCTTCTCATTTTCCATCATTTTTCTCTCTGTCATTCATGGTGGTGGATATTTTTTTCTACATTATCTTCCAGTGTGCAAATTGTCTCTTCAGCTGTCTCTACTCTGCTGTTTTTTCACTACCTGCTAGTGTTAAATTTCATGATTGTTTTTTCCAATTCTAAAATTTCTATTTGGTCCATTTTCCAATCTGCTGTGTCATTTGTTTTGTTGAACTTTGGTAATTATTTATTTTGAGACATAATTTGCATACTATAAAACTCACCATTTTAAAGTGTATGATTCAGTGATTCTTAATATATCCACAAGGTTGTGCAACCATCAACACTGTCTAATTTTGGAACATTTTCATCACCCCCCCAAGAAAAAAACCCTATGCCATAAGCAGTCACTCCCCATTACTCCTCCATCCACCTCCTGCCAACCCCTAATCTATATTCCTTTTCTACAGGCTTGCCTATTCTAAATATTTCATATAATGCAATCATACAACATGCAACCTTTTATGTCTGGCTTCTTTCAGTTAGCATAATGTTTTTAAGATTCATTCACATTGTAGTATGTATCAGTACTTCATTACTTTTTATGGATGAATAAACTCCATTGTATGGATAAACCACATTTTGTTTATCTATTCATCCATTGATGGAAATTTGGGTTGTTTCCATTTTTTTGGCTATTTGAATAATGCTGCCTTTTGTAGATAGCATATGGCTGGATCATTTCTTATATCCCTCTATCAAATTCTGCCCTTTAATTGAAGAATTTCATCCATTTGAATTTGGTGTACTTACTAATAAGGTAGAATTTATGTCTGCCCCTTTGCTCCTTGTTTTCTGTCTGGAATGTTATTCTCTCAGGTATCCATACAGTTCATTCCCTCATAGTCCTTCGTGATGTTTTCCCAAATATCAGCTTCTCAGTGAGGTCTTTCCTGGACACTCTTTTCAAAATTTAAGGCTTTGCAACATGCATACATTTCCTAATTCCCTTCCCTACTTGATGCTTTCTTTTCAATGTTTATCATTATCTAACATACTATATATTAACTTTATTCATTTTGCTTAATGTATATATTTTATCATATACAAATAGCTTACTAAATTGCAAGCTCTGTGAGGGTAGGTGTTATTTTTTTTCTGTTTTGTTTACTGTTGTATCTCCAGAGCCTGGAAGAGATTATTGTCCATGGTAGATACCCAATAAATATTTTGTTGAATGAACGGTCAAAATAACTGGGCATTTTTCTGTGAATCTTTCAATGGAAGCTAGTCATTTTCTTTTCAGTCAAAAACACTGTGCACAGCAATAAAAAACAATGGTGAATTAACACATCTGGTATTACCCGGATGGCTCGAGCTAGAGCCCATTCTTTGAAGCAAAGTATCACAAGAATGGAAAAACAAGCACCACTGGTACTCACCATCAAATTGGTATTAACTGATCAATACTTATATACACACATGGAAATAATATTCATCAGGGGGCGGGCGGGCAGGAGGGGGATGGAGGGGATGGGAAAACTGTCACTGAATGGATGTGGGGCACACAGTTTGGGGGATGTCCACGATTGTAGCTCTGACATGGGCAGTGTATGGGCAATTTATATAAACAAAGTGTTGTGCCCCCATAATATTCTGAAATAAAAGGAAAAAAAACCACTGTGAATCTGTAAATTGAATTCTAAATGCTACCTTTAGAGTAAAAGAGAAATCACTTATGATGCTCATTATATGTGCCATACAATAAAGTTTAGGTTTGCAGATGGTAACGTTGAGAAATACGAAACAGAATTCAATAAACACTTTAATTATAGTCTCTGCATGATTAGAAGGCAAATTTGGTCTGGCTCAGAGGAGCTCTAATCTCTGTATGCCATTTTCTTCTTACGTATGGAGCAAGAGGTGTTAAGTGGCTCCAGCCATTCCAGACATATTCACTGAACTCCAAATCCAGATATCTCGCTGCCACTTAACATTCTTTCCTTGGTATTTCAAGGGCCCTCAAACTCAGCATATCTAAAACCAAAATATATTTCTTTTTACATTGGGTCCTCATCCCAAGAATAGCATTTCAACCATCCTATTACACATCATTTTTACTTGGTTTCCTGCAATAGACTCTTAATTGGTCATTTTTATTCCTCTCCAATCATTCTACACACTACAGCTAGCACAAATTTTACTAAAACATATCTGCTTAAAATATTTTATCAGCTTCTCATTCCCATTAGGATAAAAAAGGAATCCAGAACTAGGCCTAAAGCCCTACACAGCTGGCTCCCTGTCTACACCTTCATTTTGAATGACTCTTCCCGTCTCCTCTATGTGCAGCTGCCACACTCACCATTTCTCATTTCTTGGAATGCACCTTGTTTCCTCGTGTCATTTTGTTCCTGCTTCCTGGCTTTCACTCTCTCTCATGCTGTCTACACACACATACTTTCTTGTCTCCCTACACACCTAGAGAACTATTGCTACATATCCACCAGATCTCAGCTCAACCCTTTCTTTTCCAAAGAAGCATTTCTTGTTCATCTTTCCCCTCCACACCTCCATGTATATATGTCAGGTATCTTTGTTATAGTCTCCTGTAAATCATGTTCCTTTTTCTTCATAGCACTTGTTTGGTTTGTAATTAAATTCCATTCTCTTATGAGATTATTTGATTAATGTCAATATTTTAAGTTCTGAAAGGTCAAGACCATTCCTGATTTTATCCTTTGTGTTTTGTCCAAATACAATGCCCAGAATAATAAATATTTACGAATGTATTACATAGCTCCATATCAAGTGGACTGGTACCTGTTGTTTTGGTGCCCCATGACTTCCTTTTTGCATCACCTTCACTGGCATTGCCCTCTCTTGCCCTCCAGTGACAGATCTTCACAGCAGATATAGTTATCTCAAGCTATTGGGACCAATGAACACAGGACTACTCAATCATGTGTTTAAGGACCCATAACAATACAACTTTATCAGGCAAATACATGGGGCACCACATACAAAAAAGATAGTTACATCACCACTTGGTGATATCCACACATTCTTTTATTTCTAACATGTATAAAGATTATCATATTTTTGTAAATAAATATATGTATTGTATGTATTGGTAGTGTGTGCATCTATGTACCTGGAAGGTCAGTAATAATTAGACATACAGTCAAGTTACTCAACTCTCTTCTCTTCTTTTATTACCTGTTGGCCACAGACCCAGCTCCATGAAAACTGTGAAGTCTGAAAACTTGTTTTGCATTCTTCTACCCACCTTTTCAACCACCATTGCCCTTACTCTTATCCTTTTCTCATGACCTCTCAAGATCGCCTGTGATCCTCTAGACACCGAATTTCATCTGCTCCACCTCCTCTGTCTTAAGCTTCCTTCACCTTCTTCCCTCTGCTATTGCACGTAAAGGATATTATCAGATGATTTGTAAATATCATACATTATTATCCTTCCTCCAGAAAAAATTTCTAATGGTGTAATTTCATTATATAATACAAAATAGATTGGCAGAGGGTAATTTTTGGAGCAAGAAATATTAAACATGTCTCTTACTCAAATAGTGTAGGTATCCTCTGGCAACCGGAGACAGCCCAGCTCTTTTTGCAATGGTGCTGTTCTTAGCTAGTATATTAAAAAAAAAAAAAATAAGCCAGTGCAAGATATAAGGAAATGTATCTTTTAAAAACTATTTAAAACATTTTAAAAGAAAGAACCCCACCCCTGAAACTAAACATTACAGTGTTTGCTATAGATTTCTCCCTGCTTTTGGAAACTACCCAACTATTTTCATATGGCGCTTAGTAGTAGTTCTCCGCCCCCATGATTGATGTGGTTTGAACACTAACATTGCAGTTCCCTTGTCGTCCAAAGTGATTTCTCAAGATGATCTGTTTCCTCTCAAACTTCAGACATTTTAACTTACACTCTGACAATAGCCAAGGCAGTTCTTATGAAGATCAAGTTAACTCACCATCAAGGGTATGTAAAAAAAAAATTTTCTGGATCCTACTTAGTGTTATTGGATGTTCTTGGACGTGACTGAAGGTCTAAAACGTGTTCTAAGTACAGTCACTAAGGAAAACAAATTCTGTTTATTTAAAGTTAAAGAAGATTTATTTTAAACATTCATTGTTCCTCTATAACATTGTTTAAGCTTCACTCTGACTACATGTATCAAACAAAGGAAGGATTTCAGGCCATTATCCAGATAACAGAAAAATGCCCCTCACTATTTTATTTTTGATTATCTGGATAGTTCAGGTAAAGAGCTTTGTTTTGGTCTGAATGCTTGAGCTATGCCTCAGCTACGGACACCTCCTGAGCAGGTAGGGTGAGTGCCTTTCCCATAGCAATTACGAGTGTTACTGATACCCTCTTATTAGAGTTTTCAGTTAAAATTTAGAGAAAATGGTTCAGTTCCATACAAAAGAGATCAGAAAAGGGAAAAGGATTCACAAAATTCATGTCACGTAAAGATGAAACTGAAATCTGTACAACTGTTGGTAATGGTGGCCTCTGCCTCCATGCGTCATCTGCCCTTGATCACATCTGCCAAATGTACTCCTTCATTTGCAGCACCATCTCAGGGAATGGCAATACCAGTCCCCTATTACTTAGATATTGGGAGAAGTGCTTGACTCCAGTCTTTTCTTCTATATTCATAAAAGACACCACATTCTCTTGCCTTTACGTTCTGTTAATATTTCTAGAATATCTTTGTTTCTCGTCATTCCCACTGTCTACTTTAGTTGAGGCCATTGTCAACTCTTGCTAGAGTATGGGAGGATATCTGCCTGACTTCTCCAGTCACATCTCTAATAGCTGGGACTTTTATCCCCACCTCCCCCTCATACCCTACCCGTCAACAAAGCTGACTATCAGCACTGACCCCTCCCGACCCCTCCACAAGGACATATAGAAAGCTCACTTTGACCACCAACCTTTGTGCATTTGGCTTTGTTTGTTTGGACTACTCTCCCCACCCCACACTGACTACTTCTTATCTTCTATTTGTCCTTCAAGGTGAGGCTCAGTAATTAGCCTTCCTGACCCTTCTTGCCACCAGAGGTTTGATGGGTGTCTCTCCTCTGTGTACTTTCAGTCAAAAGAAAAATTAAAGAAAAAGAAAATCAGACTTATGTTTTAACTAACACAGCTTTTTTTATTCTGTTAAAAATAAATTTTCCAACAGACTTTAAAATCAATGAAAAATAATTTTCATTCCTTTTTTTGACCACACTTTTGTGCCTCAGAGGCCAGGGATGCTGAGATTAACTCAAAGGAGTGAAGCTGCTATTGCCATAACACTTTATTAAGGCAATGTGGTGGATGGAGTGTCATGGCCTGCCTCACACCATATCATTCTTGGGACCACTTGATTAAAAACTTATTTATAAGGAGTATACCGCTCCATAATTTGTTGTCCTTTCCTTCTCAATTTTACAATCCACAATAGAATGTGGATAATTTAACTCATTAGAATATAAGCACTTAGTCCTCTCTGTAAATACCTATCTCTACTATTGTTTTTGTATCAAACAAAAAGCCTCAGGGCTGGTACGTGTTTTATGATTATGACATACGTTAATGCATAAGGCTCACTACAGAACACCATTTTTTTCTTTATAGGGTTTTCTGTCATTACCTCAAATTGTAGTCATTCGGAAATATTTGTGGACTAAAGAGGAGATAAATGAGTTTAGCAAATTTGAATTATTTCACCAAAAGGTAATTCACTTTTCAAAAGCCCCTGCAGGAACACAATAGAAATAAGGTCTAAAAGTCATCAAAATTGAGTATTATACCCTCAGGCACTGCCTGAGTTGTATCCTCTTCCAATCTTGGTAACTCTTAGGTATCTTGTGTTTGTCCAGTCTCTCTGCCTTGCCTTAAAAAGGTATGACATTAGCTCATTCATATTTCTATAAAGGGTTAATCCAACTTTAAATAGAATCCTTCTTTCATTTGCATTTGGAGGTGGAGGAGCCTCAACTAGATAGAATAAGTCTTTGGAGACGGGTATTTGGGAAAGGAGAGCCTCTAAAACCTCTCAAACCTTAATTGTCTACATGTAAGGCTCACTCTATCCCTGAGATTGAAACTGTCATGTACACGAGGTGCTGTATTATGTGACATGTGTTAATATTTTATATTAATCAAATATTTTAGTCAATATAGCTAATATTTATAATAGTAAATTATAATATTTATAATGGAATAAAACAGAATAAAATATACTTACTTATTAAATTATTACTGATTATTTTAAATCTTTTTTTGATTATGAAGGTACTTTAGGATCTTGCAGGATCTCGGGATTCTCATTAACGTAAAACTCTTGCTGATGTGTGACCTAATAAACTTTGATTAGCTAACACAAAAATTGAATTGATTACTTAGTAATTGTACAAATGATACTGATTGCTTTTTGTCTTTTCTATACTGCCTTCTAACAGCTGGTGAAGAGCAATGACCTTGTTTTGTACCTGTGTAACCTTCACTCCTAGACCAGATGATTAGAGTTCATTGAGCTTCTTGGATGTGCACATTAACATTTTTATCATATTTAAGGAGTTTGCAGTCACTATTTCTTCTACTCATTTCTGTCCCCTCCTTCTGGAACTCCCATTTTGCATGTGTTGGTGCACTTAATGCTGCCCCACATTTCTCTGAGGTTCTATTTGGTTTTTTTCATTCTTTTTTCTCCCCGTTCTTCAGGGTGCATAATTTCTAAGGATTTATATATTTAAGTTTACTCATTCTTTATTCTGCCAGTTCAATTCTACTGCTGAGCCCCTCGAGTGGATTTTTCATTTCACTCGATTCTGGAGCTATTTTACTTCTCCACTCCAGAATTTCCATTTTTTTAATACATATATAAAATTTCTATCAATGGATATTCTCTACTCAATGAGTCATTGTCAACATACCTTCCTTTACTTCTTTAAGCATGGCTTCCTTTGGTTCTTTGAACATATTTATAATGGCTAGTTGAAGTCTTTGTTAAATCCCACATCTGGTTGCTCTCACAGCTGGTCTCTGTTGTCTGCTTTTTCCTCCATGTATAAGTCAGACTTTCCTTTTTTCGGCACATCATGCAATTTATTGTTGGAAATTGGACATTTAGGTAATATATCATAGCAAATCTAGGTACTGGTTCTCTAGCCCCTTATTCTAGGCCATGCTATTGTTGTTTGTTTGTTTAAGTTATCAGCTGGATTCCTTTAGTGAAGTCTATCTCCCCCCAGCCCCCATTGTGAAACCTCCAATTTTGCTCCTAAAAGGAGCAGCCTTGAGCAAACTCTGGGATGACAGTGGTTTTGGCAGGGCTGTCTTTGACTGTCTCTTTCCCTGACCACAGCCAGCTGTTAAGCCCCATTAATTGCCAGCTGATTGCTCTATTGTTTTCAACAATGCCCTGGGGTGTAAATTGTGCCACAGATAGATCCAACTAAATTCAAAACCCTTTGTAGGGATAGTTTTTGAGGTAAGTGTTTCAGATTTGTTCTAACCCCAGGAGGGTTCTTCTTAACTGTCCTAACTTTTTTTTAACTTTCACTAGTTTTCTCTGGTAAACTAGCTGGCCTATGGTTTAGCCAGTATCTCTAAGGAATCTACAAGTTTCCTCTTAATTGTTGGGTTTTTTTTTTTTACCACAATGTCCATTATTTTGGGGAATGCTTAAACTTTCCCACCCTCTATTGCAAATGAAGTCAATTCCTTTAGAAGGAGCTTCAGCTGTCCTATGACCAGTCTTTCTCCCTGGGGAAAATCTCTGATCCCCTTGAAGCTCAGGGCAGAGAAAGTGACACCTTGTTTCTGAGTGACTCTGCTTTAGGGTCTGAGCACTCAGCAGGGAGGTAGGGATTGCGTACAGTAGGCTCAGATCTCAGTTTGCCACTCCTGGCCTTGGACCTCTGCATTAAGGACTAGGACAAGGGTGACAGGGCTCCAAAATTTGCTTTTTCCAAGGTAAAGCTTCTGTCCCATGAGTGGAGGCTAGTTGGAAAAACAGAGCCCCCAACTTTTGTCTGTATTTGCCCAGAACTTAGCCTCTACAACATGTAGCTGGGGACAGCAGGAGAAAGGCTAACATTCTTCCCCTCTTAGGAAGATACTGTGGCCCTCTGACTGGGAGCTAAGGGAAGAGAAAGCCCTGTGTTCTTGGCCACACCCATCTGCAGTGCAGTTCCATCACGCCATGCTGGACTGGCAGGGAGAAGGAAGCAGGTAGTAGTTCAAATCCACACATTCTCACTGTTTTTACTGAGTTTTAGTAGGCTTTGTTGAATAAATGTTTTTTTTTTTTTAATTTGCTGTATGCCCTTTGGACCATTTCCAGAAAATTTAAATGGTCGAGGTTTTTAAATTTTTTTTCACCAGTTTCACAAGGGAGTAGGTCCACGAAGCTCTTCTCATTGTCCCACCAGAAGTGGAACTTCCTTGTACATTTGTAGTGCCTTCCTTATTTTTAGTGAATGGACATATCTAGCCCAGATGATTAGACTCAAAATCATAAGCAAATCAGAAACTTGGAATTGGGAAGCCATGAGCCTGCACCAGTTATTAGGAAGGGCAGACGACAAACTACTACATGAAAAATTTTTGTAAGGCAAATAGGACCTGGTCAATTCAAATGGTTTACAACAAACTGAAGTGAATGAACACCATGAAAAAGCAAAGATAGAAGGATAAGTGTTAGAGAATAGCAAAGCCAGTGAGAAGAAGGAAACTATGAGTGCAGGATGGGGACCATGTGGCTGCATTAACGCCAGTTCCATTTCTTGTGTGGTCAGGCTCTACTTTGCTTCCCATCTTTGGAGCCTTGAGATCCTTGTGATCCTGTTATAGTCACACAATATAATCACCATAGCAATAAAAAGACTAAATGAAAGCAAGAATTCTCTATTAATAAAATCTTGGGTTTCGTTTTCTCTGCTCTCTTGTTTATCTCAGCAATACATTGAAGTGGAGTAAAAGCTTAAAAGTCCTAAGAGTAATATAAGCAGAGAAATGCCTATTTTGGATAAAAATGCAGTCCAAATAACCTGGAAAACTTTCTGATAAAGAAAATCTAGAAATGTTAGATAAAATGTAACAAATATACTTGTTTTTTATTATAGTAACATATACATAGCACAAAATTAACCATTTTAAGTGTACAATTCAGTGGCATTAAACATATTCACATTGTCATAAAACCATCATCACCATCCAGCTCCAGAACATTTTCAGCTTCTAAAACTGAAACTTCACACCCATTAAATAATAGCTTTCTTCTATTCCTTCTCCCCAGCCCCTGACAATCACCCTTCAACTTTCTGTCTGTATGAATTTAACTATCCTAGGTACTTCATATTAGTGGCACCATTCAATATTTGTCCTTTTGTGACTGGCTTATTTCACTTAGTGTAATGTCCTCAAGGTCCAGCCATGTTGTAGCATGTATCAGAATTTCCTTCCTTTTTAAGGCTGAATAATATTCCATTGTATGTACGTGCCACAATTTGTTTACCCATTCATTCATTGATGGACACTTGGGTGGCTTTTACCTTTTGGCTATTGTGAATAATACTGGTATGAACATTGACATACAAATATCTGTTCAAATCTCTGCTTTCAATTATTTGGGGTATATACCCAGAAGTGGAATTGCTGGATCATATGGCAATTTTATGTTTAAATTTTTGAGGGACCATCTTACTGTTTTCTGTAGTGGATGCACCATTTTACATTCCTACCAGCAATGCCCAAGAGTTCCAATGTCTCCACGTCTTTATCAACACTTTTTGTCTGTGTTTTTTGGTAATGGTCATCCTAGTGGAAAAATGCTAGAAATATTCTTTCATATCTGAGTACTCAGGAAAATAAGGGAACTCCCTAAGAAGGCATACAAAGAAGGTGAAAGCCAGGGTGGTGGACTACGAAGGGGCTTAGGTTTTTAACTGTCATCAGGGCCTAAGAGACAAACATTGAGACTGTGCATGGTGAGGAACTCACTGAAATGCCTGGATAAAGCCAGGACCATCAAAGATCTACACCTTTGGTGAAAGGAAGGTTTGGGGGCAGGGAGAATCATCTACCAGTTTATGGAGTTGAATAGAGAAAACTTGCCCTTTTTGGCCTAGGCTCTAAGTGAAAAGATCTCCTCTAAGAATTTGTAACCAGAGGTGTGTCCTTAAGCAGACTTTGAATCAAATGATACTCCTGTGTGGTCTAGGAATGCAGCAATTAGTATATTAGCATGAAAGCAGTCGAGTCATCCTGTCTAGGAATGAATGCTCTTGGCAGAAGAAAGCATAAATTCACTCCAGAGACTCACACCCTCAATCCAGTCCTCATAAGGTTTTCGTAAATAAAGTTCTCCCTCCTTTCTAACATAAGCATATAGCCCAAAATTATAAGACACAGGAGAACATAAGCTGTCACGGTCAAGTCATTAAATATAACAAACAGCATATTTATACTCCAAAGTAGACTACAGAATCATCAATAAATAATAACACTAAAATGTTATGGTGTTTAAAGAAAGAAAAATAAAAGAAAGGAATGTGATACTTTCAAAATATGCCAGGCTGATTTGAGAAAAACTTAAATGGAATTTCTACAAAATAAAAAAATAATGTCACTAAAATTAAACAATAAAAGGAGTTGTTAATATACAATAGTAAATACAACAGAGAATAGATTGAATTAACTCAATTATAGTTCAAAGTAATTGCCCTTAATGCAATAGTATATATTTTACATAAAATAGAAGGCACAAAACAGGGAAAAAAGTAATTAAGAGACACAGAGGAAAGAATAACAAAGGCCAATATGCCCGTTGTTGGAGTTTTAAGAAGAAGCAGAGACGATAAAGGAAAGGTAATATTGAAAGATAATGGCTGAGAATTTTCCAGAATAATGGAAGACACAGATTATCAGATGCACAAAATATGCTAAATCACAATCAAGATAAATAAGACTAAATTCATGCCTAAACACAGTATAATTAAGCTAGAGTATTCTACAGATATAAAAATGTTAATAGCAATCCTAAAGAAGAGAATAGATTGCCTAAAATGCAAACAAAAAAAGCCTGAAAGCAGAAGAGAGAGAAATAATAGACTCCAAGTGCTGAAGAATAGAATTGTCGGCTTAGATTTTATAGCCAAAAAATAAAAAAAAATTAAAAAAGGACCTTTTAAGAACAAGAATATAATTAAGACATATTCAAACGAACAACATTGAGAAATTTTTTCACCAAAAGACGTTCACATGGGAAATTCTAAATTCTCCCAGAAAGGAGAGCTGAGGTAAAGGAAGCAATGATGAGCAAATTGGTAAATTTGTGGTTACACTTGTACAAGCAATTATCGTATAAACTATGAGAAGCATAGTGAGTAAATTTGTCCAAGAACTAACTGAATGTGGACAATCATCAAAGTTAAAATATTCTAAGTTATTGTTCAGAAAAAGAAAGTTATTGGTTAACTTTTGACTTTCTTAAGTGTCCACGAGTAAGTAAAAATTTTTAAATAACCATAAAAAAGAGAAACAGAATATATAGCTTCTAAACCAATAAAGCACAGTAAAGAATAAGAAAATATTAATCAATCCAAACAAGATTTAAAAGGGATTTTTGACAGAAAAATCAACACAAATGGAAAACACAAAATGTAATAGTAGTAAAAAAAAATACATGTAATTAAGCTAAATTCAAGATATATCTGTTTAAGAAATAGACTTGAAACACATCACTGAAGTTTAAATGGTAAAAAGGAAAACCTCACACATAAGTTTAAAAAGTCACTGTAGCTTTATTAATTGATATTAAGGCAAGAGGAAGCTGTATTTGTCATATTTTTTGACAGGTGGTGGGTATATGATTTTACCTTTCTAATTTTTTGACATGGCTAAAATATTTCCTAATAATAACAAAAGATGATAAGGGAGATTCAGAGTTAGGAAACAGTCCAAGGGCACCTAGCAGAGCCCCAGCAGCCAATTAACACAATGAGGATTTGGGCTTCTAGGACTGAAAATGTCCCTGATGTGTTTACATAATGATGTGTGTAACATGCTAAGAAAACTGTCCATGCGAGCTGTGAATCAATAACAAAAGAAGCACAAAGGAGTAATTTTGGCAAAGACCAAAACGACTTTTTGCTTTTGTCTCTCTAGGCACTCCGGATTTCACTTCCCTTGAACAAAGGCCATTTCCCATTTTATGGTTAGCTGTTCGGATAACTTTGGGGAAGCCCAGGTAGTCACTGTGGACATTCTTGCCACCTGGAACAAATCTTGAATGAAGAAGCCAGGGCCTTGCTTTGGTGAGCATTTCTAATTTGATGTCACCAGCAAAATGACAGACACACTCATGTACACTCTCGTGCTGTTTCCCGTAAACACTGAGAGATTACAAGGCAAAGTCGGGGCAGCCAGGACAGAGGGGGAAGTGAAGGTGAACAGGGTGCTGAGGGAGAAGAATGCCCAGCTTCTGTCACAGTGATGGGGAGGGGAGAGGTTGGGATTGAGAGGAGGGATAGAGGAGAGAGACAGGGGGGAGGAAGAGGAAGAAGGAAGGGAGCGGGAGAGCAGGGAAGAGGAGTGGGGGGGGGGAGGGCAGGGGAGGAAAGAGCAAGAGCCAGTGTCAGGTTCCCTTAGAAGTCCATGTAGGGTTGCTGCTACCTAATCAAGAATAAGACGGGACTTCTACACTTCACAGAGAACTGGGCAGTAACCTAATCTAAACTCTGCCCGACCAGAATAAATGCACTTAAACAAACAAATCTAGTGCTGATATTCCATTACGCGTGCCTTCTCTAGGGAACATGCCCCATATTGCCCACACACTGGTTTTCTTTATAAGATAGTAATATTATTATTAGCTAAGCAGTCTCTCTCTATATTTATATATATCTCCCTATGGGGTAAGTACTGCTTTTATCCCCATTTTACAGATGGGATAACCAAAGCAGAGAGAGTTTAAGAAATTTGGCTGAGGTCATACGGCTCATAAGAGGTGGGGTGGGGATCCGAAGCTAAGCAATCTGGTTCAGAGCCCATCTCCTAATCTGAATAAAACCACCTCTCCACCTCAGAAAGGCAGATGTGAGAGCAAACTCCTTACAAGCCAGCAGGAAAAAGGCCGTAACCCTGAGATCATTGGCCACTCCCTGGGCAGTGTCAGTGTGGCTTTTATGAGTCCAAGTCATCAAGCTATAGGAGGGGAGGTGGTGGGAGGTGGTGGGTGCACACCCTTTCTGCTCCATGATTTCCCCACTTGCAACTGACGCAGAGCAATAGAAAGGAATAAAATATTGAACCCAAAGAAGGAACTGTGTTTTAAGCCTGGCCCAGCCCTCTGCTGTGTAATCCTGAAGGAGCAGGAAAAAAAAGGTCACATTGAAATGTTTGAAGCTCTTTCCATTCACGTCTCATTTGCTACTCCTCGAAACCACAGGCGGTGGCTATCTCTGCTTTTAATAGCATGGTAAACTCAATTGCAGAGAAGTTTAGTAAATAAGTGAAATGTCACTCTCTGGTGGAACTCTCATTTGGTCCCAATTTTGTGTGATTCCAAGTTCCATTTAGATTCCATCATATCTTACAAAAGTTCCTGTCTCTCTATGGGTCTAAAATTCCTCAATTAAATCATACCAGTTGGCAGCAAGGACCTCTGAAGTGCCAGTTTGCAGACTTTAAGACACTCTTATCTCAGAGCAAGTCCAGCTACTCGCCCAGGACCCATGCGGCTAAAGACCGAACTCTCCTCCCTATGTCACTGCGGAAGGAGAGCACTGTGCTCATCACACACCGTGGCTGTTAATGAAAATTAAAAATTTACATTTCGCTTGAGAGGCTCTCTGCGTAATTGTGCAGGAGCTCTTCTGTCCTGGTTGTTTTTCTTAGATTAAAATTTTTTCCAGCATTCCAAGGGCATACACTCACTCATGCGTAGGGGCCCAGTAATGAGCGGGAGCGCCACTTTGGAGTCAAACTCTGCCAAGTCTAATACTAAAAGTAGGTGAATGAGATTTGACTGCCTCCTAAATTGAATGTCTGTGCAATTACTTGGACCTGAAACAGAGCCCAGAACAAGGTCTGTATAGTAACATTCACTAGGTGTCAGTGTTTGACAAACTGTCTTGCCAGCATCATTAGTGGAATGTTCATTTTGGCACAAATTGTCTATGGAAAATGCAATTAGGAAAAAGTTGTGCAAGTAGCAATTAGAAACTGAATAACCTGCCTTATTTCTTTTATTCAGATTACACTTGGCTACTAAGCTGAAATAAAGCTCTGTTGGAAATAGCGTGCAGACCATCACAGTAGCCTCTGGAATGCATTGTCTACATAGAGAGTGGAAGAGCAGGCAAGGGTTTTCTTTGGTGCTTGCCTGTTTCCTCTTCCTGACAGTTTCTTAGCTTTTTCTGGACCCCGTCCTGTGGCTGCATTGTCTAGACCTCCTTCCTTGGCTGTAGACTAGTACTAAGGCAGGAAGAGGAAAATCCCTTCCAAAGAGTGGCATTTTAACATGAATTCAGCCTTGACAAACATTGAGCTACTCTACAACAGAGAGGCAATGATATCTGCCCCATTTGTGACTGGTAAAGTGCCAAAGAAATTCATTTGTTCATTCATTCAATTCATCAATCTTCAGCAATAGATTGAACACACACAACGTGCCACACAGTTCTAGGTGCAAAAGAAATAATAGTAGACAAAATAGAAAAACATCCCTGACTTTTTAGTAGGAGAAGACAGAAAATAAACAAAAAGTAAAATATATGGGTATGCTGGATAGTCATAAATACTACGGAAGAATAATAAAGAAGGGAAGGAGAGAGAGTCCCCGGTGTAAAAAGTGACTGCAAACTGGTTCAGAGGCAGATGCTGCTGAGTAGCTGCATCATAAGCAAAACCCAAAAGAGGGGAGGGAGTAGCACCCATCTCAGGAAATGGCATCCAGGCAGAGGAATTGGCAAATGCAGGCGCCTGGAGGGATGAGTGCCCCTAGTGGGGTCCAGGAAGAGGCAAGCTCAGTGCAGCTGGAAAGCAGTAGGAAATGGGATCAGAGAAGTACAGGGGAGTGGGTGGTCACGCAATGTGGAGGCCTTTGGGCTGTTGTAAGGATGGGCATTTACTCTGGGAACCATTGGAGCATTCTGAGCAGAGGCATGAACATGACCTGACATAAGTGTAAAGGATGACTTTGTTAAGGACATTCTCTAGGGGTGTGAAGGGAGAAACAGAGAGCAGTTAGGAAGTTATTATAATAGTTCAGCTGAGGTGGTGAAATTGAGGCACTAAGAAATGAAAAGATTTGGGATATATTTGAATGTATAACTTAAAAGGACTTGCCAGTGGACTGTTTCTGAGATTTGGGAAAAGGGAGGAGTCAGGAATAATTCAAAAGATTTTGACTTGAGCAACTGGTATTGCCATTTCCTGAGATGGAAGAGACTTGGGGGGTTGGGGGGACATTGTAGCAGGGGGAAGATTGCAGTTTAGCTTTGGACTTGCCAATTTTTATATGACTCTTAGATGTCCAAAAGAATATAGTGAGTAGGCAATTTGATATACAGTTGTAGAGCTCAGGGAAATGGTCTGGGATGGGGATACAAATCTGGGAATTGTCAGTGTATGGGTGGATTCTAAAGCCCAGAGATGGAACACAATTACCAATAAAGGGAGTGGAACCAAAGAAGAGATGAGGTGCAAGGACTGAGTCCTGGGACACTGCCATTTAGAGGTTGGGCAATAGGAAGGAACCAGCAAAAGAAACTGAGAACAAATGGTCAGAGAAGCAGGAGCAAGATGTGGAATATGTGGTGGTCTCGAAACCCAGGGAAAAGAGTGCCCAGGGAGGAGGGAGGGATCAACTGTGGATAAAGAAGCAGGAATTAACCAAAGGGCTGGAGGGGGTAAGTAAAGAAAAAGGTATTTCTTGACCCTGAGTTAGGAATCTTCTAGTACAGCCCTTTCACCATGCTTAGAGTCAATGTAAGTTAGCTATGTGAGACACTGCTAACATTTAGAAAGTAAAATATGATTTTTATTTTACTTAATGTTGCTTCCCTCCTGACTGTACAACTTCAGCTACCTTTACCCTTTGCCTTAGCCATTCTTACATGTTCATGCCCAGTGTGCACACAAATACACAGTTATTTCTGGGAGTCCAAGGGTTGGTTCACATGTGCTTCTGAGCAAGCCGTTGGTCACCACAGGATGCCCCTCTTCTGTCTTCCATAGGGGTGTCTGTTGCTATTACACCCAGCCTCATGGACGAGCCTTTAATGTGTTACGAGTCCTCAAGGTATTAAACACTAAACTTGATACATCAGGAGGGAGGTATAATATTACTATGATAATATCTCAATTGATTATTAATTCATGACACTGTTACTTCTCCAAAAATATGCTAAGGCTAAGCCAAAATGTTTTGTTTTCCTTCTTCCTCTTTTTCTTTTCTTTGTAATGTGGGCAAGTTTTGTGTAAATAATCTGAAAAGATTGTGGTAAAGATATAAGCAATTTAATTCAGTTAAAAATAAATATGCTACTGGAGCATTGAAAGAGCTCCCAATGGTCAAAATGGAACAATTGGAGCAAGAAAATAAATGACAATAGTACTGAATACTAACCCGTAGAGTAAAATAAATATCCGTGAGTCTATACTAACGTAAATCAACAACTGAATAAATATGTCTATGCTGTTGCTTTTGTGTTATATATATAGAGAAAAAACTCTATTTCTTGCCCTTTTCATTGAACATTTTGTTTGGAAGATCTAACTATATAGATATAATTATTTGGCCCACCCATTTCTAATTTATACACAGTATTTCACTAGTTTACTTATTCCTTATCTTTTTAGAGATAAACACCTAGGTTTCCTTGATCTTCCCACTAACACTAATCATGCTGTACAAACATCCTTGAAAATAACTGTCATTAAAGAACTATATGAGAATATTTCTCTGGAATATGTATATAACAGTAGGATCTTCTAGGTCATAGAACAAATGCATACTTAATGCCACTAAGCAATTCCAAATTGCTTTCCAGAATGAGTATACCAGGTTATAGTTTCTCATGCAGCATACAAGCTTCCTATCTCTTCACATTTTTGTCAATACATGATGGTATCCACCTGTCCAATTTTTGCAGTTCTGATGGGTGTTGTATTATTTTCCATTGCTGCTATAATAAATTACCAGAAATTTAGTGGTTTAAAATAACTCAAATTTATTATCTTACAATTCTGAAGGTCAGAAGTTCAATATCAGTCTCCTTGGGCTAAAATAAAGGTGTCAGCAGGGATCCATTCCTTTCTGGAGGCTCCAGGGGAGTATCTGTTTCTTTGCCTTTTCCAATTTCTGAAAGCTGCCTCTATTCCTTGGATCATGGGCCCTTCGTCGTTTTCAAAGCCAGCAAGGTATCATTTACAAATCTTGCTTTCACTCTAACCTGCGGCTATTCTCTTATAAAGACTCTTATATTTACATTGGGCCCACCCAGATAATTCAGAATAATTTCCCCATCTCAAGATCTTTAACTTAATCACATCTGCAGAGTCCCTTTGCCATATAAGGTAACATATTCATAGGTTCCTAGGATTAAGATGTATATATCTCTGTGGGGCCATTATTCTGGGGGGTGGTTATTCTGCCTACCACAGATGTTACCTTTGAGATAATGGTAAAAATATATATGTAAGGGTCATATTCCACATCAAATCTCTATGAGCTTTTTCTTTCACTCACACACTGCACTGTCACAAGACCCTCATTTGCTATATGATAAGGACATTGGAGAGCATGTAGAGAAAGGACTTATACAAGGATACTGATTCTTCAAACTCATATAAGTCAGAACCAGTTTCTAAATAAGTCTGCAAGTTCCTAAACAACGGACAGGTGGATAGTGAAACAGATATGAATGTACCTTCGTCCAGCTTTGAAGACACAAATTTAACTGAGAAGACTCTTATCTGCTGAGTCTTCAAATTCAGTGTTATGGAGCAGACTTATAAAATGTACAAGTATTACACAAATATACAAGTATTTGCTATGTTTCATCCCTGAAAACAAAATTGTTCTTCTAAATATGTATGCATAACTTTACATTACTGCCTACTTCAAAGGTCCAGGTCAGAACCTGGGAAAGAAAATAGCCTAGAGCATCAGTCTTCAATTGTTTTTCTTTTTTTTTTTCTTTAGAGCAATGAAGTCTTTTTGATACAAAATCTAAAATTAGCAGGCTTAAAACCAAGCTGTCTGGTTGAAACAGGAGGGAGACCCAAGAACCAGGCCCACACATCCTCGTTTTCCTATGGAGGAGCCCTAGTGACATCTCTGGAGGGTCCTAGGCTTTGAGAATTATAGCTTGACTAGTTATCCTGGGGGTAGTCTAGAGGATAAACTACCAAAACAAAGTGAAATATAGACATTTTTGCGTGTGCAATGAACTTATTTGGGAAGAAAGAGGCTTATTAGGATTTGTCAGTGAGAGAAGAGCATCCTGCTTAGAATAGAGAATCTGGAAGAGATGTCACATGAAGTATTAACCAAAGTATAGACAGGTTTAATTTTCCAGTAGGGAGAAGTATGCAATTAGAAACACCTTTATAACTGGCTTGTATGGGTATAGTGGGTGAATTTGGAGGGTAAGCTCCATATTACCTGTTTTGGATAATATGTTGTGAGATGGAGCAATTAGAAATATTAAATACAAAGTTCTAATGAATGTGTTAAAATGTATGGGATAGCCAATCAGACTCCCAGCATAAGGAAATGTACAATATCTCTGTCATTTTAATCACTTTTCAGCCTCCTGTTGGTAATGCTCTAAGTTCCCACCCCCCACTCTCTAAATCCTCCCTCCCATCTCATTGTTCCTACAGTTCACTGATCACTGTTCCACCCCAACAAACCCATACCCAAATGCGTGCTCTGCCATGCACAGCATCTCTGTTATCTGTCTGGTGTTCCATCCAAGCAGAGTTCAAATACATTTTACGGCCTTTTCTCTCAAGGCTATTTTTAATATCCATGAAGCCATAATATTTACATGGTCTTCTTAATTTAACCTGCTAGTTCTTCATTAGTGAAAATAACAAGGTGTTGGCAACATTTCTAATCTCTTGATTGAGTTGATGGATTATTTTCTATTTTAAGCACTCAATTAGAAACATTTCTTAGACAATTTAGCATTTTTTAAAAAACATCATTAACACACTCTCACCTTCATTTTTTGGTCATTGCCTTATTTCTATCTTTCAAAGGGGTTCTGTTCCTTTTTTAAAAAAAAAAACGACTCTACAAATGTTGAAATTTAACCAATAAGCCTTGATTGTAATTTGATTTGGCTTTGCTTACCTTTAATGCCATAAATTGACTTAAATCTTTGGCTGTAGTGGGACAATCCACATAATTGGCTGCTGATATGGAAATCAGAATGTGAGTTAGCCAGGTCCAGCCCTACAAACTGGATTAGAGAATGAAATGATTGAAAGGTTGGCTTGAGAACACTGCAACGCAGCCAGAGCATCACTCATGTGGAACAGACCGGATCTGTAATCTGGAACTCCAGGTTGGTGGTTTGGCTGCTAGAAGCAGCTCACAAGAGGTGAGAACACTCATTTAACCCTTCCTTTCACAACCCAGGAAGCTAGGATTTATGAAGTCTTGAACAAGAAAACAAGAACACGATGAACTGAGAGCCTGGATTCTGATTCCGTGTAAACATCCCCAGATGAACTGGAAATGCTGTAGTCATGTCTATTGAAAAGCCAAAAGTCATCACTTTGCATCATATTAGGTAGGCTGTTCAATATTTTGTCATGACCTGGACGTGAATAGAAGTAAAATGTGTATGTATTAGTCTGGGTTCTCAAGAGAAACAGAACCAATTGTGTGTGTGTGTGTATGTGTACAGATAGATAGATATTTTAAGGAATTGACTCACATGATTGTGGGACCTGGCAAGTCCAAATTTTGCAGAGCAGACTGGCAGGCTAGAGACCCAGGGAAGAGTTGTTGTTGCCATCTTGAGTGCAAAAGCAGACTGAAGGCAGAATTCCTTTTCCCTGGGGTACTTCAGCCTATTGTGTTAAGACCTTCAACTGATTGGATGAGGCCCACCCACATTATAAGAGGTAATCTGCTTTATTATGTCTACTGATTTAAATGTTAGTCCATCTAAAAAACAAAAATACACCCACAGCAACATCTAGACTGGTGTTTACCAAATATCTGGGTCCTATAACCTAGACAAGTTAACACACAAAATTAACCATCACAGCACAATAACTTTTATTCTAGTTCCTTTATTTATTCATTTAATAATATTTTCTGAGCCCCTATCCTGTGCTAGGTACTCTCCTAGACAGTCAAGATGCAGAAGAGAACAAGACTGACTGGGTCTTTTTTCTCATGGAGCTTACAGCCCAGTTAGGAATGTGAACAAGAAAAAACACAACAGGACATTGAATAAGGCTTTGCCTACTGCTTAGGAATGTTGGCTGAAGTCAGAGAAAAATAGTAGATAATTATCCTGATATTCCAAAGACAAGTGCTTGGTTTTTGCGTGTGTAAGTATGCACATAATATATAGTATAAAAAATCATTTACTTCAAAGTTGACTAACAAACTCAAATGTTTCAGAATGGCCTAAATTCCATCATTAAGATATTTCTATTCAAACTGCTGTACAGGTCTAGGTATAGCATTATCTGTTTAGCTAAATTTTTGCCAATGTTCTGGGAAGCCATAAATGTTTTATAGAACATTGCTTGTCCTATAAATAAACAATGGCCAAAAGACTATCATTCCATTTGGATCTAATGTGTTTTTCTGTGGAGATATAGTGAGGCCCAAGAGCCTAAATGGATAATGGTCTTATGTAAAATGCCTGGGAAGCCATTTTGTGGGCATTTTCATTTTGCCCACTCTGCCTTCTATGTGGAGTATGTCTTAGTGGTGTAGGCAGTGGTGCTAATCAGCTTTCCAAAAAGGAGGCAGACTTCTCAAGAACGAAGAAGATTAATTCAAGTTAGTAAGATTCTAGAGGTTAAGGAAAGCAGCTCTGAGTTCAAATTTTTTATGTGACTTATCTGAGGTCACATAGCTCAAATATGACATGAGCTATGTGACCTCAGGTAAATGGCTTTACTTCTCTGTAATTCAGTTTCTTAATTTTGTAAATTAGAGACAATATGATGCCCATCTCTTTGGATTACTGTGAGTGAATAAAATAATATGCATTAAAATGCAAATTTAGTATTATCTTCCATTGTTATTTAAAATTTATTTAGTAGGGTAATATTTCCTTTGATAATATCTGTTTCTAAATGGACCTCATTTAAAAAAAATCCTTTGGTCACTTTAACCATATTCTAACAAGTTTTAATTATGATATTAGGATATATAGTCCCAAAGAAAGTTATCAAAACTGTGCTTGATCTATGTTCAAATCCACCCCTCTGCCCAGCTGGGAGTGGCAGCTCTCTCTTTTTTTACCTAGGATTTCATCTCCCTCAGCATGCTTTCTGTGTTTTCTGACCTTTTCAGGGTCCATCCTTGAAAGAGAGCTAGGAAAAAAGGGAAGTCTTACATTGTGAGTGAAGTTGTTATCTATGTCATTGGAGCCAGTTGTACAACTGCTATCACTACCCCAGATCAGGTAGGTGTTCTTAGCTTGGAGGCTGAGGCACACTTCCTGAAATGACATAAATTATTTTATGTGAATATGTGTGTTCTTAGGGAGGCCTGCATCTATAATTTTCATTCAGTCCCAGAAAAAAAAAAAAACATAAAAAACACTGCTCTACACGTCATTTTGGGAAAGGCAGTCTAACCATCCCTCCTTGTCCCTGTGGTAAAGGGCAATTCAAGAGAGGAAAGACCTCAAAGGAGATGCTTATCTTCTTAGCAATGAGGCATGTGAGAAAAGTAAGGCGATGTGAATGCATCTGAGCCTGAATTTGTGAAACAGATTATAAAGTTTACAAATATCTAACTCATATAGTGACAATAAAAGCAGAAATGATAACAACTAAGAAAATAGTTATGTGTTGAGCATCTCTTTGTAGCTGGCACTAAGTGTTTCCTATGCGTGTTAAAGGGACCCAACAAATAGTAGATACTTCATATGGGGTAATTCCTGCCTCTCTTTATCTCTCTCATCCTCACGTGTTCTTCCTGCTATTTTAGGATCATTCCTTCATCTGACTGATCATCCTCAGCTTCCTAAGATCTTTCTTCCAGTTTTCTCCCTAAGCTTTAGTGCCTAAGTGGCGTAGGCCGTAGTACTAATCACCTTTCCAAAAGGGAGGCAGACTTCTCAAGAACGAAGAAGATTAATTCAAGTTAGTAAGATTCTAGAGGTTAAGGAAACCATCTCTGAATTCAAATTTCTTATGTGACTTACCTGAGGCAGAATATGGTTTTTTAGCAGAAATTCATCAATGGGAAAACTCTTTACTTGCCCAAATATATTTGCACTCATAAGCACGGGATAGATGTCCAAAAGCTGAAGTAATTTATTTTGTATAGCTCTACTCCTCAGGATTCTTTTCCTTTTGCTTTTTCTTTTATTTTTCCCTTTTAAAAAACAAAAACAAAACCAGATGAGGACCTACTTAAAGTATTTCTCCTTTTATCATAAAGATCATATAACAGTATTAAAAATACTTGAAAATTATGGAAATGTTACTTACAATTGTTCCTCCTTAACAAAATGTGTGTGTGTTCTTCTCTAGTAGCCATGTATAAATAGATGTTCATCTCCTGGCATCATGGTAATCAGTGTGCATGTGCTCATCCTTGTTGCTGTGTAGTCTTCATTACTATCCTTATAATGGCTGCCTAATATCTCATGGGGTACATAATTTTTCCTATTGTTCACTATTCTGCATCTTTAATTTTTATCCTGTTACCACAAAAATCCATTTTATGCTTCTTTGTTTAAATTAATGTCTTTTAGACTCAATTCACAGAAATGACAATACTGTGAATTTTTCCTATAGGAATGTTTTCTCTAAGCCATCATCAGAAAGCTCAAGTTTCTCAATATTATGGTCTACTTCAGTAGACCAGATACATCTGCTGTGTTCATTAAGCTAAATATATCAAACCTGTACCATCAGGACGCACTATTTTAAGGCCGATGACCCCATGAAACAGACAAGAGCCATACTGGGACTGCTGAAGAGGCTGAGGAAAGTGGCCACTTCTAATTCGGGAGACTCTCAGAAATACTGAGGAGCTTCTCTCTTAGGCTTATAGGTGAGGATGTGTGAGGGAAGCCAGGAGGACAGGGGGCAGATAGAGGTGGACAACAGTCTTATCTGTCTTTCCTTCCTGGCTCAGGCTTCATGGAAAGTTTTCTGAAGGAATTGAAAATGTGTGTATCTTAGGGAAAATAGCCATAGCGTGTTTATAAAAGATCACTCTGGTAAGCTCTTGGCAAGCCTGAAGGATCATAGCTGTCATCTTTGCCTATCCTTCATAGTCTGGAGAAAATGAATGATGATAAAGTTACTCATCTACAAGAGTTCATTTTTCTCCATAAACACAGCTGTGTCGTGTGTTAGCAAACTCAATATGTGAAAATTTGGATTGACTGAAAAATAAACTGAAGATGATCATTTGCATGATAAAGGAATTCTGTGCTGTATAAAAGATTCATCATGGAATTATTTTGAATAGTGAGGTCCCTTAATGATCCCACAATACAATTCTGTTTATAAGGATGTGATTAGCAGACAACTTCTAAGGCCTCATCAATTGCATACAGAAAGGTAAAACACTGACAGTTCTCCTTTCGCTTTTGAGAAGGATTCTGTTTGTTTTTCCAAAGACAGATCAGTTTTAAGTTATTATTTTATCATTTAGATTAGTTAATCTAAATTTGAGCTTATATTTAAGCCAATTTCCCCCTTCAGTTGACTCTTTAGAATAAGAAAATAATTTCTATTATTGCAATCCTAGTCAAAATAATTTTGCCTAAATGATCACTTAATTCTAGGAAATGATAATAAAGATATGAGTAAGGATATGGTTTGTAATCACATCCCATGTTTCCAACATCAGATTGCATCTAAAGGAATAATTCATACTCTATCATGGAATGGAGAGTAGTGGAGTAGAAAGTGGACTCCAGTGTCAGAAAGACTTGAAGGATTTTGCTTTATAGTATGCATGTATATTCCACATTCCACAGGTCAGCTTATGTATATGTAATTATTTTCCAGACTAATAAGTGAATTTAAACCTGGCAAAAGTCAGGAGACAGAAGCAGGTAATGATCAGTAGAAGGGAACAGACAAACATTCACATCCTCACCTCACAATGTGGCCAAAGGGGCAGAGGGAGGGTTAATCAAGAGATATTGTTAAACATTGCTAGAACAAAAATAATTATCACTTAAATCTCCAAAAGGTAAAGGAAAAGTAGAATAGCTAAAAATAATAATATACTTATCAAAAATTGAAAGAAAAAGAGAGAAATGGGGGTTTAACATAAGTGAACTAAATTCTTACCTTATATAGTGGAGGAGTCATCAAGATATAATGTCTAAATTTGTGAAATCAAGAAAATGGCATCATGAAATAGCATCACATTTAAACTTGCCAATGAAACTACTAGAAGAACTAAAATAGAAGTGGCTAAAAGTGATTCTTTCGAGAAGCAGAAATGGAGAGAGAAAGGATGGTGTGCAGAATGCTGCTTTCCAGCAACTTTCAGCCCTTTACTTTTGGACTTGTTTTTTATACCATATACCTATTTTACTTTGATTTTAACAAAACCATCTGCATATATACAGACAGGCACACGTTCACACCAGAATCTTCAATGACTTGCATTATCTTGACACAAAAAAATTCAAACTTCTTAGAATGATCAAAGGTCCATCTCTGATCTAGACATAATCTAGGTTCTAGACGAGAGCCTAATCTCATCATAGCTCATTGCAACCTCGAACTCTTGGACTCAAGTGATCCTTCTGCCTCAGCCTCCTGAGTAGCTGGGATTACAGGCACAGGCCACTGTGCCGGGCTAATTTTTTCTATTTTTAGCAGAAGACAGGGTCTCATTCTTGCTCAGGCTGGTCTCGAACTCCTGAGCTCAAGTGATCCTCCTGCCTCGGCCTCCCAGAGTGCTAGGATTATAGGCGTGAGCCACTGCACCTGACCATTCACCTAGCTCCAGTGAGAATGGCTTTTATCAAAAAGTCCCAAAACAATAGATGCTGGCATGGATGTGGAGAGAAAGGAACACTTACACACTGTTGGTGGGACTGCAAACTAGTACAACCTCTATGGAAAGTACTCTGGAGATATCTCAAAGAACTTAAAGTAGATCTACTATTTGATCCAGCAATCCCACTACTGGGTATTTACCCAAAGGAGAAAAAGACATTTTATAAAAAAGACACTTGCACTTGAATGTTTATAGCACCACAATTCATTATCGCAAAGACGTGGAAACAACCCAAGTGCCCATCAATGCATGAGTGGATCAATAAAATGTGGTATGTGTATACCATGGAGTATTATTCAGCCTTAAAAAAAATGGTGAACAAATACCTTTTGTAACAACTTGAATGGAACTGGAGACCATACTTTTAAGTGAAGTATCACAAGAATGGAAGAACAAAAACCACATGTACTCACTATTAAATTGAAACTTACAGATCAACATTCATGTGCACATATGGTAGTAAAATTCAACGGAAATCAAGCAGGTGGGAGGGGGGAGGAGGGGATGGGTAAATTCACACCTAACGGGTACAATGCACACTATATGGGTGATGGGCACACATAACTTGGACTCAAACTGTACAAAACCAATTCATGTAACCAAAACGTTTGTACCCCCATAATATTCTGAAAATTTTTTTAAAAAGAGCCTAATCTCTTTCAACAGTTTCCATTGTCTGCCTGCGATCCAATTTACAGCTCCTTCAGACTTGTCTTTTTCTCTTGCCCCACAATATACCTGCATGGTCTTCTGCCTGTTATTTGTCCATTTGCCCCTCCATCCATCTCCTGCCTTTTCCCAACTCTGCAAATATATTCTTTAGACTCCCTGGCCTGGGCAGTGCAAGGCAGGGATGAAAAACTGTCATGTGGGAGGAAGACAGAAATCAGGGAACTTCCCCAATCTCCGCCACAGGCAGCTTCCCTGGCAGTGCTGTGTGTGTTCCCTCTGGCCCCAGCTCCCAGTTGAGCAGACTTCTTTATAGCTCTCTTCCTACCTGGCAGCCCCAGACTCCCTGCTCCTTCCAGGCATGACCACCCCTTCTTTTTCTCTCTCCAACCCTAGGGAGTTGAGTGGTTTCCTGGAGTCATGAATCTCTGAATTCCTTCACCTTTTGCTATTTACTCTATCAACTCTTCTAGCACCTTTGCAGCTTATATTCCTCACCTTGAATTACAGAGTGGGTTCTGTTTCCCTGACTGGACCCTAACTGATAGAGTTGCTTAACTTTATTTGTCTATAAAGACCAAGGTCTGGGGTTACCTCCTTCAGGAAGCCTCCTGTCCGGGTTAGCAGCTCCTCGTCTGCCACCTAGTGCCCTCTGTGATCAGCAGTCTTGATTTCACACTGCACTGCACTTGTTCCTTTGGTTCTGTCTCCCCAGAAGAATGTGAATTTTTCAAGGACAGAGCCCCTGTCATATTTGACTTGTATCTTTTATATGGAACACTGACTGGGTCCAGTGAGCATCCAGTAAATATTTATCGAATGATATTAAAAATGTGAAAATTTTTCTTTTGAAATTGACAGGAGAGTTGACCTTCTAAACATACACATTTGGCAGTCCTTAGCTGGAGTCCTAAGGCAGTTCTTACGAATGTCTGTTGCGGTGCTCTCCAAACAGAACTGCACCTTCCACCTACATCAATGCCTTTAAGATGTCTTCCACCATGACACCCAGTAAAATTTTCACTTTATGTAGAGACTCAGTATTTAATAAGAGCATTTTAAATTAAGCTTTTGATTTGATGATATGGCATTTGAAGATCTGGCACTTTCTGGTCTATTCTTCTCAACTCTGCTTTGTTCTATTTCATGTAAAAAATACTAGCTGCAGCCCACTAAATTAATTTCATGAAAATCTAGTAGTTCACAAATTTTCAGTTGAAAAGCCTACCTTAGGTGGTAGAGATGGGTTTTATTTACACAGGATATCTTCAATGATGCAGAAAACTTGACTCTGCTATCCTTTTTAAATTGTTCCCTCAAATATATTATAGATGCCTGAAGTCCCACTGTGGAATTTTAGTTGCCTTATGTTAAAGATTCAATATCTATTAATAACAATAATTATAATTCTCCTTAAAGTGTACATTTTAAACTATTATCAAACACATTGAAATATATATAAATGAGTTTTAGATCATTCCAAGTGTAAGATTTGATGAATAGAGAGGAATACTGAACACCTGAAGAGAAAGAGGAAAGGTTTCCTAATTTGGATACACATACACAAAAAAAATTAAAGGTTCAGACTGAGGACAACCTCTCCACTTAATCATTTTACCTCAAGTGTTTGCATAGTTTATATATTTGATATTCTGATTAAAAGGAACTCATGTACCTCTCTATTGACCTAAATACTTAAGAAGCTGATTTTTGATTAATTGAACTCTATCTTGTAAAAAGTTTGAAAATGTTCATAATCTTGACTTCAATGTTGTAAAGAACAGGCTGCAAAAGAAATCAAAATATTATGGTCTCATTGACGAAATATTTTGGACCAGGCTTGCCATAAGTATAACCTCAGTAGATATACAGGGCACTAATTGATTGCTCTTTACTGATATAAAAGTATTGTTTCTCTTATTAGATATTCATGCACAGATACAAAATAATTTTTTCCAAGGTGAGTAACAAAGACCATCACTGAGCCCTCTGTGAACAATTTCACATCTGAAATGTATAACCAAGGTCAGGAACAAAAACACATAATAGATAGCTCAGGGTCAAAGTTTACATCCTGAACAACGAGGTAGATGTGATCCAAAGCAAAGGAAATGTTGCATTTTTTTCTTTTACTTCAGCTTTTAGAGACTACCAACTTAGGGTTCGATTGATGGGATGGGGGGCAGATGAGAACTTTATATATGATTTATTCATTTGGTATAGTTTGTTTTTTTTTTAAATAGGTATATGTACCTCTACCAAGCTATGGTTTGGTATTATTGTAAGACCTTGTTTGTGGTCCATGGCAGAGCAGAAAAAATAAATTTTATTGGGCCAGGCAAAAACAACACTATGAAAACCAGAGTTTTGTTCTGGCCTGTATGTGTACATCCCTTGTATTTTCTGGGGGTAGTCTATTAAGAGGGAACAGAGGAGAGAGAAAGGAATACTGACAAGAATGAGAGAGAAGAAAAGGGAGAGCACACATGAACATATATTTATAAGGTTAAATGTCTTTCTTTTGGGAGTCCAGACCTTACAAAAAATACACGGCATTACATTTCAGACCAGATCCTATTCAGAGCCTAGATTTCTTGCTGATAATTAGTTTTTCCTTAAAAGGGATACTGTTAGGGTTAATTGTGTCCCTTACAAATTTATATGTTGCTGTCCTAACCCCCCCACCCCAACCCTGTACCTCAGAATGTTATCTTATTTGGAAATAAGATCATTGCAGATGTAATTGGTTAAGATGAGGTCACACTGGGGTAGGGTGGGCTTCTAATCCAATATGACTGGTGTCCTTATAAAAAGGGGACATTTAGACACAGAAACAGACACATACAGAGGGGAGATGATGTGAGTAACACAGGGAGAAGACGGCCATCTACAAGTCAAGAAGAGAAACCTGGAACAGATCCTTCATCACAGTCCTCACAAGGAACCAACACCACTGATGTCTTCAGACTTCTAGCCTCCAGAACTGTGAGATGGTAAGTTTCTGTTGTTGAAGTCACCTAGTTTTCTTTACTTTATTAAGGCAGCCCTAGAAAACTGAAACAGATACTACAACAGATTTTCATTCACTCACTCAATATTTGCATGGGCTCTCACACACTAAGCACTGCACTAAGACAGGGATAGAATGATGGGATGCCTCTGTCTCTGCCCGCAAGGCACTCCTGACCACAGTTTAGTGGTCAAAAGCAGTAGAACATTTCTTTTTACTGTTAGGCAGGGACCAAATCTGCAGGTAGCAGATACAGGCCAGGAGGGTGGTTCCTAGGGGCAGAGAAGCCAGGGAAGGGACTGCAGGAAAACACAGCTAACAACTGCAAAGAAAGAGCAGAAACTTGAGGTTTTGAGGCATACACACCTGTGGGGCTGCAACTTTGTTATAAGAACACCTGTCAATCATGTATATCAGTCATCCGGTAACATCCCACACCTCCTGTAAGCCCTCCCCTGACCAGGCCAGTGAAAGGAAACCACCTGGGAGTCCTCAACATCTTTCTCCACTCGTGGACACTGACCTATTCCTCTCCAGAACATACTCTTGCTTTGTATAGCTCCCTTCTTTTCTGCAGTAAAAGCTGTTTGTGTGGAATTGCTTCCTGTCTGTGGTCACTGCATCACACCAGCCCTGCTTGTGAATTTTCTAAGCGAGGAGTCAAAGAACCAGGACAACAGTCCGCCAAGAGGCCAGACCTGACATTACCACCCTATTTGAGGGGAAAGCTGAGGGTGAATGTCATTGTCCCACTTGTAAAGGTAAAGAACAAAAGAAGGGAGGCGAAGTGACTTTCTAAGTAGAACATCACAAAAGTGTATTGAACTTTTTCCACTTCATTTGCCAAGGAACAAATGGTTTCAGTAGTAAGTTAAGGCTAAGGGAGGATGGGAATGGAAAGTCTCTTCTTTAGGGGTCTTCTTTAGGGGTTGGGGTAATACCCAACCCCTCTTCTTGGAGGGGTTGGGTATTACATAGTGTGTGAAATGTTGACATCTAGACAGTTGTCTCACTCTGCCATTCCAATTCTTCACCCTTATTTGTATATATTTTCTTTTCTTCCATCTATTGGTAGTATGTTTGTGAGATGCTGTGTATGGTGGGCTCAACAAGTCATAGCAATATTCCTCAGAGCGATGAAGAGCAAAGGAGATAAGAACAAAAGTGAATTGCATCAACATGAAAAAGGTTGAATTAGGATGACTACTAAGTGTATTCTAGGTGCAGAGAACCTATCAAATTGAAGTATTTCTTTAGCAGAAATGTTTGTTATATGTCAGTCAGTAATTGGGTTATTTGCCATTTTTACTCTCAGCTGTGAGAAAGAGTCGGAAGTGTTTGAAATGACACTATCTCTGCATGGCTGTCTATAATTATATATGCTGTCTGACAATTTTACTAGGTTTTACAATATGATTCCCATGAAATCACATACAAGATTCATATTCAAAAGAGGTTTTTGCTGTGCACAAATTGACCCTGCAGGATCTTAAATCTGAAAATGTGGGTTACAGTATAGGCTCCAAAAACTATCACTCTGCCTTATTGGAAGAGTATGCTAACATAAGTGACACTGTGTTTGATAGTAGCATTGGGAAAGCAATTTGATTTTTGTGTCTTTCAAGTACCCTTTTTCTTTCCGTAGAACATATCAAATACTTATTTATCCATTAGAGGGCAGTGTTTCACAAATTTTAATTCTGTCCTCACCTGAAAATTTTGAATGGTCAGTTTCCTGAGGATAGTTTTTTTAAAGCCTTAGGAAATCACCATTATTTTAATAACTGCTTAACCTGGATTTTTGGAGACACTATATATTAAGTCTTCGTATAGAATGTAAATCCCAAGAACACATTGGATATATTTGTTCATTTATATGGCATTTGTGATAAGTGCCACAAATGTACAAAATATTTGTAGCATCAAAATGACACTGATAAGGCTATGTAACAAAATGTTAGTACTTCAAATTATTTATTAGGCTTCAGAAACTCTTTCTGATCTTCAGATTTTTCACTGAAAAAATCCATTTCCTTATACTTCTCTATATTCTGGTCACAGAGAGAGCTAACTACAACTCTTTGTAGTACAGTATTATCAAACCAAAGAAACCTAATGCATAAAGAAAGTTCTAGAAGGAAACACACTGGCTGAGGCAGTGATTATTTCTGGACAGGAAGTATTTTTGAGGAAAGTTGAAGGAAAACTTTCACTATTAACTTTCTGTATTGATTTAGTTTGAATTTGATATAAGAATAATATTACATATTATGTGTTTTTTATAAAATGATAGACCGGGTAGTACCTTCCATTTCAAAAATGTTATTACTTGAGATGAAATTTATAGCTCTCTTTCCATTCCAAAGAAATTATTATAAAAATATTTTTGAGGGAAACATTCTATATACAATCACAGATATTGGATTTAGAAGCAGAAGACTGAGAATAAAGTAAATGTTGGCATTTGAGAATTTTTATAATATTGGTATTGTTAGTTAGTTTGGGAGATTTTACAATTTGAAGATAGTAAGTCTTCCGTGAAAAGAGATTTTCACCATCCCCTAGTTCTACACAAAGTATAGAATTAAGAATAAATTTAAAAATTGAAATTGAAAATTATTTAAAATTAAGAAAAAAGCTTATAACGTAAAATTGAAAATAATAACTTAAATGCACAATCTTTGACTTGTTTTTACTCTTAGTAGAAGCTCATATGCAGATAGCTATTGAGTACTCATTCTAGATTGCCTATTAAAAAGGAATGTCAACTGGGACAATGATTCCTTCTTGCAAAGTCCTTAATTCCATGATGTAAAGTCAAAGCACAGATCCTGTCTACTCCAGTGTCTTTCCACATTTTTACTCATGCCCATGACTAACTTAGGTTTTGATTAGGCTTTAGGAGGTATAGTGATAGGCAAATCTAACCATCTGATATTTCTGCTTCCCAGATTCTATTCATGAACTCCAGAGCTGGAGGGTATATGTTAATGACTGGGAGTAAAGTGGGTACTATGCAGCTTATCCTTTCTGAGAAGTTTCATTTTCTAATGGAATGATTTGGTCTTCCGGAATTCTATGTCTGAAAGAGGTCTGAAAGAGCAAGTTTCTTTCTCTGGTCAAAGACTTCTGCTACTTGCAGTGTCTACAAATGGTAGCCTGGGTTACTTACAAGAAATGAATAAATAGAATAGGATTCTTTTTCATATTTGCATAGTCATCCAACAAAATTAACTTCACTCTCAACTCTTTTGTCTCAAATCTATGAGTAATGTGCACTTTGTTGGGACAGAACTGGTGAGTGAAAATGGCCAAAAGGGAAATCTGTGGCTTGGGAAATTCTGTGAGTTTGATGGCTTAATAGCAGTATGAGATAACAAGTCTAGACTATATGAATTGAAATGCTATTATATGCTTTACAGTAATGGGAAGATCTGGAAAATGCATTTACCTAATTCATTTCAAGCCCCATGCAAACACCAGAAAACTAATCTGCAGGTTAAATATAGATCCCAACACTCATGCATCATATCATCACTCATGGACATTTGGATCCTCAAAATTAAGTAATTTACCCCTTTAGCTTGTATTTTTAAGCCCACAAGCAATGCTCTTCAGTTTCTTCTTAACTGGATTGTCTGGGATGAATTGCACCAACTGAGTAAGGAGCCCCTCTGTTATCTATTCAGCTGACCTGAGTTTGACACCAAAACTGCACCAGGGTTGGATGAGTCTCTCAAAGAAAAGGAAGATCTTAACTCTCTGCCAGACCATAAGGTGGGGTTAACAATGCGTTGACATATTGCATCTTGAGAAGTGTACAAAAACCTAAGAACTGAGCAAGAAGAGGAAACTGAGGCTCTTTCGGGTTGACAGGTTACTGGGCCTCCTGCAGCTTCCCACAGAGCTCCTTCAAACCAGGACCACTCTCAAGTTCTCCTAGTCTTGCCAGCTCTTACTCAAAGAAAATGGCCTTGTCTATTGCTTCCCTGGGAACAGTTTCCTGGCATGAGCTCCCTCAAGTTCCCTCATTTCCTACTACAAATTTAATTTTGTGTTTTCTAGGTCTTATCTCCTTTTTTCAAAAGGAGAACTGCCTCCACCATTTTTCTAACTTCTCAGAATGTGATCTTCATCCTACCCAATTCCGTCCAATTATCCCTTCAGAACTTTGCTCCACCAACTAGTATCTTACTTTTCCTTAACATAAAATCATACTAAAAGTGTTCACTTCAAAAAAAATGTTTTTTGGTGACCCATATTCTTAAAGTGTCCTCAACACATTATCTTACTTCTTTCACAAACTTCTTGAGTAAGTAGCCTACATTCCTATTCTGTTATCTTGACTTCAAATCTCTACCACCACTGGCTATAATCTACTTCTGAGTTTTTAGTATAAAATTACTCTTGCAAACCTTCTAATGTGTAGATTCAGTGACCTCTACTCAGCCCCATTCATACTTGAAATTTCTGCAGTATCTGACCCTGACCATGCCTGAAATTATCTCTATGAAAACGTCTGCAACATTACACTTTCTTGGACTTACTCCTATTTCTCTGACTGTCTGCTTGATGGTTCCTATTTTTCTTCCAATATAGCAAACTTTAGAGTGCATCAGAAGCACCTATAACATAGATTTCTGGATTCTACTCAAAAGTCTCTGATTCATTAAGTCTGGGGTAGGGTCTGAGAACTTGCATTTCTAACACATGGCAATTCTTACACTGCTAGTCTGAGGCCCCACACTTTGAGAACCACTGCTTGAAATGGACATGTTCTCTTCTTTTTACCTACTTTGCTTCCATTTTACACTTTTTTATTAAGAGAATTCACCTATTCTTCATTTGTTGCTTGTACATGAATGGCCCCTCCCAACTCTATGTCAAAGGCCCAATCATGCCCCCTCCTAAACCCACCCAGGTTTGCTACTGCCTACTAAATATCTAACCTCTGCTTATATATTTCACAGTGTCCTCAAAATCAATATGCCCACTATGTTACACTGTGTCCTATACTCCAAATAGGCTTCTCCATTTGTACACTTATTCTCACTTATCGTAGGTATCAACCCAAACACACAAACAAGAAACTTGGAGGCAACTTTGACTTCCCTTGCTCTCAGTCCTTTTGCCCCACATACAATGATTCACGTGTCCTTCTTGCTAAACATATAATGGTTACAGGTAGCATCCTATAAATTCTACCTCTAATATAATCCTCTGTTCTGGTTTTCTCCAGGTTTTCTTATTTGCTATATGACAAATACATCCTACTTTGATCCCCTGCTTTCTTTATCTCCTATCCCTATTCTAAAATTCATCTTGTAAAATTAATATCTGATTATGTCATTTAATCCTTTGTTAAAAACAAAACTTTTAATGGCCCTATATTATCTACAGTATAGAGATATGTCTTAGCATGACATTCAAGATTCTTCATGTTCTAGCCCCCACCTAACTTCATCTATGATTCTCCCCTTTGCTTCTGGATTTGTGGTTATACTTGACCACTCACCACATCCAGAATCAACCACATACAGTTCACTTATGTCCATACTCACGCTGGATTCTTCCTTTCTGCTTGGCATCCCCATTCACCAGCACTTACCTGTCTTCTGAATCTCAGCACAATTAATTGCCTTTGCTTGGGCTTACGTGTCATTTTGTTCATATATCCTGTAGAGTACTTTCCAACTGGTATTATGGGCCTTTGTATATACATCAGGCTACATTTCCAGCTTGGATACTTCTTGAAGACCTGAGCTGTACATCAATCATGTTTGTATCCCCAGGACATAGCACAGTTATTGGCAGATAAAAGGCCTCCAATAAACATTTCGTTTGAATTTAAGACCTACAGTCAGACAAACCTCATAAAATGGGATAGGTAGATACTCACGAGGCCTGGATTTCTAGCCATGTGTCTAGGACTGTGGATTTCTATTTCTCTTTCCCCAGCATTACTGCAGTTGGAGTAAATGCTCAAGTGTCATGGATGTGCCCTAACTTGGTTTTCCCAGTGATTAGCTCAAAGAGCAAGTGTAACATATTTCCTGAAGCCTTAACTCTCCGACTTTGTTTTGTCTGCTGCGATTCAGCACCTACCCTTGGTCTTATGGTGGAGCCCTGATATACCATCTCTTGTATAGTCCACAGTCCTACCATCAATCCCACCCTATGCCTTCATTTGAATTTGTCAAATAACTTAACCCATCTGTACGTCAGTCTCCTCACTTCTAAAACCGATATAACAACAACCTCTACCTCATAGTCTCTGACCTGGGCTTATAAAACAGCTTCTAAGCCAGATTGCCTGTAGGCATTCTCTTCCTCTCCCATGTGTAAAGTTTTTAAATGAGTTAGTTTAAATATTAAATGAGTAAATATATATTAGCTACTCAATAAATAGTAATTGTTTTTAATGTTAGCTATATTTTGGAACTATTCCAAGGACCCACAGCACAGAACTCTAAAGATTAAAGTGTCCAAAGGTGTTTGTATATGTTAAGATGTCTGTATTTTATATGTAATAATTAGAGATACAAAATTGTTTTTAACAATTGGGCCTGGAAGTGCTGAAAATACCTTCAAGCTCTTTAGATACTAGAAATGTGTCTTACTCATCTTATGTCAACTGACTTTTTAGCATGTAGAAACATATTCTGTTTGCTGGTACATTTCTATATACCCTATGAGAGAGCAATGTGCTTGTATCATATTGCAGTTTCCATAATGGATATGGGAGTAGCAAATGTTAATATACACAAAGCTGTGTTGAATCCATTTTTTCTCCTTATTAATAAAAATTGTGTTTCTTCTTAACCCACAAATATTTTACATTGTCCTCTATGAAAGAACAGGCTAAAAGTAATTTGACATCAAAATCTAAAATCACTTAAACTTATTTATCCACCCCACACAGAGCTCTCAGCCAAAATATTTTCCTATTGAAAACTTAATTTTATTCTGCATTTAGAAAATATTCATTCATTCTTGTAGCATTCCTGGGTCTTAAGAGAGATAATTCCAAAACCCTATCCTCATGTTACCCCCTGAAATTTGAAACTCTAAAGGCAATCTGAGACATCAAGAGGTTAAATGGCTTTCTCAGGACCACACACCATGTTAGGGTCAGAGCTGAGGTTAGAAACTGCAAGTTTCTCCATTTCTTTCTTAAGTGTTTCAGGTGGTTACCCTCCCTCTCTATTTATTTAGGTGTAGTAACTATGCTGGTCACCAATGAGTGAGAGTTCACAGTGTGACAATCAGATATTTAAAGGATGACCTTTTAAGAAAGCATTTTGTGCCCTTTGTTTAAAGTAACACAGATACTCTCAAAATAAATCTTACTCTCCATTTGTCTGGATCTGGAAGTTTGTGCATGTCAACATAGCAGGTAATGGGCTTCAGGACATATGGAAATCTTGCTTGGTCCTTCAGGAAAATTCCTTTCCCAAGGCCATCTTGTTTTACATTTTAGTAAGAAAACTACAATATATCCCCTAATCACATCTTGGGAAATAAGAAGAAAATACTTATCTACTGTTATAGGATACAACATTGGTGATATGATCAACTAGCCAATAGCTTCCATCAGACAGGGATGCAGTGACCAGCTCTATGGCATGTCATCTTATGGTAGTCTGTATGAATGGTGCCTTCTGTAGTTGTATAATGCATAACATACACGGCTCCAAACCATAGTTCTTTTGATGAAGCTGAAGGTTATGTTCATGTGTGGAGTGATTTCCAGCTCTGTCCTTTTGCTTAGTCCATGAAAGATGCCAACAAAATGTTTAAGAAAATGTTATAATATATAGAAGCAATTACAATTTGCTCCTGAGTTTGTTCTTTTGCTTAATTTGCCATTTTTTATAATCCATTTTGTTTCTTCTTTTTTCTGCTAGCACTATATTTCCACTTTGCCCCTAGAGTTTTATGTTATTTTATTATTAGTTTTTAAAAAAATTTTCTCCCCAAGTTTTTTTAAAAAAAAGAAGGAAGGGGATGTGCCTGTAACATATTATAGTTTTTAATAATGAATGTAGGAGTAGCAAATGATAATATGCCAAATACTATGTCGAGTCTATTTTTTTCTCCTTATTAATAAAAATTTTGTTTCTTCTTAAGCCATGAACATATTAAATTATCAGTTGAATAACTTAATTTTTACTTGGATTTAACTGCTATGGCTTTCTCCCAATAAGTCCCTTCTTCCTTCTCTAATCCCTCATAATTCATTTTATTGTAATATTAATTTATTTTTGGAGTCAAATAAGAGTATGAAATACCAAGCCAGGGCAACATGTTCCCAGTTCCAGTGGTTTTGGATTAGTGATTCGGTGACTATGGGTCTAGAAGTTCTGCTGCTTCATCTGAAAAATGAGAGGGATATATCAAACAATCCCCAATGCCTCTCACAATTTTAAAGATTTATATATATCAATGAGTTCTTTTTTTACAACACTTATACATGGCAAATTATTTATGATTTAAGGGAATGCTATCTGATATACATGGGCTTTTAGGTTCTATTTTGACCAACAATCTGTTATAGCTAAAAAAAACCCAAAAACTTAGAAGCAGCCTTATGAAATTATGAGAAACAATCATTGCCCAGAGAGGCAGGGTGGTAAACTAAAATGTGAGCTGGGGCTAGTCAGTGGCAAAGGAGTCCAATCCTTATATTATTATTATCATCATTATTTTAGTATTATTCTTATCCTTATTAGCTATGACATATTAAGCTAAGCCTATCTCCTAATCTGTAAAATAAAGATGATATATAATTCATATGGTTTTTGTAAGACTGAAATGAAACAATGTATGTGAACGCATTTGATATTGAGTAAGCATTCAACAAATGCTAGTATTGCTTCAGTCCTTTTGCCAACTCAGAGTAAAAAGAACTATTTAACATAAAGTTTTGGGGTGGGCTAAAGTTAAAAAATGTTAGTTTTAATGGTGAGTGTAACTTATCTCTGGAGTCATAAATAACAGCATGATTTAATTGATTCATTAGTTGGTAGTCAATCCAAAGATCCCTGAGCAGCTGGGGATACACTTTGGTCAGAGTGACACCTGAACTTACTACCATGCTGTAGAATGTGCAGCCCCGTCACATGCCCAGCCTGTGACATAGCATCAGTAGGATGTATAAGACTTCCTGACAGGACTTAAAAATTGGCATGAAGATAGTAAGCATGAATATGCCTAAACAAATATCATATCCATTTTTTAAAATATCCTGAGAAGTGACTATAAGGGTAGTTGAAGTTCTTCTCAAAATGAATGACAGTTCCAGACATATGTAAAAGGGAATTTGTTTCACTTGTTGAGTAAATGCAAAGGATAGCCTGACAAAGGAAACCTCACAGATTGCAAATGGAACATTTAAGAAAAGAGTCTGCTTTACAGATCTCCACGGAAATAAATAATTCACAGGTTAAGTGTAAATCTATTCAACAAACAATTTAAAGGGTTTTCAGAATTTGAAAGGGTTTTCAGTACTCTCATTGACCTTAGATAAAATAATAGCTCAGATGTCCCAAAATAGCAGTGATAAAACATTCAGTATTAAAGTTTGAGAGAACATGCTTCAGGAACTTTCCATTATTTAACTTACTGTGTGTAAGGTACTGTCTAATAAAAAATATATCCATATATCAATTTCCATCCTTTCTGTTGCAATTAACCCTCCAGTCATGTCAAAATGTCTTTAAAAATAAAGGGAATTCTCTGGCCTATCTTATGGAAACAGGTACAAGCTTCAGGTTTGATCTGTTAACTCAATGACATCACCAAAAATTTGGTTTCTCTCTCCCCATTTATAGGCTTGTATTTCTTGGTGGTGGCTCCGTTCTCAGGCTGGGTATCCCTTTTGAACAAAGTATTGTCTAGAAGCTCTTGATGTTAAATACCTCCTTGTTCATTTCCAGTGGAAAATGAGAATGTCTACTTCCCAGGTACCTCCATCCCAAATCACAGCATTGCGTCTCCCAGCCCTCATTGACCTGACTTGTATTATGTGCCTACTCCTGAACCATTACAGTCAGGAATATAAACTATGAAGATTGGTCTAAGTCAGTTAGGACTAAATAGAGTTGCGGGGTGTGGCAAATCCCTGGCAAACCACAGGCTAGGAAATTCAAAGGGAAGTTAAGAAAGGGGCTGGGGGAAGGATGAGAGGAGGCAAGCAACCAATATCCACCCCAGTGATTCCCTCAAGCTTCTAATAATCTGGTAAGGCCAATAAAAGAAAAATAATAATGCCAGACCTCTTTCATCTGCAAAAAGAATAGTTTTTTAGACTATCTTGGTTAGAAGAGGCACTTTGAATTTCAATGTAGTCATCATTCATGCAGGACTTAAAACAAAAATCCCCTGGATCTTTCTTACTTGCCCTACATACCTGGAGTCTCTTAAGTCTTGGGAAGAATATGTTCTGACTCTGAAGTGAATGACCAAGACCCATTCAGTCAGTCACCCTGTCTAGGAGACAGGGGGATGGAAGTAATCTTTTTACCATATAGGTGGCTTTTGTATTATTTATATACAATAATAACAATAATATAACCTGTCATGTTCCTTTCCTCATAACTTTAGAAATGATCTGGTTCCATTTTTAAATGTAATTGATTACTTTTCAGAAAATGAGTCTGATATGACATACTCTCTTTAAACATTCTATCATTAATTCACTCAGTGGTTACTCTTTGAGCATATATGATGCTCTAGGACCAGAATTATACCAGAGTTTATTGCTGGTATACCCTGTTCCTCCTACACACCAAGAAGGAGAGAATGAGGCACAGAGGGGCAATGTTGTGAATGTTGTGTTATTTAAACCATTTATATTGTCCATACCCATACTTGGATTCTAAAGCGTGAAAAGTATAAATAAAGCTGAGAGACTGAAAAGGATGCTTTCAATTAGGTTGTGTATTTTTTCACCTATGGCAAAATTTCTCTAAAGTTCTTTTCATAATTCATCACAAATGCATTACTAATTAAATTAATTATTTTTCATCTTGAAAGCTTTTTATTACATTCTACATAAAGTTCCACATTCATATTTTCTGTTCCTCTCCTCCCATAGCATTTTACGATTTCAGAGAGGAAAAAGGATCATTTAAAAGTAAATTGGAGGTGAATCACTTTGACAAAATGTAGAAAACCACATTTTTTGTCAGTTTTGATTTTTCTTTCTAAATAATCAGCAGAATACAGACAAAATTATCTCCAAGACCAGCTGTATTAGTTTTGGAAAATAGCTATTGCCATCATTTTGTATTCATTGATGTTGTATCTCTCAGCCCATCACATCTGATTCCTGGATGATCCTGGGCTAAGCTGCTCACTCTACTCACAAAAACGTTAAGGAGGCAGGCAGCAATATTCAAAATCAAATGCTCCACTTCCTAGTTGTCTAAACTTGGGCAAGTTACTTCACATTTCTAAACCTTGGTGCTGTGAAATGGCATTGATAATAAATAGTCCACAAGGTTTTCATGATGAGAGAATGAAATAGTGCACACAAGGAACTCAGCAGGATGCCCGGCACAGAGGAAGAGGCTGCTGACATGTTAGCTATAGCTGGGAGGTCATTTCTATCTATAAAGCATTCTTCTAGAGAAGTTCTCCTTTCTTTTTGGAGATAACAAAGCCCCTACATACTACGAATCTTTAAAACTTGCTCGGTATTGTTCCAGAATAATATGGAGAATGTGATTATTTATGCTCTTTAGCATAATTATGCTAAACAGCAAATTATGCTGTTTTATGTTAATCTTAATGTCTCACTGTCTAGTGACGTCTACACAGCTTCTAAGCAAAGTGAGCATTTGCTTGTGAAGCTTGATGGAGTAACTCAGGACAGTTTTCTCCACTGGTGGAAGGAACTGAACAAATTCCATGTCTCTGCTTAACTTTCTGCAATAGAAACAAGAGATTTAATTTTTGGACATCCTAGAAATATGCTGTGCCTAACACTGGCAAAGCAAAGAATTTTTAGTGTAGGGTGGATCTTCAAACCCAGAATGAGGATAGGATTATTTTAGTGTGGAAAATTTTGAATGATATGAATGGACTTGTAGTCCTCTTTGCTAGTAGAGCAACTAATCTTTTTCCCCACTAATGACATAATTTGTCTGTTCAAGAAGGTACATTCATGCATTACCAACTACGGGGATACATTCTGAGAAATGCATCACTGGGCAATTTCATTACTGTGAGAACTAGGTGTATAGTAGGCTATACCATGTAGGTATAACGTAGACACATGGTATAGCCTACTACGCACCTAGGTTAGATGGTATAGCCTATTGCTCCGAGGCTTTGTACTTGTACAGAGTTGGGGCTCAGAAAAAAATACCCCAAAATGAAGGCCTCAGAAGCATCCTTGGGAGCAAAATTTTTCTCTGGCCATCCCTTGTCCTTCTGTCTCTCAGTCCCACTCTCCCCCGAGGCCAGCCATAGAAACTATAATCCCTCCTCCCCAAGGTGAGTCGTAGAAACTGGAACCCCTTTTCCCAAAAGCCAGCCATAAAACCTAAAATTATTCTGTGTAAAAACTGGCCATAAAGAAATTATCCGACTACCTTGTTTGACTGTAGGTCATAAGACCCCCATTCCAGAGAGGGTCCTGCCCCACGCCCAGAAGGGAGGAATGCATGCTCAGAGAGGCCAAGAAGAATCCAGACAGACAAGGATTGCTAGGTTTGCCCACTCAGTGTATTAGCAGTAGATCATACCCTTTTTGTCCATTATATTTCTACATGGCTGTCTATACTTTATTGAACCTAAGCATAAAAATGCAAAATATCCCCTATATCTGGGTTTGCATTCTGAAGGCTCCTGTGTATACATGTTAAATAAATCTGTATGCCCTTTTGCCTATTAATTAATCTGCCTCATGTCAGTGATTTTCAGCGACCCTCCAGGGGGCCAAAGGCTTTGACCCCCACCACAGCATGTTATCACACTGAATACTGTAGGCAATTGCAACATTATGGTATGTATTGGTGTATCTAAACATGGAAAAGGTAGAGTAAAAACACAGTATAAATGATGAAAAATGGTACCTATACAGGACACTTACCATGAATGGAGCTTCCCAGACTGGAAGTTGCTCTGGGTGAGTCAGTAAGTGAGTGGTGAGTGAATGTGAAGGCCTAGGACATTCCTGTACACTACTATAGAGTACTATACACTTAGGCTACACTAAATTTATAAAAATATTTTTCTTTCTTCAATAATAAATTAACCTGTAACATTTTTACTTTATAAACAATATTTTCTTTCTTTACATCCTGATTTTATAAGCTTTTTTGCTATTTTTAAATTCTTTAATTTTTTTAAACTTTTTAAACTTTTTTGTTAAAAACTAAGACACACACACACACATTAGCCTAGGCCTACACAGAGTCAGTATCATCAATATCACTGTCTTCCACCTCCACATCTTGTCCCACTGGAAGGTCTTCAGGGGCAGTAACATCACGGGGCTGTCATCTATGGTAACAATGTCTTCTTCTGGAATACCTCCTGAAGGCCCTGCCTGAGGCTGTTTCACAGTTAGCTTTTTTTTTTTAATAAGTAGAAGGAGTACACTCTAAAATAACAATAAAAAGTTATTTTTATATAATTCTTATATTGCGATAAAAGTATAGTAAATACATAAACCAGTAATGTACTCAAGTTTTATTATTATCAAGTATTATGTACTGTACATAATTGTATGTTCTATACTTTTATATGACTGTCAGCAGGTTTGTTTACACCAGCATCACCACAAACAAGTGAGTAATGTGTCTGTCCCCCTTTGACCTTACAACAGCTATGACATCACTAGGAGATAGAAATGTTTTAGCTCCATTATAATCTTATGGGACCACACTTATATATATGGCCATTGTCCCATCTTGACGAAACGTCATTATGTGGCACATGACTGTACTTGACATGCCTTGATATTTTATTTCTTCACACCCAAGCCTATCAATCTTTCACATAAGCTGATGAAATTCATGTGGCAAGGAACAGGTGAGTAGGAGGAATGAATTTGTGTTGATTCACCCATTCTTAAAAGGAAAGAAAGCTTAAACATGAATAGGTCCCAAACTGTAAGTTTGTATTAATCTACAAAAGACTAGGAACTCTTTGGAATATGATTTTAGTCCTCTTTTCAGACGCAACTGAAGGAAAGAAGATATAATACCAAGGAAACGGATAGAACATTTACTCCAACTTAACAGCAAGTCCATAGAAAATTATAAATAGTTCGTGAAGTAGGAGTATTTTTGCCATTTTTAGGAACCTTTTCTCCTCCTACTACCTATTAATTAACTTCCTATATAGCACTCAGGATAAGGAAATATAATATTGTAAAAATTATTATTAAAGCATATATTGGTTTGTTTTGGTTTCCAGTAGCTTTTTTTTGGAATCTTCAAGTATTAAACAAATATTTTTTAATGATAATTTATTGGCAGCTATAGACTGATGTCACAATGATGTTAATTAAGAAAATATGGGAAAAAAAAGATGTTGTGGCAGCTGTTTCCAAGATGTTGTCAAATCTTAGTAGATGGTGTCACTTTCACCTAAGAGAGCATTTATTATATTTTCCTAGAAGATTCTGCCATTTCTAAACATCATTTATAGCAATTAATAGAATATTGAAAGATGTTATCTTTTAACATTAGGACTCACTTAACACTTCCAGAGTTGTGATTTACAATTTTCATCATTCTTCTGTTACATTTTATTTCCAGCGCCATCATTGTACTCTATTATTTTCTGCATCTCAGCAAACAGTTGCTTAACTGAACTAGAGATTTTTAAAACCTTAGATTATGTCTTTCTAGTTAGGAGCTATATTCCTATTTCTTACAATAATTTTCAAATCGTGCAAGGACAAGGGAGTAAATTGCTCACATTTAAAGATTTGTGGAGATGATTTACAGCTTGAGTGATAATTTAATAACCCATCTCTCTCTAATACAGTGCCTCAAGGGGTTCCTTATAACCTGAAAGAATTCCTGCACCTCTAAAACTGACCAGCTTGCATCCGGCAGACACACAAGATCTGTGAAAATCGGTGTTAGAATGTTTAGTGACACTGAAATTAGTGGGTCTAATTCTACAATATGAAGGTCTATTGTTTGACTTTGACTGCCATGTGAAGTGTGAGTCTCTACCAACCATGATCTTTCCCAAAATATTGTTGCAGTGTTCCTATACTAGCAAACAATATGAATCACATGACATCATACATGTCTGTATTTATTGTGACAATTTTCCAACATATATCAGCCAAAGGTCTTCTTCTGATATAAACAACAATGCCAAATAATTACCATATTTATATGGTACTACAATAATTACCAAATGATGGAATTCAAATGTTTAAAGTAAGTGAGTACTTTTCCAATTTGCACGGAGGAGCCATATAGGTTAAGGGCATTCCTGCTGCCATCCCCCTTGTTCATTATAGTCCAGTCCCACCAAGCCCCTCCAACACACCAAGATCAAGTCTACTCCTGGCCGCTTGCATTTACTGTCCATTCTGCTAGGATTGCTGGGATTTCCCACATTTTTGCCTGGCTCCTTCTTAGTATTCATCTCAGCTCAACTGTCACTGCCTTAGAGAGGCATCTCCTAACCAGCATATCAAAAGTAGTCCCTGCTTTTACCATTACTCCGTTTAATTTTTTTTCCAGCATAATCACTATAACTCTTTAAAATTATTTTCTGCATTTGTTTACTTTTTAATTATCTGTTTCTCCCATGCTCACTAGGATTTAAGCTCCATGAAAACAGAGAATTTGTCTATTTTTGCTACATCCCCACCACCAGGAACAATGCTTGGCACATAGCCAGTGCTTAACAAGTATTTTTTGTTAAACAAATGCATGAATGGATATTTATGGAAATTTCTCTTAAGGCTAAGCAGGCAGTAACTAAAATGTAACCTTGGATTCAGTGAGACCACCAGCAATCTGTGTTCTCAGATGACATTTTAGTATTCCTTTTTTGGAACTTTGCTTTGGAGAAACTTCTTGGACCCACTTTAAGGATTATTGCAACAGCCCTGTGTAAGCCATTGCTATACTCATAATAAGAATGATATTGAAGATATTTTTCTCAAAATTAACATGTTCTCTTTGTGAAGACACATAGAAAAAATATCCCCATAGTTCTCCATATCAGGAAGAGAGATAACGTCTCCTAAACAGGTGGTTTGTTTTTCTTTCCTGATGTTGAAAGTCATACGTATAATTAATCTCGTTCTCTTTTTGACTTGTTTGGTAGGAAATTCAGAGCCAAATTTTGTGACTCACCTATCATGAGGATACATCATGAATATTGTATATTAAGCTTGTTTTTTTGTTTCCCCACCCTTATTTTCTACTCAATTTCCATTCAATTTCCTACTCAATTTCCTCTCTGAGTTCGTATTTATTTGCTTTATCATATTGTATGTTTCTTTGTAATCATATTGTTTGAAACAGACAAGGTGGAAATACATGTTAAAGTGAGATCATGGTCCAAAGCACTATGTTATTTTTGGATCTTATATTTTGAGAATGTTGGTGGATGTGGAGCCATAAGTGATCCAGATCCCTTGGGATATAAGCAGGTATGCTGTAAGATAAATTGGAGAACTTCCCTTTTTAGTGATTTGGTTTTTGGCCCAACTATTTGAGATGCTCCATATGCTTGGACAAAATCATCTTCCTAAGAAAAACATAAAAGTTACTTTTTGGACATTCAAGGAGGTGAAAGAAAAATCCAGACTGCTTTGAAGGAGTCTGCCTGCACTGCCTGCAGTGCAGAAGGGTATAAACACAACCCCAGATGCCAGATGTTTTAGCATAGCAATGTGAAGAAATACTCCCCTTTCTTTATTTACACTTTACAGCAAATATTTTGCAAAGAGAAAGCAAAGAATGTTGATGTTCCACCAGTTAAGCTTCAAGCATAACAAGGTCCCAAGATCCAAAATGTCAGCATTCCTTGTAGTATCCTTCAAAGCACTATGTAGTGATAAACATCTGGCATTCTATTTTCTAGTGTTCAGAAACAATGATTACCAGGACCATAGAGGAAGGAAGAAAAGCTTCCAACACTGATCAATTTCTATCTCTTTTTTCAGGGTTGCCAGAATCTAGTCGAAGTTGTCATCACGGTTTTGTTTTGTTTTGTTTTGTTTTTTAACCAGGGGAAAGAATTTGTAAATTTACACACTCACACACACATACACACACAGAGGGCAACCACTTTTCCTGCCTAAGCTTTCTCCCAATAGTATTTTTTTATTATAGAACCATCTTCCAATCTGGACATATGTTTGATAATGAGAAAATACTCTTAGTGGAGGTCTCACTATTCTGAAAACTAACACATTTAAAGCAATCCTTTAAAAGTGACCATTTGGATATTGTTACCAACCTAAGGTTCTTATTTCTTACTCTCCTTAGTAAGTCAAAGGAAGAGATAGTAAATCATATGCTTAATAAAACATCAAAGACAGACCCTGCTGGGAGAGACTACCAATACCAGTTCCATCATATCTGTCGGGAAAGGTCTGATGCTTGGACAGTAAAATCAAATAGGCTGGGAGAGACTGAGAGAAGGAGCGTGCTTCATAAATCACATCACTCCAGCATGCACTCAGCAAGCACGGGAAGAGAGAACATAAGTGTGTTCTATGCACAATTCACAGCAAAGATGGATATGTTATTTTGTCCTTTAGAATGGAAGATCATATTAAATTACATTTCAGAGACCCTGAAGCCCTTTACATGTAAGGAATTGCCTTTACTCTTCCTAACTCCAAAACTTAGGGAATTCAGTTCAATAAAAGACCAAAGAAAAAGTTAAGGTGCTAGAGAAGAAAAAGAAAATGTTGCAGACCAACTTATCAAACTGGGACCTTCAAATAAAAGATCAAAGAAATGGAGCATTAACAGGACTCTCCTTTAATCCAAGCAGATGAAAAGATTAGAAGAGATTTTAAATTATACCAAAGTTTTGTCACTGCCCTCCAGGTGAGAAGATAATCTCCATCTTATCTTATGAATAAAGAAGACCATAGCAGGAGACTGAGGTCCTGACCTCCTGAAAAGATTACAGAAATATGAAGCGGGCCCAATATGTGCTCTTATCTGGAGGACTAAAGCTAATGAAAACAACTGGAACAAAGAGGAAGTTAGAATGGGTTTTTGAGATTATTTGAATATTTACTTTATACTTTTTTTTGGAGGGGTGAATATGACCATATAGCAAACTGAGATTAACCTTCTTTTATTTCTTACTTTCTCAGTGTGTCTTAAAAAGTATTTGTGCTTCTAGATGAACATACCACTTTATACTCGCTTTTGTGTATGAATCGTCTATTATTGAAGTAACCTACCATAATTAGGACTGACTCCCTTCCCATACCCTCTCAGCTATCACCCCCTTGATTTACTACAGTTCCTTCCAAAACCAGGCCTTTGCAAGCTGACAGGCCAAGCATGACTGAAGTAAACGTTTACTAAAGCAGAGTTAACTGACCCAAATGGGATCAAACACAGTACCTTGACTTTATTCCACCAGACTCTAATAAACCCATTAACAAGCCATATGAAGGATGAACACATAGCCACATGATTACATTTAGCACCTTTACATTTTTATTTAGTTTTTGGTTTAGAGGTTAGGCAGTTCTTGTTTGAACACTGTAAAGTCTAGGGTGAGATTATATTCATAACTAAAATCAGTGAAACTTTAAATAGGATAGTAATCATATTCATATCAAGTTCAAATGTCAGGGGTTGCTGATTTTGTCTATGGCAATGTCTTCAGTAATAAATAGTCATATTACCTCCTAAGTAACATCGAGCAGGGAAGAAGAAAAAGTGAATTCTAAAGCTGATCCCACAGTTACTTCATCTTGTGCAATGGCTGATTCCTTCTGGGTCTATCTGCCAGCACTGTGTCATGCCCTTTAAATGACTCATCTACTTTAATAGTCACAACAGTCCTACGAAGTAGATACTATAATTCCCATTTTATAAATGGGGAAAATGAGGCAGAGATATTAAATAACTCACCCCAAATCATGCCACTAGGAAGTAGCCTTAACTCTTCCCCACCACACTAATTGGCTTTGATTAATTCATCCATACCATCCACTCCTCTATTCTCTAAATAAAATGTCCCATAAATTAAATCATAGTTTAATTAATTAATGAGTGTCTAGTTTAGCAATTGGCAAAATAATTATGTCACTATTGATTAATATTTTATTCAACCACTCTTTTTTATTTTACATAATCAACTCATCTAATTGAGTCAAAATATTTCTAAATAGCCACTTCCAGGGTATTTATCCTCTTCTGTATTGCTTTGTTCTTGAGCTATTGATTTGACTTTTTTTGAAAAGTGTGTTATTTTATTGGAAAAAATAGACAACATCCAATGTTTATTCTTTAATGCTTTCTGTATTTTAGAATAGAAATGATTTATAATGACATCTCACTAATGTCAATATATGTCTCCTAGTAAGCTATTTCTTCCCCCTCATGCTAAGGAATTTTAGTCATCTCTCAATCTTCTCATGGATAAGTATTCATCTCTCTTTGACTCTCTTGCTGGCAAAACCTTCCATCTATATTCTGTTTTTGTCTTGATCAAACTGTTGACATTTTCTGTACTTCCTTTTCTGCTAATTACCACAATTGGAGTGATTTTCCATTTTTTATAGTAAACTTGACTGTCTACTGTTGCTTGGCATAAAGAGGCATAATACTTATATGGTAGTAGGTAGTATGTCATTTTAGGATAACTTGTAATTTTTGTTTAGAATTTGCTAGACAAAATTGGCCATTTTATTTTATTTTAAATTGGCAGGCAAAGTTGTATGTATTTATTATATACAACATGATGTTTTGAAGTATATATACATTGTGGAATAATATTGGTTATTTTATAACTGTGTATCTTTGTGGACAGTCCCATAGATTTATTCTTCAGGAGACTAATTAACCTTTTACTTTTAATAAGGATCTCATTCTTTATTAAATTTAGATTTAAGATAAGTTTCAGCAAGATATCAATTGTTGCTATCATATTGTTGGAGCTATGTAAAGAAGCAAACAGAAATGCATTCATTATTCTAAAGACTGGGAAAAATATACCAATGGCAATGGAACTAGTGTGGTACTGGGACTAATTTCTTTAACTCTTACTTTTTTATATATTCTAGATTTCCTTTAACAAACATAACTAATTTTATAATGTTAGCTTTGTACTGGAAATATACCCTTTTTAAAAACAAGATTAGGGATTTAGGTCTTATCTAGTGCCTCCCATCAAGTAGCCTTATGTGATGCAGAAACGCACACTGAGAGGCCCTGTATTCCTTTTCTCTCTGCCAGTAAGACCTTCTTACCCGATGCTTGTTCAGCCTAAGAGGCCATTGTTTAGAGATGGTTGCAGCAGAGGTGGAAGCGCACAGGCCAGCAGTGTTGACATTCTTAGTCCCAGGCCAAAGTGGAGGGAATATTTTTCCTCTTCATCCAGAGCATCTTTGAATTCCAGACTCTGAACTAGTAACTGCAGACTCCTTGGAACTGAGAGACAGATTTGGCAGTTGGGGCTGCAAGGAATTTTCTACTTTTTATAGAATTGTTTTAATGCTTTAATAGAGAAGAAGCACTCTGTTTATATTGTTAGGGTTTCAAACACTTTTGTTTTATGGCTTCTTTATTGTTTCTGGAAAGCAATAACCCACTCCCTGGGGTCACATTTAGGGATGGCAGGACTTTAGCCCACTCTATGCAGAGATTGTTAATATTGTCTTCATTGGAGAAGGTGAAGCACTTCACCAAACTTGAATTGTGTCTGTGATTACAACCACAGAATCCTAAACATTGAAGAGTCATACTGCCTTATTCAAGGTAACAAAGATCCAAAGCAGTTAAAGAGATTCATTCAAAATCAGAATGAGGACCAAAAGCAACACTCTGGGATGCCAAGCAAGTCAAGCAGACCCTAATTGCTATCCCATTTCGCCCCTTCTCAACCATTTGGCATGTCGTCTTATCTTGTGGACCTCCTGCAGGGGGTGTCATGAGATTGGTTGAGGTCATGTATGTTAGGCTGCCCACTCGCACTTATCCACAAGCCCAAGCCTTCCTATGTCCTCTCAAAGACTTATTTGGTTGTTATAATAGTTCTGTTCTGTACAGGAAAGAGGTTTCAATCCAAAATGAAGGGAGTATATACATACTTAATTCTTATAACATCAACTCACAATCCCTCAACACAGGAAAAATTCTTCAATGCCTCCTTTTTATAAAATTTGGGTAAAATCCAAGATCCTGCATGAGGAGCTCCAGCATCTAGCCTCTGTCTCTCTCTCCAAGGGCTTTTCTGCTTTGTCACTTCCTACACAAGTGCCATCTCCAGTCACGCCTTCACCACATCCTGGGCAAGGTAACCTCCCCCCACAAAATCCATCTTCCAGTGCTCCCCCCATTTGCCCTCCCCTATGAATTTCTGACTTCTCTTACTTCCCTTCCTCAAAGATGCAATTTTTAAAAATGCCTACATTCCTCAAGACAGGGATCCTATTTTATTCACTTCTGTGTCTCCAGGACTCAACACCTAGGTTCCTGAACCAAAGGGGACAATATTAAATCTGTCTTTAAAATGGAGAGATATTATAATTTAGCAGTTCAAAGCACAGACTCTGGGCCTAGATTCCTTTAATTGAATCTTGGCTCCCCTACTTTCCAGTTTTTGTGGCCATGGGCAAGTTATAATAATTAAGCTATTTTTTTTAGTTCCCTCATATGTAAAATGGGAATCTTCATAACACCCACCTCACAGGGCTGTGTTGAGAGTTAATATATTTAAAACAACTGAAATAATGCCCAACAGATGCTGAGTGCTATTATTCCTAATCATCATCATCATCTAAGCAACTATAGAACAGGACAATGTCTCCTTAATATAATTTATTAAACTCTAAATAACTACTACAGAGGAAGGCATTTTTATATTTTACATATCATGAGGAAACATAAGCAAATCAAATTCTCATGTGAGATTCTAGTCAACAAATATCCTGGCTCCCTGCTAGTATAAAAGATACTAGGTTATGTTCAGGGAGATATAATTAAGAATAAAGCAAGAGGCTAGTCTTAAGCTCACAATGCACAATTCACAAGGTGAAACACAGACACATACACACAAAAATAGTAACATTTACAAAGCTAAATGGAGACCAACCAAATGAGACTAAGAGAAGGCTATTTATTCAGAGTTTGTTGTAGCAAGGAAGTCAGCCACCATCACGTGTGTTTGGAAGAGACTCAAAGGCAAGCAGAGGAGTGGGAAGCTTTATGGTGGGAAAAAGGGAAGGCTTCAGGTGTGCCCTGATTGCGGGCTGTTGGCGTGGGGAAGCTGATGGTAGCTAACTAGAAGCAGGGCATACTATGTGATTGCTAAGGGATACATATTTGGCTTTCTCTGGTTGGTCTTGAGTTGGAAGTGAGAATAATGGTTAAGAAAGTTGTCAGTTATTAATCAAGTCCTGGACATTTTGGGTTAAACTAGAGGTAGCAGTCTGACTTCTCACAAGTCTGTCTTATAGATAGCAGGCTGGCTATCTAGAACTAGATAAGAGGTTGGTTTCCTGGGGTGGTTGCTGGAGGTTGTGGGCCTCATTTCAAATCCCAGCTCAGCCTTTCAGAAATCAGACAACCTCAGGCAAACTACTGAACCTATCAGTGCTTCCATTCCCTCATCTGGAAAAAGGAATGGAGAGCCACGTCAACCTGGGTGAGGACAAATGTTGTTAGGAGGATTGTCAGGTGACCTTTCTATAGGAGAGTAAATGTTCAGTAAATATTAACCTTTACTATTCTTTTGTCTTCACACCAGCAAACACCCCACATGGGATGTGGCCCTTCTTAAATTCTCTCCCACTTTCCTCACCCTTCCCCTACTACCATTACCCCAGAGATTTGGCCATATGCAAAAGAGCTCCCACTTTAAGACTGTACAAGTCGTTTGAAATTCAGTACTCAACACACCTGTTCTTAAAAAGCACTTCCACTGCTTTTGATAACTCCAGCGTTGGCCTTCTCCTCAAGTTCTGTTCCAAGACTCTTCTCTCTTTTCCTCTAATCTCCACTAAGTCTATGCATTTCTTATGCAGAAAGAATGAGCCCCACTCTCTTTCCCCAGGTAATTTATTATTATTTACCAAAATAAAGACAATCCTTTCCCTAGGAGGAAACACCACAAAAATTATACTAGATCTCAAAACATAGAAATAATGAAATCACTTTTTCTGAACATAAAGCAGTAACAATGAAATTAATAACAACATTAGAAATTAATAATAAAACTAGTAATAAGACTTTACCACTTAAAGCTAACTCTTAACCCTTAAGGTATATTGGTGGCAGAAGTTACAATGGACATGGTTGAGCTAGTAAAGAAATCTGATAAAACATTACCTATCAGAACTCTAGAATTCACCTAAACCAATTCCCTAAGAAAAAGAAATGCATTAAATATTTGACCACAGAGTTTAGAAGAACACAAAAAATAAGAGGGATAAGAGAAGGAAGAAATTAACATATAGAGAAAAATATAAAATGAATGAACTAGAGAACAGAAAATAGTAGAACTATTACATAAACCCAAGAGCTATATTTTAAAGTGAACAAAACAAAACTAAAACAACATAGATACACACAAATTTGTATATTCTAGGAAAAAAGAGAAAGTATATAAAAATATTGGATATAAAAATAGAAAATAACTATAAATATGGGGATTACAGAATAATTACACAAGCATATTTGCTCATATCTATGCTAATAAATTCAGAGACCTGAATGAACAGATGATTCCATTCCTCAGAAAAATACATTCAAACTTGATATCCAAAAATTAAATTGCTTAAATTATTTAAAGGAAATAAAAAACATTTTTAAGAAATCCTATGAAAAATTTTACAAGCAGTTCAAATAAATTTTCGTACTGCAAGAAACAAATAGCTCTGAATTCTATTAAAACATAAGGAATAAAGATAAATTTCCTCCACTAAGTCCTATATAAAAAACCTGAAGAAAGTGAGAGAATTAACATCTTATGCTAATTTATGCTATTCAGAAAAAAGATCTGAAATTATATAACAAAATCTACAAGAATATTAAGGGAATTAACAATTAATGTCATTTGTCTACACAAATACAATTCATCTGAAATCTTATAAAATTAGAAAATGAAAAGTCTAAGTAACAAAATAATGTTTATCTACTAGAACAAAAACATTCTTCTTTGAAGCAGTGTTGTAAATAGTGAAGACTGAATGTTTATGATCAACTACTTAACCTCAATCCAGGCAAAGATTCTTTTTAGGCGGTTATCAGCTGGTCACCCAGTGGCACCACTGATGAAAGCTCATTTATTTGTCAAGTCATCAGGCTATTATTGCTCGGCTAGCTCGATACTGGCCAACATAGTTACCCCCACCGCAAATTTTAGTTGGTTAGAGATGGAGTCCACATCAGCTGGACTCAAATTTGGTCAACATCCTCCCACTAGCTCTCCAATTGATACAGAAATGAGCAACACACTGCCAAATATTCATAATAGAATTTGCTGATCTTGATCAGTAGAATCATCGGGCCAGAACAAATGGACGCCGAGGTAAATTTTGATTGATTGATCAGTATGAATCCCTAAATTAACAGTGCATTCACAAATTAATAGAAATATATGCCTCCTCACTAATAATATACAGTTAATGATCTAAATTAATAAGCAAATTTGCCAATAAAACCTTTATTGACATTGATTCCAATCTATCTACCTATAATTTCATGATTCTACTTAATAAAAAGTAAAATGGAAGAAAAGATCCAACAACAAAGCTAAAATATCTTGATGTAATATATAGAACATTTAAGGGAATATAAAACTTTACTGAGAAGTATTTTTAAAAGAAATACAGGCAAAGTTGTATTCTAAGTTAAGAAAACTCAGTACTTTAAGTTATCAATTATCTCTTAATCTATTAATAAAAATATGTAATTCCAACCTTTTACAAAGCATATATGGATGTTTATATGGCTCTTTTTATTTTTCCTCTGTTTTAATTAGACAGGTTTGTTCTGAAGTTCACATAGAAAAATAAATATGTGAATATAGCCAAAAATATCTGAAAAAGAAAAAATTGAAATGAATTACCTGCCCAGATATGAGAACTTTAAAACTATGAAAATGAATGCTTCAAGCAAAAGAATAATTAAAGAGGCAGCGCAGCAGAAGAGACTAAAAAGTACAGAAATACATTGAAGTAACTATGCAAATTTAAGGTACTGTATGTATTCAAATTGGTGGATAAAAGATAAATGATTCAGTACATCCCATAGTGATAACAGTCTGATGATATGGAAATAATAATACTAAGTTATTACTTCAACCTGAATTTCAAATAAGTTCCAAATAGGTCAAAGTTTTAATCATAAAGAATAAAATTTGAAAAATAATAGAAGAATATTGGAGTAATTTTTTTTATCTTAGAAAAGGTCTTTCTAAGCAAGGTACAAATTAAGAAAAGCATAAAGTAAAGGTTGATAATCAACCACACACATTAGACTTGCCAGTACAATGTCCAATAGTAATGGCGAGAGTAGGTATTCTTATCTTGTTATTGATATTAGCGGGAAAATTTTCAGTCTTTCACCATTAAGTATAATATAGTGTTAGTACTGGATTTTTTTAATAAATGCTCTTTATCGGGCTAAGAAACTTTTCTTCTGTTCCAAGTTTGTTGAGTGTTTTTATAATGAAATAGTGTTGGCTTTTTTCAAATACTTTTTCTATGGCTATTGAGATTATCTAATGTCTTTGTCCTTTATTCTGTTGATATGCTATATTATGTTGATTTTCACATGTTAAATCAACTTTGCATTCTTGAGCTGCATCCCACTTGTTTACAGTATATCATCCTTTTTAAATGGTGCCAGTTGGATTTGATGGATTTTCCTATTATGGATATTTCATATAAATGGAATCACATTTATATAAATGGTCACAAAATGTTTTTTGTGACCAACTTCTTTCACTTAGCATAATGTTTTCAAGGTTCATCCATATTATATTGGGTTTGCTAGTGTTTTACTGAGGATTTTTGCAACTATAACCACAAGAAATACTAGTCTGCTTTTTTTTCTTGTGATATCTTTGTCTGGTTCTGATATTAGGGTAATACTGACCTCAAAGATTGAATTGGGAAGTTTTCCCTACTCTATTGTAGGAAGAATTTGTAAAGAATTCTTGTTAAGTATTCTATAAGTGTTTGTTAAAATTTACCAGTGAAGCCATCTTGGTCTGGGTTTTTCTTTGGGGGAAGCTTGTAAGTTATTAATTCAATCACTTCACTGGTTATTGGTCTATTTTAATTTTCTATTTCTTCTTGAATCAGTTTTGGTAATTTGTGTCTCTTTAGTTATTTGTCCATTTCATCTAAGTTATCTAATTTTGTAGCATACAGTTGTTTACAGCATTACTTTGTATATTTTTTTATTTTTGTAAGTTTAGTAGTAATGTTCCTTCTAAAGATTAAAACATTTTTAGTATACACTGTTGACATTAATGTAGAGAAAGTCTTACATATGATATGGTGGGGATTATGAATTGTAAATTGACAAAATCTTCCCCAAGCACACTTCAGCAGTTAGAAACAACAGAACATGGGGACAAATTAGATGTGGGTAGTAAGATGGAATTAATGACAGCCTGGAGATTTTTAGCCTGAGTGATAAGGATATTGCCTTTGCATACACAAATAGAGGGAAAATAGGAGAGAAATCAGTTTAACAAGAAAGTAATAAATTTAATTATCAATTGTTATGTTTGATGGTTGGATGAGTTGTAGGGGTAGAAATGTAATCAGCCAGACAGAAATTCTACTTAGAAGAGACTAATTTGAAGATCTGTGTTGAAACAATAGCTGTTTGAAACTACACGATCACAGGAGGGTGTTTTTGTTTTTGTTTTGAGAACAGAGTGTAGGAGACAGGAGAACAAAAGAATATGGCAGAAGCTTGAGGCAAACCTACAATTAGAGGGGAGAAAAAGGGGAAGAAATAGTCAGAAGCTGAGCATGAACATTCACGGGGATAGAGGGAGAATTGACAATGATATTATAAAAACCAAGGAGGAAGAAACTAAAGGAGAAAAGGAATAAAAGTGTCAATTATTCTATGTATCAAGTGGGACAACGACGGGGAAGACACTACTGAGTCCAACAAATAGTTTGTCAAGTTTGGCTTTTGAAGGAGTATTTGGTCTATCAGAAATCCATTAGAATTTTTTTCCCCAAAAGTTGCTTATTTCAAATTGCATTAGTTACTAAAACTGACTTAGCAGAAATATGTTCAAGTACTTGATTATACAATTCTTTTGAGTCCCAACATATAATCATTCTTACATCTCATAAATATAATTTCCATTAACTGTATTTCTGTGCTGAAACAGAAATTCAATATTTTTGCAGTAGATCAAGGAAATTGTTTATGCGCTTTGCCAAATATTTGTATCTCATTTTATATGTTAGCTAACTGCTACCAGAAAATGGAAAACCAAATGGATTCCTAAAACCAAGATAAAACATTTCCGACTGAAAGGTAATATTGGGGGCTAAAATTTATCTTGGCATAAATTTTATCCTGTGAAGAGAGAGCACTAAAATCAGACTCCTACTCTCTTGTGAAAAAATTTAAAAGGCTACATTATCCCCTAAATAGTAACTGTCTGGATGCCTGATCAGAATGTATTCCATCTGGTCCTTGGTTTAGGCAAGTAGAGATGTAATGTAAGTTGTAGCAAATTGGGAACATTAAGCCACATAAAAATGTCATTTTGAAACTGTGAGGACATTCTCAAAAAAACTGTGACTCAGTGAAATACGATGTGGAATCACTCTGCCCTAGGGGGTAGGGGAGCCATAGCTTCCTCCTCAGGAGTCTCGCCACACCAGCTGGAGTCCTGCTGCCTTGGCTTCTTCTGTCCCAGGGATGGGGGATCCCCAATCAGGAAGCCATCTGGCTCTCAGCAGACCTGAACACCTGAGGCAGCTAAGGCAAGGCCAGGTCCCCACAGCCCTTACCCTGAGCAGGGCTTCTCCGTATTTCTGAAATTCAATCCCACTGGTCGCTCCAAAGGGCTAGAGATATGGCTATTGGCACTAGTCTTTGGAACTGAATGGGACCCTGAAAAGTCTCAACTGTAAAACAAATTGTGTGAATAAAGAGGTTTTTTCACATTCCAGAGAAAGCTTAAAACATACAATAGAAAAAGAGTTGATTTCCTTTGCTGCAAATAAGTGAGAACTTTCCTGTTTCATGATATCTTCATTGGAATTAGGTATGTTTTCTATTCTTCCCCAAGGTTAACCTGAAGGTAAGTGACAATAACCATTGCTCAGATTTCAGTCTGACTTGTCTAAATTTTAGAAATGAGTGTTTTAGGGGTGAAGGGCTGAACAAGTTCAGTTATTTTTGTTTGTTTGTTTACCTACCCAGGCATTGCTTCTCATAATAAAATAGGTGAAAAAAATTAGGAACACACTGAAAACCTCAGGATAACCTCCTCCTTCCAACTGCTCCCAGACTCAGAGAATCAGGATCTGTCACAAGATGAAAACCAGGTTTGCCGACAGGTTTTTAACACATTAACTGCCATGTGAGTTGTATTTAATTCACGCTAGTTCTGAGCCCGGGGCCTTGTGAAGCATATGTAACTCACACATCTCTTCACCTTGGGAGCTGCGAGAACTATTTTTCAAGTTACATATAACTCACTCAAAGAAAACAATAAAAAATAACAAATTTTTCATTAAATTAGAAAGGATCATTTTGTCTTCAAAGTTTTTATTCTGGTTTAGTAATAAAACACCGTGGCCCCAAGGAAAAAAAATTTTTTTCTAGTATGGCAGTCAATGTGTTAAAAATCAGGAATTATAACAAGGGATTTGTCCAATGTTTCATTTTCTGAAGTGTTAATAATTAACAGAACTAAATTAAGACCTTCCTGATAACCACACCACAAAGCGATCAACCCCACTATCTCACTATCTGAAACTCTTTTTATGCAGTTTGTGAACCTACATTTTTTAGTTGAATTTATAGATTCTAGGAAGGAAGACAATTGGAGAAGTTTATCTTCCATTAACTCCTGACAAAGGCACTCTGCAACTATGGCTGAGCGCTGCAGGAGGCTTTTGACAGGCAATAAATAAATAAATACATAATGATACACTGTGCCCAAGATTTTTCTCAATTAAATGAGCATGGTTACTGCCCTTTCAAAGTTTATAGCTAGTTAAATAGAGAGAGCAAAAGTGAAATCTAGACAGACGATGCCACTCCATTCATTGAAAAGTGTGTCTAGCAGGGCTTGGTGGCTCGCCTGTAATCTTGGCACTCTAGGAGGCCAAGGTGGGAGGATCACTTGAGCTCAGGAGTTAGAGACCAGCCTAAGCAAGAGTAAGACCCCGTCTCTACTAAAAATAGAAAAATTAGCTGGGCATGGTGGTGCAGGACTGTAGTCCCAGCTTCTCAGGAGGCTGAGGCAGGAGGATCGCTTGAGTCCAGGAGTTTGAGCTTGCAGTGAGCTACGATGATGCCACTGTACTTTATCTACCTGGGTGACAGAGCAAGACTCTGTCTCACAAAAAAGAAAAAAAGAAAAAGAAAAAGAAAAGTGTGTCCAGACTTCCACTTGCCAAATCTGGGTCAATTTGAACATCACAATGAATAATGAGTATGGAATATAACCTATGGAATAAAGAATATACAAGTCTATACTGATCTAAATATTTAGATAGATAGATGAATATATATTAATAGATAAATGACTGATGAGGGAGAAGAAAAATCTCTTTTTCAAAGTAGAATGACAACTAATAATATGGAGGGCATCGTGCACTTAACTAATCATTATTTTGCAGTCATCTTAGTAATAATTGACTCAGGCAATGGTTATCAATGGATGCTAAAACTAGTGAGTAAAAAAATTAATTATTAATAAAACTTTTACTCTCAAATTATATCCCTCCAAATTACTTATTAATTACATTTTTTAATTTACAGTGGAAGGCTTGGCAGACACCAACCTAACCAAATAATCAAAGTCAACATCACCATTAAAGAGGCAAACCAACATCTTGCGCCACTTGGTCATAATGCACAGAAAAGATCACAGTATCCCTTCTATTCTTTCCAAAAATATATGATTGTAGTACAAGTATGAAGAAACATTTTGGAAATTTAAATTTAGGGGCATTCCATAAAATAAAATGGCCTATACTCTTCAAAATATCAAGTTCAAAGAAAACCAGCAACAACAAAAGAAAAAAGTGCAAAACTATTTTGGAGTATTTCAGAGTAAAGGAATATGACAGCTAAATGTAACATGTGATCCTGGATTGGATCTAGACTGAGAAAACAGTAGCTTAAAAGATTTTATTAATTTTACTCTTTGAATGTGGACTATGAGTTAGATAATATTATTGTATTGATGGGAAATTTACACTGTGGTTAGGAACTGTACACTGAAGTATTTGTAAGTAAAGGGACTGCAACTTGCCTCAATTTTGTGGCTTGTACCCAACTTTAGCTGTTATTCTATTCTGGTTTTCTGAAATTTAGCAACGCTTTTTATGCAGTTTGTGAACCTACATTTTTGAGTTGAATTTATAGGTTCTAGGAAGGAAAACAATTGGAGAATGATAGAAAATGAATAAATAAAAGGGAATTGACCTTGTGTGTCTCCTGTGTTTGAATATGATTTTTCAAAATTTAATTCTAAATAAATCCCAAATCAGGCACCATAATTATTGGATATGTTGAAATGTTTGACTCCATAAAAGAAAATGTAAGAAGAGTGTAGGTGGTCATAGATTCTTAACTTTTTATTTAACTATATTATTAGGTAATATATCAATAAAAACTATCAGTACCACTTAAATGGAAGAAAATAAGTCTTTCCTTTTCTCTCTTTCAAAGTATGTAGGAATCAACAGATGGAGATCTGGTCTGTGAATATCTACCCAAAGAATTTTGTGTCTCCTCTATGTCTTTTTCTTGGGCTGCACCTCTATGCCAAGGCCAGGAAGCTTAAGAAGCTCTTTTCTTTACCTCTAAAAATATTCCTCAAAATTGCTCAACGGACAATATTGCCATGAGAAATTTAATTGGGAATGTCCTGAGTTCTGAGACTTTGAATTTGGGACTTAACTCTAAAAAAAAGTAAGAAAAGCATTTCTACAGTTATAAAATGCTTGTTGCTACAAAGTTATGTTGTTTTCATTTGGTGGTCCCAGACAAATTCTAATTTAATTCTCATAGCATGTTTGGTTAAGGGAGAATATATTGATTATAATTAATACCCCATTTTACAAAATGCAAGGTTAATTCTTTGAGCATTTTCATGACCCTCTAGTCCCTGATCTTAGAGCAAGAAAAATTCAAAGTGACTTTAAGTGTTCCAACTTCTGAAGCATAGCAATAACCTGAAAAGGTTAACTATTTCCCTGGGTGTCAGCTTTACAGCCTTTTCACAATACAGATTGTGAGGAGAAAAAGACAGACAGCTAAGTATTATTACCTTAGAAACATAAAAACTGAAGATTATCCAGATGTATTTATTTATGTTTTTTTCTAAAAAACCAACAGCAAATGAAAAAAGTGAAACTAAAGGTAGAAAAGGCATTCTTCCTTCACTGGCATTAATGCTATAAGTTATCATATTCTTCCAAAAGATGAAGAATGCTCATAGAATATAATCTCATCTTAAAAGATTTTGTAGTACCATGCTCCTCTACTAGATAGCATTTAACACAGTCCTTATTTTATTAATACATTAATTTGTAAAATAAAATGTTTATTTAATATCTATTCCTTTGCTAAATGTAAGAACCATGAGGACAGAAACCATGTCTATTTTGCTCCCACCATATCTTTAGCACCTAGTTTAGTGCCTGGCACATACCAGTCACTCGCTAAACATTTAAGGGGAAAGAAAGAAAGATTGGAAGACACAGATCCAGCTAGAAGCCAAATTATGTTCCAAAGAAAGGGAGGGAAGTAGGTATTTTTAAAAAGAAGCTGAGGGTGATGACACAAGTTGTTTTGAGGGAATTATCATTGATGGAGGTGGCTGGCTTAGTATGTGAGTCCACAGCTAATTGGCTGTTGCTGCTCAGGAGTCATATTGCTGGTGAAATTTGGCTGCTTTCCAGAATGTTATGGTCATTGCAGTTTGACCCCATTCAAAGTTTCAAGGCAAGTTCTTGGGTTTTTGGGTTTTTGGGTTTTTGGGTTTTTTGGGTTTTTTTTTTTTTTGCAAGGTTGCAGGTTGTGCAGGTAGTCCTTCTTAGAATGGCTTCCCGACTCCATTTTAGAACTCTAAACCAGAGTGCTGACATTTTGTATATCACATTTCAAAAAATAAGGAAGGAAGGTGGGAAGGAAGGTAGATAAAGACTGATGAAAGTTGAGGATGACCCTTAAGTTGCTTGACAGAGAACCAGGGGTGAACCTGAAGAACCTGGGAGAATCTGGGAGGAAGAACAGATATTCTGACGGAAGATCATGAATTCAGTTCTGCATACACTGAGTTTCAGACCCTTGAAGTAGCCATCTAAAGGTGTTCAGTGGGTGGTTAGCTATGTGCTGGACTGTCATCCAGAAAAGAGATATGACTGAAGGCGCCTACTTAGGAGTTATTGGTAAGTACACAACAATTGAGAGTGAATGAAATCACTTATTGAGTGAGTGTAGAATGAAAAGAAGAAAACTCATAATAAAGCCTGAGCAGAAAGATGAGTGGTCAGGTCAGCAAAGACCAGGAAGATGAAGCTAATGAGGTAGAAAAAACTGAGAAAAGTGTGGTGTTGGAGAAATCAAGAAAGGACACTATTTCAAGGAGGGTGCTGTCTACTGTGAGGCATGCTTTTCAAGAGTTTTTTTAAAAAGGAGGGGCATTAAAGGGGTCCCTTGGATTTAGTTTTATGGAAGCCAATAATGGACTTAGAAAGGGCATTTTTAGTGGGTTGGTGAATATGTGCTGGGGGTGGCTTAAGCCAGATAGGAGTGAGTTGAGGAGTGAATATTAGGTGATAAAATGTATACAAGGAGTATCAATAAGTCGTTTGGAGCAGTTTAGGTCTAATGGGAAAGACAGAGTTAGGGAAATGGCTGGAGGAGAATGTAACCTTGATGGCTTTTCAGTATTTAAGTAGGAAGAGTCTTAAGCATCTTTAAATATACATGAGAATAATCCAGCAAAGAAGGAAAGGTTGCAAATACAAGATAGGAAAAGTAAGCAAAAGTGTAAATTTTTTAATAAGATGAAAGGGAATAAAATACCAAGAAAAGATGGTAGAATATGTCCTAAACAGGAGGAGGGACAGCACCTCTACTGTAGCAAGAGGAAAAGGATGAGAGCAGTAGGATTCTCTGGCAATGGAATACTCTAGGAATACTATTGCCCAATGATGTCTATTTGCTCTACGTGAAATGTCTGGCACAAGGAGTTTGACCCTGTGAACAACTTTTTCAATAAAGTTTGGCTTTACCTAGGAAGACATTCTAGATGTGGTGTTGAGGCCAGAGAGAGTGCATAGAGATGAGTTTGAGTAAATAGTCCCTCCCGGAAGGACATGGAGTTGAGAGAATAGGAAAGGGTGGTCACACAATCTAATCACAGAGTAAAGATACTTGCTACTTTGGCGACTGTGAGTGTTTGACATGTTTGATCTGCTCCAGGCTAATACACTCTACACCAAGTCTACCTACTGACTTACACAGAGTTACTAATGAAACCTCGCATTTAGCTGAGAAGAAATACGGGGTAAACAGGCTTGTACAATTCCAAAGGAAAACCAACCCATAGGTATGATCAACCAGATTCTCTGAGAAACTCTGGAACTCATACCTACAGGGTCTTACACACCTTTGTCAAATTTATTTCTAGATATTTGATTTTTAAAATTCTATTCCAAATTGAATTGTTTTTCCATTTTAATTTTCAATATATCATTACTAGGAGAGAGAGAGAGAGCTATACACACACACACACACACACACACACACATACTCCCCCGGTGTCAAAAAGAATTATTATCTTTCATTTGTTTTGGTTAATTTGTTAATATTTTGTGAAGAATTTTGTCTCTGTTTAGGAGAGATATTGGTCTTTAATTTTCTTTCCTTTAATATTTATGCTAGATTTTGGAATAGAAATTTATACATTCTCTTCTGACTTCCTACATCCTAACCAGAAGTTGAAGTCACCTTTCACTACGGTTTTTAGATTACAATTCCATGTTTCTGAAAGAGTTTGGTAATTTTGCTCCATAAATGTTTTGTAGAAATCCCTAGTGAAACCATGTAGGCCTAAGGAATTCTTTGTAGAAATGTTCTTTATTAGAAATAAAGTTTCTTTAATAGATATAGGTTATTTAGATTTTCTTTTACATCTTGTGTCAATTAAAGTTCTTTATAATACCTTTTTACTATCCTTTAAGTTTTGGTACAGTTTGGACTGATGTCACCCTTTTCATTTCTGAATGATAAGTTTTGCTTGCAGTTTATTAAGTTGCTAAATCTTTCAAAGAACCAACTTTCAACTTTGTTGCTTTTCTCATTTGTCCTTTTTTATTGCTTCCTACTCTGATTTCTATTATTTCCTTTTTTCACCTTACTTTGTGCTTGTTCTTATTTTCTGACTTCTCTAGATGGAAGCTTAAACCATTGATTTTAAACTTTATACATTTCTAATATAAGCATTGAAAGATAAAAAATAAATTCACTCTAGGGACTTCTGGTTTCCTGTCTGATGCATAAGGAGTTTAGCAATCATCACTCTGATCTAACAACAGGTAAAAAGCTGAACAAACTGAAAAATCAACAACTCCTGTTAGATCCATCAGAGAAGTAACATCACAAGGCAAGCTGCTGTCCTAAAAACTGGAGAGACAGACAGGTGGATACAGAGAATCACTATGTACCAGATCAGGAACCTTCATGAAAACCCATGCCAGGGCTAGAAAATCTGAATAGTAATTGATGAATTACTGGAGACTCAGTGTGATGAAGTCTGACTATCAAAAACTCCAAGGGAACCCACTCACAGGAAGGCCACCACACTGTTAGGAGTTTTACCTCCAGGAGCTCTACTAGGTCCCTACAGTGAAAATTGGAGAAAAATCCTCTCATGCTTCCAACAGGAGGGAAAAAAAGAACCATTTTGAAATGTGCCAGAGCATTCTGTTCTTCTTAACAAGTTCTACTCTCAAGAGAAACCATTTTACCAGAGACTAACTTGGGCTTTTATCAGAACCTAACCTACCTGGGGGAAGGGGACTATTCAAAGCCAGCCAGCTCTAACCTTCCAAGTGGAGGAAGGAAAACACACAACTCCAGCCCACTCCAGCCATCCTGTACCATCTAAACTGATAAGCACTTATGAGATTCACAGCCCAGGGGCACAGGCTCACCGAAAGACTGAGACCTAATCATAGAACTGTAGTACCCTCCCCCAGTGCACACAACTTACTGATACATTACTACAGACCTACTCACTGTAGTTCCTTTTACCTAGTAGAGCATGTCCACCTTTCAACAAAAGATCAGATAGGAATTTTTTTAAAGTATGATAAATATGCTAAGGGATTTAATGAAAAAAGTAGACAACATGCAAGAACAGATAGATAACGTAAGCAAAGAAATGGGAATCCTAACACAGAATCAAAAAGAAATGCCAGAGATCAAAAGCACTGTAACAGAAATAAAGAATGCCTTTGATAAGCTTATTAGTAGACTGGGCATGGCTGAGGAAACAATCTCTGATCTTGAAGATAGGACAAGAGAAACTTCCAAAACTGAAAAGCAAAGAGAAAAAAGAATGAAAAAAATCAGAACAGAATGCCCAACAATTGTGGGACAACCACAAAAAGCATAACACACATAATAAGATCACTAGAAGGAAAAGAAAGAGAAAAAGGAACAAAAGTAATATTTGAAGAAATAAGGACAGAGAATTTCCCCAAACTGATAACAGACACCAACTACAGATCCAGAAAGCTGATGAAACACTGCACAGAAAATATGCCCAAAAAACTACACCTAGGCACATCATTCAAACTTCAGAAAATCAAAGATAAAGAAAAAATCCTGAACAAAGCCAGAGGAAAAAACATCTCACCTGTAGAACAGCAAAGATAAGACTTCTTCACATAAACCATGCAAGCAGGAAGAAAGCAGAGTGAAATATTTAAAGAGTTGAGAGAAAAAAATACTCCCACCAACCTAGGATTCTGTATTCTGTGAAATTATCCTTCAAAAGTGAAGGAGAAATAAAGACTTCCTCAACAAAACAAATTGAGTGAATTTGTTGCCAGTAGAACTGCCTTGTAAGAAACGTTAAAAGAAGTTCTTCAGCATGAAGGAGAATGACACAGATCAGGAACCCAGATCTACATAAAGAAAGGAAGAGCATCATCACAAAATGAATAAGTGAAGGTAATAAAAACATTTCGTTTGCTTCTTAATTTATTTAACAGATAACTGTTTGTTTAAAGTAACAGCTACAATATATTTGATTATATACACTAGTATATAAGTAAAATAAATGGCAACAATGATACAGGGGATGGGATAAAGGAATTAGTGATATTTTGTTATGCTATACTTGCACTGTTGGTGAAGCAGTAGTGTTACTTGAAAGTGGACTTGGATTAGTTGTAAATGTATACTGCAAATTCTAGGGCAGTCACTTGAAAAAGTTAAAAAAAATGTAATGGATATGCTAAGAAAGGAGAGAAAATGAAGTCATGTAATACGCTTAGTTAAAACCACAAAAGACAGAAAAGTGTAAAACAAACACAGCAGCAAAAATAAACAAGGACAACAAATAGAAAACAGTAACAAATATGGTAGATATCAATCCAACTATATTAATAATCCTCTTAAATACCAATAGTCTAAATTCACCAATTAAAAGACAGAGATTGTCAGAATGGATCACAAAACAAGACCCAACTAGATGTTGTCTACAAGAAACTCACTTTAAATATAAAAGCACATATGGGTTAAAAAGAAAGGGATGGAGAAAGATATACCATGTTAACAGTAATCAAAAGAAAATGGGAGTAGCTATATTAGTATCAGACAGAGCAGATTTCAGAGCAAGGAAAATTATCAGGAATAAAAAGAGACATTTAATGATAAAGGAGTCAATACTCCAAGAAGACATAGTAATCATTCATGTGTTTGTGCCTAACAATGGAGCTTCAAAATACATGAGGCAAAACTGATAAAACTGCAAGGAGAAATAAATGAATTCACTGTTATATTATAGTTGGAGACTTTAAGACCCCTCTATCAGAAGCAGATCCAGCAGGCAAAAAATCATTGAGGACATAGTTGAACACAATAACACCATTAATTAACTGGATATAGTTGACAACCATAGACAACTTCATCAAACAACAGCAGATTACACATTCTTCTCTAGAAGATAGACCACATTCTGGGCCAGAAGACACATCTTTTAAAAAATTAAAACAATAGAAATCATACAAGATCTGTTCTCAGGCCACAATGGATTTAAACTAGAAATCAATAACATAAAGATAACTGAAAAAGGCCAAAATACTTGGCAACTAATACTTAGATCCATTTCTAAATAACACATAGATCAAAGAAGAAATCTCAAGAAAAATAAAAAATATTTGAACTAAGTGAAAATGAAGATACAACTTATCAAAATTTGTGTGATACAGCAATAGCAGTGCTTAGAAAGAAATTTATAGCATTAAATTTACATATTAGAAAAGAAGAAAGATCTAAAATCAAAACCTAAGCATTAGGAAACTAGAAAAAGTAGAGAAAATTAAATTCAAAGTAAGCAGAGAAAAGAAATGAAAAATAGAGCAGAAATCAATAAAATTGAAAAGAAGAAATCTATAAAGAAAATCAACAAAAGCAAAAGCTGGTTCTTTGAAAAAATCAATACAATTGATAAGCCTCTGATCGGGCTAAGCAAAAACAGAGAAAATACAAATTATTAATATCAAAAATGAAAAAAAATGGCATCACTATTGATCCCATGGACATTAAAAAGATAATAAAGGAATATTATGAACAACTTTGTGCCCACAAATTTGATAACCTAGATAAAATATTCAAATTCCCTGAGAGACAGAATCTGCCACAACTCACATAAGAAAAAACATACAATGTGAATAGACCTATATCTATTACAGAAATAAGTCAATAATAAATCACCTTCCAAAACAAAAAGCACCAGGCCCAGATGGGTTAAGTGGTAAATGCTGCCAAACATTTAAGGAAAAAGTTATACCAATTCTCTACTATCTCTTTCAGAAGATAAAGCAGAGGGAATACATCCTTACTCAATCTATGAGGCCAGTATTACCCTAATACAAAGATTAGACAAGGAAATTATAAGAAAAGTACGGACCAATATTTGTCATGAACATAGATGCAAAAATCCTCAACAAAATATTAGCAAATCAAATTCCACAATATATAAAAGAATTAGACACCACAACAAAGTGGGATTTATCCCAGGTATGCAAGCATCATTCAACATTCAAAAATCAATATCATCCATCACATCAACAGGCTAAAGAAGAAAAATCAAATTATCTTATCAATATATGTAGAAAAAGCATTTGACAAAATCCAACACCCTTTCATGATTTTAAAAAACTCTCAGCAAAATAAGAATAGAGGGGAACTTACTCAACTTGACAAAGAACAACTACAAAATCCCCACAGCTAACATCATAATGAGGAGAAATTAGAAATTTTCCCACTAAGATCAGGACCAAGGCAAGGCTGTCCCTTCACATCACTGCTTTTCAACATTGTATTAAAAGTTCTAGGTAATGTAATAAGACAAGAAAAGGAAATACAGCATATACAGCTTAAGTAGAAGAGATAAAACTGTCTTCATTCACAGATGAGATGATCGTTTATGTAGAAAATCTGAAAGAATCAACAACAAAAAAGGAAACTCCTGGAAATAATAAGCAATTATAGAAAGGTTGCAGGATGCAAGGTAAGCATAAAAAAGTCAATTATTTTTCTACATACTAGTAATGAACAAATGAAATTTGAAATTAAAAACACACTACCATTTACATTAGCACCCAAAAAAGTGAGATACTTAGGTATAAATCTGACAAGATATATACAAGAAATAAAGAAAATTATAAAACTCTGATGAAAGCTATCAAAGAAGAACTAAATAAATGGAGAAATATTTCATGTTCATTGATAGGAAAATTCAATGTTGTCAAGATATCTGTTCTTGTTTTTTTCTTCTTCTTTTATTTCAGAATATCATGGGGGTAAAACACTTTGGTTATATATATTGCCTATTCAATGCCCATGTCAGAGCTACAGTTGTGGGCATCCCCCAAACTGTGTGCCCTGCACCCATTAGGTGAGAGTTTTCCCTCCACCCACCTCCCACCTGCCCACCCCCTGATGAATATTATTTCCATGTGTGACGTAAGTATTGATCAGTTAGTACCAATTTGATGGTGAGTACCAGTGGTGCTTGTTTTTCCATTCTTATGATACTTTGCTTCAAAGAATGGGCTCTAGCTCGATCCAGGATGATACCAGATGTGTTAATTCACTGTTGCTTTTTATTGCTCCATTTATTAAAATCATGAACACCTCTCATCTCTCACAAAATATTTTATTGCTGAGTAATATTCCATAGTATACATATGCCACATTTTATTAATCCACTCATGTATTGATGGGCACCTGGTATGCAAGGGTCCACATCTTTGCAATTGTGAATTGTGCTGCTATAAACATTCACGTGCAGATGTCTTTATTATAGAATGTCTTTTTTTTTCCTTTGGGTAAATACCCAGTAGTGGGATTGCTGGATGATCAAATGGTAGTTCTACTTTTAGTTCTTTGAGGTATCTCCATATTACTTTCCATAGAGGTTGTACTAATTTGCAGTCCCACCAGCAGTGTATGAGTGTTCCTATCTGTCCGCATCCCAACCAACATTTGTTGTTTTGGGATTTCTTGATATGAGCGAATCTCACTGGAGTTAAGTGATATCTCATTGTGGTTTAGATTTGCATTTCCCTGATGATTAGAGAAGTTCAGCAATTTTTTATATGTTTGCTGGCCATTATTCTGTCGTCTTTTGAAAAGTTTCTGTTCATGTCCTTTGCCCACTCTTTAATGGGGCTGTTTGATTTTTTTCTTGTTGATTTTCCTAAGTTCTGTATAGATTCTGGTTATCAGCTCTTTATCAGATGTGTAACATGCAAATATTTTCTCCCATTCTGTAGGTTGTCTGTTCACTCTAGTGACAGTTTCCTTGGATGTCCAGAAGCTTTTTAATTTGATCAGGTCCCATTTATTTATTTTTGTTGCTGTTGTGATTGCTTTGGGGGTATTCTTCATAAATTCTTTGCCAAGGCCAATAAGAGATTTTCCCAACATTTTCTTCTAGAATTCTCAGGGTTTCACATCCTAGGTTTAAGTCTGTTATCCATCGTGAGTTGATTTTTGTGAGAGGTGAGAGGTGTAGATCAAGTTTTGTGAGAGGTGAGAGGTATGGATCTACCTGTGGCTATCCAGTTTTCCCAGCACCATTTATTGAATAGGGATCCTTTCCCCAGTGTATGTTTTTGTGTACTTTGTCAAAGATCAGATGACAGTATGAGGATGGTTTTATATCTGGGTTCTCAGTCCTGTTCCATTGGTCTATGTCTCTGTTCTTGTGCCAGTACCATGCTGTTTGGGTTACTATACCCTCGTAGAGTAGTTTGAAGTCTGGCAGATTGATGCCTCCCAATTTGTTCTTTTTTGCTTAAGATTGCTTTGGCTAGACAGGGTCTTCTCTGGTTCCACATGAATCATAGAATTATTGATTCTAGATCTGCAAAAAAAATGATGTTGGTATTTTGATAGGGACTGCATTGATTCTGTAAATCACTTTAGGTAGCAAAGACATTTTAACAATGTTGATTCTACCTATCCAAGAGCATGGTAGGGTTTTCCATCTGTTTACATCCTCTCCAATTTCTTTTCTCAGTGTTTCATAGTTATCTCCATATAGGTCTTTCACCTCTTTAGTTAGATATGTTCCTAAATATTTAATTTTCTTTGGTGCTACTGTGAAAGGTATTGCATCTTTAATTTGTATCTCAGCTCAACTGTTATTTGCATATATAAAGGCTACTGATTTGTGTGCATTGATTTTGTATCCTGAGACTTTGCTTAATTCATTTATCAATTCCACTAGTCTCTTGGTTGAATCTTTGGGGTTTTCTACATATAATATCATATCGTCCACAAAGAGTGAAAGTTTAATCTCTTCTGCCCCCATTTGGACACCCCTGATTCCTCTCTCTTGTCTGATTGCTCTGGCAAGGACTTCCAGCACTATGTTGAATAGAAATGGAGATAACGGGCAACCTTGTCTGGTTCCAGTTTTAAGGGGGAATTCTTTCAATTTTTCCCCATTTAGTATGATATTGGCTGTGGGTTTATCATATATGGCTTTAATAATTTTGAGGTATGAGCCATCTATGCCTATATTAAGAGTTCTTATCATAAATGCGTGCTGGATTTTGTCAAAGCCTTTTCTGCATCTATTGAAAGGATCATGTAATCTTTGTTCTTGCTTTTATTTATGTGGTGAATTACATTTATAGATTTGCATATGTTGAACCATCCCTGCATCTCGGGGATGAAGCCCACCTGATCGTGATGAATTATTCTTTGGATGTACATTTGAATTAGGTTTGCTAGGATTTTAATGGCAATTTTTGCATCTATAATCATAAGGAATATTGGTCTGTAGTTTTCTTTTCTTGTTGTGTCCTTTCCTGGCTTTGGTATCAAGGTGATATTGGCTTTGTAGAATGAGTTTGGGAGGATTCCATCCTTCTCGATGTTCTCGAATAATTTCTGCAGTATAGGCACAAGTTCTTCTTTGTAGTATTGGTAGTATTCAGGTGTGAACCCATCTGGTCCACAAATTTTTTTGTTGGACGATTTTTCATTACTCCTTCAATTTTGTTGCTTGATATTGGTCTGTTTAGGAATTCTATTTCTTCCTGATTGAGCCTAGGGAGGTAGTGTGTTTCTAAGAATTTGTCCATTTCCTCCATGTTTTCATGTTTTTGGGCACAGAGATTTTTGTAGTATTTTAAGATAATGTTTTGTGTTTCCATGATATCAGTTGTGATTTCTCCTTTTTCATTTCTAATTGAGCTTATTAGAGTCCCTTCCTTTCTGCTTGTGGTCAACCTGGCAAGTGGTCTGTCTATTTTGTTAATCTTTTCAAAGAACCAACTTTTCATTTTATTAATCTTCTGTATTGTTCTTTTTTTCTCAATTTCATTTAATTCTGCTCTGATCTTGGTTATTTCTTTTCTTCTGCTGGTTTTAGGATTGATTTGCTCTTCCTTTTCCATTTCCTTAAAATAATTCATTAGTTTACTGATTTGTGAACTTTCTGTCTTTTGGATGTGAGCATTTAAGGCAATAAGTTTTCCTTTCAGGACTGCTTTTGCTGTATCCCACAGATTTTGATAACTTGTGTCCCCATTATCATATAGTTTGAAGAATCTTTTGATTTCCTTCTGCATCTCCTCCTTGACCCAATAGTCATTCAGCAACAGATTATTTAATTTCCATGTTTTTCGATGAAGATGTGAGTTTCTGTTGGAATTGATTTATAATTTTATTCTGCTGTGGTCTGAAAAGATACATGGTATTATTTCTATTTTTTTAAATTTGTTGAGATCTGTTTTGTGGCCTAGGATGTGATAAATTTTAGAGAAAATTCCATGAGCTGATGAGAAGAACGTATATTCAGTGTTATTTGGGTGGAGTGTTCTATAGATGTCTGTTAGGCCCAAATGTTCCAGGGTCCTGTTTAGGTCCATTGTTTCTTTGTTTGTGTTCTGTTTGGAGGATCTGTCCAGTTCTGGCGTGTTGAAGTCCCCAGCAATTATGGCATTGCTATTTATTATGTTGTCTAGATCAAGCAGTATTTTTTTTATGTATCTGGGTGCTTCTGTGTTGGGTGCATAAATATTTAGGATTGTTAAATCTTCTTGTAAGATTTTTCCCTTCACCATTATATAGTGACCATCTTTGTCTTTCTTTACTTTTGTGGCTTTAAAGTTTATATTGTCTGATATATGAATGGCTACCCCAGATTTCTTTTGGTTTCCTTTTGCCTGGAAAATTGTATTCCATCCTTTCACCTTGAGTCTGAACAAGTCCTTGTGTGTAAGATGCATTTCCTGGAGACAGCAGATACTTGGCTTGTATTTTTTAATCCATTCCACCAGCCTATGTCTCTTCAGTGGGCAATTCAAGCCATTCACATTTATTGAGAGAATTTGAATTTGGGGTGAATTTCTGTTTATTCTGTTGGGTAGTCTCTTATTTTGTTTTCCCTCTTGAGCCATTGTGAAATCTGGGTTCTGGAGTTTTAGCTTTTGGGTAGTTTTACGCTGGTGGGTGTCTGTTGTGCTGGTTAGTGTATAATTCAGGTCTAAGTACTTCTTTCAGAGCAGCTCTGGACTTTGCAAATTCTATCAGTGACTGTTTGTCTGGAAAAGTCTTTATTTCTCCCTCATATAAGAAGCTTAGTTTTTCAGGCTGAAGAATTCTGGGTTGGCCATTATTTTGTTTTAGAAGACTGAGGATCGGTCCCCAGTCCCTTCTGGCTTGTAAGGTTTTAGCTGATAAATCTGCAGTTAGTCTGATAGGTTTCCCTTTGTAGGTTAACTGCTCTTTTCTCCTTACTCTCGAAGGAGTGCCTCTTTCGTGTTTACTTTGGTCAGTCTAATAATTATGTGGCGTGGTGAATGCCTTTTCACACTGAATCTCCCAGGAGTCCTGTGTGCTTCTTGTACTTGGATATCAAGATTTCTGGCTAGGCCATGGAAATTTTCCTCTATTATTCCTTCAAATTGATTTTTCAGCCCATGCAAATTTTCTTCCTCTCCCTCAGGGATGCCTATGATCCTTATGTTTGGCCTCTTTACATAAACCCACATTTCTTGTATGCTTTGTTCATGCCTCTGGTTTTTGTGTTCTTTCTCTTCAAATGATTTATTTAGCACATAAGAGTTATCTTCCAGCTCTGAGATTCTTTCCTGTGCATGATCCAGCCTATTCTTAAGGCTTTCCACTGTGTTTTGTAGATCCTTGAATGCCTCTTTCATTTCTAGAATTTCTGTTTGATTTTTCCATAATACTTCTATTTCTTTAGAAAATTTTTCATTCATTTCTTGCATTTTTCTTGTGGTTTTTTTGTGCTGGGATTCAATTTTCTCTTGAATTTCATTGAGCTTTCTTATAATCCATAAATGAAATTCCTCTTCTGTCATTCTACCCATTTCATTTGATTTGGTATCTGTTGCTGAGGAACTGATGATTTCTTTTGGGGGTGACTTTTCACTCTGATTTTTCATGTTTCCTGAGTTCTTTTACTGATTCTTTCTCATCTGTTCTCTTGGTTGAGAGCTGGGGGTGTTAGGGCTAGTTTATAGCCCTGTCTCCAAGCCCCTGAGGTTCGTTGCTTGGCAGAGCCAGGGAGAGGAGTATTGGTCTGTATTGCTTTAGGTGTATTTTAACAAGTTTGGTGGACCTCTTGGGTTACCTCTGACCTGTTGTCTTCTCCTCTTCCCAGTGGAGTGGAGTTAGTTTGTTCTCCCAGCTTGAGCTTCAAGTTGGTCAATTGTACTTGAGTGTATGAATCCACTGTTCCCTAATAGCTTGAGATGGGAGGCGATATTTTTAGCTATGGGGTTGTTCCCAATGTTGTTGATTGTAGTTTGTGTGGAGTAGCCAGTTACCTAGGTTTTCTGTTGTGTCCATGGCAGGCTCTGGTCCCTCAGGTGAGTTATATGAAAACCCCAAGCTTTGGGAGGGGCTTTGTAGCTCCCAGGGGTTACTTTGACCCTGCTCCTCCTGGGGTGGGGGTAGAAACTTGCTTGTGGCTTCCTCGTGACAGCTGAATTGGGAAAATTCTACACAGCTCAGAGGTTGCTTATCCAGCCGCTGGGGGTCTGCTGCTATGGATTTCAGAGCTCTCTCTATCTGGGCTTGGAGGGCTGCTTCTGGTGGGAGGAGCCAGCTGTTGGGATTGCTGAGGTCTCTATCAGGTTTTTTCTTCCTTGTCCCCAAGCTTGGCCACTTTCCCCTCTGGACCACTTGTGGGCTCTCAGTTTTCCCACAGTTTGTGTGTCTGGCCCTCTGATGTGTGTCTCCATGTGTCACTGGCTGATAGGGGGATCTCCAATTGTGCACCCCTTTTCCACCACTAGACCCCAAGGTGAGGTGGGTGGGCATCTCTATCCCCAGAAGTCTCTGCCAGGGGGATGTTCCCACCGGGGGGAATAGTGGCTACTGGAGGCACTCTTGGATCGAGTGAAATTCCCTAATGAAGTAGGCATGGTTAGGGGGAGCTGCTCTGGTTTAGCCTGTGGCTCTTGAGGCATTTGGTTGCCATAAGAACTGGTACTTATACAAAATGAGTCACTATGACCAGCAACCTTCAAAATTACCAATCTCTGGGGTACAGGAGGGCTGGGATCTGAAAAGCAGGCACTTGGGCCAGCACATAGCAGGCACGTAAGAAGGCAGAGCCACGGAAGCAGGACCGGGTGGATGGGCTGCAAACTGTTTCCAGTACACAAAGGTCCTACACATACAGTTCAGGGATCTCGTTCCACCCGGAACCCACAGATGCAGCTGTCCCTGGCCACCAAGGGCATAGCCTTTTGTGCCCAGGCCAAAGAGCCCCCAGGCCAGGGGTGGGATGAAGCTATAGACCTAGCTAACAGCTCCAGGCAGGAGACTTTAAAGATGGCTGCTGACTGCCAGCCTGGCATACAGCAAGGCTCAGATTGTGCCCATGAACACAGCTCTTCTCAACCAGCCTGGGTTCTGTGGAGGCAATTGCCAGCAGCCCCTGAGGGAATATCCTGTTGCTCTCTGTTCAACTCCTGTGCCCAGGTACCGCTGCCTTCCATTGGCACGGTGGCCATCTGCAGATTACCGTATACTGTCCCAGGAAGCTATATCTCATCCCTACCCAGCCCTGAGCAGTCCCTATAAAGTGCAACTGAGAGTTCCATATGGCTCTCACAATTGCTTCCTCTCCACAGAGCCTGCTATCTCGAGCAACAGCTTTGCCCCGACTCTGGGCTTGTCCCTGACTGAATGGATGGGAAGTCTTTGGGGAAGGTATGTAACCACTTGTAGGTCAGGTCGCACTGTGCTAACCTGGCGAGCACGTCCTTCCCACACTCTGGGCTCTATTGTATTCCCTGCACTCTCCAATCTTTGTGAATGTATCTGCCAGTCACCTGTTTTCTTGGGCTGAGTTTCCCACAATGTTTCTCTGTAAATTCACAATGCTGTTTTCAGAGTGAGCTATCCACACACAGGCAGCCAATGGTGTTTTTCACCTCCTTCCCTGAAGATATCAGTTCTTCCCAACTTGATCTATAGGTTCAACTCAACCCCAATTAAAATCACAGCAAGTTCTTTTGCAGATATGGACCAAATTATTCTAAAGTTTACATGAGGAGACAAAAGACCAAGAATAGCTAACTCTTTTAAAGAAGAATAAAGTCAGAAAATTGACACACCCGACTTCAAGACTTACTATAAATTTACAGTAATCAAGACAGTGTGGTATTAGTGAAAAGAACAGAAAATTGACCAATGGAACAGAATAGAGAGCCCAGAAATAGGCCCACATAAATGTAATTAACTAATCTTTGATAAATAAGCAAAGGCAATAAAATGGACCAAAGATTGTCCTTTCAACAAATGGTGCTGGAACAACTGGACATCCATATGGTAAAAAAGTGAATCTAGACACAGACTTTACACTCTCCACAATTTTTTTTTATCAATTCTGACAATCTAACTTTTTACTGGAATATTTAGTCCATTTACATTTAATGTAATTATTTTACAGTTGGGTTTAGGTCTACTATCTTAGTAGTTGTTTTCTCATTTTCCCACCTAATTTTGTTTTGATTTGCAGGTAGAAAATCAGAATAGACCCACACTTCTTCATGTGTTGCATGATTTTTTTAGTATATGTGTATAAAAGAACAACAGAGACTAAAATAGTATTTACCCCCACACACACACATCAAAAGTCATATCTTTTTTATTGTTTTTGTCAATACTGAGTGAACTCAGTCAATCTACTATGTAGTTGAGCAAGACCTAGGCTTTGTAACAGCTTTAATCATATTCAGTTCACCACTAGCTTCAAATGTTTTGAAGGTAGGATCAGGAATTTCTCTTTATCAGAGTTTAGAATTGAAGCACCAGCAAGACTCCAGATTAAAATTTTCTGTAATTTTCTGCATCATAATCAGAAGTGGAATTTGCCTTCCATTGTATTTTTGAATTATAATTCAGAGTTTAATAACTAAGAAGCCAAGGTGAGTAACTTTTTGTATATTCATTGGTCAATCATATTTTCCATTCTAGCAAATGTTTTCTTGAGATCTCTTGTCCATTTTTCTATTATGTTGTTTTACTTTTTTTTGGTATTTTTGTCTAGCAATTTTTAATTGTTTTTATCATGATAGTTGACTTGAGTACCTAATCTGTTGTGCTGCCAAAAACAGAAGCTGTCAAGTTATTATTATTAGAATATAAAATAATATTTATATGTGTGTATGTATCTCTGTGTGAGAGCTTATTCCCACCATAGGGTCTTTCCCTAGCTGTTCTGCTTGCCTTGAATGCTCGTCCTTCCGATATTTCCATGAGTAATTTCTTACAGCTCAGATGTCAGAGTAAATATCCCCTCTAAGACACACTTCCTAACCCTATAATGTAAAGTAGCCACTGAGTCACTTCTCTTTATTAATTTCCTTCCTTCTTATTTGTTTTTACTTTCCTTTTTTCTTTTAACTTCATGTGCCCAGAATTTAAATGATCATGGTATGTTTTCATTACTAGTCTGTGTAAGGCTTAAACATTTTCCATGTATTTTGTTTTGTCATTGCTTGTCCTCCTTGTCCCCCACGTCTAATACCCCTTCCCTTTTCTAATAGGTACCCTCTATCATTTATTTAGTTTATGCCTTATCCCTCCACCTTATACTATTTATTTGCCTACTTATATTAATTAAAAATATAATATTTTGTGTGTTGGCTTTTAATTGAAATAAATGGTATTGTAAAGTAAACTTCCTTGTTCTTCCTTTTTTTAATTCAATGATGTGTTTTGACATCTACCCATCTTGCTATATGCAAATCCAGTATGATTTCTGAATACTTTTCATCATATGCATATATTACATGTTATTTATCCATTGCCTCACTAAGGGCACTTATTCAGCCTCTACCCCTTTGTTTCCACTGACGATATTCCAATCAATAGTCAATTTTACATGCTTCCTTTTTGCATCTGTGCCGTCTCATTTACATCAACTTGCTTTATTGTCTGCATATCACTAATCAATATATATTTTTCTTGCTATATTTATTGTTTGCTTATTGTTTGTATCTTCAGCCTAGACTGTAAGGCCCATGAAAGTAGAGACCAGATTTGTCTTATTCACTGCTATATCAATGTCATCCAGAAGATATCTGGCATACCAATATTCTTCCGGATGACACTTATCATTGTTTGTTGAATGAATCAAAGTCTTCACATAAGTTTGAATATGCATTTATAACAGCCTAGAAATATAGACACCAAGTAATAAAAGAAGTCAGGAGAAGAGAAACTTTTGCCATTTTTATATATACTGCTATATTTCTGTTGCTTGTGATGAACATGTATTACTTTTGTGTCTTTTAAAAGACTAATAAACATAAAATGAAAGTCATGAGAGAATATCTTTTAATTATACACACTATACTTTTGTTTATCCCATTGATTATGAACAATGACAATGGTGATGTTACCTATATTATTAGATGTTTTACAACATCTAACCTGCGCTGGTGTTGGCATTATAGATGATCATAATTTTTTATCCTGGTGTTTTATCCTGATATTTCCAAATTTTCTGTATTGTATTTATAATATTGTTATAACTCATTCATTTCTTAGGGCCTTTCTGCCATTTAAGCATATAAAGTCAATTGATTTGAATTTCTCATTTCCTGCCCTTCAATCCATCCCCAATCCCTGTGTCAATTCCACAGTCACAATCCATCACATCTTCCAGCTTCCTATGATTTCACAACAGCCTATGTCTTCGTGGTCTTCTGGGAACCTCTGCTTTTTGCCCACATTGACACAGATGTGAACACAAAGACTTTCAGGCCCACTACTAGATAATTTTGTTACCATTACCATCATTCAAAATGATGTTTCTAAAAATAACAATAGAATAAGAAACATCAGTTTCTGCCCCAAAGAACAGAATTTTTGCAGCACTGGTTAGAGAATTTTATTCCTAAAAAGCTTTAAACATATATGGAATTCCATTGCCAAAATAAGCAATGAAACTTTTCAAGATTTAGCTCATACTATATGCCCTAACAAGCCATGAAAATAGCAAAACAAAGTTAAATTCAGTGCCTATTGTTCTTTGTGATTTGCTTTTTTAACTCATTATGTTTTGAATATTCTTATATGTTGATGCATATATATGTTGCTTGTGTATCTCTCACTTATAAAACATCGCTTTTTAAGAATATACTAAATTTATTTATCCGCGCTACTGTTGGATGTCTTAGTCCCATTTGTGCTGCTAAAACAAAATGCCTGAACACAGAAATTTATTTCTCACAGTTGTGGAGGCTGGGAAGTCTATGACCAAGGTACTGGCATTTGGTGTCTTGCGAGGGCCTTCTTGCTGTGTCTCCACATGGGAGAAAAATAGAAGAGAATGAAACCAGTACCCACAAGCCCTTTTATAAGTGCCCTAATTCGATATATGAGGGCTACACCCTTATGATTTAATCACTTCCTAAATGCCCCACCTCTTAATAATATCACATTGGTGATTAAATTTCAACACATTAATTTTGGGGGACATTCATACTATAGCAACAGATATTTGGGTTTTTCCATTTCTGACTATTATAGCACAATGCTGCTATGAAAACGGTGCATGTGTGTATGAGTTTCTCAGGGGTATTCTCTGTCCACTAGAATTGCTGGGTTATAGATTAAACATATTTTCATATTTATAAACAATGCCAAACTATTTTACAAATTGATCATGCCAATTTATATTTCCACCGGTAATGTATGTATATTCCCATTTTTCTGTATCCTAGCTAACCTTTGATATTACCAGACTTTTAATTTTTTCCTCAATCTGGTAGAAGCATAAAGGCTTATTATTTTGGTTTTAATCTGTATTTCCTATTTGACCGAGCATCTTTTCATATATCATTTTGGATGTGTGATTTTCCTATTTTGTGACATTTTTACTCATTTGTTTTTTCCTTAACAATTATTGGTGACAAACCTTCAGAGACAATCTTTATTTTCTCTCACACTGTTTTAACTGACCTACTTTTTGTTTTCCATAATTTTTTGTTTCACTTAGATGTATCAAAGTACAGATTTATTCTAAAAGTGTAAGTTTAATCTTCTGAGGATTTGTTTGGAATCTTGACTCTGTATGCTGAAGTTTTTCTTTCATCAATTCTGGAAAATTCTTAGCCATTTGTCTTTAAATATTACCTTTGTTCTATTCTCTCTTCTCCGTCTTAGAGTCCAATTAGACAAACGTTAGACCTTTCACCAGTTCCTCAAAGTCTCTTAATCTATCCTTCATACTTTTCATCTCTGCCTTTTTGCACTGTATTCTGGATTTGTCATTCAATTCATTAAATCTTTCTTCTGTTAGTTGTACTTTGGGTTAAAAATATCCTTTTAATTTTTTATTCCAATTAGATCTTTTATTTCTATAATTTTATTTTGTTCTTTTTTGAAGCTGTTTGGTCATTTGGTATAATTTCTTATCTCCTACACATATTTTCAAACTCAGCTCTTATTTCTTTATAAAAGATCAAATATATTTTATAATTGTGTCTGATATTTTATTATCCTTGAATTTCTTGAGCATCTGTTTCTGCTATTTATTGTTCTGCTGGTTCTTCCTCATGGTGTCTTATTTAGTTATTTTTTACTATAGACTGCTCAATCACTTTAGGATTTATTATGGAAAACCATTGAGGTCTAGCGTAATGATGGGTTTTTGCAGAGATTTGCATTTGCTTCTGCTGGGTGGTCTTTGGGACACCAACACTTTGTGATCATTCTGAATTAAATTCTCAGCTTGAGGCTTTTAGACCACACATGTGCTGTATATTTAGTCTTCCAATGCATTTGAGGATTGGTTTGTGGTTAGACATTCTCAAACTTTTGTTTTCCCTTTCATTCAGCACCTATGTTTGAGAGAGTTCGTTTTCCTTTAAACCCATGATCGGAGTAGGCAGTTTTCCCAGTTTACTTTTACATTGAAGGTATTGCCATTTGGATCTCAGCTTTATGAAAAGGGTGAGGATCACCAGTAGACTCCTCAACATGGGTGGAACTTTGACTTTGTCTCCTCTTTTTTGAGCCTCGTAAACCCATAATTTTGTTCAAAAATTTTTTCAAGTAAAATGCAGCTACAGTGTTCCACTTACTTCTCAGTCTCTAGACAGAATTCGTTACTCTCTTGTCAACTCATTGAACCTTTTTAAAAGAGCTATTTCTATATCTTAACCAAGAAATATAGTTGTTTTCAACACCAGAAACAAAAGTTACATTTATTTTCTTTGCAGTCCTTTTATTTCCCTGGTGGGCTCATTCCATATCTGAAGAATTCTATCATCTTACCCAACTTCACGTGACAACAAAGACAGAAATTAAATTGTTGCCGCTGCAAGCCAAGGAATGCCATGGATTGCTGGCAAACCTCAAGAGGCTAGGAAGGGACAAGGAAGGATTCGCTATTACAGGTTTCAGAGGGAGCACGCCCCTGTTGACACTTTGATTTTAGATTTCCGTCCTCCAGAACTGTGAGACAATAAATTTCCATTTTTTTTTAAAGCCACCAACTTGTGGTACTTTATTACCACAGCCCTAGGAAACTAATACAGCTCCTACTCAAAATAATCCACTTGTAGTAATAGGATTGCCAGGATATGTGATCCTTTATGACGAGGGTTTGCACCATAAGAAAGAGAAGAAAAAGGAAGAGGCCTTTTTTAGTGTTCTGCCTGGTGTTGAATCTGTCAGGCCGTTAAGAACGGCTGAGTGGTTGTGCTCTATTCCTCATACACACCCATTGATGTTTCACAAACTGGTATTTGAAACACTTTCTGGCAGAGATTTAGTAGAAGTTTGTTACATGCCTAAGGGAAGTAATATTATCTTCTCGCGATATTTAAGGACAGCCACATACAACATTGTCACAACTAGAAAACAGGGTCACATAATGTTGCTTCTTTTCAATTACTACTACTTGAAATAAAAATGAGTGCAAGTCCCACTTTGGCAACTAGAAGCCAAAAATAGCAAGCCCATGAACCTAGGAAGACTGTCCCAGGCAGGAGAGCATGGGACCACTGAGTGATTTCCAGATCCTGGATTTCACAAAACATCCAGGAAAAAATGAACTTGAGGCTGTTTATTATGGTTAAGATATAGCACCGGGAGTATTCACCAGAGACCTAAACTAGATTAGGAGTTAACAAGGCAAAACTGGAGAAGGGATTAGGGCAAGAAGAACATTCCAGACGAGAGAAGGGTGTGCATACAGCCTCAGTGGAGGGGTAGAGCATAGTGCCCTGGAGGAACTAGAGAGGCCAGAGTGTCTGGAGCGTAGAAAGCAGAGGGAATGTGGTACAGGACGAGGCTAAAAGAAGTAGGCAGGGGCCAACCGCATAAGGCTTTGCAGATCTCCTTAAGGGAAGACTTTAAATTGTCTTAAATTTACGCACAGGTAAGCTGCATGCCAGAGGAAACCTCAGAGGTACAAGTCTGAGAGCAATCTGAGTATAGGTAGACACTAAAACCAAGGTCTCACCTCCACATAGTACACAGACTGAGAAGACAGGAAGCTGTGAGGACAGGAGGTTGTGACAACAGACTCGCTGATTTTCTGTTATCTTTCATCTCAAATGGGAAACTGAGACTCAGAGACTTTCAGTAACTCGATCAACTCTATTAGTACACCCCTTAGCACACTGTCCTGGGTTCTTCTCTATGAAAGGAGGGCTCTGTTTAAAAATATTTCACCTATGTTGACATTAGGCCCTATGGTTTTCCATGAGAGAAAAATTTGGTTCTTTTAATAAGCAGTTTCTCCCATGTGAAACAAAAGGGTATACAAAGCACAGCAAAGCCCCTTCCTCAAAAATAAAAAGAGAGAAATCATCACAATCTGAGTATGCATATTCCTAAGAAAACAAGTCACCTCTTTTGTTGCTGATCTTGAAAAGTCAAGGTCAAAGATTGAAAGAGCTGAAGGAAGCAGTTTGAGACATACTATTCCATGAGGAGTAGGTGGTTCTCGCACTCAGGAACTGCACTCAATGCACATTCAAGGCAAGGGTTTATCAACTAAGGAATTGCCCTTTCAACACCTGAAAGCACTTTGTATCAGAAAATTTCGGAAAATATCCTGAGTGAAAAATCAGGATAATGAAATACTGGTTAATAATTGTTCAGTTGAATGAGAAACACATCCCAAGTTAAGATATCCAAATTTACTCTCTTTCTTTTTTTTTTTTTTTTTTTTTTGGCGAACATCATGAATACAGGTACAATTGTTATAATCAATATTGTGGGTTTTTTGATGAAAATTTCACATTACCTAAATCTTGTGCTCTATCTCACCTCTTAAAGCTCTTCATACCTGGAAGTCCCTGTGCTTCCACAGTTTTTGACAGGCATTGCCATTCTCTGGGAAGCATTTGTTTACCCAGTCTTCCAGGAGAACATCTATAAACACCATACTCCCTTCCAGATCCCACAGCTTCATTTCCGCTCCAGTATGTGGCAAAAAGAAGTGACTACAACTTCTGTTATGATACCCATCCTCCTGTTCATTCCTGTACTCAGGCTTTTGTCCCCAGTGCTGTATTTAAATGGCATTTTTTCAAGAACACCAATGACCTCTTTGTTGCTAAATCCAGTAGTCAATTCTCAGTGCTTATTTCTTTGGTCTTATTAGTGGCATTTGTCACAGATAATTATACCTTTTGGCCATAAAATGCTTCCTCATCTTGACTTCCAGGACATCACACACTCGTGTGTTTCCCTCTCCTTCCTTCACTCGTCTTTTCCCTGTTTCAGTTTCTTCCTCATCGGCCTGACCTCTGAAAATTACAATGCCTTAGTCTGTTTTTGGCCTTCTTCTCTTCTCTGCTTCCATTTACTACTTTGGTGGTTTCCACCTACTGTCATGGCTCTAAATTCCACCTAAGTGGACACCTCCCAAATGTATATTCCCAGCCCAGATAACACTCTAGAATTTTAGACTTATGTGATCAACCACCTAGTTGACATATAAAACAAAAAAGAGTTCTTGAAGGTAGTTTAGAAAGTAATAAGAGTATTTTTTAATGTAACAAAGAATTAAAAAACAAAGGGGAAGATACTATCCAGATAGATGAACTAAAAAAAGTGATTAAAAATGTGAGAAAAGGAATAAAAAATTTGAGATCTATTCAAGAAGTTCCATATTCTACTACTAGAAATTCTAGAAAGGGAAACTGAAGAAAGGAAGAAAAGGAAATTATTTTTTAAAAATGAAAACAAATAGTAATTTTCTATAATAGTAAAAAAAAAAACCCTAAGTCACTATATAAACTGTGTGAATACACAGCAGAATAATTTTTTAAAAAACCTATACTAATGCAAATCATTGCAAAATATCAGATATCTGGAGATAAAGAGGACATCCTAAGTTTCCAGATAGAAAAACAGAGTAATGTATGAAGGAGTAGTCATTAGAATGGCATATGGTATTGGACATTTCACAACAGCAACACTGTAAGCTAGAAAATAATTCATTCAACAATGATTTATTGATTGCCTACTCTGCATCAGATACTATTTCAGGCACTGACAAGAGAGATGCCTTTGAAATTCAGAGAGAAAATTATTTCTAATCTAAAATAAGATACTCACACAGACTAAAGTATAAAAACAACAACTGTACCTCTTACAAACTCTTGATCAAGAAGCTACTGGAGCATGTGGACCACCAAAATAAAGTCTGTAAACCAAGAAAGAAGATTCAGGCTTCAGAGATGTAGATTAAGGGACAAACTTGCAGGGTGATTGGCAGGTATGTCCCAGGACAAAATTGGGCAGGCTCCAGGAGGGATGTCATGTAAAGTGGATTTCACTGATTACCTGTTGTGTTTAACTATTTTGAGAAAAGTTTCAGAATTCCATTAACTCTGAAAATCCAAATGAAAAGTGTTGGAAGTAGCAGCTTGAGAAGTGAGACTTGGGGTGAGGAGCTTTCATGGTTTTAAGTAGTACAGTAACTCTTTGGAATATGGCTATTTATTACTTAATAAAAATAAGTAGTACACATTTTTTTAAAAACAGAATTAGAACAAATATATCTCAGTTAAGGCAAAAACAAGATAGTATTTTTCCTTTTTTTTCTTAAACCTAACTTAATTACAAAAAGATGAACTTATTGTTTTGCTTTCAAATAAACATGATGCTTTGTTTTCCAACAGGATTTCTACTATCCCCTTTAAGATAGTTTGAGTAGATTAACGTTAGACAGAAAGGCAGATTCTGTAAGGTAAGGACTGAAACACAGTTTATTGCTTCCATAAACAGTTGCATCATGCTATGCAGCCTGTATTTTCTTAAGAATGAAGATAACATTTTCTTTGTCAAAGCAAGCCAAAATGGACTATAAATTATACATGTCTCTTGGTTCACAGAGACCTACAATTCATCTGGAACCAAGTAAGAATGGAGCTCTATAAAGACCCACTAAGTCAATGTAGATTATAGACAGATGAAAGTTTCAACCTTGGTGCAGCCATAGTTCTGGTCATTTCCTTTCCTGGCTTTTGATATGCATGGCATCTAACTAACTGACTACCAGATACCCAGGACATTTTTATATTTACTCCCCAATAAATAAAATAATGAGAACCATAGTGATATCAGGCAGCTTTGACCAATTTAGTTAAAGTTAAAATGCTACTGTTAGAAAAAATAATTTCCTAGTGTACATATAGTGAGAACCTGATGTCTGTAGCACCAAAGTGGTGACAAGAACATAAAAAGCTGGAAGTATTAATGTATTCAGAATATGAATAACTTTTTCACCCCAAGAAACCTGAATTCAAAGATGGTTAACCACAGAAGTGAAAATATCTTGGGTGGTCTAACTCTAGATATTTGTTCTTAGTGTATTTGGCCAAAGCACAAAAACCACCAAGGAGTCTGGCACGATGAATGGTGTCCTCCTAGAAGATGCTTGGGGTTGAGCAGGTTGTTGTTAATCAGATATGGGTGGAGTAATTGTGGCAAGAAGCTTGTGGACAAGTTTATCAAGTGCCAGGTCATAACTGGTGCTTTATCCCTGAGGAAGGATCATTAATAGAGGCCAGCCTCCTTCAAAAACCCACTTTTTCCTAATTCCTTCTACTAAGAACTAAAAATCCTAGACATTGTTTATAAACCACACTAAGAAGATTCTGAAAGGTGGAGAGAGGAAGGCAGACCAGTGAGGCACCGCAGGACCCAAAGAATGATATAGTAGCCTTATATCCAAGACTGGGAGCTGAAGAAGATGGTAACCTAGAAATACCAATGGGTGCAGACAATACAAAGCCCCAAGAAAAGCTCGCTCGCTCTCGCCAAAGGCCCAGGGAATAAGCAGCCTAGCAAAATAGATAAAACACCACATACGCACATGCGCACACACACACAAAACAACAACTGTGGTCCCGTTGCTACCCACATCAACAAAGGCTGAATGGAGAGTTTAGACTTCCACCCTCACCAAGCTGTAACAAAGTATCCCATCCCCTTTTTCCCCTCCCACTTCACCCCTGCCAGGGAGGTGTCAGGGAAGGCTAGGTAGGAAGTTGGGACTTTTATCCCCACCAGGCCATAACAGGGTCTTACCTGCACCCTTTGGTGTCAGTGCCAGCCAAGTGGGAAGTAGTAGCAGTGACCCTTAAAGGCACCCCAACTCCTCCCAGCTTAATGGAGGCCTAATGGGGAGTTATAACTCCCATACCTGCACAGTAGTAATGAGAAGTCCCCCCTGACCTTAGGTGTTGGCTAGACTTCTATTCCCACCCAACAGTAATGAGGCAGTGACCCCAAACCACTTCACCTGCTGGAGCCATGTCAGAAAAAGCCAGCTAAAACAGAAGGTTTAAATAAGATCCAGAATCTCATAGCATTATATCCAAAATATCTAGGTTTCAATAAAAAAAATCATTCATTATACCAAGAACCAGAAAGATATCAAACCCAATGAAAAAAGACACTCAACAGAAGTGTATGCACCAAACAACAGAACTGCAAATTGTATGAAGCAAAAAAAAAAAAAAAAAAAAAGAACTGAAAGGCGACATAGACAAATTCAAAATTATGATTGGAGATTTCAGCACTACTCTGCCAACAGATAATAGAACAGCTAGACAGAAAATTGGCAAGGATGTATAAGAACTCAAAACACCATCACCCAACAGGATCTAATCAACACTTATAGACCACTCCACTCAACAACAGCAGAATACTCATTCTTTTCAAGAGCCCACAGAATATATACCAAGAAGAATATATCCTGGGCCACAGAACAAACCTCAGCAAATGTAAAAGAATTGTAATTATGCATAGTATGTTCTTTGACCACAGTGGCATCAAATTAGGAACGAATTAACAGAAAGATAGCAAGATCTCCCAACACTTGGAAACTAAACAACACACTTTTAAATAATCTATGAACAAAAGAAGAAATATCAAAAGAAATTTAAAATATAGGTTGAACTGAATGAACATGAAAATACAACATATCAAAATTTATTGGACACAATAAAAGCAATGTTAAATAGAAATTTATAGCACTAAATGCATACATTAGAAAACAGAAAAAATCTCAAATCAGTAAAAATGACTTAATTGACTACATAGAAAATCCCAAGGTATCTCTAAAACATAGGCTAAATATAACAAAACGTGTACAGGACTTGTATGATGAGAACTACGGAATGCTTATTATAGAAATCAAAGAAGATCTGAATAAACGGAGAGACATGCTGTGCTCATGGATTGGATGCTCAACATAGTAAAGATGTCAGTTCCCCCAAATTAATAGGCAGGTGTATTGCATTTCCTATTAAAATCCCAGCAAGATTTTTTGATATACGGTTAACCTGTGAACAACATGGGTTTGAACTGCATGAGTCCACGTGGATATTCTCCTGCCTTTGTTACCCCTGAGACAGGAGAGCCAAACCCTCCTCTTCCTCAGCCTAGTCAATGTGAAGGCAATGAGAATGAAGACCTTTATAATGATCCACTTCCACTTAATAAATTGTAAATATATCTTCTCTTCCCTGTGATTTTTTGGATAACATTTTCTTTTCTCTGGCTTACCTCATTGTAAGAATACAGTATATAATACATCTGACATAGAAAATATGTGTTAATAGGTTGTTTATGTTATCAGTAGGGCCAACAGTAGGCTATTAGCAGTTAAGTTTGGGAGGAGTCAAAATTATACGTGGATTTTTGACTGTGCAAGGGCTCAGCACCTCTAACCCCTGCATCGTTCAAGGGTCAGCTGTATGACAAGGTTACCCTGAAATTTATATAGAAATGAAAAGGATCTAGAAGATGTAAAACATTTTTAAAATAAGCAGAATAGTAGTAGAAATCAGTCTACCTGATTTTAAGACTCAATACTGGTAGTAGGCAGAGAGATAAACATACAAATCAACGGAACAGAATAGAGAACCCAGAAATAAATCCACATAAATATGCCCAATTGATTTTTCACAAAGTTGCAAAAACAATTCCAGGGAGGAAAGATAGCCTTTCAACAAATGATGCTGGATAAATTGAGTGTCAATGGCTACAAAAAACCAGACCAAACGAACAAAAAAACCAAAAACCTTGACCTAAGTCTCACACCTTGTACAAAAATTAACTAAAACTTGGTGATGGACTTGGACTTAAATATAAGATGGAAAACTATTAAACCTTTAGAAAAAAACAGAAGAGAAAATCTTTAAGACCCAGAGCTAAGCAACAGGTTCTTAAACTTGACACCAAAAGCATAATCTACAAGAGGAAATATTTTAAAATTGGACTTCATCAAAATATAGAACTTTTGTTCTGCCAAAGACCTTGTTAAGAGGATAAAAAGATAAGCTACAGACTTGGAGGAAATATTTGCAAATCATATATCCAACAGCGGATTAATATTTAGAATATATAAAGAACTCTCAAAACTTAACAGTAAAAATACAAAAATTACAATGAAAAAATGGACAAGGGATATGAAGAGACTTTTCATTGAAGAAGATATATGGATGACAAATAAGCACAAAAAATTCCTTAAAAAAGTAAATTAAAATCACAATGAGATACAATGATACACCCATCAGAACGGCGAAAATAAAAAAATAGGGACAATATCAAATGCTGGAGAGGAGGAAGAGAGATTGGATCACTCATACATTGCTAGTGGGAATGTAAAATTGTGTTACCATTCTGAAAAAGTGTTCGGCAGTTTCAAAAAAACTAAACTTGCAACTCTCATTTGATCCAGAAATGTTACTCTTAGGCATTTATCCCAGATAAAGGAAAACTTATATTCACACAACCTATATGAAAATCTGTATAGGAGCCTATTTATAATAACCAAAAAAAAAAAAAAAGGAAAAGAATCCAAATGTCCTTTAATGAATGAATGGTTAAACAAACTGTGGTACATACCTACCATGGAATGCTATTCAGCAATTAGAAAGGAATAAACTATTGATCCACAGAACAACGTGGATGAATTTCAGAATTATGCTAAGTGAAAAAAGCCAATTCAAAAGGGTACATACTGCATGGTTGCATTTATATAACAACCATAAAATGAAAAGAATTATAGAAATGAAGAACAGGTTAGTGGTGCTAGGGGTTAAAGAGGGTTGGATGCAGGAGGGAGGGAATATGGCTATAAAAAGGCAACATGAGGGATCCTGGTGGTGATGGAGAAGTCTGTCTCTTGACTGTATCAATGTCAATATTTTGGTTGTAATATTATGCTGTAGTTTTCCAAGATATTATCATTGATGGAAACTGAGTAATGGTTACATGGGATCTCTCTGTATTATTTCTTATAACTGCATGTGAATCCACAATTATCTTAAAATTTAAAATTTAATTTTTAAAAAAATCTAAAAAAAAAATGCTTCCTCCGCACATGCCAAAATTGGACAAACCAAAATAAAATTCCAAAGTGACAGTGTACTCAGTTTTTCTTTCCCCTTTTTTCATTCCCCCATCCCCCATGGTCCTCACCTTGCCTCACTTTTTAGAAACTATTTTAGGTAATGTTCAGTGTTTATGTTCAGTGGTGGGTGCATTAAACAGCTTCCCTTAAGTCATCTTCCTCTTCAACTATATCTGCCACACTATCCCTGCCTCCTAAGACGTTGTTCATTTCATAAGGTTATAACTTATTAGTACTTCCTTCATCTCCGACCAATTGCATTGACCTTCAAACTGGTACCTTTATTTTTGTCTAGTAAAACAACTTTTCCACCCTCTTTGTTTGATTTTTATTTTCTAACCACAGTATTTGTTTTCTAGTGCTCCTTGTGGTTGAAATATCTTTCTTATACTATGAGTCTTCATCCTCCTTTCTTAGATTTTTCTTTTTATTTGAAGTATTTTTTAAATTGCACAAGTAATACATAAATAATACTTGTACATGATTCAAAGAATATAGAAGTACTCAAAGAAAACTGTAACACTGAAACATGGAGTAATTTTTTTTCCAGAATTTTCTTGGTTATTTTATGCATTTTTTCCATATAAACTTAAGACTAAGATTTTCATTGTACATGAAAGATATTGTTAAGATTTTGATTGAGTTACACTGAATTTCAGTGATTATTTTCTCAAGAATAAACAAATTCAGGATTTGAGTCTTTATGTATAGATCATGATATGCTTCTTCTATTTGTTTAGATATTTAAGGGAGCTCCTTTAGAGCAGTTCACAATTTTATTCATATAGTTCTATGTAGTTTCTATTACATTTATGTCTAAGGCATTTATGATTTCCTATGGATAGAATGTTTATTAGCATGATATTTTCTAATTGGTTATGATTGATACATAATATCCATGTGCTAGTCTTTTATTCAATCACCATTCTGAATTGTGTTATCAATTCTAGTATATTTTCAGTCATTTTTCTTGCATTTTCTAGGTATAAAATTATATTGCTTGCAAATAATATCATTTTTTCTCCCATTCATATATGTGTGTATATATGCATATACATATACGTACATATATACCTGTATCTGAATATATCTATTTATGTATGAAATGCACACATTTCTGATATACACACACTTTTTTATGACATGTGACTTGTACTTTTCTTGACTCAATGTATCACTGAGGACCACTAGTATCATTCTAGATTGCTATATTGATAGTGAGCATTCTAATTTTTTCCAGAGGTTTATTTCATTGGACTTTATAGAAAAACAGATTAGTTTTGTTCACTAATTTTTTTATATTGTTTATTTGATTTATTTCTACATTTAATTTTATTATTTAATTCCTTTTATTCTCATTGTGCATTTGTATTCTTTTTCAGCTTTTTAAATTACTTAGTTTATTCATTTTATCATATTTACACATATATAAAAATGTATGTATTATTCAGGCATATTGTTAAGGGCTACATGTCAGAAAATTTTAATTGATATTTGGGTTAATATTATATTGCTCCCACCTCCTTAATGGGGTCATGAATCACATCAAGTTTTGAGGATAAAGGATGATGACCCTGGATAAACTCTGTGATACAGGGAACCAAAGAAATATTCATTACTTTTCATGTTAGTCATCTATCTAAGTTGTGATGAGCTTCACAGAACCTGGGGGTGTCCATGGAGGAGATGAACGGGACTTAGGAATTATTGTCCTTGGCTGAGAAAAAAGCTAAAACAAAACAAGCCTTTTATTTCTGTTTGGAGACTTTGTTACAGTTGCCTTACACCCAAACTGGGTGCATTTCTAGGTTTACCCTTTCATCTTTGTGGTAGTTTAAAGGTCAAGAAATTCTTTAAGGAACTGCAACAACAACAACAAAAATAATTGTTTTTTATTGAAAAGCATACACAAAATCAAAACAGGAGACCAAAGATGAAGATCAACATGTCAAACCAAACTTCTATCAACTCCTTGTTTAGAAAGACATAAGCCTAGGTATATTTTGTTACTGAAATAAATAGAGCAGTCCCCTTAGCAATATAGAAACTTTGGAAAAATCAGTCTCTGCCATTGAGCATACAATTTGGGTCATAGGTCTGCTCTGGTAAAGTCATCATTTCAGAGGACGATTAAAGGAAATCATAAGGACCTGTCTTCCAGCCTTTCATGTGAGGTGATTAGGGAGTTAAGGGTAAGGTTCTAGAGTCTTTTGGGGAATTATTGATGTAAAATCTCTCATTGGCAGTAAATGAATATGCAGTTTTTCTCTCTATTCTCTACTCAGTATTATCTTTAGCTGGGTTTTACTGATAATCCAACAGAGTAGAAATTATCTTGATCAATTTCAGGTAAAAGTAGTATTCTGTACAAATAAATCTATCAAAACCCTAAGCAATAGCACTTCAATGAGGAAGAGAAATCACAAGAATTCTAGAATTCTAAATGACTCTTTACCAGACTTCTAAATTTTTTTACAAGGCATCCTATGTACTAAAAACTGATATGTACTAAAAACAGGATATGTGCTGTGTACTAAAAACTAAAAGTTGCACCTAGACAACCTTGGGCAGCCTAAACTTAGGTCTGTTGCTAAGAAACGTGGAAAAGCTTGGAACCTGAAAGACCAGTGCAGGAAGGAGCTGATGGAAGCTACATATGCCCAAGAAGAGTTTTCTCCCCAGTGTCCAGCCAAACAACTGAACTGGACAAAAGACCTTTCCATAGCAGTACTGGTTAAAGACAATGAAATGAAAGTGAATCAGAACAAGATAATTTTTCCCCACCTGTACCTGATTACTGTTAAGTGAGCTTGAAAGTGCAAAGAGGAGAGTTGAGTAAGGCAGTTTCCAACATGAGACTTTTCATCAGACACTCAGACCTCTGCTTGCTTAGTATTCTCCTATATGCCGGTAACTTCAGGACACACAGCAAAGATTGTAAATACCTTTTCCTATTCCTTGCTTGTTTACAAGTAAAAGTATAATGACAGACAGAGGGACACATAAGCGCTTTCTTAGCATAACATAACCATAAAATAATGTGCCTCTTTCCTAATTGCATTATGAGTGCCTCTTCTCTGGCCATTGACTTACATACAATAAGGCCTCTTGCTATGAAACACCAATAAATAAGCAATTCACGAATAGTCTAGCTAAAAAGTCTGGGGAAAGCCATGACTCCTCTTACCAGAAACTGCAAAGATAATAAACTTTAGCGTCTGCTCCAGGCTAACTGGCTGTGGCCAAGGCACACTGTTCACATGTCACTTGGGTCTCCGCCAGGCCATTAGTCATTACACATTCTGCCCCAATGGTGCTTTAGAAATGGAGCGGGCTCTGAATATGCTCAGAGGAAAGGAAGAGAGAAACACCAGTTTATGTTCGGTTAGGTTAAAATTTGGGGCTTTTCCCCTTGCTGGGAAGGTTATACTTAAAATAAAAACCGAAATCTTTGTTAGCCAACTTTCAAAGACATTTTTCCTGTAAAAGTACACAGAGGTTATTAACAACTGCTCAAGGAAAAAGATGAAAGCTAAAGGAAACAGGAAAGTTGACACAATGAAAATGGCAGATATCATTAGTAGAATAATTAAACCCGTCCCCTCAAATAATCAGCTTACCTATTTATTTTTTCTTATTTATCTCTCCTTCAAGAGACTTTCCCATTTATCTTTCTACCAGCTATTCCCATAACATGCCACTCTGGGTACTATCTGCTGTGTTGTTGCCCAAAGAATCTTGGGATTACATTTTTTTAAGGATAATATCTTTCTGTAAGTAGTAAACCACAGAGATTAATAGCATCTCTACCCCAGACACAATAATAAAAAACAGCTGACCATATTTTTTAAACTCCAAACAATGGCTTGACTTGCCTAGCAATTGAGTCAATTAAGTTTAGATATCTACAATACTAAAAGCATTAAACTGAGTGTATAAATCAACCGTATTTATACTTATCATGCCAATCATTGCTTAACCAGTAAGTAAAATCATCACACAAATATGGATCAGCTAACATGGTTTGATGTGATTTTTGTTATGTGGTAAACAAATTTTCCAACTCCAAATAACAGATACACATTTCAAATTGTGTTTTCAAAGAAATAGGACTTTTTTTTTTTTGCTAATGCAATTAAATATTCAGGGGTATACTAACTTCAAACCCAACAGGTCCAGGGAGTAAAACAATATCTCAACCCGGTTTCTGATTGCAGGTTATTTCCTCTGACAGAAAGAGATCTTTTCATTAGTTGAAAAGACAATCACACACGTTTCCTGCTTATGTCTTTCATCATTCTTAAAATTTTCAATGCCACAGAAAAAGAAGCACCCTTGGGTCCCCAGGACACTTGTAACAAATTTTGGGGAGGATTCTTTACGTCTGCTTTGAGCGACAAATCATTTTGGATGTAGGGATGGCATTCTTAGTCCACCCTGGGCACTATGGCCACCCTTTTTGGGGGGTGGTAGGAGTTTATGGTGTACATGCTGACCTGATTCAGCCTTCCTGGATTAACATCTGCCCACAGAAAGGCATATTTTAGCAATGCTGTATGTTCTCACTGCTTTGATTTTAGACAATCCAGTTTGGACTAAAGATTGTCTCTTCCTTACACAACCAAAGAAGCCTGTCTAAAAGTTGTTGGTCCCAATAATTAAAGTTAGTGTGGCAAAGGTATGGAGTCAGGAACTAGAGCAGGAGACAAGTAGAGTCAGGAAGAGTTGGGACGAAGGACAACTCAATCCCCTCTCCTCCCCATCTCCTCCTGCCTGGCATCCCTTGCTTGACAATGGCAATAATTATCCCCACCCTAGGGAGCTCTCAGCTAGCATACAAGCCGGGACAAGGAGAAGACATGAAGAGAGGGGAACATGATAGGCAGCTCTACCATGTCTACATGGAGTTAAGTGTAAGGCAGAGAAATGCTGGACATGCCAAAACAAGACACACTGTTAATAAAAATCAGTTTGGTTTTATCTCCAAACAATGGCAAGTACTATAAGCGTTATACTTATACCTGAATGTGATCTCATAAATATTGTTTTAGCTCAGCCTAGAAACTAAAGCATTTAGTTCAATTACACATTATTGACTTTTTTTATGTAAAGTGATGTGTTAGGACTACAAAATCTGGTTAAAGGTACGGTGGTAGAGATGTTTATTTTATCCTTCATGATTCCATTTTATATTATGAATGTCGGTATCAATACATGACCTTAAAACAGATATAACAAATGAAGAGAGAATATCAATATAATTATATGTCATATATTTTATAGGCAAACATTTAGCCTCAAGGATAGAGAGAAAGAAAGAGGATTTAAGCCTATATACACAAATAATAAATTTCTCACTCATAGTTTTTATAATTTTACAGTTGCAATAAGATTATCTAGATATCTTTATCTTAAAATTAGTAATAATTAATCTATAATGGAAGTTTAAAAAATCCACCAACAATCTAATGCTAATGACATCAGAATCTAAATCAAATACTTTCACAATATAAAGCAGATGTTTAATCCATGAAGCCATGCCATCTGGGGTTTTAAATGTTATTTGAGCCACCAGAATTCCCCTAGGTTTTTCTATTGAAGGAAACTTAAATATTGAGAATTGGTATTTTAAATTTTAATATATAATAAAGTTAAAAGAAAGGCATATGGCCAATTTTTAAATAATTTAGCAAATGTTATACTCTCTCTCATCAGAAAGAAGAAAATTCACTTTCAATTTGCCATAAAGAAATATGTACTATTTTTCTTCTCTTTCATCAAAGGAACATGTAATGTTGAGGTGATTAACCAAGAAAATCAAAAGCATAAAGAGAAAAAGTCTGAATTTAGTGCTTTCAAAAAATAACACCAGTTCCCACTGAATGTAGCCTTGTACAAACTGCCTCCCCACATAACTCCATTACCCTCATTCAACCCAGTTTTTTGCATCACTTTTCCCTTTAAGGATTTCTAAATTTCAAAATAATAAATAACATATTAATTATTTTATGCACCAACTGAAAACCAATTAAATATATTTTTGCACTTCCACTTCCTGACTTCAGAAATTTATCTTCTCATATTCTTGTTTTCTTCATACTATAGAATAAAACTAGTATGGTGTGTATTTATATTTAGCATTTTCTTCAAAGTAGACATTTATTTTTAGAGAGACAAGTATATCTGGGTGAGAAGAGTAATATGTATATGTGTGTGTGTGTGTGTGTGTGTGCATAGGAATATGTATAATCAACTCCATCTCCATTTTAAGGGGGTGGAATAATAGCATCTCTTCAGCTACTGAAACTGATTTTTATGGTGGCAATGAAAAAAAAAATGTTTGGAAAATATGTCCCAGGATAAGAGAGAGAGAATGGAGAGAAAGCAGAAAAAGGGAGAGAATTAACATGCTTTGAACAAGTACTATGTACAAGGAATTCCAAAAACAAGTTTTTATAGTGAAAAGAAATGTACTAAATTAATGTTTTGCAGTCTTCACAGAATCTTTACCAACTTCTACCATTTCTTTAGGTCAGGCTTAATTTCTTCTAAGTTTTGAATTTATGAGACAGACCAATTTGATGAATTGAATTTACAGCCTGAATTTATAGTCTTATCTATCCATTCCTTTCTCATTTTGTATGTCTGACTATCTAACTATTTGCTTGAATAATTTATACTTGGAAATAAGGAACTGAATTCACCATTTCCTAGGATGTGGAATAAATTTCCAAACACACATGTAAATACTTTGACTTAAAAACAGATACAAAGCCATATAGCTAAATGATAAGATTCTATTATAAATATTATAAATTTAGGTACCTCAAGGTGTCTTAAATGAGTTAGAAATTGTGTCTACTACTGCATAAATAAGCAAAAGAGTAAATCAACAGCTTAATGATTACATATATAGATTATGACATGCAGAAGGCCATAATTCCCCAAAAACCCCTAATCAGGCTCTCCATCGGAAAAAAAAAAAGCCTTCCTTTTGTATTTTGGGGAAGGGAAATCCAATGAATTAAAATCAGCTCTCAGAGATCTCCTGTTCACTCTGAACCATTTGTTGCTCCTGCCCTCTGTTACCCTCTACAAGAACTTTCGTGGCTCTAAGGGAAGTTTATTCAACTGCTTCTCATCACATCCACCCACGCAGATTTACATGCAAAGAGCTCATGATGTCCAAAAATGTGGACATTGAAAGCAGAAAGGAAGAGAGAAAGAGGAGGAAAAAAAGTGAGGAAAACGTTTTTGAAACCTATCCCTTCCAACCCATTTGTAATAACTGCAGCCCTTTACTCAGGTCATTTTACTGAAATTATTAGCTGTTAGAAAGAAGTCTTGCCGTCATCATTAGAGTATGCTGAGCTCACCAGGACACCTCATGCTTTTCAAAGCAAAAGAGAGAGGCAGGAAATAGTTGCTATTCCATTTTTTAAAAATATTTCATGAAACGTGATGTTAAATTAAGGTACTTATAAGTACAAAAGGGGTCCCCAGTGAGGTTGGCCTCTTAGAACTCCTCATCGTGGCACTTCTGTGTTGTCCACCTTGGAAGTATTCTTGGCACCATTTGTTTGCTTCTCCATTCATGTCTCAGCCTAACCTTAGATCTACTACTATTCTCTATTCTAGTATTTTGAAGTGATGGGATTCTTCAGGGTCAGCCTGGGTCTGCCTTTCATTCATTCCTCAGAGGAAAAGAAAAAAACCTAAAACATAGCAAATTTAAGAGAAAACCCATAAAAGTTAGAAGATGCTGGATCAGAATCTTCCTTCTTCATGGTGCTCCTCTTGCCCATAGATTTCTTTGGAAAGAGACTGCCACCGCCACAGTCCCTGTCGCAGGAAGCACTTCATAAAATCCCTTACACAAAAGAGACAGTGCTCTGACTACATAGACGGACCCTCTGCTAAGAATCACTGGGACCGGGAGGACGTACGACAGAGGAAGCTGATCCTTAGACAGACGAGCAGCTTGTGAGGTAGCCTAGCATTAAAGCTTCACCCAGCAGCTGCCACAGGAATTGGAATTGAGAACTCATAGAAAGAGTCAGTGAGTAGGGACACTCAAGAGACAAGGAGGAAACTGAAGAGAATGACATACACAAAATAGAGACCAAAAGAATAGGTGATTCTTGTTAACTACTAAGAGGGCCAAAATAATAACAACAACAACAACAACTTGTTGGAAAAGCAGCCGGGGGCTCCCGAACGGCTTCCATTTCTTGAAATGTTTTCTCGTCACCAGTCCTCCCGCGCGTGTGAGCAGGCTCGCTCAGACTCCTGTGAGGCCCGGCCACCACGGCTGAGAAACCTACTTTTCTCATTTTCATGTAAATTCCTATAATAAAACTCTCCTTCCTGGAAGTGCTTTGAGTGGTTTCTGTTATTCGTAACCAAAGAATCTAACTAACATCAGGGGTCTGTAACAATGTTGTAGTTTAAATCTGTGGGATTTTGTAAATGCATAAAAGGTGAAATAGATGACCAAGAGCCTTGTCCACAGAGCTCTGGGGCAATGAAAATGTTGGCGATGTAGTCATGAATCTAACACTTCAGTCACCCTTTCCCTTTTGACGATTCACCCAGTTGCTCTTACTTGAAATGTGGATGTTGTCCTTGATCCCTCATTTCCTCTCACTTTTCACAGACACCAAAACCTGATGATTCTACCTTCAATTATATCTTAAACCTTTCCACCATACTTCAAATCCTCCAACTTCTCCATGCTGTCGCATTTTAAACACCAGTGTCCCTGACTTCCATCTATGGAAACTGCTTTCTAACTGATCACCATGGTGTTTCTTACTGAAATTCTGTCCAGCTTCCAGTACATTTATTCAAGTCAGTTCTGTGTTTAAAACTCTTCAATATCATCTCCTTTCTCTTAGCATAAGGGCAAAATCCCTTAGCGTAATCTTCCAGACTCTCAAATCTGGCCCCTGTGTAGCACTCCAGCCTTTCACTACAAACTGCTTTATTTCTGTTCCCCAATTATATACTGTTCTCTTTTCTCAATATCTTTTTTCCATCCTATCACTTCAGCTGAAATATTTCCACCCACCCCACTGCCTCTACTCCCACTCCACTCACCTGGCTTAACTCTTAATTCTAATGGCAATTTAAGCGACTCTGTTTAAAACTCAGTTCTTCAGAGACGCTTTCCCTGACACTGCATTGCAGATCAGGTTCCCTAGTTGTGTGATTTCAATCAGCCTATATTATATGCCCATAGCACTTATTACATTTGTGAATATACAACCATTTGGGACTCCAAATCATTTAGTCTTGTAGGGTTTACTCTGCCTTTAATATCTATAAGTAGAATTTAGTTCCTGACTTCCAACATTATATGAAAATTGTGAGATATATTTCCCTCCAAATCTCAAATATGTTTGAGATGTTTGAATGTAAATATAGGCTATGTAAGATTCTCGAAATTGACTTTGTGGAGCTTGAGGAACTCAATAACCTTTTCCTTCATAATGAATAATGTAGTTTTATAGATTTTTTTTAATTCATAGGAGTTGCAAAATTTATATTCTTTGAATTTTTTCATAATACCGTGCATGTGAGAATTGGTCAAGAAGGAGTTAGGGAGTTGGGGCTGGATTTGAAAGTTCAGAAATTTTGGAAATGTCAGAGATTAATTTTCTACTTTCTGTATATGTATAGTAAATATATCTATATATAGAAAATGCCACCCCAATGACAAACAAATCTCTTTTCCTCATTAGTAAGACCCTAAACAAGAATTTTGAGACAGACCAAAAGATCACTGGAGAGAGACAACCATTTGAGGGTAAGTCAAGAAAGACAAGCTCTTTCTGAGACAAACATAGCATTATCTCATTAAAAGCACAAAAAGGTACACACTTCTGAAAGGCACTGAGAGTGGTGCCCAACATGAGCAAAGTACCCTCAGAGACGATGCCATCCTCCAGTATAATTGAGTCCAAATGAAAATTGGGTCCATAAAAGTGCCAACTTAGAGAGACAGGCCTTTTCAAAAGCAGTTGAAACAAGTCTATCACAATGATAATTAATTACCAATTGGGAGACAAATGTCATATGCATTAAGGCAGAAAAAAGTCCAAATATTTAACCAAAATTAATTATACAAAGATAACATCAGTAGGTGTCTGAAAACTGTTACTATAATTGGATCCTGATTTGAAACAGTCAGCTTCATGTTTCAGTGGTAAGATCCTTTTCCATTACTCTGTGCAATGTGCTCTAGAATTTCTGACTGGCTAATTTTCCTCCTGAGGATTTCCCAGAATCTCACTATGTTGTTGGATGTCTCACCGGCTCTATCTCCTTTTCTCTCTTGGGTCCCTAAACTACTCTTTTCCAACCTGCCCCACAAAATTCAAAATTTTTCCAACTTTAGTATGTTAAGCAATCTATTTCTGATTTTGTTCTACCTGATTTATCTCAGCTATGTTGTGTGGATCCTCTCTTTGATCCCCAGAAAACCATCAGGAAAATTCCTAAATAACAGCATTTATCTTCCAAAAAGTAACAAGATAACTATCAACATTTCTTTTTTCTTGTTGCTATACTTGAAAGACTCTATTTCTTTCATGTCTCTTTTCTGTACTAGACTATACACACTGTGAAGGGAGAAGCCATATATGTTTTCTTCTTTTCTGAATCTCTAGAATTTAGCATGGTGAGAATAAAATAAAAGCCCAGTATATATTTCTTTGATTAATAAGTTAATACATATTGGTACATCTTTTTAGCACAGATTGAAAGGTATTGCTTGATACCATCCTGTACCCCCACCCTCCCCTAATGATTTACCTTTTAGGATTTGAGTACTAGTCCAGAATGACAATCTTTCTTTTGATGGTAGAGTATGTGGGGATGATGCTTAGGACTAGACTGAGAATGGGAAACTGACTGGTCTGCAGACCTAGATCTGGCTCCGTGAAATCTCCTTTGGCCTCACCCATTGCCTGCACCCTGGAGCAGAGTCAAAGGAATCAGAATGATAGTAGGAAAGATAAATAAACTGAGAAGAAACTCATGTTGAAGCAGAAGCAGCCCACAGGGATGGAATGAACACTAACGTACCTAATGAACACAGTGTGCATGATGATGGACGGTTGTCCCTTAGTCACGGCTAGTGGTCAGGACCGCCAGATCTCACAGCACCCCAGTCACTGGCCAGCTTATCAACTAACACAGCAAACCACTGCAAATGTGAACGCTCAGTAGCTTTATCTCCATTTCACATATGAAGAAACAAGGCTCAGACTTCATGAAACTTATTAAAGATCTAGCTGGTAACTGGGGGATCCAGAATCTGAGCCCCGGTAGGTCTGACCCTTTTCCTTCCTTCTCATGCTCTCAGTTATGTTTCCATTGTGGTCAGAAAATATGGGGATTTTTTAAACAACATCCCTTTGACCAAAGGAAATATCACAAAGCATTTTCTTTAAACTACTCCATGTGCTTTATTGTAAAGAGGTTTCTGATCCAAAGGTTTGTTCACAAACGAATGGACAAAGTTGTTTGCTAAACTGTCTTGTATCCTCGCTGCTTATCATGATGTTTTGCAAACTAGAATTACGAGTCTCCTGAGGTTTTGTTTTCCCTTTTAAAAAATTTATTGATTTTTGTGAATCGACACATTGTAATTATACATATTTATGTGGTACAGTTTTGTGTTCTTGCCACAAAGAAATGATAAATGTATGAGGCGATGGACATGCTAAATACCCTGATTTGATCATTATGTAACATATATGTATCAAAACATCAAATTGTACCCTGAGAAGCTTTCTCATCAGGTGACTTCTTAACATCGAAGATACCGTGAGTTACCAATGGATAAGCACTATTTTTTAAATTAAAACACCAAAAATCTTGAAAGGCTTTATTTGATTTAGGCACTTGAAAAGAAATGAAGGGTTGAAACCATTCTATAAATAATTTTAAAATAAATATGACCTTATTTTCCTCAGTTATCTAAACATTTAGGTGAAAGAGAGTTTTTTAAAAAAGATTATTTACTACATCTAGAGATTTCCCCAGCTGCCCATTTTATTCATTGGAACTGAGGATGCTTCTTAAAAGTAAACCTTCTTGATAAACATGTTGTTAAATAACAAGTGACTAAAGCATAAAAGGTTTTGTGGCTTGTATGTTATTGCATCTGTTTGATTACAAACTGTCACACACATTTCTTCCATATTAGAACCTACCTCTCAGGTGTACTATTTATGTCCAAGTTTTCTAAACACATCATTTACCCTGTTTCAAGTGTCATTAGTATAATGATAGAAAATGTCCAATATTGGCAATTACAGGTTAGGTTCAAATATGAATAACACATTACTTCCAACAAGCCAAATCCTTGTATTTCATTTCACGTGGGCAGTACTTCCTCTCTTCTGTTTTCACTGGACACTTGCCTGCTTTCACAGTACCATGCACCACACATCCTGTTTATTAGTTTAAAGGAGTTTAACAAGGGGATTTGTTTTATGTTTTTCTCTGTCCACCAAAGTGCAATTTACTACCCTTATAAAAAGTGGTTTCCCCAGTGTATTCACACTGTGCTTCATTAAGACTGTTTCTGTAATATTATATGTGATATTCAAAGTCACCTATTTACCATCATCCATACTGACTTTCCTTTCATGAATATTGCCCAGTGACACTTTAATTGTCAATTTGATTTAGAACTTAAAAATCTGTTCTATTTACTTTTTGAAGATTCAAAATATTTTTCAATTTTACATTTTGATGATCATGTTCTTCAAAAGAACCCATTTGCATCAAATTCTATAGCAATATATGAATTTTTCTCCACTGTAGGGCCTCTTACTTTACATTTATGACTTTTACTTAGCAAAGTGGAGGGAACACATCTTGCTTTAATGTAATTTCAACATAGTCCCTAGCCTGGATGCTTGAACAAACTACATACCATTACACTGATGTTCTATTTACAGAAAAAGTCTTATTATTTAGCATTTATGTAAACTGCTTGCCTAGTTCCCTTAGAGACCCATCAATCCAAACTAAAAATATGCCTTACCATTTTCCCTAATGGTACCGCTACCGAGTCTCTCTCTCATGGTCCTGACATATCTTGGAGTAAACTAAACAGCACAGAACTAGAAATGCAAGCTCATGTGACATGGCATATGGCTAATGCAACTCCCTGGGGCTTAGGGATTATATTTTAAAAGTTATATTTTTTTCTTTCCTGGAGCCAATCACACTCTCTAAATAGTGGTATGCAGGGACACATTGGAACACCGTTAAATTCTTCATCCAAATGTCTTCATCCTTTCAAATGTTTCACAGCAATGATTCCTGGCCCAAGGCCATGTCCTCAAGAAGCAAATAATCTCTCCTAATCAAAATAAAAAAGTCCTGTCTTCAGACTCATCAAAGTCCCATCCCCATTTCTTACGAGAATAGCTTCATTTGGCTCACCCCGTGGAATGTTGTTTTCCTGGCTCCAGATATCATGAACACTAAATTCAATTACATAATGAAACATATGATGTGGATACTGCTAGAGCTCTAAGTGGGTCAGTGGGACTAAGCACAAATAGAATAATCAAAACCACAGTTAGTGTGCAATGCTCATTTGGGCTTGTTAAGGAGGCAGTGATGGGGGCTGTGGATACTATTGGAATGAATCATGCTGACTCTATTCTGATCACAAAAATGAGCTCTTGAATAGTGCAAGGAAGAATGATATACTCAGTTTACCTCAGGTGCAAAGGATACATAGGAAAGTAAGGAAACAGCCAATCATTAGTAGAGAACTCCCATACCAAACCTCCTATTAGACCACTGGTTTCTAGCTCAGGCCCTCATCCCTGGTGGCATCAGTTTCTATCAGGAAGGTAGAGTTAAAAGTAACATGGAATGTAATTACTAACTAATATTTCTATCTGGGAAGTAGAAACTAAAGTATTCACAGAGTAGACTAAAAACTTTATGAAGGCAGAAAGTCCTTTTTCAAAAGAGAGGACTCTTTAAGGAAGAGATAGTGACTGATATATTTTTCTCTACTTATTATTTTTTTTACAATTGTCCCTTTGTTTCAGTGTTAACAAAATGGTTGCTAAGACAATCCCTTCTGGATGGAAGCAGGAATAAAACACTGATGGAACTGCTATTACTCTCTGCTATGCAGCATCTGCAGGGAAAACTATTTCCTGATTATCTTTCTCCTATGGGTGGTCATAGGAATAAAAGAAAAAACATTATTAGCTGCTCTGGAATGGAAGGTGGGAGTGAGAAGAGGAAGTGCTGTGAAAAACATTTGTCTAAGGCTGATCTTTGGGGGAAAGTTGGGGACTTTTGTTTTGTTTTGTTTTTGTTTCATGGTACTACATTTTATACATTATTAAAACATTTGTGATTTAGGCTTACAATATAAAGAGTGTTCATTTTCTATGTTCATCAGAATGAGAGATTTCCTGGTTTCTGTCTCTCAGGTCAGCCATCAGCAGCTGGAGAGGCCCTTAAATCCCCTACCTTCATCCCTTCCTCCCTGATGTCACCTATGATATAAACCACAACAGGTACCTCCTAATGGCTTGTGAATAGAACTCACTCACAAAGCTTGAAAGATATTGGGTTCCTTCTTGCAGATGTCCAAATACTGTTGTACATACCTAAACAACTCTACTTCCCATATCATTATGTCAGACATTGATGTGTTAAAACTGAAAAAAAAACCTCTTATCCAAAGAATAATCTCTCTTGATGGGCATGTGACATTTTACTTTTAAAGTATTTAGCAAGTAGGCTGGGCACAGTGGCCTGCACCTGTAGTCCCAGCTACTTAGGAGGCTGAGGTGGGAGGACCTCTTGAGCCCAGGAGTTGGAGTTCAGACTGGGAAACATAGTGAGACTCTGTCTCTTTAAAAAAAGAAACAGCAAGTAACTTATAGTAATAATTATAATTATAATTATGATTATATACTGATAATATAACAGACACTGGGCTGATTGATTTATATATATTATTTCATTTATTCCTCACGAGGAATTATAAGCTTTCCAAAACAGATAAGGAACCTGAAGCTCCTGAAGGTAAAGTAACTTGTCCCGGTCTCACTGGTAACAATTAGCAGAATCTGGCTTTGAACTCAAATTTGACTAGCTCCTAATACCCACAATCTTATCAACACATTTTATTTTCCTGATATTTAAAAGTATCTGTATTAGATACAATAAGACACACAACATGAATAAAACACAGTGTCTGTCCTCTCCAAGGGCACAACATCCTCTTCATCTCCTGGGCAAAGGCCCTCGTTCTGAGACCCCTCTCCCAGCTTGGGGCCCTAAGCACACAGGTTCCCTTCTCTCTGGTTTCTGCTTTCATCTTGCTCTTTCTCCTGCCCAGTCCCGTTACTCTCTCCTCTCCTCTCTCTTTTCAATGGCTTGACAGAAAGAGCCTCAATAACTCCTTAAAACATGGGCTTAGATTGTGAATATTAGAAAATTAGTTCATCACCTACCATACATTCCAATGCCTTTTATTTTTCCTCTCACCCCAGCCCATTTAACCATTATCAGGTGTAGACCAAATGTCACCTTTCTGAAAATTTCCCAAGTCTTACAAGGCAGAAAAAAATCTCTTCCTCCACTGGGATCTAATCTTTTTGAGCAGAATTTAATCATAGCACTTATCACTTTTTATTGTAATTATTTGCTAATGTATCTTCATTCTTAAGGGAATGTGAGTTCTCTACAGGAGGACTTTGAGGACTTCCAGGGCCTGCCAAGGAAAAGCTAGGGGCTCTCCTTCCAGACTGCTGCTTCCTTGTCTCTATACGATTGGTTTCAGAGAAAGAGCAGGAATGCAAATGGGGAAGTCAAGAGCCTCCATATTAAAAATCATCAGTAGGAGAATAAATAGGTAAATAAGTAATGATATATCCATTCTATGAAATACTACACTATGCAGCTATTAGATAAAATGAGGTTAAACTAATGTAAAGGTACTTTACATATCATTAAATGGAAAAAGCAATCACAGAATAATTCTTTGAGCATGAAATAAATGACATAATTTTTAAAATTCAGATTTGTGTGGGTGTGAATGCATAGAAAACAGAACAGGTTTAGGAGGATAATCTATATCAATCTATATTAATATAGATTACCTCTGGAAGGGGGCAAAGGAATTAGGGAAGGTACAAGGAGTGGGGTACAGAAAATACATGAATAACACCCTATGCTTGTAAGTTAGTTACAGTATAAAAAAGAATTTGAAAATTTAGGATCCACCTTTCTCAAACTGTCCCAAATACATTCTCGAACATCCTTTCATACCTGTGCACTAAATACAAGTAGTTAGTGTTAGCGTCTCATTGCATACATGAAAAGACTGTGCAAATGAGTTTTGAAAATTACATTCTCAACAGTTATCTCTGTAGGTTGAAAATCACATGTATACCTACCAGAAATTCAAATTCGAAACTATGAATGTCCTGGTCACATCAGCCATGGCCCCAGGAATTTCATGCAGTCATCCCTGTGTTCATCAAATATTTCTGAATGCCTAGTATATGCCAAACAAATACTGAAAGAATAGGGATAAACAAAACATGGCACTGTTTTCATAGACCAACTTCTACTGGGGAGAGAGGTAATAACTTTTAAAAAATAAAAAAAAATATATTAGGTGGTAAGTGCTATTGAGAAAAAATATTGCAGGGTAAGGAAATAATACAAAGTGGCCAAGACTGACACTTGAGATAGAATGGTCAAGGTAGAATTTTCTGGTATTTAGAGAGGCACATAAATAAATTGGGGTGAAGGTAGGGACAGAGGTCATACAACTAAGACCATTCCATGTAGAAGAAATAGCAGTAAAAGTCCCAGAAACATGCTTATTATGTTCAAGGAACATCCAGGAGTTCCTTGCAGCTGATGTTGAGGGCAAGCACTGGGAGATGATATCAGAAAGGTAGTGCAAGCTGGTTCTTGTGATCAAAAGGGCCACTGTAAACTTCACGTTAAAGTGTGGCCACAAATTTAAAAGAGGCAGTCAGCAAGATTGTCTGTTTTTCTCCCATCATGTTTTCCAGCTCAGGTGCATGAGTTTTCCCAAGCATTTATGATGGCCACAGAGAGCAGATTGTTGAGGTTAAATATGAGAAGTGGAATCTGATACTGGGTAAGGATGAAAATAAGGACATAAGAGAGGTGGTAGACAGTGAAAAATTGTTAAGATCGGTGGATTGGAAGTCCTGGTAGGGTTGAAGCATTGTTGGATTTGTTGTTAATTAGCATATATTAGTTATGGAAATATAGGAGGTGGTTGTTGAAGAGCAGGATGCTTAACACTAAATTTTGAAGAGGGTAACGTTATTCATAATAGCAACTTCTAGGACATGATTGAGGAAAATATGGATTTATAAGCAGGGCTGGTGGTTTGATTTAAGGATCCTGTCTTGGTCCTTTCAGATTGCTATAACAAAATACCAATAAGCTGGGTAGCTTATAAACAAAAGAAATTTATTTCTCACAGTTCTGGAAGCTGAGAAAGATGGTGCCATCTCGCTGTGTCTTCACATGGTGAAAGGAACAAGCTAACTCTCTGGATCCTCTTTCATAAGTGCAATAATTCTCTTTTCCATGTTACAAAGAAGTGCTGCTTATTGGCACCACACACATGGTTGTTAAAGCTTTCAGTTGAAGGTGTTTTTTTCCTGTAACCCTTTTCAGCTCCTAAATTTCTCAGGGAGTAATGGTGTTACAATAGTGACTAATTAGACAACATGATAAAAATAATAACAATAGTTTATATGCATCAAGCATTAAGCACCAGCTTAAAAGCTTAATATCCATTACCTGTTTTATTTTTATGGTAGCCAAAGGAGGTAGAGAGTTACATCACCTTCCCATGGTACAGATGGGGAAACTGAGGTTTAGGGATATTAAGTAATTTGCCCTGTTCATGCAACTACTCAGAGGCAGAACTTGGACATGAAATCCAACATGCTTGACTCCAAAAATTGCACTCTTAACTGGTAAACTCTTTAAGTTTTTTACTGCTAAACCCTTCGTAAAATAAGGTAAAATAACCAACAATGCAAAAGAATCACGAAGCAAGAATTACCGTGTTTCTGAAGCAATGATTTGCACTTCCTTTGCTCTTAATCAGAATCAAAAACAAACCATCAAGGAGATAAAAAGTTTCCTAGGAAATTACCAGGCAGTATGGCCTATGATAACTCTCCAAAATATAGCACTCAGTATTTTAAAAAATCAAAATGAACATTCTAATAGGATTATCTTATGAGGCAATTTTGCTTGGCAATGTAGGCATTGCTCTCGTTTCTCCGCAGATATCAGGAACATGTATTCCATCATCAACAGCTACACAGGATATATGGCAAAAAGATTTGGATGATTCATTAAATGTGAAGCTTTGGCAGCACATATGGGGAAGTGTTTATAAAGCAGTTTGGGAAACAAGACTGCAACAAATTCAGGTTAATATTCTTCCCAGAACCTGCTGGTCTCCATCCAGGTAGGTTTATAGACAGATGCTTCATTTTGGAAATGCTGAAAATGCAGAACTGTTATTTTTTGTTACATCAGTTCAGACTTGATCTCTACTTAAAGCGGTAAGTCCAATTTTTTTTTTTTATCAATGCCAGGTTTTGGGGTGCATAATTCTAGGACATAGCACATTATCAACAAAACAATAATACATACTTTATTTTGAGCTCTGCAACCAATATTTTCAACAGGGATGAACAGTGCTCGTGCTCAAGCCACTAAGAAAACTGCCAGTCAGGACCGAAGGTGGAGTTTAAATTGTTGTTTTTGTAACACAGAATTTGTACTCCTTACTGGTTCTTGACCAATAGCCTTTGCCAAAGAATCAACTTTACTTCATGTTTTGCCTCCAAATTTTACCTCATGTTATATGAGAGATTGTTATTACTTAAATTATGCAAGCTACCCTGAGTTTGCCAGGGGCTCTTTGTCACCCTCTTTATAGAAGAACTAGCTGAATGTTGGTCAAATTTTAATGGGAGAAAAAAGAGAAAAGCATTGCTGTCTCTTTAGGTCATTGGGGTAAAGAGAATTTGGGGACAATGAGAAATCACTGGGCCTAAAACCAGCAGATGAACCAGTTTTTCTGAGTTTTGAACCTTGTTAACTACTCTTTGTTTGCCCTGTGACACAGGAGTGGCCCGAGTAAGTTCCAGCAAAATCTGAGGAATGTCAGGTGACGCCTCCATCAGTCAGTAAGCAGTAGGAGTGCCAGAGACCAACCACACCAGCCTGCTTTGGCACTGGTAAAGAGTCTGGTCATGGGACTAAACATCACTCACAAAGTGCTTGGAAGGAAGAGATGTTTCTTCTGGCCGCCCAAGGTGGCTGCCATGCAGTACAGGGTATTTCTGGGGAAACCATTTGCCCCACTGCCCTTAGAGGCTGCTCTGGTCTCACAGGGTTTGTGGTAAGAAACCACTATCACTGCTGTCAAGGAAGCTCTGCCTAAGCACAGAGCTACATGTCTCTGTCATTATGCTGTAATGTGCCATCAACACCCTGGGAGGGAACCTGATCCCTGTGTGTCATACACAGTCATGGACTGTGTCAAAAAGGTGGGTCAGAAAATGAAGGCGACACCAAGGGAATGGGATGGAAAGGGAAAATTAAAACAACCACCACTACAACCCAGTTATCAAGTTCTTAGCCTGGGCCAAGCTTTGTGCTAAGTGCTTTGCATGAATTATTTAACTGAAGCCTCACTACAACCCTATGAGGCAGGTCTTATTAGCCCCATTTGACAGCCCCACCGGTCACGTGTGGAAATTAGCAAGCTTTTATAAAACAGCTTGACTGAAATCTGGCTGATGACATTGCTCCTCCACTAACCAAAATTCTACTCACTGGAGTCCTGAACAGACATTTCAGGATTTCCAGGAGCACAGTCCCTGTGCACGCCAGCTGGCCCCAGAGGCAGCCAACATTCTTTGGGCTGCACACCCATGATGGGAAGCTGGAGTCCAGCCCTCCACACAGCTGGCTTATGAGCAAACCTCTATTTTCCCCCTGGAACTCCTTCTGTCTGCAGGTTTATGATGCTCAGGCCTTTTGTTAAATCTGGCTGGACTGTAAATGAGAATCATACTTTGCACTTCTACCAAGCCTGTTATCTGAAAGTCTTAGAGGACTTTACAGATTATGTCAACCAACCAACCCTCTCCCCGAGTCTAGGTATTTCAACCACTTTAGAAATGAATAATCAGCAAATTTAGTCATTTGAGCATTTTAATAATCACTTAATCAATTGACACATAAAGCATTAACAGCCTTTACTGAGGTGGTAGGTGGCAGAGCCATTAATTTCTAGACATCAGGCAAGCTTTAGTACAAGCTTTAACAGAGCAATGTTTCCTTTGTTTATCACATCAAAATCTGTGTCTCTAATGTGGTACCATCCAACCCATATCTCCCTTTCATGCTGATTAAATAACTTCTACTGGGAGCAGGGAAGATAACAACAGCTGTAGCCTAATGCCTGCAACATGGAAAGTTCCATCCCATTATTTGCTTTGCATAAAAATAAATGTGCAGGTCTCATTTGATGTTCACATGGGTCAAGGATATCTGCACGAAAACTTGGTCATTGTATTGACGCCTAGAATATTAAGAAACAGACCCTGAAGGTGAACTGCCTGGCTTTAAAAGTCAGCTCTACCATTTTCCATTTTTATGTCTTAGGCAAGTTACTCAATCTCTCTGTCTCAATTTCATCATCCATAAAACGGGGATAATAAAACAGTTCCTACCTCATAGGTTTGTTGGTGAGTATCAAATGAGTTAATGTATTAAAATTGCTTAGAACAGTACCTAGTATATAGCAAGCTCTATATAAGTATTGGCTACTACTATAATAATGAATATTAATGTCATAAATCTGTACATTAAATGAACCATACTGTAGCTTCAGTACTGTTTGTTCCCTTTCCACATGATTCTAAGAAAATGTTTATTTCTATGTGGATGTTCTCATTTACAACTGAACCAGGGAGAAAATCACCCACCCAAGTGAACAAGTGCACGCTTTGATGTTATCCGTGTAGATTATCTTCTCAAAATCAAGACGTGAATTTACCTTCTGAAGAAAATTTTGTGATTCGCTGTATTTTAATATCCAATTTAAATGATTTGTTAATCGTCATTAAAGTTTGCCTTTTTCTTATTTATTTCTTGATAAATCTCTTTCTCCTTAGTTTCCCATATAGCTTTTTCCTATAAAAATACCTTTTCAATTTTTGGAAATTTCTTCTTTATGTTTTAATAGTTTGTGTTAAACCAAAATTTCATTTTCTCTGATCCTTTTCTCAAAGCTCACCATTTATATTTCCATGAACATTGCATTTTCTCTTGATTCAACACAGCTTCATATTCAATAATCTTTCTCCCTTTTCAAACTTTAATTCCTGTATCTGGCCTCACAACTCAACTTCCTTTCTCTTTCCTCCTTCATATTATCTGGCTCCTTTCCACTAGATTTCAGTCCTACTTTGTTTCCACACCAAGAACTTTCTCCCTTGAGAACTTTGACATAAATCCCTAAAACTTTAATTTCTATTAGTGATCATTCCACACATTCCCCAACCCCATCAGCCCCTGGAAAAAAAAATGCCTTCATCTTGGCTTCTATTGGATATATAACACTCAGAGACCATCACAGGGAAAATCACTATTTTAAGGACAATTCAACCAATAGCATAGCTCCTCCACTATCCTAAATACAGCACTGGGAATACTCCCATTTGGGTCATATAAATCCCAATCTTTAATGAGGGTTTCCTTATTCATTTCAAATAGACACAGAAAAGTACAGTAAATTCCTCAGAATGAAATGTGACTGACAGATAAATTGTACCCAAGAGGATGAACAAAAAAACTCCATGGTCTCCACATATTCCAGCCAACCCATACAGCGTTTTCTGAACAGTTCTAGAGCCATTGATGGGTCAGCACAGTTAGCAGAGAAGGCTGCCAGAGAGCCAGATGTTGCTGTTGGAAATATATCAGCAACACCTCCTGCACACAGCTATGGATCTACAGAGGAGAGACTAGACGGCAAATAAACTTTGATCCTTTTCTTACAGTCACTTAAATGACAATTGCTAGAAAATATTGTCATGTTGGGCATTTTTTCTTCTTGCAGAACCTGCATTAGACAATGGAGATTAGAAATAAATATTAAAACACTGATAAAAGGAGAAAGAAAGAAACTGAGGCAGAGGGAAACCAACTTTCACCACGCGAGAAACATGCTTTTTGTTCCCTCCTAGAATGAAATACACCATGTTCCATTTTTGAGTTCAATAACGATGTGGAGCCAATGCAGCTCCAGTCTCCATTGGGAACATTTTCCTTGGCATCGGTCTGCACATTTTGGATTAAACACTGTTCTTTCTGAACTGACAAAGAACTTAGGTAATGTCTTTTTTGTAAGAACTTTAAAAATATATTGGCAATGAAGCTAATCGCACTTCGAAAGTTCCCTTTTTCTAGTAATCACAAAATAATCAACATTATATACAACCAGAAAGAACATTTTTGTGTTAAGTAAAGGTTTACTGTATACACTATTAAGGTGTATCCATCTGTTGAAACCATTTATTGGTACTTGGAAATACAAACTAGAATTTTAGAACATTTACTGAAGAAAGATGATGTGTCTGACTCATAATGCAAAGAGATTTGTCTCAAAGAGGGGCTGTACTTGTAAAATTAGGTACTGGGACAGTGCAAACAGCAATGAATTTCCCTTAGGGATGGCAGGGGTCTCTTTCCACCTTTCTCACTTGCCACCATATCATGTCTCTTTTGTCATTGGATAATAAATCTCTGCAGACTATTGGAAATGTCACTGAAAAGTAACATTCCCCTAAGCACTGCCCCTACCACCCTCATGGTGATTACCACCATTGTTACTGCCTGTAGCACCCTCACTACAACTGTGTCCCACCATCCTTACTACTAGTCTGCAGCCTCCCTCCCAACCACCACCCCACCATCACATGCTCATCACCACCCTCCCCACCACACCACTGCTGTTATCACTGCCATCGCTATAACCACCACGACTATCAGCATGGGTACCACCCGTCCTGCCACCATCACCACCACAGCTACCACCATTCTCTCTACCACCACCACCACCAAACATTTTTTGGGACTTTTTTCTGTTTTTCATTTTATTCTGTAGGTATGTAATGTGCTTCTAATGCCAGCTCCAATTTCATTTTCTAAAACAATCTATCTTGGCCAGAAATGACGATGACTATCTATATTACTCTTAGCTGCTTTGTGTTGATGTTACTATATTGCAAGATCTTGGGTATTTTTTTCCTCACATACTTTTTTCTCTTGTCACCCCTTCAGAACATAATAGCTTCCTTGCCTATGATAGGCACACTCCAGGAAGGTGATGAAGATTAAGCAAATAAAATAGAAAAAAAAATGTCCTATGTTTCACTTCCGTTCTTCATTCCTATTAGAATACCTAAAAGCAATCCCATGGTGGGACAGACATTGAACAGTGGGAGAGACACTAGGTATATGACTATACAAATACAAGAACATAAGCCAGCAAATGATCAAGATTGGTTATATTTTTTTTTATAACCTGTGGATCGTTACCCCCATTATTGAATTCTATGGATCTCTAGCTAAAAAATAATTGTGAAAAATGACATTTACCCTTCAGTTAAAAGAAATACTGCTAACAGATGGGAGAGTAGGAGTAGTGCAAATTGATAGTAACACATTCTTACTCAGGCTTTAGTCACTTGTCCTAGCAGAGACTTCCTTGGGGGAAGGACCAGAATGGAATTACAGTAGCTCATGATTACTCATATAACATGTACCAGAAGGCTCTGGAACATGTTAAGAGGTTAATTAGGAAAGTTACAGAGTTGCTTTATCCCAGGGAACCTCAGGATTAATTAATTAATTAATTAATTATCTATCTATGTGTTTCATTCATTTTCATAAAACCTCTTCTTTGCATGCAATTTACATGGAAAGGGAAAGAAATTGATGACTTCTGAAGTCCCCTGATACCCTGCTGGAACCCTAAGATTTTCTATCATTTGTGGACAGGATCTGTTTTTACAAATCCCTTGAAACATGAATCATGATTCTAGCTGCAGAAAAGAAACATTCCTGAAAGTACTTTATCTCAGCCATGGCCTCACGGCTGCCCTTGCAAAGTTTGTAAACTCTAATGGGATTATGGGGGCAAGATGGAAAGAGACTGTCAAAATCTTTCACATGAGATAATAGCAATAATTCTAAAAATGCCTTTGTCTTGTTGCAACAACTGTCATCAGCGAGACTCACATTTTTCTCACAGCAGCAGCATCTTTACAGACATGAATCACCCCTGAGAGCAGGAGCAGAAGGCAGAGAGAGGGGGAGGTTTATATGTTTCAGCCCAAAGAGCTTAATCACCAAAGACGTATAGCTTGATGGTCGCCTGGTTTCAGGGATTAAGAAGGAGGTTATTTGTTCCACTGCCAACTCTTTCCTAATAAACTTCTCCAACTGGGGTTCATCTAATAATTATCTGTTCAAACTGTTAAGATTAATTTCTTCGCCTGTGCAATCAGAAAAGAAGTCTCGCAATGTGATTCTTGGTTAATGTTGTGCCAGAAACATCAGGATCCAATGAATGGACTCCTGGCCTAAAAGCCAAGCTGAACGGATTCTTTTGCCAAGTTCATCCCTGACTGACTCGATCACTACTTTTGATGAAATGGGCTCAGCGGTGAGTTTCTTAGATCCTCCAATAAATAATTAAACTGCTCTGGCCTGAAATTCCTTGTCTCTAAAATGAAAGGATTTCTCATGTTGTCTTGAAGCTATACTCTCCCCATGGATCAATCCCTCCCTTTTAGGGAAGGAAGAAGCCTGTGAGTATTTTTCATGCCACAGTATAGTAAAGGCATAATTAGCCTCCTGCCTTGGCATACCTTTCATTTATTTAACAAGTATTTATTGAGTTTCCACAATGTGCCTGGCATTGTGCTAAGTACCAGATACACAATGGTGGCTGTTATGGTTTGAATGTTCCCTCCAAAACTCACGTTGAAATTTAATTGCTATTGTGATGGTAATAAGATGTGATTAGGACCATTAAGAGGTGATTAGGTCACAGAAGGCTCTGCCCTCATGAGTGGATTAATGTCATTATTGTGGGAGGGTGTATGCTATTGTGAGAGCAAGTTGTTATAAAAAACGAGTTCGTCCCTCTCTTGCTTACTCTCTCTTGCCCTTCCACCTTCTGCCATGGAATGACACAGCACAAAGGCCCTTGCCAGATGCCAATGCCATGCTCTTGGACTTCCCAATCTCCAGAACTGTGAGACAAATAAACTTCTTTTCTTTATAAATTACCCAGTCTGTGTTATTCTGTTATAGCAACACAAAAAGACAAGAAAGTGATCAAGCGCAGACATATTTACTTACCTTGCAGAACGTATAATCTGGTGTGGGAGTCATATGTTAATAAAGTAACCACACAAATAAATCTATAGTTACAACTTTGGTAAGTACAAGGAAGACAAAAAGCATGATGCCAGGTGGGATGAGAGTACTCCTCCCCTGTCACATATACTCAGGCCAAATGTGACAGCAGGTGGGGGTGGAAGCGAATGGGATAAAGGGAAAGGAACGGGAGAAAGACTTTGCCGTGGCTCATGGAGGTTCTGTGGCCAAGCCCCAGTGAATGCTGTGCCATCTTTAATGGATATACAGAGGTGCAACATCTAAGCTTCAGCATCTCATGAACTGCTAAACCCACATTCATGAATTGTGTGGTGTGACGTGTAGTCTAATTAGCAGACCCTCAGGAAAAAGGTGGCCACTGTGTCATCATGCCCCAAAGAGCATACTATAGCCATCAAAAGTTGTCTGTCTGTGTATCTAACAAGACACTAGATAGGAATAAAGCCCTGAGAACTCACAAACAACGGCAATCACAGTGTTCCAACTGTTGCTGTTTGTCCTATTTTCTATGTGATTTGTGGCTTTTCTTTGCAGTTCCATACTATCTGAAGGTGATAAAACAGACAATTTTTGCACAAAAATATGGTTTTCTGCTTTACCAATAACCCATAATATATACAAAAAATAGCCATTGAACTGAAATGCAGAAACCAGAATCTATTAAACCATCAATCTGTTTGTTTCTCTCTTGACAGGCAGATGTGTACATGTCTGTGGACATTACCATTGACTTCAGGTCATGCATATCACTGAAAATTGATTTTCCCAAGTTTTACAAAAGTTTTATTTCATTCATAATCACACATATGCTATTTTTAATGAACTCTACACACTCACTTCCCTGTTCTCTCCTCTGCCATCTGCCCCCCAAATGACCCATGACTTGTCCATCAACCTAGAGAGGGAGAAATGTAAAAAGAGAACACTGAGTGATTTTCTGCCCTCACTTCTGAGCATCTGGAGCAATGCTGCATCAGTAGCAAAAAGTGACCCTCACTGCATTGTCTCCAACTCAGATCTCTTTGTTCTTTCCCCGTTGAACATCTGGCTTGACTCCTGTCCACTCCCAACTCCCTCCACTCGTGCTTTAGTCCACCTCTTCTTGGCATGATTTCTAGCTGCAACTGTCAAATCCAGCTGTGCTGCAACTTACTGAAGGCTTACTCTGCTTCCATGGTGCCTGCCTGCAGCTCCTCATCCCTCACCACGCCCCTGCCTTCTCTCTCCCTCAGGCTCGTGTTCCCAACGTTTACTCAATGCCAAGACTCTCAATCGATGGAAAGTCAACTTTCTTTACACTATTTAGAGATTAGAAAGGAGTTTCTACTATCTTTCCTCATAATTTTTCTGCCTTTTAAAAAAGTTATATTGTTTAATGGAAGAAAGATATTAAAGCATTAAAATAATTAGAAGAGATACAAAACAGAAATGTAAAAATAATCCAGAATCATGCACACAGGAAAAAGCAAGGTTTAACATATTGGTGACCATTACTCAGACCTCTCTCTCTCTCTCTCTCTCTCATGTGCATGCACTCTCTCTCTGAATAAATTCTTGCTTGATTTATAACAATCTTACTTGTAAGGGAGCATGCAGAACAGGATGGCTGGTAGTCTACATGTTTCACCATCTACATGCCAGTAAATCAAAGTCTAAAACCCCCTGATAATGGCTGCATGGATGTGTGTGTGTGTGTGTGTGTGTGTGTCTAATTATCAAGGGACATTTGGATTGTTTGGGATACTTCAATGTAGCCATCCAGGAAATTATGAAGGGTGGGGTTGCTGGTTAATGAATCATTTGGGGTCCCCTTTTCTTCAGTAACCCCTCTATATTCTAAGTGGAACACTTTCCAAATAATGTCCCAACAAAGATATCCCTGTCCTAATTCCCAGACCTGTCAATATGTTACCTTACATGGCAAAAGGGACTTTGTAGATATGTAGTAAGGTAGTACATTTGCGTTCTTTTAAGTCAATAAGTTTCTGGTAATTTGTTAACAGTAGCGTAGCACACTAATCATAGCCTGTCCTCAATTTCCTCCCTAGCAGTCTCCTAAGAGATTCAGTAAAACCATCATCACCCTTTTTGGGGACTTTTGACCAAATGTAGAGAATCTGGCCATGAACCTAAGTTTTCTCTCACAAATCTGGAGTTCTACAGATTATTGACCTAAGAGTAATCTGAACTTTGGGAAAATATTCTTTCTTGGAGGGAAGTGAGGAAAGAAGAGAGGACTGGCCTCACCATCACAGCAGTTGAAATTACCGGCTCAGCCTGCTATAGATATAACTACCCAGCTATGCTCATGTGTAACTGGTGTTGATGGAGGTTCAGGGATGCTGACTCTTGCCTTCCCCACGGACAGGAGGAAAAATGGACCCAAACAAAGACGACGTCTGCACATTATAGTTCTCTTCAAAATCTCGGTACACATAAAAAACTTTTCAGTGTTGTACTGCATAGACACAAATATCTTTTTTGATAGGGTAATGTAAGAGTCAAAGGTTAAGACATTGTAAAGAGTAAAAGGAATTACTAATGCTGGAGAGAGCAATGGAGTATTTAAACTATAACTGTTTGGCTATATAATCTGCTGCCAAAATTTAAGAAGATAAGGCCAAACTATTGCTCACCCTGTGAGGAGAACTGCTGTCCACGGCACAGATGAGTATCACAATGAACCACTGTGTTATACTAGCTTTAGGGTTCTTTGGTTGTAAGCAACTGATACAAATGCTGGCTAACTTAAGAAAACAGAGATTTTATTGCAAGGTATGAAGTAGCTTTTGAAAGCCATAGGGGGCTGAAGATTGAGACTTGGAAAGGTCAGCAACCAGGGCACCTCTGGAGACCTAAATAAGTAGCAAGAACTAGCAGAGCGAATCATGAGAGCACTGCCCGTGGGAGAAAAAAGCTACAAGATTTAAAAGTCCTGGAGAGCAGTCATGTGACCAGCCCCTAGAAAGCCGGGGAAGGAGATTGATTGACAGTTCCCAAAATATCACTCCCAAAAGACAGAAATTATTGAATAAAAATAATGACAGTAGCAAATAGTTCCATAGCATTTCACTACGATCAGGTACTATCTTAAACACTATAAACAGGAGACTCATTCAGTGCTCACAGCAACCCTATGAGGCTGGTTCTATTATGGACACCACTTTATCTAGGAGGAAACTGAGATACTGAGAAGTGGGGTACTTTGGCCAAGGTTACACAGCCAGTAAATAGCCATGCTAGGATTTCAGCATGGGCAATGCAATTCCAGAGACTTGACTGCTGTACCATGAGGCCTTTCTGTGAGTTTCGCAAGAGAAATCTAGGGTATTGTTATCAGGGTACTGTTATCAGAAGAATGTGGAATGACTATAGGTGGCCAGCAGTGGGGGCCAAACTACCATTAGCATTTATTGGACATTAATTTCCTATATGTCATAAAGTAAAACATAAGAAATTAAACATGGAGAGATGGAGCTCCTTCCCTTGCACAGACAACACTATTGTAATATAAAGCAATATACTGAGCTACAAGCTCCATGAAGACAAGGAATTTGATGTCTTATTCAACACTCTCCTGAACACACAGAAAGAACACGGTCTAGGATCTGGTACACAATAGCGCTCAGTAAATATTTGCTGAATAAATGAATACAGCAAATATATCCAAAAATATATTTAGATAACTTTTAAAAACAGATTCAACTACAACAATCATAGGGTGTATCTTTGGGAGAGGTGCTGAGTCAAGATGTGAGGAGACAAGAAAAATCACGGACATCTTCCTGGAGTAGAAGGCATTGGCCTTCAGATGTTAGCTTGTAATAACTTCCAGTAGGCAGGCCATAAAGAGAAAAATACAGCAGTCTTCACTATTAGTTTATTTGGAGGACTTTTCTGTTAAAAAATGAATTAAGAGATGAATATTTTAATAATATTCTAATATTCCAATTGGAAAGGATTTGAAAATAAATGTTATTGACAGTGTTTTGAATGTAGTTATAAAGCCTAAAGAGATTCCCAAAATGGAGCATTTTGATGGGGGAAGAGGATGATGAAAGAGACAGTGATAGAGAGTATAATAGGTACATTTTAAGATCTGAACATTTTTTGGCAGTGAAATAGGTTAGGGAATGAGGAAGAGGACTACAATTTTTCTCTTTATGAAACTGGAACATATTTCCCATTTTTTCAATGGCTTAAAAAATCTAATACTACCAAAAAAACTCCTGTAAAAATCACGCCCCTGTTTCTTGGGGGTGCAAGGCTAACGTTTAGCCATCACGCATGTCAGAGACATTTGGACAATAGCAGTCATCCAAGGCCATTGGCTCTCCCAAGTGCTGGGTGCCCAGACAGCACCAATGGTCAAATATGTTTCAAGAAAGCTCCCTGGTAGGTGTTCAACATTAAGAAGCGGTAAGGGTGAAACTGTAATAGAGATGCTTTTTATGAAGAAGATACTAATTTATGGACAGGAAACAAAGGGTTGAAATGAACAGATGCTTTTTTGGATGACAGTTATCTTCAAGGTCAAGTACTAAAAGTCATTTCTTGTATTATTTTCATAGATTACTGAATAATGGAATTCCCTAGCATGATCTCTAAAATTATGAACTCCATCTAAATTTTATAAGCAGCTAATAGCCAGATGAGTGAGTTAAAACTAAAGGGAAGCCTCAGGAACCTTTATGAGCAAAGGAGTCAAACAAAATATACTCTCTATCAATTGCAACTCAGAAAAGGGAACTGAAACCACTGTGGAAATATTCCAAGAACATGTGCTCGAGATGCAGACTGAAAGGTCAGCCATGTACTCTACATAATCAAAAATAGGAGAGATAAGGTAGCCACTCCATGATATGACCAAAACATTTAGGATGGGTAAATCCAAAACAGCAGAAGGTGAGAGAAAACATGGTCAAAATCTACAAAATTGCCTATGGAACTGATGAAATGGGATTCTTTACCACAAAAATTACTAAAAGAGGAAGACATTTTGGTATGTATGAGATAAATATAAAATTAACCTTTAAAAGTTTTCTTTCTACAGCTTTAACAAGTGTATGAAATTCATATTATAAAACGGTCACTTGAGGACAAGGACTGGTCTTATTCATTGCTGTATCCTCATTTCCCACTCTGGTACCTAGAACTATTAGATGCTTATTAAATGCTTCTTGGTTGAATAAATCAATAAATACATAAAATAAAGAACTCTGAGTTTTCATAATTTTGAGTTTCAAGTTTCTTTAAAACTGTCAGTGACAGAGAGAGACAGAGACAGAGAATGAGAAAGATCCACAGATAATAGGATAGGCCGCTTGGAGGTGGTAACAAAGAAAAATATATATGGTCTTCTCCCTGTGACCTTGCTTCCCCAGTAAAATTCGCCTCTTATATCTCCAGCCTCTAACCTATTCTACTGTAACCTGTAATTCATAAAATAACTTCCAAGCAATGTGATCAACTAAACCAGGTTTAGTGGCCATTATAGTGTCCTTGGATAGAGACTGGACTTTCCCCACCTCCCCAGCATTTTCATGACAGAAACCATCTGGCCCACAAAGCCTAAGATACTTACTATCTGACCCTTTCCAGAAAAAGTTTGCCAACCCCTTTTGCAATTACTAAACTTTGCCATTGTAGCATGAAAACAGCCATACATAGACAACACATAAACAGATAGGCATGGCAACATCCAACATGTGGGAGAGTTTGTGGAGTTCTAATGTAGAGGAAAGTACCTAACTCTAATAAAAGGCTGCATGGAGCAGTGATATAGGCACTAAATGGGGAACCATGAGAAGGAGCCAGAAAAGCAGAGGACTGCAGGGAAGGGCACGCTGGCAGGAGCAACAGCACAGGAATAGAGGTAAGAGGACACTGTATGTATTAAGCAACTTCAGGTCATAGGAAGTGGCTGAAACATTTGTTGCATGTGGAGAGTAGTAACAAATGAGGCTGCAAAGATCGGTTCCATTCAGTCAGGGATAGCTCTCCTCTGTCCACGCCCTACCTTCATGTCTGACACAAAGCCGGCCAGGTAGCAGAGGCTCCATAAATATTAGTTCACTGTGAACGAAAGATAGGCAGGATCTAGATCAAGAAGTAACTCTAAGTTATTTTAGGACAAGAAAAGAGAAAACTAAGGGTGGCAAGTCACAGAAATATTAGGACGCTACCACTTATGACCTGTGACCGTGGACGATTTCCATGACCTCTCTGGGTCTCTACACCTCCATTATAGTGAGTGTAAAACTGATATAGTGGCGCTTACTTCATAGTATTGTTGCAGGGATTAAACAGTGTGGTTTGCATAAACTGCAGGGTACAAGGCCTGGCACCTAGAAGCACTCAATAAACGGCAGCAATTATTGTGAGTCTGTTTTACTGCTAAGTCTGGCAGCATCTCAATGTTTGATATTATATCTGTTTTGGCAAGGAAAACCGAAACAGAGCTGAAGACCATGATGGTGAAAGCAGTGCGCTGAGATTCTGTTCTGGTTTCGGCGGGGATTGTTTGTTCAGTCCTAACAGCTAGCGCCGAGGCCTCCTTTGGGACCCTGAGAAATCACTGGCCACATGGTAACCAAAAGGCGGGCAGAAACCTGAGCAGCCAGGAGGGAGGCAGAGGGGGCCTTTGTGGAGAAAACATTTGTTCCCCTTAAAGTAATAGGATGTTTGAAAAGAAAACATGCAACATCGGAGACACAGACTCCAGCACATACATTTCAGTTACCACTCCCTCCAGATGGGCTCAAGAATCAAGCCAGCTACATGATATATCCTATGCCAAGAACAAAACTCACTATAGAGAATGCTGTGTTCTTGCACAAAATAATTTTTGTGTTATAATAAACCAGAGTTGTTTCCAATTGCCATTTTCCAGAAAGCAGACAACCACTCTAATTCCTTAAGTTTATGATGCAAATAAAAATCTTAATATCCGTAATTAATTTGTGGTTCTGGGCATTGTTTATCATGCCTAAAAGTGTGTCCCGGAGTTTTCCCAAGCTTTAGAAATGCAGAGGAAAATGAGTTAAATTAAACTGGTCTAGACCTGAATTGGGAAAACTGTCTTGGCAAGGAAATTATCGACATCCAAACTTAACACGATAGGCCTCGCGCCATGGGGAGTCTGAAATAACACAGCCCCAGAGAGGAGACAAACAACATTGTGGGCAAAGCCAAATCCAAAAAGCACAGTTGATGAGGCCACAAAGACCTCCTGGGTCATCTCATCTACCCTTCTGCAAAGTTTCTCCTGTATGAAGTAACTTATCTTCAACAACTCACTGAGGGAGTTCTGATGATTGTCTTTCTGTCCCTCATTGACATTCAAGACATTTAACCAACTAACTAGTTTCCTATGTAAAATATATTAAAAATTCTTGATTTGGAGTTGGTTTTAATGGCCCTTCTTGAAAGTATTGGGAGAAGATACTTTTGTACCCCTGTAATATTCTGAAATAAAAAAAAATAATAATTAATAATTTTTTTAAAACTGAAAAAAAAAGATACTTTGTATTTGTCTTATTTTTGGACCGCAGTTGACTGCAAATAACTGAAATGCCAGAAAGCCAAGCTGCAGATAAAGGGGTACTACTCTATGTGCATATACATGTACAAAGCCATAAAATATTTTTATTTTTTAAAGGTCACAAGATATATAACTTTTCCTTTGGTTTTTGTATTATTCACATGAGATTAAGAGTTTTATAGACCTCTGCTGTTCAAGTTATTTTTGCCCCATTTTTGGGCATCTCCTCTGGCTATACTGTGGACAGCTATGTCCAATTATGTATGTGAAAGAAATTCCACAACACTGAACAAGAGTTCCCAATGCAATGTCCTAGAATAGAGCAACAGGAGGAAACATAAAAATGATTTGCTTATACTATTTATAAGTTAAATCTGCTTGGTAATAAATTGGCTAAATGTAAGCCAGGACATCTGCACAAATTCCTTTCAGAGGACAGTTATGATTATGAAGCATGAACGACTCTCTGGCTGACTGTCTTCTCCAAAGCCTTTTACTTTCTTCATAAATTATCCTCCCCTGGTCTGGCCAGTGGCTCGTGCCTGCAATCCTAGCACTCTGGGAGGCCGAAGTAGGAGGATCGCTTGAGCTCAGGAGTTCGAGACCAGCCTGAGCAAGAGCGAGACCCCATCTCTACTAAAAATAGAAAAAGTTAGTCAGGCGTAGTGGCTCGTGCCTGTAGTGCCAGCTCGGGAGGCTGAGGCAGGAGGATAGCTTGAGCCCAAGAATCTGAGGTAGCAGTGACCTATGAAGATGCCACTGCACTCTAGCCCGAGCAACAGAGCGAGACTCTGCCTAAATAAATAAATAAATAAATAAATAAATAAATAAATAATTCTTCCCCAGTTTGGTCCCATTATAAAGGTGATTCCCATTTGAGAGGTAGTATAGCATCATGGTTAAACACACAGACTCTAGCACTGGACTGGTCTGCGCCTTACTAGCTGCATGCCCCTAGGCAAGTCTTTAACCACTCTGTGACACAGTTACCTCATTTGTAAGGAGTAGTTTTAACTACTTCATATTTATTAAACACCTTAAAAATTTCATCATCCACAGTAAGTGTTCACTGAATGTTAGGTAGGGTTTATTCTTCCTTCATCTTCTCCTGCTACACTTTCCATGAAATTCTTCTACCAGTTTGTAAGAATTGACCTGTCAATAATCTGTATTATTATTAATCAATTATTATTAACTAGAAGTACTATCTTCCTATAGTCCAACACCTAAAGATTCACTGTCCCAGTGTTTTGTGATGATTTGGAAACCAGCACTATCACCACCAGGTGACGCTGCCATCATTGTCAGCGTCAATAACCAGAGACCATCGTAGAACATTGCCATTTTAAATCTTCAGTATTTATATAGTGAGGTCACTGAGGTAAGTCTAGGTAAAAATAAAAAGCCAAAATTTCCTGTGGGATCTACATTTTACAGTGCTCAATTCATGCGCGCGCGCGCACACACACACACACATATTTCTCTGAGCCTATGAACACTTAGTTCAACAACTGAAGTAATTAATCCTACACTCATTTTTTAATTAGACAGATACTCAATAAATATAAGAGAATCTTGTCCCAATGAAGGACAATAAATATAATCTAGTCAGTTCACAAACATAGGCAAACACAGGCTCTAACAGTGCTTGCAGCCTTCTCCTCAAATTCCTCAGTATTTTCTAGAATTTTCCCTGAACATCAACAAGCTTAGTTCATAAATCAGTCATTACTAGAGGTCACTGTCTTAGTTCACACATCACAGATTAATTTACCCTATTAAAAGTTGATGTTCAGACACGTATGTATCGTTTTGTATATGAAACACAGCTTTCAGCTTTTTAGCATAAAATTCTAAAATACTCGCGAGATGGGAATATCCCTTCACTGACTGTGTTGTTTCTCTGCATTACTCCCTCAAATGCGTACCGTTTGGTTCTTGGTGATTTCCTCCAGTTTAAAATAGCATTAAAACCGTGTCTCTGTGTATGTGCCTGTTTCCTTCTCTCATCCTGTATTACCTCATTTCTTCAGTCATGTTCTTTACCGTGATCTGTTCATCTACCACATTCCATTTTTAATGCCATCTTGACCACTTTTACCTTCTTTTCCTAAACAATAATAGTATAGAACAAGAGTTTTATGGGGTCTTTTTGCACGTTTAATTAAAATGTGTTTCTTAAAGGTGCAACATACACCTTTAAAAAAACTTTGATTTAGTTAATTTAGTTTTTAAAACTAAAATTAAATTTTTACTTATAGGACATCAATACTTATCTTTATTCCCAGTTCCTGAGGATATTTTAATATTCTTTAAAATTTATATTTAATTAAATGAGTAACACATGACAATACGTCTTGGAAATCTTTACCTCGTATTTTAAATGAATTTTTATTATTCCAAGGTGTGGATAAACCATAATTTGTTTAATTATTTTCCCATTGAAGGACATTTAGCTCTTTACATTTTTTAATCTGTGAACAGCAAGGCTTTAATAACTACCCTCATACATATATCTTTTTTCAAATATGAAAGTTTCTCTGTAAGACAGGCGTAAGAAGTAATGTTTGTGGTTTAAGGAGTATATGCATTTTCAATATTGTAGTGAGAAGTGCCTTTCTAAGATGGACTTGATTATATAAATATTAAAATTTTCTAAATGGAAAAATATGATAAGGTATTATAAAGAAAGTAAGCCTCTCTTCTTATTTAATAAGAGTTTTATCAGGAATGGGTATTGAATTTTATTAGTTTTTTTTCACTCACCACCTGGGAAAATGATTATTCCTTTTCCTTGACAATGATTATGGTAAGTTATATTAACAATATCCTATTTGTTGGTGATAGATTATTGTTGGATATTATTTGCCAGTATTTTATTTAGGATGTTTCTACAAATATTCATGAAACAGCCAGACTTTCATTTTCCTTTTTTGTATCCTTTTGTTCAGATTTTAGTATCATTGTTCTGCTACCCTCCATTTAAAAAGAATTCAGAGCTCTCTGGCTTTTACAATAGTTGAGGCAAGGTTGGAGTTGTACATTCCATGGTGCCTTGACCCATTCAACAGTTTTGTTCAGATGCTTTGGAGGAAGGGATTGCACTCTAAAAACATTTTGCATTTCTTCTTACGTAATTTTCATCATTAAATAGTTCTACCTTTTATGGAGGTTGGTCTTGGTAACTTCAGTTTCTTGGAAAATCAATCATTTCTTTTAGGTTTTCAAATTTATTTGCATAGAGTAAAAGAATTCTATAAATCTTAATATTATTTATCTATTCTTTCCCCAATTTACTTTCTAATTTTATATGTATCCTTTCTTCCTTTTCTTCTTGAATGGATCTACTATTATCAGTCATATGTATTAACTTCTGTTTTATCTCTGTTCAATTCTAATTTTTATTATTTTGTATTTTTGTCAAAGTTCAGAAATTTAATGCTTTATTAATATGTTTGCCAACTTTTTATTCACCATTAACTTAATTGTTTAACTCTATGGATTTTCCTTTGAGCTCTATATTATGTAGAGTTTTCATTTTTATTATTTTAAAGATACTGTAAAATTTTGTTCTTGATTTAGTAAAACTCAAAATGGTTTAAGGCAGAATTTTTCCATTTACAAGTGGTGGGACTTTTGGTATCATACTATTTATTTCTGGTTTTATTCCATTGAGAGAAGAGAATATATTCAAATGTGTCCTATACAACTTCCACTATTTTAGAATGTATTGATTATCTTTTGAAGTCTAATATATGGTAACATTTATAAATGTTTCATGTGCGTTGCCATAGAAGATGTACGTGTGTATCTGTATATAGGAAAAAGAGAAAGAGATCCATTATGTTAATTATTTAGTTACGGGAGCTATCCTTAATTACATTTGCCTTCCTAATCTACTGAGAGTTTTGTACTAAAGCCTCTAGGTTTCAGTGGACAATACTGTGTGTTATTAATCTCTCCTTGACAGGAATCCTTCATTTTTAGTTTGCACTTGGCCCTAAAAATAATGTAGCTGATCCTCATACCTTACGACACACCTTACAAAAATGGGTGCATATCTAAGAGTGGAATTACTAGGTCATAGGGTAAGCATATATTCAGCTCTAGTAGGTACTACCAAACCATTTTCAATGCAGTTGTACCAATTTACAGTCACTCCTGGAATGTATAATTCCAGTTGCCAACTCTTACCAACTTTGAATTTTCTACATTTTTATTTTATTCATTCCAATGAATTAATTTGCATTTACCTGATGATGAAGAAAGTTGAGCATCTTTTCCTGTTTATGTGGATACCCTCTCTTATGAAGTGCCTGGTATAGTTGTTTTGCCCATTTGTCTATTGTGTTGCCTGTCTTCTGTTTCTTTCTTATCATTTATAGAAGTTCATAATATATTTTGGATAAAATTCTTTATTGTGTGTGTGTATAGAAGTATTTGCCTTTTTAAACTATGTTCATGTATAATTTTAGTAAAAATATTACCTAAAAATAAAAGGTAAAAAGATAGAAAAATATTTCAGGAATGGGCAAGCCTTAGTACGAGCACTGAGTACCTTTAAGTAGAAACTATGGATATGGTTACAGAGCAGAATACTATATCTTAATGCCCTAAAAATTACTAATAATAATACGCACAGTTTAAAGAGGCAAATACTTAGAGTATTTTGTCCTTTTTCTCTTAATAAAGTTACTTATATAGTTGGGTTATAACTATTATCTTAATAATTTCTTCTCATTTGGCCCACCTGTTTTGTGTTTCTTTAGTCTCCTGTCTTGTATTCCTTGGATTAATTAAACATTTTTTATTTTTCCCTTTTTCCATATGTTAACTTGTTAAATATATATTATTTTACTATTCAATTATGTTACATTACCTATTACAACAGTCATCCTTAACCTACTACAGCCTAAAATAATTTTTTTTTACTTTTTCAATTTTCCTGGTATTACTAGAAAGCTGAAACACCTTAACTCCACGTTCCGCCTTCCATTATTGTGACAGCATTTTCATGCTACATGTCGTAAACCTCATAAAACATTAATATCAATACACTGTTTTGTATGATCAATAAGCATTTAGTATCATTTCTCTTATACACATATTTATTCTTTCAATTGTTCTTCCTTTTTGCATTTTTTAATTTCCCCCTGTCTGATTATTTTCCTTCTGTCTGAGGAACTCCCTATAACTTAGGTCTTCTATAAACAAGTTCTCTCAATTTTTTCTGAGAATATCTTTGTTTCATCTTCATTTTTTAAAAATATTTTTGCTGGGTATATAAATAACCTCTGAAAGTTATTTTCTTCCAGTACTTTAAGAATGTCATTTTGTTGTTTTCTGGCTCCCATGATTTCTGTTGCAAAATCAGTTGTAAGTCTTAATGTTGCTTCTTCTCACTCCTTACTCCCAGATGTTTTGTCTGAAAAAAGCCAGTTTCTCCACAACTGCTCATAGCCTCACAAACTCTGATGCTTTGCCACTCTTAGAATCTGACTCTATTAAGCATTTTCTGGAAAAGGTAAATCTCTATAAAAAGGAATTATCATATCAGCTACTTAAGAAGATGTAATTTTTCCCGTATCATTGCAAGTGTTTAACTCCTTTGAAATTAATATTTTTTTCACTATTCCTTTGCACAGTTAAGGACTTTCTTTGCATTGAATTTGAACAGTACTTTGGAGTTGGTTAATGTTTATTTTATTTAGGACAATGTAAGTGCTTTCATTTCCCAGTACCATTGAATTTTAAATATCTAAGAATATTTTAATTGTATTATTGAATATTGATTCTGTTATATTCTGTATTCTTTAAAAAAAGTTCTTTCTTTAATATCTGACCTCTAAAGTCTTCTCATCTGTCTTAACATTTCCCACATTCTGTCTTTTCCTAATGCGTAATTTGAATTTTTCATTAGCAGAATTTAATCTCCTCTGTCCATTTTTGTAGCTATATTTTATATTCCTTCTCTGAATAGCCAACAATCATTACTGAAAAACTTAATATATGTGGTTTATTTTAGAGAATAGTTATATTATTTCTGCATTTTTCCTTATATTCTACAACTTTCTTAATAGATTGATATAATTAATGTGTGTACAGTTTCCCTTACTTTCTTATGTTTCCTTGTAATTTACTAACCAGTAGAGACCTAGTCTCATGACAGTCAATTTTTTCAAATCAGGGTATAAATATATATAGTAAAATTCACAGTTTTGACAAGTGTGTACACCCATGTAATCAACAGCCCAACTGAGATATAAAATATTTATTGTCATTACTCTAGAAAGTTCCCTGTGTCACTTACCAGTCAATCCCTTCCTTACCAGAAGCAACCACTATTCTGATTTCTATCTCCATACATTTATTTTTGCATGTTCTTGAACTTGATATAGATGGAATCATATTGTATGCGCACTTTCACGTTTGGCTTCTTTCACTCAAGATGTTTTGAGAGTAATCAATATTGTATTTACCAGTAATTCATTCCTCTTTCTTGCTGAATAGTACTCTACTGTATGAGTCTATCACAGTGTGTCCAGTTTCCTGCTGATGGACACTTGGATTATTTTTGGAGTTCAAATTAGATTTTACTGCTCCTTTCTAATATTTTTTCAATCTGTGGGGGGAGGGGTGAGATATGTAGAAATGTGTACTAAATTTTGGAATTTTTTAAAATCTTGCCATTAGCTTCAGAATGGTTTATATGTTTTGCTATCTTTTTTCCTTTGATAAGTTTATGGAAATTTAGTTTTAAAAAGTGGTAAAATCTCTAGCAAATTCCTTTACTCTGTCATTTTATCTGAATAATTAGGGACATGTGAATCAAATATATCTTAAGTAAGCACTAAAGGCTTTAAAACTTGCAGCTTTTAAATGAAGTATAAAATGTTAACTAAGAATAATTGAAACAAAAGTGCAGAATTAACTACATACAAGTATTATTTGGGCTATTTTGAGGTATAATTTAGATACGATAAAACTAACCAGTTTGATCGCATAGTTTGGTGAATTTTGGTACCATAATAGTGTACAGGCATGTAACTATTAAGTAGATAGTGAGGGACATCCAGCTTTCCTAGGGACAAAGGTGGGTGCCCCACCTTGTTGCTGACCCACCTCGATCCTGCCCTGAGCAATTCCACACCTTGGACAAGGAGGAACACCCTGCCAGTCTGCAAAAGAATTCAGGGAATTCCCCAGCCCCCCTACAGACAGCCCAGGCACAATATGGTCTGGAAAATGATGTAGAGTAACCTAAGGCTAATCATCATGTCATTAACTGTGGTTAATTACATTAACCATATTAACATTAACATTAACAAAGCATTCAAAGATTTCTACTCTCATGTAGAAAGTTCTTCCATGGTGACATTTGAACCACAAGAAGGGCCCAATCTAGACAGTATAAAACAGGACCCCAGACCATAACCAGAGCCTCTTGTCATGACAGGGGACCTGTTTGTCGTCTGTGGGGAATGTATCTTGCTCTTGCTCTATAAATCTATCTTGCTCTTCCTCAATAAACTTTGTTTCATGCTGGCCTTGCTATCGGTGTATCTGGTCATTCTTCAGCCAAGAGCACACGAAGAACTGAGAACAGACTGCTAACTTGACATAACCACCATTAAAATTAAGATATAAAATAGATTCATCACCCTAAAATGTGTCTTTGTGCCTCTTTTGCAGTCAATCCAATTCCCTGACCCCCAGCCCCAGGCATCCACTGTTATGCCTTCTGTCACTACAGTTCAGCTTTTTCTAAAAATTCATGTAAATGGAATCATGCAGGATGTTTGTTATTCTTTATTTAGCATAATGTTTTTACAACTTTATTGTGGCATATTTTATATATCATAAAAATTCACCCATTTCAGTGTACAATTCAATGATTTTTAATAAATATACTGAGTTGTGTAACCATCATCATAATTAAGTTGTAGAATATTTTCATCACCTCAGTAAGATCCTTCATGCCCATTTACTGTTAATCCTATTCCCACCATCTGCCCCAAGCAACCACTAATCTACTTTCTGTCTCTATATATTTCTCTTTTCTAGACGTTTCATATAAGTCAAATCATACAATATGTGGTATCTTGTGTCTGGCTCCTTTTACGTAGCATAGTACTTTTGATGTTCACCCATGCATTAAGTATATTAATATTTTGCTCTTTTTTATCACTTATTTTTCACTCATTTTTTTAAAGTGAGTGATATTATTTAATTTGCTTATCTATTCATTTTTTGATAGACATTTGAGTTATTTCCAGTTTGGGGCTATTATCCATAATGCTCCTATAAGGGGGTAAATACCTTGGAGTGGAATTGGTTGGCCATAAGGTAACTACATGCATAACTTCATAATATACTGTTCTAATGGTTTCAAAAGTAGCTGCAGAATTTTGCACTCCTCAAGCAAGGTACAACGGTTCCAGTTGCCTCATATCGTTACCAGCACTCTTTCTATTGTCAGTCTTTTAAACTTTAGCCACTCCCGGGGGTGTGCAAGGGGATCTATCCAGCTATGGATATAGATCTATGTCAATACAATTTCAAGCAAAATCCTAGACAGTTTTTTTTTAAAGAAATTGATGAGCTGATCATAAAATTTATATGGACATGCAAAAGAACTAGAAAAGCCAAAACGATCTTGAAAAAGAAGGACAAAGTTGAAGGATTTACAATATCTGATTTCAAGACTTACTATACCACTACTATATTCAGGACAGTGTGGTGTTGTTATAGGCCAGACATACAGACCAACGAAGCAGAAGAGAGAGCCAGGAAATAGACCCACATGTATATGGTTGTTGATTTTCAACATAATTTGAATATTCATTTATTCAACAAATACTTATCGGGTACCTACTATATGCCAGGCACTGTGATAAGCAGTGGGAATATAGCCATTAACAAAGCATTCAAAAATTTCTACTCTCATGTAGCTTATATACTGATTGGGGAAGAAAAAAATAAAATAAATACTAAAAATAAATCATATATTTGATAATTATAAGTCCTTTTTAGAGAAAATAAAGCAGTAAAGGTGGATAGGGAGTGACAGGCATCTGTTTTAAATGTTGTGGGGAGGGTAGCAAGCCACTTGCATAACTGCAGGGAACAGAAAAGCATTCTAGGGAGAGAAAGCAGAGCTGCAGATGCCCTGAGGCAGGCCTTGGAGAAGGAAGTACAGTGAGAGTGGCCAGAGGCGGAGGCAGAGCCCTCAGCTCAGGGACACAGCCTGGGCCAAATCACACAGGATCTTGCAGGGATGGTAAGGAATGTGGCTTTGATTCAACATCATATGATTAAATGTTTCAAAGAATTACTGTGGCTGACTGATGAAAATGGAGGTCCAAGGCAGAAGAAGGATGGGTAAGGGGACTAGGACGCATGGCCTTATCGAAGATTAATCTGGTAATCATGAGAGATCCTGCAGAGAGATTGTTGAGTGAAAGTTAGAAAAAAGATAACAAAAGGAATGGATAAACAGCAGCTAAAGAGAGAGGAGATAAACTGTGATCACAGTCTTTTAAAAATCCAAAAGAAGATAAGAGAGGATTGATCATCAAATGCAGGTGAGATCAATAGTGTCAAATGCTTCAGAGAAGACAAGCAGTCTGAGGCTGAGCAAAGGCCAGTGAAGTTTGAGCATAAGGAGTTATTTGGTGAATTTCTCTAGCACAGTATGGGTACCCCGCTGGGACTATAGAGGCTCCTGCACACATGGAGACATAGCACAGACCACTTGTTTAAGAAATTTGCCTTGGAAGGAAGGATAATAGTACAAATCAGAGGACAATGGGGGAAATGAAGATGGACTTCAGGATAGGCTAGACCACAAGTGTCTACAGGCTGAGGAGAAAGACCCTGTGGGCTGGGAGTGACTGAGGATGACAGCAAGAAAGCAGAAGGTTAGGAGAATGTTGGAGGGGGGAGAATGGGGGAATTGCTAGAGACCAATTCCTAGAATTTCCTAGCCAATTCCAGAACTTGCCTTGAGGGGGCTGTTTCTTTTTATATTTTTGCAAGGTTTGTTTTGCCCTCCTGAAGTACTGCATTCACAAATGCTCCAATTCTACCCAAATTTCCCCCAGGTCACATAAGTCACCTCAGCTAGGTTTTCCCCATCCTCCTTACTCTTAACTGCAAGCCCTTGTTCTGCTTATAAATCTAAACATGACCCAAAAATTTCATGTAGATATGAGTCAGCCTTGCAGAAGGCACCTATTAGATGCTGCCTGGCTGTGATTCTCTCTGTGCCGGACGCTGCCACTTAGCTCATTGAGCAGTCAGCCTGGCTGTTTGAAGGTCTGTGCTGTGAACCCGTGGAGGTGCTGTTTGCTCCCTGACACACACCATCTGGGCCTTACCCTGCAGAGCAGCCTGGCTTCTAAGTAGGAGGTAGCAGGATCAACTAAGCAAGACTTGGGAATTTCACCCCCCACATACACATCCTTCTTTAATTTTTCCTTAAAAGGCTCACACCCAGTTTCATTTTCACACACAAAGAGGTCCTTTGTATTCCATTATGACCAAGTCACAAAAGTAAATGTTTTCTTTTAAAAGGAAAGTGGGTGTGGATGATGGTCGCTTGGGTGGAATGTGAATAAAGAGTATCCCCCCAGCAAGCCGAACTCCAAAGGAAAATAGAATCATATTGACCTTCCAATTTGGCAACATTGCTTTTATTTTAATTATTTGTTATTTTGTTTTTTCCTAATCTGTGAGGAATTTCACGAAAAATTTTAAATTTAACCATATTGAGTTAAAAGTCTCTGAAGTGACTTACATTACTAAATAAAAGCAAATTATCCTCCATTGTCCTTTATTTCAAAAGTGAACACTCAACTGAAATTTTCAAATATGTTTTAATAGCACTATAATATGTGGAGTGCATTCTCATTTTCTACATGGGAGCTAGAAGCAAGTGACCTAACCAGACACAGCTCAGTGGAACCAAGCAGATTGGCTCATATAAATAAAACATACACTTTGGTTTTCTTTCCACCATTTATGCCTTTCAGGCTGACCACATGAAGCATCAGGACCCTGCCTTTGCAAATTGTGAAGTAGGCAAATATGTACTATAAGCTGACTCAACATGCGCTTTCTGCATTCTTCAACACTGCGCAGGATGTATCCCCATTCAAAATGTTACTGTTACCCGGAAGGCCTATGAGCTCCTCTCAACCAAAACCTCCTTTGGGGAAAAGATCTTAAGGATATCAAGGTATACATAATCACTAAATCTTTAAGTGTTACATATCACAACAACTTCTACATTGAAAATGGAAACAATAAGGCAAGGTAGAGGAACGAAGTTTTAAGCGATTTCAGATGGCAACCAGTACAAGCTTTCTTTGTCTCCCTACTAGGAATCGTTTTAAGCATGGGAAGACTGGTAAGGTATTTCCATTTGAAAGAAAGTAGTCATTAATTCAACAAATACGTAATGAACATTTTTTTGTTGTTCTGGCTTTTTTTCCTTGACGTCCGCATTTTCCATCACGATCCAGCATACAAACATACATACTTAGACTTCTGAAATAATCTTTTCATTAAACGGCACTTATCTACCCTGTGCAATGCACTATTATATTTTCTATTCTGTTTAATTTTTTTAGTGCTTATCATTTCTCACAACAGTGATTTTATAACCAGTTTAAACAAAAAGAAAAGTATAGAATATTTGGACCTTGTATTAGCACTGAGGACATGTGCCTACTTTCAACGTTTACTATATTTACAGTCCAAGTGAGAGATATTCTAGAGATAAACAAATAATTATAATTTGTGATATATTCTAGGAAGGGAACCAGAATGGAACTCTGACAAAATTAGGAGACCTAGCTTGGAAGGAGTGGTCAGAGACGCTCTCTTTGTGGAGGGAAATAAGCTGAGACTCAAAGGATGAAAAAGAGAGACATACAAAGGGTAAGGGGAACAGCATTCCAGGGAGAGGCGACCACAGTGCATGAGGTAGAAGCAGCTTCCAAAGAAGTGGCAGGAGGCCAGTGTGTCTCCCTGCAGCGAGACAGGAGAGGGTGTCAGGAGATGAGATTAAAAGGCCAGGCACGGGTATAACATGCAAGGGTTTGTAGGTGATAATAAGGAGTTTGGATTCAATTCTATGGGTAGTGGGTAGCCCCTGAAAACTTTTTGAATTGTGCTAAATCAGGTCATGCAGCTAAAGTTATTGTATATAATTCTGCGCTTTGACCTCCACTGTTGAAGATTCCATGCTGCATTCTCAGAAAGAAACTTGCCAAGTTCCAGAACTGATTGGCTCACCAAGGCTTTTGGAGGCAGCATGTACAAGCTGAGCTTATGTAGCCAAAGACTGAAAGATTAAATGGACAAATTCCCTTGGGGAATGGTAATAGCAAGAGTGGCAAAATTATCTGTTGTCCCCACTCAAGTTCCAGTGCATTAGAGACATACCCATTCTGAGGCACAGTTGCATAAAAATTGTTCATATTGAATCTTTCCAATGTGGCACACAGTTTGCTATTCACAAATTTCCATCTCCCCAACCTGTATATGGACAGCTGTGCCTAAGAAAATAGGTGAAAGATTACATTTGCCAGTTCTCTTGGTGTTCCCATTTTATGGCTTTTGTGGGAATGCAGTTCAAGCTTGGCTGCTATTTTATTTAATATACCTCCTTGTAAATTCCAGCTGTTGACTACGTAATTAATCCCTGTATGGAAAAAAATATTGGCATTTGTTTCTGCAATACCTGAGCTTCATCCCAACAGGAGAATATATTCATCGTAGTCCTTTCCATTGTTCTACAGTTGTTCTTCGAAACAATTTTACATACCACACAATTAATACATGCTGGGACTCTGCTCCCGACTTTTGCAGAGAACCATGGATTTCATTTATTTTTCCTGGTTTCTCATCTCTGAACTCTAGGGTTTTAAATAAAGAGCATCTTCTGTATTACTCATAGAAAGAACTAGTACTTAACTTATTAACTTACTGTAGAGTTATTGTAGAGATGCTAGAATTGGCATGGTGGGTAGATCTTGGTAACTGTAACTGATACAAGAAATGGTATCTGACATTTATCTTTGGCCACAGAATTCTCTTACTACATCTTTTTTCCTTTCTATGCTGTACCAATCTTACCTCTTTTTAGTCATTCAGTCTTTGTGGTCTCTTCTTTTGATAGATGTCTCAAAAGTTGTTTTCCTTTATTACACCAAAGTAAAAATATAATAGTTGATATTTTCAAGCACTTCTCTCACATGTGTATTCACCTTTTGATAGGGACCAAAGCTTTATGATAAGGAGAAAATTCACCTGTTTTTGTTCAGAAGGTGACTGGACAAAGCTCTAGAAAGCCAACCTGTCCCTGACATGTCATCTTGTACTTAGTTCTTATACTACACATATATAATGCCAGCTCTGTTCATTATAACATGATGTTTGGAGTAAGGACAACACCTACATTGTTGGTATAGACTTAATGGTATTTTCAAAAGTTTAAGTTTGGGTGAGGAAATGGATGAAAGATCATTAGCTTTGCAACAATGTCTGAAAATCAGGGCTTTTTTTAAAGCCCAGAGAAGAAAGGGCTAATTATTTTTCTTAATTATTACTACCTGGAAATTTACCCTGATCTGGCAAATATGTGTACTAATGAAGAACAGTTGGATTTGGGGCAAAATTATCAAAGTAAATCATATGTTTGACTGGTTATATTTTTGTTAATATAGAGATCAAGAAGACACATTGTTGACCCAAATGTGGATGGACTTTAATATGTTTTTGTAATATATAAAGTTGAAGACTGCTTTATAAAAGCTTATAATAATTCATCAAATTAAATCTATTTGTCAAATGGAAAAGAATTTGGAATGAATATAAATCCTTGATTGGAAGAGAAGTAGAAAATTATATGAAGAAATCCTCCTGAGTGCAAAATTTTAAGGAGAAAAATGTTGATGAAAATTTCTGAAGGATTTTCTAATTTGTCATTTTCCCTACTATATTTTGAGGTCCACAGAATGTCTTTGTTAGCCATCCCACAAATGCAAAAAAGGGAGCAGATGTCAGTGTAAAAATAAATGTGTTCAACTAATACTATTTGATAATTTACTCTATTTAAGGTTTTAGTAGGTATAAAACAAATTAGACATGAAATGTGTTCTAAAGGACTGTTTTGGTAGAGATGAAAATATGAATATGAATGATTTAATAAGAGATGATGAATCAATTAAATACATCCACTTTATTATGTATCTTATGGATAAAATAGCTTTATCAACATCATCAAAAGAACCTCTTATTAGTGTAGTTTTTGAGAACTAGTTGGAAATATACACATCAATGTCAATATGTGTTATAAACTATTCTTCTGACACTGTTATGACATCTTTGTTTTTGTGTTATGAATTGTTTTACTTTTTCAGATTGGAATACGACTAAAATTTTAAAAACATTTTCTTTCAAAAATATAAGAATATAAAATTGTAATCATCATAATATATTTTAAACTCTGAAAACAAGTTAGTGCAGCTTTGTGGAAATTGAATATCCAGAAGGCAGCTTTAGAACAAAGTCTATTGCAAAGTTTATGTGTCTGTATAGAAACTCATCAAAAGTCTCTCTCTAATGAAGGCATGGCCTATGGGGCAGAAGGCCAGTGTACGCAAGGCTTGATGTACAGGATTTTGTAAGGTTTTATCTAACTAAGATGTATGTGCATGAGTGTGCAAACTATTCATTTGAAGTATGTCTACTGCACACTGTTGCTGATTCAATTATATTCAATTTGAATACACATTCCATTTTCAATCTATTTATGCAATAAATATAATAAAATATATTTATTATTTATATTTGTATCTCTCTAAAGCTCAGAAGGAATTATGGCTCCTGATCCCCATAATCTTGGCTTCTATAAACAAACAGTAGGAAGGGAGTCCCTTCTGCAGGCTGACTCCTAACCACCTCGATATTCCTCAATTTATAGCATCTGGGTTGAGAGTTACTTAAATACTGGTTTATTTACTTTTATGTAAATACGGAAAAAACAGCCTTCTCATACAAAATAGAAAATTATTTTCTCTACTGCAAATTAATAATTACTGGGGTTGTCTGCCTTACTGTGGACCCTCACCTTTTTACTGATTTAGATAAATCTTCTATTGACCCACCAGCATCAGCTCCAGGACTAATGCTCCTGAGAACTGGGCAGAGGAGGGAATAAGCACTCAGATGACCTCTAGAACAATATCATCCACTCACTTTCTCTATGCCGGTTATTGTTCCTTTTGCTCGTAAGCAATCTGCCAAGAAGGGCTGCATATGTTCCTCTTCTTCCAAATTAGATTGCCTTGCCATGAAAAAAATGCTTCACTGGGTGTTTGGGTGAAGTTAAAACGCTTTAAAAATAACACAGTGGAACTATAATTATATATATTAAATTGTGACACGGTTTGTGGTAAAATGCTTTTTGAATAACAAACAACTAATTCACAATGGAATTTTTGGAAAATAATTCAACCCATGGAAATGCTTTTCCTTATCCAAAAAAGAGCTTGTGTTAGGTGGCCTATATCTGACTTTAGCAAGGTAAGATTACAGCTGCCTTGTATCTTATAGTCTGCTCTTCTTCAATGCCACAGCTGTAGCCAAGAACACAGCTTCCTGAGGAGCACACCCAGGCTTCCCCCACCTCCCCAACTCAACAGGCACAGCAGCCTCCTAGGGAGGGAGGGAGGGCTGCAGGTACTGCACTTAACCACTTTGCACTTTTCCTTCTATTTCATGGAAGGAAATAGACCAATTGCTCCCTTAAGACCAATTGCTGTTGTTAAAGTACACTCTCCTAATTTTATATTGATTAGAAGTGGGTCTAAGCAGGTGTGTACTGATGAAATCACCCACATATATATTATCTATCTACATTCAATTTTCTGCTGTCAAGGAAATGCAAAAATAATGTTAAATTTTTAATTTTTCTAAAAGTAAAGCAGGTAAGCACCTCTTCTGCTTTCTATGCAGGAGAATTTTGATCTGATGAAACCATAAAAGCCAACAATTGTTGGGGAGAATAACAATTCATATTCTGACTTTAATATCATTATTTTCCTGAAATCCCTGCCGAAATTCTGATTCACGTTTATTTTACTAATACTATTTCTAGCTGAACCTACTTCATTCTGACTTCATAGCTGTTCTATTATCTGTTCAAAGCCTTTTCTCAATAATTTTTAAAAAACGTTCTCCATGTATGATTTAGTTCTTAGCCCCCCAAATATAGTAAACAAATTATCTTCCAAAATGAAAGAAACTTAATGAAATGGGTTAAAAATAAATAATCAGAAGAAAAGGCTCACCAGTGGGAAAAGAAATAACAATGTAAGGCATAGGATATGAATTTAGGGTTTTGGGAAGTAAATTTTTTAAGGATGGGTGTTGAAGAGGTGTATGCACAGTTGGTAAGGGGGAAAAAAGGCAAACGGTGGAATATTTTCCCGCTTGGGAATTCTGAGGAAATAAAAGAGAAGCATTAGAAATTCTGGAATTTTGGAGGAATTCTGCAGTTGCACAGTGGAAGGACGAGAGTGGGGGTGGATAAAAACGGAACCAAGGAGCAGAAGTCCTCAGGGACTTGGGCTTCCCAGTCTTGCTGTGTTTTCATCTGGAACACATTATACCAAGATCCTTCCTCTCTAAATCCAGAGTCCCCTCTATGAGCTTTAAACTGTATCTGCTTTATACTAGGAAAACTACTGTAAAGTTTTCAATTAATTTTAAAGAACTGTAGTTTTATGTTACTTGGAGAAATCATTTTTTATTGAAGACAGACAAGTAGAAAGTCTAGAAAATACCTACGATACACATATGCAGAAATAATGCAGGAACATTGAGGGGAAAGTGAACAAATTGATTGGATGGAGTGCCAAGAAGATGGAAGAAGTTTTCAGTTCTATTAGGGTTATACCATGGATTTTAGGCAATAAATCAGAATTTTAAAATGAACTTTCTAAAATATGGTTTCTGTGCCACTATTGGTTACTTTAACTTTAAAAATATCTTCTTAAGCCCTCGACGTTTCTCCATCTCCACCGCCTGCCCTGCGCTCAGCCACCACCCTTGCTTTCCTGGAGGGCTGCGATGTTTCCTCACTGACCTGCCCTCTGTTCACTCTAGTTCCTTCCAATCCTTGTCCACACTTGAAGCAGAATGAACTCTTCAAAAGAACAACAAAGGTGATCCTGTGTGACACTCTTCTTAAAATTGTTTAGTGATATCCTACTGACCTTAAAATAAAGGGCAAAATTCTTCAGATAGCCTAGTATCATTTCCATCATACTAATCCCAATTTGTCCTTATATTTGCGTTTGTGTGATTATTTGTGTAATATCTCTCTTTTTTATGTAAGTTCCATAAAAGCAGAGACTCTGTTTCATTCATAATTATATCCTTCTGGGGTAATACAGTACCAGATATTTAATAGAAAATGTTGAATAAATGAATGGAACAGAACAGACCTATGACTGGCAAGTGAATATTGCTAATATATGCATTTTTAAAATACTTCCTTTCCATTCAGAATTATTTCAAACGACTATTCATGGGCTAATATTGGTGTACCATTCAGAAACTTCTTGAAAGATATTATTTTAATCAACTTTGTTGATTTCAAACCACATGCCTTCTTAAAGTGACTTCATATCTTTCATTAAGTTTTTTATTTTATATAGATAAACACAAACAAATAAAAATTCACTTAGACCACTCAGTCTGAAGTGCTTAACTCTTTTTCAATTTAAGTTCTTAATTTAAGTATCATTTCCTCAAGCATTTCTGGGTCCCTCAGCTAAGATAAGTGCCCTTCTCCTGTAAAACCAAGATTGACATTCCTCTTCGGCAGGTGACTCTCCAAACAATGATCCAGAAACAAAGTCTCCTTCCATCTTGGGTAGCTACCATCTCCTGGAGTCTCACGGCCATGTATATGCAACCAGACAATAGGCAAAGAGATTCTGGAGAAGGTGCACCTGACTCTTAAAGGGCATACATTTCTTCCTTCATTTTCATTGGTGAGAACCTGTTAGATGGCTATACCCCACTACCAGAGAGGCTGAGAATATAGCCTGTGTACCGGGTAGAAGAAAAAATAGGTAGGGCTGGGGAAACCCAAGAAGTATCTGCTAATCTGAGCCTCAGGTGCCCAATTTTTATTAAATGTTCAGTAAGATCTATGTATACTCTATGCCATGGAATCAAACTGGTATTTCTTTTTAATACTTTTAACCATGGTAACATCAAGACAGCTCCAGTAGAAGTTAAATTTAAAATTGATGCCCCACAGTTTCAGCAAATCTGCATCAAACTGTGTTGATTTAACCTCCAAATCAACTGAGAGTCATTGCAGTATCTACCTCCTAGACTGAGATGTAGTAGCTGCTGCATAACGTGACTAGAGCCAAGCTTTCCATTGGAAGCAAAACTAAGATTTTCATGCGTGACAGTTACCCACCCTGCCACAACCACACCCAGCTAAGCTTCCGGATGGAGGAGAAGGCCTCTGCATGCACACCACCAGCAGGGAAGGAGGTGGGATTTCTACCACTCTGAGGCTGCAGGATGTGGGGATGAGGAGTTTGATTAAAAGACATAAAAGTATTACAAAACATTATATAATTCTTTTCCTATAAACAAAGAAAATATACAATGAAAGAGCAAAATACTTGTAGAAAAATTATAAATCATAAATTAGAAAAATTTAATTATAAATTATACAAACAAACTATCTTCTCCGTACCCATTTCACCTTCTATGGTTACAATCTCCATTAATCACTTCATCTAACCAAGTAGCTAAGCTAAAAAACAAAGAAAGAAATATCTTATTTACGCTTGACTCAACCATATCCAGCCCATCAACATGTGATGTTTGGCCTGTACTGTACATGCTTCTTTACTGACGGCCTTCTCTCTATCATACTACCCAGCATAGAGCCCATTGGATTTCTCATCAGGACTTCAGCAAAGTCTTCTGCCCGCAAAGACCAATCTGACCACCACACACCATTTCTTCTCCAGGCATGCTCTGTGCTCTCTGAATGCTTTGAACACACCTCCATATTATAGCTGACTTTTCCAATTCCATCAGGGTCCTCATATGTAAAATGGCAGTTACAATGGTACTTAAGTCATTAAGTTGTTTTTGCTTCTCTTTTTTTGAGACAAGTTCTCACTCTGTCACCCAGGCTGGAGTGCAGTGGCACAATCATAGCTCACTATAACCTCAAACTCCTGGGCTCAAGCAATACTCCTGCCTCAGCATCCCGAGTAGCTGGGTCTACAGGCACATGCCACTATATCTGGCTAATTTTTTTATTTTTTGTAGAAATGGGGTCTCGCTATGTTGCCCAGGCTGGTCTTGAATTTCTGGCCTCAATTGATCCTCCCCTGTCCTCGGCCTCCTAAAGTGCTGAGATTATAGACATGAGCCACTGCACCCAGCCCAGTTTGTTATAAATATTAAATGAGAGTATACGAAATAATTGTCTTTCAATTATTTCTCATGTGCCTGAGTCTCCCTAACACTCTGCTGTTTAGTTTGTCAATAGTGGGAATTATATTGTCTTCATCTTTGTATCCCTGGTGCCTGCCTCATTGCCTGACACAGAGGAGGACTTCAACAAAGGTGCTGAATAAATGAATTAATGATAATGATGTGAAAAAAGATCATAACCATAAATCATATACATAAATAAACACTGAAACATCCACAGACCTCTCACACATAAAGGTAATTAGACATTGGTCACTTTTTAAAATTTCTGCATTTTTTTCTTTCATTGAAGAAAATACCAAAAGGAAAACAACATTCACCATAACTGCCTAAAATACTACAGACGTCAGGAAATGTACAAGTTAGAATTGTTATAATAAACTCAAGTTCACCCACATTGCACATAATGTCTATTAAGGTACCCTATTTAATAGTGCAGCTAGTAATCACAAAAATTATATATGTGCAGTGCGGGTGAAGTATAGTTATTATGAGGGCCTTACCTCCTGTATCGCTGTACTTTTTTTTTTTTCTTTTTTGAATAGCACCATTTCTGCACATTAGTATTCTTTATATTTTCAAATAATTCCTCTAAGGAAATGCAATTTAAATTTCAGGATGGGGTCTTTTATAAAGAGACAAATATGTTCTTCCACCAGTGTTCACAAAACCATGTATCTCAGGAATATTCAAATCAATCACCAAAGACTCCTAGACTGAATAGCTCAAAGTCTGTTCAACGTGCAAAACCTCAGGACTATTGTTAAAATTCCAGGCAAACTAGAAATTACTTGAGCCAGAAATTACACAATTGTATACAGACCTCCAAACCAGTGGTTCTTCCCTAGAACACTTGTAGTCATTTTAGGAGAAAATAGCTTTATTTTTAAAAACATAAAGGTTGGAGTTGTATCGAGTGTTGAGAAAAAAGACCATCAAAGTGACCTTACAAAGTGAACTCCTTGTCTGCAAGTGACCACCACAGGCAAAGCTTCCAGAAAGCTTTTAAGTCTATAAGTTGAAAAACCTGGAATCATAGGTACCAGAAATATACAGTGCTTTAAGTTAAGATCAGTTTTATGTGATTATTATTTTTGGATTCAAATCAGAAAAGTTTCTGTTTTTAAGCAGTTATAAAGTGCAAATACTGAGATGTGAATACTCAGCTTAACCATCTTAGTTCAAATATGTTATAATAAAAAGTGGCTCAGGATCCTAATAAAAAACTAAAAGAATTTTTCTCTGGAACCAAAAGTTTTATTCTAAAATTTATATGAAAAAATAAATAATAGTACCAGAAAAACTCTGAAAAAGAATAATGTAGGGGACTAGCCTACCCAGATATTAAGGCATACTATTACATATCAATAATTAAAGCAGTGTTGAATTGAGGACGAATAACCAGGTAGACCAATGGAACAGAATAGAGATTCCAGAAACAGATTCAAATACAAATGGAAAATAATAATATGATAAATCAGGCTTTTATATCAATAGGCTATAGGTGTGCTTTTTAATAAACAGTATTGTAATAAGTGGATAGCCATTTGGAGAAAGATAAAGTTGTACCAATACCTCAATACATACTCCAGGAAATACCCCAAAAAGAATAAAGAAATAAAATTTTAAAAGAAAACCATATAAATATTATATGAAAACATGGGTGAATTTTCTTATTACTTTGAATCAGGGAAGGCCTTTCTAAATATGATGTAAAATCTGAAAGCTATAAGAGAAAAGACTGACAAATGAAAATACATAAAATAAAAAACTTATAAAGGTGAGGGAAAGGAAAAATCACAAGAAAATTGTAAGACAACTAACAAACTTGGGAAAAACTTGCAGTACCTATCATAGACAAAGATAAATTTTCCTAATATGTAAAGAGCTACTTATTAGAAATCAAGAAAAGACCAAAAAGTCTGATAGAGCTATGAGGAAGAGATATGAACAGAGAGCTCACAGGAAAAAAAATGCCCCTTACACACATGAAATTATGCTCAATCTTACTGTGTTAAGGGAAATATAAAGTACAGTTAGCCCTTTGTATCTGTGGGCTCTGCATCTGCCAATTCAACCAACCATGGATCAAAAATATTTGGAAAAAAATAACAATACAGTGCAACAAAAAGTAATACAAATTTCAAATATAATAACTACATAACACTGACATTGTATTAGGTATTACAAGTAAGCTACAGATAAAGTATGTGAGAGGATGTGTGTCAGTTACATGCAAATACTACACCAGTTCACATAAGGGACTTGAGCATCTGTGGATTTTGTCATCCATAGGGATCCTGGAACAAATTCTCCCTGAGTACCATAAAACTGTACAAAGCTACCATTTTTTACTTATCTATTTGGCTAAAATCTGAAAGTTTATATCACTAGTAGGAAACATTTTGATACTACCTCAATGCAAAAAAATTTGGCAATCTTTAATAAAATTTCAGATGTATCTTTGACCCAGCAACCCCATTTCCAAGAATCTATCCTACTGATACACCCATACAAGTATGAAATCGCATATGCACAAGGGTCTTCATTGCAACATAATAAAAACAAAAGATGGGAAACAACCCAAGTAGCCAGCAACAAATAACTAATTGAAGAAACTATGATATGGCCACTTAATGCAATAATACACAGTTTTTAAAAAAGAAGATCTCCAAGCACTGATATGGAGAGATTGCCTGCCTATATTCTTAAGAGAATATATTCAGGTGCAGAGGAATGCCATATTTTGTGTAAGAGGGAGAATATGTACAAACATGTGTTTGCAAAATGAAACAATCAAAAAATAAACAAGAAACTAATAAAATTGTTCACCTACAAGGGTAGGGTTACAGAGTAAGGTTAAAAGGGATAAATATGATATAAAGAAGCTAATCAATATAGTTCCTTGTAGAGAGCAGGGGAATAGAATGGAAGGAAGCAAAGTACTGTGTATATATTTCTACCTAATTTTAACTTTTGAGTCATGAAAATGCATTGCTATTCAAAAAATCTAAACCTTAGTACAAAACAATCCTGTAAAATTGAAATTAACTGTCTACTCACAGCCTCAAAGCAATGTCAGCCCAGTAACAATGAGTACCCATAACACCAAGATTTTAATATATTTTCATCCTCTAAAGAAAACACGCACTTTAGAGAAATACTAATTTCAGAACTGGGATAAAGAGGGCATCACGTGTGTCTGGGACAAATTTTTGTGCCAGAAACAAAGAAGCTTTTCAAAATCAATGGGGTCATATCAAAAGTGCATGGGAGCCTGTTGGAAAGTGTCACACTAGCCAAAATGGTGGAAAAAATGAGCAAGAAAAGGATGATTGAATGGATTGATAATACAATAGCTGTGGAATCCTCACCAAGAAAAGCTGACTTTTGAGTAAAGACCTACAAGAGGGACCTAGCATGTACATATCTGGGAGAAGAGTATTCCAAGCCCATAGCAAACACAAAGACTCTAAAACAGGAGCGTGCCTGGAGTATTAAAATGCACAAGGCTTGAAGGAGGAGGTAGGAAGAGGAGGGCAGCAATGGGGTCCAGACCACAGTAGGAACATGTGGCACCCGCTTCGTGGTAAAGTGACAATGATGTATGGTGGACGCTAGAAAAATGGAAGCCCTTTGCTATGCAGTGACAAACATTTTAAAAACTGACATATTCTATTGTTTGGAAAGCAGACCAACTGCCTTTGAACCTTTGGCTCTAGGGGAAAAGGTCGGAAAAATGTTAGAAGTTTGTGTTGATTTTTATTTGATGCATTTGGCAATATTTCAGAAGAAAGAGATAGGCTGAGGCAGGAATTAGCTATTTAGAAGCAGTAATAAAGGAAATAGAGAACATAAAGAGGTTTGAGGCTTCGAAATGCTGGGAAAGTCCATGGCTACCAACTCCAAACACAGGAAATAAGAATGAAAAGCCTTTACACAGCAAAGCCTCATTACAACTCCGCTCTATGGCAATGACCAGATTAAGGCAGTGGCCTTCTCCCTAAAACTAACAGCTTCATGGTAGGGGCCATTCTGTTGAGTGACAGGCTAAGGAACAAGGAAGCAAAAATTCCAGGCTTGTATATTATGTCCAAGAAAGGATGAGGGTAAGTTTACTGACACATAAAACCAATGAAAGCAAATCAATTCATAGCCTACTAAACTTTCAGGGGAATTGTATTGCCAAAGAAATGACAAATCTCAGCTAAAAAAGGCTTTGACTATTTGGGCCACAAAACAATCCTTGGGGCCCCAAATTTGTGCCCAAATGGATAGGGCTAAAAAAGGTTTACAACCCCAGAAGCCATACCCTCGCAAAACGACTTCAGTCACAGCCCTGGAAGATAATAGACAAGGACAAACCTCCCAGAAAGTGGAACTAGAGGTCACAAAGAACTATGAACAAAAGAATTCCTGCCAAAGAACAGAATCAAGTCTAATCAAGGAACTCCATTCACCCAGGGTGGAAGGCTTTGACAATGCTTATTCTGCGGGCTTTCGCTGTTGCTATGAATTTCCATTTTCAACATGGAAATTTGAATTGCGGTTCCCTTGTTCCTGCTCCATTATGTATCATGTGTGTGCATGTGTGCATGGGTGTTGGGGGTGGGGGTTGAAAGGGTAGGCTCCATAAACCTGTCTCTAGTTTACAGGTTTCAGGAGCTATGTTTAGATGTATAGTGCTGTGCAGTCTAGCACCTGGCGATCCTGACCTTTGAAATGGATGCAGTGAATGAATGGGACTTTGGGTTATCGCTTTCCAGGGGGGATAAGTGTGTGGGAGGAAGAACAAAACAGATAGCTGGTGTGAGAAGAACAGACTAGGATAGCTATTCACTAACTCATTTCCTTCCTCCTGGGCACTCTCACCCAGACTACCTTTCCCAGACTTCCTGCCTACTTCAGAAAAATCTTTGTCATGATACTATACTCTCTCTTTTCCCATATTCCGGTAAGACAATGACCTCTAGAATAACCATAGAGGTCATGTGGTAAAGATGACAGGGCCTCCATCAGCCCGAATCTATGAATAACCACACGGAGCACAACCTCCTTCTTCCCCACCATCTCCAAATGAACTCTGAGTAAAAAACAAACACTGATTATATTAAGCCACTGAAATTTGGGCTTGGCATTTATAGGAATTGTAGACAGTGAGCCAGGAGCTAAAATTTTCAAGGAATGAAGGGATATGTTCCTAGGCAAGGGAGAGTTGATAACTGCACTTAATTCAGTAGTAAATATTTTAACTGATGACCCAAGATTCAAAGATAGAAGGGTTTGTGGATGAAAGAGAAAGAATGGTCAGGAAGTATCATGATCATCTAGAAAAAGAGCTACCCTACCTTTAGGCCCACTGATATAAGGAGTATGGAAAAGACAATGCCAACCCTTGGAGGGGAGGATGGAGTCCCTTTTCACAAAGGTCACCAAAGAATAGCAAGGTTTTAATTAAAGCAAGAATGTTCATAGAAGGCTTTAGAAAATGGGAAGCAATCAGAAAAGGCAATGCACAAAATCAAATGGGAATTAGAAGCTGGTAGCTGAGGGATGACCTTCAACTCCCTCTTGGTTCTTATGGTGACTGACATGAACAGAGATGAAAGGCCCAATGATGTCAAGGCAGAGAGGCTATAATTGCTACAGAAGCTGAAGGTGTTGCGGCTCAGTTCTAGCCAGTGACTCCTGCTGATAGAGGCCCAGAGTCCTACAAAAGGTGGTCTTACTTCCAAGTGCAGGCAGTGTCCCCTGCAAGGGATGGCCTATAGAGAGGTGGTTTCACTTCAAGTCTTGCAGAGGGTCAGTTTTACTCCAAACAATCAGACACTCTCTTGTCTCTTCCTATCATACACTCTATTTCTATTAGAGTATTCTCCAGGTTCCCCTTGAAATTTTCTCTTGTATTTTTATCTTGCATATTCTAAAGTTAGGTAATATTTTACCCTCCTCCTGAAGAGTAGGAAGATCTCAAAATACATTAATTCCTATCACCCCATTCCTTATTATATCCAGTTTTTTATTCCATATCGATTAAGAAATTATTTTTACTTATAAAAAGTCAACATTTGTTGTGTGCCTGTGTACCATTTTCTTTTTATATATTTATTTATTTATTTTTATTTCAAAATATTACAGGGGTACAAACATTTAGGTTTGCATATATTGCTTTGCACTGACTGAGTCAGAGCTACAACCATGCCCTCCCCCAGACAGTGTGTACCGCACAGCATTACTTTCTGCATCACAGACCTTTCTTCTGGAAGGACTTTATTCTTCCTCAAGTACATCCTTTAGGTCTTTTAGCAAGGGGCTATTAGACTGTCAGGGTTTCTCTATTTGTTTATTCTTTGTTTTGTTAAAAATATCTTTATTTGATGCTTATTTCTGAAAACATTTTTCTAGGTGCACAATTCTGGGTGGATAGTTATTTTCTTTAATAACCTTGAATATATGATTCTGTTAATTCCAATGCTATCAAGAAATCAGCCATCTAATTTCTATTCTATTGCATTTTAAAATTTTACTTATTACCTAAATATTCATCTAGCATTTGCCATGTGCTAGACTCTGTTCCAAGCACTTAAAAAATGTTAACTTATTTAATTCTCATAGCAACTGTATGACTATAAGGTAGGCATTTTTATTACCATTCCTATTTCACAAATGAATTACCTTAGGCACAGAGAGTTCACACTTTTGCCTAATGTCACCCAGTTAAGGAGAGTCCAAGCCAGTATTTGACCACAGGGTTGTCTGGCTCCAGAGCCTCCACTCTCAGGTGCTACTCTTTGTGATGTCTTTCTCTCTTTTCCTTCCACCTGTTTAAAAAATTTGTTTTGTCTTGGGCATTCGGCATTTCAATGAGACTAGATGTACTTTTTTTTTCTTTCTTTCTTTTTCTTTCTTTCTTCTATCATTTCTGTTTGACTTTTCAGTTTTCTGAATCTGTGGGTTGGCACCTTTCATCAATACTGGAAATATTTTCAGCTACTTTTTTAAGAAAGTTGCCTCTCTCGTTCTTTCTAATTGTTCCTTCAAGAACGTTGATTAGATGTATGTTGAATTTTCTTGCTCTTCATGTCGCTTAACAATTCTTTCATCTTTTCTCTTTCTGTGCTATATTCTGGATACTTTCTTCAGAAAGCCCTTCCAGTTGATTATTTATCTTTAACTGTGTCAAATCTGCTGTTTAGCTATTATGATGAGTGTTTAATTTAAATTATGTGATTTTTCAATTTTAGAGGTTTTGTCTGGTTCATTTTAAAATATGGCTCCCCCAATTTCATATCCCTTCATTCCCTAATTACACTTTTGATTTCTTTCTTTATTCATTTAAACACAGTAAGCACACTTTTTTGTATTCTGTGGTTTTTACCTCCAGTATCTCAATCCTTGCAAATCTGATTCTGTGCTTTATTATTTCCATGTTTCCCACTTTTAATAATGTGTTTCCTTGTGACTTAGTGATTTTTTTAATGGTTAAATCCTATACTTTTGAGCCATAATCTGGGAGAATTCTTTGAAACTTGGGTTTAAAATTTATTATCTCTCAAGAGGCTCAGCATTTGCTTCTGGCAGGCATCTGGGAGCATTGTCAATCCAGGACCGCTTTAAATCACGCTTTCAACTTCTAGGTTTTTGGTTGTTTCTTTTTTTTTTTTCTTCAGAGTCACACAGGCATTAGGAATTCTGACTCCCAACCCGTTGCGTGCAGAGCTAGGATTACAGATTCTCAAGGGAGATGTTTTCTTTACTCTGCTCTATGCAGAGCTAAAGTCTATATCTTCACTTTCTACTTCTGTGGGCTTCGATTGTTCTTTGTTGTTGTTGTTGTTTTCTTTCTTTGTCATGAGGGATGGACATTAACCAGTGACGATACTGCTTTTTGGAGGATATGGTTTTATATAGAAATCTCTTATTCTACCCCTTGTCATTTTCTTGTTTCCATTCTCACATATGACTCAGGCTCTGGGCGCATAATTGGGGGGAAATCTTCTTATAAATCCCCTTACTTTTCTTTCAGCTCAGCTATGCATTGATTTTTTTTTAATAATCACATTCTTATTTGTGTTATACATAGAAGTCTCAATAAATGCTCATCATTGTTGGATGTTATTTGACTATCACCATCACCAACACTCTATAACAACAAGGATTCGATGAGTTCTTATTTACTAGGCACTTTGCTAGACACTGGGGGATATGAAAGTAAACCAAACAAACCAAAACAAAACAAAACAGTGTTCTGTCTTCATGGAGCTTATAGTACTGCTAGGAAAATAGCCATTAAAAAGGCAATTAAAACAAAATATAATCAATGCAGTGAGTTTTATAGCATTTGCAATTTGACCGGCCTTACATGACTGGTCTATATCACTGATCTAAGCCTGTACAGTTTAAGTAAATGTCTGCAAATAATTACTCAAGAAGCTATTTAGACCCATAGGCAGTTAATCCAGTAAGTATCAGTGTGACTAGAATGGTTGACCAGATATCTTCTAAGAAATTCTGATACATAATTAAAAAAGAAAAAGAAAAAGAAAAAAATCTACATTTAACGTGATGTGAGAGTATCAGCAGGAAGACAGAGGCAAAATGTTTTCTTTATTGGAGCCGTTTGAGATGGTTTAGTCTGACAAGAGTAAAATAGAAGAAAAGGCAATACTGCAAAGGGCACCAGAAACCAAGAAGAGAAGCAGTGGCCCCAAGCCAGATGACACTAATTATCAATGTGGAATATATGTCGCCTGTTCAGTGCCAGCAAAGAAAAAAGCAAGACCATAAACAGCCTGTAATGGAATCCTATGGAATTGTAGTTGAAACCCCCCTGGCAACTGCTTTAAGCTAAATGCTGGAGTCACCAGATGTCTACTTCCTAAAGGGAGAAATCTTCCTCTGGGAGCCAGGCCTCACTAAGTATGGTTAGTTTAGTGCAAAAAGAAATGTCTAAAGGGCTTTTATTCCTCTTTTGCTTCTGCTTTGTGGTGATTGTGCTTCTTTCAGATTATTTTAGAGTCTTAGAAGTGGAAGAAAATGTGCAGAATATTTAAGAAACTAAAAAATAATTCTATGCTGCTAAGTATAGATTTGAATGGAGAGCAGATATGTTGTGATCCAAGAAGCACTCATATTTTTCAAATTATTACTAAATGATTCCTGAACTCCAAAAGCATTCAAAGTACAAAGCATACTTTCTGATAACATGGTTTACAATAAGATTAAAAGAAAAAAAAAGCAAATTTGTAAAGGTAAGTAAAACATGAGTTGCTTAGGGCAAGTTTAGGTAACTCTCTAGCTACAATGAGATCATTGCTTGAAAACAATTATTTACATTGAGTGCATAATACTAAAAGACAGTGTCCTCCAGAATAAAGATAATATGGTTAGGATAAATCCTTATATCACGTACTGTTTTTAAAAGCTCTCAATTTAAAAGGTCACGCTCTGAATTTGAAACCATCTTAGAAATTAGTACTATTTTATTCTCTTTATTTTATTAATGAAAACAACCTCATTGAAAACAACCTCATTGTGTGTGTGTGTCACACACAAATCACCCAAACATGGAGTGGCTAGAATAAGGGAAAGGAGAGTGTGTTCACCCTATAGAAAATAAAAAGTTCTCTTCTTAAGTCAAGGGCTTTGTGTTGACATTGAACATGAACTTGAACAGGACCTGGATTGGAGAACCTAAACTGACAGAAACAATATTAGTGCCAAAAAGAAACTCAGACAATAGTTTCAAACCCATGCTTAATCATCCATCAATCCAAATGCAAGTAGTTGAGGCCACAGGGATTGAATTCCAACTGGATATGTAGTTAGGTATAATGAAATAGAAAAAAAAAACATCTCAGAAAAAAATGAGAACATGCTTATAGACTTCACAGATGTGGGCTTCTTTTCTTGCCAAGAACATGCCTTCCAACAATAGTATAAGGCTAGTGATGCTTGCTGTCATGGCAGTCACTTGGAATTAGCTTATCAGCTCAGCCAACAAGAGAAATTAGATCAAACAAATTTTGATTTAACTTTCAATCGGATGGCTGAATTGCATCAGAATGACAATATTATCTTTGTTTGCCAAGCTATCACTCAAGAAATTAAAGTGAGATTAAGAGCATACATTTTGTAATCATTTTCTTAACAAAAGAAATAGCAAAAACTATAAATACCATATTTGTGGCTATGGTGTGAATTTAAATTGTGGGTCTCATTGAAAATCAAGACAAAATCTTTTTTATTTCTCTCATTGAATCCCTTATTTATCAGGAGACCTGAAAGAAAAACATGGGTAATAAATATTCTAATTTTCCTCTTTCCCCTTTATCTATACCATGTGGATTTCCTTGTTGGAAAAGCTGAGGTCCCTATTAGTCAAAAAAAAAAATCAATCAATTAACTAATCAATGATAAGTTTTAGAAAACATTCAGGCTTGAAAATAAAAAGGGGGGCTTGATTTGTGATTGACTGATTACTGTGTAAATTTCCCGAGTTTTAAAGAACAATGACAAGGAAAAAATTCTGAGATATTCATAGTGGAGCCCATCCTTAGACTCTTGAATGAGTTATTAAAATGTGTTTTTTTCTTTATGATTTAACTTCACTAAATACCTGTTTTATTATATTAACGGAAAAGCTATTTATTTGAGGATTGTGGTTCATTGTTCTTAATAATAGGGAAGAAGCCCCATCACAAATAAAAGAAACAGAAAATCAAAACCTTATATTGGTCTTTTGACTCCTTGACAATTATGCCAAGGTCTAAAATTATTCTCCTCTCCTCCTTTTGCCCCCTACTAGCTGTTCCTAGAAGTCATGATGTGCCTCCGACTGTTATGTTGGTGCTGGGAGCAGCTTGTTATGTGACTCATGATATCAAAGGCTCATGACAGCTGAAGAGGAATGACAGCCCAAAGGGTGGCTTGAAGTTCAATGAGTGCACAGCTGGTTTAGAAAATAGAGTGATGTTGGTAGCTCTTCTCAGCAGAGCCACTGACATGCTCCTGTCACAGCTGTTCCTGAGCCAAGTCTTACCAACACAGTAAATACACCCACATCAGCTGAAGGCTACCCAATCTTTGCCCCAAACAAACCTAACAGGGGGTAGGGTAGTCTCAGCCTCTCTCCTAGACAGCGTTTGGGTGACTCAGGGCTGACTCATGCACTGTTTCTTCAATCTTCTCTGCCATCACCTCGAGCCCACTTGAAAGTTCCTCAGTCTTACCCTGCCTGGTAGCCAAGTGTCCTTCCATTTATGTTTTTGTCCAGAGTTTGCAAGTTGATGACCCTGAGATAATGTTCTTGGGGGCTTACACTGTATTTCTATAAAATGTTGCCAATATTTGAAATCAGATGATTTTGCACAGCCTCAAAGCATCTCCATCCAGACTATATTTATTACTATAATTAGAAAGGGAAAAACAATAACTTTGTCATGGAGAAACCTAAAAAACACCACCTTAAGCAGGTAATCAGGGTTAACATCACCAGTAAAAAGACATAGACACAGTGCTTCCCTGATGCGATTGGCTAAGGAGAGCACACTACCTTAGCGGTTTCTTTCCCAAAATGGGTGGCCTCAATCTGATCACGAGACTACATTGAAAAACCCCAAATATGGGACATTGTCCAAAATAAATAGCCAGTACTCTTCAAAAGTCACACAGAAACTCTGAGAAAATATCACTGATCAGAGGAGACAATGGAGACCTAACAATTAAATGTGATGTGAGATTCTGGATTAGATCCTAGAACAGGAGAAAAGGATGATGGTAAATGCATCAGGTGTCCGAGACTACCACAGGTTCAATGACTTGCTAGAGGGACTCACAGGACTCAGAGAAGCCCTTATAGTCACACAACAGTGAAAGATACAGATTCACAGGACTCAGAGAAGCCGTTATAGTCACATTACAGTGAAAGATACAGATTAAAATCATCACAGGGAAGAAAAAGGCAAATGAGGCAGGGTCCAGGAGAAACTAGGTGCAAACTTCCAGGCACCTTCTCCCAGTAGAGTCACACAGACACGCTTAATTCTCCCAGTGACAACATGTGACAATACATGCACAGTGTTGTCAACAAGAAAAGCTCACCCAAACCTTGGTGTCCAGGGTTTGTATTGGGAGTCAGTCACTTAGGCATGCAGTACCCTTAAGACTGACTTTAGCTATTCAGTCTCTAGTACCTCCCAGAAGCCAAACCGACACTTGGTGGCCCGAAGCCTCAGGCATACAAAAACAAGCATTCACCATAAATCACATGGTTAGTATAAACTATATGGTAAAACTGATACAGTAAGACTCAAGGTTTCACCTCAAGCCAACAAAAATACTTCTATAAGGCAGAATATTCCAAGGGCTCAGAAGTTACCTTCTAGGAGCCAGTTAAGGGCCAATCCTAATGACAGTCTTGTCTTTGGAATGTGCAGGACTTGAGCAACTCAGGCCTGTTGAGGTAACACTTTCCTGCACAATGGGAAAACTAGTTATAGCCAAATAAATCTGTAGTTGATAGTAGTGTACCAGTGTTACTTTTTTAGTTGATAATTATACTATGGTTATGTAATTTGTTAACAATAGGAAAATCTGGGCATAACAGATCGAATAGTGGCCCCCAAAAAAGATATGTCCAAGCCCTAACTCTCAGTACCTATAAATGTGACCTTATTTAGAAATAGGATCTTTGCAGATGTAATTAAGTTAAAGATCTGGAGATGAAATAATCCTGGGTGTAGGGTGAAATAATCCTGGATAAATACAATAATAAGGATAGGGAGATTTGAGACACTGATACAGAGGAGAAGTCCCGGGGGAGGCCATGTGAAGACAGAGGCAGAGATCAGAGTAATGTGTCTACAGACCAAGGAATGCCCAGGATCGCTGATAACCTTCTGAAGCTAGGAAATAGGCATGGACCCTCAGAGCCTAGAGCCTACAGAGGGAACTAACCCTGCCAACACCTACTTCTTACTTTCAGACTACTAACCTGCAAAACTGTGAGAGCATTTCTGTTGTTTTAAGCTACCAAGTTTGTGGTAATTTGTTACAGCAGCTCTAGGAAACGTATACACTAGATAAAGATATAGGGAATCCCTCTGTACTACTTTTGCAACTCTTCTGTAAGTCTAAAATTATCTCAGACCTTTTAAACAAACGTTCAAACAAAGCAGATGCTTTCACATGAAATCTGGATTTTTAGCTTTTCTGAAAAAAATGAGAATCTGGGACTACTTGGCCTAAATTCACAAATGGCAATGGTGAGTTATAACTGAGTTACAGCGGTTCCCATTAGACAGGGCCTTTTCCACATGCCTCACCACTCCCTATTGTATTATACCTGGTCAGCTTTCTTTGTTTATGTAGCTACCTGAAGCCTGCAGGCATGTGAATACATGGCCTCAGCTTTTTCCAGTCGTCACTGCAGGACTGGAGCAAAGGCTGGTATCCCAATCAGGTGACTGATATTCCACTGTTCTGAGACAGAGACAGCTTTGCTGACTAAGTGCTTTGTCCACATGATTGAGACACCAGGGTCAGCTGTTCATCTGAGTCGCCATGGAGTTGACCACACGCTTCTCTATTAGCACAGAGAAAGTTCTAGAAAATGTCTCAGCAACACCCTCACTTCCCCAGTATCTATCCTCCCAGTGGGAAGTTCCATTACAAGGTCCCACTCCTGCCTCTTCCTGTGCTGCTTCAAGCTTCTGAGAATTGACCAGCATGCCTCAGCATGAGTCTTGAGGTATGTCAGTTGCACGTGCCCATCTAAATACGTCCTACCTGTGGAAGATAATGAGAATCATACAAAGCAGCATTTTTGTTTATGCACCAGAGGTTAGGTTTCTATAAACAAAACCGAGAGAAAGAAAAAGAAAAATATTTCTCCCATATATTTTTTCTTATACTTCATTTAACCTTTTATAAAGTATATGTTTTAATTCAGGAAAATGTAACCACTGTATGTTTTTCTATATGCTAATCTTTTAAGAAATTAAATATGTTGTTGTATATTAATCATGAATGTATGGTATGTATTAATGTACTAGTTATCAGCATTTATGATATAATGATGTTGCAAAATTTTGTAAGAAAGGGAAATATAAGAATAGAAGAAATATTTTCAGCCCCAGTAGGATATAAACATCTCCCCTCAACGTATGATTTTCAAAAAGGTCCTTGCTGGAAATTTGTTGATTTTGCACCTTCAGAAATTTCGGTAGGAATTAACAAAACTTAAACCATTGCTACTCACTAAAGGAAAGGATCACTTTTCCTGGGAAATTTATGAATATATGTTAGAAGAATATACCAAATAAGAAAGGAGAGCCAGATTGATGTATAAAAATGAAGCATGCAGGTTGTCATATTTTGTAAATATGTATATTTCTGAATGACTTTTTTTTTGTTTTGATCATTGTCACCAAATCATCACAAAGGAAAGAAAGGAGCATTTTTCTTCCTTCCAGATGGTTCCTTTTATCATCTGCCTTTGGCCACAGGTGCTATCGAAATGTTGGCTTTTGGAGAATAGCTGTTCTTGGTATAAGTTGGACACATGCTCAAAGATCCCATTTGTAAGCATAACTCCCATAACATTTGCATTAACCACATTTACCTAATCCTATCCATTCATTCATCTATTAAACAAATATTTATTTTTAATAACTATATGCCAGGCACTGTTCTAAGAGTGAATACCACAGTCTAAGGTCCCTGCTTGCTAATTAGGGAGAAATACAGAAATATAAAGAAAAGAAAGAAGGAAGAAAGGAAGAAGGAAGGAAGAAAACAAGGAGCATTCCTAAATAGAGAACAGGAAGGGGGTTATTACTTACCTTATTTAATCATGAAAGTCTCACTGGGCAGAAGACATTTAAGCAAAGACTGGAAGCATGAGGAGTATTTAGCCATTTAAAAAAAATGAAAGAAACAAGCAGAAACATGAAAAGAAATAAAGAATTTAGCAATGAACAGATAACATTAATAATAAAAACAACAGCAGGTAATATTTAGTAAATACCAAACACACTGCTATGAACATTACATATATTATCTTCCAATTTACAATTATTTAATCTTCCAATTATTCTCTAGTGGCATTATTATCCCAATATCCCAATTTTTAGACAATTTATTTCAGGTAAATAAATCATCTGAGATCACAAGAAGTGAGGCTGAGATTTGAACCCAGATCTGTCTACTTGCAAACATTGTCCAGGATCTACTTGACTCCAATTTCAGATGAAACCTCTAGTCACTGATCCTTTCCAAACATTGTATATATTCCCACTTCCTAGAATCACCTCTTCTTCCTCCACATTTACCTAATCCTATCCACTCTCTAAGGCCAGTTCGGGAACAATCTTTCCTGTGCCCTTCAATAATAATAATAAATTAGCTACCATTTCTGGACCCCGTTATACATCCTGAACATTAGTCTTCAAAATAACACATACAGAGGATCCTGAGGTTTAGGTTAAGCAGTAGTTCTCAAACTTCTGTGTGCATCAGTACCCCCTGGAAGGCATGTTATGATGAAAATTGTTTTCCCAACCCCAGAGTTTCTGACTTGATAGGTGTAGAGTACAGCCTGAGAACTTGTATTCCTAATAAGTTCTAAGTGAAGCTGACGATGCTGGTCGGCAGACTGCTCTTTAAGCACCACTGAATTAAGTCACTTGCCCAAATTTATTCAGCCAACAGATGGCAGAGTTAGCTGAGATTTGTACTTAGCCACATGGGTGTCCAAAGCTTACATTCTTAATTATTATGCTGCTACTAAAATAATCTTTTCCAGTTGGGTTTTTGGTGAGTACCAAGTATCTGGTACTTAGTGTACTTCGTATTGTTTATTGTTTTATTTTTCATCTCTCTAATCAGAGCACATGTGTGATAAGCTCTTCTTGGCACCCCCAGTACATAGCATAGTGTTCTGCAGAACCATGATGCTTAGTGAAAGTTGCATTGTTGACGATTGTCTTTGTCTGTTTTGTGCTGCTATAACAGAGTACCTGAGACTGGGTAATTTATGAAAAGCAGAGATTTATTTCTTACAGTTCTGGAGGCTGGAGCATTCAAGGAGGAGGGGCCTGCATCTGGCAAGGGCCTTATTGCTACATCATCCCATGGAAGAAGGTGAGAGGGAGAGAGAGTGTGAGAGACAGAGAGAGATAAAGAGGCAGAGGAAGGGGGCTGAACTCATCCTTTTACTGGAAACCCACTCGTGAAATACCTAACCCACTGCTGCAATAATAGCCTTAATTCATTCATGAGGACAGAGCCCTCAAGAAGAAATCACCTCTTAAAGGTTTCAACTCTTAACACCATTGCATTGGGGATTAAGTTTCCAACACAGGAACTTTGGAGAATACATTCAAACCATAGCATTCCACCCCAGGCCCTAATATTCATGTTTTTCTCACATGCAAAATACATTCATTCCATTCCAATAGCCCCAAAGTCTTAACTGGTTCCAGCACCACCTCAAAAGTCCAAAGTCTACAGTCTTATCTAAATCAGATATAGGGGAGACTCAAGGCACAATTCATCCTGAGGAAAAATTCCCTTCCAGCTGTGAGCCTATAAAATCAGAACAAGTTATCCACTTCCAAAATACAAAGGTGGGACAGGCATGGCATAGACATTCCCATTCCAAAAGGGAGAAATAGGCAAGAAAGAAGTAACAGGCTCCAAGCAAGTCCAAAACCCATCAATCTTAAGTCTTAAAGCTGGAGAATAGTCTTTTTTGACTCTATATCCTACATCCTGAGCATACTGTGGTGTGGTAGGGGTTGAGCCCCCAAAGCCTCAGGCAGCCCTGCCCCTATGGTTTTGCTGGGCTGGGTCAACTCAGCAGCTCTTCTTTGTAGAATCCCAAATTCAGGCTCCTGTACCACAAGCACAGCTAACACCAAACACTGTGACACCAGTGCTTGGATGTAGAGAAAGGTTTTATTCAATTTGGCCCAAGCAAGAAGACAGGAGAGAAACCCTCTCAGATCTGTCTTCCCACAGAGGTGAGGTGGGAGGTTTTATGTGGTTGGTAAGGGCAGGGATCTCAGGGGACTGAGGGTTAAGTCTGTTTTTCTTCATTCTCAGATAGCATCTTGAGCAGCCAAACTTCTGAGCATGAGCAGCTAATTTCCTCAAAGGCATTCATTCTTTGTGCAAAACAAACCTTATGAAATTTTCTTGTGACCCTGGAGTTGTCTCCTACTGCTTGACAAAAAGACAGTACCCCAGCAGTAAATGATCACTGTGAGAACAAAGAGCATTGGGCAGCAAGCAAGCAGTTAACATTAGTAAACAACGAAGGGCCTAGTCCCATTTTACAGTATTTCAGTCATTAAAAATGCCTGGGTACTAAAATCTGAAGGGGCCTGGTTACATTCTCACAGGTGGGAGGCTTATGCCTGCAGTTTTCCCAGGCTGGAGTTGCAAGCTGGTGACTCTACGGTTCTGTGGTCGTGGGGGCTGCCCACTCCCATGGCTCCTCTAGGCATTGCCCTAGTAGGGACTCTCTGTGGTGGCTCTTCCCTGTGGCAGATTTCTGCCTGGGCCCCAGGCTGTCTACAACATCCTTTGAAATCTAGGTGGAGGCCACAGTGGCCCCACAGCTCATGCACTCTGCACGTCTGCAGAGCCAGCACCACATGGACACTGCCAAGACTTACCACTTGTGCCCTCTGGAGCTGTAGCATGAAGTGCATCTGGGCCTGCTTGAGCCATGGCTGGGGCAGCCAAGGGGTGCTGCGCCAGGATGTAAGAGCAGAGTCTCGAGGCAGCCTTAGGCAGCAAATGATGAGGTCTCACCTCTGGAAACCTTGCCTGTAGGCTCCTAGCTTGCCTCAAAGATCTCTGAAAGTCATTTTCCCATTATCTTGATAAACAGAACCTGACTTCCTTCTGTCCATATTAATCTCTTTAGCAAACAGTAACTTGGCCATACCCTTAGTATTCTGTCCAGAACACACTTTTTAATTCTTTACATGGACAGGCTGAGAGTTTTTCAAATCTTTCCATTCTGTTTTCCTTTTAATTATAAATTCCATCTTTAAATAATTTCTCTCTTCTCATTTTATTGTAAGTGGCCCAAAGAAACCATGCACCACCTTGAAGCTTTTGCTGCTTAGATATTTCTTCTGCCAGATGTCCTAGTTCCTGGCTCTTAAGTTCTGCCCTCCACAAAGTTCTAGGACAGGAACACAATTCCGCCAAGTTATTTGCAACTGTGTGTATAACAAGAATGGCCTTTACTCCAGTTTTCTTTACCTTGTTCCTCACTTCCCTCTGAGACCTCATCAGAATGGCCTTTACCATCCATATGTCTACCAACATTCTTATCACTACCACTTAAGTAATCCCTAAGAAGATTTAGGCTTTCTCTACATCTCTTCTCCTCCAAGCCCTCACCAGGGATTGCTCTTAATGTTCCATTCCATCAATCTAGGCTTTTTCTGGCCTGCTTCTCCAGATTCTTCTGGTCCCTACTTATTACCCAGTTCCAAAGGTACTTCCACATTTTCAGGTATTTGTTATACAAAAGCCCCACTTTGAGGTACCAATTTTTTGTCTTAGTCTGTTTTGTGCTGCTATAACAGAATGCCTGAGACTGAGTAATTAGTAAAGAACAGAGGTTTATTTCTTACAGTTCTGAAGGCTGGAGCATCCAAGGTCAAGGGGCCAGCATCTGGCAAGATCCTTCTTGCTGCTTCATCACATGGTAGAAGGTGAGAGGGAGAGAGAGAAAGAGAGAGAAAGAGGGAACTGAACTCATTCTTTTATCAGGCAGAGCCCTCATAGCCAAATCACCTCTTAAAGGTCCCACCTTTCAACACTGCTGCATTGGGGATGAAGTTTCCAACATATGAACTTTGAGGTATATATTTAAAGCATAGCAATAGTCATCTCACCCTCTGCTTGATTTAGGCTATTTTGACTTCAAGAATCCAAGACTCCCTTAGGCTAGCTCTTTTTTTTTTTCTCCCCTGAAAGGCCCTCTGGCTTCAGAAGCCTAGCTTTTTTAATAGAGGTTTATTGTAAGAATATGTGTGACAATAAAAGACAGAGAATTTTGGCAGGAATCTCAGCCCAGCCTCATTGATACTGGATCTGAAAAGTCCTCTGGGCCCCAGACCGCTCTGGTTACCTCAGTAGCATTATCATTCCACCACTATTCTGAGTGTGTTGGCTTCTCTTTGTATCCATCTACTTTCATTCTTGTTGCCAACTACTTGGTTCTTTTCATATTCCCAGGTCAAATTTCTGAGAGAAAGAGCATCTGATAGTTCTGTACAATTATTACCATCCCTATTTGGACGGGGCTTTTTACACTTCACAAAGTCCTAGGCTGTGCCCCATCTATGGATTGGCAGCACCTGGGTCTGGTGCCCCTCCCTGGCCCAGTCTGTTGTGATCATCTGGGAAGGCTGCCACGGTCCAGAACGCAGCTCATCTTAACTGCACTCTCAGCAAGGCTGTGGACAAGACATTCCCTGTGATTGACACGTCTGATACAAAAATTACTTTCTACCAAGTCTCCTTTTGTATTATTTCTAACCATATAAAGTATTTAAGTAAATGACATGAAGACTTTAAAATCTATTCTGCGGTTCACAGAGTTTTCTTTTCTTCCATCTTTTTGTTCATTAATTCTTTGATGAGATTTCTCCTGTAGTTTTACATGTAATAGTATATTCTCAGCGGAGCATTGTAATAGAGCTATAAAGAATGAGAAATAACAGTGGAAAACTATTAATCCCTTATCCCAGAAAGTGAGAATAGCATCTTAATCCCATATCACAGAGGGTGAGAATAGATATGGGAGGGAAGTTCTGTTTTAGGTAAAACAACACTGACAGTCTCATAAATTCAACTGTCTGCTTGTGTTTGCTCTCTTGGCAGAGTCAGGATATAATAATTGAAACCTTTTATTCTTCAAACATAACCTATATTTTCAGAAAAACTTGGACAGAGGTTTTGTTTTACCTTGGATAGTTTATGCGTTCTTTTAATTTTTTTCTTCTTTTTTTCTGCAAATAGAATACTATATATTAAATTTCCATGGTCAGTTAGCCAAACACAAAATTTAAACAAACCTTACATTTCTAAAAGATTTGGATTGTAAGAATTGCTACCATTATTAACCAACTAAAAAAATCCAGACTTTCTTTAAGCAAAGGTTCCAGCTGTGCTTTTATTTGCTAGTTGATGCCCTGAAAATCATGATGACCTATTTCGAATTTCAGAATTTCGTTCATCCATAAAACAGGGGTTCAGAATGGCTTGTCTCCTGAAATCAGTTACTAAACTATTATACTTTATTGACTTTCCTGTTCAAATTCTTCTTGTAATATAGCAGTGACCTGCTTCGGGAATTACCTGTCTATGCCACCCTTTTTATTTTCTGGGACTCCATAGAGCTTACTCATTCTTTTCTATCTATTGGTCTTGAATTTCTACAGGGTACAGTCTGGGTGCTTTCCCTTTGAAACCTGTAATAAGAATGTTATTTTTAAAAACTTCCTGCGTTTTTATTAATTTATTTTTAACTTTCAGATGTGGGGTAAGATCCACTTGTTCATTCGGTGATTTCCCAGTACAGAGGAATCATGTGAAGAAGCAATTCATGGTGCTGGAGAATTATAAAATGTATATGGGCTTTGTGAATGTTCTTTTCATTGCCACAAACCTATTTTGCAAATAAATTATAGAAATACATGTTTTAAAGTTGAAAAATGCTAGAAGAAAGTGGCTTATTTCAACTCTGAGATGTAATTGTCTGAAATTAGCCAGGAAAAAAGATAATTTTCACAGTTACATTAAATCTCATCAAAACAAAACTTTATCCTATCATTGATTGTCTTAAACTGGTGGCCATCCTGATGTCTACCTTCCTCTAAGAGGTCAGCAGAACAGAGCAATGTGTCCACGTGACTAGCCAGAGGCACAGACATGTAAACTGGAAAAGAAATGAATGGTCATAGACATGTCTTTCTCAAATGACATCATATTAAGATTGTGCACCTCTGAGAACATGCAGAATCTAATCACTAGAGATAACAAACCAGCTCTGAAAGATACCTTTTCATCTGCTATTTGAAACAAAAGGTGGAAACTTAATTTAATATTACCTGTAAAACTGCAGAAGGAAACTCTCTTTTAGGAGGCATATTATGACCAGCAACAAATTCCATGAAACACTTTATAGGAGGTAGGGGGCAGGGTGAACATCTGGCTTCCCTCTGTATCATCAAAAGGCCCTGGATTTGGACCCTTAGGGATTTATTTATTCATTTTTCCAGTCAACCATGAGGTTAGAAAGAGGGAGGTGAAAAAAAGGGTGAGAAAATAACTTTGATACAATTAAAATTTATTTTCGGTAAGAATGAATATATCATGATCAAATAAAAATTAAAAAAGAGAACAAGGAAGCAGTATTGGAATGCCACAGAATGACAGTTAAACAAGCTTTGTTTGTTCTATCATACAATGAAGTGGCCTCTTGGCCTTTATTTCTTTGGGCACATACATGAATCAGGACAGAATACAGAGAATCATTTTATTTACAAAGAATCAGGTTCTCCTCTCATACACACACACACACACACCACGGCTCCCTCTGTTCCTAACTACTCCTCATTAGACCTAAAACTATAGGAACTCAAGGAAAGATTAACCTTTTAAATTGTAGAGTATTAATTATATCATGTTACTTTATTTATGACCCAGTTAAACTTTATTCAGTTCTGCAATTCTCAAAGTTGGCATGTAGAATCATACGTCATAGAGAGTGAGTGGGAGACATTTCCTAGGAATCTCCTGTCTAAGTTTGCACTGTGTAATTTAGCTTCAATTAACTTCAGGGGGCTAACGGAATAGAAGAGGCAAGCTCTATAATTTCCAGTGTAGTTTCAAAATACAGATCATGTACAGAAGACCTTTTTGTCTAATAGTTTCGCTTCCTCCTAAACATACCAAGCTAGTGATTTTTTGTTGTTTTCTCCACAACAATATTAAGAATATCTGAGGCTTAAGAAAGAGTCAACCTTGCTTTCCCTGATGTTGACAACAGAAATAAGTGAATAGGAATAACTTCGGTGAAGGGAACTCAGAATTATGGGCGAGTTCAGAGTGGAATCAGGTGAAAACCTTTTATTAGTTTAACTCTCCTTATTCTATAGAGGATTATGCATTAAACATCTGCCATTTTAGGTTCATAGAAATATGTTTTTACCTTTTCACCAAAGTTTCTTTAGGACCTATAATTCAGACCTGAACACTAGAAAAATATAATAACAGCAATACTAGTTATCATTTATTGAGTGTCCCTTCTGTGTTATGGGAATTATATTAGGCACATTACAGTACTCTCATAACTGCAATCTATGCACTATTGCCTATTTACAGATGAGGAAACTGAGTCTGAGGAATTAAGGAACTTTCCCATGATCACCAAGCTTGTAACAGAGCTGAGGCCCATGTCTGCTTCACTACAAAGCTGAACTGGTTGTCTGTTTTTGCTTCAAAAAGCATTAGCATATGACATCAATAACCAGATAAGAGTAATTTACATTGGTGGTTAAGCCAATCTCGATGGAGTTGGGGGTAGAATTTCCATTCACTTTCAAACCATGTGGAATAATACTACCTTTATTTTCCTAATATAGTCCTTGCAGGAGATTAGATTATATCGTCCTTACTAGAGGTTAAACCTACTTTTAGGAAAGATGCAATTGACTCTTCAAAAACTCTAAAGCATAGCAGGGAAACTTAAGCTTTGCTTCCAAAGACCCATTAAACTATGCTTATACAATTTAGGTTTCAATATTTGACGTTCTTCTCTTTCCAATCTATCCCTAAAACTCTCTTTTATCCCAACCCCTCACCCCACCTCACCATATTTTACAAACAGCTTAGGCTTTTAGGCAAATTAAATTCCATTTAGATTATGCAAAACTTTCATTATTTTATCAAGACCATTTTCTATCCATAACAAGAATAAAATGCTAGGAATTGAATTTCTGTTCAGTTTGGCTTACATCCAGGTTGGTGATATTTTCCTCCTCTCCTTTCCATTGTTGTTGAAGGCAGTGGACTCTTACAGAGCCAGACTGGTGGGGCGGCACCAATTCCAATCTGAAACAGCTGCAGAACTGTTAGGAAAATTCTATTTCTAATGATTAATAGCAAATTTCTGAAAGGACAGAAGATTAACCAACAAATCCCTGGGATTTCTTTGGTTCCCCAAATTAAGCAGTATTAGAATTTTATATTTTCTCCTTATAGTCTTCTAGGCATGTGTGCTATGAACAAAACATAACAATAAATTATGTTCTCTTTTAACCTATGTTAAATCTTTCTATGATTTACTTATAATTTATAAAGCTATAGATGATAGGCTTTGATTTTTATTGGTAAAAATACGCCCAAAATTATTGAGTAAAACTCTCAATGGCTAGAACCTTAATAGTCTATTATGCTTGAAATGAGCTTCTTGTTTCAGCCTGCCATTCTGCTAAAGAATCAAAAGGAATCTAGTAATATTAACTCTTCAAGATAGAAGAGAATACACTGTACTTATTTCTATTTTGATTCACCATATTTATAGAGAACCCTTTCCAATGACATACCTATACCTTGATTATTAATACATGAGGATTAGTAAAAAATTAACATTTAGATATATTATAATACTGTCTGAAAGATAATTAAAATATACTGAGCCTTTTTAAACTCTATTTATTAAAGGAATTTTATTGAACAGATTGTGCAAGAACCTTGTGCCTCTAAACTAACATGTAAGGAATTTGAGACTTAGAGAGTTTAAGTAACTTACCCAAGGACACAGAGCTACTAAATAATGAACCCTGGACTTGAACTCTGGTCTGACTCCAAATCCATGATTCAAGGCATGCACATAACTCATTATAACAGAAGGCAAAAAGCAAACATAAGACAAGCATACAAATCAGAGGTCACATTAGATTGGAAGGTCTAAGGGACATAGTAGGTCGTGAGCTGGACTGTGAAGGATGGAGAGGATTTTGAAGTTATAGGAAGAGTCTGTGTCTGGGCAATCCAAAGGAATGTCATAAAAAATGCACAAGAGTGGGAGATGATTGGGAACCACCAGTTCTTGCTCCTTGTAATACTCTGCCAGTAGAGGGTGCTAGAGGGAGACTGTGAGGCTGGAAGAAAAAGATGCAATTTTTTCCTTTTTGTTTGCTTTCTGTTTGTTTGCACCTCAATTTAACCTCAGCAATGTTTCTTCAACCTGGTGGCAGCAATTTGTTCCTGGAGGAACATCAGAATAATTTCAGTTTGCTGTTTTGCCACATTACCAGAACCAACCTCATTACACTCTTTCAGAAACAACAGCTTCAGCGGCCAGAATCTACTCTGCAAATGTCTGGGCCCCAGCTTTACAGAGCCCCCTCCTCTGCATTTCTAAGTTTTATGTAGTTTCAAACTTTTCTCTTTGTTTCCCAGGCCTAGAGGTGATAGCTTCTTCCTTTCTTCCTGTAGTTATTTCCTGCATGATACCTTAATATTACTTTTTTATTTTTCTTGCCTTTCTAGGTCTCCAGTATCTGGTTAATAAGTATATTGTATCTCTCTGTTAAAATAACTGATATGGTTTCTGTCTCCTGAATATACTCTGACTGATGCACATCATTCATGGACTAATGCCCAAATCAATCACTGGTGAGAAAAATGGAATTATCATAATGGGCTTATTATTAATAAACATTCAACCCCTGTGCATGGAGAAAGGTCATGAAGTATATATGTGGCCAGTATCTGAATAAAATTGTGGGGGATGGCAAAGAGGAAGAGGCAAAGGGCTATTAGGGAGACAAGTCAGGGTGACGGCCACAGACACCGATGGTGACTATGAGGTAGCGAGGTGAAGAAAGAGGAAAGAACATTCTAGGAAAGAAAAGGAGTTGGATGTGGGTGGAGCCAGAGTTTGGAGAGACTGAGATTTATCCAAGGCACTGAGGGAAGCCCAGTGCAGCTGCAGTGGTGACGAGAACGCGGTAAGGAAATGAGATGACGCTAAAGAACCTAAAGGTTCAGGAAGGACGAGTTTGGATGGCCTGGGGATTAGACTCCAGAGCTTAGCAAACTGGTTGTGAAACGTATAGAGACAAGGATGCTAGAAAAAGAGAATAGTAATATTCATGTGATGTTCATGTAATGGGTTTGGGCTACTTTCCTGCGTGTCATTTTCAACTTCATATGAGAAATCTTGACTTGGGCCATCAGTTTCAAGCCAATGAGGAAGCCACTAGAATAGAAATAATAGAAGAGAAAAATGAAGGATGAACTTTGGAGAATACCTATATTTTAAGTGTGTGAGAAAGGAGGTTGTGGCCAGAGAGTCGAACTGGAGATGAGATTGAATGCTTCCCAGGAATGACGAAGTCAAAGACAAACGTTACCAGTGAATGGCTAAAGAGAAATGGAGGTAAATTAAATAGAATTAAGGAGGTTGGAAAATCATGAGACCAGAGTGACAGACAGGTCAAGAGTCTGGATATTGAAGTCCCTGATGATAATAACAATGGAAGGGATGGAGAGGAAGATTTAGAAGCAGTTATTGAAGTCATGGAGAAAGTGAGCAAAGCTCCCCTGAGAATTATAGACAACCAAGATGAGAACATGAAGCAGACAGTGTGTGGTCTGAAGGATATTTGTAGAATGATGGCCAATCAAAGAGCATCAGGGGATATACAGTTTATCTCTTCACGCCAAACACCTATAGTGAATTGACCAGCAGTTTAAAAGAGCCTAGAGTTCACTGTGACACCTAAGCCTAAAGAGCAGGGATGATTTTGGAACAGAAAGAATGGATGTTTAGGTGGGCACTGCTGCTGGGGATTTTACTGAGGGTTTTATACTTAGCTCGGTAGTACTTCCTTTAGTGTCTCTTCTTTTAGTAGTGTTCTGGTTACTTATTGTGTGTCACAAAGTACCCCCAAAACATTGTGGCTATAACAACACCCATTTTATTTTATTTTATTTTATGATTCGGTGTGATAGAAATCCAAGCAGGGCTCCACTGCTGATTCTTTTGGTCCATGAGGCATCAGCTAACAGCAGGGCAGATCTGGAGAGTCTAAGATGACATTTGGGTGTAGATGACTGGAAGGCTGGGCTCAGCTGGGCACCTCTCCCTCTCCATTCAGTCTCAGGCTCTCTCCACATGGTCTCTGAGGAGTAGTCTGACCTCTTACATGATGACTCGGGGATCCAAGAGTGCATGTGCCAAAAGTCAAGCAGACGCTGCAAGCCTTCCTATGACCTTGCCTTAGAATGGGTCTTCCACTTATTCTATTGGTTAAGTAAGTCACTAAAGCCAGCCCAGAAATACAGTTGGTAGAAGAATATACTCTACCTCTTAATGGAAGGAATAGCAAAGAATCTGCGACTGTCTTTAATCTGCCACACACAGGATAGGTTTTTAATGCCTCACTCCTTTTAACCATGTGGCAAACCTTCACTGTGAAAGCAGATATTCTTAGGGTTATGTGATTTATTTAGAAAGAAAGCATGATGGGTTGAAACTAATATTAAGAGATCAAAGTGATATTGTTGGCTCTGTTATGGGCTGCATCACTTTGAGCAAATCATTTAACTTTTCTGTGTCTTTTCTCTCATTTTTCAAAAAAGTTTAATATATCTACTTCTCAGGATTCCTATAAGGATGATATGATCATCCACACAAGGTGCTTTGAAGATAATGAACTCACATAAATACAAAATATAATCATTATTTGGTGGTGTCATTGAGGTCATAAGGAATCCAGGTGATTCAGTTTTGCAAAGCACCGATTTCCTACATCTGAATTAGAATGAGTCCTGGTACAATTGAAGGGCTGTCATTAAGGGTCCCAGATCTCCTAATGTTTTGCAAACACTTAGGGAGAGTCTCTTGGAGTCTGCAGACAAAAGCTGCATACATGAAACCTTTGCTCCTCTGAAATTGCCACCTGAAATGAAAGAATTACATGTGGAAAGTATCTATAGTCCAGCTTTTCTCAAGAGAAGCCTGATGTATCTCCCCATATGGATAAACTTTTCTGAGAATAACAGAGCGAAAACTTGGGCCCAAGCTCCATGTCAACAAGAACTTTTATCAATATAAGTATTGAATCAATCAGTAGCTCCCCAGAAAAATTGTTTTAAAATTGAATCACTTTAACAATGATGTTTGTGGTGATTACTCAAATACATGAAGTATCTAAAACAGTCAGACTCATACAAGCAAAGACTGAAATAGTAATCGCCAGGGGCTGGAGGGATGGGCAAATGAGAGCTGCAAGATAAGTTAGTTCTGGAGATCTGATGTACAACCTTGTGCCTATAGATAACAGTACTATATTGTACATTTAAGAATTTGTTAAGAGAGAAGAGCTCATGTTGTGTTCTTACCTAAATAAATAAGACACAAATAAATAAATAAAATAATGGCACACTATATAACAGTTCTATTGAAGCTGACTTTCATTAACTGATTAGATCTTGTCCTAGAGGGTTTAATTTCTGACACTTCAAATAGCCTTATATTATGAGTGTTTTGCTCATAAGGTAGTTTCTCAGCACAGTGTAGATTCTGGATTATCACCTAGGAAGCCTGTTGAAAGAGCCATAGGATGCAACCCTTGAGAATAAGAATCAGAAGATCTTTTGGAGGATCCCAGATATTGGCATTTTCTACTGGACTGCAAGATGACACTGATGAAGGGGTTCTCTGTGTAAAAAATATTGCCCAAATATGGGGTGAATGGAATGGCTCAGGCTTGGGTAAAAAGAAGACACTGAAAGTATAAAGTGATAATATCTCAATGAGCTCTTAAATTTCTGCAAATATTAACTCCAGGCAAAGGGGTGTGACTGCCCTCTCTCGCACCTAAAGGAGTATGACTCCCCCTCAATTATATGGTGTATCATGGGTTACTTGTAGGGGCCTCTGAAAGTGCAAACTCTCACTTTACAGAGTAAACACCCTCCTCAATTCACACTGTTCTTCATGTTTCCAAAGCATCCTGTACTTTCCTCTGTCCCAGGACCTTTTGCAGTGTGTAGTAATTGGCCACTTAGGATTATATCTCCCACTTAACAACAATTCACCTCAATAGGTTGGTTATTTTCTCCATCATTATCACTTTCCTAAGATCGGTTAAAGTCCCAGGTATTTAAAAGGTGTTTAACAGAAGATGGATGGATGGATGGGTGGAGGGGAAGAATTAAGACCAGAGAACTTTAAAAAGCATCAGTGAGGATGCAAAGAGGTGCTTATGTCACTTCCGGGCCCATTTGTAAAAGGAATGTGGAAGAGAGAACGGTCTCCACTGAGGGTACGAGCCAGGCTTCAGCAATGACATGAAGGTAAAGGGAATGTTCAGAAAAGACATGTAAACATGTAAGGAATTTCACTGATAACTAACCCTTATATTCAGGAGGCCCAGATGAGAAATTTCGGGGATTAGAGATGAATGGAAAATAAAGTTAGAAAAGGGGATATGTGGGGCCAATGGATACATGGTCAGAGGATGTGCATTTCAGAGTTTCATGTAGTTTGACTGTTACATTTTTGACAATAGTAACATCTACCAGAAACCAAAGTAAAGCAATTAATTCTTTAATTCATCATCTTAATTTTTTTCCAATTCAATAATTTGAAGGGTCAAAGTGATTAATTATTTATAAAACTGAATATATTCTCAAGTAGAACACTGGCATGTAATGTTTGAAAAAACATAATATTGATTGAAAAGAAACATACTTCTCCATAACACACCCATCAATGAAAGAAATACAAAATTAAGTATAAAATATTTTAAAGAAAAAATTAAAAATACAATATATCAAAGCTTTTGTGATACATCTGAAGCAGTTCTTAGAAGGTAATTTATGGCCTAAAAAATGTTTAAAAATTTTTTGTGGCCTAAAAAATTAAGATAATTGAAATTAATGAGCTAAGCATGCAGCTAAGCATTTAGTTCATACATTAAAAAATTAATATTATAAACCCCAAAAAATAAAAGAAAGAAAATGATAAAGAGAAAGACAAACTTAATGAAAAGACAACCATATAGAGAAAAATAAAGCCAGAAGTTTGTTTTTAGAAAAAAACAATTGACAAACTATAATGAGATTATAAGGACCGATGAAAAAGAGAATGAACAAATAGCCAGTAACAAGATTTTTAAAAGGTACATTGCTGTAAGTGTTCCAGACATGAAAAGGCAATAAAGAATATAATAACCTTAGCAATAAATTTGAAAATATAGGTGAAATGGGCAAATTCCTGAAAAAATAAAACTTGAAAAAATAAATTCAAAGAGAAATAGAAAGCCTAAGCAGTCCTGTAACCATTGAGCAAAGTGAGCCAATAGTTTAAAATTTTCTCACAAAGATAATTTCAAGCTGAAGTGATTTTCTTAGCAAGTTTTACCAAGAATCTAAGGAACAAATTCAAATATACACAAACTCTTTCAGAGACTATAAGGAAGGAACTTTAAGAAGGTAACACAGAAAAATGATTACTGGATAGGGAAAGCATGTTAATAAAAAAAGAAACATAATTTTTAAAGAAAAAAATAATGAATATGATCATATTAAAATTAAGAATTTTGTTCATCAAAGGATGCCATAGAGTGAAAACAAAATAAGCCACTGGTTTTTTTTTGTTGTTGTTTTTGGTTTTGCTTCTTTATTTTTTCGCATTTGTTTGTTTGTTTGCAGCACTTAAAACTGACAAAGGGCTAGTATCAGAAATATATGAAGAATTCCCACAAATCAAAATAAAAAAGGTGAAAAATGTCTCCCCTCCCAGCACACATAGATGAAACACTCAAATGGGCATATTAAAAAAGGAAATTCAAACAGCTAATAAATACATGAAAAGTGTCCAAACTTACTTATAGGGAAATGCAAATTAAGACCACAATAAGATTCCATTATATCCTTGCTAGGAAAATATTAAAATGTCTGGCAAAACCAACTTCTGGCAAGGAGGAGCACTGGGAACTCTCATAAACTGCTAGAATGTGTGTCCAGTGGTACAAACACTTGGGATAAAATTTGGCTACATCTAATAGAGTTGAAAGTATGCATATACTATTACTCAGCCATTCCATTCTAGGTATATTCCCTAAAGAAACTAATGCACATGTGATCTAAGGTACACATACAAGAATGCTCATAGACGAACTGATGATAGTAGCTAAAAGATTGGAAAATAAACCAAATGTCCAGTAATAGATGGAAGAATATATTGTAGTATATACAATGGAGTACTATGCCAAAATAATAATCCTCATTACAGGTACTCTCCAAAAGATAAATGAATCTCACAAACATAAGATTGAGCAAATGAAGGAAGAAACAAACAAATGCATGCGTTATGATATTTGTACAAATATCAAAAAGATCCAAAATTAAATTATATTGTTTAGACATGCATACAGAGAGGACAAACCTATGAGGGAAAGCAACACAATGTTTCTAACTAAAGTTGCAAAGAGTTTGTGATCAGGTGAACACACAGGGGACTTCTAGGGTACTAACCATATTCTATTTTATGACCTTGGAGAAATTCCATAGGAATTGATTTTTAAAATATTTGTTATATAGCATATTTATATTTCATATAATTTCTCATATATACACTCCAGAATTATCTGAATGTTCAAAATGGAGATTTTTTGAAAATTATCTGCATATTCACAAGACAATTTATTCTCAAGATCCAAGATACCTGCTGATAAATAATTCTACTGCACATTTATCTTTGCAACACTGTACATTTGAGAATTGTTATACGAGTCTGCCAAGCATTTACTATTTTTTTTTAACTGAAGCAAATTTCTCATCTGTCTTCTACTAAACATAATTGTTTATCAGATACCTTACTAAGGTCGTCAGTTTCTAATAAATCCCAATATCCTAAAACATCTAGAAATAAAAATATTTTAATTAACAATTAAAAATTTTTATCATTTTTCAGGGTGTTGCCTGTAATCTTTTCTTTCTTGACAATCCAAGAATAAATCTAGTAATTTCTCTTTAGGGAATTTTTTTCATCTATCCCCTACAATGCTTGCACTTGGTAAGAATAAAGTTTCTTGAGATAAGTAGTCACCACACCTGACTTCCACATGTTATTTCCAATATCTCCTAATGCTGATAGCAGAGTTAGAAGCTTGCCTTTGTGTGACAATGTCATCTTTATTGGTTTCCAGGGTGCCTCTTGTACTCTCTCACACTGACAGGGGCACCGACAAAGTTTTCACTGGTGTTTTCCACTAACTCTTTCTCCTAGTGACCAGCTTTTGTAATTGTCAATAGCCAAAATACTCAAGTTCATAAAAGGAAAGTTTGCAAGCTCTGTTCACGTTTATTTTCATGTGCTTTGGGAATCCTACCTAGCTAAGTAGAAATGAAAACTAGAATTTATCTTAAATCACCAACTTTCATATCATTTTGACCACACTGAAAGTTAGTAATTTCCCTGTAATATAATCACATGTTAATTACCTCCTGATGATCTGCAAAACATTTTCTTTTGGGGAGATTCAGTACCTATCAGAAGATTTTTATATCTAGATCTATCATTCCATTGCTAACCACGGTGACCCTTGAACACATCAACATCATCTGTACACTTTAAATTGGTTCCTACTCAACCTGTAGTTTTATCTTATCAACCAACCAATTCATTGCTTTGAGTTATGGCTAAAACAAACAAATATGGCTGCTTTGAATGATCAAATCATTCAGAGTACTTTGTTCCTACAAAATATTTTACTTCAATCTCTGGAAAAATAGCGATTTAGTCCAGAAGGTTTTTTTTTTTTGGTTTTTAATACATAACTACCTTAAACGATGCGCTTGTGTTTTAAGCTTTATTTATTGTAAGTGCTTAGTAACCCAAGCCACAAAATTGCAAAGACCTTATTCTTTTATTTTCCCGGTTTCTTTTTCTTCTTTTAGTGGTGCCAGCAACAAAAGGACATGTAACTTTATCCTTTCTGGTTGCTAATACTTTACCTTGCAGACTCTGGAATGACAAGTTCTCTAATTGTTGCTATTTTTTACCAATCTGTTCCTTTTTGTGCTATCAAGTGGCTAGTATGTGTTTCCAAATTATATTTTTAAATAAAGTTCCCTTAATTTGACAGAGGTTAAAAAAAACCCAAGCCAAAACGCTGTGGCTTTCATTTTTTTAAACAGGATTTGGTTTTGCAGCTCCAGAAATGGGCCACTTCAAACTTCCCAGGTTTTCTTTCCTATGGTCTCTGTGTGAAATATAAATATTTTTATCCTATGAAAAATATTTAGGTCATCATTACATGGTAGAAATAAAAAATAAGCCAATTAAAAATTATATTTAACATTCTGAGTATATAAACAAACCTTCAGATTAGCAATGAAGTAATAGTACAAAAAATAAACTGGAAATTACCAATAGTGTGGGGAAAAAGGCAGAAAGCACTGACTCATACAACAATGTGTTCTTAATAATTCAACATGAAACTTAAAATTTGGATTTCTCCACTGCTTTGTAATATAGAATGAATCCATGTTTTCTCTCTCTGTTCTTCTATCCTTGTTTTTAGAGAAGCAAAGAATATTTTCTCTAATTCATCAGAACTATATTCCCTGGCTTTCCTTAGTCCATGATAAATAAGGAGAACGCTTCTGTTCTATTACAAGTGATCACAGGCCCCGGAATTGACTAAAATTCCAGAAAATTTGCGTGGTAATTCGACAAATAGCTCCCACGTATTGAAGAATTCAGAAGATGGGAATATCAAATTTTTATATACAGAACATTTTCATAATATAAACCACCAAGTTTGTTCACTATTTCAGTCCCTCTCCTTGGACACATTGCAGTTTGTCTGTGTTCTAATTAAGATGTAGCATTATGTCTTGAACATACCACGTTGTATGGTTAGACGAGCACAGAGCAGAGCAGGACTGTCGCCATGCTTGCTCTGCCTAAGGTACTTCTGCCTATAAATTTTTCTCATGCACATTGCTCTTAAGTCATCTCTAACTCATCTTAAATTTAGGCAGTGAGATTTGTAGTTCTAAGTTACTCCTATTAACTATAAGCTTGACATAGAATGGCAGGCAATCAATTTTGAACATTGATTCTATCATCTGATAGACAACCCTGCTGTTTCACATCATCTACAATTTTATCAAGGTCATAATCGAAAATACTGAACACAGCAGGGCCAAACATAAGTTAATTTTAATCAGTGATCTTTGCATGTCGTTCTCCAACAAATTATAAGTCCATCTAACTGTACTATTTTTCAGCTCAAATTTCTCCACCAATACCTAGAGAGTTGATCAAATGCTTTGCTGAAATTAGGTAGCACTATGTTCATACCATGCCCCTGATGCACAATTCAAAAGGAATGAATCCAAAACTGGTTGCGCTTTTTTGTTTTCATTAACCCAGTAATTAACACTTGTTTTTTGAGCTCATACAACCAATCTTTTAATAATCTGTTCTGGAATCTTTCCCAAGACCAGTTACAAGTTTACATAATTTACTTTCTTATGAATTTCAAAAAAAATTCTGTTCTTCAGGCATCTGTAAGTTTCTTCATAACACTTTACAGATTATCAAGCAGAGGCTCAACAATGCCAAACACACAATCTCAGTGTTTTACTCTTTGAATTTTTCCCAACCTAGAAGACTGAGATGCACTTAGAGCATTTGATAATTCAAAACAAACTGTTCTAAAAAAGAGAAGTATTATATTATATTTACCAAATGAAAAAAAGAGACCTATGCTTGAATGTAACTAAAATGAATTTGCTTTTATATGAACAAGTGGAAACAGTTTTCACTATAAAACTCTGCTAACACATATTTTCTTCTATCTTCTTTTCTTCTGTCCCCGCCTGGACAACAAAACCTGCTTTGAGTCCAGGATCTGATATAACGAGATATTTTAGTGAAACTTTAAGTCAATGTGCTCTCTTTCAAAGGGAGTATTTGTGTTTTAATCCCCATCTCTCTTATCTTCAAGTGTGGAATTTAAATCTAGGTCCTTTATTAAGGGTATTTCAAGTACCAGAGAGCAGGTGGAGGGAATTTGGGGAAGCTGGGAGGGGGAGCAGGGCTCCCAGTTACACCTGAGATCACACCACTTGAATGCTACCTCTTCCTTAGACTCGTAACTGAAAACCATCTGGACCAGGAACGAGCCAACCGTTCAAGGAAGATAATATTAATAGACCTGCCCTAAGCATCAACCAAGTTTTGACCCCTTCCTATCTGAAATATAAATTTGAAAATAAATGCCTATATTTATCTTTAAAAACATAAATCTTAAATTTCTGTCAGTAATTCAGCACTTGCTGCTAAAAGGTTGCAAGGGAGACTGGAGATGAAAGCCGTAAGTCACTGAGAGTTCAGCTTAGAACATTTCAGAGGCTGGGCTTCAGTTCCATCCTCCCCTCCTCACCATGGTTACTATGAATGGTGCCATTTTGGAAGCTTAACAAAAATTTTCAGGCACAATTTGGACATAATTCATATCTAATAATAAATGTAATCATCATAATATTCCCAATTAAATTGGACTTTTAATCCTTCAAATAATTGTCCATCGTAGTACATCTCCTGGAACTTCTATTGTCTAGTAACCTGCAATTACCATTCTTAAGTCAATCTTTATACATAATTTTAGACGAATACATTTTACTCTAATGTCATTTCACTAGTAAAATGGGCCATGTGATATATTTTATTAACTGCTAGCTCAATGCCATTCATGTTTTAGGTCAGATATTGATGGAAATAACCCTCCAAACTATCCCAGAGAATTATTCAATGCCCTGAGCAATGAGCTGTTCTGAGAGAGAATTGTGATAAAGAAAATACAGGGTTAAATAGCATGAGGCATGGATCCAGAATTCACCCTCATGTTTTGGTGATTTCATTTGCAATTGCAGGAAGTTTGTTTATTGTAAATTTTTTTCTTTTATTGCATCAGCTATTTTTGAAAGCAAAAAAGCCTCTGAGAAATGACATAGAAAATTAATGATATCTCAATACACTCTTGGCAAGTAAGAAAACAGATTTGAATAATTATCACCTATTCCAGTTGTGAATTTATTGTAAAAATTCTGATGCAACCATTTTTAGGTTAAAAAAATAAAGTTGACTTATCTATTGGAATGATGCCTTTGAACTTATAGTAGGAAGTATGTAGGCAGAGCCACAAACTTCCAAATCTGCCACTATCCTTTGTTTTTTAAGATAAAATAACTAAATAGGTAATAATTATATCACATAGATTTGTAACATGACATGAATAGGAAATAAGCTTTTGTTTGTTTTCATTATGACAGCTTCAAAGTAAAATAAGTACTTCTTAATTCCAATACTATGGATTAAGTCAAACATCCCAGGTTGATTTTGAACACAAGAACATTTGAAAGAAAGGTTTTCCTAACTGGGCTCAGTTTAAAATTGGTAACCTAGTATCTTAGTAAAATATAACAAGTCCAATCCAATTATTCCCTTATAATACTATCAGACATATCTTCTATTTCAGAAAACTATTTGAGCAAAAATTGGAGTGGGAGGGAGGTGAAAGAGAACTATTTTGGGGTGAGGTGGAAGGGAAGTATTTCAGCAAATATTTTGCATCAGAACCTTGTCTGCACAATTAAAAAATAATAATCCTGGCAGATAGAAATACTTATTTCCATTGTATAGATAAGAAAATTAAGGCTCAGAGTTGTTAAACAGCCTGCCCATTTATTACTCAGCCAGTATTCAAATCAATTCTGTTAATTCTAAAATACATGCACTTTCTGCTGCACCACATAAATGTTCAACAACAAGGAGAAAGATTAAGATAAATTGAAAATTATCAACTTTTAGGAGTATTATACAGCACTAAAATTATACTTTTGAAATCTAGCATCATAGGAAACATTTATGATAACTGTTCCATGAACAAGAAGAATTCCAATTGTAGCCATCCTATGAATATTATTATATAAAAATGAAAAAAAGTTGATTTGATAAGGTGGTAGTAGAATTATCAGGAATTCTAAATATAGCTGTTATCATTGTTCTAAAGATATTTGTGAAAATATATAGAGAGAGGGGGAGAATATCTGTTTCTTGAATTCGGTCAAAATGAATGGTTTGGAATACATTTTTAAGTTGAAAATGCATTTTTACATAATGGATTCAAATATATTATCTTATTTAATCCCCACAAATATATGAAGTGGGATTATTACTATCCACATTTTACAGTTGAGGAAGCTGAAAAAATGATATATTAAGTAAACTTGCCTCCAGTTATCCAGGTAGCCAGCTAATTACTACTCATGGAGGCAGATATTAAACCCACAGCTCATATTTTTAGCCATAGCACCTACACTGCTAATATTTAGGAACAACAAAATGCATCAACAGTGCTTACTTTATGGAAATGAAAACTGAGTGGCGACAGATTACATAACAGTGACAAAATGGTAGGCTAATATAAAATACCAAGAAGTAATGAAGATAGCCCTAAAAGGATAGGCAAAATAAATAAATAAATAAAATCTTAGGGATAACTCCAAAAGGGTCACTAACACTAATGTGGTACCACATCAAAGGATGAGTAGAGAACAACTTAAATACATCATATTGAGGTTAACAAAAATAAATAAATAAATTATAACTATATTGAGATTTACACATGTACCTTTTTTTTTTTTGAGATAGGGTCTTACTCTGCTGCCCAGGCTGAAGTGCTGTGACACAATCATAGCTCACTGCAGCCTCAAACTCCTGGGCTCAGGGGATCCTCCTGCCTCGGCCTCCCAAGTTGGTGGGACTATAGGCACGTGCCAGCACACCCAGCCATTTTTTTTTTTTTTTTAGAGACGGGGTTTTGCTGTGTTGTTCAGGCTGGTCTTGAACTCCTGGCCTCAAGCGATCCTCCTGTCTTGGCCTCCCAAAGTGCTGGGATTACAAATGTGAGCTACCACACCTGGTGAGATTTATATTTAAAGAAACAATTGAACAGTGATAGATGCCAAGGAGAAAATACAGGAATGGAATGAGAATTTTGTACATAGGAACAAATGGAAAAAATGGTCTGATCAGACCAAAGAGAGGAGATACAATGTGTAAATAAGACAAAGGAATGGAGGAGAAAATTATGTACTTCATATTTATATGCGTTTTATAACTAATTCTGGAATAATCCACCCCTGGATTGCATTGAATTGATTTTTGTCTTAATAGGAATTTCTATACGCTTTGGTAACATCCTGTGGTAGAGGTCAGAAACTCATTTTCCAGTCATGCTTCGCCACCATCTATGTAAACTCAGGCAATGACTCAGCCTCCCCTGTCCTCAGCTTCCTAAATCCGTGGAAGAGGGTGTAGGGTTAAGAGACTGTCTAAGCTCATCCTAGGGGTGCAAGCAATTTCTGAACTGTCTTCTACTAGTTCTGTTATTTGAGTATAGTGACAGAAGAAACACGAAAAAGAGATGAGCTACAGTAATATTTGTGGAAGTGGTCTCAACAAAATGAAAATTTATAGCTAAATATAGCTCCTTAAGTCTATATTCCTCCTAAGTATGTTTCAATTCTTTTTTATGTATGGCAAATTGTTTTAATATACCCAAATTTAACTACACATCATAAATTTCAAGAACTATACAGAGATAGTAGAGGCTTCAGAGGCAGGCAGGGTGTCTCTGTAGGTTTTGCGCTGACTCTTGTTAAGGGATTCACTTAATTTCAATGAGCTCCAGTTTCCTCATCTGTGAACTAGTATTATCTCCTTTAAGGATTATGATGAGGATTAATGAAATAAACAATGTTAATTAGTTAGGCCAGTGACTGCCACCTGGTAGGGATTTTAATAAATGCCAGCTTTTACCAGGGTGCTACGCACATGGCTTTTATGGAGTTGACAGAACAAAAAGTTGGGAAGTTTTTGCCAAAAAAAAAAAATCTAGAGAGAAGTAGATGACAAAAACACAAAGAAATCAACACAGGGGAACGCAGATAAATGTGGGAAAACGAAGCTAAGAGGAAAAGTATTTTGAGCCTTATTCAAGTATGTGACTGATAAAGCTATCACCCTTCCCAGGCATGGTGAACAGTGGTCCCCAAAAACCTACTGACCTAGATTCTGGTTTTAGTGACTTTACATGTAGAGTCACTGGCAATTTTAAAACATGAAAAGATTTAGCGAAAACAGGAAAACTGTTACAAATAATTTGTTCATTTTAAATAAGAAATTTGCCCACATGCTCTGCTTGCCACTAAGTAAAAGCAGACAACAAAGAGAAGGAAAGCCACTGGGATCCCCAAAGTCTTTACGCATATCCCAGAGTGACTGCTCTATAGGGTCATCAAGGATACCTATAAAGACATCACTTTGTTCCTTTGGGACTAAAGTGAGTACTTAGGAATCAATGACAAACTCTACACAGGAAATGGTTAATGTTGAGAAATGTATGCATGTCAATATCCACAGATCAATTAATATAAACTGCATTTTCTCGTCTCCTTGATTTTGTTCCAGCTCTACTGTGCCTGAAGAGCTCTACTTTTCACAGTTTATATAGTTTCCAAGATTCAGCTCCAATGACACCACCATTATGAAGATTTTTTTTCTCCAGAACCGTAATCCACATGATTATTTTCCACCACTGGGGACTCCTATACCATCACTTACATTTTCCTTCTGACATATATTTTGTTTTATATTATAAATTAGTTTTTAGCCTCTCTTTCTCTCATCAGGTTGTAAACTCTTTGATCATCACCATTGCTAAGTACATATTTTCCATGTTGTAGGTACTCACTATATTGGTTGAGTGAATGCTCTATTATATTACAAAATTTATAAACAGTGCCCTACAGTTTTAAATGCTAAAGAATCTGATAAAAATTTATTAACAGGACTTACTCCTGCTTTAATTCTCCTGAACAGTCCCGGGGGCCAGCAATCAATCCAAAACCACAGTAAATACTAGGCCAGAAGATTCTGAGTCTTCAACATGAAGTTAGTTTCACAAGGTTTTTACAGGCCACATGAGCCTGTCCTCTTCCTTCTGAGACATTTATCATCATTTTTCACCTCATCAGTTTTAACATAGTCAGGGTCACAAAAGCCAACACGTTTAAGGTATGTCTGTTCATTAATTAATTTATTTATTAATAATAAATATATTGAACATTTCCTATAAGCCACATATCAAGGATAAAAGATTAATAAATGGAAAACCCTCCCTTCAAGGACCTCCTGATGTAGCAGAAGAAACAATGTTCCATCAGGTCAGTGACCACATCCACCTTTCTCCCTACTGCATCCTCACTGCTTGACACAGACCCTGGCACATGTGGGGCACTCAGCAGTATTTGCTAACCTAAAGAATTAATTAAAAGTGATATGTTACACAGAGGCATGGGTGACGTTGGTCGGTAGCACATGGAAGGCTTGATTTGTTCTGCAAGAGTGAGGAGTGATGGGAAGACAGACTTTAGAGAAGAGAGAGCGTCACTGCCAAGTCTCACATGATAACTAGAAATGTATTAAATTGCAAAAGGATAAGAGCTGCCCAGGCTGAGTGAACAACACGAGTGGCATGATGGTTTATGACCAACCGTCGGGCATGACCCATCAGTTTTAACATTTTTTGGATTGGAAACGATTTTAAGAATTTGTTGACCCCCTTTGACCAAATCATTCCAGAAAAAAATAAATACACAAATATATGTAAGAGAGAGTTTTTCTGCATAGTTTCGGCAGAGGCTCACAGGCCCAAAGGTAGGTACCACGTTCTTGCGTATTCCAAATCAAGGTACTACACCACCTATGCAAGATTTGCAAAAACTGGTTTTGAAATCTTTTGTTCATCATGTAGCTGGAGGTTACACAAGAGGTTCGGGGCAGGAGGACGTGATCACAGGTAAGAGAATTGTGTGGGGCTGAGGTGTTTTCCTCCTTGCTTCAGATGGGGAAGAGGAGGAATGGAGCCAACTGCAAGGGCTGCAAGGGTCCACTCCGAGTATCTACCTGAGAGGCACAGGGAGCCAGGCTCTATCTCATAACTGAGAAATATAAAGACACTGAGTGGCTGGGAGCGACAAGGCAGAGAAGGACAAGGGGGGATTGGAAGTGAGCTGTTTTTCTGTGAGGACAGGTGAGTGCTCCTCTGAGACAAAGGTCTCCCCAGAAGGGAACTGGCCTATGGTCCCTTTGAAAGGGGCTCCGCCCAGCAGTACTGTCTATAGGGAGGGAAGTGAGTGAGCAAAATGATCCAGCAAAAAGGTGGACTCCTAAGGCCCAGGGGCTGAGGTGGCTAGCTGGAGGAGGAAGATGATATCGGATATTTCTAATGGTGGAACTTTCCTAGAAACTCACAAAAATGTACCAAGAAGAAAAAGCCCAGTGAGCACCAATACCAAATCTCAACAATGCTAGTCCAAGCCCCGTCCACAATCATCTCTCCCCCGGCCAGCTGGGAAGGGAACTTAGCTAGTAAATGGTGAAGAGCTGCCAAAGTGAGGAGAAAAAAGGCAATGGGCCTTCCAGATCTAAAGCAGTACCAAGCTATGGCAGAGGGAAGCTCTAAATTAGAGAAGAATGTGCAGTTTTGATGGTTACACTGGACTGGACTGTCAAATACATAACAAATCTGGACTTCAAAAGGAGAGACTTTCTTGGAAAGGACTATTGCAAGGTGAAAAAGGGACTATCACAATAGGTAGGGAGAAAATTCTGACAATAAGATCTGCAAGCATCTCAAGGGTTAGGTAAAGAGTGTTTCTGCTACAGGGAGGAGTAAACAAGACTAGAAAGAACTGGGTGTTAGCAAGTGGGATAAAAGGGTGGTATGATCAGAGAGAAGATTGGAGAATGTTTTACCTTGAAGACAGCCTGCTCTCAGGAGAGCTTATATGCAGCTCAGGATGAGGATGGGTCAAAATTCAGCAGCCTGGAGGAAGGAGGAAAACTTAACAAAAGTTTGGTTAATGAGCATTTTATTTTGATTGATCACTGGGGACAAGCAGTTCAACTAATCATTTATGAGCCAAAGAATGAGAATTTGCAGGGTCTGTGTCTGGCCTTATTATAGGTAAACAAGGGTATATCCCTGAGTCTTCTCTAAGTCACATGGGGAAGGGTGGTAATTTGCAATAAGCTGTTTCCTGGAACACAAGAACGGGGGAATTTCTTAACCATCACTGTTTTCCAATCGCACAAGGCTCAGGTAAAATTCAGCATTGTCAGGACTTTGCAATTTCTGAAATAAGATTGTAGCTATGATTGTAAAGGATCGGAAAATTTATGGAACTTGCCAAAATTGTATCCAAGGGTAAGAAAAACTTGCCTACTGGACATGCTTGAAAGGATGGCAACTGATTAAATCCCTTTGAGTCCAGCTCACTGAATAGTTGCACATGTAAACACACAATTGTATGTACAGCTTGAGGGCTTTCTCAGATCCCAAGCTAAGTGAGGACCCCTGAGCTAGAAGTCTGAGAGGGTGCAGCAAGGGAAAACTGGAAGTAGAAGAGGCAACATGCTTATCCAAGCAGCCTTGTTGGTTCTCTGAATCAGATAAATAAGATGAAATTTGCCTTCTAGAAGCTTTTACTTCAAGGGAAAAATAAAAACAAATTATTATAATAGAAATGTACAAATACCACAGGAGATGCAGGGATCCAGAAGAAAGGGAAATTCTCATAACCCAAAGAGCTATGAGAATTCAGAAGAAAGGGCATGATTATTTTTCCTGGAAGTATCGGGAAAGGTTTTATGAAAGGATAGCACAGATTTGATTCTGGTCCAGTGTGGGATTAGAAAATGTGGAAAAAGGAGGGGCTCAGGCATTCCAGCTGGAAGTGACAATATGCAATGGTGGAAGGCAGGGCCTGAAAGGACCTGTGAGAGGACTTGCAAGTAGCTGGAACCGAACACAAGAAAAGAAGATGAAGAGATAATGTTCCCAAGGAGGTGGCAAGCCATGAATGCCAGGCACTAATGGAGTTTCATGCGACTTTATTCTACATGAAAGAATACACCCCAGAAAACATTTGACAGGCAAACGGTATGATAAGATTTGTGCTTCAAGAGGTATAACTGAGGCCAGGTTCACGCCTGTAATCCTAGCACTCTGGGAGGACGAGGCAGAAGGATTGCTTGAGGCCAGGAGTTCGACACCAGCCTGAGCAAAAGCAAGACCCCATCTCTACAAAAAATAGAAAAATTAGCTGGGCGTGGTGCACACCTATAGTCCCAGCTACACTGGAGGCTGAGGCAGGAGGATCGCTTGAGCCCAGGAGTTTGAGGCTGCAGTGAGCTATGATGATGCCACTGCACTCTAGCCTGGGCAACAGAGTGAGACCCTGTCTCAAAAAAACAAAGAAGTATAACTGATATTAATGTATAGAAAGAATTGAAGAGAGAAGCCTGGAGGTAAGATGGGTTGGTGCCATATTTGACACACAAAGTGGATCACTTTTTAACACCCACCTCCTCTTTATGACCAATTTATTTTCAGTAATAACCATAAAATGAGGTAAATAATGATAATGGCCAGAAAATAAATGAAGCAATTAAGATTTTATTTTCTAAAACTTTATAATATAATTATGCCACTAAAAAAATTAAAATCTAAATCAATAAAAGAGAGCAATATATATTTATATATAATGGTACAAACATTTTTATATCTTTAATGTATTTTTGAAAAAAGAGAAAAATCTTATATGTTCATATTAGTCTGCCACAGTAATGAGTATTAACATTATAGTTTCTAAGAGCCTTGATTTCTGCAATTTTATCAAAATCAATCCTTTTTTGTATTCCTGTTCAATAACAAATATCACCTTTAATTATTCAAGTTGATTGAAGAACATGTTTTATTAATTTTAAGTTTAAAAATTTTCTTTCACATGAAGCAACCAGTATAGTACAGGTAGTTTCAAACAGTCTTCAACTAAGGATAAGTTTGGTACAGATACATAAAAATCCTATTTGACAATAATTTCATAAAACTTAAATGCAGATAACTCCAAGTGGTCACAAAATGGAACTAATTCAAATTCTGCTTTTTTACCCTTACAGACCCTGAGTTATCATTGTTTCAAATCTATTGTTTAAATGCAAGAATATGTAATACCACAGGATTGGGATACCTGAATCACACCTGAAGCATGCCTGAATACTTCCAGCCTGTTATGTATGTACTCTGGGAACAAAGTCTGAGTCTGTATGTGTCTGGGGTGGGCTGCATAACTGGAATTTCTCTGGGTCAATGTCTATGTACAATACAGTGTTCATTAAAAGATAAGTAACACAAACGTGCTAACTTGAAGCTACTATAAGTTGATGTTACTGTTGAAACTCAACAGCAATAGCAGCTATTCTTCAGAACTTATCCCAATAAGGGATTTGTTTAGATGAGAAGCATTTTATCACTGACATTGTTTAGAGCTATAAGTGCAGGATATAGTAACAAGCAAATGATCTTTTGGTTATTTACCTTGTTGATTTTAAATTCTCTATAATTTAAAATGCACTCTTTTGTACCTGCAACCACGGGGATGATTTCTACTAGCCTGCCCTTGAATCCTCTACAGAGAAAAGAAGGGAAAATGGCAAATGGCATTTCATAAGTATTAATACTGTGCCAAACAGGATGTTAGATTCTCATGTAAGAATAAACCTTTGAAGAGATTATTATTTCTCTATTTTAAGATGAATATTGGGATCAATTGCCAAAGATTACACAGCAAAGTAAGTGGTGAAACTGGAATTCAAACTGAGGTTTTTCTGTGTCCAAAGCATATACTATCTCCAATCTACCACACTGTTTCTTAATGGAGGGTGGGAGAGAAGTGAATTTAAGGCTATGGCAAAATTTAGATGAGAGGTAATTGAGCTTGAGTTTTGGCAGTATCAGGGAAATGGAGAGAAAAACATAGTGGGAGGTGATATTACAAGACCAGATGGACCAAATCTGGCAATATATAGGATGTGGGAACAAGAAAGATGGTAAGATCCAAGTTTAAAAGCCTGGGAAAGCAGAGCTAGCCAACATCTAAGACACCGATAACTAGCAGTTGCCAAAATCTGACTGAAATTACAATGAGAGGAAGAAAAATCTATCTACTAGGACTCCTATTGGAGACCTATAAATGCAGAGTGAATAATTTGATAAGCTGTTTAGGATTGATAAGTAACATTCTCTTGAAACAACAGATGATCACAAGTTGACTTCTAAGAGTGGGGAGTCTAGTCTATTTAACCATAGAACTTTTGCTTTGCCAAGTAGGAAATGCAAGTTTGGAGACAGAGCTGAATTGCTCAAGAGGATGAGGAAGAGGCTAAGGGAGCTGTGATTTTCAGTGCTGTGCATCATGCATGCCCTCTGTAAGCTCAGTCTCTCTTCTAAATAAAGAATAAAAAAATGCTTCTTCAAATATAATGGCTTGAAATATCACCAAATTACTAGCTTTCTAAGTGTACCTACATTGTGGTACTACTATAAGGTTAATATTACTTGAAAAATAACTTCCATGGTAGATAGATAGATAGATGGAACAAAGGAACAGGTTTGCAAGGGCCACTCTGCACAGTCACTCATGTAGACTCACAAGCAATTTAGGGCCACTCTGTTCATGCCATTTGGATTAATGGCATTTTCTCAAACAACATCCTCCTCAGGATGGTTCCTTCTGATATTTATGTTTCTTTTCTTATATACATAGGATCCCATTTCCTTTCTTCTCATGTATTATTCCCACTGGCCTTTACTGATAAGAACAGAATAGGTTGTGTTTACCTTCCAAACAATCTTCTGGTTGTGTTCCCATGGAGCCCCACCGACCACCTGCAGGGAGAAAACTGCACTGACAACAACTGCCACTATGGGGCAGCAGGAAGCGATCTCCCTGCATGTCTGCATATCTCACCGTATCATTGATTTCACAGTCCTAGAACAGAACACTTTCATCTGATAACTATTATATTTATATTTTAAAAAACTTTTTATATAGTCACGTCTTATATGATAGGTCTCTGAAATCTATATAAAGAAAAAAATTTTCTATTCCTTCTCTACATATGAACTTAAATACTTTGGATCTTAGTCTTTAATAACATACCAAGGTGACTAGATAGTTTACATCAATCATTTACAGGATTCTGAAAAATCATTTAAATTTTGAAAAATTTACTTTTTCCCGTATCTTAAGTGTCACGTTCTACTTTTAGTCACTAATAGCTAACATTTACTGAGTTCATATGTGCCACACACAGTTCTATGCACTTTACATACATTGGTTCATTTAATCTTCACAACTCTCTCAGATAGCTTTAATTTTGAACCCTTTATCAGATGTGAAAACTAATTATAAAGGACAAAATATTCCAAAAATCATAGTATAACTAATAAGAGATACTTGGATTTGAACTCAGGAAGTATTGTTTGGCCCCAGATCCCATACCCTGAACTAACTCTCCTTTTACTCATAAAATATAAGGCAGGCCCTAATAACAATAAAAATATAATTTAATAGTTAAAATATAATAAACTCCACTATTGCACCATAAAAGCTATGAATGTTAGGGTGTGTGACAGGTCTACAAAAATTACAAATTCAGAAATGATTCAGCAACACTCATCCCTGAAATATGGAGCAAACTAAGGCAGGAAGAAAAAAAACTACTTTGAAAGGGTTAAGGATTCCAGAAGGCTGTAATAGCAGGTTTGCAATCTAGGGCCACCATAAAGAAACAGCAGGAGGGGGGAGGTAATCTTGGTCATGCTGTGAGTGCACAAGTCTTTAGTTCAGAATTATGTCAAACCACCCAGAAAGCTGTGTTTAAACTTTGTTACATTTCAGAATGGACACAGGTTTTGGTTTTTTTTTTTTTCCCTGAAGCCAGAAACTAAAGATGAACTTAGAGCACTTGATTCAATAGTATCTATTTGAAAAGTTGGACTGGTTTTTTGCTAACACGGTTCAGTCAGGATGTCTATTTTTTCATCATGAAATAAAATAAAGATTATCCATACCATTTAGCAGCAAAAAGCTTTTGAACCCTCCTCCCAAGTAAAACCACAACATTCTTCAATTCTGCTTTCTGGTAGGTCAATCAATCTGGCCTTAAAGAAAAAATAAAGGAAGAGGTGTGTGTTTAATATGCTGCTTCAATGTTCCACTGCCGAATTCTCTTTGCCCATTTGGGAGAGAGATCCATTTAGTCCCTCCATGTTCTTTTGTTCATGTCTGTGAGTGTAACTTGGTTTTTTGAGGTGCAGAACAAAGTCGGGGGAGCATAGTTCGTGCAATTATATGTTTCCAAGCAGGAAAGCCAACTTGAGGTTTGGAAGAACTAAATGAAAATGGTGTTGGCAATTATTTCCATGGCAAGTTGCTCCAATCTGAAAATGGGTATTTCATTTTTTCATATGCTATGTCCTTTAACCACCCTTTCTGAATCCTGATTGATTCATGCAAATAAATGAAAGACCAGGTTTTTCAGGATGTAGAATCAGAAATACTACTCAATATTTAACCTGCTAGAAAGAACACTGGTTTTTAGTAATTCTGCTCTTATGGAGCATCATTTCTATTAAATAGGAAAAACCTGAGAAGGGATAAAATGTAGAGGTTTCCCTATTTCTCCAAGAAATAGCCTTTAGCCTGAAAGCTGAAATCCCGTGCTCGGTGGTTTCCACTGGGGACTAGCTGAACAGCAATATCAGACCTCTCTCAGTCATGGCCTGCTACAAGAGTGTAGATTCCATACCTCCCAACGGAATCAATTTTTTTTTTAAAGTGCTTATTTTGATGATAGCAATAATGGCCTTCTTTCTACTTAATATTAGTATTTCTATTTAATACAAAGATACTAATTAGGTAACTTTAGGAGAAATTAACTTTAAAAGTACACTTTCTAATTAACTTTTCCTCTAATAATGACCTGGAGCCTTTTTATAGATTTGGTCCCATCAACTCCGCTTTATATCCATCTGTGGATAAAAGCATTAATTATCTTACTCACTCTGAATGCTGAATCGATCCAATAGTATCCTCCCTTCTCTCTAGCAAACCTGGTTCCTTATAATCCGCAATGTCAAGAATGCTCCTTTCTCCCATTTTTTCCCCCTCAGCACTTCTGACTGGTTTCACAAAGGGAATCACAACACACTGTCCTTTCTGCCCCAGCTTGCCCAGAGCCCTAAATTTCAGTGAAAGACATTTCTTTTATGAGTGGGATTTTAAAGAATCCAAATCCTTATTCTTTCTGATTAAACATATTTCTACTCACATGCATTAAATATTTGCAAATCTCAGTGTGATTTTGTTAGAATAAAAATCATGGAATTTCTCAAAATTATCAATGTTATTAACATGAGACTCCCAGATATGCTGTAATTTGAGATGAAAACAAAACGGAAAGCCCAAATCCCTTGAAAGAAAAGAATGGCTCCTTTGTATGTGTTAATTGTAAACACACAAGAAAGTTCATAAATGAATCAACAGTCAATGTTTCAACTATGAAGAAACAAAGACTAGACAGAAAAAAACAGAAGAATGTAATGATTCCTGTAAAAACATCCTATGTGAAAATACTGCCACCCACTATCATTTTTTTTTCTTTTTTTTCTTTTGCTAAGTACAGCATACTTTTTCAAAGAATTTTTGGCATCTCCACATGATAAATTATGTGAATTATTGTTGGATCAAAATTCCTTTGAAATGACTGCAGGTGTTCAAGATCCTGTCAGAGCAAATATATTTTAAGTACCCCGAAGACGCTGACACCCGGCCATTTCTCAGGCTTCTTTGAGGTAAAGCTCCGGTTGGGAGTGGCTTGGTTTAAATTGGAGACATATGGAGCACTACCCATTGAAGACAGGAGGAAGCCTATCCAACTGGCACAGAATTAGAACCTGACTCCTCCTGATTTAACTCGGTATTTGTGAGTCTTTTTTCTGCTATGTATTCTCTCCTTTATTTCTTCTTAATTCATAGTAAAATGCTTCAAGAGGGTATTTCATTGCTAGGTTGGGAACTACAGCTTCTTAGGAACATAATTTAGTGGATGTGATGATATTAATTGTAATGTGATCTGCACTGGATAAATCATCTGCCTGTATTCACATTCTATTTTCTTTGATTATTCTCTACAGGAAATAGGTTTAAAGATATTATTTTTAAAATTAGTATAAGAAGTAAAACCTAGCAGGTGCTTCTGCTTATTGAATAAATGAACGCTATCTTGTATTTTAAGAAAAAGGGAAGGGAACTACATATGTAGCAAATTATGAGTCACATGTTATAAGCATTTTACATGTCTCATTAAATTTCTACATAATAGAAGACAAATATCGTTCACATTTATCAATTAAGAAAATTGAGGGTCAAAAAAACTTAAGTTATTCAATATCACACAAATAGTGACAAGAAAAGATTTTTCCAGCTTTACTTTACTCCTAACAATGACTATTTTCTTTCAATTTTATTCATATTTCCAAAAGTTCTACTTTAGGCTTTGATAATTGTCTCTGCTGTATATAAGTTGAATCATAATTGCTAGTATTCAACTATTTTTGACTAACAAATATGTTATTCAAAGTAATGCTTATTTTCTGTGTCATTTCCTATCTCCTTATTTCCTTCCATATCCTTTTCATTGACTCTGATGTACGTCCAACTTTTTAAATTTAAACATATAGTTTGTTATTTTTTTCAGTTCTTTTTCTATTATGTACATGAAGTTTATCCATTACAAGTATCTTGGCAATATCCCAATAATTTTCATAAATGGTATTTCATTATCATTTAGCTCCAAATATTTTGTTTTTAATTCCTTAACTCATGGGTAATTAAAAACTATGTTTTAAATTAACCAAATGTATTTTAGGTATTTTTATGGATTTCTGAAGTTGGATTGTGGTTGAAAAGTGGTCTTTATGATATTAGTTTCTAAACATCATGAGATTTTCCTTATGAACCTAACATATAGCCAATTTTTATAAACATTCAATGTGTACTTAAGAAGAATGTATATATACTGATTGTTTGGTACAAGCGCCTATTGTTAATTGTGTTGTTCAAATTGTCTATAATCATTCTAATTTGGGTCTGCTTGATATTTGAAATATTGAGAGATAAGTGTATTAAAATGTCCCATTCTGATGGTGGATTTGTGAATTTCTACTTGTAGTTACTTAAGTCAATTTATCTTTTAATATTTGGCACTATGTATATTAGATAGGGTTCTTTAGAAAAACAGAATCAATAGGATACATATATACATATAAATATACATAAATACATAAAGACAGAGAGAGAGGGAGAGAGAGAGAAATCTAATTTTTAAAAATTGGCTCACACAATTTTGGGGTCTGGTACATCCAAAATTTGTAGGGCAGGCCAGCAGGCTAAAAATGTAAGTAAGAGTTGATATTGCAGCCTTGAATTTCACAGGACAGCTGGCTGGGAAACTCAGGCAGTGTTTCCATGTTGCAGTCTTGAGAATTTCTTTTACATCGAGAAAACTCTGTCTTTGCTCTTAAGGCCTTCAACTGATTGTTTGAGGTGTACCCACATTATGGAGGGTAATCTGCTTTACTTAGTCTACTGATTTAAATTTTTATCACATAAAATTAACCACCACGCAATGCTGCTAAGTGACTACAATTTTTGAATTCATGGAGTTCCTATGAATTTTTTAAGTATTAAGTGACCATTTTTATTGCTAATAATATATACTTAATAAAATCTAAAGGTAAACAATGTAATATAACTTTAAAACACTTCCACTGAAATCACTTCACTCCTAACTTATGTTATTTTTGTTCATTATGTTATGTTTATCATTGTCAGACAATCCCCAAATAGATTGTCATTTTATATGGTCATTTTTTAAAGTTTTTATCCACATATTTTTAATTTATTTGTTCACTATAAATTTTTGAGTTTCAGACCTTCCTTCTGGGATTATTTCCCTTCCTTCTAAAGTCACCCCTTAGAGTTATTTTAGTAAGTGCCTATGGGTAATAAATCATTTATTTTGTTTGTCTATTAATGGCTTTTTTCTGACATTCTTCTTCAATGATAATTTCAAATAATATGAAGTCCTAGCTTGACAGTTGTTCTCTAGTGTTTTCTATTCTCTGTTGATAATTCTGCTATCACTCTAATTATGTGTGAATAATATATTTCTTACTTTGGGTGCCTTTAAGACCTTTATTTTTTCCTATTTTACTACAGTTTCACGGCATTGCATCTAAATGTATATTTCTTCTTATTTTTTTTTTACTTGGAATTCATTGTGCTTTTTGCACTTCTTTATTTCACCAGTTGTGAAAAATTCTCAGCTATTTCCTCTTCAAAATTGCTTCTCCTCTATTCTCTCTGTTTTCTATAACTCTACACAGACAAATATTGAAACTTCTAATTCTCCTCTGAATATTGCTTAACTATCTTTTTATATTTTTCTTCTTTTTTTCCTTCAGTGTAACATTCTAGTTAGTATCTTAAGCTGTGAGTTGTAGTTTAGCGATTCCTTCTTCAGCTGTGTCTACCCTGCTGTTTTACCTCACCAAGAGTTATATCTTTATTTTTTTAATTTCATAGTTTTATTTTTATTTGTAGAAGTTCTATTTAGTTAATTTGCAAATATGTATTTGGTGTTTTTTGCCAATATGTTATCCTTGCCCAGATTTTTTATGCATTTTCCATATATTTAAACAATACAACTATTTTATATGACATAATGTCAATATTTGAAGTCCTTGTGGAACTAATTCTCCTATTTGTTGTTATTTTTATTTTATTTTAGTCTGTCCTATTTTTACTTATTCTTCTTTATTGTGTTTTATAATTTTGGGTTCTGAGCTCATGTTTGAACATCTGAGTTTTCCCTATGGAGATCCTGCCAGGTCTGAGTTAAAGATTTTGGTTTGCTTCTGTCAGGTACTCTTAGGTACTACCTTACCACTCTGGCATCATTGAATAAATTTCTTGGCTTAGGATTTCCTTGACTATAAAATAGAATTATTTCAAACCCAATATTTTCATGAGGCCATGTCTATCTTTTTAAAAAATTTCAAGGAAAATTTTATTGATTTGCACCTAGAGCCCAGGCTGAGATAGATTTTTCTTACTGTCTGCCTTTGCTGCCATGGATTTGCTTCCTAGTCCTCCAATTCACAGAGAGTGTGGACTTCTAATGACTTACACAGGAATATTAATTCAAACTTCTCACTTTTCCTGGGCTCAAGGCTGTATCTCCTGTCTCCCATATGACTAATAGGATCCAGAACTCTCTGCAGAATCAGCTGCATAATTTGTGGGGCCCCATTTGCATTTCACTGCAAAATGAAAATGTGAGGCCCCTTGTTCAAAAAGCAGGAAAAAGGTGTCATGAAATGACTAAAATATCCAATTTTTTCCTTTCTTCCATAATCTCTCTCTTGCCCTATGGTGTATTTTATTTGTTACTTAATGTCACACTCCTTCAAGCATGGAAATACTCACTGGGTGAATACAGACCCTCACAGTCACACAAGAGCCTGCCCTACAGCTTGGTACACACAGTTCACCTGCTGCTAAGTTTTCCCTTCTGCCAGTCACTACACCAATGTGCCACACATGGCCAGGGTTTGGAAAGTTATCTCCTTTCCCCACCAACCCACCTACCCAACCCATAGCAGATGAGCAACCCCCAAGAGAATACAACCTCCAGGTGGAGACATACTCAGTACCTAGATCAGGGGTAGGTTAGTGGTTTACCCTTGTGTGTCACCCACTGAACTCACTATAGTGCTGCCAGTCCAGGGTAGGGATAGCCACCACCATGTCCCCCCCGCCAAGTTCCAGGCCTCCCCCATGTCCATGCCTGGGCCCCCATTGTTGGCAAAGGGGAGTAGTGGTAGATGGAGTAAGTAGGGAAGAGGAGGCCTTCTAAGGCCTGGGGTGCCTTGTGGTGGGTTGCAGTAGTGGACACTATGTAGGGGTAGGGAGGGCAAGTTTGAGTGAGGTCAAAGTGCAAGGGCTAGGGGGACTGGGCAGCTGAGAACCTGCCCAGGGTTTTCAAGCAGGTGGCAAGAGGCAGGACGATGCTTGAGTTGAGATTCCAAGTCCCCATCTCTTGCTTTATGGTCCCACTGGACTTCACTTATAAGGCACAAATTCCACAATAAAATTGTTAAGAATTCAAGAGGGCAACTATGCAGCATTAAACTCCAAGGCCCTTCTGAGTATGACAGTACTGGCTGCCCTAATTCTCAGCTACTATAAGATTAATTTTAGTTGTCAATTTGACTGGATTATGGGATACCAAAGAGCTGATAAAGCATTACTTCTGGGTATGTCTATGAGGGTGTCTCCAGAGGAGATTGGTGGGTGAGTCAGTGGGCTGAGTAAGAAGATATACCCCCAATGTGGACAGGCACCTTCCGATCAACTGGGTCCAGGATAAAAAAAAAGCAGAGGAAATGCAATTTCTCTCTCTCTCTTTTTTAGAGCTGGGATACCCTTCTTCTCTTGCCCCTGGACATCAGAACTCCAGGTTCTCTGGCCTTTGAACTCTGGGGCTTGCACCAGTGCCGCCCACCCCACACTCACCCCCACCACTTCTCAGACTAAAGGTTATTCTTTTGCTTTCCCTGATTCCGAGGCCTTCAGACTTAGCCTGAGCCATGTGTGTGACTGACCTCCCTGGGTCTCCAGCTTGCAGAAGGCTTGTCATGGGACTTCTCAGCCTCCATAATTGCATGAGCCAATTCCCCTAATAAATCCCTTCTTATCTATATATCCATCCATATATGGTGTTTGTTCTGCCTATCTGGAGAACCCTGACTAACACAGATTTTGGTACCAGGAATGGTTCTAGAGGAACAGAATTTTAAGAGTAAGTTTTCCTAATTGGTCTTGGGGTTTCTGAAATTGGCTCTTTAATCTGAGTAGAAGTAAAAATGCTAAGGACTCTACATCCAATAGTACAGAGAGCACTCATAGTCCAGGGTGTGAACTGTTCGTAGAGATATGCAAGATATCTGCATTGGATACTCCTGATCTACCACTTATAAGAAGAGGCAAGGAACTTGATGACTGGGTATATGATACTTTCAAACATTTGTGGAAAACTAAGGACTATAAGGACTTTGGTTTATTGCTCCTAATGTTAGTGTGTCACTAGGCAAAGTGAAAAAAAGAATGAGTTCAGGGATTTGAAATCCTGCCTCCAGCTCCACACAAATAGGCTAAGAGCTTCTCTGTGTGTCCTGATGGAGAAGCTTCTCCCCTGTAGCCACTGAGCTGAAATTGCTGAAAATCAAACACAAGCCCTCATCATGCACTTGGCTGAATTAAAAGGAAAGTTGAACTCTCAGGCTCACAGCGTGTTTACTGCTAACGTGAGTGGATTGGTTGGAAGAGAATGGGATCCTGTAAGTTGGGGTTGGAACCTGTGGGAAACCCCGATGAAGCGGGAACATTGAGCTTCCGAATTCCGATGAGTCTATTTTTTGCCAGGGGATGTGGCCTCCTACCTCTTGGTGGTATCAGCCCTTCCACCTCTATTTGAGGAGGTTGACTCTGCATTGCATGAGGACATGGTATTGGTCTCCCCTGAGGCAGCTGCCGGGCAAGACAATACTGATTCTCCTCAGGACCCACCCCCACCAATCCTCTTTGCTTCTCGACCTATAACTTGACTGAGACCAGCAGGGCCTAGAGGTGAGTTACCAAGTGTGACCCATGAGGAGGTATGCTATACTCCAAAAGAACTACTGGAGTTTTCTAGTTTATACAATCAGAAATCTAGGCAACAGATATTAAGGCTGTGAGATAATGGTAGAAGGAACATAAAGTTAGATCAGGCTGAATTTATTGATATGGGGCCACTAAGCAGGGATTCTGCATTTATTATGGTAGCTCAGGGAGTTAGAAAAGGTGCTAATTGTTTACTATGGTCCACTGTGAGTGAGTTGAAGATGCCCCATCTCCCTTGCTTAAACACAGAGGAAAGAATTCAAAGGCTTAGGGAGGTTGGAATGCTAGAGTAGATTTGTCACTTAATACCTACTCGCACACAGAGAGTCCAGAAGATGTACTATTCACCAACACTTTGAGAAATAGATTTGTGAGGGGAGTGCCAGCACCCTTGAAGAGCTTCATGATTGCCCTTCTGTGCAGGCCAGACCTTGCAGTTGGAACCACAGTCACTCAATTGAAAAACTTAAATGCAATGGGAATAATTAGATTCTGGGGTGGCACGGGCCAAGTGGTGGCACATATCCACCAAAGGCAAAGTGGGCATAGTTACCCTAATGGACAGCAGAGGCAAAGCAATAATCACAATATTCTGACTCCTGTGGATCTATGGTGTTGCCTAGTTAATCATGGTGTTCCTAGAAGTGAAATTGACAGGAAGCCTACTAAATTCTTACTTGAGGTGCATAAGCAGAAAACTTCCAGGTCAAGCAAACAAAAATCTAAATCAAATCATAAAAACAGAGAATCACAGCTTCTCAATCAATTCCCAGACTTAAGCCAGTTTATAGACCCAGAACCCCTTGAATGAAGGGGAGGCCAGGTCTCCTTGAGGAAGGACCCCAGTATGCTACCTAAAATTTTTACTGTTAATCTTTTTCCCAACCTTTCCACAGGGGGCCTACTGCCTTTTACCAGGGTAACTGTGCATTGCAGAAAAGGAAATAATCAGACTTTCTGTGGACTTCCGGATACTGGCTCTGAACTGATATTGATCCCAGGAGACCCAAACCATCACTGTAATCCACCAGTCAGAGTAGGGGCTTATGGGGATCAGGTGATCAATGGAGGTTTAGCTCAGGTCCACTCACAGTAGGTCCCTGAACCCATCCTTTGGTTTTTCCCCTCATTCTAGACATACTTAGCAGCTGGCAGAATCCCCACATTGATTCCCTAACCTGTGAGGGCTATTACAGTGAAAAAAGTCAAATGGGAGCCATTAGAGCTGGCTTTACTTAGGAAAATAGTAAATCAAAATTAGTCCCACTTTCCTGGAGTGATTGCAGAGATTAATGCCACCATGAAGGACTTGAAAGATACAGGGGTAGTGATTCCCACCTCATCCCCATTCAAGTCTCCTATTTGGCCTGTGCAAAAGACAGACAGATTCTAGAGAATGAGAGTGGATTATTGAAAGTTTAACCAAGTGGTGACAATTTTAACTGCTGTACCAGATATAGTTTCATTGCTTGAGCAAATTAACTAACCTCCTGGTACCTGGTATGCAGCTACTGATTTGGCAAACTTTTTTTTTCCATACCTGTCCATAAGGCCCTCCAGAAGCAGTTTGCTTTCAGCTGGCAAGGCCAGCAATACACTTTCACTGTCCTACCTCATGGATACACCAACTCTCCAGCACCGTGTTATGATTTAGTTTGCAGAGATCTTGATCACTTTTCCCTTTCACAAGATATCACACTGGTTCTTTACATTGATGACATTATGCTGATTGGGCCTAGTGAGCAAGAAATAGCGTCAATCACTCTGGACTTACTGGTAAGACATTCACATGTCAGAGGGTGAGAAATAAATCCAGTGAAAATGCAGGGGCCTTCTACCTCTGTAAAATTTCTAGTGTCCAGTGGTATGGGGCATGCCCAGATCCCAGCTACCCCTTCAAAAGTGAAGGATAACTTGTTTTTATATCTGGCCCCTCCTATAACCAAGAAAGAGACACAATACCTAGTAAGCCTATTTGGATTTGGGGTTTGGGGAGTGATTTTGTTTGTTTTTTGTTTGTTTGTTTTTTAGTTCCATACTTAGGATGGCTAAGAGCCTATCTGGATTTTGGAAACAACACATTCCTCATTTGGGTGTGTTACTCTGGCACATTTGCCAAGTGACCCAAAAAGCTCCTAGTTTTGAGTTGGACCCAGCACAAAAGAAGACTCTGCAATAGGTCCAGGCTGCTATGCAAGCTGCTCTGCCACTTGGGCCATATGATCCAGCAGATCCAATGGTACTTGAGGTATTAGAGGCAGATAGCGATGCTGTTTGGAGCCTTTGGCAGGCCCCTATAGGTGAATCACAGCTTTGACTTTTAGGATTTCAGAGTAAGCCCCTGCCATCATCTGCAGAAAACTACTCTCCTTTTAAGAGACAGCTCTTGGCCTGCTACTGCGCTTTAGTAGAAACTGAACACTTGACCATGGGCCACCAAGTTACCATGTGACCTGAGATGACCTTGTGATGATGAATTGGGTGTTATCTGACCCAACAATCCATGAAGTTGGATGTGCACAGAAGCATTCCATCATCAGATGGAAGTGATACATACATGATCAGGCCCAAGAATGTCCTAAAGGCACAGGTAAGGTCCATGAAGATTTAGCCCCTGGTGCCCACGCTTGCTGTACTGCCTTCTCCCTTCCAGCCTACACTTGGGCCTCATGGGAAGTTCCCTATGATCAGTTAACAGAGGGAGAGAAGACTAGGGCCTGGTTTACAGATGGTTCTGCATTATATGCAGGCACTACCCAAAAGTGGACATCTGCAGAACTGTCCTTTCTGGGACATCCCTGAAGGATAGTGGTGAAGGAAAACCTTCTCAGTGGATGGAACTTCAAGCAGTGCACCTGGTTGTGCACTCTCCTGGGAAGGAGAAATGGCCAGATGTGCAATTATATACCAATTTATGGGCTATAGCCAATAGTTTGGGTGAATGGTCAAGGACTTGGAAGGAACCAAGCTGATGACTGGAAAATTTGGAAAAGAGGCATGGGGATAATAGACCTCTCTGAGTGGGCAAAGGACATAAAGACATTTGTGTCTCATGTCACCAAAGGGTGACCATAGCAGAGGACTTTAATAATCAAGTGGATAGGATGACTGGTTCTATGGATACCAGTCAGCCTCTTGCCCCAGCTACCCCTGGCATTGCCCAGTAGGCTCATGAACAAGGTGGTCATGGTGGCAGTGATGGGGGTTATGCAGGATCTCAGCAACATATACTTCCACTCACCAAGGCCAACCTGGCTACAGCCATCACCAAGTACCTAATCTGTCAGCTGCAAAAATAGACACTGAGCCCCCAATATGACACTATACCACAGGGTGATCAGCCAGCTAGCTGGTGTCAGGTTGATTGCATTGGACTTTTTCCATCATGGAAGGGGCAGCATTTTGTTCTTACTGGAATAGATACTTACTCTGGATGTGGATCTACCTTCCCTGCCTGCAATGCTTTTGCAAAAACTACCATCCATGGCTTTATAGAATGCCTTATCTACCACAATGGTATTCCATACAGCATTGCTTCTGAAAAAGAAACTAATTTCACAGCCAAAGAAGTGCAGCAATGGGCTCATGCTCATGGAATTCAGTGTTCTTACTATGTTCCCCATCATCCTGAAGCAGTTGCCTTGATAGAATGGTGGAATGGCCTTTTGAAGATGCAGTTACAGTGCCAGGTAGGTGATAATACTCACAGGGCTGGGACAAAGTTTTCCAGAAGGCTGAATATACTCTGAATCAGCATCCAATATATGGTACTGTCTCCCATAGCCAGGATTCATGGGTGTAGGAATCAAGGGGTGGACATGGGAGTGGAACCACCTCACCATCACCCCTAGTGGCCCACTAGCAAAATTACTGTTCCCACAATTCCCAAGTATAACTCTATGCTCTGTTCCCTAAAGTTTCAGAGGGGGAAATGCTTCCACCAAGAGACAAGACAATGATCCCATTGAACTGGAAGTTAAGACTGCCACCCAGTCATTCTGGGCTTTTCATGCCTCTGAATCAATAGACTAAGAAGGGAATTACAGTGTTGGCTGGGGTAGTTGATCAGGACTACCAAGGGGAAATTAGACTACTACCCAACCATGGAGATAAGGAAGAGTATGTCCAGATTACAGATCTCTTAGAGCATCTTGTAGTATCACCATCCCCTATGATTAAAGCCAATGAAAAATTACAACAACCCAATCCAGGCAGGACTACAAATGGCTCAGACCCTTCAGGAACGAAGGTTTGTGTTATCCCTCCAGGTAAAGAACCACAATCAGCTGAGGTAATTGCTGAAAGCAGAGAAAATACGGAATAGGTAGTAGAAAAAGACAGTTATAAATACCAGCTCTGACCACATGACCAGTTACAGAAATGAGGATGGTAATTGTCGCAAGTATTTCCTCCTTATTTTGTTAAAAATATCCTTATGTGAATGTATACGTATAGCAAGCAAATAATCATTGTTTTCATTTATCAGGTAACATAAGATTTATGAACTTAATATCAGTATTTACGTATTGTCAATTTTACATCATACTATTTAAGTTATGAGCCATCAGAAGAAGAGCAAAGATCACTGGAGGACTTTGCCTCCTCTTCTAGGAAAGAGATTAGTGGATTTTCAATTGCATGCAGGACAAATGCGTCATGTTAGAGTGATAGGTGGAATTACCTGTTGTTGTCTTTATTTGGAGATTAAGTATTGTTTAAGGAGATGAGTATGGGTGTCAAATGGGCGGATTTATGATGGTTAATTTTAGGTGTCAACTTGACTGGATTAGTGACACCTAGAGAATGGATAAAGCATTATTTCTGGGTGTGTCTGTGAGGGTGTATCCAGAGAAGATTGGCATGTGAGTCAGTGCACTGAGTGAGAAGATCTGCCCCCACTATGGGCAGGCACCATCCAATTGACTGGGGCCAGGATAGAACAAAAAAGCAGAGGAAAGGCAAATTCTCTCTCTCTCTTTCCTGGAGCTGAGACACCCTTCTTCTGTCTTTGGACATGAGAACTCCAGATTCTCTGGCCTTTGAAGTCTTGGACTTGCACCAGCAGTTCACTGGGATTTCAGGCCTTCAGCCTTGGACCACCACTTTCTCTGGTTCTAAAGCCATTGGATTGACTGAGCCATGCTACTGGCCTCCCTGGGTCTCTAGCTTGCAGATGGTCTATTGTGAGACTTCTCCACCTCTATAATCACTTGAGTCAATTCTCCTAGTAGTAATCCCCCTCATTTATTTATCTGTCTATCTTATTGGTCTGTCTCTCTGGAGAACCCTGACTAATATAGTGACCAACCCTGGCAACGGCTTTTAAAACAGCCAGAGGAAGTTGTTACTGGAGCCCAGAGAGGTAAGGGGAGAGAATTGCCTGGCGGGAGCTTTGGGCTTTAGTATAGGAACATGGGCAATACATGCTGGTAGGAGGGGGAGCAGGGGAATAAACACTTTGACCTCACTATTCTCCCCTCCATCTAATTGCCTGTTTGTCCCTCCCATTGGCCAAACTCAAGGGATCTCATAGATATAGTATATAAAGGTCAACATTTTGAGGCACAGGACACAAATAGAAAAGGATTAATGGTGCCTTTGGAGGAACACAGTTGCCAACTTAGAACTCATGAGCTTTCTTATAATACATATGTGTGCATGTGTGTGGAGGGGAAGGAATTTTCTCAGAAAAATAATGAACTTGCAAAATTATGCCCATAGTCTTTCATGGTAATGATCAATGAGGTTGATTAGCAACTGCTGTGTTTAAATAAGGCCTAAACTCTCCTGTTTGCCACAGTCTTTACTTTCTCAATTATTTATTTTATTATGTTATTTATGTTAGCATCCTGGCCTCGTAGACTTTTGTTTCTGTGACTTATGAACTTTCAAACTGTGATAAGTGTTATAATGAAGGTATATACAAGCTAAAATACTTACTCCTGCTTGGAGAAATACAGGAAGGATTTCTGGAAGGTTTGATATTTGAATAGAGTCTTAAATTCAGATTCCCTAAGGTAGATATTATGGAGAGGGCGTGCCAGGCAGAAGAAACAATATTAATGAAGACGAAAATGCTTTCACATACTGTTAAAGGAACTTAAAAAGTACTTCCGCATGGCTGGAGCACCAGGTTCTTGGGATTAATGGTGGAGGTGAGAATGAATTAGGCAGCTCCTGCTGCCTAATGAGAGGTTTAGGGCGCAACGCCAAGGAACTTACTCTCGTTCTGTGGATCACTCTTTCCTATTTCTGGGACAGACAGTGATCCTCAGATCACCTAGGAAACTACTGATTATTATCACCTGAGAAACTGTTAAAAATACAGATTTCTAGACCCCAATCCAGACTTCATAAATCTATGCTTTTTATTAATTTCTCTTACGATTCTGATAGGTCTCCAAGTTCAGGGATCATGGATATAGGTTCTCAAGAGCTTATCGCATGACATGTTATAGGGTAAGTGCCATATGAGATTTGCCTTTAAGAAAGATCATTCGAAATGCAGTAAAATATCAGAGACTGGGAGAATTATAAATTGTGAATTTATCATCATTCAGAAGAAAACAGGGGGGCTCGATGAAGAGGAAGAAATGAATGAATTCTTGTTAATTTCATCTCTGAAATCAGTCTTGTGAGAGGTTTTTGTGTGCTATCAACCTAGAAACATTATGTATCATTCTTTTAATCTGAGACTCTCTTTTTGAAGATTCTGTCTTTGTACAGGTTTGTTCTACAAATTATTCACCTTAAAAGAGTTCTTAACTGAGCATAGCTTCTTCTTTTCTCCAAAATTTCCAGAACCAGGTAAAATTTCTACTTTCATGGAAACAGTCATTTATAGCTTTCATCTTGATAGAAGAGATTCATCTCTATCCCTAGAAAAGTAAACATTGTTGCATATAATAACAATGAACAACATAAAATGCCTAACTGCATGCTAATGAAAAGTAAACTCAAGCAGTCCTTACTAATAGTATGTAATGAAAACATAATTCAAAATGCCATTGGACTAGCCTGTCAGCAGTCACAATGCACATACGATGTTTTAGAATTTAGACACTTAAGAAACTACTCTTTATGTATGCACAGCCATTTCTTCTCAGTAATGAATAAAACGCAAAGTAAACACTAAGTGAAGCATAAAACATTTGGAATTAATTTGACTTTTTTGACCAGCTTTTATAAGAGGTTCTCACAAATCTCTGCAGAAATTCTGGTCCATGAACTATGTAAATTGCTCCTTTAAGTGAGGTTTACAGTAGAAGGATATACTCAAGAGATTGGGTTGCTATAAGGGATAGAAACCCTATTCCAGGTCATTTATTGAAAAGGCATATAAAAATTTTATTATAATAATATGTAGATGTTCTCTGGGGAAAATAAAATAGTTCTGTCATTCATCCTTACCAATTCCTTGTAGACATTAAGAATAAAGAGAATACCTTTACTACATTTTAGAAAGCTGAGTTAAAAAGAGTTGATTCTATTGGTACCTTTTTTATATTATATTCTAGCGAAATTTTTATTTACATGTATCCAGGACTATCCTTATACATATGCGACGTTTCATATGTAATGTAAATTAAAATTTTTTAAAAGTCCCTCTACATAAAAATGTGCTATCTTTAATATCTAGAAAATGTATGTTAAGATTATGTTGAGTCATTGATGTTAAAAAAGAAGTAGTGACTATTTTGGTTGATTAAAAGGAAAATACTCCAAGAAAGGTCACACATTTAGAACTTTGTTTTCATTTACATTTAGTCTAAAATTTATCATATCCTCTCCCTTCTTAACAGCTAGATGAGATGAGGCCACTAAGGAAGGAAGACTGGAGAAAGCTGAAAGAATGATAATTTTATAATATGTAATTTTAGGAGTTCTCAAATAAAAGGTATTTGAGGGTCTGCTTCCAAGAGCAGCCTGGACTCCTTGGCACCTGAGCAGTTTAGAGACACTGAGTATGCAGAGTAAATAAAGTATGCAAAATAAATAAACTATGCAAAGTAAGCCAAAGGGAAATTTCACAATTTTATCAATGATAATCCCCGGATATAGCTTATACCTTTGTTCTATCCTTGCCTTCTCTGTACTGCCTGTACCGCTATCACTATCCAATGGCTTACAGAATGCTTGATCCACAGGCAAGGGACCATGAGAACATCTGTCCACTGTACAGTAAAGGAAGTGCAGAAGTAAGTTCATGACCATGGGATCCTCTGGGTGTATATTTTTAGAAAGGAAAGGAATTGTAAATCTAATTAAAATTCTTGATCAACAAAGGGTGTTAAGAGTAGAATTTAGAATGCATCATCCTATATGGCTGTCTGAGAAACAACTTGTACAAATACTTGTACGGATATGTGATTTCCTTTCTTTTGGGTAAACACCTACAAATGCAATTGTATCTTTGGTGTTATATAAAAACTATATAAAAAGCACCAAACTGTTTCCCAAAGGGATTGCACAATGATATAAAAAACTTCCAGATTGTTTTCCAAAGGTGTTGCACAATTTTACACTCCCACCAAAAATATATGAGTTCCAGGTACTCCATATACCAAAGGAAATCTTTTGGTAATGTCAGTGTAGTTAATTTTAACCATTCTAGTGAATGTATACTGTCATCTCACTAAGGTTCAAATATGCATTTTCCTAATGACCAATTAATGACATTGAGCATCTTTTTATATGCTTGTTGTGCTTTATATAACTCCTTTTGTAAAATGTATAAATCTTTTGCCCATATTTAAATACATTGTTTGTCTTCATATCATTGAAATATAGGAGTTCATTATATGTTTTGTATACCAATACTTGGTCAAATATATGTATTACAAAATTTGCCTTTTCATTTTCTTTACAGTGTCTTTAGAACAGAAATTCTTTAATTTTGCTGATGGCTAATTTACCAACATTTTTCTTTTAAAATTTATGCTTCTTGTGTCCCTTTAAGAAATCTTTGTCTAACCTTAACTATGAATACTTTTCCTATATTTTATTTTAAAAGTTTTATGGGTTAGCTTTTGCCTTGTTCTAGTTGTCTATTGCTGCATAACAAAATATACCACAGTTTAGTGGCTTAAAACAACAACCACCTTTATTTGGCTTATGAATTTGCAATTTTAGCTGGGCATGGAGAGCACTGCTTGTCTCTGCTCCACTCAATGTCAGTTGGGGCAGCTGGAAGTCTGGGGGCTGAAACCACCTGAAGGTTCATTCACTCATATGTCTGGTGGTTGATATTGTCTATCAGCTGGGATCATAGCTGGGTTGTTGGGCAGACCACTTGTATGTGGCCTGCCATGTGGTTTTCCTACAATATGGTGACTGAGTTCAAACAACATCTTGAGAGAAAGAGCCAGAAAGTAGATGTCATACCTCTTATGACCTAGCCTTAAAAGTAACGGCATCACCTATAGTCTCTTCTAAGCCCAGCTAAGGCTGGTCATATTCAAGACTGGCCCATATTCACAAAGATTTTCCATTTTTAAAGGAGGTTAAAAAAAAGAAAGGAGGTTAAATCTGCAGATTAAAACTACTACATACTTCTAGTATATGATCCATTTTTGAGTAACTTTTGAGTAGGGTATGAGGTAAGAACTACAATTAATTATTTTTCCAAAAGATATACTCAGTTTCATCATTAATGTTAGCATCATTAGTTGAAAGAACTATTGTTTTCCTGTTTGAATTATATTAGAATCTTTAACAAAAATAAAATAAACATGTATTGGAAGGTCTCTTTTTAGAATAACTCTTCTCTTCTTTTGATCTACATGAATATCCTAACACTATACCACTCTTTCTTAACAACTACAACTTTATAGTAAGTCTTGAAATCAAAGAGTGTGTCTCCCAACTTTGTCTTTCATTTTCAAAATTGTCTTGGCTATTCTAGTTCTTTTATATTTGCACATAAATATTAGAATCATATTGTCAATTTCCATTTTTAAAAGTCCCTCTGGAATTTTGGTCAGATCTGCATAAAATCTATAGATCGATTTGAAGACAATTAACATTTTAACAATGTTGAGCCTTCTAATCCATGAACATGGTATATTGCAACATATATTTAGGTATTTCTCTAAGAATTTTTTGCATATAATATTGGTATACAGGTCTTACACATATGCTGTTATATTTATCCTTAAGTGTGTTATATTTTAGATGCTTTTTTAAGTGGTAATTTTAAAATTTCATTTTCCATTTGTTCATTACTAATATATAAAAATATACTGTTTGGATTTTTAGAATTTCAACCTTATGTTCTGCCACTCTGCTAAATGTGCCTAACAGTTTTAGTAGCTTTTTTGTAGATTCCTTTGGGTTAGGTATGTAATCGTCCTTTCCAACCTGTATGCCTTTTCCTTCTTTAGCCTGCTTTATTACAGGCCATGGTGCTGTGTTTAATAGAAGTCTTGAGAGCAAACCTACTTGCCACTTTCTGATCTTAGGGGAAAACATTCAGTCTTTTACTAATAAGTATGACGTTAGCTTTAAGTTTTTCATAGATACCTTTTCTTTTAGGCTGAGAAAGTTCTTTTCTATTCTTAATTTGCTGAAAATTTTTAACATAAATGGGTATTGAGTTTTCTCAAATATGTTTCCAAGCAGTATTTATTGATACAGTTATATGACTTGCTCCTCAATGCTCTTAATACAGTGAATTATGTTGATTGATTTTCATGGGCTAATAAACCTTAGATTCTTGGAATAAATCTCACATGATCATGATTCATTGTCCTCTTGTTATGTTACAAGGTATGATTTGCTTTTATTAAGAATATTTACATCTAAATTCAGAAGGGATATTTGTCTGAAGTTTTCTGTGCTTTTAATATCTGGTTTTTGACACAGAGTAATGCTAAACTCATAAAATGAGTTAGGAAGTGTTCCTGACTCCTCCATTTCCTAAAACAGTATATGTAGGGTTTGTACAATTTCTTCCTAAATATATGGTAGAATTGGCCAGTGAAGCCATCTTCTCTGGAGTTTGTGTGTGTGTGTGTGTGTGTTGGAAACTTTTGAATTATGAATTCAATTTTTGAGATAGGTATAGATTTATAAATGTTTCACAAATGTCAATGTCAAGGTCCAGTTGGTTGAAGTCTTCTACATACTAATATTCTGTCTACTTCTTCAATTAATTACTGAGAAAGAAGTATGAAAAACTGCAACTTAAATTGTGTATTTGTCTATTTCTGCTTGCAGTTCTATCAATTTTTGCCTTATGTTATTAGTACATAAATATTTGAGATTTTCATGTTCTTTTGATTAATTTGCCTCTTTATTATCATGAAATTATCCCCTATAAAACATTTTCATGATTTAGGTGGTAGTTGAAATGAAGGTTTGGAATAATATGTGAGGGCAGGAGAGGAAGGTATAGAATGAGAAAAGACAAAGAAAGGTTAGCCACAGAACCCTGGGGAACACCAACATTTAAGGAGTTGTAAAAGAAAAGGAGCCCATGACAGAGACTAAAATGAAGCCAAGAGAAAACTTGAAGAAGTGGTGCTACAGAAAAAAATGCAAAGGGAATTTTAAGAGCATGTTTAATAGTGTCAAATGTTTCAGTCACTATTCAAGATGATGTCTGAAAATTGACAATAGAAGATAGTATTGGGGAGGTTATCAATAACCCTAGCAAGAACATTGCAATAATGAGTTAGACTTATATTGGATATGAAAGGAAAGAAAGAGAGGTCAATTATCTTGAAAATTTATTGAGAAGAGGGTTATAGGATGAGAGAGATTTGATCATGTTAGTGTACTGAGATGAAAAGAGAATTTGAATGTACAGGAGAGAGACGGGATTATGATCTCAGTGAGAAAAGAATAAATCTCGCACTTATAAGTTGATTGGAACAAGAAATATAGTATAATGTCAGTTATAAATTGACAAAATTCATAAAAATAACATTTTGTTACTCTTAATAAACATCCATTAGGATCATTTCTACATATCTTATGGCATTGTTTAATTTTATTTCCCCCTAATTTTCTTTGCAGAAAAAATACTAACTACTTTTGACACATCTGGCTTATCACAGGGGCACTCATGATTTAACAACTCTTTTCCTTTGGTTTCATCAGTTTCCTCTTTGTGCAGTGTTATGCCTCACCACACAAGAATGTCATGTTTTCCCATTATGTTAGTATATACAAGATGAAGAAAATATGTTTTCCAAGTAACATTCCAAACATAAAGTACATATTTTCCATCACTTCTAGTTTGGAACACAATAGTTTTTTTTCTGGTTTCTAACATGACATAAACTAAATCTAAAACTTGAAGAACTCCATAATTGCAACAATTTATAAAATGCTATTGGTAAAAATCTAAGGAACAACAAACCATGCATTTTTCTTAGGCACATATCAACATGTAGTTTTCATATATGTTACATATTCTTAAAAGGTCTTAATGATGTATCTGATTATTCAGAGTAGTGGAGGCATTCTTTGCTGGTTACTAAAATATTGCTCTATCAGGGTTCTTAACCATTTTCAGTCACAGATAAGCTTAAGAACCTGATGGAAATTATGTTCCATATGTCTAGAAGAAACGCATAAACCTATGCCTATATGCATGTATAATTTTGCTTGCCTTTTTAGATATTTTTTTAAAAACACCTGATTTAAAGGAATATAAGCTTTTTGGACATTGGGGTTAATGTCAAAGGAAAAATAAAAAGCATAACATTGGCAGCATAAAACCATGGTTTAAAAGCATAAGTTTTGGAGTCAGATTTGGATTCAAGTCTTGACCCAGAATTTTGTAGCTGGGTGTTCTTGGCCAAGTTACTTAACAACTCTTAGCTTAAGTGTACTCTTATGTAAAATGGGGTTGGAGCAAGGACTAAATTAGACAAAAAGTAAAGCACATGGCAGGTACTTTACTTATTATATAATATAGTATAAAATGATCAATGTTTGTTTTAAATATCAGGGAAACAACTTCTATTGAATGGTTCTCAAAGGCATGGTAATTTTTCATTTAGATTTTGCTGTTCATGTTCAAATCTGTAAGGCTTGGATTAAGAATCTCACAGAAACTGCTGTGTTGAATATACCCTCTCAGGTAGAGCCCAGCTCTTGTGGGGGTGATCTTCTAGGGGTCTCTCAGTCACCAAGTGACAGGATACCATGTATCAGTGGGCATAAATAATTCTCTTTAGTATTTGCAATATCCCATAAGGTGATGCGTGTTTTACAAGGTCGTTCTCAATATTAGTCAATCAAATAATAGCTAGACTAAAAAGATGTTTAACATTGCCAGAAAAAATATATACATATATTTCACAAACAAGAAGGATAATTGTGATAATTTTATCAAATGACTCGAGTCATCCTCACGTTTCAATCATCAAAGGTAATGCTCTTGGCATATAATTATATATATATAAAAGTAGTTCTAGATTTTAAAATGTATTATAAGGATGCAAGGATAATATTGGCCATGAAGACAGTTCATTTGGCTGATGTTGACATATTTGGCCCCTAAAACGGTGCTCTCCCAAAAAGTCCTGTAGCCTCAGGCACAGCCTCACTAAAGGGTGAGGCTTTAATTCGAATTTCCTTGTCTCCTCTCTTATTTCAACCAACAAGCAGTATCCTAAGGCTGTATGCTGACCTTGGAACATAAGTCTAGACAGAACACTAAAAACTGCCTTTAAAAAGTGCCATGAACAGTATCCAAAATATCATCCCTTGAACGGGTTGGACAAGTTATTACGCCAAAATCCTTCTATGTGTAGTTGCACCCAAAGCAGGTGCTTCTATGGAAAATATATCCAAGAGCATTTCTGTCTCATTTTACTTTGAGCAAAGCCAGTTTTTAATTTAAAAAGTACATGCCTCTGAGATGTTTTCCTGACATAATAATCCAAGTAACTTCTGACTGAGACTAAGGGAAGGTATCTTTCTCTGAGAAGCCTTATCATAGAGTAAGAGCTTTTAAAGTGTTTTGGGAAAGCTCTACTCTTCTGAAATTGAATTTTGTTCAGGATATTGAGATTTTAAGGGCATTTTGCCTCCGTGCCAATTTTATTATACCACTATTTTTTATTTAAATTACAGATTTTTTTTTTGTCTCTTTCTCTGTGAGAGGCTGGCACCAGATCACCTCCTGAGTAGAGCAGACATTCCAAAGGATGTCCTGCCAACAATAATGGAAAGCTGGATACAACTGAATGTATAAAATGGTACCTGAGATGCTTAGAAAACTGTAAAGTTTAATGCTGCACATCCACAGCAGATGCCAACTACTACAGCCTCTGGTTCTACAGGAAAAGTATGTGCATAGAGTGTGTGTGTATATGTGGATACACTCTAAATTCATGCCTTTTTTTTCCTGCTCATGAATCTCTAGACATCTGTCTTTTAAAATGTCTTGTTTATAGGGTCAACAATTTCTGTCTAATGAGATGTGCCAAAAAGACCTTTAATCACTCACAGACTCACAAGGAAAATGACAACGTGTCCCAAATAAAAAAATTGAGCAGTAATTATTTCTAAAATCTCTTAAATGTTCTCCAATAACTTTTGCCAAACATAGTTTTAAATACCTACTGAACCTTTCTTCCCCTTAGGAGTTCTATACTCATTTGAAATAAATAGTATATCATTGATGTTTTCTGAAGTCTCAAAATGTTAAGCTGCCTTTTTAAAATTCTGAATTGTGTAGAAAAATATTGAGAACCTGTGTCCTTAATTTAAATGAATGGCATCATACATTCATCAAACACTCAACCACCATAAGTAACTTTGGGAATACTGAGAACACGTGATTCAGGAGATGAAGCAAAATCCTATTTTCCCAGGAAATCTCTGTTTCACAAGGGAAGACACATATCCTTTCTGAAAGCCTTCTAACACACTTTCAAAGGTGATTCTTTTATTCAATCTTGAGATAAATCACATACTATGGTGAAGAATAACTTTAAAAATAAAAAAATTAGGGGATGGGTAAATTCTCACCTAACGGGTACAATGAACACTATCTGGGGGATGGACACACTTATAACCTAGACTCAAACGGTACAAAAGCAATTTATGCAACCAAAATGTTTGTACCTCCCTAATATTCTGAAATTGAAAAAAAATTAACCCCCCCAAAATTTAAAAAATTTAAAAATTAAATATTAAAAATGTAAATTACTAAAGATTTGAAGACAAACATATTTATGTAATTTTATAAGAAAAGGAGAGTTCATAGGGACATACTATGCCATAAAATTTTTTTGTAAAGAAACAAGAATGTGAATTGATATTGCACTTTAGGGAAGCTATCCTTCTTAAATGAGACTTTGAACTGGGGACAAAGACCCGGATACTGAAGGACCCACCATAGTGTAGCTGATTTAAAGCAACGTGGTTTTAAACGGTCACAATATATTATTTTCGGTAAGTACACTTCTGGAATGTTTCAGTTTGGATTAAGCATCCTGAAACATGGATTTAATTAAAGGAGCCCTTCAGATAATTATGGGACTGATTTTCAAAGGCGTGCTAGATGATTCAGATTCCTAGCAACATTCTGAGCTGCATCATTTAAAGCCCTGTTCGGAAGGGCTATCCCCTGAGAATTTACCATTTTCCAAGAACTAAAGAAATTTCCTGGCTGAATATCTAGAAGTAAAAATTTGAGATCTGCAGCATCTTTATCTTAAATACTATCAATTTTGAGTGACATTTAGGGGCCTCTTACGAAGGTCTCAAAAGATTGGGCTGGGATTTATCAGGATAAGACGAGATATTATTGTCCAAAACCCAGCTAAGAATTCTGGGACCCCTCCCAAAATTCTGATCAGTGAAAAGACCCCTATGGGCACTCAACACACCACCATATCTCTGCTCAAGGATAAATAAAAACAGTGGCCTTCAAAATGGAAATTTATACACCCACAGGAATTGGCAAAACACATCATCCAGGTGTGGAAAGAAAATATTACTATCTATATTTACTTAATAACTCATTTTTAAAACTTTTATGTATACATATAGAATGCATCTAATATATTAGAATAGTAGGATATATTGTATAATGCATAAATAAACAGGTATACAGGCAGTCCCCCGGTTACAGATGACCTGAGTTATGGTGTTCCGTGCTTATGAATGGGCTCCCAAGGTTCCCCATAAAGATAATTTATAATTAAATAAATAAATTAATAATTCTGGAACTAGGTCCTTCTGTGCATGTAAATAAACTTGCATGGCATAAGCGGTTCATTTGGTGCAGCACCTTTATGCTAGCGGCTAGTCTCATAGATAGATGGAGAAGCAGCTGATGGAAACACAAGAACAGGAAGAATCAGAAGATCCAGAGCCAAGAAAGTTTACAACAAAAGAATTAGCTGAAGTCTGTAATCTCATTGAAGCAGGATTTGCTAAGCTTGAGGAGTAAGATCCTAACATTGAGCAGTTTGCAAAGGTTTACCACGCAGTGAGAACATCAGCTGCTACAAGGCCATTTATGATAAGAAAAAAGAAACAGGCTGTGCAAATAACCCCAGATACCTTTTACAAGAAATTAACTTCAGTGCTAAGCTCCCCTCCTCCAGCAACAGAATCAAATCCTGATTCCCCAGCACCTACTCCATCTTCTCCAGCACCATCTCCATTGTCATCTTCTGATTAATGTTAGCCTATCTTCTTACCTCAAAAATGCCCCTTCCAGTAAGCAAGAGATTGATGCAACATTAGGTGAGTGTTAACCTTTAATATTCCTTTTTGAAATTTCTCCTATCTCCTATCTAAACTTTTTGTATGAGTTCATTACGTTTTGTTTGAATTAAAAGAAAAAGCACAATAGTTTCTGTAACTTATTATTACAGTACAGGGGTATTATAATTATTATTATTACACTGTATTATTATTACCACATTTGAGCCATTATAGTATTGTTATTATTATTATTATCATCATACATGTGCTGTTCATCAGGGATCCAAGTTACATACAAATCCGACCTAAAGACGTTCTCAGGAACATATCTTGTCCATAACCTGGGGTTGACTGTACTTCTTTGTAGACACATGATCAACAATGTTTGGATATCATAATGGATATCCCACATTCTGAAACAGTCTCACATTCTGGGACCACTCAGCCTTCTCAGAATGGTGTGTAGGGTCAGTGGACCTGCTGTACCTTGACAGCAAGCTGTGGAGGTCAGCTGTTGCATTATTCAAGACAAATCTGGTGGCCTGTGAATTCATTCACTCATTCAACAAATATTCACCAAGCACAATGGAAATTTGGGGAAGAATGTTTGAACAAAGGAGACACAGAGCTATGTTCGTGGAACTTATATTCTAACGGGAGAAAAAAAATAAACAAGCAAGAAAATGAGGAAAATGTAAATCCAGGCAACATCACATATCCCTGATGTGAGAAGAAGACATTACTTATGTGATATTCCTGCCAAAAATGTTTGAATGGACTCTAATCATGAGGCACTAATTAAGTACATTGAAATTCACAGACATTCTACAAAGTTGTTAATAACATGACAACCAAAAAAATCCAGGGAATTAGATTAAAGGTGACTACAGAGATGTAATAAAATGCAATGTGTGATCCTTGATAGGATCTTGGATTGGAAATAAAAAAGCTATAAATAACATTATTGGAACAATTGAGTAATTTAAATGTGGACTGGATATTAGAAAATAGAATTGAATCAATACAATTTTTCCTGATGCGATGATTTTATTGTGATAATTTAAAAGAATGATCTCATTCTTGGGAAATACACACTGAAGTAGATAAAACCAGGCGAATGGGTTAAGGTATTCATTAACTATTCATGCTGCTTTTCTATAAGCTTGAACATTTTATACATGAAAACTTGTAGAGTAATAGACAAAAGCTGTGTGTGCACGTGTGTGTGTGTGTGTGTGTGTGTGTGTGTGTGTAGCAGTGTAAGGGGGCAAAGAGCAATGAGGGTGGAGGCAGGAGTATTGTTTCATGTTGGTGATGAGAGATCCTTTTTAATCTGTTGACATTCGAGCAGGGGTGTAGTAGCAGAAAGAAATGGGGGAGCAGACCGTGCAGCTATCTGGGAGACACGGGTTTCAAGCAGCACACCTGCCATATTTGAAGAACAGAAAAGATAAAATGAGACTGAAGCAAAGTGAACAGGAGGGATGATGGAAGGAGATGAGGTCAGATGAGCAGCTTGGAGTAAGGTCATTGTTGAGCATGACGAGAACATTGGAATTCATTGGAACATTGGAATTGCTGGTACGTAGAAGTAAAATTGATTTTTGTATATTAATCTTATATCCTGCAAACTCATTTCTTTTAAAACACTGAATAATATTTCATTGTGTGGATATATCAAAGTTAATCCATTCACCTACTGAAGGACATCTTAGTTGCTTCCAAGTTTTGGCAATTATGAATAAAGCTGTTGTAAAAATCCATGTGTAGGTTTGTGGTATGGACATAGTTTCCAGCTCATTTGGGTGAATACCAAAGAGCAGGATTGCAGGATTGCATGGTAAGAGTATATTTAATTTTGTAAAAATTTTCATACTGTCTTCCAAAGTGGCCGTACCATTTTGTATTCTACTAGCAATGAATGAAAGTTCCTGTTGCTCCACATTCTTGCCAGCATTTGGTTTTACCATTATATCATTCACTGGTTTTACTGACTTCAGCATTTGGTGTTGTCAGTGTTTTTAATTTCAGTTCTTCTAATAGGTGTGTAATAGAAATTACTTTTTTATCCTCTTTAAACACACACACACACATGAATTCAAAGTCAAGGATGAAGTATCAAGTCATCACTTTTTGTACTCAACATGCAATTTTTTCAATAGAGGAATTTATGCTAAGCTTGAATCCCACCACATTGCACAAGACAGGAACACTGTAAGATGCTCCATTTTCATGAACATAAGTGATAGATTATGCCAGAGTTGCAGATTTGACCAACATTCACATCTGATAAGAGCAGTAAGACACAAATAATATACATAGTCTGAATAAAGTGCCATTGTGCACATGTTGTTTAAATAGGTTCCTTATATTTTTAAGATTCTAAGAGAAGATCTTATAAATGTATGGCATCTTCAATAAAGATCTTTGACTAAAGACATGACTTACAAAACTATAAAAAGCATTTTTCTTGAATTTTAAATGCAGAAAAGGACCTCACAGTTTATTTGGACCAAATCTCTCATTTTCCACCAGGGGCAGCTGAAGCCCAGAAATGTTAAGTAATTTACACAGCTCGTGTTTTGGATCATTTGTGGTAGGACAGCCACAAGAACCCTACTCCATACCCTTTCCATTATACCATTGTGCCCCTTGAAATTGGCTGTGAATAGTGTCCTTTCAGCCTTACCTAAGCATTGCAACTCACCTGTAGTCTCCTATTCTGCTCTGTAAAACCTCTATCTCCTTTTGAAATGATAAATCTTCTACTTATAACATTAAAATTGATAACAGTGATGATAATTCTAAAATCATGACGATTCACAGAATATTTTCACAACTTGAGATTAGTTTTCCTTAAATTTCAAAGCCAATAATCTGTATATCTGATTCATTTAAGATTTTCATATCCCTCTTTTTCTGTCATCTTCTTTTCTTAAAAAGCTGTAACCCGCCTGCCCTACAGTGAGCCCTGGCTTCTTTTCTATGCTTTCTCTCCATTTAGGGGTCTCTTCCTTCCCTAGAGGACTCTCTTTTAGGTTCATGAAATCTCATATTCTGTTGGTCTCTTGGACATCTACCTTTTATGTTATTTTTCTTTTGGGGACTTGTATACTTCACTGTCTCTGTGCAAATCCTGAGATTCTGATCTACTAAGAGATAATGGTGCATAGTAGATTCTTCACCTAGTAATATAAAAAAGCTCTTCCATGTCAGCTATAAAATAATAAGAAATTATAGCAGCAAGAATAGCAGCAGTAATTTGTTTTCTGATTTCCTAAATTAAGAAAAATATCATCTGAACAAACATAAGAAACATAACATGATAAAACATCCATTAATCAAAGATGTAATTAATGTGTTCAAATATGAGGTTGCTGAAGTATTAGGACTTATCACTAGAAAAATACACAGGGACTGCCATGAATATCCTCTGGGAAAATTAAAAATGATAAATAAATAAGGAGCCTGCAAGTAACTGTGACTGAGAAGATGCAGATGTTTCATAGAAATAAAACATTGCCTTAATGTTGCTATGACTGTATTTATATTAACACATATTAAGTGTACACAATGACAGATTATCCCAAGACACTAGTAGAAAAAATGTTATCATTACAAGGTAGTTATAATAGCTAGGTTCTACCTTAACGTCTAATTGAAATATCAGACATGATACATGTTCAGAAGATGTAATTATAGTATAATCATACCAAAAAGGGGACCCAAACATAAGAAAAAGTATGATGCTACTGGAGATAGAGGATAGGATTTATGAAGCTATGGAGGAAAGTTGGATTAGAAATAGAAAATTAACAAGTTCTCTTAGACATTACTGGTTGATATATTTAATTCAGTTATATTTTATTAATTTAGTCTATTTAGACTAGTCACACTATTATTTTCTTTACATAAAATTTAATGAGTTCAATATTTGAACTTTTGAGAAAGTACCATGACAATTAAATTTTGAAGCTGTAAATAGATACTGTAAGTTTGTTCCTATGATAGACTCCAAATTATATATCACTTTTCTAAATGGTTTAATACACTTAATTATTCAACACCAGCATTTAATGCTCCACATATAGAGAGCAGTATTGGACAAACACAACTCATTCTTGTGATGAAATCTTAAAACAACCTTTTTTGTCCCCCACTGTCTGTTAATTTTATTAGGTAGGGCTAGATTTTCCCTGCCCTTAGAAGTAACAGTCTCAATACAGATAGCAAAATGTCCAGAACCATGCAATAGTTCACACTCTGAATTTATTTTAAAATTAAGGCATCTTCTACCCCATAGTGTAGTTCATGAATTCCTTGCTCAGATTGTAGAATATGATGATGTTTTTAGCTTCCCTCTGCTAAGGTCCCTTCATCCCTCAGTCTAGGGTGCCCTCTTAGACAGGACCTTTCCCATGTTATCTTTCATCTCTGCACCTGATTCACAGATAACCTGTATACATTCCCTAACCCAAAAAGATCTGAACAGGCCACTCAGTGAGGCCACTCTTATCTTGGTAATTTCTAACATGTAGCTTGCCATCTCTCATGCTAGAGATGTCAGACATGAGAGTAAGACCCCACACTTGGAGCGATCTCATTAAAACTTCCTTTCTACATGTGAGACTAAGAGGTAATGCAATCCTATCCCTATACCTTTGAGGGGAGACATGACTATTTACAGCACCCAGTGCTCTCTCTTAAGAAATTCTCATTGCATCCTCTCACTAAAGACCCTTTTCCCAAGCTTATTGTTAAGTTAGCACCTTCTCTCCAACAGATCACTCTAAAGAAATTCTACCCATATCCCCTCTGAACCCTATACATACTGATCCTTTCATTCTACGGATGTGGATGAAGGGTCTAATAGCACTGTATCTAGTTTTCTGCTCTCTCTAAGTACGTACATTTGTACTGCCACTTCACTTTGCAGTGTCATATTATTGTTCTCAGCACCTCAGTGTAAACTACCAACTCCTTTGTTAGTAGTGCCAATTACCAGTAATTCCACACACCAAGATTAAATAGTAAAAACCCAAGTAATGATGGTGAAAATAGTTCAAGAAATGTATACAATTCTTAGAACCTGACTTAGCTGTCACCTGAGTCATTTAATGTTTACAAATTGAAAGACCTAACTTTCATATAGCCACTGGATGATTGCATAGCCATTTTGGTATCAAAACTGGATCCAACAGAATTTTGGAAAAACATACCCAAGTCTTTACTAAATACATGCAAGTAGAAGATGCAGAATGACCCACTGAATAATCTCCATCTGGGCCCCATTATCCCTTACACATAGCCAGGATGAAATCAGTAGGAGTTCCTCATATTTATATCCAAATGACCAGCATGTTCAGATAATCAGTCTGCCCATGGCAGTCTTGGATTATAGTACAAATTATCAAGACCAGCAGTTAGATTTATCAGTGTTTTAGGCCCATTGGTGGTCAAGTTATTATTATATCTATGTTAATTTATGTGTCTCATCCAGCCAGCATGGGTGTTGTAGACGGTGAGCCTAAAGTAGTTAGTATGTCTAGACTCTCGGTCTGTCAGAACAGGTACTGTTGAAGAGCTGGTTCAGGTGTTGGTTATATATTTTATCTTTTATATAAATTCTTATAGATCTGAAAGATGTTCTATGCCTCAGCTGGGAATACCTAAAGGTGGCTGTAGCTGGGTAGGAAGAATGGAGAGGGGTATTCACTGGCTCTTGCCAAGACTTGGGTCCCTGCTGCCTTCTGGCATGGCCACTAGGCCCCTTAGAATGGTTAACTCCAGCCCCATTGGATGCATACTCCATACCCATACATGAATTCCCACCTCATTCACTACAGGCTCTACACCGCTTCCCCCCAACCCTCGCAAGCAAATTACTCCAGAGGTGGGACAAAGGTCTAGCCATAAGCGATACCTGCTCTCCCCTACATTGTCTGTGTGGCCTTGGGCAGGTCACTTTTGCTCTCTGGGCTTCAGTTTCCTCATCTTTAAAATTAGAACAATAATAATGCTTTTACCTCACAGGGTTCTTGTGAGGATTTAATGAGCTCATTCACGTAGAAGCTGTAAATCAGCGATCAACATGTTCAATGGATACTAGAGATTTTATTGACTCGAGGAACCACATGAACACTTTTTGCAACCAAACACGGCATACCTAAGATATATGTCATATATGCACATAATATGGTATATACATATGGATATAAATTTTACACATCGACAAATATTTAATTTACTTCACCACATGCTGTGAAATATTTTACTGCATAAAATTATAGAATGAGGTTTCAAGAATGCATGTAATGGTGAAAATATTTAACTCATAACCCTAAGGTAATCATCTCTGAAATATTCATTTATATATTGAAATTTGATATAAAGTACTCACTTCTATTAAATTACAGAGAGGGATAAGTTTAATGTCAGGCTCAGGAGCAAATCTTTGCCAAGACCTATTAAGTAAGTCTCCAACTCACAAAAATGCCTTCTCCACATTTGTCAGGTAAAGGAGAGAAGGGAAGAAGGAATTTCTTTCTTTCTTTTGTACACCTCCAAGGATTATGTCAGTGAAATTAGGTCCTAGTCCTAACTCTGCCACTGCCTTGTGTGCAGCAATAAAAAGATTTAATATCTTTGGGCCTCAATTTTCACATGCTTCAGTGAAGAGGTTGGTAATTGCATGCTTTGTGCTTCAGTGACCAGAAAGCCCTGTCTCAACTATCTTAAACAATCCTGAGACATAGTATCTCAAGATTGAGTCCTCCACGAGTTGAACAAGTTACATGCACAGTAACCCAGGATCATTGCACTGCTCCTCGGCAATTCTCTTGGCCCTAGGCTTGTCCATGTGCAGGCTTCAGCCTAGTTGGCTTCTCTCATGATCACAAGATAAGGGTTATTGGGCCACATATCTCTTATAAACATGATAAGATCTAGTAGAAGAAGGGGTGCTTTCTATGAACAGGAAAACCTTTCCCTGAATCACATCAGCAGTCTTCCTTCAGGTCTCATTGGCTAGGATATAGTTACGTGCCCATTTACAAAAGCAGTCACTGCCAAAAAGAATGTTCTCATAACTGGGTGAAATAAGATTTACTTGATTCATGTTGGGAAGAGTTCAATAATTGATAAAACTTACGTTTTTGTCAAGAAGTCTTTGGAGCAGGCAACCAAGAGTGTTTGCTATCATCACTTAGGTCTCTTTCAGTTTTAAAAGAATGGGTCTAAGGTTTTTTTGTCATTGCCTGATTAAAAAGGCCACGCTAAGTGATAATTTAATGCAACACTGAAATAACTGGCTTTAAAAAGGCAAATAACAATTATATATAAATCATGGGGCAGGCAAACAAGATTCATATTCTAAAGAGATTCAAATATTCTGAAAACGTTATGTGTTGTTTTGGAATGGCTCAACTGATAGGGCAAAGGGAGATAACCAATTTTACTTTCATTATTTGCATTTCCTTTGGGATAATAAAACATGCCAGTCTTTCCTAAGAAGACACCAAATGAAGGCTGAGAGAAGCAAATTGCGTCCTGACTACCAAGCAAGAAGTCAGTCCGAACCAAGAAGTAGATCAGCAATTCTTAAATAACTGGAAATGCAACAATCAACTATAATAATCAGAAAAACAATCTTATGAAAATTTGATTCTTAAATTAATATTTTTTCCCATTTATAGTTATTCTCTTGTCCTTTGGAGAGTATAGGTAGATTTCTATTAGAAAAACCTTTTTAAAATTTTCCTTTCTTTTGCTTTGTTTTTGGCTTTGCCTTTCTTTCTTCCTTCCTTCCTTCCTTCCTTTCTTTTTCTTTCCTTCCTTTCTTCCTTCTTTTCTTCCTGCCTTCCTTCCTTCTTTCTTTCTCTTCCCCTCTCTCTCTCTCTCTCTCCCTCCACCCCTCCTTCTCTTAAGACCAGTAATATTATTTCTTAATTTGGGGCTAGTCAGTGGTGTTCTGAAGATGGCTCATTGTGGCTCACTAGTGCTAATCTTGCACATCCTTCCCAACTCCAAGTTCAGTAGCAATTGTTAATAACTTGAAATTGTTCACAATGGGATAATTTACACAACATAATTTGGCAAATGCTACAAATCAGGGCTTATTCTTTTTCTTTTTTTTTTCCAGAAAGCCAATTCACTGGCACACCACCAGAGGCAGAGGCAGCACATCAGAGTGACTAAGAGCAAAGATGCTGGAGCCATACTACATTAGATCAAATACAATCATCCCTTGATATCCATGGGGGATTGGTTCCAGGACCCCCTAGGATACCAAAATTCATGGATGCTCAGGTCCCTTATGTAAAATGTAGTACCTACATATAACCTAGGCACATCCTCCCATATACTTTAAATCAACTCTAGATTATTTTAATATCTGATGCAATGTAAATGCTATGTAAGTAGTTGTTATACTATATTGTTTAGGGAATGACAGGAAAAAAAGTCTGTACATGTTCAGTATGGGCACAACCATTCATTTTATTTTCAACTATTTTCAATCTATGGTTGGTCAAATCTATGGATGTGGAACCCATGAATACAGAGGGCTAACTGTATTGTCTTTCCCATTTAATCTGTCTGACCATCAGTTTTCTCTTCTGTAAGATAGTGATAATCATACATATTCCATAGGGTAAGAATAGAATGGGACAATGCATTTTGCCAATGTCATTATTGGTGGTAAATATGGCCACAAATTCTTTGGATTAAAAGGTGGTATCTGTGCCCCCTCCCCTAGAATGGGTGTGGCTTTGTGATTACAGTGGAATCTGATGGCAGGGATGGTCTTCCAGTTTCCAGGCCCAGGCCTTCAAGAAACTAGTAGCTTGAAGTCTGGTAAGTTGTTGCCTTGCAATTTGTTGTTTTTGCTTAAGGAGGTTTTGGCTACAGGGTATTCTGTGGTTCCATAGGAAGCATCAAATTATTTTTTCTAGATCTGTGAAAAATAATATTGGTATTTTAATAGGGATTGCATTGAATCTGTAGATAACTTTGGGTAGTATAGGCATTTTAACAATGTTGATTCTGCCAATCCATGAGCATGGTATGGTTTTCCATCTGTTCACGTCCTCTGCTATTTCCTTTCTCAGTGTTTCATAGTTCTCCCTGTAGAGGTCTTTCACCTCCTTAGTTAAATATGTTCCTAGGTATTTTATTTTCTTTGTTGCTATTGTGAAAGGTATTGAGTCTTTGATTTGGTTCTCAGTTTGACTGTTGTTGGCATATATGAATGCTACTGATTTGTGTACATTGATTTTGTAACCTGAGACTTTGCTGAATTTATTAATTCCAGTAGTCTCTTGATGGAATCTTTGGGGTTTTCTAGATATAAGATCGTATCAGCAGCAAAGAGTGATAATTTGACCTCTTCTGCCCCATTTGGACACCCTCAATTTCCTTCTCTTGTCTGGTTGCTCTGGCTAGGATTTCCAGCACTATGTTGAATAGAAGTGATGACAGGGGGCAACCTTGTCTAGTTCCAGTTCTAAGCAGGAATGCTTTCAATTTTTCCCCATTCAGTATGACGTTGGCTGTGGGTTTGTTGTATATGGCTTTTATCATTTTGAGATAAGTCCCACCTATGCCTTTTTTTGTTAAGTGTTCTTATCATAAAAGGGTGTTGAATTTTGTCAAATGCTTTTTCTGCATCTATTGAGAGGATCATATGGTCTTTGTTTTTACTTCTATTTATGTGGTGAATTACATTTACAGATTTGTGTATGTTGAACCATCCCTGCATCTCTGGGATGAAGCCCACTTGGTCATGATGGATTAACAAATTGGGAGGCATCAATTTGCCAGACTTCACACTATACTACAAGGCTATAGAAACCAAAACAGCATGATACTGGCACAAGAACAGAGACATAGACCAATGGAACAGGACTGAGATATAAAACCATCCTCATGTTGCCATCTGATCTTTTACAAAGCAGACAAAAACATACACTGGGGAAAAGGATCCCTATTCAACAAATGGTGCTGGGAAAATTGGATAGCCACATGTAAAAGATTGAAATAGGATCTGCACCTCTCACCTCTCACAAAAATCAACTCACGATGGACAACAGACTTAAACCTAAGGCATGAAACCATAGAATTCTAGAAGAAAATGTTGGAAAAACTCTTATAGACATCAGCCTAGGCAAAGAATTTATGAAGAAGACCCCAAAAGCAATCACAGCAACAGCAAAATAAATAAATGGGACCTGATCAAATTAAAAGGCTTCTGCACAGCCAAGGAAACTATCACTAGAATGAACATACAACCTACAGAATGGGAGAAAACATTTGCATGCTACGCATCTGATAAAGGGCTGATAACCAGAGTCTATACAGAACTTAGGAAAATCAACAAGAAAAAATCAAACAACCCCATTAAAAAGTGGCAAAGGACATGAACAGAAAGTTTTCAAAAGCAGACACAATAATGGCCAACAAACATATAAAAAATTGCTCAACTTCTTTAATCATCAGGGAAATGAAAGTCAAAATCACAATGAGATATCACTTAACCCAGTGAGATTGGCTTATATCAAAAAGTCCCAAAACATCAAATGTTGGCATGGATGTGGAAAAATATGAGCTCATACACTGCTGGTGGGACTGAAAACAGTACAACCTCCATGGAAAATAGTATGGCGATATGTCAAAGAACTAAAAGTAGAACTACCATTTGATCCAACAACCCCACTACTGGGTATTTACCCAAAGGAAAAAAAGACATTCTATAAAAAATGTACTAGAATGTTTACTGCAGCACAATTCACAATTGCAAAGATGTGGAATCAACCAAAGTGCCCGTCAGTTCATGAGTGGATTAACAAAATATGGTATATGTATACCATGGAATACTACTCAGCCACAAAAACAGATGGTCAACTACCTCTCGTATTATCCTGGATGGAGCTGGAGCCCATTCTTCTAAGTGAAGTATCACAAGAATGGAAAAACAAACACCACATGTACTCACCATTAAATTGGTACTAATTGATCAAAACTTGTGTGCACATATGGAAGTAACATTCATCAGGTGTCGGGCAGGTAGGAGGAGGGTGGAGGGGATGGGTAAACTACACCTAACATGTGTAATACATGCTGTCTGGGGAATGGGCACACTTATAGCTCTGACTTGTAGCTCTGGGTGGTGCAAAGGCAATTTATGTAACCAAAGCATTTGTACCCCCATATTCTGAAATAAAATATATTATATATATATATATATATATATATAAAAGAAATCCAAATTTAAAAAAAAGAGAATAGTAGCTTTCACTTTCTATCTCTTGGAAAGTTCTTTTTGGACTGTATTAGTTGGGGGTTTTCAGAGAAACAGATCCAATAGATCATAAATACAGATTTTTTTTTTTTGAGTAATTGGCTTACACAATTCTGGGGACTGACAAGTCTTAAATCTTCAGAGCAGACTGGCAGGCTAGAGACCTAGGGAAGAGTTGATGCTGCAGTGCAGTTTCAAGTCCAAAGGCAGTCTGGAGGTAGAATTCCTTCTTCCTCAAGCCTCGGTCTTTTCCTGTTAAGGCATTCAACTGATTGGATGAGGCCCACTCACATCATGGAGGATAATCCATACCAAAATCTACTGATTTAAATGTTAATCACATCTAACAAATACCTTCACAGCAACATTTAGAATGATGTTCAGCTATTCAAACATCTGGATACTATAGCCTAGCCAAGTTGAAACATAAAATTAACCATCACATAAAGTAATCATTTCAAGGTCAGAAGTCCAACTACATGCTGCAGAGACCAAATACAGAGGCCCTGAGACTACATGGAGATGGACAGGGGACCAGCTGAGATCAGTCTTCCAATATCCCTGCCAAGGTACCAGGCATATGAATGAAGCCATCTTGGATCCTTTAGTCCATCCCAGTTATCAGCTGAATACCCCCAGGTCAACCCAGTCAATACCATGTAGAGCTAAAAAATCGCCCAGCTGAGCCCTGCCTGAATTTCTGACATAAATCATGATATAGGCTGGGCGTAGTGGCTCACACCTGTAATCCTAGCACTTTGGGAGGCTGAGACAGGAATTGCTTGAGGCCAGGAGTTCAAGACCAGCCTGAGCAACAAAGTAAGACCCTGTCTCTACAAAAAATAGAAAAAAAAATTAGCTGAGCATTGTGACACGTGCTTGTAGTCCCAGCTACTCGGGGAGCTGAGGCAGGAGGATCTCTTGAGCCTAGGAGTTTGAAGTTGCAGTGAGCTATGATGATGCACTGCACTCTAGCCTGGGCAATAAAGTGCAACCTTGTCTCAAAAAAAAAAATCATGATATAATGAAAATGTTGATATTTAAACCACTAAGGTTTGGGATCAGTCTTTATGCAACAAGAGATAACTAAGCACTATCTATCTTTATTTAGACTAGGCTTTATTTATTAGATACTTATGCTATAATTAAGTTTATTTAGATGTCTAAGCCTCATTATGTGCTTAAGGTATGTTCCTTTCTAGGAGCAGGCAAGTCTGAATATGTCTAAGTTCATTTGCATGAAAAACCAAGGAGATTCCTGGAAACTAAATGATCCCAAAGAGAAACTAGAGGTTAGCAGATAATCCTGATCCACTTTAATCATGAGAATCCACAAGCTTTTGTAAAAGTGCTTGCTATCTATCTTTCTACCCAGCCACACATAAATTAGTGCCCTAATCCTTATGTATACACAGGTGAATTTGAGTACTATAGAGTAATATAATCAAAGCCTGAAGGAGTTATTTCAGTCAAATTTTCATAAGATATTGTACACAAGCATCTTATATATACACTTTGTTGCAGAGCATAGCCTTGGCACCCTCAAAGCCTCAGCGTATCAGAGGAATAGTGCCTAACAGGTAACAGCAGTCTTCAGAGAAGAAGTGGTCATACCTATCAGGAGTGGCAGAACTTAATAGAAGCCATGTCAGTGCCTACTGGCTTAACTGTGACTGCCTTGGTAGAATCAGGTGGAAAGGGTCAGGAAGAGAGGAATCAAACAGAAGATCCATGTAGTCAACACAGGAGAGCAGGTGTAACAACCTCCCAAGCACATTTGGAGTTAGAGAGAAAAGTTCCAGGGAGGAAAAAATTTCAGGGATCCTGCAAGTAGAGTGAGAACCATGAAAATGTGTCTGCACTCTCTTCACCCAGCTCCTCTTATCCTACCCTCTAGATTTACTAACCTTCAGCATTCCCTCTGTAAAACAGTCCTAATAATGCCTGTGTTATGCTGAACACTCATTGCTAGGAAGCCAATCTCTGCCATGGCCACAAAATTCAGCTGCTACCACACAAGTGGTTATCAAGAATCAGTCATTCTGCTACAAAATCTATTATATCTTTTACTGAAAAACTAATTTTTGTTAAATATTACGTAAACCAATAAAAATGTGTGTAAAAATTATTGTTTCTCTGAAACCTAGTTAAGTAATTTTTCAATAAAGACAAGTCACTATAAAAAGATATCATTGCTAGGCATGGTGGCTCATGCCTGTAATTCCAGCATTTTGAGAGGCCAAGGCAGGAGGATCACTTGAGGCTAAGAGCTAGAGACCAGCCCGGGCAACATAGCGAAAAACCTGTCTCTATTAAAAAAAACAAAAAGAAAAAGAAATTGGCCAGGCATGATGGCACGTGCCTGTAGTCCTACCTACTCAGGAGGCTGAGGCAGGAGGGTTGCTTGAGCCCAGGAGTTTGAGGCTGCTGTGAGCTATGATTACACCACTGCACTCCAGCCTGGACAACAGAGTGAGACCTCATCTCTAAACAAACAAGCAAGCAAAACTATTGTCAATTTGAGCATAAGTGACAAAATTGTTAAAGATTAGAACAAAAATGTACAAAGATTCTGCACTCAGTTTCCTTCACAACTCTCTCTAAATTCTTGTCACTTCATAAAGAAACCAAATCTGGAACTTACATTCTAGGGGAAAAAATGTCCTGATATCTTTAGGAGACACTTAAGATAAAGATTAAGAGACACCCTTCTCGCTTTCCTCTGATTGCCTCTGATAATCAAATGGCGTTCTATAAAGTGCTGTTTCATCTCTTTCTGTAAACCTCAAGTAGAGGGTGGATTTATGCTAATATTCCTTTGCACACAACTTACTATAAAATAAGATTACTTGTTCTTTGACTGCTATTGATTTAACTTATTTTACTGAGTTTCTCCTTCTCTTGAATAATTCTTGATATTGATTTAGACCTGGCATAGGATTTCTACATTTCTTAAAAAATCTGTCACCAGTGCAAATCCATATTTTAAAATTTTCATTGACTGTTAAGAACTAAGAATTTTTTACTGGTGTAAGTTTACCAGCTTTCACAATCTCATTTGGAAAGTGGAAGACTGACTTGCCCATTCTTGTGTAGAAACCTGGTTTCTTTAACTTTGATGTAAATTTACTAAGAAAATAAAATTCAAGATTTCAAAACTGCACATCATAGATTCTAATCTTCAGTTTTCAGTTGTATTAGGGTAAGTACAAATAAGCCCTCAAATAGCAGTGGCTTATATGTAAGTTTATTCTCATAAAAGGTCTAATTCTGAGTTCCTGGTCAGTGTCATTCAGGAATCAAAACTTTTCCCATCATGTGGCTCCATTATTCCTTAAGGCCTGGGAATGCCCTGCTGGATTTTCCACACACACCCAGCAAACTGATGTAGAGAATAAGCATGGGGAATGGTGAAGAAGAGTTTAAGGGAGCAGGCTTGAAAGAGGCATATGTCAATTTTGTCCACATTGCATTAGACAGTATTCAGTTGCCTGGCAACATCAAATTGTAAAGAACACTGGGATATGTAGTCCCGTTGTGTGTCCTGGAGGCAGAATGAATGAGCACATAGCAGCCTCTTCCTCATAAGTCCTCCACCACACATAACATTTCCAACACATAATGATAAACTTATTTTCTGTCCTAAAATGATGTTTAGGGGTAAACACGAGGATTGAAGAGAAAGATTTTCTTCCTTCCAAATTATAATGCCCTCCCTAACATAAAGAATCAACAACTAAGATGGACTTTTCCTGTAATGAGCTGTAATATATTCTGAATTATTGTTATCAATGAACAAGCTACTTTGTCACGTAATGTGCATGGTAAATTGCCTTCCATACATACATATGTAGTTTTGAAGAGTAGGTATTACCTCTATAGAAATTAAAGGAAATACTCAGAAAATATGACCTTTTACAGAAACAAGCCCTGAGTAAAGATGAGTTTTAAAAGCAAATTTTATCATTATTGCTGATTTTTAGTTGAAGAAATGTAGTTAGTTGATTAACGTGTTTGATTTTCTAAAACTAATGATAAGAAGATTTTAATTACACAGAAATAATTACAGATTACAGAAACTTAATCTGTGTTCATTTCAGACTTCAGAAGACTGTATGAAAACCAAATGTGATATAAGAATAATAGCATAATAATTGAAAATCTGGAGAATATAATTCATGGAGGTTTATCCCAAAGAAAACTAAGCTAGAATTACATAAATTAGAGCTCTAAAAACATTTTTGTTAATTTACAATTGGGAAATGAAATAACCAAATTTAATTTAGAGGAAATATTCAAAATGATTAATTTAAGATGTTTCACCAAAAAATTTTTTAGATGTCCCAAGGGAACATAACGTTCTTAAACTATAATTCAGAAAAACTTTAAACTACGACAGAAAATATCTCGGTTGTATATTTCTAATATTTTTAATTAACATCCAGAATAAAGACATTATATATCATATAGCTTTATTGGGCTCTCTTTGTAAGACACCACTTCTGCAGTCCCTTTAGGAGACAGACAATCTGCTTGTCTTTCTGTCTTCTTTGAATGACCTCCTGAGAAAAAAGAAAATGATGCCTCTTTGGCTGCATTTAAAAAATCATTTTCCAGTCAGCAGTGCTTAATTCTCCCCATCCATTTATTCAACCAAGCACAGGCCAAGAATATTCTGGCATATTTCAGAGCTAGAGGATTGAATGGGTGGTGTCTGAGAGTTTGTTTTTTGGAACAGTTATCATCACTGGTGGGATAATGATTTATTTGACCAGAGTGTCTGAGGAACAAATTGGAGAAGACTGAGAAGCATGACTGAGTGCAAGAAAAACAGGGTAGAGGTGAGATTTATGTTCAGCATCCTTGATCACTTCACTGTCATTAATTCCCCTTCTTTAAGCTCCTCGCTGTGAGGCTCAGCTTGGACGTAACCTCAGGCAGTGCACTACAATCTGGACCTTTTTTTCCTCTTTGTTCTTTCATCTTGAACTACATTTCCTTCAGCCTTTCTCATTATCCCAGATGACATTTTTTGATATAATCAATTAATCTTAGTAACATGTCAGTGCACATCAACGCCTTGATATGTTACTCCTTCCACATATCGTTAGTATTTTAATATAGAACTGTAGAATGTGAAAAGCTTTAATCTCTCTCGTGGCAACTGATAAAGAATTCTTAAGGCATAGCAATAGGAGGATACTCCACAGCCTTCAAATATAAACCATATCTGTACTCTGTATATGGCCTTCTCCTTCAATAATGGGCTATTATTTTTATTTCCTCCTTAATGTGTAATGAGATAATGGGTTTGTTGAAGAAAACAAGCTCCTATTAGATATTTATGTAATTTGTGTTATAAGAAGACTCTTATTGTTGTGTTTTTTTAGAATACTGTTATCCCTTTAAGGCGGTGGTCACGATCTCAGATGCCCGCAGGAACTAAATAGGTAAAATAAATGTGTGGATCTGGCAGTACATGCTCCCACCTAAAAATATTTAAATTCAACTGTCTTAAACTTCATGCTGGTTAAATTAAATGTGCTTGCATCCTCTGCTTTAAAGCCCTTAAGAACAAAGCCATACCTCTGTCATATGAGACAGGAGCCTTAACAGAAGGACAAAGTGATGTCTTGGGCTTTTCACTTTGGGCTGTAAGAATGGAGATGCCAAGAGAGGCAGAGGGTACCCTGCCTCTCCTGGTCTTGATGATAATGAAAGGTCAAGCTATCTAATCTGTAATTAGAGCAGAGCTGATCACCAAACAGTAATATGTCATGTTTTTAAAAATATGTCTATGTGTAAAGTTAGGACATGGTAATTTTCTTCCCTATAATTTAACCTATTTTAAGTGTTGCACAATAAGCAAATACTGCTTTTATAATCAGAAAACAATGAAGTCTTTTTTTTTACTAAGATTAATATGTTTACAAGATAACATGTACACTAATATGTTTACAAGACCATGTCCAAGTGGCAACCACAGGGACACGAGGAAGTTTCCTGAGAACTATGGGTGCCTCCATCTCCAGAAAGGATACAAAATGGAGCACCCTATATGAGGAGACTCAGAATCATGTACTTTGCACATCAAACTGTCTATACTGCTTATACCCTCTGTGCAGCTATAATAGAAGAGCCCTGGGAGGATAAAGTGTATGTATAAAAGTCAGCTGAGCCTGATTATCCTTCCAAAGTCATGCTGTGAGTTCAGGATTTATATTTTTCTAGGAAGGGAAGACAGTATTTCCTAAAACCTAGAATAAAATGAGTCATGAGATGCCCTCAAAGCCCTGATATTTTATTTTCTTTCACTGCCCCTAGATATTCTTTCACAAGAAAAGTGGGAGTCACAGGCTTAAACTTATACAAACCTTCAGAGATGAAGTAACTCCATCTTAAATAGGAAAAAAAAAAATCCTACAGAATTAGTTTATGTGAGAGCCAAAGAGATTTCCTTCTCTACCTTTGACTACTCTTTTCACCCATGGCCACTAATAAGCAAGAGAGGAGGGGAAGGAAACTCGGATGATTGATTGTACTAATTCATCCCTTGGCCAGAAGCAGTGACCTAAAGCTGCAGGTCCCTGATGACACTTTTCCTAACTGCTCAACAATTAACATATGCACATCTCCATCTGGCATTTAAGGCTATCCACAGGATGTCCCTGTGTTAATTTTCTATTAATGCATGGCAAATTACCACAAATTTAGTGTATTAAAACAACACCTATTTATTATATCACAGTTCTATAGGTCAGAAATTCAAGAGGGCTCAGATCCACTTCCAGGCACATTCAGATTGTTGGCAGAATTCATTTCCATGTGATTGTAGGACTAAGGTCCTGTTTCCTTGCTGAGTTGGCCAGGACTTGTTCCTAGTCTTTTAAGCTGCCCACATTCCTTGGTTGGTAGCCCTCCTTCATCAAAGCCAGCAATGGTGCATTGAATTCTTCTTGTGCTTGGATCTCTTTCACTCCTCCTTCTGCCTTCTTCTTCTGCCACCAGCCTTAGAAGATGCTCTGCTGTTAACAGCCCATGTTCTTACATTGAACACCCCTGGATAATTCAGGGTAACCTCTCAATTTTAAGACCAGCCAATTAGTAGCTGTCAGCAAAGTCTCTTTTGCCGTATAAGGTAACAAGACACTCACCACAGTCACAGATTCCTGAGAATAGGAAATGGAGCCTTGTAGGGAAGGTGGGGAGGCATTTTTAGCATACTGCCTACCAAAGGCCCTAACCAATATTCCCATCCAAATAAAGAAAATTCATTCCCTTAAACCATCCCCATAGTATTTTCTATGTCTTTTCTTACCTTGTTCTTTCCGCCTAGAACACATTTTTCCCTTTAAACCCCACTGCCCAACTTCACTTACCTAAGGTCTCACTGATATCTCAAGGTCCACTTCAAAAGACTCTTCCATCATGAACCACTATCAGTGGGATCCAGCTCTTCTTTAACCATCAATCCAGGTTACTGTGTACTACTTAGATATTAATTACATTTTTCATTTCATTTTGTTTTCCTTTGTGCTTGGTCTCTATTTAATGGCAAATGCCTGGAAGGCTGTGACTGGGTCCTCTCACCTTTGGGTACAAACAGCACCTCTGATGACCTTCCCTAAAGACATGCTGTCAAAGTACATCCATAGATCTGTACCAGCCCACAAACTATTTACTGTCAGCTCATAGTGAGATAAGTAGATAAATTGAGAAAACTTTTATGATAATTTGACATTACTATGACATAAAAGCATGTGATTGTTTTCTAAAAAAATTATTTTCATTATAATTAAAGTATTCTTGTGACAGATTAGAAATTTTTAAAAAACTAGTCTTTTAACCCAAATAATTTAAGATATGCTATTATAGAAGACATTGAAAATACATAATGAGTACAATTTCATTTTTCCATATATTGTCAGGTTCCCTCTTTCAAATAGGATCCTCCCTTCAAAGATTGCAGCATTTATTCTAAAAAGTTGGAATTAGGGACTAATCTTTTATGCTTTCAAAATTAATGCTGATTATTACCATAAAGCACTTAGGTAAATTCTGTACTCATCTTACAAAAGTGATGATAGCACTAACAGCTGTTATCAACAAATCAACAAATGACACCTTTTGCACTTTCAGCAATTGTCCTAGTAAAACGTATTATCTTTAACATGAGAGTTCTTTCGGGAATTCTGGTAACTACCTAGAAATGTTAACAAGATGATTCATAAGCAAAGGGTAGTACAAATTCTCCTCTGCCTAAACAAGTCAAGGATGTATTTCTGAGCGTCTAAGGTTTCCTCTGACTAAATGCATTAAATAAAGTACATCTTTGCTATTCTTTTTCAATTTCAACCACAAATTGGGATGACCCATGGGCTTGGGCAGGGTTGCATGCTCGGAATTTTCTTTCGCTTTAACCAAACTGAACATTATTATTCGTTTGTTCAACAAATATTTATTGAAGGCCTACATGTGCCAAGTTCTTCTCATATGGTGGTAAAGTAGTAAACCAAACAAACACAAATCCCAGTCCTCATGGGAGTGACACCCTAGCAGGGAGTTTTCATTCTAAGAGAGTCGGTTTGGGAACTACACATTTTCTGTTGCCTGTGTCCCTCTCTATCTGACTCTTTCACAAGCCTCCTTTAACTCGCAGCCCATTCCTTGTAACCCACTAAATTGAACCATTGTTCTTCATATACAAAGTCCCGAGACATACTGGGATCTAGTTCTGGGATTCTTTATAAGAATTCATTCTAAGGTGACAAATCAATAAGAGCCTGAGAAGGCTGTTCATGTTTGCATGTAAGGAACTGTGGAAGACCCCTGAAATACCTACAGAGATATGATTTTGGAGGGAAGAGGACTGAGATTCTGTGTCATGAAAGTGACAGCTCCAAGTTAACAAATTTGGGAACTGACATCTTTGTGACTCTATTTGTCCCAAGACTAGGTGAAACCCTGGTTATACACTCAATGGCACAAAGCCCCAATCTTCTTTTCTATCATCAGTTCCCCATCCTTAATGATCAATAATTTTGGTAATTAATAGAATGAATATTAATAATTAAATCAGAACACCAAAACCTTATTATGCATTTAGAGATAAAATTTTACCCCTTCTCTTCTAGACAAGACTTGGCCTGTATGAAAGCTTATCTCTCTAGGTAAACCATTAAGCCATGGTAAGAAACTTATTTGGGGAAGAACAAGGGTGTCTTCAAATAGGGAAGGGATAACATATAATTCTTTACTCACAGGTAAGGAATTACCCAAATATATCCTCATTTTGGTCTGCATCACATCAAAAGTTTCCAGATAGGAAATCATAGAACTTCCCTATTTTAACATTTAACATACCTACAATTATGATGATATAAAATGTCTCATTAACTTCAGGGTAATAATTTAATTTACAGCTCAGTGAGAGTCCATTAATGTACATCCATGGCCTACACTTAATAAGTAATTTTCATTATTGAGGACTTAATTATGAAAATGCTTCCCAGGATTGAAATGTATGCATAGAATGTAGACACATCAATTCATTTATTTACTAAGTTTGCACAGACTGTTTATAAATGTGTTTTTCACAATTTTCTGTCTTGTATAACTATTGACTTAGGAGATTTATTCCATCTTGGCTTATGTATGACAAAGATTCTTTACAACAAGTTTACACAGCAATGCATTGAGCCATAGCTTCCAGAAAATCTTTTCTAGTTAACATGAGCAGAAAGCCTTTAGGTCCCCATTGAACGGAAGATAATATGGGTAGTTCCACCATATATAAGGCTTCCTCCTCCTCCTACCCTATCTCTCTCTCTCTCTCTCTCTCACACACACACACACACAATATTTATATAGAGAGAGACAGAGACAGGCAGAGAGAGAACATGAACTCTAAAGCAAGGTAAAAAGAATTTTCACCAAAGCTTTAAAAGGTGCCTCTCTACATGCCCTTCTATCTTCATGTACTGCCCTCTAATTGTCAAATAAGTGTAACGCTGAACAGAGAGCAAAACTAAATGAAATAGAGACTAAAAAAACAATACAAAGGATCAACAAAATTAAAAGTTGGTTATTCAAAAAAATAAATAAAATTTATAAACCACTAACTAGACTAAACAAGAACAGAGAAGATCCAAATAAACAAGATCAGAAATGAAAAAGGAGACTACAACTGATACCACAGATATACAAAAGATCATCAGAGATTATTACAAACAACTATACACTCACAAACTAGAAAACCTAGAGGAAATGGATAAATTCCTGGAGGCACACAACCTCCCAAGATTGAACCAAGAAGAAACAGAAAACGTGAACAAACCAATAATGAGTAGTGAGATTGAATCAGTAATAAAACATGTGCCAACAAAGGAAAGCCCAGGACCAGATGGACTCACAGCTGAATGCTACCAAACGTACAAAGAAGAACTAATACTAATCCTCCTGAAACTTAAAAAATGGAGGAGGAGGAAATTTTTTCTAACTCATTCTAGGAGGCCAATATCACCCTGACACCAAAACCAGACAAGGGCACAACAAAAAAAGAAAACTACAAGGCAATATTTCTGAAGAACATAGATGCAAAAATCCTCAACAAAACACTAGCAAACTGAATCCAACAGCACATCAAAAAGATAATACACCACAATCAAGTGGGTTTTATAGCAGGGATGCAAGGACAGTTCAACATACACAAATCAATAAATATGATACACCACATTGACAGAATGAAGGACAAAAGTCATATGATAATCTCAATAGATGCAGAAAAAGCATTTAGTGAAATTCAGCATCCTTCATGATAAAAACCTTCAACAGACTAGGCATAGAAGGAGCATACCTCAAAATAATAAAGGTTATATGACAAACCCACAACTAACATCATAGTGAATGGGGAAAATTTGAAAAAATTTCTTCCAAGAACTGGAACAAGACAAAGATGCTCACTTTCATGACTCCTATTCAACACAGTGCTGGAAGTCCTAGCCAGAGCAATCAAGCAAGAGAAAGAAATAAAAGGCATCCAAACTGGAAAAGAGGAAGTCAAATTATTCCTGTTTGCTGATGATATGATCTTATACCTAAAAAAAAATGAAACACTTCATCAAAAAGCTCTTAGATATGATAAATGAATTCAGTAAAGTTGCAGGATACAAAATCAACGTACAAAAATCAGTAGCATTTCTATACACCAGCAATGATCTAGCTGAGAAAGAAATCAAGAAGGCAATCCGATTTACAATAGCTAAAAGAAAAAAAAAATACCTAGGAATAAATTTAACCAAGGAGGTGAAAGATCTCTACAGAGAAAACTACAAAACACTGACGAAAGAAATCATAGATAACACAAACAAATGGAAAAACATCCCACGCTCATGGATTTGAAGAGTTAATATTGCTAACATGGCCATACTACCCAAAGCAATCTACAAATTCAATGTAATCTCTATCAAAATACCAACATTACTTTTCACAGCAATAGAAAAAACAATCCTAAAATTCATATGGAACCAAAAAAGAGCCCAAATAGCCAAAGAAATCCTGAGCAAAAAAACAAAGCTCGAGGCATCACATTACCTGACTTCAAATTATACTAAGGTTATAGTAACCCAAATGGCATAATACTGGTATAAAATAGACACATAGATCAATGGAACAGAGTAAAGAATCAATAAATAAAGCCACCTGTTTACAGCCAACTAATCTTTGACAAAGCCAACAAGAACATACATTGGAGAAAGGACACTCTCTTCAATAAACAGTGCTAGGAAAATTGGATTGCCATAAGCAGAAGAATGAAACTGAACCCTTATCTTTCACCATATAAAAAAATCAACTCAAGGTAAATTAAAGACTTAAATGTAAGACCCCAGACTATAATAATACCAGGAAAAAACCTAGGAAAAACTTTTGTGGACATTAGTCTAGGTAGAGAATTTATGACTAAGATCTCATAAGCACAGGCAACAAGACAAATAGAGACAAATGGTACTTAATTAAATTAAAAAGCTTCTGCACAGCAAAAGAAATAATTAACAGGGTGAAGCAATAACCTGTAGAATTGGAAAAAATATTTGCAAACTTCCTTCAGACAGGGGACTAATGTCCAGAATACACAAGGAACTCAGACAACTCAACAACAATGACAACAAAATAATCTCATTAAAAAGTAGGCAAAGGATGTAAATAGACGTTTTTCAAAAGAAGACATACAAATGCCAACAGATACATGAAAAAATGTTCAACATCACTAATCATCAGAGAAATGAAAATTAAAACCATAATGAGATATCATCTTACCCCAGGCATTTTGGCTGTTGTTAAAAAGACAAAAAATGACAGATGTTGGAGAGGATGCAGAGAAAAGGAAACTTTTATATGCTGTTCTTGAGGATGTAAATTAGTACAGCCATTATGAAAAACAGTCTGGAGATTCCTCAGTGAATTAAAAATAGAACTACCCTATGATCCAGCAATCCCACTAGTGGTACCTACCCAAAAGGAAAGAAATCATTATATCAAAAAGATACCTGCACTCGTATGTTTATTGCAGCACTATTCACAATAGCAAAGATGTGGAATCAACCTAAGCGTCCATCAGTGGATGAGTGGATAAAGAAAATGTGGTACATAGACACAATAGAATACTATTCAACCTTAAAAAAGAATGAAATCATGTCTTTTGCATCTATACAGATGGAACTGGAGGTTATTATCTTAAGTGAAACAAGCCAGGTACAGAAAGTCAAATGTCGCATGTTTTCACTCATAAGTGGGTGCTAAAAAATGTGTACACATGGACAGAAAGAGTGGGATGACAGACAATGGGGGGAGGATGGCTGAAAATTAGTTAATGGGTACAATGTACATTAGTCAGGTAATAGAAACCCTGAAAACCCTGACTTGACTACCTGCAATCTACGCATGTAGCAAAATTACACATGTACCCCATAAATTTGTAGATATGTTTTTAAAAAGTGTAATGCTGAAAAGGGCATGAAGAAATAATTTAATCCAACACTTTTTGTTTTATCCATGCCTGTGGAGAGCAGTGGGCTTGTCTAAAGTCATATGACTAACCAGTGTCAGAACACAGGCTTCAACTCTCCATTCCTAGAGTTTCCCATTAAATGACACACTGAGTTACTAATAAATGTCAAGATTTATTCACCACCATTTAGTTCCTTGTTACCAGTTGAATTAGCATGTGTTCAGTATGGTATTCACCGATAAGAAAGATTTAATTCTTTTCTTCAAGGGACTAATGGCTTGAACCTGTATGTAGGGGGCCCTCCTAATTTGGACTGTGTATGCTTCTGTGTATTCCACTGTCCCAGAACTTACCACATCGCAGTGGTATTATCTCTGTACGTTGTCACCTCCAATACTGAACACCTGGAGGACAGGGTCTGTTTTACTCATTCATTCATTTATTTGGCACGTGTTACTGAATGCATCCTTGCCTTAATCTGTTCAGGCTGCTACAACAAAATACTATGAACTGGTTAGCTTACAAAAAACAGAAATTTATTTCTCACAGTTCTGGAGGCTGGAAGTCCAAGACCAAGACACCAGCAGCATCCGTGCCTGGGGAGGGCCTGCTTCCTAGTTCAGAGATGGTGCCTTATCACGGTGTCCTCATTTGGCAGAAGGAGCAAGACAGCTTGTTGGGGTCTCTTTTATAATGGCACTAACCCCATTCATGAGGGCTTTGCCCTCATGACCTAATCATTGTTCAAAGGCCCCACCCAAAAATACCTCACATTGGGGATTAAGTTTCAACATACGAATCAGTGCGTGGGCGGGGGGAGGTCCAGAAACATTCAGACCACAGCACTCCTTGTGCCACAGCTGGCCTTGTGCCACATAGCTAGAGATACCACAGTGAACAAAATAGACTTCATGAAACACACAGTCTGATGGGAAAGGCAGACATTAGAAAAATAATCACAGAAACATTACAATTTCCAAGTACAGTAAGGGATCTGAAGGAAAAGTGAAGAATATAATTAGAGAGAATACTAGGGGACCTTATTGAGGCAGAAGGGCAAATGATGGCTTCCTTGAAGAAGTGACATTTATTCTGAAACCTGAAAGAAGATAAGAGCTTTTAAGGTGTAGACATGGATAAGAATGACCCAGACAGTGGTAGTATAAGTAGGGAGATGATGTGAACTGAGGTTAGAGAAGTAGAAAAGGTTTTGTAGGGGCATGTCAAGGATGATGGACTTTAGCTGAGTGCCTTATAAGTGCTGACAGTTATAAGTAAGGAAGCAGTGTGGCTAGAATGAATTTTTTAAAGGAACACCTAGGTGATAGTGTGGAGATGGATTGGAAGGCTCATTGGGAAAGCAGCGAGAGCAACTGAGAGGCACTGCAGTCCCCCAGGGGGCTTGTCACCTTCATGTGTGCCATGACGCATAGATCTTTCTGTCAAACATTAACTGGACTCTTTGGCTTCCACTGGGTGGAGAGATTCCTACTTCAAATATTTACTTTACTTTCATCATAAAGAATTCAAAAATACTATTCCAACATATTATTCTGGGAGCTTAAAGTATGTTTCTTTTACTAGAGATGATCTAGCTTGTAATGTTATTGTGCCTTGATTAAATACCATGTGTAAAATACCTATCACATCAACTGGCCTACTATAAGTGATCAAAAATATATTCACTCCCTTGTGTCTGCTCTTTATGTAATCCTCTCCACAATGCAGCATCATATTGGTGCCACCATGTTAAAACTATCACTTCCTCATCAGAAAGGCAACACAATTCAATATTGAAATGTTCTAAGTTTTGAGAAGTCCATTATCAGATGAATTTTCCAAAGGGCATCAAAGTTACATATATCACTCATCTATACACCTAAATGTACTACGTACATCACTAAAAGTCACCAGACAGTCATTACCCACATGATTCCTGAAAAGGATAAATCCCTAGCAAACATTCTTCAGAAGTGGCTACATTCTCCACTGCACTGAGTTCAGAGTCAGTAAAACAGAAGTGATAAATGAGTTAGCTTGATCCAATATCAATAAATACATTGTCCACGTGGATTTTATCCAAGCAGTTCAACAATTTTGAGAAGGAAAAAATAGACCCATGGCAGAAATCCTGGAGAACTAGAATATTCTGGAGAAGTTTTGGAAGACCTATAATCAGAATGACATCCAAAGAGAATAAAGTAAGTGAAATTAGGGAGACTGAACAAAAAATTGTGAAGAAAATCAGTATGATTGACACATTGAATAAATTCTTGTTAAAATAAGGGTGTGGAAGTTTTACAGATGATTACACATGTGAAGTATTAGAGATTTCATTTGACTTACAAATTGATGCAGTTATTGACTAATCTTGGATTATACGTCGGCTCTTCTGATATGCCAGAAACCTTTCATTTAATCCCTCCAAATCCACTCTCCGCCCTTTTCTTCTTGCTCACTCTCCAGGAAAGCTAACTTGCCTGGGTTATATCAATAGGCTCCCATGCACTCTGGCTTCCAGTTGGTTTGGCTAGCAGGAAGCTGAGAGTGGAAGGAAATTGAGCACACTTGAGCAGCCTATGTCTCTTGACACAAGGCCACTTTTCCACTCTAAGTGGCTGCTCTATGAGACATTCTCTCCTCTGGAGTCTGGTAATATCTTCCTGTCGTTGTTCAGTCAGTTCTATGGTTGGTGCAAGATTGCTTCTGCTAGCTCCAGGTTTCTGTGTAGTATCGCTTGTGTTTTACCACCACCAAATCCCCACCACCTTTGTAATTAGTCTCTTTTATAAATAAACTCTCCTTAGTTATCCTAATTTGAGTGTGATATCTGTTGCCTTTAAGACCCTGCCTGCTATCCATAATTCCTGATGAACTCTGCTTCTACTAGACCTGTGTTTCTAAAAGTTCACTTCTTTATATACTGGCCCTATAGCCAGAGAAGTCTGAGCAATTGATCTTTGTTCTCATGCCAAAGCACTGAGTTCAGAACATCCCTGGACCAGATTTGGCCAGCCTGGGGTGGGAGAAAGTGATAAATGGGGGCTCAGTTCCTGACCTGAGTATTTTGTACCAAAATGTGCTCTGTGGTCATATTGTATATTATATAACACTGAGACTGATGTGGTGCACCTGGCCAAAATGAGAGGGTCTCCAGCATGCAGCCAACCTAGCCTTCCTACAAATGGCTTCAGACTTATGTATTTACAGTGAACCTGGAGGGAATAGTTGCACTTCCAGAAGTTCTGATGTGAACTTCAGTGACCCATGTTATCACCTGAAATTGTGTGACCCCCAGTGAAGATTTTGAGGTCTAGAAGCTTGCATTTCTACCTATCCCGAAAAATGTTGCAGATCTTACTGTTATGAATTGCAGCTGCTCTGGCTTCATTCTCTAATCTTTGACTGTGTAGACTTTGTCTAACATACACTAGTAGTCTCTGAGTCTGCTCTCACCATCAATCCAAGCCTACTCGTGATATTTGTCAATACAGTGGTCATGCAGCTTACTGTCTTCATGACTTATGCTTTACTTGCATACCACTGTTTAATCAATTTTAAATCCACTTCTTATTTTAATATTACACTATGTAAAATGTCAGTAAATTACATATACAAGCCTCAAGGGCCAGCCAAAAGGAGGAATCTAAGAGGAGAGGAATTCCTCTGCCTATAAAATTTGGACTGTTAAGTTGTGAGCTGCTCCAGGGTGAGTATAAACATCCCTCCCCCAAGGCAGATGAAAGAATATCAACTCACCACTACTCAGACACTGAGAAAAGGGGAAAAAATCATTGTTGAAAATTAGAAACTAGGAACTAGCCTTCTTCAGCCTGAACCTATACTAACTAGGCAGACTAAATGTAATTCACAGTGATTACAAAGTGTTATGTTCCCATACGCTTAGCTGAAGCAAACACAATCCTATCTGGAGGAATCACCAGGACTGTAGGCCTCAAAGAATTTCTGGAAATAAACTAACAAGAAAAATGAGCAAATCACAGGCACAAATAATTACACATACAAAGAAGCAAAGCCTCCTAAGGAAGAACAAACAAAAACAAGAGACAGAAACACAGAAATTTCAGTCACTAAAAACATTAGGACACAGATTCTGAAACCATTATATTCATTATATTTAAACAAATAAAAGACATAAATGAAAATACATGCAGGTAGCAAGAAACTATACGAAATGGCCAAGCAGATTTTCAGAATCAAATAAAACTTTTAGAAATAGAAACTTTAATGATTGAAATTATAAATGTGTAGATTTAATAGCAGTTTAGATATTTCTGAAAAGATAATGAATTAATTGGAAAATAGATCTGTGTTTTCCAGAATGCATCACAAAGAACAGAGAGAAAAAAGAGACATGCAGAATAGAGTAAGAAGTCTAACATATTGAGACATAGTTCCATGTGGGAAAGAGAGAATGGGCCAGAGATAATTATGTGAAGAAAATATTAGAGAATATTGCGGAACTGATGAAAGACATAATCCTTCTGATTCAAAATACTTAACAAATGTAAAGAAGGATAAATAAAAAGAAATGCATATCTAGACATCAAAATGAATCTCAACCACTAAAGAAAACAAAAAATTCTTAAGAACAGCCAGAGTTAAAAAGAAAAAAACAAAAACAAAAAACATATTTCCAAGTGAACATACTCCCCAGTGAACAACTGTTATTTTAATAGCTCACATACAGACAGAAAAATAAGTGCCATAAATTATAAAGCCAGCTAAATATCTTTGAAGAATAAAAGTGAACTAAAGATGTTTTTAAACAAATCAACACTGTGACAGTTTGTCACCTAAAGACTCGTAGAAAATGAAAATTCTAAAGTATGTTTAGTATGTAGAAAAAAAGTAATAAAATAAAATAAACAATAAAGAACAACAAATCTAAAAGCAGTCCTTTAGTAATAATCCATAAAATAAGTAAACCTCTAACAAAATTGATCAAATGAAATAGAGAGAGAAAGCTCTAAAAGAATAGTAAAGGATAAATGCAGAGAAACGAGACATTAAAAAATAAACTACGGCCTGGCACGGTGGCTCATGCCTGTAATCCCAGCACTTTGGAGGCCAAGGAGGGAGGATCACTTGAGGGCAGGAGTTTGAAACAAGCCTGGGCAGCATAGTGAGATCCCATCACTGCAAAAAAAAAGAAAAAATTAGCCTGGCATGATGGTGCACGCTTACAGTCCTAGCTACTCAGGAGACTGAGGCACAAGAATCACCTGAGCCCAGCAGTTCAAGGTTGCAGTGAGCTATGATCCCACTGCTACACTCCAGCCTGGGTGACAAAGCAAGACCTTGTCTCTAAAAAAAATAAATAAACTACAAGAGAAGATGATGAATCACTTTAAGCCAACAAATTTTAAAACTTGAATGAAATCATCAATTTTCCGTAAAAATTATAACACAAGAAAATTGACTCAGAAAATTTGAAAAACCTGAAAAGAAATAGAATTAGGAATTTAAAATCCTTCAAAAATAAATGAAGAAATCCCTGCCAGGACCAGGTGGACAGGCATATTCTACCTTATAGTCAAGAAAAAGATAATTTTTCTTTAAGACTTACTGCTTCAAAGAATTAAAATATGAGAAAACTTCCCAAAACAGTTTATGAGATAAGTGTAATATACCAAACCTGACAAGGACAGTACAAGAACAGAAAAGTACAGACCAATCTTAATTAGGAATATAGACATAAAATGTCCTAATAAAATATTAGCAGGTTGATTCCAACAAAGCACACCATGCAATACACTATGACCAAGTAAAGTTCGCTACTGTAATGCAAGACTGATTTAATATCATAAAACCTATTAATATAGTTCGCCACTATAATAGATTAAAGGTGAAAAATCATATGATCATCCTACTAAATAGAGAAATACCATTTGATAGAATACAACCCCTATTCAAAACCAAAACCCTTGACCAACTAGAAATAAAAGAAGAATTTCTTAACCTTACATACCAAAAATCTATAGTCAGGCATTATTCTAACTGTTCTAATTAATTTATTTCTCACAACAACCCTATGAGTACTGTTATTGATCTTGTCTTATAGATAAAACAGTCACAGAGGGCTAAGTCACTTGTCCAAGGTCTCATAGACAGTAATTAGCAGAGACATGACTTGAACCTGTGCAGTAATTTAGAGTTTTCTCTCTGAACCACTGTGCTAGGTTTCAAGAAACACCACAGCTTCTTTCTGTCCTTTAAATAAATTTAAATTGCTCTCTGAGTTCTCAGATGGAAGGAATTTTCATCCTGGTCATTACTGGGGCACCAAATCAAACATTTGCAGTTCCATAGGTTGTGAACCAACCTGAATGCACTCCTAGGTGGGTGCTTATGTGCAGTGGCTCTGAATTCTACTCTAAAATATCACATTAGCATGTATCTCTAAAGCAGATTTCTTTCAAAGTCCCTCACTACTTGAAGGTTGGAAAACTGTATGTATTTCAGCCACATTCGTAGGGCCCTCTTCTTCTCCAGGCTTATGCAAGAATCCCAGAGGAAATACATGGGCCAGGACATCGGGACAAGCCCCTTTGTTCTATAGTTCACCTTGGTCTCTAGTCCAAACTGGTCACTGGGTTTGTATTCATCATCAGTCCCGCCTGGTCCCTGAAGGTCGGAGGCTCTGCTGTTTTGATGGCAAGCTTGAGCCCAGAGTTCATACCAGAATGAAGCATCACAATGATTGGTGCCCAGCCTCAGAGGACCATCACTCATCCCATCCCTCAGAAGTCTTGACAGTCCCTGGGGTCCTGGGAAACAGCAGGGTGCAAAAGTTCTCCTATACTTATCCCCATATCCAGTCCTGGGAGAAGCTCTGAAAAGCTTTCTTTAGCTTCACCCAGTTCCTAGAGGGCTTTCTCTCCTTAGACAATCTGATTCTATTGCTCCATGAATCTACCTTTAAGAAAAACTCTCAGTGGGTATTGTTATTTCTTTGTCTGGCAACTTTTACTTCTGGCCCTGCCACACAGAAGTTGTTATTATAATAATTTCCTTCAGTAAGGAAAAAAGACTTGGCCACTATCTTGGAATTTAGAAGGGAAAAATTACTTACAGCAAGAGAACAAAAAACAAATTAGTATCTCCATAAATTATCCTACCTATATATATTTTTACTTAAAAATAGTCTCAGTGATATATCCCAAAATATTAATTATGTGTATCAAGGACTCATGAGATTTTAAATTACTTTTTTCTTTCTCTTATCCACATTTTTCAAGTTTTCTACAACAAATCTGGATTTGTGAATTTTTTTAGGAATTGATCTTTCATTTAAAAGTGTTCATTTTGGGGATTTTCATAAACTAATCCCAAAGGTTTTTTGTTTTTTGGGGTTCTTTTGGCCTCATTTAAGAATGCCAAGAAGATTTTGCGGTTGAAAGTCAGACAAATATGTCTCTATGGTGTATGGTGATTGCCTACACCAGGCGCTATTTTAACTTAAATAAAAATCTTTAGAAAACAAAAACCCTAAAAATACTGTTCAGTTCCTGGACAAAAAGAGGAGGAAATGACCACCCACTCACTGAGAGGTGGTAAAATGAAAGTAACATCCATCAGGTCCCCATTCAAATGGACTCAAAACCACTTCAGTTTTTCCATGTCTAGATATGGATTTCTGTTTTTCCTGTCTCACCTCAATCACTGTTTTAGGGGAAAACTTTTTTTTTTCGTAATTCAAAAAATTAGTGGGATTTAGAAACAATGAACATTTGTATTTTGGTGGACCTAGTACACTTTATATCACTTCCAATGACATCAATGATAAGCCACAGTTTGACTAGTGAGATTAAAATTTATTTCACAGCTATTCAACTGCAGCACATTTTGGGTTTTATAACTAGTTTCCCAAAGTCAATTACCCCTCCTGACACTGAAGGTTAGACAGTTTTGAGTGTGTGTGTATGTGTGTGTATTTTTGCAGAAAAGGAAAACAGACCACCCCAGAAGTTAGGATATTTCTAATATATTTGGGGGCACAATAGCTTTTCCAGAAGTTGAAGAATAAAAATCATAATAGTAAGTGCTAGAATTTTCCATATTCTAATGGTTTTTCTAGAAGAATAGAAAAGCAAGATTCTTAAGAAGAATTATGTTGCATTTGTGAGAAAAGTATTGGGTCAGCTGGCTTCTATATATAGCTTACCAGTGAGGCACTAATTAGAATTCTCACACATTTTCAAGAACAGTGATGGCTGGTTAACAGTGAGTGCATCCTTGATACTGACTTGAGTTGGTCAGAGTAATCCATTGTTCATAACCTTGGTTTTTAATTATAATTTTCTGTTAATTTAACTTCAAGACAACTATTTAATTTGTTAAATACTATAGTGATTCATGTTTGAATCAATAGTGTTTCCTGGGGGGTAAGGACTTAGTACTATCCAATCAGTTAGATTTAAAATATATTTGTTGTACATTTCAAATGTAAATCATTCACACCCTATGGCCAAAGTAAATGTATTAGTATTTACTATCCCCATCACTTTCACCACTACCCCAAAATAGAATGTGCTTAAATAATGATACTCACTACTGATAAAGTCCTTTATCACCACACAGTGTGAATGAGTGTGGCTTTTTATCAGTGCAAGAAGCTTTCAGAGAAAGAGTTTGTCACCACCCTTGTAATGGACTGAATAACCTGTTTCCCCCCAAAGTTTGTGTGTTAAAATTTTCACTACCAATGTGATAGGATTAGGAGGTAGGGCCCTTGGGAGGTAATTAGTTCATGAAGGTAGAGCCTTCACGAATGGGATTAGTGCCCTTAAGAGATCCCAAAGAGCTTTCTAACCTTATTTCCTCCATGTGAGGACACAGTGAGAAGTTGGTCATTTGCAACCTGGAAGAGGGTCCTCACTAGAACCCGGCCACACTGGCACCCTGACCTCAGACCTCCAGCCTCTGGAACTGTAAGAAATAAATTCTTATTGTTTATAAGCCACCCAGTCTATGGTACTTTGTTATACCAGCCAAAACTGACTAAGACAACCCCACAATTTTAAATTTAGGAGAAATTAATTTAAATAAAGAGAGGAAAAAGTCATCACCACCTCCAAGTGAAAGATACCGTCCAAGCATCTTAAATGTTTTGGAATGATAAACATTAAAACATTAAAAAGAAAAACCAACATGTTGTGTTTTCTCAAAGATATATATTATTTTAATCATGAGATAATTTAAGATGTTAACGTAAGTAAAAAGGGAAAATGAAGAGCTCCTCCTTAACTCCCATATTCACCTCATTTTTCCTCCTTTTCCTCCCTTTTAAATTTATATTCACTTAAAAATATATTTGAATTTTCTCACTTTTTTTAAACTTTATTGAAAACATTAGATCAAGGCTGAAAAAGAAAAAAAGAAACTTTTAGAAGACTATGAAACTAGCATTGGAGACGGAATAATAAACAGAGTGATCAGAAAGAAAGAAAGAAACAGCTAGTTCAGCAGAAAATAAGAGCAAGGAATATCTAAGGAAAGTTGTGATGGACTTCGATGGTCCCTGAATGAAGCCCATCTCCCAGTACTCATGTGTGACTCTAGAGCTGACCATGTGACTAGCGTTGGCCAATGGGACACCAGCACCCATAAAGTAAGCAGAGGCTTGAGAAGTACTCGCATGCTGGGACTTGCCCTTTTGGGATGTTTCTTCCAGGAACCCAAATTTTGGGGATACCCAAGAAGCCATGTGGCAAGGCCCAGGTGGAAGGAAACTGAGACTGCAGGCCAACCAACCCAGCTGAGCTCCTAGACAGGGCCAGTAGCAATTGCCAGTCATGTGAATGAGAACATTTTGGACCTTCTAACCTTCCCAGTGTCCCAGCTGACATTATAAGAAGCAGAAGAACCTCCCAGTCATACCACAGAATTATGAGAACTAATAAATTATTACTGTGTTAAGCCACTAAGTTTTAGGATGCTTTGTTTCGTCAACTAATCCACACCTGCTACATTAAACAGGTAGGAACTGAGACCCAAACAGATATTTGACACATTTCTCAACTAAAAAAAAAAAAAAGCCAACTATTTTTGAGAAATTAAAGTTACATCATTTTTTAGAGAAAGAGTTAGAGCTCACATCATGAAAAATTTGAATTTAATGGGCCAAAACTTCTTTATTCACACTTAATTTTGTGATACATATTTTGAAGGAGAATTAGGGGGATGTACGTTGAGACTGTGTGGCCCATGGGCAATTCTATTTAGTAGAGTAAAAATTAAATGGTCTTCTGTGAGAAAAGAAAATATATGAATGACCAACCAAAAAGCACATGAAGAAGTGTTCATCAGACATCCAGGAGATGCAAATCAAAATGACACTGAGATACAACTATACATCCAATAAAATGGCTAAAGTTAAAAAACACTAAATGTTGATCAATGTATGCAACAATTGAAATTCTCATACACTATTGGTGGGAGTGAAAAATCATACAACCATGGTGGAAAAGGATCTGGAAATTTCTTATAAAAACAAACATTCACCTAAACCTATGAACCAGCAATTCCACCCTTCAGTATTTATAGTAGAGAAATAAAAATATGTGTTTACAAAAAGAAGTGTACCAGAATATTGATAAAACTTTATTCATAATAGCCAGAAAGTAGAAACAGCCTAGGTTTCTGTCACTAGGAGAATGAATAAACAAATGGTGTTCTGTTCCTAAGAGGGAATGCTCCTGTGGTAGTCACGAATAGACACCACTCAGGTCTCCTGCTGAGGCAAGTGGAGCCCACCCACAGCCCACCTGCTGCCCTTCTTGATCTCCTCACTGGTGACTGAACATTGCAGGGTAACAGGGGAGATTGGGGACTCCTTTAACAGGCAACTCTGGCTTGAGCTCTCCCCATAGGCCTGCCTAGGACTTTCTCAGGGCTGCTCTGGAGTCTGAGGCTCCTCCCACACAGTCCTCCTTCTGTCGTCCCCTCCTTCCCAGGCGTCAGGCCAACATGGTGGTCTGAAGGTTCTCCCTACCTGCTCTGACTCTCTTCCCTTTATCCTTCATGGGCATTTCCTTCAACAAATCTGTTACACATCTAGTCCTACCTTTCTATCATCTTCTCAGGGGACCCAGACTCACACAAATACTCAGTGATAAAAAGAAATGAGGAACCTCAAAACAAGAACTGTAGGCAGACGTTGAACTCTAGTTATGTACGTGCTGAAATGTCTGAAGAGAAGTATACTAATTTACTTTGAGATTTATCAAAAAAGCAAGGTGGTTTGATTGCTGGATAGAAGGATGAATAGATGGATGGATAGGTGATGATAAAAGTATAGTAAAATGTTAAGGAAGAATCTAGGGGAAAGTATATGAGTGTTTACTGTAAAATTCTTTGCACTATTCTATGTGGATAAACATTTTTATAGCAAATCCCAGAACATTGCAGATAAAAAAAGGAAAGTCCTATGTACTTCAAGAAGTGAGGTACAAAAGAGATGAAGAAATATAATGGCATAAGGCTAGAAGCTAGAAGATAAAGTAAGGGTAAAATAAAGGCATTATCAGCTATTAAGAGTCTTGAAAATTTTACCTATAATGAATCTTAATTTTCCCAAAAGGAATCAGTAGGATGTGCTCCACAAAAACAGAAATACAAACTAAGTAATGAGAAGGTATGTCATCCAGGAAAAAGAGATTCAGCATAGGAACAAGGTAAGGCCAATTCCCAGCCTTAATGTGCCAAGAAGCTCCTGTACAGTAGTAGGTCTAGACAGCAAACATTGCAGAAGGACAGAGAACTCAAAAAGGGATGTTTCAAGAAAAAAATGAGACTGATAGACTATCTACGGTGCTTGATTTTTGACTTTATTATAAGGAGTTTCATAGATCAGTAGAATTTGGTGATTATTAGTAATAAGTATATATAAAATAAACAAACATGAAAAAATAATTCATTATAAACTCCAAAATGAAAAGGCTTATGAGAAGTAGAATATCACTGAACCACAAGCTCAGCTGTTAACAATATTATTGTACTCAAAGGAATGTAGACACTCATTAATTTAACCAAAAATATGCTATACCTATATTGAAAGTGATGAGAGAGAGAAATTGTGGGCACTGGTGGTCATTGTTGGTAAAAGAAAACTAAATACTTAGCTTTCATAATTAGAAAACAATAGATAATGTCTAAAATTTAGAAATCAAGAAAGCAGAAAAAACAAGTTATTTAGGAATATAGCATAAGAAAGAGTTAAGAATTGGAAGTCATCATCCCTGAGAGCAGAAATTGAGGGTCGTGGTGTGTGCAGGGGGCTGCTGTTTGTTGTCATAAGCTTTGTTGTCTTAGTTGGCCTTTAAAAAGTATATACATGCATTCACTTTGACAAAAATTATAATTTAATTTAAATTTTTTTCTATCTAGTGCAACTATAGGTATAGTGAGGATTTATTTTTCCACACCCCACCCGTTGAGATGCCAGACATTCCTTGGTATGTCAAAAAGGAAGGAATGCAAAGCCTTCAGAAAATAGGAAGACCACAGTGGATTTACCATGTGCAAACTGTCTAACTCACTCTCTACATTCCCTGGAAGGGTCCAGAATTTGCTTCCTTCACCAAGGTTTGTCATACACATTAGTGAGAATAGTACCAGTATCTTAGGTGTTTTCATGATTGTTCTATTGGGGATGCTAGCAGGAGGAACACTTAATGGACCAGATTCCTTGATTTCAGTAAGATGTTCATGATGTGGCATTTAATCCACCTACAGAGAGGAAGCATAATTATCATAATAATCAGAATGTTCTCATAGATATTTTTGACAATGGTTAATCAATCTTACAGTCTATGGGATTGAAATAGGACAACCTACTATAGTTTTGCTTGTATAATTGAAGAAAACTTGAGATCTGTTAAAGAATACCACCAAAATAAAAATTAAATTCTTGGCCTCTTACCCAATCTGACCAAGGTCATTTTAAAAGATCCAAAAGCTTCCTTTAATGAAGAAGAACGTAATGACCATGAAGGACAATAAAATAAGTAACTAATGTAGAGAAGAGGTACATTGCATAGAGATAAGAGCTTGTATGCTAGATTCCAACTACTGGATTCAAACTCTGAACACTTACTGTGTGTGTGACTTTTGGCATTTACCAAGGGAAAGAAAAATATCCAAATATTTAGAGAAATAAAGGACACTGAGAGGCAACACTAATTCCTGAAAACACAGGATTCTAGTGCTGTCCACCATTGTCCATAGGATGAAATCTAATGGGCATTTTGTCTACTTCAAGAGAAGCCAAGTCATGGCATCCTACACAACATTGCTCCTGACCAAGACATTTACTTTATATTAGAAATGACCAGTGGTCATAATGGTTTTATCATGTGCCCCTCATCTAGAGTCAAGTGGTGTTATAGAGAGGTAGAATGGGCTAGTGAAGATAGATTTAAGTGATCATGTGGAACAAATACCTTGAGCAATTCAGAGTCTGGTTCTATAGATGTAGAAACTGTTCTGAACCAGCAAGCAGTAAATGGTTCTATTTTTCCTCAAACCAAATTGTATTAGTTGAGGAACTAAGAGCTAGAAAGATGGTGCTATTCACTTAATTATCTATCTTGCTATATTGCATATGGTGTTCTTACCTAATCACTCATTACGGCCTTGCACAATTTTGCTTTCAATCCCTTTGTCTCCAGGCTCTGCTGGTGTAGAGATCACAGAAAAAAAGACGAACACTTTCAGCATTTAATGGAGCTGAGACTTCCACTGGGCCATCTTGTACTTTTTATGCCACTCTGAAGACAGGGAAAAGAAGAGTGTGTTAGCCTGGTTGATTGATTCTAATTCTCAAGGAAAAACAGGATTGCTGCTATACAATGGGGGCAGGGAGGAGAATAAACAGCACACCTTCTCGTATTACCACGTCCAGTGCTAAAAGTTAATCAAAGACTCTGGCAATCTATTCAGGCAGAACCACCAAAAGCTCAGATCCCTCAGGAATGAAGGTTTGAGTGACCCCACTGGGTAAAGAATCCCAGCCAGCTGAGGTGCTAGCAGAGGGCAAAGCAAATAGAAATGCTTGGTGGAGGAAGAAAGTCATAAATACCAGCGACAGCCTCGTGGTCAGTTGCAGAAACAAAGACTAAAGCCTCTACCTGTTTTTTCTTTCTCATTGAGTCATGGCTATATTTATACATTTTAATTAAGATTTCCTTTTCTTAGGGAGGTTGTTGGTAGTAATTAAAGATATAATGCATGCCATTGGTGGCCAAATTCTGAAGTGGGATTGTGCAGAACTAAAGAAAATGAACATGCCCCAGAGATTCTGGACTTGGAGCCTGACTTGTTTTGGATTTTCTCACTCGGGAGAGGGAAAGAGTTCATTATAAGTTGCATAAGGAATCATTATATTATGTTAGGTAAAGGCTTTTTTTTAATGTAAATATATGTAGAAGAACAAATGTAGTTAGCCAAAAGGGTAAATTGTAGTGAATATTTGTCATTTGTTGGCTGCACAAACCCCTTCCTGTTGGGGCGAAATGCCCCATTGTGAGAGCCTTGGGGAAAGCTGCAACCCACCTCTGTGCACAAAGGCCAAAGGAGCCTGAGTATGCCCTCTCCATACCCCACGGGCAGGTGCCTCATCCCAGTCACCCAGTTCTTTTTCTTAGGTTTTGTACCTTCAGCATGTGATGCAGGGATGAGGGGGCAGTTTATGGCACGTGTTTAGCAGCAGGGATGGTCAGTGATAAAGTATGTTAGTGGCTTTAATGTCCTGGCACTGTCACCTGTGGAGGTAGGGTCAGTGGCAGTGTTTAAACCAGAGCATTTCTGAGGTGGGACTTTGCCCATGTTCCCACTTCCTTGCCTCCCCTTGTTTCCTTCCTTATGTCATTCTAATAAATACATTCTCCTTAGACAGAGTTGTTTTCCATTGCTTGCAACAAAGAGCCAAGTGAGACAAAGCAATTTTCACTACTTCAGAAGAAAGACTGCTAGCCCATCTGAAAGCAGAAAGGGAAGGATGTATGGCTTTGTTAAAAGAGGCCCTTTCTGCCTACAGCCAGGAACCAAATATATCCGAAAGTCAGATGATATTGAGCCAAAGTCCCTGCCCCAAGCTACCATAAGTGAAAGAAAAGGGAGAGAGGGAAAACATAGCAGGATTTACGACTGAGACCTGGAAAACCTGACCTCAAGCCCCCAAACACCAACTAGAGCACGCTTTGTTTGACATGGTGTCAACTACCTAAGCACAAGCTTTGTATACAATTTCAGGGATTCATAGATCCCAAAAGACCTTCCTGCCTTAGATGCCCCAAAACAAATAAAGTATTCAATAGATGATAATTAAGTGCAGGGATGCAGCCACCAATGGAATTCCCAAATTAGGTATGACTAATTAAACTATTAATTAATTCTTGAAAACAGCACAGAATTGAACATTACATTTAGGAAGACAATGGAGAAAAAAATCTACAGAGTGTACTTTTGTGAGTCAAAACTCAAACTCGAGAACCGTACAAACTTACCACATAAATATCTTTTCTTTGGAATTCAAAAACTATATGGGAAAGGCATTTTGCTACACATTGTATTAACTCCTCTTTTATTTAGTCAATTTTAAAATATCCCCTTTCCTTTTACAGTATCCAAATGAAGCTTTTGTCTTTTTCTCTTCCAGCTTTTTTGGTTCCAAATGGAATAGTGCCCAGAATTGCTGAAGGAAGAATTTCTCCCCTGGAATCAACGGCTTCCATAGAGGCTGATAATTCAAGTTTCCTCTGTTAATCTAAGTTAGCACCGGAAATAAAGCTTTGTTCCTGGCCAGCTATCTCCTCTGAGCCAGATTCAACTGAACTCATTTGAAGGTGTAGTGCTAAAGCAAGGCAGCACCGCGCCCAAATGTAATCTCTACCTCAGATGTCCCTCCTGACGCCCAGCCTTCTCTTGTCCTCCTTCTTTCAGTAAGAGGCAGTGCCATCAGCCAGGCCCCCAAATCAAGAATACGAAATTGACCTGGAGTCTTACCTCACCCCTCCTTGCCAATCCTCTCAAAGCTGTCCATTCCTTTGGGTACACCGTCATCAGAAGGATTGCAGCAGTAGCCTGTTAAACCTTCTAGAAGCATGAACCCCTTTCTTCCTCCCCTCCCCCTGCACACAGATTCTGCACAGAACACCAAAATGACTTTTCTAAAATAAATGATTTTTCTGCTTGAAATTATTCAATGGTTACCCATTGTTTTAGGAAGAAGTCCATATACCGTAGCATACCTGCAAGGCCACACTGAATTTAGTCCTCTCCTGCAGATCCAGTCTAACTTTTGGCACTTCTTCCCTCGCAGTTCTACTTGTATTTCCCCAAATGTTCATGTTTTCTTATGCCTGAGGCTTTGTGAGGAGAGAGGAGGAGACTATGTTTGAACGTCTTACTCTCTATCCACTTAGTCCCCTAGTTAAATCTGCTCCTCCTCCTAACCTCAGCTAAGATATTGTCTCAACCAGATGCCTCTCTGATTGCCCAAACCTCAGCACTGTGTATGTAACTGCATAAAGGCTATCATGTTGTGTTTTCCTTTTTGTCAATATCTCCAGTGCAGTCAACTGACTGTGTGCTCTTCAATGTCAGGCTACCCAGTGCCCAGTTAGCAATAAATTGTCCCTGAACAAATGAATGATTTAGAAACTTGGATGCTTTTCTATTATTATTTTCCCCTCCATAAGTAGACATATTCTGTAGGCAATAAGATGTTCTTCAGTTTTCTATTTTAACAAGTATCATTCCTGGTCCCTTGGCTTTCAGGTTTTATTTCTGTACTAAAGCCATGTCTTAATTTTTTTTTTTTTTACATAAGCCAGAAGTAGCCAAGCAAACTGGTGAAGAAAAAATATTGTTGAATATCAAAGACAGCACTTACATTTTGAAAATGCACTTTATCATTTGATGCTAAAGAAGTAATAATCTACCTACTACCTTTGAAAAGAATGGAGCTTGCTTAGCATGTAAGAGTCATGACATCTAGCCAAGCCCAAGGGTTATATGTTGTAGACTTCATATACAAACATTCAGTCTAATTTTTTGCAGGAAAATTTATCGTTTTCTCTTGTGTTTCTGGAAACTTGAAAATTCACATTTGTCATCCCCTAACTAACCAAACATTTCAGGTTTGCATTTTAATTCTGTATTTTTTGTTTAAAATGGAGGCCTGCAATCATACAGTATCCCAAAGAGAAATGTACATGGGAATTATTATTAAAATGCAAAGACCTCCAAACCTGTCTTCCCTGAGAATTCTTCTGCAACTTTGGTAGAAATGAAAAGTTATGGTGATGATTGTGTGTTTTCTCTGAGGTCTGGGTAGGAAAATTATTGTGCAACCAAAGAGCATGAAACATTTGTGAACACATCATCAAATTCCATTTTACAAGATGGATACTTTCACTGACAACCCTGATAACATTTCTTAGAATCAAGTATATTCATCTATATGTCTAATTTTGGAAAATATATTTTAGAATTATCAATTCTTCTATATGCTTTGGCTTCAAAGATGTGGAAGGAAATGAATAATAGTGATGCTAAATAAATTTACACTTCAAATATATGTGGTAGAAGTTATAAGACACAGTAAGACTGTTGGAATTCTGGACTCATTTTATTTATTAAGGAGATGAGATAAGAAGCGTTTGGAGTGCCCTCTTGGAACTGTTATAGAAACACTACAGCAACAGAAATTCCACCAGCATGCATATTTTTATAACAACATAATTTTCTCTTCTCTATATTTTGTAAACTATGAGGAAGTAAGTGAAAGCTTTGAATGTCTGGAAGATTGTGTATCCATATGCCTCTACTAAGTCATTTGAATTAAAATGTGTAAAATGTTCAACAATTAAGAAAGATGTGTTCTTAGGAAAATCATTCAATTTTTTCTCATTTTAATACAAAATATTGATGAAAGTTAGGAAATTACGAATGCAAGCATTTGAACACAAACTAGCGACGGCTTTTTTTATAGTCAAATCTTATAGTTAGAACTTTGCATTTTTAAAAAAAAAAAGTGTTTAAAAGGTCCATTTGTTTTTCAAAGTCCGGTAGTTGCACAACTTTCCATGAGTGTTAATATGAGTTAAGAGCAGATCCTGTAAAGAAGTTTCCTAAAGCATTTTTATTATTTATATTTCATTTGAGACTAAAAGGAAAGTAATATTCCCCATGAGCCAATGAGCAATGGTTAAAGTGTTTAATGGGAAATGGGAAATCCATTAGTTGTTAATATTGGGAAGTCCTAAATTCTAATTTCTGCCTTATCTCTCTGTTATGATCTTATTATTTAAACCTGGGAAGGGGGTTTTGATTGAAAAAGGCCTTTATGAAATCATCAAGCAGTAGTAAGCAGGATGTGGGGATATACTGTGATTTCCCCTGTGCCCTACATTATAATTCCTTTATTATATACCAGATTGGTATTGAATGTGAGAGTACAGTTGCATCTGATGTTTATGCATTTTGATACTATCATTGCATTGAAAGACACTGTGGTTTACCCCATCTGGGGGACGTTAACAATTCACACAGAAGTTTCGTATTACACATCTTAGGTTGATCACTCTTAGGGGACTCAGTGAGTGCTGAAGTTTTTAGAAAAGATCTGAGCTGCCTAGAATTGAATATAAAAAGACTTTTTAAAGACTACAGCCCATTGAACAACCCCTTTTTAAAAGAAAAGACAATAATAATCAATCAGATTTCATTGTTCTGGCCAGCCTAATGAGAAAAACAATAATAGCTGATGCTCTATTTCGGGTATTGTCTCAACAAAGGAGTGAGAATTTTTTATTTTGTGTAAAGTAATATTTATGACAGTTTCTAATTCCCACAAAGAGTGACAAAATTATCACGCCAAAGATAAGATACAAAGTCTTTATAGTGTTTGTTTTACAACACTGAAAAACTAGTGTTTTAAACAGAAAATTTTCAACAACAGGAAAATGAATCCTTTAATTTTTCCTTTGAATATCTGATGAAGTAATGGCATTTCTTCCACTTTTGTGTAGCACTGGAGAAAAACATACAGGAACTATGATTTTGCACATTGTATTGGTACATGCTGTTCACTCTAAGATCTATGTAAGGCCTCTACGACATTTTACTTTCAGTACTGTGACCACTGGGCATTAGCTACCGCCTCCTGCCTCACCTCCCCATTTTCTCTGATTACTCAATAAAAAATTGCAGATCCATCTTAACACCCGGAGCAAATATCCCTTTATTTACTAAATAGCTCTGGAGTGATGTAAAGACCTGCAAAGGCACCCAGGGCAGGCAGTGTGGTGCAGCAGAAGGAGCATAGACCTCATGGTAGTCTGACTTCAGTTGCAATCAAGTTCATTATTCCTTAGCTATGTAGGAAAGCAGGGCTGTTGCTAATTTGTAATTATGTTACCCATCCAATTCATTTCCAATTCCCCACCACTACTGTTTCAGCTGTTTACCACTTTCTTCAAACTCATCATTCTTCCCCCACCCTTTGACTCTCAACATGTGTCAATGTCCTTACTTAACTGAAAAAAATAGAGGCATTAGGAGTGACCTCAAATCCTTTTTCTTGAACCTCTAATTGGGTCTATAACTTTCCCCTATGTACCTCATATGTATATGTGTACCTGGAGGTAAGTGGCAGAATGTTGGGTTCACAGCCTCTTGGAATATTAGTTTTTATTCAAAGACTTAGGGAAGATAAGATTTGAATTGTTGAGCTTTTAAAAGTTACACAAACCTGTGCAAGTAATATTAGCGAAGTGAGGCATGGCAGCTAATCTTATATCTCTTTCTGGAAGCCTGAAGCATAGAAAGCTTTTATTAATAGTATTTAATTGAATAATATGGTTTAAGATATTCAATAAATTTTAAATTATTATAGAAGATATACATTTCTCAGATTTCAAAACCATGTTAGTAAGAAATCTAACTTTGTTTTTCCATAATATATATCCTCTATGAAAAGCATATAATCCCATTGGGACTTCCACCTTTATAATTGGGCTTTCTAATATCAGTAGATGTGGTAAGGAACGCCAGCCTGGCCAAATCCAGATGGTGGGAAACATACAATATATATCATTATTATCAGGAAATAAATTCAAAATAATTAATGGCCAGTAGAGCAGAGGCACCAACAAACCAAAATGGATACTGGCCACTACAAAGTGTCAATGTGTACTAACAGAATAGCATCCATGGAATCCAATAGCATCCATAGCATCTGGAAACCTGTGCAAGCATTACTTGCACAGGTTTCCATATCAAACAATAGGGTAGGCATGGTCATGCAAGTTCCAAGAATGTCAGACACACAGAGATCTCAACTTGAAGTTTAGTAATCATGGAGCTACAGAAATATAATTAATGGGTGGTGAGGATTTATTAGATCTGTATAACCAACAATACTCTAGACACCTAACTTGAGCCATCCACACCATAAGGCATGGCCTCTGAGCCAATTCTCCTGTCCATACGTAGAAGCCCTTGAACAAAAACAAAGTCACACATCTTGATGAAGGATCTACTGTAACACTACACTTTCCTCCCAGCCTTCCCCAAAGGAATATTAGGTACTTTACACCATGAAAAACAAGAAAAAGAATTACCAAAACTTTTTAGGTGGTATTTGATACTGAATGTTAACTAACCTTAATTCCAGCAACCCAAAAATGACTGTGGTCTGATAGAGCAAGGCTAATGGAATCGTGTGCCAAAAAGAGAATTTGCCCAAGGCCAATGGAACAACAGATCCATCTGATTGTTATTTTCACAGCTTATTAGAGTATTCTTGGATAAACATCTTCGGCCACTGGCAAATCCCTATACTGGCTCACTGACCCATGATGTCAAAGACATGATGGTAAGAAGGGCCAAATGTAAGACATCCGTGTTCCTTAATCCAAGGTCTAGTACTAACTGTACAATACATACTTGGAGGTTTCTGGCATTTAGCCCAATAGAAGTGGATTTCTTGCTGACGTGAAAGTCCAATATGGGTGTTCCTGCATGATCGTATTCATCCACATGGTGACTTAGAGATCCAGGATCTTTCCCTCTTAAATCTCTGCCATTCCCTATGGCATTATCATTCTCTGTATCCACATGATAGCAGTGGGGAAGAGAGACTGAAAAGAAGCACAGATGCTTCTGAAATGTCGTGGTCTTAAAATGGCAGCCATCAATTCTACTTACATTCCATTTGCCAGAACATAGTCATATGAGCACATCTTATATGATTATGATAGGTATAGCCTACAAGTAACTTTGGGAAGAATTAAAGAATAATGATTTTGGTAAATAGACAGTAGTCTGCCACGTGGGAAAACTTGACAGATTTAGTTCATGTCAAACACTGAAAAGATGCACTTCCTCCTAAACCCATACCAACAGATGGCTGAGGATGAAAAACTGGTTTGTTTTCAGATGGTGTTCTTGAGCAGCTTGCATAGACCGCTAGTGAATTACAGTCCTCCTCTGGCGTGGCCCTGGAAGACAGAACAGAAAGATAATACTTCCAATGGGCAGATTTTTGAGTTGCATGTCTCCTTATCTACCATTTTTTTTTAAAGAAAAATAACCTGAGAAGAGTTTCTAAACTGATGCATAGGCACTGACTAATCATTTGCCCAAATGGAACTCTAGTCATATTTACGTCCCATGTGAATGTTCACCAGAAGGCCACCACTGCTTAAGAGGTGTTTAGAAAAACAACAGTGACAACAACAACACATATAAAGGATTGTGAAGGGAAGACATAAAGAGCTGGTAAGACTTTATGACCAGCTGCGGAAACAAGGATGATGTATCATCTAGAGATTCCAGACTTAAAACTGAATGCACTAAATTGACGTCAAGTTAATCTACTTTATGGTGCTGAGATCATTTTTCTGTTTGTGATAGATTCATTATGTCAACTGAGGGTATTTTTAAATTTTTATATATGGAGGAAAATGAAAAGTGTGTGTGTGTGTGTGCGCGCTGGTAGGCTATCAATAGAATCTGGTGGGCATCTGGTTTTTTCCTTTATAGAGCACCTTCCTCATTTTTACAGTTAATAAAAACCCCTACTTTTCTTTTGGGAAACTATCTGTCTCCCATTCAGAGTAATCACTGAAGTATAGGAACAACCCAATACATGCCTATTATATATCTCTTCTTGGAATTTGAATCTGATGCAAAGGTAGACAAGAATGAGGCATAGAACAACGTCAGCACAAATAAAACAATAGTCCTGGATCTCTGGCTACTGAGATCCCCAGTGGCCTTAGTCTTATCCTTACAGACTGGTTGCTCGGCCCTTCCTCTGATGAAATAACCAACACAGTAATTTTTTCCAATAAAATATCTGTTTTTGCTTAAGTGGTCAGAATTGAATTCTTTTCTTGTAATCGGAGGACACAGGACATAATATTGTCAACGTATAGAGTGCCAATTTTTTGTATTTGTAGTGATCTTACGTGGAATCCAAATGCATCTATTCCTTCTGTGATGACTTTAACTTATTCCTGAAAACAATGTCACTAAGTGAAAAGTTATTAAATAAAAAAAGCAATATGTTCATATCAATCTAAGATATACAACAGTTTTCTCATACATATATCAATGTAATAGTAAACACCTATTTATAAAAATTAATCAATGTACAGTTTGTATGTATAAAGCAATGTAATGAAGTTTTATTACATTTCCAAAGATGGAAGAGAATGCTTAATAGTAGATGGTGCTGGAGGAAAAGGGATGTGGTATCATTCTTTTGAAGGTGGTACAAAGTCAAGTGTTTGAATATTGGACAGGCATTCGGTATCATAATCATATAGGCTTGACAACTCTCTTTTCCTTGAGACTTTAACCCTAAAATAACTACCTGATATGAAAGGCTTTGGCATAAAGGGAATAGAGTGGAGTCTTTAGATAGAAAAATATGTGTTTCAAAACATGAAGGAATAGCATACACGTACAAGAATGAAAAGCACTAGAAGCAGATACCTCTTTATCCCTCTTACTTGGATTGATATGCAAAGCAAAATATTTGGGTCCATCCAAATATAGTATGCATTTCAAATCTGTTCTATGTGATATTCTTTGACTAGAAACTATTTCATACATTTGTGAGTGTGCTTTTGCTTTTGAATATGCAGAGAGATTATAGTCACCAGTATCACACGTGATATAAACTGCTTGAAACAGTAATGTTGAAATATAGCTTTGCATAGTTTGTTTATTTAGTGGATATTGAGGCAAAAAAGTTATTATACAAGAAAAAAAAGGAATCATTGTCTTAAAAGTGGTTTAAGTTGCAAGAGCTATTATAGCCAAAAGTCGTTTAGAGACAGAGTGAAACGTAAGGTGAGCCAGTAAAACAAAACCAATAAAAAACCACGGGGGAGGGAGTGAACTGTGCATCCTCCTCTCAGCTGCCACTCCAGACAACCACTCCAAGGTTCTGGCCAACCCATCGTCTGAGTACAAACCTACCATACAAAATGCTCTTTTCTTTTCTCAGTTCCTGTTATCCACTATATCACATCTAAACTGCCCTACTTACTAATTCTTGAATATGCTATGAACTTTCAGCCTTCAAGCAAATGTTTACATTCCTCCCTTTCACTGAATACCTTCATTTTCTCCTCAAAGTTTAAGAAAATCCTACTCATTTTTCAATTCCCAGCATATATGTCACCATTCCTAAGCCCCACCTAAAGGAAAAATAAATACAATTGTCATGTACATTCTTGTAACATTTTACACTTCCATGCCAGTACTTAGCACATTTCATTATAATTAGCTGTTTATGTGGCTACTTCTATTGTAAGTCTCTCAGAGAAAAGAATTCTGCCTTCTTTGTTTTTGTATGACCTGTATCTTGCTCTTAAAAAAAGATGATCAATAAATACATGTTGAATTCTGGGTAAACAGAACAGGGGAAAAGAGTTTTAAGAAGTATTTGGTGGTCAATAGTGGAAGATGAATAGAATTGAAGGCCCAGGTGCTGTTAAAGTTCACGTTTTGAGAATGATCTCTACTAAAATACGTAATATTTATGATGAAATAAGGAAAAGAAAAATTTTAAAGATAGCCATGTTCAAAAAAGATTGTAGAACAAAATAAAACAAAGCAAAACCTGATGTGGCAAGTGGATAGAAAGCACAGGCCTCCTAGGCTTCATGTTGTCAGCAAGCACAGATGAACAGTTTATATCACATGTGATACTGGTGACTATAATCTCTCTGCACAAGGAGGGAGACTGGAGCCTAAGGTGCTCATTGAGTGCCAATGAGAATATAAGTTGGTACAATCACTCTAGGGATGTTAGTAAAATCGTAAAATGCTAACACCTTAAAATCCAATAAGAAAGCCTTGCACACATGCACAGGGATTTTCCCAAGGCAATTAAGTTTATGTGCTCTAGATCAAGGCTTCTGGGCTCAAGTCCTGGCTCTGCTGCCTTCAGCTAGGTTACTTTAGACAATTACTTACCCTCTCCATGCCTCAGTTTTCTTATCTCAAAAATGGAAACAATAATAATAATACCCACCTCTTGGGGGTTGTTGTGAGGATAAAAATGTGTTTAACATTTGTATAACTCAGAATAATGTCTGGCACATAGTAAAGACTCAAATTTTAGCCATAATCACTATTATGGTAGCATTGGTTCTAATAAGAAAAAAGTGCAGCCAATGGAAAATTCCACCACCAAGAGAATGGATAAAGTATCATGTAATCATACGCTGGAATTAAACACCACAGTTAAAGTGTACTTGCTAGAACTGCATGTATCCAAATGGATAAATCTTAGAAACATAATGTTTTAAAATAAAGTAAATATCTGAATAATAACATATTATTCAGATACAGTGTGGTATTATTTATGTAAAGTTCAAAAATATAAAATAGGGCCAGGAGCGGTGGCTCATGTCTGTGATCCTAGCACTTTGGGAGGCTTAGGGGGGAGGATTCCTTAAGGCCAGGAGTTGGAGACCAGCCTGAGCAAGAGCGATACCTCGTCTCTACAAAAAATAGAAAAATTAGCCTGGTGTGGTGGCGCGCACCTGTAGTCCCAGCTACTCAGGAGGCTGAGGCAGAAGGATCGCTTGAGCCCAGAAGTTTGAGGTTGCAGTGAGCTATGATGACGCCACTGCACTCTAGCCGGAGTGACAGAGTGAGACTCTGTCTCAAACAAAAAAAAAAATATACAAAATGGTAGTATCATACATATACATGCATATGTGCATATGTGGTAAAGGTCAAAAACTCAAATAGAAAGGCCACAGACCACCTTATAATAAAAATTATATATAAAGGAACAAGCAAGGTAATAAGATTATAAGGTGGAAGAAAGGAGTTATAATGTTTCAGTATTTTTTTATATAGAATATTAAACAAAATCAAAAAAGAAGGGAAGGAAGAAATTCTGCACGGGGTCAATCATTATTTCGTTCTTCTTCCCTTGTATCTGTAGAAAGTATATCTCTATATAAAGTGACGTTCTCCAATAATGTGGCTTCTCTTATTTACTTTACATGTTTTAATAAGTTATTCACTTTAAATGTTCCAATAAATAATAAATATTTTAAAAGAAGTTATATTACATAGTAAATTTATTTCTACGAATTTTTAAATGTTAAATTTTCTTTTAATAACTTAGAAGGATATTATTCCTTCAAAAGGCAAAAATAACAAAAGTGAAGAAAATCAAACATGAAACTGAAATGATATAATCTAGAATTGCTTGACATGGATATTTCAAAGGTGAGCCACATTGATGAAGAGCCCCAAAAGCCTATATTCAATGGGAGAAAGAAAATTTCCCAAAAGGATATCAGGCTGTTGCTGTTACCAGAAGAACTCAGAGAGATCACCTAAATATTCTGATTTCTCAAGAAATGCCAGAATCCCGTATTTCTATGTAAAATATCCAATTTTTAAATATTGGTGTATCAAAGGTCCCAAGACCACCCTCAGGCTCAATGATTGTTAGTGTCACAGAACTCAAAAGAGCTGTTATATTCATGGTTATGATTTACTACAGTGAAAGGATATAGACTAAAATCAGTAAAAGGAAAAGGCACACAGGGCAGAGTCCAGGAGAAACCAGGTGCAAGCTTCCAGTCATCCCCTTCCTGTGGAGTCACATGGATAGGACTTAATTCTCTCAGCAACAATGTGTGACAACATATGCAAAGTAAAGAGGCCCACTTGAGCCTTAGTGTCCAGGGTTATAATTGGGGGACAGTCATGTAAGCACACAGCACATGCATGAACGACCTTAGCTACTCAGACTCCAAAAGCCAAATTGATACAACCAGGCCCAAAACTTCAAGAATACAAAAAAAGTTGTTCACCACAAATCATATTGCAGCCCTTATTCTTATTTTATTAATAGGATCCTCTCTTTTCCTACGTGGATGTTCCCTTTTCTGCCTCAGTCTAGTGGTTCAGGTGGAGCTGTCCAGAGGTGGACCACATGACCCGCACTTGGCCAAGGGAGCACTGAATCAAACTCAGTGACTGGCTTATAGATGAACATGTGATCCAAACTGAACAGATAAAAACTCTCCTTGGGAACTATTAAGAAAGAAGTATTCTTTCATTTCAGACTGATAGAGTCTAGATATCATGTAAACCTTGGTCTGGCGTTGGCCACCTTTGCCATGGCATAGTGATACCTTGCCTGAAAATGAAACTAAGACAGAAGACAGCAGCAGTGACAGATACAGATTATAATTTCTGCTAATAATGGTGAAAAATCCTAGGCTCAGCCATGGCTGAAGCCACCAGCCTTCAATCCCCCAGAAAAGTTAGCTAGTTTTACCATAGCTATATTAAGTGCATTTCTGTAACTTTCAACCAAAGGAGTCCTCAAAAATACAAAGCTCCAGCCAGCTGGAAGATGTAATAAGTAGGGAGAGAATGCTGTAACCCAAAAACATTACCAAAGAGCGCTAAAACTTACACTTAAGCTTAACCAGTGCTTAATAGATGTTAATTGGTTTTCAATGACGTTGTAAAATGTTTATTTATGATAGATAAAAATGCAGAATTTGAAATTACATTGTATAAAATGGGGACTCTGTATGCTTGCTTGATTAATAGACTTTACTTTAAAGAAGTTTTAAATTTACAGAAAAATTGAGCAGATAGTAAAGAGAGTTTCCATATCGTTTCCTCCACATGCAGTTCCTCCCATTATTACTGTCTTATATTAATATGGAGCTGTTGTTACAATGGATGAACCAATATTGATACATTATATTAAGTAAAGTCTATAGTTTATTCATACTTTCTTAAATTTTACTTAATGTCCTTTTTCTGTTTCAGGATCCCATGCAGGCTACCAAATTACATTTAGTTGTCATGTCTCCTTAGGCACCTCCCAGGTTTAACAGTTTCTCAGACTTTCCTTGTTTTTGACGACCTTGACAGTTACAAGGAATAATGGTCAGGTATTGTAGGATACCTCTGTATTGGAATTTGTTTGATGTTTTTCTCATTGAACTAGGGTTGGTTATGGGTTTGGGGGAGCAAGATCACAAAGGTCAAGTACCATTTCCATCACATCATATAAAAATTATATAGTATCAACATGATTTATGACCATTAATGTTGACCTTGATCATCTGGCTGAAATAGTGTTTGTTGGGTTTCTCCACTGGAACAGTATTCTTTTTCTCCCACTTTTAATACTGCACTCTTTGGGAGATGAGTGATACAGGCCTTGTAGAATGAGTTTGGAAGTATTCCCTCCTCCTTGATTTTTTGGAATAGCTTAAGTAGGATTGGCATTAGTTCTTCTTTGAATGCTTGGTAGAATTCAGCAGTGAAGCCATCGGGTCCTGGGTTTTTCTTTGATAGGAGGATTTTTTTTTCTTTATTCTTACTTCCCTAAGGATCTTTTCTTTATCTGTGATCTTTGGGAGATTTATTATTATATATAATAAATGCCTTAGGTAGTCTTGTTTGGATTAAATCTGCTTGGAGTTTTATGACCTTCTTGTACCTGAATATTGATATTTTTCTCTAGGTTTGGAAAGTTCTCTGCTATTATAAAGTTCTCTGCTTTGAATAAACTTTCTACCCCAATCTCTCTCTCTCCCTTCTCTTTAAGGCCAGTAACTTTTAGATTTGCCCTTGTGAGGCTATTTTCTAGATCTTGTGGCAGGCTTCATTCTTTTCTATTCTTTTTTCTTTCTTTCTTCTGACTGTGTATTTTCAAATAGCCTGTCTTCAAACTCACTAATTCTTTCCTCTGCTTAATCAATTCTGCTGTTGAGAGACTCTGATGCATTTCTCACTTTGTCAATTGAATTTTTCAGCTGCAGAATTTCTGCTTGATTTTTTTTTATTATTCTAATCTCTTTGTTTCATTACTCTGATAAGCTTCTGAATTCCTTTTCTGTGTTATCTTGAAGTTCATTGAACTTCTTCAGAACAGCTATTTTGAATTCATTGCCTGAAAGGTCACCTGTCTCCATCACTCTGGGATTGGTCACGGCTACCTTATTTTTAGTTTATTTGGTGATGTCATGTTTTCCTGGATGTTCTTGATGCTTGTGGATTTTTGTCAATGTCTGAGCATTGAAGAGTTGAGTATTTATTCTAATCTTCACAATCTGGGGTTCTTGAGAACCTGTACTTCTTGAGAAGGCTTTCCAGGTATTCAAGGGGAATTGAGTGTTATGATCTAAGTCTTGGTCACTGCAGCCATATCAGCACTGGGGGTGCCTCAAGCCCAGTAATGCTGTGACTCCTGGACACTCCCGGTGGTAACGCCTTGCTGGACTTGAGTAAGATACAGGAGAATTCCCTGGATTACCAGGTAAAGTCTCTCACTCTCTTTCCTCACTGTCTGTGCCAGGCTGCTGGAGTTGGAGGGGGAGTGATGTGGGCACTTCCTCACGGCCACTGCAGCTGAGACTGCACCAAGTCATACCTGAAGCCAGCCCAGTCTCACCCAAAGCCCACTGTGACCGCTGCCTGGCTACCTCTGATGTTTACTGAAATCCCAAGGGCTCTTTAGTCAGCGGGTGCTGAATCCTGCCAGCACTGGATCCTTCCCTTCAGGCCAGCATGTTTCCTCCTGGCCCAGGGAGGGTATGGAAATGCCGTCCAGGAACTAAGGCCTGGAATCAGATGCTTCAGAAGTCTGCTTGGTACTTTATTTTACTATGGCTGAGCTGGTACTCAAGTTGCAAAACAAAGTCCTCTGAACTCTTCCAAGTGGAGGAAGACTTTCCCTGAGCTGCACTGCCTGGAGTTGGGGGAGGGGTGACACAGGCACTGGTTTGGCTGCCATGGCTGGTGTCTCACTTGGTCATGTGCACCCCAAGTCCATTGGCTCTGAGCAACCACAACCTCTGGAATTGCTCAAGGACTGCAGCCCTTGCGGCCTGACTACCTTACAAATTTTTTTCCAGGCCCCAGGCTGCTTTTTGTCAGGCAGTGGTCTGGTTAGCCAGAACTGAGGTTTCAGGGCAGAGAAGTTCTTTCTGGCTGGGCTGGTCCAAATGCTCCCTCCGTGGGCACTGGCAGAATTCTTCCCTGTGCTGCATTCCCCTGTGACTGGGCAGCCCTGAGTTCCAATGCAAAGTCCCACAGTCACTTCACTCTTCCTCCCCCAGGCACACAGATTCTCTCTCCATTTGGCGGACTAGTGCAGCACTGCCGGGGGTGGGGAAGGGGTGGCATAGGCAATGCAAGACTGTCTTTTCTGCCCTCTTCAGTGCTTCTTTCCTTGACATAACGTTAAAACCAGATACTGTGATAGCTCACCTGATTTTTGGTTCTTCTGAAGATGCTTCCTTGGGTAGATAGTTGTTGAATTTGGTGTTCGTGTAGAGGGACGATTGCTGGAGGGTTCTATTCAGCCATCTTGCTCCGCCCCTCTCTCTTGATTACTGTAGTTTTATAGCAAATCTTGAAGTCATATCGTGCGTGTCCTTCAACTTCATTTTTCTTCCATATTGTATTAACTATTCTGGGTATTTTGCCTTTCTATATAAACATTAGAATCAGTTTGTTAATATACACAAAATAGCTTGCAGGCATTTTGATTGGCACTGAGCTGAATCTACACATCCTAGGGAAAATGAACATCTTACCAACATTGAGTCTTCCAATTCATGCACACATAATATTTCTCCATTTATTTAGATTTTCTTTGACTTCTTGCATCAGCATTTTGTAAATTTTTATGAAAAGATCCTGTACATATTTTGTCAGATTTATACTTACTTTTTTTTTTGGTACTAGTGTGAATGGTATTGTGGACTTCATTTCAAATTCCAATTGTTCATTGCTGGTATATAGAAAAGCAATTCACTTTTCTATATTGACCTTGTGCCCTACAAACTTTCTAAATGACTTATGTCTTTCAGGGAGGCTCTTGCTGATTGTTTGAAATTTTCTAGATAGGCAACTATATTATCTGTGAACAAAGTTCAATTTCTTCCTTCCCAGTCTGTATACCTTTTATTTCCTTTTGTCTTATTGCAGTACAATGTCGAATAGGAGTGGTGAGAGGGGACATTCTGGGTTTTTTTCTATTCTTTGGGGGAAAGCATCTAGTTTCTCACCATTAATCATGATGTTAGCTATAGATTTTTCATAGATATTTTTTCCTCAAGTTGAGAAAGTTCCCTTTCACTCTTAGTTTGTTGAGAATTTCTATCATCAATGGGTGCTGGATTTTGTCATATGCATGCTCTAGATCAATTGATATGATTATATGATTTTTCTTCTTTAGCTTGTGGTGATGGATTACATTAATTGATTTTTAAATGTTTAGCTAGCCTTATATACCTGGAATAATGTGCACTTTGTTGTGTTATATAATTATTTTTATACATAGTCAAATTCAATTTGCTAATATTTTTTTGAGCATTTCTGCATGTATGTTCATGAGAGATGTTGGTCTGTAATTTTTCTTTCTTAGAATGTCTTTGTTTGGTTTTGGTATTAGGGTAATGCTGGCCCCATAAAATTAGTTATGAAGCGTTCTTTCTGCTTCTAGTTTTTTGAAGTGATTATAGACATTGGCATCATTTCTTCTTTAAATGTTTGTTAGAATTCACCACTGAACCCATCTAGACCTGATACTTTCTGTTTGGAAAGTTATTAAGTATTGATTTAATTTCTTTAACAGATATAGGCCTATTATTACACTATTCATACTAGTGTGTGTTCTAGTAGTTGGTGTCTTTCAAGGCATGAGTCCATTTCATTTAGGTTATCAAATTTGTGGCATAGAGCTGTTCATAACATTCCTTTATTATACTTTTAATTTCCATATGATCAGAAGGAAGGTATGACCCCTCTTTCATTTCTGATATTAGTAATCTATGTCTTCTTTCTTTTTTTCTTGATTAGCCTAGGTAGAGATCTGTCAATTGTATTGGTCATTTTAAGGAATCAGGAGGTTTTGGTTTCATTGATTTTTTCTATTGATTTCCTATTTTCAATTTTATTGATTCTGCTGAAATTTTTGTTATCTTTTCTTCTGCTTGCTTTACATTTAAGTACTCTTCTTTTGCTAGTTTCCTAAAATGGAAGCATAAATTATTCATTGTACATCTTCCTTCTTTTCTAATGTATACATTTAATGCTATAAATTTCCCTCAATGAACTGCTTTCACTGTATCTTGCCAATTTTGATAAGTTCCATTTTCTTTTTCTTTTTTTATTTAGTTCAAAAGTACTTTTTAAATTTCTCTTGACACTTCGTCAACTCACATGTTATTTAAAATTATGTTGTCTGATCTCTAAAATATTCCGGGGTTTTCCAGCTATCTTTTTGTTATTGATTTATAATTTAATTACATTGTGGTTTGAGAACAAACTTTGCATGATTTCTATTGTTTTATATTTATTTGTTCAAGTACTCTTATGGCCCACAGTGGTGTCTATTTTGTTGAATGTTCTAAGTCGAATGTTCCAAGTTTGGGAAAAAAGCATATCGTTCTGTTGTTGGATGACATATTCTACAAATGTCAATTAGATCCAGTTGATTGATGGTGCTATTCAGTTCAACTATATCCTTACTGATTTTCTGGTTACCGGAAAGAAAGGAAGTGTTGAAATCTCCAGCTATGTTAGTGGATTTGTCTATTTTTCTTTGCAATTTGCAGTTTTTGGCTTATGTATTTTGATGCTTTGGAGCCCTGTTAATATGGTGGTAAGGTGTGGGAAAGGGAAATGTTTTACAATCTTATGATTAAATCTCATTCTTTGAGTGGGCCTAAGTCCTTTGGCTGTGACCTTCAGAAGTGTTTCTTAGCCTTTCCTTTTCTCTGCTGAGGTGAGACAAGAAGGCTAGAGGTAGCTGGAGTTGGCTAATTGCCCGACCCCGAGTCAGGTAAGGGCCTGGTAAAGTCCTTTCCTTTGAATGGGAGGCGTTTTCTGTACAGAATACTGAGCATACTTCAAAATAGCTATTTTTCTCCTCCTTCTGCCAAAAACATGAGAGGATTTTTTTTTTTTAAATCTTTACCATGAGAACCTGGTGGTGTTCCTGGATGTAAAAACCACAAAAGTATGGGGACTTCCTAAGACTGGGACCCCATGAGTTTCTCACCCTCAAACTAGTCCACATTCAGCCTCCATCAGTTCATCAAGACCATTTAAGAGTTCCTATCAGTTTATGGCTCCAGTGGCTTCTGCTCCAGGTAAGCTGATATCAGAAACTGCAATATTTTTGTCTTTACCTTTCTCTCTGATTTCACAGTGACCGTTTTCCCTGTGGCCTTAATTATTTGATGAGGTCACAGTTTGCTCTGTGACCTCAATTATTATAACCAAGCAAAGTCATTGGTTTTCAGTTTGTTCAGCACTTTTCTTCCAGTGAGAATGAGCGTGACAGCTTCCAAGCTTTTCATATGTCAAAGCTGAAATGTCCCATCTTTATGTACTTTTTAAAGTCAAGTCAACTACTCTGAGGTGAACTCATTTGTGACTCAGCCAGCTCAGGAGGATTATTTTATATTTTCTGTGGGTAGAGTGGAGCTGTGAAAATGATGGGGGAAACCTGAGGCTTTGAGTCCCTCAGTCAGCAGGTGCTTGTGGATTTGCTGCTTTTTTAGGCTGGGTGGGTTGGAAAAATTGTTGAAGATAAAAATATGGGTTAATGTTTTGGGGGTGAGAGCCCCCACAGGTGGGTGCAAGCAGGAATGGCACAGAAGGTTGATATAAGTGGAACAGCTTAATAAAATTGAAAAATATTTATGCAAAAGAAATTTTGACTTATCAGTTGCCCTAACATTAATAATGCTTTTAAAAGCTCTCTGAAAATAAGTTTCAACATTGCACATGAAAAAGAATAGCATGCTTCTAGAGATAAGTTAATTGAACACTAACAATTAATAAGCCAGTAATTATAAGAAATGAGTAGACTCACAAAAATACAATTAGTAACATCATCTGGTAAGTCAGTACCAGGAATAGTGCACTGTGAATGTACTTGAAAAATTAGTCATTAGGCAAAGATATATGAAGTCTTTATGGTTCATGAGAAAGAGTAACGATGTTTGTATATTGTATAACATGTTCGCCTAGGTTGATTTATTGCTTCATAAAGTATTTGACACAAAGACAAAAGGAGTGGATTCTTAAGTGTTTACAACAGTATTTAACACACCATCAAATAAATTGGCAAAAATATAGAGACGTGTGTATTGATGACGAAAAAGCAATGGCAGAAAAACACAAGAATAGCGGAAAAGCTGTTGCCAAAGTATGTTCAAAGACTCACAGTGTTTCATAGACAAGCACTGGCTGTTAAGAAAATGTACCATCACCGGAAATAGTTCTAAAGAAAGTCAAATTGGCACTTTATTCTGATAGAGCCTCTATGTTGCAGAATTATCAGAGTGATGTATAATGACATGGGCAGGAAAATCAGACTCCACAACCGTCTTCACAAAGCCTCCTCCTTTGCTGCCCACCCCTGTGTATGAGGAAAGGGCTCCCTCCTTTAGACACAGATAGTGAGTTTGCAAGGGTGCTATTTTTCTGCATGGCAATGGATGGTTGGTGGTTTTTCTCTGTGAGTATGGGAAGGGGGAGCCTGACAGCCTTGCTAGTAGTGAGACACGTTTTCTTGGACTTCTGCAGGTCTAGAAGGGTGAACCTCTCCTGTGTTTGTCTGGCTGGAGTCATGGTGGCTAAACACCATAGGCCTCTCTGCCTGCTAACTCCTCTCTCTCCATGAGGTGGAACTGGAAATACAAGAAGGGGACAGCAAAAGAAAGGAGGTGTTCTGCTTCTGAAGAGGGGTGTGTTACTCCCCCTGGCTTATCTTGTCAGAAGCAAGCACTGGCTTGAGACGAGAACCTTTCAATGCATTCATTCATACATTTGTTTATTTTAGTGCAAGAAATTGAGTCCCTACTCTGTGCAATGCACTATCTTAGGTGCTGGGACCCACTTGTGAAAGCACTCCAGTCATGAACCTAAGAACCGCTATAGCCTGTGAGCCACAGCTTAATGATTTGTCTTAATTTTACCAATGACAGGAAGAGAGTCCTAGAATTTTTTATTATATGGAGTTTCTTTAAGAATAAGTCACAAGTAACTCAATAGCCAAAAAATAAATAATCCAATTTATAAAATGGGCAAAAGATCTGAATAGACGTTTCTCAAAAGAAGACATACAAATGGCCAACAGGTATATAAAAGAATGCTCAACATCACTAATCATCAGAGAAATGCAAATCAAAACTACAACGAGATATCACCTCACCCCAGTTAAAATGGCTTTTATCAGAAAGACAGGCAATAACAAATGCTGGCGAGGATGTGGAGAAAGGGGAACCCTCGTACACTGTTGGTGGGATGTAAATTAGCTCAACCACTATAGAGAACAGTATGGAGGTTCCAGAAAAGACTAAAAATAGAATTGCATATCACCCAGCAATCCCACTGCTGCGTATACATCCAAAGGAGGGAAATTCTGTATATTGAAGAGGTGTCTGCACTCCCACGCTTATTGCAGCACTATTCACAACAGCCAAGATATGAAATCAACCTAAGTGTCCATCAAATGGATAAAGAAAGTGTGGTGACATACACAATGGAATATTATTCATCCATAAAAATGAATGAAATCCTGTCATTTGCAACAATGGATGGAACTGGAGGACATTGTGTTAAGTAAAATAAGCCAGGCACGGAAAGACAAATATTGCATGTTCTCACTTATATATGGGAGATTAAAAAAAATGATCTCATAGAGGTAGAGAATAGAATGATGGTTACCAGAGGCTGGGAAGGGTAGTGGTGAGGGGGGATAAGAAGGGGATGCTAATGGGTGCAAAAATATAGTTAGATAGAAGGAATAAGATCTAGTGTTTGGTAGCACAATATGGTGACTATAGTTAACAATAATTCATTCTATATTTAAAAATAACTAAAAGAGTAGAATTGGAATGGTCCTGACACAAATAAATGATAAATGCTTGAGGTAATGGGCATCCCATTACCCTGATTTGATCATTATATATTGTATGCTTGCATCAAAATATCACATTACCCCATAAATATGTGCAAGTATTATATAACCATAAAAATTTAAAATAAAAAATTTTAGAAAAGAATAAGTCAAAAGGGAGAATAATTCCCTCTCATTTCTTAAAAAGGGACACTATTAGCTAAGCATCTCTCAAATATGGGTCATCAAATCCAACTGAGCTTTGTTGGCTAACCCTGCCTTAAAATTAACCTTGTAAAACCCTTCAGCAAGCATACATGCACACACTCACACACACACACACACGGTTAATTCCAAGAAGCACCGATAAGTAAGGCTGATTTTTCCTGCCATTTTCATGGAGAGATGGAGAAGTGGTTTCCATCCCACATCATATAGCAAAACGTTCTAAACCTCCTCTTCAAAGATCGGTGTTGAATATCTTGCACTTCCCCTCCAGATCCTACCTATCTCCACCTTTCTCCTTCTTGTCTGTACCTTAAGAGGTTGACCTGTGCTGACTACCTCATTAGGCTTCTTGCTCAGTGGTCAACGGCAAGTTCGAGCAGGAGGTAAGAGCAGGAGGTAGGAGACTGAGTTCCCCTGGCATCTGCCCTGCAAGGTTGTTCTATGCTGTCTTTATTCCACCACGAAGGTTTCATCTCGTTGAGGCAGGCTTTTCATCACAGGCCTTGCTGCTTCTAGGTTTTCATGGCAAGTCCTTCCCTTCAAATCTAGGAATGATGACGATGCCTTTTTCTTATTAATGCAGGGATTCTGAATTATCTCTTATGGTTTTCCTACATGCTGCCTACATCTTGGTTAATAGTCCTTTTATTAAACTCTCTTCAAATTACCCTAATTTGAATGTGCTACCTGTTTCCTGCCAGAACCATTGACTGACACGATATCCCCATTTCCCCCAAAGCTCTATTGTCCCAAGTACTTGTCACATCTCTGTGTGCCTCTCAGACTCTCCCACTCCCCTCACATACTTTTTCTCAGAAGACGTTCCACATGCCAACTCCAGTCTGAGCGACCAAAACCTCGTCTGGAAAGTTCAGCAAAATAAAATCTGGTTATTAGCTTAAGGAGCCATCACAGTCTCGCTCTCAGATACCGTTCTGGGAAGATGCAACATATTTTACTACAGGGTCTTGCTGGTTAAGGAGACTGTAATATTTTCTTGAGGCACCTACGGTCTCCCCCACTCACAGTCTGCTCACCCACAATTCCCCCATTCTGTCACGGGGTGGGGTGGGGTGTATGATTATCTCTGAATCTCTGTTCATTCTACTGTCTGCCCTGCTTGGCTTGGTTCACTAAAGCCTTTAGAAATGTTAAGCTGGAGAAGGTATCCCTGTCATGCAGGCAGGGTGGACAGCATCCGGATTCAAGGAGGAGGAGGAGAGCAGGGTTTGGAGTCGGGTTCCCCGCCACTTTTTCCATCTGACACTTTAGTGCCTCCCCAGTGTTTCCAACTCACTCACCTATATGCAGCATCAAGGGAGCACCTTTCCTCCAGATTTGACTCCTGTGAATGTAGAAAGATGGTACAGATGGTACATGTAAAAAGACCAGGGCACTCCACCATAAAATGCATTGTATCCTCACCCTAACTTCTTGTCATAACCAAGACAAATGATAGGATATTTCAAACTCCTGAAGTCCAGCACAGGTTTCAGTTTGATTGTGACTATGTCCTATCCATACTGGCTCTTCCAGATCTGTCTTCTTAATGACCCCCAAGGGCTCAATAATTCAAGTCAGAGGTGTGGTTTCTGGCAGGGGCCTTAGACTGGCTGTGAGGAGCCAGCCAATTCCAAGTCTCCTCCAGCACCTTGCTCTTCAGGAGGTTCAGATGCAGGATGTTGAGTCACACTCAGGGTCAGCCAGGCAGCTACTGAGAACTGAGAATTCTGTTGGCTGGTGACATCTGTCTGGGGTTCACAAAAAACATTTAGCCACCAGTCACTCCCATACTAACCAGTTCTAGCTGATCCCAGTTTTTGAACCTCTGTTGCCCAGCACCTTCTTATAAGGCCTGCTGCCAATGTTTCTCCAATCTAAACACATATGTGGAGCAAATCTCTGCTTCCTGTTGACAAGCTCTCAAACAAACTGGACTGTGGAAACAAGCATCTCTCCCAGCTCCTCCTGCGCTATCTCCCACACTACATTTTGGCACAAACATAGACCCTTATGCAAGTCCTAAAACCAGACCCTGTAAATTCCCCTTCGTTTCTCGTCTTCCAAGACTTACCACCCACATGTCCCTAGAAAAATTTTAACCATGGCTCAAAGCCATCTGCCCTCCCTGGCACTACACTTTTTGAAAACTATAGGAGCTTAGTTTCTGGTAGCAGCTTCCAAATTCATGGTTCTATTCATGGTTCCAAAGCTAGCTTGATGGTTTTCCCCGTAGCAAGGTATTTTAGCAGAGGACTCCAGCTCTCAGTTGCCTTCAGATGTTAGTTGAGTAATGAATGATTATTAGGGAAATACCATGTCTTACCACTGCAGCACTATTCACATGTAAGTCATCAGGACTAAATTCAGAGCCTCAGATTCTATTCCTGCCACTTACTGGCCAAGTGACTTCTGGCCAGTGTCTTAGCTTTTCTGAGCTTCAGTTTACTTATCAGAAAATGAGAGAGCTGAGCTAAATCAGAGAATATAAACAGTCTTCATGACATGTGCCATTTCTGTTTGAGTAGTAATGTTTACCCCTAGTGCTCTATTGAGAAAGATTAAAGAGTCAAGTTCAGGCTCAGTGGGAAAGAAGGCCCTTAGAGGGGAAAGGTCAGCAGCCATGCTAGGAATTTGCCTCTCCTGGATTAGATGGTTTCTAAATCCTTCTTCAAAGCAAAAAACCATGACAGTACTAAAGATTTCTTCAATACCTGCCCCAGAGCCACTGGTCCACTGGTCCACCTACAGACAGGTCTATTAGCTAATAAGCCGTTTTGCATGTATTGGTCTGGCGAATATAGAGATACCAGCCAACAATCCAGATAATGCAGAGAGTGCTATCTTAGTCACTGTATAATTCCTTCTGGTGATGTCTTTACCCTTGTCAGTATCTATGAGAACTCTCATATCCATTTCCCTGTGGTTATGGTGGACATAACCGCATGACAACTATATTATTTGTCATGTTAGAAATGAATACAAATTATACTTTTTTACTTTTAAATATGGGGATTAATGTCTGCAAAGAAATTGTGTGCTGCTTTTAAATACACTTGTTCTTTTATATTAATAGGAAAATACTAAGCCCCAAATGACCTTAATTTTCTTAATTTTTGTCCTTTTTTTCCCTGTTAGTAAAACGTATGTACAATATGTGAAATATTTCACCCTGGGCTGTAAAGGGAAGGGTGTAACTAACATTTCCTTTTCAGTCTAAAAATTTACAGGAATGCACTAGGACATCTGTATGGAATTAGCAGGGCTGATTCTATAGATTCATGTGACTCCCCAGTTCTAGTTTCTGTGCTTCTGAGACCAGCTTTTTTTTCTTTTTTCTTTAATAAGAATATGACTTGTCTACATTATGGGCAACATAATTAAACCAGGATAATACAAACTTGTTTAAATATAAACTCCAAACCATCAAGCTGTTTCATATGTTTGCATTCATTTATAAAATATGATCTCCAGAGATATCTTTCATTGGGCTAAATACCAAAACAAGCAAATGAATTCCGAAAAATAAAAATACAGCATTCTGGGATTTTGAAGTTGACAAATTAAGCGTCCCTATGTAATAAAATGATTTCATCTTGGAATCCTCTTTTGCTTTTTAATTTATGGACTCTACGTGATCCAAGCTTACATTTCATAAACGTGTAAATATATTTAAGACAGATCACACTTGCTTCATTACTCATGCTGTTAGATTTTCAACCCTGAACTGTCAGTCTTTTTTGTGTGACTCCATTGGGAAATCTCTCAGGGTGTTAATATTTTTTACTCCCAAGGGCTTGTTTGGTTCATTTTTTCACTTTTTAAAAAATTAAACTTCCAATTTATTATAGCAGCTTTTACATTTGTCCAGTTATGCCACAGGAAAGACTAACACAATTCAGGCAAGAGCCCCAGAATATAATGCATGAGAAGCCATGAGAAAGAGAGTACTGGATTGTTTTTTATTTTTTCAAACCAAGCCATTCATCCAAAATGACAGATGAGCCCTCTTCCATCAATAAAAAATATGATCATATAAACACACATATGAAAAGTAATCTACAAGCAAGTGCAAACTAATTATAGTTCTATGGAAGAGTTTTATGTCTAAGTGTTTAGGATAGTTAGAAAATACATAGTGGAGGAGTTAGCCTAAAAAGATAGTACAGAGTGGATATATTTTTAGATACATTTTGCTAGAGAAAAAAGAAAATTTATATTCTAGGTAAAGTGACAGAAGTTTGGAGATAGGAGTGTAACAGTGTGACTGCAGAGATCCATGTTAGTGAGTAATGATGATGACAATGACAATAATTGAATATCAGTGTTCATGACTGAGAAAAATCTGATTTGTTTGACAGGAGGAGAAAATTCAGGTCAAGGGAATTACAAAATAAGAGATGGGGTAGTTAGTATCTTTGAATACACTCCAGGAAGTTAGGGTTTTATATAAGAAGCTGTAAAAGGAGACATACCATTTCTTAGCTGGGAGTGGGAAAGATGACTTTGTTAGCTTCATTCTCTAAAAATGTATCTATATAAAGGTTGGTAAATTCACAACTAACGAATGCAGGGTGTGCTGTCTGGGGGATGGGCACACTTGTAGCTGTGACTCTGGCAGTGCAAAGGCGATTTATGTAACCAAACCATTTGTACCCCTGTAATATTCTGAAATAAAAAAAATAAAATAAATAAAGGTTGGATTTACTATGGCATGAGGGCAGCTCAGAAGGCTAGGTAGAATATCCAGTTTGGGTGGAAAGTGAATTTGAAACAAGGCCACAAAAATGGAAAGTAAAGATACTGGAAATTTTGCAAAGCAAAATTTAAGAAAGAAAAAGGTAGAGAAGCACTAAGGTCATGACTCTAGAGAAATCCATGCTGGTCTGTTTTTACATCAACTCCAAGGTCATCGTAAAAAGTCATTACATGAAAGAAGGTCAAAATGTTTCAAGACCATTTTTTTCAATGAAAAACTAAACAAATATAGTGAACACTAAAGGTAGCAGGCAGGTCTATGTTGCTCTTTTGAAACACTAAGAGAACTGAACTTAAAAAAATTCTTCAATAAAACTTTAAAAATATCAACATAGCCATAAAGTCACTAAAAAGGTATTGATACAAATATAAGAAAAATTTATCGAAAAAGAATTTTACCTGCTTTATATACTCAGAAAGGACAGACTATCAAGAAACAAATTCCTTTATAATGAACATGCGTTAACAGAGTTGCTTAAATTTCTCTTCATGGTGAGCAGGGAGCCATTCTACATTTGAACAGGAAAATCTTCTTATTTATAAAGGGCTTCCTCATCCAAGAATCTTCAATGTACTATTGCAATTGGCTTCAAACATCAACCCCATAAATTGCCTAATATAATTTAAAGATGTGAAATTTGAAACTGCAGGACTCTACTTTCATAAGAAACTTTCACTATTTCAGAGGAATGAAGGAAAGGGAGACAGAAATAAAGGAAAATGGGAGTTGTGAAAAAGAAATCCAAACAAATCTATCCATAAGAAATTCAAAATTTGAGGAAAAATTTAGAGATATAAGTTTCTTACCAACATACTATCATTTGCATCTATTTTAGTTTTTCCTAAGGAAATACTCCTTATTGAATTGAGAAATTCCTTTGGTAGATGGGGGGAAGAAAAGCAAAACTTGCTTATTCATTTGTTCTTTTTAAGTAGATAATGACGTTTTTATTAATTATATTTACATGGTTTCAAAAGAATCAATTTTCCACATATTGTGCCAGTGTAATAATCAAAAACTGGTTTGGAGAAGGCATACAAAGATAAAAAGAAATAAAATTTAGTGTAGTATTTTAAATTTTTTTCATAAGAGAAAATATTTGGCTTCTTTAAATAGATGTCTTAGAAAGTGGAAAATACACATTTTCATGATGAATGTTTTCATAATACAAAAGCCAAAGCTGTAATATAGGCCAATGTTGAAGAAGATTAACCTATCCTTAAAAATCTTATCTTGTTTCTACCAGAGATCCAAATAGAGTTTTCATGTTTCCTTTAAAAGTAAAATCCAACAGGTAAATATTTAGAATTTACTACATTCATATGCAATGTAGTAATTTCAATTCTGGATGGAAGGACTTTCCCACATTTAGGAAATCTTTTCATATAATACTTATCAAATAAGTAAAATTTAAAAAATTATGCCTTTTAACTCAACAGTCACTGATCATTTTTAAAGTACTCATAAAAAAGTAGAAATGTATCCTTTAACATAATAAATAGTAACTATACCCCAAATCAGCCAATTTAGGTATTTTATTTAACAGTAAAATAGCATAAGTAATCTTATTAAATTTTTAATTTTGCATTGGTATGATTAAATAAATAGCAAAACAATAATACCTGCTATGTATTGTTCTAGCAATTAGTGCCATTTTAAAAATACATGAATGAAAAATTTTAATATTTGCTCTTTAGAAACAAGACAACAGAATAATTTATTGGCAATATCAACAAAAACTGAATGTAAAATTTATTCCCCAATGGCAAGATTTTTAATAAATGAATAGGATTTATAAAATTATTTATAAACAAGAATTATTTTATTGAATCAACACAAATTGATAATATACATATCAAAAGAAAATACTTTTAGAAAATTATTTTTATCATAACAATATAAAAACTCCTTGGTAAAAGTCTTGCTAGAAAATATATTTGAAATATACCATAAAACTTTGATGAACAATGAAGAATAACAACTTAAGTGGAGCTGTAGCTCTCATTTCAGAACGGGAAGAATAAATTTTACAAGGATGCTAATTCTTCCAAAATTATGTACTGAAATAATGCAATTTCTATAGAAGTCAATGGGATTCTTAGGTTCATATACAATGATAAATAAGTAGAATTAGTGCAGTGAACGTGTTTGCTCTTCTGGGTCATCCAGCATTCATCTCTTCCATGTTGTTTCTTGTTTTCACCTCTACCCACAAATAGCCTATGTGCTACCAGGGAAGCTCACTTCACCCAGGCCAGCAGTGGTCCATGATTGGCTTAAACCAATCAGCTCCTCCCACTTGCTTACCAGAGTGATTGTTTTAGGAAAAGTTCTGTGATCCAGTTAAGAAGGATGAATATTTTACTAGGAGCTTCAGAGAAAAAAAAAATCATTGCTCTTTATTAGACATTATCTACGTGGGACATTCTCTCTTGACTCCCTGTTAGGCAGAGGCCATCCACTAGAACAGTACCTGACACCAGGTAGAGTTTCACAAAGGTGTTAACTCAACTGATGAGAACACGGTAGACCTTCTAGTGAAGCCATCTAGAAGGAAATGTGAGCATGCAGAGAAGGGCAAAGCCAAAGAAATCATAAAGAAATGACAAGCCTATGCAAACAATGCCTTTCCACCCCTCTATAGTGGAGGTTTGTCATTTGTGACTGCCTGATATATTTTGAACTCCTTCTTTAGATTTTGGTAGTTCCCTATGTTGTGAATCTTGCCTTGCCAAAATAGAAACAAAACTTCCTTTCTCAAGTTCCTTTGCCTCAAGCATAAAGAAACATGACTTTGTTTCTGCAATCAAACACACCCATAGGACGACTGAGTTGGAATAGAACCGCGTAAGGAAACAGGCAGGGTGGGTGGATCTCTTCGGGGGCAGCAGTGGAGGTAGCCTGTTCTGAAGGTGGCGGTTGCAGTGGTGGGAAAAACCAGCAGCTTTGGAGAATGATTCTGGGAGTTTTTCCCAGAACAAGGGTCAGGCCTTGTTCCTTCAGTCCTTCAAATGATTTTGTATGCTCTTTCATATCCTTTATAAACATCTTATTGATAAAACAAGCACAGTGAATTCTGTTGTCTACAGCTAAGCACCATGACTAATACATAGCCCTACTGCTGTGTTCTCTTATTTTTAAGCCACTTTTGGCTGCAAGTTCTGTTACTTACAACCTAATTTACTCCAAGGTAGCAAAGACAACTTGGAAAAAAAGAAGATTAAGGAAAACTACAACTAGTGCTGGCAGATATTAAACATATTATTAGTATCTGAAAATATCACCTAGGGAAGGAATATAATCGGAGAAAGTGAGTTGCCAGGTTCACTTAGAGGCCTGGCACAGGAGAAACAGCCAGTAAGAGACTGAAATTGGTAAGTAATGAGGCGGGAAAAAAGTGAGAATGTAGTGTTAGACAAGCAAAGTCAAGGGCATTTTTCAAGGAGGAGGGAGTGATCAATTATTTCGAAGGTTAGTGTTGAGTAAAGTGAAATGATTAAATGAGTATGAATAAAACGAGCACAGAATCACATCCAATGGATTTGGCAACTTAGCATTCATTTTTTGACCTTGGAAATGAATAGCTTCTGCCTATTGGTGAGAGGAAAGCTTAGCTGGCATGGGTTTAAAAATAAATCGGGGTCCTCTGACTTGGTTGCAGCTTCAGCAGAGCTCGGGTCCCACAGGCTCCTCTGGACTCCCTGTTGGCTTGCCCTGAGGAACAAGGAATGGAACCAGTCAGCCAGGAAGTGGCACTACAGCTACGGCTTTTAAAAATAGGAAAGACACTCATGGAACCAGGGGTGGTGGCTCACCAAACTAGAATTACTCAAACCAGCATGGTTAGAGTAAGGCAAGGTAAAATCCTTGGAGAGGGTGGGTATGACTTGATTAGAGGCACAAAGGAAAAGAACTTCAAAGTGAAGGGACAGATTCAGATGCCTACCTTGACTCTAAGAATAGCTACAAGAAAAATTCCTTATGGTGAAGGTTCTAACAGTTGGGATGGTTCCCAGATGAGAATTCCCAAGTGACTCATTGACTTGAACAGTCTGTCCAGAATTAAGCAGATTACTTACACCAGGAGTGAGCTAGAAGTAGAGTTTGAGGTCACCATTGCAGATACTTAAGTCAACTATTTTAATAAATTGATTATCAGTTGCTAAATAAATACATAAATGAAGCATGAGGCAGTAGGGAGAGCAAGCAGTGAAAGGTCCCAAAGAAATATCACAGTAACTGGAATAAGACCCAAAGACAAAGGAGAATTATTTTTTGTAACATGATGGATAACTTACTGCTGGTGTACTGATACAGAGAAAAGGGAAGAGCTGGAAGAGTGAACTCATTCATTAAGCTGGAGGGGATGAAGTGCAGGAGCTGGCCTCTGAGTGGAAAATGGACGTTTCTTCCAAAACAGCAAGAGCTGAGGCAGAGAAGTTCAGATGCAGATAGGTTAGTAGACTGAATAGTGAGATACTGAAGGTGTTCTTGGTTTATGTCTTTTATCATCTCAATGAAGCATAAATGAGATCATCAGCTGACAGAGGCAGAAATGTGGAGAGAATAGAGGAAGTATTAAATATTTGTGTTAATAGCAAGAAAGTGAACTTACACAAATACAGAACATTTTCATCCTTGCAGAAAGTTCTGTAGGCCTGCACTATTCCAGAACAATGCATGGCCACGGAGTAAGCCGCTGAGGTGGGATGGGTGTAATGATGATTGGAAATAACGAAGCCCAGATTCCAGGAGGCGAAGGTTTTGAATATATTATTGGCATGGATGTTGTTCCATGAGAATTTTGACAGCAGTAGAACTGGAGAGGAAGAGCTTGATCTAAGAGTTCAAAACTTCAACAAATGACAGGACGTGATGAGGAATTGGAAAGTGACCACGAGAAGGAACAGAGGACGATACAGTCAAATGGTAAGAGCATCAAAGGAGCTGGGGGCTTTGAAGACTGAAAAGGAGCCCTTTGGACAGTAGCAATGAGGCACAAGAAGGACATTTATTTACTCACATACTGCCCCTGAGGTTTATGAGGTGTGGAAAAACAAATGAACAACTAGACTCCACTAAAGGGGGTTGCAAAGGAACATGTGTCACAGAAAGTTCTCCTGTTTCCTTATAAATCTAAAAAAATTAAAACCATAGCATGGTTATAAAAGTAGACAGAGTAATAGAACAGAATAGATAGAAAAGAATTAGACCCTAATACATACAAAAATATATTATGAAACAACACCAATTAGTAAGAAGGGGTGGTATATTTAATAATTAGCACTAGACACTAAGGTCACCAAATATTAGAATAATTATTTAATTTAGAATGTCAAAAAATAGAAGAAAATCAAAAGAGATGCCAAATTTGTAAGTGCTTTCTAAGTTTGAAGAAATCTGTGACAGAAAAAATGAGCAAAAAATTGACAGATTGAAAAAAACTTTCATAAGCAGAAAAGAAAACATAATTTAAAGGATGAGTCAAACAGGGAAAAGTTTGTCAGACTTAACTGGAACAAAATACAGAAAAGAATAAACTTACGACAGTGAAAAGAACAGGAAGAGAGGATTTGCTGGTCAAAGACAAGATTCAACAAAGGTAAATAGGGAACCTCTAGAAGGAGCAGTATTTGACCACCAGGAATTTCAGAAAAATGGAATGGAAAAGATAGAGGGACCTGAACACCACCACCACTCTTGAGGTGAAAGGAGTCCATGAAATGCTCAGTATCATGAATGAAAAAAGACCTCTCCTTGTGAAATTGCAGAACCCCAAGGAATAAAGAAAAGATCGCCACATTTTCAAGAAAGGAAGGAAAAACAAAAAGCCAGTTCACTTGCAAGGCATGAGAATCAGACTGACATTCATCCTCATCGGTTCACTGACTGATAGAAAACAACAGAGCAATTATAAAAATCGGGGGTGGAGCAGGAAGGGGTGGCGGGCAGCAAAGAAACTACTAAATAGATGTCTTGCCCAGAAAATTTACCAAATAAATTGCTGGTCAGAATAAATACATTTTCAGAATTTCAGAACACAGTAGACAGTTGTTGGCTTATTTAAATTTGTTTGTGTTTTGCTTTGGCTCCTCCTTATCCAACCTGCTTCCTTTTTTAGGAAATATTCCCCATTGTGTGCAGTATTGGTGGCACTCAACTCTACACCTTGAACTATGAAAGACAAATGAATAAATCCTCCCCTACAGGCTATATGGGCTAGTACCTAAATTCTGCCACCAAACACTGCAATCCAGGACTTTGAACCAGAAGTCAATGAAGTAAGAATGAAAAGGCAGAAATAAATTGTTAAGGACAGCTGCAATAATATCTAGTGGTGACAAAAGCTTATTCCTGCTAAAAAATAGTGGTCATACTTCCTGTTGAGTCTGCTTGCTTCTTGAGCCTTGTTCTATAACTCCTATCAAATTTGTGAGCTATCCAATTTCCTTCTAATAGATTTCCTTCCTGCCTAGGACAGGTATTCAGTTTCTTCTGCTTGCAACTAATAATCTCAGCTTATCCAATAATTGAATCAGATTCCAGGTAACAGACCTTCAGGAATCTGTAGTGAAATTTGGCCTAGCTGGAGCTGAAGGCAAATAGCTAATCATCACATTGTTTACTTGTTATCGATCACCCTTACAGGACAAGGCTTTGAATAGTATGAAGGGCATAAGGAATTCAAAGACTAATTAATAACTAGTGTGGCTACTTCAGAAGGCCTCGATATGTTAAAAGAAGAGAATACCTTGATCAAATCCCTAAGTTCTCAGTCAAAGGCAAAAATGAAACCTAAGGAACATCTATAACCTTGTTAAAATCAACTTTCATCTCTTAAAGCCACAGAACTATCAAAGCCAATGAACAAACTTGAGATTTGACCATGAAGATATACAGTGTCAATTAAATCCACCACCTTGTTGTTTCTTGATAAAGGTATATGTACCACAGAAATGGAATTCAGGCTTCAATTTAGAGGAGATATATAGGTTCTAATTGCTTGCTGTGCTTGTAAACAAAGTCAAAGATTCTTAGTGATGGCCCTTGCTAAATAAAGTTCAGATGCCGGAAACTTCTTGGTACATAGATTAAAAGTTAAAGAATACAAAAAGACACATGATGTAATACTTAAGAAATCTAGAGTAGCTTTATTAATAGTAGACAAAGTAGATTTCAAGACAAGTATTATCACCAGACATAAAAGGGAACATTTAATTTGATTATAATAAAAGATAGAAAATAAAGAAAAGTCATCAGGTTGGAAAGGAAGAAATGAAACTTTTACCACAGATGATATGATTGCATAGGTAAAAAAAAGTCATGTATCTATAACAAAAGCTGGCAGAACTATTAAGTAAATTTGGAAAGTAAAAGATTAATATTCACAATTCATTTTCATTTCTATATCTTTAGTGTCTCAGAGTCAGGGTTCCCCCAAAGAAACAGAACCAGTAAGATATATATATAAATAAATTTATTGCAAGAAATTGGCTTACATGATTGTTGAGGCTGGCTAGGCAAGTCCAAAATCTGTAGGGCAGGTTGTCAGTAAGGTAGTCTGAAAACTCTCAGGCAGGAGCCAAAGCTGTTGTTCACAGGTGGAATTTCTTCTTCCTCAATGAAACCTCAGTTCTGCTCTTAAGGCCTTTCAACTGATTGCACCAGGCCTATCCAGATTAGCAAGAATAATCTCCTTTTGCTGAAAGTAAACTGATTTTAGATGTTAATCAAGTCTACAAAATACCTACATAGCAACACCTAGATTAGTGATTGACTGAATAACAATAATACTCAACTTGACTAATCATCACATTAAGCAATAAATAATTGGAAAATAAAATTAGCAATACCATTTTCAATAGCATCAAAAATCATAAAATACCTAGGGTAAATTTAACAAAATATATTCAAGACCTTGATGCTGAAAATTGCATTACTAAGAGAATTCCTGAAGACCTAAATGGATAGATCTTCCATGTCCATGGGCTGTTAGACTCAAAGACTCAATATTGATAAAATGTCCATTCTTTTAAACTTCATCTACAAATTCAGTACAATCCCAATCAAAATCCCAGCAGAACTTTCTGTAGAATTTGATAAACTGATTCTAAAATTTATATGAAATGTAACAGACATAGAATAGCCGAAAGAGTTTTGAAGAAGAACAAAGAGAATTCTCACTAATTGCTTTCAAGACTTACTATAAGGCTACAGTAATCAAGACAATGTGGTATTGACCTTTGACAAAGGTGTCAAAGCTATTCAATGGGGAAAGTCTTTTTAACAAACACTGCTGGAAGTGACTATACATATATATATATATATATATATATATATATTTATATATATATAAAAACAAAGTATGAACCTATTTATATATATATATATGAACAAAGTATGAACCTAGACACATTCCTTATATCCTATACAAAATTAACTTGAAATGTATCATCAACCAAGCAAAAGTCTTCAGGAAGAAAACATGGGTTACGTAATGATTTCTTAGCTAGGAATCATTATCCATAAAATAGAAAAGATAGATTTAAACTTCATCAAAACTTAAGTATTCTGCTCATCCAAAGACACCATTAGGAAAACATATGGCAGCCACAGGCTGGGAGAAAATATTTGCAATATTTATATATGATAAAGGACTATTATCCAGACTACATAAACAATTTCTACAGCTCAATAATAGGAAGAAAAATAACCCAATAAAAAAATCAGCAAAAACTTGAACAGGCATTTCATGTAGGAAGACACAGAAATGGTTAATAAGCACATGAAAAAGTACTTAACGTCAATCATTAGTCATCAGAGAAATACAAATTAGAATCACAATGGCACGTATCACAGTCATTAAAATGGCAAAGATGATAAGGACTGACAACCCTAAATGATGCTGAGGATGTGGAGCAATCAAAACTCTCATGCAGGTGGGAGGGGTTGGGGGGATGGGTAAATTCACTCCTAATGGGTACAATGCACACTATCTGGGTGATGGACATGCTGATAACTTTGACAAACTGTACAAAAGCAATTCATGTAACCAAAATGTCTGTACCCTGTAATATTCTGAAAAAAAGAAAACTCTCATACATTGCTGGAGGTAGTGGAAAATGGTATAAATAATTTGGAAATTACTCTAGTAGTGTCTCATAAATTTAAAAGTATACCTACTCTATGACTGGAAATTCCACTTTTAGATATTTACTCAAGAGAAATGAAAACATAAATACATAGAAAGATGTGAACAAGAATGTTCATGGCAGTTTTATTCATCATAGCTCCAAACTGAAAACAATCTAAAAGTTCATCATCAAAAGCATGGATAAACAAATTGTAATATAAACAGACAATGGAATACTCTTCAGCCATAAAAAGGAACAAACCACTTACACATGCTACAACATAAATGAACTGCAAAAATTTTATGCTGAGTAAAAGATACTAGATAAAAAAGAATATATACTGTATAATTCAATTTGTATGAAGTTCTACAATAGGCAAATTAATCTATAGCAAAAGAAAACCACACAGTGATTGCCTCTGGGATAGGGATGGGAGGATGGGAATTAATTGGGAAGTTACATAAGGAATCTTTCTCCAGTAATAAAAATGTTCTATATTTTAATAGAAAAGGTTACAGGGGTATGTGCAATTGTCACAACTCATCAAACTTTATACTTAAGACGTGTGCATTTCGCAGTATGTAAATTTTTCCTCCATTTACAAAGAAAAAGAAAAAAATGCCTCCAGGGAATAAGGTTTGAGTTAAGCCACAGTGGAGCTGAGCTCAGTTGTTTCTTATCACAATATTTTTGCATGATTTGATTTGTGACCATTTGTTTGTATTACTTTGATTAAAATTTATTTAAAGTACTTGTACAGACTTCCAAGTTAAGATGGTAGAATGAAAACATCTGAAACTCTCTCTTTCCCCAACTCTAATGATAGAATAACAAATAGGACCAAACCAGTCAAAATACCTCAGACTCAATCAAAGGAAAGGAAAAAGCTTCATGCCACACAATTCAAAATGTGCAACCCAAAATGAGAGAGAGGGGGAGAGAGAGAGAGGTTTCCTTGAATCCACTTGTCTTGATTACTTGCAGTAAAATATAATTCCTAGTCCAAACTCCCAACTCACATACACATACACAAGAAATGTGAGTGAAAAGTTTTTTAAAAATTATACTAAGACCTTCAAACATAGAGAAAGGTGAACCAACACACAAAAGCTGCACGTGCATAAGGAAAAATATGCAAAGGTTTAATTTAAATGTTGCTGTGCTTGTAGGAATCTAAGAAAGACATTAGTCACCACTAGCTATAAGAATCTGGGAAATGTTGCCTTTTAGCTGGGTACATTACTATACTGAGTAAAATGAGTGGTCAGGAAATATAGAACCATCCGTAAGGAAATACTGAGTAGGAAATACTAAGTAGGCTACTAGTAATACGTGCCACAGATGGTAAATATTATCTAGAAGAAAGATAACTGAAGAAACAGAATAAATTTCCCTAGGAAGTTTTCATGTTGTGGAAGAACATAATGAAAACATGAACCTTTAAAAAAGGCAAAGAATCTTAAAAATGAGATGATAAAGAACAGAGTTAAATGAAAAGGAAAATTACAGACCTAAGAAATAAATTGAGAAGCAAAACCAAACTAAAGGCAGAAAAGATGACTAAATTTAGCAAGCATAGACTTGGCTGATAACCAAATTGCCAACCATGTAAGAAGGTTTGAGATAACCACAATCAACATAGAGGAAAAAGACAGGGAGATTAAAGCAAGTGGATAGCATTAGATGAAGGCAAAGACAACTTGTGTCCTTGAAGTAAGGAACCCAACACATAGAATGGAAAAGATATTCAAAGACAGAATAAAAGAAAAATTTCCTGAAAATAATAGTAATAGAATCTGTAGATTAAAGTATCATACTATATTCCAGGAAAAAATCATAAATGATGATTATATACTAAAACATGCCTTATATAAGTTCATAAAACTTCAGAAATAATGAAAGCATTTTCCAGGGAGAAAATCAGGTTGAATGTGGAGTGGGGGTGGGAGGGGCAGATCAGGCTGGTCACATACTGACCCAGAGCCACATTAAACGCCATTAGGAAATGTGGCAATAATTTCCAAAAAGCTAATGAAAGGAACATGCCACTCCAAAATATCATGCCTTATACCCAGTTGAGCAATTATTCAAATATAAAGCCAATAGGTAGGCATTCACAAACAAGAGACATTTAAAAGCTTTAAAAAAAATAAGACAATCATAAATATACTATAATGAATCATTCTTGGGGAGGAAAAAAAGTAATGACATCAAAATATTCTGCCCAAGTCAGAAATGATAGGAGAAATCATAGCAATAAGAGGCTAATTTAAATACATAGCAAGGACTAAACTGTTGTAGGATGCATAACTAGAGAAGGAAATGTTGTATTGGGAAATTACAAGTTGTGAAAATAATAATAAAACAAACCAAAATTTGGGGGAAGAAACTTAATGTATTCATTTTCCCATCTTTCTTAGTGATATATCAGTAACCACTTCAAGGTGAATAAATCAACAAATGGTAGTCTAAGTAGTATATTGTTTGTGTGTTATAAAGGGAATCCCCAGAACTAAAAATAACACTACAATGACCAAATCCAGAAGGTAAAAAAGAGAAAAGAGGTAGGAGAAATTGTAGTGTACTAATTATCTTTCATAGGAGACTTCAACAAATACTGTCTAAAGCTGCAATATCAAGAAGTAATGGTTAGGTAAAATATAATATATAAACTGATAAATGTTTTCATAGCAACATCTAAAAAGAAGACATAAGCCTTCCAAATTCCTGGAAGCAATGACAAGAAAATCCACATATGAAAAGGCAAAAAAAAAGAGGAAGCATTTAAAACAAAAAATATAACAAAATTGGATGAAAATTAAAACCAATTATATTTGTTTTGATAGCTAATGTAATAAAGGTAATAAACACATCACATATTTAAAAATGTAGGGCTTATCTAAGTTGACCTCAGAGAGCAATTCATAGTTTTACACTCTTAAGCAATTAAAAAGGAACCTAAACAGATCCATTAAGCATTGGACTCAAAAGGTTAGAAAAAGCAGAGAACTATTCTCTCATCACAAAGATCTCCCTGTGCTACCCCTTTAACTTATTTCAGTCTATTAGTATCTATGTTTTACCACTGTAGTAACCTTACCACCCTTTATGTGCCTTTACTTTCCTCTGCGTATAATTTTCTTAAATATTTCCTGTATATACGCTGAGGAACACATGAGACAATGTTATAATTTTTGCTTGAACTATTAAGTATAATTCAAAAAAATCAAGAGAAGTAAATTTTATTGTAATTACTCATATTTTTCCTTGTTTTCACTCATTTTTGTTGCTCTTCCTTCCTTTCTGATGTTTCAAGATTCCTTCTGTTATCATTTCATTTCTGTTTAGAGAATTTCCTTTAGCCATTATTTTAGGGAAGTCTGATGGAGGCAAATTCTTCATCTGAAAATGTCTTGATTTCTCCTTCAGTTCTGAAAGATATTTACACTAGGTATAGAATTCTGGGTTGACAATTCTTTTCTTTCAGCACTTGAGAAATGTGTGCCACTTCCTTCCAGCTTCCATGGTTTTTGATGAGAAATCTGCTGTCATTCCAACTGTTTTTCCCCTACAGGTGAAGTGTCCTTTATTTTGCTGCTTTCAAGACATTTTTCTTTGTCTTTAATTTTCAAAACTTTGACTATGATGTATCTTGATGACTTTGACTATGATGTATCTTGATGTGAGCTCCTTTGAGTTTATTCTGTTTGTGCTGTATTAGGCTTCTTGAATCTATACTTTTACGTTTATTACCAAACTTGGAATATTTTTAGGCATTATTTATCAAGTAATTTTTCAGCCGCTCCACCCTCTTTCACCTCCTCTCTTGAATCTCTTGTTATACACTCACAGCTCCCTGAGGCTCTGTTCATTTGATTTTTCAGTATAAATTCTCTTTATTGTTCAGTTTGAGTGATTTCTATTTTCTGTCTTCAAGTTTATTGATTCTTTTCTCTGTCCTCTCCATTTTTCTGTTAAGCCCATCCACTAAGTTTTTTTTTTAAATTTTGATTATTGTATTTTTCAGTTCTAAAATTTTCATTTGGTTCTTCTTTATATCTTCTATATTTTTACTGATGTTTGTTTTCTTTTTTCATTTCTTTCAAGCATTTTTAAATTGTTCATTGAAGTACTTTATAAAAATCTTGGCTACTTTAAAAACATTATCAGACAATTCTAACGTCTGTGTTGTATCAGTGTTGGTGTGCATTGATTTTCTTTTCTCATTCAAGTTGAGATTTTCCTGGTTCTTGATATGATAAGTGATTTTCAGTTGAATCTTGGATATTTTCGGCTTTATGTTATGAGGATGAGAATTTGGACTATATTTAAATCACCTGTTTTAGTAGCCTCCTCTGACACTGCAATGAGTTGGGGGGGTTCCCTCATTACTGCTAGATGACAGTGGATGTCCAAGTTCCACACTCAGCCTCTGTTGACATTCTTGGGGGAAGGAGCATCTTGTTATTACTGGGCAGGGGTGGGAGTACAGGGTCCCCATTAAAGCTCTTCTATACTACCTTGGCTAAGAAGGACAGGGGTGCTTCATTACTGCTTCCCATGAGGTTTCCCCTGCCATCCCATGACTATGATGTGGTGGTGGGGTGGTTTCATTACTGCTGGGCAGTGGCAAAAGTCCCAACTCTCTACTTGGTCTCCTCTGATACCATCCCAGCAGACAAGGGCACCTCATTATTGTTAGGTGGGGATGGAAGTCCAGGTTCTCCACTGACACCATGGGGAGGTGGTGGCTCATTATTGTGCATGGAGATGAAAGCCTGAGCTCCCCCTTGGCTTTCTCTGACACAATCCAGGAGGAGGGGAGGAGTACCTCGGTACAGCCTGGTGAGGATGAAAGTCCAGGTGCCCCACTTTGCCTTTGCTGGTGAGAGGTAACTACAGTTTTTTTCTGTGGTGTTTGGTTATAGAGAAGTTATTTTCTAAAAGTTTTTCTGTCCTTCTGGGCTTCCCTTTTCTTGCCTTTAGCTAGAGAGAGAAGCCTTTTTTTGGAGGCTTCCTTTGTTATGTTTCAGTCGGCATTTCCAAGTTGCCAGCTTCTCTAGCACCCAGTCAAGGATATATGAGGCAGAAAGGAAATTCAGGAAACTCACTTCCATGTCATTCCTCAGGTCCTGAGGTCACTAGCAGACTATCTATCTAGTCTGCCCTCTTGCCTTCTTCTCTCCACCATTTAGAGTCTTCTTATTTTCTCTCTCCCCCCTCCACTGCCCTTTCTCTCTCTCTCTCTCGCTATATATACATATATATACACATACACACATTTATGTTTAGCTAAGTATACTTAGCAGGAGGAATAGAGAAAAGTACATCTAATCCACCTTTCAGAACCCTGCCTTTGTTCTTGCACTTATTTTCTTTTTTTCCTTTTTTTTTCTTGCAGTTATATTAAATGAAATCCCAGGCATTATATCATTTCATCTATAATGCCTTTAGTGAGTAAAATGTTAGTAAATATGTTATTTAAAAATATAACCATGATACTATTGTCACATTCCCAAAATTAAAAATAAATCTTTAATATCTAATAATCAGCTTTCAATTTCCTCCTTATTGCATCAAAAATATCATTTCATACTTGTTACATTAATATCAAAATCCCAGATAAGGTACAAGCATTTCTTTTGGTTGTTGGACCAAAACAGTTCCCCTACCTTTCCTCTATCCATGTCATTTATTTGAAGAAACTTGGTCTTGTCGTATATCCCACATTGTAGTTCTGGTTAACTATATTCTTGAGTTATTATTTAATATGCTTCATGATCCCCCATCCTGTAAACTGCAAATTAAATGTAGAGGTATGATTACTTTCAGGCTTAATTTTTTTGACAAAGAATATTTCATAGGTGGTCTGTGCACCTCCTATTGCACCACATAAATACAAACATAATGTCTAGTTGTCTCAATTTTCAGAAGTTAATAATCAGTAGGTTCTGGTGGTAACAGCTTGACTCATTCATTATAAAGTCCCCATTGACTTTTCACATAATGCAGGGCTTCTCAAAGAAATTGATATTTTGGACTCTGCTATGAAGGACTGTCCTGTGCATTATAGAAGGCTTAGCAGCACACTCTCACCACCACGCCCACACATTGTCTCATTGTGACAATAAAAACTGTCTCCAGATACTGCCAAATATCCCCTGGGGAGAAAATGGCCACCAGGTGAGAACCTCTGACCTAATGGTTTTAGCAGTCATTGGTAACTGTTGCCTAGGTCCATTATTTTATTAGGGTTTACAAATTAGTGATTTTTCTAATTCTATCATTACTGCATTTACAACTGTGATGTTTTTTAAAAGCAATACTTTCTCTGAGTCTGTCCAGCAAAGGCAGAATAATTGTTTGATTATTTTATTTGATGATGTTTTTGAAATAATGAGGTGTGCCTTAACAATCTCCAAAAGTGGCCAACTAATTTGTGTTTGGAGTTCCATGTGGGACTCTTGAATATTTACACATTTCATATATTTCAATCCTTTGCATTCAATTTTTCTTTTTGATGCTCAAGTTTTCCCAGCTTTAGTCAGTGGGATTGCTTTCAAGTTAGCTCAGGTTTCCTCTTAACATGACCCTAATAGTCTTATAATTTCTTTGCTTTTAGGCATGACAAGATGTATAGTCCAGACTCACCTTATACATTTCCTTCCCCAGAGCTGGAATCAGCCACTTACCTAAGGAGCTCTGATTCCTTTTACTGAGAAATGGTACTTAGAAACCACAGTCAGTTCACAATGGGTGTTTATTGCTGTTGGGTTGTCACTACTTCTAGGTCTTTGCAGTGGATCAAACTAGGAAATGCAGTTTTTAGAAAGATAAAAAGTCATGATTTCATATTGACATTTTAATTCAATTGAACATTGCAAGGTTTTTACTTTTTGGTTTATATCTAATTTCTTTTTTCTTATGCTGAAATCATGATTTCTAATGATATCAATATAGATTCATTATTTGCTTTCTCTCTCTCTAAAGATACACCATGCAGTCCAAATATTATGTTTAAATATAATTTTGAGTAATTGTTCTCTCTGTGGATATGCCACCAAGGGGACAAACTCATTTGTTTTAGCTTATTTTTGATTTTTAGAATTGCTCTTTTTAAATTTAATTTTGTTTTTAATCATATAATGTATATATGTGAGTCCAAAGTTAGAACTATAAAACTAAGTATATTTAGAAAGGTTTAGCTTCCATTATTGACTCATCCCCCATATTCTCTCCTTTCCCTACAGATATCCATTTTTATTAGATTTAGTTTATACTTCTATTTTTAAAAAAGTACATAACACACATCCCCCCCCAAAAGGTGGCATATAATATATAATATCCTATACCTTGCATTTAAAAAATATTGTAAAAAATATACATAACAAAAAACTTACCATTTTAAATGTGCAATTCAGTAGCATTAAATACATTCATAACGCTGTGCAACCATTACCACTATCTATTTCCAGAACTTTTCATCATCCTAGAGAGAAACTCTGTACCCATTAAACAATAACTCATCATTCCTGTTTTCCCTGAGCCTCTGGTAATCTTTATTCTACTTTCTGTGTCAATAAACTGCGTATTCTATCTGCATCTTGTTGCTGTTTTTTTTTTCAACTAAACTGTATATGCTAGAGATCACTCCATAGGAGTATACAGAGTTCCTCCTCATTCATTCATATTTTACAGCTGCATAATATTGCACTGAATGGATTAAACCGTATACAACCAGTTCCTTCTTGATGGGATGTTTGTGTTTCTAGTCTTTTGCTATTACAAGCAATGTTTCAATGAATAGCCTACTGCATCCATCCTTTCATTTTTTGGCCTATGTATCTTTTGTATAGATTCCTAAAAGTGGAATTGCTGGGTCAAGGGTAAAAGTATATGCAATTTTAGAGCCTTTAGATTTAATGTGATAGACAAGAATGAACCATCAAGCCATTTAAATATGAAATGAAAAACAGGATGTTTTAAATGGTTTGATTAAAATACTGCTTTAACTCAGGAGATAGTTACTTTATCAACTCTTTTAGTTAAAATGATGTCATTTGTTTGAAGCAAAGTACATGAAAAATACTCTACTGCTCTAATTTCTTTGGATTTAACAAATTGGTGTTCCACATGAAATTATGTAACTCCCACTTTTTCTTCTGCTTTATGAGAATATTACAAGAAGGGGTACTATAAGACTCTGACTACACTAGGGAAATAAAGGAGAGAGTTGTGCTAATTCTTGGAGAAGTTTGGCTGTTGAGTAGCACATCTGGGTAATTTGGGCCAGGAAAGAAAAATTGTGTGTGTGTGTACATATATATAAAGATTTTTTTTCTTTTTTCTTTAAAGTAAGGTTTTCTACGTCTGAATAATCCAGACGCTGCTTGCTTGTACTGTTTTCCAAACTGCGCTTGGATGATCATCCCTAGTTTTCAGTGCTTTTGATTTTTTAATTATGAAATTTCACTTAATGAGAAATGACCAGAGCTCCACAGAAACCTCACAAAAACTGGGCCACAAAGGAAGACCCCAGAGCTGCCGGATGCAGAGGCACTCTAAAGGTACAGAGGGTTGCACCAATTGCTGGGGTTTAATCATTAATCAGAAAGGGGTCTAAGCCAGGAACCAAGGTTATTCTCCAAGTCCTATTTACCCACCTGGTCGCCACCCCAACCCCCAAGACACTTCAGGGTCTCTAACCCCTCCCTGGATGCAAATCCGGGCAGAGTCCTGCCAAGGGTCTCTCCGGGGCACACCCCCGGCGCGGACTCTCCAGGACCGCGGCGCCGGCCTACTGCCTACGCCCCCTGCGGCAGCGCGAGCTCCCTCTTGGCGGCCGAGGGCGCATTTCAAGCTGGAAACGCCCAGTCCCTCCGTGGTCCCGCAGACTGACGCCAATCCCGGTGAGGCAGTGGGGGTAGGAGGGCAATGGGGAGGGCCCGGCCTCCTCGGATTGAGGCTGCAATCAACTCCCGCGTGAGCCTCTATTCCTAGCTAGCTGCGAAACAGCCCATCCCGGGTCAGGGTCCGGGTCCCTGCAGGAGGACCCCTTCTCATCCTCAGTCCGGCGGGGAAGCTCAGCTGCGAGTCCAGCCAAGCCTGGCGCGTTTAGAGACCCTAGTCCCTGGTCCAGGGCTCGGCGAGAGCGGAGGGGGAGGGGAAGGGGCTGCCGCCTCCTCTCCCAAATCCGGTCCCTAACCGCCCCCTCCTCCGCCGTCTCCTCGCTTTGTACAGGCAGTCAAAACAGAGCTAGCGGCCAATTGAGGGGGACGGGAAGCAAAGCCGCCTAGCGCCTCGCCCCTCCAGCCGGCCCCCCGGCCCCCTCCTCTCGGCGCCCGGCCCTAGGCCCTCCCTCCCCTTTCCCACTTCTCTCCTCGCCCTAACCTCGCCCCCATCCCCCGCTCATTTCCTCTCGCACCCGGGCTCGCCAATCCCTCTTTCCAAGTCCCTCTTCCAGCCCGGCCTTCCTCTCGGGCTCGCCCCCCTTCTCCCCAATCTCCGTCCTCTCCCCTCCCTTCGCCCTGCCCCCCTTCCTTCCTCTTCCCCTCCCCCAACCCTCGGTCCCCACGTTCCTCCCCACCCGATCGCCCCCTTACTCTGTCCCCGCCCACTCTGCGCCGGCCCCTCGGTCCGGGCTGCGCCCCACGTGTGGACGGCTGCGCCCTGGCCCCCACTGACAGCCGCCGCCCGCCGGCCCGCCCCGCGCCCCGCCGGGCCTCTAAAACCCCCGCGCCGCGCCCTCCGCCGCCGCATCTTCCCCGGCGTCCAGCCTCCCGCCCTCCCTCTCGCCGGTCGCTTGCCTCGGCCCCGCGCACGTCGCCCGGCTCCGCAGCCGCTACCCGCGCGTCGCTGCCCCGTGGGACTCCGAGCGAGTCCAGAGTTGACCCTCCTCTTCTTTTGGGGGCGACTTTTGTTTGCTTGCCAGCTTCTTTCTGGTGACTTTTGCAGCGTTCCAAGACCTGTGCACCGAGCGCACGGGAAGCCGCCGAGCCGCTGCGTGCAGGCCCTTTTTTCTTTTGAGGTGCACTTTCTTTGTAACTTTACGCCGGGGCTGCTCGGGTTACTTTTGTAATTTCCCGCCCCCGCCCGCTGGCGGTCCTGGAGTCGCTCGGGGCCGTCGCCCGGGGGATGCAACGTGGACCGCGCGGGGCTGCCGGCTGCACCCCTGACGCTCCTCGCCGCCCACTGCGCTAGAACCCGCGCCCAGCGTCCCGCGCCACCGCCAGCCAGGGGCCCGGCGCTCTGTCCCGGACTCCCGCTAGAGCAGGGAGCCCGAGCCCAAGGGAGTCCCGGGAGCAGAAGAAGGGCTTGTTAGACCCTGACTTTCCTCTGGGCCGCGCATATTTTGTCTTTGATCACTCCCTCTCCGCGGGTCTAGGGCCGCGCGCTCTTGGCGCCGGCGATGGGGAGACGGCGGCGGCTGTGTCTCCAGCCTTACTTCGTGTGGCTGGGCTGCGTGGCGCTCTGGGCGCAGGGCACGGCCGGCCAGCCCCAGCCTCCGCTGCCCAAGCCTCCCCGGCCCCAGCCGCCGCCGCAACAGGTCCGGCCCGCAGTGGCGGGCTCCGAAGGCGGGTTCGTGGCGCCTGAGTACCGGGAGGAGGGTGCCGCGGCGGCTAGCCGCGTCCGCAGGCGAGGACAGCAGGACGTGCTCCGAGGGTAGGTGGGCTAGCGGCCCTGCGCCCAGGGCGGCCGGCTTGGGGGGAACCTCGGCCTGGCCGCTTTCCATCCCATCCCCTCCCTGACTCTAGTTCTGGCGGCTAGATCTGCAGCCCCCTCCGCCAGGAGACACGAAGACCCCCAGGAGCGCCTCCCCCTTTTCCTTCCCAACCCCGCAGCTCAGCCAGCGGAAAGCCCTCCCTCGGGGGGTTGGGCGGAGGGTGGTCGGGGGTGGGGGGCGTGTGCGGATCGCAGAGCAGTTGCGGAGCCCGCGGTGTGGGAACAGGTTCCGAATGTTGGGCGGAAGGTGGGCCTGGGACCGGTAGAGCCGGACTGCTCCCCACCGTCGGGGGCGCCGTTCCTGAGCCTTTTGTTTGAGGACGTGTGCGGGGTTTACAGCTCACTCTCTAATCATCAACCCGAGCTCTCCACCTTCCGACGCGCCTTCCTTGACACGTCGGGGCCAAAGAAACAGTCGATCAAGGAGGAATGGCTGTGGGAAGAAGGGCAAGGATTTTCGAAACGAAATGTTCTCTTTGTTCTCTGCATCTGGAGACTAGAATAGTAGCAAATTATATGTTTCCATGTCTTTTTTCGCCCTTTAAAAAGGCAGGCAAGGGAGGACAGATGAAAGGGAATGAGTAGACGTTTCTGACCCTCCTGCATTCCAGCATCTAGCCCTTTTACCTCCACATCTCCCCCCGCCCCCCAAGCCCCAAGAATTTGAAGTGTAGTTTTGGTTTGTTTACTGTCTTGAAATCCACTTGCTCGGGCTTTGATTACGAAGACCGCTGATGTGTTACTGCACCTTCCTCCCTACGTGTTTGTGACCGCGCTTGTCCATCGCAGGCCCAACGTGTGCGGCTCCAGATTCCACTCCTACTGCTGCCCAGGATGGAAGACGCTCCCTGGAGGAAACCAGTGCATTGTCCGTGAGTGCTTGGCTGGGATCGCAGCTTGGGGCAGCACGCTGGGCCCTGTCTCACGGCCGACCTCTTGCACTCAGCCGTTTGGACACACAGTTGCATTTAAAGTCAAGTGGCCACATTGCAGTGATAATCGGGACACAGTCCCATTTGGATGGTGGGGAAGCAGCAGCCGGCTTGCGTCAGTTTCGACCTCACTTCTAGAGTCTGTTGAAGGGCCATAATGATAAAGGTTTCAAAGAGACTTGGAAATTTTATCTTTCTATGTCTATTAATATAAACTGAACAGGGGGTAAAGGAATTCCCTAGATAACTCAAACCGAGTTTTTCCTTAAAAAGTCCAGATAAGACCACAATGTTATTATGTAAAGTATCTGGCTTTTGATTCTGCGTGAGGTTTAAGCCTTATGAAGATCAGGCTTTCTTAGGCGTTTATACGAAACCACTTTATTATCTCTGGTTTCATCTCAACAGCCGCATAACCTAGATAGGAAAGAAGCACTCTCACGGATTTAGAGTTGACCTAAGTTAACAAAATTTTTAAAGGAGAGGACTCTTCCTGGTGGCTTGACTTATTTTTTTTTTCTTTTTTGGAAGACATTTAAATTTAGGGTTTCCAGACCCCAAATCTCATAGTGTACAGTAGATTTCCAAAGTGTGAATCTTAGAAGTTGAAAAGCTCTGCATATTTGACCTTAAAAGTTTTAATTATTTTATTCAGTTTCCAAAGTATATACCCAGCTCTCCAAATTCTAATTAGAGAGCTCATTATTTATCACCCTCACAGTCATGGACTCTGGGATGTCTTCTTTCACATGCCTGTGAATTTGTGACTTGAAGTGTGACTGGCCTTCCCCTGGATGCTTATATAGCACAACCACGTTTGTCTTGCTGGGAGGAGAGCCAGGTATCACAGACAGCACATTCATTTGGAGCCAATCTTGACTTTAGATTGACCTCCATGTTCTCCAGGGAAAAAATAATTATGCAACTGAGAGCACAGAAAAAGGGCAAGCCATACTAGCCAAGGGATAATAAGGATGTAGTGGCATCTCTGACTCTGTATTTATTGGTTTTGTGGGTTTGAGATAGACCCTTAATGTTATTGCTGGGCAATTTTTAAAAAGAAATGAAATCTCAAGTGTTGGAAAGACTAGTTTCTTCTTCCTATTTTTTTCTACCCTAAAAGCCCACGATCTCCAGTGATGAAGCAAAAATAGGAAACAACTGTGTTCTTTAAAGTGATTCATAAATGTTTTAAATAAACCCTCTGATTATAAGGCTTTGGATTTATTTCTTAAAAAAGGAGAGAGTATTGCATTCTTTTCTTTCCAATACAGAAGTCATATGTGTGGCATTAATGGGGGGTGCGTTCACTCTTTCAGGCCAATAGGGCATTACCCATTATTGTGGCTGCTTTAAATGTGCATGGTTTTCTAGAGTCCTGAAAGAGCTAACGTCACTCACCACACACCTGCCACGCTAGCTGGGAGTGACTTAGGCACTGCGGAAAGTCTGACTCACTAGACGTAATGAATGTGACTGCCATTATTGAGTTGGAGAGCAGCCGAGGAGAAGGGATCGCTTTATGGTATGTGTTGAAAATCTGTAAAGTCAGATTTTATTGGATCAGTGTGGAATGGGAATTCCAGAGAGCAGAGCCTTCCATAATATTTGCAGTAGAAGTGTATGTATGGCCCACTGAGTGTTAGCTTTAAATACTTTTGGTCTTTGAGTAACATTGTGCCCTTTACTTGTTTAGAAGGTCAGCTTTGAAAATCTTAGGATAACAGTGACTTCTGTAGCCTGCATTTCTAGTACTTGAAATATTTGGGTGCTTATGAGATGCGTTGGAATTTACATGTATCAGAAATCTATGAAAATCTATAAACTTTGAAATGATCTTTATATCTCCAAGAAACATTTACAACACTTGTGTCAACAGGTATCTACCAAAATATTTATTATTAGCACATTAAAAAATTCAAGTACCTGAGAATATAAAATAATGTACAAAATAGTGGGAGAATGTAATGCTTTTGTATTCTATTGCGTGAATCTCACCTAACTTTAACAGACTGCATTAAATTCTGTTGTTCAATTATTTTGAAATTTAAAATGATGATATATGGAGGTAATAAGCAAACTAAAACCATTATAAACACAAAACCAAGAATTTTAATTCCAGGCTTTCCTGATAATGAATTAAGAAAATTATTATTAACATATTTCTTGAATTTATCCGTATCTCACCATTTATCAAAAGAAAAGTTCTGAGGCAGTTTACAAAAAAAAAAGAATAAGTAAAATACAAATAAAAAAAGAGGACCAAAGATTAATTTTTTCATACATTTATACCTCAGCATTCTTTCTATGTAGAAATATATAAAAATGATCAACTTTTAGAATTTTAATCCATTTGCTTTGACCAGTCTTCATGAGAAGATATTAAAAGGAAAATGTATTTCTCAAAGTGCTAGAAACCTAATGCATTTTGATTTGAGTCTGTATGTTTTGTTGTTATTGTTCTTAGTTGTAGCCTGAAAAGAACACTGAAGTACTCCCAAACTTCCAAATATTGGTTTCCAAAAGGATGGAATTAACTTTCTCACTTTGCATTTCAAAAAATTTTCTTAGAACATGAAACAATGAAAAAGTTTTCTTATTAATTTATTTATTGTGAAATTATGCTATGAACAGCATTTTGATCAGTGGAATAACAGTGGGATGGGATGAGTTTGGATTTATAGCATTTGAGACCTGAGGAGACGTGAGAACACTCCAATATAGTCCCTTTATGTTGTGCTACCAGTGAGAAAACTGAACATGGAGAAGCTGTGTGGTTTTCCAGAATGTGCAGAAGATCAGTGGTTGAGTGAGAATGCAGCCTCAGACCTCTTGGGTACCATGTACTCTTCACCTGGCCATGTGGCTTCTCCCAGCATCACTGAAATCCCAATACCTAGGTCTTCTCTCCCTTTCCCTTTGGTATTTCTGGGTTCCATGGTTTTAGTTAATGATCGTGGGAGGGACAGATACTTGGGTGAGGTGTGTTATAGTCTGAGGTGAGTGTGGGGTGAAATGGCCTGAACACTTGTTTCTCACTATTTCAGAGTTATACAGTATACCCCTGTAGCCATGACAGGTAACTGAGAATGCCCAATCTCCAGCCCATCAAACCTTCACTGGGTTTAGGATCTGGGTGGCAGCACTTTGGGTCTCACCTAAGCCTAGTCTAAACATCTACCTGCTGGAGTGGAGGGAGCTTTGAAAGAAAACAATATTTTAATGAGGATTCATCATTGAACATTTATTGGTGATCAGAAACTCTGGTACGTTTTAAGAAGTAATAGTCAACTCCATGTAGGGAACCATATTCTTGCCTAAAATGAGTGACACCATGATATGTGACACTATTTTCATTTATAAGGAGTACTAATGGAGATGCTGGTTATAATATATGGATGTCAAAAGGCAATTTGGAGAAGGAAAACAATTATCGAGTTAGTTTGCTTCTGTAGAAAATGGTCTTTACATTATTGGGGGTCCTGGATCTTTTAGAAACTTGTGGGAACCCTCCTTAGCCAAGGATACATATGCACATTGGCATAAATGTTTACAGCTAGTTTCAAGGTATTCCTGGACTCTCTTCTTGTCTTTATATATCCAGTCATGGAGCATCAAAGCACACAGCCTTTGTGCTCAAAGAGAGAATTCAGTTGTTGGTATAGAGATAAATCTCTCAGCTCCTAAATGAACTGACTCTAAATATGGCAGAAACTTCCCATTTGAAGGCACTTGGCTACAGGTTTGAAGTGTCTGTGGTATGTGCTGTGTCAGTGAGCCAAGCATTCTTTGCTGTAATGACCCTCATACCTTTGTGTTCATTGGAGGTCACAGCTGCGGGAAGCTTTGACTCTCCCCCAATCAAAATGTCACAGTAGCTTCTCTGAGCAGCAGGAATAGGCTAGGTTGTGGACATAATATGGGAGAAGAAAGGCTGGAGGAAGGAGAGAGGGAATTATTGAGGGGAACAAAGATTGATGATGGGGCAGGTCAGATACCAGCCAGGAAGGAATGTGCATGTAACCCCTGCAGCTTGGCCAAGTCATTAGGGCCTGGGGTCTTTGCCTGAGTCAGTTTCACATGCTCTGTCTCCTGTGAGGGTCCTTTGCATAGTGGGGCTGTGTTTTCTTTGGGTTTCCTCAACCCACCCAGCTCCTTAAGATCAAGACTGTCTTCTCTTAGTGAATTCTGCATTTAAAATCTCAGTCTTGAATGGAAGAGACAACCTGTATTAATAGGAGAGTCAAAGAATTAGGATTACAGAATTTGAAGTAGGTTCATTTGTTTGCACATTATCATGAGGATACTTATAAGACTTATTCCCATGTCTGCAATGGATAATATAATTGTGTATCTGAAGTTAGAGATTTTATTTTATTATCATTATTTTTTTTGAGACAGTCTTGCTCCCTTGCCCCGGCTAGAGTGCAGTGGCATTGTCATAGCTCACTGCAACCTCAAACTGCCGGGCTCAAGTGATTCTCTTGCCTCAGCCTCCGAGTAGCTTGGACTACAGGTGCGCGCCACCATTCCTGGCCGATTTTTCCATTTTTTGTAGAGAAGGGGGTCTCACTATGTTGCTCAGGCTGGTCTCGAACTCCTGGCCTCAAGTGATCATCCCGCCTTGGCCTCCCAAAGTTCTAGGATTCCAGGCATGAGCCGCTGCACCTGGCCTGAAGTTAGGCATTTTTATATCACATACTTTATGTCTTGGTTTTTCAGGCTTATTGTTTTAAATATAACTTTATTGTTTTGTAAACTATGGTTTATTATATAATTATTCATTTGCTTTCCTATTGTGCTTTCTACAGCAATTTGTAGAAATAGTTGTGGAGATGGATTTTGTTCCCGTCCTAACATGTGTACTTGTTCCAGCGGCCAAATATCACCAACCTGTGGATCAAAATCAAGTAGGTTTCTTACATGTGGTCTTGTTTACTGCATTTTCCTTAAGGTTTTGAGTAAATGCTAAATGTCCTTTTCAAAGAGGATGTAAATCTACGATTATTTTCCTTACAAACTACGTCTGTATTAATTTTGGGAGCAAAAATCTTTGGTGGCTTAGTTGTTGCTTCAAATGGGTAATGGTTTTCAGTAAGAAAAAATGCTTTAATTCTGGTCCAGGAACAATATGTCTATGAAGTAGAAGAGCCAGGATTTAGTGGAGAAATAATTCTTTGTGAATAATAGCTATAACTTAACTGGGTTATTACTATGTTCCAGGTGCTATTTTAAGTGTTTGACTATATTACTTTAGTTAATTCTCACATCAATGTTATGAGATACTGTTACTACCCCATTTTACAGAGTAAGAAAGTGAGGCACACATAAGTAACTTGCCCAAGGAAACATAGACTTGAATCTAGGTATTCTGATGCCTAAGCCTGGAGTCTCAAGCACTGGGCTATTACTTATTGCCTTTGCTTAACCACACAGCCCATATCCTGTTTTGGGGGTTATCTAAGGGGGAAGGAGAATTGGGAAGACATCAGATATTTATTGAGTACTGACCAGATACTTTACACATATTAGCCTATTTTGCTTTACACATATTAACTCCCAACAACTCTGTAAGATAACTATAACAGTGGACTAAGATTATGTAATTCATGACCTAGTTAGAAATTGGTGGGTTTTTAAGGGTCAAGATTAATATTTGAGGCCAGTGTTTAAGATACCATTATAACAAGGCAGAAGCAGATATTGTTTAATTGCTCAATAATTAAATAAATGCTTTAAATCTGCCTCAGACTAGTGTGAAATTATTATATTTCAAATATTTCTTTCTACAAAATTTCCCTAAACAAAGGTGATACAGAGTGTCTCTTACTCACGAATAAGATTCAAGATTCATACAACAAATGTCATTATCTTCTGATGAAACTCCTGATGAAAACTCTAGTTTTACCTTCTTTGACTATAATCTGCCATTTTCCCAGCTTTTTGAAACCCATCATTTAAATTCATGGAGACTTTTTGACCACCCTTGATCAGCACGTTTCCTTCACTGCTTACCTGAACCTCTCTTCCTTGCCTGTAGTGTCATTATCTTCTTCTCGGTTTTCTCACATTTGCCCTTGGCAAAAGACTGAATCCTGGAGAAATTTCTAAATTCAACTTCCTAATTCTCCTACCAGGGCGGCTGAACATTCGCTGGTCCACTCTCAGTTTATGGGATATAGTTTGGTAGGGAATCCATGCATTCGTTTGGCCTTGGATGATACTTCTTTCCCTCAGGAACTTTTCCAACCCTTCCAATTTTCATCCTGCTTGACCTCGCTAAAGCTTTTAGCACCAATAATCTTGAAATGCTCTTTGTTTTTCTCTGAAGTGCCCTTGACTTCTATAATGCCACTGGCCCACAGTGCTCCTGTTCTTGATTATTATTTTCTAGTCTCTTTTCTGTAGCTTCATCAGCCATCCACTCAAAGTTTGGTATTCCCGAGTGTTCTGTTCTCCCTGGGTGAACTCATTTACATATACATCTTCAACAACTATTAATATATTGATAACTTGTAATAATTTTTCCAGAGTAGATTCCTCCACTGAGCTCCACACTCACATGTTCCATTTCCTGTATGACATCTCCACTTGAAATGCATAGAAGCATCTGAAACTTAGTAGCATGTCCAAAAGGAAACTCTGGATTCATTGCTGACCACAGGCCATTTCTATCACAGTTCCTCCTGTCTAAGTACATGGCACTGCCATCCACGCAGTGCTTAGGCAGCTGCTGCTTCTCTTCCTCCACATCAACTCTTTTTACAAGGCCTGCAAGGTCTACTGAAAAATGTATCTCAAATCCATCATTACCTTTCCATCTCCACTGCTACCATGTGGTTCAAACTATCCACATCTCTCACCTAGACTCTCATCTACTCTTGCCCTCTTTTAAATCCATTCTCTGCAGAGCAGCAGGATTCATCTTTTAAAAGTATAAATTGCATCATTCTCTTGTTTAAATCCTTTCAGTGACTCCCTGTTGCAAAGCCGTCTGTGGCCAAGGGAGCCCTGCATTATCTGGCTGGCCTCTGCCTGGCTCTCCGAGATCTCTTCCCCGTCCACCTCTTTTTACCATGAGAATCTTTTAGTTCTTCAGAGGAAACTCTTTACTCTCCTGAGGGCTTTCGATTTGCTGGTTCTTCTCCCTCTGAAGTTCTTCTCTGGTACTTTTCATGCCTAGCTCATTTTCATCTTTCAAACCTCAGTGTAAATGTCCGCATCAGGGTGGTCTTGTCTAGTTCTCGTGTCTAAATTCTCCCTGGCTCTAGGCTATTCTCCTTCACAACAGTTTCCTTCAGAGAGTTTATCACAACCTGTAGTTAACTTTGTGGTACTTGTTTACTTGTGTTTTGTCTGTTTCCCTACTGGAATGCAAGCTCCCTGAGGACAGGCACCAAGTCCATTCTGGCAGCACTGCTCTGAGCTGGAATGGTGGGCACTCAGCCCCTGCACTCTGAGTGGAGATGAGAGTACCTCCTGCGTGCCAGAAACTTTGCTGCTAGTCACCTTCTATTTCTTTCTTTTAACACTGAAAGTGTAATATATTTTAAACGCATCCTAAATTACATGTTATTATAGATATGCCCACGTGTGCACTTACAACAAATAATAAATAAAGATATGCTTGGATCATAACTTTACTTCTGTAGAATAGATTTGTCATTGAATTGGATATTTAGTTTATAGTTTTATAACTGTCACACATACTATAATTTGGGTGATCATTTTAAATTTTTTGTTATTGCTCTTTTTAGTTCAGCAGTGCAGCGTGAGATGCATGAATGGTGGGACCTGTGCAGAAGACCACTGCCAGTGCCAGAAGGGATATATTGGAACTTATTGTGGACAACGTAAGCAACATCAGTATAGACTTTCTTTATTAGAAATAACTATTTAGTGGACATTTCTTATTGAGTCATAATTTAAGGACTTGTAAAGCCTTTGATCCTTTGAAAAAACAATTTTATGTAATAAGCCATACCTTACAACTGAATTTCTAATTTTTATCTTATAAGGATTTTTTCTAATTCTTTTAAAACTTTTGTGTTTTAGAGTATTGATGTTGTTGAATACCACTAGTGCTTTATTAAATTTGACACATATCACAGGTTTTCTTTTATTTACTTGTTTTCTTTTATCTAACTCCATAAAACATGTATACTTTCCCGAAAAAATGGTGAAGTTTTCGGTGATCTCTTTCTTTCTCTCCCTCCTACTCCTATTCTTCCCCCCCCATAAATATGATTTTTTAGGATTTCTCAAAATTAACCCCAGGAGAGCCAATCTCATAAATTATCCCTTGCTCAGATACATTTAATACCAAAATATAAGGCTGGGAAATGATTTTTTTAAAAATCAGATGTCATTGTGAAAGGGGGAGCCGTAATCCAGCAAAGCTCTTCTCTTCACTGGAGAATATCCTGTATGAATCAAGAAATAACCTTTGAGCAAGGATGTAAGGATTGTAGTTCCTGGATTGTGACACATCACTGGGGAATACTTTTGTTTACTGTTACCTAAATTGTGGGACTTCTATGGGAATTCATGTTTTTAACTATGGATGAATAGAAAGACTCGACGCTAAAGAAAGTTGAATCACAAATAGTAAGAAAGTCTCTTTTCACTTCATTTGCATCTCATCAGATGCACAGTCTAGGTTCCATGCTAATCTTCAAAGTTTCCCTAAGAATTGCTCATCTCCTTTTTTAACATAGAAAAACCAAGCCTTAGGTATGCAAGAATATCTAGCTTGCTTTTAATTAACATTATTTTATTTTGTTGCAGTTTTAAAATTTTCTTAATTGTGGTAAAATATACATAATAAAATTTACCATTTCTACCAATTTTTCTCTCTCTTTTTTTAAATTTCAGAATATTATGGGGGTACAAATCTTTTGATTGCATGGATTGCTTTTTACTGCTTGAGTCAAAGTTATAAGTGTGCCCATCACCCACATAGTGTACATTATACCTGTTAGGTATGATTTCACCCATCCCCCCACTTCCCACCTGCATGATTTCTGTTAAGTTTTACTTCTGTCTGTGCACATGAGTGCTGATTGATTAGTTCCAATTTAATAGTGAGCACATGTGGTGTTTGTTTTCCCGTTCTTGTGATAATTCACTTAGGAGGATGGCCTCCAGTTCCATCCAGATTGTTGCAAAAGGTATTAATTCATTTAGTTATGGCTCAGTAGTACTCCGTGGTGTACATATATCACATTTTATTTATCCACTCATGAATTGATGGGCACTTAGGTTGATTCCACATCTTTGCGATTGTGAATTGTGCTGCAATAAACATTCTAGTGCAAGCAAGTGTCTTTTTGGTAAAATGACTTTTTTTCCTTTGGGTAAATACCCAGTAGTGGGATTGTTGGATCAAATGGTAATTCTACTTTTAGTTCTTTGAGGAATCTCCATACTGTTTTCCATAGAGTTGCACTAGTTTGCAGTCCCACCAACAGTGTATAAGTGTTCCTTTCTCTCCACATCCACAATAGCATCTGTGGTTTTGAGACTTTTTGAGAAAAACCATTCCCATTGGGGTTAGGTGATATCTCATTGTGGTTTTGATTTGTATTTCTCTGATGATTAGTGATGTTGAGCATTTTTTCATATGTTTATTGGCTATTAGGCTATCTTCTTTAGAAAAGCTTCTGTTCATGTCTTTTGCCCACTTTTTAATGGGGTTGTTTGATTTTTTTCTTGCTGATTTGCTTGAGTTCTTTGTAGATTCTGGTATGCTAATATTTTCTCCCATTCTGTATGTTGTCTATTTGCTGTGTTGATGGTTTTCCTTGGCTTTGCATAAGCTTTTTAATTTAATCAAATCCCATTTATTTATATTTGTTGTTGCTATGATTGCCCTTATGGTCTTCTTCATAAATTCTTTGCCTAGGCTGATGTCTAGGAGAGTTTTTCCAAAATTTTCTTCTAGAGTTCTTATGGTTTCATGTCTTAGATTTAGGTCTGTTATCCACCTTGAATTAATTTTTGTGAGTGGTGAGATGTGTGGATCCTGTTTCAGTCTTCTACGTGTGGCTATCCAATTTTCCCAGCACCATTTATTGAATAGGGATTCTTTTCCCCAGTGTTTATTGCTGTCTACTTTGTCAAAGATCAGAAGGAAGTATGGGGATGGTTTCATATCTGGGTTCTCTGTTCTGTTCCATTGGTCTATGTCTCTGTTTTTGTTCCCGTACCATGCTGTTTTGGTTACTATGGCCTTGTAATATAGCTTAAAGTCTGGTAAAATGATGCCTCCAGATTTGTTCCTTTTGCTCAAGGTTGCTTTGGCTATTCAGGCTCTTTTCTGGTTCCATTTTAAACCATTTTTAAGTGTACAATTCTGAGGCATTAAGTACATTCACACTGTTGTACAGCCTTTACCACCATCCAGCTCCAGAACTTTTTTCATCTTACAAATGAAACTCTGTACTCACTAAACAGTAAACCCCTTTTCTCTCTCCTCCCAGCCCCTGGCAACCACCATTCTACTTTCTGTCTCTATGAATTTGACTACTCTAGGTAATTAATGTAAGTGTAATCATACAGTATTTGTTCTTTTTTGACTAGCTTATTTTATTTGGTATAATGTCAAAGTTCATCCATGTTGTAGCATGTGTTAGAATTCCCATGATTTGAAAGATTGGATAATATTTCATTTGTGTGTATATGCTGCATTTTGTTTATCTATTCATCTGTCAATGGACATTTGACTTGCTTCCACCTTTTGGCTATTGTGAATAATGCTATTGTGAACATGGGTTTACAATTATATGTTTGGATCCCTGCTTTTAATTCTTTTTGGTATATACTCAGAGGTGTAATGCTGGATCATAGGACGATTCTATTTTTCATTTTTTAAGGAGCTGCCATACTGTTTTCCATAAAAGCTGTACCATTTTACATTCTCACCAGTAGTGCACAAGGGTTCCAATTTATCTACATTCTTGCCAACACTTGTTAGTTTTTGTTTGTTTATTTTTATAATAACCATCCTACTGGGTGTGAAGTGGTATCTCATTGTGGTTGTTGCAGTTGTTTTTAAGGTTGCCTTCTAGTTACAGTGGTTATAGATTTCTATTTATAAGTGCTATAAAGTTTTCTTTTAAAATAATTTTATATAAAATAGGTGAATCAATTTAAAGAAAAATATTCTCTAAAGGTCAGGAGCAGACTAACTTTTTCTGTAAAGACCAGATAGTAAATGTTTTAGACTTTCCTTTCTCTGTTGCAAATACTCAACTCTGCCATTGTAGTGCAAAGGAGATCATAAACAGTATGTAAATGAAAGGGCTAGGGTGTGTCTCAGCAATAGTTTTACTGAAACACTTTATAGACACTGAAACTTGAATTTCATACAATTTTCACTTGTCACAGAATATTCTTTTGATTTTTCAAGCACTTAAAATGTCAAAACCCCTCTTAGCTCACGGGCAGTACTGAAACAGGCAGTGGGCATAATTTGCAGACCTGTTGTGTGGGTGGTTCTCAGGTATGACAAAAGCTGTTAAGGTAACCTGAGATTTACTGAAGTTTGGGAAATGGAGGATTAAAGCATTTAAGAGAATTCAGTGCATTGAGGCCAGTTTTCTAGCAAGAACAGGAGGGGCCAATGTAATAACTTCTCTAGGCTAGGGTTGGCCAGAGGAGAGCAAGAAAGAGCTGACAACAGTGGGACAGATAATTGCAGCAAACTTTCTTGATTCATGGATGATTCTTTTTCTAGATTTTCTTTGTACATTCAGATGTTTCTCAAATTTTATACGATAGATTCCAGTTTATAACCAGCAAAGATGAAAAAGTCTATTGTGAACACAATATTTGTAAGAAGGCAGATTTATAGTTTTTTTTACACCTTACAAAAGTGTTAGGAGATCTGACTGTAACTCTGTTTTAGAGAGTTCAGTAGCCAATGAAGAGACTCAGTTACCCTTGAAATTCAACATTTTGTTCTGCAGGGAAAAAATGATAACTACTTTAGAATCACTGGGGGAAGAGCCTTACCTCCGCTGATCTTTCAGAGTATTTCCTTAAATCTGTCCTGAAATTAGCCATTTTCAGCCTGAATTCAGCTGCCATACCTGTCTTGGGCATACGTGTGTATGTATGTGTTTTCCTGAAGGTTGTGCAGAACAAGCTCTGGTAGGTATTTCTCTTCCTGCTCTTCACACAGGAATGGGAAACTAGGGGATAGAAACTACTTTCCCCTTCTAGAGGAAGTGCTTTGATGGTCTTCTGCCCCTGTGTCAAATCATATTGAGGCTACCACACTTACCAGTTTGGGGAAAGCCAAAGGCACTAGGTCAGTAAATCAGCATATACATGAAAATTTGTTCTCTAGGTGTCTCATGGGATGAAGTCCTCTTAGTCTAATGTTTACCTCAAGGGTAATAGAACATATTGGTATAAGCAAAATATGCAACTAACAAAATTCATTAGTCAGCAAATTAGAAGGTGAAAGTGTGGTAAGTAGTAGATAGCAGTGCAAGAAATGGCTTAAGAAGAGATTTTCTAAGTTGTCTTATGTAGAAAGAATGTTATAGTACTGACAGTAAAGAAGCGGATATAACAGTTTTCAACTTATGAATCCAGGACAGTCCTGGAAGTATGACGTTTGCTTAAATGAGGATTATGAAAACATTTAAACTGCTTAGCTGCTTTCCCAGAAGTATAGACGGCACCCTTTAGAAAGCATTCTTCCATTTCATTCAGCAATGTTGGTTGAATAACTACTGTGTGTCCTACGCTGTGCAAGATGCCGGGAGTACATCTTTGAACAGGTGAGATGATGCCCCAGCCATACAGAGCTTCTATTCTGGTAAAGAAGACAGTTAATAAGTAAAAACGTAAATACTTAATACTAATTTAGGTAATGAGAAATTTTAGGAGAAGAGTAAAACAGGGCAAGGGGAGAGAGTCTGAGTCAGGATTAGCAGTTCTCTGAGCAGGGGACATTTGAACACAGACATGAATCTGTGCTCTTAGGTCTATGGCAAAAGTGTTATTGGCAGAGGGAAAAGCAAATTTAAAAGATTTATAGTGGGAACAGACTCCATGTATTTTGGAAACAGTAAGAAGACTCAAGTTCCTGGACTAAAGTGGGGAAAAGGATAATGGTAGGAGATGAGTTTGGAGAGGGAGGTATATGGCCTTATGGGCCAAGGAACAGAATTTGGACTATACCATAAATATATAGGAGGGCATTGGAGTATTTTGAACAGTAATGTGGTGTGATACAGTTAATATTTTGGAAAAAAACATTCTGGCTTCTGTGTTGAGACTGTATTGTAAGAGAGAAAACAGAAGGGCCAGTTAGGAGGAGCTACCTCCGCGGTGCTGTTGAACAATGCTGCAGCTGTAGTAGTTGAGGCCGTGATAAGAGGTTGGATGAAGCTTGTATTTTGGAGGTAGAATCTATGGAAGGCAGTGTGTGCTGATAGACCAGGTGTGGTGGGCGAATAAAATAGGAAAAGTAAAAATCAAAAGTGCCAATGAGAGGGTTTTGGTGGAGCTCCTGGCTGAATGGTGATGTCATTTCCTAGTATGGGAAAGACTGAACGGGGAGTGGGTTGGGCAAGGAGTTGGGGGCTGAGGACAAGAGTTCTGTTTTAGAGTTACTAGTTTGAGACATCTGTTAGACTTCCAAGTGGAAAGATCTGTGAACTCCGATCTTGGGAGAGAGGACAGAGATAGAGATATAAATTTGGTAGCATATAGATTAAATTTTTGTGTAGATAATATTTAAATTGTAATCCTGGATAAAGATCACTAGGAAGTTGTTGTAGATAGAGAAGAGAAGAGAGTTGAAGCCAGAGCCCTGATGCAGCCCAGCATTTTGAGGTGGGGAAGAGGAAGAGAATTCAGCAAAACAGAGTGAAAAGAATGGACAACCGGGTGGAATGAAACATGGAGGAGTGTGGTATTCTGGAAAACAAAGGATGAAGGCAGCACCAATAGTAAAGATTTCTATGGTCCTGTGTCAAAGCAATAGGCTTTTGTTGCTTTCCTCTTTTTAACATTTTTTCCTGGTTTAGAAGGCTGTTTTCACCTAGTACCTTTGTGCAGAAGTCATGATCACAATTTCAAATCTGACTTATACCCAAGTGTCTGTACCTCTGCTGAGTGGTACAGAAATCTGTCTAATGTGTACGTGTCATGTTACCTAGCACAAAGTAGGTGTTCAGTAAATGTCTGTTGAATTAAAATATTCTTCAAATATCTGAGCTTCTGCTGTACATGATCAGCATTCTGTTTCACAGGCTGACCAATGTAAAATGGTGCTTTCCGCTTCTGCCCCGACGGTGGTGGGAAGCTGAGAAACCAGCTCATATTTCCATCTATAGTATGTCTTTTCCTCCCCTGCCTTTCGCTTCACTTCCATACTAGGTGCAAGCATTTTTTTTTTTCATCCTGGGTGGTCAGCATTCCTTCCACGGTGGAAATTTAGGCATTTTCAAGCTTCTTTCCAACTCCAGTTGAAATGTAAATTACTGTTTCCATTCTGTTGTGTTACCAAAAAACGTTGCTTTATGAAATACCTTTCATCATAATTTATTTGAAAGAAGGAAATTCACCTCTTTTATTTTTTTGCTTCTCCTTTTATTTGTATTTCCTGCTTTCTTTTACTGTTGCTTTTTAGCATAAGCCTTGGGTGCTACAGAACAAGTTTTGTTTTTCATACAAATGTTCTACAGTAAAAAAGAGGAAGGGAAGTAAGAATGTAGAATAGCTACAATGTGCAGCCACTGTGCACTTTGTCTTACATATCATTTTATTTAATCCTCAAACTTCTGTGGGGTGGGAACTCTCTGTTGCAGGCAGGGACGCTGAGAATCAGAGATGATGTGGTTAGGAGGTGCTGGGGATAGCACAGCTCTATCTGTTCACTATACCATTCTGCCTTGCCAAGTAGTGGGAAAGCTGCTGTGCAATTTTGACATGGTGCAGGATTTTGTTGAGTTCCTGCAATATATGGAATGATACAGTAGGGGATGGGGATTCAGAAGCAAACAAGCTCTGGTCCTTGTCTTGGGAGAGCCCACTCCCACATGACAGATAGGAATATAAGCAAATGACTGTATTAGTGGGTCCCAACTTTTTTGTTCACAGAGTCCCTTTGTATTTTTTAAAAGTATTGAGGGACTCAAAGATCTTTCATTTATATGGATTCTATCGATATTTACAATATTAGAAATTAAAACAGAGACATTCTAAAAATATTTATTTATTCATTTAAAATAGCAATAAACTTCTGTCACATGTTAACATAAATATTTTTATGAAAAATAACCATATTTTCCAAACCTCTAAAAAATTTAGTGAGGCATTGTTTGCCTGACCTAGACAGGTTAGATTAGGTTTAACCTGTAATGGATCAGCCCTTTCTCAGAAAAGCCCCAGTTTATTCAGCCCTGTTCTCCTACCTGGGATTTGGAAACTCTGTTTTGGAAAACCCTGAGAAAAGCCCTCGTGTTTCACTTACCTGAGGGTGGATCCTGAGGGTCACAGTCAGTGGCGGACTGCTTTTCCCCATTCGTGCCTTTTTAAACTAGCATAGTGATGAGAGAACACATCTGGGAAAGTGACTTTCATTTAAATCTCCTACAGCTTGATACCATTTAAAGAAAATTTCTCACATTTTAATTAATCACATTAGATTAGAGTTACCCTTTTGCAGTGTATCTTTTTAACAACTGAAATCTTCAAATCCTGACAATTGTTTCTGCGGAATTACACACTACTTACAAAAAGTTCTCTGACAGGTTTTGTTTTTTTCCACCTTCCTGTTCACTTTCGTCTTTGTCATTCTCCTCATGGTCTTTATTCCCTTTCCTTTATGCTTTGTATTTACTCATCTAATTTACTGCCCACCCCTTATTTCAAGGCCATGTAGAACTCAGCTGGGGACAGGCAAAGAAGCAGAAAGGAGCAGCCCTTAGGGAGATGTCCTGGTGCACACAGAATCATGCCTTCAATTGAAGCATAAATGTCAGACAAATCATTTTAAGGCCACTTTACAGTGATGCTTTAAGATGAAGCTATCTTTTGTTTCCAAGTGCGTTTTAGTCTTACTACGATCAGCAGAACAGACATCACTCCATTCATTCTGTATGATGATAGGTAAGCCAGATCAATATTCTGGTAAGGAAGTAGCAGCATTACTGCCTTTTTAGATATCAGTATACTTATTGAACTTCCCATTTTTGATATGTGCTATACTCCAGGTGCACATAAATGTGTTTTTCCCCCTAAGTTTCCTCTAATTTGAAATAATTAGTGTCCTTCAGCTCTGTTTTTTGGACACCAGTTTTAAAATATAATCCTCTTCTTCCTTGGTGAGGACAGAGTGTTTGACCAGGGTGGGTGGGTTGGGAGACAAGCTCTCAGTATCTTTTCTTAGAGAAGACATGATCCTTGAATTCAGCTGTCCTTGTGATGGGTGATGGGAGTGCTTACATTTCAAGGATTCCAGTGAGTGCTCTTTGAGGCCTGAGTTACAGCGCAGGGCAGTGCAGCGGGGAGCGGGGCGCGGCTCGGGGTCAGTTCTGGCTTGCTGGCTCCTCTGGGCCCACCAGCCCGAGTCCTGGTCTCCCAGGTCGTAAGTATGAAGGTGCGAAGAGAGTGTGTGCTGTGTATTTGTCATTATTTCAAAAAAATTTAGACGGTGGTTGATTTATATGAAAGAACTTACTGTGTTGACACGGTTTTTTCCCCCTTTTGTGACCTGCACGTGGTCTTTACACATTGGTTACTTCTCCTTGATGGTGTTTTTCTCCCACTTGTCACTTTTTTTCCTGGCTTCTTTTTCTTCTCCGACTTTTTTGCTTTTCCCCTTTATTGCCAGATCCTCTTTATTTTTCTGTATCACATTGTCCCCTTCCGCTCCCTCTGCCTGCTACCTAAAGTCAGCCTCCTGTTTCCATCACTTGCCCGTATTTATTCACTTCCTCATCTATAAAAAGATAGATTCCAGGGTTAGTAGAAATAAAATAAAGGATTGCATAGTTATAGTCTGACTGTATGAGCATCAAAGCCAGCCAATCCTCATGATTCTGGTTTAAAACAAAAACAAAACCTTTTACCAAATGCTTTCTTGACAATGTGATTTAGAAATTGTGTAGGCTTTCTCAATGTACACTCAAGTATATTAACTTAAATGTGTGTGAAGTGTAACTTGTGTCTTAGAGATATAATTTGATATAAGATCCTTTATTGGCAGGATCTCCACAGTGCTATATTATCCTTGGAGATTTCCCATATAATGAGCTCCTTGCTGTTTTTGTGTGCAGCTGTCTGTGAAAATGGATGTCAGAATGGTGGACGTTGTATTGGACCCAACCGCTGTGCTTGTGTTTATGGATTTACTGGTCCACAGTGTGAAAGAGGTAAGAAGAGAAAAGAGAAATGAGAGCCTCACTTTGAAGAAGGCTATTTTATTGTAAAAATGTATAATTTTTTGTTATTTAAGGAAAATTATTCTAATGAAATCATGTTTTTACTCTTCTTTGATTATGTCTGTAACTTGAATGGTATGATTTTGACACACAGAAGCAGAAGCATCTCAGTTTGTCCCACCAGAGTGACCTCAGTTTGGGAGGCCAACTCTGGGGCTGTGGCTCTAGGGTAATATTGAGTGAGCAACTGATGGCTAATTCTGATAATGTGCTTAATTCAAATTGGGGGTCACTATTGGGAGGACTGCTTCTGTTAAAAAAAGAAATAGTGTCAGGATGTCCTTGGCTTCAAAACCCACAAAATAGGACATAAATTTTTCTAAGCAATAAGGAAATATATTACATTTAATAACAAAAAAAGTCCAGAGCTAGTGGGCTTCAGGTAGAGTGTGATCAAGGCTTTACTCTGTTGTGCTCTTTTTCTTGGCCTTACCCTCCGTGGTGTTTCCATTTTTGCCCTACCCTGGAGTTCTTTGTGGTTGTAAAATGGCTGTCAGTAGTCACAGAGGCAGTGTGCTTCCTTGTTCACCTCTAGAGAGAGAAAACATCTTCTCTAACCATGGGTCAATAATGGCCTCCAGAGATATTTTATATGCTGACTGGCTTAAGCTTGAGTTTTTGAAATAGTTCATGGCAAGGGGGGTTAATATGTTTGATGTAGACTTTTCAGGACCTGTCCTTGCAGCAGGGGATAATTTAGGCTTCCCCAAAGTCACATGGAAGGAATGGTTGGGCATCTGAACCTAGTAGAGCTTTCGCTGGACCAGAGAAAAGAGGTGGGGAAATGGATGCTGGGTAACATCCAGAATTGCCCAGTTTATCCATGTAAATTGTCAGTCAAGCCAATATGAAAGCAATTTACCATGATTTGAAAGCAGTTAAACTCATGACTTACAGACTGCTGAAAATCTCCAGTGTTGATGCACTAAGAGACCTAATAATAATATTCTGATGGCACATGATTGCTATGGTATATCAAAGAGGTTAAACTTTATAAAATGTGATAAATAACTATTTAGCACTGAACCATAAGAGTAAAAACAAGCTTAAACTTACTATTAAGTAATATTACATAATCATTCATTGTTATGTACATCCTCAATTAATTTTTCCAGGGCTTGTCATAGCATCTAAAGTTTGGTAGCGCTTTCTTTATCGTGAAACTAGAGTATGTGAAGTTATGTCAGTGAAATATTACAGATGAGTAGCAGTGATGGTTTATATATGTATAGAGGCTTTGAATTGTGAAGAAACCCTATATTGTAAAAATTATACTGATTACCCTGACAAAAACTTCATCTTGGTATTCAGGTTAAGCCTTGAGAAGAAACTTGGAAATTAGAATTATATGGTTGAAGTTTGAAAAGTAAGATATCTGTGCACCTTTTTAACATACATGTGTATGTATATACACATCAAGATATTTATATTATTCCTTACGTAATTGAGATTTCTTGGAACTGAAGTACATTTCACAGATGGCAGAGTTTAAAGTTACACTTAGGATGAATTTAAATGGCTTTTCCAGATGCTTTTTTTGGGGGAAAATATTAATTATGAAATATTACCATAAAAAGATAAGTTGTTCAGAATGGAAAAACACACATTTCCTAGATGATGTGTTAAGTTTATTTAAACAACATATAATGGAGAATAGTTAAATTTAAAATTTCAAACATAATCATAATCGGTAGAGATGATCTTCATTTTTCTGAACGTCATGCAAACTTTGCAGCTCTTTCATCCTGAAGCAGATTACAAGTTCAACTCTTAATTGGCAAAGCAATTGGGTGGGTAGTTTCAACTCAGAGGCTTCCAGGCATTACATCATTATTCTTCAACAGTTGTTCATTCATTAGATTTGTTAGTCCTTACTAAATTTATGGGAATCCAATAAAGACTTACATACATTTTACATGTACAGTAGCATGTTTTCAGAAGAAATTACAAAATTAATTAGTTAATGAATTAGCCTTAGGGATTTTTAAAAAATGTTGGTTTATTTCTTAAAAGTCTTATTAATTACTACCCTTCATAGGAAAGTTCTAAAGCTTCATTTCTTCTAAAGAAGGAGTTAGCAATTTCCCCTCTTAGATAGCAACCATGAACTTTAACATTTTTAAAAGATATTTTCAGTTGAATTTTTTGAAGTATAATAGCTAATTCTACTAAACATGGAGTTCATAATTTTTCTCAAGAAACATTGTGTCTACGTAGATACAAAAGAAATAACTCATTTATGTTGAAGTTAGTGAATAAGCTCATGTCTCCTGTTAATATTTAAAGTTTGTAATTTTTAAATTAGTAAATTTGAAAATGTGTTCTTGGCTATCAAAAAAAAAGACTTTTGTAAGATTAGAGGTATTTTTCCTCCCTAATGTGGAACACATATAATTTTCCTTTAAATTGGACTCTTGGGATCAGTTGTATGATAAAACATGGCTGCTTTTCCAGCTATCTCGGCTTCTGGCAGACTGGTTTCCGGACACAGAGATTGAGTGGTAGCTAATGACTGGCATGATTGTGGTATTTAACTTGAGTCTGTGCTGGGTAAGCTGAACCTCTTTGGAATTCTCTTCTCACTCTTGTTGATATCTGCAATGACCTTTTATACTTAGCATCAAAAAAAAAGTTCTTGTGGCCACATGCTGATTGTAAAATGCAGACAGCTTAGCTGTGTCTAAGGCACATACATGAAGGTACTCAATTCTTTATGCTTCTTTCTCCGTACAGATGACATTTGAAAAAAGATAAATATTGAATTTAATATACACCTGAGAATAAATAGAAATGTAGTCAGCATTATATATCAAGACTTGGTGGGTTTTTTCCCCTAACACTTAAAATGTGCCTTATTTTTATCAATAGAAACTTGGAGGGGGCAGGCAAGCAAGAAATGAATTTACTTAAGGGATTTCTAGACAAAATAAATGATTACTTGATCACAAATGTGGCCTACCTAGCATCCCTCTTTCAAGTTCTTTGACTGAAGTGATTGTTGAAATCTTTCATAATTGAATTTTCCTTGAAGCTTATGTAAGGACCATCTTTTAGAAATATATCCTGGACCCTTTTAAGTTATATGTAAATTACTACTACAAATTGGTTTTTATCATGTAACATGACTTCCTCGATAAAGTGTGTAAATTCTGTAAAATTTCAAATACCCTGGTGCTTAATTACATTTCCTTTATAAGGTACATCTTTCAGTACCTTATAAAGGAAAAAAAGAGGACTAGAGAATTAATTTTTAATCTGTTGGCATTTTCAAGAAAAATTCCTTTTGTTAATCTTCACTTGCAGTGGCAAAAAATTGTGAAATCAAGTTGCAAATATTAGAGTTTCTAAAATATAAACTTTCAGGCCTTTATGTCAAATGAAAATGGATTAATTTTACTTTAGGGCAATTTTCATAAAATCATCCATTTGCAGAACCTAATGCGTGAACTCAATGTCTAAAAGCATACCTGGAAGGAATGACTCAGTCTCTGCTTGGCTACCTCTAGTCAGGGACATGCCCTCACCACAGCATGAAACAATGTTTTATCTTCAGAGCCCTGCTTGCTGGAACTCTACATTAGTATGCTGCTGCCCAGGCTGGACATTTAACAGATTTATAGCACATCCCTATTGTCTAATTCAGTGCAAACATGATGATGACAACTTGTCTAAAGGGAATCAACCACAGTCTACCAATCAAGTATGCATGATGGCAATCTGAAGTCTGATTATAAACACTTGTACTACAAATTTTTGTTCACTCGCCTACATTTTAGGAGGTAAAGTAACTATGATAGCCATTAAACCTCTTTAGACCTTATCCAGATTCTCCAGGAACAGGTGTAGAGATGGATAAATTGGGGTTTTCCTGAATTCTGGGAAGTATGTAGACTAGACTCAAGTTTGTTCATAAATAACTGATGCACTTGTTAATCCCGTGACCTTGGGATGTATTTATTATAAAGTATGTAGGGTGGGTTTGTACATCCTCTGAACATTCAAGTAATGTAGCAAATTAATAGTATAACCAGGAATACAGGAGAGTGTGGTGAGGTGAGGAGAACAAGCTGGTATTACACAGAATTCTGTACACAGTGGATTTGATACTTTCAAGAAATATACAAGCAATATTTTTTAGGAAAAAATCTTCCATTGTAATTTTCTTTTTTAAAAGTGATCCGTGTTCATTATAAAATAATTTAGAAAATAAAACAAGATAAGAGAAGAAAATGCAATTATTCATAATTCCTTCACTCAGGATTAATTACTATTAACATCTTGGAGAATGTACTTTGAGTTGTTTTTCTCCTGCATATAGAACGTTTATGAAGAATGGGATCTTTCCATTCTTACTGGAATCTGCTGTTCTGTAATATGAAATGTACTTATATCTTGCTTTTCCTTTTGTGCTATTAAATACGTTGTGTTATAAATTGTAATGGTTGTGCTGCATATCGTAATAACACAAAAGAAGAAGCAAGATTTAAGTACAAGATATAAGTGCTTTGGGGATTTTATTTCTTTTTACCTTTTAAACCACAAATTAGTCTATACAGGAGAGAGGAACCAAACTAATGTTTTAATAAATATTTAATATTTATTCATCCAATATTTGTTGAGTGCTTAAGTATTAGGTTAAGTACTTGGAACTTGAGTTATAAAGAAAAACAATATATACTCCCTGTTAATGAGAAAGAAATTGTCCATTTAAAGACCAGACTAGTCATCTACTTTAAACATGAAGGTGCAATACGACACAGGAAATACCATAATAGGAGTAGGAACAAAAAGTAGGAGAGCTCTGAAATGCTCCCTGATTAAGGGCAAATGAAAAAAGTCTTCCTGTCAGTGAAATGAATTTAGAATTAAAAAAAAAAAATAGTTCATTATAGTTGGAAACACGGTGTCAGACTAATTTCTGTAATGATATCATAAGATGTATCATGATTGAATCTTATGCTAATATTATTTAAACTCCATGATTTACCAATTACCGTAGCCACTAAGGTGATATTTATTTTGCAGAAGTAAAATGTCTCTCTTTTTATTGCACTCTGAAGATTTAGTAGAAAGAAAATTACAAGGAACAGAGAGAATGTTACCAACTGCAGATGTCGGACTCACATGTGCCCACAAGCGCATACACACACACACATTTCTGCACTTGTGAGGCTGTTAAGAACATTTTATAACCTTGCACTCTCTAAGCTAAACTTAGCCTTAAATGGGCATCAGAGAAATACCGAAAGATCTGTGGGAACTTAACTTTTTGGCACTAGCTCAGATGACATCCTTATCTTGAATGCCATTAAGAACAGAAGGGAAAGAAAACGAGAGAAGAAAAGGCAGACAGTGGGAAATGGAAGAAAAAGAAGAGAAGAAGGTGATGGTAGAAAAGGGAGAGGTAATGCTAGACATGGAGCAGAGATGCTTAGTTGTAAAAGAAAGGACTTAATTCTTGGAGAAAATCAGTTCATTGATTCATCCATCTGGGAGAGGCCAGGCTTTGACTTCTCAATCCTTGGTTTAAGCCTCTGCTGTTCAGATCTGTGGAATAAGATTGAATGTTTTGGCAGGCCATGATATTTTATCCTCCTTTAACTAAAGCAATGCGTATTTCATTATTCTAGCTCTAAGCGCCTCTCTTTGTTTTTGGTTTATCTACCTAGAGGCAGGGAAGCCTGCAATATTAAATAAAAACATTAGAATATTTTATATTTGTGTAACTCCATACATATTTTTCTGTTTTCCTGTTTCAACATTGGGTTAAAAGACATTACAGGTCAACTAGTATGGAAACTGGGCAAAGCTACCACACATACACACTCAAACTAAATGCAATGAAATGTTATTATATAGGAGTTAGTCAAAAGTAATTGAATAAAATGTATGGGGAGAGTTATGTAATACACACCATATATTTCAAAAACTGCAAACATTACAAATTCCTAAATAATACCTGTTTCCAGGGGTTTTGGATAAAGAATTGCGGATCTGTAATCACTTTATAGAGTTGTTGAGAAGATTAAGAGCAAAGATGTGTTAAGCACCTGGCACTCAGTAAGCAGCGGGGCTGACACATGGTAGGCCTCCACTAAGTGTCATTTGTTTTGTTGTAGGAACACACGGTGTAGTCAAAATCAGAGCTTAATGTTAAGAACTGTGTAACCTTGGAAATGTGATTGCCCTCTCTAATACCTGTTTCTACATCTATAATATGTATTTGTTACATCAACTTTGAATTATTTTTGTGAGAATTCAATGGTATAATATAATGCCTGGCACCCAGAAAATGATGGTCATTGATGCCAATATCTTTTTAAAAGGACATTCCGGTTCTCCAAAAGATAGATGTGGTGGCTGGCAATTTGAAATGGAATATTCGAAAATAGATTCTTGAATGGGAGGAAAAGGATTTTGTGAACTATTTAAGTCACACAAATAAAATTTAATGCTTTTTTTATTGAGAGTGGAAGGACTTAGAATAAATAGGATATTTTAAGAGACGCTCACGTTCCTGAAATGAGAATTAAACGAGATATAAAGTTCCTAGCCAGTGTCTGGTACAAAGTAAGTACTTAATAAATGATAAGCTATGATTATAAAAAATAAAGGCAAGATATGATACACTCTCTTAGATAAAATTGTCTTCATGGTAAGGGAGAGATTGTTTCGGGATTACTGGGACATCAATTGTGAATAGTGTAAGTTTCATTGTTTTAACTTTTGTGGGTGTTTTAGTAATAGTATAGATCAACTGAGAAATACTGTGTATCATTTTCATTACCTTGCTTGTTATGCATTTGAATTTTTAGACCTTGCTTATCTTCTTTTGACATGTTTTTTTACTGTAAATACCACCAGTCTTGCTGTTAGCAGTTACTCATTATTTAACTGGCCTCTTAAAAATGTCTTAGTCTGCCCTTCCCTATGCACAAAGTATTGTTCTAAGCATCTGACAGTGTAACTAATATATATGTAAAAGTTTACTTATATATAGATTCCAAGGTTGTTGGAATCAATAGACTTGCATATTGCTAAATCTAATAGAAGAAGTAGGTCAGAGGGGTTTTCGAACAGTACAGAGATCACTTCTTCTGTGAGCCTTCCTTGACCATCCTACACTCCACCCCTGCCTTATTTGTCTGGCAAAGATGAGGCATGCTCTCCTTTTAATCTTGCCTGCCACATACTCCATTCCTCTAGAATAGCTTTCTACGGCCTTGTGTTGTAACTGCTTATTTACTTGGCTGTGAGCCTCTTAAGAGCAGAGATTTTTTATCTTGAGTTGCTTTTGTGTTCCCAAATGCCACACAGTGCAGCACAATGGAAGCTACACCATACATGTGACACATAAACATAAGGATTCCAAATAGAGAATGAAAAAAAGTACAGAGATAATAAAGGTCCTTGAATGTTCACAGAGACTTATTCATTTAGTGTGGCTGTAATCCATAGTTAGTGAAAGGGAAGCGTAGATGATGAGGCTGAAAAAATAGACTTGGACCTTAATATACAAAGTCTGGAATGCCAGAGTCAAGAGGCTGCCTCTATTCAATAGGCAGTGGGGAGAGGAGCTAGGAATGTATAGTATACCTTGAAAGTCGTGCTCTGCAAAGCTTAATCTGGAGTGGCAAACAAGACGGAATGAAGCGTGAAGAGACTGAAGGCAGAGACCACTTAGGGGAACTCATTGCGTGTCAACTAGGTCATAGCAATAGATGTATTAAGTTTGTATAATGTTTTCACTGAGATTATGATTTAATGTGTGCATAAATTAATTATTAATATAAATGTGAAATGGAAAATTATATAATATTGGGGACAATAACATTTACTGAACATTTACTATGAGAAATATTTTAGAAGAATTAATCCTTATAACAACCCAAAGGTTTTTTCTAAACATCGCATTATGAATGAGAAAACTGAGGCACGAAGAAGTAAAGCAATTTTCTGAAGTTCACTCAGCTAATAAATAAAGTAGGATTTGAACACAGGTAGCATAACCTCAGCACCCATGCACTTAGCTACACCTTTGTTTTAGGTGAAACACAACATTGCAAGAGTAATATATTTCCACTTTTTAGAACTTTATTGTGTTAATTTTTCAGTATGAGTAAAGATGACAGCGTACATGATGCCATTGAATGAAAGGGATGGCATGCTATTTTTGGATTCTTATCTGGTCTAGGAAAATCTTTCCGGCATATAAATTTCAAGTTAAACCTCTGAATTTATATACCTACAATTTCATTATGTATGTGATCTTCTAAAAGATATGTTCAAAACTCATAATGCTTAAAACAAAATCGAAACTTCTATTTCCAGCCAAGATGGACTAACAGGAACTAAATTAGTCTGCCTGCCTGAAACAAATTAAAAGAAAGAACAAAATATATGAAACAATGGTTTTCAAGACATTGGACACCAAGCAACAAAAAATAGTGATCCCTGAGAAAAATGAAACAAACACTGTGAGCCGTTTGATTTCCCTAGCTTGCTGCTTGAGAGGGTTTTTCTGGGTTGTGCTACAGGGAGAGAGAACCCAGGCACAGCTTGGCAGGCGCCCTAAGTTGAAGAGATGGAGAGACCAAGATGGCTAGAGTTCTCGGGACAGAATGCTGGAGAGGAGACAGATGTATATGGAGAACTCTTGAGATCTACAGAGCATCTCTCTCCAGTTTTCAGCAGTATACTGATCAGCATATGCATGTGAGGAATCTACCTGAGACTGGAGAGTCACGTAATTTGTGGAGTGTTGGTCAGAGTACTCTGAAAGGTGTTGCTTCAATAGTGGGGAATAATTAGCCATAGACTAAATGTTGCTCTGAACCTGGAGAATAAATCTTAAAAGCAACACATAAAAGGATCAAACGTCGAAGAACAAAGTTCAAGAATACAAAAATACGAAGTGCCCAATAGGGTAAAATTTGCAATATATGGCAGCTAATCAGATATTGCCAATCAAAAATTTCCTGTAAAGAAGCAGGAGAGCATGATCCAAAATGAAAAAAAATCAATTAAAATCCACCCACACTGATATAGATGTTAAAATTAACAGACTAGGAGATTAAAACGGTTACTATGAGGGTATTCCTCTTGTCCGTAAAACTAGAAGAAAGATTCAAAATGTTAAGTAGAGATGTGTAATCCAAATTGAATGCCTGCAGATGAAAAGTACAATTTCTCAGGTGAAAGATTCTCTGGATGGGACTAATAGAATATTAGACATTGTAGATGAAAAGATGAGTCAGCCTGAAGACATAGCAACAGAAATTATTCAAAATGAAGCACAAAGCAAAGAGAAACTAAAAAATATGGGAAAACATGAATGAGCTTTGTGACATTTTCCAGAAAACTAAATACATGTAATTGGAGTTAACAAAATAGTAGATGGCAGAAAATATATATTTGAAGAAATAATGGTCAGAAATTTTCCAAATTTGATAAATGCTGTAAACTGACAGAACCAAGAAGATCAATGAACCCTCAAACAAAAGAACGTAAACAAAATTATATTAAGGGACATCATAATCAAATTGCTCAAAACCAGGGATGCAGAGAAAGTCTTAAAAATATCCAGAGAAAAGAGACATTTTTTTTTTTTGAGACAAGGTAAGAGACACATTTTGTAGAGGAAAAAAAGATAAAAATGAAAAATAAAAATTTATTGTCTTAAACAGTACAAGTGATAAAACAGCGTAACAGCATATTTAGAGCACTGCAATTAAAAAACAAAATTCCCTGCTAGACTTCCATATCCAGGAAAATGTCCCTCAAAAACAAAGACAAAATAAAGCCTTTCTCCAACAATTAAAAGATGAAGGAATTCATTTACCAGTGGCCTGCATGGTAAGAAATATTAAAGGAAATTCTTCAGGCAGAAGAAAAATATTACCAGATATGAATCGATAGAAGGGAATGAAGAAGATCAGTAAACATAACTATGTGGGTAAATATGTAAGAATTTTTTCTTAGTTTTTAAATCTCTTTAAGAAACAATTGGCTGTTTAAACAAAAAGATAATTACAGTGTCCTGCGGGGTTTATCACAGATGTGGTGGTAAAATATATTAAAATAGTAGCACCAAGGCTGGGAGATGCTTATGCTATATGTCAAGAAGTATGATATTCCTTAAAGATAGACTTTGATAAGTTAAAGATGTGTACTCTGAACCCTGAAGTGACTACTAAAAAATACAGAGTAATAGCTAATAAGCCAAGAAAATGTGATAAAGTGGAATGATAGAAAAAGAAAAGGAAGGAGCAAAAGAAGATAGAGAACAAGTGATATGTGGACAATTAGAAAACAGATAGAAAGTGGTGGATTTAAACCTGGCCATGTCAGCAATCACATTAAATCTAAATGGTATTATCACATCAATCAAAAGACAAAGATTATTAGGTGGGATAAAAAATCTAATTATATGCTGCCTATAAGAAATCTATTTTCTTTATTTATTTTTCTTTTAAGGCTGCCATTGAGTTGGAAGAAAATCTATTTTAAATAAAAGACACTAATAGATTAAAAGTAAAAGGTTGTGAAAAGACATACCTGGCTAATACTAATCAAAATACATCTCAATAGTTAACAGAAGTAGATAAGAAATCAATGAATATAAAGAAAACTTGAGCACCACTATCAGTTTACTTGACCTATTTGACATTGATAGCATACTTCACGACGGCAGACGATACACATTCTTTTTAACTGTACATGGAACGTTTAGCAAGAAAGATCACATTCTGAGCCAGAAACTGTGTTTCAATAAATTTTTTAAAGATTCAAGGTATACGAAGTGTGTTCTCAGTCCACGGTGAAATGAAATCGGAAATCAGTAACAGAAAGATCTCTGGAAAAATGTTCAAACATTCAGAAACTGTATAACTCACTTATAACACCCATGGATTAAAGAAGAAATAAAAAGGGAGATCAGAGAGCATTTTGAACTGAAATGAAAACAATATATCAAAATTCGTGGAATGTCACTAAATGGGTATTTAGAGGAAAAATTGTAACTCTAAAGGTCTGTATTAAAAGAAGGAAGTTCTCAAATGAATGACCTCAGCTTCTCCATTAAGAAATTTTCAAAGAAGAGCAAATTAAACCAAAAGTAGGCAGAAGAAAAGAAATAAAGTATAGAGTGGAAATAAATGAAGCAGAAAACAGAAAAGGCCAAGAAAATCATTGAAACCAAAATGGTTGGTTCATTGAGAAGAACAATAAAATTGATAAGTCTCTAGCCACACTGATTAGGAAAAAGCAGACACAAATTATCAATATCAGGAATGGGAGAGGTGACTTCACCACAGATTTTACTGATATTAACTGGATAACAAGGCAATATCATGAACAACTCTAAGCCAATAAAGGTGAGGTGGACGATTTTTTAAAAGACAAAAATCACCAAAGCTCAATCAAGAATACAGTTGGTCCTCCATATCTGTGAGTTCTGCATCTGCAGATTGAACTGTGGATCAAAAATATTTTTAAAAAAAACAAAAAATAACAATATAAGAATAAAAAATAACACAAACCAGAAAACAATACAACTATTTATATAGCACTTACATTGTATTAGGTATTGTAAGTAATCTAGAGATAATTTAAAGTATATGGGAAGTGTGTGTGTGTTATATGCAAATACTACACCATTTTATATCAGGGACTTGAGCATTTGTAGATTTTGGTATCCGTGAGGGTACTGGAACAAATTCCCCATGAATACTGAGGGATCACTGTAAATAACATGAATATCCCTATATCAATTAAAGGAATTGAATGTGTAGTTTAAAACTTTTTCATAAGGAAAGCTTCTGGCCCAGAAGACTTTACTGGTCAATTCTACCAAACACTTAAGAAGGCAATAATACCAATTCTATGCAAAATTTTCTAGGAAATTGAATGGGAGTTAAAACTTCCCAGTTTGTTCTTTGAGTCCAAATTACCCTGATACCAAAACCAAAAAAAAGACATTTCAAGAAAAGAAAACAACATATAAATATTGATCATGATGCAAAATTTCTCAACCAAATTTTAGCACAGAATATCAGTAAAGTAGTAAAATGTTGATATATAGCCAATTAAGGTCTATCCTACAATATCAAAAAATCAGCATACTTCACCATATTAACAAATTTTTTAGAAATCGGAATGATCATCTAAATATATGCAGACAAAGCATTTGACAAAATTCAGATTTTGAAATCCATTCCTGAAACAAACCGTCAGTAAACTAAAGAATAGAAGAGAACTTCCTCAAAATGATAAAAGAGCATTTCCAAAAAATTTATAACTAACATCACACTTGATGAAAAACTTGAACACTTTTCATTTATTCCATTGAACATTGCACTCCTTGGTTCTAGCAAGGGCAATAAAGCAATAAAAAGAAATAAAAGTCATACATATTGGAAAGAAAGAAATAAAATTGTTTTATTTGCAGATGACGTATTGTCTATGTAGAAAATCTGATGGACTTTACAAAAAAGCTGCTAGAGCTCATAAGTAAGGTTAGCAAGATTGCAGGATGCAAGATCAATGTCAGTTGTATTTCTATATGTAACAATGATCAATTGAAAATCTAAATTAAAAACAATACCATTTATAGCACCATAAATGTAATGTAATACTTGGGGATAATTCTGAAAAAGATGTACAAAGCCCATATACTGAAAACTACAAAACATTGCACAGAAAAATTAATGAAGACCTAATAAATGGAGAAATATACTGTGTTTAGTGGTGGAAGACTCAATATTATGGGATGTCTCTCCAAATTGATCAATAGATTCAACGTAATCCTGATCAAAATCACAGTAGAGTTCTTACCAGCAATGTAGGAAGTCCAGTAGAGTGATAATTCCATTGTGATATTCACCATGATTAGTCACTAGGGAAACACAAACTAAAATCACAATGAGATATCACTCCACTGGACTTCATACATTGCTGGCAAGAATGTAAATGGTACGATGACTTTTGAAAACAGTTTGTCAGTTTCTTAAAAAGTTAAACGTATACATATTATATGATTTAGCCATTCCCCTCCTAGTTATTTGCCCCAGCTGAATGAAGTATGTATCCATGCAAAGACTTGTACTCAAAGGCTCATACCAGCTTCATTTGTAATCGCCTCAAACTGGTAACGACTCAAATGTCCATCAGCAGGCAAATGAATAAACAAATAGTATATTCATGTAATGGAATACTTCTTGTTCATATAAATAATTGATAGCCCCGATATAGATGAAACTCAAAATATTTATGCTGAACAAAAGAAGCCAGTCAACAAAAGTACATACATTATGATTTCATTTTCATAAAATTCTAGATAATTCAAACTAATGTATTATTATAACTGGCCTTTCAGTGATTGCCTAGGGACAGAGAGGTATGGGTAGGCAGGATGGAAAAATTACAAAGGAACAAGAGGAAACTTTTAGGGGTGATGGGCATGTTCATTATTTAGGTTGTAGTGATGATGGGTTTCTACATACATAAAAACATATTGTACAGTTTAAATATGTGCAGTTTATTGTATGTTAATTGTATCTCAGTAAAGCTGTTAAAAAATTGAACAATGAAAGTTCCTCTATTTTTTGTATAAATTGGTTGAGGTTTTGAGATTGATACCTCTGCCCATATATGTTTTTTATCTGCTTGTATAAAAACAATGCATTGTATTATAATCTGAATTTAACATCTTCTACAGAACTAGTTGATGCTGCACACTAAAATGCAATGTGGATAAATCCCAGTAGTTAACTCCTTGAATTAATTAGTATGTGATAGGTTTAGTGGGAAAAGCCTTAGGTGAATGGAAACTATGTATCTCTTAAAAAGTATATTAGTATTATAATAAACATAACCAGTTCTTCTCTAGGAGAATACAATAATCCTTTTTCCTTTCTTGATCCTTTGCTGGAGTCGAACCTATATTCAGTTGTGGATAGTGAAACACAGGGACAGACACTTCCTGAATCATCATGCCCATTCTTTTGGGGACTTTTATTTTGGGACTTTGAGAAAGTAATTTCACTACTTATTGTCTGCATAATCAGTATGAGTTTCTCAAGGGGCAGATGGCCAGAAAGCCAGGAAATATGACTAGAAAAATAGTAGGAGTATATTTTTACTATTTCCTGTCATACTAGGCACTTCCTCTCAACGATTTAAAAACTAAATCTATGTTGAACATAAATTTATGTTCATAGCACATAAGGAAGAGGAATCTTCTATTTTGGTTCATTGAGAGTTTTTGTCCTTAAAAATTAGTGCAAACTTTTTAAAAATTTTATTATTTTAGACTTATTTTCAACATTATACAAAAATCTCTTTCTAATATTATTATTTTTGTTTAAAACTTTAAAGTCTGATTAATATGCTTAGGCCACCATTTCTTGATTTATCAACATCATACAATCTCTGATATCTCCCCACCATGAGGGGAGTAAGTACTGTATTTTTTATTATTGCTTTTTTTTCAGCACATCTGTTGGTTGATTAGATTTTGTTGACAAGTAGTTTTTCTAGGATGTGCTCATGAGTACTTTCTCATTGTGGAGAATGTTGACCTGCTGCCTTATACTTGAATTCCAACTTGGATAGGTTTAATTTTGGGTGCTTGTACTTCCCCCACTCTCCATATTTCTATAGATATAATCCAATTATTTTCTGGCATTTGAACTATGCTATGAAGAAGTCTGAATCTAACCTGATTTTTTTTCTCCTTTGTAAGTCATTTGTGTTTTCCTTGGTGCTCAAACAATTTTTACGTTATAATTATGTATATCATTTGTTCTATGCAAGTTTCAGTGAAAATGATCAGATCATTTGATCTGGAATGATAGTTTTCTTTCTTAAGTTTGGGGAAATTTTCTTCTATTATATCTTTGAGTAGTTTTTCTGCTTCATTTTTAGGTTCTCTACTTCAAGTATATTGAGTTTTTTTTTTTTGGTTAGTCTTTTGATCTGTTATCTGCTCTTTAATTGTTTTGATCTTTGTCTGTAATTCTTTTTCAGCTGTGTTTGTTCTGTTGTTTTTACTAATTAATGTAATGGTTTTATAATCATATGAGGTGTTTTATTGTGTCTACAGTTTGTTTCTTTAGCCTGGAAGTTTCTCTTTTCACTCTTTTGTTTTAGTATGTAGTCTTTGTTGAGCCCTTTTATTACTGAATTCATTTCCTTATGTAGTTCTTAACAGATACTTCTGTAGTACAAAGAAATCCTGCATAATTTTCTTTTGTTTACTGGTTATACTTTTTTCCTACAATGAAGTATTTTTGTGATTTTTTTCCTCTTGTTTTTTTAATTTGCTTTATTCCATAAGAAAAAATTAAGAGCATTATTGGTTATGTTACATTACTCATTTCCTTTTTTTCTTCTGCTTGCTTAAAATATCCAGCTCTGTCTAGAGATTCTGTTTGCACCACTTTGGTATAGATGAATTTTCCTTTTTTCCCTTCCAAAATAACCTAAGGGTTATTTTCCTTCCCTAACTCCTGTTTGAGAGCCAGGTATTTTAGGTGCTTCATGTTCTGAACCCACGAGAGGAAAGGAAGACCTTGTATGGACTTTGGGCAGCTTTCATAAAAGGATCTGAGCTCTGCACTTTCTCGAGTTATTCTTTGAATGCCTTATGCCAGAGTACTTCATCTTGTCATGGGAGTATTCTCTTTTCAAAGAGGATATCCTGAAATTTGGATCATCCCTCAGCTACAGTACCTGATGTACCTTTGCTGTCAGAAAATCATGCTTGGTATTAGTTTACCCTATTTGTTCCACCATTCTCCAATATTAGTTCCTCGTCCCTACTGTGACTGTTAAGGGGCTTCAGCCCAGCCTCCTACTCCCAAAGAATCCTTTTTCTTTATATTCTTTGTGTCTCCTCTTCTCCTATTTAATGTGGGGGATAATTGGCCCTGTGTGATGATGATCGTTCTGTCTTCACTGTCTGGTTTCCTCCCATCTGGTAGAGATCACAATGGCTGGGCCTTCCTCGGTTTTTTTTTGCTTCTGATGAGATGCTATGTTGGTAGGTAGGGACTTTTACTCTTACAAATTTCTCCTAATTTCTCTATGAGCTGCAATCAAACTCAGCTCTCTAGGGAGAAATAGTGAGATTTCTCAGGATTTTGGCTAATCATCCTCATTCCCTGTATCATTTGAGAGAAGAGGGGTTATGACACTCTCTTCTGTTTCTTTCCGTGGCTGCCATTTTTCAAATACAGGAGAAGTTTGTGCCTGTTTCCTTCTTTAGGTGCTGACAGTTATTTTTTTTGTTGGTGTTAGCCTTGACCTTTGTTGTTGCTTATATTAGCTGTAGGAAAGGAAGGTTCTATTATATAGTTTCAATCTGTTGTGTTTTCCAGGAAATTGATATCATATTTAAAAGTTTTTGACCTGAAATCTATCTAAAGTCACACAGAAAGCCAGGTGTAGGGGCTTTTGATAGAAGATGGCATAATTTGTGATACTGCAGCTGACATTCACAAATATGATTGTGGCAATTTATTAAATGCACATTATTGAACCAAGAAACGTTAATTCTGTGGTTGCCTCATCTTCTGTGGATTAAAGACTGTTTCCCATGACCATACTTCATGTCACGGTTTAATGCATGCAAACTTCTTCCATATGAGCAAAGCTGTATGTTTGTGAATGTTTTTGTCTAATTTAGAAATAGCATACAAGGCTTATTCCAAATCTTGAACGAGATCATTTTCATCTTTAAAAAAATTAAGTTATGAATGTCACAGTAGAAACTTCAATTAGAATTTAACAGATTACTGTGTTCTTATGCAAATCAATTCACAGGTAATTTCTTATTTGAAAAATGAGGGCGTTGGGCTAGATCATTGTCTACCCATCTTTCTTGGTCTTAAGAATACACCTGGGTATTTTTGTCAAAAATATTGATTCCTATAGTTGCTGCCTAGAGATTCAGATTCAGTGCTCCGAGTGCAATGATCTTTAACTGTGGTTGCATATTGTCATCACCACAGAGTCTTTAAAAATCCTGACACTCAGGCTTCATCCTGGATCAATTACATAAGAATCTCTGTAGTAGTGGGACCTATACCCAATCATTAGCGTTTTTTAAAGCCCCCAAAGTAATTACACTGTAAAGTGAAGTTTGTGAAACACTGGTCTAGTTTGAGGCCCTTATAATATACCCTAGGATATTTTTATAATTAGGCAAGTTTAAGAAATGATTTATTAAAATATCTCTAAGATTTTATCCAGTAATTCAATTTTCACATTGAATAGAACCCAAAATAAAGCCACTCTGAATAAAATTTACTTCTAGATTATTTTCAACAGTTTTATATGTCTTACATTCTGTTCTTATAATAGATTTTGCCTCCTTCTGATGTAGCAAAATTGGATTTGGAAATACTCTACTTTATCTTAAGTTTTTCTCCATATCTCATACTTTTAAATCCCGATGATCTCAGTGAGAAGTGCATACTCCCTGCAGGGGGCAAAATTGAGCCAACAATGTTTATAATGGCTTCAAATCTTGGCTTGGTTACTATGTGGTAAACTAAGAAATAATCCAAATATGCTTTAAAAATCATATACAGAATAATGGTTAGATAAATCGGAAGCTTTACCCAGTTCTTTTTTTAAAGGAAAATCCCACTTGTTTGAAGGAAATTTATTACATCATATCTTGCTAAAGTTAAACCCTATGTCTTAATCAATGATTACTTTATAGATGTGTAGATTATAATATGATTGTTGTGTGTACATTATAGTGACATATATAAAGGAATATAACACTACAGACTTTTGTTTTTCGTATTAGAATACTTAACATTTTATAATATTTCTTTTTTAGAATAATTATTGACATTCGTAAGTATTCATTTCTCACTACACAGTTATGTATTTCCTGTTGTTTATGACTATGCAAAACTAACTAAGTATAGTTTATTTCCCTGCATTTGAGTGAGGCCAGAGAAACTTGATCTCTTTCTTATAATTATGTCAAGAGTGATTTATGAAGGAGGTGGTAACTGAGAAGCTGTTTGATAAAAAGACAGTTTGGAGGGCTTGGCTGATGCTGGGGAATACCAAATGTTATTTTGCAGGCACATAGTACTTAAGGAAAAAAACCTAGAAGCGAAACTAGACAAGATCAAAGAACAGCTGAGCAGATAATGGTGAAGGAGATAAAGGAGGGACGAAGGTACTTTGGGAAATCCCAGTAGAAACTATTATATTCATTAATTAAAACCACAACTCCGTGGTGAGATGTTTGAGGGTTTTTTTGCCTCTTTGTCTATTAAGTTTGAACAGGAGACTAGATGAGATTTTGCAAAAGCCCTAGCCAGACCCTCCAGAAACTTCCAGGTCCCTGTGGGGCCATGCAGAACCACTTTGACGGTATCACTTCCAGATTGGTTTGGGTTTGTCAGGTGACCATTTCCTGAAGTCTCCCAAGGAGGCAAATGTGTCCTGCCCTCTGCACACCCATTAATGTATCTAACTCACTGCCGCCACTCTGAGCTCCTGCCAGGCCTCTCTTGCCTCCCTCTGACTTCTCACTGTCCTCCTCAGTACAAAGCTTTTGCTTTTCCTAGTGCCAGGTGGGTGCCAGAGAGGGAAAGATCAGCCTAGGGGTAAAAGGTCCTAAATTAAGAGTTATTTTGTATACTCTGACATATGTAAAGAATTTGGTACATTGCATGATACAAATGGTTAAAAAAGGTTTTCTATTATTTAATTACTAGAATTATGAAACAAACTCACCCAAACATTCAATTAAAAACAATTTGGAGATTTTGTGTTAATTTCTAAATATCACATTACAAAGGATCTTGAAATATGGCTCTAACCCTTCCACTAGTCCAAAGACACCATTGTGAACTATAAAAAGTGCCCCCTTTTACAGACACATTACTGCCAGAAATTTGTCATAATAAACATAGAAATCTAAATAACAGTATTGTGAATCACCTTTGCCCAGAGACTGCAGGACTGTTCCTTTCACGTACTGGTTCTGGATGGCACAGGCTACCCTATTGTCTGTTAGGATGACAGTATAGCAAACGTTAAACATAGTAGTTTAGTTAACTACTATGTAAAAGTTTGGAGTGGACTATTTGCCCCCAAGACTTTGTTCTTCATTCATTTGGGATTAGATTTGTGGTGATTATCAAACCAGATCTAGGAAATTGAGCTCATAGTTCATAATGGTCCAAGAAAATGTGGTCCACAAATCTCTGAGGATCTGGGATTTCTTGAGTGTACTCATCCATGGCACATCCACATGTGTCAAATGTTAAGTTTCCCTAAGTCTGGTGTTTGGTATTCCAGCTGTTGACATGTCATCAGGCTGCCCTAGAACTCCTGAGCATCTAGCTGACAATCGATATAACTCAAAAAGAGAAACCTCCTTCCCCACTTCACTCCCATCTATTGAAGACATTTAGGAAAAGATGTCCCTAGGTCTTAAATGATTGTTAAATTTGTTATTTTTCTGTTTCTTTCTTTCACGGAATATCTTTTCATTTATTTATATTTTTGAAAATTTCTTTCAACAATGTTTTGTACATTTCAGAGTATAAATTTCACACTTCTTTTGTCAAATTTATTTATAAGTATTTTATTCTTTTGAATGCTATTGTAAATAGAATTGTTTTAATTTTATTTTTGAATTATTTATTGCTAGTGTATAGAAATACAATTGATTTTTGTGTATTGTTGTATCCTGCAACTTTGCAGAACTTGTTAATTAATTCTAATAGTTTTTTAATATATAGTTTATGATCATGTCATCTACAGATAGTTTTACTTCTTTCATTCTGATATAGGTGCCTTTTATTTCCTTTTCTTGCCTAATTCCCCTGGCTAGAACCTCTAGTAAAAATATTGAATAGAAGTAGCAAGAGCAGATATCCTTATCCTATTGCCGATCTTAGGGGGAAATCATTCAGTCTTTCACCATTAAGTATGGTATTATCTGTGAGGTTTTTCTAGATTCCCTTCACCACATTGAGGAAGTTCCCTTTTACTCCTAGTTTTTTGAGTGTTTTTATCATGAAAGTTGTTGGATTATACAGAGACTTTTTCTGTGTCTATTGAGATGATCATATTGTTTTTATCCTTTATTCTGTTGATAACGGTATATTACAATAATTGATTTCCATATTTGAACCAACCTTGAATTCCTTATATTAATCCCATTTGGTCATAGTATATAATCTTTTTTATATGTTGCTGTATTTGGTTTGCTAGTATTTTGTTGAGGATTTTTGATTCTATATTGCCAAACTAAAGGGAAAAACTGAGGCAAATTTAATATAAGTAGAGAGTTTATTTGGGCCAAGTTTGAGGACTGCAGCCCAGGAGCACAGATTCAAGTTGCCCTGAATATACACTTCAATTAGCAGCAGTTACAAGTAGGTCTTTAAAGGAAAAGAAAGAGGCAGTTCTGAAGTTGTTTACCAAGAATTTACATTAAAATAACATAAGCTATTGATTAACTATACATTGTTCTTTGTATCACAAGTTCCAGGAACATGAAGATAATGAGTAAGGCAGCCTGTCAGGAACAAAATGCCTTCAAACAGTTTTGCCCAGGCAGGGGTGCAGGGTGATGTGACTGAAGTCCCATACTCATGTCTCTCTGGGCCTGATAAAGTTTGAATACCTAAAATAGCTCAGATTGCTGTCGATGTTCACCAGGAATATTGGTCTGTAGTTTTCTTGTGATATCTGGTTTTGGTATCAGTATAATTGTGTCCCCATAGAAAGTATTCCTTCCTCTTAATATTTTTGAAAAAGGTTGTGAAAAATTGGTATTAATTCTTATTTAAATGTTTGGTAGAATTCACCAGTGAAGCTATCTAGGCCCGGGCCTTTCTTTGTGGGTAGTTTTTGGATTCCTAAGTCAATTCCTTTACCTCTTATAAGTCCAATCTGATTTTCTAATTACTCTAGAGTCACTATTGGTAGTTTGTATCTTTCTAGAAACTTGCCCATTTCCTACATCTACTTTGTTGGCAAACTTTTGTTCATGCTTATAGTATTACCTTATGATCATTTTTATTTCTGTAAAGTCAGTAGTAATGCTTCCTCTTTCATTCCTGTTGTTAGTAATTTGAGTCTTCTCCCTTTTTCTCTTGGTCAGTCTAGCTAAAGGTTTGCCAGTTTTATTCGTCAAAGAACCAACTTTTAGATTCGTTGATTTTTCTCTTATTTTCCTATTTTCTCTTTCATTAATATCTTCTCTGGTCTTTATTATTTCCTTCTTTCTGCTTGCTTTAGATTAAGTTTGCTCTTCTTTTTCCAGAATCTTAAGGCTTTTTGTCCTCAATTTTTCTGATAAGAAGTCAGCTGTTAACTGTGTTGGGCTCCTTTTTTGGAGGAGTCTTCCTTTCTGCTTTCAAAATTTTCTTTTTGTCCTGAACATTTTTACTGTGATGTGTCTGCATTTGGATTTCTTTGCATTTATGCTACTTGGAGTTTGTTGAACTTCTTGGAGGTGTAAGTTAATAATGTGTTTCATCAAATTTGGGAAGTTTTCTGCTATTATTTCTTTGAATATTTTTTCTGCACTTTTTCCTCCTCTCTCTGGTACTTCCATTGTGCATATTTTTGGTGCACTTAGTGTTGTCCCACATTTTTCTCAGTCTGTTCACTTTTCTTCCTCCTTTTCTCTTATTTTTTCTTCTGCTCTTCAAATTGCATAATCTGTATGGCTGTGTCATCATGAAGTTCACTGATCCTTTCTTTTGCTAGTTCAAATTTTTTGAGTGAAAAAAAATTTCTCTAAAATTTTTATTTTATATGATTTAACATTTCGATTTACTTTTAACTCAAATTCCACTTGGTTCTTTTTATAATTTGTCTTATTATTGATAATATTCTCACTTTGATGAGAGACCTTGTTAGTGTATCTTGCTTTTTCATCAAAGTTTCCTTTAGGTTTTAGAACATATTCATTAATGGCTGCTTTGAAGTCTTTGTCTAAGTCTGGTCCTGTGAGTCCTCTCTCAGGCCATTTCTATTGCCTGCTTTTTTTCCTGTGTACTGTGGTCACACTTTCCTGTTTCTTCACATTTCTCATAATTTTTTGTTGAAAACCATACATTTAAAATAATATTCTGCAGTAGCTCTTGGTACTGCCCCTGCCCCAGGGGCTTGATGCTATTGTTTACTAGTTTGTTTAGCTACTTGGTTGGTCTATTTCCTGTGCAGTGTAAAGGCTCTCATGTTGCTCCTCAGAGGACACAGTCTTGAACATGTGTCCAGTCACCTGAGATGACAGTGGTTTTCACAGGGCTCTCTTTTACTTCCTTTCTCTGATCTCTATGTCAAGCTGTCTGCTTCTGTTGGTATTGCATCCATCTCTTAGGCCCTACTAATTTCTCATTGATTGCTTTATTGTTTTTTAATAATGCTCTAGAGCATAAACTGCTCCACAGTCTGATCCAATTAAATTTAGGCTCCTTTGCAGGAGAATTTTTTGAGGCCAAACTTTGAATTTTGTTCTGACCCTGGAAAGACTTCTTAGCTGTCTTTCTCTTGTTCTCATAAACTAACTGGCCTAGGCTTAGCTCATTGCCCTCATAGAGCTACTAGCCTCCTCGTAATCGCTTACCATCAAAACTCTATTTTTAAGAACACTCTTAGGTTTGAGCTTCCCTACTTTATCTGTTTCAAATAAAGTCAGTTCCTCTGGAGAAAGCTTCCGAGCTCTCTGTTGTTATAGCCTGCCTTTCCCTCTGGGATAAATCTCTGAGTCATTGCTCTGGATTGGAGGTGAGGAGAGTGATCTGTCTTGGAGTGACATCACTGCTTTATGAGTAGGATTCTGGGTGAGGCTGATCACCTCTGGTCTTTAAGGTTTGCCTCTTCTGGCATGGAATCTCTGCCCTACCAGCATGCTGGGACAGTGGCAATCAGGGCCCCAGTATTCTTGGCCTGATGCACCTGGGGTAGAGCCTTTACTCTACGAGTGGGGCTGGTGAAGAAAGTGGTACACCGACCTTTCAGGTGTACTCTCCTGGAATTCAGTCCCTGCAACACAGGGATGAGGGGAATAAGTACTGGTAGCCTGCCCTTCCTGGGAAGATACCTAGCCCTTGACTGAGAACTGAGAGGGAGAGGGAGCCCCATTTTCTTGACCATACTCTCCCAGATTGGAGCCTGTATCACACTGAGCTGGCGGGTGGGGAGGGAGGAAGCAGGTTTTTGCTCAAGTGACACAGATCCTTGCTGTTCTTACTGAGATTTAATAGGTTTTCTTGAATAAGTGCTTCTTCGTTTGCTTTATGCCCATAGGAAAATATTCGGAGATTTTAAATGGTTGCTTTTTAAAGTGTTTTTCAACAGTTCTGGTTGTTTCACTGGAGACCAGGTTAGCAGAGCTCCTTATGCTGCCATTTTCTGTCTATGAATTCTGCCTAGGTACACAAATTTTTCTTTTAAATATTTAATTCTAATTTATTAACTTTCTTCCTTTCTGATATCTTTTTAAAGAAAGCATCTCTTTCTTTTCAATATTGTTATTCCCTCTTTGATTCTTTTCCTGGTCCAGTTTCTCCCTCTCAGCAATCTCTCTTGATCCCTAAGTTTCACTTTTCACCCCTTCCTCTGAAATCTCTGTGTCTCCAGCTCAAACTCTGAGTCCCAGACCCATGTTTGCTATTGCTTATTGGACAGAGTTGTCTGACTATCCCACAGGCACCTGGGGTATGACATGTTTTGCATTGAACCTGCTGTCATGCCCCAGAACTCTGGTTTTCTCTCTGTGTGCCTCATGTCAGGTAGGGTCATGAGCATTCACCCAGTCACCCCAGCTAAATATGCCTCACAGTTATTCTTGACACTTCTTACTCCACTGCCACTCCACTGTCACCAAGTCTTGTCTGTTTTGCCTTTGAAATGTCACTCGAATGCATACCCTCCTCTTCAGTACAATCCTAATTTAGGCTTAGTTCATGTCCTTCTCTCTTTCTTAGGCCGTTCCAGCAGCCATCCTTCTTCCAGTATCATACAGCCCTCATAGTTTACTTTTTCCTACATCCTTCTCAGTTGGGAAATTTTGTAAAGTACAACATAACAAAATATTTTCGTTGGCTTCCTGTTAGTATATGATAAAGTCCACATTTCTTTGTGAATGAGTATATCCCATTAATGTTTGAACCCTAGATCCTAAGTGAGCGTGATATGCCTTAGGGGAGTTGAAAAGTCTCAATGGCACAATGCACATCAAGTGCTTACCTGGTGTATAATCACATTGAGTGCTCAATGATTGTTAGCTGTTATTATCACCTTTTCTCCTTCATTACTAAAGTTTCCTCAACCTCCCCATCCCCAACATGAACCCCACTCCAGCCACGGTGAGCTGATTTTCTTTTCCAAAACATGCCCTCCTCTTTCATCCCTGTGCCTTTGTACCTAGTGCTCTCTCTGCCTGCACGTCCCACTGTCGTGCTTCATGACTATTCCTGAGGATTGAGGGTGCGTCCCCCTCTTAGTCTGTCGTTACACTTACCACATATATCCGGCATCTGACATTTCTGTATTGGTCAGTGTGCTTGCCTGGACACACTGCAAGCTGATGAAGGCCAGTGCCCATGTTCTATTTGTCTTTGTATTTCCAGATCTCTAGTAATAAAGATGGTGAAAGCCATGTAGCACTTACCCAGGAAGTGTTTGTTTAATATAAATGTATTTTTATTGCTTCTCTTTGCATTCTTTTTCAGTACTTGGTTTTGCACTGGACTTTAATATTTTTTATACTCTTAGTTCTAAATAAAGTTTCATCTAATCTTCCAGTTTTCCCATATACCAATAGATAAATGTTTAAATATTTCAACAAAACTTTCACCCTATTTATTAAGTGCAGACTAAAGGTATCTGACATCATGGAAAACAGTTCCAGGATAGTTATGTGGCTACCTCTTAGTGTAGAATAGATGCACTCTAGGTCTCCTCGATCATATTTATTATTAATTTCCCTTCTGACTTTTATAGAGTCAGCTATTGGACATTGAAAGAGAAAATGATTCTTGGCTCTGACTAAAAGCGTTTATTTACCCTTTTAATGATGATAATCTTGGGTTATAGTGGATAATAAAACTCTATTCAAGGAAGAGCAAGAAGAGTTCTGGGAGAAAGAAAATAGAACAAATATTAACATTATTTTCACTAAAGAATTGTAGAGTATTCTGAGCATTTCTGACTTTTACTAAGTGAGATGGAGGGGAAAAAGTAAATGAATATTAGTATCTTTAATTGGTTTTAGGAGAGGAGAAACTTTATTCAAATTATAACATAATAATTGAAGAGAATTTGTAGGTCATAGATCAAAATCACAGAAAGGATTATGCTGTTTATAAGGAGTTGTGATAGAGAGAGAATAGCTCAAAAGTATTTTTAAAAATCTCTGTCAATTTCCTTGATAGAATGTAAATATTTAAATAATCTTGGTTCTGGTTGAGAAAAAAATGCCTTTGGTTCAGAGATTGTTTTCTTTGCCTTTAAAATTGGTGGCAAATTTCCTTTATTCATCAAGGTGGGCTTTTTCTTGTTTTGTTGTTGTTACATTTTTCCCTCTATGTTTAACATTAGAAAATTACTGTCTTCAGATTTTGGAGTGGCTATGGAAGAAATAAATTTAATGCTATTGAAGAGTAAGAAAGGTTTTCTATGAAATAAATGTCAGCATTGTGCCAAAGCCACCAGCTTATACTAGGCTGTGGTACTATGAATTACACGGTAGCCCTGGCGGTCTTCAGTTGGTCTAGTTTCCATGTGGACAAAATGTGATTACTTCTTAAGCTCTGTTACCACCTGACCTTGAAAGGAAGCATGCCAGCAGTGCTTTTGCCAATAACCTGCTTTTGTTCTCAGTAAATTGAAGAATCTCAAGGTCTCTCACTGCCTAGAGAATAGTTTACAATGTTCTAGAACATTTGATTGCATTGCATAAAAATTAAGTATCTTATCAAGAAAATCCCCATTATACTTTGGAAAGTAAATGGCTTCCTGTCCTTTTCAAAGGTTATTCAAACTCTTAAAAGTCAGTTTTAAAACTAATACAGATTGTATGTGCTCTTTCTTAATTGTATCTCAGTAAAGATGTCCTTTCCTGTTTTTTGAAAATTAATTTTCTCCTTTTCTTAACTCAAAATCTGTAACATGAGGTTATTTCACCTCATGTTATCATTTTCGCTGAACCTAAGGGAACCTCACGTGTTAAACATTTGAAGAAATTACATGTGGTGAAGGTTTTTCTGAGTAGTGGATCAAATAACAATCATGGAAATAAATCAGAACAAACTCAGGAGCACCCTGTACTTGGAAGGAAAAAATGCATTCCAAGATTTCTGCATCAATAGTGGTTAAACAATTGATGAGTAACCTGTTCGTTTTTCACAGAAGCCACTAATCAGTAAAGGGCAGATTTTGCTGTTTATTGTTCATATATTTGTTACTGCTAATATTAGGAGCAAAAAAGAGACTAATTTGTTTTGCATCTTTCAACATTTATTGAGTAATTATTGAACATGTACTGTGTTCCAGACATTGTGCTAGGTGCTCAATATTTTCTTTGTTCCAAAATTAATTTTTTAAAAAATTATATACCTGAATACAAATGGATGGACTTAGAAATAAAGTATGGGTTCCCCTGGGAACATAAAGCCACACATGCATTACTGTATGTACTTGGTTACAATGTGAGCATGAACATTGATGTTTCCACTTCCCGGTATGTATTATAAAATGTTTTCAATCATGAAGGAGTAAGCTCTTGTTTTTCAGAGTAAGTTGTAAATTCTACAACTTACTCTCTTAAATGGAAACGGCAAAACAAGAGTTTTGATGGTTGGATTGTTTGACTGTTGGCTTGGAGATTTTTATCATTCTCTTAGCTTGATTCGTTTTGCACTTGCTGTGGTTTCCATGATTTATCTCAACAGTCTTGGTTTTGACTTCAGCAGAAATGCCAGTACAAGTTCTCACAACCAGCACTTTTTCCTTTTTCACAAGCCTTTCTCACCATCAATATGGCTAACATCTGTCGAAATAGATAAAGTTGTTCAGTTTTCTTTTTTAGTACTTAATCTGGGTATGGCGCTAGCCTCAAATTGTCAACATAATAAAATTACTTTTTTATAGGATTTATGTTTTTCTGACTATAAAAATAATGCATACTTATTTTGCAACAATTGGAAAATGCTGACCATTAGCAGAAAATTGTTAAAGTCATGTCTAAATAATAATATGATAAATAGCTTTCTTTTCTGAGCACTTACTATGCTAAAACTCTTTCCATGAATTATTTCACTAAATTAATGTCAGGCAGCTAGTAAATGATGATACCGAGATTTGAACCCAGGTCTGTCTGGCTCCAAATTCTGTACTTTTTCTAATATACTGTTATGCTATATCATTCTCCTGATTATGCATTCTAACTAATAACTAATCACAAACACACATACTTTTTCTTTATGTTGCTATTTTGCCTTGGACATAGCATGTAACTTCTGAGGGCCTCTGTTTGTTTCCTCATGTGTTGATTGGATGTAATAATTATACCCTCCCTCACTTTAAGGAGTAGATGAATTACTTTTCACAAAGCGGTTAGAACAGTGCCTGATGCATATAAGTACTTTATAGTTGTTTGCTAATATTTATTATTACAAAGAATTATAATTCTCTTCATTTTAAAGATTATTTTGTTATTTTTCATTTGTGAATTCATGACATACATACAAACACATTTACCAGAAAGCCAGGGTTTTTAACTTCATTAAGATAGAGGCATACATTGCCTGAATATATTAAACATTGCTAAGTAAAATAGAAAGAAAAAATGTTTTAAATGAAAGGATATGAAAATAAGTGACTAAAGCCATGTAAAAGAGATTTAAAAAATAGTCGGAGGAAAATGTAGCTAAATAATTTCTATAAGGACAAATAATCCAAATAAAACTTGATGAAAAGTGTTTTGTAAGCTGTCTTGGACAGATACTTCTTAATGGATAGGAATACAAACTGAATTTAAACAGGCATAATTGCCCTTATTGACTTTGATCTAGTATGATTGTGTAGAAATATTCACTTTTAACATATTTGGTCTTAATTTTCTTCCTAGAACTGGCATTTTGCCTTGTCTGAGGTAGAACATGAAATTTTGTTCAGCTGAGACCTCCAGCCATGCTGAACTCTACCATAAAATATATGATAGATTGAAACTTACTGACAGTGCATGGTTGATATATAGTCATTGGCAAAAGTGTGGCAGCTGACAAAGACTGTTAGTACAGCAAGCCTTAGTCTCTTATACCTTGGCAGTTGAACCAGAAGATTTAGGGCTTCAGTAGATGCCAGCTTAAAATTCATTTTTGTAATAGATTCTTGAGTCTGGGTTTATTGAAGCATGAACTCCTAAGGTTTTATCCTGGCAACAAAAGATATGTGGAAAATGAAATAGTTGTAAATATGACTGAAACATTTATTAAATTGCCAGCAGGAAAATGAGCACCCTAACATAGTATATGTGTTCTTTATGACTTCAATAAAATATAATTTTTATAACTCCTATGATTTTTTATATGTTGGGTTAATTTATGTCTACACTCTATTTACAGAATCTGTATTTGAGTTTATCAGAAATTATTTGTTATGATAAATCAAGAAATTCCCTTTAACTAATGATCTCTAAATTGAAGTGGTTATGTCCCTAATATAAAATACATAGTTTATATGTCATATGGATGTTCAAATTTGGGAATTTTACATGTGTTGTAAGAAGTTGTGCCATTTTAACCCTTTGTTGGAATTTCTTTGCATAAGCATTTTGTGTATGCATCAAAATTTATAAAATACCTAACATATTATTTTAAATTAAATTAAATGAAACATTCATTCAGCAAATATTTACTAAGAAGCTATCATCTGCTTGGCACTGTGGTAGATGGTAGGGAAACCATTATAACCAAAATATTTAAAATCATTTTTGTATGGTACATTGTTTGGGAAAATTTAAAATAAATATATTAAATATATATATATATATAGTGATAAATGCCCTAAAAGAAACAAAGAGGTTTCTGAGATAATGGATTAAAGAGATTTCAAATGATTGGGTAAGACACCTTACTCTGAAGAGATGCCATTTAATCTAGACTCTGTATTAGTCAGGATGGCCTACGTTATGCTGCTGTAACAACCAATCATAAAATCTCTCTGGTTTGTTTTACTTAATAAATGGTGGTTAATTTCAGTTCACCTTATATAACTAAGTGTCCACTGTAAGTTGGCAGGGGAGCATAGATCATTATAGTTACTTAGGGATTTGAGTGAAGGATTCTTCATGTTCACACATGCCTCCATGGTTGAAGAAGCAAAGAAGAGCCATATGGTGACTTGCACACTGACCCTTAAAGGCTTTGACTTGGAAGTAATATTTCTCATATTATTAGCCTTAAAAAAAATCACGTGATGTGGCTATACCTAATTTTAAAGGGAGCAGAGATGTACATTTTTTCACGTGCCTGAAAAAAGAGGAAAATTGGATATTGATGAGCAACACTAATTAGTTGCACAGGCTTGAAGAATGAGAGGGAACTAGCCATTTTAAGAGTTGGAGGAATAAAGTTCTTGGTAAAGGGGACTACATGGGAAAAGGCCCTGAGGTCAGAAGGAGGTGAAAGTGTTTTGAAGAAATAAAAGAACAACAGTGAAACTGGAGAGTTATGAACAATAATTTTGTGTACAATTAAATATTGGTTAGGAGAGTCATTGTTTTGAATAATTTTCTGTCTGTCTTCCATTAAAAATATTACTATGGAAATAGTGACAATATGCTAGAGATATATTTTCTAATTATTTATCATTTACTTTAATTTTATGATTAGTTATCAGTGGGGTTATCTTTAGATTGTGGAAGTTTTTCATGCTGTGGTCCATTTATGGTGGGTGTGCAGTAGTGTGGAAGAGGTCATGATATACTAATTTTTCTTTACAAGGGCTTTCATTTAGTGTTAAGACTTCTGAGTTTATAGGAACAACCGTGCTTTGCTTCTTCTCTGGTTTGACTTGTTTATGAGAGCTGCTAGAAGAGAAAGAAATATAAGGAATAAAACTGTAGGGTAAAAAAACATAGAGGAGATAACGTAACATTCTAAACATAAAATTTTTATATGTGGGCATTAGTGAGATATGTCTGATCTTTTGCAGTTAAACTCTGAGAAATGCCTCCAAATAAATCCCATGCTTAAATGATAAGTTTGATTTAGCCCTGGAAGATAGGCCAGAATTCCCTCTGATCACTCAGTTGTTTAGGAATGCTCTGTTCTTAATTAAGAAAGGGATCTTTTTAAATATAATACTTTGGATAACCCTAAAAGTCTGGAATATAGCAAAGGACATTTCAAGAAATATTTTATGTGCATACCATTCAAATGAAAAGAAAACTAACTTTCAAAAAAGTTGCTTTAGATCACTTCTTTTCCTTCTTCCCTCTCTCTTTTAAAAGGAATAAAACTTTACAGATAAAATATAAATTCCCTATGTTCTTTTCATTCCCTCTTCCCCCTCCTTTCCCAGAGGTAACCACTGTCATGAACTTGTAGTGTATTTAGTCTGTACTATTTATGTTGACTGTATCCAGTGTTTCCATAAGTACTATATATCATTGTTTTATGTTTTTTGTTTTTTTAATTTATTTTTTGAGATGGGGTCTTGCTCTGTCACCCAAGCTGGAGTGCAGTGGACTGATCATAGCTCACTGCTGCCTCGAACTCCTGGGCTCAAGTGATCCTCTGGCCTCAGCCTCCCGAGTAGCTGGGGCTACAGGTGTGTGCCACCGTGCCCAACTAATTTGTTTTACTTTTTCTAGAGACAAGGTCTCGCTATGTTGCCCAGGCTAGTCTTGAACTCCTGGCCTCAAGCAATCCTTCTGCCTTGGCTTCCTAAAGTGTTGGCATCACAGGTGTGAGCCACCACACCTGGCCTGTTTTATGTTTTTAATGAATATAAATGCTGTCAATCTCCTTGTATTAGCCTACTTTCTGTTTTCATTCAACCGTGTTTTTGAGATCTTCCCATGTTAATATACATAGAACTAGTTTATTCATTTTAACTACTATGCAGGATTCCATTGCATAAATATACAGCAATTTATATATCCATTCTTTTACTAATAGACATTTAGATTATTTCTCATTTTTTACTACTATCACCATCTATTCAAATGTTCCCTTGTGCACTTATGCAAGAGTTTCTCTTGACTAAACATCTAGGATTGAATGTGCCAGGTTATATGTGTATGCATCTTCAATTAGAAGGTATTTTCTGATTGCTGTCCTGGTCGCATGCCCATGAGAGTGGTCCTTTTTTGTCCAGTATTACCACCGACACTTGATGTCAGGTTGAGAAGCTGGGCTGCAGAATGCGTGAGAGCCTGGACTGTCAGTTTCAGCCCAACTGTTGCCCACCAGAGCATCGACTCGGGCTTTTGCTCACCTCCCTGTGCCTCACTTTCCTCATCTGTAAAGTGAGGGCAATAATAGCCTTGCCTCATGAGGTTTTCAGGAGGGCTACATGACATAAAATACGTGAAGTGCTTAGACCAGTGCTTGCCACATTTTTGGCCTGTCTGACATGTGTCCAGTGAAACCTCATTGTTGTTTTAATTTTGTTTCTCTGAAGATGAGTTTGCACATCTTTTCATATACTTATCAACCATTTGCATTTTCTTCTGTGAATGCTTTTTAATATATTTCTCCGATTTTTCAAGAGGTATTTGTCTTTCTTGTTGATTTTTATGCTTCTTTATATATTCTGGATGTTAATTCTTTATGACATATATGTGTTTCTATGATTCTGCTATCTGCTCTTAGGCTATTGGGGGCCTTTGAAGTTTCAGTTATGGTGATTTTCCTATACATAAGATTTTAGTTTTAACTAATCCTCTTTTATTAATCTCTTCCCTTATGACTTCTGCTTAGAAGAAAATATCTTATTTCAAGGTATGTTAAAATATTTAATATCCTTTGTCTGTTTAATGCTTAATAAGAATTTAGAAGGACTTAGTTATTGTTATCATTGAGAGATAAAGAGAGACTATGAATGAGAATAAATGTGCTCAAGTATGCATACTCGAGTGTGAAAAAAAAGCTCTAATTCTATGAAAATCTTAAAGAAAAAATTAAATGGACTTCTACATTAAACAATTGGTGTTTCTCCCATCCCTGCCCCTTGACCATTACATATGTAATTCACTTTCTGGGAGTATGTTAGACAACCCAGTCAATCAAAGGTTTCCATCACATATGTGGTGGAAAATGTTACATCACAGCATTCAAGTCAGACACCACAGGAGGATTGAAATGCTGTTAAGTATCCTCTACTGGAAACTAGATTTGTCTACTCTATAAAGAGGATTATGTTTTTGAAGAGAATTACCATATACTTTAAAATTTTTTTCCAGCTATTATCACTTAAAATAAAATGTGTTAAGAAACATTGATTCATATGAAATATTAAAATTCCTTGACGTTTTTCCTCCCAGGCAACTCATTTTTCAATGCTTGCAATACTTTTATGGGTTCAAAGTCATTACATTTTATGTGTCCCAGGGACTTACCTGTCCTGAGTATTTCATTAAGGTTTTAATGTAAAATTAGTGAAAATTCAGAACTTGAAAATGGGCAGACTTTCCCAAGTCTGCTGCCCCAAATGTAACAGATTGCTCTGGGACTGTTGGTCTCTTCCAAGATAAGTTAAAAAGTCAGCCAACCTCAGGTAGTTTTCCAAAAGGCTGTCTCTCATTTTCAGCTAGTATGGGTTGTCTCTATAACTTGTTGGATTTTACCATAAAGTGCTTTTTATTCACGTCTACTCTAAATCAGTGCAGCCATCTAATTCCTAGTTTATATCTTTAGAAACCTCATGGCTGGTGTCACATCTTGGCAAGTTAGTATGAATGAAGAGCAGTTTTTTCACATTATAGTGATTACAAAGAATCTTTACTAAAATAAGTACAAAGAATCTTTACTAAAATAAGCATGTACACCTTTGTAAGTGTTAAGCCTCATTTAAAGATCTTAATTATTAATATTTGTAGGTGACATGGGAAGGATTAAAAATTGGGACTCTAGTGGAGAATATTAATATATCAGTGTTTTAAAATTCTAATCTAAACTCAGACACCCATGCAAAGAATGATAGCTGCTATGAATTCCATCCCCTGCGTGTACAAATGGAAAGAATTATGTAGAGTCCTTAAGTTTTAACTAACCTTTTGAACTTAACTTAAAATTTCCATTGTGAATAGGGTGCCACCTGTATCAGTTGGGGTCTTGGTTGCAAAAAAAACAAATCTGGCTCATTGAATTAAAAATAATAACAAAAGGAATGTAATGGAAAGGTATTGGGTGGATCATAGAATCTTCATAGAGTCTGGAGAAACAAGCTTGGAGAATAGGTAACAGTGAAGGGAAGCTGCCAGCAGAAAACACAGCTGAGGTCCTGGCTGGCTAATGCCTTGTAGGACCTTTGCTGTCTTCACTGTCCTCTTGCTGCTGGGAAGAATTTCCAAATCTATGTCTTTGCATCAATTTCTCCCACCAAGATTAACACAATGGAAATTTCCCCAAAACAGGAAGCAGGTTTGAATGCAAGACAGGCCAAATATATCTACATTTTCTCTACATAGCTCATCATGTATTTGGCTATGATTTTCATGGCTCTATAAATCCATATTTGTTGGGAGTCCAGCTTTAGAAAATGAAGCAATGTGAAAATATTGAAAAGCAATATTGAAAAATTTTAAGTTCAAAATGTTAGTTAAAACTTATAGACTCTATGTAATGTTAGAATAGTCCTATGAATCTCAAGTATTTAAACTTCCCAGCAATTAAAATACACCCTTTTTGGTAAATGGTAGTTTAGTTTGTCCCCAGAAGGAATGATTACTTAAGAAAGCACACTCTATGGGATTTACTGTATCCTATCTCTGTATGAAAATAAGCATTCTGTAGTTACCTAGGCATTGGAACACTCAGCTTACTTGTGGAAACATGACAGTCACAGCCTTTATATACCAAAAATGATAATATGAAATATGGAAGTATATTACAGAAACTCGAGGAAGGCATTTTCTTTCCAGTAGAATTTTCAAGTTTGGTTTCCTTCACTAATTAGGGACAGAAGATATAAATAGATAATGCAAAATAATAAGAATCATACTCCTGTAATTTTTGAAGGCCAACAGAGACACATATTCAACCTAGCAAACATCTGGTTAGAAATTTAAAAATTTAATTGAGCATCAGGATGTTTTTCTATATCTGGAATGTTAGTAAAGTTTGGAAACATATGGATGTTCAACTGGAGTTTCTTTTGATGTTTATCATGAGGCAATCAGAGCCTCTTCCGTAAGCTCAGACACTGACAACCTTATTGTGTTTTTGCTATAATCCCTTCCTTCCTAGGGCCTGCTCTGAGTGGCACGAGGCCTGGCAAGGAGATAGAGGCTGCAGGTAGTAGATAATCTGAAAACCAGATAATGTCATGGCTAATCAGAAATTGATGACAGTGCTTCTGTTGCCAGGTCAGAGCAGTACTGCTGGTATAAAGGCTAAAAGTCATGAATTAAAAGGGGTCTTTTAGAGACCACAGTAATGGATAAATGCTGTGCTTTTGTATTTGTCAATTATACTTCCTGGCAAGGTAAAAAGGGAGATTTTTTTTTCCGTGAGTAAAAATTATGTGGATCTGGTATTTCTCTTTGCAAAATAATTTATTTCTGGCTGCACAGTATTAATTTTCAGGCTGTGAAACCTGGCTTTGATTCCAAACAGATCTTTGGGAAAGAGGGAGCTTGAATAATAGAGAAAATAGCTCCATAAGGAAGTATATTATTTCTTGGAAGGATCCTGCTATCCATTTAAGTGATTTCTTTCAGCTTTCATATCCAAGAAAGTTTTATCCATATATAATTATGAGGATCAAAGCCATAGTGAGGTTTTGTAGACTTTTCTGCTCCCCTCATCCTTCATCTTACAATGTCACTGTAATGGCATAATGAAATAAAGCAGAGAAAAGTGTTTCATAAACTAGAGAGTGCTTTAAAATGTTAGTTTATTAATGGTCCCAATAATAAGAACAGCTACCAGGTGCTGAGCATTTATTAAAAGACAGACATTGTGCTCAATACTTGAGATTTTTATCTTGTAACTTGGACGTATCTACATCCTATGCCATAGGTAAAGTTCTCTTATTATATCTGTATTACAAATTAGGAAACTGAGTTAAATTAACTTAGTCAAGACCATAGACTAGGATTTGGTGAAGCTAGGGTTCTGGTTGTGAATCCAGAACTGTCTGACTGCAAGAATGTGCTCTTAGTCACTGTGCTAAGTGTATATGCATATAATGGCAGAGCCATAAAATATGACACCTTACCTGTTGAGGTTCCCAGATAGAAGACAAACTGCTTGAAAACCTCAATACCACATGGGGTAAGCATAGGTGCCTCATGTCATTATCATTAGCAAAAAACCAGAAACTATATATATCTCATTGAATTAAAAATAGTAACAAAAGAAATGCAATGGGAAGGTACTGGGTAGATCATAGAATCTTCAGGCAGTCTGGAGAAAGAAGCTTGGAGGATAGGTAAGCGTGAAGGGAAGCTGCCCTTCAAGCTGCTGTAAGAAGAAATTTGAGAAAGCTAACTATGTGAATCTTTATCACATCTTTTTTTCCTGGTTCAGCCACTTACTAGGTTTGTAACCTTGGGCAAGCTGCCTAATCTCACTGTGCCTGAGTTTCCTCATCTCCAAAGCAGGCGTAATAACAGTACCTATTTCATAGTGTTGAGATGATTAGAAAAGTAGAAATACATGATGTATTTACAGTAGTGATATAATATTACCATATATGTGTGTATGTGTGTGATACATACACATGTGTCATTATTTCCTCTGCCTTGGATTGCTGACAAAGTCCTACACAGGAATATAAGACCATGTGTTTTTCCTTGCCAATTATGGGACATGAGATTTTAGGCCCTAGAAAAATAGATGTGACCTTTGGTATCTAGGAAACACAGAAAAACCTCTGATTATGATCACTTATAAATATTTTCAATACTATTAGCAGTTTAGTCAATAGTTTGGCAGCTGCTAAGAAAGTTTGAGTGCTACAACCATGTCACAAGATTCTAAAGTTCTCCATGACATTTATGGTAGTAGTGATGTCATCTGGAGGAAAGCCAATTACACAAAAGATAGTGTTTTATTAAATCTATTTCAGGCAGCCGTGTTTGAGGATACAACAAGGGACCCATAAGCTGATAAAGTTAGATAAGTGTTTGCCAAAGTATGTTTCATCCCACACTAGTCTTGAGGAATGCTATTGAATAAAAATATTTTATGAGCAAATAAATTTTGAAGGCTGCCTACTATAGCTTCCTCTTGGCAGTTAATAATGCACATGAGTACATTAAGGGCTCCTGAAAGTCGCACATCTTCACCCCCCACCAAAAAAATTCTTTGTTCAACTCTAATGTATTTCCTCATATATTTGACCACAGAATCCTTTTTTGACATAATTCTCTTAATATTCTGTGGAATTAGTGTTCCATTGACCACATTTTGGGAAATACTGAGTTAGACCGTATTTCTGGATCTCAATTCAGCAGGTGTATTTTGTCCTGAAATGTCCTTGACACCCCAGATCCCATCAATTGTAGGCTTCTAATTACCATTTTATGTTGGATGCTGCAGGAGAATGAGTAAGGAGGCCTTAGCTGTTATATCAAATCCTTTTGACTAGGGCCAGTTGCTGAAACTTTCTGGACTTTATTTCCTTATCTGTTAGTCACATGATCAGATCAAATAATTTCTAAGGGTGTTCTATCTCTAAAAGTTATTATTGAAAATAAAATTTAAATAATACTTTACATTTATCAACATGCTTTTGTATGCCTCATCTAGGATGGGCTGGATACCTTTTGGGAAGCTGGCAGCAAAGCCCAGCATTTACCTGTCATTGCAGATTATATTGGAACTTTACTGAGCAATAACAGCTTACCTCTGTATGTAGTGTGCCTGGCTTCTTCAATACTTGGCCAGCATTGTCTATCATCCAACACCATGACTGCAACCTCTCTCAGCACTGAAGGGATATTTGTTCATAGTCCACCCACTCAGAGAACAGAAGTTAAGCTACTGATGTCATTTGAAATGGGTTGGGCTATAATGCCATGGAGTATCTGCTGAAAGAGAATTTCCATAGCTGAATATTTGCACACTAGTAGTGGAAAGTCTAAATCCAGGCAGACATTCAGCAATCTGAGATGTAGTGGCTCTATTTGGAGGTATATCAAAGTAGCCAGTGAAGCGTTCAATAAACCACGCTAATTTATCAACTGAATAAAGGGGTTATAGTTCTAAAACAAGGGAAAGAATAAGTGAATACAGAAAGCATTTAATTCAGATCAAGAGCTATTGATCAAACACAGAAGCACTCCTCCTGTAGTTTCCTCCCCATGGTGATCAATATTAATAGGAGATAGCAGAGTGTGATGGTTAAGAGCATGGATTCTGGTGTTAGATACACTTGTCCTTCAAATTCAGGCTCTGTTATGCACCATCTGTGTGATTTCAGGCGATTTTAAGCTGTCTGAGCCTAACATCATCATCTGTAAAGGAAAGCTATTCATGCTGACCAAATATGGTTATTGTACAGATTAAGCAAAATGATGGGTATAAAGCACTGCATAAACTTCATGGTTGGTATAAAATGAATGATAAAAATAAAAGAAGCCATTATAGCAGTTTCTTGTCTCCAAAACTTTTAAGTATTTTAGGATGCTAACCAACTTGTAATTCCATAATATCTTTGAATTTTATTGCAGTTTCCATCAGAATCCACCTAGTTTCAAATATAACCCCTTAAAGAACCATTGCCTCTACACTGCATGCTGCGTTATTCTCTATTTCTCTGTGGTGTTGAGAGATGACTACTCCAATGTGCATTGACAGAACTTTTTGGGATAATGGAAATGTTCATTGTGCTGTCCAGTACAGTAGCCACTAACCACACGCAGCTCTTGAGCAGTGACATGTGGCTAGTGTGACTGGGAAACTGAATGTTTACGCTGTGTAATTTAAATTTTAAGTTTAAATTTAGAAAGCCACAGGTGGCTAGTGGCTGCCGTTTTGAACCGCACAGCTATCCATGATAACAAACCACATTGATGTGAAATTTTATAATTGCTAACATTTCTTTCTCTAAAATAGTCAATTTCATGTCACAGACAGATTCTACAGTTAAAAAATTGGTTGTGATCCCTTTAACAATAGAGCACAAGATGTTCTTTTCTAATAATGTCATCAACCACATTACTTAAAGACCTTCTATTCAGGGACTGTGGCAGAAAGTTTCTGACTTTTACACTGTGGAAGACAGAAAATCCTGTAGAAACCTCAGGGATCTATTGAATCTCATTGACATAATGGTGTGCTTATGACCAAGTATTTGATCACCTTAATAAATGTTCCATGAAAACAAAAGAAGAATATACATTATCTGTTTATATGGTACAAAATTATAAACCTATCTATTAAGGCAAGTGTTTAGATTGTGTTCTTATTTATTTTTTGCTCTACTTTATCAAATTTGAAAAAATCTTTCCTTGTATTTCTAGAAGTTTTTGCTCTTTGTATTTCATTATACTTTTTAGCATATAAATTTTATATACTGGATTTTAATTTTTAACCTTATATAATATTCTTTTTTGACTCAGCTAATGCTTTTCTCTTTGCATTTCACTCTGATATTGATTATTGCTACTTCTGCTTTATTTCATTGTATTTTCCCAAATTTTTCTTTGCTCTTCTGTTTATTTTCCATTCTTCGTCATTTCATTTTGATGGTTTTTGTATAGACACAATAAGGCTGGATTTTGTCATTTTAATCAGATGTTAAATATATTGGATGCCTTAATTGCTTGATTAAAAATTAAGCTTAACCATATTTATTGTGATTTAAATGTATTTGGTTTCACTCCTATCGTTTTATTTAATATATAAATCATTATATTTTGTGGTTTTTCTCTTGTCACCTTTGTTAACATTTCTGGTTTCATCAACTATAATACATTTCACTTCTCTACTTCCACTGACTTTCTTCCTTAATTAAGAAATTCTACTATGTTCTTCATTGAACTAGATATCCTCCTATCTTTCACCATTATATTGAAACCTCTGTTCCTGTCTTACAAATTTTGTACAATGTCTAAATTAAATAATGTCTATTCCTCTCACCCCAAGACTTTTTACCTATTTACTCCTTCTGGTCCCAAACTCAGATGATAGGAATAAGTCTCATCTTTTACTTACAATATTCATTTCTTAGAAATCTTGCCCTGTGTTGTGAGCTATTTCTTCCATTTGACTTCTAGACAACTAATTTATCTCAAAACAATGACCATGTCTTTTTCTGTTCTTCTGTTGAGTCTGTATCTTGTAAGAGTTTACTTTCCAGAACCAAAGAAAGATTTTAGTCTTCTAATTTTTATTTGTCTATACATAAAGCAAATTTCCTCACTAACAATAAGCATCCAGTTATATGGGTTTCTCCAGCAATAGCAAATTTTCAGGCTGCATAAGATATGGCCACTTTTATTTTACTGAGCAGGTGTCATAATACTATGACCTTTCTGCTGAGATATTACAGGGGGATCTCTTTGCCTTTGAGCCTCTCCTGGTGCTGATGTATAAGAAAGAGGTATAAGGTTCTAATCACGAACCAGGAATGATCCACTTCACCAGTTTAGACCACCACCACTGCTGGACCACCAGTGCCAGCAGGATCATTTGACCATCCACTCTTCTTCACACAGTAACCAACAGAGGCCATCCTTTTCCCATTGTAATTCAAATGGATCCATCAATAGATGCTTACTTGTGTCCTCTTAGAATGCCATATGATCTAATGGTCTTTTTGCTCTTCATTTTTTCCCCAAAACTCCCAAACAATGAAAACCCCAGTAATGAATCACATCACTCTCAGGAGAATCTCAGCCTATTTTCTAAGATGTTATACTGGAAGTCGTAGGTCAGGACAGAATCATAGAGAGGAATTTTTGTTTTGCCATCATACATTAGTTTCCTGGGAAGAGTGTCATTTATTAGGTTTGATTGACTCAGTAGCATGTACTTGGCTGCCTGCATCACTCAGGAGGCAATAATTTGGGCAGAAATTTCAAAAAGAAAATATTATGTAAAGGCTCCATCAGCAAATTGTGTGTATATTTTATTCACAGCCACCATAATGCAGTCTTGTGACCTCGTTATCTTTGGATCAAGGGATAAATAAGATCTATTCAAGCACCTTATTTCCATTGGTTCTGTTTCTGACTTTATTGATAATAGGTAAATGTTTTGTGAGCATATCACTTTTCCCTGAAATATAGTCAGGCCTACTTAACTGTAAGTTTTTTTAGATACCATAAAATTTGATACTTTTTGAACTTGACTTGCGTATGATCCACCTTTTATGTTAACCATTTATATCTCTGGCCTATTTATTAACTCACGTCAAAATATTTTCATGCCTTTAACTTTCTTCTTCAAAAGTGACAATATCCTTCTGCTTAAATAATCTTATTAGTTTTTAATCTTCAGCGGTTTTTGTTGTTCTTAAAGTAAGTTAATTGGTTTAGCTCTTGGGAGAGTGCACTTTAAGTTTATAGGCCGTGAATTTTAGGACCACATCTTTGATGGCCTTCATCCTTATGAAACGTGACATCAAAGATAGCAATTTTGTCTGCATCATTGGCCAGCACCTAATTATCAGTCCCACCTCTTCATTCTTAAAGTGCCCTTTGATGCCAGCAGTAGCTTTGTGCTTTGAAAGAGTGTAGAGAAAGGTGAAAACTGTCCTTCCTTGCCAAGTCCACATTCCATTGAAATATTAAATAATGGTATTATGTTAGAAATAAAATGCAATGCAACTGTGGTAATTAAAGTAATTACTCATCTATTTGCAGAAGCAAAAGTCTTTAATGTTTTTCTCAATGCACAGAGAGATAACTTCTCCCTGATATAACATGGCTAGATGGAGACTCATTTTTGGAAGAAACCAGAAGAAAAGCAAAATTGGGCATGCTAATTGGGAGTTAGGAAATTCTACTTGGAGGCAGGAGGAGGCATCTTTGGAGTTGTGACAATACTCATTAAAATGGTAAAAGTCTGTGTTCTATTGGGAGAAGGTAAAGTTACCAAAAACTGAGAATGCAAATAACCCATGTCGGGTTGAATGAACACAGTGTGGGGATAAAAGCACACAAGCCCTTGGAGTGAAATGGATCTCAAAAGCTGAATCTCAGCTTCACTTTTCACCAGCTCTTTGATTCTCTACATATTCCTTAATGTCTGGCCTTTAATTTCTTCATTTATAAAAATGGTAAAAATATTTGTTAGCACTTAAGATAAAAGGGTATACTTTATAGAAAGGGCCACTACAAAATACCTGCCAAATTGTTAATTTTCTTCCCTTAATTTTCAAGAAATGGGGACAGTGAGTTACTGTCATAATTCAACAATGAGATACCATTTTCACCCATTAAATGAATGAAAATTAAATTGTTTGCTGTGTGTTGGAGAGAGTGTGAGGAAGTGGACTCCTTCGGCACACTGATGAGAGTGTAAATTGGTGCCACCTATTCAGAGGGCAGTTCTGCAGTATTTTTCAAACTGGACACTAGACCCAGCAATGCTAGTGCTAGGAATTTAGCTTCCAGAAAAACTTTCCAAAGTATATAGTCAATAAGTATGTTCAAGAATGCCGATGAAGCACCATGTGCACTTATAGTCAATTGAAAACAACATAAATATCCATCACAAGGGGAGTGATCGCTGTTGCACATGGATGTTTCAGTGCCCTCAATGGTGACTCTATACAAAAAAATACTCAAAGTTTATTTGTTTGCTTTATTTAAATATAATTTTAAAACTTTACTTATTCATTGAGCTTTTTAAAATCTTTTTTAGTTGTGGTAAAATATACATAACATAAAATTGTCCATCTTAACCTTTGAAATTTGGAACATAGAGTACATTCACATTATTGTGCAGCCATCACCACTGTCCATCCAAAGAACTCTTTCATCTTGTAAAAGTGAAATCTCCTAACCCCTAAACAGTAGGCTCCCATTTCCTCTCACTTCAGCCCCTGGCGGCCACCATTCCACATTCTGTCTCTAGGAATTTGACTATTCTAGGTACCTCATGTAAGTGGAATCATACAGTATGTGCTCTTTTGTGACTGGCGTATTTCATGCAGCATAGTGTCCACAAGGTTCATCGATGCTGTAACATGTGTCGGAATTTCTTTCCTTTTTAGGGCTGAATAATAGCCCATTGTATGTATATACCACATTTTGTGTATGCGTTCATCTGTCCATGGACACTTGGGTTGCTTCTACTTTTTGGTTATTGAGATAATGCTGCTGTGAACATGGTTATACAAATATCTCTTCAAGTGCCTAAAGTCTAACAGATTTTTGTAGTCATTTTAAGAGACCTTTAAATAATATTTGCTTCCATTTTCATACTGAGTTCATGAGACCCCTGCATACCTTTTGAACTGTTTTCTATATTAAATACATTTGATATCTTTCTTAAGTACTCCAGTTGTATACCTTAAAAACCTTTACAAGTACTCAAATAACTCTTATAAGGTGATAAATTTAAAACTATTCGTATAAATACTCAGACTTATAAATTTATGAAAACTTTTGAGGTTCACTTAAATTATCCAATTCTGTATATAAACATAGTGAAATTTTAATTTAAAAATCACAACTCTAAATAAGTTACTTAATTATTTATTTTAAATTGTGGTTAAAAGGCAATTTCATGGAATGGGCCAAATGCCATTAAGCATTACAGGTACATAATGTTTGCACAGATTCCTTAGAGTAAAAATATTAATTTAATGGCTTCAATTCTCTTAAACTTTTTTTTACTCAATTCTAAAATTTCCTAAGGTTGAAAAGATGCATATCTGTCAAGGAAGACAGTTACCATATCGGTTATTTGAGTTTATTTAATCCTAAAGATTTAGACCCAGCATGAAGTCTGAAGCTCAGAGATCTAGGGCAAATCTTATTGAAACTAAGGAAACTCTTTTATCATCCAATATAATTTTGGGCATTGCTTCTCTGCATGCTCTGTTTATATCTGTGATCAGAGATTTCAATTGGTACACTGACCAGACTCCCAGTTATAACCTTATCATTGAGATACATGAAACCTAGTTCATTGATCTCACTGCTTTCTTCTACCTTTTAATCTCTCATTCCTTTTCTTTTCTTACTTACAGTTTTGTACAGCATAGATCCATGGCCTATAATTTCAAAATATGCTAACATTACCCTAAGCTCCCTTGCTATTCTGTATTTTTTTTCACATCTGACAGATAAAAGCTCAACCCTGGATGAACCCTGATCTCTAGGTGAGCTCAGCTGCCTAGAGCTGCTAGAAAAAGCCACAAAACAGGCCAGATGGTCCCACTATGAGCTACAAGTTCATCTTGTTCATCCATCATAGAGAGGCACTGGATGTCACCTGAGAATCAACTGGGTTCTCAGGTCAGCTCCGTCCCCCAGTATCTGTAGTGCTCTCTCAGGTAATCTCAAAGATCAGGCACACCAGCTAACCCCCAGCAAAGACCTATGGCCCCACCTCCTGCTTCACAGGGAAAATAGAACGTATCAGAGAGAATGTTGTTCATTTTCCCTCTAGCACATAAACATGCTTGCATCTCTGTGCATCCTGCCCTTCTTCCCTCAAGTTACAAGAGAAGTGGTTTTCTTTTCCTACCTAAGGATCACTCCTCCACACAAATTCTGTTTTAAAGCTCAGCCTAGCTTGTCAGGGATCTTGTACTAGAAATTCTTCTTTTTCATGAGGATGGGTAGTTATAAACCCTCGCTTTCAACTGAGTCATTCCCATTGGTTTTAAGAAATGCAACTCTCTTTCATGGAGCAAAACAAAACCAAAAAGCCACACACAAAAAAAAAAAACCAAACAAACAAAAGTTAACAAGAAGAACAACAAAAAAACCTTCTTCCTTAACCCCAATTCCCCCACCAGACTGTTTCTGTTTTTACCTTCGAGAAACTTCTCCAAAGATTGTCTGGTTGTCCATGTTCACTATCTTTGTTATTTCTTCATCTAATACTTACTCTTTAATGCTCTTCAGTGCGGCTGCAACTTCTATCGCTCTAGCAGAAGAACTCTTGCTCAGGTTGCCAGTGACCTCCAGACACATTGAACCAGCCCATGTTATTTGACTGCTCAGTGGCATTTGATGTAGTTGACCCTCCTTCCTGCACCATGTTCTTCCTTTGGCCTGTGTCAGTACACTCTCCTGGTGGTTCTCCCATCTCTCTGGCTGTCCATTTCCTGTTTCCACATCAGGGTCATCCTCTTCTAGCCCACCACCAAAGGCTGGAATTCCTCAAGGAATTGAGTTTGCTTAAGAGGATGGCTGATGGTGTCATTTCCTGATACATTGATAATGAAAGACAACCAGGTTTTTAGGTTCATTTTTCAACGTGTTACGTTTGACATGCTTTTAGATACCCAAATGGAAACGTCTAGTGCATAGAACTCAGAGAACATATGGATTGTTGATGCACATTTATAGTCATGTTAGTTGAGTAGTTTACAAAGAAATGGATGTGGATAATATTACTTGGAGTGAAAGAATACAGTTAAAAGAGAAGCAAGTCTAATGAATTCTCATTCACTTTTTCCCATCATTGTTACATCTGCAGAGCCTCGAAAAATATCTGGCATATATTAGTCACTGAGTAAACTCAGTTGTACGACTTAACTTCCAAGTTACACAATTAAGAGGAAATTCAAGGTTCAAAACATTGTATATAAGTAATGCCATCTGTACAAATAAGAAAAAGTTATAGGTAAATGTACGGAACAATTAATTGTGTTTTCATTTAGAGAGAAGGATCACAAATTTGAACATGGTAAGGGAAAGGAATTTTATTTAATTTTTTTTTCTGTATGGTTTGGATTTAGCAAGTATATTGTATTTTATTTAAGAATGTTTAAATTTTTCTTAATTTATTTTTTCTCTGAACAATAATGCTCAATTTTGGCTTTCTAGAATCTCCAGTTATAGTAAAAGGACTTGTGAAACTTTAGCAAAATTCCCAAATAAACTCAATTGTGTTTATTTAAAGTAAAATATGAACATAAGCTGTAATAAAAAAAGATAGAAAACAGCAAATATTAGCAAGGATGAGGAGGGACTGGAACCCTCATACATTACTAATGGGAATATGAAATGGTACAGCTGTTTTGGAAAACAGTTTGGCAGTTTCTTAAAAAGTTAAACATACATTTGCCATACATCCCAGCAGTTCCACTCTTGAGTGACTACCAAAGAAAAATAAAAACATATATGCACACAAAGACTTACATGTAAATATTCATAGCAGCATTATTTGTAATATCCAAAAAGTGGAAACATCCCAAATGGCCACTGACTGGTTGACAGATGTGGTATATCCATAAATGGAAACCTATTCAGCAATAAAATGAAATGAAGTATTGATCCATGCCACAGTATGCACGATCCTCAAGAACATTATGCTATGTGAAAGAAGCCAGACAAAAATGTCCATGCATTATATGATTCTGTTTATATGGGTTTTCCAGAGAAGGTAAATTTGTAGTGACAGAAACTAAATCAGTGGTTGGCTGCGGCTGGGGCTGACAATGGACACGAGGAATCTTTTGGGGGTGGATGGAAATGTTCTAAAACTAGAGTGTGGTGATAGTTGCACAATTCAGTAAATTTACTAAAAGTCATTGAATTGTACACTTAAGACAGGTGAATGTGGCATGTAAATTACACCATAATATAGTTGTTTGGCAAAAAAAAAACCAATGAGCAAAGTTTCTGAGGAGTTTGCTAATATCACCAATTGTTTAATGTGAATAAAAAGTGAAATTATGTAAAACAAGTTGACATTCTATATTGTGTTTAGATATTAGAAAATCAAAATAGCAATATCTATGTTTTACAGCCTAACTTTTAACAAAATTTTCTTGTTCATGTAATAGTGAGGAAAATCTGTTTCCAACCCACTGGTTCCAACATACCAAGTCATAAGCGATTCTCTCCTTTTATATTTTGCCAACACATTGCAAGTATGTCCTTGACTATGAATGGTTACTGTGGTATACAATAATATTTTGGCCCATGGTGAAACTTTCATGAAGAGAGTTCATGGCCAATAACAATTAATTAAGGTCTTTTAAGGATTCTTTTGTCTATTATTAAAATGCAAATAGAGTTTGGGACAGGATGTTTTAATCTGATGAGGAAATTTAAATTGTTTTTCAGTACCTAGTACTGGTTCTTATTTTACATGTTAGTAATTCTTGAATGAGTAGATAAGATTGTAAGTTTAAATTTTAAAGTAGTTAAATGCCAACCAGAAAGCAAAATGTCATCAAATAAGAAAATAAATTCAGCACAGTTTATAAGGAGGAAAATGTAAGCTAAATAAATAAATAAATAAATAAAAGAAAAAAGAAATGATAAACTCTATTTCTGCTAAGGGGAGTGTAGGGTTGCCTTAATTGGTACCTCCAACATGAAAGCTCATTTGCTGAGGACAAACAACTGTCCTTGTCCAAATACTCCCCTTCCTCACAGAGACCATACTAAGAGGACATAATTTTAAGAAGAGTTAGTTAGAAGAAAGAATGAATCTCCTGACCGGTTGGTTTACATAAGAATGGGGTTATGAAGGAGGCTATGCAGGCTTCTCTCTGGGAATCCTAAAAGTATACAGAATGTGAACATAGGTATTTATGCAGGAATCTAAAAAAAATGTGTATTACACTAAAAAACATAAACTTTTCCCTACATGTTCAGAACTTGATATAATTTATAATTGTGAGTCTAATATTCATTTAAAATTGCAAAATATATATTGTCTGACGGACAATATAATAGATTTTAAAAATTCATGACCTGACAATTTTTGTTGTGGGAAGTGTGCTTATTTATAAGGTTGACATATCTTCACGTATACTCCAAAGATCGTCTTTTTCAAAAATGAGATTTGCAGCCAGCACATCTGTTGTTCTTATGCAGGGGATTAAAATGAGCTATTTTTGTTCAAGTTCAGCTTCAGAGTACCAGAATGTTAAACCAATTTGCCAAAAAAGTTACCTATTCTAGATTTTGTTTCTTTATACTGAACTTTTAAAATGTTCTTTTCTTCTATATGAGAAAGTCTTATTCTTCATTTAAAAAATAGAAGTTTTATGTGGTTTTAAGTTGTGTTTTTGTCATACTGCAGCATTTATATGACATCTAAGCCTTCCTAGCTTGGCCTTTTGAATGTTAAATTATATCCAAGTGTGATTTTCTTAGTAGCCGTTTTTCATAAAAATTATACCAGCATTATTGACTCTTCCTCCTTTGAATGTGACATTGTTTTGTTCTTACAAAAAATCTGAATTAAACTTGTTTTATCTTTCCCCTTGGAATGGAATAATGCCATTTGTGTTAGGGCTTATCAGGAAAGCCTGAGTGGCATCTTGTATTCGCAAGAATTAATAAACTTCATAATGATCTCTGTGTATGATCAGTCCTCAGGAAACTGACCTTTCTCTGATTTCTTGTCTCTCTCAAAACAGGAACAACAACAAAACTATCAAATTAAAAAATATTTAGCTTATGATTCAGTTCTGTGTAAAATAATGTTTACTAATCATCCAAAAGTTTCATCAAAGTAAATTATAGCAGAAAGAGGGATAGAGTAGAAATACCCAGTACCAACTTTTGAGTTGCCTGCAGTCTAAATCAGTCCTTCTGAAACTGTAAACTGCATATGGAGCTCCTGAATGTCCTGTTAAAAATGCAGAAACAGGGTCAGTGGGTCTGGGACAAACAGAGGACAAACAACTGTCTCTGCCCTCAGTCTGCATTTCTAATCAGCTTCAAAGTGATGCAGATACTGCTGGCCCATAGATCACACTTTGAGATGTAAGGATCTAAATGGGTTGGCCTTAATATTCATAGAAAAGTCTATCTATATATCATATATGACATACATTTACTAAAGCTTTTATCATCATAATAACTGAGCTGGACAATGGTGCAGTCATCTGCTAGAGAACAGGTATCATATAATATTAACTTGCCTGTAAAGAATCCATGACTATGGGCCTTATTAATACTGTCTTCCTTACTGGGCTGACCATAGAACTAAACAGACTGACACAGAAACAGAAATCAATTGCTAGAACTGAATATTTATAGACAATTTAGACTGCCTAAATTTGTTTAGGGTATGGAAGGCATATATCTTTATTAGTTAGTTTTGATTTTTTGAACTCTTGTTCACCTAGTCAGAAAAGAAAATCTCTGCTAGGTAAAGAGGAGTCATTAATGCTGATGGCTTCAGGGCCCAGGCAGGGAACATCAATGAATGCAGAGAGCTGGGAGTTAGGGGTGGCTGAGGCTGTGGTGTCCCAGAGAAAACATGCTTCATCTCACCAGTGCCATGTGGCATGGCAGGCCTAGCATGGCCAGACTTTCCAATTTTTCAAGAAAAGTCAAAGATACAAATTTCATGTGAAATTTCCCAATTTTACAATGTTGGCTACTAATTTAAATTCTTTAAAAGCATTATTCAGTCCAAGAAAACACATCTGTATCCCAGATTCAGCCCGTGAGCCACCCATTTACAATGTCTAGTGTGGAATACATTGAAGTCTCTTAATGTACTTCTCATGATTGGAAAATTATGAATTTTCAAAATGAAATTCTCTAGCCTTTTTTCTTTGAATTTGGTCAGAAGAAATAGTCTCTGTTTTATGCATTTGGAGGTACTGGTATAAGATTGGTATATGATCATAAAACCTGTCTTTCCTTCTTCTTTCACATTCCAGATTACAGGACAGGCCCGTGTTTCACTCAGGTCAACAACCAGATGTGCCAAGGGCAGCTGACAGGCATCGTCTGCACGAAGACTTTGTGCTGTGCCACCATTGGGAGGGCCTGGGGCCATCCCTGTGAGATGTGTCCAGCCCAGCCTCAGCCGTGCCGACGGGGCTTCATCCCCAACATCCGCACTGGAGCTTGCCAAGGTGAGTCAGCTGGCTGCCTGTGTGCACCATCACAGACAAGCCACTTCTTTTACTGGAGTTGGAGAATCTGGCACTATGGATGGTAACCTTTTACAATAGCCATTTCCAAGATGGGCCTTGTTAACAAGCCTGACCAGAGATGGTTTATCTTTTAGCCACCTAATAAATATATTTCAATGCTTGACATTAATGGAAAAGAGAAAGAACTGAAAATTTGGTGCAAATAAAAAAATACAGTGTAAAATATTTAATGTAGTCAGAGGATGAACCACTTTATCTTAATCCAGATGACAGGACACCTCCCACCCCTCATCCCCAAACTATACACATGCAAATACCCAGGAAAATCACATTTTCTCTCTCTCTTAATATCCTTCAAGTTGTGAAAACCTGAACCCATGGAACAGGGAGAAGGGAGCCACCCTGTATTGCCCCTATATTATTATTAATAGTGTCTTCAAAGACAAAGTGTGAACTCTGTTCATGACTGTAGTTATTTCAAAGCTTGTAACCCTTCTTATTTTCATGTCTTGAAGCTCCCCAACCACATTCAGGGCCCTGAGGATGCTATACCAGTAGACTGCAATCCAAGTAGCCAAAATTGTTACATATTTACTGTTAATTATTTTAATTACTTTTTAGCCACCATAACTCTTACCTTTTTTTAACTACTTCTCTGATGTTGTATGTATTAAACCCATTTTTAGAGCTTGCAAATATTCTCTCTAATGAGCTCTCAAATGGTCATTGCCTTCATATGACATAGCACTGGGATCACAGGAAAATGGAAATGACTTTTGTATTATTCACAGAAATGATATTACTCATATTTGAAACTTGGAGAGTTAGGTTTATTTGTTATAACTAAATCATGTACAAAGTTAGATCTGAAGTCTTTCAAATTGATGTTAGTAAGCAATATCTGAAGTAAAGATGCTATCTACCCAGCCTGTGTAAATAGTATATTGTAGAAAGCTGGTCCAATGTCCTAAAACCCAAATGAGAATTGTAGTTTGGGAAGCCCATACATAGCCTCAGTTCACTGAATAATAAAATGTGGGTGTTCTGCGTAATTTGGTAAATGTATCCCTGACAGTAGCCTCCAAAGATTTTTGTTAGCATTATAGTTTTATAAAAGGTTAATATTTTTAAAATGGCCTATGTTTATACTCTTTTCAAATCAGAACTACAGGAATACCCAGGGGATGACTATGTAACTAAAAAATTTAGCAACTTTGTACCACATATGAAAGCCATGTGAGCTGTGCATCTAGAATCGTTTTTTTAGTGACTATCACAGGTCAGAATTTAATGATGAAGATTGGATTATATGCCATTTTTAATCTGTTGTTTACAATGGATAGAAAAATTCTATATCTTTCATATGAATACCAGTCTGATAATATAGAGTTCCTGATAATGCAACCGTTTCTTCTATAGGAAGATATACTATATTCTATACAGTCTTTACTGTACTACCTAGATTTCCCAGAGTCGTGTATAGATTACCATATAATTTATATAATGTACTTAGATTACTATTAAAAATAAAATAATTATACTGATTTACTGGATTAATTCCCACTGGATTTATTAGGGTAATACTTCTTCTTTATTATACGACTGTTATTACCTTCTTATTGATTTTATTCTGTCAGCTAGAATGTAAGCTCTGTGACAGCAGAAATCTTGTTTATTCACTAATGTCTCAGGCATCTAGAACAGTGCCTAACATATAGTAGATGCTTAGTAAATATCTTTTGTATTAATAAATGGGATTAAAATTGAAATACTTCCAAAACCCACTATTTCAGAGAAAAGGAAACAGTTCAGGTTGAGAAAAGCAAACAGTTCAGGTTGAGAAAACCCTTTAACTTCAACAAGAACATCCCAAATTATTGACTGTCTTTATCTTCTGTATTTATACTTATGCTTTTTTACTTTGATATTTTATCAGAGAGGCCTAGTTTTTCCAAACACAATTATGAAAAAATATATCATCTGATCTCAAAATTTGTGAGTGTCCTTCAGGATTTAGTAATGTCTGAAGGTTTACTTGATTTTTTTTATGCAGCAAAGATAAATTTCAGGCTCCATTTGCCTAAAAATCTAATGGATTAACACAGTAACAGGAACAAAATGAAACTTGCCACATGGTTAAAATGTCTGGAAAAGCACGTTGAAAAGTTCTGCTTTATTTCAAAATCATGGCATAGTCAGAAAGTTCTCAATTAAATACTAATCCTCAGTTCAGGCTATTTTAAGACTACATCTTACTGTGATTTCATTTTTCCTTTTAAATTCCTAGACTGTTTCCCAAATACTTGTGCCAAATTAATTTGGAAGAGATGGAGCATGAAAAAAATAACATTAAAACATGGAACATATATGTCACACTTTTTTATAATAGTGACCATTTTTTAATGATTGAAAAGTTTTATAGAGTTAAAAATAAATTTAAACTATGTGGAAGATAACTGTAAATAGCTTAATATTGGCTCTAAAATGTGGTTCATGTTAGTCAAGGGAGGACATTTCTGAAGTTCTGAACATAATGATAATCTGTAGGTGATACAAGTAGTTATTATCTTATCTATGGCTTAAGAGGATTGAAACATAATCTTGTAATAAACAAGATAAATGTGGAAAATGAAGGGCAAAAGAAAATTAAAAAGTAAGCTGTGAGAAAATCAGTAATTTTATTTTATTTTTTGACTATTGCCATGATGACATTCTGGACTTAAATAAACAGTGTCAGAAAGATGTACATTCCTAGGGTGCTATGAGGTCAGCCATAAAAATTCTTGACTGCTTTAATATTGAAAGCTATTTGAGTTCTAGCCCTTGTGCTTAATCTTCATTTAGAATTGTACTTTTTTCCATTTTATTATATACTAAAGGACAAACGTTGACTCACATTAAGTCCTTAAAATTTGAGCTATATAAAATAAGTGAATTAAAAAATTTAAAAGTGGCATTAAGCCTTTTTCCAAGAATATTTACATATTTATTAAATAATTCTTGCAATTAAATGTTTCCATATTTGAATATGTCATAAACTGCCATGTGCATATTATGTATTACTTTTTTACAAATAGATTCTTTTTTTTCTATCTTTAGTCTCATGGATATACTCTAATTAGAAGTGATATTTTATTTAAGATTAGTACTTGGCTGTGGGTCTTTTAGATTTTCAAATGAACAGGGTGTGCATAAAATTTTTAAAAATATATTAAAATAAAACTTGCATAGTTATTAATTTATGGCATTTAATGTTTAGAGATGAGGCTTTTAAACTACTACAAATGTTTCAAAACTGAAGATGTAACTGAAGACATTTGCTTGTTAAATTTCATCGCTTGCTTTATCATTGATGATAGTAAGAGATTGATGCTAACTTCCGTTCTGTCCCAGGTAACATGAGAGGCATGGGAATTCACATTTTCAACAGTCAGGCCCTAGCTAGGACACAGAATAAGGACTTGAAAAAAGAAATAGCAATACGTTCCTAAATCAGTCCCTGCAAAACAAATGCTGGTGTGTGTTCTTTTTGTATAGTATTAGTGTGCAGAAATATGTAATTTCTTTAGTCTGACTGTACATGAAAAGAGCAGAGAAGAGTTAAATCTCAGCTGAAACCAGGCAGGTGTTGCTAGTTCCTCAGTTGCAGAATGAGAGGAAGATGCCCTAAATAGAAAGTTATTTCTAATGTTATTTCACAATGTGAAAGGAAATTTTGCTAGTATCTGATTCACTTGATTAGTGTAAATTATTAAAAATAGATACAGCTAAGTTTATCTTAACTGTCCACATTGACGGAGTTAACCAAATCATTATAAAGTCTAACTTTAATTCATGCTTTGTCAACACAAGCTATTCCTATAAAATTCAAAAACTGCACTTAAAACATACTCGATTATAGAAACTCCTGTTTAAAGATATCAGAATATTCCCCTTCTTCTAACCCCACGATAACTAACATGAAAGTGAATAATAGAGAACAACACAGAATTCTAAAATAAAATCCTATCACACCCAATTAAAAGCAATGAACACACACTGTAGTTTGGGAGGTTATTGGGACAGGGAGCGTTTTCTAAGCATTTCCTATGGGTGGTCATCATCCTGAAACGCTATCCACTTGGTGTTTGTTTGAACCTACTAAGAGCAGAGAGCCACGGTTGTGGATGTCCATTGGAGAGGAGGAGAACGTTCCTATAAGAGATAGATCTATTTCAGACCCGTACAGTAGCAGAAGGGGTAGCAGAAGGAGAAACTGTGGGGGCAAGCCATTTCTAAGTGTCATCTACCAACATTGCAGCCCAGAGACACTCCTGGATGTAAAGGAAGCGGGGAAGGAAACTGAGGAAGTAGGGAGGTGGGAGCCACACCACCAACTGAAAGTTGAAAATTGATACTCAAGGGAAAAAAAAAAGGTAGGAAGTGGAGTTTGGTGAGAAATTGTTTCAGGCAATATTCCCTATAGAAGAGGATTCAGAAAAACCCACTTGTTCTGGGCTCTCCCTCCTCTGTGTTTCAGGAGGAAAGGGCCCTGTTGAAAGATGAGTATTAAAGAGAAAAGGCCTATACATAAAAAAGGAAGAACATAAGGAAAAGGCAGGTGAAGAACATGCTTCAAAGAATTCCTACCCAAATAAATGCAGAATTCACATACTTCTCTCTTTTCTCAAGGAAATTAGAATCAATATCACCTTTCTTTTAAAAGGTGCTCGAAGGAAAGTTATGAGTTTAGTGAAGACAGTCAAATGAGATAAAGGTGAATTGGTAGTACTCAAGAAAGACATTGAAGAAGGATTTAAAACTTTACCTAATGAAAGGTAAATAATACATACAACCGAAAAAAAAAATCGTTGATAATGGGGTTAAGCTTGAGAAAGTCACGCAAATCATAATGTCAGAGAACAATAAATAAACGGTGATTAGAGAAAAGCTTACACACAGTGAAGCCAGACTAAAGAAAATTGGAGAAAGGAACTGAAAAAATGTTTAAAGATAAAATAGAAACATTTTCTAAAGTAGATAATGGCTTCAGTTTGCAGATTGGAAGGCACAAAATTTCAAGAGAAAGAGAAGATAATGAGAATCCCATGGGTATAATATGGTGGAATAAGCAACGTTTTTTGTTTTGTTTGTTTTTTTGTTTTTTACCTTATTTTTAATAAGGTAATATCCCAACTGGTCTCAGACTTCTCTAGAACAACTCATAGACCAGAAAACTGTGGCAGTGTCTGTAAACTTCTGAGGCAATAGCATATACTTGTTGATATATATTTAAATAGGATTACTTTAGTTGCTCTGTAGAAAATCAGTTATAGGGAGGCCAGAGCGGAAGCCAAGAAGCCAGTTACAGGGTTCCTACGGTAGTCCAGGTGATCGATGGACGCTGAGACCACGGAAGTGGCAGAGGGAAGAGTTGAGATATGTTTGGAAAGTAAGCAGTTGTTGCTGATGAAATGATGTGAGTGGGAGGAAAATGCCACATTTATCTCCCAGATTTCTGACTTTAACATCTGGAAAATGATGGTGACATTTGTTGAAATAAGAAAGATTGCAGTAGAACCCTGCTCTGTTCTTTTTATTGTTAAGTTCAGAGTCCTGCAGATAGTAAGTTACCAATATTTGCTTGTTTTGATGAATTTGGTGTATCATACATGAACAGGTATTCTGGCTGATCAAACCATGTTGAATATTTGCCAAGACACCACGTATTTCTCAGATTCCAAATAGAGATAGACCTATTTTTCGATTGTACTTAAAGTTTGATACTTGTTTTTATAGAAATAAAAGTATTATATATACATGAATATCTACAGAGTATAGAAATAAGAGCTTCCATTTTAAAAATGGATCTAATTTGGAGACAGGAAAAGTTAAAAAACACACACTATCAAACATAGTAATAATTTCTGTGGTCCTTGGTTCCCACACATATAAATTAAATGAACCATTTTTGCATGGCTATACTGCTCCACATATTTTTCCATATTTTGACATGAACTAAAAATAATATACCATCTAATATTAATTTATAAAATAAAATAAATTTAATCTTTTAGGGCAAGTTTACTTGGAGAAGTTGGAGAATAAATGAGGTTATAAACTAGAATTATTATTGTTTTGTTACATGATTTATAACCTTAATAGACATGGACCGAAGTTAAGGGTTAAGTTCCAAAAGACTTAATTTTATCCTATAAAATCCTTATTGTGATTTGAAGTATTACAACATTTAAAGAAATAATAAGTCTGTGCCTGAATTCAAGGGATGAACAAAAATAAATCTATACAATCTAGTCAGTGGAGAATTAGTCCTTAGTAGTAGCTTGTGCTAGGACTTTGCAGATGTAGAAACTCTTGCATAGGTTAAAGGTTTGAGGCTTGCTTTTTTTATTTTTATTGAGAGTGCTTGTGCATGCTTCTAGGTCTAAGATTATTATTTCTATATGATTTCTTTAAAATTTTGACTACTCACTTGATCTATCTAAAATAAATTAATTTTGTATAACTGCATAGTCTAGGAGACTTCAAAAATAAAGGTTTTCTTTTTCCTTCTAGGAAATACTTTTTAGGGAATTACAAAATAAACCCTGTAGTGTTGGATTGTTTTTCCCTTTGAAAAATTACTGAATCTACTACAGTAAATACATGGTATAAGATTTTTATGAATAGCATTAAGGGATTTATAGGTTTGGCCTCATTTCTCAGCTTATAACATGATATTCTTTCTCTGATTTATTTATCTGCCAGGAAAAGAAGTTTCTGGAGAAGTTTTATACCACACTGTAATGAGGGTGGGAACGTAGTACATTTTAAAATAATGAGGTTTGAAATGTTCTGAATTAAACTGTTCAGTATATAAACTTTTTGCCATATATTTCATTCAAGTTGATTTTTGTTTGGAACAGATGTCCTTTAATAAGACCCTGAAATCTACTTTAATTTCAGTACAAAAATACTTAGAACTATTTTAATTAGTTTTATAGACATAGCTAAAAGGAGGAAGAAATAATAAAGATGCTAAGCTTTTTTATAGGCTTGAATTCTCTAATTTACACACTCAGATACTCCAAACTTATGGGCTTACCAAAAAATAATGGAGTAAATTGACATAAACTGACACAGAGATGTATCCACAAAATATTTTTTAATGAAAAAAAAATCGAGATACAGAACAACATGTATAATATGATAGCATTCTTGTTAAATAAACAGACCACCATTCTGAATGTATATATAAATAAAAGTCTAAAAGAACAGATTGCTAACTTATATAAATGGTTATTTTTTATATTTCCTATTTTTCTTTATCTTTAACATTTGTTACAGTGAGGTATGTTATTTTCTAATTAAATATATAATATTAATAAATCTATGGTAGCCTGTAACTTTGAATAGATTATAACAAATTTGCATAAACTTACACTTTTTAAAAATAACCTTTTTTTTTCTAAAGTTAATATATGCAGTATAGGAAACTGAAAAACACAAGAAGCAAAGAACAAAATCATCCACAATCACAGGCAGTTACAGTTTGATGTGTCCTTCTATGTCCTGAGTGTATATACACAACATCCAATTTTATGGGCTTGAGATCATGCAGTATGTACCATGCTTTTTCACACATCATGAATATTTATCCATCCAAAATCTCAAAGCTATGTGAGTATTTTGATAACCAAGGATACAGTACACCAACTCAATCTGTTAGGAAAAAATGTAATCCTGCCTTTCTTGGGACAAAAATTTCATAGAAGACAAAAATGGCAACAGGCCTCTAGGTATAAGTATTGGCAGAGTTCTGATTAAAATACTGTATTCCTTAATGCTTGATTTAAAATGAAGCATAAAGCAACAGAGTACACTAAGTGTAATGTTTCTAAGAGAATTCATTATCAGATCTATACCATTAAAATATTAGCAAGAAGGTATGTTTCCACTGAATTACTTAATATATTCTTATAGTCCAGCCAAAAGAGATGCACATACATCAATGGCTGCCGTCAAAATGTAACTATGAACACATCTGTATACATCTCTCCTTTCATACTTCCTTCTGCCCCTCTGCTGCCAACCTAACAAAGAAGTCCTATTGTATGCTGCTCAGAGGTTGTCTAACAATTCCATGTCCAAGATGCATCTTTTCTATCAACTATAACAAAAAGATACTCACAAAATGGCTAATTCATTACTTCTGCTTTTTATCATACATTGTCACCTCAGGACATGTGCAAAGCTTAGATGTTGCAAAATAATGAACTTTGTCCACAATAAACACAGATACTTTACTAAAAATGCACATATAGACCTGTGGTTTTAATCTAAAACTGGCTTCTGGATATGGAGATACCAGCAAAGAGCCCTTCCCTTCCCCCTTCCTCTTCTCCCTCTTCCCCTACTCCAGTGACTAAGTACAAGACTATGTCTAGCGCCAGGAGGTAGATTAACAAAGGTCACTCCCAGAAGACAGTCCTTCCTAAAAACTTACACAAGGACATTTATAAAAGGATTATTTTACTACCTTTACTTTTAATATACTTTGAGCATTAGGATTTGTTTAGCCTTTAATACACAGCAGTATTAACTGAAACGCATATATAGAACAATGGTTAGGCAATCTGAACTAATCTACCTCACCGGCACAGGACCCTTCTCTGCACACATCCCCCACCCCAACCCCACCCCAGCATAGTCTCCAAGACGGCAGGTTTAGCAATTCCATTCCCCAATGCAATCACTCCTGTGAAATAACACAAAACACTTAAAGGGTGTTACTTTAGCCCTCTACTTTTAATATACGTTGTGCACTTTCAAACATCTAGAAAGACTAGATGTTTCAAACAGGACTCAAGGGTTTTTTCCACTATACACGGTAGCATTAAATAAACAGTGCACACACATAACAAAAGTGCACACTTGTAACAAAAGCTATTAATTTCAAAGTGTCTTCTAAATAGGAACATTCTGGCCTAGAACACTTCCCCTTCCCACCTCTATCAACCCAGTGGACAGGTCCAAGCATCTGTAATGCTTAGAGGTTATTTGCACAATTTCATTTCTGTAAGTGTTTTTAAGAACAGTATTTCCTATGAATTTTAACACGAAGTCTACTCAATGTATTAGTTTACTAACTCTACTTTTGTCATACATTGGCAACTTCTTTAAAATCTAGAAGGACTAGATGTTTCAAATAAGTACGTAAGTTTGTCCATTATATACACAGTAGTGTTGAATAAACTACACACATGTAACAATGGTTATATCTGAAAGTATCTTCTAAATAGGAACATTCTAGTCTAGAATCCTTCATATCTTCCAACTCCTCTCCACCACCAACCTGGTGGACTTAGGCATGTGTGTCACTTCTACTAGAAGTGTTGTTATCATTTCACACCAAAAAGTCCTTTTCAGAGGACAGCCTTTCTATGAATTTTAACACAAAGTGTACAAAATGTTAGTTTACTAACTCTTTTGTCACACAATGGCAACCTCTTTATTATCTGGAGACTAGATATTATAAAATTGGGACTCATTTGTCCAGTATATACACAATATATACAGTCCAGCAAAGTTAAATGAAATGCATATAACACACAGGGCAATGGATAAGGTGGAATTTTCTAGTATGCGCTAGCAAAGCAGCTTTTGCATATTTCTTCCCTCTCACCTCCCTCAACCCAATGAATAAGTACAGAGAGTGTACTGTTCACAGAGATGGTTTAACAATTCCACTTCCAAACACAATTATTTCCCATCAGTTTTTAAAAGCTGTTTACAAAAAGTGTTATTGTACTACTTCTACTCTTACATATGTCAAGCACTTCTAAATATCTAAAAAGACTAGATATGTCACATAAGAACTTGTCCACTATGTACACAGCACTGTTAAATAAAATTGCACAGACGTAGCAATGGTTATAATCTGAGGTATCTTCTAAACATGACCATTTTGGCCTTGAACCATTCCCTCCTCATTTCCTCCCCTCTGCCTTCAGTCCAGTGGACAAGTACAGGCATGTGTAATGCTTAGAGATGGTTGAACAAATTCATATTCAAAAGTTATTTACAGAGGACAAGCTTTCCTGTGAATTTCAACGCAAAGTGTACAAAATGTGCTAATTTTACTAAGTACTTTGTCATACATTGGCAACCTCTTTAATATCTAGAGACTAGATACTGCAAAATTAGAACTCATTTGTCCATTATATACACTATGTACACATAGCAAAACAAAATGCACAAAACAAGAAAAATGGTATCTGAAAATGTCCAAGTGTGAACACACTTGCATATTACCTTTTGCAATGCCTTCCCTCCCACCTCCTCCAAACCACTGAACAAGTATAGATGGTACTATACTGCTCACAGCTAGGGTTTACCAATTCCATTTCCAAAAGACAGTATTTCCTATGAATTTTAGAAAAAAGATACTTGCAAAGTGGTATTTTACTACCTCTATATTTAACATACGTCGGGCACTTCTAAACATCTAGACAGACTAGATGTTTCAGGTAAGGACTTAATCTGTCCACTGTATACACAGCAGTCTTGAATAAACTGCACACATGTAACAATAGTTATAATTTGAAAGTGTCTTCGAAATATGAACATTCTGGCCTACAGCTCTTCCCTCCTCCACCTACCCAGTAGGCTGTAATGCTCAAATTTTCAGAAGACAATCTTTCCTAGGAATTTTAAAACAAAAATACAAAATATATTAGTTTACTAACTCTGCTTTTGTCATATACCGGCAACCTCTTTAACATCTAGAAAGACTAGATATCAATTAGGACTTGTTTGTCCTTTATATACACTGTAGACACAGATAAATAAAACAAAATGCACAGACGTAGGAAGGATGGTTAATCTTGCCTCACTATAAGCACACTGGCATAGGGCTCTTCCTTCTCCTCCCTCCTCCCCTGAACCCATGCACAAACACAATGTGTACTACTCAAGAGGTGGTTTGGCCATTCTCGCTAAAAAATATTTCATATGAACTTGAACAAAAAGGTGTTTACAAAATGTATTACCACCTCTACTTTTAACATATATCAGGCACTTCAGAACATCTAGAAAGACTAGCTATTTCAAAAAAGTACTTCGTTTTGTCAACTATATATATGGTAATGAGGAATAAAATGCACACACAAAACAATGGCTATAATATGAAAATGCCTTCTAAATATGACCAGTCTGGCATAGAATCTTCTCTTCCTTCTCAAGGTCTTCCACTGCATGTCCTCTAACCCACTGAACAAAGGTGGATGGGTGTCACTTCCAGAGGTGGTCTAACAACTCCATTTCAAAAAGTCATTTCCAGAAGACATTTTTTTCTAAGTTTTTTTTTTTTAAACAAATGGGCATTTACAAGATGTGTGATTTTCTAACTCTATCATACGTCCACAACCTCTTTACATCTAGAAGGGGAAGATGTAGCAAACGTTTTCTTTTAAAAGGTTGGGGGAGAAGTTGACAGTAGCTTTTTCATATTATATACACAGGCTGTCTATCACCAGCCTGTAAATAAATCTTCCCAAAGGGTGGTGGGCATTTCCAAATGGCCAAATGTGGTATGTTATTTATTTCTTGATATCAAGGTCTGATAGAACGAAGACTAACCGCCCGATGGCCCGCTAACCGTTCACCTTCCAGGCTTATTAAGGCCTTTGTCCGCCGTCGTCAGGACTAAGTAGGGCTCGCCCAATTGGCACGGAGCGGTCGTACCAGGGCCTGGATCTGTGCGGCTCCATGGCCCAAAGAGGTGGCCGAGCTTGGATCTACAGACCCGTCCTCTCCGGCCCGCCGAACCCTAACGGCCCTCCGCGGCGGCGTTCGGGCGGCCGCCTTTCTTCTTGGCCCGCCACACCCGCCACTCAAAGGCGCCGCGTCCCGGAGGCTTGGCTGGGGCTGCGCCTAGGCTGGGCACGGTTGGGCCATGGTCCCGGGGCCGCAGCTCGCCCGCCCGCCCGGAGGCCCCAGCCAGAGCTGCCGCGCTCCGCGTCTCTCCGCGCGCTCTGCCGGAACGCGCATAAGCTTACATATTATATTTATTTTTATATACAGTGTTTATTATAAAAATCTACTGAATTGGAGGTTATTATCACAGAGAAATAAATTAAGGCAAATTTACATAGATATATAATTAAAGATTCAAAAACTTTAGCAAAGGATTTTTCCAAATCCTCTATGTTAGCTGTAGTTTTTTGGACATTCCCTTTATTAGGTTGAAGTTTCCGTGTATTCCTGGTTTACTGAGATTTTTAAAATCGTGAATGAGTGTTGAATTCTGTCACTTTTTCCACAGCTATGAGGTGATCATATGCTTTCTCTTTTTAAATCTGTCAGTATTATGAATTAATAGGGATTGATGTTTGAATGTTAAAAAAAAACTTAATTAAATTCCTAGGACAAACCCTACTTGGTCATGATGTACTCACCTTTTTATATTTTGCCAAAGTTGACTTGTTAAAATTTTTAAAGAATTTTCATGTGCCTATTCCAGAGAGATATTACTCTATTGTTTTCTTTTCTTGTAATGTCTTGTATGGTTTTGGTGTCAGGGTGATGCTAGCCCAATAAAATGGGTAGAACAATATCCCCTCTTCTCTTTTTTGTAAGAATTTGTGCACAATTGATATTTCTTTCATAAATGTTTGAAAGAATTATTAACAGTAAAGCCACCTAGGCATGAAGTTTTCTTTGTGTGAAGATTTCAAAGTTAGAATTAAATTTCTTTTAATAGATGTAGTACTATTAAGTTTGTCTCTTCTTGCTCTAGTGAGCCCCAGTATTTTGTACCTTTCAAGGAATTTGTACATTTTACCTTAATTATTGAATTCAGTGACATAAAGTTGTTTATACTATTTCCTTTGATCTTTTTAATCTGTATAGAATCTGTAGTGATGTAGTCACTGTCGTTCCTTATATTGGTTATTCATTCCTTTTCTCGCATTTTTTCCTTGATTAGTTTTTATAGAAATCTATCAATTTTACTTATATTTCCAAAAGCCAGATTTGGTAGTCATTGATTCTCTCTATTGTTTGTCTGTTTTGTATTTTATCACTTTCTTGCTTCTATTTACATTAGGTTTAATTTGCTTTTCTTTTTTAAATTTCTTAATATGATTATTCTTATTCTATATTCTTAATATAGATTACTGATTTAAGAACTTTCTCTTTTTGTAATATAAGCATTTTAATGCTATACATTTACCTCTAAGCACTACCTTAGCTTCATCCTACAAATTTTGATATAGTGTTTTCATTTTCATCTCATTCAAAATATGTTCTAATGTTTCATGTGATTTCTTTTTTGAACCATGTGTTATTTCAAAGGATATTGTTTTAATTTCAAATATTTGAGGATATTTCAGATGTTTTCCATTATTATAATAATTTCTAGTTTAATTGTGTTGTGTTTAAAGAACATACTTTGGGTGATTTTAATTTTCTTTTATATTTAATGAGCCTTTTTACATGGCCTCAGAATACATTCTGTCTTGTAAATATTCTGTGTACACTTGACAAGAATGTGCATTCTGCTTAAGTGGGGTGGAGTGTTCTGTTAATATAAATGTCAGTTAGTACAAGTTGGTTGAAAGTATGGTTCAAGTTTTAAATATCCTTGCTGATTATTGGCCTATTTGTTCTCTTAGTAGGAGAGGAATATGGAAATTTCCAATTATAATTGTAGGTTTATCTATTTCTCTTTTCATTTCTATCTGCTGAAGTTCTATTTGGTCCAGTTTAACATTTTATAATTAGTGCATACATATTTAGCATTATTATGTCTTCTTAATGAATTGACCCCTTTGTCATTATGAAATACCCATCTTTGTCCAGTATTTCTTGTTCTGATGAGTACTTGTTTGTAATATTCATAGCCACTCCAGCTTTCTTTTGATTAATGAGTATTTAATATATCTTCTTCATCCTTTTACTTTTTAAGCTGCCAAAGTAGGTTTCTTGTAGGGTCTTGCTTTTTAAAAATAAAAATTGATAATCTTAACCTTTTTAATTGGATTTTTTGTATCACTTACATCTCATGTAATTATCAGTATTACTGAGTTTAAATCTGTATTTTGCTTTCTTGTCTGTCTCACCTATTCTTTTTCCTCTTTTTCTCTTTATCTGCCTCTTTTAGATTAATTGTGTATATTCTTGCATTGCATTTTATCTCCAAACTGTATTATTATCTGTTTATTTTTTAGTGTTGTGTATACGTGTTTAACTTACCACAGTCTATTTTCGAATAGTATTATGCCATTACACTTATAATGTAATAATTTTAAAATAGCGTTTTTCCATTTCTGTCTTCAATCTTCCATGCTATTGTTGTTATACTTTTTACTTCTATGTATGTTATAACATTTAAAATACGTTACTGTTGTTGTTTGCGACAGTCATCTTTCAGTTTATTAAAAAATAAGAAAAATATGTTTTATATTTATCAATATATTTACTATTTCCATTGCTTTTCTTTTTTTGTATAGATTTTAATTTTCATCTCACTTTCGTTTTGCCTGAAGAACTTCCTTTAACATTTCTTGTAGATGTTCAGCTGTATTTGTCTGAAAAACCTTTATTATATTTTCATGAATTTTATTATATAAATATGAAGGATTTCTGTTCCTAAATGGATGAAATTAATAGACAGTTTAAAGGATAAAGAAGATAACTGCAGTGTCTAAAACTGAAAAGATTTTAAATTTAGAATAAGAGGGCAACAACAACCTTAATATAACATTGTTTAAGGGATATAAACGGACAACTTTCAGATGAGGAAATCCAAAAGCTAATAAGCATAGTAACTAGTAATTAGAGAAATGAAAACTAAAGTAATAATTAATATTTCTTTACAATTATTAAGCCAAAGAAACTTAGGATATTGAATAGTAATAATGTCATGTGTTGGCAGGAAAAAGGAAACACAAGAATCTTCATGAGCAGCAGCGATGTGTAAGCTGCTCATGAGTATGTAGACTCCTAGTTGTGTGAAGACTGCTGCAGACATTCTGAAGAACTACTGGGCACTATTTATTCATATTAGATATATACGTACCCTATCGTCTAGTAATTCTGCTCTGGGTCTACAACAGAGGGACAAAGAGTCTCTTTGAGTCTTCAAAGTCATTCAGTTCCACAAAGAGGTGTAGTGGAGACATTCATTGTATCATTCACTGAGGTGGTGAGAAGTGGGAGATGAACCCGGTGCCCATGATCAGGAGAGTGAACATACTGAGAAGTGTTCTGCAGCCAAGCCAAGCAACAGATTGTCATAACAACACGGACGGATCTTAAAAACAAAATTCCAACAGAAAAAATTAAGAAACAAACTAAGATCTATAACATAATACCATTTACATAAATTAAAATATATGCATACAAAGAGATCTTATTCCTCTCACCCCATTCTCTTGAGAACAACTGGGTTTCTTCTTAACAATAAAGAAATATATATAGATATTCTGAAAATCAGTGGTATCTATGTTCAAAATGTTTTTTTCTTGCAGATGTTGATGAGTGTCAGGCTATTCCAGGAATATGCCAAGGAGGAAACTGCATCAATACAGTGGGCTCTTTTGAATGTAGATGTCCTGCTGGTCACAAGCAGAGTGAAACTACTCAAAAATGTGAAGGTAAGTGTCTCTACTTTGGAAAACTTGCCTCAACATTGACTTTGAATCCAAGAAAAACATGCCTTAATTTGAAATTTTGAAGATTATTGATCATAATTATAATTCTTTATTTTAATATGAAAATATAGGTATAAGCCTAGAGTAGTTCTGCATTGGTTTATGTATTATAGCATTAATGGATTTGATCTGGAAGAGTCATTGAGCATTTTGCGTCTAGTTTATTATTTCAGTTGCTGTGTTGTACTGACAATGGGAGTAATCCGGCCATTTATATTTTTCCTTAATAAAGTAGTTTTCCATTTCATTTATGAAATTATAGTAAAAATTAAAATTGAAGTAGAGAGAAGTTGTCCAAGTGAAATAAAGTATCGTGTGTAAAATGATGCATTAGTAGTTGGCACCACGTCATATATTATAAAATAAAATATTTTAATTGCCATACTGAATATTGTTGCTTGACTGGCTACCAGATTTTTACAAAAGCATAATTGACTCAGGAAGGATTTGGAAATTACCACCACAAAAGAATAGCTTGCTCAAATAAGTATATCCAAAAACTAATAATTTTCTGGACTGTTAAATATGGATTATGATATTGAAATGTGGCATCAACATTCTTCAAATAGGAGAAATTTATGTGTTATATTTATCTGTGATAAAAACCTTTATCGTTATTATAAAATTTAAGAAGCTTCTAGGTACATGTAGCTTCAGTGATCATGGATATTTAGAATAGTTTTGATGTTTCTAGTAGTTTTGAAGTATGTTTATATTTCAGTTACTATATTAGATAAATAAATTTATTTCATCTAAGGTAGTTTTCTAAAGGTAATAGAGTATACCTATTCTCATTTTTTTGTGACATTAGGATTATCATCAACTCAAATTAAGTCTTTTGTTCTTTCACTTGCCAAAAGGCAGTATTTAGGGTTATTTTTTGTTGCTTGGTTATAAAGAGTTATCCCTCTCTGTAAAAAAGAAAATAGGAAGAGGCAGAATTTATTTATTTAATTATAGAAGGTAAAAAGGAATATGAACTATTTTATTAGACAGGAGGTTGGATGTGGGTACACATGCTATTTTTTCAACACCAGAAACCGTAATCCCATAAACCCGTGGTACATATATCATTCTATATTTTCCATTTGCCCTGGATCATTTATAGTCAGCTCCAAATTAGTCTTTATAGTTCTATACATTTTATGTTATTACAAGTTAATTTCATGCTCCCCCCTAAAAAGAAGGTAATAAAATGTAGTTGATTATTTTAAGGACCAAGTAAATTCTCTGTGAAACTGTTTACAAGAATGCCCAGTATTTTATCCTACTTAAATACAATGTTGATAATTAAAGTCTGCCTGTATTGGAAAGATTAAAAATAATACTTGGGAGATGAGAAAAATTAACCTAATCACCCGAATGAACACAGGAATTGGACCAGAAATTCAGGGATCTGCAGAAATTCTTGGTGTTGCTCTTTCCTTGGTACTCTTTGTATTTTCCTTCCAGTTTTTTGTTTTTTTTTTTTTTTGAGTTGTTTCTATTGATCAAACTTTTGTCATACCCCTTCACTTTTTACTTCTGGAATAATATCCAAACTACATGTACTTAGGAAAAAAGACAATATTTGATTATAAGTGAAAAGGCACAGCCACTGACTGATTATAGTGGTTGTGACATTTCTATTACACATCAGACAAAGTATTTCTTCTTAGTTGAAAATGGAATAAGGCTTTTCTATATTACATTTCATCAAAACAACATACACAGCCAAGCCAGAGATTGGAGAAGGACAGTGCAGCTCTTTATTCACTATTTGTCTATGTTCTTTAGGAAAGGGGGCTATTGATATCATGTAGGCACCACCTAGAGCCCTGAATCCATTTGTGTCTTTCTTTACTTCCTGCCCAGGCAGCCAGATCCATTTAACCATTGCCCAGAAGGAATTATATGATTTAATATTTGGGATTGGTGGGGAATAGCAGAATTAGAAGAAGTGGTGATTAGAATTTAAAATCTAAAGGTTTTATGAAGCCTTTCCTTGTGTATAAGTCACATTTTTTTAGATGTCTTAAAAGTGGCTGTTACTGATTTTCTTTAGGTAATATTGTTCTTTTATGTAAAAGAGCAAGTGTTATTTACTTATATAAAATTATTTAATGTAATTGGTAGTGTAATGTATTTGGAAACACTATAAACTGTTGCCACACTTAGTGACAAGTTTTGAATTATAGTCAGTTTATGTATAGTGTAGTGTCTATAAAAATGTTGCCATAAATTTAAAGTTAATATTTGCTCTAAATAACAAAAGGGTGTGTGGGTGTGTGTGTGTGTGTGTGTGTATCTGAAGGAGAATCAGTTATTTTCCCCCTTTGCTCAGTTAGAGTCCCAAATTTCATAAAACCTCTCATGATGCCCACTGAAATCATGTCTTGTTTCTCCTGGGCCAGTTTGGTTCCAAAATCTAATTTCCTAATTCTGTCATACAGTGGGTAAAATGATCTTCAGGGGAGTAAAGAATCCAAAGAGATTCTTTCATTTCTTCATATCCAAAAAGAAGGTTGTTTCAGTTACTCATTTTAAACATTCATTCATCATATCCATTTAATTTAAATGCAGAAGGGAAGCAGAACACATCAGTATAATGTGAAAGAGTACATCAGAACACTTTTCAGCATTTTTCTTTTTTAAAATAAAATATTTTAATTTGAATTTAATTCCATGTGGATAAGGCACAGTAGGTGCCAGATGTCCCTGCATGATCCCCCCTTACAGACTATACCTTCTTTAACATTCTTGGAGCTAGTTATTCTTTCCTGGCTTACACGGGAGGCAGGAAAAGAGCATCATTGTATTGGAAAGTTTCCCTTCAATGGCGCTTTGTTTGTCAGATAGTTGTTTGAAATTTATTCTGAAGAGTTTTCAGCTTTGTTCCATTAACACAGCATTTTGTTGTTTGAGATTTGTGACAACAAATACATTTATTTATGCTCATGAAACTCATAAAACTTGTTGGCACAGTCTCTGCTGCTGTTCCAACTCTGCTTTGATAAACCATGGAAAATAAACTTTCTGTCCTAAACTGAAAAGTACTTGCTGTTACTCATATTACCAAAAGTAGTATATTAATTTTAAAATAAACAGTAAATAAATCCCATTGACTTTCTCAAAGGTAAAACTACACATTAAAATGGAGAGTGAAGTAAGAGGATTATTAACATTGGAAACAGATAAGACTTTTTAGGTCAAAAATTTAAAAACCATGAAAATGATCGTCTTTTAAATCTTTAAAATGAAGTTTAGAACATTGTACTTAAAACATATGTAACTCCCTCTCTCTTGAATACGAAAGCTGGCGCTACTAAACTCAAACCTACTTTATGCCCCCGTAACAAATAATTTATTCCTCTGTCCCTTATCACATTGTCATTTAACTATTTTTTGCCCAACTCTGTTAGCAAATTATGTGCACCAAAATAATGTATTAATAAGAGCTAATATTAATTGAGCACTTGCTATAATCTAGACGATACTTAATGTTCTTTACATGGGTTATCTTATTAAATCATCACAACAGCGCTGTGAGGTTGGTTACTATCATTAACCTTCTTTACAGATGAAAAAGCTGAGGCACAGAGAGGCCAAGTAACTTTCTCGGGATTATATGGGTAAGAAAGATCAGTACCAGGATTCCAACCTTCGAGATTCACTCCAGAGCGTTTGCTCTTAGCCAGTGCTATTGAGCAAACAAAGTTGGATGACCAGGCAGCATAGACCTCAGCCCACAACTGTAGTGACAGGGGACATTCATGGAAACCTCAGTAGCAATAGGAACGTGATTCTCCCTTTGCCCATTGCATTTGTGGTGGTACCTGGGATATCTAACGAGGCCAGAATTAGATCCAGTTCAGTGATCCTGGCACTGGCTGTAGAGATTATAAGCTGCATGACTGGAAAAAGCATTGTCTTTCTGCCCTGATATAATAAAGGCTGAAAAAATACAGATCTTTGTGTAAGCAGCTTAGGTCACTAAAACATTAGCGTGCTAGAGTCTTGTTTTGGTTTACCGTTGCTTGGCGCCAGATTGAGGAACAAAGAGTTTGATATTCTCTGCAGTTAGGGTGACCAACACCTCATCCCAGGCCTGTGTGTCATCCAGCTCTCCCCCAGATTGGTGGGGATCTGGTAAGGGATTCTCCTGTGGCTCAAAGGGCTAGCTCGATCATCTCGATTACTCGTTATATCTCTTCCATGAGATACCAGGCTCATTATTCAGATTAAGAAATCACACAGGAGAAACAATGATGCTGTAAAACATTTGCATACCTTTTCTTTTTTAATGCAACTACTGGCTTTGAGAATCAAAGCTTGTTTCACCTTGCCATGTTTTCCTACGTATGCTAAGCAAAAAGGACATCCAACAGAGTCACTGTTTCTCTCCCTCTCTTCCTCTTTCCCCCCATATAAAATAGACAATTCTTTGTAATCAGAGGAATTGATAGTAAAAGTTCTTTGCACTAAGACAACTGCTTTTTTATGGTGCATTTATGTTGGGAAAGCAGAACATTGAATAGCTTAGAAGTTTCTTATAAATTCATCTGGAGAATGTATATTAAGAGTTAAAATCTAGAATGGAAATGAGAAGCATTTATGCTTTTATAACCCATTTGGAAAGGGCATACTAGCAGTGGTGTTTTTTAGGCTAGCTTTTAGAAGCCTGCTCTGTGTCTCATAACCTGAAAGGGAGACCAGTGGGGAAGAGTGATAGCAACTCCGGAGGCGCAGCCAAATGGCAGTTGGGAGCTGACAAACGAGGCAGAATTAGCACTTATCACCTCCTACATATTTATCAGAAGTTGCCAATCTAAACTCTTTCAGTTTCTTCCCACAAATGGCTTCCACTGGTAAAACACATGTGTTAAGTAAGTTGGACACCACCTTGACAGTATTAGTCAACTAACAGCAATATTTCATGGGAAATTACCGAAGTGACATCACTCCTTTAATGTCAGCCTAAACAAAACGGTTTACATGGAAAGTTGCACTTACAGTTTTCTATGAAAGCCTAGACGAGAAAGAGTTCTTTCTTTGAGGCACGTTGGGTAATGCACTCATTATGAACATGATGTCTGAGAAAAAGTACATATTCCAAAAGAAAATTATTCAACAAAGGATAATCTTTCGATGCAAAGAAAGGCTTTGATCCGGATTGTGAATCCAGATCAAAATTTGAAATATCCAGGTTATACTTTGACTTTCTTTTATAACAGATTTATTTCAAAAGTTTTTAATCCCAATAACAAGAGGAAAATTGTAGAGAGAAATGACAATTTAAGTTTTCAGTACAATTCAGGGAATAAGTGTGGGGAGGGAAAAGAGCTTAGTGGCCAAATGTCAGGATCTGTGCTCCAGCTGTAACCCCATAAAAACTATGTCGTCTCATGCAGATTAATGCCTGAATCTTTTTAATAGGGATAATAATGGTTTTTTCTACCTAGGGTTTTTATGTGTAATATATAAGATAATGCATTTGGCACTTTGGGCCTTTGTTAAAGGGATAGCACAAACAAATTAATTGTAAAAGAGTTCTGATATATCATTTCAATGATGACTTTTATTACAGTTGCCAATAACTAAGCTCTTTTAAAAAGCTAACACAAAATTTAAAAATAATGAAATTGACCTACTGGAACATATTTTTGCCTAGTCTGACAGAAGTATTAACAGGCAAGGAAATGGCCCAAAATCCATCATGGTGATGAGGGAACGTGGAACTAGAGATTTAAGATTGTCCATTAATTCCTGACTGGTCTCAACCTGTTTTTACTCTCCCTGCCCCAGTTCCACCCAAATTAGAGCAATGGACATTTGAGACCCAGAGGACTTGATTTATTTAGCATAAGACAGTGGTCAGGAAATTGCACTTTGTTGGAAATCAGAAAAATTTTCCCAAATGTCGGGAACCAATGTTGTCTCCCCAGTGCCATTTTATGTTTAAATTCTGTTTTTTTAAGTGTGGGGAAAAAAAAAAAGCATGGTAGGCCAGGCGTGGTGGCTCACGCCCATAATCCTAGCCCTCTGAGAAGCTGAGGCGGGAGGATTGCTTGAGGCTGAGCAAGGGTGAGACACTGTCTCTACTAAAAATAGAAAAAATTAGCCAGGCATGGTGTCATGCGCCTGTAGTCCCAGCTACTTGGGAGGCTGAGGCAGGAGGATCACTTGAGCCCAGGAGTTTGAGGTTGCAGTGAGCTATGATGACACCACTGCACTCTAGCCTGGGTGACAGAGTGAGACTCTGTCTTAGAAAAAAAAAAAAAAAGGCATGGTAAAGTAATTCACATGATTCTTGCAGTTCAATTTCTGTTGAAGATCACTGGAAAAACTGAGATCCTCCAAAACATCTTTCTCAGAGACATAAAATAAGGTGTGTGTTAATGATAGAAAAACCTATTCCACCCTGGAATGAAAGAATCAGATGAACATTTTGAACGTTATCATTAGGCAAAAGAAGTATAAACTGAAATGTACCTCCATTTTGCTTACTGAGTAATTGCTCAATACGTTTTCATTTTCCTTATCAAATAATTGCTGTTTCATGGTGGAAGTGAAAACACAATAATACAGGCCAAAATAAAATGCTAGTTTTATAATATTTGTGTGTGTGTGTACATATATATGTATATGTATCTTTAGTTTCTGTTGACCAAAAAAAACAAAAGGAGAAAGAGGGAGGGGGAGAGAGAGGGAGGGAAGGAGGAAGAGAGAGACAGAAACTATCTCACCAATTAACATGGCTCAGTGCCTAAAGGAAATTAGTCTGCTCTAAAGAAATATCCTGCTGTAGTCAAGTAAAAATATAACAAAACTTGAAATATAGTATCTAGATCCAGGACTACATTTCTTGCCAGTGCCGTCACTTACTGGCCTTGTATATATATAGACTTTACTCACTACCAGGCATTGAAAAATGTATGAAGGACTGTAAAAAATTTTTATGGCCTACTAATTTATTTTAGATACATCCTTAGAAATATGTTATGGCAATTTACTAAAGTTATAAATTAAGCTGTGATCATGGTTGAATTATCTTTCATTCTTAGTCCCAGGCTAAAAATCTCTCCTTATCTTAAAGCAATCTTTTCATATTTTGGTGTAAAGTGTTTCTCATCTATACTTTGCCTTTACTAGATTTTAGTACAACTAATTATATTTTAAGGATCATATGAAAGATTTTGAAAATTTTTGCTATAGTCGCCCTCTATATTGGTCACAAGATAAGTAAATGGTTTCTCCACATGCCTATAGTTGTTTTACCTACTTCCAGAAGATGGCTATTTTATACAGCCCTTATTTCAGAGGACACAAAATCCAAATAAATGAATAGATAAATAAATAAATAAATTTAGTTATACTATGAGAGTGTTTCTTTTTATGTCATATAGACATTGAGTGAGTGACTGTGGTTTTATGTGAGCTTTGGTTTTCCTAGAGGCCTGTGGTTTCATATTTTACATGTTAATGTGTCTTATTCCATGTAATTACAAAAACTGAAGTATATTTTTGTCGCAATCTAGCAGCAGCACACATAGGACAAATGAAGGGGCTGAGGTGTAGGTTTGTGTTGTCTAGCATGGCTGAAATTCTGGTGAGTGGCATAGGATAATTTGGGCACTATTTACCAACAACTGTATGCTATCATTAAATTTACTGTGGCTTGATTTAACTAGCTATAGCTGATGCTAATCTGAAACATAAACATATTCTTTAGCTATAAGTGTCATCTTCCAAATTCTTGGAAATGCTACCAGGTCTATGTGATTATAAATCAAAATTTCCCTTCTCCCATTAGTGATAGAATACCATAATAGTTCTATCACATCAAAGTAAAACAGCTTTTCATTTTGTTCTTACCTGTGTAAGGATTATAGTAAAGACCTCTTATGTAGCAAAATTGGTATTAAGTATTTGATAGTTATTTTAAAAATTTGTGAAAGAGAGGATCGTAAAAGTGATAGATCCTTTAGTGTTTCAGTTTAACTTAAAATTTGTTACATTGACCATCTTCCAATCCTCTGATAGAGGAAGTAGGCTTTCTTTTATTTATTATTATTATTATTTTTTAGTTCATTTTTACCAAGAAAGGTCCTCCTTTAGAGGGTGGTTTTCCAAATGACATCCTGACCCTTCATTGTTGCATAAACCTCACCCAAATGCTATGATTTCTAGTTTCATTTCTTTAAATTGGAGCAAACTCCCCGAGGCACCCTAAGTGCAGAGCCCTTCTAGATCAGGGTTCAGCAAACTTTTGCTGTAAAGAGCCAGATGGTAAATATTTAGGCTTTGCAGGTCATACTGTCTCTTTGTTACAAATATGCAACTCTGCTACTGTAGTGCAAAATTAGCCATAGACAATACGAACGAATGAGTGAGGCTGTGTTCCAATAAAACTTTACTTAGAAAAACAGACAATGGGCTGTAGTTTGCCAACCCCTGTTCTTGATTTTCATTATTCTTACCTTGTATTTCAAATGGTCTTACCTCTACTTAATTTCACAGCTATTTTCTGTGACTGGCTAGATGATTTTAGGTGGTCTATGGACAAACAAGTTTTATTTTAGCACTTATAATCTAATAAAATGTTTTAAGAAAAGACCATAACTAGTGCATCAGAATTATGTGTTTGTGGATGTTATTCTTGAAAATATTGATTAGAGCAAACTTCATACTAAATTTTTTAGGTGAGTGTATGTATAGAAGTATATTATGTTAGAATATAGGTGATTCAAGGATACAGCAATAGGTATCAGGGTGTGGTTCTTAAATGACAAGTTTGGGAAATGGCATTAGGCTTATTATTATTGCTACAGTAGTCGCCCCTTATCCATGGTTTCGCTTTCTGTAGTTTGTCACCTGTGGTCAACCATGGCTCAGAAATCTTAAATTGAAAATTCCAGAAATAAACAATTCATAAGTTTTAAATTGGGCGCCATTCTGAGTGGGGTAATGAAATCTCTCACCATCCCATCCTGAACTTGAATCCACCCTTTGTCCAGCTTCTCCATGCTGTAGACATTCCCCAACCTGTAAACAGTAGCCATCTCTGTTATCAGACTGACTGTCACAGTATCTCAGTGCTTGTGTTCAAGGAACCCTTATTTGACTAAAATAATGGCCCCAAAGTTTAAGAGTAGTGATGCTGGTGATTCAGGTATGCCAAAGAGAGACCTTAAAGTGCCTCCTTTGAGTGAAAAGGTGAAAGTTCTCAACTTAAAGAAAAAATTCGTGTGCTGAGGTTGCTAAATCTATGGTAAGAATGAATCTTTTATCTGTGAATCTGTGAAGAGGGAAAAAGAAATTTGTGCTAGCTTTGCTGTCACACCTCAAACTGTAAAAGTTACAGCCACGGTGCGTGATAAGTGCTTAGTTGAGATGGAAAAGGCATTAAATTTGTGGGTGGAAGACAAGAACAGAAATGCATTTTGATTGACAGTAATTGGGTTCGGTACCATCTGAGATTTCAGGTATCCACTGCAGCTCTTGGAACGTATCCCACATGGATAAGTGGGGAATACTCTATTAGAAAGCTATTCTAACATAATACGACATGCTTGTATTTGTATGTTATATAAAAAGTGAATTAAATAATTAGTAGGCACCCCAAATTTATTAAAAAGTTTGGTTTGTATGTTTAAGTTTACTGCATGAAAAAACTTAGTAATATTTTTTCATTCACTTTACTCAACCTTTATCTGAATAATAGTATAATTTATTCCTAATTATTTATTTTACATATCAGTGTTTCATACCATATTTTACAATATTCATCTTGTTCTTCATTTCTAAAGGCTGGATTATAGCCTGTCCTTTATGTGTAAGAAGAGCAGCAATATATTAATAACATAATAAAGAAGTTTTTCTAGTATCAAAAAAGAAAAAAAGAAAGCTAATCGATTTCTAAAAATGAGTGTTGCCAAACTGGAAATCAGGATCACCATTATGTTTGCCAGAAAGTTCCAAAGGGAAAGGAATGGCTGCTAAGATTATAATCAATTTAGCTCTATTATCTTTCTTTACAGTTGTACCTTTCTTATTTCTAATTATGACCTTCTATTCTTCCTACACTTCCTTATACTACTGCTCTTTCTATTCTTCTCTACTTTTGTCTGGAATGCAGTTGAAAACCTGGCCATTCCTGAAATTAGAAGACATAAAATTCTCTCGGCATCATTAAAATCATTCCAGGTTGTTCTACGTTTATGAGTTTGGTCTACCTGTATACTATATGGGATGGGATTTGAATCAACATGGCATTTGAAAAGAAGGGATGTTCATGCTATTGCAATCAGTATTGTATTTTATTTTTAAAATATGATTTTGCAAGAGAAGCAAAAATAAAAGGAAATTCTTTCTAAAACTGATGCCATAGGCTTAGACATAAATAGGTTCTTAGACACAATAGGTTCATAAATAGGTTAAATGTGAAGATGAACAAGAAAGTGCTTTAAACATAATGTTATGTTTAAAATATGAATATAAAACATAATAAAGAGGTATGCCAAATATTACAAAAATGGAAGAGAGACTTAAATATAAAAAAGATGAAACAATAAATCTACAATGATAAAACATAAGAGAATCCATTATATTCAAAATCCAGAAAGTACGAGAGAAAACAATTGATATATTTAACTACATAAAAGTTTTTGAAAATAAAAAATGAAAAAACTTCTACATGGCAAAGACATCAAAAGGAATGTCAAAAGAAAAATCTCAAACAGCAGAAAACATTTGCAACTCATATTAAAGACAAAAGGTTAAAGAACCTCTGGAAATAGATAAGAAAAGGCTAACACATCATAGAAAAACAGCAAAAAATACTGTTTTGGTAGTTGGTAATTTACAGAAAAGGAAATGCAACAACAACAAAAAAAGTGCTTTAAAGCAGCAGTCCCCAACCTTTTTGGCACCAGGGACTGGTTTCACAGAAGACAATTTTTCCACAGACTCCAGGGTGCGGGGGGGATGTGAGCGATGCGGAGTGGCTGTAAATACACTCAGACGCTCACTCATCCCCCCACTCACCTCCTATTTTGTGGCACCCCCCTACCCATCTCCACCACTACCCCCGTACCCAAATTTCAATGGAGGGGGAGGTGGGTGCAGCTCTGCGGCCCAATCCCAAACAGGCCAGACTGTACTGGTCCACGGCCTGGGGGTTGGGGACTGCAGCTTTAAATGATATTTGGGAAAAAAATGTCAGAGGTTGTTTTCTTGTTTTGTTGTATTCTAAGCACAACAGATTTGAAGTCCTTGAAGAAGTTTTGTAATAGAAAACATTTGAATTCTGCTAAAAAAAAAAAAATCTCATTCAATGCTTTAGTGAAACCATACTGTGAAAATTTAGTTGTAGGCCTAGAAAATTAATTTGACTTAATAAACTCGTAGAAGACAGCTATTCACAAATTAGATTATCATGACTTTTCCTCCCACATAGAATCTTTCCTTAATTTACCATGAGAGAAAAAATATTTTTTCTTAATGAACTAGTTAAGAAAAATAGGAAGTATAGTATTATGGCATTTATTTGAAATTTGATTTTACATTTTAAGATATTTCTTGTGTATCTTTTCCTTATAGCTTCAAGATGGAAGATTGTTATTTTGATGGTTTTTTCCCTCTAAGTATAATGTTGCATTTTATAGAAATCCTGTATGCTAGTGTATATAAACACTATTTGTAGTGGCTAGTTAATTAAATATTAATATTTCTATCCAGAATCAAGGAAGTGTGTGCATTTCATGAATAAAATGTATTCTAGAATCTGTTCCTCCTTAAGAAGATAATTAAAATTTCATTGTTTTGTTCTTTTAGGAATATTACCATACTATAAACCTGTGGTCCTCAACCCCCTGTCACTCCCTGTCACTCACATCACTGCATAAACTTCACCTCCTGTCAGATCAGCAGCATTAGATTCTCATAGGAGTGAGAACCTTACTGTAAACTGTGCAGGTGAAGTATCTAGGTTGTGTGCTCCTTATGAGAATCTAATGCCTGATGACTTGAGGTGGAGCTGAGGCGGTGATGCTAGCACTGGGGAATGGCTGCAAATACAGATTATCATTAGCAGAGAGGTTTGACTGCACAATAAATATAATGTGCTTGAATCATCCCAAAACCATACCCCTTCTACCCCAGTCCGTGGAAAAATTGTCTTCCATGAAACCAGTCCCTGGTGCCAAAAAGGTTGGGGACTGCTGCTACAAACTATTGTCTTTATTTATTTATATCTTTTTAGAGACAGGGTCTTACTGTGTTGCCCAGGCTGGTCTCGAACTCCTGGGCTTAAGTGACTAGACTATTGTATTTAGTATTTGCATAACTGGTAAGCAGTAGGAGTAGGATGAGGGAGAAGGGGGAAGGGAGCAGAAAGATTGTTCTGCCTTCAGTGGCCATCACTGACTTCCAGGCTGTATAAAAAGTGAATCCTTAAGGAGGTTGAAGAGAACTGTATTGAAGATCTTTTTTGAAAAGTGTTGTCTGTGAACTAGAGCGTGGGAAGGAGAGAAGGTGGGGAGTAGAGCCTGACTCACACCTGAAAAGTCTCCGTTTAGCATTTCCAGAGTTTGAAAGGCAAAAGATAAGTGAGTTTCCCATCTGCCGGATGAGGACCTCACAGAAAGGAAATGAGTTGAATGGTCTTGAGACCCACTCGACTACCTGGAGGCTGATGACCCCAGCATGGGGATAAAAACCTGGGGCTGATGAGAGAGTTGTAAGTGGCCAGGTGGAGGAGGTATCCCTGGGATCATCCGTGAGAGGTGAGAAACCTTGGGAGTTTCTCACCTCTCACTGCATTGGGAGGATTGCCAAAATATCAATAAATGCAGTAGGCTTTGGACCCACCACACTCGGAGGGTACTGCTGCCAGCATCATTCATTTAGAAATACAGGGTGTCCCGTAAATCTCCATATTTTGTAAATAAAGGTACATTTAGCTACAATTTCCCATTTTCCCTATGTATGGTAACTTTTGGAACACCCTGTATATTTATGGAGTTCCTGGCACTTTTCTAGAACCTGGGGATAAAGTAGTAAACAAAGATCAAAATCCTTTCTTTCATGAAGGCTAAGTTACAGAAACAAGAGACAGTAAAGAAATAAAATCTGTGCTATGTCAGAAGTGATAAAATGTCAGAAAAACAAAGCAGGGTGAAGCTTAGAAAATGCTAATGGGGGTGTGAAATTTTAAATAGGTGACTAGGGAATGTCACTGACATGGTGTTATTTGAACAAAGATCTGATGGAGGTGAGGGAATAAGCCAAGGCTATCTGGAGGGGTGAATTCCCGACACAGGCCAGCAAGTACAGTAGCCCTGAGCTGGAGGCTTCTCTGAGGTGTCAAGGGGACTTTAGGAGGCCAGTGTCACTGGAGCAGAGTGTCATGGAGGAGACTGACTGGTAAGAGATTGGTATAGAGATGCAGTCTGGGGCCAGAGTTGGTGGGGCTTTTGCAGGTCGTGGTGAGCGATTTGGATTTTAGTTTGAGTTCTCAAGATGGGAGCCAGTGGAGGCTTTTGAACTGAGGAGTGAAATATTCTGACCTTCATTTTAAAAGGTTTACTTTGGCTGCTGGATGGTAAAGAGATACTAAGGGAACAAGTGGGGAAGCATGGAGACCAATTGGGAGGCTACTGCAATAATCTAAGTGAGACTTGATGGTAGCTTGGACCAGGGGGTTGGTGGTAAAAGTGATGAGTAGTTGTTGAATTCCAGATGTGTTTTGAACATAGAGCCAGCAGAATTTGGTGACAGATCAGTTGTAGGGTAGGAGAGGAAAAGAATTGAGTAATTCCAAGGTTTTTAGAACTGAAATGTTGAAGTTGCCCTTAACTGAGATGGAGAACATCTGTGGGCAGAGTACAGCGTGTGGAAAGTTGTCAGGAGTTTGGTTTTAGATGGTTAATTTGAGATACCTACTAGACATTGAGGTAAACATTTGTAATTGCATATATGAGTCAGGTTCAAGGGCAAGGGCAAGGTTGGCGATAAAATTTTGGGAGTCGTCAGATTATAGTTGATCTTTAAAGCCAAGAGACTGGATAAGGTCAACCAAGGTAGCCATTTTGTTAGAGGAGGAGTCCGCGTGCTGAGCCCTAGGATGCTTCAACATTTAGAGGTCTGGGGGATGAGAAGGAAGCAGCAAAGAAGACTAAGAGGGAAAAGTCTAAGAGATTGTGACGCCATAACCAAGTAAGATTTTTGTTCCTAGTACCTATCCTCTTCCCTCCCCACTGCAGCCTTGAAAGTGCTCAGAGTAGTCACCAGCTATTCTGGAAGGAATCCAGCTATCTAGCAAGGAATAAAAAGATGGGGGCAAGAAGACAACCGCGCCCCTCCATCACTGAAGGCTTCCGAGCCTGGGGAGGCTCGCCCTGGGAAAGAGGAGAAGCTTTAACTGGATGAAAGATTAGAGCTATGGGATTATTAGATTTGAGTGAACATTTTGTTTATCTGAAAGGGATGGAAAAATCTATGGGATCTGCCTGACATTTCCTAGGGTCAGGAAAGACCTGGTCAAGAGAGAATGTGCAACACGGCAGTGGGAGAAATAATAAAGTTGCTTCCTGCTTGCCTCCTAGCAGTTTCGTATATCCATTACCATCCATTTCAGCCAGCATGAAACTGTTCAAAACATTTCCAACTTCATGACCCATAATTCTAAGTCTACAGGGAAAAGTTTAGCTTTTGCATAAATTATCAAACAGGAGTTCTGAGTAATTTAAGGAAAAGGAAAAGAACATGAAGGTCTTTCAAAGTCTCAGTGAAGACCCCTGAGGTGTTTTGATGCCCTTAAGGATTGTCCCAGATAACTTCCTTATACCATAAAGGTCCTATACCATAAATTAGTCATTCAAGTATGTAGTGTGAATGTGTCTGTGCTACTTTAGCACAGTTAGAGTGTGGTCCTAATGAGGTTCAGTCACACAATCAGTAGCCTCCCCAGTCAGCCGTTTCAAATTTGTCATTTTGCATACAGGATGCTAGTGAATGGTTTGTTGGATTGATGCAATTTCATCACCCTCTTGACAAGATCAAAATGTGTGCTTTACAGGTGGAGCCTTAGGAGTGACCCCTCTGTACTCATAAATCTATACTTACACAACCCATTTTGTGCATATAGACAGATATGTGTGTGCAGGTACTGTGTTTTTTTTGTTTTGGAGGGTTTTCTTGAGACAGGGTTTCACTCTGTCTCCCCAGCTAGAGTGCTGTGGTGGCATCGTAGCTCACTGCAACCTCAAACTCCTGGGCTCGAGTGATCCTCCTGCCTCAGCCTCCTGAGTAGCTGGGACTACAGGCGCGCTATGATGCCCAGCTAATTTTTCTTTTTTTTGTAGAGCTGGGGTCTCACTCTTGTTCAGGCTGGTCTCGAACTCCTGAGCTCAAGCAATCCTCCCACCTTGGCCTCCCAGAGTGCTAGGATTACAGTGGCGTGAGCCACTGCGCCATGCCTGTGCAGCTACTTTTTAAGTTTAAAGTGGGTGTATATGAACGTAACCTGCCGTGAAAATAAGGAAAATAATAAAACTTTAAGAAAATACAACTGTTGCAATTTGAAGATTAACTTTCTTTGTAAAAATTGCACATAGTATGTGTCTTAGCAACTGAGGGTACCATTTTCATTGAGTTTATTTCCTTTAGTGGTAATAAGTATGAAAATCGCAGAGGTCAATGCTCATTTATGTGGTAATTCTATAATGGAATGTAGGACAGATTTTTTTCCCACTTGGTGCCATTTATTTAGAAGATACAAAATAAATGATTTTTTAATGCATCATTAGAGTATTGATAAAAGATAAAGACTTCTTAAGTTAATGTTCTTACTGCATTATGCCAAAATACACTTTAAAATCCTCAGGGTTGTGTGATTACACCTTAATGTACTGATGCTTAATGAGAAAAATGGGAACGGAAAACACTAAATTCCTGCAGCTTTGCCAAGTTCAAATGGCTATAGTAAATTTAGCTTTGGAATTTCCTGACTTTTGTGTTGCTGAATTTTTAGGTTTTACCCAACATTAAGGGAGCCTTTTGGTTTACCTTCCTGATATTTTAAAATTTTAAGGCAATTGTGGAAGGCTAGGAGGATGAGAAGAAAGAAATATTCTGAAGGACATGATTTTAACAGCTCACCACTTAATTGTTAAAAAGTATTCCCTATAGAAGCTCAGTGTCATCATGTTGTATTCAGTATTTTGAAACTCATAAATAATTTGGTTTTGCTTGTCTTGAAGTCTATGTTCTAAGTGTAACGTTTGTTGAAATGGGTCCTAATTTTGGAATAACAAAGGGTAATACTATGAGTAAATCACCAAAAAAAAAAAAAAGAGAGAGAGAGAGAGAAAGCGAGAGAGAAAATACAAGAAAAGAAAAAACACCGCTGGTAAATGACTACACTTCCCAAGAAATATCATTTTGGGATGCAGACCAAAAATTTAAGCTAATATTGTTTGACTATGTTATCAGTAACTTTTATGTATTTTGAAATAGAATTATTAATAACTTTCCAACTGTTATGTAATATTAAAAAGCACTGTGATGGAATTGCTTTTGCCGACATTACTTCATGCCTGAGTTGCTACAAATTAGTGTTTAGAAAGATGCGGTATTGATTTCAGGCCAGAAAGGAACCATTCATTATATTGCTACAGTAGTAGTCTTTCAAAAAATGCTATTATTCAGCCTAAGTGGACAAAAAACTGTTAATTTAAAAGTTCCTTTAGTGCTTATTAATGTTAACATACAAAGACTATTTTAAATATACTTCCCTAGACTGTTAACAATAAAGAAAGAAGAGGGACCAATAAAGAATATATATCGTACTACAGTAAAATCCTGAAATAACACAAAAATATTGATATAACATGATAGACTTCTCTGTACAGCTCCTGGTGTTTTCCATCATCCTAAAAACATCCTTCCCTTTCCATCTTCCCCCTTTGGGAGTGCCCTCTCCCTCTTCCTTCCTCTTCACGTCAAACTTTGGAATTGTCTGCAGTCATTCTGTACTGTCTTTCTTCTGACTTACTCCAGAACCCATTGTAATCTAGGGAATAACCTCACCAGTCAAGTGAAACTAATTTAATCAAAGTCACTACATGGAACTTTCTCATTTCTTATCTTATCTGACATCCCTGTGGAAACAATCATCTATATGCAGTTGGCTCCCAAAAATGGAACTCAGATCTCTCTCCTGAGTTTCCCACTTTGGTATGCAGTTGCCCCCCAGGCATGTATAGTTTAAACATCCCACAATTATTTCAAACTCAACATGAACAGACTGAGTCTTTGGCTCTACTACACTCACCACCCAGTCTACGTGTACCTTACCATCATTTCTTATGTTCACTATGGCAGTGATTGGCACAATTCATTTTCTTGCCCAAGTCATAAACCTGGGTACAGCTCAGCCATTTTATCATCAAGACATTTGGATGGATTCTACTTCCTAAAAATATTTTGAATTCATCCACTTCTGTGCCTTTATCACTATAATCTTTCTTCTGAATTACTGAGCCAGCCTTCTTTGAGGTCTCCCTACCTCCTACATGTTCCACTGCAATCCTTTCTCCACATTGCTGCCACAGCGATCTTTCTAGATCACAGGTTTGGTCATGTCACTTTCCTGTTTGAATCCCCTGTTCTCCGGATAAAGTTCTGGAATGATCATTCTCTGCTTACATCTCTGGCCTCATTTCTTTCCACATACCCTGATTCAGACACATTAATATTTACTTAGCTCTTTGAATAAATTATGTTCCCTCTTGCCTTGTCTTTGTGTGTGCCATTCCTTCTGCCTGGAAAACAGTATTCCATTTCATTTTCATAGCCTGTTTGTAGGCTTGTTCACCGTATCAATTTAACTGTCACTTTCCCGTGGAGGTCTTTCCAGTTGCTGCTCTGTGTTCCATTTTGACCTGCACTATTCCTGCTGTAGTATTTATCACAGCATGTTGTCATCAGGTGTAATCCTGGCTGCTTGGCTACCACTGCCAGCTTCTGGAAAAGGAGTCCAGATGGTTTCAGATCAGCTCATTGCTTTGCAATCCTATTTCTGGTCCAAGGAAATTTTTATCTTGTATTTTGAAACCAGCCAGGTATTTTTGTTTGTTTGTTTTTCTCTTTTTACATGTCATCTGTCAGTATGTTTGGAACAAAAGGGGAGTACCACAGTATCTTGACTGGAAGTCAAAATTTGCATGTTTAGTAAGCTGTGCAGGTGATTCTTGTACACACTGTAACATCTGTACTCTATTTTACTCTATCGAGAAGACTAAAGATACCTGATGTGAACTTATTCAACCTCAGATTCTCTCTGTTACTACATATTCATTTTCCATTTTCTTGGCCTTTGATGAAGTGTCTTCTTATTTTTCCAGAGAAACATGTTCCATCTCTGCACTTAATTGTATCACCTTTCTATATTCCATTTAACTCTTGCCATTAATTAGTTCATTTTCTAGTTGGTGTCTCTTCTCCTTTCTGATTCTTCCTCTTTATCTACTATCAAGGCCATCTTAAAACACACTAACACAAAACCTCTCCGTCTTTTAATCACCTCTCACTACACTATTTCTTGCTGACTATTCACTGCAAAGTTTCCTTAAAGCTTAGTGTGTACCAGTTATCTCAAGTTTCTGACCACCTACTTATTTCTTATCATTTTGTAAAATTGCCTTTGTTCTCCAGAATCCCTCATAGCATTTGCTCCTCTTGATTACTCTGTTTCTTCTTAAATGTTCTTCCTGGATGTACTGTAATATTAATATTATAAAATGTTTCCTACTGAAGCTGTAACATGTTACCACAAACAGTGGCTTAAAACAAAGAATTATTGTCTTACAGTTCTAGAGATCAAAAGTTAGAAATGGGTGTCCCTGGGCTGAAATCAAGATGTCAGTAGGGTTGCTTTTCTTCTGAAGTGTCTAAGGGAGAATCTATTTTCTTGCGTTTTCCAGCTTCTAGAGGCAGCCCTTATTTTTTTGGCTTGTGGCCCTTCCATCTTTAAAGCTAGCAGTGCAGCACCTTTAAATCTCTCTCTGAATCTGACACTTCTGTCTCCCTCTTCTACTTGTAAGGACCTGTGTGATTATCTTGGATGTAGGACCAGATAATCTAAGATTGTATCTCCATCTCAAGATCGGCTGATTAGGAACCATAATTACCTTTTGTCATATAAGCTAACTTACTCACAGGTTTTAGAGGTGACGTGATTGGGTGGCCATTATTCTGCCTACCATTCTCGACTTCCTCAAAACTTAGTAGCTTTCCAGTAATCCTGGCAACTCTCTTTCCCTTTTCTTTATCTTCATTTGCTTTTCTTCTTTCAAGTGATTATATCCCCTTAGTAACTACCTGTAACACTTTTTCTTCTCCTGTGATCTCTTCTCTTCACTTTATATTCTCTATCTTACTGATTTTATCCATATTGATGGTTTCAACTATCTGTATCCATAGATGCCAGTCACCTTCCAAAGATCCATCCTGGACATTCAGCTGGTTTTAGATATTATTAACTCAAAATCTTAATGATGAAACCATCAATTTTCCCAAAAATATATTTGCCTTGCTTTATTAATTTTATTAATATTAGCTCAATAATGAACCTTATTGTACTTTTCCCTTATTCTTGCTTTTACTTTCAGGATATTCTTATAATTATTGTTTTCTTTCCTGGTCCCACCCTTATTAATTAAAGCTTAGATCATGTCATCACCTCTGCTGTCTCTGACCCCATCCCTACCTCAACCCTATTATTCTTTATCAACATTGGCAGATATCTTTGCCAAAAGTAAAATTCCCATCATTCTCTTTGTCTGCTTAATGATTCAGTTGCTCCTCATTGCCTACAAAGCCAGGGCAGATTCCTGATGGCATTCTAAGCCTTTCAGTTAACATTCTAGTTGTATCATCATCTCAGTGAACACCCTCAGCTCATAGCAAACTGCTCATCCCTCATCCATGCTTTCAGTTGGCCTCCTCCATACTTTAGCTCACAGTATCTCCTTTGTCTGGAAGAACCCCTCTCATCTATCCTGCATGCTAAAGTTCTGCCCCATTCTTTGGGTCCTTTATCAATTACTTTGTCCTCCAAGAATTTTTCTGATTCTCATAATTAAATTGAGATAGCATATTGTTACAGCATATTGTTGATCTTCTCTGGTGGAATAAATCATATTGTGTCTTATTTTACATTTATCTACTGAATAGATTATAAATTCCTGGATGTTAGAGGTCGTGGTGTGTGGCAAATCAAGGCCTTTTTAATCATTTATTACTTCATGAGTTCATGAATGAGTAGTATGTGCCCAATCACTATCTTTTTATTTTATTATTTAAAGAAGAGAAGTTGAGAGTTTTGAAGAATGAATAGCATTTTCATTAATTATTATTTCTTTTAATTTCAAACAAAGTATTTATTTTAGAAATTATACCCTTTTGTGGCCACTTACTTATTATCAGTGGGTTAAATATTCGATGTTTGTATAAATTTCAGTCTGGTTCAACCTTCTTCTATAAAAGTATCTTTGATCAAGTCATAGAATAGAGCTAAAGCCAATATTTACCAATTGAAGGTGAAGGTAGAACGATGATAATTCAGAAATTTCATGACTATTTTTGCCAACTTTTATATATACTCTTATACTGTATGGGAAAAAAATTGAAAAAAGATTTTAGAAATTATATTTTCCCACCTCCCCACAAATAAATTATATATAAGTAAGAATAATTTCATGTTCACTGGCTGGCCTGAAAAAGTTAATACATCAGCTTTCTTGGTTATAATTACAGTGTAATAAGTAAGATACTGTCCAGTGGTTAATGGTTCATATTAAATTAGAAAACTTGAATTTAGTTAAAAAGTACATGATATGGAAGGGCACAGCTTCCAGAATGGTGATATAAGTACCTTGATAGACTCTGTCCCCAGCAAAACAAGAATTTAACTGGTGAAATATATTTTTTTTAAATACCAATAATTTAAAGTCTCTGAAAAGTCAAAAAACAAAATCTAGCCCAACGTAAAAAGGATTATACCTCATCATCAATTTAGATTTATCTCAGGAATGCAAGATTGGTTCAGCATCTGGAAATCAATCAATGTGACATATCACATAAGTAGAATAAAGAACAAAAGCCATGATCATCTCAACAGATGTAAAAAAAAGCATTTGAAAAAAATCCAACACCCTTTCATTATAGAAGTGATGGAAAAACTAGGAATAAAAAGGAACTTCCTCATCTTGGTAAAGGGCATCTACAAAAACCTACAGCTAACATCATAATTAATGGCAAAAGAATTAAGGCTTTACCTGAGATCAGGAACACGACACATGTCCACTCTCACTGTAGCTACTCAACATTGTACTGGAGGTTCTATTCAGGGCAATTAAGTAATAAACAAAGGAAAAGTTATCTAGACTGGAAAGGAAAAAGTAAAACTATCACTATTTGCAGATGCCGTGTGTTTAGGGAATAAGGTATCAATTGAAGTGAATAAGCAATCCACTAAACTGGATATGGGGTACTCTAAAAAACTATTAGAACCAATAAATGAGTTCATCAATGCAGTTGTACGGTATCAATACACAAGAATGAATTTTATTTCTATACGTTGACTGTGAACATTCAGCAAATTAATTTAAGAAAATAATTCCATTTATAATAGGATTAAAAAGAATAAGGTGCTTAGGAATAAATTTAGCAGAGGAAGTAAAAGAGTTGTACACTGAAAACTATAAAACCCTATTAAAAGAAATTAAAGAGGATTTAAATAAATGGAAAGATATCCCATATTTATAGATTAGAAGACTTGATATTGTTAAGATGGCAGTACTCCCCAAATTGATCTACACATGCAGCACAATCTCTGTGAAGATCCCAGCTTTCTTTTTTGCAGAAATTGAAAAGGTAATCCTGACGTTCATATGTATGCAGAATACACGATCTTCTCATCAGCACATGGAACATTCTCCAGGATAGAACATAAAACATATGTTAGGCCACAAAACAAGTCTCAACAAAATTTAAAAAATAAAATTCATACCAAGTGTCTTCTCATAACATAATGGAATAAAACTAGAAATCAATAAGAAGAGGAACTTTGGAAACTATACAAATACATGGAAATTAAACAACATGCTCCCAAATGACCATTGCATCAGTGAAGAAATTAAGAAGGAAATAAAAAAAGTCTTGAAACAAATGAAAATAAAAACACAACATACTAAAATCTATTGGCTATAGCAAAAGCAGTGCTAAGAGAGAAGCTTTCAGCAATAAACACCTACATCAAAAAAAGTAGAAAGATTTCAAATGAGTAATCTAACACTGCACTTCAAGGACTAGAAGAGCAAGAACAAATCAAAACCAAAATTAGTAGAAGGAAAGAAGTAATAAAGATCAGAGCAGAACTAAACAAAATAGAAGACTAAAAAATAATACAAAGAATCAATGAGACAAAAAGTTCATTTTTTTGAAAAGATAAATGAAATCAACAAACTACTAGCTAGACTAACAAAGAAAAAAAGAGAGAAGACCCAAATAAACAAAATCAGAAACAAAAAAACACATAACAACTAATATCACAAAATTCAAAATATCATCAGGGACTATTATGAACAGCTATACACTAATAAACTGGAAAACTCAGAGGAAGGAAATAAATTCCTGGACACATACAACCTACCAGAATTGAATCAGGAAGAAATAGAAAACTTGAACAGACCAAAAATGAGTAATAAGATTGAGTCAGTAATATAAAGTCTCCCAATAAAGAAAAGCCCAGGACTGAATGACTTTATGGCTGAATTCTATCAAACTTATAAAGAACTAACCCAATTCTCCTCAAACTATTCCAAAAAATTGAAGAGGAGGGAATTCTCCCTAACTCATTCTACAAGGCCGGCATTACCCTGATACCAAAACTGGAAAAGGACACAGCAAAGAGAGAAAACTACAGGCCAATATTCCTGATGAATATAGATGCAAAAATCCTCAACAAAATACTAGCAACCAAATCCAGTAGCATGTCAAAAAGATATTGATAATACACCATGATCAAGTAGGATTTATCCCGGGGATGCAAAGATCGTTCAACATATGCAAATCAATAAACATGATACATCACATCAACAGAATGAAGGACAAAAATCATATGACCATTTCAATAGTTGCAGAAAAAGAGTTTGATAAAATATAACATCCCTTCATGCTAAAAACTCTTCAAAAAACTAAGCATAGAAGGAACATACTTTAAGATAATAAAGGTTATATACAATAGACCCACAGCTAACATCATATTGAATGGAGACAAGCTAAAAGCCTTTCCTGTAAGAACTGGAACAAGACAAAGATGCCTAATTTCAGCACTTACATTCAACATAGTACTGGAAGTCCTAGCCAGAGCAGTCAAGCAAGAGAAAGAAATAAAAGACACCCAAATAGGAAAAGAGGAAGTCAAATTGTCCCTCTTTGCAGATGACATGATCTTATATTTAGCAAAACCTAAAGATTGAACCAAAAATCCCTTAGATCTGATAAATAAATTCAGTGAAGTTGCAGGACACAAAATCAACATACAAAAATCACTAGCATTTCTATACACCAATAATGAAATAGCTGAAAAAGAAATCAAAAGGCAAACTCATTTATAATAACTATGAAAAAACTACCTAGGAATTAATTTAACTAAGGAGGTGAAAGACTTCTATAAGGAAAACTACAAAACAATGATGAAAGAAATTGAAGGACAAATAGAAAGATACCCCATGCTCATGAATCAGAAGAAATAATTGTTAAAATGACAACACTTCCCAAAGGAATCTACAGATTTAACTCAATCCCTGTCAAAATACCAATGTCATTTTTCACAGAAATAGGAAAAACAATCCTAAAATTAGTATGGAACCAAAAAACAACTCGAATAGCCAAAGCAATACTGAACAAAAAGAACAAAGCTGGAAGCATCCCACTGCCTAACTTCAAAATATATTACAAGTCTATGGTAACCAAAATAGCATGGAATAGGTATAAAAACAGACACATAGATCAGTGGAACAGAATTGAGAACCCAGAAATAAATCCACATATTTACAGCTTATTTCAACAAAGAAGATACATGAGGGGATGGATGTCCTCTTCAATAAATGGTGCTGGGAAAACTGTATATCCACATACAGAAAAATGAAACTAGACCCTATCTCTCACCATATACAGAAATCAACTCAAAATGGATTAAAGACTTAAGTGTAAGACCCAAAACTATAAAATTACTAGCCTGCAGGATATTGGTCTAGGCAGAGGTTTTATGGCTAAGACCTCAAGAGCACAGAAAGTAAAAACAAAAATAGACAAATGGAGCTATATTAAACTAAAAACTTCTGTACAGCAAAGGAAACAATCAATAGAGTGAAGAGACAACTTGTTGAATGGGAGAAAATATTTGCAAACTATTCATCCAACAAGGGACTAATATCCAAGGAACTCAAACAACTCAACAGCAAAAAAACTAATTATCCCATTAAAAAGTGGACAAAGGACATGACCTGACATTTCTCAAAAGAAGACATACAAATGGCCAACAGGTATGTGCAAAAATGCCCAAGATCAGTAATCATCAGGGAAATGCAAATCAAAATCACAATGAGATATCATCTCACCCCGGTTAGAATGGCTATTATTAAAAAGACAGAAAATAATAGATGCTGGTGAGGATGTGAAGAAAAGGGACTCCACACTGACAATACACTGTAGGTGGGAATGTAAATTAATACAGCCATTATGGAAAACAGTATGGAGATTTCTCAAAAAACTAAAAATAGAACTACCGTATGATCCACCAGTACCACTACTGGATATTTATCCAAAGGAAAGGAAATCATTATATCACATGGATACCTGCACCCTTATGTTTATTGCACTGTTCATAGTAGCAAAGTTATGGAATCAACCTAAAGTGCCCATCAGTGGATGAATGGGTAAAAAAAATGTGATATATACTCACAATGGAATACTACTTAGCCACAAAAAAGAATAAAATACCATCATTTGTAGCATCACAGATGGAACTTGAGGTCATTATCTTAAGTGAAACAAGTTAGGCACAGAAAGACAAATATCGCATGTTCTCACTCACATGTGGGAGCTAAAAAAGTGCATCTCATGGAGGTAAAGAGTAGAATGAGAGTTACCAGAGGCTGGGAAGGGTTAGAGGAGGGAGAAGAAGAGAGGGTGGTTGATGGGTACAAACATACAGTTAGATAGAATGGATGAGTTCCAGTGTTTCATAGCACAGTAGGGTGACTATAGTTAACAACAATGTGTTGTATATTACAAAATAGCTAGAAGAGAGGACTTGAAGTGTTCTTCTACATAGAAATAACTACGCTAGGTGATGGATATCCCAAATACCCTGACTTCATCATTATAGAGTCTATGCCTGTAACAAAACACCACATGTACCCCATAAAAATGTACAAATATCATGTATCAAGAACATTTTAAAAAAATATGTTCATATGAAAATTCTTATGTAAATCATGTATCATATGGTACATAAATAAAGAATTCTTAACAACTCATGAATAAAAAGCAAGTAACTAAATTACAACTGAGCAAAGGAATTAAATAGATATTTCTTCAGAGAAGATATACAAAAGGCAAATAAGCACATGAACGTATGCTTAACATCATTAATCATTAGGGAAATGCAAACCACACTACAATGTGATACCACTTCACACCCACGACAAAAAAGACAGATAGTAATTAGTGTTGGTGAGGATGTGGAGAAATTGGAACCATCAAACATTGCTAGGGGGAATGTAAATTATTACAGCTGCTTTGGAAAACAGTTTGTCAGTTCCTCAACAAATTAAACATAAAATTACCATATGACTCAGCAATTCTATTTTTAGGTATGTACCCAAGAGAGGAAAACATATATGTACACAAAACTAGTACATGAACGTTCATGGTGACTTTGTTTTTAAAAGCCAAAAAAAAAATAGAAATAAACTAAACATTCATCAACTGATGAATGGTTAAATAAAATGTGGTATATCCATATGGCAGAATATTATTTAGCGATTAAAAGGAATGAAGTACTGACACATGCCACAAGATGGATGAACCTCAAAAACAGTATGCTAAGTGAAAAAAGCCAGACACAAATGAGCGCATATGTTATGATTCTATTTACGTGAAATGTCCAGAATAGGCAAATGTATAGAGACAGAAACCAGATTTTAGTAGTTGCCTAGGGCTTGGAGAGGGATGGGAGGAGTGATTACTAATGGGGTGAAATTTCTTTTTGGGGGAGGAAAATGTTCTAAAATTAGGGTGTAGTGATGGTTGCACAATCCTGTGAGTAAACTAAAAACAATTAAATTTTATACTTTAAGTTGGTGAATTGCATAGGATATGAATCATATCTCAATAAAGTGTTTATAAATATACAATGAAATTCTGAGTGTAGTTGATGCACACCATGCTTTTAAAATGTGAAAAGTGTAAACCAAACATCAATTTTCTTTGACAATTTATTTTGTCATACTGATATTGCCTGTTGTCCTTAGAAAAGCTGGAAATAGGCAGCAATGTTTTGCATTTAACACTTCAGTCACAGCTTTTCCCAGTGTCAAACAGTATATTGATAAATAGAAGTTCAATGTATAACAGAAATGTATTTACTTTTTTTATACCAAAAAATATATACAGAATAAGCTAAATATGAATAGCTCCTTGGTGTGGAGGGAAAGAAAATATTCTAACACTTTTTTAAAACAAAATTTCTTGTTTTATTTGTACTAAATAAAACATAATTGTTCCAAGGACTGCATTTAGAATGGACAGTATCTCTAGGGCATCATTCTTAGAATTCAGTGATATCAGAGATCACACTAGCACCACTTACCAAATTTTTCATTATATTCTGCTTAGCATAAGATTTACAGTAAGTGTTGTAAATGTTGGTTGACAAATATGAGGGTATGTGGTTTGGCAGGCAGAAATCTGTCAGATGGTTTTGTTTAGATACAGTTTTCCTTTTTAAAAAACCTGTGTTCAGAGTCTTCAAATTACCAAACACTTTGCAGCCCTTCCCTTCCTTTACCCTTCCAAGGCACACTTGGCAACCCCACCATTTTTTGCAGTGTTCTTCCTTGGCCTCCATTTATCATACTCTTCCTCTTGGCTCCCTGATTTTCCTTTCCCGGCTTCTATTCTGGCTTTTCTGCCTCTGACTTTGCCTAAGATGTTTCTCATGGTTCCCTCTTTAAATTCCTCTCTTTTCATTTAAATGTCTTTGAAAACCTCATCTATTGCCATAACTTCAAATGCAATCCACATATTTGATGATAAACCACAAACGTACATCTTCAGAACTTAGCTGTCTCCTGAGTTTCATATACAAATTATTGGCTGTGTAGATTAGAATTTTTACTGGTATGTCTCAAGCATCTGAGGTTCAAAATGTCCAAAACTCAACCTCAAAATGTATTCTTTCATCTGTGTCGCATTCTCTGTTAATAGCAATGCATCATTGACCTTGTTAATCAAGATAGGAATCTGTGATGTCTTTCTGGTGGCAAAGCCCTTCCTGTTGATTTCTCCTTCTCATCACTCTTGAATATGTTCCCCTCCTCGTCACAAAGCCTCACTTCAGGCTCTCAACATTTGCCACTGGACTATTATATTACCTATCCACATTAAACACAAGGTTTGTCCTTCTAAAATGTTGATTTGTTTATGTAATACTGTTGTTTAGTTTAAATTCCTTCATAGACACCATCTGTCACCTTCAGAATAAAAGCCAGAGTCCTTGGGTTGGCTCTCCAGGATTTGGCATATGCCTTAACTAGCTAAGCTTATTGTTCATCGGTTTCTCAGCCATTCTGGTACAATTTCGATTCTTCAGCTCTGCTGTATCTTCAGACTCACTAGCCCATGGTGTTTGTTGCTGTTGTTTATTAGCCTAAAGCTAGTGCATTCCACTTGCTGCAGAAACTGATTCAGGACTCCAGGCCTATGCCAATCAGTGCATTCTCCTGGCCAGAGGAGTAATTCAGAAATTGCCATGTGACCCAATTCAAGACATTAGGACAAAAGGGAAGATTTTCTGGAGACTTCTGGGAAAGAGTTTTCTTCCTCTTAGGAGAGACCACTGGAAGAGATGCCCTCCCTTGCACTAGATGTCCCAGTCGAAGGTCTAGCAAAAACCTGCTACAGCCATTTTGTCCCTGTAAGGGAAGGAAGCCTGAGGTTTAAGTCACAATACAGACGAGGGTGTAACTGAATATATTGCAGAGAAACTCAGTAGGAGACATTGCCTGGAACCCTTACTGGACTTCCAGATATGAGAGCTATTAAATTATCTCCAAACTGATATAATTTCAAAAAATGTTCACAAGGAGGTGGGTAGAAGCATATTAGGTGTGCAGAACATGTATGAGACCAATTCCCATTGTTAAGACTTTGCTTTTTCCCATGAGTAGACTTGTCACCATTAGGCACACTTATTTCCACTGAGTATATAAATATATACTTTATATTTGTGAAGATACTACTTCCAAATCTGATTGTGACATGTGGTCTTGAAGAACTAAGATTCAGAAGTGTTAAATGCATGCATTCTTCTGAACATAAATATTAATGCTAAATTTAAATTGTTGGATAAATATTAGGCAAGACTACATTAAAATGTAGGGGTTTTGGTCAGTGTTTTTTTTTAAGAAAAGCACCTAATTTTTTAATTCTTAAAATTTTGGGGGCGTGTAGCCCAAAAGTAAATGAAAAGCTTTCCTATTTTTTTTTACAGAATCCTTAAATAATTTCCTAAGAGCATTTTACATATAACTATTTTGAAGCTAACCTTTTAAGGTTTCTATTTAATTCCAAGGAGAATTGTGAAACACATAGAGTTTCTGTACGATAAAATATTTAACACAAGGACCACAAATTTAGTATCACTCCATGTGTTGTTCTGTGTCCCAGATTTTTTTTCCTCAAAAAAGAAAAATGTCAAACATCTTTTAATTTTCTACCTTTTTGTTGTCAGGAAAGGTATTTAGAACAAGGACACAAAGAAGCTCTTTATTATGAAAGGAAATGCCTGGAAATAAAAGTTAATGCCTAAATGAAGGACTTGAGTCTCCTAATATATGAGAATTTGCATAAATCCTGAGCTCCATGATCACCATCACCTGGATGGTTGGTATAATGTTAGATATTAAGAGAGTCAGAAGGCAAGTTTTGGTTCTTCACTTGTGTACTGCCTGCTGTACTTTGTACTCTTCTTCTTTTTTTTTTTTTCTTATCCAGAGGTGATTGATCAATTTGTTTGGTAATTAAAGTGAAGCTGTTCTAGTTTCAGCTCTCTTCTGAATCTACGTTTAGTTGTATTAAGATGCACTGCACTAACATAGCAACGCAGGATGCAAAAGGTCCTAATTTTGCACACATGGTTTCATTTTTGTGGATGAAGTCTGATGGTAGCTTTTTTACCACATTATGTATTTGTTCCTCATGTACTCAATTCATGTTAGACTTCTTATCTCTCTTGGGAAATTGGTAGATTGTGATTTGTACCTCTTTGCCTTCAGCGGCTAACTGTTAAGCCTCAAATGAAGGTATTATTTCAGAGAATGTCTGAATCTGGTAACATTTTTATAAAAACATGCAAAGAAGACACACAAGGGTATAGTTATTTTATGATATAGCTTGTAGACAAGAGTGACTTGTCAGAATAAATGGAGAAAAAAATAATGAGTAGACCGATAGGGGAATGCAAGAAAGGCATTGCCAACCATTTGTTTTAATTGTGAGGGTTAAAAATTTTTATGTATTTACAATAAGAATATGACTGTTTTTTCCCATTTTTTATTGGTACATTTTAAAAGAATATATGCAACTAAAAAGAAAATAAACTAAAACGAAACTAAAAGCTCCAGTTTACTTTGACTTTTCAGTAATTATATTTATGGCTCTTGTAATTGTTCCCTCTATTCATTGGTCTTTGCTACCTCTGTTCCTTAGAAAAGACTGCCAACACCCAGGCATCTTTGGCTGGGTTTTTCTCATAATGGCTCATTTCCTTTTAAAGGTATTAACAATTAGCTCCCAGTGTACCTAATTGCATCTTTGTTTGACTTGCCACCTCCCTTTGCTTACTGGACCAGAAGAGAAGTACATTACAGCTTGTATATAATGGCCAGGTTTTCTGCTTTAGGAGAAATTTAAAAGAAAGCAGACCTTTCATTAATGTGAAAGGAAAATAGACTACTCCCAGCATTGAGTACACTGAATGGATAAGTGCAGGGAGGTACAATAGGAAAACTGGACACTTCCCAAAGCCTCCCAAGTTTGCCCTTTGCCATGTTTCTGTATTATTTTAGATTGAAGTTATTCCCAGAATGTCAAATATACCCATATTCAAATGTAAGTACAAAAACATATCTTGAAGCCAAATAGAAAAAAAAAAATTGTTTGCCTTTCTCCATTGGTTCAAATAATTAGTGTGAAAATTAGCTATAAATTTTCAAATATAGTTATTCTATATTTTAAAATGTAATCCATGTATGTGTTTTTTTTTAAGGCTCTAGTAGGATAATTCCCTAGTTGATGTAGAATGGAAACTAAAACACTGACATCTTTACTTATTTCCAATTTAAATTGCATTTGGAAAAAAAAAAAGGGATATAGAGTTCTGCTTTGGTTGGCCTTGTTTTATTGCCATGGGAGTTTACTTTCATCTCAGTTCCCATAGATATGTGTGAGAAATTCTTTAGGGCCTGAAACAAGAGTATCTTCAGGGTTATATGATCTGACCTAATCAACCATGAGTGCTCTCATACTCTAAAAAAAAAATCCCTTTTAAAAGCTATTTAATGAAGGCCTTTCTCAATCATCTTCTCCTTCTTCCCTTGATTAGACATTGATGAGTGCAGCATCATTCCTGGGATATGTGAAACTGGCGAATGTTCCAACACCGTGGGAAGCTATTTTTGTGTTTGTCCACGTGGATATGTAACCTCAACAGACGGCTCCCGGTGCATCGGTAAGCCTCATCTTTTGAAGGCACAATACACTGCTTCTTTATAATGACAGAATAGCCCAAGCAGGTATGAAGATGGCAGTGATTATAAAACCAGTAGGGAAATGGCTGGAAGGGTTGTTTAAAGAAAATGATACCACTGTTGAGGGAGTGATAGACCAGGTACTCTTTGCAAAGATTTCAGTTTCAGAAACCATCTGGGTTTGTTTTATGTTGTCAAAGTCATTTTGGAAATAAAGAAAGAGTTCCTCAAGACATTGCTCTTGCTCAGCATTAGAGACACAAAGGCATGAGAAAGATTTTTTAAAAATCTGCTTTGTGAGACAGAATGTAGTAATTGAAGGTTCTTTTGTTGCTATGACTCATGAATGTAGTCAACATCTTATTTACTTAGAACTTGTTTATTCTAGTGAAAATAGTTACTGTCAAAAAAGAAATTGATGCCTTTAACTTTGTATTGAAGTTACTCAAATTAAAGCCAACTATATTTGTATGCTCTCCTTTGTTTAGAAAGATGAAACATGCTGTCACAGTCATGGTGTAGGTCATCAATTATTGAGCAAGGTTTAGACTTCTGTTTTATTATGAACACAGAGATTATGAATGTCCTTTGAAGCTTGATCATGATACAGTGAACTACCCTCACTCTTCTCTTGTTGAGCATTAAGCCTCGTCAATTCCAATTTTAAGCTGACTATTGCTAGAAAGAAAGGGAGAAAGATGCACAGTTCTCTTTACAGGCACTAAAGAATTCATGTAGTGCAGGAATTAGGGAAATTAATCAGGTATGCACAGAGTGGAGTTGCTTAGTCCACTAGATGGTGGCAGTCTGGGCAGTGACAATCTCCCACCGCAACCAGGCAGTTAGTGTGTCAGCAACTGTCAGGACCTCTATAGATCCTAATGATGCCCTAATAAGTCTAATGATGCCCAAGAGAATTGGGTGGATGAGATAGAAATACAGAGAGTCAAGGATGCAAGCTAGAAGTCTTAGGCCACCAATAAAAGGACTGTGACCTGAATTCATTTGATAAAATGTACCGATATGCCCTGCACTGTACTAGCTATGGCCATCTAACAGTGCACATGAGAGATGTAGATCCTGCCTCTAGAATGCCATATTGTCATGATAGATAATCGCAGAAGAGAGTAACAGCAGTAATAGAAGGAACAGTGGTAGTGGTAGTGATGAAAATAACAGCGGTCATTTATGATATTACACATACCATGTGTAAGGCACTGGGCATCTCCATTACCTCATAATCTCATGTCTGTGAGGCCTCAGGCAAGCCACTGACCTCTCTACACTTCAGTTTCTTCCAGTAAGTGTTCAATAAAATATTCCTTCTTCTTCTTCTTCTTCTTCTTCTTCTTAAGAAGAGAAGAAGGATATGCTTGCACTGGACCTACATATTATGTTATATAACCCTTCTACTCGCCCTGTGTGGTAAGTATAATTATTCCAGATTTGCAGATGAAGGCATTGAGGTTTAGAGAGGTCAAGTGACTTGTGCAATGTTACACAGCCAATAAATGGAGCCAGGATTCAAATCCCGATCTCTCGGAATCCAGCATCTGTGCTGCTATGACACTACACTGCTCCCTTATGCTACAGAACCCAAAAAAGGCCTAGGTCCTATTACTTACTGCACAGATAGCCAATTGTTGAGAAAATGAGGATTGCCAAGGAAGAAAGGAAATTTTAATATGAAAGACGTCAAAATGAGTGAATCAGCCCCAAATCCATCTCCCCAACTAACGGAGAGTACGGACTTTTTGCAGGGGCTTTTTAAAGAGGGGTTGTGTTGAAATTAACATGAGACTATGTGCATTGGAACAAGTTAGCAAGGGAAGGTTGAATCTAGAAGTCTGTCCACGGACCTTCAGAATCTCAACTCTTTTGTCTTGCAGAAATTCCGCCATTTCTGGGAAACAACTCCAAAAGTCAAGTAGTTAGTTAAAAGTTACAGGGTTCTGGTTATCAAGCCCTGCTTGCCTGATAATCTAAAACATGAGAAGGAGAGAATTATAAAAAAACATATAGGGGTCATTGAAACTTGTTCATAGAGCTGGTTACACTTACCCACTTTAAGGCTGTGGAGAGCCTGTGGCTAGATAGCAAGATCTCCAGCATGAGTGGTTCCTGCACCGTCATGCTAACAGTCTGCTTTAAGAAGTAGGATGTCCATTAGGAGCCTCCCTCTCATGTCTTTGAAAGAGAATTGTTTGTGTGGGGTTTTTTTTGTGGTATACATTTCCATTTATTTGTGTCTTCACTTTATTTCACCAATACTTTGTAGTTTTCAGTGTACAGATGTCTTAATAATTTTTATTTCAAAATTTATAGTTTTCAGTGTACAGATTTTTTAAATAATTTTTATTTCAAAATATTAAGGGATACAAATGTTCTTGTTACATGGATGAATTGTATAATGCTGATGTCAGGGCTTTTAGCTGCCTATCACCAGAATAGTGTACGTTGTATCCGATAGGTAAGTTTTTATCCCTCATCCCCCTCCCACTTTCCCCCCTTCTTAGTGTCCAATGTCCTTTACACCAGCAGTCCCCAACCTTTTTGGCACCAGGGACCAGCTTCATGGAAGGCAATTTTTCCACAGACTGGAGGAGGGTGGGGAGGCGGAGCTCAGGCGGTGGTGCCAGCGATGGGGAGCAGCTGTAAATACAGCTGAAGCTTCACTCGCTCGTCTGCCATTCACCTCCTGCTGTGCGGCCCCTGGTTCCTAAGATTGATGGAAGACAATTTTTCCACAGACGGGGGTGGGGGTGGGGGAGGCAGGGAGCAGAGAGGCACGGGGGGTGGGAGGAGGGTGCGGAGGCTAAGCTCAGGCAGTGATGCATGGCCCGGTTCATAACAGGCCACAGACTGGTACCAGGCCTAGCCAAGGTTGGGGACTGCAGCTTTACACCACTTTATGACCATATGTATGCATCATTTAGCTCCCACTTATTAGTGAGAACATGTGGTGTTTGTTTTTCCCTTTCTGAGATACTTCACTTAGGATGATGATCTTCAGTTCCCTCCAAGTTGCTGCAAATGACATTATTTCTTTCCTTTTTATGGCTGAGTAGTACTCCATGGTATATATATATACACCACATTTTCTCTGTCCACTCATGAATTGATGGGCACTTAGATTGATTCCACATCTTTGCAATTGTGAATTGTGCTGTGATAACCATTCAGGTACAGGTGTCTTTTTGATATAATGACTTCTTTTCCTTTGGATAGATAGTAGTGGGATTGCTGGGTTGATTGGTAGGTCTACTTTTAGTTCTCTTTTAGTTCTTTGATGAATTTCTATACTGTTTTTCATAGAGGTTGTACTAAGTTACAGTCTCACCACAGTGTATTTTTTATTTTGATATTTAATCATGGCCATTATGATTTTAAAAATTCTGATTTTTTAGTAATGGCCATTCTGATAGGGGTAAGGTGGTGTTTCACTGTGGTTTTAATTTGTATTTCCCTGATGATTAGTGATGTTGAAAATTTTTTCATGTGTCGATTGGCCATTTGTCTATCTTCTTTACAAGAAACTCTTCTCATGTCTTTTGCCCACTTCTTAATGGGATTATTAGGGGGTTTTCTTGCTGATTTGTTTGAGTTCTTTGTAGATTCTGGATATTAGCCCTTTGTCAGATGTAGTTTGTGAATATTTTCTGTGTAATGATACAGGTTGTCTATTTATTTTGTTGGTTATTTGAAACCCAAAAAGATCTCAAATAACTAAAGCAATCTTAACCAAAAAGAACAAAGCTAGAAGTGTCACACTACCTGATTTCAAATTATACTACAAGGCTATAGTAACTAAAACAGCATGTTACTGATATAAAGTTAAGACAGACCAGTTGAACAGAATAGAAAACCCATAAATAAAACCATATAGCTACGACCAACTGCTTTTTGACAAAGTAGACAAAAACATACACTGGAGAAAGGATGCCCTATTCAATAAATGGTGCTGGGAAAATTGGGTGGCTACATACAGAATAATGAAACAAGATCCCTGTCTCTCACCATATACAAATACTAACGCAAGATGGATTACAGACCTAAATGTAAGACTTGAAACCATAAAAATTCTGGAAGAAACTGTAGGAAAAATTCTTTTAGACATTGGCCGAGGCAAAGAATTTATGATTAAGATCCCAGAGGCAAATAGCAACCATAAAAATAAATAAATGGGACCTAATTAGATTTTTTATGTTCTTTTTCTTTGTCCATTTGCCATTTTATTTTTTTTCCTTTCTTTTTCTTTTTTTAATTTCAGAATATTATGGGGGTACAAAACTTTTGGTTATAAGATTTGCTTTTGTGCAGTTTGAGTCATAGTTGTATGTGTGCCCATCACCAAGATAGCATGCAGTGTACCCATTAGGTGTGAATTTACATGTCCCCTCCTCCTCCCTCCCACCTGCTTGGTTTCCGTTGAGTTTTACTACTATGTGTGCACATGGGTGTTGATCGATTAGTTCCGATTTAATAGTGAGTACATGAGGCATTTGTTTTTCCATTCTTGTGATACTTCGCTTAGAAGAATGGTCTCCAGTTGCAACGAGGTTGTTACAAAGGTATTAGTCCACCATTTTTTATGGCTGAGTAGTACTCTGTTGTATACATATACCACATTTTATTAATCCTCTCATGTATTGATGGTTACTTGGGTTTTTTTCGACATCTTTGCAATTGTGAATTGTGCTGCTATAAAGCGTCTTTTTTTCTTTGGGTAGATACCCAGTAGTGGGATTGCTGGATCAAATGGCAGTTCTACTTTTAGTTCTGTGAGATATATCCGTACTACTTTCCATAGAGGTCCCACTAGTTTGCAGTCCCACCAACAGTGTATAAGTGTTCCCTTCTGTACACATCCACACCAGCATCTGTTGTTTTGGCACTTTTTGATAAAAAGCCATTCTCGCTGGGGTTAAGTGATATCTCCTTGTGGTTTTGATTTGCATTTCCCTGGTGGTTAGAGACTTTGAGCATTTTTTCATATGTTTATTGGCCATTAGTCTATCTTCTTTTGAAAAGCTTCTGTTCATGTCTTTTGCTCACTTTTTTATGGGGTTGTTTAATTTTTTCTTGCTGATTTCTTTGAGTTCTTTGTAGATTCTGGTTATCAGCCCTTTATTGGATGTATAACATGCAAATGTATTCTCCTATTCTGTAGGTTATCTATTCACTGTATTGATTGTTTCCTTGGCTATACAGAAGCTTTTTTATTTAATAAAGTCCCATTTGTTAATTTTTGTTGTTGCTGTGATTGATTTTGGGGTTTTCTTTATAAATTCTTTGCCTAGGCCAATGTCTGTAAGAGTTTTTCCAACATTTTCTTCTAGAATTCTTATAGTTTCATGCCTTAGATTTAAAGTCTGTTATCCATCTTGAATTGATTTTTGTGAGTGGTGAGAGGTGCAGATCCTGTTTCAGTCTTCTACATGTGGCTATCCAATTTTTCCAGCACCATTTATTGGATGAGGATTCTTTTCCCCATTGTATGTTTTTGTCTGCTTTGTCAAAGATCAGATGGCAGTATGAGGGTGGTTTTATATCTGAGTTCTCTGTTCTGATCCATAGATCTATGTCTCTGCTTTTGTGCCAATACTATGCTGTCTTGGTTACTATGGCCTTGAAGTATAGCTTGAAGTCTGGTAAAGTGATGCCTCCTGATTTGTTCTTATTGCTTAAGGTTGCTTTGGCTATTTGGGGTGTTCTCTGGTTCCATATGAAGCAAAGAACTATTTTTCCTAGATCTGCAAAAAATGACATTGGTATTTTAAGGGGATTACATTGAATCTGTAGATCACTTTGGGTAGTACATACATTTTGACAATGTTGATTCTGCCAATCCATGAGCATGATATGATTTTCCATCCATTTATGTCCTCTGCAATTTCCTTCCTCAGTGTTTCATAGTTCTCCCTGTAGAGGTCTGTCACCTCCTTAGTTAAATATATTCCTATGTATTTTATTTTCTTTGTGGCTATTGTGAAAGGTATTATGTCTTTGATTTGATTCTGAGCTTGACTGTTGTTGGCGTATATGAATGCTATTGATCTGTGTACATTGATTTTGTAACCTGATACTTTGCTGAATTTGTTTATCAATTTCAGGAGTCTCTTGGCAGAATCTTTGGGGTTTTCTAGATATAATATCATATTGTCTGTGAAGAGTGATAGTTTGACCTCTTCTTTCCCCATCTGGATATCCTTGATTTCCTTCTCTTGTCTGATTGCTCTGGCTAGGACTTCCAGCTCCATTTTGAATAGCACTGGTGATAGTGGGCAACCTTGTCTTGTTCCCGTTCTAAGCAGAAATGCTTTCAATTATTCCCTGTTCAATGTGATGTTGGCTGTGGGTATATCATAGATGGCTTTTATAATTTTGAAGTAAGTTCCATCTATGCCTGTTTGATTAAGCATTCTTATTATAAAAGGGTGCTGGATTTTGTCAAATGTTTTTTCTGCATCTATTGAGAGGATCATGTGGTCTTTGTTGTTGCTTCTATTTATGTGGTGAATACATTTATAGGTTTGCATATGTTGAACCATCCTTACATCTCTGGTATGAAGTCCACTTGGTCATGGTGGATTATTTTTTTGGTGTGCAGCTGAATTCGGTTTGCTAGAATTTTATTGAGAATTTTTGCATCTATACTCATAAAGGATATTGGTGTATAATTTCCTTTTTTTGGTGTCCTTTCGGGGCTTTGGTATCAAGGTGATATTGGCTTCATATAATGAGTTGAGGAGGATTCCTTCCTTCTTGATAATAATTTATGCAGTATAGGTACCAGTTCTTCTTTGAAGTTCTGGTAAAATTTGGGTATGAAACCATCTGGTCCGGAACATATTTTTGTTAGAAGATGTTTTTATTGCTGCTTTAATTTCAATACTTGATATCAGTCTGTTCAGTTATTCTGTTTCTTCCTGATCGAGCCTACAGAGGCTGCGTGATTCCAAGAATTTGTCCATTTCCTCCATGTTTTCAAGTTTATATGCATAGATTTTTATAGTATTCCAGGATGATATTTTTATGTTTGTGGTATTAGTTGTAATATCTCCTTTTTCATTTCTGATTGAGCTTATTAGAGTCCTTTCTTTACTGCTTGTTGTTATTCCAGCAAGAGACCTTTCAATTTTGTTTGTCTTTTCAAAGAGCCAACTTTTTGTTTCATTAATCTTCTGTATAATTCTTTTGTTATTGATTTCATTTCGCTCTACTCTGATCTTGGTTATTTCTTTTCTTCTGCTGGGTTTGGGATTGGTTTGCTCTTCCTTTTCAAATTCCTTGAGATGATTCATTAAATCGTTGATTTGTGATCTTTTTGTCTCTTGGATATAGGCATTTAGGGCTATGAATTTTCCTCTCACGACTTCTTAGCTGTATCCCACAGATTTTGATAACTTGTGTCACCTTTATCATTTAGTTTGAAGAATCTTTTGATTTCCATCTTAATTTCCTCCTTGACCCAGCTATTATTCAGCAGTAGGTTGTTTAGTTTCCATGACATTGTGTGTAGATAAGTGTTTCTGTTGCAGTTGATTTCTAATTTTATTCCACTCTGTCTGAGAAGATACATGGTGTAATTTCTGTTTTTAAATTTGTTGAGACATGTTTTGTGGTCTAGGATATGATCAGTCTTAGAGAATGGTCCATGAGCTGATAAGAAGAATGTATATTTAGTGGTTTTTGGGAAGAAGATTCTATAGATGTCTGTTAGGCCCATTTGTTCTAGAGTTCTCTTTAAATCCATTGTTTGTTTATTTTCTGTTTGGAGGATCTGTTCCATTCTGTCAATGGGGTGTTGCAGCCTCAGACTATTCCAGTGCTGCTGTTTAACATTTTGTTTAGATCAAGTAGGATTTGCTTTATCACTCTGGGCACACCTGTGTTAGGTGTGTAAATATTTAGAATTGTTATGTCTTCTTGTTGAATGGTTCCCTTTACCATAATATAATGACCATCTTTGTCTTTCTTTACTTTTGTTGATTTGAAGTCAGTGTTTTCTGATATGAGAATGGCTATACCAGCTTTTGTTTGGTTTCCATTTGCATGGAATATTGTTTTCCATCCCTTCACCTTGAGTCTGAATGAGTCCTTGTGGATTAGATGTATTTCCTAGAGACAGCAGATACTTAGCTTGTATTTTTTAATCCATCTAGCCAGTCTATATCTCTTGAGTGGGGAGTTCAAGCCATTCACATTTATTGAAAGAATTGATAATTGAGGTGGATTTCTGTTCTTCCTGTTAAGTAGTACTTTATCGCTCTGTTTTACCTCTTGAGCCATTGTGGTATCTGGGGCTTGGCCTTTATCTTTTGGGTGATTTTACACTTGTGGGTGTCTATTGTGTTGATTCTTGTATAATGCAGTTCTGAGTACTTCTTGCAGGGCAGGTTTGGTCTTGACAAATTCCCTGAGTGTTTGCTTGTCTGAGAAGGTCTTTATTTCTTCCTCATGTAAGAAACTTTGTTTTGCAGAATACAGAATTCTAGGCTGGCTGTTATTCTGTTTTAGAAGAGTGAGAATGGGGCCCCAATCCCTTCTGGCTTGAAAGGTCACTTGAGAAGTTTGCAGTTAGTCTGATAGGTTTTCCTTTGTAAGTTACCTGTTTTTTTCACCTTGGTGCTCAAAGGAATACCTCTTTCATGTTTACTTTGGCAAGTCTAATGACTTTGTGTCGTGGTGATTGCCTCTTTGTGATGAATCTCCCAGGAGTCCTTTGAGCTTCTTGTATCTGGATACCTAGATTTCTAGTAAACCAGGGAAATTTTCCCCAGTTATTCCTTCAAATAGATTTTCTAACCCTTGTGTATATTCTTCTTCATGCTCAGGGATGCCTATGATTCTTATGTTTGGCCTCTTTACTTAATCCCACATTTCATATAAGCTTGGTTTATTCTTCTTATTTCTCTATTCTTTCTCTTCGACTGACTTGTTTAGCTCAAAGATGTTATCTTCAAGCTCTGACATTCTTTCTTGTGCCTGATTTAGCCTGTTCTTAAGGCTTTCCACTGTATTTTGTAATTCCTTGAATCAATTTTTCATATCCAGAAGTTCCGTTTGGTTTTTGTTCAATAATTTGATTTCTTTAGATAATTTTTCATTCATTTCCTGTGTTTTGTGACTTCTTTGTGTTCAGTTTCTATCTTGTCTTGTATTTCATTGAGCTTCCTTGAAATCCATATTGGAAATTCTTGATCTGTCATTTTAATCTTTTTGTTTATGTTGGTATCCATTGATAGGGAGTTATTGTTTTCTATTGGGGGTGTCCTTTAGCTTTGATTTTTCATATTTCCAGAGTTCTTTCACTGGTTCCTTCTCATCAGGCCTCTCAATCAGAAGCTGAGGGTGCTATGGCTGGTTTATGGTCCTGTCTCTGAGTCTTCAAAGATCGGTCCCTGACCATGCCAGGGAGAGAAATACTGGTCTTGAGCTGCATTGGGATGCTTTAGCAGGTTTGATGAACCTCTCAGGTTACACCACTGCAGTGGCTCTGCTCTCAGTGGCAGGCTTGGCCGGGTATGTACTCCCACTGCAGAGAAACAGTCTTCTCAGTACCAAGCACTCTCATGGTTGCTATGGGGTGGAGGAGAGGTTGTGGCTACAATCTGGCTTGAATCAAAATTACTTTCTGTGATGCCAAAAATGGAGGAGGTGCAGAGGAGCAGTGTCTAGGTGTAAGAAAGCAGGCTCTCTGGTCTCTCGTGGCACTCTCCTGGAGGGTGAGAGTTTTATGTCCTGATGCTTACTAGAGTCACCTACATGGGGGAGGGGAGCCCCCCTCACCCTTTCACTGGGCTCCAGCCTCTCTGAATATGGTCCACGCTGCTGTCCTCTCTTCTGTCTTCTTCCTCTTTCTTAGCTTTGTGGCTCTTCTTGGTGGGGTCCCCATATGCCTCTGCTTTCTCTCCCTGTGATCCACACCCAAGCTGCAATTGTTCTCCGCTCTCCTCAGTCCAACCTTCTACCCTTCAGCTGGGACAGTCGGACAAGCTATGTCTCTAGTCAGCCATCTTTGATTTTTTTACCTTCTTAATTAAATTTATTCCTTAGAATGATCATTTCAATAGATGCAGAGAAAGCATTTGACTAAATTCGGCATTAAAAATTCAACAAGTTAAATACAGAAGGATTTTACCTCAATACAAAAAAGACCATATATGAGAAGATTACAGTTAACCTCATAGTCAACAGTGAAAAATAGAAAGCTTTTCTAGGATCGGGAGCATGACAAGGATCCCCACTCTCACTGCTTCTGTTCAACATAATACTGGAAATCCTATCCAGAGCAATTAGGCAAGAAATAGAAATAAAAGACATCTAAATCAGAAAGTGAGAATTTAACCTGTCTCTCTTTAGAGATGGCATGGTAATATATATTAAAAAAAAATTTAAAGTCTATATGCACATACACACACACACATACAGAAACTTAGAACATAGAAACAGACACAGCAAAGTTTTAGGATACAAAATCAACCTGCAAAAATTAGTAGCATTCCTATACACTACAAACAACTCTCCAAAAAAGAAATTTAAAAATCCCATTTACAGTGGCATCAAAAATTGTTTGTGTTTTATACATGAATTCAGCAGATAAAAATCTTCCATTAGGTAAATCATTTTTGATGAAATATTAAGTCTGTAAAACTCAGAAATTAACTATTTTTAGGGTCACTGTTGCCAGTTAGATCACCACACAGTAAGTTGATTCATTCAATGCCACACTGCCATGCCTTTGCCCATGATACCCCCTCTGCCTGAATCGTCTTGATTTTCCCCTTCTATGCTCATTAAAACTCAACTCATCCTTTAAGTCCCAAGTTTGGTATGACTTTTCTTTATAGCCATTCCACCTAAACTACATTTTCTTCTTGGGCAAAATTAATTAGCCCTTGCCATAGTTTTCATTTCCTTCATTTTGGGGTTTACCACACTGTCACAGGGACTTGTGCTTTACTCACTGGCCAGACTATGAATTCCATTTAGGTCCTGCCTTATGCAGCTTCATGGACCCTGGGCCTTATGTAGTACATATCTTGCATGAAAGTTTGTGCTCAGTGAATCTTTTCTGAATGAATAGGAAAACTGACAGAGGGATGAATGAGATAATTTTGAGTGTAAGAACTTTGTGTTGGATATAACCACTTTGCATCGTTTGGCATCTTGTTGGACATGGTATTGTGGCACTGACATTATCCTGGAGCAAGCTTGAGCTCTGGAAAGCTAAGTCCTGTGCTCACCAGGAGTCCCATTCATTTCAGTACCAACATCCTGACCCCTAGGAACAGAGGAAAGTCTCAAAGGAGGGAAGAATGACTCTCCAAAATTACAAAACCAATGTTAAAATTAAGTAAGCAGTTTAAAATTTTTTTGAATAACTATGTTACATTTGGAATAAGTATGTGTTTTCCATGTACAAGAAAAAAAATAAACCTAACATTTTAATGTGTAAGAGATCTTTGACTTTGATTTTTTAAAATCTGAGTCTATATTTTCTTAGATTGAATTTATTTATGATTGAATTATATATGTCATAGATATTTCTGCTATTTACTTTGTAACCACATATATGCTAACAATAATGAGTTGGATGAACTCAAAGCTTTTTTTTTTTAGTATAAAACTGCATGTTATCTGCAGCTTTATTTTGAGAGTGGCATATGCTGAATGTTGCCCTAATTCCTTATTCTAGTTAACATTAATATCCTGAGTCTATGCTACATTATACAGTATCAGTGAACTTGATTGTTTTTCTTTTATGTGTAGGAAAACAGTTTCATATGGTAGGAGAGTTTAACTGGGCATTTCAATTATAAAATAGGATAATTTTCCCATTTCATTGTATGCTAAATATAAAAATCAAATTTCTGATTTAATTTTACCTAGTGTGTTTAATCAAGTTTTCAAATATCCAGGAACAAACTTTCTTTTTTTAACACAGAATGCTAACATATGTCAATTCTAAAAAAGAGTTAAAGCATACCTAATAACTTTTTTCTTAAAAGCCATTTTCAATAGCACTACTTAGTGAGCCTTATGTCATTTTGGAATTCACTGTTACTGTAATATCCATGGCATTATTAATACCTAATTTCCACATTGTAATATAGGCACAGAAGAATGACTAGAGCCAGCGATAAGTAAACAATACATTGACAAGCAGCAGTGAGCACATTCCATATGCAGGATAATGTGCCTGCTGCTATTGTGCACACAGAGGACCCTAACCAGGGGGAGTTAAAAGTGCCAGTCAATAGCAAGTTAAGTTCAGAAAGTTAGATTAAGCATTTAGAAATGCTTACAGCAATGTGATGGTGCCACAACATCCTAATGCATTTTCTTGAGCTTTCCAAACTTTTCGGTGCACAATATCGCCATGGAATATTCTTGGGGGAAAAAAACCTGAAAACATAATGTGTAAAAAGTATTATAGTAATAAAAAAAGAGAAAGTTTAAGTTGGTGATTAATTGCTAAATAATATTTAAGGTAATAGATGCCATCAGTCAAAAATAAAAACCTGATTATTATAGTTAAAATCATTAAGGAGATGAGCACTGGTATAGACCTCAAAAAATGGGTAGGAACTAGGTAGATGGGAGGCATAATGGTGTGCCACGCAATGAACATGGTGTGAGCAAGACAGTAAATGTTGAAAACATGTGCGTGAGCTCAGGAGGTAGTGAGGAGAACTTGTCTGGGAAAGAGGGCTGAGTCAGAGAATAGTTGAAAATAAAATACAAAGGATGAGTTGAGATTAAAATTTGGTTGCCAGGGTTACTAACTGCTGTGCTAAGGAGTTCCAGGTTGGTCTATAGGACATTGAGAGCCCATCCAGATTTTTGAATAGGACAGAAACAAAAATCAGTGGGGTTTAAAATAAATGAGGAAGATCTTCATACAATGACAGACAGTGATGGCCAGGATATGTTTTTTTTAAAAAGAGCAAGGTGCAGAATTGTTTATATATCATGCAACACTCTATGTGACGCTGGATGTTGATTACATATGCATGTGTGCATTTGCAACAAAACACTTGAAGAAGAACCCAAAACTCCTAAGAATATTTAAATAAAAGCTGGAGGGGAAGCCGGGAATGAAACAGTATATTGAACAGTGTTTTAGTTTTAACTTTGGAATCATGCTAAGGCTACTCTTGTAACGGGGTGGAACAGCGATACCAGTTTTAATTAAGAAATAGTCTCCTAGAAAGAGAAGGTTAAGACATGGGGAAAAAGCACTTCACTATTTTAAAGGAAGATGCAAATCTGGGAGCTACTGTCATTCTATTTCTTCATTCCTTCTAGTTCTAGTTACTCTTGAATAATGTAAACATGAGAGTGTTTTAGGAATAGTAAGAATCTGCAGAATTACTCAAGGGGAACCCAGGCATGAACCAGACCATGAAAGAGGCCAGGCACAGGCATCCAGTATCAGGAGATGAAGCCTGAGACAAAGGCTGCTATTTGTGGAATACCTACTATCACTAGTGTGCTGACCCAGGCTAACCTCATCGGTGTATTCTGGCTGAACCCTTCATTTTTTAATAAGCAAAGCTCATTCAACAGGAGATGTATTTATTTCATGGTACAATCCCCAACTTTTACCAAGTTTTCATCACATTGTATAATTAACCATTAGTTCTCTTAAATTAAGTTTAGACTGAATGTCAAGCCATGAAACAAACTCTGATAAGTGCACCATTATTTTGTTTCAAGATAGATTTATATTTTAATCAGAGGAGATGAATTGCTTCCTCTTTGTCAGCATGGCTGTAAATAAGACTCCTTATAAACCTTGTTCAGGAAATGTAGTGAGGGTGATAGGAAATGATTAAAGGAATAGACTTGTTTTCATTACTTATGACGTATCAGTCCTACAGTTAAACACATACCAAGCATTAGAGGGATTTTGTTTTTATAGCCTTTCATCTGCCTTTGTCCCTAATAATTCCCTGTTTCGAGAGATGGTGCGCCTGGACAACTCTTATTTCTGTCAGGTGCCCCTTTTTTATTCCAAATATTTTTTCACATGATACATTTTTTAACATAATGTCTTCTAAGGGCCATGAAATTTCATACACACAAAGGAAAGAGTTTAACTCCTAATCTCTGATTTGCTTTGAAATGTACCTTTTTGGAGACCTTAACTATGAGACATCACACCAGTCTGTATCTCATTCTGGTATGTTTTGGCTTCAAGGGATTGGATGTTGACTGCCTCCCTATTGTTGTTAGAAGAGACTAACTGTGGAATTTATGAAAAAAAATATGATTTACTTTCCAGTCCTCTCTTGCCGCCTCTCCACCCTCTCACCTATGACTCAGTTTCCTCCAGGATGTTTCCAAACTCTGTAGAACAGTGGGTATTAACTTTTTTTTAAATTTAAAGAGCCCTCTTTGACATCAAAAATGTTTTTCAGATCTCCACATGATGATAATTTAATATCGTTGAGAAAATAGATAATGAAAATGCTGCTGGGTATTTAGTAATAATTTTAAATGAATTTGGATAGTGGCATAATCAGAAATATGAATCATAGTAGTGACTATATATTGTGATGTTCAGTGTAAATATGGATTTTTGAACCCCTCCCAATATCATCATAGACTCCCAAAGTCGGGGACTGGCATAGAATGGATTCCTGATGAGTTATTTAGAAGTGTGTGGGGTTTTCTTGATTTCTTTTCTTACTGATTTCCAACTTTATTACGTACATTGTGGTCAGAGAATGTAGTGAGATCATACCAATCCTTGGAAATATCCTGATATAATATTTGCTTTATGGCTTAGCAAATGATTAATTTTTGTAAATCCTCCATGTGGACTTGAAAAGGAAGGATTTTCTCCAATTGGTGGATGCTACATTCTAGATATATCCATTAGGTCAAACTTGTTAACTGTACTGTTCAAATTTTCTCTGTACCTACAGGATTTTGTCTACTCTATCTATTACTGAAAGAGTTGTATAAATATCCCACTATAGTGGTATATTTCTCAGTTTCTCCATGTAGTTTTGTAAGTTTTTGTTTTATATAGTCTGATACTATGCTATAAAGTGATAATTATTTAAAAGTATCATATTTTCTGGGTGAATTGAACCTTTTCTATTATTTGTTGACTTCATAAAATTTTTTCTTTATTCTTGGTCTATTCCTAAATATTTTCTCTTGGTCTATTTTGTATCTCATTATTTTTTATCACATTTTGTGCATGGGAATGTAGGGTTTAAGTGTATACCTCTTGCATATTTTTCCTCTCAATCTTTGCACATCCTTATGTTTTAAATGTGTCTTTTTTAAACAACCTAAATTTGATTTTTTTAATTTTTGCACAGTCTGTAAATTTTTGTCTTTTCAGTTGAGATTTAAATCCATTTGTGTTTATCATAGTACTGATATATTTGTTTTTATTTCCACCATCTTCTTTGTGCTTCCTACTGATCTTGCTTTTTTGTACTTTTTCCCCTCATTTTCTTTTGGATTTATTCAAGCCCCCCGCCCCACATAGTCTATTCTTTTTCCTCTAATAGTTATACAGGTTATATAAAGAAGTTGTATACTTTATTTTTGTAGTTTTACTGGCTGTCCTAGATGTTTTAAGATGCATATGTAAACTAAAGTCTAAAATTAACCTGTATTTTTACTCACATCTAAACAATATTAAAATGAATAAACTTTGATCTTTCCCTCTGAACTTTTTAAAATTCAAGACTATTGCCACACTCTATATTTGACAAATTAAACATTACTGTTTAATATGTTAGTGCTTGTTTAGATTTACCCACATATTTAATAATAATATTTGCTCATCATTCCTTTGTGCATCTCAAACCTAATATGGAAATCCTTTTCCTTTTGCCTGAAGAACTTCTTCTGATATTTTCTTCAGTAAAAACCTTTTGGTAGAAAACTCTGTTTTTGTTTTCTTGAAAATGACCTTAACTTGCCCTTTGAAAACATGCTTTATCACAGTACAGAATTTTAGGTTGTCAGCTATTTTATCAGAGTGTACTGAGATACTATTCCATTGTGTTCTGGCATCCACTGGTGCTACTGAGATGTCAGCAATTGGTTTGTTTGTTTTTTTAAATACCATTCTTTAACTGGTAATCTCTCTTGCCTTTCCACCTATTTTTAAGATCTTTGCCTTTGTAGTTCTGCAGTTTCACAATGATATGGCTAGTTGTGGATTTCTTTTTATATATCCTACTTTGGATTTATTGGACTTCCTAGATCTGAGGTTGTCTTACAGCATTGCTAGAAGGTTCTAAGATAGTGTGTGCTGAATATTGCCTCTTTCCCGTTCTGCTTATTACTCTTTCCTATACTCTTCTTAGATAAAGTGTGTACATTAACTTTTCATTCTCGCCTTCATATTTCTTACCCTCTTTTTAACATTTCAATTTCTTTTTCTGTCTGAGCTACATTGAAGATAACATATTCATATATATTTATCAGCTCAATAATTCTCTTGTCATCTGTGTGCAATGCACTTGTTTAATATATTCATCAGATATTTTATTTCAATTATGATAGTTTTTGTTTATAGAAGTTCCACTGAGCTCTTTTAAGTCTGTTTTTTCATTGTTTACGGGCTTCCCCCCCCATTCATATCTTCAGGCTTCAGTTGCTTTAAACATATGACATACAATTTAGTCATTAATTTTTAATTATTAATAATTTTAAATAATTCGTAATTGTCACAATTGGTCTGACCATTTCGGTATTGGAAATATACTGTTTATTCAACTAATTTTTGTTCATTGAGTCTTGTTTCTTTGTGTGTTATTATTTATTTTCCTGTTAGCAACTCCTTTTTCTTGGAACTTTATCTATGGGAACCCTTTGAGACTTTCATTGATATTAAGTCCTCTATTTGTGTTGGCTTTTGTGAGTTGCTTGGAGTATCTCTGCCTAAGAACCTCTTTACATTATATTCTTCCTTTGAAGTTTTTCAGATGAAAAACCTAGTATGAATTGAGACATCAAAGCTGTTTATGTGAAGAAGAGCTTGCGGTTACAGATTCTTAGGAGAGATCTTTCTTTGTCCTCCATACAGCATCAAGGTAGAGACAGGCAAGTTTCTTAGTTGCCCCCCCTACATTACCGATATACTAAGATATAGCTCTTTGGAACCCCTACTTCATGAGGGAGTTTCCTATTATGTATTGGGAGGGTGTGGAACCTGGGTTTTTTATCTCTTATGCCCTGGGCCCTTTGACACTATGAGAGTTAAAATTCAGAGTCTCTAGAGTTTAACAGAAGCCTAAAGGTGAAGCTTAACTGCACACTTACCTCCTAAGATTCCCATTTTTACCTTATTTGTTAAAAATTTTATTTTTCCTTTCATGCCAGCTGGATGATGTATTTCTTTACCATTTTTTCATATTTTATCCAGGATATTTTGATTGGGAGGGACATTTAGGGTCACTAATCCACCATTCTGCAAGAAACAGAACATATTTTTTTTATTTCATTCTCCTACCAACCCTGTTCCTTAAGGAAGAAGAGTTAAATAGAGTTGCATAATCAAACAGTTAATATTTGGATGTAAACCTAGGTCTCCTGACTCGAGGCCATGATTGGTTTTTTTTTCAAACCTTATGCTACAGCCTCCTCCTTGTAGAATCCTTGAAGAGATAAATACACTCATCCTACCTTGTAGCATTGGTTGTGTTTTGTAACATTAATGGCTATTGTTAAGAGTTTGGGACTTTCTTAATTTACATCTTTTTCTTGGGGAGTGTAACTATTGAGTAAATCTAGGAATATGATACTTTGGGTTCCTAGAATGAATATTCCAGAAATTTTTTCTCTGGATCATTCTTAGGAGTAGAACCTACCTGTGAAATTTTTCCCAGTGACAGCCTGTCCGAGCCCAACTCTGAAGATTTTTAAGTGTCTGCAGTGCCTTTAAGTATACATGCATGCATTACATTTGCTCTTTTGTTTTTAGGCATACTGAGGCCTTTTTGGACAAATGGAAAGAGGTGTTCTGATTTTTACGTGGAGTATCTTAAAGCCAATTAGTTTATTTCATGATAGCTTAGAGGCAACCTGAGGCATACTGTGGACCATTTCAGAAAATAGTGTATTTATTTTAAACTCTGTATCCAGGGCTAAAAATTTTAACTTTACCTATTAAATGGAATTATTTGCAATTAATAGTTTCATCTTTGTTATTGATATGCAGCTCCTGATTGTTGTAGTACATCTTACAAAACTTCTTTGAAAGCATCTTGATAAAGGTTAACTCGGGTCACAATTTTTTCCTTTGGTTAGGATAAAGGCAATTTCAGTTATAAATCCACAGAATTTACAGATGAGATTGATATTTTATCCCTATGCAATTTTGTATTCTATTCAGTCTTTTGTAATCATCATAACTTGTCTTCTAACCTTCATCTGCTGTTTTGATCCGTTCTCTATCCTGCTGCCAGGCCTCTATTGCAGTCCTATTTGATTATGTCACTTGCTTACCCAAATCCTGCAGGGTAATGCAGACTCCTTACCATAGAAGTCCTGCCAAACTGAATGGTTACTTCTGAGTCCTCACCTTCCTTTACCTCACAATACCTAATTTGACATAATCAGTTGCCTCTAGTTCTTGAAAATGTCTCATCCAGCTTCATGGCTTAGAATAACATATAAACACTGACAACTTACAGATATACATTTTCAGCCTGATTATTCCTGCGTTCCAGGCTCATTTATTCAACATCCTCAATGTAACATGTTTTAAAGCAAGTCTTGTCTTGTGTCCTCTAATCCTATTTCTTCCCTAGTCATCCCCTTCTCAGCTGTATAAGTCAAAAACTTAGGAAATTTCCAATACTCTCTTCTTCTCGTACCCCACACCCAAGCAAGTTCCCGTTGGCTGTACCTTCAAAACATGTCTGCCATCTGCCTGCTTTTGTCTTCACTGCTGCCACCCTCATCAAAGCCACCATCGTCCCTCACTAGAATGCCTTCAGTGTCCTCTTCACTGGTCTTTCTGCTCTCACCACAGTCAGTTCTCGGAGCAGACAAAGAGATCTTCTTAAAAACGTAAACCGTTGTCTTTTCTTTCATTGTAACCATCCACAACTCTCATTAGACTCCACTCTAAATCCAAATAAAATCCCAAGTCCTTCCCTAAAGGCCTACAGGGCTATCCATGAGAGCCTTTGCTATCTCTGCAAGCTCGTGTTCACCCACTGTCCCTTTTGCATGCTCCTATCTAGTCACATTGGCCCCTTGTTCTTCACACACGTCAAAGCCCATTCTCTTTTTTCTCAAAAGCTGCTCTTTCCTCAGAAAGGCTCACGCTCTCATTTTAGTCAAGTCTCTCTTCAGACGTCACTGTCTCAAGCTGCTTCTGATCAACCTTTCTAGAATAGCACCTGTATCAGTCAGATAGTGCGGTGTAACAGACAACCACGAAATCTCATTGGCATACAACAGTACACTTCTCCAGGTTGGCTGGGGATTGGGATTGGGTGTTGGTTTCCTTCAAGATCCACATCTGTCTGAATTCAGCTTCTCACTGCAGGTTGCCCTCATAGCTGCTCCAGGGCTTTCATTTTTGTACTCCTGGGATATGTCATGGAATAGGTGCTTAATGCATGTTTGCTGACTAAATGAGTAAAGGAATGAATAAATGCGTAGAAGTTAAGAGAATAAAGGAATGAATAGATGTGATAGGGATTAAGTAAAGTAATTCGCTTCACCTACTCTCTTCTACTGTGTGAAATGATTGCTGAAAGAACCTGAGGTAATTCTGCCATATCTTCTATTTTATTTTTATATGTTTAGATCAGAGAACAGGCATGTGTTTCTCAGGCCTGGTGAATGGTCGCTGTGCACAAGAACTCCCAGGCAGAATGACGAAAATGCAATGCTGCTGTGAGCCCGGCCGCTGCTGGGGCGTCGGAACCATTCCTGAGGCCTGTCCTGTCAGAGGTTCGGGTGAGTGGCTAACTGCTAGTCTCCTCAGGATAGGCATTGTTAGGAAAACAGTAACAATAATGTAATTTGTTCTGCTCCTTAAAGCCAATCCATATTTGTATTCCATTTGTTTCTTCAATATTACTTGGGTGTTTTGGGGGGGTGGCATTGTTTATTTGAGGTAAGTTTTGATAATACTAAATTTAGTAATATCAGACAAATTTCTGAAAGCTGATTGACTTGTTTTTTGCAAGTATTTTTTAAAATTATGTTAAATATCAGTATTTAATTCAGTTTTTAAACCTTCTGAGCTTTCATTCCAGAGCTTGAATATCTTTGAATAACAAAGTTCTACCTTCATTTATGCTTTATTTCAGGAATACCCTCAGTTTATAGTGTCCCAATCCTTGAAGATATTTCTTCTCTTTTCTCATGACCTTGAAAATTAATAATACAAGGGTATGAGAGTACCTGTCATTCACTTTGCTCTATTAACTGCCATGTAAATGAGGCTATACTGGGAAATTACTTTAGGATGAATAAGAAAGTAGCTCCTCTTGTTATGTGTAATATGAATAGTAAAGCACAATTAATGTTTATCACATAAATATATTTTGATATATTATCATTTTCATATTGAATTAAAAATCATGAAAAATAATTAAATTTTTGAAATATGAAGATATATGCTAATGTATACTGTTATGGAGAAAAGATATCAAGGCACATTCTTCATTCTTTCAAAATCTTTAAGTCATAAAATACCAAAAAATATTAGTCAAAAAAAAAGTAGAGTTAATACCTAGTAAATAATTTTGGAACCTTATAGTTCCACTAATAGTGCATAATTAATAATTTTTATTTCTTTTGATATAGTGTCCTAATTCTATAAACAGTTATGAGATAAGGCAGTTGCTATATTCTTGCTTCTCTTCACTCAACTTTGGTACTTGGACAAATGAACAAATTTAAAAGCTTACTATATATCGTCTGCTATTAAAATCCACCTTAGAAAAAAATATTCGGGAGCCATATTAATACCTAATCCCTTAAAGAAAAGAAAAGAGATAGGAAAAATGTATAAGTGTAATACTGATGAGGATTCAAGTAAAACCAGATATACAAAATTAATTATCTAAAGCTTTAATTTTCATCCATTCAAGTAAATTTCTTGCATTCACAGTTATATCTGGAATTTTACGAGTTGCACTTTGGGGCATAAAATAAAAATGCACATATAACAGATTCTCTGTTTCTGCACCTCAGTTAAAATAATGTGACATATAGGTCTTAAATTTTTTCTGAAACATCCATACCTTTTCCCTCCTACTGCCAACATTGAAAACATTTATCAAGCTAGCAACCTACTTATTCATATTGTGTATTATAGGTAAGCTAAAATGATTTATTACAACACATTGATTGGTTTTATTATGCAGAAAGACATCCGTTTGTGTTTAAACATTCTTTTCTTCTAGAGGAATATCGCAGACTTTGCATGGATGGACTTCCAATGGGAGGAATTCCAGGGAGTGCTGGTTCCAGACCTGGAAGCACTGGGGGGAATGGCTTTGCCCCAAGTGGCAATGGCAACGGCTATGGCCCAGGAGGGACAGGCTTCATCCCCATCCCTGGAGGCAATGGTTTTTCTCCTGGCGTTGGGGGAGCCGGTGTGGGGGCCGGGGGACAGGGGCCCATCATCACTGGACTAAGTAAGTGGTCACTTTTCCTTTGGACTCCTTAGTTTTCTGCCTCAAGTGATATTGCAATATCTAATATATTTTTTATTTTTCGAAAGGGGTGTGTGTGCACGTGTGTGTGTGTGTGAAAACCTAGTTCAGGGTCTGAAATGAAGTAATACTCAATTTAGGAAAATGTAGTAGGAAAATATTATTTTTCTGTCCTGTAAATTTTCTGCTAAATTGGAGAAAAGAATGTGTGACCCAGGCTTTCTTTGAAAATACAAATGAGAGCCCTGCACTGCTCCAATCCAATTGGCGCCACCAAAAAAGGATGTTTTGGTTCCAGTGCATTTCATTTGGCCGCTTGCAGCTGCCCTATTCACGCACCCCTTGAATTATTTTCCAGAACCATTTCTCAACTGAGATAAACTGAATGTCTTGCTCTGTGCTGATGCAAATATTGTTATACACATATCTTTCCTTTCCTCACCCTTTTTTGTCAAATTGCTTAAGAAATCGAGAATCGTGGGCTTCAGACCAGAATTGGCGTTCATGTACTTGACATTTAAGTTCATTCTTTTCAAAACCACTTCTCTTGCTAATAATATTTAATAATGTCCCACAGTGTTATGTTTATTCTTTTTGGCATATTTCCTATTACTATATGTGAATATTCAGCTGAGTTACAAAAAAGAAATGGAAAGCACTCAAATGTACAGTAGAACATTCCTGAAATTGTAAAAAGACATCATTATGGGCAAAGTTTCCAGATGTGTAACTTAACGAATGCAAGTTACAACCATATGTCTCAAGAATATTTTTTAGGTCCTCTACATTAAAGTTTTAGTAAACTACAGAATAATGTGGGCTTCTGATATACACCTGATTAATTTCTATTAAATATCCCTTTTAAAAATCAATTCTGCGTGTTGTAATGATTAAATATTACTTGTGCTTTAATTTTCCTTAGCAATTCTGAACCAGACAATAGATATCTGTAAGCACCATGCTAATCTCTGTTTAAATGGACGCTGCATACCTACCGTTTCTAGCTACCGATGTGAATGCAACATGGGTTATAAGCAGGATGCAAATGGAGATTGTATAGGTAAGTTCATGATTCTTTAATAATCATTCTTAGTTTTGTAAATAGATGTTGGACTACAGGATCAAATTGGACAGAATATGATTTTTTTTTAAAAATCCTGAAGGAAAGCTAATTTCCAAGCTGTCTCTCCTGTGCGTGTGCTAGTGTGCTGCCCTTAAGCTAAGCTGAGCTAGACTTTTACTTCAAAAATTTCCCACCCCTTCAGGTCCTAAATATTGTGATTTCTATCTCTGATTCTCTCTTTCCTTCCTTCTTAGACTTTCCTACTCTTAATGTAAAGATTAAAAGGAATCTACATAACAATGAATATATTTTGAAAATGTTTTGTAGAGTCTGAATCTATTTTTAAAAGATGACAGGACACCAATGGGCTACTAAAATCTGATACTGTAGTGCAGTAGTTTTCAAATGTTTTGGTCTCAGACCCATTTGAACTCTCAAAAAGTATTGGTTATATCTATCAATAATTACCTTATTAGAAATTGAAGATGAAAATTTTTAAACATTTATGTATGATTTTAAAAATAACAATAGTAAAACCATTGCATGTTAACATAAGTAACATTTTTATGAAAAACTATGTTTTCTAAAACAAGAAGTATTGAAACAAAGGTCGTTATTTTGCATTTTTTAAAATCTCTTTAATGTCTGCCTCAATACAAGCCAACTGGATTCTCGTATCTGCCTCTGTATTTAAGCTGTTGCAATATGTTGTTTTGGTTGAAAAATACCATGAAAATCCATCCTCAAACAGATATGTAGTTGGAAAAGGGGAAGAACATCTCATGGGCTTTTCAGATAATTGTGGATATTTGTTGATACTGCACTAAAACTCAGCAAGTAGTAAATCTTAAAGTTTAATTGCAATATGGAATCTGAAACCATATCAATAAACTTTTTGTACTCTGTTACATTAAAGCCTATTGGGTATGTCTTGTGCTTTGAATGGATTCTGTAACATGCATTGGTCATTTGAAGTATGTTGGTTCACTGTGTCATGCAGATCTTTCCAAAGAAGATCTCACCATCTTGCTTCTCCTGTTTTCTGTCCCCAACCCCTGTCCTGTCCCCAGGCAATCACTGGTCAGTCACTATACATTAGTTTGCAATTTCTAGAATTTTATATAAATGAAATCATATTGTTACATACACCTTTAGGTCTGGCTTCTTTTACACAGCATAATTATGCTGTGATTCATCCATGTTGTACTGTGAATAAAAGATTTATTGCAAAAAAAAAAAAAAAAAGATTTATTGCTTTTTGTTGATGAATAGTATTTTATTGTATGTATATACCATAATTTATTTATATCTTCCCCTTTCGATGGGCATTTGTGTTGTTTCCAGTTTTTGGCTATTACAAATAAAGCTCCTGTCAGCATTCACGTACAATTCTTTGTAGGGACATCTTATTTTTCTTGTGTAAATACCTAGGTATGGAATGGCTGGATTATATGGTAGGAATACATTTGGTTTTTAAAGAAACTACCAAAATGTTTTCCAGAGTGTACTATTTTACATTTCCAGCAGAAGTGTATGAAAAAATCAGTTCCTTCACAACCCAGCAAATACTTAGTATGATCAGGTTTTTCAATTTTAGCCATTATAATAGGTACACAGCGGTTTCTCATTGTGACTTTAATTCACATTTCTCTAATAATTCACATTAAAGAGATGTTGATTATCTTTTCATGTGTTTATTTGCCATCAGACATTTCTTTGGTAAAGTGTCACTTAAATCTTGGTCCATTTTTATTGGATTTTTATCTTATTATTGAGTTTTGAGGGTTCTTTATATACTCTGGATATAAGTCTTTTATCAAATATGTGGTTTACAACTACTTTCTCCTAGTCTGTGGCTTGTCTTTTCCTCTTTTAACATATCTGTTGAAGTGCAGAACTTTTAAATTTTGATGAAGTTGTATTTATCAATTTATTGTTTTATGCTGTGCTTTTGATGTCATACCTAGGAAATCTTTGCCAACTCTAAGGTCACAAAAGTTTTCTCCAGTGTTTGCTTCTAGAAGTTCTCTAGTTTTAGGCCTTTGATCTATTTTGAGTTAGTTTTTTATATTGCATGGAATATGGATTAAAGTTTATTTTTTTGTAGTATGTAGACATCCATCACCATTTGTTGAAAAGATTGTCTCTATTGAATTTTGCACCTTTGTTGAAAGTCAGTTGTTCATATACATTGAATCTATTTCTGGACTCTGTATTCTACTCCATTGATCTATTTGTCTCTCTCTACATCAATACCACACTGTCAAGGTAACTATAGCTTCATAATGTTTTGAAATCAGGTAGTGTTAGTTCTCCAACTTTCTTCTTCTTTTTCAATGTTGTCTTGACTATTCTAGATCCTTTATATTTTCATATGACTGTTAGAATCAGTTTGTCAGTTTCCAGAATTAAAAAATAAAACCTGCTGCAATTTTGATTGGGACTGTGTTAAATTTATAGGTCAGTTTGAGGAGAATTTATATCTAATCATATTGCATTTTCCAACCCATGAACAAGATATATCTCTTCATTTATTTAGGTCTTCTTTAATTTCTCTCAGAAATATTTTGTAGCTTTCAGTGTATAGTTCTTTCTTGTCTTATGTCAGATTATCCCTAAATATTTCATTTTTTGATGTTACAAATGGTGTATTTTTTATTTCAATTTAACTCTTCCTTTCAAATATGAATATCTTCTATTTACTTTCTTGCATTATTGTTCTGGTTAGACCCTCCAGTAAGTGTTGAATAGAAGCAGTGAGATTGAATATCCTTGTCTTGTTTCTGATCTAAGAGGGAAAGTATTTAGTGTTTTTCTATTAAGCATAATGTCAGCTGTATGGTTTTTGAAGATGTCATTTATCAGGTAGAGCAAGTTTCCTATTCCTAGTCTGCTATAGATTTTATCTAGGATAGGTGGTGGATTCTGTCAAATGCTTTTTCCACTTCTATTTAGATGAGCATTTGGATTTTTTTTTTTAGCTTGTTAATGTGGTTAATTATTTGCATTTCTGGGGTAAGCTCTCTTGATCATGATGTATTATTCTTCTTATGATTGTTGGATTTGATTAGCTACAAATTTTTTTAGAATTTTTGCATCTGTGTTCATGAAAGATAATGCTGTGTAGTTTTCTTTATTTATTATGTATTTGTCTGGTTTTGATCTTACAGTAATGATGGCCTCATAAAATGAGTTGGAAATCGTTCCCATGATTTCAAATTTCTGGAAGAGTTTGTGCCGAATTGGTATTATTTCTGCCTTAAATGTTTGGTAGAATTCACCAGTGAAGCCACTTAGACATAGAGATAATTTTTGTGAGAAGTTTTTAACTACAAATTCAGTTTCTTAATAGGTATGGAGCTATTCAGGTTCTTTGTTTCTTCTTAAGTGAGCTTTCATGATTTGTGTCTTTCAAGGAATTTTCCATTTTGTCTAAGTTTTTTAATTCATTAACATGAAGTTGTTCAGAATATTTCTTCATTTTTTTAGTATTGATAGACTCTGTTGTGATATCACTTCAGATATTGGTAATTTTTGTCTTCTATCTTTTTATTTTCTTTCTGAGTCAGTCTGGCTAAAGGTTTATCAGTTTTATTGTTCTTCTCAGGTAACTAGCTTGATTTTCTCTATAGTTTTTCTGTTTTCTATTTCATTGATTTACACTCTGATTCTTATTTTTTGTCTTTTATTTACTTTGAGTTTCATTTGTTCTTTTTCTAATTTCTTTAGGTGAAAGCCAAGGTCATCAATTTGAGACCTTATTTTTTCCAATATCTGTTTTTAGGGCTATACATTTTCCCGTAGTATTTCTTTAGCTGCATCCTACAAATTTTGATAAGTTGTGTTTTAATTTTCATTTATTTCAAAATACTTTTCAAGTTCCTCCTTTTTTTGGTTGAACTGTGGGTTATTCAGAAATTTGTTTTTAGCTTGAGATATTTAGGGATTTTCCAGAAATCTTTCTGTTACCGATTTCTAATTTAATCTTATGTGGTCAAAGAACATAATTTGAATTACTTGAATCATTTTGCATGTTTTATGCCCAGAATGTGGTCAGTTGTGGTTCATGTTTCATTTTGTATTGTCTATTGCTGTTTTCAAGTTCACCTGTCTTTTCTTATTACTGAGAATAATCTGGCACTAAAGCCATCTGTTGTGTTTTTTCATCTTTAGAAGTTGATTTGGGGTCTTTTTTGTATATTCCATGTCTTTAATATTTTTAATCTTTCTCTAGCTTTTAAATGTATGGTATACAGTTATAATTGTTTCATACCTTTCTTTGTTAATGCTAACATCTTTGTCAGTTCTGGATGGTTTCAAATATTTGATTTATCTCCTCAATATAGATCTATTTTTCTGCTTCTTTGCATGCCTGTTAACCTTTCTATTGGACGCTATTAAGAATTTTACCTTGCTGAGCACTGGATATCTTTGTATTCCTATCAATATTCCTGAACTTTGTTCTGGGATACATTAAGTTACTTAGAAACAGTTTGATCCTTTCAGATCTTGATTTTAAGATTTGTTAGGTGGGACTGGAGTATTGTATAGTCCAGGTCCCATTATTCCCCACTAGTGAGGCCTGACCCTTCTGTGTACTCTCCCCAGGACCCTGTGAGGGTTTACAGTTGGCTGTTGGGAAGAGGCACTGTCTCTAGCCCTGTGTCATGGCCAGGCAATCCCACCTCTAATCCTTTTGTGTGATTTTTCTTCTGGCCTCTGGTTGTTTCCTCACATGCATGTGCTTATCTGTGTTCTGTTGAATGCTTGAGGAGGACTCGCGTGCAGTCTCCAAATTCTCTTTCTACGCGATTCTCTCCTCTCCAGTACTCTGTTTTACAAACATCAGGTGGCTTGTGTTTGGACTCTTGACTCTGTCTTCTCTACTAAAGGAGCTTGCTACATTCTGCCTGGGTTCCCACTGTCTGCACCATGGTGTGAAAACTCTCTCAAAGCCATAAGCTGAAATGTTAATGGTACTCACTGTATTTGTTTACCATCTCTTAGGGGTCTGTGTTCTTTGTTACCTGATGTCAAGTTTCTTGAAAACCATTATTTCATATACTTGGTCCATTTATTTGTATATTTCAGGAAGGAGGGCAAATCTGTCTTGGCTAAGACCAGAAGTCCTTCCTATTTTTTAAGTGTAAAGATTTTAGCATGAAAAAACTGGAAACAAAGAAGCCAGTTAGGAAATTTTTATAATAATCGCAGGCAAGAAATTATGACAACAGTGATATAGGATTGCAAACAACAGAATGATTGTACAAGTGTTTGGAAGGTTAATCAGTGGCATTGGATGACAGATTAGTCATGGGTAGTTAGAGAGCAGAAAACTACAATGATACCCAAGTTTCTGGTTGAGCAGAACTGCATATATGATGGTGACATTAACATGCTGAAGAAGGTACAGGTTGGGAGGAAATAGTTGTTGAGTCTCTTGGACAGGTTGAGTTTTCAGTGTCTAGGACATTTAATTATAGAGGCCTAATGCTAAGAGGAGTGTTCAGGGCTAGCATTACAGATTTAGGAGTCAACAACGTACAGGTAGCTATTAGAACCATGAGGGTGAATATTGTCACCCAGGCTGAACAACAGGAAAACTGAAAAGACAAAAGTAGTACTGTGGCTGGAATCCTGTGGAACAGCAACACTGAAGACCCTTACTCTAGGTCAGCATAGGTCCACCACCTTCTAGCTCATAGTGTTGGAGAGACAGCAAAATAATCTAGAAAGGGTTATGCCTCTGAAGCTATGCAAGGGCACACTTTCAGGAGAAAAGTAGTGCCAGGTGTTAAATGCAGTAGAAAAAATCAAATATAATGAGGGAAAAATATTTATTGGATGTGGTCATTAAGAGGATTTTGATTATCTTTCTAAGAGTGGCTTTAGGATGATGGCAATTGAGCCATTTTGAAGTAATTCTTTTATTCATTCATAATATTAGCAAATGATCATATATATGTTTCATTAACCAGTATAATTCTAAATACTAGATTTGGGTTCAGGTCTTCTGTTAAACAATATAGAAGAGGGGCCAGGTACAGAGAGTGTTAGTATCACAGTTTTTCCAAGTTAAATTAAAATGTCTAATGCACTAGGATTATAAAAGAAAATGTGAGCAAATATGATATTTTGGAAAACTAAATCGTTCTAAACTATGTGCAGGGCTGTAGGATCAGAGTAATTAAATAAGGTTTAGCAGTTTAGCTCAAATTTTGACCATACAACCCTAAAGAGTACTATTCATAGAACCTATATAAATAGTTCACCCGAGGGTTGTACAGTGTATAACCATATGCAGCAGCCCTGGCTTAGCTGATACAATTGATGCTTAAGTGATAGACCATTTGAGTCATGGTGTTATTTTTGGAATACCATGAAATGATGATATATTTATTCTTATAATATGACTTGAAAATGATTTTACTACCAAAAATGTGAATATATGTATACAATATATAAAATATCCCCTCTTGTATATATATATACAGTTACAATCTATGAAACTGAAATTTGATTGCCTATTTGTGTTTTTCTATTAATATTTGTCACCACAAGACACACTAACCAACAAGTAAACATTGGCCCCAAATTTAACCTTCTTTGTAAGTTAGCCAGAGACCACCATTTAATTTCATGTTAACACCCAGGTGTACTTTATTCTCACTTGTGAAACACCTCTACTCTGGGGGAGTGTATTTGTGAACCATTAGTATAAAGATGAACTACTTTAAGAATCAAAAGTTCTTTTTGTGTAGTCATGCTGCTACCCAACCTTTTCAACCAGGGTTCCCCTAGAGAACTGAACCCTATAGAAAATGATTTGAGTGACTTTTCTCAATTCTCCCTGGGCTGATGTAAAGTTAGTACCAGCCTAGAAGCATAAGAGATGGGTTAGTTACATACAGTGGATGTCTTAAGGCAGTGTGGTCCAGTTTTCCCAGGACCCAGGCGAGAAGGGGTGCTGCTGCTCTCTCTACCAACTCTGTCTAATGCAGCATTGGAATTGTATGTCTGCACAGTTAATGTGTTAATATAAATCTCACACATCTGTGTTTTGCCCAAACACTGTTACAATGGGTTCCCTTCTAGATGGACCTCGTCAATCAGCCTTGCCAAGTTAAAACCCTAGCAGCAGGTTATCGTTCTGACTATTGTAATTCATAGAGACATAGCTTAAGTATTGGAGCACATTTTCAGAAAATGAGTTTTTAATATTTTGAATCCATTATTCTTTCTAGCGTCAGCTTTTGATCAGTTTGTTTTAGAGTTTCTAAACCACAAATTGGGATATCAGAAAAAGTGAAGAGGATGTAAGTTAACTAATGTCGTAAATTGTAGGAGCCCGAGATAAGAGTGGTACCTTTCAATTGTGCCAGTGTTTTGAGTAATAACAAACTCCCATTGCTATTTGGGAACTTTTTTTTTTTTTGATACCTGATGGAACCGTATAACTTGAAAAGCAATAGCTGTATTAAAGCATCAAAGACAAGGAAAGTAGAATTGGGCCCATTTTGCTATTATGAGAATTACTTCTGAGGCCTGAAAACAGTTCTATTTACTCGTCATATTTTTCTCCTCTCCTTCTCTTGAGAAGTCTACTCTAAAATTAAATTTTGTGACTCTCAGCGTCTATATGAGTCCACTGCTATTAGCAGTGGTTTTAGCTTGCTTCAAATCATTCTATTTTGGAATAGTAAAACATAATTTCTGTTTCTGTTGGACTACAGGTAATCTTACAGTCCTTGCAAATCAAAAAAAAAAAGTCTTTTCTCAGTTAACATATAAAGTATTTTTCATGTGAAAGTACTCCTTAACCCTAATAGTATTTGAGTATTTAACCATTTTGATAATCAGCATTTTCTACAATTTCTTCATTTATATCAGCAGTTTAAATACCGTGAATTTTGCCTAAAAATACTCAGTCCCCAATGAAAACATAGAAATGAAAGTGTACAGACTGTAGTGTTTGAGTACTTTTGTTCCTGTAAATAAGACAAACGTGATCACTTGGAGGTAAACTGTGAGACTCAGAATAAAGAGGACACATGAAATTCCCATTTCAGAGGTGGCAGTGGTCATTTGTGATTAGTCTAAAACTTAAAATCTTACCATAATCCCAGAAAACAAACAAAAAATGAAGTTTTAAAGTAATATAGAATTGTAAAGTCACTAACGGTTTGCTGAGACTGTTCTCACTTCCAAAGAAGAAATAAGTGAACTGTTATATCTTCTCTGTGTGCCGAACCCTCGATGAGGTCTGCACTGGGCTAAGGAGACAGAAATGAATCAGGGCTGCAATGGCAAAATAACTGGCAGAGCTGTCATAGCAACGAGGAGCCTTGGGAGCAGGCTCTTAAGGGAAGAAAAGGGTCCTGAGCAGTGGCATGGCTTCCCACAAAGTTTACCTAAAGAGAGGGGGTGGGGTGCCTGATCTCTCATGTTCTTCAGTTGAACAGAGCTTTACGTTGAGGCTTCTATAAAGATGTAGCTCCAACTAATTCTTAATTGCAGCATTTCAGTAATGTACACACAGAGAATTTAAGTGATCTTCAACACTGCAAACTGAAGGTGATATTTTGTATTGGAAAGTCCATTAATTACACCTTATATGCTTGCTAATGCTCTCTCTTTTTTCTCATTTTGCTTCATTCCTTTGGCTCAGTAGAATTGATGTTATCAACCAAAAGTTTAAATGTAAGTGAGTCTTAATGGGCTGAAGGGTCTTTGGATGAATTGAAAAAGCATTTAATCCTGTTATTCTTTGTTGCTTTTATTTTATTCGTTATGAGGGGTTTTTCTTCTTTTCCTTTACCAGAAAGGGCTTAATTGCATTCATTCTAAGTGTTTACATAAATGAGTTGGTGAGTTTGATAGAATACAGTTCCTCTTTTAAGAACATCTGTGAAAGGAGTAATCTGTTTATTAAAATGCTAAACCTGTGAATTGATTTTATTGTTGTGCTCTCCAATTTAACTGAAATTGTATATGTTAATGGCTTCTATATGTATGTGAAATAGCAAATCATAATGCCCTCACCAGCTAGCTAGGTTTTTAATTTGCCAACATTCAATATAATTAGTGGGCATTGCTGAGAGAAGATGAATTAAATTTCTTATACTGGCATACATGATTTCTCTGGGAGTTAAGTGGTCCAGACTGCTCAGTCTGTTGTTTGGTTTTTCAGTCCTTGAATTCTGCAATGGGTTTGCATTTAATCAAGCTTTAGGAGACCTTGAATGAAAAGCAGTGACTTTCTCACATTTTGGATCCAAACTATTATTTGCATAAAACTTCATTTTATGCAAAAGATCCCTGTGCCAATTTCAAGATCCTAAAGAAACCTAAAGCTACTGAAAATAATAGGATTTGTTTTGCTTCCATTTTCTGCCCCCTATGTTTGTTACTTCAAAATATCATCCAAGCCTCAGTGCATATATGGTTGTATAGTTGTATATATAGCTGAGTTCACAAAAAAGTAATACCAAAGAAACTCCATAATCCATCAGTCTCTTTCTTTAAAACTAATAGCAGTGACAACATGTAATATAAATACGTATCTTCAAAAACCTTTCATTGTTCTTCTGACACTGTACTAAGCTGTTGAGAGGTTATTAATTTGCCCAGATTGCTATAGGTAGTAAGTGTTGCAGTCTATTGGAACTCATGGTTGTCTCTTTTCAGAGGCCATGTTTTTAATCATTGGGCATTATTCCAATTGAAAAATCCTTATTTCTTGATTAAAGCAAACTCCCATGTACTCTCTGATGGACAATATTTTTGTAAATCTTCAGACTGGCCTCTGTATGTATTTGAAGAAAGGAATTTTCATTCATTTATAAATACTCTGCTATTTAGACTATTACCACTGACTGGCCTTCTTTCAAATTTGGGAGGGCTAAATGTACTTTAAACAAACATTTCTACAAATGGAGTGAAGTCTATAATGGTTTCTTTTGCTGCTCACAGATGTTGATGAATGTACATCAAATCCCTGCACTAATGGAGATTGTGTTAACACACCTGGTTCCTATTATTGTAAATGTCATGCTGGATTCCAGAGGACTCCTACCAAGCAAGCATGCATTGGTGAGGCAGTGTGCTTTCACATATGAAAATGTTCCATGCAATATAGTGACCAAGGCTATTGAACTTTAAAGCAAAATTTTTAAAATAAGATATGGAATGAAATATGTGCTGTTACATTATTACAGATTTATTTTATGATATCCTTAGAGATGCTCCCTTTAAACATAAACACTGTTTGCATATAGATCCCAAGCAATGTGGTATCTGGCTTCACAAAAATTCAGTTTATCTTCCTTCCCTAGATCACAGCTTCCTTTCTCCAAGTAACATCAGTAATCTTCTTTGATTAACTGAGCATAAGATTTATAGTTGTTTTCAACTACGGTTTTCTTTGAACCACACATAGTCCAACACCAAATCATGCTTAGTCTGTATTCACAGTTTCATTGCTACACGCACCATTATCGTCCAAGCTTTCTACCTCTGTGCTGATTCATCTCAAAATACTTTCGCCAGATGACTCGGCTTGTCTTCTTTTTCATTTCCTATTCATCTACAGGTTGTTGTTCGAACCAACTTTCTCCAGCAGTTTTCATTATATTACTCTTAATCTAGAAATTCTGAAGTTATTTTACACTTCCCCAACATCTTTTTCTGACTTTACAATTGCTTCAACCACTGTGTCAAAAAACAGCTGCACCAGTAACTCCAACTGCACTACCCACCCTCTCTTAGGCTCACCGCATCCCCCCCTTTTTTCCTCTTTCTTTTCCTCTTCAGCTACTATAAGGGATGTAAAATTGCTGACACCCAGCTACCCAAGAGAAAAAGATAGTAAGAGATGGAAATTTTGCTAAAGAAGCAACATTATCTTGGATATTGCATGTAAAAATAAACTGGATATTTAAAGTTCCACTTACTATCTTACTGTTTTTAATCCATAAGTATTGTAAAAGAATAATGTTTGACCATCTGCTCTTCCTAGATATTGATGAGTGCATCCAGAATGGGGTTCTTTGTAAAAACGGTCGATGTGTGAACACAGATGGAAGTTTCCAGTGCATTTGCAATGCCGGCTTTGAATTAACTACAGATGGAAAAAACTGTGTTGGTATGGAAATTGCCTGCTCCCTTGCAAAAGATTTTTAAGGGATATATATTTTTACTTAGAACCATACATACTATTTCCATGAAAGCTCACATATCACATATGGGAGAGTTCTTCAGATAACAGGTAAAATATAAACACATTTAACATAAGACTATTAAAGCAAAGGGACAGATATTTTTGGACATGCTTTAACAATGAATAATTTACTGCTACTAAATATTTCCTTTGTGGTACATGTTTAATTGTACGTAGCAGTTATTCTTTGTGAATTCAAATAATTATTAGCCCCTACTGTATTTCAGATGTTGGGGTTACAAAACCAACAAGATAGATGGGGTCTTTCCCTCTGCTGCCCCCCCCAGGGAATATTAAAATGTTGGGCATATGTGGTAAACAAATATCTAAATTTGTGGTGATCTCCCGGTGATGTCTAGCAGTGTAGTAGATACCAATGCTCCACAGAAATACTGTATTTACACATTCTCTCATAAAAGAAATACTCACTAAAATCATATTACCTTTTTTGGTGCTCAAAATAAAACACTATTCATGGTTTATGTGGTTCTAACATCAGCTAATCACAAAATTTATTTAATTCTTTTCTTTTCTATCTCTTATACTAAAGGCCTTATCCATTCTCCATACTATTTTCTGTCATTCAGTTGGCATTCTTATTTTTTTTTTAAACTAAGATCCATGAGCACGTGGCTCATTTGTGTAGTAGAATTTGACTGAGAGCTGTTTGTGGGAAAAGAGGGAACTGGTTCCCTCAAGGGCAGTGGTCTAAGTCACTCTCTCCTCTTCTGCAGATCATGATGAATGTGCAACTACCAACATGTGTTTGAATGGAATGTGCATCAATGAGGATGGCAGCTTCAAGTGCATCTGCAAACCAGGATTTGTCTTGGCTCCAAATGGGCGTTACTGCACCGGTATGGATGGCTTTGAGATAGGAAAGTGACCATGATTGGAACCATCTTTTTTATATGAATGAATCATGCAAGAATTACTTCAGTTTCTTCATGTGCATTTCATATTATTCACATCTCTTGCTAATTCAGTAAGGCAGGTGTCTAAAGCTTCCTAGAAAAACACACACTGTGGTCTAGGAAACAGTAATATCTTTACAAAAATACTAATGGTATAGGAAAAAGTAAGGAAATGACATATTGGTTTTAGCAAGTCTTGAGAACAATGTAGACATAGTATCTCTCTCCTCCTTGGCTGAATGAAAAAGAGGGAAAAAAATCTTGAAAATTTTTCATTCTTACGTGTTTTTAGAACTAGATTTTCCACCGCTATTCATTGCTGGTTTAGCATTACATCTTTTCCATAAAGCTGATTTACAGATCATTTTCACCTGTATCATTATCTAAAAATCTTACATTGATTTAGTGAAGACATAACTTTAATATTCTTACTAAATATTCTTATTCTTTTGTTTATAAAGCCATTTTGAAGGCTAAGCTTTAGTGATGACCTTAGGAAGCAAAAGCTATGCCACTTGGAAATAAATGAGACTGTATTATGTTTATATTCACAATTGGAATTTTAGACAAAACTAACTCCATGAATGCTTTCTGCCTTCAATTGCACAAACTTATCTGAATACCAAATAAGACTCATAACCAATCCCTATAATTTTAATGAAATTCCACGGTCAGTAGAGAGAAAAAAATCGAGACTGATTTCTCATGTTTCTGAATAACAAATAGCTTTTTGACTATCCAAGAAAGAAGAGTACAAGATTAAATGGAAATACTGTAGCTCTGCTGATTGACCTCATGAGTAAGATGTCATCTCAAGGTTAGCTGACTTGAATTTGACACAGGATATGAGATTACCGTTATGCTCCAGTGTGTATCATTATGTTACAGTATGTAACTTGATTTCAGCATTTCTTAAGAAACTTAAATATACATATAAAGATGACTTAGATCTCACCAGTTTCTGCTTTCTGAAAATTATTTTTTATTAATTTCTTTATTACAAATGTTGCGCTTCATAAGTCTTGAAATGTTCATGAGTTGGCAGCTCTGTGTTTGAAGTCTGTTTCATCTTTTGGGGAGGTCATTTAATATTAAGTTACATTTGATAAGTTCAAGTGAATTAAAAATTAAAAGAGATACCTCAAATATTTTATTATTATGAAATGATCAAATTACTATCAAAATAACATTTACCTCTAGTTAGAGTTTTTTTTGGTGAAAAAATTGTAAAAGTTTGTCTTAGTTTCCTAAGAATTTGTTTCATTTAACTAATATGAATTAAATATTTAATATTAAACAGGATTGACAAATAAATAATGAAAAAGGAGTTTGTGAGGCTTTTTTTTTCTTAATAGATAAAGTAAAGCAACTTTCACTCAGTCAGTCTTTCTGAACATGTGTTTGAAAGAATTGCATTTATAAGTGTAAGATCAGTTATCATATTTGTGTTTTTCCACAAGTTATAAAGTTAAAAATGAAAAGTTGCAAGTATAGAGCAGTGACAACAAGTAAACTCTGTAATAAAGCTAAATTTACTCAGTAATGGCCTGGCTTCTGTCACCCTCTGGTCAGATGTTGATGAATGCCAGACCCCAGGAATCTGCATGAATGGTCACTGCATCAACAATGAAGGGTCCTTCCGCTGTGACTGTCCCCCAGGCCTGGCCGTGGGCATGGATGGACGCGTGTGTGTTGGTAAGTGAAACATTCTATAGTGAACCAACTGTCCAAAATGATCTTTTAAAAATGGACAGAGATATAGCCATACGATGGAATAATATTCAGCCATAAAAAGAATACATGCGAGAATGTGGATAAGCCTTGAAAACGTTATGCTAAGTGAAAGAAGCCAGTCACAAAAGGCCACATAGTATATGACTCCATTCCTATGAAATGTGCAGAACAGGCACATCTATCAGGACAATTCATGGTTGCTAAGGCAGAGAGCCTGGGGGTGTTAGGAGAATGGGGTAAAAGCTAAAAGATATTTTTGAGGTGATTAAAATGTTCTAAAATCAACTGTAGTGATGGCTGTACATACCTGCGAATATACTAAAAACTATTAAATAGCACACTTTAAATGGGTGAATTCTGTGGTATATAAATTATATCTTAATAAAGCTATTTTTTTAAAAAATGGACAGAGAGCCCTCTCCCCCAGATATTCCCCTTCAGAAGGCCCTGATGAGATGCAAGTCAAAAATGCTGGGGAAGAAAAAAATACTGTCCTTAAACCAGCATCCTTGGTAATACTAGGTAACTGAATTCTAAATACACTGGATTTAGATTTTGTAAATAATAACAAATAAGACATGAAACAGGGATTATAATTATATTTAAGTAAACTCTTGTTTTTACCCAAACAAAATGTAAAATGCAAATAACTTCTGCAGTAGAACTTGGACTTACATCAAAGCTAGAAATGTTTTTGGTTATTCCTCATCACCATGCAATTAATTGGAGAAGTAAGGCAAGAGTATGAGAAAGAATATATATTTTATTCTAAGCCATTCAGATTCCTCTTGGATACTTTGTCAAATGGATTTCATGAAAATCAATCAGAATCACCAGGCATCAGCTTTGAAGAGGCAGGCAAAACAGAAATGTTACTGGCATTTTAGAACCCGAACAATGTGATCTAATGACAAGGATAGCAGAGTAAGTTGTAAAATTTAATGCAGTTAATTAATGCATCTTTCTCTCCAAAAAGCTTCCGTGCTAGAGTTAATTAGCTTTTGTTCACCCTCTGTTTTTTAGGTTGTATAGTAAAACATAGAAGTAGTTGGTGGTTTAAAAGTGTATTTGAGAGAAATGAAATTCGTAAACACAGTTGTTAATACTTACTCTTACCTATGAGAATCAAAACATTTGGATTCCAAAAGGAAAAAAAAAATGAAGAATCAGCAGATGGAAATAATCTATTCACTTAAATTCATCCACTCTATCCAATATAGGATTTATTTCACCCTGCAAGGTTGTCAACACTTTGTGCAGGGATATTTCAAATACAGCAACTAGAAGAATGTAGCTTCTTCCTGCTTACAGAGCCAAAATACTTTCAGTTACTTTAATACACTTGGTTGCTTTTTTCCTTTACCTAAATGATTCCGTTGAAATGTACGGTGAGTACAAAGCCAATTTTTGAGGGAGAAATTATTTTTCTGGTGTTTGCAGATGTTTAAAGCCAACTTCTTCCTTGTGGGCAATTTTGTGGGTCCTTCAGAGGCATTCAGCTGCCCTGCCTGAGACGTAGACCTCACGTTTTCCTCCTGGGCGCCACTCCTCGCCCAACCTCTGACCATCCAGCAATCCTCTTCACACAGACTTTCTCTGATGGTGTCTCATCACCCCTCCACGTGGTCATCTTGGAACCCCCTCTTAATGTGATGCAGTTTCAGTCCATAGGACACAGCCACCCTTTGTCCTGTCAAGTGCAGGAATAGAGGTTAATCCCACCCCCACCGCTGCTCTGCTCCTTTGCTCCCACAGTAGGAATAGCAGCCACTGGTCTTTGCTTGTTAAGCATCCCAGGCAGGAGTGGCACAAGGCTCTTTGGGTGCTCCCCATCAGGCTGTATTCTCTTAATCAGATGCGAAGAGAGAAGCCCTCCCAATTCAACCCAGCTCTTGCCAAAAAAAATCCTCCTCAAAAAAATCCTCTCTTAATCACCACTCTCTTAAACTATTTATATCCTCAGTGTTGGGAAGGGTTTAAGCATCAGGTAACTAATTTTCTGATATTTGCTTTCTTTAGGTTGGGGTCTCAAAATTCACCTTGTTATTTGATATTTATAGGATTTCACCTTATATTTCCTTTTTAGCATCCTGTTACGTTAGTTTAAGAACATTTCAGCATCTTTATGAACATTTCTGCCAGTTAAAGGTTAATTTTCTTTTCTTCATCCCAGTTCTGCTACTTACTAGCTGTGAGGCCTTGGGCAAGATACATTGCATCTGTCTGTGTGCCTCCTTTGTTCTTTAGCTGTTCTTAGAATTAAGTAAGTTAATATTAGATACTTTATTTGTATAAAGCTTTGAACAGTGTCTGGTACACAGCAAATACTCAATAAGTTAACTAACACTGTTATTATTGTTTTATTAAATTAGAATAGTGGCATCATATCTTAATAGTTGCTGCTTTAAGTAATAAAGAAAAATTGATACTAAAGAAGGAATAAAATAAAATTAGCATTTTGCATCCATACATATTTTACCAGTGGTGTATAGAATCTACTAATTACTTGAGAAAGTCCTAAAACAATCCCATTTTTTTAAAAAAGAAAAGGCATACAGAAATCTGATAACATACGCAAAAGAAATAGCTTAGCATTTAGGTCCAGTCCCCCACCAAAGCATTCACGTAAACACATTGTAATGGTGCTACGATATTGGCCCTCGTATCCTATCCACCTGTGAACACTGGCATAATTACATCTGAATGGTGTTATATGAACTAGGTTTCCAGTCTGAGGTCTTTGAACAGGAGAAAGTCAACTGTCCTCACTAAAGATAGAAGAGGGAAATAAGGTAGCCACCATTTTTTTGAGTATTTCCTGTGTGTCCTAGGCACTGTGCTTAATGCTTAACAAATAGACTTTCATTTACTGTATAAACTTTATCCTATTTAATGGATAATGAAGGTGGTATGTATTTATGTAAGATCATCCCATGAGGATCTGATCCTAGGACAACTGATGTCCCTAAAACCCATACATAGATTATATTACTTTCTCTTTCATGGAACTTCTGGTGTTGGGTACTCTAAATAGATTAGTTAACCTGAAATACAAATCAGCATGTAATGTGTCTCACTCTTCCAGTGAGTTCCGTAGGCCTTTTATCTACATGCTTCTAAAAATTGGTCATGGCATATGTTCTTAATATGAAAACAGAAATAACTTTGACCATTCTTCTGTGCCTTCTGATATAATTGTTAATGTCCAAAGAACTCACAAAAATCATACTGGAAATCATGAACTATGTTGTATTTGTGCAAATTTGTCTTTGCATCAAGCCCTGTGATTGTGTGTAATGCAGAGCAAACTCTTGCAAACTCAGCCACAGCAGAAGCAGAAAAGGTCTCCTAGTTGACTCCTCAGAGGTGGGGGCGGTGAATCCCATGGCCTTCTTCCATTTGAGCACACACATATCTCATTTTTTAATGCGACCATATATCACATTCTTTTAATCAGAAACACCCCAGACTATAAGAAATCATTAGATGACTCATTTTGCATAACAAGCAGATAAAATTATTTCCAACAAATTGTGAATAATAATAGGGGTTATCTCTGATGAAATTACCATGTCTGTATACTGCTTAAACATTGTTCTGCTTCGCTGGCCTTTATGATGATCTGAGTTTTTTTATAGTTCACCATTTACTGTCTCATAAAGTTGTAGTATATTTCATGAGAATTGAGAGTGGGAAAACTAAGTAGGATATGCTTCTTTGGGATGTAGCATGACATAGTGGAAAGGGGAAGAATTTTGGAAGTCACACAAGCCTTGTCTGAATCCCAGCTCAGGCGCTGGATATTCAAGGACTTGAAGATACTTACGTAGCTCTATAGATAGCTCATCTTCCTCATCTATAAAATGTGGATAATGACCACTATCCTCATTGACCTGACTGTTCAATGAGATAATAATGTCTGTAAAGCAACTAGCACAATGCCAAGGACACATAGTGGTAGTTATTATTTTTATAACTGGATTTATTGAGCATCTGAGATTAAGAGTCGTAAGCCGTATCCTGGGGATTGAAAGGAAAGGGGTCCTAACTCAGAAAGTGGAAGTAAGAAATCTCATGCCCAGGCAGTGTCAGCCCCAGGTAGCTTAACTTCATTGCATTTCATTGTTCATGAGAACTTCCAAAATAGAAATAATAAGAAGTGTCCTTTTGAGTGTAGCATAGCCAGTGATTAGATAGAGCTCAAAGCTTTGTTTATAACTGTGGAAACTTCCTTGGTTCAATGACAGGCCTGTGAGGAGGGTGAGTGGGAGACTGAATACCTGCGTAGCTCATAGAACTTCTTGGAGAAAAAAAAAAGTTGGTGATACGCATTCGTTCCTTCCCTCACTTCACAAACATTTGCTGGTTTTCTAACACGTTAGTTGTGAAAGGTGCAAAATAAAAGTGGCAGGTGCCCTCTAGAAGCTTCCAATCTAGTGGCCACTTAGGTTAAAAGAAGCCTTCAGTTTTGAAATCTCTTTGTCTCTATAGCTATCTCAAGTCATCGTTCTTCTGTCTCCTTTAGATACTCACATGCGCAGTACCTGCTATGGTGGAATCAAGAAGGGAGTGTGTGTGCGTCCTTTCCCCGGAGCAGTGACCAAGTCCGAATGCTGCTGTGCCAATCCAGACTATGGTTTTGGAGAGCCCTGCCAGCCATGCCCTGCTAAAAATTCAGGTAGTTCAGTGTGCCATTCTCACACCTGATAAAGAATCTAGTAATACAACATTAGATATTTGGCCAAAGATTACATCAGCTCTGAAGCTTTTTGCCATTATTTTTAATGGAAGAAAAGAAATACAATTCTATATTGACATGTGAGGTATATAATAAGGAGATTTGGCTTGTGTTTACGTATGATCTCTAGGCAGAGAGAGAACACATGATGAATAGAAAAATGTATTTGCTGATATAGTCGTGATTGTTATACCAGATTTTTTTACTTGAATACGTTAGCTTCAAGTTCCTTGATCTCTGATGTCATTGTGAAGATAAATAGCATAAAATTTACTTGCCACTTTCAAGGTTATAAATACCTGACGACCTGATTTTATTTTTTAAATCTTGACACCGAATGGTCTCAGGCTGTAGTCTATCAGTAGTTCCAGACTCTCAGGTTGATAAGATTGACTCTTGTTTATTCATACTTTGACTAAACCTGTTTTGAATACATTTAAGTACAGTAGGGATCCATAAACAAACACAATCTCTGTTTTTCCTTAAAGTTGAGAATAGTTGAGAATACAGGCAGGCAAACATACAAATTACAGTTTACTAAGATTAGTGCCTTAAAAGGGACTTAAACAAAGAACTGGGAGGGCACAAAGGAAGGAGCGGTTAGTAGCCCCGGGGGCAGCTGGGAAAGACCTCACAGAGGGGGCATGTTTAGTTTAGTCTTGAATAAAAGAAACAAGAACTTTCCACAAGGAAGATGGAGAAAGTCATTCCTGCAAAGGAAATGGCTTGTAATCCCCTTGAAAATCCTAAATGGATTCTTCAAACCTGGAAAAAATGGTTTGATGCATCTAGAAGAATTACTGAGTATGACTTTTTTTTTTAAAAGAAAGGTAATGAAGGGAATCTTGCACTAAAATATACTTAAACTGAATTATGTATATTGTGAAAGAAGTACAAAAATTGGTATAGGACTAGAAGAAAAGGTAAGTGAACTGATAAAATGGATCTAAAAACAGACCTGGATATAAATAGGAATGTGGGATATAATAAAGACAGCATTTTAGAACAGTGAAGAAAAAAATGATCCAAGTAATGAATATTGATGACTTTTGGAAATAAAATACGAAGTTATGTCTCTACATTAAAATAATTTTCATATGGAATATATAAAATTTCTGTTATTTTATAATGGTAAAGGACTTTCAAAGCAGGCACCAAAGACTAAAATACACATGTAAACTGGAAAAATATTTTCATTTATCATTCCTTAATCTTTATGGCATTTACATTAATCACTAAGGAAAGTTGAAATCCTCTATAAACAAAAGTGCAATGTACACAAACAGGATTTCACAAAGTAGAAATGCAAATGGAAGATTGTCATATAAAAAGATACCCACTCTCTCTAAAATTTAAAAAAAAATTAAAATAAGGTGCCATTTTTGTTTATCAGATTGGTGAAGTCTATAGGATTGATTTTTCCCAGGTATAGTGAGGGTATACAAAAAATGGATACTCTCTTATAGTGCTGATGGAAGGGTAATCTGAAGCGTTTAAGGAGGTGAGGATTATCAAAAGCCTTGAAAGGGGCATAAACTTTGAGTAGTTTTACTTCTAAGAGATTATTCTAGTGATATAATTGAACTTCATATTATTTATGACAGTTGCTAAAAGTTGGAGGAACCTAATTTCTTCAGTAAAAAATTGATTGAATAAATGTGGTACTTCCACACATTGAGAAAAAAATATTAAATAGTCTATTAAATGGACATCGACATGACGTATCTGTGATAGAGTACCTGAGAGCCACACCTGCTTCCCCACTTTCAACTTCTATGACCGTGGGCAAGTTACTGCACTTCTCTGTGTTCCAATTTTCTCAGTTGTAAAAGAGAGAAAATAATCGTATCTAGTTTGTGTTATTAGGAAGATTAAACAGTTAGATGTAAAACGCTAGAACAAGTCCAGGCACGCAGTAAGTACCATAACATAAATTTTGGCTGTTATTATTTTATTATTGAGAGAAAAAAAACAAAGGTAAAAAGCAACTTCTATAATACAATTCACTTTTTTTTGAAGTTTCCATATATAAAAAATGTTGATAACATTTATCAATAAATTAATGATATTCAGGATGATGATTACAAGCGATTTTTAGTTACTTTTTAATGCTTATGTGTGATTTCAGAATTCTTATAATAATTATGTGCTAGAAAATGGTAATTTTTTCATTTTAAAAACTAATGCACATAATTCTTCCAAATAATAGTTCTGGAGTTATGTGACTTGTATATGGAACAAGTATAGTTCAGTGTTTTTAATTTTTCTCTTTACTTTTATCATACAGCTGAATTCCATGGCCTTTGTAGTAGTGGAGTAGGTATCACTGTGGATGGAAGAGGTAACTTTATTAAATTCTCAATCTTATAATAATTATATGATATACTTGTATAGCTTTATATAGAATATTAATATGATTATATTTAATATGAAAATATACTAATATAAAATAAGGTAAATTATCTTCTAGAATAATGGTTATAAGCTAGATGATATTAAGTATATAGATGTTCATTTTTCATCTTGAATAAATTATGTGTTAAATGTGCATTGTTAAAAATGTCATTAACAAACTACTACCAGGCAAATTGTGGGTTTGCAGAGTTAAACACTTCATATGTTGAATAAGCTTTATTAGACCTGCATTTATCAACAAACAATAAAATGTCTGGGATCATTAAACTTTCAATATTTAATGCAGATATCAATGAATGTGCTGTGGATCCTGATATTGCCTATGAAGAGGCTAGAGCTGGTGTTTAGGTTAAAAAAAAAAAAAGGGAGCCAATTTTAAGAGAAAATATTAAATAATGATAATATTATAAAATGTTTCTATCCAACTAAATAAGTAAGATTCATTAAAGTTCTCTTATTTTAAATTTAGTATTATGGTTAACAAAATTCCAGTATGGAGTCTTGAACATTTAAGTACATATGTGTTTATAATTTTCAAGTCATTTTGTATTTTAATATACATATAGATTCATCTGTATTTTAAATAAAACTGTAAGGTGCTGTTAATCTTCACTTTACATATATATTCTTCTGCTTTTGTGTTTGAGAAGGCTTTAGACAAATTGTAGATTAGTTGTCAATAATGTTGAATCTTTACAATGAATATTCAAAACCAGAGTAAAGAGTAAACTTTTACAAGGATGTTTTTCCAGAGTATAAAATGAAAGGTATTTCTGGAGTATTTAAAAAGGTCTTTTAAATTCTTGAAAACAAAAGCATCAAAATTCAAGCATAGTAGCACAGCCACTGTGGAAAACAGTACAGAGACTTCTCAAAACACTAAAAATAGAATTACCATTCAGTCCAGCAATCCCACTACTGGGTATCTATCTACTGAAAAGAAAACAAATCAATATATCAAAGTAATAATTGCACGTGCATGTTTATTGCGGCACTATTCACAATAGAAAAGATACGGAATCAACCTTAGTGTTCATCATTGGATAAAGGAACAAAGAAATTGTGGTATATATACACAATGGAATACTGTTCAGCCATAAAAAAGAATGAAATCATGTCATTTGCAGCAACGTGGATGGAACTGGTGGTCATTATGTTAAATGAAATAAGCCTTGCACGAAAAGACAAATAAGGCATGTTCTCACTTACATGTAGGAGCTAAAAATTTGATCACATGGAGGCAGAGAGTGGAGAGATAGTTAATAGAGACTGGGAAAGGTGAGCGGGGGGAGGGGGCAAGATGAAGAGAAGTGGGTTAAAGGGCGGAAACATGAGGTAAGATAGAAGGAATAAATTCAATGTTTAATAGCAGAGTAGGGTGACATTACTTAACAAAAATGTGTTGTATTCAGGTGATGAACTTCCTAAATACCCTGACCTGATCACTGTGCATTGTATACATATAACAAAATTTCACATGTACCCCATAAATTTGTACAAATAAAAAAATAAACTTTATATAAATGCAATAAAAAAATTTGAACATAGTAACCAAAATTTGATTTTGGGCTTACTCTTTTTTTAGTCCTTGTCAATATGGCCTCCCTGTTAGAGATTACTTGGTTATTCATACAAGCACATCAGTCCACAAATCCACCCACTGCCCATGGGTGACAGAGGATAGTCATGTTCATGGCTTGTTGTAAAACATCAGGTTCTGAAGCATCCATGTTTAAAGTATCCTCTTCATTAATTTCAGCTTATCAGCAATGATAGACACTTACTAAGTATCGTATTACTTAGTTGACTGCAAAAAAAATGATAATAAAGTAGAAATATTCTGTGCCTTCAGGGACCATAAAATTATATAGGCCACCCTAATAAATCTCTGCCTTTTAATTAGATAGTTACAATACTATCAAGTTGAATTTTCCTTTGGATTTTGAGCCAGGAGCCTATAAATTTTCTTTATTAATTTTGTCATAAATACAGGCATATTACATGGTTTAATTATTTGAATTTCTGCCAGCTCCTTTCATTTTTCTTTTGATTTACTAGTGAAGTATCCACTATCTCTCAATTTTATTCTCTTACTTCTTATTTTCATTTCCTTTTTGCTTCTGAAGGGCAGGCAAATTGTGGGTTTGCAGAGTTAAACACTTCATATGTTGAATAAGCTTTATTAGACCTGCGTTTATCAACAAACAATAAAATGTCTGGGATCATTAAACTTTCAATATTTAATGCAGATATCAATGAATGTGCTTTGGATCCTGATATATGTGCCAACGGAATTTGTGAAAACTTACGTGGTAGTTACCGTTGTAATTGCAACAGTGGCTATGAGCCAGATGCCTCTGGAAGAAACTGTATTGGTAAGTTATTTGTTATATGTATTCAAGAGCCGTTCATGTAGTTTAATCCCCTGGATTAGAAAAGTGAAAATACAAATAAATGACTAAAACTGGAGATTTTACAGTTTTCTCTTGTTTCCTTCATAATAGTACACATTGATATAAAAAATATCAGAATCAAACAAATTTTGTTGCATAGTAACAAACTTCTTAGTGGTACTACTTAGTATTAAAATATCCTTTTCCCAAAATGAATGAACACATACTCAGTTATTAGCCTATTGTTTTCCTGCATATATCCTAATCCTCTAATTTTTCACTAGGAAATTGACTTCAAAAATTAACAGGGCAGTATGGATAATAGTAAGTCAAGAAAATAAAGTATTACAGGTTGCAAGAAGTTTGACTTTATAAAGAAACAACCAGTTACTACAACATATCTACACATAACTCAGACAAAGATATTTCCTTTTTTAATTTATAAGAGAATGTTTGAAAAAACTCAAGTATGTAATTTATGTTTAACAAAAGGGAGAGAAGTAGGATGAGAAGGCTTGACAATGTTTCATTGTTTTCTATTAGTTTATATATTCAAGAATTTGGGAAGAATCTAGATTTTCCCACAGAGCGCTTGAATCTACTTTTACAAAATGAATGATATGCATGATAGATTCAATAACAAACACATGCATGGTAGATAATTTTTACAACTAATCACTGATGACTTTTACAACCAAGTGTTGTGATTATGGTGAGAAAGAAATACATTTTTCTGTGTTTCTGGTAATCGTTTTTATTTTTGAACATATTCATTTGATCATGAGTTGGAGACATACATACAGATGGATGTATAAAGCTATCTTAGTATTATGTACTCCTAATAAAATAGATTTTGATACCTGCAGGAAAGGGCACCAAGCAAAGATTATTGAGCATTTTTAAAAGTATGCAAACCAAGATAGCTTTAATTTACCAGGAGAAAAGTCACTTCCAGATTAGCTTCCAGTAGGGGACATGGGTCCCCTACTGAAAACAGGAAGATTCAGTGAGCCTTCACACACTGAACATGGGCCACGCAACTACGGAACTCTTTAAAGTAGGTATATACATGATTTTGAGAAAAATTAAACCTAGATTTTAAAAATAAAAATGAAGCCAATTTTCAGTAATGGAGTGTTGTAGTTTGCTAGGGCTGCCATAACAAAGTACCCAAAACTAGGTCACTTAAAACAATAGAAATTTATTGTTTCGTAGTCTGGGAGGCTAGAAGTCCAAAATCAAGGTATCATTAGGACCATGCTCTCTGATGGCCATAGGGGCCATCCTTCCTTTCCTCTTCTAGTTTCTGGTGTTTGCCAGCAATCTTTAGCATTCCTGGGCTTGTCAGTGCTCCAGCCACGTGGCCTCTTCTCCCTGGTGTCTTCTCACCATCTTCTCTCTGTGTGTGTCTGTCTCTACATTCAAATTTCCACTTTCTACATGAATAGCAGTCATACAGAATTACAACCTACCATAATGACCTCATTATAACTTGATTACTTCTGTAAAAACACTATTTCCAAATAAGGTCACATGCTGAGACACTGAGAGGGGGGACTTCAACATATGTTTTTTGAGGAACACTATTCAATCCACAGCATGCAAAGACGGGTAAGAAAATGGTGATGCAGTCACAATTTGTACACATGTTGTACGATCATAGGAAAAGTTACAGCAATCCTTAAAACATAATGTTAATTTTTAAAATAGCATGATTTGGAATTGGAGGAAAAACCTAACATCTAAAGAGGAAAAAGATCAGATAAAACATATAAGATAATATCAGTGGTGATGGAATTATAGGAGGTATTTTTCTGATATCTGTTTTCCAAATCTTCACAGTGTCAGTATATTGTTTAATAAGGGACAATTGTTATTTGAAAGACTAAAAAATACTACTTTAAATAAAAGGAACTCTTCACTCCAAACTAGAATTTTTATTTCTGTCGTTAACTAAATTTACAAGAATGAGAGTATAGATATGAAAATAAAACTCAATGTGAGCTTCTTAAACCAGGGGTTTAGATAATATGCTCTAGGCTGTTCTAGACTGCTAAAGGAGTATACAAAACACATCATTAATTTTCCACTAGTTACCTCAGAAACAACTAGTTTCTGACTAGTAAAAACATAGTAGAAAAATATTAGTGAATATTTTTTGTGTAACTGCTGTTTAATACATTCTTTTTAGAATTTTAATCAGGAAAAAAGTGAAAAAATACCATCTGTTACTTTTTTGTACATAAGCAACTATATAGGCAAATGAGTTTAACCTTTTGATATATTTCATCAGTGCTTTAAAACATAAATTTTTACAAAGAAAAATAAGAAAAAATATATCTAATATAATACCATTGCAGGACAAAAAGCAAATGAAAGACAACAAAGTAGTAATGTGCCCTTTCCAAACTAGCACATGCTTCGCAGGGATTTCAAAACATCTTAAAAGTAGCCACCAGCATAAGAATATCCCTTTTGAATAAAACTAAATATATTTTGCTTAGGATGAAGGAGTATGCTGGAGTACAAAGAGCCTAAGTCTCAAATTGTTCTCAACACAGAGAAATGATAAATACTCAAAAGTGATGGACACCTCAGATACCCTGACTTGATCACTACACATTATATGCATGTCACAAAATATTACATGTTCCCCATAAATATGTAAAATATTATGTATCAACAAAAATAAATAAATGAATGAATGAAGAAGACTAAGTCACAGAGAAAGGTGAGGGGGAAAACAAATAGCAAAAATAAAACATTGTTGGTCGCTGTGATATGTATTTGAATATGTGTCTCTCCTCTCTCCCAATGGTTGCTCTCAGACATTGATGAGTGCTTGGTGAACAGACTGCTTTGTGACAACGGACTCTGCCGAAACACACCAGGAAGTTACAGCTGCACATGCCCACCTGGGTATGTGTTCAGGACCGAAACAGAGACCTGTGAAGGTGAGAGCTGTCTTCCCTGCCTTAGTTGTGAATAGTAAGTTCCTAGAGGTGTATAAACATCAATTACGGTGAAGAACCAATGTAGTAAAAAGAATTTTGTTTGAATATTTTCTTTATTTTATAATCTCTTTCCGCTAATCTGCCAGCTTTAGAAATAGCATGCATCTAACCCAGTTTACAAACACCGTCAGTTTTGTCCCACTCAGATAAAATATCAACAAAGATTTGGAACAAACATTTTGAAGTGGAAAAATAAAATGGAAGGAGCCATATTTTGCTTGCTGAAATATAATGACGGATTTTTGTTTATTTTGTCTTCTCCTTTTTAAAACGACTCTGACACATTAACTGGGAAACCTGAATTGTAGTGGCAAAGTTAAGCATTAGGCATTTTATTTATGAAATGATTGTTATACCCAAGAGGTTGGCCCAGAAAATATTTGGGACCTAAGTAAAAATGGTTATTTTAGTTAAATTTATAGTCTAAGAAAAGTTTCCTTTCCATTTGATGATTTAAAAGTTGTTATTTGGACTTATAGATCATAAGCCAGTGTTTAAAAACTTCTTAAACTTCTTCCTTTTGTTTTAACCACATTTTTCTGCAGTGGAAGTTACATGAATGAGTTAAATGTTAGGGAAGTCCTTATTTTCAGTGAGATACTGGGTAAGCAATGAGTGCATTCAATTACGTTTCTGTGTCTTGATCAAAGTACTGTGTATTTTAGAATAATCTGTTGTATGACGACTAGTCATTGTTCCTGTTGGAAGTCTCACTGTGTGGGCCAACGGAAGGATCCCCTAATAGTCTCAAATCCAATTACTACTTCTGAATAGGAAATTTTTTGAAAAAGGATTTCATCTTTAATTATTGTGGAATAGTCTTTTCTTTATCTGCTAAAGTATTTGTTTCTCAGTGATTCCACAGCCGAGAAAACGGCAATAGTAATATTATACAAAAAAGATGTTGACATTCTCTCTTCATCTTACTGTTAACTTCAAAGCATTCTTATGAACAGAAACGAGTTAGAACTATTGAACAAGATGCCAAAACACAAATGACTCTGCTGAAGTCAATGAAATGCAATTACAACATGCAATGCTAAGTTTGGGTTGAATTGGAGGGACCACTGAAAAACAGTAATTAGCCTAAAGAAAGGGAAAAAAAGAGAAAAGAAAAAGAACACCTCGGCATAAGATCCCCTTTTTCTAAACTTAATTCTGGTGACTGCCCCACTGTCCAGCATCTTTGCAGGAACTCCTCAAAGAGGAGCGTTCATTCTGTTCCCAATTAAAGTACTTGAAAATGCATCTTCTCCGTACGTGAGCAAGAAGTTTGGAATATCTTTCTGTAGGTTTTGAGAACTCTCTTTTAAACCAGCTCAGGCTTCTCAAAGACTATAGAGTCTCTATTTTCTAGGTCCCGCTCCCACTTCTAACACCTAGGGCTCTTCAAAATTGTTCTGAACAACATACTTTGTGAAAAGATATTCTAGCCATATTTCCACCGTAATTTTTTTGGAGGGGTGGGAGAAGGGATTTCAAAAGTTTTTGTTTTTCTTCTACACTTTCTTCCCACTGCCCTTTAGCCATTTTTTCTATTGTCTGTTGGAGGGTAAACTTCTATTAACTCTCAGGAAACTCTGAAAGCAAGAGCAGCTTAGAATATCATCTCGATTTAACTAGGAAGCTGATGATTATTAGGACCCGTTTCCCTGTCCACAAAGACAATACTCTGTGGTGTTATTGTGAGAGAGACCTATAATGGGGAACTAAATGGATGGTGTCTGATTCTGTTTGCTATGTATACTGAATTGTCAATGATTATTTGTAGCATATTTTCTCCATTTTATCAAGTAAGATGGAATAGAAAGGTACTGAGAGCTGAAATACCAAAGAAGAAAAAGTCAGGGCCTCACCTGCTTTACACGAACAGTTAAGACAAGTAGGAGGCAATGGTGTTTAACAGTATAAGGTTGGATAACGTCAATATTGAGGCACATTAATACCATCAAGCAGCAGTGAGTGTTACAGTGGTCCTCACCTATTTTGTTCAAAGGGTACGTGTTCTTGATAAATTTGAGCCTTTTCTTTAATATGAAAATTATTTTATATCTGTCATTTATAGGAAAAAAGTTCATGTTATATAAATAAAGAAGATATGATAGACAACTATTTTGGCTCCAGCCTCACGACATTCAAGGAAATAAAAATGATTTATCATGGGAAACCTAACCAAACAACCGTTATTTCTACACTTTTCCCACTGTTAGGTTATTTGCATTTTATTAAGTGCTTTGCAAAAAATTAGACCTGAAGGCCAATAATCTCTTTTTCCTTTGGGTCACTTCCTTCTTTCCACCATTGCATTCAAACAGAAAATTTGTCTGTCTGAAACAGTTTTCCTCATTCTGTTCTTTCCTAACTAATTTCCAAAGACTAGACAGGGAATTATTAGCAGATTCATTGTAGATTTTAGCTTTCTGTGTATATATTTGCTATATTCACTAATTTTGTTTGTCATTTATGTTTTCAACAGGCAATTTTAAATATATAACAAATAGCAGTGATAGTAAAGAGAGTAAAGTTTCTCTGTATTCCAGACCGAAGTTACAAAAGCTTTATTTTACTTTTTTTGTTTGAGCTCTGAGAGTCTGTGAAAGTTAAAATTTTTACAGCAAGCACTGTGGTTTAGATTGTGTTTCCAGTGACATAAGTAGTTAAATGTAAACCAGATGTGCTTTGAAGTTTATTTCCAGGAATGTACAGTGAACTGTTTCAATTCCTGGTTCCATGACATTTATAACATAAAAACATTTTATTTAAAGGAAAACTGAATAGTTGATATTTGTAGTTGTCATTTCATGTGTTTATAGTTTTTGAGTTCATAATTGCTTAATTTAAAATAGAGACTTTTAAAAAATACATGATATTGATGTTTTTCTTTTTTTCAGGCTTCTTACAAAGGAAATTAATAGGAGAATTGGAGAATTATGTATGTCTGTCTTCAGATTAGTTATCTAGTTCTTTTCTGGTTATCTAGTTCCTTTTTTACATTATATTTTTATGAAAGAATTTGAATACTCCGGGATAGATGTTTTCATTAGAAATCTGTGCTGTATTTACTAAACCTGTTCCTGTATTTTTCTTCTAAGAGGTTTTCTCACTACAACAACCTGAAAGCAAAATGCATTAATATTTCCTCAAACAATTTAATTAAATTAGCACCTGGGTACTTCTTCAGTAATGTTGAAGTAGCAAAGAAGGAAAGTACTTATTTTCCACATTGATTTTTAAATTTACATTTCAAGTCCACTGACTTGAAAATCAACTGTGAGCACTGATCTTTCAGGATTAATTTAGTTTATATTTGACATGAGACATTCAAGAGTAAGCATTACAGTCTTCTAGTTATTTGTTTACATGTTTTCCTCAATATAGTGAAGAGTTTTATAATAAACTCAAGTGTTTAGGGGGGAAGAAAAGTATTCTTGTGAACTCAGAAAGCTTAGTGTTCACCATGAAATGTCTGGAGGTATGTTGACCTGTTTCAAATAATTAACAAAGTAGAGAAAGTAATCTGTGTGCCAATTCTTTAAACTGAGTGGTTGCATTTATACTGAAGGTGTCTTTGATATTGTTTATAGTACTTTACCTGAAGCTTGTGTTTATTTTTCATTAACTCATGTGTCAAACTATTTAACTTTATAAGCTTGACATTTTCTCTAGTCACCCACCTGGCAATATAGGTATACTGAAGTTGAGTTTACTTCTGACCATCAACAGGAATTATTTAGATTATGGCATATGATTTGGTTTAGGACTCAAATCAAATTAACAATTGTAGAGGCCTATTTAAAGCCATTACTTATATTTCATCATGTTTTTCTAACTTTTATTTTACCAAAATTGGTTGTGTTTGGAAAAACTCAGCAAACCAAACATATAAATGTGAACAGCTAGAGAGAGAGGAAGGTGGATAGGGTCTAGAGGAGAATTTTGTACCCAGTGTGAAAGTTTCAGTCCTTATTTCCTCATTTGTACCCGAGAGTTTGGAATTAAAACCAGCAACGTGATATTTTGCTTCTAAGATAGACCTTTTTTAATTTATCAGAGCTTCACAGAACCATAAATCATAGAAACAATCAACCTTTGTGCACAGCATGGTGCACTTGGAATTACATCTTATTATGGGGGGAAACTAATCCCATTTATGTAAAGTTGTAATAATGTATTGAAGCAGCACATTCTGAACTCTTTCCCAACAGGCTGATCCCTGTAGTCCTACCGAGTCCCCAGTCCTGTAGGTGTGTATGCGTGCTGTAAAATGCATGTCTTTATTACCCATTCACTTTATGCCTCATACATCCATATTAAAATTACAAGAGCCAAGTTTACCAGACATTCTGGCATAGCATGGCTTGTTGGAATAATATTTTCCAGAAACACATGGCAGTTCTAACAGACTCTTTTCCTTCTGGATTGTAGATATAAATGAATGTGAAAGCAACCCATGTGTCAATGGGGCCTGCAGGAACAACCTTGGATCTTTCAATTGCGAGTGTTCGCCTGGCAGCAAACTCAGCTCTACAGGACTGATCTGTATTGGTAAGATTCATACATGGTACTGATGTTTCAGTTTCACTGCAAAGATAAGCACACACCTAAGGCCTTACTGTGGGTAAAAACAGCATGATTACAAGAAGCTAATAATCAGGAGTTGCATTAGTTGTTTTCTCTCAGTATCAAGATAGGAGTGAACATAGTAGTATGAACTAAGCAGCCACTTAAATTTTGTTAGATTCTAGAAATCTTTCTTGCGTGTAAGTATATATATTATGCTGTAAGTTATAAGCTTTTCCATACCACACACATGTGTATATTCTTTACCCTAAAAGTGCCGTAGGCATCAATACAATCAAATCTCTGCTGCGTACTTTTTACAAACAACCTTCTACGGTAAACAAAAATGTGATGAAATTTGGATTCAGTTAACAGGACAAGAATTTGAAGCTTTTAAACACATAGAGAGAATTTATTACTTTTTCCCTTTTCCCATCAATCATAAATTTATGGGCTCCAAGGAAGAGAAAATAATTGTTTTCTTGCTTTGGGAAATCTCTAGGGAGAAAGATTTCAAAACTTCTAAACTAACATCTTCTCATATGTCTCAAAACATTTAAGATCAGTTCTTAATAATGACATAGGAGGTGTGTAAAAGGAGATAGTCTGATCTATTGCTGTAAGGAAAAATTCAGTATGTGAATGGGAAAAACTGTCCCAGTAATTTTTCCCTACTTCTGGTGTCTGTGGCTCCATTCACTAGGTATACACAGTCCTAGCTACTATCCACCTTTATGGTGAACTAAATATATTTTCCAAATAGGAATATACTTCATTTTTACACGGTGCCAAATAAATTGGCAGTTTTTGTTTGTTATCTAGCCAAAATTAATTTTCGATTTAATATTTGCCAAAGACAATAGTATTTTCAGTACTATGTCTGATGTTAACCATATTTAGCTGGACGCTAGAGTGCTTGTTTGTTAGATGAAGAGAAATGACCAAGTCCAAATTATCAATGAAAACCTTCTCTTTGGAAACGCCAGCACTTCATTTCCCAATGAGGTACAGCTGGTGAAATATGAGCTTTGCTCAGCTCTCCATATTAGTAAATAGACTGCTGTCCGCCTGGGGCATTAATTTTTTTCTTATAGAATTCCAGGTTGGGGGTGTGCAGGTTGGATCCAGTAAGGCAGAAATATCTTTGCTTAGCCACAATTTCCAATTGAGATGGAGTCATTTTATTATACAAGGAAATGAATTCAGCATTAGTCAATTAATGTCTCAGAAAACTAAATCTGTAAGCCACTTGAGCATCAAAGATATCTTAGTTTTTGTTTCATCATATGGACTTCTATTATTTCAGCCTTTTGTCCTTATATTTATTAATAAAAGAAGAAAAAAGACTTTTTACTCCCCAGTCATTATGTCATCCTTCCAATTGCCAGAAACTAAACACCACCATATTTTTCTCAGCCAGTGTGTATGTGTTTTCATTCATTATGATCAAATTTGAATAACCCAGCCTAGAGCCACTCAGAATGCAATTTACCCAATATTTTTAAATTTTAGACATTATTTTATCTACTTTTTTTATTATAAAGAGAATTCTAGTTGAAAAAGGAATTAATAAATAGTAAAATATACATGGGAAAAGTTATTAATGTATTTGTTTAATAGGACTGTCAATGGCTATAATTGGTGGTTAGCCTGCACCCTTGTCTTTCACAGGGTCCAGGTCTCTTAAGTTTTTAACTGAATAAAATTTCCGTGATGTAATTACTAATTTAAAATTAATTTAGATTATATATCAATTAGTTGGATACTAAAAATATTTAAGGAGTTACAATATATTCTTCAAACTTCCTAAATATAAATCAATCTTAAACTATTCTGCAAACTGCTTAGAAAGACTATTGTACTCCAGTTGATTTGATTAAATGTAATAGAACCATAAATTTGATTAATCTGTCCTGCATTACCCTGCTCTAGTTTGATGGCTCTATGTAGTCCAGACTGGTTTCCCTCATCTTGGAAGTAGGTCTGCCGTCTGTCCTCAACTTGCATGGACATGACAAGGGCAGTGACCTCCCTGCTGCCCAATCCAATGGTTTATTTCATTCTTCATCCGAGATTATTAGCAGTGCTTGGCACAGTTAGTTACTCATTCCTTTTCAAGAAGTTTTGTGTTTTGGGCTTCCCAAGCACAACTGCCTTCTCCTCCTTTCACTTTTCTGGCCTGTGTTCTGTTTCCTTTGCTATGTTTTCCCCCTCCTCCTGCCCTTCAGTCTGCAGTTTCCACCAGTCAGTCCTTGGACCTCTCTGCTTCTCTGTCTGCACTCGTCCTTGATGGCCTTACACTGACTCTCACAGTTATTGCTCCAACTACAACTCCTCCACTAACTCTAGATTTGTATTTCCGACTGTGTACACGGTGTCTCCGCTGACATGTCTAATGGACATTGCAAACTTAACATATCTAAAACCAAATTCCTATCTCCTGGCTTGAACCTGTGTCTCCGAGAAACATTTCCATTTCAGCAAGTGGCAAATCCGTTCTTCCAGTCACCACCCCCTAAAACTTTGGCATTGTCCTTGATGCCTTTTTCTCAAACTGCACATGGGATTCATCAGCAAAACCTATTGATTGTACTTGAAGTTTATCCATATTTCAACCCCTTCTTACCACAACCACCAACCCCCAATCCAAGTCACCATCATTTCTCTTCCTGATTCTTCCTCTAGCCTACTTCTTATCTTTTTTTCCCTCATACTTGCTGCTCTGCCATCTACCCTACCAGAAAAGTGAAAGGAGGAGAAGGCAGTTGTGCCTGGGAAGGCCAAAACACAAAATTTCTTGAGAAGGAGTGAGTAATGAACTATGCCAAACACTGCTAATAATCTCAGATGAGGAACGACAATAAATTATGGAGTTGGCAGCTGGGACGTCACTGCCCTTGTCGTGTCCATGCAAGTTGAGGACAGACGGCAGACCTACTCCCAAGATGAGGGAAACCAGTCTGGACTACGTAGAACCATCAAACTGTAGCCACCAGGTGATCTCTTTAAAACATAAGTCTGAGCGTGTCATTCCTTGTCTGGGAACCTGTCTACAAAACCTTGGCTTCTCAATCCACTCAGAGTATTGGCAAGCTGGGAGCACAGGCTTTGGCAAGCTGGGGTCCTTGCCAAAGCCTGTGCTCCCTTCATGGCCTTGCTCCTGATGTGACTCTGTCTCCCTTGCTCTACCTCCCACCCCCTCCCCCTGAGCCACACTGCCTACCTCTCACTCTATGTGTCGGACGTGTGCCTGTCTGAAGTCCACTGTACTGATCTCTCTGGCTGGAATGTTCTTCCCCCAGGTTGCAGGGTTTGTTTGTTTGCCTTGTGTCTATTCAGATGTTATTATAAGTCAGAACTTCTGACCATCTAGACGAAATAGGCTTTTTCTCCCCATTACACCCTCAAGCTGCTTACCCTGCTTCATCTTCTTCAGAGTTTTTAACTAATACCTGACTAGTTATCTACATCTGTATTGTGTGTGTGCCTGTGTGTGTGCATGTGAGCACACAACAATCACCGAGAGAGGACACGGGGGGAGAGAGAGAGACAGACAGAAAGGGGGCGGGGGAGGTGTCTATCGAAAGATTGTAACTTTTAAGCATTGATGCAGTTAGCAGCCTGAAGAAGTATGGTGTTACAGAGTGAGGGACTGCGTGGGTTTGAATCTTGATGCTGTCACTGTACTAGTTGGGCAACCTTGGGCAAGTTAGTTGACTTCTTTGTGCCTCAGTTTTCTTATCTGCAAATTGTACATAACTCATAGGGTTGTTTTAACAAGTAAATTGTACATAACTCATAGGGTTGTTTTAAACATAGAAAGCCTTTAGAATAGTGCCTGTCACTACCTTAATAAATCTTAGCAATTACTATTACAATTTATCTTACTTAAAATGACAACAACCAAGGTGATAAATCAGTAATTAGTCCAGTCAGGGGTGGGGAACCTTTTCATGTTGGAAGGCTGCATTAATTTAGCTGTAATCAAATAAGGCCACACTCAAGAAACTGCAATTAGATATACTTAAAAATGTACATTATTTTGTAAAAAGCTAACTACTATGTGCTTAATAATCTCAAAAAATGATAACTATTTGTCAATTTTAAATTTAACTAACCTTTTAATAACTTTGTTGTGTCTGCTTTTTGTTGGAAAGCATTTGAATATTTGGTTGCAGCACGGAGGTCCACAGTTTCAGTAGATCTTCTAGATGGGTGTTAGTCACTTGTGACCTTAGAGTGTCTTCCTTTGGGTTAGGTAGGAGAATGTAGATTCGCAGCAATAAGTGGTTGAAAAGCAAGAAAACATTTTTCCGGCATGTTGCCAAAGGTGTGGGTATTCTACTGCATTTTTCCATATTTCAGTTGGATCTTTCTTAGCATCAATGGCTTAAAATGTCATCTACTGAGAGCTCAATCAATTCCATCTGTAGTTCTTTAGGTGCCTTGGTGATATCAACTACATGAGGCTGAAATGATACTTTAAGTATGATGTCATGATTCTCAAAGTCAATGAACCTTTCATTGTATTATCCAATTAATAGGTCTATAACAGCTGTGTATTCTTCAAATGATTCGCATATATCATTCTGTTCATCATTGACTTTTGCTAACTGGGGAAAATGTTCATCTGAAATGTCCTTTGAAGAATGAGTGTTTTGAAAGAAGATACCTTTTTTCAAAATGCTTGGATTTCTTTGCCACATATCATATATATTAGTTTCACCTTGCAAAGAAATATTCAAGTCATTTTGATTGGACATGATATCACCCAGAAATGCTGCATTCCTATAGAAATATTCTTTCAATAATTCACATTGCTGATTCTGTTCTTCATAAAATTTAACTATCTGTTCTCACAGAGATAAAATTTTGGCTAACACCTGTCCCAGTGATAGCCAGTGCACTTTAGAAAGATACGGCAAATCCACACTGAATACCTCATCGTTCAACTTTAGCATGTTACGAAACTGATGATGCTATATTGCATTTGCACGAATATAGTTAACAATACTTATAACTTGTTGCAAAGTGTCACTTAAAATAGTAGCTTTAGCACAGAGATTTTATTGACACAATGAAAAGAAATGAGAGCATCTGGATATGTTAATACTTTTTTTCAATCTGTGCAATAAGGTCTTCATGTTTTCCTGTCATAGAAGTGCACCATCTGTATATACACTCACTAAATTTATCAAATTCAGTCCAACTTCACAGTATTTATCTTGAAAGTTGTTGAAAATATCTATTCCCCATGTTCTGTTTGCAAGAATGCCCAAAACTAGTAACTCTTTGTAGCAAAGAAAATCTTTAGTTATGACCCAAATGAAGTATAAAACCTGCACCGAGTCAGTAATATCAGTTGATTCATCCAAAGCAATCGAATAATATATATTTTCTTTTTGAAGTATTGCATGAAGTTGTTCTGTTAAGTTGAAGGCTAATTCATGCTGCCAATTAGTTATGGTTCTCCTTGAAAGAGGTAGTTGTTTGTATTATATTTTGAAATGTTACTGGGGTATAAACATCCTACAACTTGGACAGTGCATTATTTCATAATTTCTACATCACTTGAATGGCTTCCCTTTTCTCCTGAGTATAAGCTACTTTATAAGTTGCGTCAGTGGCATTATTTCGAGGCCTTATTGCTGCTTGAAAGAATTGTCTTTGCTTTTGCTTTTCATCTTTTAATTTCTGCAATACAACCTTTCACGCCTCTCCCTCTAATTTAAAATATTTGTGGTCCTTATGAGTGTTCTAATGCTGATGAGCATTGAATTTCTTTAATGTTGATATTGCAACATCACAAAGCAAGCAAATCATCTTATCTTTAGCAGAAACAAGATAATGTTGCAATTCCCAATCCTCATTAAAAAATCTGTTTTCTTCCTTCAGCATTCTCTTGGTTTTCTTTGACATGATGGGCTGTTTAGCAGACAGAATTAAAAAATACTGTTGAGCTGTGCAACTATTCACAAATTCCACTTCAGACAGAAACACAGTGCACTGTTGTCAAAAGCTGATAACGGACTGGCATACTCGATGCCCATAATCTCTTGCCAACCAGCCTCGTGCAGTTGTGGCACCAGTCAGGTGGGGGAAGTTAGAACTAAATCATGAACATAGCAGCCATCAACTTAGCCCTTATGGCTCATTAATGTTCTAATCGTGCCGGTCAATCTGGGAGGATTATCTTGTGGAAACTTATTTTATTCTTTGGTATTTTAAATACGTTCATTTAAAAAATAAAATAAAAATATAAAAAACAAACAAAAATGTATTAATAAAAATAAAAGAATTTGTGCTGTAAAATTTGGATTCAGTCAAAAGGCCGCACTTAAGACCTAGAAGACCACATGTGGCCTTAAGGCCACAGGTTCCCCACCCCTGGTCCAGGTCATTAAAAGACCATTTAAATGCACAGTAGCCTTAAACAAGCATCTCTGTTTGCTCTGTACTATGGAATTTACAGGTGTAAGCCTAACAAGCCTATAGTTTGAGAGCTGACACAAATGCTGGTGAGCAAACCTTTTTCACTTGTATATAGACTTATCCAAAGGCTGAACATTCCAGCTAGAGAAAAAAAGCAAAGTGGCTGTCCACCTCTTTTCCACACCCTTGCCCCGTGACTTTTTGTATCCAGTCAAGGAAAGAGTTGCTATTTTGTTTTCTCCAGTTACTTGCCGCTGTGTTTTGTAGGGAATTTGAAATTACTACTTCAACCATCATAAGCTCACCGGTTTTATTGTAATTCCTTTTCTGTGTTTGTAGGAGTTAGGGTTATTTTTATTTGTTTTTATTGTTGAATTTAGAAGTAAACCTTTATCTGCACATGTTATTAAATGAGTTTTAAAATAAATACTATAGTAATACACTTTTTCTTTGTTGTTTTCCAAGTCTATGTGCCACAATATGCTATTAAGGTTTTGTTAAATTTTGTTTTATACATTACCTGCATCAGAATCACCTGAGGAGCTTGTCAAAATGCAGATTCCTGGGCTGCACACCTGGAGACTTACGAATCTACATTTTAGCAAGATCCTTGGTGATACTATGCACACTTAACTGAGAGCTACTCTTTTACAAGGAAAACTTCATATATAACTTATTTTAGCCAATAAGTGTTTGCCATGTCAGCTTTGACTGAATTCCTTATCACTGCTTCAAAATCAGTTATTTAACAGTCATTTGTTATTTGTTCATTTGAAAAACTTTATATTATGCCACCGAATGATTTTCTAACTGTTCATTATTCCCTTTAATGTATACGGAGTATACATAAAATTTAAAGTGCGTAGTGTTTTATTGGGTACTCTACTATTCAAAAGGAGGAACTTAAATTTTACGTGGAGACATAGTCTGGACAGTTAGGGGTGGTTATCTCTACATGGTCAGATTACAGGTGATTTTTATATCTTTCTTTACATTTCTCTATCTCTTCAAATTTTTTGCCATAAACACATATTACTTTTTGAACTTAGAGATAAATCTACACAAATGCATGCATAGGAAAAATGCTTGAAAGAAAATACGTCAGATATTAGCACTGGGTGTGTCTTAGTGATGGATTTATAAGTGATGTTTATTTTCTTCTTTGTTTTTTAAGGGTTTTTTTTTTCTAAATTATTCATTGAATAATTATCTTCAGTTGGAGAAATACTGCCCTCTGTATAATAGAACATAAATTGTATTTGGTTTATTTGATATAGAATTAGGAGAGAAAAAAACTATCAAAGCATCTATCATAAAGGATAAATCTTATGAAACATTTTTTACCCAATTAATGGTTTTATCATAACAATGCAGTGTGTTTCTAAGTACCAGCATAAAATATTGGGCAACAGCAGCTCCTCCTAGAATATCAGCAGCTACAATTGTATTAATTACCATATCATGTGAGAAAATATATAGTACAATACTTAATTGACGTGCATGTAATATACCATATTTGAATGCATGTACATGAAAGTGTGTTCAAAGAACATGCTGTTAAAAGTTTTTTTGAAAGTCCTCTTGGTTTGTTTTTTTTTTAATATCATAACAAATGCCTTTGGTATACATAGTCGAGTCCCCCACCCTTTCCTGTCCCTTTTCAGACAGCCTGAAAGGGACCTGTTGGCTCAACATCCAGGACAACCGCTGTGAGGTGAACATTAATGGAGCCACTCTGAAATCTGAATGCTGTGCCACACTCGGAGCTGCCTGGGGAAGCCCCTGTGAGCGGTGTGAACTAGGTAGGAGCTGGACCGAGGGGCTTCTGGGCTGCTCACTGGAGCACTCACCCCTCCATTAGGGTACCCTTCACTCTGTTTCCTTAGTGAGGAGGATCTTGACCATAAGATCATTTAAAATGTTATTTTCTCTGGCGAAATATTTTCACCTCTTGAAATGTGTATTTTTGGTTGATGCCAGTACTGTAATCAGACCTTCTAAATATTTCACACAAGGAGAAGAATCAGCTAGAATCTAGCTGCTAGATAACTGTCTGTAACCTCTAGTGTCCTTGTTTGCATGTGTTCATATAGGACATGATAACTTTCCCTTGAATCTTTTCTTTGTTTACTTGTAATTCAGTTGTCAATGTGAGAGTAAAAAGGAATTATAGGAAAAATTATGAGAATCTCAATGTGAGTCAACACCCACGGAGTTACCACTGCAAGCCATGTGTCCTGAATTGAAGTAGGGACAAGTGACATCCTCGGGCTATAAAACCCTCATGATTTTCATTTAGTTCCATTTAGATTTCATTATACTGTTTCTTGAGCTCAAGACAGTTGTATTTTTTTTTATAATGAAGTAAAAATGTGTCCTGTTCTTCTTACAGACACAGCTTGCCCAAGAGGGTTTGCCAGGATTAAAGGTGTTACTTGTGAAGGTGAGTGTATTCTTGGATGATATTGTAAATCTTTAGAGCAGTATGTAAAATTAATAGTCACTGGGCTACTTTGGAGATATTTATCATTTTCAAAAACCTTGAAATTTCAATAAGAATGCTCAAAGTAATCAAAAAATGCTTTAGCGTAATACTTTTAGAAAACAGTTTAGAGTTTCCAATTTCTCCTCTTTATGCACTTGGGTAAATTTCATAAGGACATCACTAGCCTTTAAGGCCCAGAACAGCTGGCAAAGGAGCATGTCTGGGCTCTGTTTTATGGACGGGCAAGGCTGTGGTAATTTTCACAGCTGGTACCTAGGAAAGTGGGTGGCTGGGTTGTGGAATATTTCTGCTTAACTCAAGTAATAAGCCACATTGTATTGCAGATTGACTATGCTATACAGGAAGTAAGGCTACACCTGCTTTTTCTATTTGTAACATCTTTACCCCTCTGCTTGCTGTATTTCCCTGCAGATGTTAATGAGTGTGAGGTGTTTCCTGGCGTTTGTCCAAATGGACGCTGTGTCAACAGCAAAGGATCCTTTCACTGTGAGTGCCCTGAAGGCCTCACGTTGGATGGAACTGGCCGTGTATGCTTGGGTAAGATTCAAGCCTTTACATATTTTATGCATGAAACAACAAGCCGTGAATTTTCTTGTCCTTTGGGCAGTGGCTAGTACAAAACCGCTGGGTCTGTACTTAGGAAAACTTGTTTGAAATGAGATATTTGGGGGGAAATCACTAGATTCTCTAAAAGTGAATGTATTTAAGTGAAATAAAGTCTGTTTAATAGAGAAAGTTGGTGCTGCTCAAAAATTTATCTCAAAAGTTTCAATTTCTTTAATCAGATACTTACGGCAGGTTCAGCCTTTCACACTGAGTTAACAGTGTAAGAAAACTGTCTATATTTTGAACACAGAAGAAAAATTGGAGACTAGGATTTGAAAAGTTTACATTTATCGGTTGGTTGCAGCTGCACCCTTAAGACAGTGGGGAAAGTCAGGTGCAAAGGGCTTCTATTTGAAAATATTAACTAATCCTGGTCCTTCCTTTACCACCTTTAGAGTTTAAGTTTTCTTAATGCTTTATTTTTCAAAAATCTAAAATGAGGAATCTCTTTCAACACTGTAATATGGGGATGATGATTTGGCCTTATTCTTTATCAGTGTCATATTTGATTGAACTTGAATTTCATGATTGAAAAAGAAATTTCTATTAATTTTTATTGTATGTAAACAATAGTTTTTCATTTCCTTAAAGGGATTTTTTTCAATAAGCTACAGAACAATAAATTTTTCATTTATAAAACAATTTTACATAGGTTTGTATTTGAAATTTAAGCATGTATACAAAGCATGAGCAAAGGTAGTAGACAGCATATTTAAATCTGGACAGAATGCATAACCATAAATCATATGAAATTATTTAGAAAGCATAATATCCAAAGTATAAAAATAAAGGAAAATTCTTTTCAGATTTTTAATTATTTTAAAAATTATCTTAAGATTATGTACAATGTTTAGAAAAAAATTGTCTTTTGAAAATGACAAAATAATAGTATCACTATGCCAAATGACTAATGAAATCAAGTGGCCTTCAGTAACCAAAGGATGTAATATGTGACTATATATCATTGACTGTAAGTTATCACTCAGCAAAATAAATTTCCAATAACGTCATTCAAAATCAAAGCCTTTGTAATATTGTAAAAGGATATATTGAACTTTTCATCCTTGTACTTTGGGTAAATGTTTTTGTCACTACTTGAATTATGCCACATTATTTCATTCTGTCTGGGGATGTGAGAAAGTTTCAAGAAGAGGTTGGCATATGAAAATGTACAGTATTCTGAGAACAAAGGTTGTGGTAAATTGCTCTGAAAGAACTGCATCTAAATCAGGCATCCCGAACTCAAATGCGTGCAGAGGCCAGGCAGATAATGCCAACGAGTGAAGTGAAAACAGGAAGTGGTAGAGACTGCAGCAAACTGCAGAGCACATTACAATCCAGAGGTTTCCAGATCCATGTCTTAATTTCTGTGCAAGCCAGTCAAAGCATTTATAGACCTTATGTGGCCAGTGTGCCGACTGTTTTGATTGCTGATGTAAATATTGATGTCAATCTCAGTAGTTAAGGCACAGGATTACTTTTCCAGGCTATTATAACTTTTTACATACTTAGTTCAAATGCCTTTCCCCCACCCCCAATTTATCCCAGAATGGCTTCTTGAGCAAATTACTTCAGTGACCTCAGAAACAGTGTGACTTAGGCCAGAGTTCTCAGGCCACCTGTACTTACATAAGACTTTCGTATCTTGTGAAGGTCCTTACTTCCCTGATGACAGTGTTGGATGGACTGGCTGTAACTGACACCAGCCCCTGGGAGCCTTGTGGTAATGAGACTCACTGGATTACTGTCACATTCCACACTGGCAAAGAAGGTGGCTTTTCAGTTAGTGTTAATGTACATATAGAAGGCAGAATTGCCTTCTATGAATACCTATATTTAGTTTACTGAATCAAGTAAAAATTTGCCACAGTTATTTTTTTCCTTAAAAATAGGACTTTTTAATTACAGTACTTAGAAATGTATATAACTCTAGGCTTAAAGGCAGTTGCTAAAGTTGATGTTACCTTTGGTTTACAACTTGAAAGAATCAGTATTGATAGTAACTGAAATAGTAAACATATTAATTTGTTTATATGTCCATTTCCATCAGAAAGCTCTCTCCCTCTGTTAAACAATTTTCAGGTTTCAGAAAGGATTTAATGTCTTGAAGTGCTCTTATCAAATAAATCATTAAGGAAAAGCTTTTCTGAACTCATTGTCAATATGTGTAATTAAACAGCAAAATGCTTGACTGTAGTTTGAAAACAAATCTGTTGGCTAACAGATGAACATATTATTTATAGACCATGCTGGTCTGCCTTATTTTGTGACTGTTTGTTGATCTTCTAAGGTCCTTGCTAGCAGAGGCTAAGCACTGAAACGTTGGTATGTTTTGAAGTTGAAGGGAAAATGTGACATTTAAATAAATAATTTGGCCCCTTAATAGGGAAAATTCACATAATCTAGGGAAAAACCATGATGCAAAAGGTAGATTTGGCAGAAAGAAAAAAACTTTAAATGCAATAATAACATTTTTCCCTTTTGTAAAGCAGTTTTAATAGTTGTACCAAATTGGCAGGTAGATTACAGCTGATCATCTACTGTTTATGACTAGGATCTGGCAAGACTGCTCAAAAGGCACTTTAAGCAATTCAGTGAGCGAGAAAAATCTGTCACTAAAACTATCCTACTCTTTCTGAAGTGAGCAATACAAAAAAGGGATCACAGGCAATGACATGAAGCAGTCATGTCATGAGGGGACCTTTCCTTCCTGTTTCTGGTGAGAATTAAGTAACACCAAAGGGAATTCCACCTTTGCTCTCCTTAAATGACTGTTGTTGTGGAGTCCATTCCAGGGGGTCGGGGATGTGTCTCACCCACCAGTATACGTCCAGGGCCAGCACTGTGGCTGGTGCTAAGCAGACACTCCATGTGAGCATGTTCAGTGAATGTTTCAACTTACTCTCACACTGTGATTTCGCTCTTGGTGTAGATATCCGCATGGAGCAGTGTTACTTGAAGTGGGATGAAGATGAATGCATCCACCCCGTTCCCGGAAAATTCCGCATGGATGCCTGCTGCTGTGCTGTTGGGGCAGCTTGGGGCACTGAGTGTGAAGAATGCCCCAAATCTGGCACCAAGGAGTACGATACTCTGTGCCCCCGGGGACCTGGCTTTGCTAACCGAGGGGATGTTCTTACTGGGCGGCCGTTTTACAAAGGTAACTTGGACCTTCTGCACCAATGGGATGCCTTCCACATTCTCTGAGAATTGCTTTAGCTTTAAACGTTTAACTTCCCAGTTTATTTTCTTGATTAAACATGTTTTGGGGCCAACCTTATGGCCCAGGAGTATAAATCGCCTACGTAAGACAATATTAAAGTAAAGATATAAAACAGACTGTTAATCCTGCTATTCTACTGTTCCTTCCTCTGCTTTCCTTTGCACAACCTGAGGAGATGTAGTCCTGATAGCTACATCTGTAGCAAAAAGGTCTCTATCTCCACTCACCTCTACAAAACAAATGGGCAGAAATAAAGGGATCACAACTCTTTTATTGAGAATATAGAATCTTTCTCACAGTTGAAACTTTTTGTGTGGTATCAATGTGATCATTGAAAAATTTGATACCCTTCATTTTATTGTGTGTATTATTATATCCCATCATGATAGATAATTTACTTAAAGTGATGGGCCTACTCTTTTATATCAACCAGCTCAGCATTTTGGCTTTATTCTACTTTTAGATATCAATGAATGCAAAGCATTTCCGGGAATGTGCACCTATGGAAAGTGCAGAAATACCATTGGAAGCTTTAAGTGCCGTTGCAACAGTGGCTTTGCTCTAGACATGGAGGAAAGAAACTGCACAGGTAAGATGATTCTGTTGTTTTATTTGGTAAACGCTGGCTCTCTTGCTTTTGCTGTGTTTAAACATACTGCCCTCAAAAGCCCATGCTCTCACTGAGAACACGTTAGCTTTTATTTTTATTTCTTGTCACTACACTTAAATCAGTTCTCCAAAGAAACTTGTTGTGAGAGAGCTGCAAAGTAGCATTAAAATGCTGTTTTTCTTATAGGAATGGCATAAAAAATATGATTTTCAAAACATAGGAGTACTAAAGAATGTAGCTATTAAATCCACAACAATTTTATAACTTGAGTAGTATACTTTTAAAGATTTTAAAGTTTGTAATAGAGAAACTATGACTTATTTTTTTATCTGTGAACGGGATTCTTAATAACTAGGCTTTGGTCACCATCCATATCCATATCCATAACCATTCTCTTTAGTTTGAAAAGACATGAAATTTCAAATTTTTCTATTAAATAATACAACAAATTATTCCAAACACTTGAACTGCGTCTCCAAGATCTCACTCTCAGAACTCTCCTTATTCATTTTCTCTTTAGAATTTCCCTTTGTCTCCCACCCTCCCACCTGCTCCCTCTTCATGATCCCCACGGGAATGTCTCTCCCGACTCCTTCCCGTGCCTACCCAGGTGTCTCCCAGCCGTCCGTCTGGGCTTCTGCTCTGCCCCATGCCAGCCCCAGCGCTTCAGCCGCTCCCCACTGCTTCCTCTGCCCTGGCGCTGGGCTTTGCTGTGGAGGGTCTGAGGAGAGCTGCCCGGGACTCCCACATCACCCCAAGCCCCCGCAGCTGCTTGGCAACACTCGTGCTCACCTGCGTACATCACGTCCTGAATTTCTCTCAGCTCCGCTTCTGAACCTCTTCCCTGACCTACACAGCCTCTCATAGCCCTGTCTGTTCCCATTCTTCTTTACTGGGAATAATATGATTGCCAGCCTCCTCTCTGGTGATAAAATCTCCTTTTTCTCCCGTCGTCCCTCCTCCAGCCAGAGAATGAGATGTGATGCTCCTCCTCCGTTTTTAGTGACTCCTCCGCTCTCTCTCCTCCTGCTGCTGCAGGTGCCTTCTCAGCCGTTAGCTCCTCTCTAGCGCCTCCGCCTCTTCCCTGCTTCCTTTCCCTTGAACACAAGTTCAAAGCGTTTCCTCAGGCCTTCCTCTCTCTCAAGCTACCCTCCTGTTTCCCTGTTACCTCTCACCCCTCTCTGTTATCCAGCCATTTGTTCTGCACTTTTGACTTTTGCCCTCCCTCATTCAGGCCCTTATACATATCTCTTGCAAAACACCTTTGTCAAGTTAAAAAAAAAAAATCAGTCTTTTGGTGCATATTCTCCCAGATCACTCTGCTGAGCAAACCCCTCCTTCAGATTTTCTTTTCTCTCAGTTTCCATGGTACTTCCCTGTCCTGATCATCCTTCTATGCCTACGATGTTTCCTCTGTAAGCTTCGCAGATTCTTCTTGCCTCTTCTCCCTTGGGTATTTGCCAAAGTCCTCTGCCCTCTCTGCCTCTCAGAGTTTCATCGAGCATCATGACTTCAGGGATGGCCTCTGTTGAGCTGATTCCCAGATGCTCTCTCTCACCCTTTACTCCTCTACTCTTCCTGAGTTTCACTCCTACATTTCTAACTTCTGTCTGGATAGTTTCTCTTTGTTTTAGTCTCCTTTTGTCCCAACTCCCCACCCCACCACCCCCACTGACTTCCTCCTACTAGGGACTTACTTCCCTATATTATTAGTAGTATAATTTTGCTCAGGATTGAAACCTCCAATTAAATTTTGACATCTCCCTCTCCTGATAGACAAGTGAAAAAGTTATGCAAATACTTCCACCAAAATGGCTATTTCAGGGACCTATGGTGTTTCTTCTAGACACACATGCAAGTTAAGCTCCTCAGGAAACAGACTCTGAGGCAGAGATTAGCATGCAGCAAGTTTATTAGGGATTCCTCTTGGGATCTACCACCAGGAAGGGAAGGGAAGGAAGCAGAAGTGGGCAGAGGGAGAAGTTGGGCTGTGATATAATACCACTGAAGTCCTCAGCCCACGCCATCAGGGCTGTCTTGAGTAGGGCCAGGCAGTTATACCTGCATGACATTCATGGGATACAGCTGCCCAGAGAAGGGGAGAAGAGGTCCTCTTAGGACAGTTGGCCTCTGAGGGCTCTGCCAGCAACACTCTCAACAGCTGAGGGAGGGGAGAAGGAGGAAGTCCTTCCTTCCTGAAGGGGGACTGGGTGACATATCACAGTATCTGCTACATTACAGACACCTCCAAGATCTTCCAGCCTATTAAGTCTCCATAGTCAAATCCTTCATTGTCATAACCACCGGGTTTATCATCCTCAAGCAGGGCTTAGATTGTGTAACTTCCCAGAAAACAACCTCCATTGATTCAAGCAATCCTAGACCTGGACAAGGAAGCTCAGGATTCTGACCCCACCTCTTATTTTTGGTGTGAAATTAGCAAAGTCGCTTAACACTCTCCTTTAGCTGAAAAAGAGAGAGATTTGTTGACAGCACTGCATTGTTTGGGATATAATGTGAAGTTCCGTGGAAAACAGATGGCTCCGATTCTTCACAGCATGGAAGGCCAGCGTCCCCCCTCCCATTGTGGGCGCCCTTGGTGATCCTACCCACGTGTACTCACGCCCATAATCAGTGTCTCCAGTCAAGCCACTCTGCACTCTATGACTTACTGCTCTCTGAAATGCACTGCTTCTCTTCACCTATGCACTTCATCTCTTGCCTCTCAATTTATTCCACATCTTTAAAGTTAGCATTTCAATACAGCCTTCAAGGACCAGTTCAAAAGCCACCCCTTCCAAAATATCAATTCTTAACAGAGAATAGCTAGAATATATACAGCACTTTCTATGAGACAGGCACGGTTCTCTGCACCTAACAAACGTTGATTCACTTAATTCTATGAGGTGGGCTCTACCATAGAGAAGAAAATAGAGGCACAGAGAAGTGAAATGATTTTCTGAAGGCCCTATATGCAGCAGATGACAGGCTGACATTGTGCCCAGGCATCTGGTCCTAGAGTCCACACTCTACACTATGAAGCTCACACCACATCATATTAGCCAAAAATTGTCCTCGCTCCACCCTAGGACTTACTCTGTGTATCTCGTATGGCTCTTACCACCAGTCCAAGATACTGGTAGAAAGTCAGAGAATTAATACGTGTAGCATTACTGCTTAATTGAATCAATGAATTCTGTTAAGATGTTTGTGTAAAAGAAAGTACTTACATTTTTTCCATGTGGCCTGTAATTGGGGAAATAGATAAAGACTAAAAGCTGGAAGAAAGCAGAAACTTAGGCCCCCAAGAGAACATGCACAAGTTATGCACTGACTAAATCCTATGATATAAAGACATCAAAATTAAATTCATCAAAATAAAGAGACAGTGGCAGAAACATTTTTCCCTACTCTGATAAATTTTTAAATTTAAAATTTTTAATTTCTAAACTAAAAAAATGTTTATAGGTCATGTTTTCTTAAACATATTTTATATAGATTTAACTTCTTTCCTGAAAAATCTTTACCGAAAAATCTTAGTTTTAGGCATGGAAGAGATTTCTCAGAGAATCCCGTTTTTGAGAATATAGATGCTGCTATTGAAGATTCCTATTTACTGTAATATATAAAAAGCAACAAACACACAAACGTCCTTTCTCTTTATTTTTTAAAAAATTAGATTAGTAAGCTCTTCACCCTGAATGTAACACAAAAACACAAATTGGGGCGTACTCCACGGCCTTGCCATGTGTGTGCGCTCTGGCTCAAGGTTAGTCTGGTGTGTCTGCCTCGGAGGCTGTCTGTCTGTGTTGTGCCAGCCCCCACTACTCGGAGGCAGGGGCCCTGTCCTCACACACTCCCGCCTGGGGTGGGCATGGGCTAGTGCAGCAGGACAGCGGTGCCTTCAAGTCCCACGTGGGCCTTCATTCCATGTGTGCACTTCTGCTCACTTGCCAGCTGCCCCATTCAGCCCGTACCGCAGTTGCTGAGTTCATCCTTCTGTTACCATTTCTAAGCCACAAAGAGAAACCCACAATACAGAACTCTTAAAAGAAAAAAGGCACCACCTGCCAGTTGGCCATGGCAGTTTTGGCAGTTGGGAAAAGGAATGTGCCCAAGGCCCTGTCTCCCTGTATCTCATCTACAGACAATACGTCCTCCTACTGCTGGCCACTGATTTCCCCATCGTTTCCCACGTGTGGCACCTTCACTTGGAAGGCCAAATCCATCTCATTCTATTTTTTATTTCTTTTAAACCGTGCAAATTAGACATTGACGAGTGCAGGATTTCCCCCGACCTCTGCGGCAGTGGCATCTGTGTCAATACGCCAGGCAGCTTTGAGTGTGAGTGCTTCGAAGGCTACGAGAGTGGGTTCATGATGATGAAGAACTGCATGGGTAAGCGTGCTTAGCTCTTCCTTGCTGGTCTTGAAACCAGTCTAGCACAGACTCATTCGCTCGACCTGCACTTACCTCAGGGTCGTGAACAGCGTGCGTGGCCAGGATCTGTGGTGACGGAGAGAAGAGATTTTTAAATGTCAGACAGGAAATCCGCTCCTGGGTAGCTCTCAGGGAGCCCCAACTTCTTGGTGCCTTAATGGGCATGAAATATTGAGACTGGATCCTGTTTCTTCATAGAATCTAAAATCAACACACAGACTAATTACTCCGAAGGGATTCACTTGAAAACGTATGGCAATAGGCCGGGCCTGGTGGCCCATGCCTGTAATCCCAGCACTTTGGGAGGCCAAGGCAGGAGGATCACTTGAGACCAGGCTGAGGAACATAGTGAGACCCTGTCTCTACAAAAAACCAAAACAAAACAACAAAAATGTATGGCGTTGTGTGGTGGACCCCAAATTTGTATTCAGTCCATGCTAATCCCAGGTTATTTTCCTTATTTGTGTGTTATTACAAACCCTGTTGGTGTTCCCAACCTTTCAGCCCAAGTTTGTTTTTCAGTGACTTACAGGACTTACCTCCTAGAATATAGTAGGTTATGAGTGTAAGATTTTTCTTTCACTTTGATTAGAGATACAGGCACCAGAATAACTAATGACAATATATGATATCTTGAGTCTAGGAGGATAGAAAGCAAATATTGTTTATTTTTACCTTTTGTGAGCCTGTTCATTTCATGCAAGTAAATTTCTTGATAGCTTACTATCTTTAAGGGTAGAATTTTTAGTATGTCTAGTGGGAGGAGAAAATGTGGGGAGAGCATTCTCCCATCTGCTGTGAGGCTTATCTCTAACATTTGAGTCGCACACTTACCTCAGGTGATATTCTTTCTCCCATGCTGTATGCGTGAATATTTTTTCCTCAGGGTTCTTTAATGGATCTCACGTTTTTACCTTTCAGACATTGACGAATGTGAACGTAACCCTCTCCTTTGTAGGGGTGGCACCTGTGTGAACACTGAGGGCAGCTTTCAGTGTGACTGCCCACTGGGACACGAGCTGTCACCATCACGTGAGGACTGCGTGGGTGAGTCTGTCCCCTCAGCACTTAAACCCACCGAACACAGCTGTTAAAGATCAGGGATCAATTCTAACAAACTTGTTGTTTAGGGGCACATGAAATATAGCTTATTAAAAGTTGGAAATTTAGATTACCTATGTCTGGATGCAGGCTGTGTCTTTAGAGGATGTTTCAGTGACACACTCAAATGAGCTGGTGTTATTCTGGTTGGCCTCTTTCTCATTACAAGCACATGTGACTGGTGCCTGTGTGAGGGAACCTATGTGAGGCCACGTAGTCCCATTCCCCGCACTAGTGTGGAATGGAAAAGCTGCCCCTGTGCCTTGTGCATGTCCACCCAACCTCTTCTCCCTCCACTCAGGCAGAGTTCACCCTGCACCCCTGAGTCCTCTCAGGGATCTGCTCTCACGTATGTGAACTCATGAGCTCCCTTAGTCCCTACTTCTCACAGAAACGCCACAGTCTCTGCACTGGCCCTGAGCTCAGTAGGGATGGCAAAGGGGAAACAAGAAGACTGATGTCTGGTCTTTGAGCCTTCCAACCTACTGCTTTTCATAATACATGGAGGCCTCTGGAATTAGCCTGTTCTAGTATACTGGCTTTAAAACTTTAATGCAGCCGGGAAGCATTTTCTTCACAGGAACTCTTTCTTGAAACTGTAAGCTAATAAAACAGCTTAAAATAGAGCAGATCACACACCATGTTTTAAAAAATAATTTGAGCACACCTTCCCAATACATACATATTTATTTATAAGCCATGTGTATCGCTATGCTAGTATATGAGGTAAATCTTAAGTCATAGACTAAAAAGACATTTTAAAAAGATGAATGAGGAAGTTTTAAATGTTTTTTATTTCATTTTAATAGTGGTACAAAAAGCTTTTCCACACTGATAATTAGAGAATGTTTGTTTATGGTTGAACATACTGAGGTACAGTGGTTCAGAGATCTGTTTTCTAAGTTCAGTTTATTTTATTACTTAGTTTTCGTGGATCTTATAGCTTAAAAAATGTACCCCTCAAAGGTATAATGCACAGTATAAAATATGTCTTTCTGTATAATATAAAATGTACACTTACTAATCATAAGCATAAATCCATGTAGTCTTCTCAGTCATTCTGAGAATTTGCAATGAATTTCTTGTTATATCTTATAGTATCATCATTGTTTTTACCTGATATTGTATCTGACAAGTAGCTTGCATAAGGAAATGTGTTTTCTCGCTGCTTTCTTGTGATTGCATTATTAGTCCTAGTTTTTGACACAGATCTTTGATTGGACTTTTTAAGGCATCTGCCCATCTTATAAGGGTTAGTTTATTTTAAAACAGGCAATATAATCTGTAGATCCACCTATCCAGACACACTAAACACAGTATGATGAAAACAAATAAACAAGCGAGGGGCCCTATTGTCATGCCTCTGTTTTGCGGAACCAGCCATCTTCCCTCAGGACACTTCAAGTTGTGTAGGCAGCTCTTGGCCATCTAATAAAGACCAGGTGAGCATGCCAATGTAGATTCATATATTAAATAGTAGGAAGCTTCGTTTCTGGCATGTGCCAAGTCCGTGGGCTAGCATGATTGTCACTACTAGTCACATGTGGCTATGTAAATTTAATTAGAATTAAATAACACTAAAAATTCATTAGTCATACTATCCATGTTTCTAGTGCTCAGTACCACATGCAATTATGTATTGGACAGCATTTATATGCAACAGTTTCATCATTGTTCAAAGTTCTACTGGACAGCAGTGTTGTAGATAGAAATAATAGAAATTCCAGCATTTTCTTTGGACACCTCAGGAGATCATTTTACTTCCCCCTGAAGTACACAAATCCCTTTGGAGACCACTGCTGCAGTGAAGCTTATTCTTGATGGTTTTAGGATTTTGCTGTTGCATAAATCATTAATTCTGTATATCTTTTACAGACATTAATGAATGTTCCCTGAGCGACAATCTCTGCAGAAATGGAAAATGTGTGAACATGATTGGAACCTATCAGTGCTCTTGCAATCCTGGATACCAGGCCACACCAGACCGCCAAGGCTGTACAGGTAAGAAGAGGCCAAGCAGGTCTGAAACTCATATGTCTCAAGTCAGTCTAGAAAAACTTTTGGCACTAAATATATAATGAAGCCTATGTGAGTCCTTTGTCCCAAAAATGAATCTAAGAATGGGGGCAGATCTCAGATGTTGTGTTGATTTTGCAGAGCACTCAGTAGTCTTATTATAGAAAATGCTCTAAACTCCATAGTTAATATATTCCTGAGTTCTTTAGTCTTAGAGTACTGGCGTTAAATGTGGAATGCTGTCTAAAAGACAGTAAAAAGAACTAAGAAAAACTAATGGTATAGAACTAAACCAACACAAACAATGGGGAGAAAAGTCCAAAGCCATATGGCAGTATCTGTTTAAAAACAAGAAAAACTCCTTATCTTTTGTTTTCAAGGAAGTAGGCCTCACAGGTAATGTGGTTGCAATGTTGTCTTCATAGATATTGACGAATGTATGATAGTGAATGGAGGCTGTGACACCCAGTGCACTAATTCAGAAGGAAGCTACGAATGCAGCTGCAGTGAGGGTTATGCCCTCATGCCAGATGGGAGATCATGTGCAGGTACAGAAAGGAAAACACACAGACTTTGTGCATCTAATTAATTTTATCTTACAAATGTGGCTCCTCATATTATTGAGTGGAACTGGATGGAAGAAGCATTTGAGATTGATGAAAGGCATCCTTATTTTCATTTGATGTTAATTTTGTATCATCAGATATTGATGAATGTGAAAACAATCCTGATATCTGTGATGGGGGTCAGTGTACCAACATTCCCGGAGAGTATCGCTGTCTCTGTTATGACGGCTTCATGGCTTCAATGGACATGAAAACGTGCATTGGTGGGTATCATAAGAAAAGCATAAATATTTACACACACACATGCACATACACAGACGTGAGAAGAGGAAGGCTTTTTCAGTTATTTTAAAAATTTAAACCATTTTACTGGAACTGTAAAACCTGAAAAGAAGAGTTATTTGAAAAAAAAATTCTTTAAAGACAGATGATATGTTTATCTGCAGTACTATGTCTTGCAAATGGATTCTATTTTAGATTTTACCTATGCATTTCAGTATTATACTATTCAGTTTAAAAAGATAGCTTTTTAATTACTCTGATGAACAAATACTAACCAGATACTAAAAATAAATTTTCTAGATGTGAATGAGTGTGACCTAAATTCAAACATCTGCATGTTTGGGGAGTGTGAGAACACAAAGGGATCCTTCATTTGCCACTGTCAGCTGGGTTATTCAGTGAAGAAGGGGACCACAGGATGCACAGGTAGGTTTCAAGCTTGTGTCCTCGATGCTTCAGCTTAGATTTCAAAGGCCCACCTTCAACATCATTTGTTCTCTTGCATCTCTAGACCAGTTGCCCACAACCAGGCTGTGACCACGTGTATGACGAATAGCTGACGCATAGCGCGTGTGATGCATTTGGCTGGTCTTGGTGGTAGCAAAGCCACCTGCCGCGGCTGGCTGTGGGTCCTGACACAGAGCGGGTGGGTTCCCAGGGCTCTGATGCGCTGCTGGTGGCTCTCGGAGCAGCATTTGCTTTCTGAGAATGACCGCTGCCCAAATGGAAGGCACACCTAAAGAAAGGGCACTGAAGGACCTGGGGAGATCCCAGCTTTTGTTTGTCTTTGCAGTTCTGCTAAACTACTAAAAATCAATCTCAAGTTCTGTTTAGACTCTTTCCCTTCCTTCCTTTCCCCCATATTTTCGTCCCTTCTTTTCTCTTCTCTCTCCAGTTGCTTTTGTCTTCTCTTCTCTTCTCTCTGCCCAAATTGCCTCTCTCTTTTTTCTCTCTTTCCTTTCTTTCTTTGCTCATCCTCTCCATTCTGTCTCTTGTTCCCTTTCTCTACTAAATAGTTTTAGCCTTTTGCATATATGTGGGCCTAGGAAGTGCCAAGGTCAGGGTTTTGGACCAGGTATTTCTCAGTGCTCAGTTTAAAGCCCTGGTATGGTATTTTGCTCAAGGCAGAAGGTGGGTGGCTTAGGCTGCAACCCAGCCCTTAAGTTGACCCTCCAGGGAAGGGCAAGTAATGAAAGAAGGCGTAGTCCTCTGCATGTTCACCACGAGCAGTGTTGATGCAAGGCAGTAGTGCATGTATGATTTCAGCATCTACAATATGTAATCAGTGAACTAGATAGGATAGATTATTCTTTATATTCTAGAAAGCTTTGGGGAACCATATCTACATAATTTATACATACATATATATGTGTGTGCATATTGTATATGTTATACACACACACACACACACACACACACTGGTAAAAGCATCGGGTCACTTTCCAGATAACATTTCCCGTGAATATTTTTTTATATTCTAAAATAAATAGAAGAAATAAAAATACAAACCTAAATGATAGTTTTCAAAAACTAATAAAATATATTGATTTTTAAAATGACTAATGATTGTGTGATTTTAAAAAGAGAATGGACTATTACTTTTTAAAAAGTTAGGCTTATCTTCATGAAAAATATGTAATAAATATTAATAGGGAGAAATAGCAGAGGCTGTTTTTGGAAGTGAGATTTCTCTTGACATCTGTGATCTGATATCCTCTATGTGGAGTTTAGCCTGGCTCTGGGCAGGGAGTAAGGCCCCAGTAGGGGTAGGGGGTGACATACATACCTGCCAGGGGCAATAGCTGCTGCATCTCACTACTACTGGTAAAAAAAGGATAACAGTTTTTTCTAGGGAAGGACTTGTTGTATTTGGATCATGAACTTCCAAATCTTGGTGGAGCCTACAAAAATTAAAAATAAAAGTGATGTTAATATTTTCTGTGTACAGTTTCATATTTACTTCAAAATTTTACCTATACAGAAATATATTTGGAAGTAGAATTAATTACCTTGCATTTTATCTTTTTCATGTTAACTATGGTTTCTCAGACGTGGATGAGTGTGAAATCGGTGCTCACAACTGTGACATGCACGCTTCATGTCTGAATGTCCCAGGAAGCTTCAAATGTAGCTGCAGAGAAGGCTGGGTTGGAAATGGCATCAAATGTATTGGTGAGTTTGCAAATGTAAATATCCTTTGCTAAGTCACAAAATGTTTAAAGGCTTTTCTTTGCACAGTCATAGGGACACACTTTTCACTTTTATTTATTCTCTTGTAAATCAAAGGCTATCTTAGTCGTAACATAATTTCAGTGTAAGAGTTTCCTTTAGCCTTAATATAAATGATCAAATTACAACTGTATGCCTTAGCATCTGCTTTTTAATGTGTTGTTGTTCAGTAAAAAATATTTGATATCCAGCTGGTGATCCAAACAGCTGTATCATGAAAAATGACTAATATGTTTTTCCAATCTTTTCATAGAATAATCAGTGAGATTTAGAATCTGATAAAGTAAATGGAAGAAACAAAAATGTTTTTATCAGATGGCCTGAGTCTGTAGTAAATGGTCAATATCAGTGTCTTATTAGAAAGTAGAATTCTTCTTACAGGAAAATCTAAATGTTTTGTTGGATTCTAAGAGGTCTGATTTGAAGAAAAGAGAATGGGAAAACAGTTTCCCTAGGTTTTATAGTTCTTGGGCCAGAGTCTAATATAATAATAAGCTCTCTTTATAGCTGAGAGGCAAGGAACTAGAGTATACTCTTGGTGTCATTCACATTGCTGTTTAATATGCTCAGTGTTTTACATGCCTTAAAGTAAAGAATTTTTCCAACTGGTGAGAATTATCCAGGTCAATTTACAGTAAGAAAGAAAGCAAGCTGAACGTCCAGTGACGGCTTCATTAAGCTTACTAGCTACCTACTTCTAGTCCAGCCGTCTTTCTATGGTTAATCTCACAACTTTTCAGCCTTTATCCTCATTCCTGATTTTCTAGTCCCATAGGTTTTCTCTTTTTCTCTCTTACAGTCTCCCTTTTTTGTGCTTCTTGTCCATCTGTCACTCTGGTCACCAGTCTCAGGACAGCTGCCTGTGATAGGAGAGATTCAGCAGCGTCCAGAATCCTGTGCTCCAGCAGGGCATCCACTCCGTCCTCTTCTCTCCATCTCCGGTCCCCTACTCTGGTCTCAACCAGTCTGTCTCTCTCTTTCAGTCTCTTTCTCTGTCTGCCTCTATCTGTCTCTCTCTGCTGGACACAAAAAGAGCCTCCTCTTACGTTTGCTCATTCCCTCTCTGGCCCTCTTACAATCCACTCTCCACGTAGCAGCAGGAGGAAACTTTTAAACCGTAGATTTGATCTTTTCACAGCCATCATTGTAACCCATTGAACTCAGGACAGAATCCAGCTTCCTCCCTGTAGCTGCCTGGTTACACTGTCTCTTTGGCTTCCTCTTCCACTGCCCTCTGTCTGCTGCACTGTGCTTTGCCACTCTAGCCTCCTTTAATTTTTCTTGTCACATCAAACTCTTTTCCTCCTTGGTGTCTGTACATGCACTGTTCCCTCTGCAAGGATTACCCTTCCTTACTTCTGCTCAGTGAGCTAACGCTTCCTTATCTTTCAGGTCTAAAGTTAACTAAAATTTACTTCTTCAGTGGGGCCTTCCTTGTTCCTGCAGTCCAAATTACACGCCCCTTTTATCCTCTCATTGCACCTTGTAACTTTTTTCATAGTTCATATATCAGTATTTAATTTTTTTTCTGTGTTTAACATCTGTCTTTTCACTAGACTATGGGCTAGTGAGATCAAGAATCGTATCTCAATTTCCTCATCTATAAAATAAACTTGAAAACTCTATGCTAAAATTCAGTATTATCTTCAGAATTGGTCCTTTTTTAGTGACAACGGAACCAGCGATAGAATCCACCCTCAGAAGAAGTCAGAATGAAATCTAACACTAGTTTTCTTTTAACCATTAAAATTCTAGTTAATTAGATATCTCACAAAATGTTTGAATTCATAATTTTGAACTACATTTGTGGCATGGACATTGGATTATGGGTCTGAAATCTTAGAGAATTGGAGCTATGACCCTACAAACTAAACACATACCATTTGTCTAGTTTATATTTAAATTAAGACAAATGAAAATCTTCCTAGGTGTTTAAATGTTTCATTTTAATTTCTGAACTTTATTGCTGTGTTCTCTTGGCATGCAGATCTGGATGAATGTTCTAATGGAACCCACCAGTGTAGCATAAATGCTCAGTGTGTAAATACCCCAGGCTCATACCGATGTGCCTGCTCTGAAGGTTTCACTGGAGATGGCTTTACCTGTTCAGGTAGGTGACAGTCCTGAGGTGTGTGCTGACATGATTGTCATGGAACACTTTATATGCTTTCCTTATTTGAAGAAAACCATAGTTAAAGGAAGCTAAAATAACTATCCCTGTTTTTACACTTGGCTTACAGGTGAATGTGTATTTTTCTCTTACATTAAACACAAAAACTTGAACGATCTTTCAAATATATTGGTGGAAGTTTTAAAATGATGACATTTATTAGTAGTATGTACTGTTAATGACTATCATTTTCTCTTATTCATATATAACACAATGGTTTGAAAGCACAGACTTTGTCCGGATCAGACCACCTGGATTCACATCTTGCCTATGTAGCATACTACCCATGTAGACTTAAGTAAATTACTTAACTTATCTGGCCTTATTTTCCCCATTTTAAAATGGCCACAGTAATACTACCATTTCTTTTTTTTTCTTTTTTTAAATCACTAAATGAATGACATGGGAAAACTACTCAGCTTTTTAAGATAGAATATACACAATTACTGCTATTAAATGTATTTATCAAAGTCTCAGTAGCTTATCACATGGTATTGAAAGGATTAAATGGAGTAATACAGGTAAAGAACTTAGGAAAACACATCACAAAAGCTCAGTAAATATTAGCTTCTATTTAGCCTCTCTTCATTCCACATTCCTTGAGGATAAAGCATTCTCTCATAATACGCATATATAAAACTAGATTATCTTGCCTGATGTGAAGTTGAATGCTTTTCAGTTTGTAAAACAGGTGTTTCTCTGTTGATTTGCAGTACACACTTTAAACCCACAATTAAATGATAGATTCTAAATGTTTTTCTAATTATTGACATCAAAAATGCAGACATCATTTTTAAATGCCTCTTTAAGAAAACATGTTTATTCAGTTTTAAAGCTTTATTACTTTTAAGCCTTGGATATTGCATCTTTCCTTGCATTCCTTTGTACCACTGTGTTAAGGAAGGAGTATGACTTTGATGTCAGACACACCTGCAGTCAGATCCTGGCTCAGCTCACTGTGGCCCTCACAGCTCGCTGCTGCCCTTAGCCTCAGGCTCTTCCTCTTCTGAACCTCAGGGAATTGGTGACTCAAGGAAAAAACACATGTCAGGCAACCAGCACACCACTTGGCAAATACTAGGCCCTCAGTAGACATCGGTTTCTGCCCTCCTCGCCCTTTTCTGCTTGATAGAATTAAGTAAATGATCTTTAAGGTCTGTGATTAATGCCTGCTTGTATAATTAAGGTAGGAGTTGGTTTTCCATTCTTGCAATATTTCACTTAGAAGAATGGTCTCCAGTTCAATCCAGGTTATAACCTTGACTCACACTATACAAGAGCAATTCATGAAACCAAAACATCTGTATCCCCATAATATCCTGAAATTTAAAAAAAAGGTAGGAGTATTTTTATAAGATTGTAATGACATGAAAGACCCTCTCTCCATTCCCATGGTGTCTCTAATTTGCTTTAAAATACTTGGACTAGTGAAAAAGTGAGTTGTGTATTCTAATAATATAAAATTTTCAAATGCATGGACACCATTTTAAGATTAATTCCAATGTTCTTGCTCGTATCTGAATAATGTTGGTGTAATACTATACATAAAATTTGCATTAAAGAGAAGCAAGACAGATGTGGAAGACATCTGCATTTCTCCTGTTAATCACATCACAATTGAATGTTAAGGTGCAGGTTAAATAGCTTTTCTATCAGGTTGCATACCCTTATTTCAGTGAATGTGATGTACTGTTGTTACATGCTAATGAATACTAAGTCAAGCCAGTAAAATTGATTTAGTTATAGAGCAAGGAGAAAATGTGTCATGAGATTTGGAACTTAATAGCGATGTAATTTACTTCTTCTACAGATGTTGATGAGTGCGCAGAAAACATAAATCTCTGTGAGAACGGACAGTGCCTCAACGTCCCGGGCGCATACCGCTGCGAGTGTGAAATGGGCTTCACTCCAGCCTCAGACAGCAGGTCCTGCCAAGGTGGGTCACTAGGATTCCAACTCATTTTCAAGTTGGATCAACTACAGTAAATGAAACCACAAAAAGGGCTGGAACAGGCTCCACCTGGAAGCTGAACACATAGCACATGCTGCACATATAAAAGTCATTCGTTTAAGCGTGGATTATTTTGCCGAATGAATAATGATGAAGGCGGCTTTCATCTCTTATGAAGTTTTCCTGGCCAAGAGCCAATCGTTGGAAGTTTGGCTCATTCTTCCTTTCCTTTTTTAACCATTTCTTTTTCCCTTTTTCTTTTTTTATCACTAAATGAATGACATGTGGAAAACTATTCAGCTTTTAAAATATGATCTATTACCTACCCCAATCACTGCTATTTATTGTGTTTATCAAGATCTAAGCAGCTCATTATTGGCATTTGCCTTCAGGTTTGAGTCTGCTGTCTGTGTGTCTGGGACTGGAAACCCTTTTCCGGGACTCATCAAGGACTTTACATTTGCTTAATAGTAACGTCTCCTAAGTTATGACAACGTCCCCCTTTCCTAGAGATGGGACTTGGTGCCTAGTATGGTCTCTTTCTAAGAAAAAGAATTTGGATTTGCTTTGAAATTAGAGACTCAATTCACATTACATATAGAGTGGGCCATGATTGTGTTATGAATAGGGAATACATGAAAATATGAAGGAAGAAAGAAAAGAGATAAAAAATAATTCATATACCAAAGGGCTTCAGCAAAATTTGTTATTCACAGAACACCTTAAAAAAATAACTCAGGCTAACTGCTAGGTAAAGATGATAAAATGGAAACAGATTGAAAATATTTCCCCTGCATTAATGTCTAATCAAATGAACAGAAATGGTAAGTACCAGCGCTCCCACACGCACGCGCACACACACACATAATTCATCAGCATTAACCAAACAAAAACAAATTATACAATCTGGGGTAGCTCAGAGTAGAGCCTAACTTTGTTCCACCACCAGAAGTGGCACTGAAGAAAGCGTGCCAAAAGATCGTTACATTTTCCATAAAGAGCCACCAGTTTGAACAAGGGGGGATGGATAGTTGGCCCTAGGAAAGATGACATTAAAAGCTGACAGCATTCATGCTTCTACATTGACCCACTGGATTGGGCAGAATCTAATCCATTTTATATAAGGAAACTGTAAAGTGAACATTTTTCCCCAATCCTGGTTTCTTCTAAGCACTGAAGCTAATTAGTAGAAAATGTGAGCCAACATGGGTATGGGATTATTATACGTGATTTAGTATCTACATCAGTTTGACAAGAGTTAGTAGGAGAAGGAACAAGTCAGTAGTAGCCAGACACTTTTGCCAACATGACTTTTTTATACCTAGACAGAATTGTCCCTTTGTAATTTTACTGCTTTTTGGGTGGCATAGGCCCTTCCAGAACTTCTCCCCGGACTCCCCACCAAGGTGGTGCCAAATAGTTACTGTTTACAGTACTTTGTTTACGTTTAGTCTTCTCATATGTCATTACCACAAAGAGAATCCCCACTGACCAGGCAGCTGAGGGTGGCACACATGGAGTTTATCCTCAGTTAAACCCTTTGCTGCATTCATCTGAACACCAAATTTTGAGATTTCCAGAAATGTATTTCCATGCTTCTGCCTGTTCTCCTTGTTTGTCTCTTCTTTCTTCCCGTAAGGTCTGGCTCACCTGGATGGTTTCTCCTGATTTTACTAATTTAATTCCTTGATGTCTTCCCATCTTGTTATAAGTGTGTTCCCCTCTGATCAACGTTTTTCATTCCAAATCTACTTCTCACCACAAATTCTCAGAATTCCTATAGAATCCAAATAATTACTGGACTTGGCCATTTCCCAGTGTTCTCCACCAAGATAGGGGAAAACAAAACCCAGAGGAACCACCACAAGGACAAGATATAGGACTCCATTAGATGGAGTCCTTGATAACAGACCGTTTCGTATAGCGTCTGAAGAGAGAGCAGGGCCAGGCTCACCAACAAAGAGCACATGGAGCCCCGTGGACCTCTCCCCATCCTCGTTTCCCTCTTCCTCCACCTTATGAGCCTCTGGGCTACTGAAGAGCAGTTTTAACAAAACCCAGACCCCAAGCTGTCTTTCCAAATAAACCTCTGATAAAGAAGGAAAGATGTCAAGAGATTCCATCTGAGCTATATGAAAGTAAATAGAAGCTCTTGAAGAGAAGACCAAGTAGTGTGTGAACAAACAGAAAGTAATAGTAACTAGGCAGGCATCTTATGGAAACAAAAGAGCATACAAAAAACAGCTAAAGAACCAACCCAGAGTAGAAGAAAACTACCCCAGAAGCAAAAGCAAATTTCCCATAAGTTCTTTGTGCCATACATGACCTGAATACAAATATGATTGAACAAGTTCAAAGAGAAGATTATAAAGACAATAGAATAAAATAAAAGGGAGATTGCCGTCAAGAGAAATAAGAAACGGGGACCAATACAGAAAAATTAGAGAACTATTAAATAGAAAAAGCAAACATCGGAAGAGATCAGATGAAAATGTAATCACTAGCATAGAGAAAGGGCTTCAGATAATCACAGTGAACAAAAAAGGGGGGAAGAGAAATTAACACTATTAAAGAAAAGACAAAAACTATAAACATCAGTATAACTAGCATCTCTGAAGTGAAAAGCCCAAAAAATCAAAGAGAAAAAAGTATCAACCAAACATTTTCCAGAAATAGAAGAAAGAGCTGAATGAACGGGAAAAGGCCAAATTATAGAGAAAAACTTAGCCGCATTACATTTGACAACTTCAGTCATAGAGAAGGATTCGAGACTTCAGATAGATAAGGCAAGCCATGAGCTAAACAGAAGCATTCAATACCAAAAGACACTAAATCAATGCCCACAAATTTCTGAGGAAACATATTATTCTTCAGTTGGTTAATTGTAAGGATAATAGGCATATTCTTACAAGTAAGATAATTCAGAAAAAAACACCTGTATTTTCATAGAAGTTCCTCCCTTCTTGGAAAAAAAAAGAAACACAGCCAATCGAGAAATAAATGGAGAAGTTGTAGCAAAACCATTATTGATCCCTTTAAGTAAAGAATTACTACTTAATACTGTGGAGATTATGGTAAGCTGCCATAAACATTTGAAAAGTGAAAATAACATAAATAACAAAAATAGGGAGTCCGAAGGACATATGAGTGCTAATTTTATTATACAGAATGTATTAATGCCATCTAAAAATTACATTTGAACTTTAGCATAAAGCCAAAAGATGGTAAAATTTTAGTGTTTTTCATTCTTTTTTAACATTAAAAAAGTATTTTAGAAACTGTTAAGATAATGAAAAATTGATCTGATGAATGGAAATTGTTTCAGCCTCACTATCTGTAAATATGCATATAGAAACATCTAGAATGATGTTCAACAATGAGAATGATGTCAATCAATGATGTCCATCAATGATTCTTCGTAGGTGGAAACATTTTTGAGTGAATTTTGGTTTTATTGTCTTATTTTCTGTATTGTTTACTATCTTTTCTGTTCTCCTATCAATACTTTTTTGTATTGTTTGTATTTTTTAGTATGTGTCAGTTTTATAAAGACAAGACAGTATTCTCTTAACATACCTTATTTTGTACAACTGTTACATTATTTAAATGGAAGGTATTTCTAACAAAGGTAATTTTAAAGTAAAATGCATACTCAGAGGGCTGATACTACAACTCCATTTTCACGTACAGATTAACACAATTCAATTATAATTTAGCTTAATGAGTCTTTACTCATTAATATAAAGAGAATAACTTTATAACCCTTGACACAAGAAAAGATACCTTTGCACATCAGTTGAACTTTAAAACATGTTTGGAACATTAAATCTAAGATACATGAAACCAATTATTTTAACTATCATGAATGACCAAAAACCCTTTTAAACTTAAGACGTAACTGTCTCAAGACAGCAATTTAGGATGACTTGTCTAGTCTAGCCTAAAATGACACGTCTGGTCTGCATTCTCAGAATGTTAGGCAATTTATGTACAAAAATATGCATCCTCTTTTTATGAGTAGAAATACAGATTATTTCCACAGTTATATATACACATATATGCCTTCATTTTCAGATGAGTGAGAACACGTTTATTGACCATGAGGTAAAGCCTCATGGAAGATTTTCATAGACTGAATTTCTTAATTCAATTCAATAGAGATATTTTACGAAACTTGTTAGAATATGGGGACAATGGACCATCTTACTACATGGTGTTAGGAAAAATATTTCTTCCCTGTTTATAACTGATTTTATAATAACAGATAAAATTACAGAATAAAAAAGTAAAAACTAAAAAGTTAAATAATTTTAATGGTAATATTTAAAATTTTTTATATGTTTCTGTTTTAATTTACCAATTGTAAAACATCTGCTGTTTGCACTAAATTCGAATCTTTTGTTTTTATCTTTAATTTTTTATAATTTCATTCCTTTAACATGTTTAATTTTTGTATTCTTTCTTATGCCTTAAGCCAATCCTTTTTTATTTAAGTATATTATAATCCAAAACAGTTAAAATACTAGAGACACATTTTACCGAGAAAACAATATATCTTTTATATCTCAGTTTCATAGATAGACATTACTTGCTTGTCATTTTTAATACCTACCTAGCCAAAGAAAAAAATTTTTACTGCATAGAAACATCTGAGAACTTACTTAGAAAAGCCCATTAATGTTATGCATTAAATCAAAATTTTAAATGCCTTTGTAAACAAGAGATTACTTTCTTTTTAATCTTCAGATATTGATGAATGCTCCTTCCAAAATATTTGTGTCTTTGGAACATGTAATAACTTGCCTGGAATGTTTCATTGTATCTGTGATGATGGTTATGAATTGGACAGAACAGGAGGGAACTGTACAGGTATGGCCAGTTAGGAGCTCAGTTGTGTTCCAATTAGTTGAAATGAATATTCTGTGCTAAGGATAAAAATTCCTCAAATTTATGCTTAGCTAATATGTGCATTAGGTTATGCATTTTTCTAAAAAATAAAATTACATTCCAATACATTTATTTTTAACTATGGGATTGATCCATTTTATGTAAACAACTTAATATTAAATATCTAACATGAAACTACTAAAGTATCTCTTTGTCTATATGTATATTCATGTATATGTACATATATATGTGTATACATAATATAATTTTAGTTAAGCAAATAGTGACATAATTTTTTTCTTCCTTAAAATAGCAACATTTAATTATAATACATCTATAAAGAATATTAAATGACACTGCCATAAATATCATGTGCTTGATCTTTGGAACCTGTTTTAGGCATATACAAGGATTTAAGATTTTTATTTCATTGTGCTGAGTCCTTCCTAATGATCTTTAATGTACTGACTTGCAAAAAAATCCACCAAATTCTTTGGAACAGCGGTGTGTATACAGAAAGTAAAGATGTTAATGTGGGCATTTTAAATACTTCTTCTAGATATTGATGAGTGTGCAGATCCCATAAACTGTGTCAACGGCTTATGTGTCAACACGCCTGGTCGCTATGAGTGTAACTGCCCACCCGATTTTCAGCTGAACCCCACTGGTGTGGGTTGTGTTGGTAAGTAAAGCTATATGAAACAAACTAATAGAATTATATAGAGTTGAATATTCAGGCTTTCTTGGTGGTGAACTGGGGTGAATGTTTGCTACAATTAATTTAGAAACAAAATAATCCGTTCCCTTAAGGAACTCTCTATTACCAAACATTACATGGTCACCTTAATTGTGTTTATCTTCCAAATTGTATTTGGAAACAAGAATCTTCAAGACATCTGCTCCCACCTCCTCCTCTCGCAGACTTGGGAACCAAGGTGCAGAGGGGTGCATTAATTTGCTCAAGGTCTCAGAGCCTGCAGACAGCAGAGCTGAGGCAGTGTCCCAGGTTGCTGCCTGGCCCCTTGTCCAGTGCTTGGCCGGGACAGCCCAAAGGGGTGTAGCTATTGGAATAGCCATTTCTCTTGCCTACAGGAAGGGACATATAGGAGTGAAACAAATGGAGCAACAAGAGGAAAGGAATTGGAGAGATGGGTTTCATGAGCCAAACCACTGGAGCGAAAGAAGTTGGGAGATGAGGGGGAAGAGGAGGCAGTAATGAAGGTTCAGAATCTGTCATTGACATCGTTGACCTTTAAAAAATAATTGCCCATTTTTTGCCATCAGTCCTGTTCCTGTATCTTAGTGACTGTTTGCTTAGAGGAGTAAATGATCTGAGGAATTTCCTGAGAGAATACAGAAAATTTTAAAAAGGGAAATTCCTTGCTTCAGTAGAAATCTGCCTGCTGTCTTCACTGTCAGTTCTATGGGCCTGCAGCAAATGAAGGGGATATTTGCTGCTGTGATTTATACACAATTTGTATATTGTTTTCAAGTTTTGAGGAATGCATTTAGTTACAATTTATGGCTGTTCCAAGTTCTGCCTTTTCCATTCAAAATCATTCATTTAGTAAATGTTGAATGCCTTCGATCTAAGGGCTAATGCTCCAACAGTGAACAAAACAAGCAAATTCTCTGCTTTTGTGTTTACATTCTGGTGGCAGGAGACAAAAAAAAAACAAGAACAGATTATGACAGTAGAGGTGGTTGGGGAGTCAGAGGCTTGAAGGAGGGAACAAGCCAACTGGGCCTCTGAGAGAAGCCTCTAAGTAAAAGGAGCAGCCAATGCAAAGGGCCTGTGGTAGGAGAATGCTGGTGTTAGAGAAACAGCCCAAGGCTGTGTAGCAAGAATGTGGGGGACGGCAGGGTCAGAGTATGAGGAGAAGAGTCAGAGAAGGAACAGTCACCCGGATCACAAAGTGATGCTCAACCCTGGCTGCACAGTAAAATCTCATTTAGAACCTTAAAAATATACTGATGCCTGCTCTACCCGCAGACATTCTGATTCACTGGGGCCTCAGTATTTCTTTAAAGCTTCCTTGGAGCTAAGGCTGTGAACAGGCAACTAATAAAAGAGAGTAGGCCAAAAGTTAACAAATGAAAGTAAACAAATGCACAAAATCATCAGTAAGAAGAAATAATCCGGTTAAAACAACTATGTTAAATATCACTTTATACCTCATATACTGGCAAAGTTAGAAAACCTGGATAATGTGAAGTGTGGGACATGGACCTTGAGGGAGCCCTCTGTTCTGTGGGTTGAAGTGTAGACCAGGGCAGCTCTGTGGAGAATATTCTTGCACAACAGCATTCAGATTAGCTGTCAGCATACAATCAATTTTAGTTTTTGAGTTCTTTTTGGAGCAATTCTGTTTATATGGATGACACTTCATGGCTTTCCTTCTTTCTTAGTGGTCTTCCAAAAAACAAAGACTCATTCTATCTCACACATACCATAAGGGTCCATTGGGCCCTTTTGTAAGTCAAAGATATATTATAAGATGTTAGTGATCTCATATTCCCTTTATCTTGAAACATTTTGCTATTTTATTATCTTAGGTTTTAATTTGTCAGTATTCTTCAGTTATGCCCAATGACATTAAAACAGCTTAAAATAATAAGAAAGACCAGGTCAGTGGCTCACACCTATAATCCCAACACTTTGAGAGGTTGAGGCAGGAAGATCACTTGAGGTCAGGACTTCGAGACCAGCCAGAGGAACATAGCGAAACACTCTCTACAAAAAAATTTAAAAATGAGCCAGGTGTGATAACACACACCTGTAGTCCTAGCTACTCAGGACGCTAAGGTGGGATGATCCCTTGAGCTATGATTGTGTCACTGCACTCCAGTCTGGGCGACAGAGCAACACCTTGTCACTAAAAAAAAGAAATTAATTAATTAAAATAAAATAAAATAATAAGAAAATGGAAAATTATGGCATCACCTAAAAGGAAGAGGCAACAGTGAAATGAAATGTTACTGTGGTCTCATCCTTCAGTTTTCTTATTACGTTGCCCAAAGAATTTATCATCTTTCAAGGTATTACAAAAGAAGACTGGAAACATCTGATTTGAAATCTTTCGGCATTTATTGAACACAGTTAAGAGTTCAGAAGTCATTGCTTTCTGGCCATAACGGCAAAGAGGAAACAAAATGGCAGTGGACGACATTTCATAGTTGTTAGATGAATCAGAAGATGACTGCAAAGAGAGCAGCTCTCTTGTCTAGATTTAAAGATGATGGTGAAATTGATCATCTAAGCACAATCCCAGGCCATGAGTCGTCAGAGACCAATATTCTAGATGAAATTTTTCAAATTCAAGAATCGATGAGTGAGTGAACAGTGTATTTCTATAGACAAAGGAAATACGGTATTCTCGTCCACTTAGTCAATAGAAAGAACTTCAACACACAGTATTTGGCAACAAGAAACTGGACCATTCCAGGTTCATGTATTCTTTCAAATTTTATTATGTCTGTGTACCAAAATTTAATTGATATGGTTCACAAGTAGACAAACCATAAAGGAAGGTATGTATAAAAGGTTACTGGAGGGAAATATGTGATGTAGAAATAAAAGAAAATCACTGGACTGATGATTCTAGTTGGTGTTGATAAATCTAAAACTGAAAAGGCTTTCCCTTTGTGGAGCAAGGAAGACAGCTGTCCTCTCATCAACAAAATAATGAGCTATTAATGTTTGAAATAATTTCCTTGGGTATTACGTTTTTATGATACAAAAACAAGAAGAAGAACCAGAGTAATGATAAGCTAGAACCTATTAAAGATGTGTTTGAAATCTGAAATCAGTTTTTACAAAATGAATGACCACTGATAAGCTACTAGTTGCATTCAGAGGACCATTTGGGTACAATATCTTCAAAAGCAAGAAAATACAAAATAAAAATTAGAGTTAGCGATGATTAAATTCTTATTAAAATCACTAGTAAAGTTGTTTCCACTATGCCTTTTTTCTTGTGTAAATTATTTTTTAAATGACTTAAAATATAAAAAATTAAAAGGGTTTATTGGATGCAGATGGTAAATGATGATGACTCTTTTTCCTGATACTGAAGGCTAAGCATATGCAAACTCTGTGAATTGGCAGTTCCTCTCTTGGCTCTACATGCCAAAGAAATTAACTCACTGGCCCCTACAGAAAACAGGTATAGGGTGTTCATTGCAGCATTCTTTGTGGTGGCAGGGGTTTAGGAATCATTTTTGGAGAGTAGATAGATTTTTTTTAAAACAGGCAGTTGGACACCATGGAGTTGACAGACTGGGTGTTTACAAAGCAGACATGTCTGGAAAAGTTGTAAAATGAAATGAGATATATGACAAAGAACCATTTATGTAAATATAAAATGAACACATTAAAACAAAAATATTTATTTTGCAGGAACACATGTAAAAAAACTTAATAACATTAAATACATTCGGATGGTCGGGTAGGGGAAGGGGAAGGGGAAGGGGAGTGGAGACCAGGGATAAAGGAGAGAGGAAGGAAGAGGAAGGAAGACTGCATCAATGCAAACCCAAGGAAGAGAGGGACCATGAGTTAACTCACCGCTCTGCATCCAAGAGTCAGCAACAAGAACAAGATGGAAAAAATAAAATGAGAAAAAAAATAAAGTAAAATAATAAAAAGCCACCCAAATCATTCTAGTGTTGGCAGCCAGGGATGAAAATTACTTTGTAGGTTGGTGAGGGCTTTGGATTTTACTCTGAGATGAGAATCTATGGGAGGTGGCCTGGCCTTGGCCTAAGGTAATGCTTCTGAAGGATTACTCTGGCTAAGGAGGGAAAAACACTACAGTTGGGTCAAGGATGGAAGCTAAGAGATGAGTTAGGAAACTGTTGCAATAGTCCAAGGGATGATGGTGGCAGGAACTGAGGTTGTAGTGATAGAGGCAGTGGTAGGTAGTCAGATTGCACATACATTTTGAAGGTAGAGTTGACAGGCCTTGTTGCTGGGTTGAATAAGGAATGACAGTAAGGAGTTAAAAATGACGCCAAAGCTTAGTGCCTATGCAACGGAAAAAAACTGAGTTCCCTTTATTGAAAATGCAGCAGACTGGGCGAGAAATAGAGTAGATTTTGGATGTGGAGGAAAGAACATCAAGAGTTTGATTTTAGACGTGTTAACTTTGAATTAACTGTTTGTTATCAAAGAGAAAAATCAAATTGGCAGTTGGCAGAGGGTCTAGAGTTCAGGGGAGAAATGAGAGATGGAGCCATAAATTTGAGTTCTCAGCGGAAAAGTAATATTTTAACCCATGGACTCAGTGGAAGTGCTCTAGATGGTAACTGTAGAGAGAAACAAGAAAAAGTCTTAGATTCATTGATCTCTTAAATATCCTCTCTAAATTTGTTACAGATGGTCTTTTCCAAAACCTGCAAAGCTAGCTATGCCAATTGAAACCAAACCATTGGAGAATGCAGACAATAGAGAAGAGAGATGTGGTTATCAATATTTCTTTGATATGATACATAGCTTTAAATTAAATTACCCTGGATTTATTTCCATTATTCATAAACTCATGATATAGATTGTTTATACCAAAAATTTCTTGCATTCATGATATTGAAGGTCCAGAATGTCCCAAATGAGAAATTTCTTACTATTTTGTTTATTCCATGAGTAGATGGACATATGATCTATATGGATTTCTGAACATAGGAAAGTCTGTCCTAATTCACTTCATATGACTCAATCTTGAAAGGTTTAAAAGCAAGAAATTGATTTGTACTAAGGATTAAAATGAACCTTTCATGTTAATGTACATTTGAATTTCATCCTTTGAGTGACTTTTCCCTAAAAAGGAGTTCTTAGTACAGCAAGGGCAATTTTAAGCTCCTTTGTTGCTCTGCAGACAACCGTGTGGGCAACTGCTACCTGAAGTTCGGTCCTCGAGGAGATGGGAGTCTTTCTTGCAACACCGAGATTGGGGTGGGCGTCAGTCGCTCTTCCTGCTGCTGCTCTCTGGGAAAGGCCTGGGGAAACCCCTGCGAGACATGCCCCCCTGTCAATAGCAGTAAGTGTGGAAACAAAGTGGTATCTAAAGACTAGTTGCCATTTGATTCTTGGGCTGGGGAGGGACAGAAAAAAAAATTGCATTTGGACTACTTTCAATGATTGTGCTGAAGCCAGCCAAGAGTGTTTTATATAAAAGGAATTCAAATTCCTCTCTTCCTAGTGTTTCATGATATGTTAAAAAAAAAAAAACATTTTTACCACAATATAACCACAATCCAATATGAATGGTAATAATATCAATTCTCCGTGGTATCACAGATAAAGGCCATTCCTGATTCCTCTCAAAGGTTATTTAGTTCAGGTTCATAGGTGTGTTGTATTCCTGAAGTCAGTTATAGAATGCCTTAAATTGAAGCATACATTCTGATAATAGACATGAACTGAAACCTGTTTGCTGTAGAGTCTTTTAGTTTTTATTTACTAGCCAAACGAGTTGTGAGGGAGTTTTTTCTTTAATTAAAAACATGGCTTTTGTTATTCTACCGTGTATATGATTTGTGAAGTAATTCTCTTTTTTCACATAAAATGTAGTACATAATACTTTAAATGTATTTCAAAAGACACTAAGAAAAATGTGGACACACCCCTCAGGATGTGTACTTTGAGCCTGGCAGTTGCTGAATGCTTACTCGTTGTCTCTGCCACTGGGACAAGGTATCAAATCTCTTATTTTTCCATTGTTTTGTAGCTGAATATTACACCCTGTGTCCTGGAGGTGAAGGCTTCAGACCTAACCCCATCACAATCATCTTAGAAGGTGAGCTAATCTCTTATTGTCACCCAGATTTAAGCAAGGTAAAGAGTTAATTTTAGAGAAAAGCTGGTAGAAAAATTAGAGTAGAGCAATCCCAACAAAATTATTTGGTAAAATTACAAATGGGCAGTCACTTACTAGGATGTTAAACAGCCACTTTGATTAAGAAGTAAGGATCCATTGTAGTGATCTAATATCTGATTGTTCTGCAGAGAAACTTTCTTTATTGCTATCCCCCAAATTGAATGGTCCCCAACTTGCTTTTATCATTCTTCTCAGGTAATTGCAAAGTTTCACAACAAAGCCAAGAAAATCCATGTTTGGTATAAACCTGCCATCTAACTGGGCATTCATTTGGATGCATAGAAGTCTGCTGGTCTTACAGGATCCCACTTTTGAAAGCTGTAATATTAACTCTTACCTTTCATGTTGGTGCTTGTTGTAAGTGAAATGTCTCCCCTTTTGTAGACATTGACGAATGCCAGGAATTACCAGGTCTCTGCCAGGGTGGAAATTGCATCAACACTTTTGGGAGCTTCCAGTGTGAGTGCCCACAAGGCTACTACCTCAGCGAGGAAACCCGCATCTGTGAAGGTGAGGTGAATTGATACCTTTAAATGTTTAGGCCGTTTAAAGCAAAGTGACTGCTGAGGACTAGGGAAAAGGCCCCATCCTCAAATTCTATCAAAGGATCTACTAACTGGTTCATTGCTTTTTTCTTTTCATATCCATGTTGCTAAGTTGTATGATGATAAATTAATTTACAGCTCATTTGCTTTAAATTACTATTATTTTTCTAGGAGGATTGATTAAATATAAATAGGGAAAAACAGAGTAGTGTGAAAACATACAATATCAAATAAGTTATTAGTTCAAATATTGATAAGAATTATATTTTATGTAGGAAAAATAGGTAAGCTTAAATGCTACTGTTAAGTTGATATTTTTCAGTAATTTTTAAATGTTGGACTACATAATATGAAGTTCAAAAGTTATGCAGAGGCCTTTCTGGTTCCATCCCTTCATTTATCACATGGCATTACAGTCATCCTTTTAGGGGCCAGCCTGTCTCACCCCACTGGGTGCTTTTGGAGGCAAGATCCCCATCTTATTCACGTTTATAGCTACAAGTTCTAGCTTGCAGTAGAATCTCAATATTTATTTGTGGAATGAATGAATGCTTCTAAAAAGGAACATTAAACATGTAACAATTATTTCCATTATAATATTTCTTTTGGAACAGTTGGTTAAATGCATCTGGAAGAAATATGATTTAATAAGGAGAACAACCAGCAGCTGCACTGCTTCTAGAATCTCTGAATGGGTACTAATTTGAAAGGAGCTACAAAGATAAAGACTTTCCTAACCCACATTCAATTTAAAGTTGGCATTAAAACTTAGTTTAAGTGACATAAGAGAAAAGCAGGCTTTAAAGAAATTCCATTTGAAGAATTTGAATTTAAATAAAAAATATATATAGGTGCCATGTAAATTATTTTGGGCACTTTAGAATAATTTCTTCAGATTATTTGTATTTTTTTAATATTGGGATTTTTTCTTTTGAAGAAAGATATGCCTATGTCACATAAGTGCATATTTGGGTGTATTTTCTATATTTCTAAATTTTGTGTACATATAGATTTAGGGAATCACCTACACTTTGTTCAGTAGTCTAAGTAATATAAATTCATTGAAAAATATCTTTATTAATTAATGGATATTCTCATCCACTCTAGATATCGATGAGTGTTTTGCACATCCTGGTGTGTGTGGGCCTGGGACCTGCTACAATACCCTGGGAAATTACACCTGCATTTGCCCACCTGAGTACATGCAAGTCAATGGGGGCCACAACTGCATGGGTAGGTAAAGATCTCCTAGATTAATTAATTAGTCCCAGTTGTTAGCATCACACAGAAAGTACTCATGTCTCAAAATTATTGTTCAGAATGTTTGGAAATTAAGTCTTTATGAATGATGAAGTATTTCAGAGTTTTGTAAACTGCTGGCTCAGTACCACATTTTTTACCTTTGGCTATATAGTTATGTTTTAAAAAGCATGAGTCTAAGGTAGAAAATTTCATCAAATGTTGCAGTATATATTCTTTAATTTTTCTTCTCTATTTATAAAAAGTGAACATTATTATACAAATAAAAGAGCATATGAAATTTAATTATTAATACTTTTTAAATTAAATAAATGCTTTTGAGTAGAGAAACAAATATGTATTAACATTTTCTCCGAAGAAAATTATAAATGAAATCTCTTATCTGAAAACAGGAGAGATGTTAATCTAAAAATGATTTACGTCCAACTTAAAGAGTTATTTTTAAGATAGCTGCAAGTAATGGAGAAATTTTTCAGAATTGTGTTGTCTACAGGTGTGTGGGCTTCATTACCAACTACTTGCTGATATGACTGAGTAACTTGTTTGTTTATCTCTTTGTAGACATGAGAAAAAGCTTTTGCTACCGAAGCTATAATGGAACCACTTGTGAGAATGAGTTGCCTTTTAATGTGACGAAAAGAATGTGCTGCTGCACATATAATGTGGGCAAAGCCTGGAACAAACCTTGTGAACCATGCCCAACACCGGGAACTGGTAAGCACACAGCTCACGCTTCTGCTGAAGGCCAAGTCAGTGAGACACACGTCTGCTTAACAGTAGAGTCAAAGTCAGTGTGTACTAAAACCAGAGATGCTCAGTTCTGAAACTGTCCAAGAGCACCATATGGTTCAGTTTTCCAAGTGGCCTTCTTTGGGATTCAAACATTAATTTCTGAGACATATGTTGAATATGTCTTCTGAATCCTGAAAATAGAATCCATTGCTAAAGAGTTAACATTTATAGCATGGGCCCATTTAAACTCCTTATCTTAAACCATGCATCACTGTGCTAGACATGGAAGTTGTAATATTTGGAGAAAAACTAAGTTCAATAAGGATCTTTTTTTAGTTCAGTCTTGAAAAATATGGAAAAAAATGTATATGATGAGCAAACCTTACATAAAAGCAACTTATTGTCAAAGTGTACCTTATACATTTTCTCCTTCAGACTTATATGAAATTTTTAGGCAGAAAATAGAAATTCTTTACATGGTAATATTTTTCTCACAAGACAGTCTTTTAAAAGAAAAAATGAAAGATAACAGGGAGAGACAAGCAAAAAATGCTTCTCTTAAAATTGTTGCCCACTCAGGTTCTTTTATGACCTGGACAGTGTTAATTTTTAATAGCTATAGATACTAAGAGGTGAACCAATAGGACAAATAAGAAACACTGATTGTGCATTTGTTTTTAAATACTACTTTAGGGTATGTGTATTTACATGTTTCATGTAATGTGGTGATGAAATTAAGGAGAGAGGTGATGAAAAGTGACGCATAGACCTTTTTCAGTGGCTCAAATTCAATGGCCCAATGGGTTTTCTTAGTCCTATCTTACCACAGTTATGTTCCATAAAGTTAAAAAGAAACATTCTCACAATTCTCAACTTAAAAACTCTGTAATTAGAAATTGAAGATCACTGGTCTGGGGAATTAAAATACCACTTTCTTTCTAAGAAGTGAAGGACTTAAGTTTGAGAGACCAGTCTGTGTTTAAATCAAAGCTCGGCCACTTATTGTGTGACCTCATGTTAGGGTATTTATCCTTTCTGAAACTGATTCCTCATATATAAAATAGGGATAATTAATAAATGATGACAGTGACTAATTCATATGGTTTTAATGATGATTAATGAGATGATGTATATAAATTATAATTTGCACATTGCCAGACAGTTAGAAATCATTAAATTGAGCATCTATTATGTGCCTCCATCTATTCTGGATGCTCAGTGTATATTGGTGGATTAAATATACAAGATCCTTACTCTGATAGTACTTGGAGTATAGCATGTAACACAAGTTTTACCTAATATTGTTTTCAGGAGTTTGACTCACTCATGTAGCTATGGGCATTAGAAGCATTTTGCTTCTTAAATATCAGAATTCTTTTAAATTTCTATTAATTTGGCGAATTATGTGTAAGAATAACTCTTATTGTCAATTTCATTTCATGATGCATTGTTTTTGATGACTCAAATTTCATGTTCCAACAAATACACACTTACGGTAAAAAAAAAAAAGACAAAATTCACATCTCATTCATTATTCATTATTAACCTATTTCTCCACCACAAAAATTATTTTTGCATGCCTGTGCCATTGTGCAATCCATAATCCATTTTAAAATTTGTACTGTAATATGCTTTTTCTATCTGTATAAATTGGATCATTTTTATGGCTCTGCATGTCAAAAGAAAAAAAAAATTTAAGTACCTAAGTAGTTGTTTTGAATCTTGTAATGATTTCTTACCTTCTAATATCAGAGCTGTAAAAAGTTAATGATAGTAATAATTATAACATGAATAATAATGGTAAAGAATGCCAAGATATCCACACCTTGCAGAATCTGTCATTATTATTGAATAAATGTAACAGAAATTAAAACATTTGGTTGTGAGTAACATAAAATATAGTTTTGTGAAAGTAATATTATATGAAATGTTATTTTTAAGAAGTTTGAGAATTTTAAGTGTGCGTTGCTTTGTTTATATTTTAAAGCTGACTTTAAAACCATATGTGGAAATATTCCTGGATTCACCTTTGATATTCACACAGGAAAAGCCGTTGGTGAGTTTTTCCAGATTATGTTTATTTTAATACATACATATAGCATTTTGTAAAAATCTATAAAATGTTTTTAAAATTCAAGAATATCACAACATATATAATGTGAATTCTAATCTAATATAGTTAGACAAGAGAGAAATAACACACTTAAAGACTCTAACCAAGTGTTGACAGAGATATTCCATCAGCATAGTCTGGTGATTGAGTATGATAGTTAAGTAACTATCTCAAGATTTCCTACATACCAAGCAAAAACTTTAGTTTTCCTTGTCATGCATAGTGTATTACATGACTGTAAATAATCTACCTTATTTAACTTTTAGTTGTTATTTTCATAAGCACATGTTTAAGTTTCTGATATTTTTGTAGTATCTGTTTCTACTTGTCTAATTATGAATTTGCAGAATTATTATTCATGTAAATTAAATCCCTCTGAATGTATTTTTTGTTGCATACTCTACTTTTCTTCCTCAAAGATTCAGTGAGCAATATAATTTTAAGTCTCCACTATGAATATATATATTACAAAATACATACAATGAAAAAAAATAGCTTTTTTTATCAGATGAATAGCCACAGTTAGGGTAACCTGACATGTAACTTGAAGAAGAGGCTTAACCCCAGGAAGTTCATTTGCCATATTGACACTAAAATTACTTGGTACATTTTATCAGCTACTTAAATTTTTCCATCGCTGTTTAGAGGAACTAATCTATTTTATGGTTTATATGTTTTCATAAGCCACAAAACCATTTATGCAAGTATATAATTGACTTTTGTGACCCTGAATATGTTCTCATGCCAGAGTACACATAGCATTATTTGCACTTATATGGTAAGTACATTAAGCAGAACCACATATATTTGACCAAATCTATTCAATTTCAGACATCGATGAATGTAAAGAGATTCCAGGCATTTGTGCAAATGGTGTGTGCATTAACCAGATTGGCAGTTTCCGCTGTGAGTGCCCTACAGGATTCAGTTACAATGACCTGCTCTTGGTCTGTGAAGGTAATCTGAATAATCTATGTCCTTTGTCCAAAAAAATTGGGTATACATAAATGGCTTTTAGACAGTTTTCTGATTTTTACTATTTCTTCTGTAATTATTCAAGAGTTGATCATCAAACTCATTACATGAAGTGAATGCAACCCTAATGCAATAGTGAAAGACTCTTTAAAGTGGAGTTGTTGCTCTTTCAGATATTGACGAGTGCAGCAATGGCGACAGTCTCTGCCAGCGGAACGCAGACTGCATCAACAGTCCTGGCAGCTACCGCTGTGAATGTGCGGCAGGTTTCAAACTGTCACCCAATGGGGCCTGCGTAGGTAAGCAGGAGGCTGACTCATTCTTTGGCGCTGAGCACAAGATTCTTTAGATTTCCTACACTAAAATGGTATCCATGCTTTCCTATCAAAAAATACTATAAGAATAATTTTGAAAAGATTTTCTAACTCCATCTACTTATTTATAGTGAACCTATCTCACCATAGCTTTCAGATCACTTTGTTAAGAAAAGGAGCCTCTTCAATGGATTTCCCTAGGATTTGGATGTGAAATAAATTAGTATCCTTGAGATACCAACAAGCATAAAAAAAAATTACATGATCGAAAAAAGAGGCTTGGATACTTTAAAGCCTCGCTTCTTTTGATTCATCTGTTGTTATGGTTCATTTTCAGCCTGTCTGTAATAATTAATAGCAGGTTAGAGAAACACATCTGTGAAAAATGAAGGAATCTTAATAAAAATCAGATACATGTAACATGTGTTTTAATTTCTTGTTTTAGATCGCAATGAATGTTTAGAAATTCCTAATGTCTGCAGTCATGGCCTGTGTGTTGATTTGCAAGGAAGTTACCAGTGCATCTGCCACAACGGTTTTAAGGCTTCTCAGGACCAGACCATGTGCATGGGTAAGGACATGTAGCTACAGGGAGTGAAGTGGGACCAAGACTCCAGAATAGATTATAGTTCTGTCACATGCCATGAGTAGCTACCATGTGTCTGGCAGAAACAATCTTGCAAAAAGTTAACTATGTCAAACTGTTTAAGTCTTTATTCAATGTAAAATTTTCAAGCAAGGACATACTACAGTATGTTCTTGAGTTCAGTGATTCTCAACCTTTTTCCCCAGAAGACATTTGCATGGCTTGACCTGTACTCCAGGTTATGTGGAATTTACCACTGTACCAGCTGCCCTCTGCCTCTCTCAGTTCCCACTCAAGAGAGCATTTTGGAATGCAAGGGAGTAGTAAGAGTGACAGTATCAAAATGAACATGTTCACACACATACATACTTTTTTTTACACAAGTCATTTAATACATTGGATTTATCTGCACATTTTGTGTTTTATCTATTAAAAATAATTTGAGGAGCAACTATGGCCAAACTCTTTAAAAATTCCCAGTAGCTAATATAATGGTTAGTTAAGTGATACTAGTGCTCAGTAAGTACTTGCTGAGCTGATGATTAATAAGTTTCCAAAGGCGGATGGCTGGATGCCTTGAGACTGGGGCTGAGTATGACTCCTTAAATCTGGTGTCAGCAATTGGCTCTGCCTCTGCCAAAGAGTCCTCTCACTGTGCTTTGCACTTGAAGTAGAAAAATTAAATTTAAAACTTAGCTATTTATAATTAGCATGTTCTCAGTGTAGAAAAGGCTAAGGTTGTGCATCTGCTCTTTTGGTATTCAAGACACTATCTATATGAATTTTAAAATCAGATTTCAGTACTGCAGAACTGGCTGCCTTTATGGCATATTTATACAACAGGGAACACCTGGAGAATGTCTCAGTTCATCCATTGTCTCCTAAGAGCCACCCACCCCCCTTGGACTTCTCCCATGATGACAGGAAATATTCTCTAGGTGATACTTGTGCAAAGGAAAATATAGGATCTGGTGCTATTTGCATGAACTTTCTGAGAATGCTTGCTTACACATGCTTCTCCTTGCTATACTCCCTGAGAGAGTATGGTTTGCCAGAAAATATGTGAGATTTATGATTCATAAATTCATGTGGGGAAAATCTGCCTCCACCCATAACAGTTCTTCCATGATAAAAGTCAGTCAGACTCCTCAGTAAGACCTCCCTTACACAGAGCTTCCTTCCTAAAGAACAATACCTTTTTTTGGGTAAGATAGAGTTTCAGCAGCCTGGAATTCACAGTCTGGGGAGTTTGTCTTCTCATATGATGAATGACCTTTGTAAATATTTTCTTAATTCAGTTTTTTGGAAAGCTAATAATAGTGAGTTCTAACAGACTCCAAAAGACTCCAGTTTGGATTCCACTACTTCATAAAATTAAGGAAACTACAATTTATCTTTGTTTTCCTGATCAAATTAAGGGATGTAAGTTTCTAAGTGTTTATAATGCTTAATGGAACAAATTATTTTAATATTTCAAAAGATCAGTTTGCTTATGATTGATAAGCAAACCTGCTCATTAAAACATCTCTGCTGAGGGGATGCTTGCTTAGGCTACCTGTGGGTATTGTCTGTGCCTGTAAGTAATTAAACTGTACTTTTTCCTTATAATTTTGTTATTTTTATTTTTCTCTACCTCATATTCATTTTCCTCAAATAAATGTGAGTTCCTAGTAATGAATGAGGAAAATCTAAGTAATTCAGTAGTTAAGAATGTAGAAGAGTTAATAGCTTATTTTTTTTCCTAGTTAAAAATTGAATTCCTTTGAGCCAATGTTTCTCTGCAGATGTTGACGAGTGTGAGCGGCATCCATGTGGAAATGGAACTTGTAAAAACACCGTTGGATCCTATAACTGTCTATGCTACCCAGGGTTTGAACTCACTCATAATAACGATTGCCTGGGTAAGTACTTCGGTCAGTCCTTTATTGCTTCTATTTCCTTTCCACACAATATACTGAAATAAAAAATACAACCGAAGAAAAAATTTTTTATTATTTAAATTGCAAATGTGTACCAAAAGATATGTAATATCATTGACTAGTTTCTAGTTAACTAAAACCATAGTACTGGCCTAGATAATCACAAGACAGCATACTATTTTAAGCACTTTTGTCAATCAAATAATCAATTCAGAGGAAAAGGTTATTCAGATGGTAGTAAACATATCAGAACTGATATATGGTTTGGGGTATTTTTACCCCTTAGATGGGATCAAAGATAGATTCTTCATTGTTTCAGTGCAATTACAAATATTTTATATAAATCCATTGTGGATTTACATTCAAACACGAGCAGCCTCCTACTTATAAACATGTCATGTCTTGAAATTTCATTTTCTATAAGCCTTTGAAGCCAGGATACCTTTCCCCACAAAAATAGTGCATGGTGATAGGTTTCCAGATGAGCCCTCAGGAACCTCTCTTATGCACAGCACAAGATTTTAGCCCTTGGCCCACACTAACACACAAATGTGAAATGAGAACTGGTAGTGAGTAGGAGAGGGTCCTGAAGTAGGGGGAGAGAGAATGGGGGAATTGACAATAAACATTTATTCCTTGTTTACCGCATGCCAGGCACGACACTGGTGCTTCACAGCATAATGTGTTGTCATTCACATGACCCCCTGCAAGGCACATGAAAGTACCTCAGGTTTTCTACCATTGTGCGACCATCATAGAGCAACCCCGCCTCCTAACTTAACCCAACACAAGTTCTTCTTGGTTTTCTTTATTTTTCAAAATTCTGCAATTATTAAAAAAATTTAGAGCTAATTGGACATTTTACTCAACTACCATCTTCTTGACTATAGTTTCTTAGACCCTTTGTACAGTCAGGGAGAACTAAAAGGTACAGACATGGCTCTGATCAAAGTACAACCTTCAAACCACCCAGGAAATTACTCAAATGTGATCAACCCTAAGCTTGACTGAAAACCTAATACTTAATGTCCTTTTTTCCTTTAAATTCTGTACTATGTCAGTGATTCTAGAGTGTTTTAAATATAATTGATTTTCCTGTATTCAATATGCTCATTTATTTGTCTTTTGAATATGGTCAGCTTATCTCCAGGTAAAGTATCTGCAAATTAGGCAATCAAGTTAAATCCCATATAGCCCCTTGCCTGTGGGAAAAGAAATTTTTTTCACTTGGAAAATATGGAAAGCTTGACCTTAAACCTTAACTTTTATCTGTTTCTAAATGCATGAGCTATATGTATACAAAAAATGTATCCTTTGGTTGAAATATAGTAGTGATCCATGTGATCCTATTAGTTGCATGATCCTTATGGTATGTGCCATAATTCTCTGTGTTGATGAGGAATTATAATGTAAGGTTTCTTGTAAATGTGTGCCAATAAATGTTTTTAAGTTGCAACTTGTGAAACAATAAATATGTAGGAATCTTTCTGAAAAGGTAACTCCTGTTTGCTTGCAGACGTAGATGAGTGCAGTTCCTTTTTTGGTCAGGTGTGCAGAAATGGACGGTGTTTTAATGAAATTGGCTCTTTCAAGTGTTTATGTAACGAAGGTTATGAACTCACTCCAGATGGCAAAAACTGTATAGGTAAGTATCTAAACAATAAGCAGTCTTTATGGCATTTTGTTTTGTAAAATGATGATGTGAATCTCCTCCCTCCTGCCATTTAGGAACTCATTCATACTTCATTTGGTCATCAGATCACATGCCCAAGATAAGCTATGATGGGAAATTTGGGGTATAAGGTATAAGCCAACAATTGGGAATGTCTCATAGGCCGTGTTTTTATTGGGGACAAGGCTTGAGGCTGTCCATGTCTTAATAGTAAGTAGGCAAAGGAAACAAATCAAGAAAATTAGCCACTTGCCAAATAAGAAATACCCAAGATGTTGAAAGAGTATCTCGGGGAATATTTGTCCATGGTGACCCAGTGGATCAGAGGACCCCAGCTGAATTCACGTTAGTACCATTTGGCAAACAGCTAAATCTATGTAACAATTATCTCGTTCTTTAAATTATTTTTTCTCTTCTTTCTCTCTAAAGATACAAATGAGTGTGTCGCTCTTCCTGGCTCTTGTTCTCCTGGCACCTGTCAGAATTTGGAGGGATCCTTCAGATGCATCTGTCCCCCAGGGTACGAAGTAAAAAGCGAGAACTGCATTGGTAAGACTAACATTTTCTGAGGTCCATGAACTGTTCGGTTTAATAAGATTTGGTACAGATTCTGTGGAGATGTACTAGGTCCCAACCACTGCAAGCATTCTGACCTAAGGAATTAAACATACAGCAGCCTACATCTGTTTTATTGAACCATCAGAAATGATTTGACGGTGGAATGATAGGAATGAAAAACTTAGGGATGTGGGATTTTTCATTAACAGAAATCTTACGCTAGTCAGAGAACCTTCAGCATACTCTAATCTTTTTTCCAAATGTCAACAGAGACTTTCTACTGAATTTAAAGTGTGTCTACAAAAATTGTAATCTTTGGCACCCAATTTTAAAACAGCTATTAAAGGTGTCTGGGGTCTTAGAAATGCGAAGCAGAAAGTCTTGACAATGCTGTTGAGACATTTTTTCCTTGGGAAGGCCTCATGTCAAAAGCAGAAAATATTAATCCATTTGTCATAACAGATGTTTTTCTGTTGAAACTCTTCCAGCTCACAAGAACACTGTAACCACATCAAAAGTGGGTCCCAGAATTGCCTGGTGGACATGATAAAGGCCGACCTTTTTACAGTTCACTTTATTTCACTTTTTACACAAATTATTTTTTACAGCCTTGTTGAAATTCAGAAGCACCCACATTTTAGAGTGGTTTTTCTAGTGTGAAAGGATTGCGAGGGATATTTTTTACTTTAAGTTATCCAATTTTTTAAAATTCTATATCCCTTGGCAAGATTTCATCTAAAGATATGTAGCTCTACTGTTCACATTCAAGGGGGTTATATAGACAGAGCTGAATGAAGCATTCTACTTCATAGAATTTAATTATTTTTAAGATTATGGGTATCCCTAGTCATTCTGATTTTCTGTCTGATTTGTATAGTCCTTTGTAAGATTGTCTAGTGTTTTTAATACTTAAAAATAATAAATAATAATACTAGAATAATCTTAGTATGGAGTTTCTTAAAAAGTTTAAGATCTTGTCTTCCTTCTGTTTTTTTTTTCATATTTAATCTCGATTCTTCATTGTCTCCATGATCCATCTCTTTGTGGACCAATAGTAGCAGTAGTATGTTAGCCACAAGGAGGGAAATATAATCACATGTGCTTCTTTATATCAGATAGTCTTGGCTACCTTTTCTCTTAGTGAAAGTATCTATATCTATGATTTAGTTACGTTTTATTAAGTTTCAGAAATATTTTCTTTTCTTTATCCATTGTTAGCAATGACACTTTTTGCATCTCTGAAAAATTGGTCTTTAATTAACTTACTTCACTATAAAAACATTCTCTTCGGACTAGTATCTCTTTTACCAATTTTTCTCATGTGAAATTCTTCTCAAAGTGACCATACACACACATACACACACTAGACACACGTATAAATCCATTCCTGCATTCAGTGGGTATTACAGTGAATACTTGGTACCTTTCTAGTTGCTAGAAATACAAAAATATAGTCTTTGCCTTCAAGTAACTTACTGCCTAGTGGGAGAGACAAATTTTGTAAGTAAACCTGTTTTATGAAGACATCTTTATAATACAATGTGAAAAACACTGTCCTGTAGGTTTGTTGAGGATGTGGCAGCGCAATAGGTGGTAATGGAGAATTATGGTGGTGGTGAGAGGGTGGCATGTTGAGGAAGTCACAAAGGATTGGGGACATTCTAGGTCGCTCTTAAATGTCGGATGGGAACTTACTAATCAAAGAAGTAAAGAGCACAGAAGAGGCTATTTTAAAACACAGGGAACACAAGCGTGGTAAGGGGCATGCAATGACTGCCTCAGAAGATTGAACTTAGTCTTTCACTCAGTATGAAGCCATTGCTGGGTTTTTTGTTTTTTGATTTTTTAAGAAAAGAGATGCAATATGACTCATTCATTAAACTTCTGCAAATGTAAATTGAGAACTTAGTGTGTGCCAGGCACCATGCTAGGAGCTGAGGGTGCACCAGTGAGCCAGACAGACATGTCATGTCTTCACGGAGCTTACATTCTAATGTGCCTGAAATCATGTGTAATATTTATTCATTTAGTTAAAATAACCCACTAAATAAGAACTTCCCATGAAAAATGGCCAGGAATCACTGGTAAGGTACGCTTATCTATTTTAAGGAGCCATTCTGGGGTCATTTTGATAACATTCTCAAAATAATGTCTGAGTCTTCCTAGTACCATAAAGCACAGATTTTGAAATACAATCAGGTGGACGTTTTAGCAAGACAACCCCAGTGGTAATGTGAAGAGAAGAAGAGAGGGAGATGCAGGGGTCAGTTAAGAGACTTACAGTGATCCAGGTGGCAAACGTTGGGTTTGGAAGTACTGAGGAGGTAGAACTGGTGGGCCACATTCTGCTTGCAAATGAGGGCTAAAAGGTGAAGGGGAGAAACAAGGGTGACTCCAGAATCCCAATTTGGATTACCATGAGGAGTATCAGGGAAGGGACCAGTCAGTAGAACATATTTGGCCACATCGAATCTGTGATGTATGGGAGATGTCGAGTTGGTCTTGGCAGGTAGGCAGGTAGACATACATACATCCCCAGCTGTCAAGGACGGGGAGCTGGAGATGGACTTGGGACTCTCTAGCGCCTGACTGGTTGAAACTGGATATAATCTTTGACTTTTGACGCAACAATAGTTCATTTTTTAAGAATAAGTTAAACATATACATAATATAATCTCTTGTCTCATATTAAATATCCGCTGACGAGTGGACTATTATAATATGGACAATTATTTATTTTCAAATATTGAACAGTATGTTGATTTAATCGCAATAATAAATTCTCCCACTGTTCTGCAGATATAAATGAATGTGATGAAGATCCCAACATTTGTCTTTTTGGTTCTTGCACCAATACTCCCGGGGGCTTCCAGTGCATCTGCCCGCCTGGCTTCGTATTGTCTGATAATGGACGGAGATGCTTTGGTAAGCTTTGGAACTTCTCTGTCATAATTCGCCCTTAGCAACTTCGAAGCTAGATTGCAAACCATCATACTAGTGTTTGTCGTGACAAATTACATGTCTGTGGTAAATACCTCTGAAAGTTGAAAACACAGGTCTCAAAAGTATGTGCAATGGACACTTTTTAAGGTTCTTTGAATTATTGGTACTGTTACTATATTTTTTTTAAATTTTATACTAAAAGAAAAACTGTTATCCTGATTCACCAGACTGACCATTTTCATTTTATTGTTGGCAAATATTTGTTTGTATATTGGTGTATGAGTTGCTTTTGATGTTACTTAACTTACTGAAAGTTACCTAGATTGCTTTTATTAGGCAATAAGGTAACAGTGAAAAAAGAGATTCTGTGTGGTAATCATTTCGATATTGAGCATGATTTCTCAAATTTCCTAAGCACATTATAAAAATATTTTAAGCATTTTAAATCATCAAATAAAGTTTTATCAATAGGTCAAGTTAAATTGACAAATGAAATCATCAATTGAGGATTTCCAGACAATTCTTTTACTGTTAATCTAGTCTGCATCATGTGTTCTGCCCGTGAGAAATGTTCTGTCAGAAACAGAGTTATACACAAATTATTTTATCTTTTTAAATGACCAATAAAGAGCTCTATGTTTGCTTTCCTGATTAGATACTCGCCAGAGCTTCTGCTTCACAAATTTTGAAAATGGAAAGTGTTCTGTACCCAAAGCTTTCAACACTACAAAAGCAAAATGCTGCTGTAGTAAGATGCCAGGAGAAGGCTGGGGGGACCCTTGTGAGCTGTGCCCCAAAGACGATGAAGGTAAGAGTAACAATATAAAACACGACTTGGCGCCAGTTTTTGAATGTTTGCCAGAGTCAGTTTGACCATGTAATTTATGAATATTTTGAGGGTGAAATCATCCCCTCACATATGAGTTTTGATGGTTCAGTGAGCAACCTAGTCTGAGGGACTTCTTTCAACTTTTGAAGCAACGTGTATAGGCACAGGTGGAGTTAACCTTTAATTTCATTTTTCCTCCCAAGGTTAGTATTATTTGCTTTGAAAAGAAAGAATTTGAGGGGTGCAGGGCAGAAGATGGAAGAAGAGAATGGAAATTATACCAAGTTGCTGTGCAAGTCCCACATGGATAATCATATCCCATGGCTCTGGTTCTCAGAATATTACATAAAATTCTGAGGAGCCGAGTCAGCATGATGGCCGTTGGCAAGAAGAGACCAGCAGCCTCACAGGCCTCATTAGCAGTGGTAAATTATAGAATAACTCCCAGCAAGCTCAGACAGGCTTGGCCTCTAGGTTAGGGGTGGCTTCAGTGTATGATGGACAGGAAGGGCTCTTTTGTTGCTCTGCTTTAAATGGGCAAACAGAAAGAACCAAAAGCCCTCAGTAGGTGGCACCCTGGAAGGACAAGCTCAGGTGGCCTTCACTAAATGTGCTCAGAGTTGTTTTTGAAATAAATAACAAAAATAAAATAAAAGACTCTTGTTATGGACAGTTTTGTAGAGGAAAAATAATTAAGTACAATTTCATGTATATTGTTAATCAGTTCTTAACTTCTCTGATAGTTGAGACTCCTGAATAATGGACAATTTGTATTTTTCTCTGTAGTTGCATTCCAGGATCTGTGTCCATACGGCCATGGAACTGTCCCTAGTCTTCATGACACACGTGAAGGTGTGCTTTGATACATTATATTCCTGTGTTCTTACTTAATACAAATATATTATTTTACCTTTATTTTATAAATCATGCTAATTTAACTATAAAAATAGTATATTGTATTCAATGTATAATATTTATGTACTCTATGCATTTTATATCTATCATAAGATTATGACATGATATATGAAATGCATTATATATTTCTCTGACAAAAGAAATATTTGCATGTTTTATTAATTTTATGTCTGTGTCAAATAGATATATACAATATTGGCATATCTTTTTTTATGAGAAAGTTCATGGGCAGTTCTGTATTTTAGATGTCAATGAGTGTCTTGAGAGCCCAGGCATTTGTTCAAATGGTCAGTGTATCAACACCGATGGGTCTTTTCGCTGTGAGTGTCCAATGGGCTACAACCTTGATTACACTGGAGTACGCTGTGTGGGTGAGTGTTGGTGCCACATTACACAACTTTAAAGTTCTGTTCTATTTCTCACATTCAGCAAAAGGTCTCTTAGGCACCCTGGGGGGGGTGGGATTTACAAAGCCAAGACAAGTAGCTAGTAATGGCTTTTTCTTCACCCATCCTACATTTTCCAGTCCAACCTGATGCCCAACCTCTGTCTTCAACCACATATACAAAATCTAATGTGTCTAGAGTCTCACAATTACCAAAACCTCTAATTGGGAGAGAGATCCATTTTACTTTATGACTTTCCACGCCTGCTCTTGAAGCAGAGGACCACATTCCTCTTCCGGATTTGTGACCCGTAGGGCAAGCATTGCTATCTGTGGATCAGAGCATTGCACACTGATCCTTCGGGGTCCCCTGTACTTCATAACAGCCAGACAGCCAAGACCAAGGGGGTGCAAGGTCATGTGTGCCCTCCTGTGATCCTGGAAATGTGTGAGGGACAGGGTGTGTGTTCATGGGCATGCTCTTGTGAAACTGAAACTTCTTTGTGGCACATTCTTACTCTTCTTTTTCAGATACTGATGAGTGTTCAATCGGCAATCCATGTGGAAATGGTACATGCACCAATGTTATTGGGAGTTTTGAATGCAATTGCAATGAAGGCTTTGAGCCAGGGCCCATGATGAATTGTGAAGGCAAGTGATCTTTGTCTTAAGCATTATTTCTTCTTGATAGATAAAGTGTCTTTAATGCCTCGATCTTTATTTATGTTGCTGCTGATATTCTGCTGATGATTATATTTTTTAAATTTTTCTCTTCCTTGGTGAGCACAGTTACAATAGCTACTCTAAACCCCTTGTCTGACAATTCCAGCATCTGGGTCACCTCAGGGTTGGCATCTGTTGATTGTCTTTTCCCTCAAGATTGGGCCACATTTTCCTGGCCTTCAGCATATTGGTTTATCTTGGATTTATACCCTGGATGTTACGAATGATATGTTCCAGAATCAGTTTTATTACTCTGAAGAATGTCGATGCTTTTGTCTTAGTAGACACTTAACTTGGGGAGACACAATAGCAGACTACCAGGCCTGTAGAGGAAAATGGCTCATATTTCAGTTCTGTTCTTTAAATCCTAGTGGCTGGCTTCCTTGATTTTGCCCCACACATGCAGGGTACAGTCAACAACTCAGGCTGAATATATGGGAAAACAAAAAGTGTTTCTTCTTCCCTGGCCCTCTCTTTTCCAGGGTTTCCCTCTCTTCAGCAGCCTTGGTTGCCCCGAGGCTCCCTCCCCTGGTTCCTCTGAACAGAATCTCAGAAAATTTCTGTTGGAAATTTAGCTACCAGGTACTGCCACTGCCAGGACAGTGGTCATCTGCAAGGTAATTTCAGAAAAAAAAAAAAAAAATCAGCATGGGAATTACTTCTAGCTGTTTGTTTGCTCTGAGTTTCAACTCACAGCTAAAACCTTCAGGTATTTTTTGTATTTTTTTTCCAGAGTTTATAGCTATTATTTCTTGGAGGATGAGTTTGCTGCATACCAAATTCTACATACTAGAAATGGAAGTTCTAGTATCCTATTGCTTTCTGTACGACCAAGAAGTAAATACATCCATGCTATTTAAACAAATAATTAGAACTCTAGGTTGAGCATATGTATGTCCATTTCTTTGATCAGATATCAATGAATGTGCCCAGAACCCACTGCTGTGTGCTTTCCGCTGCATGAACACATTTGGGTCCTATGAATGCACGTGCCCAATTGGCTATGCCCTCAGGGAAGATCAAAAGATGTGTAAAGGTAAGGCCACAGACAAGGGAGTAGTTAGAACTTTATTTGCCATGCTGGAGATATATTTTAATGATTTTATAGTTTTCATCTAGCTTCTTCGAGAGCTTTTACAGAAATATATATGACAGCATTTTGATGGTAGATTTCCATACCTAGGTAATAAGACACCTAATGGTTTTTTGTAAAATCAAGTGAAAGATAAGGTGGGTTGAGGAACTCACTATTCTCACACTGTTGGACTCTTTTTGAAGCAAAGATTGCCCTTCCCTGAACTTCTTATCATTGGGTCAAACTGGAATAATACATCTGGATTAATAGCCAACAACTGACAAAGACTGGGCTCCTTCTTTCTCTGTCACACTATAAGATTACATGTTAAAAGTCAGACGACCAAACATATATGACTTAAAAGTACTAAGCAATAGCCTGCTCCTGAGATTTCTTATTTTTGTTTTTCTCCTATTAAAAATATTTACAGATCTGGATGAATGTGCTGAAGGGCTGCATGATTGTGAATCCAGAGGCATGATGTGTAAGAATCTGATCGGCACCTTCATGTGCATCTGCCCCCCTGGAATGGCCCGAAGGCCCGATGGAGAAGGCTGTGTAGGTAAGCTTTGAGGGGTGTTGTCTGCTTATGTAATGCCCCTGCTCCCAGCCAAATTAACGGCACTATTCCCAAATCATCTTAAGTGCAAACCAGCTATTTTTCCAGCTGTGTCAAGGCTGTGCTATAGCTAGTTTTCTTCTGTCTCAGGGTCCATAACAACTTAATAGGTTCTGGATTATGGCAGTTATGCCTGCTCAAGAATCTATGCCCTTTTTTTCTTTTTTCCATAATCCTGTTGTGTCCTGTAAATCTAAAACACTAAATTTAGAAGGGTAGAAAAACTTGAAACACCTCTCGTCATGTAGCAAAATAAAAATACGAGGTAATGGTTTCTTTTTTGTGTCATTTCATGAATAAGGAGAGTATCTAAAGAGGCAGATAATTTCCAGACCCCTATTTTAGGCTGGACATCTCTGTGACTTTGGCCATATTTTTAAATATATTTGGACCTCAGTTAATGCATTTATAAAGGGAGGAGCTAGGGCTGGGATTTTTGTTGCATGCCAAAGTCTCGTGCCGCGTAAGCTGGTCGCAACAACCGTGTTCATGATCTCGGCACTTCGTTGCAGAAGTACTGTCACCTGAGCCACTGCGGCCCACTGCACAGCCTTTCTCCTCCTTGCTTTATTAAGAACCTGCTGCTCCCTTCCTAACCTCCAATCCTAGAGAAAAACGAGTATTTTTAGAGGAACATCTGAAGATTACTAGTAATTTTTTATTTTTGAAAGAAACATGAAAATAAGAATAAGATTTTTTAAAAATGTATCTATTAGTGATTGCCTGGTGCTAGGAGTCAGAATAGAGAGTGGCTGTAAATGGACACTAGGGGTCCCTTTGGGAAATGGAAATGTTCCAAAACTGGATTGTGGCAATGGTTGCGCAACCCTATAATTTTCTAAAAACCTTTGAGTTGTACACTCAAAACACATGAATTTTATGGCATGTAAATTGTACCTCAATAAAGCTGTTTTGAAAAAAATGAATCTTCCACCGGAAAAAAATACAAGGTTGTTCACTACAATCCTATTGGTAGTAACAAAAAAAAAAAGAAAAGAAAAGAAAAAGAAACCATCTAAATGTCCATCATAGGTAAATAAATTGTGGCATATCCATGCTGTGAAATTTGCAGCAGTGAAAAGGAATGAGGTATATGTGTGTATGTACTGATATAGAAAGAATAAGTGGTTATAGAACAATATAATGGAATGTTTCATATTTTAAAGAAAATTGTAAATAATACTATGTTCTCTGTAGGTACATATGCAAGCAAGTAAACACATAGTAAAACATTTAAAAAGATAAACCCCAATTCATAGAAAGAATTACCTCCAGGGAAGATATTGAAATTAGAAGTTACTAGTCTGAAGTGATTTTAACTTTATCTGTTAATTTTAGTTTTTTACAAAAGAGTAAATTCCTGAATTATGTGTGTAATATAAATTTAATTTTAAAAAGTATGCAACAACTTATCAAATTAGGATTGGGTTTTATAGTTTCTTTTCATTTGTTAGATATTTCATTCAAATGCACTATTTAATAAAGTTAAAAATAGACCTACATCACAGGTTTAGTTATGCAGTGGTTCTTTCAAAAACACCATTCTTTTAACATCTGTAAACCCAGAAGATTAACCCAAAATCCTAAGTCATAATATATGTTCCTCAAAATCTTGCACAGGGCAAAATGCTAACATACATAGATGGAAGGAAATTGACATCGTTAACCATCCTGTCTTCTTACTGTACATGAAACTCATTTTCATTTATTTCTCTCTTTTTTATTTATTTCAGTGTGTATGTGTGTTCTAATTTCATCTGATGAGAATACTTAGAAATGTGCTTTACTTTTTACACATAGAAAATTTTTTATTTTTGTAGCTAGCTGAATTTTACATTATACTGTCATTGCATTTATAGGTATGTTTCCTGGGAAGAGGGGGTAGGCATTGTAATCAGGTTAAGAACCAAGTTTTCTGGTCCTGGATCTGCCATAAATGAGGTGGATGACTTCAAAGTGATTTAATTCTCTGGTCTTCAGTTTCCTCATCTGTGTGCAGTGAGAAACTTAGTCTACATGAAAGATAGGGGTTGGAGCTCTAATATTCTATGATCCTGTGAACTTACTTTTTCAAAGAAAAGACCCAGGGCACCATTTTACATTTGTATTTTTTCATTGTTAAAAAAAAAGTACAAAACATATAGATTCTGAAACTTTTCTGACCCTGGAGCTTTCCATTATACCATGCTTATAGCTGAGACATCTGCAAAAATTTTTTTGATCATCAGAAAACTCTTTGTAGAAAAGTTTCATGCAGACAATATATTTTTACAATTATAAATTCCATTTAAAAAGCCAAAATACCATTATTAATAAAAAAGTGTTTATAGAAGTCACAATGATCAATGATGCCACCAAAAAGATAAAAATACAAATGCAGAGTACATGAAATTGGAATCCAACAAAATTACCCAGAAAAGTCAATTGCAACAGAAACTAAAAATAATTACAGGCTAGGGAATTAAAGTTATGCAGGAAATCTAAAACCTCTCTAAAGAAAACTGTAAACTTAATCAGAGATAGAAAATTGACTATGCAATATATTATGCCCCAGTAATTATTTCTTAAAACAAATAAATGAATCAAGAAATCTAATAAATAGAACATTTTTACCAAAGACCATTAAATTTTCTTTTTTAGACATTGGTAGTCTGTCCCAACTTGAAAAAGTTTACCCAACAGTCTTTGATTAGAAGATCAGAGTCTTAGGGGAATTAGAGAAGTATGGAGCGTTTTTATAGAGATCCAGTTCTGCACTGCAGTGTCAGGAGAAGTGGAAGTGAAAGAGAAAATAGTGACATCCTATTTAATTGTCAGCAAACAAGTCCCCTGGACGTGGAGGCTGCCAGAGGTAAGGCAGGAAGAGGGGAGGAAGCAAGGCTAAGAGAATTATATCACTTTGAAGTCATCCACCTCATTTATGGCAGAACCAGGACCAGAAACTTGGGTTCTTAACCTGATCACAATGCCTACCCCCTCTTGCCAGGAAACATACCTACAAATGTAATGACAGTATACCGTAAAATGCAGCTAGTTACAGAAATAAGAAATTTTCCATGTGTAAAGAGTAAAGCACATTTCTAAGTTCTAAGGCTTAAGGAACTTTACTCAGAGCCACACTGACCTCCTAAATTACCTGGAAGCCTGCCTGTAGTGCCCCAAGGGCAGAGAGCATGACAGATTTGGTGAGAGAATGTTCGTACAACAAACATGAATTGAAATTATAGATTATGCCAAGTTCAGCACCAGTGACCTGCTGCACTGTTTTTCAGCAAGAACTAAAGAAAATTGTTCAAAGATGAATAATTACACAAGTCTGCAACTAATATATACATACCAGGGAGGGGTGGAGAAGAAGAAAGGAAAATAAACAAGAAACGGATTCAAACAATTCAGGAAGCAGAAGAAAAATTTGGAAAAATAGTTTTAATAATCTGTAAGAGATATTAAATAAAAATCCAAATAGATAAAAGAGCTTGAAAAAGGGAAGATAAGACAATATAAAGAAGCTCAGGAAAGAAATAAACCTGCCACAGAAATTAAAGTCACATAATAAGTAATAAAAATTAGCAGGGGCTAAAAACACAACCACAAATGTGGATATGGAAGTCATCGATAAGAAGATGATAGAGGTGGAAGACAAAGAAATCCAATATGTGCCTAAATATCGTCTCTAAAAAATAAAAAGTGATTAAATATTCAAATATATTTGAGTATTTGTGAAAGAAATTCTTGAAGGAAATATTTAAATCCACATCAAAAGAGCACATTGCCCCATGAAAAACTGTTGCAGAACAGTCATTCATTTATTCAGGTATATTCATTGAACACGTGCTGTGTTGGTGGTGCTAGGGATACAAGAAACTAGAACAAGTCCCCCACTCTCAATTAGTTTACGTTCTGGTCACGGAGAAACAGACTCAAACAAACAAAGAAATAAGTAAAACATGATGATGTCATATAGTGGTAAACATGATAATGTCATACAGTGGTAAGTCTTTTTAAGTAGGACCTACTCTAGAATACATTTTCAAGGAAACAAATGAGGTGACATTTGCTCTGGGGCCTAGAATGAAAAATAAGGAAATAGCAATAGCAAAGACCCCTACGGCGGGAATAAAGACTAGTGTTACTACAGTTTGTGCAGGATAGTGGCCTGAAATGAGGTCCAAAGGTAGGCAAATGCATTGTAGGCCATGGTAACGTATTTGGTTTTATGGCAGAGTGATTCAGAGTGTGGGCCCTGGAGATGGACTAGGAATATGAGAAATCTATAGTAGTTTCGTATCTACTAACTCTCTGACCTTGGGCAAGTTGGCTTAACTGTGGTGCACCTAATTCCTCATGTAAAGACAAACAGGAATAATGAGAGCACTTAACCTCATAGGATTGCTGGGAGGATTAAATTAAAGGATCATGTAAAACCCTTAGTGCAGTGCTTGACATACAGTAAAATTTCAATTAAATGTTAGTTTGTTACTGTTGTCTAATTTACATTTTTAAACATCTCTGGCTGCCTTGTAGGTAATGCATTTTAAGGACGTAGGAGCAGGATCGAGGATTTCATTTAGGTGGCTGTTTTATTTATTTTTCTCTCTTTCTTTTTTTAAACTGTCAAATGGAAGCAGAGTAGGTGGCTGTTTTAATCATGCAGGTAAGAGAAGGCGGCTCTGATTAGGGCCACTCAAATGTGGAAAAGGAGTCGACAGATTCAGAAAATACGTTGGAGATAACAGATTGTACTGTTGATGGATTGATTAGATATGGTAGATGAAGAAAGGGAGATATAAAGATGAGTCCTAGGATTTTGACTTAACTAAAGTAAACTAGTTTACTTTATTAATTTTCCTTGATGGTACTATTAACTAATACAGAAAAGACTGGGGGTGCAGAAGAATAAAAGTTCTGTTTTGACCATGCTAAATGGCAGACATGTATTAGCTTTCCAAGTGGTATTATCAAGTAGGCAGATGCATTTATGAGCCATAGATATAAATTGCTAGCAAATAGTTAATGTTTTAAAAAAATCATGGGCGTGGCTGAGAGCACCAAGAGAGAGATCACAGAGAGCAGAAGAAGCAGTGACTGAGCTCTGAACACTCCAGTATCTAGAGTGACTAAAAATAGGAGGAGACTGAAAAAGAGCAGCCAGCAAGACAGGAAGTTCTCCAGGTCAATGAGGTGTCCTGAGAATTAAAAGACTGGATTATTCGAGCAGTTAGAGCAGCAGTCCCCAACCTTTTTGGCATGAGGGACCAGTTTCATGGAAGACAATTTTTCCATGGACCCGGGGTTGTTGGGGGGATACTTTCGGGATGATTCAAGCACGTTACATTTATTGCGCAGTCAAACCTCTCTGCTAATGATAATCTGTATTTGCAGCCGCTCCCCAGTGCTAGCATTACCACCTCAGCTCCACGTCAGATCATCAGGCATTAGATTCTCATAAGGAGCACTCAACCTAGGTCCCTCACACGCGCAGGTTACAGTGGGGTCCGCGCTCTTCTGAGAACCTAATGCTGCCGCTGATCTAACGGGAGGCAGAGCTTATTCAGTGATGTAAACGATGGGGAGTGGCTGTAAATACAGATGAAGTTTTACCCACCGCTCAACTCCTGCTGTGTGGCCCAGTTCCTAACAGGCCACAGACCAGTACCCGTCCACAGCCCAGGGGTTGGGGACTGCAGGTTTATAACATGGTAATATTCCTAAAAGAACAACACAATGAAATTTGTAGTAGCCCTTTTAGAAAACGGGAGTGTGGACATATCAGGAAGTATAGTAGGATTATCGAGGGAGGATTGCATACCCATTTGAGATTTGAGTCATGAATTAAAATGAGACCTGTTTTCCTAGTCTAACCTGTTGTGCTGCACTAGATTAGACACAGAGTAGGTAGAAGTATGTGAGCATTGGACAAGAGTGATAGAAAATGAAAAGGTCAATAATTGGCAATCCTGATACAGCCCACAAATTGTCAAAGGATAGAAAGTGCCATGCTGGATACCAAAATTTCATAGGTAGAGCAACATCACACCAAGATATACCCTAGTGAAGTTACAAATTTCAACAACAGAAAAAAAATCAGGCTATTTTTTTTTCAACTTCTCTCAGGAATTCTCAATGCCAGTGACAATAAACCAAAAGTAATCTAAGAATTTGAGGCACATTAAATTATATTCCAAGTATAAATGCTATATTATACATCATCAAACATGGAACAACTCAGGGAGTATATCCAGCAAGAGCCCTCTTTGAAAAAAAATAGTTTAGACAACTTAAATACAAGTCAAAATAAAGCGAAATGACATTAGGGATAAGATTAGATCAAGATGGCAGACCTTGTACCCTCAGATTCTAGAAACAACAAACTATACAATTTTTTTAAAATCTATAACTTAGCTCATTACTTTTGTATATACTTTTAAATTTCTGTAATAAGTGTTTTTTCCTAAAAGGGAAAAAATAACCACACAAGATACATTGTGGTGAATTTCAAAACACTAAGAGCAAGTGACAATCCTTAAAGCTTCCAGAGAGAAAAACCAGATTTCCTACAAATGAACAGTAACACTGGCTGAAAGAAAACAAAGGAGCAGTATCTTCAAAACATTTTAAGAGAAAATAATTTTGAACTAAAATTCTATACTCAAGCAAGTGTGAAAATAAACAAAATAAGACATTGTCAGAAATCTGTTTTAAACTATTTACCACCCACATGCCCTCTCTGAAATAATTACCAAACTATATAATATATATTTTGAAAATTAATTCAAAGCCATGGTTAGCCAAGAAACCAGTAAGGCTCATTATTTAGTTTAAATAGATGCTGATGGTATGTTAAAAATTTAACAAACCAGAATTTCTAGACCACATCCACATGGCAAGCGGTGCAGGAAGAGAGCAGAGATAAGTAAAGTCATGCCAAGTTGGTTGTGATGGCCAGAAGCTCTTGAAACAGATACTTCTTAGCATTGATAGAAAAGTACCAGTTAAGAATGTGTGTTGAAATTGTTTAATGGTTACCACTAGAAGATTGTAACTTCTAGAAGAAGAAGAAGATTGTAACTTCCAAAGGTGAGTTGGGAGCAAGAGGAGGGCACAGGAAACTAGATTAATGTAACAAATGTTGAGAGAAGGGGACAATAGCACACAAATATAAAACAATATAAAATGACAGGTAAGAATCCAAACATACCAGTAATCATGGTAGATATAAATAGTTTAAATTACTGGTTAAGAGATAAATGTATTTTTTAAAATTCTCTTTAAATCCAGCTAGGTACTTTTTAATAGAAATGTACCTAAACCAAAATGTGAGATAGGTCGAAAATAAAGATATTCAAGGCAAATGCTAATAAAAGGAAAGCCCATGCAAAATAATTGTCATTAAATTGAAGACTAAAAAATTGAAAAATGTAAAGATGAAAGGAGCAATTTATCAAAAGGATATAATTGTCGTGAGAACTCTTACGCCCCTAACAAAATAGCTTCAAAAAAAATCAAACAAAATTTACAAAGTATCAAAAAAATACAGTAAGTAAAGACATAGAGAATTTTATTAAAACAATTTTGTTAGAGTAGTTTATTTATTTATCACTAATCAAAAGAGCAGTGCTACCTAAATTTCCTCTCCCATTAACTGCCCTCACAGACCACAAGTGTTCTGTGATTTTGCTCAAAGCTGGCGTAGGAGCTTGTCCTTTATCCCTGGCCTATGGCTCTTCCCCTGCTTATCACCCCTACCCCTCTACCCCCAGCCTTTCTCTTATATCATTAAACTGACATTTTTTTCCCCAAAGTTATCCTTCTCACCTACTGTCCTAGGGCAATTTTATCCCTTATGGAGGCCAATTTCCAATTCTTTTTAAACACCATCCTTTCTCTGCAGGGAGGAGAGAAAAGAAATAAAAAGAAAACACTATCTTAAGACAGAATCTATCTAGAAGGATGAAGTAAGGTTAAAAGTAAATTAATATCCACACATAACTTTTTAATTCCATCATGTTAGTATTTTGGTGAAGATGTTTTAAATAAGATACAACCCATTAGAAAATGCTTTGTAAATTATAATTTTACAGTTTTGTCATTATCCATATTATTTGTTTTCCTAAAGATGAAAATGAATGCAGGACCAAGCCAGGAATCTGTGAAAATGGACGTTGTGTTAACATTATTGGAAGCTATAGGTGTGAGTGTAATGAAGGATTCCAGTCAAGTTCTTCAGGCACTGAATGCCTTGGTAAGTTGATATACAAATACATTCTACTTGGTAGATAAAACATCTGTTTTATGATGTCATCACAGAAGATCTCCACATATATATTCTTGTCTGCTAAAAAAAATTCTCCAATCTGAGTAATCCACATACCTCTTCCTAAAGGTACACATCTATTAAAATGACATATTTGTATGTGTGTGTTGTATGCACGTCTGTGTGTAATGTAAATAGCAATCTTAAATAGTCTTTCCAAAATTAAGATTAAATAAGCTCTATGGAAAATTTGACTTTAGTAAAACTTACATCAGGGAATGATTTAATTCCAAAAGAAAATATTTGCAATATGAGGTAAGCTCTGCCAAAATTAATGCAAAGTAAATGGCACATTTCAAAAATGCAGTGAAGGTTAATTTTTATATTATGGTACAGAAAAATGTTTTACAAAATATTTTCTTGTGGCAAATATAAATCTCAGACATTATATTTTACTTTAATGCTAAAATGCATACATTAGAAACCACTGTAGTTAATTATGGCAGCTGTAAATTATGGTATAGTAAAATTTAAGGCAAACAGAGCAATGAGAGCAGTAAACTGTTTGACTTATCACTTGATGTGGCACAAAAAAAGCATGTTTCAACTGTATCAGATATTTCTCAGAATGATGTCATCTGCTTCAAATGCCAGGAAGATTTTAGTCAAGAAAATATATTTTGTTTTTTGTTGTCGCCAATCTATACCTTTACCAACAATCAATCTTTTAAGAAATAGGAAAAGTAACCTATATAGAAAGTATAATTTTCTGTGCTCATATTATTAACAATTTTGCTAAGATGGTTTATAAAACTGTATTAAAGATTTCTTTGCCTTTTACATCAGAAAAATCCTTTTATTTACACTAAAAAAAAATCTCAGTCCAAATATTTGAATAGTCTTTTAGATGTAGAAAATATGAGAGATTAGATTAAATAAGTACCAAGCTCATAACATAGTCTAGAATTTCCTTTCCAAAGACAAATCCTGGTACTCATTTGCTTATTTAAAGGGAAATAATTTAATGTGATTTTCATTTCATTTATAGTCCACAGGAATAGTAGTTCACTATCATTTAGTAGCTAATGGATTGAAGGAAAAAAATAAATCTATTTCTAAAGTATAGTATCACTTTTTGTCAAATTTAGTAATCTATAGTCTATAGTGAAAGAACACTCTATGAACTTAGCTGCCAGCAAAAGTTTACAATTGTTAAACTGTCTTAGCAGTGTGACTATTCATATAAAAGAAGACCTATCTTTTAAAAACTTATTCTTAAGAAGGAAAGCATTGATTGTCCTATTTAATTTGAAAACCAAGATAATGAAGCGCCAGTTCCATGACCTTGACTCTCATTATTTTGCTCTTTCAGACAATCGCCAGGGACTCTGCTTTGCAGAGGTCTTGCAGACAATGTGTCAGATGGCATCTAGCAGCCGCAATCTCGTCACGAAATCAGAATGCTGCTGCGATGGTGGGCGAGGCTGGGGCCACCAGTGTGAGCTTTGCCCACTTCCTGGAACTGCCCAGTACAAAAAGATATGTCCTCATGGCCCAGGATACACCACTGATGGAAGAGGTGTGGAGCTGATGAAATTCATGCGTATTATCAATATGGGGAATTCTATTAATTTAGATTAATTTGAAGGAAAAGTGAAAAATTAATACAATGAAAATAATAGCTAAGATTTTGATATTTATATTCAATATGTATTTCCATGTATATATATAGAGAGAGAGATAATTTATTTGCTAATGCTTTAGAGATTTTAAAAGATTCAATCTTCCTATCAAACCTAAGAGGTAGAATTTATTATTTGAAGAAAGTGAAGCACAAAGCTAAGGTAACAATAAGTAATTTTCCCAAGATCACACCCTTTTTAAGGGGTGGACCTGCGAATGGAACACATCTGTCTGACCCCAAAGGCCATGTTTGTAACCCTACTTGCTCTATTTAAATATTGCTTATACTTGCATCGTGAAATCTCATTCTGTTTGCAACATCTTTACAAGCTAGCAAGTCTCATAACTGGTTAGTGGTTTCCATTTTTTGTACAACCAACTAATGTATTAATGTCCTAAAAAATACCATTTTCCTCCATTACTATACAGACTCGCAACCCTGTGCATGACTACTTTGCTAGCAAAACCTTTTCTTCAGAGTCTAATGCAAATGTGAATTTGAGGCCAATCACATGGGAAATTATCACAAAATTCCAAATTAGTTGGATTTCAAAGAGGTAGCTTTCTAGATCCCTCCAAAATAATTAATGCTTAGATTGCAAAATGAGTAGTCTTAAACAGGGTTTTCAACATAGCCTTCCTTTGTTTATACCTTCCCATCACTTCAGATCATTTTTCTGTCCCTTCCAATCACCATTCACCTGGATGATGAAGAGGTATTGCAGCACTATTATGAATGTTTGCTGTTAGTTGTCTCACCTCAATTTCTTAATTTCTCTTAGTTTCTAAGCAGTTTTACCCCCACATATATATTAACTTGTATTTGTTTTTGTTTTTTTGGTCCACAGATATTGATGAATGTAAGGTAATGCCAAACCTCTGCACCAATGGTCAGTGCATCAATACCATGGGCTCATTCCGATGCTTCTGCAAGGTCGGCTACACTACAGACATCAGCGGAACCTCTTGTGTAGGTAAGGCTAGGCACCCCTGTGTCTAGGGGGTTGTCAACTGCTATTTCCTACAAATCGCTTACTGTCAGTAGAGTATCCTTCTTACGGAGGTTTGGAATGTACCTTGTATTAAAATGATGCCATCCTCTCAATAATGTGGTTTTTAATAACACAGCACTTGCCCTTTGTTCAATACTGTGGGTTGCAGAATTGTTCTGTTCATCAAAAAAGCCCATCCAATCAGGGAAACATAAAAATTACAAAAATATACTTTTAACATTTTATGTTTTAATTTAAAAGTTATAAGTGCACATTTGTCTGTCATTCTTTTGATGAAGGGAAAGGGCTTTTATTGTGAACTTGAGTATGTGTGTATGTAAAGAGAATATGTTTTGCTTGTTTCTCATCACTATTTTTTGCTTAAATATACCAATTAGGCATCATCTAAAATTTCCGGTTGCAGAGCAGTCTCAGTACAGAATCCTTCTACAATTTTACAATTTCTTTTTCTTATTTAATTTTTTATTGTCTCACCCACACCATTTTGTGACAGTTGGGAAGGAGGGAACTTGCCAAAGAATTCAACTTAGTTTTTATTAAAGAAAGAAACCCTTTGTCCTTCATGTTTCATCAGCATATTCCATCAAGTTACCTATTTCAATAACAAATGCACCCACCTGTCATAAAAAGGCTAAGAAAAACCAAACTGATTCTCCGTAAGCATTCAGCTCACTTGGTAGAAGTGGAAGGACACGAGAGTGATAAAGAATAAGCTGTTCTTTCAGCATTCTGTGGGCATCAGCCAGTATGTTCTATGAGGAAATGGAGATTGTCAGCTATCAGTCAGCATCGTAGCCGGAAAGAGGTGGCATATTCCAATGAGAACAGTTCAAGGAGGGTCTTACAAAGGGACTATCTATAAAAGTGTGGGCAGAGTGTTCAGATGTCACAAGGGATATTGCTGTGTGCTGGGGCTGTGCCATCCCGGGCCAAAAGTAAAAAGGGAGAGATCATTGGAACCTGGAAGGAGAAAACGGTGCTCAGAGGACTGCCTTGAGAAGGATCTGTGACCTCTGATCCAGTGACTCAGCCAGGCTGAGTGATCTTGCATGAAGAAATTGAGGAAATAAGGGCCAGACAGAAGACGGAGGGCAAGAGTCTGTAGAAGTCGGCCCCTCAGGCCTGGGAGCAGGGTGGGCCGGGGTGAGAACTGGATCTGAAGGGGTTAAGTGGAAGTTTTCCAGCACAATCTTCGATCCCACAAGGCGCTCAGGCGAGCTTCAGCTAAGAGAGTTCAAGAGAGCTTCTGCCATCTCCACATGTCCAAAAAAAGAGAAACTCTTAGTTTTAAGTTTATGATCTCAGGTTGTAAACCAAAGCATATTAATCTAAAGAGTTTAGCAGGTTTTTTTGAACACAGAGAGTTCTGTAGACATTATCATATTTATTCAAGATCCATAGATTGATCTACAAAGTAAACCAGTACATTACTTTAGAGAAAAATGTTCTGTGCGGTATTTCTCTCTGGCTGTATTCCATTTTAAGTTGAAGAGGAAGAACAAAAAGAATGAAGTGAGAATGTGGAGGAAGAAAAGAGGCTGGTTGTTTCTTTTAACCAGGAATTTAATCTTCATGTCACTTTTACTTAGACCTCGATGAATGTTCCCAGTCCCCGAAACCATGCAACTTCATCTGCAAGAACGCCGAGGGGAGCTACCAGTGTTCGTGTCCGAGAGGATATGTCCTACAAGAGGATGGAAAGACTTGCAAAGGTAAGTAAAGAGTCTCTGGCGGTTGTGACCCTTGTCTGTCTCTCTTCTTTCAGATTCCACTGTTAGATAATCCAGGGTTATGCCATGTGCATCACCTTCATGAAGATGCATCTTCCCAGTGGCCATCTTATTACTCACACAAAATTCTACCAACAGGCTCATTGTAGGAGGCAGAGAGAATTAAAACCAAGTTACAGCAGTTTGCTTCTTATAGAAAACCACATAAATTTTAAAAAGTAAAATAAAACGAAACCAAAATTTTGGTGAGATTTTAAAAGATTTAAACAAGTCACTAAAATAAGATTTTTGTTTTTGCTTATCTAAGATTTCATTTCTGTAAGCTATCTTTATTACACATTTTCTGTGGAAAAGTGAAAATGAATGAGTAAATTCAAATGTTTTGTTTAGGTAATACTAAAAGTAATTATTTGTCAAGCTAAATTAGATCATTAAATAGCTTCAATACTGGACTCATATATGATTTTATAGTAAACCTCATCAGAATGAAATGAATAGACTGAAGAAATTTTTTAAATATAGATTATTCTCAATAAAATATTGGTTTTATTTCCAAGACATATCAAAAAAATAATATAAAATAGCAAGCACTGCTATTACCTTGGACCTGTTTAGTGAACCAGTATGGTCAATTTAATTTTGTGCATTGTTTATAAATGAGTGCAACTGAAGTGTTTTTTAAGCTATAAAATAATTAATTAGTCTTGTCTACATCTTATATTATGTGGTAAATTTATTTTAAGTATATTTTTCCAAATTAAGTTTCAATCTAGCCAAAATCAAGTTTTGAGTTTTCTCTCAGTAGAGTCCAAATATCAATACTGTTTATGATTAGGGCTACAGATGCTGTGTTTTTGCTTCCTCTGATATTAATGATGGTGTTTTTATTTGGATGTGGAGAATCTGACCTTGATGTTTGTGTTAGGACCTTCATCAGTTTTCAGATTCTGTTTTATTTTTATTTAATCCCTCCTTTAATGGGAACAAGTGACCAGCCATGTACTATACTGTATTAAATGCAAGAATTATGACCTAGCCTTTGGATATTAGCTTTGAGAACAGTTCACGGAAACTGCTGTGATTCAGCCATTCAGTTTCTTACTTTAAGAAAATTTTGTGTTTTGTATCACCTTAACAATCCTATCATAGTATCCCATAATATTTATGCTGCTTAACTATATGAAAAGAAACTGCTTGCCACATCCAAAAAGCTTCCAGCAAAAATCTAGACAAAATATTCCCAGTGAAACATGTACATCTCCTGTGGCTCCATGAGAAAGGATGCATAGCCGGCTAATTCTGCTCTGATTTTCACTGGCTTCTCTTTAATTCCAGACCTCGATGAATGTCAAACCAAACAGCATAATTGCCAGTTCCTCTGCGTCAACACCCTGGGGGGGTTTACCTGTAAATGTCCACCTGGTTTCACACAGCATCACACTGCTTGTATTGGTAAGACAAAATTACAAATGGGAAATTTTACGAACTTTTTTTAGATGCATAAAAATTGTATTTAAAATGATACATAGAATGATGTCTCAGTACTTATATTTAGAACCAGTGCTTCATAATTACTGGTCTAAAGAAGTTGCTAAATAGTATAGATATTTTTTCATAATAACAGTACCCAAAGGAAAAAAGGCCCATATAGTCCAAGCACCAGCATGGTAGCCATACTCCAAGCAGTACCTTTATATCACATTGTAAATATAACTATGGTGTTCAGATAAAATATGATTAAAGGCTCACTGTAATTTAGAACATGCTAACAAACACTCTGGGTTTTCAGTCTGTATTATCTAAAACCATGCCTTCAGTTGCCCCAAAATATGTTCCAGTTTCAAAACTCTTGAAATACACTTTTTCTTACCACTTTTGCCTGTCATATGACAGTGAATTTTGACATAAATTTCTCTAAAATGCTGTTTTCACATTATGAAACTTAGGCTTTCATACTTTGCTTCTTACTCCATGTGAAATTTAGGTCATGTAATAATTGGAAAGTTTGACACTCTCCTTCTTGGTGCTTTCCTAGACAACAATGAATGTGGGTCTCAGCCTTCGCTTTGTGGAGCGAAGGGAATCTGTCAGAACACCCCTGGAAGCTTCAGCTGCGAATGCCAAAGAGGATTCTCTCTTGATGCCACTGGACTGAACTGTGAAGGTGAGTTGATTTTCTGCAAAATTCTTAATCTAATAACAGTAAACTCTATATATTTTTTAACTTTGAAGACACTGGTATGAGAAATGGAGATAATCTCAATAAAGAAAAGAGTATTTAACCAAAATAGGACCCAGCAATTGATTTTTGTTCATAAATCTTTACATATCATTTTGAGGGCAGAGCGAAACTTTAATGCGATGAAACAAAAATGCAGTGATTACAAATGAACTTTTAAAATAATTGAACTGTTTCCTAATCATTGATCTGAAAGAAAATTGAATTGAAAAAGAATTTTGTGCCAAATATGGTTTACAGTAGTGTATAAGCATACCAGAAAAAATAAAAATAATTGGACGTTTGTTCCATGATAATGTGTAAAAGTGAAGTGTAAAAAGAGAACCTATCATCATAGAGAATTGGAGAAATGTACTGAATGTGCTGGGGAAAGCTGATGACTATTTCTATTTTATATGGGCTGAGATGCCTGCTTCACTTTCTTTCCTATAGTGGGCATTTCCTATAACGCTTCCTCTGCAATTAGGTATTTCCTGTAAAGTCCAAGGGAACATTTAAGTGGAAACAAAATAAGAATATGCCTACAGTCGATAAAATGTCATATAGTTCTTCAATATTTACATTGCAGGTGCTAGTGTATGATAAGATAAATGTATTAGGACTGGTATCTTTTATAAAATACTCATGCCAGAGATTATGAGACTATATATATCTCCTTTACATTCTTATATAGTACAGTATTGCAATGTATATTTTTATTGATGTTAGTCACCCTTTTAAAATTAACTATTCTTAGAAATATATAACTTTGAATTCAAGAAATATATTCAAAGTATTTCATTTGCTCTCTATAAGAATCATGGGACTTTTATATGTATCTCATTTTCAGCAAAGAAAAACTCAATTTTAAAAATTTCAATTTTAATATTTTATATTTGAAATCATTGAGACATTGGAACTATTCTTGACCCACAGCTGCTTGACACATGTGAGTTCAGCTCATGACTATCAGCATGAGACAGCGTTTATTAATTATCCATGTAAATTTGTTATGCACACATCAGACAGGCCAATTTTTTTTTCATTCTTTATGGGTAGATTTCAAAGTCTCAGTTGTCATTCCAAAAAAGTATGCATATATAAACAAATAAATTATTCCATATGTATAATAATACCACATCTTGTCTGAAAATAATGTATTCAAATACTTAAAAGGGATTTGCATCTAGTTCATCTTAAATGGTAATGGAAATTTTTGTGTGCAAAACAGTTGTACTCTTCAGGTATCTCTGTAGTGCTTGTATCTTCCTGAAAATGATGACTACATCTCAGTCACTTTTGAATCTACTGGAATATGTAATGCATATATATAGATGTAATACATATATACACATATACACACATATATGCAGACACATATCACTTACCAAATAAATCATACCATATGAAGTTAATCAGTCCAAAATGCACAACATTTGTGGTTGCTATGGTTGATTTGCTTAAATTAAGATGTTATTCAGAGCACTGATGTGCCATGGTCTGGTGGACAGCAGAAAAATGAGGTGGTCTCTTATCTTAGAACTGTTCTTGCATCACTACTAAAAAACATGCGACTTGGGAGAAATCACAGCCTCTCAGAGTGTCGCATCTTGTTTGTTTGTTCCCCTGATAATAGTTACCTTAGGTTGTGTTTGGAATACATTTAAAATAATAGAAGAAAGGTGACATATTTTGCCGGGATTGTTTTTGCAGATGTTGATGAGTGTGATGGAAACCACAGGTGCCAACACGGCTGCCAGAATATCCTGGGTGGCTACAGGTGTGGCTGCCCTCAAGGGTACATTCAGCACTACCAGTGGAATCAGTGTGTCGGTGAGAGCGCTTTCCTTACATAGCTCCTGCTTTTCCAACCTGAAGGTGTCTCTGCATAAAATGAACAAATTATAAGAGTTGAGGTTTCAAGATAGCCTTTGAATCCTATAACTTAAAAACCAGTCCTTAAGATTGATGCATTAAGATTGATCATTTTACTAGTTTCTGTATTTGTGTATGTTTGAAAATATCCATACTAAAAATGTTTTTAAGTACTTAAAAGATGAATCAGCTAGAGATTTCATCATTTTAAATTTCCACTAGATGTACTTTTAAGTTTCTGAAGATGGTGTCAAGAATCACCATCTTAATTTGCCAAGGTCAGCCGCTTTTTTATCAGTAATTTGACATCTTCAGATTTGGAGTTAGAAAATTTCCCATCCATTCCCCTCACACAGATCTAAAGGAATTCAGATCAACTTAATGAGGACAGTCCGTCTGTGCTCTCATGTCACTTAGATTAAATGAAGGATGTGAAGTATTTTAAGATCAAAAAAGCACCTAGTTACAACAATTACTGTTGACAACTTGAGACAGAAGTGTTTGTAAAATATGTGGGCAGTCAGCTGTGTTGCTTGCATTGATAATAGTTATGGAAATTCTCCTTTTAAGGAGTGATTGATTCAAGAGAACATTATTCTCAACTTGGATAGCCAGCTGACTTACTTAGCATATGCCTAATTTTTTTTGGCTCCATTTGAATGCACTTCACAGACACACCTTCCAACACATTTTGACATTAGCTGCTGGTGTAGCTGAGCAGAAAGAGGAACAGTGGTCCTGCAGAGAAATAGCAGGACCACTGTTTCTCTGCAGTGATTTAAATGACTCCACATATTGTTCAAATATTGTACTGTTGTGATTAAATAAATTAATCTGATTTTATCCATTGTAGTCTTCTTAAAAGAAATTTCTAATGACAGCTTAGTGAATTGAGAAGAAAAATCAAGATAAATTTTAAAGGAGGGAAACTTACTCCAGTTCAGAGACAGATGCTTTGCTGCACCACAAATACACACCCATAGGAGGGAATGAAGAAAGCAGTAAGTGATCAAGAAGTTAGGAAAAAGCTTTAAAGGATTATCAAAATGATCAATTAGGCAGTCAATCTAAATAATTTCATAAATTTAGTTCACTTTTTTTCTCTTCACAGAAAAAAAAATGTTGCAAAACTTCTTATGCCCTGATTTATTGATTCATAAACAGGCAAAGTGTGGGCACGCTCCTTAGAATATAGGGAACAGTATTTTTTTTAGATAGCTATTAAGATAATGTAAAACACTTTATTATATTGCAGTATTTGTAAAATATAAGACCCACCACTTTATTTACTAAGTACTGTGGTCTTCTTGGTTAATTCCATGGAACTTAAGGCAAAAGAATGATTCTTTAATACTTCACATTATGTCAGCTTAAATAGAACTCTTGTTTTAAAAGAGAACATAAGTAAAATAAGAGCATGTAGGGAGTATCAACTCAATTTCCAGGTTTTTAAGTTTTCTGAGATTTCTGTCTACAAATATCTAGTGCAAAACCAGCTGTACAGGTTTTTACTAAATTTGGAGCCTTTGTTTGGAATGGTGTGACTTAAAATCAGGATGGTGTGGTATATCCCAATTCCCTTTTATGGGATCCTTGAGGTGGGCACTTCGGCAAGGCAGTCACCCCAGAGCAGCTCACACTGGAGTCCAGCCAGAAGTCTGTGCGCCTTCTAATCAGGACAGACCCTATGAGCAGAGGAACAAATGGTTTCAAAGATGATTCCAGAACTAAAAATACGTGAGCAGATATCCCCGGTTGCAGGTGTTAATTTGTGAGCTTGTTCTCTACAGTGAGTACCTCTAGGCAGCAGGCCCCTGGGTGAGACACAGCAGGGATTTATATCAAAAGAATCTAGATTTTTCTGTACAGGATTGAGAAATCCAGCTGGCTTTAATAAAATGACTGACTTTCTTGCCTTGAATCCACATAACACAGTTGGAATTTTAACTCAAATACATGGCAGAAATAGGGTGAAATAACCCATCAGGAAACGAATAAAGGCAACAAGTTGTCAAAAAAATGAAGAATTATGACAAAATGTGAATTAAAAAGCCGCATTTTCATCTGTCACTGCTTATATGAATATCTTCAGTCATTCAGACAATTGATGGGAGAATATAGAAGGGAAGCATTTCAAACAGATCTACCTGAGGTCTCCTAGTAAATAGTAAAAACCATTAGTCAATGCATCAGATAATTTAAATAGGTAAAATTGTAAACCTACAATGTTGTTAATACTGCCACCAATTTATGAAAAATAAAAGTTCTTTAGAAGCGTTAATATTGAAAGAAGCTTTCAATTCAAATTAACACTTTAAGAAGTTTTCTGACAGTTACCACACAGAATTTATAACATTCTGGTAGATAGAATGTACAGATGTAGGTAACATTCTCAACTATTTGCTAACATTATAATTATTCAAAATAGAAAATATATGAATATTGTTAACATTTGCACATGAAGAAAAATTATATCTTAATATATGAAGCCTTTGTTATTTAATGTTAGTAACTTTCAGTTGCTTCTATAGTCTTTTCAAAGTAATTCAAACATAGCTTAGTGAGGCATGAGTCAGTTCAAAGTGTGTGTCAAACAAGAACATTTTTATCTAAGTCTATAAATTTTAATCATGATGTACATTTATAGCATATAAATATGAGGTATATCATGATTCTTCCTTCCAAAAAATTACATATTTTTAAATATTCTTGTAAATAGTACATTTAAATGCAATTTATTCAAGTAATAGGTTTTGCCTGGTAATTTTTCTACCTAACACAATGTCTGATACCGTACTCATGATGGGATCATTTCATTAAATTATAAGCTAATTTAGGTTCCCTGTTAGGAGAGAAAATGCTGAATATGAATGTCAGCAGATGAACCTTTGTGACAGAATTCCATGTCTTTTGTATGTAGAAATAAAATAGCAATTATATTTATGTCATATGTAGCCAAGTTATTGAGAATTTATTTACTGCCTACACTTTCTTCCCTTGTAATAAAGGCTAAGAATTTCCACATACTAGATAACCACAGCATATTTTATATTTAGTGATTAAGAAATCTACATTTAGTGGTCTCATTTAATTCTGAAACTATAATCATGATACAAAAATGTGCATAATAACATTTACCCTTTTGATAACCTGTATCTTGTACTTAATGAAGTTTAATTTCCTGAGAGGCCTCTTCCCAGAAACCCCGTCTGCATCTTCCAAATCTCACTGAGCTGCTGCAGATCCCGCACTTCCCTACTAGCTATTGTATCCCCTACTTGCAAACGGGCCTGTTTCCCCGCATGGGCTGAAATATATACTTGTCATATATTAGGTAAACAGACACTCTGTGCTCCATATGGAGTCACAAGAGTTGAAAGAATTCCATGGAACAGATGTGATTTGTGCCCACAGTGAAATATAATAATGAATATTATAATAAAGCCCAGTGGAGTCAAGCCACATGCTATGTATCAGACAGTTAAGAGCAAAATTATAATCTCCAAAGTTAAAAGCACAGTCAGGCTTTAAGTTTGTAAAAATGGTAATAGCGACTGAGAGTATTAGCGTATTAGAGTAACAGCGACCTGTAATTACCCTGCTGTCAGGCATTTATAGTATAATGCTAGTCATTAAACAAGGAAAAGCAGTGTGTTGGCTAATGACTGGATGCAAACCTATCTCAGAAGGCACAGTCTGTACCAGATGGGCTCTCAAGCAGTCAAGACTGTACTAGGTTGTTAGTTCAATAGATCCAATTAAATAGTGTTTATTTCCATTGTTTTCATTTAGGGTTTTTAAATTTTTTATATGCTTTCTTGTCATATATAATGATGGTTTGGGGAATTGCTGGGGGAATGGATACAAATACAGATAGAGATATAGAGTTTTTTTTAATTGAGATATAATTCACATACCATAAAATTCACCCCTTTAAAGTACACAGTTAAATGGCTTTTAGTATATTCTCCCAAGGATGTGCAACCATCAATAATACAGATTTCAAAATATTCTCATCAGCTCAAAAAGAAACTCGACGCCCAACAGCAGTCACTGCCCATTTCTCCCAACCCTCAACCCGGCAGCTAATTTACTCTCTATCTCTGTGGGTTTGCCTGAGATGTAGGCTTTTGAAGTAACCTTCTGTTAAGAGAATAGAAGAGTTATTCATTAGGCAAGCTGCAGATATCTGTCCCCAAGGGCTGCCAACATGTTCAGAAACACAGTACAAACAGAATATAAAAAGGCAAAGTAAGGGGTTTTTAAAGCCATAATTGAGGGAACTTTTTAAATTCATATGCTTTGCAAATCAGCCATCAGAGTAAAAAAAATTTAATACAGTTCCAGAGTTATGTCCCATAAAATCATAGGTCCTTTGAGACTCCAGCTGTCCTGCACACTATTGCTGTCGCCCCCTTCCCTGTGTAAGAGTTTCTTACTTTGTTTACTAGATGAGAATGAATGCTCCAATCCGAGTGCCTGTGGCTCTGCTTCCTGCTACAACACCCTGGGGAGTTACAAGTGCGCCTGCCCCTCAGGCTTCTCCTTCGACCAGTTCTCCAGTGCCTGCCACGACGTGAATGAGTGCTCGTCCTCCAAGAACCCATGCAATTACGGCTGCTCCAACACGGAAGGGGGCTACCTCTGTGGCTGCCCGCCCGGGTACTACAGAGTGGGACAAGGGTAAGGCAGCCATCACCCTCCTGCACATGGGAACATGTGGCCCAATAGGGCGGCCCTTCCTCCCTCAGTGAATTCAGGCCACCTACCCCTGCAGGGAAGGGTCCTGTGTTTAAAAGCTCAAGAGGCAAAAAAGCATTGATCAGAGCTCTTAGGTATGCCAATAAGCATCCAGAAGGCACAGGGACTGTGCTCATGATATATAGGATTACTTCCTTAGCGTTGATCATAAAACTTGCACTTGTATACAAGTATCACTCTTTGCCCCTCATAATGGCCTGAATTGATGGCAATCAGACCCAAGGCCAGAGACAAGCAGATGTTTGAAAATATAGCTCACATGTTGCCATAGATACCTGGGCTGTAAGGTAGAAGTGGAAATGGTCTGGCCTCAGATTCTTTTACCAATTCTGGCAGGCTCTAGCTCAGCAGTCCCTAAGGAAGGAGTTTGTCCCTCTCTTTCCTCATCTGGCTTTTATATTACACAGAGACAGGATGGTGCCTGGTTGGTGTGACACTGCTCAGCAGCTCAGTTTGGGCCCATCCCCACGAGGCTGGCTTCCCTCAGACTAATCACACTTTTTCAAGTCCTGTGGGCTGTGGCTGAGGGACTGGCCACTTGCATCCTTCCATCAAGGCAGCGGTGCTCAATAGCACAGAAGATGGAAATTTATGAGTCAGTCCGAGTCACCTTCCTCAGAAGGAGCAGTGTACAACACAGAGGCTAAAAGCATGGACCAATCTGTCCGAAATTGGTATACAATAATACTTAGAACAAAAGCCTTGGTCTAGACAAGGGTCAGTTAGAGGCAATTCAGTGACTCTTTCACTAACCAAAATACTAGTTCAGAAATCTGAATTACTAAAGCAGGGAGCTTTGTTGCCAGCAGCAAACACAGGCTTCAGGCTTACGAAACAATGACACCTCCCTTAGCATTCTCATTGGAAATCCATACCCTGCTTTTACTTTCTTGAGTTAAATACACCCAAGTGCTTCTGTCTAATTAGGATTGAAAATTGGGGAAGCCCAGGGCTCGCCCTCAGAAGAATTTTGCTGTTTCAAAATAAGGGGAAATCTCATGTATTGAGTGTTGAAGAAAAAAGTTACAAGGAATATTAAGTTTTTTATGCTTATGAGCATAGAGTTTGCTTTGTTGGTTTCATATTTCTGAGATGTCTTTGGTCTACCAGTGGAAAACTATGGTCAAAGTTAGTGATAAAGTCTAACAACGCTTTGCTTCTTGCAAATAGCCACTGTGTCTCAGGAATGGGATTTAACAAGGGACAGTACCTATCACTGGATACAGAGGTCGATGAGGAAAATGCTCTGTCCCCAGAAGCGTGCTATGAGTGCAAGATAAACGGCTACTCCAAGAAAGACAGCAGGCAGAAGAGAAGTGTTCACGAACCCCAGCCCACTGCTGTGAGTAAATCTCACTTTGTTTTGCCACAAAATATTATCCATGTGGAGTCTTGTGTATAATGCGGGTAGGGAGTTTTCAGCTGCAGTGAAGTTAAACCTATCTTGAATTTTAATGGATAAATTAATGGACCCAATATGGTAAAGACAAGTAAATTAAAATGAGTTGTGAATTATTAGGTCAAAACACAAAGACTGGGGGAAAAGACTACAACTAAGTTTCAGATTATTTTCTTTTGTTTTAGTTTTTGATTTGTGCCAGAGGGTATAAGATGTCCATCTAGGAAATAGTTATTTTGAAATGATTCAAAAAATGAAATGATTTTAAATTTCTCCAGTTCTGTTTTATACGTGTATAGTACATGAAGCTGATTTTAATTTTCAGTAGGTCAGCCGACTAGGTCTCATACTCTGACTTATTCATAAGATACTTGTTTCTGCCACAAAAATTTTTGTCTTCAAATAACTTGTATTTTGTAAGGAACTGAAGATCTGAATTGTCTGCCAGTGGTGTTTCCTTTCCTTAATGACATTTTGGCAGAGTGGTTAAAGGGGTGGACCACAGTCTACTTGGTTTTAAATATAATTCCCTGGCCCTCCCCACTTATTACTGTGTTACATGTTTACTTAACTTCGCTCAACCTTAATTTCTTCACCTGTAAAATGGGAATAAAAATGCCTCTGAAGGTTGATGGAAAGGTTAATTGAATTGAAACATGTGAACTGCCTGGAACGGTGCCTGGCATATATACCCCACATGTTCGCTCAGTTCATGTCAGTGATTAATATCACATATCTAGAGATGATGATGATTCTCCCAAAGATCAGAGACAGTATGAGGTCATCATTTACCACTCTCTTCAGTTAATATTACTGAGAAATTACCCCACCAGAAAACCTAGTCAGCAACTAATCAGCTCTGTAAATTGGGTAACTTGCTTCAGTTTTTGGGGCCTCAGAAATTTTCCTTATCTGTACAACCAGACTTCTCTATCCAAAAAGTTCATGATTCTATTGTATAATAATAAATAAGCCAGTGTTACATTTACCTTAAGTAGTCTGAGTACCCAACTGATGTTTAAGTATGACCATTGAGATATTTTTATCAAGTCCAAAAACCACAAATCCAGAAATTCTGCTTATAAAACCTTCCCATTGTAGTACTTGGGGCATAATTCTGCCTGAACACTGATAGGCACTGTGGGGCCCCTATAGCCAAGTTCGTTCTTAACAGGTACCATATCAAAGCATTGTGAATTTTAGCCTGTCTTATTTAAATATCATTTGTACACCTCCCAATCCTCTGAGCAAGTTAGATCTGGTTTATCTGGGCCTTGCCCCACTGGCTTTTACCAAAGCTGGTTCAAACTGGAGCCCTGAAAACTGGCGCCCTGCAAATCACTCACTCTGCACAGCATTGGTGGCTCCCAATAAAACTCACTCATCATTCATGGGCCTTACAAATCAAGGCTGAGCCTTCAGAGTGAAGATTCCTCTCGGTGCAGTCCCTGCCGTTGGACAACAGAAACACTTGTAATTTTCACTTGAAAAAGAAATTACAGTCATTTTCTAAATTTTCTTTTTTAAAATGATCAATAAATGTGATATTCCGTAAACTCATCAAAAAAAAAAAAACACGAGATGTGAACACTCTTTGTAGGCTCAGTCCTGTAACTTTAATTACCTCGTTAAGGCTGAGTGAGAAGTCGTAAAGATTTACAGGGCGTTCTCTATGGAATTGACCTGTTCTCCCAGCTGACAGAAATTTACAATAGCCTCTTTCACAGCCACTACTCAGAGTGCAGAAAGGGGGAGTGGGAGGCCACAACCTGTCCTTGCGGCTGCACCCCAGCAGCAGATCTCTTCCTAATCCTCTACTTGTGCTGTGGAAGCTTGTCCCAAATTGTTTCCTGCTCTTTCTCCAGGTTGAACAGATCAGCCTAGAGAGCGTCGACATGGACAGCCCCATCAACATGAAGTTCAACCTCTCTGGCCTTGGCTCTAAGGAGCACATCCTGGAACTAAGACCCGCCATCGAGCCCCTCAACAACCACATCCGCTACGTCATCTCCCAAGGGAATGATGACGGTGTCTTCCGCATCCACCAAAGGAACGGGCTCAGCTACTTGCACACAGCCAAGAAGAAGCTCGTGCCCGGCACATACACACTGGAAATCACTAGCATCCCTCTCTACAAGAAGAAGGAGCTTAAGAAACTGGAAGAAAGCAATGAGGACAACTACCTCCTAGGGGAGCTCGGGGAGGCTCTCAGGATGAGGCTGCAGATCCAACTCTATTAACCCTTCACAGACTTGGTTCCAGGCTCAAATCCCAGCCCAGCCAGCCTTCAGAAGAGTTTAAAAAGTCAATGACTAATTTTACAGAGGAAAAAAAATGACTTTTGTTTCTTTCCTCCCTGTCTCAGACTTTGAATGTTGACCCTCACAGGGAGGGATAATTTAGACTCTGGTGTGGCCAAAGATTTGAGTACAAAGGCAACCGTGGTTACTGTATTTTTTATATAACTTCATTTTAAAATATATTAAAAAAAAACCTAAATGTTCAAGAGATCAGCATATGGCACTAAATGCACAAAAATAATGTGAGCTTTTTTTTTCCTGTTAGCAGTCTATAACACTTTGGGTATTTTGCTATAGTTGCTAATTAAAAAATATAGATGTTTATTTATTTTTAATGCAGTAATATATGGAGAAATGAACAAACTATGTAAACAAAAAGGGAAACTCACTTGTTTTTCTTTAGATTTATAAATTTGAGCTATTTCTTTTAGAGGTGCTTTTTAAAAATTCAGCAGATTCAAGAGATGTTTCCTTTGGTTTTCTGCCAGTCACCCAACTGGTACACACGTGATTATTTTAAAGAAAGCCTCACAGAGCTGAATGGGCAGTGTAATCAATAATTTAAAAGACGTGAATGTCATTAGATCCTTTAGAAAGGTGATCAAAGCCAGAGCAGCTCATTGTGACAATATTTCACATCACCAGACACACCAGGCAACGGAAGATGAAGCACAACCACTGTAGCAAAATACCTTGACTGCTTGTGAGACCATTAGCGTTGCAGGCCAAACCGTACTGTATTTCCTTCTCATAACCTCAAGGAACCACATGTGCTACCCACAACACCTCATTCTTACCCAGGGTGTGCTGCATACTTGTGGTACTGTAGGCAGCTGAAGAACCGCCATTCCTTTGAAAAGGAGCACCTGGCGTTCTGTAGTGTTTGGTGCTGTCTTAGATTAATGGTGCATTTACTATGTTCAAGCTATTTCAGGATTGCCATATGTGCAAACGAATCATGCAGTGCAGCCAAGGAATATATGTTGTTGTTGTTTTTTTTTTAGAATTTTCATTAATACTGTAGTTATACACCATATGCCTTGTTTTATCATAGCCTATTGTGTATGAAAGATGTTTGTACAATGAATTGATGTTTAGTTTGCTTTAGTCATTTAAAAAGATATTGTTCCAGGATGTGCTAATAAGAGTACGTATCCATGTTCTCAATCCAAGAACCTGTCCCTGGACCAGTGACCAAACCTCATATGTGAAATGGCCAAAGCACACGCAGACTCCCGGCTGTTCCTCTCACACCTGTGCTGACCAAAGATTAGTAACCAGTTATATGCAGTGTTTTGGGTTTTTTGTTTTGTTTTGTTTTAATAACTAAAGAAAAAGAAACAGTGTAAATTTGTAATCAAGTGTTTGTGAGGAAAAACTTATGGTTTTTGGTTTCGTCTGTTTTTGTAGGTCTGTGTATCAAATATGACACTTTTCTTGCAATAAAGCTTATTTTGGGGTAATTTTCTGGCTGAGAGTTTTATGGGACTGCAGCCCCTGTTGTATTTGTGGGAGCAGCTGGGGGCTTTGCTTACGGGGAGCTGCATTAAAGTAACAGAGAGAGAGCCAGGCACACTTACAGGGAAATAAAGAAGTCTTGTCAAATCTGTGAAACGTACCCAGAAGCACTCCCCTGATGATTACAGTGTAAAGTTATGTTCAAATAGAAGAACATAAAGCAGTTAGTTATTCACTTCTGCATAGATTCTAAGCTTCCTGGGACCCATCTCCGAAGAGACCTCAAAGAATTTCTTCACTTCATGTTAAAGCACCCTAAAGCATCCATGAGAAAGCAAAACATTCTTTTAGACAGTCTTCCTTCTCTAAGGTAGAAATTTTCCTGAACCTGGGTTTTCAACAAAAGCAATAGCTGGCATACCCCAGACCAAATGGCATTTTCAAAAATACTCCATAGTTTATCTCTTTCAATGCTATACATTTTACTCAGTGGAGAAGTGGACAGATTTACCAAGTTGTTTAACATGAACTCTCTTCTGATACACTGCTAAAATTAGAGCACAGAAATGTTGCCATGAGTCTTAGAAGTTAATTCAATACACGGTTTAAGAATTTATGTGCTTAAATTTTTCATCCAAGGAATAAGAAAACAAGGAAATATTATGACTGATCTTAATGCTGTTCTTTGCCAATCAGAAATTAGCTGCATGGAATAAGAAAAGTATTTGCCTCTGGGCATCCTTTAAAACTTAACATGCATATTCAATTTCATCTGGCATCTATTATTGGTACAGCATGAGCATTGTAATATGAAATTACCTGGAACCAAATTTGACTCTAGCCTTGAATGTTGAGCAACAACACTCTTAGTTTACCTTTAACCTGCTCTTGAGGAAGTTTGAGAATCCATATCTTTAGATGCTTTATACAGAAGATAAAAGACCGCTGGGGCATTACAGGATGTTACACAGAACAATGTACTAGAAGGAAATGACCACTTCAAGACACTCCTTCCAGGAAGAAACTTCTCAGGTACCTCTCTGGTAGCTGTGTTGTGACTCTGTTACTATGAACACTGACACAGCCATGATGAATTTATGTCCCTCTAATAACCAAGTGCTAATGATATTTTCCGTACTATTTTGTCATTCCCATTAATTTCCCATTTGCCTCAGAAATTACCTTGGCTAAGTTATAGAAAACCTTGCATAAGAGTAAAGTGTAATGTAAGCCCAGGCATAAACCAAATCCAGCTGGGACATGTATTAGTAATAACAAACAATAATTTGGTTTTCAGCTGACATGAATTCTCTTTCCACTTGTGTTTAAATTTGGAGCTTTTAAACATTTAGTCCTGTTTAGTACCTTTTGATTTTGCTGCTTACATGTGGTAGATGAAAGTTGGCCATGTTTGTACGTGAACATTGAAAATAATTCAGGGTTAACACATTAAGCTTACACTAAATTGAAACATCTGCCATTTTTCATTATCTAGGACTATCAGACAATCATTCATACAATCTTTCCCTTCTAAACACTCTAGGTTTTTATTTTGCATTCATTGCCTTCTTGGTTCACAGAATAAATGCTTGGGGTTGAGGGTGAGGAATAAAACTAAATATTGTAGAGCATCAGTCTGAGTCCTGTAAACCTTTAGGAAAACAAGTTGCTTCATGTGTTAAACTGAAGCATGTGAAATTGCCAATATTTGGCCACGACTGACCCACAAAACGGCAATTTCATATGGTTCAATTTAATAGATCAGAAAGATTCATGTTCCTGAAGACTGGAAATCCGAAAATCTCCCTTCTCTTCAAAAGACAATAACTTCCATTCATTCCTTTTCATGCGGCTTGTGGCTCTTTTGTACTCCTGAATTACAGTAGTGCATAAGAGAAGACACAAAATTTATTCAAATAACCACTTTCTTTCATGCTCCAAAGACATTAGAAAGAGTCTAAATCACATATCTTTGGGACTTCAATGGGATTACTGGAAGCCGTTTAAAAACAAAGACAAATCCATTGGGAAAGGTTGGAAAATAGCACAATGCTTTTTAAAAGAAAAGTAAAGGGAAAACTTTAGGAACTTTCACATCTAGAGGGAAAGATTAAGATTCGTTGCCACCCCACAGGAAGTAAGGGTGTCAGCCGTGTCTACGATCTCAGCCCAGCCTGCACTTGATATCAGACTTCTGATTCCTTTTTTTTTCTTAAGCATGTTTCCTTTCTCAAATAAATACAAAACCATGGTTTCCTTGCTTCAGAAGAAGTATGTCATTCTGAACCTAATTTTCCTTGAAAATCCTTTCAGTGTACAGAGGAGTGTAGTCCTAAAATACAATGTAGAGCTCATTAAATTCAGCAATTCAACCACTGAGCAGTATTATCTTATGGTTAAAAGAAACAGAATTTAGAATCAGGCAGACCTGAATTTCAATTCCATCTCGTTCGTTCAACAAGTTACGTAACTTCTCTGAGCCTTGGTTTCTTTCCTTACAGTGTGGCTAAGAGGATTGAATGAGACAGTACAGGTAGTGTTGTTAGCATAGGGCCCAGCAGACAGCACGCACTCAGTCACTGTCAGCTGCTCTTCCTCCTCCTTATACCATTGTTACTATAACCACTGCTAGAAAGTGAGCCCACATATCCACACAAAGCCCTTCCTAAGCATGGCCGTGAAACTACTGCTCCCATGGAATTGTAGAAACACATCCAGATAAATTAGCATCCAAGACAAGTATCTAAGTGATCTGCACCTCTAGAGAAACTTTAGAATCCTGGTGTGGTCACGAGCATTTATGATCTCCACATTGCTCCGCACTTACTGGAATCGTGTGCAACAGCCCTGGGAGGCCAAGCCACAAAAACGGCCAGAACCCTCACATCTGCAAACCCCCAGGAAACTGGCCGCTAAGGAGAACAGGGACATCTGATCATCCCTTTTGGGATGATTTAGTGTCAGGGAATGTCAGAGCTAGAAAGGCCTTTGGAAACCTACTCGTATTTATAGGTGAGGAAACTGAAGCCCAGAGTTATAACACAGTTAATTGCAATGCTAGTTTCTATGGAAGTGAAACCAGAACCCCAGTTGCCTGGTTGCAGTCTGGTGCTGCTTCTATTTCCACTACATGGTAAAGCTGTTCGGCTCTCTTTTAAATCCTAAGGATATAGGCCAGTTCCCATGGTTTTGGCTCATCCTGAGTCCAAAAACGTTTTCCAAGCCCGATTCAAGCACTGGTTTTATTTTGTCTTCCCCACCCTCTGTGTAACTGCTCCTAACCTCTTACAAACCAGAGATTCGCGCAGGCACTGAAGTGCCAAGATACTGGCTGCTACAGAGTAGGCCCCACCCCTATCCTGCACTTTTTAAAATACACACTAGGGCCCTGGCCTTCAAAGGGTTAAACATTTTATTTAAACCAGACCTTCAAAACTTTAAAAACACATACACATTTGTTTTACTAAGAATGCTTAAGGAAAGTACACTAGTTGCTTGTGTTGCTTAATTGTCATTTTTTTTTCTTTTCCTGTGAGCCTAAAAAAGATATTACTAGATTAAGTTGGCTTATTTTTGAAATAGCCAAGAACCAACAGCTCCCATTAGTCACCCCCATTAGGGCTGCAGATTAAATGTCAGGATGTAGTGTAGACATTTTCCAAAGGAAAACAGGAAAACACTTTACACGATTTTTAGAGCAAACTATAGGGAAAGTTAACATTAATAGCCTTCCCCAGGCAACTACTGCTACATGTGTGAGTTCCATTAATGAAATAACAGTAGAAGCTGTGAATGGCCAATTCCTAAAAATGTGTCCAAAAAACAGCCTCTTGGTCTGCTTAAGCTGCCTGGTTTTCTGTCCCAGGGCTACCTCCTTCCTCCTGTGCTACCTGACCCCGGCTTCCCTGCACTGAGGGAACCTGCTCCTGTAGAGCTGGATTTACAGCCTCAGGCCTGTGCATTTGTGAATAGCAGGCCGGAAGCAGGGTCTTAAGACCCATGGGCCATATACCAGCACCTGGGACCTCGCCCTGGAATAAGCCTGTGTCTTAGTCATTTTGATAAACTTCACAGAGCCGAGGCCAGATCGTGCTCACTGAGTGAATGAAAGGAGGGGGAAGGGTTCTGACTATCCACAGAGTCACAAGGTGTGGCCCACCGTGGGGACTTGGACCTCAGCCAAGGAGTGGGTGGTTTCACGGTAATGATCTTACTGAAAAGCCTCTGAACAGATTTCTGGGGGTCATTTTGGAGGTGTCTTCCCTTCTTTTAGGAGGACATTCTTGATTTATGCCACTTTTCTGTACCTTTCTAGGGAGCCCCACAGGCCTTACCCAGGATGCCAGCAGATTGAAGAGGCTATGGGGGCAGGCTGACTGCAATTTGCATGAGTCCCAGGAGGGTGCCCTTCATCCAAACCCGGACTGAGGCTGCTGCTGCTTCTGTAGTGTCATTGTTAGGGGAAGAGGCACAATAACTTTTCTTCCAAGAGGGACGTTACACGGTTCTTATTTGGGGAACAAGCTGATTAAATGAATATTTGTTGGGTATCTATTATCAAGACCTAAAAAGATTTTCCCTCCAAAAGCTTACAAATAATTCAGAAAAACAAGATAACCACATAACATTATAAGATGGTGTGTGCTTAAGGGCCATAGTGGATATCTCAGACAAATGGCCCAGACTCTTGGAAAAGGGAGTGTCAGTGAAATGCAGAAGGTCTCCTGGAAATGGTGGGAACTGAGCTGGACCTTGTAGAATGAGGTGGATCTGGATACATGGCAAAGAGTAAGAAGGAATTTCCTGGAAGACAGAATAACATGAACAAAATGTTGGAAGCCACAATGTGGATGACATATTGAAACACAAAGAAGAGATAATCCCATGGGCCTTAACTGATAGTACCATGAAGAATAAAAGATAAGATTTTTAGGAAGGGTGTGGCCCAGGTATAAGTAACCCTGAAGGTCAGGCTGAGCCCTGTGGACTGTATCCTGTAGTCCATAGCTAATGGCGATCACTGGTGTATGATGAGAGTTAATAAGGAAAAGAAGGCCTAGGACCAAGCCCTGGGAAGTTCCTACATCTAGAAATAGAAAAAGAGGAACTGTCAGAGCATCTGAGCGAAAGAGAAAGTGAAGAAGTAGTAGTAAAACCAGAAGATAGGGGTGTCAAGGATGCCTAGATAAGAAGGTATTTGGGAAGAGCATCATAAAAATTTTTTACAAGTAAAATCAAATCTTCTGCTTTCCCATCCATATCTACTTCTCACACCCTCCAATTTACATCTCTTCCTTCAATTCAGTCACTTTGTTGCAAGTAGTGACAGAATAAACAGTGTCTGTGATACTTGGCTATAAGTTGACATGAGAGGTAGCACGGCAGAGCCGAAAACGGGTAGCCTTAGAGGCAAAAAAAAAAAAAAAAAAAAAATTGAGTTTGTATCCTTGCTCTGCCACTCAATTGCTGATATTAGTCAAGTCAGGTTAAGCTTTCTAATTCTCGGTTTGGAGTAAGTCTTCGTTGTCGTCGTCTTCTTTTTTTTTTTTTTTTTTAATATTTCCAGCATCCTTTCTCAGTTCTTTCTGTGACAGCATACCAATTTTGTTTTGGGTAACTACCAACCACCATTACACACAGTCACACTAGGACTTCAAGTGTGTTTATTCACCTGAGTTAGAATCTATCCCCTTGGAATTTGAATTTTGAGCAGATCAACACGAGAGCAAATAACAGCTCTTGTGAGTCAGTTCCTGAAATCTAGATCCCGGGAGCTGACCCATTCTATCTTCTTTCCAAGCCTCGTTCTTCAGTTTTTCCAAAATTCTCTGAGCTATCCCATATCCTTGCAAGCAATTACGTTTATTGTCAGAATAAGTTGTTGCTTACATCCAAAGAACTCTGACCAATCTCTACTCTAGGACTGTTACGAGGATTATAGTTATGGAATGCTCCAAGCACAGAGCCCAGAATATAGAGTCATACAATAGACTGACAGCTGCTTTAATGATGTTAAGAAGAAGAAATCTTAAGTTATCCTCAGTCCTATCTCCTGTGTCCCAAATAACTAAGCCAGGATGGGTCTGCAGTTCACAAGAGTTTTGCCACTTTTATTTATTATTCCTTGCATCCTCACCATCTCTAGTTTAGGCAGGATGGAGTTGGGCAGGGCTACACTGGGTTCAGTCCCAGGAGAGGTAAACCACAACCAGGCCTCTTTGCTTCTGGAGTACATGGCGAAGGTGGTGTCTGCTCTGCCCAGGAGCTAGTTCTTTGCATTTCGCAAAACACCTAGGAAAAACTGCAAAGAGAGAACCATTCATTAGCCCTGAGGGGTATGCCCAACAGCCCCAAGAAGGGTGGAAATAGCCCAGCTAAGTAAGAGAGAGATAAATCAAATGCTGTAGCTTTATGTCAGCTACTTTAATTAATTAGGTTTCTTTCCATGCTGTCATCCTTTGCTTTTCCTGCAATATTCTGGTAAACTGTTCCATGGGCTGATGAAGTACATGCATGTGAAGCTTTGCGTAGAATAAACAATTACACAAGACATTTTTGAAAAAATAAATGCATTTGGCCTAACAAAACCAATTCACATCTTAAAGAGCCAGATTCTCCAAAGGCCAGTTCTGTCAGCTAACTATTTCTCCAGCAACCTGGCGGTTTAATTTTTCACCCTTGTCTCCTTGGCCATGCTACACACAAATGGTTTTCAGAACAGGAAAAAATAAAGCTTTCCGGTGTCTGTTTTAAATTTGTTTTTATCTACTTTATGTGTCTAACTTTGTCCTCATATTTGTTTTACAGCAAAAACAAAATAGAGAAAAGATATCAACCATGTCCATGAAAGTTTATACAAGTTCCTTTTCGCTGTTGATAATGAAAGCAATTCTGTTTTATAGCACAGATCTTGTCCACAAACTACAAACAGCCACTTCCCTCACTTCCTTCAAGTGTCTTTCGAGGGCTGATGAAGGGATAGTCAGTGACATGTCAGTGTCCCTCCGGGTCCTTCTAATAGCAGCCATTTCTATATGGTTTATCTGTAGAGCCACAGAGACTGCAAGTAATCTAATCGTCCACTCACTGTTTGAAAGAGGAAACTGGAAACATCCTGGGATGAGGGAGCCAGGATGAAATGTGTTCCCCAGCTTCCAGTCGTCATCCCATCCTATAACTGCTACCTTACCAGCTTCCCAACACATCATGTCTCTTAATATAACATACATGCCTGAATATGAGACAACCCTGAGTATTTTCCCAATTGAGACTATTAAAAAGAGAGAGACAGGGTTAGTGTGAGGCCAAATTGAATCTAGAAATTTTAGAAATTTCATAAAATAATAACTTATACTTTCTGTTTATCAATGTAGTTACACACCTATTTAAAAATTACATAAAATAATATATTGATTTAAAATATTTTATTTTTATACACTCATATTTTATAAACCAATTTTATTTCAATTCCTTGCGTGCATCTTTTACCTATATATGTTCTGCACTTTTCAAATCATTGAATACAGATTTCCAAACATGCTGTCTCTACTGTTACCTAAATCGTTTGAGATACAGTACTTTTCAAGTGAGACTATACTGCAAATCTTTTTCCAAGCTACAAGTGTTCATATGCATAGCATTAGAATAGTTGATTATTTTCATTCATCCTATAGATGTATACCTAAGATCTTCACAAAGAAACCACCAACTATACTGTTTTTTCAAATGATCATTAAAAATCTTCTTTAAAAGATGATCTGAGACTTCCAATTTTGATATCATACTGCAGGAATGATTACTAAATCTGCGGTAAATTTATTTGCTTTTTAAAAAAAAATCTATCAAGAAGACCTTTAAAACCCAAAGTTAGCATTGATCGAAGTCATTTCAGGATAATGTGTCTTCTCCAAACCTGTACTTTATTCACAATGAAGTTATCGTGTGAGCACCCAATAAAATAAGAAACTTGCAAAATTAACATATAAAGCAACATCCTGCAATGTATGCTTGGTCAAATACAGTAAGTATCATAAAGTTGACATTTATATACATTAACAAGTAAACCAAATGATAGTAATTAAACTTAATGTTCATATATACTAATAAGTCACCAAAGAAATGCTAATTTCATAGTTGGACTTTATTAATATTATTTTGTGTGTTTAATGGGAAGAGGATTTTTTGGCTCATTCCTTTTATGCAGTCTGAGAATCTCTGAGTACTACTCAGCCATAAACAAAAATGGTGAACTAATACCTCTTGTATTAACCTGGATGGAACTGGAAACCATTCTTCTAAATGAAGTATCACTAGAATGGAAAAACAAACACCACATGTACTCACTGTTAACTTGGTACTACTCAATCAACACTTATTTGCACATATGGAAATAACATTCATCGGAAATCAAGTCCAGCTTCTGTAGTTTTAGCAGCATTGTTTGTTTAACATGTGGTTGAGCGTCGTCTTGCAAGAGGATTGGCCTGTCTCTATTGACCAATCTCGGCTGCTTAATTAGAAGCATCCTCATCATTTTGTCCAATTGGTTGCAGTAGACATCCGCTATCATCAACTGACCAGGTTTCATGAACCTGTAGTGGATAATACCAGTTCTGGACCACCACACAGACACCATTAGCTTTTTTTGATGAATATTCAGTTTTGGACTGTGTTTCGGTACTTCATCTTTATCCAACCGTTGTGCTGCATGCTTGCGATTGCCAAAAAGAATCCATTTTTCATCACACGTAACAATACTGTGTAGAAATGGTTCACCTTTATGTTGTGACAGCAAAGAAAGTTAAGCTTCGAGATGATTTTTCTTCGGACACTCGTTTAATTCATGAGGAACTCATCTACCCAGCTTCTTTACCTGGCTGATTTGTTTCAAATGGTCCAATGTTGTTGGAATTGTAACGTCAAACCTTGCTGCTAATTCACACCTTTTAGCTTTCAAGCTTATTAAACCTCAATTAGATAGCCCTTCTCATCACCCCAGGAACTCTCTGTGAGCTACTCCAAACAAAGGTCTGCCCTGCAGATTAAAGGGAGATGAGGGAAGCAGATTTTTCCCAATCCCCAATGTCCCTTTTTGTGACCATGGATCGACCTGCTCTGCTGTAATCCAAATCCTGCCATTTTTTAATATGGTGAATTTTTAAAAATAAAAATACATTTTTTCTAGATATTTAGAGGAAGCACTTTTTCTCAGCAGCCCCCATGCCCAGAAAAGCCAACTGAGTCACTGGGCAACTGGTCTTCAACAACACAACAGCTCTCCTGGAATTTGGCTTGGTAGTTAGACATAGGAAGAAATAGTAAGAAATCCTCAAAGAAACCTAACCATGATAAATCATTTTCCAGCTGGTGAGGACATCAATGTTCATTTTTACAATTGGATCTGTTTCAATCTCCAGCTACTTGGAAGAGGAGGAAGACCACAAACAAAGATTGTGTTTCTTCCTAAATCCTCCAGAGTTTTTGTTTCTCTCCAATGGATGAGTCTCAAAGTTCAATGAACTAGAATAGAGTGCTCCCATAGTGTATGTTGAGGCAATTCTTGTGGTTTGTCACTCTTACGTGTTGGAACATCCTCTTTTCATTGAACAAAGATGAAAGAAGTCTCTGGAGAAAGGACTAGCCAGGCCCAGATGGGAAATACTAGCTCCCTTAAATATCTGGTAATTAACTTTGAGTTCATGTAAAGCTGTGAAGTCCTACAAAAACTCACACAAAGCTGAGGGCAAAGTATTTTAAAATAAGGTATCCCGGGTATCAGGGTAAAAAATTATATAATAAATTATAGTATGATATAATACATTACACTATTAAAGATAGTTTTGTAATGTGTATAAAAGGTAGCATAAATAACAAGTAGACATAAATAACAAGTAGAGGGGAAAAATGAAATAAAGTACAAACAAGCATAAGCATATAGAAGGAAGTCAGGAGTGAGGCAAACACAAAATTTGTACAATCAATTCCTGCATACTTTCTCCAAACCAAAAATTTGGCATGTGGTAGATTAAAAGTGGTCAAAAATTCTTTGTAGCTCTTTTTACCAAAAGAAGCTTAATGGGCTGCCTTGTTACTTGCTTTGACCAATACAACACAGCGAGTGTGACACTGCAACTTCTGAGGGTAAACCTCAAAATATCTTGCAGTTTCTGCTTGCTCCCACTTGGAACCCAGCCTCCACGTGATGAACCCTGGGCTAGGCTGTTGGAAACACTTGGCCCAGCCAACAGCCAGTGCCAGTTAAGCCACCAGATAACTGTAGCCACATAAGTAAACTAGGCAAGGAAACTACCCAGCTGACCCCAGCGCAAATTGCTGACCCATTAAACCATTAGTTATTAAAATGTTTGCTGTATAAGATGCTAAGTTTTATTCAATGCAATTCCCATCAAAATTTCAACATTGTATTTCACAGATCTAGAAAAAAATAAGTCTACACTTCATTTGGAACCAGAAAAGAGCCCAAATAGCCAAAGCAATCTTAAGCAAAAGGAACAAATCAGGAGGCAACACATTACCAGACTTCAAACAATACTACAAGGCTATACTAACTAAATCAGCATGGCATTGACACAAAAATAGAAACATAAACCAATGGAACAGAAAAGAAAACCCAGATATAAAACAAGCCAACTGATCTTTGACAAGGCAGACAACAATATACACTGGGGAAAAGAATCCCTATTCAATAAATAGTGCTGGGACAATTTGATAGCCACATGCAGAAGAATGAAACAGGATCTATATCTCTCACCACTTACAAAAATTAATTCAAGATGGATAAAGGACTTAAATGCAAGGCATGAAACCATAAAAACTCTAGAAGAAAATGTTGGAAAAACTCTTCTAGATATCGGCCTTGGCAAAGAATTTATGAAGAAGACACCAATGGCAATCACAGCAACAACAAAAATAAATAAATGGGACTTGATTAAATTAAAAAGCTTGGGGAGGAGAGGATGGGTAAATTCACACCTAATGGGTGCGGTGCATGCTGTCTGAGAGATGAGCACATTTATAGCTCTGACTCAGGTGGTGCAAAGGTGATTTATGTAACCAAAGCATTTGTACCCCCATAATATTCTGAAATTAAAAAAATTAAAAAGCTTCTGCACAGCCAAGGAAATAATTAACAGAACAAACAGACAACCTAAAGAATAGGAGAAAATATTCACAAGCTTATACATCCAATAAAAGATTAATAACAAGAATCTACAAAGAACTAAAGCAAATCAGCAAGAAAAAATCAAAGAACCCCATTACAAAGTGGGCAAAAGACATAAACAGAAGCTTTTCAAAAGAAGATAGACAAATGGCCAATAAACATATGAAAAAATGCTCAACTTCACTAATCATCAGGGAAATGCAAATTAAAACCATGATGAGATATCACCTTACCCCAGTCTGAATGACCTTTATTAAAAAGTCCAAACACAATAGATGCTGGCATGGATGCAGGGAGAAAGGAATGCTTCTACATTGTTGGTGGGACTGAAAATTAGTACAACCTCTATGGAAAATAGTATGGACATTCCTCAAAGAACTAAAAGTCGACCTACAATTTGATCCAGCAATCCCACTGCTGGGTATTTACCCAAAGGAAAAGAAGTCATTTTATCAAAAAGAAACCTGCACTGGAATATTTATCACAGCACAATTCATAATTGCAAAGATGTAGAATCAACCCAAGTGCCCATCAATTCATGAGTGGATTAACAAATGTGGTACATGTATACTATGGAATACTACTCAGCCATAAAGAAGGAACTTGCCTTTTGTAACAATTGCAACAATTTGCAACAATTTGGATGGAACTGGAGATCGTTATCCTATGTGAAGTATCTAAAGAATGTAAATACAAACACCACATGTACTCACTACTAAATTGGTACTAACTGATGAGCACACATGTGCATAGAGGGAAGTAAAACAATGGAAATCAACCAGGGGGGAGGGGCAAGGAGAGGACAGGTGAAAACTCAAGAATTATAAAAGTGATCCATGTAACCAAAATTATTTGTACCCCGTAGTACTTTGAAATTTTTTAAAAAGATGCTAAGTTTTAGGGGGATTTTTTTATGTAGCAAAAACTAAATATAGCATTAAGCTTTTCAGTAGCCAACACAAAAAGGAATCTAATCATTACACAACTCACAGGATCCATGTGATAAAACAAAGCAATTGTTGAAGAGAACCCAATTGGGTGTGATTTCATGTGCTTCTCAAGCTAAACCTCGTGGTCCAAATGAGTAAACTCGTTTACAAATACTGGTGCCCATTCCATTTTTCATGAGTCTTTGCTATGTCTCAAATATGGAACAACAACCTGCTTTTTATTTCTACTGCATATCAGATGCAAATGGGACCTTGGAGCTGGATGAGGCCTCTAGGGCCATCTAGTCCAAAATTCAAGGAATCATCCCAACTCCTGTCCTGTCACACTCGACATCAAATCCTATAGGCACTAGCTTCATTATATATGAGCAGGTTACCACTTCTCACCTTTCCATGGCCAGTGCCTTGGCTAAAACCACTCACTCAAACTATTGTAGTAGCCCCCAAATGGCTTTCCTGCTTCCATCCTTGCCCCCTCCTAGAGTCTATTTCTCTCACAGTAGCTAAAATGATCCATTACAAACCTAAGTCTGATCACTTCCAACAGACTCTTTACCATTTGTGGCATTCCTACCAGAGCAACACAAAAGGGACACACTGAAATTGCCTGGGATTTTCACAATGTCATTGGTTAAATGACAGCAAGGGCTTTTCCCATAAAGAAAGTCTGTCCTGCTTCTGGGAGGGGACAACAATGGCAGTCTTTGGCAGCCTCAGTCACCATTCAGAAATATTTAATTGCTTACTATGTGCTGGGCACTTTATTAGGTCACGTTAGTACAGCACAAACCGAATGAAACAGACTTCTCTGCTCCAGACATTCTAGTATTTTCCCATGTTACACAGAGTGAAAACTGAAGTCCTTACAATGGCCCACAATGCCCTTCGTGATCTCTCCCCGTCCCCGACTCTCTAACTTCTCTACTGGTACTTTTCTCCTCGCTTGCTCCTCTGCTGCCAGTGCTGGCCTTGCTATTCCTGGAATATACCAGGCATACTTCTGCCTTCGGGACTGTGGATATGTGCCACCTGGAACTCTCTTCCCAGGGGACAGCCATGTGTCTTTTCTTTTTTTTAATGTTGGTTTATTTATTTATTTATTTTTTTGAGACAGAGTCTCACTCTGTTGCCCTGGGTAGAGTGCAGTGAGCATCTGCAACCTCCAACTCCTGGGCTCTAGTGATTCTCCTGCCTCAGCCTCCCAAGGCACCCACCATGACACCAGGCTAATTCAGCCATGTGTCTTGTTCAGTTCAAATGCAAGAAACCTCTCCTGCTGACACTTTATTTTAAAATAGTAAATCCTCATACCTGCCGCGACACTTCCTGTTCTCTTAATCTGTGCTGCACCTATAACCATCTGATATCTTGTATATTTCTTATCTATATCCTCACTCTAAAATCTCATATCTGTGAGGGCAGAGGACTTATCTGGTTTGTGTTCTACTGACATGACCTAGAAAAGTACCTAGCACATAGTAAGCAATTAAATATTTCTGACTGGTGACTAAGGCTGCCAAAGACTGCCATTGTTGTTCCCTGCCAGGAGCAGGACAAACTTTCTCTATGGGAAAAGCCCTTGCTGTCATTTGACTGATGACATTGTGAAAATCTCAGGCAATTTCAGTGTGTCCCTTTTGTATTGCCCTGGTAGGAGTTCCACAAATGGGAAATAGTCTGTTGGAATAAATTGTTCTAAACCATCATATATTCCTTACAATCTGGAGAATAAAATTGCCCCTTCTATCACATTGCTATGAGTCCCATTATGACATGTTTTCCCACCAGGAAGCTATTGCCCTAAAGTATAGCCTGGTTTAGCAAAAAAAAAAATCTGATAAATGGACAAAAAAAATATTTTGTTCCAATTGCCATCTCCAAAGATGTTTTATAATATTTGGAGGTCATATGGGCTTTATCAGGCCAAAAAAAAAAAAACCAATCAAAATACAAGATTTATCCAGGTGCCACTTTGCTCTCAGAGTCCTTCTGTGAGCTACACATCATTTCACATGCAGAGCACATATCAGGCCTTGGAAACAAAGTGCCACACCTCACCTGGGTCCTCATATACTGGAAATACATACAAAGAGAAGAAAAAGAACATTCAAGAAATTTGGATCAGTAAAACATCACCATCATGTGGTTATCCTTTCATAAAGGAAAAATATAAAGGCAAATAGAAAGATCTAGCAACATGCAAAATAAGTCACAGGAAATAGTACTAGTAACTTAAGGAAGAAAGAAAGGACATGATTGGAAAGCAAATCAATAATTCAGGAATTATCTTTGTACCCTACAGTTCTCACTATATATCTTTCTCCAATCCTGGTTTTTAAACCAGCTGCAAAGTGGACGGCTCCTCCAATCTGCTCCCAACCAAGGAGGCATTTCTTCTAAAATAGGTGGTGAGAAATTCACTCCATTTCTGATAGTCATGAATCAAACCTGCTGCAAGGATGTTTTGAAAAACAAAGGTATTCAAAAAAACTTTCCCCAGGGGAAATGTTGAGTGGAACAAATGAATCTCTGAAACTCAGCCTGAAAACGTAACACTCTCCGAATAAGGCAGACCCTGCACTATGCCAAGCAGCACTTAAGCTCAAACAGTCAGGTTAATCACCCAAACAACCCCCCATTAAAAGCATACTGCTGAAATTGTCACTCCAGCCATAAAGACAGGAGTCTAAAAATAAAACTGCACTTATCAAAATGAAGGATGAAAAACAGATAAGAAAATAATGAGAAGCAGATGACAGTTATTTTCCACTGTGGTGGTGCCTTTTTTTTTTTTTTTTTAAGTTTTGAGTTTTACGTTCCAAAAAGATTTTTGCATGGGGAATGAGGGTCCTGAACGCTTCTCTCTACATTCTGCTTCTGCAAAAGAGAGTAGAAATCATTTGTGAAACTCTGAGAGAAGCGCTTGGATTATTATGTGTTGTAGAAAACTCAGGCAATCTGACTATATTTGGAGCTCATCAATGATCGATTCTAAAGGCACAGGAAGGCACTTTGGGGAAGGGCCAGAAGGAGGCCCTTTTGCCAAGGCTTGATTCAAGATCAGATTTAGAAATTATGGTCCTTAAATAAAGAAGCAGAACACCTGCCACAGAACCCCTGAATGGTTTCATGGTTTTCTTTCTCCTCCCAGAGTTAACCATTAAAACACTGATGCACAAAGATATTAAATCCTTCCCAGCTCCAAGGAGAAGTCACTGTTTTAACTAAAATAAAATATAGCTCCCCTATATAAGATCTAAAAGAATATTTTCTCCTGGTTGGCAGAGGAAAGTAAAGTATATTTTATGTGCTTTTGGGGAAGGGAGAGTATTTCCTCATCATTTCTAAGTGTGGAAACTGTTTTTGAAATGGTGTATTTAAATTTTGAGGAAAAAACTGATCTTCATGTGGCTTCATTCTGGGCATTCTAGAAAAGAATGAGTTCTAAAAGACCATTATCAGTGAGTAAAGAGATTACTATCAATTTATCAACTGGACATGAAGAGACCTTTCCTATTTCACATCTGGGCTAACCAAGGCAGTGTAATGTCAGGGTTGATTTGTGAAGGGCGTTGTCCCGGTTCTTTGGCTCCTTGCTTGGAAAAATTGCAAGCAGGGCTGGTGTGACAGAGTGATGACAGACACTTAGCACTTCCACACAAGCAGCTTTTATTGCAGGCTTTCAGTATACAAAGCGAGAGTACATTTCTTGAGGGGAAATGGGTCTGTCTCCCCAAGTGTAGAAGACCCTGGGGTTTTACCACACTTCTACTTTTATGTCTACACCTTATGATATGTTAAATGATAGGCAGAATAGTCATTATTTTCCTGGGAAAAGGGTGGAGAGTTCTTAGAGCTAAGGGCCCTCCCCAATTTTATCCTTATAGGGTAACCTCCAGGGCGTGCCATGGCATTTGTAAACTGTCATGGGGCTGGTGAGTGTGATTTTTACTATGCTAATGCATAATGGGGAAGAGGTTACCTTTGGACATGAGCTCCTAGCTTCTGGGCATGCTTCTGGCCGGGAAAAGTCCCTAACCTCAAGTTCCTGCTGTTGTGGGTTTAGTTCTAAATGTTCATTGGCCTCCTCATTTTTGCCCCCTCCTCTTTTCCTGTGATTAGCGCTGCCAACCTGCACCTGTACCTAACATGTAAGAAAGTGCAAAGACAGTGAGCTTCAGAATTAGACAACAAGGGTTCAAGGTTGCTCTGGCGTGTACCACCTCCAGGACCTTGGAAATTTATTTCAGACTCAGTAGCAAAATAGGGATCACACTATTTACCTCCAAAAAATCACTGTGGAGGTTAAATGAAGTAAGACATTTAGCACTCCTGTCATAGAGTCAGGCAGAAAGGAGGTGCCGGGTGTTTGTCTACCTCCATTCCCTCACTGCTGGTCTTCCTGCATTTAACACTCTCCCACATTCAGGACACTCAAATGACAGATTATCTCCCTTGCTTCTCTCCATATGGAGAAAGTCTAGGTTACAAGATGTGGAACAGATATTTTTGGTGTGACCTTCAACTATTTTTAGTGTTATGTGTCAAAATGAATTTATTCAATGAGTTGGTTGATTTTTTTCTCTATGTCAGTCATCAGGTCACTGCTAAACAGTACTTAATCCCACCAACCCGGAAATGTCAGCTCCCTTTTCTAATCCTACCAGCCTCCATAAGCACTTCAGAAAAAGAAAAGTTCTTATAGATACATCCACATTATACACTGATCAGAGGAAAGCAAAGTATGAGTCTTGGGAGCTGGAGGACTCCGCCTGAGCAAGAGTGAATTTGGGCTTCTTTCTTCGAAAGTTCATTCTGGATAACATTTCAGAATATGCATTATTTTTCCTCTTGAAATAAATTCTTGGTGTCGCCAAAACAAGGCACATGCAATAGGAAGCCAAAGTATAATACCTGAGCAGTATAATTGGCTTAGAAAGTGGGGTGTAATTGAATGAAGTCAGCCGGCAAAGACAGTCTTGGTATTTACATGTGAGCTGGAATCAGAAAATACCCTTGGTTAACAACAAAAACAAACAAAAAGCATATCCTATAAAGACATTGTGGCTAAATCAATATTGAGAACTATGATAATGTGTTCCCTGGGGATTATAGAGACTATTTTACTGTGGGGCTCCAGCAAAACTGTGGAACAACATGAAGTTTAAATAGTTAGCATTTACAAGCATTTCTTGCATTATCTTTTATAATAGTGCCCACAAGTTGGCCCTGCCTGAGAGATGCTTGCATCCCCATCTGTATAACACATCCTTTGTGGTACATGGGACACTGCCCTCAGTGAAAACCAGGGAGACCACCATGCAAGATTCAGAACACCCATTTTTGGTAGCATTAGTCACTATTCAGCTTTTACCAGATTGTGTTTGTAAGTAGGCCCAGAGGAAGCCAAAGCAGTTCAAAAAATTTTAGAGACAATTATTTGTTCCTGGGAAAGTTTAATTTGTTGATTAAGTGGGATTGGAACAATGCCAACTACAACAGATGCTTTAGCAAAGAGGGACAGTAAAACAAATGATTGCTCGAATGTGTGCTGTCTGCAGAGAATCTGGATAAAAATTACTGGTGTTTAATGACCTAATACTGGCAAGGTCAGCCAATAGCACAGTTTGGAAAGAATCAAATGCCAATTCCTTGGTGCAGATGAAGTATAATTAAAACTCAGCACAGCAAGGTCCTGCACATGTTAATTGTCCCAGAGTTGGCATTAATATCTCAAATAAATGTTTGTAGCAGACTTTTTAAAATTATACTTTTAAAGAGCATAGGTAATTGGTGTTAACTAATAAGCTAATTTCACATCTTTCCCCACAGTGTCTGTCTATGGAGGTCAATAAGACCCTAAAAATGGTGCCAAATGAGGCCCATTGCTGCAATAAATTTGGTAGGGCCCAAGCAGGTCATGTGGACAAGAAGGCTTCAGAAAAATACAGCCCTATTCAGAGCAGGGATTTGCTCTGCTGCCCACCCTCAAGACCACAGATCACATAGGCCCAGGGTCGGGTAAGAATGGGTCCTTCCTACCAACAACCAAGGAGCCATAAATGTATTGAGTCAATAACATCTTCCAGGGAAGTGAATCATTCCCTAAGCTAGCCAACATCTTGTAAGTCAGTGGGTCAGCCTCTTCAGAGGAGCCAAAAGAGTAGGCGTAGCTATGTTTGTCCATCTCCACAGCCAGGCAGGAGGTATGTGTGTGTTACGAAGTAATAGAGTCCACAAAGTATGTCATTGCTAAACATCAGCATAGATCACCCTGGAAATATGTAGGTGGGTGTGCTGTGGGCTCACAGGTACCCATCCCCACCTCTCACACACACATGGCACACACATGCAAACACACACACACAGTTGTATGGCCCCAGTGCTCAAAGAGCTTGGTGAAGAAGAAATTGTACTGAATTAGCAACTGCTAAGCACGGATGCTTCTTGTGGTCCTCCTACTACTTTGGCTGTGTGATCTGGGCAAGAAACAGTTTGCTGTTGTTTTGGGGTTTTTCTTCCTTCCATGTGGAATAACGGTATTGTATCCAGATGATTCTTACAGTCCCTTCCAACTTGAGCTGAGTTTATGTGTCAATTTTTTGTCCCAGCTCATTTTTTGCCTTATACTCCTTAACTCAAAAGCTTAGAACTTCTTAGATGTTCCCTCACCCCAATGGATCTCATACTATGACATTCAGAGTGAATATGGGAGAAAAGATGAAAAAATACATGTGGTCTACAATTCTTCATGGGGCCACAACTTTCTCAAGCAAGCCTGTGTTCAGAGGTGGGAATCTTAGAGGAGGCATAGGCATGATCCAGGCCAAGGATTCTATCCCTGTCATAGCTCCCTAGAATACTTCACTCCCTTCTTTCCATGGCAATGGGCCATATCCCTCTAGGTCTCAGTGCATACACTTAAGCCTGTCTGCCCCTTTTAGCACAATTCCCCTTCCCAGAAAAGCAATATCCTTCCTACTTCCTGAAAGGCTAAGGCATCCAGCACCACCACCTCCGGAAGCCTTCCGCCTTCCCTATCCCATCCTCTTTCTCTTATTCTACTTCTTTTCCCCAGCTGCCACTATCAGCAGGCCAAAGTAGGACACTAGAACGTCTCTCTGTTCCCTTAGCTTTCTTCTGAGGACATTTAATAACAGAGGGCTGCGCCATATCCGACTGGCTACAGGAGAGAGGGAAGCAAAGTCTTTCTTTTTTTATTCTCATAGTTGAACACTCAGCTCTTTCTTTGTGACCCTCCTGCCACTTCCTCTTGATTTCACCCACCTGTACATTCTCTTCTTTTAGTTAAAAGCCAACAAGTTTCTCCACCTAAATTTCCAGACTCATTCTGTCTACACAGTTTATAGTGTTGTACCCTTTACAGTTGTTGGGAATCTCAGTAATTTGGGAAATCTGTCAAATCAACTCTCTTAATCTGTTTTCTGTTACTTATAGCAGAATACCTGAAACTGGGTAATTTTTAAAGAAAATGAATTTATTTCTTACAGTTAAGGAGGTTGAGAAGTCCAGGGTTGAGGGGCCACATCTGGTCAGAGCCTTCTTGCTGGTGGGGACTCTCTGTAGTACTCCAGAGTAGCACAGAGAGGGTATCACATGGCCAGGGGACTGAGTCTGCTCAATCAGGTCTCTCTTCCTCTTCTTGTAAAGCCACCAGCACCACTCCCATGATAATCCATTAATCCATTAAGCCAGGAATAGATTAATCCATTCTTGAGGGCAGAGCCCTCAGGACCCAATTACCTCTTAAAGGCCCCACCTCTCAATACTGCCACATTGGGGATTCAATTTCAACATGAGCTTTGGAGGGGACAAAATTTAAACCATAGCAGCAAGTACGGGCCTGGGACCAGAGGGAAGGTCAAGCTAACAGTGGATGGTGACTAACCCCCAGGCCTGTGGCTGCCTCTACTAATGGCTTCCTTTCCTCACATTGCCAGGGAGCCCGAGGGCTTTTAAGAGGCTCAAATGTGTGTGTGACACACTGTCTGGAGAGTGCATGGAGATGCCAAAGTGAATAAAGACTTGTGGATTTTTACAATAACTAAAAGTAAAATATTGTAAGAATGCCAGGCAGCCTCCTATGGGAACAGGAGCCAAAGGCATTCTGTGGTTGGACCTTGACCCTGACATGAGGGCTGGCGACTGATGCTGTCACTTGACTCTATGACATTTCCCTCCCTTGGAGACTTATCAAGCTGTTCTTGTGGCAAGAATTAATTCGGAGTCCAGAATGCAGCACACAGCTTCCCGTGCAGGCTGAAGCTGTTGCGCAAATTCCCCCGTTGCCAGTGACGTGGCATTGTTTCCTTCACTTCCCTTCCTTCTTGGACAGAACAGGAGAAGTCCCCATCCACCACAAAAGGGCATTTTTTTTTTAATGAAATTACAATTAAAAGATGCATTCAGGTGAAACACAGTATTGGAACTTTATAAAACTAACACTATTTTTGTTCTCTCTCTCATAAAGTGAGACTTCAAAGCCACATTATGTCATATTGTGGATGAAAAGGGGCTATGTTCAAAAAGGGAATTTCATTATTAACGTTACCATGGTTAACCCAAGTGCCAAGATTAACAAACCAGCCTAACCCTCTGGCAATTCACTGTCATTTAATATATATTTAGAGCCCACCCTGTGTGAAGAAATGGGGAGAACACACACGTGGCCCCTTCCCCACTGGACTTTACGGCCCAAAAATGCAAGGCCCACATCTGGCATGTCTTTTCCGTAAGAATATAAAAATGCCACACAGGCGTGGACCAATCATTTCAGGATCCTATAAACCTTAATGTTTGATAGGTGTAAGTTTTCTCTGTCTCTTTCTACTCCACATTGAAACACTTTATGGAGATTTGGAAGGAAATAACAGTATTCTTCTTTCTGTTCCTCTGACATTCAATTTACTGCTACTCCCCAAAAGCCACTCTGCTAGGCACAGGAATGTGGAGCTGAGAAATTTATGGAACAAGATCTCAAAAATGGTTGGACTAGAAGGGGAGACGGGGGTGTGGGGGTGTATAGGGCAGAGGTGGGTCAGATAAGGCTACAGTGGGGGTGTTCATGAACCAGATCCTGAAGGGAGCAGCTAGAGAGTTTGTGTAGACAAAGAGGATGTTGTATATGGGGGTGGGAGGGGTGGGGGAGGATTTTGGCACTGAACTTGGTAAGCCAAGGAGGAAAATGGTCAAGTTTGTCATTCAGTGGGAGAAGTTTGATGGCTGGATGGAAGATGAATCAGAAAGGCTAAGACTAGGAGACCAGAGATTAAAACTGTGGCGATGGCCCAGGCAGAGATGGGGAAGGCTGAACTTGCAGGCGCAGAGTATCTGAGCCTTTTGAAGAGCTACCCAGGCAGATCTTCAGCCTCTTTCCCTCCTCTTTCCTCAACCTGGTCAGCCTGAGCACCTGCCTGCAGTGGCTGGCCTGGTTCTCCTTTCACGGTCACCCTCTTGCCACTTCATGAGAAAAAGGCCCTACCTCTCACCCACCCAGAGTCAAATGATGATGTAATGTCCCAGCGTGAAAACACATGGGGGGAAGAAGATGCAACAAAAGGACAATTCAAAATATAAACATCTATCTCATCAAGAGATATATTTCCAAAAACTGTTTACTTTTTATCTACTTTTATATAAATGTTTTTGTATGTAAATGTATGTTTATTCATTACCAAAATTTGTATTTATGCTGTTAGGGTTCATTTTGTACTACTATTAATGGCAGAAATAACTCTCCCCAACATTTTAAAATTACGTATAAACTTATAGTCACGTGAAAATTTTTAAAATGTTTTAAATTTCAATCCATATATACTTTGTGAAAGGGAAGTATAATGGGGTGATCAATGAAAGACTTTCAAGTGTAGAAATAATTACATTAGGATAAAATTCTTGGAAGGGGTAAAATAGAAATGTGGATTTAAAGAGAAAAATTAATAATGTAAAAATTTTCAATTATCAAAGATGTAGTGTGTATATATATATATACATTTTAAAAATTTTACATGCAGTAAAATTCTCTCCTTGTGGTTTACAGTTCTATGGGTTTTGGCAAATGAATTCACCACCACAATCAAGATACAGAACAGCTTCATCACCTTCTAAAAATTCCTTTGTGTCCCCCATTTGTAGTCAATTCTCCCAGCCCCACTCACTGGTAACCACTGATACGTACCGTATACTTATAGTTTTATCTTTTCCAAAATGTCATTTAAATGGAATCATACAATTTTGGGGGTCTGGTTTCAGCCATTTTATTGTGCTTATCAATAATTCATTCCTTTTTACTAGTAAGTAGTATTCTATTGTTTATATGTGTCAGTTTGTTTATTCATTCACCGGTTAAAGGACATTTGAGTTGTTTTCAGTTTTCAGCCATTATGAATAAAGCTGCTGCAAACATTTGCAATACAGGTCTTTGTGTGAATGTAAGTTCACACATGCGGTAAGTACATGTTTAACTTTAAAAGAAACCCAAACTGTTTGTTGTATCATTTTACAGAGCTGTATTTGCTTTTACATTCCCACCAGCAATGCATGGAAGGTCCAGTTGCTTCATATCTTCACCAGCACTTAGTATTGTCAGATTTTTTTTTTATTTTAGCCATCTACTAGCTGTAAAATAGTTTCTCATTGGAGTTTCAATTTGCCTTTTCTTAATGACATTGAGTGTCTTTTTATGTGTTTATTTGTCATCCATACATCTTTTTTGAAGTGTTAAAATATTTTGGCAACATTTTATTGGGTTGTTTTCTTATTACAGTTTTGAGAGATACAAGTCCTTAACCAGATAAGTGATTTACAAATATTTTCTCTCAGTCAATGGTTTGTCTCTAAATCTTAACAGTGGCTTTGAGAGAGCAAAAATTTTTAATTTTAATAAAGTCTAACATATACATTTTTTTTTCTTTTATGGATTGTGCTATTGGTGTCATATCTAAAATCTCTGCATAGCCCAAGATTATAGAGATTCCTATGTTTTCTCCTAGAATTTTTATAGTTTTAGGTTTTAAATTTAGGTGTATGATAATTTTGAGTTAATTCTTATATAAAATATGAGGTATGGGTCAAGTTTCAAATGTTTTCACAAGGACATCCAATTGTGCCAATGCCTTGTGTTGAACCATGTATTTTTTGAAACGGATGATGGTGAGTATCAACACCAGTATTTAGATTTTACCGGATTTTAAATTTTGAAATTAGATTTTATTTCATTTTTAAGAGTAATAATAGGTAATGAAATGCTTTTCTTTTCAAATGTCAGTATTCATAATATGCTGGAAATTACATCATTTGCAAATATTTGAAATTGTGATGAAACATTTTAGAGGAAAGTTTAATAATTTTTGAGAGCTACATAGACTTTAATAAATATTTTGGGGGATATTTTGGCAAAAAAACTCTGAAGATCACTCTTAAGCATTGGCAGAAGAAATAGAAAGGAAAGGACTTACTGAGGAGTATCCATTCCAACTTCTAAGGCATCAGCAGAGAGGAAGGTTAGCAAGAAAGAAGTAAAAAATGACTCTCTGGTTCCTAATTTTGGGGGATATTTGGGTGATTTTACCACCAACCACGTTCAGGAATACAGGAGGAAGAGCAGACTGGGGTGGGAGAAAGGAAATAAGTTCAGTGTGGGACATGCATTTGGGGTGCCTGTGGGTAAAACATGGAAAGAAACAATTATTTTATGGTGTTAGAGTTTTGTTTTGTTTTGTTTGTAATTGGGTAGTGTATTTTCCTTTCTATTTTTTCTTTTCTTTGTGTGTGTGTGCACATGTGTATATGTGTGTGTGTATGTGCTGAAAGGTTGCTTTATGTTGGCTTATTCCTTCAAATTCAACTTAAGTTTGACTCAGACTAGTAGTATATAAGTTTCTGTGATGCAAAGGAAAAGCAAAGCCTCAGGACACATGCAGGCTTGGAGTGTAAATTTTACCTGTGCTACCCACTAGCTGTGTGGGCTTGGGCAGGTAACATACTTCTCTAAACCTCAGTTTCTTTGTTGGTAAAATGATGATAATAAGACTTACTTGAAACAGGATATCAAGTGGGACTTATCCCTTCTTGAGATATCTATCAACCAAGGACAAAGAGTGACAAGTACCCACATACACATTCTAAGAAGAAGGGCTAGATAGATCCAGACTGTTTATTTACTTATTTGTGCATGCCAAGTGAGTTATTAGGTCTGGGAGATGGACTATAATGATGCTAAAGTATAATTTTCAAAAACTTATAAAACAAAAAAATGTCACAAAAAGAACATGAGTCAAAGGTCTTATTCAACTCCTTAATTAATGAGGGAATCAGTGAGGTGTTATGGCTGGTTCAAAAAACCCTTGAGAAGATAGGTATTTGTAGGTAATTGAGTAAAGGAACATTAGGATAAGATTGTTCATTCAATACAAAACTAGTTCAAGTCCTACAAGTCCATAAGCTGAGATATTGGGCATTATCTTTTCTACCAGACAGATACTATTTGCGTCTCCACCAGACAAAAATCTACATATCAGCAGGGCAAAGTAGCTCACACCTGTAATCCCAGCAATTTGGGAGGCTGAAGCCGGACGATCGCTTGAGGCCAGGAGTTTGAGAACAGCCTGGGCAATATAGTGAGAGCCCAACTCTACAAAAAATAAAAAAATTAGCCAGGCATGGTGGTGCACCTGTAGTACCAACTACTTGGAAGGCTGAGGCGGGAGGATTGCTTGAGCCCAGGAGTTTGAGGTTACAGTGAGCTATGATAAGGCCACTGCATTCCAGCCTGGGTGGCAGAGCGAGACCCTGTCTCTTAAAAAAAAAAAAAAAAAAAACCCAAAAAACTACATGTTAACTAGTCAAAGGAAAGTCAAAATTGCAAACCCAGTACTATGCTGAAAGAACATCCTGTAATTTCTTTTTCACTATTTCAAAATTTCAGACAATTTTTCTGACAAGGAGAAGAGGAAAAACAAACCAGGTTGAGAAAAGTCAGAGGTGCTTTCTATGGTTAAAAGTACATTTTCCTTTAACTAAACTTAATTTCTATCTTGAAGCACTATTTTGTGAGATATGAAAAACTTTATCCACTCACTTCAAGGCATAGTCAGCCACTTTTATGATTTTTTTTAAGTTTTAGGCTTATATTTGCTCAAACACAAGATTACGCACAGACAAATGCAAGATTACTCACACACACTGGCCACCAACACCCCGGGACTGACATGGAGAAGGGCTCGAGCGCATAGCCAAGGCTGCGGCATGCAGAGAGGAGAGCAGCCCACTTCTTTGTCTTGAGCTGTCCTGGCCGCTTGCCACCAACACCTACAATCCTCCGATCATTACCCTTGGTGGCCACCAGTCCGGATAATACTTCACATGGCCACATGAGCATCTCCTGACACGTCTAGGGACTCCTGGCCTCCATTTGTCAGGTCCATGCAGGCTTCTCTGTATCCTCACTAACTGCCAGCCATGGCCCCCAGGGGTTGTAGGCTCTTTCTGCTACCTTCTACAAACTAATCAAAGGGCCACCAAAAATGTGCATGTTCTCTCACCGCACTTTGGGGAATGGGGATGGGCCTGCTGGCGCCTCCAGGAACTTCCCTAGGCCTGCTCGCCTCAGAGAGTACACACGGGGCATGGAATTTTTTTCTCAAGGCTGTACTATGTAATAAGTACAGGGTCACTTTGCTCTGGGGCCACCAAAACTCTTGGGGATGTGATTATTTCCTCTCCGTAAGGACTGGCTTGGGGGTCAGAGTCCCCCTGTCCCTTCCGTCGCCACCACAGGCACACTCAATTCCAATTCTTTCATTTTCTTTCTCTCCTTAACAACTCCTCCCCCACTAAAACCCCAGCCTAGGGCCCCTTTAGCCAATGCGGGTGGAGGATGGGGTGGGTACTAGTGGTGGCTGATTGCCTCAGTCTCCTAGAATATCCGAACCCACGGGTTTGAAAGTAAAAGTCAGATTTTGCTGTCTTTGTTTCCCAGTTCCTTCTTGACACCCCTCCCTATCCTGAGGACAATGCCAGACTGTGGCCTCAGCCCAACTGGCCAGAATATGGCAGTGGAGGGAGGTGGGGAACCCCAGTTAAAACTCCACATGTCCTCCTGCTGTATTAGTTTTATAAGACATACACGCTCAGTGTGACCTGCAATATTCCACTTTTCAGGAAGACCTGACTGGCCCACGGTCTAATTGAATCTGGCCCTGAATCGTCTTCCAGCCATGGGTCTGTGGCACAGGCTCATCTGAGCACATTAAAACTGGCTCAGGAGGCAACAGGCACAGGCCACAAAGCCCTGGCCTGAGGCAAGCTGCTTGGCTTCTGCTGGGAGTCTCAGAAACCTAGGGCTTCTGCCCAGCAGGGGAGCAGGACCAAGGCTGAGAGCAAGGGGAGGCTGATCCCCCCGTGCCCTGTCCACACCAGGGCAGAAACCCTGCCAGGATCAACAGTGCGGCTTTTGGCAAAGCCCCCGCCTGTTTCCTTCAACACTGTGGTCATCAAGGGCCTGTGTTTTTTCTGAGATGTGGGTTTTGAAAATGACCTCCTGAGGTCTGGCACACACTGAGTTCTTAGAGGCAGGAGGACGGGGAGGTGACGCCTCTCTTCAAGGGGGTTATGAAAATGGAGCAGGCTGCTGCTCTGTGGGGTGGTGCTACGAAGGCATCGGCACACATTCAGTGTCCACCTCCATAAGACAGCTCTTCAGCCAATGACATGACATCAAATAATGGAAATGTGTACCCTGAAAGGACCTGAGAACCATCTAATCCAAACCTTTCCTTTCACAGAGCAGGAAATGAAAGCAGCCTTTCTGCTGAGCTTTAAAAGACACCGTGGGCTGGGTTTGTCTTATTTTAGAAAATCAGTAAATCACTGACCTTCACGACTCACTGGTCTCAGGTCTGGGCCAACCTAGACTGCCTTGTTACAGCCAACTTCAGAAAAGAAGCTGGGCCCATGAATTAGGTCAGGCACAATTCAGGGGGTCAGTCACCCTCCCTGGTCAAGGAGGATTTGAAGTGCTTGGTAGCCCAGCTGATAGCCGTCATCTGGACCAGGGGGCTGGGAGGAGCCTGACAAAATTTTGTGTCCCAATAGTGGGTTTCATGGTTGGTAATGACAATCCAACCAGAGTCTCGCTCGGAAAGGTCTGCATATAAGCCACACTTAGGAAGAGAGGTAGAACGTGGTGAAGGAAAGATGCTGAGTCCAAAAAATAAAGTGACAATGGCCACCAGATTATGAGTAGAAACAAGACCAGAAGCGCCTTGGGTCCAGCTGAGTGGCTGAGGAAGCCTCACCATGGGGTTGCCCAAGTGGTTGCTAACTTTCGTCCCTCCGTGCATAACTGAGGGAACCTCCCCCCTCACCACAGAATGTCTCTGTCCCTCACAACCTGAAATAGCAGCATGATTGTAATCTGCATTTCCAATAACCAAAATGGGTTAACTCTTATGACACTGGGATTTTATTTTATTTTAATGACAATCTTTCTAGAAAATGCACATACCTTTCTAACTTCTAAAATGTTGGGCCCACAGTGCAGGGGCAATACTCTCCAGGCCACTCAGTTCATCTCTGATCCCTTTGGCCTGAGCCGTGCACTGCCATTACCTACCCACCTCCACCCCCAGTAAAAGATGTTCTCTTAGCTCTTCTCCCTGCCTTCTTTTCTTGTTCTTCCATCTACCTCCAGGTGTGATCTCCTTTTCTACAGAGAAAACTGCGCTTTATAATTACAGACACTTTTGACCAAGAGAAACAGAGGTTCTTTCTCTTGGTGCATTTTGATCCACACAGAGGACCCCAGCTAGGCCCTGTATTTTCTGTGCCTGCCATGGCCATCCAAAAGTCTGCAGGGTCAAGGGAACATGACAACTCAGAGCCCTCACCCCACCCCCCCATCTCAAACATGGTCCCCACAATCTCTGACTCCAATGACCTGGCTGCCAGCTTCTAGAGCCCACACCAGCTTCTTCCCTGGGTTCTTCCTCCAGAGGGCAAATCACAATGCGGGTATGTGCATCACAGGGCCCAAGGGGCTGGGGGACAAGGGGTAGGCGTTTGTGAGAAGAATGGGCAAAGCATGGACACTTGGACTGGGTGTGCACACACAGGCACATAGGGCCTCTTGGGCAGCCAGGATCAGCTCTTCCTGCATGTCCATATTCTGGGGTAGAACCGAGGGCTCTGAGAATCCAGATTACTCCCAGGCCATTAGGAAGGTATATTTATCAACTTAGGAGGATAGAACATATTTAACTCATCAGTTTTTAGATTGATTTATGACTTTAAAATGAGAAAATACTCTACAAGGCCTCCATTTGTAACTCTTGTCGCAGACCTTGTAAATGTGAGGGGTAGGCCTAGATTCATGTATCAGGATTGAGGTTTTATTCACCTAGATTTGTCGTCTCTTTTCCCATAAAGACTCACAAACTATCCTGAAATAAATTAAAGAAGATATGGAGTGGTTTGGTTGGCCTGGATTTGAGATTAAAAGGCATAAGCAAACTTAACCAGGAACTAGATTTTCAGACATTCTCTGCCTCTCCAATTTATCAAACCTAAGTTCTCAAAGTCCAGATATTTGCAGAATTTTTCTAAGTCTCAAATTCATCAAACCTAAGTTCTCAAAGTCAAGATATTCCAAAGCAACTTTTAAAGAACTTCTTTATACTTTGATCATTGAGCTTATCTGAAGTGCAACTAACTCCACAAGTACATGCTCAGGGAATTCTTTCCTATCCTGTTGATGACTCAGGAGGACTTGATTGGCTCTAATGAGTTTTCTTGATCTCACAAAAGAGGTACATATATTCTGTACTTCAGAGACTGTGAGTTTATCCACTGTAACCCTTAATCTCCCAGTGAAGGGAAGCCTGCCAATTTCTCATGCCATACATTATTATGGACTCCTAAGAAACAGCAATTTGCCAATAGGAAAAAGTTATTGCCTAGTGTCACTATGGGAAAAGAGTTCCTGTGACATTAACTTATACTTAAGAGTAGAATGGCTAAGAAAAACTTTTTTTGATTGATGATATGGAAGTCTGTGAATACTGGTTTTTATGCCACAGAGTTCTTTGGAATTTGTAACAACATCACTAAAAGATAAGTAGACAGACCTTTGCAATCCATCTGCCACATTTTTAAATTATGTATACTCACACATATACACACACATATATTTGGTCTGATTATTTTAGGTAGTATATAGGAGGCTCTGAAAAAAAAAAAAGGTATTTCCTCTGACTGCAAAAGTCTTCCTTCTTCCCCATTTCTGAAATGCTGAAATGTATCTATCTCATGTCAAATTTCAAAGGTTCATTCTGAAAACAGTGAACATGGCTTTATCTTAACTGGCTTTAGAAAAGTGAGAGAAATTCTTTTATAGTTTGGGGGAGCCAGTAAAAAGTTAAGCAAGCTTGAAATTCAATTCTGGCCAGCCCACTGACTAACTGTAAAACCTCAGGAAAAGTACTTACACTTTCTGTAAGTCAGTAACCTCATCTGTAAAATGGGGGTAATGATACCTATCTTAGAAGTTTTTCTAAGAATTAGGTAATAGCAGACATGTAAAGTATTTGGCACAGTGCCTGGCTCATAGTAAACACTCAATAATATATCTGTAATATTATTGCCATTACTTTTTTAGTATTAGTTTCTGTAATTTGCTGTTATTGAAGTATATCAACTCTGCAATTTGTCTACCATTTCTTTCAAACAAACACCTTGAGTACTTTTTTCAAAATTGGTGGCCAGTTTCAGTGGCTTATGCCTGTAATCCTAGCACTTTGGGAGTCTGAGGTGGGAGGATTGCTTAAGGCCAAGAGTCCCAGACAAGCCTGGGCAAAATAGTGAGACTCCTTCTCTACAAAATAGAAAAAAATTAGCTGAGTGTGGTGGTGTTCACCTGTAGTCCTAGCTACTGGGGGAGGAGCGGGGGGCGGCGCATGGGCCGAGGCAGGAAGATAGCTTGAGCCTAGGAGTTTGAGGCTATGGTGAACTATAATCAGGCTACTGCACTCCAGCCTGGGTGACAGAGTGAAACCCTGTCTCTAAAAACAAAGAAACAAACAAACAAAAAACAACAACTGGTAATTTGGTAGATTTTTGTCAGCTCCTGCCTGCCTCTTCTGATGAGTACATTTGGAGGTCAGAGCAAACAGCCTTGAGTTAGCATAAATTCCTTCCCCACACCTACCCTATGGTCAAACAGTCTCAACACGACAGAAAGGTACCAGGATCAAAAGCTCATGAAAAGTTGAGGGACATTCTTTAGTTTCTGGAGGAATACAATATGTACATTTCTAACACAACTAAACCAATATTTTAACCCCCGATTTTAAATGTGCTTGCCTCAGTTCACCAGCTTCAAACGTCTGTTTCCTCAAAAACAAGGGCAACATCGCCATCTACTGTTGCCATTTCACAATCACTGTAGAGAAAATTGCTCGCTCTTAACAAAGTAGAACGACTGGGAAAACCTTTCTCTTATACCTTATAAAACTAATAATATTGCTTCTATTTCAGCCTCCAGAATAAGCTCTGTTTTACAGAGGTTCACTGTTTGAAAACCTCAATTAGGACCCAATGTTGGCTTGAGATTGAGTGTTGGCCCTGGCTACATTTTGTCAAATTTCTTCTCCCAAATTTTACACCATGTGTATCTTCAAACTTTCACCCCCAACTTAGTTATACTTAAAATGACTTAATAGGCAGCAATTTGTGTGTGATTTGATATCTCCACCTTGCAAATTGGACTGGTTGGGGGTACGGAAGGGTGGGGGAAGAGTGAGACAAATTGAGAAGCCAATCTTGAGCAGCGGTTACTGCTCAAAGAGGTTATCCTTGCTTGACACAAGCACGTAAGAGCCTTTAAGAGTAGAGTAAATTCTCTAGATCAGCCCCACTGTGCCCCACCACCAAATCTTAAACCTGTCCCCACCACACAGACAGTTGACAGCAGTATCATCTCCTGAATGTAATTTTTTTCCTCTGCCTCCACAGTGATTTATTACTGCATGCTAACAAATGGCGATGCAGAGCTCTTTATTCACTGTAAAGTGGTTTTGGAAGAAGTTTGTATGAAAGGCACTTTGCAAAAGCAAGCCCTAAGTACAGCACCAAGTTGGAGAAGAGGTACCCTTATACATCATTTTTTGTGTACATACTTGCCTGGCTTTTTATTTTTCCATCACCTCACTCAGTACAGGAAAACATCTTTCATCTTGATATGGCTCTATTCCACACTTCAGCGTTAGCTCAGCCTCTGGTGGACTGTTCTGGCCCCTGCGTGTGTTCCTCAGATGCTAAGTAAAACTGTAAAAATCCTGTGTAATAATTCTGGCGTTGTATTTTTTACCAACAATACAAAAAAAAATCTCATCTGATACAGACTCATCCCTTCCCTTCACGAAGACAAGGCCCTGTTTGCCACCTCAGGTCCCAGAAGCAAGTAAACTTGAAAATGTGTGTTAATATCTTTGGACAGTTGTTCTCACAACATAAAGAATCAATGCACTAGTTCCAACCAAACTACGGGTACACTTCCCTGCGAACTAAGGCACCCTTTGTGCCAGGCGAAGCAAAGGACAGACAGAACAGGGAAGGCATCGGGATGGTTGTCTCCACGCAGAAGGCTTTCCAAACCCAGTTCAATCATGGAACAAGTAACGCTTGAAAAATCGTTACCAGTGAAACCCACGTCTGTCCCACGTTATCTCAGGAGGCGTCAGTTACTCAGCACAAAGGCCTTTCAACGTTATAGGAAAGCAGAAGAAGAACGTTGAAAAATGCGTCAACCACCAGATCCAAAGTTGGAGCCTCCCCTTCTGACCTATATCTCACGTCCAGCTGTACTTTAGTTATTTTTTAATTTTTTATTCTTTTTTTTTTTTTTTTTTTTTTTGGAGACAGAGTCTTGCTCTGATGGCCTGGCTCACTGCAACCTCAAACTCTTGGGCTCAAGCAACCCTCCCACCTCGGCTTCCCAGAGTGCTGGAATTACAGGAGTGAGCCACTGTGCCTGGCCTATAATTATTCATTTAAATTTGCGGGGCAATTTTAAAAGGAAAAACAGATATTACCCCACCAGTATTTCCTTCTTTGGGTGCTTCCTTGTAATGTTCTGCTTACTCTTCCAATAACAGAGAGAGGACTGTTGAAATCTACTACTGTGATTTTGGACTTGCCTGCTTCTATTGAGTGGTCTGACAATTTTTACTATATATATTTGGACACTATGTTATTAAATGAATGTAAATTTTATTTTTTTATTTAGTTTTTATGGGAAGTAATTGATTTATTTTCCAGCTTTATTTAGGTATAATAGACAAATAAGATTGTATAAATTTAAGATCTATAACATGATGACTTGATATATGTATATATTGTAAGCTGATTACTGCAATCAAGTTAGCTAATATATCTATCACTTCACCTAGTTACCATTTTTTTTTGTGGTGAGAACATTTAAGAGCTTCTTTTCTAGCAAAATTGAAGTGTACAATACAGTATTATAAGCTGTAATCACTATGCTGTACATTAGATGCCCAGAACTTACTCGTCTTATAACTGAAAGTTTGTATTTTTTATTAATATCTCCCCATTTCCCCCATCTCCCAGCTGCTGGCAACCTCTGTTCTACTCTCTGTTTCTATGAGTTCAACATTTTTTAGATTCCACATATAAGTGAGATCGTACAGTATTTGTCTTTCTCTGTCTGACTTTATTTATATAGCCTAATGCCCTCAGGTTCATCTATGTTGTTGCAAATGGCAGGATTTCCTCCTTTTTATGGCTGAGTAATATTCTATTATATATACATATACACATTTCTTTATCCATTCATCCATCAAATGACGCTTAGGTTCTTTTCATATGTTGGTTATTGTGAATAACACTGCAATGAACATGGGAGTGCAGGTATGATTTGATTTCTTGCAGATGTGTGTGAGTGTTATTAAATGCATACAAATCTTAAGTTATTGTATCTCCCTTGTAAAATGAACCTTTTATCATTCAAGAGAAATCCGCTTTATTTTTTAGCAATGCAGTATGCCTGGAAGTTTCTTTTGTCTGATATTAATACAACAACATCAGTCTTCTTTTCTTTCTTTCTTTTTTTTCTTTTAGAGACAGGGTCTTGCTCTAGAGTGCAGTAGCATAATCATAGCTCACTGCAGCCTCGAACTCCTGGGCTCAAATAAGCCTCTTACCTCAGCCTGCCAAGTAGCTAGAACTACAGGCAAACACCATCATACCCAGCTGATTTTTTTATTTTTGTACAGACAGGGTCTCCCTATGTTGCCCAGGCTGATCTCAAACTCCTGACCTCAAGCAAGCTTCCCACCTCAGCCTCCCAAAGTGCTGGGATTATGGGCATTAGCCACCCCACCCAGCCTCTTGTTAAACAATATATGGTTGGGTTGTTTATCCAAACAGGCATTCTTTTTTCCTTTGGAGGATATGATCCATTTAGTTTTAGCGTAATTACAACTTTGTATTTTCTGTTTGTTCCTGCCATTCTATAATACGTTTCTCTTTCTCTCCATTTTTGCCTTTTTGGAGATCGCTTGAGTAATTTTCACATTTTTTTACTTTTTTAATTTGGAAGCTATCCAAATTTTAATTTTAATTGTTTATTTAAACTCTGTCTTACTTTTTAAAAAAATCCACATAAGAAATTATTGCTATACAGGGTTAATACTTACAAAGATTTACCCACATATTAGTCATTTTCTTTTCTCTTTATTTATTCTTATATCTAAGCCATTCTTTCTGGATTCACTTTATTTTTATCTCAAGAACAACCTTTAGAATTTCCTTTTTTTAGGGATTGCTGGTAAAGAACTCAATTTTTTTTTTTTAGTGTGACATGAACTTTGTCTCCTGTCCCATGTGCCCTTTGAGGTTCAGAAAAAAATCCCAAGAACAAAGATTATTAGATAAAAACACTTTTATTCACAGGGCTACTATTTATTAATACATTGTGGAATTGTGCTCACTGAGACCCTGTTGGTAGATATTAATTAGTATTGTCATATTGCTTCCCAAGATAGCTATAGAAATAAGTCAAATTCACTACAAACACATTAGTATGTATTATTACCATGTTAAGATGTTTCTTAATTTAGTTGTAAACAGTGCCTCAAATTTGCTTAAATTTGTATTGCTTTGAATTTGCACCAGGGAGAACATTTTTTTCTGGATAAATATTTGCATTTGCTTTCTTGTATAAACTGGCATTTAAATTTTTTTTTTATTTTTTGAGGCAGAGTCTCACTCTTTTGCCCAGGCTGGAGTGCCGTGGCATTAGCCTAGCTCACAGCGACCCCAAACTCCTGGGCTCAAGTGATTCTCCTGCCTCAGCCTCCTGAGTAGGTGGGACTACAACGCTACCCTGGTACCACAACGCTACCCTGCATTGTTAGTATCATTGAGATGAAGTAAGCAGGATCATGAGTGTATTAATGTTGAGTGCAGATTCAATTCATTTTAACGAAATTCACTGAGAATCAATTACGTGCAAGGAACTGTCCAAAGGCAATGAGGAGACAAGGAGCTTACCCTCTTCGGTATGTGGCAGGAGGAAGAGGAGGATCTCCTAAATAAAATAAAGACAGAGCTTGTCACTGTTTCTTCTCCCAGCCCCACAGGACAAACGATAGAAATGGGAAGGGGACGGATACAGCATGAAACTGACTATTTGCTTTAACAAAGCTAACAGGGTCGAGTTGTGGGTTTGGACCCACACTCAGCAGTAGGGCTGTCCTCCACTGAACTCCCAGATGAGCGTAGGCTATGAAAGCACTGGGGGGCCTTGCTAAAAGATTTTTACCTACTTAATTGGGTGTCACTATGACATGGGACAGTGACAGCAAGGTGCATGCACTCAATTATCTTTTGGACTGAGCATGCGTATCTTTTCTACCTCACCCTTCTGCTCTGAACTTTGGACCTCCTCACTTAGTAGATAGTCCCTCTTAATACTTAATTATCCTCTGAACACCAGGTTAGCCTTCAACTTGGGCTTAATATCTTTATCTATGCCCTCTCTGCCATCATCATAGATGGTTTATAGAGGTGAATATATATTCACATATTTCTAAACAATACAAAAATCTTTCTTTATAATCCTCATGTGCAACAATCCATAATCATGAACAGAATTTTTCGTTTTCAAATAGTCATGGAATCATTACAAAATGTTGTTAGTTATAATAGGTGAGACTTCTAATGAATGAAAAATTTTCTAACCTCTCTCTACCACGAATTATTATAAAAGAGCACACGGCCCTCCACTTCTGCTGCCAGTCCTTTTGGTGCACCACAAGGAGACTAGCATTCCAGCTGTGAGCCATGCCCTTCACAGGAGATCTGGAAGCCAAAAAACAGGTACTATTGGTACTGTCTACTGCTCTCCATCACTATCCACCATGGGCATACAAATAAGAATTAAAAGAAAATACATTCATCTTTTAAGTGGAGCTGACTATTTGAATTTGATTCAATTAAAAGCAAGATGGAGAATTTCGTAACCATTCTTCATTTTACATTAACAGACACCATTAATGCATACAATTATATTTGTCATAGCCCTACTGAAGTGTAAAAACATAGCTGAAACAGTTTTTAAATTAAAAAATGATGACCTACAGCAGACAGCAATTATAAAGAAAGTTTTCAATACTCAAGCCAAGTAATGGTTCTCCCTCCCTGGTCTTAACTCCAGTGTTTAGAAACATGCCAACTATAGCACATACTGTACTAAATTTCCTTTGACTCAGCTTTCATTATAATTATGTTTATTAAAAAAATGCAGTGCCAAATTAGGCTTCTTAGCTGTTAACCTTGCAGTTTATAGAGTTTGTAAAGTTTCTAAGATAGTATAAATTATCTACCACAAATACTTATTTTGGTGCAAGGGTTGGTGAGATTTCATTTTTCATACTCTTCAGAATGAAGACTTTTTTAAAAAAGGGTCTCCAGTTGATAAGTATTCATTTTTCCTTAAGGTGGGCACTAGAATTTAATCCCTCAAGCTTCTACTTCAGTTATGACTCATTCTCTGAGAACCTGCTTCTTTCTATATTATTATTTGGGGCAATGTTTCCCTGCCCTGCACTTGCTTCCTGGCAGGCATATTGCACAAGTTCCTCTGTCAGTCCCTGTGAGCCCTTTAGGAAGACACTACACAGAATGCTTTGGACAAGGGGTTGGGAGACCCAGGTTCTAGCTTACTAAAAGGCTTGGGTTAGTCATTTAGCTTCTCGAGTCTCAGTTTCCTCATCTTTAAATAAATGCAGATAAAAATACTTACGTTGCACACTTCCCAAAGTGATTGGGGATCAAATAAGAGTTTGTGAAAGTTCTTTGTAATCACTGTTAGATATAATTTTATATCCCAAACTTTGGAGAAGCCAGTTATGTCATAGTCTAGTATTGGTTAGCATTCTTTCAGTTCCAAGTACCAAAAATACGATTCAAGCAGAATTAAGGTAAACAAAAATATATTGGCTCAAAATACAAAAATTAATTGTATTTCTATGCACTTGCAATTAACTATCCAAAAATAAAATTTTAAAAAATCCATTCACAGTAGTGTCAACAAGAATAAAATACTTAGGAATAAATTTAACCAAAAAATGCCAAACTTATACTCTGAAAATAAATTGTTTTTGAAACAAATTAAAGAAGAGCTAAATAAATGGGAAAAAATCCCATGTTCATGGATCAGAAAATTTAACATTAAGGTTAAGATGGCAATACTCCCTAAATTGATCTACAGAATCAACACAATCCCCAACAGAATCCCATCTCACTTCTTTGTAGAAATTAACAAACTGATTTCAAAATTCATGTGGAATTGCAAGTCACCTGGAATAGTCAAAATAATCTTGAAAAAAAGGAACAAAGTAAGAGCACTCAAACTTTCTGATTTCAAAACTTACTACAAAGCAAAAGTAATCAAGGCAGTGTGGTACTGGCACAAGGCTACATGTATAAATCAATGGAATAGACTTGAATGTCAAGAAATAAACTCATGTGTTTATGGACAACTCATTTTTATTTTTAACATGGGTGCCAAGACCATTCAATGGGGAAAGATTAATGTTTTCAGCAAATGGTGTTGGAATAATTGAATAACCATATGCAAAAAAAATGAAGCTGGACTCTTATCTCACACCAATCCAAAATGGATCAAAGACCTAAATGTAAAAGCTAAAATTAGATAGCTATTAGAAGAAAATTTAAGGATAAGTTCTCATGACCTCAGATTTGGCAATGTATTCTTAAATTTTACATCAAAAACACAAGCAACAAAAGAAAAAGATAAATGGACTTCATCAAAATTAAAAAGTTTGTGCATCAAAGGACACTATCTAGAAAGTGAAAAGACAACCCACATAATGGGGGAGAAATACTTGTAAATTATATATCTGTCAAGGGACTCGTATCTAGAATATATAAAGCATTCTTACAACTCAATAATAAAAAGACAAATAACCCAATTTAAAAATGGACAAAACATGTGAAAAGATATTTCTCCAAAAAAGATGTAAAATGGCCAACAAGCACATGAAAGGATGCTTGCAGGGGAATGCAAATCCCCTGCAAGGGGATAGATAGAATAAAAAAGTCAGATAATAATAAGTGTTGACAAGGATGTGAAGAAATCAGAGGTACCCATACGCTGCTCCTGAGAATTTAAAATATTGTAGCCGCTTTGGAAAACAGTCTATCTATTCTTCAAGCAATTAAACATAGTTATCATATGACCCAGAAATTCCACTCCTAAATGTACACTTAGGTGAAATTAAAACATATGTGTATGCAAACACTTGTACACACATGTTTATAGCAGCATTATTCATAATAGACAAAAGGTGGAAAATATCCAAATGTCCATGAATGGGTTAACCAAATGTCATATATCCATAGGATGAAGTATTATTTAGTCATAGAAAAGAATGAAATACCGACACATGCTGCAACATGAATGAACCTTGAAAACATTATGCGAAGTGAAAGAAGCTGACAAAAAAGACTACATATTATATGGTTCTATTTATATGAAATATCCAGATAGGCAAAATTTTTAAAATAGAAAGTAGGTTTGTGGTTGCGTAGGGATAAGGAGGATGGGGAGACAGGGGAGTGGTAGCTGAAGGGGATGGTGCTTCTTTCTGAGCTGATGAAAATATTCTAAAATTGACTCTCATGATGGTTGCATGTAAATGTGACTATACTAACATCCATTGAATTGTACTTTAAATGGGTGAATTGTATGGTATATGAATTGTATCTCAATGAAATTATTTTTAAAAATATATTGGCCCACGTAATAAACAGTCCAGGGGTCCAGACCCACTATCTCTCCCACTCCCAGCTCTTCCTGCCTCTGTTGCCTTTCTCACTTGGTGGCAGAGGTGAGGACTGGTAACTCCCGCCTGATCTTTACCTCCGTATTAGTCAGTTCAGGCTGCTATAACAAAATACCATAGACTGGGAGGCTTAAACCACAGAAATTTATTTCTCACTGTTCTGGAGGCTGAAAAGTCCAAGATCAAGGTGCTGGCAGGGTTTGGCTCCTGGTCAGGCCTTTCTTCCTGGCTTGCAGATGGCTGCCTCCTCCCTGTGTCCGCACATGGCCTTTCCTCAGTGCATGCACCTGGAGAGAGACCTCTGGTTTGTCTTCTTCTTCTTATAAGGACACTAACCCTATGGGAGCTGGGCCCTAACCTTATGACCTCAATTAACCTTAATTACTTCTGTGAAGGCCCCATCTCCACATATGGTTACATTGGGGATAGGGCTTCAACATTTGAATATTGGGGAGACACAAACCTTCAGTACATAACAGCCACCTTAGCAAACCCAGTTGACAGCACACTTCTCTCCCAAAGGGGCTGGCAAGACCTGAGGCTGCCTGCCATTGGCCCAATTTAGACCATAATCTTGTTTATGGAGCAATCACTTTGACCAGCCAGGCCAGAGTCATGTCAGCCCTACCAAATCAGAGGAAGTGCCTTGTCCCAAAGGGAAATTATGAATCTCATCAAAGAAAAGGGGCAAGTTGAGGCCAAACAGTAAATACCTAGCCTACAACACCAGGGCTGCAGTCAGAGAACCTGCATCCCAGGCTTAGTTGTGGCAGAGACTGCCTGTGTGATAAAGGGGTAGTCATCAAGCCTCTCTGTGCCCCTGGCACCCCCAGACCAGAGCATTGGGAAGACAAGGGGAGATTCAGATGTGAAAGTGCTTGAGAACCAGAATTCACAGAACTCAGGGCCTAGAAGGGAACTTTGGGATCACCTGACTCTCTCATTTGACAAATTTTTAAAAAATTAGTCTACAATGGTAAATGTAAGACAACTTGATATGAGAATCAAGATGCTAGCTGTCATAATTTTAAGCATGTGACTTCACCTCCCTTGGCCTCATTTTATTTTATGAATAAATTGTTTTCTGGTGTTTATGGTTTGGATTAGCTTCTTAAAATTTTTATTAATATTTTGTGATTTCTTTTCAAATTGTAAATAAATATTCACTTCCAGGCCTTAAAAAAATAAATTGTCAATAAAATAAAAATAATCTCATATAACTGTTCTCAAAACTAAATGTGAAAATGTACCATACTTTGTAATGCAGAGGTCAGAAGTGCCACACTCACATAACTCAGATATGCCATACAGATGCGAGGTTACTGGATTGAAACATAAGCAACTTTCTCTGGAGTGTGACATCTCCCCCGAGAGGAGGGAACTGCGAAGGAGACGCCCCCCTTACTATGGCTTGAATGTTTGTGTCCCCTTCAAAATTCATGTTGAAACTTAATCCCCATGCAACATGAAGAAGTGGAGCCTTTAGGAGGTGATTAGTACCTTACAAAAGGGCTGGAGGGGGCAAGTTCTTCCCTTTTTGCCCTTTTTACCTTTCTGCCACGTGAGGACACAGCGTTCAAGGTGCCATCTTGGAAGCAGAGACTGGGGCCCCTCACCAGACAATGAACCTGCCTCCAGAACTGAGTGAGACAGATTTCTGGTCTTTCCAAATTACACATTCTCAGGTAATTTGCTATAGCAGCACAAACAGACTAAGACACCCCTCTTGTGCAAGGTCTCATCAGTGCAAAGCCTATGGGCTTTGGAGTCAGCCAGTGGCAGTTTGAACTTTGCTACATCATTTGAGACCTTGGGCTTCTCAGAATCTCAGTTTCCTCTTCTGTAAAATGGGGATGACAATTTCTACTTAAACTGGGATATTGTAAGATTAAATCATGTAAAATGCCTGGCACCTTGTGGGTATTCACCACCTCTAGGTCCCTCCCCTCTCCTTTCTCTCATTTGCCTGGGAAGCATAGCCATGGGGCAGCTTGCCATAATTCTACCCCAAACTGTCTCCCAGGCAGGCGTTTGTTTTGGTTCTTTGAAATTGGCTGTCACTACATTCCTCTGCCAGAGTCCATGTTAGCCTGAGAAAACCTGGAAACCTTTTGTACTCGGAAGAAGACAGAAATGTGCTAAAAAGAAAACCAAAGAGTCTCTTCTGTCTGCCCCTAAGGGCGTGACCCCGGCCTTCCTACATCCTCAGAGGAGTAAATAAATATTCAGGACAGTCGCTACGATGCCCGCGAGCCACACGGGGGCGCCCGGCTGGGTCCCGCGGAGACACGCGCCTGGCGCCCGGCGACTCCCGCGTCCAGTCCTCGCTCCGCGGGTTGCACCTAATAAAACTCAAACAAAACGAGGAAGAAAGATGCGTTTTTGAAAGTAGAAAATATTTTCAAGTCACGTGGTTTTCTTCAAATAACAGCCCCCCCTCCGCACCCCCGTACCCCATTGTGAAACTTGAGAAATGTCAACCCGGAGACAGGAAGGAAGGAAGGAAGCCAGGACTACGGGTATAGGAACTCCAAGGGGCGGGCAAGAAAGAGAAAGGGACAGAGGAAGGGAGGGAGGGAGGAGAAAGGGAGGGAGGGAAGGAAGGAAGGGAAAGAGGAGAGAAGAGAAGAGAGAGTTGGTTGGGTCCTTCTGTTGGCGTGGACCTGGGCTGAGAGTGACCCGGGCTACGCAGAAATCCCCGCTCGTTTTAGGCCCATGGGATTATGTCAACCCTCAGAGTCACCTGTCTTTTGAAAGGGCCTCTTGAAAGACGGGAGGTTTTAACAATAAATAAGGATTCGCTTCCATTCGTGTACTTTTCCGCACAAAGTTTTCTCCAAACAGCGGACACCTGCGGGCCTGAATTGTTCAATATTCCTCAAGGAACAAAAACAACCGAGAAGCCTTTAAAGGGCGGTTGAGGTGACAGTCCGGAGCCTGAACTCGGACTAGCAGGTGGCTGATCCCTTAAGCCAATCGCAGACACCTAACTAAATACCGTGAGGAGCTCCCCTTCCTCTCGGCTCGGCACTGCAAACCCAGCCCCAGCGCCCGCCGCGCCCAACTCCGCGCTTGCTTTTGACTTGGAGTCTCCGAGCCGCGGCTCAGGAGGGCGCCCCCGCCCAGCTCGGCAGCCGCCCCTCCCCCGCTCGCTCCAGCTCTCCCTCCCCCACCCCTGCCCTCGGCGCCCACCGGCTCCCAGGTCCCCGTCCCGCGGGCGTCCTCCCAGCTCGTCCCGGTTCTCCCGTTAAGTTCTCGGCCTCCACCCCCACCCCTCCTCCAGGTTCTCCCGCCGCTGCCCGCCGGCTCCTTTCCCCCGTCTCCTCCTCCTGTTCCCCCACCCGCCGGCCGCCAGCGCTCCTCCAACCCTGGGGCGCTGGGCAGGGAAAGGGGTTCAACGCCCCTCCTGAGGTTCGGCCTCCTAAATTGTTGGCCTGGTGCAGTTGGGCTTTCGGGTTGGGACCGCGACGACCCTCTTCACGCCTGGGGCCCCATGCGCTCTACTCCAAGTGACCCTTTCCCAGTCCCAGGGAGTTTTCTGGTCTCGTGTCACCTGGCAGCACACCACAGCTGGTTTTTCTCTGAGGTAGAAGTAAGTGTTCTGGGCAAGCACATCACTTAACATCTGTAGGCCCTGGTTTTTCTTATGTAAAACGGGTATGATAGAAACTAATGGAAGATCTGGGATTAAATGAGACAATACCTGGACCTAGTTGCTAGCTATCACTGTGGGTTCCTGTGTCCCTGACCCACAACCCCTACATTTCTTTGCATCCCCACCTCATGGGCTTTGTAAATGGAAAAGGTAACCTGAATTTTTGAAGTTTATGTGCAACTCTCAAATCCCATAATAGCCAGGAGTTCTGACCTTTTCCTCCACCCAGTGTTTTTCTAGGGCATTTTTAAAAAAATCTGCTTCACTGTTCCTGGATTTTGACATTACTTGCAACTATTTATTTACAACAGGAGACTGAATTCTTCAAGGAAGGACAGGGACAGTGTCTAATACCCTTTTATGTCCCAGGCACCTAGCATAGCACTGGGATGTGGCAGTTCAATAAATTTTGTAATATCAATTCATATTTTTATAGGTCACTTATAAATGGAAATGGTCACATAACCTATGAGCAGAATGAGGAGACACAATGGAGTATGAAAAGACACTAACAGAATGCCAGTGCCTAGCCAGTTGCTTCACCTCTCTGGGCTTCTAGTAACTGGAACAAGCCAGGGGGGTGATTAACATAATGAGACTTCTCCAGTTTTGATAGTTTATTACCTTTTGTACAGACACATTTGACATACAAAGTGGAAAACCAGTTCTTACTTTGAAATGAGTTGATTCTACTCATTTACCCCAAAAATATTTCCTGAGGACCTACTATGTGCCGAGCCCTGTGCTAAGCATTAGGGACACAATAGCCAGTAAGTTTTCACTGAGGCAATAAACACATTATTAAATAACCCCTTCTTCAAATAATGGTATCTTAATCAATAGCATGAGGAAATAAATTAATGAATTGAAATAGTGGTTATTTTAAGTTAGGGCTCAAGAGTTCAAGCATACCTGAAACATCTCACGACATGTAAATCGTAGTGTGTAGTTCTTACGACTAGAACACTAAACCAAACCACCCATTTCAAAAAGCTCTAATCCTAATAAGGCTCCATGCCTATAACCCCCTTCATCTATTCCCATCAGCAGCCTTCCCCTTTATATAATTAATATTTTCATTCATTCCTTCACTAAAAAATCCTGTATTGAAAATACCTAGCTGCTCACAACTAACATAAACCACTGGAGATATGAAAGTGATTAAGTCAGTTACTGTGTAATTGAGAAATCAAATAAATAACAAGGGGGTGGCCCAACAGATCAGGTAGGAGAGCTGCAGAAGGAGTTTGGCAACCGGATGTCAGAGAAATTTCACAGAGATGGTCAGATTTGAGCTATCTCATAAAGAAAGAGTAGGATTTCGCTAACTGGAAAAGTCATGAATAATTACACTGATTTTTCCAATTCATAAAGTATGTATAAAGGATGGGTTTTGGAGGAACATAATCCTCAGACTCCTGACAAGATAAGGCATTGATGGCAGATGCTCATTTGGCTTTTTCACAAGGATAAAACAAATTTACCTAATTTTTAAATATTTCAATACTCTTACTTAATTCCAAAAGTGTACTGATGCTATAGTACTAGAGTAACACATGAAATACTCTAGTTCTACAATATCAGTGAAGAAGAAGCAAGTCGGAGTGGGAGCAGAGCGGGGAAGAGGAAGATTGTGAAAACCCAGCGGTTTACTTAATACCTTAAGCACCTGCCATAATCTCTTGATAGTCCTTCCCTGATCAGTCAAGATTAAGTGGGAAACAAAATAAATTACAGGATCCATAGGGATCATAAGATAAAAAACAAAACAAACAAACAAAAAAATAGTTCTTTGGTTCATTCATTCACTTATTCATTCATTTACTGAAACATTAAACAATACTAAGTGCCAACTACGTTGTAAACCCTCTCCAAGGTCACCACTCCCAGGGAGCACCTAGGTTGGTGTAGACCACAGAACAAAACCTGGTAACTCAAGCATGTTACCAGGTAACACTAGCATGGTGAGGAGGGCCAAGAGGGTGAGCACAGAGAGGCAGAGCAGAGAGGAAAGACCCTAACGCAGCCCTGTGGCATCAGAGAAAACTTCCCAGGGGAGGTAATTCTGAGCTTCCTCTTGAGGATTGTTGTATTTTCTTCTAATTTGGTTTGTGGTCTCTCTCTGGAGAGTGGTTATAAGTTCTAGCCCTGCCCTGACGGGAATCCAGGGAAGGTGATCATGAGTGTTTACAGTGTGCCTTTCATGGGATACTTTTTTTATCCTGGTGGATGGCCTAGTGCCTAAGTATCTGACTCACAACCAGGTGTCCCTCTCACAGGAAACTTGTTTATATTGGCAAATGCCCTTGTGGCTCTTGTCTGACCTGTGTTTAGTTTATTCTTATCAAGATAGCCACTCTCCAAGAGACCTCTGACTGGAAGCAGAGTTAGGTTCGGGTTTGTTGGTCAGGTGAGACGCAGAGAAGGCAGCACAACAAAACACATGAAATATCGAAAGTAGTTTATTACTTACAGATCCCCAAGAGAAGAGGGCAGCATGCCTTGCAGGGTCAACAGGAAGTGGGGGCCGTCCAGGATACATGCACTCAACCAGGGAGTAGGAAGCGAGAGAGAGAAAGGGGGGAGGGGGAGAGAGAGAGAGAGAGAGAGAAAGAGGCTCTGTGGGACTAAAGCCTTTAGTGGGGTCCAGGGCATTACCCAAGCAGTTTCCCATGGTGAGTTCTAATTGGTGAATTCCGAGCCAGCAGGCACATGTCACTTTGTGACAGAGAGGTGGTCACTGTGGTATACTTGTGCAGTCCATGTGGGGTGTGGGGGTCAGTGAGGCGAGTCAAGTGGGTTGTATCTAGCTGTCCCAGAGGGAGGGGGTCACCAGGAGGCACTTGTACAAGGCAGATATCTGGATTGACCACGTTGAGGAACTGGAAGGAGGTTTAGAACTGGAAACTCTCTCAAGTGTGTCTGAGCCCTGCTTCTGGTATTAAAAAGTTTAACTTGTATACAAAATGGATGCTAAGGCAACATAAAATTATAAGAGTTCAATACAAGATGGAAAGGCAAGGACAGGCAGCCAGGAGAAGGGCATGTCCAACTGCCTGGCAGCAGAGAGCACCCTGCAGATGGGTGGTCCAACTGGAGTGCGGCGTTCCAGGCATGGGTGAGTCGTGCCTGAGAGTGAACCCAGAAAGTGGCGTGAAGGGCTTAGAAGGTGCTGAAGAACTTGCAACATGTTCAGGCAAAATGGGCAGCCAAGAAACGGCTTAGAGCAAAAGAGTGATACCATCAAATCTTTCTTTTAAAAACTTCACCGTAGCTTTAGTGTGGAGACAGGTCAGAATGGAGTAATGTGGAAGACAAAAAAGACAAATTAGAAACCTTTTGCAATAATGAGAGAGAAAAATATGATTGATCTTGGCCAATCAATAAACTCCCAGTCTGAGTTATAGGACTAGAGAGATTTATGATGTGGATTCAGTTTAAGTGGCTATTGGTTGGGTTTGCTGAAGAACTAACAAAGAAACTAGTAAAGGAGGCACAGTATAAAAATGGTAGTTGTAGCTCTGAACTTCTCGTGGATGCATCTGCCATGTTCAGGGGAGGTGGAGGGGAGACTTAAGGAGGGGGGAGCCCAGATGCATTATATAGCCCACCTTCGCCCTGGGTAAGGATTCTTCCTTGCCTTGGCATTATATATTCCTGGACTGTCTTTCTGTCACATTAGGCTTTGAGCAGGCCTAATACAGCCAGTCTCAATGTTGGCACCCTGAAGTGACATTGTGGCTAAAGGGTTGGAGAGAGGTAGAAAGATTTAAGATGTTTAGGAGAAAAACATTAATAACACAGGGTGATGGACTGCACCTGGGCAGGGAGCAAAAGGAGCAGGGAGCCAAAATAGGGGTCCCTCGAGGTGCCCCGGTTGGTTGAGAGCTGTCATCTTCCTCCTCCTAATTCAGGAAAGAGGAGGAGAAAAGAGAGCTCACAGCAATTAACACTGACTATATCCCAGCAAATTTATACATTTTGACTTATTGAAATCTCACACCACCCTTCTGAAGTGGCTGGTAGTATCCTCATCCTAGGGTGGAGGAGCAGAAGGCATAGAGGGCCCAAGGAAAGCGTCCCCGGTCGCAGCGAGCTGCCTCGTCAGCTTCAGGAACCCGGGCAGTCTCTCTGGAAAGCCACGTCAACACTTCTCTTGTCTCTCACAGGTGGGCCTTCTAGTATTTTTATGCTTAATTTCTTAACTTTTCTGAAAAAAGAGCAGAAAATAATACTCCATTCACTGAACTAAGCTGCTTTTTTCCTCATCGCTTTTTTAGAAGTTCAAGAGATTCCTCTTGTTTATCAGCTATTCCAGTACAACGAGTTCATCCAACAGAACATGTCAGCTCTGTGCAATCTGAGCTTAACATGCACCTTGCTGCCAACGAGCTAATTTTGTGCCATGGTTTTAGAAACAGAAGAGTGACTTTGATGTTTTGGAATAGTTAAGCCTGTTGGCGATATGAGTGTGACTTTTCCTTTATCTACACACTGCTATTTGCAAGATAGTGGGTCCTTTTGGAAACCAATGAAAATCTTCATAGATTTACATGTTATAGTGTACTTTTCTGAGATTATGAAAAAAAAACCCATGTTCCATGTGATTTAGGTCATTTATAATAAGGAGAGAATTAAAACATAGAGCATTGCTTCTGTGCATTGGTTTCTTTAGCCACAATACTTGAGAAAATTAATGGAAGTGATAAATAAATCCAAGAGCATGTCTCTTCCAGGGAATAGAAACAAATGAGAAAAAAAAAAACGTAAAAAAGGGAAGTGAGGAAAAAACATTAAAAAGAAAAGGAATAATTAGGTGCATGAAATTTGAAATTATAAAATCATGCTCTACCTAATTGCTAAAAACTTTTTTTCAATGCATAAGAATTAACATTTAAGGAAAGATTATTAGGTTGACACGGTAAGAAATAAAAAACCTAAGTAAACAAATAACCATTGAATGAACTTAACATAATGTAAGTACTGCCTCAAAAAAATGTTCAGGCCCCCATGATTTCATTGGTAGATTATTTCAGCAGTTCCATCGCTAATTGTCATGTCGGGCTCCAGATCCTGTATCTTACCTTTAACTCATATTCTAAGCAACTCCTTTTATCCTCCCCTGAACTCCTTCACACCTTTACCCAAACCTGCTTGACTTCCTATGTTGTCAATTTCAGCATACACCCTTGGTGCAAGACAGAAACCTTGATGTCATCTTCATCTCATCCCTCTTCCCTCCTCCTGTCCATACCACATCTTCTTGTCTTTTTTAATTCTTTCTCAATGTTTTCTGAATCTAACCTCTCCTTTTCATTCTTCCTGCTACTTACTTGCTTCAAGCCCCCATCATCTCTCACTTGAAATACTGTAACAACCTCCTGTCTGGTACCAATGCCACCAATGCCCACCAGCTCCCTCCCACATTATTTGGGGACTAATGAATGTCTTCCAAAGAGAAGTAAATTCTGCACTATGCTTCTTAAAGCCTCTGTTGGGTTGCTATTACCTGGGCATGGCATGCGAGGGTAACAGGGTGAGCTGCTGAGAATTAAATGCAACACAGTAGGAAAAATCAACCAGATTGTTTTCAGTTGCCTTGGAAAAAGCATACTCTGCCTATTTGGGCCAGGGAAGACCTGCTATTGCATTTCTAAAGACCTGCTATTGCAAATCTAGATACAGGTATTGTAGGAAAAGCAGATACTCTTGTGATCTACAGCCTACTAGCTAGCTGAGCTTTTCTGCATTTTCCCACTGGCCGTGAAGACCCATTGTCAAGGGAAGGGCAAAGGAAAGAAAGGTTGGTGCTTGCTCCAAGGTTTGGGAGAGGCTGCCCCCTAGCATGGGAAGGAATTCCAGGGATACACTATCCTAAGGAGAAAGGACAAGAGGGTTGCTGCAAATGGAGTTGCTACAGACAGGGCAGACAGGAATCTTCTCTGCCACACGCCCTTTGCACACAGACTTTGAGATGGAGACAGCTGTGTGACTGCTGGGCTGGGGTGGAAAGAGGGGAGGGGAATGAATATTGAGCATTTAGCTGCTGAGCTTTGGAACCTAGTAAAGGCAGCAGGAGCCTGGGTTTGGCCTTCAGAGCTGCTCACCTTTGAATAAATGCTGGAACCTGGGCAAGAATCACCAGCACCTGAAGCAACAGCCAGCAATTGTGGACCGTTTCCTGGGCTACATGAACCACAGACTCCAAAGGCAAACCCAAGGGAAAGAGTATGGCTCCTGACAGATATTGAGGTTGTACTTGCTGCCAACTCTGTGGGTGTGGGCTCAGCTAGATTTAATTTGATTTATAATAATATAGAAATGTGGTGGCTTTTCTTGCATCCAAGTATCACGGACCAATTCTTACCTGTTATTTAAGGTCATTCATAATTTGACCCCAAGCCACCTTTAAAACTTTTTTCCCCAGCCATTCTCTCCAGGCACTTTATATTCACGACACACTGGCAATTACTTGTCTAGATAATGCTCTTCTTTCTCCTAGAATGTTCTCCTCCCACCTCACTACCATCTGCCTGCATGGCGAACACCCACTCCATCAACACTCAACATAAACGCTTCCTCCAGAACCCTCTTTGCGCACCTAAACTGCTCTCTGCCTCCCACAGCACTTTTCCCAATTTGAGTGTTTGAACAGATTGCATTATTACTGATCTGTTCATCTGTCTACTTTTCTCTCTAGATATACACTGGATGAATGACAAAGAACAGGTAGCAACCAACCCAACTCATTCAGTAAAGCAAACATAATTCCTATAATCAAGTGATAAACAGAGCAATCTCGTTTCATCATCACCATTATAGTGGACAGTGTAAATGCTCAGTATGTACCAGGCACAATTCCAAACTTCAATAAATTATCTTAATTTAATCCTCACAATGACCAGTGAGATGGTTACTTTATTATTCCAATTTTACAGATATGAACACTGAGGCAAAGAGAAGTTCACTTGCAAGTGACAGCACCAGGATTGGAATCCAGGCAGTTTGGCTCCAGAGCCTGTGATTTTCATCTTAAATACTAAGAATAGACTCACTCATGTATTTTAAGGATAGCCTGGCTAAACCCAAGGCGGCTATCTCAGTCTTGCTAAAGAGGCTTTTGCCTTTCTTACCAAGAAAGTGTTGGTAAAAGGTTCTTAGCCATTTTTGTGACATGGCAAGTGAAACTGAACACAGAAAGTAACCTCCCCACCTTTCTCCCTCACCTCCCTCTCTCCCTCACAACTTAAGAAGAATAAACTTATTGTCATCCCCACAACCTTGATCACTCCTTAAAGTGGATTTAGGGCTTGGCCCCTGGAACTGACGATGAAGGCCGAAGAGCACCTTTTATTCTTTGGGGAACTGTCCCTACCGCATTTGGTATGTTTAGGTGGACATAGTACCCCCATCTCCCTGACAAAGTGACTGGTCCAGGGATGGGTATGTGTCTCAAGCTTTCTAGAAATCTAAATCCTGTGTGAAGTTATACAGGGCTGCAGGGCAGCTGGAACCCAGTAGTCCATGAGCTTCTGGTACTGGTTTTCCTAGATTCCTCAAAACTTCTGTGGTGAACTGAGGTGTGGTGAAGGGATTCCCTCTGCTCTAGTACTTTAGAATTGCCAAAGCATGGTGATAACAAAAGCAGACTTACTTTTAGTCAGTTTCACTTAAAAAAAATCTCCACAGATAATGAAGCCCCTTATGGCCTGCAATTAGGGTAGACCGCTCCCCCATCCTACTGCCCTTGGGAGGACACTGCTCCTGTCCTTCCTGAAGCCTAGTGGTTCAGTTCTTCTGAATCCGTGAATTCTTCCATTTCCTTCCAGTGAGTGCCATCCCTTTCCACTCATCCGTTCTAAAACTACTACATAGAAATGGAGGTTCTGCAAGTAAAATGCTGTATAGAGCAGTAAGTATCCCCTCACAACCCACTGGGGAAGAAGCCATCTTTTCAGGTGGTAGCAAAATGCTGATGGTGCAGTTACCACTTTTATCTTCCAACTCAGACCAAATACCCACTGAGTCTGGAGCTTCAGGGGGGCTTGGAAGAAAAACATCAGTTGGCAGGTGCTCGTTAAGGGAAAAAAACACTTAAAACTTGCAATAGGACAAGATGGGTGGCACATCCTTTCAATTTCATACTGTAGCCTTGTTTAACAGGCTCACCTGAGGATTATGTACCTAGGGCAGCAGTTCTCAAAGTTTTTGGTCTGAACACCCTTTTAAAAATTAAAAGATCTTTGTGTGTGTGTGTGTATCAGACCTATCCATATACCACATTAGATGTCAAAACTGAGAAATTTTTAAAATGTTTATTGTCACTAAAAATAACAAATCCATTTAAATACAAAACATATATATATTCTTTAAAGTACACTTTTCAAAAACTATTATTAAGACAGGCATTGCTCTGCATGTTTTCAAATCACTTCAATGTTTAGTTAGTAGGGGACAGATGGATTCTCACATTGTTTCACAGGTTCCATTAGCCATCGGAGCGAAGATGTCGTCACGTGTCATCTAACCTCTGGAAGACACCACTGTACACTTGGGAGAGAATGAGTGAAAAGACAACTAACATCTTAATAGTTTTGACTTTGCAGAACCCCAGAAAGAGTCTTGGGATCCTCGGGAGCCCCCATGTCACACTTCAGGAACTGCTGACCTAGGGGTTTGACTTCGCTATTTACTGTTAAGGGCTTAGGCTCTGAGAAGTTACATGTTTTATTCCGTTAGACATGTAAATATTTTCTGTCCAGTCAAAAAGACAACCCTGAAGGTCAGGATCTGTGTCTAACCCAGCAAACAATTCAAAACGCTTTTCCTGGAGAAAGATATAAATCTTATTCCTTTAATTCTTCTTTGAGCCAGTTTTGCCATCTTACTGGTTCTCTCACAAATGGGTTGAACATAATCTTTAACTTATTTACTCTATTTGTATGCTCATGTTTTTAACTTTTGGAAAATTATAGTTCGACATGCTGTTGGCTATTTCTGGAGGGTTCAGCAAGTGTTGTGTCAAACAGGCTATACTTTTAGGTTAGGCTACACTTTTAGCTAGGCCCTTGTGAAAGTAGAAAGGGGAAAACAGGTGGTTTTGCTAAAAAAGAAACAAACAAACAAAAACTCTCTTCTGCAGCTAGAAAACATATCTGGATGAGATTAAACAATCAAAGGCCTTTCAGCATTTCAAAATCCCAAAGGAGTTAAAAAAAAAAAAAATCCAAAGGAGTAAAGGGTAGATTCTAAAAGCATGGACAGCATCAGGACCCAAAAGGAGCCTGAGAACTGGGAGACTCCTAACATCCCCTCCTAAGCACCTCCTGCTCTGCACACCATTCTGGGCAAAAGTAATCCAGTGCAGTTGCAACGTACACGAACTAGACTGAATTATACACATTCTGTTGGAGGATGCTGGTGGTGGCGGTGGTAACAAGGCTGTGAAGACAATGACAATTAAAATACTCCAGTGCTTCCATTTGTGCTGAAGGAAAAAAATAATATGAGGGAGATGAACCTTCCAGTCCTGCCAGTGGTGTTGGGTCCCTCATTGTGGAATCCTAATATTTACTGTATGTATTATTTGAACAATATGTTCCTAAGTGCAAGCTATTTTAGCTTGTACACAACTTAAGGAAAAACTATGCTAGACTTGTTGAGAAACTGTGTAGTTCTAGGGTGATTAAGTGATTGTCAAGTGCAATGTTGACTTTCTGTGATGACTTTAGAATATAACTTTGCCTAAATTGCAACTCCATAGGCGAAATTACCACCATGATAAAGCACCAGACTGGGATACAGGCTGGGGCAGGGAAGAGAATCTCTGCCAGATCATTGCAGCCAGTAAATTGAGGATTAGAGAATGGGTTGTGTTGCTGCTAAGAGAAAGAAAATACAAGAGCGGAGTTCAGGTCAAGGATCAGACTTCCAAGGTTGCTGGAGTTGCTTACCAGCCCTAAAATACCCAAAGTCACACCAACTAGCAGTCCTCAGACCCATGGGTCCCCAGCAACAACCAGTGTGCAGCTGTGAGAAGGGGAATCCTTGCATGCAGCCATGGAAGACAATGGGTCAGAGGATGGCCACAGAGAGCAGAACCTGGGCAAACAGTGACCGACCACGGAACTCACTGCAAGGCCAGGGCTGCTGCTTCTCTCCTTTTCCAAATGAGTGTTCTTAGGGTGAATTTCCTGTTTTCTCTCCATAATTAATTATAGGTAAACTGGGAGCAGTCTAGCTGAGTGGTTAAGAGCATGGGGTTCAGTTACACTCCCTGAATCCGGATCCTGGCTTTGCACTATGTGACCTGGATTTACTCCTGTGTTCCCATCTGAGAAATGGGGATTACCTCATCTACCCTGTAGTTGTGAGGATCAAATGAGACAAAACATGCCAAGTATCTGGTACACAGAGGCATTCAGTAAACAACAGTCATTGTAAGGTAAATTTGGAGTAAAAATATCATTTGGCCATTCATAGGTTGCTGGATGAGGAGCGACATCTGGACCTGATCATCATAAAGATGCTGCGCTTAGACCCCAAGTCCCTGTAGCCTGTAACTACAGACCTCCAAAGGAGGCAAATGGCTTAGGGTTTTCTCTGATTTTCAGTTAAATGTGGGGCAGCATTATCATTTAGGGCAATCCTGGGATATCTATTGATTTAGTCTTCCCAGCCTCCTCATTTTCGATAATAAAATTCCTTTTTTTTTTAAAAATGGAGAATTCACTGCATATCAAGTGGGCAAAGATTTATGCCTAATCAATGACATAGCTGAATCAAGGGGGATCACATTTCCCAAACTGAGCCCACTGGAGCTCTTCCCTAGTTATTTCTGCCAAAACTTATTGAGACATACCATCTTTTTTACTGCAGTTGCTGCTAAGCTACTGGGACTGAGTATGTTTTTTTTTTCAGAAGCCACAGAGCACACTATATGGTGACAGTCTGCTTGAAGCATCAAGTCAAGCCTAGAGAGGCAAACCAGAGAGAAGGAAAGACAGAGACAGAGCCCTGATGACATTGTTCTGAGTCCCTGAACTCAGATGCCTTCCTAGACTTCCTTTTCCTGTTAGCCTGCTTTGGGTTCTATTCCTGCCACTGACAAAAACCTAACTAATATGAAAGGAAAACATCAAAGAATATGGAAAGGATATACTTATTTGAATTCACAGCTAGTATAAGGGGAGATGGAAATATGTGTAAACCATGGAAGAAAGACAAAAGCAACCATAAAGAAGGGAGGGTTATATTGAAAAGCAGCATATGTGAAGGAGAAGAATTTCACTTAGAACAGAGATTAAGTGGCAGGAGTAAAGTATGTTTTCACAAGCCCTACAGTTCATTCTGACACACACTAAAGTTTGAGAACCATTGTTCTAGTCAATGTTTCAATACATAATACACCTGTGCTTCCTTACCATCAATCTTTCGGGAAAAAACACAAGTGTGAAATTTATGTCAATACTAAGCTCCCAGGTGCACGGACAGTAAGCAAAGGATTATCTTTACTGATGGAAAAACCACAGAGAAATAGACTACCTGCAAGATGTAGGTTATAGCTCTGAGACTGGTACAAGATGCTGTCTCTGTCAAGAGATTTAAAAATTCAGGAAAACGTGTCTTCCATTCTTCATAATTCACTATTTCTCAAAAGGAAATATGACTGTAAGTCTTTTAACAATAAAAATGCAAATCTTTTGCAACCCATGAACCTCTTCTTGGAGTATAACTTTCTATCTCACTGCCACCACCCACCCTACTTCCCAAATTGTCCTTGTTATCTTCTTAATTTTCTTAATTACTAATTTCTTAGGAACTCAAAGGAGAGTTTTCATGGCCTAAGCAAAAATTTTATAAACATAACATAAAAATAACTTGTGGCTTATTGGTTACTCAGATAAACACCTACAGATTGCTCCTTTTCAAGTTGTGACTACCTCCTTCAAAAATGGCTTAATTAGAGCTTAATTTTATTTAGAATATAAAAGAGCAAGTATAATCACATATTATAAGAGTTCATATCTTATAGTATATGTGTACTTTATATAAATAAATATGAACACTGCCTAATTTTAAAATTCTTTTTGGTATATCTGTTATTAGAGATATGAGAGCTGGATATAAAATTATCTGATAAACCACTTCCCTTTTTAGACTAAGTTAACTCTTCCAGGACAAAATCTCCACAATTCTCCACCTCACAGGCTTCAGCAGTATTCTAATGAAATTCTGACAAGTACTGAGTCAGGTTTTTACATTCAATATCCATGGACAACTGATCCTGTTTTGTGGATCAAAAAAAACCCCTTATTTTCATTTGTAGCTATGGGTAGAATATATTGGTAATAATACTCATATCCTAGAATAGTGGAACAAAGGATATATGTTCATAATGCACTATTATTTTTGGGAATGGGTTCCTGATCTGTGAGGACAGCAGCCATAGGAAGTGACAAATTCAGAGGCATTCATGTTTTCCCTAAAACAATGGTTTCAAACTTTTACCTTGTCTAATGCAAAATTCAGTGGTAGATTCAAAGGGGAAAAAAATTGGCTTAAGTTCTTAAAGCTATCATTTAATAGACTATCTGAAATACCTATCACATGTAAAACAATTCTATGACCATTGACACCAGATTCTATAGAGAGCAATGAAACTTAGAGCTTTAGTTATTTGAGTACTCTCCAAAAGAAGTATGTTAAATTGGTTAACCACTGACACATTTCATGTATTTACTATTTGAACTAGCTAAACTAAATAGTACTTTCTATGGAGTATATCCTAGGACTTGTACTATCTTTACCCAAAAAATTAAACATTAAACTACCATCTATTTCCTTTGACCCTAAAAACATCCTGTTGGTACATAAAGAGGGAAGCATATCAAATGCATTTATCTTTTCTTCCTCATGAATGAATAAAAAACAAAAACAAGAAAAACCCCTGCTGGCTCAAAGATTAATTACATTCCTGTTTTGAGAACTAATGAATGGTCTGATATTAGAAAACGTCACATTCATAGTTGCCTCTGAATTCTCTTTTAACTTCCCAAAGAAGTAAGTAAGCTGGCCTAAATAGTAGCTTATTTGAGAATAAGCAAGAAGCAAAGATCATATAATGGACATTTACATTTAATTTCAGACCTATTAAAGCATCCTATAGCCAATCTAACCGTAATTTGTATTACCTGAGCACACACTTGCTGGAAAGATACGGATGAGTAAGTTCAAAATGACCAATCTATCCCAGCCATCTATCTCACGGATCAGGCAGCAGTAAGTGCATGATGGAGAGATCCCTAGAGAAGGCAGGCCTGGGCTCTAGGACAACATCCTTTGTTGTTTTACCACACGACCTTGGGAAACTCCCTAAACTGCTCCAAGCTGCTTTCTCAAGAGTAAAAGAGATAAATAACTATCCTACATATACAATGCACCTACTGTAATGTTCAAATGAGAAAGTGAAAATGCTTTGTAAAACTGTACATCAGCTTAGCAAAAAATCTTTGGAAGAGAAGAATCAGATTATATTCAGGGATTATGAATCCCTGATAATCTTCTAGTTTCCTCATTCATAAATGAGAGATGTGGCCCAAAGATAAAGCAGAATTAGAAAAGCAAGTCATTTTAAAAAAAAAAATCAATGATCTGCATCTTACACGGTTCAGTCACACTGTTAGTATCAATACTGATTATTCCAAAGCCTTAGGGATGATGAATGATTTCAAACAACTTTTCCAAGGCATGAATATTAAGGTAAAAGCCATTTTAAAAATTCAGACACTAATGAAATAGTTGTCTAAATGATACTAAATCACAAAGTTGGCATAGATTTATAAAAAAGATAAAATATAAGAGCAGACATAAAATAGTTTTAATGAATCCACTTCCTTTATTGCAGTAACTTCTGTACAAAGCAGCAACTGCAATTCTCAAGGTTAAAACATTAGAAAAGCATGTGTGTGACAGTTATAGTACAGTATTATCAAAATATTACATTTTCAAACTTAGTAGATAATCATCCACCAGAGCTCAAATCTTTAAATTATTTCCATAGTCTTAAAAAATATGTAATGTCAGAAAGCATATAAAAAGAATGTAAAAGGAAACCTAAAATACAAATGAAATAATGTAACAAATAAATATTTGATTTCAGTAACTTAATAATCAGCTTAACACCACCATTCTCTCTAAACCCACTGAATTCTTACATATAGGAATAATGAACTGTCAAATGCCATTGCATAATTATTTATTTCCAAGTTATCACCAATGATTAGAACTAAAAAAAAATTTGGCATTAAAGTAATCAAAATTCAGCATAAATAAGGTACAACAGCTTCAACACTAGCTAGCAACTCTAAGAATTAATTGTTGAAATTTATTAGAGCACTACAACAACCTTGAAACTTTTTGACCTGGTGTCTAGTGTTAAGTGAAAGTAATTCAAATTTTTTTAAGTGAAAAGCTTCTTACATTATTTCACAGACAATATTACCCTCCCCACATTATGCATGTTTAGATATATTTTATGTACTTTATACACACATGTATAATGCATGACATTTGGTTCCTGTAGTACAGATCACAACGATGTTTTCCTGAATGGGAAAAACTTAAAAAAAAAAAAAAAAGTGTACCTGTGTACATTTCAAGATAGCAGCACTCAGTCCATGCCCTATTATCCACTTAAAAAGTTCACACGATATTGTTTACTGAATATATTTCTACCGTCTTTCCCCCCAAACACTGCAAAACCTGCAATAAATGGAACAATGCTATGAGTTATAACGTAGAAAAAAATTTTTAAAAAATCAGTTACTTCATTTTCTTAATATTCTGAATTCAAAAATCATCAGATCTCCAATTTACATTGAGTTCATACTCATGCAGCAAAATACTGCACCATTGAAAAGAGTAATTTTATAGATTTCTATCAAGATTCATGACAACCTGCATCTACACCATGGAAACTTATACCAATGAACCCACTGAACAGTATTTTAGATAAAATATTCTCCATCTTTTAATTGGATGATAACTGTGTGAAATTACAGCAAGCTCTTCGAATGATCACCTTTGTTCTCCATGAAACCTGTATCTGTCAATCTGATTTTGAACTTATGTTTACTAAAACAAAAAAATAATTAATCTAATGAATCTTGATCACTTTAAAATGCAAAACACCAGCAACATAAATTTCATTATATATACACATATGCATCTGTGTATGCATATGCATATACATATACATATACACACACACATACAGATATGCAGACATAAATCCCTTGAAATGTTTTTAGGAAATCCTTCCTTGAATAAAAAATGAAAAACTTCACATTAATAATTGTATATAAAGCTTTTAGTAACAGTACATATGCACTGTCAAAATTGTACTAGATTATGATGTCAGACAGACATTTCAAAAGCACAAACTGGCAGTTTTTCTTAACACAAAAGTTTTAAAGTATTAAGAATGGATTAAATTTAAATGTTCAGAATAATCTGTTCAAACCTGAGTGTATTAAGACTAAGTGTACTTGACAATTGAATGAATTAGGCCTAAAAACATTTCAGTAAGAAACCAGTGGTCCATTTAACCATTTGATGAAACATTATTTTAATGATTTATAAAGGATGGTACAGTATAGTGAAATTCCACATAGTGTTTATTCTATTAAATGACATTGCTTTGTCTAAATTTCCTCCAGAAAAAAATCTGTTAGCGTTTCTTAAAAGTCCCTCAGATTTGAGGAAAATTCTAAATCAGGACAGATCTCTCTTCAAATAAATACAAATGATCTTGCTTAAAGAATGACAACATGTAATTTTTCAGCATGGTATATTATAAGTATTGGATAAGTCCTCAACCTACCCTAAGGTTCCAAGAAATAATAATGAAGATTGAAATACTAGCCAATCAGAGGGGTTTTAAAAAGGCATTTTGGGGCTTTTTATCTTAGCTCTATATTTACATGTACTCATACAAACCTAACCTTGGGGTCACTTTTTGGTTACCATTTTTCTCCCCATTTTTCATTAACCTGCCCTAATTCTCACCTTTAATATCTAACAGATACCTTTAAAAAAGTAATAGAAAACATACAGTATTCAACATTAATTGGTCAATGGAAGAAGAAAAGCAGTGTCCATTTTGTTTTCAGGTGGAAGAGACGAGAAATAAAAATAATAGCTGAAGGCAGAGTTTGACATCCTATAAATTTATAAAAGAGGATATATGGATGAGATTTGGTTAATTTCAGAAGGCACCTCAAGGCTAAAGGCTTTTTGTACTCCTTTCATCAATCAAAAAATAATACACTTTTATTGCTATTCAAGTAGCAAAGGAAAACTTTACTCTCATAAACTTCAGTCCAAGAAAGAATCACCATTCATTAAGATTGAGATATGGAATTGACTAAAACTGAAGTCTCCATACACATATCAATGGAGCAACTTTCCTGTGTGCTTTCAAATTAATGAAATAGTGAAAGAAAAGTCACCGTTCGCCATTGCGATGTTAATATGTCATTGAAGATTTCAGTTACTTCACTAGGCACTGAAGTACCACTCTGGAGGACTGTCCATTGTGTAGAACATTTAAGAATAGAAGGTAAGGACACTCTGATGATTCCCACGGACTAGGAGGATTGGCGGTAGGTCCTTAGATAGAGCTTCTAACCATGCCATGTAGAGAGCACTAGACACAGCACCTTTCCGTGCAACTGGGAGACTCCTGGTATCCAAAAGAGAAAGGAAATTGAGCTATGCATTTAAGTTGAGAAGAGTAAAATGTAACAAAAATTATAAATGCAGTCACAATAATATTAACTATAATTACAGAATACTTCTGAGCGTGGGGAAATTCTCCATATAGAATAGCAACTACAGTCGTGCGTTGCTTAACGATGGGGACGTGTTCTGAGAAATGTGTCCTTAGGCAATTTCACCCTGGTGCAAACATCATAGTGTGCTTACACAAACCTAGCTGGTATAGCCTACTAAGCTATATGGTACAGCCTATTGCCCCTTGGCTACAAACCTGTACAGCATGTCACTGTATGGAATTCTGGAACACAATGATAAGTATCTGTGTATCTACAACATAGAAAAGGCACTGTAAAAATACAGTATTATATAATCTTAAGGGACCACTGTCATATATGCGGTCCATCATTGACCGAAACATCTTTATGCAGTGTGTGACTGTACTAAAAAAAAAATCACTATTCCCATGTTTTCAATTTTAAAAAGATTTTTTTAAAAATTGTAAGAATAGCAAATAAATATTTCTATAAACCATAATACATTTGATATCTAACACTAAATCATTAAACACTATATTTCCCCTACTTCAATGAGAATAGAATTCTCTTAGAAGAAAGGGATGTTCCTGTCGGAATTTAGAAAATGGAAGCTATATATGGATAAATGAAATTCTTATCTTCTTCTGTCTTTCTTAGTTTCTATTTATAGATGATGGTGTAGTGGCTAGTTGCTATGCAGAGCAAAGTTTTTCTCTAAATTTCTAAGTTTTAGTGTCTTCCATTACAGGTATGTGAGATCATCAGCAGAACCTGAAACTTTCTGATCTTTTAAACGTTTGTTGTTAAACTAACAATCCTTTAGTATTACTTTTTCTCATCACTTGACATGGTTTTTTGGAGGCCTGAGCTTTCCTTATGTATTAAGGACACAGGCTCCAGAACTGAGAAAATTTGGGTTCAAGTAGTATCTAGCTAACCTAGTTTAATAGAGGAAGAGCCAAAGTAGGCACTTACCATCTATAATTAACCTGAGGACAATTCATCTATACATAAAGGTTGTATGTGGGGAAATCTGCGAGTGGGGATTCAGATAGGACTCACTATTCAAATTTAATCCTCCAATTAACTTTTTGGGGTTATTTTCATGAAGAAGCTGTCCAGGGTCCAAATTTTAACATGGGACCATCCTACCTCACATATGCTTAACGGCTATGCTGTCGTATTTACAAAGCTAAGAAATTTTGAAAAGGTAAGAAGAAAGGTAAAGAAAAGGAAAAGTTTCAGAATAACCTATTATGGTAAATAACTAGATTCATATATGCTTAAGGTTAAAATTTTTGTTTGTCTTTCCTCCTAACTTAAATGTTTTCTCCAAAAGCTTAAAGCAAAGCATATTCAAAAAAGTTTGTTTTTTCCTCCTTATAACCACTAAGTCATTATGGGTGCTATATAGATATCCACTTGGAATAGAAATTAATTCAAAGTACATTACCCTAAAATGAATAGCAATAAAGTCTTAATACAGATGTTACTTACATGACAATAATATTAGCTGTGCTTGAATGTTCCTTTAGTAATTCATTTAACCTGATCTGCCGGTATGTCTGAAATGAAACAGGACAAAGTCATTTTTAGACCATTTTAAAATTAGAATCTAGCATGATTCAAAAAATTATAAGTAGACAAAAAGAAACCAAAATGAATTTTGGCGTCATAAAAATATCTGTTCACTATTTTAAAAAAATTGATAGTTTCCACTATCCACTTACAAATGTAACTTGAAGTAGATTTAATTTACACAACTGGTTTCTTCCATACCAAATTGCAGTTCTTGGTATTTATGTCTTAAGGATTTTAAAGAATCACATAAAAGATTAATGAAAAGGAAGCAGAAGAAAAGAATACCTTGGTCTTATAAAGTTCAAGCTCATTATCTGTTATCCGCCATGGTTCATCTTCTTTCATTTTATCTGCAATATCTTGTTCTTTATCATCTTCGTGAAGTCTGTATGGCTCAATCATTTCATCAAAAGCTACAATACTTAAAAAATAGAAAGGATACTTACAATTAACCTTATTTAAATTAAATAGGAGGAAGATCTTAAACACTAAATTATAACTTACAAATTTAGTGCTTCTCATCTATTATGCTCCCCTACATACCCAAACTATAACTATCACTTTGGCAATTTATTTAAAAAATAGCAATTTCTAGTCTCCCAAACTGATTAGAAATTTAGAACCATACTTACAACACAGGTTGAGCATCCCTAATCTGAAATCTGAAATGCTTCAAAATCTGGAACTTTCTAAGCACTGATATGCTGCTCAAAGTAAATGCTCATTGGAGCATTTTGAATTTCAGATTTCCAGATTAGGAATGCTGAACCAGTATGTATAATGCAAATATTCCAAAATCCAAAGAAATCTGAAATTCAAGCATTTGGGATAAGGGATACTCAACCTATAATAAAATTGCTATTTTAACTGCTAAAGCTGATCTCCCTGTATCTACTCGTGCTTCTATGCCCACCCCCCTCAACTTAAATAAATTTTATCAAAGTAGCCAAAATGCAAATTATGCTACTACTTTGCTCAATACACTCAAAGGCTTTCCCAGTTCTCAAATACCAATGAATAAAAGCAGTGCAAGAAAATACACTAGAACATTTTGAAGGGAGGAAAGGGCAGATACTAAAAATTTTAAAAGATACAGAATTAATTTCTAGATCCAAAGATCCTTACTAGAACAAAAGATAATAAAAGAACATGAATGACACTGTAATCCCCTATGAATATGAAAAATATTTTCCATATCAAATCTAGTATAAAGCACATGATATATACTGTTTTATAACAGAAGCAATCTCTCCCTGATTACAATCTCAAAAGGTATAAAAAATAAATTCTTTTTATCAGCTTCATCATTTATTCAACATTTATCTGAGAATAATTAAAATTATACCTGGTAAAATACAACTATAACAACCTCTGTATACCATTTTCAGGTAGAATATTCTAAGAGTCTGTGCTAGGAGAATTATGAATTCAATTATTGTAGGCAAATTCTTAGATTCTCCTACTTTAGCATAGAAACAAAACAGTGGAAAGTAATAGGTATTTGCAGTAGGAATTGAGTGGTTATAATGAATGTGGGCAGGGACAATGGAAAAACCATCAGAGGCATTAACAATTTTCAGAAATCACACATAAAGTAGTAATTGAAATCCTCTCTGAAAATTGAAAACACTTTAGACTTACTTTAATATCTGCTGTAGGCATGCCAACTATCAGTGCTAAATTTTTAAAAATTGATTTCACATGTAACTAACAGCAGGGAAAAAACCTCCAGGTACTTAGTTTAAGTTGAATCTGTGTCTGAATAGGCCATCTATAAAAGGATCAGAAATTTGTAACTTATACAATAACTTACTTTTCTTTCTTTGGTTTGGTATTGATATCTCCTAGGACCATAATATCTGAGAAGTCTATCCGGAACTTACTAAGCAAAGTAGCCATCCTACAACAAAAATGAATAGCATTGGGATATATGAAGGGCATATATAAGTAGTTTTATTCTATACTGGGCTGAATCTATATACCTGAAGAACATGGTTTATAGGAAAAGTCTATCAGGTGCTAAACAAGGTCCATCTGAATTAATTTACACCGTTCATTCACAAGTAGACTTCTGAATTCTCTGAGTAGAGACTACTGTTGCATTCTTTTACTTTCTCTGAATCTCTCCTTGGTATCCAACAGTGAGTAGGCAGAGAAAGACATTAAAAATGAAATCTGAATAACTAATGTTTTTTTAAGCTAATTTTAGTCAAATTATATCAGTAAGTATATGGATTTCAGTAAAAACTAGTAAGTGGATAATTATTTTTATATTATTATTCCATCCAAGAAGAATGCTTATCTCAAGACCCAAATATGACTTTGTGGGCCAAACTGAAGATATAGCTAATAGCAGATTAATTTCACAGCTTTTTGGGAGGGTGGGAGGTAAGGGAGGAACTGGATCAGGCATGGAAAAGGAACACCAATAAGCCTGATTTCTCAGTAAATATCCTTTTGGAAGCATAGTTGGCAATGAAACACTGGTGGCAACAACAGAAAAGTTGAAGTGCACATACATACACACAAGAAAAGCAATTAAAAAAACAGAATTTTGTTTTCAATAAAATGAGTTTTTAAAATTAAGATATATTAGAAAACAGATAAGCAACAGGTTGAACTATTAAATTCATTAGTACTTCTTGCATAATTCATTATTAGAAATGAATAAACGCCTACTTGAATTCTAGTATCTACCAACTAAGTTCTTACTGTACAATGTGCTAAACATTATAGGGCCCACAGAACTCAAATTTAAGAAAATATAATACAGGCCAGAATGTGAGGAGTGGTAGGTATCAAGTGTACTGTGATTTGGGAAGGAAACATAACAACTAGTCAAGGGGGCAAAGGGGAAAAAAAAATAGGGAAGGCATGAGGAAGAATTGAGCTGGGTTTTAATGAACGGAGTATTTAAACAGGTAACAGGAAAGGCAAGTGAAGAGCTAGTGAAGTGTAGGAGAGAGATGAGCGTAGGTAAAAGGCTGAATTCACAGCATGTTTAGGGGATGTGCAGAAGGGTAAGGCAGAGCATATTTGGGGGAATACAAGATAAGAATGGAAAGGGAACAGGAGGACAGATTGTCAAGGGTCTTACAGCAATTAGACTTTCTCTAGTAGGCAATGGAGAAGTTAAAGTATTTTGGGTAGAGGAATCATATGGATGAAACTGTGCTTTCCAAGCATGAAACTGGCAGTGATGTGTACAATATATGCAGGAATGTCAAAGACAAGACAAGAGTACTTGAAGTGCAGGAGAGAAGCACTGAAACCAGAACTAGAATTGTGGCAGTACAGACAGAAAGAAGGGGATGGATGACAATGACATCCTGCAATTTCTGTTATCTAGAAGCCCACAAAAATGCATCCCATATATGAATATGTAATTTTTGTGTACTTTATATTCCCTGATTAAAAGAAAAAAAGCTGCTTAACATTTTAATGCCACAAGTATTTAAGAAGGACCTTCTAAATGCCAGTATGTTAAAAAAATATTACATTTAAGTAAAATTAAATACCTACAACTTAAACATGAAGACTAAATTAAAGAGAATGAAGTTATATTTAACTAGAATTTTCAGCTTCAGTATAGAACAGAGGAACATGATTGACATTTTCTGGACTGTCTGATATTTATCCTATCAAATCTATACTGTGATAATGAAGTGCTACTAGATTAATGCCCTTCAATTTTAAAATGAACTTACGCTCTCCGGTCATGGTCTATTCTGTTTATTTTTCCACCAATGAATACTCTGATCTTACAGTCTTTCCATTTTTTCTTGGTAGTCAGAAGATAAGGTATCAATAAGGTCAAACCTGAATTATAAAAATGTAAAAAATGATTTACAAAATGCTAGTTTGTCATTCAAAAACTTTTAATTCAATTTAGTCTCTAAAAACATGTTTACTACAACTCAATATAAAACAAAATTCTTTCCGTCCTTCCTTGATAAGTCAGTCAAAAAAGCCATTTGGCAGGCTTAAGCAAGGAGGGAGGCCCAGTGGAGTCTGGGTCCATTTGAGGAAGGAAGCCAAATGGGACAGTGGACTGGCAGAGTTGGGAGACTACTCACATATAGGAGGATTGAGGAAACGAGTATATTCAATGACCCTGATGGGAGCCAGGTTTAACACGGAAATGAGACATATGAAAAAGGAGAAGCTAGACTGAAATTGGTATTTGATCTCTTATCTGTATCTACACACACACACACACAAACATATATATTTCCTAGCTCCGTCCTCTGAGTGGTTCAGGGAACAGTGACACTCTAGTAGCATATCTAATGCCCTGATCTTTATTTCTAAATACTATTCTCCACTAAAAGGAACCAGTGTTCCTTGAATAAAGGGTTGCTTCCATGGCTGGTGTAGGGAAACTACAAAACTACAAACTGAGCCTGTAACATCATCTCGTATCAGAAAGTAACTAAAAGAATGATTGGAAATGATATGTGGACACAGAAGTCTGCCTAAGGAAGATCCCATTGGCTAAACATGGGACAAATGGAACATCAAGATGAATAATGAGAGTAACAAATTATATCCCATTGAATAAAACAGGCATCAATGAGTCCATACTGATAGAAATAAAGAGAAAGTTCTTCCTTACAGTAATATGCCAACTAATAGACAAGGAAGAAATGACAAGATTGGAAAATTATCATTTGGCAACCACAACAATAACAACAATAAATCCAGGTAGAAACATTTATGGATGCTAAAGATAGCGGTAAAGGTAAAGTGATACATTTAAATAGTCTCAAAATAACTCCTCCCCTCCTCTACCACCCCCAATACCTATAATTATAAAGGTGGGGGAAAAGTAATTTTTCAGTGGATAAACCCGGTGAAAGCCATACTACTCAATGGTCAAAGTTAACTTCACCAATGATGGGACAAAACATCATGTCCCACCTAATGAGATGTAGACAGAAGACCACAGCATTACTTCTGTGATATTTCTGCCACAAATACATAATCTGAAACTAATTATGATAAAACAGCAAATAGCACTCCAAATTGAGTGACATTCTACAAAATGGTCTGTAATATTAAAAAAATGTTAAGGTCATGAAGCTCAAGGAAGTACAAAGCAACTTCCACATTGAAGGATACTGAAGAACCCTGACAACTAATTGCTGTGCCTGATTCTGAAATTAATCCTTTTCTTTGGGGAATGCTGGCAAAATGTGAATGGGGTCTATGGGCAAAGAGTGCATGCCATTTTTTATTACTATTCTCACAACTTAAGTAAATTTAAAATTATTAAAAATATATATTAACCGCCTTACCTCCATCATCAAAAAGCCACCAGACATCAATAGTATTCTTTCCTTGTTTTTTCTGAAACTGTGTACTAGCTTCAAGAAGCTTTTGGTCAGCTACATTTAAAGGCACAATAGGGCCTTTGGATTCTAAAGGATTAAGCAAAAAATAAGATGTAAGGGAAATGAATATTAAAGTCCTTCTTGTTGAACTTCCATTGTTTCCTAACTTTCGTATATTGGTATGTTTATAATACAGATAGTTGTATATGGTATCCATAAGTATTCAGTTGTTTATAATTTAAACATACTTTAAAAATGGCTACAGATAAATACCTCTTTACAATAGCTAAACTAATCCAAATCATCTTGCCTAATTTCTAACATTTTGAAGCATTCTGAATGAATGTGAATGTAAGAGAATCATAAATACCAACAAAAAAATAATACTCGGCTGCTAGATTTTGGGTTTTTTTGGGTTTTTTTTTGAAAAGCTGTTTTAGTCTCACTGGACAAATCGAGTTTATACCTGGTTCTGTGAAAATATTTCTTTTGTAATCTGGTATCTCAATAATGTAAAGCTCAAGGCTTTTTTTTAAAACAAAAAGTTGTTATCTGTAATATAAATGACAGAAGGAAGCTGAAGACATACTAACACAACCTTACAATTATCACAGTGAAAGCTTAGTCTAAGGAAAAACTCCCTTGTCTTTATCTCTCTTTTGTCCTCTCAATATGTGACACCCAATTCTAAAGCCATATAAATACCATATCTTTCTCTGAACCACAGAAAGATGGTGGGAATTTCTTGGAAGGGCACCCATCTGCAGGTAAGTCTAAAAGATAATATACCAAGGGAGTTCCCATTTATATTCCCAGGAACTTAAAAAAAAAAAAAATCAGCACTGGTACTGTGAGCAAGCAAATGACTATTATGAAACTCCTACACCAATATTTTAAAAGCAGAAATCCACAGGAGGAAATCTGATCACTTTTCCAGAATGTCATTCACTTTTCATGCTGCCATGGTATATGCAAACATGACAAATGATTTTGCACGATGAAATAATATGGCTACCAAACCACACTGCTCCATAACTCTCACCTCTATCTCCTTCTCATAAAATTCATGTACGTTGACATGACTGTGTATCTCCCAAACGCAGCACGACTGTGAGAAATATTGTAATTTTTGAAATGAAAAATATATTAGTATCAAAATTGAGGACTTGGCTGCTTACAACTGATGGTAAAGAATGCAAGTGACACTGTAAATAAACCTATTTCAGTGTCCCTACTTATCATCTAAACCATGCAGTTTAAATAAAAAAGAAAAATATTGACTTTCAGGGTTTGAATATTTCAGAAATGCTATGATGATTTAAAAGAATTTGTCTGTGATATTCACCTTTCCCCAAGAAGATTTAACTCTTTAGTTGGGTTAATGATAATTTTTCTAATCTGCATTTAATAGATAACTGTAATATCACCTCACCATGGAAAATAAAAACTAAGGTTAAAAAAAAGAAAAGAATAAGGTTGGAGTTAAAGAGTTAACAGTTATGAAAAAAGGGATTAAAATAAAATGATGAAAAATGCCTGCCTTTTTTCAACAGTGGTTGAGTTGGAGTCTTGCCATCCTCTTCCTCATCTAGATTATGTTTAAAAAACACAAAATATAAGTTAATTGCTTTTATATTAATAAAATAATGAAAACCTAAATAGAGCACATTTATAAACAAAACATAGTATGAAGCAACAGTCCATAAAAAAAAATCAAGACTGAAGATTAATACTTTCTGTACTGAGTGCTGAATATTTTAAGAAGCAAACATATTTTAGATCTCTACCCTACATGGCAACTAATTAACATACCTAAATTTTAATTCTGTAAAATTATCAAAAAAACTTCAGATTTTTTAAACTTTTAAACTTTCATATTTGAAATCAGTTGAAAAGATGTTGAACTATGGCTTATAGAGTAGAAATATGACATTAAAGAAACTGATGTTGCAGATAATACATAAATTTTAACCATGCTACTGCATCACTATGTAAATGACTGAACAGCAATTTTAGAACAATTAATGGATATTTGGTATTTGTAAAAAATTAATCACCATATCACCACTTGAAATATTAAGGAATTTGACCAGACAGAAGTCTTTTGCTTTATATGAAATGCCAGGTTATACATGAGTGATTTTTTTCCCAAATATATAAATTTATGTATGTATGTGTACATATATTCATCTATTTATATTTAAATATCTATAAATATTTTTCTGGAGTTAACAGTTTTCCTGATCTAATTTTTTTCTTAATATAAGCTTGTATTATTGTTTCAGGCATATAAAACTCTGGACTTGGACAGGAAAGAATATACTGCAATGGGCTCTGAAGTTAGACTCCAAGATTCTAATCTTACCTCTACCCCTTTTACTAGCTGTGTGAGCTTCAGCTAGTTACTGAATTCCTCACTTTTCTCATTTGTAGAAAGGGTGTTTAACAGTACCTACCTTAAGTAAGGTTGTCATATTGCAAGCATTAATGCACTGAGCCTGGCACAAAGTAAATATTCAAAGGGTGTTCTTTTTGTCCCCTTGCACATATCATATACTTCAATAATCAAGACAGATATAACCAAATACTATGACTATATAATAACTACACTAGAATGTTTCTAATTCTGTAGACTTTTTAAATTGTATAAACTTTTCTATAGTATCTATGCTAATTTTGAGAATTGGCTAAATAGAAAACAAACACAAAATAAAGCTAATGCTACTTCTGAATGCTAATTTCTTATGCCTATTATGGAAAAAGAACAAACTATCATATTTAATTTTATAGTATTAAATATTATTCTTATAAAGCAGATAATTAATAGTATCTGTCTTTGATGATTAAAAAAATTATAAATATAACTATGGACATTCTGTACTCATTTAAAAGAGCTCAGAAATGTCAAGGAAATTTTGACATTTAAAAATGATTTAAACTAAGTTAAGACATTCAGATTTTTACAATGAAAAGATGAGTAGAAATATACTGACCCAGTTTCTTCTTCCATAAAAATGATTTCATAAGATTGTGACACATATTAATAAGCTAATGTATGGATAACATCTACGTAATGTGTTTGTATAGAGTAGATGTTTGATAAGTATTAATTCTTCCCCTCCCATCACAACTTCACCTATTAATTCCTAACAGACTCTGTAGAGAAAGGATACAAGAAAAAAAGGGCAAAAAAAAAAAGTAAGAAAAAATGAAGGAATGTATACCATAAGTAGAAATAAATGCAGGACATGAGAAACTTTATCAGAATCAGTCTATAGAGTTTTGAGGCAAAACAGAAAAAAAGTTATAATCAAGCCAGCAAAGAACTGAAAGGGAAAACAGGTGTCAACTAAACTTTCAACTACTACTACTCTAAGTGAACAAGGTAAATAAGAAGGAAAGAAATAAAAAGCAATGTTAATGTGTCTAAATAATACAGAAGAGATAAATTACACAGAGACATGATTTGTCCAGGGTTATGAATTTCAGAAAAAGAATGGTAATTATTTTACAGGAATCAAAAGTATGATGGTTTGATGATTTACAGTGCAGATTTTTTTCTTGTGTGTCAGCTGGCAATAGGACAGATGGAGATACTAGACTGAACAGAGGTAGGAGAGTGAGGGTGGGAGAGTAAGATTTGGAAGTCATCCCTCTTTCCTTCTCATAAACACGACATACAGAACTGTGGATAAAATTATCTGAAAGTCTCATGAGATTTTTTAACTCTGAAATTACCATGTTCTTTCCAAATTCAGATTTAACCTATGCTTCAAATTAAACTGTTTTATTTAAAGCAAGTATAAATAAAAACACGCATTATCAGTAAGCAATTAATTGGCATGGTTTCTGTTCCACGATCTAATACCTTAAAATAGCTAGACGCTTTGCAGCCATTTTTGAAAGCCATAAATTTTACCTGACCAACCAGAAATGACCAGTGCAAGTTTTAGAACAGGTTACTTTATAAGACATATTAATAAAAATCATTTCCCTCCAAATTAAAATATTACCATTAATAAAACATTATTTGAATGAAAATTACCTTTATGTGTAACAGTTTTTTCACCAGGTGGTTTGGAAGTATCTAAATCTGATTTCTTACTATACTCCACACTTAGCACCACATCCTTGGTGCCAGGAGATTTCTCTTGTGATGACAATAATTCTTCTGGAGACATAAAAGTATTCAAAATAGTATCTAAATCATATTTTGACTGTTAAGGAAGGCATCATAGTTCAATAAGTAACATTTTTAAACAAAGTTTATTATGAAGTAGTAAGTTCATTACAAATGCTTTCCTATGTAAACAACTGTGGTAATCTATTTGAAATGACCATTCACTTACATATGTGAGCCATGACTAAACTGTCAGATACAGGTTGAGCATCCCTAATCCAAAAATCTGAAACTTTGTGAGCACCTACATGATGCTCAAAGGAAATGCCCTTGGGAGCATTTCACATTTTGGATTTCTCAATTAGGGATGTTCAATTGGTAAGTACTGTACAAATGCAAATATTCAAAAATCTAAAAAAATCCAAAATTCAAAATACTTTGGGTTCCAAGCATTTCAGATAAGGGATACTTAACCTGCATTTGAATTAGGAGCTGGGGAATCAGTAATAAGTAAAATTCGTGGAACAACAGAATCTGGTAGACAAAAGAATGATATGCAGCACGTGAATCAACTCTACCCTCAAAGTCAGTTATACATGTAAAAACTGCAGAATGTTACAAATGTTCATAAGCACGTAAGAAGATGACAGACAACGCTGGAAAATTCTACCCATGACTGCAAGTCCAAGACCAGGGCACAGAGTCTTTTCCTGAGCACATGGTACAGTTTCTTCATTTTTAAAGGATTTTCTTCATTTTCTGTTTTGGTCAGAGTTAGTAAATATTTAACTTCCATCATAAAAACATTTATCATAAAGACAAATATAATAAAAAATTGATAATATGTCCATAATCCTCATCTCGTATTTGTGTGAATGAAGAGAAACAAAAATAGAAACTATGTGAGCCTAGGTGCCAGCACTACACAAAGAGCTCATAGGCCTTATATCCTTTTTAATCTTAACAACAACCCTGTGAGATAACTACCTTTTAACAGATAAGGAAACTGAGGCTTGGAAGTCACCAAATTTTCCCAGGCTACAAGACCACTAAGAGAAAAAGTTGGGATTTTAAAAGCAGATCTGCCTGACTCCAATGCCTATGCCCTTAATTCCTATGCTAAGCTAAATTCCTATCTCAAAATCTTAATGATGAATAATAAAGCTTTTAAAAACATTTCATAATCATTACAAATACATGAAATACTTTTTAACAGTTTCAATCACACTCAAACCTCAGTAAATGATAGAACTATATAATTTACATGCCAAACTGTGATACTTTTGACAGTGAAAGGAACACTACTAATAATTACACAGAGTTAACAAGTACAAGTCAGGTACCCTAAACCTTAATCACTGATAGAACAAGAAAGAAATGAAATATATTTTGCCAGGCCTACTCCAGAATAAGAAAATGCATTTTCAGCAAGCCACACTTTTTTGTTACATGGACAAATACCTTAAAGTGTTTCATTCAAAGCTGTAGACTACCCTTGAAGTAGAAGGTGGGAAGATTAAAACAGTTTAAATATGTAAACAGAAGTTCATTATATGCCTCTTAGCTATTTAGGCTTAGCTAATTCTGATGATTGGTTCATTGATGGGGTAAAATGTCAGGTATATATATTCTCTTAAGCATATAATATTTTTTAAGTTACCAGGAAATCTTTAGAGAATATGGAAATTTCCATAGTTTTTATAACATTAGGAAAAACTATAATCATACCTTAATTAGGTTTTAACCTTCACTTGTAAAAACTGCTTTAAAAGTTACATACTATATTATTATCTACATAACATTCTTGACAAGACAAAATTGTATAGTAATGAAAAGGGATACAAAAAGAGTATGGCAGGGGCATAAAAGAGCACACGGAGGTCTTCATAGTGATAGCATAGTCCTGTATCTTGATTGTGGTGGTGGTTACACAAATCAACACATGATAAATGGCATAGAAGTAACACACACACACACACACGTAAAACTGGTGAAATCTGAATAAGGTCTGTGGATTGTTCCAATGCCAATTTGCTGGTTTAGATATAGTACTATAGACATGCAAGATGTTAACCACTGGTGGAAACTGGATGAAGAGTACACAGGACCTCTCTGTACTATTTTTTTGCAACTTCCTAGGAATCCATAAATATTTTTAAATAAAATTTTTAAAAAAATTATCAGGTCTTTTCTGAAGACAGGAAACTTTATGACAAAGTTTAGTTTCTCATTATTAATACAACTCTATGTACAAAGCATGACTTTTGTAAACATGAAAATACCTCATGATTTAGTAGTCATTTAAAAATTTTTCCTCAGTTTTACTTATCCCGTATTTTTAAAAATTTGGTCAATCTATAATCATAACTAATGTCTGCTTCTCTTAAGGTTATCATTTCAACTGAATTTTATTCTCCCCATTAATAATCACTAACCATCATCCAGGCTGGTACAAAGAGAAAACACAAACTTTGGTGGAGCCAAACAGATCTGATCTTAAAATGCCAAACAGTAAATCCATAATACAGAATAAATGGTAATTATTAAAATTAATGAAGAACTTGTCAGAATTATACAAAATTTTCTAAAAAAGTAATTTGTATTTTTTAAGTAAAAAACTTATTTCAAATAAGATTTACCTTGCCCTTGAAGATGAGATATATCCAGACCTTCTTTTAGGCGAATAACCACAACTCCATATTGTATGTCAAAGGCATCACTATTTAAAAAAAAAAAAAAAATTACAAAGTTTCTATGCTCTCCTCTATAAAATGAAGACAATAGTAGATGATCTCTAAAAGTACTTTCAGCTTTAAATGTCCGATTTTTAAAAAAGGCTTTGAAAATTACTTGGTGGGATATGTATAATGTTAGTCCAAATCCACACCATTCCCTTGTTCTGTAATACCCTTGAAAACTACTTTGTAGATCATTATAGTATTAATACTTTACCTATAGCAGCTGTCTAAAGCAGTAACAGTATTTTTATCCTCTAAGGTAAAATTATAGAAAAACAAACTCCAGTAATCCCACCATATTTATATTTAAGATTATACCCTTAAAGCAAAGAGAAATACATGAAGGCAAAGAAAATAGATTCTACTGAGAATGACAGCAGGTTGGAGAGTATGAAGAAATCATTTCTGAAAGGAGAGATGGCATTTTAACAGAACACTTAAATTTTTACAAAACTGGTTTAAAAAGTGGTACAAAGATTTTATATGCATCTGCAGATATATATATCCACATCTTTTAATTTTTTAAAACACAAATGGGAACATTTGTGTTTTAAATACATTAAAACCTGAAAGACGACTCTAAAACCAAACTCTGAAAACTTCAATAAGACCATAAATCTCCATTTTAGCCCCAATTTTTCTCAAATCTACTGAAAGAATTTTAAATTCCAAAACTTCAGATTGTTCTCCAAGAGTGACAACAGGCTTAACCTTTATTTTTAATTGTTATTTTTCATTATACAAGTAATCAATATTCACTGTAGAATATAAAAAAAATGATATATTAATATATAGCTACATATAATAAAAAGAAAACGCTAAAATCTAATAAAATGGTAAAATTACTACTCCTACTGACAAATGAAAGAATGTGTTTAGGGTATAACATGTAGTTATACAAGGTTTTTTGTTGTTTTTAAATCATGGAGAGACAATTTGGCTTCATTCTAACTAAGGTCAAAAGAGATTCACTAGAGAAAAAAAACAGCAGACATGTTAATTTTTCTCAAGCATATCTTGAAAGATGTAATTAATACTAGAGAAGAAATTACCTCAAGCATTTAAAAAAAACAGTAAACAAATCAATTGAATCAAAATCAATTTCCTTAAAGAAAAGCCAGGGAATATAGCTCCCCAAGTTTACTTTGGATTAAAACAGCTAAATGTTTTTGCTATAAGCTATAGAAATTGATTTGTGGTTTCCTACCTTACATACTGTTAATAAAAAGAGAATATATAAGCCTACCTCAACTGCACAAGGTATTTAGAATCACAACCAAAACATTAGGTGCCACAAGACAAAGAATGAGCAGTGTCATTGCTTTAAAACTGCTATTAATTTACATGGCTCTAAAAACCAGAAAGCAATATTTTGTCTATCCTTTAATTGTGGCATGACGTATGATACTTGGAGTAATACTTGACTTTCAGAGCAAACATTCACTTTAATCCCTACAAGGTCAAAGTCAGAAAGACCCCTTTCAGTGCTCCCATTATAAGCCACTATGACCAACAATGTGGCAGGCATAAAGAACGTGGAAATAATTATTTGGAAAAATGTCACTTTCTCTATTTTCTAAAATAATTAGTCCATCTTACTGGTCTTGAGTCTTGGGACAGAAAAAGCATAGTCCATGGGTTACGGGCTTTATGGTTCATGACCCACATTATTTAATATTTCTTTCCACTGTCTTTCCTTCCCTAATCCCCATACAGAGTACAGAATTAGAAGGCCACAGTGAGACTCTGCTTACAAAAAAGTAATAAACTCAAAATGAAACAGCAGTCACAACATACAACAAATCAGCAGAGCTTTAATTTTACTAAAAGCATTTAACAATTAGTTGGGAAATCTTGTTCATCATATATATTCCTCACCAGTATAAAGAAATCTTAAAAAAAAAATAGAATATGAGATCTGGTTACTTCCTCATGAAAACAAAACTATCATATGTGAGGGAGGCCAATAACTGTGTGGTTATATCTAAAAATAAAACAGGAATTCAAGTAAGGGAGATAACTCCAGTGAGTTAAAGGTAATCAGATAAAAATTCATAGAAAAATAGGACTTGAATCTTAATCTTAGGGCTACTTTAGAAATATGATTTAAAAAAAAAAAAAGGACAACTATTTGTATACAAAGAAACATTTCCTAAGAAGGAACAAACAGTTCTATTTCATCAGTGGTTACGACAAGTAAAAGACTATTCCCCAATTGAGTATGGCGTAGTGAGAGGGAATGCTTATTCTCAGTGTGAACAAGATAAACAGATTTGTTAGGCAAATGTTAATACTAGCATACTAAGAAAGATTAATAAGTAAATCTGGCAAAAACAAAAAAGTTTTATTCTTTTTATTAAATAACTCAGTTTAAAAAGGCATTTGTGGTAGATTACGTTAAACAGGTACACACAAAAATATCCACAAACAGAATAAAACCAGAAAGACAAAGTAACAAAAGAATAAAAAGAACGCACTAGACAACCCACAAAAGGGAAGTTATAGTGAAGTAAAACAAAGCTAAGATATATGATAAAGATTAGAAATACCATTGAAAAGTGAATCGTAAATCCAAAACTTAACACTCCCAAGGGAGTGGAAAAGTGAAACATCTAAGTACATTTAAATAAGAGAAATGCAAATCACTTTAAGAATGAACCAAATGATTAACTGTAAAATTTGTCTATGAGGGGAACAAGCAAGCCTAAACCTCTGGGGTTGATATCAGTGATGAAATGCCCTTCCCTCAGCATGAGACATGACTTTGAAGGTGATGGGTCTGATGACATTTGGGAACTCCGCTCAGCAACAGCTATGGGATAGGAAAACGCTTACTAACTTAAGTGGGACACCAGAGTATACATATGTATATATACACATGCATATGTACATACATATATGTATGTGCTTGTGTGAAGAGACATAGAAAGATCAATCAAAAATTTTGTTAATAGATCATCAATTTAAAACCCAAATACTTCATGTGCTTCTTTTTGTTCCTATGTTTCTATTAGAAGAGACTATATGAAAAAGTCTTCAAAAATTAGGGCAAGCTTCCAAAATTAACATTTTCTGAACCAACTAAATTACTGAATTAAAAAGATACTTTCTATTCTGTTAAATTCAAGTAAAATTAAATTTAAAATAGTTTCAAAAAAAAAGACACTTACTGAAATAAATTTATATACATATCCACATCCCTCATATCTGCTTGCAACCAATCTTTCTTAAATCCAAGGACCAGTGTGTTTGGTTTCATACGACCGAGACCAGCAGCCTAAAATAGAGAATAAATCCAACTTTAAAGATATACTATATTCAACAAAATGTCTTTTGAAGTGATAAAATTGTCCTCCAAACTGACAGTCTCTAAACATTATATACTCTTATAAGCAAAAATTTTTCAGCATCCCATACATGCATACTTATAAATTACATATATTAATTACATTGATTATATATTATTTATGATTAAACATATATAAATATAGAAGTTAAAAATGAAATACTTGAATAGTTCCAACTGCACATTTTTGTACTTCTATTAATGATCTACCAAAATTTGCATTTTTTACTAAGAGAAATATGATATAATATACTTAATCTACTCATAATGACACAGTGACATTTTCAGTTATATATTTTGATAACAGCCATTAAAACCTAAGAAGGAAAGGTCCAAATGGCTGCAATTCTGAATCACACCAATACTAAAATTTGAATTCTTTCTATCGATCATGCAAAAGTTTCTACTGAAATTTAGGTAGTTAATATCCTTCCTCAATTGTTCCACCAATCAATTTTTCTTGCAGCCTCATTATGATTTGCAATTCAATATGCTACAAACACAGTCTTTTTTCAATATCCATAGGGAATTGGTTCCAGGACACTCCCTCCCCCCAGGGTACCAAAATCTGCAGATGCTCAAGCAAATGATGTATAACCCATGCACATCCTCCCTTTTACTTTAAATCATCTCTATATTATTCCAAATACCTAATACAATGTAAATGTTATGTATATAGTTGTTATACTATTTATTTATAATGTAATGAATAATATTTATTCATATTATTTTTTATTGTTGTATTGTTATTTTTTATTTTATTTTCAAATAATTTCAACCCATGGTTGGTTGAATCCGTAGATGTGGAACCCTGGGATACAAAGGGCCAATGATATGCCCACAAGTCTAATGAATCATTTCTTTTGTAAGATTTTTAAACACACTGGAAAATTCAACTCCAAGATTGTGTGCAAACATAAATTTTTGGGGCTTTTTTCTTTTTTTTAGTGTTTTTGTTTTTACAACTTGTGCTGTGGTGTAAGATAAATAACAAAAACTTTTGCCATTTTAACTACTTTTAAGTGTACAATTCAGTGGTATTAATTACATTCACAATGTTGTACAATCAACATCACTATTTCCAAACCTTTTTCATCACCTCAAGTAGAAATTCTACAATCATTAAGTAATAACTACCCATGCCCTCCTCACTCCAGCCCCTGGTAATATCTAATCTATTTCTGTCTAAGAATTTGTCTATTTTAGGTATTCGGAGTGGAATCACAGTATGTGTCCTTTTGTGTTGTAGCAGAACTTCATTCCTTTCTATGGCTGAATAATATTTCATTTTATATATATATATATACACATTTTTTGTTTATCCATTCATTTGTTGATGGACATGAGTTATTTCTACCTTTTGGTTATTGCAAATAATGCTGCAATGAATATATTTTTATCCATCCCTTTTGTTGCTCATGTTTTTGGTGTCATATTTAAGAATCTGTTGCCAAGTCCATGGTCATGCTTTCTTCTAAGAGTATTATGGTTTTAGCTCTCATATTTATGTCGCTGATCTATTCTAAGTTAATTTTTACAGGGGTGGGAGGTCACACATAAGATTTTTTGTGACATACTTAAATCATTTTTTGCAAAAAATTAACTCAAATATTTACCAAGTGCTGACCATGTGCCACTGCCACTTTGGATTAGTTAGGGAACAATAGAAATATCCTCAACCCTGCAAAGCTCTTATTTATTTTCAAAATGTTCTATCCATACTCAAATTTTTTTCAAGAAATAAGATTTTATCCCACACTCAATATTAAAAACACCTTTGCCCTAAAGGGATAGATAAAAAAATATTCATTTTTTTAACCTATCTGCTAGGCAGTCACACAGAATATTTTTAGTTTTGGTGGAGAAGGGATAGGCATGTAAAACAAAACCAAAAAATCTCTTTAGGTTTGATAGCTTTTTAAAAAACTAAGCCACAAGATAACCAGTAACTTCTTGTTGTACTATCAACACAAAATATTGTCAGGCTCACTCTCATTCTCGTCACAAATTTGTTACAATCCTATTATAATAAAAACATTTTTATAAAATTAATAGTAACATCCTGTGTTACTCTGCACTTCTGCTTTCAACTTCATTACTGCAGTAACTTTCCCTTGAATGACCAAGTAAATAAACTTCACATGCATCACTCTCACCCCTAAATCCTTTGTAAATTCTAATCAAAGTAACTTGTTAGAGGTAATGCTTTCAGTCTCCACAGAACATTATGTTTATTAAGGAGTAATTTATTAGTGAAAATATATCTTCTCTGGAACATATTTCTTCAGTGATTGACAGAAAATCAGTTCTTCATGGATTCCATAATTAAACCAATTTAGCAAAATGCAATCACCTGAAGTTTATTACAAACATCACTAGTTTCAATTCAAACATCCCATCCTGTCATTCCTACAAATCTTTACCAATATTTTCTGTGTATCTCGAACCAGAAATCTGCTGACAAGAAATGGATTTGGTTTGTTAACATAATTTTCTGTATATCATTACACCATTTTTACTGCAATAGGAAGAACAACTGTTGTCCCAATGGCATGTGGCTATTTATTTTTATCTTTCACTATTAAGTAAAAACATTTCCAAACATTATGGTTGTCTACATAAAACGAGGTAAGTACTGGCATGAGATTTGTATTACTTTAAAAATCACTAAAAAATTGTAAAGTTTTAGCTACATGCCTCATGGCATAATATACACTTAGATCGAGGCTATAGAACATGAACATAAATTTGTCTTTCAAATATTTTTATTACTAATTTTAAATTCTTTTGGTCTACTTATTTTACAACAATTTTTTTTTAAAGTCAGTGTTTACTTCAACATGTGGCTGATGAACAAGAGAAAAGGTGTCAGGAACATTCAGGAGGATAATTCTAAACTATTTTTCTCCAAGAAAAAAGGTAGAGTTATGTCTACACTGAGATCTTAAATGAGATTCACTTAATTTAAAGGACCATCATGATATAATCTGGAATTTTCAGTAAAAACAACATGATTTTACTATTTAAAATGAAGGTTTAAAATTGGGTTGACAATCAGGTGGCTATTGCCTTAAAAAAACAAAAAAAGGAAAAGGAAAATCAAAACATACAAAATAAAGAAGTTAGCAGTGCTAATGTCTCGCTTGCCAAAGTTACAACACTGTGATTTAGACTACAGAAACCCTCTAGGGCAGTGGTTCTCAAAGTGCAGTCCCTGGATTGGACCAGCAATAGCAGCATCACCTGGAACTCTGTCAGAAATGCAGATTCTAGGGCCTTACCCCAGACCTACTGACTCATTCTGGGGTGGAGCCTAGCAATCTGTTTTAGCAAGTTACCAGGTGATTCTGATGCATGCTGAAGTTTGAGAACCACTGCTCTAAGGAAGCATTTTCCTTCATTTCCTTCCTAAAATTTATTGCACACATAAAGCAGTTATCAAAATATTCCTATAAATTCTACAAAAGCAAGCAAGATTTACCCACTAGAAACAACCTTATGACCAGGAGTAACATTCTACCTGAAATATTTAAATATTTCACATGAAAAAGGAATAAAGAATAAACTAATAAACATAGATGTACCTACCAATCAGCTAAGAAAATAAACATAAGAAACACACATGAAGCACCCTGTGTAACCTCATGCCCTCTTTGCATTTTTACAATGTATTTATTCTATTATTTAGGGATACATACATATAAAATTTTAACTTGCATATTTTGAAAACTCTGTATCTTCATATTGTTCATATACTTCTTTTAACTTGCTATTTTTCCTTAACACTGTTTTTGAGGTTCATCCATGTCGATATGTATAGTTCCTTTTCACCACTGTATAGAATTCTACTGTATGATTGTACAGTTTTCAGTTCTGTGATTGATGGTTGTTGAAGTTACTTCCAATTCTTTTCACTATTACAAATGACGCTGTTATGAAGTTTCATACAGCCTTCACACATGCAAAAGTTTCTTTCAAGTATATACCTCAGGATGGAATGTCCTAGAATATTCACTCCAAATTTGCAGGATATTGCCAGGTTGCTGTCCAAAGTGATTGTCCAATCTATATTACAACAGCAGTTCAAAGATTTCCAATTGTTCTACACCATTTCTACTACTTTGTATTGGCAGACTTAATTTTTGGTCTAATGGATACAGAATAAAACTGTACTGTGGTTTTAATTTTTATTTCTGTCACTTAGTTTTCCTCTCTGTTCATATCTTTCACTTTTTTTAACTTTTAATTATAGTACTTCTTTATATTCTTTTGCTGTGTACCTGTCAGGATTATTATCTTCCATTGGTCTGTGGATTCCTTGTTTTCATGTTTTCTTTATAAGTTCAAAGTTTTAAACTTTAAACTAAAAAATTATTGATCTCTTATTCACAGCTCAACCTTTTGTGTTTCTCATTCTTCCCTAGCTTGAGGTCATAAAATTATTTTATATTTTCTTCTAAAATTTTTAAAACTTTGCCTTTAAATTGAGGTCTTTAACCTATCCGGAAATGAGTTTTATATGGTCTTTGTAAGCATCTATTTTATTGCTAGATCATGTGGATAATCAATTGTTCCAGCCCATTCTTTTAATGCCATTTCTGTCATGTTAAATTTCCTATATGAGTGGCTCTACTTCTGTTTTGTTACATTCATCTAATTGTCTATAGCTACGTCAGTATCACAATGGCTTAATTACTATAGTTTTACGAACAGCCTTTATATCCTGCAAAGCAAGCCTACCCTCATCTCTTATTCTTCCTGAAGATTGCCTTGGCTATTTTTAACCCTGTGCTTACCAAGTTCTAAGAAATATACAACAGAAAGGGCTCAGAGGACAATACTCTGAGCCTTCCACCTATCTTAACAAGGTAGCTCCACAATTTTGCTACTAACATAGAACAGCACAAACTCTCTATAGTCCTTTTAGTTCTAAATTACACAAATCTTAGTAGTTTCCTTTAATAAAGATATTTTAAAAGATTTACCATTTGTATCAATATGAAGAAATCTAGAATGAAAACATTTCTAAAAACTTATCCAAAACTAAAATGTAGGCACCTGAACAGCATAATAAATTTACCTGCATCAAGTACTGTGCACCTTCTCTCAAGTCATCTGCATGTACTGGAGCATAAAATGCCTTCATTTTGTTTTTAATAAGCCATCTCTGATATTTGGTTTGATCAATGGACATCTCTTTCATGGCTTGCCTTCGAGGGCCCTTTAAATAAAAATATTAATAACATCTTTAATTGAAAAGTAATCTATTTCATTTATAAAAACCATCCTGTTATACTGGCTTGAAACAGGTATCTAAATTTGGGACTGGGAGAAGTATAACAATAGCATTTTGTTTTCATGAAGTGAAGTTAATTTCTGATACTTAAGGTTACAAAAAAGTAGAGTTGATGAAACAGTTAAGGCACAGGAGTGCCAGTAGAAGGGAGAAAAGAAGAAACACGGACTTAAAAATAAATCAGAAGTTTCAATCCTAAGTAAATGAGAGAAGTTAGAAATTATTGAAAATGGAGAGCAAAATAATAGCCTTATATTTTTTTACAGAAACTTTCTTACTTTTTTTTGTTTCTTCCAAATGTCTGAGTTATTAATTCTCACTAACTTAAGAATATTATTGAAAATCAAAGTGAGCTATATATTAACACATTTTCTTCTTCATACTTCTGTTAAAAGATTGAATAGCAGAAGAGCTTTGATAACTCGCAATTCTATTTTGATCCTTGCAAGCAACAAGGATTTTTGTGTAAAATGTGTTATACACAAATATATAAAGCAAAAATCTAAAAGTATGTTTAAGAGTACATACCATAAACATGAATGAGTAAAGGAAAAATACAATTTATCTTTCCTAGTAGGGAAACTGCCTCATTTGTAATGTCTTGTGCTCAAGCCTTGATTTGAACTGATCAGCCTAGAGACAGACCGGAAAACTCCAGAGGTCCTAAGTGGGGTCTGTGTCTCAATGTATCTTTCCAATACACACACACACACACACACACACACACACATGCGCGTGCGCGCGCACATAAGCACGGCCTTGACTTTGCCACTACACAAGTAGAAGAGCAACTTTAGCAGGGGTTGGGACATGGGACATACAGAACACATTTCTAGCACCAAAATAAGAGCTTGGGAGAGAAGCTGATCTGAAGAATAAATACTCCAATTTCTTATGCAGAACAGATAAGCCATCATCCAATCTATTCTCAATAGCCATGATGCCAAAAAACCAAAAACTACTTTGGATGAAAGTTTGCCAGTATTTTTAACAATTTTCTTATTCCTGGTTAAAACAAAAATGAATGGGCAATTAAAGCGTTTGAACTTAGAAATTCAGCATTTACTTTGCTCTTCTTACACACCAGAGATGTAACTTCCCATGCAAGATATTTGCCATGATTTCCCCATCTCCTCTAATCCCTATTTTTTTCTGGTAAATAAATGTTCCCAAGTGTTCTTAGGACTTTATGAAATATATCAATAATAAAAACAATATACTGAATTTCATTTTGATTCCTTAGTTATTAAGAAGATATTTTTCTTGGCCAAACTGCTCTATAAGGACATAATTTGCTAAAATCTACTCACAATGAATAAGAAAACAATTAGAGTTCAAACCGCCAAAATCTTTTTTAAAATGCTACTGAGATCATTTAGAGGCAAAATATTTTGAAGAAAATGACCTACAAAAAAACACCCAACAGATTTGTCAAATTATTTCCAATCTAGAAAGTCCCACAAATAACAGATTATATACAGAGTGAAAAATATTTCCATATAGAAAACAAAATTGATACTTACCATATGTACATGGCCACAGATCATCAAACCAACATTTTTTGTGAAATCATGAACAAGATGAAGTAAAGCTGGCCGTGAGTTTGGAGCACCTGTCATAACAAGACACTGTGGCCTAATTTAAGATGAAAAAGATAAAATTAGGGAAGTTTGTGTTTGGGGCAAGAAGAACATGATTTTACATTGTTTCTCTAAGAAACACACAATTTTCCTTTCTTTCACACAATTGTCCTTAAGACACAGGCCACAGGATTCTCATAGGAGATGACTTTTAACCAGGCTTTCTTGGTACATAAGAAACAGAGAAACAAAACCTTCTTGGAACAAACATCATGTCAAATGTCCCTCTAATATAATGGGTAATATTATACATCAAGATTCTGGTAGGTATTATAAAAGAAATTATGTTAGTTAAAAAAATATATATATAACAACTTTTCATCTTCTAAAGGTAATAAATATTTCAGTTGTTTCACAGAGCTTGCCAAACTTCCTGAGAACACAGCCTTGCCTTTGTGTACAAGACAGGTTAGTTTCCTTCTTAGCTTGATCACATGATAATTATTAATACTTCTACTTCATGATATCAGCCCTCTCTAATCTAGCTTAAATTTAATGACTATTGTCACACAAATAAAATCACCTATGGTGAAGAAAAGATTTCTATTTGAACTAAGTTTTAATTCTAATTAATAATGGTGAAATCCAAAATTGAATTCAATTGCCTTTGCAAATGCTAGACAGTGGCATGACTTTTATATACTTGTTAATGCTTGATTTTCACTAATTAGAAATGGAAATCAATCTTGTTTAATGAAAAATTATTCAGGCATCCATTTTATAGGTCCAAACATTTTTAAATTCTTTAAAACAAGAATTTATATAATCAAAGCAAACTTTAACAGAAAGCCAATAGCAGACGAAAATTTCTAACTAACTTTTAGGGTAGTTTCTAAAATAAGCATGAAAACCTGAATAAAGACCTTAAAAAAATAATAACTTAGAATTGCAAACTAGCCGATCAACCAGTTCTGTTTGGGAGAGTTACTTTGGGGCAATCAAACACGAAATCATATCCTGTGGCCCAGACTGCTAAATGTCTCCTTCTCTGAGCTTTAGCAAGTTACATGGCTCCCTCAGCCAGAAAGTACATTTCCTAGCCTTCCCAGGATCTAAGTGTGGCCCTATGACTAACTTATAGTCCACAAGATGTTCCTATATCCATGTCACGTCCTTTAAAAAGGAAGATGCTCTCCCTCTACACCTTCTTTCCCTTTCCTGTAAGCTAGACCATGATGTGGTGATGACTCTGACCACTTGAACAAAAATACCTCCTAGGTATAAGGAATATGGGTCCTAAATGACCAAATGCAGCAAATCTGCCTACGTATCAAGAATTATCCATCCACTTCTGGACTATCCTATGGCACCGACATCTTTCTTGTTTGAGCCACTGTATTTTTTGGTCTTTTTGTTATGGTAGTTTAACCTATACCCTAACTAATGTAAGCTATTACTTCGGAAAATTAACTTGTAGTCCCTACCTTTATTAAATAGTAAACCAAAAAAGCATAATTTATTTTTTGTTTGTTTTAGAGATGGGGTCTCGTTCTGTCACCCAGGGTAGAGCACAGTGACGTCATAATAGCTCATTGCAACCTCAAACTCCTGGGCTCAAGCAATCCTCCTGCCTTAGCCTCCTGAGTAGCTAGGACTACAGGCATGCACCTGTAACATGAAAAATATAACAACTTTTCATCTTCTAAAGGTAATAAATATTTCAGTTTCACCATCATGCCTGGCTAATTTTTTTCTTTTTTTAATTTTTTGTAGAGACAGGGTCTCGCTATGTTGCTCAGGCTGGTCTTGAACTCCAGCAATCTTCCCTCCTTGGCCTCCCAAAGTGCTAGGATTACAGATGTGAGCCATGCGCCCAGCCCAAAAAAGCATAATTTGGTACAGTTTTATCATACCAAAAATGGTATAGTACAAAATCTATTAGGGATGACTTTAATAACCATAGCAGAGTACACATTTGCTTGATTTTAACTACTTCCCCCAAAATATCTATGGTATAAAGAGATTTTTTTAAAGTCACAAACCACAAAAATATAGAGAACAGGACAGGACACAATAGCATTGAAATATAGAAAGCTAGAAAGGAAGTAAATGGAAGAACAGTAAAGGATTTGACAAATCAGGAAAAAGTTAAATCCTAAATAAGCATGGGAAAGCTGTGAAGGTACCTGATTTTATACCTGAAAATCACCAAAATGCCTAGGAATCAGTAGCAGTAGGTGTCTCTGGAAGAGACAGAGACAGTGTGTTGAGAAAACTAAAATAAGGAGGACTGGTTTAAAGTTCACATAAGCAGCAACAGACCCAAATCATTTCCATCACTATTATGGGCAACTGTCCCTGTCCCTCCACTGCACTATTAAGCTGGGGCTTATTTGCTAGAGAGGGCCTCTGGTCAGGGAGACACCAGCAACAGCTAAGGGCAGAAATAAGCTATTTTAAATAGGAGAGTTAGGAAAAACACTTTAATACTAAACCCTGAAACCTTCAAGCTCCTTCCCCACTTGGCTCCCAGAACTAAGGTAGCAAGGACTTTACCTACAAACAGAAGATTAAAAGATTCTTTTCTGGGAAATATGATCAGATCAAAAAGAAAGCTTTTAGAATAAATTTTTCAAGGAACCAGCAAAGCCACATTAGGACTTCAACTGACAAGCGCCACTCACCAATGAAGAGCTTCCCTTACCAAGGATTATAGATACTTCGTTTCAGACAAGGCTAAATCCAAGAACCCAAATTAAAGAAACAGGAAACAGTGAGAAAGAAACTTCAAGGAAATAGAAACTACAGGTGAAGAGTACAAAATCTTTTGGCATGTTTGGTGAAGACTAAGATAGTGATAAATTTAAAGTTAAATAAAAAATTATCAGTTCCAGGGAAAACAAAAAAGCTATGCAGCAAAGAAAAAACAATCATAATTTACTACATGGATCAGCTGTATGGCCTGTTTAAAAAGTCATAAAAATATAAATACCAAATATGATCCAATCAAAATCATGACATAAAAATATACTGGGAAGGGGGGTAAAGGGAAAAGGGAAGGATGCACACATGTGGTGGGCACAGGTAGATAAAGACATCAGTGGATAATGCCTAAAATTAAAAATCAAAAAGTACAGTAGTTCCCCTTATCTGCAGTTTTGCTTTCCACAGTTTTGATAGGTAAAAAATTCCAGAAATAAACAATTCATAAGTTTTAAATTGTGCACCATCCTGAGCCATATGATTAAATCTCTTGGCATCTCGCGCCATCCAGTCTGGGACATGAATCCTCCCCTTGTCTAGCGTACTCACGCTGTCTATACTCTCCATCTCTTAATCACTTAGTAGCCATCTCCCTTATCAGATTCACTGTCTTGGTATCACAAGGCTTGTGTTCAAGTTACCCTTATTTTACTTCATAATGGCCCCAAAGCCCAATAGTAATGATGCTGGCAATTTGGATATGCCAAAAGAGAAGCCATAAAGTGCTTTCCATGTTTAAGTGAAAAAGTGAAAGTTCTCAATAAGGGAAGAAAAAATATTCTGAGGTTGCTAAGATCTATAATAAGAACAAATCTTCTACCTGTGAAATTGTGAAGGAAAAAGAAATTCATGTTAGTTTCGCTATCATACTTCAAACTGCAGAAGCATAGCCACAGTATGTAAGTGCTTAGTTAAGATGGAAAAGGCATCAAATTTGTGGGTGGACATGAACAGAAATGTGCTCTGACTGAGGGCAGTCAGGTTCGGTACCATCCAGGAGTTCCAAGATGTACAGTGAACATACTGCCTGCAGATAAAGGGAGGCTGGGGGGTTGCTGCTGTACAGCAAGACAAGCACAGTGTCTATGAAGTAAATACTAAACAACTCAGCTGACAGCTGAAAGTGGTTACCTGTGGTGTGAGAAAGATGGGATACGAGAGATGGGGCAACTACTGATTTTCGTGACAAATCTCGTAAGACTTGTTTTTCCTCTTTAAACTATATTTATATATAATTCCGATAAAAATTAAAAAGCCAAATTGGACTAAAATGTTTCTTTAAAAAATGTTCCCATTACTATAACAAGCCAAAGCAACAGGTTTTTTTTTGATGGCAAATTAACTTTGACTCTTGGTCATTCCCTCAGTTCTGGGATACAATTTTTACATAAAAGAATGGTTTTTGTTTTTCTGTCATCCTTGGCATCAACTATCAAAAATATGCTGAAATTAAAAGTTCTCCTCCCAGGGCTCTCATTCCATTTTCTTTTCTCCATTTTCTCCTACCCCAAAGCAGAAGATCTGTGGTCTCTGGGAACTTTTCATTTTAGAAAAAAGGAGTGGAGGCAGGGGTGGCCCAAAAGAGTAACAAACAATACACGAAGACTTTTCTTACTGGGAGAGGTTTGGTAGAGAAATTCTTTCCACTCCTCAGGGTTTCTTTAAAAACTATTATTTTCTCTTTTGGTTTATTGACAAACATGGAAAAGATTTGTGTTTACCAGGCAGAAGCCAATGAGGGGTGATTACTGATGAGAAAAGAAAGTTTATATTGATGACTGATAAACTATTGTAAAGATAAAATATACTTAAAGTCATTTATTGAGGAAAATAGTAATAAATGTTCTTTATTGTAAGGCATTGATTCTTTATTACTGTAACTGGCCTTCCAGTTAGTCAACGATGAGAAAGAAGGAACTAACATGGAAATATTTAGTATTTTAGTAAAATTACAAAATAAGGTATGCCAAAAATCTTTATGAATTTCATACTCAGTAGTTGCACAGTAGTTATATAACTTTAATGGCCACGGAGGGAAAAAACTTTCACTTGATGATACTCATCACTTAAAAGTCTGCAAATGAGAGACCTCCAAAACTTTCATAACATTTTTCTAAGGCAAATGATAGTTTTTCTCCTTGTACAATTTTGGTTTTGGATAATTAAATTGCCCACGTTCAACTAAAACAAAAAACAATATTCTACGCTTTTAGCGAACTTTTTATGGAGTATCAGTATATGAAAAAATCGCTGAACAATAATTTAAGAACTGACTGGCCAGCTAAGAGCAAATGTGTCCATGTTACCTTCCTTATTACTTACCTAAAGTTTTTCACATGGTCTTCCACTCCAGAAAGACGAATCGAATGCTGCAGTGCATTCAGGTAAGTCAGGGCTTGTGTAGAGGATCCCCAGTTCACATCTGTGGGAAGACAGTGTTCATGCAGCGAAACACCAATAACAACAACCAATCTGAGACACAGACAATTAAAACATGTTTTCATATTTAAAAAGTCAATTGCTAAAATAAACTATTGTACTTGTAACTTTCAAGAGTTCAAATATATAGCATAACATTAAGACTATGACAATGTGAACTATAGTTCATTTAAAGAAAAAGTAAAATTTAGAAAAGACTGAGATGATACTGCTGCAGACATGCTATGCATACAACTCAAGAGTCTTTTACAAATAAAGTAAATATTTTAAAATTGTTTATATAGCCAAAAGCCTAACGGGAAAGGAACAGCTAGCTCTCTAATTGTTAAGAAGTACTATTTATAATACTTAACTATTTAGGTTATTTGAACAGGAAAATTTTATTTCTTATTGAATAAGCAACTTGGACATCAAATGATTTTGGACATTTGTTAATTTATGGACAATAGGTATATTAGAAAAATAATTGCTTCTAAATTGGTTTGTCCATTTCATCTCTAGAGCCACCAGTCTAATCCAAAATCTCATCATTTCATACCTGGATTACAAAATGTTTCCTCACTGTTTGAAACTACTATATTGCAACTACTCTTGTAATCTCTTCTTATCTATTCTATTGGGCCCAAACTTTTCAGATCTTTACTGTCAGATCTTTCTTCTGTGTTACATGTTACAATACTGAATACTGGACCAATCCTAATATACTTTAGCATCATTTTACATAGAGATACACCGAGTTATTATCAATACGACACATCGTAGGTAATCATTAATTATTCCCAGTTAAAACGTGCTTGTCCAATTTGCCCTGCTGCACAGTAATCTAATGGGAAAGATACTATGTCTTCTAGTATTTTGTGAATTCCATAGTACTTACTACAGTTCTAAGACCACAGTAGGTTACATGTATGCTTATTAGGCTATAGTTACTACAATCTGAAACCTTCAGAAGAATCACTTTAAAATATATTGAGTGCAACAGAAGGTTCATTATACAAATTTATTATTTTTCTACAAATAGGATTAAATTTAATTTATAGGTAAGAATGGAATTCCATACGAATAAAAAGTCTTTTAGTAATTGTTTCATTAAAACTGTATATGTTTGAAAAAGAACAAAAAACTACATGTGTTCAGAAATAAAGTATTTTAGGCTGTACACGAAGTAGCTTTCAAATATACAATCTTACACTTAAATATGAAAAGTAACAAAAACTTCTAGTTGTTTTCTAGCTTGAAACACTAAACAGAAAAGGCTACTGACCTGGTTTTTTGTAGGTAACATAAATATACAGCCCAAGGACTATCACATATGTTAGCAACGCAGCCCACCAGTTAATGACAAACATCACTATGCAACAAAGAATTGCTCCAATAAGTGATATCCACATGTTGTAGTATTTGAATGCAGGACGCCATCCTAACAATAACAAATAAATGGGTAAATAAAAGTCATTCAGATATCTCATCTGCTTTATACAATGGTACATATGTATTCATAAAATAACTTTATGTCTGCCACACTGAGAGGGCTTTAAGTATTAAGTATAAGGCCAAAATCTAATAGTAAAGTCAAAGATTGTTACTGTCACAATTGAATTTGATGATTCTTGATGGCCATGGAGAGGGCACATCTATTTACTTTCACATTACTGTATCTTACTAGTTCTGTATTCAATAAACTCTTTACAAAAAAAAAAGTCAATCAACCTATCCTAGTGAATGCTAAAAACTACAGAAGGTTTAAAAAAGAAGAAAGGTTGCAAATTGATTCCTTAGTAGTATGGTTTTATTTTCTGGTTTTTACCATAAGATATATCCATATTCTAATAAATACATAAAACATTTCAAACAAAATGTTCATGAAAATCATTAAAAATTTACTAACTTGCTAGAAAAACTAAGAGTTAACTATAGAAACATATACCTTCCCATTTAGTGATGTATTTATGAATTAAGCTCACTCTAACATATACTGAAGACCATGTTTTTAAATTTTCATTGATAGGTAGTTCCATAGCCAAAAGTATTTTTAAAAAATCACTGGAATAAAATTTATATTTTCATTACCTATAGGTTACAATGTACGCTACTCGGGTGATGGGTACACCAAAGCCCAGACTCCACCACTATACAATATATACATGTAACGAAATTCAACTTGTACCTCTAAATCTATTAAAATTTAAAAAAATTTAAAACTAAAATAAAATGAAAAAGTGATGAAACATCAGCAATTTCATATGGATCAATCTAATAAGCCAAAATTATCACCCACAAATTATTTTTTAGAATATAGCAGGTAATCAGTACACATTTACTGAATAAGTTTATTTAAAGTTGAATAGACCCCCAAGTAACTCATAAGTATAATAAAAAGTTCCTTTGTAGAACTCATCCAGTTAACACTAAATCTCTAGTAGTATATTAAAAAAAATTTTTTAAGCAAAAACTGAAAGTGTTTGTATCCAAAGTTCCCATACTTTATCTTTCCTGTTCTGAGAGACTTTTAGATGCTTAAAATGAACAATGCTTTATGTTCCTTCAGTTCCTTCCCTAATTTCCAACTGTTGTCATGGTTTATAACAAAGGCCTTATATACTTTTTCAGTTGACAGAGACCTCTTATGTTAGAATTAATTCTGCAGAACTTATTGTGTTAAAAACATTTTGGGACAGGTTAATTATTATATAATAATAATGTTATTCAAACTGAAACAGAAATCTGAGAAACAGTAAAAAACAGTTTAAAAAAACAGTAAAATAATTCTTTCACAGTTTTAGAATTAGAGATTAATGGTATCTTAAATTCTCTGAAGACAAGAAATGATATTAGCAGTGAACTTCATGATAAAGAGATTTTTGAAGACTCAATTTAATTTAACTGTAAAGGCAGACTTAGCATTAATTAGCTAATCCCACATATAGCACCTCTTAAAATGTTTCAAAAGTTTTATTTTCTCTGAAATCAGAAACATTAATACGTTTACAAAACTTTTAAAAAATGTAAAATCACCTGGAGATTTTGCAAGTGATGCATGGAATACTGAAAAATTGATCAATGCATATGATGCAAGGAAGAAGTTAGAGATAATTGGAGCAATAACATTCAGTTCAGCTGCAAAAGAAAGGTGAGGCAGGTTTATTGACATATTAGACATTTTTTTTAACCTTTTAAAATTATGAAATATTTCAAACCTTTAGATAATAGCATAATGAACACCCCCTATATCCACCATCCAGACTTAATATTTACATTTTGCCAAATATGCTTCTTATATTTTATTTTTCAAAAATTAAACCTTATGTATACCACTGAAATTTCCTTTATATCTCACTATGCCAAATTTGGTATGTTCTGTGCAATCATATTACACAGTTTTACTATACATATATAGTCTATATGCATTATACAGTGCTGTTTTGATGTTTTAAAAGTCACATAAATCATCTACTATATGTATCATTCTGCAGTTTGATCTTTTACATTTATTATATTTGAAATTCATCACACTGATATATGAAAACAAAATTTATTCTTTTTTTTTTTTTTTTACTGTTGCATATTCTTCTGCAGTTTCATTCTTCTGTTGATTAAGGTTGTTTCCATTTTCCACTATTATAATTAATGATATTAGAAACATTCTTGATATGGCTTTTTGGACATATGTGTAAGTTTCCCTAGAGAACATACCTAGAAAAAGAAGTGCTAGATCATAGGAAACTTTACTAGACATTGTCAACTTGTTCTCCCAAAGTAGGTACACCAAATACACATTTCCCAGCATCACATGAGAGTTAGTTTCCACACAGCCCCGCAACACTTAGTGGTATCAGCAGCCTTTTAATGTCACCTAATCTCAGGGCTTAGACAAAATTCTTTAAAACTAGAAAGTCCAGTGTCTTCTTTAGCAGTGGAACACCCACTGGAACTCACTTGTGATCAGAGGCAAAAGTGCCAAAAATAGATCACCGAAAGCACTACCTTCATAGGGAATACTGGAATCCTTTTCCTTATGCTATTATCATATTTGTTTTAGGGACAAGAACCTAGGAGTTCCCTTTAGCTTTAATGGGAACTTAGTGATGGCAATAATTTTAGCAAATATATATTGAGCGCTATTATCTGCAGTACTTTTTTTCTTTCATTTGACTAGAAAGAAACTTAGTATACCAAGCAAAGTAACATTTTGTTAATAATAATTCACTGTTTAGAGCTAATATTATATATGCACCAAAATCTACATTAACGCATCATTTATATAACTGACCAATTAAGATGAATCCAAGTGCAATTAAGAATGTTAAGATGTAGCCACGAAGAGGTTCATTATTTTTCCCATAACCTTTAGCAAACATCTGGAAAGCTGGGTAGATGTTGTCCTTACATAGAGCCTAATGAAAAAATATAAACATTAAAATGAGATGTATTAAAATTAAACATACAGATTTGCTTATAGTTATAATAGGTTAGTCAGGAATGGAACTCAAGTTTGTAATTCCTGGTCCTCTTTCTTTCCTGTCTCATACTATTAATACTTCACCTACAAACTGTAAAGGAGATTCAAATATTTCCAACATCAGAAGGGTAGCCGGTTTAGAATACTGCTTAAGTTTTTACCTGCCTTATCCAATTCCCATATTGAAATTCTTTTATTTATGAAGAAGAAATCAGAGAAGTAGACATACAAATAAAAAAATGTTGAAAGTTTGGTAAATATGACATAGGTATGACTTACTTTAAGAAAACCAAGTCCAAATCTTAAAGCAGATAAAAGTCCTAATTATAAAACTTAATCACTTTTCTTAAAACATTATTGAACACTGTTTCAAGAAATATGTTCTACAGCTTTACTGTACTCACTGGCTATAAATATAACATTAAGAACAAGGCTGTAGAATCAACATTCCATTTCTTTCATTTAGTAATAAAAAGTATTTCCTATCAGTATCAGCTGTTTGTTTGATGCTCATTAAAGGGAGATAATGTCTCTTCTATTCAACGTGCAACACAAATTAGGCATTCAAATATTTGTAAAATAAAATATTTAGGTTGACAACATGCTGACTGGGGCAAAGACAGTTTACTACTTCTAATTTATGGTCTTAGACTGCACTCCTAGTCTTTGGTAAGACATCTTGAAAATTTATGCTAAGTATGTCAAAAAAAGCAAAAATCCAGCATCACTTCTAAAAAGACAACTCACAGACTATACCTTGACAGTAGGTAAATGTACATGTTTATATAAATCTACATATTCACATTCATACACATAAAATTAAATATACCTGTCTTGATATACCTGCATATGTATTTATCATATACATACATGGGGTTGATAGAAGCAAATAACTTGAAAATAGCAACAATCACAAATTGAAAAATATTACCTTAATTCGCCCTTTAATAGAGGAAATGGAAACACTATTAATATGGAAACACTTACCTGAAATATTTTAGGAGCACTGACAAGGGATGCTAATGCTGAAGAAAGAGTAGCTGAAAAGATACCTGCAGAAATTAATGGTGCAAATCCTGACACCATGCTCATTACCTTAAATGAAAGTGAAAAAAAATTGAAAAATAAGTCTCACAAACAATTCAAAAAAGGACAAACTATTATGTAGTTACATCTTGAATATTCTAATGAAGGAGACTAACACTGAGGATAATTTGATAATAATAAACAGTAACAATGGTATGCACATTCCAAATTTCTGAAAGATTTACCACTAGCCCTTACCTTAAAAAAAAAACAAAAACTTTTCATGCAGACTTTTTTTCTATGCAGACTTTTTTTTAATAACAAAAAAGATTTATCACTAAGATCGTGAAAGGACAATCTGATAAATCCAAACTAAGGGGCATAATGCAAAATAACTTGGCTGGACTGTTCAAAATGTCAACGTCATGAAGATTAGATAACAGTATTTCACCAATGTTGAATTTCTTAAGTGGGATAACTGTACTATGCTTACAAAAAATGTCTTAAATACTTCCTACTGATTGTCATGTCATGATGTCTATAACTTATTCTCATAGAACTGAGGAAAATACACACACACAAAGCAAATGGGGCAAGATATAAACAACTAGAAAATATAATTGAATGACAGATACACAGGTATTCATTGCACAGTTCATTATGTATCTTTGAAATTTATCAAAATACAAAATGAAGGTGGATTCAGGTTACTGTCATCTTGAACAAGAGTAAGTGTTATTATAAAAATCCCAGCAGTGAATGGTGATCATCACCTAGATTCAGTGCTTCATTAGTGGAGATTCACCTCTCATTTATATTGACTAAGAACATGCCAACTCAAACCAAAGAGATAAAGAAATCAGGTTTTAAGCTATTTCTGACTATCACACACTTGACTGCAATTTTATAGTTTTAAACTGGATGGAAAGCTAGCAATGGACACAATCCCTGCATAAGTCTGATTTCATGCATACATAAACTACCTTGTTGACTTAAATGCCTTTGCCCATATCTCCCAGTAGACGTAGAGTTAAATATGAAGAATACATTTCTTAACTGTTTTAAGAAACATCAGCATACCTTCCCTGAGAAGATTGGGGGGGAAAAAAACTTGAAAGGATGATTTTCTATTCAGCCCTTTACTTTAGTAGTTACACATATGCTATACATGCTTTACAATCACTATTTTTTCCACAGTAATTAATGCTAGATTATTTAGCATTGGCAACAGTTTCTTTAGAGATAGAGACTGTAAAGGACAGGTAAGGTAAGCCACAATAAAAATGGATATTCCCAATTTCTGCTATATACACTTATCAAATCATATAAAAATCCACATCTGTCTGTAATGATTTTAAAGTCAAATTAAGTACAAAGACAGAAGGAGACAAATGAAGAAAAAAAATTAGAGAACAGAGAATGTGATACATACTACCTTGCTGGATTAAGGCAAAACAGACACCATCAGATTACATATAACTATAACCTTTCAACTTCCATGTTGGGGAAACAATTACATTTTTCCTCCTTCCATCAGTTCTGAAATGAGGTAAATAATGCTCCATCCTTAGCATCTGGAAATATTATGCTTTAGGTTATATTAGGTGTCCTATATTCTAGTTAAATATTTACACAATAATCTCTGCATTTCCCAACATTTAATGGTAAAACATGAGCAGCAAGGATAATGATATTGAATGTAAATAATGGTAATATTAGTGTTATCCACAATATACAGTGGAAATGAAGATTTTTAAAAAATGGTCTTGTTGGTAATGTGGGAAAAAAAGACAATAAAAAAAGGTAAAAGATAGCAAGTAAACAAAATGACTGTTGAAATTTTGTGTATGTGGGTGTGAGTGTTGAAAATGATTTGGGGTTCAAGAAATCTCCATTCATGGAACTGGTCTACTTGAAAGCAGGCAGATTTGGATGTAAAAATAAAAAGCAGGTGCGTCCCAAGCAGAGTGAAGCACCGATAAAGGAAGAGAGCAGGGTAAGCACGTGTGCATGTACAAACACATACAATGACTGGAGTTCAGTCTAAATAGAAGGCAGTGGAACTTAAGGTATGAAGGGCTTTGACTGATAGAACAACGCTCACATTTTGTTTATTAGGCAATGGTGAGTCAAAGGTTTCAGAAGACATTAAAACGTAGAAAAACAGTAAGAAACATAAGACTACACATAAAATTAAAAATTTAAGACCAACAAGATAGCCCAAATCACTTTATTCACTGAAGTATGAAGTCAATTATATACAAAACAGCATTACAAAGTGTGGCTTGTATAGATTTTATGAGAAAGGCTCCAATTTACTCCTTAGTTATATTCCATTCATCATTCTTCATTTTCAAAATGACCAGGTATTTATATTATTATAGAATTTCCCCCCCCATTTTATATTGCTTTATAAAGTATTTGTTAAAAGTTTATTTACTTAGATTAGAAAAGCAGCTTTACTTATACCAAATTCCTCTTTGCTTGAATGAGTCCATAACTAGACTTGATAAAAAGACAACACACTTTTGTGTTTTAAGGCAACATAGAAAACTGGCATCTTCAGACACTGGGCAGAGACCAATGTTTGTGCCTTTCATACACAGTATCAATGTCAGAATTGGCCTGAATCATTAGCTGGACATGAATACTTTCTTTCATTCCTACAATTTTGCCTAGTCTTGTGACTAGAAAACAAACTTCTATTACATAATTGGATTCAATATTTGTTACCACTGAAAGTTCAGTCAATTGCTTGAAACTATACAATAGAAAATAAAAACAATAATGTCATTAAAAATTTTGAAGAATTTTATTGTAAAACTTACATATTCTACATAAAATACATACTGAGTTCTAAATAAATTCTCAATTATTCTCAATAAATTCTCAATTATTGTTTATTATGTTTACATAATACTGAAAAAATATTGGGAAGCAAACTTTTATGTTTCATTTGGAATCAGCAGAACCATGTATTCTATAAATTTATCAGAATATTTTGTTTTAATCTGAATCCACACCTTTGTGTTCCTTTTTTCTACCATCCTAGGACTTAAACAACTCTCAAAATTATCGTCCAAATTAATTTTTGTAAATTCTTTTCCCCTTAAATAATCTTTTCTCAGTTTCTAAAAAGCTATAAATTTTAAAAACTAAAATTTCACTTCATTTTCAATATCTTAATAGAGGTAACAATAGACAGCAGATGAACTGATAGTCTCCAAGTACTTGAGAAGCAATGCTAACCTTTACACAGTCCACGTTTTGAAAGCTAACTTTCAAGTATCCATTCAGAATTAAATTCTGTTGTTAAACGGTGGTTTTGTACTGCATGACTTTTTATGGGCCATATCTAATTAAATAACACTACTATTGATACTGATCAATACTTTTTTTAAAAGGCCATTTATATATAAAGCAATTACAAAGACAACAATAATTATAAAACTGAACTAATTTCAATTAGTATAGATTTAAATTGCTCAAAATAAAAATGAAATACTTAGATGTAAATCTAACAAAATATGTACAAGACTCATGCTGAACTACATAACGCTAATGAAAAAAAAAATTGAAGAAGATATAAATAAATGGAGAGACATACCATGTTCATGGATTGGAACTTTCAACATAGTACACGTGTCAATTCTCTCCAAATTGATACACAAGTTTAATGCAATTCCTATCAAAATCCCAAGAAGACTTTTTAAAGATAAAAATATTTTAAAATTTTGTATGGAAAGGCAAAGAAACTAAACAATTTTTTAAAAGGACAAAGTGGGAGAAATTAATCTACCTGACCTCAAGACTTATTATACAACTACTATAAACAAGAATGTGTGGTATTAGTGGGATAGACACAAACATCAATGGAACAGAAGAGAGTCCCGAAATAGATCCACACAAATATGACCATGTGTGAGATGCTTCCTTGCTTTCTGAAGCAATATATTTACACACTACATATATACACACACTATATATTATACTCTGTTATAAAAGTGTTACCCTCCGGGGCCCTTTGCTCTTGAACAGCCTCAGATTTCATCCTGTTGTAGTTTTCTGTTTGCCAAATTAGTTATCTACATTTTGGGGGGATATAAAGTAACAATAGTCCTCCTTTCTAAGTTATGGCTATATTCTGAACAGTCAGACCTGATAGCTATCTGACCCCTAGATAAATATAGTGTATAATATAAATTTGATGCCCACCTGGAAGTTGTTCATTAGGCCATAGGAACAAGGATTGCTTTCACAAAATGAAAAGTCAAAGTTTAATTTGCAGGCTGCAGAAGTACAGTTTGTTAGCTCTGTTACAATAGTGTCATTAACGTTCCCAGTGGCATCCCGAACAACACAAGAACCTGAAGCACAAGTGACAATGAGAATAATATAGTTAACATCTATATTCATTTCTGAATTACATATATTCATAAACAAATCAAAGTACTGACTGCACAAATACTCATTTATAATAGTATACACTGCATTTATAGTCAAGATAGCTTTACCTTGAACAGAATTTGGAAAGCATCGTAGTCTCCAATATATAAGGAATGAAACTAAACCTTTTGTAAAGAATAGTATTTATACATATACACCTAAAAACCTTGTGAATATAGCTGTGGAAAATGGCACATTAGCAAAACTATCTCCTGGCCTATTTGGTTAAGATATCCTTAAGTAAATATAAAAACATTGTATTGAAAAATGGCAGTAATGTTTTCCTATACTCCAAACATTTTATATGTGAAACATGGCCAAAAATCAGACTTCAGGTAATATCAATCTTTTCTGAGGGAAAACAATTTGAATATTAACGAATTCTAATTCTATCTAAACCTTTGTCTCAAATACGATTACCCTGACAATAAGAAAATATATGGTATCTGAAATTTTCTTAAAAATAACCCTTGGGGCAGAGTGACTGGGTATAGATGAAACAAGATTAACCACGTACTAATATTTTTGCTAACTTTTTTGAAGTTGGGTGACATTGGGCTAATTAGAAAATGCTCTACTTAAAGTAAAATCGAAAACTTCCACAATGAAATATTTTTTAAATTACCACTTCATTATTTGTTATAACATATAATGTACAACTAATAGTAATCACCATTCCTTATACTTTATATATTTTTACTTTCTGAAACACTTTAACAGTATTATTTCATCATATATCAGGTAAAAATTTTACGCATTATAGAAAAAACTGAATAATAAACAGAAAACTAAGTTTGAAAGGGAGAATATTTTAATGACTACACAGACTACATATAGTTCTTCATTTTTCAATTTCTTCATCTACCTTTCAGAGCAGTGTTTGCAAAACCATATTTCCTTAAAGGTACCTCTGAACCACTGGAGGGTCAAGGGAGAACAGAGCCCTCCGACTCCCACTAGCCCTAAAAAGCAGCTATGCTTTCATGTACTTCATTTTCTGACGTTCTATACCTGCAATTGTGGGGGGAAAATGGTTCCACTGCTTTGAACTAGTTAAACAACCACTGATATACAGGCTGTCTTTACTAGCCTAGCTACTGAACATCAGGGAGAAGGGGCTGCTCCTATTCATTGCTCCAAGGGCTAATGTAGACAGAATGAAATGAGTATGAGGGCCAGCAGTTTTAGAGGGTTAAGTAAAAGTAGAAAACGTTTATCTGCTGTAACAAATTATTTTACAAGTTAAGACATAATCAGTTTTATCATTCTTTAAATTAAGACTAAATTTTCTTTAGCTAGCTTATGCATAACATATACAGGCACACTAGAAACTTTTAGGGGAACACATCTATCTTGCTAAGGATACATATATGTGTATATGGATTGTAAGAATACATAAAAACCAAATTCCGCTTTAAATGCCAATTTATCCCATCATGATGATATTGACTATTAGCATTTCTAACTCTCACGTAGTGAAATTTCAAAATTACATTTAAGCAAATAGCAGCAGAGTTTGTAAATATGGTTCTGTCATTACTTCCTAACAAATCAGTAAATACATGGCAAAAATGAAATTTTCTTACTGAAATACAATGGAAATTTCATTATGTGGTCTATGAGCATGGAGTTTATGATTATTTAGATTAGTATTAAACTAAAATTTACTTTTGTATTATGCTTAAGAAATTTAACTGTAAAACTTGGCTTTTAGAGTTTAGATATTTAAAATAATGCTTACATTTCAAGAAAGTATTTTCTGGGTAAAGTACACAGTTTCATGAAAGTGTAATAAACTCGAGACAATTTATCTACAGTCACTGCATGCAAATTGCATGTTAACTAACAGTAATAATTGTAATTAAATTTATCAATAGATAAATTCTATTTTTCTATTCTCTGAACTAGAATGTTCCAGTAAATTTAAAGAGCCTACATTGTAAACAGCCTTTAAAGACTTGATTTAAAAAACCAAGAAGCTCTCTTTACCATGAAAACAGTTCTTTAAAGCAAGTGTCATTATCTTTGGTAGTAAAATCTCTGAGCTTCGATTCCTTCATCTATAAAACAGGGATTTAGAGACTGGTTGACCACTTAACTCTTTCCAAGTTCTAAAATGCTATGAGTCTATGAATATAATAAAATAGTTTTAAAACCATTTTCATTCAATTTAGGAAGACTTTAGTAAAATTTTCATTCAACTTTGTATGTCCTGTTCTTCAAAATCAGTGTTTTTATAGTAATAAAAAAAGGCAAGCATTGTTTGATGACCTTGAAACAATCTTCATATAATAAAATTATATAAAAATATAAATAATCACCATAACCAAACATATTCAGAAATCTGTAGATCAGAGAGTAAAATCCATTTGCTTCTATATATGAACTATGTTTTCTATAAATATATCTCAGTGAAATTTAAGAATTTAAATTAAGATGGATTTTATATCATTTTCTATTTTACTATATAATTAATAGAAATCCTGGAAGAAATATAATAAAGCATTTGGTGCTTTATACTTGGTGCATTATATTTCAGATAATGTCTGTAAAAGTCACTACTAGTTTTCTTAAAACTGCTTTTGAATTAAAACAAGCAACTTCATGCCTTTTTATTGAAATATTTCTGAATTTAAAAGTTAGAAAATGTCATGAAATATTTATAGTATGTACATCATGAAATTTCTGAAACACAAAGAAATGTAAGGCTATTTACCTACAGATACTGCAATTCCTACGTAAACCAACGTAGTAATTAAAATGGCTAAGAGTGTTCCTTTGGGTATGGCTGACTGAGGATCCTAGAAAACAAGAAGATTTTTTTAAGTCTATCTTTAAAAATAAATATACATATACCACTTTTTAAAATATAATTGGTACAATACTTTATAATACTTACTGCAAGATCACCTGAGATATTTGCTCCGGCTAGAATACCGGTCGCAGCAGGAAAAAAGATGGCAAATACAGAAAAGAATGTCTCCTCCTCTCGAAAATCAGGTCCAAAGTTCTCATTAAATATTTCAGCTATAGAGAACAAAATATTTTTGGCAATTAATGGATTGCAGATTAGACCATAATAATTTAGGTCAAGAATAATCGGTATATACAACTCCTAACTTTTCTTTGGTTGATGTAACTGGTAAATTCTTGTATATTTCATACATAAAGTATTGGTATTCCTCTTTTCTTGTATGAAGGAATGATTTACAATCAAAATGATGATACGATCTTGGCCATATGTTTCAAGAGCCTCTGACTTGATTGTTATTACCAGTCCAAATGTAAATCAAAGGGTGGATAACCCTCTCAATCTCAGAGGTTATAAAGAAACAAGGAAGGTAAGGTAACAAAAGGAATATCATACTGAAAAGGGGCCATTTTTTTCCCATAACCTTCAGCTTACATTACTTTCTGTACAGATTTTGGCCCACAGCTTTCTCCATTGCCTAGTGGTGACTTGTTTGATTTTTGAGGCTATCACATAATTGTAGCAAAGGCACCCTAAGTAAAGATCCTTTCCATTTCAACAATAATGAAAGTTTCAACCAGTCCTATTGTTTTCATCTCTTCTAAAAGATAGAATCTCACACTACAACAATCAGCTAACTGTAATATATCCATCCATCCATCCATCCAATATTTGAGTATCTACCACATGCCAGGTCCTGTATTAGAGCTATCTAGTATCTCAAAGTGCTTAGAGATACAATATAAACAAGCTAGACATTGTTCCTGCCTTCATAGAACTTAAGAGTCTCAATAGGGAGCTACAAAATAAGAAATAGGTCATTATAAACAGCAGTAAATGTACTGATGAAAACAGGGTGTTGTGATAATGAATAAAAGAGAATATAATTCAATGTGGTTACAAAAGGCAAAACAAATATATTAATAACTAAGGAGATAATACTTAAGCTGAGACTTTATTGAGCAAGAATCAGCCATGTGATAATCAAGGAAAAGAGTACACCAGAAATAAGCAACAACATGTATAAAGACTTCTGAGGTACGAAAAGGTTTAGCTCTTTTGGGGAAATAAAAAAAGGTAAAACTCTTACAGTAAGGGGGAGAATGAAATAAGATTAGAGAGAACAGTGAGGGTCAGAATATGCAAAATTTTATAAAAGTTTTTAACTTTATCCTAAATAAAATAGAAGGCCAAGGTAGGGTCAGAAACATGCAAATGACATATTGTGATTAACACTGTGTGGATACTATGTGGACAATGGACTGAAGGGGTCAACACCTGAAGCAGGGAGACCAATTAGGAGGTTACTACAGTGGTTTAATCTAGAGATGGGAGAATAATGCACTGATTAGAGAAGGATTAGAAATTCAGAGGAGCAGGTAGGAACAGGAAACATTGAGATCCTGGTTTCTTCTACTTACTCGCAAAAGCCTGAGAAAGAATAAATAGGAGAGACATCAAATAATCAGCTGGATATATATGTATGTTTGGACTTGAAAAGGAGAGATTCAGGAATAGAAACATGTCAGGCTCTTGATAGTATTTCGAGCTGTGAACATAGATACCACCAAGGGAAAGAATATAGTCATAGAAGGTCAGGATCATACGCTGTGCAACTCTACATTTAAAGGATAGGAAGACACGAGGGGGTAATAGGAGGAATAGACACAGTGACAGTGAGTTAGTCAGAACACCAAGGGTGTCTGACATCAAATAAAACAAGAGAAGTGTTTCAAGAGAATAACTAAAAGAACAAACGATGAGGCAAAGGATGAACAAACTACACAATGAATCTACCACCATGTGACTGTGATACTGACAGACAGAATCCAGATGAGAGGGGTTAAGGATAAAACCACCTGATGAAAGTCTGATGGGCACTAGGATGTGCACAGTCTCACAGCATCCCTCCACAGACTACTTATTAATTACAAAGAAGAAAATGGCAACCTCATAATACAGAAACTGCACAGGTATTGCCTTCACCAAGTTATCAAAATTAACACCATCAGTAATGGGAAAAACCAACAGCATGTGCCCTCCTGATGTGATGCACTGAGGAGAAGATATCATTCATGCAGTGTTTCTGGCAAAAATGAATAACCTGAATCTATGGAAACGAATCAGACAAACCCAGCTGGAGAGACCTTCTGAAAAACAAATGAGGCTGGCATGGCAGCTCACGCCTGTAATCCTAACACTTTGGGAGGCCAAGGTGGGAGGATCGTTTGAAGCCAGGAGTTCGAGACCAGCCCGGGCAATAGCAAGACCTTGTCTCTACAAAAAATTTTTTTAAAAATCAGCCAGGCATGGTGGCATGTGCCTGTAGACCCAGCTACTGGAGAGGCTGAGGCAAGAGGATCACTAGGGCCCAGGAGTTGGAGGCTGCAGTGAGCTATGATAATGCACTCTAGCCCAGGCAACAGAGGGAGATCCTGTCTCAAAAAAGAAAAAAAAAAGACTGTACACTTGAAAAATGTCAGTATCATGAAAGATAAAAAAGGCTAAGGAGCTGTTCCAGATTTGGAGGGGAATGAAATTATGTAAAGAACCATTTAAAAAAAAAAAAAAGTAAGAAAGGTGAAGAGACATGACAACTGAATGTAATACATGATCCTGGATTGGATCCTCAAACAGGAAAAAATAAAAGTTGCTATAAAGATCTTTATAGGGACAAATGGAAAAATTTGAATATGGACTATATGTTAGATATTAGTATTGTGCCAAAGTTAAACTTCCTGAATTGCTCTTTTCCTTAGTAAAGACAAGCTGAAGTATTTCGAGGTAAGAAGTCATAATTTCTGCAACTTAACTCTAAAGGCTTAGCAATCATAGCAATAAGTAAACATATATGGAGTGATAAATGTGGAAAAAAGGATATAAAAATGTTTATCATTGGTGAATCTAGGTGAAGCATTTATCGTATTATTTTTGCAAGTTTTCTGTAGATTAGACTTATTTTTTTAATAGCAAGGCGTAAGGAGAAGATGGAGATCTGAGAAATCTGTCTATGAAAGGGAACTAAAAAGTGAGGTGGTAACTGGAGGGGAATAAAAGACAAGAGACAGCATTTTCAAGGATGGGAATTACTACAGCAAGTTTCTAAGCTTGTACAGAGGTGAAAATTTTGATGCAGGGAAGCGAGTAGATTACCAAAAGACAAATGCCTTTGAGAAAGTAAAAGAAATGGGATCCAGAACACATTGGAGGCACCAGTCTTTTACAAAAGGGAAACACTTCTCATAACAGAAAGAAAAAAAGGAGAAAACGAATACCACTATTAAGTAGTCATTTGAACTGACAAATTTATCAAGATAACCTGTTTACTGCTGACACTACCTTAGTATAATGAATAAGAAGAAAGCCAACCAGTATCAAGCATCAAAAAATAAAAGTTACATTCCAAAGAATGGTTAGATTAACCTCATACTGAGATAGCCCAGATGTGTTATTTGAATACCATATAAACTATTACTATACTATATAATTAACTTTCATAAGTTGTCAGAGATTTGAAAAAAAGAAAATGAAAATAGTGGCTTAGCAGGTATTTGCAGATATTTTAAAATAAATTAAAGTCGTAAGCAGAAATTGTATAACTATTGAGAATATTTTTAGAAATAACCATCCACTATAATTTTAACACTTCTTTTAGGAATAAAAGTGACAAAAACAAGTGTTCCAAAAAATGTATAATACAAAAAAATTAAAGTGAAAAAAATTACTCATAACTAGGAATGTCACAAATATACTTATGAGAGCACAAAATACAGAAGATTACACAACAGATGCTACTAACTTCCATTTCTGGCATGCCCAGTAGACACCTCTCCCCCCAATCCAGGAAATCAGCAATTTAAAGCCCATTTTAGAAGTAGGCATATGCACTAGTAATCAGAACAGAAATCACGATATAAACCCAGGACCAGTAGGCACAAATAATAAGTGGGTGTCCTTGGTTAAGGTAAGAACTCTGAAAAAATTCATATCAGAAAACTGCCCAGACAACTAAGTTAGTGTTGGATATAGGTAAAACCAGTGCTACTCAACATATTATTGATCCAAAGACTGTACATCGTTACCAGTCAGCAACAAGATTAAGGGGCTTACATCAGAATGTAAATCAACTAGGTCTCTAGGCTTGCTCCATAGTTAGTTGAGCTGATTTTACTTTTCAGTTAAGACTTTCTGAAAGAGGAAGAACACTGATTTACACTGTCTACATCTTTTCACAGATCAATGAGTAGCTCCGGGGGAAACAACTTAGGCCTTTTCTTTTGGGTTTAAAAAAGGGGGGGTTTTAGTCAAGTAAAGACGCACAGACCTATTAACTTAAGGGAAAAGCCTCTCTCATGCTACTGTAACTATTCTTTCCAACTTGCATTTTACCTTGCAGAGACAGGTTCAGAGTTGCTTAAACAAGTGGGGAGACAATAGTGGGTTGGGGGATACAGATAGGAACTTTAGGAAATAAAAAATGACAAGTAAATTCTCACACAAGTTGTAGGAAAATTTAAGCTGCAATTACACCAAGAAACTAGTATGTCTAGTTGCTTTCACAATCTTAAGCACTTTTAAACTGTTGTGCTTAACCACATCTAAAAGAATGAAAAAGATATGTTAGAACAAAAGTTACAAATTCTCAAAATTAGTAGAAAACAGCACCTTTTCTCAGTAGCATTGATTTCTCTATATTCCATCACCTTTTGTTGCCAATAAAAAATGAAAAACATACATAAAAGTGATTTTTACTCCAATTGTACAGCACACGTAAAACTAAACTGAATTATAAATTAGTGTGAATCACCAGACCATATTCAATTCTATTACAAAATATCTAAAATGTACTAAATGTATTTAACAATAGAATGTTATAATATGTACCGTTAAAAAAAATTCAATCTTTTTTACTTACATTTATAACCAAAGAAACCTTTGGGCTTCTTGCTCTCCAATGGGATAAATGTTCCTATGACGAAATCAGCAATAGCAAGAAGTAGAATCACCAAAAGAACAATCTGAGCCTGTAATTTTAAACATTAAAAATCAAAATCAAATATCTTGTGTCTATACTTTGATTCAATTCTACCAAAATATAACTTGCACAAGGGAAAGGATTTCCTTTCACCTGTTTCCTCAGTGCCTCAAACAGTGCCAAACACCAAGTAGGTGTTCAATAAATTTTTGTTTAATGAACAAACATTTCTTTAAAGAAATACCTTAGAATGGTCAATGTACTGGGGAAAAGTGGAGAGCAAAAGCAGGATCATGCCATATTTCTGAAATGAGTTAAAGATATGTATGCCTTCCCACAAACCATAAACACAATGTAAATTCCAAAACACTGTAGGCTTACATCACATCCTGTATCGTTCATTCCTGTCTACTCCACCTGAGCTCTACAATCTTGACATGGAGAAGGTATTTGTCACAAACACAAGTTTTATACAATGTCCAAACATAATGTTGAATGTGTGATTGCTACAGAAAAAGAAGAAAAAGTACAGAAAGAAGACGACAATGTGGAGGAGGGGAATGCAAGTAGCAAGGGGACTAGAAGGAAAGAACCATCTACGCAAACCACCATCTTCCCTTCTTCACTCTCAACCTCCCAATAAAACTGAGCAGACACTCATGAAAAACTGTCATTTGTGGGAACAAGAACTACTTATATGCTAATCATGTCCCAGGTAGTAAGAAATTCTATTCTTTCCAATAAAGTCAGTTTGTTAAATGTATAAATAGATGATTTAACTTTATGTTAATATGACTTCTAAAAATATAACAAGCTTGGAAAAAAATTCTTCTTTCAGAATTTCCTAATTTTTGGTTTGGTAAATATTACATCATACATAGCACAAATATGTGACTTTTGTAAAACCTGTAAAAGTAAACATCTTTGTGGATCCGTTACTCAGGAAACCAGAGTGGTGCTGTCTCATAATCTAATTCTCAAAGATACAGAAACAATTCTGGCTCTGCCTATAGATAACATGTGACATTCAGCAACTTTTTCCAGAGACAATGGCACTGGCTTTGGTAGTCATGACTTCTGAGATTTCAATAGCAAGAAGCAAGAATAGCTTCTCTAACTTCATACGGGCACTACCTTTCAGTTACTACCCCATGTTTATTTTTAAAATTAAACTTTAAAATAAATTACAAAGCCAAATATTTAATTTGGGCTACATAATATATTTTCCTAAGTATATCTATATGCTGCAAAATAAGATCAGGGGATGGGCGAGAAGATGAGAAATTCAAAATTTAGAAAGTACTGTGTTTAACTGGATCCTACACTGAGTGTTATCTCTAAATATTCTTCACCTTGTCAAGTAGAAAATAACCTTATGCATAAAATTCTGTGAAAATGGCCATTTAGGTGCCACTAGAATCTGAAAATATTACCATATTTTAGAGCATTCCCAAAACATAATCTCTAAAAGTTCGTATATTAAATATTTACAGGTGTTCCTATCACGACTTACTTTTGCTTCCCACTCCATTCCGGCTACTGAGATACCTAAAAGAATCACCACTGTAATGGCTCCAATAATTCGGATATCATTGATTTCATCTATCATAAGAATGGAATGTTCCTAGAAAAGATAATTATAAGTATAATGAGCAACATTAGTCACTTTACACAAACTTTTATATTCTTTTTGAAACATTTCAGAAATATCATAGCACCTTACATGTGGAAGTTGCTTACTTAACAAACAAATGGAAGACCTAAAGGACCTTACTTATTTACTACTGAGGTGTCATTTAAGTATTCGATAATATCAAATGTATGATTAAATTAATACCGTTATATTTAACACGGACTCAATAAATCAAAAGAAATTGCTAACAAGCAAATAAATTATGACTAGTAGTATTGCTAGCTGGGATTTTTTAAAGGTACATAGCAAAAAATATATTTTGCATTCATTGTGACTAGTAAACTCATGCTTTTAATGGTCTTTTATATTGCATGAGAAAAAGAAATAAATACACTTTCATGCTGTTGTTCAAAAACACACACTGTTCCCATTCTACAAGCAAAATTACTTGTAGTTTAATCTCAATGACATTTTTTTAAAAGTTTCCATCTAGGTTAAAATTAAAGACTGTGCTATCCCAGTCAACGAGGTAAATAGCTATTTGTAAATTACTACCACTTCTCAAATAAAGTAATAAAAAGCACAAAAAACTAAAATATAATTTAGTATTTTTGATAACTTAGGATGAATGTATCATATTACAACTAAAAAAAGTATACAAGATTTTAACAATTTTATCAATGCTTTTTAAAAAACAATTCCTTTGTAAAAGTCAACAAGGGAGAAGAAAATTTGGTTGAATTCCAGATAAATGAGCTTAATACAAAAATTAGAGAGAAAACCCCTCCAGATCCAAAGACATTCTTGCCAACCAAAGGCACAGAAAGTGGTATTATAATATTTAACCAATATAGTAGGAAGAGTCATTTCTTAGCGTTTTTGAACCTGAAGGATCCCATTTGATTTCATAAAAGAGTATATACTCTTTACTTTGCAAAAAAATTTAATTACAGGTTTTTTTTGAAGTTCAATTTGACATCTCTTGAACTAATCTGACATTCCCTACAGCATTTGGATAATCATACCTGAGAATTACTTGCAGAAGAAAAAAATGGTGGTAGTGTAAATATATATCTACTGATTGTTTTTTAGATTCACGGACCATGACTTCAAAAGAATACTATAGCTGTAGCTCAATATTTTATATATTAACTCTAGTTTTAAATATGTTTCGAATTTGATCAGATTTTTCTCAATTTAACTTTCCATGAAACAAAATCATTTCTATACCCTAATCACTCTGATAAGAGTTCAGAGTAAACAAGCTTTGACTGCCAAATAAAAACATACACTAAATTAAACATAAAAGAATATGAACTCAAATAATTATGCTGCTTGCTTACTATATTATAGCCCTTTTTTTCCTCCATCCCTTTGGCCTACACAGGTAAAGGTCAATGTCAATGTAGGTGTCAGTCCTTTACAGATGTTACACTTCCTAATGTACTATATACTACCATAGAAGAACAGTTACAACCTAACCTAATATGAACTATAGTTGTCACTCAGGGTTTCTCTCATTGAATAATACCGAGGAATCCTATTTCGCCCTTACTGCTTTAATTACACACATCCCAGTGACTTTTCAAACAAGTTTTCTGAACTCCAGAGCAGTATCATCAACTGCCCTCTGCCCAGCTCTACTTGGATATACTCCTATTCCTCAAATTAGCACATTTAAAACTAAACTGTCCTATGTTCTCTGTCTCATAGTGAATGGCATTATCTTCCACCTAAATCCTCAAAATGCTCCTTTCTCTTTCTCTAATTTTCTACATCCCATTAATCAAGTCCACTCATTCAATTTCTTTAAAATCTCTCAAATTCACCCACATCTCTCCAACCTCACTGGTCACTATATTAACATAAGCTACTATCTCCTCTCCCAGGACAGCTACTATAACCTTTTAAATGGTCTCCGCCTCCAGTTGTGATTCTCAATCCATTCTTTATACCACGGTCAGATACTTCTCTAGGCCCCAAATCTGAGCATGTCATGGCCCCCAATTCCAATCAAGATAAAACCCAAACTTAACCACAAACAAGACCCTTCCTAACTTGATGTTTTCTTCTCTCTCTAGTCTTTAAATGTCTTGCCATTTTGTGCTCCAACCATACTGAAATATTTATAGTTTTCTTAACACACTATACTCCACCCTTTCCAGGCCTTTGTTTACTTTTCTTCCCTATTCCCCTCATACCACCCTACCTTTTCTATTTGCCTGCTAGCATCTAGACTCCCTTGGAGAACTGTTCATTGACACTCCTCTGCAGTCCCCATTCCTGAGGAGTAAATGCTCCTCCATTATGTTGCCAAGGCCTCCTATAGTTATCCACTGCTGGCATTCTAATAGTATAATAATCTGTCTATCTCTCATACTAAACTTCTTGAAGGACCAGTTTCTTGGATACCACATCACTGCTTTCCTAACCTCTGACATGGTGGCACATAAGCCAGCCCTCAATAAAGATTTGGTAAGTGAATGATTAAAAGAAAAGTGAATTACCTTAAGCAACTCCACCACAGTTTCCGCAAATCCAACCACATACATAGCAACTGCAACAGCATTGGCAAAAGCGAAGATCAGACCAATTGCACCACCAAATTCTGGCCCTAGACTTCTAGATATTAAATAATATGCTCCTCCTAAAAAATGGAAAAAAACCCCAAAAACACTAAAGTTAGCATTTAAAATGCCCCAAATAATCCTTTTAATTACACAAAATTTCACAAAGCAGATGCTCCCAGTAAGACAGCAGCTAAATTAATTCGCAAATCAGTGAGTATATATTCAGGAAGAAAACACCCAAAAAGTATTCTTCACAATCCATTTCATTCATTAACAATTTCCAACATCCAGAGAATCCTCCCCACGTTAAATATAAAATCATCCCATTTAAATCCCCACTTTCTCTTTTAAAGCTTAGATTAAAATGGGGCCACAGCTCCTTCCTCTTATTCACAGATACCAAGATCATTTCCCAGTGATTTTCTAAGTAATATATTTAATCTTAATGTAGCTTTTAAAATCACAGTTGGCATAATTTCAGTTACTTATATTATGGCAATTTGCTGGGAATGTGAATACCAAGGCCAAAAAAAAAAGTCTCACAAACTGCAAAGAACAGCGTATAATGGCATCCTGAAGATACACAGTTTGTAGTCTAGTAAACCCTGCCTAAACGGCAGAGTAAAGAAAGAGCTATCATGAGCTACCATGAAGCAAGTATTTTTCTAACCTAAAAATAAATCATTACTATAATTTGGAGACAATCTAATGCTTACATGGAATTTCTAAGAGCTCTCCTAAAATTAGAATTTAAATCTGGCTTTTAGGTCATAATCAAAACTTAGTTTTAAAAATACTGAAGTTACATAAAGTTATGTATATGAATCTATACTATATATGTAATATATGATGATGAAATACTTAACTCATAATACCATATAATGAAATGTCATTAAACAGTGAATATTTGTTTCTACTGTTTACCCAGTATACAGATAGATGCAACAAAAAATTCTACATCTTGATAAGGTACCAAACATGCCAACTTCATTTGGAAATAACTGCAATAGGTCTTATGGTTGATTCCTTTGATTCCTATTAATTCTCACAAATGTTCTACAGTTTAAATCTATTCACTAAAAATTTCCTTAGTTTTCGTCTTGAAAATGCATAAAAAAAAAATGCAATCTAACTATTTAACATTAACCTTGTGATTTTTTTGAGATAAAAATGACTTAAAATTTTCCCAGAAATATTTCTGAACACTAAAAATTCCAATGAACTTATATAATTTTGTAAGTTAAATAAAGATATTAATATAAATTCTAAAGACAGCACATCACATTATAATTAATCACAAGGAAAATCCCTGCAATAGTACAGTTATCACAGCCTATATTTAACATATATGTTTTCAAAGTTAAGAAATTATTTCATTTACTCCCAATAGCAACAATTAATTTAGACAAGTATTGTTTATCTTGATTTTATAGATGAGAAAATTAAGTCACAAAGAAAGGCTAAGTGAAATCAGTCAATCACCCATGTGTTTTAATAGCTGACGATACAAACTTCAGAATGAGAAATATCACCAATAGGACCTATAAAAGAAAGGAATTCATTTGTTATGTGCTTTAAAGTTGATTTTATGAACTGCCAATTCTGAGATTTCAAAACTACTTAAAAATCTTTCACAAATCGAGAAATCTGAAACTTAAAGCCTAAAAACCAGTTTTGTTATTTTTTAAAAGATTTGTATTGTTTTCAAGAAAAAAAAAAGATACACGGATAATAAAGAATATAAAAATATCCGCTCATGTTCCTCTACTTTTACTCTTGATAAAAAAAGCTCTTTCCTCTATTCATTCCCACTTCCATTTCTGCTTCCTAGAGGCAAGCTGTTGTACCAGCAGCTTTATTCCTCTTTTTTTTTTTTTAACATCACAATGGATAGTATTAAGGATTTACTACTCTAAAAGGCTATGGTATTTTTACTAATCAGCACAGAGTAGGTATATGTTTTCATTTTTATTTTGTTAAAAATGACACATTTTACTTAATTCTAGTAAAGTACCATTATCATCCTCATTTTACATATGGGAAAATTAAGGCTTAGAAAGGTTAAGTAACTTGGCCAAGGTCATGTACGTAGTAAGGAAAGAACTATGATTAAACTCAGTTCTCTCTGACTAGAGTGCTTACACAGTACAGTGGTATAGATGAAATCTTGAAAATCAGCCTTTTTGTTATCATGGAAAATGCTGGAGTATGATAAAGAATTGTGCTCAACTAAAAGACATCACAGAAAATGAAAAATAACTTGCTTCCCCCCCCAAAAAAAAAAATCTGTTGCTCAAGCAAACACAGAAGTCAATATGGGGAAAAAAAATCCTCATGGGGTCTCACAATTTGGCCATAAACAAGCCTAACTCCTGAGTGTAAAGAATGTAGATTAGTCAGATGCCAGGGATCCTAAGTAGTGACAATACTCTACTGGGTTCCATTACTATTACATATTGATTTGGGGATACATGTCCCTGTAGCTTTTACTAAATCCCAAATCACTAACAAAAATTAAAAACTGATCATCAGTCATAAAATAAGTCTCAATAAATTTCAAAAAACTGAAATGATATACTGAATATTACTGACCACAATGGAATTACATTAGATATATGAAAGATCTCTAAAAATCTAAACTATGTTAACACACTTTTAAATAACCCATTGGTTAAAGAATAAATCAGAAGAGAAATTAGAAAGTATTTTGAACTAAACAGATAAGAAAATGAAACATATCAAAATTAGTGGGATATTCCTAAAGCAGGAATTATAGTGCAATTTATAATTTTAAATGCTTATATTTAAAACTAGAGATATGAAATCAATGATGTAAGCTGTAAGATAGAAAAAGAATAAAAATGTAAAGTAGAAAAAAGAAGAGTAGAAACCACTGATACAGAAAAGAAAAGTCAATAAAGCCAAAAGTTATTTTTAAAATATCAATAAAACTAATAAACAATGAGCTAGACTAATCAAAAGCAAAAAAGAAAAAAATAAATTAACTGAATTAGGAATGAAAGCAGGGACACATCACTATAAATCTATAGTCATTAAAAGGTTAAGAAGATAATATATTAAATAACTTTATTGTGATGATTTTGCAACTTAGATAAAATAGACACATTCCCTGAAAAACAAAACATGGCAGAAGTGTGACTAGAACAGGAAACAAATCCTATAGCTCTTATCGAAATTAAATTTGTAATAATCCACCCCCCACCCCCACCCCCGCAAAAGACAAACACAAAAAAAACCCACAGGCCTTCACTGGGGAGGAAGAAATATGATCAATTTTACAAACTGTTCCAGAAAATAGGAGAAAAGGGAATGCTGGCTAACTCCCCTTATGAGATGAGCATAATCCTAACAAAAAACCTAACAAGGTTATTACAAGAAAAGGAAATTTCAGATCAATATTCCTTACGATCATACACTTAAAAATCCTTAACAAAGTGTTAGCAAGTAAAATTCAGCAGGAAGGATAATAATCTCTGACCAAGTAGGGTTTATTCCACAAATGCTAGGTTGTTTTAGATTCAAAAAACTACATAATTTGTGATAACCACAGAATAAGGGGAGAAAAAATATATAACCATTACAACAGATGTAGAAAAACCATGACAAAATTCAACATCCACTCATGATAAATATTCTCAGCAACTCTGAAACAGAACTTTATCAGTCAGATAAATATCTCCCAGAAACCTCATAGTTAGCATCTTACTTAACAGTGATATATTGTATTGAACTCATTCCCCCTAAGACTGGGAACAAGGAAAGGATGTTTATTCTCATCACTTCTAGTCAGCATTGTACTGTAGATCTTAGCTAGTTCAACAGGCAAGAAAAAGAGAAAAACATGAAATGCCTAGGGATAAATTTAACAAATTTAATTCTCTACGTTAAAAACTGTAAGAAACAATTACCTAAGAGAAACAAAAGACGACCTAATTAAATGGAGATACACCATTGGAAGATTCAATATTGTTAACATGACACTTCTGCCCAAATTGATTTTTAGATTGAAATCCCAAAGCCCCACCAAGGTTTTCAAGTTTGATTTTTTTTGGGGGGGGGGACATAAATTGGCATAGCTAATTCAAAAATTTATATGAAATAGCCAAAGACCTAGAAAAGCCAAAACAATTATGAAAAAGAATAAAGTTGGAAGACTTAGGACTTACGATAAAGCTAAGCAATCAAGACAGGACACAGGGTAGTATTGGCATAGGATAAACAAACAATGGTCAGCATACATTCCAGACAATACACAATTGATTTTTCAACACTGGTATCAAAAATAATTCCATAAAGAACAGATAGTTTTCTCAACAAATGGTGCTGGAACAAGTGGATATTTGTACAGGGGAGGGGGCACAGGGGAAGAAAAGTCACACCTGTCTCACATTATACACAAAAATGAACTTTAGATTTTTGTCTATGAACAATCTAAAAACTAAAACTATAAAGCTTCTAGAAGAAAATATAGGAAAATATCTTCATGACCTTGGGATAGGCAAATATTTTCACAACAATAAAAGCACTAGCATAAAAGAAAACATGAGAAACTGGACTTCATCAAAATGTTAAACTTCTGTTTGTCAAAAGACATGATTAAGAAAATTATAAAAATGATAGGGCAAGCCACAAACTGGGAAAAAAATACAGATAATACATATGTCAAACATATGACTTGTATCTAGAATATATTAAAAAAAACTTATACAAATCTGTAACAAAAAGACAATGCAATTTAAAAATTAGCAAAAGATTTGAATACATCACAAAAGAAGATACACAAGTGGCCAGTAAGCAAATAAAAAGATGCTCATTATCATTAATCATCAAGGAAATGCAGTAAGACACAATTAAATGTCCACAGGAATAGTTATAATTAAAAAGATAGGCTGGGCGCAGTGGCTCATGTCTGTAATCCTAGCACTTTGGAAATGGTTGCCCACGATCCATATAAATTCTCTAAAATCCAAGCGCTCAAAAACACTGGTATGACAACTTGCAGAAGAGGAAGGAGCCCTGGGACCCCAGCAGGCTGCAATAATCTGAGGAGCACAAATATGTCTTCCAGGAACAGTCAAGGACTATGCCAAAGATGAAGGCAAACTTCATCAATTACTTGGCACTAATATTCCTACCCTGTAAAGGCAGGGAACTGAGGAGATGATTCTCTCATCGCTGCCAGCAGCTTTAAATAGCATCCAAAATTCATTACTAAAATCTAATCAAGCATGAAACTACACATCTTTTATTTTCTACATTTTTACTTTTTTTCCCAGAAATCCTGAATGTTTCCATATATTTGTCCTAGACTCCATAATTGAACATTATTACATTTGTTTACAAGTCGGCAGTGAATTCATATTAAAGAAACGACTAGTACAAGTTCTCTAGATTGATATCTGCTTAATCTCTAAATGTACTGTGGAAGCTATTGTTAAAATAAATTAGTCGTACTAAATCTCTACTATTGCAAAAAGCACACAACACTTGAAAAAGCACACATTTCACAAACTTCTACAAAGCTGGAATGAGAATAAAAATACTGTTAAATATTAAAATATACATAAATGTTGTATTTCGGTTAACAATCAAGGTAAAAAACTGTCAAGCACTACCTCAAGAGTTTTTCATATTAATAAAAAAAGATAACTATGTATCAAGTTTAAAACAGAGCTCTTCAAATTACAAATTACTAAAAAGAATTACTACCATGTTCCCCAACCTTTGAATAATATTTTAAGTAAACTCATTTCCTTATTAATCCCCTTCATAATCAACTTTCAGTCTACATAAAGTTCAAATGAGTTCCCCAGACATCACTACTCCTATGGCATCCATCCATTTCCCCTTTGACACCCTGATCCTATGGATAATTCTAGCTCTATTACCCTCCTCTGTAACTAGCCCTTACAAGGTAGGCAGTCAAAGTCGAAGTCCTCAGTGGTTGGTAGGAGATCTAATCCAGCCACTCTTGGTACCACCCTAAGGTGTAGTTTATGGTTAAAAACGGCAAACAAAACTCATACTCCTACATGGAGTCTCTTAAGTCTGTCTTAAACCCTAATTCCCTCTCCATCTTTTTAGCTCCATGAAATTTTGCTGAATAAGGATTCCTTGTCCCATACAGATTCCCAGTCCAGGATTTGCTGTCATCACCCTATAGTGTCATTTAAAAAGCTCCTCTCTTCCCTGCATATTCTATAAAATGCTTCCTGGAGATATAGGCACAATGCAATTTAGATTCAATTTGTTGGGAAACAATACTTCACGGTACTTTCATCAAGTGAAAGGTTTACAAAGTTGAATATTATAATTCTCATTCCTCCTTCACGTATTATATAGAATAATTATCTAAAGAACAAATCCCATCAATTTCTTGGTTGCCTTGAGTTCAGGTAAGGAAATTTTCATTCAGGAGTTTAACACTAGATTCTTTACCTTTAGTTATCAATTTTCATAAGATGGTCCCTAGCATGTTGCCAAGGTGAAAAATAAGATTTTTTTGTGATATTTCATTGTGAACTTATGCATTCGATCATATATTTTCATCCAAATCAGTCATTATCATTATTATTGCTGTTCAAATTATCCAAACTTCAGCCAGTGTCAGCTTCTTCAAGTTGGCTCCTGGGTCCTTTTGACATGAAACTAGTAGTCGCTGTTATCTTCCTTACTCCCGAATGTGAAAAGATGTCTAAGCACATTTCCTGCCCAGATCTGAAATCTATCATTTCTCCAAAATCTTCTGGTTCTTTTGAGTGGAAATACACAATGTGGGTACCAGGGTTGCTTGTTGTTTCTGGGTTGGTCATTTATTACAGGTCATTTTAATGGACAGAGCTAAGAAATATGTACTTTCAAGATAAAATGCAGAGTCTACTAATATTTCCAATTTAGAATTATGAATACAGGTGCAATATGATCTCGGTTGTATACGTTATCTACTTTCTCCCACGTGGAAAATACTGTTTTTTCATGGTACCAAAATAAATTTTGTTAATTGTCACCAAGTCCATGAGTCAGATACAGAGGAGACAGAGGGGCTTAACAATCACTGAAATAATCTCTAGGAAACACTCATTGCAGATGATGCAGCTTGTTTATATTCTGTAAAGTTCAGCCAGGTGTCCAAAGTCATCAACTAACAAGTGAAATATGAATGCCTTCTAACAAAGCTTCATAGTATTTGGTCATTTCTTTAAATTAATGACTTTCTCTTTTATCTTCTATAGGTTTCATTATTTTAGCAAATGTATTTACTTACTCAATCGTATGAATACCTGATGATAATGAAAGAACTCCAAATTGAATAATCCAATTTTTTCCCCTATATGTTCTTCCTTTGTGAACTATTATTTTAATGGAACTGAAGCAAAACCGTAACATATGGTAATACATCAGGACAAATCACTACAGGTTCTACACTGTCATACTCTCCCTGGTACTCCAGAACAGAAGACTGGACACAAAGTCTTTTGACGTAGTTGTATTTGTGACTATATACACACATACATACACACACACACACACACAATCAATAATACTGAAAAATGAAATGGCTTTTTGGTCATAATCCAGGAAAATCTATACTTTTCAAAGTTCAGATTCAAATGGGGAACAGTTCAGGGTTCATGCTACCAGTGGATTCATGCCCCATTCCCCCTGAGGCTCACAACTTAGATTCTAAGGTTTGAGGATAAGAAATTCTTTGATGATTTGCTGGTCCTCCACAAATACCTAACACCCCAATTCACTTCCATTCCCGAATAGTGGCAGACAGAAATGAAGCATAGGGCATCCAGTACACAAGAAGGCAAGAAGAATCTCTCAGTGTTGTCTGATTAATTCTGTTGGACATATCTACATCTTGCACCCCAATACAGCTCAGTCCAGACTAATACACATAAAACTTCCATAAACAGTGATGCATGCTCAGCATAGTCATAACCACATTGATAAGAGCTACCAGCTTCCCAGGGCCATAGTGATCTGGATCATATTCTTTGACATATGAAGACGATGGCGAAAATGTAAAGCTCAACCTGGCATGCGTGTGCTCTCTCTCTCCTTCCTCCACCCACCTCCACTCCACAGATCTTGTAGACATCAATAAAAGAGGCCTCATAGTACTCACAGTAGAAAACTAGACTTGAAAGTAAGGATTTAGAGTCCCAGGTATAACTCACACAGAGCTATTAGATCATGGGAAAGGTACTCTGCCTCAGTTCCCCTCAAAATGAGGGAGAATGAGGTTATACTTGTACAATGTTAACCAAATGCCAGGATGCATGTTACTGATCCAAGGGCTAAAGCCTGGGAGGAGGCAACATGATGCAGTCCAGTGGAGGAGAGACCCAAGTAGAAGCTATATTCTTGCTACCAGACATGCTGAACGCCTTAAATAATTTAAAGTTTATGTATATGGATCAATATAAAATTTTACAATCAAATATACTAGTTTGGAAGTGCTCAGTAGTAACTTTCTTGTCTACACAGACCTCATATGTTGCTTCTATTAAGGTAAAAAATAATTAGAAATACGATTTAAATCTCTATTTAGTAAATGTAATCTGATGATAATGATACAAAAAGACTGAAATTACCTCCTCTTACAAATCCATTAGTAGCTATCGCTGAAGTGGACAATCCTGTGATAGTTGTCACAACAGTGGCCATCATTATTACAAGGACTGACAGACCTTTCGGGAGAAAGAAAAGAAATTGAGAATACTTTACCCGCCATTATCTAGAACTGGCTGGTCTAAGTATAATGAATTTACACTATAAGTTATAAATTACCTAATTCTGATCCCTTTTTTAGAAAAATCAAATCAGAGTTATGAAGAAAGTAATATTAAGATAACAATCTGATATAAAGGAAAACACAGATTAGAATGACTCTAATTGCTTGAGTTTTATGAGGTTGAGAGCTCAGACACAGCTATTTTGCTTACTCATTATTCTCAAATCAAGCAGGACATAGCTTCACTTACCTATTCCAGCTTGACCCACAATCCATGACAATCTAATGAACAGCATCACACCCCAAATGTTTAACATACAACGTACCTAGAAGGGGAAAAGAGGTAAAGATACATATGACGAAAAGTAATCGAACAATACAGCAGTAAAAACTAAACCAGCCAAAAGTAGGATGACATACATTTGACTATAGAAGATACATAGTTTTTAAATCTAATTCCTACCCCACCCTATTAACAGTTTTGAAAAAGAGCTTAATAAAAGCTTACATTTGAGCTAATGTAAATGCATCGTAATACAAGAGAGTGTGCGTGTGAATAAATGTGCTCATCACAATTATATGACATAGCAGAAACAGAACAAGAAAGATACAAGAAATATTTTAAGACTTCAGCCCTTAAAAAAAGCTCATATTCCCCTTTATTGACACAAGTTTAATTTTTGCTCATTCTTTTATAACATACTCCTTTCATATGATTTCCTCAGCAGATTTAAGTATCTGTCAACACAAAATGCCAATTGTTCAAACATTTTTTAAAAATTAAATTTGTGAAAGTTTCCCCAATTTATTTTCACTTTTTAAAATTATGCCCATATATAGAACATAGTCTCTCAAAGTACTAAAATCTAAGAATAAGCAAACAATACCTACAGCTTCGTATTCACCTTATTGATTAGGCAATAAAATTACTACCAGACCTCCAATTTTTCCCTCTACTTCTCCTCTAAATTCCAATACAACCCCTATTAAGTGCTTCCAAAGTCCCAATGAGAAGGCAATCTAGTCTGTCTACTTTAGTCAGATCCTTAGTGCCTATTCAAACACAGAAAAACAGAAGTAAATATGAACCTTAATCACCTATACCTCTGTACTGAAGTAAATTCAAGAAAGGGATTTTTCCTTTACTGTTACTTGTTAACTTCTATATACTTCTCTTCAAAAAATAACAGGGTTAGCATGAAAGGAAGCCGGCATATTTCAGCTCTACTCCCTGCTCAGCTTTCTTAATTTTGATGCTCCCATCAATTTGATAGCTTCATACTTAATCTCCGAAAAGTGACAATATATGATTCACAAGAGGCAATGAGATATAATTTCCAGGCAATCAAGGATAATTTGGTTACATTAATAAATATATCTTCTTTACTGAATTTAATATTCAAAAGGAAGGGAGGTACAAGCTATTAATTTGGCCTTCCACAGCAATCAGATAACAAAGTTGTAACAGAGGGAAATAAAAATTCTCTTGAGAACTGATGAGAATATTAGGAAGGTTTTATAGTCAACAGAAATACTGTAATTCTAAAATGAAGCCTACATATACATACTAATACACCCTTGATCCAGCCAAACTTCACAACTCCTTTACTTTCTGCAGCATACGTGACCACAGCATCTCTGGTTGGAGTATTTTCTTCCCCATTTGCAAAGCCATCCTCAAAAGGTTCCTGGTTATAAAAAGAAACGTGAATTATGTTTAAGAATTATTTAAAATTTAAAATCACTTGATAAATACAAACATAACTAAATATATTTAACTATATTTAGGAGGACATGGTACAGATTTCCAAGAATCAAGGGTTTCTGAATATTTTACCTGAGGAAAACGTAAAGCAATAAAGTAGAAGGAAACCTTAATTATTGAGATTTCTTAAAATTTAAATCTCACCATGACAGTAAACCCATTTTAATAATTTCAAATTTTAATTATACTTTGGTGGTGTCTAGAGAACATAAAGATTACTGACTGGTAGGTACAGGCTAGCTAGGTCAACCAATTCAGACCACATCTCTCTAGCCACAAATTCACATCACCTAGTCGCCACATTTCTCACATCTGAAATCTCAACAATAACAATTTAGAACTCCTCTTCATCACCAATGAATACAGTTTTCCCTTTATAGTCCAAGATAGCAGGAGTCCCATGGATCCCAAGATTCATTCATAACTCCTCCCTTTACTCACTCCTTATCTGCATTCAGTCACTCAGTGTTCTTCAAGCTTTCCTTTCTCAGACTCAGACATGAGCTGTTTGATGTTTCCTTCTTAGGTTTTTAAATTTCATGTCTGATTCTATTAATTCTTAGGGGTTTTTTTTCCTTTCTTTTCTTTCAGTGGTTCGCAATTTTTGTTCTGTCCCAATACACCCAAGGCATATGACACATTTCCAAATCAGTAACAGAGCCTTAAAAAGGTCATGAAGGTAGAAGGGAGATAGCTTGGGAAATAAAAGGTGTTCTGAATGTAAAATCATGCCCCAAACAGTAGCCCCATGGTTGTTCCTCTATCTATATCTCAACAGCAAAGAACAAAATACAGCTATATTTCAGACATTCTTTCTTTAAATGCAGAAGAAGCCACTATTATAAATTAATTTTTTAAAACCATTTTCAGCGCTTTACATGCTTTAGTGAGTTCTGAATACAATTTTTTATTACAGAAATGAGATGCAGCAAGTTTTGTGCTACCACAGTGCAAAACCTACATAATAATCCAAACTTTCATTTTCCCTTGACCAACATCTGTCATTCAATTCTATTTAATGCAATATTTGCTATATGCTTTTAAAAGTACTATCAACCTAAATCAGCTCTTAGATTCCGTATTTATATAGCTTTACTACTGATAATTCTTTTTTGAAGAGAAGAAACATTAAAATCAGCCAGATGCAATAATCTAAGTACTTTTTAAAAAATATTTTACCTAGGCTTTTTAATGATGTTAAGAGAAAAATAATTAAATTTTAAACCAATCCTCACGTTTTCATTAACAGGCACAGCTATAACCTCAACTACATGAAAGACACGGAAATGAATCATTTTAAGATCAGAAGAATTTAAATACGAACTTTAATGTTAAACACTTCTGATAGTAGCTCACAAATTTTCTAAAACAGAGCCTAAGACATAATTATAATAATTTTTCTTATAACACAGTTTCATAACTATTATCTACCAATGGTTATTGGACTGTACTGTAAGAGGGATGCCCCCGGGCTTATGGTATACAGAACTAATCACCCCCATAAAAAATTTAAAATTATCCCAAATCTGCTATACCTTTTAAATGGCTTTATTGAGATATAATTCACATACCACACAATTCACCCATTTAAAGTGCACAATACAATTATTTTAAGCATATCCACAAAGTTGTGTGACTATCACCACAATCAACTTAAGAATATTTTTATCACCCAAAAAGAAACTCGGTGCTGATTAGTCCCCAGTTCCCCCTTCCTCCAGCCCCTGGTAACCACCAACCAGCTTTTTGTCTCCACAAATTTGTCTATTCTGACATTTCATATAAATGCAATCATACAATATGTAGGCTTTGTGTGTGGCTTCTTTCACTTAGCAAAATGTTTTCAAGGTTCATTAATGTTACAGTATGCATCAGTACTTCACTCCTTTTTATTGCCAAATATAACAACATTCCAGTGTATGGATATACTACTACATTTTCTTTATTCATCAATTAGACATTTAGGCTGACTTTACTTTTTGGCTATTATGAATAATGCTACAACAAACATTTGTGTACAAGTTTTTGGGTGCCCATTTGTTTTCATTTATCTTGGGTATATACCCAGGAGTTGAATTGCTGCGTCATGGTAAAGTTTTTTTTTTTTTTTAATTTATTTTTTTAATTTCAGAATATCATGGGGGTACAACACTTTGGTCATACACATTGCCCCTGTTCTGCCCGTGTCAGAGCCACAATCGTGGTCATCCCCCAAACTGTGCTCCCCACATCCATTCAGTGAGAGTTTTTCCCATCCCTTCCACCCCCCTCCCGCCCGCCCGCCTTCAGATGAATGTTACTGCCCTGTGTGATGTAAGTGTTCATCAGTTAGTACCAGTTTGATGGTGAGTCATGGTAAAGTTTTTGAAGTGACTATGTCTAGTCATTTCTCTCGTCTCTTCCTCTGTCCGAGACTGCAAACTGTCACTCCTCATTTCAGTGAATATGCCTGCTTACTGTTATCGCTCTCCTTGCTGATGTAAACGCGGAAACCAGTAACCACTAAAAACATTGGAAATACGTATAAAAAATTTTTTAAAAATCATGTCCAGGGGCCTGCATAGCCCAATTGCAAGAACAATCCACTTTGGCTGTACTTCCACTGTTGAATGTGTTCCATTAGAGAGTCAATGACAATGACAAATAAAAAATGACTCCGAATAGGGATTGATGACTCAACTATTCAAATAAAGCCAGAACAAAAACGTTTGTCTGTTAATTCAATTAACTTTAGATAGAAGTTCCTTAGTTTTCACTCTAAGATACATAGTGCTCTTATTTTATGAAAGAAGACTTTAGAATATATAACCTCCAATATTATAAGGAAACATAACATCTAATGCACACTAAAAAGAAATCTCTCTTCCAATCTGTATTAAAAGAAAACTAAAGATATGTGTACTTAATAGGCTACTTTTTCCAAGGCTAAGTATTGATGTGGGCTTTTTTTAGCAATGCAAAAGTTTGCAGGCATCCTAAAATTTTTGCTATGGGTGTTGATCAGAATTCCACCTCAAAAAAAAGTTGAAGATCTAGTGACAATTTTGCTAGTTTCCATCATACTATACACAACTATGTTCAAAAAACAAAGTAAGATTTTCCACTTCAATACTGCACGTATCAAGCAGTATTTTAAAATAAAGATGGGTCCACACAATAGGAAAAATTTATCTTCCTCGTCATCTTCTGGCAGCTCTATTTAAAAAAGTGTTTTAGCTATCTCTAAAATACAATTCAAAAGTTAAAATCAAATAAGTGTTTGTTATTATCTGTAGCTCAATTAATGGACTTAAATATAATGAAGTTGGGTTCATAATTGTATTAACTTCCTGAAATACCTGAAAACCAAAGTGGAATATACATCTTTTATTTCTTTAAATACATTTTAGAGAAACAAGGAAATTATCAGGTATGGCATTTTTTCCACACACACAAAAAAACTGTATAAAAACCTTATAATCATGGAAAATTTCAAATACGCAACTAGGAACTATAAACTATGCTGATACAAAGGTATATAAATAAAAATCTTCAATCTACCTGCCATTTTCACAGAAATGATGGGTTTGTGTTCTTTACTGTGTTTTCCACACTAATGGATAAAAAGTAAAAAAACAGCATAAATGATTTTATGGATGCCATGTTAAATGAAGTTGGCCCAAATTAATTTATTATTATTCCAGGAAATAATCTTTCAAAAAGTATTAATAGCATTGTGATTCTGAGTCTCCCAAGCAGGGATTGAGGATGGGGGAAAGAACACAACTGGGAAGAGGAGAAGAGACAGAGGAAAGAATGGAAGACCCAGATAGTTAGACACCCAGTAACCAGAAAAGGAAATGATTAATTCAGTTGAACATGCTCAATTTGAGAAGCCATGAGACAATTAATTAAAGAGTTCTATCAAACAGTTAAAAAATTCATGACTGAAATCAGGAGAGGGGCCAGGGATAAAGAGCTAGTGGGTGAAGCTATGGAAACAGAGTGAAAAGAAAAACTTAGAGAAAAAATACGGGGAGCTGAACATTTTTCTGAGTATACAGAAAACACAAGAATAGAAGGGAACTATGGTCTCCATGGTCATTACTTCTCTGCAGAAAGTAGAGAAAGGGAGAATTTTTACACTATGGATGATGATCTCTTCTCTCCCTTGTATGCTCAAGTCTTCACCTTGATCATTCTTTCTCCTTTAACCATAGTAAACTTCTTATTGCACCCTGTTTCCAGCCAAAGTTGCTTACAGCACATTCTTAAATGCAAGCTAACCTGGCTTCACCGCCCTACAACACCAAAATAGTTTTATTAAGACATCCAATGACGTCTGTGCTGCCAAATCTAATGCACATTTTCCAGTCCCTGTCTCACTGGACTTCTGAATCAGAATTTGATACTGTTGGCCACTCCCTCTTTCTTAAAACACCACTTTCTCAGCTTCTTCTGCCCAGCAATTAAATGATAGGAGTCTCTTCACTTGGTCTTAGACCCATCTCATGCTATATTTTCTTCCTATGGTTATCTCACCAGACTCATAGCTTTAAACATCATCTATATGTGGTAAGTTAGTGATGGCTTAGGTTCACTTCCACATCAGTTCTTCCTTCTGAGTTTAACCCCTTATGTAAACATTGATGTTACCACTTGGATGTTTCATTATGTTGACTATTCTAATCCTTAACAAAGGAGAAAAAGAAATTGTCAATGTTCTATAAACAGTGACTTTTCTCTAAATGAAAGATGAAAGGGAGAGGAAAATAGTTTTTCTTTTTTTGGGTCTAGTTTTTAATTCCTGATGGTTTCAGTGAACACTTACTTAACTGTTAAAAAAAAAAAAAAAGCATACTTGACCAGAAAGAAAGAATAAATCCTTTATAATGCTTTAGAATGTAAATATATTTTTGACTTATTTCTAGATGCACATGTCTTAGAAATTTACAAAATGTTTTCAGTTAACTATCTTGATTTACCAATTTATCTTTTACATATCAAAGGTCATATTTCAAATTTGCTAGACCTAAGAGATAACACTACTTATAACGCAATGACTTGGTTATGATTTTTTTTTCAGTGAAAAAATTATTATAATATCAAGCTATTCTTTCTTCCCTAATGCTGGAATTTTCTTTGGTATTTTAGAGACAACCTATGATAAAACAGATTTCCTTTTAAAATAATGGAGAAAAATCAAGCTTTAGGGGAAAAAAAAATTATGCATGTGTTTTTAAAATTATGATTAAAAACCTTACACTGCCTTAACTAGCTCTGTAACCTAAAGTGTAGGATTGTCTTTTATGTATATCCTTACCAGCACATGTATATTTATGTGCTTCTCATTTTTAAGTGCTTTAAATACACATTACATTAAAATTTCACAGTTATTTCTCTTTCTTTGGACGTCTCAGTTACTAAATTCACAAAATTTTCATGTCAAGTTTGCAATGTAGCATAGACAGTCTTTATGTTATCACTAGGCAAGGATGGTGATACCCAGGAAAGACAATCCTGCAGTCATCAGAATTTTTTTAATCACATCAATGATTTCTGACCATTACTTTCCAGGGAAGGTTGATAAAGGTGTTTACCACTGTGTTAAAAATCAAGATTGTTTAAACAGTGCAACTTCTGAGTACAATGAAAATACTAATAAAATATATTTTTGGCAATGTTTATTACCAATCTATTCATTTCTAGTACAAATTTATTCTGTTTTTACAGTTAAACTAGCAGAGGCTTGGTAAAAACATCTTTGCTCAGCAATTTCAGGAATAGTGGGCAAAGACAATAACCTAAATATGTTTTCATTTGTTTTTACTTTGAGAGAAGTGTTTTGAGTTTTTATTGCATTGGTATTTTAAAGAACAATTGAGCAAAGCTGTGCCAAAGTGTCTTCTTAGGTCTTTCTAGGCTGCCACAATATTATTTTCAGTTAGACTTGAGGATACTCAAATATCGATACTCTTTGAAGAGGGAAATGTTCCAATCCCTTAACCATATTAATACATAAAAAGGTCCAAAGTAACTTCTTATATTCTTCTATTATTTGAAGATTCTGCACTTGCAAAAGCAGTTTCTAGGCATAAACTAGAATCACATCCTTTCACTCATTCATCAAACAAATATTTATCAACCAATTTTATCAAGCACCATGCTAGGCACTTTCCAACGTTCCTAGAGTTGCTATTTTTTCATTAGAGGATAGAAATGAAAAGTAAGTCTTCTACTATAAATCAGGGCATTTTCCCTATACAAAGCAGCCTCTGTAAATCCTTAAGTTAGTGAAAGGAAGGTTGCATGCCTTTTCAATTATACCCCTCTTTTCAAGTAAGAGCCCCTCTCTGAGAATCAGTTTCCTTATCTGAAAAATGGAGATAAAAATCCCTGCCCACCATTACCATCCCCTTGGGGATCTTGGGGCTCTCTAAATAAAGATCAATTTGTAATAAGACAGCCACCTAAAGCAGCCAAGGCTTCTAGCTCTTGGCTATAAAGCTAACTGATACCCTTGATTATTATACAGTAATTTATTTAAGTGCCAGTGCCATGTTTGAAATGTGAGAGTGTGACTATTTCAAAAGAATTAGTAGGAAATTTATGCCTAAGTAGCCCGGCTTTTCCATGCCTGGCCACTCTTCAACAAGAGCAAGGATACACCACCAGTTGACCCTATCAGAGCAAGGGCAGCAGTACCCCTGGGACTCCACATGCACTCAGTGCCCAGCCAGTGCTGCTCCTGTTGCGTCTGCTGAGAAGCTCTGACCCATCACAGTATGGGAAGACCCAAGGCAGTGCCAGTGAGCTCCCCTTTGCTCCTCTTGCAACTTGGGATCTTCCTCCTTTTATACCCCCACTATGTCTCTAAAATATATATAGTTTTAAATCTTGATCATGTTTTATGGACACATTGTGACTTATGCTTCTATGTAAAGGTCCATTTGGAGGAACAAAATTTGCTTTTAGCATCATCTCTAGAACTAGGAAGTGGTTTTTAAACTAATACACTAACCTAGAGTTAATATGAAGATCACATAAGATAAGGTATTCATTTACCAAAAAAAAAAAGGATGATTATTGAAGACAAAGAAAACTGAAAAGGAAGAAAGTATGGATATAATGAGAGTGTTTTAGTTTTTCAATAAGACAAAGTTATATATACTTGAAAGCAGCTTGCTGCTGATTGTTTTTCTGCTGTCACAAAAAATGTATCAAACATTCACTTACCCTGTGCCAAATGAAGACTAAGGAATTATAACGAAAAAAGCTTTCTAGTATTTTGATCTATGAAGTAAAATTTCAATCCCAATCACAATTAATGACACTTTGTACAAGATAAATCAAACTTTATGAAATGCTCTAAAGTGACAGAAAAATCTACATGAATAAGGAAAGAACGGAGGGAGGGAAGATACACAGTATAAAGTTTTATTCATTTAACAATTGCTCATTCAGAAGATTGTGCTATGCACAGCACAGTAGCTATGGTAGAGAATATAGAAATTTTAAAAGATACAAAGCTGTGTACCCTTATTCAGGTTATCCAGTTTCAAATTATTCTGGCAGTCCACATCATCTAAATGCTAAAAAATTCTGATAACCATAAACCATCAAAAAGTCACAAGTCAATGCCAGGCACAGTGGATCATGCCTGTAATACTAGCACATTGGGAAGCTGAGGTGGGAGGACCACTTGAGGCCAGGAGTTCAAGACCAGCCAGGATAACACAGTGAAACCCTATCTCTATAAAAAATAAGAAAAATTAGCCAGGCATGGTGGTGCATGCCTGTAGTCCCAGCTACTTGGGAGGCTGAGACGGGAGGATCACTTGAGCCCAGGATTTCGACACTGCAATGAGCTATGATCACACAACATTCCAGCCTGGGCAACAGAGCAAGACCCTGTCTCAAGAAAAAAAGAAAGAAAAAAAAAGGGTTACAAGTCCAACATTAAGGGAAATCATAATTACATAATACACATATAAATAAAATCAAAAAATAATCCCTTCCAGGAATTAAGTTTTAAATTCTATCCCAAATTAACGTTGGTGCTAAATGAAAAACAAGATGGAAAAGCCTATTTAGGAGTGTAACAAGCTGCCTTCCTAGTTACATACACTTTATTTGTTTTTGAGATATTCTTTTACTATTTCCTATAACTGTACAAACACTTAGAAAATATAGCAGAGAAAGGAGTGATTTTTTTTTTTCCCTCATGACTCTTCAAGAGTTTAATTCTGGGTAAGAAGTGATTCATAGGTTTAGAAATAACCTGGCTTTTCATACTTGAAGTTGGGGTGAACCTTGGCATAGAAACCAGCCCAATTCTATTTATGTTTATTGAGATGCACACCAAGTTTTTTATGCTAAGTAATATTGCAAGATACAAAGAAATAGTAGTTTTTCTACCTTCAAGAAATAAGATCTTATAAAATACAGGTGCACATAATCTAGGTGGTTACCCATTATCTATGGATTAAACTAACAATTCTTAGTATTTGAGACCCCATAATCTGGCTGGCTTACTTTAATAACAGCCTCTGTTTACTGAAAGGCTACTATGAGTCATACACATCCTTAAATGTTCACATGTCCTATTTCCCTAAATTGGCACATCTTTGAGAGGTAGGTATTATTATCCCCACTTAACAAATGAGGAAACAGCCTTTTGAGAGGTTAATTTGCCTCAAATCAGGAAGCTATTAATGTGGTACAGCAGAGAACTTCCTAAATGGTAGAATTCCACATATTACAGTGAGTCAAGGTAAATTATTTTAGGAATCTATTTTGGGCAAGGGTACAAAAGACAGGTAAATTACCCAACTCAGGAAACTGTCCTGTTTAAACTTCCCAATCCCCAGCTATATATTTTTGCTCTTCACCCTGCTTCATCTTTCCTTCATCCCTTTGTTTCCAAATCTACAGAAGATAAGGGTTTCTAACACGGTCCTCATAAAAAGGACAGCAGAAGTTCTGCACTGGATAGCACCAGGAGATTTTTAAAAACTCTTTGTGCTTTGTAGAAATGCCTCCCAGGGTATACAATGTCTATGAAACTCTTCACCCTACAGGATTGCTATAGACAGCTGTACCATACCACCTATGAAGGAGAAAGAATTGCTATAGTGTTTAGACAATCCATCTGGAAAAGCCATATCAAATGTTTAAGTACGAAACTGTGTACTAGATAGAGTTAAGTGCGTTGTATACTAGGTTCTTTCTTCCCTTATATATTTTCCTATTCCAACCTCTGGACCCCTGGGCCTACCTGTACACCCATGCCTTTTCAGAAAGGCTTGAAAGATAAAACTGTCCACATGGGGTTCTTTGGGTTTGTCGTCAATGTTTTTTCACCACCCACAGTAAAATCTGACATTAAAGAAAAGGTAAACATTAGTCTGACTGTTTTAAAAGTGAAATTCCTCTATTTTTCCAACCATAGACCACTTTCCTATTGCTACTAATTTTCCTTGAAGTTTTTTATAACCCATCAAACTCTATTCTTTAAGTCAATTACTGAGAGTTCTAATGAAAATATTTAATTTGAAATAATATTGCTCTTATGCAGAAATACTGGTTTTAAAGTATTTTCTCCTGAAGGACTTTTGGCTTCTGTTCGCTCTATCTGTGATGCACAATGAAGATGGCTGGCTCCTTCTCACCCTTTATGTCTTAGCTTAAACGTAGCCTCCTCCTTCCCAAACCACCCAACATATAGTTTCCTCTCAGTCTCTTTTATTTCCTTCATAGCACATATCACACTCTGTAATTATCTTATTTACTTGGTTTTTCGTAATCCATACGTCCACCTCCACTCCTTCAATATATATTAAATGGAAGGTCTACAACAGCACAAACCTTTCCTGTAATTTTCAAAGATATAATAACTGAATATTGAGCTTTTATGGGCAATATCTGTTTTCCAAATAATGTCCTGAAATAGTAGAGTGAAAATGAAAAGTGTCTGCTCCCAAGTCAGATCTAGATTCAAATCCCAGCTCTGCTACTCACTAGCTATGTGAACTCTGGCAAGTTATTTAACCCTTCTGGCCCTCAGTTTCCACATCTGTGAAGTGGGGCTAATACTGTTTGAGAAAATAAAGTGAGAAAATATGATTGTACAGAACACAAAAACTCTCATACATTGCTCATGGAAATATAATTGGTAAACAATTTTGAAAAAAATTTGGGCATTACTTTCAAGTTGGAAAGATGCATGCGCTTTAATGCCGCAATCCCATTCCTCAGCATATCCTTAGAGATACGCAATACTTCTACGAAGCACAATACTTGCATAAAAACGTTCATAACGGCATTGTTTAAAATTGTTAAAAACCAGAAACAATCCAAATACCCATACCTTCAGAATAAAATAAAGTAGTATATTCATTAGAAGATAAATAGCAACAGAAATAAATTACAAATACACAGTATACATGAATGTCATAAACTAAGCGTGAACAAAAGATGACAGATTAAAAATATAGAGTATATTTTTATGATTCCATTTATATAAAGTTTTAAAGCAGGAAAAACTAGACTAACAGTCTTTAGGAATACATAAAGGTGACCAAAAAAACATTAAATAAAAATTAAGACCAAGACTGAAAGAAGTGATCACCATTAAGTCAGGGCAGTGGCTATTTCATGGAGGAATTACAAAGGACTGCACAGTAACATTCTATTTCCTGATCAGGGTAGTGATTACATAGGTGTTCACTTGATAACTTAAAGCTACACATTTATGCTTTATGTTCTTTTTATATTCCACAATTAAAAAGATTTTTAAGAGACTAAGAAAATATGTTAAATGCTTAGGACACTGCCTAACATTAACAGAGTAAGAGCTCAATATATCCTGGCTGTTATTATAAACAACAAATAAGTGATCTATTATTACAACTGCCCATGTTGTGAGTTTAAAACTGGATGTTAAACGAATACATAAAAATAAATACTGCAAAACATCATTAATCTAGACTTAACTACTCAGCTTCTTGTAATTCAATATTGGCAGAGTTTAAGATTTCCTCTGAAAGAATAAAACAAAAGCACTGACCGTCACATACAAATACGACATCACCATTCTGTATCACGGTGATAAAGGATTTCTCACCCACACCATCAGCAAGCCAATAGGGTTTAGCACAAAGAACGTGGCTTTGATGACCAGTGGTCACACTACTAGACATGTTCTGCAACTCCTCTGGCACTAAAAATTGCTTAATAAATGATAAGTTCTTTCCTTCCCCACTTTCCTTAGTGGCAACTGATATGCACTTTACAGCAGGACTACCTAGGGTTAATGCTAGACTGCATGGTCTGAGAATAGAAGCAAACCTTACGGGCCCAGTATTATCTAAGCAAATTTAGTCACAGTTAATGATAGCAAGAAGAGCGAAAATCTTTATTTCTGAGCCCTGTTAATATACAAAAATGTATGCTTTGTTGACAAGCAGCTTAATGTTGATTTAAATAAACCCAAAATTAATACTTCAAAAATGTTAAAGTTCACCAAGAAATGCTATTTGCATCCTAAAAACTTTTGAACTAAAATGTTAATAAAGATACTTTAAAGATCAAAATTTCTCACATAGTTTAATAGCATCTGCTTAATACTAAGGTAAGCCAAAGTGTTAAATATCACAAAACATAGCTGATTTAGCAACTAAAAATATGTGCATACATATGCAAATTTATATGCCAAAGTGGCTGGGTTTATTCTAACAATTGTCTTAACATTTTTTTTTAATCAAGTACTAGCCAATTATATCATCCCAAAGCTACCAACATTTCCCATCCGTGCTGTCGGTGATTGGTGTATTCGGTGTAATGCTCCCCACACAGACTACTCTTTCAAAACAAAGTATTGTTTTACAGGAATCCAATTTGCTCTGGTTAACAATGCTCTATTAATATCCAATGGCATTAATGCAAAGCTCAAAACTCAAGTGCCACAGATAAAAGTGGATGGTGTGACCATGTGACTTTACAATGAATCAAGTCAGAACTGCTGATTGCAGACAAAGAATTCAGTCCTCTACCTAGCCCATCATGTTCTTTATTAACCATTCAAGACTGAGCTACCAATAGAATGAATTAATAGCATAACTTACACTTCACTTCAAATCCCACACAACTTGTTAATGTCAACAAACTAAAAGCTTGAAAACATTAATTCAAATTACCAGAAAACTTATATCTTCTAATATCAATAACGTAACTGTGCAATCTACATTTCAAATTGTTTTATTTTAAAAAAAGAACGAACCAAAAGTTGACAAAGTGATAGGAAATACATGACTAGTGGCATCATAAATGGGTAAAAAACTAGAAAGCAATATGCACGGAGAACCATGTGATAACCATGTGATAGTATACACCCAGACACATGGTATGCACTTGGTATTTCATGTATTTCTCACATGAATGTATGATAATTCTCAGTAGGAATACAGGCTGACTATCCCTTATCTAAAAATGCTTAGGACCAAAAGTGTTTTGGATTTTGGAATTTTTCAGATTTTGATATATTTGCATTATACTTACCAGAGCTCAGCATCCCTAATCCAAAAATCCAAAATCCAAAATGTTCCAATATACGTTCCTTTTGAGTGTCATATCATGTCAGCACTCAAAAAATTTCTGATTTTGGAGCACTTCAGATTTTTGGATTAGAGATACTCAACCTGTATCATATTTCCCATTTTCCATATAAGGAAACGAAGGGTCAGAGGTGACAAGTTCTTTTTCTAAAAAGTAGAAAGGTCAAGATTTAAATTCCTGGCTGACAGTTCAACTATACAGTCATGTGTCACATAATGTTTCTGTCAACAATGGACCACACACACAATAGCCAATTTAAATAAACCCAAAATATTTCAAAAATGTTAAAGTTCACTGAAAAATGCTATTTACATCTTAAAATCTTCTGAACTAAAATATTAACAAAGATACTTTAAAGATCAAAATTTCTCATAATTTAATAGCATCTGCTTAATACTAAGATAAGCCAAAGTGTTAAATTAACATCACAAAATATAGCTGATTTAGCAACTAAAAACATATGCACACATATGCATACAGCTGAAACATTCCTTTCATAGTGACATCGTAGCCATCATAAGGTCATAGCGCAACTCATAACTTACATGTTTGTGGTGATGCTGGTGTAAACAAACCTACTGCATTGCCAATGGTATAAAAGCATAGCACATACAATAATGTACAGTATGTAATACTTGATAATGGTAATAAACAACTATGTTACTGGTTTATGTATTTACTATGCCATACTATTTATCACTGTTTTAGAGTGAACTCTACTTAAAAAAAAAAAAAAAAAACAACAGTTAACTGTAAAACAGCCTCAGGCAGGTCCTTCAGTTATTCCAGAAGAAGGCATTGTTATCATAAGAGAGGACAGCTCCATTCATGTTATTGCCCAAAGACCTTTCAGTGGGACAAGATGTGGAGGTGGAAGACAGTGATACTGATGATCCAGACCCTGCAAAGGCCTAGGCTAATGTGTATGTTTGTGTCTTAGTTTTTAACAAAAAAAATTTTTAAGTTAAAAAAAAAAAAAAGAAAAACAGAAAAAAGCTTATAAAATAAGGATACAAAGAAATTTTTATGCCACTATACAATGTAATGTGTCTGTGTTTTAAGCTAAGTGTTATTACAAAATATCCATTTTTTTTTTTTTTTTTTTTTTTTTGGGGGAGACAGAGTCTTGCTCTGTCTCCAGGGCTAGAGTGCAGTGGTGTCATCACCGCTCACTGCAACCTCAAACTCCTGGGCTTGAGAAATCTTCCTGCCTCAGCCTCCCAAGTAACTGGAACTACAGGCACACGCCACGACGCCCAGCTGACTTTTCTAATTTTTGTAGAGTACAAAAAAGAGTCTCCCCGTTGCTCAGGCTGGTCTTGAACTCCTGGCCTGAAGCAATCCTCCCACCTAGGCCTCCCAAAGTGCTAGGATTACAGGCATAAGCCACTGTGCCCAGCCTGTTTTTAAAAACTTTAAAATTTATATAGTAAAAAAGTTAAGCAAGCTAAGCTTAATTTATTATTGAAGAAAAAAAAATTTTTTTTAATTTAGTATAGCCTAAGTGTACAGTGCCTATAAAGTCTTTAGTAGTATAATGTCCCAGGCCTTCACATTCACTCACCACTCACTGACTCACCCAGTGCAACTTCCAGTCCTACAAAAGCTCCATTCATAGTAAATGCCTTATATAGGTATACCTTTTTAAAAAAATCTTTTCTACCATATTTTTACTGTACCTTGTCTATGTTTAGATACACAAATTCCTACCATTGTGTTAAAACTGCCTAGAGTATTCAGTATAGTAACATGCTGTACAGGTTTATAGCCTAGGAGCAATAGGCTATACCATATAACCTAAGTGTGTAGTAAGATATACCATCTAGGTTTGTGTAAGTACACTCTCCCAAGTTCACACAATGACAAAATCACCTAACAACGCATTTCTCAAAACATTAGCACATAAACCCATCGCCAAGAAACACATGACTGTATATGCATGGAAATGAACCCAGGACAAATGAAAAAAAAGCAAAGACAGGAAAGGAAATACTCTTAATAGATATAGCTGCACTCAGTGAGATCCATGACTTTGCTGCTTTTTAACAGAGAGCCTTCCCCGACTATGTGTGGCTTAAACGGCTGATGGTGAAGCCCTACTAGCTTGAAATATCAGAGAACAGAGTCCAAAGCCAGCAGAGGAATTGGAAACTAAGTGGGAATCTCTAGAAAAAGTGGAATGATAGCAAGGGTAAGCTCCCAAATCTATGCTGGCCACCAAATTATATAAACATAAGGAAGACCACCAGGGGCCAGGCTAAAAAAGTTGTAGTTGGAAGGCATAAAAACAGAAGAGTTATCAGTTTTTGCATGGGGAAAGGGACCCAGTTTGCAGCTGGAGCCTAGGAATCAAAAAATAATCTTCAGAAGAATATTTTTAAAAACCCAAAGTTTCTACAATGTATTATCTACATGTCCAATTTCCACCCAAAAACTTATTAGACATGCAAATAAACAGGAAAATGTAAACCCTACTCAGGGGAAAAAAACCAGTCATTAGAAACTAACTCTGAGTGGCCCAGATATTGGATTTAGGAGACAAAGACTTCAAAATAGCTATAATATGTTCAAAAATCAAAGATAAATAGGATACCAGAGAGTAACAGAAATGGAATCTCAACAGAGAAATGGAAGCTATATTATAAAAATTAGAAATTCTAGGTTGGGTGCAGTGGCTCACACCTGTAATCCTAGCAATTTGGGAGGTTGAGGAAGGACTGCTTGAGCCCATGAGTTTGAAACCAGCCTGGCAATAGAGAGACTCTATCTTTACAGAATATTTAAAAATTAGCCAGGCATGATGGTATGTGCCTGTAGTCCCAGCTACTCAGGAGGCTGAGGTGGGAAGATCGCTTGAGCCCAGGAGTTGGAGGCTGCAGTGAGCTATGATGATGCCACTGCACTCTAGCTGGGACAAAAGAGCAAGACCCCGTCTCAAAAAAAATAAATAAATAAATAAAAATCAGAAATCCTAGATCTGGAGTAAATTTTAAAGAAAATCACAATAATTGAAATGAAAAATTAATTAGATGGACTTAACAGCAGAAGGGAAATGGCAGAAAAGGAAAGGAATGAAAAGCATTGACTTACAGATTCAAAAGATTGAAACTCTACAAAACTAGGTATACTGTTAAAAAAAAATTTTAACTCAAAAAGGATACACACAAAGAAAAATACTCCGAGGCACAAACTGCTGAAAGCCAAAGGTAAAAAGAAAATCTTAAAAACAGTAAGAGAAAAATAACATATCATATACAGTTGGCTGACTTCTTCTCAGAAACAATGGAGGCCAGAAGACATTTAAACAGCATATTCAAAGGGCTGAAAAAAGAAAACCCTGTCAACCAAGAAGTCTATATCCAGCAAAACTATTCTTCAAATCTCAAGTAAAATAAAGACATGTTTAGATAATCAAAAACTGAGAAAATCTGTTGCCAACTGACCTCCACTACAAGAAATGTTCAAGGAAGGATGGAAATAAATGTGAGTAAATAATAAAAAAAAAACATGTTTTTCTTTTCTCTCTCTTTTTTTTTTAAAGCCATACGACTTAAAGCAAAAAGTACAACAATGTATTGTTGGTTTAACAGTCATATGACAAGAAAAACACTAAGGAAAGGGAAAGTATTCTGTTTTAAGACTCCTATATTTCTGCCAAAGAAATTCAATATTCTAAGTATTCACCAAAAATAACACAAAGAAATATAACTAGAAATTCAATAAAAGAATTTAAATGGAATACTAAAAAATATCTGATCAGCACAAAAGATGGCAGGAAAGGAGGATTACAGAAACAAAAAACATAATCAAACAGAAAACACCACAATGGCAGGCCTAATTATAACTGGATCACAATAAATATAAATGGACTAAATAGTCTACAAAGAGGAAATGGCAAGTTATGGTAAATGTACTTGAGAGTATTATACAAACATTCACTTAAAGAGAATGTTTAAGTGAATGAGTAACAAAGGAGTGACAAAGGAAACTTTGATTACTTATTTACTAGTAATTAGTTATTTAATGCTAAGTGGGGAAAGTAGGACATGAAATCGTCATTTAAAAACGTACATAAAAATGCAGAAAGGCTGTTAAGGTTTTGAGGTCTTTAAGTTACTTCTCCATTTCCCAAAATTTCTATAATATTTTCCCTTCTTAATGAAATAATAAACATTTTCAATAGGCAAAGTACAATGAAACTCTCAGAATAAATTTTTAATGTATTGGTTTTGAAAAGGGTTAATCCCTAGCCTCTTAAAATTTGATGTTCTAGGATGGTTTAAGACTGAGATTTTCCAAAAATGTATAGTTCACTGACTCTTTTTTGTGTGGGTATTTAAAGCACTGTTGTTATTTTGTGTTAGCATTATGCTAGATGGAAATGGTGCAATGATCAAAACTCAGGTCCTGTCCTTACTTCTACTCTAAGTGGCTGTTACAGACCGCTATTTTCTGTGAACTTTGGTTCTGTTTTTCGTGATTTTCTTATCTTCTGTCTCTGCAAGACGCTCTCTCTAGCTGGATCCACCTCTGCCAGTGTTCAACTTCCCTTCTAACTTGCCCTGGTTTTGGAAACCAGATAGCCACATTTCTAATAACTGTGTATAAAAGTGTACCTATACACAGTCTCCAAGGATAGGTGCAATGAATCTCTTTTATGTGAAAGCTTTTTTGTTATTGTTGTTATTTTGCTTAATTTCTGAATCTTAACTTTGTCTCTGGTCAGCAAATCTGCCAAGTAATTGGGATTGATATAGGTGAGACAGTATAGTATTTTCTCCAAGCCAAATCTATTATTTCTAGAAATTTATATATAAATTAGTACTGAGGCTATTCCCTGACCAACTTTGCCAGAAAACATTTCCCCTTTAAAATATTTCTTTACAAATACTTTAAGAACACAATTCTTATGCCGGTTTTATTTTAAACCAAAATTCTGAGACTCAAACTGGTGATTAAAGAAATGAAAAGCAAATTCAAATTTTAATTTCCAGAGAAAAATTCTTCACATAAAATCAAGAGTTATTCATCATAAAGCTTAATTTCTAAAATAGCAAAGCTTGATTACTTATGCCTGAAAATATTAGGCTCTATAAAAGAGAGGTAATATCTACGCCTAACTATTCATCAGGATTCAAACTTATCAGTTAATACCTGTATGCCTGACTTCCCTATAGGATTTTAATAGGACATTTAATGAGCAACATACATGTTTTTCCTAATACCTCACCTTTCCTAATACCCAGTGTCTACCACTAAATGATAATTAGGTATTAATACCTAATACCTTTCCTAATGTGCAGTGTTACCAACCTACAAGTTGCTACTAGCCTCTCAGTTTGTCTATCTGAAAACTACCTAGTCTGCAAGGTTGTTGTGCTCAGACTACAAAGAGCTCCTGAAACATGTCAGATGTTTAATAATTGGTAACTTAATTCAATTCAGTATAGTTACCTAAGAGTTAAAGCCAGGTCTTTGATGGTATTTGTCTCTATTAGGGTATTTCAAAGTTGAGAATCAGTCCATTAATAAAAATAACTGACTGTGTACTAACACCATAGGGACAATCCAAGTCTGAGACTCTCAACATTGTCTAAGACACTGGTTCTCAAACCTGGCTTTCTGGGAATCACCAGGAAAGCTTCTAAAAACTACATATATTCTTAAAACATTGAATAAAACAGACTTTGTTAAAGAAAAAAAAAAAACACTACATATATTCTTTGAGGGAGGGAAAACTAATTTTTTCCCAGCTGGTTCTTTTAGAAATTTTGGAATCATTGGTCCAGAAGATAGGGAGACAGAGATATGGTTTCAAAAAGATTCCACCCCACCACATATAGCTTATAGGCAAACCACAGCCTTGCAAAATAAGACTGTAGGGTACTCCAAGACCTTTTGAAAACGTACTTACTCCAAAGTTTGATTGGAAAGTTTGACCAAATGCAGATATATAAGTTAAGAACACTTTGGAAACTCTAACACTTATACAATATTAAGAAATTCTTCCAATTCTTTCCAATTAAAGACCCAAATCTCCATTCTTAGAAAGAGACAGATTCCACTGATTCAAACACTTCATTGAGGACCTTATATGTTCTAGACACCTTCATTTGAGGAAGGATCCTATGCAAAATTAGAAGAAAATTTTGACTGCTTAATGATTTTAAACTAGCGGTGACTATTTGATGTGGAAGGAAGGAAGGAGGAACGAAAGAATGAAAAAAAGGAAAAAGTTCTTTTAGATATCACTTTCCTTAAAAGCACTACCTAACAGATCATTCTGTGATGATGGAAATGTTCTGCATGTCTGCTATCCAATGATAGCCGCTAGCCACATGTAGATATCGAGCACTTAAAATGTGACTCAAAATGTGCCTCATGCAACTAAAGAACTGAAATTTTAACATAATTTTAATTTAAATTTAACAGCCACACGTGACTAGTAGTTGGAAAGCACAATCCTAGAATGTTTAAAAATTTAGATCATACTTTTGGGAGATACAGATAGGGAATGACAGAGAAAATAGAAAAAAAACTTAGTAAGATTTCATTTATAAGCAACTTTCTTATACTTAATTTTTTAAGGATTTTTCTACTAGGAAAATATACCTACATACACTGAAACTGAGGAGCCTAAATCTTTTCTATTTTATCTTCAATGGATGAAATAACTGTCATGTGTACTTAGAAAGAAAAAAAAATCACCAAAATAACAAGACCTTATATAGTATTAAGTTGTTGGATATTGGAGTGAGCATCAACCAGGACTCAAGAATATCTGCTTCAATTTCCAAATCTGGCTCTGCCAGTTAAAGGTCCTATGATTTTGTACAAGTCACTTAGTTCCTTTGGGTCTTAAACTCCAAATGTGCAAAATAGGGCAATTTTCCTGTCAAATATCCTTCAGAGATTCTAGACAACAAATATAGTATATGCAAAAGAGTTTAGGATTGTCTTGTACTACATTAATTTATAAAGAATTAGGTCTATTATTCAACATGTATTGATTGAGGGTCTACTGTGTCAGGCTTATACTACATACTAGGGACATAATGGTGATCACCCACAGACACAGTTTCTCACGGAGCTTAAAGTTAGTTCAAGTCAACTCAACCATATATTATACTACCACTAACTGAAATAAAGTCTGTGAGGGAAAAGGGGTTTTTCCTAGACTGTAGGATGAAGTCTTCCTCCCTAAAGAAATAAGAACTAAAGTGAAATCTTAAAAACTGAAAGTTAATAGTATATGAACTGTTCAAGAAAAAAAGCACAGTAAAAAATTTAAAATAGAGAACTTTCTAAGCCCAAGGACACTACAAATGCACCAGCCATAATTAGGTCCTGCAGAGAGTCAACATTCTACTAAGCTATTTTTGCTTTTTGGATTTTTCCCTTTTTCCAATTAGAAATCCCCAAGTTCTCTATCAGCTCCAAATTTTTCATACCAGCTTTAAGATGGCATTGATGGAGGTTCTAGTGAGAAACTGAAAAATTAAAAGGCCACTGGCAGATGGTAGCTTTCATATTTTAAATAGGAAACCACTTATATGTTTTAAACTTCAGTATTTTAAGTAGTTTTCCTTGTTCACCCTCAGTGGGCTTCCCCTTTGTGGAATCAACCCACTAGTTCCCTACCTCTTTGTACCCTATTTGAGAAACTGCCAGTTTTCATGGTTTTACCTGGTGAAGAATGAAAGTACATTTTTATGCTAAAAATTAAAAGCTGTTTTCTCAAGTTCTATTATTTAACAAATCAGTAGCTGCGATTTATAAGTGTTTGCTCCATTGTAGAACTAATTTGTAGAATGAAACCCAATCTCGAATCCACTTCCCAAACCTGCTCTTTCCAGTCTTCCCTCTCTCCATAAATATCAACTCCATTATAAACAAGGGGAAAACCCGGGCATTACTCTTTCCATACACCCCTCATTCAAACCATCACAAATCCCAACAATTCTACCTTTGAAACACATCCAGCATCTGAATGTGTATCAACATCTCATTATATCAACTACCACCACCTTAGTAAAAGTCATCGTCATCTTAACTGAACCACTGCAGTTTCTCATGGGTCTCCTGGCTTCCACCCTTGCCCCCAACCCCTGAGCCATGGTCTGTAAGAACCCAGTTGCACATCGCTGCCTGAGCTCCATCCTCCCCCACTCTAGCCCCATCTGTGGAAAAATTGTCTTCCATGAAACTGGTCCCTGGTGCCAAAAAGGTTGGGGACTGCTGCCTTACAGTATATTCTCCACACAGCAACCAGGGTGATATTTTAAAGACATAAGTCAGATCATGTCAAATCTGTGCTCAAACCCCTACGATGCTTCCTGACATCCAAAGCCTTTATCAAGATCCACAAGGTTCTACACCATATCTGGTCCTCATTACCACTTTGAGCTTGTCTCCTATCACTCCCCATCTCATCACTTCCGTCTCGCTGCCCTCCTTGTCTCTCAATCACACTCCCATCTCAGGGTCTTGGTGTCTGCTGTTCCTCTGCCTAGACTGTTCTTTCCCCAGCATTTGCATGGGGTGATCCCTCACTTCCTTCTAGTGTCTGCTCACATATCAGAGGCCTTCTTTAACTACTCTAAAACAGCACCACCTCAGCCATCATCATCCAGCCACCTTTAATTTTCTTCACAGTACTTACATCTGATTTATTTGTTTATTGTCTCCTACAACTAGAATGAAAACCCTATGACTTTGTTTTGTTCATTGCTATATTCCCAGCACTTACAACAGCGCCATTATTGATGTTCAGTAAGAATTTGTTGAATAAACAAATTCACATTCATTTCACTTCAGCATGGAACCAATTTGATTAGTACTATAGATTTCCCAAATACATATATGAAACATATGATTAAAAATCATTGAAAGCAAGCACACTGAACACATAAAAACCAAGAAACTCTATTTTGATCCTTTAAATTCCAGTCTCACAGGACTGAAAATGTACGAACATAAATGTACATAGAGAAGATATCAGTTATGATTATCAGTGTACAGATTTTTTTTTGCCACATTTTAAACCCAAAATTTATCTTTCCTTCTACCCAGGTAGTCAGTTGGTGTGTACTTGGGGAATGCATATAGTATTATGGGTAAGCCAGACTTCAGTGGCAGTTGGCACAGGTTTAGCAAGGTAGAGCCCCTAGCTAAATTGTGAAATAGGCCAAATTTGACTTTGCTACATGTAAATATTTCTTATCAGGATCCCACCTTTCCCCAGTCCTCGAAACTACTCTATTCTTCCTCATGCCTCATATGACCCACTCTTGTTCCTCCAGGGTGACCTTCAAGGACTCAAGCTATATACTGAAGTGACTAGTAGTATGTGAAATTTCTTGTCCAGGAATTAACATAGCCCACTCAAAGAAGCAGCTCAGTGTTAGAGAAGACGCTGTGATTGTGTAGTGTTTTACTTAAAGTCCTTGTTAAGTGACAGGAACTGTCTACCTGATTTGTACACTCCATGAACAAATCTTTAAGTACGTATTCTCTATATGGAGATGAATGAAACACACTGTGATACTCATGAAAGAGACAGTCATATTAATCAATAATTACATCATCACAAGTATTCCTCCCTCCTCATTTCTGTCAGATACGTAATCATTCAACTCTCAGGAGGTCAAGGTAGAGAGGTAACGGTGGTAAGACCCACGGTGTACCCCTCAACATCCCTGCCATCTTAGAGCAGGTCTGGGGGATAGGAAGGAAGAAGAGATAAAAATAAGAACCTAGAGCTACTATATACTAGGCATTAGAGTAAGAAAAACATGGATGTGAAGTCCAGCTGTACTCTTTCTGTTTGTTTGTTTTTAGAGACAAGGTCGCGCTATGTTACCAGGCTGGAGCACAGTGGCTACTCACAGGCAGGATCACAGCGCACTGCAGCCTCGAACTCCTGGCCTCAAGCAATCCTCCCACCTCAACCTCCCAAGTAGATGGGACTACAGACACACACCACTGTGCCTGGCCTCCAGCTATACTACTTTCTATGAGAGTGGCTACTAAGCAATTTCTTCTGTTTCTATGAGCCCATTTTATCATGAGTAAAATGTGTATAGACCTATTTCTTCGGAATTAAATGAAAAATCCAATAAGTTAAATGACACATGAAAGACAATATAGTTGCTCCCTTTATCTTTTCTCTATTGTTAATGAAAAAGGCAAAAAATAGAGGGGCCCTGTACAAAGACTTCACATACCATCAGCAAAAGGCTCCCAAGCCTTGGCCTAAGGACAAATGCAAAGGTAATGCTATTTCAGAAAAACCAAACTGTTTTAATAATGCTTTAAATCAAGTAGGAGCTAGTATGGATTGTCCACCACTCTACTTCTCCACATTTGACAATCATGCTTTCCATTATACGTGTTGACATCGTCCATCAAATACTTGTTACCCTCCACTTTTAAATTTCTTCCTGTAGGGGCAGAAATCAATACTTTGGTTTGATTTTTCACAATAATTGTTTTTTAAATCAATTCCTGGCATCAGCTTTGAAGAGTTTCTGCCTTCTTTACCTCTTTTCTCTCATCTTCCCCAACACTGCTCTCCAGGCTATTTCTCACCAGTCTGGCAGCCCTTTCTTAATTTCCTTTGCTAGTGGGTCCTCAATCATCTCTAACAGACCTTTAGATGCTCTCTAGGCCCAATCCCAGACCCTATTTTCTGTTATCTACACTCTTGCTAAGTAATTTAATCCATGACTTTAAACCACCATATCTTTATACATATACACACACACACACATATTTATACATACATATGTATTCTGCCTCCTTCTATGACTCTTGGAATCAGATGTCTCACAGACTACCCAAACAGAATTCTTTCTCCCCTCTCCCCCAAATCGATTTCTCCTCCAATTTTTACCACCTCAGGCAACAGTACCAACATCTATTCAGCTGCTCAAGTCCAAAACCTGGGAGTCAACTTCTGTCTTACTCTCACATCCAATCCATCTTGCCACCAACCCTCATTATCTCTCACCCAGACCACAGGAATAGCTCGAGTCTTCCTGCTTCCCTTCTTGCCCAGCAGCCAGAGATGTTAAAACAGAATGGATCATGCTGCTACCTCACACAAATGCTAGAATTAAATGTTATAGAAATTCTAAATATTACAATTCACTGAGGTCTAGAAGCAATAGAGAAGGTGTTAGAGAGGTAGAAGTTAATCTAGGCAGGGTGAGGGACAACTTTCAGGGGATCTAGCCAACCCATGTTATCACCCTTCCTCTGTCCAACCCTCCCTCAACAATGGTGTATAGTCATATCTGTATTACTTAACATCACACATATTTATTTAATCCACATGCTAAAATTCTAAGCAAAATTATCTTTAATATGTGGTTATTAGTTAACCCAATAAAACAGTGGCCATAAAGAATATAAGTGGTAGAAGGTAAAAAACTACAAAGAATTCATTACACTAACTTTTGCATAAATGAAACTCTGAACACTTTATATACTACATTCATCTAATAATGTAGGAAATGGGAGAATCTAAAGTTGAGTTGAGATCCTAGAGTTTAACCGTGTACTTTCTGAAGGGCCAATATAAGAGGACACTGCACATGGCCATTTATTCTTATTGCACTTTTTTCCTAATCTTCACAATAATTCTCAAAGCTAAGGCTGAGTGGCTGGATGACTTCTTCAACTAACATACAGCTAACAATACAGGTGTTCTGTTTTTTAGACACTTTGAACCGAACCAAAACGCCAAAAAAAAAAAAAACCACACACACACAATTCCAAAGTTTTGGAGAACTTGAAGTGCTTTGTTATTGAATTTAATTTAAAATAACAAAAACTTACCTAGGAAGTTCAAGACATATATCCTTCAGTTTGAAAAGTCTTTCTAAACCTTATGGGTAAACACAGACTGCTTTACTGCTAAACTAATTTGCTTTGGTGAAATAAATCTAAAATATTTCTGTATTTTCAATAGTAAAAATGCTCTAAGAAAAGAAAATTACCAGCTCCATATGCACTTTAGACTGCAAAGATTTTTGAGTTTTGAAAAGGAAAAAAAGAACAGATTTGAAAGAAACTACAGGAGTACGAATAAAAGAAGTGTTTTCGAAATTGTTTTGCTTCTGATATGACAAAATACCACAATGGAATAACGGTAGTATTATCTAAAGCTAAATGACGTCAAGCTTTTAAACAATCAATAAGCTGTAAGGGTTGGGACCTCTGTAATTATTTCAAACTGTGTGAATGTTACATCATCAAACACTGGGACAAGTACAGTCTTGTATGAAACGACTGTATGAGATCAAACAATCATACCCAAATCACATACTTACTGGATTTAAGCTTTTCCACACTAATCATTTCAACCTATGTGGTACCAACTCCTTGCATTCACAAAGTTCCATCAATATAAGTCTCTACACACTTGTAAAAGCAGACTTCAAGTAATCCCAACTCATAAAAAAGTTAAACATTAATTGAATCTCAAAAGCATCAGTGTTATCTCAAAATAACAACTTTAACACTGAAGAAATACAAGTCTTATGGGACAATAAAAAATGGAATTACAAAAATCAGTAAGAGTTTATGGGAGTGGTTTTCTGTTTACAAATAACTGCTTATGTGAAGACCCCAAAAGGTCTTTCTGGACAACCTCCACAGAAAAAACAATTCTCCTGTTTCTTTTTCCTTTAAAGACTCACCCCCTCTCCCTAATTTTTTTGATATAACCCTCTCTCAAAAGGCTTACATTATAAAAAGATGGATTTATGCCATTATCAGGAGCATGTCCCAAGACTTAAGATTTCTATGATCCTTTGCATATTCAAGATTGCAAGAACTGAACTTTAATAATTCACAGATCACAAACACACAATCTTTAAAAAGGACACAGATGGTAGGTGCTCTCCACCCTCTCCCAAGAGACGTCCTCACCTAAGCTTCCTGCCCATTCCCTGGCCCACAAACACAACTGTCAATCAAAGGAGTAGTAATTGTTAAGCGTGGGTGAGAAAGAAAGCGTACACGCAATATGCAAGTGGATGGGGCAGGTTGTTAAATGCAGTCTCTCCAGTATCACGTAACTAGCCAAACCCGCTGCAAACTTTTAAGAGATTAAGTTACATTCCTCTGCAATTCCACACTTGACAGCTGAATCCGGAGATGCCAGCCAGTCGTGCACGTCCATTCCCGCCACTTCACCCAGGGAGAGTGGGTGCCACATCCCGCGGTCAGCGTGCACCAGGGGCTGGGGAAGGAGGAGAGGGCTGGGCGAGCTCACCTTTTCCAGCTCGTCGTGGAGCTCCGCCAGGCTGGGCCGCAGCAGCTTCTCGCCCAGCTGCGCGGCTGTGTGCCGGTAGTGGTCGATCCTGGGCACAGCGTCCATGGTGTTGTGGCCGAAGGTGCGCAGGTAATAGGTGTTGGTGTGGGTATCATAGTAGTAGTGCTGGTGGTGCCCACTGCCGCCGCCTCCCGAGTGCAGGCTGCTGCCCTCGCTCAACACCGTGTCCCCGCCGTTCTGGAAGCTCACGCTGGGCCCGTCGCCTCCGACCCCCGCCGCATCCGACAGGCTGTCTTCCGCCGACGAGGAGGCAGCTGGGTCCACAAAGTTCACGCGGAAGCGGCCCTTGGCTTCCTCGCTGCCCTTGGCCATCCCGCTCTCGCCGCTGACTTTCCCGTCAGCGGGGGACTCCTTGCCCCCTGCCCCAGCACCAGCCGCCGCCGCCGCCGCGGCCCGCCCGGCGTTCTCGGAAACCAGGTCCACCTGGAAGCGGCTCTGACTCGGGGTGGGCCCCAGGGGTCTGCCCAGCCCGTCCCCGGCTGCCGCGGCGCCCTCACTGCGGACCCCACCGCCGTCTCGGCTCGCGGCCGCAGCATCCTCCGGTACCGAGGGCACCGCCGTGCCGGGCAGCTCTACCCCGGCGGCGGCCAGCGCGGCGGCTGGCGGCGTCCACCGACCCCAGCCAGCCTCGGGGCGCCGGAGGAGGGCGCCGTGGGCCCGGGCTCCATCGCCGTCCGACCCCCGGCGGACCTGGAGAGCCTGGCGGACGTCTCCGGCTGCGCGCCCTCCGCGCCCCTAGCCGGAGATGGCCGCGGCCGCAAGGCCAGGCGAGGGAGTCACTCTCTCCGCCGCCTGCTAGCAGCCGCTCGCCCGGGCCGGCACGAAAGCCGCCGGCAGCCGAGTCAGCGCGCGAGTGCGCCGGGTGCGGCGCGGGCCCCGCTGTTTAAAGCCTCGGCGGGGCCGCGGCTGTGGCTGCTCCGGCTGCAGCACGCGGGAGGCGGGGCCGGCGACTCCTCCGCCCCTCAGCCCGCCCACCCGCGGTCCTGCAGTGGCGCGCGGCGGGCGCTCCCTCGGCGTTCCGGCCCGCCTGGGCTCCGGCGCGAACCCACGCGAGAGCAGCCCACGCGAGGAACGAATCCGGCCAGTCCGCGCCGGCCCTCGGGTAGTACGGGCAGCACTAGCAACGCGATGAGAGAGCAGGCGCGGCCGCGCGCCGCCTCACTGATGTCGCCGGGAAGATCTCCGCGCCGCTACCTCCTCTTCCGTCGCCCTCCTCCCACCGCTCCACCTCCCTCCCCCGCCGCGCTCTGCGGCGCAGAGGAGCGGACTCCCCGGCCGCCTCCCCTTCTCTCCGCCCGGGGCCGCGCGTCAGTGGAGCGACAGCTCAGGCCACGCAGCCGCGGATGGCACGCGGGCCCTGCCTCGGCTCACGCCGGTAGCTGATGCTCCCGTGGCAGCTGCCACCCCAGCGGCTGCTTCAGGGGCTCTCGCCCGCTCGCTTTTCTTTTTCTTTTTCTTTTTTTTTTTTTTTGAGCTCTGAAGTCGCACTAATTGGGCCGAGCCGGCGAGATCTCGCGAGATGCTGCAGGGCGTCAGGGCCGCTTCCTCCAGGCGCGTGGTACCCAAGGCCGGGCTCGAGCCGCCGCCGGCCCCTGTCCCTGCTGGTGATGCCTGGGGCTTTCCTGTCGGGACCGCGGGCGCTTCAGGAGCCGCAGGCGAGGTGCGCCCCCCAGCCAGGCTTCCTCGAGGGTCCGGCCCCCCGCGACTCCCCGCACTTACGCGGGGCCTGAGGCTGCTGGGAGGCAGGATTTCCTCTGTGCCGCTTTTGTGCGGTAGACTCACGCTGCCTGTCAGAGTAAGATTTGCATAACTAGAGATTAATTCCAGGGGTGATGCAGTGGGTGTGTCCACACTTCCGATGACACCTTTATTTTAAAAGCTGGTGTTTGAAGGTGAGAGGGGAGCTTAGTTGTGGTATCTCAACTTAGTTGTGGTTTCTGGGAAGCTTATGCATGGTTTGGGTTGTGAAGAATTCCTCTGTTTTAATAGAAACGGAAAGGTACTCCTCTCCTCTGCAGGCCTAATTTCTCTTCTGTAAAATGTAAGGGAATATAATTATTTTCCAACTTCCTTCGCAACAGAATCCTTTTTTAACCTAAATTCTACCCAAAGCCCTAAGTAAAATCAGTGAATGGCAATAATGGCAGTGAATGGGTTCCTTCGATCACTTGTCTTTTATTTATGTATATGTTATATTTGTATTTTTAAATTTTATTTATGGAGATAAACACCATCCTTTGCTGAACCCTTGAAGCACAACTAAAGAGCCTTAGAGTGTGCAGAACTGTTTGAAAATGCTGTAGGTAAAAGCTGCAATCAGGCAATTTTCAAAAAATTGTCATGGCCATGATCTTGTTTAACCTTGACAACTTTTCAGCTCATTTTATTATCTACTTTAAAGATGGAGAAAAGAAGGAACAACTCTTGAATCATGTTGCCAGGGTTTTTAAAGCTCCTCTTGAGCTTTAGTAACATTAGCAGAAAACCAGAAGAGGCCAGAAAAATCAGATGGTCATTGAAGCAGTGCATTTTTCTACTAGGGAATTGCTGCCTTAGTAGTTGATCTCTGTGGTATCTTTCAGCTCCAAAGCTAATTTGGTGGCTATTGGAATTCAACATTCGGTTAATTGAGTAAGTGTTGAACACCTGTGAGCTGCTCTGTGTTCTGGGGAAATAGCAAACAAAACACTATCCCTTATCTCATGGAGCCCATTCTAGTGAGAGAAACAATAGACAAAATAAATACATAAAATATATAGCATCCGAATAGTGAGTGCTAAGAAAATGGGAATGGGGTGTGTATATGAGATGAGGATGATAAAATTTTCTATAAGATGGCCTCACTAAGAAGGTGACATTTCTGTGAGGAGGTGAATGTTGTGAATATTTGGGAAAAGAGTGTTCCATGCATAGGAAAAGCAAAGGCCCAAAGGTGGGAGCGTGCCTGGTATGCTCATGGAATTACATGTAGGCCAGTTTGGCTGGAGCTGCTTAAGAGATGGGGAGAATCAAAGGCAATTAGGCCAGAGAGTTTGGGAATATGGGATGTGATAGCGCAGAATGTGTAGGAACTCTGGCTTTTTTGGCTTTTAGTCTGAGTGGAATGGTGTATTAGTTGGCTCAGGCTGCCATAACAAAATACCATAGACTAGGTGGCTCAAACAAGAGAAATTTATTTTCTCACAGTTTTACAGGCTGGAAAATCTGAAATCAGGGTTGGGTTCAGGTGAGTGTCCTCTTTTTAGCGTGCAGACAGCTGCCTTCTCTGTGTATCCTCATATGATAAAGAGTTCTGGGGTCTCTTCCTTTCTTATAAGGGCACCAGTTCTATGAGATCAGGGCCCTACTCTTATGACTTATTTAACCTTAATCACCACCTTAAAAGTACTATATCGCCAATACAGTCAAATGGAGAGGTGGGTTAGGGCTTCAACATATGAATTTAGGGGGGATACAATTCAGTCCACAGCAGACAGCACTTCTTTGGAGGTTTTCAGTGGAGGAATGACATGATCTGGCATATTTAAAGGCTCGGACTAGCTGTCTTGTTGTAAATAGACAAGGGGGGGTAAGTGATAGAGGCAAAAAAAGAAGCAAGGAGATACACTATGAGGTATTTGAACAATCCAGGAAATGATGATGTGGCTTTGACCATAGTGGATAGCAGTGGAAATGGAGGAAAGTGGTTGAATTCTGGGGAGGCAATAGAATTTGCTGATGAATATATGGTGTGAAAGAAAGAGAATCCAAGGTTTTTGGCCTGAGCAACTGGAAGAATTGTATTACCATTTTCTGAGATGGAGAAGATGGTGAAAGGAACAGGTTTGGGTGGGATGAATATCAGAAGCTCATCCTGATAGCTTCAGGAGCAAACTGAGGTGTTTGTTGGAGGAAACACACAAATGTATAGTAATAATAAGCAGTAGTCACTCATATAAATGTGTAACTGCAAACTGAGAAGTTCTAGAGAAACATGGTACAATGAGAATGCAAAATAGAGAGACCAGACTTGGTCAAGAAGGAAGTGACTTTTCAGCAGAGGTCTGAAGGACGGTTAGGACCAAACTGCAACTTGCAGGGGGTTTCAAACAAGGGAAATATTGTGGACGGATACCCTCATAGAGTGAACAGAGCCTGTCTAAGGAGCTTGAAGTCAGTTTGGTTAAACCTGTGATCCCCAACCCCCGGGGCTGGGCCACTGACCAATAGGAACCAAGCTGCACAGCAGGAGGTGAGCAGCAGAGAGCAAGCTAGCAAAGCCCACCTTCTGTCAGATCAACCAGGCATTAGATTCCCGTAGAAGCGCGAACCCTACTGTAAACTGTGCATATGAGTGGTCTAGGTTGCATGCTCTTTATGAGAATCTAATGCCTGATGATCTGAGGTGGAGTTGAGGCTGTGATGCTAGCACTGGGGAGCGCCTGCAAATACAGATTATCATTAGCAGGGAGGTTTGACTGCACAGTAAATGTAATAATGTAATGCGATTGAATCATCCCAAAACCAATCCTCCCCCCCAACCCCACCCCGTCTGTGGAAAAATTGTCTTCCATGACACTGGTCCCTGGTGCCAAAAAGGTTGGGAACCACTGGGTTAAAGCATAGGGATTAAGGGGCAAGAATGGTAAGAGATGAGTCTGTCTTTATTCTAAAAGCCTTATAAAACCATTGATAGGTTTCCAGGGAGACAGAGGGACACATGATCAGATTTGCATTTATTAAAACTCTCTCTAGTTATATTGTGACCAGAAGAGTGAAGAAGGGACAGAGTCAATATAGGAAGGCAGGACACAATTTCACTAATCTAGTCATAAGAGGATGGTAATAATGGTAGGTAACATTTATAGAGAATTTATGTTCTGGGTACTGTGGTAAACTCTATACATTCATAATCTTACTTGATTCTCACAACAATACTGTGAAGAAAATCATAGAATTACCCCCATTTTACAGATGAAAAATTTGGTTAAGTAAAAAAATAATTCCAACATCTGTTAATAACTAGATAAAAGACCTACAGGTAGAAGGAGTGGCCTAAGAGATGAGAAGAAAACCAGATGAACACATTTGGAAGTGGGATCACCTGTGTTAAATCGGGCCAAAACGCAGAGAAAGATGAGATTTGAATATATGTTGAATTTAGTAACATGTATTAGCCAACAAAATGAGAGAGCAGTGGGGGAAGGGGAAAAGCAAAGTTTCCAGAAGATGTAATCAAAATATATATGTGAAACTTGTGGAAACATTGTCAGGAGAGGTCTCCTTTAGTTAATTGTTAGCAGACATTTGGTTGTCAGATTTACCAGGTGTCAATTTAGAGACTAACCTTGAAGAACAGACTCATTGTCGGTGCCACAGTGGAGTACCCCACTTATTTTGGTCTATTTCCCCTTTTGCTGAAAGGTCAGCCTTAGCAATGTGTGTATTGATGTACTTAGTAATACATATTTGATATACTTAGAATTTTAGAACTGGAAGTGACTTAAGTGGTTGTTATTCCAAACCTCTCATTTCACAAATGCCAAAGTAGCCTCAAAGGGACTTATAATACAATCCCCCATATCTGCAGCAGTAGAACATAAGATACAAAGTCATGTAGAACCTTTAAAATCAGCTTTTTTTTTTTTCCCGTTAAACAGTGAGTTTTAGTTAGACATGCTATGCTGACATTCTGCCTGGTTGTAGTTTTGCTTTTTTACTAGATGGCATTCAGCATGCAGACTAAGTCAATGGTATTTCCCTTGAGAAATAAACTTGTTATCCTGTCAATGGAAAAAAGAAAAAAGATACCCTAGAGAAGCTTGTTTATACTGGTAAATATCATAATTTTGTTTTCTTACCTATATCCCAATCACATTCTTCTTTAATGAAAAATATTATAAAGATTCTAAAGTCAGTCATAGAATTAAACATTAATCGAAATCTTACTGTGCTTTTTCTCTAGACTTCATTGATTGATTGATTGAGAGAGGGTCTTGCTCTTTTGCCTAGTCTGGAGTACAGTGGCTCTCCACACAGCTCACTGTAACCTCAAACTCCTGGGCACAAGGGATCCTCTTGCTTCAGCTTCCCAAGTAGGTGGGACTACAGGTGAGTGATACCACACCCAGCTGATTTTTAAAAAAATTTTTTGTAGAGATGGTGGTCTCACTATGTTGCCCAGGATGGTCTAGACAGTATTTAAATTCATGTTTGTAAATTATGTCTTTCAAAAAGAACAGCCCAAGTTTTTTTAAAATTTAAATCTACTGTGTTTTGCTTATCCAAATAGTAAGTTCACAACAAATGCATTTAAAATAAAATAGTCTCTTTTTCATTCCCCACTTTGACCTGTACATGTAATTTGTCAGAAACATAGTAAAGGAAATCTCTTCCAACTTAAATTCTGTACTGGAAAAGTTATTTTCCCTCCGTACTGATTTACTTTTGTACTTCTAAACACTACAGGCTATGGACATTTACAAGCTTCAGAGTTCAAAATTATTATTAAATATAAATATTTGAAGTAAGTACTTAAGCATAATAGCTTAGTGGTTACAAATATGGACTCCACCAGACTGCCTGGATTTGAATCTCCATTTCACTACTTACTAGTTGTGTGACCTTGGACTAGTATGACCTCTGTATCTCAGTTTCCTCATCTATAACAATAATGACAGCTACCTTATAGACTTATAAGGGTTTCATAAATTACTACCCATAAGGTGCTTAGAACAGTCCTGCATGATAAGGCCTAATGTATGTAAACATTAAATATTTAAAACAATATTTTACTCAAAAAAGAAATAATGCTAAGGCAAACCTTTTAAGTTGTATCTTTTTTTTGCAAATGTGTCCTGTTTAGTTTTTTTATTTTGTTTTTTGTTTTGATTTTGAGAGATATTTAAGTAATTTTTGGAGTAGCATGTCAGCGATTCTTTTTTCTGTTACAGAGTTTTAAAGCAAGTTGTTAGTATCATTATGTTACTGCTACTTATTTGGAAGATGGAGCAATAGCCTAGACTAAGGATGATTCTTTCTTATTCATCTTAAATCCATTTTTTTCCTTCGACTGGGTCCTTTAAAACTAATGTGTACCAACATGCTATAGGAACATTTTGTCTGCATTCGCTGTATTGTGCTATACTTCCAACAACAAAAAAGTGATTTAAAACACACTTATAAAACACACGTGTACACATGCCTTAATAATTAGTTTAATTGCTCCCCCTTTATGGAGTCAAATATTGTAATGCATCCCCTAACTAAATTGCATACCTATATTTTCTTCACTATTAATGAAAAATCTGTAATTTCTTAATCCTCTTATGATCCTTAATCATTAATCCATTTTTTCACTTTCAAAAAGCCATAAGTATAACTGAGATATGTTTTTATAATTGTTCTAAGATGCCTGAAGTTCAAAAAACCACAAATAGGGGAAGGATCTTAAAGGGTTATGTAGTAAGTCCCTACTTTAAAGAATAATTATTCTACCTTTGACACTCTTCTTTTTTTTAAGAAGGAAAAGAATAGTGCCTTTTCTTTAGTAACACATTCTAATGGTTACAGGTCCTTATACATTGGACATGTAATAACCACTCAAATACTAATTTAAGAACAGGGCATTCTTCCTGATGACTAAATTAAATTATTCTTATAATAATTTACATTTTTTGATTGTTCTTCTGAGGTTATGATAACCTATTAAAACATAAGGTTATTTTCAGTTTTATTTTCTAAATGATTTCCTCTTGTATGTCATTATAAAGCCCAGTGTCTAAGTATGTAATTATTTTTATTACTTTCCTCTGGGCCCTTTCCAAGTAATTTAATCTTCCTTTAAATGTGGGCCAAAACTATTAGGTTCAATATTCTAGTTTAAAAAAACAAACAAACTGATGATTATGAAGGTAAAGACAGGTTTTTACAGTTCAAGTAATTGTTTTTACTTAAAAACTAGACTACCAGCTGACTATTGTGTGTGGCCCTGAGTATCAACCCTTCTGATTAGTCAAAAAGTTTTTTGTTTTTTAAGAGATTTGAACTAAAAATCTACCTCAATTGCAACCAATTTCTAAAGACATAAAATTCTATAATATATATCAAGAATTTCATATCTATAAGAAATCAAGGAATTAGATATTTGTTATTTATATTTTTCTAATTGTAAAAGTAATATATGTTTAATACAGAAGTCACAGAAAAAAAAGCAAAGGAAAGTAATATTTACAATGCTATCACTGCAAAATAACATTTTCCTTTTAGATCATGGTATTACAAAATGATTTATTGTATGTCTTGTAATTTTTAAAATTTACCAATAACATGAACGTCTCTCATAAATAAAAATGAATATTATGCAACTGCATGATTTCTAATGGCTTCATCATATTGCATCATTTAGATTTATCATAACTTACTGACTGTATCACCTATTTTTGAACATTTTGTTTATTTCCTTTCTTTATAAATAATAGCAACCAATGCTGTATTGAATATCTTTGTGCATATCTTTCTTCTTAATCATTTCCTTAGGATAAATTCTTAGAAGTGAAATTGCAAGGTATCTATATTTTTAAAACTCTTGGCATACATAGCAAAATTGATTTTCAGAAAGGTTATATCAGTTTATCCTTCTATCAGCATTGTCTTTGGAGCACCTGTCTTCTACCACCCTTATAAATTCTGAGTAAGATCCTTCTTAATCTTTGTGAATCCGATTAGCAAAAGATAGTTTGATTTTCAGGTTATTGACTGCTAGTGAGGATATACTTTTAAAAATTTATTAATCATTTATATGTTTATTTCTGAATTGCCTGTTAATATCTATAGTAGACTCTTGCTGTATTCTGGATGGTTTACTTCCACTCTGTCTTGTTTTTGTAATAGCATACAAATTTTTTTGTTTTGTTTTTTTCTTTGGTGGAGTGAGGAATTACCTCTCTGTGTGCAGGTTTGGATGTTCATAATAGAGGACCTTGCCTGCCCCAGCCAAATCGTGAGCATACCACCAAATGTGCCCATCTGGCTCTCCTGAGAGTTTTGAATTTTGGGTGGTGTGATGCAAAGTCAGAAAATAAGTCCAGTTGCTGGGACTCTTAGTTGCTTATATATCACTCCCTCCCTCCCTAGGAAACTGCCTTGCCTGGGGGCAGCCCAAGACCACTGGCTGCTGAAGGTCAATATGATGGGCCTTGACTCTATTTCGGACAATTCTAAAGGGCAAACTTAGCAAAGAGTACCCTGTAGGATTGGCTGAGGCTTCAGCTGTGTCCTCATTGTGAGTCTGCCCAATCCTGCCTTCCTTATTTCCTTATAGTTGTATCTATAAGAGAGCATTCCCCAGCAAACTTTCTCTATGCTGCTCTCCACCTCAGTCTGTTTCCAGGGAACTGTCCATTTATTCCAGTGGCAGCACTCAGAGAAAACTGTATTGTATAATAATTCCTGCTACCAAGACCCTCTGAAACTACTTCTCTTGTCCTTTTGTATCTGGTTCTTCTTCCTTTTAGCTTCCCCATATTCTCCCAGTAAGTCACTCCATTTAAGTTAACCAGAGTTGGTTTTTGTGGCTTACAACCAAGAATCAGTATTATTACAATGTTCTTTGCCATTTTTCTGGTGTCTTTTACTTACCAATTTTAAGAGCTTTTTATGTATTATGGGCAAAAACCTTAACCTATTAATAAATTGGTTTTCTACAGTTTGTCAGTTGCATTGTAGTTTTGCTTATCATACAGTGTTGGCATTCTATTATTCAGATAATATATTGCTGTAAAGTATCTTAGTCTTTTTCTTTGTGATTTTTACCTTTGATACAATGCTTAGAGAGAACTTTACCATCACAAGATCATATATATATATACAAAAAAATTAATATGTACTTTTTTATTTTAAGGTTTTGTTTTTATTCCCTAATTCTTATCGCAAATATTTTTACTTTGGTATATATGGCAATGATTTAAATATTTCCTACGAATAATTTAACAGACTTCTGTGTTAAAATTTGCTGTAACAGTATCCTCAAATGTCAATGCTTAAAAAAGATAGGTATTTCTATTTTACTCAGACTGCAGTCCAGAAACGATCTATCTGAAGCTGGCCAGGCAGCTGTGCCATTCTCATGAGGAGGTTCCTACCTCTGGGTTAGAGATGGGACCCTTCATTTGTTGCTATTTTCCAGTCAGTGGGAAGGGGGAACTAGAGAGTGGAAAACAATCAGCTTGCTAATCATACACACAAACACACACATACACACGTGTGTGACACGTGCTTCATCTTATTGGCCAAAATTTAGGCACTTAGCTATGCATAGCAGCTTGGGAAATAAAAGTCTTTTACTAGTGGCCAGTAAATCAATCACATGGCCAGCCAAAACGCAGAGAGTCCTGGAATTTCCCATGATGATGAATCCTGCCAGTGGGTAGAAACCTGTGTTTTAAAAGGTTATAAAACATTTTTAATACTAGTGTTTAAGTGACAATTACATTGAACATGGAACTGAAAATGCACCTACAAATATTAAGTGAAACTTAACACATAGCTAACATTTTAAAGGGATTTTCCCCTAACAAAATGGTGTGTGTGGGTGTGGGTATGGATGTGTGTGTATCATAACAATTCAAAACTTCTCTTCCTCCTCATCCACCACTACTACCGTATGTTTGAATGTGGAACGTGAGTTGAGAAGAGAGTTTTTTTTAAGTAGATGACTTTAAGCTTCTCAACATGCTTCTTGTATTCTTTTTTTGTCTTTTAAATTCTTTCTGTGCAGGCTAGGTGAATATGAGTAATGAAAACAGGAAGAATATATTAGTATTGTTTAAGAGCATTTGCAATTTATGAAATAAATTTATCATGAAATGTAATATTCCTGAAAAAGAATGGTTTAAATCTATTTTAGGAATGAATATTAAAGGTCTAATAATGAAGAAGGAATTAAAAATTCCATCTTCTAACCTAAATATAGAATGTTTTCAGTACTAGTACTGATTTTTATTGTGATGGTTCAGACACAGTTCCATATTCAGCCTCTTTATTTTTGGATTATAAATGCCCAAACCTTAGAATTCATTTTGCAAACCTAAGAATGACTCTTTGGAAACTAGCATGAGATATCCCTTGGAATTGTAGAATATTGGTCTGTGTGAACCATGGATTTGATGCAGAATGGTATAGGGTGCTTTGTTTTATTTCTGTATTTTTTATGGTACATAACATACCTAGAGAAGTGTTTAGAACATACAGTATATGTACATTTTGATGAAAATTATAAAGCCAACACCTGTGTAAATTACCATCTAAGTCATGAAACATAACCTTGCCAGGATCCTAAAAGCCCTCAAGTGTGCTCTTGCCAGATCACAACCCTTTTCTCCACTCCCAGATAGTTTGTGATAGTCATTTTCTTAGTTTTACTGTCTGTATATACATCCCTAAACATAATATGAATGGATTCATACTGCATGTTTCTTTTGTGTCTGCTTTTCAGCATATGTTTCTGCAGTTAACTCATGTTTTTTGTGTTGTGCATTTATTTTCATTATATAGCATTACCTTGTATGGACATACTACAATTAATGTAGCCATTCTACTGTTAGTGAATATTTTGGTGATTTCCAGATTAGCTTTTGTTTTTGTGAACACTGCTGCTGTGAACATTTTTGTACACATGCCATGGTAAACATGTGAGTAGGTTTCTTTATGGGGTATATATTTAGGAGTGTATTGCTAGTTCATAGGGTATGTATATTTTCACCTTCAGTAGATAATGACACACTGTTTTGTCAAGTGGTTGAACCAAGAATGATATGATTTTTAAGATTCTTTATCATGTCTTCAAGTATTTGCTAAAAGTTTCTTGAGAGAGGAAAAAAACTAGTTATACTATAGTATTAGATTTTATTTATGAAATAAATTTTAAAATAACATCTAGAAAGGATGGAAACCTATTTTTTTCTAATCAGTTTTGAAAAGGTACCTCAATATGGATGATATGAATTCTATACTATACGTATTATTGAATGAGGTTTATGAACAATTATTCATGAGGTTTCTTTTCTTTAAGATATTATTTAACAATATTACAAAAAGAACTACTTTTAAAAATATATGTTATATATGCACAAATATATTTTAATATATATGGTAAAATAAAAGGTATAAATAAAGGTATAGGATGAAAAACAAATTCTCTACTAATTCCTCTCCCTAAAGTTCTGCATTAACTGCCTAGTTAACAGTTTCTTTTGTGTGCTTCCTGAAAAAAAAAATTATATATCAATATTGCTTCATATACATAAATGGGTCATAATGCACATGGTATTTGCTCACTTTTTTTAACACCATGTATGATTCTTTCTTTCCAGTGCTAAATAATATTGAATCAATTGGATATATAACAATTTATTTAACCAGGCAGACTAATTGATGGATATTTAGATTATTTTCAAGTTTTTGTTATTACCAATAATGGATCAGTAAATACATTGGAATATATACTTTGTAATTTTTAAGAGTTTATTCATTAGATAAATTCCTAGCTGTAGAAATATGGTACAGAGTGTATAAGCATTTTTTTAGATTTTGATAGATATTGCAAAATTGCTCTCCAGAAAATTGTTTTAATTTACATTCCTGTCAACTGCTATTTGCCAACATCATGTATTATCAGAATATTTTACCTTTACTGCTCTCATAGTTGAAAAATATAATTTATTTTGGTTTGCATTTATTTAATTATGAGTGAAGTTGAGCATGATTCCATTTGTTTTTCTTTTTCTGTCAACTGCCTGTTAATATCCTTTCCCTATTTTTCTATTAAGTTGTTGTGGATTTTTTTCTTAGTGATTTGTGAAACTCGTAAATTAAAGAAATTAACATTTTTGTCTATTATGTATTGCAAATATTTTTCCAATATTGTTTATCACTTTTTGTACATAAATTTTTTGTGACTTCCAGGTTGTACATAACTTTCAAATTGCTTAGAAGCCTATTTCAGTTTCAAATTGCTTAGAAGCCTGTTTCACATGTTGGCATTTGTCTTGTAAATTTATAATGACAGCTAAATTTAGTTCACATATAGGTCAGCCTTTTTTTCCCCTTATTTTCAAAGAAGTCTCTGAGAGGATTCCTAGAAGGAACCACTGTAGATAGATGAATATGATTAATCTAATGAGTTTGGGTTGTTAAAACAAAGTGTGTTTAACATTTAAATGACTTCTATTTCCTCCTTCCTTCAGTCATCTGAAAAGTCTGTAGGTAGGAAAGTTTTGTTAGTAAAGAACATTATCTTAGGACATAAAGTTTGTCATCTCAAAAGGTAAGAAGGTAAGAGGATGCCTGTTCTCCAAACTTCCTTCAAACTACTGGTTCTCACTTCACCTGAAACACTGTATCAAAGACTGGCAGAAGTTCCAACGTCTCTAATAAAATTTATCCATGGTTAACTGTTGGCATGTAAAAAATAAAATGAAATTGATTTATATAGACTTTTTCTGTATTCTATATTTGCCTTAGAAAACCTATAATATTTTAATAGAATAGCTAAAATATGATTTTATCAAAACACTTATGGATGTCCAAATGAATTGGTATTTGAATGTATAGAAAGTGTCCATGTGAACCTAGCCCATATTTAGTTCTCAGCTAAAATGACTTCTAGTTTAACAAACTAAGAGAAGAAACTGAACAAATCTAAATAGTAACACTTATAAGTATTGGAGAGCAACCAATCATGCAAGACTTTTTTAGTTTATATTCTTGACTTCTATAAGTTGTAAAGCTATTTAAAAATTACTGAGTAAAATTAGCTAGTGTAAAATCAAATCTTATCTGCAGCTTTTGTTCAGTAAGCTAGGAACTCAAAGCTACCAGATCATACTTAGTTGGAAACATGAGATTCCATATTGTCCCCAAAGTAATCTTACTTTCTCCAGAGTTCTTTAGCTCAGGCCTATATGATAGCAGCATTGGGCCGATTCACAGTGGATTTCATACTTTTACTTTCTAGGGTTAAGAAGGTTTCATATTGGACTATGAGAATTCTACTAACTGTCCCATATCTGATATTTAAAGATGATCCAGATTGTCGAAAAGATTCCCAGTTTTACACCTTGCTGTTTTTAATAAAAGCAGCTAGTTAAATATTTAACTAAATGTTATTTAGTTCATATCCTTGTAAAACTTTATCTTAGAAAAGAGTTCTCTTAAAAAACTGTCTTAATTTTTAGAAACACTGTTCCGTTTATAAGGCTGTGACAAAACTGCTTAGCTGGCTCTACTTTTAGATATTAAACAGCAACTGTAATACTCATTAGATCAATACATTCAAAAATGTTCTTAGAGTGTTTAAATTTCTTTCTAAAGTGTATATTTCTTAGGCCGGGAGCAGTGGCTCAAGTGTATAATCCTAGCACTTTGGGAGGCTGAGGTGGGAGGATTGCTTGAGGCCAGGAATTAGAGACCAGCCTGAGCTAGAGTGAGACCCCATTCCTACAAAAACAGAAAAATTAGCTGGCATGGTGGTGCATGCTTGTAGTCCCAGCTATTCGGGAGGCTGAGGCAGGAGGATTGTTTGAGCCCAGGACTATGAGGTTGCAGTGAGCTATGATGATGCCACTGCACTCTAGCCTGGGTGACAGAGCAAGACCCTGTCTCAAAATAAATAAATAAATAAATAAAAATAAATAAAATGTGTATTTCTCATTAAATTCTAGGATAACTTTATTACTACAGTCCAAAATGTTTAATAAAATTGAATTAAACATGGTATAGTGTTGTGCCTCCACTAAAGAAAATGTGGAAGTCAGTTAACAAGTTAGTTAGAATGTGACTATAGGGTAAGTTTTTGCTTACCTGAACCCTACCATAAATGAATCCTTCTGAATATCAGAATTGTCAAAATAGCTGAATAATAGTTTTTTTTAAATGTTAAGATTTTAAACTACCTTTAGAAATCTCTATAACGTACTATAACTATATTATTTCCTTTACTCCTTAAGAGAATACTGAAAATATTTTAACACTTTCTTGGCTCAGATAAACTTTTGGAATGATACAGCTATCATAACATACTGAAGGTAGTAGCTATAGGTAGAAATTTAGATTATTGGAAGACAATGATCCATGGGTCTCTTGTTTTCTGCACATCTTAGCAATCAGAGGCATTGACTGCATTTGTTCCAAACTATCTTTTCTTGAATGTACAGCCTTGGAAGATTGAGATAATGTCTCCCTGCAGAGCAAAGAGCAGGTGTGCTTACTGCCCATTGTTCAGAAGATTCAGGTTCCCTGAACTCAGGGTTCCTCTCCTTTGACACAACTACTGTGGATGCAAGTGTCACCTGCCTCTCTTTATTTTACCCTTAGGAATCAGGGCATAAGGAACTGGTACAAATGATGTTCTAATGACCACTATTGCTGTAACAAAGTCTTTTGTTTCTGACCCTGGAATCTCCACCAGCATCCATGAAACCGTAGTGGACTAACTTGTTAGCTTGCAAGCAGGGTAAAAATCTGAGAACCATTACAGGTCTTGACAAGATGATATAGGACAAGGATCAGCAAACTTTTTCTGTAAAGGGCCAGGTAGATAATACATGGTTTCTGTCACATGTGCTGCTTTGGGTTTTTTTTTTCTTTTTGCAACCCTTTAAAAATGTAAAAACCAGTCAGAAGGTAGTGAGTTATCTCACTTGATTGTTCACAGTTAGTTACAGATTGAACTCCCTGTTCTACTACTTTCCCCCCTTCTCACTACTGCACTTGACTAGTCTTAAAAAAAAAAAAAAATTTAAAAAAAAGTAAAAATGTAAAAACCATTCTTAGCTCTCAGGCCATACAGAACCAGTCTTTGGGCTATATTTGGCTCATGGGACATAGGTCGCTGGCCCCTGATTTAGACCATAGGATCAAATGACCATTCAGCTCCCACAGCATGTTTCCCAGGACTTCTTTCAAAATCATGATAGTTTGATAGTTTGCTTTTCAAACATGCTTTTCTTATGACTATGAAAAAAATGAAGCATGTAGTGCTGCACATCCACTTGGAAATAAAATATGACTGTCTATAAATTAATTAGGTAATAAAAAGAAATAGTAGTGTCTTCTTAAGTGGTTTTCCAGAAAATTTTCATCCTCACTGTCACTCTAGGAAATCAGTTGATCTGTGAACCAAATAACTGATTCATTTGACACTAACAATAGGCCACAGGCAGCTTTTGTCAATGTTCCCTCATAAAACACTTATACTGCTCACAATAAAAACTTACATTGAGTTTGGTGGGAGGGCTTATTCTAAAAATCTATAATGTATTCCTTAGAAAACAGTCATACTTTTATCCATGGACTTCTTAAGGTTTGTGTGAACAGAATTTCTCAAATAAAGAATGTTAAATATTGGGTCTAGGTTTATCATTTAGTATTGATATGTTAGACCAGCGGTCCCCAACCTTTTTGGCACCAGGGACCGGTTTCATGGAAGACAATTTTTCCACAGGAGGGGTGGGTACAGCGGAGCTCTGCAGCCCAGTCCCTGATAGGCCACAGACCAGTACTAGTCTGCAGCCTGGGGGTTAGGGACTGCAGTGTAAGACTATTTTAATTACTTTTCCTTAACAACTTTTATAGCTGTTTAAAAAAATGGTATGAGGTCATCTCAAGGTTAACTAAATAAGAAAGAATCATCAGGTAGGATCTGGGTGAGGGTAGAGACCTAGGGAAATAGCTCAGCAATTGGGGCTGCTTTCCCTCTGGGAACAGAAATAAAGAGGCTAGCCCATGGTTTTCAGCCTGGAATAAGCAGTTAGAGGCACAGATATGAGTCCAGGGTCCACCAAGCAGGGGTCATGGTGAACTACTTGTCCAGCATTACTTTGGAACCCAAAGAATTACAGCTTAGAAGGAAAGGAGAACCAGAAGGAGACAAAGCATTTTCAGGGACTGCCACCCAGCTTCCAATCATCTTAGTCTCTCTGATTGTTTTGAGGTGATCCTGGATTGCTAGTACTCCTAGGATTTGGATTAATTAATTATAAATCCCCTCTTAAGGAAGAGAACAGCATTCTAGCCTTCAAATTATTTCTGCAAACAATTTTGCATGAGGAGGAAAGACAACATGGAAAAAAAATACAGTATGATAAAACAATGAAAACAGTATAAATAGACACATGGGAGCTTTACATATTGGAGTTACTAGCCACATAGTGTATTTATCATATTCACTACTTTTCAGGAATATAAAAGATAAGATTGAAATTTTTAAATTAAAATTTAAGAAGAAGCAAATGGAAATTCTAGAAGTGAAAATATAATAACTGAGATTAAGAATCCAATAAATACATCATGGAGAGAATTAGTGAAATGGAATATAGGTCAGAAGAAAATATACAGAATGAGGCATGGAGTACTAAGATGCACTGGAGATAATAAAAAAGTATCCAGAATAAATTTTAGAATGAAAAAAGAATGGGAAATAAGTAAGAGAGGGTAAGAGACTTAGGTCTAAAATCCCTGAAGAGTCCCAAAAGGCAAGGAGAGGAAGCACTAGGAGTGGAACTGCTGAGTCATATGGTAATTCTCTGTCTTTTTGAAGAACTGTCAAACTGTTTCCCAAGAGCTGACTTCTTAATAAAAAATAAGCCAGAAAACAATGGAATGCCATCTTAAAAATGCTGAAGGAAAATAACTGCAAAAGTGGAATTATATACCCCATGAAAATATCCTTTCAAAATGACATTTTCAGACAAAAATTGAGAGAATTCATTCATGAGCTGAAGGAAATACTACAGGGATTCTTTAGACAGATGTAAAGTAATCTCAGAAGATCAAAGATGTAGGAAGGAAGGAAAAAGTGGTAAATATGAGGGGCAAGTATAATTTTGACAGTATAAAGCACTAATAGTAATGTCTGGGTTTAAATATAGTGAGAATTAAAATATCTGACAAGAATGGCATTTAAGTCAGTAAGGTGGTAGAAGAGTAAGCTTTTTAGGGACCTTGACTTATCTGAGAAGGGTATGAATCTCTTAAATAATATTAGACTTTGGTAAGTCAAGGATGTATGTTCTAATCTTTGGGAAAATTATCAAAAATACATAACCTCCAAGAAATTCAGAAGGGAAAATGCAATAACAATTCTATTCAAAGAGAAAGCAAGAAAGGAAAGACAAGGTAAATAGCACTTCATAAAATGGTAGATTTAAATACAAATATATCAGTAATTATATTAAATGTAAAAGAACTAAATGCTTAAGTGACAAACTCAATGTGGTACTGTTTACAAGCATGATATTTAAAATGTGAGAATGCAGAAAGAGTAAAAGTAAAAGGATAGAAAAATATGTGAACACTAACCAAAGGAATGCTAATATGGTTATATTAATATCAGATAAAGCAATTGTCTTAGTCTGTTTTCGGCCGTTACAACAGAACACCACAGACAGTATAATTCATGAAGAAGTTTAGTTGGCTTACAGTTCTGGAGGCTGGGAAGTCCAAGAGTGTGGTGCTGGCGTCTGTTAGGGGTCATCCCATGAAGGAAGGCATCATATGGCGGGCAAGTGAGCAGGTGAGACAGAGATATTGGACAGAACTCATCCGGAGCCCACTCCTCTGATAACTAACCCACTTTCTCGATAATGGCATTGATCCATTCATGAGGACACAGCCTTCAGGAACTAATCACCTCTTAAAGGCCTCACTGCTTAATACTGTTACAATGGCAATTGAATTTCAACACAAGTTTTCATGGAGACATTCAAACCGTGGCAGCAAACTTCAAGGTAAAAAGCATTTGCAGAAATAAAATGTATGCTTCATAATGTTAAAAGTGCTAATCCACCATAAAGATATAAAATCTTTATATATGTATCTAATTATATAGCCTCAAAATATGCAAAGCATAAGTTGATGTAACTGCAAGGAGAACTAAAATCCAAAATTATAGTAGAACATTTTAACACACCTCTCGTTAATGGAATAAGCAGATTTTAGTGTGTGTGTGTTTGTGATTTGCAAGGGTATGGAAGATTTAAACAAGATTAGCACATGACTTAATAGACATATATAGACCACTACACCCATTGACTGGGAAATTCTAGGGACAAATGACTTCTGTCATACATTTCAAGATGTCATATGCCAATCTTACACAAGTTTTTCCAGAGAAGAGAAAAAGAGGGAGCATTATTTGTTTTCTAAAGCTGGTATAATCTTGATACTCAAACCTGACAAGAAGATAATAAGAAATAAAAGCCAATTTCACACATGGATAATATATAAATATTAATGCAAAGGATTATGCATGATGGCCAAATTGGGTTTATTTCATGAATTAAAGATGGAATTAATATTAGAAACACAACCAGTACAACTCACTACATTAACAGAATAAAGGAGAATAATTGTATAATAATCTCAATAGATGCAGAAAGGGTATTTGATAAAGTTTAACATCCATTTGTGATTAAAACACTTTGTAAACTAGAAGTAGAAGCAACTTCTTTCACATGATATAATATCTGTAAAAAGCCTATAGCAAACATTGTATTTAAACATTATACTTAAAATATTTAAAGCGTTCCTTTTAAGATAGGAAATGAGATAAGAGTATCACTACTTTCATTCAACATTATAAGTCCTAGCCAGTGCAATAAAACAAAACCAAAAAGATATAATATTTGAAATGAAGAACTAAAGCTGTCATTGTTCATGGTCAATATGATTGTAGAAAACCAAAGAGACTACAGATAAATTATTAGAATTAAAAGGTGAGTAGCAAGTTTGCCAGATACAAGCTCAATATGTAAAAATCAATTACATTTCTATATACTGGAAAAATCATTTATGAAAAGAATTTTTTAAATGATACATTTAAAACACCACTAAAAACTACCATGGAATAGATCTAACTAAAGATATGCAAGCCCTCCATGCAGAAAACTAAAATTTTATTAGGAGATATTAAAGAAGATGTAAAGAAACAGAAGGATATACCATGTATATAGATTGGAAGACTATAATGTTATGAAGACATTAATTCTTCTTGAATTGGTCTATTGATACAATTCCAATAAAAAATCCTAACAAGCTTTTTTGGGGGAGAGATTTAAGGGGAATTAGGAGCAGGAAAAATGGCAAGCTAATTCTAAAATGTATATAGCGATGCAAAAGCCTTAGAATAACCAAAATACAAATGAAGAAGTACAAGGTGGAAGGACTGTTTGAATAGATATTTATAAAGCCATTATAATTAAGACTATGAAGTATTGGCACAAAGTAGATCCATGAAATAGAATACGGGTCCCAGAAATCCATTCACACTTACGTACCTGATTTACAAAAAACATGCTACTGCAAAATAGTGGAAAAAGAAGGGTCTTTTCATTATATTGTACTTAATAATTGGATTTCCACACGGAAAGGGAAATACTCTTACCTACATTTTACACAAAAATCAACTCAGTTGGATATTATATTTAAATGTGAGAGCCATAACAAATCTTCCAGAAAATAATAAAGGAGAATTTTTTTATAAACTCATGGTAGAGAGTAACTTCTTAAACAGGACAAAAGAAAATACTAATTATAAAGGCAAAGATTGGTAAGACGGGCTACATTAAAACTAAAATCTTCTGTTCATAAAAATACACCATTAAAAGAGTGAAAAGGCAAGACTTTTCTTGAGGATATATTTTTGCAACACATAATTTAAAAAGGGCTTAAATCTAGATACACAAAGGATCTCCCTACAAATCAATATGAAAATGATGAAACAACACAATAGGAAAGTAAGCAAAAGACTTGAATAGGCACTTCACAAATGAAGTATCCAAATGGACAATAAACATTAAAAAGGTACTTAATTTCACTAGTAATCATGTTAATTTGGGTTAAAGCCAAAATGAAAAACTGCTACAAACCAACCTGGATAGGCACACTGAAGAAGACAGCTAATGCCAAGTGTTGGTGAGGATGTAGAGCAAAAGGAGTTTTTTTCCATTGCTGGAAGGAACATAAATTGTTACAACCACTTTGGAAACCGGTTTGGCAGTATTTATTAAAGTTGACCATAATTATATTTTATGATCTGTGATTCTACTGCCAGGTATGTGCCCAAAAGAAATGCTTACAGTGTGTACCAAGAGATATGTACAAACATGTCCACAGCAGCATTATTCATAATAGAACAAAACTGGAAACAATTTTCACATCTATCAACAGTAGAATGAATTAACAAATTGTCGTATTCATGTAATAAAATATTATACAGCAAAGAAAATGGATGAGCTACAGTTATATCCAAGAACATGGATAAATCTCACAAACAATGTTGAAAGAAGCCAAACACAACACCTACATATTGTGTAATTCTCATGATATAAAATTTGAAAACAGGCAAAATTTTATAGTGTTTAGGCATGCATGCTTAAGTGGTAAAACTATAAGGAAATGTAAGGAACTGATTACCATACAAGTCAGGACAGTTGTTACCTTCAGTGGGTACAGTGGGATTAATGATTAGAAGACCGCACAAGCAGACCTCTGGGTTGCTATAAAATTGTATTTCTTGAGTAGGGTGAAGGTTACACATGTTGTTTTGTGCATTTCTCTGTATATGTTATATTTCACACACAAAAAAAATTTTAAACCATGATTGGAAGATAGGAGGAGGACAGCAAGCTATTCTATGACTTCAAAGAATTGGTTCTGATTCATAAAAATGTTAAATGCTGATTACATTAGTCAGGACACTTTTGGTTGGAAGTAATAGAAACCCAATTCAAACTGACACGAAATAGTTTAAGCTAGTTCTACAGAACAGCAAGCGGTCCCCAACCTTTTTGGCACCAGGGACCAGTTTCATGAAAGACAATTTTTCCACAGATCGGTAGGGCAGGGAATGGTTTGGGGATGATTCAAGTGCATTAATTACATTTATTGTGCAGTCAAACCTCTCCGCTAGTGATACCTGTATTTGCAGCCACTCCCCAGCCTTGCATCACTGCTGATCTGACAGGAAGGCGGGAGCTTAAGCAGCGATGTGAGTGATGGGCAGCAGCTGTAAATACGGATGAAGCTTTGCTCACTCGCCTGCTACTCACCTCCTGCTGTGCTGCCCCGTTCCTAATAGGCCACGGACCGCTATCAGTCCATGGCCCAGGGGTTGGGGACCATAGCTATAGAACATCTAATAGAAACTCTACTGATGGGTCCAGGGGCTTAATATCAGTTGTCTATTCCCAGCCAACACACATAGTAAATATTTATTAAAGCAAATCAACGGTCTTTCTCCAATTCTAGATTCTGTTTCTCTTAATGTGTTAGTTTTGGGGTTCAGAACACAATACCCCAAAATGAAGGCCTCAGAAGCAGCCTCAGAAGCAAAAATTTTTCTCTGATCTTCTCCTTCTCTCCTGTCAGTCCCATTCTCCCCTGAGGCTAGCCACAGAAACTAGACTCCCTCTTCCCCAAGTCAGGTCACAGAAACCAGAACCCCCTTTCTCAAAAGCCAGCCATAAAATCTGAAAATATTCTGTGTAAAAACTGGCCACAAAGAAATTATCTGACCTACCTTATTTGACTGTAGGTCATAAGACCCCCATTCCAGAGAGGGTCCTGCCCCATGCCCAGAAGGGAGGAATGCGTGCTCAGAGAGGCCAAGAAGAATCCAGACAGACAGGCCTTGCTGGGTTTCCTCACTCACTCTATTAACATTAGATCATACTCTTTTTTATCCAATCATATCTCTACACAGCTAGCTGTCCATACTTCGTTGAACCTAAGCATAAAAATGGACAATTTCCTCTGTATCTTTGGGTCTTCATTCTGAAGGCCCCTGTGTATACACACTAAATACATTTGTATGTCTTTTCTCCAATTAATCTGCCTTTTGTGAGTTGATTTTTCGCAGGGCAGAGAGCCAAGGAGAAGACCTTGGCCCCTAATTAGCATCATTTTTCTTCTACTGGAGAACAATTCCTCCTTGCAGATTACTGACATTGCCCTTCCAGCTTACAGTCACAGAAGACGAGGACTTTATTTCCCACTAACTGGCAGGAACTTCTTAGGGAGGTCTCCATCAAGCTCTGCTTAAGTGCATGTCCATACCTGAACAGGTCATTGTGAGGATTTGTGGTTTCGGGATGGCTTACTCTGAACTGGGCCACATGCACACCACTAGGCCTGGCTGTGGGTGAGAAGAGGCTGTGCCAGCCTCCCCAGGACCACATAGCACAGGAAAGAATGATTCCTCAAGGGGATGGAAGCCAGCAAATAAACTGAACAACCGCGTCATGAAATCCTTTTCATTTTAATTGTCTTGATCTAATAGCAGTGCTTTTCAACTTAGGCTGCCTGTTAGAGTCACCTAGTGAGCATTTTAAAAAATACTGATGCAGAAACTGTACCTGAGACCAATTAAATCAGAATTTTGGGGGAAGTGAGGGGGGAACTGGTATTATTTTTTAAGCTCTCCAGATGATTTTAATGTACTATTTCAGTGTTGAGAAGTACTGGATTACTATGTAAATCACTGAGGTAATATTCAGAGCAGAAAAAATGGCAAAAATATTCATAGATGTTAATCAGTTTTCTCAGGTATGTTCTATAGTTACCCAAAATTAAAATTGTTAGGTTTTTTTTTTTAATTTATGAGTCACCACTAACCTGCTATTCCAATTAAAGATTTAAAAAAGAGAAGAGTTTAGCCCTTCAAGTATTGGTTTGCCCTTCTCAATTCAGAGGTAAATATGACACCTTTATAAGCTCTTGATCAGCAAGATAATCAAAGTTAAGTTAGCTACATTAGCACATGAAAAACAGTCAACTGGTTCCCACACCCAATTTAAACCCACAGGAAATGGATTCATTAGCATCTCCTAGATTAGAAATTGGCCAATACCATTTCATCAACAATATAGGTGATAGATGGTGCTCTAAAAGGAATTTTCTGAAAGCTACTTTCTCATTAGTTATAACTGCATTTTAAATACTATCTCTTTTTCAAAAGCCAAAGCTACCCTTCTGGAAGTACAAAGGATCAGACATGTAATAATTTAGGCAAGACTGTCATATTATAGTTCTATAATGTCAGATAACTCAATTGCAAAGGGCAGCAGCTATTTCTGGGTTCTAAAATCTTATCAATAAATAGATGCTAATATTGTGTTAATTCAATATGTCTTACTCACTTTTTGTAAGGGGTAAAAATGGCCATTCTCTCTTTTAATGTTAGCATACCTATGCATTTGTAAGCAGCAGCATGGCATAGTGAAAAGTAACTTTTAGAATCAGATATGCCTGGAATTAAATTGTTTGCTATTTATCAACTGTGTGGCCTTGGCCAGGTTGACTTCTTAGTGCCTCACTTTCCTCTACTGTAAAATAAGAATACAACTCATCTTGCAGTGTTGTGAGGACTAGGAATGACAACTATCATCCCTCTGTGATTTTGCTTCAGAATTTAAAAAGTATTACACAAGTAAAAAAAAAATGAGCAAATATATTCTCCTTATAAAAAATTAAAAATTATCAATAAGAAATTTAGCCTTTGCTGACCATACCCCTTCCCACCTTGCCAGTGGTATCACTACTATCAGTTTGGTGCATATTGAGAGGCTAAATATACAAATGGACAAGGACTAGATCATATATGTCAGTAGAAGTTGACACACAACCTCTGCAGCAGCCAGCCTGGTAAGCCAAACCACAAGCTTTGAAGCTCCAGAAGTGTCAGAGCTTGGTCAATGACTGTCAGCTTCCAACTCAGGACCAACCAGAGAAAGTCAAATATGCTCCCCAAAGCAATCACATAAGATGCCCTGCTTCTAGTTAGCCCACCTCTAGCTTTCCATGCCAACAGTTTCCAATTGTAGCACACCTGAATCCTTCCCTCTTTTTCACTATAAAGCTTTTCATTGTCCTGCCAGCCCTTGAGTCTCTGCCAAACACAAGTGATGGTGCCTGACACCCTTATTACAGCAATTCCTGAATAAATAGCCTCTGGTTGTTCTCATTTGGGTGGTCTTTGTTTAGTTGCATGATATCATTATAGTCTTTTTGCTATGCATATACAGATGAACATTTATTAATATATGTACCCTTGGAAAATATATACCATCTTGTGAATTTTTAAAAACAAAAATACTATCATGTTATATGTATTGTTTGGATCTTGATTTTTTTTCTTAAAAATATCCTGGAAATCTATCCGTGTTAATTCATTTCAATTGTTTTTACTGGAGGGAGGTAGTAATATTTTCCTGGCTTCTTTAACATGGTTAGCTCTGTGGTGCTACCTATTCCAGTACTTTGCAGGCTGCTTGCATTTCTGTATGTATCACAGGGACTTTTTTTTACCTCTGCACCCCCATCCCACTTCCCTGTCACCCCTATCCCCAGGTTACTCCTCCTTTAACCCTCATCCTCTGAGCTACAGTTGATTCTCCATGGCCCTGGCTGGCTGTCTTCCTTCATGGCTGCCAGTAATGACTGTTCAGGGGCTGATTCTTTAGCTGTGCAAAGTTGGAGCATGCCTGAGGGTTCAGAGGCATTGGTCTCTGGTTGGTCTATGTCCTGTGTATTTCCTGCTCAACTTCCTCATTGCTAACAAGTGACAAACTGCAAGTCTTATTCATGCTGGATTCTTTCACCTTGAGTCAGTTTTCCAACTGTATGTAAGGAATTTTTTCCAGTGAATTAAACATACCAACCTTAGAAACTGGTTTGTGAAGGAACTAAAATAAAATTAACTGCTTCACTTATCTTTGCTTTTACTGAATAGTTTCTTAAACCTCGCAGTCACCCAAATAATGTCACTCCTGGTAAATACCAAAACATTCATAATTAAGATACATGATGGTAAGATCTCAGAAGAATTACCTTTAAGATCTGACTATTTGCCTGGACTACTAAGGCCTCTAAACCCAATATGAACAATTTAATGGAGTGATACTAGAGTAGACACTGGGACAACATAGCCGTGCATTTGAATCCTCATTCCTCTGGTTCAGTGAACTTAGGCAAGTTTCATAACTTCTATGAGTCTAAATTTTCTAGTATTTAGAATGAAGATGAGATTACTTACCTCATAGGGTTTGTCAGGGAAGAAGAACTTTTCTGCTACCCTCTTAGGTTCAGTTCTTGGGGGCCTGTGAATTAAACTGACAAGAGAAAGACTGGCAAGACAAAAGACATGTTTTTATTCACACAGGAGCACACAGAAAAATATCTCTCTAAACAGCTAAATATGGAGGTTATATACCTAACTTATAGGGGAAAAGTAACTTAATGGGGGAGAGAAAAGGGGAAATAAAGGCTTCCATGGGAAGAACAAATGGGTATCTGGGGAAAGAAATGAGAGATAAAGTTTGTGATAATATGTGTTCATGCAGGTGCAAATGATCTTCTCTGTCTTTTTTCTGGCCAGTAAAATTCTTCCAGAGAGGAGATTTATGGCAGCCTCACTCCCAGTAGTTTCTGCCTTTAGTCAGATAAGGGAAACTCTGAAAAGGCTTTTTCCTGCATCTGTTGAATCTTGAATCTGAAGTCTTTAGTTTCAAATAATCCTCATACCAACTCTGGGGGTCCCAGTGAGTCCCCATAGGTTGCTACAAAAATAGAGGTAATCTGTCAAAGCTCTTAGCAAAGCATTCCACAAATATTTGCTTTAATTATTGATGTTTGAAAATTTGTCTTTCTGCTTTGATACAAGTAGCAGATGGGAAATTATGGTGAATTTAGTTCTAATGTTGACCCATTTAATAGATCTCAGCCAGTTTGCTTAATTTCTTCATGGGCATTTTCTATGTAGTTAGTTAATTGCTCATTCATTGCTTTTTGCTCATATTCAGTTAAACGCTCAACCTAACTTTTCCAAATCAACTTCTTCGTGATAGTTAAACTTGCCTTAGAATTCATTGCAGTTGTCCTAAATAATCTGAGCAACTCAAGAAAAGTAACATCTGACCTGATCTTTCCTAACTTCCCCCAGGCTCCCTGTGGATGCTCTGGGATTTAAGTCCAGGGTCTTGTTTAACCTATATCCTCTTCATCTCATTTGGCTTCTTGCCCATGAGAGGAAAGACAAAAGAGTGATATTTTTGTTTGTGTAATCCTCTTATGTCATCAGTTGTTTATGAATGTTTAGCATTTAAAAGGCTACCAGGGGTCAATGGGGAAAAAAATCTATCTATTTTAAAGATAGATAGCATCTTTTTTGCTATTTGATAATGTCGTGGACTTTTACATGAGGTCTCCATAGCTGGAGTGAGCAAAATCCTAATAAGTTTAGGATAGGTCAGAAGATTTGTGCAATATACTGAATGTTTGTGTCCCCTCCAAATTCATATGTTGAAACCCTAATCCCAATGTGATAGTATTTGGAGATAGGGGCCTTCAGAAGGTGGAGCCCTCATAAATGGGATTAGTGCCCTTATGAGAAAAGATCAGAGAGCTAACTAGCTCTCTTTCTACCTTGTGAGGATACAACAAGAACTTGGTAGTCTCCAACCGGAAAAGGGCCCTCACCAGAACCTAATCATGCTAGCACCCTGATCTCAGACTTCCAGCCTCCAGAACTCTGAGAAATAAATTTCTGCTGTTTATAGGCCACCCAGTTTATAGTACTTTGTTATAGCAGCCCAAATTGACTAAGATAATTTGGATTTTAGGTTATATTGCTTGCAGGAGGTATGTAACTTCTTGAAACATATAAACTGCCTATGTTATCTTTTGCTGCCTAAATTTACCAGATAAATATTTGATTTACTTTGCTTTGAAAAACCATTACTCAAAAATATTTTAGGTATTCTCTATACAAATGCAGTGAAGTAGAAAATGCTAATTATTTCTCCATTTTAAATTAGTAATTGCTATTTTGGTTGTCAATAAGTGTTTTATTATGATATTAAACAATTGGTATGAATATATTAATATAATTATTTATTACTTGCTAAAAATATATAGTGTATCTTGCTTATGAAAATACATTTAAAAAACACATGAATTGGTCATTTGACATGAAAGCATCATTCCATTTTGAATTCCCAGACTAAATTGCCAAAAGAGGATAATATTTAATGTCATTTCCTAAAGACTAGTAAATTTATAATTAGTGGGACCATCAAGGAGAGTGAATTTTAGGGCTGAAAACTCCTCACTGACTCTATAGTAGACTTGAATAAAATAAAATCAATGTCCATTTAGCTAGCAAACAGCCTGACAAAATGCATAAGAACTAGCTTGGCAGCCTTGGGAAATATGATTATTATAAATAATTTTACTATGTTCAATTAAATAAACCATTAATTTATTTTAAAACAAGTTATGTCTTCATTTTATTAAGTCTTTTCATACCCACAAATTAGAATTATAACTATGCATATCAGAATGGAGATTAACTTTAGACTGTCTTTGTGAATATGGAATTTGTTCCTGGTTTATTGGCAGCAATTACTAGGGATTTTAGAAGACCTTTTTCTTAAGTTTTTTCCATCTCCTAAGAAAGAAGTTGAACCCTAAAATTTAATTTAAAAGAGTGCCAACCCATATTAGGACATCATTTATAATAGAAAAACAAGAACTCAGATCTACAACTGTAATTCCTTGGGTAATTCAGGATAAAAAGCACTAATTTTTCTAAACTGCCAAGGTAATTGAGGGGTTATGGAGTCAATTAGCCTGAATTATCCCTAATTATCCCATTTGAATTGAACTGTACAATTCAAATATACATGATGACTCTAACTCCAAATTTCATAATTTTAGGCTTACTTTGAGAAAGTGCCTTTGTCAAACTTTGAGATATGTTCCTTAAAACAGAGGAGCCTCTTATCGAAAACCACCGAAGCTAATTGTCATGTATTTTCCTGCTTGATGGGATCATAAAGAGTCTGATGATTATTCTTGGTTTCATGTATTATACAATTGACCATTTATCCCATAGCACCTGATTTTCTCCAGTTAACAGATGAAGAGTCTGAAAAATCTGTCCTCTTACTTAAACAACAGGCCCTCTCAGGACTCACTGCAGCAAAGCCAATTGTTCATAAGACAGAGAAGTCAGGAAGGGGCCAGATTTCTGAGTGATTGATAATCCATAATCTTACTACTGAGAATTTGATATAAGAGGATCTTATGGACTCTTGGTAAGGCAGCTAGCTGACTTGGAAGACTGACCAGAAGTAACACCTGGATGGCCTATTGTTACTGGTCCTTCCTACTGGCAGGCTGTTCAGGGGAGAGGTCATGCCAAGGCCCAGTTAGGAAGCCTGGCAAAGTCCAGGTAGGACTCTTTTTTTCTCTTGGGGTATTGGAGCAGAATAAGAACCAGGACCAAGGCAGAAGTTCAGCTAAACAAACCAGTGACAAGGACTCAGGACCAAGGTTGAATTCTGTGGCATCGCGCAGCCACACAGAACTCTTGACTCTCCAGCTCCCCCAAACCTGCTTCTCTGCCTTCCCCGTTTCAATAAATGCCACCATTGTCCATTCCCTGCAGATTCCCCTTTCTAGACCTATTCTTTATTTCCCAAATCCAGTGATCTCTCTTCCTTCATAATAAAGCTTGAGGGCATATTAGAACTATAGCAAAAAGCATTGGCAGCCTAAAAGCAGGCTTCATTTCCTTAAGGGCAAAAAGAACTTAGTTTTACAAATATGAGACCGATCTCCACACTTTGAACGGTATTGGAAATATTTGTTTCTTGTCCTAAGGGTACAAAGATGGGGATGAGGGGAAAGGTACTCTTTGCCATAGATTTATTAGAATCTCCCTTCCAGTACTACAAATAAAAGGGAAAAAATTCCATATTAAAACAGGCATGTTTTCATATCCAGCATACAAATATCTACTGAAAAATATATTTTACTGAAGGAGAGTACTATGTAATTCCCAAACAAAAGAAAAATAAGGGGTTTTGTTCTCACTCTTTTTTTTGTTGTTGGTTAGTTTTACTAATTACTTGAACCTTTTGGCAGGAATATTATAATAAGAATTTTATCAGTTTAGTCACCTTTTATTACATGTGAAAAATGATGATAAATCAATCTTTGCCTTACTCCTCTGGTTGACGTGAAACAAAGAAGTGTGGAGAATTTGACACCATTGCTGCCGTATGTTCTCCAAATGACATCACATTCCTGATTTTCAATAACCAGATTAGCATGGACTTTTCTTGCCTGTGCCACCAAATTTCATTCCTAATTAAACACCAAAGTTTATCGTCATGTGGTGAACATAGAGAAACTATTCAAGTTGGTGAACATCCCCTTGTGTTCAGAAAGAGTTAATGTGACTTAGCATTCTACTGTCTCACTTTATAGCAAGCACTGTGGGGAATTGAGCTCATTAAATAATATATTTTGTTTTCGTTTGGTTTTTAATGAGACTCATGAACTATCCCCCTAAACATTTTTATTAGCATATAATGTCAGCTCTTGGGGTTGATACCATGAAGGGTATCTTACAATCTTACAAAGAGTAAGAAAATGTGGAGTCCATCTGATTAGAGATTCTTTTTAATTTTTTTAACCCATGAAAAGCATTTTTGAGGAGATTCCAGCAAAGAAGCAATAGAGACATCCACCAGAGGTTAACAGTGTTTCTTTGAGTGGTATAATTACAGGTGATTTTATGTTTTCCAAGTTTTTAGTTTGTTTTGCAGAGAGTATATTTAATTTTGTGTAAGTGGGAAAATAAACTATTTTTTAAAGTGATGAACAAGGACTTATAGTGCTTTTCCACAATTGGATGCTTAATGAATTTTGTTAAGTGAATGAGTGTATTTTTCAACTTCTCTAATTTTTCTCTTAGTGCCTTTGAAAACATTATAGACATTTGTTTTAGGTCAAAATAACTCTGAGATTCCCATTAGGGGAAGTATTCTGCTAACTCTATCTTCAACATTTGAAAAACCCTGAAGAGTAAGTAAAAAACTTGATAAATTCTGTGGATGTCATATTGTACCCAATGGATGAAGAAGGTGAATTTGTTTTCCCCTTCACATTTTTAGAACATTCTAAAAATAAACGCTATTTGCATGTAGGACATAAACATAGAGTATCATCATGTCTCTTAGACTTAATATGAATTACTAAAGTTTTCCAACCTATCTTGATGGAATAGATTAGAGAAGAGAATAAAAAATTCTATTTAAGTGTAGAGTAAAATAATAAATGTAATGAAAAGCAATGTTAAGTTACTGGAACAATTTGATCTTGATCCAGAGGTAGAAGATTTCAAAACATAGTCTGTAAGTTTAGCTTAGTTGGCTGGACTGTGAGGGCTAATGAGTCCAGTGTTCCAACCTTAGATAATCCACTTACCTTCTTTATTTTTTTAGCCAGTGACTATGTTGCTAAACTGGTCAGACTTCCTACAAAGATGTTCCATGGTCTTAAGAAAAACCAGATAATAGGAACACAGTACCATCATGAGAAAACAATTCAAAACATAAGCTTTAATGATGGTGGGTAGGGAGTGTTTTGACATCAATATTGGGGGGCAGAGCCAGTGAGGGCTGGTGGTGGTAGTTGGTAAAATTTACCAGAGAGGTAAATATTAATAGATGGTACAAATTCTATAAAATCAGTCAATTTATTGAGAAAACAGAACTGGAAAGAATTAAGCTTTTAATATCAGGAGAAAATTGAGCATGAATGTTTGACTGAATGACTCCCTTGAGCAAGTATTTTTATTCTACTGAATGGATGTATATCACTGAGATATTTAGAGTCCTATAGAAGAGATAAGAGACACATACAACAAATTAAATAACAGGTATGTTATGTGCCTTTTATAAGCCACTCAAGTTCTCTTTGTGCCATGTCTTGCTCTAATAGCTGCTATAGGAGGTTTGGACCAGCACCCTATAGGTACAACTGGACAACACTCACCTAATCCCAAAACATTTACCTACCACTTCCTGCAGAACTTCTCTAATGCCATGGTGGAGGCCAGCAGAACTGCACAGACTGATGCATGTGCAGTCAGGAAGTGCAGGGGAGGTATTACCAGGAGGATCATCTTTAATCAATGGGGGACAGGAACTTACAAATAAATATTTTCGCTTTTCATCTCCTAGGTGGATTTTCTGAGATGTCTTTCATCAGGCTCATAGGATCCTGTTGAGACCCAGCATCAGTTACCCATCAGGGTGGCCAATTCAATAAGGCACTGTTTTACTCCTCCCTCCTTCTCTGTCCCACTCCCTCAGGCTCCCAATCGTGCTTCTTGGGATCACTGCCCAAATAAACTACCAATATACAGGCCTATGTCTTAGCTCTTTTTTTTGAGAGACCCAATGTCAGACCAGGGCAGGGAGAAATTAATGTGATAACAGGGCTATAGCCTAAGAACAGTAATTGCGAAGAGAAACGAAGAGACGGATTTGAGAGAGAGAATCTACAGAAGAATTGATAGGACTTAGTAATTAAACAATGAAGAATAACAAGAGTCATATTGGAGGCCAGATGATGGGTTCTATTCTAGAAGAGGCCATAACTTAATGGTAATGCCCAGTTGGGACTAAGATAAAGGAACCAAGTGAGAGTTGAAATCTCAAGGGTGAATGAGTTCTCTAACAGAAGACTTCATGAAGAGATGACCAATGGTCTATACACTGAATTTCAGATAATGGTCAGATTTCAGGATTCAAGAGGAAAAAGAAAAGGCAGCTATTGATCGCTCAGGAAAATAGAAGATTTTAGGACTATATGTAATGGTGGGTAAGTGGGGAGAACATGCCATTCAATTCCACCATCAGGTCAGAGGCCAAACGAAAGAGGCTGAAGATGGAAATAGATAACAGACAATGAGAGATGGTGACAGTAACAGAGAAGGGCAGCTGTGCGGATGAATGTAGAGGGAGATAGTTCACTCTCGGTAAGTAACAAGCTTGCTAGAAGTGAACTGAAGAAGAGAAGTTAGAAGCTTATAGATCCAAGTATAGCAATTTTTTTCAGGATTTAAGAAAATGGGAAAAAGCTAATGGAGAAAACCTCCATATAAAAAACCCTGAATTTATTTTATTTTGAAATAAACTTCATTGAAATTAATTGTTGATTACATAGAAAATCTGATATTTATCTCTTACTTTCACATTTATGCTTTTTTTTTATACTTAAGAACACTCATTTGAAAAAAAGACATACACTCATAAGTACTTTCTCTAAGATGTTGGTCCACAGAATGGCATTATTGAAAAGTACCTCTCTTCCAGAAAATATTGGAAGAATTCCACTTGAATAAATATTGCATAACTCAGTGCCTACTTTTACATACCCATATTTGTTTTAAGCTAATCCTAGTTTCTAAAAAAAGGTTTTTGTACTGTTGAAAAGCATTTCTGAAATCCTGCCAAACCCATCTTATGATTGAAGTTTTTTGGTATAAAACAGGTTAGAAGGGGTGAGATGCCAAGCAGGCATTTAGAGAGAGAGTTTGAATTTGATTTTTCATATTTGAATAAATCATGGTTTAGATAATCTGTTTCCGTGAAAATGTTTTCAATATGCAATCTGATCATTTTCTACTTTTCCATGGAATATTTTCTTTTTGGTCCTTTTCAACCATCTGCTTTAAATATAAGTGACAGTTTATCACAGTGTGCTTGGATTTCAGCGTACATCATCCCTCCAGGGTATGCTTGTTATCTGTTGGACTTTCACTTCGGATTAAACAGTTGCTGTATGAATGAGATGTAAGACAGATTTGAGATTCTCAGTGGACTAGCTGCCCGCAGAGAATGAGTGAGACTTACAAACTACATATTGTTTATCCAATGACTTGTTATAAGACTGTTGTTTATCCACACGATATAACTGTGACATTCAAACTATAGTTCATTTACAGGAGGTTTTTCTTCTTGTTTCACATTCTCATGGCCATGATGGTATCTGGTTTTAAGTGATAGTAAGCTGCTGATGAGTTCTCTCTCTTTTTTAACTTTTACATCTTTCAGTTTTGCTTACTCAACATATTATTTTAATTTTCCTTTTGGTGTGAAACTTTATTTGTTCTTAATGCACAAGAAATCCAAGTTTCTTACTGATAACAGAGATTTTTCAAAAAAGGAGGAAATGAAATTTTTTGCAATCCCACCATTCAGAGAGAACCACTGTTGACATTTCTGTTCATATGATGCTATAATTTTGTTGTTGCTATATATAAAATAATTAAAAACAAAAATGGTATCATATAGTACATAACCTTCCCAAACTTGCTTTTTTTAAATTAACATTGTGTCATATACATATGCTGCTGCCCTGACATTCCCCTACAACATCATTTATCTTGGGCATATAACGGATGTACTAGTCCTTTACTGTTGAATGTTTAGAGTGTTTCCAGTGCTGTGATGAATAGCTGTATAGTTAAATATTTCCCATGTCTTTAATTAATCCTTTAGCATGAATTAATTATCACTACATTATTTCTGTATTTGATAGAACTCTTATTTTCAAGCAACAGAAACCCCTTGAGCTTAACAAGAAAAGAATAATATATTAGAAAAACACAGGAGTGTCTTAAGGAACATAAGGACAAAGAGGGAGCTGGAAACATTCTCTTGACTCCTATGTACACTCAATCTGTTGCCCCAGGTAGAGTGCAGTGACATCATCATAGCTCACTGCGACCTCAAACTCCTGGGCTTAAGCCATTCTCCTGCTTCAGCCTCCCGAGTAGCTGGGACTACAGGTGCGCACCACGACACCAGGCTACTTTTTCTATTTTTAGTAGAGATGGGATCTCACTCTTGCTCAGGCTGGTTTCAAACTCTTGAGCTCAAGCGATCCTCCTGCCTCGGCCTCCCAGAGTGCTAGGATTACAGGTGTGAGCCACTGCACCCAGCCTAGTTCTTTCTGTACTTCTGATTCATTCCCTCCCTCTTAACCAACGGTCCTCCTCTGCTTCTTACCACGTGGATGAAAACGTGGCCACAGACAGCTGCCAAGTTTGTATGTCACAGGTCTGGCCATTCTGAGAAAAGCGAAATCAGTCCCAGTCCTTTCCCCTCTCCCCACCCCACTCATCATTCCAGATTTCCAGGATTAGCAGATGTTCACCTTGGCACAATCAAATGGGGCCAAGGGCTGAGGCTTGCTGAAGGCGGAGTGCCCTTAGTGACCCTATAGCCATGTAAATGGTAGGGAGGGGCTATTGAGAAGGAAAAGAGGGGTTGGGCAAACAACCAACCTGTAAAAACAATCACATTCTCATCATTCATCACATTCATTTTTATTTGGAGTTATTTATTGCAATAAATTGGCATTGATAAACCAGTTTTTAAAAAAAGGAAAGTCTTTTTGATTCATTTGTTAATAAGAATAGGTTTTTTAAGAATTAGTTCATTTTATCTGACAGTGGATTGCAACTCCTTCCCATGTTTTTGAGCTGTGCATCTATATGGAGATATTATCTTTCAAAGACACTCAAGTTTGACTTAATTGGAAAATTAATCTATTGTCAAAATCACAATAAGAATAAGAAAATTCCATGATGGAAAGAGATCTTAAAATTTGTCAACTGTTCTCATCTAGATTTACTTATATGTAAAATCATGTTTCTCACATAATGAATTTTATGGTTATTATAAGAAAAGTACTTCTAGTATTTAAGAATAGGATGTTAATATTTATAGAGAAAAATCATAACCAACTTAAAGTAAATCTGAATTTTCTGTGGACTTTCATTATGCACTTAGTAATATGTTTCCACAGGAGAATAAAATCTTCAATCAAGCACATTGAAAACTTTTGGAGAGGGGGGAGTTAATAGGATGGAAGGCTCAAGGCAGACCAGATCTTATAGAATTTTGTCAGTTTTTTATTTTCTAGAAATGCCTGCAATGTTACATAAGACTGAGATCTTCACGTTTTTGTCAGCTCTCCTGTTCTCTACTATATCAGTTATCAATTGCTGCATAACAAATTACCCCCAAATTTAGCAGCTTAAGACAACAAACATTTATTATGGCACAGTTTCTGATGGTCAGGAATCCAAGAGTGGCTTAGCTGGGTGGTTCTGACTCTGGGTCTCTCATGATGTTGTAGTTGCCTGCCGGGGCTGCAGTCATCTGAAGGCTTCAAAGCTCAGTCGCATGGCTGTTGGCAGGAAGCCTCACTTCCTCACAACATGGGCCTCTCCATGGGAGAGGGCCCTGCTCATGATATGACAGCTCACTTTTCCCAGAGCAAATTGTCTGAAAGAGAAGAGGGAATGGAGTAGAAGCTACACTGTCTTTTATGACTTAGCCTTGGAAGTGACAAACCATTATTCCTACCATACTCTGTTGGTCCCACAGACCAACCCTAATACAATGTGGGAGGGGATTCCATAGGGTGTGAATACCAGGAAGAAGGAGTCACTGCGGGGTCACCTTGGGGGCTGGCTACCACATGTAATCCTTCTTATATCTTAAAAATTGCCCTCTAACTTGATCTATATTTGCATTTCTAGAACTCGAATTTGTTTCTATTTTTTTTCATGGTATTCATAATAATGCTACAAATCAACTGTAATTTTATAGTTTGTGCATAGAGACTACTTTCTTCAAACAAAAACAGGTCAAGCAAATGTCCCTGTATATTCAGGCTATTGTGCATTCATTCAACAAATAATTATTGAGTTCAGGGCACTGTGTTTTCTTTACTGTTCTACTATGTCACCCCTGTGTTCTATCTCCCTCTTTTTTAAAAAACAGCTTTTGTGAAATATATTTCACATATTATATAATTCACCCATTTAAAGTGTAAAGCCTCTCTTTTTAAACTTTTGTTTTCAAGACAAATGGCTTGACAATATCTAAAATTGGGAACTGTTCTTGTGAAGTACATCTTAAATGTACTTAAATAAGAAGGTCCAACTTTAAGATTCCATGGGTATATGTTCTTCTATCAGAGCACACAGGGATACACAGATGCCTTCTTTATTCTTCCTGTGACTACTCTACAGAACGACAGAAACCTGGAGAAATGTTGAATGTGAAGCAAGCAGGACCAACCAATAACTGCAGTGGCCTGAAGACCTGTTTCCTCTGGATAAGTTTTCTGATCAACAGCCCTATCGTTTTATCCCTAAGAACAGACAAGCCAAGCTCCAGTAGCGACTATAAAAGACTTTTTACCAAATTATCAGTACACACCCAAATGCTGCTGCTCCAGATAATCAGGTTACTTATGAATAGAAATTATATTTGAACTAATGTTATTCCAAAAAAAAAAAAGATGCTTTCACATCCTCTTAAAAAACAATCACATAAGCATAAAACAAAGCAGGTATTTATGTTAAGGGAAATGTACACTACATTCTTTTATTTCTCTCCTTTGGGATAATTTTTAATTATTTAAAAAATTATATAACTAGTACATGTATACTACAAGAAATTAGAACATACATAAAGCAAAAGTACAAAAAGAATTGCAAGCACTCTTAATCCTATTATCTAAAGGTAGCCTGTGTATAAGTTCTGGTGTAAAACCTTCCAAAGAATTTTTTTTGGTGTACACTTATGTAATTTGTAGCTGGTATATTGCAAGCTTTAACAGTCTATAATTAAAAACTGGGCTTTTAACTACTAATAGTTAAAACTCAGATTATTTCTAATTGTTGTGCAGTCCATCTGCTCCGATCTCCAGCCAGTATCCACTGTCTTCTTTCCTCCCTGCCCTAGCTTCCCTGGGTCCATGTTCATTGACTATCATGGCCCCCAAAGGAACCTCACCATCACCATTGCTAATGGTGCTTCTTGCCTGTGTGAAGGGTACCTACCATCTTATGGTGCTCTAAAGGCTGCCAAGTATTTTGTGGGCTTCAAAACAGCATTGCCAGGTGCCATGACTCTAAAGAAAACACCCCCTTCAGCTTCTCAGAGCTCAGTTCCCATGTCCTGTCAGCAAGCCTGCAAACACACACGAACACTTATCCATAAGAACAGTGACATTTTTAGGACAGTGAGATCCTAAGCCAAACTTATAAAACAAAACCTTTCTCTTAAAGAGAATAATACCTGCCACACAGTAAGAACACTTAGCTTATCCATATAGGCAGCCTCCTATGTGAATCTCTTTGTACTAAAATATTCAAGTTTGAGGGTTCACCATCTCAAACACCTTCTATTCAGATAAGGGATCAGCTTAATATTTCTGTCATTAAATGGCCAATTTGGGATTTTCAGATCAAAGAAAGAATCTGCCCTAAAAGTAGATCCAATAACTGCAAAACAAACAAACAATAAAACCCAGTTCACTCTTTTGACAGTTTTGTAGGCTTTTATCTTCGCCACCCAGGTTTCAATTGGCCAAGTTTCAATAAAGGTACAAGTTCAAAATTCTTGTTCCTTAGTTAGCAGTCTCAGCTCCTTACGCTGGTTTCTCTGAGGAGGGTTTTGACGATAAGTGGGGATGGCAAAGGGGGACTTTTCATTTTCATGCTTTAGGCATACGTGGACTTTTAAGTTGTTGCAATGCAAATATGTTCATGTATTAGTTGCATAATTACAAAAAAATAAGCTGTCAACATCACCACCAACAAAACAAAAATAGAGATCCAGCCACAAACATGTTAAAGCATTCAGAGAAAAGCTCATGGTATATCTATTTCTAATGAACTATTATAAAATTTGTGGTGGCAGCATGGTCCACCATGAAAGATGAATCCAGAAGTCAGTGCACCTGGCTCTGTAACAATTATGCAAGCCTTGGTCACATCATTAAATCCCTTGGTTTTCTTTTCCATCCCATGTTATGGGGAATGCTGAGGCTTCTTGAAACTTTACTATTCTGTAGGCTATATGACTTTCACTTGACTACTCTGGTTGCTCTTATTTCTCCAAACAAAACTAAATCTTCTCCAAGGTCCCTTTTACTGGGTTGGGGGAAAATTCAATTTGTCATTTTCAGATTTTCCTTCACCTGCTCTAGAGTTTTATTAGACAGCCCCAGGTACACTGTGCGGTCCACACATATTGGAGTGAGCCCTCTGGTCTTCAGTTGACACTAAGCACTGCTAACTTGCTCCTTATCCATTTCTGCAAGGTTTCTGGAAGGGAGGTAGCTCAGCTTATCTCGGCCATGAGGACCTTTTAACAACTCTGCGAGTTAGTTTTCTTAAAGTTCATTGCCACCTCCCCAATGCCAGTCATTCCTCTGTCTTCTTTTAGCCCTGCTCCTACCCTTCTCTGCTCTGTTGGTATTCTAGAGGGCTGGAAGTCTGTACGTGATAGTTCCCACTCTCCCTTGCAGGCAGGTTGTGGTTAGGGCTGCTAATAGGCACTGGCAGGATATTGGAAGGCAGAAGGTAGGGAGAAGGTGTTCACCCATGTCCTCCAGTTTCTGAAAGTGTCTCAGGCAGCAACAATGGCATTTGTTACAGTAACAGTGTTGCCAAAATTCCACCCCTCATCAGTGGATCCAGAGCTGACTGCAATAGTGTCTCCAAAGCACAGTGGCAGGTACAGGCTTGTGAACCCCAACCCAGGCGCATTGGCAGTCTCTATTCTTTGGGTATCACCCTTCCTGCTTTTCATCTTCCACCACCCCTCTTTTCTATTAATATTTTCTCCCTTTCATACTTTTGTAACAGATTCCTTGAGTTAAATTTCCTCCAATTCAAATGCTCAACTTGGTTTTTGTTTTCTTGACTAGACCCTGAATAACACACCCTTTCTTCCCTCTGCCCAGCATCCTTGAGCCACCCCGTCACATGTCTGCTTACCTCTTATGGGACTCTGTGTAAGAGTAAGACGCTGCCCTTTCTCTTCTCAGATCCCATAGTCAGTTAGGATTCCTGTGTTTGCAAATAACAGAAACTCAAATGAGGACTCCTAAGATAAGCGGAAAATTTATTGTAAGACTACAAGTGTGAATTGTGGAACCCTACTGCTGGGATATATCCAGGCCTCCAGAGCTCTGGATGGGAACACTGTAGCTAACTGTTTCAGTTAGCCAATGCTGCATAACAAACCACCTTTATAATAACAACTATTTATTATTTTTATTTTATTATTTTTCACAAGTCCGTGAGTTGTCTGGGCAGTTCTGCTCATCTGGGCTAGGCTTGGAAGATCTCAGCTGGTGGGTCAGGTAGGGACCATCTTGGCTGGGGCACCATAGCTATGTTCCTTATCCCTCCAGCAAGCTAGCCAAGCATGTTCTCAGGGAAAGGATGGGTCAAAGATAAAAAGCGTAAGTGTGCAAGGCTTCTTGTGATCTAGGCTTGAGACTGGTACTCTGTCACTTTTGCCAAGTCACAAGTCCAGCCCAGATTCAAGCGATGGGACACTAGGCTCTACCTCTTGATGGGAAGAACTACAAAGTCATATTGTGAAGGGAGCAGAAGGGAAGTGAAGAACTGGTGCCTGTTATGCAATCTGTGCTACAGTAACCCAGAGAATCCTCTCTGCTTTTCTGTGAAGATTTGCTTTATTCTTCTTTCACTGCAGACCAGCTTTCTCTCTTACCTGGTCTGTGTGGTAGATAGTGGCCACTGCAGCCGGCTTCCAAGTTTACATTTTCACTGTTCAAGAAGATAGCCAGGCTACAACTGGAACCTTAACCTACTCTGTAGAGCCTGGAAGAGATCTCAGTGGCTTATCTTGAGTGAGATGCCCATTCATGGATCAATCATTGTGGTCTAGAAGACACAGTCAAGTTGGTGTTCCTGTTATAGCTATATGGATGGAAGGAGAGTAGAGGGTAGTTATCAGAAAAGAAAACAGCAATACAAATGTTATTCAAATAGAGCTACAAAATTTACAAGTGGTTACAACTTGTCTTCAGGTTTTTTTTTAGGAGAAATAACTTTTCACAACTATGGCTTTGGTCATGAACAAAGGAAGAAGACAGATTAGGGTGATAAGTAAGAACATGGGTTCTAGAGTAAGACTGCCTGTCTTGGTGTCTCCCATCTGCCATATCCTGGCTGTGTGACCTTGGTCAAATTCTTGACCTCTTTGTGGTCCAGTTACCTTATTAGTAAAACTGGGAAGAAAATGATTCCTACCTTGTAGATTGTTCTGAGGATGTAATTAGCAAATACCTAGGGTATGTATAGCAGTGTCCATACATAGTAAATGCTCAAAAAATGTTAGCTATTGATACTGTTATTGCCATTGAAGAAAAAGCGTTGAACACTGAGTATAAAAGTCAGTAGTATAGCACTTGTGATTTCTTTCTATTAACCCTCACTGTCAGATTTATTTGCTAGGTGCTAGTAGAGAGCCCTAGTTTGAAATCAAATTAAACTTATCATAGGATATCCCCAATGGAAATCCCAGATACATGTTTACCATTCTATTAGTCATCTTTTTAAGGCATTCCTTCAGGTTTTTGTGTATGCTCACAAAATACACAGAGGTAAGTCACAGTGTGCAAGGAAGGCTAATATGTCAGTTGTAGCAAAATGAAGCTATGAACCATCAAAAGTTTGGTGCTCAGAGAGTGACTTTCTGCTGCAGTAAGTCAGAAAAGTGTATAATTTTGAAGAAAGAAAAAGATTCATCTTTATCTAATTTTCTCCTAACTGCTACACAAAGCCCCCAAACCTAGAAATGTTAGTAATTGTATGCCCATTAGTCCTGGCCAAAAAGGAAAAGAAAAACATTTAAATATTTTAAGATTCATTATAGATAATTTAAGTCATATTATGTAAAATGGAAGTAGATAGGAGTTTAGAGGACACCAAATCAGGAAGTTATTTTAGCAACAATAGGAAGAATTGTCTTTTTAAATTAAAAAAAGTTTTTATTATATAATTTTTTGGAAGATCAGATTGTATTGAATGAACCCAGTTTAAAGTACATGCAAGATATTATGAAAATGTATTAAAATAGTCTCTTCTGTTTTATTGACCACACCTACATTCTTCGTGCATATTCACATAGGAAGTAGCTAAAACTGAAAGCAGACAATTCCCTTATAATCTTATCAAAAATAGAAGCCAATAGTTGTAATGACTCAGTTATTTCCTTCTGCTTTCAATTCTTATCTTGGGACCACAGATTGCATTACACTTGGTAAGTAATTGTACATCTTTTGTGAAGCACCTTGAAATGTTCTGGCATGATAATAAACTGACCATGTTTTAGAATTCCCAAACAAAGCTAAGTTTGTGAGTGAGCCCTGTCTCTTTATTGTAACATTTCATATTATTTTGAGAACCTGTAGCAAGTCACTAAAGAAAGATCAGAGCAAAGCACTTAAAAAATAAAACTGATTAATTTAAATACAAGATTTCTGAAATCTATTTGTGTCATACTTTTTGTCACTTCTAAAATATACTATGAACCTGTCTGACAGTAAATTATAGGTAACCTGATGCTTAGAAATTTTATTTTTCTTTTATACCATCCTTGACTCAATTAATTTTTTTCTCTGCATGAAGTATAATTGAGAGGTTTGAAAACTATGAATAATGTTAGTATGGGTGAGGGTCCAATTGAGAGTGACCCAGGCACCCAGGCATGACTGATTTGATTATTAGTGTGGAGTGGAGTGTGGCAGAAAGTGCTGGTTGTTTCCTCATATCCATTTTCCACTTAGTCTCTATTAATAAATCCCCTGGCATTCATCTGGGTGCGTGCCTGCCCCAAATCAAGGCTTTGTTTCTTAACCTCCCTTGTGGCTGGGTATGGCCAAGTACTTAAGTTCCAGACACTGGGATCTAGATGGCACTTATACATGAGTATCTCTGGACTTTCAAGTAAGAATATGTCTTATCCCCACTTCCCACCACCTACCTGCATCTCATTCAATAAAGGGAAAGTGGGAGGTGACAAGAAAGTGATTATTATTAGTGATTGGTGATTATCATTAGGTACAATCAAAATAAAGAACCATGAGAGGGAACTCACCATACCTCAGTCTGTAATCAGAGTGACGGTTCTGAGCCTTCACCAGCATTGCCAATTTCAATAGAAACAAATCCATCCTTAAAAATACAGAACATTTGTAAACTGGTGATTGCTTGTCTATTGGAGTTTATCACATATTACAGACCTCACCCAATGATTCTACCTCTGTTGAAGGTGAAAAATGAGAATTGGGCCCAAATCATAGCAAGAGAGATTTGTGCTATAAGAAAAAGTTTAAGGAAGAATTTAAAGATACTAAAGATGATAAAAAGTGAAAAAAATCTAAGTAAAAGATCTTAATTTTGACTATATTTGAAAATAGGATAAACAGCTGCATTTTGTAGTCTAGCTTCTTCAGTTCTCTTTCTGATATAGTGTCATATAAGTCCCCTAAATATTGCATATATTAAAGTTATAAAAGCACTTTTCTATGAAAAATACAGTATCTTTTCTTATTTTTATATCTCTCTAATGCATATTACTTTAAAAATTCGTATTAGCATTCAGACATAAGTAATTCTTAGAGAAGCTAAAAAAAACACAGGCTTACATTTTTATTTTTGTCATAAAAACCTTAGGTAGTCAACTAAATATATATTTAATTATATCAAAGCATCTAGTTAAGCTATAATTTTAAAGCCATTTTACAGGTCATTTATAGGACAAAGATGTCTTCATTGCATACTGCAAATATTTTTATTTACAGCATCAGGTAAGATTGGCTGTAATTATAGTTTTCTTTATCAAATTTAGAAGGCTGTCAACCACAACACACATTCATTCCACCAGTTACTTTAATCAAGTCTGAAAAACATAGGGCAAACATCACTGCACTCAGTTGTCATCCAGGCCCGGGGGACAAATATGCCTAAGCAATGCTGAATTCTCTTGGATATGAGAAAAGAAAGAAATATAAGAAATGTACATTTCCTTATAGTAGCATATGCAAATTCTTGAATGTTGGCCACCTCCTTTCACTAGAAAAAAAAATGAAGCAAATTTATGAATTTCTGCTAATCCTACTACTACTGCTACTACTACTAATCCTTGTACAATAATAGCAAAACTGATCCCAAGTTTTCTGTTATTGCTTGAAAAAATTCTTCCAGAACAACCGTATTTTTTAAAATATGACTTATATCTGGGCAGCTGAATCCCAGGATTTTTTCCTAAGTTTTGCAAACACATTATCTAGATATGATAACCATAGCAGCAGCATATGTTTCCTGACTCTTTTCTATCTTCTCTCTAATTTTGATTGTATGCCACTCATATTGAACATTAACTAGGATAAAATATAACATCATCACTGGAACATTTCTTCCAATATCTTAGCATTATAATATTTATTCATTTTTTAAAATTATTTTCCTTGTAAAGTGTGATGCAGTAGAAAGGAAGATGGACCAGGAATTAGGAGACCTAGATTCAATTTCTGCCTTTGACCTTAATTTGTAGTGTGGTCACCCAGGGCACCCAGGGTGTTAAAATGTGCATCACTGTTTCATCTGTACCATGAGGAGAATTAGAGTACAAGATCTCTGGTATATTTTTCTCTAAATTATAATATGCTAAAGTTATAATTTAAATAAACATTTAAAAATATTTGTTTTTGGTACACTTAACTTATGTAAAAATCCCTGGGTTTTTTTTTTTTTTTTTTGCTTTAAAAACTATAAACTTTGGAAATAGTAGTACTTATGAGACAATTTTAGTGGGAACTTGAAGTAGATCTTTATTGACATTTAAAAAAATAGTAACTATCCATGTCATCTCTCTGAAATGAGTGTTTGGATTGAGTATGATTATTTTATACTTGATGAGAATTCAAATATAGACCAGTAATTACAACCCAAAGTTATACATGGCGTGAGTTAAATAATGAGCAAGTCTGCAAATTCATTACTAAAATAATATTTTTGTGGATTTTTTGTTTGTTTATTTGCAAACCCTACTAGTATGTCCCCTGAATTTACCAAGGCTTAAACTTTTGGAGAAAAAATTTGGCATTGTAAGAATCTTTACTTTATTCAAATTATTAGAAGCATTAGAAATAAAACCATTCCATGGATGATCTACAGGGTGTCACAAAAGTCACCATACGTAGGGAAAATGGGAAATTGTAGCTAAATGTACATTTATTTACAAAATATTCATTACAAAATTTTACACAATTTTTCCTTTGTATGGAGATTCTTGGGACACCCTGTAGATCTCATTGTAATGCAAAGTTTGGACATTAGCCATTTCTGTTAGCCCATAGTGTTATTTTTCTTATTCAGAAACCATTAATTTATCTTCTCTAAACACATTCCTTTTCTTATTCCTACTATTAAGTTTCTCCTCCTCCCCCAACCCCTCCCCACCACTCACCCTGCCTCTGTACCATTGATTTATGGTGCCGTTCACTCTGACCTTTCTCCACCAGCTGCTGACCAGGCACTGAGACATCTCAAGGGAATACAAAATCCTGGGGGCCCATGAAATCAGTGTAATTTATCAATCCCCCACAAAATTTCTCGAGGTTGGTTTTAGCTCCAGAGCATTCATCCTCTGTCTTTGGTAGGTGTTGAGGTTTCTGTTACATATGTTACATTATTGACACTAGTTTCAAATTTTTACAGATTTTACTCAAATTGGATCATTAGTTCACATGGATTCTTCCTTGACCTTCAAATAAAAGCAGTTACCTATAAAAGCTGATCTAAATGAGAATCATGCATCAGACACCTTACAATTCATTAAGTTTGCATCATGATTTTTATTGCCACTTTTCTTAATTCTCAGCTGACATATTGATTTTACAATTCTGCAGAGAAAAATGCCAGATTATTTGGAAGATATAGTACAGTTTCATCAGCTGCTGAATGAATACAGATAAGGAAAGAAAGAACTGTAATTTAAAGAGCATCTGATTTACGTGCAAAAGGCAAATGTTTCAGACTGACTACCCAACAGCTGTCTTCACTTTTCTGAGGGAGATCTTTGCAATGTAGGATCATAGTCTCCTGACTAGCTGACTGATGTGGACATGAGAACAGGTAATCTTTAGGTGACCAAAGGCTGCGGAGGGCTAAAAATCGAGGGCATTCTGAGTCATGCTTAGCTTGAAATTATAAGTTGTGCAATGATGAATACTCTAGAATAAACTAAAAATCTTTGTGATGTTGAGAAATGTAGACAAGAAAGGAAAGTTAGGTAATCAGAAAACCCAAATGTGTAGACAAAACATTTTTCAAAAGCATGCCTGAGCTGACGCTGATTAGCTGTTTTTGTTTCTATAATTCCCAGATGTACTTGCAAGCTTATATAATTTCAATTGGTAAGTGTCATGTTTTATGTGTGGCATTCATAGTTAGAAACATTGCCATGATTTAATCACTTGCTCTTGGAGAAAAAGCTGGAGAGAAATCCAGTTTTGGGGCATTTTCTTAAAAACCATGCTGAATCCATCCATAAAGAAGAGGATTCAAAAGATTGAAAAAGATGTAGCATTAACCAGATAATTTCTAGACTTGCTTTTAAATTACATGATCACTCTTGTTGGCAAATGTATAACATTTAATTTGAAACCAGATAGATTCTTGCCACAGTATTGTTGTATTCTTCTAGTGAATGCAAATTATTTACTAACCTGTCACCAAATTCTTTAACCAATTCATTATCTAAGATTAGAGTGCTAAATGTTCGTTCTATTGCTGGGTGAATTTTCTCCAATTTAACCAGAGAAATTTTACAGACAACAGACAAGTTTCTTCCAGCTTTGTAAATGCGTCAGTGTGTCAGTAGTAAAATTCCTTGCTTCTATTGAATTATTCATACTACTGTCATCCAATTAACAATTCTGCCTTATTTTGTTAGATCAATTCATTTTTATGTCACACGGAGAATTTGTAAAAAGGCATTTATGTAATAAATGAGTGATGTTGAATTAGTTTGTCTTTAAGGCTGTTTGTAATACATAAGTTCTACAATAAAACATGAATATTTTCTAAAAAATAAGAAAGTATAATAAGACTTTTGCTTTATTGCCCAAATATTAAAATGACACTATTCATGCCCACACCCAAATATTTTCCTTAAAACATCCTTTAAAGCCATTGAACCCCTGGTATACACTTAGCAGAGTGTAAGTCTCCCTAGGGGATAACAAAATTTTGAACTATTTTCTGTTTTCAGAGCTTAAAGGTTGGTTGGAGCTCCCTCTTTTCATTTTATTTTGTTACTGAAAAATACTATCTATATCACCATAGCCACATGGGTAGATTCTACTGCAAAGAGGAGTAACCAGCATCTTCTTTTTTTGATTTGGTTTTGGTTTTTCTTTTTAAAAATTGTATATATATAAGGTGTACAACATGATGTTTTGATATATCTTGATTCCCATCAAGAGTGTGCAAGGGTTACCTACCCCCTCTTCTCAACATCTCTCCAACCCTTGTTTGTTCTTGTCTTTTTGGTAATAGCCATCCTAACAGGTGTGAGGTGACATCTCATTATGGTTTTGATTTGCATTTCCCTGATGATTAGTGATGCTGAGCACCTTCTCATGTATCTGTTGGCCATTTTTATGTCTTTGGAGAAATGTATATTCAGGTCCTTTGCCCATTTTTAATCGGGTTATTCATTTTTTTGCTTTTGAGTTATTTGAATTTCTTATATATTTTGGATGTTAACCCCTTATCAGGTATATGTTTCACACATATTTTCTCCCAGTCTGTAGGTTGCCTTTTCATTTTGTTGGTTGTTTCCTTTGCTGTGCAGAAGCTTTTTAGTTTGGTGTAGTCCCTCTTATTTATTTTTGCTTTTGTAGCATGAGCTTTTGGTGTCCTATCCAAAAAATCATCAGCAAGGCCAGTGTCAAGGAGCTTTTCCCCCTTATTTTCTTCTAGAAGTTTTAAGACACTTAGGTCTTATCCATTTTGAGTTGGTTTTTGTGTATAGTATAAGGGTCCAGTATTATTCTTTTGCATGTGGAGTAGCCAGCATCTTGACGATCCCTAGGAACTCTCAGTAAATTGGGGGTGGAAGTGGGGGAATGGAGATTGGTGCAGCAACTGTGGAAAACAGTATGGAGGTTGCTAAAGAAATTAAAAATAGAACTACCATATGATTCAGCAATCCCACTACTAAGAATATATCCAAAGGAAATAAAATCACCATCTCATAAAGATATCTGCACTTCCATGTTCATTGCAACATTATTCACAATAGCCAAGATATAGAAACAAACAAAGTGGGGACTGCAGTGAGAGGTAGCATGCAAATTCATAGGCAGATATCAAGAGAAACTCATTTTATATCCTTGTAGAGATCCCTGCACTGAGATCTTCCCTATGAAACTGCCCACTCTTAAATTCTGTAAGTTTTAATTGGAAACATTCAAGCCTTATGTATTCATTTTTCTTGCTGCCTTAACAAATTCCTACAAACTTAGGGACTTTAAATTTAGCTTTAAATAAAGCACAAATTTATTATCTTGGAGTTCTGCTGTTCAGAAGTCAGACATGGATCTCACTGAACTAAATCAAGGTGTTGGCAGCACTGAGTTCCTTTCTGGAGGCTCTAGGGGAGAATCCATTTGCTTCCTTTTTCTAGCTTCTAGAGTCCTACATTCCTTGGCTCATGGCCCCTTCCTCCATTTTCAAAGCCAGCAACGGTGGGTCTAGTCATTCTCATGCTGTCATCTCTCCGGTTCTATGCAGCCAGGAAAGGGTCTCTACTTTTAAAGACTCAGGTGATTAGATTGGGCCCACCTGGATAATCCAGGATAATTTCTCCATCTCAAGATCCTTAAACCTATTCACATTTTGAAAGTCCCTTTTGCCATTAAGGTAACATATTCACAGGTTCGGGGGATTAGGGCATGAACAGTCTTTGGGAGATAATTATTTTGCCTCCCACACCTTGGTAGACATCCATTTGCTAACCATTTTTCTTTCTCTCCTCTCCCTACCTATACTGATATCATGGACATTCTGTCTACTTCTCTTCACTCCCTTCTCCAGGAATTTTATTTAATCTCATATATTTGACATTTAATGGGGGTGATTTTATTACCAACATTCAACAAAATGAACATTTTTAATTTTAATTATAATTAACATTGTGAAGTCAATAATCTACTATTACTTATTTACACTTATGTGACATGTAAATAAGTTATTCAATAGGCAAAGTTTTAGCTGATTTAGTAGATTCTAAGAACTATGTACATATTATGCTTATTTTCTTATTAGCTAAAAATGTTGACATAAATAAATGAGGCTTTTGAATCTAGAATGCCTTCTCCTGACTGATAGAAGGATTGGTTTTCTGTTAGAACCAAGCTGGTTTTCAGTTACTACTCACTTGACTATCTGATTGGCTGTATAAAAATGCAGACTAAAATTTAAAGTTAGAAAATTTTAAGTTAAAAAAATTTAAAATAAGAAAAACTTAAAATATATTATAAGGATAGGAGTGCAGGATAGGGAATGGAAAAAAATTAGAATTTTGGGTAAAGTTATTATTATCCTTATTAGTGGTATTTGTCAAATAGCCTCTGGTTCATGGCTTTTTGATTTCAAGTCACTAAACTCTACTTACTTTAAAACTAGTGTTGCCAGATAAAATTCAACACACTCAGTTAAATTTGAATTTAATTAATATTAATTATTTATTATTTAAATAATAAATAATTTTTTAGTATTAGAATATCCCATGTAGCATTTGTTAAATACCTATACCAAAATTGTTATCTATCTGAAATTCAAATTTAACTGAGTATTCTGTATTTTTATTTTATAAATTTGGCAATCCTATTTGTAACTAAAATTTTTGCCAAAAATATATTTCATATCGCTGACAAAGATCAGGTTAAATTTACCTTCACTTGTTTCTGCTAAATTTCTAACCATTATATTTGAATTAAGGATGAGATGAGAAGGCATATGCCAATTAGGGAACCAAGTTGAGCACCAACATTTATTCCTCTTCTTTCCTATTAGAAAATCTATGGAAGGTAAGTTTCCTAGCCTCTTACATTTCAGTTATTTCTATCTGAAACACAAGCCATTTAATTCAGAAACATTTGCAAGAATACAGAAAACAATATAGATCAAACTTGAAGTATAATTTCAAATATGGATGAGATTAATTCAATGTAATAAAGGAACATGGACATTATTTTTAATCACTTTTTTACAACTTCATTTTCAAAAACACTGTTTTTAAAGTTGTCACAGATCAAATTCCATATCACTACCTGCTCTAAAGGGATTGTATTACTTCAGTTCTTGTCACCAATTGGAATCTTTGATGTTTCAGATGTCTTTTGACATGAAGGTGCAGCTTGCTTGTTGCTTAGACATACTTGGATTATCCAGAATGTTAGTTGAATAGGGATTTTTTGCCGTGGGCTTCTCTCTAGTGGGTTGCTGGAGCTCTTGGATCAAGTTTCTTTCTCTACTATACCTTTGCCGTCAACCCTATGCCTTTCATATCTGCATGGGTAAACTTCGGATTCTTCCACTTTGCAGTCTTTCACTCTTTAACTTTGCACATCTTCACCTTCCCTGCACATTTCCCACATGTGAGTGTAATTCTACCCTGGATTTTACCATCAAAAATTTTCCAGAGACTTTGACCAGAGCCACATTCACATAGTTGCTGTCTTCTCTACTCCTCTTCTATCAGGCAACTAGTTTCGCTTCACCCAGTCAGTGAAGTCTTCCTTGACCACCTGGCACAAACTCCCTGCCTGACTTCCATTCTGACCATTCCAACACTGTACATTACCTTCCGTCTTGAACTCCCTTGACCTGAGCATCAGTTTCATGACCTCACAGACCTTCTTCTTTGGCGCCGGTTCCTTGACAAGAGAACTCTGTTAAAGGACAGAGGATACTGTAGGCCAGATCCTCTGCAAAGTCAAGTGTGTCATTAAAAAGATTGTGGGATAAGTCTAGCGCCAGACCCAAATATGAGAGGCATGCAAGATTCAGTCAGGACTAAAAGAATATGAAAAGTTTGCAGAGTCCTGTCAGGCAGGAAGGAGATTAACGGAATCAAATCAAAGCGTGAAGGAAGTTAATTGCAATCAGGGTGAGGATACAGAATGCTAGCTACCCCAGTTAAGTGATTAAAATTGGTTTGTGAGCCTCATAGACTTGTTGACACAGTTTGTATAAAAAAGATGCAATCCATTTTGGGATTCCAGCAGAATCATGAAAGTATAGATCTCAAGTTCCACTCTCTGGTCTTAAATTTCTGAATGACAAATAACTATCAAGGCCTTAGAATAACTTCATTCTACTTGAGATGATAAATCTTCTTCACTAATTAAGTAGATGTCTTGATAATCAGGAAGGTTTAGAATTAAATATGGATACAATGAAGTAAATCAAACTCATGGTATTTAGGCTTTTATATAAGAACATTTTCCACAATCATTAGGGAAATGTATTTGTTATTTAATCTGAGAGATTACACACGTCACCTCCATTTGAAATATGTATTTGGTTTAGACATGTGACTCGAGTGGAAAAGTATAATAGAATTTGAATAATTATTAAAGTCAGTTTTAGAATACTTAATAATAATTGTGATTCACATATTTATAGATATAATTTATTAGAACTACAAGAGTTAAATGGGAACTGAGGAAGGCCTTAATTGTTAGGGTTGTAAGTGTGCCTGTGTAGACACTTGAAATGCTTGCAAAAAATCAAATCTATTAAATTTTTAACTTAAAATGTGGTAAAATGTAATTATTTAAATAGAAGCATATTTTAATTTGTTCAATATGAGTTAATTGAACAATAAAAGAATTAAAAACAGTAAAAGGATATCTGAAAATGATTATTATTTTATATAAAATTATTGGATTTCTAAGTGGATGATTTGGATGTTGACCTCGAAAGCTTAAGAAACCTTACCTTAAAAATTTTTTGAATATTAATTTAAAACCTAAATAACTCTAAATAGCCCATTCTGAACACAAACTGAAACACTCAACCTAACCTTAACACTGCTTTTCTCTAATTTTTTTTTCTAATTCCAGAATATGCTACAGTTTTCTGTTCTACCCCAAATACTTCCCACTTATAAGTGAGAACATGTAGTATTTGAATTTCTGAGTTATTTTACTTAGGATAATGGCCTCCAGTTCCACCCATGTTGCTGCAGAAGACATGATTCCATTCTTTTTTATGGGTGAGTAATATTCCATGGTATATAAATACCACATTTTCTTTATCCAGTCATACGTTGATGAATACTTAGGTTGATTCCATGCCTTAGCTATTGTGAATAGTGCTGTGATAAACATATGAGTGATAAACATATCATTTTTATATAATGATTTATTTTCTTTTGCGTAGATATCTAGTAATGAGATTGTAGGGTGGAATGGTAGTTCTATTTTTAATTCCTTGGGAAATATCCATACTGTTTTCCACAGAGGTTGTGCAATTCACATTACCACCAACAGTGTATAAGCATTCCCTTTTCTATGCATCCTTGCCATCTGTTATTTTTTTACTTTTTAACAATAGTCATTCTGACTGGTGTAAGATAGTATCTTATTGTGATTTTAATTTGCATTTCTCTGATGCTTGGTGATGTTGAGCATTTTTTCACATGTTTGTTGGCCATTTGTATGTCTTCTTTTGAAAAATGTCTGTTCATGTCCTTTGCCCACTTTTTAAGGAGGTTATTTGTTTTTTTGTTATTCAGTTGTGTGAGTTCCTTGTAGATTCTGGATATTAGCCCTTTATCAGATGCATAGTTTGCAAATGTTTTTTCCCATTCTGTAGGTTGTCTGTTTACTCTGTTATAATTTCTTTTGCTGTGCAGAAGCTTTTTAGTTTAATTAAGTCCCATTTGTCTATTTTTGTTTTTGTTACATTTGCTTCTGAGGACTTAGTCATAAATTCTTTGCCTAGGCCAATGTCCAGAAGACTTTTTCCTAGGTTTTCTTTAAGGATTTTTATAGTTTCAGGTTTAAGTCTTTAATCCATCCTGAGTTAACTTTTATATATGGTGAGAAATATGGGTCCAGTTTCATTCTTCTGCATATGACTATCCAATTTTCCCAGTACTATTTATTGAATAGGGTGTCCTTTCCCCAGTGTATATTTTTGTCAACTTTGCCAAAGATCAGTTAGTTGTAGGCATGTGGCTTTATTTCTGCATGTCCCATTGATCTATGTTTCTATTTTTATGCCAGTACCATGCTGTTTTGGTTACTATTGCCTTGTAGTGTAATTTTAAATCAGGTAATGTGATGCCTCCAGCTTTGTTCTTTTTTCTTTGGATTTCTTTGGCTATTCAGGCTCTATTTTTTTTTTTTTTTTGGTACATATAAATTTTAGTATTGTATTTACTAATTCTGTGAAAAATGGTATTGGAAATTTGATAGGAATTGCATTAAATCTGTAGATTGGTTTGGGCAGTATGGTTATTTTAATGATATTGATTCTTCCAATCCATGAGCATGGGATGTTTTTCCATTTGTTTGTGCATCTAAAATTTCTTTCATCAGTGTTTTGTGGTTCTCCTTGTAGAAATCTTTCACTTCCTTGGTTAAATGTATTCCTAGGGTTTTTGTGTTTTGTGTTTTTTGTTTTTGTAGCTATTGTAAGTGGGACTGAGTTCTTGATTTGGTTCACAGCTTGATCTGGTGTATAGATACGCTACTGATTTTTGCTTGTTGATTTTATGTCCCAAAAGTTTACTGAAGTCATTTATCAAATCTAGGAGTCTTTTGGAGGAGTCTTTAGGATTTTCTAAGTATAAGATCATATCATCAGCAAAGAGATAATTTGACTTCTTCTTTTCCAATTTGGAAGCCTTTTATTTCTTTTTCTGGCCTGCTTGCTTGGGCTAGAACCTCCAGTAGTATGTTGAATAGGAGTGATGAAAGTGGGCATCTTTTTTGGGACTTGGTCTCACTCTGTCACCTGAACTAGAGTGCAGTGGTGTCATCGTAGCTCACTGCAACATCAAACTCCTGATCTCAAGCAATCCTCCTGCCTTGGCCTCCCAAAGTGCTAGGATTACAGGCATGAGCCACCATGCCAAGTCATAAGTGGGCATCTTTGTCTTGTTCCAGCCCTTAGGGGAATTGCTTTCAACTTTTCCCTGTTCGATACGATGTTGTTTGTGGGCTTGTCATATATGGCTTTTATTACTTTGAGGTATATTCCTTCAATGCCTAGTTTGTTGAGGGTTTTTATCATGAAAGAATGCTGAATTTTATTGAATGATTCTGCATCTATTCAGATGATCATATGGTTTTTGTTTTTAATTCTGTTTATGTGGTGAATCACATGTATTGATTTGCATATGTTGAGCCATCCTTGCATCCCTGGAATAAACCCACTTGATCATGTTGTAGTATCTTTTTGATGTGCTGTTGGATTCTGTTTGCTGGTATTTTGTTGAGGATTTGCATCTATGTTCATTAGGGATATTGGTCTGTACTTTTCTTTTTTTGTTGTGTCCTTGCCTGGCTTTGTATCAGGGTGATCCTGACTTCATAGAATGAGTTAGGGAGGATTCCTTCCTCCTTGATATTTTGGAACAGTTTCAGTAGATTTGGTAGCAGTTGTTGATTTGAGATCTTTCCATCTTTTTGATGTAGGCATTTAATGCTATAAACTTCCCTCTTAGCACTGCTTTTTCTTTATCTTAGAATTTTTAGTAAATTTATAGAGCTTTATAACCTTTCCCATAGTCCAGTTTTAAAATATTTCTATCACCCCCAAATTCCCCTGAGCTCGTTTGGAGTCAATCCTCATTCCTATTCTCAGTTCCTGGTAATTACAGATTTTTTTTTTCTCTATACATTTGCCTATTCTAGACAATTTATATAAATGTGAAACTACACATCATACAATAAGTAGTCTTATGTGTCTGACTTCTTTCACTTAGCATATTGTTTTAAAGTTTCATCTATGTTATCCTTATATCCATATTTTGTTTTTTTATTACTGAATAGTATTTCATTAAATGAATATTCTATCATTTTGTTTAACCATTCACCAGCTGAAGAACATTTAGGTTGTTTCCAGTTTTTGGCTATCATGAATAATGCTGCTAGGAACATTTGTGTATAAATCTTTGTGTGGGTATATGTTTTCATTTTCTTGGATAGATTCTTAGCAATAAAAATGCTGGGTCATATGGTAAGCTTATGCTTAATTTTTAAAGAAACTGACAAAATGTTTGCCAAGTGGCTGTGCCATTTGTATTTTTACAACAACAAACATTCTGAAACTCACTTTTCTTTTTTTAGACTGTGTTGGTTTCAAAGACAAATAAGCCATAGTCTCTGTTTTTTAGGAGCTCATAGTCTAATACAAATGTGGCAAATTGTCACAGACTTGTTTTCTTTGGCCCTTAGAAGATAGGAATGCATTTATTTATAAGTCCCATAATATTTGACTATCAATATTATCAATATTTCAATATTAAAGACATTTAATTATCTCATATAATAAGAAGTCTAAAAATAATTACTCCTTCTTAGGTGCAGCAATTCAACAATACCATTAGTAACCACTGTTCTTTGCATCTTTTCCCTCTGCCATTCTCAGTGATTTGACTTTTCATTCTAAGGACTGTCTAAGGCAAGGTTGCAAGACAGTACAGCTATTGTAGCTCCAGGAATGGCATCACCAAACTACTGCTTTCACAGCCAGAAGAAGATGTAGTCCTCCTCACTGTTTCTCTTTTTATTAGGGATCAAACTCCCTTCCAGGAATCCTCACAAGAAATTTCCCTATATTTGTTGACTGATACTGGGTCACATGCCTATTCCTAACCCAATATCTACCAAAAGAGGATGGGTTGCCATGCTTGCTTAGACCAATTATGCTTTATACTCAACATTCATCACCTAGGGCTGGGTGAAAAATGCAGGTTGTATTGTTTTGAATCTCACTATTATCATGGTTCCTTTGACAGTATTTAGAATCCACTTTGGGACTGCCACTTTCTCTCTCTGACCCTCAGTTTCCTGTCCTGTAAAACAAGGGGACTGGAGTTGGACTAGGGTCAGGAAAATCTCTGAAGATTTATTCCAGCTCAAAAGACTTGTTAGTACCTTAAAGATTTTCAAAATTTCCCTTCTCCATTCCAATGGGGATTTTAGGGGGCCTATCTCCATTCTTACTTGATTCCAGGAACTGCAATCATGGTGCAGATATGGGGAAGAATTATTTCTTTTCATTTTTCATCAGCCAAATCTGCTTTATCCCTCCATCTGACTTTGCTTAGAGTCACAGGCATATATTATCTTGGATCTTAATATAATTCTATTGAGATAGCATTAAAAGAATTAGAATCAGGGTTCAATGTTAAAACCCACTGGTTTAAAATATGTCTTTGTGGTTGACTTGTCTGCTATTTTAAAAGCACTATGATGCTTAAATGTTCCAGCTGCTAAATAGGACAGGTGTCTGATGATCCTCAAAACAGTCGTCTAAAAATAGAACTTGAGCTTGGAATACATTCTGTGGCGTAGCTATAGGCAATCACCACTATAATTAATGTAAATGGACACCAGATAGCTTTTTTGTGAGTTCTAATGCAGCACAAGGAGACTTTCATTGTTTAAAAAAAGAAATCTTTGAGATTAGAACCTAGAGTTTTATGACTTAGAGGAAATTTTGTAGATACAGCAAAAAGGATAAGATACAAAATATTCTATGCCAAAGGATGTACATTTGGTATTTTTCCTGTGAACTCTTTAATGTAAGTGGCATGATGGGATTTTCTTGGTCTCAACACAGATGATGGGTGTTGAGGCTGAGAGGTAGATGGGATGGGGCTTGGGGAAGAGAAAGATTTGTTTTGCAAGGTTTGTAGAGAACTGATGGAGATATGAGGCCAAGAGGAGGGGCATTTATTTGACACTTATGTTGAGCCCATTAATATCTCCAGCACTTTACCCACATTATCTCACACAATCATCACAGAAAACCTAGAAAGTAAGTATTCCTCTCCTCATTTTACAAATGGGGAAACAGTTATGATTAAGAAAATTTCCCAAGCTTACACAGTTACTAACTGACAGAACTAGGACTCAAACCCAGGTTTAACAAATTTCAGAGACATGCTTTTAATGACTATGTGACACTGGCAACCATGGGCTTGTTGGTTTAAAATCTGGTATCCATTTACATTAATTATAGTGGTGATTGGTTTAAAACGAAAAGTATTATTGAGGTATATTATCTATCAGCTTATTGAGAAGTGCAGTTGAGTTGCTATTAAAGAGTGTGGTAAAATCACAAAATAGGTAATATGCAAAGATATAAAAATATTTATAAATACTTACATTTGGGGTAAAAGGTATCAAAATAGCCACACTCAATGGAGGATAAGGAACTCTAAGCAGAGATCGACTAACAGGGGGTTTGGGAGCAGGTGGGAGGATGGGAAGTTGTATAGAATTGGGGAGAGAATGTAGTACCTGGAAGCAAAGAAATGGAAAAAGGTAGAAGTTAAGAGTTTAATGAAAAAAGAAAGAATGAAAGATACTGGAGGGAAATGATGAATGTAGCATGGGAGATCCAAGATGGCAGGAGTTCAGGGGCTGCTTATGGCTGTGGGGATAAAGTAATGTACAAACTGGAAGCCAGAGATAAGAGCCAAGTAAATGAAGAAGTCAAGCCTCAATAGGAAAGAATGATAGGGCTAGAAGGAGCAAGAGGCTTGTGGAAAATATTATGTGGTATTTTTAAGCTTGATCTGCCATCTATAGCAAAAGCAACATGCTTGAGCACAGAATTAAACTGCCTGAACCGTGTTAAGATGTGCTATTGTTTTATATCCATATGCACTTGGTCTGTGGAGTTGTGAAAAAAAGCATCAGTGGGTGGGAAGTCCAAGGATTTGGGCCAAGTATTAGGTATGCTATTTACTGTCTACCTGTGTGACCTTGTACAAGTCACTTGTGGCCTCTGAGCCTGTGTCTTCATCTCTAAGATGAGTTGTTCTTTACATTAAATGGGATAAGGTATGTGAAAGAGCTAAATGCATGGTGGTTCTGAGTTGCTTTCTGTAATACTATTTTTAAAGGATTTCAAATGAAAAAATTAATGAACTTATAAATTAAAAGATTCAAAAGGAATAAAAATGTATACAATGAAAAGCAATTGTCCTTCCCACCTGTAACACTCAGTCCACCATAAACAGGTCTCCTGTATCCTTCCAGAAATATTATATTTAAAATCTTCTCATTTATTTTTCACTTCAATGGGGGTATTCTACACCTTGCTTTTTTCATGTAATAGTATATTCTGGAGATCATTTTATAAAAGCACAGGTAAACATATCTCATTATTAGAATGCTTTGAAAGTATCAACTTTTTTAACCTGTCTTCCCTTGATGGATACTTAGATTATATTCAGTTCTTTGTTTATTACCAACCATTTTGCAGTATAAAATCACATTGCAATTTAACAAACATTAAATACTTACTGTGTATATACAGTCTTCTTTTTAGCATTGTTAGGTAAACTAGGCATGCTCCTTGCCATCGAGGAACTCATAACCTAGTAAATTTAGTTGGCTGATAGCTCATTGCCCATACACAAGGGCTCAATACAACCTCTCTATAAACATCCTGCTTAACTGGAAATGAGTTTTCCTATTTCCATATTGTCACTTTGCTTAAAAATTTCTGGTTTGTCTTTCTGTTTACATGAGATATACAGAATTCATTTTCAGGGGTCTCTTTATATCTCCTGATTCTCTTTTATCTTTGCTACCAAAGGGTTTGCACATCAGTGAAAGGATTGTGGATGATTTGTGGGCTCTAGCACACTTGGAATTATGGGTCACCAATATGAGAAAAAAATTGGAGGTACAAATATCATAATATGCAATTGGCATATGAATTGCAGATGCAGCTATTATTAAAAACCCTGTGGATATAGACCAAATGCAGATAAATATAATAAAATATTTAAATATAATCAAATAATGATAATTCTATTAATACTTCAAATTTGCACAATGATTTACTTAAAATATTTCAATGCATATGATCCAATCCGCTCAGATTATTGGATAAATAAACAGACTTGCAAATGCTTTAGAAACAAAACTTTATCATTGTGATATTGAAGAAATAAAGTTAACATAAATGTTAAAGTTTTATAATCATAGAATTTTAGTACTAGGAGAAAGTTAACAGTGTATTTGATCAAATAGTTCTTAAAAATTCTATGAGTCTTGGATCCCTTTGAGAATCTGATAAAAGCTATATTTCCTCTTCCCAGAAAATAAAATTTATGGTATAATTTTAGAGGGTCCATAGATGTCCTGAAGCAAATCCATGGCCTTCTAGAGCAGAGTTTTGTTTTATTTTTGGATAACTTTATTGAGATATAATTTACATACCATGAAAGTCTCCCATTTTAAGTGCAAAATTTAATGAATTTTAGTATATTTATAGAATTGTGCAACCACTACTACAATCTAATTTTAGAACACTTCCATCACCCTAAAAAGAAATCTTAAGTCCTTTTACAGTCACTCCCCATTCCTACCCTTAGCCCTACACAACCGCTAGTCTATTTTCTGTCTCTCTATTTTTGTAGGGCAGTTTTAAAAACATTTTTACTTCTATCCACAATAAGAAATATGTTTAACACCCAACTTGTAGATGCACACACAGACAGAACAAAAGTTTATAGAACAATATTCTTGTTCTGTGCAATGTACTTTCACGTATTCTAATCCATTACAAAAATTGATTTTATGACCAACTAATGGATTACAAGCTCAGTTTGAAAAACTTTGTTCTAGAGGGTCTACCATAGGTAAAAGCCCAACCAAATCAAACCCTGAAGCAGATGGCTCCCTTATTTAACAGCTGAAGAAACAGGTCCAGGAAGGTGACTTGCCCAAGATAAAAGCCAGGTCATAGTGGAGTCAGAATTAGAATTAAGTTCTCTTTTGTCCTAGGCCACTTCATTGCTTGTTCCACTTCTGATTTCCATGACCCAAGAACAAGCACAAGAGGGGTTTATGAGAAGTCACAACAAATTGATAAATGATCAGGAGAAAAATTATTTAATGTGTTATAGTTTGAGGCAGGAAAGGAGAAACTTGATTCTTCCTGGGGAAGTGGGCAGCATGGATTGTGGAGCAGTGTGAGGTTGCTCTGGACCACAGGAGGAAGACACTCCTGTTGTAAGGTGACCAAAAGTGTTACCAAAAGTTCAGTACTTGTCCCCGAAGCTGAATTAGTGAGAAGGAAGAATGAGGACAAGTGGTTTGAGGAAAAGGAAAGAGAAGATTATTAATTTGATGGCAAACGAGGAAGGTGGCTGACTAGAATCTCAAAAAACCACCATCCTGCCTTTAAGCAGAAATACAGGGCATTTTTAAAGGGGAGTTTTCAGAGGTTGGGCTCGGTGCCAGTGACCAGTGTCACATGTGTGGCTTTGGGCTGTTGTTGTTCAACTGTAGTTGGTGGGTTTGGTTCGCCTTATCTCCAGTAAAGATGATCTTGTGACCTCTGGACAATTCTGTTGAGCCATCTCCTGTGGTTTAAGATACTAGAAAACAAAGAACAAAGAACATTTTTCTGCCCCTTTGATTACTGGCCTTAGGCAGGAATGCAGGTTTTACTTTCCAAAAAGGGTGGGGGGTTTTAAAGAGACAACTCATGAAACATTTTGCCCTTTTTCAGACCTTTACCTTTGTTACAGAAGTATGCCCTGGAGGCCACAGCCTGAGGCTAATTGCTCTTCATTGTGTTCAGGTTATTAGAGTTGAAGCCAAGCAGCCTTTTCCACTGAGATGTCTCTTGTGGCTCTGTTGCCCAGGAGGTTCTGGCATGAGCAAGGATGTTTATAATCTTCTACAGTGACTCTGCAGTCCCAGCAGAAGCTCCTTCATTTGCTTTCAGCAGTGCCTGCAGACTGTCATCCCATCTGCACTCAGAGAACATGCCTACAAGAGTATCGTCGTTCCTGTTTGCCTTTGCTGCAAGTTGAAATGTTAGCTCTCCATATACTGCTGAATATTCAGTGTGATGACTGTGAAACCTATTGCCTTCCATTCATATTTTGGGTAGCAGGCAGCAAATTGAAGGTTGATCGTCAGTGCCAGTGTTAAGAATTCAGATGTTAAGCAGATAAAGCATACAAATAATTAAGAATAACTGAAAAGGGCTATGAAGGAAAGGTATAGGGCCCTTGAGATCACATAACAGGGGTACCTGGTGATAAGTGATGAAATCCAAGGTTTTAATCATTATAGTTTACAAGATGGAAGACAGGAGCATTTTACAATTAAGAAGAGCCCTGAGACACCCATTCCTAAGCTACAAATGTGGCTGAGTTTTCTGAAAAGAGGTAATGAAGTACAGTGGGAAATTTCCAGAGAAGCTATTAGCTTCTTTGGCAGGGAAATGTATGATTAACCGTTTTGTCAACCAAGGCAGTTATGGAGAGGACTCACAAAGGATAAGGATTCCATTTCAGATTCTAGTCCTACAACGAGGAGGAATGGAGCTAAGGGAAGTCAAGAATGTGCTGTTTATCTTCTAGCTAGAGGGAAGAAACAGACATGCAGGAACTAAATGCAATCTAGCTTGACCAGAGTGTGAAGGGACTTGAGGAATGCAAAAAAAAAACAAAAAACAAAAAAAAAGCCTGCAAAGTTCTTTTAGAAAATTGGGGAAATAAGAAAACCAGGAAATACTGGATTCCAACAAGGTGAAAGAGAATTGACACCTGAGTCAGAAGAATAAAAATTAGAAGAATATGACAAGAGGAAGAGGAGATGAAAATCTACTCCAAAGAGAGGTAAAAATGATAAATGTGAACATGTGACATCTGGGCTTTCTAGAGAAGAAGTAGCATGCACACTCCTGAGAATAATGATGAATCCTCCAAGAGGAATCAATATCTGGCTCATGAGACAGGAGAATGGAAGAATGTGATTTGCAGGAGAGAGAAAAGGAAACAAACATGGGGCAAAGAGTAGAATGCCGACCTGGGACGAGTCAGTATTCATCATGGAAGGCTTTAAGTATTGGGTGAAAATTACCCTTTTGAGTAAAAAATGGGGGTTGTGAATCTCTGTATATGGCTATGTGTAGATTTGGTGTTGCTTGTCTTTCCCCAGCACAACCATTGGGATGGAAAGCCTAAAAAGACTTGTTGAGCCCACTTATTGGAAAAGGAATGGATTTGGAAGCATATTTGGGCAATAAATTTCTAGGGGAAAAAACCTGACAGACTCAAGGCATAGGAAAATTGTTGTTCACTTTTTCCAATTAACTTCTGTGACTTTGGATGAGTGAAAAGGATTTAAAAGATTACCAAGATGGGATCCATCAATAGGAAGTCTCTGAATTATGGTTGCAATTAATAGGAGGATGGATTTTAGGCTAGGGGTGGAGCACATCTTATTCGAGTGGAGAAGGATGTATTTATTTGCCTGGTCTAGAGTTCTCTGATCTGAACATGGAGGGGGTAAAGAGAGGATGAAGAGAAACACCCAGATTAACTTCTGTGGAAGAGCTGGTTGACATGAAAAGAACATTATGGGAGCTTCTCAGAGTTTGACATCTGAAAATTGGCAGGAGAACCAAAAATAACACTTGAAACCTTAAATCTTCGTCTCTAGTGTGATATGGACATAGATAGCAAGCAAGGTGAACAAAATGAGCCTAAGACCATGATCAGCAAGCGTGAATTCAGATACATCATTCGGTCTACTGTGCCAGAGCCCTGGATTATAAAAGTACAGTGGCAGGGCGGGGAGAGAGGAGAGGTTATGTGTGTCAAGCTGCTACATACCTTGGAGGGAAACCTTTTACCTGCTGGTACAAACACACTGCAGAACAGGAAAGAGGTTGTAGGGGAAAAAAAGCATTTTGTTGTTTTATAAGTACAGTTGAGGCCCTCTGGTGAGATAGATAAAATGAATAATGCATTCCTGATACAGATCTCAAAACTGTTACAGAAATAATATATGGTGGTAATGGAGAATTTCAGAAAGCCAGTCATCTGCCTGGATGTCTCATTTGGCTGAAGCTAACCAAGTTCTTGTCTGGCCTTATTAACAATTATATTTACCCAAAAAAAAAAAAAAAGTCAATTCTACAAGCCAGTGGTACTATTTGTCATCCAGTGTGTATATTTTGATGGCTTCAGAACCTTTGAACAGTATTTCCCACCTGGAGAACCATAAGACCAACAAAAATTTGCAATTCTCCCAGAATCTAAATAAAATTTATGTCTGATAGTCAATTGACTAAAACAATCAAAATAACCTAAAATGCTATTTTCTTAATTTCATAAATTCTTTTCTAATTGTCATTCAGATAACTTCTGTAATCTTCCCTCCCCTTTTTCCCTTGCAAGGGATCATTACTTTCCAGTCAACATGACGTGAAATGCAGAGAAGCGAGTGAGGGCAATGGGGGAAGGGAAAATGGTGTACATACAAGACATGGTTCTTCAGAATAGTCCGTTAATAAGTAGATGACGTAAAGGGGTCATTTTGGTCATAGTGTGCTGTAGGGTTGGTTTAAGAAGCGAAGTAGCAGGAAATAATCTTGGAGAGATGGTTGGCAGTCAGATTGTGGAAACCTTGAGTGCCAAGCTGAGTTGTTTGAATCTTATATATTCAAGGTGTAGGAAGTCTCAAAATGTTTCAGCAGAAAGTGTCAAAACGAGAATGATTTTTAGAAGTAGTCATTTGGTTGCCATAGCTAGGGTGAATTTGTGAGCCAAGGGGTTAGGATACTGAAAACAGGGAAACTAGCTGGGAGAATATTACAACAGAGCAAGCATGAACTGAGAAAGGCCTGAACTAGATTGATGGAAAAGAGATTATGCAAAGGAAGAATTATCAGGGCTTGGTAAAGGACAAAGGGAGAAGTGAAATTATGCTGAAATTTTGAGCCCACTTGACCAGGATAATGGAAGAGAAGATAAAAAATGAAATGATTGATATATGACTTCCTGGTGATGGCAGAAAATCTAAGTGTAGAAATCCAGGAAACAATTTGAGATACAGGAGGGCAGAAAGAGTCAGAATTTGGAGGTAGAAATACAGATTTTTGAATTCATTTTCGTAGAGCTAATAGCTGAAGCTACAAGAATCTGAGCTTTAACTAAAACTATTAGAACTATTTTTGCCAAATTTTTTCTTTTTGTGAATACAGTTTAAGGTGGGAATTTTTCATTGCCTTTATCATAAGTCAGGGTTCAGTTGTAGACAACAGAGTCTAGCCTGTGTAAACGGAAAGATATTTGTCTATTAAGAGGTTTGTGAATTCATTGTGGTGGAGAGAGCTGAAGAAACAGACTTAGGTTAAGCTAGGAATGACTCCCAAACCTTATTAGAGACCTGGACATCCAGGTGGGCTGCTGCAGCCTCCCTCTACCAGGGCCAGGAAGTCCCTGGATCAGGGGGCCTGCGTTACTGCGGCTGACCACAACACAGGGCTGCCTGTGACACAGATCTTGCCAGGAACATGTATATCGAACTGTGCCTTTCTCTCTGTGCAAATCATTCTGAATTAAAATCTGAAACCTTGAATTCAAAGAGACCAGGAGATGTTGTTTTTTAGCTTCCCAGTGCCTGCATGCTAGAAAGGAGTTGGCATAAATGTTGAGTAAACCAATTGACAATATCCAAAACAGTGTCTTAGCCCCATTTTGCAGTAAATGTCTATAATCAAGTTGAACTTTGAGTTTGTATGATTCTCTCCTTTTTTTTTTGCAAGTAAAGCAATGATTTTATGCATTATCCTCCCCCCAAAAAGATAGTTTATATAGCAGAATTAAAGAGAATCAATTTCATCCATCATTCTGTTGATGACCCTTCAAATTGGCCAAAGTTCATAGACTAGTAAAGATTTGATGCAAACATATTCCATATGTTCTAAGTACAGCTGCAAGCAAGACGCCTGTGAAACACCTGTCGTTTGGGGCTGTCGGCAGGGACAGAAGGTCTGAAAACCCACAGACCTATTGGGAGTCGGCATTTGCAGGTTCAGACCGGCTGTGGAGATGGTCAGAAAGATGCTCATTCATGCAAACTGGAGGTTGCTCTTTCCCAAGATGCTGGATAGCATTTTACTTGGAGGCTTTCTCTTCTTGAAGGCTCCTTTGGCACTGGGTACAGTTTCTAAGACTGGGCTGATGGCTTCCCTTGTGGGCTTTCTGTGAGGATTAAATGACACCAGATATGAATCCACAAAACTTCTTAGCATTAACAGAACCTGTGTTTACTGGTTTACTAGAAAGGCTGTTACAAAAGATACAGATGAAGAGACTTAGGGTGAGATATAGGGGAAGGGGCGTGGAGCTTCCATGCTCTCTTGGGGTGCCACCCTCCAGGAGCCTCCACGTGTTCAGCTATGCGGAAGCTCCTTGTAAGATTCTCTTCATCAGACCAATGAAAATGCAACATTCATCTTTCTGTGGGTACAATATCATGTTCTTCGTTGTGTTTTTAGCATATTCTCTATAGGGCTACTAGGTCACGGATGAGAGTAAAGGCCACGATCCTGAGGTTGTGTCCAGGTTCAATGGGAAAGTGTGCCTTGATTGATTTATAGTGCCAGCCTGGGGTTGGGGAGGGCCCAGAAGGGGCAATGATACCTTCTATTTGCCAACTCCATACAAGGTCATTTCTTCATTAGTGATACACGTATTGCTTTGTCACTACAGAATACTTTCCTTACACGTTAAAAGAAATAGCTGCTCCAGCGTTTTGGTGACTAGTTTTCTGCTGGTAGTTTTTTCTAGTAGAAAACTAGTAGAACACATACTAGGTCCTAAGCACCCTGCGTGTATTATGTTATCTCTAGATTATGTAACTCCAGATTTACCCAATAATCCCCTCCCGCCCACCTCCTGCTTCCTCTGTGACTCATCTGCTGATTTTATCCTACCTTCTTCCAAAATTGCTGCCTTGGGAGGATTAGGCCCCTCAGTGTAATGCTTTTGGGAAATGCCATCAGGGCCAGGCAGTGTCCTTCACCTGAGTGACTTACAGCTTCTAAGAATGAGGGCATCAACTGCCTGAGGGGATCAATTTTTCTGTTGCACTTTCCAGGGACATGGTGGATTCCATCTAAACGTTTCTGAATGTCTCTCTCTGTCCCTCTATACGCATCTGTCAAGGTCGTCTTCTTCCTCACACTTCTTTGATGACCTTCTCCCAGCCCTTCTCCAGACAGAATCAGCCACTCCCTTCTCTGTACTCTCTTAAGTGGTACACCTTCTGTTGTAGCAAATACCGTGTTACATTTTCGTTATTTACCTACATGTCATTTTCAAATTGACCTACTCAAAGGCAGAGACAGTCATTTTAAAACCATAATTTATTGAGCATTTTACATATATTATCTCATTCAGTTTTTACAATACATCTCAGAGAAGTTAAATATCATGCTGCATTGTCATGTAAACATTTGGCAGAAACACGGCTTGAAGCTAAGTCATGTTTTATATCTATACCTAGCACAGTGCTAGGCATCAGCTGTGTGGAGGGTGCACACAGGCATCAAATGAGTATGCTACAAACTACAAGAAAGCCTTTTGGCCATCGCTGAAAAAAAGTCCTTTCAGTTACTCTCACAGGTCTGAGCATGCTGCAGACTTTAATTCAAACCAGGCCTTAATACCTAGGAGTAGGAGACTATATCACAAAACCAAATTACTGGGAACAGTGCAGTAACTACCTCACTTAAGGTCATCTACCGAGCCTGGCTTTCCCAATAATGTGGTTCACGTCGTAATGATTATTTAAAGATCCAATTTAATACTGCAGTGTCAGAAACATACAAACATGAAACACGAAAAGAAGCCTTCCCTCCCTTGTACGAATTGGGCTTTGTCATGCCCTGTGTTCAGATGGGAGATTTTCTTTTGCTAAAATGTTAAGACCTACCTAAGGAACTTTGGCAGAGCAATTTACTTCCCTGGATTTTTACAGTCATTATTGATGATCAGATTTTGGTACCACTATCTCCCATGTTCCCGAAGGAGTTTCTGGCTATGATTTGAATGAATAAAGATATTCTCCAACTAGACTGGTTTTAGATCTAATGTTCTTTGTCTATTGGCATAATTCATAAATGGCAGCCTGGTGTCTGAGTTATTTTTTGGGTTTACTTTTCTGCTCTGAAGTGGGTTTTTCCATCAGTAGGTCCTATTCCATGTTTACCATCCGTAGGGGTGGAGAATGGGAGTGGCCACGTGCTTCCAGGGTGCTGTGCTGAGAATGTTGGACTCTCTATTCCCCTGGGTTCATGAGCTCACCCTGTTTCCATGTGTCACCACACATGTGTTGGATCCTGGTGGAAAAATAGTTGGGTTTGAGTGGAAATAGCAGGGAGTGGGATGGCTTCATTTCAAAGCATTTCATTTCCTTTTCCTCAGCATCCAGCGTATGGCTCACAATAGGGTTAATGAGCATATAGTTCTGCATAGTTTCCCTTCCTTTACTTTTCTCTTTCTCTCCTTTGCTATCACTGTTCCTAATCTTAAAAACCAAATAGCATTCCCAATGTCTGTCTCTTGGGAATATTAGTTTTATTTTGATTAAAAATTTTAAAAAATCTAAGCTCTTAGGAATTCTACTCATATAACCACAGATTTTTTTTTCAATATAATATCACCTACTCTAAAAAAATTTTTTTCTTTGTCTTTTTCTTGGGAGTGGGTAGAAGTTTGGGCAGAGTCAGTGTGATATGTGATCGTCCTGTCGTAGTAGGAATGGAGAGATTTGGTTTCTGGCCCTCGCTCTGTCTCTAACTAAATGACTATTTCAGACAAGTCATTTAAACAGTCAGGGTCTGTAGAACAAGAAAGTTGAAGGCTAACGAGATGATCTTTAAAATCCTTTCCAGATTTAAAAAAAAAAGATTCTGGGATTTTATCCATCTAGTTTTAGATTTTTTTTGTTGGTGAATTTGAGTGAAGTAGAATTTGGAGGAAGTACAAAGTGTGAACAGGGCTATTTTTATATGAGAAGGATTTTCTACCATAAACACATTCTCCATTGATTTGTGATTCTATACTTTCTCTGTGAATCAAATTCTTCAAAATTATCTGTAGTTCACTATATATGTAGAACCATTAGAATATAATTAGATCCACTTGAACAACTCTCAGATTAACCATTAAATTGTCTGTGGAACTAACTATATTAGTTTATTGAAAACAAGGCCTTAATGTCTTCCTAAAAAGAAATAGAATAATTTAAAGAAGAAACTTACTAGAATGGATTAGTCTGGGAATTTGTACTCAGGATTCTAGCTTCTACTCCCCTCCTCCCTACCTTTATTTTTTGTACTTGATTTACTACTTACCTTCAACCAATCAGTTCATCTCTCTGGGCCACAACTGCCCAGCTAAAGAACAGTGGTACTATTTCTAAATTATCTAGAATTTAAAGGTTACCAAGTTAAACTCTGTAATATGTTTTGAGATAGTTTAATAAAAACTGATAAGGACAATGTCTTATTTTAGTTTCATTTTCCTCTTCATGCCATTAAAAACATTCAATATGAGAAATGCTATTTCTGTTTTCCAAGCAGAATTTTTGAAAATGTTGACTATAATGGCAACATTTAAAAAAAATTCATCAGGCATTTATTGAGCATAAGCATTAACATTATTTATGAAACTTCAAATCATTAGCATTGCATTTTTTTTCTGGGTACTATCCAATTTCTTTTCACATCTTGGTGATTAAAGGTATCCTATATCCACTAACAAGAGGGTGACTTCACTTTGTGCCAAACAGAAACTCTAATTCTCCCTAGAGAGTTTAGATTGTTTCATTTTATGTAGAGTGGATCAGAATGATGCCTTTCTTAGTTTTATAAAGACCATTTTTATCTGAGGACCTTTATTCCCTGGCCTAATTGAGCCATAAATGTCCTTTAAAGTAGAACAGTACCCATGATTGATAAACATAATCTGCATGGAGATACAACTAGTAACAATCTGGAGACTCTGTTCTTTACCTTTGGGAGTGGAATTTTCAAATCCACGTATCTTTGCAAATTAAATACTTATCTCTTGCCATGCATAATTTAAAACTGCAGTCTCCAACCCCCAGGCCACAGACGGGTACCGGTCCATAGCCTGTTAGGAACTGGACAGCACAGTGGAAAGGGAGCACCTGGCAAGCCAGCAAAGCTTCATCTGTATTTACAGCCGCTCCCCATCACTTGCATCACTGCATAAACTCTGCCTCCTGTCAGATCAGCAGGGGCATTACATTCTCATAGGAGGCAAACCCTACTGTAAACTGCACATGGGAGGGATCTAGGTTGCTTGCTCCTTATGAGAATCTAATGTCTGATGATCTGAGGTGGAGCTGAGGTGGTGATGCTAGCAGCTGCAAATACAGATTATCATTAGTAGAGAGGTTTGATTGTACAATAAATGTATTGTGCTTGAATCATCCCAAAACCATCGCCCCTCCACCCCTGCCCCAATCCATGGAAAAATTGTCTTCCATGAAACCAGTCCCTGGTGCCAAAAATGTTGGGGACCACTGATTTAAAACATTAAGAACTTATTTTGCTTTGAAATGGCTGGTATGTGAACTAACCACATTATTGGCATCTAGATCTTTTATTGTTTAATTTTTTCATAGTTTTCAAATGTTATAACAACTGAAGTTCTGCTAGGTCAGTAAGATGGGCATTTTACCTGCCAATGCTTGCAAGCACAAGGGTGACTCTGGTTTTGGGGGGCCTGAAGCTTACATAATTGGTGGGGAGGACTCTTCAAGGAAAAGGATGATCGTGATGTATACTTAGGAAAAGAAATCACACACACAAATTTAAAAGAGCTGACAGATACCACAAATTAAATTAAATTAAACTAAATTCCTGAAATTAAAATGCCCTTTTGCCAATATTTTTGGATGTATGCTTTTTGATTACCTGTTCATGTATCAATAATTTAAAATTTTTATATCATTTTCTATGAAAAGAATAGAATAAATTAATCTTTTCACTAGCATGGTTAATTGAAATTTATTTTTTATTATTAATCATTTACAAAACATTCTTTTATTTCCACAACCCATTATTGGACATGTAAAAGTATAAATTGTTGTCAAATCTGGGGCACCTCTAAAAGTTTCATTCACATATAAGCTTGAATATTACTCTCTCTAGTATGCCTCCAAACACAGAAATTGTAATACATTTTATTTTATGCAAGTGCCATCAAAAGAAAAAATTATGGTGCATTTATAATTGTATATGTTGCATTGCTGAGTATATTACTGACAGAAAGAGAACTTCTACTTTGACTACACGTTTATAGAATCTTCATTCTCTACTCACAACTTTACATGTCTAATGATTAGGAGAATTTTCTGTAGACTAGCTTCTGACTCTCTTTGTTTCCAGCTTCACCCACACACTTCTGTTGCTGGGTGCCATAGGACATGTTCATATCACAATACACAATCTAGTTCTGCACATACGTGTTGTGATGCCAGGTGATTCAGTATTAGGGATATTCCTGAAAGCCATCTCTTGAACTGGGGTGGCAAGCAATAACTTATTTATACAAGGAAATGACTATGAATCACATGAATATATCTCATTAAAGCCAAACTAAATGTATACTCTATTCATTTTCCCTTCAGGCAGGTAAAAATGCCTACAGGCAGTTTATCACCACCAACCTAGGTGGTTAAGTGAGTCAGGACATAGGAGTGGAAAGAGATGGTGGTCTTAACTAATTGCTGTTAAAATGATCTTATTTTTTTGTATATTTTAGAGAAATAGCCTCTGAACACATTGCTGGGGTCCCTCCTAGGGCCTTGGAAGGTGCCTATGGATTCTGGAAAACCTGACTCTGACCAAGTTCCTGGTCTTTTGAGTTTGGAAATCTTGTTCTTTATCTCCCTGGTGAGAACACCCCCTTGAGGCACCAGAGCATGGTGCTGATGGCAGTATCTGGTGTCATTTAATAGAAGTAGGCCTCTCTCTTTCCTCCTCCCCATGTCTCCTTTTATTTCTGGTATCCCCAGAGCCCAGCATTGTACTTGGTACATAGCTTGTGGAGAAACAAGAAGATGGGCTCTTTCTAGGGTTCAAATCCTACTTTTGCCATTTGACTTTTGGCAAATTAGTTTAGGTTTATGAGCCTCAATTGCAGATTGGGATTAATACATACCTTTAAAGGTTTCTGTGAGGATCAGAGATAATGCATATAAATTAATTATCACAGTGCTTGGAATATAGACAACATTGATAAATAAATCATTCCACTACTTGTGGAAAAGGCTCACCAAATATTCTTGTACTGTCCTATACTTCCCAGACTACTTTGCAGTTAGGTCAAAGTCATGTGACTAGCTCTGGCCAAGGAAATGTGAGGGGAAAGTGGCATTTCTGGGCCAAGACAGTTAAAAGCCAGTGTATTTCCTGCATTTCCTTTTACCTCTGCCACAGATACATTAGAAATAGTGTAGCTGCAATACACAAGGAGCTTTGATCCCTGAATCTCTATCAAAGGAGAACTTTTGGGAAAGCTTCTGGAGTATATTGGACTTTGTGTGAACATGAATAAAATTTGATTGTGTTATGCCATTATGATTTTTTTTATTACTGCAGTTAGCCTAGCATTATTCAGTCATTATTGTTGTTGTTATTACTGTTGAATTGAACAGAACTATTCATAAACTTTGGCACTTTTGGTGTTACATGGTTCTAGATGTTGTCTCCTACTCTCAGTAATGGGGACAGAAAAATATTCCTATGCAAATCAAACTTCTAGTTCTTTCACAAACATAGATTCCAAGAAGGTCAAATTAAAACAAAATGGGAAGGAGAACAAAGTGTATTAAACTTTCCATTTGGCTCACCAGCTAATCCTCTTTATTTAGGCTACCTTATTTCTTTGAAACCCTGACTCTAAGAGTCAATGCATATTTTCCTGATTTACTAAGAAATGATGTCCTTTTCTGTCAAAGTTTTAGAGCTTATGTTTTCTCCCTTCTAAATTTCCTTGGCTCAGCAATCCTCCAAGCCTTAAAAAAAAAAAGTCTAATTTTTGTGCACTATCTTTCTCAATAGGAATAAATTCCATAATCACTGATTCTTGGATAAGTGGCTGGTAGGTTACATTCAGAGTTTGGGCATCAGCAAGCATTGGCATAGAGTGACTCTGTGTGTTTTTGCTTTTGAAGGAACCATCATTTCAACTATTTGGTAGACCTCTGTTTAACCACTTTTTAAATGGTGTAATTCTAAATATGGTTCCCTTTGCCCAACTCTCTTTGGGAAGGTTGTTGGAAATTCTAGCTTGATGGTCTGTTTCCTGGATTCTGTGCAGTTGTTATTTGGACCTTCCAAAAGTAGACATAATTCAAGGGACCAGAGCAAATCATAGCAAGAGGTTAGTATCAAACTTGTAGTATGAATGTCAGATTGGAAAGAGGGGTGAGGCTCCAGGGACGTGGTAAGACCACAGGTCAGGAGGTTGGGAAATATGGTGAGACACAAGATGATTTGGGAAGTAGACCCTTTTCCCAAAGAAAGAGTGCTGGATCTTGTTCTTTCTGAATGCTTTCACTTTGTACGGCTAGACACTGAGTATTTAAAATGTTTCTAAAGATCTCTGAATCACAAAATCAGAATCTCAAGTGCTGGGCATTACCTTATAGACACCTGGAATGGGAAGAGGCAGGCAGCAAGGGTGGGGGCAGATCACAGGTTTAAGGACATGGAATTAAGTTAGACTTTCAGGCTAGTTAAAGAAAAGTGATAAGGCTTTTGACACAAGGAAAAATGTGAATATTTATGAAATTTGACAATGTTATAAAAGAAATATATGCACATGGATTAGAAAAAACAAATAGTAGCATCTGAGAGCATATTGAGGTTAAGGGGTTTCATAACCTTAGTCTAAGTAAGGACAAAGGGTTATACTGCCAGCTTATATATGGCTCTTGTTCCCAGATATTCCATGATAGAAAGAAGAACAAAGATTTTTAAAAAAAGAAAAAAAAAAAGAAAACACATCTAATGGGACTCGTTAAATCTCCAACTGAACCCCTGGATAGTGATATCAGGTAGGCCTAACTTGAAAAGTCTTCTTGGTGGTGGTGAGATGTGAATATAAATTCTGAAAAATGTGAAGAAATCAACATAATAAATTGCAGATATATTCCCAATAAAGAGAAATGCAGAGGAAAGGGGCAGGGAGCAGGTACTTTGAAAGCAGACAGACTCTTCATGCTGTTTCCTGAGCCGAATCATTTTCCAGATTACTCTAAAGCTCTGGTTTACTAACACTAGCAACAGACAAGTAGTTCCCCTGAGTTAAATAAGAAATCCTCCTGGAAAAGGAGAAGAAACCCCACCCCTGTGGGATCCAGTACTGTCCCTGCCTTCGAGAGCAGCTGCCTCCACCTTGAGGCCTGCCTGTGGTTCTCCCTTGGGCCAGTGCTGTCTGGTTCACCACCTGCTGGTCTTGCTAACTACCTCTCTGCTAATTCTTCCCTAATGTTGGCTCTCAACTTTAGCTAGCATCAGAATCACCTGGCTGGTTTGTAAAAGTACAGATTGCTAGTCTCACTTCCAGAGTTTCTGATTCAGTAGGTCTGGGGTGGGGCCCAAGAATATGCATTTCTAGCTAGTCCTCTGGAGATACTGTTGCTGCTAGTCTGGGGAAGAAACACTGCTTTAATATATATAGGTGAGGTATTTTTTATAGTCATTTATTAACAAAAGTGGATCATTCTGTGATCCTGGAGTACACTTATCAATCACTTTTTACTGCTAGATGCTGAGTATTTAAAATGTTTCTAAAGATCTCTGAATCACAAAATCAGAATCTCAAATGCTGGGCATTACCATATAGAGCCAGATTTTCTAATTTCATGCTCTTCTTTCTTTCTTTGTCAAGCTTTAAATACAGTTTCACCCTTTGTGCTCCAATTCAACGTTCCTGAACTTTGTGGTAAAGCCTCAGTCTTCCTTGAGGGCCAGCTGTTAATCAGTAACAGGCTTGTCCTTTACCTTGTTTTTCTTCTTCACAGGTAAGGATGGTGGTCTACAGAATACATTAACTTTCATAAGCACTGTAAATGGACAAGATTTAATTATAATCAGTCCTACTTATGATCATCTCCCTTCTCAGAAATACCACTACTCAGTGCTAGCTGGCTTTCTGTTCTATTTTTTATCCTCTATTGGTAACATAATATAATTCTTGCAGATGAGAATCCAGTTTATTCCTTCTTTTTTTAAGTTATTCTGAAAATCCTTCTTTTTTTCTTTTCTGCAGGTTCATAACATGCTGGCATCAGTCACCTTCTGTTATAGGGTCTCCCTACTTGATTTTTTTTCCTTTGCTTTCATTATCATTTTTTAATAGTGGCAAAATGTATATGACATAAAGCTCATTATTTTCATCTTTTGGACGTGTGTAATTAAGTGTCATTAAGTACATTTACCAATTTGTGCTATCCATTTCCAGAACTATTTCATCATCCCGAACAGAAACTTTGAACCTGTTAAAAAATAACTCCCCACTCTCCCCCGCCACAGGCTCCTGGTAACCTCTATTCTACCTTCTGTCTCTATAATTTGCCAATTCTAGCTACCTCATACAAATGGAATCCTACAATATTTGTCCTTTTGTGTCAGGCTCAATTCACTTCATTTACCATAATGCTTTTAAGGTTCATCCTTCCTTACTTTTATAATCTGTATTTCCTGTTCGGTATCTGCAGTGGAGTTTGCATTTTCTCTAGTGCCCTTTTCTAAAACAAAGCTTACCTTTTTATTTTATGACCATCTTCCTTTTTTTAAAAAAAAACACCTAAGTCTACCTATCATAAATGTACGGGTTCTAGCATCATTTTTGTTTGGCATTTACTAGAGGGTGAATAGAATTTTTTGTGCTGATTATTCATGCTATGACTCATGTGCAGGCATCACTGAAATCTCTGCAGTCATCTTGTTCCATAACCAGCCACAGCAAGTAGAGTTTTCCCAAAATATTTTAGGAGTCTCTTAGAATTTCTCCAAGAGCTCTCTTTCTAGATCCTTCTAGAAGCAATATTTAAAGCTGAAAGCCTTATAAGGGGGAGGGAGGGAAGTACCTGTTAGAAGTTATATTGATTTGGCCTTATCTGCTAGGCAACTGCCTCTTTAGCATTGTGTCATTAACATGGCTATTTTTTTTTTTAACATAATCAGTGAAAAAAAATCAGTAGATGCTAGGGTTGTGGAAAACTTTAAAGGACAGGAAAATCTTTTAATCACCTTTAACTATATTTTGTTTCGTAAGCCTATGCCTTATATCTGACAAGGCAGCCGCGTATGATTCCCTGCCAAAGGGGGAGAAAAATCAACAATCCTCTGATAGATATGGTTAGAGCAGGGTGATATCATGGCTTTTGATTATCTACCAGTTCAGGCTGCATATTGATTTATTAAAGTTGTGGAGAAGTTAAGGCTGCCTTCAGGCAAAGTTAAGTAGTGTAGCCAAACCAACTAGATCAGAAGAAACCCAATGACTATGGATTCCTTTTCTGTCATTGGAAGGTCACACTAACTTGTAAACTGCTTGAAAATAAGGCTTGTGCTCAACTACTGCCCAACTATCTGTTGGACGATATCAAGCATCCAACTAATCAAAAATGAGGATCTCATTAATATATATACACTGTGCACACATGATTTGAAAACATCTAGGAAGCCACTAATTCCTTTTTTCCCCTTCTTTTTAAAACATTGCTCTTCGTACTAATTAGTGAATGATGTTTTTAAAAAAGGTATTCTTTTCTTTCCTTTTATGTATAGCAAACTCCACACACTCAGAAAGAATGGAGACTATGTGTTGTTTTCACTGGATTTGCAATTTAATGGGCCAAGCTTGGCTTCATTTCCAAGTTCAAAGTTCCTTAAGCAAAATGGGAAACATAAATAACATTGTGTATCTCTTTTGCTGGCAGATAAAATAGAAAGTACTCTTACAGAACTATCAGCTTTGCACATTCATATTGCCTCAACTCTTGATGTTACATTCCCCATCCATCATTAGGCATTCAGAAAATTATGTTTAAAAAATGGCTCACACTATAGAACTAAAGAATGAAGAGATGATTGTTAGGGATGGAGCTTTAACCCCTTTGCCTTTCTTGAAACTATGTTTCTGATGAATTGAATGTGAAGCATTCAATCCATGTTGCCGCTGAATTTTCCAGAATGGAAGTTTTTAATTGATATTAAAAAATAAAGTTTTCTATTTCTAGTTCTTTATTCAGTCTCTAGTACCTTGAGTACCACAGATTCTTTGATTCAAATGTAGTCAAACAAATATTTGAAAGAAACTTTGTTAAGCCCTGCTTCCTGAATATTAGTAAGTAAAATTCCTTCTTGCAAAATGTTGACAATTTGGCAAGGGTAAGGGGGGAATAAGGTGAATATACACACTCGTATGATTAAGGCAAAGTGGAGAAGATACATGCTAAGGGTTGGTACAAAGTGCTCTAAATGGTTTAGTGGGGGAGGAGATTAGGTGTCCTCAGAAGGTTAAGGAATAATTTTAGATGATAGCATTTGAGATGGATCTTTATACTCAAAGTTCAGTGTGCATCAGGATTACCTGGAAGATTTGTTAAAATACAGATTGCTAGGGCCCATACTCAATATTTTTTATTTAAAAGATCTGGGATGGGGCCTAAAATTTGTATTTTTAACACATCCCCAGGTGATTCTGATCCTGCTTTTTCAGAGACAGCACTTGGAGAAACCACTGCTCTAGAGAGATTGAAAGAAGTGGATGGTGTTCAGCCCAGAGAAAGAGAATAAGCAAATTTGAGAGGCAAGAAACTGAAGGGCACTTTAAATAATAATAATAATAATAAACATTTTTGAGTTATTTCAATTTTGCCAATAAGGAGATTAATTTTCAGAGAGGTTAAAGAGCCCGCTTAAAGTCACAGAGCTAATGAGAGGCAGAATGAGTATTGGAACCCATGGAGTCAACAACTCAGAACCTTATGTCCAACTGCCATGATAGATAGTAGCAGATAGTACATCTTGATTGACACAGGCATTTTGTCAGGGAGTAATGGGAGTCAAGGGTTAGGATGCAGGTTGCAGTTATAGTTCTGAGGGCTTAAATGCCAGGGTAAGGAATTTTGTACTTTGGATGTCAATAGAGATATATTAAAAATTTCTGAGCAGGATTAATTAATTGAGTAGCAGTATATATAATCAAGAGAGGGAAAAAGATGGAAGTCCAGTTAGAAGCCTTTTATAAAATCCCAAGTAAAAGGAAAGGAAGGAATAAATTAGGGCATTTGCAGTTGGAATGGGGTGCAAAGAATGGAGGTAAGAGCTATTTTGTAGGTAGGCTATAGTGGTGATTCTCAATCTTTCCATGATTCAAAAGATTTAGTATCTAAAGCAAACTAGATTTAGCTAAACAAAGAGAAACATGTTCCATCTGAGATAACTATTTTTCCCATTATGACACAAATCTAGATTGTAACTAACAGTTCATAATCATCAAGGGTTCAAAAATCACTGCACTGTCCTGGTTTGGTAAGGATAAGCACCGAATGTGAGCAAATCAGCAGATATTTAAAAATAGTTTATTGTTTTGCATATCAGATCCCTGTTATTATGCCCACATTCAAGGTCAATCCCATGATCAACATTTTAAATTTAAGTCTGATCTACATTCATGTTTCAGGAATCCTTCTGATACCATCAAAGGCCAGTGGAATATCTTAATAATCCTGAGACAATATGTGTTACCAAACTGATGTAAAAGAATTTCAGCCAAAACAAAGAAACCCATGTGACTTTATGAGTGAATATATAATTTCTACTAGGTATTTTAAAAATTGAATGTATCTTTTCTCTCTTTAAGGTTCTAAAACTACAGGATTTTGCTACCTGATAATCTGTGTGGGGCCAATGAGTAGGAGTTGGAAAAGACTCTCTAGGTTCAGGTTTGGGTGTTTTGGAGGAGGGTGGAGCATGACCAAGACGGGAAGGTGGGAAAAGGATCCTGAGGGAAGAGCTGACGCTGAAGATGAGATGGAGTAAGAGAGGCGTCTCAGCTATCTCCTCACTCAGGGCCCATGGCAGGATATTGCTACCAATCAGCCCTTATAAAAACAAGGAGCACTGAAACTTTTTGGAGTCCAGAAAAACCACATTGATATTTCTCTCCAATGTGAAATATTTTAACCTGATGAACTTCTAGAATGCAATTTCTCAGGTAAAATAGAACCTTTCTAGTGGTGACGTATAAGTTCTACTCACACTTTTTGTCACTGCTCATACCTCCAAATCCTATGGAAAATATAGGATCATGATTACTTTTAGGCATAACAGAAGCTGCCCACAAATATGTGGTCCTGAAATAGTCAAGCAACAGGCCTCCAGTAGCAGCTGTAGCTGGAGAAAACACTGGATAAGGTGATCCAATTTCTGTATAACAGGATCTGGTTTCTCCTCCATAGTAGCATTTAGCCTGGAAGTCAGTCATTCTCATACTATCAAAAGGAGGGCACCAGAGAGGGGAATCTTTATAGAAACAAGTATTTTATAGAGGATGTGGGAAAGAAGAGCATCTCTCCCTATGTGTCAGTATCTATGCCATAGCAAATTAGGAGCAACAATAGCTAGAGCTATAAATACAATTTTATGTATATTTGGAAATTGAATTTTGAGCATTGCCATCAAAAATACTGAATACGCACTGCAAATTAACATGCCAATCTTGCTAAAGGAAATAACAGCTCTGACACATATTAAGGTAGGAAGTGAAACGACACAAAAACAGAGGAATGTCAGCAGATAACATGTAAACCAGGATGATGGGGAAAAAGGACACAAGTAAGATCACAGCAGATATATTATTCTTAGCCATGTATAGTTAAATGAGTCCCCACTCTCTAAGGAGGAAAAAATAGAAAGAATGCTGAAAGGGAATAACTCCAAACTGTTTATTACAGTGAATATATGAATGTATGTATGCATGCATGTATTTGGTTAAATTAGCTGTTAAGAAAGCTCTATTTAATTTATTCCTCATTGTGGGCTGAGTCATCAACAATCATACTTTTCACTTTCTTTATAGAATCCAGGACAAGCAGAATCTTTCAAGTGTTGCTAACTAGAACCAGGTGGATCCGAGTAGTAATTGCAACCAAGCCCTTAAAGCCCAGCATGGAAAGACTAGGAAGAGCAGCCCTGCATGGTGGTGCCTCCAGCTGTAGGAGCTCTCAGGGAGAGTCAGTGCAGCCCTTGGCAGCTGGCAAAGCACAACGTGGGACAAATGGGAACTTTGGGAACGAACCAATGGGTCAAGGTTAAACAGAGAGACTGCAGCTGGATAATGCCAGCTATTCTATCTTGTAATTAAAAGGGTTTTCTGTGTGGTTACCTGACATAGTTACTAAGTGGCTTGCATGAAATAACATGCAGCATTCTGCAGTTACTGTGCAATTACCTTACATCATTACCATGCAGTCAAAAGACAAAGAGAAAATGCAGGGCAAAGCTTTTAACAGCAATTTGTAGCAAAGATGTTTGGAATAAGAACACATTGCTTGTTACCACTGGCTTTTGTGTTAATCATCTAATTGCAAATTGGCTTTCCTTAATGTCTGTCTGGCTACCACTGAAAAAATCCTATATCTTCTCTGCTCTGATATCCTATTATTTACATTTATATAGAACATGCCTGCACATATAGATTTTTTTTTTTTCTCTTTCCACAGGCATTCAATGCCTCCATTTTTTTCCTTTCTGTTGTAGGCAGGGAAATAAGACTAGTGAACCATGAGGCTGTATTCTGAACCCATAGTTTAGAGATGGGATATATAAAAATGGAAGTGTTTTGAAAAGCAACATATACATCTTACTCACACAAAAGCCTACCAAAGATTCCACGTTCTGGAGAAGACATTTGCTGCCTTTTACCATGATCTGTTCTGGCATTTTAACCCTATCTCTTTAAAGAGAATCAGACATAAAGCCACACTTTGCTCACTACATTCTAAAGGTGACTGTCACCTTCTGTTAATGGAAAAGGACACTAACCACTGGTTGTTTGTGGCACTTGTTAGTGTACAAGACCAAGAGAACAGTCTGCATAGTCATCCCTGGCCCCTAGCTGTGTGCCACTGAAGATACTCACACAGGACATACTGTGTCATCAGCTGAATGAGAGGGTTTAAGTACACCAGTGTGAAGTAAGCTAGCTAGCACCGTGTTCTATCAAGGAAAGGGACAAATGCACAGGCGGGGCTGGGCAGATATCTTCTTTCTCCTGCTTTACCTCTTCTTCCTTCTTTTTAAATTTCCCTCTAATCCAAAATCTGTTCATCATAGAAAATCATGTACGTAGTGATGAAAGGTATAAAGAAGAAGACAAAAATTACCCTTTTCCTCACCCTGAAATAATCAATTTAAATTCCTTATAACTTTTTATTCTTCCCTTTTCAAGCTTTATTATTTCTATTTTTCTACACTTCAGAATATATTATTTCATTATCTAAAATGAATGTGTATGTTCATCAGTCAGGAGATGTTCTGAGCCTACAAGGACTAGTTTTACAAAAGTCAAGTTTCAGGTCAATGTGGCCTACAGATTATAGATGATCCTTTTATGAACTATTGGAAAAGAAAATGCAGCATTGGTCATCTAGCCCAACATAGGACCAGGATACATCTCTGATTTTTATGTGTTTTTTTTTTTTAGTCTGGTTGAAATACCATGCTCACCTCCATTTTGGATCTATTCCCAGAATTTTCTTTTTCATAGCTCTGGGTTATACACTTCAACTAATTATCTTAATGAATTTATCTTGTCTTCTAGTGTATTTAATTCAAAATTTATCTTTATAAAAAACAAATTTGTCTTCTAAAATGTAACCTTAAGGGAAGACACAGAGCACTCCCAAATAATGAACAAACTGGACGGAAGAAAGGAAAGGTGTGACCACAGCTTGAGTTTGCAATCTTAGCTGCTTAGTTAAAGCCCCTTTACCTTCTGAAACACAAAAAAGGAGCTATTTTTGTTTTTTTAAAATGACAGCTGAACAGAGCACCAACGAAATAGTTTCATTTCTAGCAACTAAACAAATTCAACTTCTCTAAACCGAAGGTTTTCCTCTTTCCTCTTTATAATGGGCTGAACTTGTCATCATGTTGTCATTCAAAGGCTTTCGAAAAATTAACTTATTGAATGAATAAGGTAATAAACCTCTTTGGCTCTGATTGAAAATTTAAAAACTGAAATTAAAATGTTGAAGGCAGGAAACATGTTTTTGTTGATAAAGTTATGTGAGACGAATGAATGAATTAAATTTTTGGTCTGTATACTTTTTCCAATTTAGGTTTTCCAGCCTTTCAGGCAACTTGCACAAATAGTTGTTCTTCTGGAATTACACAAGTTAATCTGGCTGCAAAACTGGTTTCCCTAGGATACCCTTAAATCAAGGGTCTTAGCTTAAGCCTAAGGCAAGTTCACCCAGCATCAAGGTGCATATGAACGAGTCTGAAAAATTTGCAGAAGAATATGTTGTATTCATGAGTCTCCTGAGCAAAATTTTATTCCTGGAAAGAAGGAATTGGACCAACAGTAGAGAAAAAGGATAATGTTGTAGCTGTCCCCTCAAATTAATCCTAATACCCAGAATAATCCCTGGTACATACATGTAATGGTTTCAGTAGCTTTGCCAGAACAGGGACTAGCAGCTTCAGTAGATGGTGGCCGTGGCTCAGAGTGCTGCACAAGGGCCTTATACTTTTAGTGGACACTGGTGGTGGCTCCTGCCTTTGGTGTCCACAGTAGGAGGAAACATCACCTTATAGCAGGAACGGGAGAAAAGGAGCACCAACCAGGTGTCACCAAGAAGCCTGGTCTGTGGAATACAGGGAGGCAGCTCTGAAGAATCCTCATACTTCTTGGGAGGAATTGAAGCTGACTGAGACAGAGTCAGGAAATACTGTTTTGTGATAATTGTTTTGACAATATATTTATTTTCTGGCTACAGTGACCTAGGAAACATGGATCTTCCTCCAATTTAGAGTTTGTACTAAAATAAAGAAGAGCCAAGGTGGGTGGAAAAAGCATCTGAGTCATGGAAATATGATTATTTATGCATTTTAGACAATATTTATTGTTCTAATTTTTATTTAAGTGAATTGGTTGTATCTTACTGATCTGCGTGGTCTAGTTGGGGGGCAGAAAATGTCACAACTGAATGCCTATTAGCTGATAAAATGTGATTTATTAAAACTTTATGTTCTGAGGAACACTGTTAAATGCCATGGAAGGTTTACAGTAGAGGGATGGTAGCAAGGTATGTGTGGCAAATTCCTACCTCTACTGAATGTGTTTTTATAACCAGGATCATGGAGTTATGCAGTTGTCTTGATTATGGGCTAAATGACTACCAGTGATTATTAAGGGTTGTTGTCAATGGTAAGAATGTCTTTCAGGCTTCCATTGAGAAGGCTAACTAGTGCTGGTTCTTCACAAGCAAGAGCTTAGATGGGGGTTCAGAGCCAGGTAGCCGGTAGAAGAGGTCAAAAGGACAGCACTGCAGTTTAGGAAATAAAGCTTATCAGGAGAGCATTCTAGATATAAGGGCCTTGAGGCCAGGGGCTTTATTAGTTTTATTTATGGCTGCAGCCCCAGTACCTAGAACGGTGGCACTCTTTAAGTATTTATTGAGTGCAGGAATAAATCCATATGCAATGGGGGCATCTCAGGTAGCTTGGGCAGAAGGGGAACCAACCTAAAGCAAATTAGATGAGCACACCTTAGCTTCAAATGAAACTAGAAGTCATTAAACTAGAAAAGGCCAAGTCATCTTCCCTAGACAGCAAGGAAGATGGTTCTGGTCCAGGGTTAGCTAGACAGAAATATTTAGATCAAGGGCCACTGAGAAAAATTGGTCACCCAATTGAACTCTTCATCAGCTATTTATGTCTGTTGCTGAGTAACAAAGTTACCTTAAAATACATCAATTTATTTTGGAATCCAGGAGCAGCTTAACTGGGTGGTTCCAGCTCACGGTCTCTTAGGAGGGTCTCATGTTGGCTGGGGCTGCAGTCACGTCAAGGATTGACTAGAGTTAGAGGGTCTGCTTAAAGCTCACTGACATGGTTGTTGGTGGGTATCAGTTCTTCACTGGATGTTGGTAATCTGGCACTGGCAGGTGGAGAGAGATGGGGGGAGAGATAGAGAGAGAGAAAACTTAAATGGAAGCTGCAGTCTTTTATAATCTAATCCTAGAGGCAACATAACATCACTTCTGTATTCTATGGTTCACACAATTCAGCCCTGGAGAGTACTATTCGAGTGTGTGACTAACAGGAGGCAGGGATCCCTGGGGCCCCTCTTGGAGGCTGGCTACAATAATGGCTATAGGCACTGCTGCAAAACAGTATGTCCCCCTACAGGGGAAAAAGTGGCTTAATCCCAACCCTTAAGGAGTTTATAGTCTATGTTGGGCTATAGAAATATTGATAAAACATATATTATAGAAATAATGACAAAAAATTAAAAAGTAAGCTGTTAAAAAATTCAAAATATAATCCAAAAATCTCTCCCATAGGTTTTTGCTACAATATTTGAAATGGACTACAGACAGCTCTGAAGCTCACTAATTTTGGGCTCAAGGTCAGACATTTATTTCCAGCCTAGTATCTGTGTATTAGTCTTTTCTGTCCAGACTTTTGAGAAGAGCAGAAAGGAGTCAACTTTTCAATGCAGCTTTTATTAGTCAATTTTCTGGGCAGGACTGAGGGTAAATCCTTTTGGTCTGCTCAAAACCCTTACTTTCTGGGTTTTGCACAACCTCGTTTTGTCATTAGGATTACCTTTACTGTAGGAGCTTGCTCAAACCTCTAGTACAGTGTTTAAAAAAAAAAAAAGCTGTATTTCCATTTAGAGAGTGGTACGTCCACTGCAGTCTCATAGCTCATGCAAATAAAAAGTCAAAAGTCATATGACAAGCGAGAACAAGCACCTGTGGCCTGGTGCAACTGGAGAGACGGCGGCGGTGTTCAAATAGGCAGGGCTTTTCCATGGGCTGAACACAACAGACTGTCCCCTGTGGAGTGTGTTTCCGTCTTCTCAGGGCTTGGAGAGGTGTTGCTCTTGGGGCTGCATTCCCCAGGAGGAAGAGATCTGCAAAGTAAACAGTTCCCAAATGTTCTGATAGGATCCACATTTGAGCACGCTGACGGGCTCAGTCCAGTATTCAGCTTGGGCAGGTTCCCCTGCCTAGATGAGGCTGGCTGAGCAGTGCAGTGCCCATCATCTCTCACCACAGCCGACCTGGCTACACCATAAGGAGTTAACCTTTCTCTTTGCACATAGAGAAGCAATACCAGAGCAAGGGAAGCTCTAATTGCTTCTCTTAGAACCGGCAAGGGGATTGTAGATGCAATGACCTAATAGTTTTTTTCCACAGCTATTGTTCTGATCACATGAGAGCTACTGGTAGTCCTTATAATCCAAATTTTCCAAACCTTGGCAATTGTCATGGTTTGGGTTGAATTAACCTTTAAAGCCATTTTGTTCCTTAGATCTTTGAAGCCACTGACAATAAAAGTGCAAGTTGCTAAACTTCGGCTGTTTTATAAAACCGCATGGTAGATAATAATTACAATGGTCTTTTCCATTGCTTAGATAAGCTCTGCTGGTATGGATTAATAAACTTGATCTCAGCATTCCGATGAGGGAGTGGTTTTATTAAACCACTGAATTTGACTCTAGCAACATAATTCCTTACAATAGAGTCAATGTAGGAAAATGTTTCTTATTTAAAGGGATAGTGAAGTCGAAGTTACTTATCAAAATTTTACCCTGATCTAAATTCCAATTTACTTAATACATATTCTTCAATGAATCTTATCATAAGGACATTGTCCAAATTATAGACTCTAGTTACAGAAGTCATTTCTGCCAACTCTCTGGGTGCTAAGAAAGTCATGATTTAAAGGACTGTTTTTATTTAGGTCCCTGATGAAAGAGAGTGAATAATGCCTTCATTTAACAATGGGAAAGAAAACAAGTTACAAGTTTTTTTGATGACTGTATTCTCCTTCTCTGTTCTTCTTTGTCTCTGATAGTTTATATGCTATGATTCTTCTCATTGGCATGAGGTAGGAGTGCTTGTCAAAAGCCAGCCTTCTTAGTATAATCCAGTTTCCAAGAAAATTACAGAAAGATTGTGCTACCTTTGACAAAAATTACTTAATCCTTGCACATAATATTCTAAGAGCTCTAGCCAGATTGTGACAAAAAAGGGGTGTGCATTTGGGAGCATGGCTGCAAAATATCCCCAACAGAGGATATCTTGTCCCATGGGCATGTATCTCCACTACTGCCACTATGACTTTAAAAAAATGTATCACTTGATTGTTATCAATGCCCTCACCAAGATCACTTTATATTCATCTGCTAACATTTAATAAGTACTTGTTGAATTTCTACTTTGTGCAAGGTACAGAGTAGGTGCACTTAAGAGCAGATGTATAGAAAAGTTATTAAGAGCATGGACTTTGGACACTGATTGCATGAATTAGGTTCCTATGTCTGACATGCTAATTATGTAGTGTCAGTCAAGTTACTAGACTTCTCTGTGCCTTTGTTTCTTCAACTTTAAAATGAGGATAATAAAAGTATTAATATCTCATAGGGTTGAAATAAGAAGATTAAATGAGTTAACATATGTACTACTTTCAGAACAGTGCCCAACATATAGTATTGCTATAAATTTTAGTTATTATGGGTGTTATTTTTATTAAAAATAAACATAGTCTCAATTGACTATTTTCAGCTAAATCTTTCTCTATCCACTCTTTGCATAGCCTCTCTCACAGTTACTTTTTGTTAAGTTTAAAGTAAATTTTCATGAAATCTTCCAGATTTACAGCACTTTGCAATCTGAGACCCTTGTTTTATCGATGAAAACCAGCCCCAGAAAGCTATATGAGTGGCTCAAAGTAAAAAACTTGGTTGCAGTGCCAGGATTAATATCCTACTGTGCCTCCTGTATTTTAATTGTGGCTTCAAGAGCCACATATTCTAAGCTATTCAGTATGGCATAGCTTTGGAGGCCTCTCAGAGGCCAGAGGACTCCTGGCTCATTCTCCTCATGCCGCCATTGTCCTGTCAACAAATCAGCATCCATCCCCTCTCCACCAAAGTCAGAGATTGTGACCTTGAATCCCCATTAGAAAAGAGTTCTGGCCACTTTCCCAGCCCCCAGCATTTTTATAGTAAGCATTTAATGCAAGAGCGAAGAAAATGTGAGTATTTCTGCCCTTTTCTATGAATCAGTCATTGCATTGGTGATAGAAACCAATCGAAATTAGCTTACCCAAAAAAGGTTTATTAGAACTGAAAAAAGACATGAGCAAAAAGCCTTGAGAAGTTTTCAGAAGATTAGAACTAGGAGTTCACATTCTGTCGGGATTCTCTTTCTGTCACCTCTGCTAGAGAAGCAGAGTGTTGGCTTGATTCTCCCAGACCAGCTTTCTCCACGTGCTAGGGACTTGGCCACCAGCAGATCTTATAGGTTTCTGATTACATGACACAACAGGCCTGGCTTGGACTGTGTGCCCATCACTGTCAAGGGGAGGGGTCAGGTATAATTGACCCAGGCTGAGTCACTTGCTAGTCTCTGGGGCTCTGAGTAGGAGCAGGGTCTGTTTTGAGTGGAAGAAGAAAAGAGTACAGGGAAGAGAAAACATAGGCTCATATTTGCTTCCTCTGAGCGAGGTGGCAATCTGTGGCTCTGCAGGCTCGTGATATACATGTGTGTAGCATCTAGATCTCAAATTAATTTGCTTGCAAATAACAAAGATTGAACACATGCTCCTGTGAATATTCTAAATACTATCTGTGCTTTTTAGCACACATCCTGGATTCTAAGATTTCTTTCCTATTAAGTATTTTGAAATTTTGTGGGCAGTAAAGCAATGGGGGGATAAAATTACCAACCATCCCTTTCCATGCCCAAACTTTTTTTTGACTTCTATCAGTCTTGAATTTAAGAGACCAACACAGCCCTCATACAGCAACTTGCCCAATATTTATCATTGCTTGTAATTTTATAAGAGCTTATATTTGGTCATACATGAGGCAGTTGTTTGTAGGCCGTTTTACAAATGAGAAAACCGAGGATCTCATTTGCTCTTGGTTACATATTTAATACGTAATAGAACATGAACTAGAACTGGATCTTTTTGTCTCCTTTTCAAAGATTCTTTCTACATATTTTGCTAAATCGAGGCAAGAAAGGGTATTTATTGTTTTTTTAGTTCACAGGCAACAAAGGCATTGAATACAGTGTGCTGGGAACCTGGCTGAATGTACACATCAATATATATTTGTTGAATGAATGAAAATATCTTTGCTAATATCAGAGTAAAGCCTTAACAAGGTGGGAAATAGAAATGAAGATCTGTGCAACAATTAGGCCCCACTAAATTCCCTTGACACATGTCCACCAGGGCTGGCATTCTTCTTGAGTACTGGCTAAGAAGAGCTTTTCCTTGTTTTCTTTCCTGATTCAGATTGCCAGATTCTTGTGTTTGATTTTAAATTGATATGACAGCATGTCCTGTTTACTTGGATTAATTCACAATTATTCTTTTTGTCTTCTGTTTTATAACACAAGGGTTACTTTTTTATACCTGAGCGGATGCTAAACATGTCTTTTATGTGTTTGAGTTTGTTTAGTTCTTGCAAATATGTTTCGTAACTATATTTAACAATCCAATCAATTCATAGGATTAGGGGTGTGAGGTGGTGAGTAGAGTGAAATTCTACAAGCTCTTTTGCCTGGCTATTAATGAAATGATTCATTCTATATTAAGTATTACTCAAAGCAATTCTTAAAGGGGCCCAAATCACCAATTAGATCAATCATAATGTTCTCATTGAGAGTTCTTATTTCCAAAGTCAGAATTTGATGCAGTGAATAAGGACTTGAGAATACTGTTTTGCAAAGGACCTACTTCTGTTTCAAAACTGGGAAACCACTGACCAAATCCTGGAGAAATTAGAATAAAACTTATACTCCATAGTTATCAGTGAAACTAGTTTTTAAAAATGACACCCCACCACACAAGAGCCAACAATAGAAGTATTTCATAATTGTCAGCAAGTAATCCTTTCCAACTTGGATGAGAGAGGAGATTCAACCTGTAGTTTTCCCTTGGAAGTCTCAAACTCTCTTGAAAGAAATAAATTTACTTTTCATAGGAGTGAATGGCTGGCCTAATCAATAAGTGTTGGAAAATTTCTATGTGCCATCTTGTGGAGTTGATGAAGGAATTTAATCTATGACTGCTTGCATGGGTGATGCAATGTGCCACCTCATGTGTTACATAAGTATAAATGTAAACACTGGGCTATATAAATGCTTGCCTTGTGCCTAAAAGGAAAAAGGAAAGTTAGCTCTACACTTAAGGTCTTATTCTTAGATTCTCATTCATTATTTTTCTCCAATGTAAACACATTCACATCTCTTGGTCATCCTTTTGTTTTGAAGAATTTCTCCATAAAATTTAAGTGTAATATCAGCAGTCTTCTCAAAGCATGTGCCATGTTTGCGGTACCTTGTAGGTTCTTTTCATCATTCTTACCTTCCTTTATATTTTTAGCTTGCATTTCTTTTTTGTTCTTATCAATCTTCTTTACATGTATCTTTTCCATAATTCCCATAAATTCTTTAGTGCTCTTTGTGCATTCTTTACATTCTTCTCCCTTCAGTGTCTAAAGAGATTTCTTTGGATGACAAGTGGTAAAGGAGGGAGGTACTGACACCCATTGGCACTGTTAAGTTGGCTTTCAGTCTTCCAAGTCTTGGCGTTTTGGGTAGCCATTCTGTTAATACCCCTATGTGGAGAGAACACTCAGTTTCAGATGATCCTCAAAACAATTCAAGTTCTATAACCCATGTCATTGCCATGAAACTTCTAAGAATCAATTACATTTTTCATGAGCCTAGATTTTTCTATATATACAGAAAAGGTTGCCCTCTGCTCTCTGTCATCAAGCCCCAGAGCTAAATTATAGTGAGTTGCTTAGAAGTGGAAGATCCTAGTGACTGCCTGACTCTGGGGCCCAAGTAGCTCACGTGCCTATTTGACTGTAAGCCACTCTGCGTCTTAAACAACTCGAGGTGTGGACATTCCATCTGTGATCAAGACATTCTCCTGAAAGCTTAAATAAAATTGCTTATTGACCTTTAAATTCTATTCTTTTTGTCTGTCTTGGGTGAATTCTTCCACAAACTTGGTATTAAATTAAAGCTACCGTTATTTTTTTCATTTTAAACAATCTTTTGAGCCCCACCTATCGTTTTTGCCTCTTTCAGGTCTCCAAGAACACTGGGAGTTTACATAGTCCAAAGACTGGGGAGAAAGGGAGAGTGAAGAGCCCGGCCCTAACCAACTGAGGAGAGAAACTGAGTCTGATCCGTTCCCATTGCCTCTGGCTGTCACATGATGTCACCGTTGAAGACCAATCTCAGGACAGGTGGTGCTTGGTGTAGCTATGATGGCTGTATGGTTCTAGACTGATCTAGACCCTGCCCAGGCCAAAGGGGTCCTTAAAGGGAATCCAATACCTCTCTCTCAACACTGAGCTTGCTTGGCTCTTTCCTGTACAGCCACCTCTCAGCACATTAGTAGGCCCAGGTTTGCTGGGTTGGTCTGGTCTGATGTCTGTCCACTTATAGACCCACAGCAACGTCTCCCTTCTCTCCTTTGAGATGCACTCAGTTTGATTTCCCTCATAGTGAGAAAACTTGTGCACCTTCTCTTCTGAGGAAGAATACCTTCAGTAACTCAAAAGTGTTTTATCTTCTAAAAAGGTTTCAGAGTGATTCTAAGGTACTCACAGCTACTCTTCTTTTGTTTGGGGGAGGATCATTGTCCCCAGGGCAAAATCGTCAGTGATATTAAGGTGATTTTAAGGCCTGGCTTCGTGGCTCATGCCTGTAAACCTAGCACTTTGGGAGGCTGAGGTGGGAGGATTGTTTCTACAAAAAATTATAAAAATTAGCCAGGCGTGGGGGTGCACTCCTATAGTCCCAGCTACTTGGGAGACTGAGGCAGGCAGATCTCATGAGCATAGGAGTTTGAGGTTGCAGTGAACTACGATCACACCACTTTTGAAAGGGCACTACTAATAGTTATAACAAGACTCCAGTCATAAATAAGAGAAACTTGGATATTTGGTCATTTTAAACTTCTTTTGTTAGAGAGGAAAAAGAAATAGAAATTCAATCTATGGTGGGCCTACTACTATAATGAGCAAGAATCTACCAACTTTTAAATCTCAAAGAAAAATCAAAGTTTGATTTCAAACAAAAGTGGATATTATACTAATCATACAAAGTCCCATAACAAGTCTTTTTTATTTAAATAATCAGCACTTATTGAGCATTAACTACATGCCAGGGCATACTGGCCATGGGGGATGTACATATGAGTAGACACAGTTCCTGTCTGCTGTTGTGAATAAAAAAATAATCTCAACTTCTATATCTGCTTTTTCTCCTATAGCACTGCTGGTGTTGCTTATGTTGAATGATATTAGGACAGAAATTATGTTTAAAGTCATAGAATGAGCTTTGGTGAATTCCTTCTTTGTTATTATTTAAAATTTCCTTTTATACACACAGCAATTGAATTAAACAGTTTGGATTGGGGATATGCCAAAATTTTATTCTCCTTAAAATTGGAGCATGTGATGACTCAGAGAAATGTGCATCCTGGCTTAGCATAAATATCAGTCATTGGTTGTTGTGGCTGCATTCAGTGTAAATCTTGCCTAACCTTTCAGCTCAGAAGACAAAACACAGTTATATTGTGTTTTGGAACACAGTTATATCTGACAGGAGGAGCTGGAGACTTACATTGTGCCTCAGGCTGGTTTGGAATAACCTGTGGGCAGAAACCCTGTTCACCTGGTATAATTAGATTCAACAGTATTAAAATGACTGGATTTGTAATCATAGCTCTTGGGAACATTAATAAAAGGTGGAGGCCATTTTGTGTGCATTCCACAAAGGATGATCTTTCTGTAAAGCTTGCTGTGCAGGGGAGATTTTTGGGCTCTCTTCCAAGATGACTCAGCTCTTGTCTGGCTGTTCTATGAATTGGTTACTTGGAAAATAATGTAAATAACAATTGCAATGGTAAGTTACAAGTAGGGACAACTAGCATGCCAAATGTCTGGCATGCAGAAAAGCCCTGCCTATTAAGGTAGGCATTTAGGTCAAATTGCTGATGCTACAGAAGCAGATGTTGTGGGATCTCCTCATAGTGTGCATGTATATGTGCATTTCACGCTCAGAGGTACTGATTACACATCACGTTGCCTTGACCACAGGTACTGACCATAACCCTAACTCTGCCAGGTATCTGGAGAGAGTGGAATAAGAGTAGTATAAATTTATCATCACTTCTGAAAAAGAAAAAAAAAACCCTCAAAGCTCCCCAAATTCTAGCATATAGTTGAATAGCTAATTACATGCTGCCTTATATTTTCCTTAATTTGTTTCATATATGATAGTCTTAGCTCCCCCATATAGACTGTTGAAGGCATAGTCCCAGACAAAGCTGGGAAGTCCTCCACTTCCCCTCTCCTAGTGTCCTCCCCCACCCCTCAGCCCCCAGCAGTACTATTGTTGTGTCCCCTCTCTCCTAGTAGGATGCTAGGCCTGCCCAGCGCCACCTTTCCAATTAGGCAAATCAGTTAGAATTCCAGCTCAGTGCTTACACACTGTGTGACCTTGGGCAAGTGCCCTATCTCCTGGTTTCCTCATCTTTATGGAGCTAAAATTACAGGGTGGTTGTGAGGATTAAACAAAAGGTATTGACATGGCTTACCAGCGGTCCCCAACCTTTTTGGCACCAGGGACTGGTTTCATGGAAGACAATTTTTCCACAGGGTGGGGGTGGGGGGTGGAGGTGATGGGGGGAGTTGGGGGGAGTGGGGGGCTGGAACTCAGGTGGTGATGCGAGGCCCTGTTTTCCTAACAGGCCGCAGACTGCTACCAGGCTGCAGGTACACAACACCTAGCACATGTTAACAGTGTCACAAATGCTACTCCTCTTTGCTCCTCCTTTCCCATAACCCTCAGTCACATTCTAACTAGACTTTACTCTGCACTCACTGGGGCTTGCATTTGCCTGACTCTCATAAAATTACATCCATAAATGAGAATTATGTGCTTTAGAAATGATCTAGGCTGGACATTTTTAAGGAGTGTTCTGCATGGCTTCAGGTTCCCCAGGACATCCTGAGAGAGGCTGCAGTGTTGCCCTAGGGCTCTGGCCTCTGACATCCATTGACTAGAGAAATGCTGTTTTTATCAGTTTTAAAGAGTGAGATTTTTGTAAGATTTCATTTGGCAATACGAAAGTGTTCTGTTACTTCCCCCACCGCTCCAAAAAAGTAAGAGTTTGAAATGCTGCTTTGACCAATATTTCATTTCACGGATGAGGGAAATCAGACCCAGAAAGGTTACAGGTTCAAGTCTTTGCTTTTCTCCTTCTATCCCACCAAGTCTTGGACTCTTTTCCTTCTTGGAGCACATCCGTTACATGTTTTTAATGCCACTTGACCAGACTCCACATTGGACTGTACTCTTGTGAGCTTTATTCAGTAAAGATTATTAAATTTAAATTCCCCCTGCAGTTTCACAACTGTTTAGCATTAAAGCCCCTTCTATGAGTGCTGACATAATTCTTTCTAAGGTATTGATGATTGCCAAGACTATAAATTTCATAACCCAATGTATTTTGATTTCAAAAAGTCAACAAATCTTTAAACGTATTTTGAGAGAATCACTCAAATAACACATAAATATGTGCTACTAAACATTCAAACGAGGTAGACGTGTATAGAGCAAAAAGCAAAAGCCCTTCTTCACCCAGCAGCCTTCCCCTAAGTAATTAATTAATGCTCCACTCCACTGTTGAACCACTGTTAAAATTTCAATGTATGGCTTTCCAGATATTATTCCATGTATCTACCCACATGCACGTATAGTTTTAGGTTTCTCCATGTAAATAAAACCAAACTCCGTATTGTTTTGTTACTTGATTTTTTTTTCTTCTAAAAACTTCATAGAGCTTTTTCCAAGTAAGTCCATGTATATCAATGTTGCGTTTATAAAATTCTTCACAGTATTTCCGTTGTTTTTCTTGGGGTGAGTGTCACTAAAAATGGGTGAATAGATGATTTTCTCTTTTTTTTTTTTTTTGCTGTTACAAATACCCTTGCAATAAACATTCTTGTATATACCTTCGTGTACACATTTGAAAGTACATCTCTAGAAAAAATACCTGGAGAATTTCACAGTCAATTAAAAAACTTGATAGATATAGACAAACTGCCCTCCAAATTTCCATATTCATTTATATTCCCACCAGTACTCAGAATATTTAAACTTGGATATTTTTCTCTTTTATCATATTTTAAATTTTATATCTTTTAAATTTTTCTAATGAGAGAGATTAAAGTGATTTATTATTTTATTTTCTAAGTCTTTGTTTATTGATGACGTTGGATGTTTTTGCTCATGTTATTTCCATTTGCATTTTGTTCTGTAACTTATCTGTTTATAACATTGCATATTTTTCTATTGGATTGTTTGTCTTTTTCTCATTGATTTATAGCTCTTTTATATATTTTGGACACTAATCCTTTTATATGTATATTCTACACATTTTATTTTAATCCTTTGTTATATATATTACACGTATTTTTCCTTCATTTATTTTTTAACTTTTAACTTTGTTTATAGTCCATTGGATATACAAGATTGGTATTTCCATTTAGCTGCATCTGTCAGTCTTTTGCTTTGTGGCTTTTGCAAGTCCTGTCAACACATCCTACCTAATCCACACACTTTCTTTCTATCATTCTTGCTTAAGACACTTGTTCCCTGTTGCCAGGACCACTGCGATAGCCTCCTGACTGATCAGCCAGCTTGTACTCTTGCTTCTCCACAATTCGTTCTCCATATCTTCCCTATTTAAAAATGTTTATGAGCTATTACTCCTCCACTTAAAATTCTTTAATTGACCCACATTTCGTTTAGGATGAAATCCAAACTTCTTGCTCTAGCTTACAAAGCCCTAAATGATCTGACCTACCTCTCAGACTTCACCTTAGATGGATACAATGCTTTAGCTACACAAGCATTCAAGTTTCTCAAGCAAGCCAAATTTAGTCTTAGCTTAAGGCCTTTGTACTAGTGTCTGTGAACAGAAAGTGTCCCTTCCAGCCCTTTGAATGACTTGCTTGCTCTTGCCATTCAAATATCCATTTAAATTTAATGTCCTCAGAGAAGATTTTCTTCCAAAAGTAGCCAAGGTCACTCTTGGTCAGCACACTCAACTTTAATTCTCACCACAACACACCTATCACTATTTGATCCTCTTCTTGGTTGGTTGTTGGTTGAATGATCAGTCTACTTATTATATATATACCTAGTTATCTACCTATCCATCCATCTATTTATCTTTCTATCCCCCTATCTATGTACCCATCCATCCATCCATCTCCTCTCTTGGACCTTGTGACTAATATTTAGAAAATATGTTTACTGCCATTTAAGTAGGGTTTGGGAGAATAGAGACACATATATATGATTAAATGTAAGGTGGCCATACAATTTATCATCCAAAACACTTTTTGAAGTAAAAGGAATTATAATTATTCTGGGACAAGAGGTATGACCTGGGATGATCTCAGGCATATGGTTACCCAATTGACTACCAGAAGTTCCTTTATTTAAATTAAAACCACTTTGTAACGTTTTAATATCTGGTATGTTTTATACTTCTTTATCTATTTTTTATTTAATAAGACTATTGGCTATTCTAATAATTTCACTCTTCCTGATGAATGAATTTTACATTAATTTTATTAAATTCACATATCTCTACATTAGACTTTTTCTTGGAATTGAGTTATACTTGGAGGAGAAATAGTATTATTCAGGAATATGATGTATGGCATTAGGTCAGAAATGACATTATTAAGGAACATAATATATCCTTCCATTTTATTTTTTAAATATCTTTCAGAATATTTGATGTTTTCTTCATATGGGTATGCATAATTTTTAAACTTTTTACTAAATTATTTTATATTTTGTTGAACTGATATAAATGGGATCATTTTCCCCCCTTTATTTTATGGTCTGTAGGAAAGTTCTTACCATTTGCTTATTTCTTTCATAACCCTTAAAGCCCAACTTCAGGAATTTTTTTCTTTCATCCCCTGTTATTTGTATAGGAAATATATTTGTGTTTACTGTGGAAGACTGCATTTTCCAAAGATGGCTGCCATAGCATCTCTTATCCCACGTGCTCTTCTGAATGTGACCTCGGCAGATCTCCACCAAGAGTCTCCTTATGTTGAATTTGGGCTTAGTGACTCACTTGTAGCCAAGAGAATGCAGCAGCAGGGATGCGGTGTGACATCATTCGGAGGCCATTCAGCTCCTGCCTAGTTTCCTGGAATACTCCCTTTCTGGATGCTTCCTTTTGGGGTGCTCCTCAGAATGCAGATGCCCTGCGGGGAAGGGCCCAAGCCACGTGGAGAGGCAACAAGTAGGTGCTCTGGTTTATAGTTTAAAATGCCCAGCTGAGCATTCTAGTCATCCTTGCTCAGGCATCAGACATGTGAGCAAAGAGACTCCAGATGATTTCAAGCCTAGTCATTTTTGTTCTCCCAGCCATTCTTCCTAGCTGAGGCTCTGGACATTGAGGAGCAGAAATAGGCCATCCCCACTGTGTCCTGCCCGAATTCCTGATGTTCTGAATCTGTGAGCACTAAGTTTGGAGTTGTTTGTTACACAGCAATAAGGAAATGGAACACTCATGAATCAGTGAACAAAAATCATAATACCTCTGCCATTGGTCAGCATTAAGACCTTCATCATATCAGTTAAGCTTTCTTGGGCTCAAGTTTCCTTATCTGTAAAGGGAGGACAGTGTTATTTGACCTTCCAAAATCACAGAGAATTGGTAAGAATCAAACGAGAAAATGATGTGAAAGTACTTTGTTAAAATGGATGTGAAATAAATACGAAGAGCTGCATAAACCTAAGTGCAAAGACTACCTTTTGAGTTAATTATATATGTTTTTTCTAAGTCAAATAGGCTTAATAATTTCCCTGGGCAGAGCTGGCCTCACAGTCCAGGAAAGGTGATCCTGGACCCATGGAACATAAGCCGTATCTCTGAAACATGAAAAGAGCTCTCTGCTCTTGATAAACGACTGAAATTCCAACTGAGAAAGGCAAGATTTGTGTGGTTCCATTCAGAATTGAAGAAATCCAGATATCTCAGCTGTGACCCGAGGTAAAACTAAAACTGCTAGAGAGTACTTCACTCTTGTTGAGGTTTTTCTTTACAACCTGAGGTCATCACATTAAAAATAATCAAAACTGCTTGTTGAGAGAACTGCTTACTGTGTTACATCAAGGCAAACCAAGGCATCGGCCAAAATGGCTTAAATCTCCAACGTGAGTGCCAGAGTGATCAACAATTAAGCCAAGCTCACCAATTTCCATGCAACCCAAGTAAATGACAGTTAGATAAAGAAAGTGTTTGACCTTTGGAAGAGCACAGAGAGAGGGGAATCTCCCTCTTAGCATTTGCACTGTGTTTTCCTGTGAATCTAAGAAAGGAAAGTATTGATACAGAAAGCATAAAATTTGAGCTTCCTGATTTTTATGCCTAGGTTGTTTTCAAACCCAATCCCTGCTCACCTTCTTCTTGGCATTATTAATTCTTCTGTATCTAAAACAATTTGAGCATCCCTTTCAGTTGTCTGGTTTTTTTTTTTTTGTCCTTTAAGAATTTTACAGCTGTAAATAGGCAAATGAACAGGATTTAATGCTGAATGACAGTATGATTTACTCACTGGAAAGAACTCAAATCTTATTATGCACAGCTAACAGCATTAACTTCATCCATCTACTTTCTGAAATTCAGAAATGGAGTAAACAGGGATAATAATATTTACCTCCTTGTGCTGTCGTGAGGATTAAATGGCCTCTCATGTTTGGGGGGAACAAAGTCATGTTAACATTTTTACCCCAATTTCTCTGGTTCTGATCCTCTTCCAACATTGCTGCTGAACATCCTGACCCTCTCTTTCCCCTTTCCCAATTCCCTCCAGTTATTTCTGGTAAGTCTCATGTATTTTCACACATGCTCATGCTTGGGTCTCAGCCCTCATAAAATTTGGATTAAAACAGTCCCTTCAGCCTCTGTCTCCAGCTACTTGGCCATGAGCTTCAGGCTGGAGATTAGACATAATTTTCTCTATAATCCTATTTTCCTTCTTTTTTCCCATCTAAATTCCTGCTCAAGTTAATAACTTAGCTACCCTACATTTGTATGCAAATAAACTCACTCAGTAGACTTGGGAATCACCACACCTTCCAGTTCCTAGGCACAGCCAGACCCTGGATTCTGATGTGGGCTGACTGGGGCAGCTGGCACACAAGAGTCTCTCACATTACACAATCTAATTTTACCACAAGAGAAACTCCATGGCATACCCCAGAACACAGAATCAGGACCCCAACTCAGGTCCTGTGACTCCATAGAGCGTCTTCTATATGCAACAGTTGGAGTTAGACTTTGGAGCTCAATTGCTGGCCTCAAAGCTGGGGTCAGTGCTTTCTCATCAGTGGCTTTGGACAAGTCTACTCTGGGGCAGTAGCCTCAAAGGCCATTTTGTGGCTTAGCCTGGTAGATGCCCTCCATGATACTGACCTCTAAAGGTCACCCTGCAATATCTGTGATGCCTTCGTACTCAGTAGGAAAAAGCATATCTTTATTTTTCACCCTTGGCAAATATGTGAGTACCTTTCCTGAGTAAATAATGGTTCTTTGTGTTTAATTTTTATTGTGTACTTACAGTTTCCATTTATGGGCAGAGTTATAGTCTTAATTAAGTCTACCTCATAGGATTTCATAGTCAATATCTTATCTTTCCTTTTACATTTTGTTAAAACCCTGGAATATTTCTTGGGGAGTATTGGCATAAATAGCTAGGTAGTGCTGTCACATACATACATGCAGAAAAATCTAGTGATTTTTAATTTCTCTACCAAAAGACCACCCTATTTGGCATCCAGATTCATGGACAAATGACTTGCAGTTAGTGTTTGTGAGAGTCAGCTTAGATAGCCCAGCCAGATGACTCCTGTGAACACCTCCATGTAGTTCAGAAAATGGATAGGTTGAAAACCAATATAGCATCAATACAGCATTGATTTCTAGCCAAGAAACTAATAACTGCACTTGCATAGTCCAAAGAGATGTGTAGTCAGTTAAAATGATACCTTGGAAACCTTTTTATGAGGGAGGCCTGCAGGCCTCCCCAAGCCTCAGCCAAAAATTTTCTGCCTCTTTGGAGGGGGCTGGCCTATAAACACAGAAAAATATCTGAAGCCCTTGGCTCTGTCTTGTGGACTCAAGGAGATAGGGAAGTCATAGTTGCATTATTTTATACAAGGATAAAGGGGATTCCTGTGAATGGAAACATTATGTAACTATTAAGTTATAACCAGGATTTTTGTTATGAAGTATGTTTGGTAGAAAATGTTTCCTAAAGAATTCCTTTCTGTTCTTCCTCATTGTCCTTATTTAGATTTCGCTTCACTTCTGTGTCTTTTCTATACCTTTTGGGCAGGAATTTAAACCAAATTGAAACTTATATCAAAAACCATAATCACCAGACTAGCTTCCTAACCCTGAACCAAAGATAGATCAACAAATAAATTTATTTAAGGCACAGGCTAAATGAAAGGATTTGTTTTTCTTTTCTTTTGTTCTTTCTTTTTTAAATTCCAATGAGTAGGTTTGAAATAACCCCCTCCCCTTTTTTTTTAAATCAAGAACACCACAAAGTATTCTCAGAAGTGAACTGAACAAATCTTATAATTTTTAAAAATTCCAAGGTCTGCAATCAAAGGGTGAGATTAGAATCACTGCCTGGGAGAAGCATTTTATTACCTGAGATGACAGGCAGATTATTAAGCTTTTTGTATCTCTGGCTCATTCCTTGCCAGTTTTTCCCCTCGTTCCCCTTAACTTTAGCAAGTTGATTATTTGAAACTTGGGCTGACTTCTATTCTGTCCTGGTGCTGTCTGTATTGTCACCAGTGACTTCTTGAGTCTAGAAAATCCTTGGAATGGCTAGGAAACCATTAACCAATCAAATCATTGTTCTGTACACGCCTATCAGCTCCCAAAGCTTACAAAGCAGATAAGATACAGCTCCATCTTTCCGCAAGAAAGAAAGAAAAAAAAAATCTGTGATTTTCAAAGGGTATTGTAGAAAAGCTCTGTGTCTTATGCTTGGGTTATTTAGAATAATTACTGTAACACCTGTACTTCGCTTTCTCTGAAAGGATCTTAATTTTCTGTACTAGGCAAAAATAAACCCCAGGACTACTTTGCACACTGAAATTTGCAAGGAAAGGAGACTCTTAATTCAGCCTGGCATTTCCATTAGTGTTCAAATGAATGATAGCTAAGTAACTCCCATTAGAGCCCTCCAGTCTCAACTAAATGTGACAGGAAATTACCCCTGATACTTTAGGGGACAATTGTTCTTCATCCACCACCCCCATTTCTATATACCAAAAGTCCCGCTGTTGTCACCTATATTGATTTTAGCTCAATTTGTGCCAGAGATAAGGATTTTCATTTTAAAATATCAGTAATAACCAGCATTTATTGAGGGTTCAGTATGTGTTTGATATTGTGGTAAGCCCTATTAGTGTGGTAAGCACTAAATATTAACTTATTTAATCTCTAGCACAATCCCATGAAGGAGGTACTATTCATGGGAGGTACTATTATTTTTACTTTACACAGGAAGAAAGTAGAGCCATAATTTTTTACAGTCTCTGAGTATGTGGGCTCTGTGATGGCCTGACTTGTTTTGTTCACTGCTATATTCTTAGAATCTAGAAGAGTGTTTGGCACATAGTAGGTGCTCAGTAAATACTTGTAGAATGAATGTATGCATGCATGCATGAATGAATAAATGTGCAAACAACCCCAAAGTCACATAGGCAACTGGTACCCAGACAGCTGTCTAAACCCTATGCCTGTGCCCTTGGTGACCTCAGCATAGAGATGATCCAGGTAGTGTGCCTGCACTGCAGTCTCACTCTGCTCAGAAGAGGAAGAGGTGGCTACCTTCTCATTGTCATAGTCTTTGTGAAATCACCAGCCAAAGCAGGACCAGATATAGGTTCTCGTGTGTTTGTCATTGCTACTTGTTTGGGTTTGATATGAATAATGTGGTGACCTGGAGAAGTGACACGGTGTAGTGCAGTCTGATAGAACTCTTACCTGCTTAACACTTCACCTCTCTCTGCTCCCATTACATTCTTTGTACAATAGAAATAATTCCATTTACTTCATATGGGTATTATGAGGATTAAATGAAAAAAATGTAAATAAACACCTAGGAGGAGGCATTCAGTAATAGTTTACTTTTTCCTTCACCCATTGAATCTGAGACTCTGTCTACCTTTTTGGATAAGCAACAGAATTCTCTGCTATCTTCCTCTCCAAGCACAATGGAGAAGGGGAAAACCTGAACAAGGATGTTAGCCCTAGGACATAGAGGATGAAGTTGTACACAATTTGTACTGACTGTTCCCCTGCAGGTAAAAAACTCCCTTGCAGATATTTCAGCACGAGTATTAAATACTCTGAGATAGTTCTGACATTTGTGGATATGGAAAAAATGCCAAACCAACTAAGAGGTTGTGGATGCTGGAACACAGCCTAATTAAATAGGTCATGAAACGCTGTAGGTAATGTAATGTGTAGCTGTTTTGAGGTTGGAGAAGGCAACCTTTTCAGAATTTTTATTGGAGGGATTAGAATTAAACATTACAAAGGATTTAAATCTTAAGAAAACGTGGATTTAAAAAAAATGTACATATGGAGCTAAAAATACTTATCTGGAAATATCCTTAAAAAAAAAAAGAAGTGGTTTCCTAAGTGGAGTTGAAATGTCTTTGAACCTTTTCCTTGAATACAACATCAGATCCTTTGTGGGATGAAAAAGAGGAAGGGAGAGCACAGTAGGGGAGAAGCAGCTAAGTGGGGACCAGCCGGGCAGGCCTCTGGGAGCTGAGTGGGGTCCCCTGTGTTGCTGGCTCTGGGTCCCACACTCACTCCAGCTAAGCCTTGCAGCGGGAGATATTTTTGAAAATAAGCTTTAATTTTAAAAAGGAAGGAAGGAAGAAAGAGAGAGAGAGAGAAAGAAAGTTAGTTAAAGGGTGGGCGGTAGAGACCTCCCACAGACAGGCATCCTGAGAACCCAAGAGCCGCCACCCCTGCTTGCAGGTGCTGTTCTGAGCTCACGGTGTGTCGAAGTCCACATTCAGAAGGAAATGTTTCATCCCAAACAGGACACTCGGCCAGAGGCGAAGCCCAGTTCCCTAGACTGGGAAACAAGCTCCCCCCTATTTCCCTGTTTACGCGACTACTGTCGCCTAAAGGCTCAGCACCATTGCTTCATTCCTGGAAAATGTCTCAGAGATTTGAACAACTGGAAGAAGGCGTTCAGCGGAATGTTTTGCTCTTTCAACAGGGGGTAGTAAAACCAGATTTAGGAACAAGAGTTTAAAAGATAAAGCAAATATGAAGTCCCATTTGTCTTTTCTCTCTCCGCCCCTGGCAGGGGCACGTTAGGTAGCCATATGAGGAGGGATGTTGGCTGTGTTTGTATCTCATTTCCATGGCTACTTCACATGGCTTCCTTTGGCCTGTCATCTTCTTTTATTCTTGTCTTTATTTATCTTTTTTCCCCTATTCCTGCTATTTTAATTTTCATTCTGTTAATTCTGCTTGCGTCTTCTGTCCTTCCTTTCTTTCTTACTGATAGGTTTATGCAAGACTTTCTGAGATTGACAGGACTGGTGGTACCTCTTCTTCACTCCCACCCCCGTGTTAAATGCAAGAGATTTTTATTTTAGAGTTAACTTAAAAGAATATGTCTCTGAAAACTTGTCTTAAAAATTGGGATGCCCTTTCGAGATAACTTGATATGGACTGGGGTATAGCAAAATGAGGGCTGCGCTTCCCAGCACTGGAGATCTTGGTAGACCCCAAACAAAGTAAAATAAGTTTGCCTTTAATTAGTACCACAATGACTCCGGAGAAGACTGTTGTGTAATTTATAGGTGACTTAACATGTTTTTTGTGAGAACAATAGCTGACTAAATTATCAACCCTGTACTTTCATAATAAGATTATGAAGCTTAATAAGAATTCTAACTGTAACTTTGTACTTGTTCACCAACTTCTCCTGGTCACCCTCTCTTTCCTTCCCTCCCCAGACTCTGGTAACCACTATTCTACTCTCTACTTCTGTGAGATCAACTTTTTTAGATTCCACATATGAGTATTTGTCTTTCTGTGCCTGGCTTATTTCACTTAACATAACGTCCTCCAGGTTTATCTATGTTGCCAAAATGATAGGATTTCATTCTGTTTTATGGCTGAAAGCATTCCATGTATGTACGTATGTGTATGTATATATATTTTATATACATGCACCACATTTTCTTGATCCATTCACTTGTAGATTGGTGTTTAGGTAACAATTAGACAGGAAGAATAAGTTCTAGTGTTCTATTACACAGTAGGGTGACGGTAGTAAACAACAATGTAGTGTGTATTTGAAAATAGCTGGAAGAGATTTTGAATGTTATCACCACAAAGAAATACTAAATGTTTAAAGTGATGGATATGGTAATTACCCTGATTTGATCATTGTACAATGTATACATGCATTGAAACCTCAAACTGTACCCCACAAATATGTGCAATTATGTGTCAAGTATAAATAAAAAATTAATAAGAAAAGAAAAAATTCTAAAGATCTTCCTGTTATTCCCATCTCAGTCCTGAGTGCCTAAAATCAACTTTAAATAATTCTTGCATAGTTAAACCAAACATTTGGCATTCTTCTATTATCTAGCACTCTCTTCCTTCTATAACATATTTAGAAAATGACAATGATGCAGAGTCCATAGAATAGTCTATATAATATAACTACAGGTCTAATAGCAATTATTTTATTGGCTTACTGTCTTTGGGGAATCACACCCTTTTCTCTTTTCCAGTAAGCCTATTGGCTTCTTTTTTCTACCCATCCTGACTTATTCATTTATTCCACAAACATTTACTGAATGCCAACGGGGCATTCAGCTATGTGCTGGGCATTAGAAACAGAGGTTACAGACCAACACGGCTAAGTCATCCTGGAGCTTAATATCTAGTGGTTTCTTTAAGTGCTTTGTTTTTTACCAACCTCTCAATCACTACAAAGAAAAAAAGCTCATTCCTTGACTTGAATACCAGTACTTTCAAACAGCAGTGCTATACTTCACAGTATAACAACTCCTACTTTAAGGCTGAAATAGTTTGGCTTGAAAGAGTATACCCTGAAGTCAATAATTTATCAAGTTTTATAAAGTACCTACATGGTGTGAATCACTGGAGGTAAGATATTCTACAAGTAAATCCCAGATGCAATCTTTGAGGATTATCTATACAAACACACATTTTCACTTTTTTTCCACTTTCGTGTTAGCTTTTTTATTAATTTTTTTTATAGAGATATAGTTTACATATAAGAAAATGGATAGATATTAAGTTTCCAGTTTAGTAAATTTTGATAAATGCATACGGTTGTGACATCCATACCTCTATTAAGACAGAGAGCATTTCTGTCACCCCGGGAGTTCCCTCCCCACCTCCGGTCAATTCCTTCCTTTCTCCAATCCCAGAGATTGTCACTATTCCAATTCCTCTCACCATAGGTTAAATGTGCTTGTTCTGGACTTCATATAAATGGAATTAGATAGTATGAACTATCTGCTTTCTCATTTTTTTTCTCTAAATATTGTTTTTGAGATTCATTCATATTATTGAGTATATCAATAGTTTGTTTCTTTTTAATTCTGAGTAGCATTCCATTGTATAGATATACTATAATTTGTTTATCCACTCAGTTATTGATGGACATTTGGATTGTTTCCAGTTTTTAGCTACTATAATAAAGCTTCTTATACACATCTTTTTGTAGACTTTTTTTTCAGTTCTCCTGGGAAAAGACCTGGAATGGAGTTTCTGGGTTATAGGATAGGTTTCTGTTTAACTTTATAAGAAACTGCCAAAAAATTCTTCCAAATAGTTTTATATTCCCATTAGCAGGATATGAGAATTCTACATCCTCACAAAGATTTGTATGCCAGCTTCTTTATTAAATTTTATTTTTAACTGAAAAATAATTATAAATATTTATGATGTACAGTGTGATATTTTGATACACAGTATGTTTACATTGTGGAATGATTAAATCAAGCTAATTAAATTCATCACCTCACATACTTATGATTTTTTTGTGGTAAAAAATTTGAAATCTACTCTTTTAGCAATTTTGAAATATACAATGCATTATTATTTATTATAGTCACCACTCTGTGCTATGGATCACAGTTTCCTCCTGTCTGAAACTTTGTACCCTTTGATCAACATCTCCTCTTTCCCCAACAACCCCTTGTCCCAGCCTCTGGTAACCACCATTTTACTCTCTGCTTCTATGAGTTCAACTTTTTTAGATTCCACATGTAAGTAGAAACATGTGATATTTGTCTTTCTGTGCCTGGCTTATTTCACTTAGCATAATGTCCTCCAGGTTCATCCATGATGTCACAAATGACAGAATTTCCTTCTTTTGCGAAGTTGAATAGTATTTCATTGTGTACACAGACCACCTTTTTTCTCTATACATTCATCTGATGATGGACACTAGGTTGCTTCCTTATATTAGCTATTGCAAATAATGCACCAATGAAAATAGGAGTGCAGGTATCTCTTTAGCATACTGATTTCATTTCCTTTGTATATACACCCAGAAGTGGGATTGCTGGGTCGTATACAGTAATTCTATTTTTAGTTGTCTGAGGACCCTCCACACTGTTTTCCGTAATGGCTATATTAATGCACATTCCCACCAACAGTTATGCCGGTCTTTTTTATTTTATTCATTCTAAGTGGGTGTGACATGGTGTTTCATTGCTGTTTTACTTTACATTTCTTTAACGACTATTAATTTTGAGCACCTTTGTGTGGTCTTATTGGATATTTGCATATCTTTTTTTGTGTAATGTCTGTGTAAAGACTTTTGTCTTTTAAAAATGGATTTATCTGCTGGATGTGGTGGCTCATGCCTGTAATCCTAGCACTCTGAGAGGCCCAGGCAGAGCTCAGGAGTTGGAGACCAGCCTGAGCAAGAGTGAGATCCCATCTCTACAAAAAATAGAAAAATTAGCCAGGCACCGTGGCCCACACCTATAGTCCTAGCTACTTGGGAGGCCGAGGCAGGAGGATTGCTTGAGCCCAGGAGTTTGAGGTTGCAGTGAGCTGTGATGACACTACTGCACACCACCCAGGGTGACAGAGCAAGATTCTATCTCAAAAAAAGAAAAATGGATTTATCTATCTTTTTATTGTTGAGTTTATGAATACTTTATATATTATAGACACAAGTCCTAGGTTAGAAATATTTATGTGCATGTTTTCTCCCATTCTATGGCTTTTCCTCATGTGTTCTCCCAAATCTATTGCTCCATACTATTTATTTCCATGATTCGTTCCAAATTAGTTTAGACTTTTGAAACAGAAATGCCAAAATCTCAATTTTTTTTAAATTATTGTAGCATTTCTTCCCTGAGGAAATAAATATGTGATGCTTTTGCTAATTAAATGGAGGAAAGGCCAGGGGGTATAAAGAAATCAGGAGATAAAATTTAAAATATTTTTTCTATCACACAGCATTAAAAAATATTTTTAAAAAAATGAGAATGGCAAGACATACACATAATTGTAGGTAGAAAACAAGGAAAGAGTAGCCAGAGAGAGATGCACAAGAGAGGTACAAGGCGGGGGGTTGGGGGGAATGATTAATGGAGCCAGGCAGATGAACCAAAGAGACACGAGGAAGGGTTCACTTCACTACCAGGAAGATGCCTGGTACTTTACCTGAGAGAGGTAAGGAAGGAAGGGATGCAAATACAGAAATATATTGAGTAAGAAAAAGAAATCTGTGGGATGTCCTGTCAAAATGCTTTGATCTGAGTAAAGTATAGGAGAAGTCACTGCAAAAATGGAGAAAAATATGACTTGGGCTGGGAACGTGAGGACCATGGATTGCCATGGGGAGTCTGCAAGAGACAAGGGAAAGGAATGTGGATCAGAAATCAAGGGCAATGATTTATAAGGTGACCCATGTTTCACTGGCCAGACATCGGCAATAGCTTCCTATCAGAGAAGGATGGGAAAGGGGTTAGTGTAGAGGTGTGTATTGAAAAGGTAGACAAAGTAAGAGGACAGGTGGTGATGAATCTCAGATGTTGGAAAGACTACCACTGAAATGGCAGACATAAGTCTATCCTGAGGAGGGAGGAGTTCAAGGTCAGAGGAGGACTTATGGAAAGGAAGAATATGGAGCTCCTGAGAGCAAATGTGTTAAATGATGTTGGAATTGTCTGACTATGGGCAACCATTTGCCTTGAAGACCTATTTTTTTTTCTATAGGCATTTTTATGTAGATATGGCTGACCTGGCCTTTAGTCTGAGGTTGTGGACATTCTAATTTTCCTAAGAAGGATCAGGAATCCACTTTAGGAGCCATATCAGAGAAATTGTTCTAGAGTTCTATGAACCCCAACTTTCTTTATGCTTTTTCACGTATAGGTCAAGTAATCTTATAAAAATTCAATCCAGTGTGCTTTCTTGGAAGTGATGACTTCCTGCTGCTCATCTAGTTCCTCTCCTTTTGAAAAATGCTTTCTTAGTGGTAACCCTGTTTTACATTTGGTGCTGCTGAGCTTGCATATTAAATTTACTTTTGCCTTGCAGCACAGCTCTATATGTCTTGTAGAAAATGAGATACTAAAAATAGAGGGAGAAAGAGAGAGAGGAAAAAGCAAGACATCTGGGATCCCTATGGGGCTCTAGATGAACAACATATCTCACAGTGAGACCCTACCGAGTGGTGAGAAAGCTCATTTCTAAACTTTCAGTCTATCTTTCTTATGTCTTCTTGTCTTAACTAAAATTTTCCAGCAGTCATTGAGAAAATTTCATCATCTGCTTGCAGGTTCTAATTTTCCCCCAATTTTGCAATAAATACACTCAATTATTGTGCCAAAATACAGCCTCTTATGAAGATAAAAGGAAAGAGAAAGGAGGAAATTGAACTTACTCTAGCTTTGACTTAGTTCACAGTAGACCCCTCAATCTGATTATCCTTTAATACTAGTTGACTCTGTCAATTCACTACAAAAAATTAATAGTACTTCAGAATCTGCATTTAACATAATAAGCTACAACCCAGTTGATTACTTGGCTAAATATTTCCACACCTTAGTCAATGGTTATTGCCACATTTTCCATCCTACCTTCTGTTTGGCCTAGGACAAGTGGCTTACTGGTTGTATCTAATTTCAGAATTTTAGAATCCTTCTGGAGTCTATTATTATTACCAGTTATCAATTATTATCTATCTCTTTTCTATGATCATCCTCTGGGGTCTATTATTATCCCTCCAGTTTCAATTATTCTTCCTTTAAATTGTTTCAGACCAATAAGCAAGTTTCCTCATCTCCAGGGAAGGTCATGTTCTTGTGAACTAATTCAGGACCCAGTAAATTGTGTCGTTCAATTTAGTAATAGTGAAGGGAAATACAAAGTATAAAAAGCACTGCCCTCAAGGCTATAACATCTAGTTGGGGAGGCAAGACACACGTGTGTGAAATAACAGCCCAAACAGAAGATTATTAAGTGCCTAATAGAAGCTCTCTTGACAATATGTGCTATAAGAACTCAGAAGCCAGAGAAAGCATAGGCTGGCCATTCAGGAAAAATTCTGTGAAGGGATGGAGACTGGAGGATAAACATGATTCCAAGAGGAAGACAGAGTGGGGAGGGCAGTCCAGGTCGAAAGCATTGTACAAGTGAGACACAGAGGTGGAAAGGCTCATGGGTGCTTAGGAAATGATGGGTAGAAGAGAGTGGTTAGAGAGCAAGGTTTCAGTTCCAAAATGGGAGATGACATTGAAAATCTAGGGTGGAATAAATGTTGGCAGATCTCGAATATTACCAGTGCAAAGAGTTTGGAGTTTGTTGTGTGGGATATAGGAAGCTATGTTTGAGTAGGAGAGAAACATAAATTTAAACCCACCTTCTATAATATTTGGTTCTCTGCATATAAAATATTGCTGTTTGCGTCTGTCTGCCTTGTATTAATATTTTAATTTACTCGATGCTAATTGTTAAATTATGTTCTTCTCTTCCTGGAGCTGGATGCATCTCGGAATCCATCTCCCATTCTTTTAAGGGCACATTCATCCGCACTGTTCAGTACCTTTTAACCACAATTCAGTTCCTTGAGAAAACACTACAGCCTTTCTTTTGCTGTTGGAGAAGTTCAGGTAAGAACATCTGACTCAACTGTCAGCTGTTAAGCTGGCTCAACAAGTCAGTGGCTGTGAGGCATGACCATTGGATCCTAAAGCCCCATATTTAGTTTTCCTTTATCATTTTCCTATAGAAAACATTTTTAGAGTTAACAAACTCTTCATTGCAAAAGGACAAATCAGTTTTCTTTTGGTGCTGTAGAATGTTTCCCCGAGTGATGATACTATTAAAACTCAGAGTGCCCTACTGAGAACTGCTTGTGTCTCAGAAGAACAAAATTGTCTGAAGGTGATTCTTGATGGGAAGAGGAGGGCAGGGAAAACAACCACATACACTCTTCTAGACCTGTTATCTGTCCTAGTGACTCAATTCTGGGAGTCACAGATATAAGCAACCACTTGGTATCAGCTAGAAAAAGCATCCCTTTTATTTTGACCAGCCCTGTACAAACCAGGTCACTGCATGTTGTATTCATGGCTTCACAAAGCCCTGCTTTTATTCCAATTGGAGGCTGATCTCTATTCAGGACCTTTGTTGTTGATGGCCACCGAATAAAAGGAAAGGGATCTGATGTTGGCTGGGCCAGGATGGGCAGAACTGTGAAGTGGAAGCCTCTTAGTCTCTCTTCTCATCCAGGCAATAGCACTTGCTTCTGCATCTCCTAGTTTCTCCCAGCTTTAGGTCCCTGAAACATGTTAATCTTACTCTGTGCTAGTAAGGGTGTGACCTACTTGTATAATCTTGTGGGACTGAATCTTGGGAATATAAAATACCACACTATGTAACAGAGGCCGTATATTGGAATAGTTGGCCTTTTGTTACAGGAAAAGTTGTATCATGCAAGTAGCAATCTTTTTGCATGTATAATTTATCTGTCTCTAGAATTTTAGAGTTGACTGGAATTTTCCAGATCATCTAATCTAGTCATCCCATTTTACAAATGAGTAAGTTAAGGTTCAGAGATAGCAACCAGTATGGTGACCACAAACTATCCTTGTTTGCCCTGGGCTAAGTGGTTTGCTGGGATGTAGTGCTTTCAATGATAAAACTGGGAAAGTCTGGGAAAATGGGGATATGTTGGTCAACTCAACAACCAATTACCTCATTCAAAGTTTCACAGCAGTTATTTGACAGATTGCAAACTAAAACCCATGCTGGTTTCTAATACAAGGCCTTTTCCATGATAGCATAATACAAGCAAAATGTTTTCTCATTCATGAGCTACCTATTAAGATTCTAGAATACTGCAATGGTCAGCTTGACTTAATGCTCTAAATGTTTATGAAAGTTTTCTCCCACTTCTGATCTAGGCCTTCTTATCCCTCAGAACTCAACATTAGTACATATATTTTTAACCTAATTTAAATTTAATAAGGATAGTAGGTTATTTCTGTCTTTATTGGATGGAGAAAAAAAAAATCCATGCAGTATATTAAGGATAGCCAAAGAAAGTATTTCTTCTGGAAACTAGTTTAGGGCCATAGTTATTAGATCTGAAATATATGAAGCTTGGATTAAGGGCACAAAACCATGGATAGGAATTCGGTGTAAATAAAAATTGGGACAATAAACCCAACCCCTGTTACTAACAATTCTTCCAGCTCCAATTCTTGTGCTTGTAACTATAAAGCAAGGAAGTCAACTGATACATGTAGCTTTCAAACTGTCTCATTACAGGCACAACCCAGGCAACTCTTTGTGACTCCTTGTGATAAGGGTGAAACACCTAAAAACTGAGGTTGAAAAAACTTGCTGAATTTATGTTAAGACTGACCTTCTTTTATCTGCTTCTTAAATGTTGGTGATTCACTGGATTCCTCTTGATCACTATTTTCTTCTTATGCTGCATGCTGTGTGGGGGCAAACGTGTCCTCACCCATGACTTCATCTCTGTTTATACCAGTGTCAGCCAATGTGCTGTCTGACTGCCACTTCCCCTCTCACCTATGCGCATGGCACACGTCGCTGACTTGTCCTGGTACTTACTCCCACGCATCCTTGAATTGGCCTCACAGTCCTTCTGTACACATGTCCTCAATCTAACACTACAAACTGATCCGAATTGGCACCAAAGATGAAATGTATTCTTGGATCCACAGTTAATTACTTTTGCACCGGGATTAAACCCAATTTTATGCATCTAAGCAGGCCTCTTCTAAACTGCCTATCTGAATGCCTGAAGCTCACGTGCCATCTCTATCTAGATGACTTAAGGGCTCCTCAGTTTCGATATGTCCAAATATGCACTCCTTGTCTTTACCCTCCATGTCTGCTTCTCCTCCGTTTTCCTTACTCCTGCCATCCAGTTAGTCATTTTATTCGTTCTAAACATCTCCTGAATCCTTTTCCTACCTTCTATCTCTGCTGCCACTGCTTTTTTGGGTTCTTGCAAAGTCTGCTTGATGGTATCTCCAACTTCATTCTCCTCTCTTCCTTCCACATTGCTGCAAGAGGCATTTCTCTCAAAACCGCAAATCTGAGCATGTCATTCCTCTTCTTACAAATCCCTAGACTGGCTCCTCCATGGCCTTCAGTTCAAGCCTCATAGCTCACCTTATAAGATCTTGTCTTTGGTCTGTATCTATCTTTTCAGAGATGCTGATTTCTCCAATTTTTATATTTGCTGAAGATTTGACTAATTTGTCTTTTAGGAAGATAATATTGGTTTTTTCTTTATTAATCAAATCTTTATTGCTTTTTTTAGTTTAATATTTTATAGTTATCTTCTTTTATTACTCATTTCTTTGTATTTATTTTCCTTTATTAAACTTCTTAATTTAAATACTTAAATAATTCATTTTCAATTTTAACGTTCTTTTATAAATGTTTTTAAGACTAGATTTTCTTCGTGTATTGCTTTTACCACATCCTGTAGGTCTTGTTCTACTTGTCTTTCAGCTTATTTATACTTTCAGTTTTTACTTTTGATTTTACTCAGGATTTATCATAGAAAGATGTTTAACAATTTTCTAGTGAATGAAATATATTTTGCTTTTCTTTTGTTGGTAATTTAGTACACATTAGAGTTAGGAAACTGGCCGAAATCAATTCTGCATTTTATTGAGAGAGAGTGTGTATGTGTGTGTTTGTGTATGTATAAATATATGGCCAATTTTTGAAAATATTCCATGAAGCTTCAGAAGAATGTATATTCTCATACTGTTAAATATACTGTTCTCTCAATATGTATTAGATGAAATGTATTCATTATGATATTTATATATTCTTCTAGAAAAGTTTTTTTTAATGATACATTTTCTGAGTAAGGATGCAAGCACATGCTCCCTGATCTTTACTTTGTTCTTATCTTTTAATGAGAATTTGGCTAGGTATGGAATCCTATTTAATAGATTCAAAATGACTTTTCCTCAGAATTGTGGTGATCTTGTTCCTTGATTTTCTAGCCACCACATCTGCAAATAAGAAGCTCAGTGTTCATCTGATTCTGCTTCCTACTGGTACATTCTTTGTCTCTCTGGAGTGTTTTAGGATATTCTCTTTATTGTTTGGGTTCTGAAATTTCATCAAGACGACCCCAGTGGCTTTTGCTTTTGTTTTTAATATGGTGTTTCTCATTTGAAGATCTGATAAGAACATTTTAGTCTATTATTATTTTTATTATTATTTCACTCCATGCCCTTTCTTCTATTCTTTTGGAACTCCTACTAAATGAATGATTATTCTTCCGGCTCTCTTCCTCACATTCTTTAGGTTTTCCCCCAAATTTTTCACTTCTTTGTCCTTCTGAACTACATAGCAGGAGAATCACTTGGCTTGATCTTCCAGCCATTTGACTCTTCAGCTGTGCACATTTTGCTATTTGGACCATCGATAATAGATGGTGACCATATTTTTTACTTTGGAGATCTCCCTTGTTACTTTTTTATTGCAATCTTTTCTTGTCTTTTGAACCCAGTATTCCTTCAGACCAATTTGAGGATATTAATTATGCTTATTTTACAGTTTTATTTATCTCTTGTGTTTATATGCTTTTGTAGTTTTCTTTCATTTGCTGTGATTCCATCAGTTTTCCAGGGGTTAATTCTTTTACTTGTTGAGTTTGGGAGTTTGTTGTTATTATTATTGTTAGTATAGTTGATATCTTTGCAGTTGGGTTTCCTTAAATATTTAAACATTCTGGTGGTGTGTTCCTAGCTATAGATGTGAGTCCTAGCCCAAATGAAAATCTCTGCTCATGTAACACAGAAACAGGTTCTGCTTACAGGAGCCCCGGCCCTGGCAGCTTGCGGGGCAGAAGCATGTGTGGGACCACAAGTGCCAGGAGTCCGCATCCCTCACAGTAACCATAGGTTGTCCCTAGGACTGCTCTGATTCTCCAGCCTCAGCTACTCTGGAGTTTTCTATGCCCCTGCTCCCACTTTAGGGAGCTGTCTTCATGGCTTGAATCTGGAGTCTGTAGCTCTAAGAAGTAACCACTCCCTTCATGACAACAGGGACATGGGTGGACCCTGACGCAAATGTTTTGATATCCTTCAATTAACCACCTCACCAAGGTCTTCTTCCTGCTCTTTCCCCTGGTTCCCACTGGTTCTGCTCTTTGGATTATTTTGGGGCACAGTTGGGAAAATACACTCTGTTTGACCTTCTATTTCTCCTGTATAAGATTGTGTCTTTCTCAGTCAGCTTTCTTAGATTTTACTTTCAATCTGGTCTGAACTATTATATGAGGGCTGGACGGAAAGTATCCAGCCATTGTTATAGTACATGGCTGGATACTTCCAGGACAGCACTCCTATATCCTCTAGAAATTTGATTGGTGGCGTCATTTTCAAATTTATCACTCTAAGATTCCTTTTATTTATATATATATATATATATATAAATACACACACACACACACATATATACACACACACACACACACACACACACTTTTTTCCTGTCATTTTAACGGAATTTTTTTTCCCCCTCAGAGTAAACCTTTGTATTTGGTTAGCCAATGTGAACAGGAAAGCCAACTCTTTGTTCAGGACTTCAATATGTAACCAGGACTTTTCTTTTTTATTGTTCTCTCTGTTGAAGAATTTAGAACAAATGTCTCAAATCAGGTCAGAAGTATTCCAAGCTATGCCTCAAAATGCTCTCTCTTGCTTCATGATCAATCAAAGTCCCTTGCTGAGGCACCCATCAGATGTCTTCTACCTCAAAATGAGAACTTTGGGGACCACCTTTATCTCAAAGGCTCAAACTTTGGACATGTTTCTCAAAATCCACTTTACATGTATCTCAGGAAAGCTTCAGTACCTTTATACAAGGACTCCTGGTTATCTTTTTATTCCAGTCTCCAGGGTGGTGATACAGATTCATCTGCTAGAATTCACTCTTGTTTGTGTAATATTTTTCACTTTACCTAGACTTTCACACTCATATTTTATTTATTTGAGTCTCTTGACAATTTTCTGGGTCACTAAAAAAATATCATCCTCATGTAGCACATGAAGAAGTTGATTCAGACAGGTTATTTGCCAAATTATACAAATAAAAAGTGGGATAGCCAGTTCTCAAACCCTGAACTTCTTTCTCTGAGTACAGTGCTTTACTTCTACACCTCATGTGGATTTCTTTAATAACTGAGGTGAGACCAGTGTCCTTAGACCAAAGCTGATTTTAAATCTAGATATGTATCCTTGAGGCTAGATAGGAACTGAACTAGACTGAAAGGGTTTGCTTCAATATTTACTGAGAAGAATGTATCTAATTATGACAGATTAAGTTTTTATATTATTTAAAAAATTGTAGAACCAGTTACTCCTTAAAGAAGGCCCCCTGAGCCAGGCAGTTCTGCTGATCCAGCAAGGCTCGGCTGATCTCAGCTGGGCTCACTCATGTGTCTGTGGTCAGCTTGAGGATTGCCTGGGAACTGGTTGCTCTATTCACATGTCTGGTGGCTGGCTGGCTGGCTGTTGGCTGGGACAATGTCATCATGCAGCAGGCCAACCCAGCCTTATTTTTATGGTGGCATCAGAGTTCCAAGAGAGCAAGTAGAAGCTCACCAGGCCTCTTGAGCTCTGGGATTAGAACCGGCACAATGTCCCTTCCACTGCATTTTGTTGGTCACAATAATTCCTAAAACCTGTCCAAATATAAAGAGCAGAGAAGGAGTTGCAAAGTTGTATTGAAAGGACCATGAATGCAGAGAGAGGAATAAATGGCGTCGCTTTTGCTGACGGTCTACCATTCCTGGCCTTTGTACGCATGCTCAGTTGCTGTGAGTGTTGGCTGCCAAAGGGTCACAGGTGCCTCCGGCTATCGACTGAATTGTATCTCCCCAAAATTCATATGTTGTAGCCTTAACCCTGCAATGACTGTGTCTGGATATAGAGTCTTTAGGAGGTAATTAAGGTAAAATAAGGTCAGGAAGATGGGGTCTTAATCCGATACGAAAGTGAATTTATAAGAAGAGGAAAAGAAAGAGATTTTTTGTTTTCTCTCTGCCATATAAGGACACAGAAAGAAAGTAGAAATGTGCAAGCCAGGAAGCCAGACCTCCTCAGAAGCCTACTCTGCTGAACCTTGATCTGGGACTTCTATCGTCCAGAATGGTAAGAAATAAATTTCTCTTGTTTAAGCCACTGAGTCTATGGCATTTTGTTATGGCAGCCTGAGCTAATTTATATACCTCCCTTTTCCTGGAGAATTGTCCTCTGCTGAAGGGGACTGCCTTGCCCTAGGGATTATGTCCCCATCTTTCATGTGGGGGAAAGGAGGTACAGCCCATAACAAATGACCAAAGGATATGGGAGTACAAAGCCAGTTCCCTTAACTCAAAGGGCAACAACCCTGTGGTGTGATTTAAGCTCCTGTGCCTCCCTGTGCATCAAGGCAAGGCTTGACTGAGTCTGAGACCAATCCTAGTTCTGAGCTTATTCTTCCCTTATCTTACTTTCCTCCTTAAAAAGTGTTACAGGGTTTTCCTGAAGAGGGCTCCCTCAATAACTCACAGGCACCCAATTCCCTGACTCAGGCCCTACTTCTAGGGCTTGCTATCAAGACAGATGTTTTATGATGACAGGATATCAAAAGACAGCAGACACTTGTCATTAGTACACATTTATAAGCATAGTTGCATATTTTTAGCTTAGTGGCAGTCTCTGTGAGATTTCAAAATGCTATTTTACATTTTGGTAAAATAACAATGGTTGATGTCTGCAGAGTACTTACTAGCCTCGGTGCTGAGTAAGTAACTTATATAATCTCATTTAATCTTCATCATGACCATACAAAATAGCTACTGTTATTATCACTTTTTATACTTTTAGTGTTTTCTAAATCATTTTATATCTGGGATTTTGATCTACTATTCTTTGCTGTAGTAACAAAGAACTTCTGGCTCTGTGTAAAAATAGCCTTTGACACATGGCATTCAGGAAACACCTGATAAGTGATACAGAAAAGACAACTTGACTTTCCTTCACCTTGGGAAATCAGGACTCTCGGGGTTCATCATTGCACAGTATTGATAGGGAAACCTAATGGTCTAGGGAACATTCCTGTTTAAAACACTAAATCTTTTCAATGAAGTGAGTTGGTTATTGTGGTGTGCTACTTTGGTGTTGCAAAGTGCTTTGCTAAATATTAGTAACATATTTGCAGGTACAGGTGCATCCATCTTAGTTTTTAAAAAGTTGTATTCTCTCAAGTTTCCTTTAAGTAGAGTGCATTCATTCATACAACATTTGTCAAGTTTTCATCACCACTTGTTAAGTATCTATCTCTCTCTCTCTCTCTCTCCCTCTCTATATATAAGTGTTGTGGGCGTCACAGGAAGAACAGAAGTGAGTCAATAGCAACTGTTCAAGTCAGTGAATCCCTAATTTCAGCAGCTGCGGCAGGAAATAGGAAATCTTATAAAGGGAGGGTCAAGGAACAGGCATCCATTCTTTGTTAGTTGTGTGGCGATGCTTTGTCTTTTTTAGTTTAGGTGGAAATGGCCTCTGACTCCAAGGGAAAATCCAGAAAGGAAGACCAGATAAGACTGTGTCTGGCATGGTGTTAAGCCAGAAACCAAGGCTTAGAGAGGTAAAAAGAACTATCCCCAAGGCTACATAGCTAGGAAGTGATACAATCAGAATTTGAACATGGGTGCTCCATTGCCTGCCAAAATAGCAGGAAATGAAGGAGTGGACAACATGGTAGTGTGTAAATGGTGCTTCCTGGACAGCAGCTCATACAGTGCAGTTTCTTCTATAGTAAAAGCAAAGAAAACTCCAACAGGTGGCATTCCATGCAGCTTTCATGATCCCACCTACCTGAGCTAAATCCTTGCAAGTTTATTTAAGGGGATTTTAGCTGGATTTATAAAATTGAATGTATTAGTTACCCAGAAGCAGAGTAGGCATTTGAGCAGAAGGGGAGCCTGAGAGACTGACTGAACAATGAATGTGTTTTTGAGTTTGGTTGGTTTGAAACCTCTGCTAAAACTGAGGAGAAATTTCTAAGAGGCTTGAACTTTGGAGCTTTTATAAGGAAAGTGAATAATAAAGGCATACTTATTTCAGTGAAAGAAACAGGGCCTCATTTACCAGGAGATTGAGTACCTTATTTTGCAAGGGACCAGAGATTGAAGGCTGCCACTGGGCATTCTACGAATTCCCTTGGCTGGGCGGGGGTGGGGAGGTGGGGGGTTGGGTGGTTAACTGGCATCGAGCCCATGAATGACCTACCTGTTTGCACACCACACAGGAAGGATCCTTGGGAATAGTTCAAGTTACCAAAGACCATTTGTTTCATCTAAGAGAAACACGATCACCCTGGAGACTTATGAATGAGCCATCTAGTCTCACTTTGAGTGGATCATTATGCATCCCTGTGTCTTAAAGACAAAGCCAACAACTGATTTTTACATCTGCCCAACCTGATCTTCCCTGCTTTAAGCAGGCAGCCAGGGGAGGAAGTTTGCCTCTATTACCTAACACGCAGGAGGTATATTAGAGAGAGAAGGAAGCAAAGACGTGAGAGCATAAGGCAAAAGGATTGGATGAGATCAAAAAAGGACAACAGAAGCCTGGTGAGCAATCCTTGGCAGGGTGCCCAGAGCAGCTTCAAGAGAGGGACAGAGCCCAGCAAGAGCATTTCCTGCTTTGGGTTAAAAAAATAAATCCAACTATCCTCTATGAGGTGGTCTATTCATCCTGTGCAGCATTAGGTCATTAATTTGAAAATTGCAGGTAGTAATAAAAACAACAGTCATTTTCTTAACACCTAGATGAATGAGCCTCACCCTGCTTCACCCACTGCACACCTGGGTTATATTAATATTATCTTGTGTGTGGGTAGTTTCCCAGAAAGTTTCAGCCTGTGTAAAAGCTTGAACAGCCTTTTTGCTTTCCTATGTTTTCTATCTACTTATATTTCTCTCAGCCCATAATCTTTCATAGAAAATAAAGGATAATCACCATGCAGGCCAGGAAGCAGCATTTTTTTGAGAACCATAATCATTTCTGGAATTAACAAAATCCTATATCAGTATCTGTCATAGAATCCCAAAGTGGCTTCATGTTCTCCCTGCCTTTTAATAGTCATCAGTTCCCCTCATTAACAGAACTTTGGAAGTTTCCAAAGCACTCCATACTATCAGCCTAGCTGGACTTTGTTCAGGAAGCAGATAAGTCTGGTTTTCTTTTTTCGCTTTGCCAGCCCAAGAAACCTTGGATTTGGGGGGATTTGCCTTAGATGTCTAGTTTTGTTACTCTGAACTGTTTCCCATGTAAAACTTTCCAGATACTTATACAACCTGTAAGACCAAAGCCCTTTGAACTCTGGGCAGGTGTATGGTTTTACAGTGCAATATTTTAAGATAGAATTTGTTTTAATCTTTCAGTTAAGCCTCTTTATACAAACAGAGCTGCCAAGAGAACAAATGCAATTCACTTACAAGTTGTTTGTCTAGTTAACAGTAAGTACGCAAATCAGTTTCCTGTTCACACAAAGGATTTTCTTGTGTTTGAAATCTTTGACCAAGGGTACCTTGGCTTGGATTTTTATAGGGAATTCACAATGTTAATTATCTATAGTGCTCTGTGCACCAGGATGTGAGGTGACTTAGTAAGCAGTTGGTTAGTACCAAACAAGTATATTGCTTGAGTTTCTGGAAAGAACATTTGTGTGCACAGCGGGGAGGCATCACAAAGAGTCCACATGGAAACAGAGGTTTAGCTCACAGTGAAAGGTATCAGGAAGCTGGAGGACAGCACAGAGGAAGGAAAACGAAAGCTTTATTGTCAAGATAAAATTAAGACAAGGGGTTGCAAATGGTCCATTTCCTCAGGGTTTCTGTTCAAAGTTTTCCTCTTGTGCTGCTTTTTTCCCTTGCATGTGTTTCTTTCTTTTTCTTTAAGAAATATAAAAACATTCACAATAATATTAATATTTTTCAAAGAGACTCTAGAATCTTAAGTTCCATGACAGGATTGTATTATTGTTGAAAGACCAGTTGTATGCAGAGCCCTGCAGACCATCAGAAGGCTAGTATCTTGGGAGCCTTGCTCACATATACAATTAAAGCAGTACAGAAATGCTTTACTGAAGGGGCAGAGCCCCCTCCCTCCTCCAATGTATTAAATTATGTATTTTGTCCTTCTTGCCAAACACTTTAAATCTTTTCTCTTCACTTATTTACCCAAGGATATTTCTGTTCAGCCCAGATAAGTTAGACATAAGTTGCACATTGCCCTGGGGATATGAAGATGCTATGGAACCTGAATAACAAAGGTAGCATAGTCTTGGTTCTTACATTCAAAACTGCTGGTTTAGAAAGAATACAGAAAACTTCAGAAGCATCTTTGGAGAACCATTTCTCCTGTGGTCAAATCTGGGGAAATATGGATATTTTGGAAACCTTTCTGAGTGTGCATTTTAGAAAATAGAGAGAAACTTATAACCAGGGTTTGGACCAAGGGACAACAATTCTCGGGGAAATGGCCATCGCTGCACACCATCCTGATGTAGCAGCTGGCAGGTATAAGTGAGAACTGGCGGCACGGTGACTTGAGGCAGGAGAAAGCCAGAGATGTTCTCCTCAGTTTTATGTGCTCTTGAAGTTTTGGACAATGGCACGTGAAAATTCCCCTGGCCTCTAGAGTGGGTCACTGATATAAGCTGAGGAGAGCCACTGGGTTGCATGGTCTTGTGGCAGGAATGAGGGGTTACATCATTAGCAGGGGGTTGAGGCCACCTGTTAGCAGATGGATGCCAGGATGTTATATGGGAGCCAGGTCAAAGTATGCAGCCCCTCCAGGCACTATGGGAATAAACACCACGCTTTTTCTCTGCCCAGGACCAGATAGGGTGAGTCACATCTGGAGCAGGAGCTGACTCAGCATGGACCTGACTCAGACGTGGACACCTGCTGCCCACTGCCGCAGCGGTGCCATCTGCTTACATCCTCTCTGAGCTTATTAACATCAACCCCAGAATGAGGATAAAGAAGAACCAGCTCTGAACAGACTGAGTTTTTTTTTCTATTAAAATTTGTATTTGAGATAATTGTAGATTCACATGCAGATGTAAGAAATAATACAGAGAGATCCTATATACCCCTTACCCAGTATCCCCCAGTGGTAACACCTTACAAAACTACAGTATAAACCACAGCCAGGATATTGTCAAGGTACAGATAATTTCTATCACCACAAGGAGCTTCATGTTGCACTTTTATAACCACACCCACTTCCCTCCCTGACCCTTACACCTGGCAACCACTCATCTGTCCTCCATTTCTATGATTTTGTTGCTTTTCTGAGAAAGTCTTTATTTCTTCTTCACTTTGTTTAAAAAGAGATGTTACCCAGGCTGGAGTGCAGTGGCTATTCATAGGCGCAGTCACAGCACACTACAGCTTTGAACTCCTGGGCTCAAGTGATCCTCCTGCCTCAGCCTCCCAAGCAGCTGGGACTACGAGCGCGAGCCACCATGCCGGGCTTCTCCTTCACTTTTGAAGAATAACTTTGCTTAAATAGAATTCTAGGTTAGGGTCTTTTTTTTCCCCCGACATTTTGAATATTTCACTCTATTCTCTTCTTGCTTGCATGATCTGATGAGAAGTCTTTTTCTTGTTCCTTTATAGATAAGGTTTTTTCCCCCCATGGCTTCATTCAAGATTTTCTCTTTGTTTCTGCTTTTTGCAGTTTGAATATGTTATGCGTTGAGTGTGTGTGGGTTATTTATTTATTTAGGTATTATTCTGCTTGGTGTACTCTGAGCTTCCTGGATCTGTGATTTGGTGTCTACAATTAATTTTGGAAAGTTCTCTGCCCTTATTACTTCAAATGTTACCAGGTAACCTAGCTATTCTAGTTCCTTTGCCTTTTCATATAAATTTTAGAATAATCTTTTCAATATGTAAAAAAAATCTTGCTGGTATTTGATAGGAATTGTGAGAAACCTATATATATATTTGAGGAGAGTAGTCATCTTTACTATGCTGAGTCTTCTAATCCATGAAGACAGTATGTCTCTCCATTTATTTAGACCTTCTCTGATTTCTTTTATTAGCATTTTGCAATTTTCAACACACAAGTCCTGTGCATGCTTTGTCAGATTTACAACTAAGAATTAAAAAAAAAATTCTAATGGCAACGCATTTTTTATTACATGTTCATTGCTATTCATTGTACCCTGAGACCTTGCTGAATTTACTTATTAGTCCTAGGAGGTTTTTTTGTAGATGCTTGGGATTTTCTGCAAATCTTCAAATAGGGACAGTTTTATTTCTCCTTTTTCAATCTGTATGCCTTCTATTTCCTTTTCTTGCCTATTGCAGTGGCTATAGCTGCCAGCACTGTGTTGAATATGAGTGGTGAGATTGGACATCGCTGTCTTATTCCCAACCTTCAGGGGAAATCAAAGCGTTCAGTCTTGCATCATTCAGTATAAGGTTACCTGTAAGTTTTTTGTAGATGCTCATCAAGAGAATAAGTTCTTCAGAAGAGAATTAAGTTAATTAAGTTACCCTCCATCGCTATTTCTCTGAGAGTTTTTAGTCATAAATGGATATCGAATTTTGTCAAATGTTTTTTCTGCATTAATTGATATGGTCATGTGATTTTTTTTTTTAGCTTGTTAATATGGTAGATTACATTGATTGAATTTTTAATATTGCACCAGTCTTGCACCTTTGGAATAAACCCCACTTGGTAATGACATATAATTATTCTTCATTATTGCTGAATACTATATGATAACATTTTATTTAGGCATTTTTGAGTCTATAATTATGAGGTATATTGGCCTTAGTTTTCTTTGTCTGGTTTTGATATCAAATAATGTTAGCTTTATGAAATGAATTGACAAGTGTTCCCTCCTTGTGATGTTAATTTCATGTGTCAACTTGGCTAGATCTTGGTATTCAGCTATTTGATCCAACATTATTCTAGATGTTTCTGTGAAAGTACTTTTTAGATAAGACTAACATATAAACTAGCAGACATTGAGTAAAAAAGATCACCCTCCATAATAAAGGTGGACCACATCCAATTCTACTTGAAGGAGGGGTAATTGTGTCACCAGACTATCTTTGGATATGAATTGTAACATCGACTCTTTCCTGAGTCTCTAATCCGCTGGCTTATCTTGCAGATTTTGCACTTGCCAGCTTCCATAATTACATGAGCCAATTTCTTAAAATAAATTCCTTCTACTATACACACATGCACACACACACAGACACATCCTATTGGTTCTGTTTCTCTGGAGAACCCTGATTAATACACTCCTCTTCTATATGCTGGAAGAGATTACATAGAATTGGTGTTAATTTTTCTTTAAATATTTGGTAGAATTTGCTGGTAAACATTGGGCTTGGGGATTTCTTTTTTAGAGATTTAACATTATTAATTCAGGTTCCTTAATATTTATAGGGCTATTTAAATGATCCATTTCATTATTGACTGAATTGTGGTAGTTTATGTTTTTTGATTAATTGGTCCATTTCATCTAAATTGTCAAATTTAGGTTTGTAGAGTTGTTCACAGTATTCTCATACCATCCTTTGATGTCCACACTGATATCCCCTGTTCGTTACTGACATAACATGTTGTGTCTTCTTTCTTTTTTCTTTGTCAGTCTTTTGGAGGTTTTCTGAAAAGATACTGATCTTTTCAGAAAAACTAGCTCTTTGTTTCATTGAAGTTCTCTATTATTTTTCTGTTTTCAATTTCATTGATTTCTGCTCTTATCTTTATTATTTTGTTCCTTCTATTATACTTGCTTTGGGTTGATTTTGCTGTTTTTTTCCTATATTCTTTAGATGGAAGCTTAATTATTGATTTGAGACTTTTCCTTTTTTATAATATATGCATTTGGTGCTATAAATTTCTAGCACCAATGTTGATAGTTGTATTTTTATTTCGTTCAATGTATTTTTAAATTTTTCCTGGGACTTCTTCTTTATCCTAGGGCTTACTTAGAAGTAATCTCTAATTTGGAGATTTTCCTATTTTCCTTCTGTTATTGATTTCTAGTTTACTTCCATAATGGTCAGAGAACACTCTCTATATGATTTCAATTTTTTAAAAATTTGTTGAGATTTGTTTTATGGGTTAAGATATAGTCTAGCTTGGTATATGTTCCATGGGCACTTAAGAAGAATGTGTATTCTTCTCTTGTTGGGTGAATACACATTCTCCTCTTGTTGGGTGCTGGTTAGATCTTGTTGATTAATGGTGCTGTTGAGTTCTTCTATATCCTTGCTGATTTTCTGTATAGTTGTTCTATCAATTGTTGAAAAAGGGATGTTGAAATCTTCAACTGTAATTGTGGATTTTTCTGTTTCTCCTTTCAGTTCTATCAGATTTTGCTTTACATATTTTGCACCTCTGATGTTTGGTGTGTATACATTCAGCACTGCTATGTCTTCTTGGTGGATTGACTGCTTTATCACAATATAATACCCCTCTCCAATTCCAGTAATTTTCATTGTTCTGAAGTCTACTTTATCTGATATTTATATAACCATTCTTGTTTTGCTTTCCTTTGATCAGTATTTGCATAATATATCTTTTCATATTTGTAAATTTTTAACCTGCCTATATTGTTATATTTGAAAGGAGTTTCTTTTAGGCAGTGTATAGTTTGATCATGGTTTTAAATCTGCTCTGCCACTCTCTGTGTTTTGATTGGTGTATTTATTACATTCACATTCATATGTGACTATTGCTATTATAGGGTTTAACTGACATTTTGTTTCTTATTTTCTGTTTGTTCTCTCTGGCTTTTTTTCTTCTCTGTTTTCTTTTTCTTGCTTTCCTTTGGGTTATTTGAGCATTTTTTAGAATTCAATTTTGATTCATGTGTACCACTTTTTAGTATATTTCTTTATATAGCTTTATTAGTGGTTACTTTAAGTATTACATTATATATACACATAATTTATTAAAATCTATTGTTGGAGATGAGAAGTATTGCATGTTTTCAAATGAATTTTTAATGGTAGTTCTCTTAATCATGTGTGGATTACTTTTAAGGTGAAAGGTGTGTCAGTGCCATTTCTTTATCCAACCCACTGTGATTTTGTAAAACTCCTTCAAAGAAATGGAACAGAAGGGAGAGTCTTATCAAGTGCTCTCTGACAGGGATGAAAATTAAGTTACTTATTTTATAAAGTCACTACCTTTACTCTTACATGACTTTGGCCACCAGAAGAGAAGGAAGAAGCATCTATGAGCATCTGATTTGTGTAAGACACAGTGTGGGTAGGTGTGCATTCCCAAAAAGTGTGCATTTTCTTACTTTAGGGAAAATTCTAATTAACCTGACTCTGGGGAAAGTTCCACCAAGGTCATCTTATAACAAACCCACCATCACTAGTGCTGGCTGGAAGTAATATAAAATGTTTAACTCTGTTTTCCTTTATCTGGGTGAAGTGCTAAAGAAGTTCAGATCGGCAGTTCCCTGTTAAGTCTTTATCCATCATTGTTAATTGTGCCTACTTAAGACACATCTGGCAAAACCATAATTTAATCAAACATATAGAAGGCCAACTATAGTAGTACCAAGATAAAACAATTTTGTCTCTTTTCCACTTAGTGACATAACATTTCTCATTTTATCCAAGGACTTACTCCTGCAGAGAGTTCATTGAATCAATAGAGTATTTGTGTCTTGGGACTTACTATGACTCTTACAGATTCACAACACATTTCTCTGGTGGGGAAAAATCACAAATATTCCAACCCATTAAAGGTTACCCGTTAAAGATTTCTTTTTACTAATGAGAATAGATAATTTCTTGGAGTTGATCCCCAGGAAGAGATTTTCCATGTGTTTGGTTTGTAATGCAAATATTTTATTTTCAAGTTTCAGTTACTAAGAAAGAAAATTTAAGTATATACACAGCCTCTCTTTTTAAATGTAATTCCTTTTTCTCAGTAAGCATTGAGTTCTCCAGTTCTTACTGAAAATATGGCAGATGGGAATGCGCTCTCTCAAATTATACATCACTCTATGGGTCTATTCAATTTCAACATTTGATTGGGTCTCAGGGATCTGTCAGTATGGTCTGACATGTGAAACGGCTCCCACCATTACAGATGGCCCTTCCACAGCCTGAGCTCCAGACTCACAGGCACTCTGATGTCTTAGGAGATGACTGCTCTGTTTCAAAATTGTGGAGCAAATACCAAGCAGGAAAATTTTTTTTTTTCTCTCTTCAGAATCTCAATTTATTAAAGTTTGTAGCAACAAGCAATCTAGAGAACAAACTTATGGAATGGGTCTTAATTTCTATGGCAAAATAGTAGGATTGAATAACTCCTAGAGGATAATCGGATTAATTTAAATTCTTGGCATCCTTGGAGGCTGGAGGTTAGGTGGAAAAGAAAGGAAGCCACAGCCCTTCTCCATCTCTAGACCTTTCTTCAGGGATCTGAATCTGCAGTGAAGTCCTAGCCCTTCCTGTAGGTGCCTGAATCTGCAGTCTGCTGCAGACTGTACATGACCTAGTTCTCTGAAGGTCCCCTGACCCTACAAAGTATTAGTAGCATTCATCCTCTCAAGCAGGTCCATACCATGGAGAATTTAAAAAAGAATCCCTCTAACCAATTTCAAATATATGTATAAAAGGAATTATGATACAGAAAACCTCTCCCTCTCTTGATTTCTTCTTACCAGCCATTTCTTGAACTTACTATTTAATAAACCTAAAATGTATAGTAAAAATCTCTGAAGTAATAATAAACTCTATTATTCTATGTATAAATCTGGGCTAAGTCTAGATGAAACTGACATGACTGATAGAACATATAATATGTACAAGCTCATAATAAGTACTCAGCAAATATTTGTGGAGTAAATGAGGGAACATATACTCTGGCTATTAATCTGTTTAAAAATATAGGAAATTTTACCCAAAATGACAGTGTGGTGAGAAGATTTCTACTTCAACTTAGAGTGGTGCTGCTCTGCAAGTCTTTGGAATGATGGAGGATGGCATGGCAGAGAAAGAGACTTTGTTTCAGCTTAAAAACTCCCATATGAGTTACCAGCAGCTGGATTTCTAGAGCTATGACTTTAACTCACCTTTAGAAAAGCCTTCCTTTATATTAGAAAGTCACAAAAAATGGTCATTTAATTGTGGGAATGCAAATACCTACTTCTTGAGGATGAAGTCACCATATATCTAAATGCAGATGCACATACTGAGATACTTAGCAGTCTGCAAAGTAGTATATGTTGAGAACATATCCTCCTAAATATAGATGTTTATAGGATTACTGGTATCCCACAGAGGGTGTCATTTAAGCCTGAATAACCCAGGTTCTGGGACATCTGTTTGAAGTTCATGAGGTCAGACCACACCCTATGGGTGGGGTGGAGTTTTCTCTAGAAGGAGAATATTATTGTCACCATTAATCATCTTGGGATTCAAAATGAATAGGGGAAGTGGAGAACTGCTCCTGTCTCTGGGGAAGGAATACAGTGTCCATAGTAAAATGCCAAGAATTGTAGGTAAGCTGTGTCTACCACATGGAAATCTGCTGAGAACAAAGCAGCAAGAACTTGAGATCTTAAATGTAGGTCTGCAAATAACTGGAACCAACTATGTGATGATTGTTTTGTACCCTATCTTAGCAAAAAAATTTAATTTATTAAAGTTTTGGTAAATACCTCAGCCTGGTTTGGCTGTGCTTAGGGGAGTTAAGGGAAATGCTGCTGTCTGTGGCCTGAGCCCATCAAGGTAGGAGAGCAGAGGTGTGGGAGGAGGAAGAGGGCAGTCACAACATGGTAGAAGGTGACAGTAATTCTCTGAGCTGCAGTGGTTCAGGGTGAGGAATGGTGGGCTGAGGTGTTGAGTCGCCAAGATGGTGGATTTGTAAAACATAAAAATATCCTGCCAAATTTCCGTAAGTTTCTTGGGGAGCAGAACTCAATGGAAGAATGGATCCTGCAAGAATTTTGGAATGAAGGTGTAGTGTCTTTGTGATTTGCATTTTTAATGGACTTAGGCTTTAGAAACAAAAGCCTGGAAAAGAAGTATCTCTCGGTCAGCTTCTTTGTTCACTCTGCCACAAAGCTCCTGGGTCCTTAGCAAGGGAACCCAGAGCAAGCTACCTTTTTAATGTGGGAATACAATGGGATAAATGCAGAGATAAAAACGTATTAATAATCTGAAAAAGTGTTCTATTACAGAATAAGAAAAGATGTCTGAGCTCATTCTTTTAGCCACAGTTTAGTGAGATGTGGGGAGCCCTGGGTAACATATTTTTCTTATGATACCAAGTTGAGAATGAATCTGTATAAAAGTGTTTGTACCCTGAATTCACAAGGAATACTCAAATTGGAATGAGACTCAAGCCTACTTCTGAAACTTACTAGCTATATGACTTTGAGCAATTCATTTCATTGTTCTAGACAAGGGGGTCAGCAAATTTTTTCTGTAAAGGGCCAGATAACAAATATTTTAGGTTTGCTGGCCACAGATTTCTGTCCTACTACTCAACTCTGCCATCATAGCAAGAAAACAACCCAAAGACAAACTCTAAATAAGTGAACATGACTGTATTCCAATGAAACTTAATTTACAGACAGTGAATTTTTTAATTGTATGTATTTTTTCTCACAAATATTATTCTTTGATTTTTTTTTGTTCAGCCATTTTAAAATGTAAAAATTATTCTAAGCTCAAAGGCCATGCAAAAACCAGGTGTCAGCCAGATTTGACCCGTGACTGTAATTTGCTGACCTCTGGTCTGGACTGTAAGACCTTAGCTCTAAAGTCAGTTTTCCCAGGTGTAAATGGGAGACACATAACTCTCAAGGTTGTCAGAACAAATTGGAGCATCATTTTTTACTTTGCTTTTAAAATTTAAGGCATTATTGCTAAATCCACTAAATTAAGGAGACCTAATTGCATACATTTTCATCTAAATAGATGACAAAAGCAGCTAGAGTTAGAGCCAACCATCTTTTCAGTTGTCATTTAACTGATAGCCTTTGTTTTTCCATCTGTGTAAAACAGAATGGATGCCATTGACCTCAACATGGGAGGTTTGTAGATCAAGTGAGTAGAATGTCTGTCTGTGGGATTCTTGCCTTCAGAAAATGCCGGTTCTGGTAGTGATCCCTTACCTACTTACCTGTGCTTGTGGTGTGGATAAAGTGACATTTTACTATCAGAATTCCCTTCCACAGAGCATACACATTAAAAAAGAAATATTTAGAAAGTGCCTTGAACTAATGAGGATGATGCAATGAACTCTTAGTTCATGACTATCTTTAGGTCTTCTGTCCTTTCTATATCATACATAGGGAAATATGTATTATCGAATGTAGGATATAATGTATTCATTTTGAATGTATATTTGAGATAAATCAAAAGCTCAAGACATTGAAATTTATGGTGACAACCACAGCATACCAAATCAGACCTGGCATACACAATTGTGAGTATTTCAGGCAGGGATTATAAACCCATTTACCTACAGGGCCAGGCAGGTAAGACAAATGTCTTCAGCCACATATAAGACAATAGGAAATAGTGGGGCGTGGGCAAATAGCCCCTACCCTTCTTAAAAGCATTTACATTAAAACAAAACAAAACAGAACACAAATGAACAAACAAATACCAAGACATTGTGCTGGGCTAGTTCTTTCTCTTCAATTCTGCTGTCATCCATTGCCTGCGATATCATTCTATGAAAAAGGTGATATAATAAACATAATAAACTGTTGGTGAAGCTTATTTGTGACATGTAGGAAAATGGATTCAAGAGTTATTAGACCACACATCATGTGATTTTTCCATCCAAGAGCAGAAGGATTGGGTATTATTGGAATTGAGCACTAAGGGTCATTCTTTGTTAAACAAACAAAAACCAAATGTAAACCTTAGAGATGGAAAGGGTCAGACAATTAAAGGTCATCCTGCCACAGGTTCATGTTAATGAAAATGCAGTGAGTATCTGGCTTTAAAAATGACTTCTTTGGGAAGCTGGGATTAAGAACAGTTTTTTGTTTTGTTTTGTTTTGTTTTGTTTTACCGTAAAAGTCCTAATTTCATTAAGTGTGGGAAATTTTGTGGCCAGCCCTGCCTTTTGCTGTGAACTTTGTCCCAGTGTACTTGTTCTTTTATTTTAAAAAGAACTGGATTCTCCTCTTGTAGCAGAAAAGTTCTGTCATGTGTGGGAAATCTTAAGATTTTGTTATAAAACCAGGGAGAAATTTTAATAATTGTTTATTCTTTATAGTTTGCCTTTTCTTTTTTGGCTTTTGTCTAATTTTTTCAAATTATTAGACTCACACATTTTGAATCTCAAGCATTTGGCTTTCCAAGTCTTTTAAAATGTTTTCTTACATCTTTGAGAATAGTTCTGTCTTTGTAGTCCCTATACTTGATAATTGCCAAGTAAATATTGTTTTGACATAGGCCTACAACATTTATTAACACTTCTCTGTTGCATTAAAGCAAAAATTCATCACTTCAGTGTGATGTAGAAGAAAATGATTGAATTTTGGAATAAGCAAAGAGGAATGTAAGAGGAAATTAAAATTTGATTGGATTCATTCTTTTCCAGAAATGCAGTTAGATAGAAAGTATAATAGTTTCTTTGCTTTCACTGAACTAAATCCTAGAATACTCCCTTCACATTTCTGGGCCAGTTACTGCAATGACTGACTTTTCCACTAATGTTTAACAAGTTTACTGCTAAGATTTCAGCTTGCCATGAAAGTATTTGGAAGCACGCTAACATAATAATGACACTAAATTGTTAAATCCAATATTTACTTAAATTGGTTAGACGTATCACATGTTCAATTTAACTTTCTCTCTGAGAAAAGCTAATGACTAATGAAAAAGGAGAATTAAAACTATGTATATATTTCTGCAAATGTTTTTAGCATATTAGAGAATGGCTTGTATTACTTGTTAAATATTTTATTCCCTGCACTTCCAGTTATTTTTGAATCAGATGTATTACCTGATGATTTGCTAAATTTTTCATTAAGAAATAGGGTCACCAGCATGTTAATTACCTTGTTATATTTACACCAGATATTTTAAAGATCAGTGTGCACTGCTTCAGCAACCTAACTTGCTCCTAAGAAAATGAGATTTGGGCTTACAATGTGAGCTATAATCTGATTTTTAGTTTGTCTGAACCAGGTACTTAGCATAATTTGAAGCTTACTACTCAATTCCCTAGAGGAATGGCAGAAAATAGAAATGAACTTTGGGGGCATATAATAGCATAAAGGTTCAGCTGGGAATATGAATTTTTCCACTTTTAAATTCCTCAGAGGGCAATAACGCTCCCCTCTCCCCCTCCCCCCAATAAACCCTGGCTACTTAAAGAATTCTTGTTACTAAGATGTCACTAGCAGAGATCATTCTATTCACCTTTGGGCCACATCTCCTTCCCACTTCTTTGGAGGTAACCTAGACCTGAGTCAAGATCAGCTTCTTCTAAAGATGGCTTTGCAGGATAATATGACCCCTCGATGCTTTCTTCTTTAGTGGCTGGTCCTTGGATATTTAGAGGTGACAGGCTCAATTAATTATTAATAGCAGCTGCTGCTCTGCCTGTTACTTTATCTCCACTGTAAGTCTGCATTCACACTGAAGGCTAATCAGAGCATTAACTAGGGGAAATTGATCTGGAAGTTAACATTCTCCTGTCTGGGATGTGATCTCCTTTCTCTCTCCCTCCCTTCTTTCCATCTGTCTAACCCCCAGTATCCCATGAGAGGAAGACAATCTTTGGTAAAATAAAGAAATGGAAACTTGGTTAGCATAATAACACATCAAAATTGTGGAGATGATAGTCTGTTTTGCAGATGGTCCATTCTTAACAAAGGGAAAGATTTAAAGTTTTCTCCCATAAATACACAGTAAGAACATACTAATGCTCAGTCTTATGGTAGTGTCTCGGTCAATGGGCAGAAGCTTAAGACTAGAACTGGGACACCTAGTGGAGGCCAGAGGAATAGAAAAGAGCAAGTAGATCACGGGGCTTGGGGAGGTGTGAAAAAAGAGGGACCAGAAAGAAGGGATTTCTGAAGTAGATTCTGCAGGGGTTGAACATGCCATGGAAAAGGTAAAAAAGTCCTTTGAACTACTTTCTGGGGTAAGTGTGTATTCATGATCAGTGAGTTGTAAATTGGTTTCCTTTCTGATATTGAACTGCACCTATGCATTTTTGCAGCCACTGCAGGTAAAACTGAGGGTATACACACATACAGGGAGATTCTAGCTCTGGACAAAAACAGAGCCTACTGGTAGGACCCCTGTATTTTGGGTAGTGGACCTCTGGAGTCAATATCATCAAATTATCGTATATGAGTTGAAAACTCAATTATTTCCCTTTTTTATATTCAAAAAATCAGGTTTGGAAACTCTATCTTGTAGATAGTCAGGATCCATAAGCAGATTAGGTGCTAGTTAAAGAGTGTAGAAGACCCAGTCTGGTTTGCAAGAAGCAATTTTCCTTCTGGAGATTGTCCATCTGTCTGGGAGCAAAACCGTCGCTAAACCAATGTGCCTTAAAATGTAGTTCCTGGAATACGTTCATCAGGAATACCACATGTTTGTTAAAATGCATATTCCTGGGCCCTGAACCAGAGGCCACGAATATGCATTCTTCCTGATTACTCATGCTCAGTATATTTGAGAATCTTTGCTGAAATAGTGCTGATCAGGTTTATACCACATTCACCCACTTTATCTCTTCCATTTCCCACCTCTCATTACAATCAGCCTTACATTTAAGGAGACCCGTGTGTGTCTATGAACTCCTGGATGATAAAAATTGTGGTTCTCATGTTTGCCTTGATATTTCTAATATCTATTATTGTGCCTGGAAGACAGAAGAGTTTTGATGAGTATTTGTTGAACTGGTTGAATTACATCCAGGAGTAGCAATACAGTCATGCTTATGAGAGAAATAGAGCTGTTTGCCTGAGACATGCTGTACCAGAACAGTAAGAAATAAGTACCAAAGAATTCCTCACAGTTAGTGCCTACTTGCTCCCTTTGAGCGGGAAATATTCAATTTAGGGGGATGGGTGGGAAAGGAATATGATATGATTCCTTCTATTCCATTAATTACAGGGTAGCTTTCATTGCCCATTCTCCATGTTTCCTGCCAGTATTTTGTGCTGTCCACGGCTTGCTAGCACAATCACAACAGAGAGTGTATTTTGCTTTGGTCTTAGTCTTGCTCCTAAGGGAAAAAACCAGTGTTGTGTGTTTTCCCAGAGAGATGCTGTACAAGGACACTTTTCCCAAAGGACTCCAGCTCTGATTCATCCATTCTTTATTATATTTTTATTGCTTTAGTTTTATTTACTTTCTATCCTTGCTAATGTTAATAAAATGCATGCCATAAAGAAATAAACTCCTGAGGACATGAAGGGACAGACCTCATGGCTATTTCCTCTGCCGGCAAAGATTCTGCTCTTTAGCATCCTAACATTCACCAGTTTGAAGCTGGCCCTCCACGACAGCTTTCTGTTCACAACAGACGTGCACACTACCTCTTCCTTGCAGTGTAACAAACCTCTGTCTGTTAAGAGGATGATGCTAAATTCTCGCACTATCTGTCTAGTTTTGTGTTCCTCTCTCCACAGCTGTTATCAGGAATGTCTAAAAACATAGTATTCTACAGCCGTGTTGCTTATGTGACGGCTGCTGTCTAAAGGGGAAACATTCAGTGTTTGCTTCTGAACACTTCCTTTGTTTTGTTTCTTTCCAATACAAACATCATAGTATACATTCAAACCCATGAGTGAACTTGAACTTTGCCAGTGAGGAGACTACCTGGGTTCTGGACTTTATACCTTGATGGCACTTAATAAACTTTTATTACTTTCTTATTGGGAATCTTTACAAATCCTCATAGAGACTGCAGGAGTGACGCTCCTTGGGGCTTCTTGTAAGCATTCTGGAAGGTCCTCAACCTCTTGGGAAGGATAGAGTCTCCACTCGGCTTCCAGCTGCTGAATCTTCCTTTCCTTTTCCTCTAAAATTTCTTCCAGCTGAGTGATCTTCTCAGTCTGAAGGGAAACCTGGGTCGACAACTCCATAATCAGGCTAATTTTTCTATCACCTTCTTCCACAGGTGGGAGACCTCCACAGAACTCTTCGGTCGAGTTGCCTTCTAAAGCAAATAAGAAAAAGAGAGTCTGAGCAGTTTTCATCGGATTTCCCAGAACTCGAAGAGAGGAAAAACGCAAAAGCTTCATTTCTCACGTTCTTAAAAGAGAGCACAGATGTTACATCATCTGGTTAGATACCCTGAGAATAAAATCTGGACCCAGTGAGGGGAAAGATTCTGGGTGCTCGTGAAAAAGGAACTTGGAAGTCTCTTGGGAGTAAGGAGAATCAGCCCTTGCCAACTCTTTTGTATACACATTTAACTTCCAATTAACCATGGGAATGAGCTGTCCTTGAAAATCCAATCTACAAACAACAGCCATCCCAAGTTTCATTCTATTCTTTCCCTAAGAATCTTTCACAAGAGCTACAATCAAGTAGAATTATGCTTCAGTTTGAATTTTAATTAGACTGAAAAAAAAATAGGTTGCCTTTGCCCTTTCTGGGGAAAGTGATAATGAGAAAAAACTAGTTTCTTAACCCAAGTCAGCTTTAGAGTTGGCAGGGGTGTAATTTGAGCTGATCTGGGAAAACTCTATTAGCGTGGTATTGTCCATAGAGATTCATTTCTTTTAGGCCCAAAGGCTTTTCAGCATTTCTTAATAAAATCACAAATACCTCCTGGACATGAAAACAATATCAATTTCTATCAGCTAACCCCTCAAATAAGGATAAAGGCCTGGAGAAGGAGGGAGAGAGAGGCTCGATAAAAGATAATGACTGGCAGCAGGGAGTCCTCGAAAACAAACCTCATTAGCCCATCGAAAAGTTGAGCTCCTTAAAGTAAAGCCCATCTTACTAGCCTTTAGCAGTGCCATCCTCCCTGCCACTCTTGAAATTTCCATCATTACATTTCTTGAAGCTATGTAAAAGGCAGACTTATGTATAAATAGTAAGGGATGTCAAGGACTTAAGTATTGTTTCAGGAATAATGGCACTAATAATGTAAGAATGAACCTGACGGATGGTCTCTACAGTTGATTGCTATAATCGAAGGTCCAGCACATATGCAATTCCCCACGAAAACAAATCCCACAGCTGCACCTGAGAGAAACATTACTGTCAGTCCTGGATACAAGTGCCTGCTAGTATTGGATACCTGCACACCTGCTAAAGATGGGGCAGCTTTGCTGTGGTAGTGCATGCACACAGGAATTACCCATTTAACAGCAAATAAAAATAATTGGCAGTCATCATTTTCCCAAGAGATCATAGAGTAAAAGCTTGAGCACCATATTGTACAGTGGGCAGGATGTTTTTGGCTTTACAAAAGTGATCAGAGGAGAGATCAGGCTATTCTCTGCTCTTAGAAATTATTATAAGCAATTTATTAAATTGTAAGAATCCACAGGGAAATTTTTGTTTTGAATTTTTGTTACAGTATTTAAAATTCTAATAATACTATTTAAGGAGATGTTGGTTTGAGTAGCTTTTATAGGTTAAATAAGAGCAATGAAAAAAATCTCAAATTTCAAAGGAACATTTAGTTCATCGTCTTTGCAATAGGCCTGTGCTTTCCAGCCCAGGAGAGAGTCCCTGTGGCAGGAGGCCTTCCTCACCTGCTGATGTGCCAGGGTCTCGCCTTTCCTTTACCATGGCCAGAGCTGTACTGTGCAATACAGTAGCCACAGGCCACATGTGAACATTAAGCAACTGAACGTGGCTAGTGTAAACTGAGATTGCTGTAAATTTAAAAAATGTGAAAATCTCATTAAACTTTTTACATTGCTTGTGTATTAAAATGATGATATTTTGGATATTTTGGATATGTTGTGTTAATAAAATATATTTTGAAATTATTTTCATTCATTTATTTTTACATTTTTAAAAATGTAGCTAGTTGAGAATTTCGAGGTGGCGATGGGAAGACACAGAGGGGGAAAGGAGATGCAGGCAGGGCGGGAAGTGCAGGGTCTTGGTGAGGCACAGGGATGGAGGGGTGCATCAGGAGCCTCTGTCCTCAGATGTGCCTTTCTGCCATCTCCTTTCTCTTTGACCTCTCCTTCTACCTGTTCTCTCCCCAGTCTTTCCTCTGCTTTCAGAAGAAGTTATTTTGAACTGATTTGTAAAATGAAGGCGTTTCATGTCACTTCAGTTCAAGCTGATCAAAAAGTTTTCTTTTTTTAAGACAATGAAGTATAGGTAGAATACTTTGTTCACCTAGTGCTAAGCAGCAAGGTGACATTACACAGGCAATCACGGTCAGTAGGTCTACTCCCTTTGTCTGGAAGAGAGCACTAGAGGAGGAAGGTAGAAATAAAATGAGAGAAGGAGTAGCAGGTGTCTTAGTCTGCTCAAGCTGCTATAACAAAATACCACTGACTAGGTGGCTTAAACAGCAGAAATTTATTTCTTATAATTCTGGAAGCTGGAAGTCCCAGCTCAGGGTGTCAGGATGTCAGGTGGTAGTGAGGACTGTCTTACTGGCTGGATGCCTTCTTGCTGCATCCTCACATGGCAAAGAGAGAGAGAGACCAAAAGCTCTCTCTTGTCTCTTCTTATAAGGGCACTAACTCCATCATGAAGGCCCCGCTCTCATGATCTTGTCTAACGCTAATTACTTCCCATAGGGCCCATCTCTAAAATCAGCACATTAAGGATTAGGGTTTCAACATATGAATTTTTGTGGCACATGATTCAGTCCAGCACACATAATTGTCCAGAAGACAATTGGAAAAGGAGTAGAGAAGGAACACGAAGCTGCAAAAAGGAGAGATGGCTTGAGGGCTTTGATTCCCACCATATTGTTTTTATGTGTTCAGTGAAAATGCTGATAGGGAAACAGGCTAAAGGGTATGTACACCAAAAAAGGAAATTTCCCATACAAGTATATTTTACTATTAAACGATTTCTCTATACAAATAACACAAATATTTTTGTTCCTTTTCTAAACACGTTACAACCAACAAAAGTGTTTAAAACTCTTCAACAAAGTGGAGGACTCTAAGAGTTTCACATCCTATTTGTATTGGAAAGTGCCCAAGGCCACCCCAGGGAGTTTTCTGGACTCTACCACTAACCATCCTACTTCTCTCTCCTTGTGCAGGCCCCCTCAACTGTAATAGGAAGGGACATGTGTCCCTGTGATCCTGACAGCTCTGTCCCAAACCTCAAATACCCATGGTCTTTCCTAAGCTTTTGCTGGCAGCTCAGATAGTTGTGCCACGGCTGTGGCTGCCTGAAGCCTGGAGGTGCTGTTATCTGACCAGGTAATCTCAGCCTTAACCCCACACCCAGAGACTCTGGGTGACCCAGAGATTGCAACAAGAAAGGCTCTTTTATGTGTGTGAGAGGGGGACAAACCTGATTAACCACCGTCGGTATGAACTCATCACTCTCACCACTACTGCGGAGCTTTTCATGAGCACACACCATCTGTCATCATTTCCCCTCCTTCTGCCTTTGCTTAAGATAGAAGTGAAGCAGGAGTGAGAACAAGGGTTTAGGGGCAAAAAGGTGACAGGAGAGGGTTGGTGGAAGTCAGGCAGGTTTCGAAAGGTTTGGAAAGAGGAGAGACAGTAGGAGCTTCTGCCTGAGACTGGGACAGGCCCTGCTCACTTGTCTATCTCAGCCTTGAAAGACCGAAGGTCCAGAAGAAATTGTGACATTTGCCTTTGGCCATTTCTAGCTTCCCATTCTTCATACCCTCAAAATCTTCATGCTCTTCGCAAAGTGCCACGTGAGAGTTACGTCAAAAATGACTAATAATAAGTAAACAGGTAACAGCAGAGGTAATTGTGGTTGAAGTTTAGAGACTGACAGTTGGAATGCATTTTGGGGGCATCCTGGTCTCGCCTGCCGCCCAGTACAGGAGTTATTTCTGAAACAGCTCTACGATGATTTTCTAAGTGAGTGGCTCTCAGACACTGGTGTCCCTCAAGCTCTTCATAGGTTGGCTTTTAAATTGTAATCAATAAGTAAAATCTGCAATGTTATCGCTGCAGCTGCACACTGTTATAGAGAGATTTGATGGATGGAAAACTGTCATAGACAGACTGGGAGGACAGTGGGCACAATTTGTTGCTAATTAAAGAAGGTGTGGTGTCGTAATAGTTCAAAAGACCTACAACACGTGGAAACATTGCTTCATGACTCCAGGAAGTTAATAGTTTTCTGTAAACAGTGATACAGGGCTGAAAGGTGACCCAGTGAATGGCAGAAAGGCTTTTTTAAAAGATTTTCTAAAGAGGTACGTTCCCCGTTAGATCCTTTTACTGGTGCCACCAAAAAGTGTGTGTTAAACAGAGAAATGCTAAGAACCACTGATCTAGTTTCCGATTCAAATACGTCTAGCGGTTGTTCCCGGCCAGATCATAAGGGTCCTTCATAGTCATCTTTTTGTCCATTCATTCACCAGTAATTAATGACTGGGACCCTGCACATAGAGAATGGATATGATGTGATGCTGGCTCCTGCAGCGGCAGCCCCGAAGTGGGGCAGGGAAGAGGCAGCACTGAGTTAGGCCCTAAAGGACATTCATGATTAGCCTAAACAGAGACCTCTTCTAGGTACTCACTCGTGGAAGTTTACTTTTCTCTATGCCTTTCGGGCTGAGGAGGAGGCTGCTAAGTTTCTCCTCAATAAGAAAGACTCTTACCGGTGAGGTGATTAAATACCTCATTCCACCAAAGCCACCCAGGATTCCTGTTTGGCCTAAAAGACTTTGTCAGCTTCCTCCTCTGTACAAATGCCCAGCACTCTGACTCACTTCATGCTGCTTTTGAAAGCTGTGTATATTTGTCAGCAACCACCAGGGAGTCCAGTTTCATCTCTTGCCATACTTGGACTTGCAAATTGGCACATCTTCATAAATACATCCTTCCCACGTCAATAAAAAAACAAAACAACGACAACAACCACCTTCCTAGCTTTCTATCCTTCTGTAGCCTTTTATGATGAGCATTTGAGAATGGCAATTCTCTGAAATAAATGATTGATTTATTGCTTTGTATTCTTTTAGTACAAATGTTTTACCTCTTAAAAATCAGATTAGTCATATCTTGAAGTTTTCTCCATCCTCCCTCTTCGATGTTGTTATTTGTACAAAGAAAGCAGTCTCTATAGCACTAATGACTGACTTCAAAGGTGTTTCAATATCCTTCCACTAATGCTGTGAACACTTAGAACACATCTGAAGTTGACATGTGTTAATTGATTTGGGAAAAACAAGCAGCATTATAAGAATAGATTTGAATAGCAAACAGGTTTGGTCACTTAAAAAAATTAAAATATGGTATGATATTTGCTAGGAATTTTTGATATAATGGAAATCAGTCTTATAATAGGATTATGTTTTAGAGGAAATATTTGAGGTGCAATGGCAGACTGGAGAGAATATGTTTTCACCTAACAGCAGGCCAAAACCTAAGAGTTTACAAAGATTTGTTTTGGTAAGCGCCTTAAAGGGGAACAGATACTCAGTTGAAACCCTGACGGAAGGGCTGGAGCCCTGATGACATGGGGTGGTGTTCCTGAGAACAGTGGATCAGAGTGCCTGTAGAACACCTGGTGAAAAGAAAAACAGAAAAAAACAAGGGGCAAGAGAGACCAAATAGGAAGTAGCTGTTGCTTAGTGTTCATCTGGGCCCTAAGCAGATGCAGTGCCAGTATGTCTTAGTCTTCTCAGGCTGGTGTAGTAAAATACCATAGACTGGATAATTTATAAACAACATAAATTTATTTCTCATAGTTCTGGAGGCTGGGAAGTCCCAAGATTAAGGTGCCGGCACGTTCAGTGTCCGGTGAGGCCTTCCAGCTGCATCCTTACATGGCAGAAAAGCCAACGCAACGGGCTCCCTCAAGCTTCTTTCATAGGGGCACTAATCCCACGCCTGAAGGCTCTGCTAGTGATGTTGGCTCCTACAGCCTAGTCATGACCTCGTCACCTCCAAAAGGCTTCACCTTTTAATAGCAACACACTGGGGATTAGATTTCAACATAAGAATTTTGGACAGCCACAAACTTTCAGACCCTAGCACTGCACCAGTTTCTAGAACCAGAGTGAGGGGTCTGGCTGATGAAGACACTTTGAGGACTTGTTTAGTGTTTAGGGACCATGCAGAATGAAAAGCATGCATCTCTAACCACTAGTGCTAGCATCACTCGGGTGGCAGTTAGATACTGTCACCGTGAGAGGTGTGTGGGAGCTAAGCAGACCAAGGGACCTGCAGATTCTTCGCTCCCTGCTTAAGCTCACTCTGAGGCATATACTCACTCCAATGCCCAAGCTTATCATTTATTTAAATGGTAATTTTCTCTCGCCCAGGACACAGAGTCGAAGTATTGTAATAGCTTCTTATCTGGTCACCCTGCTTCTGCTACTTTAGTCTGGTTTCAACTCTGCATGGAGAGGTCCCATTAAAATTTAAGTTAGGTCTTGACACTGTTGCTTAAAATCCTCCAATGACTTTTCATCTCATGCAGAGGAAAAACCCAAGTGCTTACACTGACCTTCAAGGCCCTATGTGATCTGGGCCTCCCCATACCTTGCTGACACATCTCCTATTCCTCCTTTTCCTTCTCTCCAGAGTCAATGTAGCATTTACTCTGCTACATTTCCACAATCCTCATGGCTATTTTAACAGACCGGGCATGTTCCTACCCCAGAGCCTTTGCATTTGCTATTTCCTCTGCCTGGACAATTGTACTTCACAAAGGCAGAACTTTTTGATTGTTTTGTTCACCACTGTATCCCCTGTGCCCAAAATAGTGCTTGGAATAGAGCAGGTATTCATTTGTAAAGTGAATACATGAACGAAAGTTAAGTGCATATAGGATGCAAAATCACTGTAGAAAGGGCCTGTTTCAATTGTTGTATCATTAAGATGGACCCTAGATTTCCTCCCTAGACATATATTTTTTTCAAATGATGCTTTTCACTACTGCATTTAAAAAATAATAACAAACTATTGTCATTGCACAATAGTGCATGTAATGTCTCTGAGTTTTCAATTTTTTTTTTTGATAGAAAATGGAAAAGTTAGAATAGTTGACACCCCCAGACCTCTTCCAGATCTGGGATTTAGATTCTATTAGCTATAAAAATGGTTCCCCAAACCTGGCACCTAGGAAGCTTTGTCAATATGGAGAATCCAAAACTTCATCTCTGAAATTCTGCTTGAGTGGATCTAGAAGGGAGCCTGGGAATCTATATTTTTACAAAGCTTCACAAGTAATTCTGATGATCAGCCAGGTTTTCACAACTGAATTTCTGCTGACCTACAAGAGGCACGGTGAACCAAGCTTTTGGCTAAATCCCAAAAGGTAGGCCAGAAATCTCCAGGCTAGCCTCTTCTTGACAAGGCTGCAATATGTGCAGCTGGAGGATGGAGCGATCACATCTATTCTATTTGTTGTACTGGCTACTTGACAAGGCTCTGCCTTTAAATGTTACTGGCTGACTGAATACATCCATGGTCCTCAAACCCCCCCTTAGCCCCCATTTAATTAGCTTACATCCCAGCAACATCTTGCCCGTTCTAACTTGGCTTAATTATCTCCAGAACATCCAGAGAAAATGATGAGTGTTTGGGGGTTTGTTTTTGTTTTGCTTCTGTTTCTGTTTCAGTGGATGAATAGATCCATTTCCTTACAACCTAGTCTGCAGAGGAGTCTCTCTTTTCCTTCCCATGAGGAGTTGGTGGGAAAGAGAGGGTGAGCCAGAGGTAGGAGAAGAGAGAGATCACACGTTGGGGTGGAAGCACAGTGACTCCCCAGCTTCCAGAGAAGTTTACCAGCTACATCACCAACACCTAGGGAGGAAGTGAATCCCCTTCTGAGGATCTGAATCCAGAGATTTATTCTTGGAGCTTGCTGCAGTCAGCACACATGTCCAAGAAGACTGATAAACACATTATCACAGAAAGATTCATGGATGTACATCTCTGCCAGCATGGAAAAGGGTGGTAGGGTGTTGGTGGTTTGTGTGGGAAAGCAAGTGATGATGTCTCAAAGACGATGCCGCAAAACTAACATAGGCTGGTACGTGGTGGCCAGACATTGCCTGGTGGGCAGAGTGCAGTGCTGTGTCCCATCTTCTGTCTACTTTCCTATAGGGCAAAGTGTTTTACTAGGAGGACAGGACAACATAGGCTAACTTGCCTTCTCACACCCTTTCTGGGGCGGGGTTCCTTCTCACCTACTTCAGGGTTTCTGGGTCTCCTCTAGTGGATAGATTTTTTCATTACTCAGATGTTCATTCGTTCTTTCTTCTCTATTCGTTTCCTGTTGCTGCTGTGACAAATTATCACAAGATTAGTAGGTTAAAATTGGATTTCAATTAAGAGCAACCGAGAGTTTCCAGACATGCAGAGTGGTCTAGATTCCAGATCCTTCTGCCTTCTCTGGAATCTTAAGCCATTGTTATTCTCTTTTCCTTGTAAATGTTAATCTTCCTGCTGGCTCCAAGCTATGAGTAAGCATGGAGCAAACAAGCCATGAGCAAACATTGAGTTAACATGCTCAATTGCAACCATCTTTAAAAGGATATAAAACCCTTTCATTTCTTAATAACTCTTCAGCTATTGCTCTCTCACTCTTCTCCCCTTCACAGTCAAATCTCTTGGATGAGTTGTCTATACTCTCTGACGCCCCTTCTTCACACAGTAGCCCCTCTTACTCATCAGGGAGATGTTCCAAGACTCCCAGCAGATACCTGAAACCACCGATAATACCAAACCCTATACATGCTATGTTTTTTCCTGCACACACATACCTATGATAAAGTATAATTTATAAGTTAAGCACAGTAAGAGATTAACAACAATAACCAATAATAAAATAGGACAATTATAACACTATACTATAATAAAAGCTATGTGAATGTGGTCTCTCAAAATATCCTACTGTACTGTATTAATCTATTTTCAGACCACAGTTGACTTCGGGTAACTGAAGCCTCAGAAAGCAAAACTGTGGATAAAGGAGGACTACGGAACTCTTCTCATGTCTAGCTTTTGTTTTCAACTGCCTGACTAAACTTGGCCTTGCAGAGGTTACCAACGTCACTAAATCCAATGAACCTGCTTCAAGTTCATCTTGATCTCTAAACATTTGCCCCTGTCGGCAGTCCCCCTTAGAATACTCCTCCCTTGACTTCTGTAACATGACATTGTTTTCCTCCAGTCTTCCAGACTATTCTTTGGTCTTATTTTGTGGGCTTCTCCTCAGAGCAATTACTGCATGGAGATCCTTACACTCTGGTCTTCAACGTTCTTCTTTCTCTCTACTGGTAATATCATTAACCCCTGCGGCCTTCATTGCAATCCATTGGTGTGAATGAGACTCAAATTTACAGCTCTAGGTCAGACCTGAGCTCTGGACTCTGGACCCCTACATGAAGATATCTCATAAGCACCTCAGATATAATATGTCCAAAATGGAACTCATTATCCAGCCTCTGAAATTGATCTCCTACCGATATTCCCCAGCTGAGTAAATGTCAGAAACGTGAGAGTCACTTTAGATTTCTCCTTTATCCCCATGATCTTCTATCCATCTTGTCACAAGGTCCTGTTGATTCAAACTTCTAAATGTCTTTTAACTTGGTCTAATTGTCTCCATCTCCATTAGGTCATGCAATACACTCCCGGCATCTTCCTTCACTTCCGCATCCTTACAATTCTCATTCAAAAATTATATTCTCAATCTCTATGGGGTACTATTTTGTCTAGGATTTGTCCAAACTATATCTTTCCTTCTTGGTTTTAGTCACTTTGTGGAAATATAATAGCCATAAGGAAGTAACTACTGGGGTCACTTCTCAGATGGTACAAATGGGCTTTGAAGCGGCACAACTAAGCACTTGGACGTTTATAGTTGGAATTTACAGGTTTCAGTTCAGAAGAGACCAAGAGAAAAGTAGGTTTTAGGGAAGGAGCCATGAAAGTGGTTTAAGCACATGAGAAGCAACTGGAGAGTTGCAGTGGGTAAAAAAAAGTCAAAGTGAGAGGGCCCCTTGCACACGAGAGGTATAGCTCTCAGAAACAAATCCTCCAATACAAGCAATCATATCTCATTTATTTTTTTATCAATTCTTTCTTTCATTTCTATTTTGTGCAACTTGCTATTAGCTTAAATTTCACAGCAATAAGACAATAGTAAGAAATTGACTCAGGGAGGGGCTGAGGGCCAGGGATGTTTCTGCCAAGTTAGAATGGCAGCATAAAAGTGCCCTGTTCTTGAGGACATCTTGGGGAACATGGTTCTTTGGATTTCTTCTCCTGTGGCATGCCATTCTAATTTTATCAGCTTGATGTTATTTTTTTGCAATTTCAAGTTGTAATTTCATCTTGAAATTACAAAAGATAACTCAAAAGTGATGGAGAAATTCCCCAAGAGGGGACTCAAATAAGCTTTTCTTACTTTAGGAAATCTTTTGAGATTCAGTTCAAATGTTAATTTACATAGATTTTTTCCCATTAGTTACCTACTTTATCAGGTAAATTATATTCCTCGAGAGCATTATCAAAGCTAATGGTAACAGGGTTATTTTCAGGTTGGGCTCAAATCTGAGGCACTTCAGTGAAATACAAAAAATGATCTAGGGAACTGATGGAATACTCAGCAAAATGCGTCTGCACTAATACTGGGAAGTTTTGTTGTACATGTTTGGGATGTATTGTATATAAATAATATAAAAATTATATATATATATAATTTTTAGAGATTTAGAGATGTCAAAGAACTTCCATGACTATGATTTCATTTTTTTTTTCTATAGCCCCCTGCTCCATACTTGTAAGACAGGAAGAAAGAGAGGGAGAAGGGAGAAGTTAGTCTTAACCAATCATGGTGATTTTATGTTAATAAATGTTAATAAACATTTACAGAGCACCTGCTGTATGTCATTTTACCAAGCACTTGTTCAGGCAATCACGCCAAAGCAGAGTAAATATTTGCATCTTATTGCTATTGTTATGACTGATACCACCAGAATATTTATATAGATAGGAGCAGATCTGAAATGTGCAGGTAACTCTTCAACCGCATCATCTCACCCTGCCTCTACCGTCAGGTATCCACGTAAGCCCATGGACGCCTCATCCCATCAGCATCTCCTGCTGATCTGGGGTCACGATATACCCATGGGGGTCATATGCTGGGCACTTCTCAATTGTTTATGGAATATTCTTGGCTTTAAAAGCTAAAACAACAGGCCAGGTGTCTCATTCTTTTTTGTTTCTCTCTATTATTGAATTCTGATCTAGCAAATGCTAAGAATCTTAGGAATTGGCAGCAGGGTTACCACTAAGGCTTGTGGGCATTTGTTCTGGCTACTTTCCAGGATGACCCTCCCAGTGTCTTCCGGTTCTAACCACCTGGATAAACAAAGGCTTAGGGCACACATTCATTTTCAGCAGGCCAATTTCTCATTTGGTCTCTGGCTTAAAATATAGGAATTATTTAAGTTTAATCTGCTTTATGTATCACCTCAATTCTTCAAACTACTTAACTCAAACCTTCCAATGACAAAGTGTGCCTGAAATTGCGAAAGTATCTGTTTCTTTTTAGGACACAGATTGGCTTTAATCAATCAAGGAAGGTGATTTTTTACTTGGGATTAGCCTCAAAGAATCAATATTGTTTGTGAATATATCAGTCAGGGTGATTCAGCTCCAAATAACAGCACATGTGACTATCAGCAACTTATACAATGGGAAGTTTATTACTGCGTGTAAGGCGAAGGCTGGGGAATTCCAGGGTTAGCTCATTTTGTGGCTCGAGGAAGCCAGGTTGGCTACTCTGGGATTTCTTGCTTCTCCCCTCTGTTTGCAGGGTACTTGCATTCTTCACAAGGCATTGTCTAAAAGTTGGAAAGGAAAGTCCTGTGTTACCTCCCATTTTAAAAAGTTAGGAAACCTTCCATGATGCTTGCAACAGAATTTATCTCATATATATATATTTTTTTGTCCATGGTTATATCATATTCCTAAAGAGGCCCTTGACAAGGAAAAAAAAAAATCACCATGATTGGTTAAGACTAACGAAAATTAGCATTCTGGGACAGATGGGAAGGACCCCTGAAATACATTATTTGGCTAAATTATGAATGAAATTGAGGTTTTATTGACAAGGAAGAATAGTATCTTTTGTGTAGGTGACGAATAGTGTCTGCCACAGTCAACAAAACTGTTTTTATACCAAATGCCAGTAATAGTGAATCATTCAGTACTATTTTTGTTCGAACAATCAGAAAGCCCCACTCTAATGGGCTTAAATAATAAAGAGAATGTATTGGCTTCAGAGATAGTGTTAGCTTCAGGCAATACTTGAACTAGTGGCTTCAATAATGTAACTGAAGATTTGGCTTCTTTTGGTCTCTCTGCTTTTTCTTTACAGTGTCAGCTTTTTCCTAAACCTGGTGCTATTCTGGTAGTCAGACGGCTGCCACTGTCTTTTAGGGATAATCCTTCTTTCTGTCTGGTGTCAAACAGAGTCTCTACCTGTATTTACTATAGAAAAATAGGCAGCTTATCTTTCCCATAAGCTTCAACAAATACCTCTCACATCCCATTGGCTCATTTAGATTACAAATTCATCTCTGAATCAGTGAGTGGGCTACACAATTAGTCCTTAAGCTTACAATATTGTAATGCATTTAAACAATGCAATTTATAACAGTGATTTACTGACAGAAATGAAAGAAAATCAGAAAGACAATAGAATGAATGAATGAATAAATATATAAATAAATAATGCATAAAGGCCCCTCCCAATTATTATGAGTTTCATATTGTAGTCATTTTCTTAGTAAGAGTTTCAATAAACTGAATAATTGTTGTCTAGAAGATAGGTTAAAATAAAGCAAATCATAAAAATCAAATTTATGGGAAACATCTAGTGAAAGTCACACCTATATCAGAATTCTAGCAAAATAAGAAGCTAGTTGTTTCAGACACGATTTATTGATTTTGACAAAGACTAAAAAGTTATTCACTGTGACATGTTGATATTGGGGAAAGTTAATTAATTGGCTAAAGAACTAATACAGAATCCAATTAGTTTAGGTCCAAATTTGGCTTTGATATTTATCATTTGAACAGATTTTTAACATCAAAATAAATAAGAAGAAATATTTTTAGTAGTATGTACTTTTTAGTGCACAATGATGTTTAATGCCAGAAATGTCAGCATTTCTGGCATGGTTCCCATATATATCACAAAGTAAAAAAAATTATTTTTATATTCTAAAATATACCCTTGGACAAATTAATAGTGTCCACGAGCCAGGGAGTGAATTACACGACCCAGTATGGGGAGGGAAGGCAGCTCCCAAGAGCAGCAAGGGGAGGGTCCAGGGCCTACACTCACGTGTGTGGCTACTGCAATAATTTCCTAAAACCCTGGACAAATTAGACCCTCTGTGTGCCAGCCCCTTCATTTGCAAAATAAAAATGTTAATCTATATAATTAACGAAAATTTTTCCCAGCTCTACAGTTCTATAAGTTAGGGACTTTGGACTTTTGAGCATGTACTCTAAACTGTTTTGATACTTAACATAATGCATTGTGTTGTTAATGTACATGTTGACATTTAAGCTCCTTATGCCCGGTATATCAGACCATACTGCATCTATGTTGCCCAGCAGTGGGCACATGGTAAGTGCTAGATTCTTGTTGAGTTAAGTTGAAGGCAATTATGGTAATTATGACTCTGTCTTCTTCAATAGGTGATGGGTTAGAATTAATAGCTTATTTAGTATCTCTTTATTGTCACTAATGACTCCAAAACTACTTGTCAGTCCTTTCTTAAAGAGAAAAAAGGCCAAAAGTACCAAAGGTGGGCAGAAATAAATTGGTTAATACCTCTTTAGCTCCCTGGAAATTATGAGTCCTATTGATGATAAATCACAAAATTATATATTTGCATATGAGCATGAGTCTTTCAAATGGGGAAAATATGGATGTTGGCAAATAAGAGTTTTAATTAAAACTGAAAAAAAATTTAACTTCTAAAACTCGTTCTGCATTAACACTGGTATAAGAACTGGTTCTGCATAACACCAGTATAAGAATATTTATGTGATCCAAGAACTACCAGAGAGGGAGTATGATGGTAACCAAGTAACCAAGGGTGAGTGGCTGCTAGCCAATGGGGAATCCTTTATCTGGTCTCACCTCACCTGAAAGTTGCACTGTCTGTCAAAATAGTCCATCTAGTCACTGCAGTACAGAATAGAAGGAGGGACAGAGGGACAGGGAAAGAGAGAGGGGGGAGAGAGAGAGAGAGTGATAGCTAGTGAGGCAGCATAGTAGAGGGAAGAGCTACAGGAATGAGCACTCATTGGGCAATTTTGCAGAGGATGCTTTGGGAAAGGGTGACTCTCTAAAGTCACTCTCGGCACTGTCCTATGGAGTAGGAAAGTAGAATCTGCTGTGGAACCTCTGTGAGAAAGACTTTGTGCTCTGAGGGAAGACTTTGAACCACAGTAGATAGAGTTACTGGGAATATGCTGTGAGTATAGAAGCCCTGAGGGAAGAGAGTGACTCTACCATACACAGTCTGAAACTGGGACAGGGCAGGACACAGGAGAGAACCATGGCAGTGATGCAGAATATGCATCAGGAAGGAGTTTGTTCTTGTCCACAAATTGGTTAATGAATAAATATTGGACATTAATACTAGAATTACATGTTTTGCTCAAAGTAACTTTAAAAAATTGTATAGAGTTTGTCCTGTAGTATGATTTCAGGCATCCTCAATTCTTTCATCTTTACAAAGTTCTGAGTCTAAGAACCCTTCAGATATTGTTAGAGATAGGCATGGGAACCAGCTGGAAGCACCTGACTCTGGCTGTCAAGTATCTGGAGTGGTAAAACTGGATGGTCAGCATCGTTTTCCAAGTGCTTCTGGAATAAGGCCTGATCTGATCTGGATGTGTTATGCATTATATGCACACAGGTACATTTTATATACACATATATAAGCATAACCAGAGGTCAGGAAGGACCAGCTAAAATAAAACATTTGACCAAATGCAAAACTGTAAATTATACCCTTCCCATCAATGTTACACTTTTATATAAAAACAAACTAACATAAAAGTTTGATTTCATAAAAAATTTTTAATGGATTAACATCAACCAACAGAAAAGTATAAATAAATGGAATAATACAAGTCACAATTTTTGAATGAGACTCATTCATTTTGAGTTTGTTTATTTATTTTTGACATTTGGACTCATTGATTCATCCTATAGAGTGTATATTATACAGAAGCCTCTAAGTTAGGTCTTGGGGATAAAACAATGACCAAAAACAGTCTCTATCCTCAAGGAAAAATACAAATGCTCAATTCTTACATTATTCAGAAGACAATTGTTCCTGTCAATAATCTGTTAATTGACTCAGTTTCAAGATAAAAAATTGCAGATGTCCTCAAATAAAAAAGGACACTCCATGACAAAAGCAAGCATCTTGAAGGTACAGGCATATCTCGTTTTATTGTGTGTCATTTTATTGTGCTTCTCAGATATTGTGTTTTTTACAAATTGAAGGTTTGTGGCAACTCTCCTTGGAGCAAAATCTGTCAGTGTCATTTTTCCAACAATATGTGCTCACTTCATATCTCTGTGTCACATTTTGGTAATTCTTGCAATATTTAAACTTTTTCATTATTATCATATCTGTTATGATGATCTTTGATCAGTGATCTTTGATGTTACTATTATAATTGATCTGGGGTGTCACATGCCCATATAAGAGAGCAAACTTAATCGATAGGTGGTGTGTGTGTTCTTACTGCTCTATTGACTTGTTTCTCTCCCTTTCCTCAGGCTGCCCTACTCCCTGAGACACAATCATATTGAAATTAGGTCAATTAATACCCTATAATGGCTTCTAAGTGTTCAAGTGAAAGGAAGAGTTGTATGTCCCTCACTGTAAATCAATAGCTTAGTGAGAAAGGCATGTCAAAAACTGAGATAGGCCAAAAGCTAGGCCTCTTGTGCCAGACAGCCAACTGGTGAATGCAAAAGAAAAATTCTTGAAGGAAATCAAAAGTGCTACTCCAGTGAACACACAAATGATAAGAAAGAAAACAGCCTTATTGCTGATAAGGAGAAAGTTTTAGTGGTCTGGATAAAAGATCAAACCAGCCACAACATCCCCTTAAGCCAAAGCCTAATCCAGAGCAAAGCCCTAAATCTCTTCAATCCTATGAAGGCTTAGAGAGGTGAGGAAGCTGCAGAAGAAAAGTTTGCAGCTAGCAGAGGTCAGTTCCTGAGGTTTAAGGAAAGAAGCTGTCTCCATGATATAAAGGTATAAGATGAAGCGGCAAGTGCTGATGGAGAAGCTGCAGCAAGTTATCCAGAAGATCTAGCTAAAAGAATTGATGAAGGTGGCTACACTAAACAACAGATTTTCAATGTAACCTTATATTGGAACAAGATGCCATCTAGGACTTTCATAGCTAGAAAGGGGAAATTAATGCCTAGTTTCAAAGCTTCAAAGGACAGCTGACTCTCTTCTTAGGGGCTAAAACAGCTGGTGACTTTAAGTTGAAGCCAATGCTCATTCACCATTTGAAAATCCTAGGGCACTTAAGAATTATGCTAAATCTATTTTGCCTGTGCTCTATAAATGGCACGACAAAGCCTGATGACAGCACATCTTCTTAAAGCTTGCTTTACTGAATATTTTAAGCCCACAGTCAAGACCTGCTGCTCAGAAAAAAAAATTCCTTTCAAAATATTATTCCTCATTGACAATGCACCTGGTCACCCAGGAGGATGGAGATGTACAAGGAGATTAATGTTTTTTTAGTGCCTGCTCACACAGCATTCATTCTGCAGCCCATGGATCAAGAAGCAGTTTTGACTTTTAAGTCTTATTATTTAAGAATACTTTTTATAAGACACTTCATAAGGCTATAGCTGACATAGATTATGATTCCTCTGATGGATCTGGGCAAAGTAAATTGAAAATCTTCTGGAAAGGACTGACTATTCTAGATGCCAGTAAGAACATTATGATTCACGGGGGGAGGTCGAAATATCAATACTAACAGGAGTTTGGAAGAAGTTGATTCCAACCCTTATGGATGACTTTGAGGGGCTCAAGACTTCAGTGGAAGAAGTAACTGCAGATGTGACAGAAATAGCAAGAGTGCTAGAATCAGAAGTGGAGTCTGAAGATGTAGTTTAATTGCTCCAATCTCATGATAAAACTCAATGGATAAAAAGTTGCTTCTTATAGATGAGGAAAGAATACGGTTTTTGAAATGAAATCTATTCCTCCTGGTGAAGATGCTGTGAACATTTTTGAAATGGCAATAAACTTAGTTGATAAATGAGAGAAACTTTTCATGGAAAGAAGAGTTAATCAATGTGCCAAACAGTTTTTTCATCTTATTTTAAGAAATTGCCACAGCCGCCCCATCCTTCAGCTACCAGCACCCCAATCAGTCAGCAGCCATCAACCAGCAAAAAGATCATGACTCACCGAAGGCTCAGATGATTGTTAGCATTTTATAGCAATAACATATTTTTAATTAAGGTATTTTTTTTTGGACACAGTGCTATTACACACTTAATGGACTACAGTATAGTATAAACATAACTTTTATATGCACTGGAAAACCAAAACATTTGTGTGACTCACTTTATTGTGGCATTCACTTTATTGCAGTGGTCTGGAATTGAACCCACAATATCTCTAAGTTATGCCTATATTATAGTAACTTAAAATGTAAAATAAGTCCCTTAGCTTCCTATTGTTAAGAATAATGTGACTAGAATGATATATAAGTACTGTTTTTCTCATGTAGAACATAAAATTCTAATATAAATATTTAGTGGGAAGGGATCAATTTGTGTCTAAACTTGGGTCCTTCCAATCTGTTGTTGTGTGAGCTTGGCAGAGTTACTTAAAGTTTCTTCATCTTTCAATAGGCCTATCAATACCTCAGTATAGTATCTCATGATGTTGTAAGAGACAAGTGGCTTAATTCACGTTAAGCTCTTAGTATACTGCTGGGACATAGTAATTGCTCAAGAAATGATACCTATAGTTACTGTTGTCTGCATACTGTTTCTAAGCACATTCTCCAAATCAAATTTCCCCATCTTCCTGTAAATAAAGTGATATTCCTGCTTGGTAGAATGGTCAAATAAAAGTTTCCATTTGTACAGGTTTACAATCTCATAGTTCTATTTCCAAAATCTTCTGGAAAATTAAAGTTTTTCATAGCTCATCTGGTGGCAAAATCTGACCTGACCTGATCTAAATTCATTTGGCAGCAAAACCTGATCTGAACTGATGGAAGTCTATTTATAGTATTTATACATTCCACTCGGTGTAAATATTAATATATTTGATGATAGCGTGCAGTCCCAGACCCTACCTGGGTTACCTTTCACATTTGAAAAATTCTACATTCTGAAACGTATTTGGCCCCCAAGCCTCAGATAAGAGACTGTAGGCCTAAAGTAGTCAGAGTAGACACTATAGAAGAAATTTCCATCTGTGGCTCTGTGAAGCAAGATTTATTAAATGAGGATGTGAGTTTCTCCAATTATAAACATCCTGAACTAATCAGCTCACCCGATCCAAAAAATGTGAAACTTGTTTCCTCCATGACATTCATTATCACTAGATGAATCTTACCTCCTACTAGTTCTCTCTGCTGTAACTTGCAAGGAGTAGTTATTTTGGTTTTGGACCATTGACCAAGTTACAATAATTCTGTCCCTCTCCCAATTGTTTTAATCTCTACCCCCCTCCCCATTTCTATCCACATTTATACAAATACATCATAAAGTACTGGTCAAAACAAACTCAAATTGTTAGGCGTAGGTATGTATCCCCTCAATGCTGTTCTTGATTACTTTTTGTGTCTACCTCTACCTGGGATAAGGCAAGGAATCAAGAGGCGTGGGTCTTGTCAAGTGTATTAACTCTATTCTGCTCTCTAGCACATGCCTTTTATGCATGAACAACTGGTTGGAAGAACTATCTAGTCTTCAGGCAGTTCATCTGGTTTTATCTCAGGAAGTTGACAACAGATTCCAATCTAAAAGGCCTATTCTTGTTAACTACTCCAAAGATCTCCAAAGATGTCTAGGAGAAAATTCTTCTAAGGTTCCCTCCTCTCTATCTCCAGGGAGTCTAAAGTCTTTTCATATGTTTTAAAACTCTTCAAATAGACTTAATTTCCACATAAGATTTAACCACAGTAACTACAGCTGGGTTTAAACATCTGATTTCATTTCCATTTCTAATAGAAAGCAGCAGTCTAGGTAGAGTTGAACCTGAAAATGTCTTTTCCAGGAGTTCAGGATTATTTTCTTTCTCTTTTGTGGTTGGGGAGGCCTTAAGATGTAGACCAGTTACCAAGGTGGCCAACGGGAAAGAGGTAAATGTAGATTTAGAACAGATGGTAATTGAACAAGTGGAACATTTAAAGCCCAGTGAGGTGAAGACACAGTTTTTAAGGAAATATGGTGAAGTGGCATCTGTCTTTGAATTCTCCCTAGGCCATTTACTTATTATTGTGTTCCCAGAGCTTCTCTGGGCTTCAGTTTCTTGGTCTGTAAAAGCGGCATCACAATTCATGCTTTTGCAGAATTACTCTAGCTCACAGCTAGGAAATTACAGAGCTAGGGTTCAAATTCGTATCTGTTTGACTCCAAAGCCACTAGTCATGCCCTCGCATCATGCCGTTTCCAGAAAGTTCGCATGTAAAACAGAACATTCCCTCTGCTGCTAAACAACCACAGCTAGCTATTAATGTGATGTGGAAGAGCTTTTGGACAGTTTAACTTTTGATGATGGGACCAGGTGTTGATCCAGGTTACATGTGCAACACAGCTGCAGTGTTAAATCTCAGAGACTACCCGTCCTAAATAACATGGTGAAAGGCGGGGCAATGTGGAGCTGGCTGTGGTTCTATGATTAGGTATAAATCCGGTGATGTGGTACCCACAGCAAACTTTAGGAAGTCTCACTGGAAGCTTCGTGGAGCTCACTGAGAGTTGAGCAGAAGAGGAGAACTAGAGCAGAAATTTTCCAGTTGCTTAAAAAATCTAAACAGAGTGAAGGGTCCCTCCTCCCTGGGCAGTCCTGGGTATCTTGGCTATGAGAGCTCCAACAAGCACCTTCTTACTGCTGAAAGGCATCCATCTGTGATAAGAGGCTGGATCGCTCGCCAAAAAGCCTCCCATTATCAAAGGAGCCCCTTGTTCTCCTGTGATTGCTGCAAATGCAGAGGCCCTTGGTTTCCCAGAGTAAGTTCCAAACCTCTTTGGTACAACCTCTAAACACTACACTTAAAAAAATGAAGTGTAAAGCACAACTTCTTTTTTTTGCTAAACCCAGGAACTTATTCTCAGTGGTGACAAGAAGAAAACAGCTCTACAACCCATATTGTATACTGTTAATGAGGATACACAATTTATGAGGGAGACTACTGGAAAAATAGCTGGACACACGATCAGTGGCGTTTCCCTGCTCGATGCTGTTTCCTTGTTTCCTGACAACACATTTTTTTTTTTTTTTTTTTGGTGAGTGGTGGGGAGATAAATGGGTAAAGGGCTTTAACAAAAGTGGTGTAAAGTAAAAAATAGAAAATTATAGTATTCACTCTCTCCCTCTTTCTCAATTTTACTGTGCATTGTCATCCCCTCTCTGGACATAGGAAAAAAATTCTTTCCATAGATATCTATATCTATTAATAAATACATTTAAAGTATAGAGCGTACTGAATTATGGTGCTGAGAGAAATATAATATGTGCATTTTCAGCTTCCCATGATCAATTTATAGGAATGGGTGTAGGATATGTCTATAAATATTACAAGTAAGTGGAAATGTCTCCAGAATCATGAGGATTTCGTAGATTTATACACCAACAGCAGGTTCATCTCCCACCTTCCCTTCAGATCACCCTGCATTATTGTAAGTATTTGCCTGTCTATGTGTCTGTCCCCCTCTCTGGCATGTAAACCCCATGGTAATAGAGAAACTGTGTTACCTGGCTTCATATCTCCAGGGCTCAAACAGTTCTATGGCCCACAATGGGTGTTCCACACTTACGTTTGTTGACGTACATTGTCACTGTGGGACTCAAGGTATGTCTTGTGAAATTAAAGAAAGCAATCTCCACTGCAGGATCTGATAATTAGGCTGATTGTGATGGGGAATTGGGGGGAGCTATTTTGTGTTCTTACCAGATGATGTCCTTATACATAGCTTGAAGGTCACATTTTACATAAAAGTAAATATCTCAGTTGGCCAATATAAGCCATTCAGAGCAAGTTTGTTTATGTCTAATAAAATTACACAATGCAGGAAGCTACAGGAAACTCACATTCTGCCTATCTTCATTTTCCAGCTAAATTAGGCTCTAAGAAAGGAAATAGGCTTCTCTCACAGCCTACCATTTTTAAACAACCTCAAAGGCTTATTCCCCATGGGTTATACTTTGGCAGAGCACTGCTTTTAGCCTGTGATGGGGTCATGTGAAATATTGTGATCTGGAGAGTCAGTGGTCCTCTACTGACTGCTGGATCCCACCTTTCTTGTGGCTCCTGCATGGGAAAAGAAATCTCCATGTTGATCACAGCAGGGAAACAATGGGACTGTTTGGGGGAATTGCTACATACAACTATTTAAACTCCTGCATATTTATTCAGTTCTGAACAATTACTATTTCAATGCTGGGAGTTTATTGTTGTATGGCTTTCCTATTACACACCCAACCATTTATAAGCACAGCTAGAAGTTTCCTTTTATGTTGCACCAGTGCCTTGCTAGTAAAGGTGGATATATTAACTGGCTGGGTGTAGTGGCTCATACCTGTAATCCTAGCACTTTGGGAGGCGGAGGTGGAAGGATCGCTTGAGGCCAGGAGTTTGAGACAAGCTTTTGAGGTTGTTTAAAAATGGCAGACAAGCAAGATCTCATCTCTACAAAAAATGGAAAAAGTAGCCGGCCATGGTGGCATGTGCCTGTAGTCCCAGCTACTCAGGAGGCTGAGGCAGAAGGATCACTGGAGCTCAGAGTCTGAGGTTGCAGTGAGCTATGATGACACCACTGCACTCTATCCCAGACAACAGAGTGAGACCCTGTCCAAAAAAAAAAAAAAAAGTATACATTAACCAACAAATGTGAGAAAGGCAGCGAATTGGTTTCATCTGGGTATGAATTCTTTGTAATTTACTTAAGAAGCAGTATAAAGAGCTGCCACCCATTCTTGTATGTTGAGCTTTTGCATTTTTTATTTAGTGAAGATGCCAAACGCTTCTAAGAACCCACTGAATAGTGATCCAGTTTAAAGGTTGATAAACAGAGGATTTTACAATATGTCACCTTGAAAGCCATAAAGGCATATATCATTTTGCAGATGTATAAACAAGACAAGAAGGGTCTAGCCTCTAGCTTCAGGCAGAAGATGCAAATCTAAGATCACTTTGAAGCTTTGGAAGCTCAGAAAGGTCAGTCTTTCTTTGCAATACATTCTGGTTATTTCCATCTTCTTATAGATACTTCCTCTGTTTTGTCTAAGTTTAACATAAGTCTTTTTCACACAGGTGCTTGTTACAGGGGAAGTGAAGAAATTGTGCCAAATTAAAATGAGCACATTTTGAAAATACCAAAGTGTTTTCCTTGTATTTATTCTTTTTCATAGGAGAGGCGATAAAGGACATCTTAGAGATAAATTGAGATTCTGGTCTTTCCTAAGAAGTGAAAAAATATATAAACCATTCTGTCAGGTCTTGAATTTTTCTATATTGACCAGAAAAATTTTAAAAAAAGCATTTATCATTAGTCCACTGAACTTCAGTGCATCATTGTCTCAGCACTTAAAAACAAAATAACAAATTCTCTATTAGAAAGTGCCCTGGACCAAGTGTCAGAAAATATGAATGTTGCTTCTAATTCTTTCATTAACCAGCAATATGACAATGGACAAATTGTTTAAATTCATAGCTTTTATAACTGTTGAGATTGGAACTATTGTCTATTAAGGACACAAAAGACTGCAAACTAGGTAGCAATTTAAAAAGTTTAACATGTTAAAAGTTTAACATGTTAAAAATAGAAAAAGTTTGTTTCCTCCCTAAATGTAACCCATTTCGAAAAACATGTTTATTTAACTCTAGTGTGGTGTACCTCAAAATTTAATTGACTTCTTCTTTTTATTGATCTCTTATTCTTACTTGGTAGCAGGGGGAAAAAGTAAACTTAACTTGTCCTTGCAGTTTGGAACCAGAAGTGCTCCTATTTCTGGCCCAAACTTAACTGGGTGTTTATATCCCTGCCCACTGCTTTTTCCCAGGGGTTCGACCCTTGTGTCTGTCTTCACAGACCTTTTCTCTCCATTCTGTCTCTGACTTCTCCTCCTAGAAATAGAAAGGTAAGAATTTTCTTTATATCACATCACATGACCTCCCTTTCTTCTCTATGGTTATGGTATACTGTAGGGCCAGTTCTCCAAGCTTGGGTTCTGATATACATTATAAGCTGAACAATAATACATTTTCACTTTTTAGGCCAAAAATAGTTGACCATTAGAAATTTTATGTGATTCAACCTATGAAAATATGATTTAAGAGTCTGAGAAAATTACTTTTTCTCTTGAAAGCCTGATCTTCACAACTATTATCTCCCTACAGAGCATAAAAATCTCAATTTAAATGCCAAAGTTAAATAATTATTCTTTGTCCTATACAGTGTCTACTCTCCCATACCCTGAGGAGTAAGCCTCAGCTTCAATGTTCATACTTATGGCAAAAGTAAATTTGAGGGAGAAATAAAAATAAAATTAATTTACTGAGACTGTAAGTTATATCAGAGAATATTTCAAAACATTATTTTTCTACCACTATAAAAAGTCACATCAGAAACCAATATAATAGTTTTAAGTTTTCCTTGAAGATGTGATAGCACTAACATGATTATATTTTATCAGGAAGAAGTGATATTAAAATTTGTCTATTTTCAATCTAATTTATTTGAAGTTTTTATTCTGTTTTGGGAAAGTGAAAGATAAGAATGACTTGTATTATTTTAAGAACAATACTCCATTATACTTCTGTAAAAATTAAGATTTAGAAAGACCCTTTTCATGTAATTTTATTTCATTTAGTTCTTAGTAAAAACCTGTAGGCCTCTAAGTTCCTAAGGGAGAAAATGATTTGTCCCAAATTAAAGAGCTGTTAAATTATAGGATCAGGAGAAATGAATAGGTTTGTATTATCAGTATGTTTTGAGTATTTCCCTCTCCACAATAATCATCTGTCCTAGAAAAGAACCACAAAATTAGCTATCCCAGTGCTGAACAGCATGAGATGCATGTAGTCAGTGTGTGTATAAGAGGAGGCATTAAATGAGGTGGGTCCTCTACAGATGAGCAAAACGATGGCATTAAACCACTCTGAATTGTGATTATATTCTTAGAAAGCACCAATCCTGAGTAGATCATAATCTTCTACATTCCTTTACAATTAGACTGCCTGTTTTTTACAACCTGATTACACTACCTGCAGAGTTTATATACCACTCTTATTGGGTCTAGATAGGCAAATGCTATGAATCTAGTATCTGGATTGTCAGTTTGTATTAATTCAACTACTTTTACAAAACAGCCAAAAATTCTTATAGTTTTCCTTTGAGAGAAGAATTACCAGCACAGCAAAGATTTTTGATGACTTAATTTTCAATAAATACTAAATCTTGTTATGTGAGCTAACTTACTTCTATCAGTTATAGATACTGGTAATATACTTAATGAAAAGTTAACATCTTTTGAAGTAAAATTGAAGTAAAAATCTTTAATTGTTTGAAATAGCCTTAAGATAAAACTACTTTAAAGCAAAATCTTGAACTAGGTGCCAGACTTTAACATCTATTTATGCTAGTCTCTCTTTTGAGAAACAAAATAAATAATTAGAAGATTTTGTCATATCTAAAACTATTATAATTGACACTGATACTGAATTTCAACAGCTGAAAAATTGTAACCTGCAAAAAAATTTCAATGTAAATTACTTGAGATAATTTTATAACCTAAATCTGAGGTTCTAAGGTGAAATACTTCAATTCATTCTAAAAAAGAAAATTTGAAAAAAAATTGCCCCTATATAAAAGAATTGTTTGTGTTGCTTTAAAAATATTAAGACGACTGCTAACTTATGGGTTAGTTGGACTTTGTTCATAGATATGACTCCTTGAATGTGGCAAGCCAGACATTTCAAAAAAGGCAGTGGTAGAAATTTCTAGTAATAAAAAGTAGTAGTAAAAAGATGAGATTTTTTTCAAAACCACAGTGAGATGACACTTCAAATCCATCAGGATGGCTATTATCAGAAAAAAAAAACAAACAAGCAAAAATCTCAGAAAATATCAATTGTTAGCAAGGATGTAGAACAGTTGGAACCTTTGTGCATTGCTGAGGGGACCATAAAATGAACGGTTCTGTAGCTGTGCAAAATGGTGTGGCAAATCCTCCACAGAGAAAACATAGAATTACCATATGACCCAGCAATTCCACTGATAGGTATACACCCAAAAGAATTGAAAAGAGGGACTCAAACAGATATTTGTACACCCATGTTCATAGCAGCATTAGTCACAATAGCCAAAAGGTGGAAATAAACCAAATGTCCAACAATGGATAAATGGTTAAACAAAATGTGGTACACACATACAATGGAATATTATTCAACCTTAAAAAACAATGTAATTCCCATACATGCTACAACATGGATGAACCTTGATGTTATCCTAAGTGAAATAAGCCAGGCACAAAAGGACAAATATTGTATGATTCCACTTATAGGAAGTACCTAGAATAGTCAAATTCATAGAAGACAGAAAGTAGATTAGGGGTTACCTGCAGGTGGTGAGAGAGGAGTTATTGTTTAATGGGTACAGAGTTTCAATTTGAGATAAAGGAAAAGTTCTGGAGATGGACAGTGGTGGTGATGGTTGCACAACAATGTGAATGTACTTAATGCCACTGAATTGGAAAATGAAAATCATTAAAATGGTAAATTGTATGTTATATATATTTTATCACAAAAAAATAATTTAAAAAAAGATGTGAATTTTGGTCCTGGAAACCTAGCTCGCCCTTAACAAACCAGCTGCTTTCCATCTGCACTTAGATTTGCCCTCAGGTATTATCTCTCTCTCCTCATTGGCTACTTAGCATAAATTACTCCATTTTCTGTAATCCTCAATTTTCTCTTCCATCAAATGAAGGAGTGGAATTGGGTAATCTCTGGCTCTTCTTGAGCTATTATTATCACCTTGGATTATTAAATGGAAAATGTTAAGCCATCACTCTACTTAAAATAGACTATACTTTTGGTGTACTTTTTTTTTGCATTCCAGTTCTCTTAGAAAAGGAACATAGACTATGAGTTTATTTTCTCTTGTCAGTTGCGCCTTTTGATAACCATAAGTATGCTATTATGCTGAAGTTCATTAATATCTTGGCAAATGTCTTAAATGTAAAATTATTTTGAAAAAGGGCAATTCTCATTGCATAAATTGTGACCTTGACATGAAAGCATAATATCTGCATTAGCATTACCAGTTAATGCCAGAAAAACAAAAGTATCACTTCTTAATAAAATGCAAAACTTCTTTTTGTTTTCTGAATTAAAATTCATCATATGATTTAAATACCACAAATAAAAGGAATAGTCACTTATATAATATTTAATATTTTTCCAAGTGCTATATAAAATTACATATCTCCCTATCATATGTATAGGGAACTTGAAGCCTAAAGGTGCAAGTTCATAGATTAATAAGAAAGATAGAATTAGAAATTAGTTTCTACATTAAACTTGATAGGTTGGATACTTTGTCTCCAGGGATAACCTTATTCTAAGTAAGGGTACTAGATTAGATTAGTCTACAGAAACAAATAAACCTGAAAACTTCAGTGGCTTAAAACATAAAAATTTATTTTTTACTCATGCAAACTCTGCTGCACATCCAGTGGTCCTCCAGGCAGCTCCTTTTTAGCAGAGTCTCGGAGATTTCAGGATGTTTACATCCTGTGGCACTAATCACATCAACATGAGTCTTCCAATTTGCTCAGGCAGGGAAAGAAAGAGCTGGAAGTTTGCACAGAGGCTTTTCATTGTCTCAGCCTGGGACATGACATGTATTACCTAAACTCACAATCCATTGGCCAGAGAAATTCTATGACCCTACCTAATTACACAGAGGATGGGGAAGGGGGAGACACATGTGTATTCAGTGAGCATTAAATGTCTCTGCTAAAAGGAGGCTCTTCAGTCTGAGAAGTTCTCAGCAGTCTTTACTAACCACGTACCAAGAATTTAGGCTACAGAATGTATAAAGGTGCAGGAATAGCTGCTGTATTACTTTTATATTGCTGCTTTCATAAATTACCACAAATAGCAGCAGCTTAAACAACATGAATTCATTATCTTACAGTTCTGTAGGTCAGAAGTCTGACACAGGTGTCACTGGACTAAAATCAAGGTGAAGGCAGGGCTGCCTTCTTTTGGAAACCTTAGGAGAGAATCTATTTTCTTGTCTTTTCCATTTTCCATAGGTGGTCCACATTCCTTGCCTTGTGGCTCCCTGTCTCTGTCCTAAAACCAGTAATGTAGCATCTCTCTGACCCTTCTTCAGCCAGAAAAGGTTCTTGGCTTTTAAGGACTCATGTGATTACATTGGGCTCACCTTCAAAATCCTGGCTACTGCCCCTATCTCAAGATCCTTAACCTTAACCACTTCTCCAGCATACCTTTTGCCATGTAAGGTAACATATATACAAATTCCAGGGCTTAAGATGAGGATAGCTTTGGGAAGGCCATTATTATACCCATAACAGCTACTTTTTGTCATGATTAAATTCACTCTTATTTAATTTTAATATTAATAATGCTGCCGCCTTAGAACAACTCAGTTTTCAATAGAAGCTTTTGTTTCTTTGGATTTTATTTCTTTTTAAAAACTGTTGGTTCAAATTTGGTCACATAAAATTGGACTTAAAACCAAGTTTTTAGCATTTGTATTTGTAATAGACAACTACTTTCTGTTTGTGTTTTTGTTGTTTGGTAATCTCCCCTTTTCTGCTGTCAGGGTATGTGATTTGGGTGCAGTTGACCTTATTTGAGGCTCCACTGGTGCCCACATGAGGCAAGCATGCCCATACAGAACTTTTCATCATCCAGCCATAATGATTCATTTAAAGAACTCCCCCAAGAGAGTGAATTGTAGGACTTAGGCAGGATTTTTCTAGAAGAGGAGTTCTTATCCCACTGGGGTTGCTTACCATGTATAATGCAAGTGTGGAGCTGCTGGTGTCTGCCTTTTTACAGCAAGGAAGAGCATGACCAAGAATGGAACCACCGTAAAGGGAAAGCAGGGTTGGAAGACAGACACAGATTCCTGACTCCCATTGATAAACTATGCAAGCATCTGGATCTAGCTATGCCTGAGATTTTTAATGACAAAAGCCTATACATTCTCTTTTTGTTTAAGCAAGTTTGATTTGGGTTCCTGACACTTGCAACCACATGAATCTTGGCTGACAGAACCAGTAAAGTTAAGCTCACATGCTCCAGAACAACTCCAGGTAAATAAGAATTTTGACCCACACACTCAGACCAATTGCTGAAGCACTAGGGTACTTCACAGGCTCTACCAGCCTAGGATAACTGGTTTCATCATTTATAAAAATACCACTGCTAATTGCCCAGTAGGTTATTTCCCTGTGATGTCACATAAACTCAGAACATTCTCTATAGCTATGGCAAGCAGCAATCTTTGTGGGCATTTACTTCACACTTTATAGTCATGCAAATTATTGAATGCTTGGCTGAAGCCTAGTCCAACATCAGATTCATCACTTGACTTTCACTGCCAAGTATGATATACATGTCATGAATGAATGCAGATAGGAGGTATGTGAAACCCGGGGGTGATGTTCAAGTAAGGAACGTGACAGTATATTGAGGAGCGTTTCATAAACTGAATGAGGGCAGGAAGTTGTTTTTCTTTAATAAGCATGTTGTGAACGTCAGGACCCAGATCCAAGAATGGAAAAAACTGTTTTGTAGCTTCCTGTTGTTATGCTCTCTCTAGATTATTTGGCCAATATTGTTAAAAGAGAGATTTACATTCCTCAACAATTACTCTCTTACACACAAAATTTACTCAGCATATTTGGGATCCCCATAGTACTGAAATTTAAAAGATCTTATTAAAATAGTGGATCTCAAAATAGTATTTTGATTATAAAAACATGTATAAATATATTTATGTAGAGAGAGCACTAATATGCAAAAATTAACACAGTAGGGCAGTAAGATTCTAGATAATTTTTATCTTGCTTAAAAATTTTGTTAATATTATCATTAATGAAGTACTTGTTAAATACTATATTTTTGGTGGAGATGAGAATAATCAGCTTGTATGTAAGAATGTTTATCAACACATGCTGTGATTATGTGAATATATGTACCAGTTTCATGAGTCATTGATTTGAAGTGGAATAGCACCAATTTTCGAGGAGCATTGCCTTTCTCTTCCTCCCATGACATTTTTTTCTGACGTTTGTTTCCCAAGGGTCAAAATTAACATGGTCTTGGTCTTGGGAAACTGTCCTTCTTAGATTAACTTGTCCCTCTTAAATTCCCTAATGGCTATAGATGAGGTGACATAAAGATATTTTATATTGATCTCCTTGTTCTAGCCATCAAACAAAGATAAAACTCTAGGAATCGGGTTGTGGACAGCTTGCTGACAGCTCTTTAGTGTACTTAGAAGGGCCATAAGCTTTCCCCAACTCTCATGAGGCTAAAAGTAGCTGTCTGTCATATTAGAGTCACTGCGTTTCTGACTTGAATTTTGTTCTGAGCTGAGGTAATTAGGAAGAAGAGATTTCCAGAAACATCTGTTAACAAATCTGATTTTTGAGAGGCTGCTGGTCCTCCCCAATCACAGAGTCCAGAAAGCTCTCAACAGGCATTGAAATTGCAAATTTCTGCCTGGTCCAGTTGGGTAAAGGTGAATGAGTGAGTGAAGGGGCCAGTGAGGATTGTGGTCAACTCTGGTGCTCAGGCTGCCATATAGCTCTACCTCACCATGCATGAAAGCAGCCCTGTGTGGCCAAATCTGATTTTTCATAGAAACCAAAAATATGAATTGCTAAAATGCAAAATCTTCCAATATTTAAACTTTGATGAACAATTCTATGCAAACTTGTTTGGCTAATTTTATTGAAACAACAGTCTAAAAACCTTAACAAGATGGAATCAAACGTTGATTTGCACACTTGGTTGTGCATGGGAGTCAGCTGGAAGCTTGTTAAACATGTGAATTCCTGGTGTCCACTGCAGATATTTCAATTCAGTTGGTTGGGGTAGGCCCAGGATTTTGAATTCATATATTTCATCCAAGGTGATTTTGCTACAGACAATCTCAGGATCATGCTTTGAAAAATACCATCTTAAAAAATATAGAGTTAATAATTGGACCAAACTTTTCAGGTTTTCACTGGTGTAGTTAGTATTCATGGAGGTGAGGAGTATGCTGTCAGCTCCCGGGCCACCTTGCATAAACTATTCAAGATCATTATCTGCCTATGGCATAGCACCTGATCGCCACCTCCCTGGGGAGAGGCATGAGGGAAAGGAGGTCCGGGAAGACTATTTTTTGTTTGTTTTTGCCTGACCAAGGCTGGGAATGGTGCCTGGTTAGTATTGCCCACTTGAGACTTTGGCCTTGGTGCAGGAATGTGCTCCAGTGACCCGTATAAAAAGAAGGGACCTTTACAAAAGGTCACAGATTTTATTCTGACCACCCTTATATTCCCATTTGTGCCTCATTGCACTTGACATGTTTCCACCTTGAGAAAACAAGGTTATCGATTTCTTCTCTTACTCTCTGTTGTTGACTGGTTAGTCTCGAAGGTAGACTAGCTACTTATGGGACTAGGGGGTTGGTTTGACAATGCTTGAAAATATGACAATTAGTACGTGATACAAAATTGGACATAATCAAGGGCCAAAATAGGAAACCCAGATGGGCTATGATCACTCAGTAAGGGACCAAGTCAAATAGGATTGGATGGTTGCAATAGTTGCAGGGTACTGAGGCTTGAGATGAACCATCAAAAATGTGTGCGATGGGAATAGATGAATAAGGCCTGACCCACAGCGTGTGTGAAGGAGGATTCTTGGATGGCATCCTCTTCCCCTAGGCTTTCTCTGAAGCTGGTGCTAAAACAACCATCTTCTCTTCTCTCAATCCCTCAGAAATTACTTAATTGTTTTTGGTTTTATTTTTAATTGTGTTTGCTTTTCATATCTAAACTCTCTGATTTTCTCTATTTGTTTTCAAACTATTTAGATTTGCTCACTTTTCTAAATCAGTCAAAGTCAGTAGGAACTTGAATATATTATAGTTTTACAAGGTGCCTATCACCTCACATATATATTTTTTTGCATTAGCAAAAATTCTTACCAATCCTTAATAAAAATACAAATAAGGGATAGGTCTGGTGATAACTGCCTAAGCATTCCTTCCTTGCCTTAGGTCTATCCAAAATAATTGCAAATCGTTGATGATTATTCATTAGGAATGATTTCTCCATGACATTACTTCGCAATGTCATGATTTAACACATTAACTGCCATATGAGTTGTATTTAACTCATGCCAGATTTGAGCCTGGGGCCTCGTGAAGCATATGTAACTCACACGTCTCTTCACCTTGGGAGCCATGTGAACTATTTTTCAAGTTGCATGTAACTCACACACAGAAAACAATGAAAAATAACAAATTTTTCATGAAATTAGAAAAGATTGTTTTGTTTTTGAAGTTTTTATTCTATTTTTGTGATAAAACACCATGGCCCCAAGGAAATATTTGTTTTCCTAGTGTGACAGTCAATGTGTTAACAAAGCAGTTTAATTTCTTGAAGAAAATTTCAGCGAAACAATATGGAATGAGTTTCACTACATAAGCGCCACGAAAAAAAGTAATTCATCTCTTTTGTTTACCATAAGTAGATGTTCAATTTTATTACATGGAATAAAATTGTTTATAATTTAAGTCATGTCCCACTGTTTGGACTAATTTACCTTTCTGCTTAAAAAATAAGTTATACAGACTTAAACTTTTTTCCAACCAAATTATATGTTCTCCAGGAAAAAAAAGTTTTATTCTGAACCCAGAAGTTAATTTTTTTCTCAATTCAGTCCTTTTTCAAAAGAGGACTAATAAGACCTGAGGCACATAGCAACATCAACTTTTATACAATACTGTTTTAATAAAAATAATTTTTAAGAAAACCTAATTAAATAGAAAAGTTTGCTATATCCCCCTTATTTTTTAGCTAAGCCTGTTGGAAGTCAAGCAATTCTGTCCAGGAGGTCATGGCTCAGAAACATTGTCAATTTATCTTAATCACAGGTGCATTTGTAATACTGTTTTACAGTATTAATGTATTTTTCTCTTTTTAAATAAAAAAATTATTTGCACTACCTGTCCCATCTAAGCATCCGTCTGCCTAAGGAGAAATTGGAATTTATTACACAGAAAACAGCAACAAGCTATACTTAGCTTTTGACCTTCAAAATTGGGTTATGCAGAAAAACATGTGTGGCAGATTGTATTTTCCAAAGACCATAGTAATATGTCTGGTCCTACGTGTTCTTCTGAAATATAAACTTACCACACCCTATAAAGAGATGGAATCTAATCCCTTCCCCTTGGATCTGCACTGGCCTTACAGACTCTCTTGTATCCAATAAAATCAACACAATTCCATTTTACGTACATATCTAAGTTCAGGATGCAACCCCGCTTTATAGTTGTAGCACCTCTAAGAGGAACAGACACCTCCAGGGAAAGGAAGAAACACCCACGGTCTGGAAGTTTCCATATATTTTTTTTCAACAAAATCTTACAATGATATTATAATTTTAGGGCAATGAGGTAACTGAGGCACAGCCAAAATACTAGATTACCGAGCTTGGACTTAAATCCCAATTTTTCTGATTCTTTCCACTGTATGCTTTTTCTCCTGAGGATTTGATATTCAAAGTAAATGTTAAAATGTCTCTGATAAATGACAGATAAATTCACATGTGTTGCTAAACACCTGTGAACACAGGTGCTTTTGGGAACCAGCTGGGCAGTTTTCTCTGGGAATCTGAAGCCATTACTTAAGCGTCAAGGGAAACATAAACATGAGGCAACCATGGAGGAGCCCTGAGGCCCCACACAGAATTCAGAACCTGTGCCCCCTTTGCTATGCCCATTGTTGTTCCCATGGGGCATCTATACACTTAAGGTATTTGGGTAAATATTTGAAGTTTAATGTGCAGGCTGTTTGGAGAATTTTGTATAATTTTGAAAACACTACAAATTGTGAGTCTGGTCCTAAAAGATTAAGATCAGGCTCGAGTCTACATGGAGCTTCCACAAGCCCATGAATGAGCCTTGAATCAGCAGATTCTGTGCTGGGTGACTGGGTTTGAATGGACAGCTGTTTAAAGCTCTTTTTCCTCATTGGTTCTTTTTCTTATCCTTTTTTTTTTTTTGGTGCAGGATGACAACTTTTTATATTTACGGCTGGCAGTTGAGAGGCTGTGTTTATGCTCTTTAAGTTCCGGAGCAGGCCCTCCGGCTTGTTGACTTTGCAGCTTTATGACTAAACCAGCCCCCTGTTGTCCCAGAAACTCTTTCTCCAAACATTGCCTGTCCTGCCAACATTGTGCACATCGTCTGCGCTGACGGGGAGCTTGGTCAACAGCCTCGGAGCAGGGCACGTGTTTCTCTCTGGAAGGTGCCTTAACCTTTCCACCACTCTTTCTGAACATCTTCCTCTCCTCGGCAAATGTCTGCACTGAATGGTTGCTTTTTTGGTCCTCTTTTACCTCTGTATTAAAGCATTTCTTTATTGGAAAAGAAGCTTTCCCACTCCACCCCCCCAAAAAAAAAAGTGCAAAATAGAGAAATAAGGACATAATTTCTAACTTTTACGCCGGAATTTAAAATTAGCAGCATTCTGTAATATTTGGAACTAAATATCAAAACATGTCTGTGACTCATTCCTCATTCATAAAATTTTTATTTTCCTCCTAAATAGCTAGTTAACTCTAAGAAACCCACTCTCTAGCTGTTACCACTGCCCTGGATCCAGAACAGGCTCCACAGAGAAAGCAAAACTGAGGACAAGGACCCTTGTTCACAGAGAAAAATCTCTCATTGAATATGATCCATGTGCCTCAGAGGCAAGGGGTTAGTTAGAAAACCATAATTCTGTCCTAAGTACAGAACTGCTGCAAATTTACCCTGGAACCATTTTGGTCAGAGTGACCTCTGTCTTTCCACCCTCCCTCCCCCGTCCCATCCCCCTTCACTCTAGGACAACCTGAGGATGGAGTGGACTACGCAGAGCTGGGAATGGGCTCCCCCAAAGGCTGCTTGGTCCATGTCTCAGTATTTCATGAAGTCACACAACCTTCTTGTTTGCTGTTCTGCGTTCATGTCCAGCTCCTCCCTTTGTATCCCACCGCCCCCTTCCTTCCCCCTCCTCCTCACACCTGCAAAACAGGACCACTTACTGCTGCTCAAATAGGGCATGATTTCAGTTTTTCTTTTTCCTTTTCTTTAATTACTACACCTACAAACAAGCTTTCTATTACATAGGAAACTCTGAATCTAGTAACTAAACCAGCTCTTCTTCTCTATTAACTAATATTTGGGTCATATTAGGCTCTCTTTCAGGCCATTAAAATATACTCTAGCATGTTTTTATGCTGCCCAGTTCCTAGGTGCCTATGTTAGTCATAAAGCTGAAGTTCATTCATTCAAGCCACCACTATACTACCCAGTATGTGAAGCTTCTCATTTGCTACCAGGGAGAGTCTTAATTATGGGGTAGAAGAATGTCAAATAATTATTTCTGCAGCATGTTAACTTATCTTCTAATATTATAAAAGTTACTTTTGAAGTAAAATACATCAGAAGTTGAAAAGTTCTTAAATATTTTCACATTCTCAAATGATTTTTTCAAAAGTGCTTTCATAAACGCCCATTGTAATGCAAAATTTTGAAAGAAAAAGAAAGAAATGAGAAAACTTTTTAAAGGCTAATTCTTTTATGTCACACATGGCAATAATATTCATCAGGGGGCAGGCAGGTGGGAGGGGGTGGAGGGGATGGGAAAACTCTCTCTGAATGGATTCGGGGCACACAGTTTGGGGGATGTCCACGAGTGTAGCTCTGACATGGGCAATGCATGGGCAATGTATATAACCAAAGTGTTGTACCCCCATAATGTTTGGAAATTAAAAAAAAAAAAAAGCTAGTTCCTAAGAGGAAAACTGAAAAAAAGAAAATACTATATATGCACTTTTTCTAAAATTGTATTATTCCATATATACATAAGGTTCTTTTCCATTGAATAATATTTAAAACCCTCCAAGGCCTTATCTCTTCCTATAATGGGGGCCTGATTTGATATGCGTGCTCTCACATCAAGAATGGCTCTGTTATAAGCACTTACAACCTGAGAACTTTAACTTTGACATTCAAAACTATCCCACTGGGAATCGGACTCAGTGCTTTGATGAAGTTTTTCTTTCTCTCTTTATCTTCTCTAATGTGATGCTACTTTTGCAGTTTCAATATGGATTAATTGTAGGCACATGTCATATGCCTTTTTGGTAATCTTTGCCATATAAAAGACTAATTTAAAAAAAAATTTTTTTGAGCTGAACATAGAATTTTTGTCTTTAAAATTCCTCTAAGTAAGATAAAATTAAATGGATTCCAATATAATATAGGATATAAGATCTAGTTCAATTAAATGGAATCAAATAATGGTCAAATGTGAGGGAACTTTTGTGTAACACTACTTATTTTGCTTGTTTGGTTATAGTAAAAGTCTGTTTAAAAGGTATAGAAGATGAAGTATAAACCCTTTTAAAAACATAAGTTTTAGGGAAGAAATACAAAACAAGTTGACCTGAAGTTTCAAACTAAAGTTATAAAAAATTCTGGTAGACTTGGTTTATAAAGGAAATATTTTTCAATTCAAGGAAAGCATCCCTTAGAAAGGAGAGCAAAGTCAGTAGAATAAGTAGGAGATGTTACATGCTAGTAACCTAGTCATCACGGCAAAAACATTCTGTTGAGCAATTACATTTAGGGGATTGGTCCTTAGTACTGCATCAGTCATTATATGTTCTTTGGGTTTTTCTTTAATAAACAACAAAACTGAAAACATAGAAAAAGAAAGAAAAGAATCAGGGATCACAAACAGGAAACTTCTGTTCTCTGAATGAAGAGGGACAGACTATCATGATTAAGGTCTGGAACTTAAGATCAGAACTGAAGGAGAGGAAGTGACTTTTTACTCCGGTGAGTAAGTGTAATAAATCACTTGTGATACTCATTGAAAATGCAAAGTCCTTCCTCTCAACACAGACATACCAAATCAGAACCTCTTCAAAAAGAACCTAAGGACTTAAATTCCACTAATTCTCCAAGTGACTTTTATGTATGTTAACATTGAAGATCCGAGTAAAGACAATTTGGAGGTTTTTTTTTTTTTTTTAAATTATACAAAACCAATTGCCTGATAATAATTAGTTCTCCTGAGATAAAACTAAGTAGCAAGTGTCGATCAATCCTATTTTGTCTGAGGTGGCACTACTTTTTACCCAAGTATTTCATTTCTTATAAATCTTGCTCTAGATTGTATTTTTGTCCTTATTTATATCTTAAGCAGTAACTAACATTAAAGACTTTTTTAAATGGAAAAAGGCATAGTCGACTGGAAGATCTGGGCTCTGGAGCTAGCTTTGGTCTTTTGGTCTCTGAGCATTGGTTTTTCTCTTCTGTAAAATGTGGATTTGGACCAGATCAGGAGCTGTGAAGGTAAGGTCAGTGAACAGAATTGGCCTGTAACCCCATCAGAAGTGATGGGAGATGGGGTATCTGGAGAGAAATCATTGCATTTAAGGGGGGGGCCACTGTTCAGCTCTAACCAAAGGTTGCCATGCAAGAATTCAGGCCCAGGGTTGCCAGATTATCCAACTTGTCAAGGGAAGCTGGAACTCCTGTTTGCAATGTGAAATCTTTTGATTGTTAAATGGTTGAAACACTATGGCAAAATATGTAACACATAGCACAAGCCAACACTTTAAGGAAAAATTAAAACACTTTGGTTGGCTACATTTAGCCTGTGGGCTAATTTGTGACCTAACATCTTTTCTAGTTCAAAAGTCTTATATACCTCTTACCTTTCTTGGCTATCCAGATTTATGTTACCATACTAGTGACTCTAGGCACCTGGAAACAACCCAAGTAGTAATCAGGAGAAGCTAGTTACAGGGCATTCCCTTATAGACTTAGATTCATATTAGCTTTCAAAGGGACTATCCTAAGAAGATATTCAGTAAAGCAGATGCCTCGTTGTAGAAACTTAAATTCTCCTGATTTAACATGTCATGGCTAATGACTGTATTCATAAAGGTGAGTTAGAATTAGATAGGACTAAAAGATCAGAGCAATCAGATTGTCTGTGATTCATTAAGTCTATCCTGTAAATAGTAAGGCCTGTATTTCCATGTCATGTACACATACAGTGGAGACAGATAATTAACATTTCAGCCTTATCTCATGCAATAGAATGAGACAAACCATCAAGGTTTAAGCAATTTTCCTTTACCTCTTTGCTATAATTCATTCACTCTTTAAAGGTTTGGATTTTTGTTTTCAGCCTTAAATGTTAGATAAATCTAATGCAATCTTGCTGAATTAAAAAAAATAGGCCATCATATAATTTATAAAACCCAGTTTGGCATACATATATGCAACATTGGCACTGAATCCCCACACATATTTAAGTATGAAAAATTCAATTCAGGAAGATTCCTTTGGCTGTATTTATAAGTGTTTTCCCCAAGTTATTAGATTGCTGCCCTTTGTGTTGAACTTTCTTTTGTTATATTGATGTTCTGGAAAAATTAGTAAGTTCCATTTGGCATTTTAGACAATACTGACTCATTTGATATTTCCAGATTATTAAAGGCTGAAGTATTTACAGAAAAGCATAATAACCCTTCCCCTCACCTCCTTTTTGGGAACGGACCTACTGACTGGGGATCTCTAAAGGCATATTGAGAACACACTTGGATTGAAATGACTGTCCTTGTACTGACACTAATCCCCGGACTATGGGCAATAAAATCTAGCATTTGTTCATTTTCTATGTGCTAGATGTTTTTTGTACATTGCTCCTAGTCTCACAACCACCCTGCAAAGTAGCTATTTTGATCCATATATTGCAGTTGAGGAAATTGGGGCTCAGAGATAGTAAGGAACTTGTCTGAGTGACTGAGCTGGGATCCAAATCTAATTCCCTATATTTCCAAAGTTCATATTCTCTTCATTACCTGGTGCCTCCCAGTGCAGCACGAGAGAGAGAGGGTTTTCTGGGCCCCAGTTTTCTTATCTGTAAAACATGGGAGTTAGACAAGATGATCACTGAGCTCTGTTTGACTTTTAACATCCTATACTGATATTTTAGGGCTTTTTGCTACAGAGAATATGACTCATTCTCAGGTGAAACCCCCTTTGGATGTTTTCAGATACCTCTGATCCTGGCTGAGATTTTCAAACAGGATGTTGACAGATATACTTAATATTAATCTTGTCTCCCGCGGTATTTGGATTCCTGCCAATTCTGTGTCACTCAAAACAATGAAGGGCATTATTTTCTCTGTTCTTTCATTTTCACAGAAACCTACTGTATAATGTTTCTCTTCCTCACCCTGAGCTATAGGTTTATATTTAACCAGACTCTTGCCTTTTTTTAACAAATAAAATCTTTATTCGCACATTTGACCAACTATAGTACAGATTTCTGAGTACTTTATTTAAATCCATAACTATCCAGGTTTTCTTTAGAATATCATATAAAACAATGTCACATCTTCATAAAACTAAACAACAATGAGAAAATGATGCAAGAGCACTACACTGCCAGTTGCCAAGTGAACTATTAGAGCTAATGAAGATAAAATGTAAAATTCTCTCCACATCACCTATGTATCTGAAATCCACATACATATTTGCAAGTATGTATTTCTGATTATAATGGAAATACATTTTGAGTTCATATAGATTATTTTAAGACATCTGGATTTGCAAGTTACATCTCAACTAATGTCGGCATCTTAGATATTAACCCAATTTCCATATAAATTTAGAAATACCTACATCTGCATTTTTCTGTTTTGCTAGTTCCATCCAGGAATTAATCTTTCTGATGTAATCAGAATTACATGGTAACAAAACAAAACAACAAACAACAGTCCCTTAATTATCTTAAGATTGTAGACCTTTTCTTTTGAGATAATATGTTTTTATGATGTTTAATCTCTAATTTGGGGGTTTTATCCACTGCTCCAAAAATGTAATGACCTCAGATAATTGTACAACTTAATTAGGACATAAAGCACTTAAATTAAAAATCTTCAAATAATAATTATTGTAGCCAACATTCTTTATAGCCTCTTGGCTTGTTTTATGCTTAGTGATTGGCACAACATCGTTCATTCCCGTTCCTGATACTAGTACTCTATTGAAAACCTAACATTTGCTACTAATCTTCTTTATGCAAGGCAGCAGTACTGGGTCCTATGGCAAGAAACAAATATGCTAAAGGTGTAGTACATGCCCTCAAAGGGCTTATGGTCCAATAGGGAAGAAATGAACAAAAATTGTTAGATAAGCTAAAACATAGTAAATGCCACACATAAGTGCCTAAGGGGATCTGAAGAGCTGGCATTTCACCTGGGACTTGAAGATCAGGTAAATTTTAGACAGGGACATAGGGAATTAGGGGAAGATGTTCCAGGCAAAAGGAATAAAACAAAGTTCTCAAAAAATGACTTTTATCATTTGGTTCATTCTTTTCTTCCATTTCCAGCCCCTTCTCATATACACCTTTCAACATGGTTAACTCATATTCATCATTTAAGTCATTTGGGGGTCACACCTTCAGAAATCCTCCTCTACCCAGTATGTCATGATTTCTAATTCAGTTTGGTATGGATTAAGGAATATCCTTCTCCAGTCATCCTCATTTCACTCAGTCAATCTCCTATCACTTATTTTCACAAGGTAGAAGCCTAGGTTCATCCTGGTTACCTTCATCTCCTTCATCATCTAATCCATAACCAAGTCTTACCAATTCTCCATCCAAAAGAAAGATTAAATCCATTTTAGATAAGTAAAATATGATTTGGAATGGAAAATTATTTAGCAATAAAAAAGCGCAAAATTTTAGTACATTCTACAACATGAATGGACCTTAAAAACATTATGCCTAGTGCAATAAGCCAGATACAGAAGGACAAAGATTGTATGACTCCACTTACACGAAGTACCTAAAATAGACACTTTCACAGAGCCAGAGAGTAGAATAGAGGTTACCATGGCTGGAAGGAAGGGGGAGTTATTGTTTAATGGGTACATCATTTTTTGTTTGGGAAAATAAAGTTTTGGCTATTCATAGTGGTGATGGTTACATAACTTTGCAAATGTATTTAATGCCACTGACTTATACATTTACAAATAGGTAAAATGATAAATATTATGTTAGGTATTTTTTACTGCAATAAAAATTTTAAAAAATGTTTTAAACATTAAATCCATTCTCTTCAATTCTACCTCTCTAGTTCAAGCCACCACCACCTCTTACCTGAACTACTGAAATATTCACATTTGACCTAGTCTCTGCTGATTTTTACACCCTCATCCCTTGTTACTTTCCTCCTCATTTATTTTGCTCCAGAGATATTAAATTTATGACTACTACTAAAATACAGCAAACAGTTTCCCTGAAATAGTGTTCCACTTGCTATTTCCTTTTGGAGGATACTCTTACCCTGCTTCTCCATATGCCTGATTCATTTTCATACTTTGTGTTTTAGTTGAAATGTCATCTTCTTAAAGAGGTTTTTCTGACCTACCTCATTAAATGTTCTCCACCTCTACTCCAACTTATTATTTTATATCATAGAACTCCACTTAATTTCCTTCACTGCACTTATCCCAATTTGTACTTTTACTTTTTACCAATTTATTTAGCTTAAGTAACAAAGCAGGTGGTGGTATCATTGCCTGAGATAGGAGAAGATAGAGAAAGACCATGTCTGAAGCAAGGTGGAGGTGGAAGGTTAAATAAGCAATATAAAGTTCACCTACAAATATATGAATTTAGAGTTCAAGAGAGAAAGAGAGGTGGACTAGAGATACAAATTTATGGAAAATTAGACTATAGGCAATGTTTAGGGCCATGAGAATGAATCAGACAATCCAGGAAAAAACTGAAGATGCAGAAGAATAAAGGACCCTCGACTAGGTCCTAAAGATCTTTAGAGGTTCTATAGACTAGGATTCAGCAAGTTAGGCAGAGAAGGAGTAACAAATAAGGAAGAAGAAAAGCCAGGGATATGTGGTTTGACATAGGCCAAGAGTGGAGATCAATCAAGAAGAAAGGAGCAGTCATCTGTATTGTGTGATTATATGAGTTCAAATAAGACCAACAAAGAAAAGTTTATATTAGGTCTGACAGCATGAGAATTGCTGGGGACCTTGATTAGAGCACTTTCAATTGAATACCATTATCTAAGTGTAGTGGGAAGAACCAGACTGTGGTGGATTAAAAAGCAAATGGGAGAGAGGTGAATAAGTGAAGGTAGTGTGTGGAGATAATCTTTTCAAAATATTTACCTTATTCTAAGGTAAAAGTGGGTCAAAGGGACTGAGGAATGAGGCATCAAAGAAAGTTTTTGCAGAGATATGAGATACCAACATGTTCCTATGCCGACAGGAATGAGCTAGTAAAGAGCAGGGTATGATGCAAGCCTGAGATAAGGTAAATAAGTGACATAGCTGGGAAGGTAAGAATGATGGGTCTGGAGCACTAGTGGCAGGAGGGACCCTTTCTTCACTGTAACAAAAAGCAATTAGGAGAGCACAGGTGAAGATATGAAGCAATAATTTAAATCTGGTAGTAGAAAGATAAGAATCCCCCTTTGAGCTTGTGTACTTTCAGTGAGTCACAGGTGAGATCATATTCCTGGATGTACTTGTAGAGGAGGGGAAGGGAGGTTTAAAGAAAGTCAGGAGGGTACAGAGAGTTGTCTTGGACAGTGAATAAGCAGCCTAATGGAAAAAAGTTATGGCTGCTTTGTTGGGCTGAGGTCTGTAATGATGTAAACACAGTGATATCAATCAGGCAGCAGTGAAGAACCAAGATAGAGGGCTTCCACCAGATGTTTTGTCAGGCAAGTGATGGAGAGAGGGAATATGGGTATGTAAAAGGAAGTTTTAAAAAATAAAGCTAGAAAGATATGTTGAGGCCAGTTCATGGAGAGCCCTGAATGTCAGGATAAAATTTATAAATTTTATTTCACAGACAGTGTAAGCCATTGAAGAATTTCTGACTATGAAAGTGATATTACCAAAGCTGTCTTCCTGCACAATTAATCTGCTTTTAATGTAAAGCAACGAATTGATTAAAGAAAAAGAAAAGAAACAACAATACCATTTGTCAAGGACCAGGGATTAGATAATGAAGATCTAGACAAAGGTAAGCAATAGTTGACTTGGGCCAGAGGAGTACAGATAAAATTCCTAAGAGATCTTGGTGTCTGTGAAAACCAGACCAACTTGGTGGGAACATCAGGCCACATAGGAGAGAATGCTAAGGGCTAGACCACAATTGGGGAGGATATTACCTAAAATAGCTGGAAACAAACACACATCGAGGGACATATTAACTAATTAAGAAATGCAGTGAGAACCAGAAAAGTCACCTTGAATATTAGATCCAAAAAATAATCATAAAATGATTGACCAGTGATATGGCCAGAGGAGGTGAGGAAGAGTTCAGAAAGTGAACTCTTACAGGACAGACAATGTCAAAGTGGTTCACGGCATGGCCAATACAAGGGCAAGGTGCTAGGCCAGGGCACTGAGTAGGGCAGGGAGGCCAGCCAGTTTAAAGAAAGAATAGAAAGGACTTTGGAACAAATGTTCAGTTCAGTTTTACAGGCTTGGCCAATTTGGTGACAAAGCTCTGATTTGAGCACCAAGCTGTAGATTTTAAACCCTCTAAATATTTGTGTATGCCATCTATATGAGTTGAAACAGTAAAATGAAAAGTCATAAAATAATACAGTTGGAGATAAGTCAAGATCAGTTTATTACAATACAGTGCAGAAGAATCAGTACTATTTCAAGCCAATCCCAGGATTTGATAATCTTCTTAAACCTGGGAGCCAGTAGGTGTGGTGGTGATCCCTTGAACATCACTGACAAACTGAAACTACAATCTGTTTCCTGGTAAACCTGCCACTCAGGTAGAGAGAGAATCAAAGAAAAAAAAAGTTGGTTCTTTGAAAGGATAAACAAAATTGATAGTCCACTAGCCAGATTAACCAGAAGTAGAAGAGAAAGGACTTGAATAAGCTCACTCAGGAATGAAAAAGGAGACATTACAACCAACACCACAGAAATACAAAATATCATCCATGAATACTATGAAAATTTCTATGCACCCAAACTAAAAAACCTAGAGGAAATGGATAAATTCCTGGAACACACACTCTCCTAAGCCTGAATCAGGAAGAAATAGAAATCCTGAATAGACCAATAATGAGCACTGAGATTGAAGCAGTAATAAAAAAAAAACTACCAACAAAAAAAAGCCCCAGATCAGATAGAGTCACAGCCGAATTCTACCAGACCTACAAAGAAGAACTGGTACCTATCCTACAGAAATTATTCCATAACATTGAGAAGGAGGGAATCCTCCCTAACTCATTCTACAAAGCCAGTATCACCTTGATATCAAAGCCAGGAAAGGACCCAACAAAAAAAGAAAACTACAGACAATATCCCTTATGAACATAGATGCAAAAATCCTTAACGAAATACTAGCAAACCAAATTCAACAGCACATCAAAAGGATAATTCACCATGATCAAGTGTGTTTCATCCCAGGGATGCAAGGATGGTTCAACATGCAAATCAATAAACGTGATTTACCACATAAACAGAAACAAAAACAAAGAGCATGTGATCCTCACAATAGATGCAGAAAAAAACATTTGATAAAATTTGGCACCCTTTCATGATAAAAACCCTCAACAAACCAGGCATAGAAAGAAAGGAACATACCTCAAAATTATAAAAGCCCTATATAATAAACCCATACACAACATCATACTGAATGGAAAAGTTGAAAGCATTCCCCCTAAGAACTGGAACAAAACAAGGGTACCCACTGTTACCGCTTCCATTCAACACAGTACTGGAAGTCCTAGCCAGAGCAATCAGGCAAGAGAAAGAAATAAAGGACATCCAAATTTGGAAAGAGGAGGTCAAACTATCTCTGTTTACTGATGATATGATCTTGTATCTAGAAAACCCTATAGACTCCACCAAAAGACTCCTAGAATTGATAAATAAATTCAGCAAAGTCTCAGGTTACAAAATCAATGTACACAAATCAGTAGCATTTATATATACTGACAATAGTCAAGCTAAGAATCAAATCAAGAACTCAATACCATTTACAATAGCTACAAAGAAAAAAAAGATACCCAGGAAGATACTTAACCAAGGAGGTGAAGGATCTCTACAAGGAGAACTACAAAACACTGCTGAAAGAAATTGTAGATGACACAAACAAATGGAAAAACATTCTGTACTTATGGATTGGTAGAATAAACATTGTCAAAATGTTCATACTGCCCAAAGTGCTTTATAGATTCAATGCAATCCCCATCATACCAACATCATATTTCACAGATCTAGAGAACATAATTCTAAGCTTCATTTGGAACCAAAAAAGAGCCTGAATAGCCAAAGCAATCTTAAGAAAAAAGAACATATCTGTAGGAATCCCATTATCTGACTTCAAATTATAGTACAAGGCTACAGTAACCAAAATAGCATAGTACTGGTATAACAGTGGAGATATAGACCAATGGAACAGAATAGAGAACCCAGAAATAAAACAATATAACTACAACCAATTGATCCTCAACAAACCATAAATCAAAATGCACTAGGGAAAGGAAGCCCTATTCAACAAGTGGTGCTGGGAAAATTGGATAACCACACACAGAAGAATGAAACAGGAGCCTTATCTCTTGCTATATACAAAAATTAATTCAAGCTGGATAAAAGACTTAAATGCAAGGCATGAAACCATAAAAATTCTAGAAGAAAACCTAGGAAAAACTCTTCTAGACATCAGCCTAGGCAACGAATTTATGACTAAGACCCCAAAGGCAAATACAGAAACAACAAAAATGAATAAATGGGACTTAATTAACTAAATATCTTCTGCCCAGTAAAGGAAATAATCAACAGAGTAAACAGGCAACCTACAGAACGGGAGAAAAAATATTCACAAGCTATATATCTGACAAAGGGCTAATATTCACAATCTACAAAGTACTCAAACAACTCAGCAAGAAAAAACAAACAGCCCCATCAAAAAGGGGGCAAAAGACATGGACAGAAGTTTTTCAAAAGAAGATAAACAAATGGCCAACAAATATATGAAAAAATGCTCAGCATCACTAATAATCAGGGAAATTCAAATTAAAACCACAATGAGATACCACTTTACCCCTGTCAGAATGGCCATTATTAAAAAGTCAAAAAACAATAGATGCTGGTGTGTATACAGAGACAAAGCAATGCTTATACCTTGTTGGAGTAACTGCAGACTAGTATTACTACAACCTCTATGGAAAACAGTATGGAGATTCCTCAAAGAAATAAATTTGACCCAGCAATCCCACTACTGGGAAACTACCCAAAGGAAAAGAAGTCATTTTATCAAAAAGACACCTGCACTCGAATGTTTATCACAGCACAATTCACAATTGCAAAAATGTGGAATCAACCTAAGTGCCCATTAATTCATGAGTGGATAAGGAAAATGTGGTATATACACCATGGAGTACTACTCAGCCATAAAAAGGAATGAAATAATGTCTTTTGAAGCAACTTGGATGGAACTGGAGACCATTATCCTAAGTGAAGTATCTCCAGAATGGAAAAACAAGCACCATATGTGCTCACTAATAAGTGGGACCTTAACAGTGGGTACACACATGCACAGAGAGATGTAAAGGACATTAGACACCAAGAGGAGGGAAGGGTGGGAGAGGAGTGAGGGATAAAAACTTCCCTGTTGGGTACAATGAACACTATTCTGGTGATGGGCACACTGAAATCCCTGTCTTAAGCATCATACAATGTATCTATGTAACGAAAACATTTGTACCCCCTTAATATTTTGAAATTTAAAAAAGAGAAACAAACGGGTAAGAGTATTTATTTATTGCCTTAGATTAAATTAACCAAAAGGAAAGCTGATGTAATTGAGGCAATAAAAGACTGGTAGGTCTGTCAGCTTTCTTCAGGAATGTTTTCAAAGTTTCAGAGCTTTTTAATATAATATAAATAAGAGTGTTCAGCAGCATGTGCTCATGGGGAAGGAAAAAAGAAAACCTCAAACCAGTTTCCATTTCCTTAAGAATTTATTCTGAAGTGAATTCTTAGCATCTTGATACTGCTTTATCGATGAATAAATTAAGGTAGTTTATTTTGTTTGCCAATATATATATTTGTTTAGAACCCACAGCTTCTCCTAATAAATTACTTCCCTTTAGCATCAGATCAAAAAAGAAAAGAAAAAGAAAAGGTTAGCTCCTTGCATCTGAAAATTTTGTTTATAGCATCAAGACAGATGGAATATACAAGATTTAGATCTAATATTTTCTCTTCCTCTGCTACAATTGATAATATCTAAGCACTGATACTCACTTTCAGAGTAGTCAGCTGTGTATTTCCCTCAATGTCATTGACATTGTCTTGGATTTGTAGAGTTAATTACATTCTACTAACCTTTGCTTCTAAGACCCCAAGACACTTGGCAGCTAACATCCATAAATGACATCAGTTAAATAAATACAGCATTTCTATTCTCACATGCAATCCTATTTGAACTATAAGGACAGTGATAATGTATCTAGAATTCTGGTGCATGGTCCTGATTTCAAATATTTTTGAATAAGAATGCAAATTTATGTCAGAACTTATATCAGATAGCATCCTGACTTTTAGTTCTAATAACACGATCACTATAGATATATGATATATTAAAGCTGGAAAATAGGCCAAGTGCAGTGGCTCATCTGTAATCCTAGCACTTTGAGAGTCTGAGGTGGAAGGATCACGTGAAGCCAGGAGTTCAAGACCAGCCTAAGCAACATAGTGAGATCGCAGCTTTACAAAAAAATAGAAAAATTAGTGGGGTATGGTGGTGGCATATGCCTGTAGTCCCAGCTACTTGAGAGGCTGAGGCAGGTGGATCATTTGAGCCCAGGAGTTTGAGGTTACAGTGAGCAATGAAGAGACCACTGCACTCTAGCCTGGGCAACAGAGTAAGACCCCATCTCAAAAACAAAAACCAAAACACCCAACTTTCAAAATACAGAAAAAGTATTTTAAGAGTTCCCATTTTAAAGCTTCTGTTAATCTTTAAAAAATAGTAAATAAAAATTATATATGAATTAACATTATACATAATTTAAAATGAAAATGAATGGTGTCTGGTTGTGGCTTACCTTACAAAAATAAAATAAAAGCATATTGAAAATTATGTACATTTTGTCAGAAATTTACCAGAAGTTTTGGCACTCATCCTGTGTTAGGAAGACCTATTCACCTTGCAGACTGTTTCTCTGGTCAGCTGGGATAAAGAGACTAGAAAGGATTCTTTGTCAAATTGGTTGATGTATTATGAGTCGACTTAAAGGATGACACATTTACTTGAAATCAGATTCCTATTATAGAGAGCTCAGTGTGATAAAAATTTTCCCATCCTATTGCCCTATAAATTTAGGGACTTTTTAAGAGTTAAGACAATACAGAGATTCTATAGAACTAAGTTTTATCCTATTGAGCTGTCTTGTAAGTACTTGTTCTGCCTTTGAGGACTCATAAGAATTCTTGTTTTCTTCCATTCATGAAGCATACATGTATCTCTCTACCATCTCTTTTGCATCTTTTCATTTCCTTGGCCTCAGAAATTCACCTTTTTAAGTTAAAACTGATCTATTTACAGTTGACCCTTGGACAACATGGGGATTAGGGATGCCGACCTCCCTCACAGTTGAAAATCTACGTATAATTTTTGACTCTCCCAAAACTTAACTACTAATAGTCTACTGTTGACCAGAAGCCTTAATAACATAAACAGTTGATTAGCACATATTTTGTATGTTATATGTATTATATACTGTACTCTTACAATAAAGGAAGCCAGAGAAAAGAAAATGTTATTAAGAAAGTCATAAGGAAGAGAAAATATATATACTATTCATTAAGTGGAAAAGTAGATCATCATAAAGGACTTCATGTTGAGTAGGCTGAGGAGGAGGAGGAGGGAGAGGAGAGGTTGGTCTTCTTGTCTCAGGTGTGGCAGAGGTGGAAGAAAATCCAAATATAAGTGGACCCATGCAGTTCAAACCTGTGTTGTTCAAGGGTCAACTGTATAATAATACAGTTCAGTCTGTGGCCGAGGGCTCCTCCCTCCTTTGTTTGCCAAATTCTATTCAAAATTCTCTGGAGTACAAATAGGGCTGCTTCCTTATTCACTAGGAATGGCCACAGAAAAAAGTGGCCCCTGGAACCTGTCTTGACCATCTTTGTGGAACAGACACTCTATCAGTGTGCCCAGATTGAGATGATGGTTTGGCATGGTAGGATTTCCAGGTCTTACTGGAAAATCAGGGCAGGGGGGTATTCTCAGCCGTAGTTTCTGGGATTAAGGAAAGCATCTGCAGAAGGTTAGTAACATTTTCAGTCTTGCTGGCCCCATTTATTATGCCAGCATGAGTTAATATACCTCTGCCAGATCCAACTGCACACTAACCAACTCAGGAACAATACTGTTCCTGTCACATTTTTCCTTTATTTCTTTTTAGTTATATGCTAAAATATCAAATCATGGCTTTATTTTATTGAGGAATTCAGAGGCATAGTAGGGTAATTTGGTTTAAACCAGTGTATCTTTAAAAACACACTCTTCCAGACTTCCACAATGCATATGGGGGTATATATCTAATATGTGTGTGGTGTGTGTGTGTGTGTGTAACACTATCCCACTGGCCAGAAATAAATAATAAACCTTGTGCCTTCAAACAGAAGGCTCCCACTTGTCCAGCCGAATTTGGTTCTGTGCATCCTTTCTAAATTTGATTTGATGAGCTCAAGCTCCCTTAAAGTACTCACACTTTCCTCCAAATTTATTCATATGACCAATGTAGCTAATCTCTAACCTCAAACTCCTATCAGGAAACACTGAGTCACTAAATAAAATAATAGTGAGGTCTCTGGGGAGCTGCAGGAGAGAATACCATTCACTTTTTCTACTTTGTCATCAAGAGGTTTATACCAGGGACAGCTGCACCAGTATTGACAGCTGGCTGACAATTGTTTGCAACCTTAAAGTCTCCAATTCAGCTTATATTGAAAAATAAATGTCCATCTGCTGATGTTTGACAAAGGAGTGCCCAAGACTGTTTTGAAAATTTCCTGGAAGGAAGCATGTTCCTACTCGGCTCTAGGCTGGGTTATTTAACAGCATTCCCAAACACTACATGCTGTTCTAGTGATCATAGCAGTCTCCATAGTAAAGTAGGAAACCTTTGAAATTGATCAAGCTCCATTTCCCACTTGCCTTGTCTAACATTTAGCTGGTGCTTGCCCTTTCATCCAACCTCTCTGGATATAGAAGCCAGGTCGACTTTTTTTTTTTTTTTTAAGACCATTCCTAAGGGATGGACAGAAGGAAGGGAATTCCATTTCCTGATAATGGTGTAATTCCAAAATTAGTCTTACAAACAAAGGAGGGAGGGGACATTGACATCATTGAATTCCCATAGCTGGTATAGCTAGGAAATACTGGATCCCAACCAAAAATTTCAGAATGGATCTTCTTACCCTTTGTTAATTATAAAATAAATAAATTTCCAGATATCTCACAAAAGGAAGGGCCTAAATATGCAGTCTGAAAATTATAGGGCCAGAAAGAAGAAAAATTTTGTACTTTCCTGACAAGATAAAACAGTGAATGGTTCTTTCCCCAAGTTTATAAAGTTTAATCAAAACAGATTATAGAGAGAAGTGAGAATTGTGTTTTGTCTTCCGTCTAGAAAGCTGTCCCATCTTCTTTTATCTAATAACATTCCCTGGCCCTTGACCTCTGGCACATGACCCAGGTGTGGTCCATGATAAAGCCGCATTGCCTTTGCCACAGAGTATGTGATACAAGCAGGGCTACTCAAATTCCTTCTCTGTGATTTCTGTATAGACAGTGAGAAAGAAGCTCTGTCTCCTGGAGTTGGGTATGGATTAAGGTTCTTTGATTGTAAGTATATAAGGCAATGCTGACTACCTTAAGAAAAAAGAAAGAATTTATGGGAAGGATAGAAGATAGCTCTCGTTATTGAAAGGAAACCTTATCAACCATAAAGGCAGCCTTAGGGATATAAGCACCAAAAACTAATAGACAATTTCCTCAGGGGCCAGGGGCCAACCTCCAGGGTGAATCAGCTCTAACCTTTCTGTCCTCCCTCCTTTTAACTCAGTTCAAGATTCAAGTTCCTGGAAAAGAGCAAGTGTGATTGGGCTCAACTAGTCACAGGCCTTGTCCTCGGCCAAGGGGAAAAGGGACACCTTGACTGACAGTCCCACTAGACTGCAGAGACTAGGAGTGGGTACTCCCCAAAGGAAAATCATGCTTTTGTTACTGAAAGAAGGGGGAAGTGGTTCAGAGCCGGCAGAAACAAAAGATGTTCACTATGGACTGTTAGCCCAGGGCAGCCAGAGGCCCTGTCCCAATATGTACCTGCAGCAGCCCATACTGGGCCAACAGGCAGAGGAGCCAAGGGAACTGTCCAGAAACCTTGGGTCTCAGTCTTCTTACCAGCCTCAGGGGCTAACAAATTCCTTTTCTGCTTAGACTAGTTTTGTTTTGGTTTCTGTCACTTGCAACCAACAAAGTCCTGGTCAATGCCTAGTTCTTACATCAGTGCTTTTTAGGCCTAGAGATTTCTGAAATGTTCTTTTGAAAATTAGAATGATGCTAAATTTGTACCTATTGAATTAGGCCACAGCCTCCAGCTGGAAGAAGTAGCATTTCTTGGGATCTTCTGTGCAATAAGTCTCTAAGCTTTGCAGGGACTCCTGGAGCAGATGCTTATCCTTGAGGGAACTTTTGAAATCAGTGAGAAGACTGTGGTCTGGGGGTACAGTGACTCTTTTTCAGGAAAAGATTTTCAGTGGACAAAGGAAGAGACACCCTGACAGGCAATCTCTGAATGAGACCTGGAGATTAAAAAGATAAATATGAGCTATTTCTATGTGGCAAATATTAAAACTCCTTAGGATCTTGTCCTATTTAGAAAGCATACCTTGAACTTAGCATTTCTGTGCTCTCCCATTTTCCCCAATGTTAGTTGCTGGTGTTTATTGGTCTAAATGTAAAACATCTAACCTTGAAGTAGCTTCTGTAGCTGAAGATTCAGTGGTAGTGCTTTAAAAGAAAATTCTTTTCTGCAAATGGTGGTATAATGATTCTTTAGGGGATGGGGAGAAATCGCTACAAGTTCTTGTCATTTTCTGTCAAGGAAACAACACCCCTGCCTGCAGTAGGGAGTATGAAAGCACTGTTTGCACTTTTGATTACATATCAGACTGAGTCCCCGTGCAGTCTGATGTCATGGGTGGTAAGCAGTGCTTCTGGCAAAGTCCCAGCAGTTGAAATGATGAGATCCCAAGACCAGCTTTGTTACTTTCCTAGAAAACTCTAGGTAAGACTGATAAAATAAATATCTGTGTTCAGTGGTGAAATAAGGTGTAGGACTATTGGTCAAGTAATTGGTTCCTAGTCTGAGAAATAACAGCTTTGAAAGAGCTGGGCTGAGAGAAAGTAGAAGAGGAAAGGGTGGCATTATTCAAAAAGCCTACAACAAATGGACAACCATTCAAGACTGGCCTTAATCCAATAAAGAGTAAAATGACCTCCCTCTAAATGCTTGGAATTCTACCAAGTCAAGGTTTATTTAGGCCCAATTCACTCTTTTAAAAATACACTTACACTCAACAAGGTTGTTATTCATTACATGTTAATGAGGATTGTTTTAATCACTGTGGTTTTTTTCTAATTGAGGTAAAATTCACATACCATAAAATGTACCATGTTAACCATTTAAAAGTGTACAGTTCAGTGGTTTTACTATATTAACTTTGTTGTGCAACCATTGCCATCTCTAATTCCAAATCATTTTCATCACCTCCACATCCCTGTTTTCTTAACACCTAGTTGCAATAGGAGCTTTGATCCTGAGGAAGTTTGCAGGAGAAGCGGTAAAAAGAACACTATAAGAGAGAGAAGAGTTGGGCTGAGTGTTTGGGGGTGCACATCATGATAAAAGGTACCCTTTAAAATGTTGATTAGAGATGGCTGTGGGGTGTTGGCAAAGAGATACATCTCCTGACTTTCTCAAGAATATAGGGCAGCAACAGTCTGATTCTTAAAATTAATGGGATAGTGTTTAGAAACAGTTTTGTGTCACTGAAAAACACTGAAATGTCAATCCTATTACAGGCTTATCCTTAAAAGTCTGGTTGGTTCAATTCAGACATTGAGTTTTGAATAAACCTACCATGAGATGTACCAGCATCACCTGGGGAATATCTTCTTAATGGGAGTAAAACCAAGAGATGACTTTAGAGTTGACAGGACTTTCCTTGGGACAACGAGAACATGCATGTGGGGCTAGACACCTTATTTGGTAGCTGTACATATTAATAGAAAAGAATTAAAAGATATTAAAAGAAAAAAATCCAAAAGGGTACATTCCCTTAAATATGCTAGCTTGAAATCTATAAACCAGATATTCTGGTCAAAGATAGGAGCTTTCATCAGATCAAGTGACTACTCATGCACCAACAACAGGACGTAGTTAATAAGGTCTTTTGCAAAAGTAACTTTGTCCTCCTAAGAGAAATGAAGCAAAGATTGTTTTGAAATTTAACCTTAGGTTCCTGCATACTGAGTTTTACCAAAAGGTGAACTCAAGCTTTGAAGGTGTACAATAGGTATTTCACTGAGCTCTGCTATTAAATAAAGCTGTGAGCACCTCAGGCGCTAGCTGTGGAAATGATGGAAGGAATCTGCCTTGGGTTGTGATTATTTGCACAAAGTAAAATCAACAAACAGCACTCAGGCTGTAAGTAAGATTCCTGCTGTGCCAGTTTTATAAGAAAGGTGTTTTTCTTTTCAGCTAAACTTTCCATCGACTTAAATCATTTATTTCCTTGGAGATAATTTAAGAACATAGCCAGTGAAATAGTTTACTGCGTTTATGTTTTTTAAAAAAGTTTGGTAGCTGTTTCATTGATTTGAATATGAATATGCTTAAAATACTCCAAATATTCTGGAACATCCCTCTGATCAGAAGACCTGAATGGTAACCTATAGACTGCTTAGAAAATGAACCAACAAGGAAAAATTACACACTTTGGTAAAAAGGAGTTCTAATTTATTTGGAAATATGTCATTAATCTGCATCAGTTTGTAACTATAACAGAGAAGTAGCTTAATGTTAATCTAGGTAACATGACATGTCACTTAGAATCAACACTTTTTACCTTCTTGCAATATGAATTGTAACAATCAGGCAGGCCTTCAGAGTAGGCAACCATGTGTATCACTTGATGGAGGCTGGAAGGGGACTCCATTCCCAAAGTGGTTCACTCTCTACTATGCGATCCGAAATTATACCACTGGAATTTTTATTTCTTGGATCATGAAGGTCTTTTGTTCATTGAGAAGAATCTGCTTTTAAAGTGCAAATACCCATGGGATGGGTGATTCATTAAGCATTACATTATATTTTAACCTGACCACTAGCTGAGAGTGTGTTTGATATGTGGGTTTTGTCCATCACTCCTTCTTTCCAGTAATGGGATGCCCCTTCCTTTAAGGAAGCGTTTTTCTCCCAATCCAGTTCTGTGCTTCTGGTGGCAGCTGCCAGCCAGAACATTCTCCTTCCCCACCCTTATTTCCCTTTACCCTGCCGTCCAGTGGTGGGGGCATGACCAAAGCTTGTCCAACCATAGTTGCTCTCCTTTGGACACAAAGAGTTGTTCACATCCAGGGATGGGTACCCAATCCAAGACAGGACAGAGTTCTTGTACTTTTTCTAACTGGAGCTAGTGGAAAAATGCTTTCTTTTTTCCTCTGGAGGAGAGATGATAAGGAGGGCAGCCCATAGCTGCTTATGGCCACTTTTCCAGTCTCTATTGATGTCTAGCTTGAGAGAATGAAGTCTCAATGCATAGAGAAACAGAGATGAGTGACATAGAGTGTCCTGATGCTACTTGAGAACTGGAATCCACCGGACTGTAAGGCTAACGGCATGCCCTCTCTTGGTTTGTCTACTTGTGCCAATAAATCACCCTTTCTCCTTAAGCTATTATGACTGGGGCATCTGCCATTTGCAAACAGAGGTCTGAGAACCCAAAACAAACATTTTATAAAATAACACAAGATAACTAAGGGACGGGTGGTGTTCTAGGTCCAGAAACATGTGTGTGTGGAAGGGTGGGTCAGCCCTAATTGTTCTGTGGTTAAATAGGGGTCACTGTGTATTAAAGTCACTAGACATCTTTTCAGATTTTATTCTGAAGTGAACTGAGAGGTAGAGCAAAGTGACCAAGGTCTCTGAAAATGCTAGCTCATATTGCTCTGGGGCCACAGTGGCTGTGACAATCTCCTGACTATTGAATTCAGGGTGAGGCTGCATGGGGCTTATGGCAGAGGAAAAATGTACAAATATTTGATTAAATATCTTAGTGCTATATGTCAGTCCACTGACTCAGTTTCTCCACCAAATAAGAGAAGCAACATGTAGGTCCAAAAGGAGTCACTGTTTTGATCTATAATGGACCTTAGGATGACTTATTTAAATTTTAAATTTGTATCTGTACATAAATATATGAGTTTTTTTTTTCCTGTACTGGTAGTTTTTTCTTTTTTTCTTTTATATTGTTTAAAACTGAAATATAGATAAAAATGGGAAAAGACAGAAAGGTAGGATTTAGTATTTTTTTTCCTCTCCCAAACCTTTAAAGTCCTGGTACATTAGTATAATTTTTGACTTATCAAAATGCCTAAGAGACAAAAGTGTCACTAGACAGCAAATCATATTTTGCTTGAAAGAAGCAAAATACTCATTTGAAAGAAACAAGAATTAGATATCTTGCAATAATATTTTTTGCACCTGGTTTAAAATGCAGTCAAGAAGCTGAAAGCTTCTTTCAAGGGAGCTGGAAAACTTTCTCCAACATGTGCTCTGTCAGGTTCTTATCATGCAAGTCTGGCTATGATGCCTCAGAATAAAGACCTTTACATGGATAATATCCTCTAGTGGATTTTATTCTTTTAGGTTTCATGGTGGTAAAAGTAAATTTATAAACTGTCTTTATGTTGTTTAGTTGAAAGAGAAAAAACAGTTGACCTTCTGTGCGTGTTGCAAAGTGATGGTGTTACATGCTATTTCAACCCCGGGGGAGCACTATTCAAAATTGGAAATGAAAACCAAATTCATGTGAAAAGCTTTACCATGTAGTCAGGATGCTGGGAGTGTCTCCCTTTCTGAAGCCACCATTTGTTTCCTCCTCCTCCATTTGTTTCCATGTTGCTCCTCTTTTTCCAGAATTACTTATGAGTAATAAAGGAAGCCGGGGTCAGAACAATGGCATGTTCCTGGCTTTGCAAGAGTGGCACACATCAAAGGAAGACATTTATCCCAGGGAACCACGGCTTTGCAAGAGATCCACCAGGCAGAAACAAAGTTGGATATTGCTGCTACATGGCAGAGAGGAAATGTCCTTAGTCTCTCAAAGCTGGGAAAGCCACCCTGGGGGAGGGCAATTGCTGTTCGGGAAGCTAAGTGTAGCTTGCATGCATCCAACCTGGGGCAGGGTAATTAACATCTCTAAAGCCTCTGCTTATTCCTGTGGAATTCATAAGTATACTTACCTCAGAGGTTATTCTGAGAATTAAATACACATGGAACGCTTAGCAAAATGCCTGGCACATAGCACTCTATTAAATGTTAACTTGGATTGCTAATGATGACGATCTGAAGTTTTGGTTTGGTTTTGTTTTTTCCTAATGTATGTTTATAGTTTCTTAGGTGGAGAAGTCTCTTTTGAAAATCAAAACCAATGTGGCTATTAAACATTTTCTGAACCACCCAGATTTCATCCCCAAACAGCCTTCCCTGCTTGTTTCTGATTCATTTACCTCCTGGGGGAAAAAAAATCACTTCCCTTCTCGTGTCTAGTTTACCAGCCTGTGCTTTACTCCAGAACCCCGTCCTTGTCCTTGCAGGCGCCAGCCTTCCTTCCTAGGCCCAGCCCGTACCCCACTGCCACCCAGCTGTTCAATGACACTTCTCAGATCTATTTCAGTGTAGCTCTTCAGCCTCAGAGATGTTCTCTAAAGGAACCGCTTATTCACTCTCTGCCTCTCTTAACGTAAGAGCGAATCCAGCTCGGAGTTAGCAGTTCACGTGCTGTCTCTATTCATGCCAAATGGAGGTCAGGCCAGGCTGGCTTGCTGCTGGGCCACCGTGCTGCCCAGCACTGTGGCCTCCATTTATGCTTTGATGCCAATAAAAATATTTGCATCACCCAGGATGGTGGGCCAGGGCGTAACTGTCACGTGGTAATACTGACCTCTAGGGGCTGGCTTTCTTTCACATAGAGTCTTTATCTTCTCATTGAGTTCCAGGACTGTGAGGGCAGCCTCTTGCTTAGCTGTTACCAAATCGGTTTGTAGCTTTCTCACTTGCTTTTTGTGCTTTAGTTTCTTAAAAAAATAAGAGTTTCCGTCACTAGGGACAGATGCATCAAAGGAATGAAAGGAATTAATGATGTCAGAACAAACACTTCCTCTGAAGCCCCTCTTAGGTGAAAAGCTCTCTGTTTATCTAAGATCGAGTCCTGTTCGAGGTCCGTGAAGCCGGGCTTATGTGCTCTTGTCAGAGCATTTGAAGCCCCAGCAATAAAAGCCCACTATCTACATCACAGTATCTTTCACCTTTTCAGAGGGTTTTTAATCTAGACCCTGTGGATTGGTTGCTTATAAGGGCAATTAGAGATGGACTCTAGTTGGCATTTCCCCCTGAGGTGCTAAATGCCTAAAAGTATCAAGTTTTTTTCCCAATCTGTAAGTAGACTAATGTGAAATAGTCAGAGCCTTGATTCTGAGTTATTTTCCCCCCAACACCATGATAGTTTGCATTCGAATAAACTCTAAAGTGTATGATGTGACTACAAAATGTTGATATTTACAGATATTTACTATGGTATCTATATAGGGAAAGTGTCAAGGGTAAGAATGAGTTTTTCAGCAGTAGAGGACAGGAATACCTTGCTATAAAATAATCTGATTTATGAGATCTAAACACTGGGGAGAGAGCTACGTTAGGAAGTTATTACATAACCGAAGGATTCACCTTGAGACTTTATGACTAGAAAGCTCTTTTTGTAGATTTCAAAGTGGATTTGATTTATCAAACTTGGATTTATCTGCAACTTTGGAGAAGCCATCTATTGTGAAAAGTGTTGTATTTGCACTTTTGTGTGGTTTTTGTGTAGCTGCCATCCCACTGAAGAGCTCACCTTGCCAAGTCTTTGTGGGCTGGTAATTAGGAAGCTCAGAAAATAAACAACGAACATTTCTCACTGGACATAAATCCTGAGGTAGGGAAAGGGATGGTTTTTGCTCACCAGGGGAGAGCATATTCTTCCCTGACCTCTGAAGGGAGTACACTTGGGCAGCAGGGAATCACTCTCCTCTTTAAGAGTAAATCCAGTAAATTCAATTTATCAAAGACAGGATCAAATAAACACAGGTGTCCCATTTTTAAAGACATGTTGTCTTCCAGACCAAAGCAGGAAGATCAGGACTTCACTAATTCTTAATTAATGGCATAAACACGACTAAAAGAGAATGCCGTACTCAAAGGAGAATGGTAGTCATGGAATTTCTTTAAAGGGAGTTGGAGGGGTAGAATTTGGCAGAGTTCACCCAGCACAATCCAGGTGAGAGGTGCTCTGAGCCACAACACAGGTGTCTGGTCTTCATGGCAGTTCTTCTAGAATGGTAGTTAGTATTCACGGACTCATTAGATCATTGTAGTAATAGTTATGAAGCATCCCCTTGGTGTCAGGCTCTGTGCTGGCCAGTTGTTGAAACATCAAGGCTGATAAAGTCTCTGCCTCCAGGCCACTAAGATCCTCTAACTAATTCCCTTACCTTGAGTCTCTATTCACTAAAAACCTTCCTAATTTGGCCTGCCACGTAGATTAGCTCAGGGAAGGACTGAACTGATCAAGAGATATGTTGAGTATTTGACAGCTGTTTCTAATGATAAAGTATTAAGTTGGCATGCTAATCTATACCTCCCTTTCTTATTGGGTTGGGTCAGCTTGTTCAGTGAGGACCTTGTCCATCTGAGGCCTGCAATGAAAGCACCTGTGAGGCCCTGGGTGGTCATCAGCGACCTTTCCTGATGTTACCTCAAGACTGTTCCACGCTCAGATTTTTACACTTTCCTTTTACCACTCAGAACTTTGGAGATATAAGTGGGAAGAAGGGTACAGAAGTGAAAATTGAGAAAGTGGAGAGAATGAAGGAAAGTATGGCAAGAGGGATTCAGGAGAGAGTGCTAATTAAAAATATCAGAAAAGAACTGATAATGATATGCATGCTTAAGTGTTAAGGATTCAGTATATTGATGAGAGCAAGTTCCACTGAAATGCATAAAAAAGTTAAGATGGGTTGATGGATGGATAGAGAAACGAATAGATACATGATAAATTGAAGATAGCAAAATGTTCACTGTAGCATCTAGTGTTCACTATAAAATTACTTCAACTTTTCTGTATGTTTGGAATTTTTCGTTATAAGAGATTAGGTGAAGAAAGAACTGGAGAATTAATTCCCTTACAGTGTCCTTCCCTTAATTCTTAATAGATGGTATTCAAATTCTCAGATTATGTCACAACGATTCATATGCAGATATGTATTTTTCTAGAAACTTTTCTTAAAGTACACATTGACAGTAACTAAATGAAAGAAAAAAATAAATGCATCTCAGTGAGAATTGATGGACAGTCCCTAGGAGCTGGCATGGTGTCTGTCACTAAGAAAAAGTCCTACCAAGCTACATTTCCATTTTGATAGGATGACTTGACAGATAGAATGCAAGGACTTGGTGTGCAGACACAGTACTTCTTAATATCAGTTAAAATTTTCAGCTTTTCAGTTAAAATATTTAACTCATTTCTCTTATGGTGATTTCTCTTATGTTCTGCCTCTTATTGTTATAATATTTATGTATTTACCTTATGATCTGAGAAAGAAATTGAGGATATTTAATTTGGAGAAGACAGTATAGTACACAGGACAGTCATGACAGTTGACTTTAGTTATCTAAGGGACTATTCAAGAGGAGAGGAAGTTGAGTCAAACAGTGTTGTTCCGAAGATACCGTGAAGAACAATGGGTAGAAAACACGGGGAGGCAGATTTTGGCACAACATGAGGAAGCACCCTCCAACAATCAGAGCTACATCCATAACAAGATGGGATGGGTCCTGGCAAAGACCTCCTGCTCTGGGAACGATCAAGTAGAGACTGGATGAACATCTTCAGGCAGGCCCTTAGTAACCTCTGGTTACCCAGGGTTAACCCAGGTCAAGAGGTAATTGGGAGTCTGGTTTACCCTCAACTCTTTTCACCTCTGGCTTTTTTCAGCTCCCCCAAGGGCACAGCACATGAGTGAACGGACACCTAAGCCCTTGAAGCCTCTAGGGTTGGCACAGTCGTCAGGAACACTTTAAAGCTAATTCTGGTATTTGTAAGAAGTTGAATAAAAAGGCCAAGAAGGCCTGTGGGTCCCTTAGAATTCATGGATAATGGGACTCAAAATATACAAACTTTATTATTTAGTTATAAGGGAAAGGGGATGGGAAAATTAAATTTATATTAAAAATTGAATAAAAGACCTCAGTTGGTTGCCTAAGGTTTCTGTTGAGACCTTTTGGTTGTTCAGATACATTTTACAAAAGTTTAACATCTTTGTCTTCTTTTTTTTTTTTCTTTTCTTCAGACAGAACTGCTGTATTCTATTAATTCATAGCTTTAACCAAGCCCTTTGGACATTTCAAGTAATTCAGTTTGCCAACATGGTATTTTATTAGTCATAGACATCAAATGATTTCAGCAACAATAATATTTTCCTTTGCTTTTTTGGTGTTCACTAGAGAGGCAACCCAAATGTTGTACTCGAATCTAATGGACTCTGTTATGGTCTCCTTAGTAACTAGAACTCTCCTCCGTGATTACTGAAAGGATAGGAAGGCTTTATAGCTTGGAGGTAAATTCCTATTACCTTGCTCTTTTCCTACTTCTCCTACAGGGTGGGAAGGGTGAGGAAATCATGTATTTGTGAAATGTTTTGAAAAGGAAATATCTATCCGTATCATATTGCTGAATGGCTTGCATTATACCAACTCAATGAGAATTAGAAATAACCAAGGAACTATTTATAGAAGAGTTTCAACACAACATTGCCAGTACTGTTTAAAATTTCTGGGTATTTCCACACACTCTGAATCGTGGCTTTGGTTCTGAGGCTGGGCTTTGTCACTGACTGGCCATGAGAAATTGGGCCAGGCACATGATATTTCTAAGCCTTATATCCCATTTCATAGAACTATTGTGGGGATCCAATGACATAACATAGAAATGACAGTACCTAGCACTATGCTTGCAAAATAGTAGTTATGTCTTTCTGTTTTTATCATTATTCCTTGAAATACATAAGGGAAAGTTTCAACTCTTCACTAAAACACTAAAGCATCTTTTCTAAGGATGTTCTTGTCACACTTCACAGAAAATAAAATTTGTACTTAATTGAAAGCAAGACTTTTGTCTCCTTTTTCTCTCTTTTTTTCTTAAATTAAGTTTTCTGCATGATTGCATTGATCTCTTCCTCACTTTGTATGAGTAGACAAAACTTAACTTAATGTCCTGAAAACAGACATGCAAATAGCTTTGATCCAGTCTCCTGCCAGAGCTGGCCTGGTGCCTAGGAAAATTCAGTGGCTGCCTACACAGAATGATGTGAGGAACACTCTGAGGACTTGCCCCTTGCTCCCCACGGCAGTTCTCTCTTGGACCTGCCAGGATAGAACTTCCTCCCACTTTGTCTGAAATCTGCCATGCGCATCCCACCTTCCTTCACTTAGAGAGCACATTTAACAAAGACAGGGGTTTTTTTCTTCAGAAGGCCACTGATAAAATGCATGCTACCAAGGACATACGAGAGAATTTGGTTTGAATACAGAAGATAGAGGTAGGTTCCTCCTTGCATTTCTCTTCTAATAGTCCATCATTAATAATGAAACTAATAAAAGTGATGGTAGCATTTGGATACAACTTGACTTAAAAATCAATTTCATGTTTTATTTTGTTTTATGTGTATAGTTCCCTCAGCAGAATATTTTAAAGTCTAGGGATTTCAAATATGTGCCCCATATGTTCCTTCCCAGTCCATGGCAGGCCTTTGATTTGGGGATTCTTTCACCCTGTGTTCCACCCCTGGCTTCACAATCTTTAACCCACACTCCCAGCCGCCACTGCTCACTGATGCAACCTAACTATCATCCGTGTTAGTATCTTCTGGGAAAATGAGAAAGCTGAGCTGCCAGAGGGTTCAAGTGCACCTAATCCTGGTTGTACAGTAAGTAAATAGCTAAATGGACTTAAACCAAGGTCTTTTGATTCCAGATGCTCATTTTTCTTTCCAATGGCAACATAAGTCTTCACTGATCAATAGAACCATTACTTTTTAGAGTTACTTAAAAGTAACCTAGAAAGGCAATGTAACAGGATGGGTGATAACAGAGTAGCTTTGCAGTGTGATGGTGAGGCATTGACTGCATGGGTTGCCATGATATCTCTGGAGAACCTAGGAAATAAAGGAAAGATCTGATGAGCCCAGCTAAGGGCAATCGCGCCAGGTGCTGTTCTTTCCCCTTAGTATTTCTCGTTAGAAGATCCTGAATTGATTCTGGTGATTGTGATCATTCTATTGAGTCATCTGAAGTGACAAAGAATGGATCATATACATCTTTCTTACAAAATGCCTTGAATGAAAGCAATCACAAATGCAAACGTAGCTTAGTCTTATTTCTTTCGATAAGGTTGTAGGGAGCCAGTTGATACACAGATCTTTAGGACTCATCATAACCTTGACCAAGAGCCTAGTCCCACATGACCACTGGTTGATGCTTAATGGTCAAGAGAGTCAGATCTTGGAAAGCAGAGCTGGCATTTTTCAGTTCGTTGCAGTCTCTCTCCCATTTGAGTCCCAACTCACCTTATTTTATGTTACAAAATGCTATATAAATACATTTTAATTACTCACCAAACCCAAAAGGCTTGGGATTTCTAATAAAAAGAAAATAAATTCCCAGTAATTAAACAAACAGTGTAAATCACCACAGGGGAAGAATTTGCCTATAGTTGGAGCCAAGTCTCAGTTCTTTCCCTCTGTGGAATAAATAGTTGTTAGAGATAGAAGTGGAGTTTGCCAGTAGATGTTCTGCTTTCCAGAATGCCTGATAAGTGTTTATTTAAGAGAAACTACAAATTAATAGAAGATAAAGAGATAGTGTTACATTTGGAAAGAATTCCAATGATGAGGTAGAACTTTCTAATAATAGAGTTGTCCAAAAATTGGAATGTTTTGCCCTAAAATATGGTATGCTTTCCTCCCCTGCATGTGGTATACAGGCCATTCTTGAGAATGTTCCAGAGAGAAGCTAACAGTTATTGACCACCTGCAATATGCCAGGCTGTGTCACCCATCACTATATCCTGCATATCTCAAGCTACTACCCAGTGTCCTACATTGTGGGGAGTTTAAATAAGAAGACATTTCAGATTCTATGAATCCATTTCTAAAGCAAGTGGGAGCGGTGTCTAACTTCTGACTGTGAAGTCTTAAAGCCATACTTGACGACTCCATATGAATTAGAGTCAGATTGAATCATCAAATGTTAAATGACACAGAATTGGATGCACTCTTAGAGGCCAAATTGTCCAGCCCTAGCATTTTGGAGATGTAGAGGTAGAAGCAGAAAAAAATAAAACGATTTGCCCAAATTCACAGCTAATAGAGCTGCAAGAGGCAGGACTGAGAGGCTGGTTTTCTAACACTTCATCTCAGTCCCCTGCCCGCCTTCCACCCCCAATATTGCGCTGTTCCTTAGCCGTATGAGCTGTAGGGCGATGGGATGGGTATATGATTGGAACCTAGAGTGGTACCTAAGATCCTTCAAGTCTAAGTTCCCAGCACCAGAAGCAGCAGGACGTTAGGCAGGCAGCCTTCTCTTAAAACTCTCTTTATACAGAGAGCCAGGGAGGACCGGATGCAGGTCACTCTACATAGTATATATTAGGGTGCATATGACAGAAAGTCCAGGCAATTGAGATCTTGCTAATTTGAAAGAATAAGCTGGATCAGTGTCTACCAGCAAACTTGCTTTCATAGAGCGTTCTGCTATATGCCATATTCTGATGTCAAAAAAGCCCATTTCTGAGATTAAGGTGTTTCTGCTTGCATATTCTTTTCTTTGTGTAATGCTGTCTCATCTTTCTTACACAGTAAACATTAATCAGGCTAATAATCAGGATTTTTTGAGAAGGAAAAAACCTATAGTGCAATAAATAAATCTTCATATTACTGGTGAGCATAGCAAAGAACAAAACTGAGAGCTGAAGCAGGTCATGCAAAAAGAAAATATAGCCAGTGCCTGCTAACGCCAAACGTCCTTCTTGGGTTTACAATCTCAAATCACACCCTGAGAACAGAGAGAGAAATGCATTGTCACACCTAACAGAGCCTGGTAGGAAGCTGTTTTCCAGTCCAATTCTCCCTGGGGACAGAGAGCACCCAAAGGGCCAAAGCTGTATATGAAGCAATTTCAGTTTCTCAGCCCCACCTCTGCAGGTGTTGGTATAGTTGGCAAATGGCTATAAGAAGTGACGTGGGTGGAAGAGGAGAGAAACCAGAGAGGATAGAATTCACAAGTAGGGAAAAAGAACTCCTATACCTACTTAGTGAAAGTGTGCTAAGCTCCTCTAACACGATTACAAAAATAATAAACAGCTTTTCTCTGCAATGACTTTATAATTGGGCAGATACTAGTTTTTTCTCTGTGCCCAGCACTCCCTTTTCAGGCTGCCTTCTGGAAGAAAATTAGCAGCTATTGGCCAGCTGTGACTTATCTTGAATCATAAAGAAAAGCCATATGTTTTTGATTGAGATCCTGAAGCACCAAGGTGCTTAAATCATTTTAAGGATTTTTTGGTGTAGTAAAGAGAACCTAATTAAATTAATCTTCCCAATAAATATTCTTCTCCTTCACAGACTCCACTCTGCCCTGAAGGCAGTGACATTACATGGGATACAGCCTCAGTGAGGTACAAGAGCTGGCCCTAAAACAACTTAACAAAAGATAAAGAAATCCAAGCAGAGGAAACGAAAATTATCATAACAGGAGAAATGATTGGACAGCATGAAAGAGCTTTGGACACTGTCCAGGAGGAATTAGAGAGAGCAGCAAAGTGGGAAGTTTTCTGGGATACGTATTATTTTCTCATAAAATACAATGTTTAAAAAAACTGCAGTTTTCTTACGGCAGAGTTGAAACAATTTTGCAGCAGAAATACATAGGTTTAAAGTGAAATGGACCTGATCTCATATAAAAATGTATTTCCTGTGTGAAAAGTTAGAGTGTATGGGTGAGTGTTTTGAAAATTGGCGAGTAGCATGGTATTAGTTAATGGTGTTACAGTGTTATTGATATTATTTTAGAATCTTCATTCTTTATAAGTACAACTTCTGAGACAGTAATTGATTGTTGGCAATGACTCATCTGAGCACATAGCTTTACAGTAATATCTGTAAGTTGAATATTATAGAGCTGTGATTAAATGAGTAATTAGTCCATTCTCTAATTTTTCAACTGCTTTAACCTACTATATGTCTGGAAACAAAAATAGTTTCACAGGGGCAAGAATTTTAAGTTTTCCTTTCAGAAAATTTGAAATTTCCCATCAGGTCCATTGGAAACAACGACTGACAGATTGACAGTTAATTTGACTAAGGACATTTAAATGCATATGAAGAAATTACCAGAATTTAAAGCATCGAACTTGGCTCGTAGCTCAAGATGTGGTTTTTCCTTTTTTTTCTTTTTTTTTTTTTTACTTTTACTTGAAAGGTAACATTCACTTGAATATCAAACTAACTGGGCAATATAAGTAGTTAGAATAAGTTGATGAAGTAGATGTTTTCTTCCTTGAGGAAGCCACAACCACTTAGTGTTACTGAGCTGCAGAACCAATGCTATATTGTCTGCATATGCTGAGACCAACTACTTTTATCTAGAACCTCAGAGAGTGTTCAACAGTTCAATTGCTTTGCTACTCTGAAAGTTCTCTTTTCTTGATTTTCCTCTTCTCAGTTCCTTCTCAGCTATGAACTGTAATAAAGAGGACACCATATCGTAAAAAAGGCTCAGAGGGGATAGCAAGTGTCCTTCAGTTAGAAAAACCAAGTTCCTCAGTGTGCTGTAAGAACAGAGCAAAGAAAGGAGTTGATTTTCAAAATAATTACAAGCATATAGTCTTGACAACTATAGATATAACCCAGTGATCAAAGCTGAACTACCTTTAAGTTTATTTGCCCAAGAGCTACAAGACAAGGTCACTTTGGGGTCTCATTGCAAACAAATTTTACAGTCCCTCCCCAGTTCTGTTCACATATATGCTATTTTATGTATGTGTACTGAAGGTAGTTTATCTAGTATGGGTGACATTATAGTCTGTGTCCATTTAATGACAAGAAAATCATGTTTCCAACACTGAAGCAAAATCAACCCTTGCTTTTCTGAGCTAAAACCTTAGAGTTGGACAATTGTTAGCTGAATCTCTCTCTTCAGCTTTCCTGCAGCTCCTGTCTTTGATCACTGGGGAAACCTACACCCTAAACCTTTAAAGATGATGGGAGAAATAGCAATGGTTTCCCACACCTGAAAACTTCTTTACTAAAAGGTGTCAGTCCTGCTCTGAGGAAGTAAGTAGCACTTGAGGAAATGGTCTAAACATTAAGCAGTATTTGCAGCCTAAATCAAGTTTCATTTGTCTTATTCAACATTCCAGCTATGATTTTTTTGTTAGTTTATATGTATATATATATATAGTCTTTAAGTTTATATTTTTTATATACGTATATATATTGCCTTTTCCTTCTCCACTATTTAGAGAAGTTTTTTTGTTCATGTCGTGAAACCACATTTTATAGGTGGGGAGAGAAGAATATTTGGATTTATACATATAGTTATTTTTAGTAGTCCTTAGAACAAAAGTTTAATTTCAGAATCTGATGTTGTGTGTGAATTGGGTTATATGTATGTGAGGTGGGGTTGCAAAGGCATAATCCAATAAAAGAAGCACTTGGCACTTGTGAATAGCATGTAAAGAGTCAGAGAGGGAGGCAAAGGTGTGGTGGTGATGTGAACTTTTACCATGGAGATATTAGTAAGTTTCAGATTGCATATTTTAACAAGTCAAAACAAATGTCCTTGCTGTAAAACAAGTCATCAAATACAGATTATTTTTTGGTCTTGTTGGACTCAAAGGTCTGTCTCTCTTTTTAACTCACTCTCTAGCAAGGTGCCTTCTCTAATTGCATTACGAATCTAGCACTGAAAAGATAGCACATGAATCTGAACTCCTAAGCAGGGATCTTTAAGAAAATTTTGACGTTCTGTCTGGTAGACCTCTAAGCCTGTTCCCATCAACACACCCTCATCTCCGAGATATTCAAGGATAACAAGTAGGGAGGGGAACATGTGGACTTGGCTTAAAACCACTTGCCTCATCTCTCACTAGTGACTTGTGTTGTCACAACCATCCCGCGTCTCAGATTGTAAGATTTGAGGATAATCATATGAGTTGTTCATCGAGAAAAGGTTTAAGATTTCCAAACTTAGACAAATGGTGAGTTGCCTGTTAAGGTCCTGACCCAGAAAACCCATAGGAGCCATATTTGATCAATTCTAATTTGGACTTGAACTTCTGGGTCATCCTTTGCAATAGTGGGAGCAACACTGGTCTGATAGAAGACCACTCAATATGGAAATGTTTGGTGCCCAGAAATACATCCTTGAGACCCCTGGATTGAATCTGATCCCCTCTAGATAAGAGTGAGGCTGACCCAGGATCAGCCAAGCTTCTATGAAACTAAAGCTCAGGAGATGTACAACAAGTAAACACTTTTTGACTGTCTAAAGGAAAGAACAGATGAATAATGTGCTCCCTAATTTTGCTCAAATATCATGTGTCAAAGTCGAAACTGACTTCTACTTGCTTTAATTTCAGTTCTGTAGTGCCTTATCTGAACTGACAATGCTAATTACTCTGAGTCACAAATGAACTTGACTTTCAATTGGAAAACATTTCCTTTTTTTTTTTCTTTTTAATTGTGATAAAAAACACATAACAAAAAATTTACCATCTTTTTTTTTTTAATTTATTTTTTTATTTTCAGAATATCATGGGGGTACAACATTTTGGCCATACACATTGCCCCTGTTCTGCCCGTGTCAGAGCCACAATCGTGGTCATCCCCCAAACTGTGCTCCCCACATCCATTCAGTGAGAGTTTTTCCCATCCCTTCCACCCCCCTCCCGCCCACCCACCCTCAGATGAATATTATTGCCCTGTGTGATGTAAGTGTTCATCAGTTAGTACCAGTTTGATGGTGAGTACCAGTGGTGCTTGTTTTTCCAATCCTGCGACACTTCGCTTTGAAGAATGGGTTCTAGCTCCAACCAGGATAATACCAGATGTGTTAATTCACTGTTGTTCCTTATTGCTGAGTAATACTCCATGGTATACGTATACCACATTTTATTGATCCACTCGTGTATTGATGGGCACCTGGGTTGTTTCCACAACTTTGCAATTGTGAATTGTGCTGCTATGAACATTCGAGAGCAGATGTCTTTATTATAAAATGTCTTTTTTTCTTTTGGATAAATACCCAGTAGTGGGATTGCTGGGTCCAATGGTAATTCTACTTTTAATTCTTTGAGGTATCTCCATATTCTTTTCCATAGAGGTTGTACTAATTTGCAGTCCCACCAGCAGTGTATGAGAGTTCCTATCTGTCCACATCCCTGCCAACATTTGTTATTTGGGGATTTTTTGATATGAGCCAATCTCACTGGAGTTAAGTGATATCTCATTGTGGTTTTGATTTGCATTTCCCTGATGATTACAGAAGTTGAGCACTTTTTTATATGTTTGCTGGCCATCATTCTGTCTTCTTTGGAAAAGTTTTTGTTCATGTCCTTTGCCCATTTTTTAATAGGGTTGTTTGATTTTTTCTTGTTGATTTTCCTAAGTTCTGTATAGATTCTGGTTATCAGTCCTTTATCAGAGGTGTAGCATGCAAATATTTTCTCCCATTCTGTAGGTTGTCTGTTCACTCTAGTGATAGTTTCCTTGGCTGTGCAGAAGTTTTTCAATTTGATCAGGTCCCATGTATTTATTTTTGTTGCTGCTGTGATTGCTTTGGGGGTCTTCTTCATAAATTCTTTGCCTAGGCCAATGTCCCTAAGAGTTTTTCCAACGTTTTCTTCGAGAATTCTTGTGGTTTCATGTCTTAGGTTTAGATCTGTTATCCATTGTGAATTGATTTTTGTGAGAGGTGAGAGGTGTGGGTCCACTTTCAGTCTTCTACATATGGCCATCCAGTTTTCCCAGCACCATTTGTTGAATAGGGAATCTTTTCCCCAGTGTACGTTTTTCTGGAATTTGTCAAAGATCAGGTGCCTGTATGAGGTTGGGTTCTCAGTCCTGTTCCATTGGTCTACGTGTCTGTTCTTGTGCCAATACCATGCAGTTTTGGTTACTATAGCCTTGTAGTATAGTTTGAAGTCTGGTAGACAGATGCCTCCCAATTTGTTCTTTTTGCTTAAGATTGCTTTGGCTAGACGGGGTCTTCTCTGGTTCCACATGAAGCGTAGAATTATTTTTTCTAGATTGGCAAAAAATGATGTTGGTATTTTGATAGGGATTGCATTGATTCTGTAAATTAATTTAGGTAGCAAAGCCATTTTTACTATGTTGACTCTGCCTATCCAAGAGCATGGTAGGGCTTTCCATCTATTTACATCCTCTGCAATTTCCTTTCTCAGTGTTGCATAATTCTCTCTATATAGGTCTTTGACCTCCTTAGTTAGATATGTTCCTAAATATTTAATTTTCTTTGTTGCTATTGCAAAAGGTATAGCATCTTTAATTTGTTTCTCGGCTTGATTGTTATTAGCATATATGAAGGCTATGGATTTGTGTGTATTAATTTTATATCCTGAGACTTTGCTGAATTCATTTATCAATTCCAGTAATCTCTTGGTTGAATCTTTGGGGTTTTCTACATATAATATCATATCGTCTGCGAATAGTGAAAGTTTGACCTCTTCTGCCCCTATCTGGATGCCCCTGATTCCTCTGTCTTGTCTAATTGCTGTGGCCAGGACTTCCAGCACTATGTTGAAAAGAAGTGGAGATAGTTGGGCACCCTTGTCTGGTGCCAGTTTTAAGGGGGAATGCCTTCAATTTTTCCCCATTCAGTATGATATTGGCTGTGGGTTTATCGTATATGGCTTTAATAGTTTCTAGGAATGAGCCATCTATGCCTATATTGTTAAGAGTTCTTATCATAAAAGGGTGCTGGATTTTGTCAAAAGCCTTTTCTGCATCTATTGAAAGGATCATATAATCTTTGTTCTTGCTTTTATTTATATGGTGAATTACATTTATAGATTTGTGTACGTTGAACCATCCCTGCATCTCGGGAATAAAGCCCACCTGATCGTGATGGATTATTTTTTTGATGTACATTTGAATTCGGTTTGCAAGGATTTTATTGAGAATTTTTGCATCTATATTCATAAGGGATATTAGTCTGTAGTTTTCTTTTTTTGTTGTGTCCTTTCCTGGCTTTGGTATCAAGGTGATATTGGCTTCGTAGAATGAGTTTGGGAGGATTCCATCCTTCTGGATATTTTCAAATAATTTCTGCAGTATAGGCACCAGTTCTTCTTTGTAGGCTTGGTGGAATTCAGGTGTGAACCCGTCTGGTCCGGGACTTTTTTTTGTGGGTAGATTTTTAATTACTGCTTCAATTTCGGTGCTTGATATTGGTCTATTTAGAAATTCTGTTTCTTCCTGGTTGAGCCTAGGGAGGTAGTGTGTTTCTAAGAATTTGTCCATTTCCTCCACGTTTTCGTGTTTGTGGGCATAGAGATTTTTGTAGTATTCAAAGATGATGTTTTGTATTTCCATGGTATCAGTTGTGACTTCTCCTTTTTCATTTCTAATTGAGCTTATTAGAGTCCTTTCCTTTCTGCTTCTGGTCAACCTGGCAAGTGGCCTGCCTATTTTGTTTATCTTTTCAAAGAACCAACTTTTTGTTTCATTGATCTTCTGTATTGTTATTTTGTTCTTGATTTCATTTAATTCTGCTCTAATTTTGGTTATTTCTTTTCTTCTGCTGGCTTTAGGATTGCTTTGCTCTTCCTTTTCCATTTCCTTAAGATGATTCATCAGTTTACTGATTTGTGACTTTTCTGTCTATTGGATGTGGGAATTTAGGGCAATAAGTTTTCCTCTCAGGACTGCTTTTGCTGTATCCCACAGATTTTGATAACTTGTGTCCCCATTATCGTTTAATTCAAAGAATCTTTTGATTTCAATTTGAATCTCCTCCTTGACCCAATAATCTTTCAGCAATAGATTGTTTAGTTTCCAAGTTTTTGGAGGAAGATGTGAGTTTCTGTTGGAATTGATATCTAATTTTATTCTGCTGTGGTCTGAAAAGATACATGGTATGATTTCTATTTTTTTGAATTTGTTTAGATCTGTTTTGTGGCCTAGGATGTGGTCAATTTTAGAGAAAGTTCCATGAGCTGATGAGAAGAATGTATATTCAGTGTTATTTGGGTGGAGTATTCTGTAGATATCTGTTAGGTCCAAATGTTCTATAGTCCTGTTTAGGTCTTTTATTTCTCTATTTGTTTTTTGTTTGGAGGATCTGTCCAGTTCCGTCAGTGGGGTGTTGAAGTCCCCTGCTATTATGGCATTGCTGCTTATTATGTTGTCTAGATCGAGCAGTATTTGCTTTATGTACCTGGGTGCTCCTGGTTGGGTGCATAAATGTTTAGGATTGTTAAATCCTCTTGTGAGATTTTTCCCTTTACCACTATATAGTGTCCATTTTTGTCCTTCTTTACTTTTATTGCTTTAAAGTTTATGTCATCTGAAATGAGGATGGCTACTCCGGATTTCTTTTGGTTTCCATTAGCCTGAAAAATTGTATTCCATCCTTTCACCTTGAGTCTGAATGCATCTTTGTGTGTAAGGTGTGTTTCCTGAAGACAACAGATACTTGGTTTGTATTTTTTAATCCATTCAGCCAGCCTATATCTCTTCAATGGGCAGTTCAAGCCATTTACATTTATTGAGAGAATTGATATTTGGGGTAAATTTCTGATTATTCTGTTGGGTGGTATCTTTTGTTTTACCTCTTGCGTCATTGTGGAATCTGGTTTGTGGAGTTTTAGCTTTTGCATAGTTTTACATAGGTGGGTGTCTGTTGCTTTGTTTAGTGTATAATGCAGGCCTAAGCATTTCTTGCAAGGCCGGTCTGGATTTTGCAAATTCTATCAGTGATTGCTTATCTGGAAAGGTCTTTATTTCTCCCTCATATAAGAAGCTTAGTTTGGCAGGATACAGAATTCTGGGCTGACCTTTGTTTTGTTTTAGGAGATTGATGATGTCTCCCCATTCCCTTCTGGCTTGTAAGGTTTCAGCTGAGAAATCTGCAGTTAATCTGATTGGTTTCCCTTTGTAGGTTACCTGCTCTTTTCATCTTACAGCTCTGAGGAGTGCCTCTTTTGTGTTTACTTTGGTCAGTCTAATAATTATGTGGCATGGTGAATGCCTTTTCATGTCGAGTCTCCCAGGAGTCCTGTGTGCTTCTTGTACTTGGATATCGAGATTTCTGGCTAAGCCATGGAAATTTTCCTCTATTATTCCTTCAAATAAATTTTCCAGCCCATGCGAATTTTTTTCCTCTCCCTCAGGGATACCTATGGTCCTTATGTTTGGCCTCTTTACATAATCCCACATTTCTTGTATGCTTTTTTCCTGCCTCTTGTTTTTGTGTTCTTTCTCTTCGGCTGATTTATTTAGCGCATAGGAGCTGTCTTCTAGCTCTGAAATTCTTTCCTCTGCATGGTCCAGCCTATTCTTAAGGCTTTCCACTGTGTTTTGTAGATCCTTGAATGCTTCTTTCATTTCTAGGATTTCTATTTGATTTTTCCGTAATATTTCTATTTCTTTGGAGAATTTTTCATTCATTTCTTGCATTTTTCTTGTGGTTTCTTTGTGCTGGGATTCAATTTTCTCTTGAATTTCATTGAGCTTTCTTATAATCCATAAACGAAATTCCTCTTCTGTCATTCTACCCATTTCATTTGGGTTGGTATCCATTGCTGAGGAACTGATAATTTCTTTTGGGGGTGACTTTTTACTCTGATTTTTCATGTTCCCTGAGTTCTTTCGCTGTTTTTTTCTCATCTGGCCTCTTGGTCGAGAGCTGGGGGTGTTAGAGCTAGTTTATGGCCCTGTCACCAGGCCCACAATTATTGTTCCTTGGCAAAGCCAGGGAGAGAAGTAGTGGCCTGTATTGCCTTAGGTGTATTTTAGCAAGTTTGGTGGATCTTGGGTTAACTCTGACCTGTTGTCTTCTCCTCTTCCCAGTGGAGTGTGGTGAGAATGACCTCCCAGCTTGGGCTCTGAGCTAATGAATTGTACTTGAGGATATGAGTCCTCCGCTCCCTATTAGCTAGGTATTCTGTTATGTCCATGGCAGACTCTGATTCCCCAGTTGGGGTATGCGAAAGCCCCGTGCTTTGGGAGGGGCCTTGTAGCTCATAGGGGTTACTTTGACTCTGCTCCTCCTGAGGTGCAGATAGAAACACAATTTCTTTTGGCTGCAGTGTGAGAGCTGAGTTGGGAAAATTCTACACAGCTCAGAGGTTGCTCATCTAGCCACGTGTGTCTGCCCTTCTGATGTGTGTCTCCGCGTGATACTGGTTGATAGGGGGATCTCCAATTGTGCACCCCTTTTCCACCACTAGACCCCAAGGCGAGGCGGGTGGCCGTCTCTATCCCCAGCACTCTCCACCGGGGGGATGTTTCCACGGGGAGGGGGGAGTAGTGGCCGCTGGAAGCGCTCTTGGATGGCGCGAAATTCCCTATTGAAGTGGGCAGGGTTATGGGGAGCTGCTCTGGTTCAGCCTGTGGCTCTTGAGGTATTTAGTTGTCATGGGAACCAGCAGTTATACCAAATGAGTCACTATAGCCAGCAACCTTCAAAATGAGCGATCTCTGGGGTACAGGAGGGCTGGGACCTGAAGGGCGGGCACTAGGACCAGCACGGAGCGGACTTGCCGGAGGCCAGAGCCGGGGTAGCGGAACCAGATGGACGAGCTGCAAACTGTTTCCAATCCCCAAAGGTCCTGCCGCTACAGTTCCGGGATCTCGTCCCACCTGGAACCCACGGATGCAGCTGTCCCTGGCCACCACAGGCAAAGCCTGTCTCGCCCCAGCAGAAGAGCCCCGGGCCGGGGCAGGGGGAGCTAGAGACGCGGCTCACGGCTCCGCGCGGGCGGCTGTAAAGATGGCGGCCGCCACCAGCCTGGCGCACAGCCGGGCTCCGATCGCGCCGGGAGCGCAGTTTTTCTCCGCCGGCGGCAGCGGCAATTGCTAGCAGCCTCTAAGGGCGTGTCCCGCTCTCTGTTAAACTCCTGGGCCCAGTCCCGCTGACTTCTAGTGGCGCAGTGCCGGCCTGCGGGTTCCCGCGCACTGTCCCGGGAAGCTGAATCTCGGTCCCCGCCCAGTTCCTCCCCAGCCCTCAGCAGTCTCTGTATATTGCAGCTGCGAGTTGTGTTTGGCTCTCGCAACTTCCTCCTCTACACAGGGTCTGCTGCCTCGTGCAACCGCTTTGCCCCAACTCTGGGCTTGTCCCTGACTGCGTGTATGGGGAGGCGCGTAACCGCTTGGGGGGCAGGTCGCGCTGTGCCGACCTGGTGAGCGGGTCCTTCCCGCGCTCTGGGCTCTATTGTGCTCCGTGCGCCCTCCGATCTTTGTGAAAATTTTGTACCTGTTTTCTTGGGCTGGACGTTCGGCGTTGCAATGCTGTTTTCGGAGTGAGCGGTCCGTGCTCACAGGCAGCCGCTGGCGTTCTTCACCCCCTTCCCTGGGAGCGGTGCGGTGAGAGGACCCTATCACACCGCCATTTTTTCCCCCTCCAAAAATTTACCATCTTAATCATTTATAAGTGTATAGTTCCGTAGTGTTAAGTATAGGAACATTGTTATGTGACCAATTTTTATAACTTTTTCATCTTGTGAAACTGTCTAATACCCATTAGACAGCAACTTCCCATTTCTCCTCCTTCCAGCCCCTGGCAACTACAATTTCACTTTCTATATCAATGAATTTGACTACTCTAGGTACCACGTATAAGTGGAATCATACAGTATATACCTTTTTGTGATTGGCTTATTTAACTTAGAATAATGTCCTCAGGGTTCATTCATGTTGTAGTATGTGTCAGAATTTCCTTCCTTTTTAAGCCTGAATAATATTCTATGATATATGTAGGTGACATTGTGTTTATTCATTCATCCATTGATTTACACTTATGTTGTTTCTATCTCCTGGCTAGGGTGCGGAAGACATGTCTTGAAGCAGTGATCACGGTAAGTATGATGATTATAATACTTGCCATTCCTAAATGAACAGAAACTTTTCATCTTTTAATTATAAATTTCATTCTCATTTCCCCAAAATATTTACTTTTTGTTTTTGTTGTCAACCAGGTACATTGATCCCTAAGTGGAAGACATTTAGAGGCCATCTCAGATCTTATTATATGATTCTGATAGGGCCATTTCTATCACAGATTTCTAAATTAGGCTTTCCTTTTATGTCTGACCTAGAGCTTTCCTCCTTTTTTATAAAGGAAAGGTCTATACTGCTGTCACCACCACTTATAATTCTTTTATTTGGAAATGCAAAACCCCACTGGCAGACAGAGCCAGGCCTGGGGTTATCAAGCAGATGTCACTCAATGCATTAGCCTAAGAAATAGGTTAATTTTGATAAATAGTCACTGGCTGTTAGAAAAGAAATACAGAGGAGAAGCTTACTATCAGACAAACTAATTCAGTGACGGGCCTCTTTCCTTCATCTTCTCTTTAGAAGAAGGGGTCTTAAGGCCTCTCCTCTTTTTCTACAGTCTCACGTCTGCACATCAGATCCATCTGAGGAGCTTGTAAAAAATATATATGCTCAAGAGTCTCTCCAGTCCTACTCAATCAGAATTTGGGTGTGGGACTGTAATCTGCTTTTTAGGCTTTCTTGTTAGTTCTGATGTGCATATCTGTGAAGGTCAACTGGAGGAGTATCTGTAGAGAAGAGCCAGGTGCTGGCTGCAAAGGCTGTATGAGTGTCCTTGTGGACGTGTGTGTGCTTGTACACATGAGGGCACTTAGGCAAGCCTGAGTGTGTGTTGGGGAAGTTGGGACAGCGGAAACTCCAGAGAGTTGCAGTCGGTGGAGGTTTCCATGGGAGCTTGGGCCATGTAACATGTCTGCCATTTTTCTGTAGAAGGCCAATACTAGCTTTAGAAAGAGATTAGCTGATGCAAAGGAATTGCAGGTTTTGGAAATTACAAATATTGCAGTGCAGTTAAGGAATTTGTGGAGTATATCAGTTTCCTTTATTATAGTAAATATGAAGAGATAAAGCACCAAACTGTACCATGTCATTCAAAGGTCTAGCACTCCCTCTGATTTGGAGAAAAACCCCTCTGTGGAAGGGTTCTGATTCTTATTTCTGATTCTTATTTTTATCTTATTCTTATCAGTCCTTCTGATTCTTATTTCCCACCCACAACTCCCTTGAAACTCCTTGTAGGTCAAAACAGCTAAAAAAAAAAAAATTCCACACTTGTCTTCACACATATTGCATTGTTCAAAGTTATTTCAATGACTTTCATAAGCTTCAAAGAAATCTAGCAGGAAAATTCTAAGTCCTTTCCCTAAACCCATCAACAACAGGGTAATCTGAGGCAAGTGCCTTGATGTTCACTTTCTCCAGATGCCAAATGGAATTTTTTAAAACCACCTCAGGGTTTACATATGGATGAATTAACTCAATCTGTTTAAATGCTTTGAGCCTCCAATGTTCAAAGTAAGGTGTGGAACATAGACAATGAAAAAAAATAATTGTAGAAAATCTTTTTTTAAGCTTTAAAATTATAGTTTATTTTTCTTATCTTAAAAGTAACCCAAGATGTTAAAAAAAAATAACCCATGCTTCTCAAATGCTTTAAATTCCTTGTTAATCTCTGTGTATATTTAACACACACACATGCACCCCATAAAAGAAAAAGAAAACCTGTAAGATTTGTGGCATAAAATATCTCAAGGATCTTTGCTGGCTAACCTAATTTTTGTAAATTATGGGGGCAAAATCTTGTGGGATCTTGAAGTATTTCATTATTCTAATATATGAAAAGAAAGAATCTTGATTTGTTATCTGAAAAAGCTTAATGGGAAGTATAGTTACTAGCCAGGCGTTGATCATTTGTACTGTTTCTGTTTATTCTTTCTATTCAAAACTGGCATCACACTTACATATTTTTAAGGAGAGAAAATATTATATCCAGTCATTTCTATATTACTTTTCTCAATAGCACTCTTTAATTTTTTATGGGACTTTTATTGCTATCTTCTATGGCAGAGTAAATGGGGAAGAGCCCATAAATTAGATAAGGAAAATTATACTATAAGTGATATTTAACCTGGGAAAGCCAAGTAGGCATTTAACAAGTGCTGAACATTTCTACTGGACTGATCCCAATTTTCCAAGCACATAATCTACTGAAAAACTTTTTAGCCTAAGATTTGCATGTTTTTATCACCAGATTAAACTTTCAAAAGCAAATAAAATTTTAAGAGTGAATATAGCTCGTTAGAAAGAGCTTGTATTTCTGAGATTCTCAATAATTTAGTTCAGTTCAACAAACATTTCTTGAGTAGGTCCTATGTGCCAGGCTCTAAGCCAGATGCTGGGAATATGAAGCTAAGATAAATAAAGCATAATTCCTTTCTTTGGAAGCTTATTGTCTTGTGAGAGAGACAGATATATAATAAATTATTCATATAATGGTTTATGACAGGTGTATAAGAAGGAAGTCATTCCAGTGTACATAAGCTGAGGTTGATAAGCAGCACTGTCTAGGTAGGAAACGATATGAGATGCAAGGTATAGAGATAAAAAGCAGTAGGGATAAAATCTTGGTCATGAAAAAGAACCAAGTAAAAATGTGAAAATAAAAACTACAACAATTGAAAAATATATATATAAAACCATAGACTAGATATAGCTGGCAAGAGACTTAGGAAATTGGTAGATGATCTGGGGGAAATCAGAGAATCCACAGGAATGAAGAGATGGAAAATATGGAAGAACATTTAAGAGATGTGATGGAATAGGGAAGGGAATCTTCAATATAAGTCTAACATGCTTTCCAGAGAAAAAGAAGAGAGAATGGAGGAGAGACAATATTTGAAGTAAAAATGGTGGAGAAATTCCCAGAAATGAAGGATGGCATAATCCCTCAAATTAAAAAATTACATTGAGTTCTAGCAAAAAAAAGTTTAAAATGGACATCTTAGGTCTTATTCCTAGAGATTGTGATTCACCAGGGCTGAGGCAGAGCTCAAGTATCCATTTTGGATAAACTCCCTAGGTGATTCTGTTGCACAGCCAGATTCAAGAATCAAAGGAGTGGTTCTCAAACGTAAGTGCACATAAGAACCACATGGGTAACTAATTAAAGTGCAAATTTCTGAGTCTAACTACAGAGATATTAGACTGGAGAAGGCCCTCCTGGGAGGTTGAGTTGAATATTAACAATTAAACATGTTTTATGGAAGAAATAAAAGTAAGGTAGAGTGTTATAGCTGGTTCTACAATTTAGAGTTTGTCCATCTAAATATCTCAGGCACAAATAATTCACAGACTTCTCCTTGAGAGATAGATCCTTCTCCATCCTAAGGAAAAAAACAGTTGGGAACATTAGTAGTCACAAGAATATAAGCTCCATGAAGGCAGTGGCATGTGAACAGACAAATGCTCCAGGCAGATTTCATGGTTCATTTCTTCATTTAGTACATATATACTGAGCACAAATTTTATGACAATATTTTTATAAGTACACAAAAATTGTCAAAGGATTTGAGTCCTTGATCATGACTTTATATGGTCTTATTGTATTATTTTTGTGTGCTTCTAAACTATTAGCTGGCTCCTTTATTCTGAGTACAGCTGCAAATTATGGACTTGACTTTCTCTCCTTCTTCTATTTTTCTAGCTGTGGAGTAGCCATTGTGAGTTTATATAGTGGCTGGACCTCTCTAGTTCTCTGTGTTCTTTGTAAGTTGGTGCCATGTGGGGGCAGATGCTTCATGCAGAGACATATGAAATGTTTATTTGTCTATCACAGATGTACTTAGCAACCCAGGCAATACTGGGATAAGTGAGACAATCGTAGTCCCTTCCTTCATGGTGTTTAGAGTCTAGTTATGGAAACAGACGTGAAACAATTACACACATGCTGTCAGTTGCCAACTATGACAAGCATTAAGGAATGACGCATAGAGTTCTGAGAGCTTAGAAATGTCCTCATAAAGGAAGTCAGGAAAGATTTTCACAATTCAAAGAGGCTTTAAGGATAAGAGGCACCAATTAGGTAAAGCAGGGATAAAAGAACATTAAGGTAGGGGGAACACTATGTGTAAAGGTAGGTCTAGCAACAGAGGAGAAATGGTGAGCACCAGGGTGTGGAAGAAACCCAGTGGGGTCCACTAGAGAACCTGCATAGACAGACAGAAGCCTGGTGGGTGAGGTTAAAAGCAATGGGAGGTGACTGAAATGATTTATGCAGGTGATTGATAGGTTCAGATTGATAATTTGATGTATTAATTTAATAGGTTTAGATTAATTATAATGGTTAGCATTTATTCAGTGCATGCTATATGCTGAGCATTGTTCCGGGTGTTTTATATGTATTAACTCATTTACACACAGAACAGCCCACAAGATACATACTATTCTCATTATACATATAAGCAAACAGAGACTTAGAGCTGTCATCCTGTGTGATGGTTAACTTTATGTGTCAACTTGGCTAGGCTATGGTGCCCAGTTGTTTGGTAAAACACTAGTACAGATGTGCTGTGAAGGTATTTGTGGGTATCATTAACATTTACAATTAGTTGACTTTAAGTAAAGCAGATTACCCTCCATAATGTGGGTGGGTCCCAAGCATTCATTCAAAGGCCTTAAGAGCAAGGACTGAAGTTTTCCAAAGAAGAAGCAATCATACCTCAAGAATTCAACATAAAAACCCTGCTTGAGTTCTTAGCCTGCTGGGCCATCCTGCAGATTTAGAGCTCAAAACTACAACATAAACTCTTACTTGAATTTCCAGTTTGCTGGCCAGGCCTACAGATTTCAAATTTGCCAACCCCCACAATTACCACGTGAGCCAATTCCTTAATATAAATATCAATTTCTCTCTCTCTTTCTCTCTCTCTCTTTTTCTCTCACTATATATATGTATTTTTTTTCTGTCCTATTGTTTATAGTTTTCTGGATAACTCTGACTAATACACCCTGGTTTCAGCATAACAAATAGATTTAAGTAGGCCAGAATGGATTCAGGAACACCAGGTAGGAACCTAATTCAATAATTTAGGCATATTGTGATAAGCCAGAGTAATGACAGCAGAAATTGAGAGAAGAAGATGGATTCTAGAGATATACAGGAGTTAGCATCAATAGGATTTGGTGATTGTTGGATAAGGGTGGCAAGGGTGAGGAAGGTATCAAGGATAAGTCCTATTTTTCAGCTTACATAACTAGGGGATTATAATGGTAGTCACTGAGTTGAGTAACACTATAAGAAGATCAATGATGTCAGGTGGGTAAAAGTTTATATGTGTGGTGGGATGGTGGTGGTGGTGGTGTCATGGAGATGTCACTCTAATTTGAAGAATGTTGGATTTATTTGAGAAGTCTTTGAGATTTCCATGGGAATACAGGCATACATAATTTTACTGTGCTTTGCTTTATTGAAATTTGCAGATATTGTGTGTTTTTTAAAAATTGAAGGTTTGTGGCAACCCTGTTTTGAACAAATCTATTGGCACTATTTTTCCAATAGCATGTGCTCACTTCATGTCTCTTTGTCACATTTAGGAAATTCTTACAATATTTCAAACTTTTTCATTATTGTTATACCTGTTAACGGTGATCTGTGATCAGTGATCTTTGATGTTACTATTGTAATTGTTTTGGGGCACCACAAACCATGCCCATAGAAGACAGTGTACTTAATCAATAAATGCTGTGTGTGTTCTGACTGCTCTAACCAGTCATTCCCCTCTCTCTCCCTCTCCTCGGGCCTTCCTATTCCCTGAGACAAAACAATTTCAAAATTAGGCCAATTAATAACCCTACAATGGCCTCTAAGCATTCAAATGAAAGGACAAGTTGCACATCTCTTTCTTTAAATCAAAAGCTGGAAATAATTAGGCTTAGTGAGGAAGGCCTGTTGATAACTGAGATAGGCAAAAAGCTAGGCCTCTTGTGCCAAACAGTTAGCCAAGTTGAGAATGCAAAGAAAAAATTCTTGAAGGAAATTAAAAAGGCTACAAATGATAAGAAAATGAAACAACCTTATTGCTAATATGGAGAAAGTTTGAGTAGTCTGGATACAAGATCAAACCAGCCACAACATTCCCTTAAGCCAAGACCTAAGACAGAACGAGGCCCTAACTGTCTTCAATTCTATGAAGGCTGAGAAAGTTGAGGAAGCTGCAGAAGAAAAATTTGAAGCTAGCAGAAGTTGGTTCATGATATTTAAGGAAAGAAGTTGTCTCCATAATATAAAAATGTAAGGTGAAGCAGCAAGTGCTGATGTAGAAACCACAGCAAGTTATCCAAAAGATCTGGTTAAGATATTTGATGAAGGTGGCTACCTTAAACAACATATTTTCAATGGGGATAAGATAGCCTTCTATTAGAAGAAGATGCCATCTAGGACTTTCATAGCTAGAGAGGAGAAATCAATGCCTGGCTTCAAAGTCTCAAAAGACTCTTGTTAGGAGCTAATGCAGATTATGACTGTAAGTTAAAACCAATGCTCATTTACCATTCTGAAAATCCTAGACCCCTTAGAATTATGCTTAATCTATGCTGTCTGTCCTCTATAAATAAAACAACAAAGGCTTATGACAACACACGTGTTTACAGCATGATTTACTGAATATTTTAAGCCTACTGTTAAGACCTACTGTTCAAAAAAAAAAAAAGATTCCTTTCTAAGTATTACTGCTCATGGACAATGCACCTGGTTATTCAAGAGCTCTGATGGGGATGTAAAAGGAGATGAATGTTCTTTTCATGCCTGCTAACACAACATTCATTCTGCAGCCCATGGATCAAAAAGTAATTTTAACTTTCAACTCTTGTTATTCAAGAAATACATTTTGTAACACTGTAGCTGCCATAGATAGTGATTCCTCTGATAGATCTGTCAAACTAAATTGAAAATCTTTTGGAAAGGATTGACCATTCTAGATGCCATTAAGAATATTTGGGACATGTGGCAAGAGGTCAAGATAGCAACACTAACAGGAGTTTGGAAGAAGTTGATTCCAACACTCATGGAAGATTTTGAGGGGTTCAAGGCTTCAGTGGAGACAGTAACTGCAGATGTGGTAGAAATAACAAGAGAAATGAAAATTAGAAGTGGAGACTGAAGATGTGGTTGAATTACTGCAATCTCATGATAAAACTTCAATGGATGAAGACTTTCTTCTTACAGGTGAACAAAAAAAGTGATTTCTTGAGATGGAATATATTCCTGGTAAAGGTGTTATGACTGTTGTTGAAATGACAACAAAGGATTTCAAATATTACATAAACTTACATGATAAAGCAGCAGCAGGGTTTGAGAGGATTGACTCCAATTTTGAAAGAAGTTCTACTGTGGGTAAATGCTATCAAACAGCATCACATGCTACAGAATCTTTCCTGAAAGGAAGAGTCAATCAATGTGGCAAACTTCATTGTCTTACTTATTTTAAGAATTTGCCACAGCCACACCAACCTTCAGCCACCACCACCATGATCAGTCAGCAGGCATCAGCATCAGAGCAAGACCCCCCACCAGCAAAAAGATAATGACTGGCTGAAGGCTCAGATGATAGTTAGCATTTTTTAGCAACAAAGCATTTTTTACTTAATGTATGTATGTGTTTTTTTGACATAGTGCTACTGTACACTTAACAGACTACAGTATAGCATAAACATAACTTTTATATTCACTGGAAAACCAAGAAATTTGTATGATTCACTTTATTGCGGTATTCACTTTATTGTTAGTGGTCTGGAATTGAACCTGCATTATCTCCAAGGTATGTCCATATGTGACTAGGAATTTGGCTGTATGGGTGTGGTGCTCAGTCAATGAGGTCTAGGCTAGATATATAGTAGTCAACCCCTTATCCACAGGGGATATGTTCCAAGACCCCCGGTGGATGCCTAAAACCATGTATAGTACCCAACCCTATATATGCAGTGCTATGTTTCTTCCTACACTGTACATACATACCTATGATAAAGTTTAATTTATAAATTAGGCACAGTAAGAGGTTAACAACAATAACTAATAATAAAATAGAACAATGATAACAATATACTGTAATAAAAGTTATGTGACTGTGGTCTCTCTCGCAAAATATTGTATTGTACCATGGGTAATAAACTGTGGAAAGCAAAACTGCAAATAGGGGGGACTACTGTATAAATTGGGGAGTCGTCTGCAAATAGTGGCAAATGAAGGCATTTTATTGAAGAGATTGCCAATGGAGATATCATATAGTGAAAAGAGAAAAAGGCATAGTACTGGGCTCTGAGGAACTCAAGTATCTAGTGAGGGGGTCAAGGAGGATGCGTCTGCTGAGAGAAAGACTGAATGGAAGGTATAGGTGAGGGGAGGGCACCGGGAGAGTGTTACGACGTGGAACCCAAAGGGAGAGTGTTTCTACAAGAAGGGTGTGATCCACAGTGCTGCATGCTTCTGAGAGGTCAAAGGTGATGAAGGTTAAAATATTTACAAGGTTTAACAGCAGGGATGTCATGGTATCTTTGGAGAGCTGGGAACGGAATCATAGGAAAGGTGGGCTGAAAAGTGAGTGGGACAGAAATACACACGCAGACTTGTCTCCGGAAGTACACACAGCACCTGGGAACAGCAGTTCTCTCTGAGAAGGACTGTGAGTCTGAGGGAAAGGGTTGGGAAGAAGAATTCTCACTCTATTCTTTTGATGCTTTGATTATTGTACATTGGGAATGTGTTATCTATTAACATCATGAAATTTTTAAAAAGGTGGCTGAGAGTTTAGTAAGTGGAGACAGGAAGCACAGAGAACTCTTTAAGAGTGCTTGGTTAGGAATGGAGTATGGGTTTGAGATAGGGAAGAATTTTAGTATTTTTCCCATCATTACATATATGAAAAATAATATTTTTAAGGGATACTGAAGACCCCATTCTGGATAGTATGTGGGGCATAGATAGCCCATGGAATAAGGTGGTAGTCCAATTGCTGAACCTTCCACTGGTGTTAACTTGGGAAAATATTCCAGTAGAGAGTAAACACCTGGGCTGGTGCAAAGGTTCAGACTCTTCAAGTATGGGAATAACAGCACCTATGAACACAATGGAATTGGCTTGCTGGGGTTAACGCTACAGGGGCATAATGGACTGATGGTGGTTACCAAACAGTTAAGAACTAAATGTGAGAGCCACCAGGCATCATTAGTAGCTTACAAAGTGTCTGTCTCTCCTGCTATCATAGAAGAGCCACAGTGAGGAGCAAACTCAGAGTTTTATAATTAGGGTTACCGAGCTTCAAAGACACTGGAGGGTTTAGCAGAGGCAGCTCAGGGCTCTGGTTGGGACAACCTGGGACCCTGAAACATGGGATGGAGACATCTGGGTGAATGCTACAGAAGTTTGTAGCTCTGAAGACTACCCTGAACCCTCAGGGCAGTGAGCGTGTAGATGTGACCGGGTCTTCTCTGTAATAGCTGGCATTTCCCTCATGTGAAAAAATACTGCAGAGTGCTCTCCACAAGGCTGAACAGGTACCACCCTCAAGAGCTACCCCCAGCTTTTCTCCTGTCTATTATGATAAAAGCAAGGTAATAATCAAACCTATTCTCTATGCTTAAAGAAAAAAATTGCAAAAATGTGAGTAAATTAAATCAAATGCAAATGCTATTTTTGCTATTTTACATAACATACACCTACAAAAGGATGATAAATAAACCAAGACTAAACCAGATTGACTGGAATAATTGAAGGGAAAAATCAAGGAGAGGAGGCATACATCACAGACACTAGTGTTTGCCCTCTGGGGTTGGGTATCACACAAAACATTTTGAACACAAAATAATAATTACTGACTTCAGGGTTTAGAAAGGGAACCATAAAACCAGTGTTCAAATATAATTTCAACTGTTAAGGTTTGAATGGTTGTAAAACTGGTTTAATTTTTTATTACCATAAATATTTACAACCCTCATTATATCACAGCACACCTGGAACCCGTTCTTGGAACACACGGTACTCTGCCACACCAGTTGGTAAACTCTGAGATAGAGCAATAGCTAGACAGACACGTGGGATCAAGGCAAATCATTTTACTTAACTGGGAGCTATGTACTATGTCCAAACGTTGTCAGGAACAGTCTAGTTGAAAGGGGGAGTTTAAATATACAATAAAGAAATGAATAGTTGATATTCTAAGATCCTGAGATGGTGGGAGAGGATTGGGTCCAAAGCTAGGTCAATGTTGGCCCAGAAGAAGTAGGTACACCTGTACGCATGGTGGTAGGAAGATGAATAGTCCTGTCTGATAACATTTCTAGGATAATTTCCTAACCCCTGCTCAGGGTTCTTAGTTGTAAATCACAGAGACCAATTTAACAAAAGACTTTACTGCTGAGAAACTTGGAGAATGAGATCAGGATGAGGCTGAAGACAGGAGATTTGCAGCAGCCAGGGCAACCACCAAACTCTCCGACAGAACTAGTCCAGAGTCTCAGGCAGCCCAGCTTGCGAAGCCTCCGCTGCGGTACCAGGGCTGGACGCTTCCTATCGCTGCTGCTAACCCTGCCTCTGCTGCTGTGGGAACTGGAATTTGCTGCTGTCCTCTGTGCATCTCCAACACCCAATTCACAGTCCAGAGAATATGCATCTGACTGATAGTATTCTTTCACTGTGGCTATAAGGGAAGCTGGAAAGTTATCGGCTGCTTGGCTTACATGGTGGGCTCTGCTTCCCTTGAAGACCTATATAATGGAGAATTCCCTCCTTGTAGGTAAGGGGTTCAGAATTCTGGGCAGCTAAAAATGTCCACCAAGATTGCTGCTGTATCCCATGAAGTGCCTGTGTGGAAAGTAGTAAAAGATGACCCACTGAGGTAGATGCACCCTTTGTGTGTTAGCCATGGGAGCACCTTTGAGAGAATTTTTAAAGGCACCCTTTGCTCCAGGGGGATCCTTTCCTGAGTCAAGGTACTCAGGCAAGCAGAAGGTAGCTGAATTTTAGTCTCCACTTGCTGCTCAGCTGGGTGCCCTTGTCCAGCTGTATGTGATGTTCCTGACAGCTTCTACACCTGCCAGAGAAGAGGATTAACTGTGGTTACGAAACCACTTGCAAAGAAGTGGCAGATTTAGGCGGCAGCACTGATCCCAAATGCCATAACCCATAAGACCTTTATTTTACAACCAGCCTTAAAGCCATAAACCATTGCTTTATAGTCAATTGGCAGATGTTATGAGAAAAGGCAGATAAACCTCTCCTCCCTCCTTTTTTTCTTTTGTTGTTGTTATTTTCCTGGTACTGATCTAAGTCCAGAAGTCTGGTGAGTATGATAAATGCAAGTGATCTTGTTTTCACTCAAGACTTGAAAGGTCTTATTCGGATTTTCTGAGTCCTATCTTGAGAGATTCTTCTTCCAAAGAATTTTTCTCCCACTAGAAAATTCTGAGCTGTAAGTCTTGATTCAGTATAGGAATCAGGACTGGCTTCAGGAAAAGGTGTTACTGAGAAGTTGAAGATTTATTTCCACTCCCTTGACTTCGTGTCTCTTCCCACCTCTTCATAGCTCTTAAAGATCTCTAACCCAAGTCACATAGAAATTAGTCATTTGGCAACCTTTTGATTTTTTACAAGCTGTAGGAGCCTAAGGCCAAGATGATGAATCTTTAATGATGGTACTTAGATACTTGCAGGCAGTGGAGAAAGGATCTCTCAGGGCCAATGAAATCACACCCACATCCCAGGAAAGCCAGGTCTTTTTACATTCTGGGATTCTGAGGCTCACTATCTTCCAGAAATTCTCTTGAACAGAGGTGAGCCAGGCTGGCCGAATCTCTTGAGACCACCCTAGACCAGAGTGGCCAGATGTAGTCAGCATCTAGTCCCTGTGGGTTGTGGGCTGTGGCTGGGCTAGAAGTAAGGTCAGGAATTGGATAGCCAAAGGATATCAGGTAAACACAGGGCAAGAAAACAAAAGCACAGGAGGTGAAACCACAGGTGGGAATCCTGTCTACAGAACTGTGGCAGAATAAGGCAATCTATACTTACTGACTTCAACTAAATTCAGTGTAAGATATAGACGGGATTTCTAATGCTCACATAGAAGCCTTTATCTCAGAGTAGATGATGAATTGCTCCTATTATGTATTCTCTCTTCCATGTAAAATTTACGTAACCAGAGTTTTTCAAATTTAAATAATGCATACTGCTCTTTTCTTCAAGAATGAACTAAATGTCTCTGAAGTAATAATGAGAACTAACACTTATTCACTACTTTCTATATGTCAGCCATTGTTCTAAGCACTTTACATATATTAACTTGTGAGAATGTCATAAGAGTTCTATATGGTAGAGATTCTTATCAGCTTTTTTTTTTTTTTTGGCAGTTGAGGAAACGAAGGCACAGAAGATTGGCCAAAGTGAGCGGCAGAGCTTAGGTAAGAGGTCACACCTAGGGACTGGTGAAGATGGGTTTTGAACCCCAGAAGGCAGGCTTCAGGTCTGAGTTCTTCACTGCTGTGCCATGCTGGCTTTGGGAAGGAAAGCTACCCAGGCTTTTCAGGAAGAAAGGATGAAGGCTAGAAGAAGTAAGGTCAGGAATTGGGTAACCAAAGGATATCAGGTAAACACAGAGCAAGAAAACAAAAGTACAGAAATGGAAGCAGATCTGGGGAAGTAGAGAGTTCAGAGTTTATTTTTAAGTTGGGTAATAGTTAAACTCCTCTGTATTCCATCTATTGTGAAGTTGTTTTATGACCCTCTGTATAAAAGGACTGAAAGTATGTGGCCATGTTAAGGATTTACTGCAGGGCCAACTCTAGAAGGACACAGAAATGCTTCCTTGACTGCAGGCCCATGCTTAGGAGCAGCAAAGATAAGAAAATAGCAGCCACTCAACAGTTTGACCATCAAACACATGGAAATGGAAAATCAGCTCAAAATGGAAAAGAATAAAAGAAATGTGTTATTTTATAGTGGAGTTATTTTTAAAAACACCCAATTGTAGGAGATGTATATTCCTTCTAAAAAAGTTGGAAGTTAATAATAAAATATATCCCCAAAGGCCAGGCCTCCCTCAGTCAGTTCTTTTTATTATTACCTATGATTTGGACTTTGGGTGATGTTGTTAGAGATGCCAAGCTCAGATCTTAATGAGCATCAGTAACAGCTCCAGAATTTCTAGACAAGAGGCTTTTGGAGTACAAGTGACCCAGATGGAAGGGTGCAGCAGGGCACGGGGACAGGGCTGTGTCAGCATAGGGAGCAGGCTGCTTTAATTAAGTTAGCTCATGTTTTCATCAGGGACAGCTTGGGGGATGAGGGAATTTTACCCTCCAAGATACCCCTTGGTGCTACTACCAATAAGTGCACTGCAAAAGGAATGTCCTCAGTCTCCCAACCACTTCCTCCAAATCTTCTCAAAGATGGTCAGCACATGTGCACCAGTGTACGTTGCCTGAAGACAACGTGCACTGGCCACCTTTCCTGACCAGCCATTCCAAATTCTCTGGCTGTGAAAACCTTGTTCACTTCAACCCTTAATGGGCCTTTTTTTCTTTTTTTTTTCAGGAACATAAATCATATTGTCCAGAAGAAACAAATTTATGGCCCACAACCAAAATGGGCAAGATACGGCAAATATGCTGAAGTGCTTGCCTGTCCCCATTAGGATCCCACTTTGGTCTGAATGTCAATTTCTAATGAGGGAAAAAATGGGAGCAACTGAAGAGTTAGAAACAAACAGGCCCACAAAAGAAATAATTTTATATCCACTAATTGGTATCTGCATCTAAAAATTTGATGGATGTTAAATTTCTCTTCACAAATTGTATACCAACTTATATTCTACTGAGCCGGTATTGAAGAGTGCCCGTATCCTACCCTATCCTGTTTTTAAAATAAAAATTTTATATTTTGTCCATCAGGAAAGTGCAAAATGATATCTCACAGTTATTTTGACTTAATTCAACTATGAGGGAAGTCAAACATTTTATCTGTTTATATTTTATGTCCATTATTATACTGCGTTTAAACATTAATTTAAATTTGCTGTTTTCTCTTAACCTTATATCACAAATATTGTTCCATATCTTTTGAAAATAGATTTTTTTTCTGAGAAATACTGTCAGCAGCAAAGTTGTAACCGAGTATTCACTATATAACTTTCAAGGGATGAAGCTCCTTGGAAGATGAGTTAATAATGTAGGAAAAATGTGAAGAATAATTGTGATTTTCTCAGGTGGGTTACATGGAATTATGAAAGTATAAGTCAATCTTCAATGACAAAAGTGCATTATGGAAAGTGACAAAACCCAAAGCACAAGGGATTAGATTGTGCAAACTCTTAAAGGCTGAACCAAGGAAATTTATTCTGTTTTATGTGGGTTTTTTTGGTTGTATGTTTGTTTGTTTTCAATTGAGACAGGGTCTCGCTCTGTTGCCCAGGCTGGAGTGCCCATGGTGCCATCATAGCTCACTGCAACCTCAAACTCCTGGGCATGAGCGATCATCCTGCCTCAGCCTCCTGAGTAGCTGGGGCTACAGGCACGTGCCACCACGCCTGGCTAATTTTTAAAAATATGTTTTGTAGAGACAAGGTCTTGCTGTTGCCCAGACTGGTCTTGAACTCTTGGCCTCAAGTGATCCTCCAACTTCGGCCTCCCAAAGGGCTAGGATTACAGGCATAAGCCACCGTGCCTGGCCTGGAAATTTATTCTGTGGAAAATGATGGGTCATACTTTTAGCTAGTGGATGGACATTTGGAAATAACACTGGACCAGCACGGAAAAAACTTGGGTCAGAGAAACTAAATATGGGACCAGTGTGACAACCTAGTTGAGAAACAATGAAGGTCTGCATAGAGGGGGACTGCAGGAATGCTGAGAAGGGAAAGTATTAATTAAACTTTTTCCAAGATAGAATTGATAGTATGGGGACCAACTAGCTCTAAAAATGGGGACAAGGGAGGAATCACTGATGTTTCCCTGGTTTTTTGCTTTATTGACTAGGTGGATGGAAACATTTTTAACTGAAATAGGTAATACAAAGAAAGGTTGCATTCTTTTGTGGACATGGGGTTGTATGGGGTGAAAATGGTGCAAAAAAAAGTTCAATTTTAACTTCAAGGTGCCTTTAAGAGGTTCGGGGGAAGATTCAGCCTTGTTTCATGTATTCATTCACCCAACAAATATTATCATAATATTGAATGCCTGCTTATCTAGGTCCTGTTCTAGGTTCTGGGGATCCTGTTGTGGGAAAGACAAAAGACCCTGGTCTTTATAGAGGTTACATGCTACTGAAAGTAGCTAGAATATCAATTTCAGGATAAATTTATGATGTACAACAATGATATTTTACTCTTTGGGCACATTCAGACACATGGAAGCCTTTTGTACATTGATGTGTATAGCATATACATGTCCTTCTTGACTCAGCATAATTTTTGTATGTTAAAGTATGATTTACAGCTTTATCTTCTTTTATTGCAGATTGTTGTTTCTTTATAGGATCCATTTGAAGCCAAGGTCTTGTTCAGCAATAAAATCTTCATTTTTTGCAAAGTTTACATGGAAACTAGCAAATACATTATAATGATTTGCTTGATGACATACTCTCCAGAAAAATCGGTGATTAAATGTAAGTTCTCTGAGCCTCAGTTTCCTTATTAACCAAGGGGCCTGCACAAATGATCTCAAATGCTACCTCCCTGAGCTCAGTCAAGTCTATCCAATGTGATTTCCTTGTTCTGTTACTTCAACTCTCTCCTCAGTACCATCCACAACTTCCCCCGTCATCCATGCTTCCATTGCACCCCACCAACCGACTTCCCTTGATCCTTGTCTCTCTGGGACCAACATTGGCACTGCTGAGTTCTGCAGGGGAAGAAACCTCACGATCTTGCATTTTAATGATGCTATACAGTTGTGGTCTCTAATCTCAACTGACTCCTCCAAGTGGAGCAGCAATCCTCCTGAGCTTACCTTGAAGCCTGCTTTCATTTCCCACGGTAGCCAGGTCAAGCCCTCACTATTGTTCTCAAATTTCCTAAACTAGTGAATCCCCCTTCACTCTCCACAGATGACCCTGCCACCTCCTACATGAAGGAAACAAACTCACTCCAGTAAACAACTCGGACAGGAGCTCCTTCAAAGTTACACCCCAAAGTCCACAGAGTTACGGTGGATGAGGTGCCCTCCATCTGCCTATGGCTCATGCCTTCCATGGCCCTCGTATGTTCTGGGCCCACCTTTCACAAAGTCCTCGTAAGAGCGGCCCGCTGTCACCACTTCCACCTGCTGTCTCCCCTTCACTCCTCAGCTCCCTCTAGAACAGCTCCAGCCTTCGCGACTGACCTGAATGCGTTGAGTAATAATAAAAATACCTTTGACTGATTGAATGAAATTAAACAATCCAGGTAACTTTCAGATTTTAAATAATTTGTAAGATTTTAAGTTAACAAGATTTTTCACATGATGTCTATAAAGACATTATAATTTCTTGGGAACAGTTTATATTGGGTAAGTATTCCTAATACTTGAGCACATTTTTTTGATGTAAAGCTTTTCTTCTCTCAGAACTGGTCGCTCAAGGAAATCTAGAGAAAAAAATATACTACCATTTGATAGACAAGGTTTTGAATGAAAGATAACTCCATTCCATATACCCAGTGTTTTGAAGTAGGTATGAAAATGGAGTTGAACAATAATGGGTGAAATTACATTCAGCCTCAAGCCATCACCTCCCCAGCAAAAGTCCTCGACTATCACAGATGTGCCTGCAGGCACTCTTTTGGAGTATAGTATTTTTCACTAATACAACAAGGCTGAAACATGTGGGTAAATAGGAAGAGTTTGCTATCATGTAAACAGTGGCACCGGGCTGTTTATTGTGGTTGTATCCAGAATGTAATCTTTCTTATGGTCTGTATGTGGACATCAAGCATCCCTAAGGAACAACTCACTGGATACACCAAAAAGTCCTACGTATTTTACACAGTTTCTTTGGGTGATGATAGCCATTTCTTAAAATGAAAACTTCATCTTTCCTGCTTTGTTTGGATGGTTGTATTCACTTATTTTATTCCTAATGTGGCCTTTTCAAGTCTGTCCAACTCCCTTTTAGTATCTTATGGTTATTTATTCTCCCACACATGACCCTTCTTGAGAACAGAAAATAGCAGTGGAATCTTGCTATCTTCAAAGAACCACAAAGAGAAGGGTGGCACCTTTTGATTTAAAAAATAATAAACAAATAACAAAAGCCAATGTCCTGCGAAATGCTGGCACAAGGCCCTATGTGACCACAAACATTATTTCCTCCTCCTGTCTTCCCAGGGTTTCTTGGTAGTTTAGGGGCACCTGCTGATGGTGTCAGCTGCCAGAATATTGCTGGTACCACATGGTACGAAACAACAAAAGAACAAACTTGGCACTGTTGGCCGAGCTGCCCGGCAGGCTGCCACCATAAATGCAAAAAGAGCAGTCACACCATCCACATCCTGCTGCGTCCCCAAAACATCTCACTCATATGGCACACAGCCCTTCCTCCCTAGGCTTTGTCTCTGCTAAAGGGAAATCCAGTCTAGTGCAGGATGTTAAAGAACCACTGGATTGCTCAGCGTGCCCTGTGCAGGAACAGATGCCCTCACAAGGCAGGGGCAAGCATTCCAAAGAAAAACTGCTTAAATTAAATCAAACCCTTAATCTGGCTGGGACTAGGGCTCTATTCTATTAAAGGCATGGGTTGATTTTGACATTTGACTTGTAGTTTCTGTCAAATCCATGGTTAACACCTGTCATAACCATCCCACTCTCTTTCCACTAAATTGTCTCTAAATCCTACTGCCTCATTAAGAAGTTTAATCTACTTTGAAAATGAGACTTTGAGGCACACAGGGATGAAATGATTAAGCTAGTAGCTTCGGGTATAAAATTTCACTATTAGATATATATTCACTGCCTGCTCCAGGATTTGTCAAGTACATATTCAATTACTAATGGTTCATCAGAGTTCTCTTAGCTTATGGGATACCGTGAAACAAGGGAAGGAGAAATATACAGAAATAGGAGTATAAAGGCAAGGAAATATATACTGGCGAACTCTTGAAAAGAGATTATGTTGTTTATTTCACATTTTTTATAGGACTGGGTCCAACACAAATTAAAACCTGTAAAAATAGCCAGTCTGTATAAGGTCTAGTAACCCAGGAACACATGCCTTTCTTAGTGTGCTAATAATAAAGAAAATTAAAATCGTCATACTAGAATATGATTACACATTTTTATGCTATATTATTCTCTCCTACATCAGAGAGGATTATCAAAGCTGGTGGCATGAAGAAAGAGGGAAGGAAGCAATCGCCCACACAAAAGCCTGTGCCCTTGGGTAGGATCTAGTAATGTGCTTCCTGTAGTATACGGGGCCTTAGAAACATACCAAGCCCTGGCTGAGTCAAGAGATATTACTTGGATAATTACTGTGTAAATGATAAGAAAATCAACAGTGGCTTAAAATCCCTGGGGAAAAAAATTGAAGTCAGCATAGGATAAAAGAAACTTTCTTGGCTAAAACACAGCCCAAGAAATCAAAGTGATGAAGCAGAAAGTGCACACTGTCACAAAGGCCATGAAACCCAGATTCCTTGCCTTTGTTGCTATGGGCAATCTGTCCGGAAAAAGGTGCTCCCAACAGGCCCCGTATAGTGGATGTTATGAATGACAGCCCCTATTTTGATTTTTGTTTCTTTTAACTGTTTCCTCATCTGGAGAATTAGGGGATTGACCAGGTTGCATCTAAGATATCATAGTTCTAAGTTCGAAGATTCTAGGATAATCACTGAGACAATCTATAGGATTGAAATCTGGTGGCCACTCCTGGACCAGTGAGGATTGAACTCTGATCTTTTTCTTTTGCTCAAATTCCTTTCTAAAGGGTCTAGTGAGTCACACCTACAAATGAAAAAATCTCACTAAACAGGTTTTGTTAGCCAAATATAATGCAGGTTTACTTCCCAACCTGATTCTGGTATAACATTAACATCATCCAAGAGATAGAAGACCCCCCTTGGCTTAACTCAAGCATCCTACCAGATCCTTATATTAAGAAAAGATCCTCCTGTCTGGACCTCCCAGAGTGCTCAAATCTTTCATCTTAACTTAAGCATTTCCTTTCTGGTCTTTTAGATAAAGCCTAACTCTTTTAGCCAATCGTCAGCTAAAAAATCTTTAAACCCATCTATAACCTATAAGCCTCCACCCTTTGAGATGACCCGCCTTTTCAGGCCAAGCCAATGTAAGCCTTCCATGTACTGATTCATGACTTTACCTGTAACCCCTATCTCCCTAAAACGTATAAAACCAAACTGTAACCCAACCACAGCGAGCCCACTTGCTCAAGGCTTCTTGGGTGTGGCTCCGGGTCATGGTCCTCAGATTTGGCTCAGAATAAACCCCTTTATTTTGCAGAGTTCGGCTTCTTTTCTATCAACACCAGTTAGCTTGCAGATCTGTAGTGTCCACTACATTTAAAAGTTTGAATTAGTTGCCAATATTTAAAAATTGGAATATTTTACAGAAAACTATGCATGTATAGTTGCTCTTGAAAATAGGACTGGCTACATCATCTTTAGGGTCCAGTGCAAAATGAAAAAGCCCAGCACCCCTTGTTCAAAAAGTATTAAGAATTTCAAGACGGTGACAGCAGAGCATTAAACCGAGTGTGGGTCCTTCTAAGTGCAGGCCCTGTGCCAGTGCACAGGTTGCATGTCCAGAAAGCCAGCCTTGCTTGAAAATTCAGAGGAGCTGGCAACTGGGCCCACATTCCTCAGTAGAAAATCAATGGAAACTGAGTGGTGGCTGCCCCTTTAAAACAGAGCCTGCCTTCTCTGGGTCACCACAGCCTCCTTCACTCCCTTTTCTGTCCTCATTGAGGCCAAGTGTCGGTCAACATTCATCATTGCACTTGCTCAAATGATTTTTTTTCACCCCAGTTTCACTGAGCTCATTTACACAACCTGACTGGCTCCTGTAGAAATAAGGGTTGTGCCCTCTGGTCCAAAGGTTAAAACTGCCCATACCAAGTCACGCTTACTGATCACCAATGAGCCAGTGACCCAAGACTTTAATGCTAATTCAAAGTGTGACATACCCACACACAGGTTGGACAACTCCTTTTGTTCTAAGACAGTGGGATCAAGTGTGAGCATATGCTAAGAGGCAGCTCAGCCTGGCCCACAGACCACCTCCCTCCTCCAGGATGTCAACAAGCCTTTCCTGACTCAGGGAGATTACACGGAATGATGCAAGACTGAGACGGATGAAGTCCCTTTCATTCTAGAATTCAAAAAAAGTCTATCATTGTTATGAACACCTGATAAAGGTGTTTTTCTAAACTAAAACAAAAAAAATTGGCAAGCACAAATGCTAGTTTAAGAAAAAAAAATCACTCTTTGTTTGCAAATCAACACCCATGCAAAGTGTAGAATATCAGTCATTCCCTTAAACCCTATCTGATGCATGTTGATGAATCTTTCCCCTGAGAGAAAGAAATCATGCTCTTTGGGAACTTGAAGGATATATCTTAAGGGCCCAGCTTTTGCTGAAAATGATATACTCCAAAATGATGTGCTCTCTTCTCTTGAGCCTCAAAATTCACCATAAGCTTGAAGTTCATTTCAGATCCCACCATGGCTGTTGTTTTAGCTCTAAAACTAATTTGCCTGCTAACAGCATATAAAAACTGAAGAAATATCTTTTTGCTAACAGTTCCTTTTTCCCTTTGTTTGACTTGATGTGGTTCCTGGCACCATGAGTATTTCATTTTTTTGGACCATTTCCAGGTCAGATCTTATTTCTGGGCAAGATTTGCTCTATACAAAACCTGAAAAGGTTCAATGGTCAGGGTTCTGGTTGCCTCATTCTGCCAGATTTCTCCCACTTGTTCAACATTTTTACCTCATTTGCTAGCTGTAGCCTGTGCCAGTGCTTTTATATTCATCTAACTTAAGAATCCAAATGGTAAATATTTGGTAGGAACTTATATACGTGAGTAAATAAAAACATAATAGATTATCCCTTAAGTCACCAATATGATAAAACATATTGCTTTTTAATGCTTTTAATAACTCTTTTACTAGTCTTGTTGTTAAGCCAACATAATTGTGAATACTTTAAATTCAGTCATAATAGGTCTTTTTTAAAAAAGTGCTTAAAGAAAAGCATTAACTTCTTAGAGACGTTGCAGCTCTAGAAATGTGAAATAATTTAATAGTTTAATAAAAAAATTTTAGCACATCTTTATTTTTGCACTTATCTTTGTTCTACTGACATTTATGCATACCATTATAGGCACGTAAATCGCACATAGTCCTCCATGTGTCTTTATTTTGTTTTCTTATTTGGAACATCCTTAAGTAAAGAGACTGCAAATGTGCTTTTTTCTTTACAGCTTCATCTCTCCTCCACCCGTGTAACTGCAGGGCTCTCTGTGTCCTGTGGTTACTCAGTAATATTAGGGAGGAATGAGATAATTTGATGACTGCAATACTTAAGCCACTCAACTTCAAATTCTCTTCCTCTTCCCCTTTTCTCTCTCAATCGTATACACTTAACTTCCTACCCAGTTATTTGAGAATGTCAAGTATAAGGCCCCTGTGTAATATTGTCTTCTAAAACAACGGCTGTATTTTCTCCCTGTGGCTGTCATACCCAGCCAGCAAGGGGAGGGGACTCTGGCTTCAGGTCTTCACTGTGGCCATCCTCAGACCTCTCAAATTGAAGTCTCTGCCTTCATCCTTGGTGTCTCTCCTAGCCTTCTGAAATGTATCTGCAATAACAGCTCACATTTGGTAGGCATTTATTAAGTGTCATACTCTTCTAGGAACTTTACATAGGCTGTTTCATTTAATCCCCACAAAACCTTATGAAGTAGGTATGTATATTGCCATATTTCACTGATGCTCTGACACATTTTTTTGACATCTCTGAAATAGGAAGTTGCCTTAAAATGGAGTATAGACAGTATTTTAAAAATTCTTATTTGTACATAAAAGGATGGTGTATACATCTTACAATCCATGGAATCTTAGTTTGATGAAATATAGTATCCCTATTCAATCGACAAGGAAACACAGCTCAGGGAAGTTACCCTAAGGTCATGAGGCCATGGTCTCATTCCAGAGCCCAGTCTCTCGTCCACTACCCTGTGATGTGGTGTGGTAGTACTTGCTGCTTTTCTTTTTTCCATAATTTCCTTTTAATAATCATGTTCAAATGTATTATTTTAAAAACCAACCATTGTTTTCATTTTGTGATTTAAACGTTTACATAAATTTATTGTAAAAATTTTTAAAACAGAAAATTTAAGGAAGACATAGAAATCACCTGGAATCCTAGTCAGATATTAGTATTGCCAACATTTTGGTGTATTTTCTTCCTGGCTTTTGTTTCCCTATGTACCTTAAAATATATTTGTAGCATTTGTAGCATACTAGTGATGTGGTTTTGCATCCCTCTTTTTTCATTTAACATTGCATAATGAGCATTTCTCCATGTTATCATATGTTCTGTGAGAACATGACTTTGTACGGCCACCTAACTTTCCATTGTGGAGCTGTACTGTAATTTAACACTTAGATTGTTTCCAAGTTTTCAGCCTTATTATTACCTTAGGATTCCAAGAACCATTTACACTTCTTCTTAAGTTATTAGGCTCCTCTCTGCTTGTCAGTAGAATTAAGAGTGTGTGTCTCCCGTACGGAGGCAGAACTGCGAGCCTGAAGCATTTGAAATATGTCCAGTTCAGGTGGGAAACATTTACCTAAAGAGAACAGCAGCTTCCTGTGGAGCTGCTAATTGGCATTGTTCAACCTCTTTGGGAGGAGATTTTATCCTTACCAGAAGCCCAGGCTGTCAGTATATTTGAGGTTGAGTCACCTTGGCTATAGGGTCTTTGCTGGTCATGTCACTGAGGTAGAGGCTACAAACTGGATGCTGCGTTCACTGTTAGTTGTAAGGTATGGGACACACAGTGGCTGTGGGAATTGGACAGTCGGCAATGCCATGTAAACATATTTAGGGCTTTCTGTCTTTCTCATTTTCTTTTTACCTCTTCTCAGTATACTGACAACAGGGAGGGGAAATCAACAAGGAACCATCGTAACAGAGCTCAGTCTTTAAAAAGTTCACAGTGGACCGCAGAAAAGGAAGTTTAAGAGAGCCCATGGGAAGACTGCACATTCCTGTTAACCCCATTCACTAATCCCCACAAGACATTTTGTACATATTCCACCTTCAGGAAATAATCACTGTCAACTGTAACTTTTATGTCCTGGGTACATTCATGTTTACTAATGTGATTAAAATGTGTCTCGAAAATTAATGTCTCTTGAAGACTAAGGGATATTTCCTCAGTATCACCAGCCAAGTCTCTAATAACATCTTTCAATTTTCAACTGAGCAATCCAGAACTCTCTAAGTAACCATAATCATAACTTTCTCTAAATCAGACAAAAGAACCCCATTATCTCTAGCAGTTCTGTCCTTGTCAATACTTGCTACATGCCAACTATATGTGTGACATTGTGCTAGTATGTAGGGACTACCAAATGTCAATAAGATCAGGCTTCTTGCTTTCCCAGAGGCTATAAACCAAGGTAAAGTTGACCTCTACAGAGGTCAGGGAGATGAAACAAGAATGAGTAGGGCTGCATACCTATGTGGGGGCAAGGGTTGGATACATTATGCATATTTGTATAACCAATACTTACTAGAGAGTTCACATTTCAGAAACTTTGGTATGGAACCTGGCCTGATTCTCATTATTCAGTATGAAATAATTTTGAGACTAATGGGTGCCATTTTCCAGGTGACCCTTGCACATAGCTAAAGCATAATTCCTGTGCACAAAGTATTTACATTCTAGTAAGGAAAGAGATTTCTCCAGAATCACTATAATCCAAACCTTCATTCGAGAAGGGCCATAAAAGAGAGATTCAACATTCAAAGGAAGAAAAAATTATGTTTGGTCTCAGGGGAGACTTGACTTTGAAAGTTGATTAGGAATTTAGCCTAGAAATTGGGCAAAAGGAACATGCTGAGAAAAGACTCCAAAGGGGAAAATATCAGAGTGAATTTGGGAACTTTGCAGATTCTACATTGACTGCTGAACCATATGAAATAATACCTGATGTGTAAGCCAGACCAATTTTTTCCTTAATATTTCAATTTCGATAAATATACCATACTTGAGAGTCCCTCTGAATTTCTTGTGGAATGAAGCATGGTTTATGTGTACCTAATACATACCATAGGACCAAATAGAAAGAACTAAGCTTAAATTATTTTTTAAATCATGCCTGTTAGCTTAAATAAGATTTAAAGGCATGGTCATTATTTTTATTTCTTCTCTCAAGTTGCATATGCTTTCTGAGACAGTTGGTAGACTTTGGCTGAAGGGAAAGAATATGTTTTGGAATCATGTAGTTTTACATGAAGTGTGCCAATAATTTAAAATCTGCTTTTCTCTGCTTTGTGAAAGAAAAATATACACCAGCCCCTTTATGCTACAGGCACACTTAACACTTTTGTCCCTTTTTATTATTGTGCAATCATATTTTCTTCACTCAGATGATAATGTTTTTATAGGTTCAGGACACTCACACAGCTATTTTAGCCTTCACTGGCAGTTAAGCAATTAGCAGCTGACCCTCAGGGGAGGTATTGTTTGGCTCTGCCCAGGAGACTACTTGTTTACACACAAATGTTGCTCCCTTTAAAAACTTCTACTGGTGAGGATTTTAGCTTGTTTTTCAATTTGAAATCCTTGCCTGCAAAGATGCCATGATTATAACATGTTATAGTATAAAACAAATTTGTATGTTTTATACAGTTTGTCTAAGCACTATAATAATTGATATTAAAGTTTTGCTTTTTGTTATTGAAGGGAGGAAAAATTTTCATTTTCCTCTACCCGTCTTAGGTTCATTGGCTGGGGCCTTGTAAAATAGACTGACAAGAGACAGATTAACAAGAGAAAAACAGAAGTTTATGAACATATACGCAGTGCACAGAAGTATTCGGTGATGAGTAACTTAAAGGAGTAGTTAGAACTTGAGCTTGTATAGTTTCTTAACAAAACAACAATAAATTTTGCAGAGAAGTGACAAGACAAAGGAAAAGAACTTTGAGTTTCTATGGCAGCAAACTGTGGGAACGTAAATATATGGGGAAACTAATGGAAAATAAAGGCCGGTTAGTAAAGTTTGTTATGCAGATTCCTCTGGTGCCCTTTCTGGGCTGATAAGGGTCTAGAGTTTTCTCTGGTGATTAACTTCTCCCTTCCTGGGCAGAGAGGGGAGAAAGGACACCTTTATAAGTTTATGCCATGTTTTTAGACAAATAGGGGGAGGACAGAGAGCTTTTTAGTATCTGTTTGTTCTCAATTGCCTTCAGCTGAAAATAATCCTTACATCAAAGTGGCATATTTTGGAATGGCATATTCTCTTACCTTTCATCATTATGATTTCCATTTTCTTCACCTACTATTTAATTGTCTCCTCTTACTTGTGGATGCATAGAAAATGCTGTGAAAGTTTTTTGCTGTGTGATGAAAGAGAAATTTTCAAGTTCTCTGTTTTGGTTGGAAATGGAGAAATTTCCTGAGAAAGAATTCAGATTAGTTGTTCTTATACAGCTTACTCTAACGGTTATTGTTAACTGCAGCGATTTGATCTTGCAAAGCTAAAAAAAGTTTTTTCATTGATAGGCTTATTAATTCTAGGAGCACAAACAACAAATCATCTGCAAAAAAGTACTGGTTTCAAGCACTGGAACTCTCTGAAAGTTGATAGATATAGAGCTTTGCTTTGGTAAAGAAAAGAATTAGCAAAAAAATCCTTCTACCTAAACAATCATTCAAATAATATGAAGCAATTGTTTTATGTATGGTAGCATGTGGTATAAAGAGGGTATGCAAATGATAATGTCTCTGCCCTTAAGAAGTTTACTATTTTATATTTATAATATAATATAAACAGATATCGGAAGAGATAATTCAGAGTTCAAATCAGTATTTACTGAGCACTTAACGTGCCCAACTTTGGACACTAGGACAGTGAATCAGAAGTCTAAATAATTTTGGCAGTGATAAACACATAAAATAATTCTGACAAAATACGATTTTAATAGATAATTCAAATAAATAAAAGTGCTAGAATAGAGGTATAAATTATACGCTACGGTAGAATTAATTAGTTGGTTATCTGCTATCAACCCATCAGTGAAAGAGAACGAGGCAGGACTGAGAAATAAGAAAAGAAGAAGGGGCTGTAAGAATGTTAACAGTGAGTTTTGCTCCAAGCTGTATTTTCTGGGCTTAGATAGGATCTGCTGACACATTTAAGATAATTCAAAGATGCCTAGACTACAAGGTATTTTTGTTCTGTTTGATTTGTTTTTAGCTAGACATGGACAGGATATAAATACACAGCTTGGGTTTTGGTGATTTGGTTCAGAGGCTATATAAATTACTACCTTAATGGTAATTTATAATATATAACATACATATGCATGTGTGTAAGTCATATACATATTTACTAATAAGTTTGAAATCCACATCGTTCCAATCCCCAGTTTTATTTTCCAAATTTTTCTTCTCCCCGGAGGCAACCACTATTTTGAATTCTTTTGTAGTTCTTTCTTTTTTAAAATTGTTATTCTATTCCATTTTATTGGTTCTTTTATATGTACTTTTATTATATGTATGTTTTATGCCTTTATTTCTTCATGTGTTTTTAAAAACTTTCATATAAATGCAATTATCCTGTCTATACATTATGCAGTGATTCTCCTGGTAGAGTAGTTTCTTCAGGGTATATACACAGAAGTGGAATTGTCAAGATACAGAACGTGTCCATTCTCATCCAATTAGGTTTTGCCTGATGGCTCCAGAGTGATTGTACCAATGTACGCTCTAACCAGCATTTGTGAGACTTCTTATTTTTCACTTCTTCCACAATATTTGATGCCTTTTCTATTCTATCCAATCAGATGGGTGTGAAATTGTATCTCATTATACTAATTTCTATTTTCCTGATCAGTAGTGAGATTAAAGATATTTTCATATATTTATTGGCTGTTCAGTTTTACTTGTAAGTTTTGCTTTTTCATGCCTTTGCTTATTTTGCTATTGGGTTGTTTGTCTTTTTTTTTTTTTACATTGATTTGTAGGAGTTTATATATTTTTTTCTATTCCTTTATTTCATTCCTTCTATTTATTTGAATTTACTAAGTTATTTTTATCTAGCATTTTAAAATTAGCAATTTATTTCCAGTTTAAAAAAATACAAAGTTATGATTTTTCTTATAAGTAGCAATTTAAGTTTTTTTCTACAAGATTTATATTCTTATTATATACTTCTAAGTATTTTGTAATGCAAATTGTAATTTTTTTAACTCATGTTAATCAGGAATATGTGTGTATGTGTGTGTGTGTTTATGTTTCATTTTCAAATGTATTTTTAACTATCTTTTTATTAATGGATTCAAATATACAGTTGACCCTTGAACAACACAGGTTAGGAACACCACCCCACACACAGCTGAAAATCTGCGTATAACTTCTGACTCCCCCAAAACTTAACTACTGCTGCTGCGGGTGTAGCTACAGCAACAGCTTCATGAATTTCCTTTCCTTTTTTTTTACAGTAGTCCTTATGGTGGTTTCATATATCTTGAAATGGTGGGCAACCACAGCTGCAGCTCTCAATCTACAGTACATATCAAGCAATTCAACTTTTTTTGGAATGTCGTAACTTTAGTCTACTTCTTCGGAGCACTGCCAGCATCACTAGTGGGACTTTGTATGGGTCCCATGGTGTTATTGAAGGTTTACGGTATTGCAGTAAACGTGATGAAAAAAGTACGCAAGAACTGTGGGAGATTGCTTTTACTGTGATACCAATTTACTGGAGAGACAAACTGCTCACGCAGAGATGATTACTGTCATAGGATGTTTTAAGCAGATACTTACAACACTTGAGCTCACTGCAATAGCCACAAGAGGTGGCTATGAAATTATTACAGTAGTACACTGTGTACTACAGTTAATTTTATGCAGTTATGATTTAAGAATTCATCTTTCTGTTTGTCTCCATTTCTCTCAACTGTGAATGGCACCATGTATGGTCTGTGTTTGTGGGCGTAGGTTTTGATAAATTTTAACCTTTTATAATAGATTTGTTTATATTTTATGGTAGTAAATGATAACATAGACCAGTATCTACATATATTTTATGTATTCATGACATACCTAATTTTTAACAATTTTTTTGCTATTTCTAGGCTATTTCTGTGTAGCCTAGAAACCTGTGAGTTTTTTCAAATTATTGCAAATCTCCAAAAATTTTAAAAATTTATTTATTGAAAAAAATGCACTTATAAGTGGACACACGCAGTTCAAACCCGTGCTGTTTGTTGTACCCCCATAATATTCTGAAATAAAAGGAAAAAAAAACCCTGTGCTGTTTAAGGGTCAAATATAATTCCATTTTGGCAAGAGGTCATGGGCTACATGATGCTGCATCTTTGAAATTGTCAAGACTTACTTTGAAGTTGAGAAATAGCCAGTTTTGAAAATGTTTTATGTATACTTGTAAAGGATGTATTTTTGCTAATTTATGGATGCAGGATTCTAAATATTAGACAAATTTTGATAATAGTGTTCTTTAAATATTACATACTCTAACAGTTTTTACTGATTTATCCATTATTTCTGAAAGAAGTGAATTAAAATATCCAGCTGTAATTGTGCTTTTCCTCTTGTAATTGCTCTTTCCTCTTATGATTCTATCGATATATATGTATACACAGAGCCCTATTTTTGGTCATAATAAAATAGTATTCATGTTCACTGAGTGTTAACACCTTCATGGTAGATTGTTTTTTATCATTATTCAGTGTCTCTTTATATCACTATTAAAACTTTTTCCCTTAAGTTTTATTTTGTTTCACATTATTATTATGCTAATTTCAGTTTTATCTTCACCTAGTATTTCTTTACAATTCTCATTATTTTTACCCCTTCTATGCTATTTTGCTTGAAGTGTGTATCAAGTAAGCAGCACAGAGCTGGGTTTTATATTAATATTTTTTAATCCAGTCTGATCATCTCTGACTTTTAAAGGTGAAGGAATATGTTTATATTTATTGTGATCCATATTTGGACTTATTTCTGTCATCCCATTTTGCATTTTCTTTGTTTATCATTGCTTCTCTTTTTTTCTTGTTTTTCTTTTAGTCCTTATGCTAGATTGATTACGTTTATTTATTTATTTTTTTTCCTCAATTTTTCCTCTCATTTTTTTCTCAGAATTATCTCATTTTCTCTCACTTTTCTCTCGTTACTACTTGGGAAGTTATATACTGTATAGTTCCTATATTTTTATGCTAACCTTTCATTTTTAACATGTTTACCTGAACAAAGTCTAAACTTAATCAGTATCTTTACATCCTATTCCAAACGTTATAAGGACGTTAAAAATCTTTAACTCAAATCTACCTCCAATGCCTTTCACCTTCAGATTGTCTAAAATGGCAATTGTGTCTTGCTTTAATCCATAACCAACTTATTTTGATAAATTTCAAACCCTCAGAAAAGTTGAAAATATAATACAATAAACACCCTCGCACTTTTCACCTGGATTCGGCATTGTTAACATTTTGCCGCCTTTGCTTTCTCTCTCTCTCAAGCGTGTTGCAGACTTCGCGGCACACTAGTCTTAGGCACTTCAGCAAGCATCTCCTAAGAATGACGACCTTCTTCTATATAACCACAGTGCCATCATCACATCCAAGAAATTCCTATTGCTACAAGACCCAGTATCCAGCCCATCTTCTAACTTCTTCAATGGCTCTGAAAATAGTCCTCATAATTTTTTCTTTTTTTGGATCCAGCATCATCTCAAGGGTCATGCACTGCATTTCATTGTCATGTTTCTTTAGTTTCCTTTAATCTGGAGCAGACAACCTTTTCTTTTCTTTCATAACCTTGATATTTTTGAAGAGTTCAAAACAGTTGTCTAGTAGAACATAAAAGCTCATCTTTCATGAGTTTCATCCTGTTTCCACTGGTCTTTGGTGAATTTTTTAATGTTAATTTCTCAGCTTGGGGATGTAATCCCTTGTGCACCACCTGAATTCAGACCTCCTATCCTTGACAGAGTAGGGCTGGGCTTTCAACTTCTTGTGGTTGATTATATTTCAACACACAGCCCTGAGTAGATACAAACTTCCTTCTAGTTATCCCAGGTATTTCTTGTTTCCATTTTATTTACGGAACAGTCTTTCCTGATCCCCAGCTTTGTGCACGCAGCTCACTTCCAGCTCTCTGCTCCCGGCATCCCACAGTCTAGTTTCCCTTCTCCATGCAGTCCAAGCCCCTAGCTACTGCTCAATAACTTCTTACTGATTTCCACTGAGCCTCTTGGCATCAACTCCAATTCAGCATTCTCATTTTGAGTTATTCTTCATGTATGGAATCTGAGAATCTCCTTGTCTTGGTTTCAATCTGGACTATCCATGTATTTAAGGTTTTTTACAAGGTAAGGGTATTACTTTATGTCACCCAACATTTCAATGTCTATACAGCAACTTGGGGGATTTCCTGTGTCAAATACGTCTTTTAAAAATGCAAGCCCTGGATCATTGTTGGTGGTGCACTACTTCGTCTTGGAATCTGCTAAGGAAGTCACTCCTAAGATAGACAGAATCAGTTCCTACTGATTTGATAATGTATATTTTGACCAATTGAATATCCCTGTGTAGGAAAAATAAATCTTCAGAAAAATAAGAAGCTTGAACTTTGACAATTATCACTGACAGAGGAAGGATGCCAAAGACATAATTTTTACCAATATGCTGTAATAGTTGAAATTCTACCATTAGGAATTCCTTTTATGTATTTATTTTTCTTCATTTCCAAACTCTTAAGTATGTCATTACCAGTAATTAATGTTGCAATAAATTGTTCCTTATTGGCATTATATGATTATTTCCTAATAACAACTAGCTAGGAGAAAAACTGCAATATAGGTGTTGCATTTTCAGGACGAAAGTTATGTGAGAAAGCTCAGACTATAAAAATGCCTAACATGCAACATGGTTTGCTAATTCAATGTTTGAAGATACACACACACACACACACACACACAATATTTTGAAGATTTTTAAGGCATAATTTATTCTTATGATAATTACAGTCTTGATTTTAAATATATTTAATTTTTTACTGCAATTAATACTAAAATCTTATGAAGTTTAAAAATACAGTACTACCTAATTTTTGACTGGATAAGAAATACAAAAACTTTAGGACAGAAGAAATAATTGAAATTTTAGGGAGAAAAAGTTTATTTTGTTTTTAGGGCTTATCTTCCAAACTGTCAATTGGAATTAGAAAGCCCCTAAGTGCTTATTTATAAAAACATGAGCTGTTCCTTTTACAAATTTAGAAGTGGCATCCCTCAGAATTTACTGTAAACAACTCACCAGCCCTGGAGGTTTTGCATCTTTGCTAAGCTTGCTAGGTGAGTTTGCCAAAATCAATGCATTAACACATACTTAATTAAGATTTCCATGTTGCCAAAACATGTCCGTAAGCTATAGTTTTTATTCTGTATTTAGATAAATTTAAATTTTTGTTTTTCCTATTAAAAAGTATAGTTTGTTTTTGTTTTACTTCATTTATGGATTATAAAGTCTTAGGGGTAGGAGGAAACAGTTTCCATTTTCTTTTGCCTCTAAAACCTTTACAGTTGTTTTTACTCTGCCTGCTAGTTTGAGACAAGCAGGGTGTCGTTTTGTGCCGAATTGTGGAGCCCCCCAAATTCATATGTTGATGTCCTAACTCTCAGTACCTCAGAATGTAACTGTATTTGGACATAAAGTCTTTAATGAAGCAATTAAGTTATAATGAGATCTTTAGAGTGGGCACTAACCCAGTCTGACTGATGTCCTTATAAGAAGAAATTTAGATACCAGACAGGCATGTGTACGGAGGGAAGATCATGTGAGGAGGCAGCAAGAATTCTGCAAGCCAAGGATAGAGGCCACAAGGAGAAACCAAACCTCCTGACACCTTGATGTTGGACTTCCAGTGCCTACAGCATGAAGAAATAAATTTTTGTTGTTTAAACCATGCAGTCTGTGGCATTTTGTCATGGCAGCCCCAGCAGACTGATACACAGGGTAGACACTCCTTTTCTTCAGTCTCTACAGGAATAAATGGAAACTACTGCCAGAGTTCACTTTCTTTACTGACCTTAGAGTCTGACCAGGACAAGTGTATCTACCAAACTCTTGACTAAAAATCAACCAGAAAAAACACACAAGCATACTAGAGGAATCCTTGATTTTCTTAAGAATGCAGAAGGCATTTGTGTACCTTTTGCATGTGAGCCTTGTGATGTTTTGGGTCTTTTTACCCTTTGCTGCATAAGATGTATTAAGACGTGACAATGTAGACTGCTTTAAACAACAGTTTTAAGTCTTATAAATAAATTGGGAATGAATAAGGGATAGGTACGAAATATGAGTTTGATTTTATTTTTCATTCCATTTCACAATGCAAATTTTTGGGAAAATGGATAAGTTATCAAAAAAGAGTGCTTTTTTTCCTTCATGACTCTAAGCAAGCCACTGTATGTTATTCTCACTTGTCAAAGATCCTTGCCTGTGTCTGTGTCTGTGCTGTCATTAGTAAACATTTGTGGGGGCTGCAGTTGGGGAAAGACACCGCCATGTCCCTCAGCTGAATTTAATTGCCTCCATGCAAATCAACAAAGACACCAAAGCACTGATTCTGGAAATTAGTAAGCTGAGAAGTAAAGTAACCTTTAAAAAACTACCAATAAAAACCCACTAAAATACTGAACTTCTTTATGCATCTAGTTTTTATAGCAAATATTTTATGAAATTGGAAATACTTCATTTTATGCATATTAAAAATATATTTCGTGGTGTAGCTATACTTCACCTAGCTCCTCCTATAGCAATTTCTTTTGTTCCTTTCTCCTTTTCTCTTTGCTTACCAGCAATAAACTTAAAAATAAGCAAACTCATTAGAAATTATAGTGCTTTCACAGATATTTGAAAGACAAATGTGGGAGATTGTGTTTTCTCCTTTGCAGATTCCAAAAGATGTTTATAAAGTTAACTTCCACGAAACAATTCTGGGGAAAAAATATAAAAGAAGATCTAAATTTTCCATTTGTTTATTTGACTTGTATTTAAAACTGTTTCCAACCCTGTTCTCACGTTCAGCTTCAGATCTGCATTTTCAGCTTACTCTTAACCACGTGCACTTTAGATGTTCAACAGGCAAACTGAAGGCAGTGTGTTCAAAGTCAAACTCAGCCTGCTCCCCAGCCTGCCCCTCAGTAGTTTCCCTCCCTTTGTGAGTGGCACCACCTTCCACTTCCTTGTCCAAGTTCTGTCAATGGCATGCTGAGTTTGCCCATCTTCCCTCTGTACATCTCCAGTCTCCCGTGGTCCCACCTGTGCTGCTTCCTTTGTCCATCCCCATTGCCTCTGTCCAAGCAAAGCCACAATCTCTTCCCACCTAAGTTACTGCAGTGGGTGTCCTTGGCCCGTCTTCTCCAGTCCTCTCTCTACATTTCCCTCAGTGATGCTTCTAAAGTAGAAATCTGACTATATCTAAACCATCCAGTGTTTGCTGTTGGCAATGCCTACCTCTTTAGCCTTATTTCTGGACACCTTTCTGTTCCAGGAAATGCCCATGCTCCTTTTTGAGGAACTGAATATGATACTTCTTTGCTTGGTATTCTCTCTCACCTGGATCCCCTTGCACACTTCATGTTTCAACTTATACAACATTTCTTCAGGGAAACCTCCCCACCTGCTCTCAGCCTCAATTAGGGGCTATTCCCAGATGCTTTCACAAAGCTGTGTTTTTACCCTGTCTTAGCACTTTTCATCCTGCATTGCAAACATCTGTTAATTTGATGTGCCCTTCACTAGTCTGAAAGTACTAGAAGGTAGAAGCAATCTTTATGTTGTTCACCATTGTGTGGGCACAGAGCCTGGCACATAATAGATGATTACTAAGTATTGTATGAACAGGTAAAAAGTAATTGGTAAACAAAAATTCTACTATTTCTGATGGACCTCTTCTTTTGTCTTTTTGTTAGTAGTATATCAGATCACTCAAATGTGCTTAAAAAATCCAGAAGTTACCTTAAGTGAATCTTTATCTTATTCCTCATATAACTCTCAAGGGCGATATACTGACAGGGAGGGAAAGTTGAGTGGTACTGATTCCAAATGGATCAAAATGTTGACTCATTAGGCCATTCCTGTTCTTTAATAACAGAGCAAATAAATAAGTGGCGTGACTCACTGCTCTTCTCAAGTGTAATGTATTTTTCCCGATGGTTTCTATTTACTTAAGAGAAGTCTAGTGTTTTCTCCAGACTACATGTATAGAAAGTGAAGGATGCTTTAAATTTCTAGAAATAAATGGGCAAAGATTAAAAAAAGAATTGCTTGTCAAGCCTTCAAATTCTTAGCAAATAATGGACAGGAAATTGCTGAACTTGGGGAAGGATTTTACAGGGGAGAGTCCAGTTATATACCTCTGGCTTTTCTGTCCAGGAACTGCTGGGACTGCTCCAACAGAGTAGGAAGTTACTATCTGACAGAAAGATCAAGTTGGAGGCAAGTGTTCCTTTATTGTTTTCGCATTTATACGTTGGTCCAGTATTTTAGGACAGCCCCTGAGCGTTGCACAGCGGTGTCCAGTGGGAGAGACCTGGCTGCGTTAATGACAACAGCAGCACAAGGAGTTCTTCTGTGACCCACCTAGTTCTTTTACACTGATTAAATATTTAAGAACAGACGGTTCCGTATTTAAGGACACCAGACACCATAAAACATGCCAATCTAAATCAAAAGATCTTTAAAATGTCAGACATCTCCAAGATTTTAGGCTAATCATTTACCATTAGAATAATAAAAATAAGCTAATCTTCTAAACTGAAATGAATTCAGTTCTTTTTCTTTCAGGCTTTATTCCCAAAGGACACAATGGACAGTATGTGGGGCCAAGAAAAGCAGATGCTAGAAGAAAGCACTCATTGCTACCAGGATCCCATGTCTTGACAGACTGAATGGGTATTTGGTGCCTGCAGGGAAACCTGTACTTCTTTTACTCTTCCTAGAAGAAATGAAGGACAAACTGACTTTTCTGAAAAAGGCTCTGCACTTTGAGCATTTTCACTAGTTTGTGTAATTTCCTACTTTGTGGAGACTGCCCATCCCTGAATATATTTCACTTCCACCACTGGCCCATATCTTACAGGCCCACAGCCTGTATAGGTGACATAATTCATCCACTACACTCATCATGACTTATTAAGCATTTCCATATTATCCTGATTTGTCATATTTAAAAAAAGAGTATACATGCAAGTTTTAATATTTGATTTCAAATGATCTGTAGAATAGCACACTGATCAAAACACGGTTCTTTTTTTTTTTACTCCCTTAAAGTTATCACTAAGGCACTGTCAGGACCTTGGAAGTAAAGAAACTTGAGAGATGGTCTTCACTCTAGTTCTCTGGAAGAGGACTTATTTCTAAGGTTATTACATGATTCAAGATTAACACGAACCTCACCTCAGCAAGAAGAAAAATGGATGAGTTTAAACCTCAGAAGAACTGGAGACAGTCATCTCTAAAGAACACACATTTAAGATTTGCTTGATGCCAATTCTTACTAAAATCTTAAAATACTGTTATAAATAACCAGCCCATTTTATCTGTGTTTCAGAAAATGTACAGGTTAGGTGCAGGAAAGCCAAAAGTAAATAAGTTCTTCACTCATTTAGTTTCCTCTATGACAAAATGTTTTCTTTGGCAACCTGACTATGTCCCCTAGCAAAAGGCTTGTGTGTACTCCTCTGGAAATTTAACACATTGTAGAGTATGTTGTGGTTTAAAGCAGTGGTTCTTCCATCTTTTTGTTTTTAATTGTGGCCTACTTCAGGGATGTGGGATAGAGGGAAACCAAAGGTTCTAATCTATCTACCTGATTCTTTCCTCCTTTTCAACTGAAAAAGAACCTGGTCATAACAAAGAAGAAAAAAATAAACAATTTGCAGTTTGAGCTTATACACATGTTGTGCTATAAAGCAATGCCCTGTAAACCAAAAATGAATACACTAATTTTATCACACTTATATTGATAGTATGTTGCCACTTAATCTGCACAAATTCAGTTAGAACACCTGACCAAGGAGGTTTCATGTCATTAGCCATTTGGTAGATGTAGGCTGAGGTGGTGGTGCGGGGATTGTACACATCTTCTTTAGCATTGGTGACATGGATGATTCCTATTTAAGCCTTAATATGCACATATCTTAATAACTAGTTATTTGAAAGATATAAACCAAAAATACTATTAATGCTAATACCCATCAACCAAACATCCAAGTAATCTTTAACCTAATAGCATTCAATAAATAACCAAATAATCCTCAATAAGTTAAGTTGAAAATGATAAAGCTAAGCTAACATTAATTTATAATTACAAAGCAAAAAGAAAAAAAAAAGGCAACAATTGAAAACTAAAAATCAACTGACAAGCATTATGTAGTCCTGAGAACAATGCATACTTGTTTCCATTCATAGCAGTAGCTTTCCAGTATTGCCAAACATTGCATGAGAGTGGTTACCTATAGAATATCTTCTTCCTTAAATTCTAACGATGTGCTGAGTTTAGTTTATGAACCTCAAATATTAATAATCCATAACTAATCTTCTATCTAGTAAAAAACCTTTAGTCCTCCTTGAAAGTGAATGTATATAGAAATGTACACCATTGGCTGTAAATGGAGGGAAGAACATGTGCTTTTGGATGAGTTGGAGGCCCAGAGGAGACCTTTCCAGAAGCACCTACTGGTGTGGACCATTCCAGGAAAACCAAGTGTCAAGTCCAGAAGACAGCTGCAGCCTCTTGTGCCATGAGTAGAAGGGATGGGAACCTCTAAGAACCAGAGACGTTCCTGATGGAGCATAGCTGATTGTTCTCCAAGCCTTGGGGTGCTGCTGAGAGGTCCCAGTCTTGCATGAACTTTGAACAAGATGGCCTCTAAGGCTCCGGCTGCCCCTGGGAATTTGCCATTTATGACTGATGAGGAGATGTTTCTGTTCAGAGTTTTAGCTCTAAGTTTTATTTCAAAGGTCTTACTCTTGATGTTCTGAGACAGATACCACTTATGACTTATTAGCTTCCGTACTGTGTCTCTGAACTATTACTCTGATGCCATTGTGGGTCACTTGTTTTTATATTAATTGTAAATTGGGAGTGGGTTTTAATATATTTTTTAAAAAGTAAATGCTATTTATCAAACCCTTTCTGAGTAACTATCCATTCTTAGTTAATACTCCACAAGGCTCTTCAAGCAAACACTTGATGAAGATACTTTAATTTTTAGTTTTCTAAGAGTATCAAAATCTGGTCAAAGAGCTTGATAGTTCTGTTGGGGTATTCCTGTCAAGGTACCCATAGTATCGTAAAGATCAGCTCACGTGCTTGAACAACTACCAAATTTGTCCTCTCCCATATTATAAAACCTTTTAATACTTTTCATTGTTTCTCTGGAAACAAGCATGTTTGGCTTCAAAGATTTGGCACCAACACAACCTCATTCATCTTAACACAGGTGGTGAAAAATAGGCTACTTCATAAGGAGCTCTGTGACTTCCTGAATATTCTCTTTTCAAAGACAGAGTGACCCTGATGGAGCAGGAGGAGGGAAAGTAGAGGTGTGCTGAGGTGACCTGCATCCTACAGAACCCACAGGGCTCCCATCCTCCAGGAATCACAATGGATTTTTTAACATAGACTCTGATTTCATCTTGATCTATGAGGCAATGTTTAAATTTTATGACATTCAAAATCGGCGCAGTTGAATCTGTGAAATTCCATGCAAAAAGTGCTCAGAAAGAGCTCCATTAAAGTGAAAGATTTGGGCAGTTTTGGAAATACTCAAGTAAAACCTGTTTAATTTATATAAACCCCCAGTGAGAAAAAGCATCAAGAATGGAAGTTTAGAAATAAAAATTTTCCACATTATTTCACAGGTTCTGCTTCCTTACTGAATGTTGCTTGTTGCTTTTGTAAATAATATTCCCTCCAGCTGGCACACTTAAACAGGATCCATTCAAATGGATTTCATGGGACATTGAGCAATTCCGGTACCTTTCTCGATCAAAACTAAAGGTTATATTATTCTCTCTACCTTTTCTCTTTCCTTTCTAGTGGCTAAGAAACAAGTTTTTGATATTATTGTTAATGTTTTGGAAAACCACAGTGGCTAATTGTTTTCTTAAGCAAAGCATATTTTTCAACCTTCATCCTGTCCTTGAAGACAGACCTCTTTAGGTGTAACGGCTATTTCCCAAAGGTGTGAGGGTGGTAATAGAAGTTCTTGGTCTTCCATTAGTTTGCTCTCATTTCTTTCTTTCCTGAGTGTGCTTCATGGTTAGGAACCTTGCTGTTGGGCGGATGTACACACACAGAGCTGAGGTAGCAGCCTGGATGGCCTGTTGTGCCGGGTGGCATGAGGATTGTGCATTTTGGAAATGCCCATGATTTCCATCAGCAAATAAAAAATTGGTCAGTTGGCAACTAAAGGTCCAATCAATAAGGATTCTTTTGTGTGGGCAGTTGGAACAGAAAGTCTTTCACCAATTTTAATAAAACCTATGAAACATGATTGTAGAGAGGCATCAGGGAAAATCTTATGACCTCCTTGGAACATATAAGAAGGACTCTCAAGGTGGCCCTAGAGGTCAAAGAGGGAGTAGAGTTCTGGAGACTGCTTTTTCCAATAAGAGCAGTCCTACATGTTCTCAATGGCTTTTCAGAAGTAAGGCAGGGACCCCAACAAGGCTTGAGAATAGAAATTTATTGGCTAGCACAAAGCAAAGTTGGTCTAGTACAGCTTAGCAGCTTTTAACCCAAATGGTAGAGAAAGGGTAATTCATTAATAAAATAATCTTCAGTGTGGGGAATCGAATTGTTAAAATCAGTGGAGAGAGGAGAAGAATATGTCAAGGACATATTAAAATGTAACACCCAATAATGTGGTATAATGGAGACTTCTGGACAACCCCAAGGGCAAATGGATCAACCTGGCACTCAACAATCAAAAGCAGAGGGACTCTTTCTGACCAAAGACCTGGGCAGATGGTAGAGGAAAGAGGTGTGCTTGCAAACAGCCCCAGGCTCTGTCAATATCACCTGTACCCACACACTTGAAAAGATGGACTTTACCCATACAAAGTGTGGGAGAGACACCTGTACAATGAGATTACTGTTGCAGCACTGTTGCTGTCAGCAAGTCCTCAGAGGACAAGCACAAATCAACAAAACACCAGGAGAGATAGCTTTAGGGGAGGGACAGGTTTACCTGGATTGCCTTCTTGCAATGCAGAGCTGATACGGTTATCATTCTAAGGGTATAATCTGGTATTTTTCTGGATTTGGGGCACTCCTTGAGGAGCACTGAGGAGATGCTCGTTCCTTCTCTCCCCAGAAGTCTTGTCTTAAGGCCTGGAACCATGAGAAGGTACCCAGCCTGCAATGCAGACATAGTCTAACCCTGAAATTAGGTGTCGTTCTCTGTGCTTCATGGGCCTGAAAAACTTGGACCCAGCTTCTGACCCCGCAGTAACAGGACTTCATGTTTGAGGGCCATTCTATCTGTTATGCTTAGAACTCTTAGCCTGCAGAGAACTGTGCCCTGAAACCAAGAATGAGGTCTATTTTTCTTCCTGGAGCCTCTGGTGCAACATCCTTCAGATGATGTTCCTAGAGCCCCCTCCCTCACTCCCTGCACATCTCTGCTCTGATATCAACTTACCAGTGAGGCTTTCTTGATCGTTCTATACATAATGGCCCTCAACTTCTCCTAGGATCCCTACCCCCTTTCACATTCTGTTTTTCTTTTTTAGCCCTTTTCACCATCTGATATTTTATATATTCACTGGTTAATTTGCTTATTGTCTTTTTTGCCTCACTAGAATGCAAGTACCACAAGGGCAGGGTATATTCCACCATAGGTATCCTGCAAATATTTGAGAAATGAACGAATGAGTCCTTAAGCAAAGCTTTTGGCTCTTTCTAATCTTTCTCAACTTCCTAAGTCCCATGGGCAGTTTGAGCCCCAAAAGAAATGACAGATGGAAAAGGCTTTCTTCAGAGGACACAACCTGAAAGGGGCCAGGGTCCAAGGCTAATGAGTGTACCATGGGACGACGTGAAAGCCCCTTTGCTCTGAGAAGGACAAGTGATTTTCAGCATTTCCTGATTGGGTATCTAAGTCAGGGCCCTACCCAGCACAGAGTGTTTTTCCTGGAGTTGCGATGGTAAGTTCCGGGTTCTTAGGAAAAAAGAATCAGGACAATTGATTCAAAAGTGGCCCAGGAAAATGCCAGAGTTCAATGGTTCCTGACTTGTCTTTAGATTTTAATTTCTTTAAATCTTCCCTTTACTGTCCCTTGATTTAACCTTTTGAGCCAACAGAACTTGTGAGATATTTATAGCTATCTTCACAATTCAGAGATTCCTAATTGACTGGATTTTAAGTTAATCCTTTTGTTCCACAGTTTCTGGGTACCACCTTATATCTCAGGTTTTTTTTTTTAGAAGTTATAGTCATGCTGCCATGGAGGAAATAGTCACCCACTAGGAAAGGAGTCTTTAAACATCAGTGGGCTTTAGGACCACCTAAGATAGGTACTTGACCTCCCAAGTTCCCTTTTTCTGCATAACTCTGAATTTCAGATGCCAGAGACAGTAGGTTCTGAGCTGGGCTTTAAGACTTCCTGCAGGATGCCTGGGCAAACTGTTAGCATCAGCATCAGTAAAGTGGAGATAAGCTCATAAAGTCCATGAAAGCCTGGTTGTTCAACCCCAGATTGGGACCCATGTTAAAGATCCCTAGAGTGCTTAGAAAGGACTCATGGGATCCTTAGAAAGATGAGTTCTCCAATCTCTTACCAACTTTGCATCAAGGCAGGGGGCTGAGATGACTATTTGGATTTCCTGAAAAAGAGTTTATCCCTTAGAGTTCCTCCACCAACCCCATCATGCCTCACATAAGTCATAGCACCTTCTACTGTTGGCAACATAGCCTCAGTCAGTGGCAGCCTGGAGCCAGTTCATACAGATTTGTGAAAGCTAGCTGTTGAAATTTCAGACAAGTTGGGAGCTGGTTGGTCTGACATTGGTAGCCCAAAAAGGACCATGGTGGGAGAGAGTATTTAAACCACTGAAATAGGCAAACATTTATCAGCCTCCTACCCCTAAGAGCTGGCTGTTAAGCATTTACCAGCACACCACTGGCCCTTAGTTATCACTCAACATTACTAAGAGTTCTTTGCTGGCCTGAGCTTCCAGTGTGTGTGTATATGTGTTTTTATATATGTAGTGTGTGTATATTATGGGATGGGAGGGGGAAAAAAGGATGTTTGAAAAAGGAAAAAGGATTGGCCAGACTGGGACCAGAGGGCAAGGGAAGATGGGAAGCAAGGTCTAAAAGTTAATGAGATATTTTTACATCAAAAATATATTTAGATTTAAATAATCCTTGGTATAAGTTTCACTAGTTTAAGAGTATATTATTTAAAATAATGTTAAAAATAGTATCTATGACTTATTGATAAAAGGAACAGATGATAACATATCATACATATATTTGGAAAGTAACATGATATAGAAATTCACATTTTTGTAAAAACAAACCCCCAAAAATCCCAACCTAAAAGAAATAACATGTTTATATGTGTTTTCCTATGTTATACAGTATAGAAATTGCATGTTGTTAACATAGGGAATGAGAAAGTAGGAAGGAGAAGAAATTTTAAAATTCGTATACCTTTTATTATTGACCTTTTGGCCAAATATTCATTTTTTAAATGAGCAAAACGTTTTGAAAGAATGACTTGTTTAAAAATGTAATACAAATGAAACGTAGATGCACATGAAAGTTCTGAGAGAAATTATCTTCACTCAGTCACACACAAAATTCACAGCATTATCTGCTCAAAATAGAAATATTTAAAAATAGCACAAATAATGAAAGTATGAGGATTAAATGCTACGGTTAAGTTTAAAATAACCTTAATATGTGTGTGTGTATGTGTGTATGTGCATGTTTTAAAACACTTTGTGAGAACAAACAAGGATAAAGGTATCCCAGAAAATGGAGACTAAGGCTGCCTGTCCTAGTACAAACACCTTGGATAATGGACTATTCATTTGTGCGGAGGAGCAGAAGCCTAAACGTCCTTCTGCCTATTCAAAGTATGACACCAATGACTCTAACCTTGGACCAGCTGTTAAATCTCCCTGTAGATTGTTTTATAGGGATTGTGGTGGGGATTCAAGGAAAAAGCAAACTTCTTCATGAAAGGATCTCAGAAGTTATGATGTAATATATACAATATATACATTTTAGAAGTAAAGACATCTAAAAAGAAACAACTGTCAGAGGGCCTGGCTTCCATACTTTCACTGTGGTATTAAATGTTTGCCAAGACGTAAGTTTCTTTCATTTCAGATCTTTAAAGTCACTCGATAGAAGTGACCACCCAGACTCAATAAAGAGAACATACGTTATCATATCACTGACTCCACCGTGCCAGATAAAGCAACCTCCCTACGACCTCAAATATTCCTGTGAAAATAACACACGGATTGTTTACCCTACCTGAGAACCACCTGTATTTGTGTGGCAATCTGACCGGAAAGATAATAAGAGTACAGGGCCAGGAACTTAAAGCAGGGTCTATTGACATAATTAGGTGGTGACTATCCAACCCCCAAAGTTCTTTTGGGGAAAAGAAAAACTAGGCATCTCCTGAAGAAAGACATTGTTAGCTTGCTTCCTAGTAGTTGCCTAGTTTGTGCTCTTCCTGCTTTCAACGGCTACTTAATTTAGAGACAATATAGGATCTTTACCTGGGACCATGGGCTTAGGCATTTCCAAAAAGTGGCACTGAGATCGATATGGGTAGACATGTATGAAACACTTTACAAACCAAATAATGACTTGACGATCCATTTAAACAGCTAATAACTGTACTGGAAAAGCCCAGCACTGCTAGATTTTCTTCTTCTGCTGTGAGTCCATAATTCAGGGTATGAGGGTATTGTTGCCTTTCCTCAAATGAAAGAAAGCAAGAAGGTGACATGAAAGCCCCAGCATTACCAACTCAGTTGGTTTCTGAGCAAACCTCCAATGGCTGTAGCCAGCTCTAAAATAGATGACATGTCTGGTGGGCTTTTCCTTGCCAGCCTTTCCTCTGGCTGACATCCCGGCTCTTTCACTGCTCCTTGCCCGGTACAGGCTGCTGCCTCTGCCTGGATCACGCCCATTCTCAACCCCATCTTTGCTGGATAATTCCTTCCCATATGTAATACTCAGCTCAGGTATTACTGCATCCGTGAAGGCTTCCCTGAGCAATTCTCCACCCCCAGCCCAGGTTAGGGATGGTTCCTCTGAGTTCCCATAGAAATTTCTGACAACTGCTGTCATTCCTCTTGTCATAGCATGCTATACGACCTATGTACGGGCCAATCTCTTCCTTATAACGATGGTTTCAAACTTCAGTTGCACATTAAAATGATCTAAGGAAATTTAAAAAATCCTGATGTCTTGTCTGCACTCCAGTGAAATCAGGATCTCTGGGGGTAGAACTCAGGATTCAATATTTGTTAAAGCTTCCCAGTTGATTTTAAAGTGTAGCCAGGTTGAGAACCACTGCATTAGATGGCAAAGCCCTAGAGGCTGGGTCTTTAGTATATCAACCCAATGTACAAGCCTGCCTGATGCTAACATTTTGCTAAATTAATGAATTAATACAATTCAAATTAGAGTATTTTAGATTCTTATCAAGTGACATTAAGAAGTAGCAATTTGATTATTGCAGAGTGCAAGCAGGTTAAGAGTAAAAATATACAAATGTCATATTGATTAAAAATCAAGTCTATTGATTTTATAGCAATGATTAGGAAGGAAGCTGTTGTTTTTTTTTCATATATTATACTCTGAAGACTCTTTTTGACAGTATTTAGTACTATTTTTATGGATGTTTTCTAAAGCAAGATGATGAACTTTGAAGAACTGTGGATGTATATGGATACTTCTACAATGCTATGGCTTAGGAGATTTATACATATAAGGACCAGATGCAATGTTTCTCAAAGTGTAGTTCAAAGGCCAGAGGCATCCAAATAAAAATAAGTTACTATATTTGGAATTTTATGGAGTATAAAATATGCTTTTAGATTCTTTGGGAAAAAATTCAGAAATCTACTTGCATTTTTTTCTCTTTTTTATTGAGATATAATATTCACTCTTTTAAAGTATATGATTCAGCAATTTTTAGTACATTCACAAAGTTGTGCAACTATTACTAGTATCTAATTCCAGGACATTTTCATAAACACAAAAAGAAATCCGTATCCATTCACGGTCATTCCCCATTCATCTCACCCCCAAAGGTCAATAGCAACCAGTAATCTACTTTCTAGCTTTATGGATTTACTGACTCTGGACATTTCATATCAATGGGATCATACAATATGTGATTTTTTTGTTTTTGTGTTCTTTCACTTAACATAGCATTTTCAATGTTCATTCATGTTGTATGTATGATAACATGAATCAGAATTCCTTTTTGTGGATGAATAATATTCCATTTTATTGGATATTTCACATTGTGTTTATACATTTGTCAGTTGCTGGACATTTGAATTGTTACCAGTTTTTGGCTATTGTAAATAATGTTACAATGAATATTTTTGTGCAAGTTTTTGTGTGGATATGTTTTAATTCTCTGAGGTATATACCTAGGAGTGGAATTGCTGGGTCATGTTGTAACTCTTCTACCTGTATTTTAAACAAATATTTTTTGTTTAAAATAACTCAGGTAGAGTTATCTTTTCAGGTAACTCTAAGACTCACTAAAGTTAAGAACCACTTTCTTAGGGTGTCACTATTTCCTCCAGGGCACTGTACCTGGAAGCCAACAATTGCCAACAGGTGAGACATTGTACCTGGTAATAGGTGAAAAAGAAAGGCTATCACAGCATGCAATCAATTATGATTCATAAATAGAAAGGTAACTACTAAGTTAACAATATGAATAACTAATAATATCACATTACCACCTTTGTTTGACAAGTTTAAATCCAGATATAATAAAGGACAAGGTTTAAAGAAACAAATAGCTTAGAATAAGTCAATCATTAAGAACACTGATATTTTCCCAGGCTACAGCTGAACTTGCTTTGATTTTCTTTTGTCTGAGAACCAGGAATTTACTGGGTTAGGCTAGCCCTAGGAACCAGATTTTGGGTTTGATAGGTATGGTAGAAATACACCATTCTTTTTGCCTACGAACCATCTTTGGACACTTTTCCTAAACTTGGTGATTTCCCCATCTTCTCAGACCTCACCTTCTTAAAGTAGAAGCCTAAATTTCACTTGCCACCTCTCTTGCTTCCTTGGTGCAGGCTTGAGGCCTCCCCTCAACTAGTCAGAGGCATTCAGATCAGAATGGTTGCTATGTGCATGCTGCTCACAGCAGAAACACCCTGTTCGGAAGTGAAGGTTCTAGTGGAGGCTTCCAGGGCTCAGAGTCAGAGGTACCAGCTGGAAGCTGGCAGCACTGGGAGGCTCTGCGGGGAAGTTCTGTGGTATGATTTGACCATCATTCCCAGTTTCAGTTTCCAAGTCTGGTCCTCCGGACCTCTTGGAAAGTCTGGGAGTTACCCATGACCTTCAATTCATACTTACTCTGCTTAAATTGGTTAGAATATATTCCTGTTAAACAAGAACACGACTGATATCACAGGACTCTACCTTAGAAGCCCCATTGAGGTTAAACTTTAAGTACAAGGTTGTCCCAAGTTTGCTAATCAGCTTTAGAGCCCTGACAAATCTGTGTCTGCCTCCTTTGCAGAAAAGCCCCCTTTTCCTGGCTCAGTTTGGCAAATTCTCTTTACCACTCAGGGTATAAACAGTAAAAAGTTTTACCGATGCAATTTGAACCCTTTGTAATGTTTAACACTAATAATAAAATATTTATCCACAAAACAGTAGGTTGTTTTCTAAGGTACTCTCTCCAAAACAATAACTCTGAATCATAATTTCTTTCCCAAGCCCATCAGGTTATAAGTGTAGGTGGTCCTATTTCTTAATCACCCTCCCTACCTTACTACTTTTCTCAAGCACATGTGAATGTACCTTGCTAATAGCCTTATTTAAGCATCAGTGGTGGATGGAAAGTTTAGAGACAAAACAGGGATCTGTGATTTTTGTAATTTGTACATACTTATGTATATTTAATAAAACCTGATCAAGAATATAGTCAACCTTCGATTTTGACAAATTCTCTTTCTTATGTTTTTCTATTTAAAGAAACTCCTTATACTCTAGTTGGCAATCTGGAAGACCTAAGAGGAGATTTCTGTGTTTCTGTGATGCTGAAGATAAATTCCATAAAAGAACCTGTGAATTTATAGAAATCATGTTAAACCTGATTTGCTTTCTCCATTTCCATCCCTAAATGGGCCACCGCACAGATCCAGCCTCAAGACACTAGGTTTTGAGTCTCTTTGATCATTTGTTCCTTAATGAAATCTAGCAGGAGAGAGGCAGGGTTTCACTTGATGTTCTGACATTTCACCATCTACCTCAGATTTAGTTTGCTCTGATTATGGGAATCCACAGAAAATGACACAAATATCCATCAACCCTTCCTAAAATATGTTAAAGATGATGTATACAATAGCTCCCAAGGCACACAGTCTATGCATACACCATATAGACCTGAGAATAGACCCATGGACCTACAGTTTCAGATTGAGAAACACCAGCCTAAAGTCTTACTACTGTGCGTTTTTAAGGCTACATATAGTCATTGCTAAAAGAGAGAGATCCTGCTGTCATAATTGAAAGGGGCAGCCTTGCAAAAATAACAGGAAAATACCTAATCCCACTATTTCCCCAGTAATGGTTAAAGATCATTCCTATGAGTTCTCTCACTAACAGGTACTCTGCAGGAGTTCTGTTTTGCACAACTTCTGAAAGGAGCCGAATAGACAGAAAAGAGATGTAAATCTTTCTCTCTCAAAATTGTTTTTTTGAGACTCTGCTTTTACAGAGTTCCTGAGTAAACAGCAAGAGAAGGAACTACAGCCTCAACCATATCTCAAGGACAGAGTCACATCTCCTGTGACAATCCCTTCACCAAGGCAAGACAGGGAACCAACTCTTGGACTTTGACATCCTTGCAGTTTTTGTTATCTACCTGCTGCTTTTGTTATCAACTGCCATTACTTTTTTTCTCTTTGTCCCCCTTAAAATCAGCTAACTGCTTGGCCATGCTGCTGGTACCCCTTCTCCTTTGGGATGCCAGGACGCCTCCCTGCTCCCTTCCCCCGCTTCTCTCTCTCTCTCTCTCTCTCTCTCTCTCTTTCTCTCCTCTAAGAAGATAAAATAAACTTTTTTTCTTTTATATCTTAATTTCTGTGTGAGATATCTTTCTCCACCCACGCCATGAGCACCTACTAGCCTTTCTTTCCACCCTAACAATATTTATTAACGTGTACAGAGAATTATATATTTTGAGGCTCAAAATTTCCCCAGAACACATGGTTTTGAAAATAAAAATAAAACAAAAACCCATCCATGAAAACTAATCAAAATTAAAGTACCTTAAGAAAAAAATTGCTGTACTTAAAGGTTTTGAAAACTGTTTACCCTCAACAATGTTTAAGACAACGCAGGTACATAAGACATGAATGAGAGAGCAGTGGGAACCTGGCAGGGTAGAATTTCATTGGCATGAATTGCCAAAGGTGTCAGACTTGAAAATGACCAGCAAGAGACAGATTTGCTAGGAAGTCATTCTGAAATCTAAATTCTTATCCTAAGATCCATGGCTAAAAGGCAAAATAAATCCTCCAGGCAACACAATTTCAGAGAAGTCGTGAAACTATGCCCCAAAATGTTACTGAGTCTCTCTCCAACTAAATTTTGAGTTATTCCAGTGAACTAAAACCTATACATTTATCGAGCATTTACCATGCCAGTTGTTCAGGCTAAAATCCACCTTGATCTTAGACTTCCATCCAGTGAAAGTTTTTATCTACAACAATGACTTTAACTGAACACTGCAGTCTTCCAAGGGTTACTGTCAGCAGAGCTCCTAAATTACTCTGGTTGCTTCCTGAGCTCTATTTCTGGGGATGAGTGTGTTCCATGCCTGGAAGAGTGCTGAGGGGGAAACATTCCCATGAGCTCAAACTGGACACAACTTGTTTTTAGTGCTTAATGTAAACATCTAGCTGCATTCTCATTAGCAGTTCCACAGAGCAGAATAATGCCTCCTATTCTCATTTCCGCCTATTCCCTCCACTGAACTTCCAATCTGACTGTTCACATTGTCCCTGCTCCCACTCCCACCCCGCTGTGCTGGGCATTCCCCTCTACCCCCGCCAGCCTGCAGCAGCCTCTCTGTTTGATCCTCCAAACCTCCTGCTCTTCCTCTTAACTGGTTCCTGAGGTCAATAACGACTCACAGCCGAGCCTCCCTGCACCCATCAAGCCTGAAGGATAAGAGACTGGCTTGTTAGGATCAGTAAAAATCGTTGAAGAATGAACAATTAATAGCTATTTCTTCCGGTTTTGCATTCCTTTCCCTCTTGCTGGAATTTTGTGATTTACTAAGATCCTTTCTATGAGAAACTCAAGTCCTCCTTAGTTCCTACAACACAATATTGCCATCAATTTTTAGTGGAAAAAGTTTAAAACGTGTAGAGCTATTATTTTAGTTTTTCTTTATTTTTAAGATGACTCATATCTGAACCATTTGTCAGCTCTCTGACCTGGTTATCCTCCTTTGAGAAATCACACCCGTTTAAACAAGTCTGTCTAAATCATTTATTTATACGGTCGCTGAATATCGTTACAGATTCCAAGGCTGTGAAATATCTTTTCATTCATAAAGGCTCACGAGAATTCTCCCAGACCCCTTTTCCCTCCCTGCAGTCTCCCAGAGGGGTTTATGTCAGCCCTCGATACAAAGGGAAAGATGAGGCAAAAGATAGAATTATTTATATTTGAAACACTACAAATGATAATCATCTACACAAAGCAGTCACTTAAATTAATAATTAAAATGAGAAACAACTTCCCTTTTTTATTTTGTAAGAGGTGATTGAGATCCCCAATGGTTTTTAGGAAACTGTATTAAAATTTACTCATTTAAAAAGTAAATTCTCTACAGTTCTGAGGTTTCCCATTCAATCTGATGGGGGGTGCTTCTTTTCTAGAGGAATTCCTGACAGAGAATTTGAGAATGGGAAGACTAAAGCAGAAAAAAGACAGAAGAATAAAATACGGATAATTCAAGTTCTATGCACTGACATCGGGAAGGTAAAGAGTAACATCAAAAGGGTCTCACGGAAAGACATGTACTGTCGGGCCCTTCTCCACCCTGCACTGGCTCCCACACTAAAGGGACACAGGTGTCTCCACAAACATGTATCCAAAAATGGATGTCAAAGAAACTTCGGCAAGGCAGCTGCATTTCATTTATCACTAAGCACAGGGAATATGCATCATAAAAAACTCCCAGTCGGGACATTTGTTTATGGGGTCCAGCAAGAATTGGAGAGAAACAGGTAGGGTGACATTCTCCAGGGGGCTGAGAAAGCAAAGGTTAGGGAGGCAAAGCTGGAGGGACAGGAGTGTGGTCAGAATTGCCTGTAAGCATCAAAGACTGTGTTTTCCAGTTGCAAAACTCCTAGGCAGTAGTTTTCCATTCCCCACGGCATTGACATCTGCCTGATGCAATCACTGTGTTCCTACTGGAGTGAAGGTGAGCAGAAACACCCATACTAATTCCTCTAGGCCTCCTTTGGCAGACACAGAATGGTCTCCTGCACGCTCTCCTCAAGAACAGAAAGAATGAGTAATCCCTTGGGCTCGACAACGACATGTATTTATATTGAAGACAGTGAAGTAATTAAAAGTTAAAATCAATAAAATGGAATCTGGTACTGAAAAATGGATGCGCTTAAACTGTTACATAAATGTTGAAACATATATTGCAACAGCAGCAGTTGCAGCAATATTAATAATAACCATCAACGTTAATGGGTGTTGGTTATGTCCCAGGCACTACTTTAAGTCCTATACCTGTACCATCTCATTTAATCCTCACAATAACCCTATTGAGGTAGGCTCCATGATTATCCCATTTTACAGATAATCACGATGCTGAACATCCAGAGCATTCTCTCACGAAGAATGCTGATAACACTTACCACTGAACAAACCACAGGAATGTTTGCTGGGGGTTTATTGGTGATTGTTTTATTTCTTGTTTTGTTTTATTGTTTAGCAAGCACTTATATAAGATTTACTGTGTTGCAGGTACTGATCTAGGAATTTTATAAGTATTAACTCATTTAATCCTCATGACAATGCTGTGAGCTAGACACATTCAGTATCTGCATTTTGCAGTTGTGGAAATTAAGCCTCAGAGGGATCAAGCAACCTACCCAAAGACACACAGCTAGTGAATGGTAGAGCGGGGCTCTGAATCCAGGCAGTCTGTCTTGAATGTTCAGAGGGGAAAATGTTTTATACAAGAGGTTGATGCTCAAGCACTTAAGAAATATTTAGTCAACTCATCCAATTTCCAAGGAGGGTGACGAGGGTGTATGGAGGCTGTGGGTAGCGTGAGCCTGGGGAGAGGGGGGACAGCCATTTGTTATCTCTCTCTTCTTCTCCTCTGACCTTGCCAATGACGCCACCATATGTCCTGATTATTGGTGTAAGCATTCACAGCTCCCTTTGTGGATGTCACCACCTAGTAAACCTAGTCATGATGATAGACTTATCATTGAGGATTAGAAGATGTCTAACATGTGAATGAATAGTCAAAGTCAATTTCAGTGCTCACAGCTAAGGCTAACACCTCAGTTTTTATTATACTTAATAATTTCAATATTGATTCACATATAGTGACAAAATAAATGACCATGTACATTTCTATTCAATTATCTAAGCATTTCTGTCTACACCTTCCCATGTGTTATTATCTAATTATACAACTCTCTTAAAAATCCCTTAAGTTTCAAACGAGTACAACCTGAAAACAGCAACTTCTTCATGAAGAGGAACTGCTTCTGCTCCAAAAACACCAACACCACCCTCAACTCCCATGCAAGGAGAGGAAATTAACATTTGCTCATGGAGTTTGAGCATCTGGAAAGCCTTTGGTTGGGAGGCCTGGTCTCATTAATAGAAGAAGCTAAAAATGCCCTGAGTAAGGAAGAAATGGAGGCTGGTGCTTTGAGAAGGAAAAGAAAGAAAACAAACCTAGGCAGAGGAAGCTGGTTTATCCAAAGCAGAGAGAATTAAGAACTGTGGGTCCTTGAGATAGCAGGGTCCATACTTCACTTGTACTCAGATCCTTTGGGTAACAAGATCTCAAATAGGCGGGTGTATCTACAAAGGCTGGATACTGGTGCTGTATACAGACCAGGAGCTCCCGTACACCATTTGTTAAAGCTTAGCACTGAACAAAATCAACCACAAAACTCTGAATGGGTTTACAAGTATGGGCATGGAGCAGAAAGAACAACAGCCACAACTGACTAGAAGCTAATGGCTTACAACTTTTGGAGAGTAAAATCCCTGGGGTACCTATACAAATTTCCAGGAGGAGAGAGGACCACCCTTCCTACCAAATGACTGAGACTGAATTTTTTGCTAAAAGTAACAAATGGGGCCTGAGTAAGATTTGAGTTTTATTTTAAAAAAAAAAAATGTGACATTTTTGTCCCTTGAGTATCATGGAGCAAGACATGGAAGTATATAATACATTCTTTCTCATATCTTTGTATTTTCTGGTATTTATTGCATGAATTTTAATCTCAAGTTTCACTTGGTTTAATAATAATAATAAACCAATTTCTAATGTCCTTCACCCTAGAGTCAAATTGTGAAGACCTATAGATCCAAGACAAAATAAATGACTTAAATACTGGTGTGGCAGAATCTGATAGGTGCTCATCAAAATCCATGTTTCTCTCTTCTTTTTGGGTGCACAGCTAGACTACCTTTCCCAGCATTCCTTGTAATTAATATGGCCTCATGACTGAGTGCTAACCAATGGAACGTGAGCAGAAATGAGGTGCACCACTTCCAGGTATGGCCCATTAGAAACTTCCCAAGCACACACTTAAATGATCTCTTCCCTTCTGGCCAACTGGGATAGAGATGACCCCACAGTGACCTTGAATCCTACAAGGATGGCAGAGGCTCCATCAGTTTTTATCCCTGAATGACAATGAATAACAGTGAATGAGCAGAGTCTGCCCACCAACGAGGACACCCACAGTAGACTGTTACTTGAATGAGCAAGAAATATTCTACTGTGGTAAGTGCTGAAATTCTAGGATCTATTGGTTACAAAACTAGAATTATCCAGTTAGCAAGATTAAAGTGGCTAAAACAACAACCACTCCCCTTCACCTACCATCACCACATATTCCTGTCCTTTGTAAAGAATATCTTTCAAATTGTAGAACAGATGTAAGAAAATTGCAGCCTGAATTTAAAACTGGTGTAAAGCTCATATTTAGGCTACCTACAAATATGTTTTGTTTGCCACACATTCTATTTTATTTGAATTAGTTGCCAATATTTAATAAATGAAATTTCACACAAAAATCTTGATTTTCATCTTCTGAAAAATTGGATGATCTGGCCACCGTGGGCTTCATTCTCTTTTTTATATAAGTCAGGCACCTTCCATACCCAATGACTGATTCTGGCCATCTTCCCTCTTCTACATTACTTACTTGGCCTTTGACTGCCATTGACTTTGCCCACTGGATTATCATAAATATCTGGGAATTTAAAAAAACATGCAATACCAGCTAGACTGTATTACAACGAAGAAAGATTAACTATTTACGTGTTATGCCCTTGGCTTCTTTTGATGGAAATTACAGAAAGAGCCAAATAAAATCCATTACTACATTTGCTGGTCTGATATTGTTGATGGATTTTCCCCCCACTATGTCTTTCAATATTCCCTATATGAAATCCAACATAAACTCTCATTTCAGAATCAACTCAATAGAGAATAAATGATAACATTCCTTTGAATCCTCCCCACAACACCATAAGAATTATTGATCTAATCATTTTTCTTATTTTGCCTTTGGCTGTTAGAAAGATCAAAGCTATATTTCTGTTTCAACTATACTGTGTAAGAAGTTAAGACTTACACAGGCATATTCCATTTCTTCCCTGATATTGCTATTTTGTTTCTATATATATGATCTCAAATATGGTTCTTCATAGTGCTTTTTAAAAATTCAGCTATTTCATAAATCCATTTCTTATAAGCCATTTCAAATCCTTTGTGAAATTAAATAGAGTATAAATAAGTAAATATGATTAAATTAAACATTATAGTTAATATTTAATGACAATATAAAATTATATCAAGGGAATAGCTAGAGTTTAATATTCATAAAATACCAGGATATATCCAATTGAGATACAAATTCTTATTTCATTTTGTTTCTTTCCTTTTGAAAATAGGATAAAATTATAAACAATCTTTTAGTATCTTTTTTGGATGATTTGCTATAAACCAGAGAGACACACCTAATTATTTGTTGTTGTTTTGCTTGTTTTTAAAAATTAACGATAAATGGCAAAATGTCATTTATATATTTTCTCATTTACTAGTCTGTTCATTCAAGAAGGCATATTCTGAACACCTACTTCGTGTCAAGAACTACGTGTGAATAAGGCCAAGTCCCATTCTCCAATGGAGGAGACTAGAGGCTAAAAGAAGGACCCATAGAATATGCACTAGATGGAGGGACAGCTGCCCGAGGTGTCAGGAGAGGCTTGTCACCTGGTGGAGATGAGCTGGTGTTGAAAGGTGAGCAGTGGGTGAAGCAGAGGGAAAGGCCCATTTTGCCAAAGGATGGAGGCCTGAACCCAAAGGAATCTTTCGTGAATTCCAAGACCTCAAAGCAGTGCCATCACTGGGTGTCAACTGGCAGTAGAAGGCAGGGGGAGTGTCAGGAGGTGACACTGTGGCCAGTGAGCAGCCAGTGAGGGTTTTGAGTGAGACTTAAGACTTATGCAGCTGAATCTATAGTCCATGGAGCTGACTCTAGAAGAACTACTCAGGGCTGTTTATGGACTCAGTCTATTACTTCCCTTATGATTCATTGCTTTAGTTTGGTGTTGCACATTTCAGAAAGGATTTAGTGTAGCTTGAAAAGGTAGATGTATTGAGCAAGAAGCCACTAAAACAAGAACTTGAAAGATGTGGTCAAGGGAATTTAAGGGCAAAGTAGTAAGACAGAGCAAGAGGGAAGGTTGGTTCACACAATTCATGCCCTAATATAACATAATCACTTGTTAGAGGCAAGGTACAAACTTGGCTCTAGCCTTCCTGGTAGTCAAAATAAGCATTTATGAAAACAAAAAGAGCATCCATGGAGTAAAATCAAGCCCAATGCTCAGTGGAAGCACCAACATTACTGGTGCAGAAAGGCATACTCTCCGATAGAATAATAAATGTCCTCAATAATAATATGACAGCAAACACAGTGATAACATTCATAGGACAGTTTCTTGTAAAATTCTCCCACACTAAGTCTTTAGCATTATACCACCCCCCTCACCTGCCATTTAATAAAAGCAATTCCAGGGCACCTTGATATAGTCTAGAAATTTGGCTCTCTGCTGCTCTCACTTAGTTCAGAAAGGATTTTAGGCTAACTGTCTGAAAGAAAAAATAGACAACATTTTAGATAGTCCTCTGTTACATGCTTCCTTTCATCCAAGCTTTTTAAAGTTTAGCATTGAGCCCAAATATTGACTCCAGGTCAGCTCTTGGAGTGGAGTTAAGCTGGCTAGAAATGGCCAGCTGGGTTGGGGCTAGAACTGACATCTTGTGGAAATGCAGGGCCTGAAATGATACTTCTTGAATTGAAAGGCCACCCACATTCATTCACCCACTCACCCATTGATTGACTGACTGGCTGACGGATTCAACAAATACTTGTTGAGATTCTACTACTCAGGAGACACAGTGAACCAGACCCAGGCTCTACCCTCAAGAAGCTTATAGTGTAATGGGGGGTAAAGACAATTAAATGACAAGGAGATCGTTGTATGGAAGGCTTAAGAAGACATTCACCCAGGGAAGAAATGGGCTGAGAAAACACTGACCTGACAGGACACAACAAGATTCTCCTCAGAAAGTAATTTTGAGTCTTTGATTAATTAACTTCCTAGTATCACCTATAAAATAAACAGGCAGCTAAAATGAGGTATCTTATTCCATAAGATTATTAACTATAATCCCATAAAATCATGGGACAGTTATTGAAAAAGATAATTTCATTTTAGACTAACGTATTATAGATTTATTAAGCACTTAGCATGTGCTAGGTGTGGTGCTACGGCTTCATGTGTGTCTTCTCACTTCATAACTTTATATCACCTCCAAAGAACCCTATGAGGCTAAGTAATGCTGTTAGCTTCTTTTGGCAGATAAGAGGAACAGAAGTTAAATAACCTCTGCAAGGTCATGGGCTGGGATAGCAGAGGTGAGGTTCAGGCCCAGTGCCTGACGCCCCATCACTATCTTGCTCCCTGGCAGGACTTGGGCAGCAAGACCAGCGGCCTTGTAAAACCCTCTTGTGATTCACATTAATAGCTTCTCTCTATAATGGAAGGGTATGCCTCTCACTCATCTTAAAGTAAGTTTAATTATTAAGAGAAAAAAATAATAAAGATATGATTTCTATTAGATTCTTATAGTAAAGGATGATTTCTGTGTGAATATTAATGGCTGGAGGTTTATATAGATGAATGTAGATCTGGATAAAGGGGGAAAAATGCTGAGAACATTCCTATGTTATTCCCATCTGATTTTTTAACAAGTAGTTAGAGATTATAACAATGATCTGTATTGGAAAAATTGTGCCTCTAAAATCTGTATATTTTTTTGACAGGATGTTGGTGGGAGATGTCCAAGCTTATCAAGTAAGAAACTGAGATACATTGTTTGAGGAAATGCATAGTTAGCTGATAGGTATTTACAAAAAAAGTGTATACCCTGTGTCCAACTAGGTAGCTAAACAAAGATCAGACACATGCAGTGGTAGCTGGGGTGGCAGGAATTGGCCAAGGGTGGCTGTTCAGCTTAAACTTATTCATCATCTACAGAAAACGAGGAAACAGGACTCAGACCTCATCAGAAAAGGAAAATAAGCTTCTGGGATTCCGGCCAGAATCCAAGCTTGTCTGATGTTACTAACTCAACTCATACTTTAGGTCCCTGCCCCTCAATCTGCCCTCACTAGCAGATCTAACAACTGAGAGTAGTGGCTCCCACAGCAATTTATTGTACCTTGGATTTTTGAGAGAGAAAAAAAAGATAATATCCTAGTGGGGCTCCAGAGTTTTATTTTGAATACTGCCTCATCAACGTGCTAGAGATTAACTGTTTAACCATGCCTTACTGGGTGGGATCTGTTAATGGATCACAGCTCAGGGAGGACTGATTCTAGCTTAGGAGCAACCTGCTGATGGGAGCTCAGACTCCCTCCTCTTCTGAGCTCACAGAGAAGAAGATTTTTCACCTCTCTGGATCAAGCATGTGAAAGATGAACCATGGAATAATCACACAAAGGGTTAAAATGAGGAGCTAAATAATCACCCAGTCCAGATAATCCAAAGAAGGTGAGATGCAGAGAGGGGTTCGTTTTAATATAATCAACACAAGCAACAAAAATATTTCCTTGATTTATCCCACGTGCAACTGGGATCTGTTTACAAGTCATCATTGAAGAATTTTCCATTTAGATGAATATATCTGGCTGTAAAAGAATGGCCCACAGGAAAGGAATTTCCCCATTCCTCATTGGCTCCAGGTAGAACTCTATCAGATCCTACTGCCAAAGTCTCTCAGGCTGATTAACTCTGCCATGGGGTCTGAGGAATACAATAAAGTTAAAAGATCATAAAAATTAATTTATTGTTACAGCTGGCATCTGTGCATTGGCATATATATGTAGCAAAAATTCTGCACTGAAAGTGAAGTCAAGCTTAAGTAACAGGGGCCGTGGAGGCAGAACACCTACACACAAGTCCTGGCTTTGCTACACATGCTAGCTATTTGCTGTGAGACAGGCTCTTAGTGCCTTTGACTCTCACTTTCATCACCTAACAGAGTGGGAGGAGTAACAGCTACCTCATAGCATTGTTGTAAAATATAAATGACATGATGCGGGTGGGAACATTTAGGAAGATGTATGTTGTTATGTGACTCTAAGGTGTTACTAATCACTGTCACTTTATGGTAGAATTAGACATGACAAGCTTCAGGAATGAAGTGATGCTTCTAGAGCACACAGAAGTGTGGGGTTTAGAGAGGAAGGGCGGGAAGATTGTTCCCATTTGACTGATCAGTTAAACAAACATGGATGGTATGCTGCAGCATGCAACCCTGGCATTGTGCCAGGAACTGGGCCTGGAGAGGTTTCTCAGCACCAGGATTGTCAGGCCCTACAGACCACCCCATAAGTGGGATGCCAGTCAGGGACAGTGTTCTGGCCAGAAAGTAAGGGTCCAGCCTGAAAGCCGCAGGGGCTTTATTGCTTCTCAGATGTTACCCAGCCTCAGATCACCTGGAGGGCTTTTAAAAACACATATTGCTGGATCCTGTCCTCAGAGTTTCTGATTCAGGAGATATGGAATCTCAAAATATGCATTTCAAACAAGTCCCAGGTTACGCTAATGCTTCTGGTCCGGGGGCCACAACTTGCGAACCACTGAGATGATGTAAGAATCACAACTTCTCGGTTATAAACTAATCTAATTATGACTAGCATAAAGGAAAAGGAAATTTATTGGAGGGTTACTGGGTGGTTCCTAAAAGCCACGGGAACCAGATTTAGAATGGACAGGATCTAGAGCAGTTCTGGTCCAGGCAACATAAACTCCTTCACCATGATGCCTTGAGCATCACAGGCAGTATCGGCTCCAACTGCCTTTCCTCTCAAGAGAGAGGATAATTCACGTGAATTATTGTGCAGAGTCCCTGAAGAAAGCATCCAATTGGCTTAGGGCACATGCCCACTCCCTAGCTAGTAGCTGATAGGGTAGTTTAAATTACAAGCCCTCCAAGACCGCACACGATGGGAGAGACACGATTGAAAAGAATATCTGGGTATTATTGCCAAAGGTGTATTAATAGATGCTTAAGCAGCAAAACAAAACAGAACAAAACCCAAGAAAACAGTCCAGGTCCCCTTTCATAGCAGGGAAAGATCAATTCGCAGAGGGGTTGGAATTCTAGCTGGGAGGAGTCTGTATATGATCTAATTTGGAGCCCTTGTAGATTCTTAATTTAGAAAGTAAAATGGCAGTTTATTGCTTCTTTAGAGAAGGGCAGGAAGGAGTCAAACCACCTCTTTGGGGAAACCCTGCTGTGGGTGCCCATGGTGGTCTCCACCACACCCTGTGTTCCCTGCCCTGAGATGCCAGGTCTAAGTGTATCCTCTGGAACCATGGCTCAGGAACTTCCAGTTTCAAAGACAGACTCATCTATCCTACAGCTTAAAGCATGCTGTGTAATTCACTTGAAAGATTCCTTCATCTGAATGTTTTTAACTTTTTAGTTTATTATGAAATATTAACATTTCAAGCATACAGCACAGTATAGAGAATGACATAACACTTGAGGGGCTACCACCAGTTACCTGGATGACCATTTTTTAAACAATCCCACTGAATATTATAGAACTTTTGGCCCTGGTCAGGTCCTGTGTGTAGCTAGACACCAAGGGATGGGATGGCCATAGGGATGGAGGTGGGGGCAGGGGGAAGTCCTCTGGACTATTGCAGATTATCAGATCATCCATGATGTTGTGGACAGGTAGGGCTAAGCATTTATACCCTGAAATACTAAACATGGGCAAGAAATGGGTCAATCATTTGGAAGGCATTAATTTTAAAAGGAATTTTTCCTTAAGATACTTAGTCCTAACTCAGATTGCCCTAACATGAACAATTATCTCTAAGTGATTATAAGCATTCAATTCAAATATTTGTTTTATCCCATGTAGGTCTCCAAGTGGATAAGTAATCATGTGGGAGGGAGTGATAAAAATGCCCACGGCAACTTAGCCTGGGTACTGACGTGTGCAGTGGGACAAACAACTCTTTATAATTTTTTTTAAAAGTATAAGCTGTGACTAGGCACAGTAAAGTTAATGGGATGAGATTTTAATCTTCGGAATAAAAACAAATGATAACTCTAAAGTGTTAAGGCTTGTATCTTCTCTCCATTTCATAGCTACCAATTTAATTATACATTAATATGATGCAACTATTGAGTTCTAGATGGAGTGAACTTTGAATAAAAGCAAGCCAAGACACTAGGTTGTTAATTTTCATGTTAAGACCATGTTTCCTTTAGATACTCTTCTTACTTCACCAGAAATAGGGGTTTCCCACAACTGTGTTTTCCTTCTCTGCTATTTTTTTCTTCTATTTTCACTGTGAAAGATCATTTCCTTTTGTCTCTTGCATGTTATACCTTAAAAGTATCAGCCACAGATTAAAGTAATGCCTTTTGTGACTGGCATCTTTAAGGAATACAATCCTTTTTACAAAGTGATTTTTCGCTGAGTTATAAAGTATGCACCTATAAAAACCAAAATAATTTCATTTTTTAATTAGCCATTTTAACAAATCATTTCAATGAAATCCTTACAAGTCATTGAGCCAGATGCTGTGGGAGGCATAAAGGTAAACAGACTTGTTCCCTGTTCTCCAGGAACTTGCAGTCTTGGAAAAGAGATATGCTACATTAAACCCTTCTATCGAGGGGCACAGTGTGACAAGTGACTGGAGAGAGGTGCAGAGAAGTGCTGTGAAAGCACCAAGGAAGGAGAGATTAATTCTGGGTTGATGGTCAGGGAGAACTTCCTGGAAGGAACACTCTTGATAAAGAATGGGAAAAATCTGGCAAACTCAATGGCAGGGACAGGTACTCCAGGTGGAAAGGAACTATGAAGCTCCGAGAGTAAGGATGCATGGCACACTTGGGGGTCCTAGACATATGCTGGAGATGAGACAGGAAAGGGATCAGGCCATTATGGTCAGCGTGATAAATGTCATGATCAGGTTGCCATTTATTCTGGGACAATGGGCAACCATTTTCTCACTCTAGGCTTTGAAACTGAGGAAATGACATGATCAGAGTAAAATTCAACTCAATTCAGCAAAATGTATTGAGTGGCTACAGTGTACCCAACCCTGTACTTGGTGTAGTGGATTCAGAGACACATTCTTGGTGCTGCCCTCAATGACCTTAGAGTCTAGTGGGGAACAGATGTCTAAACACGTAATATCAACAAAGTGTAATATATTGAGCGCTGTTAAGTGAAATAAACAGGAGGCCAGTGGCCTGAGGCTATCTCTGTACTTTGAGTTCCTATGTAACAAACCTAATTTATTTCACAAACTGGAACCTAATTTAGGAGTATATTTTTTGAAACAAATAGCTGGGTTTCAGCCAATAACAAACAGCTTAGTATCAGCCAATCACAGATAACCAACTAATCAGATCATGTCTGAATAAGGCAAATACCTATTATTAGATAATTTCTCTACTTTGCTTCTGTATTTGGCTTACAAAAGCTCACTGCTCACACTGCTAGATGGAGTTCTCTGAACCTCTTCTAGTTATGAGTACTGCCCAATTCATGAATTGTTTTTTGCTCAAATAAACTCTGTTAAATTTAATTTATCTAAAGTGGTTTCTTTTAACAGCTCAAATAGATGTATCTATGGGAGGTTATGGGAACCCAGAGAAAGTAATCTGAGGACTAAGGAAGAAGTTGGTCCCTGATATGAGTCTTGCGAAGAGAGTAAGAGTTACTTGAATGCAGAGGAGAGGGGAGGAGATTCCAATCCAAGAGAATACTGTGAGCAAAGTCACAGAGCATCGGACGATACTGGATGTGCAAAGAAAAACAGAGGCTCCATTTTACTAGTGGGTTCAGTGTGAGTCAGAGAGAGGTGAGTGAGGGAGAAGACACAATACACTCTCAATAAACATTGTTAATAATGTTTTCATTTAAGTTTTTCTTGATGAATTGAAGCAAAACCTTGAAGAATACACTGCTATATTGAAACCTGAGTGTTGGTCAATTATATATGAGAAAACTCAGTTATTGATATCAATACCCTAATACAAGGAAGCAATTCCAGTTCACACAAGGCTGAGAAAGAAACAGCATGGTACAGGAACAGAATCCATAGAAACTAGGCAATGGAAGGAGACACCACAGGAATTGCCCTAAGGCACCCGTGCCTATGTTTTTTTCATCTGTTTTTTTACGAAGAGATGCTAGAAGCTAATATCAGAAGCTTAGTGAATACATCTGCTCTCCTTAAAAAATTCTGAGCTAAAACCCCCCTCCATGTGAATGGCTGGAGGTATCAATCTGTCACTAAAGGACATCTTTTGACAATAGTTATTATCTGGCACCCTCAGGGGCAGACCAGGGGAGAGGCATCTGCAACAGAATACTGAGCTAATGGGACATATTTCTGTCTGAACATGTTACAATGCCACAAATGCAGCCCTTAGTCATTTTCAGTATTGATCAATTGAGCACATAAGGCCAAAAGAAGATTCTGAATTTAGAGTTACAATCTCTGCTAACTGCCACAGCAGATTAGCTTTTTTCTTTTCCAGCACAAAAAATGAGGCAGTTAACAAGATTTTACCCAGCTCCTTCATTTCAAACCCCAAAGAGATGGGCACAGAATTTATTATTTTGCAGTCTTTTCTCCAGGTCTTCTGGACTGCAGCTTCTTAGTTTTCAGGTCTGTCTGAGGAACTTGGTGTTGCTAAGGTTGGCCATTAAGATGACTGGCCAGTGTCCTTAATCAAGAAGTCATCCCATAGCAGCCAGAATGTAGGTGGAGGAGATGACTAAAAGGAAAGGAAGCAAGTCTTTGAGGAGATGCCCAAGGCATTAGAGTTGTTTGGATCCTTTGTAAGGGACAGTGGTGGGGTGACCGCTTTATGGGTTGAAAATAAATACACAAGGGCATTTTGGCAGGAGATGCTCACGAGTTGTTCTCTGAACATAGGCTAACATTTAAATGAAACTTACCCTAGAAATTCATGGGTCTCTCTCAGGGGAGTACTTGCAGGAGAAAATGGGAAATTATGTAATCTGATTGGTTTATATAGTCACTTCCCTAAAAATCACAAGACTGGAGCAGCAACAGTGCTGTTCAAAGTGTGGTCCAGAGACTGGCAAGCATCAGCATCACCTGAATTTAGAACTACCTGGAAGCGCAAATCCCCAGGCCCAACCTAGGCATGGGAGAGAAAGAATCTCTGGGCAATTTGTTTTAAGAAGTTTCCCAGGTGATTCCCACGTACAGTAAAGTGTCAGAAGCCCTGCTCTAGCCCTGTATTGGATATGTCCATAATTGCCATGTCTTTCTACATCCATCTGCTCACTAAACTAGCCTGACTTCTTTTCTACCCTTAGTTTCCAGTTCTGTTATCCTGATAGTACCGAATTAGACCATCTGATTATATATAAGAGCTCAGTTTGTAATCTTTATCATCAGTAAAAAAAAAAATCAGAATTTTATTTTTGGAAAACAACTCTGTAGAAGCAGTAAAAATACTGATTTGGTTTGCAGCAGACAAATCTCATTTATAACTTATGGCAAATTCCTGTTCCTTTCCAGGATAACAATGACATAAATAAAGGAATGAGAAATGGAGGAAAACACTCACATAGACTATAAGTTGCTCCTGGGAAGCCTTTACTTCAGCTTGTAATTTCTCAATGCACTGAAAAGGAGAAAAGTTTAGAAACCAAGTGCATAACTCTTCCTTTTACATATTCAAAGTATTCCAAATATAAATATGTACCGGTTCTCAAGTCTTGTACATTATCTCAGATAGATATTTTGGAAAATCATCATTGGAGAAATCATCCCTCCTGTCCCTGTTCCTCTTCCGTTCTATGGAAGAGCCCAAAGACAAAACACACAGATATATTAAGAACTAGGAAATGCTTGGGAAAAATAATGTTGGCTTGATGTGCTACAGTTAATGCTAATACACCTTATATCATACTTATATGCATATACCTCCATGTAAAAACATATTTATATATTCCAAAGGCAGATACAAACCCTTTGGGTTAAACAAGAGATAAATTTATAAAATAATTTATATATATACACATATAAATGTCCAGAGATTTAGAGATTAATTATTTTTTATAAAAGACATATGCCAAATTTTATGATCCACTTGTTTCACTACACAGAAAGAAACTATTCTTTGATTAGGTTCAACTTTGACAACTAGGAAACATTTGTACAGTTAATGCCATTTATAAAATAAATAAGATATTCAGCTAATATTATTCAAAAGGATACATGTCAAACAAACTTTAAAACTAGTAGTAACAAAATTAATTTTTATATGTTAATATGCACTGAGGAATAAAATTACTTTTAGCAATAGCAAATTATTGTTATTTACCATTGTGAACTTAAATATGAACTTCCAACCCAGCCTGAAATGGCTTTGTAGAACTGTCAGTTTATATAAGGTTAGGTAACTTTTAAAATAAAGATAATTTCTCTTCTACAACATACCTGGTCTTTCACAAGAACCATTTTTTCATACGGTTCCGCACCAGCTTCCTTATGGACCACGGCCTCTAGTTTTTCCTCCAGCAAGGAAACTTGTTTAAGCAGTTTTGATTTTGTTCCTTCAGAGACTGCAAGCTAAAGATAGTTTCTTATCAAGGTATGTAAGTACAGTGATATTTTAAAAGCTCTGAGGTATCTATTAAATATGAAAATAGCTTCTGGAATAGTCCTCATAGATGACAAATGATTAGTATAGAAAAAGAAGAAAATAACATTGATTTTATTTGTTTTTGATAATTAAGATCTTTCTGGCCAAGAGATGAAACCACACAGTTACAATGGGCAGGGAAATTTCTAGTGCAAGGATCTGAACACTCATCTTCACTGTGTTTCAAGATTGTGCTTTATTTGTACAGCTGAGCTGGAAACCTGTATTGTGGTTTGCATACGGTTCCTGAAACTGAACTCCTGGGGGGCTTCAGCTCTCTAGAAAGAGTGGGCGTTCTGACTCCCTTGAATGTTCACCATACAAGCAGCAGGGTGCACAGAGCTAAAGGGAAATGCAGGAATTTCAAGTTAAAGTCTGATCAAAGGCAGATTCTATGCTAAACCACAACCAAAAAATTACTACAGTAGCTTTGTCTTTGTCTGACTATTGTGGATCCCTCTTGAGGAAAGTGGTAGTTTGATCGTCCCTAGTCCCTTAATTCCCATGGAGAGCCTCCGGACTAGCTTCTCCTTTCATTCAGACAGCTCATTGAGCTTTTTCTCTAGGGCTCAGCAATAATTCTGAAAGAGTCCCTGGAAAGGGACTCACAATTTTGTATTCATTGCAACTCCCAGTGTATCCTCTGAAGCATGGATTTATCTCTAAGTATCTCTTTCATGTTACCCTGAGTGTTATTGCAAAGCACACTGTCTCATCTTGAAAAAATTTACCAAATGGGGAAGCATGAAGAGGTTGGTCTGCCATAGAAATAAGCACTCCATAAATACTGCCCATCACATATACTGTGAACATATCACATATACTGTGAGCACACCACATCATATACTGGCACCCATCCATCCACCCACAGGATCCTTCACTGAACAAATGTTTATTCAGTCAGCACCCTCCACAGCCGTTGTATTATGGGCTAGGGATTCGTCAAGCCCAATGTGAGGGCCAGAGGGCACCACTTATCATGAACTGTTGGCTATGCCTTTTGGAGACCTGGGAGACCTGCGGTGCTCCTTATGGAACTAAGTGGTTTGGAATTGGAGTCTGGCTTCTCTGAGCACCCTCCCGTTTTATTAGAGATGCAGTATAGTGCAATGGTTAAACACACAAACTCTTGAGTCAGACACTTTGGGTAAAAACTCTGTTTTGCTATTTACTATCTGTGTGATTTAGGCAAGTTGCTCAGCCTCTCTGGGTTTGATTTTCTTATCTGTAAATGGTGGATGGAAAGAATACTACTTACGTCATGGTTTGGTTTTGAGGATTATGTGAGTTTATACAAGAGGAGACACTTAGAACAATGCCTGGAACATATCAAGCACCTAGTAGCTCTTATTATTATAATTATTCTTCTACCTCCCTTCAGATAACAGCACTCTTCTGGGTTTTATCTAAGTATTTGTTCTTTATCAAATTGTAAAACAAACTATCTGAAGACATTATAACCTCTATGAATCATGTACCCTGAACCCAGTCTGTATTTGGTTTGCTCACTTCCTGCAACCACTCTAATTTTCAGAGGAAACCACTCTTTATGTCTGAAATTATTCGCTCTCAAATACATTTTCTCTCAATCAGGCCCATTTTGTTCCCATATCCTGTCTGACCTGTAATCCAGCCAGTCACTTATTGTTGTATTTCTTTTAAATCCATCTTCTATTGTTTTCAGGTCTTTATTCATTCACTCCACAGATGACCATTTATTCACTCATTTGTTAAAGAAATAAGTTAGACATTTATTACATGTAAGAATTTGGAGATAAAGAATGAGAATAATAATGTTCATATCCTCAAAACACTTATACGTTAACCAGAAGGTCAGACAATTTAAAAACAGCTATTACATTATATGAAACTTTATAGATGAATAATTAATATTAATAATAATTAACATTTATGGGGCATTTACTATATACCAGACACTCTGCTGAGCCTTTTATTTTAAAATTTATTTCAATATCTCAATTTATCTTCAAAACACCTTGAGAGGTTCACGCTATTATTCTTCCCATTTTGCAGATAAAGAAATTGAGTTTCAGCAGGGTTATATAACTTGCCCAAGGATATAGCAAGTTAAGTGCTGAAACTCAAGCTTTCAGTAGTGGATATTGGGTTTGACTCCCTAGACCCAAATTTGACCCCAGCTCCAGAAGTAGGCCCTGGTAATCATGACTATCCCATCTCCTTTGCTGCTGGTTGGTTCAGGAATCAGGGCCTACACTTATCAAAGCCTGGCTTTCCTCTGGCGATATTATTGTATAAGGAACTGTGACTGAATTTAGGTTATACACATTGTACAGAAGTGGAGTGTGATTTTGGAGAAGATCTCTCCCACCTAACAGATGTGAATGCTACTACAGCCATCCTATAAACATCAGGAAAATCAGGCATATGATGAATCCATACTCAGAAAGGAAGAGTGGACAACAGAGAAAACTTGGGTTCTTGATGACATTGTTAAAGTGCTTCATCAACCAATCTTCAAGCACACCCTACCTTACAACTTGCATTTACTAAGCCAATAAGTTTCCTTATTTAAGGAGCTGAGTTTTCTATTACTTGCTGCCATAAGTATTCTACTAATATACTGTCTAGTTCCAAGATTCCATGCTCTTGACAACTAGTGAGAAGTCTACGGAAAACAGCAAACTAACATTGATTTGGTGGCTACACCATACCAGGCATTCTGTTGGGTGCTATGTATATGTTTTACCTTATTCCATTGCTCAAAACCTTACAAGCAGTTTTGTTTATATTTTTTTAATCATCATTTTAAAGATTGCAGAACTAGATGTTTTAGTGGTGAATTAACTTGCATAAGATCTCACAGCTAACAAGAAGAGATTAGATTTGGATCTATATTGGCCTGCCTTAATCCCTGGATTTTATATCATATCCAAACCCTAACTCTGAGGCTCCCTGCCAAAATGAAGGCTGTGATGTTTCTTCCCTTATCATATGGACTTCAGCAATTTTTCTCAGCATGTTGACTTATGTACCGAAAGGAAACTTATTTTCTTTTTCCTAAGCCCGAGAACTCTCTCTGTTCTGCCGTCTTAATTTCTTTTTGTATAGATGCCAACCCCATCTATTTCCTGTTTTTTTGTAAGGAGTTTCTGACTGACTATCCCTTTGACTCAAGATATGTTTAGATCAGGTTCAGCTTAACTCTAAGAAACCTTGACTTCAAGTCAGGAGATCTATATTTTAGTCTTAACCACACAACTCACTGACTCTATGACCCTGGTGCCCATAATGGGATTTTATTATGCTACTTTGCTATATTTTTATAGGGTAATTCTCTAGTCATATGTATTCAAACTAGATTGCAAATTCTCCAGAAGAATGGATGGAGAATTCTGTCAAAACCTACAAGACACAATCAAATTGGCAAGGAGAAATCTTTGCTAAGATTTTTCCATTTGTTAATTTTTTGAGCTATGAGTCTTAATTCTCATGTGCAACTTCACTTCACAAAAGCAGAACAAAGGGACTTTATTTTTTTTCTCCACATGTGCACTTGTTAAGACAACAACTAATAATCTACTGTTGGATTCCATTAAATAATGGTGAAACTGTTCATCAGCATAGGACAACTGGTATTCCCCCAGGCGCTTTGCAAACGGCCCATTGAACAAGTCTGATAATCCCAAAGGAAAGAAGAGAAAAGAAATGAGATAAAATAAAAATTACACATCTGAGACTTTTTTTCCTAAATTTAGGCCCTGCATAAAAAACTATATGCTCTACTGCCGAATCGTAAGATGCTAACTGCCATCTTGAATTCAATCCATTGTGTTCATGGGGGTTTTAGAGCTTTTTAAAGTTTAATTCTCAATTTTGGAAACCCTTAAGAATGCTGCCTAAATTCAAATTCAATTATGGTATGGAAAAAAAGGTATCAATGCAAGTAAGAGGAAATCCAAGTTAGAAGCTGCAAGATATCATAGTTTAACTTTTAAACTCTGGGGGGACCTTGGACATTGCTTCCTTTTTATTGCTTTTTAAATTTATTTTTTGTATAAAAACTGCTTGGTTTTACAGAGTAATTGTTTTTAAAGAACATAAAAACAGAAAGCTGAGTCTAACTTAGTACCAGGTATTTGCTTACCAAAAAGGGAGTAGGAATGCAAGTATTCTTTAAATGATCAATTTTTGTATACTCTACTTTGTTACCTTTGCTGAAACATAAGGTTCACATGATGGTGGGAAGCTAATATTCTACCTCTGATACCTTGTGAAGACTAGGCCTCTGTCCCTTTCCCCCACGGTCCTAACAAGTTTGGAAAGATGAGTTGATTTTAAAAGAATGAACAACATTCATCTTAAGAATTGTATAAAGCAAAGTAACAACTTTCATATTATACATTTGAGGTTCTGTAAACCTACTCAGAAAATTCAACTTTACCCAATGTTAAATGAAAGGACACTATAAAGATATTTCAATATATTGAAAGTCAAAGAAAGATAAACTATATCTATTGTATAGATACATGTTGATGCAGTCAAGAAAGGGCTATTGATATATTATTTTAGAATCATGTTTAACTTGTAGTTTAAAAAATGATTTTCACATCACAGAAGATGACAGAGTAGGAAGCTTTAGGAATTGGCCCTGCCACAAAAATAACCATTGAGCTGGCAAGAATTGTCAGAATCAACCATTTCAGAACTCTGGAGTATAGTAGAACATGTTCAGCTTCCAGAGAAGTGCTTGATGAAGAAAGAGACTGGTATAGAAGGAAATCTCTGTCAGATCATTGGATGATCGCAAAAATGATGAAACAAAGACTTCAGTGACCACACATGACAGGGACAAATTATTTCAGAAAAGCACTAAACAAATGGATGACTGTGGTCCTCAAAAAAGCAACAAACAACAACAACAATTTTTGGGTGGGAGGAGGTGGAATCTGATTTTCTGTATACCTATCTGAGCCAATGAGATAGGCTCTCCAGCCTCAGCCCCACAGCAGATTCTGAGGGGACATTACACTACTCAAAATATCCAGTTTTTAACAAAAGATTACAAGCCTTACAAAGTAAATATGATCCACTCACAAGAAAAAAAGGGAATGGACAGAAATCATCCCTGAGGAAGCCCAGTGAGTAAAGTCTAGATTTATTGGACAAAGACTTTGAATTAACTGTCTTAAATATGCTCAAAGAGGTAAAAGAAACCACAGGCAAAGAAATAAAGGATATCAAGAGAATAGTGTATGAACAAGTAGGGAATATCAGTAAAGAAACTGAGACTGTAAAAAGGAATCAAGTAGAAATTCTGGAGTTGAAAAGCACAATAGCTCAAATGAAAAATTCACTAGAAGGGTTCAGTAGAACCTGGCATATATGTTGGCATATGGAAGAATTGGCTAACTTGAAGATAGGTGTCTTAGTGCAGGCTAATATAACAAAATATACCACGGACTGGGTGGCTAAACCAACAAACACTTATTTTTCACTGTTCTGGAAGATATAAGTCTGATTTTAGGGTATCAGCATGGCTGGTTACTGGTGAGGGCCCTTTTCCTGGACTATAAATGGCTGCCTTCTTATTCTATCCTCAAATGGCAGAAAGAGACAGAACTGGTCTCTTTTTCTTATAAGGGCACTAATCCCATTATGGGGGCTCCACCCTGATGACCTTATCAAAACCTAATTACTTCCTAAAGCCTCCACCTCCAAATCCCATTATATTGGGGATTAAGACTTCAACATATGGATTTGGGGGAACACAAGCATTCAGTTTATAGCATTCTACCCCTGGCTCCCAAAATTCATGTTCTTCTCATGTGCAAATTCATTTGACCCCATCAACCTCCATCTTAACTTGTTCCAGAATCCACTATAAAGTCTAACGTTCAAAGTCTTATCTAAATATTAATATCATCTAAATCAGATATGAGTAAGATTCAAGATACAATTCATTCTGAGGTAAAATTCCTCTCCAGCTGTGAACCTGTGAAACCAAAGAAGTTATGTGCTTTTAGGTGATGTCACCAAGATGGCAGAATAGAAAGTAACCTGCTTATATCCCCCCATAACAACAAGAATTCTGCATATAGATGCAGTCAAAAGTCACTATGTAGGAGCCTCAGGATTCAGGTAGGATTTTGGGAAGAGTGGTGGATTTTGGGCTGTAAGGTACAGGCAAGTTTCCCAAAATTGTGCACACTAGTGCCTTGGTGGAAAGGCTCATCTGCCCCCTGACATCAGTCTCAGTAGTGAACTTGAAAGTTGCCCTCAGGTGCTGCTGTAGCCTTACTCAGCTGAGGTTCCAGCTCAGAGCTGCTCACACAAGGACCCAGATGGAAACTTGCCAGTATCTTATAGCCCAGGGAGTCTGAGCCTCCCTGATGGGCTTGCCACAGGGATCCCATCCCACAGGAGATCTCAACAGTACTGAGTCTCAGCTCCAGCCCCTCCCACTGCAGTTGGGAACCTATCCCAATTATATCAAAATCTGCTGGGAGTTGCATACCTATCTGAGCCAATGAGATAGGCTCTCCAGCCTCAGCCCCACAGCATATCCTGAGGTGGCCCAGTCTCAGCTAGAGCCCTTCTTGCTGCAGCTGGGGAATTATCCTTTCTGTGCTGGGACCCGTTGGGAGATATGAGCCCTCTGAGCCAACAAGATGGGGCTCTTCAGCCTCATTCCACAGTAGATCTTGAGGGAGCCTAGTCTCAGCTCTTGACCTTCCAGCTGCAGCCAGGGATCTATCTTATTTGTGCAGGAACTTCCTTGGTGAGCTGTTCCCCTCTGAGCCAAGACTGGGCTCTCCAGCCTCTGTTTCACAGAAGATTCCAGGGGGTCCAAGTCTCAGCTCCAGACCCTTCTGCTGCAGTTGGGGAATTATCCCATCTGTGCAGGAAACTGTTGGGAGATGGTGCCAGTCTGAGCCAACATGACAGTCATGCCAGCCTCTATCCCACAGAAGATCCTAAAGGGGCCAAGTCTCAGCAATAGCCCCTCCTGTTGCAGACAAGGAACTACCCCATTGTGCAGTGACCTGCTGGGTGACATAAACTCATCTGAGCCAATGATGCAGGCCCACTAGCCTCCTTCCCACAGCAGATTCTGAAGGGGCTGAGTCTCAAATTCAGCTCCTCTTGCTGCAGTCAGGGACCCATCATGCCTGTGCAGAGACCAGCTGGGAGGCATGCCCATCTGGGCCACGGGGACAGTCTTTGGACCCAGGTGCCTGTCAAGTGTCCCCACACAGCCCCAGTAACTTTTCTTGGGACTTCCTCAGGTCTCTCTGGGCCAGAAAGCAGCATCAACCTCAGAGCCCATGAGAGATGCATGGCAAGCCTGGGCTTAGAGCATCTTCTAGTGCTGAAATGACTAAAGTGGTTAGGCTTAAGGAACACAATAATAAGTCAGCTTAGGGTCCCTGGAAGGCCCTCTGAAGGACAGGCACAAACAAAGGGCATCTAAATTGAAAAGGAAGAAGGCAAATTATCCTTGTTTGCAGATGACTTAATCTTATATTTAGAAAAACCTGAAGAGTCCACCAAGAAAAATCTTAGAATTGATAAATGAACGTAATAAAGTTGCAGGACACAAAATCAACATATAAAAATCAGTAGTATTTCTATTTGAGAACAGCAATCAATTTGAAGAAGAAATCAGGAAAGCAATCTCATTTATAACAGCTACAAATAAATAAATAAATAAATAAAACACCTAGGAATAAATTAACCAAAGAAGTGAAAGATCTCTACAAGAAAAACTATAAAACATTATTGAAAGAAATTAAAGAGAAAACAAAAAGATGAAAAGATATCCCATGCTCACAGATTGGAATAATTAGTGTTATTAAAATGTCTACAGTACTTACAGTGATCTACCGATTCAATGCAATCCCTATCAAAATACCAATGACATTCTTCACAATAGAAAAAGAAAAAAAACCCTTAAAATTTGTATGGAACCACAAAAGACCCTGAATAGCTAAAGCAATCTTGAGAAAAAAGAATAAAGCTTAAGACATCATACAACCTGATTTCAAGTTGTACTACAAATCTGTAGTAACCAAAACCTCATGTTACTGGCATTAAAACAGGCAAATAGACTAATGGAATGGAATAGAGAATGTAGAAATATATCTGCACACTTACAACCAATTCATTTTCAACAAAGGTTCAAAGAACATACATTGGGGAAAGGACATTCTTTTTAATAAGTTGTGCTGGGAAAAGTAGATATCCATACGCAGAAAAATGAAACTAGATCTTGATCTTTCACCATATACAAAAATCAAATCAAAATGGATTAAAAACTTAAATGTAAGATCCGAAACTATGAGACTACTAGAAGAAAACTTTGGGAAACACTACATGACTTTGGTATTGGCAAAGATTTTTTTTAGGTAAGACCTCAAAAGTACAGGCAACCAAAGCAAAAATAGACAAGTGGGATTACATCAAGCTTAAAAGCTTCTGCACAGCAAGGAAACAATGAATAAGGTAAATAGACAACCTACACAATGGGAAAAAATATTTGCAAACTATCCATCTGACAAAGAATTAATAACCAGAATATATAAAGAACTCAAACAACTCACAAATAATGTGATTAAAAATGGGAAAAGACCTGAATAGACATTTCTCAAAAAAAGACATACAAATGTCAACAGGTATATAAAAAAATGCTCAACATCACTAATCATCAGGAAAATGAAAATCAAAACCACAACGAGGTATCATCTTACCCCAGTTAGAATCACTATTATAAAACAACAAAAAATAACAATTGCGTGTGAGGATGTGGAGAAAGGGGAACACTCGCATACTGTTAGTGGGAATGTAAAGTAGTACAGCCATTGTGGAAAACAATATGAGGTTTCTTCAAAAAACTAAAAAAAGAACTACCATATGATCTAGCAATCCCACTGCTGGGTACATATTCAAAAGAAAGAAAATTAGTATATTGAAGAGATAGCTGCACTCCCATTTTTATTGTAGCACTATTCACAATAGCCAAGATATGGAATCATCCTCAGTGTCCATCAGTGGATGAACAGACAAAGAAAATGTGGCACTTATATATATATATATATATATATATATATACACAATGGAATATTATTCATCCATAAAAAATGAAATCTTGTCATTTGCAGCAACATTGGTGAACTGGAGGTCATTAGGCTAAGTGAAACAAACCAGATACAGAAAGACAAATACCACATGTTCTCTCTCTTATGTGGAAGCTAAAAAAGTATATCTAATGGAGGTAGAGAGTAGAATCATGGTTACCAGATGCTGGGAAGGGAAGAGGGAAGGAAGATGAAGGGAAGTTCATCAATATGTACAAAAATACAGTTAGATAGAAGGAATAAGCTCTAGTATTTGATAATAAGAAAAATAGTTAACAATGATTTATTGTATATGTCAATATAGCTAGAAAAGAAGAACTGTAATGTTCCCAACACAAAGAAAAGATAAATGTTTGAGGTGATGGATATCTCAATTACCCTAATTTGATCATTACACATTGTATAAATGTATCAAAATATTATGTGTACTGCCAAAATACATACAATTATGAGATGTGTGTGTGTGTGTGTGTATGTGTGTGTGTGTGTGTGTGTATGTGTGTGTGTGTGTGTGTATATATATATATATATATATATATATGGCAACCTCTCCCCCCAAAAAAACCCCAAAAGGCATAAGAAAGATATTTCCATTTCAGATGGGAGAAAAGTGAAAGAAGGAAGGGAGGACAGGTCCCAAGTAAGTCCAAAACCTAGCCCAGCAAATTCCGTTAGACTTTAGGGCTTAAGAATAATCCTTTTTGGTTTGATCCTCTGCTCTCCAGCCCCACTGGGGTGGCAATGTCACTCCTACAGTTCAGTGGAGCCCTGCTCATGCTTGTGCAGCCTTGCTGGGTGGGGGTCACACCTCCAGGGCTCTGCTGAGGGAAGTCTCGCCCCCAGGGCTCTGTCAGGCAGGAGCCACACACCCAGGGATCTACCACATGGGATCTTGCTCCCAAGGTTCTGATAGGCAGGGTTGTGCTCCCATGGCTTTAGCAGCTCCACCCCCACGGCTTCAGTTGGAGGCTGTTTGGCTGTTGAAACTGAGGTGGTGTTCCTGATAATCTTTGCATTTCCTTTTGGGCCTTTTTTTTTTTTCCTTTTCTTGAAGAGTAGCACAAGTTTACAAGTGAACAGCTTTATCACCCTATCCTGTAGGATCTAAGAAGTCTGAGAAGTTTCCTTCATCCCATCCCATCTCCATGTCCTTCCATTCAAACTGGCAGTGTTTCCACTGGGGTGCTGATTAGGTCCATGTTTCACACCCATACTGATCTCCTAACAAACAGTTGCTTGGCCACACATTTGGTGTTCTCTGCAATAAGGATAGGCCGAGAATTTTCCAAATCTTTAAGTTCTGGTTCCTTTTTGCTTAACAATCTTTTCTTCAATTTATTTTTCTTTTCTCACAGTTTTACTATAGGCAGTCAGGAGGATCCAAGCCACTCCTTCCACACTTTGCTTAGAAATCTCTTCAGCTAAATATCTAATTTCATCATTCACAAGTTATATCTTCCACAAACACTAGAACATAAACACAATTTAGCCAAATTCTTTGCCACTTTATAACAAGGATTGAGGTTCCTCCAGTTTCCAGCAACATGTTCCTCTTTTCCATCTGATTCCTTATCAGAATGGTCTTTACTGTTCATATTTCTTTTTTTCAATTTTAATTTTCATTTTTTATTTAAGTGGATTTAGAGGGTACAAGTGGATTATTGTTACATGGATGAATTGCATAGTTGAGAAGTCTAGGCTTTTAATTTACTGTTCATATTTCTACCGATATTCTGTTCATGATTATTTATGTTCTCTAAGAAAATGGAGGATTTCTCTCCAGCTATCCTCTTCTTTTCTCAGCCCTCCCCAGATTGCCTTTAGCAGTCCCTTCATAGCAATATCTACTTTTTAAAGCATGCATCTCAAAACTCTTCCAGCCTCTACCCATTACTCAGTTCCAAAGCTGCTTCCACATCTTTACCTATTTGTTACAGTAGCGCCTCACTTCTTGGTACCAATTTGTCTTAGTCAGTTCAGTTCATTGCTATAACAAATATCATGGACTGGGTGGCTTAAACAACAAACATTTATTTCTCATAGTTCTGAAGGCTGAGAGGTTCAGGATCAAGGTGCCAGCCCTCTTCTTATTTTGAAGACAGCCACTTCTTTGCGCTATCCTTACATGGTGGAGAGAGGGAGATCATCTGTCTCCTCCTCTTCTTGTAAAGGCAATAATTCCATCAAGAGGGCTCCACCCTCATGACCTCATCTAAACTTAATTGTCTCCCAAAGGCCCCACCTCTAAATGAGGAGATTGGAGATTAGGGATTCAACATATAGATTTTGGGGGGATATAAGCCCCATGGCAAAAAGTCCATGGCAATATGGCAATTAGAATTACCCAATCTGAGCAGCAGAAAAAAAAATAATAAAGAAAAATGAACAGAACCCCTAAAAGACCTATTGGACACTATCAAGCATACTAACATAAGCATTATAGGAGAAAATAAATATAAAATATACAGAATAAAGAAAAGGATATTAAAAATGGTACACTAAAAATATCAATAAAACACAAAAGAAGGTAGATTGGGGTAACTGAGTAACAAAAATATATGACATTTATAAAACAAATGGCAAGGTGGCAGAAGTACATTTTTCATTATTAGTAATACTTTAAATGTAAATGGATTAGACCCACAAATTAAAAGATAGAGACTAGCAGAATGGGTTTAAAAATACGATCCAACTATATGCTGCTAACAAGAGAGTCACTTTAGATGCAAAGAAACAAATAAGCTGTAAGTGAAAGAATGGAAATAGATATTGCATGCAAATAGAAGCCTAAAGTGAGCTAAGGTGACTATACTAATATCAAACAAAATGGATGTTAAGTCAAGAATTTTTACAAAAGACAAAGAAGTACACTGTATCTTGATACAAGTGTTAATTCATCAAGAAGATATAAAATTATAAACATAAATGCACCAAAAAACAAAGTCTCAAAATACATGAAACAACCATTGGCAGAATTTAAGGGAGAAACAGACAGTTCTGCAAGAGTAGTTAGAGACTTTGATAACCCACTTTTAATAATGGATAGAACATCTAAACAGACAATCAATGAGAAAATAGACTTGAAGTACACTATAAACCAGCTAGACCTAATAGATACACTATACAGAACAATCCACCCAACAACAGCAGAATACACAATCTCAAGTGCACACAAAACATTCTCCAGGATAGACTATATGTTAGTTTGTAAAAATAATTTTCAATAAATTTAGAAGGGATGAAATCATTCAAAGTACCTCCTCTGACCACAATGGAGGAAAGCTAGAAATCAAAAACAGAAGAAAAACTGGAAAATTTGCAAATATGTGGAAATAAACAACACACTCTTAAACAACCAGTAGGCCAAAGAAGAAATCACAAGGGAAATTAGAAAATACTTAGAGACAAATGAAAACAAAAACACAGCATACCAAAAATTATGGGATGTAGTGAAGGCAATGCTCAGAGGAAAATTTATAGCTGAAAATGATTACATTAAAACAGGAGAAAGTGTCACATGAACAACCTAATGTCACACCTTGGTAAATTAGAAGCATAAGCTCTAACTAAACCTAAAGCCAACAAAAAGAAGAAAATAGTAAAGATTAAAGTAGAGATGAGCCAAATAGAGAACAGAAAAACTATAGAGAGAATCAATGAAACCAAAAGTTGGTTCTTTGAAATTATCAATGAAGTTGATAAATCTTTAGTGGGGCTGACTAAGAAAAAAAGATGGAAGATGTAAATAACTAACATTAGAAATGAAAGTGGGGACATTACTTCCAACTTTACAGAAATTAAAAGGATTATAAGAGAATAGTATGAACAAATTAGACCATCTAGATGAACTGGATAAACCCCTAGAAACCAAAAGCTACTAAAACTGACTCAAGAATAAATAGAAAATCTGAATAGCCCTACAAGAAGTAATGAAATTGAATCAGTAATAAAAAATCTCAACAAAGAAAAATTCAGATCACAATGACTTCACTGGTGTATTACACCACACATTTCAAAAAGAATTAATACTAATCTTACTCAAACTCACCCAAAATATAGACTAGGAGGAAACATTTCCTGATATATTACCCTAACGCCAAAGTCGGATAAGGCTACTACAAGAAAAGAAAATTATAGCCCAATATACCTTATGAATTTAGATGCAGAAATCCTCATCAAAATATTAGCAAATTGGATCCAACAGCACATTAAAAAGATTATACTTCATGACCAAGTGGGATTTATCCCAGGGATATAAGAATGGTTCAATATTTTAAAATCAATCAATGTAATACATTGTATTAATAGAATAAAGGGGAAACACCACATGATCATCTCAATAGGTGCAAAAATGCATTTGACAAAATCCAACACCCTTTCATGATAAAAACAATCATCAAATTGGGAGAATAAAAGAAAACTTCCTCAACATGATAAAGGACATTTATGAAAACCCCACAGCTAATACACTCAATGGTGGAAGATGGAAAGCTTTCCTCCTAAGGTCAAGAATAAGATAAAGATGCCTGCTTTCACCACTCTCATTCAACCTTGTACTGCAAGTCCTAGCCAGAGCAATGAGCTATAAAAAATATAAGACATTCAAACTGAGAACAAAGTAAAACTACCTATATTTGAAAATGACATCATTCTACTTAAGAAAAATCCCAAACAATGCACACACACACACACACAGAGCTAGAGCTGTTAAACCAATTTGATAAAGTTGCAGGGTATAAGACAAACATACAAAAATCAATTCATGTTTCTATATACCAGTGTTTTAAAGTGTAGGTTTTGTTATTATTCAGGTGAGGCCACAGGTCAAAAGATGATTGGCATTGAAAAGATAGTCTGTTACTTATAGTTCCAAAGAGGAGGGAGCAGGCCACACCACAGGGGACCACACAGGGAAGCATCAGGGTTGGTGAGGAGGCCGACGGGGCAAAGGGGAAACGTGAGCAAGAGCTCTTATTCTGGCTTCCTTAAGATGAGACAGGTGAGTCAAGGTAAGCAGGCTGGGACTGGCTAGTTTGAAAAATTTCTCCGAACTTTGGGGAATAGAGGTTGTCCTTAGTTGTCTAGTACCTTAACCTGGGGTGATTAAGGCAAAAGAATAGTGGTCCTGAGTGTGAGAGCCCAACAGAGGAGATAATGGGGGTGTGGGCTTTGGATTGGTTAGTTCGCATATAAAATGCATGCTTGAGGCAAGTCATTTGCTATTTCTAGGAATTGACTAGCCCTGGGAGGGGCAGTCTCTCCAAGGTCAGCAAAAGCTCCAGATGTCAAAGTATCAGAAATACAAGGAAAAAAGGCATGACTGACACAACTAGCAATGAGCAATCTGAAAAGGAAATAATGAAAACAATTAGTGTCATAGTGTCATCCAAAAGAATAAAGTACTATTACTAAATTTATTTAGGAATAAATTTAACCAAGGAAGGGAAAGACTGGTACACTGAAAACTATTAATATAAAACAATTGTTGAAAGAAATTAAAGAAAACCTAAAGACATGTAAAGACATCCCATGTTCATGGATTAAAAGTCTCAATATTGTTAAGATGGCAATACTACTCAAAGCAACCTACAGATTTAACACAATCCCTATTAAAATTACAGTGGCTTTTTTTTTTTTCAGAATGAGAAAGCCAGTCCTCAAATTCCTATGGAATATCAAGGGACCCAGAATAGCTTAGGCTATCTTGTAAAAGAAGAAAAAAGTTGGAGGACTCACACTCCCCAATTTCAAATTTAGTATAAAGTTATATAATCAAAATATTGTCAGACTGGATGAATAAGGATAGACATATAGACCAATGAAATAGAATTGAGAGTTCAGAAATAAACCCAAAGCTCTATGGCTAATTGATTTTCAACAAGGGTGCCAAGAAAATTTAATAGGTGAAGAAGAGTACTTTCAACAAATGGTGCTGAGACAACTGGATAACCACTTGCAAAAGATTGAAGTTGGATCCCTAGCTTACTCCATAAACAAAAATGATCTTAAAATAGGTCAATGACCTAAATATACAGGCACAAACTATGAAATTATTAGAAAACATACAGATAAATTTTCATGAACTCAGATTTGGCAATGGATTCTTTGACAATAAAAGCAATAAGCAAAAAAAATAGATAAGTTGGACTTAGTCAAAATTAAAAACTTTTTTGCAGCAAAGGATATAATCAAGAAAATGAAAGGGCAACCTACAACATGGGAGAAAATATTTGCAAGTCATATCTGATAAGTGTTTAGTATGCAGAATATATAAAGAACTCTTACAATTCAACAACAAAAAGACAACTCAATTTAAAAATCGGCAAAGGACTTAGACATTCCTCCAAAGAAGACAATACAAATGGCCAATAATCATGTGAAAAGATGTTCAACATCCTTGGTCATTAAGGAAGTGCAAATCAAAATCACAGTGAGATTCCATTTCACTTTTACTATGATGACTATAATTTTAAAAATGGAAAATAAAAAGTATTGGTAAGGATATAGAGAAATAGGAACCCTTACACATTGCTGATAGGAATGTAAAATGGTACAGGCACTATGGGGAAAAAATTGTGACTCATCAAAAAATTAAAACATAGAATTACCATATATTCCAGCAATTTCACTTCTAGGTGTGTACCAAAAAGAAATGAAAGCATGTATCCACAACATATGGTATACAAATGTTTATAGCAGCATTATTCATAACAGCTAAAAGGTAGAAACAAAATGTCCATCAACAGATGATTAGATAAACAAATTGTGCTATGTACATACAATGGAATATTATTCAGGCCTAAAAAGAAATGAAGTACTGATACTTGCTATAACTTGGATGGACTTCAAAAACATTATGTTAAATGAAAGAAGCCAGATACAAAAGGTCATATATTACATGATTCCTTTCATATGAAATATCCAGAATAGGCAAATACATAAGAGATAGAAAGATCAGTGATTGTTAGGGGATGGGAGGAAGCAGGTATTGAAGTGATTACTTAATGGGTACAAAGTACCATTAAATGTTCTTCTGGAATGATGAAAAGGGTTCAAATTTGAGAAAGTTGGTGGTTGCAAAATATTGGGAATACACTAAATGCCACTGAATTGTATATTTTAAAATGGTTAATCGTGTGTTCTGTGAATTTTACCTCCATTAAAAAATAAATAAAATGGCTTTCTAGTTAGCACTCGGGTTTATAAAATTGTTAGCATTACATCCATTCATTGAATTTTATTAGGAAAAAAATCACATATTTTGACTAGTTTCATTTTAAATTAATAAACACAAATCTCAGATGGGTACTCAAAACTGCTTGAAATCAAAATATCATTATATTTTTCTCCTAGTAAATTGGCTTTCCTTCTCTTTGAGATAACTATTTATTTCCCTTGACTTTCTCCTCAAATATCATCTTATACTTCCTCTCTCTTAAAAATTCTACCCCTACCCCTCACTCTAAATAACAATCTCATTAATAATTCACTAAAAAAATAGAATCTGCCAGATGGCTACTCTCTCACTGGCTAATATACAAACCTTACTGCAGCAGATATTGCTAACTTATTTCCCAATAGTTGTTTCCCCATTTATACCTTGCTAACCAAAACCCAACTTGGATTAGCTAGCAGCCATGTGTTTAGGGGATCCCGGCCTTGTCCAGCCCCAGAGCATGAATCATGGTTGAACTAAGCTGGCCATGTTTGTCCCATTCCCAGATATAAGAGATTATTTTAGACATGGGCATGCAACGGCTCAATACTCTACTCAATACAGTAGACACCCCTGGAGCTTGAGGAGGATTTTACCAGATTTTTAAAAAGACACACAGGAGGAAGCACATCTCTTTTTATCAGGATGTTGTTTGAACTGCATTTTTAATGCTTGGAATTGCTGCAGATATCTTACAAGTATGACACAGCCAGCATATTAAGATGGTAGAGCAAAGGATGGATAGCGCCTATGTTCTTGGTGACATTCTTAAGCCACTGAATTAACCAACTCTGAAACTGCCTCACCTCTAGACTTACTGTTATGTGAGATGACAGCTGGTCTTACTGTATTTCTTTAATTGGGGTTCTATTGTTTGAAGAGGAAAGCATCTTTACCGAACAAATGGATGGAGAAGATATTCTTCTGGTTATCAAAGGCCAGCCATTCCACTTGGCTTTGAATCCCATCACCTCTACCTGTCACAAAGTCTTGCTCCTGTAATTATGCACCTGCACCACCCAATCTACTTCTGCATTTTCTAACTTACTTTTTCTGGAGGATGCCATTCAGAATATTAACATGCCATAGTAATTTCTATGAACGAAAGATGTCCATTGAACCTCCCTTGCCTTCTCCTCCATTATCAGCCCATTTCTTTGCTTCTTTTCCCAGACAAACTTCTTAAAATTATCACCTACCCTTACTGTTTTCACTTTATTACAATCTTATTCTTTTTTTAAAAGACACCCCAAAAATTATTGGCTTATATAACTGGGAAGTCAGAAGCAGGTATTATTTCACTTACAATTAGATTCCACAAACTCAAATAGGGTTGTAGTACTCTGTCTCTTTCTATATCTATATATTAGTGCTGCTCCTATGTGTTGGCCTCATTATTTCCCATTGTAGACAAGCTGTCTTCACACAGTGAGAAAAATGTTACCTATAGACTTTCAGTTTCATGGTCTCAATAGTAAGGCAATTCATCTTTTAGTAAAAATTGAGAAAGAACTCTATTTGGCCCATCTTAGTTCATATGACTTCTCCTGGATCAATACTTATGGTCAAGAAAACAGGATATCATAATTGACTGAACCTATGTCCTGTGCTTAAAGGTCATTCCCTCTAACCAGGAAAACCGTGATTCATATCTTCCATGGCTACAGCCAAGAAAAGAGGTAGGGGGAATTCTTTAAGTGGGGAATTGTACTAAATTCCAGTTTCAGGTATGTCACCAATTTCTCTATTTGTCAGAACCACTGCAGTTATGTTGCATAAACCTAATGCAAATTGGCTTAGATTAAAAAGAGAATTGGCTGGGCGCAGTGGCTCACACTGTAATCCCCGTACTTTGTAAAGCTGAGGCGGGAGGAATGCTTGAGACCAGGAGTTCGAGACCAGCCTAGGCAGCACAGAGAGAACCCGTCTCTACAAAAAATTTAAAGAGTTAGCCAGGCATGGTGGTGTGCAACCTGTAGTCCCAGCTACACAGGAGGCTGAGGCAAGAGGATAGCTTGAGCCCGGGAGTTCGAGGCTGCAGTGAGCTATAATCACACCATTGTACTCCAGCTTGGGTGACAAAGTGAGACCCCCCCTTCTCTAAAAAAAAAATTAAATTAAAAAATAAAAAGAGAATTAATTGGTTCATTGACCTGGGAAGGAGAGGCACCCCTAGATTCTGAGTCTCAGATTTGCAGAAATCTCTCAGTCTACCACTGGCTGTGTGCTTACTCCCCCATCCCTCCCCATGTCTCTCTCTATCTCTATCTCTATCTCTGTATCTCTCTCTCAGTAAGCAAAAAATTTCCCAAGAGCTGGGAGGAGGGATGCCAGTAGTCCTAAATTATATTCCTCTCCCAGTCTCTCTTTCAATCTGGCCTCTGCCCTCTACAACTCTACTGAAACTGATCTTGTCAAGGTTACCTCTGATTTTCCTTTAACCAAATGCAATGGGCAACTTTCTGGTCATCTTATTCAACCTCCCAGTAAAATATTACACATTTGAGCATCCCATGCCTCTTGAAACACTCTCCTCTTTTTGCTTCTAGGACACAATTCTCAGTTTTCTTGGCTGAATTTTCCTCTTCTTCTGATTTTCTAAACATTGAAATCTGAGGGTTTGGTCTTCTGCCCTCCTCTCTGCCTTCTCTATACTCTTTCTCTAAGTACTCTTATTAGGTACCATGGTTTAAACACTAATCACATGTTGATGACTCCCAGTTTTTGAATGTACACTCAACTTCAGACTCATATATATACCCAACAACCTACTTGATATTCACTTCAGTGTATACTGGGCATCTCAGAATTAAGGTAGTCACAATGAACTCCTCATAATCTATTCCTTCCCCAGACTTCCCTCTTTCAGTAAACGGCACTACCCATCTATATGTTTAAACCATAATGATAAAAGACTCTCTTTCCTCACCATCTACCCAATCCATCACCCAGTACAAATATCAAAACCATCCCATTAAGTAGTGAAAATTTTTGTATTTATCTCCTCTCATTGTCTATTTTCCTAGATTTTCTCCTCCACAACCCACACATTTATACTCAGCAGTTAATATTGCAGAATAGATCTCCAGTGTCATTCAAAAACCACACTAAAACAAATTAAGGCTTGCCAAACCTTGTAGAGCTCATGCTACAGAGAAAGGAGGGACTTAATTTAAAAACAAAGATTTCTCTTGTGCTAAATGCTTTGCAAGCTGACTTAGGTTAGTTCCACAAATTATGAAATTTCCTGGCAACAAACAACAAAGGCAAGCACTTAAAAAACTATCTATCCTACCTATGGAATGAGCAGGAACCCCTATGTCTGAAGACACATTTAACTCACAGAACTAGTTTGGTCTCATTTCAATTTTACAGCTAAAACAACAAATTCCTCATCCTAACCCCATCCGAGACAAAACAGACTTTCACATTTATTAACATTTTTGCCTTTAACAGGTTATTTCCAGCCATTTAGGTTTATGTATATCTTAAAATAGACCTCCAATGGCCCATAATTTAGAAGCATAGTTACCACCCTATATTAGTCCGCTAGGGCTGGCATAAAAGAATACCACAAACTGGATGGCTTAAACCAGTGGTCCCCAACCTTGTTAGTACCAGGGACCAGTTTCATGGAAGACAATATTTCCACGGAAGTTGGGGGGAGGTAGAGCTCAGGCAGTGATGTGAGTGATGGGAAGCGGCTATAAATACAGATGAAAATTCACCACTCACCTCCTGCTGTGCGGCCCGGTTCCTAAGTTTCATGGAAGACAACTTTTCCATGGATTGGAGGGAGCCGGGGGGGGGATGGGGGGGAGGCAGAGCTCAGGCGGTGATGCATTGCCCTGTTCCTAACAGGCCACTGACCGGTACTGGGCCACGGCCCGGGGGTTGAGAACCACAGGCTTAAACAACAGAAATGTATTGTCTCCTAGTTCTAGAAGCTATAAGTCTAAGATTAAGGTGTCAGCAGGGTTGGTTCCTTTTGAGGGCCATGAAGAAGAATCTATTCCATGCCTCTCTCCTAGCTTCTGCTTCTGGTGGTTTGCTGGCAATCTTGGGCATTCCTTGGCTTGTAGAAGCATCACCCTGATTTCTGCCTTCATCTTCATATGGCTTCCTCCCTGTGTGAATATCCAGGTCCAAATTTCCACTTTTTATAAAGACACCAGTCATATTGGATTAGGGGTCCACCCTACTCCAGTATGAACACATCTTAACTAATTACATCTACAATGACCCTTTTTAAAAATGAAGTCATGTTCTGAGGTACTGAAAGTTAGAATTTTAATATATGAATTTGGGGGGACATACAATTCAACCTACAACATCCCCAAATTATATGGGCAGGGAGAAACCCAGAATAATAAAGAATCATTTAAACTCTGAGTGAAAATAAAAATATTTGCCAAAAGGTCAATCAATAATTGAAATATAAAGTTAGGGGCCCAGGCATACAGATTCCTAAGATTTCATTAATCTCCCAAAAAGTCTTCTAGGCCTTATGAATAGATAAGAAAACCAGAAAGAAATGAAGAGACTTGGTACAGGTGAGGAAATCAATCATTGACTTGGATGTAAAGGTCAACAGTTGAATGTAAAAATCAAAAAGCAATAATATTAGGTTCTGAGAAATTAAAGTCAACATCTTATTGGACATAAAGTAATTAAACAGAAACAGAGCTACTGTTGCCAGGTATAATGCAGACAGCTCTCAATCCACAAACTCAAGTGTGGCAGACATATCACATTTTTTATTTTCTATAAATCCTATTTATTTCAACTCAAAGTCTCCACTCTAGGCAGACAATCATTCTTGAGGATCTCCCCTCCCCAGAGCTGTTTACCCATCTGGGAGCCTTCTATATCCTCAGGGCACTGGGGAAACCTCTCTGATCCCACCCTGGTCATTGCTCAGAAATCCCCTGCCCCCAAGCAGAGATCCTACGGGTGAGCTGACACTGCACTTTCACTGCAGGGGACTAGGAGCCATTCCTAGGATACAGCCAGTCCCTCTAAGTTTGGCACATTCTCAGAGCACTTTCATGAAACAGGTTACAGGCTTCCCCTGCTGGTGGGACTCTCAGAGTTGACTCCACTCCTCAGATTGGGGGAAATGCATTCTGCTATCTTTAAGTTTCTCTTAGGGGTCCTCCTTTCTCTGAAGTCCCTATTTAGTCTCTTTGATGGGTTTAGGGCTTTGGAAACAAAAATTAGGCAACTTGAGAAACAGTCCCCTGAGGTTAGGAAATAGTCTCCTACTTCGTTTGAATGAGGAGAGCAACAGTTCCCAGATGAATTTTAAAGCAGGAAGTTAATGTTCCCACCAGAACAGAATCACAATTCAATTTACTGCTTCTTTAGAGTGTGTGTGAGTTCCAAAGAAAGCATAAAACACTCAAGATAAGGACAGAGGAATAAGAGATGGGGAAAGGGGATAGAGAAGGACCCCACACACTCAAAGCCTCAGGACGATGCAGCAGCCCTTTGTGTTATCAAGGAAAACTCTTTGGGGAAGCACATTTGAAGGTAGCCAAAGTTAGTGAAACTTTAGAGACTTTTTTTTTCCTGACAGAGGACATAGGCACAGACACAGATAATAAGGGACCTTGAAGTCAGAAGTAGACATGTTGAGTGGGGTAGAATAAGAGCAGAATAGAATCCACAGAAGTCCCAGGACCTGAAATTAAAATCCAGACCAGATCAGAACTGCTTCCTTAGTTATACTCCCTTAGTTATACTAGGTAAAGGGGTTTTACCATTTCTTTAGAGAGGAAGAATTAGAAATTGGTTTCATAACCCACTGTATATCCTCCTAGATATACAGTGAATTTACATGTACATTTACATATTACACTCTGTGTAATCAGTCATTCTCAACAAATGCCTTTGTGGTGTACACCAAGTTAAAGAACACTCCCTGGAGGTATGTTTCCTTGACCGAGTGGATCGAACTTGACCACTGAAACCAAGATTCTGGTCTCCATCTTAGGCAAAATCAGAGAGCAGCCCTTACCTTCTCCTCCTTTATACAATTCTGAAAAAGGCATATTTCTGCCTGGGTGTGCTATGAATTTAAAATGATCCCATTAGAATCAGAAATGTAGTGTCAGCATAGGGCATATGCGAGGGGCTGAGGTTGTGAAAATAGGCTTGAGAAGCTGAAAACAGGCAGTGGAGGAGTTCAAAGACCGGGAAGGACAGAACAGCTCCCACGGAACTTAGATGCACAAATACTGGTGGTGGCAGGGGGTGGGGGGGAGGGACGAAAAAGAAAAGTCTCACAATGTGGACAATTCTTTTTTCACTCATGGTTTTGTGGAAGTATGAATAAGAAACATTTTCATTTCATTGATTTCCTCATACTAATTGAAGGATATTTTCTTTTCAATGATAGGCTGCCCAACTGTCCGGGTTTGCCAGCAACTGATGGGATTCCCCTCTTTAGGGGTCCTGTTTAGCATTTACTATTTTGTTTATCAACCAAACTTATTTTAATTTACTATCCATTTTATGTAATGGTGGTTTCCATCGTGATTCACATTCCCAAACAGGCTATATGGCTCCTTCAATCACACACATGTAGAATCTGGAAAACTCCCGCCAACTCATGAAAGAATGATAGTAGAAAAGGCCAATAACATATTAGTATAATTACGCAAATAGTTTTAACTATGAAGATTACCTGAAGGATGCCAGCAACCTTTAGGGGACCCTGGACCACATTTTGAAAACCTCTGCACTAGCTGCTCCTTGTCACTCTACATTCACTCAATCACATTAAGAGACTTGCATTTGTGTAACTCCAACTTTAAACGTTAAATTGTTCCTGAGGGCTAATGAATGAGATTTTCATACGCAAAGCACGTGGTCATCCAAAATTTTCTCCCTGAAACTCCAGGGACTGAAAAATGGGTAGAAGAAAAACCTATATCTAGGAAATGAGTTTAAGGGTCTGACATAATATCAAAGGACTACAAGATTCAGAAGATCTAAATAAGGAAATCCAAAATCATCCAAAACTTTGAAGAGTCCATAGCATAAGTGATAAATTGAGCCTGCACGGAAACTGCCATAGAAAATGAATCATCTTTAACATCTAATGATTCAGATGGAAGACAGTTGAAGTGACCAAAGGTCACAGTGTCACCTGAAACTTGGGATCAACCTTGAATCTTATTTTTCCCTCAGTTCTTATACTTCATTAATCACCAAATCCAACTCACAAATATCTCTTGTCTTTATTTTCTCTCCACCCCTGATTTAGGCCTTTGTCATTTCTAAACTGGATTTTCACAAGCGCCTACACATTGATATGCCTGGCTATGGGCTCTCACATCTGGGCTTCTCAGTACCCTCAGAGCTTTTCCTCTTAAATAGAAGTCTGAATACACCTCCTTCTAACCCTTCAATGTTCCCCATTGCCTACGGGTCAAATCCAAGTGTCACAATGGAAAAAGCATGGGCTTTGACATCAGAGAGACAAGGGGATGACCCTAACTTGATTTGGGACCTCAGGGGAGTTACTGTCTGCGCTGCTTCCACAGGACATATGGTATAGTGGGAGGTACAGACAGACAGACAATTACTATTTGTGAGGGGCGGGTGGCAGAAGAGAGATTATGAAAGCACCTAGGAAGGATGTCTAACCCAAACTTGAAGGAGAAGAAATGCATTTTGGAGGGCGTGGCATGTAACTGAAGCTCTGAAAAGGAAGAGTTTCTCGGGGTTTTTTGGACAATGAGAAAGGGGGTGAGAGGAGGTGGTGGGAGCAGAGCAGGGAAAGTGTAGGCAGAAGCACAGGGGAAAGGATGCATTCATTACAATCTGACTCTAAGGAACAAGGCCTTTGTTTCTTCTTAGACGAGAAAGGTAAGAGTATGATACATTCAAGGAATTGAAAGTGGTATAAAATCTATAAATGTAATTCACCATATAAATAAAAGCAAGAACAAAGATTATATGATCCTTTCAATAGATGCAGAAAAGGCTTTTGACAAAATCCAGCATCCTTTTATGATAAGAACTCTTAACAATATAGGCATAGATGGCTCATTCCTAGAAACTATTAAAGCCATATACGATAAACCCACAGCCAATATCATACTGAATGGGGAAAAATTGAAGGCATTCCCCCTTAAAACTGGCACCAGACAAGTGTGCCCACTATCTCCACTTCTTTTCAACATAGTGCTGGAAGTCCTGGCCACAGCAATTAGACAAGACAGAGGAATCAGGGGCGTCCAGATAGGGGCAGAAGAGGTCAAACTTTCACTATTCGCAGACGATATGATATTATACATAGAAAACCCCAAAGCTTCAACCAAGAGATTACTGGAATTGATAAATGAATTCAGCAAAGTCTCAGGATACAAAATTAATACACACAAATCCATAGCCTTCATATATGCTAATAACAATCAAGCCGAGAAACAAATTAAAGATGCTATACCTTTTGCAATAGCAACAAAGAAAATTAAATATTTAGGAACATATCTAACTAAGGAGGTCAAAGACCTATAGAGAGAGAATTACAAAACACTGAGAAAGGAAATTGCAGAGGATGTAAATAGATGGAAAGCCCTACCATGCTCTTGGATAGGCAGAGTCAACATAGTAAAAATGGCTTTGCTACCTAAATTAATTTACAGAATCAATGCAATCCCTATCAAAATACCAACATCATTTTTTGCCGATCTAGAAAAAATAATTCTACGCTTCGTGTGGAACCAGAGAAGACCCCGTCTAGCCAAAGCAATCTTAAGCAAAAAGAACAAATTGGGAGGCATCTGTCTACCAGACTTCAAACTATACTACAAGGCTATAGTAACCAAAACTGCATGGTATTGGCACAAGAACAGACATGTAGACCAATGGAACAGGACTGAGAATCCAAATATAAAACCAACCTCATACAGTCACCTGATCTTTGACAAATTCCAGAAAAACATACACTGGGGAAAAGATTCCCTATTCAACAAATGGTGCTGGGAAAACTGGATGGCCATATGTAGAAGACTGAAAGTGGACCCACACCTCTCACCTCTCACAAAAATCAATTCACAATGGATAACAGATCTAAACCTAAGACATGAAACCATAAGAATTCTCGAAGAAAACGTTGGAAAAACTCTTAGGGACATTGGCCTAGGCAAAGAATTTATGAAGAAGACCCCCAAAGCAATCACAGCAGCAACAAAAATAAATACATGGGACCTGATCAAATTGAAAAGCTTCTGCACAGCCAAGGAAACTATCACTAGAGTGAACAGACAACCTACAGAATGGGAGAAAATATTTGCATGCTACACCTCCGATAAAGGGCTGATAACCAGAATCTATACAGAACTTAGGAAAATCAACAAGAAAAAAATCAAACAACCCTATTAAAAAATGGGCAAAGGACATGAACAGAAACTTTTCCAAAGAAGACAGAATAATGGCCAGCAAACATATAAAAAATTGCTCAACTTCTCTAATCATCAGGGAAATGCAAATCAAAACCACAATGAGATATCACTTAACTCCAGTGAGATTGGCTCATATCAAAAAATCCCCAAATAACAAATGTTGGCGGGGATGTGGACAGATAGGAACACTCATACACTGCTGGTGGGACTGCAAATTAGTACAACCTCTATGGAAAAGAATATGGAGATACCTCAAAGAATTAAAAGTAGAATTACCATTTGACCCAGCAATCCCACTACTGGGTATTTATCCAAAGGAAAAAAAGACATTTTATAATAAAGACATCTGCTCTCGAATGTTCATAGCAGCACAATTCACAATTGCAAAGATGTGGAAACAACCCAGGTGCCCATCAATACACGAGTGGATCAATAAAATGTGGTATATGTATACCATGGAGTATTACTCAGCAATAAGGAACAACAGTGAATTAACACATCTGGTATTATCCTGGTTGGAGCTAGAACCCATTCTTCGAAGCGAAGTGTCACAGGATTGGAAAAACAAGCACCACTGGTACTCACCATCAAACTGGTACTAACTGATGAACACTTACATCACACAGGGCAATAACATTCATCTGAGGGCGGGCGGGCGGGAGGGGGGTGGAAGGGATGGGAAAAACTCTCACTGAATGGATGTGGGGAGCACAGTTTGGGGGATGACCACGATTGTGGCTCTGACACGGGCAGAACAGGGGCAATGTGTATGGCCAAAGTGTTGTACCCCCATGATATTCTGAAATTAAAAAAAATAAATTAAAAAAAAAAAAAAGAAAGTGGTATAATAGTGGTGTGCAGAGAGTGGTATAAGGCTGGAGAAACAAGTAGGTGGTCAGATCATAAATGGCATTGTAAGATCTGGTAAGGAGTAGAGATTTGATGTGGACAGTGAGAGGGGGCTAATTTAGGATTTTAAGCTAAGGAGAAATATGAGGTCTGTGTTAGAGAATCTTCACTCTGGCCGTAGTGTTGAGAAGTAGTTAAACAAGGGCCATAACGAAGGTAACATCAGAAGAGGCTGCTGGACATGGTGGCCTGACCAAGAGCAATGATGGTGGAGACAGAGAAAAGAAGACGGATATAAGAACTACTTGGGAGTCATCACATACAGTACCCGGCAACTGACTGGACGTGAGGGGTGGGGAAAAGGAAAGAATGAAAGCAGCACGGGGAGCGGGGGACTGGTGGCACCCATCCCTGGCCTAGGGCATGTGGGAGAAGGAATAGGTTTAGGGCAGGATGCAGATGAGGTGAATTTTGGAGCAGTAGAGCTTGAGTTGACTATGAGAACCTTGGTGGAGCTGTTCAGTAGACAGTGAGATAACCAGCTCTGGGGGCAGGGAAGATCTGGACTAATCACGAGGACTTGGTCCTTCTCAGCAGATTGTGTACCCTAAAGCCAGATCACCGAGGCAGAGTGTATAGAAGGAGCAGACAAAGGGCTCCAAGACCACAAAGGAGTGTCCATCATTTGCAAAATGGCATATGCAATTTTCCAGGACCGTTTGGAGAAATACATGAGCTAAAATACACAGGGGTACCTAACAGAATGCCTAGCTAACAGCAAATATTTATTGAACGAATAAATGAATAATCGAACGAAAGCATGTACCTAAGTTTCTAATTTACCTGTAGACATTAAGCAAAGTGAAAGTTAGTTTACCATCTCAGAGAAAACCTCATGAAGAAAATGCAGATTAAGCCCATACAAAAAAGACACCTCCTAGTATCAGCAGAGCCATCACTCCTAAGGGACAAGGCCTTTGCTTTTTCTAAGACAAGAAAGTCACATTCATTAGCACCCGGTCAGCTATTTAAAACTGACCTCTGTTTGATCTTGACATTTACAACCAAAAGGAAGTCTTTAGTTATGTAATAGGCCAGCAGTCCACACATCCCGCCTGCAAAACAATAACAACAGAAGCTGATTTGTCACTGTGCCTGACTCTATTCAAAACAACACATCTCTTCACCAGCTTGTATTCTTTTCCTTACATTCTCTGAGTCTCCCAGTTTATGTCCAACAACCCAGTAATAGGGTGATGATTAACATCTGCTTAAATGAGAGGTGGTTGTTTTTTTTCAAAAGGGGGAACTCTGCTGTGAAATCTATCAGAACTGTGGCTACCTGAATTGTTTAATGAAGTTCCTCATAACTAGGTTTCATAGTGATAAGGAATCCATTCCAGGTCAAATGAACTGCTTGTGATTTTATGGCATTAAAGTGGACTTCAAAATAGTTCAGAAAACAAAAACTCATTCACAAAAACTCATGATTTCAGATTGGCATGTCAAGCATAATTTCTGAGCACTTGCAGAAATGAATACTCCTACCAGGGGCACATGACTTATTTCAAAAAACTTGACATCAAGGGATACAGTGTTGCATTTAAACAATAAAAAAAAAAAACACACACAACATTTTTTGGACAATCTCAGTATGCATCAAATTATTCTCAGCCACTCAATGCACATATTCAGTATCTAAAAATTTGCTGGAGATCTTTGTTCCTCCTATTTCTAAGCTTAAATTAAATATAAATTGAACACTAAGATATACTAAGAGGAAATAATGGGAGTTAATTTTAGGGCCTTAGGCATAAAATGATTGATAATTTCTTGGTTATTAGAGTCAAACATAATATGCTATTTTTTTGATGTTTTTTTGTTTGTTTCTAGTCCAACCTTTATAACAACACACATAGATACGCCTGAAGAATTGAAAGTAAATATTAGCCAAGTGGTTAAATCTTCCAAAAGAAAGTAAATTGTCAGAATCCTCCTTTTACTGTTACTATGAACTATTTCCTCCTTACCCACCAGCTGCTATTAATATTTGAGCCCTGTTTCATTGCTTAAGGCACACTCTTATTACCTTATGGCCAAAGAAGTCTTAAAAAGCTCCATTGTCTTTGGTAACTCCATCTTGAAGAGAAAACCTGAGTCCCAAGAACCTTGAGCAAACCTAGGGCGATAACTTGGCCTTAGCTTTCATTGTTTGCTGTCAAAAACAACAAGAATCAAACACACACACACATGCACACACACAGCTACAATCACCAGCTTCTCAAGGATAAGAGTCCATTGATTATTCTCAGTAACCAGCCTTCCAAGTGAGATTTAAGGTCCTGTGTAGTCCCATAGGTACCCTTCACCATAGCCCAGCAAAGTGCTTACTTAACACCATCTGAAGCTCTATTTATTTTCAGTGTTTATTTGTTTATTGCCTGTGTCCTCCCACTGCAATCTTATCGGTCTTGTTAACTGCTGTATTACCACTTCTTAGCATAATGCCTGGCATATAGTGGGCCCTCCATGAATACTTGTTAAACAAACGAATGCGTGCTGCCCAAAAAAATCCAAAAACCAAAAAAGAAAAAAACAAACTAAACTCGGCTTGATCTTGATTTTGAATAGCCTGCAAAGCCACTAGTGCTCCAAACTGGGTCTTTGCGATAAGTCAGACTGGGCCTGCAGTGGAGCAGATGTCGGGGAGCCAATCAGAATAGATACAAGTCTTTTTCAGAACTGAATTGTTCCTTCCTTTGCCTTTTTTTCCCTTCTCAGATTCCCTTTAACTTTCTTGTTCATTCTGACAATATACACATAATGTTTTCTTTCTTCAGATAATTTGTCCCCACCTCTTACATTCCAGGAGACTTCAACAGGAAGGGATATTTTAGAGTTCAGCTCTTGCCATCTTCTGCTAACTTGGGACTTGGCTTTCTGTCTTGCTGAGATTTTTTCTGCGAACTGGAGCACAGGGTTCTCAGAACAATATTCTTTTTGTCATACTTCCCACATATTTTCTATATTAAAAGGGCATCCAGTTGCTAATGCATCTTATAGGGCACTGTCATTATGTCAGGGATTTGGAGAATTGAAAAACCAAATGAAGAAAACCTCATTTCATTTGTCTTGGTTTGAGATGCTGACACAAACACATCCCATATTTGTCTCTCCCTGTATGAAATGCCCTAAGAGCATAAATATCTTCCCAGGCACAAATCTGATGACTGGGACTTCCAACTGGCGGTACCTGCTGAGTGTCACACAGTTATAGACCAATGGAATAGAATTGAGAGTCCAGAAATAAACCAATTTATCTATGGCCAATTGATTTTTTGACAAGTGTGTCAAGATCATTCAATGGTGAAAGAATTGTCTCTTCAACAAATGGTTCTGGGAAAATTGGACCACATACAAAAGAATATTGAGGTTACCCAGACAATAAGCTATGTGCAACAACATGGTCAAGGGGTTGGATAAGTGTGTCAGAGATTGCCATTTGCCAACCAAACATCCATTCTTCCCTTCTTAGTAAAAGAATCTCCAAACTCTTTGGAGTGGCAATGTGCCCAGCTAAATATCCATATTTCTCAGATTTCATACAAATAGAACTGGACAGTTATATATAAGAATTTATTAACTGAGGTTTCCAGAAAAACTCTTAATAGGGGCTGCTCAGCTGGCAATTGCCCATCCCTATCTTGCACTTGCCTCTTCCTTCTTTATGATTCCTGAGATGTGAACAAGGTAGCCACAACTGCAGCTGCATCTGGGACCTGAGGAAGGGAGCCATGTTTGTGAATGCAGAGAGAGACAAAGCTCAGGCCTCCAAGGGTTATGGAGCTACCTGTCCTGGGATGCCTATGTCTAGACTTACGTAACATGAGTGAAAAATCAACGTCTGCTTTGTCTTATTTGGCTTCTCTGTTTTATGCACCCAAACCTAATCCTCACTGATCCAATCATTCCTGTGCAGCTGGGGAGCACAGGGCAAGGGTGGAGAGGAACCTCAGCCTGAAGGTCTGGGTTAGTGTCTGGTACTCAACCTAAACTAGATGGGAACTTGTTAGAAATGCAAATTCTTGAACCCTACCCCATATCTACTGAGTCAGAAACTCTGGGGGTTTCTGCCCAGCAATCTGTCTAACAAGCCCTCCAGGTGCCAGTTTGAGAACCAAGGTAAATTCTTTTGGTTCAGTGCTGCATTGCAGGAAATTTCTGTTAAGTGGCTTTAGCCTGTGCCCACATGCTCTTAAGAATAGAGGCTTTGAATTTTAAAAATACTTGGGTTCTAATACCACATTCACCATTCATTGATTATATGACCTTAAGCTAATGACAATGTTTTTGAGTCTTATTGTCCTCAATAGTAAATGTGGATTATAACAACAGGGCCCCTCATAGGGTTATTGTGTGGATCAAATAAAATGTCTGCAAACCTAAGCACAGCACCTAGAACACTCTTGGTGCTTAATAAATGTTAGTTCCTCCACTTTCTGTCCATCATTTGCAATACATTGCAGGGGTCTGGTCTCAGGCGTGCATTCCTGTAGGATGAGAACTTGTACACCCTCCACCCCATTCCCTTTTCATGCTTTGTCCCCATTATTGCTTCTGTTATTCTTTAAGGTTGGGGGACCCTTAGGCAGGGAGATCCCAGGAGGAAAAAGAAAGGGAAAGGAATTTTCTTTGCATATTACTTAACTGGTCAGGTATGTGTATGTGTGTGTGTGTGTGTGTGTGTGTGAAATTTTTGTGATCAGTTGGGACTGTGATTAATTGATGTGGCTCAAGGCATTAAGAGAATCACACAGTTCTGTTATGACCACTGGTAGGAGTAGAGATAAATTGACATTTACTGAGAACCTACTGTCTTAGTCCACTAGGGCTGCTATAACAAAATATCATAAGCTTGGTAGTTTATAACCAATAGAAATTTATTTCTCACAATTCTAGAGGCTGGAAAGTCCAAGATCAAGGCAAGGGTGAGGGCCCACTTCCTGGTTCATAGACAGTGCCTTCTTGCTCTGCCCTCACGTGATAGAAGAGGCAAGGGAGCTCCCCTGCACCTCTTTTACAAGGGCACTGATCCCATTTGCCTCCCAAGGATCCCACCTACAAATACCATCACATTGGGGATTAGGTTTCAACATATGAATTTGAGGGTAGCACAAATATTCAGACCATAGCACCCACTAAGAGGCAGATAGCTATCTCATTTAATCTTATCAACAGCTCTCCCCAACTGTGGATGGGGAGATGGAGTGAATCGCCCTAGGTCATAAAGCTAGCAATTAGTGGAGCAAGCTGAAGCTGGGAACCAGAAACCCTGATGAATGGGCCAAAGTTGCTACCAAAATGAGTGTTGTCTCAGGAACTCTGCACTGGGAGCATCTGGATCCATTTTCATTGTGAAATTTGTGGGTTTTCTTGACACTTTCTTAGAACCTGTCTCAGCACAAAAGCCGTTGGGTCTGTTTGCTTGCATATGGTCACAAACAGCAGTCCACCAAAGCCCCCATTTTTGTCCTCCCATATGCACTGGTGATAGAAGCCAGCACACATGGAAAAACTGCTTTTTATGGGCATCTCCAGAAACTTTTTTACTTTTCTACTTCCTCTCACATTCTAAGAACTTTTCCTCCCTTTCTTATGCACACTTTTTCTTTATCTACTACCCAGTTTCTAGGTGTTTGGCTTTCCTTCCACTGATCTTAACCTACAGGAAATATAATCAAGTATTTTCTTAAGCAAAACTTAGTAGTGTTTTGAGTTATTTATCATTATCATGCAGGATAAAAGTTAATTGCAAATTATCCTGATCTCATATTTCTTTTATTTTGACAATAGTGACATGACTGCAGAGAAAGACAGAATAATTGTTAGCTAGAGTGAAGCCAAAAAAAGAATTCTGGTTACTGTGTGACCTCACCAGGGGAAGTGGCCACAATCTCCTTATCTCTTCACTATTTCTAACTTTTTTCTTTTTCATAGTGGACCAAGGAAGACCTTGCTGAAGGGGACCTTAGAAATGTCTAGTTTGAGTAAACTGAGGCCCAGGACCAACAGATGCTTAGTGTAGGTGACAACCCCAGCATCTATACTCTCCATTCTGAGTGAATTCCGTGTTCTTCTCTAAGAAGCAAAGCCAGGAGGTAATGATTTGGCTAACAGTGGGATTAACCCTTTTCACAAAGGCAGGATCCACTGGTTAATCTGACAATACTGTAAACTTCCACTCTTTTGTTCCAGCACAGATCTTTGTCCTTGTCATTTCTTCTGCCCTCCCCACTTCATTCTACCCCACTATGCCAGCCCATCTGGCCAGTGCTCAGCTGCATGGCTAATATTCACAATTTGGGTTACCAGTGATGGCCAGCTAGCATTCCCAACATCCTTGACAAATCCTAAATTAACAACATTTAAAAGAAGCCTTAATGTGTACAGCAGGCAAAAATATACCTTCAAACACACACACACACACACACAGAGTAACCACTGTTTTCAGTACTAAAGACAATATTTCTGGAATCCCTTAGTGGCATAGTCTGGTAAGGAAGACAGTGGCACCCAGTGGACAAATGTTTGATTGTTTGAGACAGGTGTTCCATTCTGAAATATTCTCAAGAACATTCTTAAGAAATATCAGTGTCTCCCCTTTCCCTATCCTTTCACCTCATTTTTAAGATGTCAATTTAAATTTTAAAATAGAGGACAAGGCACTGTTCTTACAGTTCTTGTCTTTTCAAGGATAAGTCTAGACTCAAACACTTGAGGAAAGCAAAAACCTCAAGATGAAATCCTTTGAGAACACAGTGTCTATGTTGGACTGACCTGTCTCAACAGTAATAGAGAAGACAGCCAAATCTAATAAAATGGTCAACTTAATTAAAAATGTAATATTGAAAATGCCTGCAACATGCTTTTACACATCATACTAGCCTTTTCCACAAACCATGGCCAACTTCCAATTAAATTTACTCAGTTGTGCAAATTTGGCAACTTCAAGAACTATACACACAGACCCTGAAACTTAATACTATAGTGCAGTTTATCTTGGAGTCATAAAAACACTTATTTTCCTTACCCATCTCTTCCAATGATTCTATTGTCTATGAATTACTTGAGTAGAGAAGCCCTGGCATATATGTCTTTCTCCCCAAAACATCTAACCAGCATCTTAATTATGGTAGATACAAAGAAGTTTAGTGAAATCCAGTTTCTGCTTTATATATTTAATCTGCTAAACACTGAAAAAAATACATCTAATTGTTTGGTGTTATATAATGGGATCATCCAGTTAAGAATCTTAAATATTAGAGGCTATTTGTATTGGACACAAATATTTTATAAAGAACAAAAGGAATGGGTATTTTTATGAGTGAATTGAATTTTACTGAGTTAAATGAGAAATTGTTTAAGCCATTCAATTACAAAATAAACATATATCTTAGTGCAATTTAATGCCAGCAGAGGTGACTTCTTTTAGTCAGTTCAAAAATCCTTTCCAGTTTGGAGGCTCTGAAATTCTTAGTTTTTTTTTCTTTGAAATGGTACCTCATGTTCATCATTATATTCTTTGTAATTCATGATTTTGCCACAGTTTGAGGCTTGTTTTTGTTTGTTTTAGAGAAAAAAACAGCTTGCAGTCTAGTGCTATAGCTTGAGGCTGAGATAGAAACTTTCCCAAAAGGGCAACACAATTTCATTAATTGACATAAGTCCCCTGGTGACCCCTTGTGTCAATCACTTTAGTCAGTAAACAATAAACATGACAAAAGGATGCACTTTTTTTTGGGAAGCTGAAAAAAGAAACGAAGGCCACTTGTGTTTGTATCATTACATCACAGGTTAATCATACTTCTTTTTTTCATACCACCAGCACATTTTCTCCCTGGTCTTTGCAAAAATTCTTATAAAACTCTGATGCAATTAGACTTTACTGTACAAAGATACTACTTTATTATTTAAAAAGTCTTAAAATTATTTTTAAAAGTTTCTAAAATATACTCTCATCCAAATGTATCAATTCATGAGAAACCAATAAACTTTTATAACATTTAAGGGCCTCCTCTGACTGTCACCAAGAGTGAGTACTGGTGCCCCTGTGCCATAGGGGGGACCAAGACTCCAGGCAGCTTTGCTTTCAGGGGCCACGCCCCTGTGCCCAGAAGGAAAAGGTAAGAGCAACAGATAGTTGCATTATGCCCTATATTATTTGCAAAGTGTAATGTTATTGGGAAGTGATCCAGCCCCTGGTCTGAGTTTTACTGATACCCACAGCCACTGCCTCTGAAATCAGGGACCTGCTGTACATGCAGAGCACTTATAAAGTGTCCAGGCCACCTGGTGCAGGCCAGGCTCCACCTATGACCTGCTGCTGCTTTGCTTCTGAAAGTTTCAAAAATCTAAGAGGGAAGTCAATATTTTAAAAATTCTCTTCCAAGTAAACTTTTCTCAACTAATTCAAAAAAATTACTCCAATGTCATTCCCATTGGTTTTATTTAATCTTGGGGCCTATCTGTTTATAATACAAATGTGCTTTGCTTATTCAGGAAAACCACTTGCTTAAAGAAGGCTTTCCCAACTCATGGCCTGTGGTGAATGAAAATCAAGTAAAATATAAAGGGAAAAAAACTTTTAAAGGCCAAAAAGATCCATGAAGATTAATGATGAAAATGATGAAACTCTCTGCAGGTGTGTGTGCATCATGTGTAATTTTGTGTATGTGTGTGTGTGCGTGCTTGCGTGTGAGTATCAATAGGGGCAGAGGTTAAAATGTGTTTAGATTTATTTGCCATACTGAACACTGAGGAACATTTGTTTCTAGTTCCCATGACAGGTATTACCTGTTCGGATAAAGCTTTAGCTTTTTCTTCTGCTTCCTCCAGGCAAATCTCCAAGGACCTGAGTTGGGCCAAGGTAAACGACATCTGTCCAGTGTCCAGGGACTTTCTCTTTAAAACAATAATAAAGTATTACTTTTTGACATAAATAGTTTTCTGAGTGCAACTCAAACAATTTTATAGACTAAGGATAAGCTTGATAAACTCACACAATTTCTCCTGTTTTCCTAACACAGTAATAAAACAGCAAAATGTTTTAACAATAGTCTTATTTAACAGCTTAGAGTCTAAAGGGAGAGTCAAAATTAAATGAAGATAATGAACAGTTTTAGAAAGTTGAGATAAAATTACTCACGTTGGAATTGAATTACTCTGCAACTTTCATTCTCACCTCAAGAGGTTAGGATCAAAATTTCCTAATGGGAGATGTCACCTAGGATGCCTGTGTTTTTAACATCACCTTTAAGGAGGAACAGGGTCATTGGAACTCACAGAAGCCCTGTGTCCTCTGACCTTCACTTTCTTCTTCTTATCACAAGTATCATTAAAGCAAAGACAACCACATGCTTTAGAGTCAGATCATTCTTCCTCAGAGCATAACTAACATGACTCATATCAGCAGATGTGTAGACTTTGCCTCTCAAAATTTTTCTAAAGTTACTTTTTCTCAGCTACAAGCTGAACAGTATGCAAAATTGGTATGGAAATATGAGTAACAGGCCTTGCAGAGACTAGAGCGCTTCCTAACTACTCTTTGGCTATTGTGATAATTACTAATTACAAAGCAATATGAAAACTTAAAAAGGAAAACCTCATATGTGCTAGGATATGACCTTCCTATAGCTTCCCTGGGGTGGGCCCTGTTTTCTTGTGAATACTCTTGCTGCTGCAGCTGCTTCTAATTAGCCCCATAAAAAATGAACTGTGTCCCCACATATTTTAAAGGTCTAACTGCTGCTTTGTCCCTACAGTTTATGAGATCATGGATTTTATACATGTGTGCATTTCTTGATGATACAATAGAGCCATCTGGTGGCAAATGGAACCAGTCATAAAAATACAGCATTCATTCAGTTCCTGTAATTGTTCATACTGTGTGCTGAACCTTGAGGCTGTGCCACTGGCCTCTGATACAAAAGGAACTCTATGGGATGGGGGCAAAAAAAATATTGTTACGTCTCACAAACAACCTGGCTCCAAAGTCAACCTCTACCACACACAGCTGCATACCCACCCTCAAAAGTTTGCCTTTAAGGGATGAACATCTTAGGCTGGAAAGGTGATACTGGGGATGACATGAACCAATGATCCTCAGTACCTTATGATGATTCCAATAATTTCAAGAGTCAGTCCAAGAATTCTCAAAAAAAAAAGCCTCAAAATAAAATTCTTGGGTATTTATACTTAGAGATAAAAGCATGCTGTAAAATATTTTATGCATATAAAATATGAAAGCAGGGATTGTCAAGAGGCCAAACCATTTTAAAAAGATTGGGAATCCCTGATCTAGACTGCTATTTCCAGGGAGCATCTCCTGGTTGGATGTTTGATCTCAAGGGAAGTTTTTAAATTTTGCATGAAAGGACTCAGCAATCACCTAATCTATTTCTCCAGGCCTTTTTATCCAAACACCTAAATTCCCACAGCCAAGAAAGACAACCATTTCCAGTAAGATACAAAGCACTGGGAGGGGTGGGGCAAGATGGCCGACTAGAGACATCGGTCACCGGATAGTCTCAGAAAGAAAGAAAAGTTTTAGATGGAAAAAAACATAGCTCAGGTGTAATCCTGAAGGAAGAGTGCCAGAACCTACTGGAGACTCCACAGGAAGCAACTGCAGAGCAGAACAAGGAGAAGCAAGATTTCAGCGGAGATCAACCCCCAAGAAATTGGGAGCCCAGTGGAAATGGTAGGCAGGTGTTTTGTTTCTCCTCCTCTCATGCCTCTGGTAGTCAGCAGGCTCCTGAGCTGCTGGAGTGCTTCTCTATCCTCATGAGTCCAAAAGCTGCCGCCACCAGTGAATGGGGAGCTTCTTGAAAACAAAGCACCAGGCTGCCAGCCCCTTCATGGTCACTGCCTGTCACCATAGACCTGAGCCAAGGTGGCAGACACCATATGGCTTCTCCACCCATAGTGCGCTTTTGTCCTCCCCAGGCAGCTTCGGCCCTTCAGTTTTCATGTCACTGGTCCCCACACAAACATTTCCCAACTCCTGCCCAGACTGCAGTGGCCACAGAGGACCAGTGGGTCCTGGGGAATCTGTGAGCCAAGACATTCCAGGTGGGCTGCCATCTGGGGAGAGGGACAAAGGGGAACAGAGTGCCAACTCTCCTCCATTCAGACCCCTTTCCTCCCTGTCACCTCCCCCACCCACTGCTGTCAAGTGGCACTGGTGCCCAAGGGATGACTGAGCCGGAGCACTCAGAAGCAGCTGCTTCCCCTCTATTGGCACGTCCACTACATCCAGGCTCCTGCAGAGAGTGGGGCTGACACCTTTCCTCTTAAAGACCTGCAGCAAAACAAAGGGTGCCCAAACTGTGAGCTCCCTGCCTACTGGCCCTCCCCAGTGCTTCTCACCTGGCTACTTCAACAGAGCAGGGCATAACCCGAAGCAAAGGGATATTAAGCCTGCTTGAGCACTCCCTGGGCAACTCAAGACCAGCACATGTCTTGGCATGGTCAGGGATTGAACTTAGGGGACCAGAGGACAGGCCTGCAGGCCAGATTCCATACCCCCAGGACTCGATCATGTTGCTCAGGGGTATGGAGGGGAGATCTGTGAACTAATCTTGGGAGGCCAGAGAGCCCATGTGGGCAGAACTAAAAGGAGAGTGCACTGTGGGTCCCAGTTGCAGTGCATTCACAGAGCACCCCTCCCCCACAGGAAAGCTGTGCTTTTGGTCTGGGGCGAGATCTTGGGCAGGGAAGCTCCCGGGAGAACAGCTTGTATAGCCCATTACAGCAGTGGTCACCAACCTTTTTGACACCAAGAACCAGTTTCATGGAAGACAGTTTTTTAATGGATTGGGGTGGGGGTGGGGGATGATTCAAGCACATTACATTTATTGTGCACTTTATTTGTATTATTATTACATTGTAATATATAATGAAATAATTATACAACTCAGCATAATGCAGAATCAGTGGAAGCCCTGAGCTTGTTTTCCTACAACTAATGCTGCTGATGATCTGACAGGAGGCAGAGCTCAGGCAGTGATGCGAGTGATGGGGAGCAGCTGTAAATACAGATAAAGCTTTGCTCACTTGCCCACCACTCACCTCCCTGCTGTGTGGCCTAGCTCCTAAAAGGCCATGGACCAGTACCAGTACCAGTCTGTGGCCCAGTGGTTGGGGACCGCAGCATTACAGCATTAACTGATTCAATCATACAGAGCATGGTTGACTCTTACACTCAAACACCACCTACTGTCTCAGAGATTAAACTGGGCATCCCAATATAATTCACCCTGTTAAGACCACAGGGCTGGGGAAAGAGAAAGGATTTCAAAGACTTCCATCTTCCCTTGTCAATAAGAAACAGGGAATCTGACCATGTACATAGTACACGACCACTATAGCCTATAAATAACTAGCAATCAAGCAAACCTCCACACTAAGGATATCTATAAGCAAGGTATACAGCCAGAACCTAGACTCCCATCAAAGTATCCACAAGCAAAGCCAAAGGTCCGTATTCAACATATGCTACAGACACACTCTTAAGAGTGAGGGGGGAAAAATGCATCTAAACAAAAGAAAATTAAAAAAAGAAGCAATAGCTGCTCCAGATGAGAAGGAATTAGCACAAGAACTCCAGAAGTATGAAAAATTAGAGTGAAAGCACAACCCCAAAGGAGCACACTAGCTCTCCAGCAATGGATCCCAAATAGAAACCAAAAGTGAGCAGCCATTCTCATATCAGATAAAATAGACCTTAAATCAACAATGGCAAATAGAGATGAAAATAGTCATTATATAATGGTAAAGGGGGGAATTCAACCAAGCTTTTTTTTCTATTTGCATGGGATATTTTTTTTCCATCTCATTACCTTGAATCTATGTGAGTCCTTGTGGTTCAGATGTGTTTTTTGGAGACAGCAAATATTTGGGTTATGTTTTTTCATTCATTCAGCCAGTCTGTGTCTTTCAAATGGGGCATTCAGACCATTCACATTGAGTGTTAGTATTGATATGTGGGATACTGTTTTTTTCAACATATTGGATGGCACCTTATTGTTTTATTTTCCCAATTGTGCTATTGTTTTATAAGAAGAGTATAGACTAAAATAACCTCAATCAGAAGTGGAAAAGGAGACATTATAACTGATATTGCAAAAATACAAAATATCATCCATGAATACTATCAAACCTTCTATGCAAACAAACTAGAAAACCTAGAAGAAATGGATAAATTCTTGGAAACACACAACCTCCAAAGCCTGAATCCAGAAGAAATAGAAATCCTGAACAGACCAATAATGAATAGTGAGATAGAAGCAGTAATAAAAAATCTACCAACAAAAAAAAACCCCAGACCAGACATGTTCTACCAGACCTACGAAGAAGAACTGGTACCTATCCTCAGAAACTATTCCATAACATTGGAAAGGAGAGCATCCTCCCTAACTCATTTGATGAAGCCAGTATCAACCTGATAGCAAAGCCAAGAAAGGGTATAATAACAACAAAAAAAGAAAACTACAGACCAATATCCTTTATGAACGTAGATGCAAAAATCCTCAACAAAATACTAGTAAACCGATTTCAACAGCACATCAAAAAGATTATCCACCATGATCAAGTGGGTTTCATCCCAGGGATGCAAGGATAGTTTAACATATGCAAATCAATAAATGTGATTTATCACACAAACAAAAGCAAAAATAAAGACCACATGCCCATCTCAATAAATGCAGAAAAAGCATTCAATAAAACCAGCACCATTTCTTGATAAAAACCTTCAACAAACTAGGGACAGAAGGAACATACTTCAAAATTATAAAAGCCATATATGACAAACCTACAGCCAACATCATTCTGAATGTGGAAAAGTTGAAAGCATTCCCCCTAAGAACTGGAACAAGACAAGGGTGCCCATTGTTACCACTTCTATTCAGCACAGTACTGGAAGTCCTAGCCAGAGCAATCAGGCAAGAGAAAGAAAGAAAAAAAGAAGCAATCGGGAATGAGGATGTCAAACTATCCCTGTTCACTGACAATATAATCTTGTATCTAGAACACCCTGTAGACTCCACCAAACGACTCCTAGAATTGATAAATAAATTCAGCAAAGTCTCAGGTGACAAAATCAATGTACACAAATCAGTAGCATTTCTATATTCTAATAACAGTCAATCTGAGAGTGAAATCAAGGACTCAATACCATTTACAATAGCTACAAAGAAAATAAAATATCTAGGAATATACTTAACCAAGGAAGCAAAAGATCTCTACCAGGAGAACTGCAAAACACTGATGAAAGAAATCATAGATGACACAAACAAATGGAAAAACATCCCTCGCTTATCTCATGGATTGGTAGAATCAAACATTGTTAAAATGTCCATACTACCCAAAGTGATTTACAGTTTCAAGTCAATCCCCATCAAAATACCAGTGTCATATTTCACAGATCTAGAAAAAACAATCTTAAACTTCATTTGGAATCAAAAAAGAGCCTGAATAGCCAAAGCAATCTTAAGCAAAAAGAACAAATGTGGAGGCATCATATTACCTATCTTCAAATTATACTACAAGGCTATAGTAACCAAAACAGCACAGTACTGGTATAAAAGTAGTGACATAGACCAATGGAACAGAATAAACAACCCAGAAATAAAACTATATAACTACAACCAACTAATCTTCCACAAAGCAGACAACAACATACACTGGGGAAAGGAACCTATTCAATAAATGGTGCTGGGAAAATTGGATAGCCACATGCAGAAGAAGGAAACAAGACCCCTATCTCTCACCATATACAAACATTAATTCAAAATGGACTAAGGACTTAAATGTAAGGCATGAAACCCTAAAAATTCTAGAAAAATATGTAGCTAAAAGTCTTCTAGGCATCAGCCTATGCAAAGAATTTATGACTAAGACCCCAAAGGCAAATATAGCAACAACAAAAATAAATAAATGGGACTTAATTAAATTTAAAAAGTTTCTGTACAGCAAAGGAAATAATCAACAGAGTGGGCAGACAACCTGTAGAATGGGAGAAAATATTTGCAAACTATACATCCGATAAAAGGCTAATATCCAGAATCTACAAAGAACTCAAACAAATCAGCAAGAAACAAAAAAATAAACCCATCAAAAAGTGGGAAAAGACATGAACAACAGTTTTTCAGAAGAAGATAGGCAAATGGACAACAAACACACACAAAAATAATAAATAACACAACACTAATCATCAGGAAAATTCAAATTAAAACCATAATGAGATATCATCTTACTCCTATCAGAATGGCCATTATTAAAAAGTAAAAAAATAATAGATGCTGGTGTGGATGCAGAGAGAAAGGAACGCTTATACACTATTGCAAATTAGTGCAACCTCTATGGAAAACAGCTTGGAGATTCCTCAAAGAAATAAATGTAAACCTACCATTCGATCCAGCAATCCCACTCTTGGATATCTGCCCAGAGGAAATGAAGTCATTTTATCAAATAGATACCTGCACTCAAATGTTTATCACAGCACAATTCATAATTGCAAAGCTGTGGAATCAACCCAAGTGTCCACCAATTCATCAGTGGAGATATATATCTATATATACCATGGAGTACTACCCAGCCCTAAAAAGGAATGAAATAATGTTGTATGCAGCAACTTGGATGGAATTGGGGACCATTTTCCTAAGTGAGGTATCTCAGGAATGGAAAACCAAACACCATATGTTTTCACTAATAAGTGGAAACTAACTGATGGGTACACACAGGCATAAAGCAATATAAAGGACATGAGAAACCAAGAAGGGGGGAGGGTATGAGGGAGCATGTGGGATAAAAACTTACCTATTGGATATCATGAACACTATTCTAGTTTTGGGCACACCAAAAGCCCTGACTTAAGCATTATACAAGTTATCCATGTAACAAAAACACTTGTACCCTCTTAATTAATATTTCGAACAAAAAATCATTGGTAAGTCAAAGTCAAATGAAACAGGCTTAACTGAAAACTGTTATTAAATAGCATAGGACTTTTTGTACAGATAAATTTAGGAAATTGTCATACGTTGTAGATCAGGGAGAGACCTGAGCAAACTGTGGAGAGTGCCAAGTCTGTCTTCTGCATCGTTACCCAAGCCACAAGCTATCATTCCCCACTCTCTGACCTCCCTTTCCCTACTCCCTTAAGGGAAAGAGCTTATAAAAAGACAAGCACTTTTTGATAGTAGGCAACCCTATTAACAAAGGGAAAAAATTAAGTCAAAAACCACTTCAGAAATAAGTAAATACATGGGGTAGAGCTTTTGGTGGTAGGTGTGTGGTTTCAAAGACTCTAAAAAAGAGGTGTAATCAGTCATTGTTCCAGTTTTGCAGGATGCAATGGCAGAAAGCAGAAAGATAGGACTTAGACCATTAATTTCATTTTGCTTCCAGGCATATGCAAACACATGCAATTTGTGTTAATGATGAAAATGAACAATCTCTCAGTGGTCAAAGTAATTATTATATTTTTTGTCTTAAAATTGTCTACCTAAATATCAAACCCATAATCTAAATACATGTAGCTAATGTAGCCAAGATGATCAAACTAAGATAATGCTAAATAATATTAAAAATGCTATAAACTCTTTGATTAAAGTAAAAACATCTGACTATTATGCATATATATTAAGGTTGATAGTCTACTAATTGAACAAATCTTATATGAAATTTTAAGAGTAGATTTCCTTTTGATTGCAAAGATTTCTCATTTGAGAATTTAGAGGAAAATTCACGTATTATTTTCTAATTTTATGTTTCTTGATTTCTCTAACCTATTCCAGTACCTTCTCATTGTCCCCTTCCTTGCTTTTAAGCCTTTATTTCTCTGTCCTAAAATGATCTTGCTGTTCTCCCTCAGCCACACCAACCCCTTCCACCTTTAAGGCTTGGTTCAAGGTCTCAGACCGATCCAACTTCATGTGCCACACCTAGAAAGGCCCCTGTGTGCAGAGGCCAGACAGAACTTTGCTGAACATTTAGTAGAAGCTCAATATGTAATTGTTGATTGATTAAAGGCTCATCAGTCAAGGAAGGTGCTTGCCTCACAAGCTGTAGTCCTTCATGCTGACAGGCTATAACACTGACTTCTTTGAGCAATACTTTCCATGCATCTGGCCTGGGACACTGACAGGGATCAGAGCCCCAGAAAAGTTCTGCTTGCCAAGGCCAGAGGCCAGAAAGTGCAGCAGAGGACAGGGAGATGGCCTTGTGGTTGGGTGATGGTAGGGTTGTTGTAAGGATTGAATGAGGTCAAGCAGGTAAATGCTTTGGCAGATAAAGTGCTCAATAAATGCTAATAATTCCATTATCCCTACTCCTTTAAAGAGAATAATTTGATATTGAAACTTTGTAGCTTATTTTAAAACCCTAGTAAAAGAAAATACCAATAGGGGCAGTTTTGTAATAACAAGTGATCAAACAAGAGTAGTGGGAAATTCAGTCAAGTATGTAATTAAGAACAAAATTAATATATTAAATATGTGCATGTATATTCATTTAAAAGCAGAATTGCTAAATAAAAGTGTCGTTACAGCAAATTCCACCTTTGTGGAAGAGCATTTTGACATAGGTCAGTTTTAGAGAAATGTCTCTAACAATCCAAGACTTCTAAAATGCCAGGGTTCCAGCAGCAGCTCCTGCTCAGTGGTGCAGTAACTTCCTGCTGGATAAAACACGCTTTCAGCACATTTTGCAATGGTCAAGCTTCCTGTTTGATAGCTCATCTATTCACTACTACTGCTGTCCATTTCTCTTTCCCCCGGCTTGATAGGCACCTATGGCCTTACACTTCAACATCCTTCTATCACCTGTTCACATTCCTCTCGCAGATTCAAGGCTTTCCCCCACGGAGCATCTTCTCCCCACCCACCAGCACACCTCAGCCCCTTACCCAGGCACGTTTATGTCATCCCTCCCCCACTCACCTTTCATAATCAGAATTATTGCACAGTGCAAATTTCATCACTCTCATGTCCTTTCGTGCTTAGCTTATGTGATTTTAAAACTCAACTTTCCTGCTTCCAGTCCATTCCAGTGAAAACTGTATTCCTCTGTGTTTGGAGTTGCCTCAATAGTTACCTAACAAAGTATTTAAATTCAAAACATGAACAAACTACAGCTAGAGGTTGTAGAAGTTGCCATCAACATGACTGAGCAGGAGGCAGCCATGGGAGGATGCCAGATGAGCACTGACTAAGGAGCACTCTGCCTGTAATCTGGAAGGCTGCAGTCTGGATCTGACTTGATCCTAAGTGACTGTGTGACTCTGGGCCAGCCACTTCACTTATCTGGGCCTCGGTGTTTTCCTCTTTATATGAAGGTTGTATTGATCAGGCCCCAGCAGGAAACAGATGGCCACTCCAATGGAGTGATTGAGGAGAGTTAAAAGAAGGGACTATTTACAAAGGTGTGGGCACAATTAAGGGCATGAGCAAAAGATGGTGAGGCAGCCCCAAGAAGTGCAGGTGCCATTTGCTTTACCTTGACCTGAAGAGGTAGGGGAGAGGTAAGGAGAGAGCATCACTGCTGGATCTAGAAAGAGAGCCCAACGGGAGGGATACAGCCACTGCCCACCTGCACCCAGGCACCAGTGGTGGTTGGAGGGAGGGGGTGAAAGAGGAGAAACGGATCCATGGAATAAATTGCCTGACCTTATCTCCTTTCACCCTCTGTTCTCCTGTCTGAATCTCCCTTGGGCTGAACCCAACAAGAAGCCAGAGGGCAAGAGAGCCTGAATGACAGGTGCAGAGAAACCGCTTTCTCTGAAAAGAGCAGAGTGGAGAAAGGGTGGAGAGTGGATCCAGAGGGGGAAACAAAGAAACCCCAGCCCAAAAGGGTTTAATTATATTAGCGGTTCCCAAATGCCAGCCCATACATCAGTGTTGGTTTGTGATAACATTTTCACCAGTCAGCAACAAAAGGACAAAAGCAAACTTTTAAAAAGAGCATCGTGAATTTTTCATGAAGTCAAATTTATTGCATTTAGAGGACTGTTCTTTGTTCTGAGATTATGATCATTCCACTTTTTTTGGCATTAAGAGGATGTTTCTTTAACAAATGGTGATGGTACATGGAAATTATTGTGTTTCAGAGTCTTGCAAAAAAGTGGAAAGTTGGCAGTCCTATGAAAACTAACCCTAATTATATTTGGGGTGAAAACTCTTACTGGTTTATGAAATCTAAAAGTGTAGAGACCGCCCCCCCTCCATCCACGTGGTCTCCGTTAAATTATGAATTGAATGTTTTACCAGGTAGCCTTTTCAGAACTATGGTCCCTGAATTCCCCTGGACCTAGTCCAAGATGAATCTGTATTCTATATCAAGTTGCATGCCTTAGCAAGGTTCCAGGTTACTATTTTTCTAGAAATAAACATATTCCTAAAGGCCAACCTTTCATCCTGTGAAAGATTTAACCACTTTTCCATTTCTATAGCTTCACCGATAGAATAAAAGGAAAGGAATTTTGACTCAGATTTTAATTTATTATATAAAATGATTGTTGGCATGGAATTTGAAGAGAAATGACCACGTGACACTTGATAGCTTCATAAATAACTTTAAATAATGACTTACCCAAAGATCTTAATATGCCAACCCTCATTTCAATTCAGTTCAAGGCAATTTAATTCATTTAGGTTCAAAAACTATTTACTGAGGACTCACTATCTGCCAGCCCCTGTGCTAAACAATGGGGAAATAAGTAGTAACAAGACAGACATGATTAATACCCTCACCAGGATTCTCAGCTTAGCATTTCCCCTCTAATGCAGAAATCCTGGGATTTGGGTTTATATAAAAATGAAAAGAATGTCAAAAGTTTGGTGGTTAATTTAACACTTTTATGCTCACTCATAATATACTGCTCTGTGCCTTGGGGCTTTGTTCTTTTTTCTTTATGAGGATTCTGGTAGATGTTGGAAGGTGGTAAGAGACAGGCCTAATCTGTTTTCAAATACTCCAGGTCTATCTCAAATAACATTGCTTTACAGGTTCTTAGAGACCCTGTATAAACAGCATCGGAGGAGAAAAGGGACCTTGTAAACAATGTGTATTTTCCATGGTTTAAATTAAAGTTAACAGGAAAACAGAGTCTGGCTTAAAGGAGACCTGAATTTGAGTTCATATTATATTACATATGTTACAGAATTTTTTGTGACCTAAAATAGCCCTCTGCCATTTTGATTTATGAGCATCACAAACTCCTTTGAGTACCTGATGAAATATGTGAATTCTCTTATCAGAAAAAAATGCATGTGCACATGCTTGCACACATACACAATAAGCATACGTGCATAATTTTGCATATACTTTCAAAGTGTTTAAGCACCCTTCTCAGTGCTATCCCTGTGGCTCACATTAAGAAATTCTTGTTTAAAAGGAATATCATATGCCAGCCACCTTTAGTTTTATTCTAAACTAACATGCAAAATCTCAATGAGTATTGATATGCTCTTGCTGTCTTTATTATAAATTGTGCAGATAAGTAAATGAATAATCATTTCTTCCTAGAGAAATGCCAAAACCTCAAAAGAAACAAAATTGTTCTGCTTTCTGGACAGTAGAGTAATTAGCATACTTTCCAGGGAAGACTGGTTTTTGGAACTGAAACCTCACAGCAAAAACCCATCTTGTTGACCATGAAGTGAAGATTTTTATAATGAGAATATATTTTCTTCATAATAATAAAAAGGAAAAAAACCAAAGGAAAGTATGAGTTGCACAACAATGTGAACATACTTAACAATACTGAACTGTATCCTGAAAAAATAGTTAAAATGTATTTTATATGTATTTTACCACAATTCAAGATAAAATAAATTTTTAAATAACTTACTATAACATAAATGTATATAACAAATAAATTAGGAAGTAAAGGACTTAGTCTATATTAAAACTAATTCAACTGTTTTTACCTACTTCACAGGATTGTTTTGAGAATAAAGTTAAAAAAAGATTGAATATTATAAAATGTTAAATTATAAAAAGGAAGAAACATAAGGTAATCTTGCTGAAGGAAAGAATTTTTATTTCTATAAGTTAAAAAATCCCAAAATTACTATTCACTTTAAAATAAGATTTTCAGCTATGTGGGGTATAAAATACTGCAAATATTTTTCTCATTTGTAAAGGTGGTGCTTTGAGTAGTTGATTTTTTTGGTGACAGAATTACTTATTTTTTCACACGTCCTACATAAATTTAGATTTTGGCATATTGACCAACAATGTTTTCACTCTCCCACTGAATCCCAATGTTTTGGGAAATATACACACCTGTAGGAAGAAGAATTTTCAAGTCAACTTATGAATGACGTGATAAAATTGATAGACTTTTATTGCCCAAGTATACTGTGGTTTTTCAAAGTTAGTTTTGTTGAATAAATTTTGCTATACTGTGTAGAATCAACAGCAAATGTTTTATAATTGACAGTGTTCAGAGTGAAGGTAATTTTTTTTTCTGCCAGTGAGTTTTAGATTCTAAGTAAATTTTTAAAAAATTCAAAAAATGTAACCACAATGATAAGAACATCAATACTCCAACAACGTTGTTCCCAAAACCTAGCAAGGAAATCCTTAGTTGAACTTGATGTTTCATGAGAAACCTTTTTTTTGCTTCCAGCCTGACATTTGCACAGACTCCCTTCTTTACTAAGATCGGAAGGAGAAATGTCTTATGCATCCTTTTGTATCAGATAAAAGTTCAGCAACAATTTCCATAATACATTCCAATATAATAAGGCAAGCAGAGGACAGAGGCAAGGCTCACTTTTTCTGTGAATTTCCACTTCTTTTAAGGTCTCCCAGTCAAATGTCTCTAAGAGGCATGGTAAGAATGTCAGAGAAGAAGACATAGCGCAGGCATAGCACACAGCCACCAGTGGCTACTCAGTGGGCCTCAGTTTTCTCATATGTGAAATGAGAAGACCATTATACTGAATTCATCTTGAGCTCTGTGCTGGCTGTTTGCCATTCTGTTTTGACTTCCCATCTCATGAATCCAATCTGTCCAAACTAGAAGCCAGCAACTCTCTCTCAAGCGTCCTTTGCAGCCGCGGTGTGGGCATGTGACTTAGACTCCGCCAGTCAGACACACCAGCATAAAACTTCAATGTGGAGGAGAATGACATGGAAAAGGTGCCAAAAAGAATGGAATCTGGCCAGGTTGCCAGGGTCATTCTGTTTTGAGAGACTACAATGACAGAAGACTTAGAAGTAGTATCTCATACTCAAGGGAAGTGACAAGTGATATGGGGCCTGTGCCCAGTGACAGCAGTAACAGGCTTGTCACCAGAATCTGCAGGGTAATTAGGTGTGGTCTCCAAGCTGAATTCTCTGACTCTCCTAAAGAGCCTCTGAAATACTTAATATTCTCTAATAATTCATTTCCATAATGTTCTTTAATAATTCATTTCCCTCAGTTCATTTTCCGCTAGAATGGGTTCTGTTGATTTCAAATATGAATCCAACTGATGCAAAGTCCTTGAAGTAATTATTATTTATTGTTTATGTGACTCTAAGCAAGTAATTTAATTATTCTGAGCTTCAGTTTCCTCATTTATAAAAGTGGAGGAAATGGTAACTCCAGGGATTGCTATGACGATTAAATGTGGTAATGTAGGAAAATGCTTAGTATAATGCCTGATCCATAGCAGTAACTAAAAAAAAATTATATTTTTAAGTTGTAGGTTTTATGTTTCTATGGTGTAGCTTCTGAGAGCTCACAGCCTAAGAAAAAGCCTAGGAGTTGATTATACGGACTAGAAAGTTGTAGTCTTGGCATTATGTGACTATACCTAGCCTGGTTACTCCTTGTTGGAAAAGGTATATCATTATGCATAATCTAAGAGCAAAATTCAAAAATGCTGTTGGAGAGGCACAGCCTGTATCCTCCCCTGCCAGCTAAAGAGAATTTTAACTTGGTCTGTTCCTTCCTTTCCTTCTTTGACCTTCTTGCTAGACATGTTCTTTGCAGCTTCTGAGATGACATAGGAGAGGATGAATAAGAACAAGAGGAGTGTGGACTATGGCTAAAGGAAAAAGTTTTTCAAGGAAATTTTGAGGAGAAAACTTGGGAAAAGCTGTCCTAAGAAAGCTTATGGGAAAGAAAAGGGTTTAAAAAAAAAAAGTCTGAAACTTTCCCCCACATGTTGTTTAATTAATGTGATTTAACCCTCCATACACCACCCAAGTTCACTGGACCCAGTTATAGTTTTGTTTCTTTTTTTGACCGATTCCATTTGTAAAAATTGATATTTCATGAATTTTTATTCTTTCTTAGCAGTCTTACAAAAAACAAAGATAACATATATTTATTTTTAAAAAACAGAATAAAATCCATTCTATCTTGCGATTGTCATACAGGTCCATTGGAGCCTTTTATAAATCTAATATATATCAAGGGATCTTAGTGATCTTCTTTTTCCAGTATTTGAAACATTTGTTATTTTGTCATCCTAGGAATTATTTTTTATCACTATTTATCAATTATTTCTAACTATGACATTAAAAAAAGACTAAAAAGAAAACCAAATAATGGTGGAAAATCCTGGAAGGACAATACAACAGTGAAATTAATAATCATCTTTCAATTTTTTACTGTGTTGCCAAAATTGTTACATCATCTTTCAAGAAGGTATAAAAGAGGAGACATGATGTTTATAGTCTGTTTTTAGCTCTCGTTGAACACAGCTGATAATACTGAATTTTTCTTTTTCCATCCACAATGTCCAAAGAGAAGAAAATTGACAGAGGAAGACTTCATAATTCTTACACAAATCAGAAGATGAATTAAAGAGCAGTAGCAAGCACTCTAGACCGGCGCTGTCTAATACGGTAGCTGCTAACCACTTGGGACTTTCAAGTACTGGAAATGTGGTTAATTTTAATTGATATGTGTTGTAAGCATAAAATACACACTAGATTTTGAGGACTTAGCACAATAAACAAGAATGTCAGATATCTCATTAATACTTTTTTATATCAATTATATGTTGAAATGATATTTTCAATATATTTGATTAAATAAAATATATTATTAAATCTTAATTTCACTTGCTTATTTTAAAATTTTTAATGTGGCTACTAGCAAATCTTAAATTACTTACATGGTTTGCGGTATATTTCTGCTGGACTAGTGTCTAGTGTCTGGTTTAGACACTAATGGTGATGGAATTAATCAAATCAGTGAAATAGGCTATGAATCTTCAGATCACAATTTCTTACAGGCTTAGATGAATGTCCTCAAATTCATGAATCAATGAATAAACAATATATCTCTAAGGACAACAAAGGAAATAGGCTATTCTCACACAGAACAGACTATCGCACAATATTTTCTGACAAGAACTTGGACTTTCCTGCTTTGCTAAGTGAATGTGGGGCAGTATTCTTCCATCTTTTGTAATGTTTGTGTGCCAGAATTGTTACGTGATACAAACAGATTTGCTATGTTTACATTTTATTTAAATTTGGAATGAGTTTTTTTTTACTATGCCTTTATTCTTCTGTAATTTTTAAAAATTACTTTAAAAGTAAAAAATTTAGATGAATTTATTTGATTCAGATGGTGAATTATGTTGATATTTTCCTAGTATGCTAAGGGTTAAGAACTTGAATTATTTGAAAGTCACCTTACCTTGCAGGTACTGGACTGTATTTTTAAATCACAAACCAGTTCTGACCATTTGGACCATTTGGATCTCATTACAAGATGAGTGGTCACAAAGAAAGTTACTATGGAAGACTTTTTTTCTAGATTTTCAAGAACATAATTATCAGAAAAGAATGTAAGAACACATTGAGGCAAAAACTCCAAATACTGCTGTATTCGGAAGAAGCAAGATTAATAGGATTCAGAATGTAGTCACCATGGACATAGATATTTTCTATTTTAAGGAAGATTCCGAGATAGCCCCTAGGGAAATCAAGCTGTTCTACAATTTTCCTTAGGTATTTGAGACAAACAAGACAGGATTCAGACCTTTCCAAAGAATGTTTCTGAGCCCCACTTAATTTTAAAATATCTTATAATTTAATTTTCCTTTGCATTAAGTGTATGATTCAAGAGAATTTTCTTCCCTGACTGAAAAATACAATGTGTCCAGCTATTCAATAACAAACACATGAGAATTATCCCCTCATTTATTGAGTGCATTTTATACATAAGGCCCAGAGCTAAACCCTGGAGGATAAAGATAAATTAATCAAAATTCCGACCTTTCAGGAGCTCACAGAGTGATGAAAGTTGAGAAAGGGAGCAGAGATATTCAGATAAGTGGATTTCAGTATTATAAGGATGGGAGAGGAGAAACAGAAAAGAACATGTGTTGAGCATCATCTCTGTGCCACAGATTTTCTATATATTATGTCACAAAAATTTAGACAATAAAAAAGGCATAAAAATGAAAGTAAAAATCATCTAGACTCCTACCACCCAGAGATTGCTACATTTGATATATTACCTTTTCTAGACTTGTGCGTATGTTCTTATAAGATGCATAACATAAAATGTGGAGTCATACTATACCTGTTAATTTGTAATAATTTTCAGTTAACAGTATGTCACAGACTCAACCTATATTTGACTAAAGATAAATCTCACTTCCCATAATTTTTAATTTTTAAAACTACCGTAATTTTTACTGGTCACAATACATTCCTCTAAATGCATATGCAGTTTTCCCTTGTGTTGGACAATGCTGTAATAAACATATTTCTATGTATATCTTTGTGAACTTATTTTATATTTTCTTACTATAAAATTTTAAAAAATGATTACTGGATTTTAAAGAGTATATACTTGATACATATTTAAGATTACATCCCCAAAATGAACACACCCACTAACAGTATATGAAAATCCTAGTTTTCTTATATCTTTGCCAATAATGACATTTTAATACTTTTTATATTTGTCAAACTTACAGGCAGATACGATGTCTGAGTTTTTAAAATTTTTACTTCTTTGTTTTCTATTGAGTTTAGATATATTTGAGATTTACAAGTTTGGACATCTTACTGGGTGTTTGTATATCTTGGTTTGTATCCTTTATCCATTTTCTATTTAAGTTCTAGTCTTTTCCTCACTGATTTATATAGGATGTAATATATCAAGGATATTGTATTGTAATAGATGTTACAAATAGTTTTCTATTACTTATTTTGGATATTTGTAAATGCTTCTTAAATGAGTTGAAATAGTGGTAAATGATAAGTTTTCTTATAAGATACAGAATTTTCAGAGACTATATTATCTTCTCATGTTTGTGCATTAATGCATAACCTTTTTTCAAGGAGAGAGCCAACTTTTTGAAGAAACAAACTCTAATCAAAACTTGGAGAAACCTTCCATTTCTCCGAACTTCACTAAGTACAGATAACATATCACATTGATTGAAATTATTAAACGTATTTCGAAATAACCAATTAACTCTGATACCCGATCTAACAAAAACAGTTCAGCTATTGACATGAAGACCTGGGGCTATTATTCCCAGAAGCAAATTTCAGTTTAACAAAACTATCAAAATAAATGAAGCTGATATTACCCAATCCGCCTGGTGAGGCTAAGGGCAGCCAGAGGTCACACTTCCCCCCTCCACACCCCCAGATGCTACATCCTTGTGCTGTTCAACCCCTGCCAGCCTCACTTTCTGCCAGTCTCTCACCAAGCACCCAGAGACAGCCTCCCAAAGCAAAGGGAGACTTACCCCTTTGGGAAAGGCCAGACTGTCCTAGCCCTCCAGGGGGGTATCCTCTCTCAAGGAAATTTTGAACAGTTTTGGAAAGTAATTTTCTTCAGACCACAGCAGTTGAAATGTGCTCTCAAAGTCAGACCAATGGTCCCCAAAACACACTTCCCACCGCCCAGTCTTCCTCTGATCTAAATGTTCAGGTTTCAGAAGATGAGCAAATTGCATGTGAGATTTGCTTTCATCCAAAATATTAATACAGAGTAACCCTTGAGCTCTAAATATATATATTTAACTTCTGTCCCCTTTTTACATCTCAAAATTCCCTTCCTTCTATACACACAAACTTCTCAACCTTTCTGCCCTCAGAGAAAATAAAATTTGTCAGCAGTACACAACACAAATTAGAATGCTTTCCCCAAATTATGCCAGTTGGTTGGAACTTTTTGCCATTTGAAGGAGCCAAATGGAGAAAAAATGTCATGGGCATCTGGTGAAACAAATTTGCAGACACTCAAATGCTTCAGTTTATAGAGGTCCTTTACACCCCTGGTGCCTCTTGGGGAAATTCTCAAAAACATTGTATCTGGAAACAATCTATTTCAGTGCCACATGTTTTCTAAATTCTTTGCCTGTTGACATTTTAAAAAATTAAAAGAACACATTTGCATGAAGACAGGACCTTTTGTTTCTTATACATTTACTGTATCATAGAAATTAAAAATCAAATAGGTCATCTTGCGCAACTGTTTGTGAAGGATCATTTTCTAAAGGACACTCCCCAGTTCTTTGGACAACCTCATTTTAAACTGCTAAATATTTTATATGGCCTCTACTCTCAAGTTAAATAGAACTTACTATTAAAATGAGAACTTCTGGAACTAATACTTTCCTTTATTTTGTATCTGTCTATAGCATTTCCTTTCTTAGGTTTAATTCTTCTTTTTTTTTTAAATCTGGCTTTATATTGCTGTAACTTTCTGTCCACCAAATATTTCTAAAACTTCTCCCAGGCACATTTTATGATCTTACTTCCTTAGCCATGAAGTTCTTCTGGGCCATGTGACTTCTTTGGCCAATGAAAGGGGAACAGAAGTGATGTGTGTAACTTCTGGGTGGAGCACTCACTGTGACAATTTGTCCCCTCGTTCCCAGTGCTGCCAGGATTGCAGAAGTACGTTCCCAGGTGAAGTGTCTATCCAGAGAGTCCTACAGAGCCCCTCTGTCTCCCACCTTGGATAGGTTTTGTGAAAGAGAAATAAACAACTTCCAAAAAAATGTAATGATAATCAAATTAAATCAAAATCAATTGAAGTTTTGATCTTTCTTGATACCAGGTAAAATAAAAAAAAAATATTCTCACCAATTACAATAATACTATCACTACTATCTTTCTCTGTACTGGATGACATGTAATCTCTGTAGAAGTTTTTCTGCGTAGAATTTAGGCTACATTATTTAAACTTGGTAAAGATGGTTATATAAGGGCAGGAATGAGGCTGGGAGCAGGAGAGTATGATGGGGATCAACCTCTCATTTATTGCAAGATCTCAACATGAAAGTAACTATATAAGAGGTTGAACAACAGATAGGCGCTCCACCTAACATCTCACATCCCAACATCTGGGGAGATAACATTAGTTCCCTTTAGCAGAAGTGCCTAGAAATAAAGATGCAACATATATACTATTTGTGGGTTTTTGGGGGGGCAAAAAGTAAATTTTTTAGATTGACTATATAAACATTACCATAATTTGCTAAATGAAATATTTTACTTCCCTAAAGTTTGCAAACAGATATTTATTAAATCTCTTACTTATATTAAGAAAGATTTTTCTAAAAGGCTGTCAAAGTTACAATGACACTTTCTATTCAAATTTTTCATCTTGCCTTCAGTGACAGCACAATGGCTGTTTAGTATTTCTTATGAATTTCCATTCACAAAACCTCATTCATTAGGTTATGATCTATTTTGATTTTGTGATTATATGAGATTAGGGTCCCAGGAAAATGACTCTGAAAGAGAGATTTGGCTGCAGAGGACTTATTAAGATGGCATTTATAAAGGAGTGAGAGAAGCAAGAATATAACAGTGGCTTCAGCCAATCCCAAGGGGAGCTCAGGAGCAGCACTAGCCCTTCAGAGTTGTCCCCAGTCTAAGCATGGAGGCCAGGTCTATGGCCCTGGATCAATCAGTCATTGAATGCAGGTAGATCCTATGAAGGGGCAGTGTAATCTTAGGGCAGTGGAGCTCCCTCAGCTGAGGGGAATGCCTGGGGAGAGACTCAGCTGTGAGTCGTCAGCTGCCAAAATTAACTAAATATAAAAACATACTGGACACATACAACCTACAAAGATTAGATCATGAAGAGATGGAAAACCTGAACAGAACAATAACAAGTAATAAGTTTGAATCAGTAATAAAAAGACTCCCATCAAAGAAAAGCTCAAGACCTGATGGCTTCACTGTTAAAGTCTACCAGACCATTTAGAGAACTAATACCAATTCTTCTTAAGTTATCCCAAACAATTGAAATAAGGAAATTCTTCCTAACTCATTATATGAGATTAGCATTACTCCAATACCAAAACCAGACAAGGAAACAACAAAGAAGAAATCTACAGTTCAATATCCCTGATGAACATAGATGCAAAAATCTTTGACAAAATACTAGCAGACTGAATCCAACAGCACATCAAAAAGATTATTCATCATGATTAAGTAAGATTCATCCCAAGGATGGTTCAACATAGGCAAATCAATAAATCACATCAATAGAATGAAGGACAAAACCCACATGATAATCTCAATAGCTGCACAAAAAGCATTTAATCAAATTCAATACCCCTTCATGATAAAGACTATCAACAAATTATGTATAGAATGAGCCTCAGCACAATAAAGACCACATATGATGAACCCAGAGCTAACACACTGAATGATGAAAAGTTTAAAGCTTTATCTCTAACATCAGGAACAAGACAATGATGCCCACTTTCACTATTTTTATTCAACATAGCACTAGAAGTTCTAGTTACAGGCAAAAGAAAGCAAATAAAGGGCATCCAAATTGAAAAAAAGGAAGTCAAATTGTCCTTGTTTACAAGTGACATGATCTTATATATAGAAAACTCTAAAGACTCTACAAAAAAACCCTGTTAGAACTAATAAACAAATTCAGTAAAGTTGCAGGATACAAAATCAACATACAAAAGTTACAGTGTTTCTGCATGCCAATAGCAAACTATCTGAAAAAAAAAATCAAGAGAGCAATCTCCTTTACAATAGCCACCAAAAAATATAAAATATCTGGGACTAAATTTAATGAAGGAGGTGAAAGATCTCTACAGCAAAAACTACAAAACATTGATAAAAGAAATTGAGAACACAGATAAATGGAAAGATATCCCACGTTCATGGACATAAATTAACATTGTTAATATGTCTATACTACCCTAAGTGATTTACAGATTCAGTGCAATCTCTATCAAAATACCAATGATATTCTTCACAGAAATAGAAAAAAAAAATTCTAAAATTTGTATGGAACTACAAAAGACCCTGAAGAAATCTTGAAAAATAACAAGCTGGAGGCATCACGCTATCTGACTTCCAAACATACTGCAAAGCAATAGTAACCAAAACAGCATGGTACTGGCATAAAAACCAACCTGTAGAGCAATGGAACATAATAGAGAACCCAGAAATCCACTGTGTTAATATCCAACTGATCTTTAACAAAGGCACCAAGAATACACACTGGGGAAAGGACCATCTCTTCAATAAATGATGCCAGGAAAACTGGATATCCACATGCAGAATGAAACTAGTCCCATATCTCTCATAACTTACAAAAATCAACTCAAGATGGATTAAATATTTAAATGTAAGACCTGAAACTATGAAATTACAAGAATAAAACATAGGAGAAATGCTTCAGGACATTGGTCTGGGTAAGAATTTTTTGAATAAGACCTCAAGGTACTGGCAACCCAAGCAAAAATAGACAAATAGGATTACCTTAAACTAAAAAGCTTTAGGAGAGAGGCCAAGATGGCAGACTAGAAGGAGCCTGCACAACACTGCTGTCACAGAGAGGATCCAAAGTGGTGAATAGATACCCACTTTTGGATGGATGGTCTGAGTGAGAGCACTGGGAATTCACAGATAGGAGGTGGGAGTGAAATGAAGAAGATAGAAGTGGAAGGAGCTGCTCAGCAGGACCAGAGGTAATTAGGGAATGTACCCACATGTGGGAAAAGGACAGAGAAGAAAATCCCAGGCTCCATGCTTCCCCTGAGGATTCTCCAACTGGAGTGGCAGGAGGGCCCCTCCACTGCAGCAGGCCTCTGGACAGTTGCTAAGACCTAACTGGAGGCTGTGCAGCTATGTTGCTCTGGAGAGAAGGGATGGCTGGCTTGTGAGTCCTGGTTGCTGTGGCTGGCACCGTTGTAACATCCCAACCTTGGAAAGCTACTTTTGCCCAGGAGTCCAAACTGTGACTGCAGCCTCCCCCTTCCCCCTGCCAGGAGGGAAGGGAGCAGGGAATCCTTGAATGCATGTGCACCCTGTGGGCAGGCAACATGCACCCCTGCCACTACTACCACCAGGGGCCCTGGGCAGGGCAGGAGACCATGGCCTGGCACCCACTGCTGTGGCCTAGGTGATCTTACACAACTGTACTTCCCATGGGACCCAGGCAGAGCATGTGCCTGTAGTCCTTGGTGCCCACTGCCTACTGCTGGGGCAGCTGGACTGCTAGCTCTGCCACCGCTGCCTGAAAGGCCCCAAACAGGACAAAAGCCAGTGCAGCCATGGCCTTTGGATCTGGACAGTCTGCATGCCATGGACCCACACCATCCTGCACAGGTGCCCTGGGTTCCATGCCCTGTGTGCACCCTGCCCCACAGCCACCCCAATCTACAGGCATGAGCACCAAGCCCCGTGGACATGCTCCATCCTGCATAGGCACCCTGCTCTGTGGGTCCAGTCTGTCCGGGGGTCCCGCTCCACCCTACAGAAGAGCTGTGATCTCCTGGTCCACTCTGCACTGAGGGCCTCTCTGCCCCATGCCCCATGGGCCAGTGGGGCTGCTACACCCAGCACACCTGCTACTCCCTGCACTGTACCCTGCATGAGCCTGGGCCCCCCCCCCACATGCCTGGCACCTCCATTGCCCAGGACTGCACACGTGCATGCCATGTCCAGTGGACCTCGTCCATCCTGCATGCATGCCCCATCCTGCCAGTCAGCTGCACCTTGTGTGCACACCTGGTACCAGGGGTCAGCCCTGCCATAACGGCCCAGTGACAACCACAAGGGAATGAATAGGGGAGATGCAGCAGAGCAGCAGCTCTAAAGGCTCACAGTGCATCTGCCCCTCTACTGCCTGCGCAAGCTTCTGGAGTAGGACCCCATCCAGGGACCCATCCCTATCTTCACCAAACAACAGAGGTCTCAGCAGAGGAGAATAGGTGTACCATATCTGCTATTTGTTTTGAGCTAAGAGAAGTGGCCTCAGATGAAGAGGCAATAGCATAAAAACTTGAGCAACATGAAAAAACAGGTTGTCTCAACACCCCTAAAGGATCACAATAGCTCTCCAGTAATGAACTCCAACCACAACGAAATTGTTGAAATGACAGATATGGAATTCAGATTATTGATAACAAGCAAGATTAATGGAGTTGAGGAGATGGTAGAAAACCATCTCAAAGAAACCAAAATAATAATAATAATAATAATCATAATTCAATACATGAACAAAAAATTCACTAAAGAGATAGATAACATTAGAAAAGAGATAACAGAACTTAAAGAAATGAAAGTCATTTAGGAAATTTCAAAATACACCAGAAATCTTTAACAACAGACAAGAACAAGTAGAAGAAAGAATTCCAGAGCTTGAAGATGAGAATTTTGAAGTAACCCAGTCAATAAAAAATGCAGAAAAAAGAACAAAGAAGAATAAACAATCACTGTGAGAAATATGGGATTATGCAAAGTAAACTAATATAAGAATTATAGGTATCCCTGAGGGAGAAGAAGAAAAAGCAATAAGCATGGAACACTTATTTGAGAGAATAATAGAGGAAAACTTCCCTGGTATTGCTAGAGGTTTAGATATCCAGATAGAAGATGGTCATTGAACACCTGGAAGATTCATAGAAAATAGGACATCACCAAGACATATAGTCATCAGCCAGACCAAAGTCAAAGTGAAGGAGGAAATCCTCCAAGCTGCAAGACAAAAGCAACAAGTTACTTACAAAGGAAAACCCATCAGACTAACAGCAGACCTCTCAGTAGAAGGGAGAGGTCTCAAGCCAGAAGGGATTGAAGTCCCATTATTAATCTTCTTAAACAGAATAACTGCCAGCCAAGAATTCTGCATCTTGCAAAACTAAGTTTCATAAATTAAGGAGAAATAAAGTCTTTCCCAGACATGCAAACATTAAGGGAATTTGTCACCACTAGACCTACCCTATAGGAAATGCTTAAAAGTGCTCTATACATGGAAAAGAACAATCATAACCACCAATGTGAAAATACTTGAAAGTTAAAGCTCCCAACTCTTATAAAATAGTAACACAAGGGAGAAAACAAAGCAACTAAGTATCATTCAACATGATGAGCAGAACAGTATCTCACATATCAATATTAACATTGAATGTAAACAGTCTTAATGCTCCTTTTAAAAGATACAGATATGCTGAATGGGTGAAAAAACACACCCCAAGCATCTACTATCTCCAAGAAACCCATCTAACTCTCAAGGTTACTACAGACTCATGGTAAAGGGATGGAAAAAGATATTCTACATGAATGGAAACCAACAGTGAGTAGAAGTAGCTATTCTCATATCAGATAAGATAGATTTTAAGACAACAATGGTAAAAAAAAAAAAAAAGACAAAGATTTTTGTTATATAATGATAAAGGGAGCAATTCAGCAAGAAGATATAACAGTCCTAAATATATATGCACCTAACATAGGAGCTACCAGATTCATAAATAAAATACTACTAGATCTAAGCAAGGAAATAAACAAAAAAACCATAATTGCTGGGGACTTGAACACTCCACCAATAGAACTGGACAGATCTTCAAGGCAGGAGATTAACAAAGAAACACTGGGCTTAAATGGGATTCTAGAACAAATGTACCTAACAGACATCTACAGAACACTCTACACCAAAACTGCAGAATATACATTTTTCTCATAAGTTCATGGGATATTTTCCAAAATAGATCATATGTTAGCCCACAAAACAAATCTCAAGAAATTCAGAAATATCAAAATCATTCCATGTATCTTCTCAGATCACAGTGGAATAAAACCAGAAATCAACTCCAAGAGGAACTCTCAAATCTACACAAAGTCACAGAAATTCAACAACCTGCTGCTCAGTGATCCTTGGGTCAATGATGAAATTAATATGGAAATCAAAAGATTTTTTGAACTGGATGACAATCATGACACAAGCATCAAAAATCTATGGATTACAGTGAAAGCAGTGTTAAGAGGGAAATTCATACCCTTAAATTCTTACATCAAAAAGATGGAAACACTGCAAATTAACAACCTAATCTTACACCTCAAGGAACCAGAAAAAGAAGAACAAATCAAACCCAAATCTAGCATAAGAAAAGAAATAAAACTGAGGGCAGAATTAAATGAAAAGGAAAAAAAGAAAGGATCAATGAAACAAAAAGTTGGTTCTTTGAAAAGACAAACAAAATTGATAGCCCTCTAACTAGATTAACCAGAAATAGAAGAGAAAGGATCCAAATAAGCTCAATCAGAAATGAAAAAGGAGACAATACAACTGATATCACAGAAATACAAAATATCATCTGTGGATAGATACTATGAAATTCTCTACACACACAAACTAGAAGACATAAAGGAGATGGATAATTTCCTGAAAACACACAACCTCCCAAGCTTGAATCAGGAAGAAATAGAAATTCTGAATGAGTAGTAATGAGAAGTGAGCAGTAAGATTGAAGCACTAATAAAATATCTACCAAGAAAAAAAAGTCCCAGACCAGACAGATTCACAGCCAAATTCTACATGACCTACAAAGAAGAACTGGTACCTATCATATAGAAATTATTCTGTGACACTGAGAAGGAGGGAATCCTCCCTAACTCATTCTATGAAGCCAGTATCACCTACCAAAGCAAGGAAAGAACACAACAAAAATACAAATCTACAGACCAATATTCTATGAAGATAGATCCAAAAATCCTCAACAAAATACTAGCAAACCGAATTCAACAGCACATCAAAAAGATTATTCGCCATGATCATGTGGATTTCATCCCAGTGATGCGAGGATGATTTAACATACACAAATCAAAAATGTGATTTGTCACACAAACAAAAGCAAAAACAAAGACCACATGCCCGTCTCAATAAATGCAGAAAAAGCATTCAACAAAACCCAGCACCATTTCTTGATAAAAACCTTCAACAAACTAGGCACAGAAGGAACATACCTTAAAATTATAAAAGCCATATATGACAAACCCATAGCCAACATCATACTGAATGAGGAAAAGTTGAAAGCATTCCCCCTAAGAACTAGAACAAGACAGGGGTGCCTACTGTCACCACTTTTATTCAACATAGTATTGGAAGTCGGCCTAGCCAGAGCAATCAGGCAAGAAAAAAAAATAAAGGGCATCCAAATCGGGAAAGAAGAGGTCAGACTATCTTTGTTCACTGACAATATGATCTTGTATTTAGAAAACTCTGAAGACTCCACCAAAAAATTTCTAGAATTGAGAACTAAATTCAGCAAAGTCTCAGGTTACAAAACCAATGTACACAAATCAGTAGCATTTCTATATTCTAATAACAGTCAATCTGAGAGTGAAATCAAGGACTCAATACCACTAACAATAGCTACAAAGAAAATAAAATGCCTAGGACTATACTTAACCAAGGAAGTAAAAGATCTCTACCAGGAGAACTACAAAACACTAATGAAAGAAATCACAGACGACACAAATAAATGGAAAAACATCCCATGCTCATCCCATGGATTGGTAGAATCAACATCAATAAAATGTCCGTACTGCCCAAATTGATTTACATATTTAAAACAATCCCCATCAATATATCAATTTCGTATTTCACAGATTTAGAAAAAATAATTCTAAGCTTCATTTGGAACCAAAAAAGAGCCCAGATAGCCAAAGCAATCTTAAGCAAAAAGAACAAATCTGGAGGCATCACATTACCTGACTTCAAATTACACTACAAGGGTATAGTAAAGCAAACAGCATGGTACTGATATAAAAGTAGAGACATAGGCCAATACAATAAAATAAAGAACCCAGACATAAAACCGTCTACCTACAACTGATCTTTGACAAAGCGGACAACAACATACACTGGGGAATGGAAGCCCTATTCAATAAATGGTGCTGGAAAAATTGGATAGCCACATGCAGAAGAATGAAACAGGACCCCTACCTCTCACCATATATAAAAATTAATTCAAGATGGATTAAGACTTAAATGTAAGGCATGAAAACATAAAAATTCTAGAAAAATATGTAGCTAAAACTCTTCTAGGCATCAGCCTACACAAAGAATTTATGACTAAGATCCAAAGGCAAATACGGCAGAAACAAAAATAAATAAATGTGACTTAATTAAATTAAAAAGCTTCTCTACAGCAAAGGAAATAAACAGCAGAGTAAATACATGACCTACCGAACTGGGGAAAATATTTGCAAACTATACATCTCATAAAGGCTAATATCCAGAATCTACAAAGAATTCAAACAAATCAGCAAGAAAAAACCAAAGAAGCCCATTAAAAAATGGGCAAAAGACATGAACAGAAGTTGTTCAAAAGAAGCTAGACAAACAAGTGCAATGAACACTATTCAGGTGATGGGCACATTCATAGCCCTGACTCAAGTCATGTAACAAAAACATTTGTACCTCCTTAATATTCTGAAATAAAGAAAAGAAGATAGACAAATGACCAACAAACATGAAAAAAATGCTCAACATCACTAATCATCAGGGAAATGCAGATTAAAACCACAATAAGATACCACCTTACCCTTGTCAGAACGGCCATTATAAAGTCAAAAAACAATAGATGCTGGCATAGATGCAGAGAGAAAGGAATGCTTATACACTGTTGGTGGGACTGCAAATTAGTACAACGTCTATGGAAAACAGAATGGAAATTCCTCAAAGAAATCAATGTAGACTTACCATTTGATCCAGCAATCCCACTACTGGGTGTCTACCCAAAGGAAAAGACATTATTTTATGAAAAAGACACCTTCACTCGAATGTTTATCACACCACAATTCACAATTGCAAAGATGTGGAATCAACCTAAGTGCCCACAAATTCACGAATGGATAAAGAAAATGGGGAATATATATATCATGAAGTACTACTCAGCCAGAAAACGGAATGAAACAATGTCTTTTGCAGCAACTTGGGTGGAACTGGAGACCATTATCCTAAGTGAAGTATCTCAGGAATGGAAAAACAAACACCACATGTACTCTAATAAGTGGGAGCTAAATGATAGGTACACACGGGCACAAAGAGATGTAAAGGACAACAGAAACCAAAAAGGGGGGTGGGGAGGCAGGAATTGAAGGAGTAAAAACTTACCTATTGGGTACAATGAACACTAAAAGCCCTGACTTTAGCATTATACAAAGTATCAATGTTACAAAAACTTTTGTACCCCTCTAATATTTTGAAATAAAAAAATAATAAAATAAAAATTTTTAAAAAAGAATCATCCAGGCATAATTCAGGTTTATCTAAGAGCCTGGCCTTCTGGCTTTGATTTTATCATTGAATTGTGACTAGAAAATTACAAACCACCCCCAAGATTCCACACAGTTGACAAAGTAAAATGTCATTTTAAAATTAAAATTAAAAATTCCCTTAAAAAATATGAAAAAGTTTCTGCACAGAAAGGATGCAATCAACAGAGTGAAGAGATAAGCTACAAAATGAGAGAAAATATTTGCATACTATGCATCTGACAATGGATTAAGCTAGAACATATGAGGAATTTAACTCAGTAGCAAAAAAATAAATGATCCAATTAAAAATGGGCAAAAGATCTGAGTAGACATTTCTCAAAAAAAGACATACAGATGGCCAACAGGTATGCGAAAAAATGCTCAAAATCACTAAATATCAGGGAAGTGCAAATCAAAACCACAATGATATATAATCTTATCCTATTTAGAATAGATATTATTAAAAAGACAAAAAATAACAAATGCTGGTGAGGATGTGGAGAAAGGGAAATTCTTATATATTGTTTTTGTGAATGTAAATTAGTATAGCCACTATGGAAAATAGTATGGAGCTTCCTCAAAAATTAAAAATAGAACTACCATACGCTCCAGCAGTCCTACTACTGGGTATATCTCCAAAGGAAATGAAATCATATGTCGAAGAGATATCTGCACACCCATGTTTATTGCAGCACTATTTGCAATAGCCAAGATAAGGAATCAACTTAAGTGCCCATCAATGGATGAATGGATAAATAAAATATGGTATATTTACACAATGGACTACTATTCTGCCTGTCATTGGCAACATGGATGAACCTGGAGGACTTTATGATAAATGAAATAAGCCAGGCACAGAAAGACAAATAGTGCATGATTCTCACTCATATGTAGAATCTAAAAAAGTTGATCTCATGGAAGTAAAGAGTAGAATAGTGGTTACCAGAGGCTGAAAAGGGTGGGTGGAGGGCAGGGGGATAGGGAGAGGTTGGTCAATAGATAAAAAGTTCCAGTTAGACAGGAGGAATAAGTTCTAGTGTTCCATTGTACGGTAGAGTAAATATAGTTAAAGGTAATATCTTGTATGTCTCAAAAATAGCTAGAAGAGAGGATTTTGAATGTTCTCACAACAAAGAAATGATAAATGTCTGAAGTGATAGATATGCTAACTACCCTAATTTGATCATTACACATTGTATATGTGTGTCAAAACATCACACTGTATCCCATAAATATGTACAAATATGTATCAATTAATTTTTTTAAAAGAAAAAGAAAAAACAGAGGGGGGAAAATCTCTAAAACTATAAAACTTCTAGAAGAAAACTGAGTTTTCTTCTAGAAATATTTCTAGAGGAAATATTTGTGACCTTGGACAAAGATTTCTTAGATCAGATATTAGAAGCATGACCCATGAAAGTACAAATTGGTAAATTAAATATCATCAAAATTAAAAACTTTTGCTTTTCTGAAGACTTTTAACAGAATAAAAAGATTAAGCACAGACTGGAGAAAATACTTGTAAAACATATCTGAAAAATTACTCACATCCAAAATATATCTTTAAAAAAACTCTCAATAAGAAACAAACAACACAGCTTAAAAATGAACTAAAGATTTGAATAGATACTTTACCAAATAAGATATAAAGGTGGCAAATAAGCAAATTAAAATATGCTCAATATCGTTAGTTATTAAGGAAATGCAAATAAATCCACAATTAGATACAACTACATCTATCATAATGGCTAAAATTAAAAAGGCCTACCTCAATAGGGTTGGAAAAAATGTGGATAAACTGAACCTTTCATACACTGGTGGTGAGAAGGTAAAATGATACAACCACTTAGGAAAATAATATGGAAGTTTTTTAAAAAGTTAAAAGTATACCTTCCATATGATTCAACCATTCCACTCTTGGATATTTATCCAAGAAAAAAGGAAGCATATGTCCATACAAAGACTTGTTCATGAATATTCATAGCAGCCTTATTTATAAGAGCCCCAAACTGGAAATAACCTAAATGTCAGTCAACAGGCAAAGGGATTGTCTTTGTTTATTCTTTGTTGCTATAAGGGAACACCTGAGGCTGGGTTTATTTGGCTCATGGTTCTGCAGGCTATACAAGAATCATAGCACCAGCATCTGCTCAGCTTCTGATGAGAGCCTCAGGCTGTTTCCACTCATAGCAGAAGTCCCAGGGGAGCAGGCATGTGCAAAGATCACACAGTGAGAGAGGAAGCAAGAGAGGCCAGGCAGGGAGGTGCCAGGTTCTTTTTAACTACCAGCTTTCTCAGGAACTAACAGAGTGAGAACTCACCCCAATGGAGGGCATTAATCAATTTATGAGGCATCTACTCTTAATACCCAAATACTTCCCATTAGAACCCCTATCCAACACTGGGGATCAAATTTCAATATGAGATTTGGTGGGAACTAACAAACCATCTCCAAACCACAGCAGGGATAAACAAATTGGTACATCCAACATAATGGGATGCTATTCTACGGTAACAGTGAACTATTGATATACACTACAACATGGATGAATTTTCAAGTACTTTTTCTGAGTGAAAGAAGACAGTAAAAAAGGGTACATACTGTATGCCTCCATTTATATCAAGGTCAAGGAAATGCTTGAGGGGCATGGGCAGGTGGGTAGAGGCAGGTGGGGGGATTACTAGGAGGCATGAGAAACTTTTGAGGGTGATGGATAGGTTCATTATTTTGATTGTGGTGATGGCTTCATGTGTGTATACATATTTCAAAACTCATCAACTCAAATACTTTAAATGTGTCAATTATGCCTCAGTAAAGCCAAAAGAAAGAAAGAGAGAGGGAAGAAAGAAAGAAAAAAGGTACGGGGGAGAGGCAAAACAACAAGTTCTGATATATCACGTCTTACCTATTACAGTGGTAAAAAATAAAACAAAATAACCTATTTCTTAGAACAGCAACACATCTTTAAATGTACATAGAAATATAGTTCTATGGTGCTCTCATTTTAACAATGATTAGGAATATCTACTTTAAAGCATTTGAAATGTTCATTTGAAACACAAGCAATATATTGACAAGCTTGATTCATTAATGATTTGAAAGTAGGGAAGAATCGTTTGAAAGGCATCTTAGAATGTTAAATTTTATAGATACCAGAAGTGTGATCAAATATATGTTTCTAGCAAAACTAATAATACATTATACCAAGTATTAAAGGAAGAACAGAATTTATACAATTTGACACTGCTTGCCTTCCCCAATTTATCAAATGTCAAATCTCTTAGTTATTTCAAGGTCTTTTATAAAGCTGACTTCATATATAGTGGGCTATGATGTTGATCTTACATATTAGAAATTAAAAAGTGCTTTTGTGTCATTGGCATTTAATGATTCTTTAGTAAAGTCATCACTAAATTACAACTTGAAAGCTAAAGGGCTTGTGAGATTTAACAATAAGCCTAGTTTTGCACAGTGAGTGAAATACTTCATATATATTCCAGCACCAATGAATTCATACCCATATCTCAATTTTGGATGTGCCACTCCACATAACCAATGACATCACATGTTTTACATCACTCATTTGTATGTGTCTGGATTCTCAGAAATAGTTTAAGGCAAGCAAACCTGATCCTGTTCAAGCCAAGCCTCCTTGCAATAGAATTTTTATTTCCTAAACAATTTCAAATGAGATGATTTATATGCACTAGCCGTTCTGTCAGAAGATGTTAAAATGGAGCAAAGGCAACAGTTCAAATAAATTATATTACAATTCACCAACAGATTCAAAGGAATAGAGTTGAGATAAATGGGGACAACCTGGCACCTGAGAAGTAGATCTAAACAAACTGTTACCGGATTATCCCATAATGTTCCCACTATATAGTGAACACATATTCTTTGATCAATCAACATCTGGAGCTCCTCGAATCTCCCTGAATCTGGATTTCTTAATTTCTAAATTGGTACTAACAATAATAACAAGAAGAAAAGTATCAATATAATAGTGATGATGCCAGACACTACCCTCACATGCTGCTCTAAGGATTCAGAGGGAGAGTGTAACTCAATCACCTAGTTACTATGCTTGGAGCTTAGTCTATTTGTTTTACTTCAAATGATGCAGATTGAGAGCCATTTTGATGTCCAAAATTTTGTCCCAGAGGCACAGAGACTAAGAAAGCCCAGCCCTTACTTTAGGAAGGCATAGTTTACCATGGGAGTCCAAAAATTAAAGTAGATCCAGAGAACAGTGCAGAAAAGGCAAATAAAGAACTACCGTGACACAAAGGTAGAGCATGGCTAATTTTGCTTGGGTGGTCAAGAAATCTTCACAGAATTGAAAAGATTTCATCACCTCAATCTTCTCCACCAACATTAAAAATAGTTATTTAAAAGAGGCAACTGAGATCCACCTGCAATTCGGTTCCTCATGGCACATAGGATCTTTCTGCTGAGTTCTATGTTCAACTTAGAAGGGACTGTGCTGTGGAAGGAGGCAACAGTAATTGCGGCTATCCCATGACCTTGAGGTCTCTAATCCTAACTTCTTCCAACTAAATGTATTCTTTTAGAAATAGGAAAAGACAGAAACCAAAGCAGAACCAGTTCCTTCAAGCCCTGGGGCTTCCAACCTTGTCAAATATAAATTGGAAGGGGATGGATTCTGAACTCGAGGAAACTAATTGGAAGCCCCAGGCAGAAATCCTAAATGTGGTAATTGGCACCTTGTCCTTTCAGTGTGGAAGCAGCCGACAAGAGGGTTACCTCTAGGGCGCTGATTGATTAGCCCCGTTAGCAGAGATTGGTTTTCTGAGGGCTCCCATTTCTGAAACCCAAAGTTCCCAATCACACAGAGAAAAATTGTTTTCATGTGGTCCAACGAGGGATACTCTCTTTGGCAACAGAATCATAAACAGCTACATTAAATATAATGAAAATTCATTATTAGGGTTTTTTCCCCCTAGTTGGAAAAGCAAAATAAGATTAAATTATCACTAGCATCAGAAAACAAAATTTTAATTAAAACTACATTCTACTAATCTCATTTGGTTTCCCTTTGAGTTATATTTCTTCAACAGAAACCCTCTTTCCGAAAATTATTATGGATATGAGTGCTATGTTCAGTTTGTTTGGGGCCAGATTAAATGAACAACACTGAGAATAGGGATATTAACATTTTATGAACAAAAATTATTGTGCAGAAGAGGAGTTCTGTATATGTACCTCCCAAGGGAATCCATTGTTTGTAGCCGATGTTGCTGGGGTGGGATGGGAATGGTAGACCAGAACTGCGGAATCCAGACAGAAATAGTGAAATTGAAGAGCAAAGTCAGTTCCCTGGTCTACAGGGGAGAATTGAATGCTATCAATTCCAACTAGCTATTCTCCTGTACACTTGTAGGTACTTTCCTAACCATTTTCACATCCCAAACGTCTTATTTGAAGTAGACTATTTAAATAACACCATCCTCGTTCTATAGATGAAAAATAAGGCTCAGAGAGTTTAAACGACTTGGCTATCATCACATAGCTTGGGGGTGGAAAATTTAGACCTGATTCCAAGTCTTTTGATTCCTAGTTCTAGGATTATAACCACATTGCCTCTACCTTAGTGCTGAAAGGACTGTTCCAGAAATGTCTCTGGATGGAGTCTAGAGGGTCCTGAAACTGAATCAAGAGAGCTTGGGGGAAATACAGATAGCTTATTTTTTTCTTTTTTAAGGGAAATTCTCAAACTTACATAAAAGTAGAGAGCTAGTATAAAGACCTTCCAGGTACCCATCACCCAGCTTCAACACTTCTCAGCAACCCACACAGTTTCACCTGAGGCTTAGGGAGAGACCCAGTGGTGCTCAGGTAGAGGGCCCCGCTTTCCCAGGGCATGATAGAGTTCACAGAATAGGAAGACCTCAAGGGTCACAGCTAGGCATGTCATCAGCTGACCTGAAAGAGAATGAAACTAGATGTATCTGGAATAGACCATGACTTAAACCCAAGCCTAGCTAAACCAAACAATGTGTTGTACCTGATCTATACCATTCATGTCTGAATTCCAGGATTTCCTCATATATAAGCGAATACTTCATAATAGCCCTGGATGTCTACATTGTTGTAGGGCCACAGAGGGCAGTGTGGCATTTACTACAGGTCAAAATGGGGAAGGCCACACCACACCTAACTTCCCTAGTGCTCCAATAACATCCCGTAGTTACCACTCCACCCTACTTAACCTCAGTCTTCTACTTGGAAAAGAACATTCCATGTTTTATTTTAAAAATCTTTATTAGTAAAATGTAAAACTTAAACTATATCAAGAAAACTTCAATATGAATTAAAGAAGTTAGTTTCATTAACTGTAATAATTTTTTTTAAGAAAAGAATTCATACAAACTTCATTTCTTACCGACACTTCGTTATTTTGTTGTATATCTGCCTCTGAACTTCCTGACGACATGCTGAAATAGAGAATTTAGAATAGAGAATTCCATTTCAGGCATGCACGTGCGCATGCGTGTATACCCCCTTCCCCCCGCCCCGCCCCCCGCCCCGGTCTGACATCAAATACCTCTTTACACTGTAACATTTAAGATAAATTTTCAAAGTATTTCCTCCAAATGTCAATTTCTGGACATTTCAAAAGGAAACAAAAATAATGGAATGTAAACTTTTCTTGCAGAAGATAAAATAGCCTTTATAGGTTCTCTTGAGAATAAGCAGTCTGAACAGTACAATCTGTTCTGAAAACCTGCAAAATCTCTTATTTCAACTAAAAAAAAAAAAAATGAGGGAGGAAGCAGACTTAGGGAATTCTTTGTCTCATACACTTTGCGCTCCCTCCCCTCCTGGATCAGTTCCGTTCCCCTTAGCTTACAAATACATTCTTTATCACATCTTGAATGCTCTCACCCCTTTAGTTTCTGCTTGATTACGCTGACTCCTTTTGCCGTAAAGGTTATAGTAAAACTACATTCTCGCTGTCTCCAATTCCTTTCCTCCTATTTTTTTTGCTAAAGCCACTACAGTCAGATTTCCACTAGTACCACTCCACAGAAACTGCACTTGTCAAATTCACCAAAGATCTCCACGATACTATACCCAGTGGTCATTTGTCACTACTCATCTTTCTTAACAGCTTTTGACAGTGACTCATCACTGCCTCTTTGAATTTGTTTCTCCACTCAGCCCCCAGGACACCCCATGGTTCCAGAATACTTTCTCCTCATCCATCCACGTGGCGTATTCATCCTTCCTTCTTGTCTTGGCTCAAATATCACCACCGCAGTGAGACCTACCATATGCATGTCATTTAAAATTAAACCCCTCACCTCATCACCATACTTAGTTTTTCCCTGGAGTACATACCACTTTCTAGCATATAATATAATTTGCTTATTTATTATATTTTTGTGTGTTCTCTCAACTAAAAATGTAAACTCTTTGAAGAGAGAGAACTTTTTTATGTCATTTCTGTTATTCCATCCTCAGCATCTGGAAGAGGGATGGGATGGTCAAGAAATATTCATTGAATGAATAAATGAATGATTTAATAAACATCATAGATGTAAGAGATTCCACTCTATTGTTGCTAAACAATAAGCCTTACTTTTAAATCCTGAGGTACTATCTCCCTAATGAATATATTGTTTTCATATTTCTGTGCATGTGTCTCACTTGTACTCACTTTTCAAAAAATTTAGAACCATTTAAAAATGTTCACCAAGTAATCAGTGACTACTGAACAAAATTAATTAAATTCTCACTTTGTGGAAGGAGACGCTGGGGTTCTGAGAGAGATAATTACTCTTCTCACATCATAACTGAATCAGCAAAAACCTGTATTTTGATGCTTTTTACTTGGCAGTACCTCTTTGTCGTGAAATGGAAAATAAGCTTTTGGTCCCACTGTTGCTGGTCAAACCAACAAATGGCTTTGAAGGACCTTAATAAACTGAGCCCTCTTACCTTCCGAAGAACTAATTTTATCTTTTGTCAGTTCAGTGTGCTACACAAAACTGATACTGTCACTAAACTGTACTAACAGTTCTAGAGAATGTCTTTATCCTTTTCTTAAGTTGTTTCCTGTGACTAGAACACTCATGCTCTCTTCTTTGATTGTTGAAATCTTACCATTTCTTCACACCATAGCTCAAATGTTACCTCCTCCTGAAGCCCCTCTAACCCTACTAGTCAGAAGTATTTCTTGACTCTATATTCTCCAAGCAGTTTTTGGACCTCTGTCTCTTATAGCCCTTCTTACATTTCACAACATATATAATTATTTGTCTACCTGTGTTTTTGCATTTCTCAGGGACACCTCATAGATGCTTTCTTTATTTTTAATTCATCTAAAGCCATGCCAAGCAAAAAATTAATATTTGGTCACTGAATGAAGCCAAACAAAATAAAACATGGTGAGTACCATGCCCTTATGTGCATATTCAGACATGCTGCAAATGCACCACAGAAAGAACTATTTGAAACCACCTTCTTTTAATAAGCTGAAACAAAACTACTGATTTAAAAATGAGGGAGCTTTGGCTGCCTGACAATAATATCTAAATGTCATGAGTCACGGCCTCAGAGTAACCATAGTAACTCAGCATACACAGTAGAAGTCATGTTGTACAATAATTAAGAAAAAAAAAAAAAGCTTTAGAAAGCCTATTACCCTCGAGATAAAACAAATTATAATTAACAAATGTATTTCTGAAGCTTGTTTTTATTGCAGTGTTTTCTTACTTCAAGGTTCATGAGGAAAGGGGAAAAACTTTAAATTTCTATTGGCAAGGAGTAATAATATGACATAAAAGCCCTATAGTAGTCTTTTTCTCAGTACTTTACAAGAACATAATAATATCCTTTCTTTAAATGAAATATCTTTCTTTTTACTTTCTAAACATTTTATTCCATGCTTTTATGTAGAATTGGAGTAGTAATTAGTCACCAATTAGTCCATGGGAATAAATGATCTTAATAAAATTCGTATAACTATTGAGCACCAATAGGAGAGGATTTCCTGGGAAAATGCTTTTTTGTTCCTTAGGTTAATTGTGTCCAGGGCCTAACCCTCTCTTGCTTAGACAACTTAGGAACAAGTTCCCATTCAGTTTGTGTAAACTGTGCAGAATGTCTGCCTCAAGGGCCTGAGAAGAGAGGAAGGGTAGGCAAGGGGAAAAGGGCTGCCAACAGCACATGGGACCAGAGGTCAGTAAGAATAGTGTGGTTCTCCTGCCTCCTGCCTCAAAAGCCCTGCTCTCTACACAGGACACTCAGCTCCACACACCAGGAGGACAAAAATGCTAATGACAATTTACAGTGAAAGCAAAGTCCTGCTTTTCAGTTGGGTTTTCTGCTGGTTGTATATTGGACTATTTATTTCAAAGTCGTTAATTGCAGGGCATTTTCCCTCCATTTGGTGAACCTTATGTTCACCTCTGCAACTGTCTACCTATTAACATATCATCTCTTTAGGTGCTTTGTTAAGGAAAATTAAAAGAAAATGAGTGTTTGCTAAATTTCCTTTGCTTTAACAAAAAAAACCTTCCTTCCTCTCAAAGATTGTCCATCTGTTGAGGGTCACGGATCCCTTTGCACATAGAAACAACATTTTACATAAAATCTTGGGAAATTTGTGAATTTTCTTTATCATCCATGGACCACAGACCCAAGGTGAAAAGCAAATAAAAACAAGTCTCACACATTCACATAAGGAAAATATGTTTTAAAACTTAACACACAACCAGGATTGCATGTGAACACCCCACACAGGATACTGGCCTCCAGGATATAGCTCCTTCTACAGAGAAGGTGCGGTCACCTCTCACTCAGGATTTAAAAGAAAATTCTAAATAGAAGATCTTTCCACATTTGAAGAAGAAATGAGTATTGTGTCCACATATAAAACTTTCAGTAATTAATTGTAGATCAATTGTAGAGATGAACTGTACTTCTGTATTTGCAGCCACGGTTGGTTTGGGTTTTTATTTGGGGAACATGGAGAGAAGGAGTGACCCAGCTTTGTGTGCGTATGTCTTGGCAAGAGTGGTGAAGGTGACATTTCATCTTGGTGGTTAGGAAACAGGGCTGGCTCAGCATCCCCGCCCACTTCCCACTCTAGCAAAATGGTTGAGGTGGGTGAGTATGTGATTTTGAGAACAGCAAGGATGCTGAAGGATGTTTTATTCATTCCACAAATAGTTATTGAACCCCTACTGCATGTCAGGCCTTGCCCTAAGATCTAGGAAGACAACAGTTTTCAAAGAAAGGGGTCATTCTCCAGGAAAGGATGAAAAGTCTGTCTGTTGTTATTCCCCAGACTTTAAAGAAAGGGTTTTGTTTTGTTTTGTTTTGTTTTCTGAGAGAAGCCTACTTTATCCAGAAATTCCCATGAAGTATTTTGGGACAAGAGGAGTGGGAATTTACCTGCTTTTCTCTGGGGTTTCAGACTCGGGGGCCACAGATTCCTTGCTATAACATTCTCCCATCTCAAGCCAGGCCCACTAGGATCCCCTGTCCCTGGGACAGACACCAGCTTTCCCCGTTCATTAGGGTTTTAGAATCCCTGCCAGGGCTCTGCTGTCCCTTGTTGCTAGGCAACCACAATGGCTATGGAAAAGACAGTTAACTTCCCAAAGAAAAAAATCTGAGTTACAAAGCCACGGTAACCCCTCAAAACATCTCACAAAATCAGATCCAGGCATGAGAACAGATGAAGAATCACCACATAGTCATCATTTCTGGAAAACCCATTCAAAGTGAAACAGAAGCAGAGGTTTGTTGCTCAAACAAGGGCATGTTTACATCCAGAACCAGTGCTAAGGAAACAGCCACACTGCTGTCTGAGAGGGGTGCACAGCGAGAAATGGACTGGTTTATAGGGAAGCAGTAGTTTCTCCATAGACCGAGCCCTCATTGTGATGATCTGCTTTCCCTAGGACCCACAGGCCCCAGAGAGAAGACCCAGCTGGCCACGTTCTAAGTGAAGCTTCCTTCCTGACACAGGGTTTCAGGGGGGATGCGTTGTGCCTGATGAGTTGGTATTCTGCTCACTGTCACAACTCATCTGCAGCCACTGCTCCTTCTTTCCTAGTGATTGTCTGAAGTTACCAGCCACTTTCTTCCAGCCAGTTGCTATATCTCTCCCTGGATGCATTTTGGACCCAGATGGGCTCTGGCAGGAAGTACATGTTTGAGCTCTGCAGTCTACAGATCAGAAGCACTTCTGGGTTTTGATTTGTAAGTCCTAGACTCATCCAACCTAATCACACAGCCCATCCCAAAATCAATTAGTTTGCTATGACAGCAAACTTTCTAATCACAGAATTTGTTTGTAGAGTTGGAGCACATAGAGCAAATAACTGCAATAGTAGTAGGAATGAATAGTTGGAACTTGCCAATTAATGAGTGTAATTAGCATCTATCTCACCAATAAAATTTTAAGTGCCCCATCACCTTGGTAAAACAATACTTTGAGTAAAGGTAAGAACTATTGAGCAGTTGGTGTTCTGAGTAGAAAAGTCTACACTAACTGAGTAGATATACAGAGGCAAGGATTGGGCTATTGGCATTGCATCTAGTCAGAAGCCTGTTCAGGATTAGAAAATCATCTTACCTCTCTATGCTTTGGTTTTCTTATTTTTAAAAGAACCACTTGAACTATTTCTGTTATCCCTTCCAGCTCTAACTTTGTTCTGTTTCTTTAGTCCATCTTATTAAAAAACCCACTGAGTGGATTATATTTTAGTGCATTTTAGAGGAGAGTGCAGATGTTCACCATGTAGTTGGTTCATAATATTTTATAAAGGGAAGGTCATCTCAATAATGGCTGGTGAAAAGCACTGTAGGCACTAATTATTTATAATGGTTATTAATCTTATCGTACATCTCGCTGATCAAAAAGAAAGGTACAGAGATATGGCTGGTACAAAAACAGACTTTCCAAAAGTCCTTGAAAAACAAAGTGACTTTTCCATTCTCGTTCCTCCTTAAAGGAGTTCTGCCTGGGAAGGATTTCAGAAGGTGGTGATGAAGAAATTAGCAGTTACATTAAAGATATATTGGCCAACAGAGTTCTAGACTGAACAGGCTAACTAATGAAATTAATGGTATTGTCTTTTATGATTGAGTTAAGGAAAAGTACTTATGAATGAAAGTCATTCAAATGATCTTATTTTAAAAAGTTAGTGAATTTTAAGAAAAACTACAATCTTCCCCTATTAGCCTAAAGGAAATAAAGGCTCTTATAACAAAACTTGTAGAAATATATGTAAATCGTTGGCACTTACACCATTAGCATTATTTTAAATTGAAAAAATGCTGTAAGCTTATTGGGGCTCTTGTAGACTATTACATACAATTTGAAAACTTACATTGTAGGCGGTCAAAAACGTATCTTTTCTTAGAATCAGAAATCACAAATGTGCACAGAACAAGGAGGAATCTTAAGGAGTATGCTTATTTTATACGTTCTGCACTGATCATTATCAAGATGCCTCATCAAACTTAGATGAGTAAATTTCAATAGGACCAGAAAGGAGGGTGGAAGGAAAAACATAGCAATGAGAAAAGAGCAAGACAGAACAGATAATAGATTTACAATGAAGTGATGTGTCTGAGAGAGGAGAGAAAGCTGCAGTGGAGATCTTTAGAGTCTGTGCTCGGGAAACAGCCCTTTTTTTTCATCTGTCCACTCACTCTTCCTTTTGTTTATTTATTCATTTTTTCACCAGATATTTATTGAAAACCCACCGTGTGCTAGGCATGAACGAAATGGATACTGCCCCTGTGCTCATGGAGCTGGTCGTTCTATCAGGGTTATCATTCCAGAGCCATTAATGTCCTACTGGAAAAATAAATAAATAAATGAAGCAGGTCTTGGATTTCCAAAATACTCTTCTAACTTAACAGATCCCAAGCACTGAAAAGAATAAGTAAATAAATTCAAACAGGAGCACCTCGTAGGTGTTCCTCCTGTGAAGGTGCAATCTTACGAAGAAAAACGACCGCCTTTCACAGAGTTGACCTAGGGAAGTTCACTATGTTCTCATTGTGAGGAACACAAGGTGAGCGTGCCCATGCCTTGGAGTCTGGGTGAGTGTGTTTATGCTCGGGGAGGACAAGAGGAGAGGGTGAAGGTGACAGAGAGACCAAAGTAACAGCATACAAACAAGTGCAAATCAGGCCACGAACCACAACAACCAAAACATCTTCCAACTGATTGCAAAGGCTTTCCTTCTGTTTCTCTTAAGAAAGAGCTAGCTCACTTGTTATTGTTTTTTTTGATCTCTTGCCTGTGTTGCTGATTGCTTGATACAGTGGGTCTAATTATCTCCAGTTCCAGCCTGTTTTAATGGAGAGGGATGCTTATCTGCATAAGCGGAGAGACTTGTCTGCCCCCTTGGTCCTAAAGTCTTCACTCAGGAAACATAGGAATGAAACTGACAGCTGTTAACTGATGAGCAGGAATGTAAACTTTTCATTTATGGCTTGCTTGTGGTAGGAAAGAAACGTTCCTGCTCCCTCCTTACTATTCTTTACTGCAGTGAGCATTTGTCACTTGAAAATCCCTAGTGGTATTTGATTTCCCTGTGAGAATTCCCTCTCTCTCCTTGTATATGGCTTTGGAGGGACAGCAAATTCAGGTACCTGGCCCTTGCCACATAACCTAAGGGGAAGCAGACCCAGTCCAGAAAAAGAACTACACAGCATTGAACTTGGCTTTTCAGCAATTGGATCCTGGGTCTTCGAATCTCAAACAGGTATTATAAGAAGGAAAGATACAGTTGAAGTCCTAGTCATCTGTTTATTTATTTATCCCACAATTATTTATTGACGTTATGCTATGTAGCAGCACTTTTCTGGATGCTGGCATTACAGTGGTAATCAAGACAGCTGCTCCCATGAATTTTATACTTTAGTTGGTAGAACCAATCAAAGAAATACAGAAGATAATTACAGACAGGGACAAGTACTATAGAGAAAATAAAAGAATGTAGTAAGACTAGGACCAAGAGGTAACACAGAACTGAGACATGAAGGATGAGAAGGAACCAGCCCTGGGACACTTGCAGGGTAGGATGTTCCAGCCAGTGGTGCAGTCCCATACCATAGAAACATGTTTAAGCAGCACCATTAAAAGACAGACAAACTTCTATTGACCTTATGTGTTTCTGTGCTCCCCTTCATAGAAAAAAACCTTCAAATGAGTAGCTTATTTTTCTATTCTTTCCCCAATCTTCTCCAAGCAAACATTCACAGACTCCACTGAAATGGCTTTCACGCTGGTCACCACCAACCTCCATCTTGTCCTTAAACAGCCACATTCTGGCCCACCTTCTCCTGTTACAAGTCCTACATTTAGTCTCTGGAGTAGCCGTGGTTTCTGCCCATTCTCAACCTTCTGCTGATTCCATGAGCCCCCATATGCTGCCAATTATTTCCCTTTTTCTCTTCTGAGGCAGACCCGGTAAAAGCCTAATTCATGCACTTACATTTTTCATATTATTGTTGATTTTTACATAGGAAATAATTGTTTAACTTAGAGCACTATCCACACTCATTCTTTTGCTTAAATTCACTGTTTTCCTTAAAATGTTACTACTGTATTGGTGAGTACATATTTGTGTTTCTCCTAAGGTTAATTTTCTTTTATAGTACTCACTTCTTTAGAGTAAATCATTCATTCATTTGAAAATATTTATTATTATCTATGTGCCTAACACAATTTGAGATATTGGGGATAGGCATGGTTCAAAACAGTCACGGTTCCAAGACATATTTGTTAGCCTGGTACACTTACCAGAAATATCTCTTTTGGGTTGTTTCTGCTGTTAATATGTTTTTAAATATTTTTCATGTCTTTTCTAATGCTTTGCTACCCTAGGGTCTATGTCTTTTATGTCCCTAATTATGTCTCTAACAAAATTTCTTAGAGACTCATTAGCTGTAAAATTAAATATAATTTTTCTACACATTAGATTTTTATTTCTTTAATCATTTTCATATACTTTTAATAAAGAATCTAATCTCAAATAAGTAGAAACAAACAAGTGATAGTAGGGAATCCTAAGAAGCCCTTTCTCAGAAGTCCTCTTCTTCCCCACTAGGACTTTGTCATGGCTCACAGTCAAGTGGATGAAGATGTTTGGATGGCTGCTGTGCTTGAAGGATACTTTCAGTTACAAGTAACAGAAAAGGCAACTCACAGTAGTTAACTCATAAGGGAATTTTCTGGCTCATGTGACCAGAAGGTCCAGAAGTTAAAGGTGCTTCGAGGTTAATCAGTGGTGTTATCAGGGCACAGTAACATTCCATCTCCCCATTCTTCCATAAACAATGTGGCTTCTTCTGGAGGCTGGTTTTCCTCGTGGGCATGGAGTGGCTGCCAGCAGTAACTGGGGCTACAGGTGACTTTGTTCATGGCTGGAGATAGAAAAAGAGGATTGCCTTCCATAACCTTAGAACAGAAGTTCTTTGTTTGGTTCTGAGTAATCCAAAATAACTAATCACTATGACTAAGGAAATGTTGATTGGGTTCAGTCTGAAATATATACCCACCCCAAACCAATCGCCATGGCAATGGGAAAGGATCCATCAGAACTCGCCCTTAGAACCACCTGTGGGATCAATCCCACTTAGATTCCAGGTGTACTACATAGTGGGGGAGGGTGAATTATTTTTAGAGGGTAGAAGGCTCTAATGCTGTGCCGTGTAGGTATACATTTGCATGTAATTTGTATATAATTCACATATATTTCTTCTTTGATTATTTAATCATTGAAATAACATATCTTATTATTATTATAGGGTTTTGCCATTTTTGTGATTTACATAATTTTTTCATATTATCTAGACTAGAAAAATACTAAGTAAGATTAATTTGCTATTACAACCATTACTGAATTTCTATTCTTTCTTAATGAAGTATCATACCAGTAAGGAAAACAAAAAGTTAAAGAAAGTGTCAGGGAACTCTTAAAATTTTGATTTGAAAAATAATTTGAGGATCACTCTTAGACAAAAGTATAAACTTAATAAACAGTAATTAAGTAGTTGTTTATATATAATTTATTTTAAGGACTTAATATTTATATTACAATACTTTGTGCTCATTTATCTCATTACTACTCACAAAATTACCAGTCATGTTGTAGTTGTAGCTTAGGAAACATTTTGAAATTTGTATGTCTACTGATGTGTTTAACTTAGAAAATATATCCTTAGTAATCTCTCTATTCCCCCAAATGATGAATCTTTATATTTACTTTGATAAAACCAGCAACAAAATATCTTGATTCAGTTCCAAAATATTGAAACCTTCTTTTCAATGTAATTCATTTCATTGATTATTCTTTTATTTTATCAGCCATTCACTGAAACCTCATTAATACTCTTTGCCAGGCACTCTACTAAGCACTGAATGTAGGTGTATGTGTGTATGTTTGTGTGCATGCATGTGTGTCTTGCTTGCACAAATGGACAAGGAATTTGAGAGGTTTCTGCAACCCTTCCTGAAGCACATAGAATGAGGAAAGAAAAGTCAGAAGATTCAGAATTGGGGTAAAGACAAGGGAGAACAGGGATGTCATAAAGGTACACATATTTCCCTTACAAAAGTACTAACACCAGGCCACTGAGTGGCAGGAAAGAGTTCTCCACTCTGAACACCAGAGTCTGAACATGGCTGATGACAAGTCGCATCTTTAACCTGGAGGTCACATCATCATCATCCTTCACCAAAAGACAACACTTTGGGACTCAATGTAAACGTGAGTTGAAAGTAAATGACAAACAGGAAAGACAGTCAGTGCCATCTATCCTTATTCAATGTGGGGAACATTTCACCATTCTAGAAGGGTTAGTCATCATGAGCGCTCAGTGCAGTTAGTGCCACACAATGTGGGGACACAATTCCTCTCAGAGCCTGCCCATTTCAGCACCCGACAGTATTTGCCTCATAGATAACATATGAAAACTATTCAAAAATAAGATCATCTTATACAACTAAAAAGTTATTGAGGGATGTTCTATTTGTAGTTTTAATTTTGAGAAGGAAATAAATTATTAACTGCAATCTAAACAAAAAAGAATGTGATGTCAGAGAGGTTTAATGTGTGGCATTAAAAATATTTTTTTAATAGACCAACTCAAAGAGGCAAACAGTTTTGTCAACAGTTCTTGGTGTTGATTAGGAACATCCAACCTATATCACACGGGAAAAAATGTTTGAAACCTACCTGATACATTTTAACCAGTGAAGCATTGCTTGTCCTTGTAAGATGTTGATTATTTTATTATTTTATGAGATTTGTGAAATGCTTGCTGAATCTAAGAGCAACTTAGTTAGTGTAAAATCCCAGAAACTGGTAAGACAGAAGTACCCACCTACTTTCAATATACCACACTTGTCATTTGTCATTTACAAAGGATTATTTTGGCCATCCTGACTAGCATTAGCAAAAGAAGTTACATGAACAACAAATCCCAAGATTGGGTAGAAATTACAGATAAAGGAAAGAAAATAATTCAAGAGAATGAAAAAGGAAAAGCATGATTTAGTGCCCTAAGAAATGTCTTTCTTAATTTTTAGTCACAATTAATATACTACTGTTTGCTTTCATCTAAATGTTCTGGTAAAAACACAAAAGTGTCTGAATTAATTTTAAAATTTTAGTTGTGAAATAGTTTTTGGTGAACTATACTAGAAGTATAAAGATTACAAATTTAAAATTTTAAAGAAATGGCAGTTACGTTGCTATGCCCCCTGCTTCAGAAGCATGTTGTTTATTTGATAAAAATCCTATATACATTATTATAAGCATTTTCTATTTGTAATTTGTCAGATGACTGCCCAGCCTTCCAGGAACCATCTTTCATTCTGTGCTGCCAGAAACAGACAATAAACAAATATTTAGCAATAAAATATCTTCCTTGCTAAGAAAAATATAGACAATACCAAGACAGCTTTGACAAGAGAAAACCATTCTTTACGTAGGAGGCATCAGCTATCCCTTTAATCAAGAGACAGTTGGACAAAAGGGAGGCTTTCTGAGGCTGCTCCAAGAACAAATGCATCCTCGTGATAGAAGGGTTCCCAAAATAAGCTGCCATCTTTGGCTTCTCTCTGTGGGTATATTGAATTTCCTGAGTGATCCTGCTGTCATTTTACACATCGCAGATGCACCAGGTCAGCAATCAAACAAAACTGCCAGAGCAGCTTGTTTCTCACTCCTGCTATGGGAACTGATTTTATTTGCCTCTTGATTCACCAAATGACATTAAAACAAACAAGTAAACAAACATAAATCCCACATTAAGGTATCATAGATAATGGCTTGTCAAAATCCCATAGTTTAAGGAAAAAAATGAAGCAACCAACCAGGCTCCATTAGTTGAATTTTGGAGACACAAAGGAGATCAAAATCACATATGAGATGGTAACCTGGATTATCCTCGGTTGATAACTTCTACTTAAAGTAAATTATTGCCCTGGTTAATTTACAACTTCAGAAATGAAATTTTAAACATTGTAAACTATGTTTCCCCAAGACTTTATATCTTTTGAAACTAACCTTTAAACATATATTCAGAAGGTCATTGTGATTTATTCTTATTAGCAGAAGTACCAAATTTTGCTGGCAGAGAAGTCTTTAGAGTCTGTTAACAATTTCTTATTTTTAAATACTGAAACTATGTTACATTAACTTTAATACAATATCAAGTGCAAGAGTGAAGCTAAGTATTTAGTGGTAAACTTACCACCTTACTGATTCACTTTAGCATTCAAATTCCTACTTACTCCCATTAGATCCTGACATGCTGGGAAAATGAGTACCTTATAGAAATTTCTAGGCCGGGCACAGTAGCTCACACCTATAATCCCAGCACTTCCGGAGGCTGAGGTGGGAGGATTGCTTGAGCCCAGGAGTTTGAGACCAGCCTGGGCAACATAGTGAGACTCTATCTCTACAAAAAATTTTAAAAATTAGCCAAGAGTGGTGGCGCATGCCTATAGTATCAGCTATTTGGGATGCTCAGGCAGTAGGAGTGTGAGACTGGGAGTTCGAGGTTGCAGTGAGCTATGATCACACCACTGTACTCCAGTCTGGTTGACAGAGTGAGACCCTGCCTCTAAAAGAAAGGAAGGAAGGAAGGAAAGAATGAATTTCTAAAAGATGTTTATTGAAAATATAGAGTTTAAAAAGAACTGTTCTGGAAAAAATATCATGTTTGCTGGTTCTATGGTATAGAAAAAGCATAAAATAGAAGTGATTAATCAGATTGTGTACTATTTCCACCTAATACTAATATTAATGGTACTCCAGTGACTGTTCACTGGATACAAAACTACTAGGTATAGCATAGTCAATAAGCCTAGGTTAAAAATAATTTTATTAGCAAACATTGTGACATATAACTACTTTTCAGATGGCATTAAACATCAAATTCTCTGTAAGGTAATTCATTAAAAGTCACTATATGTGAATTTGAATTTATACAACAGATAAATGAAAAGTTGGGTTATTTGCAATATTAAATGTTTATTCATTTCATTAAAAATTTCTCAGCATTTTTAGAAGAGGTCCATGTGCCCCTTTAATTATACACAAAATTTGATGCATGTAAAGATTTGTGCATTTGTGCTGAAAACAGATACATAGCTTTCATCAGATTTTCCAAAGAGTATATTTCAATAAAGTTTAAAAATTATTCCATTAAAAGAATACGCTTCTTTAGTGTAATACCCTCCCTCATTATCAAATATAATTTGATTTACAAAGTATTTATTTAATTTATCAGGAAAACATCTGTTTCACAAAAGAAAGTATAAGAAAAATGATACTATAAAAGGAGAAATATGTATGTGTGTTGAATATGAGGATGAATGGACTTAGAACTTTAGGAATATCATTAAAATATATTACTACATCTCCATTTTCATACATAATTTAAGAGTACATGGAAGATAGCAATATATGCACAGCTCCTTTTATTGAGCTCTGATGAACCGGGAGACTTAGTGTTCTATTTATATTATTCCATTGAACTCTTGCACCTTTGGTGACAATTGTTATGATTATTGTTCCTTTCCATATGAAGGAACTGAGACTTATAGAAGTTAAATAATTTTCCCACAATTTCACAGCTAGTAACCAGAGGAACTGAGATTCAAGTGTGTATCTTTTTGAAACTAAAATCTGTACTCTTCATCACTATGCTATAATCCATTTCCTATACCCCACCATCACTCAAAATAGTATGTTGACTTTCACAGGTCATGAAGCAGAGTTACTCAAGTTCATCCACTGAGTATTTCAAAGAGGCCTAAGGATCACAATATATCCTTCCAGGAACTGGAGAAGGGGCTATGACTCCCCCTCCCTTCCACCCCATGCCTCACATCTTTTCTACTCAAACTTCACCTTTTTTGTTTTTTTGCATTCACTTTCTGTTGAATGCAAAAAACATGGCAGCTGAATTCAATAATATTTAATAACATTCAAAGGTTGGCTTCCCTTAAAACTCATGTTACCAAAAAGGGTTGTCATTTATGTAACAAGGCTGGCCAGACTTATTTTTTGTGTCTGGTAGAATTAAAGAAAATGTATTTTTAGAAGAAAATATTTTAGTTGAAATTCTTTTAATTTTTAAAATTTATATAATGAACTTCAAAGTCTTTTTAAAAATTTTTTTTCATGTCAATTGAAAAACTTTCCAGGGATCTCCTGTGCAGGCATATCTTTGGATTTATTCTAAAGGAATGGAATGAAGATTTGAATCCTTCATGCTGCTTATGCATGGCAGAGTTACATTTTTGTCACAGCATCTGCGTTTGGACAACTAAGTCATGCTGCCACTCTTGGAATGTTCTGGAATTTACACACACATGAAGCAATAAAAATCACAAGGGTAATATGTAAAACAACACATTTCACACTTTTTATTTTAATGGATTTCAAAACAACCTGCTGAGATGGTTACTAATGAGGAAACTGGGGTTAAAAGAGATTTAATGACTTGCTCACATAGGTAGCAGTACCGAGTGGAATGCAAGTATTCTGATTCCAAACTATGTCCTTTCTCTCTGTCATACTGTCTGGCATATCTGGTCATTCTGAAAGTCACCAAATGGAGAAGGTAGAGGTGAAAGCCTCAGTTATCTGTTCTTAAATATTAATCACTCCTCAAGGAAAATCCTGGAAGTCAGTTCTCTTATGTTATCACCTATTACTTAAGTCCTCTGTGAATAAAGACTGGAGCTGCTCTAAGTGATTCAGTCCCCATCTTCTTACTGAGATTCAGATTCTGGCAAAGTTTGCATGGAAACAGTTTTTACCTTTTTACTTCTGGAAATGGACTAATCTCTCAACTCCTCTGTGGGAGACATTGTTAAGTTTTACTTTTTTTAATCACTAAGACTGGGAATTCTCTTAGTCTTTAGCATGGATTTTTTTTTTTTTACTTCTCTCAACTAATCAAAATAAGGGATAAACGTTCATAATAGGAAGAAGAATATGACTTTGGGCAGGAGGGGAAGCAACTACTCTCTTTTGAACGGATGTGTAGTGGTCACTCAAAAGTGACTTGACCAGGGTACAATTGTGAACAAGGTGATCTACTTCCTCTACTCCGTCCATCTACTCACTCTGCTCCCCTCCAGCCCACTTCAGTCTACCCCTACCTCTTCAAATTTCTGTGTTGTATCCTTCTTTGTATGAGAAGAAAATACAGTAGTTGGTAGGAAAAACCATGAGCCTGTTTTGTTCACTACTGAATCATCGTTTTATGAAAACATGGTACCTTACTCTTAGTGAATGTATGAATAAAATCCCAATAAGGTGTTATTAAATTTTACCTCTAACTCCCAGAATAACAGACATTTAAATGGGACCTCCCCTTTCTAAAGGAGTCTCTTGTGATATTTAACATGGTGAAGAGAGGAGTCAAGGAGAAAAGAAGGTGTAGGTATGTAGGAAAGTAAGAGAGGCTTTCTCTTTCCTCCTTAAATTACAACTTGTAGACCCCTGACCATGCCTCATAAGCAGAGGGCCAAATGAGACATTCATGGATATATCCCTTATGTTAGTAAAATGGCTTAAATCTTTAAATATTTTCACCCACATTAACACAGAAATACTGAGAGACAAGTATTGTTATTCTAGAGGAGAAGACAGAGGTGCCCTCAAATCCTCTCGAGGCAAAGTGTGGGGGGGTCTATTAAATACCCATCCCGTCCCAAGATACATTTCCCAGGGGAATTATGCATACCAGAGTCAAAAAGTAAGATATTTATCCTTTATTTTTAACAGGATATAGGCGAATATGGACACATAGTAAGAAGATTCTCAGATCTATATGAATACAAGTACATGCAAATAAATTGTTATAAAATTTCCAATCTTTGTTTTGAAACCAAAATGTAGAAGATTCCTGAAGAATCCCAGTGCTAGTTGAACAGTAAAATGTTGAGTGGGTATAAAATAAGTCGTTTAACAAAATCAAGACCCAAATTCATCAGGCAATTGATAAGGCAAAGGAAATCTCATCATAGAAGATGCTAAGTAAATATCATAATTCATTCTTGTTCAAAAACCATCTGCCAGACTAAGAAACTTTCCGCCCATCTACAAGAGCTTTTATCTCCTTTCTTTGTCAAAAGTAAACAAATGTGAGACCAAATTTCCTTTTGGCTACACTAAAATCACCAAATTGCCATGCAGTATATGACAACTCATTATATGGAATTTCAAAAGAAATATTTGATTTCTCTATTATAAGATATGTTAAAGTCACATTTCTGTACACTGAAACTTTACATTATAAACTTTGGAGACAGAATGTGCCACAGAGGAAGTTAATTATGAGCCATTATGTATAATGGAATGGGTACAGCTATGGCTGTAAATCAAGGTGTCAGCCAGGCCTAGGGTCTCATCTAAAGACTCAGCTGCAGAAGAATCCACTTTTAAGACCATGTGGCTTTTGGTAGGAATCATTCCTTCATGGGCTGTTTAACTCAGGGTCTCAGTTCCTTGTTGGCTCTTGGCCAGAGGCCATCTTCCATTCCTTGCCAGGTAGGTCTCTCCAACATGGCAGCTTGCTTCAACAAAGCATGCAAGCCAGGAAGGCAATACAGAGAATCTGCTAACAAGATAGAAGTCACAAGCTTTTATAACCCAATCAAGGAAGTGATATTCCATTACCTTTTTCATATCCTATTGGACATACCAATAAGAAAGTCACAGAGCCAGTTTACACTTAAGGGAAGGATATTAGAGAAGGTTGTAAATACCAGGTGCCTGGGATCATTGGGTGCCATCTTAGAGGCTGCCTACCATACTAATGCATTTGAAAATTATTTTAAAAATGAAAAATATTTTAAAATGGTAAATGTAGTTTTCAAGAAAATAGGAAACAATGGCTAAGAGTCATTTAATAAGCTTACCTTAAAACATTTTTTAAAACTCAAGAGGGAAATAAAGTTGTAAGATACTATATAAAAAAGAAATGCAAATTAAACAATATATATCATTTTTCATGTTGCAAATTGGAAAATATTAAATATTTAGTTGACAATATCTATTGTTAGCAATGGTAAACAGGTACTTTGTAATCTACTTGTGGGGTTAAACATTTCTGAGGATAATCTGAAAATATGAAGATTTGCATACCTTTTGACTTATCAGTAGTATTTCTAGATCTTTATTTTACAGAAATAAGTAAACCAAGGTCAAAGATTGATGTATCAAGATGTTTATTGAAGTGATATGTATACTGCTAGAAAAACTGGAAGTTATTTAGTAGTCAGTCAGGAAGGATTGGCTAAATAAAATATGTTATGACATCCACAAAATAAAATATCTTGTAGCTATTAAAATGATCATATTTATTGTCATAAGGATATGTGTATGATATATTTTTAAATGAAAAAGGCAAACTATAAGAACTATATAGCATTATCCATGTGGCACTGTTTGTGAATGCGCTGGTGTGTTAATGCCCATGGTTGCAGAGGAAAATGTCTGAAAGGATATTTATCAAAATATTGATAGTGATTATCTTTTAGTTGTGGGATAATGGATGGTCTTTCTCTTCTTCATATCTTATGTATTCTTCAATTTTTTATCTTGAGCATGTTTACATTTTATAATATTAAAAAGCAATAAAGCTATTTCCAAAATAATCCTTAAAACAATTTCCTTCTATACCTTTATATGAGAATGTTTCGGCTTTCATCGTAACATCTGTTAATTGGAACAACATAACATCTTAAGATCTTTTTACACTAAATGTATTTAGCTGATTCTATTGATAAATGGATATGTTCCAAGTCTTCTTGGCAAATTATACTTACTTAAAAAAAACCCTCCAGAGTTCTATAAACACACAAATATCATCAATCAAAAGGCAACTGGAAATTAACTGTCAGGTTTCTTTTTAACCTGGCTCTTCTGGAAGAATAACTCACTGAGGGACCAACACTTAAGATTTTGATTAGTTAAATAAGAAAATAAATCTTTTGCTGCCATATGTAATCATTCACTCATTATTTATTCTTCATACCCTCAATTTTGAGCATCCACTATGTGCCAGGTATTAGGCTGAGTGCCGGCAATGCAAAGTAAATCAGAAACACACTGTACCTGCTCTTCCAGCCTAATAAAGACAAATCGAAGAATTTCACGGCTAAATATGTATGAGAGTCCATAGTCCAGAATTCCCCAATCTTATATCAAAAATCAGGAGATTTCTGCCCTTTTTTTCTTCACCTGTATTGTTTGACAGCAAACTCAAATTCATTTGTCTCATCTGTCCTATGGCAGGCAGAATTCTAAGATGGCCCCACAATCTTTCCCCTCACCCCCCAGTGTTACTCCCAGGATTATAATATATTATATGGCAAAGGGATGTTACAGATATAGTTAAGGTTACTAGTAAATTGACCCTAAGACAGGGACATTATCTGGGTGGCCAAACCTAATCACACGAGGCCCTTAAAAACAGAGAGTTTTCTACAGATGGTAACAGAAGAGAAAGTCAGAGAGATTCCAAATGTGAGACGGCTTTGATGTGAGGGGGGCTCTCCATTGCTGAGACAGAGAGGACCATGGGACAAGGACCTGAGGGCATCCTGAGAGCAGTCCCCTGAGGGCAGCCAGCGAGAAAGTGAGGGCTTCTAGCTGACATCTTGATTTCAGCCTTCACCAGAGAACTCTGTCACGCCATCCCAAACTTCTGTCCTACCAAGCTGTGAGATAGTAAATGGATGTTATTTTAAGCTACCACGTTTGTGGTAATTTGTTACATAGCAATAGAAAAGTAATATACATTCATTTGGGAACATATGCCGCTTCCTCAGTAGACTAGTAAATTTTGGAGGACAAAGACTGTCTGTTTTTTGATCAACATTGTATCACTAGTGCCTAGCACAGGTCCTAGCATGTGGTAGTTCTCAACAAATATTTGTGGAAGGAATAAGTGAGTGGGTGAGTGGGTGACTGAATGAGTGCCTGAACAAATGAATGAATGAAGCCAGAGTAGAACCCAGTGCTCTCCCGGCTGTACCACACTTAGAACTTTTAAAAGTAAAGCACTCACTGAAATAGTATTCTCTAAATTCTTAGTCATAATGGCACAATTTGATTCTTTGTGACAAAACTATGGATTTTGCACACACATCAAATAATTTTCCACATTATTTTTGAAGTTAGTTCTTCTTGAAATGGATTCAGACAAAAATGGAAAATCAGGTGCCCTCTGAAAAGGTCATAGACTTTGCCACTATTAATTTAATCACTTGGGTTTATTCTCCATTAGATTTATTTATATTCTGAGTAACTTTGCTAAGTTGTTAAGAAAACAAAAAGCTGCAGAAGAGTATTTAATTTGATTGCATAATGCTAAATCTTCACCACCTCCTGGGTCCCTAATTAAATCTTGTTGTTACACAGCAACTTGTCCTTGAATATGGGCTGCTCTGAAACTCTCAAGAAGGGAATTTATGATAGAGGAAACCCAGAAACTTGCTTTGAGACAATGTGGAAGTCTAAGAGTCCTACCATTGCCTCTACAGAAAAGCCAAATATGCAATTGTCTTCTTGGCTTGATGCTTTTATGGTTTCCTCGGGTTTTGCGTCAGACCTAGACTCAACAAAGACCCACCTCGGGTTTCTGCTTCTCCTCAGCTGTAATTTCAATAACTGTGCCTGGACGTTATGCCAGACCTTTTGGCATCATATGAAGCGTTTGATTATCAAATTCTGTTGACTTGTTAGAAGGAAAGTAGGGTCAGAAGGGTAGGCCTAAAATAGTTATAGCTTTTTCAGTCCTAGCAGATATATAAGGAGAGTTTTCAAAAGGCTTTTTCTCATTTTACAGTTTCTAAGATGGACTTCTGAGACACATAGTAATTTCTCTTCCATTCATTGTATGCAGTATTTATTATAAAAACAGAGGATCTCATAGCAACTTATACAATGGAAAATGATTGTTCAAAGATTTCTCCTTTTCCCTGACTTGCACTGTATTTTTCTTCATTCTAAGATATCTGGCAAAAGTGAAGACCTGGTTGAAAAAAAACTACTGGTAGTTCCATTCAGAAAAAGATGAGAAATGCAGGACAACATCACATGTGAATTAGGAATCTCTTCTTTGTTCTTGTGAGGCTGCAATGAAAACAGGATTCTTATCCATACTGAGGCTTCTATCACTTGATACGTTAATCCTTCCCACCAAAGAACCTATGAGTAATTATAAATTCAAGAAAAAAATCCCTCTATTCTTCAGCTCCCTCCCTGTGGCATATTTTCCTCATTCACTTAGTGTGTTTCAGGTGGTTTAGCATTCAATTATGACTGGTTTAATGTGATTTTTAAAAAGAATATTTGTTAGTATATCACATCTCAAAAAATAATTGAAATGGATGCAATTCATGGATAGGATATGATTTAATTAACTAGGACTTTTTGCCTACACTAAGAAAATGATAATGGGGGCTTTACTATACAAACTAAAATATCCTGATCAAGACCCAACTGAGCATTCAAAGAATCAAAGGCAAAGAATCAAAGCAAGCTTACAAAAATCTCCTCTAATGAGAAAACTGTTTGAAGATACATTTTTCAGATTTGAAGTGAAAAAAATGCTGAGCTGCTAGGCTGTACCACTTAAAAAAATTTTTTTTAATTTCAGAATATTACAAGGATATACACAGTTTGGTTACATAATTTGCTTTTCTACAATTTGAATCAAAATTATAAGTGTGCCCTTCACCCAGATAGTGTGCATTGTACCCGTTCCACTTTCTAAACAGACATCCATTTTAATTGTTGGATCACTTTTGAATTTTGAAAGGAAGATTGACAATTTATGTGGCATTTCTAGCAAAGGGAAAAGAGAGGTAATTGGGTTTCTGTGCACCATGCGTTTAGTAATGGCCTCAGGATGGAACTGCAAAAGGCCCATTCTTTCCTCTAGGACTATATTTCATTTATCAAAATAAATGTAGGATAGCAAGTCATTCCTAATATTGAGTAATATTCTCACAGTTCGGCAGAGCACCTCTCTGTACCAGACATTAGCAGAGCAGAGAATGCTGATTAGAACAGAGTTGCTGGTAATATTTTAGCCTAGTCAAATGACAGTGTCTGACCACAAAGTACATTGGCTGGGGCTCTGTTGAATTATCCGAAGAATTATTAGGTATCTGGAATATTTGTTTGTGTGGAGACCCTCTTTAACATCCTACTGAAAGCTATTTAAAGTAAAATAAAATCCTACAAATGTCATTCCTGGGAGTAATCTAAAATATCTATTTATTACTGGGCCGGCTGAGTAGGGGTGATGTTATTAAGGTAAATGTGTACATTTCTGGTGTAAATATTTACTTACCTCTGCGTATCAACAGCTGAGTAGTTTCTCTGTCCTCCCACTTGGAGTCATTCGATATCCAGGAGGATCACTTCCCTTGGAGGCTGCTAGTGTTTATCTTCCAAGTGCTAATATTAAAATGTAGCTCTTGATTCAGGCAGCAGCGAGCCAGGGGGTTTCTGAGCATCCTTCCTTCTCTTCTAGAGTTACCTTTAAAAAGGATAAATCATTGAGCTACTCCTTTCAACACAAATCACAAGTATCTTCTCTGCCGGAAGTGAAAAAAGCAAATACACATTTAAAATCCAAATAAAAAATATTAATATATTTAGAAAATTCTATTGCCCTTTTAGCTTTTAAACATGTTCATGAAAAAATAATTTTTGAAACTGTTTACAAAAATGGAACAATTTAGGAAGTCTACAAAATGCCTGAAAAAATTCTTATTTCAATTAAGGTTCTCTGTTACAAAGAAAATCAAATCACTCCATAGAACTAGAAACTAAAATTTGTGAGCTTTTTGAGGGTGGAGACAAATGTAACCTCAATACTAGCAATTAGTAAATTGTTAATATTCATTTGTTGAATAAATGAATAGATGGATCAAATAGTGACAAAATCAAGGACCTGTTAGATAAGAAGAATAATAGAATAATAATACAATTATATAATTCTTTAGGTGCTGGAGAAAATGATTTTAATTTATCCAGTGGGATTTTTAGCGGATTTATTTTCATCTACAAGAAAGGTATTCTGGGAAATTGTTATTATGGTTGGTATTAATAATAAATAAAATTATTTCTCTAATCTCTATAGTCATACTGTACTGGTCCTTTTGTTTTTTTGAACATAGTTTCACACCCATCCCTTGTAAAGAGAACTTTAAAATGGCAAGGACAACTGACTCTGAAAACAGCAAAATATGCTGGAAAACGGTAATGGCAAATACCCAGAAGCAAACCAGACTGTTTCCTTGGCACTTTTAAAGGCTTGTCTTATCTATGATCATCATTTCATTGTAAATCATATGGTGGAAATTTAGAAGTCAGGCTTATTCGTTTCTGTTTGTCAGAAACCTTTTATGTCTCTAGGATATAGAAATTAAACTGTTGTTGCAACTTAGAAAATAATTTACAATAGTGCTTGGACTTTCATATTTCTTTTTAAACTAATGTAGAACACCAAACAATGAATCAATATTTAGCTTCTACTATGTGCCAGTACCATTGTAGACACTTCACAGTGTATCAAAAGAGTATATGTCATGATCACTACATTCAAGTGACATTTCTTATAGGGGAAAAATATAACTAATAATCATGAAACAATTACTAAACAACTTAGAAAGAATTAAGTCCTAGCTAGAAAAGAAAAGATGCTTGGGAAAGATGTCATGATGTGGTTGACATTGACTTTACACTTTATGGAAAAGATCCAAGAAAATGAAGGGCAGGAGTGGACATAGGCAGCCCAGTGAGACAACAGGAATCTGACAACAGAAAGGGGAATGAAGTCAGAATTCTCACTTGGAAAACTGGTGGTGCTTTATTGGGGGAGCATATGGGACACTAGAATCCTGTTTAGTGCACCCCACAAACTTTCATTAGCTGATGTGTACATGGAAGGAAGGATTTCCATTAGAAACCATGTTAGACCCGAATGATGTTCACTTGTCAGGGGGATAATTTGTGATGTCAATTCATTTTTTCCTTCTTGTTTTTGTGCCCATTCTGTGGGACAGAAGTGGGATGGCCATTCACATAGAATCAGTTCTCTGATCGTTAGGAATGGCTAAGTAAAACGTTACATCTATTAGCTTGTTGTTCAGACAATTCTGCTACAGCCCACTGCTTGGCCTACACCCTTAAAATTCATGTCTTCTTAGTATAACAACTCCTTGATAAATTATTTACAGCTTTTTAAAAATTTATTTTCAATAATATCATACTTAGAAAAAAGTTGTAAAAATATTATTGTACTATAACTGTACACCTTTCACTGAGCTTCGCCAAATTACTACACTATTAATTAATCTACATATTTTGTTCAAATTTTGCCAGTTTTCCCCTAATGTCCATTTTCTGGTCCTGAATCCAATCCAGGACCTCACGTTGCATTCAGTTATCATTATCCTTCGTCTCCTTCAATCTGGGATGGTTCCGCAGGCTTTCTTTGTCTTTCATGACCTTGACACTTTTGAGGAGCATTACCTAGTTGTTTTGTAGAATGTCTCCCAATTTGGGTTTTTCTGATGTTTCCACATAATTAAATTTAGTTGTATATTTTTGGCAGAAATATCAAAGACGTGATATTATGCCCTCATCAGTGCCAGATGTCGGGAAGTACGTGATGTCAGTATGTCTTGTTACTGATGTCACCCGTGATCATTTGGCTAAGATGGCATCTTCTCCACTACGGACTTGCTATATTCTGCTTTGTAATTAAGTATCCTGCAGGGTATACTGTAAGACTGTACCAATACCCTGTTTCTCATCTTTCCCCCACTTTCCTCCACTAATTTTAACATCCATTAATGATTCCTGCCAGAATCAAATATTACTGTGGAGTGTACCAAACGGTGATTTTTCTATTTCCATAATTCCTTCTATATTTATTAATTGAAATTCTACTATAAAGAAGCGGTGTCCCTTCACTCATTCATTTATTTATTCATAAATGGACTCATTGATACTTATTTTATTCTATGGGCTATAACTCATTACTATTATTTTTTATCTTGTTGTTCAAGTGGTTCCATATTTTGTTCAAATTGTTCTCTATTTGGCCAGCAGATATGCTTTCAAGCTGGCTTCTGTGTCCTTTTGACATGTCTCCATCACTGTTTTTTTTTTTAAGCACTTACTTATTTTCTGGCTGCAAAAGATGTTCCAGGCTTCTCTTGTACTCTCTCTTCCCTAGCCCAGGAATCAGCTGTTTCTCCAAAGAGCCTTAGTTCCTTTTATTGGAGAATCACATTTAGGAAGAAGATCCAGGTACTATGCGTACTTGTTGTTATTAAAGTGTCATTTCTTCTGGGCCCTCTCGGCAAATAGAGCTAAGAATTATATGTATGTATGCATGTATATATTTACAAACACATTGCTATCTCTATCTGTGCAGACTTATCTGTGTATATCATACCCATACCTCTGATTCCAATTTAATACCACAGTGTTCAGTGTTCATTCTAACCTTCCTACTTTCTTTATTTGTAACTCCTTTCCCTGTCAGTGAGAAACCTGGCTCACATTATTCAAAATATATTTATTTATTTTCTCAAACCTAGAATATACATAAAGTAGTTTCAGAATTGCTAATGAACATACCTTTGAAAAACAAATTTACCAACTACAGTACAATGTTCGTGCAGAGTTCTTTTTGCCCTTAGCCTTACAGTATACAGTCAAAATACTGTTTTCCAAAGTTACTTAGGTGGGTCTTTATTTCCCACCCCCTTCAGAGTGGTCATGCTATTCATTTGTAACACAGCTATATCTATTCATTACTATTTGCATTCCATTTTGAGTTCCACTCCCACCCACACACATCTTGGTTGAGTTTAATTATTTATTTTTGGGGTGTACAAAGCATTACTATGGTTATAAAAGTCAGAGTTACATTCATTTAAAAAGAAAAAGAGGTATATTCAGAGAAGTGTCACTGCCACTGATCCCTTCTACCCCATTGGTAGATAACCAATTTCATTAGCCTTCAGTTTATCCTTCCTGTATTTCTTTTTGTACAAATGGCTAAGCACATATATATTTTCTTACATCCCTTTCTTTCTTATACCAAAGATGCCATATTATAGACACTCTTTTGCACTTTCCTTTTTTAGCATAACAATATATCCTGGAAATTACACCACATCAGTTCCATTTAGAGCATTTTGCTCAAATCAATTTTGTAGTGCACAAACCCTGCCCAGGGGAGCATTCTAACTGTAGGAATCACAGCCCAAGTTTTTGAGTCCTGCTTGTTCATTCCAACTTAGAAGTGTTTATCTGGATATTTTCTCCTCTATCCGGTCATCTAAGACAAGATCTTCTGACCCAGATCTTTTCTGCCTGATTCTCTAATGAGTTGATAATCTTCACATGCCTATCCTATTGCTACCCCTGACTCACTCACAATTTCTTCTATAACTAGATGAATAGTGTTCCAATGCCACTTCCCCATCTGGTTCACATAAAACACATCTCTATATTTATTTCTTCTTACTCTACAGTTAAATTCTCAGGATTCTACTGTTTTATTTCCCAACAGAAATTATCTTCTGCTTAGTTCTTTATTCTCTTAATATTTCTTTTCTTTTCTTTTCTTTTGTTAAAGAGGTTTTGTAAGGTGTCAACTTGGCTAAGAAGAATGCATTACATTTCCCAGAATTACCTTTGCTGAACTACAATTCCCAGAGTTATATTTCCAGTTAGGGTGGGCTCCAAGAGAGATTCTTGTGTGCGATTTGGAAGATGAAAGTGAAGGGAAGCTATTTTGTAGCTCACACATTATTGCTAATCTGCAGATTCATGTCATAGGTGTGAGATAGTGGCTCTGTCTCCACATCCTCTACCTTTGTCTGGTTCCACCTTCAGCTCTGCCAACTCCTGGGACATATGTGTGTGCTTAGCTTTCTGATGTAGGGTCCTGACTTCTGCATAACCACTCATACCACCCAGGTAAGAGTTAACAAGAACCAACAAGAGTTTCATTCCGGTTTATGCTCATAGGTTCCAGGTTAATTTTTTTGTCCCCTCTCTTGCCCCTAACCTTGTACACATCAAATTCTGGGCAGACATGAAGATAAACTTACAGAAGTTGATATCTAGCTCCCATAATTGCTTAACATCAAATCATATATATATGTATATATATCTTGCTTCTCTGACTGATTCAGAATTTTTGTGCTTAGAAGTATATGCTGCTATAACAAATACCTAAAAATGCAGGTGTGTCTTTGGAACTGGTTAGTAGGTAGAAGATAGAAGCGTTTTGAGAAGAATGTTAGAAAAAGCCTAATTTTCTTGGAACAAACTATTAACATAAATCTGGACTTTGAGGATGTTGCTGGTAAGGAGTCCAAAAGAAATAAGGAACATGTTATTGAGACTAGAGTAAGAGATCTTTGTCATACAGTGGCAGAAAACCTAGCACACCTGCGTAACTTGGAAAGTAGAAAATGTACCTAATGAACTCGGTGATCTAACTAAGGTGATTTTCAAGCAAAATGTTGAAGCTACCACCTGATTTCTTCTTCTTGCTAATAATAAAAAGTAAAAGGTGAAAAATAAATGCAGGAAGTACTGTTAAAAAAGAGCTAGGACTTGATGGTTTCCAAAATTCTCAGCCTCCTCAAATGGCAAACAATGCTAGGAAATGGCTTTTAAGCAAAAAGTCTAATTCAGAGGACTCCCGGGAAAATGTGGTCTAGAGATGAAACTGAGGATGTGACTGCAAAATTTTTCCTTAAGACCTCACAAAGATCAAAGGTGGTGCCTAAGAGAACTATTCAGTAACACAAAGGCTCTTTGAGATTAAACGTGTACCACTGCCATCTTGAGTTAAAGAGGACAGACAGTACAAAAGTACAAAGAGGAAGCTGGATCCCCAAAATGTCAGAAAGTAGGCTGGGAAAACTACTCATCTGCAAACATGTGGTATCTTTCATGGAAAAGGAAGGATGACTCAGCAGGCAGAACCAAGAGCTTTGTAATGGATTGGATTTTGTCCCCTAAAATTCGTATGTTGAAACCCTAATCTTCAATGTGACTGAACTTGGAGATAGGGCCTTTAAGGAGGTAATTAAGGTAAAATAAGATCATAAGGGTAGAACCTTAATTGGATAAGATTGGTATCCTTATGAAAAGAGGAAGAGGTATTTTGATGGGAATTGTGTTGAATCTGTAAATCACTTTGGGCAGTATGGATGTTTTAACAATGTTGATTCTTCTAATACGTGAGCATGGGATGTTTTTCCATTTGTTTGCATCATCTAGGAGTTCTTTCATCAGTATTTTATAGTAATGCTTGTAGAGATCTTTCATCTCCTTGGTTAAGTACATTCCTAGGTATTTTATTTTCTTAGTAGCTATTGTAAATGATATTGAGTTTTGATTTGACTCTCAGCTTTACTGTTATTGGAATATAGAAATGCTACTGATTTGTGTACATTGATTTTGTAACCTGAAACTTTGCTGAATTTATTTATCAATTCTAAGAGTCTTTGGTGGAGTCCTTAGGGTTTTCTAAATACAAGATCATATCACTGGCAAACAGGAATAATTTGACCTCCTCTTTCCCAATTTGGTTGCTTTTTATTCATCTTGCCTGATTGCTCTGGCTAGGATTTCCAGTACTATGTTGAATAGAAGTGATGACAGTGGGCACACTTGTCTTGTTCCAGTTCTTAAGGGGAATGCTTTCAACTTTTCCCCATTCAGTATGATGTTGGCTGTGGGTTTGTCTTATATGGCTTTTATTATTTTTCTAGAAAAAATAATTCTAAACTTCATGTGGAACCAAAAAAGAGCCTGAATAACCAAAGCAATGTTAAGCAAAAAGGACAAATCTGGAGGCATCACATTACCTGACTTCAACTTACACTACAAGGCTATAGTAACTAAAACAGCATGGTACTGCTGTCAAAGTAGAGACCTAGACCAATAGAACATAATAGAGAAACCAGAAATAAAACCACATAACTATGACAAATGGTCTTCAACAAAGCAGACTAAAACATACATTGGGAAAGGATGTCTTATTCCAGGGGTGGGGAACCTATAGCCTTAAGGGCACATGTGGCCTTCTAGGTCCTTAAGTGTGGTCTATTGACTGAATCCAAATTTTCCAGAACAAATTCTTTGATTTTATTAATACATTTTTGTTCATCTTTTTAATTTTATTTTTTAAAAGGAACATATTTAAAATACCAGAGAATAAAATAAGTTTCAATGAAATAATCCTCCCAGATTGACCAGCACAATTAGAACATTAATGAGCCATAAGGGCTAAATTGACAGGTGCTATGCTCATGATTTAGTTCTAACTTCCCCCACCTGACTGGCACCACTACCACACGAGGCTGGTTGGCGAGAGTTTATGGAGGTTGAGTATGCCAGTCTCTTACCAGCTTTTGGCAATGGTGCACTGTGTTTCTGTATGAAGTGGAATTTGTGAATAGTTGCACAGCTCAACAGTATTTTTTAATTCTGTCTGCTTAACAGCCCATCATGTCAAAGAAGACCAAGAGAATGCTGGAGGAGGAAAACAGATTTTTTAATGAGGATTGGGAATTGCAATATTATCTTCTTCCTGATAAAGGTAAGATGATTTGCTTGCTTTGTGATACTGCAATATCAACATTAAAGAAAGTCAGTGCTCATCAGCATTATAACACTTATAAGGACCACAATATTTTAAATTAGAGGGAGAGGCATGCAAGGTTGTATTGCAGAAATTAAAAGATGAAAAGAAAAGCAAAGACAATTCTTTCAAGCAGCAATAAGACCTGGAAATAATGCCACTGAAGTAACTCATAAAGTAGCTTATATACAAGAGAAAAAAGGGAAGCCATTCAGTGATGTAGAAATTTTGAAAGAGTGTATTGTCAAAGTTGTAGGATGCTTAGACACCAATAACATTTCAAAGTACAAACAACTGCCTCTTTCAATGAGAACCATAACTGATCGCCAGCATGAATTAGGCTTCAACTTAATAGAACAACTTCATTCAAAACTTCAAAAGGAAAATATATATTATTCAATTGCTTTGGATGGATCAACTAATACTACTGACTCGGTGCAGGTTTTATACTTCATTTGGGTCATAACAAAAGATTTTCTTTACTACAAAGAGTTACTCACTCTGGGCATTCTTTGGAACAGAACACGGGGAATAGATATCTTCAACAACTTTCAAGATAATGAAAGTTATGAAGTTAGACTGAATTTGCTAAATTTAGTGAATGTATGTACAGATGGTGCATCTTCCATGATAGGAAAACATGAAGGGTTTATTGCACAGATTAAAAAAAAGTATTAACAGATCCAGATGCTCTCATTTATTTTCATTGTATCTTGCATCAGCAAAATCTCTGTGCTAAAGCTAATATTTTAAGTGACACTTTGCAAGAAGTTATAAGTGTTATTAACTGTATTCATGCAAATGCAACACAGAATCATGAGTTTTGTAATGCACTAAAGTTGAACGATAAGGTATTCAGTGTGGATTTCCTGTATCATTCTAAAGTGTGTTGGCTATCACAGGGACAGGTGTTAGCCAAAATTTTATCTCTGTGAGAACAGATAAATTTTATGAAGAACAGAATCAGCAATGTGAATTATTGAAAGAAGATTTCTATAGGAATGCAGCATTTCTGTGTGATATCATGTCAGATAAAAACGACTTGCATATTTCTTTGCAAGGTAAAACTAAGTCTATATATGATATGTGGCAAAAAATCCAAGCATTTCAAAAAAAGCTGTCTTTTTTCAAAACACTTATTCAAAAGAAAATTTCAGATGAACTTTTTCCCCAGTTAGCAAAAGTCACTGATGAGTAGGATAATATATGCGAGTCATTTGAAGAATACACAGCTGTTATAGACCTATCAATTGGAGGATACAATGAAAGGTTCACTGACTTTGAGAATCATGACATCACACTCAAATTAGCATCTCAGCCTTACCTAGTTGATATCACCAAGGCACCTAAAGAACTACAGATGGAATTGATTGAGTGCTCAGTAGATGACATTTTAAAGTCACTGTTTGATGCTGAGAAAGATCCAATCGAAATAGGGAAAAATGCAATAGAATACCCACACCTTTGGCAACATGCCCAAAAATTGCTTTTTTGCTTTTCAACCACTTATTGCTGTGAATCTACATTCTCCTGCCTAACCCAAATCAAGACAAAATCAAGACCCAAATTAAGGTCAAAAATGACTGGTACCCATCTAGAGGATCAACTGAAACTGCGGACCTCCATGCTGCAACCAAATATTGAAATGCTTTCCAACAAAAAGCAGACAAACAAAGTCATTAAAAGGTTAGTTAACTGTAAAATTGACAAATAATTTTTATTTTTTGACATTATTAACTACATAGCAGATAGATTTTTACAAAATAATGTACATTTTTAAGTATGTCTAATTGAAGTTTCTTGAATGTGGCCTTATTTGATTACAGCTAAATTAATGAGGCCTTCCAACATGAAAAGTTTCCCCACCCCTGTCCTATTCAGTAAATGGTGCTGGGAAAATTGGATAACTACATGCAGAAGAATGAAACAGGATCCCTATCTCTTGTCCTATACAAAAATTAACTCAAGATGGATTAAAGATTTAATATATGTCCTGAAACCATAAAAATTCTAGAAGAAAACATAGGAAAAACTCTTCTAGACATCGGCCTAGGCAAAGAATTTATGACTAAGACCCCAAAGGCAAAAATAGCAACAACAAAAATAAATAAATGGGACTTAATTAAATTAAACAAATTCTGCACAGCAAAGGAAATATTCAACAGAATAAATAGACAATCTACAGAATGGGAGAAAATGTTCATAAACTATACATCTGACAAAGGGCTAATATAAAGAATCTACAAAGAACTCCAACAAATCAGCAAGAAAAAAACAAATAACCCCATTAAAAAGTGGGCAAAAGACATGAACAGAGTTTTTTCAAAAGAAAATAGACAAATGGCCAACAAACATGAAAAAATGCCCAACATCACTAATCATCAGGGAAATGCAAATTAAAACTTTGATGAGATAACACCTTACCTCTGTCAGAATAGCCATTATTTAAAAAATCAGAAAACAATAGGTTGGTGTGGATGTGGTGAAAAAGGAATCCTTCTACCTTGTTGGTGGGACTGTAAATTAGTACAACCTCTATGGAAAACAGTATGGAGATTCCTCAAAGGACTAAAAGTAGACCTACCATTTGATCCAGCAACTCCACTACTGGGTATCTGCCCAAAGGAAAAGAAATCACTAAGACACCTGTACCTTAATGTTTATTGCAGCACAATTCACAATTGCAAAGATGTGGAATCAACCTAAATGCCCATCAAGTGATGAGTGGATAAAGAACACCCACAAGCACACATAAACACACCATGGAGTACTACTCAGCCATAAAAAGGAATGAAATAATGGTCATAAAGTGGTGTAAAGGACATTGGAAACTAAGAAGGGGGGAGGGTTGGAGGGGAGTGCAGGATAAAAACTTATCTATCGGGTACAATGTACATTATCCTGGTGACTATCATACTAAAGGCCCTGACTTCAGCATTATACAATTCAGCCACATAACAAAAATACTAGTATCACCTTAATATTTTGAAATAAAAATTATAAAAAAAAGAGGAAAAGAAACTAGATCTCTCTCTCTCTCCCCCCTCCCACACACAGAGCAAAGGCCATGCAAGGACACAGTGAGAAGGCAGCCGTCTACAAACCAGAAACAGAGGCCTCCCTGCTGACACCCTGATCTTGGACTTCCAGCCTCCAGAACTGTGAAAAAATACATTTCTGTTGTTTAAGCCACCCAGCCTGTGGTATTTTGTTATGGCAGCCTGGGCAGACTAATACAAGCCCAGAGGGCAGAGCCAAAAACCATGGAGAATTATTGCTAGGCACGAGACCTAATTAAGGAATTGGTCCAGTCAGATTTCAGAATTGCTATGGATCAAAGACTTCTTTGTGCCTCCCATTCCCTCCCTTTTCTGTCAGGCATATTTATAGTGTTTATCCTATGCCTGTTCCACCACTGAATATTGATGTGTGAGAAGCAGATGACCTGGACCTTTAGTTCACAGGCCTATATATTCAGAGAAACTGCACACAAGGAGCTGAACTTAAGGAACTAAACCTGAGATGCCTCATCTATATGTGGACCTGATTTATATGATTAGATTCTGGACTTTGAGCAGGTGCTGAGATGAAATGGAACTTTGGGGACCTGGGAAGTAGGTGGATGTATTTGGAATGTGGGAGGAGCATGAATCATTGGGTCCCAGAGTGCAGACTGTAGTAGGCAGCCTCTAATATGGTCCCAAATGATCCCCTTCTGGTATTCTCAAATTTATGTAATCCTCTCCCTTGTGGGTTGGACTTATTGACACACTTTTAACAAACAGAACGTAGAAGAAGCAACAGTATGTCATTTGAGATTAGGTTACACAAAGACTGTGGCGTCTATGTTAAGTTTGTTCTCTTGATCACTATCTAATGGAAACCTGTGGCATGTTGTAGAGGTTTTTAATGGAGAGAATCATGTGGGCAAGAAACTGATGTCTCTGGTCAACAACCAGTGGGAATCTGAGATGTTCCAAGAGCTACATAAATGTGTTTGGAAGTGGATACTCACCTAGTTAAGGCTTGAGAGCCAACAACTTCATTGCAGCTTTTTGAAAAATCTTGACCCAGAGACATCGACCAAAACTGTGCCCAGATTCCTTACCGATGACATTGGAAAAATGAATGTTTGATATTCTTAGCCACTAAGTTTTAATATAATTTGTTGGGTGCTGAAAGATAACTAATCCATTTGCTGTCAATGCATCTCTCCTTAAAATTTCTCCAAGGCACCCTTAAATTTGTCTTCATCCAATATTTGCTTTTACACTCAAAGTTTTAATCAATTAATCTCTTAGATTCGTTTATAATAATTATATCTATATAATTATATATTATAATTATTAATTATATAATATATACCATAATATATTAACTAATTATATATTATATACATCAAGTAGAAAAAACTTTAACTTGTTATTATACAGTATTTTAAATATATACTAAAGTAGAGCAAAAAACATAATGAACCTCATGTACTTATCACCCAACTTCAACAGTTCTGGTCAATATTGACACAACACAACAATTTTGATACAACCACCCACGGTCAATGTTGTTTCATCTCTACCTTTACCCACTCCTCTCCCCCAGATTATTTTGAAGCAAGCCCCAGACATATCATCTCTTCTGTCATATTTTCAGTATGTATCACTCTTTAGAAAAACATTTTTAGGCTATGAGTTGACCACAGAAATTATATCGAGGGGTGTTTTGGTGACAGAGATAAGGCCTTCAGAGCAGAGCCAAGTGCAGCCATTCTTGCTAATATTCTTCTACTCAAAGACACAGATCAACTATTCTACAGAAGAAATGAGCAGTACTTTTGGGGTTAGGGATTAGCAAGCTGAAGAGAGAGGGAAAATTCTTGAAGGAAGAGAAGGGAAGACAGCAGCATGGCTGAAGCCAGTCAAATAGATTACCAGTGATAATGAACTGCAATGGGAATGATTAAGTGACTTTTTAGAGCAAGGCTGTCTAACATTGAAGGTTAGAGTATATCAAATATGCTGTATATGTTATATAACTCTCCTTTAGGCCCCCAAGTCCTTCAGGAAAGTCTGCTATCCACATAGCCTAGACTCAGAGGACTTTGGTAGTAAACAGTTTGGACAGAGTAAAGCAGAGTGCAATAGTATAGGAAAATGGCCTTAAAGATAGGAAGTGAAGGGCTGAGAAGAACTTAATAATTCAATAGAGCAAGAACTAGAAGTCAGAAGTCATCAGGAAAAAAGTAACTGACATCCCCCAACTGACCAAACCCAACAGGAATCAATGTGGCTATTGGAAAATATGCTAGGTTTCTAACAATGTGTGAGATGGGAAGTCAATAAACTTTTTTCTTACATTCTAAAGGAAAAGTGACTCTAAAAATCTAGAGTATGTGTGATTACTCCAGGAGGCTGATGTTTTGGTTACACACCCAGACACATAGACTCACATACAGATACACCTCCTGTTGATGGAATCAGGACCAATATTAATACTGATGCTTGTTATAATAGCTATAAGTTTTAGCTTCAGGTTTTGTAAAAGAAAGGAGAAGATAATCAATTTACCACCTGGTTCTACTGTGTCAGTGAACTTCCAGATATAATGGTGCCCGAATGTAACTGGCCCAATTGAGTACGTCTGCAGAATACAGATGTGGCTATTCCTTGACAAATAGCTCACAAAGCATTGTTAAAGATTCAATAATAGAATGAGAATATTATGCTCAGTTGACATGACAAAAAGATAGCTTTTAAGGCCCAGTCTGTGGATTACAGTAGTTTTCAGCTAAATAAGAATTATATTGAAGTAATATATTTTTACCAGTTGTAATAATCTTGTGGCAAATCAAATCCAATGTACTATGTCTCAAAATATCTCTTTTAAAAACAGGAATTTCGGTCCCTTTATTTCATACAATCAAGGCTGCAGGAGACAGTGAGAATTTTATATAAAAAATTATTATCCTGGTCTTAGACACTTAGCTTTTTTGGCAGCAGCACCCATGATTCACAACTCTACCTACCCAAAAAACAGGGAATTTTCATCTTGATCATCCACCTCACTGTACTGAAGGAATACTTTATTTTTCTTGGATTTTATTGTCAAACACAGAGGAATAGTATTACAGAGTAATTTCCTCTCTATTGCCTACAGCAACGATAAACCAAAAATGTGTACAAGTAAAAGTAAAGTATGGTGTCAATCAAAAAACAATCAATTTTGCCATATACAGAGTTCTTTTTTTAATAAAAATATTTTCCTGGTGCAAATATTGACCCGTCCTTGATTTCTGAAAGGAGGATGGTTTTGCAGGATGCAGTGGAAGGACGGCCAATATCTCATTTCTCTCTTATGGATGAGCCATTGCCAACTTAAAAGTTATAAATTGTCATCTCTCAGCAACCCATCGTGTTTCTGAGTTTATCAGAAACATTTTAGTACTAGTGTAAGACAAATATTGTTTGGAGGTAAATCTATGATGTATATCTATATATGCTCGCATGCACAGCCACAGACAGGAAGGAGAGGCAGAGGGACAGGGAGAGAAAGGGAGCGATAGGGAGAGGAGGACGGGGAGGAGAGACCAAGGAAATGAACAGAAACCCTCCTACCCCGAGCATTCCCCTCTCTGAGGTTCCAATCATCTTCATCTGGCTCATCTTGTCTCCTTCTAGCCTCTCTTCTCATCCAGTTTCTCCCTAACATTTAAAATCCTTTATGAGTCTTCTCCTGAGCACACTGGTCCTTTGTGTTCTTCTTTGTGCCCTCCTAGTACACAGTCTAATACACCACATGACTTAGCATTTAACTACACACTTTTATGGCCCTCTGAATGTCCCATGTGGCTGTTTTGTCTCCCCCACTAGATGACTCAAGGGCAAAGACTCTGTATTATCATTATGCATTACCACATCCTCTTGTTATGCTGTATCATGGATGCTAAATAAATGAGCACTGATAGACTGGAACAACAAAGTTTCTGATTAGCTTGTCATTTTGATTAAGAAATTATAATTGGTTCTTAAAATTTGGGGCCTAACATTTTTAGGATGTTTCTATGCACTCCAGACATCCATGTCCTCTATTTGAAATATAACATAACTTAGTGGTTAAAGCCACACTGTCTTTGAATCCCAGCTCTCGAATTTACCAGGCGTGTGATCTTGAGCAAGTAACATAAATGCCCTTTGCTTAGATTTACTATGTATAAAATAAGGATAATTATAGCACCTAGCTCATAGAATACTGTGATAATTAAATGAATTAATTCATGAACAGCATATACAATACCTGGTACATAGAAAGCACTCTACAAATGATGACTATTTTGCTATGGTTGAATGAAAATCATAGCTTCGATTTCTAAATTGGCAACTTACACAAAAAGTTGGCTGGTATTGGCTTGAAGAAACCACAGCCATCTTAAGCCCAGTTTCTAGAAGATAAATAATCTATTTAAGAAAATATGGATGACAGGGTCTAAATTAAATGACAGAAGGTTTATTCCAAACACAAGGCAAGAATGATCAAGATTAGCCTGTGTCAAAGCCTGGAATGTAGTGTAATGTCTTTCCTCAATTCTAGACTTTTTTTCTAGATCCTGACCTAAGAGAATTTAGGTCAGATTGATAAGGGAAAATGGATTTTAGGATCAACCCTAATATAATAACCTGGTGTTCAGGGGTTAATATGGCCAGCAGCCCATGTTGTTAAGCAGACAGAAATGGTGTTTATCTTGGGGGGAAATATATATATTTTATATATATACAAATATAATATGTATATTTGTATATATATTTTATATATATACATATAATATGTATATTTGTATATATAATATGTACATATATAATATGTATATTTGTATATGTATAATTTCATACGTATGAAATAAATTCATAAATTTCTGAATTTATAAAGTGTGAAATATATACATATATTTGAAATGTGAGACAAAATTATTAAAATAAAAATTAGGCCAAGAAGAAGGGTAAGTAATAACATTAGTTCCAAATAACTGTGCAACTTAGAATGTTCTTTCTCTTGACAGTCTCTGCCTGTGTGTTCTCCCGTGTCAGTGCAATACAGCTAAATTAACGTGCCTTGTAGAGATGAGGTGAGCAATAACAAAGACAGACAGTGGAGTGTGGTACAAATACCATGCGTCTAGGAGTCAAAGCACACTGGTGGGAATCCTGCTTTCTAATAAAATACTCGCAGAAGCGTAAAATGCTAGTTCTAAGTGACGAGTTCATTTATTTAACAGGCTTATAAAACCGGCAGGCCTGCTTTTGAATCTGAATTCTGCCACTCTGTAAAGTCATTTAACCTCTCTGTGCCTCAGTTTCCTTATTTATAAAATAGGAACAATAGAACTTTCTGGAGGCCTCAAGGAAAAGGCAGAGACTATTTAATTTCTCCAACCCTTTGCCATCTCTTTGCTTCTCCCAACTAATCTGATTGGTTAGAGACCAGGTCACTTTGGGGGCCATTTTTACTAGTGGCAGGTTGCTGTGCACAAGAAAGATATGTACATACGTGTGTCTGTCTCTGGCATGTCTCCTCTAAACTGCTGGGTGCTAAGCTGCCTCACAGTCTTCTCCCCAGGGGAAAGGGAAAGGTTCATGCATTTCAGCCCCTTCATTAGAGCCCGAATTGGGGTTCAGGGAAGAAACCCAGATGATGTAAATACCACATTTTTCATATCCCTTATACATCTATCTACCTCTTGAGAGCCTCATTAGGAAGCAAGGTGTCTAAGATAAATTATAAATGGGTCCCTTGGGTATATCATCATCTAATAATATCCTATCACAGTATAACCCCTAAAATGTATTTTATAATGTTTTTGTAAAAACTAAATGAACTAATATTCTTAAAGCACTTAGCACAATGTCTGGCACATAGGAGAGTAAACAAGTAATGTGTCAATTTCTATTATTTTATTATTACAATTAGAAAACAAAGACTCAGAAAGATGGAATGGTTTCTCTAAAGTTATTTAATTAGTTAATGGCAGAATGAAACTCAAAACTTGGAACACTCATTTCTCACCATAACTTGCTTCTTGTGCTTCCATTTCCCTCCTGTCTTTCATGCCTTCTGAATTCTGAGTAAACACTAGCTCAGCCGTCTCACTCAGGCACTGACAGACCGGGCTGGCACCACCGCCCAGCCTCTGACCGTGACCTTTCCTCATTTGCCAGATTGCCTTCCTGCTCGTACTCTCCAGTTTCAGGGTTTCTCAAGCCTTTCTCCTCTCCTTGCACTTGTAACCAACCACATTGCATGACACCATTCCAGCGTTCATCCCCTTACAACCAGGTCCCAAGGCTGCATCTTCATTCTGAGTTCTGTCTCCCATGCTGAATTTTAACCCTGCCTTTACATTTGCCTGCCACATATTTCCCAACAGGTGTTTTATTGGCAACCTCAAGTCAAAATGATGGAATTATTACTTGCTCATCCTCTATCCCCACTCTCTCCCCAGTCACAGGCATCTTCTGACATTTCCAGTTTTAATAAAGGAGCCACTCTTCTTCCTTCTTTAGACTCAAGCCCTCAGCCTCTCTCCTCCCCTTCTTTCAGTCCAATTCTTATGTGATTTATTATCATACTAGAGCTCTGCTGAACAATATGGTAGCCACTAGCCACATGTGACTATTGAGCACTTGAAATGTGGCTGCTCTGGATCGAGACCGGTAGGTGCAAAGTGCACACCAAACTTTGAAGACTTAGTATGATAAACAAGAATACAAAATATTTCACTAATATTATCTTATATTGATTATATGTTGAAATGACAATGTCTTGGATATATTGAGTTAAATAAAATGTAATTATTAAAATTCACTTCTACTATGTTTTTTTGTCTTGTTTTAATGTGGCTACCAGAAAATTTAAATTACGTATATGGATTGCTTTATATTTCTACTGGGCATCATTGTTCTAGATCATTTAGTCTCCCTTCTCAACATTTCTTACATCTCTTTCATGCCAGTCTTACTACCATTATCTAGTTCAAGTTTCTTAACAATGCATCCTAGCAGATTGCTGTGCCCGTACAGGTTCCCTACTCCAATCTCCCTCACCCATGCTGCAGTCTGTCTCCAAATCAGTCTTAATAATGAAAGTTTCAAATCAAACCACTCCCTACTCAAAAATAAAAAAACAACTACTTCTCTCTGTCCATCAAATAAAATCCAAACTGTTACAGTCCCCCGCTCCTTGCTCTTCACCTATTAGCTCTGATGCTTTAGGATAGCAAGGAAATGCAGAGCAAGACAAAGCCCTGTTTAGCTGGAAAAGTTTTACTTTTCCTGTGTGTGTGTGTGTGTGTGTGTGTGTGTGTGTGTGTGTGGTGGGGGGAGGAGTTACATGTCATCTCTGAATGACTGTGACTTAACCAAGCCTGGCTCAGAGAAAGATATCCTTCACAAAGATTTTATAAGCTCAAATAGCATATCTAGTTTCATGAATTCCTAAATCCACTAACCTGTTGACAAAAACCAGCAACCTATATAACAAACAAGGTAGAAGGACAGGTTCCTGATGCTGGGAGGGACCTTGGCTCCTCCTCTGAGATCCCAAGATTGATAACATTGTGTCTTTATACCCCATTGAGACTGGTTCCTCTCTGAGAAAAGCAAGAAATCACTAAACTTTTCTGAGGCAATTAATTGGAGCAACTGGAAATACAATGAGAAGAGCAACAAAACCTCATGCGACTATCTGGCCATTCAGTACTATTTTCTGAGTGCAGAAGATGGGAGGGGCAGACTCAAAAGGTTTTACTCTTCCAAACTAAAATCAAACATTGTTTTAATATTAGACCTTGTTGTGATTATTAATATTTTTCCAGGTAATCTCAGTTTGTTATTCAAGACCAAAGCCTGCAATTGTTTCCTGCCTCATGAACCCTACACACCAGCTCATCTTGATTACTGCTCATGCCATGACCATTTCATACTAATTCCATGCCTTTGCTCAGGCCATTGTCCTTGCACGGAATGCCAGGTGGTCACAGAGTGTTAGACCTGAGAGGGAAGTTGGAGATCATCTCACCTAATTCCTTATTTTATATATGAGGTCCTTAAGGTCCTAGAGCTCATGAAGTGAATTTCTGATAGAGGCCAGAACCCAGATCTGCTACTTTCCAGTCCTGGGCTTCTTCCATCACATCAGTCATTTTAATTCTTTTCTTCTGATTTTTCACATTGAAATTCTACCTATTCTTCAAGACCTACGGTAAATGGCACCTCCTCCATGGTGTCCAACCGGCAGTGACTGACTGCTCAGCCTCTTGTTTGCCCATACTCAATCTGTAACCTGCTGGAGTTTGTGATCCTTAGCTCCCTTCTTATATTTTAAGCAGGTTGAAGGTAATGATTCTATCCGACAGAATATATGTCCAGTAAAATGCCTTCTACATAGGGAACTCTCTATGCATGTATGTCTAATAAATGATTGAACAAAGGAACAAGACATAGCAATTTGAAGCCTTGACTATTAAATCCGTAATATGAGAAAATGTATGTGTGAAAATGTAAAAAGAATACGCTGTGATGCACTGCATTCTGACCTCCTTGAACAAAAAACTTCCACATGCAATTCAAATTTTGTTATTGATTTTTTAAAAAAATTAATTTCACCTCTCCTCTTTAAGCCTTTCCTGTAACAAGAGAGGAATTAGTGAATTATAGCAGAGACCAAGTATTAGGGATTTAAAGATTAAGTTTGGAAATCCATGTGTCTCCTTAAAACATGCAGAGTGCCAGTTCAGCTGAGTGCAGAGAGGCTTCCAGCCAAAAGCACCCAGTAGAGTTAAATCAGAGAAGAGTTGGTTAGTGTTTGTCAGTGGATGTTTAAATGTAAAATAATCCATCACCCAATTCTTCTATTCTGGTATGTTTATTAAGTAAATGTTTATTATACTAAATTCCATTTCAAACTTGGGGTCAGGGGGAGTGACTTTTAAAAGCAGGAATTTTATATATTTCCCATGTAGGATTAGCTTAAAAGGAACAAAACCATCAATACATTTCTAATTTTAAATATGCTGTTTACATAGGACTCAAAGGAGGGTTAGAAAGTAAAACTTAGCCCCAAATGAAAATTAGTCTTAAGGAAAATCCCCACACAAAAAAACCCAAAATTCACTCAAGGAGTGCCTACTAGCAATTATTAAAATGAGACAAGAGTGGGTAGAAAGAAAGGAAAAGCCAGGAAGAGGCCTTCCATGTTTTGACATTAAGAGTCAGACCATGGACGTTTGTCACAGCCAGTATTTAGTGGCCATGGGGATAAATATTATAGATATTTAAACACTTGACTTAATTCACTTCAATGCTATGCAACAAATAATTATTGAATATTTTTATATTTAAAGTAGTGTGCTGGCTAGAAAATATAAGGTAATTAAAGATGATTACAAATAATTTCTATCCTCAAATTAACCAGAAGTTTCAGGCAGTATGGATACGGTTCATAGATCAGTTGATCTGAATATCAGTCCCCTCCCAATTTATAGAGTTTAGCACTAATTCCTGGGGGAAGAAGGCATCTGAATTACCTGGATAACTCTTTCCATTTGTCATTTAATTTGTCTTCCTACAACTTATGGTTCTTCATCTGGCCTAAACCCAAGCATTTTCTTTAAATCCATCTTAAAGACATTTCCAGAAATGAAACTTTGGATAGTTCTGAGATCTGAAGAACTCATTCAAAACATCAATAACATTTACTCATGTATTATATTTTAGTATATTCTATGAAATGTTTTAAAATTATATTCACTGAAAAACTAATGGATAACAATTTTATTTCTAGAAGGTAAATTAAAATACAAATCAAACTTAAAGGACATCTTAGGCAAAATTTTACCAAAATATTAGCTTCTTTAAAAGTTATTAAGTAGTCAATAGTCAGAAGCTGAGCCTTTTCTGCCTCCTGAATAAAATGTATACTGTTCAAGAGTGGGTACTCTGTTTCTTATCTCTATAAGCCTAATGAGGTCCTCATACAGTACCTGATACGTATTTGGCACTCAGTAATGTATGTCAATGAATTAATGAATTAATGAATTAAAAATGTGACCTTGCAGTACTTGGAAACTTTCACCTTTTAAATTTAAATTACCTGGAAAAGTAAGCAAAGGTAGAGAGCGACTCGGTAATGTAGAATAATACAAGAAAAGAGGCAGGTGTTTCCCAAGTCCAAAGGGGGAAGTTACACTTTGAGAAGAGCAGCTGGAAGAGGATGGCAGCTGACCCCAGGTGCTACCCCACTGGATTTTCCAGTGATATCCTGTGGGATGCACCAATTGTAGACATCTCCCAGGAGGTGTTGCCTGCATAGAAATCTCACCCCCAAAAGCTGTGGCCAATAACCTGATATCCTGGAAATCTGTCCAGCGTACTGACCAGAGCTATCCAATTCCAAAGAGTCAACAGGATTTATTGCCAAAGGTTCCTTTGCAAAAGTTAGAGGACATATCATTCTCATATTTTGCCCTCCTTGGTGAGATTTTTAAATAAACACATAGTTTCATTCCTGGACTCACTAGCTGGGTATTCTTTGAGTCTGCAGTTACAGATCACTCAGAAGAACAGCGTGACCTCCATGAAAGCTCAGGCTTGGAATTCTATGAGAAGGATAAATACAAGATTAATGTTTTCCCTATTTAAAACTAATTTCAAACTAAAAATAATTGCAACAGCCTCTACTTATCTTAGAGGGGGAGGCAGGCTGGCAAGGGGCAGGGATTACACTGCTAGAGAACACCCCCAGTGAATTCTCCAATGTTGCAACATTGAATATATTACTGGGGGACCATAAAGTAGCATTTGTCACACGTGCAACACACCTTGTTTTATCAATAAAATGTGTAATTAATTTAATTCTTTTTAGAACACAAACAGAAATTCATTATTTTCAAATATTCAAATTTTGGTATTTAATATTTTTGCAGGATTTTAAGCACCCAAAAAATCATTGATTTATGTGCTGAACAGTCCCATTTCTTACTTCCATTTTATGAAGAACATGAAGGAATTTAATTGACTTTATCAAGGTCACCAGCAAAGCAAGGATGAGAAACCTGAGCGTGAATCTTTTCTGCTTCCAAATGTCTTGAAAGTTGGCTCATGTAAAGGAAAAAAAAAGCGGTGATGAAAGAGCACTTCTGGGAATGAAAAAGAGAAACCTTGTCTCTCAATGCCTAGAGGTCTATGCTAGTTCCAAAGATAAGCTTTTATTTTAGGCACAGAGCTCAAATTAATTTTCACTTTAACTGGACATTTTCCTTATTATATTCTGAATTAAAAAAAATAAATGAAATAATCACACAAGCACAATTTTTATAAAATTTGCCCTTATTAGCCTAATTTTTAATGTCAGAGCTTTGTGCTTTGGCACATATTTAAATAACTTAGTATTTCAATGAGTTGTGTAGGTAAAAGGTATCTCCTGCATTGTAGTATTTATTGAGCCAATATTTAATGAAAGCTTGTTAGTCATGTACTACTCTCATTTCCCATTTAGTTCTTATAAAAACGGCGCAGCGCAGATACTATTCGTGTCATGCTTATTGTACAGATGAAGAAATGATGTATAAAAAAGTTAACTAATTTTCCCAAGTTCACAGAAATAGCGAGGACTGGACACTAATTGCAAACAGGCTGAGTATTTATATAAAACAAAACAAAACAAAACTCAGTATATTCAATCAACCTCACAGCCCTTGTCAAAGGCTACTTTTTAGCCCATAAAACCTCTTTTCCAGGAGGTTTGTTAAAAACAAAAATAATAACAACAACAAAAACTTCAGCAGAATGTTGATTCAATTTAGTATTTCTAGAAAACCTTATTTCTATTTCTAGAGTTTTCCTTGTTTCTATACTTTTCTCTATTGGCTTGATTCCTGCTGTTATTTTGTAGATAGAGAAGTGTTCATGGTGAACTAAATTCAAATTCCCACTTTGCTCACATAGGTCGTGTGCCCTAGAGCGTACTATCTACGTTCTCCCAGCCTCTTTCTTATTGGTATTCAGTAAATAGTTCCCAAATTTCTAGCTATAAATTTTTTTTTTAGGAAGTAAAAGGGAATTTGGAGATTAGTCCAAACAATTTACAAATGAAGAAAATGAGGCCCAGAGAAATTAAGTGATTTTTAAATGCCTCTAAGCTAGCTCCTTGTAGAAGCAGTAAGGAACCCAGGTGGCCAGAGTCCCAGGCGTGTGCTGTTTCCCTTTCCCATGCTATCTCAGGCTGATTCATATATGACTGATAATCTCTGCTACCAGGGGAAGTTCTCCTCAGACAGGTACAGCATGATTATCTTCATGTAGAACCAGTGCTGAGCAGAGAGGTGGGGGAGTAGCCAAAAGTCTTTTCCATGTCCGTGAGTTTTAAGTTCTAGCTAATGTGGCCAGAGTCCTTTGTTGCCATTTTTCTTGACCATCCTCTTGCTAATTTGAATCCTTGACATTTTTAGCAGAGCTCTGGAAGCTACACAAATCTCCCTTTGGTGGTTTCCTTGTCGTCTGAACCTTTGCTTCATGACTTAAATGAGTCCTCATAGGCCTCCCCTCCATGAACATCTCCATGGAGCTTCCCACGGGGCGCACTTGCTTACAATTGCTGCCACCAACTGACTCCTTAAATGCATTGAGATCTCTGTGGCAAGGCCCGGGACTCTCTCTCTGGCTCTGACATGTTCCAAATTTTATCATTAATGTGGATAAATATACAGAGGGCTTGCTGAGCCAACTTACAGATGACACAAAGATGGGAGGTACAATGAATCTGATAGTGGGGTTATCAGGTTATAAAAAGCCATGTGGTTTTCAGAACAAAGTAATAATTTGGTTCCACTCATTTCAGTCAGAACCACATATGTACTATTATTTTCCTTTCTAGGTACTAAGGACATAAACTGAAGAGCATCCAGAATTTTTAATAAGAACAAGAGATGATTCAAAGCATATGACAGATGTAATATGTAAGATTGTTGAAGGAACTGGAATGGTTTATCCTGGGAGAATATGATAACGGTCAAGAGCTGTAAATGATCTGATATTTTACCCTACTTGCAAGCTAACAGCTTCGCCACAGTTCCACGGGTGCTAGCAGAAGACATAAGACTTATGGGTCAGAGACAAAGGACAGTTTATTATTCACAGCAATCTTGTGCCAGTTCCTTAGACCCAATTCCCACAGGGCAACACACACAAAAAAGCCAGATGATGCCTGCACCCACAGTGGATTGGATTACAGGACAGGAACTCTGAGCTTAGGAAATTCTAGTCTTTTATTATGGGCTGCAAGCAAACTTGCCCAACCACTTTTCTAGGGCAAGGGAGATAACTATCTGTAAACAAACGTTTTTGAAAAGAATAAAATGTTGTCAGGGCCTCTGCTGGAAAGACATGTAAAATACAGGAGAGACCCGTGCAGAATTGGGTGTCAACAATAAATTGCATCTTGAGAGTTGTCATGTTAACAAGTATTAGAAATTTCTGTTACTCCAGAAGATAAAACAAGGTTCAACTGGTGAAAATTACAGAAAGACAAATTTCTGGCAGATAAGAAGATATTTTATGAAAAACAGAACAAGTTCAAAGTGGGATGGACGCTTTCAGAAGTTAGACAAATTCGGGAAGAAACCATGCATCCATTTGTTTTTGACTATTAAGAAAAATATTCATATACCAGGGAAGTACTGAATTTAATAGTACATTAAGCTTCTTCCAGCACTCTGATTAGCAGAAAATAGAGGGAGTGAAAGAAGTGAAGTAACTGGGGAAAAAGCCAGGGCAGAAAAGAATAAAGTGCACTCTCAAACTTGAAATACTTCACTGTATATTTTCTGAAGTTCCATCCACGTCCCAAGAGGACCCAGACATCTCTTTGATAAACCATAGACAGGGCACTATCCACAGCCTTTATAAACTTTATATTGTAATCTTCCTGGTCGTGCCTCTTTAGCTAAGAAAAACAGCTCAAAAATCTGTTTGGAAATAAAGAAACTTTGAAGCCTTATCCTAGATTGATTGTCTTGAGTGTTGAGAAACAGAGTCTTTGCTAAGAAATTCTCTACACTCTAATTGAAAATACTTCCGGTTGCCCAGACACTTAAACTGAAGCTTTAGAATATTTTAAAAGAAAATATATCATCCGTAGGGCTTTTTTCAGAAACAAAACATGTCTGCCCCCCTCCCTGCCAAAAGGGACTATTTTAGATGATTATAACTCTCATGTTGATTAGCAAATAGATATATTTTACTCACGGGTTTATCAGCTGGTCATTCTGTTTGAGTTCATCTGCACAGCACACATGTAAGGTGATACAGCTACACCCCGTGTGTGGAGAGGGCACTGTGGTCGTGCCATATGACCCCCTTTGCGTCTCTGTGTCTTTATATGTGAAATGAGGGGCTGAGACAGAAGACAGCAATGTTTCTCTCCAGCTTTTCAAAGAACCCAGAAAAAGCCACTTTCTTAAAAGCCGGCATAAGTTTGGTACTCTAGGGCTGCTAGTGGGATTGGAGGAGAATAATGGTGGAAATCTCTTTTGAAAGATGGTTTAAAGGGAATCTCTCCTACTCTAATGCAAAGAAAGTATAGAAGCATTAATCAGGATGTTGGGGAAGGCTGCGGGATGGAGGGATCTAAGAGGATCTTGTGGTGCTTTGGGACAAGACATGAGCATAGTTTATAGCCAGAAACTGGAGACAAAATTTCTATTCTACTAAATCCAGCAGGGAACCCTATTCTTTTAAAAAAAGAACTTGGAAAAAACCACAGACTGGCTAGAGTGTTGGGCCCTGGAGCAAGCCACAGGATGGGGAGGCCCCACATCTGCAAAGTAGACGTCTGCCTGGAAATAATTCATTTATCTTTTTTAGAAACAAGAGTTACAAACAAAGCTTAGAGGGTTCTTCTTTTCTGTCTCAAAACAAGGAAATAATCTTTTCTCACGTGGGCCAGTTGGATCCTGGATTGCATATGCACATGTAGGGATTTGGGTACTTTTTTGGGACATCATGGCCTTACCCTGAAACTTTTTGATTTATCAATAAATGAAACACCCATCCTACATAATTTTTCTCCGAAGACACACATCATATATCTCACAAATCACATCTCAGATTTTATTCAATGCTTTTGAGCTTAGAACGTTTATTGAAAATAATTGTTTCAATATGCTTCACTTGTCAACTCTAAAAGTTGACATTTTGAAACTACAAGGTTTTTAAAAAAATAATTTATAGTGAACAAGCAAAATTTCTCATCACACAAAATTTATCAATATCCTTACAATATAAAAACTTCAGTATTTCAGTAAAACACTGTACAATGAATCCAGTAAAAAAGGAGCTTGATTACATATTTTTTTCGGCATACATAAACATCTGCTCTGTCTAGCTTTTGCCTCCTAAAACTGTTGTTTATTTTGCCTCAGCCTTAACCCTTAAAAATAGCAAAAGAATTGTCCATCTTGGAATGTTTATTAATTTAACAGCAGGAGTCAAGTTAATCTCTTTCTCACCCCACGTTAAACTTGCTTTATTCAGTGTTGAAGATATTTTAAAAGGCCTTTTAGAAGGAGCGATGTTGATCTAGAACTTGGAGTATCTTGGGGGCATAAACCATGGGGTTGTGATTCAGAGCTCAGGCTAAGAATGAGGTTGCCACATTTTTCTATTCTAGAGAATGACCTTGGGAAAGTCTTTTTTTTCCCCTTCCTGGGATGCAGATATACACGATAAAGGCCAGCTGCACTCGTTATAAATATCTTGTAAGATAGGCAAAGTACTGCACTGTAATTCCTGTAGCCAGAAAGCCAGGAAAGAGAGGACTTCTGTGACCTTTTGAGAGCATGCTGTTAGCCCCAAGGAGCCAAGAGTAATTAAAACAGAGAGCTAGCCCTTCTCACAGGGGGGATCAATTTACTCTGAATAGCCCAAAGCTTTTTATCACTTGTTACGGCACTCTTGTTCTGGACAAGGGAGGAGGGGGAGCCCCAGTGAGGGGAGGTTGAACAAGAAGCAGTAATCTGAGAAGGAAAAACAAAAATAGAATGGGGAACAAAGGGAGGAGAGCGCAGGCTTTGGAGGCCATGGCACTTATGGGCAATGCCTGTGCTCAAGGCCTCCGGGAGGGCAGCTGGATATTTCAGTCTGTCCCCATTATAGAAGTAGATCCCAGTGTTGGCCTGAGGAAGAACGTGGAAGACGGGACTGACACACCCTCCTCATGTCATTTTCTTTCTCATGAATCTACAGTGACTCCCCTACTTGATTTTTCTGTTGAGGACCCTCTGATGTCCCACTCCACCTGTGTCCTTCCCACACGAGCTCCAGCTGCCTCTCTGTCTACTCCAGCCAGGCTGTCCTAGCCAGAACCCAACACCCGCACCTCTGCTTCCTTATTCTATGGTTTTCTCTCCTCCTTTTCTTTGCATTTGCATGTATCTAAAACACCTTCATCCTCTTAGGGCAAGATCTAATTTATTTTGTGATAATAACTTACATTACATAAAGCTTTATACCAAGCACTTAGACATGCATACTTACACCTGAGCCATTGTTTCCCAGGACATTTCCTTCACTATTTTGGCCCATATTCATCTTCTTCCACATTTTAGCTTCTGCAGTGTTTGTTTATTAACCCAACTCTATAGAATCAACCCGTAAGCTACAGCAATGTCCATTTTCAACAAGCTCCCCAGGAGAAACTGAGGAGTTACGTTGACCTAAGGTGGTAAAATTTTGGCTATTCCTGTTTGTATTTCTCCATATTGTTTGATACATTTTACCATGATCATATATAACTTTTATAATAAAAATTCATTTGCATATTAAGCTCCCCAGTTGATTCTGATGGTGTGGGAAACATAGGTCCATATGAGTCATTTGAACAATGATTGAGTCACATGCTTTCTTTCATTATTCTCTCTCCCACAGGTAGAAAAGTATTCAAGAGCAAGAATTGACCCTGTCTTTTTCCTCTCTCTCCAGTGCCGGCGATTCCAGACTCAAAGCAGGGGCTTCATAAATACTTGAGTGGCTTTGAATAGACTCTCAAGAAAATAAGAAAATATTTAAGAAGGACTTACTTGACATAGTATATGTGACATGACATAGTATATTTGAAGGAAAAAGAAAACCTTACAATTAGCAGATTACAGAAGTATGTATTAGTAAGACAGGAAAAATACTCAGGTGACTTAATGGACCACAGGATGACCAAAAATTAGTAGCAATGTTTTGCCTTAGATCTAGAAGCAAAGAACCTTTGAAGGCATCGATAAACTTGTAGCGTGTAGAAACCACAAGGTGGTTCACTCCTTTTAATACAAAACATTCTTAGAATGGTGTGTTCAATTAAAAATTCTACAGCTAAAGGAGAAATTTGAGTAGCTTGAGAAAGGTAAGAAAAAAATCCGAACTCTCATACATTGCTGGTGGGAATGTAAGATGATGCAGCTGCTTTGGAAAACAGTCTCACGGTTCCTCAAAACGTTAAACATAAGAGTTACCATATGAACCAGGAAATCCACCCCTAGGTATATACCCAAGAGAATTGAAAACACATGTCCACACAAAAACTTGTACACAAATGTTGACAGCAGCATTATCCAAAATAGCCAATGGATAACCATGATAGCTAATGGATAAATAAAATGTGGATTATCCGAACAATGGAATATTATTTGGCCATACAAAAGATTATGGTATTGATCATGCTACAACCTGAACGGACCTTATATGCATTCTAAGTGAAAGAAGCCAGACATAAAAGGCCACATGTTGTATGATTTCATTTATATGAAATGTCCAGAATTGGCAAATCCATAGAGATAGAAAGTAGATTAGTGATTGCCAAGGATTGGGGGAGGAGGGATGGGAAGTGACTATTAGTAGGTATGGGGTTCTGGAATTTGATAGTGATGAGAGGGTAGCCCAATTCTGTGAATATACTAAAAATCACTGAATTGTACTCTTTAAAAGGGTAAATTTTATGGTATGTAAATCATATTTCAATAAAACTTTTATTAAGATAAACAAGAACGAAAAGAATCAAGGGGGCACATGGGGAGGAGGGGGAAACCAGGCAGCAGGACACCAAAGAAATGTGAAAAAAAAAATAGGAGGCTAGAAACCAATTTTACTAAGGGCTGCCTTTTTGGGTGTAGTCAACTTTTTAATTTTTTTTTTTTTTAACTAGAAAAGATGATGACTAGCTGAAGAGAAAATTGGAAGACATAGATTATAAATACAGCCTAAGGGGTTTGGTTTAGATACAAACTTTTCCTACCGATAAAAGTTGGAATAGGAGGTGTTAACATCTCCCTTTTCGGTGGACTTAAAGAGGGCTTAGAATAGGTTTATCTGTGCAGGACAACTTGTGGGAGCCCTTCCTGAGATGGCAAAGGGACGACCTTTCATGCTCTTTGTTCTTTTTTTCTCTGTCTCTTGCAAAAATGTTAAGCCTCAGCATTCAATACAACACATCACCCTCAGTGCATTAGTCCTGGTGAAGTAAGAGAGGAGACATTTCTGTTTCTTGAAAAGTTTTATTTGATGACCATATACAGTCAGAAACACACATTCCTCTTAAGACCAGTAAAGTCTACTCCTCTAAACAATTAACTTTTTATTAAAAAAAAAAAACCTTGAAGCTGCACTTGCAACCTATTATTATATTTCAATCATTTGTGTAAAGAAAGTAAATTCAGGTTATATATAGCTACCTCTACACATATTATTATTAATATGAATACATAGAATATATTTGGCCTGCTGAATAGTTTTTAAAACTCTGTAGCCTTTGTATTCAGATTTATTTGAAAAAGAAAACATTATTCTCACTCATATTTACCAAGGACAGAATCATGTCTTCTAAGCTTTCCCATTGTGTCCCAATGCTCCCTGCTTTAGGAGAAACAAGTAACTGCTTTGGGTCCATTCAGCACAATCTTCCTCACTCTCTGCTCAGGACCCAGATGCCCATGAAATAAAACAAACTGAGAGCCATGACTAGAGCAAGGAAATCTCCTCTTGGCCTTGTCACCAGATTCCTATCAGATCCTTTCTAGTCTTTTATTCACTGGTCAGATAGAGTAGTGCTTTGTTTTATGACAAAGTCTACATTAAGTTTTGATGCTCTTGGTTTTACAATCACACATGTTCAACAATATTCATTCCTGGAGCAAACATAGAAATTTAAACCTTCTTATTTTTGGTTAGTAACATAAATCTCCATTTCCAACATCCTCAAAAGTCTTTAACCCAACTGCATGTTTATAGAATAATGCATTGTGGTCCCAGGACCAGATCTTGTTAAAATTTGATTTGTTGAGAACATTGAGGGAAGGGAATCATCGCCAGGACGTGGAGCACTTCACCGCCTCGGGAGGAGATCCCGCTCCACCTCTGCTAAGCAAGGGCGTGGTCGAACTGCCCTTTCTCCAGGCCTTCCAGCCCATCCGCCCAGGTCGAGGTTGGCATGCTCCGGTATGGGTCCAGAAGAATCCGGAAGCACCTGACGATAAGGATGCCCAAGAAAATAAACAACAAAATAACAAAAACAAATGTCGTTTTCTGCTCCAGAGACATGCTAGAATCTGACGACACGTTCCCAAGGGGCACTAGGGGCGAAGGGACGGGCTGCCCTCCATCCATGGTCCAGGGAAGCCAGAGCACAGGACCTCCCGGTTTCCTTTTCGTCCATCATCAGCCTGCCGTGTTCATGGTGGCTGCGCCCTGCAGCGGCTGAGTTGTCTGCAGGGGGGAAGAAAGAGAAGGAAAGGGAATGACGACCAAATAGCAACCTTATTTTCTAGGCTCACGGTCATGTTTTTCAAAGAGAAGAAGAAATCTGTAAAACAGCTTTCTTTTTCACCAGAGATGCTTAATTCTGTATAATTATGGAGAAAAATATTTTACCCTTGCATGAAATTACCCGATTGTTCTCAGAAGAACCACCTGGAGCCAGGAGGGATGGGCAGAGAATGCAACTATTACATAGAAGATGAGAAATGTACAAGGTAATATTGACCCCAAGATATGCTGTCAACTTGACAGCAAAACCCAGCCTCCCCTGCCAAGTCTCTTCCAGCTCCCCTCCAATAACATCACTCTCACATTATCCTTATAATGGTAGCATTGAATGAGCACCAGCTATGTGCCGGGACTGTGGCTAGACTTGATGTATGTTAGCCACTCTACTACAAGCTCCATGGAAGCAGGGACCTCTGTTGCCCCATTCAAGGAAACTGAGGCTAGAAAAGGTGGTTAATATAGAAACTCTCACAGGGAGCATCAGGTTCTGGGCTCTGGGTTCTGGCCTTCAGCCTACTCTAAATGAGTGTGGGACCTTGGAGAAGTCACTAAGCTGTAAAAACAAGTAGAAATGCCTGCATATCTCACGGTGCTATAATAAGGATGAATGTCTGTGAAAACCCTTTGAAAAGTATGCAAAGAAGAAAAACAAACAAAGCAAAGTGTTGCTTCACTCAAGACCTGACTAAGGGAGCTATGATGCTTCTCCAGTGCTTTCTGCTGCCTGAGCCAAGGGAGAAGGGAGGTATCGCAGACTCCCAAACCATTAAGTGACTGCTGCTTTTTCTTTTTTCTTCAGAAAACAAAGACCAGCTTCAATACTTGACCCTGGTAAGTACCTAGGGAATTGAGCTAGAGAAAAGGAATTGATCGACTACACCTTTTTAAAAGAACAGTTTTCCTTACACTGCCTTCCTACCATTTAAGACTACGTGGTAGAGAGGAAAAGAAAGAAAAGGACCTGTTATCACTATTTCCATTTTACTGGTGGAAGAAATGAGATACAAGGATATTACCGTTTGTTTTTAAAGGCGAATCAGAATATACACAAAAGTCATTAAAAGCTTCAGATACTGAACTAAATTTATTTAAATCAAATTTTGTAAACAAAAGTATATATATTAGATATTACTAAATAGAAAATCATATGACATTTATTATGAATTTGTCTGTAAGAAAAATTACATAGCAGAATAGTTAGCTATGGAAATTAACATGGATCCAAAAGAAATTATGCTCGATGAAAATAAGCAACCAAATAAAAATAGCTTTTATGACCTAAAGCATCAACACAATATTTCTTCAGTTAACTTATAATCATTGCCTTCAAGTACAGCATTAGTAATCATAATAACAGTTTGCATGTATATTGACACTTCAAAGTTTATAAAATCACAGTTTAAAAAAACAGTTTATAAAGGGGATCACAACCAGTGATCTGGGAAAAAGGAGTTACCAATTTGGGAATGACGGACCCTTTTTGCAGCTCCATCACTTTGAATTTTTTTTTAAGGCTGGAACTGTTACAAGATTCATTTATAATTCATGTTTGTTTTGAGGTAAGATTGGGATAAAATTTGACTATATTTTTAAAAATAAGCTTTTTAGAAATATAGAGGATGTTAATGAATTGGGTTTGGGTTTGATTTGCTTGTTTCTAAGCACCCTCCCAGCGGTGGGGGGAGAAGGGGGTAGGGGCAGGGAGGGAGGCCAGAGCCTCCAGCACAGCTCTCCTTTGCCATCTGTGTCCACCAAAAATACACACAGGACTTAATCATACCAAATATAAAGTGTTCCGAGGGCTGAGTCAAAGGAAAGCCATCTGATGACAGAGGAGCAGATGCCCAGGCCCTCCCTGACATGTTCCCTCTTGCCTTTTCATGTCCTACCGAGGATCCCCCTGCTTTGACCCCTGCTCTCCTCGCTGGATTAGTAGAATCCCATTCTATGCCCGTTTTCCCTCCAGCTCAAATGAAGCCAGAGTCCTTTTCTTTGTCCATTCTCACAGAGCCAAGACAGGCATGCATTTCCAGAAAGTTCTTTATGAAAACACAACATAATCCAGAAAGGAAATATAGGAAAAGCAAAGACCATTGACTGTATAAATTTACAATATTCAGAATGGGGAATGTAAGTAAAAATAAATGATAAGGATTTCTGAATAGGGAAGAACTGGGTAGAGAACCTCTTGTGCCTGTGAGAGGAGCCCTCGTCACAATGTGGCTGGCCAGTATAGCCATACCTTGTCCTTCCCTCCCTTCCCACACCAGCCTCTGCTTGATGAACGCCATTTTGAGCCCCGGGAGCGGTCTGCCCCAGCCTTCTCCTTCATGCAGGGCAAAATGCCAAACGCTTCTCTTCCAGATCAGCATCTCATACCTCCTAGGCTTCACCCACAACTCAGAATTTAGAGCCACTACACTGTTCATTTGGGGGCTCAGAGACAGGAACCATTCTAGAAACCCCAGCAAAAATAACTTAGTGGTCCTGATTCAGATTATCTGCCACAGTTTCCTCTTCAATCTCCCTAGAAATGACTCTGGTGCCCAGCTTCCCCATAGGGGATGCCAACTATGGGAATGATTTAAAAACTCAATTTTAAATTGCAGTTTTACCACCCTATACTGATTAAAAGGCAAGATGCAAAGATATGGTTAATTCTCTTTGCAGACTGGTCACGTGTTCTGACAAGCCTGCTAAAATATAATGTATATATTCTCCAACCTCTTCATCACCAATCCCTTCCAGATATACCAAATGGATGAGCAAATAGAGGTGAAAGGATAGCACATTGTGAGTTGTAAACCTCTCCTCTCCCAGCATGCTGTGGTGCCCGAGTTCTCATGAAAATAACTTCTTTTTGTCAAATGATCAAAGCCTCCTTTTACCAAGGAAAGTGACACATTAATGTATTAGCAGGAATTTGTCTGTGAGGACCGTTTCCACCTGAAGGAGGGGGAAATGTGGTAGGTAGAAAGGGGATTAAGAGGAGATTTTGCTCAGAATGAGGGACTTCTGGAAAGGCCAGGGGGACAGACATGGGTGTAGTGAACAGGGTGCCCAACTAGAGAGCCCCCAGGGAGGGATGAGGGGTGGTGGGTAAAGATCAGACGACCAGGAGATAGTTACAAAGAAATAAAGAGACGCAGAAACAAATGCCGACTCTTTCACAGTCTCTCCTAGGACTGATGAAGTCCTGGGAAGAGCCTGCTGGATTTTAACACATTGACTGCCAGGTGAGTTGTATTTAACTCAGGCTAGTTTTGAGCCTGGGGCCACGTGAAACAAAACCCTGCAGTTGGTTCATGAAAATCCTACTTGCTGATGTTCTTATTGTTACAATTAATATCAACAATTTAATTCTAAAAAAGTGGATTGTGTTGTATTTAACTCACACGCAGAAAACAATAAAAAATAACAAATCAGGAAGGATTGTTTTGTTTTAATAAAATACCGTGTCCCCAGAGGGGAAAAAATGTTTTTCTAGTGTGGCAATGTGTTAAAACTAATCAATAATTTACAAATTTAGAAAGTTCAACAGCATGTTTAACTTGGAGGAAGCATCAGATATAATAAGATGGAGAAAAAGAAATAAGCATTTCACTACTACAATACAAAAATATTCAAAGACATGTAAATTTTTAAAATATCTGTCTTAGGGTAAAATGTCCCTTTTTAGTAAAAATGATTCTTAGAAAATGTTCGTGATTGCTTTTAACTAAAGAATGAAATCTTTCTGTTGAATAAATAGTGAAATCTGGGCAAGTAAATTATTTCAAAAGATTTTGACATGACCATCCTAAGTCTTCACCGTAACAAATGGCAGTTATTTTAAGTATAAAGAAGGACCATGGTTACTCACGGCAGTATTTTAATCCTGACTGACTTTTCCCATCACGCAGCACATCTGTGTCTTCCCTTTGCCAGGTCCATTTGTGTGTGCTCAGGAAATAAAGTCTAATTTTAATACTGGGCCAAGAAAACCTTAATTAAAAGATACCATTTCCAAAAATCATATAATACATCCCTAGACTCTGTGATATTGACAAAACGTAAATCACCCTGAGTTCCTAACAAAGCCCCGTGTGAGCAGTCCATCCCAATCACGGCCATTTGCACTATCAGCCACTCGCTTAGCTTTAGAAATTTTCAAAGTGGCCTTCTCTTCCTGTGCCCATACTCCCTGCACACTGCATCTCGATTCATCTTTCTCAGCCCTGATCTTACTCTGCTCCCCTCAGAAAACCTTTGTACCCCACCATCCACAGCCCATTAACCCCCTCATGGACCTGATCCCTGATGTTTTCTGGACCACAAATTAGGACCTACTGCAAGAGTGGAATTTTCAAAGATGCTAATTTATTTTCATAAGTTTAAAAAGGAATAAACATCAAATCACATTGAGTTCCCAGCAAAATGACCAATGTATTGATAAGAATAAACTTACATGTAATTGAGTCTGCAGACACCTGTGGAGAATGTCCTCATTTTGTCTGTTCTTCAGCTCAACATAACACCTGCTGTTCTTTGGACAACTCCACGTTTCCCACCTCATAATGCTCACCTCCTCTCCTTCCTCCCACCTGTGGAGTTTCTCCCTCTCCTTCAGGGTTTACACTAAACACTCTTCCTCAGTGGGGCCTCACATGTCTCCCTTCACCAAGGATGGGGTGCTTTCTACTCTGTCTCCAAAGACGTCACAGGTGCTCTGTGACAGCACTGATCACAAGACAAGTCTCGATGGTGTTTGTCTCCTTCCCTTTATTAAACAGTAAGCTCCATGAGGAATTCCTTGCTGTTCTGGGATCATTAGCTCTTTAAATGTAGGTTAAATCAAATATCTAGCCCCTTACAGTTCAAGGAACCAGATTCAAACTTCAAGGCACCAGCTAACTGATACAGAAAACAAAAAGAAAAGTACGTCATCCAGCCAAACTGAGAATGCTGTATTTGAAATAAATCTTGTTTTAAATAATCACAGGTAGTTCAAGTCACAATGATACTTTAATACTCACAATCTCATGATTTTAGAAGCAGTAAGTTATTTGGCTCTTTAAATTCTCCTTGGCCTCAGTGCTGATGGGTGGGGTCCGATATATAAAAATCAGCCAGAGATAGTCAGTTACCCTTCTATTTAAGAGGTCAACCCTTTCTTACCTTGTCTGCTTTTTGGTGGGGAAGAGAGGCCATTAAAAATCTCCTGAATCCAAATGTCTTACGTGGAAACTATTAATGTCAACACGTTCCCTTCTCAGTCTCGGATCCCTTGGACATTTTATTTCATTAGCATCTCATTATACAATTTCACAGTAAGGAAAAATATTTTCTCTGAAGAACATATATCTTAAAGCAATGACATACTTCTTTTCCAAATTTTTAAAGTGACAGCAACAGAATTAGTCAAGTGCATTTGGCACCTTGTTCTGTGAAGTCATACACAGGCACTTAATTCTACGGGTTGCTTTTGTGGTCATCAACTCAAAAGCCCACCCTCTTGCAATGGGTTGCAATGATAATAGTTGCAATAGTTGTATTACACATGTAGTCCTGCCTGGCACATAGTGGGTGTTCAATAAATAGGTAGTGATGAATGAATGTTTTCTTTTTACACCATTTAGATTTCTTTCTACTTTCTGTTACGCAAACAAATGAATGGAGATGATAAATAAACTTCCCAGAATCATAAAAATCAGTTACCAAAACAGTAGCACACCCCAAAGAATGCTGGATCCCAAATTTTTCTCTGGCATGTTGGAATGAGTTGAAAGTCATCATCCCCCAGCTGTTAATGGCATGCGGGGTGCTGTAAAGCAATGCTGTCTATATTTTAAGTACTCCTAAACCACATAATTGCCGTACCTAATTTTTAAAACTTCTAGGTCAGGAACCTAGTTATGTGACTTGACATGTTTTCAAAAGTAGGTGTAAGAATAGCCCATCCATTGAGAGAGAACACTGACGGGCTTGTCCAGTTTGCAGTCACATGTGATGGACAGGACACTTTGTCCCACAAAGACATCCTGTGCACCTTATTTATATTTATCTGGCAGATTAGTGAGACCAATCTGTAGACTTTAACAGGAAGAGACTGGCTAGCTAGGCAGGACTGAATTTGTAGTAACTGGCAAAGATAAACTTACTCAAAGTGCTGCATTATTCTGCTATAGTTCTGAAGCTGACTGTTGAAATGTTAACATGGGTTTGAATGATTAAAGTAATACATATCCTGATATTGAGGCTAAATAGAATCAATCTCTTCTTTTAGAGCTAAAGGAAGCCTTAGCTGCATTCCTGTTTGTAAAACTGGAGCCTCTCATGGTACACCTCATTCTCCAACCCACTCACCCACCCCAGACTGCGTAAACCTCACAGGTGATCCTATGATACAACTCCCCACAATAATTGTGAGTCCTCCAAATAAGCCACCTCATCATCTAAGTAATCAAATCACGACATAGCAAAAGTCATTCCCCTACTAATCTTTTGAAAATTCCATGTATTAGCCCGATGAATAGTAACTCAAGTTCCAGGATATACACACGCAGATACAAAATGTTTCATATAAATTCAAAGAATTCATGGCCCTTTTGGTGACCAGCCAAGAACTTCAGGTAAAAGTTTCCTGGCTCTTTATAGGTGCTTCATACATTTCAAATCCTCCCAGTCCTCTTGTTTTTGGCTCACATAAATACATGGCAATGTCTATATTCCTTTTTTCCAAGAATAGCCCTCCTGTTCCAATACAATAGCCCTGATGCCTCAAAATTCACAAGAGGGCTAAGGGTAAATATTATTTTATACTCTCGAAAAATAGACCCAAGGCTACTAGAAAGCCCACAAATAATGATTTTAAAAACATGGGAATTTGGTCAGCTACAAATGTCAACAGGCAGTTTCAGGACTGTTGCCAGCCCCCACTGCTGCACTGGGAAGTCGGTTTCCTGCTCTGCCCCTCAAAGGCAGCCAGCAAACACGACTGCTGGGGTTGAAAGTGGACCCTGTCCTTCCCGACTCACTGCTGCTTGTCAGCTCTGGGTCGGTGGGAGACCTTTCTCTTCAGCCTGAGCCCCAACCTCAGTTTTACTATCTTCATCTTCCTCCTAACACCTGCTTGAAGAGTTTCAAAGGGACTGCAGGAGAAGGTTGCAGCCTAGCTGAGAACATCAGAAAAACACCACGAGGGTACCTAGGCAATAACTGGTGGTATCAAAAGATACCATTAGCAAACCGGAACTTTTAACCTCAAACAATAAACCCTACTGTTCCACCCAGTTTGCTTTCTTCTCTTGTGTGTTTCATAGTGAAAAAGACTACTTCCTGATACCGCAAAAGGCCAGTGCTGCACACTGTTCATCACCCAGGGGCAGCCAATGGTATCATTATGAGTTGTTGAGTTGTGATCATTTGTAAACAAGTCAAAACATCCTTGTTATATTTTGGAAGGTTGGATGTTTTAAATGAGTGAAAAAAAATACTGTAAAGGGCAAACAGCTTTCAAGAACAAATTACTGCAGCTTAGAAAAGAAAAATGCCTGTTTTACTACTTCTTTTATCCAGTATCAGTAACGCTAGAAACTTAAGCATGCTTTAAAAATAAAAGCATCATTACATTTTACCCCCTCATATTAACTTTACCCAGCAACTGTTTAATTAGACTTTATATAACAGCTAGATCTAAATTCAGAACTCGGATCCAAAAGGCATCTATGCTATTATGCTCAGGAATAAATTGTAAAGTTAGAGAAAAGCATTCAATTAGCCCATCGAAGATACAGTTTTGCTCAGGTACCTGGATCTGGCTGAACAAACACTTGATCCATTTCCTGGTGGAACAGTTACAGGTAGTTACAAGCCTCTTTAGTTTCCATTCTTCCTGACCACGCCGTGTTAAAGCAGCAGACAATGGTAGCTGCAAGCAGCTGATGGCACACCCCAGGTCTAAAGCTGTTGTTTCAGGCTTAGAAACTTCCCAGTGAAACCCTGAGTTAAAGGAGCATCGTCTTTCTGTGTGAGGCATCATTAGCAGCCACTACAGCTGCTTCTTTGAGGCGAGCCATGATTTCAGTTCTGCCTCAGCAACCCTTCGGAGGATTCTGCTTCAGTGAGTAGAGGCAGTATCCTAGCAGTGTGTCTGAAATCATCTTCAAGAAAGCATTAACATTCAGAAGGAGTACGGGGGAAAACATCACTGGACATTCCCATACCTTTTCAAAATCAAAGCCATAAATCTACCAGTGCTCTGTCTTCTCTATTGATTGTTGACACTATTCCTTTTTGGGGATGTCAATTAGCACCTTGCAGCAACCAGCCTCCATATTGATTGTGTTTATGACCTTCAGGCCCACTCAGTTAATGGCAAGGCTTCTAGGGAAGGGCATCAACTTAGCATTTGGGGGTGAAGAAAAGACTCCTTTTTCCTAAAGAAAACTAAAGTGACCTTTCTGAAAAGCAGGATTTATGGGAGGCAATAAGGTAAAAACAATTTAAAAAGAACAAAATCATATTTTCACCACCTGTGTGAAAGAAAATTTGCTAGGCTGAATGTTGCCAGGTCCAGGGTCTCTGGCCAGCCTGGGTCACTGTGGCCTTGGCAGGTCCCTCACCCCACACAGGCCACCTGAGACCATTTGATGAATAAAGAAGATAGACCTTTGTTGAGAGAGAGTTGTTTCCATTCTGCAAATTCTAGTTACTTGGCACAATACTTAAATTACTTTCCTTGGATATAATGCCTAAATAAATTTGGAAAATATTTCAAGATAAAATTCTACATGAAAAAAAAAGGCTTCTTTAAAAAGAATTCAGCATAATTCTTAAGACAGAGCATCCTTATTTTTTGGCAACTCACCACTTTCTTTGTTGGAGTGGAAGCACAGTTAGCGACAACACACCCACCCACCAAATGACGGGGTGCATGATATTTAAAGCTACCTCTGACTGTGCCTGTCAGCTATGCTGTCTCTTCAGCCCATAGGAGAAACCGACCATTACTCAGCGGCTCTACGAGACCGGAACGGAGCTCATTTTCTAAGTGGGAAAACCCCATCTGCTAACAACAGACAACTCCAACCCTTTCAAATCAAATGCTAAGTGTTAGGATCTAATGTCAGCATCAAAACCTTGATGTTAGAATCTAACCTCAAGAGAACTTGAAGGCTCTTTCCCCATTTGTTTTCCTGCTTTTTAACTGAGTTTTCTTTCCAATTAGTTTTACTTACCCTGTTTTCAGACACACACACACACTCCCCATATACCATAAAACAATAGGATAAATGAAATCCAACAGAGCACTATCATTCAATACTAACTGGCATCCTTTGTGCTTTCAGCGACTTTCAGCGACCGTCGGTGCTGGCAGAGGGAGCCCCTGTCTTGGCAATGCCAACAGTGTGGTTCAGGAGTCATTCTGACCCCACCCTTCCTTATATGTTTATCGTTCCATGTGGTGAGAAAGTATTGTAGTTAGAAATGAGCCTGGGTTATGGCAGCTTGCTCTGCCAGAAAGGCTTCCCCCCACCTTATTGTTTTAGCCAGAAGACTCAGAAAGGTGGAAGGGAACTTGGGAGGGCCTAGGGCTGTCCTCTAGCTACTCTGCAGGCTGAAACCATCCCAGAGAGATGAGTGCCTGGCCTATTTTTAAAAGTCTCCAGGGAAGTAGATTCCATAACTTCCTCTGGCAACCTCTGTTTAAACTAACTCCTCCGCTGCTTACTTAGTCTAAATGGGTTGGCGCATTTCTTTTCATTCTGTCCTTGCTGCAAAAAGCCAGTCATTAACCACCACGAAATTTTGTTAGAATGTTCTTTCCCCCCAAGGAAGCTGAACTAGATAAACCAAAGAATTGATTCATGAAGATCTGGTGCTGTGCTTGGAGCCAAATTTAAATATTTCTTTTAAAAGATAATTATAATTGGAATTATTAAGAGACAGCCCTTCCCCCCATGCAACTGCTTTGTATGAATCATCATGAATTGTAAAACAATGACAAGGACTTACTAAAATTCCATTTCCATAGTAGATCCTATGAAATTCCATTTCCATAGTAGATCCTATTTCTTTAGTCTTTAGTAATCTTTATAGCTCTTCTCTGAATTCATCCCCAAATTTCTGCTCTCTGGTACAGCTTTACACCGGGAGCCTAGAATGTTGCACAGACCTGTGTCAAGCTCAGACATGTGGAATTGTGATGAAATAGGATGATTTCATGACATATAAATGGCTACATATGCTATCTACTTATCCATTCTGATCCCAGGATTTCTCCTGAGTGCTAATTTAGTCTTTCTCTTTAACCACACAACATCATGAGTTAATATTAGTTAGAAATCTATTTCTAAGAACTTTTCCTACATTCCGATTTCAAGTTTCACCTTTAATGTTCTTTAGCTTATCATTTTTTCCTAAATGTCCTATGATGCACTTTTCCATAAAGAAATAGACAACGAATATGGAAAAAAAGGCTTCATAAGCCATCAGGCTTTATGCCAGTACACGCATGTGTTACTATTATTATTGTGTTTCTTTCTGACTTTGCCTAATTCTCAAAATAAATTGAATCAATTCTCAGTATCAGCTGGCTGTAGTAGCTCACGCCTGTAATCCCAGCAATTTGGGAGGCCAAGGTGAGAGGATTACTTGAGGCTAGGAGTTCAGGACCAGCCCAGGCAACATAGCAAGACCCTGTCTCTACAAAAAAATTTAAAAAATAATTCTCAGTATAACCTTCAACATATAAACATGGTTTTTATCATTAGACTCTGTGTAAAAATCTTTTCTTCCTTTGTGTATGTTCCTTCTTTCATTTTTTCAAGTAACATTCATTAAGTTCACACTTAATGTCAGATATGGTCTGTGTTAGGTGTTGCAAAAAATAAACAATATGGGTCCTAGGCCCCCGGGCAGGGCCCTGAGGAGCTAAACTTCTAGCGTTGGTTGCTGACCTTCCTGACAGACTAGCCCCCTTCCCCTATATTCCACTTCCTAACTCCCCTTCACTGCTCACCCAGCAGGTGTCTGAATTCTGTACTCACCTTTTTTACAGCACCTGATTTCACAAGGTCACCAGTGCCTTCTGGTTTCTTCAAGCAAAAGAATCCCTTCAGTGTTAATCCTCCCTGCTCTTTGGTAACATTGGACATGGCTGAACACTCCCTTCAAGGAAAGCTCAGACAAAAGAACACACAGACTAAATGGAGTGCTGGGAACTGATATCTCAGCCCTTAGGGCCACTTTCCCTTGGTCCCTTCTCTCTTCATCACCTCTCTTTTGCCTTTTGAGACTCAAGCCAAGTGTAACTCAAGCAACTACCAGCAAATGTGAAATGAGGATGGAAAAACAGGCAAGCTAGGATAAATGTTAATAATCTCACCACTTTTAATTCATTAAAAAAAAAGTGCTAGCCAGTTTGTGTGTGTTGTTTTTCTTTTTCTGTCTCCTTGGTTTTTAAAAAAAAATCAGTAAATCATATAATATAAAGCTTTTTTTAAAAAAATCAAGATTAGCTCTATTTCTACTATCCTTATGATTTGCAAGGTCTAAGTATAAGTTTATTTACCCACTCAGCTATCTTCACAGGTCAGTGAACATTCAAAGCACAAGGGAACAGTGGGAAAGGTTTAATAATATTCACACCAAGCCTATAAATTAAGATCTATATTTAAGCATTATAACAAGCAAGCAGGTTAAAGTCCAACTTCAGATTGGCAGCCTCCTGGGTCTGATCTTTTCTTGAATGCATCTCCACGCACATCACATCTGTGTTATGCTGAATGCTCAGTTAGTAGCTCATAGATCTACAACACAGAAGTACTCAAAATGAAGATGAGGAACAAACACAATGCTGCAACTCAGTGGAGATGTATGTGAAAGAAAGAAAACACTGATAGAATTTAATACTTGTGAGGATTGCAGATTGCCCTACAAAATTTTGTTCATCTTTTCCTATATAAATTAAAATAGTAAAGCATATAGAAAAGAGTCATGCTGCTTAAAAAGCTTATCTCCATCCCTAAGAAGGAACAACTTCACAAAATACACAGCAGTGGTTCTACTTAGAGACAATATTTGCAACATTTTAGTTATTAATTCTAATTACAGTATGAAAGTATAAGAACATCACTGTGGATTATTTACTGTTCAAAGGAAATACTTTGGATTTAACAGCCTGGTGGGTAAATTTATTCTTTTAAAGTGACTTGTGCAATAATAACAATTTTCTTAATGGCTTTGAAATACTTAATGCCTTTAAAATGTCAAATAAAGTGCCAATTAGAATTTTATACAAATCATCCCTCTAAATTTTTATGCTGTCATTTTGGAACTGTTCTTTCTTTCTGTTCAACAGATGCATTTTAGAGAGGAAACTCTACTGCATGGAGAGTTTGAGGATTGAGCAGCCTCGAACATTAAGACAATTGAGAAGATGAAATAGAATGTGCCTGGGAATTACTGACCTGTTAGCTTGACTTTAATACCCAGCAAAATGCTGGAACTGAAGATCCTTCCACTGAGAAATCAACTTGAAATCACCCAGAGGAGAAAAAAATCATATGAATCAGTTTAAAAAATGCTGTTTAAAAAAATCATGGAAAACCAATTTCAATTTCTGATATTCATACTTGTAGAAAGTGTGGGAAGGAGTTTGAGGAAAAGGTAGTCAACAGATGTTGTGATGTACGGACATTGAATGCAAATTTCAGCTGCCTCAGTGATGCATCTTAGAGATGAAGTACTCAATTGCTGCTTGCAAAAATATTTAACTTTACAAATATCTCAATATTTCAGTGGGAACAATCAAAAGTTTCAGTTATGTAACATATTATTAAAATAGGCAGATATTAAGGTTACATCTTCCTCTTCCAATTCTATGTTCTAAACTTTGGTAGAAGGTCTACCATCTATAATTTTGCCTGTAAATAATATATATTATATATTTATGTATAGTAAGTGTGTAAGTATTATAAATCATCTGTATTTCTGTAATATATAATATTAAATAACCTCATGAGCATGTTAAGCATGCATTTTGGGGAAGGGGTACTAGGCCCAGATAATTTAATTCAGTAAGGCCAAGAATCTGTATTTGGAATAAGAAACTTACATTATTAATGATATAGGGCATATGAAATCTACACTTTGAAAAATGATATAGTTAAATGATTTATTTCTCTTCCTTGATTATTTAGCCATACTAGTCATTTTAACTGTGTGGTACTAGAGCCTTAAGCTGAAAATTTTGGATATCACAGACTTCTTTGAAAAACTGCTTAAATCCATGGACCCATCATTAATGAAAGGTGGCCCTACTAATAACCTATCTAACAGAAGAAAATAAACTACCTAACAGAGAGTAAGAAAAATAAACTTACAGCACTTAATTTCCCCTTTAAAGAGAAAACTCACAACACAACCACCGCCTTTGTTTTGCTTAATTAAAATACCTGTGACCTAACTTGTTCTCTCTGAGAGTTTCATTTTCTCAGCCTTGAAGAGCCCTGAGCAGACAGGAGGGGTGCGAGCTTTCCGCTCCAGCTCCCTACCTCAGTTCCTGCGAGAAACACATTTCAAGGACTCAGATAAGCTGGCCTCATGGAGAAAAGAGAAAAAGAAAAGAGCCCCTGCAACAGCTTCACAGCCATTTCTGTTATCAGTCTGCTGAAGCAGAGGGAAAAAAGCCATTTTTAACCTTTAAAAATGGCAAGCTGCTTGGCCTCACTGCCCAGCACTTCATTCCTTCCTCTGTGTGCCATGGTCACTCCCTCCTTTTCTCTCTCTTCCTCTCTTTCTGTCTCTCTCTCTTTCTCAGAAAAATAAATAAGCTTTTTACTTTTATGTATCCTAATCTCTGCATGAGAAATCTTTCTCCATCCAAAGCTTGAACACCTAGTAAATTTCCACCCTTTCAATTAGAAAGATGCATATGCCCTGCATTGCGAACCTCTGCCTGGAATTCCGATTCAAAATACATACATCTTATCTTCCTCCTTGTTTCCTCCCATTAAGGTGGCAGTAAACAATGACTTGAATAAAAACCCACAGTGAGGAAGACAACAGAATAGAACAAGAGGCAGAGAGAAGCTTGGTCTGTTTCTGGAGAGGAAAAGTGAGTGGAGGAATGCAGAATGAAAGGCAGAGCTTAGGAAACACTCGGGGGGCTCCAGCTGCCCAGCAGGGAAGACCAAGGTCAGGAAGGAGAAGGGGCTAAAGTGGGGCTGAATCAGGGAGAGGTGGAAGGCCTGCAGACAAATGAGTGACCCTACCCCCCTCTGCTTTCCCAGGTTGTGGAGGTAGCTATTGGGAGAGGTGGTGGCAAGATTGAGCTAAATTGTCAGTTATGATTGCAGGAACATCATAGAGAATGTCAGCATTGATCAAATAAACACGAGTGATGTAAATATCTATGAATACAGAAAATAACAAACAAGAGAACTAAAAAGAGCAACTGTTAAAATTCCTTTTTCCTGGGTTTAGACCTGAGAGATGAGGACAATGCATAGGTTTGCTGTTTCTCATTATGAGCCCTTTTATGCAATCTGATTGTTTAACCATGTACATATTGGTTAACTATGTACAATTTCACTTTGCAAAAATTGTCAATGTAGTGTGGGCAAACAATTTAAAAATAAATTAAAACCTCACCTTAACCCAAGCAATGAATCTCATATGACAGCATCTTAGGTACCAACACCAAATGAGTGGATGACCCTTTGAGGACAGGGGACTTCCTAGAACACCTAGAATCTCCCCTCAAAATAGACCAGGACAATACTCTATTTTGCATATAAGTAAAGCTAATCCTTCTTGGTCCTCCTCAAACATCTTATGTGCACTTAAAAGGTGATTTATTATAATCACATGCAGTGCAATAAAATCTAAATTTTTGCCCTAGTTTTCCCATATCAAGCAGACATCATCTGTTTTTATATGTTACCTATTCATTCATATATCTAACTTCTATTTCATTATTTATTTGTGTATTTATTTATGTGTGTATGTATTTATACCCCATTAAATTTTAGAAACATTTGAAAAATCTATGTAGGCCAGGCGCAGTGGCTCATGCCTGTAATCCTAGCATTTTGGGAGGCTGAGGCAGGAGGACTGCTTGAGGCCAGGAGTTCGAGACCAGCCTGAGCAAGAGCAAGACCCTGGCTCTACAAAAAAATAGAAAAATTAGCTGGGCACGGTGGCACACACCTGTAGTTCCAGCTACTTGGGAGGCCAAGGCAGGAGGATCACTTGAGCCCAGGAGGTTGAGGTTGCAGTGAGCTATGATGATGTCACCGCACTCTAGCACAGGTGACAGAGGGAGACCCTGTCTCAAAAAAGAAAGAAAGAAAGAAAGAGCTATGTAGTAGATTATATGTTATGTCATTAGTGGTAGCAGAATATCACATTTATAGTGTATTCAAAGTCCATTATTGATCTAAAAAAAGGCTGGATGTACTTGTTTTCAAATTATAATGAATAAAATCCTTTTAGAATGATTGTTTGGCTGAAACATTAGAAATATTTAATCTAAAAAAGACTATGTCCTTTATAAACTTTATTTTTGCAGCAATTTTACATAGACAAATGCAATAGCATATACTTCAATATGTCGTTTTTTATTAACACAAAGGTGAAAATGCTGGCTGGCAAATTAATAGGGACTGAATACAATTCAGGACAAATTTTCAAAGAGCTTGTGAAAAAAGCAACTCTTCATTTGAAATGCTCAAGAATAGCACTTTTAAAACAACCTGAAACAGAACAGGTCTCGCTCCCTTGTTCTTTCATCCTTAGGAGAAGGCCCTTTAGCACGACTTTCAGGAAGGGCCTTGCTTTTGTTCTCAACATTTTTCTTAATTCAAAAGTGGATGTTGGATCAATTGAGAAAAATGAACATTGGGTGTTGCCAATAGCCCTGCAATTCACGTTGCATATCATGACTATGGTCAGGAGCTTGGGTCAAATGCCAGTGCCATATTCAGTGAACTAAAGATTACCAATGTGTAAGCCAAGAAAAGCTGTGCTTGCAAATGAGGAAAGGATGAAGAAAAATCTCTCCTGCCTTGCCTGCACATGCCCATTTTCCCAGTCCAAGTCAGATGGAAACTGGGCCATTCATAATTAAACAGTCACCTCTGCCCGGGCCCCATCTTTGAGAATTCATTCTCCACTTTATGCCCGGAGGTGAGCTCTCCCTGGCTCCTTGGGCTCTGTTTGGGTTTCTCTCTAGGGGTGGAAAATTCATGCCTTGTCTCTGTCTGATTACAGTTTCTTGCATTTTTTTTTCTTTAACTTTTCTTACTCTGTAGTCTAATCACCCCAAAACCACAATTTTCCCCAAAACATTTTTTTATTTAAAATGATAAATTACTTTTCTCCCTTCAAGTATTGTCCACTCAAAGACTACCTGGCTCAGAAACTAAATACAACAAAGAATGGAACATATTTTTGCAACCCCAGTCAACAACTATTCTTTATATATCTTCCTGATATCTAATACCACAAAAGCAACAGTAAAATAATCATATTTAATAATAATAATAATAATACCACAGTCACAATAACAAAATTCGTCAACCTTGTATCTTTGGACTTCTTAGACTTTGAACTCTTACAATGGCAAGAATTGGACCCTTTACGTGTTTTTATTTGGTGAAAGTAGTGTGTGTGTGTGTGTATGCATTTGTTCTGACTTCCAGTTAGGCTGCAAACTGAGAATAAAGGCTGTATGAGAATAGAGGAAGCTAGGTTTCCTGTTAATTTATTTTTCACTTGACAGTCTATGATTTTAGGAGAGGTAACAAATTTACCTACAGATTTCACTCTCTGTTACAAATTATCCTAAACGATAAATGTAATCGGATTTTTTTCCAGTTGCTTTCTCTTGCAACATCGTCACACTTTGCCTATCATAGTAAAATAAGTCTAACCAGGCATAACCATTAATTATAAGTTTCCAACTAGTAATCTTCATTTGTATCAGACAATATATGCTAGATAATGCTATTTTTTAAAAAGTTTAGTATGGACTCTAGTCATTAGGCATTGGACCCTCCCCCCCACTCTACCAGACAAGGAGGTAGAGGGAAAAGAGAGCATGGCAAAGCATGTGCTGGCTCTTAAGAACTTTACTGGGGGGCTCACATTGCATTGGCCAAAGCAAATCACCTGACCACATTTGAATTTAATAGGCTGAGAAGTATAATCCTTCCCTAGGAAGGAACATGGAATACCGTCCAACAGTGACACAGTCTACTACTACATGTAACTAGAGTTTTACCCTTTAAAGAGTGACTGTTCACTGATTATGCTCCCAAAATAACCTTTCTTTAGCATTATTGTCCCTTATCTCAGCATACTTGGGCTTCATCCTGCACCAACACTGTCTCCCACCCAGTGCTTTCTCCATTTCCCTCTCATCTTGGTCAGACCTCCCGCTTCAGGCTCCCTGCTTCCCCTTTGCTTCTAGCCTCATCTTAGCTTTTGATGCCTGTGTTTACTTGGCTTCTGTAGCCTCTGATCTACCAGGTCCTCTTTTGGATTATGTTTTGTCTCATCTCCTTTCTAGCTCAGCACGACACAACTATCTATTTAGTGTGTTGCTCTTCTCACACAGGCCCAGAACTCTAGATCTTTCATAATGGACTAGGGCTCAGTCTGACATTTCCAGAGGCACTCCCACACCCTGGCTCCAGACCTAATGGGTCAATTATCACAGCCAGTACCTCACAGGAGCTATACCATCCCAGGATGCATAATATTATGATTACTACAATTTTATAGCTACACAGACAAGATTTGGAGAGGCTAAGTTATTTACTTAGGAACACAAAAATCACATTTAAAACATTTTTGCCCACTTCTCGATCTTCTGTGGGGCCTAAAATAAGTAAACATGGCAGGGTCTTAATGAAACTCAAAGTTTGATGGGGGCCTCTGGAAGAGCAATGACATTCATTTCTTAGTGGGTGGGGAAGGTGGGTGTAGACATTGCAAGAGACTGCATCCAATATGGAGTTTGAGAACCACCCCTCTGGTCTGTAGGAAGGTCTTGCTCCAGTTCAGGGAGAGAAAGTGTGGCCTGGATGAGTGAGAGCTGGGTGGCAGGGAGGTGCTGGATCTCCACAGTGAGGCAACCATGCCTTGGGTCTAAGATCCTTAGAGAAACGAGTTATTTAGGCACCTCTTTTGCATAATTCTGACCTACTTGCAATGATTCAAGAATAGCTTGTTTGTTAATCAGAGATTATTTTCATTTGCCTTCCCTATTTCTCCTGTTCCACCTTTTGTTGTTTTATTGCTTTTTTCTGATTGGATAGTGCCTCTGAAATCTTTCTTGCAGACACCCCGACCTTCACCAACCTCTCTGCTGGATGCATGTAGAATCAGAATTTTAAAAGAGCAGCAACATTTCTAATAAGGTATAACTGTTAATTTAGACTACTGGGGACGCCACAGGGCATACACATTGCTTAATATTTCAGCTTCTTCGTTCTCTTCTGAGGAGAACACAAGCCTGATGTCTTCCTGAGGGCAGAGAAAAAAACCTCTTCACAGAAACCAAAAAACAAACAAATTAAACCCCACACCTAAAGTCAGTGTTCTTAAACGAAACCAGCCCGTTCACGTTCCTGCATGGGTTTAAAAGTTTTCAGGTTAACATGGGTCTTAAAGTCTCCACCATGTGGCAAGACCACTACCCCAACAAGTGGGCAGAATCCCCCAGGTCCCTAGCTACCCATGCCCTCCTCCCTTACATTTAGATGGTTGAATTTCTCTTAACTTAAAATGCTTCATTAGTGGTGGCTCCAGACAGAGCATAGCACTGGGTCAGGGGTTGATTAGAGGATTATTGTCTAATTTATAAGCCCACAAAAATTACTACACTTGATTTAAAGAAGAAATTTCCATCAGTATTTTCCATGTTCATGTTTTCCATTATAAAATCATTTCTCAAAACTGGACTGTAATTAGTATAGAACCAAAAGAGAGCTCTATACTCCATCTCAGTGATGTTGCACTGTGGGAGGCATCAATAAATAAGACAATCAATGCTTTGCTACTTTAAGGATATTCAGTTCCTTTATTTCAGGGAGACTATTTTTGGGTCTCAGGCTATATTATCACTAGAATGCAAACAAGCTGCAATGTAGAAGAAATGTTACATGATTTTGAACATAACTCATTCAGAGCAGTGGAATGCACTACTGAGAAAAGAGGACTGAATTACCTGAAGACTGCGGGGCCCTTTTGGTCATGACCCATGGGAGGCAAAGTAGTACAAGGTTCCCAGAGATCTGCATATTTATACTGGCTCTGGGGCAAAGTTACCCTGAGCAACTCAGCTCAGGGATCCTACTATCCCCAGCTGTTAAAATAAGGAGGCCTTAACTAGACCTAAAATTCTATGACTCCATCTATCAAATGCCCACAAGAAAACATCATCACTTGCTTCCCCTGCTTGGGTGAGCTTTCCAAAACACTCACCGTGTCCTTCAGGACAATTGGAGGGAGAAACTTTTAGAAGGAAATTTTCATTTGGAAGATGAGACTGATTTCTTGAGTTCTTGTGGACACCTTTCAGGAAAATATTTTGCAGTATTGCCTTATAGTCTGCTTCTCTCAAAGACAGAATGAAATGGGGGAAATGCCATATTATTATTTGCCTCAAGTCTTCACCCTCAGGGTTAGAAGTCAGCTGTTGAAATCTGAGGGGCGAAGGCTCTGAAGCATGGTGTGAATGGGCGAGGCATCTTTTCCTTCTGCGGGAACTTCCACTCAAGCTCTAGTTTTTTTTTTTTCTTTTTTTTTTTATTTCAGAATATTATGGGGGTACAACACTTTGGCTATATATATTGCCCATGCACTGCCCGTGTCAGAGCCACAATCGTGGTCATCCCCCAAACTGTGCTCCCCGCATCCATTCAGTGAGAGTTTTTCCCATCCCCTCCACCCCCCTCCCGTCTGCCCACCCCCTGATGAATATTATTGCCCTGTGTGATGTAGGTGTTGATCAGTTAGTACCAATTTGATGGTGAGTACCAGTGGTGCTTGTTTTTCCATTCCTGTGACACTTTGCTTCGAAGAATGGGTTCTAGCTCCAACCAGGATAATACCAGATGTGTTAATTCACTATTGTTCCTTATTGCTGAGTAATACCCCATGGTATACATATACCACATTTTATTAATCCACTCATGTATTGATGGGCATCTGGGTTGTTTCCACATCTTTGCAATTGTGAATTGTGCTGCTATAAACACTCAAGCTCTAATGTGTGCTCAGCACTCTCTGGGAAAGCAGAAGAGAGAATCAGGTCTGTTGCAGATGAAGCACAATAACAAGGTTCATACACAATCCTACCATTTAAATTGAAAATATCAAATACCCAGAAATATTTTCTGCAATTCATTTGACTATCAAAATAGCTCAATGTTACCCATAAGCCAATCATAGAAAATTATACTGTTATTCTAAAATATTTGAGCTTACTTCTTACTGATAAATGATGGGAAAGAAAAACTCAATTTCTACAAGCATATTTTCATAAACACAAAAAGAACCAATTCAAAGACACCATGATTTGAGTAATTGGTTCAATTCAAACATAGTGGCTGGTGATCACATCGGCTATCTTCCTTTCAAAGGTTGCTGTTCATACAATGAAATAAATCCAATGGGTTTCAAGCAGAAGCATATTCTTCACAATTCTGTGAAGACCTAAAAAGTGATTTCAGGGAGTAATTAGAAATCATGCAGCTTTCATCAGTGTTTCCAATGGAAAGTTTCTTGCGATGCTTTGGCAGGTGAGCTTTTGCCGTTAGGATTTCACCTTCAATGACTGACTAAGTACCTATGTATTCAAGCACCATTTTGAATTTTCTCATATTCAACCATAATGTAATTTCAAAAGTATTTCTATTGTTAGTAATTGCCATTCGTGCCGGCTTCTCCATTTCACTGCCCATCTCTTAATGACCTCCAGAAACCACTTATCCACTGTAGTCCATTCCTCAATTGGCTTGGCCCTGTCCCAAAATGACCCTCCATGGAATACACAATCAGCAAAATCTTAACATAAATAATTCATAGAAGAAACTTTGCTTTAAAAAAAATTAAGCCAATAGCTTATAGACATATAAAAAAAATGAGATCTAATGCTAGGCCAGAAGTTCATAGTCACCATCAATGTAAGACATACAGCAATTCAAATCATTGCATTGTTCTCCTTATCTTGCCTGTATTCTTGCATATGTGAAATGGGGACAAAAATAGTACTTACCAATCCTCAGAGTTGTTGCAAGGATTCAATGACTTAAATTTATAGAAAAGAGCTTAAAACAGTTCTTGGTACATAGAACTAGATGCTATTATATAAGTATCAGCTATTATATAGTGATAAATAACACTTTTATTTTTTTCTTCTGATTCCACCAGTGACAATAGCACATCTTCGCATGATAAAGTCAATTACATTTTTTTTATTTCAGCATAACTCCATCAAATTTAAATGCAAATATAATTTTAAAACCTACTACCCATGCTCAAATAGGAACTGGAACCCTAAAGAAATATTAAGCTCTACTCTGGATCATGTATGTATATGTTATAGTTATGTTTTCATCGAATTTTCATTTATGTGCCAAACATCTTTAAGGTGCTTTACATGTAATAATTTATTTAATCCTCACAAATATATTAGATATTGTTTTCATAATTTTGCAGCTAAGGAAACTGAGGCAAAGACAGGTTATATAACTTGCCCAATATTGCACAGGTAAAAAATGATAAACAGATGATTCAGAGTCCAGTCCAGAGGCAGCTGTACTCTAGAGACCCCTTGTTTAACCTCTACACTATTTCTTGTTATGGATAGAAAGCTCCTCATTTCAATTCCTGAGCCAATAGCTACTATTGTGCAATAATGGACAAGTCAGTATTAAACAATTGCCATCTGTAACTCAGCAGAATTGCCAAATTTTAAATTCTTTACAAGGGGCACAATTTTGTTTAATGAGCAACCATGTATATAGCACATGTCCTATCTCCCCAATTATACTTTAATGTCCATGAGGGGCCCACTTGAAAGTTAGTATAGATTAAGGCATGTAGCAGGCCTTCCATGAATATTTGGACCTATGTGATACCATCCCATTAGATTGTAAGCATCACAGAATTCAGTTGGCATGTGGTGATTTTTCACTTCTGATCTGGGACTTGTTTCCCCTCCCTGTGCCATATATTTGGGCAAGTCTGCACTGAGTTACCTAGGGGACCCCACCTAAGAAGGCTTTTTCCTCAGTCTTCTGAGAGCCATCTGCCTTTATCTTACTTTTTAAAAAGTTATCACTCAGCTTTTGATATAAATATGGGGCTCTCCAGACAATGTTAGCTCAAGAGCTAAAGTTGTCAGATGTGGGGCTTCAAGACCTTCTGAGAAGCCCTGCCTTGGGTGATACAAGCCACGCTATCAGTCTCAGGGCAGTTTCCCTGCAGGAATACAGTGCTGCCAAGTTAATATACTTAAATAAAATCTAACAAAGACAGCTAGATCTAGATAGGTAGCTTTCATTATATTTTATAACAAGGAGGTAGCCATGATATGGTAGGAGGAGCCCAAGATTTCCACTCAGTGGTCCAAATTCCAATTTTGCCACTTCCCCAAACTCTATCAACTTAAGTAATCCATTAATGTTTCTGAGCCTTGGTGTTCTCAGGTGTGAAATGAGGATAAGTGGGCTAACCCTCCCCATTGCTATGCACATGTCTATTGTTACCATTAATTTAATTCCAGGGAACACTTTAACATTTGAGTGTGCCTCTTAAGGAAAGAGTAAAGAATAGGGATCATCATTCTCGAAAGCAAGTTCTTTCTTCCCTATTTTTCACCTTTTTCAGACATTAACCAGTAAACAGGACACTCACAAACTTTACAGAGAAGTAGATCACGGAAAATGTCCATCCAAAACCAGGTACCCCAGCTGAATGATGATCAGGACCCCATGAAGGAAAACAACGTGCAATGGTATTAAGCACTGAAAGTCTCCTCAACCTCAAAGATAAGGCACAGTTGCATCCAAGATGGTAAGCAGGCAGAGGTGAAGGAACTGAGAATTTGGGAGTCTGTCATGTGGAGGAATCTTGGGAAGCATTTCCTCCCTGCCCACCATTCTTTCCTATGTGAAACCCTAGATTCAGACTCTCCTTCAGCCACAGATCTGCCAAGGCCCCCCCTAAGGACAGTGGAAAATTCTTCTCCAGTTCTATTAGCAATGCATATATGTTTATTGAAACTTAGGAGAAGATTTTAGATATAAAGTAATTTTTTCCTCTCCTATGAATTTCATTTTCTTCTTAAGCCTCACGCACTGTGGGAAGAGCCATTTCCTTCTGACTCACTGTAATTGTAGAGTCACCTTAGCTTGCATTAGTTATGATGATTAAATGCTATTGATGGAAAAGAACTCCACAAGTATGAGATGACTTCAAAATATTAAGCACCAAGAATTGATTGTGGAAAATGTAACTGCCCCAGGCAGTTAATCAGGGCAACACTTTCTTCACATCTACATTTTAAAACTTTCTGTTTTATATTCTAATCCAGGGGTCAGCAAACTTTTCCTATAAAGGGCTTTGCAGGCCAGATGGTCTTAATATTTACTACTCAACTCTGTTGTAGCCTGAAAGAACCCATACATAATGCATAAATAAATGTGTCTGTGTTCCAATAAAACTTTATTTTTGGATGCTTAAATTTGGATTTCATATGATTTTCATGTGTCACAAAATATTATTCTTCTTTTGATTTTTTACCTCCTACCATCTAAAAACGTAAAAACATAGTTCACTGGCTGTAAAAAAACAGGTGATGACTCTGTAAGTTCTTTGAGGACAGTAATCACATTTTCCTCATCTAAATGAATGATAATCAGATGCTTCTAATATCAGTATTTTATGTGAATTCTAAGGATCACAGGAATTTGTAAACCAATGGGAGGAAGGAGAAAGAAAGAAAAGGGAAATAAATAACTGAAATGTCATATCCTTAAGAGTTGCTGAAATTGGACTATACTATCTGTGAAAACATTTCTTGATAAGCTATTTGGAAACATTGCCTTTATTTTTTACTTTTAAAATTCGGGCCACAGTTGAACATGGATTGCTCAGCAGTGCTTCAAGAGGCTGCTGGGGCTTTGCCGTGATTAGTATCAGAACTGAAAACATGGAATATGAGCCATGATTGTTAATGGAAGCAACTGCATCTCCTGTTGTAATTCTGAATGGAAAACAGAGAGAAAATGAATCTAAATAGAAAGAAAGATCTCACGCTTGTTCATGTGTTTTTGATGTTAGCCCTAGTGTTGAGCATTTTTGGAGTAATTCAAATAAATCTACATCTTTCTGAACCTAGGGATGAAGAGATTTCTTCATAGTTGCATGGTGCTGCTGGGTCCCAGATAGACAACTTTAACCTCACTGAACTCTGCTGATAACTTGTGCTGAGTTTCTCTGGTGTCCAGGGGAGATACGGGCTCAGTGCCAGTTCAAAAAGTTTTCTACTTGCTACTGACCTGATCACCATGGGCATATTGTTTTCAAATGGATAGTGAGATCCTTAGAAGAGGTAACACAAGGCATAAAACGAAATCATTTCACTTTCAGATCTACATACTTTAAAAAAAATCATACTACAGCAACTAGAAATTAATACAAATGAGTGCCTATCCACAAGTCTCAAGGTCTCCAAAACTTGGACAATACAAAAGGCTTATAAAGCCTAGATTATTTTCATCCCAGCAGGAAAAAATTTTAGAACCACCAGGTTGAAATAAACTTTGGATATCATCCAATACTCTTCAACATTTACCAGAACAATGCTTAGCTCATTTCAGATGGAGCAAAACCAAACACCCCTCCACCACCCCCACACACACCAAATCTGCCATCCCAATATTTATGGTCCTCCCACATCAGATGTTATCTTTGTGCTTAATTTACATCCTGGGAGGCAGTTCATTTGCTAGACCCATTTTTCCAGAAACTGATTGATGATTATGCCAGTCTACAATACCAGTAACTGAAAAAAGAACTTTTTTGATGAGTTTGTAAAAATTGTGTAGGGCTTTTTTCTCCCTGTGTACTGGTGATTAACAAAAGCATGGGGGCAATGTACTATACGAAAGGCAAGAAATGAAGAGGATCCCTAGAAAGCCAATCAAAAAGCTTGGTCCTAGGACACACCTCTAGTCTATAAATTGAAGTAAAAAATAAGTTAAATCTGTTTGTTGTCATTCAAGAGCTATCTGGTTTGTACCTGCAACTTTTTGTTTGGTACTATATAAACTCTTTCTCTACCCTCTCACAGAGTGAGCTCTTCTTTCCCCTGCTGTACATTAAACACTTCTGTTTCCTCTCTGCAAACAAACAGCTCCTCCAACAGTCCATCCACCCTAAAGCCTTGCCTGCTACCCCTGAAAAAATGAGGGCTTTCTCTCCAGATCTGTTCACTATAAGTATGATTCCCATGATTCTTAGTTTACTTACTAGAGTAAGTAGGTATCTACTGGAGTAGGTAGAGTATATCAGCCCTTTAATGACACAGCATAAATACTTATTCATTCAATGAAACTGTTAAATGTGCAACATGTCTATCTCTACACAACTTTTATGCCTTAGATTGAAATTTAGTAAAGTGCAGGAATTGAATTTACCTTAATTTATGTCCCAGAGTAGTCCCTAGACATTGTCTTCAGGGCTGACCCTTTGTATTGTCAGCTTATGTGCTAACTTCCAAAACAGCCTTCTGTATTTCCCTGCTTCACGTTTTACCCACTGATATCCTATTTCCCAGGATTCTTCTCTCAACTAACTATTAGTTAGGAAAGAGTTGTGGTAAGTACAATGATGTTCGTGGACATTAATGACAACTTATCACTTTCTATGGAACACTGTACTTTAATCAGAATTATATTGAAGAGAATCAGAATGTCAGAAATGAGTCTATATCAGAACTGGAATTTCATGCCAAAGAAGGAGATATTTTTCAACCTGGGTGCTTCATCAAGGCTCTCATGTACGACCACCTAGGCATCCCACTCCCCACCAATGCTGGCCAAATAGCTCAACCCAGATAAGTACCCAATACAGGGTGAACATCCCCAATCCAATAACCCAAAATCAGAATTGCTCCAAAATATAAAACTTTTGAGCACTGACATGACATTACAAGTGGAAAATTCCACACCTGACCTCACATGATGGGTCACAGTCAAAACTCATGCACACAAGACAGTTTATTCAGTGTCCCCGAGGGAAAAACAAAATTACCTTCTGGCTATGTGTATAAGGTGTATATAAAACATAAATAAATTTTGTGTTTAGACTTGGGTCCCATCCCCAATATATCTCATTATGTATATGCTAATATTCCAAAAAATCCAAAATCCAAAACACTTCTGGTCCCAAGCACTTCAGAAAGGGATACTCAACCTCTATACAATCTTGATCGTAATGACCATATATACAGATTGTAAGTGAAAAATATTCATGGTAAATAGTATATGTGGCAAAACTTTTAAGGTCATGATTATAAAGGGCCTCAACATAACGATAATAAATAATGAGAAATCTCTAATCTATATGGAATTTACTTAAATAATACTATATGTCTGAATTTTCTGAATTCTGAATTGGCCATATGCTTGAGCTATGCATGGACTTACAAGCATAATTTATCAATTGGTGAATTTCAACCTACTTCTACTTCCAATATCAAAATTTAATTTAAAAAAATTTTCTTGTATTAACAGCTCAACCTTAACTAGGTCATTAGTTGCAATGAGAAAGGAAGCAAAAAAAATGTTCGCATTTTAAGTAGTTCATATTTCAGCCAGGCTTAGCGAATATGTTTCTGCATGTAGTCTTTAATAAAGGCCTAAGCATATGTTTCTTAAATATGTGCTGCAGCTAAAAACAAAACAGTGGACAATGACCATATCAAGGAAAAATAGTTAGCAAACTCATAAGTCGGTGTTCAATGTATATTCCTCTGGTTAAAAGAGCAAACAATTTTCAGGTTAAGCAAAGCCATTTGCCTTTATTACAGGTATAAATATTTCAGAGTATTAACTGAAGTTCAGTCACTGCTATTAAAATCCTCCGAGCATTCAAAATTTTAATGAAGGCAGAATATTTTTCATTAAATAAACAAATGATTAGCAGTAAAAATAGACATTTAAATGAATGCTAATTCATAAATGTGTTTAGTTTTGCCTAAAGGCAGTAATAACAAGAATTTCTCTTTTTTTTCCCATGGCATAAACATATATTTATGTAGATCTAAGCTCTAAGGAAGGATTTAGAAATGTCTTCAGAAGAAATGGTAACATTACCATATATTTCATAAATATATATCCAAAATATTTAAAGGGAATGGTTCCTCACATTTTTAATTATATTCACTAACTTTTCTGATTAGAGAAGCTGTTTCTTCTGGAATTCACTATTTATTGCTTACAATGTCTCATGTATTTTTGCAGATTCATTTAGAAAGCAATTATTTTAGTAATTGCTTTATAGCTAAAGATACTAAAACTGAAGGACATGTAAGTCTCTTTTTCTTTCTTTTTCTCTCTCTCTCTCTCTCTCTCTCTGGGTAAAGATGCAAAACAATTTGCAGAGCAAAGTAGAAAATTGAGCCTTCTGCATGGCAATGCTGTGTTGGAATCTGTCGGGAAACAAATTTCTGCTTTGTGTCTAATTCTTAGGATACTTATATCCATTCAGGCTTGTTTACTGTCAGTGGGTACATTTGAGGATCAACAGACAAGCTCAGGGATATCTAAATGAAAAAGGGCATAAGCTTTAACATGGCCACCTTCATTCCTAGATCCCTCACCAGACTGTGGGGGCGTTGGGCCTGGTGATGGGGCCAGGGATCAGAACTGGCAACTGGCTCTGGCACCCAGACCCTTCAAGGCCCCTGGGACACGGGTAACAACAGGACAGGGACACCCTTTATTCAAGCTTAGCTCACATTTTCCTGGGGTAAAGGGACCCAGGCTCTCTTCAGATAATCATATCAAGACATTCTTATAGAAGCCCTGTTAAGTTGTTTGTGCTATTACTCTCAATGTACTAATGAGGTTGAAGTGATTAGGTACATCATTAAACTTCAAACTCCACACTTTTTGAGTAATAACAAATAAACCTGTAGTCTTCTTAGGTGGGGAATAGAAAAAGTCCCTTTTACATAGAGTACTAATGATTGATATTTTCACATCAGAAAGGCAAAATTGTCATTTGGAAAAAGACTATGTTATTTCTGAAGAGTTTAGATTTCAACAGGATGGGAAGAAGAAATTCTGTCACCACAAAGCACCCTGGTAGGCCTACCTCTCTCCCTGATTTTGATCTTTAAAAGGTCCATTAAGGCAGGAGAGCATTGATAGTGTTCCCTTTCTCCTTCCTGTGTAAAATCTGAGAAGGAATCCTCAGAGCCTGGGGTGTTGGGCTGTGGGATAGAGTATGTCACCTCTTGACACTGGGCTTAGGCTAGAAGACGAGGCAATAGCTCCTTAGGGAATTTTCTACTGCAGCTGACTGCACAGTTGCAATGTGGCTGAGTTATTCAGGGTTTTGTTGCCCTTTTGTCTCTGTCTTCATTGCCACACACACGAAAGTACAGAAAACCACAAAGATGTACTCATGTTTGTGTAAATTAACACTCAGTGATCTGAGGTGAGCTGTAGATCCTCAGAGGATGTGAGGGCCTGAGGAGAGGGGGTGCTGACAGGGACAGAGGAGGGCCCGCCCAGAAGCCATGTCACCTTCATTGCAGCTTCCATCAGAAACACCTCTGGGGGGAGGGGGTGCAAGCATTCAGGTGTGAATAAGAAGTGGGAATACTATAACACTTCATTTATGGATTTCATAGCACTGCCATGAGGATATGAAAATATTATTCACAGGAACCTCATGAAAGTTTTCTTCTAGACTAATTGTATTCCAAGAACATAGTTCACTTAAATATCTTTGATAAGGGTTAAAATGTTAGAATAGATAGTATTAATTGCTTTGTGCATGTCTATGACATATGTACACATGTATAATATAACCTTATAAAATATTGAACATATTTAAAGATACCAAGAAAAACACTGTAAGTTTAAATAATAGAAATATAGTGTGTATCAATATGTAAATATATATATGGCCTGATGATTCAAACCATCTTGTCTTGAAATTGATGGAGACTGAATAAGCCTCCCTCAGCCTTTCCCTCCACGACTAACCTAAAACTTCCTGACTAAAGAGCAATCGGGAACTTGGAATCCCCTCAACTACCTTAGATGCTCTGAGATTTTTTGAGTAGATTCACAATTTCTATTCCAAAATATAGCATTTCATCGAATCATCCTTCACAATTCAGTCCAAAGTGGTACTGCTAACACCAACAGAGTTATACATTGAGCAAGGACGCTTTGCTCCTGGGTATACACACACAGACACACACCCAGCTTAATGAAATGCTCAAGTGCTTTCCACGTGGGGAGTGAAAACACCTGCCTCTCTCAGCCCACCACTGAACATTACTCAACCCTGGGGGAAGGAAAAGAAGGAGGCAGAGGAAAACACTAGATTTTAAGGAATATTTACCCAAAAGAGACTGAGGATGAATCTACAAGTAACACAGATTATCTAGAAGTAAATAGGCAACTTTCTGCTATTAGGCAAAATGGAAACAGAAGCCATTCTATTCTGAGTTCAGAATTGAAAAATTTTTTAAAGCTGCATTTATTTTGCACACCTTGGGTTTATGACCATTAATTATATAGTCATAAACCTGTGTGTGATTTTTAATTTCATTTACAATATGAGGCTCAAAAGCTAATACTCAGAAACTCTGGGAATATAAAATGATACTAAAATTATTGAATTGCACATAAAGTATAAGTTTTGCTGGGTGAATGTAAAGCAGACTGCATTAATAACTCTTATGCCTTTAGAACTAAAGTTAGATATATAGTTTAATTTATATGCTTGTAAAGTTCCTTTCTGATAGCATCATAATAGTCTTGTCCACACTGTTTATTTTCAAGTAAATAAAAGGATTAGGGGATATGTTTTCTAGACAAACCAAATAGACAATGCAGAGTCATTCACGACACGTAATATTTTCTTGAGGATAAACCACAAAAGATACCAGCTAAGAAATATATCTTTTAAATCTGATATTGGGATTTAGGACATAAAAATAAAACAGGAGTTACTTTGTCATAGGGGAAATGCAAGTTCTCTACAAAAGCACTTAATTCAGATAAAATGCAAGTGAAATATTTCTCATCTTTTCCAGTCATGTGAAAATAAACATAAAACAATTTTCCTCTAATAAAACAAAAATTGCCTTTGAACTTCATTAGTAACTTTGATAAACAGAAGTAAAGGAAATCATTTTCATTTCAATAATTTCCATTAGTTATCATTATTTTATCTGCCAAGCCCCAATACAAAAACTAAGGAGAGAAGACTTTAATAAATTGAAAAGATTAAATTTGACAGTAATGTTTAAATCATCTTGAGGAAGAGCATGTATCAAAATTAACTGAGAAGAAAATATACCCACCTGGAGGCATGTTCCACTCTTCCTGATGGGACTACCACTTGTCCTCCTGATGTGCTGAGACAGAAAGAAATAACAATATCTTGTCAATTACATTCTCAAAGATATTCATCAATACTGTTATCATTCTAAATGCATATTCTAACAATTGACCTTAGTTAAACTAAGTAGCATTAATTTATACAAGAAATACAAAGTAATCTAATAACTGCATATCTCTATGACAAAATTGCTAAATTCTAGCTCTTAAGAAGATTCACATATGTAGGGGCATGCTTTTGGAGTAGCCCATGTGAGGAATGGCTCAATCAAACACTCTCCAAGGATTAAACTGAGAATCACAAATGCATATAGAGAGCCCTTAGTTGCTGCAGTGTAAAAACAAAGGTTATGTGTTCTTCAGCATAATTCGTACAAGAGCAGGGAATTTCTTCAAGGAAAACTGAGCAACAGATCTTGTCTTATATCATAAGAATTCTATTTTTGCCCACCAAGGAAAACTGAGCAATGGACCTTGTCCTAGAAGGAAAAGCCCCTGTTCTGGACCACTACTCCCTGGGGGGAGGGGACCTCAGCCTCCCAGCTTTCCTGCTGAGCGTGCCTCTGATACACTCATTTCCATGATGCATAATTATTGTGACCTCTTTTAAAAAGTGGTTCGTATGATTCTCAGCAGTTTAAAAAAAAAAAGTATTGACCAACACTTTGCCAGAAGGATACCCAAACCTCAGTAATAGAAAAATAGAATAGAATCTGAATGATTGGATATAAAGGACATCTACTCTTCTTCAGACAGAATAGTGTTTTCACCTTCATTCTTGCCTATGGGAACCAGAGGCTTTTACCAAGATTTCGATTAAAAGTGAGACACCAGTCTTTTTAATATCTCACCATTTATTCTCAGTCATACACCATCATACTGCATCAATAATGTAGTGGTTTCATTGGTTTTGACTATACCTATCTCTTTACTCTGAGGGCAAGACCGGCAACAGAGAAAGGACCCTGCCCTGTCCTTGGCTACAAATTTTCCAGCTGACACTGTGGACTATTTGCCCTGTATGATTGGTGCAGAGCAGTCTTCTTGAAATCCCTCCACATTGTTACCCCAGGGATTTTGAAGGGTTTTTGCCTCTCTTCTCTTTCCTGTGCTCCATGTTTTTCTCCTTCTTCATTTGCTCTCTCAACGCAGGGGGTCACATCTTCCAGTGCCCTGGAAGACAACACCTTGCATGTCTGATAGCAGTATCTTTATTACATCCTCCCATTTGATTGATATTTTCCTCTGTATTGAATTCTACACAGGAAATAATATTCTTTCTGAATTTAAAAGGAATTCTTGATTCCACTAGCTTACAGAGTTCATTTGATTTTTAATGCTCTGTATGTGACTTGCTTTTCCATCTGGAAGCTTTGAGAATCTTACAGCTGTGCCCAATTCTGAAATTTCATGATGATGTGCCATCCATAGGCGTGTTTCAGTCCCTATTAGGTCCCTGTGGGGCTTTTCAATTTGGGAATTCATGACCTTCAGTCTTGGGAAAATATCTTTTCTTGATGATTTCCTATCTTCAATTTTCTCCATTCTTGCTCTTTTTGAACTTCTATTGTATATTAGATTTTCTAGACTGTTCCCTAAATTTCTCATCTCATTTGACTTATTTTATATCTTTTTGTTTTATTTTCTTCTTTTTTGTTTTCTGTATTTCTTTTTCCTAGCACCTTGTTCTCAGTTCATAGATGTAGTATCTCTCTAAACTCTCTTTTACATTCATGATAGGCTTTGGAAGATTTCTTCTTGCTCAGTGTTTTTTGCTTTTGTTTCCTGCCAAGTTGTTTTGGTTTTTGTTTTTTTTTTTCCTGTCTGTTCTGTTTTTTTATGTTCCATCTTGAAGGTCTTCCCTGGTTAGAAACCCTTAACACATGTGTGACACTGGTTGACTTTGAGCTTCACTATAGTATGATGGATCTGGGTAAGAAAACTATGATGTCAGTGACTTTATGTCTTTTCCCTTAGGTTGCTCAGACTCCCCAGTGAAGATTCTTCCTGTCTTCTACATGAGTGATGGAAGCCTATTGGAGTTTCTAAGCACTCAGTATTCAATATGCGTAAATTCACCTAAGCCTGTTGTCAGTATGGTCAGCATATCCTTCATCTGGGGCCTGCTGGTCTGAACTCTCATCATTGCCCCTTCCCTGGCCTCCACATTGTGTTGTGGAATCCATTTGAAAATTGTTGCCTTAAATTAGTAAGTATGAGGAGTTTATTTCCATCTCCTTGGACAGATATAGTCATTGACTTATTTATTGCTCAGATATAATGAAAGGATACATAATATTATTTCTCTGCACAGGTGGAAAATCTTAGTCTCATTGATGGCACAGAGTCTTCTAAGCAGTAATCTGCCTTATTTACCTGGGAACCCTGATAATGAGCATATTGGTCAATGTGCTGCCCTTTTTCAGTTTCCAATATCCAGGAAGAAGAACCAGTAAGCTGAAATTAAGTAAGTGCATGTAAACAGTAAGCACCTAAGACTCATGGCAAATATTTAAGGTATCTACAAGCTAAACTTTCACTTTCATTTAGTGCTAATAATTAACAATAGCCTTCTTTTCCTTAAAGAAATTAGCTGAGGGAGATAGGATGAAATATAAGTGCTGGTAATAGTTATTAAAAACTCTCATATGGACTCACTTGTCCTTGAGTCATTTATGCACTAATTTTTCACATCAAACAAATGCTTATATTCCTTATGGTTTGCCCTGTTCTCCATATTTTCATTTACTATGACTTTTCTATTTGGTGTTTTCTATTAGTGTTTTTTATTTTTCTTTTTACTGCTACTTTTCCAACCCATTTTCTACAAGTTTCTCTCCCCCATTTACACAACAAACTCAAGATTAGTAACATCTTCTAGCCAACTGAGCTTCACAATTACCAGTAAATCAACCAATAGATGATTTTTTAAGTAGACTGTGTGTGTATGTGTGTGTGTGAGATGGAAGAATGGGCAAGCTCTGGAAATAAAGCACAAGAACATAAGATGTAACCTTCATGAATATTCTATAGTTACAAGATTTTTCCATCCAAAACAATTATGTTAAATGTACATAAAATGTAACATAAAAATGTGGAATGTGTGTCCCTGATTAAATTTCCTGTAGCTGGTGCTTTGCCCCAACACTGACATTGTTAGGGATGATTAGCATTCCACAACATCCAAGTTCGCAGTGTCAGTGGGTTGTCTGTGAGCTTGTCTGGATGAATAGAAAGTCTTTCTAATCCTGTTAATATCATTAACAAAAAATAACATGCTGGCAAGATTTGAGTTTGAACTTCTGTCTTTTATCTGCCAAATTTCCATTTTAAATGTAATCAGAATAGACATAATAATACTTATAATACTGAAAGCAGCTCAGTAACAGCTGACATTTATTGCACATTCACTACAAGCCATGCAGTGTACAAAGAACATGCATTATCATATCTCATCCCTTCAAGTCTCTTTGAGGTACTTGTGATTATTCTGCATATTTTACAAGTGGGAAAACTGGATCTGAAATTGATAAAAAGATCACATAGCTGGGAAATTTGTAGAATCTAGGTTTTATGGCTCCAGTGTACATGCTCTTCAATATGATGCTTTACTGTTGCCGCTATTGTATAGAATATATTTTCTAAAATGAATCCATTAGAAACTCAAGGTGATAGTTATCTGAGTTTCTCAATGTTGTTTTATTAAGAAAAGATGATAGAAGATAAGAAATAAAGAAGTCATCCAACACTACAAATCCCAAAGCATTATTCACACCACAAAACTGAGTAAGCATTAGAATCACTGTCTCAATTAAGAATGTTGTTTGTTATGTATTGTTGCATAACAAATTACCCCAAAACTTGGTGGCTTAAAACAATAATAATCATTTTCTGCCACAGTTCCTGTGAATTAGGAATTCAGGAATGGTGTGAGTGGTAGTTGTGGCTCTGTCTGCTGTCTAATGTGTTGCAGTCCAATGTCAATCAAGGCTACAGTCTTCTGAAGCTAAACTGGGACAAGAGAATCTGCTTCACAATAGCTCTGTAAAAAGGAAATTAAAATCTCAGGACCAACCCCCAACTCTTTATGCAAAAGAGAAGGAAAAGGCCTTAGGCACCTGTGAAGAACTGGCCCAACAGATCATTCATTAAGGAAATTCCTTACTGGCCTCCTATAAGCAAGGACATGCAAATTGAAGCTTTAGGTCTTCAGGCCATGTTTAGCTCCTAAAACTAAAGCCTGTTCAGTTTTACACTAATAATGAATTACAAGTTTATCTTCACAGGTACAGAACAGAGACAAGATAGGATCAGACATTCTTCTACCTACCCAGGGACATAATTGATGCTTCCTTCACTCCCTTTTTCTCTTCTAACATTTACCTTATCTTATGTAAAATGTAGATTTTCCTGGGTTCACAAGAATTTAACAATTTTACCTCATTAGCACCACCCCTGCCTATTTTTTTCTTTCTGTATGCCTTTAAATGTTGAAACCTCCAAATCCCATTTTGGAAAAACAGTCACAGCTTTGCTTGTGGTTTATGTTTTTCCCAGGCATGTCCTCAAAACTTTGGCTTAATAAACCTCCACTGATTGAGATTTTTGCCCCAGTCTCTTATTTTGGGTCAACAGCTCACTCACACAGTTGGTGATGTGGGTGCCAGCTGTTGTTGGGAGGCCTCAGTTCCTCTCTACATGGGCCACTCCACAGAGCTGGTTGAGTGTCCTCAAGGCATGGATTTCCCCCAAAGTGAGTAATCCAAGAGAACAAGGTAAAAACTACAATGCCTTCCATGACATATTTTCAGATGTTATGCACTGTCACATCTCCAAAATTCTCTTGGTCATACAGGTTAGCTATAACTTCATAGGTGAAGATTCCACAAGAGTGTGAATACCACAAGGCAAGAATCATTGGAGGTCAATCTTGAGGCTTGTTACCGCAAAGAAAAAAACTTTTTTGTTTCATGAATAGTTGGAAAGCCACAGTGTGGAGGAGGTGAGACTCCCCAAGATATTTTCTGATTCATCCTAGTCAGTGGTAGAGCAGCTTTCCAGGGGAGGTGGAGTCCACTGTCTATAGTCCAGTTGTTCCAATGAATGGGTTATGCTAGCTGAACGTGAGAGTGATATTACTCTGGAAAGTGGAGAAGATTAATGGTAAAGGAAACCAAAAATATTTTGCCCAAAAATAGACTTTTTGACGTATTTTGATATGGCTATTCAGAGGGACTGCAGACAAGAGTAGCCCTGCTGGCCAGGTGTGGTAGATCACGCCTAGAATCCCAGTACTTTGGGAAGCCGAGGCAGGAAGATCACTTGAGGCCAGGAGTTCAAGACCAGCCTGGGAAACATAGCGAGACCCCGTTTCTACAAAAAATTTTAAAAATTAACTGGGCACAGTGAGATGCACCTGTAGTTCCAGCTACTCAGGAGGCTGAGGCAGGAGGACCATTCAAGCTCAGTTTGAGGCTACAGTGAGCTATGCTCAGGCCACTGCAGTCCAGCCTGGGCAGCAGAGCAAGACCCTGTCTCTAAAAAAAAAAAAATCCCTGCAAAGCTGCCTTTTGTAGAGGAGATTTGCTTCTGTAGAGAAAATGTGCTTTGGTGAAATAAACAGTCAGGCATTCCAGGTCCTCCTGCTTGTCCGATCTAGGAAGGCTTGGCTCACGCGAGAGGGAGACTAAAAGTCTGACACCTTTGGGAGTCTGGCAGAAACTTGTTCTTTCTGAGAGCTGCTACCTATGAGGTTTCCTTGGCATAACAAGACCACCTTTGCTAGCTGGGCCTTTCTTTCCTCTTCTTACCTTTTCTCCTATTAATCTGCCCTTTGTCAGGTGATTTTCAGCAAATGTTCAGAGAGTGAAGGGGAAGTTTTCCCTTGGCCCCAACAAGGGGAAGGGGAAAATAAAAACAGATGAGACAACCAGGGAGAAACTATGGCCAAGTTCTGAAACATTTAATGAGGAATTTCATTTTATTAAATTTGTTTTCTTGGTGGACAATGTCAATTCATTTCCCTATGTTCCCACTAAGTCTTTGTTAACACTTACAATAATCATAAGGTACTGTGGAATTTGACTTGTTTTTAAATATGCAAAAAATGCTGGATTATGTTTCAAAGTAAGCATAGACTGAAAAGAGTCCAGCAAGATCTCAGCACATCTGGGGAACACAACTCTATCATCTTCCCTCTAAAACTGGACAGAGTGCTTCTTTCTGGAGAAACTATCTTACAATGTATTTTATTTCATTTTATTTATTTTTAAAAAGACATTTATTCAGCATCATGATCAGACTATTACATTTGGTAATCAACAGCATGCATGCAAAAAAAAAAAAAAACTACACTAAAGCTCTTTGTTGGAATGCTTTACATTTTCCACAGAACAGAAACTAAACATTTACAAATATAGTCCTTGAGTTTTTTGCCCATACACATGAGTATTGCCTAAAACATGTCTCCTCTTAGCAGCTAGGCCCTGCCACCACTGTGCTTGGCTGAGCTCACACATCTGTTGTAACCTGTAGCTTCTCCGTCACTTCCCTGGCTCTCCCAGCCTGCTAAGCTTTGTTTCCTGGGGGTAATTAAAACCTTCTTCCACTGCCCCAGCTGTTGCTGCTACTAAAACCACCACAGGCACCTCAGTTTTGTGATTTGGCAAAGCATTGGCCTCTACCACTATAGGGGCCAGAGCTTCTGCCTCCAAAGTTTCCTCCCTTCATGGGTCAAAATTTGAAGATTGATTTTTGTAATTGCCAAAGTCACTGTAGCTTCCACCACCTCCTAAATCGCTTCCATCATTACCAAATCCATTGTAGCCATTCCCACTAGTTTCCTCCATGACCAAAGTTGTCATTCTCACCAAAACCATCTCCATGACCACCACCAAAGTTTCTAGAAGCACTTTGACCCCTCTGGCTGTATGAAGCACTAGCCATCTCTTCCTTGGACAAGGCTTTCTTTACTTCACAGCTGTGGCCATTCACAGTATGGTATTTCTGGATAACAATTTTATCCACAGAATCACGGTCATGAAAGGTTACAAAAGCAAAGCGCCTCTTCTTGCCCCTGCCTTGGTCAATCATGATTTCAATCAGTTCAACTTTCCCATACTGTTCCAAATAGTCTCTTAAGTGATGTTCTTCAGTATCTTCTTTAATGCCACCAACAAAGATCTTTTTCACGGTTAAGTGGGCACTTGGTCTTTGAGAATCTTCTCTGGAGGCAGCTCTCTTTGGTCCCGCAACTGTTCCATCCACCTTGTGTGGCATATGTGACAAACCTGAAGCCCTTGGGGTGCTTGGTGTTTGGACCTCTCATTACCACACAGTCGGTGAGCCTCCCCCATTGCTCAACGTGGCTCCTCAGACTCTCATCAGTGTTTTCAAAGCTCAGCCCTCCCATGAAGAGCTTCGCAGCTATTCTGGCTCTTTAGGAGACTCTGACTTAGACATCACGGCAGTGGGAAGAGACAATTTTAATGATGCTTCCTCGGCAGCGTCTACAGGCAGAAAGGCACAATTTATTTTAAAAGAATGATGTATTCATTGTTTTTACAATGCAATCAAAAAGCCTTTAATGAAGCATTAAGACAAAAAAGTCAGGTCAATGGGATGTTTGAATGGTTCATTTTGAAGGTAATAGAATCTCTCTTGATGGAACTTTTTAGCAATTAGCTAAGAAATGATATAAACAGGTGTTCATTCCTCCTTCCCCCACCCCCATTATCACCTCTCTTCATTAAACTATAATTTGAGTTTCCTTTACTCTGTCCTCTGAGAGGAGGTGGATCAGGTCACCTTGAAGCCTCTGTCAGCTTTCCATTCCTACACTTTTCTAGGTGATAACTGATAGAGAGATACCTACAATAGTGTGCAGAAACATATCATGAATATAATAAAAATTTATCTTCCAGGGGGTGAAGTACCTTAAAAAAAATTCCCATATATAGATGTTGACTAGAACTAGGCTTTTCTTCTATTACTGTCTATCTTGTTTCATGTTTCTCCATGGTTTGTTTTCCATCACATTCAGAAACTATTTTTAAGTTTTTGTTGAAGTTTTTATCCTTTAAAACTAAGAATGTTATCTTTCTGAGATTGTACATTCACCACGCTCAATTGTTTTCCTCGTGTTTGAAAACCACAGGTGAAGTCTGATCCACATCCCGGAAGTCTCGACAATGAATTTGTCTGAGATTCCCAGGTGTATTTAAATGGCTATAGATTCTTGGCAGGTTTTTCAGATTGATTTTGCATCTTTTAATTAACCAAACATCCATTACAAATTGAGATTATCAACATGACTCTGTGGCATAATATATTGGTGTGGAAATTATAAAAATTTTCTCTTGAAATAGCTTAGAGGGAAAAAAGCTTTAAGTTTAATACGTGGTATAACTTCAAGCTTAATACATGGTGTAGGTCCTCCTCCCACCTTCCTATATTCACATTTAAGACCCTTTCCCATGGAAATAGAGCAATTTTTGTTGGATAAAGTCACTTAAAAGGTTTTGCCACCAGAGGTTTTCAGACTCAGGATGAAATTTACAGTTAATCCTCCATGCACAAAGAACTGATTGCTCAGTAACCCAAACAAAATTCTCCTTTTTGATAAGCACCTATTGGCTAATTCCTCCACCTGTTTTTCTCTTACACAGGGCATATAAGAAAGAAAATGAAACTAAATATCTAACAAGGAAAAGTCTGCTATTTGGGGAAGGAAGATGAAATTTTTTATATTAGCAAAATTTGGGCTAAGGGATAAAGTTGCCAGATAAAAGGCAGGGTATTCTGTTAAATTGGAATTTCAGATGCATAGTGATTAATTTTTTATCATAAGTATGTCCTAAATATTTTACCAAGCATCCTGTATTTTTCTTTTGCTAAATCTGGTAACCCTGCTAAGGAATTTTGAGTATCCTTTATTTCCTCCCTCTGGTTCTAGTGATCACAAAGTGATCTAAAGAAGAGTTACAAGAGCACATTGCTCTGGAGGATGAGAGGCACATGGCAGATGGCATTCACCCAGTAAATGTAGACTCACCTTTCTCTTACACACAGATGGAAGAGGCTGAGACTCCAAGACTCTGGAATCCCAAAGTCCTTGCTCCCAAACTCCTTAAATTACATGGCCTGCTCTAAAATAAAGGGATGGGAAAAGCCATCTTGTCCTAAAAAGCTGTGTCTGTGGTAATCACCATGTATCTATATTAAAAGACAAAACTTCTCCCAACTCCCAGAAAATTTATAGACAATGTTTTTTAAATTAGCAGTTGATTCTACACTGTATTTTATTATTTTCTGATGGTCTTTATGGGAGAGTGTTTTCTGCCTAAGACATTTGCTAATTCCTTTAAGGAATATTCCTCAGGTTCTTTTGTGTTTTCCACTCTTTATAGTAGCTTACATTTACCACATCTTTTGAATAAAAAATTGGGACACACAGCCCAACAATAAAGGGGTTTTTGGAATTTATTAGTTTATATATGAAGCCTGATCATATTTTACTAATTTAAATTCATTAATTATACTTTTAATTGAATGTCTCTATTGAAGAGGAAAAAAAAAATCTGTGCAAATTAGACCATCCCACAAGATCATAGTATGTGGCTGTGGCACTCATGTTCCCTGGTACAGTCCTGGGTACTCCATACCTTTTACTTTCGACTAGAAATCATGGCACTTTGGAATTAAGAGGTGATTTTCAGACCAGATAGCTACAAAATACACTCCTAGGATAATGGAAAACACTGACCATTTCACCAAATGCTAAAAATTTCAACTTAAAGAACAATTCAATAGCAATTGATATTATGTAGTAAAGAGAGTCCCTCTTTTTTCCTAATCCCAATGCCCTCATCTAAAGATGGTACAAACAGCTCATAGCAAAAAGATACTTAGAACTGGGAGAGGCTCATCTATAGCATCAATACTTAATAATAAGAGCATAAAAGGAAGAATATTGCCATAAAAAAAAAAGCCCAGTGAGCGTGAAGATTTTCTGATGAGTGGACTTAAATATCTAAAACTCAGTAGGAAGAGGATTGTTGCTTCTCAGGAACAGAAGGACCTGGTCACTAGAGCTATTTTCTGTTGAGGAGACTATGAATCCCAGTTGTGTTGAGATTAAAAAAAATTTCAAATTGAATCACCCTCTGCTTTGATTTCCAATTACTTCCTAAGGATTTGCCTTCCAATACCGGGAAAGAGACATCCAAGATATTAGGTGTGACACTCACCAAGACTGTATAATAGTCAGGAATATTACACACTTAATACTATTCCTTTAATATAACCCCCAAACCACTAGATATTCAAGGGGAAATTGGCAAATCCAAAATCACAGCAAGAGAATTTAACACAACTCTCTTAGAAACTAAGACAGTAAGGGTATAGAGGATTTGAGGTTTATCATAACAAGCTTGAATGCATATGTTTTAATTAAAAAATCTTCAATAATCAAAAAGCAGAAATCATATAGACCACAGTCTTATACTATGATTCAACAACTGCATAAAATGTAAAAAGGAAAAAAGTCTACAAAAATTGAAATTAAAAAATTCATTTTCTCAATAACTCAAGTTAAAGAAAGAAACCAAAATTGAGATGAAGAGGATATTGCTCTCAAAATGGTGGGATACTTTATGAGGCAGAAAAAATGGATTGAAGGAAAAGGGTACAGTCCAGAAGCAAACACAGGTATATATTAGAATTTAGTATTTGTTAAAGATAGCTTTTGAGTCAATGAGGAAGAAGTTATAATTCCAAGTGGCTGTTCATTTGGAAAAGAAAATAAAGCTGTAGCTCCTTTTTATACTATATGTAAAAGTAAAATTTATATGAATTAAAAAGCTATTTTTAAACTATAATAAGATTTAAAAGAAATTTAGGAGATATGCTTTGTAAGTCTTTTTTAGGAAAGATACAAATTCCTAAATTTGTAAAGAAAAAGATTTTTGACTATATAAAAAAGTAAAACTCCAACATGAAAACAACTGTTTGGAAGAAACTACTATTTGCAATATATTATATCATAAAACAGACAATAGGATCCTATTCAGAACATGTAAAGAGTCCCTATGAATAAATAATTAGCTATGGTGAGAGACCAAATATACAGACTGAATGACCAGACCATATATAAAAGTAGAATTCTAATCTACAACCTGCAGCATACAGTCCAGGAAGGCAAACAACAAGCCCCACGGCAAATGGCCCCAAATGGCAGGAACTTGATTAATAATGGACAGCTTCCCTAATTTTTGCCACAGCTTCCCACTTCAGGCCAACTAAAGAAAGTCAAATATGCACCCCTACCCAATCACATAGGATGCCCTGCTCCCAGTCAGCTGCCTACAGCTTCCCCAGGCCAACAGCACCCAAGCAGGGCACACCTGAAGCCGTCTCCTTTCTTACTACAAAGCTTTCCCATTCCTCAGCCTGCCTTCAGCCTCTGCCAAACACAAGTGATGGTGGCTGACTCCCTTGCTACAGCAAGCTCCGAATAAATAGCCTTTGCTTGTTCTCATTTGGGTAGTCTTTGTTTATTTCCACAATGGGAACTCTATGCATTAATTTCCTCTGTATGTGAATTTACAGAACAGATTGTAAAGGCATATTCCTGATTGCACATGCTGATCAGGAATGGGGCGATGGTCACAGAGATCAAGGGGGTTCTCCTTTTCTTTCCTAAATATCTGCATTATTTGAAAAAGGCTCCAGGTCCTTCTGCTCTGTTCTACTCTTCCCACTTCCCCCACTGATACCAAGGTTATAGTTCTAGTGACACTCTGGTGAATCAGGACTATGACAAATGTAAAGAGAACTCAAACTTTGGATTAGGCCATATGGCAAAATCTTAGACTTTCTCTCTCTGTGATCCAGTGATATGAAAAGCCCACAAGACAGCATTTCAATGACTCAGTGTACTTACTTCTTTGTCATTTTACAATGAGCTGAAATAGTCAGTGCCTGTTTTAAAAACAAGGTAACTGAGGAATGGCCAACCACGACAGAGCCACAGTGAGTTGCATTTAACCCGTTGTTTTGTTCTGTTTTTGTTTTTGTGTGTTTTCAGAATGTGCCAGATTGCAATCCTCACTGACTGGGAGGTGCCATAATCAGGTAAACTAAAAACATCTGGAGACAGAAGTCCCAAATGACTCTCCCTCAAAATACAGTGGCAAGGACCAAGAAGCAGAGTTGGGGCTACTGGAGGGAGAGACTCAAGCCAGGGGAAGCTTAACACCTCCCGGAACCGCTTCATTTGGGGAATGCAGGGCATAAATAGTACAATGAGTCCACGACACAGGTGTTTCATTGGTGGCGTTTTAAAGTAATCAGTCTCTGCAAGGATTCTCAGAAGGCTAAGGAGGCCCAGGCCACTTTTGTTTATTGAAAAAGGAAGAAATGCCAAAACAGGGATGCAGTGTCAGTCAACATTTTAAATGTTCAGTCCTGACTACATACCTCTGCGACAGACTGGACAACCCAATTTGGAGGTAATGTTTGTGAAACAAAGCCTAAGCCAAGGTAGAGAGAGTGGGGTGGGGCATGTGATTATATTTAGGAGTCATTTCTTTTCAACATGTTGCTCTAAGTAGGGTAGATTTTATTTTTAAGGTTGAAATCACGTTACTTAACTGGTGGGGTACTGGCAAAATCAACACTGACATTTGTGTATGATTTTTGTTTCTTTCATTTCACGATATTTAGGTTTTTTCAGTTCATTATCCACAACTGATGTCAGCTTCTAGGCTGCCCTTATCCAAACACCCTAAAGTCACCTTGCTAAGCAACCCAAGGCAACTAGAATGTTCTATCTGACTTCTCCTCCAATTTTAACACTCTAAAAAGTTCTGTTAAAACATCATTGCTGAAATCCAAGTTGCTTCAACATCTATTCCAGCTTAATATCTTCAAGCAAATTTTGCTTAGTTCAGACAATTTATTCTGAGAGGTAGAAATGTTAGATAACATATTCTAATTTCAAAAAATTATCAGGTATCAGTGACAAAAGTTACTAGAAAATGGCTATAAATTCTTAGAAGGCAAACTCAAAGAAATTTGTTTCCCATAGAATTTCAATGAGCTTCAGTTAGTAATTTATGAAGATGTTTTCCTGCACCAGGACGCTGTAGTTTAGTGAATAATAACCAAGTAGCAAAAATATTGAAAAACAGATTACAAAATAGTGGAGTAGAACTTTTAGGATCTTTCCAACTAAAGGTGACTTGGAGAAGTTATGACATCATTCTATAAAGCCCAGAGAGTTTAATTCATCTCTTTTTAATGTACTTATAAATATACAAATATTTAATGAATTAATTACAATAATTTCTAAGTTGACTCTTGATTTCCATATATAACTAAAGACTATGTCTAAAAGGAGAAATTTCCTTGAGGTTGCTTCTAACTAAAAGTATACTGATGAAGTCTGGGATTTTTTTTACTTGATAGATATTTCTGGTTTACTTTAATCCACACTTGTTAGTGGTCAAAGAATGACTTCTCGGAGATAAACATTGACACCAGTTTTTTAAAATGCCACCCTTTTTCCCTCTAGCCCAGACAAAGCTCAAACTTACTGCTGTAGCTTCTGTATGAGGGGTCCTTCCATGTCACATGCTTCCCAGAGAGGACAAACCTTTTCCCTGGGAAAGGATCTGAGGATTGTGGCCTCTTATTAAATATCATTTATTTTTATATCATCCATATAAATTTCTTTCAAATAAAGGAGAAATATTAACCCCTGGGCATCAAAGTAATCATCATTTTAACTCCTTTATGAAACTATATGATCTTTCAGGCTCTAAATTCTTGTTTCCTCTTAAACACATACCAAGTTGCTGTCATGAAAAGAGGATGTGATGGGCTGAATCATGTCTGTCCAATATTCATATACTGAAGGCCTAACCCCTAGTACCTTAGAATGGGACTGTATTTGGAAATAAGGTCTTTAAGAGTTAATTTAGATAAAATGAGGTCATTAGGGTGGACCTTAATCTAATAGGACTGGTATCTTAAGAAGAGGAGATTAGGACACAGACCAGTTTCATAGGGAAGGCCATATGAAGACACAGGGAGGAGAGGACAGCTATCTATGAGGAGAGAGGCCTCAGAAGAAACCAAACCTACTGACATTTTGATCTCGAATTGTTAGTGAATTGTGAGAAAATAAATTTCACTCTTTAAGCCAGCCTGTCTGTGGTACTTTGATATGGCAGCCCTAGAAAACTAGTACAGCAAATAAGACCTAGATTCATGGCCCAGCTCTGCAATTTACTTGGACAAGTGACAAATTTAAGAAACCCTCAAAATTTCAGGATGTATATCTCCAAAGTGGAGATAATGCTTTCATTAAAAATTCTTAACGGTCTCATGGTTTTAAATTCTGTCTCTACATGGCCAACTCTAAATGTATATGTCCTACCTTTTTCCTAAGTCTATGCTCATAGCTGTCTACTCAGATTGAATGTGGCCAAACCAGAACTCCTGGCATTTTTCCACAAAAACTCGATTCTTCTCAGTAAGTGGCAATTCTAACATTCTAGTTACTTAGGTCCAAAATTTCAGTCATACCTGACTCCTCTTTTTTTCCTCATGCCTCACATCAGATTCATCACCAACACCCATCAACTCTACCTTCAAAACATACCCAGGTTCATGAATTAGACAGATCAATGGAACAGAAAGCACAGAAATTGACCTACTTTATGTAAAAATCTAGTATTTGACAAACGTATTATTTCAAATTGCTGAGGCAAAGATAGTCTTTTTTTAAAAAATGGTGTTGGAACACCTGGATAGCAATTTGGTAAAAACAAAAATTAAATCCATTATTCACACTATACGTAAGCATAAATTCCAAACGGACTCAAGTCTAAATGTAAAAAATAAAGCAATAAAATAGTAGAAGAAAACATGGGTGACTTCCTCTTTAACCTCAATGTGGGGAAAGGCTATCTAACTGTGACTCTAAATCCAGAGTAGTAAAAGAAATGATAAATAAATATGACTACATGAAAATAAATTTTTTGCATGGCAAAAAATACTATTACAAATGTAATATAAAATATAATATAATAGTATGATATAATATAAAATTATTATAAATATAATATAAAATACAAACAAAATCAAAAGACACATGACAAACTGCAAAAAAAATTTGCAACATATATCTCAGATAAAGGGTTAATATCCCTAATATACAATGAAATTTTTCTAAATGAGAGAAAAAAAATCTTGTAGAAAAACAGGCATGAGACATGAACAGATGATTCACAATAAAAAAACCTAAAAATGTCTCTGAAATATATGAAATGATGTTCCATCTCCCAAGAAGTGGAGTGCAAATCAAAACTACACTGAATTACCATTTCTCACTCCTCAGACTGGCAAAAATTCAAAAGCCTGATAATATAATCTCTTGGAGAGACTGTCAGGAAACAGGCACTCATATATTTCTGCTGGGAATATAAAGTGATATCACTCCTTTGGAGGGCAATTTGGCAACATCTAACAAAATTACATATAGATTTACTATTGACTCAATAGCCCCCCTTCTAGGAATTTATCCTGAAGACACCATCAATCAGTACAAAAAATACGTATGCACAAAGTTAGTCATTGGCAGCATTACTTATAAATGTAAAACATGGGAAACTTCCTAAGTGTTCAAGCACAGGAGATCAGTTGGATAAACTGTTATTGGATTTACCACACATAATGGAATACTATACAGCTGTTTAAAAAAAGAATGAGGCAGATCTCTATGAACTGATGTGGAATGATTTCCAGGAGATATTAGTAAAAGAAGAAAGCAAAATACAAAAGAGCATATTTAGAGTGCCAAAATGTTTATAATAAAAGAATAAGAAAATATGCATCAGCTTTCTTATCATTACAAAAAACCAAACAAAACAAAATACACAAGAACAATAAACCCAGAAAATGATGAAGTTGGCCCACAAGGGCAGTGGTGTTGGGGGGACACAGGAGGGATGGACACTTCGCATTTTGTAAATGATATCCTCAGAGAATTTTCACTTTAAAAAGCATGATAATATCCTACATATTCAAAAATAAAATTAAATCAATAAGGACAAGGGAAAAAAACTGAAACAAAGCAAACTGAAGCAAATGAACCTAATTGTACATCAGATGAATACCACAACCTCAGAGAAGGAAAGGAAGGGAGGAAGGGAGGAATAGGGTTGCCAGACATAGCAAGAAAAAAAAATACAGGACACTCAGTTAAATTTTAATTTTAAATAAATAATTTTTAAAAGTACGTTTAGTGTGATATGTCCCTACCCATCACCTCCTTATCTCTTTGGCCTCATCTCCTGGTACTCACTCACTCAGCTCTTGCTACATGGACCTTCCTAGTATTTCTTAGAGGCACCAAGCAGCTCCCACCTCAGGGCTTTGCACGTGCTTAGAGGGTTCTGGCCCCTCACTTCTTTAGGATTCTGATCAGAGATCACCATAATTGAGAGGTCCTCCTACCACACTTCTTTTTCCTCTTACTCTGATAAATTGTTTTCCCCAGACCTTACTGGAAGATGTGTGTGTGTGTATGTGAATGTGTATGTGTGTGCATGTGTATATATATATATATAGAGAGAGAGAGAGCTAGTTGAATGAGTACAGAGGCAAAGCCCCTGACACTCAGCAGATGTTACTTCCCCTTCCTCGCTCCCCCTTCTTTGCATAAAGGGACTTCCTTTTTAAAGCCTAGAACTTAAAAACCAGTCCAGAAATTCAGCCAAATAGTGCAAAGAGAGGTGCTTTGCCTCTAGCTCTTGATGACTAATCAACTCTGCTTCAAGGGCCTTGAGGAGCTATTTTTCTTCCAGCTGCAGCTCTTCCATTTAAAATGGTAATCCCAGGTCTCATTTTGTATTTTCTCCTATACAAGGTTGTGAAGGTCACCCACTTAGCAAACTCTTCAGTTTGTGTGAAATGCATTTAGAAGCAGCAAATAAGGCAATAAAAAAGAGAAGATGAATTGAAGTTATTTATATTCAGTAAAAATGTATTGGAGGATTAAGGGAAGAAAAATGTGTGTCCATAGCCGGAGTGCCTTATATAACACATGGTTAAGGAATACCCATGGGCCACAAACCACCACCCAAGACTACAGCCTCACTTCCTCCCAGAAGTGGCCAGACCAGGCAACGGGCAGATGAAGGATAAGGATGTGCCTAGGGCGCTTCCAAAACAGAAGCACCAAAGTGGCTGAGGAAAAACTTGAAACAATTATATATGCACATGGCCTCAAAGTGATAAGCAACGGAAACATAAGAATTTGATTAGCTTGTTATGTTTATTTTACAGTTTAGTTTAAAGTTTGGATTCTGGGGCCGGGCACAGTGTCTCACACCTGTAATCCTAGCACTTTGGGAAGCCAAGGAGGGAGGATTGCTTGGGGACAAGAGTTCAAGGCCAGCCTGAGCAAGATCAAGACCCCAGCCTCTACAAGAATTAGAAAAATTAGCCAGGCGTGATGGCACTCACCTGTAGTCCCAGCTACCCAGCTACTCGGGAGCCTGAGGCAGGAGGATCTCTCAGGCCCAGAAGTTTGAGGTTGCAGTGAGCTATGATGACACCACTGCACTCTAGCCTGGCCAATAGAGCAAGACCCTGTCTCAAAAAAGAAAAGAAACCAACAAAACAAAAATGTTTGGATTATGGGGAAAAAAAGCATCTTGATCTTTTCTGGGCTTAAACTTCTAAAGGTAGTCATTTGGCCCTTTTCTAGTTGACATTCAGCTCATCTGAAAATTTAAAGTTCATTTTCCATTGGTCTAAACTTTACCTTACCTTTCCCAGCAATGTCGTCTCCTCTGACCCAGTGGTGTACTTTTAGAACTTTTTGAAGCTTCCCCTACCTGGAGATAATCTTGATGTTACTCCAAAATAAAAATATTCAGTCCTTGTAATTTCTTTTTTTTTCCTGAATCATAATTGAAAAGAGAAAGTACTAATGTTTGGTTTCTTTGGATACATGCATTTAGCTTGTGTTGACATCTTTGATGTAATTCTTAATGCGCTGAAATTTAAACCCAGGTGTTTATAAGTACTACAACAGACTCCAGTGAAATTGCATCAACAGCGTAGGATGACCCACCTCAGCATGTTTGTAAAAAATATTATTTTTGATAGTCTAGGTCTGTGGTCCCCAACTCCCGGGCTGCGGACCCGTACCCGGTCTGTGGCCTGTCAGGAACCGGGCTGCACAGCAGTAGGTAAGCAGCCAGTGAGCAAGTGAAGCTTCATCTGTATTTACAGCTGCATAACTGCATAAACTCCGCCTCCTGTCGGATCAGCAGTGGCAGGAATCTAATGCCTGATGATCTGAGGTGGAGCTGAGGAGGTGATGCTAGCACTGGGGAGTGGCTGCAGATACAGATTATCATTAGCAGAGAAGCTTGACTACACAATAAATGTAATGTGCTTGAATCATCCAGAAACCATACCCCTGCACCCCTGCCCAGTCCATGGAAAAATTGTCTTCCATGAAACCAGTCTCTGGTGCCAAAAATGTTGGGGACCGCTGGTCTAGGTTACACAATATTATTATTCCAAAAGTCATTAGAAATCTGCAAAAAATAACTTTAACAGCAATTTGAACCATGATTTCTGTGATTTAAAAACTTAACTTTTAATCTTTTTATAATTGAAGATGTCCAGGCAATTAATTTGGACTGCTCATGTGTTCTCTTTTTGACTTGAAATAAAATGGGGTTTTGTATCATTTAATAACACAGTGTTTTTCATACTGCTGGTCATGAAATCAATTTAATGGGTCATAACAAGCATTTTCTTAATGAAATAGAGTAAAATAGAAAATATTAGCATATAGCTAAAGGAAGAGAAACTATTTTTCATAAAACTTTTGTTTCAAAAGTATGTAAATATGTAGCTATAGTACGTATATGTGTTAGGATGCACCATAAAATGTCCTTCTTAATGGGATCACAGTAAAAAAGTGTGAAAGTCACTGATTTAATATTTTCACTTTTATAAGCAATTAGCAGATACCCATTAGAACTGAAAAAAATTCAATTCTTAGATTAACTGAAAAAGAAACACTGCTATCCATGAGAACTAATTTCAAGGTAAGCATTCAGAAATATTAATGTTTCTCAAGAAAAATATGTACTTTACTACAAAGCAAATATGCTTCTGACTTCTAAAAAATCAAATCCCTAACTTACTTCGTAAACTGAAGGGCAAAAACAAACAAACAAACAAACAAAATAAAATGCTCTTATTTACCTTAAACTTTTAAATTAGGGTTTAGGATGACTGGGCTTTGTTGGCATTTGGATGACTAATTTGAAAGTTTGTTGCTAAAATGAAATGTGGACATATTTATTGGGGTTTTAAAATCTTAAAAGAGGCCTTTCCAGGGCTTATTTCATTATTATGACAACAACTGCAGTGAACCATCAGGCAGAGAGTGACATCTTTGATATCTTAACGGATGATGTCAAAGATCACCCATCAAGATGGGTACTTGATGGATGCTGTGCTGGCCTCAACCCTTGTTCTAGAATCTTCAATGGCTGCCTGTGTTATGATTCTGCAGAGGCAGGCTGCAGAGGGAGAGCAGCTCACGTGTCCTATGGACGTCCACACCAGCAGAATGAGATTCTAGCTTGGGGGCTGCTCCGGGAGTGAATGAAAAACCTAGGAAGTTGTACGTGGAGATTTGCCCTTGGGTGCTGTGCTGGCAGTGAAGGCTGAGAGTGCTTCTGAAGACCCACTGGGATGGCCCTCAGACTTCTGAAACAAGCTTATATATTGGGGGCCATCTCCTGTGCCACTCTGACACATATAGTGGCCTGACTGCAGCCATTAAGCCTATTTTGCCCTCTGCTAACTAATGCACCATTAATTGCTGCTTGCCAGAGTGTCCGGAATTCATTTGTCTCTACTCACTCCAAAAAACCCTTTTATTGAATGCTTCTCCTTCTTTTTTTTCTTAAGAAAATCAGCATAGAATGTGGCATCTGAGTAAAAACTGAACAGTTGACAAAAACATCTGCATCTTGATTTAATGCTTTTGAAAAGGGTATGCTGTAAAAATTAATCTAGTCCATCCATAAGAATATTTGAAATTCATTGACCAGCCTCTAGAAACCTTCACAAGTCATTTTAAAATGGTGCAGACTATAAATGGAAAATGGAAAATGTTTTTGCTGGGAAGAAGTCCAAAAAAGTAAAACACTTCTAAAATTTATATCACATCATCTAGATGTTTCTGCCCTCATTTTCTCTTGCAAACAGTGGTGTAAAGTTTAAAACCTAAGTTCCTAAGTCCAAACTCTATAAATAAACTTTCACCAGAGAGACCCCTCTGAGACAAGGTGGTATAAATATTAGAATTATAACAGTGATTCCAGTTTAAACTTTCACACAATCCTTTCATACCTCTTTCCTCACATATGAGAATACAGTCTGCTAACTCTAGGGCATTCTTTTGTTTTGGTGTTCAAAAGAAAGCCCAGGTAGGAAAGTTTTCAAAGCTGTAGGGCATTTTTTTGCTATGGTGTACAGAAGAATACTCCCCCCAAATATATACACATGCTAATCTCTACAACTTCTGAATATGTTACCTTACATAGCAAAAAGGACTTTGCAGATGTGATTAAGTTAAGGACCTTGAGATGGGGAGATTATCCTCAATTATGTGGGTGGGCACAGACAATCACCAGGGTCTTTATAGGAGAGACACAGGAGGAGTTAAAGTCAGAGAGAGAAGATGTAAAGATCAAAGCAGGGGCCAGAGAGAAGAGAAGATGCTGCACTGCTGGCTCTGAAGATGGGGACAGGGGCCATAAGCCAAGGAATGCAGGCAGCCATTAGAAGCTGGAAAAGGCAAGGAAATGGATTCTCCTGGGAGCCTCCAGAAGGAAACAGCAGGGCCAGCACCTGGAGTTTAGCCAGAGACTGATGTCTGACTTCTAACCTTTTGAATGGTAAAAAAATAAGTTTGTGTTGTTTTAGCCCCTATGTGTGTGGTTATTTGCTACAGCAGCAATAGGAAACTAATACACTTACCAAGATCCCAAAAATAATAAAGGAAAATAAAGGAGGGAGCCCTTGCATCACTTTTGCTTCGGGGTGAGTGTGTTTGACTCTTAGAATAGCTATCAGGTCCCACCCTCATCCATCCGACCCAAAACAGGTGTTAAGCTGAGCACTTTCTCCTCATCATAATCATCAGATTCTACTCACTTAATAGCAAAAAAAAAAAAAAAAAGGAAATTGATAAATTTCCTTACTCTCCCAAATAATCTTAAAAATTCTGTGATAGAAAAATTTTTTGACATAACATTCAGAAAAAACACATTTTTAAAGAGGTAAGAATAAGAATACATAACTAGTTGGATAAATATAGATATTACACTTAATAGAACGTATGTAAACTACAGAAGCTTTATAAATAAATCAGGCTTCCATGAATGCTATCTTAATTGACAAAATTCCTCATACTTATTTTTGCTTCTCTTGGTTTGTGGAGAAGTTTCTAAAACAGGAAAAAAAGAAGAATGGATTCATTTTGCTTAATTCTCTTTTTATTTATACCTCTATTATGTTACTAGGTTATTCTCCACACTGAATATATATTTACCATTTACTTTGGACTAGATTATGTGATTCAACTGAAGCCCAAATCAATCTCATTTCAGCAAATAAAGTAATTTGGCTATTTTAAGTTGAAACTTGGTGAAATATATTCTCCATCATTAAAACTTCAAGAACAAATTTGTGCTGTTGGGCAAAATTCATTCTCCAAACTTTATTTTTTCTTCTTTATTTTACAACTTATCACTAAATAAAGGAGTACTTCTTAGTGTCTTACCACTTATGTCAGTGGTTCTCCAAGTGAGGAAGGATAAAATATAAATGCTACATAGTTTTGATCATCTATTAACATTGGACTTTCATGTAACAAAAAAAAATATTAAGAAGGAGAGTGAAAGTCAAATTCTCTGGAGTTTGATATTTCTGCAATAATTTCAATGAAGCAGATCTATTTCTACAGGTTCAGTGAAAGAGCTTAAAACCGCAAAGAGAGATCCTGAAAAGTCAAATTTGCATGAGACTTGAAATGTGAAAATTTGAGTCATGGAATTCAAGAACTTGCAGGAAAACCTAGACTATTATTACTTTATCTTATCTCAGCTGTAAGTTACTCTTTTACAAGTGAGATTTGGCCCCAGAGTAAAATACAGCCTAAGGTACAGAGAGTTCACACAAGCAAGTGCTCATCCTAAAAACTTGCAAATAAAAAAGGGCCACACAGCAGGCTGGCAGTGAAATGAGAAACAACCTCTCCCAGAAAGGTCAAGAGAAGATGTGGAGTGAAAAATTTCCAGGGAACTGTCAGTGTCTGAAAAGGAAGATGACAAAAGTGACAAATTTCAGAGAGTCTGAGGAACAAAGACAGGGGTTGAAAACAATGACACTTTTCTTCCTTTGAGAGACCACCCAAGGTCATTTCCCAGGAATTCTCCCCCAAATAAAAAAGGGGGAAATGTTGGCCTCAGCTGATGGCTAACTGGGAAGAGGTGCCTACCGACAGAAGGTTAGGCTGGGAGGACAGGGGTCTGGGTTCCCTGAGCTTGCAGCCCCTGACCCCAACCTTACCACTCAAACTCCTTAAGGATTTTTTTCTTCAATATTAAAAATAAAAAGGCATAGACGTGTCATGCTAACCCTACTCCTAATGCTCTCCTGAGCAATAATGGCCAAGCTTAAATTCATACCCTTCATGCACAGATATAAACACAGAGTAAAGAGTTATTAAGAGTGCAGTATTGTTAAACCATTTCCCAATTGGCAGCAATTTGCCATGTTCTTATAGGGACCTTTACTTCTTCCCTAGCCTGGGGATCATGAGGACCTTTACTCCGGTGACATGCTGGTGCCCAGGGGCCCACAGCCTATGGAGCTGAGACTCTACTTCAGCACTGATTATAGACAGATCATGTAAGGCATGGAGTTCATTTAAAGTTTTGAGCAGCTACATTTTAAAAAAAGAAGAAGCAAGTGAAATTAACATTAGCAATATATCTTATTTAACCCAATATATCCAAAAACATCACCATTTCAACATGTAAATCTCAAAATGTGCTATATATTTTATTGACAATTACACCACATCTCAATCTGCTTAGCTGTGTTTCAAGAGCTCAATAACCTCACGGGGTTAATGTCTCCCTTGTGGACACACAGCTCTAAGGGATGAAGAGTCATTGAAGGTTAGGAGGAGACAGGGACAGGCTCCAGTGTTACTCTAGATGAGCATTCTGGTGGCCACGAGCAGTGATTGCAGAGTAGAGTGGATGTAGGATGTTCAAGGGGAGGCTGTTAAAGGTCTCCATGTGATAGATATTGAGGATCTGAGCTGCAGCAACGGCAGTGAGGACAGACTTGAGAAACGTCCAAGAGATGGAATCAATAGGGCTTGGTGATTAGATGGGGGTAGAATGAGAGAAAATATTAATAGCTTAGGATGATTCCCAGATTTCTAGCTGCCATGACCAAATCAATAAAAATGCAATTTATTGAGACAAGGAAACCTGAAAATAAAGCTAGTCAGGGACAAGATGAGGTGGGCAGCAGGTATTAATATATTTCTGGACATGTTGAATTTGAGTTGCCTCTGTGGCATTCACGCACATAGAGACGTGCAGCAAGCTTTCAGCTATTGGGGTCTGAACTTCAGGGAAAAGGTTGGGTCTAGAAATTCAGATATAGCAGTTCAGAAGTCTCCCATAAACATCATGTACGCTTATGAGATCTCCAGAAGAACCATGAGCCAAAGAACAAATGGAGGAAAAATAGTCTATGAAGAAGACCAAAAAGGAGTGTATCAAAGGGTGAAAGAAAAACCAGGGTATGTGTTGTCACAAAATTTAGGAGAAAAGAAAGTTCCAAGGAGAGGAGGGTCAACTGCGTCAAGTGTACCCAGAGAATATCCAGTCCCCTGAAGCCCCTTCCTTTTGACAATACAATATCCGCGGATGCAGTTTTAGAAAAAGGGTGGAAGTAGAAACCAGATTGCCAAGGGTTAAAAACCAAAGTAAAAAATGAGAAATCTGAGACTGTTCATTTGACAGGAATGGCTCAGGAGGGACAATGGGGAAGCAAGGGGAAGAGAAGGGTTTTTTAAATGATGAGAGAGACTGGACTACATTTACAAGATAAGACAACCCAGCCAGTAGAGACGGTGAGACTGAGAAAACCAGAGAGAGAAGTTGGGGGGCAGGTCCTGGAGGAGACGAGGGGGGATGGGATCAAGAGTCCTGGGAAGGGGTCTTCAACCACGGAAGGGCCTCATCATCCTCCAAAGACAGGAATGGGTACAGACAGGGACAATTTGCAGAAGGGAGGGTGGGAGGTGGAGACAGATTACAACCGATTGCCTCCCTTTCTCACCGAAGCTGGAGGCAAGATCTCCTGCAAGGATGAAGGCAGGGTCTGGACAGAGAATATGAAGAAAGGGCCAACATTTTGAGATTATCATTGAGAGGAAGGGAAGAGGAATCAGGCCAAGGACAAGTGAAGAGATTGTTGAGCAATATCGAGAATCTACACAGTGTCCGTAATATTGTATATTTAGGTGATTTTCTCCAGCAGCCCTCATCTGCAAAGGAATGAAAGCAGAGAATATGGAGCTATGACTGATCTAGACTTGAGTTTGGTGCAGCTAAAGGATACAAACAAAGGCAGCAAGAGCATTCATGAGAGAGTGGCTCTGATGAACCACAGAGCAGCTGGGTTCTACAAGAAAGGAGAAAAGGCTAGGAGGGAGATGATAGCCCAATGGAGGGTACAAATGATAGGGCAGCTCATTGGTGATATAATGTGACATTGCAGTGAGCAAGACAGAGCTGGTAGGATGGAAGGCTGTGATCGGAACATAGAACCCTGGAGCTCTGGGTAATTTAAGATCCAAAGTATGGCCACGGAAGCAATGACTGGTGAGGAGCAGAGGTGAAGAGTCATTGGCATTGGAAGGACAAAGATCGGAGAGATCAAACCTTGGCTATGTTGACCTTACTAGCACTGATATCTACCAGGTCAATGGCAGGGTCTGGGCAGAACGAAGACTGTGACACCAATTCCGACATTTCTGGTAAACACAGAGGAATGACAAGATGATACAAGAATGAAAGCAAAGAGAAGGGTAAAACACAGCATAGCATGAACATTCCACAAACACAGAGAAGTAAAGGTTTGGCAGTGGTGACAAAGGGGACCTGGGATACTGATGCTCCCTGCCCATCACTCATAAGGCAGGTTGATGAATTCCAGACACAGCAAACGACATATAAGGCAAGGAGATAGACGAGGCATTCTTGAGGTTGTAAAGAAATACGTTTATTATACTATGGAGTTCCAGAAGTGCCATGGGAAAAGTGGGAAGGAGAACAGTAGAGGAAGATAACCTTCAGAAAAGGGAGAGAAAATGCAATAGGTAGAGGAGTGATAGAGAGAAGACAGTCCTTGGAGGGACTTACATTTTGGTGATAACCAGGGAGCTGGGACCAGTTTGGTGTGAGGGTCTACATGGAACCTAGATGTCCTTGAGCGTCACTGGTGGAGATCCCCTTCTCTCCTCTTTCTTTCTCATCCCTTTGCTCTGTCCCTTTCCATCTTCCCTCCTAACCTAGGCTTTAAAGGTACTAGGGGAGCATCCAAAACATTTGTTAGCACCACTGATACTATTTAATGATTTAAAAGGTTCCCAAGATTTACCTCTATTATGCTTTTAACACTGTGAGAAACAATGCCATTCTGGTCAGAGAGCTCCTGACTTGGGGTTCTACAGAGAATGAACTGAGAATAGCTCTGAATGTGTTCAAATAAATATGCAAATCTATCTTCCAACTAGTTACTGTAGCCTCAATAAGATAAGGAGTTGAAAAGCTCTTTAGAGAGGAAACTCTGTAATATTTGTCTAACAATGAAAATTCTTTGCTTTTAATATCTCAAAATTTGTGACATAGTTTAAAATATACAGATATCCATCATTTAACTACTTCAAAATAACTTTATATCTTTGAGGTTTTAATCACTTCTTTTAAAAGTTATTTTTAAAGACGTTCGCTTTTGATGAAAGCTCTAGAATACAATGTCATTCTGTCACAGCAGTTTTCCACCAAATGCTTTTTTCTTTAAGTTGTGAAAACAACATTGATTACACTGCCAAGCACTGCTAAAAAATGTTCTGCATCATAAAAGGATTTGGAGCCCCATTTATTATCATCTAAATTGTATACTGTATAGTTGATAGCAACATATCGTAAACCAAACAGCATTTCTTGTCTAAACCAAGAGACATTACAATAAAACAATCCAGAAGCTTTTTTGAAAAGCATGATTTGGTGGATTTCTAATCTAAAACTAATCTTTTTGTTCTCCCAAGCAAATGCTGATTGTGTGCTTGTCTCCATAGTTTTGTCCACCAGTGTTTGGTAATCTGGGTCACTCAGAGTGACATCGAGAGAGATTAGACAGAATGACAGGTATGCTAAAAGTGTCTGAATTCCATCACCAAGAACAAAACCCTGAGGTATGGTTGCTGGTTTCCCACATTTCACTACACAGAGGTAGTTTGTTTTCCTCCTGGGAAACATCAAATAATCTTCGGGGAGACAAATCCATTAGTATTGACCAAACTAATCCAAAAGTCTGTCCTAGTCGGAGCTAACATAATTCGATATCAAAGCTAATGCCAGTTTTGAAACTGAATTTGAGGTATGAACTCCTGTGGTGGTGACCAAATTTCTTCAGCTGAGTAAGAATAGGGAAGCCAATAGTATTTCTGTGGTCCAAAATTGAGGTCTAAAACATCCTTTCCTAACACTGTCACAAAAAAGAAGATTGGTTACAGAGCATTGTGCATTATGATATGAAATGTAAAGGCTGATAATGAACCAACACTAATGTAGAATTCATTCAGCTGGCTTTTGTGACACTGGAATAACTTTGTTTAGCTCTTAATACAAGATGGTAATGCTGGGTTTGATATCTATGTCTATCTAGGTCCTTACAACTGATGGAATATTCTCAGCTGAACTTATACATCTTTTATATATATGTGATGAAAATAATCAAAGAATTTTGTTATCAAATTTGCAAGGAGGTTTTGGTCTAGGTCAGTTGCTCATTGCACAAAGGTCCAATTATTGAGACACGGATTGCTAAGGAAGAAAGGAATTTTTTACTATGACAGACATCTTGTCAAGAGAACAGAAGAAGCTGCCTCAAATCTTTCTCTCTGACTAGTGGAGATCATGAGCTTTTTAAGGAAGGGCCACATGCCTTGGGGCAAGTCTAGGGGGATGGTGAGTCCTGGATTCAGGAAGTCTGCTCTGGGGCCTTCAGAATCTCAACTCCTTTGTCTTGCAGAAAATCCATCATTTCTGGGAAACAACTCAAAATGTCAAGTAGTTAGTTAAGGGAGAGGATTGTAAAAAACATATACAGGTCTTTGAAATTTGTTCATGGAGCTGGCTACGATTTGAGTTATACCATTATTTTTAAGTTCTTTTTCATAGGATTTATTACCACCAGAAAATATAAGCTTTGTAGCCTTTGTATTGTTAAAAGTGTCCTATCCTACAAGTTCTTCCAGACCGTGTCACTCCTCATCCAGAGGTGGAATCTATATCTCTTCCCCTTGAAATTCAGTGGTCCCCTGACACAAATAGAATGTGGGAGCTGTACTGCTGCATGACTTCAGAGGCTAGGTTAGGAAATGCATGCAGTTTCTTCCAGTCTCTCTTGGGACACTCCCCCCGGAGCCCTGAGCCTCTGCGTAAGAAGTACCAGGCCACCATGCTGTGAGGAAGACCAAGCTAGCCAGACAAAGAAACCAAACAGAGAGGCCCTGAGACCACATGAAGAGAGAGAGCTGTCTGGCCAGCCCCCAGATGCTTCAGCCACCATCTGACAGCACCCACACAAGACACTCCAAGCAGAACCTTCCTGTGAAATCATTTATGGATTCCTGACCCACTGAAGCCAGGAGTAATAATAAATTATTTTTTTTGTTTTAAGCCACTAAGCTTTGGATAACATGTTACACAGCATCAGATAACAGTAACAAACTATTACCTTCTACCTTAATTGAGAGGCCTCCTCAACAAGGAGCCTTTCCTGTGGATCTGTAGCCTACCACCTAGCTTCTCCCTCCACCTCTGTCCACTCCAGTCAGAACCAGGGAACTCATTCCCCCACGTGAGAGGAATGTGGGCTGTTGAGGGCTCACAGCTGTGCATCTTTCCAGAGATTGCCCTCAGCCTAAGGGAGCTTTGCCCAAGGTACACCCCTCCCTGAGCAGAGCCCACATCCAACGACTGGTTGATGCAGGATACAAAGACCCTGCCCCCTTGCTTTAATTAGGGCAACACAGAAAGATCATAGCTCCAGAGCTCCTTGAGGAATAGGCTAAAGCCTCACTTGCAACTGGATCACACTTAACTTCCTCTGCTCAGTCTTGCTTCCCTTACTCGCTTAATAACAGGTGTTATTTCTGAGTGTCCATCTCAATTACTATCTACTGCACACAAATTTCCATTTCAAAACAGTTTCCAGATAGCCTGAACGAAGACAGGCCTTAATCAAATGTTAATTGCCAATGGAAAAAATGGTAAAGTCAGGCTCAGAGATACTGTAAGTCCCTGGTTTTCCCAGTAGACAGCAATAATAATTAAAGACACATTGATGTTTGCAATGACATGAACAAAATTTCTAATCAACTGATTATCATCTGTAAACTGAGATAGTTTCCCCAGCAATCTTTGTGGCATCTTTTACTTGTTCTGACACTTGCTGGATATGATCTAATTTGCCTGACCAAAACCTATTTTGGCATTGGGAAAGTTTGACTATATGATGTTTCAAAAGACAGTATGTTAAAAATAAAGCCATTTTTAATGGATCTGCATCAGCAATCAAACACTTAAAACAAGACCTTTCTAAATCTTGGTCCTGGATTTGTGGCAGAATTTAAGGTGATATCTGCTGTAACTATTTAAGAGAGAAAACTTGTACAACAAAGCATATGATACTTGAAGGTGCCTAGTTCCATTTTTTCTGGAAGTGAATAGTTCATCTTTTATTTTATCCACTAGTCATCTTCCAGAAGGATTCATTATTTCACAAGGACTGAAAAGAAAGACAGAGTTCAGAGATCATTGCTAGAGGCTGATGGTATGGAGACAGCTGAATGATTTAAACCACAGGACATTCTTACTTTTCAAACCAAGTCCTACCTTGTACTTTGGGCATTGTATAATTAATTGAGGAAGACGAGCTTCAAGCTTTTTTCCCCTCACTTGTTTATCCTGTGTTTGCAGGCTCTTCCGTATCTTCACATAAGCACAGATACCAGCAGGAGCTGCTGATTTCTCATAATTTTCAAAGTCCTGTTGAGGTCATTACATCAACACTAAAGGCAATTGGAAAGTGAATAGGAACACACATTTATTGGCTTCCCAGTAATCTGCACAGTGTAATATGGAATTGTTCTGTCCTACTTTACCAGATTGGAAAGCAATAAGGTATCATTCTTTTTAATATTCAAATTAAGTTACTCCAAACCATCAATCCACCTGTGGAGGAAAGTATTTCTTCCATCCCTGGGGTCTTCCTTCCCAAAAGAAGTTCCAAGACTCAGAGGTATTTACTCAGTCAAAGGGGTCAGTTTTGATGACCAATCCTTCCCGGAGAGAAAATGGAACGTCCTCCTTGATCAGTAGAGTAGTTCATGTTCTTCGGCTGTAGTGGTTGTTATTGTCACTGTGCCAGTGCTGCCTTCACCTGCTGAGCAGAACGCAATAAACGCTGACCTCATAGGAGTTTCTCTCCACCCGGAGGGAAGCAGTGTTGGTGTTTTGTTCACGAAGATTGCTCTCAGCACTATAGCTCTCTAGAGACGCAGCTCTCTACACTACACACAAACTCAGTCACCATCCCATCAGATCACTCATGATGCTAAACTAGCTAGATCAGAGTTGTCCAATCATCCAACACATGTTCTGCCCAGAATTGCATCCACCTGCTCAAACACCACTTTGTGCTATGGCTGAAGTAGGGCATTCTCCTTAGAAAATGAGTCACCAAACTGCTCCACTAGTAGAATAGGGATAGGCCAAAATCAGTGGTACTACTGACAGCCTGGTATTCTCAAAGCCAAGGGAAAATCAACAACCAACCTGGATTTCTCTAACATCTAGCCTCACGGCCCTCTGATTTCCTGAGCTAGCGTGGTTCTCAGCACCCTGCTTGTCTCATCCCATAGCCTGCCATCAACAATCCAGGTATAGACCCATTCTCCCAACACACATAGGCTTGGTTTCTCATAACATATCAACCACAGGTAGCAAGAGTCTTAAAATAATGTCATTCCACAGGATTTCTCTGATTCAGCCTCCACTAGGTTAGGGGGCATTCTAGCACCTCTCCCTTGGAAATACAGCTTGTTAGTTCTGGAAATTCTCAGAGACGTCCTGCACGTGCTACGTGAAGCTCTGCTCTCAGTATTCACAGCTATTACTGCTGTTCGCCATGACACTATCTCCTGTCATGGCCATCCCCAAAGCCTTGCTTCCAATTGTAAACCATTGTCAGCCATCGTTGACAATGGCCACTAGCGTTACCAAACTTTGGTACTTGTCCCCGAGGCTGAATCAGTGAGAACAAAGGAGGAGGACAAGTGGTTTGAGGAAAAGGAAAGAGAAGCTTATTAATTTGCAGCGTCTCAAAGACTGCCATCCTGACTTTAAGCAGTAAAACAGGGCTTTTTTAAAGGGGAGTTTTTGGAGGTTGGGCTTGGGTCTATGTGACCAGTGTCCCATGTTGTGGCTTCAGGCTATTGTTGTTCAACTATAATTGGTGGTTTCCATCGACCTTATCTCCAGTGACGAAGATCTCCAGTGACCCTTGTCCAGACAATTCTGTTGAGCCATCTCCTCTGGTTTAAGATACTAGAAAACAAACAGCAAAGAACATTTTTCTGCCCTTTTGGCTACTGGTCTTGGGCAGGAATGCAGGTTTTAATTCCCAAAAAGGGTGGGGGGTTTTAAAGAGACAACTCATGAAACACTTCATTGCCCTTTTCAGACCTGTTGCACTTGAGGCACAGCACTGTGGCTTCCACCATGGCTCCTCCCTGGCCAGGGTACTAACATATGACAAGGCCACAGACAGTTCCCAGCAAAGTCACATAAGGCAGGCACGTCCACACTGAGGGAGTGGTCTTTCATCAAGGCCAACTCCCGAAGCCTGGGTTGCTGGCACTTCATTTTCAGGAGCTCTTAAGCTTTATTTCCATCTCCCTGCAGCCCCCTCCTTTGGACACAGGCCCACACCCTTGGGGGCAATTACGCATCCATGCTGTGCTTCCTCAGAACTCACTTTGTGTAATTCATGCAGCATGACTCACTCTGCTTTTAGGGCATCTGGATGCCCTGGTCATTTGTGGAAACTGCGCCTGGCAGGCCCACCCACTGGTCCTCCAGACATGCTCATACATGCCTGAATCCTGGGGCAAGCACAGCTCAGCCTCCCGCTGCAACCTCTGCTACCAGCATGAGGCCCCATTTACTTTGTGGATTGAGGGATGGCTGATGGCAGTGGGCTCAGAACCTCTGGAGAGAGGTTGAGATCAAGTGGGTGCTGATAGGTGGGTGCTGAGATTTCTTCAGCAGGACTAAATCATGCACTGAAGTTCAGTGGGATCAGATGGGAAGTCACCAGGCGTTTTCTAAGGAAGAGGAGGAGGAGTGTTTAGGGGCCACAGCTCAGTTATAATTTTTATTTCTCTCCAGTTTCATCACCAAATACCCTTGCTTATCCTTTAGGACCCATGTTTTCCTGTAAGGATGAATAGCATTGTGTTTGTTGTGTGAAGAGAGAGACCCTCTAAGAGGGCAAGACGTGTACCTCACGAGAGCCTCCTCCATAGGCCAGGGGATTTAGTGAACTGCAAGGTTCTTGGAGGAAACAATTTCAACTTTCTAAAATCCATGAAAGGGAAACTGTCAGCTCTATTCCTAAGGAGTCAATTAATTAAAGTTAAGTCCCCGCAAACTCTGCCAAATGCCAGCTCCAGATTAAAGGGTGTAAGTGCGCATTTCTCTTTGACCTCTTGTCACCGGTTGAGTACCTGGCAGATTTGTGGAAAGTAGCTTGTGTGCTGATCTGACAGAAATTCGTATTAACCAGCACAGAAGGAGATAAAGAGTTCAAGGACAATCTCAAGTGCTTAAGGTGTGTGACCTCTTTTTCCTTCATGTACCACCATGGCTCCTCTTTTCAAAGTGTTTGTCTTTTACCTTTTTGTCTTTTTTTCATCTTTACTTTCCACCCACACATGTACTTCTTGAATCACTTCAATACTCTCTTTTCATAGGGGTGTGTCTGGGATGAACAACTACTTTGAAGTCTGTCTGGTTTGGGTCTCTCAGTTAACAAAACCTTCCCTTTCAAGGTGTTACAAGGATGCAATGTGATTCTGTTGGAAAGCTCCCATTTTAGAGCCAGGCACAGAGGAGTTCAGAGCAGGTGGTCAGTCAAAACGTTAGCTCTCTTTCCTGCTCACTGGCTGTCAGAGGAGGGTGCTCACTGTCTTCGTGTGTTTTGCGTTGCTATACAGGAATACCTGAGGCTGGGTTATTCATAAGGAAAAGAGGCTTATTCGGCTCACAATTCTGATGGCTGGAAAGTTCAAGATTGGGCTTCTGCATCTGGTGAGGGCCGCCAGCTGCTTCCACACATAGAAAGCCAGTGGGTGCAGAGATGATATGGTGAGAGAGGAAGCAGAGGGTGGGGGGAGGTGCCAGGCTTTTTTTAAAACCAGCTCTCCTGGGAACTAATAGAGGAAGAACTCACCCCCGAGGGAGGGCATTAATCTATTCATGAGGGATCCACCCCCATGATCCAAACACCTCCAACACTGGGGATCAAATTTCACCATGAGGTTTGTGGGGACAATATCCAAACCACAGCACTCTCTTGGATAAGAGATAGTTTTGTCTTCAGTGGTGCACCAGCCTAGTGGAGGTGCATAATGTAGTCCTTTAGCCCTAGACTTTTTCCATCAGGCTAACACAGGTGGAGAAGCTCAGGGTCTGAGAATTCTTCTCTGCCTTCCATCTCCCAAATTCCTCTGTTAAAAGACATTCTCTAGTCCAAGCAATTGTCATTCATTTCTGCCTTATTAGATATTAGTTTATTAGGCTACTTTTCTAAATAAGTAAAGGAAACAGGGCACAGAGCAGGGAAGTTCAAGAAGACTAGGCTCCCAGAGAGGGGTTCTTTGGTCATCTTCAAACACCATTGAGTACAGCCTACTTGAAAAATTGCAGTCTATTCTAATAGTAGAGTAACAAAACTTCAAACTCATTGAAAGCTAAAGCAAACACTTTTGCCCTACTCTCTTGTTGGCTTCCAAGGAGATGTTCTTGCCCTTTGCTCTATCAACTTTAGGCTGATCTGGCCACAGATTCCACCCTGAGATGGGGTGTGCCAGACACAAGGTCAAACTGTCTGAGTAGTCACTTGAAGCTCCTCTGCCTTGGCTTAAGGGGTAACACTCTCCCCTCCCCCATAGCAAGACTTGGAGTGAGAAAAAGAGGGAGAAGAGAAATACCACAGCACTCCAAACGGCCACCAAAGAAAATGTCTATGAACCCTTGATCAGTTTCACAGAGCTTCTGCCATATCCTTAGCGTGTGCAGGAGTCTAACAGCTTTGGCACCTTGTCTTTTATTCTCAGGCTGGGGGTGCATATCATGACTGTGTGCAAACCCCCACTTCGTGGGAGAAGATTAGGCTGCATAGATTTTCACATTTTCAAGGCAAGGAAACTTTTCTAGATTTTTTAATAGTCATCTCATCCCCCTCCCACCTCAACAATTTCTGGACTATTATTGCAGGGAGACTGGAAACAATTTTATATTCATTTTAAAGTCCTTTGGAAATATTTTGAAGAATCCACCATCTCCATTAAACCTGCTTTAAAAGAATCTACTGTCCTCATCTAGCCATCTTCTCCAAACTTTAAATATGACTAACTAAGGCTTTTATTTTTCTCCCTTCAAAGATAATGTGAAACCCATATAATCTGGGAGAAATTTTCTCTGAGAATAGACACGGAAATAATATTTTCAACCAAATGTATTTTCCCATTGTTAACAACAATAAATATGTATGAGTCCATCTTACAGTGGCTCCTTAAATGACCACAAGTTAAAGAATAATGATCAAGTTGTAGCTTCAATTCTTGGCACTTGATCACAACAAATTTAGCTAAATTTTATTTTTAAAAGAAAAAAAGGCTGTTGCCAGTTGCTCATTGAAATTTCATTGACTCTTCTCATCTATTTTTAGGGATTAATATCAGTCTGAGAGTCAATATTGTGAACATACACATAGACATTTTTTTACTGTGTAATCATAATAATAAAATTAGACATCAATGTATGTGTTAGATAAGCTATAAAGCCAAAGCCCTGGTTATGTATGACTAAGAGCTCTTTTTAGAAAAGGACAGGATCTTGATCAGAATCCTGTTTAAGTCAAATTAGCTGCCTCCTTTACTTCTACCTGGATAGATGTCACAGCAATCGTGAAGGTTCAGGAGGTCGCCGTCATGACGGAGAAGGTCTTCACAAAACTGTAAGCTTCTCAAGGGCAGGACTGGATGCTACGTAAATTTCTTTTTAACAGGCTCTAGAATAGTGTGGTGCATATAATAGTTTTTGATACATGATGCTTATTTACAGACTATCATTAATATGCGGTTACTTCTCTTTCTGAAAGCATGCTAAGAAGACACCAGCACCTCCATGGAACTGACGAAGAAGACACAGGTGTTTTCCTTGGAGGCAGTTTGGAGTGCTGCGGTGCCACACGCATTCAGGCTCACGCCAGCTTTTCAGGACTGGTACTTCCCACCATGAGGTCTCGGTGACCATGTCCCCTCCCCAGAACCCAGCTCCATCTCAATCACATCCCCCTCTTCAAAGCCATCACAGGATTCATCACCATTGAAAACGACCTTGTGGGTGCAATGAACGCTATTCAGGGGGTGGCCACACTTACAGCCCTGATTCAAGCATTACAAAAGCTAGCCATGTAGCAAAAACACTGGTACTCCCTTAAGATTTTGAAATAAAATTTTAAAAAAAGAAAATGATCTTGTCCACTTGTTATTTGTTCACTTGTCTATTGCCTGCCTCTTCCACTGATGTTTCAACTCCAAGAAACAGGGACCTACCTTGACCTCATTTGTGGCTATATCTGGGACCTAGACTAACGTCTGGCACATAGTACATACTCAATAAATGAAGTTCCAGCCACTAACCAGAGGAACCTTGAACAAGTTGCTCTACCTTAGTCTTAGGTCTTCATCCACAGAATCAGGGAGCTCTTAGGTAATTGTTAAGGTTCCTTCTGACTGTAGAAGAACACTAGGCTTCAAAATATTAATATCCTTGCATTAATATTAAATATTAATATTCATACATTTTGTCTTTCCCATAAATTTATATTTTATAGATTTAATATACTTAAATATATTTAAATATTTATATATCATATAATATGTTATAGATACATAAATATAATTGATATTTATATTAAATATACTTAATATTTTAATTTATTTTAATAAACTCAAATTATTGGTGAAAGTAGGAAGGGGCATATAGTTATTGGTCCCCATTATTGACTTTCAATTATAATATATATTCTCAGCCCAATCTCTCTGGTATCTGGGAATAATTTTAATATCCAGTGAATCCCTTCTCATTAAGTTAGTTCTCGTTCCTTCAATATTTTATCGCAAGCTGCTTTCTCTCTCCTGCAGAGTCCCACTGCCAGGCTTTATGGTCCATCTCTCTATGGCAGAATGGCAGTGCTATATTCTGTGCTCAAGGGATCCCTGAAGAAACCACAGAGACAATGCTGGGCAAAGCCTGGCAACAGAGAGGGCATTAGTATATCTAGCCAGGATTGTGTACACCTGCTAGAGAGACAGACAAACGAGGAGAGGCATAAATGAGAACAGATCCACAGACCCAAGGAACAGTAGGAGAGAAAGACATCCCTACCGATGCCTGGGGGCTCCAAGAAAGACCCACAGACATTATTAATAGTGAAACCCACACCCAGCCATCTTTAACTGTCATAGCACTAGCACAGAGACCTAGACCATGCACCCGATACAGTAAGTACTTTGGGATTGATAATAATAACCACTAAGAGAACATGAGACAGGAAAGTCATCATTTCATCCCTCAGATAACATCGAAATTTCTAAAATGTTTTGTATAGAACTATAGCCATGTGAAGCAAGGTGGCCCTGCTCAACACTCAGGGCCTTTCATTCTGTCAATCAGTAGGTAAAAACACTTGCTTCTAAGCGGCAGGAAACATCAACGAAGGAGCTAATTTGAAGCGAGAATTTTCTTTAGGCACCTACTACCATTTAGTGTCCATATATTTACTAGCAATAATCAGCTTTCTGCTTTCCAGAGATCATTTTTGCCTAATCTGTAGGTAATCTGGATTAAGGAGTTCCAGCCTCTTAAAAATAATAGGTCACCCCCACCTGGTGTGTGGCAGGTACAATATTAGAAAAACACAGTTATTCACCATCTTCTCCCCTCCCCAGCTTTCTAAGGGAGATTCTAAGTCAGGCTGAACTGCTAGACTCCTTGGCCTTTGTCTCAGGGATGGGGTGGTGGGTAAAGTGAAGAAGTTGAAAATACTTAGAGACAGTACATTTATTTGCATATGAAAAGGCTTGAGTTCTCTGAAAAGGAAAAGTTTCTGAAGCAGCAACAAGAGGAGAGGAGACTCAAGCCTGAGAATCAGGAGGATTTAAGAGAGAGCCAGTGGGTCCTAGAGAGTCAGAGCCCTGGGAGGAATTGGCAGAGCAGTTGGTGGCAGTGCTGGGCTTCAATATTTGAGTATTGAAATATTTGAGTAGTATGTGAAAAGGTCACACAATGAAGTCATGGCATTTGAGGCTCTACCCCTCAAGAATGAAAAGTCACTGAAATGGCACAAAACCTGGCAAGAGCATTTAACCCTAAGCCACATGTGCTTACGAGTACAACTGGCAGGCTCTCCCCTGAGCTCCACTCTACCCTTCTTCTGCTCCTCGCTCCTCAGGTGGATACTGGAGCTGCTGCAAAGCATCACTGCAGTGACCACTGGGCCCTGCCACATCTGCTGTTACCTCCACCACCTCACACAGGCCTGCCCACACTGCTTACAGGAGGAAATAAACCCTAAATGTATGACTGCCTTTGAAATTGTGCATGATTCATTTCCTCCCTTCAATTTTTCTATATTTTCCAAATATGCTGTGATAAACAAGTCACATATGTGTGGTATAAGGCATATATATGGTTGTGGTATAAGAAGAAATATATTTGGTCTTTGTCTCCGGTTCCTGGCACAGAGCTCCTAAAACCCCTAGAATTAATTGAGTCATAGGCGTATCTTTGGCTATTCATAATGAGCCCCTTTTCACAGCACCTCAGCTCATGCTAATGTGGTGGCTTAGGGTGGGCCCCCTGGAGAACCTCCTTGGGGCTGGTCACCAGAAAGACCAGGTGATTATAGGGTTGGAATTTTCAGCCCTATCGACAGGCTTTCAGGAAGCTGGAGATTAAGCACTCTAAAGAGTCTTGAACAAAAAGATTTGATGACTTTTTGGGTAGCTAAGTGCGTGCAAGCATTGAGAGAGGGCTTCATGCCCAGGGAGGGCTTGGAAGCTCTGAGTCCCCAGCCCCATACCTTGCCTGATGCTGCTTTTCCATCTGGTTGTTCACCAGTGGTATTCTTTATAGTAACAGTAAACGTGAGTCAAGTGTTTCCCTGAGTTCTGTGAACCATTCTGACAGATTACTGAGGTGAGGGGTGTGGGAACCCCCAATTAATAGTTGGTCGATTAGAAATACCAGAGCCCTGGACTTGGCATCTGAAAGGAGGACAGTCTTGTGGGACTGAGTCCTTCCCTTGTGGGATCAGTGTTAACTCCAGATAGATAGTATCAGAATTGAATTAAATTGTAGGACACCCAGCTGGTGTTTGGTGAGTTGGAGAATTGCCTGGTGTGGAAAAAACCCACACTTCTGGTGTCAGAAGTGCTATGTGAGTGTGTAGAGAAACAGTGTTTTCCCAATGGTTTAGTCCCTTAACATATACATCTGTTATCTTCTAAAAAAGGAAAGCTAACCATCTTCCTAATTGTAACAGTGGTTAAACAGCAGGTCAGGACATTTACAGTTGGTTGTAGAATTAATGTCTCTGGACATTTCTAAAAAATAAAACCAATGACTTTGATTTGGTAATTTGGAAGTCAGCCTTTTGGAAGCATGAAATTAGAGTGAATGGTCTATAAGGATATCTTCCTGCTCTGTAATAAGGGAATTCTACTTACTCTTTTAGCTTTCTCCTTCCCAATCCATTTTTATACTGCAGTTTACCGGATCTACGTCAAACAACACACACTTTGATCATGCTCAGAAACCTACAACGTTTCCCTGTTATCAGCTGAATTAAAGCCACGCTCCTCCGCCCAGTTTTCAAGGTCCTGCATAAACCAGCCCACTTTACCACTCAGACCTCACCAACCACAGCTGACACCCTCTGCCCAATCCAGGCCCAATGTTACCCCTGCCCTACCACAGATTCTGCCCCCAGTCCTCTGCTCCTGCTGGTCTGAAACCCTCCAACCACCTCCCTCTTCCCCACTGCCCACATCCACCAGACCCTTCAATGTCCCACTCAGGCATCTCCTCCCATGTATCCTTCCCTGCTGGCAATATCCATGCCATGCCCATAGCTTCAGGCTTTAAGTTCCTTTGAATGTATTGCTTTTACTATTTGCAGCTGTTTATCTGTGCTCTGATACCCTTCTTAGCTGTTCCACACAATTCAGCCCTTTAGTGTATCAGTATATTACAATGATACCATTTTGATGCCCTGATTGTAATGGGTGCACTCATGCGCTAGGCCCTCCCAGGAGGGGGTCTTGCACAGCACCTTTTGGCAGGGAAGCTCACCTGGCTCAAATGTTCAGTCCATCTGGCCCCCAGAGATCCATCTGCTTCAGATTCCTAGTTTAATTACCTTGGAAGGGCTCTTACTAAGATTGTAAAAAGACAAACAAAAAAGATAACTTAAGAAGCAATAGTTTCATATTATGAGCTGTGGAATAAACTTATGTTACTAGGCATTTAAGTGATGCATTGAAATTATACAAAATGCATGAAAAGTTTGTTCTTTGGGACATTTATGGATGTCATACACATACACAAAGAATGTTTAGTGTTCCTATAAATTCAGTAAATACTAGATTAAATAAACAATTTGCCTACTCCAGCATCTCTCAGAGTTGCCATCATTTGCACTGGGAATCTCCCTGAGTGAGTTAGTGTATGTGTTATTTCTCCAACTAAGCTGACCCCAGGACCATTTTTCTATACAGCAACTTCTGGGAGTCACATTCCAAGGAAATCATTCTGGTCAACACTTGTGTGGTCCAGGTGTCACCCTCCAGCACCTTCTTCATCAGGGCCTTGCTTCAACCCTGTGCAAGGGGAGGCTGAAGGAAATGTTCATTTCCTGTTTCTGACTTTGTCTGTGTCTCGCCTCCTGGTTGTGTGAAGGTCCTCTGCTCTTGTATTGCATGTCTCACACTTTTGCATCTTCAGTATTGAGCCACATCACAAACTGCAGATAATTCTTAGCCTCTTTTGGCATTTGCTGAGTTTGAACTCCAGTTCAGAGAAGCAGCCTTGTATACTGATTAGTACCGTGGGCGCTGGGGTCCCACAGCCTGGCTTCCAATTGCAGCTGCACCACTTAACAGCTGTGTAAACTGGAGACATTTCTCAAACTCTCGGTGCCTCTTCTACAAAGTAGGAATAATTATAGAACATACCTCATAAGATTTCATGAGAGGTTAATATATGTAAATGTATATATGTAATATATGTAAAGTGCTTATACAGAATCTGGCCTCTAGTGTGTGCTATTAGTATGAAATCACAGTACAGTCCTCAATTCTATTTCTCTATACCTATAGCTGTAACTTAGCTATTGAGAAGATCCATGTAAATCCTAAAACATCAGGAAGTCTGATTCTTGATTTTTAAAAACTGCCTGCTGTAATTGCCTGAGAAAAATCTTTCTGTGCTTTGGTGGGAGAAAGAAAGAGGAGAAATAACAAGATGAACTAACTGTTTTTGGTGAAGAAGAGAACAGCTTCTGAGCTGAGCGTTACCTTAAAGAGTTATTCCCTATTAATCTACTACAGAGGTCAGCAAACTTTTTCTGTCAAGGGCCAGATAGTAAATGTTTTAGGCTTTGCATGGGGTAAGGTTTTTGTGGTAGCTACTCAATTCTGCCATTATGCAAAAGCAACCATAAGCAATATGCAAATGATGGGCATGACTGTATTCCAATAAAACTTTATTTAAAAAAACAGGAAGCTGGCTAGGCTTACCTGCAGGCCTTGGTTTGCAGACCTCTGCTCTATTAATATCAACCTTGAATTTCCCAGCTGTGCAATTAGAATAGAAGCTGCAGGGTGACCCTGCCTGCCAAAGGCGAGAAAGCCAATTCCTCTAGGAGCCAGTAGAGGTGAGAGAAGCCAGTCCAAGGAAAAAGCCAACAAACCTTGGGGAGTAGAGGTGAGAAAACTGCAGAGAACACCAGTACAGTCCTGGTGTATTGTAAACTTTTGGATCACCTTTGCTGAAGCCTGCCGTACCTCGAGACTTCTATGATTACATAAGCCAGTAAATTCCCATTATTTTCTACACCAGGTTGAGTAGGGTTTTTTGATCATGTGCAAACCAAAGTTTTCTACTCATACAACATGATTATAGCTATATTAAATACGTCCATGAATACTTTATGGTAGATGCTCTTGGTGTGCAATTTGTGTTTTATATCTAGTTAAAACTTTTGCTGACTTACTCAGAAAAGGAAATTTAACAACCAAAGTCCATTCCAAAATGAATCTAGAGCCATTCATCTAAAGATTTCTAGGGCACTTTAGACATATCTAAAGTGCCTGGGGACATTATCTTTCAAGCATCTATTATTCCTATTTTACTTATAAAGCTCTCTTGTATTTTGGTTATATTGCTTCTGGCTCTTCTGTTATTTTACATAATAAAAACAAGCAAATTTACCCATCAATCTATAGTCCCTCAAAGGTCTGACTCTAGTTAAGGACTAAGTAAAAACAAGAGAAGCATTTGCACTGCCTTTGTAAATCAATTTCTCCTTGTAAGATTTCTTTAATGTCTCAGAGTCAGTCCTAAACATAAAACTCCAATGTGCTGTGGCCACTGTTTTATTTCCTGTCTAGAACAGTCAGGGTGGTACAAGGTGCTTAGGCAAAGTGTTCAGAAATGGCTTCCAAGTTCACCTAAAGATTCTGAATCTTGAACACTAGAAATGGTAATGACCTAACTCATAGCATTTAACCCAGGAATAGGGACAGTGCCTGAAAGGTCTCTGGGTAAAAGACAGGAACATGTTATACAACAGACATAGTCCCACCCTCATTAACACTCACACATACCCTAAGACATACATTGTGCTCACAGAATCTCTCTGACTTGCTGATCACCATGGAGAATTTTATGATAAAGCAGTCCTGCATTACATATTAGTTCCCTCACTCATCAGACCCTAGATCCCATGGGGACATTAGCAGTGGGATTTTGTTCACGATAGGAATTAGTTTTCCATTGTTGCTATAACAAATTATCACAATTTTATTACTTGACAAACAGGAAAAGAATGATTTATTGTGTTGTTTTGCCTAAAACAGAATAACTTTATTACCTTACAGTACCTTAACGAAGTCTGACACAGGTCTCACCGGGCTAAAGGGGTCAGTTAAGACGTCAGCAGGGCTGTGTTTCTTTTGGAGGCTCCATGGAAGAATCTGTTTCCTCACCTTTTTCAGCTTCTGGAGGCTGCCCACAGCCTTTGGCTCATGGTTCCCTTCCATCTCCAAAGCCCGCAAGGGAAGATTGAAGCATTCTCCCATGAAATTGCCCCAACTTATTTTCTGCCTCCCTTTTCTACTTTTTAGGTCCCCTGTGATTATCCTGGGCCCACCCACATAATCCAGTATGATCTCCCCATCTCAAGGTCAGCTGACCAGCAACCCTAATTTCATCTGCAACCTTAATCCCCCCTTGCTGTGTGCATTCACAGATTCCAGGCACTAGGACATGTTGAACATCTTTGGAGGCCGTTATTCTGCCTTCCTCCGCAAGGAAGATAAGAAAAACAATTTTTTAAATAAAGTATTTTGAATGACAGATGTTTATAAGAGCAATGGAGAAGTGAAGCAAGCCAGAGTATAGGGCATGATGGGGCATATGTGTGGTTTTATTTGGGTTGGTCAGAGAAGACCTCATGATTATGGGACATCTGAGTAAAGACCTCTGAGAAGTAAGAGAACCAGTGTGAAGCTGTCTTCAGGGGATGCTTTCCAGGCAAAGGCAACAATGGGTGTCAAGGCCCCAAGGAGGGAGCATGCCAGGAGTGTTGGAGGAACAGCTAAAGCCGTCTGTGGGAGGGAGGGAATGAGAAAAGACAAGGACAGAGAGGGAATGGGAACACCACATCAGGCTTTGCAGGCGACTGAAAAAGACATTGGATTTTACTCAGCGTGAGATGGAAGTCTTTTTCTTTTCAGTATTTTTGGAAACATTTTATTTTAAAGTGATTTTAGAAGAGTTGCAGTGATAACCTACAGTTCCCATACACCTTTCACCCAGCTTCCACTAAAGTTAATGTCTTATACGACCACGGCACACTTATCAAAAGTAAGTAATTAGCATTGGTGCACGACTGTGTAGACCTTATTCAGATTTCACTGGTTTTTCCAGTAATGTCCTTTCTCTGTCTCCGGATCTAATCTAGAATATCATGCTGCACTTAATCATCATGTCTCCTTAGTTTCCTCTAATCTTTGACATTTTCTCATTCTTTTCCAGTTTTTCATGACCTTGACACTTTTGAAGAGTATTGAGCAGGTATTTGTAGAATATCCCTTAATATGAGTTTGTCTGATGTTTTCTCACAATCACGCTGGGATAATGGGTTTGGGGGAAGGATTCTGCAGAGGGGAAGTACCCTTCTCATCACACTGTATCACAGGATACATCATATCACCATGGCTCTCTACTGGTGATATTGACTTTGATCACTTGGTTAAGATGATGTCTACCAGGTTTCTCCATTGTAAACTTAGTGTTTTCTCCTTTCCATGCTCTATGCATAAGAAGTAAGTCACACTCACTTCTGTGAATCCAACCCATGCTCAAAAGGAAGAGAATTAAATTCTACCTTCTAGAGTGAGGAGTATCAAATAATTTGTGAACATATCTTAAAATTGCCACCGTAATTAATAAGTATTTTTGGAGGACATACTTTGAGGTTATGAAAAAGTCCTGTTTCTCAAAGTTTTACCCACTAATTTTAGCATCCATCACTGGATCTTGACTGTAGCCAGTGGAGTTCTAATGGTGCCTTCCTATTGCCTTTCCTCCTATGTTCAGTATCTGGAATTCTCTAAGGAAGATTTGCTCCTTCTCCTTTATTATTTATTTATTTATTTCAGGATAGACTCATGGATAAATATTCTGTTCTTTGGATTATGCTCCAATATTATCATTATTTTTTTCCTCCAGTTGTTTTGGCTTTGGACACTAGGAGTGCTTTCAGGTTGGCTCCTGTATCCATTTGACATGCCCCTGTTTGTTTGGTTTTTTGGTCTTATTTTTAACATCCTGGTACTACAAGATGCTCCAGGTTCATCTCCTATTTTCCTTGCACAAGCCTTAGATTCAGCCATTTCTCCAAGGAGCCCTGGTTCCTTTTATTGGAGTGTAGTACTAAGAAACCAAGATCTGGGTACAAGTCATTGGAGAGATTTGAACAGAAGAGAGAGACACTCGGACTTAGGTTTTAGGTTTTTTTTTTTTTATTTTGCAGATTTATTGAGATATTTTCACATACAATAAAATTCACCCATTTGAAGTTTACAGTTCAATTCAGTGGTTTCTAGCATAGTCACAGAGTTGTGCAAACATTACCACAATCAATTTAGAACATTTTCATCACCAACGATGAGTTTGTATCACATTTATCAGTTGATGGACATATGAGTTGTTTCCACTTTTGTTTGATTTTTTTTGTTGTTTTTTTGTGCTTTTTTAATTGAGATGAAATTCACATACTATAGAATTCACTCTTTTAACATATGCTGTCCAGTGGTTTTTAGTATATTCAAAGAACTGTGCAAGGATCACCACTAATTCAAGAACATGTTCATCACCCCCAAAATAAACCCCATTAGCAGCCATTCTTAATTTCCTCTTCCTTGTTCCCTTTGCAACTACTGATCTATGCTTTATTTCTATGGCTTTACTTATTCTGGACATTTCATATAAATGGAATTATATAATATGTGGCCATTTTTGTTTGGCTTTTTTTACTTAACATAATATTTTCAAGGTTCATCCATATTATAGCATGACTCAGCACTCATTCCTTTTTTCCCCAACTTTATTGAGGTATAATTGACAAATAAAAATTGTATATATTTAAGGTGTGCAGTGTGATGCTTTGATATATGTATATACATATACCAGTGTGAAATGATTACTACAATCAAGCTAATTAACATATACATCACTTCACATAGTTACCTTTTTTCCTTCATGATGGGAAGACCTAAGATCTACCCTCTTAGCAAACTCCAAGTATACGTTATTATTAACTATAGTCACCAAACCGTATACCATACTGAACTTATTCCCCTTATAACTGAAAGTCCATACCCTTTCACCAACATGTCCCCATTTCTCCACCCTCTCAACTCTGGCAACCACCTTTCTATTCTCTGTTTCCATGATTGTAACTTTTTAAGATTCCACACATAAATGCGGTCATACAATATTTGTCTTTCTGTGTCTCGCTTATTTCATTTATCATAATGTCTTTTGGGTCCATCCATGTTGTCACAAACGGCAGGATTTCCTTCTTTTTTAAGGCTGAATAATATTCCATCGTATGTGTATGTTTGTGTGCATGTCTATGTGCATGTCATATTTTCTGTGTTCATTCATCTGTTGACAGACACTTAGGTCGATTCCCTATCTTGGCTATTGTGAATAATGCTGCAGTGAACGTGGGAGTGCAGATATCTCTTCAAGATAGTGATTTAATTTCCTTTAAATATATATACCTAAAAGTGGGATTGCTGGATCATATGATAGCTCTATTTTTAATTTTTCAAGGAAACTCCATACTGTTTTCCATAATGTCTATACCAGTTTACATCCCCACCAATAATGTAAAAGGGTTCTCTTTTCTCCACAGCCTCACCAACGCTTGTTATCTTTTGATTTTTTGATAACAGCCATCCCAACAGACAGGAGGTGATATCTCATTGTGGTTTTGATTTGCATTTCACTGATAATTAATCATGTTAAGCATCTTTTCACATACCTGTTGGCCATTTGTAAGTCTTCCTTGGCAAAATGTCTATTCAGGTACCTTTGCCCAATTTTTAATTGGATTATTTATTGTATTGCTATTAAGTTGTATGAATTCCTTATATATTTTGGATATTAACCCCTTATTGGATATATGATTTGCAACTATTTTCTCCCATTCCATAAGTTGCCTTTCGTTTTGTTGATTTTTTTCCTTTGCTGTGCAGAAATTTTTAGTTTGATATAGTCCCACTTGTTTATTTTTGTTTTTGTTGCCTGTGTTTTTGGTGTCATATCCAAATATCGTTGCCAAGACCAAGGTCATGGAGCTTTTCCTCTATGTTTTCTTGTAAGAATGCTTAAGTTTTTAATCCATTTTGAGTTGATTTTTATATAGCACGATCCAATTTCATTCTTCTGCTTGTGGATATCCAGTTTTCCCAACATGATTTATTGAAGAGAGACTACCCTTTCCCCATTGTGTATTATTGGTGCCTTTGTCAAAGATTCGTCAACCATATATGTGTGGGTTTATTTCTGAGCTTCCAATTCTGTTCCATGGGTCTATGTGTCTGTTTTCATGCCAGTACTACACAGCTTTTATTACTATAGCTGTATATATATATATATATATATATGTAGTATATATATATTAGTATATATACACCATATATAGTATATATTTTATATACTTTGTATATAATTTTAAATCAGGAAGTGTGCCGCCTCCAGTTTTGTTCTTCTTGCTCAAGATGGTTTTGGCTATTCATCAGGGTCTTTCGTAGTTCCAAATGAATTTTAGCATTGTTTTTTCTATTTCTTTGAGAAATGCCATTGGAATTTGATAAAGATTGCATTGACTCTGTAGTAGATCACTTTGGGTAGTATGGATATTTTGACAATATTGATTCTTTGATCCATGGACACAGAATACCCTTCCATTTATTTGGGTCTTCTTCAATTTCTTTCATCAATGTTTTCTAGTTTTCAGTGTACATATCTTCCACCTCCTTAGATAAACTTATTCCTAAGTATTTTATTCTTTTTGATGCTGTTATAAATGAAATTGTTTTCTTAACTTCTTTTTTAGATAGTTTGTTGTTAGTGTATAAAAACACAACTAATTTTTGTATGTTGATTTCATATCCTGCAACTTTACTGAGTTCCTCCATTAGTTCTAACCATTTTTTTGGTGGAGTCTTTAGGGTTTTCTGTATATAAGACCATATCATCTGCAAACAGAAAATTTTACTTCTTCCTTTAGATCTGGATACCATGTATTTCTTTCTCTTGCCTAATTGCTCTAGAACTTCCAGTATTACGTTGCATAGAAGTGGCAAGAGTGGGCAACCTTGCCTTGTTCCCGATCTTAGAGGAAAAGGTTCAACTTTTTACCATTGTGTATAATGTTAGTTATGGGCTTTTCATATATGGTCTCTATTATGTTGAGGTACATTCCCCTTATACCTAATTTGTTGAGGTTTTTTTAATCATGAAAAAATGTTGAATTTTGTTGAATGCCTTTTCTGCATCTATTGAGATGATCATATGGTTTTTGTCCTTTATTCCATTAATGTGGTGTATCACATTTATTGATTGGCCTATGTTGAACCATCCCAGGGATAAATCCCATGTGATTGTAGTGCATTATCCTTTTAATGCGCTATTTAATACAGTCTGCTAGTATTTTATTGAGGTTTTGTGCATCTATGTTTATCAGTGATATTGCCCTGTAATTTTCTTTTCTTGTAGTGTCCTTGTCTGACTTTGATATCAGGGTAAGGCTAGTTTCATAAAATAAGTTGAAGTGTTTCCTCCCTTTCAATTTTTTGGAAGAGTTTGAGGATTGATAGTAATTCTTCTTTAAAAGTTTGGTAGCATTCACCAGGGAAGCCATAAAGACCTGGGCTTTTCCTTGATCGGAGATTTTTGATTACTGATTCTGTCTCTTTACCTGTTTTAGGTCTGTTCAGATTTTCTATTTCTTCATGATTCAGTCCTGATAGTTTGTATGTTTCCACAAATTTATCCATTTCTTCTAGATTATCTAATTTGATGGCATATAATTGTTCAAAGTAGTCTCCTATGATCCTTTGTATTTATGTGGTATTAGTAGTTAAGGTCTCCTTTTTTATTTCTGATTTTCTTTTATTTTTAGTTGAGTCTTCTTTCCTTTTTTTTAGTCTGGCTAAAAAATTTTGTTTATCTTTTCAAAAAACCAACTCTTAGTTTCATAGATCTTTTCTCTGTTTTTCTAGTCTCTAATTTATTTTTTTCTCTGATTTTTGTTATTCCCTTCCTCTTACTAACTTTGGGCTTAGTTTGTTCTCCTTTCAAGTTCCTTGAGCTGTAAAGTTAGGTTGTTTATTTGAGATCTTTCTTTTTCATGTGGGCATTCATTACTTTAAACTTTCCTCTTAGAATTGCTTTTGCTGCATCCCATAAGTTTTGATATGTTGTGTTTCCATTTGTGTTTGTCTCAATATATTTTTTAATTTCCCTTTTGATTTTCTTCTTTGACTCATTGGTTGTTTGGGAGGATATTGTTTAACTTCCTCATTTGTGAATGAGGAAAAATTTGTGAATTTTTTAGTTTTTCTCCTAGTGATTTCTAGTTCCACACCATTTTATCTGGAAAAGTTGCCTGATATGATTTCAGTTATTTTAAATTTGTTAAGACATTTTGTGGCCTAACATGTGATCTATCCTGGAAAATGTTCTGTGTGAACTCAAGAAGAATGTGTACCCTGTTACTGTTGGATTAAATGTTCTGTATATGTCTGTTAGGTCCATTTGGTCTGAAGTATAGTTCAAGTCTAATGTTTCCATACTGATTTTCTGTCTGTATGATCTATCCATTGTTGAAAGTGAAGTCTTGAAGTCCCCTACTATTATTGCATTACTGTCTGTTTCTCCCTTCAGTTCTGTTAATATTTGCTTTATATATTTAGTTGCTCCAATGTTGGGTGCATATATGTTTACAAGTGTTATATCTGCTTGACGAATTGACCCCTTTGCTATTATGTAATGGTCTTCTTTGTCTCTTGTTACACATTTTGCCTTAAAGTCTATTTTGTCTAATACAAGTAGAGCTACCTCTGCTCTCTTTTGGTTTCTATTTGCATGGAATATCTTTTTCCATCCTTTCACTTTCAGTCTATGTGTGTTCTTAAAGCTAAAGTGAGTTTCTTACAGACGGCACATAGTTGGGTCATGTGTTTTTATACACTCAGCCACTCTATTTTTTTTATTGGAGAATTTAATCCATTTACATTTAAAGTAATTATTGATAGGTAATGACTTACTATTGCCCTCTTGTTAATTGTTTGCTGGCTGTTTTGTAAATCCTTTGTTCCTTTCTTCTCTTGCTGTCTTTCTTTGTGATTTGATGATTTTGTAGTATTCTTTGAGTCTTCCTCATTATCTTTTGTGTATCTACATAGGTTTTCACTTTGTATTATAGTCACCATAAAAAATCTATGGTATTAACAGTCTATTTTAATTTGATGACAATTTAACTGTAATTGCATACCAAAACTCCACACTTTTAATCATCCTCACAATTTTTGCTTTTGATATCACAATTAACACTTTTTAATATTGTGTATCCATCAACAAATTATTGTACTATAGTTATTTTCAATATTTTTGTCATTTAACCTTTATACTAGAGCTATAAGTGATTTACACACCACCACTACAATATTAGAGTACTCTAAATTCAACTATGTACTTAACATTTACTAGTGAGTTTTATACTTCCATATGTTTTCATGTTACTAACTAGCATTCTTTTATTTCAGCTTGAAGAACTCCCTTTAACATTTCTTATAAGGCAAGGCTAGTGGTAATGAACTTCCTCAGCTTTTGTTTGTCTGGGAAAGTTATCTCTCCCTCATTTATGAAAGGAAACTTTGCTAGGTAAAGTATTCTTGATTGGCTTTTTTTTTCCTTTCTTTTCAACACTTTGAATATATCCTTCCACTCTCTCCTGGCATGTAAGGTTTCTGCTGAGAAATCTGCTGATAGTTTATGTGGGTTCCTGTGTATGAAATAAGCCTCTTTTCTCCTGCTGCTTCTAAAATAAATTCTTTGTCTTCAATTTTTAACAGTTTGATTGTAGTGTCTTGGTGAGCTCTTCTTGGGTTGAAACTTATTGGAGATTTTTAAACTTCATGTATCTGGGTATCTCTATGTTTCCCAAGGTTTGGGAAGTTTTCAGACACTATTTCTTTAAATAAGCTTTCTGCTCCTTTCTCTCTTCACCTTCTCTCTTTCACCTTAAACCAATGCAACTGTTAGCTCTCTTGACGTGTCACATAAATTCTGTAGGCTTTCTTCATTCCTTTTCATTCTTTTTTTCTCCTCTGACTAGATATTTTCAAATGACCTGTCTTTAAGTTCTATGGGAGTGAGGCATGTGGAGCATTTGGAGTGCCCATGGGCCAGTTGTGGGGAATCCACAGGTGAGGCATCCCAAGTAGTTTGTGGGTCTGCTTCCTGAGCACACAAAGAGTCTGCAGAGCAGTTAATGGGGTCTGCATGCTCTCTTCCATGCTCCCAGCCTTTCCCAACTACTCAGCCATTCCAATCACCTCAGTATTCTGGGTTGGGTGAGAAAGAAGTAGGCCTCTTGGGCAGCATTCCATGTGGCTGGGGGAGGCAGATGCTTACCCCTACTCTCCCACTTTCCCCATAGGAGAAATCACAGGCCAAGGAGGTCTCTGTTGGTACTGGGCTGTGCTACCTTGAGAGAGCTGTGATATGGGTAAAATAAAACTATTCCTCTTACCCCCTTCAATGCACCTATTCTTGGATTTTTGTTTTAATGGTGTGCTCAAACTTTTCTGCTGGACTCCCAGACTCTGACAAATGTACTCTCATCTGTGGGTAGTTGTCAAAACTGATGTTTCTGTAAGGAGATGATGATAGAAAGTTTCTGTTCCACCACCTTGCTAACATCATTTTTAAGGGATCAGTCTCATTGATGGGTTTTAAACAGCTATATGGTGAGGATTTTTGTAATAATTCAGACTCCTTGACTTTAATCTAGGAAAATTTTTCAGTGACATAATCACTATGCAGTCCCTCAGGTTTCCTTTTCATAAACCTCCACACAGACCACAGCTATTCTTTATTCATCAAACTTTTGTTGAGCTTCATTGCATCCCCTGGCACTGTGCTATCTGCTGCTTGTGCAGATATAGAAAGAACTTTCCTTCTCCCTTGGGTATCCACAGTCTAATATAACAGGTGCAACACAGTGTGATAGCACTGGAGTAAAGATTTGTAAAAGGAAAAGTGTTAGCACAAAAGAGGGAATGACTATTTTTATCTGAAGACAGAGAAAGCAGGACATGATGTTAAGAGTATAGTTTTGGAGTCGTATTCATAAGGTTAGAATCTTGCTCTACCACATATTAGCCAATGATTCAGAATTGCTGAGCCTCAATTCTCTTACCTGGAGGTGATGACAACACCCACCTATGGTAAAGACTATGTTTCATGCACCACATAGTTTCATTTCACCCTGAGCACAAGGAAACTACATTTCCTTGTTCCCCTGAAGCTAACAAGGACCATGTATCAGACTTGGGGCCAATAGAATGAGGGGGAAATGGTGAGATGTCACTCAGAGTCTCAGCCCCGGAAACATCCACGTGATCCTCCACACACTCTCTCCCCTATATGTAAAAGACTCCAGGATAATTGAGACATGTCTTGAAAGGGGCACGGAACCCAGTGGTCAGTTGCTTGAAGACAAGCTGCTCAAGAGAGCTGCCTAGGCAGAAACATGTGCATCAGATGCTGCATGAGAACAAGAAATAAATGGTCTCCCTGCAATTCTGATACTGCTTATTGCAACAATTAGTTTGTCCTGATTAACCTATCACTTCTGAGGTTGCTGGAACACTTAAGTGAGATAAAAAGCCCGTGAAAATCTGTCAATAACCCATAGCATTATTACTATTATCATCACCACGGCATACAGAGGGAACACATTATAGAGTTGGGAGCTGAGGGGATTTGCTGGGTGGATGGAAGGTGACAGGAATCAAGTTTGAGCAGAGGGGAAAAAATGAAAAGTAAAGAAAAGAAGAGAGAGAAAAAAAATTTACAGTGTAAAAAAATTTTAAACCAAGAAAAAAAACTGAAATGGTCAAAGTAAGGTTTTTCCAAATAGTAGGCAGAGCAGCTGCCCTGGAAATGTGTCTTTGCCCACCCAGTATCCAGCCTCTTATGCTCATGGCAATGTGGCCAAGCCCACTGTGCCTAATGACATCTGCTGCAAAACTTTCTGATATTTCTCCCTCATCTGTTCCAGATCTAGATGAAGAAACAAAAGGACTGGCTTTTTCATTTGTTTTAACCTGATGGAAATCTCCTTCCTGGACAATTGTTTTTACGACTTGAAATGTATTTCTTTTCCCACCTTCCGGTCACAAGAACAGCCTTAATGGACTGTAGGAAGGGAAAGAGCAAAGAGAGCTCCACAAAGGAGAGGCCAACCAAACAAAAGACAGAAGTGTTCTTTGTCTCTTTGGGCTGTGAGGGAACAAAGGACAAATGTGTAGAATAAGGACAGAAAAGCTGCAAAGGACACTTTTTTTCAATTCCCATTCTGAGCAACACAGACATTTCCCTAAGCATAGGGGTTCAACCTGTGGCCATGCAATAATTTTTATCCGTTCAAAGCTAGCCTGGAAACTAAAGCAGTCTTGACCTCCTTACCACTAGAATCGAACTGGCTGAGACGCCTCGTAGAGAAGGGGCCTGGAGCTTAAAAGGGCACTACCTATTTATCTCTGTTAAACTTACTAAAGTTGGCTTAACCAAAAAGTAATTGTTCTGAGGCCCCTGTAAGTGTTGTTGAACTTTGGGGATGGCTAAGTTATAACTTTAGTTTATGAAATGATAAAGAACCACCTACACAACTGGAAAATTGACACACAAGCTTCTAAAAGAGCTTCGTGTGTGTAAATGAAAGTGCATTAGCCCATCATACCCTTTTCCTGGAAAGGAAATCACGTCTACTGACGTGTATCTGTAAATCAAAACCTACTTGTCTATGGCATTCTTGCAGACATGCCAAAACAAAACCCAGGCTGCTTTGGCTTGAATGAGGGCTGAGCACACAAAGAGATCTATTCACGCCTTTGCATTTCAAGAGAATCATATGGTCCAACCAAGGTCAACAAGATGATGGCAGCCTGATTTCAGAGGTTAGTTTTTAAAGGTACATTTCGCAGCTGTTGCTAAAAGTGTTTTTTCCCTCCTTTAAACCCAACACCCAGAGATAAGAAAACAAGCATAAGAGGAAATGTCAAATCTAATTGGTGGTAGTATCACTTTAAGATATGCAATTTGTATTATCTAGTGAATTGGTTGTAAAGTCTAATTTTAAAAAGCCTCCTCCTTGAGGTGGGAGGATCAGGATCGCTTGAGCCCAGGATTTCAAGTTTGCAGTGAGCTATGATCACAACAGTGCACTCCAGCCTGGGCGAAAGAGCAAGACCTCATCTCTGAAAAACAAAAATAAAAAACAAACAAACAAACAACAACAAAAGAAACTGCTATACTATGGAACTTTATTGACAAAGATGTACTATGGAGAACTCCCAGCAACGTCAGCAAATATCATCAATATTTCAAAGCACAAACTTCTTTCATGTCTTAGCTGGCATAAAGTCTTCTGGGGGGAAATTTTCTCCCCTCTTTCCTTTAACTTCTTTCTTTTCTACTTTCTTTCCTTCCTTCCTCCATTTTTTTCTCCTTCCTGCCTGCTTTTGCTTTTTTCCTCGCTTTTTTATGAAAGAAGGGGATAGAAAAAGACACTGATACTTCACTGAACCTGGTGGCTCACGCCTGTAATTCCAGCACTCTGGGAGGCTGAGGCAGGAGGATCGCTTGAGGCCAGGAGTTCGAGGTTACAGTGAGCTATGATCATGCCACTGTACTCCAGTCAGAGCGAGAAAGCAAGATCCTGTCTCTAAAAATAAAAAAAAAATAAAAATAAATAGGAGAGGAGTAAAAGGCACAGGGGAAAATCACAGGAGAGTGTGACAACACATCAACTCAATGAGATCCAGACACCTATATACCCTTTTTGCGGGAAAGGAGAGATGGCAGATGTAGGTACTGATTTTCATGGGAAATGAATGAGCCCAAAGAACAATGGCCTGCCTGGGACCAAATTTCTCTGGGCTACAGGGGGAGGTGGCAAGAAAGTGAGGGGCAGAACTTCACTGGGAACAAAGACTGTTTACTATGCAGAAAAAAGCCTCCCAGGTAATGGCTAGGAACTGCCCTCAGAAGAATAGATGAAAAGTCTTTCTGGGTGTGGCGACAGCTCCTGGTCTGTCTCTTCTCTGGGTGATTAATCTTTCCTGGTTATGTGATGAGATTCTTAGGAAGAGGGTCTTAAGACAATTGCATTTTTTTGGAAAGAAGTTTTCTTAGTCAGATACGGAAGTTCCAAATTCCAGACAGAGTCCCTCGTGGTGCTTGGGGAAAGAAAAAGGGTCAGAGAAACAGGCATGAGGGAGGATCAAAGAAAGACCTTAGTTCTGAGGCTTATTTCTGAGGCCTTTCAATTTTCTTTAATTCAAAGCCACAAACCACCATATTTTGTGGTACTATTTTCTGTGCCACAGCCATGCAAATAAAAAAGGCCATCCTTGATCAAGAAGGTTTCTTCTGTATTCCAGGATTTCTCAGAGCCTTTCCATATGGTAATAGCAATCTCTCAGAGGAAGATAAGGCATTTTAAATTTTCTCAGTGTGTTTGACCAAAGGGTCCCTACGTGTGGATGGAAGCACAGGACCCATTGTTCTGCCAGACATCTTCTGGGAGATGCTGGTCTTGGCGGTCTGATTTTTAACACAATTTTTTCAAGGTATGCAAGTGAATTCATTTCTCAGGCTTTTTCCCCACCTGTTCTACAAGGAAGCAGTGTGGCAGGGGGTACCTGCAGGGTGGTGACAGGGCTGAGAGAGGGGAGGAGAAGGGGGTGGTGCACGCAATAGGTGATTTAACCTCTTCCAGCCTCAGGTTTCTAATCTGAGGTTTACAAAATGGGTACGGTAATGTCTCCCAGGTGTTGCATCAGAGCTGATGATGCCATTTGGTGGGGGGTGGAAGTACAAGTGTGGTCAGTGGCGGCTGTTACCTGTTAGCCTGTTACCTCTTATAATAAGCAGCGTGACCTTGGGCAAATTTTTTAAAAAAATCTAGGGTAGCCCTATTTCTTTCTCTATAGAACAGGAATAAAGGTTCCACTTTGTAAGATTGTTGAGATGATATAAACCCCAGCCCAGTGCCAGGCACTCAGTGGCTTTTCAATATACAATGTTGAATCATTTTCCTCTGCCCTGCCTCACACAGCAAGCGCCCCTTCAACTCACCTGCCTCAGTCCTGGACAAGATGCACAGATTCCAAGGGCAACTGGAATTCATACTTCTTAATCCTTCTTTTACCTTCTATTAATATTTGGGTTAATTCCTTTCTCTGGGTCCATGAAGCTCATCCATCAAGACTCAGTTTGGTGAGGAGCCATTGGGTTAATTTCCATTTTTAGGGTATACATTACAAAGCATACCATGACTAAAGATCTTGCCTGACACCACACAACAACTGCACTTGCTCCCACAGACTAAATGCTGTGACCTCTCATCAGATACAAATTATAGCTGACCTGATACTGGGTATGTCAGGTGGACAGAGTCTCTAATTCTGTTCAGCACAGGGAACCTGTTGGACTCAATAGAGTCAAACAGTTCTGTGGTGAATGTCCACTTCCTTTTTTGTTCTTCCCAAAGCATAACTATGGATTGGGGGAAACAGCACAGAGAAGAAACAATGAGCCCAGTTTTTCCTTGTGTAAATTCAAGCAAGGGCTGGCCCAGGGGTTCAGACCCCTGAGGCATTGACCGTAGAAACTGGACATTTGTCCTTAGGACACTTTGTTTCTGTGCAATCCCATGCAGGGTTACATAAACTAAGTGTCTAAGCAGTTTTTCTTTTTAAAATTTCAATAGAATTTGACTTGTAGGTTTTATAGAGACATACCAATACCGTACACTGAGTGTTGTATTTTATCTCATAATTTTGCCATACAGGGAAGACTTCTTGTTGATAGCAACCAATTTCATTTGTTACAGGATCTGAACTAAAACCATGTGAAAAATTCATATAACGTTTTACACATTACCCAGCATGTGGTAAGAGCCAGATAAAAGGTAGCACGGTTAATGCAGTTATGTAATCTTGTGGAAAACATTTATTCTTTGTAACTTATTAGATTTGTGAATTTAAAAGCAAATTCTGAAAGCACTATAAAGTCAAACGTAGTATGCTGCTTTAGTAGTAGAAATGGAGGTAAAAAAAAAAGACAGGGGTAGTAGTGGGGAAGCCACCTTACTACAAGCCATTTCCGTTTGACATTTTGCTGTATTTGAAGAATGTTTATGGGCGTTGACGCTTAGATATTTGACATGCAACTGGTGCCCTCTAGCGACAGGGCACGCAGTCTTCAGCCACGCATTGTCTCCTTAAAGCTAAAGAAATCCATTCTTCCTAAGCTGGCCTACCCCACATTTACAGGGAGGGAAGAACAAAGGGAGAAGCTGGGAGGCAAGAAGGTACAGGAGTCCCTTTGTAGTCTCAGCAGGCATCCTTGGGTTTGTAAGATAAGAGACCTTAAAGGCTTTTGAAGTTTCCTTTTAGAGAAAAGACACTTCCTGCCTTGTATCTCTAAGAACTTCCCTGGCGCGGGAGCTGAGTTTTCCAAGGGCACCTCGGGTAAATCAGATATACTCCAAAAATCACATAGTTCCTCTCTGCTCTGGGAGACCGTGGAATAAGGAGGCAGTACTCAAATGCTCCCAACCCCTAGCCAGAATAGAATACGGGCCTCTCGAGAGCTGAGATCTTTTCAAGCCAGCAGAAGACCAAGTATCCTACATACACATCTACTGTTCAAAGCCTTCCCTCCCATAAAATCAGTTCCTCAGCCTGCAATACCACCTCTGTCGATACCCACCTCGTCCCAGGGCAAAGACCACACTGCCATTCTCAATTTCTTCTCTCTGAGCTGACCTCATCACCAAGCTATGTGACATCTCCCGTTCATCAGTCCTGGACACCACTGCCTAAATCCAGGTCTTGACTATTTCCCACTACGATGATTTTTATATCTTCCCAGTTGGATTCCCTCTCCCCTGCCATGCATGCACTGATTCCGCTGCTATTAGCTATTTTTCCCAAAAGAAACCCACCATTTTTTATTATCTAGTGACCTCATGGAAAAATACAATAATATGAAATGAGCCCAACCCACTTCTTAGGCCTCTTGTTCTGTTTCTCAGACACAGAACATGCTGTTCCTCTCTGAACACACTACACCCTCATTTAGCTGTGGTCCCACTTGCTTTGCCCTCCGTGTGGCATGTCAGAGACCCCTGGCCATCTTGCAAGATCTTCAGATGTCATCTCCTCTAGGAGGCATCCCCTGACACCCTAATGGCTCCCACCTGTAATCATTTCCACGGTGCTACTAATCACGGGAGTCTTGTTATCACTTGTTTATTTGTCTCCCCTTCGACCTCCTCTAGAGAAGAACTCCAGGCTTCTTCTTTTCATATGCCCCAGAGTTGCCTGGCATGTAGCAGCACATACGTGCACACACACAATATATGTATTTCTAGGTGCGTGTGTGTATAATGTATATAATCTTGAAGGCCAGCTTCATTTTATCTATATCTCACTAGTCAAAATGCATTTTGGAGGCATTGCGGAAAGAGCATGAAATTCAGCGTCTGACAAGGACAAGGTTTGAGTCTTCCTACCACCTCTTACTAGCTGTGTGACTTTAGGCAAATAATTACCTTTTTGAGCTTCCTTTCACACTTGCAAAATGGAGATAATAGTACCTTCCATGCAAAGTGAAGACTAAATGAGATAGTGTATGTAAAGCACCTAGGAGTGCCTGGAATACGTAGGCACTCCTTGGATGGAGTTTTATGGAGCTCACTAGTTATCATCTATCCATCCGATACATCTATCTGATATCCAGCTGATATCATCTATTCTCCACCCATCTGATACATAATATAGTCCGCCCTCCGGATTCCACATCTGTGGATTTGACCAACCATGAATTGAAACTGTACTTAGGCCTACCATGGTTCTGTCTTTACTAAGCATGTACAGGCTTTTTCTCTTGTCATTATTTCCTGAACAATGCAGTATAACAACTATTTACATGGCATTTACATTATATTAGTTATTATAAGTAATCTAGAGATGATTTAAAGTATATGGGAGGATGTATTTAGGTTATATGCAAATACTAGGTCATTTTATAAAAGGAACTTGAGCAACCTTGGATTTTGGTATCCAGAGGGGATCCTGGAACCAATCCCTTATGGACACCGAGGGACAACTGTCTACATATGTATATGATAAAGCAGATTTGAACTTCCTGCAGGAACAATGGAAACTCAGGAAATCCAGTTGTCTCTCTGACCTTATGCTGAATATATCCATACTTTCCAGCATGATTTCCTGCACATTTTTACTTCCATTTGGCATGGACTGATTTTTTTTTAATTAACGGACACTTATTCAAGGATCAGTTATTACTTCATGGAAATATTTGTCTACCATTTCTTAGTTCCATACTGAGAAGCAGGGGGAAAGCATGTTTTTACTACTAGGTAATTTAATCATTTTTTCCCCCTCTCACCTCCTATATATGTATACTTGGGCCAAGTCAGCTGAAAAAATAAAATTGTATAAGCAAACTGCCACTTCATCATCTTCTCTGAAACTCCTGCTGGCAGCACACATTTCATATACCCCAAATGGGGTGCTCTAAAAGAGACAGATGGATTTGAGCTCCTCCTAATTTACTGTCTTCCTTTCCATAGCATCAGGTTCATAAAACATTGCCTGGGTGGCTGGCTGTCTCAGGCTGTCTTGAGGCTGAAGCAAGCAACCGGGGAACGAAAGAGACATTAGTTGCTGAGTCCCTGCTGACAAGAACACTTGCCTGCTCCCTTTTAGAGCATTTAACATAGGCAAAAGAAACAGGGGAAAAAGACCTGGCTTGCCAACAAAACATTACACAAATCTAAAAATGCAGTATTAAGTTTTGCTCCTAAGTGCTCTTTCCATGACTAGCCCTATTAATTGGTGCTTCAGCTTCAAAACTATTTCAGTTTTTATGTTACAGAAGAGACTTAAGAATCCAATTAGCTATGTTTATTAGAAACACTTGAACTTTCTTCTACTCGTTTTCATGTTAAATAAAGTGGTGATAAGGGGGAAAGTTAGAGGACGAGTTTTAGGCTATTGCATTAGGATCTAATTTTTTGCCAAGCATTTGGATGTGTCCTAGACAAACCAACTCTGCAAAGGCAAAAGGAAACATTTTTTCACTTTTTGGGAGAAAGCACAAACAAAACAGCCCAATTATAGGGAAATAAGAAGGAACAGTGAGTAACCTAAGTGACAGACAACTGAAATTAACTCTAGTCTCAATATCTAGAATGTATCCCATGCAATCCTAGCAATAACCGGATCTTGAGTTCAGTTGGTACAAACCCACCCCTTGAGGCCACACCACATATAACCACCAAAAAACTCTCATTTTAAAGTTCTCCAGGGCATCAACATATAGATTTGTGCAGTCTTTTACATTCCGACAGGTCACATTTGGAAGTCCAAAGGCTGACGCCCAATCCTCTGTCATTTTCTTTGGTCAGGGTTTTAAGAATTGGACAATTTCACCTAAAAATCCAGACATCTGGATTCTCTTGGGAAAAATCAGATGATCTGGCCATACCCAAGTCAACTGGTTGAAACTGAGCACGCCTGTCCCCTGAAGTTGGGCCATGCCTCTTCAGAGCCATCTCCTTCCCCTTTGACCTCACTCACTGCTGTTGCCTGCCTGACCTCTGTGGGCATTTCACTTTGCCTGTAGCGGTTTACAAAGCAGTGATTAGTTTCTAATGGTTATGAGTAAGACAACTAGCAAGTTCAGTCTGTTCTGCTACAGGTCATGTTTTTGTGACAATTAGCTTAAACAAATTTGGTAAATGGGTGAATGTTGTCTATATAACCTAGAAGTGTTATTGGTTCATGTAACTAAGTAGTAGCACCTGAATGCAAAATCACAAACACAGGTGAACGCAGGAAGCCCTGCAATACTACATGAGCTGCCCATTTAGCCCATGTTCTTTTTGGCTAAGACGAACCTCCTTCTCCATCTGAAAGTGCTCATTGGACAGTTCTCCCTGATCCTTCTATATTTTGCCTTTTTCCATTTTTCAGCTTCCTTAACCCTTTATTACTGCCCTCCCTTTCCATCAACCTACCTTCAGCATTTTTTTCGTTAAGGTAAAGACCTCTATTACTGTTGTATTTATTTATTCTGAATGTAACATGTTTTTTAAATTGTGCTAATATTCCACAATGAGGAATGTGGAATATTCTTCATTGAGGTTGTCATCAGTTTTGTGAGTGCCTGGTTTCAAAGTTACATAATTTTTGATCTGTCCCTAATGCTTTCTTTTCCCATAACTTCTGTTATTTCTAGAACACAATTCTACAGAAAGCAAGGGGTTTTCAGGAATACATATACTGAATTATTAACAGAAAATATAGTAGAGTCAAAACTACTGTTGAAAAATTTCCTAAGAATGACCCAGAATGGAGATTGAAATGTCTCATGGTAAGCCCAACAGAGTTCATTCTCCAGCATAATTATTATTTTTTAGAGACGGTGTTGCTGTGTCGCTCAGGCTGCAGTGCAGTGGCACAAACAATCCTCCCACTTCAGCCTCCCAAGTAGCTAGGACCACAGGTGTGCACCACCACACCCACCAGGCTAATTTTTAAAAAAAATTTTTGTAGAGATGGGGGTCTTGCTGTGTTGCCCAGGCAGGTCTCGAACTCCTGGCCTAGAAGGGATACTCCCACCTAAGTCTCCCAAAATGCTGGGATTACAGGCATGAGCCACTGCACTTGGCCAATTCTCTAGCATTAAAATAGATAATCTTAGGTAGTGGGCTAGCATTTATGGGCTACATTTCATGAAAAATTCCTAATTTTTAAACATCAGAAGAATAATCAGTGTGGGAAGATGTTCATAATAAATGGACCCACAGGAACTGAGTATTCCTGTTGCTTCATTTATTTCTCACAACAGTCTTGTGCCTTTGGTATCAGGACCTCTATTTTACTGACAAAAAGTGAGGCCCAAAGGGATGAAAAACTTGCTTGAAATTTCTCTGCTCCCAAGTGGAACACAAGTTTCAAATCCAGGGTTTCCAACCGTGAGCTCTTCCATCCTCCAATAGTTTCCTGTCAGAAGTTTAACAGCTCTATTGGACTGTCTTCTTTAGATCAATTTAAAACCCCTTTCTACATCAATATATAAGTGATTAACAGTCATTTAAAGTCAGACTTTCCTGTGGTACTTTTAAAAAGCATTTTTATTAAAACAAAACATCCACTAACAATCATGCTGCATGGCACATAAAGAATATGGCCTATGGGGTCAAACAGACTTGAGTTCCTTTATTCAAAAAATATTTATTAATTTATTAATAGTTATCATTGCTCTAGGTACTGAGGTACAGTGGTACATATGACAACCATGGTGCTGGCGCTCAGGGGGCTTATATTCCAGTGGTATAATCTTTTTTTAAAATGTATGAAACAAAAATATTATCACCTATTTTGCAGGGATACCATAAGGATTTGGAATTATGTATATAGTAAGGCCCTACATGTAGAAATAATTTGGCTATTAGTAGCTATTATTGAATTGATAACATAATAATAGTAATTACACAGAAGCAGAAGAGGGACGTGGATTTTAGGACATGTGGCTGCTTCAGAGTAAAAGCCACTATCACCAGTCAGTGATCATCCATGTACCCATCACTTCCTCCTCCTTAATTAAAGCCTCAAAGGTAGGCAGGTGTGCAGGCTGAGGAGGTGTAACCCGGCTGTATACAAAAGCTAATTCCTCTACCACTTATTCTGACACATTACATCGTAAATGAAGTTACTTGGAATTTAACAGATTTGTATAAAGAACTTCGTAGTTGAAAAGTTCTATTACATCATAAATTCTTTAGCTCCCCCTCCCCAACCCCATGTGCTTAAAGACTCAACCACTCTCATTTAAATAACAAAAGTAAGTTTTACTTCTAGCAATAGCTACCTAGGTTTTTAGATCCAACCTTCCCACTGAAAACAAATCAAAAATCAAGACAAAATATCATAAGAAAGACATCTGTTTGAAATCATCAAAAAGCTACCAAATAAGTGAGAATTTGTGGGACCAAGATCCAGGAAAGAAGAGAGAACAAGAGGCATAAACCATTTACCCTCCCTGAATATTGTGAAATATGAAAGCAGTGGCTGAGATGGTAAGAAATTGAGCAGAGATTTTGACAGATTCACAGGACTATGGGGATAGAAACTAGAGTGCAGGGCCTGCTAAAGGTTTCCAGGTTCCAGGTACAAACCAAGAGTAAGAGTAAACTGAAGAAGAGAAGTTCAGACCTCAAAAGGACTGAAAACACCTCTAAATTATTTTGATGTCTAATTGAATTAAGCTGATATCCTCCTAACCTAGTTGACTGTCAGAAGCAAAACTGCATCTTCTCTGAAGAAAGATAGAGTCTCAAATTATCTCAACAGCTTTTTACATACAATGGCCCTCAATCAAAAATAACCAGTTATTACAAGAAGACAAGTTTTCACGAAACCAAGAGGAAAAAACAGACAATAGAAACTGGTCTACAGGAGATTCAGAAGATAAGAGTTATCAGACATGGGCTTTAAAATAACCAAAATCAATACTTACAAGAAATTAAAACACAAAATGGAGAATTTCACCAAAGAATGGAAACTATGAAATGAATCAAATGGAAATTCTACAACTGAAAAATAGAATACTAAGAACTCAACAAATGAGTTTAATAGGACAGTAGACACAGATGAAGAGAGAACTACTGAAACAAAAGATAAATTGAAAGAAAGTATCACAATCAAAGGATAGAAACAGAGAAAAAAGACATATGGGACACAGCGAAAATATCTAGCCTATGTGTAATTACAGTCTGAAAAGACAGCTGATGCAGAATTTGGCAGTAGCAAATTCTAAGCACATCACAGGACTACTCCTGAAATCTAAAGGCAAAGAAAATTGTAAAAGCAGCCACAGAAAAGAGGCATATCACCTTCAAAGCAACACTAAGATTGATAATTGGCTTATCAACAGAAACAACAGAAGTCAGAGGGTATTGGTATGTTATCTTACAAGTACTGAAAGAAAATAAATGTCAAACTAGAATTCTACATCCAGTGAAAACATCCTTTAAAAATGAACGTGAAATAAAGACATTTTCAAACAAAATAGGAAAGAGAAAGAATGTTCACCACCATTCGATCCACAATAAAGGACATTATAAAGGAGTTTTCTATAGGGTGAAGGGAAAAAAAAAATCACAGAAGAAAGTTGGGAAATACAGAAAGGAATGGAGAACAATGGAAAGGGTAGAAGATAGGTAAATGTAAATCAGTGTTGACTCTATAAACAAATCAAATAATATATACTCAGATTTTAAAAATATTTAGAATTTTTAAAAAGGGAAAAAACACACTTGGTAGAAGGATGTCAATTCAGTTAAAATGCTCGATAAATTTAAGGATAGTCTTTTCAATAAATGATGTCAGGACAACTGGATATCCATTTTGGAGGGGAAATCTTTTAACCTTTATTTCACACCATTCACACACATACAAAATAATTCCAGAAGGACAATCTCAAGTGTGAAAACTAAAACGTAAAAATTTTTAGAAGTCAACATAGAACGTGTTCAAAACCTTGGAATAAGATCTTTTTAAAAAACAGCACACGAATTGCACTAACCATAGAAGAAGAGAGCAATACTACCTACAATTTAAAACTTTTGTTCTTTGAAAGATACCACTAAAGGAGTGAAAAGACAAATGGGAGATATCTACAACTCATAGTACCTAGAGTATAAAAAGAACTTCTGAAAATCGTTAAGAAATAGAGAAAATTCAATTAAAAAAATGGGCAGGAGATCTGATACCTCACAAAGGAGATCCAAATGGCAAATACATGAAAAGTCGCTCAACTTTCATGTCAGAGAAAAGCAAATTAAAACCACAATAAAATTAAAAAAGACTTATAATACCAAATGTTGACAAGAATGTAGAGCAAATATAAATAACATAGATTAGTGGTGGAAGGGTAAACTTAGTTATAATCACTTGGAAAACATTTTGGCAATACCTACTAAAATTGAGCATACGCATACTTTATGAACCAGCAATTCCAGTCTTATCTATATTTCCAACAGAAATGCTACATGTATGTACCCAAAGAATCACACAAGATTGTCCAGAGCTGTAGTATTTACCACAAAGAAAAAAAAAAAAAAAACCAAAAACTGGAAACAGCCCAACTGTCCAGCAACAAAAGAGAAGATGAATAAATTGTGGTATATTGAGACAACAAAACACTATCCAGCAAAACAAATGAACAAATACTGCTATATACAACAACAAAAAAAATGATTTACACAAACGTAATGTTGAAAAAAAGAAGTCAGGGACAAAAGAATTGATCCCATTTATATAAAATTGATCCCATTTATATAAAATTCAACAACTGGCCAAACTATGGTGTTAGAATTCAGGATAGCGGTTACTTTTGGAGAGAAGGTAGGGCTGGGATTTCAATCTCAGGAGGCCCTGTTCTCTGGGGGGCTGGTCTATTTTTTGACCAGAGCAGTGGTTACATGAGTGTATCCATGCTGTGATAATTTGTGATTTATGTACTTTTCTATATGTATATGTCAATAACAAAATTATTTTTAAAATATTTTAAAAGGTATACGGTCAGTACCTTGCTTGAAGAGTAATTTAATGATAATAAATTTTGTTCAAATACCTTCCTCATGTCACTATAAAACACTTGTGGCTTTTATCCTAAAAATTATACTCAAAGGTAAGCCTAGTTTATGGTTTCTCAATTTGGAAGCAGAATATCCAAATGTCACAAACATATTTTCATACCAGCAGCAAAACCCAGAATAGCCCTTTCAAACTCAAATGAAAAATATGGAGTAAAATAGTTTTCATAGTGTAAAATTAAAAGTATGCTAAGGAGAAGTCCTTATGCCATTATTTGAATTCAGTTTCATGCAACAAATACTTACAGGATTAATTATGCACCCAGAACTTACTGAAGTAAATATTCAGGATGTTGTGGAAAAGAACTAATGGTTTAGCAAGTCAACACAGTTTGAATTCTCTGTGATTCATCTGTTATAATGATACTGGGCAAATAGCTTAATCTAAGTTTCAGTTACCTTATCTATAAAAATGTATTAAAATCTGAGGACTCAATAACATAATACAGGTTTAAGTTTCTACTCTAGTGCCTAACCATAATAGGTATTTATTATATGAATGCTAGTTCCTCTTTCCTTTCTTACTGCTTTTAATTCTTAGAATAAGTTCACTTTAAGGATAATTTAAGATTTCCTTCATCTGCAAATTTTTAAACCTCCTTGATATTCCGTCTTGCCAATTCTGTTTTTATTACCAAAACTTTTTTTTTCTCCTCCAGTTAATTCGGAAATTAAGTATAAATTTAACAGGGCCTTTCCTGTTGGAATTTTTCCAGTCTATTGAAAGCAATACGGTTGCCTCTGGCAAACAAGTGCCCCCCACCCCCCACCCCACCACCAAATCAATATCCCAGTGTCATCTGACAAGTATCCCCCCTGCTCCACAGTCCTCCACCCCCCAGCTGGCCAAATCAAAACAAAAATCTCTTGTCCTGGGATCATAAGCTCAGAATAGCAAATATAGTAAAGAATAAACTGTTTTTCTTAAGAAAGACCACAACCACTTTGGAAGACAGTTCCTTTTACCATAACATCCAGCAGTTGGACTCCTTGGTATTTATCCTAAGGTGTTGAAAACTCAGTCCACACAAAAACCTGCACAGATGTTTATAGCAGCTTTATTCATAATTGCCAAAACTTAAACACAACCAAGACGTCCTTTAGTAGATGAATGGATAAGTAACCTCTGGTACATCCAGACAATAGAATATTATCACCGCTAAAAAGAAATGAGCTATCAAGTCATGAAAAGACATAGAATAACCTTAAATACCTATTAGTAAGTAAAAGAAGCCAATCTGAAAAGGCTACATACTGTATAATTCCAACTATATGACATTCTGGAAAAGGCAAAATTATGGAGACAGTAAAAAGATTAGTGGTTACCAGGGGTTGGGGTGTGGGTGTGTGTGGTTTGAACAGGCAAAGCATGGAGGATTTTTAGGGCAGTAAAAGTATTCTATGATATTATAATGGATACATGTCATCATATACTTATCCAAACCCATGAAATGTACAACACCAAGAGTGAACCCTAATGTAAACTATGGACTTTGGGTAGTGATGTGTATAAATGTAGATTCATCACAAATGGACCACCCCGGTGGGGGATGCTGATGATGGGGAAAGCTATACATGCATGGGGACAGGGAGCTTATGGGAAATCTCTGTACCTTCCTCCTCTTAATTAATTTTGCTGTGAACCTAAAACCACCAAAAATAATGAGGTCTAAAAAAAAAAAAAAGACACTTCTAGAGGTCAAGGGTAAATTAAATCCAGTACTCAAGAGATACCCTCATGAACATAGGCCTTAACTTCTTGACTATTATGTATCTTGCTTCCAATGTATCCTCTCTCCTAAATATTCTTCAACTTTAAAGTTAGCAACTTTGGTATATGTGAATGTTACAGTTTCACCAGAAAGATGGTGTTTGAAGTTGCTGTTCTATAAGAATTTTTGGCAGCCAGTAACCAATTTAGACAAAAAGGGACTATGGGTCCTTCTAACATAATATTAATATAAATTAGTATTTTAAAAAATCATTATACACTTTTGGAAATAGGTCAAATTATTATTTATTTATGACATATTTACATACTTACAAAATTGATTTTATCCAATACATCATTCTGCAGAATATCATAAAATGAACACCACATCCTGGGAGTAAAAATCCCTATTTCTTAATAATTTATGTATAACCCAACTTTTAGAAGAGATTATCAATTTGGCTTCACAAATCACAAAGTCCTGTTTATAACCTTTTTCTAGCCAAGGAACAGAATAAACTCAACAGCATATTAAAGTACTTTTAGTTGACCCTGAGTTAATTACTCATTTGCATAATTTTGAATAGATATATATGATACTTTCATGTGTACTCTTAACATATACTATCATTTTGTCCATATTCATCCATCTCAATTTTTTACTTCATTAATCCTCAAGAGAAAGAGGAACAAAGAATGGGAAAATAATAAAGACAAGAGAATAAAAAGAGGCAACTACTAGCATTGCCTAAAGCTTTTCCAACTTCCAAGCACAGCTCAGATCTAGGGTTGCCTCAAAATCTTAACAAAAGGATCCTGGCCAGGCACGGTGGCTCATGCCTATAGTCCCAGCACTTCAGAAGGCTGAGGTGGGAGGATCACTTGAGGCCAAGAGTTTGAGAACAGCCTAGGCAACATAGTAAGACCCCGTCTCTACAAAAAATTTAAAAATTAGCCAGGCATGGCGGTGCACGTCTGTAATCCTAGCTACTCAGGAGGCTGAGGAATCAAGGATCGCTTGAGCCCAGGAGATCAAGGCTGCAGTGAACTATGATCACGCCACTGTACTCCAGACTGTGAAATAAAGCAAGATTCCATCTCAAAAAATAAAAAATAAGATTAAAATAATAAAAGGAGGATCTTGAACTGAATAATCTGAGCACCTTCAATAACCTGGAAATCTTCAGAAGAAAAAAAAGTCACAAAACATCACAACAACAGTGGTGAAGAACTGTGTAAAAGATGGGTTTTCCTAAGAAGCTAGAGGGAGGGAAAAAGCAAATAGTGTCCCCCCCACACACACACACCAATGCTAGTGTGGATGCTACAAGAAAATGGGCAGGAAGAGAAAAGAACACAGGGGCTGGATGATGGGGAAAGGGAACTGTGTCCTTAGACTGATGATCAGCATATCTTATGCCTAAATCCCACCACTAAGACTGCCTGGCTAAGCTGCCGTGGTGTTTTAGAGATAATGAGTTGCTTTTCTTGCTCTTTGTACAAAAGGGACAGCTAAGGATGACTAAACAAACAAGAGGTTGGGTAAGCTGAGCATGTGGAGTCAGTCATGCTCTGAAGCCTTTCAAAGAGAACTCTGGACCAAAAAAAGAATCAGAAAGGCCAGACCAGATCACGTATTTCTCTCTTCCATCTGCCCTTCTCTAATCCTCCTCACCTCCTCACACTGTTCCAAAGAACAGGAGGCTTAACAGGCCACCAGGTGCAGGAAAATTATTTGGCTTCAACAAAGCCATGGAGTAACTGCCACTGCTATTTGGGGATTTTAGGAAAATCATCATCTAATGAGATATCAGTGTTTGTGATTCTATTAGAACAGCCCCAAAACATCAAAGAAGATATTTGATACATGGTAAAATAATAAGAAAAACTCAGATATGTTCAGGATCTGTGAAATTTCCCTATTATAGGAGGGAAAGTAGCAGAAATATTTTACGTACAGGCATACTTTCTTTCAGTCTGTAATGAAATCCTGTGTTTTTGTCACCAGGCCAATGCAATGATAAAATACTGTTAGAAAAGGACAGCTTTTAAAAATAAAGGATAGAGGCAAATGGTAGAGAAAGGCTTCTGCTTATGAAAAAGGGGAAAAAAGTATTCTGTCCCCATTACTTCGGACAAAAGTACAACTTGTCACATCTCTTTTCTGTCTCCCATTACTTTTAATGACAAAGAAGTCTGAATTTCACTGAACAATCATATACAGTGCTTCGAAATTAACATGTATCATAGTTTCAAAATTAATATTTAATTCTTCTTATCCTCAGGTAAAAATAGCAGAAACCAAACAACTACTTGAAGTAACATTAATACAAAGCAAACCTTATGTATAAAGACAGTGCAGGATAAGAGCTTCAATACCTTTTATAAAACTGGCAAAGAGTATGCAAATTCTTTTATATCTAAAGAACTGTATAGAAGAGTAAATAAAATTAAATTACATTTATATAAGAAACTATCTTCAAAAATTTATCTGAACTTGCATATATAAAGTTTGACAGTAAAAGGAAAAACATGTATTTAATTTTGATTTATGTAAATCCAAAAATGATAAAATATATTATTTGAAGGGGAAAAAACTTTCACTAAATACAAACATAACAGACTAAATGAACCAGATTGAATATAAAATACTTTCTTTGAAAACATCCCTAAAAAGTAAAGGCAGAAGGGCACAAAGTCAGAAAAGCAATGTTTAAGGCAAACTAAATAAGAAATAACTTTAATCAAAGTAAGAGGCATACCATCCCATACGCAACAAAGTAACACTCTCTCAAAAATTTCTGTACCACAATTTGGAGAATATGAGTAGAAGCAGAAACAATGGCTGTTGGCAGAGTTTATTCTTGGAAGTACTGAATAGTATTATACAAAAATAACACAAATACTTCTGATTTAAAATATGCTTGAATCATTTGCCCCTTCATTGTCACATAGCAATGAAAAAATAAAACATATTACCCCAATGTTCATAGTACAAATCTGTGAAATGCCAAAAATTATTTTTAAAAAAGAACAAAGTGTAATTTTCCAGGCTACCTGTGCATACAATGACCAAAAAAGAAAATGATCAACTTGTTAATTTGGCCCATTTTGTTAAAACGTACATAGAAATGTGCAACATCTCCCTACGAGTATATGTCTTAAGGTAAACTGTTGAGCATACTGCTCAGCATTAGACCTGAGGTCATGTGCACATACAAAAGCTTCAAAGACTAACAGGGAAGAGATTAAGCAAAAAGAAATAATACATTTAAAGAATACCCAATAAACATATTCTTTAACTAGGTCTTCTTTAAAAAACAAAATAATCAAGAACATATCATTAAGTTAAATGTCTTTGCACATGAATTTCCACCTTATAAATTTAGTATATTAAATTGTGCTATAAATGTATGTGCATATTTTCTTTTCTGAGAACTATGATATTTGAAATAATATGATTATAAAGGATTCATTTCTTTTCATCTATTGGAATGATATCATGGCTTTCTAGAAAAAGAAAAATTGCAACCTATAGGAAAATTATAAAAATTGCTAGATTCACTGAAGCTATTCAGTTTAAGAGGATACAACCTCTTATTTAATATCAAGCTAAAAGGGAGGCAAAGTCTCAGTATCCCAGATAAGTCTTCTCTCACATGGTCCTGGGTGGTAGGCGCTGTTTATACATGCCTGCTATTGCCTTAGCTGCGCTGTAGATCATCTGTCGACGAGACATGCCAGTAAAGGCCATGTGCCAATCAGTCCGGCTGACATTTAGTAAACTCTTTTCCAGGACTTCGCCCACTGTCACCAAAAGGCCTGACCACCTCAGATTGTAGTCCTGGGGAGTTAGACTTTGAGCCTATAGAAAAATGAAATAAATATTACTTTTAATACATTAAAAAAATCATTGGAACTAGCTATAAGTGACATTTCAAACTCTCTCATATTACTTTTAATATAGATTATGACAAACCCTGAGAAACCACAGCTATGCTGCCAACTGTATGAAGTTACAAAGCTACAAAAGAATCAAAATAATACTGCACGCATCTACTTTGTTAAAAATATCCCCATTAAGCTCATTTTGTTGTATAATCTAAGTCTTAAATCTAATGACTCCATCTAGTAACAGAGCTAAGAGTTAGAGGACTTAAATTCTAGTTCTATATTAAGTGTCACTTCAGGTTAGTAATAACATTAGTGCTAAAATCAGTGCTAAAGTTATCTTTTTATAGTAATAAAATTCCAACCAGAGAGAGGGAACTGTATATTGAGGCTTCAACCCATTCAGGAAAGAGTTGCTCAATTAATTTGTAGAAAGTATCGCTGGAAATGTGATTAACATGTCAATAAGTTAATATCAAATAATCACATAATATCCAGTCCAGGACAGTATAAACCATTGTTACATCATTCACACTTGACCCAACCTATATCTGTTCCCACTCAAGTAATTCATTCACCTACACAAGAATGAGAGAAGAATAAACTCATCGCTTGGTGTAAGAATGGTGTGGTTTTTCTGGCGTAGGGTGTTAGGTATAGTCCAGAGGAGTATAGCCACAGGTAGAACGGATCTATACAGTGATTTCCAAATATGCTGTGTTTTACAATCACCTGAGGAACTTTTTTGTTGTAAGAGAAGCAGTACAGTATTATATAAAATAGCTTCTGAGTAAACCTGATAAAAGGAGCCGAGCATTTGGGAACCCCTGCTCTAAGTATTCTCTTCCAAAATATATACTACACTATCAGTACTTCACTATGTTTCCAAGAAGAGAAACAGGAAATAAATTACTAAGGTCTCAGAAACACTACTAAACTGTGCTTCTCAAAAGTGTGACATGCATACAAATCCCCTGAAGATTCTGTTAACATGCAGGTCCTGATTTAGTAGTTCTGGGTTAGGGCCCGAGAGTCTGCATTTTTAACAAGTTCCCAGGTGATGCTTTTTTTTTTTTTTTTAAGAGACAGGGTCTTGCTCAGGCTGGAGTGCAATGGTGCAATAATAGCTCACTACAGCCTTAAACTTGAACTCCCAGGGCTCAAGCAATCCTCCCACCTCAGCCTCCCAGTAGCTGGGACTATAGGTACATGCCACTGTACCTAGCTAATTTTTTTATTTTTTGTAGAGATGGGGGTCTCACTGTGTTGCCCAAGCTGGTCTCGAATTCCTGGGCTCAAGTGATCCCCCTGCCTTGGCCTCCCAAAACCCTGGTATTACAGGCTTCAGCCACCACACCTGACCCATTTCACTCTTTCATGACTATTTCTTTCCAATATATGTTCTTAAAAATAAAATAAAAATTGTCCTTTTGCAATGGTCATCTAGCACAGGGGTTGGCAAACTTTTTCTGAAAAGGGTCCAATAGTGAATATTTTAGGCTTTGTGGGCCAGTCTCTATTGCAACTACTCAATTCTGCTGCTATAGTACAAAAGCAGCTATAAATAATATGTAAGCAAACTGGCATGGGTGTGTTCTAATAAAACTTATTTACAAAAACCAGTGGCAGGCCAGATTTGGTTGTGAGCCATTGTTTGCTGATCCCAGATCTATAGCAATGTTAACAGAGGCAGTGATAGGAGCATCCTCTTAATTACGAGGTTTCTAATGTGCTGTCATTAGTTCTGAGGTTTGCTTTGCTTTTCTAGTACACACATACCTTTCTAATCCTAATTAGCTAATAGTAATTAGTGTAGTTGTTATTTCTAGCAAATACCTTCAACTCTATTGAAATCCTTTTGCTCCTTTCAATACAGATGTTTATGTATTGAACTATATAATTGATTTGCTATTGTTGAACCATTTAGTTATTCTTGGGACAAATTCTTCATGTCAGGATACGATGTTCTTTAAATACATTTCTGAATTTTATTTGTTAATTTTACCAACGATTTTTAGATTTGGTTCTTAAGTGATACTGGACCATAACTGTATATGTTAAGTTGTTTAGAGACGCTAGTCTCACAGAATCAACTAGAAGACTTTCTACCTCTATTTTTGATACTCTCTAACAGCATAAGAATTATCTTGTCCTTGAATATTTTGTAGAATTCACTTACAACAGCATTAGAATTCTGATTTTTTGGAGTTACATGAAGTTCTTCCACTATAATGCTTCATTAAGATAATTAGGTTAAACCATACGAAACTGACAATATTTGACTGTTTTTGATTGTTAAAGACAGCAATTTTGTATGGTCCAATCTAACACTTATTCTTAAATCAACTATGGCAAAATTTATATTTTCCTAGAAAAATCTATCATTTTATCTAATTTTTCTAATTTACTGGTATAACAGTATATATAGTATTCACTTATAATCTTTTAATCACCTTCATATTGAAGTCAATTTAATATTAACGTCTATAAAAAGGTGGCCCTGAATTTCTGAAAAGAAATTATGGTATAAATAGAAGTTTCAGTAAAATTTCAAATTCCAAGCATCAATTCTTAGTCCGCTTTCTAAACTGTAAACCTCTAAGAGGGCCACAGGTTGTTTCTAGGGATTTTACGAACATACATGCCAAATTTATATTTAAGTGCATACATGCATTTTTTGGGGAGAGAGCCCAATAGTTTTATCAAATTTTCAAATGTCTACAAGTCTTCAACTTTAAGAGATGGTTTTAAAATGACATTAAACAATATACGAAGTGCAACTGTGATGAAAATTTTATGAAATGGATGACAGGAAAAAGTCAACAAAATACCATTTAATAGTACAGAGATCTAATTTTTAAAAATTTTATTTATTTTTTAATATTTTTTAGAGACAGAGCCTCACTCTGTCACCCAGGCTAGAGTGCAGTGGTGCGATCACAGCTCGCTGTAACCTTGAACTCCTGGGCTCAAGCGATCCCCGCACTTCAGCTTCTCGAGTAGCGAGGACTACAAGTGCGTGCCATCGCACCTGACTAATATTTTTAAAAAATTTTTTGTAGTGATGGGGTCTTGCTATGTTACCCAGGCTGGTCTCAAACTTCCGGCCTCAAGAGATCCTCTTGCCTCAGCCTCCCAAAGTGCTGGGATTACAGGTATCAGCCACCACGCCTGGCCTCCAATGTAAATACATATTCATGTTCCATTTTGTTCATGAAAAGATTAGAGAAAGCTTATATAAAAATATAGAGGAAAGGGAATGATCATTTATGCTGACATTCTTCTGGAAACTACATGGATAGGTATACTACTAGGTCCATTTTTCAGTAAATAAACCTGAACATGTGCCTGTCACCTACAGTATCTAATACTGACTTGTAACTAAGAGCAAAGGAAAGGGAAAAGGAGCTACGAGAGGAAGCAACAGGAGGGATAAAGGCAACAGTAAATCAAAGGTGGACATAAAACAAGCAGAGGAGGTAAATCCTTTCTGATCTCAGAGTAGAGAACATAATCCTAAAAACAAAGAAAATCATGATTAACCATGTACTGTACTACCTTTCAAAGACAGCTGGAAAACAAAAGTAGGGAGGGACTAAAAGAAATGAAGAGCCAGGAAATTAAAAAGCAAAGAAAAACACCAAGAAAAGACTGAAGCGAAATCAAGAACATGTTTCTAACAAAAAAACTAACACAAATTTGTATTCCGAAAACAATATTGCAAGTTTCTCTGAAGCATAATGAAAGTGCAAAGAAGAAAACCAACCTGCTGCACAAATTCCAAAGGCACTGGTGTGGCCTGTGTAAATGTTTCCAGATGAATGCCGTGGACAGGATCTTCAACCACCAAACAACCAATGTCAAACCATCTATAACAGAATTATGAGTTTTAAATTATTTATGTGCTAAATAACAGTTATAGTGACTAGACAAAAAGAAAAAACAGGCACTATTATTCAGATAAAACATTAGCATATTTCAAAAAGGAAATCTTTTTCTATCAGTTCTCAAGAGGACAACCCATAAAAACAACAGATAAAATTACTCTGTTGGCTTAATTCTAAGGGGAGAAAAACAATGGGGAATAACAACAAAGAAAAAATAATTTAAAATTACTCATTATGGAAAGTTTCCCTTCTTGCTAAGATGGGGGAGAATAATAGAAGTTGGGGTACTCAAATATGCAACAGATAAATTTACATTCATTTGAACATGCAAGTAGCTTATAATGAATAATATTTTTCAAATGTCACTTGCTAAAATATGGGAAATTTTATGTTGCCAACTCTTATCATTAATACGTAGCCAACTAGCAATGTTACCAGCAAATTAAAAAATAACCTCATTCAGAGGAAGTAAGAACAACAAATACTCTCCTCATTACCAATAAATCCTTCTAATCACAATTTCTGAAGTGTTCATAATGAGTCTTTGAGAACAAACTCATGAAATCAAGGAAACTTTCTTCTATTTAAAGACACTTATAGATTATAAAAAGTGATACATTTTAAAATTGACTTAAGTGAAGACAACTGTAGTGCCACCAGAATTTCAGCCAACCAAAATCATAAAACAACCAGATACACTTAAATCATAAATTTAAACAGTAAGAGGATATGGAGCAGAAAAATGTTCAACGTCTCTATTTTTTAAAAATATGTAAATCTAACAGAATGCAATGAAATATAAAATGGATTATGAGACTTATTTACATATTCAAAGAAACAAAGTAAAACACACAGTAACATAAATAACTTTGCTGAATACTAAAATGGCATTTTATAATGTCTGCTGTATTCATATCCTAAAACTGTGTTTCAAATTAAAGACACTAAATAATGACATTTATTTTATTTGGTATACTAATCAATATTTCATATTTTATTATGACAACTTTCTCCATCAAGCTAATGTATTTGTGAAGTGTCCATAAAGTCAAGTCTAGCTAAATTTTATTTTGCATTCTTTTGCTTGATTTGTATTCAATAATGTCTATGGTAAATAACATACTAACTAAGCTATCAGACGTGGACATCTTAAAAAACAGAGTCACTAAAAATATAAGGACAGTTTCTTCTATGATGCCAGTGAATACACATGAGAAGTCCAACCCAGCCTTGACTCAGCTCAGACTGTAACCAAAGTATATCACACAACCCCACTTCCTCACACCCCTACAGCTATGTCTACTAGAGGAAAATGAACCTTCTCAAGACAACCTGAAAACTCTAGAGTTATTTTATGTTTTGTTTTGTTTTTTTAAATAAACAATGGCTTTCAAGTATTACTAGGCATTCAGAGAGAGAGCACCATATATTCAAACCAAAAAGAAAAAGGAGACTAAAGTAGACCCACAAGTGACTCAGATACTGGAATTAGTAGATGAGGATTTTAAAATAACTACGACTCATATATTCAAGAAATGAGAAGTAAAGATATCCGAGTAGATAAAAATATATAGATATTCAATAGATAAATTGAACCAATATAAAAAGGGTAAAAATTCAATATTTGGGTTTAACAGCAGGCTGGACACAGCAGAAGGCAGGATTAGTGAACCTGAAGACAGGTGAATAGAAAATGTCCAAACTGAAGAACAGAGTGGCAGGGGAAAACTGACAATGTGGGAAATGTAAGACTGGCAAAAGGTGAACAAGCACGTAATTAGGGTCCTATATATAGAAAAGGGAAAAAAAATGGGCCAGCAGCAAGTTTTGAAGGTATAATGCTAAGAATTTTCCAAAACTAACGAAAGAGATCAATCCACAGAATCAAGAAGGTCAGTGAATCTGTAAAAATTAATTATAAAAGCAAACAAAACAAGCAAATGTAGTCATAACATAGTAAAACTGTAAAAATACAATGAGAAAATGCTAACAGCAGCCAGAGAAAACAATATATTATCTTCACAGAAACAATAAGATAGACGGCCGACTTGTGAAGTGATGGGAGCCAGAAAACAATACAACGACTTTAAAAGTGAGGAAAGAAAACAACTGCCAACCCAGACCTCTACATCCAGCAAAAAAGGTGAATGAAAGCACTTTCAGACAGAAAAAAGCTGAGAAAATTCACAGTGACCAGCTCTGCGTCATGATGTGGTATCAAAGTACTTTAGGCAAAAGGAAAGTGATCCCAGACAGAAAAACAAAATTCAGGAAAGAATCCAGGGGGTAAACAAGATTAACTGCAAAGACCAATACTACTAATGTCTTAGAAGTTTAACATATATGCAGAATTAAGATACTTGAGAACAATACTGCAAAAAGTGTACAGGGGTTGAATAGTATTAAAAGGGGATCTACTGTTATCACACGTCATAATTTTTATTGTAATATAATACATCAAAAAGGCACATTGTTATCTGTAAGGTAACCATTAAATGAATAGTAAAAGGTTAATAGAAAAAAATGAAATAATAATCTTTGGATGGTTTCTTACTGCTTACAGAGGAAGTTCAAACTTCTCAATCTAGAATCCACAACTCTTCACAATCTGTCCCCACACCACTTATCCAACAAACCTTCAGCCAAGCTGATATAATCACTGACCCCAGAATACATTTTAATTACCTTCAAATCTTTCCTCTACCCAGAATGTCCCACTTACTTTGTTCCACTTATACAAGTTTTACCTCCTCTTCAACATACAGTTCAAGCCCTGATCATTCATGAATTTCATCTGACACTACCTCCACACTGAGTTACCTCCACGGAAATTTTACACATCATTTCCTGTTGCAAAAAATTATATAGCCTTTTATACAATTATTTAAAACTGCTCATCTGCGTACTGTATATCTTCTTTTCCCAACTGGCCTATAATATGCCTTCAAAGTTGGAAGATATTTTTTGCATATTATAGCCACAAAGTGTGAGGCACATTGTTATACAATTCTGAATAAACAAACAAAAAAGAAAAAAAGAAAAACAACAACAAAACCACAATGCAAATACAAAAGAAGGTAGATTTCAACAATGGGAAGTTATTTTAATATAAATCAATTCAGCATACAAAAAAAAATTTCCCATGAAAGTCATTTATTAAAAATACAGAGCCCTCAAAAACAATGATGAATTATGCTGTCTAGAGGCTTTTCTAAACTAAATACGTGAGAAATAGTGCTCAGTAGAAACTCAAACCTAGTGACTGCCACCAGGCCTTCTTGCCCATACCTTCCATTATTTTGAATAACTGTCAATGATTATGTTTCCTACGCATGGTCAATTATATCTAAGCCAATAAACCACTGTATCATCTTATATTTAGTGCTATTATACTGAGTGATTAATAGCACAATCTTAGAGAACAGGCATTATTATCTCCAATTTATAATTAAAAGACAGAAACAAGGACAGAAATGTCAGCTAAGCTTTGCAGAACACATAGCTAGTTAAGTGGCACAGCCAGCATCAGAACATACTTTTTCTCTTTGGTTCTAAAATAGGAGACACGTTTTGCTAGGTTCAGTGTGAACCCTCAGACCTAATTGTATTTTGATTCTAAGAGAAACACAATAAACTTCTTACTTGTCAGGCAGCAATTCTGCAATGAAGTTTTCTACTGACACAGCTGTCTGTTTTTCATGGATCACTCCAGTTCTACGCAAGCTATCTATCCGTTCCTGGGCACCCTAAACAACAACAGCAGAGGTTAGAAACCATTTCAAATTATTTAATATTAAACATACTAATTTATGATTCTATAAGTAATACATGCATACACTTATACACAAACATACATACTCACGTAAATGTTCTAACAATATAAAAGTATACAGAGTAAAACATGACAAAGTACAACCATGATTCCTCAGGATTAACAGTTTGAGGTACACCTTTCAAATTATTTTCATATGTATTATTATGTTGGTTGCTATTGTAAAATAAGTTACTTTTATATTACATTTTCTATTTGGTTATTACTAATACAAGAAAACAATGCATTTTGTAATGTTGATCTGGCAAGAGGCCATCTTACTGCATAAAAATATTTTATCAGTCCTAGTAGTTTTTTAGTTGACTCTTAAATTTAGGTGGGCAATCATATCAATAATAAATGTTTTTCTCTTTGCTCTGATTCCCTTTAAATATACATGTACCAAAATGGCCAGTTATTTAAAATAAAAAACTGCAAGTGTATATATTATACCAAAGCTTATTCAATTTATTATAATTTATTCCATTTATGAAGCAAAACTGAGGGGCCGAGAACACTGTACAGATAACCCAAAATCATGAATTAAATATATATCTTATAATAGAAAACTAAAAGCTGGATTAGTAAGGACAAGGTTGCTGTTTATTACTTTTATCTGAATCATTTCATAAACAGTGATCATGAATGATATGATGAACATGTATTCAAGATAAAAAATCTTTCTATTTCTGAACAAAACTAGCCATGGATAATACACCTATTTTTATTAAGGACAGGAGAACTTAATAGAACATATGAGATTAAGTGGTCAATTATTTAAATGAAAATTAAGAAAGCTAGGACACTTCTAGAGAAAGCAATTTATTTGAGAGACAACTGATATAAAGGAGAGAAAGTGACAACTGTAACAAGAACGGGTAAGACAATTTAGGATACTAGCTTGCCAAGATGAAGGATGAATGATGGTGACAAACCACAACATCATCAAGACTCTACACTTTTGCTCACTCTTCTACTTCTAGTGCCTCGCACAGTGATTCAGTAAGAACTTACTACATGAAAAACGGAACAAAGGAAAAAATAAAGGCTTCTGAAGGCCTACGTGGTGAATGTTAAGAATAGAAATAGTGTAAATATGGCATCACCAAATCTAATAATACTGAATAAAGAGGCAGCTCTTGATTTTGAAGGAAATATAACAGATAAGAACTTAATTCTTTATACTGGATATTGTAAATTTGCCCAATTCACTCCTCCCAGGATGTAGCTATGGCTAAATTTTGATTTTAAAAAAGCTTAAATAAATGTTAATTCAGTAAAACTATTAGGAGATTAGTGGGATGTTTAGAGATTCATCCTTAAGCCTTTGCAGGTGATACATTAGCTATGCACTACCATAAAATAATTCCAAGATTTTATGTTTCCAGGGAACAGGGACTAAGTTTGTTCATTTTTTACTATCCTATAGCATAGGGCTTTATACTTACAAGATTCATGAAGTATTTAATTAAAATGAAGTAGTACCTGCAAGAGATAGGATAATGAGCTAGGCAGACAAGTTTAATTCTTTTTTGTTTATGGAATCCAGAAGAAAATGAAGAGGGGTTATATCTGGCCTCTCTTTTCCTCTAACCACCACATTAATTAAATGTGGCCTGTTTTGCAGTTACAAATATAAACACTTTAATATTAGTCCTACCAATGTTCTGAGAATGGAATTTTATTTTTTATCAATGTAGGAGATCAAGAATTAGGCAGATTAGAGGCTATATAGAAATAATCATTTCAGAACTGAAGTACAATACATAAAGGCCCTCAGAGCTTATACTGTATTCTAAGAGCTTATACTAAGCAACTTGGTTGAGATGAATAATTAGCACATTATATACCTTCATAAATGCTCACAAATATTATATTTGCTGAATATAAACTATATAAAATAGTGGTCATAACTACATAGCTGAATATAAGCTATGTAAAACAGTGGTCAACTGGCTTTTCAATAAAATTAATACTTGGCATAAGAGAAGTTTCAGAAGCTTCCTAACTTTAATTTTGGCTGAACTGATTTATTTCCTTAAATAATTTCATATATTTAAAAGACAACATAAGTTTAGTTCAGAAAAGCCATTCACTTCAAATAAAATCTGGTGGGGAAAAAAAAGGGCTAAAATGTTTTATTCTAAGATTCTACCTTATTTTCCTTCTCATTAGCTCCCTCTACTGTTCCTGAAAAAAATGAAAAGCTGACAAATTTACAAATCACTCTATATATTAGTTTCAATGAATTTTAGTTTTGAGCTTGTATTAAAAATTGTGGCAAAAGAACCCATATGTAGAAATTTGAGGGGCAAAACCCAATAGCAAAAATAAATTTGTCAAATACTAATAAAAATAACAAGATAAACTGAACTAACAATAATATCCAACAAATAAGGTTTTCCTTGAAGAAAAAAATCCCCATCAGCCTTTCAAGTTCAATACCAACTGATTTTAAATATCTTCTGTATAATGATATCTAATGTAACAAAATGAGGCCCATGTTTTAAAAACCATAATGAAAAAGTAGGCTCACTACACAGTTATATAAATTCATTTTCATTTGTACTGCTAAAATTTTATGAACTTTTCCCTTCTCTTCATAATTAATATAAACACCATCTTCTTATGTGTGTTACATATTTGCCCCCTTCCTCACATTCCCAATGACAAACTCATACTTTAGTACTTGGTCATCATGTTTCTCAATAACCGAAACCTCACCATCAACAGACTGTTGCTCTAACTGCCAGAGTCTTCACCATCTTTGCTCAAATTTTTACCTTGAAACCTAAAGCCATAAATTCTAATAGCCTAATATAACAATTTCAAATTCTAACCCCTCAGATTTAAATATCCTTTAAAATAGAGAATTCCTTTGCCATCCTTTTAAAAAAGTAATATCATTACCAGTTTCCATATGACATTTATATAATGTTTTACAATTTACAGAAAGCCCCTGCTTTAGTCTCTAATTTCACTGAAATGTACTCACCATTTTCTTTATCCAATAACCTATTTCTATCCTAGAATTTTCTTCAGGTTACCCTCTGAAACTAAATCTTGAAAAGTTTTCCTTCCCAGATCTATAAACTTTTTCCAACTTCCAAACACATTCATGAATTCTTGAAAGTCCACATCTAGGTATGTAACTTGTTCTAGTCTTTCAAATAAAAATCACCCATATAAATGCTTATGATTTATCTTATGTATAACTGGTTTATTGCACAATTATTGTTCTTACATATTTATTTTACCCACTTACTGTACTTGTTTTCAAGATTAGACTGATCTCAACCCCTACAGATATCAGTTAGCTTTGCTATATTTTATAAAGACCAAACAAACCCCTACCACCACAGGGGTGTGTGTGTGTATAAGAGAAAAGAGTTTCATATTCTATTTAAATAAAGTACTAAATATAACTAAAAAAGTACCTCAAAGTTATATAACACTATCTAGTAGAATTAAAAATAATCTAGTGTTGCTGGGTGCGGTAGTTCACGCCTGTAATCCCAGCGACTTGGGAGGCTGAGGTGGGAGGATTGCTTGAGACCAGGAATTCAAGACCAGCCTGGACAACACAGCAAGACCCCATCTCTTAAAAAAAATGGTAACAAGAAAAATTAGAGCCAGGCATGGTGGCATGTGACTGTAGTCCTAGCTATTCAGGAGACTGAGGCAGGAAGATCCCTTGAGCCCAGGAGTTCGAGGCTGTAGTGAGCTATGATTGCATCACTGCACTCTAGCCTGGGTAGCAGAGCAAGACCCCATCTCTTTTTTAAAAAAAAAAAAAAGAGAGACCTAGTGTTAACGTGGGTTTATGTTAGTGACTAATTATAACCAATGCAATAGGCTTTTCCCCCAATGCAATATTGTATGCCAATTACTTCATTCTAACGCTTTATGTGTATTAAACAAGTGAATACAGGCAAAGTGTTTATGTGCCTGGCTCAGAGGATGCTCTCAATAAATGTAAGCTATTATAAGCTCCTTTAAATAAAATAACAGAATGTCATATATGAGAATGTATTTCTGTTTAAATGTAAATACAGTTGATCTTCATTATTTGTGGATTCCATAATCATGAATTTGACTAGTTAATAAAATTTATTTGTAACCTCAAAATTAGACATGCACAGAGCTATGAGAAATTTGAGTTGCCTGATGCATACATCCCCAGCTGAGATCAAACAAGGGAGTGCTCTGCCTTCTTGTTCAGCGGGCCTAATGTGAACAAGTATCCTTTCTGAGATCTATTTAGTGCCACTTTTTTGCATTTTGTGTTCGTTCTCAATGATTTCACTGTTTGAAATGACCCCCAAGTGTAGTGCTGAAGTGCTGTCTAGTGTTCCTAAGCACAAGAAGACTGTGATGTGCCGTATGGAGAAAATACAAGTGTGTTAAATAAGCTTCATTCAAACATGAGTTATTGTGCTGTTTGGCTGTGACAGTTCAATACTAATGAATCAAAAATACGTGTGTGTGTAAAGATGTAATTAAACAGAAACAGATATAAAACAAAGTTATGTATTGATGGATTGGGAAAGTGTTGTGACCAGAGGCCCACAGAAACCTAACCTTGTATCTCCCCTGGGAGCAATGGTTCAGTTTTCACTAATTCAATGTCTGCAGAACATAACTACAGTGAAAAATAAGAACTGTCTGTCTTGCAAACAAGATTTCTTGATGGATTAGAAGCAGATAATGAGAGAAGTTAGGGGTGATTCCAAGGTTCCTTGCCTGAGAAAACAGAAGGATAGAACTGCTATAATTAAGATGGAGAAGACTGGGTCGGGGAGCAGGTTTGGAGGAAAGAAAAGCAGTTTAGTTCTAGACATATTAAGTTTGAGCTATTCAAGTAAAGTTGTCAAAAAGGCAACTTTTATACAAATCAGGAGTTTACAAGAAGTCTCAGGTGGAGACGTAAATTTGGAACTGTCAGCAGAGATGGTATTTAAAGCCATGGATGGTATGAGATTACCAAGGGAGTGAATGGACAAAGAGAAGGTGACCATTAGGAGGCTGGAGAGAAGAGGAGAAACCAGCAAAGGAAGCACAGAAGGAGCAAGCAATCAGTGAAGGAGGAAAAAGCAAAAGCGAGGAAACCTAGAAGTCAAGTGGAAAAAAGCATTAAAGAAGAGAATGACCAATGGTCTCAAAAGCCACTGATAAGTCAAATAAGATGAAGAGCGTTAGTGTTGACAACTCTTTGGAGTTTTGCTGAAAAAGGAAGCAAAATAAGGTAGTAGGTGATAGGGGAAGTAAGGTCAAAGAACTTGTTGGGGTTTCCTTTAGTTTATGTTTTTTTTTTAAGGTGGGAGAGACGTTTGTATGGCAATGAACTGTTCGTTTGTTCTTGCACGATTGTATGTTGGTAACAATACAGTAAGTGCAAAAAAGAAAGTATGAAAGAGGGAGGAATCCGTGGAACTTTAACATTTTAAGCATTATTAATGGTGATAATAAAAAGCTTATGGGATTCAAGAGTATTATAATTTCAGTAATTGATCTGAATGTTAACACTGGATTAAGATCTTTTAAGGCTACTGTCTTTTTGTGCTCTTTGAATGTTTTCTTCCCTCCCACAATAATCAAAACCTATCTTAGATTTCTTTAAATTAAAACTCCACTGTATCTTCATAATACTACAGACTACAGAGTTGTCTAACAGCAAAGCAGATCATTATTTCAGTATGTAAAAACCCTATTAGCTCCAGAGACTACATGACTATTATAAGAATTATGAACAAATTAACTGCCAGTTCCCATTCTGAAAAAAGTATTCTATTACTCACCTTTAATCCAGCCGCATAGCCCACTGGTTGTGGGGCAATATTGGACTGTCCAGCTTCCCCTATAACCACAGCTAAACCAAAGACCTCCTGGAAGGCATCTCGGACAGCAGCAACTTTTACTTCTTTATTTGAGGTCACTACAATATCCAATTCACCTCCAGATTCTATAAGACCAAAAGAAAATTTCAATTCCAAATTAAAATAATGAAATTCTCATAATTACTATCATACCAAGTGCTAACATTTTATTTATGTAATTATTATCAACCTCATAAAACTATGCAAGATATAGATAATTACCATTTTTAAATGGTTGAATAAACTGAGGCTGACAGCCTTGCCCAAGGTAACATAAACTTAGTTCTGTCAGACTCTGAAATCCTCTTTTTCACCACCATTTTGACACAACCAAACACATATTCACCCCCTAATCTAACAACATTTTATTCCAACAAGTGCTTAGCCCCAAACTACCAACTTTTCCTGAGTTTTAAAAATGCGAATTTAATGCATTATCTGAGGGAGTCTTATATGCAAGCAGAAGATGGAACATACTACTTCCAATGGTTCTGAGTATCATATCTGCCATGACAGCACATGTTTTTCTGTATTCTATGAAATGCTTTTCCAGAATATATTAGTACCTCTCCCTGAAAACAGTATTTTGCAGTCAAATAACTTTGGGAGCTGCTGCACATCATATTCCTTTCTTGGAAATCCACAATGCACATTAACATATCAAAGACTATGAGAAATCCAACGATTAAAAATCATGACTAACCTAGTACTTTCCATACTTAATCTGCTCATGAAATACTTTTTCAACATCTAATAATGGCTCCTAAAATGTTCCCTAGATATCAATTTGGGAAATGACAATATAGCAGATATGACAACAGCTTATCTACTATACCACTCCATTAATTTAGCCAAGTATCATTTTCTAATTGGTTCAAACTTTGGATAGACACATTTATTGCACTTTTAAAGTTACAAATCAAAATGGTTTTTCTGCTATTGGTTAATAGGGACAGACATTCATTATACACAAGCTTCTAACATCATGTGATGCCAGTGTCCAGTACTTCAGCTGTGGAGCAATCATAAAAACTAAATATCTGGCTTGTGAAGTATAAGTTACACATTTGGGATACTCTATTTACAGAAAATGAAAATGAAGACTCTCACTGATAATAATTTGTCAAAGAGGTTTATGGAAGTTATGTACTAAACAAGGACTACCATGAAATATGTTTTCTATCTAGAAAATAGTTTAAATGTGGGTGTCATCAAGTTTTTTATTGTATATCTCCATCATTAAAAAAAGAGCATATACCACAAATAAAGAGCATAAATCACAAATAGATATTTACTTATAAATTATATATGTACTACCATCCTAATACAATATGCGAGCATATATAAAAACTGATATAACATATATAAAACTTGAAATTTAAAAAGGTTAAGAGTAATACGAAATAAAAATATTTTTAAACGTTTTTAATTTTTCAATTTTATAAACCTGTGCACTATTATTTCTAGACAGAACAATTTGACCAAAATATGTTTCTTTATTTTTAGAAATCTTAACCTAACATTTTGTGACATAGTGAACTCAAAACCCTTGTTCTAAACACAGCGTATTTTAATACTTGGCTTTAATGGCTATCATTGATAAAAGAGATTTCTCATGAATGCTGTTTGTAACATAAAATATCTTACCACAGGAACAAGGCTATTTTTCCCTGTGAAATATCTTGGGGAACAAATGAAGTTATTTTCCAAATATTTGTTTTTCTATCATGGATCCCTTTTTCCTGATTGACATCTTTACTGGGAATTTCAGAAGCTACTAGAACCTAAAAGCAATGAATCATACAGAAGAGCAGAATATCCTTTTTTCTTATTTTCCTTCTCCACATGGGATGTATCTCTTGACCCTGGCTAAGTACTGTTCCATTAAACTTCAGCTCAAAAAGGTTTTTCAGTTTGTGAAAAGTAGTCCTGCCTTTAATGATAATAAAGGGAGAAGTAAAACAGAAACTTAAACTGTGTTAAAATCCATTTCTAAAAGTTCTTGTGCTTTCTTGATATATTGGAAATTGCTCATCAAGTGATTTCTAGAATATTTGTGTAAAAATACTGTAAGTTTTACTTTGAGTTTTGTCAGATTGCAATGGTGTTGCTTTTGCTGTAAGAAAGACGTTAGCTTTTTCACACTCAGTTTTATTATTTTTTAAAGCTAACTGATTAAGATTATGTTGTTATAAGTTATGATATTTGCTAATAATAGAAATACCATTCCTGTATCTTTCTTTTGTCCCCTTTGGTCTTATGCCTTTTTCTTGATGTCATGGAGACTATGGGCTTGAGAAACTAACCGCCTTGGGTTTGAGTCCTGCCTTTATCATTTACTAGCTTCATTACCTTGGGGAACTCATTGAGTCTGTTTCTTTGTAGAAAAATACCTGCCACGTCACAGAGCTTGCTGTAAGGACAAAATAACAGCTTTCACAGTGTGACGTAGTACATTAAAACAGCAAGAGCTCCAAAAACATTAATTCCTTTCCTTCCTTCATCAAATACTTACTTGGGAAGAAAAGCATATATATGATTAAGTATGTCAAACTTGATTATTATAAGTATATGAAATCAATATATATGATAGAGTCCAATTTCTGAATCCTTCAAACACAAATAACAATTCAGCTGATTTAATTCTTGAATCAATTTTCTAGTACAAGGAAAGCAAAGTCACTAAGTGTAAAAAAACTCAACATGGGTTCAGTCTAGCTCCATCCATCAAGCTATGTGATCTAAGATAATAACTTACATCTCTCTGAACCCAAGTTCCTTACCCAAAACTTGAGGAAAATACCCACCTTGCTGAGCTCTTGTAAGAATTAGTACATGGCAGAAGCATTCAATAAATGGCACTTAATCATTGCTATGTCTTGTCCTTCGATACTATTTACTAGACAGTAAACACCAACACAGTCAACACTCATGAAACCTATTGGCTTTTTATTGCTATCAAACATTTCTGTCCGGGTACCTGCTACACAATTCTGGCTTATAAATTATCTCCTACAGTGGTCCCCAACCTTTTTGGCACCAGGGACCAGTTTCATGGAAGACAATTTTTCCATGGATGGAGGTGGGGGTGGGGAGGCGGCGGAGCTCAGGCAGTGACGGGAGCAAGCGAGCAATGGGGAACAGCTGTAAATATATCCTAAGTTTCATGGAAGACACATTTTCCACGGAAGAGCAGGGGGAGATACAGTAGAGCTCTGCAGACTGGTCCCTAACAGTACACAGACCAGTACCAGTCCGCGGCCCAGGGGTTGGGGACCGCAATTCTATAGGATTACCAATAACTGGTCACTGATGCTGGTAAGTGATACTTTTTTACATATTGGATATGTACATATAAATAGCAGACAGTATCTCTATGTCAACCATCTGGAAGATTCTCAATGATGAGGGTTCAAAGGTAGTTAAAATAGCTTTCCCAACAAACCTAGTAATCAGATATTATTAATAACTAGGTTAACTCCCTCCAAAAATATTATTCCTGAGTTAAGCATAAACACATTTAGTGAAAACAGAAAACTGGACAAATGTCAAAACCAGGTATGAACAAAGAATCACTTCAAAGTTAATAGTGATAAAATAAAATTCATATAAAGCAATGTTAACCTATATTTAAAATTAAAATCAGTAAGTATAATAAATAATGCATAGTTTTTACTCCTCCAAAGTTCATAATAACTAAGAAAAAGATGAATTAATTACACCAAAATCTAAGTTTGACAATCAACTTAATGCAAGCATGTAACAGAAATTTCCACCGATAACAGATCAGTGGAAATGAACTGAGAATTACAATTAGTAGCTGGCATTGACACATACTTTAAAAAAATATGGTAGATACTGGTCTAACTCATGTACATACTGATATATGGAGCCATGCCAGGGTCCAGCGTTGTAATCATGCTTTCTACTGAATGTTTTGTCTTATCAAGCACAGATTTCACCATAGGATTCCCAGCTACACCCTGCATAAAACAAATTCATATATAAACACTTACTCTAAGCAAAGAACACCATGATCTTCATGATTGAGAAGGAAACTTTTTTAAAAAGATTCCAATGGATCCCAGACCACTACTTTTGTAAAATATAAGAAAAACAAGGTCAAGACAGTATCAAATTGCTATTAAGTTTCTAAATGATACCCTCAATTTCTCTTCCTATTCCATCACAGACCCATAGCAGTGTGTAAACCAGCAGCAGTCTACAGACCACATTTTGAGTAGCACTGGCCTGGAAAGTATGATATACTGTGTATAGACATGTGAGTGTATATGTATATATGTGTAGTTATTTCAGTTACAAATATATATTGTTTCATTTCTATTTATTTACTTATACAAAAGATCAGGCAAAACTTGTCTCTCAGAGTCTCAAAGACTATAATCAGATGTCTCCATAAGCCCATACTTTGTTCCCTAATAAATAAATAAAAACACACCTCACATCTGGGTGTTTACTTTAATATATAGCATTCTGCTATGTTCCACTAGGTTCTTCTTTTTCCTACTTTCTGTTTCTCAAATTGTTGATTCCCAAACTCTCCATTTTTAGCCAGATCTATTCCTCTGGATTCTTAGAACTGCACCATTAGACATAAGGAACCAAGTCTGAGTATTTTCTCCTTGTGTGATACTTCTCCCAGGGTAAAAGACACTCAAGGGAGCAGTGCCTCCTGAGATGGCAGTTCTCTAACAGGCTATGACTCTCCCTCTTCCAATCTACCATTAAACTGAGGTGATTCAGGAAAAGATGAGTTTGTAATTTTGAAATTTAAGACTGTCAACCAACCTTATGCTGAATATCACAAGAGTTATTACTATTTACAAGCCCTGTAGAGTTGAACTGGTTATTACAACTTGCAACAGACATACTGACACATGTTCTTAATAAAGGAAAGAAAAAGTTTCTATATAAAGCCCCTATACAAAGAAAACTTTAAAAAGTACAGAGGGATATAGAAAAGAAAGCTTAGAAAAATGCCATATTCCCGAAACATGAAGTTCAAATGCTATAAGCAATTAACTATCTACCAGTTTTAAAATGTTTAATATATAAAATAAAATTGCAAACAAACCCTCAGAAAAATATTGGGAGGAACTTGGCAGAATGATTTCAAAATTCGTTGAGAAAAATAAATGGGAAAGGCCAGCAAAGAAAAATTTTGAAGAAAAGAGAAATCAGCAAACTTTATGCTACCAAATACTGATATACCTTCTGAATGCAAAGACTTGAACTGCCCTTTCTATTTTACTCATCACTGAATGCCCCCCAACCCCACCTCAGCACAGAGCAGGCGTTCAATACATATTAGTATAATAAATGAACATAGAGTTATAATAATTAAAACAGTGTGCTACTATTGCAAGGACAGGCTGAGAGCAGTGGAACAGAATACAGAGCCCAGAAACGGACTTTACATACAATTTAGTTACTAAGATAAAGGGGACATACCAAACCACTGGGATATTAAGTAGCTGGAAAAAAATTAAGTTTGACCTCTACCTCATATATTATAGTAAAGTAAATATCAGCTAAATTAAACTGTTAAGTGTAAAAATGAAACAATAAAAGAACTATAAAAATCATAGAAAAACATTTATCATATATTGTGGTGGGAAAAAATCTTTTTTAGCATTAAAAAAAAATTACAAAGAAAAAGAGATTGACAGAAATGACTCCCAGGCCAGGTGTGGTGGCGCATGCCTCTAATACTAGCACTCGGGGAGGCCAAGGCAGGAGGATTGCTTGAGGAGTTTGAGACCAGCCTGAGCCAGAGTGAGACTTCATCTCTACAAAAAATAGAAAAAATTAGCTGGGCGTAGTGGCAGCTACTCGGGAGGCTGAGGCAGGAGAATCGCGTGAGCCGAGGAGTTTGAGGCTGCAGTGAGCTGTGATGATGCCACTGCACTCTAGCTGGGGCAACAGAGCGAGACTATCAAAAAAAAAAAAAAAGAAAAAAAAAAAGAAATGACTCCTGAAAATTTTTAAGAAGTTTTGTGTCAAAAAGCATAATAAAATTAAAATGCAAACTAAAAATGGAGAAAACTGCACTATATGATAGTATATAGTAAGATATGCTTATTATATTAAACACTCTTATGAATTCATTAAAAGAAGAAAATCATCCCAATTTAAAACTAGGCAAGGAACATAAACAGAGATTCACAAAAGAAAAATACAAGTGGCTGAAAATCACATGAAAAAATGTTCAAATTCATAAGCAAAGAAAAGCATATTAAAATGAGATAGTATACTTTTCCTATCAAATCAGAAAATATTGTATTTCAAATTAATAACCTGCTAGCAAGTGAAAAATGCTGTGACAGTATATTCTGATATCATTTCCCTGGAGAGCAATATGTATCAATAATTTTTAAAAGGTTCACTCTAATGTTCTCAGGAATTAATCCTGATGAAAGAGAGATGCCCATAAAGGTTTACATATAAGAGTGCTCATCTTAGTTTTACTGATAAGAATTACAATTAGAAGGGATCTATTGTACAACATGGTGATTATAGCTAATAACAAGGTCTTATACTCTAGAAAACTGCTAATAGATTTTAAGTTTTATCACCGCAAAAAATAAGTGAGCATATGTTAATTAGCTCAATTTAGCCATCCTAGAATGTACACATATTTCAAAACATCGTGTTGTACATGACAAATATATACAATTTTTATTGTCAATTAAAACAAAGTAATTAATTTCTTTAAAAAAAAACTACAATTAGAAAATGCCAATAGCAGATTAGTGAAATAAAACATGGGAAATAAACGTAATAGCATGTATGGCAAAACAGCCATATAAAAAGCCAAAATACACTTCTGAAGAATATTTTATGCTGGGAAGATGTTCATGATAAATGCTAAGTAAAGACAAACAGAAAATACAAAATAGTATCCCCATATCACAACCCCAATTTGATTTTTTTTAAAAGAATAGATACATCTACAAATGTATGCATAGCCAAAAGATTGAGAGCAACTACAGAAAACTGGTAATAAAACATAAGAACGGTTTTTATTTTCCCCTTATGCCATTTTTTATTTTCAAAATTTTCTCTAGTAAACATCTATTAGTTTTATAGTTAGAAAATTAAACATAACTTTTCAAGTAAATACTCCTTACCTTAATAAAACCCCAGATTCCACCAGCAGATGCTTCATCCTGACCTCTACTAATTCGAGGATCTTCTTGCTCCTCTGGGAAAGTAATGGCTGATGTGGTTCCAGTTCCCTGTGCCAGAGATGTCAAACTGGCTTGCTGAGTAATAGGAGTGGGTAAAATACCTAGTCAATGGCAAAAATTTTAATATGTATAATTTAATCCATACACTTTTTCCTATAAAAAGAAGATACAACCTATGAAGTGAGTAGCTCAAACAGCTTTGATAATGTAACTATATGCTCAGGTATTTCAAGATTGAGTTATAAACTCAAAGAATAACCCAAACCTTTATAAAATGAAAATTAAACAATTCCAAAAGAGAAATTTATTTCCCTTTACATAGGGTTACACCAATTATCCTGAAAATGGACAAAAAACATGTATCAAAAAGTTTTTCAGGTTTGTCCTATTTAGCACTTCAGTGTGGACAGTTCCAGTCTCTTTAATCCATAAAAATAAATGAACACCTAAGCCCCTCACATAAAAGTATAACAATTACTACACATATTCCATATACTTCATTCTAATTCAAAAAGAAAATTCACATATATGTAGACATGGGTATTAATACTGTGCCCTGCAATATATTTTACTTGTAAAGGTAGATAAGCAAAGTTGGATAACAAAAATCACGAGAAAGTTGCTTTTCCCCAAAATGAGAAACAACAGGTAGAAGATAAACAACAAGAATGAAGTTTTGATAACTGGTTTGCAACAACCATTCCAGAGAAGCAAAAAAGTAGATGCAACTGACCTAGAAAAGGAAATGACCCAGTATCACCAACTTTTGGCACACATGAGCTTTTATTTGGATCTGAATTTTCCCCTGGCTAAAAAAAAAGACTACTCCCTGGACCAGTCAGTCTTGATAATTTTTTAAGTAAAGCTTTAAAAAATTTTCAGACTTTACCTTGACATTTCTCTATAAATGCACAAATTAGAGGGCAAAATCTTGGAATTTTTTCTGACACCCCATATACTAATCATATACTAAGTCATAGGTCATATAAAAATCATATACTGTTATACTGGCTTCATTTTAATCATTTAAATGGCAAAAACATGAGAATAGGTAACTCTGGAAATCAAAGAAGTGAGTTAAGAGTAGAACATTAGTGCAGAGAAACTGGAACCCGCACACATTGCTGTTAAGAGGGTAAAATGGTACACCTGCTCTGGAAAACAGTTTGGCAAAGAGTTACCCTGTAAGTCAGCAATTCCATGCCTAGGTATATACCCAAGAGAAATGGAAGTATGTCCATACAAAAACTTGTACACAAATGTTCATAGCAGCATTATCTAAATAGCCAAAAAGGGGAAACAACCCAACATCAACTGATGAATTGAATAAACAAAATACGGTATATCCATTATTGGAATATTATCAGCCATGAAAAGGAATGAAGTACTAAAAAACACACATGGATGAACCTTGAAAATATTATTCTAAGTGAAAGATGCCAGCCACAAAAGACCACATATTTTATATCTCAATAAAGCTATTATTTTTAAAAAGAATAAAATATTAACTATAGCCATGTATTTCAAAGTATTAACAAAAGAGAATTACCCGTTCCTGAAGGTGCAGAAAACGATGGCATCAGAGGCGTCTGGGGAGCTCTTCCTGCATGTCCCCTTGTAATGTCATAATTTGAACCAACAGCAAATCCTGATATAGGAGGACCCGGAGGGGGAGCAGATAAAAGAGCACTTGGGGCAGAAGTTGAAGGTGGGAAGTGGGATAAAGGAGGAGTACTAAAGGCAGCAGCAGTTGATGGAGAAACAGGAGGTGGTACAGAAGTAACAAGTGGGGGAACAGAAGGAACTGGTGCAGGAGGCATAGAAGGTAATGGTCCCGAAGGCCTCACAGGAGGAAGGGGTGGCTGAGGAGGAGAATATGCATGTGGCGGCAACGACTCCACAGAGGATACATTTGGAGAAGAAAAAGAACTGGTTGCAGCTAGAAAAAAGTTGAGGGAACAAATACACAAAATTAGAAACGTTTTTTATTTAGTTTTCAAAATTTCTCATTACTTTCTTCTTACAAAATGTTTAAATTTAACAGAGCATATTCCAAGAATTATTTTAAACTGTGTAATTTTAAAAGTACAACAAATACAAATGAATGCAAATGACTTTCAAATCCCATGAGTAAAAGAAACAGACATATGAAATTAACTTATGGCATTGTTCATCTTTGTTCTTTGGTTTGTTTTGGTATGTTTTTAATAAAATAAAGCCATTTTTCATCCCCGGTTTGAGCATAAAATCCTACACACTGAAGACTCAAAAAGTTAATCACCACAAAGAACATTAGACAAAGCTAACACATGCTTTTTAGGATATTTTTGTTATCACATGGAAAGATGGTTTATTGTCATTATGAATATAAAGAACAAAAGTCTACCTAAAGCAAAACATGGATGTTTTCTTCCTTTAAATAAAAAAGACTATTTCTTTCTATTCTTTAAATACAAAAGGCTATTTCTCTTTATCCTGAAAAAGATTAGAGAAGTTTAAATATATGCATTCCTTTTTTAACTGAGTCTGAGAAAAGAGAACAGCATCCTCAAAACACACTAGATATTAGGCAACTGCATGCACCTAATGGAAGTGGGGTAGAAGACATAGCAGCAGCAGCCAGTCCTGCAGGATTTGGTGGAGGAGTCCCAGGTGGTGTGGTCTCTATTCCACTCTCTTCCATCATTTTTCTTCAATTATGGTATACTGTAGAAATATAAAAATGTAATAAATATTACACAGTTACCAGAAGTGTATTTTTAAAGCTTGCATAGTTAGAGAAAAATTAAAGAATAATCAAGAGAAGTTTGCCTTTACTATTTATAATGCAACTTATTTCCAGATGAAGGATTTGTCAAAATTCCTAAGAAAAGTCTATGAGAATATTTAATATCAAACAATCTGACATTTCCATGTAATATTTTATATCAGGAAGTAATTTTTTGTTAACCATATAACTAATGATCTAATATATTTCAAATAGTAAATTACTCATTTAATTTCTGCCACATAAATGCACATTAGTTATGTCTAGATTTCATTCATTACTACATTTAAAATAAAAATATTTAATGTATTTTTTGAAACTCTTCCTCTTCCCTCATAAAGCATTTTTGTCAGCTACTCCTGTTAACATTAAAAAAAAATTAAAATGTGCTTGACTTGATAAATGCATTAATTCTCAATTTTCCTAGTTCATATTTTAAAGCATGAGTTTACCTCATGCTCTTTAACCTTTAAAGTTAAAGAGGTAACAGTTAAATTACCTCTTAAGCTTTAGCAAAGTTAACTATAGTAAAAATGTCACTAGACATCAGGGTCCTAACAGATGATAATGGATTATAAAATATGAGAAAACTTCCTCAAAAATTACGAATTTTCAAGTCCATCTCAAGTATAAAACTAACTTCTAAATATGCCAAATTTGTTTCCGAGGATTTTACTCATTTAACAATCATTCAATGAAGGTCAACTGCCTGCCAAACACCATACCGGTACCTCTGGAAATACAATGGTTAGCAAAAACAAACAGGATACCAATAATCTAGTACAGGAAACAACCAAATAATAATACCAATATACAGTGAATCGTAGCTTCAAGTATGTGCTCTGAGGGTAGGAACACAATTTTGTTTGACAGGAATATCATTTTGACTTGGATGGAGGTTGATTAGGAAAGGGTTCCCCAAAGAAGTCATAGATAAACTGAGATCTGCAGGATAAGAACTTAATTAGGCAAGGAAAAGGGGGAAAGGAAGGCAGATTCCAGAAAAAGTGAATATATAGCAGGTATAAAGGTCCTGTAAGCTGGAAGGAACAAGACACATTCAAGAAAACCCCTGCGGCAAGGAACAGAAAAGATGAATGAGGACAGGAGAGACAGGCAGAAGCATAGAAGGTGTTGAGTCTTTTAAGCCAGGTTAAGGAACTGGGCTTTTTAAGAACAGAAATCATTGTAGAGCACGGTCCCCAATCTTTTTGGCACCAGGGACCAGTTTCAGGGAAGACGATTTTTCTACAGCCCAGGGGTGGGGAGGTACAGAGCTCAGGCGGTGACGGGCCACTGGTACCAGGCCGCGGCCTGGGGGGTTAGGGACCACAGGGGGACAGAAATATTATTTTGTCCAATCATATTTCTACACGACTGTCCATACTTTGTTGAACCTAAGCATAAAAATAGACAATTTCCCCTGTATCTTTGGCTCCTGAACATAGACGTTAAATAAACTCATATGCCTTATCTTCTATTAATCAATCTGCTTCATGTCAGTGACTTTCAGTGAACCTTAGGGGGCCAAGAGCCTTGGTCCCTGCACTACAAATGCCGTAACTGTCTACAGATGTCATAATACTCTAACGACTCTCCCACTGATGACTTCAGCAGTGACCTCCTTCCTGAGTGCCAGGGCCAAATGTCCATGGGCCAACTTGTAGAGCATTCAAGCAGGAAGTAGCATGTTTGTCTTTTAACTTTTTTGAAGAAATTTTAGATTCACAAGAAGATGCAAAAATAGTAGAGTTCTTGAGCACCTCAAACCTAGCTTCTCTCAATAATAGCAGCTTACGTAACTACAGTACAATGATCAAACCCATGAAATTGACATTGGTACAATACCATTAACTATGAACCTTATGTGAACTTCACCCCGTTTTTTGCATGCACTTGTGTGTATAGTTCTATGAGGTTTCATCATATGCAGACTCCTATTACCACCACCACAACTAAGATACAGAACTATTCCATCACTCCAAAGAAACTCCCTCATGCTACTCCTTTGTCACACCCTCCCACCAACCATAAGCCCTGGCAATCACTGATCTTTTCTCTATCATTTTTTCATTCCATGAATGCTACAGAAATAGAATCATACAGCAGTAACCTTTTCAAATTGGCTTTTTTTACTTAACATAATGCTCTTGAGATTTATCCAAGTTGTTGCATGTATCAATAGTTGGTTCTTTTTTATTGCTGAAATAGTATTCCATTGTATAGCAATACCACAGTTTACCCATTTACATGTTGAAGAACATATAGCCTGATTCTAGTTATTAACAATTTATATTTATTTTTTGAAAAGATTAATTTGACCAAAGTATACAGACAGGGCCATTAGACAGACAGAACAGATGCAGAAGATATACAAGTACTTTGAATAGGAGGTGATAACAACCTAGCCTCGTGATTCATGTAAGGCAGAGGGGCTGATTATGCCCCCCAGGGGTCACTTGGCAATGTCTGGAGATACTTTTGGTTGTCACACTAAAGGGGTACTACTGGCATCTACTAGGTAGAGGCTAGGGACACTGCTAAAAATCCTTCAACGCACGCTCTACACACAAGAATTAACTGACCCCAAATGTCAATAGTGCCAAGGCTGACAAACTCTGACCTATATTAAGGTGATGGCAGTGGAGATAGAGAAGAGTAGATAGATTCAAGAAATGTTTAGGTGGTAAAACTCAGTGACTGACTGGATATGGAGGTAGGGAAGGGGAGAGGCACAACTGGATAGATGGTGGTGCCATGCGCTAAGATAGGGAACATGCAAGAGGTCAAGGTGTTTGATGTTTTCTTTTTTGAGGGGGTGGGGGAGGAGATCATAAAGTGTTTAGTCTTTGACATGCTAAGTTTAAGCTCCTTGAAACATCTAAGTACAGACACTAACTTGGTCTGGAGCTTAGAAACCACATAAATGTGGGTGCCATCAGTGTATTGGTAGTCTCTAAAGTCATGTTCTGAGATGAGATTATCTAAGAAGAGAATACCAAGGGAAAAGAGAACATGACTTAATCCCTGCTTTAGTCAGGTAGAAGACAAGCTCACAGAGGATGAGAGACAAGCAGAAAGATACTAAGAAAACTGGGAGACTGTGGTGTCCAAAAGCCAAAGAGTGCTTCAAGGTATGAATGGGCAACCATATTAAACGCTGCAGAGAAGCCAAACAGGGCACTATCTGAAAAGTTTAATGGATTTGCTGAACTGGAGATGAACTCAGTGAGAGTAGGTTCTATGGAAGGAGTGGGGACAGAAGTTTGAATTGGACTGAAGAGGAGGTGAGACTAATATGCACAACACTTTCAAAAAGGTTGGCTGTGAATGTAGAGGAAAAATCTACAGCACTAAGTAGAGGACAGAGCTCCAGGGAGGGTAAGTCCTTTCATTCAGTACCTATACATCAAAGGTAGATAACCTGAGACAGAAATGCTCCTCCAAGGATTCTATCACTCCCCACCAAAGCTACCACTCTTCTTCATCTTATTTTTTGTGGGTCATCATTCATCTTCCTACTACTTCCTAATCCTTACAATGCTGAGTAGAAATCATATTTAAAGAGAATCCCTAACATTAACAAATGTGTTGGCAAAGGAACTTGTACAATGAATACAAAGCCATACATGGAATAAACGATCAATTTCTCTCAGTTTTTAAAAGCTTTACTATTTAAGAATTGGTATAATGTCATTTCAGTGAATGGAAGTGCTAAGAAAAAAAAAGAATTAGTGTAATGACAATATTGGAGTAAATTCTGCATGCATAAACAAAAAACCTTCCACTAAAAAAACCTATCATGATAAAACATCATTGTAGCATCAGAGTTGGCAAAGGTTTTAGGGCTCAAGTATTAGCACAAAAAGTAATATTAAATGTATTAAAATTTTTTAAAAAGTGATGGAAATGGCTTGGAAAATTGAGTCCTTAGTCTCTGGCCAGGCCCTGCTCCTCTAATTTACTTGTGCCTTGGTTTTCCTGTTTTTGTTTTTAAAGTAGATAGCTATTTACAAGAACATAAGAAAAGATGGAATAATGGAGTTTTTATAAACTTTAAAGCATTAAAAGTAATCACTATTGTTCATGTACTGGTGCCACAAGATTGCCTCTACTACCAGACAGTGAGCGCTAGCTAGAGCATTGTCTGAGTTTTGTTTCTGCATTCTCAGCTCTGATCCCAAAATAAAATTCCATAAATGTTCACTAAATTAAACAGGAGCTACACAGGCTAAAGACTGGAATGCCAAAATGTGTCACGATCGCATAAATATGTGTTGTCTCTCAAAGTAACTACTTTGAATGAAAAAAACTCTATTGGATATAAATTCTGCCAATCCAGGAAATGAGCTATCCTGCATATTTGCCTGAAGCAGGCCCCAAGACCGAACAAAGAGACAAGAGAGTGCAAAAGCCCTCTGGAGCAGCGCTAAGTACCGACCCGAGGACCTTGGGGAAAATAAGCTTCCTCCATGGTCCGTCCCGCTTTGGTGACTCTCGAGTCTCCAGAGCCTCAAGAGCCTCCCCCCTGGCTCTGCCACGTCTCCAGGCCAGACTGGGCCGGGCTAAGGTCCGCAGGCGTTTGCCATCCGTCTCTCTCCGGAGGCCATGGAACTGCAAGTGGGGCTAGATGGTTGGGGGCTCTAGCCTCGGTCCCCGGACCGGAGCAAAGTGTCGGGGTGAAACCTCAGACCCGCACCCACCTTGCAATCCCCTGGGGGTACTGCTCGCCTTGCGATGCGCACGCCTGCCTGCTGCACCCCGCATGCTCCCACAGCCCGCGCCCGGACCGCGCGACCAGGGGGCTCGAAAACCACCCCTGCACCCTGCGGCGCCGGCCGGCCCGCCCACCCTCCAGGACTGCGCCCCTTGGGGTCCCGCTTTGCCGCCGGCATGCCGTGCCACCACCCTCATGCACCCGCGTCGCTGCCAGGCTGACACTCACCTGGGGTACCGGGAGAGTGCCTACGCGGTAGCTGAAAAGCGGGGGACAGGGAGGTCGGGGCGTAGAACTACCGTAGGCTCGGAGAAGACAAGGAAGATGCAGCCAAGCACTCACCTCCGCGCGTCCCCGCCCCCAAGATGGCTACCGGCGGCGCATGCCCCAGCGGCTGCCACGTCGCCGCGCCCCGCCCCGCGCCGCGCCCCGCCCCGCCTCGCGCATCGCACCGCCCCCGCATCGCCAGGCCCCGCCCCGCGCTTCGCCCCGCCCCCTCATCGCCCCGCCCCGCCCACTCGCTGGGAAGCGGGCCAGGACGCTGGAACGTGAGAAACCCGAGGTATTTCGGTCCAAAGATCATCCCGACCGCCTAGACTTGGCTCTGTCCATACCCTCTAGAAGCACTCTCCAATAGGGCCTCCTTTCCACTCTGCAGCCCTCACACGCGAGAATGGCACCCTTATTACTAGGTGTAGCTCACTTATTCTATGCCACAGCCGCCACGGGATGGAGATGAGTCAGCCACGGTCGTCTAGTCCAGTCCCCAACTCCAGGGAGGACCTCCCTCCAGATACAGGAGGCTTATCCTATGTATTTTCAAAGATTTGCATATAACAGCGGTTGCACCAGGACAGAGGGACTGGGGGCAGGGGATGAAGAGAGAAGGGTAGCGGTTATTGTACCGATTTTTTTCCCCAGGTACATGTATTACACATTTTTTTTAATTGAAAAACTGCAGACAAATTATCAACTTTTTTATCGTTATATGCTGCACCTAAAGCAGTACTAGAAACAGTGGGTGTTCAATAATGTACATTAAGTAAGTCAAAGAATGGAGTGCAATGGAGGAAAATAAGGAATTTGAAATCAGAGGTCCTGACTTGGGTCTGGGACTACCCTAATGTCAGCTGTGCAGCATACCCTTGTACAGGTCGCTTAGTCTCCAAAAGTCTCCCTATTTCCATCTGTAAAATGGGAATAATATTATCCACCACCCCTAACTCAGGCAGGTGACAGAGTCAAATAAAATAGGGCATATGCTTTTAAACTGCTTAGTATTAAAACACATAAAAAATTGTTTTTGTTCTCAAATTTCCATCAGGGACCCATTCATATTTCTTGAACATTAAATATTTCTTGAACTTGACAGTTGTAAACATTATAAAATACCTCACTGAAAAGTTAATACTATTTAACAATACCTGATTTCAGATCTACAACTGAAAGAAAGCAACTACAATGGGTTGTTTCCTTTGGTGGTGACTCTTATCCTATCCACTGAGAATGTGTGTAGGTGGCCAATCAGGTTATTCTCCAGAAAGAGCTGTTTGGGATGGTGCTGAAAATAGATACCATCTTCATCTTCTTTGGCCAACACCCTTAATAGCTATAAAGTATGTTGGTTTCTTCATTCAGCAAACATTTATTAGTGACTGCAATGCACTGCGCATTGGCACTGGAAATGCAGACATGAACAAGACAGACAAGGTCTTGACATTTAGAGAGCTATCTTTCTAGTAGGAGAGAGAGGCTATGAACAGGAAAATAAACAAAGTAAGTACTGTAAGGAAAATTAATAGAGTGATGTGATATAGAAAGTAATTGGAGTAGGCCACTTCAGGTAGGATGAACAGGCAAGGCTTCTTTGAAGAGGTGTGAGGTCAGCAGAGATCTGTAAGGAAGAGGCCTGTGGTTATCTGGACAGAAGGATGAACATGCAGGACTCCAGGAGGGAGTCAGCTTGGCACGTGTGCAGAAAAGCAAGGAAGCAGGGACTGTGAGAGTGGTAAGAAGTGAGGACAGAGAGAGAGCAGGGGCCAGATCTAGCCAGTCTTGTAGGCCATGATAAAGCCTTTGGGTTACATTCTGAGAGAAATGGGAAGCTTGCGGAGGGTTTTGAGCAGAGAATGGACAAGATTTGACTTCAATTTTAAATCACACTCGGATTGCTGTGTGACTGCAGGGCATGCAAGGACTAACGAAGGATGACCGGTAATGAGATGATGGTAGCTTAGTGTCGCTAATGGGGGTGGAGGTGGCACATAGGCTGGATGTATTTGGATGACTGAGTCTGTCATAATTTACTAATGGATTGGACATGGAAGACTGCCTTAACGAGTTACGACAACTAGTCAGCTAAAAACAACAGAAATTTGTTTTTTCACAGCTCTGAAGGCTAGGAGTCTAAAATCAAGGTGTCAGCAGGGCCTCTCCAATAGCTCTAGGGGAGATCCTTCCTTGCTTCTTCCAACTTCTGGTGGCTGCAGGTGTTCTTTGGCTTGTGCCAGCATCACTCCAATCTCTGCCTCTGTCTTCGCATGGCCTTCTACCCCATGTCTCTGTGTCTCAGATCTCCCTCTGCCCTCCTGTTATAAGCATACCTATCATTGCATTTAGAGCCCACCCTAAATCCGGAATGATCTCATCTCAGAGTACTTGAGGCTCTTGCAAAGGCCCTATCTCCAAATAAGGTCACATTTACAAGTTCCAGGTAGGCATATCTTTTGGGTGACCACCATTCAACCTATTACATGGACAAAGAGAAACAGGAATGAATGAGCTAAGCAAGATTACAAGAGGGGCTTTGAAGCTGTAAACTTTGAATTGCATTTACTATGTTTTATGTTTTACTTACCACTTTTCATTTGAACTTCCAAAGAATTTTGTGTGGCACATACTATTATTATTCCAGTATTAGAATATGGAAACTAGGGCTTTGAGAATTCTGTGTAGAGCTGGAATTGGAACCCAGAAGTCTTAGGCTGTTCCCCAACTGCTTGCCTCCTTTTTGGGTAGTAAGGTAAGAAGATGAGTTCTTAGGTGGCAGACAATGAGGGGAGTCAATAGAAAACTGTAATATAACCTAATGGCAGATCAAAGAACGGCTTAGTTTAGTTTTCTTTTAAGTCATTGCTAACAACTCATCACGTTTTTCCTTACAGGAAGTCTCTAATACATAGTAGAGTTAATTTGTGAGCTATAATGAGTGATACACCTCTATCATGGAATTTTACTTTTCTTGCTCAAAAACATAAGCAAACAAAACTATTTTCCACTTGAGGCGTTTTTCTAGTTCAAATCAAGTTTATTAGGTCTATTCTTAAATATTCTTGTTTGTAATATTCACATGAATATTCAAACATATATCTCCAGGTGGATAGGAGATGAGGCTGAGACCAGGCATCTGCAGCATAACCAGGAGTAGAGGCAGAGCTGATTCTGGTTTGAGAGATGATGGGCTCTGCTGCGAGAACAGGCTGGGAATTATACCACCAAGAAAAACACTTCAGCAGATGCACCAAACGTACTGAAGACGTAGCAATCAGGGGCCCATGCCCATGCCCAACCAAGCAAAGAGGATAAGTGAGTTCCCTTGGCAACTAGGAAGGAGGAGAAGAGTTGTCTTGGACTCAACTAAATAAAAGTCTTTTGGGTTTAAAACATGTATTGTCAGATGAATATTTAGGCAATTTGAAACTCAATAAGAGCTAACACTGTGAGTTAGACACTGCTCCAGGTATATCACACATATTAAGCCATTTAATCTTCAAGTAAAAAACTATAAGGTAGGTATTAATATGAGTATTTGTCCCACTTTATAGGTGAAGAAATGGAGAAACTGTGTTTGTTTGCTTTCAACTAAAGAAAATTTATGGACTATATATAAATAAAGAGAATTCTAGACTATACATAGGGTGACTTTACCTCTCAGCATAATTGTTAAAAATACCCACCTCTTATTCTCAAAAGTATTTCCATTTAGACAATAGATCTTATGGTTATCCTACTTACAAAGATATTAAGAAGTTATTCTGTTTGGCCAAGTATGGAAGCTTATGCCTGTAATCCCAGCACTATGGGAGGCCAAGGCAGGAGGATCACGTGAGGCCAGAAGTTTGAGACCAGCCTCAGCAATATAGCAAGATCCTGTCTCTACAAAAAATTAGCCAGGAATGGTGGCACATGCCTGTAGTCCTAGCTACACAGGAGGCTGAGGCAGAAGGGTCACTTGAGCCCAGGAGTTCGAGGTTACAGTGAGCTATGATCGCACCACTGCACTCCAGCCTGGGCAAGAGTGAGACCCTGTCTCTAAAAAAAAAAAAAAAAAAAAAAAAATTACTCTTTTACTGTTTTTGCACAGGTAGGTTATAGTGTAAAAAATTTAATACTTGCCCTTTGGCCCCACACAAATAATCGTCATTACTTGAGTCAATTTTAATTTTCTTTAAAGAAGAACTAACTTATCTTACTAAAATATATATTAATAAAAACATTCTACTTCTCGTTGCCCAGGTGGTAAATCTTAAAAACTCCACCTACCCTTGCTTTCTAGACAATTCTCCTTTTTCTGCATCGTGCACCATATTCCCTAGGTACCACCTGCAAGGATCTGCCCTACCCAAGCCTGAAACCATGTGCCTTTGCTCCTATTAATCCCTTTATTTGAAATGAATTTTCCATTTCCACATTCTGCTAATAGGCATTCCTCATTTTTCGAGGACCAGCTCTAAGTTTTCTTCTACTATAAAACTTTTTCAAGCCAGGCACCGTGGCGTGCACCTATAATCCCAGATACTAAGAAGCTGAGGCAGGAGGATCACTAGAGCCCAGGAATTGGAGACCGGCCTGGGCAACAAAGTGAGACCTCGTCTCAAAAAAACCCCAAAAACACCTTTTCACATTGTATTATTGTTGGTTGTACATGCTTATATTCTCTATTCATTTATGAGCTACTTATTGGTAATAACTTTGTGTTTAGGAACCCACTATGTTCAAACTCTTACATAAGTGAGTATGCTATGAAAATTTTTTTTTCTTATTAAGAGACAGGGTCTCACTCTGCTGCTAACACCTGAGCCCTGACATCATTCTCTCTCACTTGGAAATCTTTCCTAGCTTTGTAAGAGCCTACCTCCTTCCACTCCTGCCTCTCCACGGTGCTTTTCCACAGGGCTTTACCAAGGTCTACAAGGCCCATGTGACCCAACCCCTGGGCCCTCTGTGCCCTCACATCCCACTGCCCTCTCCCCACTCACTCTGTTCCATGCTGCTGGCCTTGTGCTGTTTCTCAGACCCAACCCACACACAGCTCAGGCCCTTTGCATCTGCTCCCTCTTGCTGAATAGTCACTTGCTTCCTCATGTCATTCGAGTCCCAGAGAGGCCTTCCCTGAACACCCTGCTTCATTTTTCTTCGTAACACTGAGCACTTCCTGACATTACAATATAAATCTATTTGTTTACTGTCCATCTCCCATAAATATAAGCTTCATGAGGTCAAGGCAACGTTTTCTATTTTGTTCATCACTGTATCCCCAATGTTAGTCCCAAATACTTAGTAGGAACTCAACCAATGTTTGTTAAATGAATAAATAAATAAATGAATGTACTGAGGATCATAAAGTTTTGTCAGTGTACTGCAGTTGCTGGTGCTGCAGAGCACTCTTATCATTCTTTTCCAGAAAGCTCATAATTTCAATTCCATTATATCAAAACTATTATTGCAGAGGTAATTTAGTTGTTCATTTCCTTTATATGCATAAAATTCATTTTACTTAGTGTGAGTCAATTACGCTTGGCCTCAGAAATGTGATCTGAGATGACAGTTAAGATTCCTTACATAATTTACATGCATAGGCATGTGGCATCGTCTGTGGCTTAACTTTCTAGATGTTATAATTCCCTCAAATATTTCAAAATATTCACACAACCAACGTTTATTGAGTAGAGCACTATGCTAGGATCCACAGACCAGAAGTAACAGGAAGTAATTCTTTCCCTGAAGGAGATTACAGACAATAGAAAAGATATGTACGCAAAGCACGAACATGCACGAATAAAAAGTGCCAAGTGCTGTAACAGAAGGACACACAAAATGATGGGAGAGAACACAAACTGTGTGACATAACTACACAGTGTTGTGTGAAAAACACCTTACCTTTTTAATACAGCTTTTGGGAGAAAAGTAATTGCAGCTGGCAGTCAGGAAACACATCTGTGGTGGTTTTGTTATTCCGTATATTTGTTCATGCACTATTATTTATCGAAAAAAAGGCCATTTCTTTTCAAGACTCTCCCTTCCCTTGGGCTCATGATGCCCACTCATCTGTTCTCCAACTTCCCATTGACTACTACTTTTATTTTACAAAATGTATGATTTTCTTTTAGGTCCTCTTGCCTTCATATTTGAGGAATACTTGTTTCACATGGATATCTTGCACTGGAATCATTTAACAAGGGCTGGCTTTTTCGTGTTTTATTCCTACCGTCCCCAGACACACATTTGTGAGAGGCAGCATCAGGGTTCACATCACATTCCCCCTGTTGAGAAAGGCAGGAACCAGCACACAGGCAGCAAATCTTCAGCCTCAAGAGTCACGATGTATCACTTGCCACAGCTCCGCTGCCTCCACCTTTCTCTGCTCCCTCACCCCAATACATCAGACGGAAAGGGTTCAGAATCTGGGCACAAGGCTTTTAAAGACAGCCAATCTCCATTGTGCGTTGCCTACTTAAAGGCAAGAGAAAGAATCTACTCTTAGAGCTTTAACAGAAACCCTCAATTCTACATCTCCCTCTCTAATCTTTCTCTAGAACTTCAGTTCCACTTTCTAACTACCTAGAAAGCTCACTGTCTTCTCAAATGCAATCAGCTGAAAGATAAATTCATCACCTTATCCATGAAACTATTTTCAGACTTTGCCCTTTTCAATTTTATTAATACCATCATTATTATGAAATAATCAGAAGTAATACTTGACAGCTCTCCCTCCTCCACCAATGGTATTCATCAAAACCCCAAACCTGTTAAAGCTTTCTGTTCCCTCCTGCATCAGTGGCTTCACCATCCCCACTGCTCTGGTGCTGGGGTAAGCCCTATCCCTGAACTCCTGACACACTCTGATTTCTGTATACCACCACCAGCCTCATCACATGATCCTTACTTGAAAACTTTGATTTCTCCCCCTGGACCACAGGATAAAGTCCAAACCCGTTAGCCTAGATTTGAGATTGTACGAACATGGTCCCATTCAACTTTCAACATGCAAGTCTCACCATCCCTTTACAAAATCTTCCTAAGATTATTTACTTGCCTTTATCATTTCCAATTCCTCACAACTTTGTTTATATGAGGCTAATTCTCTGCAATAACCCCCTCTCCTCCTTAACCTCTCTAAAGCCTTTTTTTACTGCCACCGTCCTTAGTTAATATGCTGCTTTTACCAGGAAGTTGTAACCAGCCATTGGATCAGAACTTACCAGATACCACCTTGAATTATGATATATATGGCAACTGTGTATACTTATCTTTCTTCCCTACAGAAAGTATAAATTCCATGATAGCCAGACCCTGTCTAGCCCTTAAATTCCTTTATAACCATCATGGTGCTTTGTACGTAGTATTAAATAAATATATGTTTATTGTAAATGACTGCCAGAGCTGGTACATGTCCCAAATTTGTTTCTTACTGAGTGATCTTAGGGCAAGTTATTTAACTTTAAGCCTGTGTTTTGAGATTAAAAAGTTCCAATAATCCATATTCGAGAAAGGAAAATACAGAGTGATCTTTGGCCAGAGCCCTGACCTATGAATAAATAACTGCTAGAACCAGTTATAACCCTGCCTCAATGAATCAATGACAACTCACTTTATCCATGCTTTTAGAAACCAGCCAGTAAGTGACAACTTTATGCTTCAGCGACAACATCACTCCAGCAGCCAGCAGCTTTGCTGGTGTGCAGGCTGGGCAGTTGCATGTGGCCCTGCTCTCAGAAGAGCCCCCACTTGGTTAATGCTCTGCTGTCACCATCTTGAAATTCTTAATTTTGATCAAGGAACTCCACATTTTCATTTTGTACTGGGTCCCATGAATTATGTAGCTGATCCTGCAAACCTTCTGAAAGTCAGCTATCCCTGAATTCCACACTTCCTAGAACTCCATATAAGTCAGCTGTTTGCTTTTTTCCAAGACTGGATCCTACAAGCACAACTTTCCCTTGCTTAGCAAGCATAAATTCAGCTGTTTATTTCAGATGCTAAACATTTTTTAAAGTTTGATTTGGCATTTTTATAGGCAATATATGGACATAGTACAGAATTCAAAGGAAGAGAAAAGTTCCTTTGACATTACAAGTTTCTCTCGCAAGCCTGTTCTCTAACCTCATAGCTCCCTCCTTAGAGACAGCCCTGCTCTGAATCTCAGAAGCACATTTTTTTCTTGTGTTTTTTACACAACTGGAAACACATTATATATATTGTATATATTATATGTATATTATACCTTTGTATTTGGGGTGTGGGTGTGTGTGTACGTGTATATATGAAATACCTTGTGTTTATACACACATACATATATACTGGAGTTCATCTCCCATCACTATTTTAGAGCTATTTCATTTATGAAGAGCTGCATATTCTTCCATTGAATAGATTAGATTACCATTTTTTTTAACTTGTATCAATTCCTGAACATTTAGTTCATTCCGATCTTTTGCTAATACTAGCAATGCTATATTGATTCTACTTAGCTACATGTCATTTTACACACGTGCAAACGTATCTGTAGAATAAGTTCTCAAAAACAAAGTTGGTTGATCAGATGGTATGTGCCTTTGGAATTGTGAGAGATATTGCCAAATTGCTGTTCACTGGAGATGTACTAGTTTATACTCTCACCAGTGAAGTGCCTGCTTTCCTACTTCTTCTCCAACTGCAGTTTGTTATCAAATATTTGAATCTTTGCTGATTTACAGGTGGAAAAGTTATCTCTTTGTATTTATCTTTAGTGAGATTGAGTATTTTATGTGTTTAAGGGTTATTTGCATTTCCTTTCCTGGTGATCTCATCTTATATTACTGATTTTTAAAAATTAGTTTATAGGAGACCTTTACACAGTAAAAAAATTAGAACTATATATGTGATGCATGTTATAAATATTTTGCCATCTTTGTAATTTGAATTTTGACTTTGTAGGATTGTGTGGGTCGCCGTTTAGAAATTTTTTATTTTTCTGGAGTCAGATTTACTAGACCTTTACAGTCAGTTCATCTATATTAAAATAAAACTCAGATGACATTTTAATGGGAATCCTATTAAATAAATAGATTGCATTTGAGAGAGTTGACATCTTTATAAACTAAACCTTCTTATTGAAGACTCTTTTATGTGTTCTGATAGCATTTAATTTTTTAAAACATAGATCTTAAATATTTTTTGTAAGATTTTCTTATGTATTCTATCTTTTTTCTTTCTTGATAGAGTCTTTTCTTCGATTGCATTTTCTGATTACTGCTTGTATATAGGAAGGTTATTTATTTCATCATATTAATTTTATAACTAGTTATCTTATTGAACTGGCTTGTTTCTGATAACCAATGAATTGATTTGCTTTTATTTACTCGTCCTTTACAATATTTACATTTCTTATTTATTTCTAACATTGAATTTTTAAAAATTGACTAAAGTTTTGTTTGTATCCTAAAATATAGTCCGTTAACGCCAATATTTTATGAGTGTGTGAAAAGAATGTGAAGTTACAGAATATAATTGCATGCAAAGCAATTAGACCTACCTTATTGCTTATATTATATATGTATTCCATTTACAAACTTATTTTTTTGTTTACTTACTATATCATGAACTGAGATATGGGAATTAAAATCTCCTGTACCTAATTTGTTTCTATTTCCCCTTGTGTTTCCTATAATTTTTGCTTTAAGTACGTCAAATCGAGATTATTTGATTCTACACATTTATAATGATGAGATCATTGAAGTAGATTGTACGCTTTATCATTTTCTTCACATTTACCTGATAGGCCTTTGTTCATCCTTGAATTTTTCATTTTTATGAGTTATTTTATTTTAGGTATGTCTCTTTAATTTGAAAATATAACAATATTTTGCTTTATGATTCAATTTGAACCTTTTTTTCCCGATAAGGAGTTAATCAACTTACCTTTATTTATATGACATATATGCTTACTTTTTATCTGACATATTTCATATTATTATATATTTTTGATATATTTCTTATTAATTTTTTATATTATTAAAAATTCATATTAATTAATTTTTTATTTTTTCTTCTTGTATAATCTTTCATTATATCATCTATAATGTTTTGTATATATGTGTATCATCTGGCAATTTGGAGAGTTCATGTTTTTGTTCTAATGGTTATCTTTATAACTACTACTTTATGTAGTATATTTGACTCTCTATATAGCATCTATTGACTCCCTACTATGAGGAAAGGTGAAACAAGTATACACTCAGAGCCTTTCCTGACTGCTACAGTCCCACTTTAGTTGATTATATAATTTGGTGTTATCTACCTTTATATTTTTATTAATAAATCAAACACCTGTGTTCCTTGATTTACAGGCTTAATATGATTCCCAAGACCCTTTATAGACTTCCAGTCTGTATCTCCAACCGTAGCTTCTTACACTTCTAATTTTGAGAGGCAAAATTAGAGTCTAGGACAAGCCAGAAACTGTCATTGCAACAGAAAATCTGAGCAGGGCAAATGCAAAAATCAGTGGCTCTGGACAAATCTGGGATCTATCTTTTCAGAAATTTGTGCAAAGAGGAGCAAGGAGGTATTATAGGAAGAAATGATTTTCAATTAAGTTTGGAGGAGCAAAATAAAATGGACTTTGCTTTTGAGAATATTCATGGAAATGAAATACTTCATGGGGTTTGTGAAGTTGGAACCTATGAAGGGGAGTCAGTGAAGCAAAGTTTGTGTTATAAATGTGGGATTTCTGCTGCTAGTATCTAATGAAGTCAGATACAACAATTAGCTTCTTGTTATAAAACTAAATATAGTACTTGTGGATTAAGAGGTAATATGGGCCTTTTTCTTCATTTATGAATATCAGAACCCTTCTGCCTGAATATGGGCAAGGTAAAACCCCATAAAACTAGGAACATTTCTGAGAAAAAACAGTAGACAAGAGTGGTGTCCTCTACTGGAAGGTTTATAGACTTAAAATAAATAAGGTGTTAGAACTGATTACCCTCCCACTGCAGAAAGCAATAGTGCTTGTGGGAAGGAAAAGACAAATTCCTTGAAAATTTAATCACCAACACTGGTTTTTGGCTAGAAAAGCAAATCAGGGAGCCAAAGATGTGAGAAGACAAAACTAAAAGATTAGGAGTCATTATTCTGGTTTTCAGATCTGAAAAGATTTTGACAACTGTTGGCAGTACTCCTGCCAGATACTCCAATGGCCTGATTTTATCATCAGATCTTATTCCTCCTTAAAGAAGAAACTTTAAACGTCAGTAAGAAGTCCTACTTGTACAAAATTGTGAACTTCGCATTTTGCATTTACAAAAGTCTAAGCAGATACTAGATATTTTTCCCAAAAATCCTTCTCTCTGATGTTTTGAATTTTAAAGGGATACCAGGGATATGAATTTGTCCAGAATGCTTAACATAATACCTTGGCTATAGTAAGCACTTAGTCAACATTTTTAAAAGTTAAAACAAACAAATTTAAAAAATGAAATCTTGCATCTATGTTATCTTTGGAAGAACAATCACCAAATCAAAACTTCAATGGCACTATAGTGTTGTTATGATTATCAGATTCAAATTTTACAAAACACTAGGCAATGTAAATTTAATTTCAACAGTAGAAAAGAGGAAAAATAATTTTCAAAAGAGAAAAATTACTGGTTGTTTCATGAGACTGTATGTGCAGGATCAATCCCTGTATGCTTGTTTTGTTGAGGGTGAGGTAGGCTTGAAGGTTAGTAGGAAATTAACAAACTGGGATTGGGCTGGCCTGGATACTTTGTGATGAAGCCATGGCATAGGCTTGCTAGGAACCCCAGGAGTGAAGTGTCACCACTGCTGAAGCTACAGTCTTCTAAATTGTTAGTGCCTGAAGTATTACTCCCTCCACTTTGCTTATTTTTTTAAAAAAAAACACCTGTAAGAAATATAACTGACACACCATACAATTTATCCATTTAATGTGTACAACTCAATGGCTTTAGTATATTTGCAGAGTTGTGCATCCATCACCATAATCAATTTTAGAACATTTTCATTACCCCTAAAAGGAATCCCTATGCTCTTTAGTCATCACCCGCTTATGCCCCTATCTGACCCCACCACCACCAGTCCTAGGCAACCATTAATCTACTTTTGTCTCTATAGATTTGTCTATCCTATCTGCCTATTTTAAATGAATAGAATCATACAATATAGGGTCCTTTATGGTTAACTTCTTTCACTTCATATGTTTTCAAGGTTTATTTATGTATCTGTACTTTATTCATTTTTATTGCTGAAAAATATTGCATTGTATGGATTGTGCACATTTTATTCACCCATTCATCAGTTGATGGACATTTGGGTTGTTTCCACTTTTTGGCTATTATGAATAATGCTGTCATGACCATTCGTGTACAAGTTTTTGTGTGGACATGTGTTTTCATTTCTCTTGTGTATGTACCTAGGAGTGGGATTGTTAGATTATAGAGTAACTCAATGTCTAACCTTTTGAGCAACTGCCAGACCATTTTTGTAAGTGGCTATACTGTTTTACTTTCCCACCAGCAGTATGAGAGTTCCAATTACTCCACATCCTCGCCAACACTTGTTATTATCTGTTTATAATATTCCCTCATGACCCCTTTTATTTCTGTAAGGTAACACCCCTTCTTTCATTTCTGATTTTAATAAATTATGTCTCCTCTTCTTTTCTTGGTCAGTTTAGCTAAAAGTTTGTTAATTTTGTCTATCCTTTCAAAGAACCAACTTCTGGTTTTGATTTTCTTCATTGTTTTTCTAGTCTCTATCTCATTAATTTCTGCTCTACTGCTTATTATTTTCTTCCTCGCTTGCTTTGTATTTGGTTTGCTCTTCTTTTCTAATGTCTTGAGGTGACACATTAAGTTGTTGATTTGAGATTTTTCTTCTTTCTTAATATAGGCATTTACAGCTGTAAGTTTTCCTCTAAGTACTGCTTTTGCTATATCCTGTTAAGTTTTATTATGCTGCATCTTCATTTTTATTCATCTAAGATTATTTTCTAATTTCTCTTGTGATTTCTTTTTTGACCCCTTTGCTTATCTTTTTTTTGAAGACTGTCCGAACTATCCAATTTGATAACCACCAGCCACATGTGACTACTTAAATTTAAGTTAATTAAAATATAATAAAATTTTAAAAAATTGTTCCTTAGACATACTAGCCACATTTCAAGTGATAATTAGCCACATTTGGTGAATGCCTGCCATATTGGACAGTGGACGAAAACATTTCCATCATTTTACAACATTCTGTTGGGCAGCACTACATAGCATGCTCAGAAGGGAAAGAATTCAAGACAAAGTGTCAGCTCACAGTATACCTTGCTCATTTTTAAATGCCACTTAGTTTATAAATGTCAATCCCATTCAATGCCTCATTTGCTTAATATATTCTAAGTCTTACTCATAATCGTTATCTTCACAGGGATGCTTTTTATGCTATGCAGTGCCAAAGGTTAATCCTCTTGTTAGATCATCTAATGCATCTTCAACTACTTTCGTTTCTGTGACTGTTCCTGGCAATTTCCTGCCCCATCTCGTCCTACGTTATTTAGTGACTATCAAGTACTAATGTCCATAAAGAAAGGGAAAATGAGAAGATTTAATAAATGCCAAATGCCTAGTGTATACTCTCTCTCTCTCGAGCTTCTCACATGTTAGCTTGCTGAAACTTAAAATAATTCTAGGAGGTAAAGTTATTTTTATTTTCTGATCTAAAATGTAAGGGCTACAGCCTACACAAATTATAAATGGAAGAACCAGGATTTGAACCTTTGTTAGACTCCAACCCCCTCCCTCCCATCTCTCTCTCTCTCTCTGTCTTAATTAATAGACTTTATTTTTTAGAGCAGTTTTAGGTTAACAGAAAAATTGAGCAGAAAGTACAGAGTTCCTATATATCATCCATAACCACAGTTTCCCATATTATTAATATCTTGCATTAGTGTGGTAAATTTGTTATAACTGATGAACTAATATTCATGCATTACTATTAACTAAAGTCCATAGTTTACATTGTTTCATTCTTTGTGCTGTATAGTTCTATGGGTTTTTACAAATGTATGATTCACGTATCCACCATTATAGTATCATACAGAAGAGTTTCATTGCCCCCAAATTCCCCTGTACTTTATCTATTATTTCTTCCCTCCCTCACCCCAAACCTCTGCCAACCACTGATCTTTTTATTGTTTCCACAGTTTTGCCTTCTCCAGAATGTCATGTGGTTGGAATTACACACTATGTAGCCTTTTCAGACTGTTTTCTTTTATTTAGTAACATGCATTTCAGGTTCCTCCATGTCTTTTTATAACTCAGTGGCTCATTTCATCACTGGAAAATAGTCTAATTTATGGATGTACCACAGCTGGCTTATCCATTTACCATTGAAAGATGTCTTGGTTGCTTCCAAGTTTTGGCAATTATGAATAAAACTGCTATAAACATTCATTTACAGGTTTTTGTGTGGACATATGTTTTCAACTGATTTGGGCAAATACGATGGAGCATGATTGCTGGATTGTAAGTTAAGAGCATGTTTGGCTCTGTAAGAAACTACCAAACGGTCTTCCAAAGTGGCTATGCCATTTTGCATTCCCACCGGCCATGAATGATGGCTCCTGTTGATTCACACCCTCCCAGCATTTGGTGGTGTCACTGTTGTGGATTTTAACCATTCTACAGGTGTGTAGCAATATCTCATTATTGTTTTAATTTGCAATTCTCTAACAATATATGATGTTGAGCATCTTTTCATATGTTTATTTGTCATCTATATGTTTTCACTGGTAATGTGTTCAGATATTTTGCCCATTTTTAACTGGGTTGTTTATTTTCTCATTGCTGAATCTTTAGAGTTAAATTTTTAAGAGGTAGATTGTGTCTTTCAAGGAACTGGTCCATTTCATCTAGGTTATCAAATTTGTGGGCATAGAATTGTTCCTAATAGTCCTTTATTGTTCTTTTAATGTCCATGTCGGTAATCATGGCCCTTCTTTCACTTCTGATATTAATAATTTTTACCTTTTCTATTTTATTCTTAGTTAGCCTGGCTAGAGGATTATCATCCATTGATCTTTTCAAAGAATCAGCTTTTGATTTCATTGATTTTCTCTACTGATTTCCAATTTTAAATTCCATTGATTTATGCTCTGATTTTTATTATTTCTTATCTTCTGCTTACTTTGGATTTAATTTGCTCTTATTTTTCTCCTTTCCTAAGGTGGAAGCTTAGATTATTGATTTTAGATCTTTCTTCTTTTGTAATATATGCATTCAATGCTATAAATTTCCCTTTGAGCACTTCTTTTGCTGGATTCCCCAAATTTTGATGAGTTGTATTCTTATTTTTATTTAGTCCAAAATATTTTTAATGTCCCTTGGGACTTCTTTGACCCTTGCATTATTTAGAAGTGTATTGTTTAATCTCAAGCACTTCAGGATTTTGTAGGTATCTTTCTGTTATTAATTCCTAGTTTAATCCCATTGTGGTCTACGAGTACACTTTTTATGATTTCTATTCTTTTAAATTTGTTAGGGTGCATTTTTATGGCCCAGAATGTAGTCTATCTTGGAAGACGTTCCATGTGAGCTTGAGAAAAATCTGTATTCTGCTGTTGTTGAAGTATTCTATAAATGTCAATTAGATTGAATTGACTGATGGAGGTGTTCAGTTCAGCTATGTCCTTAATGATTTTCTGCTTGCTGGATCTGCCAATTACTGATAGAGGGATGTTGAAGTCTCTAATTATAATAGCAGATTCATTTATTTCTCCTTGCAGTTCTGTCAGTTTTTGGCTCATGCATTTCCATGTTGCATTGGTTAGGTGCATACAAATTAAGGATTATTATGTCTTCTTGGACATATGACCCCTTTATCATTAAGTAATATCCCCCTTTATACCTGATAATCTTTCTTGCTCTGAAGCCTGCTTTGTATGACTTTAATATAGCTACTCCAGCTTTCTTCTGATTAGAGTTAGCATGGCATATCTTTCTCCATCCCTTTACTTTTAATCTATCTGTGCCTTTATTTATAAGGTAGGTTTCTTATAGACAACATATAGTTAGGCCTTGTTTTTTATCCACTGTGATATTCTGTCTTTTAAGTGGTATATTTAGACAATGATGTATAATGTGATTTTAATATAGTTGAACTAAAATCTGCCATAATAGTTACTTTTGTCATTTATTGCCTTTGTTCTTTGTTTCTTTTTTGTCTTCCACTCTTTGCCTGTCTTCTGTGATTTTAGATGAACATTTTATATGATTCCATTTTCTCTCCTGTCTTAGCATATAAATTATACTTTTATTTTTAAATTTTTTTAGTGGCTGCCCTACAGTTAGCAATTTACATTACAACCAATCCATGTGCACTTTCAAATAACACTATACCAATTCACAGTAATGCAAAGTCTCAATTTTTTCCTCCCATCCCTTATAACATTTCTGGTATTCATTTCATCTATCCACAAGCTATAATGACTGAATACATCGTTCCTATTATTCTTTTGAACAAACTGCTATTTATTAGACCGATTAAGAAAAATATTTTATTTTGCTTTCACTATGTCTTCTCTGATGCTCTTCCTTCCTTCGTATAAATCAGAGTCACTGACCTAGATCATTTTCCTTCTTTCTGAAGAACTTTTAAAAATATTTCATGCTAGGCAGGTCTACTGGATACAAATTCCCCAATTTTTGTTTGTTGAGAAAGTCTTTCTTTCTCCTTCGCTTTTTTTTCTTTTTTTTTTTGAGACAGAGTATTGCTCTGTTGCCCTGGGTAGAATGCAGTGGCATCATCATAGCTCACTGGGGCCTCAAACTCCTGGGCTTAAGGAGATCCTCCTGCCTCAGCCTCCCGAGTAGCTGGGCCTACAGGTGTATACCACTGAGCCTGGCTAATTTTTCTATTTTTAGTAGAGACGGGGTCTCGATTTTGCTCAGGCTGGTCTCGAACTCCTGACCTCAGGTGATCCTCCCGCCTCGGCCTCCCAAAGTGCTAGGATTACAGGCGTGAGCCACCGCACCCAGCCTCTCTTTCACTTTTGAAAGATAATTTTACAGGGTACAGAATTCTACATTGGTGGTGTTTTTGTTTCAACACTTTAATTATTTTGCACTACTCTTCTTGCTTGCATGGTTTCTAGAGAAAAGCCTGATATAATTCTAATCTTTGCTCCTCTATAGGTAAGGTGGGGTGTTTGGGTTTTTTCCCCCCTCTGGCTTCTTTTAAGATTTTCTCTTTATCTTTGATTTTCTGTGGTTTGAATATGATATGCCTAAGTGTAGATTTTTGGGGGGATATTTATCTTGCTTTGTGTTCTCTGAGCTCCCTGGATCTGTGGTTTGGCATTTCTCATTAATTTGGGGGAAATTTTTAGTCATTACTGCTCCAAATGCTGCTTCTGTTCCTTTCTCTTTCTTCTCCGTCTGATATTCCTATTACGTGTATGTATACCTTTGGTAATTGTCCCACAATCCTTGGATATTGTGTTCTGTTTTTATTCATTGTTTTTTCTCTTTACTTTTCAGTTTGGGAAGTTTTTATTGATATATCTTTAATCCCACTGATTCTTTCCTCAGCTATGTCCAGTCTACTGGACATTGATGAAAGGCATTCCTCCTATTATAGGACATTTGATTTCTAGCACTTCCCTTTGGTCCTTTCTTAGAGTTTTCATCTCTCTGCTTACACCACCCATCAGTTCTTGCATGCTGTCCCCTTTTTCCCTTTAGCATAGTGATCAGAGTTCTTTTAAATTCCCAGTCAGATCATTCCCAAGTCTCTGCCACGTGACAGTCTGGTTCTGAGGCTTGCTCTGTCTCTTCAGACTGTGTTTTTCACCTTGGGTCATGCCTTGTAATTTTTTGGTTTAAAGCTAAATGTGAAGTACTGGGTAAAAGAGCTGAGGCAAGCAGGTTGCATTGAGATACAAGAATGGGTCTGTATGATGTCAGTTCTTCTATGTGTGTTGAGACTTGTATTATGTCTCTTTTAGAGGTTCAAATTGTGGGTACAAACAGGAGTGTGTTTGTGTGTGTGTAACAAGATTTTAACTGTGACTTTTTTTGTTGTCTCAATGTTTCAGTGTGAGATTTATGTTATATGCCTAGGAGTTTGTGTTCACTGTTTGCAGTAGTTGTAGGTGTCAGAGGCAAAGTTTCTTCTGATATCCTTGCTTGTGTCTCCTCTGTTGTCTTCAAGTTTCCCTGGAGACTTCTTAAATAAGGTCTGAGATTTGCAGTTCTTTCAGTTGTAACCGCTGTTGTTATACAGGAGCCCAGTTGATGAGGAGGTAGAGTATGAAGTAAGGAGAATTATTCCACAGTCCTAAAATTTCATCTCAGTCTTTTAGTGTCCCCTGGACTGTGACACAGTCATAAGTTTGTTGTATTTCCTCAAGCACAAAATGACAGATTAAACTAAACCGTATCAAGAATCTCATCCAGTGCTATCTAAATTCTAGGATTGCAATAATTTAATCTCAGTTTGGAAATATCTTTGCGTCATTTTTGTAAACATCCACTAGGGGGATAATGTGTCTCTCATCAGTAATGGAGGTAGAAAGGATAGGACATTTCCACAGCAACATTTAGGTACACTCAGTTTTTCAGCACCTGAATGCTCCACTTAAGGGGAGGTAGCAACCTGATCACTTCCAAGAATTTTTAGACATCTTTGTTGGAGATTTATTTCTTGATTGAAGTTGTCTTGTTGTTTCTGGGAATTTTACCTTTGCGCCATTAGAGGGAGCTCAAAGCTTAACTTTTTTTTTTTTCTTTCTGCGCTTTCAGCATTTGCTTGCCATTGCTGGCTCTTTATTCTTAAAACCCTCTATTTTCCTAGATTTTCTTTAAGGTCAATTGAAATGCAGGAAATTTCCCCTCATGTATCTACCTGATTAAAGAGAATAAATTTATTTTAAGGAATTACTCATTTTAATAATATGAAAATATTATATCAGTATCACAGCATTTAGACAATAGTTTGCTTGTTTTCATTTTAACCATGCAAAGAATAAGAAATTACTTCAGAGATCCTCAAAAATGAAAATGAAAAAAATGAATTGGTTTTCTAAAAAGGCATGAAGAGTATACATGATTTCATACAACAAAATCTATAAGCAACATCTTACTGGCATTTAGTAAAAGTTAAAATCTTTGTACAGGTAAAAATTTTCCTAGCATAAACACTTATATTCCATTTTAAATTAAGGTGCACAAGTTTTGATACATAGGGTTTTCTGTAATTTTGCTCTAATTATTTTCTAGTTTCCATTATCTTTTTGATGTATGACGTATGACTTACTTAAAATTGTTTTAAACTTTCCAATTATATGAGGATTTTATCTTTTTATTGATTGATTCTAATTTTGTTGCATTGAGATACCAGAATGGGTCTGTATGATGTCAGCTCTTTTATGTGTGTTGAGACTTGTATTATGTCTCTTTTAGAGGTTCAAATTGTGGGTACAAACAGGAGTGTGTTTGTGTGTGTGTAACAAGATTTTAACTGTGACTTTTTTTGTTGTCTCGATGTTTCGGCAGAAGTCTCACAGCTTGTCAATGTGCGTCTTTGCTGGGAGTTCTAAGATAATGTGAGACTGGTTTTATAAAACAAATCATCACTCATTTCCGTGCTGTACAAGATCAGGCCAGGAAATTGGTTATGGAATGATAAAAAAAAAGTCAGAAAAGAAGTACAGTATTTCCTTAAAGAGAAAGTTGAAGAGTCATGGTATTTCTCTTCTTCATCCAGACGTGCTAATGCTAACCTCATTTTAATCAAAGTAAGGAGCACATCTCTACAGAACCAACCAGAGAGCTAGACAGATTCTCCCTAGAATTTGGTGACACAGTATTTGGTACCTGGCTCATGAATGAATATACTCTAAAGGTGAGAGCCTGGCTAAAGTAGTCTGCCTAGAAATGGACTGCACTTTAAGAGTCTGTTAAGGCAAAAGTGGATGCATAGTTCTCTCAAGATTTTATGGATACTCGGGAAGGAGAAACCTCCCAGGAGCATTACTTAGGAGGATAGGTGACCACGACAGAAGGGTAAACTGCTAGAAGACAGCAGCTAAGCTGGGGATTTGTAAGATGTATTCATAAGCAATAATGAGGGGTCTCTAAAAATTTTTCACAGAAGTGCCTCTTAAAAGAAAGAGCCAGACTTTTGGTGTGGAATACAAAGCAAAGCTTCATACCAGATTGTAACCCCGGGAGCCTTGAAAAATTGTTCCCCTCCCCTCAATCCCCCTTTTATACCCTTCCTTCTCTCCCCATTGGCCAAAAACACATCCAGGAAGTGAAGAAGGGAGTGTACCAAGGAAGTGGAACAAGCCAATCGCATCCTGCTTCCTCATTGTAAGCTGTTGAACCCATGTAAGCTGAGCTGGAGAAGGAGAATCATCTAAAATTAGATGAGAATGTAGAGTTTTTTTATGTTGGGCTGGACTTGAGTTTTATTACCTGAAGGTGACTAGAAGAACTGTAAAACTTTCAAGATTTCATTCAGGAGCAAAGTCATTAGAAGTTGAGAGATTAGCTGGCTTCTCCTTGCACTTCACGACAACCAGCTTGACAGTTCAATATACCATATACAAAGATACAAATAGGAATATCTATACCTTTATCCATATCTATACCTATCTCTATATTACAGCCACACACACACACACACATTAGCCTAAGATTGTTAATTATATTTTTAAAATGTGTTATACTTTTTCCTGACTTTTGACATTTTCTACTTTTTCTTGAAATTCGTTAAATTTTTCTTTGTGTAGTTTGAGGCTACATCCTTAGACTCACATGGATTCAGAATTATGGCTTCCAGGTAAATTGTTAATTATAGCCACATGAAAGAACTCAGTTGTCCCTAATAAATCTCTTGCTTTACGGTCTGTTTTGTTTGACACTATATAATGACAGCAACTTTCTTTTGGTTAGTGTATGCTTAGTATTTATTTTTCTGTCTTTGAAATTTCTATCTTTCTGCATCATCATGCTTTAAGCATGTCTTTTAAACAGCACAGAACTGGATTTTGTTACTTTGTATAATACGAGACTCTTTGTCTTTTATCTGGAAAGTTTAATTCATTTTATTATTATTATTATTAATATTTTAGATTTATTTCTATGATCTTATTTTGTGCTTTTATTTTAATGGTTTTTTTCTATGTGTCTTTCTCCCTCCTTTCTTGTCTGTAATTGTATTAATCTAACTTTCTATATTTCCTTTTTCCCCTTCACTAACTCTCCCCACACACTGATTTTTTTCTATATTTTGTACGTAGACTCAAATGAAAAACTTCATTTTCTTAAAGTCATGCAAAAATTTTTAAAAGTCAAAGCTCTCATGTTTAGGCTTAAGATGAAAAGGAGCAAGCCTAGCCTTCCTATTCTTAAATCCCACTCCCTGGAAGCAATCTCTTTGAACAATTTCAGCTCTTTGTTGTAATAATTATCTTCATTATCTCTAAATGGCATTTATGCTGCTTTTAAAATTTTTCATTTTAAACACTGTCTATTGACTTACTACTATGGCTATTGTCCTGGGAATTTCTCTTTACCGTTACCCTGGTATTTCTGTATTGGATCTCCTGATTCCCAGACTTCTTGTTTCTTAGTTCACCAGCTTGTTTTGAGGGAATACATTCTTTTGTAGATTACTAAAAAGGGATGCCTGGGAGATAAGTTCTTCTCAGAACTTGCATATCTGGAAACATATTTATCCTACTTTCACACTTGATTATTTAGTTAGGTACAAAGATATGAAATTCTAAATTGAAAATCATTATCCCTTAGAATCTTAAAGGCATTTTTCCATTGCTTTATACCTTCCAACATTTCTTTTGACAAGTGCAATGTCATTCTCTACCTGATTCTGTGAGTTTTCCTGGCAACTTCCAAGTTTATCTCTTAGTCACTCGTGTTCTGATATTTCACAGTGATGTGCTTTGGTAAGAGCCATTTTTGTTTTTGTTTTGCATTGATCATGTTGTGCACTCAGTGGAGCATCTCCAGTGTGGAGTTTTATATCCTTTGATCCTCAAAATTTTTTGCATAGTGCATTTGATACTTTCCTTTCCTGGGTTTTCTGTTCTCTCTTTCTGAAGCTCCTGTTATTTGAATTTTTGAACTCCTAAATGGGCCTTCTAAATTTATTTATTCTTTCTTTCCTCTTGCCTATCTGTTAGTTTTTTGCTCTACTTTCTGGAATATTTTTTAAACTTTGTATTCCAATTCTTCTATTAAAATGTTTTTTCTGCAATCATGTTTTTCATTTCCAAAAGCTCTTTTATATTCTCCAATTTTCAGAGAAAATGTGTTCATATTATATATTCTTGTTCTTATTTCAATAATGTAATAACTTTTATCTTTTGTAGAATATTAATCATAACTCTATTGGAATTATTTGCTCCATCTTCCAAGTTCCTTTTTTCTGTTTATTTAATTATTCTATTGTTCTATTTCATGGCAGAGGCTTTCCTTTGACGTCTAGTGACCATTGACCGTCTCTTAATAATTACGAACAAAATCCTTAAAAACGAACTGGAATTTGTGTGTTGATGGGTGGGGATGTTATCTCCCTTGCTGACACCCCCACATGTTAAAGGATTCATAGTTGTTTTATTTTTTTCTTTTGGGCTGGTTGGTTTCATCTTCTTTCTGAGAGTGTCAGCCTGGCTGTTAACATTCTAAGAGCCAAGAGACAGAAGATGGCTGAGGAGTGAGCTTGCAGTCCTTGCAGTCCTTCACTTAGCGCCTTCTTTTTATAGTTTAGCACCTCACCTTTGCTCTTAATTATGTTCAGTGTCCTTAACCCCAGAACCTGTCTAGTTCAACTTCTTCAGAGAATAAACTTTGTACTTTATGCTGCGGTGGGGAAGGGCAGTCATCTTGTTTGCAGCATGGTGAGGGTGGTTCAGGGTTCAAACTGTTTTTGGTACTGTCTTTCAATCAATCCTCCTATTGTACAATCTGACCCCCACCCCACCAATACCACCACCAACAACTCCAACTTTAGAAATACCTGTTGCCTCCAATTGTTTAGCCTTTCCTGAATTCTGTGTTATGAATCAGATTATTTCTTACTAGCTTTACCCATTAAAGACTCTTACATTTCATTTTCCCCTGCTTTAATACATTCTTCTAGTTTATATACTTTATGTTGTCAATTTTTTTAACACATGCTATCTGCTGTCATTTTCTCTTCTGTTGTTTTCTTTTTAATGTAGGCTTATTTCTTTCATATTTATTTAGTCCCATTTTAATGGGATTTGGGGAGTAAGTAGTCATAAACACATATGTTCAATCTGGCATGGAGATAAGAAATCCTACCTGTACATTTTTCATATGTCTACTTGACTTAAAAAGGATAACTTTATTCCAATATAAATCTACCCTCTTCACTCACCAGAGGAGCCCTGAGTCTCACAGGACGAGGTCTGCTTAGGACACTCAGTCACAGGCTGTGGGAAGCATAACCTCAGCATGAAGGTGGTGCTAGATTCAGAGCAAAGCAACCAGGTCTATCCGCCCATCCATTACACTCCCCACAGCAGGAGATCTGAGTGGCACAGTTTCATGGCTGCCACAGATTCTTTGTTCAACTGTGTCCAATCTGTGATTTAACCCTGAAAATTTCAGTGACTACATGTTTCAGTCCCCAAAATTTCCTTTTATTCTGTCTCAAATCTGCTTATTCTTTTTCCCTGATGTCTTGATTTTCTTTATGGATTCCATTTCTTCTTTCATCTTATTAAATATAAGCATAATTATTTTGTTTTCTATTTCAGATTGCTTTATTATCTCAAATTCTTGAAGGTGTCACTTCTGTTTACTGTATTTGCTGATTTTCACCCATGGTGTATCATTTGCTTATACATTTTGTAATTTTTATTGTGAGCTCATTTTTCACAGTAGAAATCATTTTTATTTCTGATAATCCTATGTGGCCTGGGTTGTGGAAATAACATTCCCGAATGGTATTGATTTTAACAATATCTGATACTCTAGGGATATCACTAGCCTCTGAACGATTTTTATGGCAAATTTTCATTTTGATGATTGTTCTACCAAATGAATTATAGACATTTTTTCTGGAGATGTTTTTCTACTGATTGCTCTGGACATTCATCACCATCTTGGGTCCTAAAAATTAGTTTTTCTAGCTTTCTTTCATGGAACGAGCAGCCCTTCCTGTCTTTATACATAATTACATCTCAGATCTTAATGGGGGATGAACATTTTGACTCCTGTTTCTATGTGGACAGTAAGTCTTCCACTTTTAGGCATATAAGCCCTAATTGTGGGTCTGATCTCCTACCTTCTGGCCGCAGCAGTATTAGCCTCTGCTTCCTCTGCTCTGACTTGCATTCAAGCCACTCTCTTTTTCTGACATCAGAAGGATGTCCCCCACCCATCTCTTTGTTTCTCTTGCAACTTCTGCCTGTATGTACATTATTTTTCTTATTTTTTTTGCAGAATCTTCAAGTGATTGTAGCAGGAGAGGGCCTATGTTAGCTGAGTCTACGATGTTCTAGGAACCAGAGAAGTCCTACTTTGATTATTCCTTCTACCTGGAATGGTCTTTTGCATCATTTTTATGAGTCTGTGTTCTACTTCTCCTTCAATACTCATCTTGGAAGCTGTTGTTCTGGGCTCTTTCTTCCCACAAGCTCCCTCAGCCAGAAATAATCATTCCCTTCTCTGTACAATAATACTACATTATTTAATATATGCTTTATGACATAGCATGGCCCCTTTTCATAATAGCTATTGGATTACCTAGAATTTTCAAGAAAAGGACGTGTATCTGCAGCCAAGCATCTAACACAGTATTATCGATAAACACACAGTGTAGTGGAAAAAACATTAAGCTGTAAGTGTTACTTATTAAGTGCCTTAACTTCTTTTCACTTTGCTTATCCATAAAATGAATTATCACACCCACCCTACTTACCTTGCAGAATTGTAGGAAGATGAAATAAAAACTATTTACATAGAAGAGCTTCAGTAATTTCAGTAAGTTGTACAAACCTAAGATATTTTTATTCCATATTCCATCAATGTTTGTTGAATCAATAAAAAACATTTGAAAGTAGATAACATTTATTTTTTCATAGAAATGCTGTGAAGAATATTTGAAGAGGATGTGACTTGTTTGTTAATTAAAATGAATCTTTCATTTAAAGAGAAATAAACTTAAATGATGAAAATAGAGAACCTAAATTGCACGTGATATTCTAGGAGAATTCATAAACTGAAACTATTTCACATACATACCAAAAAAATTTTTCTTGGTATTTAATTTAAAGTAGCATAAAGAAAATTAGAAGATGAATAAGAAAATATTAATAATCTAGCTGCCACATCTGATAAGTTATTAGATCTCATTGGCCAAGCAAGTTTTCTCTCCCCCCCCACTTCAGTCTTTTGGTCGATAGCATCTGTGAAAGTACTCAACGAAATCAGTCAGTTCTGTAAAACTAATATTTTTTGATCACACGTAGCTTAGTGGTTAAGAACACAGGATCCAGAACCAGACTGCCTGAGTTTAAAGGCTGGCTCGTCCCCTTACTTGTTATATGACCCTGGACAAGTTATTTAACCTTTGTTTTGCCACCTGTAAAATGGGGATCATAATAATTTTTACCATTAATATTTCTTGTGAGTATTAAATGAGTTAATACATGCAGAGCTTACAACATTGCCTGGCATGTATGTTAGTAGCTACACAGATCTACATATACCACTGGCAAGGCACTGGGTTAGGTGTTGGCAATACCAAGCTGAACAGGGTTCTTATAGCAGGAAGGTAGGAAACTGATCTTGAGCTAAACATTTGTCAGAGAGTGTAGATTAATGATTAAGTGGGAACAGAAACCAAATAAACTTGGCAAAAACCTAATGTAAACCATTACCTTTGATGCATTTAAGGGAAAATAGATCTAGCTCTTATTACCTGTAGCAATGGAAGGAGCAGTGGTGCTGACAATCACAAACAGAAGATGCCTGAAATTTATTTCCACTTGGCTTTGAAGAGAGTGACATTATCATTCAGGGGCCAATTTGTCTTAGTATGTCTTACTGAAGTCAATGTTAAAGTGATTTTTCATTTTACGAAGACAATAGTCCATGGTAGAAGGAAATAGCACACAACTTGGCAAGGGAAAGTCAATCTGGATCATTAATTGGTTGCAGAAAATTGACTAAGTATATAATGCAGACAGAGAAAGACACACATTAGTAAAATCTCTCAAATAAAACAGTAATTCAATATCAGTGTAAAACCATTTTTATTGAGAAAGAGAAATCAAAATCTAAGAAACTATTCTATAATTGTATTAAACTAAATTCTTCATGTTGAATGAAGTTAAAATTTATCTTTATTTAACACAGGTTAGGTTATGATCTTTGTACTGTTTTTATAATACATGCTCATAGGAGGCAGTTGAAATGAAGATAAAATATTACAATGACTTGTTTTTTTGACACCATCTAAACTCCATCTGCTACGGAATACATAAAAAGATACAGTTTCATATTGATATAGAAGCTTTCTAATGTTATGATAGTATGAAAGGTCAATGACAGGATTAAAATATAGAATAACATAAAATTATGTTATGTTTTAGTTGTCATTTTTATAACCTTCACTTAAGTGAAAAATCTTTTTGGAAATATAGAAGGTAATGTTGATATAAGTCTGATTTTCATTTAGAAGATTTGTAAATCTCAATTTATTCCAACTATTTTATTTCTTTTTTTCCTTTGGCATTTGTTGCAAACTGGCTATTAAATAATAGTGAAAAATTATCTCAATTTCCTGCTATAGATATTTTCCACCTTTACCTACTAAAAATTTAGAGGTGTCACCAGAGAACACATCTGACAGTTGGATTTTTTTCCTATTCATTTTGACTATATAAATTCATAGAATTATTTTTTAAATAACAATGGAGATAAACTCTAAATTTGGAAAATAAATCCATTTAAAAATATTTCTTGGTTATACTAAACGAGAGATTGCAAGGAAAAAAGTGTAATGAGATATGCAGAGACCCCAAACCCAATCAAGCATCTTTTTGTCACAGTGCGGGAATGCAATGACATTGGAGTTGAAGTACATTTTATAATTAAAGGCATCAAAATTCAATATGAGCTTTCCGAAACTTTTGAGGGAATCTGTCCAATGGGGGCCTACTAACCCAGTACTTTCACTTTCATAATAAGCTATTATGTTTCATACATTTAAACATCCCGTTTCTTTTTTTTCTGCCAGAAGCACGGAATTCTGAACTCCAGCGGACAATGCACAGAAACCCAAAGATCAATGTGTTTCTAAAGGATTATATTGCTGCCAGTGCTTCCCAGACTGTTTATTTATTGTGAGAAACTTAACGCCTTCAAGCTTTTCAGTAATTCACCCCTTTTGCCCACGTCAAGATGAAGTGGTCTCTTGTTTCTAACAATGGACTATTTGATGATCACATCATCAAAGCCACTGGGAGCGCACAAAGCAAGGAGGCATGTCACACTGTGCAAATGGCCTTCAGCTTGACTGCCATGGCACGGTCACCACTGTGTCACACGAGCAGCAAGGCCTGTGCCACAGGGGACACAGACATTGGGCCAGACCATCATCCCGGATGGGAGAATTCACTTAAAGTACAAACACAGTCCATGACCATACTCATGGGACGTATTTTACTTAATTATTGGTGGCAGCAAACCGTGAACATGATTCTCAACCCTGCCTGAAAGATGATGAGAAACAAAAGGAGAGAATAGGGAAAAATAGTGAGAGAAGACTGTATTAAAGAATAATTCTTCCCCACAATGAGAAGCCATATTCTATTTAGAAACTATTCCGTTGGGTTCTGCTTGCATCTGCTTTCTTTGTTCGTGACAATCTGGCAGTTTTAGGCACAACTGCAGTCCTCGTTTCAAGTGGGTAAATGAGGCCCATTTTCCAAATAAGTTGGATGCTAACAGCAAGAAGGAAAAAAGAGGGGCACCATCTTGCAACGCTTTCTCCTGCTTTTATAAGAAAATAGCTATTGCAGTTAGGCACTTCCTCTACACTCCATTTATACAAATTTATTTTCTTTCTCACACTGCATTGTAATTTTGATATAAATGTTTATATCCTCCATTATCTTGTAAACTCCTCATGGGCACATGTGATGTCTCTCTCGTTCATTGCTTTGTACTTTTAAAAAATTTGCAAATCTAATATTTAGGCATGGTTAATAAAACTCAGTACAGAGGTAAATACAACAAAAAACAACTTTTCTTCCCACTCCAGAACAACTGTCCTTTCATCAGAAGCAACCACCATTGGTTTTTGTGTGAATGTTATTCAAGAAGTTTTCTATGCATACACAAATGTTTATAACATGGTGCACATTACAAAACCTATTCTGAGCATTGTTTATTTCCTTTTAACACACTTTTTGCAAAGTTTTTCACATCAGCCTATGATCTACCTCTTTCTTCTGAATAGTGGCATGACATTCTTTTTTATGGATATGACATATTTATTTATCTTTATGTACATATCTGAATATATTTACATATCTGAATATAATCTATGTTAAATTTCTAAAATAGAATTTCTAGGTTAAAGGGAATATGACTTTTAAATTTTGGAAGCTATTTCAGAACCACACTTTAAGGAGCTCACTAAATTTTACTTCCATCAACAGTGTATGATATTCTCTTTCCCCCACACTTTTGACAATGCTGCATATAGCAAACATGGTGACCTTTTCCAATCTGATAAATAAAAACAGCATCTTATCTAAATTTGTGCATCTTTAAAAATGATGAATGAATTTGAGCATTTAAGTCATGTAATATGCTATTTCTATTCTATGAGGTATTTTGTAGTTGGTTTTCTAAAATATTACAAGGGCAGAATACAAGGTGTATTCTCTGCTTTCACAGTATAAAGTTCAATGTATCTTCTGATTAATTACCTTCTTCAGGTCCTTTCTGTCCTCGTCTATTTGTCTATTTGGTCTATCATGGACTGACATTAAGAGTTCAAGTCTACTACTATTGTGTTTCTCTCATTTTCTTCTTATATTTCTTATCATTTTGATTTATAAATTCTAATGGTATATTTATTTTGATACATAGTTTATTGAACTACTTATTGATATAAGTTGTCTTCTTGTCTTATTTAATGTTATCTACCTGAATTTAGCATTGTCTGATGTTAACATCAAAATTCCTGATTTTTTGTAATATTTTCCTGGTACATTTTATTCATCCTTTTACTTGTAACATTTCAGTCACTTTAGTGTTGATATGTATTTTGTATATGAAACATAGTTGGGTTTCATTTTTTATCTAGTATGTTATTTACATTATTTTTATCCTATTCATATTTACATTTTTATGTTTATACTAATTACATTTGTATGTGACATATATGCTTGATAGTTTTTCTGCCATTTTGTGTTTTGCCTCCTATTTTCAATACTTTTTTAGATATTAATCTTTTGCTCTAGAGAATGTGTTTGGTTTACTTTTATGTCCATGTTTTTCTTCAAATAATTTGGAAATTTGCTTTTTATCCTTTAGTGAATTGTAACCTTTATAACAATGTAGTTTATTTAAAACTTTTTTTTTTGAGACAGAGTCTCTCTGTATTGCCCCAGGCTGGTTTCGAACTCCTAGGCTCAAGAGATCCTCCCACCTCAGTCTCCTGAGTAGCTGGGATTATAGGTGTGTGTCACTTCCAGCTAAATCTTTATTCCTTTATTTATCAACTTTAGACAGAATCTATAAAAATACAAATTCCTACTACAAAAATGAAGAATTAATATACTACCTCTCATCTTCCACTGAGATGCTGAGTTCTTCCAACTGCCTGACTGTACCATTGAATTTTCGCTGGTTGTATTATTTTTGATTATTCTCAGTTATATATTTACTAACATATCATAATATCCCCTTCTTGAGCTATCACCTTGAGACAATATCTTTCTAACACCCCCCCACCTGTGAAAGATGTGTCAACCAATATACTTGTTTGTGACATCGCACCCTTTCCATCTCGTTCCATCAATCTGTTTTTGTTAGTCATATTTCTAGGTCTATGTTGTGGTTTATAACACTTATATTCTAGTCAAGAACTTTAATTGAAAACTTTTATTTAGCTTTTATTTTATCCTGAAGAGACTTTAATAATAGTCAACTGTTTTTTAAATCTCCATTTGTATTGAATGGCTATATTTTATTTTTAAGTGCATTTTTCAAAATAATTCATAGCTATTGGGCAATATCTCCTAAGTATCTTTCTGAATTATTGCATATTTGAACATGCCTTGGTTTTTTTGTGACTAGTTTACCTAGATTACCATCCTCAGAGCTGGATGCTCACCTGCTTCTTGCGAAGACGGCAACATAGCCGAAGGCGGCCAACGCGCCTGCACTTCAGTTGTGTCAGTGGGATGCAGGATGCTCTCGTAGCTCCCACACACATTCAAATGAGTTGTAGTTTTCCAAACAAGAGGTTATTAGTAGACTTCTTAGGAACTTCCATCTATCTTTGGAGAACTCTGAGTTTTGGAAAACTTATTGCCTGAGTGGATCAGAAGAAAAATGCATCCTTTCTTAGCTTCCCTCCTTGGCCATGGCCAATTTTCACTGCTTTTAGCAACATTTCTTCACAGACAGAAGATCTGGCTTATGGCTGTTGTCTAAGTTCATCAAAGATAATAAAGTACAAGGGATCATATATATCTTACCATGCCATATTTTTAAACTAAATCTATTTATTTGTCTACTCTTGGTGCCTCACACAATGCCTGGTAGAAAGTTAATTCTTAGTCAACATTTATTAAATTAAGAACAAAAGGGTTATTTGTAGAGATTCTAGAGCATATCCATACTCTGATGTATACTTTGCAAGTAAGTAATTGCTATACTAGCTGTTATTACAGTAAATGTGAATTACCTTGTACCCATGATTCCCAGTGTTTTTCCTGGAATTATATATCTTTAAGATCAGAGTCAAAATTTATGATAAATGAAATAAAAAATAACATGGATTTGATAAAGGAAAGAGCTTCTCTGGTTAAAAAAGGAAGAAATAAATGTGAGAAAATAATTTTTAAAAAATAAATTATCTTTCACATTTGACCTTAGTCATCAACTAATATCATGGTTTATGACATCACATTAATAAATGTTAAAAACATTCACTTAGAAAATTTCAGTAACACAGGTTCTATGGTTTGAAAGTGTCCCGCAAAAAGCATATATTGGAAATTTAAACTCCAATGCAACAGTGTTGGGAGGTGGGACCTAATGGGAGATGTTTAGATTATGAGGGCTCCACCCTCATGAATGGATTAATGCTGATTATAAAAGGACTTGATGTAAGGAGAACAGGGGAATAGGGAGAGATTTGTTAAAGGATACAGAATTACACCTAGATAGGAGGAATAGGCTTTAGTGTTCTATAGCACTGTAGGATGACTATAGTTAACAATAATATATTATATATTTTCAAATAGCTAGAAGAGAGGATACTGAATGTTCCCAACACAAATGATAAATGTTTGAGGTGATGGATATGCTAATTACCCTGAGCTGACCACTATACATTTTATGTGTCAAAACATCAGTATATACCCCATAAATATGTACAATTATTATGTGTCAATTAAAAATTTTTAAAAAAAAATAATTTCCTTGGGGTGGGGGGTGGCTTATTAAGAATGCAGGTGCTGGCTCCATTCCTAGAAAGTCTGAGAGAGTTGGTGGCTGGAGGACAGTGGAAATGGGCCAAAACAGTAGAACTGAGAGAACAGAAGTGATTCTGATTGCAAGGGGAGGACTGTCACGAGCTAGTGCCTAGGCCATAAAGGCATTTAAGAAGTAGGTAGGAAAGAGACAAGGTGGCAGATTCCAGACACATGTTAAGGCTGGATGAATGTTGAAGAATCAGGGTTTTGTTTCTGGAAGTTTGCAGAACTAGCCAGCCCTAAAATTACATGAATAATTTTTCTACCCATATCTTTGAGCTAATATTAAATAAAGTTAAATATTTGAATCTGCAGGGCAGACTAAAGATGACTTTGACCATGGCATTCAAAATATAAGATGGTTATCACTTCAAATTTATGGTGAATTATAGTTGTTACTCTTGCAGCAGCAGCCAGTTTTGATGCTTTGTGAGCCCCAGGTTTGTTGCAGCATCCTTCCTGTATACTACAGCATGGCCTCAGTCTTTAGAATGAGATGATGGATATGTTTATTTGTTCCACTGTAGTAACCATTTTACTATATATATATGTATCTTATAACATCATATTTTATACCTTAATTATATGCAAATTTATTTTTAAAAAATGTTTAAAAACTAAATAAAAGGGCATGAGGCTGCAAATTTGATCTCTTCTTCTCTCTCTCACCTTCTGTTTGTCTTTCTGCCATGTTATGATGCAGGCAGAAGGCCTTGATTCAGTGCCTTGATCTTGGACTTCCCAGCCTCCAGAACTGTGAGAAATAAATTTCTATTATTTATAAATTACCCACTCCCAGGTGTTCTGTTATAGCAGCACAAAACAGACTAGGACAACAGAAAAGAGCTCTTTTGAAATATTTTTGTTTTTAAAAAATTTTTACATTTTTAAAATTTTTTTTAATTTTTAATTTTTAATTGTAGTGATGAGGTCTTGCTATGTTGTCCAGGCTAGTATTGGACTCCTGGCCTCAAGCAGTCCTCCTGCCCCAGCCTTCCAAAGTGCTGGGATTACAGGCATGAGCCTATAATTGCCTTTTTGAATGTTTAATTAAATTATTTGTTGAGTCCATAAAATGACTATCTCTGAAACCCTTCTAGATAACCTCCATTTAGGCCTATTGGGTTATTTCCCTGATGATGAGAATGTTTAGTAGGCTTAAAGATGAATGTTAATTTTCATATTCCCAATACATACAATAAGACAGCTACCATGCAACCAAGCTCTGACCCTTGCTTCTAAAAAGTAAGTGTTGGAACTGTTCAAATTGATTAACTTTTACTAAAAATTTGCAAATATCACAAGGCCAAACATCTAAGAAACTCTTCAGATTCAACCATTTCTTTATAATGCATTCCATTTCAGACATGCATGCTTATAGCTAAGCCAAAATTAAACTGTGCTCCTGGTATGATGGGGCAAAGGCTCTGCTGTTTACTTCTCTGAGTCTTCTGTGACCTGGATATCCACACAGATGGATCTTTGCTAGGTCAGGGAGCACTCACCAGATGTTCATGGGATTCCTTTGCAAATTGTGTTATTAATCTGTGCTGAGTTTCTCCTCTGATTGGACATAAATCTAACGGATCTAATGGCAGGAGCTTAGGTTCTTCATTCCAACCCTAGAGAATGTCTACTTCCTGAGTTTGTACTGAGGTAGAATTTCACTTTTTACATAACCCTTTTGGTTTCTGAGTAAGTTTTGATCTAGGAGAATTCAAAGCCCTGCAATGGAAATTGCCAAGTTATCATGAGCTTGAACTTTTTGCAGTTCGTATTGGCAGCTTTACAAAAACTATGATGCCAAGGAAAAACAAATAGCAAAGCTATGGAGCATTACATCTGTGTAGATATGATAATGCATTACATTCCGATGTAAGCTTTCAGCAATGGACTAGTTGTATAAAAGCCTAGCCCCATTCCATTGATATGCTAAAGGATTGTGAAATAATATTTAGCTTTCAAAAGTGATAAATGACCATACTCCATTTTAATTTAAGCCATTGAAATACATTTTATAAAACTCAGGATAGATCACATATGATGCTGAATCTGTGCAAAACATTCTTCGATAGCAGAAGCAAAGATGATAGCAAGTATTGGAAAGTAATGAGATCATTGAAAAAGGTATCTGAAAATAATTGCCAAGAAATAAAAGGTTAACAGAGGTATCCAACCCTTGTTTCTCTTGAGTTTGTCTTACCAATTTAAGCAACTACCTGGATGCGTTGATCAGAGATAAATGAAATCACTTCTTGCTTAAAATAGAGAGTGATTTATTGCCCAGCAGTGTCTTGAAATAAAAGGATGCAGCCATTATTCCATATATGTTTGGATGAGAATAACAAGAGGAAGAAAAGTGTATAATTGGGCAATTTGTATGAGTAGTAGACTCTTTCAAGCAAATAAGCAGCAGTCTTACCTAGGCAGTGAAAGATCATCTGCTTATATTGATTTTAATGACAATTTTAATATATATTATGAACCTTATTCCTGGACTGCATAAATTGCATTTTAATATTTTAAAACTTTTAATGAATTCTGATACTAGCAGGTACTGAGGAAAGATGGAGAGCATTAACATTTTTTTCTCCTGGCTTTGCCATACCCCAGGAAGAATGGTTATGGCATAAAACAAAGAAAAGTCAATTTAGACTAGAAGCTCCCAAAGGGTAAGGATAATCTTTTTTTAAAATATATGATATTCCATATAACCCCATATATATGAAAACTATTACATGAAATGATAAGAATAAAACTTTTCAAACACACATTTCTTCTATTATTAAAAGAAAAAGGACAGCTAAAACGTTAATCATTGAAAATTCCCAATAATACAATGTGGGCTCTTTTAATTCTTGTGTTGAGCTAAGGAGCAAGGACCTTTTGTGTATTCAAGAAGAAAGAATGAATCTAGCATTTATTCTGCAAAGCAATTTCACACCTATAATTTTAGGAAGTCATCATCTATAAGACACAAAAGTTATATTTCAGACTTACAGTTTCTGGTCTGGCATGGAGCTTAGAAATCACTACTCTGTCCTAAAAATGTACAAAAACTACACAAGCTGAAAAACAACTCTTCTTAGATCTCTCAGAAAAGTGAGGTCGCAGGGCAAGCCACTGTTCTTCAAGCTGGAGACAGAGACAGAGGGACACAGAGAAGTTGTAACTTACTGAAGCAGAAACCTATGAATAGAAACCTTCACGGGAACCAGCGTCAAGGTGGGAAAGCCTGAACTGTAATTGACAAATTGCTGGAGGCTCAGTGTGGACAAGTCTGAGAGCTGGAAACTCCAGGGGGGACAGTCATAGGGAGGCCTCGATGCTTTTGCGAGTTTCACCTCCAGGAGCTCACCCCAGCCCTCACAGTGAATGTTATAGTAAAAAAATCCACTCTTGTTTCTGGCAGGAGGAAGAGAAAAGTGACCATTTTGAAATTTACCAGAGCATTCTGTTCTGCTTAACAAGTCCTGACCCCAAGAGAAACTATTTTATCAGAACCTAACCTGCTAGGGTTTTTTTCAGAGACTAACTAACCTGGCGAAAGGAAAATACCCAACTCCAGCTACCTCTAGCCATCCTGTCCCATCTAAGAGGGAGGGAATACTGAGTAGCACTTGTGAAGTTCGCAGCTCAGGGACACAGGCTCACTAGAAGGCTGAGATTAATAAATACTAGGACTACAGAATACTTCCCTTGCCCCCACACCTTACCACTACTTTACTAAAGGCCTACTGACTGCGGTTCCTTTTACCCAGCACATCATGCCCACCTTTCAACAAAAAATTACCAGGTGTACTAAAAGGCAAGAGTACAGTTTGAAGAGACTGAACAAGCATCAGAGCCAGAGTCAGATATGCAATTATCAGACCAGGAACTTTAAAAAACTGTAAATAATATACTAAGGGTTTCGATGGAAAAAATAAACAATATACAAGAACCAGATGGATAATGTAATCAGAGAGATGGAAATAAGAAGAAAGAATAGAAAAGAAAGGCTAGAAATCAAAAACACTGTAACAGAAATGAAGACTGCCTCGCTGGGCTCATTAATGGACTGTACCCTGCTAAGGGAAGAATCTCTGAGCTTGAGGATAGGACAATAGAAACTTCTAAAACTGGAAAGCAAAGATAAAAAAGAAAGAGAACAGAATGACAGCTACAAAAGGCATGACATACACATAATGGGAATAGCAGAAGGAGGACAAGGAGAGAAAGGAATAGAAGCAATATCTGAAGCATTAATGACAGAGTTTTCCCCAAATTCATGTCATACAATAAACCTCAGATCCAGACAGCTCAGGAAAAGGCAAAAGACCCAAAGTAGCCAACTCAATATTGAAGAAGAGGAACAACGTCAGAGGACTGACACTACCTGACTTCAAGACTCCCTATAAATCTTTAGTAATCAAGACAGTGTGGTATTGGCAAAAGAACAGATAAATAGATCAGTGGAAGAGAAGAGAAAGCACAGAAATGACTCATATAAATACAGTCACCTGATCTTTGATAAAGGAACAAAGGCAATAAAATAGACCAAAGATGGTCTTTTCAACACATCATGCTAGAACAACTGAACATCCATATGCAAAAAAATGAATCCAGACCTTACTGTACTCCTCACAAAAATTAACTGGAAATGTATCATAGACTTAAATATAAAATGTAAAACTATAAAAATCCTTGAAGATAACATAGAAAAAAACCTAAATGACCTGGGGTATGGCAATGGCTTTTTAGATACAAGATCAAGGGTATGATCCACAAAAGAAATAATTGATAAGCTAGACTTCATTAAAATTAAAAACTTCTGCTCTGCCAACAACATCAAGAGAATGAGAAGACAAGCCACCGACCAGGAAGAAATGTTTGCAAAAGGCACATATGAGTTATCCAAAATATACAAAGAGCTGGTAAGCCTCAACAATAAGAAAATGAACAACCCAATTTAAAAATGGGTGAAAGAACTGAACAGACACCTCACCAAACAAGATATACAAAAGGCAAGTAAGCATATGAAAAGATGTTCAACATCGCATGTCAATAGAGAACTGTAAATTAAAACAGCGAGATACCACTGCACATCTGTTACAATGGCCAAATGCAAAACACTGACAATACCAAATGCCAGTGAGGATGTGGAGAAGAGGAACTCTTGTTTATTGCCGGTAAGAATGCAAAATGGTACAGTCACTTTGGAAAATGGTTTGACAGTTTCTTACAAAACTAAACATACTTTTGCCGTGTGATCCAACAAACATGCTTCTTGATATTTACCCAAATGAGCTGAAAACTTATATCCATACAAGGATATCCTTAGCAGCTTTTTTTATAATTGTCAAAATTTGGAAGCAACCAAGGTGTTCTTCAGCAGGTAAATGGATAAATAAATTGTGGTACATGAGGGCAATGGGATATTATTAGCACTATAAAGAAATGAGCTATCAAAGCCATGGAAGACACAGAGGAAACTTAAGTGCACATTAGTAAGGGAAAAAGTAAATCTGAAAAAGGAGCATACTGTATGATTACAACTATATGACGTTCGGGATAAGGCAAAACTATGGAGCTAGAAAAAGGATTAGTGGTTGCCAGGTGTTTGCGGGGAGGAAGAGATAAATAGGTGGAACACAGGATTTTTAGGGCAATAAAACTGTTCTGTGTGATACTACAATTATGGATACATTTCATTTTTACATTTGTTCAGACATATAGAATGGACAACACCAAGAGTGAAGCCTCATGTAAACTATGGACTTTGGGTGATGATGGTGCATTAATGTATGTTTGATTGTAACAAATGTACTGTTGTGGCAGGGAATGTTGATGGTGGGAAAGATTGTGCATGTATAAGGAGATATATGGAAACTCTCTGTATTTGTCACTCAATTTTGCTGTGATCCTAAAACTGCTCTAAAAAATAAAATTTATTAGTTTATTTTAAAATTATATTGATTTACATGAGAATATCTCTATTAAAAATGATATTTGCTGTTTTAACAGCAGCATTATTCCAAAAAAGTTAGAACCTTTCCAGAAATTATTTCATGGATATTCAGCTTTTCCATTCTTATTCCTCTGATGTGGTCAGCTGCTAGAAATGCCAGATGTTACTCATAAGGTGAGAGGTAAAGTTATTTAAACAAAGTTACCCAGAAAGTTCATCTTAGAGCTGGACAGATTAAATAAGGATTTGGGACTACCCATCTTAGCCTTTCCATGTTTACACCCATGACCCTATCCTGTAAGAATTTATTGAGTTACAGGTCAGCACAGCAATGTATTTTATGACATTCTGCTAATTCTAGAAAATCACATTCATGTCTCTTCTTTTTTTTTTTAAATAATTTGAGACAGGGTCCCGCTTTGTTGCCCAGGCTGGAGTGCAGTGGCGTGACCATAGCTCACTGCAACCTCAAACTCCTGGGCTCAGCCACTGCGCCCAGATAATTTTTTTGTTTTTTTTGTTTTTTTTGCAGAGACAGTGTCTCACTACGTTGCCCAAGTCGGTCTCGAAACTCCTGGCCTCAAGTGATCCTCCTGCCTCATCCTCCCAAAGTGCTGGGATTACAGGTGTGAGCCACTGTGCCTGGCCTTTCTTCTTCCTTGATCATTCTATAATGATAATTTTTATACATTCTAGTTTCAACAGATTATCTTAGTTACTCTTAAAGCTAGTTTATGTTATTTTCCAGCAGGTAGCACATTCATTTGGAGTTTCAAAATATTATATACTTTAGTTTACATGTTATGCCAATTCTATGAAAAAGAACCATGTTGATATCTTTTCTTTTCAGGTGAATAAACTAGTCAAGTAAGGTGAATTACCTTGATCAAGATCACACAAAGTATCAGAACTGGAAATCTGTCAACAATCCCACCAATTCCACCTTCCCTTTTGTTTCTATCCTTCACAAAATGATTTATTGATTTAGAGTATATTTCTCTCAGTCCTAGAAAGCATTTGAAGTAGTCACGTAAAAGCCACTTCTACAGCACTGCAAAAATAGATGATAAAGATAGTAAGGTATCGGAGATATAGGAACACTCATACACTGCTGGTGGGACTACAGACTAGTACAACCTCTATGGGGAGTAGTATGGAGATACCTCAAAGAACCAAAAGTAGAACTACCACTTGATCCAGCAATCCCACTATTGGGTATTTACCCAAAGGAAAAAAAGACGTTCTATAGTAAAGACATCTGCACTCGAATGTTTATAGCAGCACAATTCACAATTGCAAAGATGTGGAAACAACCCAAGTGCCCATCAATCCATGAGTGGATTAATAAAATGTGGTATATGTGTACCATGGAGTACTACTCAGCCACAAAAAACAATGATGAACTAACACCTCTTATATTATCCTGGGTGGAGCTGGAGCCCATCCTCGTAAGTGAAGTATCACAAGAATGGAAAAACAAGCACCACATATACTCACCATCAAATTGGTACTAATTGATCAACACTTACGTGCGCATATGAAAGTAACATTCAACTGGTGTCAGGCAGGTGGGGGCAGGGAGGAGGGGATGGGTACATTCACACCTAATGGGTGCAGTGTGTACTGTCTGGGGGAGGGGCACACTTGTAACTCTGACTCAGGCGGTGCAAAGGCAATATATGTAACCTAAACGTTTGTACCCCCATAATATTTTGAAATAAAATAAATAATTTTTTTTAAAAAAGATAGTAAGATATACAGAGAAAAGGTAAAATAAATAAATATGAAGGCTTAAATAATGACTGTGACTAACCATTATATTGAGATAAGAATTCTTTAAATATGATGGCAAAATCTTCTCCGCTTCATAAAGCAATGTTACTTGGAAGAGGTAGCACGGTCTGTGTGTGGTGGAGTGAGAGGAAAGTTGGGGGCGGAGTTCAGGAAAGGGTGGAATGATCTTTTATATTCTAATAGAGAGAAGTCAAATCAACATCTTTAAGCTCTACTTAGGAATGCTGTGGGCCACCTATTTTAATCAACAAAGAAGTGGCTATGTAAAAGCATCATTTTCCACTTTTGCATGCTTCAAGTGGCAAGATGCTGAGAACAGCTGTGACTAAAAATGTCAAGGAGAGATCCACCACGGCCAGAGCATCTGGGTAATGGCTGATCACACCCATAACTGCTGAGTTCACCAGCCAGCTCTGTCAGGGGATAGAGGGCCACTGTGCTCACTGCCTCTTTGAGCAGTTCCTGATTTTCTCGGATGCCTCTGAGGTAGCCCTTGGAGAACTTGTTTTCCCTTAGCTTCTGAACCGATTTCTAACAATGTAAGAGCTCTGACTATAAAAGTGGTGAGTCTAGTTTCTAAAAATGAATAATTCAGGATGTAAACACCCAAGCAAAGTTTTACTTGAAGTCATCAGCTTGGATGGTGACATTATTATTGAATCAGTCTGCGTTTAGAACCAGTAACAGTTCCAGCCAAGAACAGTAACCAGTTACAAAGGAAATTTGTCTTGTACTTTTTAATATAGGGATACTGCATTTTATTAGCTTCATTTTACTGTGATTCACAGATACTGTGTTTTCTAACCAATTGAAGGTTTGTGGCAACCCTATGTCCTGCAAGTCTATCAATGCCATGTTTCCAACAGTATGTGCTCACTTGGTGTCTCTGTGTCACATTTTAGTAATTCACACAATACTTCAAACTTTTTCATTTTTATTATATCTGATATGGTGTTCTGAGATCAGTAATCTTCAGTGTTACTATTGTAATTGTTTTTGAGCACCACAAACCATGCCTGTAGAAGATGGCAAACTTAACTGATAAATGTTGTGTGTGTTCTGACTGCTGCTTCACTGACCAGTGGTTTCCCTGTCTCTCTCCATTTCCTTGGACCTCCCTATTCCTTGAGGCACAGTAATATTTAAATTAGGCCAAATAATAATCCTACAATGACCTCTAAGTGTTCAAGTGAAAGGAAGAGTCGCATTTCTCTTACTTTAAATCAAAAGCTGGAAATGATTATGCTTAGTGAGGAAGGCATGTTGAAAGCTGAGATAAAGTCTTTTGAAAGCTAGGCCTCTTCCACCAGTTAGCCAAGCTGTAAATGCAAAGGAAAAGTTCTTGAAGAAAATTAAAAGTGCTACTCCAGTGCACATGCAAATGATAAGAAAGCAAAACAGCCTCTTGTGGATATGGAGAAAGTTTGAGTGGTCTGGATACAAGATCAAACCAGCCACAACATTCCCTTAAGCCAAAGTCTAATCCAGAGCAAGGCCCTAACTCTCTCCAATTCTATGAAGACTGAGAGAGGTGAGGAAGCTTCAGAAGAAAAGTTTGAAGCTAGCAGAGGTTGGTTCATGAGGTTTAAGGAAAGAAGCCATGTCCATAACATAAAAGTACAAGATGAAGCAGCAAGTGCTAATGTAGAAGCTGCAGCAAGTTATCCAGAAGATCTAGCTAAGATCATTGATAAAGGGGGCTAGACTAAACAACATATTTTCAATGTAGATGAACCAGCCTTCCATTGGAAGAAGACACTATCTAGGGCTTTTGTAACTACAGAGAAGTCAATGTCTGGCTTCAAAGCTTCAAAGGACAGGCTGCCTCTCTTGTTAGTGGCTAATGCAGCTGGTGACTTTAAGTTAAAGCCAATGCTCATGTACCATTTGAAAATCCTAGGATCCTTAAGAATTACGCTAAATCAGCTCTGCCTGTGCTCTAGAAATGGAACTATAAAGCCTGGATGACAGTACATCTGTTTACAACATGGTTTACTGAATATTTTAAGACCACTGTTGAGACTTATTGCTCAGAAAAAAAGATTTCTTTCAAAATATTACTGCCCATTGACAATGCACCTAGTCACCCAAGAGCTCTGATGGAGATGCATAAGGAATTAATGTTGTTTTCATGCCTGCTCACACAACATCCACTCGGAAGTCTATGGATCAAATATTAATTTAAACTTCAAGGCTTATTATGTAAGAAATACATATCATAAGGCTATAGCTTCCATAGATAGTGATTCTTCTGATGGATCTGGGCAAAGTAAATTGAAAGGTTTCACCATTCCAGATGCCATTAAGAACATTTATAATTCATAGGAAGAGATCAAAATATTAACATTAACAGGGGCTCAAGACTTCAGTGGGGGAAATAACTGCAGATGTGGTAGAAATAGCAAGAGAACTGAATTAGAAGTGGAGCCTGAAGAAGTAACTTAATTGTTGCAATCTCATAATAAAACTTGAATGGATGAGGAGTTGCTTCTTACAGATGAGCAAAGAAAGTGTTTTCTTGTAGTGGAATCTACTGGTGAAGATGTGAACATTGTTCAAATGATAGCTAAGGATTTAGAATAGTACATAAACTTAGTTGATAAAAAAGTAGCAGGGTTTGAGAGGACTGGCTTTAATTTTGAAAGAAGTTCTACTGTTACTAAAATGCTATCAAACAGCATTGTGTGCTACAGAGAAATCTTTTGTGAAAGGAAGAGTCAATTGATGTGGCAAATCTCATTGTTTTACCTTCAGAAATTGCCACAGTCACCCCAACCTTCAGCAAACACCACCCTGATCAGTCAGTAGCCATCAATATCGAGGGAAGACCCTCTGCCAGCAAAAAGATTATGACTCACTAAAGGCTCAGATAATTGTTAGCATTTTTAGCAATAAAGTATTTTTAAATTAAGGTATGTCATTGTTTTTTAGATATAATGCTTTTGCACACTTAATAGACTACAGTATAGTGTAAACATATTTCTATATGCACTGGGAAACCAAAACATTCATGTCACTTGCTTTATAGAGAGATTTCCTTCATTGCAAAGGTCTGGAACCTACAATATCTCTGAGCTATGACTGTATATAGAGTTAAGCGATAATGGTTTACAGCAGTCCCCAACCTTTTTGGTACCAGGGACCGGTATCATGGAAGACAATTTTTCCACGGACTGGGGTGGCGGGGTGGGAGGGATGGTGAGCCATGGGGAGCAGCTATAAATACAGATGAAGCTTCACTTGCTCGCCCGGCACTCACCTCCTACTGTGCGGCCTGGTTCCTAACAAGCCACGGACTGGTACCTGCCCATGGCCCAGGGGTTGAGGACCCCCTGAGGACCCAGGGGTTAATAGATTATGCTTAGTCTTTAAACTTTTGTTTAACGGCACTAGGGCTTTTAAATATTCGTGATATTTAATAATGACTTTTGCCTTAAAAGTGTCTAAAACATTTAATGAAATCCATAATGTTTTTGTTTGTTCATTCAATCAAAAGCATTTAATGGGAACCTATTTTATATGTACCAGGTGCTGAGCTCATAGAAGAATCAGTTCTTCATTAAAGGCATGGTACTCTTTTAATAACCAAAAGGCATTTTCTAGTAACAAATATAGCCCCATGGTTCTTCATTTTAGGTTAAAGTGTTTTCATTGGCAATCATCTTATACTTTTCTCTAAGAGGGAAAAGAGCAATGTTTTGAGCCTCTGCATCTTTTTATTTCTTGCTTTTTTTCCTCTTTTTCTCCACTTTTTAAATAATATATTGTTTCTGAAGGTCAGCATTTCAGCTTTGCCTGTCAAGATTCTCTCTCAATATCTCAAGAAAGTAAGAAAAATCTTGCCTTTTATTCTGGTGTTTTAAAAGTATCTTTTTGGAGTTACTTAACTCTAGTTTGTTCTCTGCCAGAAACAAAATTTACCTGCAATACGAATAAAATATTCAGGAATTTTTTTTTTTTACTTAATAAATCTGCAGCTACAATTAAGCATATAGGACAGACATTGCTATTTATCAATGCCTAGCTAATTAGTGAGTATAAAGATTAAAGTGACTTTTTTAAAAACTAGTATAATATGAAGAAAACAAGCAGTTAACGCAGCTCTTACAACATAGTTATCCATTTTTAATGGCCTTTATTAGTTGGGCATCCATCCTTGAAAACATCTCAAGTGGGCAGCAGTTCTAAGATAGTTTAGGTCAGGCCAATGTGGAGTTTTTGAGCCAAAGTCACCTGTCAAAGGAGTCCTGCATCTCACAGAAATGGGCCTTCCTGAGTTTCCATCCTGCGCTCAATCATTGCCAGAGAGCAGCCTGTTGACAGTGTGATTGGTGCAAATGTTGTATAGGGAGCAAAGGGCAAAGGCAGAGCTGGGAGAAGTGCAGGGAGGAAGATGGAGGGGGCTGGAGGGAGAATGAAGACCAGCAAATATTAATAGTCCAACTTGGCTGTAAGAAAGGGCTGATGGAAGCAAAGAATGGGCAATGTTGAATGTAATGTTTCTCATTAAAATGCACTGCTTAGCATTATCTATTGAAGCATACAATGGGGAAGCTCTTGACATTCAAAACTTCCAGAGCCAGTTCTCTCAGCTGTGTGGATAAGTATCAAAGACCTGATTTGAGCCTTAAGGAAAGAAGAAATATTTTGCTAGCCACACATGTGTTTGTTATCCTATGTCCCTTTGGGTTACCAGCTTCCTGAACTTGCAGCTCTCATCATGCATTATTGCAATTGTAGGACGAGAAGGAAGGAGAAAAATCTCCCAGTCACCTAAGAAGAATGCTGAAGAAGAACAAAGCCAAAGTTGGCATTGACAAAGTAAGAAGAAGCCATTGTTCATTCATTCAATCAATCAATATCTACTGAGCCCCTGCCATATGCCAGACACAATTAAGTATTCTGGACATATAGCAGTGAACCATACAGCTAAGATTGTACCCTCATGGAGCTTACATTCTAGTTGGAAAGACAAACAATAAATGAATAAACAACACAATTAAATACACCTTCAGATACTAAGCCTCATGAAGTCAAACAAGCAGAGTAGTAAGATATGGGAGGATAGTCTTATACCTCACAGGTGCTCAAGGAAGGCTTTTCTCAAGAAGTGAGCAGCACCCAAGATTAGTTTCCCCCTTTTCTATTGACTATAATTTGACTCCCACTATTCTAGCTTCCTTTACTAAGAAAAACTGCATACCAACTAATACAACCTCCTCATTATATTGACTCCATTCTCTATTTACCAGATGCTCAAAAGCATGTTATAGATATACATGTTGAAACAAAAGGGTCTGTACTAGTTTCTTAATTCCAAATGAATTTGTTAAAAAAAAATCTTCCCAATATTTTTGAGGATGACAGAAAAAAATTTTAAATGACAATAGCTAGAATCCTACAAAATGTGTAAGCAAGACCATAGGGTTTTTTTTAAGTTTTACTTTTTTCTTTTAAAACTACAGTTGTTTCTTTTATATTTTCTCCTCACAGTATAATAAGTTGAAAAACATAAAAGTTCTCATACCTTTAGATGTGTACAATTTAAGCATTATTATCTTGAATTACTAAATTCCATTCGGTTTTGGAAAATTAGTTAATACACAAAAAATAGGGACCAGAAAGAACTAAAACCCTCTTCTTTTTTGTTACACAGATTTAGATATTTGATCTGAGGCAACATACTTAATTATTTTGGCTTTCCTCTACATTCACATATTGATATACTGATAAAATTATGTTTTGTCTTATTGTCAAGCCAAGTTTACCAACCATCCGTACAAGCTAGGTAATAAGAAAGATAACCTCTTTCCCATTAACTATAAAATAAATTTTACAACATGACTCCAAACATTGCAATGTGATGATACATGCTAGCTCTGTCTTCTTTATAATCCTTTGTGGTGTACCAAGATTGATAGAACTCAAGCATGGAAGCCAGAGTTGAGCCTTCAAAGCTATGTGTTATATGTAGAATGTAGACTAAAGCTAAAATGTGACTACTGTATCAGTACATGTTGGCTTTAGTCTACAGTCTCTCAATTCTTCACCTTAATTTCCATTTGGCATTTATAGTTCTCTTCCAAGCACTTGGGAAGCCATGTCTCAAGTCTCTGATCATGGTTGGATCTCCAGAGAGGACAGTGTTTCTGTCCATTCTCCTGATTGTCCTGATGTCCAAGATGCGGCTAAAGCAAAACTGGCCTGTACAGCTAGGTAGAAGCCTAGAAAATGGAAAGGCTCAAATGTTAGTTTGGCAATATATTCTCTGTTTTGTGGAGTATTCATTGGAGGTTATAAGAAATTAATGGACTTCAAGTTCTGGCCTTAGTTTTTAAAGATTTCTTGTTCCATATACTCTCCGTTATATCCTAATAGTCAAATATGCCATGGCAGATTGGTCACTTTGTGGCATATTTGGATTTTTCTATTGCTTTATCATCAGCGAAACAGTCCAGGTCATCAACATAGGAGGAAGTACAACAAAAGAGCCATACAAGGCTTCCACCAATTTTGTGCTTGATTTTCTGATTCCTTGACAGCAATTCAAAGTCTAATAAACAGAAGCATTTGTATTTCTAGTTTCTTATCCCATGCCAGTCCTTTACATAGGTTCCTTCTCCTCTTCCTGTTGCCACTCTGCCTGATCTATTCTAGTTGGTGTCTGAGATTTGAAGCAGAATAGAATTGGGGCTATTGAACAATCTCCCATCAGGTAGCCATGCTATTCTGGGAGAAGGGGCAGTTGATGTTGCGGAAGGATAATAGCAGGCAGGTACACAACCCATTTTGTCAGGCAGTCATCTGCCCTGACCCATCATGGCTTCCTCCTCATTCCTGCTCCCACCCTACACTTTCTCTATTCAATCTAATTATCTTTCCTTTGTAAGCAATCTGTTAATTCTGCTTGTACAATTTTAAGTTTGTTTTTCTATCCTTAGAGTTCAGAAATTTGACCAGGATATTATCTGCCTCCATAATTTTTCATTAATTCTGTTTCACTAATCCAGTGGATTCTTTCATATCTGAAAGAAAGATCTAAAAATCTCAGATTCACATTATAAAAAGGCATATTTTATAAAAAGTTTTCTTCTATTATTTCTCTGATTACTACTTCTCTATGGTTCCTTTTTCTTCCTCTGGATCAGCAACTATTTAAAGTTGGGTCTCTTAGACTAGTTTTCTCTGTTTTCTCATTAATGATTTCCATTTTTGAAATTTTGCTCTTGATTTCATTCATCTCCTACAACATGAATACAATCTTGACAGTTACCATATTACTTTTGTTTTTATGTTCCTCTATTAAATTTTTAAATTGGGAAATCATCATTTTTAGTTCCAGGAAACCCTCTCTTGTCCTATAATTATATCCTCTTAAGAGTTTTAATCATATTCTATCTAAGATTTCTTCCATTTTCTACATTAGCTCCACCTACATAATAGAGGCTTATTGTAGTTTTCCAGTTTAGTCTCTTATCTTGGCTACAATGTTCCTAAGTGGCTTATGATATTTTTCTGACTACTCATGTTAAAAGTGTGCTGGTTTTCAACACCTTTGTGGATCTCTCTGATTCTTGTGCTTTGACAGTGAGAGTAGGCATTTTTCTTTTAGTGAGCAGCCAGAGATCAGCTTACCCCTTTCTTGATATAAGTGGCAAAAGACCTCTCAGTTCACAAGTCCAAGTAAATAGAGATAGGCTGACCTCAGCCCAATGTGGAAACTACCCCTCCTAAGGTGTCACCACCCAAGGGACAGTCAGCCTGTTTCATTGTTGTACAAAGCAAATAGTAGGAACATTTCTCCCTTACTTTCTCTTTGTATATGCCCCCGCCAACCCATCAACTCCCAACAACTCCCGTTTAAATCTTTACCCCCCACCTGCACCTTCTTTCAAAGACTTGATGTCTCACTGTATGTGGAACCTCTTCAGGTGGCCAGGATAAGCCCTTGACTTTTTCTTGATGGCCACATTCTCCAGGATGGGAATGTCAGGCCAGGTCACCAGCTTCCCAGAAACCCACATCCAAATGTTTTAAAAGCATTTCTAATTCTTAAGAACAGAACATGTTACTGGAAGATAAAATCATATTATTGCTTTCCTAAATTACTTCTCTAGAAAGAAAATATGTATGGAATTTTGTATAGTGCAAAAATTATCCAGATATGGTCATTAAAATGTATAGTTTTATAATTTCTTTAAATGCTCACCTTTTACCACCTCATTATTCATTTGGTTATTGCAAACTGGTCCTTTTTAATTATCTTCCTAATAGTAATGTTAGCTAATATTTACTATGTGTCTATTATGTGCCAGGCACCAAAGTAAGTATTTTGTATGTATAAGGTTATTAAATCCTCACAAAACCCTTTGAAATAGGTACTATTAATATTATTTCCAATGCATTACAATATAGAAACTAAAGCCTTGAGAGGTTAAGTAACTTACCAAAGTCATACAGCTAGTAAGATGCTTTATTTCCCAACTAAACAGTGAAAGACTTGAAAATAGCTCATGTCATACACTTTTCTGCATCCCCCTACTGTACTTAGCATTCAAGGCCCCTAGTAAAGAAACAGCTATTAAAAGAAGATACAGTGTTTTACCCATATTTGATCCCTAGAACACAGTGCTACAAGGCAAATGCTTAAAAAATGTTTTACTTATAAATGAAAGCATTAACAGGCACTGAGATTTAGAAAGCAAATCCACATAAGGTAACCTAAAGCTATTTACTGAAGACTTGACTCTCAGCCACTAACCTGAGTGCTGGAGATTCAAATATGAATAAAATGTTGCCTCTGTCCTTAAAGAACAAGTAGTCTGAAGGAGAAGCATATACACACACAATCAAATAAAATAAAATATATTTACTGTATATGTAAAGTGCTATGGGGCCACACATGAAAAGCATATTAATTTTTCCCATAGGATAAGTTTTTCCCTCTCATTAATTAATAGTAGAATCAGGTATAGAAAGAAACACTACTTTAGAGTTTTTTTATTAGAAAGTTTATTGCATTAATCTATAAACTCATTTGGTGATATAAATGACAATGTAGGCTAATACTGATGAAAGTTTATCGTCTTTGGAAAATAGAGATATTTCAACACTGAAAGCATTTTTTTTTGTTTGCTACAACCAAGTAAATCCTAATGTATTGTGATTTTTTTCCTTTTAAAAATATATTTTGCAATTCATTCATATCAAAATGAAGCCTAGACTAAATACTGAACTAGAATAAGCAGACCCAGTGGTAGGACACCAATATTAACAGGACTCTAAAAGGGCAGTTTGCTGTACATCTTTAGTTAATAAACAAGTACCCATCCATACCACGTGATTTGCACTTGCATATCTATGTACACTTTTTTGACATAAAGCCTTTAAGATCAAAATATCTCTTAAATATTCAGTTTGAATAATAAAGAGATTTTACCCAGAGATAGAAAATCCATTATTTAAAAAAAAAACATAACCATAAAACTTAATTTTTTAAATGATTTTGTCTTATTTTAAGCAAAAATGGACTTCTAATAATGACAACATTTTTAGATGGTATTACGATACTCTTGTTCAACTTTTGTAATATTTATGGTTTAAAAGTCTCAATAATTTACAGCTACTGTGGCTCTTTGGGGTTAAGATGACTACATTTTCATGAATTATTTCATTTCTTGCAACACACAATCATTGTGCTAATGGGTTTGGTTGGGGCAAATATAATTGTCCGATTATAAAACTTTATGGTTGGTTTTCCTGAAATTGGTGAATAAAAATTCCATAAAGATAATGCTAAACACATTAAACTCTGTTACCATTTACTATGTCATAGAAGAGGAATTAATGTCAAGCACTATAAAATAATTATGAAATTTTCCTTATCATTGTATAATTAGCTACAAGTAACATATTCTTTTTATTAAAGCAAATATACCAGTTATCATTTGGGAAAGTTCTGATGTATTTATACATAAATATCAATAGTTTATAAGTTTTCTGATACATCAACTTCTAAGGGAATAATAATAGTTTGGCTGACATTCCTGTATGCATGTTTTTGCCAGGCATCTTCAAAATCATTCACTTCCTTTGCCATTGCAAGATATAGGGGAGAAATTAATTTTAGGGTCAAAAATTAATATGGGTTCAAAGGTCATGAGAACAGATTCACTTTGTATAAAGAATGACATTACCATCAAATTATATTTGGTGTATCTGAAAAAGTTCCTAAAGGTTGAAATAATTTCAGGGGAAAAAATTTGCCAGGGTTCTTTTGTCTTTTGTTTAATTCTCATTCTGACAAAAGTAATCCTCTCTATCCAAATCTATATCAAAATACCTAGAAAATCTTGCCTTCTCAATGAGACCTCTCCAAATGTAACGTCGTTTTACAATATCCAAACATCTGTATGAGTCTGATGTTTGAAGAGTCCTGAGCGAACTCTGATAAGAATTGCTTCGGGTACAAATGTTTCAGGACATCAGCCAGCCTGGGCAATTTATTTGTCAGAAAGAATGCACAGGAAGGGATGGCAGTGGCCCTTTGGAGTTGACATCTGTTGCCCAGGTTTCCTACCTAAGTCACTATTGCCTTTGTACATGAAGCTCTCATTTTTTAAATAGCGGAATGAGAAAAGAAACCAGTGGTTTTTTTTAACCTATCTCCAGGGAGCAATGGGGAAAGCCCATTTACCACAGAACTCTAAAGAGATGATCCTTAAAAGAAAAGGGGGAAATGTTTTATTTTTTCTTACCAAAAAAGACTCCTTGTGGCTAGTGACCCACATGTGTCTTAATGAGATGCCGATCCCCTAAAGTCAAGGGTCAGCCAGTGACTATTGGAATAAATCAGTTGTTTCTAAGGCGTGTTCCAAGCAATTCCTTATTTCTTTGAATTGACTTTGGAGTTCCTTAAAAGAAACAGCCATCAAAGGAGTGAGTGTTATAAGAGTGTTTGTTGTATTATGCACCTGACCAAACCACCATCACAGGTGCAGGTGTGTGACATGAAATAACTAGATATCCCAACTTGGTATCTGGCAGGGACAATGCCTTATGTATACTACCAGCAGATGGATGCACTCTACATATTTGCTAATTGACTCAATGAAGCAGAATGCCATAGAGGGTATCAAGTCTTCAAAAGATTGAAGACCACTGTTTTCTCTTATGAAGTTGCTTCCTTATTCAGCCTTTCAGCCCTTCTGCTTGCTCAAGTAGATCGAAAAAAGCAAAACTGGCTTTCTTGCATCATATCAGCATTCTCATGAGACAACTTCCTTGAAGTGAAAAATGTTATTCCACAAGAATGCACAGGATGAGCATCCATTCTGGTTTGCCTGGACAGTCCAGATTTAAGCCCATGGTAGGATAATTATTAATAATGCCCTCGTTTACTCTCAAAAGTATCCCAGTTTGGATGATCAATTATATGATCACCACAATGAAGGTTTTTAGTAAGATGAGTCTGTAATACTCACTCAGTAATAATGTTTCCTTCCTGCTACCCTTCTCCTTGGTTTAACCAAAACTCAGGGAACCAATAGATCAAAAGGAACTCCATTTTGGAATATTAAAAATCTTCTCTATTTCAATCAGAAGCCAATCACGTATGGTGACTGTACTATTTTAGTAATGACCAATTTTAATAGATTCCAATTATATATTTTTATCTCCTCCCTCCAAAAGAAAAAAGAACAATGCATTTTTATCAAGGAAAAGATGAGTGGTAATAATACAAGAAACAATGAACATATAATAGTTTTTCATTAACAATCCAAACACCACAAAACACAGAATATACAACTTAGAAATGGAAATACAAATTAATGAAAAATGGGGTACATGTCATATTAGCAATGCAAAAGACCAGCTTAAGCATAGTTTCTCTAAATCAACAATTAATAAAAGGAAAGTGCCCTTTTCTCAAATATGCACTAAAATATTTCAGTCACTTATAGGGAAAAATTAATCATAACTTTCCACTAATTCTATATTACAGCATGTATTACTAATGGTTTACAAAACTTCAGCATCTTCTTACACTTAAAATTTACAATCTTTACCAATCATTACACACTCATTCAATCCAGTCTGTCAAAAATAAAATTTTTCATTTCTATTTATTATGAAATAATTATTGATATGTTATGAATCTCAAGTGGTGAAAAACTATGATGGGGACAGTGATCAGAATAATGTAATGAATCTAAAGTGGGCCAAGGATCAAATAGAAAAGCTACCTCTGCCTGGCACATTTATGTATTGACTTCTGCAATACTTCTATTTCTAAAATAATCCTAATTGTACATTTTCCCATTCTAAACAAAATCTAAGATTTTCATATTTAAATTTTCTATCCACTTCTAGAGTTTATTCAAAGTATATTGAGTCATGCCACCAGGCATAAAGTTTCCTCCTGCATTCATATTATCCCTACAGGTCTGAGTCCAGATGAAAAAAGTTGAGCAATAAGGACTCAATAATATGCCCGTTTTCCTCTACATGTTTAGTGATTCCCACTTTTCTGAAGTAAATTCTGTGAGAAACTGTACAATCCTAGGTACAGCTCTATGATGCTAATGAGAAATAAAACATTTAAATTTTAATTTTTCAAGCAACAATACCAATGTCCACTGCAACCCGTGTCTCCGAAGGACTTCTGCAAGTTCATGCTTTTAGCCAACATCTTACAATAAATCATTCTTCACGGGTACAGTTCTAAAACTAACAGCCATGGAAAATCAAGTCATTATCTCCTTCCAAGCCACCATCTGTACAAGAAGTACCTACAGTCAGTGTCAGCCTCAGCTTTGACCTTTCTGGTTCATGTCCAACAATTGCCTACCAAGTTGATTAACATTCACATAAGGTGGCAAACTTGAGGATGGAGAAGAACCAAACTGTAGTTCTGGAAAGGTTTCCAGTGGCTACCAAGTGGTCCTTTGGTGTCATTCGCTGCTGCTGCTGCTGCTGCTGCTCTCCCTGCCACCGTCCTCTCCCTTTGGGGAAGATGAACTATCTCGGACTGGAAGCAGGTCATAATGACAAGGGATGTGACTGTTCTTTGGGAGGTCGTATGGATCCTGGGTGAGATGCCCGTTATTGCTGAATATTCCTTGGACAACACTCACTGTAGGTTCTGTGATAACCAAGGACACATTAATTTATCAGCAATGGAAAAATTTTTAAACAAATAATATGGCATTTCTTGCAAATATCAATCACACAAAAGGCATTTTTCTAAAAATATAAGGAAATATTGGTTTTAAAAACATGATTCCATTATAATCACATAGGGGTGGCAACTCTGTGATTGTTGGGCTAAGTGACATGCACAAATGGTATTCAGAACAAAAGGGTGACCACATGGTTGGGTGTGGACAACATCAAGGGGATATACAGAAACCCTGGATATAAATCATTGTCTGAAAAATACTTTAGGGATAATCTAGTCCAAATGCTTTATTCTACAGGTGAGAAGACTGAGGTCCTTGAAGGTTAACTCAGTTCATGGAAACATTCAACAAGTTCTTGACTTTAGGACTCCAGACTCACATTTTCAGCTGAGTCCCTATTCTACTGTAGCAGGCTTTGGGGACAGTTTAAAGGGGAATTGTTACTGACTTTTCAAAAATAAATTTAGTTCACTCTGGCTTCCATTTTAAAAAGCTGTCTTAATACTTTAAAAATAAATTGTTTAATAGATTTTTTCAGGCACATGTCTGGCATGAAATGAATTACAAATGATGAACTAGCCACTTCATTTAAAATAGTAGAGAATTTTTAAAAGTTAAAATCATAAATACTAACAGAGATATAGAAAGAGAGACAAATGGGGGAGAGAAAGAGAGAGAGAGAAATAATTAAAATATATAGTCCTACTATCTAGCCAATGGTGGTTGTGGTATGCTTTATCATTTCCCAAATAGTATTTGCAAAAGGCAATCAAAATAACGCTAATTTTAAACTGAATTCTTATTAATTTGTATCAGATTCACATCTGAGAATATTACTGATATATCAGACAAGTTTAAAAGTAAAATGTTTCAATCCTGCTGTAAGTATTTTATTAGTATGATGAATACAACCAGGAAATGGAACCACCCGTTTAATCCACTTGAACCATTTGTTTTGGCTAACTAGATATATTAGCTAATATCATACATATGCTTTTCCACATGTGTGCTAAAATACTCACTATGGTTACAAAACAAAAGATGGATGACTGGGTGGAAGATAAAGAATACTTACTTTAAATTTTCTAAATGGTATTTTCCTTGAAAAATTCATTTGAAACCAATTAATATGATCACTGTTAACACAGATTCCATCTTAAATATGAACCATTACTTTCCATAAGATTTATATGAACTGCAACTATTATATTCCCAAATACTTTAAATTCTTTAAAAAAAATCTTATGCACTAGGTTCTTTCTACAGTTAGGAGAACTCACCAACTTCATAGACATTCTTGTTGGCTGAAGTTGAGTTATTGATTTCTGCATACGGGGAATCTCTTCGTGCCGGTGATTTCATCTCCACATAGCCACATTCTGAGTTTTTTGGGATAAGTACAGGTGGGTCTTTAATAGTAGCATATGGGTTTTCAGAACTGCTTAGGGAGCAGGTACTTGAATTATATTCAGAATTCTTTCCCAGGTCTGTGAAGGGAAATGGGAAGAAGAAGGGAAATGGGAAGAAAAAGCAAATGTTGTTTCATGGCAACATAATTTCTTGATGATAATTTACTTGGTTAGGTTACTTCTTTCTCTTTATAGCTAGGTTCCTGTAATTATATACAATGAAAATACTATTATACATTTTCTACTTATTTTGAGGAGAATTTGCTGTGGAATTGCCCATCTATAAAGCAATTTTAGCACCTCTCTAAGGTGAGTACTAATGGAAATATCATGGATCTGATTTCATTTCGATGACCACATTCCAATGTAATTAATTCCATTTTATTTTACTAACAGAAAATTTACTAATTGAAGCCTTTGAGATCAATGAAGAAACCAGCTTTTGATGGCTTCAGGAGCACCAAGAGGGTTCTACTATCATGGTGAGAAAGCATTTGTGCTGTGAGGATTCCTTGCGAAATCTCAGTACTGGGCACCTTATTGCTCAAACTCATCCTGAAGAGCTGACCTCAGTCAACATGTGACCATGCTGATCTTTTCTTGTTTTCCCTGCTATTTGCTTTTTTACATTTCTCTCTCCCCATAAGCCTATTTCTTTCAAAGAAAATATGAATGTTTCCTCAGCTAATTGAATCTTTTGTTCCCCAAGACTTAAGCTCTAACAAGATCCACCTATGGTCACTTTCTTGCTGTCAGTCAAACATGTTTATGAGTTTGGTGTAGTCATTTAGCAAGTCTACATTTCCTCTACACTGCCACTGTAGCTTGTTTAAAAAATATTTCAGAGTCCAAGATAAAATTTTTTTTTTTAAAAATTGTGATTCTGACATATGTATTTCTTCCTCAAATTTACACCATACCTTTTAAGGATTTTCCCATATAGCTTCTGTCAAGTCCAAAAGCACCTGTGATAAAGGAAGAAAAAATACCCAATGAGAACTGAAAGGAAGAGAAAACCCATCTAATGTTCCAAGGTCATGGAGGAGGATCGGAGGATCACCCCACTGCAACAAATAACCAAGGCTCCTGCTTTTCAAGCCTTTACACCAGATCACTTGTGCCAGATGTCCCCAGTGCTTATAATTAAACATACACACACACACACACACACACACACACAATACAATCATTCATGGTGACTTTGGGAGAGGCTGATCAAAACGAGGTAGAAACTTAGGCACGGAGATGAATCAGTACACTTGATTCAAGGTTGTACGGTGAAAAGAAGGGACATACCTAAGACTGGAACTGAAAATTCACACCTACGTGCAGATCCCTAAAGGCTCTGATGTTTTTCAAATTACCACTATTCAGTTATATCATTCCCTCCACTATGAGCATGTTTTCTAAAGACTGGAAGCTTCAAACACTGTTGACTAACACTTTAATACTAGCTCTTGGCCATCTTTATTCAGTTTTTATTTTATCAATTTGACTTTCCCAGGTATGGGGGCATACTTGTGTATGAGCCTAGATAGCTTTCTTGTTTTAAAATGACTGGCCTTTATTTCTTGAGGATCGAGAGGGAAACAGAAGAGGAACGTTTCTGCACACACTGGGAAAAATTAAGTATGTAAGCAAGTGAGAACGTGCAACCCCTTATGGAAATCAATCGGGTTGCAAGCATCTTATATAAAATATTAGCATTTAATCATTTAATCACAGATTCATAATATTACTAAAAAAATAAGAGGACATTACCTAGCCCATTTTATACCACCTGGTATATAAATGCTAAATTGCACTGTTAATACTGCATAGGAATCAAGGATTCTATTGGAGCTGTGTTTTGACAAAGAGGAAAAAAGCCAATAGATTAGGAAACAAAAGACTTAGATTTCATCACTTAGCCATATGTCTTTGGGAAAGATGTTCAACTTTCTGAGCGTCAATTTTCTCATCTCTAAAATGGGGAAACTAAAACTTGTCTTCCAGCTTCCTGGGGCTGTTATCATCCTTAAGTGAAATAGAGCATATGAAAAAGTTTTGTAAACTTTGAAGCACCAGACAAATAAGTAGTGTTTCAATTACTGTAACACTTAATGAGTCACGCTAGTCTCAGCTTCAGGCTATCTGTAACTGTTCCAAGGCATTTTCAATGATCTTTTTAAAAAATGTTATAGACTTGGGTTAAAAGCAGAGAGTAAAGTACTGACTTGCAATGAACATTCCAAACAAATATTTGAGAATGCTGAGGAAATGATACCCCTGCCACGGTGCATGCATCTCTTAGCCTGATGTTAAGCTCCAGTTCCGATGGTGCTGTTTTGTGGGGACCAGAGTAAGGACACACTGAGAAAGGGAGAGGGTGTGCTAAACCTCAGTCATCATGGGACAGGAAATGGGAATATTTTCCTCTCTCAGGTCTGGGTTGTGAAGAGCTTAGCCAAGCTCCCCACTGGTGGGAAAGGCACAGGGTTATGCAGGGAGGTAGGATAAATGGGTGTGTAGTAAAGAAATAACCTTACCAAAGAGAGGTTTGGCCTTTGCTCTCAGCTCTTGGGACGTATCCCTAAGTCCTTAGAATGTCCTGCCCAATGGGAACATTTTTGTTTACCGGGGGGCCTAGATAGTGTAACAAGGTGATTTATCATGGGGAGGTTTGGGCCTTATGGCCTTCTAGAGGGGCGGAGACTAAAGGTCAATCACACAAGCAGTCAAGCATGTCGATATGACCAAGCCCCCCAAAAACTCTGGATATGAAGGCTGAGGTGAGTTTCCTGGTTGGCAATACGCTGTGTGTGTGGTCACACATTGTTGCCAGGAAAAGTTAGCACTGTCTATGATGACTCCACCGGGAAAGGACAACTGGAAGCGTCATGCTCTGAACTTTCATGGACTCTGCCCCATGTGTCTCTTCCCTTGGCTGATTTTAATCTGTATGCTTTTGTTGTAATAATCTATAATCATGAGTATAACCATCAGTGAGTTCTGTGAGTCCTCCTAGCAAATTACTGAACCGTAAGGTGGTCTTGGTGACCCCTGAACTTGCAGTTGATGTCAGAAGTGAGGCTGGTCTTGGGAACTCCCAGACTTTATAAAGAGATTCCATGAAGATGGGGCAGAGCCTGTGGCCTCTGAGAGCAATCTCATCACAGAGCTCTGCCTATGTTATTCTTTGCCAAATTCTCTTATAGCAAAGTCTTGCATCTTAGCTGTGCCATGGCTAACCTTCCCTAAGGGCTTAAGGAGAGGAGTAGCATGGAGTAGATAGTAAATTAGGGAATAAGAGTTGGAGCTGCTGGATTGTCTCTCCTCTGCCTCGGAGGATCAGGAAGCTGTTTTAAAAAGGGAGCAGGCAGGCTTCCTCATAAACTCCTACATGTACCAATCCTGGGGTCAGGGCTTTCAAATGCATGGTTTAATCTAATTCATACAAACAGCCAGTACATGGTCATTACCCCCATTTTACAACGAACAAAATCAACTCTGAGAGTGTAAGTGATTGGCCCAGTGCCATATCTCAGGGCTTTGTGTGTCAAGTTCAGGGCTCTTTCAGATACCATCACAACTATTCCATTTAAAACGCCTACACACTTTATCATCCACAACTTGCCTGACTCTGTTCTTTGTGAGGAAGAACTTCTTCTGTGCAACAATTTTAAAAGGACAGTAAATGCAGAATTACTCTTGGGTGGGACTAAGCCAAGGAGATCCAGAATTCCTAATGAAGATTCTATGTTCCCAACAATCAGTCCTTTGGGTCTTACTGAGACAGAAAGCAGATATGTTTATATATAACCAGTGCAGTGATTCTGTGTGTTTAGGAGTAAGGACCAATTACAGCAGGTTAAGATAGAACAAGAAGACTTTTCCCTCATTAGTACTGGTTGGTACTTTACTGATTATCAATTTATATACTTTTTTGAGCTATATTATAAATGTAATTAAGACTTTTAAAACCTCCTTTAATGTCAAATGATGTTACCAATAAACATATTGTGAATCTGATACATAAATAATTTTACTGTGTGTTTAAAATACACAACCTTTTGCCAACAATGGCATAAAATACAAATAAAAGTTAAGAATTCATACTCGTTTTTCTACTAAAACATTTTTATTTCTGTAGTAAGAGGCATTCCAGAGCCTACAGGGATTAGTTCCTACAACTGGCTCAGGGAATTTGACATACATGGTGTTCACAGAAGAAGCAGTCAGAAGGCCAACTTTGAAATCTGGCTTTACCCCTTTCCTTCTGTGAAATTTTGGATAAGAGGGGTTAACCTCTCTGTGCTTCCCAGTTTATTTCTCTATAAAACAAGATTCATGGACTCTTCCAGGAAGGGTTGTCAGACGTAGCAAATAAAAATACACAAAGGTCAATGAAATCTGAATTTTACAGAAACAACAAATAATCTTTAGTGTATGTCCCATGTGAGATTTGTGATACATTTATACAAAAAATACCTGTTGCTTATCTGAAATTCAAATTTAAGTGGGCTTCCTGGCAATCCTACCAACCAAATAAATATATGTGGAAGGGTTTGTTACCCATAAGGCACGGCACACATGTAAGTTACTATACCATCAAACTCTTCCCTGAAAATACGGGATATATGCTTAGAAACTGCACCATGTACGTACTCAATGACGTATCACAGAAGTTCTTTAAGGTACCAAACATCCCCACCCCTTTTTCAGGAGGTCTATGAGCTCAAAACTATTTTCATTATAATGCAATGATGTTATTTGCCTTTCTTACTCTAATTCTCTTTCAAGTGTACAGTGGTGTTTTCCAGAAGCTATGCGAAGTGTGAGATCACAACTGAATGAATGCAAGAGCAGATATGAGTACCTAGCCATCTTCTATTAAGCCAGACATTGAAGAGATTTACAGAAATATAAAACAGTGCTACTCTTCTCACTAACTTTTTTTTGATTTGGGAAAATGTAGCTATTTTTCATAAGAACCCATTTTATGTTATCATGAACCGAGATTATTATTATTTTAAATAAATTAATAAATAACTATTTAAAAATTTTTCTCAGTTTTAATTTGCAGTATGGTAAATATCAACAGATATAGCTCATATCAACAGAAGCTCTTTGGGGTCCTTAATAAATTTTAAGAGTGTAAAGGGGTTCAGATTCTAAGAAGTTTGAGAACCACTGATCTCCTACATTCCTGCTGATAGCTGTGTTTCCTCACCTGAAAGGGGAAGGGGACCTCAAGTATGGGTGCCCGATATTAAAAGAGAACAAAGAAAAGCACACCTCCTGGTGCCAAGCTGACAGGGTCCAAATACCAGCTCTAACATTCACTAGGCTATGAGGCCTTGTGCAACTTTCTTAACCTCTTCACTACTCAGTTTCTCAATTGTAACATGGAGATGATGATAGTAATAGTACCTACCTATTAGAGTACTCGTGAGAAGTAAGTTAATATGTGTAGAGCTAGAATGTCAGCAACAAGCAGGCAAAGATTCTCACCTCTTTATTTTTTATTTTTATTTTTTTGAGACAGGATCACACTCTGTCACCCAGTCTAGAGTACAGTGGCATCATCATAGCTCACTGTAACCTCAAACTCCTGGGCTCAAGTGATCCTCCTGCCTCAGCCTCCCCAGTAGCTGGAACTACAGGTGTGCCACCACGCCTGGCTAAGATCCTGGTCTCTTTTGATCAATTCCTGGCACATAGTAGGAACTCAATAAATGTTGAATAAATAAAGCCCTTACGACAGTAGTGAGCCCTCAGTAGGCACTGGGTATAATTCTGTTATTGTGTTTTTTGATGCATGTTTTCGATTGCTCACTTTAGCACAGACAGAGATCTAGGACTATTTCAGGTGACTACAAGATAAAGGTGTTACTGGGGACATGTGTTGGGAGAACTCACCGAGTTCGTTGAGATAGCCGCCGTGTTTCCAGTCAGGCGGCAGTGTCCCGGTGCAGTCTGCCACAAGGCCTCTCTTCCCAGGGTTCACGTTTTTAAGATTCACAAACAGCTGATTGTTTTTTGACTGTTAAAAATATAAACAATAAAAGATATAAGAAGAGAATACAACACGGTACAGCATGTTGCTACTGATCTGGGGAAGAGCAAGTCCAGGGCACATATCAAGGACCAATCCTTAAAGGAGGCTGAGCCGAGGGCGCAAGGTGACCGCTTGCGGCCTGGTGGGACTCAGAGGGGGGCAGGAGTCTGTGTCCCTCAGCCCCAGCTACACCCTCCACTACCTCAAGTTCTTCATTTTGCTCTGTAATTCTGGGCCAATTAGACCTTATATGGGTTTATATACATGGAACTTTGAATTGAAAAAAAAAATGAATTCTTGGTCTAAGCCCTCCCACCAAAAACTGTATGTTTATTTGAGTCACAGGAGACTCTTTGCAGTTTTCCTGGGCATAAACATGAGGGTGAGATTATCTGCTTTGTCTTCCTCCCTGAATTTGTACGAGAACAAATGGAATTACGAATGGGGAGGTCTCTGGAGAGTGTGAAGTGCTATTTAACTAGGAGGCACTATAATTAAAATCTAGCTGCATTAATTTAATTACGACTGGATTAATTTAATTAGCTTGGGTTTTTTTCCTAATAAAGAGCTGGAATGAGATGATGGAGATTGGAAATATAATTTGGGTACAATTGGAAGGGAGAAATGTTTGGTATTTCAGAGCATCGTGGGGAAGGCCTGGGGATGAGCTGGGTGCTACTGGAGGAGCAGCCCTAGGTTCTAGACAACCTGGGTCTCCAACTTCCCTGTCCCTCAGTTTCCTCATCTCTAAAATGGGGATAATAATCACTCTTGATTTATAGAATTAGAGTAAAGATTAAAATGAGTTTATATTTGTAAAGTGATTAGAAATGCTTGGCATAGTATTAGGTTATTGTTATTTGACCATTTTTGACCTACAAAAATAGCAACTTCATGTGGTTCAACCCAAATCAATGCATATTACTATTGCTGTTACTAAAGTACAGGTGGCTAGGAAAGGAGACTAGAAGACACACGGTCTGAAGAGACAAATTTGTCAATTTTGCCCAGAGTTGATTCTGTTATAGGTCTCTATGTTTTTGTTAATGTCATTATGAGAAATTATTTTAAAATTTCATGTAAAATTAGAAACATTTTTCCAAGGAGGTGTAATAGAAAAAGTACAGATTGTAGAGACAGGGAGACGTTTGCTCACACAGCAGCGGCCTCACTCACTAGCTGCGCAGCTACGTTTGGAAATGACTTAAACTCCCCATTACTCAGGTTTTGTCAGCAAACTTGAGATCCTAAGACACGCTCCAGAGGATTGTTTAGAGGAATAAATTAGATAATATATGTAAAGTACCTGGAACAGTATCTGGAAGCAGCAGCCCTCCACAAATGCCTGTTCTTTTCCTCGCTCCCTGCCCACCTTCAAAGACTTGAGCCATCTGCTCTTACCTTTGCGATGGTCATCCTGTCCCTGTTGTTGACGTGTGGGGACGTGGCACACTGGGTCAGTGTGTGGTAACTGGGATTGGTGAAGTAATGGCTGTTAGCATTTCCACCATTGCCATGAGAAAGGGCTTCTGCAAGAAGAGAAGAAAATGGCTAAGATATCATGCTCCTCTGAATCTGTGTGGAAAAAAGGGAATCAAAATAACAGAATGTCTAGACTGCTTCCATATCACAAGCTGGGCAGAATCCCCTCCTGCCCAGCCTACTCAGCTAAGCTTCTAGAAGCAGCAGGCCTCTGCCTTCCTACCTGCCTCCTTGGAAAAGTGTGAAAGTACCCACAGACAACTGCTCTTTCCTTTGGGGCTTGTACAAGCTGGAAAGGCATCATTTGCAGCTACTTCTGCTACAACTTTCCTCTTTTTTTAAACACTTGAGTCACTGACACAATAATTCTGCACTGAAAATGACTACGTAAATCAGCTACTTTACGTATTCCCCAAATCATTGTGTTTTTAAACACGTCACCAACCTGAAATCCTTCAGTAATTGCTCCAAAATTAACAAAGATTTTAAGCTTTCAAATTCCTCAGTGTAAGTGGTTACTTCTGATGATTGGGTGTGTCACTTACCAATTTTTTTCCTTTTATGAGCACTTGTGACAGAAAGGAAGATTCAAAAGAGCATTGTTAAAGGACTGCCTTAGTTCTTGCTAATACCAAAAACTGTTCCTTATATAACTTGGTTCTCTTCAGACTCATGTGGACCCAGGGAGAGTCTGGAAGGCACCGCAGGAAGCACCCAAGGCCTGGTCCACTTCCCACATACCACAAGAGCTTGGGATTGGCTGCCCAGCAAAATCTCTTCTGGATTGAAATCCCCCAAATCTAAAGCAACCACACCATGAACCCAATTTTAAAACACTCCATGGATAACAAAAACTATATCTCAACTATTGTTGAGATCTAAAACACATCTCTAACAATTGATTCCTTTTCCAAACATACAATTCTCTCAAGAATTGACGGAAACAATGGATGGCACAGCCAAACACTCAATTTCAAAGAACCAGGATGAAACTCAACTTTTCAAGGAGTAAAACGCCTGTCATGCCTGCAGGCTTACCTGAAATGGTATAATCTGCATTGATGACCCTCATAGCAGGGGTGTAGGTAACTGCTGGCATGCTGGATTCCTTGCCCTTCTGCTTGTGTCTATAAATAATGAACAATGCCAGTAGGAAGAGAACAACTAGGACAAGAATGATGATGCCCGCGATGGCCCCGATCTGGTAAGAATCAGCAGGCAGAGCGGTGCTGGTGCGGCTTAAGCTGTTCAGATTTCCGACTATTATGACACCAGCTAGAAAAAGGAGAAAAGAGACTTGAGAAAGGATGGCGGTGTGCTGGATAAATGTTTGATCTCTGTTGACAAAAACTTCCTACTGTGTAAGGCCTGGATATTTTCAGTTTATAAAATGTTAATGTGAAAACAGAGCAGGAAGGAAAAACATTCCTCATTTTCAGATGTTGTTGGCTTATCCGTGCCCAGAGAATGGCTGCTCGAAGGCTTACGACGAGATGGAAGCCGGGTTCATGCGGACACATGCCTACAGTCACAGCTACTTGAGAGGCTGAGGTGGCAGGATCGCTTGAGCCTAGGATTCAAGGCCAGCCTGGCTAATCCAGTGAGATCCTGTCTCTAAACATAAAAATTAAATTAAAAAGAGGCAGAATTTCTTAAACCCAAAGATTCAACAGTAGGGTTTGGGAGTGTCTCATATATTTCAGATTATATACTTAGACTGGTAATTAATTTGGGGTAATAATTTATCTAATTTTTATTTTTCTTTATTTATGATTCAGTACTGAGCTTACACAAAGCTAAATCCTACATGTCCCAACTGCCTAACTTAATCTTATGTCTACCCTTAGCATTTCTAAGAGTAATTTCCCTTCCAAGCAAGCATAACTCAATTATATAGTCCAAGAACTGAATCTGCCTTATGCTGATTTCAATGGGTCTTTTACCTCAGCAGATACTGTTCTGTGCAAAGTCACTTTCCATGACAGAAAGATTTGTCCTGATAACACCTGATAACATCACCCTAAAACCTTACTCATTAAACTCAAAATTCAGCTTTACATAGATCTTCTTTGTGGTCTATCAAGTGAGGACTCTAAAGGCATGGATTGAGAATCAAGAAATCTGGCATCTAAAAAAATTGACCCAGGTCAATTTCCCTTAAGCTTTTAGGCAGTAGTTTTATCTTCTATAAATGAGGAAACTGGCTTCCATGTAGCTGCTTCCAGCTCAAATAAATGTTCCTATGGTTTTATAATTCTAAATGCTACAGGACCTTCTTATAAAACAGTCTGCCCTGAAACACAGACCACCAAGGCCAACGTAGTGAGATTACAATGTATGTGTAATAATGATGTGATCGTGAAATGTGTCATCCTGTTGGTAACAGTCAAATGTAAATAGTGAGCATGTAAAAGGAATTTTGTGAAAGAAATTAAGTGTAAATACTTCCACAGTCTACAGTTTAAGATGACTCTACCTACCATACTGTAGAGATTTTCTAAAGCCTTTTGCAGCCCATTTGCTGACTGTCTGCCAGATAGTACCACATGCAGCAATGCTGGGGCTCTCTGCCAGGCATGCTTCACAACCTTCAGAAGCACTTTCTCAAAAGCCCCCTCCACCCCAGAATCAGGATTGTTCAAATGGAACTATACATATGAGATAAATATTCCCAAATGATTATGATATACTCCTTCGTTAAAAATCATGGACATAAGTTTCTTAAAAAGTTAAACATGCCTACCATATGGCCCAATCATTCTACTCCTAGGTATTTACTCAAGAGAAATGAAAGCACATGCCTATACAAAGACTTGATTCCCTATTGTTCACAAGTAGTTTTATCTGTAATAGTCAAAAACTGCAAATAATTCAAATGTTCATCAACACATGAATGGGTAAGCAAATTACGGTATATCCATAAAATAGAATACTGAATGAAAAGAACTGAACTATTGCTATATACTACAATGTGGTTCAATTTCAAAATAACTATGCTGAGTAAACAAAACAAAACCAAAAAAGAGTACAGTGTGATTCCATTTATATGAAATTCTAGATGATTGATCTATATATAGCAAAGTAATCTATAGTGACAGAAAGTAGGTGAGTGATTGCCTGGGGCCTAAGGGGTGGTGGTGGCAGGGAGGGTCATGGATATTGTCTTTATTATGGTATATACATAATTCAGATTTTATCAAATTGTATAATTTGGGTATACAGTGGGTGTGGGTTTTGTATGTCAATTATACCTCAATAAAGCTGAAAAAATCATAGGCCCAGTAGAAAGTTCATGAGCTTTGGAATAAGAGAACCTGGCATAAAAGCTGTGACATATTCTATATATTAGCTCTGAGACCCTGGGGAAATTACACAACCTCTCTAAGCTTTAATTCCTTTATCTTTAGGACAACACTAATAAAGCATCCATCTGGAAACTAAATAAGGAACCAGGTATGCCATGTAGAGTTGTGATGAGGATTATGTTAGATAACATCAGTGTAAATACTTAAATGTTGGCCAGCACACGGTGGTCACACAATGAGAGGTAGTCGTTATTTGCTGGTATCTTTACCTTGATCACATCGCGCGCCCTTCCAGCCTGGGCTGCAGTAACAGGTCCCAGTGATGTGGTCGCAGGTGGAGTTGTTCAGACAGTCACATATCTGGCGACAGCCATAGCCATATGTTCCCGCAGGGCACTCTGGAGAAGGAGAGCAAGTCAAGTCTAGCTCCCCAGCTTTGGGAATCTGCAGCAAGGCTGTCTCTTACTGCATGACCCTGCACATCTGGAGCTGAGCCGTTTAGGGGATTTCTGTTCAGGCAGACTTGTACTCTGGGATGTCCCAGAGCTGGACAGCATTCCCTGCATCATAGTGGGACTCACAGTCCAGGCTGCACAGGGATAGAGAGGGAGCCGCTCAACATCACATTACATGGAATCATACTGTACTCTTGGCACTTTCGGCTGCTATATACCCACCTCCCCCATGTGTATATGGAGAGTCTGTGGAACCCCCATGAAACAGCTGAAGATAATCACTAAGGGCAATTTGAGATGACTCCACCAGGCAAAATTGTGGGCTGGAAGGGGCCTAGACTGAAAAGTATAAACTAGAGATGCTTCCTTGAGAACATGTACATTTTACTGTAGGCTCAGTGATCCTTGTAAAGGAACAGTCTCACGTGCATTAGCTGAGTGTAGGAGAAGAGGGAGAGGGCAAGTTTTGTTCATTTTCTAGATAAGAACTTCATTTGCCATGGAATAGTTCAAACTCTGGACTTGCAAGTTGAAGTCCCAGAGACTAAAATAGTGGGATTCTTATGATGCAGTCTTAATAAGAGTTGGGCATGAATTTCAAAGAATAGTACAGGCATGTTAAATCTAAAAATCTTCATGACAAAATACTGATGTTCTTTGTAAAGTGAGCAGCAGGGGGCAATGTGCTATTATTATCAGAGTTCTCTGTCAAACACGCGGTTTCTATTTACAAATGAGCACTGGGAGAAGTCTCCAAAAATAGGGATATTTTAATTTGATGTTCAAAGTAATCACGGAAACACTTAAAAGGTTTTTATTTAATAAGACCATAACCAGTCATCTGCCATTCAAGTGCAAGTCAGTTTAGAGCCTATTCTGGTTTCTATGCATATGTTTAGACGTTTATACACATACATACAATATTTATACACATACAATGAGGGGTGTGACTTAGGATCTGTTTCATGCTTAAATGAAACAGCAGTGCAAAACTAAAATTGGGTCATCTCTGTCTGGAGCTGATTTCTGGATGCTACTTTTGCTGCATTTGCTAGAGGGAGGATATGCAAAGATATCCTAGGATTTAGCACGTGAGCTTGGGGCAACCTGGCTGCCCAGGGGCTCTGTGAGGTGCTAGGGGAATGGAGCGGGCAGGGGTGCTTTATGGCCAAAGTCCTGCAGTCCTGATCAACCTTTCCAGGCCACACCGCTCCTGCAGCCATAAGTGGCTGAGCCAAGAGTACAATCTCTGGTGAGTGGGAATTGTTCTGCACCTTTTCCTGCCTCAAAGGGTTTTACCATAAGAGAGTGAGCCCCATACAGCCCTAAGCCCTTATTTATTTACCTTGAATACTGAATGAAAGTCACAGAGGAAAGGAGTGATAAACTAATTTGAAATATTCAGTTTAAGACTAATGTTCTTATAACCCTGTGAGCAGATGCACAGCTGGTGGGTTGGAAATGGAAACACAAGGATAAGTCATTCCAATGGAGCTTATTCTCTCCAAGTGAGATTTTTACCAAAAAAAAAAAAAAAAATTTTTTAAGGCAATATGCTGTCTTGAGGTTGTTAAGACTAAGATGAGAACTTGTTAGTGGCAACAGCACTAACAAAAGTATTATCTGGAGAAGGTTGTCAAAAGGGTGGCAACGTTTGCATGGACTTGTTCCCTCACCAGCAACGGGGGTTGGCCCGGGGCCCCCAGCCCTCCTCCCTCCATAGTGCACCATCCTCCTGTGGGAGACCCAGGTCCTGCCTCTGCCATGAAGAAAGCTTGACTGGCTCTTTTAAAGCTCTGAGCAGCCACATTCCAAACATAAGAGGGAAAGGAATAGAGCGCCAGGAAGAACAGAATGGAAAACTTGAATTCTGTCTTCATTCTCGTAGTCACACCTCCTCCACCCAGAGGGCTGAGTAATTACTCAGAAGGAGAGTTTTAAGGGAAAGACAGCCAGCAAGGATCCCGGGGAGACCAGGTCTCTGGGAGGGGAAGTCAACGGTGCTATCAGCTCAAACCAGCCAGCAACTCAAACAACTTAAAAGTTGCGAATTCTGCCTTACTATTTCCAGGCACCTAGAAAAATTGATTCCAGAGGAGAAAGTGCCCCCAGTGATGTGCTGCCGTCATACTCACTCTGCTCACAGTGCCTCCCCATGAATCCTGTGCGGCAAGTACACTGCCCGGAGATGTGGTCGCAGTCCGCTCCGTTTTGACACTGGCATATCAACGCACAGTCTTTGCCATAAAACCCCAGAGGACATCCTGTGCAAGGAAGGGGGACAGCGAAGTGAAGAGGCTGCAGAGGAGAAACACAGCTTGTGCCTCCAACACATTTGTGTTTCATCTTGAAGGACGCTGAGCCATTAGAAAATGACAGCAGTGCTAATCTCAGCTTGTCACAAGGGCTTCTTTGATGTCCCAAGATGGGGCTCTTGCAAGGAGGTTGTCATTCATAAGCAGGAGGCAGAAGAGTTCCACACCTGTCAGTGTAACCATCACTGGTACCCTAAAGGCAAGACAAGTGTCTCCTACAAAGCACCTCTTCAAGCCCAGAAGCATGGGGCGTTTCCCTTCATTCTTCCACTCAATGACTAGAATCCTAGACTCAAATTCCATGGGCTGAAATGAGTACTTTATATGAAAATTATCTGTATGTTTTTACTTGTAGTACAGAACATCTGCAACACTGCTACTAGCCTTGGACACTGTATCTGTTATTAACTTACATAAAATCACCTTCTTCGAAGATGTGTGGTAAGAATGTTTAACATTAAAAAAAAAACCTAACTGTACTTCAGAGGTGCTTTGTGAAAAGCAATAAGCCTTCATACTGCTGCACAATTTCCAAGGCTTAAGGCACTGGGACTCTTGGACTAAAGACATCCACAAGCTCTATTGGCTCACATGGACTGGCAACTACCCCGTAAGAGTGTTTCAGGGCTCTCCAGCCTAATGAAAGCTTCAACACAGGCTGATTCGATGGTAGTTTCCAAATATTACATGTGCTTTTTATTTTCCCATTTTCTTATGGTGAGGTTTAACAAACGCTCGACTTTTAAGAAGCAGAGGCAGTGCACAGATGCCAGTATACAAAGAGGACCTCCCATTGTCATGCATATTTAGCACCTACACTGTGCCAGATTATTTTCATGTGGTCTCTTACTTAATCTTTACAGCAGCCCAGAAATGCAAGGATGGATATTCTCATCCTACAGATAGTAATTAAGCCCAGAGTGCCCTAAGTCACACAGCTACCAGATGGAAGGATGGCAGGGCCATGAACAAACCAGGGAGGTCTGGCTCCAGACCCCATGTGTTCACCACTGTATCACGCTACTTCCACTTAAAAAAGGTCCTCTGTTTGAAGCAGGTCCTAATTTTAGAATTATAAATAATATCTTGTAAGTACTCTTCTCTAAGGAGTTAAAAATCCTTATAGATATTCAATCTCTGCAGAATATTCTTGGGCTAACCTCTTTCCTTGCCAATTTCCCCTTTCAAATCTTGGTTCATGGTCTACACTCCCTTCTAGAAAGTTTCAAAAGACTTATTCAGCCTATTCTCTAATTACGTGCTCTAATTAGTATTAAACAAGAACTGCCTATTTCTGACCCATCTTTCCTCCTCAGCTCATTGCTGTAATTCTAATTATACATTATTATTAATACTAACCATAATACATGCCTTCCTGTCTTGTCTTATTCCTTTATTCAATCATAGGGAAGAGGGCAGAGAATAATCTTTTTTTCCCAATGATGCTCAGTTTTGGAGTACTTTGCAAATTATATCATATGATGCTCAAAACCTCATGGAAGAAAAAATTGTTAGGACACTATGGGATACAAAATGGAAAAAAGAACTGGAGCAGTGGTTCTCAAAGCATGGTCCTCAGCTGGCATCACCACCCGTTGCTAGAAATGGAAATTCTCAGGTGCCAACCCAGACCTACGAAATCAGACATTCTGAGGGTAGGGGCAGCAGTCTGTACCTATCCAATCCTCCAAGCGATTCTGAAGCGTGCTACATTTGAGAACCACTGAACTCCATCTTTTCCAAGAGCCCATATTAAGTCAGGCCGTAAGGCTTGTTGTCTTCGCTACCTTTCTAACCTCTATCCTTTATCCTAACCTTGTGCTGTGAGAATAAATGATAGGGAATTTGATTCACACAAATAGGGTCTGGTTAAAAGAGGGAAGAGGAAGAAACTGTGCACCGTTACGCACATTGCTCTTCCTCGGCGTCCTGACGTAACCTAGAACAGAATACTCGGAACATGGTAGCTCTCAGCCACTTAGAGAAATGTGGTCTACAGGTCATCGGGTAGATGAAGCACTCCAATGCCAGGGACTCTTGGTGAGCTCAGACCGTGCATGCAAAGGGTGAGGCTGCATCCTTCCTGTGCAGGAGGGCGGCTCCCCTTGCTGACCTCAGAAGGCATGTCACTTACTCTGAGTGCAGTAGAGCCCCGTCCAGCCGGGCGTGCATTTACACTCCCCGTCATAGGCGCTGCACAAGGCTCCATTGTGGCAGTTGCACGTGTGGATGCAGTTCGGGCCCCAGTGGGCAGGTGGACATGCTGAAACCACAAATGTGGAGGGGTCTGTTAGAGCCCTGAGGCCGGTACCAAGTGGAGAGAATTCCATCCACCCCTACACAACCCCCTGAGTGTGAGAGGTTAGCAGGGTACACGAGGACTAAGAAAGCACACTGCCGCGAATTCTGCGCTGAAACCCAGAGGGCGACGCTGACTGCAACACTGCCCGTCGTTACTGACATACGTACTCATTTACAAGTGCAGAGTGAGGCAGGTGGAGAAAAATCAACTCAAATTTACAGATTGAGTTATTAAACAAACGCGCACTCAACACCTCCTATGTCACAACACTGTGCTAGGCACAGGGGAGATAGCAGAGGACAAGACAAAGCCCAAACCACCCCCTGGAAGTTATATTTTAGGTGGGGAGTCAGGCAAACCAACCAACCAACCAACTGAAAAAACAACAGTGGTGAGAACTATGGAAAAAAATAAAATGAGATAAGGAAGACAAGAATGATGGGAGCTACCCTAAGGAAGGCCGCTCTGAGGGCAGGGCCATTTGAGCAGAGATCAGATGGGGAAAATGACTTCACTCAAGAGAGATTAGGGGACCCGAGGTCATGTAACTCAGGTCTTTGATTTGTAAATCCTACGCTCACTCGACTCCAGAGTTGTCACTTTAGGCTCCTTTTAAATGTTAAGGTTCCCACCTGTATGTAAACATTGGTTTACTCATAAAAACTCTTAATTGGAAGAAGCAGAAAATAATAAAAACTAAATCATTAGAGGTCACTGCCGGTGGAAGAGCAAGCGGAAAGTCAGATAAAGTATCTGTGAAATAATAATGTAAGGTCATGGGGTAAAATAATTTGATTTACAAAAAAACGCTTTTCATGCACACGAATGCTTCAGGAACATAATTGCATAAAAGGGGGACCACCTGTAATTTCTATAAGGCTACCCAGTAGGGAATATGGACCAATAAAAACAATAAATAATAAATCTGGAGTAATTTTAAAAATGAAAAATTTCTTCCATAATTGTGTGCACCATTTTGCCCAAGACCAAGGGAAAAATCATGGTCTGGAATGAACATCAGAATAAATTTTCTAAGTACAACACCCTCATTTTACAGATGAAAAAGCTGAAGTCCCCAAAAAGTTAATAGTGACTTGTCCAAGGTCACACAGATTAATAATAATATTTGTTATTTGTTAGATGAATACAGCATCTCTCTTTAAGGCCACAGCAAGACTCAGGGTGAAAACAACTGAAGTGTCCAGGCCATGTGACGCTGGGTGGAACACTCTTTACATAAAACAACATGTTCCTCAGATGATACTTAACAAACTTTTGTAAACCCTTTTATGTCCATAGCATATTTTTCTAAGGTAACCCACTTGCATTAGGCTTACTCCCTTTATTGGTTATGATCAGAGAATGGGAATAAAGATCACCCAACTTTCATATTTCCAAAAGGTAAGATGTAGACACGGGGCTTTAAAAATCACTTTGCCAAGGACATCTGCCCCTTTAAATGTACCCCTTGAATTTTTCAAAGTCTCTGTTTTCACTATGAAGGGTTTTCCTCTTTTTAAACAGACTCACAACCGGCCAAGAAGAAATATTAAGATGGTTCTACAGAGTCCATAAGGGAATCAGTGAAACCAATGATTTCCAAGAGAAGCAAAGGCTTTTGCCAAATAAATTAGCTTCCTCCGGAGTGATTATAGGGGCAGGCAACACTATAGTCTCCATTCATGCTGGTGTTCCCATTTTTGTTCTTTCTAGCACATTCCTACTCCAAATGAGGAAGTGACCAACTTCCAAAATAAAGAGTACTTTAAAAAGGAGCAAAATAAATCAGTCATTTTATGACAATAATATTGGGCCCTTTTTTCTCCCCAAATCCTGCCTTGAGTATCTATTCCTCAATCTGTCTGAGTGCCAACCTAAGCCAGTCATAGTCCTTGCAACACACGTAGATTTAGACAGGCTGTGGTTACTTTTGAGTTATGCCACCAGAATAGAGTAAAACACACACCAATAAATTATATATAATAACACTTATTTCACTAAAAGGTTATACTTTCAAGATCTATTGGCTTTGTTTCCTTATTCTTCAGAAATGGGGTACAGCCTGAACTACTCAAGAAAAAAAAAGTAACATTCAGAAAAAAATCTTCAAGCTAAAATATATTGCTCATTAATTAACATATGCAGGTTGATTATAACTGTAAAATTTGAATTAAATGATCAATAAACTACCATGTAAAATCAGTACACAGTCACTCTTTGATTTCTCTTATGTGCATAATGGGTGGATTCAATATAAACTGAGTATATGCCATAAAATTTATGGTGAATGGAACCATATTACCCCCATACATATGCTATTCCTTGGTCAAAAGTTGAATACTTTCAGAAGTTGCACTGACCCTTTCAGAGCATTAACCAATGACTTATGTTCAATGTTATCTTTTCATGACATGAGTAACCTAAAAGTCATCTATATAGTCCCTCATAGGGTCACACCATTCCTATTTTCAATCTAGTGGTGTGGGAGGCACGTGGGAGAAGCTGAGGTAGAGGTAAGCATGTGTGCTGCAGGTAGGTGGGTGGTCTTCTTAGGATCCCAATAGGTTTCTAAGTCTTACACCGTTTAAATTCTACGTTTTCATTTCTCCATAATTAACTCTCAGAAAAACACAAAACGAAGAGATCAACTTCTAAATACAGCTATTTTTGTTTTAATTCAGTGGATGGTGAATCACTGAAAAGTGAATAAGCAACATGTTACATATTTAGGCTCTTTCCAAGACACTATTTTGATTGAAATATAGGACCATTGGATAGAGCTCTTAATAGAAAAAAAGGAATTTAAAAACTAGAATACACCTTATAATTAGTCATATATTCTTTCTTGATTATATAAACACTCATACTTCAATCCTAAATATATTTGAAAACAAACAAATAAGAATAGTCATGAACAGGACTTACGCTGAGAGCAGTCACTGCCGATCCAACCCGGGTAACACTGACAAGATCTGTCAATGGGGTTACAGGTTCCATTGTTGGTGCAGGTACAAATTCCTGCACAGTTTTTTCCAAATCTGCCACTGGGACACACTGTGAATAAGCTATAGGTCAGTAACTCACAATCAAAATCCATCTCACAGAACCCTAGATTCTTAGCACAGGAAATGACTTTAAATGTCACCAATCCAGCTGCTCATTTAGTAGCTATCTCCACTCAACAGCATCCCTCATCTTGAATAGGCTCATTTTTACAAACACATGAAGCCAATGACCATCACTAAAGCATCACAAACCAGGAGGCGTCATCACACTTCTAGAAATCTGACTTCATGGCTTCTCGCTCAGGGAGTCAAAATTCTTCCTCCTATTGATTTTTCATAGGAGGATGTTTCCTATTAAAGCTGAAGAGTAGCACAGCTCAGAGAATAAAGAGGTTTTGTTGGAGTGGCAAGTCAGCTTTTCCAAAGCTCAAAGCCCTATTTCAGAAGCTGCAGACACAGCACACCAGAAGGCATCGATGGCTGATAGCTGAAAAACATGTCCTTTGGGAAGCCTGGGAGGAGGCCTGAGGACAGACCCCGGCGGGCTTGCTCATCACCACGTCTCTTCAACATGCGGTGCGTGTGCCTTACCTTCATTGCAGAGGGCGCCTGTGAAGCCAGGCAAGCAGTCACACAGGCCCGTGATGTGGTGGCAGGGCCCACTGCTGTGAACACACTGTGGGCATGTCTGGCTGCAGCGATGCCCATAAAAACCAGGGGAACAGACTGGAAATAGAAGGGAAACCGACTGTTACCTTTCTGAGGTGCATTTCTCTCATATTCCACAGCAGGATCTAGTTAAGTTTTAGAGGGAACCCCTCCCCCCAAAAAAGATACTGAGAATTCTCCAAGTATAAAACAAGAAAGAAAAATGGAACAAGGGAACTCTTTAATGAGGAAAAAAGGACACTAAACTATGAATTCCTTGAGGGCAAGCAAATGTCTTAGTCCTTTTAATTTCCCCATTTAAGGCCCCAATTAGGTCGAGGCTTGGCACAGAGCAGGAACCCAAAGAATTTTTGTTGAATGAATAAAGAGATGAAGAAAATAAAATTCTAAATACTAATAAGTCCTAAATAAGTACTCTCGAGCCATTTGTTGATCCTTTATTCTGTTAGAGTCATTACTGGCAATAAATAGATCTACAGTCAAAATTAGAAGATATTTTCCTCCTCAGAATGGCCCAGGTTAATGATTGCAATCAAAAAGTGATCAAGCAAAATGCTATATACTTAAGTTCTTCCCAAGATATTATTGGGATTTAAATATAGGATAACTGCATAGAGTTCTTAATGGGAAAAAGGCAATTTTAAAAATTAGAATAGTATACCTCATAATTAATCATTTTTTTTCTTGATTACATTTACTGAAAGATTTAGTAAAATCTTATGGATCATTTCTTAACTCAAAAATTCTATTGACCAATGTCGACAGTCCCCATTTTTAACTTTGCAATTCTATTTTCCCCATGGCACTGACTTTAAGACTACTAGCAAGACGTATGATTTGCCTCAAGGTTTGGCTGATGTTGACTTCTGCTAATTGAGATAAAGCCAATGCCAAATTACTGAATAAAATATTTACAGGTCAATGAATTTCTGGAACACCGCTTGCAAGCTTTCAGGAAGGATCAAGAAACATATCCTGATGGTAGTGCCAACAAGACAATGAAATCATTACTGAGAAGAAATGGTTAAAGCCCCATCTGTTAAGTTAGTTCTGAAGGTTGGGGGAAAAAAAGTTCTTGGGGAAGTGCCATTGAGGACAGTTCTGCAAAGGCCAGGTGAACTCTTATACTCTCTTCTGCTCTCAACTGCAACAGAACATCACTATCAGCTGAGGGGTGGCACAGAGATCATTATTCTGTACACGGCACCTGGGAAAGGAGGCTGGAAATGACTGCCTAATGAGACACTTACTTCTCTGACAAGTGGTGCCTCGGAAACCTGGTGCACACTCGCAGATGCCGTCGTCGGGGGAGCACGAAGCCCCGTTTTTACAGTAGCAGGGCAGGGAGCAGTTGGGACCCCAGCGTCCCTCAGCGCACACACTGTCACAGTGGACACCTGAAACAACGTACACAGGGCGAGGCGGAGTGAGAGGCAGTGTGGAGCTTCAGCGGATGCCAACTCAAAGATGAGGACTAAGCTCATAGCACCAAAACTGAGTCCCATGGGCAGCAATGAGCAGAGATGATACAAGGTTTAAAGTCCAGCTATCATCTTATATACATCAATACACAGTCTCATCACAGCATTAAAGTAATACCCAGAACTATTTTCTATGGAGTCATGAAGAAGGAATAACACACCTTTGTTATATTGATTTTTCTTCTTTAGGTGAAGGAGCAGAGGAGAAGCCCAAGGGTTCTTTCTATTGAAGGCAAAATTTATCAAAAACACTATATCTTTTAGCCCTCAGTGACTTCCTTCTTCCCTCATTCTTTGTTTTCACAGAGAAATAAACAAAGTATAAAATGATAAGGCAAAGTACAAAATGGTTAAATTGTTTTACATAAAGAAAACCCTCCCCTTGAGTAAACAAATAAACATAATCTTAAAATATTTTAAGGATACATCGTGCAGAACAGAAAAATGCACTAACAAGTGCCGCCAAACTCCTCCTTAAAAGTTTAATCTGACATTGGACAGATATAGGCAGATACCACAACTGATGTTATTTATAGCTGTTGTCTAAGCTATTGATTATTATGAAACTGTATGTATGTGTTTAACTTACATTTTGAACACTGAGAAACTTTAGAATCAGTCATGAATGAATAAACAAATGCCTAAAGGGAACATACAGAAAAATCAAGGTTGCAAAAATAAAAATAAGACCAGGTTTTATTTGAGATAAAAGGAAGTCTCTTCTGTAAATTTGTATTTGAAATGCAATAGGGGCCTCTTTCTTATAAGTCAGAATTCTTCACAACTCAAAGAGATGCTCTTTGCATTGAAAGGCAATGAGTTATATAATTAGTAGTGAACTGGTGACTGCTGGCCTCAGACCAAATGAAAACACGTTGAGTACAAGCACACACACCCTCCAGGATTGCAGAACACTAACAACCACCCGGCACCAGGGATGCTGAGAAGGCCATGTTTTGTATTATAGTTTTTGCTTCTAAAGTGATTAGGAGAAAAGTCACCACAGCCCGAACCTTAAAATGGAAGCAGAGAAGCAGCCCCAAACTATGACGTGGATGTTGCTAATTGGTATGCAGCCATTTCCGCTAACAGTAATTCTCCACTTTTTACTGTTCCTGGTTTTTTTCCTTCTGAAAGTCTCCCACATGGTAAAGGCTGTTAAGTAGGCATGAAAGCATGCAGACCTCATTGTGTCTAGCTGGAACCAACAATAGACTTTTATTTCAGCTTGGCTCACTGGCTGAAGAAAGGAGACCAGGTCTGTTTATAAAGCCGACTGGGGTTTAAATGTTCCCTATAGAATAAAATATGGAATTTAGGCCTACTGCTATTTTTATTCTTGCATTCACAAATATATGATCTTTTTTTTCAAACCTCTTTTGAAAAACTGAGATGAAACTGCAAACTCTTCCCCCCCGCCAAATGTGATCAACCAGCCACAGAACCTTATCTGGTATTTTTACTCATACTTACAGTGGCCAAAAGAATCAAACATTGAGCGGTAAACCACTTCAAAAGGAGGCTGCAAACCTGAACTTTGTTTTATGAATTTGAAGAAGTACTAACAAGGGCTACCTGCTACACGCTTCGCTCTCAGTTCAAATCAGGCCCTCAGCACTGACTGTGAGCCAGGACTCCGCTGAACAGTGGCTAACATGGGGATACCTGATTCATAAAGATTCAGACAAACCAGGGCATTTTGGTCTGGAGCCATCAAGGCAAATCCCAGCGAGGATTCTGAAGAACTGGAAGCTGAATAATTATCTGGTTAATCCGACTGATACTCATCCTGAAAATTAGTCCTGATTTTTGATGCTTTTTTGTGGGGTAGGGGTTTGGGGAAGGTAAGATTCAGCCATTTATGGTGATTCAGTTTATCAGCTACTTGCCAAATCACTACTTCATATTACACTTATTGAATTCAGTTAGGATGAAATGGAGTACACTTTAGGTCAAAAGTATATGCTGCTTTTTTACATTACAGGTTATCATGATTTATGTATAGCTTAGCACATCCTCAATCAGAGCATGTTAAGAAAAATGACTATAGGCCAGATAGGCAAATCTGAATAAAGAGATCCTTTATTTCATATTTGATTTGTCTTCCCTTAAGAGGTTTGTCCAGCTGGTTAGCATAACCATCAGTCATAATCAACTTTATCAAGGTAATGCTTATAAGTAACAAGGCCCATGATATAGCAAGGAGATCCATTGCAGAGATAAGCTTGTTTCACATGATTTACCCATCATTTCATTTCCAGAGAATCATAGGGAATTCTACAGACCATCTATCAAACCTACTGTCTCTAATCATATAGGCATATTTCAACAGAACCAAGTTACTTGTAAATAACTGTTATTTTAGGATTGTAAAGAAATCTTTCCTTTGAATTTAAATTATAAAAATTCCATTAGCAACCCTATCTTAAAAATTCAAGCTCTTCTATTTTATTCTATCATCAGCAAAAATAAGTCATCATTTTGCAGAGATTAATGCATAATCTATTTGAAGACAAATATCAGTGGGTCTCAGTCAGGGGGCAACTCCAGGGGAACTGTATGAAGCTGTCTTTCTTCTCCTATTGCTACTCCTACCCTTCAGACCCTCTGAGCTCTCCTGTTACCTTCCCCTTCATCTTACAGTCAGGACAGGATAAGATAAATTTATTATTTGGAGGTGTACCTTCTCTGGAGAATATTAATATTTTAAGAGAGCATATATTATAAGAGCCTAAGAAATAAGTATCTAATAGTAGACTTTCAGGCAGTAAGAACCATGGAGGGAGTACTGTGTAAGTATTCTTCTAAGTCACACCAGGTATATGGCTGCTGATGTGACCTCCATGTAAAGACAACCCTGCAATGAAATGTCATCCAGGATAAAGAGCTATAAGTTTGCTTTAACCATTTTTTTTGGCTGTGTGTGTGTGTGTGTGTGTGTGTCTGTGTGTTATTCCTTAATTATTTCTGTTGATCTCATCTGATTCTTTGCCAACTTTGCTAGAGTCTTACAAGATATCTTTTTGTTTCCTTGTTTGTCAAAGACAGAAAAGAGAATTTAACTCAACAAACATTCCAGGGATCTGGCCAGCTGCTGGCTTGCAGATAAGAAGTTCTCTAAGAAAGGTAACTCCAGGGTAATAATGACCACAGATGGGGCACACCCAACTCTGGGGGTCTTGATAAGGCAAGGAGGTAGCCTGTGAAATGGAAGAGGGTTCGAGGCTGGAGGAACAGTGAGTACAAGGCTCAGAGGCCCAAAGAAGTCAGTGTCTATCATTCAGGAAGGGCAAGTGTTGGGTGCAGCTGAAACTCAGGGGTTGGGAAGAGCAGGGAGGTGTCTGGGCGGCCAAACAGCAGCCACATTGAGAAGGGCCAAGAACGCCATGCTGTGGAGTGGGAACCTCCTCCTGGTGTCAACAGGGACCAAATGAACAACTTTTAGGAAGAAGGGAACATAATTAAATTTGGGTTTTATTAGGAAAGCAGAAGATGGTTTGAAGATGGTGAGCCTGGAAGAATGAAGACCTGTCAGGTGGCTGTTTTAGGTTCCCCAGGTGAAAAATGATAAAAATGACAAGGCATTGAACTAAATCAACCACAGCTGGGATGCAGCGGCAGCTGAATCTTGGAGAGATATGCAAGAAAATGCAGATGGAGGATCCCCTCCCCACACCCCACCCAAGGAAATTAATTAATTCTGGCAGCTCCATGAGAGAGAGACAGTGCCTGTTTTTGCTCACCACAGTGCCTAGTACATGGAAGGTGTTAAATAAATATTTGTTGAATGAATCAATATGCACGGTTCCTCTTTTCTACGTGATATTCAGGACCACTTTCCAACTGGATGGAGCAACTGTACCATTCTTTGCTTCCCTGAAGAAGTCTTCACTCAAACCAGGAAGCCCAACATATGTATAGTTTGTGAATTTAAAATGGTGACCTTTCCCTGCTAAAGGGGGTGGGAATGTCTCCCTTGCTTATTTTTGAAAAGATATACTTTCAGGGGCTCAGGTCTGTGTTTTTTAATGTTGGCCCAGATTATAGAGCAATAAAAGAGTTAAGAAACATCTTGAGAAAATTCCTCTGAAATGGGTTTACCAAAAAACAAATAAAAGCTTTAATACTAGTTACTTCAGGAGATAATGTCCTAAAATACTGGGAAGAAGGGGCAAAATGGGAAGAAGGTAGCTTTAAATTTGCACCAATCTCTGGTTCAATGGAAGCATTTTTTTTTCTGATAAATGTTCTAATGCTGATAAGGAGATCTGTGAGGACTGTTTTTGCCAGGACTGAGGACAAAGAGCTCTTTGATAGCCTTCACAAGTTGCTAGGCAATGGCTGAATGATCGTGATAAACTTCAGCTAAGCAGCTCTAAAGAAATGTTCGTGAATTTAATGCCTGATGCATTATGCCAGCGGCCTCAATGTGAAATCAGCATTCACAGGGCATTTGTGATTGCATGAATGCAGTAAATAAATCATCTGGGGTGTCATTATTTCCCTTCTCAGAGATATAACCCAAAATCCCTGTCTTGTTTAATTGCTTGTATTCCTTATGCCAGTATTACAATATTTGGGGCATTAGTGAATGAAGGAAATGATTTCGATTCAATGTCTTGTTCCTGGGCAACAAGCTATTAAACGTATATTAGAGCTGTTAATAATAATTGGGCTTGGTTATCAAAAGAGGGAGGAATTATAGTATTTAGCTATAACACTTTTTCTGCTTTTCTAATACTCTGACCAACAAAGTGGCAGCACAGTGTGGTGTAGTGTAGAGAAGTTACTCACTGACGTATCCATCTGTTGCTAGAGTGTCTGTCCTGGTAGAATGTGAGTTTCTGCAGGATGGGAGTTGGCACCACTTTATCTCTGTGTTCCCTGCACCTAAGCACTATGGTTGCATAGAATTTGGAGACAGTGGACAAATGGTTGTTAAATCAAATCTTTCCATATGGATACTATAGATTTTACAGATCCATTAAAAGAGAACCTGCTTTATATAGGCAACCAAGTTGAAAAAGTCTTGATGAGTCATATAAATCAGAGATGTTTACATTTGCAGTTGTAGGACAAAAATACTAGAGAGCATGTCCTGCCTTAGTCCAGACCTGGATAAAAGCAAACAGAAAGGATTGCTAGGCAGATCAGGAGACCTGGGAGTTTTGGCTTTTTCTTCAGCTTTTCTTTCAGGAAAATGAGGGCCTCCCTCCACCCTCACTTCAGGAGCCCGACCTTTTGCTTTTACATGACCCCTCCCAGCAACACTACACAGACAGACAGACAGACAGACAGATACACTCTGCAGACACACTCTCCACTCCTCAATACCCAAAAGGGTCAGATAGTGAGTCATTTGCACTTGTGGCTGATTGGGTGCATACGTGTTCATTAAACACATATGACTAAAGTTATTACCTCCAACTTGGATTTGCACTAACACATCACTGGGCAAAGGAAGTAGGTCTCCCCTTATTATAACATTCAGGCATCACTTAGCGGCATGAGAGATCACCTTGGGACAGACTGGTTCCTGAAGTAGCAGTTCCCTTACTCAGCTAGTCAAACTGGGTGCTTGGGGAATGTGAAAAGGAGGGCTGTCCTTGTGCAGAGGGGCTGAGGCCACTGCAGGCCGAGCTCTGCTTGCAGGGAAGAGTGAAGACACAGGACTCTTCTTATCAACTTGCCTGCAGGCCTCTTCCAATTCTGCCCTTCCTGGCTGGGCTCGGGTGAGCTCCCCACCACTCCTCCTATTCTCCTTTCCCCTCCTTCCAATCATACCACGCCTTGCTAGTCTCACTCTGTGTCCCAAGACCCCTAGAGGTTGATGTGGTGTCCTAATCTCCTTTTTATCTGTTTAGCATTTACCTTTTTTGTTCTGATATAAATGCATCTTTAGGCCTTTTCTTCTCTTTTGCCACTGGTTACAAGGCTTCTGTCACACAAATGCTTCCCTGGACCAAAACCTCCTCAATAACAAGACAATAAAGCATAGCAGATGACACTCCACAGGCTGGTAACTGCCACTGCCTGGCCACCAGGGCAGCTTTTTAAATGACAGACAGGGCCACCAGGTAAGGCTGTGCAGGTTGTACACTACACAAGAGCCCCTGCCCGAGGGGCTAAGTCAGGTCAGAAATTCAGCACGCATTCCCTATCCCAAAGAGTGTACCCTGACGGATTTCCAAATCTTTTCCAAATTTGTACAAAAGGTGGTTTATGGACTGGCAGGGGCTCCATCCTCTTCTTCCTCCTCACCCACCTTCCAAATTCTCATTTAGTAGGTGTAAGGTGGGGACTGGGAATATGCAAGTTAAGAGAGTTCCCAGGTGACAGTGATCTTAGCCAGGACTGGGAACCAGGCTGGAGACTGCGTATGTTCCCAGACAGCTGGAATGAAATCTTGATTAGCTGTAATGCTCAGCAAATAGGTGTTTTGGCTGACTGAAGTCAAAGCAGAAAGGAAGACATAAACATCAGCCTGTTTCTGTCGTTTTTAGAAAATACTTTATGAAGCGTATCACTCCACTACTCTGGAAATATGTGTGCGTGCACACACACACACAGAGCTGATTATATTCACTGATGTTGGAAATTTCAGAATAATCATTTTGAAAAGCCAGTCTCACTTTACAGCTCTGTGTGTGTGTGTGTCTATGTCTGTGTAGCAGAGTTGTAGGAGACGCAGCTCAGGACACTGCCTATATCCTGGATGGTATTTCATTTTTCCCCATTTTCTACTGCAATCTGTCTCTTTTTGATAAAATAGTCTATTGGCTAACAATGACAGTGGATTATGGTTTTAAATAACCACACACTATAATAAAAGTGCATGTCTTTTCTTTTGAAAAATAGTATATTTCTTTTGGAAATAGGATCTGCAATGTCAAATGCAGCTTTTGTTTTGGTTAATTTTCACAGCAGTTCATTCTGAAGACTTACTTTATGACTAGGTAAAATGGGACTATCAAGTATAGTAGAAATAAAAAAGTCTCAGTTCCTTTAAGAGAAAAAGACAACCAAACATTAGGCAACAGGGTGGAAGTTACCAGGAGGCCTGGATGGCCCACGTGGTAAGAAGGCAAGCCAACTTCCTTAGTATATCAGGTTAGGGCAAGATTTCCTAAATTTAGGTGTGTCAATTTCTTTGTGAAGTGGGATAAGGCTCTTAGGACCCTTATCTCTGGCTCCAAACCTACCTGATCAGCCTCTCCCCACAGTGTCCTCAGTGGCTGAGCAGTTAATGCCGTCTTGTTAATTTGGTCAGGGGAAGAGCCCAGCTTCCATGTTAGATTTCACTGACTTCTTCACAAAAGCCTGACTACTACACTACCCACTGCTACCTTTCCAGTGATACTTAACAGTTCACCTAGAGCAATCTCGGCAACAGGGAGGAGAGGAAATAAAATTAACTTGCTTCCCTGGGCTTATGTTTATTATTTGGCCCCAAACCTGGAGTTTCAATGAAGAGCAAAGGCTTCTTTATATTCAAAAAGGTCCTTACAAGGTACTTACTCAAAACAAGTTTATTGATAAAAAATTACGAGTCTATCCAGTATTGACGATGAAATCATGTGCTGTGTAAATACTACACAGAATCTGCTCTTTCCTTTTTGAAAAAGATAAGTCAACTCTTGGTCCAATTTTGAGTGTTTTTTGGAACTTCAGGAACTTTCTTTTCCTCTGTGTATGTTTGCTTTTACCAAGTACATTCTGTGAGTGTGGGAGATGACCTCGCAGCAGGCTCAGATACTGACCAGTGCTTACAGACCAACTGCCCACACAGAAGACCTAGAGAAATGAGACACTGGGGCACCTTGGCTGGCCTACGAGCAATATGACTCACAGGCCCTGAGGCAGAGATGGTGGGCAACTAGCGAGAGAGCAATATGAGGTAGTGTAGCTTCTTCCCTTCTAGAGAAGCAGGCCAGTCACAGATGGACAGAGGATTACAAGATTACGTTGTGTGACAAAGCCACTGCATTCCCGCAGGAGTTTGATAGGTCTAAGGCCAGATGGGATAATTTGTCTTGCCCCCATGACCCAGACTGTGGAATGCAACTAACACATTTTCCGGCTGGCTTCAGGCCAAATCATATCTCTTGCTCTTCTCATGTACACTACAGTGTGCCTTTCATAGGCTGGTTCTAAATCATCAAAGCAGGTGGATACTTGAGCAGTAACTGGTGTGTTCAGGGACACCTCACATTCTCTCTATATTCATAAGACAAAAGCAGATTTGGTAGAGTGTGGTCTGAAACAAATAATGTCACTCCTGTGTTAGGAAAGTTCTGAATTTGCCAGAAGGTTAAAAATGCTATTTTGCCTCACTGTGGTCATTGAGAAATCAGTACTGGTCACTCGATTTGAGAACGTCAAGAACCCTAGTGAAGTCACAAAATCTGGTTTAATCCCTGGTGTGATGCAGTTTTAACATTGAGTAATGGAATGCCAAATGGAAATGTGGGAAAGTAGAATTTCATACTGCGAGGTCAGAGTTATCTCAGCTTTTGCAAGAAAGTGAAGTCCATTGCACCAGCCTTGGCCTGTTTCCCAAGGTAGCTCTCAGACACTAGAAATCAAGCACATGACAGTTCATCTCCTGTCAGAAACCAAAGAAGCTCTCAACAAATTCTAAGACACTATTGAAGAGGTTGCTGGTGACATCCCATATTTATGGATCTGAAGACTTAATATTGTCAGGTTGGTAATACTCCCCAAATTTATGTACAGATTCAATCCCCATTAAATTTCCACCTTGCTTCTTTGTAGAAATTGACATGTTGATCCTAAAATTCATGGAAATTCAAGGGACCCAGAATAGCCAAAACAATCCTGAAAAAGAAGAACCAAGTTGGAGGAACCAAGTTCTCAATTTTAAAATTTCCTACAAAGATACAGTAATCAAAACAATATGGTACTGGCATAAGGATAAACATACAGACCAATGAAATGGAATAGAAAGTCCAGAAATCAACCCTCTCACATTTACGGAAAATTGATTTTTGACAATGGTGCCAAGACAATTCAATGGGAGAAAGAATAGTCTTTTTTTAACAAATGGTGCTGGGACAACTGGATATCCACATGCAAAAGAATGAAGTTGGACCCCTAACTCATAGTGTATATGAAAATTAACTCAAAATGGATCAAAGACCTAAATGTAAAAGATAAAACTGTACAATTTTTAGGAGAAAATGCAGACATAAATCTTGTGACCTTGGATTAAGCAATGGTTATTTAGATTTAACACCAAAACATAAACAACACAATTTTTGAAAAGATAAACTAGACTTCATCAAAATAAAAACTTTTGTGCTTCAAAGAACACCATCAAGAAAAAATAACTCAAAGAATGGGAGAAAATATTTGCAAATCATATATCTGATAAGCGACGTATTTAAAATATATGAAGAACTATTAAACTCAATAATGAAAAACTGATCCAATTACATGAGCAAAGGATCTGAATAGACATTTCTATAAAGAAGATATACATATGGCCAATAAATGCATAGAAAGATCCCCAACATCACTAACCATCATGGAAATGCAAAGCAAAACCACAATGAGATACCATTTCACACCAAGTAGGATGCTACAATCAAAAAGCCAGATAATAACTAGCGTTGGTGAGACTATGGAAAAAATTGGAACCCTCATACATTATGGGTGAGAATGTACAGTGGTTCTGGAAGAAGAACAACGCTTTTGCTTGGCAGATTTCCCCTTCCAAGTAGCGACCCTTGGCTCTCACCTGACCATCCAGGGAGGCAGCGGCAATGGCCCGTGGTGGGGTGGCAGCCATCAGCGTGGCTACAGTCACAGCGCTCAGCACAGTTCAGCCCATATGTTCCATCCTGCATGGAAGACAGCATCAAAGACAGCAACGAAGGCCTGGGAAATCCCACAATGGGAGACGAAAGGGCCACGGTCACCCATTGCAGATACAGTACCCTGCTCTCCCAAACACCTCTGGGGAACACGCATCATAATCACCTCTTCCCATGTCTTCTTAGTCCCCAAAATGTAGGCTCCAGGAGGTCAGTGTTTTAAAATTGCTCAAACCCTAGTTTATATCTGACATAATGGTTGGGACATATGAATGGTGAAGCCAATTATGCCAATATGCTGTTATGCCTGTATGCAAATATATAAATATGCCAATTAATTAAAATAAGCTTAGCTTATCATAAGCCACAACTCATAAAAATATTTTCTTTTGTTCCTAAAGATTTTTATAAAATAGTTCAATGTTCCCTATAATGCATTGTATTGTTTAGTGGAAACAAAGGGCCCTGATCCATATAAGGAAGCTCTAAAGTTTAAAAAAAAAAAGTATACTTCTAATTGAATTAAGTTTGCTCCCGTTAGTTGCCAATGGGATACATGATACTATAAATAAAAATGAAAATCTTTTATTCCTAATAAAATAATCCCTAATTATTGTATTCCTTTCCATGAAGAAGTCTAAGCCACATGAAGTATCTGATTCAAGATCCTAAGTATGAGTTGACACACCTCCTCGTTCTTCCCTTCCCGGATCTTTATGTTTGCACATGCACATCGGTTTGGGTGGTCCAGTGCAGTTTACAGATGGGACGTGATCATTTTGTTTGTGAGAGAAGAATGGAACGCTCTGCATTTATGTGCCCTGCTCCTTCACTCTGGGTCCTGAGAATTGAGGAAGGGAACTACAAACCTCCCCACACCACCCAGGCACTAGGAAAAAGAAGGGTGCACAATTACCAAGAGGAAGGAACATGGGAACCAGCACAAACAGGGAGTGGGTCCTAGATGGAATAACCATTTGTCTAAAACTTGTTAAAATTTTTTTTAAAAATTAACCGTGTTTTAGGCCCTGCTAGTGTTTGATAGAACTACATAGGATTTAACTTTGCCATGATATGAACCACTAAACCATCAGCCTTCACTGGTTTAATAACTCCTTTAAGGTACAAAAAAGGACAAGATTGTGCCAGGGGCTTTGCTTTGTCTACAATCAGAGAGGGAGGGAAAGGTGATCTTCCAGCCCTTCTCCTAGCACTGATAATTGTTCTCTGGTCTCATGAGAGTCAGCAAAGCTGACTTAACTCTGTCTAGGGCTTTGTAGGGCAGGGAGCGGCCCAGGGCAGCCGCCTCCCTACTTGGGGAAATGGGTCGTACTTAATGAGGAGGAAGCCCAGAGAGAGAAGAGCCTCCCTGGCAGGCCCTCTGGAGGGGCTCAGTTTAGGGGTCACATTGTTATCTGGCCATCAGATGCTGTCCTGCAGGCAGAGAACACGCACCACTGAGCATTGCCTAATGGCTCAGGAGAAAAGAATTGCAATAGGAAGAAAGAGTGATGGGAAGGAAATCAGCAGGGTACAACGGAATGCACTTCCTGTTTGCACCTTCTGCCAGCCGCAGTAGGTACAGTCTGAGATTTCTAAGGGTATATATGTCCAAAGTAGGTCAAGGGAATGGAGTGAGCCACAGGGAAACCGTCACAGATTCTTGTGGCTCCACAGATATCTACATCAAAAGACGCTGTTTCCGAACCATCCACTTGGATGAGCCTTTCTGTGACATCAGTCACCAGCCCCCTTTCAAGCCCCTGCCATTCTCCACTCCAAAGGCGGAGGGGAGGGGATTTCCATTATAATAGAAACAAAATATTTGGAGAGTTGACAGGCATACACTGGGTGTTTGACCACTGCTGTTGACTGGCTGCCACCAAGAGATGGGTGTGTAAGAAACAGCCAATAGAGGGAGGGGGAGGAGGGAACAGGGTGAGAGGAAGGAGGAGAAGGGAGAAATTCTCACGAAGCTCTACCTGATTCCCACGTCTATCCCTTTTCTAATCCTATGTCCAATTTGAATCCAAACACCTTGATTTTTTTAATACTCACTGAAGTTTGGCTCACAATGAGCCACTTTAAACCAGGAAAACTGCAAAAAAGAAGCCAATCCCCCTACCCCAGCATCAGCTCCTCCCAGGTATTCCCAGACTTCCCAGTCGGGGCGCTGGTTCGGGCGTACCTGGCAGGGAAGTTCACATTTCTCCCCACGCCATCCAGGCGCACACGTGCAGCTCCCGTCCAGGGTGTTGCAGGCTCCCCCGTTGAGGCACTGGCATGTTAAGTTACAGCCAAAGCCCCATGTGCCGCTGGGGCACCTGATGGAGCAGTCCACCCCGTGCCAGCCTGCACGACAAGAATGCCAAGCATGTGAGGGAACAAAGGCAGCAGGAAGCTCTGCTGAGCCTTTCTAAGCCATGTTTCTCTTCAGAAACACCTTGGAGAGGCATAATAGTGCCCCCCGGTCCCAGCCCCAGCAGCAGAGAGCATTGGCTCTGCCAAGTTAGGCCTCCATCAGAAATGAACAAAAGGCACCCCTGAGGATCCAAACACGTGTGCTGTGTGATCTGTCAAGGATGCCAACGCTGAGAAACACTATTGGGCTACTGGAGAAGGGCTATGGAGTGAGGGCGCCTTTCATGTGCAGTGATGCACACTGTGGGATGCTGAGTTTTGTTCAGATTGGGAAAGTGGAATATTTATATGGGAGGGAGAGGAAGGTTTGTGCTTGAAAACACAAACCCATCTTTAAAGCAGGACCCCATTAACCATGAAGAGTGCATATCCAGGATCCTGGCTGAACCTACGGAGGGATATGTTCTGGTTATCATATAAAATCGGTGTTTGGCTGCATTTCTTGTCATGATTCCAGGCTGGCCAATTTAAGGGCATGGACACATGTCTGCTTGTGTACTCTTCCCAAAAGCGCAGAGGCTCAGAGATTTTTGGAGCTGGTAGCGACTTCAGAGATCATCTGATGTGAGCCTCTTCCCTTGACTCACAAAAGCATTAGAGCCCACACTGGATGAGGGGCTTGCTGAAGTCAGGCACTGAATTTTGGTGCAGGTGCTAGAACCCTGGTCAAGATTTCTTTCCTATGGCTTCAGGAAATAACATGACCAGGATCAAATAAAAGACTTATTTACCCACTCTTACCTGCCTTGCAAGTACAAGACCCTTCCACAGGAGAGCAGACAGCATCGTTTTTACAGCCACAGCGAGAGGAACAGTTTATCCCGTAGGTTCCCAGAGGGCATGGGGTGGAGCAGTCAATTCCCTACACAGGCACAAGCAGCAAAATGCATGCAATTTTGCCAACCAAAATAAGGCCAACACAAATAAACAAAAATATATCTTGGCAATGCTAATTATACTTCCTCTCTAATTTTAACACACTGTATTTTTTAAAAGTTCCTATAATGTCACCAATACCCAAATTTAAAGATTTAAGGGCAATACTAGCTGGCCTAAGTTTAGGATATAGTATTAATGGGACCCAGAAAAGCCTGCTGCCTTCACTAGTTTTGCCTTCATAGCAGAACTTGGGGAAAAAAAAAAAACAAACAAACAAACGAAAAAAAACCTTCGCTCTTGTTCAGACAAGAAGACATATAAAAATAAATTGTAGCTATAAAATTACTGTCAATAAACAAATAAACACAAATATGAACTATATATTTGAGCCCAACACTTCCTAGACTTCCTGTATAAAACGTAATATTATTAGCGGGTGAAGCAAAGCAACGGAACACATTCAGCCTGCAGCATGATTCAATTTATCCGACAGGGAGCATTAAAGATAGAATTGGGCTACTAAAGATGATTGGAGGTCACCGCCTTTCAAAACAGAAGGAACTCTCTTAAGACAACGCTAATTCAAGGGCTCACCCAAAGGATCATGACATAGGTTAGAAAACCCTATAAAGATCCTCTCAGCTCAGCGACTTTATGATCGACTAGTTCTACATTATGCACTCTGTAATAATCATCACATTCTTCACCGTTCAATGTCTCGTCTTTAAAATGGGAGAGAATAATTAAAGAACAACACATTTTCCTTTAAAACAAAAATTCCTGATCTATAGCTAAGAAATCCTAGAAACTGTAGGCAAAATTCTGCTTTATAGGAATATAGGCATATTTGTAGAGTCTAGATTTTCAAAGGAACCTAAAAACTAATATGCAACTAACTATAGACTGTAAATATGTAAGTACTAATTTGACATATGATATGTATTTAAATTTCATAGAATTGAAAAACAAAAACTGTTGACAATAATACATAACCAACTTGAAAAAGTACCTTCCTTGCTGCCTATAAAACACAGTAAAATAATTATTTGAGGAATAATCATAATATATCATACTTCCTGACTTATATTTATATTAAAAATGAATGCCACATTTATAGTATACCAGCTTTCATCATTCTAAAGTCATTCCTTATATTTCTATTAGTACTTTTCTCTTCATTCTTTTTCTTATTAATGATGTGAATGATGTTAGCACATTCATTGTACTTCACCAAAGGTCATATAAATCATGGTATTGATATGCTTCACCACTGCACCCTTCTTCTCCTTTCTCCAGAGCCCAAGCCACTCACTTTGAATCCTGGGGCACAGGTGCACTTTCCAGTCACACTGTCACAGTCAGCCCCATTTTGGCAGCTGCAGATCTGTTGGCAAGCTTCCCCGTAGAATCCAGGAGAGCATGTCTCATTACAGTACAGTCCCGACCAGCCTGGCTTGCAGGCACACTCTCCAGACATGGGGTGACAGCTGAAAAATGTGGATGGAAAGAACAAGTCACTCTGGGGTAGGCAGGACACCCGAGGCCGTGCAAATGTTGCTTTAGCCATGATCACTAAAGGTGTGGGTAATTCCAAGCACGGTAACTTAAACTTCATTCCCAGGCTTGGTATGATTTAATTAATTGGCTGAAACCTGATTGGTACTACAGATCTGCTGTATGAAATCAGCATCATCTCTAGCAGGATGAGTATTACAACCACAGCCTGTTGTCTGAAATTCTTTTTAACTTCTTAAATCGAAAACACTAATTTAGTAAAAGGTCAACTCTAGAAGGAGAACAAAAAAAACTCCATCCAGTGAACAATACCAAGTCAGTTAACCAGTGTGATGTCCAAGGAACTCCAAAAGCGGTGCCAGCCTGTTTCTCCTCTCAGCTCCTTATACCTGGTAGAGGCAGCTGTCTCCACCTGAGACAGCAGCTGCACTGACCAGCCAGGCAGCCAGCTGCTGCTCCACGGCAAATGGACACATCAGCTGCGCTAAGATGCATGTGCGAGAGAGTTGACACAATAGGGCACTCTGTGGCACACTGGCTCAAAACACATGTGCTTCTCACCATAGGAAAATCTTAACAAACAAACTAGCTCTGCTGCCAACCAGAAGACTGTTTAAAGATGGTCTTCCTCTCCTGATGGAGCTAAAACCCTTCCCTTAACTAGGGCTAAGAACAAAATCCACCGTTGCATCCAGACATTTGCTAAATGATCTCTCATCAAAGGATTGCTCATAGATTTTCTGCTCTTGGGAAGAACAATGAGCTGGGAAGTACGAAGACTGAGGATGTAATTCCAGTTCTCCCACTACCTGAGTAACCTCAGTGAAAGCAATAATTTCCCTGGGCCTGATGTCCCAGTCTGTCAAGTGAGGGTCTCAGCCACTCCCCATAATCTCATATCCTACCTTCCTCCTCCTTCTCTTCTTTCACAAAAAGCCTGAGGGTTAGATGGTTTGGTCCTCGTTTTCAGAAATTTTTTTAAATACACTTTTAGACCCCTGCTGCAACTAAGTGCCCACAAGCAACAGCCTAGGAATCCATGACATGTTCAGGAAACACGGCATGAAGAAATATCCAAGCAGAATTCCACATTTGACATGGTTTCTTGGGCATAGAAGGTGTAGATCAAGAAGACAAGGGTTTGAGTCTCAGATCTACTTAGGTCTACTCACGTCTGTTTATAGGCTATCATCCTGAGCAAATCGCTTATGCTTGAGCAAACACCTGGCCTCTCCCTGGCATCTCCAACCTAACATGTCAAAAACTGAGCCCTTGTTCTTCCCTCAGTATATCTACCTCCCAATGGTCCATATTTCTATAAACAGTACCACCAGTCACTCAGTACTAGAGTTATCTTGATAATCCTCTGCCCATCTTCCATCCATTCATCACTAAACTTGAGTATTCTGATCCAAAATACTTTCGAATCTGCCCAATCTTCATCTTCCTGTAACCATCCTACTCCACAATGCCTCTTTCTCAACTGCCCAACAGCCTTCGGTTGCTCCCTGTTCCACTTGCCTCATCACCCAAAGATGAAACTACCTAGCATTCTCCCTTACACTCTCAGGCACCCCACTCATTAGACATGAAATCAACTTCTTAATTTACGATAGAATGACTATCAAGTTTGTCTAAGCCAGGACATTTTTAAGAGTGAAGACAAGAGTTACTCATAATTATACTAGGACAGCAGGCCTACAACAGACTGTCCTTGTGAAACCAGATATATGATTACCCTAAATTCAGCCCATGGGGCCTTGTTATCTGACTACTGCATAGTTCTCAGCCTCTTCTTTTGTCATTATTCTGTCTTTATTACTATGCTTGACCACACTGGATTTCCTTGAGTTTGTAAAAGCATCGAGTTTTTTCAACTTATGGGCTGTTCCAAATTCCTAGAATGCCATTTCCCTACTCTTTGCCTGTCTCTCTCCAGCTTGTCCTTCCAGTTTTCAGCTTAAATATCTCTTCCTCAGAAAGGCAGTCCCTGACCCCCCAGATTTAAACTGGATCTCTCCGTTTAGCTTCATACCCCTGTGGTTCTCCTCCCCCCATTACCAGTCTATAATCCTTTCTATTGTACAGTCTTTTATCATCTTCCTTCCCCCTAACCTTGATACCTGAAGTCAAGAATTAAGTCTTGTCATTACCTTTCCCCTGCACACAGTGGCCACAGTAAGAGATTAAGTTGGTATTATGTCAATGTCACAGTGATGCCATAGCAGATCTGACCCTGGGATTAATGAAAATTCACAGCTTTCCCACAGAATCTGCTCTACCTGGACATTCGGAGTCATAGAACATTCTAATTATATTACTTAGTATATTCATTGTACACAAAGGCAGAATTTCCCCTAAAATTAGTTTCAAAAATGTGAAAGTCTTGGCTTAAGGGGAATAGCCATTAATTACAGGGAACACTCATGCGATGTTTGTGATGATGTTGTAAGTGAATGCACAGACTAGAAGTTATTTACTGAGCAGTGACTAGGTCCCAGCACCATGCTAAACACTCAATGTGCACTACTCAATTCCATCCTAAGTGGTAGGTATGATCCCATTTTATGAATGAGGAAACAGAGGCCTACAAAGAGTAAGTGATTTATTCAAAGTCTCACGCAGGTAGTGGCAGAATCAAACTTGAACCCAGGGTGGTTTGTTTGTTTTACACCAAAGAAAAAGGAAATTTGCTAGCAGCCTGTGGAGGGTGGGGGACTAGACGTGAAAGGGAATTGCTAAAATTTAGGATTTAACACAGAGAAAGGGGTCAGCAAGATCAGTAAAAACCTGCATTGGGCAAAAAACAGAGACAAATTTAAATCTACTTCAGTAAGGCCCTATACTTGAGAAAAGGAAAAGAAATTTTTCAAGTGATGGATTGGTTAAAGTAGTTCACCTTATCTTAACATACTGTAAAAGAAAGGACATTTTGGGTAGAAAATATTACTTTACATTAAAAAGTAGAAAATGATATTCATGGTATAGACATAAAATGTTAAACGAAACAGACAATTTGGGGACAGTGAATTGAACTATATGAGAGGCAGATGGAGAAATTGATATTCAATGCCCCCCAGTGAGTGTTAGTGCAGTGCACTGGTTCTCCGATTGATTGACACCAAAATTAGTATTCTGCAATTTGTAATTAGATGTAGGAAGCCAGAGTACTCTGGAAGCATTTGATGGGTTCTCATGCAGGCAGCTTAATTGGCAATGAGATTTACGTGTTGATGTAGGAGCAGCAGATTAGAGGTTGAAGGGTAGATATACTTATTACCTGTTTTCTGTTTAAAGAGCAGATTGCTTTTTGTATATGAAAAGAGGATTATACACATATGGGAATATTTGTCATTTTATACACACATATAACTAAATATATATATTGTAGTAAATTTTTCAATTTAATAGTTAAGTGATAGCCAGAATCCAATACTATATAATATCGGCTAAAACAGAATGAGTCATTGAACTTCCTTTTATTCATTTCCTTAGATGTTATTAACGCTCAAATGTAATGACAATTAGGTGACATTTGCAAATAGACACATCCTGATTGTCCACAGCTATTAAATGTCCTTGTTAACAAGAGCTAATATACATATCGCATGGTGAATCTTATTAAATCTCAAATTTTATCTTCTTGTTCAAAATCATTTCCACCATAAAAGTTAGTTTTCAGTTGAAAGGTCCAGGTCACAGTGAATATCTTTAGGCTCAATAATAGTGCTAAAATTTAAAAGGCTAATATTACTTATAAATATATTTAAATACATTTCAACTCTATGATAGATTGAAAAATAAAAATGGCTACAAATTCTTTGCAACACTTCCATCTAGAGATGGAGTATATTGAATCTGGACTTGGTTTGGTAACTTGCTTTGTCTAAAGTGACATTAGGAAACATGACACAACCAAAGGCTTGAAAAGTGTTTGCATGTTGGGGCTTGCCCTATCTCTTGCTGCTTTTGGAAGCCCAGACTAGCCTGCTAGATGCTGGACATATGTGGCTCAGTCACCCCCATCACCCTGCCAAATACCAGACATGTGAGTTAAGGATATCCAGGACTAATCAGCCTCTAGTTGATCTGCCAGCTGAGCACAGGGAGATCAGCAGAAGAATCACCAAGCTTAGCCCAGCCCACACAGCCAAACAAAAAATCATCAGCGAATAAATAATTGTTTTATGCCACTAAGTTTGGGGAATTTTTTTTTTATGCAGCAAAAGCTACCTGATACAAACCCCTACTCAAATATATAGCTGCAATATATGTCAATATGTATATCCATAGAATTCAAAATCTGCCTAAAGATAATGTACCTTATTAATTTACATTGCATTAGTTGTGTCATTAAGTATAATGAAAGACTTTAAGATAAATATACATCATGAATTGTGTAACAGCAAAGTTCTTCTCGCTTGACTAAATGATAAAGTGAACAAGCTAGACTTTCAATTAATACAAAGACTCTATGCCTTTGGTTTGAAAGGACCTTGTGTTTCCAGGAATTTTACATGGTAGTTCAAGATATAAGAATTAGATGGATGGCTTCAACTGTGAATTCAACAAGACAGAGTCATATAATCTACATTCAATTGGTTTTAATAGAAATTTATAAAAAATAATCTTTAAAAATAGCTTTCATGATTTAGGAAAGTACTTAATAGGCTAATTGTATTTTAATTTTCTGTTTATTTGATATACATTATTAGACAGATTTTAGTGTTATTTTGATTTATGTGATTGCCAAATAATTTCACGTACTTCTTTGTTAAATTATACACGCTTAGGTACACGTGACCTATGTAAAAATTATCACCTTTCCACTTGCACCTTGCCGCTACTAATGTGGTACCCAATTCCAACAAAACCAACATTCTCCCTGCTTCTCCCATTCTTCTCATAGCGGAGCTCTTCCTTTGTATAGGTTTATTATTCCATTTGATTTCACCTGTGTCTACATACAACGAAATAGCACACAGGTACAATGCTCTTAGCCATCACTACATGAGGCTTACTTTTTGTTGCAATAAATCTTACATTGTAGGAAAGACAGCCAAACTGATGACTGGTCCCTAATCCTGCCAGCTCCCTAAATATTGCAAAGTTGAAAAACAAACAAAACCCTACAGAGATTATTCATTTTTATTCCCCAAATGTTTGCCTAAACTTGTCATGTAAAGAATGGCAATATTTTCCAAGGGGGAAAAAAAAAGTTGACTTAAGTGGCTTACAAAGTTACTTGAATAACATTGAGAATACACGTCTTTGATATGTCCCACTAAAATGTATTCTAGCACGTGCACACACACACACAGTGCAGTCTATTTTTCTGTTCCTAACAATGGTTTAAAGAAGAGACCAACCACCTTCTATTTACTTTTAACTTTTGTGCATTTGGGATTTGATGTGGCCACGAGTTATCTTTCAGAAGTATAAATGAAGTAACAGCTGTACTAAATGCAAATAAAAGTTATTTTAGTAATATCTGAACTGCTGTATAATGTACTTCATTTTTGTCAAACTCAGCTTTTCCAGCAGTCTGCAAACGAGGCCCAGAATTCTAAGTTATGTGTATCTAGTCCTTGGGGGAGGGAAAAGAAGACAGAGGTCCGGAAGACATATTCAGGGGCAGACGAGGTACAGTAGGGTGGGTGGGATTGTGGTTTCCTGTTCTCAAATTCTTCTAGAGATTTTTGAGCTAAAAGACCCCTGTGAGTTCTATGTCAGAGTAATCAATTCTGAAAAGATATTTCACATGTGACAGCCACATGTGAAGCATTTTCACAAAACTTCCACTGGTACACTTCCTCTCTATAGTCTTTTTTTTTCTTCCACAGATGTGCTGTCAAGTAAAAGATGTTGCAGTGACAATAATTTTATGACATTTTTACATACTTAACTTGACTTAACCCCTTGTCTCTCATTGCATCTTTGCTTCTAGGGGAATACCACAGATCTCTCACTTAAGGAAAAGTTCTACTAACCTCAGCAAATTTAATTTTTATCAGTGGCCATTAATAAAGAATAGAATTTAATATCCACCAACAACCACCTAACAATTTTAGCACCTCTGATGTGGGCCATCACTCACCAAGTAATAAAGTCTTCCTTTTATGTAATGACTCCTGCCTAGGATAGCCCAGAAGCAGGAAGGGACTTGGAGTGGGAAACTCTCTGTTAATCCCTCCTTCCAAATCCTGGACACTGAGGTTAAAATTTTACAATAGGACACGTCCTTCCAAGGGCAGCTGACACTCACCTATGAGTGTTGTCCAGGTGGCAGGGGCACCGTTTGTCACATTTGATGCCGTAGAGCCCCTCTGGACACAGGCGTGCCTCGCAGTGCTCGCCAGCAAAGCCAGCTTCACAGAGGCACGCGCCACTCACATGGTAACATTTCCCTCCGTTGACACACTGGCAGGTCTCGGCACAGCGAACTCCATAGGTCCCAACTGGACATTCATCCTGGCACCTATCAAGCAATGGACAGGAACAGAAGACAGATTAGTTAGTGCCATGTGAAAATAAACGGTCAATTCATAATGTCTTTGTTATGCATAAATTGAAACAGCTTTTTGTTCTTGATATTATTTAGAGATTGCCCTGTTACAGGGATGAAAAGCATTAAGATAAATTACTACAGCTACATACAGCAATAACATTAGTGTGACTTGTAGAAAGAAGAAATAACAAAAACAAAACAAAAACAAAATGAAATTATGAGCTTGGGACATGAAGCCTGTTTACGCCTACTGCTTGCCAAAGGTATATATAGCACTTTAGCAGGTACCAAGAAAAAAAGAAAAGAAATTACCCAAACGTTAGTCTCAGTCCATAATTAGGAAATTCAAAAATAGGCTTTCCCCATTCCAAAGAAAAAACTTTGTGGCAAATTTGAAACTAAATTTTAATTCTCTTGGCTTTTAGGTGGACATTAATTTTTAATCTCAGCCATGTTTCTGCTCTTTTCAAAGCTGAATGGTAATCACTCCTCCTCATTTAGAAAGTTATGTAACTAATAAGCAAAGTGCTCTTTAGATTGGGGGAATTCTGACCTACTGAAATCAGACGTCCTCGATTCCAACCTGGGAAGTGCCTGCCAGTAGTAGGTTGTAGGAAGGCTTGGAGTTTTCTAACACAAAATTTTTGGCAAGTGAGGTATTGTCCTCTGTTGGGAAGTAGGGCTGCCAAATGGTAAGGAGAAGATATCAGCCCTCAAAAATTCACTTTATTGTCTTTTAAAAAATGGCATAGGAGCTCTGTCCCAGAGGAGGGACATGCTCTAGGTAAGGCAAATGAGATGGGAAGCTGAGTTGCTGGAGGGAGTCATGATAGAAAAAAGAAAATGATCTCTTATTGCCCCATGGAAAGCACGAATAGCTCTCGGGCTAGCCAAGTTTCTTTTTGGCTAGGCCAGGTGACGGGGCTCTCTGCAGCAGAAGGAGAGCTTTCTGCCAACAGAGAGGGAGACAGGGCTTTGTCCAGCAGAGCGCTCACCACAAGGAGGGTACACTTTGTCTCAGCAGCCACTTCCCATGTGGCTCTCAAGTCATGCCAGACCAAGAGACAAAAATGTAGGTCGGCCTTGCATTTTTCAGATTTGTATAATGTGAGCAGCAAGGCATAATAGCAAATTTAAGCACACTTAAAAGAAACAGCAGAGAAACAGACTTAAAAGTCATAGACTTTCTACAAGGCTTTGCATATTTTTAATGATAAGGTACAATGACTAACAATACTAGGGTGAGCAGGCTTCTATTTCAATGTAGAGGACAAATCTTGAGAATCCTTTGATACTTTTCTGAGTAGCTCTGGCTCTAGCATATATTTAATATGATGAAGACAAGGAAAAGGGCCTCAACATAAGGTTGATTTCACAGATTCTAGCCATCTTCAGGTGTATTTGGCAATAGGTAAAGTCTTGAATTGATCAATAAATTATTAGAAAAGTTCTCAAGTAACTGAACTAATATTTACCCTAAAATCAAATATGTGCTTTAAAGTTACACATGAGTATACCTATTTTTAGACTGGAGAGTATTTTTGAAAGGTACTTTTTATTTTTAACCTGTAAGAAGCTTTAATAAGCCAAGTCATTTAGTTTATTCCTTAAAGATGTAAATTTTAAAGAGAAAAATGCTGAGGTATAAAAATTTGGCCCTGTGGTTTCTGCTGAAGGCTGGCAAGACAATTTTGCAAGCTGTCTGTTTGAATTTTCTTGCAAGTCAGTACCAAAAGGAAAAAGATAAAGGTAAAATAATATCACTTTCTCTCTCCTACACGGATTTGAAAACAAACCCAAATGTTAAGCTTTGGACTATTTTCACGATTTTAATTTAGTAAAAAGCACAACTCTAAAAGTAGGTGAAAGTGGTATAGACCGGAAGCCTGGGAAAGTATCTGATACCAAATTATAGGGAACCAGTGTGTATACTGTATCATAACTTGGCAGAGACTTCCTTTTCTCAGGGAAAACAAAATCCATAATCGCTGGTCCTGACCCATATTTACCTTTCTAACCTGTAATTCGATATACTACTAATTTTTATTATAAATACAAAACAAAAAGTCATTTGAATTTTACTTACTAAAGCAGCCATTATGTAAGCTGGGTTCATATCCCTGCTTTCCTTTTTGTCAATGTTGCACTTGTAAGAGAATCCTGTTAATAATATTTATGTCTGTTTCCATCCACCAAACCAAAATGGCAGAATATCTTTCTAGAAGTATACATTTTCCATCTTGAAAATAAACATAACCACAAAATAGCTTATGCCTTTCTGATTGGATGCATCAAATGTCTTTGTCAAACAGTATTATCTCCCTTTTTGGTTCCTTTATCTTCATGAAAAACCATATCCCAACAAATTTTATGCCCTTCATGTTTCTTTTGTGGCCCCAACTGGAACCAAAAAAGCTATCCCAGGAATCACTGAAAGAGGAAAAATGTTCTTAGGAAAGATGGCAGAGTAGTGATAAAGATATAGCAATAAATATTGGCCATAACAGAAATATGGAAATTTTGAAAGCTTTTAATTTTTGTTTATTTTGAATAATGCCCTGGAATTGGGAAGAATCGACAGGCATTAAATAGAGACAAACTAATAAAACACAACACCAATTCCCAAACCAATGAGGGTCACAGACTTGCTTTAACACCATTCCGATTGTTATGTTGCATCTCATTATGAACTTAAGGAAAGGGGGGGAGTTAGTGTAGGGGGTGGCTGCTCCCTCTTTCACCCTTGTCCTTTCGAGCATGTCCCTCCCTAGAGTAACTGGAATAGTTGGGCCAAACCATGATTTAGTGTGAAAGAATCGCGTTCCTCATTAAACCTTGGCTCTGTGAATCGGCTGCCTACCCTTAACATCTGGAACTGCTGCTCTGGAGGAAATATAAAAAGCGCTGGGAAAGAGCCAACTTTTCCATGGTTGTAGATACAGGAGAGAGTTCCTCTGCTGAAGATCAATGCTGCATTCCGCCAATTCCTGTCTATAATTCTTAACTTTACCTCCTTTCACCCCCATCTATCTTTAGTTTCAGGGCAAAATGGAACCCAGGCTTGGCAGGACTATCTTTTGGGCTTCACCTTAACAGAGTCCATTATTACTGAGTCATGGATCCCCTCATGCAACTAACACTTACTGAGCACCGAATACGCGCATGGACCCAGACTAGGCCATCAAAGGCCCCAGAGCCACTCTAAGACAATGCCATTGGCATTAGAAACACTCTTTTTTTAACCCCTTCAGAAGAATTTTTGTGAGGATCTGGAAACCACCCTCTCTTCACCCATACTCCACTGTGCCACATTACATTTCCTCACCACAATATCCTCTAGACCTTTCCACAAACCGCAAAGCCTTTTATTTGGGTATCCCATGCACTGCTCTGCCAGCCTACTAGATGCCTGTTTGGTTTTCTCTTATTTCCCTCTGGCTGGGAGGGCTGTCCTCCCCACATCCTGGGAATGCTTTGCTGGCCGGGGCTTGCGGTGGAACCTGCTCCTAGAAACAGCAGCCTCTGGCCTAACCTCACTGATCAAGTTGCACTGACTCCTCAAAACAAGGGAAATGGCAAGTTAAGACCCCAGCCCCTCAAGGCCTCTTTCCCCACACCTCCTGCCACAAATTGCCCCATAGCCGCTCATTTTTTTCCTTTCATGACCTACGTGCTTATTGCCATCGTGTGTGTGCGTGTGTGTGTGTGTGTGTGTGTGTGTTAACTTTAGAACTCAGATGGGGATGACAGTTGAAAACAGGAATCAAGTCATCAGTTCACCAGAAAAACAATAGTTACAAGAGCAACAAATCAAAAAGCAAATTCCCTCTTTACTTTCCGTCTTTTTCTCTGGCTCTTTGTCTTCCTTGCTTCTAATCTAAAATTTACCTGAAAATTAGCTGTTATTCCCTCTCCCTGTGTTCCAAATAAAATGAGTATAAGTGTACTTGCCTTGTATGTTTGTCTTTGTGTTGCCTCTAATTTGAAACTTAAATCCTTAGAGGCAAGAAAACAATTATATTGAACTTTTTAGTGCCCTAAAATATTACATAAAACTATTATTTAGGATTATGCTTGGTCTTGTGCCTCTCCTATCCTGACTAATTTTTCTATAATAAGATGTTACATGGATCCAGAAATTATCTAACAACCTCATCTATCCAAGATACAACCTAAAACTAGGATGTTGGTCACAAAAATTTTGAGTAACCCTCTTACATGTTATAAATACTATGTACTAAAGATGTCAATAATTCATAAAATCAAAAAATTAAAGGAAGAATATATAATTATATTAGCAAGAGACACAAAGGTCTTTAATGAAATTAAGCAGATACTACTAACAAAAGTTCTTAATAAAACTAAGGATGAAAGAACTACTAAAGCATGAAGAAGACAATTTACTAAAAACCAGTAGCAAACAGAAAGCCATACTGAAGCTATTTCCAATAAACTTGGGAACAAGACAGGGATTTCCACCTTTACCTCTGTTTGTCAACATTGATTCTGAGGTTCACATTTATGCAATAACATAAGAAAGTGAAATAATCATTATAAATATTGAAAAAGAAAGACTAACTTATCTTTATTTGTAGATGATATGATTGTATAACTAAATAACTCCAATGTTTGCTAAAAAATAATATTAAAATTAATTAAAAAGTTTGGTAGTGTGACTAAATTAAAAAGTAAATATTCAAAGGCAAGGTTTTTCTTTATCCAGAAATACCCAATTAGAGGTAGAAATGGAATTTTTAAAAATTACAAAATACTTAAAAATAAATTTAATAAGAAAGTGAAGGTCTAAGATGGGGTGGGGGACTAACACTACAGTATCTTATTAAAAGTCATAAAATTAGACCAGAATTTTAGAAAGAGAAAAAACTGGGGGAAAAAAGTTAAAGGAATTCTTAGCTCACACACATCACAAAAAAAATAATAGCTAATATTTATATAGCTTATAAACATCACTCAGATTAATGATCACTAGTACTTACATAGTTCATAGAAATCACTCACACATAATAATAGCTAATATTTGTAAGTTCCAGGATTGTTCTAAATGCTTTAATGTACTAACTTATTTAATCCTTACAACAACCTTAGAGGAAAGTATAATTATTATTAGAACATTACAGATGAAGATGTTTCCAAGGACACATTGGCCTAAACCTAGGCTCCAAAAGATTGTTTTAAATCATTATACCCTTCTGCCTCTCAAGTGTCATTTCTCTAATTCTACACACACATCCAATGAGCTTGGTTATCTGGTCTTCCTAGACATAACAGACTAAAGAGCAAATTAAAATTAGCGTGAGCACAGCCCTCCCAGGTAACCATTTACCACTTAATACAGAAAATGATAAACAGTGGCTGTAAAGACCACACGAGCCATTTGCTCTGATTTTCTCTATTGAGTCCCAGTGGATCTTACTCTATTACTACCACATGATATAATGACTAATATTCTAAATAGAATACTGAATCATAGGAAACTAACTTTATACTTTTTAGAGGTACCTAAGTATACATTCCATTTTAAAATAAATCTATCCAAAAATACTTAAAATGTAAGTGGCAGTCCTAAACACTCAACATTTTAGAATGACATGTTTATCATGGGTTCCAAATAGCTGATATTTTATGGTCTTTTTTTGTAATGCCTTCTCTGTTATCTTCAATTCACCATTGCTGTTTATGATTCAGTTTCTATATACTGAATCAGGACAGAATCTGTCAAACACACTGATGCTATATAGATGTATAGTCATGGACACATGATATTGAAGATGCTCCCTGAATCCTCAGAATTTTCCTTTCATGCCATTATGAACAGTCAGAGAAATACAAGGGTGTCCCTTACCGTTCCCCTGTGTATCCTGGACTACAATGACATTGGCCTGTGGCAGCATCACACGTCCCTCCGTTATGGCACTGACATTCTTGAGAACAGTTCTTTCCAAAGCGACCCTCGGGGCAAGGCTGACCACACACTGTGCCCTGCATTCAAAGAGACTTGGAAAATTAGATGGGCCTCTAGCCAGGGAGGGATTGGAGGAGGGAGAATAAAAGAGAGGAAATAGAAAGGGAAGGAGGGATATGGGAACAGGGCTGCAAGAAAATTAGATTAAGGGAATTTTAGAACTGTTCATCATCTTAAACATGTTAGAAATTTTAAATTGACTTATTTACTTGGTAAGCCCAAATCTCAAGATACATTCAAAGATGGCAGAATAACAATCTAAAGAAAAATCCATATTAAAAACTGAAGTTTAAGATAAAGCTACATCAAATTATTATGGCAACCTAAGGAATTATACATCCTCCTAAGTGTTCTTCTTTGTCTCTTACACACATGATAAGTCAACAATACATATTGAGCATCTGTTACATAAATGGCAACATCTGGCACACATGGAATATCCAAATGCTTTACCATATGTTCTAGAGAAAATACACATTATCGTTGGCTTTATTTCTTAAAATGTAGCATAACATAAGATTGAACTTTTGTGTACCTCAAGTAACAATTACATTACCTAAGAAACACTTCTACAGGAATTAACCTAGACATTTATTTCAGAAGAAAAACACTTTATTTTCAGCAGATTCAACAAGCATTGTTGAGCCAAGATCAATAGAAAAGCTTATTTCCTGGAGAGAAAAATCAAGAGAGCAACTTGGACATTTTTCCTTACCCTAGAGGCTGTCCATCTTGTCAAGCACAGTCATTATATTTACTCTAATCCTACGTGGAAGAATAAGATACTGTATCAATAAGTCAATGAAATGCTCTTACTATTTTCTATTTCACTTGGCTATATAACTTGGGCTTGCAGTTTCTCACCTACTTATTGGAGTTATAATTAGACAAACAACATAGTCCAAATAACAGGTAGTTTTCTAATGTTTTTAACTATTGGAAGCTGTTGCTTTGTCCTCCTCTCTAAAAAAAGGCAGACTGTGGGCACTCTGAAATTGGAGGCTAGCAAACACCAGATGGTTTTGTAAATGTTTATTCTGGACAGCGTAAGAAAATACATTTCCTCTAACTCATGGCTACCCACAAAGGCAGTTGGTGTGCTAATTAAGTCTCCTCTGGTGGTTTCTAGCTATCTACAAACAGGGAAATTTCTTCCATAGACTCTTGGAACCCAAAAGGCCTTTGAGAGATGATTCAAATCAGCACTTAACTGAGTGAGAATCCTCTGTGTGCCAGGCATCGAGCTTAGCACTGAGAACCAAAGATAAGGTCACAAACTTTAATTAGTCCACAATGTGGTGGGGGGACAGATGTAAAAATAGCTCTGATCTCTCTATTCTAGCACAACGTATTATACTTGGTGTAGCGTGAAAAGATGACTGAAGGAGTAACATGCCGAGGGTCGGTCTGTAGTAAGCAAGAGTTCTGTCGAAAATTTTCACTCTCTTGGGGCCTGATTCTAACTACCCATAATGGTCCCACATAAGCTTCAGAAATGCTGTTGAAATATTTTTATGCGTAAGGATTAAGGTGAGCAAACGGCTTTAAAGAGGACATTATTTCTCTTAGTTTAAATACATATGTCTGTGTGTATATGTAAGAGGAATAAGTATGCATCCTTGAAAAGCACCTAGGACGATAGCACAAACAAAACGTTATAAAGGAGAAGGATAAGTTGGAAACTCAGCTACACAGAGAGAAAAGAATGAGCTGAAGCATTTAGTCAGAAACATCTTTCAAGGTACAGGGCCCAGAGCAGAGAGAAAGAGGTGGAGGGGAGGCCCCACTGGCCTCTAGAGAGGAGCCATCTGTCCACCTGCTGGGACTCATGGTCCCCCACACCATGACCACCTCAACTGAGAAAAGCTTCAACCTCAAGGCTGAAGGAGGCAACTCCACAGACAATATCTACACAAAAGCCCTCAGAGTAGAATGCCTGTAGTTCCTCACCCAAAGAGCACAGGGCTCTCTAGACATTCTGCCATTCCAGAAAAATCTTTCCCTTGCCAAGGACCAATGTTGACAAAAGGTCGAGGACAGGAAATGAAAGAAGAGAAGGAGTCAAAGATAAACTAGCATTTTTACCATGGGCAACTAAGAGAGAAGTGTTGGTTTTAACCAAGAGGAAAAAAAAAGGTAGAAGAGGAGCAGCCTTAAGAAAGGCTGGGCGTACGAGTTTGGTTTTCTTAACATTGACTTTGCTAGGCCTGCTCAGATTTGCTCAGTACTCCTTCAACGGCTCCCCTGCGCACCTCATCCGCAGGCACTCAGTTAAAGGCCCCTCTCCCTCCAGCTCCATTGCCTCACAGAGTTTCTCCACGCTTTGCCTGCAGAATTGAGACTTATCTGGCCTACTCACCATTTCTGACCCTCGCCTTGGGTCTGTTCCTTGTTGTGCTCCTGCCCCAGTGGCCTTGATGTCTTGAACCCTCCCTTACTTCCTGGACTCCAGTTCTCCCCTGTCTTATGCCCACAATAAAGTACAATACTGGACCAACCTACCCCCGGGTCTGGCTGCAGAGACTACAGCTTGGGCATAGCTCAGACAGATGGTGGCTTCGTGTCTATCGGTTATCAAGGTTGGGGCGACAAACACACACCTGGGCTCAGGGCAGGTAAGATCAAGATTTGGGAAAATCATCAAGTGATCCTTAAAGCTATGGGTCTGTGTGAGATTTCCAGAGAGGATTTATAGTGAGAAAAGAGAAGAAGGGCAAGGCCCCAACCCGGGAAATACTGTAATGAAGTGGCAGGTAGGAAGAGTGCGGATTAGGAAAAGAGATCTTTAGTACGAGTGGTAAGAGAGAGGTGATTAGAGAAGCAAAGGGCAAAGAGACTAAGGAGGGGAGGCTGGTGATCAACAAAGTCAAAAGCTCTGGAGAAGTGAAGCCGAAGGAGACCAGAAGAGTCTTGGCAATTAAGAAGCCACTGATAACATCTGGAAGAACAGCTTCAGTGGTGCTCATGGAGACAGAAAGTGCCAATGAAGTAAACTGCTCTGTTAAGTAGTTTGTTGATAAAGAAAACAGACACTGGTCATTCGCTCTTTTGCCTTCAAGAAGACATATGCACAAACCAACTCTGAAAGACAACAGCAATATTATCTCCTGATTTCAGATAAATCTAATTACTAAACTATTACTAATTGGCAATGTGAATTCCAGGTAACACTAAGCCTGTGAAATTGCTACCTGAAGAAAGGGTATCCTGGTTAAAGTTTGGGAAGTGTGGTAAGTTATAGCTTCCTCTCAGATTATCACACTAAAGGCTCTGAGAAGTTCTGAAATACTTGGTAAATTTTGTTTACCTCAGTGTATCTCCAGATTTATATGACTGGATAACTGCACATAACACTTACCTCGTTGAGAATAATGTTGCCAAAGAACAATAGCAATTCACAGAATATAATTATGAAAATGATTACTAAATAATTCCAGTGTTTATTAGCTAGATATTTGTCTCCTTTTTATCCTGAGGGGAAATGCAGGACAGACAGCCACTATCTTTTCCATGAGGACCCTTAATACACTTCAAGTCCAGGATTAAATCACCTTCTGCCTTCTCTAGACTAAAGGATTTCAGCTTTAAAATGGCTGGGTATTTCCAATTTTGGAATCTTTAACCATCTTTCTAACTTTCTTTTGTGCTAAAGTCCTCCACATGTGTATCTTAGAATGAGTGACTTTGGGGGTGGGGGTGGGGGTGGTGTGGGAGGGGGGAAGGAAGCTTACCATCCAGCCATTAGGGCAAGAGCATTCTCCGGTGACGTGATGACACACTCCTCCATTTTGGCAAGGGCATCTCTGCTCACACTGTGGACCGTGTTTACCAGGGGGACAAAGATCCTCACAGCTGAGGGGTTAACGTGTGACAAAGGACATTGTTATTTCCCAGCCACATAACTCAGGTTCACAGGCACAACAGCACCCAGGGCCCTAAAATACACAAGCTTTCTTTGTTCAATAATAGTTCATTTAATTTTTTAACAATAAGAGCAATAATCATATTGCCTGGAAGTGTCTTTGAGGGGGTCATCCAGTCCTTCCCTTTGTTTTGGGGTACTTTCTAATAAAACCATTTCAGTTTGAGTAGAATCTGTCCTATATGAGAACACCAAGGAAAAAAAATAGCCACTCACTGGTGACAGGAACTTTCCATGTAACTCTAATAAAGCTCTGTGCTACAGTTTAAATCTATTTTTGTTTGTGTGTTTATTCTAACCTCAAAGAAAATTGAAACGTTTGCACACCACCCCCTTTGTGCACGTATTCTTCACAATCAATTGTCCGTGTTCTCTTCTCCAGACTGACAAGTCTCCATTCCTTTACCCCATCCTTGTCCGTAGGGACCTTCTCACAGCCTTTGTTTTTTCGGCTCTCCTGTGAAATCGCTCCAAGTTTCCCACAGCCCTATTCAATTGTGGCCTTGATGAAAACCCATAAAAGCAATATTAACAATTAAACAGTTTGAGATGATCATCCATTCCTCTGAAAACCAGGGCTTTCTAGGCTAATGCAATTTTTTCTTTAGCTCTGCTGTATAGATGTTAACACTGTCGGCAGGAAGTATTTATCTAATCAGCTGCTTTTTTTTTCAAATTTTAATTCTGTGATTTATAAGTGTAATTTTCTCAGTAAGGGAACAAGATTTTTCTCTCTCTTACTTTTTTTGGCAAAATCTGCCTCTTATTCTGTTTGCTAATAGAAACAAACTGAAGAATGTCCTTCCCACAAAATAAGGAAAACAGCAGAAGTTAAGTAGTTGCTTCTGTGTTCTTTAGAAATAATTAAATTATCTGTGTGCATATATTCTACACAGATGTGACACATATACCTGTGTAGTCACAAAGCAACATATGAAGCCATGGCCATTAAACAACCTAGTTAATCCTCTACTATGGACTATTTGTAACTTCTTCCTCCTTTTTGCTTTCCTAAGGCACTGAACCCACCCAGCTTTCTGCAGCCACAAAGAGCAGAATGACATAGAGCATTAACAGCCAACAGTATGAAATGAATGTAATCATGGAAGATTTAAAGCAGAACCTCATATCTGCCCCTATAACCCCCAAATATTGCCATTCAACAACATCTTGAGTCTCTCTCTGTTTGCCCTGCTAAGAGGAAAGCATGGAAGCTGGCCCTTAGATTCAGAAGGCTGGACTCTGATGTCCAAGTGTCAAACAGCAGCAGAATCTAGTGGCCATCACTGCTGACCTCCCTATCTATGCTTGCAGTTCAGACCCATCAGTAACTCTCCAGGCAGCAAGGGAAATGGGGGCACAAGAACTATGATGGCAGCAGCAACATGAATGGAGAGGGTGGGTGGGCTCTGCTACACTGCTGGGCAGCAGTCACTTACAAGGCTCCAGTGTATCCTGGTGGGCAGCGGCATTCCCCTGTGACGTGGTCGCAGGTGGCTCCATTCTGGCACTGGCATTTCTGGTGACAGTCGTTACCATAGGTGCCCTGCTCACAGCGGCCCTCGCACCGCCAGCCCCGGAAGCCTGCAGCACAGTGGCAAGCCCCCGTGATGGGGTTGCACAGAGCCCCGTTTTTGCACTGGCACCGGCTGCTGCAGTGGGGCCCCCAGTGATCACCGTCGCAGGCTAAGGTTGGGGACAAAAACAGTGGAGGGTATCAGAATCTGGTGTGGATAATGGCAAGCTCTTCACAACCAGCTTTCCTCTCCTCTTGGAGAGAATGGCTTGAAGACCCCTCATGGCCATTCATTAGCTGGGCATCAGGGTTCGGGCACTAACGCATGGCAATGCTTCACCAACTGGTGCTCAGAACCAACTGGGCCACTTCCTATCACTCCATTGCTTAAGCATCACTTCATTTTCCAACTCCATGCCTTTGCTCAGCCTGTTCCCTGAACCTGGAGTGGGGGGTCGGATGTGGCTAGAGTAATGAGCTAGGGGAGGGGGTGAAAGGTGCTGGGGGGAAAGGAGGCTGGCAAGGCAGATGGAATGACCAACTCATGCAGGGACTTCTGTGCATGTTAAGGGGTCTAGATGGCATCTTGTGGACAAGGGATTGGTAGTGAAGGATTTTAAGCAAGGAGGGACAGTGCAGATTTGCATCCTACTAAGTGTGAGGAAAGGGCAAGAAGGATCTGAAAGCAAGAGGCAGAGAGATGGAACAGGAAGACAGCAATAGTCCAGATCACAGAGGAGCTGAGCCCAGGCAGTGACAGTGGGAATAAGAAGGGGACCCGGAGGCAGAGCTACTGGAGGGTGGACTGGCCCTGCTGCAGGTCAGGGCCAGAGTATTCTAACAGGGAAACTTCTCATCTGCTGTCAAGGTATCAGTCAAAATATTTGTGATTAGGAGGTAATCCCAATTACTTACCAAAACAAGGCAGAAAAAGATGGACTAATATGTTTAAATATACCGACCTATTTAAAAAATAACACAAACCTGAAACTGAAAATGGAGATTAAATAGAAAGATAATAGGCACATGAAACCAGGTAAGAGAAAGGAAGAAAGTAGCATTTGAAAGGTATAAAGTACAGTCCGAAAGAAAAGAAAGAGTGGCCGGAATACAAAAGTCAATGAGCAGGAAAGGAATCAGGGAAGGGAAAAAAACCTTAATCCCAAACATTTAAAAAAATTATAAAGGGTGACAATAAACAAAACCTACTCTCAATATGTATTGCCCAGCCAGCAGTGTATTTATTTATTAACTAGGTGCTATAAAAATCACTAGGGAAGGTGCACCCACCTAGAGCTCTTAGGATAAATTGCTTTTATGATTAGAAAAAAAAAGTTTCATTTCATAAAAATTTTGTAACTTCAACAGATCTGGAATAAATTATTGTAAAAAAAAATAACTCTAGGTGCACAGCAGACAACTCATTAGAAGTGCAGGATCCATTTCCCAATATTAGAATCTACCTTTGATTTCATAATATCAAAAGGTTTAAATGAATAATTCTGTTTTTAATCAGTATGGATTTGGTCTCATTAGTGCTTTAATAAACACTTTAACACAATTAAAAACAATGAGAGAGAATTATTGAACCTAAAACAGATCAAGAAAGCAATTACCTAAGAACTCACTATCTTCCTTCACAAAATGAGATTAGGTGGTAGTTCCAAAATGAGATTTAAGCTTAATTCTTATTCATATGAGCTGTTTCTTTGATTGCTTATGGATGTGGACAATGAATCTTTTTTCCGTTGTAACTCTTTTAATCTAGAATCTTAAAAGAAAAAATTCTTTTAAAAAATTACATGGTGTGCTCCTTTTGGTCCTCTCAGCTACTCCAGGTAGAAAAGAATCTATCCTGTTTTTAAGGTCCTCCAAAGTAAATTGCACAGTGCTTCTTAACTTGTTCCTTGATTTATCAATCCTCAAGAATAAGAAAAATTTTCATTGCATGTAAGCCAAATCCATTATCCTACCATTTAATCCTTTTTTCTCCTGCTTTTTTCACAGTATAGTCAACTGAGTTCATCACAATCCTCTATATTACAAATCATCTTACTCCTGAAATGTGAATGCAGCCTTGACCCTGCTCCTTTCTAAATACTAAGACTCCAATACTGTTACTTATTTTCAAAAAGTATTTTCAATTTCTTTCATCTTTTTGCTGAACCCTCTCCAAAGTTTCTATATCCCTCTCAACTTCTGGGAGCCTTAAATATTGAATTAAATACCTGTCAACTCCTTATGAACATAATGGAGGATTAGTTGACTGACACAAAAGGAATTTTAGCTAATGAAATCACCTTGATAAAAACATCATGATCATGTCAAAAGCATTTTAAAAAATTGCAGTGGGTTATTGCAGAGTTTTTCCCACTGTGACATTGTGGTAAAAGCGGCCTCAAGCACATATGCTTTACAGAGCATGTTTTGTAACAACAGAGTAGTGGGAAGAATAGAGGTACTGAGGGGACAGGACTGGTCTCTCCTCTTCTTCACAACCTTGTTTTACATCCCATTCAACAACTTCTCTCCCAGCAGAGCGGTTAGGTAGAGACCAGCTCTGTTTTCTTGGGATTGGACCAAAATATATATATATACACATATATATAGCTCATCATGATAGAAATGAGTTTATGCAGAAATTGATAACTATCAGCATAGAAAAAAAAAGGGTTTCAGGCTTTAAAGAAATATTACCATGCTGACATGGTTAATTTCTAAGCACTATGGCATGCTTTGAAGTGACAGCTTCCCTGCTTTAAGATGTATTTTCCTAAAAGGCCACTAATACATGGATGTCACAGTGTGAATACTATGCATCAACATGAGCTATTCTGGAAAAAAAAAAGTCCACATACAGAAGTTTACATACAAATAGTCAGGAAGTACAGCAAGTGGGACACAGAAGCCTGGGTTAAAGTCACTGTGACTTCCTTTCCTTTCTTCATTTGTCATGTGTACTTCAATGCATCCATTTTACAATGTATCTCAGTGAGTTACACAGTCTATAGCACACAAGCCAGCTTTCGTCCCTGACTATTACAAGCAGGAGGGTATGTGGACTTTGTCTAAACAAGAGGCAGAATTCATTCCTTGTGTTTAGTGTAGAACTTGACCAATTATCCTGAATACAAGTATCATGTTTGGAGAGACAGTTTGGAGAGTCTGAACTCAAACCATATGACAGTTTTTACTTAACACCTCACTCTAATCTCACAGGCAAGAGTTTCACTCCACAAGAGAAAGTGACTGGTTGGTTACTTCCACTAAAAACTTAGAAAAGATGTAGTTAACATGAAAATAGCTTGAGTACCTTAATAGGAAAGAAAAAGAGGTACAAAAGAAAAAGAGGAACAAAATTTTATTTCAGATTAAATTGAAAGTAACCTAAATGCTAGTGAGCAAGTGATGACTCATTTTCAGTTTCTGGTTTCAGCTCTTACTGTGCTAACAGCTGGCAATGGGCTCTCAGATGCAATGTGCCCAGATTCATGCAGATGTTTCAAGAGACAGCTTAGTGAGAGTCTCAGACATGCACAGACAGCTTGCTCTGATAAGCTCTCATAATAAGCCGAAAATAAAGAAATCTTAAACCACTGTGTACTATCAGAAGTATATAATCCATGCTCCAACCCTTAGTGAAAACTAGTAGAGCACTGGATCCTCCCAAGACAATGGACTCACACTGGAACCCTTATGGCTATAACTTCCAATGACCCCCAGTAACCACAGGTTACATTCATGGCCTGAGTACCGTAATTCATTCAACTGGTATCCTTTGAGTACCTGCTATGTGCTGGACACGGTGCTAGAGCTGGAGTTCAAAGGAAAACAATAGAGCACATGCTTCTAGCAGCTTTCAGTTTAATGGCAGAGACGGCAAGTCAGTAACAATACAATACTGTGTAATAAGTAGTAAGGTCAGAGTATGGACTAGGTACGATGGAACACATGGGAATGATACTTACCCAGTGTTGGTGTATCAGGAAAGGCTTCCCAGCTAAAATGATGCCTAAGCTGAGACCTAAAGGCAGGGTGTGCCATATTTAGGTAAAAGGTAGAGGATTTTTAAATAGGAAGTCAGTGTATGACAGGGGTGGGGTCTGCAGGTGGTATGGCATTCAGAGTAAATGATACATGCAACAGCCAAAAGGCCCAGGAATACAATCTTGGGCCTCTATGCTATGATTGTACTATGGACATTTTCATATTTCAGAGCTCTGTGCACAACAAAAAGAAATAAACAGAAATAAGCATAGAATTAAGTAAAGAGAAGATAGCAGACCTATCCTCTCCCTCCCTCAGTCCTACTCCCCGATCCCCCAATCTTCAAATGCAGCCCAGGAACTCTATCATTGGGTATACTTTTGAGACCCAATCTAAGATGCTCTCTGAAAATGGCATTATCTATTGTCCATGTCACTCACTTTGCATAATTTTTATATATGTTTGCCTTGTTTTGCATCTCCCAAATGAAACTGAATTTCATAGATGTTAAGATACAACGACACTCTTAATTTTAGCAGTTGTCAACAGAAGGTTTCATACAACCATGTATGTCATGACCGTCATGTGGTTGACAATGATGGTTAGCTGCGTTCTGATTTCAGAGGCAAAAAACTATGCACCCTGAGTCATGAGCAGGATAATAATGATGTTCAGACTCATATTCACAGTGATAATGGTAACCTCTCTCTTTGTGTGGAAACCAGTAATCTTATTCAGTACTATAGGAGAGTAGATTACTACACCATTTTTAAAGATTAGTCTGGCAAAGTGTATCAAAAGCTCTTTACCATAAATTCCTCTTCTGAGGATTTTTTCAAAAGAAATAAGCATATATGTACATAAAGACAATAACAATTTATAATAGCTAAATAGCTACCTCATTAATAATACTTTTTGTGTCCACCAACACTGTTCCAAGCACTTGAGATGGATTAACTCTCACAGATGAAGTAGGTACTATTGTTATCCCTATTCTGTAGATGAAGAAATTGAGATCCAACTTATTCATTCAAAGTTACACAGGTAGCAAGGCGTGAAGCACAGACCTTCTGTCTCTGGAGTCTGTGTTCTAAACCACTACATTTCACTCCCTCCAAAGCTACAAGGATGTTTATTCCAGCACTGATTATAATAACAAAAAATTGAAAACAACTTAATTTTCCAGTAAGGGGACTGGTGAAAAAATTTGGGTATAATCATACAATGGAATACATGCATCAATTAAAATGATACTATAAAAGAATATTTTATGAGCTAGAAAGATGTTTAAAATACCATAATTGTTAAAAGTAGATTAAAAACTAGTATGCATCATGTGATCCAATTTTAGCAATATATTAGAATAAACCAGATGAAACTGTCATAAATTTAGGTTAAAAAAATGGCCAAATATCAGCAATTGCATATGGTTGAACCTAATATCTGGAGGGAAAAAGAAAAAGGGAGAGAATAAGACAGACAGAGGAAAACTGAAAGGCTCTACAGAGAAATGGCACCACTGTGTAGCTCTACATCTTGGGATGACACATGATTTTCTTTTATTCACTTGGTTTAACTACGTTTTCTAAATTTTCTACAATAAACACATATCCTTTCGGCAGTAAGAGAAAAGCAAGCAATAAGTTTTGTGGGTTTTTTTTAATGGTTCTACCTGAGGAGCATTTATATTGTGCCAGGTTCTGCACTTCATGTTCTACACACCTCTTTCTAATCCTCATGATAATTATGACAAGGTGGGTATCATTATCACATTTAGCATACATAAGATATTTAAGATTAGAACATTTAGATAAAATGTCCAAAAACCAAAAACTAGTCAGTGGTGGCATCAGTATTCAAACCTACGACTTTCTGCACACAAAAGTCCAAGCACTTTACATGAGGGCCCATGAATACCTTGCCTCATCCAAAGGACTCCTTATGCCATCAATCAGTCAATCAATCAATCAATCAAAACAGATGAGTTCATTTTGCCCTTAGAGAAAGAAGTGATGTTTACTATCAAGTTCACCTTGTTACAAAATTCCTCAGTCACTTGCTGGCTCAAGGAGAAGTTATAACCATTCAATATTAGACAGAACTGGGCCCTAGCTGGGCCATGTCCACTCCATAGCTATGGAACCTTGGCCAAGTATCCGACCTTTGCTATACTTAATTTTCTTTTTTGTGAAATGAGGATAGTGGAACATACTAATTATATAAAAAGTACTTGTTATGTGTGACACAGCACAGATCTAGTAGCAGCAGAAATTTTATTCCATGGTTTGCACATTGGAACATCCAACCCAGGAAAAAAAAATGCCCTAGAAAAACATCTTCCAGCTGTATATGAAGCTGGAATAATATGTTGACATTGGTTTGTATTATTTGTTTGTCTTGCATGAATCATTCATGCCAAAAAGAACAACCAGGTTCTCACAATGCAAATTTCAAAAATAAAACTGCCCAGTAACTCTATAAGGAAAAAAAAAAACCAAGGTCTGGACTTTTCATTCATTTTTGCAAAGCCAACTAGAGAAAGTTCAGGCCTACAATGAAACCCATTGCTACCTTTCATCCTGTTCTTCATTGCTAATTAAAAATAGGATTTAGAAATTTCCCACTTGCTGATGACTGTATGTCCAGGTGTGGGCTTCTATGTGGGGTCGAGAAATGTAAAATGAGAAGGAAACAAACACATGAATATCTTCGTAATCCCCACCTTAGCACAAAGAAATAGACTGTGATACAATCTAGAGAATCTTGTCAAGTTAGTAGGCACCAAATAATTCCATCGACTTGATTTTTCCTACACCCCTGGTTCACCAACTAAGACCAAAGAAGCAGCCTTGAAACACATTTTGAACTACTGTAAGGTGTTTCTTTAAAGCAACTGGTTCTGAATTATAGAGAACACAGACGTGACCAGTTCTCTGTACTTGTGTTAGGGCTAAACCCTCAATGAACCGAGCAGGTCAGATTTTTTTTTTATCTTGGTTTAACACCTCTGGGATCTAAGTCTAATTGTGGAATAATACGGGGGTCAGGAACCTTGGAGATACATCTCTAACAGACACTTACAGTGGGATGATATAATGAATCTTAGAACCAAAGTTATTATGGGGGAAGAAACATCAGCTTATCAAACACAACTAACCCCACCAGAGTTGCTGTTTGAAGTAACGAACACTGTAAGTGCCTTTAACATATAAATGTCATCAAGTACTTGTTAGGATACATCCAAGTCAGGATACCAACTTGACAATATATATTTACATGAAGTTAGGCTGTACTGTTCTCCATTGACATTAAACGTAGGAAAATCCATGACTATGAGAGAAATTAACAGGGAAGAAAATTCAATCTTTCACATTCAAACATATAGGCAAAGCACAGATAAGTCACTTTCAAGAAAATATCTCCACAAAGTGAGTGTCTTTTAGAAGAGACCAAAATAATTTTCTGCTGTCTCAAAATATAGAAAAACATGGTTCTTCCTGAAACATACACACTTTCTGCGTAAGCCTCAGTTCCCCCAGGGGCTTTTATCTCCCTGTAATTTTATTCCTTGTGCTTCAGGCTAACAAGGCTGTGGTGTGTCATTCCCTTTGTTCACGGTAGAAGAAAAGGTCCTCATTCAAAACATCAAGCGCTTTAAAAATAAAACAACTTTGTAAAGCTTCTCCATCCATGAAGAACAATAAAAATGTATTTTCCAGATCCTCTGAAAGCACTAAAACCCCATGCCCTTCCCATGTCAAAAAACCCTCTGGAGAGCTGACGGAGTGCCAACAATCACCGTGGACAACCACCCAGTGCTGTTTATATTAATTTTATTCAATGGCTGAGAGAGAACCTTTATTCTTCTTAAAAAATGTTTGTTAAATGAATTTTCAAAGCATGAACTGTCATTTCATAACCTCAGTGTATGCTTATCACAAATTATGAACCAGAAAAAAAGGGTGTGAAATGTTTGTTCTTTCATGTGCCTAAATATAAATGTTGCTGTCTCTCCATGGGAGCATATTGATGGCCCTATTCAAAGTGCGGGAAAATCTCAAGGATGTAAATTGTAGGCTAGGATTAAGTAAGGGATTTGGGGGGATTACATTCATTCACCAACGTCGAAAGAATAATAACAACCTTGGGAGACATTATAAGATGTCTTGCTTTATAAAGTCTTGTCATATTTTCATTCTTTGGATCATTTACTCTTTCGTTAAAAATTTGTTAAGCATCTTCTAAGGCTACAAAGTTCTATTTATTGAGCACTTACTATCTGCTCCTTACTAAGACATATGCTGTAGCTAAAATTTCTTCATCTATTGTAAGAAACTGGCCCACAATGAGAATTATCACAAACACATGTGCTAAGTGTAGCAGTACAAAGGATGATAAGGAACAGAGAGGACCTAGGTCCACTGCACCTTTGGTCAGAAGAGAGAAAGGAGGAGGAGAGAAGGCTTCCCAGAGGAGGAAGGGGTTGAGGTGAGTATTGAAGGATAAGTATTCAGGACCACCATTGCGCAAAGACTTACTATCTTCATTTTGGATGTGAGAGGCTAAAGGGCAGGGGCCTTAAATGATTTGCCTGAAAGCCCACAGTAGGAAATCTAAGCCCAGAATCCTCCATGCTAACTGAATGGTTTGAAAGATTTCATATAGTTTTCTTGAGAAAAAAATTTAAACTATGGCAGATGACAAATAATAATAATACAAAGGCTTATGTACCCACAATGGAGACTTAACTGTTAAGAACATTGTATCACATTTGCTTCATCATTGAATGCAAAAAATAAAATATTGTAGGTAAAGTCAAAGTCCCTTTTGTCTCCTTTGTGCCTGGTTCCCAGTTCTTACCCTACCCCTTCCCTGGAGGTAAACACAGTCATGGCTTTAATATGTATCCTTCTAGTCTGCATGTGTGTCTCTGTGTGTGTGTTCAGAAATAATATGCAGAATTGTTTTACACATTTATTAGTTTCATATAAAATATATATGTTGCTGTGCATCTTTCTTTTTTTGCCCAATATTATGATATTGAGATCTACTAATATTGATACATCTGCTAATATAGTGGAATGCTATATATTTAATATATGAGTAATGAACTCTGTTACTATAAACTGCTATAGAGCATTCCACTATATTAACAGCCTCCAATAAATTTAGCTTTTCCCATACACATGGTCCTTTTTAGTTGTTTCCAAACTTTCCTTATTAAAAAGATGCAAAGAATATATCCCCTCATACAGTATTTAGGGATTTCTCCAAGACAAATCATAAAGAAGTAGAACTAAATGTGCTGGATCATATGGTCCACACATACTAAAATTTTACTCTAGAGGTAGCCAGATTGATCTCTAAAGTTACTCTGCCAATTTACCCTCATGGGAGTAATATAAGGGGCTTCCTTTCACATTTCTTGCCAATACCTAGTATTGCTAGACTTCTTAACCATTGCCAATCTGATGCCAATCTTGTTCCTTTATTACGTACTTTTCTATTATTACAAAGATAAGCATATTTTCATATGTTTATTGGCCAATCAGGTTACCTCATCTCTGAATCACTTTATCACATCCTTGGCCTATTCTAAAGTTCAGGGTTTTTTTCCCTTACTGATTTGTAACAGTTCTTTACAGATTTTATATAATAATTGTCTGTTTTATATGTTGCAAAAATCTTTCCCAAATCTCTTGCTTCTCTTTTAACTTTGCTTATGTTATCCTCTGCCTTAAAGAAGTTTTAAACTTTGATGTGGTCTAAATATTCTAAGAACTAATTTACAGCATGGATAATCTGCTTATGTAATACTAATTTTACCACTTGAATTTCAATTTTTTTAAAGTGGCTGCTTTTCTTTAATGTATGAAAAAAAATCCCAGTTATATACTAACATCAAATTCAAATCAGTCCCATTAAAATTTAAACTTTCTTTAAAAGTTACCTCCACTAGTTTTGTGCAACAGTAGTGAGTGGTAAAACCATTTGATTTTCACAGAATTTTAAGATGATATCCTTCATCTGTGGGCCAAGAGCTATGTTCTTATAACCTCTACTATTTACCCTACTGGAATAGTCTTTATAACTAGGATAAATATTATTGTATTACTTTCTATCCTTTTTCGTTTTATACATCTCAAGCACATTTCATTTGCTCCAGGCTATGGGCACAAATGTTCAAACTCTTTAAAATTAACAAGGTTGTGTATGAATTTAAAAAATATTTTGATCAAAGAAGGAAAAAGAGTGATTAGCTTTTTTTTTAAATTTTGCCCTGAGGAAATTTTCAAATATTTTAAAAAATTCTTTAACACAGTTGCAAACAATAAGATATCAGATATAGCCATGAAATAAACTGTATTTAAAATAAAACAGAACACTTAATTTTAGCCAATTGACAACATAACCCCCTGAGACAAGATGCACATGGCTCTAATAAATTGAGCAGTGGCCTAGACAACAGAAGAGGGTAGCAAGTGAGTCTACAGGACCACCTAGTACACATCATTGTTTCACTCTGAACACAATAGCCAGGAAGCACATTACTGCAGTCAGAAAATGGTTCTTACATGTTTATACGAAAGAAATTATAAAGATTTATGATCTAATATTTCTGTTCCCTGTATGAACATTTTTTTAAAACTGGCTTAAGTTATTTCCTGCTATTTATCTGATAAAAGAGGAGTCTAAAAAGGTTAATGAAATTCTCCTCATTGCTATGTGATTTGAAATTTGTAGTCTGAATTTCTTGGCCTAATTTCTTACCGTTCATACTCTATTTGGGTACAAATGAACAGCTAAGTTCTATATCATCGTACAAAATTTCCACCTTGAGAAGTAATATGCAAAAAATTTAGAGGGAAAAATTGTTAAGCATTCTCCATTCAAATAAAGGCTGACTTATAAATACTTTGCTTAGTCATGGGGCTGCCATTTCAGAAGTTACTCCCCCATCTCAGTAATAACCTTGATGTTTACACTACAATCTACTCTTTATTGAGGATGAGGAGCTCCCAGATCCATATTTTCCTCAAAGTTCATGGAAACCACATCTAATACATCTTGTCTGGTTTCTACAATTTCATTGCAGCTGCCAGTTTATGGGCAAGGAATCTGCCAAGTCATCGAAAATGAATGTGTTTACACTGCTCATAACCAAGGTGAATCCTGAAGCCACAGGAGCCTATGCAACCTTGAGACCACTGAAGGAAAGACTTCAAGTCATGCCCTTTCCCTGGAAGACCTTTGGCCCCTTCCTCCTTGGCTTCTTCAGATGCTTTGCCTATTTGTTTACATACTTCAGTTCCTGCATTAAACTGAAAGCACCTGGAAAGAAGAGGTAGAGTCTTACTCATCTTTTATATTGATCACTGCTCCTAGCACATGTATGCCTTTATTCCTTCCTTCCACAAATAATAATTGAGCATTACTGCATGCCCAGCACTGTGCTAGACTTTAAGTGGTAGCTAGACAGCAGTGAATAAAGCAGACAAAATTCGTGTTTTTATGGAGCTTACATTCTGGAGGAGAAGACAGACAAAAAAATAAAAAATAAACAAATCAAATATTTTCAGAGAGTGCCATAAAAACGAGATGTGATAAAGAGTAATAGGGGCATAGTCTTTGCATATGGAGGTCAGGGAAAGTGTCTCTATGGTGGTGGCACTTAGGGTGAAATCTAATTGACCTACAGAACTCAGTCATGGAAAGATCCAGGGAGAAGAGTATTATTCTGGGCAGAGGAAATATCAAGTGCAAAGGCAGACATGAAACTAATGTGTTCCAAAACTGAAAGGTAGAGGCTGAGCAGTGTGATGTCCTGAAAAGTGGTGGGATGAGAAGGGGTCAGGGAAATAGATCATGCACGACTTGTTGGATCATGGTCAAGGCTTTGGAGTTTCTTCAAACTATAACAGGAAATACCGGCAGTTTTGGAAAGGGGATCAGCATGCTCTGAAGTACATTTTTACAATTTTATTGTATTTTTCTCAATACAGAGAATTGACTTTAGGGGGCCTGAGGAAGAAGAAGTGACCAGTAAGGAGACTACTACAACCACCAATTTAGAGAGGATGTGGTTTCTGTTGAAGTAGTAGCAGTTGAGATAGTGAAAAGAGGTTAGATTGGGTTATATTCTGGAGCTGAATCAACAAGATTTGCTGATAGATGAATATTGCACAAGGTAGAAAAAAAAGGGAAAAAGTCAATAAATGATACAGAGTACAGTTAAATAGCACAACAGCCCAGACATATCTTTACAGCTCACTACCATGAGTAATGTAAACATCTATAGTAGTTTCACAATGCCAGAAGCAAGATAACCAGACATGAATTCATCTGGTAAGGACATCCATGAACAGCGGTTGGAAATAATAATGCACACACACAACAGCAACTTCACCAGGGCTTCTGACTGGGGAACCTCTTAGCAAGCAACTGTGGACAGACAGAGGCTGTTTCAAGAAGGATGTGGCCTGCAGGACAAGATGCGATGTCCACAAAGAGCTGCCCCATCCTCTGTCCAGTCAAGACGGGACCAAGTACAAAGTGTGGTGGAAACTACATTTGTCACACAAGGAATTGCAAGTAGCATTTACTTGCCACAATGATGCTGCCAGGCTGAGTACAGGCATTGTGTCTTTAATCCTCACAGGCATATGAAGTAGACACTCTTATCTTGACTCAAAGCATGAGGAAAGTGAGGCACAGAAACATCACAGAAAGCACAGCAGCAAGGACAACGGCGACTTCATTCCACCATGGGGGTTGGAGGGGTGGTGGTGGTGGTTCTCTGCCCCACCAGAAAGCGGCCAAGAACAGCCCAGATTTCCAACTCCTTCCAAAAGGCAAAATCAGCAGTTTCTGTCTGTGACCTCTATCAAATTATTTGGATGGTCCGTCAGTGAAATTACCTTTGGTATAGTTCTGATGAACCATTCCGAGCTCAGTCCTTCCCCCTATCATCAACGTCCTGTCCCCCACACCAGTAAACCCAAATGATCTACTCTTATTCTTGCTGCTCCATCAACCTGATTTCTAAAGTAGTTCTGACAGTGTGACGGGCGTGTTAACGACTTGCAGTGAGGACGAGGCTCCCGGTGTCTTCTCTCCTCAGACAACATCGATCCCAGCATTGTTGCCAGTCAATAGACCTTTACAGCAGACCTCGCTGGGAAATATGTCAGCTTTTCGTGCCTTACCATTTCTGGCTTGTAAAAGCCTTCAAATGGATTCCCCCATTCGAATATCCTGCAGGCAAAGTCTTATTACTCACTGCATGCCACACGGCACGCCTGCTTTATACAAAAGGTTATCAGTGTTCCTTACATTGTACCTGAAAATATTTGAGCCAGTCTTGCCTCCTGGGCATATTTTTACTACTTGCAAGTACATTTAGCCAGAAATGCTCTTAGTGACTAAATAAAAACCCCAGTTTGGATTTTCTAGACCAAAATTAATTTCCATTTTTGCCTTTTTTTGGTGCTAATGTCAAAAGCAAAAAGCCCGAGGGACAAGCATTTGAAAACTATTTGCTGGCTGCTGACTGATTTAGGACTCTCTCATTTGTGCCCTATAACCCCAGGCACAATAAGCTTCTCTATAGACATTTAGAAAATTATAAATAGGATTATATAGGTTAAGAAAACAAACGCGTTATTGCTATTCATACAAAAGGTTTAAAGAGTTTCCGACACAAAGAAAGATCTCAGGAATTGCATATACATATTTATTAATGTAAATCATACATAGAAACACAGGCTTGAAAGGAATGTAAATAAAATCTGGCCCAACATTCTTAATATCACAAATGAGGAAAGTCCCGATTGGTGCCATTATAAATGCACCATCTCTAATGTTAGTGTGCCCTCAGCATCTCTCAGGGGATTGATTTATGTGAATCTTTGTCCAGTGTCGTCTGCCCCTGCCTCCTGCTCTCATTCCCCTCACTGGTGCTGACTCTTGTTACTTCTCACTAAACCTCTTTTCAGACTTCAGGAGGCACCATACATACCATTGTGGTTAAAGTTGCTGGTTCCGAATAAGATGCTAGTCTGGCTCCACCATTTACGAGCTATATACATTCAGGCAAGTCACTGAGTTTTTCTGCACCTCCATTTCCTCATCGGTAAACTAGGAATAGTAATTGCAACCATTTCCTAGTATGTTGTGACCGTTAAACAAGTTAATTCCTGTAAAGCTCTTACAGTGATGCTTGGTACACACTAAGTCCTCACTAAAGGTGAACTATTGCTAGCATCATCACATCATCGGTGTGACCCAACTTCTTCTCCCTTTAGTATCAGCAGGTTCTCTCTCCTGCCAGTTTAGCAAGAGAAGACAGGTCATCAGATATAAATTCCTCAGATTCTCCTTCCCATTGCGCACCAGCACCCCTGACGCTCAGAAACCTATCTACATCCGCTCTGGCCACTCTTTCCCTCCTCGTTCTGTTGGGAATGCGAAGTGCTGCTTCTTGCTAATCCCTCCATCAGCGCCCAGGATCCCATCCCATCTCCCAGCTGTCTTCTCACGAGCCTCGTTCCCCCAATTAAATGATCCCCTCTCCCAACTGAGGCTCCAGCCTGTGGCTTTTCTTTCTCCATTCTCTCAGCCTCAGAGTCTTTTTCATCTTAAAACATAAATGAAAGAATACGATTTTTCAAAAAACTTTTTCTTGACTCTACATTTACTTCTCACTAACTCCCTATTTCTTCGCTCCCTCTCCTTGGCTTCTCAGAGAAGTGTCTGGAAGAGTAGTCTACACTTCATCGTCATTTCTTATTAGCCCTCACCCCAGAGCAATCTGCTTTCTGTCCCCAGCAGCCTACTCAGCCCTTCTTTCCCTCATCCTCTGAGAAAACCTCTCACGGTCTTACCCAGCTCCACTCAATTTCCTTCAATCTGCTTTCTCTTTTGAGGCCATTCTCTTTCTTACACTTATCTATACCTTTCTCCCAAGCTATGAGCTCTGTGAGACCACAAACCATTCCTCATTTGTTCCCTTATCCCCAGCATCCAATACAGTGCCACAGTAATCATTCAATCAAAGTTCACGAAATGAACACATGAATGACCGTCTCAGAATCATATAGAACCAAAGAGTTCATTCAATCTAATTAAATGGAACATTTACTGTGCTCCAGCCACATGCCAGGCACAATGAAGGCTAAGAAGATTAATAACACATGGATCCTGTGCTCCAGGAGTTGGTTGTCATCCAGTGAGGGGAGAAAAGGAATAGAGGATTGATGCATGGACAGACAGATTGATGGGGGAAGAACAGAGAGAGAGAGAGAGAGAGAGCAGGAAAGAGGGGAGGGAAGAAGGAGATGGGGTAAGAGATCAATGTCGTTCACTCACACAGGCTAGAGTCCACATTAGGATGCCAATAAAAGTAAACTATGCGCTTGCTTTTTTAAAAAATCTTTTTAATCAAATTTAAAAAGAAGCAATATGTCTAAGTCTAGTCAAATATATCATGATTTCATTCCAGGAGAACAAACTTTGTGCAGTTCTCTGACATACCCGGTTTTCTATACAGAGAATACATGGAGACCCAGGAAGACTGACTGTATCTCATAGGTAGGGACGCTTCTCTTCACTGCCAAGGTAAACAGTCATACAAATCTCAAATAGAAGCCCTTTTAAAACTCTACATTTGAAGGTATTTGTCAGTCCTTTAATCTCCCACGTATTTTAGGAAGGAAAAAAAGATAGCTGTGTGTGATAGTTATCAATTTATTACCATCTGGCCATTTTAGACTCCTAATGGCAACAAAAGGACTTACTCTTGTGGCTGGACTGGTTGATCCTGATCGTCCAGGGGAAACTGGGTTGCTGCTACACATGGGGAAAAGGAGAAGCATGTCTGGGACCTAGGGATTCTATGGAGTACCTCTTAATACTTCCATGCCCAGTAGTAAAGGTTAATGGGAAATGTCAACAACCAAAAAAAGGCAGTACACGTGGGAACTCAGACTCTTCAGAAATGAAGGTTTGAGCCACTCCATCAGGTGAAGAACTTTAAGCAGCTGAGGTGTGGGTGAGGATGGCAGAAATATGGAATAGAGAATCAAAGAAGGAAGCCATAGATATCAGTTACAGCCCTGTGGCCAATTACAGAAAAGAATTCTGTAGTAGCTTTTAATATTTTCTATTTGCTTGCTATATTGTATGTGTTTATTTTTATTTGCTATTTTTTCTCCTCTTTTTTCCCGTTTTTATTTTATTTTATATACAAGGTGTTGGAAGTTAACTTTAGTATCTAGGAAACAGAATAGTTAGAACAGTGAGTTTGAAAAAAAATTAATATAGTCAGCAACAGATACAATGACTATTGGGACTTGCATCTCCTCATGGGAATGTCTTCACTTGTAAGATGAATTGTTGTATCATATTAGATGGAAATACAGGGTTATTTTGTTGAAGTATAGGAATGTAAATGTGTGTAGAAGGGTGCATATAAGAGCTGAGTAATCAAAAGGGTGGACTTCAACAGTTATCAATTTATTGCCTTTCAACTCTAAATTTATCCTTCATTGCCTGCTCTACAAAAATGGATATGGGACCTTTAAATATTTTTCCTTCACCAGCTGGCTAAAGGTTAAGCATGTTCAGTAGAGGGCGCTAGAGAGACATTGCAGAAGGAAGGCATTTTCCATCCTAGTTCCAGTGTGCTAGCTCAGCTGACCCCTGCAGTGCACTTGGCACTTGCAGCACCCAGCTCCTGCAGCATAGGCACAGTGCCAATGGCTTCTCTGGTACCAGGCTCCTATAGCACGTACAGCTTTCCCAGCACCCCGTTTCTACAGCACTAGTGGCTTCTCCAGCACCAAGCTCCTGTAGCATGAACAGCTTCTCTAGCACTCAGCTCCTAGAGTCAGCTCCTGTGGCTAGCAGCACCAATCAACCAACAACTTCCCCTTTTTTGTAGCGGAGTGCTTCTGGTGAGACACTTTTCCATGAAAAGCTTTCTCAAGCGTCCTATAGGGCAGATTTCCAGCAAGTTCTGCTAAAGGCATACCACACGGCTTCTCCGCCATTCAGTGAGCTGTGGCTGTGCCCTCTCCAACAGGTCTGGATCACACCCCTAGTGGGACTTCCTCTTTGGGCTTCTATCTCAGCCCTAGGCATAGCGGCTGCTTCTTACATCTGCTTCTCCTATATTCTTTAGAGTTCTGTCTACTTCTTACTAGCCAATCCCTCATTACTCCAATCTCCTGTCATAGTTAGTTAATAATTCTTTATATTAAACTTTCTCCTTTCAAGTGACTGTGTGTCCCAGTAACAATGAGCACACCCAGCACCCAGATCTTGGTTTCTAAATATCACTCCCCAATAAAAGGAACCAAGGCTTCTTTGAGAAATGGCTCATTCTAGGGCTGGGGCAAGAAACACACAAGATAAGCCTAGAGTATCTTGTAGTACCAGAAAGTAAGGAAGTGCTCAAAATCAAAAAGATGAGGCATGTCGAAAGGACACAATGGCCAAAGCTGGAACAATCTGAGCAATAAAATAAATTATGTAATATTGGCTTTTAGTCCAAAACATCAAATAAATACACATGAGTCTACCCTGATATAAATAAATGATTGAATAAATGGAGAAGAAACAAATCTTCCTTACAGAAGTACAAACAACATAAGTAGATATTTCTCCCTCAAAGATATGGAGCTAGCTTAATTCCTGCCCTTCACCCCTGACAGTAAGCTAGACATAGTGACTTGGTTCCAAAGAATAGAGCAGGGAAAGGGAAAAATCATAACTTCGTGTGGAGAACCCTAGCAAACACTACCTCAACCAAGTGATGAAGGTTAGCCAAGTGATGACCATCAGTGATATCATGTGAATATCATGATATGATGTGATGAGAAGGGCACTTCAACTCTGTGGTATTCTTTTCAAAGCGTATAACCCTCATCTAATCATAAGAAAAACACCAGAGAAACACAAATTCGGGGACATTCTGCAAGATACCTGCCCAGTCCTCCCCTAGACTGTCAAGGTCATGAAAAACAAGGAAAGTTTAAGAAACTGTCACAGACCAGAGGAGGCTGGGGAGACATGACAGTGAAATGCAGTGTGGGGCCCTGGATTGAAATCTGGAACAGAAAGAGGACATTAATGGAAAAACTGATGAAATCCAAACAATATCTGGAGTTTATTTAATCGTAATGTACTAATGTCAGTTTCTCAGCTTTGACAAACCAACGGTAATTTAAGAGGTTAACGATGGGGGAAACTAGGTGTGGGTATATGGGAAAACTCTGTATTATCTCTGCAACTTTTCTGTAAATCTAAAATTGTTCCCAAATAAAAGCATTATTCAAAAAAATATCACTGTGGTTTCTGTACCCTGATTGGACCCTGACTGATATAAGGAGCCAGTCTAATTATCAAAGCGATCATTTTATGGTTCTAACATACATCATCAAATTTATGTATAACAATAACCAGAGAGGAGGTTAAACAGAAATAGAGATCTTGGAAATCAGACCATTTTAACTCTGATACATAGTAGTTTACTAGAGCATACATTTTGTTTCCAGAATTATCTGGCCAAGAGTAAACAAAATTATACATTTCCTGATATTAGGGTAACTGCCACAAACAAAACCCAGGTAGCAAGACACAGTGAGTAGTTTAGCTTAGAATACCATTTTTTATGTGACTCAAAAAAGGTATCAGAAGTGTTTTTCTCTGAACATCTTTAAAGACTTCAGACATCTGTTCATGTTTATTTACATTTTTGTTCATTATAAATCTAAAATATGAGTTGCAGAGAATAAACTAAAACTTGCCTCAACATTATCTTCCAATATTAAAAGAACATAGCTTCTCAGAATTCTAGAGTCTTTATTCAAAAGTCAGTAAACTCCAAAATAAAGCAACAGTTTATTTTCTAGAAGGTCCAAATCAGTTCTAGAGAGTCTGAAACCCATGTAGACTTTTGTTTTGCTTACACAAACACTCTTCAGTCTGATCCCTTAGCTTGAGGTAGGCTGCAGTTCTTAGGAGACAAAGTATTAACACAACTGAAATTATTCCATAGCCTTCTTGCCCTGGAATTAGTAACAAACCTCATTTTTCAAATGAAGAATACACCCCCTCATCCCTTTCCCACTAGTTTATAATGTTATTTTTCTTCAAAATGTCTAGGCACAACTGATTTTTAAGCTGGAAAAGCTAATGAAAGCAACATTGCATTTGAGGTCAGTCGGCCAGAAAAATGGACATGAGCCAAATCCCACATCCCAAACATTTTGCCTCAATGGCGTGTGAACAAAATGCTCACTCTCCTCCTGATCTCCAACAGAAGCAAAACAAAACCCTGCAAGACACTTATCCACTGGAATTGAGAAGCTTGTCAGGGGCAGAAAGACACACACACACACACACACACTCTCCCTGTTTAAGGTACAATAAAAAGGCTCTTTCACACCAAGTGTTCTGTGCACAGACCGCACAAGGGCTTCCCCTGGAGATGCTGCTTCAGGGAAAGCCAAGAGATCACAAGTCCGAAACAAGTACTCCTAACAAGACAAAGAGTAATCTCCCCAATTCCAAAGTAAGCAAGTAAAAATTTGTAAAACTAGCTTATCTAGACTGCTGAAAGCCCTTTCGGACCAGTTTCAAAAAATTATTTGGTAGCAATAAAGACAAATTCGTGCTGTCATGAGAAGTTGCTAATTTTTAAAAACTATTTCCTTTTTCAAAATGTAACATTTCATGCTTTACAATTTAGTTGTGCTTTGACTCCTTCTCACGTTTCTCAAGGCAAAAAGAGAAGCATAAAGGAACAGGAAGTGGACACAATTACACATGCAGCAACAAGTTAACCAAAAGATTTAAGTTTTAACTGTGAAATTTAGAAAAGCAACTGTATTACATGACATTTCATCATTTAATCTTCATAATAATGAATAGAGGATTTTTGGAGCAGCCTACTTATAGTCCAAAATATCATCACTTTAGAATTTATAATTCTAACATAATGGAGACAAATTATATACTATGTTATAATTTGATTTAACAAGTACTAAAATACTCAGAAATTTTCATTTATTACAAGTATTTCTCCCACAAGTTACCTGAGCAAGTGTTCAACATTTGCATCTCAGAATGCAGGGAAAAATAGATATGTTAGCATCAAAAATACCAATTTTACTTCTGAGTTAAAACCAACAGGTGGTAAATTTTAATCACCAAGAAAGTATTTTAGATAAATCAACAGATAAACACAGAAGTTAAAATACAATAGCTGTGTTAACACAACTGCCTTGCTGAAGTAAGGAATCTATATTGTGGATACTACTCTGGAAAATGCATTCACAATTCACAGAAGTATGAGTATCAGATTGCTGAAATCTCCTCGTTCCAAGTACATCTCTTTATACCCAGTTAACAATAATTCTGTATATAATACATATACAGATTTAAAAGGAACTGTACAAATGACTGAATTTGGAATCCACACCATGCTCTGCATAGGATTGAAGAGGAAAAGCTTGGTTCAGGGTCATTCGCAGACAAGGGGGCCCATACAGCAAAAACATCCCGAGACAGACAACAGCAGCTGGAAACTTACCACTGGAGCAGTTGGTCCCTCCCCAGCCAGGCTCACACTGACAGGTGTTTGGAGCAACACAGCGGCCATGGACACATTTATCAGCACAGTGGGCTGTCAGAGAGAAAATCAATCAAATAAAGTTGGCCCAAGAAAAAAAAGCCAACAACACAGCTGTTGCACATCCCCGTCTCAAGTATCACTTAAAAACAACATGCATGCTTGATAATTTTCTTCAATCCATTCCTCTGTCCTCTAACAGTCTGCTGCATTACCAAACAATTCCCCTTCTTATTTTGGTATCTCCAAATAAATTCCATCCATCATTTCTACTATTTTATTCTACTTCATGCTAAATTAGGAAGGAAGTTTCAAGGAAAATTGCCTAATTCACTTTTTTAAAAAATTATCAATGAGTACCAAATATACCCTCTTTGTTTTGGAAGGAGCACACGTGGAGAAACAAACCACAAAGCAAGATGTCAGGACTCCAGAATGATAGAGTGGACCAAGACGTAACTCCCTTTGCATAAAACATTCACCAGAAACAATAGTCAAGTTTCTTTGTGGACATGTTACTCACAACTACGACACAGCAGAATTGTATGCTCTTTCTGTTGAGGAAGATATTTTAAAATGTCACCTAGATCTTTGGGAAATATTAAATCTGCATTCCTCTTTCATTAGTGAAAATCTTAGGTGTACCCAATCCTTGGAGGCAAGGGGCATCATTGCAAACATGAGTGAATGGACAGTTTGATGATTTCCAAAAGCACAGTTCGGTTGGCTAACAGAAACAGACCTCAAAAATATGCTGTGTGGAACCTTTGCATTATTGTCAACCTTAGTGCCACTCACATTGGTTAAACATTCTTTAAAATACCTGGATATATGAGTAATTGTGAGAACAACGTGGAAGAGTTTTGGGTTCAGATATTCTAAAATTTTATTTAAGGTTGGGATAAGGTACTCTGTACTTTAGAGATGCGTTTTATTAATGTATGACTTATTACTAAAGTAAAACAGGTTTACTGCCCAAACATATAAAATATCAATAAGTAAAATAAACCTCATCTCCAGTTCCACAAACTAGTAACATTTTTGTGGATGTAGAACATTCAGGAATTTTTTTCCTACATATTTTTCTCCTCAGAAAAGAAACAGAATCATATTTTTCAACTTGCTTTTCCACTTAACATAATGGGAATAATATTTCCATGTCATTAAATATTCATTTATATGATTTATACACTGTTGTGTGTTTTTTATATACACACACAGTGTATGTATATCGCTGGGCCAAAAATGATGATCACGTCTAAGGTCTTGATCATGAAGATTTAGACATGAAGAGATATAAGGGAAAAGCATTTTAGATGAAGAGAAAGCAAAAGCAAGTGATAAAAAGAAAAACAAATGGAAATGATAGGTTCTGTCGGGGTACAGTGTTTGGGGCAACAGCTTTGGAAAGGCAGAAAAAGATCTTGAAAACCAAATTAAAGTGTTAGAGTTTTATTCTGAGAATTAGCTAAGAATAATCTAATGAAAAGTACAAATTTGTCACAAGAAATCATCAGGTAGAGGACACTACAATGAAACAAAGTAGCCATAAATTCCAGGAAATAATAAGCTGTCTTGCTATCACCGCAATAATTTTTTAGCACCCTGGCGATTTGATGAGGGACACCAGGCCTGGTGAGAATGGCACCCTGGGCCAGGGTAGAGTTTTCTGACACTAGGGTTCCAAGGAAGTGCTTAGCAACCTCATAATATTTGACTCCGATGATTACATATTTAATTGTAATTAATATCAGAACCTGCCTGCCCCATATGAACACACTAGCCCTACACTGTGTTGACTTTTGTTGCTGAGTTAAGTCAATATGTGTTGACCCCAAGGTCTCCTTCCATCTCTATGCATGTGTTTGAATTTGTGGATGTCATTCATTTGTAAGGCCATAGTTCTGTTCTGTTCTTTCTTTAAAATTTAGGTATGCACATACCTAAAGCCAGCAAGCTACCATACTCAAGTGTGGGAAGTTCAGTTAAATGCCACAGAAATCTTGGGTCTCAGTGCAGAGTACTTACCACACTATGGTACATGGTAGCATGGGAACACAGGCTTTCCCACCTACACAGAGTGCTGGCACCCATAGGGAATATGTCAGCATGAGCGGGCTTGTCTAACTTTGTACCAATGGTACCTATGTTTGCATGTTTATTAGTGATCAGCCTTCAGACCCAAATTTACCAATTTCTCCTCCTTCAAGATAGTATAGCTATTTAAAATTCTGTTGGCATATCCCTAGAAGTTTTACAAATGAGATACAATTTGCCTTTAATGTGAAACAAGACTTCCTTGATCCTGTGCATTTAAAACAAAACACAGAAATTGGACGTGGTGAAAAGAAGTTTCACCCATAGCCTCGAATTTCACATTTTTGTGTTTATTTAATAATGTAGTTCTCGCCAATTAATTTTATATTAAAGAAATATTATAAATGTTAATTTATATGGTAAATTTATATTAATAAAAGACTACTTATTTGTTTTTATATCTTGGCCATCCATATAAGATTTCATTTGACAAAACAATTAATTCCACCATTTGAGAATCTGAAAACTTCTGGGTTCCCAGGAAGCTGGATTCCGTCAGAGCAACCTGGGACTTTGTATCGATCTGGGAAGGGGCTGGCTAGGAGAGGAGGATGCTTGGGGTCTTTTATGGACAGGTGTCAATTTGCTGCTTTCTCTTTCTTCTATGTCCTTTCATTTTTTTACTCCTCTTCCTTTTCACTTTTTAACCACTCATCTTCTTTCTCTCCCCACAAACTACTCCTTTGCTAGGCATGGTTACCATCGAAAGTGCAGATTAAAATCTGGTTTTAGTTGTGGTCATGTTGGCTCTTAACCCCAGGGTGACCCCAGATGATTTCCACTGTAGACACTGAATCAACTAGTAAGAAAGATAAGAGTGAGCAAGCAGGCTTAGCACCTTTCCTCCAATATCAAGGTAACACTTATTAAAATGGGTAGAGGAATGCATGATCAATTAAGCATATGTTCCAGGGGGTTAAGAATCAGAATTGTATATGTTTAAATCTCAATCCACTGTTTTTTTGTTATTCTTGTTTTGTTAACTCAAAAAAAAAAAGATAAGTAAATTTCTATGTGCAGAATCAAAGGAGACCTGCTTCCAAATGCATTGAGACTGCTGACGATTTGATTCCTGATAGTGCAAACTTTGTGTTTTATGAAATGAATTCCAATAAGTCCAGTCAATTATAACAGATGGAAAAAAATCCCAGGATGGTAATTTTAAAATGTGGATTATTTTTACAAAAACCTTGAGCTAACATTTGGCCAAAGTCTGAAATACAATGTAGCTAGGGCATTAGCAGAAAACAAATTTGCCTGTAAATGAACAGAGAATTGGAAGGGGGAATCTGCTTTCCTAACAACTTCTTTATTCTTAATTAAAGCTCAAGCCAATGGAATCACCTCTGAGCACTGAAGCCTAAAGTCGACGAATGATCTAAATGATGAGAACTATTGTTGGGATGGAGTCTAAAAGGAAAAAACACAAAATTCTACTTCCAGGGTGCAGCATCTTCACACAACAATACACTGTGTCACACGAGTGCCATCTCTGGTCCGTGCTCTTTCCCACTGTCTCTGGACTCTCCACATCTAACAACAGCCCTCACCAGTACCCCTAAGATGGACGGGAGCAAAGAGAAGCAGCAGAGGAGGACAGAGTAAGCCATAGAACTCTCTATGCTCTTTGACATCTCAACTCACCAACTTGTGGAAACATTAGCTCTGGCACTTGTAGTGCCACACCCCCACCCCCAGTAGATCAGCTGAGCTCCATCACCACCTCAGCCTCATCTTCCCTGGTGTAGCTCCAGATGCCCCCACTCCAGGTCCTGAGTTTCCGTGACTAACATACTCCACGTGAGAAACCAAGGTAGGTTAAAGACGTGAATTTGTCATGTAGAAAACCCCCAAAATGAACTACAAAAGAAGAAGGGGAAGAGAAGTCCACCTTCGCAAATGCTCAACAGCGTAGATCTCAAGGATAGGTACAAAGGACCCATTATATCATAAGTGTGGCTCTCCCATCAATGGGAATAGTCATTTTATTCCCTATCCATATCCTTTCTTCTTATTTTTAGAAGGGCAATTAAAACTAGGATAAGTCTGGCAAAAATGATCTATGCAATATGATTTCTTTTTCCCACCTATCTTTAAGGAAATCATTAAATATCATATTCTGAGTTTTCAGTAGCCTTTTTTAGAGGCCAGAGATAAGCTGAATCTCAACCCATGTTTCAGACCTATCAAGCTGCAAGGGGCAGCCAAGAAATCTTTTCCCCTCAAGAATCAGGAGGGAAGAGACACTGATGAGAAGAACAGGCCATGTCTTTGAAGCAAAAGCTGTGGACAGTCTGTCTGCCTGACCGACAGGTGAGGACTGACATGACAACCCTGGAATCTTCTCTAATTAGGCTCCTGTTTCAGCCTTAGTTCCTAAATCCATTTAAATCCCATTACCAATGACATGGACCTCACTCCTTTCACTTGTAAATACTTGGCTTTAATACTGAGAGCCATTAACTATACTCAATAGTTTTCTCCTCTGCCACATACATTTCCCTTTGCATTTTCACTGAGGGATAGCAAAAAGGTAAAAGAAAGAGTAGGCAGACTAGGGACTCCTTTATAAACCAATTATATCTCTAAAGGCAGTATACACCATTGTCCTAAAGGATATAATATAATAAATTCATTTAAATTCATTTGGAAAATGTTTTCAGGATCAAAGTATCTCTTGAAAATAACTGTCCAATAGAAACACAAACCTTCCAGCTAATCCATCTTTCCTCAGAAGTTCTTTTTATTCTGATGTTATGAGTAAAAAGCCTAAGTCAGAAATCTTATTTTCTCTCATTTATTCTGTGACTTGCTACAAAGGAACATAGACTTTTAGAGTTAAAGGTGCATTTACTGAACATCATTTCTGCATTTTTCAGACAGGGAAACAGACTAGGAAAATGGAGTAATTTCATCAATATTTGTAGTTGGTGTTAAAGGCAGAAGTAAGATTAAACCCTGGTCTCTGACTCCCAGTGGACCAAAACTTATGATGAGTTATAGTGGGAGTGGGGTGATGGAAGGGGTGAAAAGGATGGTACAGGGTGTGCTGGGTCAGATACTCGGGCACAGGTACTAGATGGCCAGGAGTCAGGAGTCAGAAGATTCAAAGGAAGAAAGGGAGAAAGTAAACAGAGTTGACCTCCAAGATAAACTTTATCCTTCCCACACTTTTGCCTGAGGTTAATTATATGCAAACTGTTTATGAAATCTAATTGCTATGATAAGGTTCAGTGCGGACAGCAATAATTTTGTTTCATATTTCCAACAACATTACATTGCATAGCAGCCTACCCTTTTATGTTTGTTTATAAAAAAGAAAAGGAATTCTTGGGGTTTTTTTTCAATTTAATATTTACTGAAGTATCAGGCACATTGCTAGGCACTACTGTGGATAAAAAGATGGCAGATTAGGAACTCAGTCTGCAGAGGAAACCAGATGGAAGTCCACCAAACTCAGTAAACACAGAGCAGAATGCAGGGGTAATAACAAAGGTTTGAGCAAAATACTGAGAGCATATTGAATGACTTCATTTATATATGAAATGTCCAAATAAACAACTCCACATAGACAGACAATATATTAGTTGGTTGTCTAGGGCTGGGAGGGACTGTGGGTAAATGTGTAATGGATAACGGATACAGAGGTTTTTTTGAGATGATGAAAATGTTCAAAAACTGTGTGATAGTTGTACAACTCTGTAAATATACTAAAAACCACTTAATTTTACTCTTTAAATGGTTGAATTGTATGGTATACAAATTATCTCTCAATAAAGCTATCATAAAAATATGTGGAAGCTGAGAAAAGGGAGCAATTAATTCCAATCAAGGTGAGATCAAGGAAGAGCTCATGAAAGAGAAGACATCTGAGCTCAGAAAGTAGACACCTTTGTAATAAAGTTGCAGGGAGGAGTGGCCAACAAACCTGCCTCACACTCCTTCCTCCTTGCATCTCATCACCAAAGTTACGTAACTTACCGTTGGGCAGTACTTGCTCTTAAGAAACATGAAAGCCCTATCAGGAATGGAGGGAAAGGAATTTTAGATACAGAGTTTTTTTCATTATATCTACAAACTTCTAGGTTCCTAGTGTTATTTATTCTCCTAGGTTCCTAGTGTTCTCTCACTGTCTCCATGACTGATCAGTCATCTAGTATGTCATGCATGAGGACCACTGGTGGTTGGGGGGTAAGAGTCCCAGACCCTAAGCAGTAAGTTATGCAACTTTGGGGATGGGATGCAAGGAGGAAGGAGTGTCAGGCAGCTTTTCTTGGCCACTCTTCCCTGCAACTCTCATCTTCTTTCCTGCTTCCTGCTATATGGACAAATGGCTAAATTTGCAGAAAGCACCAGGTAACTCTGAGTGAAGGGCCAAGAGAATCATGAGATCCTTCACTCTGAATTCTTTGCATGGATTAACGAATTCCACAAACCACCCACTTCCAGACTTATCATTACATGAGGACCCATATTATGTGTATATTTCAGATCTCTATTTCTCGCAGCAAAACATGATTCCTAACTAATACACTGCTCTTTTGGGAGATCTTTCAGCTGAGTCAATTACTAAATTAAATAATCATCCATACTAGCAGAATAAATTGAAGGCCCATCTATATAAGGAGGTGATACAAGAACTCAGAACTTCTACCATATGTCTGAAGTGAAAGTGTCACAGCCTAAATCCAAGTGAGATGGCCAAAAGATATGAGGGGAATTAAAAATCCTGCCATTAGATACATATCTCATTCTCTCCCTGAATCACCATTTTGACTCAAATTACAGTGTGAGAAGAGTTAAATATGGAAACTATTAACTTTAAAACAACCACAAAGCAACAAAACTAAGAGTTATTGCTAATAAGCAAAGAAGATGAAATAGAATCATAAAACATATTCAACCTAAAAGAAGGCAGAAAAGAGAAAAATGGGAACAAAGAAGAGGTGGGATAAGCAGAAAGTAAGCCTTACTATATCAGTAATCACATTAAATGTAAGTGGTCTAAATATCTCAATGAAAAGACAGATTTTCAGATTAGATTTTTAAAAAAAAGCAAGACCCAACTATATGCTGCTGACAAGAAATATACTCTAAATGTAAAAACACAAATACGTTAAAAGTATGTAATAAGATTTATCATGCTAACACTAATCAAAAGACAGCTGAAGTAGCTATGTTAATGTCAAAGATTTCACAGCAAAGACTATTATTAGAGATAAAAAAAAGGTCACCTTATAATGACAAAGTGTTCAATTCACCAAAATGAGATAATAATACTACACATTTATGCATCTAACAACAGAGTTTCAAAAACTGCAAAGAGAAATAGATACAATTAAAGTGGGAGATTTGAATAACCAGTCTCATTAACTGGTAGAACACTTGGACAGAAAATCAGAAAAGATACAGTATATTTGAACCTAACTGACAATTGTGTACACTCCATCCAATGACAGCAGAATAAATTTCCTTTTCAAGTACATACAGAACATTCACCAAGTTGGATCATATTCTGAGAAATAAAACAAGTCTTAGTAAATTTTAAAAGATTCAAGGCATACAAAGCATGTTTTCTGAGCACAAGGAAATTTAGTTAGAAATCAACAACAGCAAGATATGTGGAAAGTGCTCCCAAATATTTAGAAACTAACATACTTCTAAATACCATTTCATAAGTCAATGAAGTCATAAGTCAATGAAGAAATCAAAAGGAAAATTAATTAGAAAGTATTTTGAAGTAAATTAAAATAAAATCACAACATGTCAACATTTATGAAATGCTGGTAAAGCAGTACTTAGGGGAAATTTTACACATTAAATGTCTATATTATGAAAGAAAAAAGATCTCAAACAAATTATCTCAGCTTCAACCTTAAGAAACTGGAAAATGAAGAGTAAATTAAACTCCAGGGGAGGGTAAAAGGGGAAAATAATAAAAATCACAGCAGAAATCCAAGAAATAAAATAGAGAAAATCAATGAAAACAAAACCCGGTTTCTTGAGAAGATGAGTACAATGGGTCAACTTCCAGCTGTACTTATCAGGAAAAATATAGGGAAGACACTAATTACCAGTATCAGAAATGAGAGAGGTGACATTATTATAGAATCTGCAGATACTTTTTAAAATTAAGGAAATGTTATTAGCAACTTTATGCCAATAAATTTGATAACCTAGATAAAATGGAGAAACTACCAAAACTTCCTCAAGTAAAAATAAATAACCTGAATGGACACATATATTTTAAAGCAATTAAATTGTAGTTAAAAGCCTTCCCATAAAGAAAATGCCAGTTCCAGATGGCTTCAATGGTGAGTCCTACCAAACATTAAAAGAAGAAATAACTCCAATTCTACAAAAATTCTTCTAGGAAATTGAAGGAGAAACTACTTTCCAACTTATTCTATAAGGCCAAAATTACCCTAATATCAAAACCAGACAAAGACATTTGCAGGAAGACAAAAAACTTTCAAATATCTGTCATTAATATAGATGTAAAGATTCTAAACAAAACTTTAGTGAATTAAATCCAACAATATATAAAAAGGATTAAACTTCACAGTTAGGTAGGGTTTGTTCCTGGAATACAAGGTTGGTTTAACATTCAAAAATCAACCAAAATAATTCGTTGTATTAACAAACTTATATATATATGTGTGTGTGTGTATGAGAGAGAAAAAGATTATTTCAAAAGATGCCCCAAAAAGCATTTAGCAAAATGCAATATCCAATCCTGATAAAAATTCTCTGAAAACTAGGAACAGAAAGGAGTTTCTTCAACCTGATAAAGGGCAAATATGAAAACTTACTACTAACATAATATTCAATGGTAAAAGAATGAATGCTTTCCTCCCTAAGATTAGGAACAAGACAAGGATGCCTGCTTTTACAATTTCTATTCAGTATTACAGTGAAAAAAAAAAAAGGTTTGAGTGGGAAGGAAGAAGTAAAACTGCCTTAATTTACAAACTATTTTGTATTTATGTAGAAAATCTGATGGACTCTACAAAAAAGCTACTAACAATAAGAGTGTTTAACAAGGTTGCAGATAAAAATCAATATACAAAAACTTAATTATATTTCTTTATACTAGCAACAACCAATCAGAAATTGAACAGCCATTCATAATAGCATCAAAAAATAAGGATAAATTTGACCAAAGATGTGAAAGACCAGTACACTAAAAACTAACATTGCTGAGAGAAATTAAAGAATTGTACAAAACTATCAACCAACTTGACCTTTTTGACATTTATAGAACACTCAACAACAGCAGAATAGTATCTTAAATAGTGAGATATGCCTTGTTATGAGTCAGATGACTTAATATTAATAAGACATCAATTCTCCCCCAAATAGAGCTATAGATTAAATGTGATACCAGTCAAAATCCCAGAAGCATTTGTGTAGAACTTGACAAGCTGAATTTATGGAAATTCGTATGGAAATGCAAAGTGACTAAAATAGCTGAAACAACTTTGAAAAAGAGAAACAAAATTGGAAGACTAATATTACCTGATTTAAAGATTTATTATAAAGCCACAATTATATCAAGACAGTGTAGTGTTGGTGTAAATATAGACAAATAGATCAATGGAATAGAATAAAGAATCCAGAAATAAGTCTGCACAAAAATAGACAACTACCTTTTGACAAAGGCACAAAGGCAATTCAGTGAAGAAAAAAGTCTTTTCAACTTTGCTGGAAAAATTGGATATCCGTATGCACATAAATAAACTAGCATACATAATCTCACAACATATACAAAAATTAACTCAAAATGAATCTTAGATCTAAATGCAAAACCTAAAAATATAGAACCTCTAGAAAAAAAGGTGGCAGAAAACCTTTGTGACCTTGAGTTTGGCAAAGAATTCTTAGATATGGCACTAAAAACACAATCTGCAAAAGAACAGATTAATAAACTTGTTTATCAAAATTAAAAACTGCTCTTCAAAAAACACTACTAAGAGAATGAAAAGATATTAAGTCACAGACCAGAAGAAATATTTTTTAAAAACTATATCTGATAAAAGAACTTGTATCCAGAATACTTTATAAATAACACTCAATAAGAAAGAAACAGCTCTACAACAAATAAATAAATAAATGGGCAAAGGATTTGGACACTTCACCAAAGAAGATATACTAATGGCAAATAATCCCATGGAAAGATGCCCAACATCATTAGCCACTAGAACAACAAATTAATACCACAATAAGACACTACTGCACATCTATTTGAATGACTGAAATTAAAAATACTGACTACATCAAGTGTTGGCAAGAATATGGAGGAACTGGAACTCTTAATACACTGCTAGTGAGAATGTAAAATGAACAACCAATTTGGAAAAGTTTGGCAGTTTCTTAAATGTTTATGGACATTTGGGTTGTTTCCAGTTTTTGGCTGTTACAAATAAAGCAGCTCTGAAGACCTGTGTACAACTACCAAATGATTCAGTCATTCCATTCCAGATATTACCCAAGAGAAATCAAAGAATATGTCCACACAAAGCCTTGTACGTAAGTTTTCAGAGTAGCTTCATTTGTAATTGTCAAAACCTGGAAATAATCCAAATGTGATAAGTACATGAAAGGATAAATTGGGGTATATCCATACATTAGAATACAGCTCAGCAATAAAAAGGAATGAACTAATGGTGCACAGGACAATATGAATGAATCTCAAAATGATTATGCTGAATGAAAGAGACCAAACATAATAGAGAACATACTGTATGATTCTAATGATATAAAGCTCTAGAAAATGCAAAGTAATCTAGAGTGACAGAGAGCAGATCAATGGTGCCTGGGGAAGAAGGGGACAGGGAGAGGCAGGTGGGCAAAATTACAAAGGAGTACGAGGAAACACTTGTATCTGAGTAGGTTCACTATTATGATTGAAGTGAGGGTTTCAGGGTTGCACACATATGTCAATATTCATCAAATTATATATTTTAAAATGTGCATTTATTGCATGTCAATTTTACCTCAATAAAGCTGTTTAAAAAAAAAATAGCGTGTGAGGAGAATGTCCAGAGAGAGGCAAAAAGCCCTCTTCCTATACAAAAGAGGATAAAGAAAAAAAATCTGAGCTAACACTAAAATACTGTACATACTGTGCAATTTCAAAAAGAGTCTTTGGTCATTGGTGTCCAGGCATTCCAAGCGCCTAAGAAGGTACTGTCTTCAGACCCTCCCAAGAAATATTTATTTGGAAAAATGTTAATACTAAAAAATCACAATGCAATGTTCCACTAAGCTTTTTGTATACAAAGTAAATGACTTATACAGGGAAAAAAATACATTTGTGTTGAAATAGACTATTGTAATGGATCCCACCCAAGGGATTCAAATACCATCTGTGGAGCACATAATCCTATTCATTTATTTGAAAATGGAAGCAGTTTCTAGCTTAATTCCACACTAATATGGGTATTATCTGTTTTGGCCACAACTCTCACATTGTGTCTCTTTAGGTTGAATCAGATTTAAGTAACATAAGTAACATGATCCTAATGGACCATAGTTTCAAAATGTTAACAAGCACTTAGAATAAACTCTAGTTTTCCTAAGCACAAATTCGTAACAACTTAGCCTACAACAGGTCTGATGATACGACTGCAAATTGACTCAATTTCAAAAGGATTTCAAAATTGTCAGCACACGGTTTAAAGAAGAAACCAGAAGGAATGTGACTTCATTTGGGACAAGTTAATTCCCTGCTGGTCCTGCCATGTCTATGTCTACGAGGAAAGCATGATCATTCTGTGTACAGGAAGTGCCAAGCCAGGCTCTTCTGTTTTTAGAATGGCATTTCTCTTGGTCCAACCACTCTCCATGGAGCCATAGAATTCTTTCACAAATATGTTTTCCCACAGAATGCTTTACACCACATGGCATTTCCCCTGGTCTGCCTTATTTCATCTTACTGACACTTGTTTCCAGACACTTTGCTTCTGGTTATCCAATACATCTGAATCACATGTTAGTAACAACAAAGGCCAGCCCTAGGGAGAGTTAAGGTGGTGGTGTAGGTCATAGTTGGGGTTACCACTCTTCCCACTCAGTGTTCCTGCCCCTCCTCCCTCCTTGGTCGTGGTCCTTAGACATTTCCTTTTGGATTCAGCTGCCTTCCTACTCTTCCCACTCTCTTTCCCTGTCTACACCTGTTTCAGAATAAATGGAGTCCTCATACCCAAGAGTCAATGTCTAATAACAACAGCTAAGATTTTTCTTGTCAGGAACCTTTGCATTTCAATATGGAAGTCTTAAGTCAAAAGTCTACATTAAGCAGTAGAATTTCTTCAAAAGGAGGAGGGTTAAGGGTCTGAGATAAAGCTGCAGCAGGGCTTTTGCTACTAGAATGCACCACAAAAACCAAGGAATAAAAACTCTAATGCCTTCAGGGGCCACAGGATAAATTAGAAAAGTATTACAAGTCAGGTAATGCTTCAATCCCCTATCTATTGCCACATGGGAATGTCAACCCAGTGTTACAAGAGCCTGATTTTTCCATGATGGATGAAAGTGCCAAGTTTTATGTCAAATTTTTTAAAAATATAAAACACTGTGTGAACCAAACAAAACATGATTACACATCAGATCATTCAGCCTGCTAGTTTGCTACCTCTAATACAGACTATTGGTCCAATGTATGAAAACAACAGTGATGGTAGTAAAAAAACACAGAATAAAGGGTTTTTAAGTTCTTTGACATGTCACATTTTAAACTTCATTGTCCTTTTTCCTTAATTTTAGCTTTTGACCCTGTATTAACTGCCAAATCTATCATTCATATAGCTATTTTGAATTTCACATCAAGAGCAACTTCATAGGCATACATATTGACAACTTTACTTCTGGTGAACAACTGTTTGCCATGAAATATCTCTGTTGCTAACAGTTCAAAATTTGGAGAGATCCAGCTGGTGCCGTCTCCACCCATTAGGCCAGTAAAATAGGCACCTACTCCAAGCCATGGCAAAGGTAAGGAAGCATCTGTTATAACCTTCCATGACTCAACTAAAACTTTCCCTTTCTTGAGTTGTTACAATAGATATTATAATTGTCTTTAGAAGAAATTAAAGATCCAAAGAGTCTCAAATAAAGTATAAATATTTGTAATTACCCAGTCCAAGTTTAGAGAAAAGAAAACTGAATCCCTTAAATCAGTGTTTTCCAAATAAGTAGATTCTGAGGACTATCAGTTCCATCATGTTCTTAGGGAAAAAAGTGAGGGAAAGGGGAGTAAGGAATACTATAGCCAAATAAGTTTGGGACATGCCTTTACTGCGGGCTACCACAAATCTTCAAGAAAGGGGATTCAGCATACAACATTAACCAAACTAATCGGATAATGCAATGCTGAATTCTGCAAGACAAGTATTCCACAGCTCACACTAGGTGCATGCAACTACAGATAATGCCCAGGATCCACATTTCTGGAAACCGATTCTCCTCCCCAGATCAACTAGGTGGCACATTTCCTTTTATGTCCCTAAATTCCATGCTAAGTACAATAAATTAACTCAGCTATTTTATTTAAGTTTGAACCTCCATTCATTTGGCTGCCATATCTTTAAACTAGCCACAACCACCTCTGCCCCTCCAATGTGCCCACCTTGAGATAATGCTCCCCTCTGAGACCTAATAAAGAAATCTGCTTTTCTGTGTGGTAATGTTCTTGAAGCTCCAGCTGATTTCCCTCAAACCTTTTTTAGAATTATTTGTCAAGGAAAAAAAACAGGTCTGGAACATGGGCTATTACTAAAACGGAAGGAAAGAAGAGTGGCAGGGCAGCATTGATTCTACTAGTGCATCAGTCTCTCTCTCCCTTTAGAATCTCTGTGTGTGGCCCAGATGGATGCACTAGGTTTACCACTGGATTATCTGTAAAAAGCATTGGCAGTCGCTATTGCAGACTGAAAAAATGCAAGTTCTGTCAACACCTGGTCATGTCAATGTTTGGTGACTTAGATCAAAACATCTTTTTTCCATTATTTTTAAATTACTTTGCCCTAAAAAGATTTGAACCATAGTCCAGTAAAACTTGCTTCTCAGTTCTGGGCTTTTATCTATCCCTGCAAGGGATTGCATAAATTAGTAGGCCTGTAAAAACTCTACCTGTCCTGCAAAGACTGCCATTTCAGGAACTCATTTTCTAGAGATAAGGCAAGGATTTTTTCATTGTTTCCTTTTGGCCTGGTCTCCATGGGACTCTAAAGTCAGACTTTCTTAAGCAAAAAAACAGGAAGCATATATGATTTCCATCTGTTTAGATTGAGGCTATCTTGAATTCATGGTGGGTTTTTTTTAAGTTAAATTCATAGTTTCAATTTATAAAATCCTAAGTAGTGAGCAAGCATTGGCAACAATGTAAAGCAACAAATGTTTCCTGCATTATTTATTAGATTTTCTATCTTCACTACCAGCAAAGACCAATGACCAAAACTGGAAAGCAGAAGTCTAAGTTCCAATAGATGTGTGGGAAAATTGGAATTTCTGCTGGTGCAGTATGTGGACAAAAGGCAGTTCCCTGTATTTACTGGTAGGTTCCTCTGAACCAAGTCGGACTCCATAGCAACAGAGTACAGGTCCCTATGGAAACATGAAAAAATCCACTGCCAGTGGCCAGGGAGGGCATCACGGGTAGGTATATTTGGGAACATATCATCTGATTGTTGCCAGTCAGGGTTTCTTTGGCTAGCCTAACAGGATTGTCTCACTTTTATCTCTATTCCAAAGGGTCTGCTTTAAAAAGTCTATAGACCAAGGTTTTTTGGAAATATTTGACAAGATCACAACTTTATCAATAAACAAGCCTGTGAAGATCAAACAAAGCCAGAACAGAAGGCTCTGGCTGCCTTAAACGTCAAGAAGAGCTCCCCACCTTACACTCTCCCCTTGCTCCCCTAAACCCTCCAGTGCAGCCTAGCCCTCCCTCAAACAGCCCTCTGCCAAAGGCTAACTCTTCGTAGCCCAAAACGAGGTGTCCTGCCCTGAACTCTAGCTCCTTTCAGCCTGAAACATCTGGGCCCTAAACTTCTCGGCAGGAAAAGACCAAAATGACATAAAGCCCAAATAAAGAATTACATGTGTCCTGACATAATCACCAGGTGGGGAAAGAAAGTACCTTCGGTGCAGCTCCTCCCCAAAGCCTTGCCTAGCTAGCCAATGTGCCCAAGCCTGCCAATCCCTTTCCTAATCAGAATCCCCAGTGGCTGACTTTGAGGCAAAATGGGGCTGTTGAGAATCCTTTCCATACCCTATACAAAACTGCTCACAATATGATCCTGAGCTAAGCTTCGCAAATATCCCAGCTCACAAGGAGGAAGCTAATTTTTCCTGGGGACAATAGCAGGAACAGTGAACACGACTTCCCAGTTAAATGGCAGAATGAGGCATAATAAGAGCTCATGGCCAGGTGTATGATTCAGGAGCTTCAACTGATACCTCCATGATTCAAGAAGTCGAAAATGTCATCGGATGCCAGACAGTCTAATCCAGGAGTGTGGCAAATGAGGGGTACTTACTCCACCCACTGCCACTCCAATCCCAAAGCAGAAGTCACTAGTGGGTCATTCTGCTCTTTCTCTCTTAGCCCAGACATGGACTCAGAATCCTTCTAAACATAATGTTCAAGGCAGCCACTTTTAAGAGCTGGCACTCTCCCAGAAAGAAAGCTTTTTGTTAATATAATGTAATATTCCAATACAAAAAGAAGAAATAGGGGAAAATGTATAAATTATATGGCAAATAGCCTAATGTGGCCCCCCCAACGTGCTACCTGGGTGGCATAGCTGTCTCCTAGAAGGAAAAGAGTCCTGGGTTAGTGAGCTGCATGTGTTTTTAAGCCCTTGCTCCAAAATTTAGGTTTAAAACCCACTGCTTTCTGAAGCATGACATTCAAATAAGAGTAAAGTTCATCTATGAAACTATTTTTCATATAAACACCAACCACAGCTCCAGCTCCTTATTTGCCTACAGGCAGTTCAATTTTACATGAAGATGGCCAAGTTAAAAATCAGCTGTGAATGTTCATTCACTGCTCTGGTAATCGATTGTCACACTTCTCTCCGTTAAGAACAGGAAATCATATACAGTTCAGTGTGTGGGAGTTAAGGCTTCTTATTTACAGTTCCAAAGTTCTGGTAATGAATGCCAAAGACAGGCAGGGCACATCCATGGGAACCGATCTTTCACCATCAGAGCGAGCCTGCCAGGCAATAGTGTGGGTGACCCAGTACCCAAACCTCTTCCCTCTGTTTTCCCTGCCTGAATGTCCCCCATTAGAACTTTAACTTGGAGTTAGCATTTGACATCCTCCATCTAACAAAAATGGGGCAACAGATTTAAGTCTATCCCCCAAGAAGCAATCGACAGAATGGTCCCTTCCTTTGCAGCAGCAGCCAGCAAGAGAAGAAGCCATCTGGGGCAAAAAGGACGGGAGTTGGACGAGAGAAGAGCCCACTGGCCGTGCCCTCTGTCCACTCACAATTCTGTTGCAAGCAGCCCTGCTGACAAGGATATGCTTTCTCTGCCATGAGCCGAGGTGAAGCCAAAAATATCCAAGTGAGAAGGTATGGCCAGCCTTGCCTCTGAATTCACCAATCCTTCCCACAGGAGGGTAGTTGCCAACTTCCCACTCTGCTCCTCTCTTCTGCTGTTTTTCCTGTGAGATTTTCCAAGTCCCATGTGACTAAATCTATAGGCAATCCCCAGTGTGCTAAGAGGTCAGATTCCAAAGACGTGTTTGCAAATCATGTATGTGTACCTCCAACCACATTTTCTTGGAGTTATAATGTTGTAAATAATAGTTAGGTCCCTAGGACAGCCTCAATAGTTCATATTCTCCAAAATGTTCCTGAACGAACTATAGTACTGTGGGGATCATGAGTCTTACCTCCTTGCCATAGGCAAACACATTCACATTTCAGTTTGGGCTGCCAAGAGCTCCCTCACTGCCATGGGATCAGAGATTATTCCTCTCTCTACGGTACTCATGGTGGGGGGCAGTGGGGGAAGATGAGAGACTGCCCTGGCTCCAAATCATCCCTGGACCTGCAACAGTCAAAGTCTTGGGAAAGGAGGCCCTATAGAATTTTGGGGTGAGGAGAGAATGGGCAACCAGATGTGGATGAGGATAAGGGCTTGCAAGGGCCTGGGCCTCCAGCTGGTTTGACCCTGGGCATTTGTTGGTCAAGTCTCCCCCTCAAACTATCCTCTGTACCAGCCCCCACCTCAGCTTGTTTCTCTTTCCTTTTCCACTGTCACCTGCCATTTCTAATCAGTGTTTCTGTGGCTCTGTGAAGAATAAAGCAATCATACTTTATCTCCCATCCTGCTCCTGGCCTTAAAGCCAAAATACAAATAGCTAATAAACATAAATGTTTAAAGAGAACAGCATCACTAGTAATTAAGGAAATGCAAAATAAAGCCAGGTACCATTTTCTCACCCAATAGGTTGAAAGCAATAGTAACACCTAGGGTTGGTGAGGATGTGGGGAAATGAGCACCTTCACACATTACTGCTGGACATGCAAGTTGTTACAACCTGTCTGGATAGCAATTTGGAAATTTGCATCAAAATGCATTAAAATGTGGCTAGGATTGTTCCTGTCTCCCAATATCCATATCCCCTTCCCACAGATATATATATACACACATATGTGTATGTAGTTTTTTACTGGGTCCCTAACCACACAAAATAGAGATGCCCTTGCAGTTTGGTGTGACCATGTGACTAAGTTTTGGCCAATGAAATATAAAAGGAAATGGAACGTGATCCTTCTAAGAACCTTCCTTAGGAAACAGCTGGCATTGCCATGTGCCCCTTTCTCCCACCTATTCCATCTGTTGACTGATGTGTGGAGGTCAATAATGATGTATAAAAATGAAGAACATACCCTAGAGATGGTGGAGCAGAAAGGTAGAAATTGTCTGGGTCCTCTACTGACTTGCCCACCTGTAGGAACCTGATAGCCAAATCTAATCCCGAATGATACAATATGCATACCTTTCATCCCAGAAATTCCACTTAAAATAATTCATCATATGAATCACTCACTCCCATGTGCAAAAAGATAGACAAAATGAGGCTCACTACAGCCACTAAACTAGCACTAGGATACAACTAGTCTAATATTAGGATACATTAATACAGCAAAATTCAGCTCTAAAAATGATTATGTGGTCATAATTTATGTATAAGGAAATATGTCCACAATATAATAGAAATGAACAAGGCAGTTTACAGAAACAATATTTGTGGCATAAACCTATAAATTTATTTTGGATTTGAAGAAATGGAAAAATACTTGGAAAGATATACAACAAAATGATGGGACTGTGAGTAATTTTTTTCTCTCTTTTTGTTCATCTGTTTTCCAATTTTTTAAAGAGACAAAAAAATGGCTTCTCTGTGAAAAATAATTTTAAGTAATTTTTTAAAATACAAAACAAATTTACATCTCATGTGAAGTGGCCCAGGTGTTTTACTTCTAATAAATGAAGTATCACAGTTGAGAAGGGAGGGGTCAGAGGGTCTTCCCCTTCCTCCCACAGTCTATATGTCACTTCTACTTTTTAGTATAGACCGAGCCCTGAAGAGCATCAAGAGCAGTTCACCCATTCTTCTGTCTCTGGTGTGCCTGCTGCTTAGAAAGGAAGAAGAGAAGGAAAAGAAAGAAACAGAGGAGGGAAAGAGGAAGGAGGAGATTCAGGGAGGAATATGAAAGGAGAGATGAGGAAGGAAGGAGGAAGAGGAGGAAGAGGAGGCAAAACAGGAGGAAATAGATACTGACAGACAAGCTTAGAACACCTACATTTAGGCCGACTTGTGTTATGCCTCCCTTTATCTTAGGAACAAGATCGAAATTCTAAATTAGAGAACCCTCTGGAATCTCGGGCAGGCTAGGGGGTGGGGACAATGAAAAAGATGGAAAGTGTCTAGAGATTGCCGATAACTGTGGAAGAAATTAACGCCCTGGAGAAAGAGCCACACAGCTGGCACTCTTGTAACTTCAGACTGTATGTGGGACAAGCCCAAAGGCAAAGTGGAAGAGGGTGAACAAAATGACCCTACAGGCTGTGATTCCACTTCCAAACACAGCCATGAAATTTGCAAAATGCAAAATGCAAATGATTAGATATCACTTTAACATTTACAAGAGATGTCTCATCATAAAAAATAAGAACTATATGAAAAGAATATATAATTGTGTTAAGTATCAGGGTAGTTAGGCTAAAAAAAAAAAATACATCTGCAAAATTCAACCAAAAGGGGTAGCAGAGTGGGTTGAGGGTTCTAATCTAACTTGAAGCTAGTACCAGGAAATAATATGTGTTAAGTCAAAGGAACATAGGATACGCCATCCAGAACAGATGATGGGCTCCATATGATCCATCAGTGCAGTAATCAAGGACAATGTTCTGTGGTATTTAAAAACTTCAGAAAGAAATATTATGCAGCCTTTAAAAAGGAAGTGCTGTCACATGTTACAACATGGATAAACCTCAAGGACATTATGCTAAGTGAAATAAGCCAGTCACAAAAGGACAAATAGTGTATGGTTCCAGTCATATGAAATATTTAAAGTAGTCAAAATCATAGAAACAGAAAGTAGAAAGGTGGCTGCCAAAGGCTGAGGGGGAAGGGTAATTAGTGTTAAATGGGTGTAGAGTTTCAGTTTTGCAAGATGAAAAGATCCAAAGATCTACTGCACAATAATGTGACTATACTTAACACTACAGAACTGTACACTTAAAAATGGTTAATATGGTATATTTAATGTTATGTGTTTTTTACCACAATAAAAATAAGTATCGAGGAAAAAAGTTAATAAATTGAAAAGAGATCACCAAAATTTTATTAAAAAGTAAACTAAAAAAGATAAGATGAAATAATTATTTGTTTAGAGGGTAACTATCTTTCAACCTTGTGAAAATTTTGAATTAAGTACAGAAATGTGTAAGAGAACCCGTATTTATAGTGTTCATTTTTTAGTTTTAAGAAGATACAATATTTAAGAGAATGTGCTCTATAAAATAAAAGGTCATCCTTCTAATTTCATTTTTGAAATGTGTAGTAGAATAATTGATTTAAAATGTTGTTTTAAAGCTGAATCTTACAAAAACAATATTTTAACATTTCAGACAACTTAAGATTTCACCTTACTTAAAATTGATCTTATTGGATTTACAAAAATTATTCAAGTACACAGGAAGATGTGTCATCCTGGTAGCTAAATTACTTAGAATGGAAATCTAATTTATTAAATGTGCAAATTTCATTTTAAAAACTTGAAAGTATTTAAGTTTATAAGACATTAGTCAAAGCCTTTTTATGTGTTTGCTAAAATTTGTTAGACTGATGAATGAAACATCTGTAAGTTGAATTTTGTTTAAGAAACAACTATGTTTTTGGACTTATAACAATAGTAAATCAAATATTAATTATTAAAACCAAATTAAACCTCTGAATAGACTTTTCTGTGTTGTACACATGTGTGTGTGCACATGCACACCTATCCGCACACATAGTGGAGGCACCAGAAACTTCATATTTGACAAATACTAAATAGCAATTAGCATATCTAGGTGGTCTGGCTCGTTGTGCCAAAAATTCATTGCCTTTGTAGTGTAAGATAAAAATCCAAAAAAGTAGTTTTGATATAAAAAATATTTCTACATTTAAAGTTGATTGCATTTTAAGTTTAAAATAGCTCCTTATTACAAATCTAAAATTTTAAAAAGTGGGCTTTTTCACTTTTCAGAAAAAAGCAAAAGGTAATACATTTTATATGACTAGAAAGAAGGACTTGATAATATTAATTATCTCTAATCACAGTAATCACAACCACATGGATATAAATGAATCATGACATACAGTTTAAATGTTGACAAGTCAGCATGATAGTCATGATAAAGAATTGCCATGAAAATCCTACAGCTTAATATTCATTCAACTTGACAGCTACAGTAGGAAACTTCTTGAGTATCTTTTAACTGAAATCTAAACACCACAAATACTATTAAAATCAAAGAGAGAATCTTCACTTTCAGTTAGTAATACTGTACATGCAAGTCTTTCACATTTTTCAAAGCACTTTCATATATCTTACTTGATCCTAACAGCAACCGTGCATGATTAACAGATATTAAAACCCACCTTAAGATTAGAAAGTAAGGTTCACAGAAATTAAATCAGTTTCTCAAGGATATTGTACATACATTGAGATTTGAACCTAGGTTTAATTCATCTATTTTCTCCATTCTATGTTGAGAGTCTGAACTGAATTTTTTTCCTGGAAGCCAGAACAGAGAGGAGATAAATGTAACAGTTTTCCTTGGAAAACTATTCTTTGGCCATGTGCACTACAATTAGGACACTTATATTTGCATTCATGGTCAGATGATGGATATTTTGAAAGGGGAGAATAGTATCCAGTGGTTTCTCAACCACAAGCTTTTAAACTAATCACACTTCTTACTCCCCTATCTCTCTAATATAACTATTGTTCCTATATATGCGTTAGGATCAATGCATGTAACAAAAAGTATTGATTAACTCCAATCCATCTCATGAAGAACCACAGAAATCTGCACAAAACAAAACATAAATATTTACTATAAAAACTAATTTGTTGAAGAAAATGTATTGGAATGTATGTGAATCACATTTATTTAGGTCCAAGGACCTGAGATTTTAATCAATAGCATTTTTCTAAGAGATCAGTTATGTGACATTAAAAAACATACATATTTATGGATACACACACAAACACATACACACACACACATACATGTACACATATACACACATACATTAAAATCACTTCATTCCTCTTGGCAGTTCTCCATTTCACTTCTTGGAGCATTTCTTCATTAACACAGGTTGAGCAACCCTAATCCAAAAATCCAAAATCTGTAATTCTCCAAAATTTTTGAGCACCAACATGACTCCACAAGTGGAAAATTCCATACCTGACCTCCTGTGACGGGTCATAGTCAAAACACAGTCAAAACTTTGTTCCATGCGCAAAATTATTTAAAATATTATATAAAATTACCTTCAGGCTATGTGTATAAGGTGTATGTGAAACATAAATGAATTTTGTGTTTAGACTTGGGTCCTACTCCCATCTCATTATGTACATATAAATATTCCAAAATTTGAAAAAATCCAAAATCTAAAACACTTCTGGTCCCAAGCATTTAGGATAAGGGATACTTCAAACTGCACTTGAAATTCTCCAAGTCAAAAATAATGAAACATATCTAAATTCTTTCTTAACATGGATCAGGCAAGAACACTAATGCTGAAAGATGAACAAATTTAGAGTTTAATAAAATTTATGAACAGAGCAAAACCTCATAAAGGAATCACAGGTGTCTTCATGTCCTAGTAATATTTTCTTTATGAAAAGTTTTCCTATCCATTCTTTTTTTCCCCCCCCCAGATTCTTAAAAGTGGCTTCTAGCCACGCTATTCCCCACACTCTCCGTCTTGGCTCTTCCTCCCTGACAGCGTGCATCCGTCTTCTGGACAGAAAGCCTTGTTACTCAAAGTGTGCTCTGTGGACCAGCAGCTTTGGCACAGCCTGAGGATTCAAAAGAAATGCTTAAAGCCGGGCCCCACCCCAGACCCAGGCAATCAGAATCTGCATTTCAACAGCCTCCCAGACATTTTGCATGCTCATTCCAGTCAGAAGCACATCCCATCTCTTCATTGTGTTCCATACACAAGAAAACTTGGGTTTTTCTCCAAGAATCCCCACAGCTGACAGAATGAAGAGCCATTTCAGTGATCACCTGCTGCCTCTGTTGTACATAAACATGAGATGAGAGACTTGGCCTGGGACAGCTTCCATGTGAATCTACACGGGGAACTAACTCCAGGACACTCTGGCCATGAATGTATAAAATTTAGAATCTTCAGGATCTTTTGGAGGTACTGTCCTTTTCCCTGGGACCCTCAAAGTACTAAGAAGGAAGGAGCACCTGACTAGGCTCCCTTGCTAGATTTCCAAAAGGTGAAGCAAAATGCAGTGGTAGTGACTGTTCTAAAGATCCACCTAGCATTCCTATAAGATCAGCCATCAGTCCTCTAGGTGATGTAGACATAATCACCACATGTTTGTGATCTAGTTACTCAACTTCTCTAAAGTTCTTTGTCTTCAGGAACCTTTTAAAAACCCAATTTCAAAAGAAAAAAATGCTTATTGATTTTAGTCACTTTTAAAAAGAGATACAGAATTGAACATAGAAAACATAGAATTGAATTTGTGAATAAAATCAAATTTCCTGACTTTGTTTTTCAACGGCAAAATTATCTAATAATTTTTTTTAAATCTCTGAAGTTATGTAACCAAAATGCAGCTGAGGAATGCTTGACAAAACATGGCATGGATAGTAGTTGGATAATCTTTGGTGCATAAGCTGCTCTGCCACTTTCATTTCTTTTATTTAGGTGAAATATCTCATTCTCCATTCAGAACATATAAGCAACACCATCCTCCACTACCCCACCAATTGATCAGACTGGAACAGGTAATTAATTTCTCAAAGCCTCAGTTTTCTCATCTGTAAGATGGGTATGATTATATCTGCCTCATAATGATGTTTTAAAAATTTAATCAGATAATGCATGTGCTTGGTACATAGTAGGCACTCAATAAAGTTAACTACTACTTTGTTGTTGTCTTAAATACACTAAAAAGATATTTGGACTCCAAAAGTCTTTGAGCATAGGAAGTATGTCGGGCTCATATATGTCTACAATCCCTAGGGCCCACCTCACTGGTTTTGACATGTAGGTACCCTATAAATGCATGTTTAATTTGATTGAACTGAATCCACTGTGTCAAATCTGATTTTTCCTATGAAGAAGAGGAGGAAATGACTTGTTATATAGAAACAATGATTTTCTTCATATGGACAAGTAGAACAGAAACCTGCTTTCCTCCCAAGTACAAGTTAAACTAAGCTGCGTGGTCCTACCACCCTCCTGGTGGCATCTACAAGCCGTCCTCCTTGTTCTGAGAAGGGCATTGTTCCAGAGACCCCTTCACTAAGGTGAGCCTGGCTAGGTAGGTGTTCCTTGAGGCCACTCAGCTCTCCTTCCCCAACCATAGCAGACTTTCAAATGGAAGCCAACTCTCCAGAAATGTCTCTGGTTGCCCAGAGAAGATGATTCTTTCACACACATATCCTTGGCAACTTTCTGATGAAGAGCTACTTTTAATATTTGTGAAGTGTTCTAATTTCTGCAGGTGGGGAGGGGCTGAGGGGAGGATGGGAACCACAAGTACATGTCACTAACAGGTAAGAGCTGGGACAGACAGTCAGGACCCCTCAGGAAACCTCAGAAAGCTGCAAAAGGAGGGTAGGGCGGCTGGCAGTGCTGGGTCAAGTCTCCGGAATGGCTGTGTGCAGTGCCATCTGTTGTGGAGGGGTAGGTGAGGGCATGATGAGGGGGCTGGGGAGGGATGGGCGGATGGGACTTGCTCGCCTAAAGGAGCTACTTCAGCTACCTAAAAGAAACTTGTTGCAGATGCTCTCATGAAATCATCCTTTTTTGCCTTCCAGTTTAACTGACTACCAAGAAGTAAACCAAAATCATGACCAATTCCTGTGTTTCAATTTCTTTTGGTAACTGGAAACAGACAAAAAGGGTAACTGTGTTACCTGCCTGGCAGCAAAACTTGGTTGAAAAAGAGATTAGGACAGCATAACCGAGAAGAGAATCATATGTTCTTTCTTGCTTCTCTATCCACAAGGGTGCCTCACCAGTGCCAGCTGTTGAGAGTACAGAAGTCACTAGCAGGCATCCCCAAGAACAAGGAAGTCAGAGAAGAGCAAGTGTCTCGAGGGTTAAGGAAGGAAATTAAGACCTCAGAGTGGAGAGATGCAAAAGAGCTTAAAGAGGCCAAATAGCTCCCAGGCCAGTGAGACTGGAGAGTAAGCTCACTAAATATATTAAAACATCTAAAAGAAAAATGTTACAGTCTCCAGGGGCATGTGATCAGCCAAGAGGTCTAGAAAAAGGAGATTTGTAGAAGCAAATGCTAGAGGTGTCCATCTGGTGGACACCTTGCAAGCTGTCCAGTGGGAGAGAAACATTATTTTTACCAATGTAATTTCAGGCATAACAGTGCTTGTGGAACTGCCTGACTTTCTGAGGACTGCACTATTGAATTAAAAAACAGAGGTATTGGACTATGGAAGACTGGTGCCAGGAAACCCTGAAACCCTCTAACTCACCTTGCTTGGATCCACATTCACCTTACCAGCTTGCCTGTAAAATCTAGCTTCCCACAAGCCAGGCCTTCAAGGAGAGAAGGTTTGACCAGAAGACAAAGGCCCAATCACCTGGCCAAGCTTTGTATAACTCCATGAGATGGCATCCTGGCTTTATATATAGGTCCCTTGACCTGGGCTGATAGAAATGTATCCTGGGAGACAGAAGGATTCTCTCAGTGTGTTGACAATTGTGCTTATAAGGTTGAAACCAGGTAAGGGTACCAAGGTAATGTCACCCAAGGCCTCTGGGAAGTGGCCAGCCTGACCAGCGAGGCCTCTGTCCTCCCACCCTGTATGCGCTCAGTGCTGCTTTCTTTTGAAAATTTCCCATTGATCTGGGCCACTGAGATCCAGTCATGATTATTCTCTAAGATGTTTGATTATAAACATGTAGTTTTTCTTATTCAGCAACATTATTCATCTAAGACATATAAATTAAGAAAAAATTAGCAAGGGGAAAATTGGCACAGGGTGTAAGCAAAAAGGCATTCTCATTTACTGCTGATGGGTATATAAATTGGAAACATACCAAACGTCTTAGAAATATGTATACCTCTGACCCAGCAATTCTAGGAATTTATGCTTGCTTAATGAAAGATAGGGACAATTATTTAACTACAATGATGTCTTTTAGAGTGGTTCACAATAGGTAAAACTTGGAAATTGTGTAAATATTCAACAGTCGAGATTGGTTAAATAAATATCTACAATGCAGTCATATAATGGCATTTGCAGTATGTTATAGAAGCACATTTACTGACCAGGAAAGACATTTACAATGTATTTTTATTTTCTTCTTTTTGTTTAGTTACATATTCTAATTTTCTATGACTATTCATTATCTAGAATACTTACTATCATAGGTAGCCCTGGTTCTGAATCAAAATTGGGGAGCCGCCCTGTTTGCATAAAGACTAGAATCCAGGGGTTGGAAGGAAGGGAGGCATGTGCTAATCCAAGCTCCTTCTCTGAGACAGCACAGGAGCCTCAAAGAGGCATAAATGGCTTATCTGAGGGCAGCTGAGTGAGCCAGTGATGTCACTCAGCTCTGCAAATTCTTAAGCCCAGACTTGTCCCATCATTCCTGGTGCCTCCAAATTACAGCAGAACCTTGTCTCTATGTTACTCAACATAAGGGTCTCGACTCAGAAAGCAGAGGTTCCCCTCTAGCTGTGTGTTGAGACATAATACTTGAATAAAAGAGTTTTCAACGGTCTCTCTTCTAAATGACCTATACACAATAGTAAGAAACCTCGATTGCAAAACGTATCTCACATGATATTCTAGGATTTTCTGAAGCACGTCATAGGATACCAAACTTGCTCTCAAGACATCTCAGAGTGAACTGGTGAGATGAAGAGGGGAGGGAAGTGGGACAATGACAATGAAGAGAAGTTCTACTTTGTGACTCAGACTTACTGTCATTTTTTAATGTGAAAAGACCTCTACTTTTAATAAGCCTCATCATTCTAGGACCAGAAAAGAATTTCCTGGCCTCTCAGAAGTCGACTCGGGTCAGCTGCAGGAAAGTTAGGTCTCTGTTCTCTTCTGTGACCTAAGTCCAGTGACTCCTGACCAATTTCCAAGGAGACATTTATTGAAGAGTTGCAATTAACATTGCCACATCCGGCCTTGAATCATCTTTCTCTAACAGCTGTTTTCTCCTCAAGCAACATTCATTTGGAGATTTTTGATGGGACAGGGGACAGAGTTAATGCTTCCCTCCTACACAAGCCAAGAAAGCAGCAGCCAAGATTGAAAGGGAAGGTTCCAAGACACCCCATCTCCCCAGGCCTCCCTCTCGGCTACAATTAACAGAAGCAAACTAGCACTGGGAAAAACAAGTGAACCTCCAAGGGGTGAAAGTCTTACTTACGGACACACATTTCCCCGCTTTCATAAAATCCAGGACAACACTGAGACTTGCGCCTATACATAGTTTTTTCCCCATGTCGATATGCTGTCCGATAACTGATTCTATAGAGAGGGAAAAATCACATTGTTAGTTCTTTTGACTGACAATTTAATTAGAAATAATTTCTATTTTAATAAAAAGGGCTATTAAATATAATAAAGATATGAAAAGCAAAGTACTTCAAAATAATTAAGAAGAAACATGGAATATATGTCTTGACCAATATTATGCTAACTCTTCTCAATTTGCTAAGAATATATTAAGATTCACTATTTAAGCCAACCTGTACTTTACTTCAAGGGATCAGTAGTTTCATGATTTCCCTACTTTACTTATCTTAAAATATGTTGAAACATATTGATTAATTCATATATGATACTCATCTGAGCATCATTCACTTACATATGTTTTAAGGAAGAATTCAGAGGATTCCTTTAAAAATCTATCTCAGTGCAGCCTTATCCCACTACAATATAGAAAGCTAAAAGACAAAAGACCTTTCCATTTAACTAAAGCACCATTCATTCACTGGTTCACTTATATAACATGTGCTTATTGAGCACTTACTATATTCCAGGCACGTTCTAGGCACTGGGGAAATGGCAGCGAGCAAAACAATATAAAGCCCTTGCTCTCAAGGAACTTACATTTTACTAGATCTGGTAGAATTTGTTTAAGGACACACATTAAACAAATAATTAGATCATATAATGCCAGGTAATGATTACATGTGTGAAGAAACATAAAGCCCGAGTCAGGGAATAGAATGTGACAGGAAGGGAACACTAGTTTAGATAGAGTGATCAAGGACAGCTGTGTGAAGAAATGCCATTGAGCATTACATCATCTAGTGCAGTACAAATCAGCAGATGCCACACTCAACCTGTAACTCCTACCACTGTGAATAGTTTACCAATAAAATTAGGGTATCAGGATTCCCTTCTATATTAACATTAATATTTAATTATATTTTGGTTTTGTTTCTGTGTTCACACAGAAAAAAAAAACCTTGCTTGTTTTACTTAAGGGTCATATTTAAGTTAACCTAAATTGAGTCAAATGTTCATTTAGAAACATGCTGATATACAAGTTTCTTGATATCTGCTAATGTCCATATTTAACAGTGTCTTCCCCAATTGTGCACAACATAGAAGTGGGATGAATTCCTACTAATCAAATGATGGTAAACAGCAGGCATTTTCTTTGTAGTTGGAGTGCAAGCTCCTTCAAAGGCATGGACTACCTTTCTGCTTTTCTATGCCCCTCGTGATCTGGATCAAGGCTGGAACAAGTGGAAAGCCCTCAGTACCTGTTCACTGAATGAATGGGTGTACTTTCTCAAGTGCTGTAATTAATATCTCTGATTGTGTCAGACTCTATTCCCAGGTAGCTGAACTCATAAATGTATTTGAGCTTCTATTACCTGTGCCGCGTGCATTTAAACCAGTTTAGAATGTCAGTGCAGCTCGTGTAGTAAATTTGATCAAAGGGATGTGGGTATGACTCTTGCACAGTCACTGAGTAACTGAAAAGAAATAGAAAAATAAGGAATCAGTATTTCTTTTTTACATTAGTGATATACCATGTACTAAAAAAAATTGTAGGCTAGATTATCTCCAATTGCAACTCCATAGTGACTTTCAACAGAGAATTCCCATGTTTTACAGGTTTTTATTTAAACTAGAATCCCAAAAGGACCAATATTAATGATATATTTAAAAGACAAGGGTTCATGCTGGAAATTTCAAAGGCAATTCTCTTTTAATACTCACTATAAACTCTAATATTCCCCAATTGAAAAGCATATCACTCTATATTTTTCTGCATTTAATTCCCTCCCCTCATCCCAGGGCTACAGGGATAACAAAGATCTTTCACAAAAAGTTTTCATTCTAAATCTGCATGCAAGTAATAAGGTTACTCAGCACAGAGACAATTCAAGTAACCATAACAGAGTACATTTTGCTATTGATTCTGAAAAATCAGAAAGAACATATTTCACTGGTTGGAACTAGGAATAACTTTCTTTCAAGACAGTGAAAGAATATACAGTATACAATGTCTAAATAAAAACTACAAAGAAGTCTTTAAACCCAATTCTAAACATATGGCTGAGACAATTAGTCTGGAATAATCAATCATACCAACAGCTTGTTGCTACTTAAACAGTCTGTTTTCCAATACATTTTCACTAACAGCTTCTTGTTAGAGTAAAACATGCACTCCTGTGGGCCCAAGAATGTGAGTGGAAATCATCCATGAAATATAAAGAACATTCAATATTCAATTCCATACTTTTTAATTTTAAACATGTTCAAGAGCTTAGTGTCTCCCTACAGGAAAATCTGGAGAATCTTCTTTTCCAAACAATTTATTCTGTTTGCTGTAAGTCTCTTAAAGATTTCCACTAAAATCTTCCATTCACACTAACAAACAAAATGGGCCATAATCATTGTCTCACTTGCTGCAAATCAATAGCCCCAGTTCATTAACAGAAACCATCAACTAGAGAAGGTATGAAAGAAATCAAGGTTGAAACTTCAGCATGAAGAATTCAAGTTAGACAGAACCTTCTGATCTGAAAAGCTACGTGGTACTGGCCTCATGAACAATGGGATTTCTTTCTGCAGCTGGTCTCTGGCAGTCATTATGTAGTTAGGCTTCAACAGGACATCCATGAAGTAATCATACTATTCACATTTTTGTGTATTTTATTCTTTGGTGTATTGCAATTTGATTTCTAGGTGAATTTAGGGGTCCTCCATAAATGTTAGGCAGATGGGAAGGTCGCTGGATTAGAAGACAGGGTTATAATCCTGATCTGACATGGAGAAACTGGGTGATCTTCAGCAGAAAACTTCACTTCCCTGGGTCTTGATTATCACATTTTAAAATAAGGGGGTCAGAGATGATGTTGAGGATCCATTCCCATTTAGTATCTGAATTTCTAACATAACATTTTAGATGACTATTTCTTTCTACCTCAATAGATGATACTTGTTGCTATAACTCCTTTTGGATAAAGCAAGAGGCCATTGCTAAAATATTAATGTTCTTGGAATGACATATTACATTAAGCTATTACTATTTTCTTCAGACCCCTAGCAGTGTCCTGAGATTCAGGTTGGTGCAAACTCTAAGGCTTACTTACAAATACTTTTCCCTTCCTATCCAGCTGCCTGTAAATAACTGAATCTTGAGGCCTGCAGAATTGTATCTCTGTTCCACTTCTACTGGAACAAAATCAATGTTTGCTTCCACTTCTACTGGAAGCAAATCAATGTCCTCTGTGTATAGAACTGCTATACAGGTACAGCCCTACATCACCTATGAACAAAATAGAGCAACTTCCCACAAGTGCTATAGAAATGAAAAAGAAACCACTCTAAATTAAAGCCAGTTGGGACAAAAAACATATTCAACCAGCCTCTACAGTACTAATTTAGCTGAACTAAATTAGTTTGTTGGAACTATTCCTCATACAGAGTTCCCAGAAAATTTCAAAGGCCATGTTATCCCTTGGAGAGCAAAAGCTATCATCAACCAATGGATCCTGGCCAATTCTATTTCATGTGGGGGGAGGAACTGAATTCACAAACAAACACGAAAAATGTTTTCACTAATTTCTGGCAACCTGGAAGATTCCTTAAGTAGGAGGAAATGTTAAAGTACATGAATTTCCTCTTCTTGCCACTTGCTATTCACCAATAGCATACATTTTCAGGATGCCTTTCTGGTTTTAGAATATGAAAAACCTCTTCCCTATATAAGGATAATCAAAGTATTTAGAATTCCAATTCAGCAAACATTTATTCAGCAATTTCTATGCAATTCCTGGCCTCAAGGAGCTCTCAATCTAATGACAGAGGTCAAAACGTAAATGCTAAATACAACATGATATAGCTTTCATGGAGAAATATACACAGTTTGGGGAAAATCAGAGCATAAAATTCCCTGAATTTCTCCTCAATCTCGACTCTTCCCATTAAGATTATTTTGACAGTCAAATCCAATTCAGAACTGACTGAGGTTAAATTACTTTTCACATTGGTCAGAAAATGAGGCTTCCACTTAAGTTTATAGGAGAAGGACACTAAGCCTTTTCTACCCAAATTTCTTTTCTTTTCTGGTTTTTATACATTCTTTTTCTTTTCTGTGCTGTCTTTCTCTTTTCTTTTTTTCATTTTTATAGGTATTATAATCACACTACAAAATTCAGAAAACAAATTTTTTAAAAAAAGAGAGAGAATTCCATAACTCTCACATAATCACCAATAGCACTTTGCCGTGCTTCTTTACTGTTTCTAGAGGAGGTTAGTTTTTAGTCTAAGGGTATTTTTAAAATTTTTATATTATTATAATCATGCCATGCACATACTTCTGAAACCTACTTTTTTAACTTAAGAGTGTATCATAAGCATTTTTCCATGTTAGTACATAAATGTCTTCAACTTACGACTGCCAAATACTCCGTAAGTGACTATGCCTAATTTGCTCAATATCAACCTATCATTAGATGATTAAGTTGTTGCCACTCTCCGATGGGCTGACTTTCTGCAAGATGTGTGTTTGCATCGCGAAGAGAAATGTTTTCAAGACTGGGCCTGCCTCCTCTGGTCTTTATCACTACTGCTTTGGCCAGTGCTTGGGCTGCTGTTGGAGTTAATTAGCTCCTCTACTAACAGTCCATACCTCCACATTCACCGGCAGCTGCTCCTAAAGTCATAGAGTAGGAAGGCACCTTCTCAATTGTCTGGTCCCATCCCGTTTTCATCACCAATGACCAATATTGAGCTTCCAGACAAAGTCAGCACTAACACCAAGACCCCCAGACACTGTCCTGCCCCTGCCCCCTTTCCATCATCACTGTAGAACATTTAAAGCTTCTAAAGCAGACAGAAAGTGGCAAACTGTGGTATAAAAGGAATCTGATCCCACTTCTGCACTATTTTCAGCATTGAGATGCAAAACTCCTTATTTCCTACTTGTTTGTTTAATTTTCTCAAACACACTGAAAACATATCATCACCGTGATTTTAATCTAGTAAGTATTATCCGGGGAGAAACCCCAGCAAGATTTAATTTAAGGTCAAAGAAGGCGGGGTGGGCTTGGGGAGAAGATGGAAGTAGGGGGTAGGGAGCCATCATCACTTGGACACATTCCAAAGTGGTTAATTACATTTTACCTGCCTAAATTATCTTGTTATTTTAATCAGATATGGTAATAATCATCATTTCTTATTTCGGCTCACTTCAGGACTGCTGATTCAATTACTACCACTTCTGTGTGAGTAATTGAGGGTTTGGGCAAAGAGTGGTTTCTCTTCACTTCTGCCTTCTTTAGAAGAAACCCCACTAGATGGAAAAGCTCAAACTCACAGAACAGAGAAAGGGGATGGGGAGGAGGAACAGATGATTCATAGAATTATTCATGTTCCAAAAGGATGCTGTGCAGAATTCCTTTATAATCAGAAACACCCCTTGTGTATTTTAAACAATTTAATTTTATTTCATTTCATTTTATGTATAATTTCTTAGAATCACAATTGCTGCATTGAAACAAGTCATATCTTTATTTGAAAATAAATATTCAGATATCAATGGGGATGCAACTAGCAGGCACCGAGAGAAGTATTTTTGTTCTCAAGTTTGAGTGCTTCTCAAACTTGAATGCGCAGATAAATCCCCCTGGGATCTTGTTTAAATGCAGATCCTGATTCAGATGGTCTGGGGTGGTGCCTGAGAGTCTGCATTTCTGAAAAGCTCAAGCCTCAGCTCCACAAACCACACTGAGAAGTAAGGCTCCAGGTGATTCCATGGCTCTCAGTCATTGGGTATGGGTGGGTTTTAGTACAAGGAGAGCCTACAGTGAGCCCTACCACTGAGACTTATGTCCTTGGAACTAATCCTCTTCTCCCCATATCAATTCAAGCCCATTTCCATTTTTGAAAATACAGGAGAATCTGTCACCTGTACCTTTATTTGATCATTTTAATTTATCTTGCTACACCTTTCTCTTATCAAAACAATTCCACTGTCTTTTACCTTTCCTCTAGGAATCATTTTCTAGCCTTATAACGAAAATTTATCAACAAGAAAATCACAGCTGTCAATCCTGCTTCCTAGTGATACCTAGAAAAAATACCACCAAGAAAAATATTTCCATCATTTCCCTATTTCTCCACACTCAATTTCCCTCCCCCTTAGTATTTTAGAGGTTACTCTAATCACTGTGCAGCTGTGGGATTATATTAGGTTTAAGGATTAATGTGCCCCTTGTGCGTCTGTCTCTCTCTCTTTCCATGCCCCACCCCCTGGAATTGATGTCCACATTTGGTCATTCCAATCCCTATCAGAAGATGGACTCACTCATTCCACAATTATATATGGAGCACATGCCACATGCAAGGCAGTGCTCTATACAGTGGGAATTATTAGTGGTGAACAAAGCAATGCAATTATGCATTGGCAGCTCTGGTCAACTGCTGAGCAAGAGAGCAGAACAAAATTTGTCCTTATGAGTAGGTGCTGGATCATTTGAAACCTTGGATTTTTTTTCTCTTATAGTCTTTCCCTCAGAAACTTCATCTGTTCACACCTCATCATGCTGGATACTCCCAAATCTATATTCCCAAATACTTCCAGGCCCATATTTCAACCTGATTTTATGAATACCACATGGCAAAACCACACCAACCCTCCTCCCTCTCAAATCAACTCTCTTTTATTTTTCCGTATGTGCAATGACACCTCTATTCTTCCCCACAGTAGGTTCTAAATCCCAGCCTTTTCTGCCTCCTTCACATCCTCAGTCAACATATTATCAAAATCTATTGACTCTTATTGCACAGCATCTCAGAAATTTGACTTTTCCTCCCACCTCAAAGCTATCAGGCTCCAAGAAGTTCAACCACATATGCACCCATTCATGTAGTCACTGATTCATTTTTATTATTTTAATAAATATTTATTGTGTACTTTTTTGGTGAAATGGTTCATTGGATGTGCTGTAAATATTATAAAGATAATTAATAGGCAGTGCCTCCCCTTAAATTCTGTATAATATAGTTAATACCACAATATATAGAACTTTATTACATACATATATTTTCTCTATAGCTTAAAGTTTCATAATGATATATAACTCCATTGATTGATCAGGTAATTATGTTTTTATTACCCTGATTGTAATATTGCCAATAGAGATGGGGACAAACTCTCACCAAAAAATAATGCAGTGAGTGAGAAACCAGCATGCCCCTGGAATAATACCACTGCTGTGCTTGAGTGGCTCTGGGCTTTGTGTGTCCTAACAGTGTGTGACAAAGTTGATTAGAATGTATACTCTGTGGTTTGCTAACATGAGAGTGATAAGACAAAGAGACCAAGAGCTTGAGGTAATTGTACTTACAGCTATTAAAAATACAAATTACTCTCTAGTACTCAACTTCTATTTGTTTGAAGCACTTGCGCTTACACTGTTATTTCTGGATAAAGATAATTTCTTAGAAATTCAAATAGCACATTAGAGCAAAGCAGACTGCACCTGATTGTGCTGCAATAACACTAGATGGGTCTGTGCTATTTTTGTGTTCCAAAAGGAATTATAAGATCCCTGAGGATGACCCATTGTTTTACACTTCCTCTGTATTTCCTACTTCAAATTGCCCAGATCTAGACACTACATCATCTGTCTACATAATCTATCCAATCTAACCCTTTCAATACAGTACTGACTCTGTTCTTGTTGTACATGGCCCTCGGTGGTCTGCACGGCACTGATTGCAAGTTACTTCTCATTCCTAGAACCCCTCCCAACCACTGCTATCCACTCGTCTTATTCAGCTCTTCAAAAGCATCTCAGGGGACACACCTCCATGCAGCCTTGCCAGTCCCTCCAAAAATCCAGTCTCCCTTTTCAAGCCACCTATAGCACAAATTTTTTTATCCCATATATTTCAACACTTTAGTTTAGTACATTATTCCACGCTGCCTTCTGCTTCTCACTCATGGGTTTCCATGCATAAATCCAGCTCCCCAAAATTACTGCCAATAGATTCAAAGCAGGAACAAGACCTTAGGGAGATCATTTTAATTGAGCTATTAATGTTTTCCCTGGATCTTACAGTTGCACCTGTGTTGGAATCAGATATATCAAGTTTTTTTTCCATATAATATATAAGACCAAGGTGAGTAATATTAACCAATTTATTAGCTATAACTAATGATTTTCCCATAAAAGTAATTTCACAATCTCTTCTCAAATTCTCATTTTGTATATCAGACTGATAATGATAGTATGAAAGGAACTTATCAGCAATTATTTCTCAGGCTGCTTTCAGAACTATTACCTTTCCCAGTGGCTACACACATTAGGGTCTTCGAGATTCAGAGGTGATGCTGTCCCAATCCAATGGCATAACAATAAAAAGATAAAGTTCAGGCATGAATTCAAAGAAATGACCATTTTTTTCTGAAGAACAACCTATAAGAAAAAAAAATCCAAATCAGAGATGCATTGAAACAACCCAAACAGAATTCTTTTCAGTACAGCAACCCCTGGGTACCTATTGTCACTAGGGCTGAAACATGTATAACAAGCCATGTATTTAAATAGTAGGGTCACCAAATTCCATGGTCCAGGAGAAAGGGGTGTTTCTTAAATTGCACAGGGTGCCTACCGTTTTGTAAATTACTAAAATGTGCAAATCATCATTAATTACCACTACAACAAAAGCCCTTCTCATCCATGCCAGCTAACATTAAAGGAATCTACCAGAACAACTCAGAGCAGCACAGGCTTCCAGATTCTCTCACCAGGCATATTTCCCGTCTGAAAGAAGAGGGCCCACAGAGGAATCCAGCCTCATTTGTCCTAGAGAATAAATGATGAAACAGAAGCTCCATTGACTCAAGAGAGAGGCACCTCAGGCTCAAACTGAGATTCATTCAGTAATTCATTCAAGGTGCACTGAATGCTTACTTGATCCTAGGCACCACGCAAAAGCTGGATATAAAACACAGAACTAGTTCCCATCTCTGCCCATTAAGATGCTTATAATTTATTAATCACGGTATAAATTTCTTAAATGTGGTGCTTCAGTTTCTCCACCTGCTGAATGGAAACAAAACCAACTATCTTACAGTAGTTTCTAAAAAATAGATGTAAAAAATAGATATATAAAAAGAAAGTATAGAGCTGTTTGGAAGTCAGTGTTAGAGAAAATGTACCTAAAGACCATAGAGCAACATATTTGGAAGCTTGGAAAACAGGTAGGCTGGCAAAGGAGACAGAAGAAGAGGGTGAATGTTCTAAGCAGAAGGATACAGAGATGAGGGAGGGCCAGGTGCAATTAGGGAGCTCCAGTTAACTTATGGTAAGAGAAAGGGGACAGCTGGAGAAAGAGACACAATGGGTATCTGCATATAATTACACTTATATATACTGTATAAGCCATTGGACAGAAGGGGGAACTTCATCCAAGAATAACAGGGAGCTATTAGCGGGTACAGAGTAACATTAGAAAGATGACTCTGACTGCAAGGGGAGACTCTTAGAGGGAAGCCAGGTAAGACATGACTGTAGGCGGGCCAAGGCAGCAGCATTGGGGTTGCAGGAAGTTGACTGACTCCAGGAGATTTTTAGGAGGTAGAATAGACAGAACTTGGCCACTGAATGTGGGGGTAAGGGAGAGGAGGGGGCTTCTGGTTTAGCTCTTCCCTGAGATGGGAAGCACAGAAGCCATCCCCCTCTGGGGAGAGGAAGCTTTGAGTTCCATTTTAGATATGTCATGTTTGAGGCTCCTAGGAGATCTTCAAGTGAAGCTGTCTACAGGCATTTCTTGAACATCTACTATGTGTCAGGTGCTGCACCAGGCCCAGGAGTGTAACAGATGTAATGGCACGCAACTGGGAATCACACACGCGTCTTTACTTTTTGGAACTTAGCACTTGGTAAGAAGGAAATATTTAGTTGTTGCATTATGTCATCTAATCATTATAAAAGTAAACACGAAATTAGAAATAACTGATCCATTTACTAATTAAAAAGAAAATAAACATTAACTTGCCTGTTGATAAACTAGTGAAACTAGTGATAATGGGCCAGCTTATTTGACTAAAGCAGTGATTTTCTGAGTGAGAGATAGCATTTTGAGAAGCTAAACTAATTTTCCACACCATGAAGTTACCAGTTTTTAGTATTCGGGAACCAAATGTATTGAATAATAATCTTCTGGCTTGAAAAGATAAGTTTATCTTACAATAAACAAATAATAAACAACAATAATAGCAAAAAAATAACTTTAGGAAATAGTTTATCCTTCAAATTCAGAAGGACAGATCAAATGAGGAAATATTAAATTCTTCAAAATTGAGATTGTTTAGGACAAATATCTTAAGTACATTATGACATTTTATCTATCTCTGACTCCACAAAGGCTAAAACAAAAGAAAATGTTTGATTTAGAATAAAGAAAAAAAAATCATGAATTTGTAGGATAATCAAAGGATAGTGTAAGCCATTAAAAGAGTTGTAAAATCTTTAAAAAAGGTATTTCAATAGTCATGAAATAATTTCAATTTATAAAGCATAAATAAGTAGCCAAAGTATGACTTATGGATTTCAAATTATTGACATTTCTCACAAGCTAACCATCATGAAGTTGTAAAATCTGGAGCTTAACATTATATAACTAAAGAAGCTATTCCATTTGACAGGAAAAAATTAAAAATGATGACAATAGTAATAATAAACAATGATAGCTAACATTTCCTGACTGATTACTGTGTGCCAGACACAGTACTGAGAACTTTATGTGAATTATCTATTAAGTTCTCAAGAAATTTACCCAAGAAGTAGTGGTTTTTATTGTCCCTATTTTACAGTTGAATACATGTAATAAACAGCTAGTGTTTTCCTCATCTATCAAAAAAAATCTTTAATATATTTGGTTGTAACAGATAAGCATGGCAAATATCTCTCTGTCTTATTGCTTTATCTATGTCAGGACAAGTATTTCCTTTCAATGAAGTGTGAAATATGTATATTAACTTTCATTCTTTCCTCAAAGACAGCATAAAGACTGGTGAGCAGTAATTTGCCATTTACTCATAAACAATTACTCCAAATTGGAAAGTTTATTTCCTGAGTCACCATCTCAGACTCAAACCATCCATTTACCAATTAGCAATGTTTAGTCTGTAAAGTTAGAAATTGCCACAAAGAATCAAATTTCAAGAAAAAGAAAGAGGCTGTGTGTTCTCTTTTAATGTAAAAATTTTGACACTAATCTTCTGGTTTCTCTTCTTGCTTTACGCTTGAAACATTGCCCTGTGAAGGGAGCTGACAGAAAAAAAGCAGAATTTGGTCACCTGCCCACTGCTCTTAAAGTTCAATATACAGAAATATTGCAGGTGGCGTTTGTGAAATGGAAAATATCGGTATATTAAAAAATATATATGTGTGTGTATATATATGTATATATGCATGTATACATTACTTGGCCTCTTAGTCCGAAAGCATTTTTGTAATTAAAATTAGAAAATTAACTGAGTTCTAGAATAATCTACATTAGAGAATAAAATGTCAAAAGCAAAAAGAATTGCTTGATCAAGATGCAGGGATCATGCAAATTCACATAAGCTGGTTAAAACTGAGAAAATAATCCAAATGTTATAGAAGGTGAGGAAGGAAGACATCTCACAAATATGCCAATAAGCTGTAAAGAACTACAGAAACGCAGCATCTCACTATATTCAGAAACATGGATTGTCCTTTTGTTCCATCTTGTTTACTGAAGGGCAGTCCCTTTATATGCAATCAAATTAAGAAGTTATCACAGAAGTCATTCCATATACTCTTTCTCTATTTTACTTGTTTTCTTCTATAGGTTTTGGTGAATAAATGTGGGTACACTTTTTCCATTATGCCTACTCTGAAGGGGGAAAAGTTCAATACATTTTTTTCCTCATTTCTTTCTTCTATGCTGTATCATCATCCTGTCTTATACTATAATTTTCCTCTTTGGAGTGCAAATGAAAAAAAATACAATTTTTTAAAAATAGCATTATTTCAGTTGAAAATAAAGGCAACACAGTGGTGATTTGCTTCATTAAAATAGACATTTTGATATATTCAAAACTCAAAATTGGCTGTTGGACACCCTCACCCACCCAGACTTCCTCTCCAAGTAACTTTCTTTATGATTCCATTTAACAAAATTTAAAATGTAAAAAAATAAAGAGTCATTTGCATGAACCCCCTTGTGCCAAACTTGATTGCATTCCAGATCATTCACTTAATTATTATGGAAAAATCAAAACAGAAAATCAGTACCACTGATTAGCATTGCTAAAGTGCTCCTATTAGAAAGAGGAAACACAGCCCTCAGAATTAACTCTTGCTGCCTATGTGCCTTGCAGCTCCACTTGGAAGGCAGGTTTTCCTTATTCTATCACAAAAGCTTCAATAAATAATAATCAGGATGAATAAAATCCTTACAATGGATGAGTCTGAGTTCTGATGACAGGCAATAGTTTCTTTTTCAGTGTGTTAAAGAGAAATAAATACTTGGGTGTTGACGTACTAATTTATTTTTGCAACCACAGAGGGATAAATAATTCCAGGCAATTCCTTTCGGCTCTAAGATCTATTCCTTTCCTTGAATCATCAAATGCACACACAGAAATAACTTAGGTGCCCTCGCCCAGTTTTTTCTCAAGCTCATTTCCTACCCTTACAATCCTCTCACATACCTCTAAATTAAAACCAATTTCTTGATTAAGAACAGCCACTTTTCCACAATTGTTTTCCCTAGGGTACCATGAGCCATCTATTTCACTTGACCACTCCATCATTTTGTCTATAAAGGATGTACTCACTTTTCCTCAAACTACTCAGAAAGGCTGTCAGGAGGCAGTGTGCAGTGTTCTTCCTGGAGCTTTGAGCCTGTGAACAGAGTAGCAACCGTCCAGCTTCAGGGTATTAAAGATGTCGAAAGAGTAACATTGCTAGTTGCCCCAAGAACAACATCAGATGAGGACTTCCATGGAAATACTACTTTGCTGATATAAGGAATCCTTACGGCACTGTCGTGAGTTCTACATTCACCATCCCAGGCTAGCTATTCTAATAACATAGTACATTATCCAGGCATGACGATTTATTTCTAATAGTACTGTATTTATTTTGTTTTGGGGGCCTTGTGTCATTTTGCTTACACCAAATTCCACAACAAAAATATTCTTCTAAATTGAATTAAATAATTGTAGTGGCAATCACAGAGAATTCCTGAGAAGCTTCTAAGATTATAAATTAAAAGAGTGTGTCCACCAAGATTAATAAAAAAAAAAAATTCTCAAAACCTATTTTATAAACTTATAATGGATTTATAGACAAGGCCCCCCCAAAATCCCTAAACATTAGCATTAAGTAAATGTTTAATAATGGTTCTATTATGACACCACCGCCCTATAGCCCAGGCAACAGTGTGAGACTTTGTCTCAAAAATAAATAAATAAATAAATAAATAAAAAGATTCCTTGGGCAGTTCACATCAAGCAAAATCTGAGCAAGGCACTGACAATGCCAGGCACTGAAGTACCCTGAGGGAGCTCATGGCCCCACATGGAAAATGGCCACAAATTGACCATATCAACACAGCATAATGCATGCCATGATTAGACCAGAATAGGCTGCTATGGGGACACAGAGATACAGCCTTGCCTATTTAACCAGCCAATCCACAGTCACTATGTAGGTGATGTTAAGGGATAGTTTGGGGAAGACCCTTGGTGACTTGCTTGTCATCAACTTTGGGAAGTCTTCTACAATGTCCCTATGAATCCATCACCCACAACATGGAAAAAGCCACAAACAGTACTCATTAAAGATCTAAGGGCAAGAAACTGTGGGGACTATTGTGACTTGTCAGGCACAGTCTCTGCCCTTAACAGTTCAAAATCTACTGGGGAGAAAAATTATAAACAAAATGTGATTATTTGCCAAATGAGTCAATTTAGAAATGACTTGCCAGGGTCATAAGAGGAGAGGAAATCAATGTGAATTGTGAAGACTTAGGAAGGACATCAAACTTGAACAGAGGTTTTAAAAAGAAAAGGAACTAGAAATCATCGAGTGGCACCTCACACTCACAATGTAATTTCGTTGGCTCCATGTGAGAGGACCCATTATCCCCATATAGGAACTCTGAGATTAAATGTCTCCCTTGAAGTCAAACAATTAGGAAAGAGAAGAGATTTGAACAAGCCTGGCTGATGGCGACAATGCCTGTGACCTAGCTTCAGCATCACACCTGGCTGAAAGGAAGCCTCTGAGTAAATAAAAGCTCTAGGAGGAACTAGACAAAGAGAAAGAGATGAGCCAAGTCTTGGGGGTAGGGAGCAGAAGGGTTTGTAAGAGATCGTGAGAAGCAATGCTAGAAAGGTGAGTAGTGCTTGGTGGTGATAAAGGGTCTTGAGCACCAGGCTAAAGAGTTCAGACTAATTCATCCCATCTGTGGTGGAATTCACTTTATGTCTTTGAGCAAGGACATAATTTGATGAAAAAGGTGTTTTGGAGATTAACAGAGAAGGTGTACAAAATCCAACCAGGGGACCAAATCCTTTGGAGGCAAAGACAGTGAGTGGGAAGAGGTTACTGCACTTAGGTGTGAGGTGGAACAACCTTCTTAGGGTGGGAGTCCAAGGAACAGGAAATGTGTGAGAAACCAATGAAAGAGAATTAGCAGGACTTGGAGAAACACTAGAAATTAGGGTGGATATCAGGGAGAATTGGTTTGGGTTTAAACCATTCTGAATTCCAGTTATATTTTCTGGGTTCAGCCTATTTATTTCCTACTCAGAAAATAAAATACATTTCTTTTTTATTAGAAAAAGAAACTTCAAACACTACTTCTCATTCCAAAACTTGGTGAATAAAATCATAGTTATTTTTCCAAACTTCTCATGATTTAATATATCTCAATAACATTCCCACTCATTCTTGTCAACCTGAAGGGTCCTAATTTCCTTGGCCTGTCCATGAAAAAAAAATCCTTTTATCATTTTTATAAACATTTACTCTTTTTTTCCAACTCTGCTCTGGCAACCATGATTATACCCTATTGTTGTAGGCAGCTTCCAAGACGGTCTTCAATGACCCCTGCCTTGTGTAAGCCCCTCTCATATTGAAAAAGTGGACTTGTGTAACCATCAGAATATTGCAGAAATGACAAAGTAAACTTCCAAACCTAGGTCATAAAACGTATTGCAATTTCCATCTCATTTCTTGGATCACCACTCTGCAGGAAGCCAGCTGCCTGCAATATCACAGGATTCTCAAGCAGCCATATGTAGAGATCAACATAGTGAGGAACTGAGGCCTCTTGCCAACCGCCATGTGAGTGATCCATCTTGAAAGTGGGTCCTCCAGCCCCTGTCAAGCCTTCAGATGACCGCAGCCCCTGCCAACATACTATCACCTCACGACACCGTGCACCAGAACCACCAGCTAAGCTACTCCCAAATTCCTAGCCTACAGAAACTGTGAGGTAATAAATGTTTGTTGTTTTAAGCCATTAATTTTGGAGGTAATGTTACACAGCAAACAGATAACCAATATGCCTATATTTAAGTATGTCCATGCCAAAATTACTTTGTTTTATTTTCAAAATATCTCCCAATAATGCCCACCATTTTGTTGGCATCTTTAGTAGCAGTAGCACACAGAAGAAACCATCTGCAATGATTCTGAAATCTTTTCCCTAAATTATAACTCCTGGCAAGAGCCCATCACCTTCTAATTACAGTTTGAGTTATTTTGTGCCTAGAGGCATGACCTTGTAATGCCTGTGCTTTGAGGTGCATCTGCTGTTTTTCCACACAAAGCACCGTCCCAGATTATCCTGTCCTTTATCCTTAGCTGTTTAGCATGTGACCCTCCAGAAGAATTGACCTCCCTCATAATAACTTGGAGAGTTCTTCATGTGCTCTGTGCTACAGGTCATTTATAAAATATTAAATCAATGAATTTCAGACTATTCTCTGCATTACTTTTTCTTCTACAAATAAATGTTCCTTTTATTTTTCTGCATTTGGGCTAATTTTCTATGATTATCCCTGATTAGAAAATATATAAAAATTCAACTTTTAAAGCTTTTTGTTTTGAAATAATTTCAAATTTACTTGAAAGTTACCAAAATAGGACAAAGAATGCCCATGCACATATATATGCAATATATATACATATTTTTAACCATTTGAGAATAATTTGTACACATCAAACCCCTTTATTTCTAACCACTTTTGTATGCATTTCCTAAGAATAAGGACATTCACCTAAATAATTACAGTATAATTACCTAAACAAGGAAATTTAACATTGATGCAATACTACCATCTAATCCATGGACCTAATTCAAATTTCATCACTTGTTCTCATAATGTATTACTTTAACAATTTTCACATAGAAACTTTTCAAAGGCTTTGCTGATGAACACACATTTGTTGTTTCAATCAGCAAACATGGTGAAGGCCACATCGGCCCTCAAAGAATTAACAATCTAATGTGAGAATAGTATTATGTATGTGGTAACAGCAAAGCGAAGCAAAATGTGATTAGGGACAAAAGAGGATCATAAAGTAAGTATATGAGTTCAGAAAGTATCTCCACCTGGTAAGCGGGGATAAGCAATAGCATTATTGAAGATCTTACAAAAAAGCTCTTTAAGGGACTTTTGGCTGGGTAGATTTTGCTGGGTAGATGGAACAGAAGAGATTAAAGGCAGAGGAATTAGCAGAAGCAAGGCAGGAGAAAGTCACTTCTCAGAGGAAAGGCAAATAGGCAAGACTGTTTGAAGCGACAGAGTGGAAAAGTAAATGAGCGGAAGAGGAAGTTCAGGAATGGTGCTGAATATCACGGTTTAAGATGTACTCAAGGGAAACTATCCAAACAGCTCATGAGACCTCAGGCTGTCTAAGAGTGAATGGATTTGAGAAAAATGAACTAGAAAATGAAACTTGATCAACTCAGGAAGAAAGGAAGACTTATGTCTTTTTTTTTCTTTCAACCAAAAATACTAATGGAAGAGGCTTCAGGTTTGACCAATCCCCTGCCAATACAAGGAGGAAAAAAATTCCAATCACAACAGAATAAATGACAAAAGAAGGCAATTTCCTTTGGAAAGGAAAAGTCATATTATGATAAGGAGAAGGAAGAACAAATATAACTCTCTGATGTACAGCAGGATACTTGAGTGTCATCAGAATCTTAGGTCTTTCCTTGTATGTGGAGGGAGGACAGGCACAAGATGGGAAGCCTAAGTATGTGCATGGCCCCTCTCTTGGGAAGATCCTTTTCAGTAGCGCATGCAGCTACAGTAGGAAGGCTGAGAACAAGCATTCTGCCCCCATCACCAGCATGACTGGGGGCACCTACATGTCACCTGCTCTGCTAGCCCTGGATCAATAAGCTAACCTTCAATTACTGAGAGACTCACTATTAGGGCACAACTGAGCAATCCAAGTCTAGCATTCCTTTTCTCAAAGGTCATTTCTTAGAGAAGAAATTCCCATAGGGTAACAAAGACCTTATGAGGAAAAGAATTTCTATGAAATCAAGATTTTAGAAAATTTTTCTATCAACTGAATCTATCCAGATTCTATTAAGGCAAACATAAGAGCACATTCATGCATGCATGCACACACACACACACACGCAGCATTCTTCTAACAGGGTATATAATTTAGGTTTTTAACGTTTATTTGGTTCCCCAAAGTTTCCAGAGCACTAAATATGTCCTGGTTCCACAGAGCTCTTGTGCTAAGAAATATGAATAGTAAAACAGAACATTAAAGTTGAAGACCTTTATGGGGTCCAATCAAAATCCTTACATTTTATGGATGAAATAATTGAAGCCCCAAGTTAACTTGACCATGATCACAGAGCTCATTTGTAAGTGGTACAACATGAGAACCCAGATCTCGGGTCTCTTAACTCTTAGTCAAATCACTTCTCCATCAGGTAAAAGAGTCACAGTCTTTCTAAAATAACACTCCATCTGTGTATTGTAGCAATACATGCTTCTTGAAATAAAAACTCACTAAAAGTTAGATTCTCCAAGAGACTAAGCTACTTCCTAGTCAAAAAATATTTCCACATTTATACTGTACAGATGTTTCAAATAACCAGCGACATCTGTGACTCAACTGCCATTCTTCCCAGTGGACTCAGTTCTGAACCACTAATGCAGATCGGGATGCAGAGTGACCACAAGCATCTCCTGCAGCAGGCCTCGCCAGAAAAGAATCTGAACACTTTTATCCTCATGGTTTTAAGCCCACATGGTCAAAAGCTTTGAAGATTTGAGGCGAAATGTGAGGAAACTGCTGAGGAAGTGTAAGTAGGCAAAAGGATGTACTAAATAATTATTCAAAGCTGCATTTGGTGAGGACATTCAGGAGAAGATGCCTGGGCAGCCTCCCCTCCCACCTCCACTTCCTCGCCAATGGGGTATATACGCAAATATAAGAAGCCAAAAGCCCAACCCCGACTTTATGATTCTTAAAATAGGGCTTTGTTTTGGTAGATAAAGTGCCACATGCTGAATTAGCAACACCACTTCCTGTAGTATGGAGACTGATCTTTCATTCAAGATATGACCCTGTCTGACCCTGACCAATAGTTGGAGAACAATCTCGTATTGATAGGAAAATTAAGAGCCATTCTCCATACTACTTCCTTCATTTACATTATCCATAATTCTCTCTTCTGACTCCCCTGTGTCTCCTGAATTGTCCTTCTCTGCCATTTTTAGTGAAATCCAGGCAGGGGGGTACAGCCAGGGAGGTAAATTCTAGTCAAACTGGTCACTGGCAGGTCACTCACTCCCTCTCTGCTTTAGTTCCCCTTCAGAAACATCAGCCAGGAAAGCAGCTGAATGGCAAGCAAACCTATAACGAGAGTCATATTTTCTCTTTGCTTTTCTTATAAACCTCCAGAATGCCTAAGATTCATCAGCTTTTGAACATAGCCTTCAGCAGGAAGCTGGTCCAATACTCTAATTTTACAGATGATGATGCCATGGTCCAGAGAAACTAAGTGTATGCCCAAAGTCACCAAGCTATTTTCTAAATAGCTTCTCCTTAGGCTAATACTGGCCAAAATTCAAGATCCTATCAGTTTGTCTTGCCCAATAATATAAACTGCTACACACAAAGATAATAAAGACAAAATTCCTTTTTTTCTGTGGCTGATGTCACTCTTAATAGAGTACAAATGTAGAAATAATTGGCCCTTGGGTCCTTATAAAAATTTAACACTAAAAAATTGATTAGTTGGCCAAAGACTTTAATAAGGCAATTTGTGAAAGCTCCTTTTCATTCCTAGGAGGAAGTACTCACAGTGAATTATGTCTGCTCAATCTAGGCATCAAAGGAGCAGATGAGACACAGGCATGGTAGAAGTTTTACTAATGGCTGAGTGAAGGAGCTGATGGAAAGTAAACTGACGTCTCCCAGTTTCCTCAATGCAATGACACCTTTTTGGTTTCTAAAAGTTATCAGTATCCTTGGTACCTAAAATAGCACCTGGCAGAGAGGAGAGAAAATGAATTAATAAATGAGTGAATGAATAAATAAACCTAAAGAACAAAAAGCACAGAGAAGAGTCAAGTATGTGCACTTGAACAAAGAATTTAGAAAAGAAAAACTAGTTTAAAGAAGAAAAGAGCTTGGGACAAATTTGGAATTGGTATATTGGACAAGTAAAAGTCTGTTGAGAAATGTTATTTCAAGCCACAATTTTTCAGGAACTAGTAATTTGTATGTATCATGAGGCAGTTGTGCATCCCTTATGCACCTTACAAATACATCTCTTTTTTTATTGTTTAAAAGTTCTTGGGGAGGACTTTGAGCTTGTTTGTTTGAAATTGGGCATAGTTTTATGACTTTTATGGGCTTATCAGCATTTTAGTTTTTCCTGCCTCATTCTCAGACAACTATGCTTGATCTAATTATTGGCAATGATTTTCATTAACTTTTATTTTTATGCTTAAGTCAATTTTCTAATGGCAAAGTTGCTGGAGAGTTCTCATCATTGATTTCAGTATTCATAAGCTTTATATGTTCTAGAACGATTTTACAACTTTTTTTCACATTATCATTTGGCAGTTTCATCTGCTTTCCAAAGTTTTTTAAAATTCATTTTCAGGCAGTGATGCCAACTATGCCTACTTAGTATGGTCCCATTATTTTAAAATGTTCCTCACTTTCATATTTTAGCAAACATTTTTATCAGGAATGAGGAAATGACCACTTTCTTTGTTGGGTTTTCCCAAAAAAGTCACTAAGTGTTTATCCTTTAGTTTGACTTTTATTGTAAAGATAAAGTAGTTGTCTTAGTCAGCTTGGGCTGCTATAACAAAATATCATCAACTGGGTGGCTTAAAAACAGCAGAAATTTATTTCTCACAGTACTGGAGGCTGGGCAGTCCAAGAGCAAGGCACTGGCAGATTCAGCATCTGGTGAGGGCTTGCTTCCTGGTTCACAAAGGGCACCTTCTCACTATGCTCTCACCTGCTGGAAAGGGCAAGTAGCTCTCTGGGGTCTCTTTTATAAGGGCACTAATCCCATTTACTGATACCTTTATTGATAGCAACCCCCAGAAATACGAACTTTGACTAGCTTTTCAGTTTGATCAAATCATCCTTTTTCCCAATCAACTTCCAATTCATTCTCCACTCTGCCACCAATGCTTCCAACACACTCCCCTACTTAAAAGTTTTTGACAGCCTGCCTTTGAGGTAAAGTCCATATGGCATTTGAGACTCAAGATGACCTGAGTCCAGCCTCATCACACAGCAAACTCTCACATGTACATATCACTTGTACATATCACTTCAGCCATTCTCAGGTACTTGAATTTCCCAAAATATTACAGGATTACACTCCTCTGCCTTTGCTCATGCTGTCTCTTCTTCTTCTGGGAATGCCCTTAAATATCTGGCCAACTTAATTCGCACTCATTCTTTAAGCATCAAATGTCACTTCCTCTTAGAAGAGCTCCCCAGCTGACCTCAACATCCTTCTTCTTTGCTCCCCTAACACCCTGAAACATCCTGGGAGTAGATGATGTGTTTTGTCAGAGAAGGAATACACACAATTTTATTCACCATTTTCTTGCTCATCTGTCCACTAGCTGGTGAACTCCTTAATGTCAGAACAGTACACTGCTCACCTCCACATGTTCCTGGCACATATGGAGGGCTCAATAATATTTCTTAACTGAATGAATGAATGATCCATAGGAAAAATAAAGCTCAAAATCTGCAAATCAGTTTTTCTGGATCTTGAAATCATTTTTCTCAATATCAAAAAGAAAAAAATGGAAGGTCAATCTTCCCATTTTATTGCTAAACTATACAAATGCAGTGGAAAATCCTGGAGCTGAAACAAAATGATTGCAATACTAGTGATTACAAATATATATATAAAAAAGAAAGTTTTGCTTAAGAAATATTTGTTTTAGTTAAAGAAAAAAATATACAGTCTCTGAAGAGAACCTATGGGCACTTTCAAGGGCTTCATTAATAGTTAACCGTTCTGTAAATTCCTTTAAAAGCTTGAAGCTTTCTATTAATACTCACTGACATTCTTTTATTCCCAAAAAGTGGCTCTGCTCAAGCATTGCCAGCCTTTGGTCATGATTCTTGGGGACCTGGTATTCATCTCAGCTGTGGGCAAGATGAGGTGACTATGAGCACACATTTGAGGGCAGCAAAGGGAGACTCCAGGAGGGGATGGTGATCAGGCAGTAGAAGCCAGCAGGGAGTAACAAAGACAAGATAAGAAGATAGGGGCAAGGGACCAATGGCACCAAACTCTCCATGGCAGCCTTTTTCTGTGCTAAGAACTCTTTTGAAGTGTTGCACCTCCATTGCTGAAAAGCACAATTCCTGAGGCCTGCCTATGTGGGCTAGTACAGAAACACATTTCAGCAAACTTCACCAGAAAAACAATGTCTGGGAACACCTTAGAACGAACCCTCAGTAATTAGTAGATTGTTATGGTCTACAGCAACTGAAGGACTGCCCTGCGTCAACATGTTAATGAAGTGTTATGTAAGTACAATTTAGAAAAGGAAAAGACTTTATTACAAAGTGATTAAAAATGTATGCTTGAACTATAAACAGAAAGAAAAAGGATTTATATATCTCTAAGGCTTAATTTTGAGAAGTAATTAAGGTCTATCATGGTCTTTGATGAAGGTCACATTGTGACTATAAGTAAAAGAATATTTTAGTGGATCCCAAATGTACATAAAGTATTTGTACATTACCCAAATAAGGCAAGGATTTCCTTTATATACAGGTGGGCATAAATGCTCACCAAGTATAATGTTAAGACTAAATAAACTGTAACATTAATATCAAAATAATTAGTTTTCATGGGGAAAAACACCTCCACTTTTAAGCAGGTTCTGATAACACTTTAAGGGCAATTTGAATCTAAAGCTGTGAGTTCTGAACTCAGCAGGGCCACAGGCTTTGCAGCCTCTGACATTTTCCTTAATCTCTTCTCTTCTTCCATTCTTGTCCTTATCAAATGTCATTTCCCTTTTGCCTTTATTATAAATTCTCCCCCTCAACTCTTACTGGTTTTTTTAAATTTCAAAATCTCTAATAACAACATCTTCATTTTATTGTAAATATTGGAAACTACAGTAGCCAAAAGCATTCAAGATTAAGTTGACCCTATCACAATGAATGCATTCATTTCCTTCTTATAAAAAAGCAGTTCCTATAAACTATATTACTATCATTTGTTCAAGGTTTTAAGCTTCCTAATCATTTAATTTAAACAGGAAAAATAAAATCTAATGGATTTAAAACATACGTGAAGAATATCTCAATTGAAGAATCTATGGAGAATGGAAATAGTTTCCTGCCTAGAATATATTTTTCCTACCCTGCTAATTTGAGAGAGTCTATGGTTCATTTCTATAATTCCCTCAGGTCAACATGTAAGCCTCCCTAATTGTTTGAAATTCAAACTATTACATAAGCTTCCTGTCAACTTATTTCTCTCTTTGAAATAATTTATTCTCTCATTCCATATCTAGTTCATAGTGTGTTCAAGACATAAGTAAAAATATTTTCTAGTCTTTTCACTAGAAACTGCATAGATATCTCTAATGGAACCAACTCTCCACATCCTTCAGTTGATATTTGCATGTTGCTTGCCTTGAGCTGCTGGTCATCTTTCGACATAACCAATCCCATCTCCTCAACTAGACTATAAGACCCTTGAAAGGAGAGCCCACGGCTTTGTCTCGTCTCCCATTCCACCCCTCTCTGATTTCTACTTCTCTCCCCAGCTGCAAGAATATAACAGATGCTCAATAAATGGCTGTTAAGTGAGCAAGATCAAAACTAGGAGCTATGAGATCACATTGGGCCCTTGAAGACGGTCAGGGGATCGTATGCTGTGAGTCACAGACGACTGATATAAGTCCAGAGGGGTGAAGTAAGAGATAAATACTAACAGAGTGGGCTCCCACAAGTGGGAGCACAGAGATGCCTCAGCTGGGAGTTGAGGTAACGTTGCGAAACAAGGCCTGAAACGATCTATTCCTCCAGGAGGTGGCGCTTCAGCTCAGGGACTCTCTTGTCTGCTGAGTCTCCACTTCATCTTCAGGGCATCCCCCTTAACTTACAGAAATATCTCCCCCAAACGGAACTGGAACTAAAACATGAGCTGTATCCAACCAGAAGATCTTGCTATTCTTAGGAAAAATGTAAGGAAACCATTCTGAATCTTATTTAAAGAAAAGCTTTGCTTTTCCAGCAACTCAATAATCCCAAGGCCAGTCTTTGCCTGAACCATGGGTCCTCCCTGCTCTCTCTAGGAGGCCTCACTTTTAGATACAAGGCGCAGACGGGATGGTTTCTTAAAACATATTTTAAGGTGGCAAAATCTGAGTCTGCACATTGCTGATTTTATGCAAGAAACATGTTCAACATCAATGGAGGAAAATGTTGTCTAAATGGGTAAAAGTGGTAAAAAGTGAATTGGAAATATTAGGTTTCAGATGAGTAAACAAATATGAAGTGCCATTAAGGTTAGTACTGGTTTTATATGTATGAGTGTGTACAAATGTTAAATACACACAAATTACTTTTTCAGGCTAATCAGATGAGCAGGCTAAGTTTATCCTTTATTAATAATACAAGAATTGGAATTATAATTAAATCTTTTTTCTGCTCTATGAGTCATCTGCTTCATGGGTCAGGTGAAGAGAGATAAATTTAAGAATCTAGTCAAGTAGAAATTCTCTTGGAAATATCCTGAAAACTCAAAATTATGCCTTTGGAGACAAGGTAATGAATCAATAATTTTACAAAATGGATCTCTGGCTACACTGGATTAGAAACAAACAAACAAAAAAATCATCTCCATGATATAAATGTGGCTTCCAAATCTATACTCTCCAGTAGAGCCACATAGAGTCAGGTGAGAAATGGACAGAACCCCTGGGTATGTTTCTCAAGAACCCCATAGTCACACAGAACCAGCTCTTAATCCCGGAAGAGTTAAAAAGAAAGTTTTGAGTCATGTGCTCTCACTATTGAGGACATACATTTTCTATACCTGGCCCAAGTCATTAAATTCTTAGACTAATTCCCTTTAGTGATGAGCCAGACTCATGTTCATCATTTAAAAAGAAAGAAAAACAACCTTAATGAAGACATTTGCCTTAGAAACTGCCACAATCAAAGACAGACCTTTCCAGATGTAATTAAATTTTTTCCAAGATAATTTATCTTATTAAAATATGGTAATTTCCCATGGTTTCAGGTTATCTGAAACCTTCCTAAGATTGAAAGCTATGGTTAATTTCTTGCTATAAGCAGTGTAATTGAACCTAAGGGAGTCAGGGAACATTTAATATTCACACAAGCACATAAAAGCTAAAACTGTTTATTTATATCCAAGGTACTTAGAGGAATCTGGTTGTGCCCCAGGAATCTACATATTTTGGTATTGGAGTGCAAAGGACAGCCCAGAAAGAATTAACTAACAGTCCTGGCAAAAAAGGATCCCCTGGTAGCATGTATGGCTGGTAAGGACTTCAGAAGAATGTCCTTACAGAGATGTAATTTTTGAGGACACCGGTAAAATCAGTGATTCAAAATTCAGTGTGATTTGAGGCTTAATGAAGCACTTTGTTATTCTCTGAAATAAAAATGAAAAAACAGAGACGGGTTCTTCAGGCTTAATTACCACATCTGTTATTAGGCACTTTACAGTGATTGACTGGAGTGTATGTCGGACACGGTGCCAAAAAGCCTCCCATAAAAGCAGCTTCCAGCTCCCTGCCTGAATGGCATCGGTCTCTGTTACAACCAGGATTTCCATGGCAAACAAGCAACGCCTGGTGCCCACAAGGCTCTGTGCCAGCTGAAGGCACTTTTTCCTGGGGGTGCCAGTTAAGATGGAAGCAGGGCCCGGGCTGCCTGCTTCTACCCCTCCCTGGCTTCTGACTTTTGTCCCTCCCCATCTTCCCTCCCTCCTCCAGGCTCGACCACACTTCCCCAGAGCCCAGGATAGAGAGGCTCAGTGTGAGAGGAAGGAGCAAGGCAAGACGAGGAGGAGTGGAACTACGGTTTTGTCAGGATGCCTATCTGTGGGCATTAAAATTAGGAGTTATGATGAGATGCTGCAGGTTCAAAGCATTTCCTAGCTCCTGAGGTAATCAAGACTTTAAAAAGTACGTGCAACAGTGAGCTGGCTTCTCTGGACACCTAATCCCTTGGATGCCTCGGGCCCTATGAACAAAGATGATTCTTTTTAAAGATGAACAATCAAATGAGATTTCAGAAATTTAATGTTGCACTCTGTAACATGCATATTAGAGAAACTATCATAAGACCATCTTTCCTCATCCTCAGTAAAACTGTTCCATTGATTCCTTCAAGTCTGTTATGTAGGCAAGTGGGGGATCTACTAATTAAACTGCAGCTCATTTGAAAGGGCTGCCTTTATAAAGTGTGCCATCATTCAATTTTATATTGTATTTATTTATTTATTTTTCTGTTTTTAGAGACAGGATGTCACTATGTTGCCCAGGTTGGCCTTGAACTCCTGGGCTCTGGTGATCCTCCTGCCTCCAGAGTAGCTGGGACTACAGGTCCACACCACCACACCCAGCCAAATTTTTAAAACTGCAGTCAGACACCCACAGCTCTCTATATCCATAAGTCAAGTTACCATTCAGGCAGAAGCACAGGGACAGTTATTGGGACACAAAACTACTCTCGTACTGGAAGTACAAGCATAAAAGCCCACAGTAACAACATCACATCGAAACATGTGCTGAGCAGGGAAATACTCAAATATTCACCTAACTCAACCCTGGATGCTTAAAGTAAACAGCAGCCCTATGGCTCAGAAGTTCACAGCTGTGACATAAGTCATGAGAAAAGATTAAACCATAACACCATTTAAATACATTCTTCTGGAACCATCAAGTGTAAAGTAGAATATCCTTGAGGCAGACTCTGTATTTAATTTGCTTTTCAAGACGAGATTGTATAAATTTATGATGTACTTCCCAGTTGCTTTTTTATACCAAGAAATATCTATAGTGTTTTGGATGTGTGACTACTCTTAATGGTGACTTTGTGCACAGAATATAATCCAGAAATAATAGTGAGTAAAGTATGAGAAATTGGCAAGCAGGAAAGGATTTTCTATTAGAAGGGTTTTACCAACACTAAATAAACATAAAAGGAATATATTGTGTTTTCTAAAAAGGAATGAACATTTATAAAGTCATTGTCTATGGTATACTTAGAGAAGTTTCAGTTATGGAATATTTGTCCTTCGGAGGGTACTGAGGGTCAGTTCCCTAGAGGTTTACCCTGAGGACCTGCCCACTTTTCAATAATCTTTCTAGCCTAAGGAACAAAAGGGGGACTTTAGGAAGTAGATTTCAGCCTTCTCAGACAAATGGGAGTCCAGATCGGTGTCATATACTCCTTGCAAGTCATGATTGTTAAAGGGCCCTCTCATATTGCCCAGACTTTCTAAAATCTGCCCTTTCTCTCCTTGGCCCCTATAATATAAAAGATTGAGGCTATTTTCAAACTAAGTCTTTCCCTCACTCTCTCTTTTCTCTTTATCCATAAATGAGTCTTTGTGATCCCCTTGAGAAGAGAGGAGGAGGATGTCAGGGCATGGCGAAAGTGAAATCAACCAATTCTGAAATAAAATAAAGGCCCCTCTCCAAATAAGTAAAAAGAGCCATCTCAAAGCAAAATCCCTTCAAAGATAAATTTCTACTAGTAATGGTTTTTGTGGCATTACAAATAAAGGAGCTATACTTTAAAAATATCTAAAAGCAATTTGGCAATGATTTCTTGGCTATGATACCAAAAGCACAGGCAATAAAAGAAAAAACAGATAAACTGGACTTCATCAAAATCTAAAACTTTTGTGCATCAAAGGACACTATCAACAGAGTGAAAAGGCAACTTACAGAATGGGAGAAAATGTCTCTAAATCATATACATATGATAAAGGATCAATATCCAGAATATAAAAAGAACTCCTACAACTCAACAACAACAAAACAAGCAACCCAATTAAAAAGTGGGCAAAAAACTTAAATAGGCATTTTTGACAAAGAAGATATATTAGTGGCCAATATGCACATGAGAAGATGCTCAACATCAGTACTCATGGAGGAAATGCAAATCAAAACCACGATGAGATACCACTTCACATCAGTTAGGATGGCTATTCTGTCCCCTCCACACACACACACAAAAGAAAACAGAGAATAACAAGTGTTGACAAGGATGTGGAGAAATTGGAACTTTTGTGCATTGTTGATGGGAATGTAAAATGGAGCAGCCACTGTGGAAAACAGTGGCGGTTCCTCAGAAAACACTGAATTACCATATTATGCAGCAATTCCATTTTGGGGTATCTACCCAAAACGAATTGAAAGTAGGGACTTGAACATATATTTGTACACCAATGTTCATAGCAGCATTATTCACAATACTCAGAAGGTGGAAACAACACAAATGTCCATTACTGAATGAGGAAACAACTGAAATGTGTTATATACACACAAGGGAATATTATTCAGCCTTCAAAAAGACAGAAACTCTGGCGCATGCTATAACATGCATGAACCTTGAGGATATTACACTGAGTAAAATAAGCCAGTCAGAAAAGAACAAATACTATAGGATTCCACTTACATGAAGTACCCAAAGTAGTCAAACTTATAACAACAGAAGATAGAATGGTGGTTGCCAAGGGCTAAGGTAAGAGGGAAATGGGGAGTTGCTATTTAATGGGTACAGAGCTTCAATTCGGAATAATGAAAAAGTTCTGGAGATGCGTGGTGGTCACAGTTGGACAACAATGGGAATGTACTTAAAATGCCACAGGACCGTACACTTTAAAATAGTAAATTTTATGGTATGTGTATTTTACCACAATAAAAGAAATACCTAAAAGCAAGCCAGTTCTAAGAAGTAAGTAATAGATGTCTGCCCAAAAGTAGGGAGGGACTCCTCGTTCACTTCTTTTCACTGTCTGCATGATTAAGTCAGACGTTCACGAATTCTTCCATGAATCACATAGATCACACACAGACTGGTAATCCAGTTGCTAGAACTTGCGAGTGGAGGCAAGGAAAACATACAACAGTGTGATCCTGTGTCGGCCTGGTCTCATCACTCCCTCCTCCTGGGGCCAGTCTCTCAGGATTTCACCTCTCCGCCCTCCCAGACAGCTCTAAAACAGATGGCAACCCCTCCAGAACCCAGACACAGTAACCAAAACAGAGCAACCTAACTCTCTCTTAAGCAGACGGAAACCAAAAGGGTGTCAAACATTTTGAAGCCACTGTGCAATGTCAGAATTCCACCTCTGGACTACTGCCTGCCTGAATTCAAACTTTGAGTTGATTGTTGAACTTGGAATGTCTTAGGGATCTGGACCTGTTTGTGCGCCTGACTTTCTCAGAAAAGTTCTAAGGAATTTGAGATTTTAAAGGAGATTGTCTTCCTCAATTTCAATTCTTATTTCCCCAATTTGGATTTTCTGGGTCATAACAAAGTAGTTTTGCTTTTAGATTTCATTTTTTTCCCCTCTCTCTCCCGTAATTGCTAATGAATTTAAGATTACGCAAAACAATGCTTTCTGAGTATAGAATGCAGATCTCAAACCCTTCTGGCAGGTACTCCCACAGACCAGTTGTTACCAATTGTATCTATAGGGAGAAAAGAGCTTAAAAGATCAAGTCATGCTGCACTTTCCAACAAAGCAGGCCACAGCTGTACAACGGATTGTGAGCAACTGCTCCGTGAGGAGACAGCAAGACCTCTGTTTTCCTGCAGGGTCCGCTCAGGTCACCGCATGTGGCATGGATTAGAGAGTTCAGGGGCTCTATTACCCCGAGGGGCAGGACCGGGGTTTACACACCACACTCCTGGACCAACATTCTGTGCCATCAAGTCTCTTGGGGAATAGAAGCAGATATTAGACCTTACAAAATTTTCTAAAGCTAACAATTTTTTTTTTAATTCGTGTATGAGTTAAAAAAAAGAGAGAACACACAATTCATTTTTATACATTTTCCCAAAGATCTGTCATGGTGGAGTGGAAGAAAATGTATCCATCGTGGATAGAAGAAGGTTTGGATTTGGTCAGAAGTTAGCTCAATTTTGAGACTTAGCTAAAGTAATACTTTAACAAACATGTCTGTGGAGTTCTTTAGGCTGTGCCTTCACCATGAGCCAACACAGAGGAAGACCCCCCAGGAAAACAGCAGCCCCAAAACTCACACTCAACTTCTCCAGAGCCTAGAAGGGAGCAGACAGAGCAAGCTCTTTCAGTCACACAGTTGCACATCTTCCATTTGGTGTCCAGCCCTGGGTCCAGGCTGGACGTGGCCCAGGTGAAGCTGGGGCTCTGCTCTAGGTGCTGCTGGGGTGAGCCTTGTCTACCCCACTCCCACTGCCTACAGCCCAGACACGGCCCCAGGGGCTCCCTGGTCGAGTTCCCGGGTTGGGAAGGGCCTTTTTGATCTCTTCATCTTATAAATAAAGAAACAGAAGAGTTTTCTTAGGTTCTAAGATCAAACTGTGTGGCAGAGTTAGGACTCAAGGCAACATCTCTAGGCTCCAGGGCCAGTACTTTTTCGACTATCTGGGTTATCTAGTAGAGCTCTAGTGGAAAAGTATGCTCCCCTCTGCTCTGGAAGAATTTTTTTGTTTCATCAAGTCCATGCCAAAGCAAAACAAAACAAACATTTTAATGGATTAGTGATGTTGGCCCTGAGATCTGCCTCACTGTTGATGATTTTCATTTGCACCAGGATTAGAAAATGGAAAAAGTTACCTCAAATTGAGGCAATTCTAAGTGAGCAACTAGGCCCATGAGTAATGCTGGAATTCCAAACTCAGGTGATTCCACCATTCCCCACAACTCAGCATAAAGTACATTTAAGATAAAACTTGAACTGAGTCAGTGAAGTGAAACTTCCTAAAAGTGAATCTTTTAAGTAGCTCTCCTTCCCTGGACTTCTTTCCCCTAACCATTGGGGAAAGAAGGAGGTTTCCCATTGGGCCTTCAACAAGGACTATGTGGCCTGGTGCTAACCACCCACAAGCATCTTTGCTTTCCCCAGCTGCTCAGCTGCCAACAGTGCTGGGCCAAAGTGAATGGATGGTACAGCCAACACCAGGGCTTCTTGGGTACAGCAGCTGGAGCCAAGCAGTGAGGCTGGGTCACCTCCTCATTTCTGTGAGAGTGCACCACGGAAGAAGCCACACGGTGGTTCCCAGAATACACTAAAAGGGTTTTGCTCTACCTGGGGTTTTATTTCTGCTAGATCCAACTCCTAGACAGAGACTGGGAAGCTGCTTGTGTTTTTAAAAAAAACTCAAGTGACGAAACACCTGGCTTACACAATCCTTTCTTCACTCCCTAATACTCTGTTCTGAAAATCTGCTTGTCAGGACTTGGTTGCCAACCTTCTCAGCAGTGACATATTTACCATCAAAGGAAACAGAGGGGGCACGGTCAGCCACTAACCCATAAAAGCACTGTGGTCTCCCGTATGTGCCAGTGAATGAATCCACACGCCATCAGGCCCTAATTACATGGCCTCATTTTTGCAAACAGCACAACCTGGCCAAGAAACGAAAAATGCTCTTCCAAATTCTCCAGCTAGGCAGGACACTCCTTTGGTTAAGCTATAAAAAAATCCTTCTTAGATGGAGAGAGGTAATGTCTCTACCTGCCACACCTGAATTCTGGAAGAATCCAGAAAGATCAGAGTCCCGTCCTTTAGGAAGAGGGCTACACATAAGCACATGCTTGAAATTCTAAAAGCTAATTTAGATGATCACTTTCCAAAGATCTTTGGATTTCATGACAATACAATATCCTTAGCCAAAGATGGTTGTGCAGGGAGGTGACAACTGGGCCTAGAGGGTTAGCTTATGGGATGATCATGACCATAAAAATCAAACTCTACAGCAGTGAGGCCATCTGAACATCCCCCAGTGGCTGCACAAACAAAACTACAAAGCATCATTTACATGCTGCCTCAGAAGAAAGGCAGGGGAATTTTTTTCCGGCCTTAGCTTGGCAGAGCTCCACATCACAAGCTTTTTTGTTTGTGTTTGCTTTGTTGTTTTTTTTAATGGCGGAAGAAAAGTGCCTTTGCTTCAGGTTGGTCTTCACCAAAATAAAAGTAGACCATCGGGCTCCTATACCAAGGAACTCTCTGCATCTGAATCCTTGGCGGGGCTCAGGCAGTCCTCACCTTTCTGGAAGGATAATCTCTTCTCCTGGGTGCAAGGAACCACCTGTCCTCTTCCGGCCCAGGTGAAATGCTTCCTTACTAGCTGGCCTCCCCTGCTTACCCTCCCCTCACTCTCACCACGTCCAATCTAACTGCAGCCTATGAAAGCACAGCTACCAGGACAATTGTTCAAAAACTAAAAGTTCAAAGTATAAATTGTCCAGGTTCTTCCCTTACCTCATATCCTCTGCAAAATGGTTCTCACTAGCTTTTGACTATTTCACTGCTCATTAGCACCTCTACTAAAGGAAGCACGGAGTCTTGGGGAAGTTTTAATCAAGCAATGGTGTAATCTTTTTGGCCTCACTGGTATATGGTAGGAGATAAAGTCAAGATTATCTATTTCAATGAGTATTAGAGTTATAAGTTAGGTTCAGTTTTTCATGTTATTCTTATGTCACCACAATTCTGAATAATCTTGAAATTAGTCAGGTCCACAAATATTTTTTTAAAAATATCTCGGTCTATATGTCTGGTCGGCTTATACTGCCATAACAAAATACCACAGACTGGGTGGCTTAAACAACAAGAAATGTATTTCTTACAGTTCTGGAGGCAGGAAGTCCAAGATCAAGGTCCCACTGATTCCATTTCTGGTGAGGGCTTTCTTCCTAGCTTGCAGAGAGTGGCCTTCTCACTGTGTCATCACATGGCAGAGAGAGCGAGCACTCTGGTGTCTCTTCCTCTTCTTATAGGGGCACCAGCCCTATCAGATTAGGGCCCCACCCTATGACCTCATTTTACCTTAATTACCTCCTAAAAGCTCTATCTCCAAATACAGTCACATTGGAGGTTGGTGTGCTTCAACATATGGATTGGGGGGGGTGGAATTGGGGGAGACAATTTAGTCCATAGCACTATGCTTGACCATTTGTGGACGGAAAAGAAAATAAGACAGACCCCATGTTTACAAGGAGCTTACATTCTATAATCAATTTATGCTAGAGATTGAAGGGCCCTCAAAGTTTATGCAGTCTCTTCCTACAAGCTCCAAGGCTTCCTTCTTAATATACTCTAAGAACATACCTCTTGATGATGTAGTTGACTATATCACCCCTTCATGGAAAGGGACACAGAGGCACAGAGAGGTGAGGTGACCTGTGGCACTTATGATGAGGTAACAAAAAAAATTTAAGTTAAAACTGTGGCTGTCTCCAGAGGCAGACCAGATATGCCAAGGTCTGGGGCATCAACCACTTTCCTTATGACCAGACTCCTAATACTGAAAGGGCAGTACCTCTCAGGCCAATATGTTTCAAAAGACTTCTTGATTCAGGGTGTAGAAAGAGCATTATCTGGAAGCTTCGGCCCAAACCAAGATCAGGACAGTGGTTTGTCAGAGAGAGGAATTTTGCTGCTTGCTTAAATTAAGAAGGAAGAGTTTGTATGTTAATTAAGTCAATAAGTTCAATATCCAAAATAGTATGGCATATTAAAGAGAGCTTAGACCTGAGATACAACACACCAGGATTCTGGAATAAACTCACTGAGTTAAAAACAGAAGTGACCTAGACAAATCTTTGGGTAGAAATTAGTAAGTCAGATACAAACAAACAAATAAATAAAACCTACTGAGCATTTGCTATATGCCGGGTACTGTCCTAAGCCCTTTTCATTTATTATCCCAATTAAACCTTTTAACAACTCTATGAAAGAGCTGCCATAATTATCCTCACTTAACTGATGAAGAAACTGAAATATAGAGTTAGCTGGCTCAAGGGCATACATCCAATAAACAGCGTTGTGAGCCAGGATTCAAATCTAGGAAATGTGGTTCTAGACCTCATACCCCATTATATTATAACACATCCATGCCTTAACTTTTCAACTATACTTGTCCAATGGACATGGCAGTCAATGCTTGAAATACATGCTTAGAATGCAAATCCAAGAGGGCTAGGAACTTGTTTATCTTAGGCATTGCCCTATCTCTAGCATAGACGATAGTATGCAACATAATAAGTGCTCAGTAAATATCTATTGCATAAATAAATAATGGATTGTGTTAGATTTAGTGAAATTACTACATCTCCTTATTGTCTTCTCCCCATTTTTATTTCATCTTCTACTCCTGTCATCAATGATAAACTTGCTACCTACTGCCTGATGAATTTAAGCACTGGCAGACAGTTTTTAAGGACTTCCCTACTTGGCTCCAACCTACCCTTCCAGCCTTATTTCTTGATATTCCATTATACAAACACTTCACTCTGGCCATCACCTATTTCCTCACACTTTCCTTTCCCATAAACAGACTGGCAATGTGTGAAGGCTGTATCTTGTCATTTTTACTATTCTCCCCAACATGCAAGAAAGGCTTGCGTCATAGTAGACATGTAATCATCAGAGATCAACTGATCTTTGCAGATACATCTCACCTGAAAGCAAACATCTGATTTTTTAAAAGTAAAGGTAAAAAAATTTTTAATTGAGGTAAAAAATCACATAACCTAAAATTCACCATTTCAACCATGTTGTGCAATCATCACCACTATCTAGTTTCTCAACATTTCCACCACCCCAAAAGGAGACCCCATACCCCTCAAACCATCACTCCCCATTTTCCATTCCCACAGCCCCTGGCAACCACTAATCTACTTTCTGTCTCTATGGATTTGCCTCTTCTAGATATTTTACATAAATAAAATCATACAATATGTGGTCTTTTGTGTCTAGCTTCTTTCACTTAGCATAATGTTTTTAAGGTTCATCCATGTTGTAGCATGCATCAGTACTTCATTCCTTTTTATGGCTGAATAATATTCCATTGTGCAAATATATCACATTTTGGATTTTGTTTGAACATCTGTTTTCAATTCTGCTGACATCTTACTAAGAAAAAACAAACTGATTCACTAGAGGCCTCCTCTTAATTTTCTAGTTAAGATAAATAAATTTTCTTTTAGTAAAATACTATCCTCATTAAAAAACATTTATGCTCATGAGTAAATTTAACTGTTTTTGTATTCCGGAATATTTTAAATTCCTGATAGTTTATGTTTTGTGACAGAGACTACACTTTCTAACATCTGTGCTTGATTAATAAGATCTTATTTAAGCATTTGAATGATTCTTTCCTAAGAAGCATAAGCAGACCTGATTCCTAATTATGTTCATTATTCTTCCCTATTTTAACATTATTTGGTGTTAAATAATGGTAACTAATATTTATTGAGAGTTTACTATGTGCCTACCACTACGTTAAATACAACATTCTTTGAAGTACATACTATTATCATTTTTGGGGTACTGAAAAGAGGCTTAGAGAATTTAAGTGGTCTGCCCAAAGTCACCAAGCTTTCAGGGGTGGGGATGGGATCCCAGCCCAGGTTGTCACATTTCATACAGTAAATGACAAGGTCAAGAGTAGACCTAGGCTGTCAAAATCTTCTCTCATAACTCACAACTTTAACCACGTTTGTTTGTGTAAATCAACATTTAACCTCTAAGTCCAATGCCCAAAAAGAAGCATATAAAATGGATACTCAGACCTCTCGCAAATGTGCTATATACCTATTTCAAAGACAAGGGCCCCAAACTCTCCTTTGGAAAAAAATTTAGAAATTGCTCTTATTTTCTCCATATTATAAAAGTAAGCTGGAATGTTCTACAGGTACAATGACACATACTGGTATAATCTATGCACCTCCACACTGATGAATGACAGGGTCCTCTAGAGAGAAAAAGGCCCACAGGATGCCCTGGTGCCAGAAGCATCGTTTTGCAGGTATTGCTCCTGGAACACACTGTGGAGCTCAGGAAGTGATGGCTGAAATACACGAGAGAGATGAGCCAGAGACCCAACACCTCATATCACCTTATCCCAATTAGAAAAATGGGAGGAAAAAAAGTATTCCCATACTAGACTTTAAGAGAGACGTCACCTAAAGATTCAGAAAAGCATCCACGATCCCTAGAGCCTTTTTCTGATTTTTCCTGACAGATTACAATGAACGGGAAGAGGGTGCAGAGTGGGAACAAGAAGACTTTTGCTATTTGGCCCAATGGGAGGGTGCTCTTGTTCTAGATTCTGAAGCGTGGAGCTCTGCTAACACTATTGATCTCTTAGGCGCTGGATTTGCTGCCTAGAAGAGTAAAACAATTGCCTTTGATGGTGCTGGTCCATTGCTTTCTGACACACAGCTCTTATGGCTATGGAAGTAAGGGTGAATTAATGGATACTTAGAGCTCAGGGCCCTCCCAGCCACACCAGGATTCAAATTATGTGAGTTTACAGTTTCCCATCACTGCTAGAGTCTTAATTCTACATTAAACAGGGAGCTTTAACTTTTGAACTTATTACTGAAGTGTAAAATACATATAAAAAAAGGTACAAATCAAAATTGAACAGCTTAATCAATTTCCACAAACTGAACACACTCATACAACCAGCACCCAGATTAAACATAACAATATTGGCATCCTAGAAGCCCTCCATGGGCAGGGCTTTAATCCTGACACAAAACCAAGTCCCATCAAGCATCCTGTGCCTAAAAAAACATTTAGTATTAAATATACTACCTGGGACACAAACAACAACAGCAATAAAAGGCAACATATAACTTTCCCATTTTTCCACAGGATGCTGCACCTACGTAGAACTTCAAATACAGCGCGGTACTTGTCCCTCCAAGCGTTGACGGGGAGCCTCCCTAAATCACACAAGTGGAGCCAAATGAACAGGCCTAATGGCAAAGAATTGAAAATTAATGAAGTAATCAGGAGAGTGTTTAACACAGTCCTTTTGCCACCCGCGAAGTCTCCTCTTCCCCTTCTCCACTTCAAAGGCATCTATATCATTGACAAAACCAAATATCCATTTAGTCAAGTATAAACAAACTGTGAGGGGAGGGGGGAGTGGAAACATAATGAAGAAAATAAAGCCACTTGCCTCTCTGCAATCCACTTGCTTCTCCTTCTTTAATGGATTTACAACGATAATCTATAATCAAGGTGTAATGACAGACTTAATTATGAGGAGCTCTTAAGTGACCTCAAGCAAATCATATATTGCCCTCTCCTGGATACAAACCTCCTCAGGCCAAATACTCCTAGTCAGGAAACCTCTTATCTCAGAGACAAAAGGATTCCTACTGGCCCCTGTCTGAACACTTGTGTAGATGGGCTCTCCAGAACACATTACATCCAGAAAAGGCTTTCCCCATTCTGCCTCACTCAACTCTGCATTCTGTGCCTAACTTTAAAAAGAAAAGAAAAGAAAAGCCACCTACAAATATCCACAGGGACTAGGAACTAGTCTCCCTTTGAAAGAAACCCAGAGGCAAAGGCTGAATGAATGACATACTTTTTCATAAAGGGAGTAATCAGGCTAAAAGAACAATCCTGTGCAAAAAGTCTGCGACCTTTGCAAAGGCTGTGACCTTGAATTTGAATCTTCTTCTGACACAAAGAATGTAGCCAATTGTTAAACTCAGGATTAGATCTTTACAGGAAGTTTGCAACCCTTTCCCTCCAGGGCTGGAATCCAGTTTGGAAGTTGGGGGTGAAAGGGGCTATGTAAATGGCATCTGGAGAGTCCCCCAACCTCCTAACTGTCCAAACACATCAATAACTTTCTAATGCATTTAACTGTATTTCAAAATCAAAAAACTCTCAGCTTCAAAACAGCTATCTGAATCTAGATTTCAAAGGGAATTATTAATATATCGTATATATGGTGACCGTTCTCCAGAACACACAATCATTCTCTGAGGTCATAGGCCTTGATTTAGGCGGGCTCTTGGATCACATACCTGTCTTTGATGAGCCTCGGGAAGAAAGGCTGAGAAGTATGCCTTTGTCTATCATGGACTGAAGGAGATTTTTTTTTATTTTCAAAATCAGTAATAAAACCCTGCCATCAGACAAGTCGGTGGGGAGTAGTAGAAAACAATCCTTCCTTAGCCAAAGATCCACCGGCATTCTAACAGACTGGGTTCCCCTAACGCCACGTCTGCTGCTCCCAAACCAGCAGATTAATGATGCTTCTGCAGAATTACTTTTTTCCTTCTCAAATCCTACCTCTGACACATTGCTGCAAGTAATTTAACTGTGGAAGGCCTTGACCTCCTTTCTTTGTCTCTCTGATTCAAGTATGTCTGTTTCCTTGGGGCTACCAAGCTCAGTTGGACAGAGCATCAGCCAACACCCGAACAATGGGCCCCTTTCTCTGGCTGTCACATGAACAGCGTTGTGTTACAGCCATTGTCCCTTCAAGTAGAGAGAAGAGGCACGGGTTCTCACAGACCAGCTACTCTCTGTGACCCCCTCTGGCCAATTCACTACAATTTAAAAACAACCAAAAAAGGGCATGCCTTTGGAATGGGGCACTATAACCCTAACAAGGATTATCGTGCATTCATGAACCACCTGCATCAGCATATCTTGTTAAAAATACACATCCCTGGGCCCCACTACACACATACTGAATCAAAATCCAGAGAGGAGCCAGTATCTGCAGGTGATTCTCATGCCTCTAACGTTTGAGAACACAGGCTAAACATGCCTCAAGTATTTCTAACCTCACTAATGGCTTGAGTTTGCACATCTGTTTAAGGACCAACCAGAGGTAGGGAGGATACTGAAAGGGTAAATACTTTATACCGTGGTTATTAAATCTTAGTGTGAGAGCAAAAAGCACTTAGATGAAGACAAGTGAGGAAGATGAGGGCACCAAGGAAATGTGGGAAAGGAGCCAGGGACATTTAAAAAATACTAATAGCCCCTCAGAAGATAACAGGAATTGGGGGTGGGCCATCAGGGAGCCAGAGAAGGGGAGTGCAGGGCGAGCAGTATAGTGCTGAAGCCCCCTGGCAGAGGCGGAGCCTTCAGGAAAGGGTGGACGGCGAGAACGTGCCAGTGGTAGGATGAACTCTTAAAAAACAAGCATGTTTAATATTTAGTTTTAAGTTGTAAGGTATGAACTCTCTCCACAGTCCCAAACCTTAAAAACCAGCTACTCAAGCCACATGATTGGTGGCATTTTATGAAGTGAAGGATCTTCATGGCTGTGTGGGTGACTTTATGCGAAAAGAGACAGTACAGTAGTGTGGCAAGACAATCCTTAAACTTCTTAAGGGAAAATATGAATTCAGATCCAGATGACACTAGAAGAAATCTAAGCCCCATCGCCATCCCTGCCCTCGACAGTCTCCGTAGTGGTTGAAAGAAACAACAGGTTTCTCGTTTTACACCTTCTCATGGAATGGGGTAGGGGTGGCTCTAGCTAATTTATACTTGAATCTCAATGGGGTGCCCCAAACCACATCTGGTTTATGTAATAAATTAATAGCAGTGTAGTGTGAAGGCTTCCTTTAATGCACACATAGTGCTAAGGGGTACAGGCAGAATCTAGTTCTAAAGCCCCCTAATTGGCTACCATAAAATGATTCTCAAATGTTAACTCGCCACTCTTGTGGAATGGTTTAGTCGCTATTCCTTGATGGTGTCTTGCAAGTTCCTGCTGCCACGTGTTTGCTGAACCCATTCTCCCCACCTAAGATGCCCGTCCATTCAAATCTCTCCTTCAAGGTGCTACACTGCCAGGATCTCTCTCTCCAGAGGGAGCTCTCTGGGCAGCTCTCAGAGCTGCACACTGGATCCCTGCTACACCCAGCCTTACCTGGTCACTTGTATTTTTTTTTCTATCTATTAATCGATTTTTTCGAAGGCAAGAACTTCTTGGTAATTACGCATAGTACTTATCCCCAAGCCCTAGATACCTAATAAAAAATAAAATTCAAACCAATTGCTTTCTTAAAGAACCAAGTCACATCTTAAGTAAAATCTCCTTCTCAAGATGTCAATGGGGCCTGGGTCTTTAAAATCTTTTGTTTTGATTGTAGAATTAGTCTTCCAAGCCCCAAACACAGATTTCATAGTTTTAGTACTTTCTGTGAGGAACAAGTTAAATTTGTGTGTTTTGGTGTTCAATTTGCCATCAAAAATTTTTTTTTTCACCTTGGTGAAATTTTATTACTTTAAATATGAAAGGAAGAATCCTGAAAAGATTCAGGAAAAAAATGAAAAAGTTTACCTACGAAGACATGAAAATCAGATTGTCATCTGATTTATCATTGGAAAAGCATTAGAAGTTAATTGAGCAATATCTTTTTTTTTAATTTCAGAATATTATGGGGGTACAACACTTTGGTTATATATATTGCCTATGCACTGCCCAAGTCAGAGCTACAATTGTGGACATCCCCCAAACTGTGTGCCCTGCACCCATTAGGTGACAGTTTTCCCATCCCCTCCAACTCCCTCCCATCTGCCCGACCCCCTGATGAATATTATTTCCATGTGTAACGTAAGTATAGATCAGTTAGTACCAATTTGATGGTGAGTACCAGTGGTGCATGTTTTTCCATTCTTGTGATACTTTGCTTCAAAGAATGGGCTCTAGCTCCATCCAGGATAATACCAGGTATGTTAATTCACCGTTGTTTTTTATTGCTGAGTAATATTCCATTGTATACATATACCACATTTTATTAATCTACTCGTGTATTGATGGGCACCTGGGTTGTTTCCACATCTTTGCAATTGTGAATTGTGCTGCTATAAACATTCATGTGCAGATGTCTTTATTATAAAATGTCTTTTTTTCCTTTGGGTAAATACCCAGTAGTGCGATCGCTGGATCAAATGGTAGTTCTACTTTTAGTTCTTTGAGGTATCTCCATATTACTTTCCATAAAGGTTGTATTAATTTGCAGTCCCACCAGCAGTGTATGAGTGTTCCTATCTGTCTACATCCCCACCAACACTTGTTGTTTTGGGACTTTTTGATATGAGCCAATCTCACTGGAGTTAACTTTTATAGACACTGACCTAGGCAAAGAATTTATGAAGAAGACCCCCAAAGCAATCACAGCAGCAACAAAAATAAATAAATGGGACCTGATCAAATTAAAATGCTTCTGCACAGCCAAGGAAACTACCACTAGAGCGAGCAGACAACCTACAGAATGGGAGAAAATATTTGCATGCTACACATCTGATAAAGGGCTGATAACCAGAATCTATACAGAACTTAGGAAAATCAACAAGAAGAAAATCAAACAACCCCATTAAAAAGTGGGCAAAGAACATGGACAGAACTTTCTAAAAGAAGACAGAATAATGGTCAGCAAACATATAAAAAATTGCTCAACCTCTCTAATCATCAGGGAAATGCAAATCAAAACCACAATGAGATATCAAAAATTATTTTTTTAAAAAGACAAAATTCTTTACCAGAAAGTATTCCAAAGGCCCTTCATGGGAACCACCAGCTGTGGCTATATTTAGAACTAGCCAAATCTGCACACCTCATCTGGGTCAGACAAGATGTTAATGACAGGCACTTAGATATCCTCTAGGATGGGGCCTCTTTGCTCCCAAAGATAAGATGTTTTTAACAGATGCTAATATCCTGCACATGTACCTATCAAGATGAGGCTTTCCATGCTGAAATATTGGTTTTTTTCTTAGAAGCTGGGAGGGGCCCAATTTATTACCCTCTGAGCAGGAAATTGAGGTGATTAAAATGCTTTACATAGTTTCTTTATCTAGGAGTATAATTCACCAAAAATGAAATGAGAGGAAACTGCTAGAAATAGACAGCGATAATAACAGGATATATTATCACATTCACACTTTCCAGGCTGGTTAATGGCACACAGTGTGCCCTATCTAACAACATCCACACTGCGACCTGCAGTTTTACAAATAAAGTTCTATAAAATAAAATAACATTGGTTTGCATCTTCTTTTTTTCCTCATAATATGAGAAATCCTTTTACTAAGTGCTCCAGATTGATCCTCTGCCATAACTATGTTTTAAAAAAAAATGATCACAGCAAAAAATAATCTTGAAAGGTAAAGAAAAGAGAGGCAAGATAAATATAAAATCTTGGGAAATTCAGATAGAGAGAATGAATTAATGAATAAGTGACTGAATGAATAACTGAATAAAGAGATTAGGAGAACAGTTAAAAGACTTGTAAAAGTCTAGGCAGAAAATGATGCAGGCTCACACTAAGGTAGAAAAAGTTCATTTTGCAAATAGAATTGAAAAAGAAGACAAATCGGTAGAACCCAATGAATCTTACATTAATTCTCAAAACCAAGCTAATTTTTAAAACTAAATACTAGGTACACACCCTTGAGAAACAGAGTGTGGGCAGTCCTTAACACTGCTTTGTTTGAAGTCAAACAGTCTAGATGGTTGTACTATGTACACTGATGCTGCTACCTCCCTGCCCTATGTCATGGGGACTTTCATACATCAGCCAATGAATGGACATTTTTTGTTGTTTATTTTATGGTGGAGCTACCCATGATCCAACAGTTCAATTTTTGCAACATTACCATCTTTGTCATTACACTGGAAATTATTCATTCACTTATTCAAATGTTATTGTATATTGTCATTATTACAAAAAGTGAATGGAAAATGAGAAAATTAAAAACCTTATAGTAATTACGAGAAGTCTTTGTCTTCTAAACTTAATATAGGTAAGACAAAGATAGAAGTTATTAGACATGCCCAAAATGGCAAATCTTAAGTCTGAATCAGACATTTATTGAACTTGAACAGGTCAGCTGTTGTTTAAATGAGGAGGAAATAACCAAAATTGTGGAAAGTTTAAAGAACAAAAATTAAAGAAAGGAGTATACAAGGAGTGCTGTGTCTAAATAGCAAGGTATAATTAGAGATTTCATAATTTATTTGGTTTCTAGGGCCAGAATCCCTTATAACACGTAGGCTTTTGTACCATCTTTGGACCTATTTTCAGGAATCTGTCCTTTCAGCAAAGTAGAAAAGACAGTACTGAACCAGTCACTGTGTTTCTGACAAAATACAAAAACAGATGCACAAGTGTTCCATAAACTCAAAAACATAGGACAAAGTTGGTTATTTTTATTGGCATTGGCATTTCCATTCCAGTGCTCTGACACCGTCATTCCAAAACCAAACCAAAGCTGCCCTAAAGGATAAACTCAGCCCTTCGTCATGCTGCCATAATGTTGAACACATAACATTAATTCAGTGACATTTGGTGTTTCATAAGTTCTCTCAGGATATTCATAGACTTTGTAGACTATGTCTAGCAAAATTGGAAATTCTCTATCGGCTCCTCCACAACCCTCTATATGTACACAGTGACCATCCAAAACACTGTGTGCTAAGAAAATGTCAACTATCATTCATGCAGTTGCTCTTCTCCTACATTCTTTAGGCATTTATTATATAACTGCTGTGTGCCAGCCATTTGTATAAGGGCTTACAATAAGGAATGATGAACTCACCAATCTGTTGGGGATAAACATTCAGATAACAAACACGGCTGATACAATGTGATAAATGCTATATTAAAGCTATCCACAAAGTAGAATGGGAATGCTCATGAGATACACTAAGTTCATGAGAAAATTAAGAAAATCTTCACAGGGAAAGTCTTCAAAGGGATTCGAACTATATCTTCAAAAATGAATGGGTAGTAAGTAGTTGGTTAGACCAAAAGGAAGGGCAAAGACATTTCCAGCAGAGGGAACAGTATACACAGCTAGGTCATGGAGGAATGACAGGGCACAATGTATTCCTGAAACAGTAACACGGTCAAGATCAGTACGGGCTGGAGGGCTGGGTACAAGGAAGCAGAGAAACAACCCAAAGAAGACGCTGCAAAAGTGGTCTGACATATCATGTTAAGGAGGTGAGGCTTTATGCTAATAAGCCAGTGTTTCTCCAAATGCAATCTAATATAACCTCAACCAGATTCACTTGGATATCTGCTCAAAATGCAGATTTCTGGCCCTTATATCTGAGGTGAAGCTCTAGAATCTGTATTTTCAACAGGCACCTGGGTGACACTGATGTTCACCATCTGCAGACCTGCCAAAGATTTGCAAACCAGGGAATAACATGATCAGATCTGTATTTTAGAAATATGCTGTCAGATCAAGCAGACAATTATAAAGAAAGTAAATCCACTGCTGCTAAATGAGCACGTGACTTGGCTTTGCATTAGAATCACTGGGAGAACTTGTAGAACTACAGACACTTTTCACATCTCACCCAAGACTTACTGCATCTGAATCAAGACATAAGGGGCTAGGATTTATATCAGCTTGAATCATATGAAATTGCCATTTTTATTTAGGTCAAAAATGGTCAAATATCAGCAATATAACATTTTTAACAAGGTTCACCACCACCACCGCCCCACTTCCAGTATACACCAACATCTGAGAATAGTTGATGAAATACAAGCAGAGCTAACTGCTTTTCCTTTTTTTATTAATTATCAGTGTCATTACTTACTTTGATTAACATACAAAGATGGAAGTAGCATAATTTATGTACCTAAAACAAATGTTAAAAGAAAGAAAGGGGATTCAAAAACACCACCAATAAAGTAAGGCAGCAAATTTAAGGATTTTAGAGGCAGAAGGAACACTGGAGATTATTCAACTCTCACCCCACCTCCAAGCACAAGTTTATACACAAAGAAACCAATGCCTAAATGGAGAAGCAAGCTGCTTGAGGTCATACTGAATATTTTGTTCAATTCTTCAACTATGCATGCTCTTTATGTGCTCTTGTGTGCATTTTAATGAGTACCTAGAAAGTATCTGGGATTTAATTTACAGAGTGCTAGTGTCACATGAAGCCCTAACATGCTTGAAATGGAGGGGGGAGTGGGACATAAAGCAAATACTCACGCATGTCCATTTTTAGAATGAAGCCAAAGAACTTAATATAAAACTTAGAACAGTGTTTGAAATGTAATAGATACTTAATAAATACTTATTGAAAGAATAAGTGATCTCTTGAAAGCAGGTTAAAGGAAGTACATTAATGCAAAGGATTTCTAAGGAGGTATACAGGTTGTGAACTGAGTGTAGATTTCCCACCTCCTGACCTGTTCCAAGGACTCTTTGGTGCCCATCCAGGACTCACCCTCTTACAAGTCCCGAAATCCCAGCCCTGCCACATACACCTTTTTTCCCACTGAAAGTGCCCCAACAAAAAGCAACACAAAGATCATGCCTGAGCTAAGGTTTGACAATAGGTAGTACTGAAGCTCACAGATGAGCACAGCCTTCAAAGCCCATACAGATAGGAATGTAACTAACACTTACTGACAGCTAATAAAGGTTATATGAAGAGGCTACAATAGCAGTTAATACTAGCTATATAATAAAAATCATAGCTAATACGTACCTACTATATATCAGCCTTAGCACTTCACCTGCATTAACTCATTTAATGCTTTAACAACCCTCTGGCATAAGCACTATCATTATCATTTTGATTTTATAGATGTGGACAGAGAGGTTAACTAACTTGCCCAAAATTACTCAATTGGAGGTGGCAGAGTTTAGAGTGGAACCCAGGCTGCCTAGCCCCCAGAGGTTACGAACTGAACTCTTTGACCTCTCAGTGGCAAAATAAAAAGTACCCTGCAAGCTGACCTCTTGGAGCACTCATGTCAAAAAGATGACATATCTGGATAATATAATTTGGTCCTAGGCTTTTCATCCATAAGGAATGAAGCCTTTTTATTTGGGAAGATTATACACAAAGTGAGACCCAGGACATGAAGGAGTAAGGCAAGAAAACCCAAAAAGGAATGTCATTTTTCTCTGTCATGGAACAGCATGGTTATTACTGTGTAGGAACAGTAATAATGACTAATTTTGGCTAATAAAATCCCAAACTCTGACCTTCCCCTAAAGAATTTAGTTCCTCGTGTAAGGATATTTTCTAAAGAAGCAGCAAAGGTATCACCATATTTCATTTATTCAGTAATGTCATTTAAAAAAAAAAATACTTTCAAGGCCGGGCGCGGTGGCTCACGCCTGTAATCCTAGCTTTCTCTGGGAGGCCTAGGCGGGTGGATTGCTTGAGCTCAGGGGTTCGAGACCAGCCTGAACAAGAGCGAGACCTCGTCTCCAGGAAAAAAAAAAATCAGCGGGGTGTCCTGGCGCGCCTGTAGTCCCAGCTACTCCGGAGGCTAAGGCAAGAGGATCGCTTGAGCCCAGCAGTTGGAGGTTGCTGCAGTGAGCTGCAATGACGCCACTGCACGCTACCCAGGGCGACAGAGTGAGGACTCTGTCTCCACAAAAAACAATGCAACCAGACGACCCTCTTCACAAACCCCGCCCCTTAATACAAAAAAAATACTTTCAGGAAAAAAAAAATAAGGCCAAAATATTTCCCTAAACCAGGGGTAAAAATCCTAGATCAAAGGAATTTAAAAGAAAAAGATAAACACGAGATAAATCTTTCTTAAGTAATTACCGCGTGAAGAACCGTCCCTTCCAGCACTAAGGAGCCAAGCATTCTGACCAGGACCCTCTGGTCTAAGTGACCCAGCCTGTGACCCTGACACCCCTAAAGAACGCTGAGAACAAACGGGAGCACCCTGCAAGCCTAGTGAGTTATCTGCGCAATCCGAGCGTCAAGTACTGGAGAAAGAAAAGTTTACAAAACAAGCCAAGATCCCGAAGAAGTTAAGCTGATCCGGAAGAAAGGGCCCCCGCTGCAACTGTTTTTCAATCTCAGTCTGATTCTCCCCAAATCTCTATACAACCTGCTATGTCACCCGTCAGCATGGAACAAACACAGGCAAGGCAACACAAGGGCACAAGTTACGTAAAACAAAATGCGTAAAGAGGGTGTCTCCCCATCAGAAATAGTCTCCCACACAATCTCAAGTAACAAAGCCAAATGCAAACAACAATAACAATAAACCCTTAAGTACCTAAACAACCCAGACCCCACCTCGCCCCACCTCACGCTGCACCTCAGCATCCTGGCTAAGGAAAAAGTGGCCCCCGCCCGCGTCCGGCCGAAGTCCAGCGGCTGCCGGAGCTGAGTTTGCCCAGCTCTTACCCAGGTCCCGAGATCTTGAGATTCGCAGCGCAACCTTCTTACCCGGTCTTCACCCAAGGCCAGACAAGACACGAAATCTGCTCCAAACAGCGCAGTTAGCGTCCAAGTAGCGTCCCAGAAGAAAGCAATATTTGGGAGCCTTAGTTCAGGCGCAGGGGCGGAGACGCGGGAAAGGAGGCAGGTCTCAACGCGTTTCCAGACCCCCAGTTTTGCGCACCGGGAAAAGTACTCGCTGCAAACTTGAACAAGGTTTTCCCTGTCTGGTCCGAGATGCTGGAGGAGGAGGGGAGTAACCCGAGCCGGGCCGGGATGCGAGCAGTTGCCGCTGCTGCAGCTGCTGCGGGCCGGGGCAGTGGCCGCTGTGGGGGGGTGTCGCCTGGCGCCGCGGGCAGTCCCTAGTGCAACCCGCAGGATCCTCCCGGTCCGTCTCCTGCACCCGGCGCGCGTCGCCCCTGCCTGAGCGGCTTCCACCGCCCGGGGGTGACCCTGCCAATGGCCCGGTCACGAAGTTGGCGAACCTTGGGGTCACCGTGGGGGAGTGAACGAAAGGTTGGCAGAATGGGTGCCTGTCCGCGTCCGGACCCACGTTCAGTGCGAGCCCGTCGTCAGAGTCCCCAGAAGGTGTTCTATTTGGGGACGGGGGCCAGCGCCAGAACGACCAACTGGAGTGGACGGCGCGTCCTCAGTGGTGTCAGGGGAGGGAGCGCAAATGTGGAACCGAGAAAGGATGAGTGACTAAGCCGTGCCAGAGCGTGCGACGAAGCAGCAAAGTGCTTGGGAAGGTGGGACGGGAGGTGGAGGGGGAGGCAGCCTGTCTTACAAAAGCGGGGCGGAGAGAACTCCCTGGACCCGCTGGAAAATCCCCCGGGGCCCTCGGAGAGGCCTCGCTCGGTGATTTCTTGGGGAATGGCTCCCTCTGCCGACTCGCAGAGGAGGCCCCGGGAGACCCAATGACAATGGTAAGGCGACGAAAAGGCTTTTACCTACTTTGTGCGTTGGACAGGACGTGAGCTCAGAGCATCTGCTTCTCTGACTGTACACCTTCCTCTCCCAGCCTAAAGAACTGGCCCGCGCCTGGACGACCCCAAAAGATACAAACGTCTTTAATTGCTTCAAAGTCCTTTCTTATGTTCAGCTGAATTCTACCCCCCTGTTCTATTGCTTACACATTTTCTATTTCGTTTATTTCAGATCTTACCTTTACTATTTCTATATACATTGGACTTATTTTGCTCTCCTTTTTAAAAATTTCTTAAATTTTTGATCATTGATTTTTAGATTTCTTTTTTTCTTATATAAGCACTTAAAATTATAAATTCCTCTCTAAGAACTACTTTAACCATGCTCCACAAATTTTGGTAGCTTTTTCATATAGTTCAAAGTGTTTTTTCCTTAACCTATGGATTATATAGAACTGTGTTATTTAATTTTCAAATATTTGGGGATTGTTCAGATATATTTTTGTTAATGGTTTTTAATTTTACTTTATTGTAGTCAGAGGGCATACTCCATCTTGTTTCAATACTTTTAAATGTATTGAGACTTGCTTTATGGTGAAAATATGGTCTTTCTTGGTGAATGGTCTACGTGCACCTGAAAAGAATGTACAACTGGTGGTGGTGTTGAGTAGAGTGTTCTAAATATGTTAACGGGTCTCATTAGTCGACAATATTGTTCAAGTCTTCTATTTCCTTACCAATTCTACCTTTATTCTGAACACTATAACATTACTAATATAATCTCAGATTAAATGGGTTTCTTTAGCTGTTTGATAACTATACCATTCTGTTAACATAGAATTTATAATCTAGTAAAATTTCAGTTATTTTTCATGTATGCTATTAATCCTAACTTTTTAAAATATTATTTGTACTTTTAATTGGGACTTTCGTAGTAATTTTACAGGATTATTCATTTAGCTCTATGAATTGCATTTTTTATATGCAGCTCATGTTTAGAACTTGTTGGGATCTTGGTGGAGCTAATTCTTTTCCTAGTATATTAGCTAGCAAGCTTGAAATAATGATATCTGAAGTTTGATCAGCAAGCCACAATGCTCTTGGGAAAATAATTAGTAAACACGTGGAAGCAGGTAGAAGGCAAAGGCATATTCTAACAAAGACTTCCTGCTCTGTTTATATTTATTCACATCCTGTAGTATGGTCATTCAACCGCTTATAAATCCTACATCTCTATTACATCTAGCCTACTTTCTTCATCTGACCCACAAGGATTTCATGGATATTTTTTCATTTACCTTGTACATCCAGATGTATTCTCCTTCCTTCAGTTTACCTGTCTGATAGTATTTCCAATAAAAGAAACGAAGTCAGCCTAGCAGCTCTACCTCTTAGCAAACAAGATTGGCTTCTTATACCCGTGATTTCCTTTCTGTAGTGCTCTAAAATCAGGTTTTTAACACTTATGATTTAAATGCTTGCTTAGTTACAACAATAGACCAGAGTTCACAGAATTTACTTTCTTCCTATTTAAAAAAAAAAAATAGGAGAGGGGATTGCAGAATGTAAACTTATAAATATGGTAGAAGGTTAACATAATCAATTGCCTCACCCATGGTCTCATAGCTAGTAAGTGGCAGAGGCAGGACTGATCCCAGGTCTGACTTCAAAGCTTATTCTCTCTCCACCATTTCATCTGCCTCAGAACTACATTGAACTATTCTGGTCTTCTGATTGCCCTCCATGGTTCTTCAAATCCCACCGATATGCTGTGTTTAAACACTTTCCCTTCCCCATAGACATTGAAAATGTGCTTTGTAGAGTTCGACTTTTCTTAGAAAGAATCTTTGCTCAGGAACCTTACAAGCTCTTAGGTGTACACGGCTTCATCTCTCCCCACAACATAAATGCAGGGGAGACTGGAATAGGTTGTCTCTTTAGTCTAGGTCTCAGCCAAGGGATGGAGAGAACAAGGAAGTTGAAGTTCTTGGTGCACAAGTGTCCCCTCAAACTTCCTCATTTCAGTCTCTTTCCCCTAGTCCTGGATTTTCTTTACACTCTCTTCTCAAGGATGACCCTTGTCCAGCTTTGTGAAAATATCACTCTCTTTTAAAGGTAGTGGAAGAAAGAAGGGCAGAGCAAAACAATGGTAAGGAAACTGTATTTGCAGCACTAGATGCTGTATGACGAGTGGAGGCATTTTTCTGTCTCCTGTATGTAATGTCTCCACGGATGTGAGGGAATCCTGATATTCTTATGGAGAGAGGCAACAATGGGATTCCAGATTCATCTGTTTATTTTTCCTAGCCTAGTGTTTTTTTTAAAAAAATGTTTTAATATGATCCACAGTAAGTACATTTTTTCATCATGACCAAATTCCTATCTTCATATGTATACAATTAGAACAAGTTTCATGACACAACACTTACTCTTACCATACCTAACCTCCTCTGATGTTTTCTGTATCAGTGCTTCTCCAACTTTAATGTGCATGTTAATCAGCTAGGGATTTTGTTAAATACGAGATTCTCATTCAGTATCTGGGGCAGGGTCTGTATTTTAACAAACTCCTAGGTGGATGCTTCTGTTTCTTGGACTGCATCTTGAGTAGCAAAGTTCTATTCTATCTCATTTTATTTAAATGCTGAATTACTTTTAGGACTCTTGAATGTGTCCAGATTAGCAGTTTGGAAAAGCATTGCTAGTATGTTGGGGCAGCATGCCTATCTAAGACATTCTTGTAAAAGTAGACTTCCTGTGGAGTGGGATCATGCTTGGAAGTGGTTCAGCAAGTGACAAGCTTTATCTTCTGTATACCAAAACCAGAGAATCATAGAAGCAAAGAGATGGAGATCTTCCTGGCATTGCTTTTCTTAATTGCAGCATTTAATGCAATGAATAAATCTATTGCAATTTGGAACAAATAAATCTAAGCATTCTGCATAACGATGACTCTTATGACTGTGTGTGAAAAGAAAGTCACAGAAGGTGACCAAAGGTGACTGTGGCAATGGCATAAGTATTATGGAGGAAAAAAAAAAATTTCCTGCAGTGTGATCTCCTTTTGTCTGCAATATGAATGCACTCTGTGTCAGTCAGCATTCTTGTTTTCAAGTAACAGAAACCAACACTGACTAACTCAATAAAAACAAAACTGGGGGAAGTTACAGAGGGACTCCAGAAGAATGGGCAGCTGTGGGACCAAAGTTGAAAATGAGGAAGTACTCCTCTAGAGGACTGAGAAAAAGGAATCAAAGCCATGGTGTCAGAGCAGAAACAGCCTGGTCAGGCTGTCCCTGCTGAGATTAATGAACTTGAACTGTTTCTTTCCTTAGTCCTCACACCATGTTCTCAAGATCAGAGTCACAAGAGAGAGCATCCATTTGGCTGAACTTGGGTTTTGCATTCTCTCCTGGCTGTCCTGGAAAAAAAAGGAAAAATTTGGCCCTTCAAACTTTCGCAGTGCACCAGGTGCCTGATATGTCATCCCTCCAAGATCATAGAGAAATAGGCAGATGAAATGTCCCGAAAGTAAATCGGGGTGCCGTTGGGATGAGGAAATAGATGCTAAGTCATCAATAAACCATACTGGACAAAGCACTGTGAATCCATCAGGTCCTTTATTAACAAGTAAAATATAACAGGATCGTGAATGGGATTTTCCAGTTATTTGAGAACTGTGGCTATAGCCTCAGAGAATAAGTGATAATTGGCCCATATCCTAAAGAATGTATCCAAACCCAACCCTTGCAAGACTTAATAAAAGGTATCAGAAAACCACCTCTGATACCACCAGCAAGCACTGCCACCTCCACCCCAACCTCTATCCCTTTACTCCTATAAAGGGAAAAAACTAAGGAATTCTGGAAGAGCTGTCAGAATTCCTGCCATATGGGAGACGTCACCCAGCTGGTGACTTTTCCCCTCCACATATGAGAGGAAAAGGGGATATTTCTTCTCTCTCTACAGCATGTTAAGTAAAGATGCAGGAGGAGCAAGAGAAACAATCACACAGAGGAGGAGTGCTAGCGAGAGGTAGAAACTGGCATCTCCTCCCCTGGTTAGAATTCTGCTTAGGTAGAGCAGGCAAATCCACTCTCTGCATGCATTTGAACAGCAGGAAAGGAATTGGAAAGAGACAACAATGGTCAGCTTCTATTCCCACTGTTTGGTGAGGCAAGAATGCCTGACTTTCCTTAGGGCCAAATGGACACCACTGGAGGTAAGTGGGCTTCAGCAATCTCGTGGTTACCTTGTCTAAGAGGGTTGCCTACTAGTGGAGGAGCACAGCCAAGGAGCAGGAGCTGAAAGTGGACCGGCAGAAGAACCAGGTTTATGGTGCATCACCCGCATCAGAGGCCTGCGTACCTCCGAAGAGCCTGCCCATGCCCTGCTCTTCCACAGCATCCAGACATCTGCCACAGGCAGAATTGACCACCCAGTGTGAACCACAGCAGCAGCTAAACAGATGTCATTCACTTCCCTCATCTCTCCTCCAGGACCCTGACACTCTGGAAGAGGCAGGAAAGATGAAGAGAAGGAAGTGGAGGGGCAAGAGAGAAGCAAAGCACACACAATTCTCTGGGGGCAGGACCATTTGCACCTTGGTCAAACCTGAGCTAGGGCGAGAGGAAGAGTGTAAAAATGGATATGATAAGGGATTCAAGCTGTAAACTGGATTACACTGGCCTTGACTTTCTAAAAACCTGAAGGTGTCTGGAATACTGCAGGAGCTTCCCTAGTTGTTGTGAAGGGACAGAAAACAGCTCTTCATCAAAGCATGCCTGAAAATAATCTAGGAGAAATAAAATAGAAGGGCTTCATATTAGTGTCCCACAGAGTTCAGACTCTTCCAATAAACTGGTTACACAACAAAAGAAACTGACTTTGAGTAGTTTAAGCAGAAAAGGAATGTATTGAGAATCTACTGCTCAGTGGAACACCAGGAGGGCTGAAGGATGAGGTTGGGAAGACGTGCAGGGACAGAGCGAGATTCTGTACCGGAACTAAAATCACTCCTCGGAACTGGTCTGAAGAAGCCCTGCCCCGCCTCCAGATGCCAGACCCTGGCATTCTCACCTCAACACCTCCAGCCCTGGACACTAACTCTGAGGCAACCACTGCCTCTGGGAATGGGAGATTACTGCCTTCCCTGAGCTGCTGGAAAGGATTCTCCATTGTCCTGTATGGAAATTCAAAGTCCAGGGCAAAGGCACCTGACTGGCTGAGTCTCAGTCACAGGCACAAGGCCTTGTTGGAAAGGAGTCTGAAGAAGCAAGTATTTGTCCTTTGTGGCTTCTACCCTGCAAGGAAGGCTTTCCTCTCATCAGGTCTCCTAAGCAGAGTTGCTATTAGTCTATACAGGGCTTTATGCAAAATGAGGAAAATGCATGCCTCTTGTTGGGAAAATAAGCAAGAGTCTTTCCTTTCCCCAGTAGCTACAGGCCACTGTCAGGGCTCAGGGGGCACAGCATGCTGACCCCACTTGCCCTCTCTCCTGGGAGCCTTTATGTGGTACACAAACTGCACAACTGTATGCAGCAGTCCTGCTCATAAGGTGAGCATTTCTCAAATACAAAAGAGGATGCAGCTGAGGCAATAGATACATGCCAGAGGAAAACATCCAGCTTAGGGAGAAATACAGTTAACAGATGATAAGCACACAGCTTGATGAAGACCAGTGAAGAAATGCTGTTACAAAACCAAAACAAGCAAATGAACAAAAGCCAGGCAAAACTTGGACTTTCCTGAGCACACACTTAATGTGAAATTGAACCACCACCATGAGGAAAGTCTCTCTTTGCATCATGTGTGGAATTTCTCTTCTAGTGAATAGAGGCACCAAATGATATTGACAGAGGGTGGGCGCATCTGAATCATCGTGCAGAATTACTTGGAACCAGTAAATGTTTAATCAGTGCACTATGTTAAGATTTACATCAACTCCTCTCCTGGTTTAACAAAGAAGATTTGTGAAAAATTTTTGTATATTTTTATGTTAAAATTAATATTCATTTGCTCACAATTACCACAATAATTTAGCCAAGTGTTTTTGAAAGAAAAAGGTGGATATTATTTTAGCACTGTATAATAATCAACATATAAACTATTTTACCCATATATGCATGACCAAATTAAAAGTAAACACTAGTAAGTTATTACTATTTTTATTCTGAAAGTAATAGAAAAAGAAAACACAAGCAGATTGATCATTTGATATTGACTAATCAGGGGAAAGCAGATTCGATTCAATTAAATGATTCGTCCATAACACCGTCCTGCATCAGGTCAATTCTATTGTGCATATATTACACAGTCAGTGCTTCTGGGTTGGTTGATTTTACAGATGCCATGTCTACAGTTTTTTTCTACAGTACAGTGGTGGGTTGAAGGTCTGTTTTGGAGAGGGTTTGTGACAGAATGGAAGGAGAGGTATTTGACACAGAATATTGACAACTCTTTCAAGTTTTGCTCTACACTGCAGCAAAAAAAAAAAAGGCAGTAATTAGAAAGGGATGTAAGATCAAAGGAGGAGTTTCTTTTTTAAAAAACTTTTTTATTAATGCATAATAGATAATCTAATACATCTATATACTTTGTAAAGATCAAATCAGTGTACTTAGGATATCTGTCACCTTAAATATTTGTCATTTCTTTAAGCTAGAAACATTTGAATTATTCTCTTCTAGCTATTTTGGAATGTACAATAGATTATTGTAAACTATAATCACCTTACTCACCTAACACTAGGTCTTATTTCTTCTGTCAAATTGTATATTTGTGCCCATTAATCAACTTGTCTTCATCCATCCCCACCTCTCCCTGCCCTTTGTAGACTCTGGTAACCACCAATCTATTCTCTATCTTCCTGAGATCCACTATTTTAGCCCCCACATATGAGTGAGAACATGTGATATTTGTCTTTCTGTGCTTGTATTATTTCACTTAACATAATGACCTCAAATTCCATCCATGTTGCTGCAAATGACAAGATTCCATTCTTTTTATGGCTGAATAATATTCCATTGTGTATTATACCACATGTTCTTAATCCATTCACCCATTGGCAGGCACTTAAGTTTATTCCATATCTTGGCTGTTGTGATTAGTGCTGCAATAAACATGTGAGTGCAGATATCTTTTCAATACATTGATTTCTTTTCTTTTGGCTATATACCAGTAGTGGAATTGTTGGATCATATGGTAGTTCTATTTTTAGTTTTTTGAGGAACATCCATACTGTTATGCATAGTGGCTGTACTAATTTACATTCCCACCAACAGTGTGCAAGGATTCCCTTTTCTCCACATCCTTGCCAGCATCTATTATTGTCTGTCTTCTTGATAAAAGCCATTTTAACCAGGGTGAAATGATATCTCATTATAGTTTTGATTTGCATTTCCATGATGATCAGGGATGTTGAGAATTTTGCACTATACCTGGTGGCCATTTGTATGTCTTCATTTGAGAAATGTCTATTCAGATCTTTTGCCCATTTTTTAATCAGATTATTTGATGTTTTTCTATTGAGTTGTTCGAGCTCCTTACGTATTCTGGTTATTCATCCCTTGTCAGATAGGTAGTTTGCAAATATTTTCTCCCATGGGTTGTCTCTTCATTTTGTCAATTGTTTCACTGTGCAGATGCATTTTATCTTGACATAATCCCCTTTCTCTACTTTTGCTTTGGTTGCCTGTGCTTTCGAGGTCTTACACAGAAAATTTGCCCAGACCAATATCCTGGAACATTTCCCCAATGTTTTCTTCTACTAGTTTCATAGTTTCAGGTTTTAGATTTAAGTCTTTAATCAATTTTTATTTTATTTTTGTGTATGGTGAGAGAGAGGGGTCTAGTTTCATACTTCTACATATAGTTATCCAGTTTTCCCAGCACCATTTATTGGAGAGACTATCCTTTCCCCATTATATGTTCTTGGCAACTTTATCAAAGATAAGTTGGCTGTAAATGCATGGATTTATATCTGTATTCTCTATTCTGTTCCATTGGTCTATGTGTCTGTTTTTATGCCAGTACCATGCCAACTTGATTACTACAGCTTTGTAGTAAATTTTGAAGTCAGGTAGTGTGACGCTTCCAGCTTTGCTGTTTTTGCTTAAAATTGCTTTGGCTACTTGGGGTCTTTTGTGGTTCCATAAAAATTTTAGTGTATTTTTCTATTTCTGTGAAGAATGTCATTGGTGTTTTGATAGGGATTACATTGAATCTGTAAATCGCTTTGGGTAATATTGTCATTTTAACAATATTAGTTCTTCCAATACATGAGCATGAAATATCTTTCCATTTTGTGTGTGTGTTTTCTTCAAGTTCTTTCATCATCATTTTATAGTTTTCCTTGCATAGATCTTTCACTTCTTTGGTTAAATTGATTCCTAAGTATTTTACATTCTTTGTAGCTATTATAAATGAGATTGCTTTCTTGGCTTCTTTTTCATGTTGTTCACTGTTGGTGTATATAAATGCTACTGAATTTTGTATGTTGATTTTATATCCTGCAACTTTACTTAGTTTATCAGTTCTAACAGCTTTTTGGTGGAGTCTTTAGGTTTTTCTAAGTATAAGATCATGTCATCTGTGAACAAGACTAACATGACTTCTTCCTTTCCAATTTGTATGCCCTTTATTTCTTTCACTTGCCTAATTGCTTTGGCCACAACTTCAAGTATTATGTTGAACAAAAGTGGTAAAAGTGGGCATCCTTGTCTTGTTCCAGATCTTAGAGGAGAGGCCTTCAATTATTCCCCATTCAGTACAATGTTAGCTGTGGGTTTGTCATATATTGCCTTTATTATTTCAAGATATGTTCCTTCTATACCCAGTTTGCTGAGGGTTTTTATCATAAAGCGATGTTGAATTTTATGAAATGCTTTTTCTGCATCTATTGAGATAATCATAAGGTTTTTGTTCTTGGTTCTGTTAGTGTGATATATCATGTTCATTGACTTGTGTATGTTGAACCATCCTTACATCCCTGGGATGACTCCCACTTGATCATGGTAAATGATCTTTTTAATGTGTTGTTGAATTCAGTTTGCTCATATTTTGTTGAAGATTTTTGCATCTATGTTCATCAGTGATACTGGTCTGTAGTTTTCTTTTTTTATTGTGTCCTTGTCTGGTTTTGGTATCAGGCTAATGCTGGCCTCATAGGATGAGTTTGGAAATATTCCCTCTTCTTCAATTTTTTTGAAGAGTTTGAGTAGAATTTGTGTTCTTTAAATGTTTGATAGAATTCGGCAGTGAAGGCATCAGGTCCTGGGCTTTTATTATGGCTTTGACCTCATTACTCATTATTGGTTTATTGAGGTTTTCTCTTTCTTCATATTTCAATCTTGATAGGTTATGTGTGTCCAGGAATTTATCCATTTCTTCTAGCTTTTCCAATTTGTTGGCATATGGTTGTTCATAATAGTCTCTAATGATTCTTTTGATTACTGTGGTATTTGTTGTGACTTCTCCTTTTTCATTTCTGATTTTATTTATTTGGATCTTTTCTCTTTTTTCTTTATCTAGCTAAAGGTTTGTCAATTTTGTTTATCTTTTTAAAAAAACAACTTTTTATTTCATTGATCTTCTGTATTATTTTTTGTCTCAATTTTATTTATTTCTGCTCTGATCTTTATTATTTCTTTCTTTCTAATAATTTTTGGTTGGTTTGTTCTTGCTTTTCTAGTTCCTTGAGGTGCATAGTTAGATTGTTTATTTGAAGACTTTCTACTTTTTTGATATAGGCATTTATTCTATAAACTTCTCTTGTAGTACTGCTTTTACTGTATCTCATAGATTTTTGGTATGTTGTATTTCCATTTCATTTGTTTCAGAAAAGTTTTTCATATTCCTCTTAATTTCTTCATTAATCCATTGGTTGTTCAGGAGAATGTTGTTAAATTTCCATGTGCTTGTGAAGTTTCTGAGATTCCTCTTGCTATTAATTTCTAGTTTTATTCCTTGTGGTCAGAAAAGACACTTGATATGATTCTACTTTTTTGAATTGTTGAGACTTGCTTTGTAGCTCCAAATATGGTCTCTTCTGGAGAATGTTTCATGTGCTGATGAAATAAATGTGTATTCTGCAGCAGTTGGGTGAAATGTTCTGTAAATGTCAGTGAGCCCTGTTAGGTCTAGTGTGTAGTTTAACTCTGATGTTTCTTTGTTGATTTTCTGTCTAGATGATCTGTCCGTTACTGAGAGTGGGGTGTTAAAGTCCCCTACTATTATTGTATTGCAGTATTGCTCCTTCTCCATCACTTCTATTGGTTTCCTCTCATTTTTCCAACCTCTAAATGTTGAAGTGCCCAGGTCTCAGTCATTGGATCATTTTTCTTTTCTAGCTACAATCACTTTGTAGAAATCTCACCTAGGTTCAGAACTATAAATATCATTCATATACTGACCACTCTTAAGTATCAGATCTTCAGCCTTGACCTCTGCCAACTGCCTTCTGGACATCCCTATTTGGTTCACAGATTGGCATCTCAAAATTAATATGTTCAAAACCCAACTCCTAATTTTCCAGGAAGTCTTCCCTTCACAAATTCATCCCCATTCCCATCTCAGTAAATGGCAACTTCATCCTTTCATTTGCTCAGGCCAAAACTTTGGTGTCTGAGAGCTACTGAAAGTTGGAAAAAAAAAAAAACTTTGGTGTCATCCTTGAGTTGCTCTTTCTCTCATACCCTACATTCAAACTATCACCAAATCCTTTAGGCTTTACCTTCAAAATATATTATAAACCTGCTCCAAATTTTTATCATTGGTCCTGAATTAATGCAGTACTCTCCTACTAATTGGTGTCTCTGTTTCTGTTCTTAACCCTCTACCAACCACTCTCAACACAACAGCTAGAGTGATCTTGTTAAAACATAAGTTAGATCATGTTTCTCTCTTGCTCTAGGCCTTATGTCCTCCCATCTTAGAGTTAAAGCCAAAATCTTTACAATGACCTCTGTTTTAGGTCTGGGTCTTTAGGAAACAGACTCTGAAATGGAGATTTATTTGCAGGAGTTTTATTGTGTTTGCTGTTAGAAGCAACACCTTTAAGGGAGTGAGGAAAGCAAAATTAGGCAGAAGGAAAAGTGGACTGTGATATAGTCATAATAGGCTCTTCAGAGTTGGCCTGAATTGATGCAAGGGTATTCAATTGCTGTACCTCTCATAGACCAGTCTTTGGATGTGGGCTGCTCCCAGGGAGGGAGCATAACCTTGGCAATGGTGTTCTTTTCTGCTGAGGGCAGTTGAAGATGAGGAATTGAGCCAGAAGCCATCTATAGCCAACAACCCTTGCAGCTTGAGAAACGAGTGCCTTGGTCCTGAAGTGCACATGTAATCCACTACCCTCTCCAAATGCCTCTCTGATTTTATCTCCTACTGTTCTCCTCTTGCTCTCTACTCCAGACACTTTGCTTTCCTTGATTTTCTTCAAACATACCAGACTCACTTTCACCTTAGAGCCCTTGCCATTCTCTCTGCCTGGAATGTGTGGCTTGCTCCCAAATCTCCTGCACATCTTACTCAAATTTTCTCTTCTTAATGAGCCTTCCTATTCAATATTGCAATCCACCACCCCTTCCAAAGCACACCTGAGCCCCTTAACCATGCTCTACTTTTCCTTTTTTTAATATCACTTTTCACCTTCTACTATCTTATATAATTTACTTATTCATTATGTTTGTTGTTTGGTATTTGTCTTTCCCCCACAAGAATATAAACTTCTTAATCTTTGCCTCTTTTGTTTATTGATGTATCTCAAGCACTGAGTGGTGTCCTGGTACACAGTAATTCTCAAATATAATGAATATGTTTTAAACAAAAGTTTTATAACTCAGTAGAGGATTTTTATTTTCCACTTGGAAATTATCATTTCTAAGTAGGAAATTATTTTTAAAATCAGAGTCTTCTGAATATGAATTTATTTAATTCACTTAATACATTTGCCCAAACCACAGGGTTGCCCAAATACAGCTCTCAGTAGATGCAGGCTTATCGTTCAGATTACTATAATTATCTCACTCCTGCTGTACAAGTAAAGAAAGGGAGGAGGAGCTGCAGATAAAGAATTAATGAATCAAGGCTTCAACTTTTCTGAAAACCTAGGGAATTCATATCAGCCTGCTTTGGTATTTACTTAGCATTACCCTCTGGAATATTAATATTATATCCTGCGATTTACAGCCTTAAATGGTCATGATGTGTTCACATAGGTGAAGAGCAAGTGCCCTTGAAGAGACTTTTCTTACATTTCTTGTATGTTGATTTACTTTGGAGCATACACACTCTGAAATATCATTCACATTAAAATGACAGAAGATTATTTTACTAAAATGTAGTGCTTTGCAGCCTTTTTCATAATACACTAAGAAGAGGATGGTTATGTTTCTATGGCATAGTGTGGTAAACAAAGGAATTGGAGCCCTTGGCAAGGCTTCTCTGGTTATCCAGCCCTGCGCAGCCACCCCTAGCACCCCTTGGGCTAGCAGACCCATTAGATGGGAAGCTCTGCTAGATTAGATGATATCATAGGAAGTGAAATCTTACCAACTGGTGGGTGAAAACAATCCTCTATGACAAACATAGTTTACAACTTCAAATTGCTTTCTTCACCAAATATTCTCACAAATATATTTTCCTAAAACAAAGTCCACTGTCAAAGTTTCAAGTCAACAATCCCTTGAATTTTTAAAATAAACATTTGGATATGTAGAAAAGTTCTTCACCCCTTCTACTGGATTTGTCTGTTGACACTCAGCCCACTTTATAAACTTTTCCATCTCTCCTTATAATGCAGAGGCTGGAAGCCTGAGAAGTGTATTTCTCTGACACCCTAGTCAGCAGAGTTCTGGATGCACTTTTAGTCTCCATCTTAGAGATAAATTCACATGATATTTGAAAGGTGGTAGCGAGGCAGAAATCCTTTCTCTTCTTTCTCTGGCAGCAGTAGAAGCCATAACACCGGCATCCCAAATGTGAGTTTCTGTAGGGGTTTCTGTGCCCCCTGCCATTCCACCTATCTTGGAGCTACAGAGTCCCATGAGATGAGTAGGAGCTTCCTGCATGTTCCTGACTCTGGGAGACAGAGGCCTTCTGACTTTCCGTGGTGGTGCACCCAAAAGTTAGCAGTAGACCCTGACTCACCTTCTTTCGGCCCTTCATTATGTAAACACCTGATGATTTATAGTAAATCTTCTGTTTGAAACATCTTGAATGCTTTTTTTGTGTTCATATCTGAGCCCTTCTTAGGAAACAGGCATAGAAACGCTACTTTATGATGTAAGACATAAAATAAACATACACTTGAACTTTCATTTTGTGATAACAGATATGTTAGTACTCTCCAAACTTTTTCCTATCTATTTAACAGGATGTAACGGCTAGCACAGGGCTTGCCTGCTCGTGCCTCTACAGACGCCCATTCTTTATATTTCCTATTAATCTACCACTAAGGACTATGGTTTCTGTTTTAGTTGTTTCTTTGCCGAAGGTAAAGAATATGGGACTTAGACTTGTCTATTGCTGTCATACCCAAAACACATAATGAGAAGGTAAGAGGGATATAGATTCCTAAATGAAAACTGGGGGATCTTTCTAGGAAAAATGGTGAATGAATTCAGAAAATCAAACAGAAAATATTCACTACCATCTAACTATTTAAAAATAAAAATAATCTTTATCTCATACATTACACCAAAGCAAATTTCATATAGGTAAAAGATTTGTGTTAAAGCAAATGACCCATAAAAATACTAGAAGATAATCTCAGTGACTACTTTGAAAACCCTTGCTTGAAAAAACATTTTCTAAATGTGACACCAAAGGCAAAGAACATTTTTTAAAAAGAGAGATTTTTAAAATCTTTTCATTTATTTTAGAAGTTTTAAAATAAATCAAAATCAGAAATAACAGTATCCACCACCTAGATTTAACAATTGTTTACACTATGTCATAGTTGCTTTATCCATCTCTCTATTTTTAGTGTCATTATTAAATCAATTAAAAATATCAAGCTATTTCACTCCTAAATGCTTCATCATAGATCTTTGAAAAATTGAAATACACTCTTACAAAACCACAATACCTCTATCACACCTAACAAAACTGACAATGACTCCATAATATCATCTAATATCTAGTTCATTTTCAAATTTCCTCCTTAAAACAACAAAAAATTTTTTTTCATTATTTCTGTTCAGATCAGGATCAAACATCACATTTGATTGTTATCTCTCTTAAGCCTTTTAAAATCTAGAACAGTATCCTCTACCCCCAGTTTTTTTTCCCCATGACATTGACTTTTCTAAGAGCTCATATCAGTTTTCTTGTAGAAACTACCACAGTCTGGGCTGATTGTTTCTTCATGGTGTTATTTAACATGACTTAAGATTGCTAGATTCTATTCTGAAAAAAAGAAAGAACTGAGACAGACGTCTATAGCTGTCCAATGGAGCTTTCTACAATGAGATGGAAATGTTCTGTATCTATGCCATTCATCATGGCAGGCACGAGTCATGTGGTCATTCAACACTCAAAGTGTAGCTAGTGTGACTGAGGAACTAAATTTTACTTTAGTTTAACTTTAATTAATTTAAATTCTCAACTTAAATAGCCACATGTGGCTAGTACCTGCTGAGTCATTTATAGGATTTTATATAACATAAAACTGAATATAAAGTGCCTACATTCTGCCTGTATGTAAGTAGATACTTAATAAATGTTACCTCTTCTGCCTTCCAAATATATTTTAAGGAAAGCATGCTATAAAATATATTATCATGCAGGTTCAAATGAAGCTGTATGTTTGACCTCATCGTGTAATTGAAACCTTTTCAACACCAGAGAAATAAAGGCCATCTGTTTATTTCAGGAATCTTCATGATCAGCACCAATTGTTACAGTTATCTGGTTTCATAATCCACATGAAAAGTATCTTATAACTAGTGCAGTTTTTCTGCAGTCTCTACCTTTAACATACACACATAAAGCTTCAGAGCTACAATTCACATTTTCTGAAGCAGCTGGCCCTGGGTGTTCACTTTTCTTTCAAATTTCTTATAGCATGTGGTTAGGATAACGTAGACCAAGCCAGGGTGATGTGATTAAATACTGAGACTCTCAGTCCAACTTAGAAAGTGGATCTCTTTTTCCATGGGACTGAAGCTGGAAAGATTGAAGCTGGAACCCCTGAAAGCCTACCTGATGGTGAGTGCAACACAGAGGAGAGCAGAACTAAGACACAGAGAGAAAGAGTTGCTTTGGCCCCTAGATCCAGCCATGCCTGCAGCTGACCTTATTGACTGAGGAGGATCATGTCTGTATTTTTCAGTTTTATGAGTCAATAAATTCCTTGCTTTTGCTAAACTATCACGAATTGTCTCTCTCTCACACCTGAAAGAGTGCTGTCAAAAGTAACAACCAAAAGTACATAGAATTTGGAATCAAACAAACTAGATTCTGATATATATCTATTCCAATTTCCACATCTAGAGATAATAATGCCTTCCCTTTATGCCTGTCATGAGGACTAAATGAGAAGGTATGTCCTGCATGTTTGAAATACTCTGAATATATTATTTCTGTTTTTAAATTTGAGAGCTATATTGATACCACATCCTTGAGTTCTCATGCACTGTTTTCCTTTTCTGTTGCTCATTAAAAAGTTCTTCATTTATACTCATATGTAATGTGAGATCATCTGGGCCTAAATTAAAAGTGGAGAGAGGCATTTTATACAACTGGTAATTTTGGAATGTTTCGCACCTAGTTTCATAAAAGAATCTATGGAATGTTTCCCACATAGTTTCATAAAAGAATCAGTTTAGGGAGCAACAATATTTGTCTTTGGGTCATACAGACCTAAAATAGTGGCTTTGAATTTGTGTTGCTTTTCCCACAGTCTATTCCTTTCTGATCCTGTCATCGGTGTCATGGGAATTACATTGTGCAGGCTCTGGTCACATGGTGCAGTTCCTCTTGCCTTCTCAAATGTGTGGAATCTCTTCTATTGGCACTGAAGATTTACTTACCTTTTATGATTGTACTGGATTTGAGAAGTTTGATAATCAGACAGAATATAATTAACTAATCATTTACAGGATTACCTAGCCTAAAAATTGACACAGCAAAATACAGTAAGCATGTTTATGCCTGTATAAATCCCTGTATTAATAAAGGTGATCAGATTATACAATTCAGATGCATTTTCAAGAAAATAATTCCTGGCATAAAGGATTAGAAGTATGGTTAAGCTAAATTTGGAATTCAGGAAAAGCAATCTTATAGCTTACTTTCCATTTTTTTCCTTCAACTAAGCTCTTAAGCTGAATAAATTAAAGTCTCCAAGATGTTTAAACAGTTCAGTCTATATTAGCATGCTATGGTTCATTATAAAATACAGTTGTAAAACCATTGCCAAATTACCCCTAATACCTGCTTAGTCATAACTGGAAATCTCTAGCAAAGGCATGAATGTCCTGCTTACCTATTAATTTTAGCTCCTTATCTATAATTATTCATCTCCCCCTTGAGAATCTCTCTCCCTTCACCAAAGTCTCATCCCTGCCTCTGACGCATTGCATCACATTCATGAAAGCATCTTCCCAATGTGTCAGGCAGAGAGCTGCTTTCTATTATCTAATAGTCAGTCTAAAACAATCTTGTAGCTTTAAGATTTTCTTTCATTCTTTTAAAAGCTTACCACAGTATGTTTCAAATTATTTCAAAATTAAGAAAAGCAATGCAATATACCTTTAAAAGTAGGTAACACACAGTGTGTATATTTCTTAAAGCAGTAGGAATATTTTTTGTTGCTGTTTTGTCTTAGCGTTGCCCTTATTGTTACTTTCAGCAAATACTGTAAGAATTTGTCCCACCCCACACCCGCCTCGTCTCTATTTCCACCCATGTGTGGCAGGATAAAACTTCAAAATATTATTAACAGTTGGCTACAAAATTTTTTTCATCTCTACCAAGGCACTGCTTTTCAGTGCAGGTAGTTTTACTTAAGGATCCAATTTAGGAGAGGAAAGAGAGCTAGGGAACAAAAGCCTAGAAGGCAGAAATGTCTGGAAAGATACAGGACAGAGTTTTTCTTAGACTCAATTTTAGAATTCTCTGGACTAGGGAGAGAAAAGAACACACCACATACAAAAATTAACTCAAAATGGATTTAAGACCTGATTGTACCTACTAAAACTGTAAAATTCTTGCAAGAAAACATAAAGGTAAATCTTCATGATATCGTATTTGGGAATGGATTATTAGCTATGATACAAAAAGCATAAGCAGCAAAAGAAATTATAGATAAATTGGACTTTATCAAAATTAAAAACTGTTATGCACCAAAGAACATTAACAAAAAGTGAAAAGACAGCCTACAATATGGGAGAAAATATTTGCAAATCACATATCTGATAAGGTACTTATATCTAGAATATATAAAGGACCATTATAACTCAATAATAAAAAGATAAATTATCCACTTAAAAAATAGGCAAAGTATATGAACAGACATTTCTCCACAGAAGATATACAAGTGACTAATAAGCACAAGAATAAATGCTCAATATCATTAAATATTAGGGAAATGCAAATCAAAATCACAGTGGCATACCACTTCATACCCACTAAGAGGACTATAATAAAAAAAGTAGATAATAACAAGTGTTGGTGAGAATGTGGAGAAACTGGAACCCTCATACACTGCTGGTGGGGATGTAAAATGGTACAGCCAGTTTGGAAATCAGTTTAGCAGTTCTTCAAAAGGTTAAACTTAGAATTACCATAGGACCCAGCAATTCCCCTCCTTAGTATATTCCAAATGTATATAATTCCACACAAAAACTTGCACATGAATGTTCATAACAAAATTATTTACAATAGCCAAAAAGTAGAAATAACCCAAATGTTCATTAACTGATGAATGGATAAAGAATAAATAAAATGTGGTATATAGATAAAATTGAATATTGTTTAGCAATAAAAACAAATGAATTACTTACACATACTACAACATGAATGAACCACAATGTTAAAAACATTATGCCAAGTGAAAGTATCCAATTACAATGGACCACTTATTATAAAATTCTATTGATATGAAATGTTCAGATTAGGCAAATCTATAGAGACAAAAAGTAGATAAGTAGTGGCCCAGGACCAGAGAGTATAAAGGGTTTGGGATTGAGGGGTGACATCCAAAGAGAAAGGATTTCTTTTTGGTAGTAATGAAATGTTCTAAAATCGATTGTGCTGATGGATTCACAGTTCTATGAATATACTAAAGGCACTGAATTATACACTTTAAATGGGTGAATTGTATATAAATTACATCTCAATAAATCTGTTTTTCTATAAAGATTAAAGGGAAGAAGGAAGGCAGAGCCACATCTTCTGGCCGTGGCTATGGCAGCAGTGTGCACCTGTAGGTACACTGGCTCTACAGGGGCAAAAGAGCGTAAGTTCAGAGGAATTCGGGATTAGACAGGTGTGGTTTCCCACAGCAGCATTAGTAGGCTCTGAAAGGTCATGGACATTGACTAACATCACTTTATCACCCCTTTTTTTTTTTTCTTTCATCCCTTCCAACGATTTTGTTGCTTAATTCCCTGTGTTAAATCCCACTCTGCTTAAAATGCCTAGAGTGTTGAAACCAATCAGAACAAATGTAAGTAAAATAAAATAAAATAAAATAAAATGCCTAGAGAGGTTTGTTTTCCTAACTAAATTCTGATTAATATTATTGCCTAGAGAGTATCCATCCACCTTGTTCTCTTCCTAATAAATTTTTTGTTTTGTTCAAGTGCTCATCTCTCCACCACATAGCCAAGTAAGTACCTCAGGAGACAGTGATTGCACCCTCAGGGTCAGGGTTTAGCCTGATATTAGTCTAAGGGTAATTCCTCTTGCTAAAAATTGGTTCAGAAATGGGCATGTGAACCACTTATGCCAATGAGAGGTGAAGGGAGTTTGCCAGAGACGTCTGAGAACAATCTTCCTCATTCTTAAGTAAAAATCATGAGAAACCAATTAGATATAAAAGAGAAAGCTCTACTTCCAGCTTACTACTACCATACAACAAAGATAGATGCCCGTTTTAGAATCCAGGTGACAATACAGAGGCAGTAAAAGAGACAGAGAGAACCTGGGTCTTTAATTGTATTATTGAGCTGTTGGATCAACACAGCCTGAAACCCACCTCACCTCTCAAATTCTTACAAAGTATAAGCTAATAACTTGCCTTAAGGCACTTTGAGATGAGTTTCCTCTTACTCATAGCTGGAAACATCTTTTTTTAATTTAAAAATATTGAGAGTGTACAAATGTTTTTGTTACATGGCTACATATAATGCTGAATGGAAACATCTTAACTGATTCCCTGAGCCACCATGACGCGGCAGCCTCTCTAGGGCAGAGAGGCCTGAGGCAACTCCCCAGTTTCCCACAGCTCCAGAGTGGCACAGGATATCCAAAAGTTACCCCTAAAAGCTGAGAAATTTAGCTGAGAGGGGATTGGTGGGCCTGGAGGAGACTTGCAGCTATGATGAGGGGACACAGCAGCATAAACCACACAAAACAGAGATGTTATATTGACATCACGACAGAAGCATGATGACAACCAGGAACCACATGGTTCCTATGGCACAGTAAATGCCATACAGGCTAGATGATGTCCTGAGACCACACTCTATCCACTTGACACCTCAATGCCACTCAAGCCCCTCATCCCTCAAACCTTAGAAGGATGATGAATAGACTGTTAATTTCCCACCACCAAATAGAATGGAAGCTCAGAATAGAGGTTGTTAGATCATAGAAAAATAAAAGAAGTCATAGATTGAGAAAATCAAAACCCTAGATGTGTACTTCCCAACTATGCAGAACTCATTCTTGGCCAGGACGTGCCAGAGGTGGCATGATTATCTTGATCTTCTCGAGCAGCCCTACTACCCTGTGTTTACCAATCCTGCATCATGGAGGGTCCCGTCTCATCACATCCTTCTCTGCTGGAATTGTTCAGACTTCAAGCTCACATCATCTCACAAATGGAATTTACATTGTGATGGCCTCTTGTGTAAAGCCCTGATTAGAGGTCTTACTGTAGAAATACGGCTTCTTAGCCATTCTCCAATGACCCTTACTACCATTTTCATCCTGATGAAAAGATGGATATGTAACTAAGCATCTTAGTCCATTTTGTGCTGCTATAACAGAATGCCACAGACTGGGTAATTTATAATAATAATTTTAATAAATCATTATTATAAATAAATTTAATAAAATAAGAATTTTATTCCTTAGTTCTGGAGGCTGGCGTCCAAGATCAAGGTGTTGGCATCTGGTGAGGGCCTTCTTGCTGCATCATACATGGCAGAAGGCATCATATGGCACAAAAGCAAAGAGAGAGTGAGAGAGAGCAAGGGGGGTGAATTCCCACCCACAACAGCAGCATCAGTCCATTCATGAGGGTGAAGCCCTCATGACCTAAACTCCTTTTAGAGGCCCCACTTCTTAATGCCATCACAACAGCAATTAAATTTCATTGCCAGGTTTTGAGAGGACAAACATTCAAACCATAGCATTAGGTAAGAGAAACTCAGAGAAATGCTCACACATTTTGTCCTACAATCCTATGCTTTTTTCTTACATGTCTTCCAAAGTCATATTATTCCAAATCTGAAGAAAAGAATAAATTTTATTTTATTTTATTTTATTTTATTTTATTTTATTTTATTTTATTTTTGAGAGAAGGTCTCACTCTGTCATCCAGGCTAGAGTGCAGTGGCATGACCATAACTCACTGCAGCTTTGAACTTCTAGGCTCAAACGATCCTCTTGCCTCAGTCTCCCAAGTAGCTAGGACTGTAGGTACATGCCACCACATTCAGCAAATTTTTTTATTTTTTTAGAGACGAGATCTTGTCATGTTGTCCAGGCTGATCTCAAACTCCTGGCCTCAAGCAATCCTCCTGCCTCAGCCTCCCAAAGTGCTGGGATTACAAGTGTGAGCCACCGCACCTGGCCAGAATAAATTTTAAATAATTACTGATGGATAATATTGGACTCAAAGTTGGTTTAAATTGGAACACAAAAATACTTTCAACTATTTTCTCTAATTAATTTTGTAGAATTTAAGTGGCACAGTGCTTGAAACAACTGCTAGCATCACATAATTTCTTATTTCTTAACTTTCTTCTTCCTCATTTGTATTACAACCCCTTAAAACCAATCTCATTTTCTCAATGTTGTCATAGATTACCCTGAGAAGAAACTGACTGATGCTAACACAAATGTCATGTGGTCTCAATTCTATGATTAAGAAAATTTTTTTGTATTGTTATTTCAGCAGGAATAGAACTTGCTGTGCAAGCAAGAATACTGAACACGCTTGGAAAAATAAAGCTACATATCAGATTGATGAGTCTCTATCTGATTCATGTTATCATCCATCTACTATAATTCAATGATAAGTAATTATGTAATTATATAAATAATTATGGACTTGCAGAAAATAATTTTATCTTTATATTTCATCACTATGTTAAAGATATTCTTTAGTTGAGGATTTGACAGCAAATATTACCCAACTGTTATAGTAGAAACCACTTAATTTTAATAAAATTGAAAAAATAAGTTTGTTTACTCTTTGTGCCAGCTCTTACAACTTTATAAATTAGGTAAGTAATATTTTGCAATACCTATTACTAAAAAATTTAAATTAAAATTATACTGACTTGGTATCTTGTCACCAAAAAGTTGAGTTTCTGCCTAGGCCTATTTGTTAAAGACAAAGCTTTCTTATTATATTTGAAGGTGCTGGGGTGCAGCAAACAATACCCTTAAATATGGCACTTTGGCACGCTGAGTGCTTTGAATTAAAGAAAATTGAAAGGCCTCAGAAATAAGTCTCAGAGCCATGGTCTCTCTCTCTGTGACCTTCCTTGTCCCCCTTTCCCTGGGATCCTCTTTCTTTTCCTGAAGCACCAGGAGGGACTCTTTCTGGAACTTCCTTATCTCACTAAGAAAGCTTTTTTCCAAAAGAAATGCGATGGTCTTAAGACCCCTTCCTAGAAATCTCATTGGAGAAGAGAAGCGCTCTCCCAGACAGAATTTTCATCTATTTTTCTGCAGCTCCAAGAAATTACCTGGGAGGCTCTATCTGCATAATAACATAACTTTTGTTCACAGTGAGGTTCCACCTCTCACCTTCCTGCCACCTACCCCAGAGCTCAGAGGAACGTTGTCCCAGGCCATTGTTCCCTGGACTCATTCATTTCCCCTGAAAATCATTTACTCTCATACCCACATCTCCCTTTCCCTATGAAGAAGGGTATATAAGCATCTGGACCTCACTGAGTTGGGGTAACCCTCTCCTGTGATTTTCCCCTGGACATGTTTAATAAATTTCATATGGCTTTTTCTTCTATTAACCTGCCTTTTATCAGTTTACTTTCAGTGAAACTTCAGAGGGTGAAGGGGAAGCTTTACCTCTTCAACCTTACAAAGGTTTATTTTTAATATTTCTAAAGAATGCTGACTTACAAACTTGCAATTAGACCACATGTTATAGGTTACTATTGTTAAATAAAAAATAATTCATGACACTTGTTAAAGGTGGTAGGGTAGATATTACTCAAAGGAGGAAGGGCCATAGCACCAGGTATAGAGACTGCTGCAATAGAGTCTAGCAGTTGGGGAGAGAGATTGTAGTCAACTTCAACTCCAACAAGGACAAGTGGGGATTTATAACCAAGGAGCAGAGTGGGGGTCAGTGGATGGAAAATTACTAAGAGGAAACATCAAGGACCATCTCCTTTGGTGAAAGGAGAGAGTCTTTATCACTATGTTTGTTGAAGTGACTTGTAAATAACTGTGCATGTTAACTTAAACTTGTAAACTAGGTTTGTTATCACAGGTTGGTTTTACCCACCAACTTGATGAGAATTAATCCATTTGGGCACTACCTGGTTGATAGAGTTTCTGACTTGCAGGCACAGATGGCCATAAAGCCTTCTGGGCTTCAGTCAGGGCAGTGATGGGAGCACATATTTCCCGGAGGATACCAGTGGTTGGCTTGAACTGGGGGTGGCATAAGTGAGGGCAGTTTTTTCCAGTGCCTGGTGGGGCAATGGCAGCAGCATTTCCTCCCCAGGCCAGTTCTGTGGCACAGTTCCCTGGAATCTACCAGATAAAGTGCTCCCCACAAACAAGCGTGTGTGCCGTAAAAGACGAAGACATGGAAATGGGGGCTCCAATGTCAGAAAAGGAAGTTTAGTTCCCAGAATGACAATGAAGGGAAGGTCCTGAAACACAGCAGGGCCGCAAGTCTAGAGAGTAACTGATCCACCGTGGAGTAGGAGGATGGATCCAGGGTGCACATTTTAAGAAACTGGAATTCTTAGATTTTCCTTAAGTGCTTGACCATATTGAGATGTTACTTATATTCCTTCTCTCTCCTCTCCTCTTTAGCTCTGTCAGTTGTATCACTTTAAAAGGAGACAATTATTAACTCCTGGAAAAGCAGGTTGTATATGAAAAGAAACTGTAGGCTACTGTGAGACTTCCTGTCAATAATATATACGTAGACATTCAATTCTAACATTGGATACTGATAGAACCAAAAATATTATCGGGGTGAAAAGAAGAAGATGAAATGCCTGTGCTTTTGTGTGGTGTGTATTGAGTATGCGGAGGGAGACTGGGGTTTGACGAATAGGTAAGAATAAGAAATCCTGCCTTCCATAGAAGGAAGTCAACAGATAAATCCAAAATTGAAAAAGAAAAACAGAACTTACTTAGCAGAAAAATCTGCTTGTTTGAAAATACGGATGTAAATACCGTAAGCAGTAAAAACTGCTTAAACTTGTTGGAAATTGGTTTTTTTTCATTATTTATTTATTTATTATGCTAACTTTTTTTCTTTTTTTTTTAATTTCAGAATATTACGGGGGTACAACATTTGGCTATATATATTGCCCATGCACTGCCCGTGTCAGAGCTACAATCGTAGACATCCCCCAAACTGTGCTCCCCGCATCCATTCAGTGAGAGTTTTCCCATCCCCTCCACCCCGCTCCCGCCTGCCCGCCCCCTGATGAATATTATTGCCCTGTGTGATGTAGGTGTTGATCAGTTAGTACCAATTTGATGGTGAGTACCAGTGGTGCATGTTTTTCCATTCTTGTGATACTTTGCTTCAAAGAATGGGCTCCAGCTCCATCCAGGATAATACCAGGTGTGTTAATTCACCGTTGTTTTTTATTGCTGAGTAATATTCCATTGTATACATATACCACATTTTATTAATCTACTCGTATATTGATGGTCACCTGGGTTGTTTCCACATCTTTGCAATTGTGAATTGTGCTGCTATAAACATTCGAGTGCAGATGTCTTTATTATAGAACGTCTTTTTTTCCTTTGGGTAAATACCCAGTAGTGGGATTGCTGGATCAAATGGTAGTTCTACTTTTAGTTCTTTGAGGTATCCCCATATTACTTTCCATAGAGATTGTACTAATTTGCAGTCCCACCAGCAGTGTATGAGTGTTCCTATCTGTCTGCATCCCCGCCAACATTTGTTGTTTTTGGACTTTTTGATATGAGCCAATCTCACTGGAGTTAAGTGATATCTCATTGTGGTTTTGATTTGCATTTCCCTGATGAGAAGAGAAGAGAAGAGAATTTGCGCAATTTTTTATATGTTTGCTTGCCATTATTCTGCCTTCTTTTAAAAAGTCTCTGTTCATATCCTTTGCCCATTTTTTTATGGGGTTGTTTGATTTTCTCTTGTTGACTTTCCTAAGTTCTGTATAGATTCTAGTTATCAGCCCTTTATCAGATGTGTAGCATGCAAACATTTTCTCCCATTTTGTAGGTTATCTGTTCACTGTAGTGATAGTTTCCTTGGCCGTGCAGAAGCTTTTTAATTTGATCAGGTCCCATTTATTTATTTTAAACTTATTGGAAATTGTTGACTTTGGGAGTGGAAATCAGAAGTTGGAAAGTGTAAAGCTGAGGATTGCTATTATAAGCTAGCAGAACTCAGCATATTTAAAGTGATGTATGATTTTGATAAAAATAAAGATTAAAATTTTAAACAAGAATTATTTTTAAATTTCCCCCCAAAATTACATTACTGTTTTTATTAGAATTGCATTGAGTTTATAGAAAAATAATTTATGGAGAATTGGCATCTTTATAATTCTGATTATTTCCCTTTAGAAACGTGGTTAAGACTTCTTTTCTGTCCTCAAATGGAGTTATCATTTTCTTGTTATTAATATAACAAGAGAATTTTCTGTTGTTTATGCCTAGACATTTTATATTATTTTTGCTATTATGATGACATCTTTTCCCATTATAAACCTATTATAACTGGCTGTTTCTAGCATATAGGAAAGCTGTATATTTTTCTTGCAACTTGCCACTTTGCTGAATGCTTATCTCCTAATACTTTTTCAACTGATTATCTTCAGTTTTCGAGGTAGACAAAAATCATATAAATGTACAAATAATTATATTAATAATTGTTTGCTATAATTTTCCTTTCCAATACATATGACTTATTTCTTTTACTTATCCTATTGCATTGGTTAGCACTTATTGAATATAGCTTTGATAATAGGAATAGTTCGTTCTATTGCTCCCAACTTGAATGGGAATACTCCCGGTTTTCCCCAACATGAATATTATTTTCTATTGATATCAGATAGAAACTTGATCATCTACATCTACTGTATCTAGGACTTCTCCTTTCCTTTATACTTAATCATACTAGTGTTTGGTTTTATATTAGAACTGAGAATAATCCCTGGCTCAATAAAATGTTGTTGTACAAATGGATCAACAGATGGAAAAGTCACCTTCAGACAGTCAAGTGCTTTGTCTCTTACAACCTATGAAAAGCATTATTTTGTCATAGTGGTAAACTGCTTTTGCATTTTTGGAAGAACATTACTTCATTATTAACTGGATTTTCCAGCACTTTATTTTAAATGTTTGCATCTTTGCTTGTGAGTATCAATTGAAGCTTTGTGTTATCTGTGTTATCTCTGTCAGGTTTGGTTTCAGGATTATGTTAACCACATTAAATGAACTAGAATATTTCATGTCTTTGCTCTGCAACAGTTCTAAAGTCATAAAAATCAGCTATTAAGAGCATTTTCCAAGAAAACAATCTGCCTCCTGGTGCTTCTTCAAGTTCTTCAGTGGTTATTCTTCTATTATATTTTATTATCCTTTATTGTATAGGATGTGCATGAGTGGACTTTCATTATATAAAGTTAAAACTATACATAAGTGTAAAGACTTATATATAGAAGTCTTTGTAAGAATCTACCTCCCTTACCCCATCCCCACCCATCTCCAGAGTTAATAATTCAGTACTTTCTTTTTAGTATTTTTCTTATGCCCTCACATATTTATACATAAACATAACATGCATGTGTTTGTGCATTCATGCACATGTAAATAATAAATAGAAGAATTTTCCTGAAACTTTACTCCTTTTCACTTAATATTTCTTGGAAAACTTTCCACATATGTATTTTAAATGATATAAAAATATATGCAATTCATCCTTTTTAATAACTGCATATTATTCAACATTATGGCTTTACCATAAGTTTTTTAATTGCTCTTCTAATGATGAGTATCTGGGTGTTTCATACTCATACTTACTGTCATGAACAATCCTTCTGTGATCATTCTTGTACATAGACTTGTAGGCCCATGTGCATGTGAAATATTCTTCAGAATAAATCCATGAACATGGAATTACTAAGTCAATAGAAATGGGCAGTTTTTGTCTTAAAAGATGCTGAAAAATTGCCCTCCAGAAAAGATTTACCAAAAATAATAAATCTTATCCTTCTACCAATAGGTTATGAATGTGCCCATTTGTCATATCCTTACCAACACCAGGTGTTATCAAGCTTTTATAATTTTGCTAATCTGATGAGTAAAATTGATTAAAATGTGTCACATTAATTTACATTTCTCTGATTATCAATGAGGTTGAGCATTTTTGTATTTTGTATTTGTTATTGAACATTTGTATTTCTTTTTCTATAGATTGCTTTTTAATATCCATCACTCATTTTTCTATTGGAGTGTTTGTCTTTTTCCTATTGACTCATACTGATACTAATCCTTTGCTAATATAATGCAAATATATTCCCAGGCTGTAGGTTGTCTATTAAGTTGTTTATTATGTCTTTTGCATCCAGAAGTTTCCTTTTCAATTTTTATGTATTTAAATATGTGATTATTTTCCTTTATGGCTTTTAATGTTTTATATCATGTTTAGATAGGCTTTTTTCATCCCAAGCTTATGAGTATATATTTCCTATAGTTTCATCTAATATTTTTATGTTTAGCTCTTCGGGTATGGTTTATGGTATATGCCTAAATGTATTTCTTTCAAAATGGATTACCAATCACCCCTAACTGTATTTCTTTGAAAATGTATAACCAAACTTTACCCTAATTTGATGAGTAATTCATCATCTTCCCACTGATTTGTTTGCCATCTTTATCATTAATAGCAGCTAGCACTTACATAGTTCTGCCCATATATCAGGCACTCTTCTAAGTGCTTCATGTGTATTAATTTATTTAATCTTCTTAACAACCATAATGATGTAGGTAGTATAATGATCCCTATTTTACAAATAAGGAAACTAAGGCACAGAGAGTTTAAGTAACTTGCCCAAGAATGCACGGTTACTGTGTGGTCTGGCTTGAGCTCCAATGTTCTTTACTATACTAAACCCTAATATGCATATTCTTGTTTCTAGATTCCAGTCAATCTTATTAATCAATATCTCTGCCTATGCCTTCACCAATCCTATACTTTTACAATTATATTTTCAAAAATGTTTTAATTTTTGAAAGAGATGTTTGCCTCATTTTTTCTTCTAGGAATTTTCCAGGTTGCTTGCTATTTTGTCTACCATTTGACTTATGGAATCAGCTTATTAAGTTTCATAAATAATGATTAGGATTGCATTATATCTCTAAATTAACTTGGGAAGGACTGATATCTCAAAAATATTGTCTTTTTATTTAGGAAAGAGCTGTGTGTCTGCATTTATTGGATCTTCTTTTATCTTTTTTCTAAATTTTATAATTATCAATATATGAGTCATATTTCTATTAGTCATTTTATAGTTTTTAATTGGTATATAATGGATTTCCTTTCCTCTGTTTTATTCTTTAATATGTTATTGATACTATAGGAAAGTATTGATTTTTTTCTATGCTAATTTTGTATCTAACCATCATAGTGAACTCTTTATTGATTCTAATAATTTTTTAAGATAATTTCTTCTATTTTCAAGGCAATCTTTTGTTTACAAATAATTATGCCTGTATCTTTCCCTTATAATATCCATATGTCATATTATTCTTTTTTGTCCTTTGCATTGGTTAGAGTCAGACCCTCCATTACAAGGTTAAATGGCAACAGTGAGGGGAGCAAATTTATCTTATTTCTAACTTTAGTAGAAATGTTTCTAATGTTTTACACCAAATACAGTATTTGTTCTTGGTTTCTGCTAATCTTTATTAGCTTAATGATGTTTCCTTCTATTGCTCTTACCAAGATTTATTGTTTACTTGTTTTTAATCAGGAGTGATTATTGAATTTTAGTAAATGCATCTTTGCCTATATTGAAATGTTGTGGGGTTTTCCTCCTTTGATCTATTTATCTAGTGAATTACGTTAATGGTTTTCTTTGTATTGAGTCATCTTTGCATTAATAATAGCTACATTTAACGTGTTCTTTCTATGTGTCATGAGCTATGTAAAACATAGGTATTAGGTGAATACATATTTAAGATTGTTGTATCCTCTTGATGAACTGATCCTTTTCTATTATGAATTTTTTAAAATCTCTATTAATAATCCTTGTCTTGAAGTCTATTTTGCTTAATACTAATATAACAATATGTTATTTTTTATGGTTACTATTTGTATGGTATACATTTGTTATGGTTTGAATGGGTCCCCCATAAAATCACATGGTGAAAACTTAATTGCCACTGTAACAGTATTAAAAGGTGAAACCATTAAGAGGTAATTAGGCCATGAGGGCTCCTCCCTCATGAATAGATTAATGCTGTTATCACTGGAGTGGGTTGGTTATAAAAGGGAGAATTTGCACACCCACTTCTGTTCTTCTGGCTTGTAAAGAACAGTATTATTCCCCTCTGTAAAATGCACCATTCAAGGCAACATCTTGAAGGCAGAGACCAGGCCCTCACCAGACACCAAACCTGTTGGCACCCTGATCTTGGACTTCCCAGCCTCCAGAACTGTGAGAAATAAATTTCTATTCTTTATTAATTACCCAGTCTCAGCTATTCTGTTATAGCAGCACAAAACAGACCACATATGTCTTTTCTTTCAACCTATCTGTGTGATTTTATTTAAAGAGTTTTTCTTGCATTTAGTTGGCTCCTGTTTTTATATCCAGTTTAATAATCTCTGCCTTTTAATTGTAATATTATTACATTTACATTGAATATAATTCTTAATATGGTTGACGTTAATTTTACCTTTTCTATTTGTCCCATCTCATATTTGTGTCTTTGTCCTTTTCTACCTTCTTAAGTCAATGAAATATTTTTTAGTACTCCATGTAATTGCCTCTGTTGGCTCTGTGTGTGTGTGTGTGTGTGTGTGTGTGTGTGTACTAGTGACTGCTCTAGGGATTACAGTATACATCCTTAACTTATCACAGTCTACTTCTAATTAATATTGTAGCATTTCATGTAGAATATAAGAATCTTCCAACAGTAGAATTCCATTTACCCCATCTAATTTTTACTGCTATTGTCATATTTTACTGTTACATATGTTAGAAATGCCACAGCACATTGTTATTACTTTTGCTTGAACCAGTCAACTACCTTTTAAAGAAATTTAAAGGTGAGAAAAAAAATTAATTTATATTTACCATGTCCAATGATCTTCATTTTTTCCTATCGTTATAAGTTTTATCTTCAGCTTAATGAACTTTCTTTGGCATTTCCTTTAGTGCCATGACTACTGTGGACAAATTCTTCCAGCTTATATTAATTTGGAAATATTTTTTGACATTAAATCTTAAGGAATATTTTGAAGGTTATCTGCTTTGGTTTTTGTGAGTTTCTTAGATCTGCAGATTGATTTTTTTGCCAAGTTTCGAATATTTTTGGCTATTATTTCTCCAAATAGTTATGACCCATTCTCTTTTTCCTTTTCTTCTGAGACTTTAATTACATGTGGGACAATACTGAGACTCTGTTCATTTTTTAAAATCTATTTTCTCTCTGTTTTTCAGTTTTGATTTTCTATTGACATGTTTTCAAGTTCTCCAATCTTTTATTCTGCAGTGTCCAATCTCCTCTTTAGCCATTGAGGGAAATTGTCATTTCTAGTATTTTTAGTTGGTTATTTCTTACAATATATCATGCATTTCTTTTTTGAAGTTTCCCATATGTTCATTCATTATATCCATGTTTTCCTTTAAATCCTTGAACATGTTAACAATCATTTTCAAAACTGTGCTCTAACTCCAAAATCTGAGTCATCCCAGGATCTCTTTCTATTGACTGATTTTTTTAATCTTAATTGTGGGTCACATTTTCCTGCTTCTTTGCATATGTAGTAATTTTCTATTGCACATGATTTGTGCTTTGTTCTGGTCAGCAACTACACAACTGGTTCATTCTCTTAATCCTTCAGCCTTCATTTTATGCTTTGTTTGGGCTAGTCTATACCAATTTTGACCTTAATCCTTGGATAGGATCTTACTCCTTTTTTCTAAAGGGTAGTCTTTCTAGGGTCTCAACTGATGACCGATGTGCTTGGTGAAGTCTTTCCACTATGGCTGGACCAAAACTCCAATATCTCTTAGCACTGAAGACCTCTGGCATTTCTAATTTTTAGCTCCATAGCAGCTTCTATCTTGCAGAATCTTGAGGTCTTTCAGAATCTCAACCTACACATGCAAAGCCCAGACCAGCTCTCAGCCAAAGGGCTAAGAATCTCCATGCAGACTTCTGGAACCTTTTGTCTGTACTGCTCCCTTTTCTTTGGAACCCTACCCTGAAAATTCCAGCTGCCTCTACAGCCCTGTGTTTCCATTTCTGCCTCCTCAACTCAATAAGACTAATGATCTTCACTTGGGCTCCAATTCTCTGTGCCCTACATTCAGAAAAATGCCCCCAGACATAAAATCAGGTTGAACGTGGTGCTCACCTCATGTATTTCCTATCTCTCTAAGATGCTAGTCCTCCACTGCCTATTTTCCAATGTTATATTTTGTTTAGTTTTAGTGGGAGGTAAATCCAATAGCAGGTACTTCTTCATGGCCTGTAAGTAAAGTTGCAATACGTGAACTTAATTGATCTATTCCTTCTATCTTACCTCATGGATTCTTTTAATTATATTTTCTAGTCACTCTCTCCCTACACACACAAACACATGCACACATACACACACACTTTGCCATCTTTTGGAATAAGAGTACTGTCTGTGTTTCTTTTTCTTTCTTCTCCAATGGTCTCATTTAAAATTTGTTTTGTTTAAAATTTTTAAAAACATGTTTTAATTTATTCTTCATCAATATCAAGAATGCAGTTACATATATATACCCTCCCTGTTCAGGATAAAAACTGTCATACTTTACTTCCTCTTTCCCTACCTCTCTCTTCACCACACACCTCTAGAGAACCTTAGGTCTTTTAAAATATATATTATATATTTTTCTTTTTAAATCTTTCATTATAAATGGCACTTGGTTTTACAACCACTTTACAAACAATTTGTTAGACTTAAACCTAAGTTTTTATTGCTCACTGCTATTTTTTTCTAAAACATGTCTTTGCCTTTCTAAAATTATTTTGATTAGCTTCTGCTTAAAGGTCTACTTTAAGTTATATTTTCCAAAAAAGCATATATGAGTCATATAATTTCTGAATTTTTGAAAATCTGAACAAGGCTTTTATTTGCCTTTGCATTAGATAATAGTTTACTTTGGTATATAATTATCAGAACGTAATGCCTTTCCTTCAGAGATCATACATTTTCTCTGAAGTTTTCCAGCATTAGTGTTGCAAATAAGAAGTCCAATGTCATTAAACTTTTTTTTAATCTCTTTTTCCCAATTGGCTGTTTCTAGCATTTGTTCTTTATCCAAAATATGGTGAACGACCTGAATATGATTTTTTTTTATTATGCCTGCCCAGTCTTTGGTAAGTTTTCTCCATGTGAAGACTGAATTCTTCAACTCAAAGAAATTGTCTTCTTTTATTTCTTTGATTATTGCTTTCATTCATCCATACTGTTTTGTCCTTCTGGAACTCCTATGACAACAATACTGCTTCTTCTGCTTCAATCTTTTCTTCCTCTTGACTTTCCTCTTAAATTCCCAATTCTTGAAGTTTATGCTCTACATTCTGGAAGAATGTCTCATAGTTACTTTTCTTTTTATTTTCAAGATCTACTTTTTGTGTCTATATTTTTACTTTTTTGTGGACATATGCACTTTTTAAAAAATTAATTCAGGATCCTTTTGAATCTGGCTGAGAAAATTAGCTTTTTCTCCCCTAAATTCTTTTATTCTACAGCAACTCTGTTTTACTAGAGGTTATTTAATCTGAATGCTCACATTTGATTCCTGTCATTCGAACCACTGAATTTCTTAATTTATCTGGTAATGTTTCTATTATCTTTACAGAGGAAGAATTTGTTTTTCCAGCATGAATAGCCAAAATGTGAACAATGGCTCATCAGTGTTCCCTCCATTCACTCCCACTTCTACCATTTCCAACTAAAAGTCCTCAGCTTCATGGATAGAGGTAAGAAGTTGACAAGGATGTTACACAAATGACTTTGCTATATCCCTTTTAGATTCCTTGCATTGTTTCTTTCTAGAATAGGAAAGACAAAGACATCAACCGTGTGGTTAGGATATAGAAGTTTCCATTTCTTTTTCCTAAACTGTGATAAGAGAAGTTTTATATTTGTTTCTCACTTAAGAAAAACAAAATTCTTTAAAAGAAAAATTAGATATACTTCAAATTCCTTCCTTATAGAGTAATAGGAAAGTTATTTGGATTTCAACATTCTTATGAAAAGATCTTTTTGGGAGGGATGAATTTTTAAGTTACTTTTTCCCCCCAAAGACATTTTGAAATATTTTCCTTGAAACAATCTTTTACAATTTTGAATTTACTATGGACTTCTGTGTTCAACTGCCCAAACAAGGACAGGGAAATATGCTCATGAAAGTTAACTTCTACTGAAAAAAACATGAGGTAGAAAAAACAATGGGAACATCTGTATTTTATCCTGCCAATATGTTCTCTCTTATTCTGGAAGCACAGGATGTCTTTACTCTGTCAGCTGCAAAAATATTATCTCTCTGCAGGAATGAAACAAGTGTGGAATATATATTATGCTACCACATTACATGCATACCTGAGCAGAAAACAAAGAAAATAGCCATTTAATATATAACTCAATTTTGCCTCCAGGGACAGATAAAAAATTTTATTATAATACCCAAATGGTATAGTACATAAATATACATGGGAAATGTGATAGGACTAAGTCAGGCTCTTTTGGCTACATACTGGTGGCTAAAAATTTATCATCTGTCCCCATTCTTAATCCTTCCTTCCCTTAGACATTAAGTAGGCTATATTTTTTTTCTGAGAGCCAGGAATTTGGGGCAAGGGAGACCAAAACCCATCACCATTTTTCAGCAAACCATTAATTTTTAAATGTCTGTGGAAAAAAAACTATTGGCCGCTATCTTTCTGTTTCATTTCAAACATTATGCACTATACAGTTTACCTAATAAACAACCAAGATATTAAAAAAATAATAACAGTAACTAAATTGGCAATTTAATAACTTCAAATGATTTTAGAAGCTGCGTTATGTTTACCCTTTTTGAAATCAATAACTTTTCATTTGGAATTTTAGATCTACTTTAATGAGCATTCAGCTAGCAGCAGTTTTATTTAGGATCCAAACTTACACAAACAAATGTAACAGAAGCTTTTACCCAGATAACAATTTACAGTTAACTTTTGCAGGTCACATGACTGATTGGAGTATATAAATCCAATCCATCGCATATGCTTTTTAACATTTTTTAATGTTTTTAACCAGAGAAGAGTTTATATAGGAAGAGTACTCTCAATTAGGGGAAACTTAATGCTGCCTAGTTATTTGAACATATCTGAAATGATTCTTCTAGTTCTGGTGTTATCTTTGGAGACCCTTTCATAGCAATAACATGGCTTCTTTATAGGCAGTAAATGAGAAACATCCTGTGATAATGCCACTGGCTTTTTACATAAACTGTCTATTTTATATGTCTTATCAAATTGAAATATTTGTCAACACACAATACCTTGTTTCTTTGTATCCTTACATTCACTTACCCTGATTTAATGATGACAATGTTTTTTGCATTGCTTCCTTCCCTATAAGTAACCTTTTGGGGTCATGTAACCGATCTCTATGAAACTAATTAGAAATAACCTCCATAAAACAAGGAGCTAAATCTACTCTTTCTATAATCCACATTACTCTGGCTCCATACCCCAGGGACCCAGGTAGCTCTTGGAGTCTCCAGAGGATGTTTAGAAAGGAAACTGTAGCCTCTGGACTCGTCAGTGCTTCTCTGTGAGATGCTGTCCTGTCTTGCACTGATGTTGCCGGCTAGAAGCATTTTATAGCTATCACACCCTTAATGCACCAAAACTGTGCACGTTCCCACAATATTTTATGAAATTCTTCATAAAAAGCAACTATTTCACCTTCTGTTATAGCTCTAATTTCCACAGAGTTTCAAAAACTAGTCCTTGGACCATGGTGGGAGACATAGCACCAAGTGATGCCTCCCCAAATTGCATTGCACCTCTCCCACTGGTCCTGTAGTAAAACCTCTCCTTAAGCCAAAAAAATTCATATCACACAAATTAGACTCCCAGCATACTCTAAATCACAGTTTGGGCTCAGCTGGAGCCCTTTGAATAACTTACTGTGTTGCTTCATGAACATTCCCTTGTTACCTCTTAAGGAGAGAGCTTACCTGAGAATGAAGCTAGCACAGAGGAAAGCAAGCCAGGAGATGAAGAGAGACCCCTCCCTATCAACCTCATCTGAGTCCCTGAAGCCAGTGTCCACCTTTGGTTTCCCTAGTTATATAGGCCAGTAAATTCCCTTTGTGGCTTAAGTCAATATAAGTTTGGTTTTGTGTCACTTGCAACTGAAATAATCTTGACTAATATACTAATAATTACCTAATTTTATTGGGTTATATAAATATCATTGCCTTGGGAACTTGACACAACAACTCCCAGAGATTTCCAGCTATAAACACTATAGCCTGATGAGTGATTTAATTAAGCATGTACATATAGATCACTCCCCAAGCCACATATATAGAAATGAGAAGAAAAAAATCTGAAGGAGAAGGAAAAAAACTTTTGCATTTTGAAACAATTTGTTAAGCAGAAGACATCTTCCCAATGTTTAGGACTGAGAAGATAAACGATTCTATTTTATGTTGTTATTAAATTGTATTGCTCTTCATTAAAGTTAAATGCATTTAGAGGAATTAAGCTTATCAAAAATTTGGCAGTGTAACATAAGCAATGATTCTTTGTTTATTTGACAACAACCTCCTGTGAGTTGATTCACAATTTTAATTTTGGAAAACAATATTTCCTTGATGGGGGCTGACAGGATGATGTGAACTGCTGCATCATTTTGCATGAAGTCATATTGATTGTGAAAGGAAACAGAAGCCAAGTGACTTAACCAATTTTTCAAGGAGCATTATGACAATAATGTTTCTATATTATCAGAGGAGATCAAATCAATTTAAGAACCAAAATTAAGCTTCAGGAGACAATCTCCTATCTTTTTTAAGATAGGTACAAAGGAATTCTATAAAGACAAAAATTCTAACTATTTTTAGTGAAAAAAAGCTATTAGTTAAAAATGTACAAAAAATGTGTATCCATATCAAGCACCTACTATGGACACAACGGTGAGCAAAGCAGAGACCTCAGAGTGCTTGCAACATAGTGAGAAAGAAAGCATCAATCCAATCCTCAAGAATTGTAAGTCCAATTGGGATGTTGCCAGAGAAATGGACCTGCTATCAAAAAAGCCCATACTGGGGTCTTTACCCTAAGCAGATAGGCCAGGGAAGGATTTTGTGGGAAAGTGATATTTGGACTGATATTTGAAGAATGAACAAGCACTAACTACGTAAAGAGAGAAAAGAGCATTCTCGTCCCAGGGACAAGCCTCCATGTAGGTGTAGGGAAGCTGGGGGGACAATCAGAAGCCTAAGACTGCCCCAGAGCCAGACCCCAGGCAAAGGAGCTGGAGAGTGACGAGGACCCAGGCTGAATATAGGTGCAAACCTATAACTAAACTATACTAAAACACTGGATAGACTCTGAAGGGTTTTAGGCAGGGCCTGGTATGGTCAGTTTTGCATTAAAAAAAAAAAATCACTTTGGCTTCAGGCTGGATAATAAATGGGGAGCAGGGTCAGTGTCCAGGCAAGGGAAAATGGTAGCTGGGGCAGGGTAGGAGAGGGAGTGAAAGGCAGAGAAATAATCCAGCATGCAATGTATCCTCATCAAACATTTATTGAGAATCAGCACGATGAAATCCGACTGAATCATTCTCTTTTAAAAAAATTTTATTGGGGAAAAATCTCAAACATCTAAAAAAAGTAGAACAGGATAATTTAATGAACCTCCATGTGCTCGACACCAAGCTTGAGTAATGACCAACTCTGGACTAATCTTGCTTGTTCTATATTCCCACTCTTTCTGCATTCCCATATATACTTTTAAATTATGAACAGTTCAAACTTTCAGAAAAGTTGTGAGAATAGTACAATAATGACTTATTTATCATCTAGATTCAGTGATTGTTAACATTTTGTTAACTTTATATAAATATATATAGAGTATATATATAATATATATACTGCATATATATAGTGTATATATTCTCTCTCCCTCTCTCTATATATATATGTGTGTGTACGTTTGTGTATATATGTAAATATTTCATCTTTCTCCTAAGAGCAAAGGCAGTCTCCTATACAACCATTATATAATTATCGCTTAGGAACTTTAACATTATCACATGTTATCATTAACATATCACTTTAACAGTCCATATTCAAATTTTCCCATTTGTCTAAATAATGTCCTTTGTAGCTGTTTTTTCCCCTGATCCAGGACCCAAACAAAGACCATGTATTGCATTTTGTTGTCCTGTCTCTTTCATCACCATCAATCTTAACGGGCTCCTCAGCCTTTTTGTCTTTCATGTCATTGGTGCCTTTGAAGAGTCCAGGCCAGTTGCTTTGCAGAATATCCTTTAAGGTGTTTTTGTCTGATTGTTTCCTCATGAGTAGATTTAGGTGAAAGGTTTTTGGCAGTACTATCGTGTAGGTGATGTTGTGTCCTTCTTGTTGTATCACATCAAGAGCCATATGATGTCAGCTGTACTGTTCCTGATGATGATTCTTCCACTTTATCAACCTATTGAGTTCATATCCTGTAGACACAATCCATTACTGAGGAAACCAGACAAGGACTGCAAAATATAATTTCTGTTTCTTCATGAGCCATCTTAATATCGAGACATTTGCACAGATCATTTATACAAAGTTTTATTGGTTTTATTCATGAAAGGTGGATATAGATCATAAATAGACACCAACAGGGGATGAATATCCTGCAATGATTAGCAGAAATAGGCAATCTTGGGAATCAGAATCCTGAGAGGAAGTAGAGCATGGAGGTGAAGCACATGACCTCAGGAGCCAGACTGCTAGGATGTCATCCCAGCCCTGCCACCTCTAATCTATGTGGCTTTGGGCCAGTTACTTAACCTTTCCATATCTGCTTCCACGTCTGTGACACAGGCGATCACAGAACTCATCTTCTATGGTTGGTGTGAGCACTGAGTAGCTACGTGTACAATGTCTGACACATGACGAGTTATCAATGGTATGAAGATGAAGATGATGTTTCTAGTGAAGAACCACTAAACTCCATGTGTTGACTAAAGGAAGACCCTAGGTCTTCTTTATAAAAAAGATTGCCTGAAGTTTGGACCCTGTCAGAAACATAATATGGTAAAATGTTAACATGTTTGCATAAAATCACTAACATCATCGTCTAATGAGAGCTAATTAGGGCAAAAGAGTTTGATTTTTAACAGATGACTAGCATTAACATTTCCCAAATGATAAACAATCTTAACAATGAAATGTGCCCAGTGTCATTTCCCATTGAGGATTTTATTACCGCCCTCTTCATAATAGTGATATATACGTAACCCGTGTCTGGTGCATAAGTGTATATGTACTATTGACACTGCCACAGAAAGATCTAAATTACACATAGAAAAAGGCCTGCTCAAAGATTTTGTCAAAGATCTAGTCTGGTCTTAAGATCTGAAGTTGACTGAATGTTTGTGTCACCCCCCACTGCCAAATTCCTATGTTGAAGTCCTAACCCTCAATGGAATGGTATTAGGAGTTGGGGCCTTTGGGAGGTAATGAGGTCATGAGTGTGGAGCTCTCATTAATGTGATTAGTGCCCTTATAAAATGCACGCCAGAGAGTTCTGTCATTCTCTTCTCGCCATGTGAAGCTATAATGAGAATTTGGCAGTCTGCAACCCAGAAGAGGGCCCTCACCAGAACCCAACCACGCTGGCACCCTGATCTCAGACTTCCAGTCTTTAGAACTATGACAAATAAATTCCTACTGTTTATAAGCCACCCAGTCTATGATACTTTGTTACAGTAGCCCAAACTAAGGCATGACTACTCTCTAAACCTTAAAATTACAACTTAGTTTTAAGATTTCAAAAATATTTTTCTGTTTGAGAAATTCGTTACCCATTGTCTCATATATGCGTATTTGCATGTGTGGTGGTACTGGTGATGGGCCCCCTAGAAGTTCTCCTGATATTATCCCATTAACCCATTTTGAAATAATAACTTTCCTTTCCACTTAGGATTTCAATGTTAGTCATTCATGGATTAATAAAATTACCCAATGTTTAATATATGTTACCCCTTAAGTGAAATAATTATATTATCAAATAGACAAAAGAGTAATACTTAACTTTGCATTTTTATGATTTGAGTGTTTACTAAAGTGTGTAACCACGGTAGAAATCATTTTTTTACTTGCAACTGATATAGAAAAAAGTTCAAATTTCTAAAATTTAAAAGTGACATCAAAATTGTTATTACTTTGTTCTTAGTTTAAGAAGAAAACAATCAGCTGACCTACATCAAAACTTTAGAATAGCAAAAGGAAAATGTAAATAAGCAATAATATATGTACTCCAGTACTACATTATGGGTAGCTCAGTAAAAGACAGGGCAGGGTAGAAACATCTAGAGAAGACAGAAATAGAGGAAGGGATCAGGGAGAAACAAAGGCGGGGCAAAGAGGTAGAGGGAGAGAGAAAGTACAGCACCGCTGCCAGCCCCTGAGTCCTCAGATCTCACTCTGCCCAGACTAGCTCGGGGTCACAGCTGAGTTGGTTATCTCCCCCAACTCAACCCGTACCTCAAGCACACACAACATGTTCTCTTCTCTTTCTTCTTTTTTACCTCTTATTTTTCAACGGATTCCCTCCATTTGTCACAGTTAAATAACTTCTATAACAGGCATAAACTTTGCAGTCACAAAACCCAGATGTGCAAACATAAAACTCCCTTTATTTTTTTCAAAACTGACTTAGCTCAAAAGCCCTCATTTCCACAAATGGAAGAATACCTAACTCTGCCAATTCAAGGAAAACTCAGACATTTCTGGGATTTTTTTCTCAGTTTCTTTGGGTAAATATGAAGTCAATATGGAATTCATGTGCTATCTTATTTCCTTCTGTTCTTTCCATCAACCCCCTAAATGTGGGGGCTGGAGGTAATAGGTGGAGTATCTTGAGCTGCAGAAAAGAAAGAAAGAATTCCCTCTCTCCTCTCGGCAGACTGCCAGATAGTCAAACAAATAGCCAATTGCAATACAGATAAGTTTCCCAAAAGTGTTTTGGGAGCACAGAGCGAGTATAAAGAATAAACTCAGTTTAAAGTGGCCAGGCAAGGCTTCCGGGAGGAGACGATTTTTAAGTTTTTTCTTAAAGAGTGATCAGGAGTTAGTCAGTTTAAGAAGATAGGGAAGGATGTCTCAGGGAGCATTTGCTAAGGTATGGAATCATGGGAGAGGGTGACATGCTTGGGAAATGCAAGTAGTTCCATATGGCTAGAAAATGGGGAATGTTTGGAATAGTGGGTACATGAGTCTAGAGGGGTGAACAGACTGTGCATCAAGCCAAAGAACTTGGATTGTGTTCTCTAGGCCAGGGGTTGGCAAACCATACCTGCAGTCCAAATCTGGCCCGCTGCATGGTTTTGTACACAAAGTTTTACTGAATATAGCCATGCTCATTTGTTTACATGTTGTCTATGGCTGTCTTCATGCTACCTCAGAGTTGGGAGTCGTGGCAGAGACTGTATGGCCACAAAAGCCTAAAATATTTACTGTGCAACTCTTTACATAAAATGTTTGCTGACCCTGGACTAGCCCACTTGAGTAATACATGCACCCTCTTTAAAAGGAAAAGTTCCCATAGACCTAAAATTCCACTTGGATATTTTTTAGTATATTGTTATTTAGATATATACAAACTTAAAACTAGGGGCAAGCATCTTATGCTTATAGCTTTTTTGCAACTATAAAATTTTGCATATTAAACTTACACTAACAAAAACGATAAAATTCAAATCAATGTATTCATTCAATGTAACAGATGACATCACTTGTATGGAAATAAATGTCCACTCCTACCATTGGACTGATTGTCACAGTACAGGTTCTTTTGAACTCAGCAATTTGTGACACCTAGACCACATGATGGTTTTATTTATTTGAACTAGTATAAAACTTTTGTTAATGTAACAAAAGACGGTGACTTCATTGAACTTTATCTATTCCAAATGCCTCATTTTGGGATACAAAGTTCCTCTGTCTTCTTTTTGTGTCAGCTATTAATAATTATAGTAATGCCTGTTGGTACAGTGAAGACACAAATGCATGTGCAAACACTGAAATCAATTGGCAGTACTCAGCTCTAAGGCAGCCACTGAGGTGATCAACAATTGTTGATATATTTTTTAATGCCATCCAAAGGAAAACACAATAATTTAAAAATGACCACAGAGAGTGGCAGATCCTGGATTATATGCAGTTATTGAAAAAAATCTAATGGTCAGATATTCACATGGCAACAACATAGCTAAAAACAACTAGTCCAAACTAGGTGAACCCAAGTGGTAGCAATGGATTAGAGAGAAGAGGACACATTTGAGACTCTTCAGTATAGTATCTGGACAACACTATACCACCAAATGGTCGTGGGGAGGAAGGGATGTGAGGGAGGGTTCAGGAACGACTCCAGATTTCTGGCATGGGCACGTGTGCTCACTGAGGACGTAAATGTTTGGTAGGAAAGACAGTAGGGTCACTCGGGCATGTTGAATTTAAGTCATGAGTGAGGACTGGCTCATAAAGATATGAGAGCTGGAAATAAGTGTTTGCTGAACTACTGATATAGATGAGATGATGGTCTGCATAGAAATGTAGAGAGCGAGAGGAGAAAAACACTAAAAGATACTCAATAAAGAACTGGCCATTAGAAGCAGCTATATAAATAACTACATTTATGCATCCACAAATATAGTCAATTCCGGATGATCTATGCTAATGGAGGAAAATTGTAATATGCATAATATGAAATACCAATACAAAAACCACTTATATGCATTTTGGTGGATGTACGGAGGAGAGAAGAGTTTGTAGAAGATTTGCTTATGTTTGCTAAAACTTGGTTTACTCTCCCAGAAGGCACATTAACTTGGATAAAAGGACATAATGGTAGGGAATGCGGCAGTCCCTGGTAGGTGTCTATTCAATATCCATTCCCCCTTCTTCATTACAAACAAAACCTTAATTTTTCCCAGAGTGGCACTGTGCCCAGCTGAGAACTTGATTTCCCTGCCCCCTGTGTGCCTATGAGTGACCATGTGACACAGTTCTGGCCAACGAAATACGAGTGAAAGTCGACAGATGGAACTTCTACAAAGGCTCTTTACAAGGCAGATAGACTCTGCTGCCTGGGTCCTGTGCCCTTACCCTTCTTCCTACCTAGATACCCAATGTTGGAGTTGGAGCAACAATATTGTGGCCCCAAGAACATGGCAAGGATTGTTGAATGGAAATATAGGTGAATCCTGGGGGCTTCATGAAGCCCCAGAATCAGCCCTCAACTTCCTATGTCCAGATGTAAATGAGACTAATCAGACCCTTCCTTTTCTAAGTCACTTTTTCTCTGGGTTTCTATTACTTGAAGCCTAGTGAATTTCTCCCAACACAGAAGTCCTATTTGAAAATGGTCTTAGGTAAAAATTCCCCATAAATAGCCTTCAAAGTTAATATAATAACCAGAAAAAAATGAAGAGTTGATGCCCACCTAGCTGCAACAAACCCTAGGGCCACGTGCTTCAGCCTTGATTAAATGAAGTGAGGGAGAGAGGGAGGTGGGTAGCTAGGGGTAGCTGGCCTTGACACATGAGCTCCTGAGAAGATCGTGTCCCCCAAATGTCCAAATTCCAGCATCCTCCACCATGTTTCTTTTGGCTTTTCATCTTTCCCTCCATCCTTAACCTAACGGAAGAAAAAAGTGAACAATAAAACCTGAATACATTATTCATTAACCTTCAGTGTCTTCCCATTGTCCACCCAATTAAGCGTATGTAGGATAATTTACTGAACTATTACTCTGTGCTTTGTACTGCTGGTGTTTTCCTCCCCTATTCCAAGCAAGTAGCCAGGCTGATTGCTGCCTTACTTCGGAAGTTTGTGGCAGAAGTTTGAAAGCAAACTCCCTACTACCCCTGCCTGGTGTCTGGTCTTCAAGAGCTTGAGTTCCTGAAGTGGACTGTGCTGGAGGAGGGCAAGCAGAGGCAGACATAGCAAGGAGAGAAGGAGACTGGTTTCCACAGATATTGGAAGCCTGTGTCTTACTCCTGGCAGTACCTGGGGAAGAAGACAAGGCGCTCGAGGGGCCTCTTGGGAGGCTGTACCCTTGGCAACAGGGCTTGTGTTGTGAAGAAACATGCCTACAGCCCAAAGAAGAACATGGAAGCAAAGTCACTGCCATTCAAGGGTCTGTGGCAACCTTTGACAATAGGACCACCATGACTTGTAAAAAATTAAGGGTAGTTCTCCTGTTCTTCAAGGAACCACAAAAGTGTCTGAGATTCTGAGGAAGAGAGAGAGAGGGCACCCGGACAAGAGATTGAATTTACTTCCAGCAAGGTGGGATGGGGCTCAGAGGAATATCTTGCACACTCTACTGGGGTCTACTGGGGTCCAAGGCCTCCACAGCCCATTCTTCTCAATCTAGTGCTCCAGACATTTGGTTTTTCTTCTCCTGCGTGAATCCTACACTCACTATGCTTTCCTGTCTCTGCTTTTGCTTGGAATTTTCTGTCCTTTGGCAAAATGCATTCACTTATCCAATAATGGGTGCCCATCTATTCTATCCTCACATACTCCCCCCTTATAAAATTCTCCCTGATCCCTCTGCTAAGCCATAATTCCCTCCTTTACATCTCCGAATTTGTATTCTTTTGGGACATTTACCCTGCACTACTTTGTGTTACAATATCCTATCTGCTCCCCCATTATGTTTTAAAAATTTATTGAACATCTACTATGCACCCTGAAGACAGTGACTGTTTCCCAAGTACCTAGCATAACACCATATATTTATTCATTTGCCAGAAAATATTCTGTGAAGGTCTTCTATATCCTTGACCCTCAGACACTACACTGAATACAGCGCAGAGCCTGTCCTCAAGGTTCTCAAAGTCTATGTATTATGTTCAAGGCTCACAAGCTTGTATATAGCAAATTCTCAGTGAGGATTGGTTGACATTAATTGTTAGCTTCTTAAAGCTCCATTTGGCTACTTATAGGAAATTTAAGCAAAATGGGCAGGATAATTTTTTTGGAGAGAAAGTTCCAGATGATTCAGAATATGCCACCTAGACTGTGGTGGTAACCATTACACGTATAAGACAAAATAGCAAGAAAAACTTAAAAGTGTGCTTTAATCATTCCTATTTTGAAAAGAGATAAGCAAGATCATTTTCATTTTCAAAAAATATGCAAATAAAAATATTTGTACCACTCATTTGAAATCCATGAAATATGCTGAGATGAAGGAACTGTTGTCCAAAAACCACTTTCTCTTCCCAGGGCTCGTGTCCTTTGCCTTCATTCTTTTCTTCTGTCGCTGTTGCTTTGGAATTCGCCTTTATGTGTAATAAGACCCCAATACAATGTTCGTGCATAAATCAAGAAACATTCACTGGATATCTTGGCACAGGTCATAGTCCAGACTTAATCACTGGTCTCCATGCTTCTCAGCCTGTCAGGCTCTCTCTCTCTTCCCAATTTTCCATTCTCCTGACTCTCCTAGGTCTGGGGGGCAACTTTTCTGTTTCAATCTCCCAAGTATGTCACGTGTCTTATATCGTAGTGGGCTAGTGAAGGAAGGAGCACTGGCCCGGAATCAAGAAGCCTGGACTCATTTGGCCATTTATTCATCCAACAAATATTAGTGTGCATTTTCTCTGTATCAGGCATTCCCCTAAGCCTTGGAAAACAGTCATGAACAAGATAGTAAAAATATCTAGCTTACATCCTGGTGGAGAAAGATAATAAGCAAGTATACAGATTATCGAGGAGATCATAGATAATGATAAATGTCACGAAGGAGACAAATGGGGTGATGTGATAAATAGTCATTGTAGAGGGGTCCTTGGAATGTGACTGTCAGGAGAGGCTTTTCTGATATTTAGGCAGAGACCTGACAGATGGGAGGGTGCTAGCCAGATTCCAAGGAAGAGTGTTTCAGGCAGCTCATCCTTAATATGTCCAAGGCACAGAAAGGAGGCCAGTGTGGCAAGAGCAGGAAGCAGGAAGGAGAGAGGGACCCAAGCCAGGTCAGTAGAAAAAGATTAGCTCATGGAAGACCTAGTAGGTATGCTGAGGAGTTTAGATTTTAATCTAAGAGTATGAGATGTATTTGATGTGTTTTAAGCAGAAGAATGAAACAATTTCAGTTTTTAAACATCACTATGACTACTGGGTGGAGAATGGGATTAGAAATACCAATTAGGAGACTCCTGCATGAACTCAGGAGTGAGAAGGGGAAAGGTTTGGTTCTTTGGAGCTGGAACTTATAGGATTTACAGATGGAGCCCATGTAAAAGGTGAGGGAGAGTCACCAAGATGGCACCTGGATTTTGGCTAAAAGAACTGGGTGGGTGGTGGTACCCTTGACTGACACGGGAAAGCACTCCAAGCCTGCCCTGCCTAAGCTTGGGCAATTTGGTCTCTTCAACTTTGAAATGACGGTGTTGAAAGAGATGGAAGAGGTGGCCCCGACACTTCTTCAGCACTCAAATATCACCCTTCTATTGGGTTATTAGGACATGAATATGTTTTACTTGCTCCCCATTTGGACAATAACACAAGCTGTGGCATGACAGAGGCTGGGATTCAAATCAAAGCTCCACAAAGCCAGTGACTTTGGCAAATTGACTTTGTGCCTCAGTCTTTTCATCAGCAAAATGGAATCACAAAAACGACCCTCCTCACTGGGCTGCTGGGAGAGAGAAGTAATATAATTACGTAAGGCACCTGGAATACAACAGTGCTCAGTCAGTCACATATTCTCCTTTCCTGACACATTCAACAACTGTTTCTTTTCTTCTTTCCTTCATTTCACTTCGTAAATCTCTTGACTCCTGACTTCTCTTTTCTCTGAGAATGAACTAACTCCAAGACCTGGGACTCTCAGAGCAGAATTTCGCCTGTGTCCCTCCCTTCCCATGATAGTCACTCAGCCCTGGACCTCTGTGCCTTCCCACCTGGATGCTGAGCATTGAAGGGTGAACGCAATGCAGCCAGGGGACACCAGGTTATCAACACTAGGGCATCAACATTCGAGCTTAACTTCGATTCGTACACTTTTGCCTGCCTTCCAGCCCCATCCTTCTCCCTGAGGGCTGGGAAGGGAAAAATATGAACAACAATCACTGGGCCTGAGAGAGATCTCTTCCCCTGAAATCCCATGAATATGCCTTTTTGCTGCTGATGACCATGTTATTCGACACTTGGAGAACTACACGGACAAAGTACAACAAGGGATATTATGGTCTTTTTTTCTAACCACTAGATGACCAGGGAGATATTATGGTCTTACCTGCTGCCCACACTACGTTTTTAGTTACCAAAAACTAAAATTTTAGCCACCACCAAAATTCACTGATGAATGATCCTCTTCGTTTGTTTTTTAATTTATGCCTCTCTTTTGCATTTATCTCATCAGCCCATTTTTCCTTTCGGGGGAAAAAAAACCCAAATAATAGAAATCTCCAAGTGTCCCGCAAATAGACAAGTTTTTCAAAGGTTTGTAGCTGTCATCGGTCCCGCTCTGGCCGCTAGAGGGCGCCGCGCTCCCCTCTGGCCTCCCCGCCTCCGCCTCCGCCTGCACCTCGCCGCCGCCCGCGGCCGGGGCAGGTGCGGGGACGCTCGGGCGACACTCCCACGCGCCGGAGGGGCGGGCGGCGGGGCGACCCCAGAGGAAACGAGCGCCGGGCAATTCACCGACAGCTTGTCCGGGTCCGCGTGCCTCACAGCAGCCTCGCCTTCCCCCAGCGAGTCCCCGATGCCCAGTTCTTCACATCCTTCGCCTGCGAGCTCTCCGCAGCCGCAGCTGTCACGCACGCGCGAGCGCCCGGTCGCCTGCCCGCACGGCGTGCGGACGGGCCTCCGCCGCTTCCCGCCTCCCCGCCCCTGAGGGCCGTGAGGCCCGGACCCGGAGAGGTGACCGGCTGTCAGGCCCCCGTGCCGCGGGCAGACCTCACTCCGGGCGCCGCGGGCAGGGCGGGGGCTCTGGCGGAGGACGGACCGAGCCCGACGCGCCAGCGCCCCGGGTGCCACCGCGGGTCACCGAAGAAACAGGAACAGCTGGTTGGGGTGGCCAGGGCCAGGCGTGGAACTAGAGCTGGGGTGAGGGAAGCAACAATAACATCTCTTACATTGGCAGGGAGCTTTGTACTTTACAAAACTCACTCACAAATACCCTGGCTTATCTGTTACTTCATGCCAGGTGGGCATGTGTCGCGGATGTCCGTTGTACAGATGAGAAAACTGAGCCCATAGGAAGGTTAAGCAGCCTGTTCCAGTCGCAGACATTAATGACGGAGCTGGGCTAGGCTCCAACGCCAGGGTGAGAGGTTTGCTCAAACATCATTGACCTGAGTAAAACCTTCCATCAGGAGCTGAGCACGGTGAAGGTCAGATTACTCCCAGTCTCGAATACTTGACAGCCCTTACTGTGCCTTTCAGCATGGCCAGGTGCTGCAGGGGCGGGGTGAGGAAAGAGATCCCAGCTGAGGCCCAGAAGAAACAAAACAAGTCCGGTTGGACTTGAGGGCGCCGCCACCCTCCCACCACAGGAGGGGTGGACACCAGCCTCTCACAGGAGGCCTGAAAGCTGTGACGTCCTCACTCACTTCCCCTCCCTCCTTATATAAGGAGAGTCCTTATTGCCAGAACATTGTAGCTGCCAGAACTCACAGTGACTGCAGCCCACCCACCAGAGATTTTTGCTTACAGGAAGCTTCTTTCTTTCCAACTCAAAGATAGACTGTTTCTATAGACTCTCCAACCTCCCTTGAATTATCAAGGAAGAGAAAGAAAAGACGAAAAGGGAAAGACATCTTAGTGGTAATCTATGGTTTGGAATGAGAAATTGGATGTTTTAGTTTTATTTTTAAATGGATCCTCCTTTTCCAAAGAATTTCTTGCAAAAAATTAGTGGGAGTCAAGGTGAAGCCTTGTGTGTTCAATATTTTTGTACCCACTCTAGTAGATTTTAATATAATGTTTTGAGTCCCTTTTGAATTTCCCTATGACCCAGATCAAGCTGCCCTGTTCTAGGTTCCACATTGGTAAAAACTAAATTGTAGCTTCCATCTGTATCACAAATATGTTATGTAAGTTGGTGAGGTAACCTACTATCAGGCCATATTTACAGAATAACTAAAACTAAACTAAACTTCTTTAAGATGTCAATATCTAAGTGTCTTTTGGATGCTTCCTGAAACTACCTGAGACTACCTGTGAGAGTCTGTTTATTTTTCTTTTAATTGGTACTTTATTTTATTTTACTTAAAAAAAAAAACTAAACACTTTGAATGCAGAGAGCCAAAGTACATGCTAATGGTAGTGTGAGTCATGGAGTTCGTTCTTCTCTTTTCTGAAAATTATTTCACTTAAGAAGACACCCAGGTAATTTGACGACTTGCTGACCTCTTGGATGTATCATAAATTGGTATGAATTGAATCCTTAAAGACTTACACTTCAGGATGGCACACCCAGCACACACATTCACTTCTACTCCCTCAAAAAGTCGCATGACATTTACAGTAAAGCAGTAGGCAAGAATGAAGTCATGACACCATTATGACAAGAAGGAAGGCCATCAGTGAGAAATAAATTTCAATGAATTTCTTGGCAGCAAGAAAGAGGATGGGACCATATTACTGGATAAGCCAGAGCAAAGGAAGCTGAGGCCCAGAACACATTTGGAAGACTGCTACAGCACAGGTGGGTGCCATTCTTTATGGCAGAGTCCTAGGAGACCCTAAATTTGTAGATGGCAAGAAACAAAAGCAGAAGGAGGATGCAGGGCAATAATCAGTGTAATTAATTAAAATACTGTTTATGAAATACCTGGTCCAGGTAGCCCCTCCCACTCCATTCCTATCCCCTTGCATCAGAGCAATTAGAGACTGTAGAATTTGAGCTGTAGAACTTCCTGTTCCACACCCACGTGCCCCAAGGAAAGTGTGTCCCACTCACAGCACTCACAGTCAGACCCCTCAGCCCTGAGGGTCAGTGGAGAAGCTTATAAGAGAACACAACAGCAGGGGGAACCCATGACAGTGAGCTATAGCATTGATCACTAAACACTTGAAGAAATCCACAGCTAAGATAAGAGACTTGAGAAGGGACCCAAGGGAACTTTTTGGGTTGATGAAACTATTCTCCATCTTGATTAGGGTGGTAGTAACATAACTATATGCATTTATCAAACCTCATCAAATTGAATGCTTTTAAAAGGTGAATTTACTGTCTATAAATTATGTCTCAGTAAACCTGAACTTCACAAAAGAAGCACAAACCATGAAAGGAAAGAAAACTAAAGTTGACATCTGACTTGGTTGGCTGCAGTCGTGGGGAGTTTGTCCACTTTTCTAGCAGCACAGAGGAGTGAGTAACGCAAAGGCTGGCTCCATCTTAGCAAAGGCATTAAGCTAATCTGATTGACTCAGAAGCAGGAGAGAGAGAAAAGCCTAATGTAAACCAAGTACATACCAGGTACCAGGCATTCTGAAGGCCTTATTTTATTTAATTCACAACACAGTAGATATGTCTGCCTAGGGAGATGCCACTCATTCGTCTAGGTAGGACATTTGGGAATGTCTTACATCAGCCTACAATACCTAGATAGATGCTTACTAAATGTGAACTAAATGTCATGCATAACAAAAATAAAACAAAAGAGTCTTCTTATTAAAAAGGAACAACCAGAAAACAAGAAAGGGTTACTGGAAATTAAAAGTATGGCTGCTAAAAAATTTTACCTGCAATACAAGGGCTGAAAAATGAAATCAAGGAAATCTACCAAAATGATGAGAAAAAAGAAAGAAATCAAAAATATGAAAGGGAAAAGTTAAAATCATAGAGAATCAATAGAAGTCCAACACCCACCTAACAAGTGCCAGAGGTGAGAACTAAAAAAATGCACAGGAGAAAATCATTAACGAAACAGTAATTGAAGAATGGATAGACGAAATGTGGTATATACATATAGTGAAATATTGTCCAGACACAAAATGGAACGAAGTAGTGATACATGCTACAACATGGACGAACCTTGAAGACATCATACTGAGTGAAAGAAACCAGACGCAAAGGCCACATATTGTATGATTCTATTAATACGAAATATCCAGAATAGGCAAAGCCATAAAGATAGAAAGTAGATTAGTGGTTGCCAGGGGCTGGGGGAAAAGGGGAATGGGGAGGGAGTGGCTGCTAATGGGTGTGGGGTTTCTTCTTGGAGTGATGAAAATGTTCTGAAACTACATAGTGGTGATGGTTGCACAACTTTGTGAATATACGAAAACCATTTAATTGTACGCTTTCAAAGGGTGAATTTTATGGTGTGTGAAATAGATATTAATATTTTTAAAAGAAACAGAAGAAAATTTCCAGGAAATCAAAAAAAAAAAAAAAAGACTTAAGACTGAGTACGAAATTCATCCTTGTGGAATCAAACACTAAAGAAAGAAAAAAAGAAAAAAGCTAAAGAGTGTCAAGAAAAAAATTACATAAAAATTAAAATAAAATTGGCATCAAACTTCTCATCTGCAATACTGCTAGAAGACAACAGAATAATGGCTTTTCACAGTTCTGCAGGAATGTTACTGACCAAATCAGGATAGGAAGTTAGACACCTATAAAAATAATATCTTCTAAGAAAACACTTTTCATTCAACAAATAGTATGATTGAGATGCTGAAGTCTAAGTGATATAATGAAGAACATTTGTGTTTCTACTCTCAACAAGAAAAATGTAAGACAATTAGCAATTTAGGATAAAAAAAAATAGTTGTTCAAGAACCAGTGTACAAATATGAACAACTGAAGTATGGCATGATTTTGAAGAATTTGAATGTGAAGAAAGAGAACTCATTTGATCTCGATGCCTAGAACATGTTCCTTTGACTAGTTTAGTGGCATGGGCTTGCATTCCCTTTTCAAAGGATTAAACCAATTAATTCTGCATTTAATTATATTTAATGTAGTAAAAATATGAAAAAGTCACGTTTATTGATTTAAAGCTATAACTGTAACTGTAGAGGAAATGTAATAAATATGGGGAGCAGTAGCAGATAAATTCTTTCAGAGTATGGAGGGAATAGAAACTGTTTAAATAATATGTTCAGAATAGAAGAATAGCAAAATTACCATAAATTATAGTAGTAACTATCAGAGTACTAAACAGAAGCAATTTAAAGTGGTTTCCTCGGAGGATGGTATGGGAGCTGGGGATAATACACTTTTACTTGTTATTTAATGCTGTTATATATTTTTTTCAACATTTTGCTTTACCATATGCATGTATGACTTTACAAATTTAAAAAGAAAGGAGAGAGAAATTCACAGGCTTGCAAAATTAACTGACTGTATCATTAGAAATACTTCCAGAAGCAATATACAGAAACCCTGAGTAACAGTGGCTGAATTTATGACATTTGTTATTTGTTTAAAAAAAGATCCAGACGTGGGCAGAACAAACCAGCTACGGTTGGTTTGGTGGCTTGATGACATCAGCAAGGGCTCCATTTCCTTCTGTCTTTCTGCTCTGCCGTCCAGCGTGCCAGTTGTGGTCTCCACTCGTGATCCCAACAGGGCTGCTCGTTCCAGGAACCAATTTTCTCACACCCACATCCCAACATCAGGAAAGAAATCAGCAGAGACAAAAAGGTCTAACATCCTCATGCTGATCTCCTTTCGTTTCTTTTCCAGAAGCCACCATCCCTTCCCCCTCCAACCCATTCAACTCCTCTCCATCCTTCTCTTACTTTTCATTGGCCAGAATGAGGTCACCTCCACACCCCTAAACTAATCACAGGCAAAGGGAATTTAATTCACCATAACTGACACAGACCCATCATACCTCGTCACCTGGAGCTGAGCACATTGCTCCCTGAACAAAATCGGTGTTCTTTGACAAGGAAGAAGAGCGGCTTGACTGTTGGGTAGGCAATAACAGGGTCTACAGGGCTGACGGACTGGCCAATTAACTAACCAACTACCATCCCTCATGAGGAGACAACTGCCAACCTGTCTGTCAGAATTGGCAAAGCCCAGCACCTCTCATGACAAAAGGCTATACGGTCACCAGGCCTTAGTCCTATGTTAATTTAATGTGCGTTAATCTTTTGATGTAAAACCATTAGTCATGTGTTGGCATCTGCAAATTAACACTGGCTTCTGGGGAGAAACTCTTGAGAAAAAAAAATCATACTACTGCATTTTTCAAAGGTTCAACATCAAAAATTTATCAAGTGTAAAAACCCAGTCTGTTTGATACTGTTAAAATGATTAATATTACAAATAGCTACTAGAAACAAGGCACATCTGACAACCTGAAGAATTGGAAGAGGAAACAAACATTTTCCTTTCCGAATTAAGAAAAATTAGTTCCATCATTTGCATTTTCCCTCTCTCATATCAATTTAATGTCTCTGGCACATTTCCTAAATCAAAGACTTTCCTAAGGATTCTATTTATCAGACAGGTATTGGCTTGCTTTTCAGCAGCCCTATCATGGTTGATTTACTAATATATCCTATAGACTGTCTGCCCAATCTATACAGCTAGAGCCCGCAGTGCCTCATAATTCCCACCTATTTTAAGTGAAGGACTTAATGCATAGATGGGATCTGACATATGAGTGTTGCTCACCAGTTCACTGTCAGAGGAGGTCTGAATAATTAGCACCAGCAGCTCTTCTTCCCAGATATTAATACCTTATATCATAAATGTCAAGCAGAGCACAAAGATGCAACTGGAAAACCTCTGAAGGGAAAGGAGCCCGTAAATCATGGAGGTTTCACTCTATTTTCCTTCCATTTTACTATCAGAAAATAAACCCAGGGAGGTGAGATTTAAAACCTTGCCCTCCTCTTATTTATTACTTAGCACTGGGCTCCTCCTGAAACTGGACCCTGGAGGGAGGGCTGAGAGGGGAGGAGACTCCCCAGCTGGAGACGGATGATGACATGTTCAGGGGTAAGGGGGTCAGTGGGAAAGGAAACCTCACAGCAGCACTCGGGACAGTTCTGTGCCCTTCAGCCATGGCGCTGCACTGTGTGCATTTGGGACATGGAGGCCGGGCAGTTGTAGAATGCAGGCCCGTGTGAGAGGGTGTTTCTCTCTAAAAAATCTTAACCCCTGCTCTACTCAGTGAAGAAATAATCTCTTTTATGGTTAGAGAACAAGTGTGAGAGTGAGTGTTGTAACGTGATGTTCGTACATTTCAATGAACTTGCTGAGGATACCAGGGCCTAAATAAACACCCTGTTCAAACTGGGCGCTAGCTATGCCGTTAGCAGGACCACATCCAACCCCACCTCGTGTAAGAGGTATGACTCTTCCAACTGCAGTCATAGGGTCTCCAATTTAAAGATGAGGAAGTCCCTAATTCTGAAAAAAACAACAAAAAAAAAACCACTATTCTATCATTAGAGAACTTTGGCTATTATTAGAAGGTTCTAATTATATTTAACTGAGGTCAGTCTCTCTGAAACTCCTGTCAGTTCATCCTGTTTTTCCCTCTGGGGTCCCACAGGGTAATTCTATCTCCTTTTTCTTCTGGAAGTGCTTTGTATATTTGGAAAATGAAACCCGCAGACCTCCTGTACATCAAGCTGACCAGCTCTAGGCTCTTTAACCATTCCTCATGTGACAAAGTCTCAACCCCTCCTCTGAATAAAGCACATGTGCTTGTCCCTCTTAAAGTGAGTTCACCCAAACAAGCACGTAGAATAGCAACAAGAACAACAGTAATAATAATCTTTATTATTTCTCGAGCACTTAGTGTACACCAGGCACTCTGTTACGCATTTTACATTCAGCATCTTATTTCTTTCTTACAAAAACACTATACAGTAACTGGTTTTTGTCCCCCTGATTTACAGATGAAGAAACTGAAACTCAAAGACCTACCCGTAGGCTCCCAGGGTCTGTTGGAGCAGATCTCAACCCTGCGCCATCTTGCGTCTGGAGCCAGAAATATCATTCCCACTGTATGTGTGCCCAGGACTGTTGCTTTCTTTTTTTTGTTCACAGAGTTTGTTCCCCTGATTTCAGCCCAAACCCTCCTGGTCCTAGGTCTTACATCCAGCTGCCTGGGGACTCACCCTTGGGGCAACCTGATTGCCTCAAACTGTGTCCAAGTGTCAATCCTGCTCCCCAAATTTTCTTCCCGGTCCTAGAAGTGCTTCAATCCTCGTTGCTCACGTCACCCTTGCAATCTCCTGATTGCCCCAAATCAGCCATCACAAGCTGGAATCCTCTCTCAATATTGTTACTCTCCCCTCTTTCCCAAAATTGCACGTCACGGGGTCTCAAAATCCACCCTGAATGCCTGTCCGCCCCTCAACCGTCACCAGGCATCCTTTCTGTATATTGTCACCTGCCACCTTTCCTCTGCCCTACCCTCTCTCCCCCTCAAAGTGCAAGCCCAGGATTGGTGGTCCTTTCTATACCACCAATGAATATCTGATGAAGTCACTTCCTTGCTTAAAACTTTTTCAGGGTTTCCCACCCCACAAAAACAATATCCAAGCTCTTGAAGTGAATTGCAAAACTCTTCAAGGCCTATCCCAGTCCTGCCTCTTTAATTTCATTATTTACCCCACACCCTTCATGCCAGAGTTTTATTGAACCTCCTCCCCTTCCTTCAATGTGTTATGTCATTCTACCTTCAGGCCTATACGCGTGCTATTCTCTCTTGCTGGAACATTCTTTCCTCTCCCCATTGCCTGGTAAATTAACTCTTACCCGTCCTTCACATTTCAGTCTTAATGTCACTTTCTCAAGGTGAACTTCCCTGAATGTTAAAACAATGTATTCCATAGGATACTGTTTTGAGTCTGCCATTGCGTGTGCTATCCTTTATTGTTATTTCTTATTTAATTCTTTCCAGAAGGAAAGGAATTATGTCTGTCTTGTTCATCATTAAATCCCCAGCACTGAACAAAGAAAGGGCTTGAAAAAATATTTGTTGACCAATGAATGAAGGAATGAATGGTGGTTAAAATCCTGCTCAGACGTGATGCACCTAAGCGTGTCTCCTTCAACGTGTATGTGTGAGCCTGGCATTGTGGAACCGAGAGAGGATATCACGTTTATCCCCACTAACCTTCCTGTTGTTAGGTTCAGTTCATCATTTCAGATTGCTGAGATGTTTTTGGATCCTCATTCTCTAACATTCTCTAGCATATTCGCTATCAATTTTATGTTATCTGAAAACTTGATTAGCATACCTTCTATATCTTCATTAGGCAAGCACGGAGCCTAGTGACCCCCCATTAAACACTCACCTCCATTAATCAGCACCCATTGAATATTCCAATTCAATCAGGTTCAAACATGCTACATTTTTTTTCTCATCCTCAAGAATATCATGGGTAAACTTGACAAGAGCCTTGATCAAGCCCAAATAAAGATTACTATAATACTTCAAACCCATGATTCTCAATTTTCTTGGCCTATCACACTGACAGATAATATTCAGGTAATATCCCCTGGGCATACTCAAGTTTTTGTAAAATTCCCAGAAGCACAGCTAAAACCCTACCTCTTCCTCTCCCATTAAAGAAATCACACTGGAGAGCAAGTGGGTGACTGAGGTGTCACTACAGCCAGCAGGGATCCTGGCTGCTCTGGAGCTGAGGCTCAGATCTGTGCCCAGCAGCCGGCCACCGAGTGGCGACTCACACCTGCACCGCGTGTGTGCAATCCGTGCTCGGGTAGGCAGTCCTTCTCACCCCTCCAAGAAGAATGCAACATTCAAGCTCCCTTCCTTCTGGCCCTGACTCTGCACTCTTCTCTCGAGGTACTTTATTCTTCCTGACCCAGTTTTCTGGTGGTCTCCAAATATACTGAGATGAAAAGAGCTATGTGGTTAAACCAATTCAATTAAAATCAGTAAAGCCTAAAATGTGCAGGGACCTTTTACTTGCAGAACTAGATATCACACCAAAACAATTGTACTATGAAACACCAATCGGCCATGCGATGCATCACCCCACTGCCCTAGTTGGCAGCCTCTGAAGTCCTAGAATTGTGTGAGATGATTAATGCCAGTGTGAACCATACCTATGAATTAAGCAGAGATCAGTGAGACAGACATCATCCACAGCACAGCACACTGGTCGCAGGAGGCATCAAAGCAAGTGAGACAGAAAAAATATGTTTGCTCTTCGATGGTGAAACCGCTTTAATTACTGGCACTAGGTAAGGTCTTTGGGGCAGGGTCCTTAAAGAAAACTAGAAGCTGAATTCCCTAAAAGAGTTGGGGTATTGTAACATCCCATTTCTAATCTACCAAGCTTTGTGGACTCAGATTCTACCTGTACACTGGCAATCAGATCAGCAGCAAATGATGGTTGAGAGGAACACAGAGAAAAACAGCTACAGCAGAAATCTGCCAGATGTCCCGGCAGCGAGGGAAAGAAAATGTGAGATGGGAATGAGGAAGGATCAGTGCCTGGCTACCTGATGGTAGGGCCTTTTGATCCAGTAAACTCAGAAACAAAAAATTGAAGAGATCATTAATCCACAAGCTTGTGAGACAGGCGGACATAAGGGTTACCTGGTTGTGGCAGGCACTGCTATTTGCCTCTCCAAATCCGCTCTCCACTACTTCCTGGTAAAAGAACTCTGAATTGTTTTTAAGCAGGATACATTGTTATCCAACTAAAAGATGATTATTTCCCAGCTTCCCTTCCAGTCAGCTTAGGACATAACTAGTTCTGGTCAATGAGCTGTACTGAAGAAGTGTGGCAGTGGTGTGTGCTGAGTTCAGGAACTCTTCATGTAAGGGAGAGGGTATGTTTCTTCTCTTACCTCCCCCATTCTGCTGCTTGCAACTATGATATAATTGCTAGATCCAAGCAGTCATCTTGCACTGTGAGGTGGCCTTGAGGATAGAAGCCACACATAGACAACAAGTACAATTGCCTGGCCCTCTTGCTGCCACACCAGCTCTGGATTGCCTATCCCCAAGTTTCTTTTATATGAGAGAGATATAATCTATCTTGTCTAAGATATTATTTTTCAGGGCCCTGTGACTTGCAGCCAAAGCTCTAAATCATCACTGCTCCCTCTTCTCATGTTCACAAAAGATCTAGGCTCAGCCCCACTGTGTGCTTCCCAGGCTATTCACAGAGAGAGTCAGGCCAGTTAGCTCAGACCTCGCTTTTACACGGGGTCCCAAATGTAAACTGTTAACCTTTTCTCCAAATGAGGTTTTACATAGAGTCTTTGTGGGATTTCTGGTGTTAAAAACATTGATTTGTCTGATGTAACCAAAATGTGCCACCGTGTTTGGAATCCTATTTTGGCAAATTTTCATTTTTCAATATCACAAGTGTCTTTGTCCATTTAGTGTTACTATAACAGAATACCCGAGACTGGATAGTTTATAAAGAAAATAGGTTTATGTAGTTCATGGTTCTGCAGGCTGTACAGGAAGCACAGCACCAGCATCTGCTCGGCTTCTGGTGAGAGCTTTTGTGCTGTGTCAAAACATGGCACAGAAGGCCCAGGGGGAAGCAGGCATGTGTGACAAGGGCCCAAACCCAAGGAGCACCCTGGCTTTATAACAACCCACTCTCAGGGGAACTAATTCAATACCCTGGGAACAAATCCAGTCTTTTGAGAGCAAGAACTCATTCACTATCACTAGAGCAGCACCAAGCCCTTCATGAAGGAGTCACCCCATGACCTAAACACCTCTCACTGGGCCCCACTTCCCCACACTGCCACACTGGGGACCAAATTTCAACATGCGCTTTGGTGGGGATAAACATACCATGTCCAGACCGTAGCACCAAGAACCTCACATAGAGGTGACCCAGAGCCCCAGAGTGCGTTTGCCTACAGCCATCAGTCTCCTACCAGTAGTGGTGCCAGAGTCTGTTCTTAGACTTTTGTAGTAACTCATTTCTCCCAGCAGTCCCCAGAACAGGGTCCTGAACAAACAACATAGCACCAGGGTTACTAGTGAAGTTAAGGTTTGATCATTTAAAACTCATGTCTGAGAAAATGGAGGGGAGAACAGACTGTTGTGTGTGGCTCAGTTCCAGACATCTGAACGGGGGCATAGGTGAGGTGGGCTCCATGCCTTTGGTGGAGTTTAAGGTGACTGGGAAGATGCCACCTGAGAAGGGAGCTGGACCACAGCCTCAGCCCTCACTTAGGACCCTCAGCTCCATCAGCCCTTGTTAGAGATGCTTTTTGTTTGTCAGCACCTACAGTCATGGTCTTGAGGGGAGAGGGAGCAGCGACCACGCTCGGGTGCTGCGCTCTGTAGGGCATCTCCTTTATGGGAAGAAGCCTCAGAAAAACTAGAGCCCTGCTACCATCTATGAGGAAAAGTTGCAGTGGGATCACTGTGGACTGTAGGAGGAGATCCTCCTCCAGTTCCCCAGAACTAACTCATAACTTTGCGGGCAGCGTAGCTGTCAGCCTGACATCAGAGCTGGAGGGTCAGGTGGCCATTTCTACCACTCTGCTTGTGGAATGATATAACCCAAATGATTGTCATCCTCAAGAAACACCTCGTGGAGAGAAAAGATTGTCCTCCCCTATGTTAGAGAGGCAAGAAGCATAACCCCTTAATATCTTAGTTCCCCCTTGCTAAAACATTTAGCTCTGTCATTATGAATTTATCTACAGCTTTCTATAAAGACTGTACAACTTCGATTTCTTTTCTCTTGGAATAACAAGTTCCATGGTTCCATTATCCATGATGTAAAGGGGCTGGTAGTTCCACTGATTTGTTCTAAATCACTCAGCATTTTGAAGCCCGGATAATGCAACCTTTTTAATCAGGTCAACTATTCGGTCACCATATCCATCAGTCACAGGGTTATTATTGAACTTGAATTAGAGTCAGTGCCCATCTGGCACTCTCACAACAAGCCATGCCTGGCTTTTAGGACCAAATGGCACCCATTCCTCTCCGCCTTCTCGAAAGCTCTGTTTGGACCCCTGAACTCACCTAGATTACTATCCCCAGACAAATGAGTCTGGGATCAGTCTCTAAAGAAATTGTGGGGAAATCATTTGGTAGCACCTTCAACAAAACAAGATCAGTTGCTGTGTCCTTCTTGATTGTCACCCCAGCACTCCTCTAGGCACCTGCGCTGTTCCCGTGGCAAAAGTTAAACTCTTCATCTTCCAATCAAAAAGCAAGATATCTTCATCCAAACAGAGTAAAGCAAACTCATGGGTCACAGCTGACCCTCTCTGACTATCAGGTATAGAACTGAGGTCTCCCCTGTGTGAACATCTGTCCTTTCTGACTCTTCACAGGCTGTTGCTTTCCTATGAACTTGAACAATCTTATCATTTTTTTTTTCAAGAAATATCTGAACCAAAATAGGTAAATTTCTGAATCCAGAAAAAGAGAATAATATTAGATCAAAAGGAAGTATTTTAAGGGGGTTCTAAATATTAAGAGTATCTCAACTCTCTATATTTGAGCTCCATCCCTTTCTTTGATATATTTTAATTGGGAAGTTGTGAAGTAATTAAAATGTTTCTCCCAGGCTCCCTAATTCTTGTCTAACTGCAAATAGGTTTTTCTTTGGCTCTTGGCAATTCTCGTCTGATGTGCATTATGATCAGAAGCTCAGGCTACCATGGGACTATTGTGACTGTTTTGGAAGGAGTCAATATCATTCAACTGGAAAGGCTGATTCCAAACAGGCATTGATTGGCCACACATTCAATTCATTCAGTCTGACAGCAATGATAATATTCCAAGTCACTGAATGTTGTCATTTACTTTCAAGTCCTTGGGTCCTTACCATGTGCTGGATGCCTCATTCTGTAATCTATGGAGGCTTTTGATGGACAAATATATCCTAGTTTTGGTGAGTTTTCTGTTAGCACTTTTCAGCTACAAAGCTATCTATGTCACTTACCAATTCCATTTCCTATTTGCTAAAATACAATCAACATGGGTTCATGAGTTTGGAAAAGGTACATAACCCAAGTCTCAAAGAAATGTGAAGCATAGGTGACCATTAGAGCTGATTATCTTTTGGAATTGATAAACAATATTTGAGGCAGAACGCTGTGCTATATGCTAAGGAGACTAGTATTTGTAAAGGTCTTACCTTCTAGTTTGGATTTTAAAACCTAAGTAGGGCAACATCTTAGGGCCCATGATTAATATCATTGTTTGATGGTTCAAAGAGTAAATAGAACATAATGTAGACTCCTTAGCATGCTGCCTTCCTTTGGGAAGAATATTTCCAATCTTTATCAGCAGGATATTTTACTCCAGTATAGGTGAAGTTTTTCTCCAATATATTGACAATTTGTGGTTAAGCCCCCCTTTATAAGGGACATTTTGGAAGCAGACATCTTTGGAGAATATTGCATATCACATATACTGCCATTTCTGATAAAGTCTTTTAAAGTAAACTGCGGTTGATTCACAGAAGTGAATCATGTTGCATTTTCATTTTGAATATTAAAAATCTCCTCTCGCTTGATTCTTTCTCAAAGAAAAAAAGAAAAAGGGAAAACGGCTGAAGGATAGTTGGGATAGATTGGTCTGAAAGAGCAAGAAAAGGACACAGAAAGACTATCTGAAAGTTCTACTCCCTCCAGTGTGTCTCTGCATCCCCTGGGCAAGCATCCATTCAGTAAAATCCTGTTGCTTTTCAGTTTTTGCTTTGCCTTTTTATGAGCGTAGCCTGCATACTCTGGGCACACAAGATGAGTGATTAGTGAGGTGTCAAGTGGAGAGATGCTGCCAAGCCTTGCAAATGAGTTTGTAGTTAATGTCGATGCCAGTTGCTTTCCAGATGCTTTCAAATATATGAAGGACACACCTTGAATGATGAGCTTTTAACCTTGCAGCTGGTCATTTATTTTTCTCATTAGGACATGCCATTGTCTCAACCTCCAGGTGGTTGTTCACCATAGGCAATAATGACCTCTTGTTTACTAATCTCCAAACTGTGCCATGTGTTCCTGGCTCATCACCGTGTGTGATCCTGCCTCTGAGTGCCAAACAATTGTGGAGAATCACTTTCGATCCTTCTCTCTTTGTTGCATTAGAGAGAAGCATAGAATATTTAAAAGTCTAGCATTAACTGAAGGAAACAAAAATTGAGTGTGTGTGCACATGTTTGAAGAGAGCAAACTTGGAATTGGGGAGTTTCAAAACACAGAGCAAAAACCCATCCAACAAAATACACTTTCCAAAGTAAAATAAGGAAAAATGAAACCCCAGGTAAAAACTCTACTCCTCAGAAAGGATTTACGTTAGCTTCTTGCTGTGGTTTGAATGTTTGTCCCCTCCAAAACTCATGTTGAAACTTAATTCCCAATGTGGCCGTACTGACAGGTGGCGCCTTTAGGAGGTGACTGGGTCATGAGGGCTGTTGGATTAATCCACTCCTGGATTAATGGATTAATGGATTATCATGGGAGTGGGACTGATGGCTTTCCAAGAAGAGGAAGAGAGACCAGAGCTAGCACACTCAACCTACAGAGCATGTGATTCCCTGTGCTGCCTTGAGACTCTGCAGAGTCCTCACCAGCAAGAAGGCCCTTACCAGACACGGCCCTCCATAATTGTAAGAAATAAATTCATTTTCTTTATAAATTACCCAGTTGCAGGTATTCTGTTAGAAGCAACAGAAAATAGACTAACACATCAATCAAACCCTAAGGGCCACACACTCCTACTGTACAGTTTAGCATTTTATTTCTTGCATTTATAATTTACTTAATTTCTATCTTCCATACTCTCCTTTTGTGAACTTTAATAAAACAGGGATTTTAGCAAAATCCCCAGTGGTGTGTACTTTCAGAATTGGGCAAAATCTCTTTATTATGGTAGGCTCAGAATAATTGTTTTTCCTTCTCTCAGTGAGAGAAAGCCATGATTGCTGAGCCTACAGTGGTGCATAATATGGCAAATCAGCTTAATGATGTGTGAATAAAACTATATTAAGGAAAAGAAGGCTTGTTTCCCTGAATTCAAAAAAAGAGAGAAAAAACAATTCTGGGTGCTTCAGGGAAACTGGAAAATCTATACCACAGAGTTGTTAGGATTTTTTTTCAAAGCTTTAAAACAACATGAGAAAACTGAAGTATCTTAGACAAAAGGCAGTCTCATGAATAACCCACTGGGAGTGAGATCTTAGCTTGGTTTCGTGTTTACACATCATATCCAGAAGTTAAAAATTTTAAAAGCACCAAAGAACTAACCTTGGTTTGAAGGGGTGGGCTAAGAGGATGGGGGGAAAGCACTCTTTTGTCCATGTCAACCTGAAATCCCATGTTCATTGCAGTTGTCATAGCAACTGTTTTTAAATAAAATTTGTATTATTCATCAAATATTGGCATCCAGAACATGGTGCCACCTAAAAATCATCACCTATTATCTCCATAAAACTGGCTTGTGTGGCTGATGGAGAGAGAAGGTGTGTGTCATGGCAGAGAATTCTCAGTTAAGGAGGGAAGGCTTCCAAGAATGCTCCATTGTCCCAATTTGCTCCTCTAATTTCCCATTTTCACAAATCATCACCCACGTGGGCCAGAAAATAGATGGAGAATAGAGCAGAGTGCTACAGCCACCAAGACAGTGGTTCAAGTAGCTGGTAGACAAAATGGGAAACTCTAGTAGCCACAATTAAGAGATTTGGTTTCAGGAAAACTCATATCTTGAAATTACTGAGTTCCAAAATTCCTCTCTCATAGGCTATTTGATAAGACCTTAAAATAGGTTTTTAAAACTTGTAATTCCTGCATGGGGAAAAAATTCAAACAATACAAAAAACTACAGTAGAAGCCCCTTTCCCATTCCAAGTTTCCCCCAAAGCTAACCCTGATACTAGGTTGTATGCATAGACAAACATATATTTTTAGTTTTTTCATTATTTTCACTCAAGTATGTAGAATAGTATACACACTGTTCCGCACCTGGCTCTTTTTACTTAACATATTCTGGAGAAATTCTGTATCAGTAGTGTGTAGAGAGCTGCTTTATTCTTTTTAACATCATGGCTCCATTCCTATTGGTTGCTGTTTAGGTTGTTTCAGGTGTTTTGCCCCTGTAAATAATACTGCAACATATATTCTTGTCTTTTTGATTTTATTGCCATGGCCATTTAATGGGCCCCCTCATCTTCCATATTAATCCTCTCTAGTTTTCTAATTTTCCACGTTCCTGCCAGAGTGGTCTATTTACACAGTGAGATTGATCTTGTCACACTCCTGCTTTAACCAAGTTTTCCCATTACCCACAGAATATATTCAAATTCCTCCAAGGCAAAAATCTTCCATGGGGTCCCGTCTGCCTTTTTAGCTTCACCTCCTACCACGCCCCACCCATTCAACAAGTCACCCATGCTGAAACAACAGTTACAGTGTTGCCAACTTGCTAGTGCTTTCATCCCTTGGCATCATTTATTTTGATTTTTTCTGGGGACTTGTATGATGGGCTAGAGGTGGTATTAGAATTGATCTTTAGTTCAGAACTTGGACCCTCCAGGGAAGGTATATTTAACTGCTTGCTGCCCTCTCAGTTTCCACCTGCTGGTCCCAGCTAAGACTCATCCCAGACATCTACAATAAACTCACCTGCAGCTTTCTGTATGAAATGGTAGCTGACCTGTTGCTGCCTCCTGCCTCCTGACACCTTGCCTGAACCTCTGACCCTGCTTTGGTGTGGCCTCTGCTACTCATGAGATGCCATATTGCCTGGCATATAAAAGAATGCTCAGGTCAAAGTTCTTCTCCGAGAGCACTTTGGTTCCTACTCCACTGCCCTGTTTTGATCAAAGATCCAGACTCATTTTCTGGTTCTTAAAAGTCAGCCTTCTGGCCCACTTTCAATCTGAAAATATCAGGCATTTCCAGTCTCACCAGTCAGCAACTTTCCTTCCTCCAAACGCCTTCCATGGCATTGCTTCACCCAAGTTAAACATCATATTTCCTCAATTCTAAAGTAGGATGACACTGTCCAACTGGTGAGATGCCATTTTCCTCCCTTAAAAGATATCAGCACAGAAAAAATACACATTTGTTCAGCATGGTATATTCAGACAAACACAAGTAACAGAAATATGCTAATAGTGGGATGTTCCTTTGTCCCCTTTCTAAAATCTAACATTACTGTGTGCCACAGACAATTAAATAGAGAAGCCATACACTTTAAAATGTAACTGTGGCTCTATGGTGTACCAGTTATGTATTGTGTTCAAGGGTGCAGTTGACACTGAGGCAATATGCCGAGCATAAGCAGGAAGATCTTTAATCAATGCCATTTAAAATGAATATTGAGTCTGATTCCTTCCCTCTGCAAACACTCATTGGGGAGGTAGGGGAAGACTCTCTTTAGAGTGGGGTTACTCTGATGGGCAAAGGGATGAATGGTCAATGTGTCATTATGTAAACAATGAGGGAACTCTGTTTTAAAACCTCCGCCATGAGACAAATTGTTAGATTTATTTCCTTGCACTAAGGCATTGTCTACAGAAGAGTAATATTAAAATACAAATATCTCTCTTGGCAGGGGCAGCAATACATTAATGCAAGAAGAAAAATATTTACACATTTGCATTTAACAACTGCTACTCTGTTCAAAAATATTTTAAAGTAGATGTTTAAGAAGAAAGAAAAAATAAGATATACACCCTTTAAGAAATAGATTGTTATAGGAAAGAATATTAATCATATACCATTATGGGAAAAAAGCAGATTATAAATGAGTGTTATAACAAGATCCCATTTTTGTAAATGAAAGAAATATGCAAATACCAGACCCTCCCCCCACCCCCAGCTTCCTCCCCAAAAGACTGGAAGAATAGGCTCCACAATGTCCATAGTACTAATAGCTGAATGGTGGAAAATGGGTGATTTTGTAATCTTCTTTTTTACGTACTTCTTTTGTTTTAATTTTTAATGAACATGCATTTCTACAATAAGAAAATATCCTTACAATTCATAATTTTATATATATATATATATTCATGCACTTTTCTGTATGTATCTTTTTGGGAGTCAGGTTTTTCCATTTCTACGTGTTTCTAGGTTTCATTAAAGCACACCCTCAATAGAGATGAGAATTTCATGTGAAGTAGAATGAATAAATGGGATCTGAAAAGGAGAAGGATGCATTGTAAAGACACTTTCTCTGCTGAGAGCTGAACCATGTGGCCTAAGGGAAATTTTTTTTTCTCTGAGCCAAATGAGATTCAGAGCAGGTAGAACGAACAGAAAAGGCCCTGGGAATGCTTAGGGTACACGGCACACCTTGCCTTCTTCCTGAAGGGTTGTTTCATGAAGGTAACAAAACTGGGGAGAAATTGCCTTCCTGGGCTTTGACATTTGAGCAGAAACTTCCTGAGTCATAGGATTGACTGAGTAGGTTTCTTTAATTTTTGATTTTATTTTATTGTAATAAGAACACTTAACGTGAGATCTACCCTCTTAACAAATTTTTAAGTATACAATACATTGTTGTTGCTACAGATATAATGTTGTACAGCAGATCTCTAGAGCTTATTCATCTTACTTAATTGAAACTTCATGCCTATTGACTAGGAATAATCAATAGGGAATCATTAGGGAAAATCCCCATTTCTCTCTCCCCCAGACCTTGGCAACCACCACTCTACTCTTTGATTCTGTGAACTTGACTATTTTAGATACCTCATATAAGTGGAATCATTTGTCTTTCTGTGACAGGCTTATTTCATTTAGCATAATGTCCTCAAGTTCCATCTATGTTGTCACATATGACAGGATTTCTTTCCTTTTTAAGGCTGAATAATATTCCATCGTATGTATACACCACATTTTCTTTATCCACTCATCTACTGATGAACATTTAGGTTGCTTCCATATCTTGGCTGTTGCAAACAGTGCTGCAATGAACATGAAAGTTTTTAAGGTCCCGATTTCAGTTTTTTTGGATAAATAACTAGAAGTAGGATTGCTGGGTGATAGGGTAGCTCTATTTTTAATTCTTTGAGGAATTTTCATACTGTTTTCCATAGAGGCTGCACCATTTTGCATTCCCACAAATAGTGCACCAGGGTTCCAATTTCTCTACATTCTTGTCAACACTTGTTATCTTTTGGTTTTTTGATAATAGTCATCCTGACAGGTGTGAGGAGATAGCTCATTATGGTTTTGATTTGCATTTCCCTGATGATTAATGACATTGAGCATTTTTTTCTATACCTCTTGGCCATTTGTATGTCTTTTTTGGAGAAATGTCTGTTCGTGGTGTTAGCCCATTTTTTAATTGGGTTCTAGAGCTACTGAGTTGTAGAAGTTACTTATATATGTTCAAGATATATCAGGTATATGGTTTACAAATGTTTTCTCTCATTCTATAGATTGTTTCTTCACTCTGTTGATTGTTTCCTTTGCTGTGCAGAAGGTTTTAGTTTGATGTAGTCTCAATTGTTTATTTTTGGTTTTGTTCCCTGTGCTTTTGTTGTCACATTCATGAAATCGATACCAAGACCAATGTCAGGAAGCTTTTCGCCTATGCTTTCTTCAATGAATTTTACAGTTTCAAGTCTTCGTTTAAGTCTTTAATCCATTTTGAGTTGATTTTTGTGTATGATAGAAGATAAGGGTCTAATTCACTCTTTTGCATGTGGATATCCAGTTTTCCCAGCACCATTTGTTGAAGAGACTATTCTTCCTCCATTGTGTATTCCTGGAATCCTTGTCAAAGATCAGTTGATTGTATATGCGTGGACTTATTTCTGGGCTCTCTATTCTCTTCCATAGGTCTATATGTCTGTGTTTATGCCAGTACCATAATGTGGGTTTTTTCCTCTCTTTTTAAAAATTTGTAATTATTATGGGTACATCTTTGTATATCTTTATACGGTACACGTAATGTCTTGATACAGGCATACAACATGAATTGATCAAATCATGGTAATTGGGGATTACTATGGTTTTGTAAAATATCTAGAATAAGGAAGTGTGATCCCTCCAGCTCTGTTCCTCTTTCTCAGTAACAATTTGGCTATTCTTGGTTTTTTGTGGTTCCATATGAATTATAGAATTGCTTTTTCTATTTCTGTACAAAATGTCAAGGAGATTTGGATAAGGATTGCATTGAATCTCTAGATCACTGTGGGTAGCATGGATATTTTAACAAAATTGTCTTCCAATCTATGAACATAGGGTGGCTTTCCATTTGTTTGTGTCTTCTTTAATTTCTGCTGTCAATGTTTTATAGTTTTCAGTATACAAGTCTTTCACCTCCTCAGTTTATTCCTAAGTATTTTATTCTTTTTGGTGCTATTGTGGATAGAAATGTATTTCCAATTTCCTTTTCAGAGATAATTCCTTGTTAGTGTATAGAAACACGACTGATTTTTGTATGTTGATTTTGTATCCAGCAACTTTACCAAATTCGTTTATTGGTTCCAGCAGGTTTTTTTTTTTTATGGAATCTTTAGGGTTTTATAAATATATAAGATTATGTCATCTGCAAACAGAGATAATTTTATTTCTTCCTTTCTCATTTGGAGCCTTTTATTTCTTTTTCTTCCTTGGTTGATCTGGCTAAGACGTCCAGTACCATGTTGAATACAAGTGGTGAGAGTGGGTATCCTTGCTTTTTTCCTGATCTTAAAGGAAAAGCTTTCAGGTTTTTGGTCATTGACTACAATGTTAGCTGTGGGCTTTTTACATATGGCCTTCACTATATTGAGGTACTTTCTATTCCTAGTTTATTGAGAGTTTTTATCATGAATGGGTGTTGAATTTTGTCAAATACTTTTTCTGCATCTATTGAGAGGATCATGTGATTTTTATCCTCTATTCTGTTAATGCAGTATGTCACATTTATTGATTTTCGTATGTTTAACCATCCTTGCATCCCAGGAATAAATCTCACCTGGGCATGGTGTATGATCTTTTTAATGTAATGTTAAATTTGATTTGCTGGTATTTTGTTGAGGGTTTTTTAATCTATATGCTTCAGGAATATTGGCTTGTAGTTTTCTTTTCCTCTGATGTCTTTGTCTGTCTTCGGTATCAAGGTAATGCTGGCCTCATAAAATAAGTTTGGAAGTATTCCCTCCTCTTCAATTTTTTAGATGAGTTTGAGAATTATTGGCATTAATTCTTCTTTAAATACCTGGTAGAATTCAACAGCGAAGCCATCTGGGCTTTTCTTTCTTGGGAGGTTTTTGATTACTGATTCAATATCCATGCTAGCTATAGGACTGTTCAGACTTTCTTCATGTTTTAGTCTTGGTAAGTTGTATTTTTTCTAGGAATTTATCCATTTCTTCTCCAAGTTACCCAGTTTTTTGGTGTATAATTGTTCACAGTAGTCTCTTATGATTCTTTTTATTTCTGTGGCATCAATTGTAATGTCTTTTCTTTCATTTCTGATTTTATTTATTAGAGTCTTCTTTTTTCTTAGTTTAGCTATTGGTTTATCTATTTTGTTTATCTTCAAAAATCCAACTATTAGTTTGGTTGATTTTTTAAAATATTTTCTATATCTTCTATTTATGCTCTAATTTTTGTTATTTCCTTCCTTCTGCTAACTTTGGACTTAGTTTGCTTTTCTTTTTCTGGCTCCTTGAGGTATGAAGTTAAGTTGTTTATTTGAGATCTTTCTTCTTTTTTAAGCTAGATATTTATTGCCCTAAGCTTCCTTTTTAGTACTGCTTTTGCTGCATCCCATAAGGTTTGATATGTTACGTTTTCATTATTTGTCTCAAAGTATTTCCTAATTTCCTTTTCCTACTTCTCCTTCGACCCAGTGGTTGTTCAAGAGTGTGTTGTTTCATATCCACATGTTGGTGGATTTTCCAGTTTTCTTTGTGCTGTTCATTTCAAGTTTTATTCCATCAAGTTCAGAAAAGATAGCTGGTATAATTTCAATCTTCTTAGATTTGTCAAAACTTGTTTTATGACCTGAGATGTGACCTATCCTGAAGGATCTATGTGCTCTTAAGAAGCATATGTATTCTGCTGTTGTTGGGTAGCATGTTCTATATATGTCTTTTAGATCCATTTGTCCTATAGTGTTGTTCATGTCCTCTATTTCCTTATTGATCTTTTGTCTGGATGTTCTATTCATTACTGAAAGTAAGGTAGTGAAGTCTTCTACTATTATTGTATTCCTTTGTATTTCTTCCTTCAGTTCTGTCAACATCTACCTTATATATTTAGATGTTCTAATGCTGGGTACATATATATTTATTCCTAGTGGATTGACCATTTTATCATTATATGTCCTTCTTTGTCTCTTGTGACAAAATAGACTTAAAAGTCTCTTTTGGTTGATATAAGTATTGCCAACTCTACTCTTTTTTGGTTACCATTTGCATAGAATGTCTTTTTCCACTTCTTCACTTTCAGCCTATCTGTGACCTTAAATCTAAAGTGATTTTCTTGTAGACAGCATATATTCGATCTTGTTTTTTCTTCATTCAGCCATTTTATGTCTTTCGATTAGGGAGTTTAATCCATTTACATTTAAATAATTATTGATAAGGAAGGATTTACTATTGACATTTTGTTAATTGTTTTCTGTTAGTCTTGTAGTTCTTTTGTCTCTTTTTCTCTCTTGCTATCTTCCTTCGTGTTTTGTTGACTTTTTGTATTGATATGCTTTAATTCCTTTTTCTTTTGTGTAACTTGTGTAGGTATTTCTTGTGTGTGGTTACCTTGGGGCTTACATAAAATATCTTAAGTCTGTTTTAAGCTGATAACAACTTAAGTTCAATCATGTACAAAAACACCACACTTTAATTTCTCCTCCCGCTACAAACACACATTTTACATCTATTATTGTCACATTTTACATATATTCATATTGTGTATTTTTAACATATTTTTAGTTATAGCTATTTTTAATACTTTTATCTTTTAACTTTTATAATAGAATTAAAAGAGATGTTTCCACCACCATTACAGGAATACAGTATTTTGTATTTGTCTATATATTTGCCTTTACCGATAAGTTTCATACTTTCTTATGCTATCATGTTGCTTTTCGTGCCCTTTCATTTCAATTTCAAGAATTCCCTTTAGCATTTCTTGTAAGGCAGGTTTACTGGTGATAAATTTCCTCAGCTTTTGTTTGCCCCTGGAAAAACTGTTCTTTAAAATGAAGGAGAAATAAAGACTTTACCAGACAAACAAAAGCTGAGGATTCCCACCACAAAGGGAATTTGTTCCTGAGTTGTTACTGAATCGATATGTTTGTGTGGAGGAAGGGCCCAGGGCTTCCTACTTTACCGTCTTGGTGAGGTCAGTCTCTGAACAGGTTTCCGTGCAGCAGAAATATTGAGGGAAAAACAAAAGTTTTCTTTAAGAAGCAAAAGGGGAAAAAATGGAATTAGGTTAAGTAACAATCACTTAAAGTTGATGCTTATATGATAAACATTACACCTAGGCTAAATTATATATAAACTTAATTTGTATTAAGAAAACCAATATTTACTTTTTAAATAAAGCATTATGTTTGAAGAGGAGAAAGCACATTTAGTTGACAATAGATTTTTCTTGATATGCAATGCTGTCCATCCTCTCTTCCCTCTCCTGACCCACTCCATGAGTCTCTCCTTCATAAAGTCAACAAGAACAACAAAAAATAATCTGTTATAACTGCTTTCCTAGCAAGGCTATACTGGTTTTATTTGTATGGATTTTTATTGAATGTTCTACTAATCAAATCAGAACGCAGGCTTTCAAAGCCTTTCATTTCTAAACTCTGAGCAGAGCAGTACATCAATTAATAAAAGGAGAGCTTTTTTTTAAATTGCACAGTACTTTTTAGTTTACAAAATGCTATTATATCTTCTCATTTCATCCTCAAACCAACTCAATTTAAATAGGTATTTCAAGTGTTCATCTCTAGTTTTTTCCTGCACAGAATCCATTGCCTCCACTTCTTTTGGTAATAGACCCCTCAATTTTCCTTTGATGAGGCACCCTCCTCCCACTTGCACATGACTCAGGTGAAATAGGCTTTATCCCAATCCCAGATCCAAGTGTGGATCTGTGTCTCAGGCCCAGGCAATCAGTGTAATCTACCTCCCTGGCCACAGTGATTGTTCAGAGACAAACACATGACTTAAATCAGTCCCATAGACTAAATTATGGGATTTTCCTAAAGTTGATAAACCAAAAGGCAGGTCACAGAAAGAAAGTAAGATGGCACTAATGATTAATGTGTTCAAATCCACCATTTTGCCACAGAATATTCTTCTAGACTTTGGGCCTAGCCAGAGTGACCAACCATTCCAGCTGGCCTTAAACTGAGGTGTTTCCCAGGACACAAGATTTTGGTGCTAAAATCTGGAAAGTCCTGGGCAAACTAGAATAAATTGGTCACCCTGCCAGCCACCACAATGCCACATAAAGTGAGAACTCCACAGCCAGGAAGGGAGATCCAAATGCTCTTTCCTTGTCAAAAAAGACCAGTGGTTATCACCCTTTTGTGCTCCAAGAGAACCACTGTCCAAAGGGCCAGGCAGAAATTTTAGAGAAAATGAATCTAGCAGTGATCAGTTCCCTTGTTCTATTTAATCCTTACATGATTAGCAAAAGATAAGCTAAAGATCATTTTTTAACAGCCTCATTTTTCAATTATCAAATACTGAATTAAAATGGAATGCAAACACTAAAATTTAACACACTGCTAAAAATGAACATGTCTGAAATATTAATAGCAACTCTAAATGATTTATAATGCCCTCTTGGGCATATTTTATGATTTATTGATGTCATTTTAGTAGCACCATGGGTGACAGAGTCACCTCACTGTGTGTGTGCTCTGGTGGGTTTCTAGGCTAGTTATTCAGTAAACTACACACTCACATCTTTGCTGCATGCACGTCAGATTGTAGGTGAAGTAGAAAAAGTAAAGATGTTAGTATTTTTCCACAAATCAGAGAATCACGGGGCTAAAAGGGCTTTTAAAGTGGTTTATTTCTTGTTTTCTCAACTTCATGCAGGGCCACACTGGAGCTATCTTCAATGGTTGCAAATTTCACAACCTCCCTTGTTAATTTATAACATTAGTCTTTGTTGACAAGAAGTTCTTCTTTGGATCTAACCTTTACCCTGTCTGTATCAAGCAAAGCCCACTTTCTGGAGAATAGCTCGTGATTTCCTTGGAAATGAACTTTTCTTTTTTGACCTAAAAATACATTTTTCAAACCTTTCTGTTCATCTCACAGATATTATTGCACAACCATCTACTTTCTGATTTACTTCTAGTTTCTTTATAAGCTTTCTAAGACTCTGTGAGATTGTGCTACCCCAAATCTGCTCTAATCAGAATTGGGTTTGTCCATTAATTCTTTTGCAGACACCGTCCCCATCTCTCAGCCGTTTCTCCCTCTCCAGAGACCAAAAGCTCTCATTGTGCCCTCTGAACCAACAGACCTTCTTTGTTTTCATCTTCTTTCCACCGACAGCCATACACACCCAAGCAGTAGCCACACAGGCCTATGCTTCTGGGAAACGCTCCATGCTCCAAAATTACCATTTCATAGCGGGGCATGGTAGCCCACACTTGTAGGCCCAGCTACAAGGGAGGCTGAGGCGGGAGGATCGCTTGAGCCCAGGAGTTCAAGGCTGTAGTGCACTATGTTTGTGCTTGAGAATAGCACTGTACTCCAAACTGGGCAACACAGAGAGACTCTGTCTCAAAAAAAAAAAAAAATTGCCATTACCTTCCCCGCCTGCCTCCCCCTTCAAAACTCCAAACCCTTCAATATAGGAATATATGGATATGGGAAGCTAGGGAGGGGGCTTTCTGAAAGCCCATCAAATTTAACCATGTTGACAACTGTCTGTTTCCTTATTTGAAATTATAACCAGACCCAGAATTCTGTGTAGTATTGATAAACTAGAAAAAAAATGCTTTTCTAGAGAAGAGAGGCTTTTTCTCTATGTTTATTTTTCTATATCCAATATTTGACTTACTTTTTGAACTCCAGTTCCATATTACTGACTCACGGTCACTGAATTTTTTCACCAGACATGGCTAGTCACTTCTTGTCTTATTTTAGTGACATTTGTTTTTCCTTACTATATTACAACACTATAATTACGTAGGCAGCACCCAATGATCCTTAAGATGTAGTATGTAATTGCTAAAGTTTAAACTCTGGAAAACAATTCATCATAGGAAACACAGGAGACATAGAAGCATGATGTTAAAATGTGCCACATTTCTTCTTTATCTCAGACATTTATTAATAGAAGGGCTGATTATGCTTATGAAGATATGAGAACACTATGGTTACTCAACATGCACCTGTTTATTGAGTGCTTGTGTATAATTAAGCACCTTCCTGGTCATGGATGTCTAGGGAGGACTAGCCAGGCCTAGTCAGGCACCAGTTAGGGCCAATGACTTGAATTAGATTTCATGGGAGCTCTCAGTTGAGTAGTGAGAGATGTTGGTTGGGATCTCTGTGGAGCAGACGCTGAGATAGAGTTATGAGTGCAAAAGATTTACTGTACCAGGGAGTAAGATTTGTGGAAAGAAAAGCAGAAAGTTAGGATTGGATGTGGGGCGCTGTCAGACCATGATGCCGATTTGACAAAGTCTCTGCCCGCCCAACAGGGAGTTCTGAGCAAAGATTGCCCATTAGAGGAGTCAGCATTAGTGGGTAGCTGTGCCTGGAGACAGCCCAAGAAGAGTTAGATGTGGGCACAAATGCTGAAGCAGATCTGAAAGAGTTAACAGCAGGAATTGTCAGCTAACTTCACTCCTGAAGCAACATGTTCTTTCTTGGGGGTAGGGGAGAAGTTGCCACCTGGGCTAACACAGAAAAAATACAGGAAAGCTGAAGATCAAAATTGAATATAAGGGGCCAAGAATTCTAAACTCAGTGAAATGGGTTCAACTCAAATAATGTCAGGATTAAAAAGGACAGAAGGGAGTGTTGTAGCTCAAGAATGACCTGAGCATTTGGTTTAACACCAGCTGGAATTTAAGGCTTTTTTTTATGGGTAAGAAAAGGCACAAGGCATGGATGGGTCCTTCTGACTTAAAGGGCCAGGGGTGGAATATACAATTAAAAATATATAAAACATTCCATAGCTGTCTCTCCTCTAGGCAGGGACATGACTTAAAAACTTTGGGGACACATGATGTCTGCTCTGTGTTCTGCTGCAAAGGTAGCAGAGGCCAAATGGCATAGATATACAGACCTGAATGCGTCTGCTGTGGTGGTTAAGGACACAGGCTCTGGAATGAGACAATAGGTCCAAGTCCCAGTACTACTTCTTCAAGTTCTGTGACGTGGAGAAAGTTATTTATCCACACAACTTCAGTTTATTATATGCAAAATAGGGACAAAAAAATAGTACTTATCAGATAGAGTTGTTGTTAGGATCAAACACATGTTATTCAAAGTGTGGGTCTTGGACCAGCAGCAGGACCATCTCCCAAAAGCTTGTTAGAAATGTAGACTCTCAAGCCCCATCCTGGAACTAGGGAATCAGAGTCCACATTTTAATAAGATCTTCAAGTGATTTGTGTGCACGTTAAATGTTGAAAAACACCAGGTTAATGATAGAACGTACATTAAACACTTAATACAGTGTTTTGCATGTAGTAATCCACACAATAGATATTACTCGCCATTGTTTCTGTTATTATAATTGTTGTTATTTTCATTCTGAATCATCTTGGGCAGGCACATCACTTAAGAACCTGAGTTTTCTTATCTTTAAAGTGGGATCATAATAATATCCAGCTACCTGAGGACCAGATGATCTTTTAAAACCTTTCCAAACTCCAGGAGACCCCTGTGTTTTGCTCATGAGCAGGTAATGGTAATGGTTAATATTTCACCAGCATTTACTATGTATCAGGTGCTGTTCTCAGCACTTTGTGTGTTATCATCTTATTTAATCATCCAACAATGCAATTAGATAGGTACTATTCTTAATGCTTATTTTATAGATGAATAAATTGAAACATAGAGAGATTAAATAACTTGCTCAATAAAACATACGGGGATAGAGTCAGGATTTGAAGTTTGGCAGTCTGGCGTGACAAACCACACGCTTAGTGCTCTCCCTCTAGCCAGGCCATCAAAGAGAGAGTTAAACTAAACTAACTCCAATACAACCAGTGTGATCAAATGTAGCATTTGACACATCGTGGCCACAGCAGGAAACATTCAGTCTGTGGGTTCTCAAACCTGGCTGCACATTGCACATTAGAGGTTTTTTTTAAAGTGGAGATTTTTTTTAAATGTGGACTCTTTAAGTCTCATCTCCAGAGATCCTGTTTCAATGGATTAGAAGATTGAATCAAGCTTCTTATTTTAGGGAAAAAAAAAAACGATTACAGATTAATTTGATGCAGAATCAAGATAGAAAATGTGTGGGAAGATGGATTAACAAGCCATTTCTTCTGTGTTCAGTATGTAGTAAGTTAAACTCCTTTTCAAATGTAACCGGAAGGGAGGAAGGAAGGAGAAAGAGGGAAGGAGAGAGCTTGGTTGGTTATGGAGGTAGGAGCAATTCTGCTAAACTCCTGCAACACATGCTCATGTCTAAGTGGTTTCCCTGCATGTTTTGTAGGCGGGAATTGCACATCTGCTGAGCCATTGCTTCTTAGGGGTGATTAGTGGCATTGAGCAGGAAATGTCTGGGTGTCTATCACTCAATGGAGGAATCCATTTTCACCTTGACTCCACCGGAGAGACACTCCTTCCGCAAAAAGAAGGTGAACAGAACCTTCTTCATCACCTGAGACAACAGTAAGAGGACTCCACCACCTCCGGAAGAGAGAATGTGGGTGCAGGGCAGTGCTCAAACGAGGAGGAGAGAGTGAAGAGACTTCATAGAATCCATAGTTGCTGTCAGGTGCACAGGAAGAGTAGAATATCAGCATTTTCCAGAGCATTCCACACACAAGCAGGCCTACAGAAAAAATTGATAAAGCCTAGACTTGGAGCAAATTTTAGCCTCAATACACATAGAGCCAGAGGAAAGTCTGGTAATAGCAACATGGGCTCATCTCAGCACAGATGGTCCAGGACATTGAAGAGTATGGACTATTGACAAGAAAAAGGGGAATCCTGGAGAACAGACATCCTAACAGAAATGTTCCCTGAACCACTCAGGTAGAAGAGGGAAAACTGGAAAATGAGATCAAATTCCACTTTATGATAGCTCGTAGATTATTGTCTATATTAATGCTGAAGTTGAAAACTAGTTTTAATTGCAGGGTTTGGTTTCAATCATTCTCAACAAATCATTTCATTACCTTTATAAAGCTCTTATTTAAAGAGACCCTCAAGATTATCATACAGAGACAGTGCACCAAATAGACCCACACTGAACATTACAGTTAGGGTTGGACGCCCAACTTGAATAAACAGAAATGCCTAGAAGACACTGCCTCAAGCTTGATTTCTCTCTCAGAGTGTAACACATTACACAGCCATCCCTCAAAGGCTATGGAAAGATAACAGGTTAGCAAACAATGAGGAAAAAATCACTCTCTCTGTGAACAGGGTATTTTGAATTGAAAAAGATGGCATAATGTACCAGACTACAACATACATTCATCCTAGAATTGGACAGAGTGAAATCAATAGCTGAAATTGCGGAGGCATTTAGGTTAAAAACAAGTGGATAACCTTTTATAAATAAAGCTTTAATTAACATTTATTCTTAAATAAAATATTACAAATTTCACTTTCATCGTTATTTAACATTCCAGAATTCTTCAGGGAGGCACCAAGTGCAAGGGACTAACCACAGCGGTGAATAATTCATGCAGAATACAGAGCCATAGATAAAAAGAGAAGAGTAGTTGATTGGTTTTTTCCCAAGAAATTGTTAATGTTCCATTACATTTTATTGAACCAGCCTCAAAAAAGAACAGAGCCTGAACATTATTATTGTGGTTATTACCTTTCCTTTCCAAGTGCTATATATTGTTCTCTCTTGAGTTGATATATTCTGATTACTTTTGCTTACTTTAGAGATTTCCTTTTTCCAGTAAAAAAAAAAAAAATACTTGACTAGAACCTCTCATATTCTCATTTCTTCAAGTTATAACCACTTGCTATCAAATTTAAATAATCTCCCTTATCTTATTGGAATCAGTTTGTTCATTTCCAACCTACAGCTTCTATTTAATATATAGAACAATTCCTTAGTGCCCTTTCTCCCTAACTATCTAACTACAAAGGACAAATGTGTCTTTCATTAGTCACAGTTGTAGCTACAGCCCCACATTGTCCAAGGAATCAAGGCAGCTGACACAAGGTCTGTGCAAATATGACTATGGCAGAATTGAGTGTGACTGAAAGATTCCATGGGTCCAATTCACCTTGGATTAAGCTAGGGAACCGATTTCCAGGCCCTTGGAAACCAGCTGTCATGGAGCAGACGTTTAGCAAGAGGCACAGATGTGGGGCCTGGTTTGGGCCATTTGCCTCTTTTCATTTGCAGAAAAGCTTCAGTAACCAATGCTCCACATTCCTATTGGGTTTGTCATTGTTTGTCAAAACTGTGTTGGATCTAATGATGCATCACGTGTTTCTGTTTGTTTGGGTTTTGCGTTTTATGGTTTCGGGGTGGGGTTTTTTGTTTGTTTGTTTATTTATTTATTTATTGGTTTGTTGTTCAGAGAAGGTAAGAGTTCTTTATGCTCAGCTTTAAGCTATTAGGCTTTTCTTCCCCATCTTTGATCACAAGTCTAATTCTGCAAAGAAGAAATATACAAATTAGATTTAAATGTATGTTTGTAAGTTGTAGAAACTGCGTTGGTTCAACACATGCAACTTGGGGTGATGCTTTGGACACAAAAAAATCATGTCGGATCCAGGTTTCCCAGGGGCTCCTTTCTTTCCCCAACCTCTCATCCTCAACCGCTTAAAAAAATATTAAATTATAGATACCCAACGTTACTAGTGTCAAGAGAAATTGAGAGATAGTATCAGAGAAATATAGTATGTGTAACCACTATGTCTTATTTCACAGGCTGTGTCTTGAATAACAGCCACCCTCACCCCAGGAGGGTCCCTGTTGCAGTGCTCGAGCCCCCGACGTCAATATTAGCAGGAAATCAGTTTATCTCTTGGACCCCTTTCCATATGTCTAGAAATTCTGGAATGCTAAATAGTCTAAGAAGGGAGTCCTGCTTGTTACTATCTCACTACTTTGCTACTTTGGAGCCAATTGTGCTCCCTTAAGGCTGGACATTGTAACAAGCACTACAGAAGCTGGCTGGCTGAGAGCGCGAACTCCCACCAAAGGCGGCTGAAGCCCAGGCAGCCTGGCAGTGGTTTACTCCGCACTGATGCTGCTGTTTCTGCTGGTGTTTAAATTTGGTCCTAAGTGATCAGCTGAGGCTGGGCTTCCACCAATTCCGCCCTGCCCAGGCTACAGTGGTTCTTCTAGTTCCATGGAGGGGGATTCCAATCCTTTAGTGCTGGGCTCAGGCAAGAAGCTTCTTGGGCTTCTAACTGTGGCTCTTTAGATTCATTCCACCCTTGATGCTGGTGTCAGGAACCTCATGGTCTCAACACTACCTGCCGTCCTTTCCTTCTATTTTCAGGCCCAAAGCCAGGGTCACATCCTACCACCAAATGAGTGAAATATCCTTCAGAGGAGGTAAAATCCATCAACAACTGCCGCTTTGGGATCTCTAACTCCTACACCCTAAAGTCTGTTTAGGTACAAGGCAGCATCTACTTTCATGTATAATGTTTTCTTGAAAAAGTGTATAAAGAACTCTGACTCTTTAAAATATGACTTTTTGTATATTTGATAATACAAAACCAAAAAAGTTTAAGAATAAATACTACTTTGAGATAAAACAAAAAAATCTTTGGAGAGAAAAAGCAAATCATGTACATAGACTCAAGGAAAAGAATGGCTTCAGAATTCTCAGCAACAACACTGGAAGCCAGAGACAATGGAGAAATGCTTTCTAATTTTTATGGAAAATGGTTTCTGAGTTAGAATTATAATACATACCCAATCAAACTCATGTTTTGCAGAGAAATAAAGACATCTTTAGGAGTATTACCAAGGGTAGAATGAATCTAAAGAGCCACAGTTAGAAGCCCAAGAAGGCTGGTGTGGAGCTTCTTGCCTGAGCCCAGCACTCAATGATTGGAATCCCCCCTCCATGGAACTAGAAGAACCACTGTAGCCTGGGCAGGGCGGAATTGGTGGAAGCCCAGCCTCAGCTGATCACTTAGGACCAAATTTAAACACCAGCAGAAACAGCGGCATCAGTGTGGAGTAAACCACTTCCAAGCCATATTGGCTAGGTTAGTTTAATAAGGCAGAAATTACTCTAGCAAATTTAAGCTAAAAGGACGTATTAAGAGATAGGGACAGCTCACTGACTGAGGAGGAGCAAACAGACTCTGCTTCCAAGAGTAACACCCAGCACCACAGCACAGAGCTGCCCACCAAGGGAGGAGGAAGCCACTGCTCTTACAAAAGCCACCAAACCAGGAGGCTGCTGCCACCAGTGCCAGTTCCAAGCTATGGCCTCTGCCATCATCAGGAGGTTGCCAGATCAGGTGCTGTGGTTGCACATTGGACTCCAAAACCCTGCTGTGCTGCCTTGCCCAGAGCTGCACCAGCAAAGTGGAAGCTTCAGGCCCTGCCTCTTTCCCAAGTAACTCACTTCTGGATCCAGATTTTGAATCTGGCACAGATACAGTTGACTGTTGGAATCAAAACCACATGTCTGCAAACTAACAACTGGAAAATGACCTGAAAAATCTTCTCTGAATGCAGAAGTTATGTGGGAAACTGTTAAAACAATGGGAGGGGAATGTTCAAAATTTGGGGGCAGCCTGAATGACAAGTTACCACTACACACAGACATAAACTTTTGCCTCTTTTGGACTCTTTCTTAGGAAGCTATTAGAAGATACTAGTTTCTTCATCAAACAGGGGAATGAATCAATAAAGAGAGAGAGAAAATTAGGAACAGGTGATCTAACACAGGGGCACAGGCAAAGGAAATTCCCAGGATGATGATGAAGGGAAGGCATAAACAGCGATCCAGCGTGGAGCAGGAAGACAGAGCACGCACAGAATAGTGGGGCAGAGCAGAGGGGAGGAACCAGATAGATTACCTGATGTGTAAACCCTACTGAAATTATCCTGCAACTGTCAGAAAATTATGATAGGCACATAATTCTCAGAACAACCTGGGGGGAAAGGCAAGTATTAATCCTAAGAAAATAAAAAGTTATATAAGGAAGGAAATATCTTAGCTACATGTGTCTGTTGTGAATAGTACTCACATGGGCACAGCAGTGTAAACACCAAATACTGATTACAAAAGCAGTGACGTAACTACATCAGAAGGAAGAGAATGTGTGGGAAGTGAAATACAGTGGGCACAGCACTGAATCCTCATCCTCCACGTTAGGAAGACAAAGAGAATAGCCAACATTTTAAAATCAAGAAATAGCGATACAGGCATTTTATTTAGAATGTAGAGGCAAATACCAGAAAAAACAGTAAAAAAAAAAAAAAGTTGAAAATTGTTGCCAGAATTTCAGAGTGGGGAGGAGTGAGGACTGCTATTTTCATTATAGGCCTGGCAGCATTATTTCTCTTTTACACATACACACACACACATTAATTAAGATGTTTTAAAAATTAAATGTAGAAAAAAATGCATCTCTTGGTGTACATTCGTAGCCTTTCTCTCCTTAAGACTCATACATCTCCCGTCTCCAATTCTTCCCTTTCTGTGATACACCTGCTCCTTCTATAAACCATTCTCTCATCCTGTCAAGATGAAAAACTACACTGGCCACTGGCTCCTTTCTGAAAATCAACCCTAGAAAAACTATAGAAGCCAGAGGGAAACAGATTTGAGGAACTAATAACAAATAATAAAATAAAATAAAACACTGTGAGAAGGCCTCAGGGAGCCTGAAGACTTAAAAATTGTTCTATGTGGGGGGAAGTGGGGAAGGGGGGGAGGGAAAGGAGAGAATTGCTTCAGCCTTGGGGGAAGGTTGCTGGGAGAAGGAGGTCCAAGGAGAACAACACTTCTGTTTCTGTTCTGCCAATTGGACAATCACAGCCTTCCCAATCGCCACAGAGATGGGCAGCAACAGCCTAGGCTACCGGTGTCAGGAGGGCACGGCAAGGGCAGTGCAAAAGCCCTGCAGGAGTCAGAAGGAATGAACAGGGAGCGTGTCCTGCCCAGCTACCCCTGGGCATTCACTACTGTACTACTCCCATCTTGAGCTCCAAGGGCAGGGGGGTTAAGTCTAAGGAGACTGCTTTTAGACAGTTTAAATGTGAAACATAATTTGTGGATAATGGGAAAATTGAAATAATCACCATCAGTTCTGTAGCCCCTGAGGCTCTGTCCCCTAGGCTCTTCCCCATAGCTTTAATTCATCTGGAGGTACATAAACTGGAGGCTGAGATTTAGCCCTTTTCCATCACATAACCATGTCTAGGAACTGATACGCCAAGGGGAAAAGGAGTTTTGGGGACAACGTAACCAGAAAGCCATGTAAGGAATACAACTACTATATAAGAAGGATAACAAACTCAACAGTATAAACCATCTAAATTAGCATTGTGAGAAAAGACCAAGAAATTAAAATAGTGATGATGAATATATTAAGAGTTTAAGGCTGAGATCAGTAATATGAAGCAAGAACAAGAAAACATAAAAAAGGACCAAATGGAACATTAGGTATGAGAAATATACATAATAGTCGAAGTAAATAAAATGATAGATAAGATATAAAGCAAAATGGATAAAGGTGATGAATAAAGCAGTGATTTGGAAGATCAGACTGAGAAGTTCTCCTAGAGGTCAGCAGGAAAGCATAAAGAGAAACTAGAAAAGAATCCTAGGGAATGTGGAGAGTAGATGTAAGAAGAGTGCTAACACCTGTGGGCAGTGATTCTGCAATGCATCGACGTGGCTAGAATGAACTGCGTTTCCCAAAATTCCCTTTCCTGTATATTTCCAATGAGAGTGGGCTATAAGAGAGAACGCTGTGAAAGCTTTGCAGGGCATTGTCATTTATCTGCCAGCTCACCGTGGAGCCTCCGATTGCACCACCTTCCCCACCAAGCTTCTCTTGACTCCTGGGCCAGGTGTGTGTTTGGCAACTGTGACGAAGGACACTGATTTCGTGCAAGAAACACATACAATCAAGGTTAGAGGCAACAACAACTAATATGAATTGCAGTCTGTCCTCACATGTTCCAGCTTGTTCTTGCTCACCTCCACTTTACTTCATCTTCCCTTCCTGACTGCCTGTTCTATAGCTTCAAAGCCCTAGCATTGTAAGTACAGATAATAGCTTTACAGGGGCTGCTTAACCAGCTCTCTTAATTTCATTAGGTCAAATAACTGCAGTGTATAAATTCCCCTTCACTACTCCTATCACTGATACTGTCTCAACAGTTAGTTCTGAGTTATTTTGGATACATTGTGAATTTGTTCTTTTTCTCACTTTGATCCTTAATGCAAACACAAACTTTACTAAGGAATTTCATCACCTTTATCATATTTCTTGCACATTGCACACTGCTTCTAACACATGTTTTCCATATGTATCTTTTTGTGCTAAAGCTTCATTCTCAGTCTTATCTGAAATTTATGTGTATATATTTAAGCCATCACAGTTGAAAGACAATTTGGCTGGGATATACAATTCTAGGTTCAAATTTATTTTGCTTTAACATTTAAAAAATATTTTTCCCATTTGTCATCTTGTGCCTACTGTTCAATCTGAGTTTCATTCTGTTTGGTGATCTCTTCATTATCTCTGGCAGTTTTTAATTCTTTCCTTATCTTTGATGTTCTTAAATTTTATTCTAATGTGTTTAGGTTTGGGGTTTTTGTTATCTCTTTTTAAATTTTTCTCTCTTTCTGTATCTAGGTGTAATAGTCAGGGTTCAATCAGAGAACTAGAACCACTAGGATATATTTACGTGAATTCATATACATGAACAATAACAATTTTACACACACACACATACACACAAGTTCACTAAATTAGTTGTCCAGTTAAGAGGAATATAAGACATTGATAAGTTTAAGAAACCAATAGAAATAAACATGAGTTAGGGTCTTAAGGGCAACCACATTTGAACAAAAATAGAATATATAATTAGCAGAAAACACAAAGTGGAATAAACTGAAAATATAAGGAATATATGAGGAAAGAAATAATTTCCAATATAATAGCAATTACAATAAATGTAAATGGATTGAATTCACAAATAAAAAGACTTACACCCTCATGGTATTAAAAATTAAAAACAAATTCCAAAATATATAACCTATGAGAAACATTCTTAAAACCAAAAAACACAAAAAGGTTGAAAATGAAAGAATAAAAGACAAAAAAAAATTTAAAGAAAGCTGGAACAGCAATCATAACAGCCGATAAAAGAGAATTTAAGAGGTAAATAAAACAATAGTGAGAAGATATAACCATCACAAATATATATGCACCTAATAATAGGTTACAACAACTGACAGAGTACAGAAACAGATAAATAGTTGGAGTTTTTTTTAACCCAACTGTCAGAAATGTACTAAGCAAAAGCTAAACAGATTTTTATCTAAGCACTATAATTAATAGGCTCATACTATTAATTATATTGTTCATATCTTTGATATGCATGTTCTAATGGTATGTTTTGTATAATATATATGCTTTGATATATATGCTATAATAGTTTACACAACAAATAGCAAATACACATTTTTAGAAGCATGCACATATTTACACTGAAAGATTGGGCTCACAGGAAGTCTCAATAAACTTGCCAGGGACAATATCATGCAGATTATATTTTCCAAACATAATTAAATAATATTATAAATCAATAATAGAAAAGTTTTTATAAATGTCCCATATTTTGAAAATAACATATTACTAAATAATTTGTAGGTTAAAAATGAAATTATAATTAAAATGAGTAAATATCCAGAATTGAATGAACACAAGAACACAAAATGTATGGGACATAAATAAAGCATTATTTAGAAGGAATATTTAGACCTTTAAATATGTTTCTCAAGAAACAATAAAAGTTGAAAAGAAATATGCTAAGCATCCAACTCAAGAAGTTACAGAAAAAAAAAAGAACATCAAAGCAAACTTGAATAAATGGTGCTGGGAAAATTGGATAGCCACATGTAGAAGACTAAAACAGGATCTGCACCTCTCACCATTGACAAAAATCAACTCACGATGGATAACAGACTTAAACCTAAGGCATGAAATCATAAGAATTCCAGAATAAAATGTTGGAAAAACTCTTATAGACATGGGCCTAGGCAACAAATTTATGAAGAAGATCCCAAAAGCAATCACAGCAACAACAAAAATAAATAAATGGGACCTGATCAAGTTAAAAAGCTTCAGCAAAGACAAGGAAACAATCATTAGAGTGAATAGACAACCTACAGAATGGGAGAAAATATTTGCATGCTATATATCCAATAAAGGGCTGATAACTAGAATCTGTAAAGAACTCAAGCAAATCAGCAAGAAAAAAATCAAACAACCCCATTAAAAAGTGGGCAAAAGACATGAACAGAAACTTTTCAAAAGAAGATAGACGAATGGACAACAAACATATGAAAAAATGCTCAACATCTCTAATCATCAGAAAAATGTAAATGCTGTGCATCTTATCCCAACTCTGAGATATCACTTAACTCCAATGAGAATGGCTTATACCAACAAGTCCCAAAACAACAAATGTTGGTGTGGATGAGGGGAGATAGGAACATTCATACACTGTTGGTGCGACTGCAAACTAGTACAACCTGTACGGAAAGTAGTATGAAGATACCTCAAAGAACTAAAAGTAGAACTAACATTTGATCCAGCAATCCCACTTCTGGGTATTTACCCAAAGGAAAAAAAGACATTCTATAATAAAAATGTTTATAGCAGCACAATTCACAATTCCAAAGATGTGGAAACAACCCAAGTGCCCATCAATATTTGAATGGATTAATAAAATGTGGTATATGTATACCATGGAGTACTACTCAGCCATAAAAAAAATGGTGAACTAATACCTCTTGTATTAACCTGGATGGAGATGGAGACCATTCTTCTAAGCAAAATATCACAACAATGGAAAAACAAACACCACATGCACTCACCATTAAATTGGAACTAATCGATCAATACTTATGTACACATATGGAAATAACATACATTGGAAATCAAGCATGTGGGGGGGGGAAGAGGGGATGGATAAATTCATACCTAACAGGTACAATGCACACTACCTGGGGGATGGGAACACTTATAACTTTGACTCAAATGGTACAAAAGCAATTCATGTAACCAAAATGTTTGTACCCCCATAATATTCTGAAATAATAAATAAATTTTAAAAAGCAAACTTGAAGAAGAAAAAGGATATAATAAAGAAATAATTAATAATTTTTTCAAGTAGAGGAGATTTATAAAACTAAAAACTCTATTTTTGAAAAGATTACTAAGATAAATTTCTGATAACACTAATCAAGGAAAAAAGGAGACAACAAAAGCAAATAAAACACTGACCAAAAAACAAAGATGGAGAAATAATTACAGATTTAAAAAATAGATAAAATGAATAAGTTCCTAGAAAATATATAAAATGTCAAACTAGCCCAAGAAGAAAAAGGAAACTTAAAATAGACTCACAAAAATTAAAGAAATTTAACTGGTAGTTAAATCTCCATCCCAAAGATCTCCAGGCCTGATGCTTTTAAAATTAACTCTATTAAACTTTCAAAAACACAACTAATTCCTGTTATATAAGTTGTTCCAAAAAGTGCAAAAAGAAAGAATAATTCTCAGTTCATTTTATGAAGTTAATATAATCTATTTCCCTTATTGCTTTTGGATTTTAAGTCATAGTTTGGAAAGTTTTTGCCATTCCCAGATTATAGAGGAATTCATCCATGCCTTCCCTAGCACCTGTATGGTTTCATTTTATATTTACACATTTCTCAGAGCCATCTGGAATTTATTCTGGTATATGCTGTAAATAATAGGTCCAATTTTCTCTATTCCCATGTTACTACACACAGTGGTATTCTGTAGCTGGCACATACCAGCTCATAAGTGCCAATTGTTCAATTTTTAGGAATTTTGTAAGCTGATTGTTAAACACAGCCATTATGACAAAATAAATTGTACAAACTTACAATTAAATTTTTTAAATGGAGCTAATAAATATTTGAAACTCATCACTTCTCAATTATTTTAATACATTTTACTACTGTCAAGGCTTTTGAGGTTATTTATGTCTATTGTGTCTGTATGACACAATAAATACTATATAGAATGGTGTGCTGCTGTGTATCTTTTCCCAACTCTGTTCAATGACTTCACATTGACAGCATGAAATTGGCTATGGTAAGAATATTCACACCACAAAAGTTGGTGATGCTAAAATCAGGGCTTAATTTATTGTTTTGTTGATTGTGTAGAGCAAGGCTCACTATAATCAATAGGCCAAATCCAGCCTGCCACCTGTTTTTGTAAATAAAGTTTTATTGGAATATCCACACTCATTTGTTTACATATTGTCTGTGGCTGCTTTCATGCTATAATGGCAGTTGAACAGTTGCAACAGATACCCTATGGATCAAAAAGCTTAAAATATTTCCTAACTAGCTTTTACACAAAGTGTGCTGACCCCTGGTCTAGACTTAAGAAAATAATGGAGTAAATGTTAACAATGTAGATTAATTTTAAAAGTATATTATATTTGTAGCTGTTACATTTTGAATAGCACAAAAAATTGAGAAATAATCTTCCAATATTTAAAAACTATTATTCAATCCAGCAAAGTCACTCACATCATTGAAAAACAAGTCAAGATTCAATGTCTTTGTCATTTCACTTCTATCTTATTCATTAATGGAAATGAAAATATCAACCTACATTCACGTGAGAACTACGCTTGTCAATTGCAACCATCAGTTAGTTATGGATAGAAAAGTTTGGCAAAAATCGAAGAAAGCATTCTGTGAGAATCGATTAACCATATAAAATTTACAGTAGAGAGAATTGTATATGTTATTACTATTTTTAAATTGCTTGCTAAACATCCTTTATATCACTAAAATTTATAATATACATATATCATATATATACATGTATATATACATACACACATGTGTGTGTTTTAAAGATTTATTAGCCCAACACCACCTACACCCAAGTCCACACATTAAAAAGTTTATAGCTCTAGTTTAAAGTGAACAACACAATGGAACTTTTATCTATGGCATCTATCCAGAACTATAACATAAGGAATAACGTTTTAACAGTTTGGGAAGCTGAATTCCACTGATATATATTATGCTGAAATTTTCCCAGCTGTGCTAATTTTTCTGTAAGTAACCACAATCCTCCTTCTGTTATTAAAAATATTTATTTTTTTAAAATTTATCTTTTCCCTGCTAATTTGAGATGTTGCCTTTATTGAATACTAAATTTCCAAACACACTTTTAGTGTATTTCTCATTTTCCTACATATTTTGTCCCATTAGTTCATCTTTCTATTCACATGTCAATACAAAACTGTCTTAATTATTAAGGATTTTTGGTATGTTTTAATGTTTGGTCACAGCAACTCTTCCCACTCTCTCACCCAATTGCTCTTCTTTTTCAGGATGTTTGGCTATTCCTGCTTATTTGTTCTTTCAGGTAAATTTATAATCAACTTGTCTAGCTTGGTGGGGGAGGGAGGAATCTGATTATATTCTTATCGTGCATTTTATACAAGTATAAATTAAAATAGAAAAATGATATTTTTTATAATGCTGAGTTTGTTCTATGCAAGAACAAGTACGTTTTTCCATTTGTTGAAATCGACTTTTGTAACTTTCTGGTGTATTTTCTTCATATAGATTTGGATACTTCTAATCAAGTTTATACCTTGGCACTTATTTTCTTTTTTTATATCATAAATGGGAGGATATTTCTCCATTATATTTGTAATTAGTTTTGTTTCTATTATGAAAGCTATTGATTTTTTAATGTTAATTTTGTAAGCTGCTACATTACTAAATTATTTTATTATTTGAGGTACGTTTTTATAAATTCTTTTGCATTTTCCAGATATATAATCATGTCATAGGATAATAGATTTCTAACTCTTCACTTCCAATTACTATATCCTCCAATTGTTTTTTCTTATCTAATTACAATGCTTAATAGCTTCAAAACAATATCATATAGGAGTAGAAATAGTTCAGTCCCTTTCTAGAACCTGACTTTAATGGAAAAGTTTTGAGTGTTTTTCTCATTAAGATGCTGGGTTTGCAGCTGAATTATGTTTATTATTGAGGAAATATAGTAGGCCAAATAATGGCTTCAAAAGATATCACATCCTCCCTAAAACCTGTAAATGTTACCTTGTATGGCAAAGACTAGCAAAGACTATGCAAATATGATTAAATTAAGGATTTGAGATGGAGAGATTATCCTGGATTATATGAGTGGGCTTTAATGCAATCATATGTATCCTCGGGAGAGGAGGACAGAGGGAGATTTGAGGTATACAGAAGAGGAAAAGGCAACGTGACCATAGTGGCAGAGATTGGAGTGTTGTAGCCACAAGCCAAGTAATGCCAAAAGGTGGCAGAGGCAGGGAACAGATTCTCCCCTAGAGACTCCAAAGGAAGTGCAGCACAGCCAACACCTTGATTTTGGCCCAGCCACACTCATTTTGAACTTCTGGCCTCCAAAACTATGAAAGAATGAATATGTTTGTTGTTTTAAACCACCAATGTTATGATAGTTTGTTACAGCAGCCACAGGAAAGTATGACAGGAAATATCCAATAAGGCCCCCCTTTTTAAAGTCTTTTTAGCATAAATATAATGACATTTATCAAATGTCTCTTCTGCATCTATGGATACAATGATAATTTTTTTCTTAGTTTATTAATATGATGGTTTATATTGATATATTTCCTTATATTAAACCACCTTTGTATTCCTGGAATAAATTCCACTTAGTAATTGTCAGGTGTCGGGGGACCAAATGTTAGGTCTCCAGGTTTCCTGGTTCTTGGTTCCCAGTACCAAAGAATGGTCCACTGGTGCTGAGTGGACAGAGCAAATGAACAGACCAAGAAGATGCAAGCAAGAAAAGTGCCAAAGTTTATTAAAGCATAGTACATTCCAGAGAAGGAATGGGTCAATCCCTGAGAGTGGAGGAGACCCTGAGTTTAACAAGATTTTCCCTTTTATGCTGATTCCCTAATTTTACGTTAACTGGGGGGTGGAATATTGAAGGTTTTTCTTGGAAAGGGGTGAAGAATTCCCAGAACTGGGAACCCCCCCCCATTTTTAACTTTGTAAGGCAATTTCAGGGGGGTTGCCATGGTATTTGTAAACGGTCGTGGAGCTGATGGGTGTGATTTTTACTATGTTAATGAGGGTAGGTCACTTGAGGATACTGTCACCTTACTTGTACGCATGCTCCAAAGACCCTCATTTGTGCCCTTGTTCATATCTCCACTTTGTGGCCTTTCTACCTCTTTCTGGTTGGTCAGTCCTTGGAGACCCCCTATCATAGACCAAATATCTGGTCAGTCCTTGGGGACCCCTTGACACATCATCTGTTCCTTCTTGGAAGCCCCCCTTCTGGTCAACTTGTTCCTCCCAGTAGACAAAGCATCTCCTAACGTCGTCTATTTCTCAATGAAAATCCCCTAGGCAAAGCATCTGTTCCCCTTCCTCCTTGTCCCAACCTAACATAATGGTGTGTTATTTTTTTAACATGCTGTTGAGTTTTCTTTGCTCATTGCATAAGTGAGAATGGTGTAGGTTTTTGTTTTGTTTCATTTTGTGTGTGGGTTTTTTGTTGTTGGTTTTTGGTTTTGTTTTTGTTTGGTGCAATCTGTCTCAGGTTTTGAGATCAATGTTATACTCAATTCTTAAACCAAATGCAGAAGTTTTCCTTATTTGCTATTCTTGGGAATAATGTAATTAGCATCATGATTAGATGATTTTTAAGGTTTGGTAGACTTGCCCCTGAGGTTGGTGCTTTTTATTGTGGGGAAACTTATTAACTACTTTTCTATTTTTCCATTTCTTCTATGATATTGATCAGTTTAGACTTTCTGCCTCTGCCAATTTTGAAAATGTATTCTTCTTTTAAAAGTTATCTATTTCATTTTGGTATTTATATTTATTTGTATAGATTTGGGCAAAATTGTCTCATGATTCTTTAAATTTCCCCTTTTCATCTTTATTGCTGTCTTGTCATTTCTAATTTTGTGTATTTGCCCTTTCTCCTTTTTTTTCTTGATTATATTAATTAATGGGTGTCTATTTTCTAATTTTTTTTTCAAAACAACATCTTTGGGGTATTCATTAATTTCACTATTTAATTTTATCTCATTAATTTCTGCTTTTGTCTTTATTAATTTTTGTTCTGCTTTCTTTTGAAATACATTTTTCTAGCTCTTTGAATTTGGTGCTTAACTCATATTCCCATTTTTATTATTATTGCAATAGATATTTAATGCTATAAATCTTCCCCTGGTAATTGCTTTAGCTATATCCCATAGCTCTAATACATTGTGTTTTCATTATCATGATTTTCAAAAATTTGCAATTTTCTTTTGATTTTTCTTTAAACCCAAAATTATTTAATAACATGTTTTAAATTTTTAGATTGAAGAACTCTTTTAACATTTCATTATTAATTTCTATTTTGTTACATAAAGCTCAAAGTTATGTTTTATTTTTTTTCTTTACAATTTATTAAAGTTTTCTTTGTGACTTAAGGTCGAATTTTTATGAATGTTCCATATGCACTTAAAGAGAATATATAGTCTCTGTTATCAGTGTTCAGAGATCAGCATATGTATAGAATTACAGTCATGCACTGTATAACCACATTTTGGTCAATGATGAACCACATATATGATGGTGGTCCCAAAAGATTATAATACTGTATTTTTACTGTACCTTTTCTATGTTTAGATACACAAATACTTACCATGTGTTATAACTGCCAACAGTATTCAGTACAGTAAGATGCTGTACAGGTTTGTAGTGTAGGAGCAAATAGATTATACCATGTAGCCTAGGTGTGTAGTAGGCTATACCATCTAGGTTTGTATAAGTACACTCGGTAAGGTTCACACAGTGATAAAATTGCCTAATGATACATTTCTCAAAATGTATTTCTGTTGTTAAGCAACACATGACTTTATATTATTTGTTATGTTGTTTAGGTCTTCTCTAGTCTAACTAATTTTTTCTCTATTTGACCTCTCTTGTATGCTCATAACACTTGGCAGCCTTTACCTTTGAAAATCAATTTGCTTTGATTTAAATAATGATTCAGTCTTTTTCCCCTTGAGATTATTACATGTATTATTCTAACAGCTTCTGGCATAAAACAGTATTGTCAGAGTCTGGTGACGATCTGGTATTCTTTCCCTTATTAATGACTTTTTCTTTGTCCTGGATACCGAAAGGATTGATTTTCTTTTTCTTTCTTTCTTTGTAATAGAGTATAATCATGTTACTAGAATATATCTTGGTATCAGCTGCTCTGGGTCAATTTTCCCAGTGGGTCTTTTCAATATATGCTTTCAAATTTTTTTTTAGTTTAGGAAAATTTTCTTGAATTGGAGTTTTTACTATTTATTCTCTTTCATTGCTTTGGTTTACTTTTCCATGGTCTCCTTTTATTTGTCTGTTGGATCTTCTTTGCCTGTGTTCTGTATTTATCTCTTTCTCTTTGCATCATTATTTTCTCCTTTTTCATACCTTTTTTATTTATAAAAATTTCCTCCTATCCACTTTCTATTTCTTTTAAGAAATTATCAGTTCTATCCACTTGCCTTCTTTATTTCTATCATAATTTTTCTTTTATTTCCAATTATTTCCTGAGTTATCTTTCTATTTGAAGCATTTTTTTCTCAATAATCACATCCTTAGTTTTTCTCATTCTGTTTTATGTCACTGTTTTTTAAGTTCTGTTATTTCTTAATTTCTGTGCCTCATTTTGAAATATTAGGTGGAAATTTTCATTTATTTTCATCTCTGTTGGTATGCTTTCACTGTCTATAAAAGTGTTACTCTGCTCTTTACTCTTTTCTTTTTATATTTTGTATGAGATGTGATTATACCTCCAACTAGCATTACCTTTGTGCTTTGTGCTCTAACTAGCACTACCTTTGTACCTTTGCAGCTAGCACTTTCTGAGATTTACCTGCTCTCCTCCCCTCACTTTTATCTGGGCCTTCTCTTTTCTTTGTCCCTATTGTTTCTGTTCAGCTTGAGTTAAATTGTACTCCCATTGGTTTCTTCTCAGTGTGGAGCTTTGTTTAGAGAGGGGGCTTGTGTTTATTAATTTTAAGAGGGTATAGACCCAGGTAGCTCCAGAATAGCCAGACTTTATTGTAATCATGGTCCACTTGCATTCTTTTGCAAATTGGACCTTGCAGAACATTGCCTTCTCTCATCCCCCATTTTAGCTTCTCTTCTCTTCTTGGTTCATAGTGCTTTCCAATGAGTGCATCATAACAATTTGGGACTTTTCCTGTTCATAGGGCCATCAAAAATCCAGTTGCCTTTCCTCCTTTTCCTCTCACTCAGATTCTGATACACAAAACTGGAATACAACCACGGTTTGCCCCTACTATTTAAAGGCTCAAGAGAATTCCTTGTCACCTTGTTGTGTTTTAGATATAGATGCTGTTGGTGAGTCTTTTGTTTAGATATTTCTATACCTCTATTTTCATGAGGCAATGTGGGGAGATTCAAAGTTATTCTGCCATATTTCCAGGATGAAAACCATAATTTTTATTGAAGAAATTTTAAATGTGCTCCATTTAAGATTGGGAACACAACAGGAATGTGTGCACTTACCACTACTGGTTACCATAACTTTAGAGGTCATGACCAAAAGTATAAAAAATAAAAGTACAAAGTGTAAGAATTAAAAGAAAAAGTTAAAATTCTTTTTTTTTAATTTGTGACCATCTAACCATCTGCCTATAGAAATCCAAAAGAATCAATAAAATAATTATATAACTATTCCGATAGTTCAGCATGATTGCCAAATACAACACAAACTTCAAATTTTAAAACTTACAAAATCACAAAAGGAATATTAGAAAATATAAAAAATAAACAACCACTCACAATTCAAAACTATATGTCATTAAGAAAATACAAATTAAAACAATAATGTTATACCACTACACAATTATCAGGGAGGCCAAAATTCAGAACACTGACAACACTAAAGGCTGATGTGGATATGGAGCAGCAGGGACTGTCATTCATGTCTGGTGAGAATGCAAAATGGTACAGCCACTTTGGAAGACAATTTGGCAGTTTCTTACAAAACTAAACGTACTCTTATTATATGATGAAGCAATCGTACTCCTTGGTATTTATCCAAATGAGTTGAAAATTTATATCCACATAAAAACCTGTGTACATATGTTTATAGCTATTTTATTCATAATTTTCAAAACTTGGAAAAAAACAAGACATCCTTCAGTAGGTGAATGAATAAATAAACTGTGGTACTATGTAATATATCCATGTAACAAAATTGCACTTGTATCCCTTAAATTTATACTAATAAAAAAAGAAAAAGCTCGGTATAAACTGTGGTACATCTGATGGTTTGGATATGATTTGTTTATCCCCACCAAAACTCATGTTGAAATTTTATCCCCAATGAAGTAGTGTTGGGAGATGGGGCCTAGTGGGAGGTGTTTGGGTCATGGGGGCAAATCCCTCATGAATGGCTTGGTGCCATTCTCCCAGTAGTGAGTGAGTTCTCACTCTGTCGAGACTGGATTAACTCTCTGAAAATGGATTAGTTCCCTTGGGTTCTCTCTCTTCACATGTGCCTGCTTCTTCTTTGAACTTCTCTGCCATGTTATGACACAGCATGGAAGCCCTCACCAGGAGCCAGGGCCATGTCCTTGAACTTCCCAGCCTACAGAACCAGGAGCTAAACAAACCTCTCTTCTTTATACATTAGCTAGCCTCAGGAATTCTATTATAGCAACACAAAATGGACTAAGACAACATCCAAACAATCCAATATTATTCAGCACTAAAAAATAATATGCTATCAAGCCAATAAAAGACATCGAGTAACCTTAAATGCATATTACTAAGTGAAAGAAGCCAATCTGAAAAGGCCATATACTGTATTATTCCAACTCAATAACATTTTTGAAAAGACAAAACTATGAAGACAGTAAAAAGTTCAGTGGTTGCTATAGGAAAATGGGAAGGGAGGGATGAATTGGCCAACCACAGAGAATTTTTAGGGCAATGAAACTATTCTATAAGATACTATAATGGTAGATACATGTCATTATACATTTGTCAAAACCTACAGAATACACAATAGCAAGAGCAAACCCAAAGGAAAACTATCAATGTTAGGTGATAATGATGTGTCAGTGTAGGTTCATCAGTTGTAACAGGTGTACCACTCTGGTGCCAGATGTTGATTGGAGGGGAAAACAACAAAGGTGGGGGCGGAGGTGGGGGTGGGCAGGAGCACAGGGTATATGGGAACTCTCAGTACTTTCTGCTCAATTTTACTGTGAATCTGAAACTGCTCTAAAAATAAAGTCTATTTAAAATGAAAAAAAAAAAACCCAAGACAAAAAGAGGCATCACTTTGCTCCTGTAATATGGGCAGATATAAGAAAGCAGGTAATGCCATGTGTTAGTGGAGAGGTGGGAATATCATGCACTGCTGGAAGGCATGTAGACCAGCGCACGTTCTGTAGCATGATCTGGCACATCTACAGCTCCGTTTGGTCAGACTGGGTGTGTACACGTCTAGGACCCATTCCTGAGTGCCAATCCCAAAGACAGTCTCACACATCTAGAAGGGCAAATCCAAGAAGATATACATTTCAATGTTGTTTGTAGAGACAGAGAGCTGGGGGCTATCTGGGTGCTTATTACCTGGGGAAGAGCAGGGAAGATGGATAGGTGAAGTATGATGCTGCAGCATTTAGAAGATCACAGGCCTGATATCTACATGGCAACATGTATGAGTTTAAAGGTGTGGAAAAAAGGAAGATAGAGAGTGAGATATAGAACACAGAACCATTGACAGTAAATTTAAAATATATGTGCACCAAAAACGCATACAAATAAAAGGATCCACATTAAATACATTGGAATAGTTTTCTATGTGGAAGGAGGGATATAAGAGAGAGGAATGCGCATAGAAGTTTTAATAAAATTTTTAAAAACTAAATTAAATAGCAGTTTTGTGTGAACCAATGGTAATAATATGACATAAACTGAGGAGTGTGATTAATTTCAACCTCTGCACCTGAGATCCAACTAATGATAGATAGATAGGTAGATAGATAGGTAAATTGATAGACAAAGAAACCGTTCTCTCTTTCATTATGGCAATTGAAACCACTACCACCACCAACTTCAGAGAGTTCTATTCTTAACCCATTTGACCTTATTCTTGTATATAACTTTGAAACTCTTTATATAGAAACAAAGTAAGAAGCCCTCTTATTTCAGGACAAAAATACCATGCATGCAACCTTCTAGATTCTACAGCATCCTAGAGGGAAAGGACAGCACGTGCAAACGTATGGTGGCATAGAGGTCACCACATGGTACAGGGCCCTGCTATGACTACAATTTAGAGTGAGAAATGGGAACTCTAGGAGATGAGTCCACAGAGGGAGACAAGGTCAGATCAGTTCACAGACAGATTGTAGGTGAGGCTAAAGAGTTTGACTTTGGACCAGAGGCAAATGGGGAGTCATCGAAGAATGTTAAGCAAGGAAGGGAGTGACTTGATGCGATCTGTGTTTAGAAAGATCACTCTGACAGCAACGTGGAGAAAAGGGGGACAGCAAGGAGGAACTCAGGTGGAAGGATGTTGTCCATGCTAGAGCATTCATGGATTTAGCAAGGGACCATGGCAGCCTGACTCTCTTAGTAGATCAGACATCCAATTGTAAAGGCAGAGCACTAGATAAAATGGTTTCCACAGGTCCCTCCCAGCTCTATGATTTTCAAATTCCACTTATTTTGTATTCAATCAAAGATAGGAGTGACGAGGCATAAGCAGAGAAATTTGCAAACTTGCGATCAATATGCAGAACTCGCATTCATCAAACAGAAGACATTAAAGGTTATACAGGATGCTGATTGCCAGCTAATTCTCCATGATCAAGCACACTTTACAATTAATGATAAAACTTTTTTGGTTTAGGTGAGATCTGCTGTTTTTAAAAGTTTTAGTGTTTGAGATTTCATAGCAAAACTCTGTTTAATTTAATGCTGAATATTCTAAATAGGGGCAGAAATAGTTTAACTTCACTAGAGTCACTTCTGTGTCTCCCATCCTAAATAAGATTGGATTTGATAGGAAAATCTAGGGCATTGCCATGACTATTACCAGGTTTACTTTTAGTTCCACTTAGGCTTTATATAACTCCAATCAGACAAAAAGCAGAGGGCTGTGGGGGGTGCGGAGCAGGGGCTCACCTCTGCCTCTTGTCATTAGAGCATTCGGACTCCAGCAGGAATGAAACATGACGGTTAGCCGCTGGGCCTCAGCCATGGCTGCATGTTAGAATCACCTGAGGATCTCGTAAGTTACTGGTGCCTAGGCCCTACTCCCAGAATTTCTGGTCTAATGGGTCTAGACTGAGAAGCCTTTTAACTCTTCCCAGGTGATTTTAATGTGCACCCAGGGTCAAGAACCGTGGCACTAGGTAATTCTCACAGCAATTCTCAGGGTGCCACCTAGGGATTGCTGGAAGTTGGCATCCTCCAAGTGGCTGCCAGTTTGGATTCTTGCATGTTAGGATTATTTCATAGGTTTGGCAAAAATGTGGACTTATCATATGAAAAACAAATCAGTTATGGGGAGAAAATATTTGCAAACCATATATCTGATAAGGGGTTAATAACCAAAATATACAAAGAACTCCTACAACTCATAGCAAAAAAACAAATACCCAATTTAAAAACGGGCAATTATACAACGCATCCACGTAACAAGAACATTTGTAGCCCCTTAATATTTTGAAATTTTAAAAATGGGTGAAGAACTTGAATAGACATTTCTCACAAAAATAGACAAATGGAAAACAGATATATCTTTTAAAATGTTCAACATCACTAACCATCGGGGAAATGCAAATCAAAACCACAAAGAAATATCACCTCATAGCTATTAGAATGGTAATTATCAAAAAGACAAAAGATCAGTGTTGGTGAGAATATAAATAAAAGGAAACCCTTGTACACTGTTAGTAGGAATGTAAATTCGTACAGCCATTATGGAAACCAGTATGGAGTTTCCTCCAAAAATTAAAATAAAACTACCATATGATCCAGCAGTCCTATTTCTGGGTATGTATCCAAAGGAAATTAAATCAAGATCTTGAAGAGATATCTGTACTCCCATGTTTATTGCAGCATTATTCACGATAGCCCAGACAGGAAAACAACCTACGTGTCTGTCGACAGGTGAATGGATAAAGCATATATACACAATGGAATATTATTGAGCCATAAAAAAATCCTGCCATTTGTGACAACATAAACCACCCTGGAGAACATTATGCTAAGCAAAATAAGCCAGACACAGAAAGATAAATACTAGATGATCTCACTTACACATGGAATCTAAAAGAGTCAAACTCATAGAAGCAGAGAGTAGAATGGCGGCTTCCAGAGGCTGGAGAAGAGGGGAATTGGGGAGATGCTGGTCAAAGGGATGATCTTTCAGTTATAAGATGAATAAGTTCTGGGGATCTAATGTATAACATGGTGACTACAGTTAATAATACTGTATTGTTTACTTCAAATTTGTTAAGAGAGATCTCAAATGTTCTCGCCACAAACAAACACACACACACACACACACAATGGTAACCATGTGAAGTGATGGATGTATTAATCAACTTGATTATGGTAATCATTTCACAATGATGCATACATCAAATTATCACATTTATACCTTAAATATACATGAACATAATTTTGTTTGTCAAGTATACCTCAATAAAGCTGGGGGGCAAATAAATGAAATAAGAAAACAAATCAGTTAATCAGTTATATCATTGATGTCCCATCTAAATCCTGCCTGGTGGCTTTGCATACATTTTTTAATAGGGCAAAAAGGAGTAGGGAGAAGAAGGACGAAGGTAGAAAGGGAATGCAGAGATCCCACCAAGAGGGTTCTCATACAAGAGTTTGAGAACCTCTGGGCACAACAGGAAACTGGGTCCAGTGCAAGGACACAAAAGTTGTGCAGGATACCACCTGCTTCCCATGTGTGTTCAGGATACTTCGAGTGCTACCAGAATTACAGTCTTCTACATTGTAACGTGGAATTGTCACTTTTTTTTTTTAAGGATCATGGATCACAATATTGCCAAGTGACCTTTGGAGGCAGTGTCTCCTGATATTTATATAGGTAGGGGTCTTATTTATGGAATATTTTCTTTTTCTAAGATTATAAAAAATTATTATTAGAAGCTGTATTAGACTTCAATAACAAAGTACTACAAATTGGGTGGCTTAAAACAACAGAAATTTATCATATCACAGTTCTGGATGCCACAGGCCTGAAATCAAGGTGTCAGCAGGGCCATTTCCCCTCTGAAAGCTGTAGGGGAATCCTTCCCTGCCTCTTCCCAATTTCTGTTGCCTGCTGACAATCTTTGGCATTCCTTAGCTTGCAGCTTCATAACTCCACTCTCTGCCTTTGTTGTCACATTGTGTTCTCAATGCATGTCTCTGTGTCTTCACACGGTTGTTTTCTTGTAAGGATGCCAGTCATATTGAATTAGGGGCCCACCCTACTCCAGTATGACCTCATCTTAAATTATATCTGCAGCAACCTTATTTCCAAATAAATTCACATTCTGAGGTATGAGTGGTTAAGATTTCAACATATCTTTTGGAAGGACACAATTCAAACTGTAACAATATCCAACTAGATTATTTAGGGATTTTAAAATATATAAAGTCTAAATTTTTTATAGAATTGATCATTAACCTCTGCATGCCAAGATAACTTTTGATAAAGCTATTTTATTTCCAATGCTGTTTACAAAAGGCCCAAAGGTGAAGTGAATCTTTGTGTTAGTAAAAGGAATCTTTAACGAAAACAATATGTCCTTGGGACTATTTTCTATAACTTCTCTTTTCACTTAAAGCAAAAGTGAAAATATAGGGATACTTCTCTCATGGTTACTTTTTACCAAATTTTAGCTGGGAGTTCATCTTAAAACCTTGAGTCATGTTGTTAGAGAGGAGAACGTCTTTAAGGAATACAAAAGTTCCCATTTTTATTAGTGTGAAACATTAAAATCTAACGAGATTGAGGAAAAAAAGTCACTCTGATTTTTGAAAGTTTTTTTTTCCCGTTTGAAGTACTTATAACAACTTGAATCTGAAAGACCTTGATGATATAAAATATTATTCCTTAAAGTTTTTTATTGGTAAAATGACCCACATTGTTTTGTATGCTATTGAATGAAATTCTATCCTTCAATCTGTTGAATCAAAAAGAGTATCCTTATCAAGGATCTAATGTCACAAAACCAAAGAGAAAGAAGTTTAGAATTTTTTCTCCCTTCATATAAACTTATACTAAAAATACTTAAGATTAAAGATATAAATAAGTAGGTAAATATCAAACTCCAAATATTATTTTACTTTTTCACTACTACTCTAACAGAATAACATGTTTAAAGCACAACCAGACAAACCAAGAAAATATAAAGTATCAAAGTATTCATTTCCAAAGAAGAGCTCTAAGGCATTTCCTGGGTGCCAGGAGGGAATGTCCTCTTCAACCACATCCACCCTGCCTCAGCCCTACAGTGTGGTCATATTTGTGCCTAAAAGTGGCAGGTTGCAAATGATAGATATCCAACTCAAACTGCCATAAGAAAAAAAAGATAGGCTTGCAACTAATTAAATAGGGCTGGACAAAGGAACTCAACAATGTCCCAGGATTCAACGCTCTCACACCCTCTTTTCCGTGTAATTTCTTTGGTGTTGCCTTGGCTCCCCAAGTGAAGACACCTGGCAGGCTTACACTGTCCAGCTTCAAGTCCAACAGAAAGGAAGCACTTTTCTGTAGTTCCAAGAGGAAACCCTGCAACTGGAATATGTTCCATCCTTGAATGATGTCCAAGGGGATGAAAGCCCTTATTGGACAGGCCCAAAGTCAGTGCCTACTCCAGAAATGAGGAGGTTGGATCAGCATCACCTGAACAAAGACTGACTGAGAGAGGAACTGTGCCCCACACAGACCCGGGGCTCAGAGTCTGGCTGGGCAAAAATTAATTAAAAATAAATTAAACTCCCAGGGCTTGGACCCCGTTTTACATTCCATTGTTGTCCTATTATTTTATTGCGTGTGCACACAACATGGTGCTCTGCTTATACAATAGAAGGTGCCTCAAGAAATACTTGTGAAAGAAGATGGAGGCCTGCAAATCATATACTATTAAGGCTGAAAAGATCTTGGAAATCTATCTGGCCTTTTCTGAAACCTTCAGGTGGGCCACACCTAAGCCAACTCAAATAAGTAAGAACTTATTCTACTTTATTAAAAGTAGAGCAAAAGTTTCTAAATCTGTTTTCATAAAATAGTATTATGTGGCATTCAACAACTCTATCTAAAATTTCATCACATGTCCAACTTGAGTTTGTCAGAGGAAAAAACACGCTGGGCCAGGGTCTAAGAGGTCAGGATGGGCCTGGGTCTGTGGGTCATAGGATTTGACCTCAGCAGCATCATTTACTCTCTACAAGTTCTTAGAGGGGCTGACTACAGCACCTCTAAGCTCCCTTCCACCTCCGAAATTCTTTTAATCCTCATTATTTATATGTCAGGATATGAATGGGTAAGGCTATTATAAAATGGCAACCGTGGTATTTCTTCCCTTGTTTTGCTGCTTTAAACGGATAGAATATAAATGTTTCTCTTATTTTTCTGGGAGGACTGAAAGATTAACAGCTTCTTCTGCCACCCCAGGAAGGAAGAATTAGATTTTTGGCTGCTAAGGAATCCAGGGTCTATTTTTGAGAGACCTTTAAGGTCTATTTTCAAAGAGCAAGAGAAAAGGTGTTCAGAAGAGAAAGAGTACCTCTGATGAATACTCAAACACAGAGGGGACTTCCTCCAGACCAAGAAGAAATCAGAGTTCTTGGGCAGGGGGCAGTGGGAGGGGTCGGTGAAGGAGCCTCTAAATATATCCTGAGGAATCTGCCCAAATATTAAAAGAAACTATTGGTTCAGAGAAGCTGGTGGGAGCTGGGTCATTACCCCCCAACTGCCAAGGTGTCAGTTGGGCATGAACCTCCCCAACCTATGCCAGTGCCCACCCCACTGATCTCCTGTTGGTGTCCCCAGGAGGATCCACTTTGTCTGCAGCCAGCACTTATGACCGAGTATCCAGTAGACTGATTCCTAAGGTACTACACTTTGTTTAGTCTCAGCCTGGGTACCCCAAGTGGACAGCCCACACACAATGCACCAGGACAGCCAAAACACAAGAAAGGAGGGGGCCAGGAAATCTACTGGGAGGGAGGTAAAGAAACTGAGGCCTCCTGACCAAGGCGCTGAGGTGGTCAGTGAAACCCCAAAGGGGAAGATCCAGGTTGTGTGAGCCCAAAACGTGTACAATTTGGGTCCCTCTTTAAGAAATGAACACAACATTATACATACAAAATTAGGTAAGAATGGAAATATTAGGCCAGCGCAGTGGGTTCACAGCTGTAATACTAGCACTTCAGGAGGCTGAGGTGGGAGGATCGCTTAAGGCCAGAAGTTCGAGACCAACCTGAGCAAGAGCAAGACCCCGTCTCTACAAAAAATAGAAAAATTAGTGGGGTGTGGTGGCACACATCTGTAGTCCCAGCTATTTGGGGGCCTGAGGCTGGAGGATCGCTTGAGCCCAGGAGTTCGAGGTTGCGGTGAGTTATGGCGACATCACAGCACTCTAGCCCAGGTGACAAAGTGAGACCCTGTCTCAAAAAAAAAAAAGAATGGAAATATAATATTTACTTAGCATGAGATAAGAAGCCCTAAAAAATCAAAGCTGACAAAGAGCACAAATACTACAAAATCCAGAAAAATTACAAAATATGTTTTATTCATTAACTGTCTGACACAACTCTATCATACTTGTTTTGTACATGTATTATTACATATTATTTGATCACCTTTTCTTATGAATGATGTCATAACATTTTCTATAGAGAAAATAGAAAGATAAGCCAGTCTTTCCTCTAGTATGGTGATCAAACTTTTTTTTGACAGCTGCGATGCATAAAACATGACTTCACACATGGACATCATTGCGGTTTTTGTAGTATTGCCATAGGGTTGTGCCTTCAAATACAGAACTTCTGGTAAGTCCTATTTTGTGTAATTCCCATGAAAAAGAAAAAGACTATATATGTGGTATGTTTATAATTGCATATACTGCATTGTAAAAAATATTCCTAGGAGTTGAGAACTTCCATTGTAACTAGACATCAATGAGAACTTAATCCTCCACTTAAAATTTTACACATCAGATAGACCCCAAAAAAATTGAAAGCAGGGACTCAAAGAGATATTTGTACACCATGTCCATAGCAGCTTTATTCACAATAGCCAAGAAGTGGAAGCAACTCAAGTGTCCCTCAGCAGATGAATGGACAAACAAAATGTGGTATATACATACAATGTAATATTATTCAGCCTTAAAAAGAAAGGAAATTCTGACACATGAGACAACATGGATGAACCTTGATGACATTATGCTAAGTAAAATATGCCAGTCACAAAAGGACAAATATTGTGTGATTCCATTTGTGTAAGTTTCCTAGAGTAATCAAATCCATAGAGACAGAAAGTTGAATGGTGGTTGCCAAGGACTGGGAGCAAGGGGAATGGAGAATTATTGTTTAAGTGTATCAGTTTTGCATGATGAAAAGAGTTCTGTGGATATGTGGTGGTGATGGTTGCACAACAATGTGAATGTATTTAATGCCATTGAACTGTACACTTAAAATGGTTATGATGGTAAACTTCATGTTAAGTCAATTTTACCACAATTTTTTAAAAATAAAAAATATTATATAGCAGATGATTGAAAGAATCTTCCAGAGTAACTTCTGGCTCTGTATATTTCAAACCTGGTTCTCCTCTACTGCTCAGATACTTCCAGTATTGGATGCTGTAGGACAATGTTCATAATACAATGTGTTGTCTGGACCTGTACCTTCATGTCATGATGCCACAGTGGACAGTAGGAATATTCCTACAAACAATTCCTACACCAAATGGCTGGGAACAACTTAACTATCCATGGAAGTGATTGTGATCCTCATAACTATATCCCACTAAATGCAAACTAAAAGCATTCTTAGCTCAACTTCCTCTTACGTGGATCCCAGAGATGGCTGCGGTATTTCCGCCACCATCCTGTTAGTTGGGCTGAAAAGGAACAGCGATCTGAACTGATTACGGTGAAAATGTATTAATTTTGCAAATTTTACAAAAACAGAAGAATATATGAACATATGTCTAGCACATCTCCTGGGATGGTGGAAGGTGCCATGCAAATGAGGGGCCCTGGAATGTCAGCTTCATTGGCTTCTGGGGAAACCCACCTCTGAAGGCCCATTTCACTGTAAAATCCTTCTATTTCAGGACCGTTCCCACTTGTTTTGTTCTCACATGATATGTGAGCTACCAGGTCAAAATTCTTTGTACCATAATCCTTTTGGATAGACATTTTATATCACATTTTACATTCTCACCCAACATTCCTAGTCTTTTTAACTTGTCTTTGCAGCTACTGTTTTTCAAATATTTTATTATCGTTCTTGCATCTGCATGATCTATTAAGGATTGTGAACTACTCAAAAACAAGAAATATTTCTATCATAAAACTCAGTGGAATACTACACACAATCATATGCCTGATAAACGTATTTGGACAGGGTAATACATTTGTGTGTGTATGTGCATGTGTGTGCGTGCACAGTGGGGAATGTCAAACCTTACCAAGTTGTCCAAATCCATCTTCAGTTGTGAGATCCAGAATCAGACACACAACTCTGGCCAGGGTTTTTAAATTTTGTTTTATTTTATTTTGTTTTTTATGTTTACTACAAAACATATGTACCTCTGTACCAGTTAGAAACTGAGTTCAACAGTGAGTAGCAAAGACCTGAAAAAACGGTGGCTTAACTGAGACAGATTTCTTTCTTTCTTATATAACAAGTCCAAAGGTAAGCAGTCCAGGGCTGGTATGGGAGCTCCCAATTGTCTCTAGGAACCCAGGCTCCTTTGAGTTCTCTGTTCCAACAGTGCTGGTCTTTATTCTCATACTCACGAGATGGTTGCTGGAGCACCAGCCCTTTGTAGGCCATCACCTCTGCATTCCTAGCAGAAATAGGATAAAATAGGTGGAAGGACAAAAAACATGCTTCTTAGGGACCTGTCCCCTTTTGGGGAGTGTTCTGGAAGTTCTGCTACATAACTTCTACCTATATCTTAGTGGCCACCCCTCGCTATAAGAAGTGAGATGGGAGAAAAATTTTAAGACATGGTCTTTCACTGGATACATGTCTACCCAAATGAAAATTGAGACTCTGATACCGCAGAAAAGATGGATATTGTGTAAGTTACCATCACCTCTGCTGCAACCCCTCATGCCGTGCTGTGCAACCCGTGAATACAGCCACACTGCCCTTGCCTTGCCCCTCTCCCTCCCACCCCAGCTTGGCATCCAGTATCCTTCTGCTTCAGATAGAGAACCAGACACTCGTTCATACCGAGGAGTAAATGAAGAGAAATTTCAAATGCTGCCTTTCCTAGGAACTTGTGTTTCAACCAGGAGCAAAGCTTTGGTCTAGAGAAATAAAGTCATCTTCATATATATTCAAGTATCAATAAGTAAGATATGTGTGATTGGGTTTGTGACAAAAAGGATTTCTCTTGTTTCTAAAAACCAAATAACGTAAGACAATGTTCTTGTTTTTCTTCTTCTTCTTTTTTTAATGTGCCTCTTTTAATTTCTGTGCATCTCTGTGCACTAATGGTGAATGTTACCCGCCATGAATCCTAATTTTTTTTTCTTTTTTCTTTGCACATAGCTCATTATTCTGCTGATTGTAACTATGTAGTATATTTTTTTCTCCCCCAAATGGGTGAAAATCTCTCTAACACTAATTGGGCTTAGAGTCCGTGGTTTTTCCTGGATGTTTATCACTCACACAGCAGTCGAAGAGGCGTGATGGCAAAGTGCTTTTCATTTTGTGTTGTGGTTACTCAATAACAGGCCTGCTTCAGCACACACTTCTGCAGTACGTGAGAGATGGTGGGTGACTTTTATTCCGCCAAGTCTGTCAAGTGGGCATTAAGCATAAAATGAGGTTTAGTTTCCCATGTTGCAATAAAACAAATGCTTTAAAAAGGAATACAATTGCCTTTGAATTGCTGTTGCTTTATTTTGTGTACTATGGGGTCTTCAGGCAAATATTCTACAAACAGCCTTTCAGAAAGGATGGTAATAACTGGTATTTGTAGAGCATGTTCTGGTTTATAAAGTGTTTTCACGTTTATTGTTGGAGCCTAACTTTTCTGCTCTCAGCTGCTAGCAAGCAAGGATCTCAGTTTCTCAGCTTTGAGATGGCCTGTGGGACATAGTTTTTGATCTCCCCTACCTCTAGAATGGCTACTAGCAGTTTTAATAATGTCCTAAATCACAGGTTTCCAGAAGCAATAGCAGATGTACCATTTTCTGATCTTTTTCTACCCCAAAATAATGTTATTCCCTTTGAAGCAAATAGCTCCCTACCAGGGCAAGTCAGTAAGGGGACGAGAATTACAGAATGGAGAGAGATGTTGGAGGGTGAGGCTCATTCCTTTCCACCATATTTTGTCCTTTCCCCCACTCATTCCATGGCAGCCTGACTCGAGACACTACTCTAGACCAACGAATGCACTTATGTTTCTTTGGGCCATTAATATATCAATCACTGAACCTCAGAGTTGACAGAACACATAAAAGAGTATTGAGACCAACCAGCCAGATCTGCACTAGTTGACTTAGAAAGGGACAAATTTAATCTTCTGGAAAGAGCAAAAGGATCAGGAGCTCAGGTTCCCAGGGACAACGGGCAGCTGAAGTCACAGATAAGAGGACCTTGTTGCAGCCCACAGCCCACCTCCCATTCCATCTTCTGAACGCTTAACCACGCAGGCTAGAAAAATGCTCAAGCATCTCCCATCTAAGAAAAAAAGAAAAAGAAAGAAAGAAATCATCCCTTAGATCCCAATCACTCGAGCTAATGCTCAACAGCTTTCCACGCTTTGTCATCCAATAAATGTCCTTCCAGTGCCCCACACTTGTTGTCACCACTTCCTCACCTCCCACCCAATCCTCACCCACTGAAACCTGTTCTATCCCTATCACTGCTCTCTGAGGACTCTCATCCCAATCTCCAATTGCTGCCTGTTGACAAACCCAATGAACAATTTTCAATCATTTTATTGCAAGGCTATAGCATTTGGCACGTTGAAATTTTTCACTCTGTTGAATGCTGTGACATTGGACTCTCCCAGCTTCCTCACACCTCCCTCTGGCTTGTTCTGACACCTGTCCAAGCTCCCTTTCTGCTTCCCATCCTGGTTTCTGCACTTCTTTCTCTCCACGGGGTTAGCTCATTCTTTCCCCTGTTTTCAATTACTATCTTTATGCTGATGCTTCTTTAATCTGTTCCTCCTGCACAGATTTCTCTCCCAGCTTCAGACTCAGGTATCATTTTCTAAAGGAACACTTCCATTGGGTTGCCTTAAAACAAGCCATACGGTCTCCCTTCAAACCATCATCCTTCCCTACCCATTTTTCATTTGCTGTTTCAGATGAAACTCACTCACCCAAGCTAGAAAGCCTGAGGGATCCTCCCTACTCTTCACCCACCCACCATTTAATCTACATGTTTCTTTATCCATCTCTTCTCTCTGTCCCTGCGATTATGACTTTAGTTCATAACACTGTCACCTCCTGCCTGAACAACTGTTGCATCTCCGAACTGGTCTCCATTCTTGTCTATATTCCCGCCAGCGTGCTTTATCTGAGATGAAAATCTAAGCAACAGGATAACAGCCACAATCCTTATTGTGGCACAAATATTCTCAGCACTTTCGTCCCAATTTCATTCTCCAATCTCATGAGTCCATTCTACCTGTTATGTCCTTTACACTGCAGCAAAATGGAGCTGCTGGCAGCACCCAGGACTTACTGTTGTGCTCTTCATCTACATGTCTACGATCTGCTTGCAATGCTCCACCCACCTCCTCCTCCTTTCTCTTCTCCTTCATCTAGTTAAATAGTATTCTGGCTTTAAAACTGATCAGGGACAACCTTTTTCAGGAAGCCATCCCTGACGCCTTTCCTTGGTGCTTTATAACACTCCATGCATATTTCTACCCCAGAGCTTGACCCCTTTTAAAAATCGTTCATCCACACAGGTGAATTCACTTTGAAACTAATGAAGCTTTAGGGCCTCTATAGACCCTAAAGCTTCATTAGACCCCGTTAGGGCCCTTCCTAAATAGACCACTTCCAAGGCCCTTATCTGAATATATATTCATAATTTTGCATTCTTTTTCTTAATGAGAGCCCCAAATTTGTATAAGATTCAGTTCCTACAAAATCTGGATCTGTCCCTTTTTGGGTCTATTTATGTTCTGGTCAGTGAATTCTATATGAGCAGGGCCTACGTCTTGTTTATCTTTATATCAACTGCACATATTAAGCACTTAACACTTGGTTGTCAAATAAATGAATGACCCAGCAATCAAATGCAAGATTGGGAAGGAAAGAAAAGACCAGCAATGGGTGCAGGCCAAGGCAAGATGTAGAAGCAGAAGTCCAGACCGAGGAGTGACCTGGTTCCCTGAGAAGAACATTCTTGAGGACACAAGGATCAAAGCAAAGTGGTGAATCAGACCCCACACAGAGAGCAAGGGTCACAAGCCAGGCAGATAAAAACAGGCCTGGAATGTGTAAATACTGGTGGGCAGAGCAGAGGAGAAGGTCCAAGTCCAGGCCAACTGCCAGGAAAGAGAGGAGCAAGACAAAGCTAGCAGGAAGACAGAAACAAACCAGTAGCAACAACAAGCGCTTCCTGCATGGTTGCTTTATAGTTCTTTGGCTACAGAAACGACCCTGGAAGGGCAACTGGGGGGGTTGTGGCAGGGGGTAAGAATTCAGAGCCCCCAGCCAAGTGATGGGGCAGGAAGGAGACAAAGGATTCTGACTGCCGATGTTATTCCCACTTGCATTGGTGTCCAGGGAGATCTGTTGCCAAACCCGAGCACCTGCTGAAAATTAAATGATGAAAACGCTGCGGAGTTCACAAAGCCCTCTTTAAAAAAAATGAAATAAAAAATCTGTATCCATCCTGCGTTGAGGTATTCCTTTAAAGATTTCCTTTCAATGATGTGACAATAAATGGTTATGTTGTAGTATGAAATCAGGACAGCAGTTATGTAAAGGAGGCAAAAATTGTTTCATTAAAATGCATGGAGGGAGCAGCGATGGATTATAGTATAGATCATGCTAGAGATGAGCAGATTACTGAGCACCAGGCACACAAGGGAGACAGATTAATGAAAAATAAATAAAGGGGCTTCAGAAAAACAGCATGAAGCTGAACACCAGTCTGCTGCATTATCACAGAATATAAGCCCAAAGGTGTACAGAAAATCATTTCTTTTCATTTGGAATGCTGATTTGAAAGTTAATGTTATTTGCTTCTTTCCCTATTCTCCATTGTGTGTGTCTATCTTTTAGATAATTAAAGATAATTTTTAAAAATAGGAAACATCAACATGGTGGAACATCTAATGCAGGCTGCTTACCCTGGAAAAACATCAAGTGCCTGGTGCAGTTTTCTAAATGGTATGGATAATCACTGAAATTTATAAATAAAAAGATTGACGCTTCTTGTCGTGCTTTACTGTGTGTTTTGCCTGAAAAACTTCATGGATGTTACTTTGAAGGAGAGGCCACTTAAAGCATTGGGGGTAGAACAGAATTTGGAGTCAGATGACCCAGGGTTCAGGAGTCAACGCTATTTAACATTTATAGTGTGTGATTAGGACAAATCACTAAGTGCCTTTGAGCTTCAATTTTTGGCAGGAAAGAAACGATACCTGCTTAATTAACTCAGAGTTTTCAGTGCATCTCAAATGATATAAGAAAAAAACCCAATTTTTAAAATGCCATACAAACATAAATTGTCAACTGTATATAACAAACTCCATCTGGTTTCAGCTGGGTTTGAATTTCACATAATCACTCTAACCAAAGAATAAGAAAGCATACAGCAATCACCAGAAAATCATACCTATCATTTATGTGTCGATACTGACAGTGAAAGACAGGTAGTGAATATTTTTAAAAATTAGTTTCTGATTATTTACTTAATCATTTTTAAATTAGGCTTATAATTTCTACAATGTGTAAGGTTAAACAAGTCATGTATTTTGAATTTAATGAGCTACATTAAAATATTTTTGATAATTATATATATTTCTGAACATTTATATGCCTAATCAGAGGCTTAAAAGTTTTAAGGCAAGTAAAAATAGCTGAATTATATGTAAGAACTTGAGAAAATGTAGAAAAATGCCAGCAACTATAAGATGGAAATACAGCTCTGTGACAACAAACAATAAAATTGAAAATGAAACTGTGACAACTCTCTGTACCAGGAACAGCTCCCCCAGGCTCATGGCCCTCTTTCCCTGAGGGGGAACGTAGAAGAAAGGTTACTAGGAAGAACTACCCCTGCCTGCCATTGCTGCATTTGGTCCTGGGGCCACAACTAGTGATAACCATGTCCCTCCTCCACTCTCCATTCTAACTTCCCCTTACTCTCAGCTGTCACCTCTATAGGTCTTGGTGGCTTACCTGATGGTATGACCCAAACTTTTATTCCTGAGGGGTCCAAGCCACTGGTAATCATACCCTTTTCAGGCCAAGTTGTTGTATGTGTCTTTATATAGTTATAATTGGGCAAGGAAGTACCAAGAGGTGCCTAAGTAAATTGTCTGGGTTCCACATGTATTCCCCATGGTGCAAAAGCAGCCCTATGTCCACCTGTTGATTAGGAACCATTGTCCCGGCCAAGACAGTGACTTCCTTCTTGCCTCCTGGTTTCTAAACACAGAGAGTCCAAAATTCCAAGAACAATGATTGCTTGCAGTTCAATGGGATCCTTGCTGCATCCCCTGGCAAGAGTGTGTTCCCTTTGGGGACCAGGACCTCTAACATTGCAAAGCCCAGAATTGTGGAGATGGGAAACAATGTTTACCCAGGTGGGCATTGAGAGTGCAGGTAAGTGGGGACATTCCTGCTTCCATCCCTTGGTTCCAGGATCCATGTATTCTTCCTACTGGGGATGTAGCACCATATAAGGGTCTCTGCTTTGGTGCATATAATGGATCTGGAATGATGGCATCTCTTCCTTGCAAAATATTGCCTCCAAGCCAGCACTTCATGTGGGCCTTCAGCTGCCAAGCTCTATGAAATCAATTCCTTCTAGATGGTGCCACATGTGATATGACCATTGGGACCATTGGATCCCATGGTCATAGGCCCACTCCTTCAATTCCTTCACTGTGAAGGTGGTCCTTGGGCAGATGCTGTGTTGTACAGAATTCCATGCCTGTGGATCAGGCATTCTAGAAGCCCCTGGATAGTTTGCTAGCTGAGGCTCTCAGGGAAGGAAAGGTAAATCCCTACCAGGAACAAGTATAACAAATATCTGTCCCTGAAAAGACAAGCCACTGATAGCGCCAAGATAGAAGGGGCTCAGTGTAGCAGGCTTGCCCCTAACTGGCTGGTTTCTTGAGAAATTTTGCCATATCAGGTGTTCAGTGTTCATCTCTGTTCCCAGCAGTTTGGACATTCAAAGGAGGTGTGGCTAGGTGAGCCTTGGTAATTAGAAGCCCACGCCTTTGGTCCCATATGTAGCCTCTACCTCTGCCAGCATAGTCATTCCACTCATGTGCCCATCGAGCCACTTCCATGGTGGCCAGTGATGACGATTGCATGACATTGACGGGTTGAATAATTTTATATATTTGGTTGTTCAAGTCTATTCTGTGGTGGACGCTTTCTGGTGTGTATTAATGTGTGATATAAAAATCTTCATGCTTGAGGCCCATTCCCATGTATCCATTCACATGCCTCCACCCCAGGCCTCTTGTCTCTAATCTCCCAGATGTTTGCCTCTCATGCCCCTGACCAGCTGAACAGACCACGGGCCGCTGTTTTTCCATATGGAGTGGGTGACTGGAGGCACCACTTACATCTTCCTCCATTAGGAAGATTTCCATTCCTTGCGCTCTTTCAAAGCCACCCCTTCAAGTGGCTGTAATGCAGCCACTGTCCATTTCTGGCTTGCACTAATATACTGACCTGATTCATCTGTAAACCAAGTTCTAGGCTTTTTCTCCTCTTTGAGATAGCCATATGGGACCCTCCCATGTAGCCATAAATGTGAGCTGGGAGAAGGGTACTTGTGCAATCATAATAGGTGACAGCAGATCTGGGCTACCTGCTCATGCAGCTTATTCATGCCTCTGGTTCTGCTTGGGCTGAAAGCTAGATGCAACAATTTCCATCTTAAGATGTACTGCTGCTGGGTCCCTAAGACCTTATAATGCATGGTCACTTGGTACCACAAAGTCAAGCATCCCATTTCTATAAGGGTGTTATAATAATACCAGTGTCTTAGTCTACCTTATGCTGCTATAACAGAATACCTGAGACTGGGTGTTAATCAAGAACAAAGATTTATTTCTTACAGTTCTGGAGGCTGGGAAGCCCAAGGTCAAGGGGCCTGCACTCATACCAAGTGGAAGGGCAAGAGAGCACATGTGTGCTCAAGAGAGGGAAAAGGGCTGAATTCCTCCTTTTAAAAAACCCCACTCTCATGATAACTAATCTACTCCCATGATAGTGGCATTGATCCTCATAAGGGCAGAGCCCTCATTATCTAATCACCTCTTAAATGTCCCACTTCTCAACACTGTTACATTGTGGGTTAAATATCCAACATGTGAACTTTGGGTGACACATTCAAACCACAGAAGCCAGGAGCTTTCTCAAACAACTGTGTGATGCTATGCTGGGATGGCATAGCCTTGCTACAAAATTTCAGGGGCCTACATTCTGATTCTCCCTCTGGGTCTTGCCATAAATCCCACACTCAATCTTTTCGTACCGCCACCATCTCTAACTCCAAAGGCCATATCATGTGGCCCAATCACTAGAGCTGCTTGAATCACAGCCTGAACCTGATGGACCCATATATGGGCCAGAAAAGGATTTCACTGGAAGTCAGACATTAACCAGGACTCTATTTATTTTCTGGCCTCATTATACCCCACTCTAACAAGGGGGCTATGACGGTGTGTCGGAGCTCCAGATGTCAATTTACATCCTGTACACAATAGACCTCAAAGTGTCTGAGTATTCCTCTTTCCCCAGCGTACAGGCACCCAAGTAAATGTCATGGGTCCCTTTGGGGAAGCACTGGAAGAGCTATCACAGCATGTTCTTGCTGCAGTATTGCAAGGTCCTACTTCCTGGAGGTCCAGCCACTCTTCAGTCAATGGATTCTAGCTCTGAAAACAGAGCAAGGGCTTTTTTACTGGAGAATCATCTTCATGCTCCTGCTCCTCTATTCTTGTCTTCTGATTGTAGATGTTCTGCAGCACTCTTGTTGGCTGCCAGTCTATGCCAATGCTTCATTAACCATTTTCATAGTCATTTTGACCTCCTAGCTTCAAACAGTTAAATACCAACACCTGGCCTCTATTAAGATGTGGGTGGAGGGATTATTCCTATGGTTGGTAATGATCCCAGCCCTGCAACCACCTGTCCTACTATCAACCCTGCAGAGGAGGCCCTCACCAAGCTTAGTGATGCTGGTACTGTCTCACTGGGACATTCGCAATGGCTTTGGTGAGTGGCGTATCCTCTAGACCTGCGGTTTCCAACCCCCGGGCCACCAATTAGTACCAGTCCGCGCGGCCTGTTAGGCACCGGGTCGCATCACCGCCTGAGCTCTGTGCCCCACACCCCATCCGTGGAAAAATTATCTTCCATGAAACTTAGGAACCCAGCAGCACAGGAGGAGGTGAGCGAAGCTTCGTCTGTATTTACAGCCGCTCCCCATTGCTCACATCACCACCTGAGTTCTACCTCCTCCACTCCATGGAAAAATTGTCTTCTGTGAAACCGGTCCCTAGTGCCAAAAAGGTTGGGGACTGCTGCTGTAGACCTTCCCATGGAACAATCCTCCAGTAGGTCTTATGGCTTCACATAATATATCCATTCTATCTGGCCCATTTTCCTAAGGCTTTTTATTTCTTCCTCTACTAGCTGCCAGGGAAATTAAGGTATTTCCACTTTTCTTCTCATGAGCCATATCTTTTTTCAGGCTTCTAGGAGCCACCCAAGCAGCAATTTTGCCCTATCCCCTGGTATCCTTGCCCGGGTGTTAAATCCCATGTCCTGAGAAAGTGCCCTCAAGTCAATGAATTCTGGCCTTTTCAGTCTTGTGTCTGGCCTCTTTACTGAAGGCCCTTCAGAATCCAATCCCATGGATAGTCACCTAGATGCTAGTACAGGACACCCAATTCTTGCAGCTCCTTCAGAATATAATCTCCTTCCTCCCTTATCAGGCCTAACGCGTCTCCAGCCAGGTTACACAGGGATTTAACCAAGCTGTGGATCTAGCAGCCAGGAGAGGAGATGGGGGCAACTCCTGAGAGGCATACCTGTTGCTTTGCAGCATCTGCCTTCACAGGGGAAGTGCTAGTTTTACTAGGGAAGTATGAGTCACCCCTGCAGGGTCTAAGGACTCAAGGTTTCTGCAGAGCCACAATTTTCAGGGACATCCACACAGATGTCTCTATCTCATATTTCAGGGTCCCAGGTTTTCCCAGCCAAGGCCCTGAACTTAACATAACAGACCTGCCTTTGATGAGCATTTAAATGTGTCCAGAATTCTGAAATTCCATTGCATGCTGAGTCTGCTTCTCAGCTGTGTCTGATCTCCCACTGCGGGGATAAGGGCCTCTTTGTAAGCTACCTAAGCCCAAGCCCTCTGGCTCTCAGATTTAGCCTTTAGCTGTTTGTCAACCACCTCAGTTTCTCTTTAATTGTTCCTTGCCCCTAATGGCATCAGTACAACCTGGTAATAACCAGCCAACCCCACTATTCTTGTAGGCATATTCCCCCATATCTTTCAAATACCTGAATCATCACCTAGTAAAGGAAAATGTCTACTTGGACATTTTCCCCATGTCATCACAGGAGAAATCTTCAGCAATAGGACCACCACCTGTTCGAGGAACTATCCATGCCCCACAATCCATTCAGGATGGGATCCTTCTTGCCAACCAGCCAGTAAGTGAGCCAGTCCCCAACTCTTATCTTACTGACTGTTCTTGGGCCACGTCTGGTACCACATGTGTGAATTCAGGTCCTTCAAGAAGCAGACACCAAGAGAAGATTAGATGTGCAAGAAATTTATTGGGGGACATATCTGTGAAGGATAAGGTAAGAAGGAGCAGGAACAGGCAGAGAGAACCTTCACATGGCAATGCACATCTGACACCAGTAAAGGAGGATTGGGTAGGAAGAGCCTCCGACTGCAGTGCAGCTCTGAGAAAGTCTCAGCCAGGCCAAAATGGAGACCCCAAGCAGGACTTTCCTGTGAGAGGAGTCAGGTACCCACCTGGCTCCAGTAACTGCCACGTTCAGTCGCTGACTAGAACAGCCCAGGGAAAGCACGGCCTCAGCCTGAGCACCAGAGCAGATCTGAAGGCACAACTATAGCTACTAGCGGCTGCAAGCCAACTCTGCTCCCAAAGCAAGTTCTCTCAAAGGGAGATCTGAGCGTTCCTCCATGGCACCACACACATGTAACAAAACACACATACAATGGTATATTTGAGTAGGGGACTCAGCTATGAAATTCATGTCAATGAGCATCAGAACTAATCACTACCTGATACCCTAATCACTACCTGGGTATGATTCACACTGTGTTCGATACAAGGCTCGATAAAAAAAAATGTACAAATATTTTATTAATAAAAATTATTATTTGTCAGAATGGCATATGTTACACCAGGTTATAGCTATTATTAAGAGTCAGTAAGAACAGCTATAGTGATAGTTGCCTTTTTCTCATGAAGGAATTAGAGACCAATTGGCAATAAATGTTCAGGAACTACTTCAATCAAATATAGAAGACTCTCAGATATGTCTAGCTTTTTCTCACTTTTTCAGATGTTATTTACTATTCCTGTGTTAGATGTATATTGTATTTGTTCCAAGGTACATATTGTGAGAGGGACATAACATAGCAATTCACTAAAGATACAAGCACACAAAGCTTTATCCTGCCTTTTAACCTTCTCAAAGATATTTTTCTTTCCCATTTAATAACTTCTTTTTTCTGCACCTAAAAGAATCTTAAAGCAGTTATAATATGGTTCTGGCCAAGGATAATTACAGGTGTGATGTGAAGATTATACCTACATAGCAATAACATGAGGTGGGATGAGATCTGTATTATCTGATCTATGCAGGCAGGCACTCTGGCTAATTCAAGCTGCAAAGAGTTTGGGTGTTGTTCTTTTTAAGTGAAAATATCTGGATTAGGAGCCTTTTCGTGGCTAATAAACCAGATAATCTATCTCATTTTGTGTTGCTTTCACCTAGTCCATATTGATCTCTACTTTTTTCTAAGTCTTTGAGAGCTTAATATCCATACCTTTCATTCAATACACATTTATTTGTGCTAACAATGATTTATAATAGCAACACTACCTTTTAGTACCATCTTATATGTCCCAGAGACTATGTCAATACTTGAATACAAAAAAATTAAGAGGGACCCTGTACTTGAGGAACTCACAGTCTAAATGGTAAGACAAATGTGTAAACCCATAATTAAGGGTCATTATGGAGATATGGGCAAAATACTCAGAGGATATACAATGGGCACATGAATGAATACTCTTCTATATAGTCTTTCTGTTGAATGACATATTGTCATATCTTTGAAAAGAAATCCCACACTTTTCTAGCACCTATATTAAGCACAGTACCAAGCACAGGTTGTACATATACAGTAGGCATCATTATATACTTCTCTTCTTTAGTCATTTTACCAATATTGTCAGGTTTAATCTTTGTTGATCATCTCTATCAGTAATATCCATAATGATCTAGATAAAGAACCAAGAGATAATATATTTACTTCTTGGAGATAAAAACAAAAGAAGATTCAGTATGACTCTATGCAAAATAAGATTGAGTGTCCCTGGGAGTCAAAACAGAATGCCTCAGAGAGAGTCAGCCCTCTCCTCTTCCAAACACTGGTTCATTCATTCATTTTAAAAAATATTGATTGAGTGCCTCATATGTGCCCGGCACTGTGCTAGGTACTGAGGACATAGCCTAAATGAACACAACTGACAAAGATCCCTGCCCTCATGGGGCTTCTATTCTGGTAGGGCAGATAGGCAACATACAAGTAAATAAACATATACTATGTCAGATAGCAACAGATAAAATTAAAACAGAAGGACAGACAGTGCTGGGGGTAGGAGGATTGGTCAGGGCAGGCCTCCCCAAAAAGGTGACAGTGGACAAAGACTTGACCAAAGGAATGAGCCGTGCAAATATCTCAGGCAAGAATGTTCTAGGCAGACGGAAAAAAAAAAAACATTTCCCAAAAAGGGAGTGTGCCTGGGGTGTTGGGGGAATAGTGGCGGGGACCATGTGGCAGTAGCAGAACACAGAGCAGGGCAGTGAGACATGAAACGGAGGAGTAAGGGGGAATCCAGGCTGTGCTGGGGCTCTTGCAAGGACTTTGACTTTTGCACTGAGTGAGATGGGGACATTGGAGGATTTGGACTGGAGAAGTGACATGCCCTGACTCATTTTAAAAAGTTAACTACAGCTACTATGTGAAGAGAACACTGCAGAGGAACAGGGCAGAAACCGGATAATGGGGAGAAAGAGTAAAATGTGGTCAATATATCCTGCATATATGTTGAAGGTAAAGCCCACTGGATATGGGATAGGAAAGGAAAACAAGAGTCAGCTATGACATTTGCCATTTTATTTTTTTGTTTGTTTCTTTTTGTGTGTGTGTGCTTTTTTTTTCTTTTTCTTTTTTTTTATTTCAGAATATTATGGGGGTACAACACTTTGGCTATATATATTGCCCATGCACTGCCCGTGTCAGAGCTACAATCTTGGTCATCCCCCAAACTGTGCTCCCCGCATCCATTCAGTGAGAGTTTTTCCCATCCCCTCCACCCCCCTCCCGCCTGTCCGCCCCCTGATGAATATTATTGCCATATGTGATGTAAGTGTTGATCAGTTAGTACCAATTTGATGGTGAGTAACAGTGGTGCTTGTTTTTCCATTCCTGTGACCCCATTCACTAGAACCATTCAGCTAGAACCCATTCACTTCGAAGAATGGGTTCTAGCTCCAACCAGGATAATACCAGATGTGTTAATTCACTATTGTTTCTTATTGCTGAGTAATACTCCATGGTATACATATACCACATTTTATTAATCCACTCGTGTATTGTTGGGCACCTGGGCTGTTTCCACATCTTTGCAATTGTGAATTGTGCTGCTATAAACATTCGAGTGCAGATGTCTTTATTATAGAATGTCTTTTTTTCCTTTGGGTAAATACCCAGTAGTGGGATTGCTGGGTCAAATGGTAATTCTACTTTTAATTCTTTGAGGTATCTCCATACTACTTTCCATAGAGGTTGTACTAATTTGCAGTCCCATCAGCAGTGTATGAGTGTTCCTATCTGTCCACATCCCCGCCAACATTTGTTATTTGGGGATTTTTTGATATGAGCCAATCTCACTGGAGTTAAGTGATATCTCATTGTGGTTTTGATTTGCATTTCCCTGATGATTAGAGAAGTTGAACACCTTTTTATATGTTTGCTGGCCATTATTCTGTCTTCTTTGGAAAAGTTTCTGTTCATGTCCTTTGCCCATTTTTTAATAGGGTTGTTTGATTTTTTCTTGTTGATTTTCCTAAGTTCTGTATAGATTCTGGTTATCAGCCCTTTATCAGAGATGTAGCATGCAAATATTTTCTCCCATTCTGTAGGTTGTCTGTTCATTCTAGTGATAGTTTCCTTGGCTGTGCAGAAGCTTTTCAATTTGATCAGGTCCCATGTATTTATTTTTGTTGCTCCTGTGATTGCTTTGGGGGTCTTCTTCATAAATTCTTTGCCTAGGCCAATGTCCATAAGAGTTTTTCCAACGTTTTCTTTGAGAATTCTTATGGTTTCATGTCTTAGGTTTAGATCTGTTATCCATTGTGAGTTGATTTTTGTGAGAGGTGAGAGGTGTGGGTCCAGTTTCAGTCTTCTACATATGGCCATCCAGTTTTCCCAGCACCATTTGTTGAATAGGGAATCTTTTCCCCAGTGTACGTTTTTCTGGAATTTGTCAAAGATCAGGTGACTGTATGAGGTTGGTTTTATATTTGGGTTCTCAGTCCTGTTCCATGGGTATACGTCTCTGTTCTTGTGCCAATACCATGCAGTTTTGGTTACTATAGCCTTGTAGTATAGTTTGAAGTCTGGTAGATAGATGCCTCCCAATTTGTTCTTTTTGCTTAAGATTGCTTTGGCTAGACGGGGTCTTCTCTGGTTCCACACGAAGCGTAGAATTATTTTTTCTAGATCGGCAAAAAATGATGTTGGTATTTTGATAGGCACTGCATTGATTCTGTAAATCAATTTAGGTAGCAAAGCCATTTTTACTATGTTGACTCTGCCTATCCAAGAGCATAGTAGGGTTTTCCATCTATTTACATCCTCTGCAATTTCTTTTCTCAGTGTTTTGTAATTCTCTCTATATAGGTCTTTGACCTCCTCAGTTAGATATGTTCCTAAATATTTAATTTTCTTTGATGTTATTGTGAAAGGTATTGCATCTTTAATCTGTTTCTTGGCTTGATTGTTATTAGCGTATATGAAGGCTATGGATTTGTGTGTATTAATTTTGTATCCTGAGATTTTGCTGAATTCATTTATCAATTCCAGTAATCTCTTGGTTGAATCTTTGGGGTTTTCTATGTATAGTATCATATCGTCTGCGAATAGTGAAAGTTTGACCTCTTCTGCCCTCATTTGGACGGCCCTGATTCCTCTGTCTTGCCTAATTGCTCTGGCCAGGACTTCCACCACTATGTTGAAAAGAAGTGGAGATAGTGGGCACCCTTGTCTAGTTCCTGTTTTAAGGGGGAATGCTCTCAATTTCTCCCCATTCAGTATGATATGGGCTGTGGGTTTATCGTATACGGCTTTAATAGTTTCAAGGTATGAGCCATCTATGCCTATATTGCTAAGAGTTCTTATCATAAAAGGATGCTGGATTTTGTCAAAAGCCTTTTCTGCATCTATTGAAAGGATCATATAATCTTTGTTCTTGCTTTTATTTACATGGTGAATTACATTTATAGATTTGCGTATGTTGAACCATCCCTGCATCTCGGGAATAAAGCCCACCTGATCGTGATGAATTATTTTTTTGATGTACATTTGAATTCGGTTTGCAAGGATTTTATTGAGAATTTTTGCATCTATATTCATAAGGGATATTGGTCTGTAGTTTTCTTTTTTTGTTGTGTCCTTTCCTGGCTTTGGTATCAAGGTGATATTGGCTTCGTAGAATGAGTTTGGGAGGATTCCATCCTTCTGGATATTTTCAAATAATTTCTGCAGTATAGGTACCAGTTCTTCTTTGTAGGCTTGGTAGAATTCAGGTGTGAGCCCATCTGGTCCAGGACTTTTTTTTATGGGAAGATTTTTTATTACTGCTTCGATTTCAGTGCTTGATATTGGTCTGTTTAGAAATTCTGTTTCTTCCTGGTTGAGCCTAGGGAGGTAGTGTGTTTCTAAGAATTTGTCCATTTCCTCCATGTTTTCGTGTTTGTGGGCATAGAGATTTCTGTAGTATTCGAAGATGATGTTTTGTATTTCCATGGTATCAGTTGTGACTTCTCCTTTCTCACTTCTAATTGAGCTTATTAGAGTCCTTTCCTTTCTGCTTCTGGTCAACCTGGTGAGTGGCCTGTCTATTTTGTTTATCTTTTCAAAGAACCAACTTTTCATTTTATTAATCTTCTGTATTGTTCTTTTGTTCTCAATTTCATTTAATTCTGCTCTGATCTTGGTGATTTCTTTTCTTCTGTTGGCTTTAGGATTGCTTTGCTCTTCCTTTTCCATTTCCTTACGATGATTCATTAGTTTACTGATTTGTGACCTTTCTCTCTTTTGGATGTGGGCATTTAAGGTGATAAGTTTTCGTCTCAGGACTGCTTTTGCTGTATCCCACAGATTTTGATAACTTGTGTCCCCATTATCATTTAGTTCAAAGAATCTTTTGATTTCCATTTGAATCTCCTCCTTGACCCAGTAGTCATTCAGCAACAGATTGTTTAGTTTCCATGTTTTTGGATGAAGATGAGAGTTTCTGTTGGAATTGATTTCTAATTTTATTCTGCTGTGGTCTGAAAAGATACATGGTATGATTTCTATTTTCTTGAATTTGTTTAGATCTGTTTTGTGGCCTAGGATGTGGTCAATTTTAGAGAAAGTTCCATGAGCTGATGAGAAGAATGTATATTCAGTGTTATTTGGGTGGAGTGTTCTGTAGATATCTGTTAGGCCCAAATGTTCTAGAGTCCTGTTTAGGTCTTTTATTTCTCTATTTGTTTTTTGTTTAGAGGGTCTGTCCAGTTCCGTCAGTGGGGTGTTGAAGTCCCCTGCTATTATGGCATTGCTGCTTATTATGTTGTCTAGATCTAGCAGTATTTGCTTTATGTACCTGGGTGCTCCTGTGTTGGGTGCATAAATGTTTAGGATTGTTAAATCCTCTTGTAAGATTTTTCCCTTCACCACTATATAGTGTCCATTTTTGTCCTTCTTTACTTTTGTTGCTTTAAAGTTTATATCATCTGAAATAAGGATAGCTACTCCAGATTTCTTTTGGTTTCCATTAGCCTGGAAAATTGTATTCCATCCTTTCACCTTGAGTCTGAATGCATCTTTGTGTGTAAGGTGTGTTTCCTGAAGACAACAGATACTTGGCTTGCATTTTTTAATCCATTCAGCCAGTCTATGTCTCTTCAATGGGCAGTTCAAGCCATTTACATTTATTGAGAGAATTGATATTTGGGGTAAATTTCTGATTATTCTATTGGGTGGTGTCTTTTGTTTTACCTCTTGCGTCATTGTGGAATCTGGTTTCTGGGGTTTTAGCTTTTGTGTAGTTTTACATAGGTGGGTGTCTGTTGCGCTGGTTAGTGTACAGTGCAGGTCTAAGCACTTCTTGCAAGGCCGGTCTGGATTTCGTAAATTCTATCAGTGATTGCTTATCTGGAAATGTCTTTATTTCTCCCTCATATAAGAAGCTTAGTTTGGCAGGATACAGAATTCTGGGTTGGCCTTTGTTTTGTTTTAGGAGACTGATGATGGCTCCCCATTCTCTTCTGGCTTGTAAGGTTTCAGCTGAGAAATCTGCAGTTAATCTGATCAGTTTCCCTTTATAGGTTACTTGCTCTTTTCGTCTTACAGCTCTGAGGAGTGCCTCTTGTGTGTTTACTTTGGTCAGTCTAATAATTATGTGGTGTGGTGAATGCCTTTTCACATTGAGTCTCCCAGGAGTCCTGTGTGCTTCTTGTACTTGGATATCGAGATTTATGGCTAAGCTATGGAAATTTTCCTCTATTATTCCTTCAAATAGATTTTCCAGCCCACACAAATTTTCTTCCTCTCCCTCAGGAATGCCTATGATTCTTATGTTTGGCCTCTTTACATAATCCCACATTTCTTGTATGCTTTTTTCATACCTCTTGTTTTTGTGTTCTTTCTCTTCGACTGTTTTATTTAGCGCATAGGAGTTGTCTTCTAGCTCTGAAATTCTTTCCTCTGCATGGTCCAGCCTATTCTTAAGGCTTTCCACTGTGTTTGGTAGATCCTTGAATGCTTCTTTCATTTCTAGGATTTCTATTTGATTTTTCCGTAACATTTCTATTTCTTTGGAGAATTTTTCATTCATTTCTTGCATTTTTCTTGTGGTTTTTTTGTGCTGGGATTCAATTTTCTCTTGAATTTCATTGAGCTTTCTTATAATCCATAAACGAAATTCCTCTTCTGTCATTCTACCCATTTCATTTGAGTTGGTATCCATTGCTGGGGAACTGATGGTTTCTTTTGGGGGTGACTTTTCACTCTGATTTTTCATGTTCCCTGAGTTCTTTCACTCGTTTTTAATCATCTGGCCTCTTGATCGAGAGCTGGGGGTGTTAGGGCTAGTTTATGGCCCTGTCTCCAGGCCCACAATTTTCATTCCTTGGCAGAGCCAGGGAGAGAAGTAGTGGCCTGTATTGCCTTAGGTGTATTTTAGCAAGTTTGGTGGATCTTCAGTTATTTCTGGCCTATTTTCTTCTCCTCTTCCCGGTGGAGTGTGGTGAGAATGACCTCTCAGCTTGGGCTCTAAGCTAGTGAATTGTACTTGAGGATATGAATCCACAGCTCCCTATTAGCTAGGTATTCTGTTATGTCCATGGCATACTCTGATCCCCCAGTTGGGGTATCCGAAAGCCCCGTGCTTTGGGAGGGGCCTTGTAGCTCCTAGGGGTTACTTTGACCCTGCTCCTCCTGAGGTGCAGGTAGAAACACAATTTCTTTTGGCTGCAGTGTGAGAGTTGAATTGGGAAAATTCTACACAGCTCAGAGCTTGCTTATTTAGCCGCGTGTGTCTGCCCTTCTGATGTGCGTCTCCGCGTGATACTGGTTGATAGGGGGATCTCCAATTATGCACCCCTTTTCCACCACTAGACCTCAAGGCGAGGCAGGTGGCCATCTCTATTCCCAGCAGTTGCCACCGGGGGGATGTTCCCACGGGAGGGGGGAATAGTGGCCACTGGAAGCACTCTTGGATGGTGCGAAATTCCCTAATGAAGTGGGCAGGGTTATGGGGACCTGCTCTGGTTCAGCCTGTGGCTCTTGAGGTATTTGGTTGTTATGAGAACCAGCAGTTATACCAAATGGGTCACTATAGCCAGCAACCTTCAAAATGAGCGATCTCTGGGGTACAGGAGGGCTGGGACCTAAAGGGTGGGCACTAGGACCAGCACGTAGCAGACTTGTCGGAGGCCAGAGCTGGGATAGCAGAACCAGATGGACGAGCTGCAAACTATTTCCAATACACAAAGGTCCTGCCGCTACAGTTCCAGGATCTTTTCCCACCTGGAACCCATGGATGCAGCTATCCCTGGCCACCAAAGGCAAAGCCTGTCTCACCCCAGCAGAAGAGCCCCGGGCTGGGGCAGGGCAGAGCTAGAGACGCGGCTCACAGCTCTGGGTGGGTGGCTTTAAAGATGGCGGCCGCCACCAGCCTGGCGCACAGCCGGGCTCCGATAGCGCCCGGGAGCGCAGCTTTTCTCCGCCGGCCGCGGCGGCAGTTGCTAGCAACCTCTAAGCGCATGTCCCACTCTCCGTTAAACTCCTGGGCCCAGTCCCGCTGACTTCTAGTGGCGCACTGTCCCGGGAAGCTGTATCTCTGCTCCGTCCCTGCCCAGTTCCTCCCCAGCCCTCAGCAGTCTCTGTATATTGCAGCTGAGAGTTGTGTTTGGCTCTCGCAATTGCTTTCTCTCCACAGGGTCTGCTGCCTTGCGCAACCGCTTTGCCCCAACTCTGGGCTTGTCCCTGACTGAGTGGATGGGGAGGTGCGTAACCACTTGGGGGGGCAGGCCGCACCGCACCGACCTGGTGAGCACATCCTTCCCGTGCTCTGGGCTCTATTGTGCTCCCTGCGGTCCCCGATCTTTGTGAAAATTTTGTACCTGTTTTCTTGGGCTGGCGTTCCACGTTGTTTCTCTGTAATTCACAATGCTGTTTTCAGAGTGAGCAGTCCATGCTCGCAGGTAGCCGCTGGCGTTTTTCATCTTCTTCCCTGGGATCGGTGCGGTGGGAGGACTCTATCAGACCACCATTTTTTCCCCCGACATTTGCCATTTTAGCCTGCCCAATTAGAAGATTGGAGTTGCCATTTGCTGGCCCAGAGAAGTCTACAGGAGAAGGTTTAGGGAGGAGGATTAGGAGTTGTGCTTTGAACCTAATATTTGGTATGTCTATTAGGATGCAAGTGGAGATGTCAGCTAGTCAGTTGCTTATCCAAATCAGTAGTTTGGGAAGATGATGGGGCTGGAGATATATTTTGGAGTCATCAGTCCATAGATGTTTTTGAGTCACAGAAATGGAAGTGAGCAGGAAGAGAGAAAAGGTCTACGGCCTGAGCTCTGGGACCCATCAATGTTACAAGGCCATGAAGAAGAAGATGATCCAACAAAGGAGATTGAGGAAGACCAGCCAGTGAAGTAGCAGAAAAACAAGTGCCCTGAAAGACAAAAGAGGAAAGCAGTGCAAGGAGGAGGTAATGTCAGTTGTGTCAAATACTGCTGAGAAGTCAAGTAAGACATGGAATGAATAGAAAATGCCAATGGCTCTAGCAACCTGGAGATCATGGCAACCTTGACAAGAGCAGTTTCAGTAGACTGGACATCAGCTGAAAGTGAAGATGAGGAAATGCTAGGGGTCCCTCAATCAGCATGTTGACCTCTGATATTGTCTTCCCCTTGATCTTTTGATTTTCCTTTTACCCTGAGCACATGCATTTAATAAGTGGGGAAGACACAAACACGATGGGGAGAACCTAAAATTAAATTTGTCCATGTTAGGGAAAAAAACCTCAATCTTGGTATACAAAGTATCTCTGTAAGATAATAAAATCAGTTTTGATGGAATCAATTCCCAAAGAGAAAAGACTTTAATAGGCTACAGTCTCTATGTTTTCTGAACCAAAGGTCTGAAAAAAGTTTTTTCTGAGTAGTGAACTCAATCACAAAATTTTAGTTTTACATTTTCAGGTATATTAAAGAATAGCAGCTTCTGCATAGCTGAACATGGGGCAGTTCCTGGAGGGTGTGGTACCCCATCCCCTATGAATTGCCCTGTGAATCACTTCTTCTGTATCATTTGTAATAAGCCAGTAAATGTAAAATATTAAAATGCCAATTTCAGAGACAGAAAAATGGCGGTCTGGTAGAGGCCTCCTACCTTACTGCTTCCAGGGAAGGAGGTGAAAAGTGCGGACAGCTGCCTACATGCAGATCGCTCACTCCAAAAACAGCATTGTGAATTTGCAGAAAAGCAGCATGGGACACTCAGCACAAGAAAAAAGGTGACGGGTATATACATTCACAAAGATCAGAGAGCACAGGGAATACAATAGAGAACAGAGTGAAGGCGAGACAAGCTCACCAGGTCAGTGCAGTGCGATCTGACGTACAGGTGGACACTCACCATCCCCACAGACCTCCCATGCATTCAGATAGGGACAAGCTCAGAGTCAGTACAAAGTTATTGCGTGAGATTGCAGACTCTGTGGAGAGGAAACAATAGTGGGAGCCTTAATGAACTCTTGGGTGCATTGTGCCAGGACTGCACTGGGCTGGGGAGGGACTAAGCTGAGATAGAGCTTCTCAGGACAGTATGCTGGAATTTGGAGATGGGCACCTTGCCCCTGGAAGTCAGTGGGACCAGGACACAGGAGTTGAATGGAGAGCAGTGGGCTACACCCTTGGAGGCCTCCAACAGCTGCCTATGTGGGCTTTAGGTTGGATGAGTAGAGCACATTCTCTGTGCAACTGACCTGTATCTGCAGGACCCTGGCGTATTGGAAACAGTTTGTAGCCCATTCATCCGGTCCTGCCTGCCTAGCCCTGGCCATCTCCTGCATGCTTGGCCCTAGTGCCCGCTGTCCAGGTCCCCATTCCCCCCATTCCCAGACAACAGCCATATTGAACTTTGCTGTGCCATAGTGACTCAATTTGCGTAAGTACTGGTCCCCATGGTAACTGAATGCCTCAGGTGCCACAGGCTGACTAAGAGCAGCTGCCCCCACCCCTACTCACTTTAATAGATAGTTCAGCTTGATCCAAGAGTTCCTTCAGCTGCCACTATTCCCCCTGGTGGGAGCATCCCCCTGGTGGAGACTTCTGGGGATAGAGAGGCCCACTCACCTCAACTTGGGGTCTAGTGGCAGAAAAGTGGTGCACAATTGGACATCCCCTTATCTGCCAGTGACATGCGAAGATGCACACCAGCAAGCCAGACACATGAACTGTGGGGAAGCTTGAGAGCCTATCTTGGGTGGAAAGGAAACACAGAGGTCCAAACAGAGGGGAAAGTGCCCAAGCTTGAGGACAGGTCAGGAAAAACATGGCTAGAGACCTCAGAAATCATACCAGTTGGTCCCTCCCATCAGGAGCAGCCCTCCAAGCTCAGAGAGATAGCCCTAAACTCCATATCAGTGACCCCCCCCCCAGAAGCCCAATGAGCATCCTCTGAGCTTCACAGAAGCTCTCACACCCAGGCTCTCGCACTCTAGCTGCGAGCTATCTTGCTCCTCCCCCCACCTCAGGGGAATGGGGTCAAAGTAAACCCTGGGAGCTACAATGCCCCTCCCAAAGCTTGGGCTTTCATACACCCCACCTGGGGGACCAGAGCCTACCACAGGCACAACAGATTACCTAGGTAACTAGCTCCTCCCTGCAAACTACAATCAACAAAAGCAGGAACAACCCCATAGCTAAACAAATTGCCTTCCATCTCAAGCTATTAGGGAGCAGTGGATTTGTACCCACAAGTACAATCCACCAGCTAGAAGCTTAAGCTGGGGAACTAAACTCACTACACTCCACTGGGAAGAGGTGAAGACAACAGGTCAGAGGTAACCCAAGAGGTTCATCAAACTTGCTAAAACACACCTAAGGCAATATAGGACCAGCACTCCTCTCCCTGGCACTGTCAGGGAACGATCCTTGGGGACTGGGAGACAGGGCCATAAACCAGGCCTAGCACTCCCAGCTCTCAACCAAGAGACCAGAGGAGAAAGAATCAGTGAAAAAAATCAGGAAACATGAAAAATCAGAGTGAAAAGTCACCCCCAAAAGAAATCATTAGCTCCTCAGCAACGGACACCAACTTAAATGAAATGGGTAAAATGACAGAGGAACAATTTTGAATATGGATTGTAAGAAAGCTCAATGAAATTCAAGAGAAAACAGAAATCCAACACAAAGAAGCCACAAAAACAATGCAAGAAATAAATGGAAAATTCTCTAAAGGAATCAAAGCATTATGGAAAAACCAAACAGAAATACTGGAAGTGAAAGAGGCATTAAAGGAACTATAAAACACAGTAGAAAGCCTTGAGAATAGGCAAGATCATGCAGAAGAAAGAATCTCAGAGCTAGAAGATAACTCCTATGTGCTAAACAAATCAGTAGAAGAGAAAGAACACAGAAGTAAGAGACATGAACAAAGCATACAAGAAATGTGGGATTACATAAATAGGTCAATCATGAAAACCATAGGCATCCATGAGGGCAAAGAAGAAAATACACAAGGGCTGGAAAATCCATTTGAAAGAATAATAGAGAAAAATTTCCATGGCCTACCCAGAAATCTCAATATCCAGGTACAAGAAGCCCACAGGACTCCTGGGAGACTCAATGTGAAAAGGCAATCACCACGTCACATAGTTATTAGGCTGGCCAAAGTAAACATGAAGGAGGCACTCCTTCAAGCAGTAAGGTGAAAACAGCAGGTAACCTACAAAGGAAAACCTATCAGACTAACTGCAGATTTCTCAACTGAAACCTTACAAACCAGAAGGGACTGGGGACCCATCCTCAGTCTTCTAAAACAGAATAATGGCCAACCTAGAATTCTGTATCCTGCAAAACTAAGCTTCTTACATGAGGGAGAAACAAAGATTTTCCCAGACAAGCAATCACTGATGGAATTTGAGAAGACCAGACCTGCCCTGCAGGAAGTACTCAGACCTACATTATACACTGACCAGCACAATAGACACCCACCAGTGTAAAATCTTCAAAAGCTAAACTCCAGAACGCTGATTCCACAATGGCTCAAAAGGTAAAACAAAACAATAAGAGTCTACCCAACAGGATGAACAGAAATCCACCCCAAATATCAATTCTCTCAATAAATGTGAATGGCTTGAATTGCCCACTGAAGAGACATAGGCTGGCTGAATGGATTAAAAAATACAAGCCAAGTATCTGCTGTCTCCAGGAAAGGCATCTTACACACAAGGACTCATTCAGACTCAAGATGAAGGGATGGCAAACAATTTTCCAGGTAAATGGAAACCAAAAGACAGCTGGGGTAGCGATTCTTATATCAGATAACATAAACTTTAAAGCAACAAAAGTAAAGAAAGAAAAAGATGGTGAAGTGGTGAAGGAAAAATCCAACAAGAAGATTTAACAATTTTAAATATTTATGCACCCAACACAGGAGCACCCAGATACATAAAGCAAACACTGCTAGATCTAGACGACATGATAAACAGCAATGCCCTAATAGCTGAGGACTACAACACCCCACTGACAGAGCTGGACAGATCCTCCAAGCAGAAAATAAGCAAAGAAACAAAGGACTTAAACAGAACTCTAGAACATTTGGGCCTAACAGACATCTACAGAACGTTCCACCCAAACAACACAATACTGAATATACATTCTTCTCATCAGCTCAAGGACCTTTCTCTAAAATTGATCACATGCTAGGCCACAAAACAAATCTCAACAAACTTTTAAAAACAGAAATTATACCATGTATCTTCTCAGACCACAGTTGAATAAAATTAGAAATCAATTCCAACAGAAACACTCATCTCTACACAAAAGCATGGAAATTAAACAATCTATTGCTGAATGACTATTGGGTCAAGGAGGAGATTCAGATGGAAATCAAAAGATTCTTCGAACTAAGTGATAATGGACACACAAGTTATCAAAATCTGTGGGATACAGCAAAAGCAGTCCTGAGAGGAAAGCGCATTGCCTTAAATGCCCACATCCAAAAGACAGAAAGTTCACAAATCAAGAAATTAATGAACCATCTCAAGGAACTGGAAAAGGAAGAGCAAACCAATCCTAAACCCAACAGAAGAAAAGAAATAACCAAGATCAGAACAGAACTAAATGAAATCGAGAACAAAAGAACTATACAGAGGATTAATAAAACAAAAAGCTAGTTCTTTGAAAAGATAAACAAAATAGACAGGCCTCTTGCTAGATTGACCAGAAGAAGAAAGGAAAGGACTCTAATAAGCTCAATTAGAACTGAAAAAGGAGAGGTCACAACTGATATCATGGAAATACAAAACATTGTCTTTCAATACTATAAAAATCTTTATGCCCAAAAACTTGAAAATGTGGAGGAAATGGACAAATTCTTAGAAACACGCAACCTCCCTAGGCTTAATGAGGAAGAAATAGAATTCCTGAACAGACCAATATCAAGCACGAAAAGTGAAGCAGCAATAAAAAATCTTCCAATAAAAAAAAGTCCCAGACTGGAAGGGTTCACACCTGAGTTCTATCAAACCTACAAAGAAGAACTGGTACCTATACTGCAGAAATTATTCCACAACATTGAGAAGGATGGAGTCCTCCCCAACACGTTCTACGAAGCTAATATCACCTAGATACTAAAGCCAGGAAAGGACACAACAAAAAAAGAAAACTACAGACTAATATGCCTTATCAACATAGATGCAAAAATTGTCAATAAAATCTTAGCAAACCAAATTCAACTGTACATCAAAAAAATAATACATCATAACCAGGTGGGCTTCATCCCAGAGATGCAGGGATGGTTCAACATACACAGATCTATAAATGTAATTCACCATATAAATAAAAGCAAGAACAAAGACCATATGATCCTCTCAATAGATGCAGAAAAGGCATTTGACAAAATTCAGCACCCTTTTATGATAAGAACTCTTAACAAAATAGGCATAGATGGCTCATACCTCAAAATTATTAAAGTCATATATGATAAACCCACAGCCAACATCATACTGAGCAGGGAAAAATTGAAAGCATTCCTGCTTAGAACTGGAACCAGACAATGTTGCCCGTTATCTCCACTTCTATTCAACATAGTGCTGGAAGTCCTTACCAGAGCAATCAGACAAGAGAGGTGAATCAGGGGCATTCAAATGCAGGCAGAAGAGATCAAACTTTCACTCTTTGTTGCCAATATGATATTATATCTAGAAAACCCCAAAGATTCAACCAAGAGACTCCTGGAATTGATAAATGAATTCAGTAAAGTCTCAGGATACAAAATCAATGCACACAAACCAGTAGCTTTCATGTACGCCAACAACAGTCAAACCAAGAATCAAATCAAAGATGCAATACCTTTCACAATAGCATCAAAGAAAGTTAAATATTTAGGAATATACTTAACTCAGGAGGTGAGAGAACTATATAGGGAGAACTACAAAAGACTGAGAAAAGAAATTGCAGAGGATGTAAACAGATGGAAAACCCAACCGTGCTCTTGGATCGGTAGAATCAATATTATTAAAATGTCTATACTACCTAAAATGATCTACAGAATCGATGCAATCCCTATCAAAATACCAACATCATTTTTTGCAGATCTAGAAAAAATAATTCTATGCTTTGTATGGAACCAGAGAAGACCCCATATAGCCAAAGCAATCTTAAGTAAAAAGAACAAATTTGCAGGTATCAATCTACCAGATTTCAAGCTATACTACAAGACTATAGTAACCAAAACAGCATGGTACTGGCACAAGAACAGAGACATAGACCAAAGGAACAGGACTGAGAACCCAGATATAAAACCATCCTCATATTGTCATCTGATCTTTGACAAAGTAGACAAAAACATACACTGGGGAAAAGAATCCCTATTCAATAAATGGTGCTGGGAAAATTGGATAGCCACATGCAGAAGACTGAAACAAGATCCATACCTCTCACCTCCTGCAAAAATCAACTCACAGTGGATAACAGACTTAAACCTAAGGCATGAAACCATAAGAATTCCAGAAGAAAATGTTGGAAAAACTCTTATGGACATTGGCCTAGGCAAAGAATTTATGAAGAAGACCCCCAAAGCAATCACAGCAGCAATAAAAATAAATAAATGGGACCTGATCAAATCAAAAATCTTGTGCACAGCCAAGGAAACTATCATTAGAGCAAACAGACAACCTACAGAATGGGAGAAAATATTTGCACGCTACACGTCTGATAAAGGGCTGATAACTAGAATCTATACAGAACTTAGGAAATCAACAAGAAAAAATCAAACAACCCCATTAAAAAATGGGCAAAGGACATGAACAGAAACTTTTCAAAAGAAGACAGAATAATGGCCAACAAACATATAAAAAATTTCTCAACTTCTCTAATCATCAGGGAAATGCAAATCAAAACCACAATAAGATATCACTTAACTCCAGTGAGATTGGCTTTTATCAAAAAGTCCCAAAACAACAAATTTTGGCATGGATGTGGAGAGAGAGGAACATTCATATACTGCTGGTGGGACCTCTATGGCAAATAATATGGAGATACCTCAAAGAACTAAAAGTGGAACTACATCTGATCCAGCAATCCCACTACTGGGTATTTACCCAAAGGAAAAAAAGACATTCTATAATAAAGACATCTGCACTCAAATATTTATAGCAACACAATTCACAATTGCAAAGATGTGGAAACAACCTAAGTGCCCATCAATACATGAGTGGATTAATAAAATGTGGTATATGTGTACTATGGAGTACTATTCAGCCATAAAAAGCAATGGTGAATTAATACCTCTGGTATAATCCTGGATGGAACTAGAGCCCATTCTTCAAAGTGAAGTATTACAAGAATGGAAAAACAAGCACCACTTGTACTCACCGTCAAATTGGTACTAACTGATCAATAGTTATGTGCACATATGGAAGTAATATTCATCAGGTGTCAGGCAGGTGGGAGGGTGGTGGAGGGGATGGGAAAACTCACACCTAATGGGTGTGGGCGCACTGTCTGGGGGATGGGCATGCTTGTAGCTCTGACTTGGGTGGTGCAAAGGCAATATATGTAACCAAAGTGTTTGTACCCCCATAATATTCTGAAATTTAAAAATTAAAATTAAAAAATTTTTTTTTAATTTTTTAAAAATAGCAAAGTTACTTAAAATCATGGATGTTCTGGAAAATCTGAGGCATATGATGGCTCTACATAGAGCTCCCTACCCTCATGGGGCCTCTAGTCTGGTAGGACAGATAGGCAATAAACAAGTAAATAAGTTAAATGTATGCTAAAGGCAGAATTACATCTAAACCATTGTGAATGTTTAACAGTTAATACTGGTCTTTAACCTAACAGCTACAGTGTTAAAGTCATATACTGAGCATTGTTTTCCATCTGCATCTGGATCTCCCCACCATATTGCACCGTCAGAAATCCCTAATCAATTCTCTTGGAGAGATCTTAGTATGGGACATTTTGATGACTTTGGGCTCTTTTGGTGAATCTAAAAGTAAACCATGAAATGTCTATTTTATTTTATTGCTATGAAATGTGTCCAAATGAAATCCAGCCTCTACCTTCAGTTTTAGCCCATCCCTCGCTCTACCCGTTGCATCAAAATGCACTGCTTTGGTTTGGCCTTATTCTCTTTCAATGTATGGGGTAGCCGGAAGGGACAGAAGCAGCTCACCATCTGTATGATATGATAGTCTCTTAAAGACCATCCATCTGTCCTTGGGGTGAAACCATTACTATTCCTGTCATTTGTCTCCATTAGTCCTTTTCTCCAGTCCAATAGACATTTTTACCTCTCTTGTCTAATCTTGTCAAATCCAATGGGCTACAGAATTCTAGGAAAAGTCTGGCCCAATTTCACAATGATTTGATCATTCTACAGTTCTTACAAGTTCAGTTTCTCCTAAAAAACTCCAAGACATTTCTTTTTTTTTTTTTTAATTCCTCTTAAAAACAGCACTGCCCTAGAGGAATGCTGCTTTTCAAGATGTCCTTCTTGGCAAACATATTATTTTCCCTTTATAGTTAGAATCTTCATGTTTATTTTCCTCTTCTGTGAACTACTTTTCAGAATTTCTTTTCTTCCTTCCTATAATTTGTGCCACAAACCACGGGTAAAGGACCAACATTATCAGAGGGAAGGAAGCTGTAGGAGCATATTGCATGCTCTTGAAAGAAAATATTCCATCACATGAGTTTACATAGTCAAATAAGAAGTTGTATCCCACATAAGAAGATAAGAAATAAATATATTAGAAAGCTTGCTTTCTTTACAAGCATTCATTTATTCAACAGTTACTTAAAGAACAGCTACCATATGCAAGACATATGGACCCTGTGGAATACAGAGATGACTCTGGCACAAATCCTGCCCCGAAGGAGTTTATAATCTAGAGGGGAGAAAGTAGGGCAGATCTTGTTAAAGTGAAGTGGAGTGCAGATTAGGGAGAGATTCTTTCCAAGCAGGAGGCTAAAAGAGGGCAGTGGGCAGGTGGCATTTGAATGGGTCTTGAAGACTAGGTGAGGCTTGGAGTGGGGCTTGAAGGCTAAAACCAGGAGGGAGGAGTTTCCAGAGGAGGGAGCTGTATAAGCATAGGACAGCACCCAGAAGGGGAATGAATCCACGCAAGGAACCAAGGGTCAATTGCTCAGCAGTGTGCATGAAGGGGAGTAGGAGAAGATAAAGTGGGAAAGGCAGGTTAGAGCCAGGCCTTGCAATGCTGAGAATGCCAGGAGAAAGAATGTGGGACTTCCTTTCTTAGGCAGTGAGAATCCCCCAGGGGATCTCTGAGCCAAGAAAAGGCAAGACGAAAGCATTAATGTACAGGACTGTTTGGAATGAGGCAATACTGGAAAAGGAGGCCAATTACAGGGTTTTGTAATAATAGGCTGGTCCTTGATGAATTGGTAGCATACCAGGGCAGTAGAATCAGAGAGGAGGAGGAGGAAGCTTTCAAAGTTGTTTCATAGATAGAAGTGATAGGACGTGGCATCTGATGAACCGTGGAAGCTGTGCGGCAGGGAGGAGTCAGAGTTAACCCCAAGAGATTGAGACAGCCTGATGGGGACAAAGAAATGAGGATTACAGGAAGGAACATTTAAGGAGGGAAAATGTGCATGGGAGAGGCTGTAGAAGATGCTTTGTGACTTCTGGGAAAATGATACAGTCTTTTCAGAAAGAATCCAAAGCTGAAGGTACAAACAAATGTGGAAATCATCTGCACAGATGTGACAACCAAAGTCACAACTCAGGATGAGATTTTTAATTGAGAAAGAGCCACAATTACTGTCTTTACATCACAAAGTCAAATGGTGTTTTGCTAATTATCTACTTAGTTTGATGAATAGAGACAGCCAATATCAGATCATTACAGCCTAGATACTTTGCAGACTGAATGGCCCAGTTTTGCAGCCCACATCAATCAAATTAAACAAATCATTGCGAAATGTGCCCTTGGCTTTGTGCTGTGTCAATACAGCCTTGGGTACATGTATAAACTGAAACTGAAAACCTGATTCAAGACCCTGAAGTGCCAGTGCCAGATCTCCATGCCTCCAGGAAACTCAACTCTCACCTGAACGTAATACCTTACACTGGGGTCCTACCATGCAGTTTACAGAGCAATTTTATGAACAATATATCCTTTAAATGAGAGTCTCATACAATAGGTAGGTTTATTTCCATTTTATAGATGCAGAAACCTGAGGCTCAGAGAGGTTGCAAATTACCTAAGGTCATACAGCTAATAACAGGTGGAGGCAAAACTAGCAGTGGAGGCTTCAGACTCTTAGTAAATGCCAGGAAGGGGGTTGGTTTTTTGTTTGTTTTACTAAACTACACTGTCTAACCTTTTTAAAAAAACAAATGTTATGCTCATTACAAATTAGCAGAGCTGAATGGAGCAGGAGGTTGTCTGTGCCCATAGTCTACTTGTTGTCCCTAATGGCCACATCTTTTGCCTTCTCTGTGTTATTTCACTGGAATTGATTGAGTGAATGGTAAGTACACACACACACACACACACACACACACGCTTTCTTCATTAATCTCAACCTAGTAGGCCAACTTAGAAGGAAAGCTATATCCCAAATGCCACTTAACTGTCAAAACCATAAACCCTATTTCCATGTGTACTTTTCATGGTTCTTCAGCTGCAGGCAACCCATACCAGCAATCACATCTCCATGTATTACAGTGTGCAAGATAAATCTGAAACTTGATATAACTTTCACATCCTTAAGAACATAAATTCTAAACCAAGCATCATTTTGAATTCTGGACTTCAAAATGAAGGCCACTACATTGTCTAAGAAAAGATCAGTCCAAATGAGAATCAAGATGTATTTTCCAGGTAGGATGGTTAGAAGAGCAAAAGCATGGTGAAAATCACTTTCTACCTTGCTCTCTGCTAGATCCTAACATGTGAAATCCACGATACCATGCTTAGGATCAAATTTTTAATCCTTCCACCAACAGTCAAAAAGGAGAACCCATAAGACATTTCTTGGTTGTAACAGGGAGCCTTGGTAAGGCAGACACTGAGCCTTAAATGCCTCTGGGAAGTAGACAGAGAAAATAGCCTTTCTCTCCTTAACCATTTATATCCACTTATTGTCATTGGAATTGAAGAGTTCCCTAAGGGGGAAAAAAAAAGACTTGAAGCATCGTATCATTGGAATTCAGACATAGACCAGCAGGTCTGATGGGTGGGGTGGCTATAGTGAAAGTCAGATTACAAAGAGGAGCAGTGGGCCTTCGGAGGGAACACTTAAGCTAAAGCATAAAGTTAATAGATGTTACAATCCAAATTGTTTTGTATTTCCATGCAGAAACTTCAGAGTTGGTGACAGTAATCGATGTGATATCTCTTAAACTTTTCATTTATATAGAGGATATAAAAACATCTGGATTCAGAGGACTTGGAGAAAGGGGTTTTGCCTGAAAAGAACCTTGCTATGTTTCCTATGTCCCTCTCCCACGCCCAGTACGGAAGGGTAGGCAGTATCTGCCCCTCATTTCAAGCCTAGTGGTCAGGATTTTAAAGGACTGCAGTTTAGGGAGCATATGGGGTAGTATCTGACTCTCACTTAAAAATTAAAATGAGCTGATGAATAAGTCAAAAATGAGTGGTTGTACTGGGCAGCCTATACTCTCAGAGTTTGTCAAGGGGAAAAAATGGGTGTTTCCCATGGGCAGAAGTGAGTCACATAACAAAGAATTAATGTGGGTCCTCTACAGTCCTGTCCAGTGAGACTTCCTAGAGGTATAAACAGGCCTTCATGGAAAGAAGCTAGAAGTGCTGCCAGCTAGCTGGGAGCGGCAGAAGGAATATGCAACCACCCATAGCAGAGATGCCTCTGCCTGGGTCAAGGGCTTCAGGGAAACATCCCCAGTGATAGGGCTTTCCAAAGAAACAAAGCTCAAACTTAAACACCTGCCAGGCCTACAGACCACAAACTCTGCTCCCCTTTTAACACTCCTTCTTCCCTCACCCAATTCCAACCCTGCAGGGGTCAGAAACACACTCCAGCTGGGAGGAGGAGGAGAGGAAGATGCTGACTCTACCCTTTCTACCTCTGTGGGCTCCCCCTCCTGCCCCAGGGCTTACCTGAGGGAGGGGAGAGGATGTGACTTTAAATCAAGTTTGGAGTATGGATATTTTATGGGTTGGACTTGCTGAATAAAGATTGTGTTTGGCAACCTAAAATTTTTATCCAAGGGTTAGGGAGGCAAAATTAACTTGCCTTATGATTATACCCCAGGAGCCCTGTTCATTCACCATGTCAATCACATACACTTTTCTTCCTATTTATCCATTTGCATCCAGTGATTTACATGGGTCTGTGGAGCCTCCTTACAGGAGGTAAAAAACCTAGAAACGTACTGAGATTCAGACATACACAGCCAGGGTAGGGTACATACACAGCTGTGGTGGGTGGAAGTCAGATTGCAAGGAGGTAGTTAGACTGCCATCCAGATATCAGTCGAGGTCATCTTGTCCTCTGAGAAGTACACTAAAATGGCAGACACGCTCCCCATCCGATGGTTAATGGAAACCCAGTCTCCTCCTGAGTATTTCCTCAAATACTGTGGCTGCTCTATTGACTCTGCATTCTAGTTACCCAGATTTATAAGGGAGACTGTTCCCTTGATTTCCCCAAAACACCACTCACACAAGGCCCCACGCAGGTGATTACCTTTCGGCACCAAGCAAGCGGCTTAAAATGGCAACACAAACATCCTTGTCTTTGAATGTCCTCTGGCCACTGGTTATATCTAAATTACAGTGTTCCCCACAGACTGACAGCCTTCCACTACATGGCTTACCCCCTCCTTGTTCCTGCTCCTCTCTCTTCCCTTCTCTCCTCTGCTCCCCAGAAAACCCTTGTTTACTTTTAATGCTGATTGGTTTAGCTATCTCTTCATTTCAATGCCTCCTTCCAAATCATGCCCTGGGGGCCTCATCTTTGCTGAAATAAAAGGCTATTTACTCCAGAGAGAAATCATGCTACTTCCTTACAAGCTATAGGCTGAAGCTGCCGCAGTCACTTGTGGTTTTAAATAGTAATTGCTTTATCTCTGCCATAAGACCCAGCAACAGGGCTTGAATTTGGAGGGGAGAGGTAATTATGGTTACAGGATGGGTCGTGGCAAGTTCCAGAACTCACTGCCTCCTAAGGAGATTGACAGCATGTGTCTGTCCTGAAAAGAAAGGGGTTCTGTGTGTTAATTGAAAATATTATAAAATTCTGGAACTCTTTTGGCTCTGGTAAACTCATTATGGGTCCTTTGGGCCTTTCCCACATCCTACCCCTTTACCTGCCTCCCTACCCCCACCACACACACACACACACACACACACACACACACACACACACACAGGAAAAAGAAGCATTCTCTTCATTTGGTAGCCACCAAATGTGGTGGCCATCAGGTTTCCCGACCTTGAGGCACAATGGAGATATTCCTGATTCTTCAGGAGGGCAAGGATTTCCAGCTTTACCACACACCTGTGCATATATAACAAAGACAAGGGCAGAAAGTTCTAGCACTGTAATGTCTCTGGGAATCACTGGGCCTGGCTGTAGTAGAGTCCTGGCTCTGCCATCTGTGGTTGAAGAACTCTGTCAGCGACCACTGAGGGCCCAAGCACACTTGCCATAGCTATCCCCACTGAGTGCAAAAGAAAAAAGAAAAGAAAGATCCTCCATCCTTACAAAAGCAACGGTGGGGATCTTAGGTCTTGAGGGGCAGTGGTTTTGCTCCATTTTTTTAAATGACACCAGGTGTGGGAATCTCCACCTTCACTAGCAGCGGCAGCAGCACACCATAGCGCTGATAGAAGCAGCGTGGCGGCCTAGGAAGCAAAAGGACATAAAGCTACAAGTCTGGGCTCAGCAAACAATGAAGAGGAACAATTGTGGACCTATGTGAGCACCCCTTGGAGGAGGCTTTATAAAAGACTGGGCTTCCTTGAGTCAACAAGAAGCCAGTCAAGTGGGGGTTTGCTCACTGCTGTTGGCGTTTGGGGTTTAATATGATGTGACTGTCTTTGCAATCAGCAGCTGCTAAATCCCAAGACACTTGGATGACATGACTAGAAACAGCTTTTGTCTTTAAGTCTATGAAATTCACAGAGATACAAGCCTGCACTGCTGTGGAATTATTCTGTGATTTAACCCATTCTACTAGCAGTGTTTCCCAGAATGCTACCAGAGAAATTTCCACACAAAATATTGGAAAAAGAATAGGTAATAATATCCGAACACCACCCATAAGTATTATGTTAAGAGCTTTACCTAGCTTATATCATTATATCCCTATCATTGTCCTAAGAGGTAGATGGTATTTATCCCTATTTTAGAGATGTGAAAAGAGGCTCAGAGATTTTAAATAATTTAAGGTGAGACAACTAATATACATTATAGCTACTTAATTGAAGATATGAAAATAAATACTAAACTAAGGCAACCAAAAGATTCTGGAACATACTTTGGATGCCCTTTATCTTAAGCCAGATTCCCTAGCAGCAGGACTTGAGGTGAGGATTCATATGTAAGTGATTTAGTGAGAAAGTCCTCTCAGACATCACTGGCAAGGGAGTGAGGGAGGCAGGAGAAGAAAGTCAGGGAACCAAGCAAGGGTGTGATCTAGGGTAGAGACCCAGAGAGAGTAACTTCCCCCAATCCTGCCTGGGAGCTCCAGAGCGTAAGCTACACCTTAGAAGTGTCCATCCAGAGGCACTTTCGCACCTGTCAGTCAGGGCATCCCCTGAGGAAACAAAGCCACAGGCACTGGCCACTGAAAGCAAATTACACCAAACCTGCTGGCACATACAGTCAGAAGGGATCTGCAGAGTCTGGACAGAGCACGGACATTATCCACTAGACCATTCAACTGCAGAGCTGGCTTGCTACCAGCTGCAGTCCTCAAAAGCCATCCTGTGAGAGCAGAATTAGATAGAGTACCTCTTATAATTTGGGCTTCAGACTGACTGTGTATACCCAGGAAGAACAGAAAGACCTAGGTCAGCCTTTTTGCTTATTGAAACTGTGTGATTTGGGAGCCCAGCATTTTCAGGTTTGTATAAGGTGAATGAATATGTAGTCAAGGGGGCAGCTTGATGTGGCCAAAGGACCTCTACCTTTTCAACCTGAAGATGAGGTGTGCTTCCCCACATATCCCCCACTGCCTGGCTCTGTGACCCTGTGCAAATCATGTAACTCATGTGAGCCTCGGGTCCCTGAGCAGGAATAGGAAGAAAATTATCCACCCCAGAGTTTGCTGGAATAACCAAATGAGATGATGTTTATGAACATGCTTTGTAAACGGTCAGCACGGTATAAATATAAGTTATTAGTAGTATTAGGTTGTAGTTGGATTAAATAGAGAGAATCGTATTTCCATTCAGAGGGGCTGCATGTGGTTAGATATTAACACAGTTAGATGTAAATTTCAGGGAAATGGAGTTTTTCTTATTCACAAAGAAGCCTGACTCTGCCTACTCCCTAAAATCTATGTTCAAGCCATCATCCAGCTGGAGATTAGATGGATTTGGAAAGAGAGCAGCCTTAAGCTTCAGGAAATCCCAGCTCACAATGACACAAACCAGCTACTCCCTCTGGAAGCTTGGGCCTTGCTGTCTGCTCCACCCTGGAGGGGCCTACACCTCACACCTCACACACACTCTACAACCCTGGCTCTCCCCTCTGCAATCTGCACTGAACTCTCCAGCACCCCATAAGAATGTGACATAATAAACCCATTCACATGGAGGCCAAACGACATAATGGAATAAACGTTCCCCTCCACTGGGCACAGCTTTAACCCAAAAGAATAGCTCTCAAATTGTGAAAAGCTGGTTACAGAGTATGGGGTACAGATTTGGACCCTACAGAATAGTCTAGAAATCACGCCAGAGATATGATTTGGGATGAAATAAACCTAGTATTGTTTATGAGAAGAATATTCCTCTGCAGAATGATTTCCAAATGCAGGACATACAGGGCCTCAATTATCACAGAATATTTCTTTCTCAACTATCTCTTGGGCAAGAGAATAAAGAAAGAATAGACTTTGGGATCAGAACAACCTGAGTTTTACTCCTGGCTTCAGCATTTATCAGCTTTAAAACCGTGAGCATTATCTAAACCTCGGTTTCCCCATCTGTGAAATGGAGATAAGAGTACCTCCCCAATGAGGTTACTGTAAAAATAAAATAATAAAATGAATGTGAACTGCTTAGCACAGTTCCTGCTGCATAGCAGACATTCAGTGGATGTTATTGATAAAATCAATAGTAATATGCAAAGGAATTAGTCCAGTGTCTGCAACATAATAATAAAATATTTTATTAGTAGTATGCTCCTCAGAGAGGATTTCAGTGGTTTATACTTGGTAGGCATGCAGTAAATATTGGTTAAACTAATGAATACACAAACGGTTGCAGCCAGCAAGCTTCCTAACCCAGAGTTGAAAGAGAACACTTCTGAATTTTTTTCCTGCAGAATCCCTTACATCCTAAACATCTTAAAAATGGCCCCTGAACCTCAGCTCAGGTTTCACGTGCCACACCATCATCTTGGCAGTTCCTCCTTCCTTAGCCAGAGAAGAGCAGAGCCGCTGAGCAGTAAGTACCACACAGGCAAGGGGCTGGACTCAAGGCCATCACCGGCAGCAGGGCTGTGAGTCACCAACTGTTTCTGTTTGGGATCAGGGCAGAAAATGTTGTAATGTAAGTTTGTGCTAATTTACCTAGCTCCAAAGCCAAACGTCAGAAGTAGGAACATCACAGACGTTTGTGTTTGTTTCTGGGATGACACCTACTTTGACTTTGTGCAAAATGTGGAGCCATTAGATATCCAAACACCTCTCCATGTCAATGAAAAAAAGTGTAGAAATACAGGACACCAGCAGTCACAATGAGATATTCTTACACTTTCTTTACAGCCACCTCCACCACTGGCAGACAACCCTTACTTTGTAGATTTTGAAGGGGCGGAGGAAGGTGTATTGCCTATTCAGGCAGCTGATTCCAGAGAAACCACTTCTTGAGTCAGGCCTAGAAAAAACCAGAGGGAAGAATCCAGGACAGGAAAAAGGGGGGCGTTTGGGGAGGGAGTGGCTGACTGCTCCATAAAGAGGTTGAGTTGGCAGTATCCTCTTGAACACAAAGGAAAGAACCGCACTGCCTATAGTCCAGCTTCAAACAGATATATCACAAGGGATATCGCTGAGGAATCCTGAGAAATGGCAACCTCTTCAGCGAGGAAGGGAAGAAAAATAATATTTACTGAATACCTACATGAAAATGACAACTGTCATTAATTGAGAATATATGCCAGGCTCTATGCAGAAAATATCTCATTTATCTGCCTCATCGGTCTATAAAAGGTACTGTATAAGTTTGCTCGGGCTGCCATAACAAAATACCACAGACTGCATGGCTTAAACAACAAAAATTTGTTTTCTCACAGTTCTAGAGACTGGAAGTCCAAGACCAGGGTGCCAGTAGGGTTTGTTTTCTCTGAGGGCCATGATGGAAGGATCTGTCCAGGCCTCTCCCCTGGGCTTATGGATGATCACATGCTTTCTGCTTCTTCACCTGATGGTCCCACTGTGCACATGCTTCCCTGATGTCTCTTTCTTATGCCCAAATTTCCTTTTTCTTTCTTTTTTTTTTAAGAAATGGGGTCTCACTCTGTCGTCCAGGCTGGAGTGCAGTGGCATGATCATAGTTCACTGCAGCCTCTAACTCCTGGGCTCAAGCAATCCTCCCACCTCAGCCTCCTGAGTAGCTGGGACTACAGCATGAGCCACCAAGCCCAGCTCAAATTTCCTCTTCTTATAAAGTCACCAGTCAGATTGGATTAGGGCCCACTCTAAAGGCCTTATTGTAACTTAATACACCTCTTTAAATGCTCTATCTCCAAACACAGTCATTCCTAGCTACTGGGGTTAGGGCTTCAATATATAAAATTTGGAGGGACACAAGTCAGCCCATAGCTCGTGCTATGATTCCCATTTTACTGATAAGGATTCTAAGATCTGCCATACGTAACATAGCTAGCCAATAGTGAAGGTGGGATTGGAATTCAGGTCTGTTGTCTCCACCACATAACACTGCTTCTAATAGCTGATGTGCAGTGCAAAGAGATGAGGCTAAGGTTGACATAAACATTAATATTTATAGGCTACTGACATGTCCAGAGGTTTTGGTCAGTGGTTTACTTAGAAGCCTGCTTTGAAACACATAATAAGTGTAAATCCTGCAGTTGTGGATTAATTTACATTTTCTTCCTTTGTTACTATAGAAAATTTCTCTAAGCAACAGAAAAATCTGTAATCCGCCCCTGCGCAGGCACCTACCTGCCCTGGCTAATTATTTAAGACATTGTTCAAAGCTATGCTCCTAATTAACAGTATGTACTGCCTATCCAAAACACGCACCCAGCATCACTCACAGTTTGTAACCCACCTAGCATCCAGGCCTACATGCCAGAGTCAAATATGGTTGCCACCCACACCATCACCTCTCCTCCTGCATGGGGGTGGGGAGGAGGGGTCCATGGTGGGTAATGAATCAATAACACTCAACCAATTCCCTGGACTCAGTTGACATGCATGGCCAGTTTTCTCTCGTGATTAATTACACTCACTTTTGCAGGAGGATGAATTCACTTTTCTAGAGAGCTTTTCTGATTTTCTGCTATTAAAAAGCCAATCTCAACAATCCCCCTAGCTCAGAAGGAATAGAGTCCGGTTCAGCATGAGTGATGAAAATTGTCAAAATTCACAGCTTAAAAGAGAGCATGCTTACAAATAGAAGGAAGGATTGGGGGGGCAGGGGTGTATGTAGATCCATGTAATATGCATATACATGAGCATCAACATAAATCTCATACAGTCATGATTTTTCTCATTAAGGTGACTATATGTCCCTTTTTTTCATGGTTGCCACCTATTTCAAAAAGCCTACGAAATTAAATGCACAAGCTAATCAGATACTGCACATTTCAGATAATAAGGCAGTCAAAAAAGAGGAGCAGATAATTGGAGACATATTCACAATTAGACATAACTCTCTTCAAACAAAGAACGACCCTCAGTTAATTAATGTTTGTCAAGCACTTTAAAATCATATAATTCAACATCCTAGACATTCCCACCTAAAGATAGGAAGACAAAGGGTGGAGAGCAGCTTAGACTGGTTTTGGGTCTTGTCTTACTCAGTTATTCATCAGATTTACCAAAGAGGGAGGGAAAAAACATGCACACAAAGTAACTGGAACTAAATTTCCTTAAAAGCTATTGCTCTGTCTCTTCCTCTCATTTTTCTTTTTGAGTGAATGGGGAATAATTCTTCTGAAAAGCATTTCACAGGAGCACTAACATCAATTCTTAATTATTAATATCACGATTTGTTATTTATTGAACATCAACAGTGCATTAGATGTTGTACAAAACACAAATAGCTCCAAGTCTTAAATCAAGCTGATTCACTTAGAAATGTGGGTCTTTAGCCATTTTTTTGTTTTCATTTTTGTTTTTTGGATAGGTTCTTAGGTAGTGAGCTGGATAATAAGGTGCTGCCTCCCTTGAAGGGAAGTGTCTTCCCAGCACTTAGGCTTTATCACCCACAGTTCAGGTAAGAGCAGAGCATTTACCTGAGACCCAAAAACTCCAAGCTAGGGAATAGACCTTGAAGGATGTCACATTCAGTAATCTCCAAACTCAGCTGACCATGCACACATCTTAGTAAAATATCTGAGCAGACACCCTGTTATTTTTATATATTCGCTAAGTTACACACACTATCATACTGACACATTATGATCATTATAAAGCACACAAAATGAGAAAAATTTGAAGGATAACATGAAGATAAAATGTTTTAAAATAATTTTTGTTTTATTGCATTTTATACAAAGAATTTTTGCTCTCACTAAAAAGCTGCCACCACTGATAACATTTCTTTACTGAGAATAAATCAATTGAATATGCTTAATTATTTTTTTTAAATCTTGGTTTAGTACTTTGTGATACAGGGATTTGAAAATTTAGTGCAGCTTTAATGGTTGTGATCGCTTAGAAAAAAGTTTCTCCAAAACATGTTGATACGAATGGTGGGAAAATGCATTGTTGGCTGGGCTTACTAAATCATGAAACTTATTTTTACTTCCATCCACCAATTATGTGAAAGCTTTTGTTGAAATTTGCTAGCAAATTTCATTTTTTCCTGCTTTATCATTTGTTCTTGCCAATAAATTGGAATTTAATGTATTTTTATGTTTAATAAATGGGTTCTTCAAAATATCCTGAGACTGTTCATTTTAAAAACAGTTTTGAATTGTATTACTTGGTTTGCTAAGTTTGCAGTGTTATGATTTTTAAAGGTTACACACTTATACATACATCAATGATGACAACATCTTCAGCCATTATTTTAAAAATGCTTTCTTCATAGCACAGGGTTTTTTTTTTTTTCAAAAAGCAACTAATTTCTCACCTTAGAGAAGAAGTCAATTTGTTTAGTTGACTGATTAAAAGCCTTCTTTAAACCCCACTCTTTTATTGATTAACTTAGTGATCTTGGGGGAAGTCACTTCACCTTTCTGTGCTTCCGTTTCCTTATCTATAAAATGAAGTTAGTAGTCCCTACCATCTAAGGACGTGTAATGAGTCAATGACTTAACCCATTTAGAATAGAACACTGCCTGGCCCATATATATAAATGGAACCCATTAAGTGTGTTTATTTTTTCAAAAATTTCTAAGAGATCTACTACCAACAGCTACTTCTTATCACAGGAGGTCAGCATAATTTCATAATTGCACACATGCCTTTTTGCAAAAACAAAAATGCACAACTTTAATTTTTACTATACTTTAATTATTTCACCCCAAGATAACCCACAAACCTCTTTGTGACACAAAAGATTGTCATGGTTATTCCCCAGTTCATTCGAGTTATTGTAAAGATTCTACTATTTGCAATTCTGCTGTTTAAGATACTATTGCCCATAAACTTCTTTAACAGGGCACAATTAAACTACAATGTATGGAAACGTGCTTATGCAAATGAACAAATGAAGATACTGCTGCAGCATTCCACGTTGGAGGACTTCTGCTCTTGCTGCAGTATACTATGTGACATTTGATGTGATGCGAGGCTGTCTGAGTCACACTGGACATCAAATTTTAGTAAGCTTACTTTCTTTCTTTCCTTTTAGATAAAATGTAAATATAAAGGGGATTTCATTTTTTTCTGCCCTCCACTATGGAGACCACGGCTCCGGTCCAATGGTTCCCTAACAAAGATTCTCTAGATTCCACCCAGAGCTACTAAATGAGACTCCTCAGGTAGGCTGCTTCTCAGCGGCTCCCTGCCTGCTTTAGTCTGACAACTCAATGACATCTAACCTCTTGAAGTGGGTGGCTCTTTCATAGTAGCCTTGACAGGTGGCCATCTTCTTAAACGTTTCTGATGAGGAAGAGCTTATTACCTTCCAGTGTAGTTCTTCTCATTCTTGGACTCTCATAATTGTCAGCAAACATGTTCTCCCTCCCTGTAATTTTACCCAGTAGTGTAAGTATTTTGCTCTCTGGTGTCACACAGAATACAATTCACCACCATCTCCTCTCTCATTCTCCCTTTCTCCTCCCTAGACCCTTAAATCCATCCCCATTTGATTTAGTTTCTAGAATGTTTGTCCCATACTGATTCCCCTCCCCTGGCTGATCTCTTAGTTACAAATGTTGCTCAATATGCCTAGTGTCATCAGGCCAGGTCAGAGCACTGGGGGTGTGTGGCCTTCTCTGCTTTCTACTGCAGTGGCCCTGTTAATGCCAAAGCGATTCATCATCACCAAGTGAAGTTTGCCTGTTCTCCCCATTTGGGTGCTTCATGTAGATGTACCACACACATTCATGAATGGTAGAAAGCTTTCATAATTGAGGGATTTTCAAACTCTTCAAGACATTTCCTTTGTATCTACATGTATGTAATATACTGCTTCACAGTACAAAGTCCTAAAGATAAGATATTCTCTATTTTGTGTCTCTATCTTAGTCTTATTTCTTATGATACAAAATATGGCATTAGGACAAACACTGGTACCATGTAAGCCCAGCCCTGCTATGTGACTTTAGGCAGGACACTTACTCTTTCTGCATGTCTTAGCCCTCAACTAATAAAATGAGAGTGTCAGTGCCTACCCTCCTGACCTCAGAAATGTTTAGTGAGAATTCCATGAGTTACAAATTGTGAAAGTCTTTTACAATGACTTTTAAAAATATAACATTTATGCTACTAACATTATTATTACAATGCAACCTGTAGGCACTTAATAAATATTAATGGGGAAATGAAACAGATAGATAAATGATAGAGAGAAGACCGAATAATGACAAGAAAGGAAGATCAGAGTAAAGATAAGACATAACATCAATTCAAGCTCTTGGCACCTTAAGCCAGTGTCTGTCGCTGATGGCAACACAGAAAGAATCACAATGCTTCAAGTCCAGTGTAGTGTTTAAAGAATGCAAGGCTTAGTTTCTGGCGAGGGATCATCCCACCCACGATTTCTATAGCTCCATGCAGTTAATGAGGCATCTAGTAGCACCTGTTCAGCATTTACCCAGGAAGAAATGTAATGATTAAGAGGCAGGAGCCAAGAGGCAAGGCTCACATTCATCAATGCACATTGCTAGTTTTCCAGGGACAGCAAAATATCTAACTAACTGCTGGGTAGCAAATCTCATTTGACTGTTTAAGTAAGAGGTAATGATTAATATCAAGCTAAAAGTATGTGCCTTTCTACATTTTATTATACAAAATGCACTAATGGCATATGTATGAAATCAAACTGCATTTTCAACAAGTTTTTCATTCTCCTGGGAACTAAGCATCACAGGATATTTGCTCCTGTGCATTTAGTCATCCATCCATTTGTTCAAACAAACATTTCTTAGGTGACTATTATGTGCCAGGCTTTGTCCTAGGTGCAGCAGGACTAAAAGACGAATAACCTTGTTATTCATTCTGGGCATGGGAGACACACACACACACACACAGATTGGTTTAAATGCACTGTGATGTGACAGAACACAGGCAGACAACTCAAGGTGCTTACAGGTGATCTTTGAGCAGGACGTCAGTTAGGACTCAGTTGCAGATCACAGAAGCCACTCTAGCAAGTTCAAGTCAAAAGGGATTTAACACAGAGAATTAGGTGCTAACAAAATCATTGAAAGGTCAGGAGGAGCAGTTTCTGCTAAAACTGGAGAAATGAGTCCTAGAACAACACTGCAGAGCAGGACCCCCAAGCGACTGCCTTCTCTGCCATCTTCAGGAAGCTTGGGAATCAAGAGGCTGTCGATGCAACCATTGGCTCCAAGAACACACCTCATTTACAACTGTCCAAGGATCACAATTGTTGGTTCCTGTTAGATCCTCACTAGGGGAGAAAACAAAGGCTAACAGACCACCACTGCTCCTGCCATTTAACTCAGTTCTGAATTCAAGTCTTGTGTGAATGCATCTGATTTGCATTCTCTAAATCATATCTGGAACCCCAGCTGCAAGGGAGTCTTTTTCCAAGCTTTGCCCTACAGGAACACCAGGAAGAGGGTTTGAGTAGCTGTGAGCAAGCCGGTTTAGCTCACCAGCTCAGCAGAAAATGTAAAGATAAAGAGATATTAGGGCAGGGAAGGGGGGAGGGCTGAAGGTGAGAGGAACAGCATGTGCGTGAAAAATGTATCAATTGTGGAATTCAGCTGTCCTTGGAAATGCAGAACTCTTCCTAGCCAACACTGGAAGGAGCTACACTCCTGATGAGCTATGAACACAGCCAAGGACAGCATTTTAAATGTCAAAATCTTTGTGTCCATCATTGTTAAGTGACACAGTAATACTAAAGCTAAATCCACATGAGTGTTCTGGTGAAGTAAATATGAACTCAGAGTTAAGAGACAGCAATGCAGCAATGCTCTTTCCAGCTCTGCCACTGACAACGTCCCTTGGAAGGTCACTTAACAGCTCTGGCTTCATCTTTCCCATTTGTAAGATAGGGAGAGTTTCCACGATTCTCCGCTAACAGGAATTACTAAGAAATAGAAACATCAAAACTCTTATCAGCTTGGTGTGAGTAGTTGTACACATACTAGTTAGACACCCTTTTTAATGGAGAAAAGAGAGATCTACATGGTGTTTGCAGAGATTCACCTTATGACCAGTAAATTGTTTTCTAACAATACTGTATTGCAAGTTTGTTAGGATAATGTTAGTTTAGTGGCCACTCAATAAATCCTCACTGATATGAAATAAAAATGTATCAATTGTGGAATTCAGCTGTCCTTGGAAATGCAGAACTCTTCCTAGCTTTCCTCTCGTAGCCTGTTGCAGAAACCCGTAATCATGCAGCACGTGCTGACAGGCAAGGTAAATAAATTAGAGACCCAGAGATTTGTATTGTTTGCTGGGCCTTGTGCTCAGCCAAGGTGAGTGCTTGGCAAGCGGAGTCATCTTCCATTTCACAGTTTTCATGAATATGCAATTCATCTAGTCATAATAAATGTATTTCATGCAGTTGGGAAAGCCATATGTTATTTCCTTGCTCTCATGGCCTTGTCTGCCCCTGCTTAGAAACAAAGAGATTCAGCAGCTGTTGAAGGTCAAGCTACCACTGAGTTCCTGAGTTACAGCACACAGATGGTGGAGACCATGTGGCATATAAGTCACCTGCAGGAGCAAAGGCGACATTAGGTGGTGAACTAACTTGAAACACCTTTCCCTCTCTCTCTTTTTCCCTATACCACAAGGAAAGAGGAATCCAAGCAAGCTATGAGCTATAATATACAACCAGATAAGCTTTTAAAACAGGTGATGGGCAGAGAAAATATGACACATGATGTGACTATTCCATTTGGTTAGATTTTCTCCCTCATCACCTGCACTTATGTGAGAGTCAATGATGATCAGAAAGAATAGTGCTAAACCAAGAAACCACATATAACCCCAGAATAAGACCCTGGTAGCAAAGAAACTGTGAGTAGATGTCTTCAAAGTGACCACCCACATCATGATAGTGGAAGGGAGGAGCAATTCTGGGTTTTGAGATTTCCCCAGATGAATGGAGCTAGTAACATGTCTCTGCTTCCTCACTTTTACTCACGAACACACACACACACACATGCACACACATGCTTGGAAAGAAAGAGATGCTCTATGCCTTAACCAATTAACCATTACAAAATAAGAAATATGATTATACCATAATTGAATTTTCACCCACAGTATACGAGGACAATGCCAAGTTTCCTTGTACTTATGATGAGTTTTTTCTTATATCAAATTTCTTTTATTCCACCAAGCTTATGCCAATTACTCCTGTCTTATCTCTTTGACTAACGAGAATAACTGACCCCACTTTCTTTCTAACATTCATATCTGCCAAAGCATTGTTATCCTTCAGTCTTTTCTGCTTTTTCCCAGAAAGTAGCTACCACTCTTGATTTTATAAAGAACCTTTTAAAATTTATTACCATTTTAAGAGATTTCTTCTGAATCTCGGCCAACTTGACTTGGTGTTATTTAAAAAATGAAATGTTGAAAACTTAAGAATGCTTTATGCCTGCAAGGTAATGAGCACCAATGGGCAGCTGTGTGGCTAGTTCAAGTTGAGATTTTTCTCCCTTCTGTTTAAATTTTCTTAATGTGTGATAGCCATTGTGTGCTTATACAGAGCTGTGAAAAGATGGTCTTGGGCTTGGGGTGTGGTCAAGACAAGGGTGCCATAGAAGACTGGCCCCTTTTACATTGGCAGAATAACTGTTTTTAAAGGATTGTTGTGAGGACTAGTAAGGGCAGAGCAGGAATTGTGGAAAAGAACCATATACATAACTGGAGAGCCTGGCACATGGCATAGGCCTTGGGTCAAAGGGGATTTCAGAGGCCATTCCTCTAGCATTCTCTGGGCTGTCTCAGGATTCCTGAGACACGAGTGTCTTCTCTATGAAGGACACCTTCCCCCAGCTTGCAGGGGTCATGCAGCCAGGACTTGGTTCAAGGGAGAGACCAGCTGGTTCTCGAAAGGCTGAAGAGGACAATTATGAGGTTCACCAAGAGGACTCATCTTTCCTCAGCAGCCAGAGAACACAAACTTGCAGCACATAATGCAGGGGAACAGATGGGTTAGCCAATTCCTTCAGGGGTAAAGTAGAGCATCATACAGCCACTCCAACCAACAATCCATGCAGGACTCACAAAGTGAGGGAAGACATTAGAGGTTTCTTGCCTAAATATCCAAACATGGCTTCATCTTATGTTCACAGCTTCTGCTTTTGGCCTTATTTTGCCTGAGCAGCCTCAGTGCTCATGAAGCACCTACAATGAGGGGTGAAAGTTTCTACATAGGCATGATGTATTAGCCACAAATAATACCTTTTTTCATTTTCTCATCTTCCTTGAGCAGCTTACAGAAAAAAAAAAACTGCTTTATCAATTATTTTAACCACTTGCCAGTTACTTAGGTTTTAAAGAGGCTTTTATGTGCTTTAAAACCACATTTGTGTTAAATACTAACGCGAATGAAGCACAGAAATGAACAGAAAGGCCGTAATGCAGGATTGTAGTTCATGGAGATGGTATCCCAGTTCAGGATATTTTGCTCTGAGGACATGAAACTATTATTAAGATTGTCTTCCCTTCCCAGCCTCGAGGATGGATTTGATTTTGTACAACTCTCAGACTTGATGACTAATAGCAATAATGCTGAACACAAACATCTGGACTCACTACAGGAAATCATTTCCTTTGTTTTGAGAGTCGGGGCGCCAACCCGAGTGAATGGCGTGGAAGAGCTTCGGCACTTCAGCCACCAATCCAGAAATAAAAGGTAAAGTTTTATTGAAGTAAGGAAGGAAACTGACAAGAAATGAAAACTGAATTTTAGAGAACATTCTCCCACCATCAAAGTCATAGTCTATTTGGAATTTTTATATTTAGAAAATAGTAGGGCAAGAGATGTAGATACATCTCTTTTTGAGTTTTTTAAAAAGGTAACTCCTAAACACTCTTAATACAGCTAAAACCCTATACTTCACCCTAAAAAAACAGATAGCACCAAGAGGAGAGATTTTTCATAATTATATTTGAAACCCTGGCCCTAGCCCAACAAAATGGAGATAAGGTTGCCAAACTCTCATGCTAAAGACAATGGAATCCAATATTTCTCTGAATATCTGGGAGCCAGGTAGGGAGATTTACAGTCACAGAATTACTTTTTTTTTTTTTCTTCCAGCTTTCCAGTCTCTATTGAATTGTTTTCTGGACATTTCCTATGATTACACCCTTTATGTCAGTGACCTTTACATGGGACCCAAGTCCTTCTTGGTGACACCACTTGTCACTTGCCCCCTCATCTCCACCACCAAAGCATCAACAAGCACATGTGTAGTAGAACTTTCACTGAAAAGGTGGGAGTCGCCGTTCTGGGTGCAATGGGGAGACATTTTGCAGGCTGTCACATCTTACACTGGAAGAAAATCACTTTAAAACCCCCTATTAGTCCTTTCAGCCATTCCACCACCAGCAATTTCTTACTGGCCGTAGCCACCCTAGCCTCTTAACCTCCCACATTTTTTCTGATCCTTCTCGCCTCTCTCCCTTCACACCTGTTATGGGTTGATATATTCAAGTCCTAAACCCCAGTACCTGTGAATGTGACCTTATTTAGAAATGGAGTCTCGGCAGATATAAGCAAGTTACGATGAAGTTATTCCAGTGGACCCCAATCCAATATGACTGGCGTCTTTATAAGAAAAGATGACACACAGAGACACACAGGGAGGATGCCATGTGATGACAGAGGAGGAGCTGGAGAGATGCAGCTGCAGACCAAGGAACGCCAAGGATCGCCAGCCACCAGCAGAAGCCAGGAAGAGGCCAGGAAAGATTCTATCTACGGCCTCATGGCGGGGCCTGGCCCTGCTGACACCTTGGTTTCAGACATCCAGCCTCCAAAACCGAGAGAATAAATTTCTGTTATTTTAAGCCATTCAGTTTGTGGTACTTTGTTTCGACAGGCCTAGAAAACCAATACAACACTCCCCTTCAGTCTCTCTCACTCCCTCTTCTTTCTCAGCAGAGATCTCTTTTATTATCTTGACACCTACCCTCAGATCCTCATCTTTGACCCCCGACCTGCTGATGAATGCATTTTCCTGAATAAGGACAGTTCCCTCCCTAAGAGAAATTCTGGTGCCAGAGGTTAAGAAAATATTTTTCCCCACTACCTACAGTGTATTTAGATTAGAAAAACAAACAATCCAAGTGCCCAAATTAGATTTGGTGGTCTAATTTCTACAAACTGGCTGTTGCTCTTGATCAAATCAGCAGACCCTTGCTTCACAGGGACTGGCAGCCTCATGTTGTTGGTAGGGATGAAGACCCCATGCTTGGCAGAGCCTAGAAGGCGTGCGGAAGTGGCCTCTATCTCCCTCTGCCTCACATTGGACTGCTCCCCCACTGCCACTCTCTGCTCCAGCCACACTGGCTTCTTTCAGTTCCTCATTGTCAACACATCCTCCCTCCACCCTCACACCACGGACCCCGCTACTCCTGCTCCCTGGAACACTCTTTCTCCAGACCCCTGTCCCAGCCCCTCTCTGAGATAACTCTAATCATCTTCTAATCTCAGGTCAACAGTCAAGTCCTCTGAGGCGCCTTTCCTAAAGTCCCAGGGCTGAGGCACATTCCCCAATTACATACCTTTATGGCACCCACCGTTTTTCCTTAGTAATATTTATTAGTTTTTAATTACAACAGAAGCTTTCTTAATTGAGCACCTCAGGGAATTATCTGATGTTTTCAAATCCCTCTGTAAAATGTATGGATGGATTGCCCAGAGCATGATGAGTGCTTGTGGCTTCTGCTGCCCTGGTACCCTCAGCACTTCTGCTCCCACCAGCTGAGCCTATGCTTGCTGAGAGTGGGTTGTTTTTGTTCCCAAACCTGTTTATGGCAGTTGTACTTGATTACTATAATTATGTAGTTTAATTAAATATCACATAAACTGATCAAATATGAGCATAAAGAGAGAGTTACTGTTTCTATGAAAGCTAAGTTAAATGCTTTGGAAACATCTGAAAAAGCTGGGGGAAATACCTGCTCTTAAATTGGTTGTAGGCAAGACAAGTGTAAAAGATTGGGTGGAAAATAATAAAAATCTAAATGAATTCTCAAATTACTTCACAAGTATATTTAGGTTCTCCCTCCACTTTAAAGCATCTGAAACTGGAAATTGTAGATGATATGTATATCATATATCATTTTGAGTGGGCTTTATGCAGGAAAGAATAAAACTTCAGTTACTGGACCAATCCTCAAAGAAAGCATCTTGGGTCTATCAAATTTGGCAAATGGATGTTCATTTATGTGTTTTAAGTAAAAAAATAAAATGTGTAAATATATATATGTATATGACTTCCCACTTTGTGTTTTCCAATTAACTAACTAGCTGCTGGTCTTACTGTCATTGTAAAAGGGGACTTGTGCAGTTAATATTTATTGTTGCAGTCATTTGATTAACATTAGTCTCCCCACTTGACTCAGAGTTATATTACAAGGGGCACGTTTGTCTGGTTCAACACAAGTTCTAGGGCTTAGCTCTGGCACATAGTAGGTACTCAGTAAGCATTATTCTGAATAAATGAATAAAAGATAATTTCCCTTTATTTTGTGCTATGCAGATATAGCAGATGATGTAGTAAAATATTTAAGCATATTTCTCTGAAGGAGGTTCAAATCTGTGGAAAAAAATTCTTCAGAATTCTTCTGAGCACTGTGTTAACTTCAACTTTGTAGAAGACTGTTCGGTATGTTGGGGTGTGTTTGAGGGCAGCAGTATCTTTTCTAGCTGACTGGTAGGATGGCTGCTCGGTTTTGTCTGAACAGGGCTCCCTGGATGGGTGTCAATCTGAACCAGGGAACAAAGGCTTTTTACTCTCCTCTCCTTATGCTGTGAGAAATCTATCCTCCTCCAAGATCCAGCCTCAGTGAACATAACAGATGTGTTTAATCCATAAAAATGAAAAACTTTCCCCATTTCAACTCCATTTCCTGCCTTTCCAGGTAAAACAAAACTTTCCCTGAGGAAATGATGTAAATGCACTCAAACATTCTTAAAAGATCCTGCATAGCACAAAATATTGCTATGAACTGAACCATGTTTCTTTTCATTTACATTTAAAGTGAAGTATGAATGAAACAGTGGAAAAAATATAGATGGAAGTTAGGAAATGCTTTCCAATCCCTGTTTCATTGGGATCTCCCTCCAGAAACTTCCATTGCCTTGTCTGTAAAATAGGATTCATAAAAATATATACCCTATCTTCTAGAATTATTGAGAAGAATCAAACTAAATAATATCCCTGAAAACTCTTGAAATATTACAAAGGATGATACAAATGTATACTGTTATTGTTACTACAAGGTCCTCTATACCATATTTCCTCACAGCTTCAGTTCCTGCCCTTCTTCTTTGTGCCTGGCAGGCTGCACACGATTCATTTCCTTTAGCACAGACACAAGCAATCTCCTGTTATTACAGGTGAAAGGAGGTTGGAAGCTACTGATTTTGGAGTAGACAACAATGGTCTTGCTCCAACAAACCTTCTGGGAAAATCCACAGGACACTCAACTCCCATCTTGCCCCAGAATCTTTTCAAGACAGATAAAGAGGGAGGCACGAGTCAAGGCCCCTGTGAAAACTGTAATTTCATCACCAGTATGGGTTTAAACTTTAACAGCTCTGGTATCCATCTGTAAAATGTCACTTATGTTGGTTCCATCCTAGTAGCTCAAACAATAGAAAAATCACACTTTCTCCTCCCTCAGTAAAATGTAAATATCTACAGTTTCTCTATAATATGTGTGCACTCAAGCTATACCAATTTATTCTACGATTACTTTTATTTTTTAGCATTTTTATTTGGCTCTTACACTGCATAATTAATGGTGTTTACATGGAAAGGTTGTTTATGTAAATGGCCTAAGTGGATTACTGAGCAAGCCTTAAAACAAATAAACATTTTTCTCCTTTTAAAATTTTCTTCACTCTCCTCTGAATGTTTGGCACACGAGCAAACTTTTTAAAACGTCCAAGGGGATATAGAAATCAAGCTTCTGAGGTCCATTCTCCCCTGACGAGATGGGTTTATAATTCTGTTTCCTGTAATGGTTGGCCCGGGGGGAGTCAACAGTGACCCCACTGACCCAACACATCCCAGACTCAGAAGCCCATCTTTTCTTTGGGAGGTTGCCACTGTTTTTCTCCATGACCTTAAACACAACACAGTATCTGGCCCTTACAGATCATTTCCTGCAGGGTTTGCAGTACTGGGGATGAGAGACTCATCAGATAAACAAATATGTGCACTATAAAGACCAGAAAAACACCAGGAAAGAAAACCTACCAGTTTTCTGAATACCTCCACCATAACAGTTACATCACCCAGTTGTAGCAATTACTGGGATTGTCCCTCCTGCTCAAAGTTCAGACTGCATGTTCTATGAGTGGCAGCACAGAGCCAGGTTACTGTAAAATAGAGCTGGTGTGACAGTCACTACCTGCCAAGACATACATTGTTTTTCTAAGGCATTCTGAAGGGAACGCATTGACATCAAAGTTGTCTCTTTACTCCTACTCTCCCAGAGGCAAAGCCAAGGGGGCAGGAGTGAAGATGCCGGCTCTACACCCACACGCCCAGCCCTTCAGAGGCCTTAGGCAGGAAGCTTGGCTCCAGGTTGTCTCTGGAAGAACAGGTACTACCCTCAGAGTTATCTCTGGAGTTGCAGAGCAGACTGTACCAGCAGGCTTTCTCTAGAGCAGGCTTTAGCCTCAGAGCTAACCACTGAAGAGCTCAACCCAGGTGAGTTCTGAACTAACATTCCAGAATAGAGAGATCCCTGCACCATTCCTATCCAGATTCCCACAGCATAGCCTAGAATTAGAGTCTAGACATAGACGATGAGAAACAGGTCAAACGCCTCTGACAAGTATGTTTTGAATGAACAAAACTGTACAAGATCTAGTGCTATCTTAAGACCTTCATATTCTCTAAACACTGTTATTTTCACATCACTTGAAACATATTAACAAGTGTACACATCCCACATTTAATAATTTTGCATAAAAGGATTTTTATAGTTTGGCTTTTGAAAGTATTTGGCTAAAGTTATGAACTTAAAATACGCTATGATTTTTTGACACTCATCACATATTTTCAGAAACTCTCATTCAGTGAAGGTGTCTCATCTAAACTGTTTTCCAATGTAATGAAGTTGTTATGAATGTGAAATCCATCCATTAATGAAGCTGACACAGTGTTCGATTTTGTGACCATTTAATAAATGTTTATTAATTTTGCTTTGGTTGTCCTTTTTTATTTTGGAGACAATCATTTTTTCCAGTCAGATTCCAGATATTTGCCCAAGCAAAGGTCCTAGGCCCAGCACTGTGAGCCCTGGACCTAGAGGGTAAACTGGTCCTCTGGCTCACGGACTACAGTGAGCTCTCAGAAATTCCCAGACATTTCATAGAACTCTGCCCTCAACCAAAACAATAATGTGGAGGCTCTAAGTCTTGTGTCATCACTTAACAAAAGAAATTATTACCAATTAAACTAAAATAATAAAAATTTGTGAATTTTTAACTCCTTAGAGAAGTTTACCCATAGTCAAAGCTAAAAGCCTTCATTGCTGGCCTTGTTGAACCCATTCTCCTTCAGTGGGTGAAATCAGGTTTCATAAATCCAATTTATTTTATAAAGTTTCATTTTCCAATGAGAAATGAGATTTGAAAGCTGATCTGGAGTTACATTTCTAGGAAACTTTTCTATCACTCTATAAAATGTAAGTTATGTACATTCCACCAAGGTGTTTATAACTAGACTCAAGTTTACTTTTTTAAAGATATTCTATCAGCAACTGTTAGACAAAGTGTATTTTATCAATTGACTGGGGTTTTTTCCTTCAGAAAGATTAGGTATTATCAGAATGTATCAACTCAAAAATAACCATAGCTAGTCGGTTGACAGTCACAAAATCCTCTCTTTCAGCTATCAGCAAATGCTGAAGTGCTAAAGTAAGAACTTGAAAATTCTACTTTCTAAATGTGTCCTCCAGCAATATCACATAATCACGATGGTTTAAGGGATTCATTCCTGACCTTGGTTTGCTTTGTATCTTTTTTTAAATCAGAATACACACTGACCATATAGTGGTAAGCACCTGGATACTGGCATCGGACAGCATGAGATTCAATTCCAACTCTGTCATTTTCTAGCTGTGGAAACTTGAGCAAGTTATTAAGCCTCCATTTCTTCACCTGTAAAATGGTACTAATAATACTTAATAGGATTGTTCTCGGGATTAAACAGATTAATGAGTGTAAAGCTTTTGGTGAGCAATCAATAAATGTTAGCTTTGAGTATTACTAGTTATTATCCATCATTTTCTCACTATTTATATTACCATCATTCAAGCCACCACACCTGGAACCTGGACTACTTAGGAGCTTCCTGACTTCCCTGCTTGTTCTGCTCTTGCCTATCCTAAACCCTTCTCAACTCCTTCCCAAAACGGAGGGATCCTTTTAGAATGGAAAAGCAATCACTTCAATCCTCTTCCCACATACAAACAGTACAACAGAAATTCCTCCAGTTACTCTTAGCACAAACCTGAAAGGCCCTGAATGGCCTGGATCCTGCTAACCACGTCCAGCCTGTTTCCGCCTCTCTCCCCGACTCCCTCCGCGCCGCAGCCACACCGGTCAGGTTTCCGTGTGTGGGTCCACTGTGCTCCCTCCAGCCCCATCCCTCCCTCAGCCTGGAAAGCTCCATCCCAGACAGACGCCCTTCACATCCCAGCCCAAACTAGCTCACACTCGTATCTTTTCACAAGTCCATATTCCTTCCCTTCAAAGCTCTTAGCTGAAGAAATGCGTGACCTATTTAATAAAGGATAATTTCCTAATGTCTGCCTTTCCTACATGATTTTAAGTTTGGGGAGGGGAGGGCTGCCAGTTTTGCTCATCGTGTTCCCCATATCCCAGTTCAGCCAGGACCCCGAGAAGGACAGTAAATGCTACGTTAACAAATGAACACATGCACGCATAGGGGTGAAAATGGCCTGCACTGCGCAAAAAGTTGGCTCCACGCCTGACGCTCGTTATTAAATGGCTCCCAAACACGCACGATCACCTTTCCATGGCCTTTTTTTTGGCGGGGGAGGGGTTTTACAGTTTGACCTTGTTTTTTGCGTCACTCTTTTCCGCCGGTGGGCCGGGACCTGAGCTGAAAGCAGAGCAGCAGGGCCGGGGGCGCGGGGCGGAAGTGCCGCGCGCGGGGCGGGCGCCGGCGGAAGTGCCGGGCGGGGCGGAAGCGGCTGCGTTGGCGGCGCGAGGCTCAGGTGGGTGCCGGTGGCCCGGCGCCGCCGAGGGGGAGGCGCTCGCGGCTCCGGGGCTGGAGCTTGCGCGCAGGCGGGCGAGGGAGGCCCGCGAGCCCTTCGGTGTGCCGCACGTTGCCAATTCCGATTGTTGTTAGAGAGAATTTAATTAAACCAGGAGCTATAAATCCATGAACCAGTGGGGGACATTATAAATGCGTGTGGTGTGTGTGTGTGTGTGTGTGTGTGTGAGAGAGAGAGAGAGAGAGAGAGAGCGCTATGGGAAGCAAATAAATGATGGGCGGGAAAAGGAAGCTTTTTAAGAGAAAGCAGAAAACATCTCAACTTCATGCTTCTTCCAGTGATTCACGGATTCCCAGTCCCGGGTTTAATTGAATTCTATGAAGTGGTAACATAATCACACTTGGCAGCCCGCTGAGATGACTGCCTTTTTAAATAAATGTTTTTGAGCAGCCATGTTGACCGTAAATTGGGGTGCGAAGGCTGAAAGATGCTGCAGGGAACGCTGCCCGTGCCCGGGCTCTCCGGACGAGCAGTCTGAACCTCCTCTGCGCTTTATTGGGCAAAAGCAGCCCTCTGGGTACTGAACAATGAGAGAATAAATCAGATACTGTGCAATTCTCGACAAATGCTTAGCCTTGTCAGTCACTCCTGACCAATAACAGCTCATACAATTTCTTGATAAGTGAAAGGGTAGAAAGGTCCCCACTAAATTGTCACTAACATGTGGCTTTCCAAGGCTGTTTTTAACAAGCAGTGTTTCACCTGGGTGATCTTTATTCTTGTTTCTTAATAGTGTTTATATAGTACTTAATATTTTAATGCTCTTTTTTTAAAAAAACCCACATTATGGCCTAGCTTGACCCCAAGATTCTCAGTTCCTCAAGGACCAGGAAAGATCTGTTATATCATGGTTCTGTGTGAAATGGCATAGCCTAATAACCTGGGTCCTGCTCTGCTGAGGAATTGCCTGGAACCAGAAAGGCCCTGTTTTGAAAATTAAGATTGGTTGGGCTAGTGCTTTAGACAGACAGAATCCCCTTGCTTGCTGTGGTCAGCAGTAGCCATCTGCCAAGAAAGGATCAATATTTCTTTTTGTCTCCCTTACCAAAGGAATACGTGGCTGGGTGGTTTTATTTAGATGGACTGTTGGCAGGTAAGTAATAGAAATGAGGATTTTCCAACTTGGGAGTTTATTGGACTGTGTTTCTATTTTGTTCCAGATGCCTAGCTCTAAAGTACCCAGAGGCACTGTGGAGAGATGCCTTCAAAATAAGTTATATTTTTTATTATTAAAGTTTTTGTATTTCATAACTTGTATATACTGTAGCCGGCTGATGTCTTCAGTTACTCTAATGCTATGGCTTGGGGTTTCAAACATGGCAGGACCTTGAGGTGATCTGGTACAAGTAGTGAGTTCTTTTATGTTCCTTATTTTAAATCTAATTTTTGCCACTACTTTATTCAAGGAGTGTACATCAGAGGAAGCCAAAAGCCAGCTGGAATAGTTCCTGAATGTGGTTTTAATCTTGTTTGCAATTACATTGAAGGGGAGAAACAATCTGGATCAGGTATGTGTAGCTACACAGATAGCAGGGAGTAGGTGAGTTTCCTCCGTCTTTCCCTTAGTATCACAGAGCAAGTTCTAGGGACAAAATCATTTGGGGAAGAATATGCAAAATGAAAAGTTTTGGCTAAAGTTTAGCATAGGTATGATTCTAGATTCCTAACTCCCCATCCTAGTACAGCCACAGGGAACAGGAAGCATGAAAACATTACTTTTACTCCAATCCTTACCAAAGTTTCTAGAAATGAAAGAAAAACTCAAAGTATCTACTATTTTTGGAAAGTATTGATCTCCAAGGATTTCAGACCATTTCACAGTAATATCTAGTAACAGCCATTTTACTGTTATAACCTTCATCACTGTGATATTGTGTTCTTTGTTTATCGGTCTTTCTCCTGCCCAAGGTGTGAGTTCCTTAAGGGCAGGGACAATATCTTAATCACTTTTATATTTCTAGTACCTGGCACAGCACCTGGCATGTTGCAGATGCTCAGTAACCACTGTAGAAATGAAAAGATGGTGTCCCTGAAGGGAGGCTGGATCTATAAGGAGTGTGGAAACATCACTGGGAATGTAACAAGCTAGGCAATAGAATATAAAACAATAACCTAAAAAAGGTTACTAGATGCAGTTAGAAGTAATGCTTTAATAAATAGCATGGAATGGGGAAGGACATATTTGAGAATCTGTTAGATGGTCACCAAACTGCCTTCCCGGGAGATCTGGCCTGGTCAGTTGCAGGGCTTTTGTTGTGTTGAGTAGAATATGTAAGCTGAAAGGCTCCGCTAGCTCTGTCTCCACACTCCCCCCAGGCCTGCAGAGCTCAACTCCTCACCCAAACACCTGTTCAGCAAATATTTGAAGAGTATCCAATTGGAGGTGTACCAAATTATTAGCTTACTTAGGGCATCAATATATTGGTTTGGTCTTGTGTTAAGGATAGAGGACCCATTTATGGTTGCTATTTTAAGTCTTAATAGGTTGCTCAAATAATATTCAAGGAAATCCATACTTGTCTTCTCTACTTTTCTAACAACATTCCAAAGGAGTTAAAAGTTGATAACTTTTTGTGTTGTAATAGGGCAGTCATGTGGTATATGCTGCTTTCTTCTGTTGCCAGTGGGATTGCTGCAGAAACCGGAATGTTACAACTGGAAGCAAATGAATTTCCTCCCATTGTTCCAGTACTTTTTCATATTAATCATGAAATAGTGGGGAAATGATTTTTAGTTTAGTCAGGAGGGAAGGACATAACATTGAATTATTTGATTTTTTTTAACTCTTTACTTCTTAAAACATGTAATCCTTCCAGTCAGCCAAGAGAAAGGATATTATTATTTAATGGAAATTCAGTCAGCTAAGGCAACTTAGGACATAAGCCTGGAAAAAAGAGATCTAAATTGAGCTGTTTCTCCAGATTCAAAAATGAAATTAATGTGAATCTTCTTAGATTTAGAGAACAGAACCTCATTCTTATGGTAAAAGAATTCTGCCATCTGAAGCTGAGACTTTCCTCATTCTCTGCATCCTTAAATTAAGCCTTATACAAAACGTGGTGTCTGTTATTTGGGATACCCTGGGGATTAATATGTAAAGCTTTTTGAGATTTTTTTTAGAAGAAAGGGGGATGAACTTGGAGATCCCTTCTACTTCTGAAATTCTGTGTTGGTCTCGTTATATATAAAAATATGCCATTGTTCAAGGAGAAAATATAGAGAATGGAACCAAAAAATGCAGTATGAAAGACTTAGGTTAAGCATGAGTTTCCTTATCCATAAAGCAAGTGGAATCTCCAAAGTCACTTCCTAGTCCCAAAATATGAAATGTTCTATCAATGATAGCTGTTAAAAATAAACAGAATAGGACTTAGAAGATTACAGAACCCCACATAATTGAGGATTGCCAGGGCCTGACCTCAAGAGTACATGGTTCTCAACTTTCAGATTGAGCACTGTACTTCTACAGGCCCAAGGTCTTGTTGTATCACAAGTCCAGGGAAATTGCTGGATTTAGCAACTCATATGTCCACAGCCGTTTGCTACAAAATGGGTAGAAATGAATGAAACATCTTTCAAGTTTTTTGTGGTCATGAGGATAACTTTATCTCTTTGGCAATATGAATTGGAAATGGGTGGAATATTAGTGACAAATGGAAGACATTGCCTGGTAGATGGTTTTTTAATTGCAGACAGCTGTTTTTGGAAATGGACTTGTGTACTTTTTAAATGGCAAGGAAACTGGCATTACTAGCTGGGTACAATAAGACTAAAATGTTTTAATGAAATTGCCTTCCTCCTGGGTTAGTATTAAGTATCAGAGATATCTTCAAAGGGAATGGGTCATGCTGGTTAAGAAGGACAATGTGGAAAGGAGTCTGCATAATTCCTTATGCACTTTGTTCCCATCCCCTGAACTAGAATGATTTTGCCCTCATCTTAATGCTATCTTTATGGGTTGAAGGAATTTTCAAATTGGTTTTTAAACTCTATTAAGCCCTCATGTATGATATAACCCGACCACATTATTCAGGTTTTCGTGGCTTTCAGGAACAGCTTTGCAGCCATTATGTCATAATTGAACTGAACATTGTTGCATACTCAAATTTGGAATATGCTGCTTTGGCTTCAGGCCAGTTACTGAGTCAGCATCTTTGAGATTGAGGGTGGAGGTGGGGTACAGTGTGTGCAAACCCCATAGTGTTAACAGGGATTAGTCCAGAATTCCCTTCAGACTCCCAGGTACTAGAGGGAGTGTACCATGAGAGTATGTTACTGTTCTTGATTAGCATCATAATTTTATTTTTCTCAGCTGAATGTTTTTCCGGAAACCTTTCACTGACATTGTCGTGTGTACCAACCCCATTACCTAGTAGACTCCTCTGAAGCAATGATCTGGAAAGTATGACTGCTAAGGTCTAAAGATTCTAAAACAAACTCCTGATTACACTGAAGATTCTTCTCCCCTTCCACTTCACATTTGTCTTTGCCAAGGCAAAGATGGTAATGCTTCTGGGTGTGGAAGAGAATACCAAGATGAAGAGGATCTGTCATGAAAAATAATTTTTAAAATGTGTCTAATAGTAAGAAAGAAAAATGCATTATTCTTCCTTTTAGGGGGAGCTTTTCCATCTCAGATGCTTAGACAGTTGCAGGATGAGTGCCTGGCCACTCTTGTGTCACCTCCTCCATTTCCCAACTCTGTCCTTTCTGATATCACGTCTTCCCAGTTACGATTGAAGAGTGAGAGAAGAGAGTTTGCAATGAGCAGGTGCCTTTATACTCCTACCTGGATCTCTAAGTGAATTCGGTCCTCTTTAAAGGGCTGAGCATTTTAGGCTCCTACAGGTAAAAACTGCTTCAGATTCTTTGTTTGAGGCCTTATGCAGTCACAGGCTATTCCCATGGCATTTTTCCAGCACGTGATTTTCCCTTCTCTGATCAGGAGGAAGTTTGAGGCCCAAAGCTTCAGGCACAATTCCTCTGGGTCAGGACAAGTGGTAGAGAACAGGACAAGTGGTAGCATTTCCATTTAACAGTTGACAAAACTGAGGCTTAAAGAGATGAGGATTTTTCCAGTGTCTCAGAACTAGTTAGTGGCAGTTGCCTGTCTCTTTGGGGTTTATATTTATGAAATCCTCACCTAAAAATGCACTCAGGGAATTCAAACATGCTGAGTTCCAGCTGAAAGAATACATGAATAGTAACTTTAATATGAAGAGTAACTTTAAAGTTCTAAATGAAGAATTATACCATTTATGCTTACTTCCCCTGTCTGATTATTTGGTAGGAACTGTGTTGAGTTAGATTTATTTTGACCTCTCTAGACAGCTTATTCAGAACTGCTTAGAACAAGTTTTTTCTTTAAAAATTATCAATAAAATCCAACTTTGCAATTACCTAGGCAGCTTCTTTTTTGACATACATGGATTGAGGATATTATAGATAAAATAATAATGATACTGAATTTTTCCCTTTGAGAAACAAAGACAAATATTGGGAAAGAGCATCTGGAAGGGAACTGGCCTTTGCTTAAAACCTATCAAGGGGAAACCTTGATTCCTCAAAAACTAAATTTCAGTGCCCTGTTCCACAATTTTGTAAAGGCTGGGTAAACTAAGCCAACACCTGGTACCAAGGTATTTGCTAATCAGTCTTACCTAGACTTAGTGACCTCCTTAGTAGCAGATAAATATGTTGGATCTTTAGTCATGTCATGTCTTAGGAATTCCTATTTAAGTAATATTCACAATCGGAAACTTTCAGCTGTATCTATTTGAAATATTTTTCAGTTTTGTAATTCCCTATTTCTGAGACTGCTATTGCTAGATATTTAAATCTTCCATTTGAGGCCAGTACAACCACATTTCAGTCAACATAATCATTATTATTACTAATAACCATACCTTACTTTTAGTATTATTTGGTAATCAGTAGTTAAGCCTTACTTCTCTATTCTGCCTTATACAAATATTTTTACATTTATTATCTTTTCTTAAGATACCCAGTCAACTTTTGCCTTCATTCTTCTCCTCCAACCCACTATCTCCATCTTCACCAGAAATATCACCTTTTAGTTAAGATGCTGAATTAGGCAAGAACCAGTCAAGGTAGTTCATTTTAGGGGTAGGCGTCGGGCAGAAGATTTAATTGCTTTGAAGCAACATCAGATACATCTCTTCTGATTTGTGATAGACTATTTTACTGTCCCTATTCTAGTCAAGCACTCATCACTCTATTTGACCATGGACCACTCCCTCATTCTGGAAACACTTTCTCCCATTGGTTTCTGTTATGACACACTTTCCTGGTTTTTCGTCTAACTCACCAGCTGTTCTGTCTTCTTCCTTTGCTGGCTCCTTTCTACCTAACCTCTATATGTTGGATTGCCTTAGAGATCTGTCCTGGGCTCTTTTCTTTTTCTGTGCTATTTAGATGATCTCATCCAGTTCCATAGTGGTAAATTTAATCCTTAAACTAATGGAAACTCGAATTTTTCTCTTTAGCCCTGGATTTTTTCTTGAGTACCAAACCTGTATATGTCACTCTCTACTTGAGCTCCAACATGTCCCTAACTTGGTCCCACATGTTTCTCAATCTGTTCCTGCCTTGGTTTTCCTCATTTTAGTAAATGGCACTGCCACTCACCCAGAGGCTCAAGACCAAAACTGGGATTGTCCTTACTGCCATCTTTTCTTTAGCTCCTCATGTCCAGTTCATTGGCAAGTCCAGTTGGCTCTGTTTCCACTCTAGTCCAGGCCACTGTGCTTTCTCACCCAGACTCCTGCAATAGCCTCCTAACTGGGTCTCTGCTTCCACTCTTACCCACCAACAATCCATTCTTCACACAGCAGCTAAAGTGATCTCTTAAAAATGTATATGAGATAATGCCACTTCCCTCCTCTAAATATTAGAATAAAAATTGTACTCAGAATAAAATCTCAATTCCTTAACATAGCCCACAAGGCCTATATGATCTGACCCCTACTCATCATTTTGTAGCCCCATCTCCTGCTTGTTTGCCCTCTTCCCCTGTGTACTATGCTTAAGCCATACTATCCTTTCTGTTTGTTCCGATAAGTCACTTTTGTCCTCACCTTAGGGCCTTTGCATTTACTGTTTCCTTTCCCTGAAATGCTCCTCCTTTCAGATATTTGCGCCTTTCATCCTTTAGTCTCAGCTCAAATGATACTTGCTCAGAGAATACCTTAAAGAACCTACCTTAGTCACCATCACATCCTTGTTTTATTCTCTCCCCTGTAAATATCACTATCTGGTATGGTCTGACATTAAAGAGTGTCTTCACTAGAATGTGAACCTCATGAGGGCAACGTTCATTGCTGTACCCCAGCAGCTATGATAGTGTCTGACACGTGGAGAACAGGAGGTAGTTGTGGAATGAGTGAATGACTCTCATCCCACACCCAGATTGTCTTAACCGACCTCTCTTTCCCACCTCCATTCTCCATTCTTTCTGCAGGCCACTCTGCATGCTGCTGCCAGGTTAATCATCCCAAGTGTTGATTTTATCCCATCACTCATTCAAACCCTTCATTGGTTCTCAGGACATACACAATAAATCGTGTGTTGCTTAACCTCTATTAAAAATCCAAAAGTCCTCCACAGTCTCATCCTAGTCTGCCTTCCAAACTTACTTTCCACTGTTCTTCAGCGGAAGTGTCGTTGCCCCATTCAGGGTTTCCCACAGTACATAGCTGTAGCATTCCTACCTCATTACCTTTGTGTCTAACCCCACATTTGGAGTGCTTTCTTTTTCTACATACCCAAATCCTAAATGATTCAACACCTCCGATCTTGGCCCATAGTACTTTTCTTTCCCTTTCTCTTATAATATTCAAATTATATGACCCTGTTGTAATATCTCCTGTATTTCTAATTTCCCTGTACATATACATGCCTTACCTTCTGACTAGGTTTTTTAGCTCTTCCGTGGGTTACGATCATCTCTTATTTGTTTTTAACCCTTCTTCTCTCCCCACTGTGGAACAAATGAGTGAATGACATCATTGGTTCACTAATCACTATGAAGCCTGACATAATTTTTATTGTTTCAGTCAAGAATTCAACACCCTTCTCCTGAATCCACTGAAATACATGTTATTCTTGTTACTTGTATCTAGCAAGTGGAGTTGATTATTCCATGAGAGAGCTTTATTTGAACGGAAAAAAATGGGCTAAATACCAGGCAGGATGGAGAAAAATTTTAATGTCTTAATTGTACTGAGAACTAGAAGAGGTGAAGGGAACATGCATCTAGTAAATGGATATGTAAATATAATATAATTATAATCTTATTGGATAAGCAAGGCCCACATTTCAAACAGGAGGTGAAGGGAGCATGCATCTTGTAAGTGGTAGATATGTAAATATAATATAATTATAATCTTATTGGATAGGCAAGGCCCACATTTCAAACAGCTAAAGACCTGTTTCACAGAGCAGTGTGTTGAATGCAATTTAACGTAGCACCCACTGAGTCCAAGCTGTAGAATAGAGACATCTAGATACTTGGAAATCCTATGGTCATGGTAATAATTTGAAGGGAAATAAAAAGGGTTTTTGTCTCTAGGCACTCATGTGACCATCGGTCCTTCCTGGAGACTGATTCCCTACTTCTCTGGTCCCCTGTGTGGTGAACCTGATGGCACTGAAATCTGGAAGTAGAAGCTGCATGGAGGGAGTGTGGTATGAGGAGCTGCTTTTTGCTTCCCAGGGCTGGGGCATGATGCAGGCCTGTTCGTGGTTTAATGTGTTGTGCAGTCCAAACTGCATAGCCAGAATGAAGCTGAGAATGACACCATGTATAGCTGGGCCCACAGGTGGGTGGTTAGCTCAGGATATTTGTTGTAACATCGTGTCTGAGTTGGCTCCACCTCCTTAGCAGTTCCTGCTGGCCAGGTAGCCTGACTGCTAGGGCTGAGGCTGGAGAAAAGCACCTGAGATCCCACCCATGCCAGTGAGTCAGGGCCCTGCTCTGGGTTGGGCCTTCTACCCCCACTCCCCGTTTCTGTTCTATAGCCTCATTCTACCCCTGCTTAGCCCCTTGGAATTGACATCTGCTCAATTTTCAGTTTCAGTTTTGTCCCTATTCCGTGCCCCTCCTTGTCACTCTTGGCTCCTCAAGGGCCAATTTCTCTCTTGCCCTTGCACCCAGGATCCCAGGCTAGGCTCCCAGCTGTTTAGAGGGTGGGAGGTTTGGACACAGCTGACTGACCAAAAGCACAGAGGAGCACTGGAGAGGCATCAGTTTTCCCTATCCCTGGCTTAAGCCTAGTGACCCAGATGAGTCCCCTAGAAGCAACCTCACCTTATTACATAAACTGTTGTTAATCTCAAATAATGAGTTTTGTTCCCAAAAGAACTAGCGGTGGGTGTGTGTGCACGCGCGTGTGTGTGTGTGTTTCTAGTTATTTGGGTAAAAATAGGTGGCAATGAAAGTGAAATGGAGTACTTAACTTCTCACATGGCACAAATGACTAAACGGAAGCCTTGAGCCTTTCTTTACGGGATACAGGTTGAGTGAGAACTACGTAATAGCATTTGGTTAATGTCAGCTCGGCATTAAATTTACGTTATACTCTTGTGAAGAAGCTCCAACATTATCTGTTAATAACCAAAGTGGTACCTGGGCGTGTACAGACTTTTTGATTTTTGCACATGAACTAACACTGCAGCTTGCTGAGGGGGGATCATGACAGCTTGGAAATCTGGCATGCCAAAGGATTCTTTGTATGAATAAAAATTCTGGTCAGTGAAGGTCAGTTTCTCTACTCAAGTGAGAACAATGTTGTTTCCCTGCTAATCAGACACACACAGCTTTTGGAGAATCCAGGAGCCCCACGTAAGTGTTGTGCAGCCATTGCCTGGGCAGCTCCTCATGCAAGAAATGAATAATCTTTAATAAAGACTCAGATGACCCGGCTTCTTTCTGAACTGTAATCAGTTGCCTTACTGGTATGCCCTTCAGTGCTTTGTAGGAAAATGCTATAAAGTTAAGTTATCTTCCTTATCTTGTTTCAAGGAGGGCTGAATTGGTCCAATCAGTCCTCCCCCCATGTTGTATTTGATTTTGCCATAAAGACCACTGGAGTCAGCCTCAGTTTTGTTGAAAGGCCAGCATTTCCTTTCTCTTTCAGGGTGATCTCTCACGGGCACTGGACTTGAAACAGCAGGAGTCACCATCTTTATTGTTAGACTGCGGAATTTGTTTTAAGCACCTTCTAAATCCAGTCTTAGGCCTTTTGAGTTTTTTTTAGTCTGTGACAAAGGTGACCCAGTTGTGCTTCTTTGATATTATGAACACAGCTCTTTTTGCTCATATCACAGAGGCATATAACAAAATACAAAGGATAAAATTGTGTCTGTGTGTGTAGTAAGGACACATATTTCATGACTAAATTCAGTGACATAATGTCATAATCAAAAATGTGTTGTCCTCTCACAGTCATGAGCTAACAGGCAGAGACCACCTTTCAGGATGTTTTTTATAGTGCTGAGATACTGTTCAAAAGTAATAGAACTAATGAAAATGTCACATTGACAAAGTAGCCCATATTAAGATTTTACTTCAAGAAGGCATGATTTGGTGAATGTGACATTGACAGCAATGGTGTTACAGTTTACAGAGTTAGTAAAATGTTCTAAGAAGAATGTTATAGAGTTCCCATTGAAGTATAACATTTTTCATTTTACTTTTTCTTTTCTAGAATTAAGTGGACTCTGGGAATTTAGGAACATTAGCCTAATATCTGCCTAGAAAAGGTGTAGGGAGGTTTTCTTTATATCAGACCCTAATATAATTTTGCAATACTGTGCTTCAAAGAAATATGTTAATTTAACAATATGGTAAAATGCATGTTCCTTAGGGCATTTGAAAAATATGCAGGTAGTAAAATTGCATAATACAGATGCATTTCTCAATAAACAAATGTGCCATGTTTAAGTGATTAAAAATGTGTAAAAAAGTAGAAACAGAAAATAAAAGTGAAAAAGAGAACTAGTTATAAAGAGAATAGTTGTAGCATCACTGAAGACTTTACTTAGCTCTCTGGGTTGGTTGAACAAATATTCCAGCAAATCTGGAATGAATAGCAACTCTGTTTACTATGACAGGTTTTATTTGTCTTGGGTGCAACCAAGACCACATGCTGTGTTTTGTCATGTTGGAAATTCTGAAGCAGATTTCCATTGTGAATGTGAATTCTTTTTAAAGCCTTAACACCTCAGTCTCAGCTCAGCTAGGTAAAAGCAATAAGTTTTCCTTTTCTTGCCAGCCAGACATCAATAAATCTTAAATCCCTCCACCAAAAGCATGTAGCTGCAGTTCACTGTCCTGGTTGTAGTCTTAGGTCACTGCCATAGATGGCCTGATCCTTCTCATTTCCAGAGGCTATTTTTCTGCCTTTAATTTTTAATTTTCTTTCTATTCCATATATAGTACAACTTCTGTTGGCATAGAGCCTTCCCGTATACAATTATGCAGAAATCTCTCCCTAACATAAACATGGCTCTCCCCTACCCCCCAATTTATATCCTGTGTAGACAAAGCTGTGTTTAGAAGCTATGTCTCCAACCACATTTACCTACTGGAGTTGTTGATTCTGCTGAATTTATAGAAAATGTATATACCAGGGCTTAACATTTAGTTGAGAGTAGCACAGAATATTGTGAAATTGTTTAGATCCACTTTCCATCTTGGAATAACTCTGGATAGCAGATCTTTACAAAATTCTCCTAACATTCTTTTTTTATACATTATCAGGATCATTTAGATAGCAGGGAGATCCAGATAGAAGTGGAAAAGTAAGGGCTTAAGAATGAAGGAAAGATAGTTGTTTTCATGGATCAGTATCCAATCTTCTCGTCCTGCGGTCTTTATTGTAGTTTGATATGGGTTAGTGGTTTGCTTTAAGGTCATATCATTCTGTTTGAAATGAGTTTAAGGCTAATCTTACACTAAGGAGCCTGGTCACCAGTGAAGATTAGCACTGAATTAATACAGTCTTGCTCTGTGGAGCAGAGGAGGGTGAGATTCAAGGTGGTGGTGAAGGGATTAGAACCAGCTGCAGTGCTCCAGCCCAAAACCTGTGGACACCCTGAGGAGCACTAACCTTTAGTTATAATATGAGGTAGACCCAAATAGTGCCTACTGTTCACACTGAGTGTCTGATCAGAGTTAGGGGTGAGGTTAAAGAAGGTGAGAAAGGCTCACTTCCATACTTTTAACATTCAAACAAATATTTGAGCACCTATTGTGTGCCAGGTTAATTGTGAGTGATTGGAGATACAGGGGTACACAAATACCTGTTCTTATAGAACTTACATTGTAGTAGATGGGACATAAATAATTTTAGATAGTAAAGGGCAAAAGAAAACTATAGCAAGGTATGAGGACAGAGAATGGTGGGCTACCCAGCATTGGTAAGGTATTCACCAAGGCCTCTCCAAGGAGGTGATGTAAGGCCTAGGCCAAATGAGGAGAAGCTACTTAAGAGTTTTTCATGCAGAGGGAAAGCAAGTGCAAAGACTCTGAGGAAGAAATGATCTTTTGGGTATTCAAGGAACAAAAAGAGAAACTGCATTTGCAACTTGCAAAGGTAAGGGAGGGGAAAATGATAGGTGAATTTGGAGAGCTAGAGTAAAGTAAAGAAACGATGATCCCAGGAATGAGTTCATCTTGGGAATATTGATTAATGACAAATCCAACAGAGCCCATGTGTTTTTAAAGTGAAATTATAATGTTTATAGTTTAAAGAACAAAGCTAGGGGCTCAGTAGAATAACTAGGAATAACTAGAGTGTCTTATGTTGAGCAAAGTAGCAGGATGAGGGAGCTCAAAGCCTAGTGTTTGGCATGCTGCTATTACTAAGCTGTTCTTATTGGAATATCTCCAGTAGAAACACTGCTACATTTGTGTGTGAGGTTTTCGAAAGTTATGACAATCTCCTTTTAAAATACTTCTTAAGGAGTTGAATAGATATTGTTTTCCTGACAAGTTAACTCAGCCTGATTCTCCCCTGTAGTTTCTCCAAGTACAGCTTTGTGTTTCCCCATCTCTTGCAGCAGAGGAGCATAGACAGCTTGAACCTTCAGCGAGGGACTTGTGCTGCTTACTTATTGTTTTATTTACAGTGTCAGTGGCTAGGTGTTATTGAATGTTTGCCAGTAAGATAAGCTGTTCTTGTGACTAAAAATCATCTGAGGAAACCTCCATATTTTAGGGGATCATTGTGATGCTGATAGAATCTGCAGGTGAAATTTAATTTTGTATTCAAATTAATAAACCCATACAGTTTAGTTATAGACACCAAGTTATTAGGCACACAGCTAATCTGTAAATATGGATTTTTTTACCATTCTAACTTCTGTTTTGTTTGGAATACAATGAATGTTGAAGCATCATAGAGACTTGCCAAACTTCTGGGTCTCTCTGACACTCCTGGACTCGAAGAAACAATTCTGAAACCTTCAAATTCCATCATAAGCTTGCAACTTACTGTTCATATTGTAAGGAGTAAAGCCTAGGGCACATAAGTTTATTGGTTTATTTTTCTTTTGACAGAATTAAGATGCTCTGGTTTCAAGGAAATAGCATGCAACTTGCCAAATCCTCCTTTGGACTCTTCTTGAGAAATTTCTCAGCCTCTAAGACAACTCTGCCTGTGCTGACCTTATTCACAAAGGTACAGAGTGAAAAAGTAAAATGACTACTTTAAAAATATAAAGTATTGAAATTTTGGGGTGAAGAAAGTTGTACATTTAAGAAAAGGAGACAAAGTTGAAAGACAATGGAGTAAACCTCCATCAGACCTACTCCTCAATTTTTCTATCAGCAAAACAAGTAACTCTGTTTCCTGCCAAGACACTTCATTGTCTCATAATTGTCAGAGAATAAATTAATGTATTTAATGGTCATCTGACCCCAACATTGAAAAAAATGGACTATAGGTTATAATATGATGTTTACAAATGTATCATTTATACATATACTCAATTCTCGGTATTTGTGATAGTTATGTTCTATAAAGTCACCATGAGCACTGAATTAGCAAATACTGAACCATTGCTTCTAGGGGAAATACAGGGTTAGTTTCCTTTGAGCTTCTGGTCACAGTGTTTTCATCAATCAATCAAATACATAACCTTATTTTATGTATGTTTCTGTTTAAAGATGCCTTGTTCAATATATACTGTTGATTCATTAACATTAAAGTCACAGCCAACAGCACCTCTAGCTCATGCCTGAATGAAGCTTATCTAACACACATATTTTCTCTATAAGGCATACCCAGCCTCCTTGTGCTTACAAACAGAAGACAGTACTTCAGTACTATTCTTGGGGGCTATTTTAAACAGTGAAATTCGTAACAAAAAGCACAAAAATGCAAAAAACTTGGCACTGCACAGACCATTAAAAGGACATTAACTTATGTTTATAGTATGAGAGCTGAAATAAGAAGGCAGAGCATTGCCTTGTTCAACCTCAGCTTGGAATGAGCACTTCTGGTGACTCAAATTTTTCATCACTGTATGTATATACATGTCCATGAATGACTGCAAAAGTACTTTGAGTATTGGTTTGGGGGCTGCAAATAAATTTTAGCAAGTAGGCAAATTTACAAATATGGAATCCATGAATAATGAGGTTGATTGTGCTTATTTTCTTATCCCTAACACTAGTTTTAAGCCATAAAACTAGTTTAACATTTTTCAGAGCTTTTTTGCCCTGAAGTTTATAATACAAACATTACTGATTTCTTTTTGCTAATTAACATCACTTTGTGTGATTTATAATCAAAAAAGAAATAAAGTGCAGGGTAATAGAAGCAACTTTTGTGAATACAACTGAAATTCAAAGAAAAAAGGTCTCTTTTTAATAGATTTTTCAGATTTCAGGCATTTTAGCAATTGCTGCAGTCAATTGCTAAATATCTGACAGTTATCTAATAACAAAGTTTAATTTGTTTTTAAAAATAAACTTCTTGTTGAGAATATTTACTCTAAACTGCTTTTCATATCCATGAGTATATATTGCACAGCTGGAAATTATGACACCAAAAATATTATATCATCTGAAAGTCTACAATGGGAAATGCATGTCAGAATTAGCCGCAAAGATAAAGTAATCCCTTAAGGCCAGTTTTGCTCACTCAGCCTAGCAGTTCTGCACTGTATTTTAGTTTGGGCAGCAGCTGAGATGGCCAAAAACATTTGTTAAAAAAAATAAAAACAAAAACCTTCCGTTCAGCTTAGTATTTGTACTGAGTGCTTGGTCTGTACCATTAAGCACATAGTAAGACATCACTCCTACCGTCAGGAGTTCACAATCCAGTAAAAGAAATGTTTAAAAGTACACTGTTAGGACTCTATCAGTTGTAAAGAATAGAAAGTACTTCCCAGAGTGACTTAAACAAAAACGGGATTTGGGGATTGGTCTGGTTTCAGGAATAGCTTGATTTAGGAACTAAGCATGTTACCCATCTCTTGAGCTGCACATCTTCTGAGTTAAATCCGTCCTCACTCTGGCTCTTCTCACGGATGATTGCAGCAATCCTAATCCCCAGGTCTCACATCTCAGACATCTACAGATATTCCAACAAATGTCTCCTGGCCATCCACTGACCCTGACTGGCCCATTTCTGAGCAGTTGTAGCCAAGAGGGATAAGATGTGCTGATCGCCTGAGACTAAGTCAGGTGTTCCACCCTTGTTGCTCACGATGGAGTCTGCAACGTGCAGAGAGTAGTTCCCGTGAAGCAAAAATCACAGTGCTCTTGCTACAAGAAAGGGGAGTGGGTGGTGGACAGCCAAACCAACAAACCTACTACAGTTTAGGGATAGAGTAAATAACAAGTGCCATGGAAAATCCTAGAGAAGGATGTTCGAATGGTCCAGACCGCTGGGCCTTATCCTTTTTTGGTTCCTTATTCTTTTTAAAATTTGATGAATACATCAAATTTGAATGTATTGTTTGCATAGACTTCCATGGACCCCAGGTTTAAAAACACAAAACAAAACAAAAAAACCTGATCTAGTCTCTTCTAAAATTTTTAATATAAAAGCAAATTTTTGGTACATTCGATACTTCTGCAATTTAAAATGTTCTTGTTTTGCTTTTGCTTTTAAGATCCTATGCTGACTTTTTGAAACTTTCTCAGAAAATTTCAGCATGATTATCTTAAAACATTACAAATTATCCATAATCTATTTATTGCTAATGCTAATAACAACATGATGAGCCTAAATCTCCATCTCAGGAAATTAGGGCCAGAAAGACCCTTTGATGGTCTGGGTTCTTATTTCAAAACAAGCATGAGTTAAGCTGGAGGAAGCTTCTCTTTTACATAATAGTTCATCTCTTCTGTCATGTTAAAAAGCAGGTTTTATGTAAGCATCAGTAATGTTGAGTCTATTTTGAGTTCATGCAAGAGAACCTATAGCTAGTCCCTGTTCATAGAGTCAAGGGCTGAGAAGTCTTAAAAATCTGCCAATGATCCACAGTATTCTCAACAGACTTCTCTGCTAGATGGTTTAAGAGTGCAAACAACAATGGACACTAAAACTTGCTTGCTCTTCAGATGGAGAATTCATCATGGAAACCTGTTGTTGACACTTGTCATAGGAAAACAGGCAAAACATTATGAATTAATATAATCATCATCCGAAGAGAATAGAGTTTTTTTCCTTTTTAAAGATGGAGCAATTACTATCTAAACTTCATCCTAATGGATTTATTCCTGTGGACTGATTAGAAAAAACAGGCCGGCTAGGCTCAGTGCTTCCCAGTCAGAACAAACTTTGAGCCATTCTGGTGGTGTCAGCCAGGCCAATTGTATGAGACCACAAAGGTGCTCCTGACCTAGGAACAACAAAGCCCTTAGACAGATAGATCAGTGAAAAATAGTAAGCATCTAAATATATTTTTGCACACATTGATTGATTGATTGATGAAGAAAAATCAAAACAAAACAACCAAAAAATGCAGAGAGCCTCTCTACCATGAAATACTAGTTGTTTATAAGATTCTGTGGTTGTATTTTGCTTCATAAAATAAAACTATTAACCTGGTGAAAAACTGTCCTTTAAAATAAGTATAATCTGCTTCTTATGGTTTGGGTTTTTTTGTTAAGCCAAATACCATTCTTTGGATTTAATGGCTTGATTTTTTTTTTCTTCCTGTAGGATCCATGTCCCCTTTGTGAGGAAGCCAAGGAAGTACTCAAGCCTTATAAAAACAGGGTAATATAATACAGTGTGGCTTTTATGTATGTGGAATGCATATTCTATGTGGTATAAAGTATCTGCCTGAATCTTTTCTTTAGGAAAAGAGATTAAATGATTTTTCATTTAAATTTTTTTTCTATTCTTCAGAGAGAGAGAGTTTAGTGCTGATTTCCATAAAACTCATTACCCCTAAGTGTTTTTCTCTGAGCAGTACTGGTTTTCTTACTCTGACTCTTAATATGAGTCAAAGTTAACCAGCAGGTGCAGTTTTTGTGCTTTCTTTAAACTTTTGTCCCCGTTCCTTTTATTTTACTTTGTAATTTCCATGGAAGTATTGTCATGTAGCAAACCATCACACCTTTCCCATTCTTACAACACTTCTGTCCTGATTCTCAGGCAGCTTCCCAATTGGGACATGTTTTATTTCACTGGATCTGAGTAGTGCCCTGATGCTGAATGTAACAGGTATAACAGAAAAGCAGCAAGATTGGGAGGTGGGAAATATTATGAAACCAGTCAGGTTTTGGAAATCAGGGACATTAGATCACTGTGGACCTAAAACAAACAAACAACAAAAACCTCTCAGCATTAGGAACAGTCTGGGGATCAGTTCCTCACTGCAGTTGTTGCATTGCTCCATGGTCTCTAAAATACAGAGCTTTAGTCTGTCTGTGTTTCAGTTTATTTTACAGGAGGTGGACATCACACTTCCAGAAAACTCTGCTTGGTATGAAAGGTATAAATTTGACATTCCTGTCTTTCATTTGAATGGTCAGTTTCTGATGATGCATCGAGTAAACACCTCAAAACTTGAAAAACAGCTCCTGAAAATTGAACAGCAAAGTGCTGGAGGCTGACTAATGCCCTCATGATTTTCAACCCTCTCTTTCCATAAGGCATCTTTCAGAAGAAATGTCATTGGCCTCATACTCCTTTTGTCACTTTCACAGAGCCCTAAGGATGTTCTGAACTCAGTGGTGCCAAATAAATGTTGAAGTTCCTCTTCTGATTGATGGAAGTACCAATGCAGGAACTGTTTACTTATTGGCATTTTATAAAATAAGAGGAGTGTATTGGCAGGGAGAGAGGTGATGGAGGGTGGGAGAAATCCATTTGTCTTACCTATTCCTTTTGTATTAACATGGAAGCACTTCACATTCACTGGACAGTGCTGTTTATAGGAAGAAGGCTCTGCATTCCTGCTGCTGCCCTGGAGGACTTAACTTTTTAATGAAAGAATAAATGCTCTTCCACTCAGTAGATAAAGTGAAATGTGAATTGTTAATAACTGTGCACAGTCAATAAAGGGATGTTTTAGTGAATATATCTGCATGAAGCCTATTTCAGTGGGATTTAATAATACCTGTTTAAAATTAGAGTTCATTTTTGTTGGGTAGAAGAGAATAATTATCCTAAGCAAAGAGGCTTCATTTGAGAAAGACAAAAGAAAGACTTAAACTCCCAGAATGTATATAAGAATCTCAACCTGCTTTACACATAGTCAGTGAATTGATTTGTAATATTTGAGGACTGCCTTTAATAGTTATTCAGTTATCATCAATTGAGTCAATCCAACTTATTGTAAGACAAATAGTTTTATCAGGTTTTAATATCTTGGAAAAAATACCACTTCTAGCCATAACTGGACAGATATTTCATCTAAAGACAAAATACTCTTCACCATTCCATGTAAAGTATTACAAATATAGTTTTTTCCCCTTATTTATATTTAGTCAGGTTCAGACAATATAAGAATGGATTCACTGAAAAACAAAACTGCCTTTCCTCTTAAAATCACATCCCTGCAATTCTATCTATAATGAAATTCTTTTGTGAACTATTTGAGTGAATTTGGATATTATGAGTCATTAGATTTTAATTTGATCAGTATGATTCAGTCTTAGAAATTATAGAATATTAGAGGTAGCTGACCTTAGATGTTGTCTAGTCCCACCCCATTTTATACAGGAGGAGGAATCTGAAATCAGAGATATCAGGGACTTAACCCAGGGTCACAGCCAGTCAGCTGGCAGCCCAGGTCTTGCCTTCCAGCCCAAATTTCCAGTACTCCATGGACCCATTTCAGGGGACTCAGTAACCTGTGTTATCTTACATACAGCATCCCCAGCCATTCTGGATCCAACACAGATTTGGAAGCAATTTAAAAAACCTTCCAAGCCTGGTGCAGTGGCATGTGCCTACTGTCCCAGCTACTCAGAAGGCTGAAGCAGGAGGATCACTTAAGCACTGGAGTTCAAGTCCAGCCTGGGCAACATAGCAAGACTCTGTCTCTTGAGAAAAAAGAAAAAAAAAGCCCTCCAAAGTAACAATAGAAAAAAATCTTAACAATTGAATAGCAGTGTTTATAATTTACAAATTTCTGAAACACATCTCATTTGCTATTATAAATATTAATAATTATTGAACCCTTGAGGTGGGCGGAATTCTGGGATGACCCAAATGACCCTCACCTTTGTATAATGCCCTCCCCTTTGAGTGTGGGTGAAAATATCACTGCTGTGATTATGTTACATTATATGGCAAAAGGGAGATTAGCCTGGGTGGGCCTCACCTAAGGTGAGCCCTTTAAAAGCAAAGAGTTCTCTCTGTCTGGTTGCAAAGAGGAAAGCAGAGAGACATGCTCTTCCTAGCCTGCAAGAAAGCAAGCATCATGTTATGAATTGCCTAGTGGGGCCACGTGGCAAGAAACTGTGATTAGCCTTCAGGAACTGAGTAGTTCTTAGCCAAGAGCTAGCAGGAAAATGGGGACATCAGTCCTACAGCTTCAAGGAAATGAATCCTGCCAGTAATCAGTGAGCTTAGAAGAGGACCCTGAGCCCCAGATGAGAACTACAGCCCTGGCCAACATCTTGATTTCAGCTCAGCAAGACTCTGATCCAAGAATCCAGCCACACCGTGTCTAGACTTCTGATTTACAGAAACTGAAAAATAATAAATGTGTATTGTTTTAAACTGCTAAATGTATGTTAACTTGTTACATACAGCAGTAGAGAATAAATACAAGTCTTTCCAACATTGAAGCACAGTGGTAGGTGGTGGGAGTACAAAAATGAGTAAGACACAGTCCTTGTCTTTGAGACACTCTCTGTCTCTTGGGGAGCAGGGAAAGCAAGTGAATAAAGCACAACATAGTACAGTGAGGGCTGGAACTGAGACATGTGTCAAATGGTGCAGCAGCCAGGTGGGGAAAGTAGCAGAAAGGCTTAACAGAAAATTACACTTAAGCTAGGGCTTGATGCTTGACTAGAAGCAATGGAGGGGGGTTGGGAGTGAGGAGGGTATTGCATCCTGAGGGAAGAGGATATGTAAAATATGAAGCTAGGGAAGGGCACGGCATATTCAGAAAATGGCAGGTGCTTTTGCGTGGCTGGAGTGAAGGGGAGGAGAGTGAAGGAGGTGAGACTGCCGAGACAGATCGCGGTCCACCTTGTGAAGGCCTTAGCTACTGTCCTTTTGCCCCAGCTGCCGTAGCCTCCCTTGCTCCCCACCTTCACCAGAGTCAGCCCTCCTGGCTCTGGATTCCTGGGGGATATCTGGCCTCCCTACCCCAGCCTATTGCAGTCTTTCTTCCAGTCCTTAAGCATGCTGAGCTCAGTAGTCCCTTCTAGTAGTCCTGCAGGACATTGACAGCCTCAGTATAACCTGGGGGTGCCACAGACAAGATCCCCCACTTGTGTGTCTGTGTGTGCTGTTCTCCTTCCTGCCCTCTCCAGGCAGGGTGACAGTTATGTGCCCCTTAGGTCATAGGGTTGTTGATCCTTCTCCTGGGTCACCGGTTGGAAAAGTTCCAAGAGTTTCTTTTAGTGTCTGCTTGGCTAAGAGGGAAAGAATCCCTTGGTTCCCTTCAAAAAGCAGAGCTGGTCAGAAAGCCTGGAAGTTTGTTCTTTTGGAGCACATTTTTCCTGAGTATAACCACGTGGTTGTGGTGTATAGGAAGCTCAGAGACTAAAGGCAGAATAGTACTTCATCCAAACAACAAATTTCTAACATTAGAATTTAAAACAAAAATCCCATGATATGCTTATAGGATGTTCAAAGTAAAGTATTGGCTAAGACACTAAGAAACAACAGGTGCTACATTTCAAGGAAATCACATTGAAGATTTTTGTAGCTTGGGGAAAGATTTTGTAGCTTGGGAAAAGAGAAGATATTTGGAGGATTTTTTTTAAAAAGAGGGTGTTTTTTCACTTAGTTCCCACCATATGAAGACAGAGGGCCAGAACGGTGGCTCACGCCTGTAATCCTAACACTCTGGGAGGCTGAGGCGGGAGGATTGCTTGAGGTCAGGAGTTTGAGACCAGCCTGAGCAAGAGCAAGACCCCATCTCTACAAAAAAAATAGAAAAATTAGCCAGGCATGGTGACGCACACCTGTAGTCCCAGCTACTCAGGAGGCTGAGGCAGGAGGATCACTTGAGCCCAGCAGTTTGAGGTTGCAGTGAGCTATGATGATACCACTGCACTCCAGCTGGGGCGACAGAGCGAGACTCTGTCTTAAAAAAAAGAGAGAGGGCCATAAGTGGGACTCATCAGAAGCAAATGAGTGTCCTTGGGTAGGAATAACACTATGGTCTAACTTTCCTGGGAAATCAGGCGACTGAGGGGTTAGCAAGCAGTTTTGGCTGCAGAGTGAAGGCAGCTGCTGTTGCTCCAAGTTTGTCCAGGGCAAGAATGTGTGTGTGTGTGTGTGTGTGTGTGTGTGTCTCCGTCTCCTCGTGGACCAGATTGATGAGCCAAACATGAGAGGGGGCTGGTGTGAGAGCACCTTCAGTGCAGGCAGGCCTCAGAAGAGGAGAAGCAGAGGGGAACACTGGGTTCCTAGGTCTGAGGGGGCTGCTCCAATGGAAAGCACATTTGCCCAAATCAAAGGAACTGCGCGCTGAGACATCACTAGCAATGGGTGCAACCTCCCAGGAACCCACAACAGCTCTTACAAAATGTGGTCTGCTTTAAATGTTTACCAGGTCCAGAAAGCAGGAGGAAGTTAGCTTACAACTCCACCATTGAAATAAGAATATTCCCATCCCTCCCCCCTTCTGCCTTCTCCCATCCCAACCCTAGAAGGATCAGAAGCTGCCGGGAGCAAGGAGAGAAAGACCGTCCCCTTCCTCGGCTTGCTACCTGCACATGGTTTCTCAGTAAGGGAAAAGGGTAAGACTTAACTTTAAACAAGTCCTAAGTTTTGATTGTGACATGGGATCGAATGCACTAAACACAATTTAAAATGATCATGCAACTTTCTATTGCCTAAAAATGCCCAAAAGAGCCCTGACACTGCCTGTTTTTTTATCCTAAACAGAATAAAAAATTATTCCACCGAATATATTTTATAGGGATAGTGGGAGACATAAATGAAAATGCTTTCTGAATGTATCCCATACCCAGAGTATTGACTACATATGCCTAATGTTGTTTTTTACCTATAAATATTCAATAAATTTACTTATCAATTCTTAATTGAGAGAGGAACGTGGTCATGTGACTAAGAATCTCAGAGCTGTTCAGCAATCTCCTCAGTCCCACCAGCTGACAAAGAGAAAGGCACATATCTAGAAACATGGCATCTAGTAGTAAAAGGTACTTTGACTACCCACTACTGACAAGTGTCCAAAAATGTGTATCACTTGTTACAGCCATTTTCACATGATATTTGTAGCAGCAGTTACTTTTCTTTTTTGAATCTATGTTTGCAGGGATCAATTTGTTCTTATATAAAGACTAATTTTGATATAAGCTCATCACCCACCTCCAAAGGAAAAAGTGATACAACCTTCCCCCCTGCCCTGCCACCAAGCTAATGCTGTAAGAAGGAGGGGAATAAACATTGAGTTTGGGACTTCATATTGCTGCTCTTAGAGTAGTTATAGTTCCTCTTTCTTCCCCATGTCTCATAACATTATAAGAGCTTACTGGAACACATAACTCTTTAGTCAGTTTATTGCAGGAAACAAGGGCACACTCAGACTAGGATTTTTAAAATAATAATGCAGCAATCTCATGGGCATTTGACAATAGGACTCACATTATGGGCAGGCTTCAGGAAGTACAATTAACAAACCACCAGAAACTGAGACAAGACCCTTTTCACAGTGCCCTGGCTTCTTTCTTTCCCTGTTCTTGCCTGGTTCACCAGTTCCTCTGCTTACACACAGGATCTCCTTCCTCATAACTGCAGCTTGTTCATGCCAATCATTCCTGCTGACCTTTTTGTTCAGTAATACGGTGGTCTGAGCCTCTCAGCTTCTCTATTCTGAAATCCTAAAAGAGGAATTTTACTTAGCTTGTATTTTACAACCAGCCACCCAAGTTGTAAGTTGGCTGACCAAATATTTAGAAGGAGCCACCTGTGGGACAGAAGCCCATCCCTCCCTGGCCCAACCAACTATTGGGGCCAAGATCATGTGATACGCAAATCAGACACTGCCTGCTTGGCAGAGACTGGAAGCAGGGCAGGCAATGGTCAGTAACTCTGGCACACATCCAAAAAGTTTAAGAGTGTGTCATTCCAACATATTCAAGAGAAGTCTAGAGGAACACTTTGGTACGTTCATTTATATCCTGCTCCATAGAGGTAATGAAGACATGAAACAAGGCAATGGGAGTTAGACAGAATGAGGTATCAGGAGATACTTAAGCGAAAGGTTGACAGAACTTCATGACTGACTGGAGGAGGGAGTAGAGAGAAAGCATGGAGTCGGGGATGACTCCCAGTCTGCTTGCTTCGGCTATTGGGTAAATCCTGGTACTTATTACTCCCTGAGACAGAGAGTAGAAAAGGAGAGGAAAGTTAGATTTTGGTTGTGCTTGGTGGATGGGAAAGATGAGACATGGTGAATTTGCCATGCTTGTGGGACATCCAGGTAAAGATCAAAGTTGGAAGTATAAAACAAAGGTCTGGGCTTGAGATGCAGATTTGAGAGCCCTCTGAGTGTGGTTGGAACAGCGATCATTTGGCATAGGAGGAGAAAAGCAGGCTATTACCAAACCCTGGAGAATACCAATCTTGACCCATGGGAATAGAGGAAGTTGCCAGTGAAGGAAAACCAGAGCGAGGTGATAGAACTAGGAATGGGAGAAACTCATCCGATTTATATTATATGACGCCTTTGTGATTTGATAGTGCCAGGCACTATTCCAAGTACCAACGATAGGGCAACAGACAAGATAGTCAGGGTTCCTACTCTCAGAGGCTTGTGTTCTAGAGGGAGAAACAGACAATAAAGATACCATATCAATGGGAAATACTCATATGTTGAGGAATCTTTCCCAGAGTAATTGACAGTATCAAATATCAAATATCAAGGATGAGGACTGAAAAGAAGACATTGGACTTGAAAATTAGAAAATCAATGCCGCTGTAGGCTGAATAGCCCCCAAAGATGTCCAGGTTCTAATTCCTGGAACCTGTGAATGTTACTTATATGCAAAAGGGACTTTGCAGATGCAGTTACGTTAAGGATCTTGAGATGGGAAAATTATCCTGGATTATCCAGGGGGGTCCTCATGTAACCACAAGAGTCCCTATAAGAGGGAGACAGAGGGAAATTCAGCTACAGAAGAAGAAGTGGGAGATGTGACAATGGAAGCAAGAGGTTGGTGTGATGCAAGAAAGGGGCCATGAGCCCAGGAACGTGAGCAGCCTGCAGAAGCTAGGAAAGGCAAAAGAAAACATTCTCCCCTGGAGCCCCCAGAAGGAGCAAGCCCTACTGACACCTTGACTTGAGTCCAGTGAAACCAACTTCTGACTTCTGGCCTATAGAACTATAAGAGAATAAATCTGTGTTGTTTGAAGCCACCAAGTTTATGCTAATTTGTTAAAGCAGCAATAGAAAATTAATCCAACTTGACCTTACTGAGAACAATTTTGGTGGGGAGAGGGAAGTAGAGGTAAACTGAAAGAAAACTGCAATAGGATGATGACTGAAAAGTTCAGAAAGATAGCAGAATATCCATTTTTTGGAAAGTTTTCGTATGTATCTCATTTGACCTTGAAAGAGAAAGCATCCAGTGAAGAGCTGAAGACCTGATATAATTGATTACCTCAGTGCCCAAAAATGGCAGGCAGTGTTGGGCCAGTACCAAAACAAGGCAACCACAGCCTTTTGCCCATCTTATGGCTGAATTATAGGCACCAGAGTTCAGAGGCCTCAAGAGTGACCCTGACACTGCAGAGTAAGCCATAGCAACCCATTCTCATCCACAGACACACACACCAGACCCAGGGCTGTTACTCATCATAGAGACAGGATACTTTGATACTGTGACCCAAAATCCTGTACCTGGCACAGATGTTATACTCTCCATTGACACAGAAATCCATACTGACCATGGAGGTGGAGCCAACAGAGAACAACCTCATTTGGTCAGTCTTCAGTTTAGGCACTGATGTTTTGCTTTTTACCTCCCCTCTCAGGTTCGAAGAAGACAGCTACCAAAACTAAACTTCTGAATTCTAAAGCTTAGGAGGGTATAAATCTTCAGGGAAAGGGGAAAATATTAAAATCATACAAAAGATGGAGAGGAGGAGCACATCGGAGCAGTGCCAGCCAGTAGATCAGGAGCAATAAGAAGAATCCAGCCATAGGCCCATACTGAGAGTCAAGGGCATCACTTCCATATGCTGAAATGTTATATTTTATCTATTCCTGATGGAAAACTCTCTACCCTTAGAAAAATTAGGCCAAATATTAATTAGAACTTTTCTTAATTATTTGAGAACACCAAGAAGTGGAGATGATACAAGTTAAAGGCAAGTTGTGCCCATGGTACCACTGTGCTACTCACAATGCCCTGTGACCTGACTCCCCTCAGAACCCCTGATGGCCTTGCTGCAGCACTGCGTTGTACAGAAGACCTCAGCAATGATCCTTGGTCCTTGCAATAAGGTCAACCCGTGCCCTGGCCACTAAGGCAAGAGAAAGGGAAACACTTCCCTCAAAAATGGGTTAAAATGTACAATTGCATCATGAGACTAGGTTAACTGTCAGCTAGGAAAGTCCCTTGTTTGGAATGACTTATTCCTAGACCAGGTAAGTGAGGTGTTGCTGTATGTTCTTTATTATGAATTTAATGTTAAGAAGAGAAAATGGGTATTGATTCATAATCTGGGTAATAGAGAGGTGTTAGAAGCTGGGCAAGAACTGCCAGAGAAGTCAATGTTTTAGGATTTAACTCTGCCTCACTCTATGTTTTCTTTGTGAAGTTATTCGCAAAGTAAGGTCATTCTCACTCTTTGAAGGTCAGAGGAGATTAAGATATTCAGAAACCGCAGACTATGGGATTTATTCCCATTGTGATTGCTAACTTCTAGTACCAGCCTTTTGTTCTGCATGACATATCTTGTCTTGCAAACTAGCGAGATTCCTCAATTTGGCAAGGATCCTGCTTTGTGAAACATTTTCAAGTTACAGATTTTAGCAATGTCACGTTTCTCTAAGCTAGTAATAAAGGAAAGTTGAAAGGGCAAATGATGCCACCGAGTTGTCACCTAACAGCACAAAACAACCTATCAGCTAGTAGGCGCAAGCCAACACATTCACAGTGGTCACAGCCTTTGAGTTAGAAAGACAATCTTTTAAATCTCTTTAACTTACCAAATAACTTTAATAGATAAAATTTAATTTAGATATTTCCCCCCTTTTGTTCTATTCATTTAAAGTGGTGTTTTCCATTTGTATATGTGTGTCTACATGGAAAATACAATATTGCATTTCTTGATATGTTTTATAACCTGTACACAAAGTGAGACCAAAGGATGCCTTCAAGAGAAAGAAAGGACACTGTTGTCATTCTAACTAAATTGTCCAGAGAAGGAAGGAAGAGTAGAATAGGTGATTACAAGTACTTAGGAAGAAACATCACTTTGCCAGTCATGCAGAGCCTATAATTATGTGCAATTCCCTACTTAGACTTTTTCGTTATGTTGAACATTGAAAAAAAACTAAATGATGAGGAGGAGAAAAGAAAAAGGGGGAAATTTAAACATTCAACAGAAGACATTTAAACGGAGACATCGCCTCACCATAGAGGGGCACTTAAAGGTTTGATAGGCCTCCTGGCTTGCTATTGTCAAATCATTTTTTTTAACCATGGGTTTGAGATCTTTGTAAATCTTCATTACTATTTTGAAGTCAAGAATGGTTCCTTCTGCTCACAAAACATAACCACTTTTCATTGATTTTTTTTAATGCCCTGACTGGTTTTATGTATCTCGAAAAGATAAATCTTCAAAACTTGGAAATAGATCTTCTTTTTCCTCCCTGCCAAATCCATAACATGATCCTTTTCTGTCACTGACAGCACCATCAGATAAGTGGATGTGCCTTGCTTGGTTAGAAGGGTGCAGTGATTTTCAGCAGAAACAAGAATGTAGTTATGGACCCAGACTAAGACATGTCCAGCACGTGTTTTTACAAATTCTTTTTGGTTCTGTTCCGGAGGTGTCCTATGAAGTCCCAGCTTAATGATAGAAATGCTCACTCAGGGCTGATGTCCCCCAAAATCAAGGGTCCTACAGAGGGGAGAAAGGAGGACTTTAAGTCTTGGGCTGCAGCAGGAGACACAAAGACAAGAGACTAAATAAATGCAGGGACTTGACCTCTTCAGATTCTTAGGGTCTTCTTCCACCCCTCAGACTGGAGATGAGTTTACATGAGAATTGGTGCTCAAAACAAAGTGAGGAGGGAGAGGCAAATCTGAAGATGTGAAAACCACAGACCCACTCAGAAGCATCCAAAAGTGATGTCTGGGATTCTACAGCAGCACCCCAGTATTTTTTGTTGTTGTTCCCTTTCATCATTCATTTATAACTAAAATGCAAAACAAGAGAAAGGGAATAATAGTTATACTACCTAAAGTTGTATAGTATTTTCTATTTTTCCCCACCTTTTATTTTTAAAAATATATTTTTATTTTATTCTTTCAGCAATCCTATGATATAAATAGGGCTGGTATTATTATCCTTTTTTTTGAGATGAGAACAGTGAGGCCCAGAAAGAGGAAATGACCTCCATAAGGTCATGTCGTAAGTCAAAGATAGCCCAAGGAATAATAAATACCCAGTTCTGCTCTTGTTTAATCCAGAACGTCTCCCTTCCTGGCTTTAAGCATCCCTTTCCTCCTTCTCCCCTTGGTGGTTCTCTTTTGAGCATGATCCCTCACCAGCTGTGGATGGAGCTAAATCCACGTTCGGAGTTGTAGAGAACTGTTGTTTAGAGATCCCCCAAGGGGCCCATTTCCATCGGTTACCTGCAAAGCCCCTGTGATGGAAGTCCCTTAGAGGCAGCTGCTGGGCTTCTTCCCACCCGAGACCGCTGTAATTAGCTCTGCTAACAACCATGATCTGTGATTGAACATGGCTTGTCTTAACCATTGTTCACTGAGAGGCATAGATAAGAGCGGCATGTCGGTGAGTGGTGTTCTAAATGGTGTTCCCTGCTTGGTAAACTCCTGCGAGGCACTTGTCAGGGACACTGTTCTCAAACTCTGCTAGCAGCAGGCAGTACCACTGCACACCTTCCAAAGCCCACAAAGGAGGCTTTAACAGATCCCTAGGGAGTGTGCTGCCATGCATAGGAAGAGACTGTTTGTTTCTATTTTGACCTTGCCCAGGATTTGGCTGCCCTCCTTCTAATGGAAAACATAGGTGTGGCCTTGCATGATTAAAACAAAAGGCATTCTTTGTCTTCCTGATCCTTGAAACTCCACAGTTTCAGATCTTCCTTATGAGAACACTTGTAAGTGAAAGTTAGAATGTGCAATACATTCAGCCTGTATTTTTCAGAGCCTGCACTCCTATTAGAAGCAAAACAAAATGTTGCTTATGAACACCTGCTGGTGAGGACTGAGCCAAGAGGCAGTGTGGGCGTTGGATAGGAGGTGTTGCCCTGGCAGTAAATCCAAGTTGCTCAAACCAAAGGAAATGTTTCTAGGGAAGCTATCTGAGCAAGAGGTAAATACTTAGTCATTTGGAACAGGCTAGAAATGACTGCTTCATCTCCAACGAGGGGAGGTCAGATTGGAAAGAACTCACAGAATGGTGGAATAGCGTTTTTCTCGTCAATCCACCTTTGATTCACGATACACATTACTTTGTTAAGAAATTTAAGTGTTTGTAATTAAACCCTTGTTAACAAGGTGTTAAAGGGCTACTATCTGGTGTTATTTCAACAACAGTTTTTACCTTCTGAATCAAAAATAACTTATCAAAAAAGGACCCAAGCCCTTATGTGGTCTTAGTGTGCTGAACAAATGCTGTGCCTTCTCATTACTCCCCAGTGCCACCAAGTTTGATGATTATACTTAACCATTTTCTCAAATCTGTCTCCTTGTTTCAGTCCTCACTGCTGTTGCTGTAGTTGAAGGCTTCATCCTCTCTCGTGTACTCATTGCAGTAGCTTCACCTCCTGAATGGCCTCCCTTGCTCGCTGCCCTCCCACGCCATCTTCCATCTACCTCATCACCACCTCCAATTATCCTTCCAAATCACAAGTCAGTATCAGCCACTCACAGACTCATCATTGCTCTCCATTACCTACAAAAACAAAAACCAAACCTCAGAACTTTGTGTGGCAGTAAAAGTCCTGAATGTAGCCCCCATCTACTGTACCCTCATGCATCCTAAACTCCATCTATTCCAGATAACTTGCCCTTGCATGAAAGCACCATCACTTTGACTGTATCTTTGAGTATACCTTCCCTCCCTCCATCCACCAAATCTTACAAAAATCACCCTTTTTGACTCAGTTCAAATGCCATTTCCTCCAGGGAATTTCCCACCACTTTCTTCTAACCCAAATTAATTAATCACTACTTCCTCCAAGTTTGTATAGCTCTATTTATCTATCTACTTTATTGAGAGATATAATTTGCATATCATACAATTCATGCATTTAAAGTGTACAATTTAATGGTTTTTAGTACAGTCAACAGAGTTGTGCAACTGTCACCACAATCAATTTTAGAATATTTTCATCACTCCAAAAAGAAACCCTATACCCACTAGCAGTCACTCGCCATTTTCCCCATTCTTTCCCATCCCCAGCCCTAGGCAACCATTATCTGTTTTCTCTATGTATAGATTTGCCTATTCAGGACATTTCATATAAGTGGAATCACACAATACATAGGTTTTTTTGTTACCAGCTTCTTTCACTTAGCATAATGTTTTCAAGGTCCATCCATATCATAGCACATATCAGTACTTCATTCCATTTCATTGTTGAATAATAGTTCATTGTAGGGTTATACCACATTTATTTACCCATTTATCAGTTGATGGATATTTGGGTTGTTTCCACTTTTTAGCAATTATGAATAGTGTCTCATATACCACTTTGATTATACTTTTTGATTATCATTTAATATGTGTTGCTTAGTATTATAGGGTTTTTGTTTGTTCGGTTTTGCCTGTGTCTGTTTTATCACTTGATTATAAACTTCTTATGGGCAAAGATCATTATTCTGACTCTGAAATCTCCACATAACAAGTGTTTAATAAATGTTTAACAGATGGATGAATGGGCAGATATCATAGGTCCTTACTATGTTGACTTTGAAGAAACTCAAGGTATTCAGAATAAAAACATTAGAGTAAACCCAGTAATAACCCAAGAGTGCACCAGGAAATTTGCCCAATAAATTATAACTTTCAAAGACTGGTTGTTCTTAAGTAAACCTTAATCTCTGCACTATTTCCTGGAATTTCACACATGGTTACTACAGTTGATTATTTCATGAGGCAGTTCCTTTGCTAATAATAGCTGTGAACTCAGTGGACAGAGGCCTGGAAGACATCAGACTTTTTCTCCTGAATGGAGAGTGTTGTTACTCTTGGCTTGACTGAGGTTATTATTCTAGCCTAGAGTAGTGGTTCTCAACACTGGTGGAGCATCAGAATCCCCCGTGGAGCTTTCTCCAAGTACAAATTATCTAGGACCTACACCCAGATTATGATTCTGTAGGCTGAGTAGGGGTCCAGGTACTCACATGTTCTAAAAACTCTAGACATGTTTCTGATGCATAGCCAGGTTTGAGAATAACTATTTAAAAATTCACCCTGAGGTTACAAAAAAAAAAAAAGAATTAATCTTACAGAGCATGTATGAACACTTTACTCCTGGAGAGTATTTTACTCATCCTGGGATCATGCCCATTAATACTACCTAACATTTATAAGGTACTTTTTATTTGGAAAGAGCTTTGCAGTCATCTTTTATTAGCTAGGCTTGCATGCTGGGTGACCTTGTACAAATCACATAATCCCTTTATGTCTTAAATTTCCTCATATGTAAACTGTAGGCGGTAATACTGACCCACCCTCAAGGAGTATTATGGAGACTAATGGAGAACTGTAAAGTACTCAGCAAACATAAAAATGTTACATGCATGCTTATTAGACAGGTATGAAGTCCTAGTCACAGCCTTTTAAAATGAAACAATTACCAAAATGAAACACTTCAACAGACCTTCCTGCAACCTTCATCGTCATTTGTAAGATCCTTTCCTAACATCAAAGTACTGTACAGCAACTCCCCTTACCACTAAGACTAGTAAGCAGGCATAGTCTGTAGTTACAAAGGAAGACAGGGCCAATGATGGCAGCAAATAAGTAAACAGCCCTGAAATACAGTTTGCTACCTTCTCTTATTTATCGTTTATAATGTAATTATACATTCTTCTCAAAAATATTTTTAGGAAACATTTGTGTATGTTCACATAAATCTTTAAGCCAATGCTACTTACCCACGGTTGATGTTAAGTCTGAAGTTGTTTTCTAGTTTACTGCTGGGTCTTGCATAGCTACATTTAGCCTCCTCTCATCTCCCCCATGTGATTGAAAGAATATGTGGTCAAAATGAGACCTTGAGACCTATTTCAAGTTGGGTGTGGGTGAGAATGGGGAGCTGGGGAAGAATCTCTAACCTGGGAACCAGGGGCAAGTCTTGTAAGGATATTGACCCACAACTAAGGGCTCATTTGCACTGTTTTCAGCTTCTTGGAAAAGGGAGGCAGAAAACAAACATAGTTTTTCTTTTTTTCCATTTTGCTTTGACAGGGTCACATAGTTTAAAGGGCCATGTCCATGTTACAGATTCAAGTTCCTTTACAATTGGTTTCAGTGATTTCTGACTCTAAATGAGAATTAGTGCCCTAAAAACCACCATAGCTGAAGTGAGCCATGAACACTAAGCAAGCAGGATCTTTCTGGGGCCACTTGACCTTGACCTTGTTCTTTCCTCTTTGGGCTCCTGAGGGATTGGATTGTAATCCCAAGGGCAGTTGTTATCTTTGGTTAAACTCAGGACCTGCTAACAATTAAGTTCTATTTAACAAATAGTCTTTGAGTACTAACCTCTGTGGATTAATACTGTGGCACTTGCTGTGGAGGGTGCCAAGAGTTAGTTGCTTGAGATGCTTATGGTTTTGCTATAACTCAATGACCTTGGGTCCTTGAGTCAGGACAAGACCAACAACATCCCCACAGAGACTCTCAGGGTTTGGTTGGCTGACAAGCCAGTTTCCTGAGGTCTCCTAGACTGGCCTTCAGCAGCTGGCAAGTTGAAATGCCATTTAACTTCTCACACATTTTTTTTTACCTACAATACCCATTAGACTTTGATTAGAATTCAGAAGCTCCTGTGAAAAGAGCCTCATTGGTTGGGGAAATTATTTATTATGCATAGTTTTAAAAATAAGGTTAATTTCAACATGTTTCTACCTCAGTAAGTTAGAGGATCTCAGCATTTTTGCTGAACATTTTAGGGGAAGAAAGCCACACAGGCTTCATTTCAATAGTTAGGAGAAATTAATGCTAATACATGCCTACAACAGAATTTGCTTAAGTATCCTGAACACTTTCTTCCATCAATATGGAAAATCCTCAAAAGTGTGCATTGTGGGTTTTTCCTCTGTAAAGAGATACAAATGGTTACAATAAGTTAATATGATTTCCTCTGAGTTTTTCAAAGTCCTGTTTTCCCAATGAGGTGAGTGTCCCTCTGTCTTGCAGATCTAGAAGCAGAGGCATCATGAATCAGTTTCATTACTTTCCTTAGTGAAACAGAGGCCACCTGTGTCCCACCTCATTGCTCTTCTTGAAACCAAAGGGAAAGGACATGGTGTTTTTAAAACAGGGCAGAAATCAGGTACAATTTTCTGTACTAGTACTTGTTTTCCATATCTTTCAAGTGGGAGCCTTCAAATCTTAGATGAAACTCAATCATCCTTACCTGTTAACTTTGCTTTCTCTCTTTCAACTTCCTAAAAAACAAAACAAAAACATGCAAATAAACAAACACGGAGAAACACTTTACCTTTTACTCATGAATCTCCATGACTTGGGTTATAAAGGACAGTCTGGGCAAAGACAAACAAGGCCCTGGAGTGTTGAAAGACAAAGAGAATGTTGTGTATTGGATTTGGGATTTTAAAAATGCCTTGTTTTGGTGATTTCCCCTTTGTCTTCATGCAGAAGATCAACATCTGTGGTAGAGTCTAGAGAAAGACTTTTCTCACTGATTATGGACAGGAATTTTCCAAAAAATTCTTCCACAAAACCAGATCAATGAGAAGCACCCTATTTAACAGATGTTAAAATTTTCAGTTTTAATTTTTATGTCACCTAAGTATACACCCACCTCCTTAGAGCATCTCTTCATTTCTTAATAGGAAGATTTAAATAAGCAATCTGTTTCCTTTCTAAATATTTTTGCGTTAACGATAGTACTTCTCTCACTTGTATTTTAATCCTGGTGATTAAACAGTAAAAATGCTAATTAGTAGCCCATATCTGGAGAGAGAAAGCTATTTCTTGATGGGAAAAGTGTCAAAGGGAGATGGAGACCTCACAGGGTACTGAGATAAATGGGTTAGGTTGCAGTGCTAAGGGGCAGGGACTAGGGACTGAATCGACCAACTCCAGAGAGAGATTCTGGCTTAGTCGAAAGACTAAGCTGAGATCAGAATGTATTACAGATACCCCCAAGACTAATGTTATCAAAATGCAGATATTTGTTGTAATTGTAGGACACAGCAAATAAGGAAAAACACCCTTTGTTTCTCTTTTTAACCTGGAACTGACTTTAGACATGAAATAACCTACATGTTAAAGAATTAATTTTATTTCTCTCCCATGTACTTACTATTTCTGGAACAACATGGAGCGAAGGTAAGGGGCATATTTTTATATTAGATGGGTATCCTGAGTATACTCTCTGGAATCTGCACTCATTGTTCCCATCTGTCTCCATGTGCAAGTCAGGGGTCCTGCTTTCAAATCCCCCATCTGTCAGTTATTAGCTACATGATCATGGGCAAGTCTCAACCTCTAAGTGCATCAGTTTTTTTCATCCGCTAAAGGAGGAATAATAGTATGTATGTCATTAGAATGATGTGAAGGTTAGAAAAGCTGATGTGTGCAAAAATACTACTTGGTATAGCACATGTTAGAATAATGAGTGAATAAGAGAAGTCAGAGATGAGTCCAGCTCCCATTGCCCACAGGCTGAAATCCATATATTTTAGCTGGGCATTCAGCATCCTGGCAAACCTGCTCTTTTCCACTCCCCAGCCCTTTCCCCACAACTCTCCTGCTGTAGTCAGACATTCTCCGATACATCTTGAATTTGCCTACCTTCATGTCTCTGTGTTATTCCTACCAGCCTTAGCCTCCTATTTGTCAAAATTCTACCCATCTCTCAAGGGCCTTGAATCCCACTCTCTCCAAGAATCTTAGGGAATTCTTACCTTCTCCTCCTCTAAACCCTGGTCCTTGCTGTTTAGAATGCTCCTGGAGGCATAATCCATGAACCACTTATTACCCCAGCAGATTGCAAGATCCTGCAAGGCAGAGGCCATGTAGACAGTACCCATCTCTGTGCATCACCACCACACACACCTTGGTGCCTTGCCAAGGGTAGGTGCTGAATAGATGCATGATTGAATGAATGAATGATTTCTCACCCTGCCCCTGTTGTACTCTTGGACAAAACACTTTCCCTGTTTCAGTCTCAGTTGCCTCAGCTGTGAACAGAGGATAACAGCACGGATGTACTCCCCAGGTGTGCTGTGAAGAATAAACCAATGACTGAAAAGCAATTTGAAAATGTAAAATGAAATGCTATATATAAATGTTACATAATCAAAATCATTTCCCTCTGTATTATGTTTTATTTGGCTTTATATCTTCAAATCCTTTGTGGGTTTAGAATTTCACAGATGCAATACCATCCATATTAACACCTAGATTCTCTTGGGTAATAAATGATTTTGTGTATTATAGCTCACAGCTACTTTTCTCTGGCATACTTACACGTGAATCTGTCATAATTTGGGGTATTCATAATAACTAATGATACAATTCATTTCTAAGGGATAATCCATTTTTTTCCACTCTTTGGCTGGCCAGTTATTGTTCCCATACAGCTGCCTCAAGGGAACTAACTCCCATTCAATCTAAAATCCAGACGATGAGCACACTGTTTAGAAGCCTAAATCTTCTAGGAGCTTACAATGAAACCTGGAAAGTGATTTGGGGGTTTCAAGCACCAATTGTTTCCTATAGCCCTCTTTGTCCCAAACTCAGTACCCCTCTCTTGATTTATTGTGCTATATGTGCTACCAAGTGCTCACTGCAACCTGGCTTCCTAGGTCCCAGGAGAGGTGTGGATTAGGCAGATTAGTCCTTTCCACATGAAAGCAAGACAATGCTAGTTTTAACATAACATTTTCTTTCTTAATATATTCAAGAAAGGAGTTGCCTATAGAAAAATTAATTTTCCTGGGATATCTCCAGTTCCTATAAAAGGAGGCTTTTGACTTTTAGTGCATAGCAGGATATTATTCCTAGATTAGTCCCTCAACTTAGAGAAACTCTGAGGAAGGAAAGATGGCAGCAACATCGAGTTGTCATGAGGATCAAGTGAGTCATTACACGTAAAAGTGTTGATATAGCACACAGCACACAGTAAACGCTCAATAAATATTAGGGGTTGTTATCAGTAGAGGGCCTACTATAAGCCTGACCCTGTGCTAGGCTCTCATTTGAGCTTTATAACAAGCCAATGAGAAAAACCTAATCACCTCCACCCCTACCCCATTTGGCTCAGAGAAACTAAGCAACTTGTCCAAGGTCTCAGAGTTAGTAAGGAATAGAGAGAAAATTCAAGCATCCACCTGTAGGGTTTCCAAAGCTCATACTCTTCATACACCAAGAACTCCCTCCTATTTTTATTTTGGGGTCATGTTGGGAGTCTGTGATAGTTAATTTTATGTGTCAACTTGACTGTGCAATGGGGTGCTCAGATTAAACATTATTTCTGGGTGTGTGTGTGAGGGCAATTCTGGATGAGATTATCATTTGAATTGGTGGATTCAGTACAGTAGCTTGCCCTCCCCAATGTGGGTAAGCATTAGCCAATCAACTGAGATATACATAGGTTCTGTTGCTCTGGAGAAACCTGACTGATTCAGAGTCCATTTTCCACTCTGAGCACATGATCCTCCCGTTTTAAATGGCTGTCTAATTTCTCAGGGTCATTCATTTTGTTATGAAGTTTTAAAACTAAGTCATTTTTTTTAATCTCTTCTGGTGGATTCCTGACCAATTTGTTTAGTTTTACATCAGGCCATAATTTTCCCAGATCGTTAGTCTTCCTTCAGGCTTGTCCTCAGTGGCATCAATTTTTAAGAAGTTCAGTGTAATTTTTCTTCTGGGGAATGTATGATGGAATCCCCTCCCCCATTTCTGTTATCACATTTTAACTTAGTTGGACCTATGGTAATATTACTCTCATATGGGACAGCTGCTTTGTCATTCAAATGTAATGATAGCATTGTTTCATGTGTGGTGTCATACTGGCTGCAGACATTGTGGCAGAAAAATCTGTTATGAAAATATCTCCTAGCTGGTAGCGTACAAACCAACATCATATTTTAGTTTCCTAAAAACACCTACATGATATTTTGTAGTCTATACAATTAGCATTTCAAAGTACCTTTGCATTAGTTACCTCTCTCATCTCTGTGAAACTGGTCAGAAGCATCCCTGTAGTTTCACAGATGGGAAAATAAGATATGGGAGGCTAGTGACTTGCCCAGGGTCTCAAAATGAATACATTACAGAGCTGGTATTAGAATCTGCAGCTTCTGACTAGTTTTTGGCTAAGACCTTTAGCTCAACCTCTTCAAATTATGAGCAATTTTCAAAGTAAATATATGTTGAGAGAGGTGGTAAGAAACAAAGACAGGGAAAAATATTGTCCACTTAAGTAATAGTTTCCTCCAGGCTAGGTGTGCTCTACAACTCTTCCTATTTTGATGACTCTTTCCCATTACAGCTTCCAAAATATTTGGTAATCAAAGAATAAGGATGCTGAGGGTCCTTTCCTCTCATTTCCATTTATAGAATGAAAGGACAATAAACCAATGGGATTAAAATAAATGGAATTTGCACACGTAAAGAGGAATTATTCAGACCACACTATTTTCCTATCTCAACATCATTTTCTCCTTTCTGGCGGTCAGTACTACTGTAAGTGCAATGCATTTATAGTGCTTTGTAACCATTGTCACAGTGTCCCCCTTAGGCAGCTAAACACAGTGGGCCAATTCTGCCACTGCTGTTTTATGGCCAAGTAAGTAAGGGTAAACAAAGGTTAAGTGACTGCCAGAAGCACTTATCATGAATTAGAACCCATAGCTCCTACCGGTCACATCCTACTGAAATTTAGAAGGCTCTAAAAAATTGTCTCAGTGTCAGAGAGGAGTAACAGCACATGAAGACAAATCGGCTCACCATCCACAAAAGGACCAGTCCCGCTTCCATGGTCCCACCTGAACCTTCTCATTCCTATTCATTCTGCAAATTTCCTCATCTCTTGGAGTGAAAGAAATTTTCTTGCGTGAAACAGGTTGGAACTAAATGAATGACTTCCGTGTCCAGATTTTCATTGTTTTCTGTTTGTTTCACACAGATAGTGTAAGCGTGGGTTCTTGGACTAGTAACATCTCATTTTCCCTTGAATATGACAATGGCCCAAACTCGAGAGATCTTTAGGGGAACTAACACTGCAAGGAATGTAAGTTTTGTATCCAAGTAATAAGCTCTTGCTGAAAACCAATTACAACAAAAGATGGTATGGAAATATGAATGTAGTTTGAATGTGCTCTCTTTTCCACGTCATCTATTCTACAAGGGAAAATGAGACCTGTTACTTGTCCAAGAACCCACAGATGATCATGTTTGCATGAAACAAAGAAAAAACGTTAGAAATCAGGCCATGAAAGTCACCTGTTTAATTCTAACTTGTTTCATCAAAGGAAATTCTTTTATTTCCTTTTTTCATCATCTAAGTACTACTGTAAGTACAGTCACTAGCCAGTGTTTGGCTCCTATTATTAAGTTGATTTTTAAAATAATCATTAGCATCTGTGAAAAACCTTCACAGGTTATTAATATGACAAGCACTGTTGGCAAACTTTTTCTCTAGTTATATCCTGAAGTGTGGGGGAAAAAAATCCAAGGAAATATATTTCTTTCATGAGAATTTCCTGATAACCCCAATCAAAGATGATGTTTCATGACAGCCTTCAATGGAGAGGCTTGCAGAGGTTCATGAAAGCAAACAGAAAAGCACAATTTTCAAAACAGATCAAAATGGAGTTCTGCTAGAACCAGGATAAGGGAATAGAGTCTTCTCTCTCCTTGGCCTTCTTTCTTCCTGTCTGGTACCTCCAGCCCTCTCCCCACCCCATCCCTACCCCCATCTAGACCTGGGTAGAGACTTGGTGTGTATTCCATTCATGTGGTCTACATCTAATTCCTTGTGGGTGAAGGCCATTCTCCTAGGCCACTCAGCAGCACACTAAGTAACCTCTGGAATTGAATTGGACGGTCTTCCTCACCTGCACCAGTCCTTTGCTTCACTAGAAGAGTTTAATTATGTGCACTTTTTGCATCGTTGGGCAATTTTTCAGGGCCTGCTAAGGACTGTCCAGGCCCTATTCTTTTTGTCCTTCTGACAGCCTGCCTGTGGACCTCTCTCCGTTGAGAAAGGGAGCTGAGGAGATAGAGTGGAAACTCAATCCAGGCCAGAGCTCACCTAAGAGCTGCAGCCATCCCTGCTGGAGGGATCATTTCATTCCTTTTCAGTCACAGGCCCTTTGCCTTCCTTCTCTCCAGTAAGCTCAGCAGAACCTTCTCATGAGAGGTCAGCTATGATGCAGGACCTTGTGAAGGTCAGATGGCCACTGAAATAACACCTACAGCTCCCTCTCATGTGAATAGTTGCCCATACTGAGAGACTAAAACCTTTAGGACTTCTGGGATCTAAATGAGACAATGGTTTGAAGTAGGCTTGGGCTGGAAGCAAGAGGGTGAGTATCAGGGCACCAGGTAGCTTGACCCTTTCCCTGTCATGCATTCCTTCATTCCTACTAATATGGGTTGGGTGTCCACCTATGACAAGTGCAGTTCCAGGCACAAAGAGGCCCCTACCCATTTGCAGCTAGGCCCTAGACTTAAGCCCTAGGGCTTGTTTACATTCTAGGCCTCGTCCTGGAAAGCAAGAACACCCAACCCTCTGCTTCTGATTCTATATTCGCAGCTCCCTGTGTGTGTGTGTGTATGTCTGTGCACCGGGGTAAGGCCTTAAAAATCGGCTGAAGAGACCATCTGTTGACAGGATGAGCAGCGGTGACCCGAAGGGCAGGGTCCATGAGGCCATATTCCATGGCTGTTCAGACGTGAGTGACCCTGAGAGCTCAGGCTCTCGATGGCCGCCTCCCCCACGAGATTTCTGAGCTCACTCTATGTCTTCCTCCCACCCAGGGACTTCTGAAGGGGAAAGGGGCAGAAACGCATGGTGGGACAGATGTGGCTCGCTGTGCGGTTTCCTGTCCACGAAGATGGATGATTCTGGCCCCTCCGGAGTCCTGGCGGATCCAAAAGATAGCAGCAGAAGCCACAGCTGCGGATGCCACCCTGCACTGCAGCGCGTCCAGAGGGAGTGTCTCGAAGGTCCCCCGCTGTCGAGGGCCGAGCCTGTTGGCCCCGGGCTCTGCGCAAGTGCCCGCGACGCCCTGGGTCGGGAAGAGGAGACGGCGCCGGGTAAGGTCTCTGCTGCCAGTGGTGTGGAAGGCAGGGGTGAGGACGGGGACGTGTACTGAACTTCGGGAGGTTACGGAGCTGGAGTTTTGTTTCGAAGATAACCACCAGATCGAGATGAGAACCTTTTCCAGGGAGCCCGGAGCTCCCGGTCCCGGGCCTAGCCTTCCACGGGTGGCTGGGTGAGCCGGGCTGGAACTCACCCTTGTGGGCCCTCAGCTTCCTCCTACGGCTGTGGTTCCTCTGGGAACCTGCAAGTCCCGCGCCTCCTGCGGGCGCCAGGCACCGGCGCTGTGGACCCGGTCTCGGCCCGTGCTGCGGTTGACTTCTTACTCCACAGCGCGCCGACGCGCGGCGGCTCCGGGAGCTCCCGGCCTCTCTCAGCCGGGGGCCTTTGGGCCGCCGCTTCCCTCCGGAGGTGCCCAGGTCGCGTTGCAGAGGGCCCCCCCGCCCCGAGCCCGCCTGCAGCCACCCCACTTCGCGGCCGCCAACTTCCTCGAGGCCGGCGAGTCTCCAGGACCATCCCTCGGCGGCAGGCGATTGGACAGCGACTATGGGGCAGAGCCGTGCGCTGGGCACCGCCCACGGCCGCCCGGGGCCCCGGCGCCACCACAATTGGCCGTCGGCTCCGCCAGTCACGGGTTGATGGACGCCCCGCCCCGCGGGGCCGGCCCGGAGCCGACTCCGCCCCGCCCGCTGCCGGCCCCGCCTCCCTCCCGAGCCTGGGCAGCTCAGCCCGGCGTTCCGCCTCATTCGCTGAGCAGGTCCGTGAATTGTCAGCGCGCTCCGGGCGCCTGCTGAGCCGGGGCGGCCGCCGGGCTTGCCGCGCTCCCCCCGAGGTGCCCACCCGAGCCAATGAGCCTCGGTCCGCTGGGGCGTGAGAAGCTGCCGACTGGGGGCAACTCGGGACTCAGGACCCGCAGCAGGGGCGTCGCTTTGCGATCGGACTCGGCGAGGAGGGTGAGTGGCCGCGCGCAGGGCTAGCGGCTCCTCTCCGCGCTGTTCCGCGGCCGGCGAGCCGGGGGACCAGACGCGTCCCGGCGCTTGTCTGCCTGTTGGTCCGAGCGAGGCCGCTGTGGGGAGGTCAAGGCTGGGCGGGATTTACTCCGTGGCAATATCCCCACTCCCGAACTTATTGTTTTCAAAGCATCCCAACTCGGCCCGGGACGCGGCTCTGCGTACGCACCAACTTGGCGTAATTGACATCATTAGGTGGGCCCGGGGACGCGTCCCCTGCCCCACTGCGGAGGCGACACGGCGCCCTGGGCTGCCTCCGTGCCGGCAGTGTGCGGACGGCAGTTCGTGGATGGCGTGCGGACGGGTTCCTGAAAAATTAACCGGCGGCGAGATAACCCGGCGTCTGTGTCTGAATCCGTAGACTGAGCAAGCGCTCAACGTGTTCTGGGTGGGTCCTCAGCGTCCAGAGAACTGGAGTGACCAGCCGGGTACAGTAGCAGGGGCTTCAGTGCTTTGCAGTTATTAAAAGGAATTGACAATACTGGTGGACGTTAAACTTTGTAAAGTAATTACTTTTATTAGCACTTGAATCTGTGTCCATCCGGAGGTGCTCGGACCTCCACATCCACCCGCAAGGTGTGACCGAAGGACTTCGTTAGGACCAGGCGGGAGCTGTTGTCTGTGCTGGTGCCCGGAGCCCCGGAGAATCCTAGCTGAAACTGAAAGGGACTTGCCAGCCTGGTCAGTTGTTTGTTTGAGCACCTGTGTGTTTAAGTGATGAAGTTGTGACAGGAACTGACAACAAGATTCAAGGTTAAACCTGACACTTCGTTTGTGACTCGGTCTGGGTTAGGTTGTGTTCCCCCCCCTTTAATGGTAAGGGGATAAAATCAACTTGTTTCTCTGAGAGCAATTACATACATGTAGTTTACATTATATGTGGACTAAATAGAATTCAATACGATATTTTCTTTTAATTCTTATTTGTCATGAATGAGAGCTTATTGAGAGTACTAGATAGAGACTTGGATACAGAATTTGGGAATATTTAGATCTTTGAAAATATATCAAAACATCGAGATGTGTAGATGCACATATACACGCATATATACATGTATATGTGTGAGTGTGTGTATCTATGTATTAATATAAAATTGATAGGTGAATGAAATAGAAATCTATGAAGGGGAAACAGCCTTGAACTTCCCCTGGGTCACAGAGATAGACTCTCTGAGCTGTGGGGTGTCTGGTGACTGTATGTGTAAGCATGTCTGCATCTGCCTTGTCTGTCTGGGTCAGTGTATGTCCATGAACTTTACGAGCATTCAGTTCAATACCACTCGGTGCAGATTCCTCGGTCCTGTTTTACAGCTCAACAGCCGCCAGCCGGTCCATCTGTTAAAACATAACATGTACACTTCAGTCAGAGCACTGGGGTAGAGTGTGGGTAGGGGGTAACCCTTAGCAGAGACAACATGCTACAAACAAAGCCTGACTCTCAGAGTTCTATTTTCATTCAGTATTTGGCCTGAACTCACAATTTTGTTAGGGAGAGAGAAGGGAGTGTTTGTCTCTAGAAATGGCAAACTGCATTTTGTGAAATAATTATAGCATGGTTTGGGGAGGGGGAGTTTATAGGAGGAAAAAATCCCTCTAGAAAAGAAATATGGTGCTTGTTACATCACCCTGAAATACTGGTTTACAGCTTTGCAGTAGCATGTATATCAGTAACTGTTTTCTTTTGCTTAAGAGAATGCATTAAAACTGAATTGTTTTGCACCCCCTCAGAAAAACCCACCTTAATAGAAGTAAACAGAGCTTTATTACAGAGGCTAGAATTAAGACTGCCTTCGTAATTCTAATGAAACATGCTTTTAGGAATTTATAACTTGGGCATAAATTCATATTCAGCCTAATCACCAGTTGCAGTGGTTCACAATTTATAGTTTAAAAAATAATAAAAAGGCTTTATCACAAAAATTCTGATGACTAAAAGGGTATGGGAGGAGTATAATAGCTTAATACGTTCCTGCAGCCAAGTGACTGATACTTTAAAAAACTATAAATTCCTTTAATAGCATAATTAGTTTTGGTGACAAAATAAAGGCAGTATTTTTGACAAGCATAGTTGATGTTTTTCCCAATAATTTTATGCTCATAATTACATTTTAATAATGGTGCTCATTATATGTGGGCAGAATAAACTGGAATGGTTTTTAAGAACTCATCTCAAGTATTGTTTTCAATTTTATGGTATATAAACATTTTTGGGAAAATATGCAAATCCCTAATATGTGAGTGCCTTTAAGTTTCTGATGGACTATAAAGACACAACAATTATCCCACCTTGATATGACTCATCCAGCTCAACTAGGTTGTTCCTTGGAAATTCAGTTCTTGGGCTGGACTCCAGTCCCAGGGATTTGATTTAGCCGTCTGGGGTGGAACTTAGGAACCTGCATTTTTAACAAGCACCCCCAAGTGATTCTGATACCAAGGATCTCCTCAGCATATTTTGAGAAACACTGGAGTGATGTTTATGATATAAAAGGACAATTATAGTCTGTGAGTTTATTTAACAAATAATTATTCAGAAATTTCCAGGTGGCATTTACTGGGCTTGTGAAATTTATAGGTAATGCATTAACTCTCTGTCTTCAACAATGGACCCCTTTTGTCCTGTGTTTGGAAGTGTGTTGGAATACTCAGCTATCCCTATTCAAGGTTGTCCCCACTTTTAAGGAAGTCTGTCTGGGGAAGCAAGGTAATTTAAGATGCCCTCCCCAGTCTTAGCCCCTCCACGCCCACTCTGAGTTCATTGGGTTCCTGGGATGCTCTGCGGTGACTCTGCCAGTCCTAATTTACATTGTTGGGCATTTCTTCCTGGAGGATAGAATCCTCATCTTTAAAGGCACCTTTGTCTCTTTGAAAGCCATTCTAGAACCAAAGTGCACACCTCAGCTGGGCTAGTACAGACTTATACGAGGTCAAGGATCTCCTTGGGAAGCTGTGACTGTTCTGCTTGTTGGTCAGGAGAGTGTCCCAGGCCACCCACCCAGAGGTCCAGGAATTCCTGTTTTCTGAAAATCATGTTAGAAGTATTTTGAGCTGTCCAATTAATTGGGTAAATAGAGTTTCTCATTTTTATGGAGAGATGTGTTGAAAATTGTTTGCTACCTCTCCTTTCACTGAAATCACTGTGAATTTTGACTGATTATTGCCAATTAGTTTTTTATTTATCATTTGATACTGACATTTGGATTCTGTTCTCCCATTTCAGACTGGCATAATTCTCCATAAATAAGGTTTGAGAGAGAAAGGATTTATCAGAAATTGCCTTTCCCTCTTTCTACCATCCAAGTACCTAAAAGACCAAACGACTTCTTTCAGAGGTCAGAAGTGCCCAAAATATGTACTTCCCTGATGACAAAAGGATGTGGATAGGCCGGGGCACTGAACTTGGATTGTTCCAGACCACTGGATCATCACTGGTACTTTTATGGAGCAATTTCTGTTTAAAGAAGCACTTGGCAGGCATGTTGATAGGTCACTTATCTTAACAATCCTTTGAGGACAATGATTTTTTTCCACTTTGTTACAGATGAGCAAACAGCAGCCACAAAAGGATAATATTTAGATCCTGTCTTTCATATTCAAAGATGACACCAGTAAATGAGAAGTTGGCCTTGCGTTTTAAATTGTTTTTATTTAGCATCGTGGTGCTGTGATAGGGTTATGCTTAGTCATTCATATCATCTACAGTTTTGGTTTTTTTTAAACCTTTTTCTTCAAATTTTTTTTATATTGAATATAACCTTGTAACAATTTTCTTTAGAAATTTTAACCACTGTATATGCTAACTGATTCAATGACCCTGACCTTAACCAGCCAGCTTGACCCAGAGAGGCAAATAATTTGCTAAAGGTCACAGAGCACAACGGCAGCAAAGCCTGCATGTAGAATTCTTTGGACCTGTATTTTAGCCCTGTGCTAGTTTGTCTATTGTCATGTTAAGCTGCTAATAATGTTTTTACTCTGGCAAAATAGAGTTACTTATATTTCATTTGCCCAGCTTCTGCATGATTGGATGGACTTAGAAAAATTGAAAAGCCTAATAAGGTATACCACAGCTCCTGATCATACAGTGGGACTGATTTGTGCCCAGTTAAAAGACTATAGTAGAATGCTGCTTTTCTTGGAACTAGGCCATAGGTCATTGCAAGCTTCTATGCAACAATTCTAATTTTTTTTTTTTAGCCATGGCATATTTCCGGCATCTAACTTTCATTTGACAAATTCCTTTCAAGTTTTTGACCCTTCTTTCCTTATCCTTATTCCCATGGTGAAATCTACTTGTAAAAAATTCACTTTTTAAGTCAGTCTTCCCTCTTAACGTCTCCTAATGCTTAAATTTCAGCCATTTCTTACTATCTCTCCTCCGAAATGCCTCCTCAAGCTCATACTTTCATTTTAGTTTTTTGGGCCTAGTAATATCCTGTAATATAGAACAGTCATTGAACTATAGAAGTTTTATACTAGCTTCAGCTTTATGGATTTAACAATAGCAGTAGTAAGAAAAAAGAAAAAGGTGAAGGATAATATTGAAGTCATGTTGATATGTGTAAGATATTAGGTATTCTCAGCTTATAGTGTCAGTGGGAAATTTAAAATCCACATGAATGAAGTGACACATGCACTCATCTGTGGCCTCCAGACATGCTCCTGATACAGCTGAAAAATAGAACTGAAGGACAGCATCTTGGGTTACAGAAGGAAAGCAATGTTAAGCTCTGAGAAAAGAACTGGGCAAAAAGTGAAGGGTCATGGTAGGGGTCAGATGGGGAGTGTGGTGGGAAAGAAATACTCCCAGTAAAATGCCAGACAGGGTGGTAAGGAATTTATAGAGGTGCAATGGTTTGGGGTTTCTTGGGGGCATTGATTCTGTTTTATATTGTCTTCACAACCCGCTTGCCCTGCTTGCTTTAAATAATTTATTATAGCAGCAGGCCTTCCCCTGGTTAGTTTCTTTTTTTATAACTTTTTCCTTCTCATCCCTGAGTCTAATCGGAAGCATATATAATAGTGTGGCTGCTCTGGAGTACTTAGGAAAATCCATGATCAATATCACTACATTATAAACCCATGGCTCTTCTATTTTGCAGTGTTTTCTTCCCTATTATATTAACTCAGTATCTATGTTTTAAGTAATATTTTATTAATCTTTGCACAATGAGACTTCTGGGCTTATTCTTCTTGGCTGGAACTATCTTTTGAGTAATCCATCATCAGACCACCATTGATCTAATGATGTATTTATTGCTCACTATTGCAGCACTGGCAAGCAACCCAGTATGGTTCTAAAAATTTGATTAAAAAGAAATCAAGTTTTTGCAAGGTGTAGCCATCCAATTATGTTAGGAGCTGCCAAGTATATTTTATGCTAAAATATACACACATATTTCAAGTGAGAAAAATGTGCTCTTTTTGAAAGCTTTAAAAACTTTTGTTATGAAATAATAGAGCAAGAAGATGCCTCATAATTAGAAAAATTATGAATGCACTCCCCAACCCCAGCCAAAGGTAAGATATAGTATTTTTTGGATTATAACCCTGAACACTAAAATAGGTAGACCTCTCTTTTTAATTGACAATAATAAAAACAGTGGTGATAAGAACTAGTTCCCAGTCCTTAAACAATCTTGCAGGTAATCATTACAAATTAAAAGGAGCTGAAATTAATTAACAACTACTATTAATAACTGAGGACCTATCATGAGTAGTACCTCTTCTCTGCTTAGCTAACTCAAAATTCAGTTCAAGTATTAGCACCGTTGGGAAGCTTTTCCATGCCCCCTTTGGCCTGATGTCTTCTTCAGGCAGAGCCCTTATCTCCTCTATTCTCCCCCTCTAGACTAGGAGTCCCTTGCAGGGACACACTTTTCATCTTGTAGCTTCTCAAGAAAGGTTAGTCAAGAAATAGTTGCCAGATGCAATAGAGGCTACAAAAAATTACAAGTGAAAATTTGCAAGGCCTTAAAGGGATATGTGGCATAGATACATTCACCAAAAATTTGAATGGGAGCAATAACTGAATCCCAGTGATGGACTTTTGGTTTTAGCACCAGTCTCAGCACTTCATAGAGCTATTGTCCATTCCTGCCCCATCCATCTTCAAAGTCTGTCCGTTTCATTCTTGCCTGACCTTCTCCTCTCACTACCTTCCTGTGTGTATTCTTTGAGGATGTCTGCAACTCCCACCCCAGTCTAGGCAATCTCCCCTGGTTTCTCTTTTGTTTCCATACCCTTTGTCATATCTTGGAAAGGCAGCTAACTCGTAGGTCCCACTTTGCGACTTTGGACAGCCTCACTCTGATGTCATTTGAAGTCAAAGATGTCTTGGTTCCTTTTGTCGTCCAGTTTGCAGGTGACTAGCTAGCTTTGGCCGTGGGAGGTTTGAGGAGCAAGATGGTGCTGGGCCTGAAGGCTGCTGAGGTCCAAAGCTCAGCATGATGGAGAAGCTTGATATTTATCTAGGGAAGCTTTTTTTTTTTAAGTAATTCCAGCAGATTTTTATTTTGGAGACTAACTTTTGTAATGGTTTTCATTTATAAATCTCCTTTTCTTCAGGAAGCGCCCTCTGCATAGTCATGTTTATCACATAGTCTGATGTCTTAGGCAAACCCTAGACCTGGGAGTTGGGTTGCTGAGGTTATGTACAGACCGTGCGTCCAGGCGGAGTTTATGGGTCAGCTGAGTGAAGCATAGCTGCCTGAAGTAGGGCCATCAGGTTAGCCTTTTTATGTGAGCTTTCATGGGGCTAAATGATTGCAAGAGATCAACACCCCGATTTTCTGTGTCATCTGGGAGATTGAGCATTCCTTAACATAGGTGCTCTCTTCTCATACCCGCTAAGAAGATATTAGAGAATTGTGTCATTACATCTAAAGGGTATTTAGATGTTGAAAGCCACACAGAAGGTGAGCAACCTGAGATTAGCTCATGGACTCAAACACTGGTTTCTTTTGAATCTTATGGATCAGGAGCACCTGTCCCTATAGATCCCAGGGTTTTTGCTTTCACATTTGGATCTGCTGGTCTGGGAGGACTCGAGGGAGGTCCCAGGTGAGGGTGTAAAGGCAGACATCTGTGGAGCAAATTGGCTCATCTCTTTCCCTGCAACTAATAGACATTCTCCTTGTGGTGTTGTACTTTGACATCTTCTCAAGTCTGCTTTTCAGCGTCCTAAATACCAAATCTTCCTCTTACACTTTGCATACATGTCCCATAAACTGAGGTTCTCAGGCAGAAAGTTTTTATCCCTTAACCTAAGTTTCCCTAATTTCAACTTATCTTCTGAATTCAATCTCCACCATCCAATAATGTTTTCCTTTCTTTGACATTCTCTTTCCCCTCTTCTCAGGAAAGAACTCTACTTTATAAAAGCTCTAGTATCATCAGTGTCACCATTAATTAATCTTTTTTCCTGCCAGAGTAACTGCATTTTTGACCATTCTCAAAGGACTTTCTTAAAGCATTCCAATGTGTTTTTCTGATGGGATATTACATGCTCTGACAGTCTTACACAGTACAGAATTAGTCTCCCAAAACCTCAGTTTTCACCAACCTTACCCATACTTGCCAGTGGCACCCCCTTTACCTACCTAATCACTTTTACCACCTCCTGCTCACTTTTCTGTCACGAAGAAACAAGATCCTAAGGTTCTACTAGCAACAGATGTACTAATAACAACTGAGGAGATAAAGCTTTCTACAAACCCTCAAAGTTATACACAGAATAGGGAGAAGGGCAGGCCCACCCTGATTTCTTTAAAATCAGGATATGTAGACTGAAGGGTCTTCTGTTGATACATTCTTAGTTTGTTGTTCTAACTAGCCATGGCATGTTTCTTTTTTGAGGCTGGGTTAGTGATTGAATTCCACTTTTGCTGCAGATTAGTAATGAAAACATTAAGTGGAATCCTGATAGTGACCCTTTCAAGAGCTAAGGCACCATTTACTATTCTGTTTTAATTATGGTCTCTTAGCACATTTTCACCAGTTATAACGTTCACGCCATTTTCCGAGTAATGTTTCTCAAATACTATATGAAATTATGAAATCTGTGTGCGTTCTATTTTCTGCTCTCCATTATGTGCTAAATTTATAATTCTATAATTTTCTTGTAGGAAAAATGCTTATTAGACGGGAATGGTTAATTTGGTTTCAGGCCATGCTGCTTTGTGCTCATTGTGAACCGTTGGACATTTATGTAATCTTTTGACTTCATTCCCGATCCCCACCATCAGCTCCCCAAGCAATAATCCTACTCCATCTCTTCCCTCCATAGTTAGTTATCATCTATGATTTTTTTGTAAAATGGATATTTTATTTTACTGGTCCCTAATACTTTTACTTCTAAAAAACTCTACCTAGCTGAAAAAAGTAGCCAGTGTCGTTTGATGGTGTTTTAGTCCATTCAGGCTGCTGTAACAAAATACCTTAGACTGGGTAATTTATAAACAACAGAAATCTATTGCTCACAGTTCTGGAGGCTGGGAAGTTGAAGATCAAGGCACCAGCAGATTCAGTGTCTAGTAAGGGCCTTATTCCTCGTAGATAGTGCCTTTTTACTGTGTCCTTACATGGCAGAAGGGGCTAGCTAGCTCTGTGAGATCTCTTTTATAAGGGCACTAATCCCATTCATGAAGGCAGATACTTCATGACCTAATCAGTTCTCAAATATCACATTGGGGATTAGGTTTCAATGTATGAATTTTGGGGAGATGCAAACATTTAGCTCATAGCAGATGGTCAAGCATTTTTCCTTCTTCCTTTTCAGATAAGTCTACCTCCTAACTGGAAATCCCAGGACTGCACCTCTTCTTTGGAATGCTTCTTCCCTTTAATCCTCTTGTCCCAGTGGAATGTGAAGCTGCTTTTGCTTCCTTAACATCTGGCCTATGCCTAGGATCTGTGATAGTTCTATGTGATCTCTATTGAAACTCTTGTAAGTCCTATGGGATCGCTATTGAGATCTTTTAATTGGATAAAGGCTGAGTTGGCAGCCTTATCAAACAAAAGACAAATGAAAAGTGTGCTTCATTTAGATCTTGGGAGAAGAACAGATATCCCAGACAGGTGGGAGGTGAAAGTCAAAGTTTTTAAACAGGTAGAGAAAGCCACAGAGAGATAATTTAGTACTAGCCCCCATGCCAAAATACCATCTTCTTATTGTAACTTCTAGGGTGTTTCCTTGTGAGATTTTCTGGGTGACTATGCCAGTGTTGTAAATTAAAGTGCTATCCTGGGATTCTTGGAGTTCACTGAGCTAGAGTCAGAATCCTTATTCCAGTCTTAGACCTTCTTAGAGGCAAAGAAATGAGTGATGTTTCCAAATGGAGATGTCTATGTGGAGGTAATTTGTATACTTCCTAGGAGATCTTCTGTGTACAAAAAAAAAGACTCCAGCTCAAATTGACATAAACAGCAAGGAAGTGTATTATCTCACGTGAGAAGTAGGGCAAGTGGCAGGAGTGGTTGATTCAATGGCACAATGACATCATCAATGATGCAGGTTCCTTTTATCTCTCTGCCTCTGTTGTCCCCAGGGACGATTCCACCCTAAGACTGGTTCTTTTCTTATTTACAAGATGGCTGCCGCAGTTTAGATGTCACTTGCAGACATGACAATATCTAGAGCACAGAAAATGGATCCCTTCCCCCCATTCCAAGGTCTCCTATCAAAGGATATGAAAACATTGCTAAGAAGAATCCTAGATGACATCTCATCTCATTGATCAGAAGTGAGATCAATGCCCATCTCCCAATCAGTCACTAGCAAGGTATCGACGACATTGCCTGAGGGAGAGAGGAGGTGAACTTGAACAAAATCAGGATTCCGTTAGCAAGAAAGAAGCATATGTGTACATACTGGGAGAGTAGAGTGAGAGATAGATGTTGACAGGCAACTGTAAGTGTCTGCTACATGTTATGACTTGGAAAATAACTGTGACATTCCCCTGATGACTATGTGTTATTGGTAGGTACCACTGAACTGCCACACATTTCTGGACACCAAATGGCAAAGCTTAGGTAGACAGGAGAAAAAGCTGCAATACAGACTAATTGAGGACAGAGAAATGGGCTGAGATCAATACTTATTCTGCACAGAACCACAATAAACCCTAATGAATTTGGATGTACTAATTTATATCTATTTGTACTCAGTAAGTGTGTGATCTTTACTGAATAAAAAGGATTAAAATAATTTGCTTATTTCTCAATAATTCTATATTTCCAGTGTATTATTTTATAGTATAGGCCTATTTGAATGTAAATTTTTTATTAACTTTATATATTGTAGCATTAACAATATGGATAATTACTGATGATTGTAACTGGCCATTATTTGTTGAGTACCTGTTTATAAATTAGAACTTTAGCATCCAAGAAGAGCTAGTAATTTGCTTAGGTCACACAGCAACTAAGTGGCTAAGCTAGGATTGGACTCAGGTTCAACCTGCTCTCCAAGGTTTCCATTTGCCTGGAAGACAGTCCCAAGACTACCATGGCCTTTGGGGCCTTAGGTGATCGGGCCCTGCCGATCTCTCTGACCTCATTGCTTACTCTTACCCTTGCTCAGTTTCCCAACCACACTGGCTTCCTTGTTGTTAGTCTAATAAGCTAGTCTCATTCCCACCCCTGAGACTTTGCATGTGCTGTTCCCTCTACCTGGATCACACATCCTGAGTTCATATGGCGACATCCTCTCCATTCAGGCTTTTGAATGACTCCTCTTCACAGGTACCTCCCAGAACTATCCCCTCTCATCTCTTTAGGAACTCCCAACACATACACCAATATTCTATTTCTGCCCAATTTTTATTTCTTTTATGGCAATTGCCACAATCTTACATGATTTGCTCATTTGTCTACTTGTTTTTGTCTGTCTCTCCCAATAGAATATAAATTCCATGAAGGCAGACACCATAGCTGTATTGTAAAGTGAATGAACCAACAAGTAAGTAAGTTAATGAAGGCATGAATATTTCAAAGTTTTGGCTTCTAATATTAATCAGTCTTTATCTCTTGCACTAGGAATAAAGTAGGATGCCAGTTGTCATTGGAGTGGAATACATCTGTCTCAGATTTTTTCCTATAACATTTGAAAACTAACAAAACCTACTTTTTATTTTGTTTGACAGTAAAAAAGGATATGGATATCAAAGTTCTCTGATACAGTAGTATTACATAAGAGTTTTATGAGAGCTTAGTACAGACGGTCCCCGACAATGATGGTTTGACGTACGATTTTTCAACTTTGTGATGATACTATACAACCATCCTAGTTTTCACTTTCAGTACAGTATTCCATAGATTACATGAGATATTCAATACTTTATTATAATATAGGCTTTGTGTTAGATAATTTTGCTCAACAGTAGGTTAATGTAAGTGTTCTTAGCATGTTTAAGGTGGGCTAGGCTATGCTATGATATTCATTAGGTTAGGCGTGTTAAATGCATTTTGACTTATGATATTTTCAATTTATGATGGGTTTATTGGGACATAACCCCCTTGTAAGTCAAGGAGCATTGGTACAAGAGGCAACTTTGAGTAATACTTGTAACTTTAGGTTTTTTTTTTAATTGATTACAGTTTTAAGGACACCGACACTTTTAATTGACATAAACACTTAAAAAAATGAAGGTACTTTTGTCTATTTCTCCTTCTGATTAAAAAAAGAAAAATAATAAGAAAAAAAATGAAGGTACTTATAAGGCTAAATTGTAAACTGGGAAAATTATAATTGCTTGATCATTTGCAATAGCAAATTCACTTAAACAAAATAAAATTGTTTTCTCTGTATATAGTACACATAATTTTTCGTTTGAACTCATAATAGTAGTCCCCCCCTTATCTGCAGGGGACACATTCCAAGACCCCCAGTGGATGCCTGAAACTGTAGATAGTACCATACCTGACATATATACTATGTTTTTTCCTATACATACATACCCATGATAAAGTTTAATTTATAAATTAGGCACAGTAAGAGATTAACAACAACTAATAATAAAATAGAACAATTATAACAATATACCAGCATCACTAGTCTTGCACCTTGGGGTTATTATTAAGTAAAATAAGGGTTCCTGAACACAAGTACTGTGATACCACAACAGTCAATGTGATAACCAAGAGGGCTCCTAAGTGACTAACAGGCAGGTAATGTAGACAGCATGGATATGCTGGACAAAGGGATGATTCACGTCCTGAGCAGGATGGAGTGGGGCAGCACAAGATTTCATCACACTACTCAGAATGGCTCAAAGTTTAAAACTTATGAATTGTTTATTTCTGGAATTTTCCATTTCATATTTTTGACCACAGTTGGCCAAAGCTGACCACAGGTAACTGAAACTACAGAAACCGAAACCACAGATAAGCAGGGACTACTGTATCTACTAAAGTGATTTATTCTTAGCACTGCTTTCTTAATTATCCTGTGGTAATTATGAAGGTGTAAATTGAAAAGTAGCTTTACATCACGTATTAATTTGGAAAGGATTGACCGAAATGAAGCAGGGTGCTTGCCTCTAAAGTCCGTTTCTCTGGCTTTCAGCTCAGGACCTTCTCCACTGAAGTATATGCTTTTGTGTTTCTTTCTTTCCCTGTCATTCTGTGGGTTGTTGTGTCATTTAACTACATTGTGAGGCATTATTTTCTGAGGCTTGCAAGTGTGACTTTACCATTCAACTAAATAAATCATCCACTAAATAAATCATCATTTAACTTTGACAAAAGCTTCACATTCCCCTTCTCCCTGCTCATCTTCTCTCGACCTTTCCCCAGGTGACCTTGAAAGCTGTGGTTTCTCAGCACATAGTATCAGTCTAAACCTACTTGACATTGTTTTCTGGCTTTCTGGTGTTCCCACTATCGGAAAAACCTGTTAGAGTAGCTTAGTATGAAATATACTTCTGAGCTAAACTCCCATGTCTTATTTCCAAAAACAAATCTAAATTTTATGGTGAGTAAAATACATCTGTATTTGAGAGTAATTTATTTATTTTATTTTTAATTGACATGTAATAATTGTACACATTTATGGGGTACATAGTAATGTTTCAATACATACAATGTGTAGTGTTCAGATGAGTGTAATTAGCATATCTATCATCTCAAACATTTATCATTTCTTTGTGTTGGGAACATTCCTTTTCTAGCTATTTGCAACTATATATTATTTTTAACTATAGTCATCCTGCACTGCTATAAAACACTAGAAGATGTTCCTCCTATCTAGCTGTAATTTTGTATCCTTTAACAAATCTCTCCCTATCCTCCCCTTCCCCCTACTCTTTCCAGCCCCTAGTAACCTTTGTTCAGCTTTTTACTTCTATAAGATCAAATTTTTTTTTTGCTTCCAATGTGAGTGAAAACATGTGGTGTTTAACTTTCTGTTCCTGGCTTATTTTATTTAACATAATATTCTCCAGTTCCATCCATGCTGCTGCGAACGACAGGATTTCATTCTTTTTGTGGCTGAGTAGTATTCCGTTCATAAAGTGTGGTATATATAATGTATATGGATACCACATTTTCTTTATCCATTCATCCATTGATAGACACTTAGTTTGATTCCATATCTTGGCTATTGTGAATAGTGCTGCAATAAACATGGGGGTGCAGATATCTCTTCAATATATTGATTTCCTTTCCTTTGGATAAATGCCCAGAAGTGGGATTGCTGGATCATAGGGTAGTTCTATTTGTAATTTTCTGAGGAACCTCCATACGCTTCTCTATAGTGGCTATATGGTTTATATTCCAACCAAAAGTGTGTAAGATTTCCCTTTTCTCCACATCCTCACCAGGATTTATTATTTTTTGTCTTTTAGATAATAGCCATCCTAACTGGGGTGAGATGATATCTCATGGTGGTTTTGATTTGCATTTCCCTGATGATTACTGATTTTGAGCATTTTTTCATATATTAATATTTGTTGGCCATTTGTATGTCTTCTTTTGAGATACATCTGTTCAGATCATTTGCCCATTTTTTAATCGGTTTGTTTTTTTGCTGTTGAGTTGTTTGAGTTTCTTGTATATTCTATATATTAATCTCCTGTTGCATGAATAGTTTGCAGATATTTTCTCCCATCCTATCAGTTGTCTATTCACTCTGTTGATTGTTTCCTTTGCGTGCAGAAGCTTTTTAGTTTGATGTAATTCCATTTGTTTATTTTTGCTTTAGTTGCCTGTGCTTTTGAGGTCTTATTCATAAAATCTTTTCCCAGACCAATGTCATGAAGCATTTCCCCCGTGTTTTCTTCTAGTAGTTTTATCATTTTGGGTCTTACATTTAGGTCTTTAATCCATTTTGAGTTGATTTTTGTATTGGGGGAGGGGTCTAGTTTCATTCGTCTACATATGGATATCCAGTTTTCCTAGCACAATTTATTGAAGAAATTTTCCTTTCCCCCAGTGAATGTTCTTGGTGCCTTTGTCAAAACTAAGTTGGCTGTAGATATGTGGATTATTTCTGGGTTCTCTATTATGTGCCATTGGTCTATGTGTGAGAGTAATTTTTAATCTAACAGACTGTTTTTATGTTACGCATCAGAAACAAGTCAGAAAAAAATGAAGGGGAAAGAGAGGGAAAAGGATGATTTGATGTTGTTTGCATCGTACTTTCTTCCTGTGTTCCCTGGTAGGGATCCCTTTCTTCTTCACTTTATCCTTACTGTATAACCTGGGTAGATTTGGTGTATAATGGTGAGAGCTTATTAGTATCCAGATGAAAATGAGATCAGTAATTAAAGGGCTGGGTCAGTGTATCATTGTTATTTAAGTTCTACAGGTGCATAGTCTATGTGAGCTCTTGAGAGCCCGCCTTTGCCAGGGTAGTTTTTATACACAGTAGGTTGGCGCTTTTATGGCTCAGCAGAAGCTTTCCTTTTGCTTTTTTTTTTCCTGGCTTTCTAAGCTGTGTGGGTGAAAAACAGCGTGAGGTTATAGAAAATGTATAGCAAAAGCGGTAGCAATGAGAAAGAATCCATAATGGATACACACACGTTGCTGGAATAGTTCTCAAATACTCTGGGGGGGTGGGTGGTGAGACTTCTTTGGCAGAGGCAAAGTGGAACATGTGCTTTTCCATGTGTGAACACTGTGATTTGAAAGGTCCTTTATGATCCACAAAAGCAGCTGTTTCTGAGCTGGTGTAGCCGAAGAGTTTCAGAAATTCACTTAAATAGGTGTATTGCAGACTCATGACATCTGTTTTGGAGATTTGGTTGAGTGTTGAGAATTTGCTTATTCACAAGTGACAGAGAATAGTTATTCTTCATGTGAGTGTTGGATCCTTTATTCATTTCTTTAAGGTGTGTGGATTAAAGCTAACAAGAAAAGACTTAAAATTTTGAACAGTCATTTGCTGTGTTCCATATATACATACATAAATTTACAATGATGGCTCTCTTCTTAATTTTGAAAACTATAAGTAATAATTTTACTTTACCTAGTAAACCGACTTTGCTGAGTTACCGTCAGACACATTTTGTTGTGTTGGAAGGCTTTCTTGCTAGGTATTTGTTATCTTGTGCATTGTTTTTTGGTTTTGCCCATTGTTTTACCTAACAAACTGTGGCTCTGTCTTTTTGTATGTTTCTATCCCATTTCTGAGTATTTGTTTTTGTCTGCTCTTTTTATCATTATTAGTAAGTTATTTTCACTTCTCTAAGGATTTCAAACCTAAATGATACTGGAAGTATTGTTTCCTATCACTTTCAACAAAGGCCATTTGTGGCCAGTTCTTCAAACAAGATAAGTAACTAAGACATGATTCTTTCACTTTTTGCTAGTTAGTTTTCAATTTATTAGATACTGACATAAGGTAGCATTTTCACATGTTGCTTTAAAAAAAAGGTGAAAGCTTTGTTTTTAATGGCTCGTAACCATTATTATGTTTCTAAATGATGGAGTAAAAAAAGATTACCAAAAAGAAGATTAATGTTACTGTAACTTGAACTATAAATCATTCGAAATGTTTCATGGCTATATATTTTGTGCTAAATATAAAAATAATTGTGTTTCCCATGTGTGAGCATCAAAAGCCCCAGTTGGAAAATCACTTGGTATAGCAAGTAGGTCACTATTGATGGTAGAACAGGAGACAGGAAATGTCACAGCTAAGATTAGAGGCCTAAGCGATATGCCTCACCATGGCTTGCTGCATTGGTCGTCCAAAGAAGTAGAAGGACTCAACAGGGTTTAACTAACTTTAGCTCAATTTGAAAGTATTAGCCAGGATAGCCTTTTAATCTGTCATTTCCATTTGTTTCTAGATAATGCATTCCCCCAGTTGGGCAAAATAATTGAGCTGCTTGGGTTTGCACATTGGCAGACTTCTGAATGCCAATTAAAATGGCAGCTTTATATTCTAAAAGTATACATGGGAAGCAGTAGTCAACTGGTACATCTGTGGATTTACCTGGTGTTTGAAATTGTTAACAAGGAATAACCAACCAGTTAAAAATGAATTCTCTTAAAATCTCATTTATCTTCATATTTGAAGGTGTGATAATATAGGGGTGGGGGGGGAGTGCACTTTTAGGGAATTTAGTTACCTTTTCGTTTACTTTTTGGGCAACATGAAGAAGATTTATTATTTATATGTAGGAATTTTCACCACAGAAGGTACCTAAATTTTACAGATACATTCTATTGCATATTGCTAACTTTTAAGCAAAAGGCTAGGAAAAAAAGCAGTACTCTCCTGCCTCTGCCCTGGTGAGAGATAATACCTCACTTTTTGGGCCCAGACCAAGATGGAGCCTTGGATTCTGAGCATAGCCATCCCCTCGTGCTAGATTAAGCAGTTGAACACATGCCCAGAGAGCCTGAGCTTATTTGGATGAGTAGCTAGAGGCATGCCGTGATGACTGAATTTGGATCTGTCATTAGAGCCTTGTTCATTCACTTCTAGAACTGAGTCCTTCACAGAAGCGCCTTGACTATGGACTCAGTGTACTCTGGGCGGATGGTTTCATTACTGAAATCTCAGAGGCCTTCCTAGGCTCACATTTTCAAAGGTCATTAATGCAGACATTAATGCAGAGTAAAACACTCTACTTTGAACTAGGATTATTTCATGCAGGTTATAACTTTTAAGAGAGGAGGTGAGTGGTATGAAGTCTCAGTGGAAGAAAGTATTTTTAAAAATTTATTATTTTTTTAGTGGAGTAAAATACAGATAACAAAATTTACCATCCTAACCATTTTTAAGTGTATAGTTCAGTGGTATTAAATACATTCGTAATGTTGTACAACCATTACTACCATCCATCTCTGTAACTCTTTTCACCTTGTGAAACTGAAACTCTGTATCCATTAAATAGTAATTCCCCCTTTCCACCTAGCCTCAAGCCCCTGGCAACTACCATTCTCCTTTCTGTCTCTGTGATTTTGACTACTGTACTTCAGGTGAGTGGAATCATACAGTGTTTGTCTTTTATGGCTGACTTATTTTACTTAGCATAATGTCCTCAAGGTTCTTCCTTGTTGCATATTGCAGAATCTCCTTCCTTTTTAAGGCTGAATAATATTCCTTAATGGAAAAAGTATTTGGATAGTGTTTTTAGTCTTTATTCCTTCTCCAGGTTAAACACAGAAACTAGATTTTCATACCTGATCCAGGCATGTTGGCAAAAGGGTTGGGAACAGAGCTCTCACAGACATCCCTCCAGAATGAAGATTCTGGCAGTGCTTGGCAATAAGAGGTCTGTTAGCTTCTGATTGGAGACAGCACCAGAGATGTAACAGTTGATGTGACAATTGGGCCTCATCGTGCCATTGTGTACCTGGTTCTTGGCCATCATGAAGTGAGCTGGCTGTGAACTATAGAGTTACTTCATTTTCTGGGCCTCTTTCAGGGAATGTGTGTTGACAGAGGTTGATGGCAACATCCTGGAAAATATCTAGGAATGCGTGAAGTATACTTTTGCTTTGAAATGAAAGTTTAGATTTTGGTTCCCCTTTCTAGTTTCATAAATGTATGAATAACTGATAAATATTTAAATCTTTATGTGCCTTGTGGAACCCCTTACCACCTTATGAAATTGGTGACCTAATTTTAGCTACTGCCGTGAGATTTCTCTTTGAAGTCCATGTAAATGACCCAATGGCCACGTCTCCCACTCTGCTTTGACCCAGTCAGAACCTGGAGCCCTGGTCCAGGCTCTGTCTCTGACTGGAGGTGGATGTAGAAAGTCACCAGGAGTCACCACATTCCTTTCTGGGCCTTATGTTCCTCTTCTGAGAAAGGAACAGAAATCTGGATCATTTCTGTGGACTTGTTCTGATGCTAACACTATATGATACTATTCATCTGTCAAGCCTGTATGTTTATTTTTCCTTTGTGTATGTAGAAAGATATAAAATTGGTATCTAGTTGGTAACTTTTGTTGTAAAGGCAATACTCACCAGGTTACTAGTTGGCTGCTTAAGTTGCAATTTTGGCTATTTCTTTTACCCGTGTTATGTGGAAGAGGTAAATGTGTCTGATCACAAATTCTAAGCAAAAGTAACCAGTAGGTTTTAGACTTTAATGCAAAAAGAAGCAAGATTTGGGGGCGGGAGGCAAAGTACTGGTTGATTGGGGTTGGTAGGATGTGGAGAGTCTAGTTTCATTGGCAAATAAAGAGGGGGGATCCTGTATGCAAACATGTAACAGTAACTCAGTCAGGATTCACATGGTTAACCCTGTCCCTTCATGTAGGATAGATATACAACACCAGTGCTTATAAACCTGCGTGTAAAGAAGCAGCACAAATTAAAATGTCATTTGTCAGAGCCATCTTTACGCTTTCTAAAAAGCCTAATGGAAAGGATATTATAACTTCAAATGAGATACAAATAACCCTTTATTATCTTTAGTCTCCCTGATAGTAGATAATACTGGTGGAATCTCTAAAATACAGAAAACAACCTAGATTGGATTACTTTTCTTGTTTTTTTTTTGTTGTTGTCGTTAACAAAACTTTTTTCCAAAGAAAGAAATACTGAATGACATCTATATTCTGTACACCTCCCTTACCTCAAACACAGATAGATTATCATCAACTTAATTTCTTAAGGGTACATTATCCTTAGCTTTTGGGAAGGACTCTCTGGTTATGAGAATAGTTAATCCCTGAAAGGAATTGGAGGCTTTGGAATCTCAGAGAGCTCTTTTAGAATAGGAAAGAAGCTAGTTTTCATGGGGAAAATTTGACTGGACAGATTCTTTTGGTCCTGTCTTCCTTTATTTTAAAACCTATGTATGTTGTTGTAAGTTAGTACCTTAAGAGATTTTGCTTATGGGTACCCAGGTTCTGCTACTATAGAAATAATGTCTCCTAAATGTTTATGACTGTCCTTTCAGACTCTTTAAATAGGCTTCAGTCACTGGACAGGTTGTCTGGCCAGCTGCCTGGCATGTGTCTGGGTCACCAATGCCTGCAGTAGTCCACACTGGATTTCCTGAGCTCCTGCCCCCCGGGGTGGCATGTGTAGAAAACCATGTTCAAAGCAAATAATCCAGGTGATAAAGACTCTAAATTTAGAAAACTTTTACTTTCCACATAATAGAATATAGTTTGTTTCTTCTTCCCACACAAAATAGAGCTGTCCAGAAGAACAACTATGAAAATACATGACCCCATCACATCCCTCCCACTTGCAGCTGTTAAGGCTTCCAAATGCAATTTCCATGTACTGAATAATTTTGCTTTGAGACAGAGACTTATGACGTTACCCAGTCCTCCTCCCAACCCTGAGTGGATTTACCCAAACTCTCTTCTAAGTGACCCCAGGAGAAAACTCACCCCAGTAGCTTCCTTTGATTCCTCACTTGGTGGGCTTTTGGATGGAGGGTTTCTCTGGAGCCATTAGGAAGGAAACATGAGTTTGGGGATTATCCAGGAATTCTTTGAGCAGTCAAACAAAAAAAGCCAGTGTCCTTCTAGCATAATGTCCATTAATTTTTCATTTTTAAGTTGGAAATGGCACTAGGGATTACTTACATCAGGGTTTCTAGAATAGAGTTTGCAAGATAAATCATTGGCAGTATGGGAAGAAAAAATGCTAGAACTTCAATTCACTTTTTACATTCAAAAATAAGAAAAATTAAGTTTTACTATTATATAATATATGAATTGACATTTGCACCCTCCCTTGTTCCTTTAGGTCAGAAGGCAATGTGTTAAGATATATGAGGTGTTCTGAGGGAGGAGTGGGTTTCCCTCAAAATGCGGAGCTTGACAGTGGATCCCTCACTTATCTGCAGCACATTGCTCTGTATTTATATATGTCCAGTTACATTAATTTGCAGAATATTAATTAGTTTTAATTATACTAGCTATCAACAAAAAGCATGCCAAGTAGCTTAAAAGGACTTCTGACAAAAATAGAAATAAAAACAAAAACAAAATATGATTGAAGATATCACTGTTTGTGCAAGCAAGCACAATGAACAGTATGAAAATGGAGGGGTTGACACTTTATTCTAAAAAAAGCTCTTTGTTAGTCAAGTTATATGTTAAAAACAGTAACAATCCAATTAGATCTTGTAAGTTAGCCCTCAAATCTCAAAATTATCAAGATACTAATTGAAATACAGATTTACATCTACTGATATTAAGAATAAACATATTGGAATGAAGTGTATACTTGGCCTTGAGAAATTTCCTAATGATAATATGAAGGAACCATGTTTAGAAGAACATGGAGAATAACTTCTATAGTTTTTCATCAGTATTTAAATTCACCTAATAATCTTTATAAAATCTTACTAAACTAAATATGTGTTTTGGAACCCATTTTGAAGTTTTTTATTTGTACGCAAAAGTTTAAAAGCCACATATCTTTAGGAAACATTTGTTCTTCCTAATAGAAGACAAGATATGATAATATGTTGAAAACAATATGTAAAAATGAATTTCTTTGTCAGAACATGCTGTTAAAAGGAATTATAAAAAATGTTGCCGAAATCTTGAAGAAACAAGTACTGTATTAGAACAAATCATGGAGGCAAAGGGCTTGTTTTATATTTGGAAGATGTTAAATCTAACCTATCGTGCCTGTTAGTTTCTGTTTCACTGATGAATTATATTAATAGCTTCTTTTTGAGGAGCCAATACTGGAGGAGATTTGCTCACAATCTTTATGGAAATGTTTTAGGGAAAAAAAACTGAGTAGTTTCCTCTAAAGTAGCAGCTGTTTTTTAGAAAAAGATTCCAGGGTAAAGTTACAAGAGATACATTCATTCACTGTATCATTCATAAGCAAGCTAGTGCAGCCAAGATGTTGCCACCAGACGTGCACAAAATGCTGCAGGATGTTACTAATGTAGTTAATTTTATAAAAACAAACCTTTAATGTACTGTGTGGTAGAAGCCATACAATGCTATGTATTAAGTTGAGGAGGAACCATGAAAATCTTTTGCACCTCACAGAGATTTGCTAGTTATCTTGTTGAAAAATACTTAATTAAAGTTGTCAAACTTGGAGATGTCATATTCATTTTTATTTTTATAAAAAGGAAAGTGTTCTGTATTCTGTTAACCATTTCTGTAATAATAAGCAATTTCAGTAATATGCTACCTAGCTGTCATTTTTTTTAAAAAAACTAAACATAATGAATTTATCCAAGATAAAGGTGTCATTTTAAGAATAAATAAGAAAATAACTGAACTATTTTAGAGAGAACATTGTGAAAAACAGTGTTTGGAAATGTTTACATTGTGTGTGATTTTATTGCATAAAACTATGACAGCCATTAAAACCCAGCTATATAAAATAAACTGAACTTAGAACTAGCCTTCCAAATTAACATATCACAAATCATTAAAGCTAGATTTTCAAACATAATGAAGCACATTGAGTCGCATTGTTCTGGATAAAAATAATGATTATTTAGTAAGACAAAAAGGATTTGTATTATTAGATATATTTAAAGGAAATAAATACCTTAAAGTATTGTTTATTGTATATTTACTTCATGCTTTTGTAATTTTGATGTTTTATGATGTACCTAATATAGTACATGTATGCATATGTAGTACATGAACATGACATGCTTATGCTTAAAATATTTTTAGTGTTGGGATTCATGATCTAATAGTTTTGGAGATTACTGCCCAAGGCTAAATGGGACAGGAAACAGTCACATACCCCTTTGATATAATAAAAGATATGCACCCTCTTCTCAGAAAAATGACACACACACTCTGCCAAATAAAGTTTTGCCCAGAATTTCAGGACAATCACTTGTCCATTGACGGCTGTCATCAGGGACTCCAGTTAAAGCCCCGGGATGAGGACTCGAATGCCTTAAGAGTTGTGTGACTTACCCAGGGTCACACGGTGACATAATCTGATCTTTCAATCAAGACTTTGTGAGCATGCATGTCATTCCAGGCTTTGGTCTGGTTACTGAGGATGTAAACATGAGGAGGGAACTCTTTCTGGACTCCCAGGGAGTTTATAAGTCCACTGTGGACTGCAGTATTCAACAAATAATCACAATATGATTTGTGTTTAGGAGGAACTTTTTTTACTTGACCGGCATCAACTGATACCAACTGTGTGAGGGCATCGTGCCGCACTCCATGGGAAACGCAGAGATGGCTAAGGCAACCCCTGTAGACAATTGGGTCCCAATTACTTGCTTCAGTGTCCAGTGCTTTTTTTACTGTGCCTTTTATATTGCTGAGTGTTGTGGTGCTCCTCACTGGGGTTTTGCAGCTGTTTCCTTCACACACTAAGTAATAATGTACAAGTAAAGGAATGTGACGCAGCAGGGCATACTCCTTCCTACGTCTGAGCAACCCAAAGTTCTCTCTTTGGGTTTATATGCATTAACATGTACTCCTTTGCCTGTGGGATAAAGAACTGAACTCTTAGATAAATTGGCAAATGGAAGAAAACAGGGAGTAATAAAAGAGGTATGGAATTTTATAAGCTTCATGATCTCTTTCCCCACAGGCCTGAATCTATATAATGAGGTCATAGAACAAATTCTTGCCAAGTCTGAATTTATTCCTATGAAAAAAGAAACAATGGGAATAAGTAAATTAAAATTTATTTTTCTGCCTTGGTCATTAATTGGTAGTATTCCTGAAGGTGAACTCCATATCACCTTCAGGAGTGTATGGAGTTTTTCCTACAAATATTGGACTCTGTGTAAGGGCTAAAAATAGAGCGGCACAGGGAAATGGGCAAGCATTATTGATCTGTGTCAGGGCCATTTCCACTTTAATGTTTGCTAAAGGCACAGCCCAGTTTTGCAACCTACTTCTTGAGAGCAGATCATTAATTGCTCTACATAGATGATGATAGCAAGGTGAATTGTCAGGTAAATTTTGGTTTACATTAGGAAATAGGACTAGAAGTGATCTCCTTTGGAATTAGTAAAAGGGGCTCACCCATGGTGTTCCTGTGGAACAAAGGAAAGAGCTACATTGTTGAGTGCCTAGAGCTGCCTTGCCCATGGATGTGCTCCCACCCCCTGTGTGCAGCCTCCAGTTGTGTTTGCCCTCACTGGCTGCCCTCAGCCTGCCCCAGCCACCCCCCTGCCCTGGGAGAAGGGCTTAAACCAAACAAGGTACCTCCCAGGACCCTCTGCCCTTCATTCTTCTAGTGAATGAGTACTGGTTCCCCGTTGGTATTTACCATGTTTGTGTGCAAATGTGTGTACATTACACTTGTACACACCTATGTACAAATGTAATGTTTCTGTGGGATCCTCTTTTGACAGTTAATTCTCCATTTGTTTTTCTGTAAATTTTTATAACTTTTTCTCTGCACTCCTCTGCTGCTAGAGTTGTTTATGCCCCTAATACCCCCAAACACTTATTTTTCTGTACCCACTCACCAACTTTCTACCCCTAGGCTTTAAAAAAAAAAAACAAAAAACTGTCAGTTCAATTCAGCGAGCAGTTTTGTGAGTGCTGGGCACCTGCTAGGTTCTGGGGCTAAAGAGATAAGTAAAACAGAATCTCTGTCCCCCAGTTGCTCGGTCCAGTGGGACTTGTGGTTGTTGCTTTGCTGTCTTCTTGCTACTCTGGTTATCGATTGCTCCCTCCAGGCAGTTTCCTGCCTGCGTACTCTATTGTAGTAACAGCTAAGCATTGGGCCAGTAGAAATTAATTCCGCCTTAACTCTTCAGTAATGTCTTCTTTGTGAAAGGAACTGGGCTTGTAGAAAGGGACTCACACACCCTTCTCAAAAATGGTTTGAGAAGGGGTTGGATTCTGTGTATGTTAGAAATGTCAAAGGGACACTAATGGACCCGGCCACCTTCTGAATGCTGTGTAATGATGTTGTTTCACCTGAAGACAAAGTTGTCCAGGCTCTGGCTTGTTGACAGTTTTTCCTCCGATGTGGTGATCTTAGTGCCAGTGCAGCACTGGAATGCTAAAATAACTGACCATTTTTAAATCAATACAGAAAACAAACAAACCCTGACTAACCGTAGTAGCTATTTATTCCAGTTTGGGGCTGGTGAAATTGCTTTCCATCTCTGTACCCATCCTTCTTTATAGATCTTTTGTATGTATTAGTTTCTCTGCCCATCCAAATGTAACAGACATTTTTTTTTCAGTGAAAGAGCCACCAAGAATAGTGACAGGCTGATACATCTTTCACAGTCACAAAACTATGTTGATTGTACATAAGCCAGACTTAAAACAGGTGTTGGGGAAGGAACTTGAAAACTAACAAACATTTAAAATGTAACCCACATCTCTATTGCTCAGTCTTCTGATAATCACCAGATGAATGGTATCAGGGCTGAGATACTGTGAGATCTTTCCCCTTCAAGGCCTTGCTGTTTGGGTGGAATTCTTAACTGGTTTCATCACTTGTGACAGGGTTAATGTCTTCCTGGTAGCTGGCTGTCATTGGTTGCCCAGCTTCATTCTTTAAATCCTTTTGCTCCATGTCATTCTTCACTAAGTCTACTCAATTCATCCTTGGTCTTACCCTGTTTCTCATTCCATATCCTCTGGAATGTGTCACTATGTGTAGTGTCCATTCTGTAGTGTTCTAAGTGGCATGCATCCAAATGATTACAGCTGTCTTCCGTGAGTCTTATATAAAGTAATGCATGCTTGCCTTTTCAAAGTGTAGTTATGCTGTGATTTCACTGGCACTACCAAATCCAAATTATTCTTCATCCTCCTGTGTGTTATTTCACTGCCCAGCACTCATGGACTCATTTGCTGGGACCAAATTCACCATGACTTACTTGCATCCTATGGGCACCCTGATCACTGGCTACTATGTGGAGAATAGATTGTATGGGGACAAAAGTGGAAGCAAGGCAACCAGTGAAGACGTTACTGCAGTAATTCAGGCAAGATCTGATGGTGGCTTAGGTAAGGTGAGGGCAGTAGGGTTGGAGAGAAGTATATGATTTCAAGGTGGCAGAAAGACAGGAATTGATAGTGCATTGGATATGTGGGGCAAAGAACGGAAAGGAAACAAATATGACTCCTGAGTTTTTGGCTTGAGCAACGAGGTGCACAGTAGTACCATGGGGGAGAAGCAGGTTTTGTAGGTTGAATCAAGAATTATGTATTGGCCATGTTGAGTTGTAGCATTTTATAGACATCAGTAAAGTTCAGCTTTAGATCAGAATTTAGATCAGAAGCCTTAGACTAGTATATCTGAACAAAAGAAGAAGAATCTTTCTGACCCATTACTGTAAGATGGCAAGAGTAAGACTGAATTACCAAATTCCTACCTTCCTTGTTAGACAGCACTAAAAAGCCTGTCCTACTGGTAAAACTTTTATAAAGGGCAAACTCTGGAATCACGAATCATCACCTCATTTGCTCAAAGGTGACTACAGATTCCTTTTGTTCTTCCCTGTTAGTGATGGAGAGCTGGGTGGGGTGTCAGGTGATCTTTGCTAGCTTTAAGGAGTCTGTGGAGCAAAGCTTGTTTCAGCAGCATCTATTTCTCCTTGGCCCCACCTGTTACTCCTTCCAGTGGGTGACTTGGTGCTATCTGGTTTATCTGGAGGTGTGAGGGATCATCGAGGGACCCTTGGCTCTGTTGCCATCTAACTCACTAATCAAGTCATTTAGCCACTCCAGGCCCATTGAACTCTCCAGTGTAAATCTGATCTGTCATGTTACTTTGGGCCTTAAAATTCTGTTTCTTCTAGCATCAAGAGGCAGAGTATGAACACAGGCATTTAAAAAAAAGAAAAAAAAGGTCTAGGAAACATGTTTCCAAAAGAGTCTTATTGAGGCTACAGAGAGAGGGTGGTTGATGAGGGAGATATGCTTAAGGGGAGGGGAATACAGACAGCAAAACTAAGGTTGGTTAAATGGTGTTAAGGATCTCTTTCAATTCACTGGTGAGACTTTGACTTACGATCATTAATATTAAAATATATGCAAAAGCCCTTTGAAAACTATAAAGTTTAGAATGACTCTAAAGTACTATTATTGTTTTGCTTTGGTTCCATAATATGGCTTTGATGTGGTAGCTCATTTCTACGCAGTGTGGTGCATTAGTAATGAGTAAGTGCCCTGGGGATGAGGACAGTACCTTATTTGTTGTACCTTCAGCACTAACAATCTTACAATAATAGGTGTTCAGTATGTTTGTTGAACATACCAGTTATGTTGTGTATTTGATTTGTGGAGAAGTCAACCATTTGGAAGCAAATAGCATGTTTTGAAAATACATCTCTCTTCGAGGGGGAGTTTTGCCCCCCTGAAGGCAGGTGCCAGAGTACCAGGGACCAAGTCAGCTGGGAGACACCACTGCAAGGTGCCTGGATGGGCTGATGAAATTGTAACAGAGGTAAGGTAAATTTACATCTAGGAAAAGAATAGTGAGGGTCAAATCTGAAAGTCAGGGAGAGAGTAGCCTGGGAGAACAAGAATGAAGTCTGGAGGTTGGGGGCATAGGATGCAGAGGAAGCCAGCCACGTCCCCAAGGGGTGGGCTGCCCAGGAAGTTGTGCTGGGCTGGCTGGCTCTAATAGATGCATTGAAAGCTAGTCTGGGCATAATTGCCATACAAATGGGCATTGTATAAGGAAAAAAAAGTCTGCCTTCTGGAAAAAGGAAGAAAATGGACACATTTTCTGCATCATCTACGTTAGATAAAAACTTCTTATGCAGGCTGGCAATTTTTTCTATTTGTCCTGACTGAGGCCTATAGCTCACAGACCTGCCAGTACTATAGGATCAATATAAAAATTCCTGTTGTTTTGCTGACTTAGGTATTTACTGAGGGATTGTTTGGGAGGCAGACCTGAAAAGCAATTATGTGTAAAGTACAATATGCTGGTTCTCCTTGAGAGGTGTTGCTGAGAGGGAACTTTCTGGGAGCCTCTCTGAATTTTTGGCGTGCATACTTTCCTCCTGATGTCTTGTGGCATGTGGTAATATTTCTTCCAGTTCTTAGTCACAGTTTTTTACTTCAGTCCATCACTTTGGGGCCTCTTTAGGTAACATCCACAAATATTTTGGAGTTTTTTCTTTTAACCACAAATCTTTATAGCTTCTCAGTTTGTTGTGGCATGGTCTGGGGGTTGACAGGCAGGAGTGGTTTGTTTACAAGATGGCTTTCCTCGGGTTGATAGCCACGGAAACATCTGTGAGCTGTCCTTCTCCTGGCACAGATTCTCAAACCACTCCAGGGTGAGGCACCCTCCTCTCACCCCGTTCTTGACCTTCCCCCGCCCCACCTCCCTGCCTGTTCTCCCCAGCGTGAGAAAGTACATCTGTGGCCATCTCTACCTGATGGCTTCTGTGAGTGGCCTCGGCCGTGGAATGCAGAATGTTTGCATGGTGTTTGCTGAGAGCCCAGTCCAGGAACAAGCATGTTGGTGAGAGGCCAAATGCCCATCTAGTGGAACTTCTCTGGTTGCACTCTTGATCCAAGTCCAAGCACATTCTCCAAGTTGAAGAAAGCCAAGGAGTGGTTTGAAGAGCGACCAGGAACTCTGTGCTTTATTCTTAGTTACTAGAGCAGAATTCCAGTCTACCGTAAGTCAGCACTTTCTGTTTTCTGATCAGCAGACGGGACTGGTTGATTCCCGGTGGCACAGCTCACTGGCTGCCACATGGGCCACTTTGTACTTCGACAATCTCCCCTTCCCCTTGTCCGTGGAGTTTTCTGGCTGACTTTGTGACTTACACAAAATAAAAGAAAAAAATCCACCAAGACCCAGGATTTCCCATGTTACGAGAAATATTATTTCCTGCCATTGAAGAGATTGTTTTATGATTCCAGCCAGGAGAATTTTTAGAAGTAGGGTAATATTCTTTTCTTCCTCTTAATACTTCCTCAGTTGTTCTTAGACTGCCTATAGCCGCCAATGGGCTTCTGTAATAAGGGTGCTTTGATATTTTCTTTCTAGTGATAAGCAGTCAGCAGATTTATTATGATCATTTTCCAAAACAACCGGCTATGTTTCTTTATTATATTGATATTATAGCACAAGTGGTTAATTCCCCAAGAGTGGTAGCAGGCAAGCCTAGGTTGACCAGATGTACCAAATGGACAATGAGAATTATTTTTCATTTCATGTAATTCCTCAAGGGGGGGAGGGGTGGGAGAGATTTGAAAAAAGGATAATCTTATCAAAAAATGAAGTATCTAGTCATTTGAATAAACTGGAATTGAGAAAAATAAGCTGAATAGGTTATTCTATTGTTTCTATTAGAAACAGGATCAGAATCTACAGGACAGACTGCCCTGAGGGCCCTGGCCCTGCCACTTAGGGGTACCAGTGATGGTGAGAGATGGCAAATCTATTAATTAGGGAGAAGGATCTCCCTAGTTAGGGGGTCCAGCCTCCCTCAGGGAGCATCTACCACCCCTTCTGACGTGGGTCCTCACCATACTCACTTCCCTTCCTTCCTTGTCAGGTGAAAGGCTCACCATGGTTTTTCTTGTCTTCTCATTCTGTTGCCCTTTCTGTGTTGCTTCTGCTTCACCAGTCCAAACCCTAATCCTCGCCTCCACCAGGAAGTCTTCTCGGACTGCCTGGCTTTCCCACACATCCACATCGTGTCTGTTACCTTTCTCTTTGCCTTAACTTGTTGCTGTACTCTATCACTAGCTGCCCAAGGATTGGACAATAACATACCCAGTAACCACTTATGAAATTAAACTGTTTAATAGTTGTTAAGTTTAACTTCTAGTGCCTATTGGCCCTTTTCCACCTCATCCCAAATTTCAGGTCAGCCCCCGGAAGTCCTATCAGTATTCTTTTGTCCTTAATGTGATGATGATCATTATCATATGCATAAGTAGTTCAAAATAAACAGTTACAGAAGGCCAGAGATTGAAAAGTAAATTTTTCTCTTTCTCCTGCCCTCACTTTTCTTTCCCCAAATATAATCAATGTTAACCATTTTTTTGTATCCTTCTAGAAGTTTGTATGCATATGCAAACATAAATGAGACCCTATTATATATGCTTTTCTGCACCATGATTTTTTAATAATTTAAATAATTTATCCTAGAGGTCTTTCTATCTCTTCACACTTATTTTTTTTTTCTTCCTGGCTCTGTTGTGTCCCGTTGTATAAATACTCATTTATTCAATTAAGCACTTCCCTGTTGATGAACATTTAGATGATTTCTGGGTTTTTTGTTAGCAATGATAACACTGCAGTGAAGATTCTCCTGCACTCACTATCAGTGCCTTTTGCTAATACCACTGCCCGAGAGGATTAAAGATCCTGGTTCTGTACCCCCTGCAGAAGAGCGAGTGCTCCAACCCCTCTTAAAGCCCACCGCCAGGGTGCCCTCTTCTCTCTTTCCTTTTTTTTTTCTCTCACACTCACCTCTTCATAACCCTAGGCTTGCCCACAAGCAACACGCTTAAACCAAGGTCCCTGATTAAATGCCTTAATGGACAGCAAGGTGGGTGACGTCAATATGTCAAGCTGCAGCAAGTGTGAGTGAATCACCAGCCCATTTGCATGAGGATCCCTTGCCCGCTATCCAACCAAGATTTTTTCTATCAAAGCTGCTTAGTGATTTCCTAACTGCCAAATCCACTGACTGGTCTGTTTGCCATGCATCCTGACCATGCTGCAACATTCAGAGCTATTTATTATCCCTTCCCCACTGCCTCTCTTTCCTCTGTAACTTTAGGGTGCTTTGGGACTCATGGGGAAACGAAGAGGCCCGGGGCCTAAAGACATTAAAATTCTAAATACTTTTAAAAATACCCATAGCGCTTTCAGGCTCCAGGATGTCAGCTGATGATAACTGACTTAAACAAATCTGCACTCAAAAGTATGCAAAGCGGTCCCTAAGTCTGGAATGTCTGGAGTCTCACATCTTATTCCTCCTTCAAAGACCCAGCTTAAATTCCAACTTCCCAGATTGTTCCAGTTTCCTCCCCCTCTTGCTGCCTTGTATTTATGCCTCTGCTTATGATATATCACACGCTGGCCTTCTATTGGAGGTATCTGAGTAGCTCTAGGAGACTGCTGAAGGCTGGCTTTCAGTTTCTCATTCCGTCTGCCCTTAGCATTTATTTCCGTATAGTGGATTCTCGGTGAATGTCTGGCCAATCTGTTTATTGGGAGAAGGATAAGGGAAAATAAAGCCTAGTTTCAAGTCACAGCCATTCAAAATGGAGACAGTATATTATGGCCATGGCATCCAATGGAAAATTAAATAAAAACCTTTGAATGTCCAGAACATGGATATTTTTCTACCAAAAATAATTCTGAACAAATAATCTGTGAGAATAGAAGTCCCTTTTCTCTGTGTTATGTCCAGTTAGAATAATAAAGATTAATTTGTTTCATCATAGAAAACACAAACACAGGGCAGACTTGAATTCCTAGTCTGAAATAATTTCTTGACTTCAGTGATTGTGAAAGCAGTGGCACCCAGGCAGTTAGAACTCTAGGCAAAGCAAGATAGGAACATGTGCAGCAACCTGCAAAATAAGCAGCCCCTTAATGTCGGAATGTCAGAAGCTCTCATGAAGAACAGGCTTAAAAACAGCCAGTTCCATGCTGGTGCATTGGCTCAATTGATTTATGTATTAGTGCTTTATTTAAACTGTGTGTCCAAGAGTAACGGGGTGTCTGGCTTCATAGTGTGACCAGACTTAGCTTGGGAGACCTCCAGATCTTGATGTAGGTTAATCAGTCCATCAGTTGTTTTGAAGTATGCCTTTCTTACATTGAACATTTTATCCTGAGATTTTGTTTTTAAGTTGAGTTTATTGACGTAGTACTTACATACCATAAAATTCACGCTTTTTTAGTGTACAGTACTATGCATTGTGACAGAGGCATACAGTGGTGTAACTACTACAATAATCAAGATATGGAACAGTGCCATTACCCCTCAAAATTCTCTCATCTCCTTTTATAGTCAACTCTTCCTCCATCCCTAGCCTCTGGCCACTACTGACCTGTTTTCTGACCCCATAGTTTTGCCTTTTCCAGGATGTCATATATAAATGGAATCATATGTAGCCTTTTGAGTCTGGCTTCTTTCACGTAGCATAATGTATTGGAGATCTGTCCATATTGTTGTATCAGTAGTTAGTTGCTTTTTATTGCTGAGTAGTATTCTGTTGTGTGGATGTACAGTTTATCCGTTCACCAGCTGAAGGACATTTGAGTTGTTTCCAGATATTGCTCATTATGAATAAAGCTACTATAAACATTCACATACCATCTTTGTGTGAATGTATGTTTTCATTTCTCTTACCTAAATATCTAGGCATGATATTACTGGGTAGAATGACAGGTGTATGTTCAACTCTTACAAGAAGCTGCCAAATCATTTTCCAAAGTAGCTGAACTATTTTGCATTCCCATAATATATACAAGAATTTGAAGGTCTAGGATTAAGGTTAAATCTACACCATTTTAGATCATTTCAGTATGATTACATGTTTCAAGTAGATTGAAAATCACTTAAAGGTGTCGACTGGGTTGTTCTGCCTTGAGAGGAGCAGAATAGAGATGTAGACCCCATTCAAGGGGTTAAGTTTTTTATTTATATACAGAACATTGTTTTTTCCTGCCTGAAAATGATTAAAGTGAGTGTTTGGCTGCTTGGCAAGACTCTGCCCTGATATTGAGGGGAGATTAAAGCAGCTTTACAGATAAGCTCAGAAAATGTACTGAGCCCACATAGTGATTTCCCAGGCCCTCCTGGCAGTCACCAATGTTGGGATGTTGGTGGCATCTGATGATGTTGCCTATTGGGGACCTGAAGATGGACACATCTTTTAGAGGGTGATACTTGTAAGTTTTATTCAGATTCTTAATTGCCCAATAACTGATTTCTTTTAGCTTCTCTCCTGAATGTTTTCAGATTCTGACCACTAGAGATACTTTGCTTGTAAGGGTTCTTATCATCTAGATTTTGTATGGTTTTAATAGGGGTTATGGAGTTACCCTCTGCACCTGGCCTTGGAACTTTGGCCCTGACTCAGGATGGATGTATCTCTGTGCTGTCTGGCTATTGCAGCAGTTAGCATCTTTTATACTAAACAGAGAAATCAGTGCAAAGACTATTTGGGTTGGAGGCCTTGTCTTCCTGTGGCCTATTGTGGGTCATGGTGGTCTGGTCTAGAACCAGGTGGATGTCAAAAACCAGAAGAAAAGAAAATGAGCGACTTGCAGACTTCTGATGTCCCTTTGTAACCTTCAGAGTTCTATGGTAACCATATCAGCACCCTGACCTGCAACGCCAGCCAGTAACTCCAGGAACTGGTAACACGTAGTACTTAAATAGGAATTAGCTGGATGGTCCTTACTAAGGAAAACATTCAGCCACGGGCACAAAAGTCAATGGAGTTTTTGTATTTTACTCACAATTCCACTTTAACAAAATAAAAAGGAGATGAGAAAGCAAATGGAAAATGATTATTTTCTGATTGATTTTGCTTCAGCGGAATGTCCATTCAGACACCTGCCTATCAGTCACAGTGCTACAAATTCCCCTTGCCTAACCTGGTCTCCTTGGAGGTACTTTGGAAGGGGCTTGCAGCATCATTAGGGAGGTGCTTGTGTTTCAGGCTGATCTGACATTCTTCTTATGAATGATAGTTTGGGCAGGGTGGTAAAGACCAATAAATATCATATCCTGTGGTATCGAGAGGAAGAAGTTTGTTTTGTTTGCAGCTACAGACTTGACTGCAGGTGGACTTTTTGGAGTGGAGCTATCAGAATGTGAGAGCAAAGAGAAGCTGGGGAAGAACAATCACAGGTTTTGATTGTACCGAACGCTCTGGGGCAACTGTTCACTTGGCATTAACTAAGCCCACAAGATGCCTTTCCTTTTTATCGTCCAGTAAATTGTTTCCCCAGAACTGCTAGTGTTTGCAGCCCAGGTGAATCATCCAACTTTGTATATTCCACGTGGCCTGAAGAAGATCCAATTGGCAGACCCTATAGATCAATTCGGAAAGGCAGCAAGTAAATGGAAATACCTTTGAGGACTCTTACTTACTAGGCATATATGGACAGTTCACAAAATGAGACATTTTATTAGGCCAAGGAATACATTTGCCAAGGAAAAGAATACAGTGATAATGGATGTAGGGAGCAGAAAACAGAGTAATGAAGAAGCTGTCATGCCACTAGATTTCATTCTTAATAAAGGCAGGTTGGTATTATTGCAGAGGACACCGAGGATCAGAACAGGATATAATAGGAAGCTGTTCATAGTTATAATTGATATACCTTAAGTATTGTAATTAACATGTATGTATTGGTACTATCCTTAAAACATTCCTTTTCTCTACGTGTGTTACAATTTGTGGTTTGCTAGATCACAGGAGTGCTGAACACTCAACAAATCTCATTCCCTAGCCAAGGGAAGGCATGGAGATGAATCTGTGCCCCAGCTAGTGAAGTTATGGTCCATTTTTGCGCTTAGATTTACAGTGCACAGACACTCATACACTGACAAGATCCCCGGCATCTGGGGGAGATGGAGGGGAAACAATTTTTTTTTGGTAAATTTTCTTTTTTAAAAAAACTTCCTTTGCTTTCTGACAAAGAGGTCAGTGTAGAAATTTCCAAATTATCTTACTGCTTCAGCCTCTAAATCTGCATTTGAAATTGTTCCCTTTTAGTCCTATTATTATAGACTTTTTTCTTCAGTGAAGTGTGTTGGTGATGTCAGCATGAGGTATTTACATTTAAGAGTCTTCTCTTTCATCCCTGAGAGAATATTTTTGAAGAAACTTTTTTCTTTTTCCCTTTTTAACTTTTTGTGAAAATTATACGTGCATAGGTTAAGAAATAAAATTGCACAAAAATGCTTGTAATGAAAAGTCAAGGTCCTCTTCCAGAACATTCTCTCTGGCAATAGATGCTCAGGTGGTTGCTTGCTTGATGTAGTAGTAATAATAATAATAATAAGCTTACACTGTTGCCTTTTTGCTATTTGTTCATTCCCCTTCTCCCTTCCTAAATTGATAGTTATTATTTTATTTTTTCTACTGATAATATTTGTACTTTAAAATAATAGTTTAAAACCTCAATTTCTTGTCCCATCAATTTATGTAGTATATCTTGACTCTCCCATCTGTTAGATGAAAATATTAATAATCCTTGTGGAAACAGAGCATGAGTTCTCTTTAAAATTCTCTTAGGTTTTCTGAATTGTCTGTTTGGGAGTCAGGTGTTAGATTTAATTACTTGGCTTTTCTCTTTGATGCTTCTGTTTTGTTTTTAAATATGAGTGGTGAACTTTGGTTATCCATCTATATTTAGGAACAAGGGGCTGAGTTTTATTTTTCTTAATAGATGGTGTGGGTTTCCCCTGCTGTTATGTATGTAGATCTGATTTCCTGTTATTGCTGCCCATGAGTAGGAAGTCTGCATGGAACCTTGATGCTGTGGGGGCTGGTCGGGGGGAGCTTGTCTCCTGGTCGTTTCACTTTAAGAGCAACAGTGAGAATGGGCTGGATTTTAGTCAGGAGTTTATTGGTGAGGGGGGTGCTTAACTCAAGAGTAGACATGAAATCTGGCCTTCCTAGTTCTTTCCAGTTTTTTTTTTTAACTTTTCATTTTGAACTAATTTTAGACTGAGAGACAAGTTACAAAAATAACACAGAGTTTCTGTATATCCCTTTCCCAGCCTCCCATAATGATAATGTCTTACCTAGAGTATAATTTCCAGGCAGTTTTTCAATTTATTTATAGATAAAGGGTCCTCTGATATTTTGCCCACAAGGAAAACCGTGGGTTTCTAGCACAGGGCCTGGACCTAAACAGGGGGTGAGGGAGGAGAGTGAGGTGCACGCACAGGCCCAGTGTACCCTAGGCAGACTTAACTTCACCTCTCTTTTCCACCTGACTCGAAGTCCCAGTCTCTGCTGCAGCTGTGCCTGGGGTTTTACTGGCATATTGCCAGGCAGCTCACCTCTACCCTCCCACTTTCCCAAAGTTTTCTCCTGCACATTCTAGGTTCTTATGATCTCACTCTGTACCAGTCAGCGTTCTCCATAGAGGGGAAGAGAAGGAGGAAGGAGACAGAGAGAGACAAAGAGACATTTGTTTGAAGGAATTGGCTCACCAATTGTGGGGGCTGGGAAGTCCAAAATCCATAGGGTAGGCAGATAGATATGGCCGAAATTCAGGTAAGAGTTGATGTTGCAGTCTTGAGTCCCAAATCCTTGGCACAGGCCAGAAGACTGGAAACTCAGGTGGGATTTCTATGTTACAGTCTTTTTTATTTGGTCAGAACACAACATGAGATCTAGCATCTTAACAAATTGTTATGTATACCATATCTTATTGTTGACTGTAGGTACAATGTTGTACAGCAGATGTCTAGAGCATATTCACCTTGTTTGACTGAAACTTTTTGCCCATTGACTAGTAACTCCCCATTTTGTATGTTACAGTCTTGAGACAGAATTCCTTCTTCTTCAGGAAACCTCAGTTTTTGCTCTTAGGACCTTCAACTGATTGGATGAGGCCCGCCCAACATTGTGAAGGGTAATCTGATTGACTTAAAGTCAGCTAATTATAAATATTAATCACATCCACAAATACCTTCACAGGATCATCTAGACTAGTGTTTGACCAAACAGTTGGCACCATAGCCTAGCCTAGTTGACACATAAAACTAACCATCCTGACCTCCAGAAATTTGTTGAATTCTTTCTTCTTTCCCTGATGTTCCTCTCTCATTTGCTTCACTTTTATGTCTTTCCCCTTTTAGTGTCATTTTTTTAGAGTCCAGGGAGACAAATGTTTGTACTAATTTCACCATCTTCTGCTAGAAGCCAAAGTTCATTTGTTAAAGAGAACCCAGTTGTTCATGCAGTTGCCTCTCCTGAACATTGGCAAGCCAACAGAGACCAGCAGTCATTTTGATATTTAAAAAGAAAAAAAAGCATTGCATGATTCAGCTCAAATTTATTTGCTTTACTCTAAACAGGTTCACCAGTGTTGATTCTTATGTATCAATTGCATTGTACTTATTTAAAATTTTTTACATATTTGTTTTATTTACTCTGACCTATCTAAATGAAACTGTTTATTTTCCTATTTGTGTGTAAGTCCATCTAATTTGAAATATTTTTTTAAATCTTCATAATATGAGCTTAATTTTTAAAATAATAAACAAAGATCTTTGAAGGGTTTATTCATATTACCTAGAGCAATGCTTTGTCCAAATTAGACACACACAAAAACGCTTAGGTTTTGGAAAAATTCTTTAGCTTTCTATGATAATGGCATAATTTAATATAATACTTTAGAGATTTTTGAATGCTTTAATTTCTGATATTTCATTCACTGCTCATATTTGATGTTACTTGTGAGGTAGGGAGGTGGCAGGCATTTTTAGTCTCATAGGTAAGACACTTGGGCTCTGTCTGAAACATTTAATAATTTGCCTGAGGTCATATTCCTTACAGTGTCAAGCCTGCTACAGACTCCAGGTCTTCTGACTCCTAATTATGTGCTCTTTATTTTGCATATGTTACACTATGCTGTATATATCCTTGGGGATCATTTTACAATGAGCATATTCCTATAAACCTAGTATGGTTAGATATGCTTGCAGTAGACACGCACATAGGGCATGCTCTGCTAATGATTTAAACTATCTCTTTCTTTTGTAAGAAGGTAAGTTTCCTTGGATTGTCAACCCACCCCACTGTGTTTCTTGCTGGTTCTATACCTTGGGACTAAATTGAGTCATGTATGAAAAGTGCTCCCAACATCAGGTTCTCACCTAGCAAAAATGTGTTTAAGAATCAAAAACCGTAGTTCACTAATAGCACACAGAGCTGTTACCCTCTCCCTCCCAGACATCCTAAGAAGCATCTTTTCAAAAATCAGGTTGTGGTTTAATTAAATGGCTAGATGAAAAGTAACAATGCCTTTGTTTGTTTGTTTTAAAAGCATCATTTCAAGCAATATAGGTACAGTCTCATTGTCACAAAAATATATGTATATATTTTCTTTTTCTTTTTTATAGAAATACCATGTGCCTTAATTTAGTATGAAATGCATATTACAGAAGCCAAGAGTAGTCCCCAAAAGCAAGGGCCCCTTATCCAGGGCCATTCACCATTGTTCTGAATTAACTTTCTCCCACCAACATCTGGGGGTGAATAGGGGAACAGTTTCCTTGCCAAACACCCTCCACTTTTGGCTTCTCAATTTTTGTGTATTCCTCTTTTTTCCAGGGCTGCCTCTGAGGTGTCCCTCCCAGCCCCTCAGCCCCCGCCTTTCCACTGGAGTCATGCACACCCTGTCAGCTTAAGTGCCTAACTAATCTCTGCTGCAAATTATGTATCATTCAGACCAGTTTCAGGCCAGGCCTCATATTATTCCACTTAGTTTGCCAGAGGTTTAAAGGATTAAACAATACTCCAAGCATTTCCTGTTATTACTCCTCTTCTTTCAGTGCATTGGAGCATCCTCTGGGTCTGGGGTTCATAACCTTGAGTCTGTGGCTTGGCTTTTGGGGGACCTGTGAATCCCTAGAAATGAAAGGCAGAATTATGTCAGCATCAGTGCATTTTTGTGGGGAGCAATTATGTAGTTTTCCTCAGATCCTAAAAGGGACCCCATGACTCAAGAATGTCTAAGAAGCACGGCTGGCTGTCAGGGGCCCCGCCCTGGGAGCCTACACTCTCCCCTGCTCCTTCTGTTTTCACTTGAGGCCTGGGCTGGGCCCTGCGATGACCTGGCAGGCCCTGGAGCAGCAGCCTGTTTCCCTGCTGGTCCCTGTGGACCTTGCCCTACCCTGCGGGGCTGTGCCTCCTGCACTTTCTCTGTGTGCTGCCCCCTGGCTGGGCCTACCCTGCCTGGCTCTCCTTACTCCTTTCCACATCCCTGTCCCCACAAAAGGGGTTCCTGTCCTATTTATTTCCCACTTACCTTTACTCTGGTTTGCTTTATCCTAGAGTTTCTTTTCTGAATATAGAGTATCACCAGAGTTTTCCTCAGCCCCGTGCCCCCTCATCAGTCCACCTGACCCATCCCAGAGCCACTGCCCCCCTTCAGGGTGGCACATTGCCTTCTCAGGGAGTGGCGTAACTCAAAAGGCCAGTAGCATCCTCATGCCCTGAGAAATCCTGACTTTGTCTTCCCTCCCAACCCCCTAAAATTGCAGGATCCCACATTAGCATCATATAATACCCCCAGCCCCATCCTGTCTAGTTAGCTGCACATCACAGCAGGTTTTACCTTGCTACAACCTGGCTTAATAACTTCTCTCTCTCTTAGTCATATGATAGTGGTCTCAGCATTTTCCAGTTAATTTTTCGATGTTGGAATTGGAAAAAAATAGCCAATACTAATTCAATATGAAAAAGCTTGAGGAAGCTGGAGATACGAGAAAAGATGAGAAAAAGATAAAGGAATGTAGGCTTCTAGTGCTTTCTTTCGGTTTGTGCTTTGGTTTAGCCTCTCCTGAGAGAATCCTTTGCGTCCTATGCTCCTTCGGATTTGCCTCCCATGAAGCGTCATGGACACGGGACGGGGCACAGTTGGAAAGTTAGCTGAGGGATCTGGTCCTCAGCCCCGTGCGCCTCAGTGGACTGACCCAGCATTGTAAATCATAACAAGCTAGCAGCGAGGGTGGATTTGGGGCCCCGAGTAAACTGCTGTTCCAGTCCAAAGTTAGTGTCCCACGAGGTCTGCATTCTGAGCCTGCTGACATTTCCGATAGCCTTTGCTGATATCCAAGTGAGAGAGTTCAGGCCCTGCCATATTTAGATCCCTGCCCTGACTCAGAATCCTGAGCTGCTCCAGTGCTGTTCTGATACACGATCCTATCCTGAGGAAGTGACCGGCCTGTGGCCTCACAGACTCACAGGAAAGCCTGGTCCTGGACAGAGGGCTGGTTCCTGTCCCCAGATAGGGATGGAGGCACCATTGCCCTGCAGGATCACTGACCCGCCTCTTTCTTCCCACCCGAAGCCGACTTCTCAGAGGGATCATCTGTCCCCTCATTAACTGGAAAATAAGCAGCATTCTTGTGAAGCCAAAGCCAACTTGGCTGTGGGGCCTCTGGGGGCTGCTGGAGCAGTGTACGTGCAACCCAACTATGTGTTCCTCCACATGGTTCCTAATCTAGCAGTTCTCCTGCAGACTCTATATTGCCTCCATGCGCCACTGCTCGTACATTTTCAGAAACAAATACGGCATAAAATGTTGGGACCTGGCTGTGCACCTATGTCAGGCTTGGTTGTAAGGTCCCCAGTATGCTCAGCCAGCTGAGCCATTTTGCCTTTCATCAGAGGAATCACCCTAATGTGGACCTTGTGGGAGACAGACAAAACAGGTTTTGGTTGTCACCCAGCCATATTAGCAGTGTGACAAAGACCATTCAGAACAAGGCATATGTACCACACTCCACCCCATCTCTGAGTGCCTTTTATGTGCTAAGCACCATGCTTTATCCTTCATATCTGATTTAACTAATACCCAGAGCATTTCTGTGAAGGTGTATTTATCCCATGTCACAGATGAGAGAATCTAGGGTAGAGAGCTGACATGCCCCAGGTATCACAGCCAGCCCTTAGTAGACCGAGGTTGGAACCCAGGTCTTCTGACATGGGAGCCCTTGCTTGTCCTACTACACCTTGCTATTGTGGCAGTCTAGTCGATCCCAGAATTGCACATTAGAATTATCTGGGGGACTCTGAAAATAAGTCAGAACCTTTCAGCAGGTGGGGTCCAGGCCGCCCAGGGAAAAGCTGCAAAGCAGGTGAACTTCCTCTCCAGCATCAAAGGGACAGCCTGCCTCCCAGTCAGTCATCCTGGGGCCCAGTGTGGGTCCAAGCAGAACCATCACCTGTCCTGCAGTTCCTTCCCCATCCCTGCCCTCAAGATGGAGCCATTCACTGCTGCCCACCCAGTTTAGGGCTTAGCGATGGTGTAGGGAAGATGGGAGCAGGGAGAGACGAGTGGCTGTGCTCTGGGAAGAGGCCAGGGAGTGTCACCACGGATGTCGCAGGAGGCAAGCAGACAGGCAAGAGAAGCTGGGGAGGCAGAAGAGAGAGAACTGCTCTAGCACAGTGATGAATGAATTAGACTTGCAAGAAGTAAAGATGCAAATGTTTGGACAGTAAAACCAAGTTTCATGATCTTTGGGTTGTCTTCCTAACACATTGAAACTGGGTATTGAAAAGTCTGGGGTCACCTGAAACTTAGGCACAATCTATCAAGTTAACTTAAAAAGAAAGGAAGATGTTAACAAAAGTAAAAAGTGCAGTTTAGAAACAGCCTTAGATATATCCCAAAAAAACTTTGGGAATATTCCAATATGGGGATTCTAAATACCATAGTAGTCCAGTAATGTATTCTCCTTATAAAATTAAAAAGAGCATTCCTGGCAGCCTGTGAAGAAGTAAATTTCACTCCAAACATAATATCTGATATTGTCCACACTTCATTACTCTGTTCCTGTTGGCTTAGGTATCTGATGTGTTATTTTCTTTTGTTGTTGTTTAAAGAAAAGAGGTTGGACAATTCTCAATTTGCTGGTATGGTGGGAGGGAAATTTTGTGCATGCACAAGCATAAATCTGCAAACTAAACATGTATATAACACCTTCAGTTTGAAGAGAACACTGGTTTAGTATTTCCCAAGGCCTTGCAGAGTACATTAACATCCTGCGTCCGTTTCTCTAATGTATTTAAAGAAAGTAAGGCTCAAGGAAGTTTTCTCCACATACAGTCCTTAGATGTGGAGTGGGAACGAATTCTTAAACATCTCATCTTGCTAAGTTATGCTTTGGCATGACTTCCTCCTTCAAAACCTCAGAGGCTTGCAGTCCAAGAAGCAGGCCAAAGGCTCAGGATGCTTGTGTGCTGGAATAGTTGATGCCTGACTGGATAAAGGTTTGGTCAGTATTTTGCACAGCCTTGCTTGAGTAAAAGGGGAAGTAGTGTTTCCCTCTTAGGAGAGGTTCCATTCTTCTGAGAAGCTTTTCTTCCTCACTGGCCAGTGACTATCCAGAGACGCCCTGGAAGCAGTCCTTGTTCATTGCTGGAGTCCGTATGCAACCCCTCAGAAGCACATGCAATGTAAGAAGGCACGTGGCGGGTGGTGGATTTTCCTGCAAATTCAGCAGAGTGCTGCACACTAACGATCAGCTGAAAGAAGGCTGAAGTCGTGTGTCAGTGTTCACCAGGCTGATTCTTTGTGCAGCAGAAAGCTTGACTGGTGGCTTCAGGCAGGAAGTTACACACAACTACAACCACTCGCTCTTCACTTTCTGTTGGGTGCCGTGGATAGCATATTTCAAATCCACAGATAGTCTAAACACAATTATAGCCTCTTTTTCAACCACTTACCTCACCAAAACTTTCAGCAAAGGCACTAACAATTAGAAAAACTGAAAATACTAAATTTAACCTCTCCTCCATACCCTTAATCCGTGAGATTGGGCAGAAGATGGTTCTGGATGTTCCCCAGATGAAACCAAGTCTGCAAATGGGTGGCCTACAGGCCCACCCAGCCATAAATGTTGTGTTTTATTAATATTTGGCCTGAACTGGGTTTTTAAGAATATTTGAATGAGTTGTCAACATATAAAACTCAGGAGATTCTTTATAAAATCTATGTTTCTGGCTTCTCTGAAAATTCTGAAGATTCAGTCACCCTGAGCCCACACTCTCAAGTGGTAATGATGTGGTGAGACTGCGGGCCCCCCGCCTGGCTGCCCCGGTTCCCCCCCAGCCCACTCGTCACTGTTGTTACCTACTAGTCCCTGTAGGCATTTGAGTTTCGGACCCCCAACGAGGAAAGGAGCCCAGAAGAGGAAAGATTTTGCTTTCCGTATAGATATCTGTGGTGACAAGTCCCTGTCAATGTGAAATTTGATCTGCTGATGAACAAGATTATCATGCACAAGAGTCCTGGAATCCGAGACAGGTGAAATGAGCTCGATTTAGTATACAGGATTTCACTTTCATTTCTAATAAGGAATAAAGACTATTTCAAAGTTAGAAAAGTATAAGGAAAAACACACTTAAATGGAAGGCGAGTAACCTGAGTTTCTGATGCAACTCACCTTTCCCCACGCTGATACCTGGTTTCTTTACCTGCGTGATGGAAAGTGTGAGTAACCATCACCTGGCGTCTCAGTCAGCAGTCATTCATTTAACAGAATTTATACAGAATGGTTGACATCGAGGGTTTAGTCTTCTGAACGTGGATCTGCACTTAGGACTTCACTTTCCTCACCTGTAAAATAAAGATTGTAATAATAAACACCTCAGTGTCTGGCATACTCTGAATACTCAGTTATTGTGAGCTTTTATTATTTATTAAATACCAACTGTTTGCCAAGCTTTGTGCTCAGCCTCGAAAATACAAAAACACAAAAACATGTGGACTGTGTCCTAAAGAGCTTCAGTCTAGTTGAGGAGGAAAATTCTGGGCTAGCAAGTGGAGTTAGTAATTAAAAGAAAAGCTCTTCAGAATGACTGTGCTGTTGAAACGTAAACAGGGCTGATAAGGCCACGGCCTGTTACAACGTCATATTAAATTAAGGAAAGTTTCACGTATAACACTGACCTTTAGAAATACACATGTATAGACATATCTAAATATGATGGAGGTAACCAAAGATTTCAATAATGAGATTTTTATTAGAAGAGTTCCATATGAGGTTTCTAAATCAGAGGTTCTTGATATCTGGGGGTCGTCCCTTTGATTGTTCAACGAGAACCCTCTTTCCAGAAAAATGTATGCACACAGTAGTTTGCATAATTCCAGGGATTTGGGAGCCCCAGAAACCAGTCCATGGGGCCTGTTCACAGGCCTGGTCACGCAGGATGTGGAAGCAGTGGTTCCAGAAGAGGAGGTCAGTTAGTTACAAAAGAGAGAGAGCCCCACGTAGTGACAGGGCAGTTCTGTGTGAGGACAAGGGGCTGAGTTGCACAGAGGTGAAGTGGGCAGTGAGGGGAATATTTAGTGAAGAAAACCTTTTTTTTTCCCCCCAGATAAAGCAGACATTCCTATAACAACTAATGTAAACCAGACTTCATGTATCTGTCATGTGTTTAATTGTGCCACTCTGACACGTTAAGTTCTCGAATTATCTTCTCTCCTATGGTCCTTTCACCTTTTTCCTAAATCTCTGTCATCTGGGTGTGAACAGCAACCTCAATGTGCATTGAAGCCGGACAGACCACTGCTTTTTCGTAGGGCTGATTTGGCTATCGCTCTTTGCTCCATAATCCAGTCTTTTTCTAAGTGTCAAATCTGCGGTTCCCACTGTGCATAGAACTGATTCCACATGGGACCTGATTATCAGCTGGTGACCCGCATGGGTCTGGTCACTCTGGGCAGCCTCTGTCCTTGACCCTCTCTGACCTTTAGGTCAGATGCAGCACTGCATCACATTCTCTTCACAACAGGTCCAGCTGCAAAAGTATTGGGAAATAAGGTGGATTTTACTGAGGGTTTGGGGGGGCAAAATGAAAAGAAAACTCACCACACGCAGCAGCAACATCACAAAATTCCCATTATACGACAGCCCTCAACTGTAAAAGCCTTTTTTCTTGGAAGGCTAGCCCCTCATCTTTCCTTTGCTTTACCCCCCAGCAACTGCGCTCATGCTCTCTAATTTAGACAATGTAGCTCCCTCATATCTGTTATTTAATACTGCCTGGAATTATGAGAAAACCTCCATGCTGAGGGATAATGATTTTGTTTGTACCCTGCAACAAGCAATAAGTTCTCCTTAGTATTCACACTATTTGTGGTAGGGCCAGCAGGAGATTTAAATAACAAATAGATCCACTCCCAACCACAAATGTCTTTGTTCTTCACTTAATACACTGAAGGCATCCTTAATGTTAGGACATGTAAATTCATCTTTCATTTCAGAACAGCTGCGTCGTGTTCCCTTGTATATATGCAACATGGTGTGTTTAGCCATTCCTGGACATTTACCTTATTTTATTTTATTTTTTCTATTACAAGCAATGCTATAATCAAACATATATTGCACACTTACATGAGTATGACTGTAGGATATATTTCTGAAATTGGAATTTCTGTGTTATGAATATGTGCATTGTAACATTTAGTAGATATTGCTCTCCAGAAATTTATCTTCCAAATAACTGTGTAAAAAAGACTCTGTTTCAGTTTTCCATAAATTACCTTGTTTTATATGTTTGTTTATTCATGTTCCACCTTGATTCAGGAACAGCTTAGGGTGGCTGGCAAGGAAATATAAATTAGGGGTAGGTGGGGGGAAAAGTGGAAAACAAAAGGAAGGAAATAAAATGGATCAGTGATTAAGATTATTATAAAACTTCATTAAAATTTATTCTGTGCCCTAGGCAACCTTCAGGTTTGCCACTAAGATTTCCAGCAGCCAATGCAAAGAAGGGAAACTGATCAATTATAGAATCCATTACTAAGAAACAAAGCCATGCCTTGGGGGCCTTGTAAAAAGGACATAGTACAGTGCGACCTCGGCAAAGTGACCTCATGTGATCCCCACAGCACCACTGTATCTGCCTATTTGTCTGGGACCCAAAACATGTTGCCCAAGAGCAGAGTTCTGTCTTCAGTCATGTGCACACTGATTATGTTGGGTGGAGAGCAGTCTGGCCAAGACTGATAAACCAACTCCCTACCTCTGAATGCGGCCACACAGTGGGGCATTCAGAGCAGGCACCATCTCTCATGCATAGACCTTCCTTTCTCCTCAAAGCTTCTAGGAATTGCCTTAGAGGATGGGACCAGAAGCAAACCTGGGATCGGTAGATGTAAACCAGGACGCGAAAGCGCTCCTTCCTGTAGGGGCATTCCCAGGCAGGCTGCGTGGGCTGCCTGCCAGGCGAGCGGGCACAGGGCCCACTGGGCATGCTCTTCCTGCTGCTCAGAGTCAGGGTAAGGTTCCCGGAGGGAGTGCCGAGCCAGCAGCCACGGGTGCAACTGCAGATGCTAAAAAGTGGGCTCCTGAAGGAGATGGGGGGCCTTTCAGCTCCTGACCCCAGAGAGAGGAGATAGGCTGAAGCCAGGCTGAGCTGAGCTGAGCTGGGTGGGGAAACCAAGCTAATTAGCTGCCCCAGGTGTGAGGCAGGCAGGGCACAGGGCGAGGGTGTAAGGAGGCCTAAACAGAAAGGAACTAGAAAGGGGCTGTGTGGCCAGGTAGAGGGTCAGATGGCTCTGCAAGGAAGCAGAGCCAGAGGCTGTGGACCTGGTCTCAGAGAAGTTCACCTGGACCTGGATTTGAAACCAGAGCAAGCTAACAAGAGGGTGATTCGCAGGGCCAGGGCTGGCAAAATGCAGAACGAAATTGAGTCATGTAAGATTTTATCACCAAACTCCACTGAGCTGTGGATAAATTTACCCTCAAGGTTCTCTACACTCTAGTATGAACACCTAGACATGTCCTGTAGAGCTGCGGTCCCCAACCCCCAAGCCTGGGCCGCAGAGCTGTGCCCACCCCCGTCTGTCTGTGGGAAAATTGTCTTCCATGAAACTTAGGAAGGGGGGAGGGGCGCACGGCAGGAGGTGAGCGGCTGCTGAGTGAGCGAAGCTGCATCTGTATTGACAGCCTCTCCCCATCACTGGCATCACCGCCTGAGCTCCAAACCCCACCCCCCACTGTGGAAAAATTGTCTTCCATGAAACCGGTCCCTGGTGCCAAAAAGGTTGGGGACTGCTGCTGTAGAGGACTTGACATCAGGAATGTATCATGACCAGGGGGGAGACATGAACAAAAGAGGAGTTAACATGTACCTCAGCCACATGAATATAGAAGGAGAAATATCCCCCTTTGTCATTCCCTGGGTGAGAGTAAAAGAAAGTTATCCCAAGGAGGGAAAAAAAAGACAATGCAAACCTGATTGAAGGAGCTTTTTTTTTTATTGTCACCCTGGGGAGCCACAAAACACAGGGAGGAAAGAACAGCAGGCAGCTACAAAGGTAGTAATAGGAAACAAAAGAGGCGCTGGGACAGGCCTACAGGGGATATGCTATGGCAAGGGAAGAAAAAGAAGTAGATTTTCTAGTTAGAGAAGATTGATCTATTTGAAAGGCTGTACATTTCCTTCGTGTGCATCCACGTGAAGGTTTGAGTTTTGACTCATCTTGAGTTTTAGCCAGTCAAGATATTCTGGGTTTTAGTTTCACCCACATGGACCCTGATCCCCTATGTAAAAGTCTATTGCCCTTCACATCAGTCGCAAACAGACTCTGCTTTTGCTGTGCCTGGGAGAACAGCTTCCTCATCCCTGCATTCTACATCCCTCCAGGGTGGCAGTGAAGAGCTCCCCAGTGCATCTGGCTTATTGTGTTGGCAAAATGTGGCAGATGAGGAAATATGACCCTAGCTTGGGCTGCTGTTTTATCAGAATATTATACAAGTTAAAAAATAATTCAATAGCTAGAAGAGAGGGTTTTTACTGTTCTCACCACAAAGAAATGATCAATGTTTGAGTGGTAGATTTGACCGTGATCATTTATACAATGTATACATATATCAAAACATCCCGTCTGTACCCTATCAGTAAGTGCAATTATTGTGTCAGTTAAAAATAAAATAAAACTTAATAAGAAATATTTTGAACTTATATATGGGAAAACATGAAAATGTAATAGTAAAATTTCAGTGCTGGAATACCATATTCTACTTTTAACATAGCTTTAAGAATGAATGTTAGCCAGATGACTTCAGCTGTCACATGTAACTTGCATAGCTTTTCATTAAGACTTTTAAGTCATTTATAAAATTAGGGCCTGCCACGGGGGTGCATGCCTGTAATCATAGCACTCTCTGAGGCCGAGGCAGGAGGATTACTTGAGGCCAGAAGTTTGAGACCAGCCTGAGCAAGAGCGAAACCCCATCTCTACAAAAAACAGAAAATTAGACGAGCGTGGTGATACACACCTGTAGTCCCAGCTACTCTGGAGGCTGAGGCAGGAGGATTGCTTGAACCCAGGAATTCAAGGCTGCAGTGAACTATGATGAGGCCACTGCACTCTAGCCTGGGTGACACAGCAAGACCCTGTCTTAAAAATAAATAAATAAAATAAAATAAATTTATTGGAATAAGGTAATGCTCAGACCATGATTAAATATGTAAAAACTTAATAAGAAATGGAGCTTAGGTTACAAAAAGAGACCCATTTTCTTACTGTCTAAATAGCCAGTCTCCATAACTTATGTGTAGTGATGTGAAATGTTGGTCAAGACTCCCTGAAATCTGTTTTAAAATGGGTTCATCAGACGAACAGTGCTAGAAAGGTCCTACCTTTGATCAATGTAATGATTTTGATTTCAAAACCTCCAATTGAGGTTCTTAATCATTTCCTTGGTAACAGAGAGTTTTGAACAAAATGCAAGGGTAAGAGTATTATGGAAAGGTTATTTTTTCTCCCTCTGCCTCTGATTACCCAGAGAACAACAAGACAAAATATGGAGGAGGAGAGTAGAGGGCTGTTCTGGTTCAAATAACAGAATTCGGAAGTAGAACATACTGGGGAGGCTTCTCCCACCTAGGGTGGTTTTCTCCAGGAATTTTCTGTCTCAATTAAGCGTAGCCTTGAGAGGGGAAGGTGGGAGCCAGTGGCCCGGACCATCACCCCCAGCAATCAGATCCTGTTGGGGGAGGGAGGAGTCCCCATCCATCTTTTCCTCATTCTGGGCTTCCCACCTTGAAAAATAGCTTTTGTTTAGTATTATGGATACAACATATATGTTCGTGTAAGAAATCGTTCAGCTCCAAGTTATATTTAATGTTTTAAAATAATGTCCTTTTCTGCCATCACCTTTGGCAAATTCTATAGTGATAAACTAAAAAAATGTAGATCATGTATATTCTGACTAATACAGATAACTTACTGCTTTATAATGACACAGAAGCAGTAAATACAAACAGCACTACTGAACTAGGTGGCATCATTACAATGCATTTTAGGCAAAAGGCTATGTGAGAGTTGAGGATCATTCCCTCTAAACTCTCTCTGCCACCTTCTGCACTCCTGCGATTGTCTGCTTTAGAATCTAACTAGGCGAGGAGCTCAGATGTGGCATGAATCAAGAGCAGTGTGACCTCAGAGCTGCCCGTTTTGCAGGTGCATCCCCCACAGATGGAAGCCATACTTCTGGTTTGATGCACCTGTCAGGAGCCTCAAAGAGGTGGAATTTCACAGGTTATGCTCAGACCTCAGACAAACTACAGGCTGCTGCAGAATGTGTTTCAGGGTTAGTGTGACCCAGCACGCAAACATGTGGACACAGGGTAGTCACAACTCCCACAGCAACCTGAAGGAACTATGCAGGTCAGGTTGTGAAATAGCACCCAGAGTTATTTAAGTGTGTTTAGAATTCATGGGGAGGTTGGTTTTGTTTTAAACTCTGCTTGTTGCACTAGTACTAAACAAGGAGTGTTGATTACACTTCATTCTTCCTAACATCAATGCTTCTCAAGGGAGATATTTGCTATGTAATTCTGCAGAAAGATGCTGGTAACATGAAATTAGGTCCTGTAACCAGATATATGGCAAAAATAACTAAATGAAGAGCCTGGGAAAAATATTAAAATTATAACTAAAAGTAAAATGTGAAAATATGAAACTGTGACCAAAGGTATCATTTGTATTCAAGGCAAAAAGAAAAGAGAGAAATTTTAAACTGATATGATAGCATGTGATATAGAGAAATTGGTACGTAATTTTTGTTGGGCATGGGGAGAAATGCAGTATATAAATTATGCAGAAACCAAATTTTTCTCCATTGCTGGAGTATATTTGGGATTGGTATCAAAACTCTCTCCAGGCTAGGTGCAGTGGTTCACACCTGTAATCCTAGCTACTTGGGAGGCTGAGGCAGGAGGATCTTGAGCCCAGGAATTTAAGGCTGCAGTGAGCTATGATCATGCCACTGCACTCCAGCCTGGGCCACAGAGTGAGACCCTGTCTCTTAAAAAACAAACAAACAAACAAACCTCTCTTCAATACGCAAGTTTTTTTTACATCCTGTCTCAACATCTGACATCTAGGTTCTAGACATTGGACCTCCTTCCAAGATCTAGATACTTTTTTTCTTTTTCATTCAAACGAGAGGCCAGTGAAAATAAATTTGTGCATACAGTTGTTAAAGCCTCTCTCTCTCCCTCCACTTAGCTTTTGACAGCAGCTGCAGAAAATGAAACCTGCTGGGGATGGAAGTGGATGGTGGTAAGGCAGTCCCTGGTGGGAGGAATATGCTGATGGAGGAATCTGGCCCTCAATTAATGAATGATGTCAACACCTTTCATGTTGAATGGCACCCGAGGCCTAGGTGAGACAAACAGGAAGAGAAGAGAAAGATCATATCTTGTTAATTGACCTAATCTCATCTCCTCCCCCTTAACTACACATGACTTGTAACACACACAGAACTTCCTTTAATTTCATCAGAGTGCCTTGCCCAGAAACAAGGCACCATAGTGATGATGTGTAGTGATTATGAATGAAGAGATACTTTGCCCCTCTTTTCATTATTTCCTCTATGAAGTTACTTAGAGAAAGCTGACATGAAACTCACTTCTTGGGTTTTGGGGTTGGGGTGGGGGTTGTGGGGTTTTTTGGTTTGGGTTTGGGTTTGGGGTTTTTTCAGTTCTTTAATTTGAAGCAGTCAAACCCTCGGTTCCAAACAGTGCGGATCCCACCTGTTGTATTTCTAACTTTGTATTATACATGTTGGACTCTGTGAAAGCTGCAACAGTAATGGTGTAACTGGTGTGGATAATGAAAGCTTTTGGTCTTGGAAAAGAATAAAAAATGAAAAGAACTGTATAGAATTGCACAGCCAGGGAGTCTGGCAGTTTTTTCTTATATTTCTAGGTGATAGACAAATTGTTAGTTATCACGTGTATAATTTATTAGTAATTGCCCTAATTTGCCTCCTAAGTTTCTAAGTTGCTGGTTCACTGAGATCAACTATTTTGTACCCATAAAATAAGAATCCTATGGTAATTTAATGAAGTAGCTAGCCAGTCAGGGTGATTTCTGTGCAAATGCAGTTATTACCATTGCAATGTAGAAAAGCGGGGGAGGACTAACAGTATCAAACTTCTTAGAAGCCTAGTGATTAGTATCACTCACTGGGATTCAAATGCTACACGCACATTTTCCTCTTGTGGACATATGGATACTGAGATAATTGACTTTCCTTTGGGTTGTGTTGCAGATTATTTAAAAGAAAATGCTTCCTCCCTCCTTGGAGCATTGGAAGGGCTGCTGAGTGATGGGTGCTAGTCCCTCTCATAGGTGGTCTGGGGGACAGGGGACTAGAGTCTGCCAATGAAGGCAAAACAAAGCTGAAGGTACAGAAGACCTGCTGCAAGAATGTTGGAGTCAGGGTTGGCATAGAACTTTCGTTTTTTCTTCTTAAAGCAAATGTTCTACTTCTCTCTAGACATAATTAGCAGACTTCAGTATGGCTGTAAGAACATAAATGCAAAAATGTCTTCTTGTCTCCAGCCTGTTAGATTTCTCTCTGTTCTTGAATCTCCTCAACTTACCAACAGAAACTAATTTTCTACTTATCTTCTTTGCTGAATAGCCAAACAAGATGAGGTCTCATTCTGCCTCATGTGACATCAGCAAAACTGTAAACTCCCTTCTGCTTGCTGAGCTCTGTTCTTGCTGATTTGTAAGAGGCAGGAACACAGCTTACCATTTGGTTTTCAGGTTTAAGCTTGGAAATGGCAGAAAGTGGGAAAAAGAAGTTTTTAGCTCACCATTGAGAAAATTGGAAATAAAGGTGACAGAATAAATGTGGATTGCTCTGGACATTTTTGGAAAGTCACTCTTTTGCCCAACTCAGCTGGCAACCATCCTGGGACTGATAAAATTCCTTTACATTTCATCAGAATCTAACTTTGGCTCAATCTATCAAAGTCACAACCACATCTCTCAAGAGTGCCATTTGGCCATAGGTCAAATACATTATCACAAACACAGTGGATGTTCTTGAATAGCATTCCTAACCCATAGCTGATGTCCACATGCATTGACCAAGATCAAATACCAAAATACCAAAAAATATCAGAAAAACAAAGTAATTTAGATAATCACTGCTGATTTTATTGAAATCAAGATACTTTCCTAAGTGACCAAATGATGTTTAGAAAAAGACCATGAACCTGGAACCTGAAATGAGACTGTCAATGGTTAGAAATTATAACCAAATTTGGAAAGTATACTATACTTAGAGCCTCTTGACTTCCTCACCATATTGGTATCAGTCATCACCAAGGAGGAACACCAGATGAGTCTCCTGGCTTAACGCTTACTTGATCAACGTTGGGTGAGCACCAGAACGAGATGGTCAGCCCGTTTATCTAAAGAAGTGCTACTCAAAGTGTGGTCTCAGGGCCATTAGCATCAGCATTATCTGGAAGCCTATTAGAAATACAAATTTATGGCCCCACCCCAGTCTTCTGTAGCAGGATCTCTGGGGATGGGGCCCAGGAATCTGGGTTTTTATAAACTCTCAAGGTGATTCTGATGCTCACTCAAGTTTGAGAACCACTGCCCTCAGCATCCCTGCAATAAAACTCTCAACCAGCAATTGATGGTTTGTGGTTGTACCTCTTTCTCTCTGTACATGAGAAAAGTGTGGCCGTCCATGCCATCCTCTCTTGCTTGGAAACTAGGTCCCAGCTGCTGATTTTTGCTTCCTTTTCTCCACATTTCCCTATACCTGGATCAGAACTGTGGGGCTCCATACATTGAAAATGTCTTAAGTAAACAGTCTGTGTTTTTAAACTTGGAACTGTTAGGAGCTCCTCCTAAACATGTTTGAACTATTTTATTTTGTTGGTACTAAGGAGCTGACCATACACCTAAATAGTAATACACACTTCTCCAGAATTAGCTCTCTGGGCAACTCAGCTATCTGCAATACAGCAAAAAAGCAGAAAGTACATTAAAAAAAGGCCTCTAGTCATCCAACATACACTTTGCAAAAACCGCACCAAAGCTCATACTTTTTTTCTAAACTCTTGGAGGCTGTCAAAATCTACTCACTGTTAACTTTCTAAAACTAGTTGTGCCTTAAAAGTACATGAGAAGGTTTTTAAAAATTCAGATGCACAAGACCTAAATGTAAGAGCTAAAATTATAAAACTCTTAGAAGAAAACATAAATCTTTGTGATCTTGAATTAGGCAATGGTTCTTTAGATATGCCATCTAAGCACAAGCAATGAAAGAAAAAATAATTAAAATGTAAAACTTTTGTGCTTCAAAGGACACTACCAAGATAGAAAGTGAAAACATCTACACCTGTAGTCCCAGCTACTTGAGAGGCTGAGGCAGGAGGATCACTTGAGCCCATGAGTTCAAATCCAGCCTGGGCAACATAGCAAGACTCCATCTCTAAAAAATTTAATTTAATTTAATTTTAATTTTAATTAAAAAGAATAAAGTGAAAACACAGCCCACAGGATGGAAGAAAATATTTGCCTATCATATAAGAGTCTAGTGTCTAGAACATACAAAGAACTGTTACAACTCAGCAGTTAAAAAACAACAAATAAAAACTGGGCAAAAGGTTTGAATAGACATTTCTCCAAAGAAGGTATACAAATGGCCAATAAGTACATGAAAAGATGCTCAACATTATTAGTCATTAGGGAAATGCAAATCAAAACCACAATAAGATGCCATTTCACACCTACCAGGATAGCTAAAATTAAAAAGATGAACAATAACAAGTGTTGTTGAGAATTTGGAGAAATTAGAACCCTCATACATTGCTGGTGGAAATGTAAAATGGTGCAGCCAGTTTGGAAAACAGTTTGGCAGTTCCTCAAAAAGCTAAATAATAGTTACCATATGACCCAGCAATTCCATTCCTAGGTATATACCCAACAAAACTGAAACCATATGTCCCTACAAAAACTTGTACATGAATGTTCATAGCATTGTTCATAATAGCTAAAAAGTGGAAATGACCCAACCGTCCAGATGATTAATAGGTAAACAAAATGTGATACATTTTTACAAGGGGATATTATTCACCTATAAAAAGGAATAAAGTATTGATATGTGCTACAACATGGATGAATCTTGAAAACTAAGTGAAAGAAGATAGACACAAAAAGCCACATATTGTATGATTCCATTTATATGAAATGTCCAGAATAGGCAAAGCCATAGAGACAGAAAGTTGATTAGTGGTCGCCAGGGGCTGGGGGAAGTAGAGAATGAGTGACTGCTAATGAGTGTGGGGTTTCTTTTGGAATGATGATAATGCCCTGGGATTAGATAATGCTGACGGTTGCACAGTGTTGTGAACTGCTAAAAACCACTGAATTGTACACTTTAAGAGAGTGAATTTTACGGTGTATGAATTGTATCTCAATTTTAAAAAGGCAGCAGGTTGGATTTGGCCTGTGGGGTCATAGTTTACCAACCCCAGCTCTAGTGCAAAAAAAGAGAAAGGGCAGATAGATGAAAAAGATCGACAAAATATTGAATATTCTTGAAGCTAGATGATGTGTATGTAGTGGGACGTTACCCTATTCTCTCTACTTTAGTGTATGTTCAAACACAAACATATTTCTATAACTAAAAAATCATGTATGGTGTATACTGAATTAGATATTTGAATCAACAAGGAGGAGGCCTGGGCATCTCTTGACAAGTTTCCAGTTGATTCTTTTGAAACCAATCAATTGCTGGTTTGAAATTCAATAGTTGGAGACCACTACTTTATATATAGTTCTGTTAACTGGATTATCTTAGCAGGTTAGAAGAGTGGAAAGCAACTCCTATAGGGAGACAAATAGGCAATAGCAAAAAAAAAAAAAGGCTGCTGACGGCCCAACAAAGGAGAAACATAAAGATTAAGATACAGATATAAGAACTTAAAAAGCTCAGTATTCTGAGTCCACTTAGCATAGAAGCAAACAGCCCCGTGTACCATAATAAACTTTGAAATCATCACCATATTACAGAACAGCACAACTTTTGATATTCATAATGATGATGTGGAGGCATTCAGAGAAGATTAAATTAAGTTCAGTAAATTTTATTTAAGGTGTATGGAGGTAAATATTTATGTTAGAAAATAGCATTTTAAGACTGCTCCATTCTTGAAACCTCAAAGATCTAGGAAATCTGATTAGCCAGATAAGATGGTTTAAAAATCCTTAATAGCTTTATTGCAAAGTCTTCTAATTTTTCCACTTGACATTTTTAAACAAAAATCTACCTTGCAACTAAGGAAAAATAACAGGATATAAGGATGCTTTCTGAAACAAGCATTGGATACAGAAAACATTTTGGGGGGACAAACTGAGATGTATGAGATTGTTTTTGTTAATGCATACTCTCTTCTAAGCCCATAATCTTTTTTAAAAGTCAATTTTATTGAGGTATAATTTACATATAATAAAATATTTTAAGCGTATAAGTTGAATGCTTTTGACAAACGTATACACCTGTGTAACCACCATCCCAATAAATATATAGAACATTTCCACCTCCCCAGAATTCTGTGCCCCTTTGCATTCAGTCCCCCACCCTGACACCCACATTGCTCCAGGAAACCACTGATGTGATTTCTGTCACTATCGATTAGTCTTGCCTCTAGAATTTCATATAAAAGGACTCATACTGTGTACATTCCTGTGTCCACCTTCTTTGTGTCAGCATATCTATGAGATACATCTATGTTGTTGCATGTTGTTAGTAGTTCATTCCATTTTATTACTGTGTAGTATTTATTATATGAATATACCACAATTTTTCTATCTATTCACCTGTCGTTTCTGTTTACTTGAATAAAAGTGTGCAAGTCTTTTTAGGGACATATGTTTTAATTTCTCTTTGGTAAATACCCAATGCTGGGTCATATGTTAAATATATGTTTAACTTTTTAAGAAGCTGCCAAACTCTTTTCCCAAGTAGTTTCACCATTTTATACTCCCACTAGCAGTGCACAAGAGTGCCGCTTAAAGCCCATAACTTTGACTTACAAAGTAGTAGAGAGAAAATTCTCTTCTCTCTCTCTTTCTCTCAACAGTTTTCATTGCTCACTGGCTGTCTATTTTGTCTACTGCTTTAGGAGCTTCACCACGTATTTATGTAAAACTTCATATAGTTCCAAACCCTTTCTAAGGTTCAACCAACATTAATATTAATATACTATTAATATCACAACTAAAGTTTTAAGCACAAAATATTTTTTTCCAAACACTGATAGCTAAAAACTGTCTCTAAAACAGCATTTATTTATGTTCTTTTCTAATAAGTAGGCAATAAATATGACTGAGTCCGTGACCATTCAACATCTTGGCAGTTTTTGTTTTACCTTTTTGAACGTCAACTTTCTGTGGAAGTCAGTACCTCTGTTCATGAAACAGGAACAATACAGGTCAGTGATAAAGAGCTCTAGCTAAAAGAGGTGGTCAGACCAGTGTGAGAATCTTGGCTCCTTTCCATGGGCCCATCCTTATAGGGTTGGTTTCCTCATCTGTAATCTGGGGAGTGGGGGTCATAATTATCTATATCTCATATGATTGTTATGAAGACAATGATCTCATTTATGTAAAGCCTTTGGCAATGTTCCTGGTCCATATTTATTGCTCGACAAATGGAATCTTTTAAAAAGATGTGTTCCAATACAATTGAAGAAAAAAGTCATCATAAGAAACGTAGAGTTGTGTTCTAGGATGTATATTCCCTCTCTTTTTTCTTTGACAAGGAGCATGTTCCTGCTCTCCTCTGATGGAAGTCAGGAAGGCTCCCATTCCATCAGCTTCTAATAAGCCCCACCTTCCTTGAGGTTATTCCCTCCTCCCTCCCTGCTGGGCTGGCTATTATGAGAGAGGAGTGTGATCCTTCTTTCACCAGGGTCCAGTCTTGCTCACTTGCTTAGAAGCCCGGACCCAACACTGGCTTACCACGTTGCCCTCTGCCTCAGCTGTTTTGGCTAATCTCACAGTAAAATATCTTGCTTCTTTCCAGAACTTGGCTTTGACCTCCCACATGTTCAGGAGATTTACAGGACCTCTGGGCTGAGAGATTCAGATGCCTCTGCTATGGGTACTGCAGCCTAGGCTACAGAATCACTCTTACCTCTTTCTCTTGAAAAACAACCACAGTAGGACAAAAAGAAAAATTGGAGTGGTCTTACATCTTAAAATTTCAGAAAATTGTTTTGAAGTTTTATTTTCCAAAGGCATGTACCATAAGGAAAGGAAATTCCCCAGTCTTAGGCTTTTCACTTAAAGACCATTTTGTAAATATTTCTCTTTGTACCTGCGCTTCGGGCCTTTATGGAGTAGACTGTATTGCATCTTCCCCACTACTGAATCTGGAGATACTGAAGTCTGTCAGGAGGTGAATGAATCATAACAATAAATAAATTAATTAAGAAATATAACATGTTTATGTATATCCAGCAGATAGAGCAACCAGGGAAACTCAGGTTGAACCAGCCTTATGACATCAGATTATTCATTTGGACACCCTATTGAGGCAAATTTTGTTATCCTCACCTTTATGTGTGTTATGCTTTTTGACCTATGGATTTAGTTCTACCTTCAGGCCAAGGACAGACGACAGCAGAGAAGAAGAGGGGAGGAATGCAGAGGTTATGGTCTGGCAGTATTGGGGTAAAGTCAAGCTAACCTTAGTTCAAGGTCTTTTTGACTTTGTCAAATACCCTACAGAATACCAACTGCAGGACAGATAGGCTGTCACCTCAGACCACTTGACCCAAGCAAGCTCACTCAGTCCCCTTAGCCAGAACTGATGAAGGTGTGAGATAGTCATATTTTTTTATTAATATTGAAAATAGGGCCCAAAGAAGGAGTGCTTATGACTCCTTCAGCCTCTGATGGTACCCTTCGGTCGGTTCTCTGTTACATGGAGAGGGAAGAAAGAATGATAGAAGATTTTGGCAAATTATCCCAATGAGTGTCAAGACTTTAACATCAATACCCTTGACATTGTGACATCCTAGTCTTTTTGTTTGTTTGCTTTCCTGGCAGAAGACTGTACACCAATTGAGGAAGAATCAAGATTCTCTACTTGCTCTTTTTCAACTGCTCAAAAACTCACCAGATATTTTTCTTGAACGATTTACTGGTTTTAAAACTAAATTTAAATTTTCGTCAGCTTCTATTTCCAAAAAATGCTCACTTTGTGTCTTAGATCAAATTAATCTTGTCCTAGCTCAAACTAATAAATAATCCTCTGTAGCAAATATCTTTTATACCCTGCAGAAGATGTGGGTGCTTGGTTTTTAGTTTTTTAAATTTTATTTTTACATGTAGCATTTCTTTTTTTAATAGTTAGCAATAACTTTTTAAGGATTTTTTTCTCCTTGAGAACTTTGACAAGCTTTTTAAGATTGGTCAAATCTTCATTTTGGTTTATATGGATATTAAAATTAATACTGTCTGGGTTTATCCTACAAAATAGCACATAGGTATAATTACTCTTTTAAAGGAGAATTGCATTATTTTAGGGTCCCTTCTTATAATTCATCAATAATATTTTTGTAAGAATTCATAAAAATTATTTCTCTTCCAAGTAGACAACCATAAGACATTCATTCTTTGCTCACTTTTTTAATAAGCAAAATAAAGAGGGTTAGAAAATAATAGAAAAAAATCTACTGATTGCTTACTATGTGCCACATGCTGGGTTAAACATTACATGCATTATCTGAGTAATAACTTATACTATAAACAATGATAGCTGTTATTATTAATTTTATATATTTAAGGAAACTAAAGCTTCGAGAACATCAACTTGCCCACAGATTGACAGAAAGAAAATCCTTTGTTATTAAAAAATAATAAAATAGACTCAGTAAGTTACAGAATCACAAGTGCATATTAGTTTTATTATTGTTGCTATTATTGAAAGCATATAGTTATTATGCACGCACACACACAACACGCACACAGGTTGAGTATCCCTTGTCTGAAATGCTGGGACCAGAAGTGTTTCTAATTTCAGATTTTTCAGATTTTGGAATATTTGCATATACATAATGAGATATCTTGGGGATGGGACCTAAGTCTAAACACAAAATTCATTTATGTTTCATATACACCTTATACACATAATCTGAAGTTAATTTTATACAATATTTTTAATAATTTTGTGCATGAAACAAAGTTTGTGTACACTGGATTATCAGAAAGCAAAAGTGTTTGGTGTGGAATTTTCCACTTGTCGCATCATGTCAGTGCTCAAAAAGTTTTGGATTTTGTAGCATTTCTGATTCCATATTTTCACATTAGGGAGTTCAACCTGTATATGTGTGTGTGTGTGTGTGTGTGTGTGTATATATGCATAAACACACACATGTGGTTATTGTTATATAACCTTAGACTGGAAGGGAACAACCATGGAACATCTACTACACTCATTTTCCAAATGAAGAAATTAATGACCATGGAAGTGAAATGACTAGCCCACGGGGACACAGCTAGTTAAATGAATTTCAGAATCAATATATACATATATATATAAAAATATATATATAATTATGTGCCTCCTGTGAACATGAGTTCTGTGAATGTTGGCTAAAACTTCCTTCCCTGAGTTCTCACATTGCAAAACTATCATGTTGATGTCTTAGATCCATACTTGTTTCTTCACGTGAGTGCTGCCTCTCTAACTCTGTAGGACAAAGAAATGTACTGCATATTTATGTTGTTTTGCAGATGCCTGTTTGTTTACACTGTGAGTGGGTAACCATGGTAGCTTCAGCCTTGTTACTCTCGAGCCTGTCCATGTAATTGTGTAGTGGTATCACTGGGGTTGTGAAACAACCAGTAATATTCTTCTTTGTGTTTATATTTAGCAGTGACTATTAATGGTATGATTATAGGATGTAAACAAGCCCCACCCAGACTGAGCTCAAATGACTCAGTGATTGCCTGGGGACAGGTTACTCAATGCATATTACACCCTGAAATGAAAATATCCAGCATAAACATTTATTATGACTATAAATTTGGCTTCCTACTATTACCAGTTTAAGCCAAATTATATATGTTTGATGAGGCATAATTTCTTATTAGATCCACAGAATACCAGGGCAGATTACATTGTGATAGAATTATAATTTGAATTTTAGTCAAGTTTTGTTCATTCCCAAATGCTGGCTTATGAAATAAATTTAATACTGTAGTTACACAAATGAATAGGGGACAACATAGGACAAAAAAAGGAACAAATTGTATTGTTTACCATAAATATTTTTTATAACAGTAAGCATAACTTTTTTTCTGCCCTTTCCATGAACCCTCTTTCATCAGCCTTATGTTGGTTGCTTCTGAAAGACAGGTGTCTGAGTCTGAGTTTTGGCATCTCTGATTAGGGATTTAACACACAGAATTCTGCCCTATAATAATTCTGTATAATTTTATTTTGATAACCTCTATGCAGACCCTGCATGTAGATGAATGTTCTTCATTTCTGACAAAGAAAATATGTTGATGCCTTTCCAACAAAATATTATTACTGAAGAGGGGAGGGAATTTAGTGTGAAGGACTTTGGGTTGTTCGATTGTGCTTGCTGTATTTCTTTTTTTTCTCCATCTAGCACATATGGGATTCAGACATTTGAAATAAATATTTACAACAAAAGATGTCATTGAATATATGAAGTCATAACTGGAATTGCCTCTAACACATCATCTTAATTATCTGTACTAAGCATACCATCAGCTATATGAGAATAATGTAAATGGTAGAAACACTGAGTTACCTGAATAATGAGCCATTTCTCCTTAATCCTAGCCACTTTTAATTCATTCTGGTGAGTACTTAGCTTCTAACCAGAGTATTTATTGTCTGGTCTTTTTTCTAAATCACAATGACACATTTGAGTATATGAACAATCAGAGTTGAATAAGGGTTAAAGAAGCAGGTGGAATAAGCCAATGGAAACAAGGTGATATAGAATTTTGAATGTTAGAACTATGGTGTTTGCCATACTGCCAGACAGTTCTCTCTTTTTTAATGCGTAAAATTGGCAAAATATCATTGCTGTAAATGGCTTGGGGGTCTGATAATATATTGTTTTTCTAAAATATTTAAGTTATCAAAACAGTAGCAGAAGGTCAGTGTCTAGTGTTGCTTTATAGCTGGAGGCAGATCAGGAAGATCTTAGATTTATTTTTCGAAACATTTTCACAAGGGAAAATATTAATAAACATTAATAAAAAATTTTTAAAAAGTTTCAGAGTTTGCATAAAATAAGCTGGAATAAGATTTATGCTCTGCCTCTCTAAGGGTATTGAATATCATTTCAATTTGCAAATATTGATACAACTGTCACTATTTTCACATTGTGACAATTTTGAGTTTTCTACACTTGAAACATTGTCCCAAGGGGTATTGTGACTATTAAACTAATCTTTATTCATGATTTATACAGCCTGAACTCAAGTCTCTGGAACGAAATTAATAAATCATGTGTCAATGTAGAGAACAGCAGAGACCGTAAACAATTTGATGAACAATTTCTAGGTGAACGGCACCACTTACGCCAACTTTTAGTTTACAGAAATTTTCTACGTAAGCTAAAAAACTCTTAGGACCTGCTGGAAAGTAGAAATTCACTTTCTTGCTGGATTTTCTCCAAGGTAGACTGAAAACAGGCCAGACCAAACCATTGTATGGTCAACACATTCTTCAAAGGATAATTAGCAAGGAATATCATTTATGAAGTACTTGACTTCATAGCACACCAAAACTCTAACTCAGCCCCTCCTGCTACAATTTATATTCATTTGTTCTTGCTGTTTTCTCAGAGGAGCTCTTAGAGCATAACTGAATACCCTCTGTGGAACTATAACTAAGTAATAACCTAGGAGACAAAGGTACATTGGTAATTAGTTCAGGAAGTGATGCTGGTTGAGTACCAACCAGCGCTAGCGCTTTGTTAGTTGCTGAATTATTTTCCATGGAGGTCTGATAATCACAGCTTTATGAACATTCAGGAAATTATTGGCTATGATCGCTTAAGTTGTGATGATTTTCTAAATAAACTCTTTTTTTAGAACAGTTGTATATATACAGAAACAATTGCAAAGACAGTACAAGGAGTTTCCATATACCTCATCCCCTATTAACATATTATGGTATATTTGTTAGAACTAATGAACAAATATTGATCACTGATACATTATTATTAGCTAAAGTCCATGCTTTATTCATATTTTCTTAGTTTTTACCTAATATTCTTTTTTTGTTCCAGGATCCCATCCAGGATCCTACGTTATACTTAGTTTTCATTGTCTCCTTAGGTTCCTCTTGGCTGTGATAGTTCCTCAGACTTTCCTTGTTTTTGATGACCTCAACAGTTTTAAGAAATAACTGTTCATGTATTTTGTAGAATGTCCCTGAATTGGGATTTGTCTGATGCTTTTCTCCTAAATAGACTAGGGTTATAGATTTTGGGGAGAAAGACCACAGAAGTAAAGTACTATTTTCATCACATCATATCAAGGAAACATACCATCAGCATGACTTGTCATTACTGATGTTGATCTTGGTTACCTGGCTGAGGTAGTGTTTGTCAGGTTTCTTCATGGTAAAGTTATTCTTTTCCCCCTTTCCATACTGTACTCTTTGGGAGGAAGTCACTACGCCCAGCCCATACTTAAGGAATGGGGAGTTACGCTCTACCTCCTTGAGGTCAGAGTGTCCATATAAATTATTTGAATTTCTTCTACACAGAGATTTGTCTCTTCTCCCCTGCTCCCTTATTTATTTATATAATCATTTATTTGAATCAGTATGGAATAATGGGTATTTATTTTACAGTTTGGGCTATACTGTAATACTACTTTATTTTGTTATTCAGATTGTTCTACCATTGGCCACTGGGAGCTCATTCACTTGAATCCTATGTCCCTTTGAAAGAGCTCCATCATTGTGAGGTTGGGCTTTTTTTTTTTTAATGATTATTTGATTTTAAGTTAACTGTACATTGCACATAAAAATCAGTCAGATGGTAGTTGTCAACTTTTTTCTTCTTTGTGTCAAGAATCAATCAATTTCAGGTGAACAAGTGGCATTTTAAAAAATGAGTCACATTTGATTATTAACTAGAAAATTATTCAGTACCCTTGATCTTTCTTCTTCTATATACTTCTCTGTCCTGAGACCCTTTTTATGTTCAAAGATTAATTATTTAAAGGCAGTGATGAACAGATTAGATCAGAAGTAACTAGGGACATGGAATGTAATATGAAGAATAAGATAATGAAAAACAAAAAATACAGAATAGAAAAGCAATGGGCTTTTAGAAATATAAAAAAAATGAACTGTAAAAAAAAGCTTATAATTCAAGAAAAAGTAAAAGTAAATAAACTAGACCATATATTAAACTAACATACATCTTAATATAATCAAGAGTGTCTTGGCCAGAGAAACAACTTAGAACACACTTAATGGTAAACTGGAGGCACCTCATTAAAATCAGGAACAAGACAAAGATACTCACTTTTTATGATGATCATTCAGTATTATCCTGGAAGCTCCAGCCCATCTAAGAAACAGAAATCAGAGGAAAGGAGGAGAAAGATGACCATGATTTGTGTGTTATATTTCTGTTTACCTAAAAACTTAAGAGAATCAATAAAAAGGAATTTAATAAATAAAAATTTGATATAAAATAAAGATCTATATACACAATAAACTAAAATCAATAGCTTTCCTGTGTATGGGCAATGAATAGTTACAAAATATAATGGGAAAGATCCCATTTATAAGAGTATATAATATGCATTATGAAAATTGTTTCAAACTTGGAAAAAAGTATACACTATATAGTGATAAATCTATATTTAGTATATCTAAAATATTAATACTATGTTCATAGATGGGAAGACTAAATATTTTCAAGATGTGGTTCTTTCTATATTCTCATTCAGGTTAAATCCATTTTTAACAAAATAACAGCTTTAAAATGGTGAATCAAAAAAACTTCAGGAAGAATAGTCTATCAGTAAATTCTGGGGGACAATAATATTGGGACTCTTCCTCTACCAGTTATTAAAATGGATTATAAAGCTATAGTAATTTTAAAATGTGATGTTTTATAAGAATATACAGATTAATAAAGCAGAACCTAGGAACAGATTGTAGTATGTGTAAGAATTTACTATAGATAAAGGTGACACATGAATAAAGAAATTATCAGTAAATAAGATTGTTCCAGTTGATAAACCATTTGGAGAAAATGACAGTTAGCTCTTAACATCACACAATATACCAAAATAAATTATAAATGGATCAAAGGGTTTATGAAATCATAAAAGTCATAGAAAATCTAGAATCAGTATTTCTCTGCACTTGGAAGTACAGGAATAATAGAGACTGCAGAGAAAATGATTGATAGGTTTAACTTCTAAAACTTGTGTGTCAAATAGACTGTAAACAAAATTAGAAGACAAATGACAGGATGTTTTTAAAGTTAAACATAAATGACAAATGGTTACTATCTTTAATGTATGCACAGAATTCTTAAACATCACTTATAAAAAGGCAAAAAAAACAAAACAATAGAAAACTAGGGAAAAGACATGAATAGACAAATCAAAAAGACAATACTATGGCCAAGAAACACGTGATAAAGTTTTAAAGAAATATTTATTATTCAATATATATTTATTTAAATGTTTATTTATGTCAAGAAACTCTAATTAAGAAATACCATTCTTATCCAGGTGTGGTGTCATGTTCCTGTAGTCCCAGCTACTTGGGAGGCTGTGGGGGTAGGGGAGGATTGGAGGGGACTTGCTTGAGCCCAGGAGTTCGAGACTGCAGCAAGCCGTGATCCCACCACTGTACTCCAGCCTGGGCGACAGAGCAAGACCCTGTCTCAAAAAAAATTTAAGTTAATTTAATTTAATTTAAAAATAAAATAAAATAAAATAAACCACTCTTAAACTGCCAATTTGAAGAGATGTTTTAAATGACAAAACCCAGTCTTGGCAAATATTTGGTGAAATGGGCAGTTTCATTCAACTACTGCTGAAAGTAAAAATTTGACAGAAAATGGAAACTTTTAGCAAGTGGGGCATTAGTGGAAAGAGGATTGGAATGCAGGTTAAGATCCTAGTTCAAGTTTTCTAATTGTCTTGCTGTGTAAACTGGAGTAGGAAGCATAAGACCTCTGCATCTTCATTTTTTCATCTGTAAACAGAGAGACTGGTTTAAAAATATGGTCGGTATAAGTGAAGACAAGAGAAGTCCTAAGATTGAAGGAAAGGTGGGCAATTTGGGAACCAGAAGAAAATTGTTTAAAAAATGATTCTGACTAAAATCTGAGATCTATTCATTGTAACGGTATAGAAACCCCAGAAACAATCTCCAAAACATATGTGGGAACTTAGCATAGGGTAAACAAGGCATTAAAAATAAGTGGGAAAATAAAAGGTTATTTAATAAATGATTTACCTCCCATTATAAAAAAGAAAGGTAAATTAATTCCTCATCCCATGCAGATGGATAATTTTAGATGCATTAAGGGTCTGAATATGAAAAATAAAACTTTAAAATTATTAGAAGGAAATAAAGGAGAATATCTTTATGACTGTGAAGAAGAGATTATTTCTCAGTACACAAAAGGGACAGTTCATAAAGGAAAAGATTACATTAAGAAGTAAAACTCTTTTATGCAAAAAACCTAAAAGAAAAATATATTTTCAACACATAAAATAGAAAATATGTTGGAGAATGTAGTTGGAGAATCCTTACAAATCAGTAGGAAAAAGACAAACAACTGACAACAACAATGGGTAGCAGAGGATACCTGCAGGCAATACACTGACCAATAAATATAAGAAGAGATGTTGAACCTTACTAACAATTAGGAGAAAGGCTTACTAAAACAAAAGGTACCCTTCCTCACCCATCGTAATGGCAAAAACAAAGAAGTATGACTTTCCAAATGTCGCACAGGATGAATGGAGCTTGCTGGGCACGAAGTCTGGTACACCACTTTGGAAAGGATTAGAAATACCCGGTAAAATTGGAAATATGGTCTATGGCCAAGCAGTTTTACCCCTGGAAATATTCCCTAAAGAAGAGCTTGCAACAGAAGCCCTGTACAAGAATGTTCCATGAAGCATTTTTTTTTTGTCGTGGAAAACCTAATGTCTCTTAATGAAGGAAAGATAAAATAGAGTATGTTCATATTTTGTTTGCTTCATTGCTGTATCCCCAGCCACCAAAACAGTTCCTGGAACATTGTTGATGCACGTAAATATTTGTTGAATGAAAGAATATGGTGGAACATGCACAGCAGTTGAAAATGAATAAACTAAATCCACATGTATCAACATGGAGAGATTTCAGAAATAGTGTTGGGTGGGCAAAGCGATTTTAGAATATGTATGTTAGGGTACAATTTTAATACACAGAAAATAATACTATATATTGTTTATAAATACCTGGTATGTAGTAAAACTATTAAAATATAGACTGGAAAAACACAAAATTTATAATTGCATCTGGGAAGGAAGGGAAGGAACAAGAAAGAGGGAAGATGGAAAACAGGAGCAGCTGCTGGAAAACAAAGGAGACTTCACTTTACCTCTGTGGCCTTGTTTATTTTAATAAGAAAATTCATCTGAAGCACAAACAACAATATGTAAACTTTAAAAAAAAATCTGAGTTGTAAACACATGGGTGCTTATTTTCTCTATTTATTAAACTTTTTAAATAAAAAGAATATTTTGTATCCCTAAAATAAGAGGGCACTATGTAAATGGAAGTAAGGAATAAAAAAGTAGAAATTAAAAATATGATGAGTGAAATTGAAAATTTATTTACTGGGTATAAAATAAAGTCAAGTAAATCTCCCAGGTCATAGAACAAAAAGATAAGAAGATAGAATATGCAAGAGAAAATTCAATGGGCATAGACATCCAATGCCAGAGGTCCAACATCTGATTAATAAGAGCTTCAGAAAGAGTAGACAAAGACAGGTGTGGAGGCAATTAAAGAAATAATAGAACATTTCCAAGAGCTGAGGAAAGGCAAGAGCCTTCAGATTAAACGGGCAAATCCTTATGAAATTTTGGACACAAAAGATAAAGAGAAGACGCTAATAGTATTCAGAGGGGGAAAAGTTACTTAAAAAGAAATAATAATCAGAGAGGCATTGTACCTCCATATTTACAGGAATATGACATTAAAAGAATGACTTCAAAGTTCTGAGGGAAAATGATTTTAAACCTAGAATGTATATACCATTAAGTTATTAATCAATATTAAGGCAGAATAAAGATTTTTTGAAATCTTTGGAATAAAGATTTCTGGAAAAAAAATTGTTTGAGAATGTTCTCTAGCAAAGGAAGCAGGACACCCACAAGTGAGAAGAAACATCATTCAAGAAAATATTGATCCTACTCTCAAAGAGCACAATTAAAATAAATCCTAGAGTAGTGGCAGGTTTAGAAAACAGTATATTTGAATTACAACATGAAGTCTGAAAGCAACAGGAAGCACGTCTTCAAGAAGAACAAGGATTTTCTGTAATTACTTGATTAAATAGCTATATGATTTTTGCATTAAGGTGAAATAATATGCTACTTTTGTCAACAAGGAAAAAAAGGCAATTAGAACTGTCAGGAAAAAACAAAAACCTTCATAAGACATACATAGTCCAACTATGAAGCGAATGAAAATGTGTTTTGATTTTGAGCAGTTGGTGGAATATACTAAAATTAAAAAGGCTTGACTGTAAGGCTTGGAGCATTCTCCTTCAAGCAACACCATTAAGGGACCCAGCATTTCCTTCTCCCGAGGTCCAATCACATGCTTGGTTCTGAAGTGAATAATATCTACAGAATCATCATATTGAAATGTTCTTTCTTGGTTTTCATTTTCTAGAATTTATTTCTAGGGAATGTGTGGAAGACAATTAAGATTACAGACAATTCAAGTTATTAATATAAGCCTTAAGAATGCAAAATTAATGATATGGCTGAGAGAATTTGGATGATGAAAGGAACAATGGAAGGAAGTAAAATGGTGCCAGTTTCCTCAGTTTACACAATTGGGAGTGGTTAAGAGAGACTGTCCTAAATTGATGGATTAAGAAATAAATGTTTAGGCATATTATTTAAAGTTATAAAGCAAGCAAAGAACTTAAAAGTTAAAATATAACAAAATTTGGGAAAAGCAGGGGAGCAAAGTTTCAAAATTTTTTTTTAAAAAGAGGAAGTTAAAAGATACTACTTAAAGTTGATAAATCAAGAGAGGAGGTAAAAGCACCCAGAAGATCTCAAACCAAGAATTGTTATAAGAAGTTACTGGGCCTGGGGGTTGTGTATGAACTGGAAATGTTACGCCTCCATTTATACCCGCCTTTAATGAGGGGATTTGAATTATCAGGAGAATACACTACTTTTATAATAATTTTTGAAAAGAGATTTTTAAAAATTTAAGGTTTCCTCTGCCATGCTGATTCCCACTCCACCCACCCCATAAAAAGAGTCTAACTAGAGAAAATGCAAGACCTTTCTGTCTAAGCTGTTTGATTTGTAAGTTCTATATCCTTCTTAGAGAATAGAGGGCCTAGATTACAGTTGTGCCAAAACTCAAAAACCTATAGAGGAAACACTGAACAATGGAGGAAAATACCCAAAGAACTCAAATGGAAACATTAAAGGTCAGTGCCTTACAACAGAGCTATCGTGTACATCTAATTTACTCTTGGCTGGATGCATCAAATATCACCCAAAATCAACAGGGAAAAGATAAGTCCGTGAACCGACTCAGCAGAGAAATAAATGGGCTCAAAATGAGGTAAGGGAGTGTACAGAGGTATAATAACAAAGATGAGACTGTACACTCAAGTTCATTGTTCATTCAAAGGAAGTTACCATAGTCAAAGTATGTCTCAAAATATTTCATGAAAAAAATTCTGCAAGTGGTACAACTTATATTTCACCATTTTGAGCTCCATGATAATTATAAAGGAATAATAATAATAATAGATAACTTTTTACTGAGTGCCTACTTATGTGCCAAACACCGTGCTAAGTGTTTTACATACATTATTTCATTTGATCTTCAAGAGTCCAATGAGGTTAGTACTATTATTATCCCCACTTAAAGGTAAGGAAACCAAGTCACTAGGGATTGAATAATTTATGTAGCCAGTAAGAAATGGAGCATAGATTAGATCCCAAATCTGCCTGATTCCAAAACCTGTGAGTTTAGAAAACATGAACACATTTTTAAGAAATAAGTTAATAACTAACTATAATCCCAACACCCAGGGAAGTATTTCGATATATCTTATCCTCCTAATGTACTTTCTATGTGTAATACATTTTCTATTTATTACCAATTTTGGGATCATACTATATATTGTTTGGTAATCCATATTTTAAATTTAAGAATAAATGAATATTATTCTATATGATTCAGTATTCTTCTGCAATATTAATTTTACAGTATTTGTTATTAATTTATTCATTTGACTGATATTTACTAATGTACAAGGCACTATTTTAGATACTTATGCTACATAAGTGACCAAGCACTTTGGGTTGTTTTTCCTTTTTGGCTATCATGAATAACATTGCTGTGAACATTCATGTACAAGTTTTTTGTGGGACCATACATTTTCACTTCTCTTGGGTATATACCTAGGAGTAGAATTGCTAGGTTATGTGATAACTCTATATTTAACTTGTTAAGGGACCATTAGATGGTTTTCCAAACCATCTAACCAGAGAGAAAGCATTTTAAGCAGAAGGAAGAGCCAGGGCAAAGGCATATCTAAGGCACAGCAGGGAGGCCAGTGTGGGTGGTATGGAGCAAGTGAGTCAGAGATGGAGTCAGAGAGATAATGGGGGAAGGGCTAGAACAGTAGGCCCTTTAGGCCATTGTAAGGACTTTGGCTTTTATTCCAAGGGGAGCCATTGGAGGGTTTTGAGCAGAGGGGTGATGTAACTTGACTTTATTTTTAAAAGAATCAATATGGCTGCCCTGTGAAGAATAGACGATAGGGGAAAGACAGGAGAGTAGATGAGGAAACTGTTGTAGTGATCCACGCAAGAGACAGCAGTGGCTCAGACCAGGCTGGAAGCAGTGGAGGTAGTGAAAGTGGTGAGATTCTGGATATGTTTTGAAAATGGAGCCAACTAGATTTTCTGATGGTTTTGGTGGCAGTGGTGAGACAAAGAAAAGAATCGAGAATAACTACAATTTTTTGGTGGCCTGTGCTTTTGGAAGGATGGAGATGCCATGGCTGAGATGAAGATGGAACAGTTTTTTTGGGGGGTGGTGGATTCAGGAGTTTAGCTTTTGACGTGTTAAATTTGAGAAGTCTCTACTCAGCTACATGGAGATGTTAAATAGGCAGTTGGCTATACAAGTATGGAGGAGAGGAGAGCGGTCTGGGGTAGAGATATAAATTTGGGATTAACCATGTTACTGGTTGAGGAGCATGAAGGGAGTAAGTGTAGACTGAGAGGAAAGGAGGGCCATGGACTGAGCCTGGAGCTCTCTAGCTTGAGATGATAGTGAGAAGGGGAGGAACTAGTAAAGAGCATTGGTGAGGTAGAAGGAAAATTAATCAAGTGTAAGTCCTGGAAGCCAAGTGAAGAAAGTGTACGGTGGAAGGAGAAAGCAATTAAGTCACGTGCTGCAGTGAGGTCAAGTAAGATGAGGTCTGCTGGATTTAGCAACATGGAGATAACGGTTGACCTTGACGAGCAGTTTCGTTGGGTTGGTGATGGCAGAAGCCCGGTTGGAATGAGTATAAGATAGAAGGGAAAATACAGAAGGAAACTGAAGGGTGATGGATAGGTTCACTGTTCTGATTGTGGTAATAGTCTGATGGTGTATACATATATCAAAATGGATCAAATTGTACACTTTGAATGTGTGCTCTTTAGGAAACTTCAATTTTACCTCAATACAGCTCAAAAAAGAGAGATAATGGGAGGAAAAAAATGGAGAAACCATCTATTCCAAGGAGATTTACTGCAAGGGGAGCAAAGAAAGGTAATAGCTACAGAAGACCTGGGTTAAAAGAAGGGTTCTTTTAAGATGGGAGAAACAACCACAAATTTGTATGCTGTTGAGAATAGTCCGATAAGAGGGAGAGATTGATGCCGTTGAAGAGAGGAGAGCTGCTGGAGTGAACCCTGTAGAGCAGGTTGGTGTGTGGAGGGATGGGATCTAGCGCACAAACGGGGAAGAAGGAACATGGTGGTTCAGGTGTAGCAGTGGAGAGGCAGCGTCTACGCGCACAGACACCGCCAGGTGAAGGCGGGGGTGGGGGGAGTCTGTGGAAGTTCTCCTTGGATTGCTTCACTTTTCTCTGTGAGGTGGGAAGCAAGGTCATCATCTGAGAGTGATGACAGGGAAGAAGGTGTTGGAGGTTTGAGGGGGAAAGGCCAGTGTGAGACTGTTGTCAGGGAGAGTGAGGTTGTGTGAATGAACTGAGTGAGGAATGACCGCTGGGGCAGGGCGAAGAGTCATTGACTTTGTGCTCATGAATTTAAAGTCAGCCCAGTTGTGTGCTTTTCTCCAGCCACGTTCAGCAGCAAGAATGCAGGCATAGGGTTGGTTGAGAGCCGGACATGGTTTTACCAAGAGACTAGATCAGGAGTGGTGGGTGTATGCAAGAGATTGAGTATGATGACAGACCACTTGTTTAAACTGGGTCGGGAGGGAAGAGAGGGCATCAGGGGCCAAGGGGGAGTGAAAAGAGGGGAGGATCAGTGGATTGAAGGTCCTGGGGGAATCAAAAGATTGTTGGAGTTGGGGTACTATAGGGGGTGATCCAGAAAGGGAAGGGGTGGTGGTCAGAGAGTGGGACGCATGACATAATGTGCCATGTTATGGATATACAGATTTTGTCTGACCAGTTAGGCCCCCTTTCTAAGATAAGCTGATAGGGTCACAGAAGCTATCTCCTTTACCTTTGCCTCCTCTTATTTCTTGGTCATTGTTGTTTCTCCCTGAAGTCCCAGAAATTTCTGCAAGGTTCAGCCCCTTCCTTCTCAGATCACCTAACCCTAGCCTAACTATTCTCTGCAAGCACCTTTGCCTCTCTGATCCCAGCTCCCTAGCAACATCTGCCCTTGAATTACGCTGGGAATTCTGTGATTCCTTTGACAACCAGAAGGGAAGTGAGGGGAAACTAGTCCACTTGGCACGTGTCTCACTCTAGGGTCTCCTCTGGCTACTTCACCTTGTCAAGGGCTAGGTCTTAGATGAAGTGTTGCTAGAAGTGAGAGAGATGGAGTATTTTCCTTTTACAGCTGGGGTTCTAGCTCCCTGGTCCACGACTGCAAAGATAAAAGGGTTTTTCAGTATTTAGCTCGACCTTTTGAGGGCTCCCACTGTATGGAATATAATCTATCACTTTGTCCTAGAAGACATTCCATATTTTCTGTTCCATCAGAACCACTAGAAATGTTGCTTATAGGTATACCAACCATTGTGGTATTCTCATATTTTTCTTGGTTTAAATGACCTGTGTGTTATGATCTTTAATGGGAAATCAGCTTAACAGGATAATTAAATCCATTAAGGAGGATTAATTTGAGATTTCCTATCATTTATTAGCTTGCTAGTACCTTGTTTTCTTTAGCATGTGTTCATGTAGGAGTTGGCATTTAGATTTGAATGTGTTTATAACTGTGTTTGCCTCCTAAACAGTGTCTTTTAAGATATTTCCTCCATTGGGATTTCCTTTTAATAAAGTTAAAATTCTACTCAAAATAATTTTTTTGGAAAAACTGTCTTCCAAAAAAAGAATTTTTTATGCTTATATTATAAGCTTTATTGATTACCAAGGAAGATTTTCCTTCATGATGGGAAAAATCCTTCCTCTTCTCTGCAGGCCCACATTGTTCACCCTCCCTCTTCCACCTCTGCAGGCCAACAAAGGCACATTCACAAAGACACATGGGACAGATGCTACCTAAGAAGTCCGCTCTCACCATGTCGTTTTTCTCAGCTCACCCTGCCAGAGGCAGATATTTAAGACATTCTTTCCAACATCACATCGGCACCAACACGCAGAGGTTCCATCCGCAGTTGTTAGTTCCCGGTCGTATCTACTTCCTCCTTGTACACCAGAATCTTTCTGTAACTGTCAGCAAGTTCTTTGCTGCTGACCCACGTCCCAGGGGACACAGACATGATGGAATCCATGGGACTTAAGAAGTAAGCCCCCTCGGGCCTAGCCCAAGGTCATAATACAGAACTCCAGGTTACAGAGAGACTCCAGTGCCAAGAGCTTTAGGCTGCTGTCAGCTCTTGGTTCTCCCATTCAATTCATTCTTTCATTCAGCATGTTGTTTCTCCATGGAGTGTGGAAGTTATTAGGGGTAGTTTTCTCTGTTCCTTTGTTTCTGCACAAGCCCTACTCTGGTACACACAGTGGACACTCAATAGAAATTATAGTCAACCCTTGAACAGTACAGGGTTGAACTGCACAGGTCCACTTACATGTGGATTTTTTCCAACCAAACACGAAATCAAAATACAGTATTCAAAACCTGTATACAGGGGGCCAACTGCGGAGACTAGAGTATGTGCGGATTTTGTTGTACTGGTGGGTGTCCTAGAGCCAATCCCCCACATATACTGAAGAACGGCTGTATTGACAGACCAAGGAACTGCGCGGTCCCACTGAATATACCCAACAGAGGCTGTCAGTGGCCCACCCGGAGTTGAGGTGGGAGAGGCTCCCAGTAATGGCTGGGGAATGGAAGTGTGCATTCCTGGCTCTGTGTTGTTTTATTGAGATACGAGGTATATATTGCTTTTTCCCTCCACCAACAGATGGTTTTGATGAGATGCATGGCAGGAAAAGGCAGTTAAGCCAGGAATTGGGTCCCTACAGATCATTAATGGGGATGTCCTCTCTGACCAAGTACACAGCTGTCATGTTTAGGACACCTGTTCTCACGCTGTCATCACCACCACCCACACACATACACACACACTCCCAAACCCATGTGAGAGGCAGTCTCACAGTGGCTGTGGTTTCAGTGACTGCCTGAACTGGACATGCAATACCCTGCACCAGGGAAAAGATGTTCTTTTCTTTTTTTGTTATTTTTCTATGAATATATATTCAATTTCTTTGAGTTAATTTTTTAAATTAAAGCCTTTATTTTTTAGAGCAGTTTTAGGCTCACAGCAAAATTGGGAGGAAGGTACGGAGATTTCCCATATACCCTCTGCCCCACACATGCAGCCTCCCCCATTATCACCATCCCCCACCAGGGGGTATGTTTGTTACGGCTGATGAACCTACAGTGATACCCCATCATCACCCAGGGTCACATTAGGATTCGCTCTTAGTGTTGTATAATCTCAGGTTTTGAACAAATGTATAATGGCATGTATCCACCGTACAGTATCATGCAGAGTATTTTCACTGCCCTAAAAATCCTCTGTGCGCCTCCTGTTCACCCCTCCCCCAAGAGGTTCTTTTGTTCTTTTGCTCCTGCACCTTCCTCAGTGGAATCAAGGGTTTAACAGGTTATTTTTAGCCACTTTTATCAGGAGGAAAGGGGGAAAGTGAAGAAGCCCTGATGTCTGTCACAGCTTCCTATAAAGAATGGGCTTTAAAAAACATCATTGGTGAAGATTAATTCCTTTGTCAATAAATGTCGGCAGCTAATCTAGTGCCAATTGCATATCCCTGGGGAATGAGCCCTGTGGAAACACCAGGAAACTAAATCATCATGGGGTGCTGGTTTTTTCTGTCAAACACTGACCAGGCTTCTGCCGTTACTTTCCATTTTTTAAATTGAAAAGGAAAAAGAAATGCCAAATGGTGTTTGCAGTTTCAAAGGGCAAATTGGATATGTTTTGACGTACGTTGAAACTAAATTATTCTAAAACCTATTCACATATAGAATTACCTTTCTGGAACACACCAAACTAAAAGTCAATTTCGCGTACTCAGTTCCTTCGTGTGCCAACTGGTAGGGCAGCGACTTGCCTGAGATGGATGCAGTTACTGAGTTAGTAAAAACAGGGGCACTGGAAGTCCTCAATACCCCTTTCCCCCAACACACACACCCACCGCTACTTGGAAAAGGCCCTCTCCCTCCATGGCCTTTGGGGCCGGCCACTTCCATGGGCTTTCCCTCTTTCCTGGCTTTGGGAGGACAGAGAAAACCTGGGATCCTGCCTGGCCCAGGGAACGTCAATTTTTATCGGAAGGTGAAAGGCCTTGGGAACCCAGAGGACTAACTCCCGGAGACATTCCCAACTCCTGAGTCAGGGGAAGGCCAGGCTGGCCCTGCTCATCTCCTCCCCTTCTCCCAGCCCCCAGAGCTCACCCACAGGGTCCTGTTGAAGCTTTCACACTTTTAACTGTGGCCCTCAGGAATAAATTTTACGTGGTAACCCCATTCACACATACACAAAACTTACCCTTGCAACATATGATGGATTTTTTTTAAATAGAGACAGGGCGTTGCTATATTGCCCAGGCTGGTCTCGAACTCCTGGCCTCAAGCATTCCTACTGCCTCAGCCTCCCGAGTTGCTGGCATTACAGGTGTGAGCCACACCCGGCTTGTTTTTTATTTAATTCTATTCTATGTCATTTTTTTAAGTGCTGTTCAAGACTAACTAAATTGATTTCACCACTGGCTAATGGGTCAGCGCCCAGAGTGTGGAAAACACTGACGTAGATTAGCAGAAGACTAGTGTTTTAAGGTGAGAAAGACACAGCCCCTCCCCTACAGAATATGTGCATCTGCTCCTCGGTTAACTGGTCTGTGCTTGGACGCCTCTGAAGCAACTCTGATGAACCAGGCACTCACAACCACCCCAGGAGGTGTGAGTACTCAAATTATTCCCATTTTACAGAGGAGGCTCAGCTGAGGTCACCCAGCTGGAAGAGCCAGAATTCAAATGCCATCTCTCTGACTCTGAACCCCACACTTGCAACCTTGACCATGCCTACAAAGCCCACTGGTAGCCGCCCATTGTCCTCAGGGTCAAGTTGAAGCTCTTACCTCTCCAGCTTCATTCTTCTCTTCTCCTCCCTCCCTCTTTGCCCCACAGCCTGAAGGAATTGGCTTCAGTAGTCTGACATTCTGGGTCTTTGCACATGTTACCTCTACCCGGAACTCTCTTCTCCCTCCTCTTCACCTGGCTAGCACCTCCCATTATTTAGGTCTCAGCTTAAACCTCATTTCCTCCAGGACACCTCTGAATGCCTCTCTCCACCCCCCATAACTATGATAAGTGCCTCCCTGCATGTTTCCAGATTACTCTGTGCTTTCTCATTCCTACCACCTGTGACATTTCATTATTTCGTTTCTATACCCAGAGGTGTGCTGGTAAATGTTCACCAACCAGCTCTCTGGAGGGAAGGGGGAGGGTGATTGGTAACGTTTGCCGATTCCATGGCATAAATGCTCCCACTGTTGCCAGTTCCCACCCATCGATGTGGCTTCACCGAATGTGGAGCTGGGCAGAGATCAGTGAGACAGTACAAGCTGGCCACAGCACACCACTGTGTGTCTGTCTTGTCACCTCTGATGACATTGATGTCATCTTTGTCTTGCTGATCATTGTATGTCTCCTTAGTGAATAAAACGGGAGGGATGGGGAGGGAAGGGGCAGGCATGAAAAGGGGCTGGTGTTCTGCAAAATACTAAGGTAGTCAAACGTATTGCTTCTTCACAAGGAGTAAGGAAGGAATGGGAGAGGCAAGGATTAGGGCTGTGTGTAATAAAAATAATTACCAACAATGATTCCTTCCTTGTGGATTATAAAATATTTCCACATACACTGTGTCATTTGATTGTGTTGGCAGAAAGGTTACAAGGACTAGTGTTACTTTGTAGATAAAGAAACTGGATCTCCTAGAGGTAAAGTGACCTACACAGGGTCACCCAGTTCACACCAAGGTCTCCTGAGTTCTAGTCCCACGTTCCCAATATTCAGGGTGGCTTACCTGATTGGAGAAGGGAGGATAATGGTGCAGGGAAGAATGAGTACTATGAGGGTGTGATGAATGTCGTGTGCACTTGTGACACGGTATCTTGGGAAAGGAATGCCTGGTGAGTGACAGAGCTGTTATTAGTGGGATCCCTTCATGTTGGAAGGTGGGATTATGAGTGATTAAGAGTAAGGGTTCATGAATGGAATTCATGGGTTCAAATTCTGGGGCCACACTTTGCTATGTGACCTTGGACAAGTAACTTAACTCTTCTGTGCCATGGTTTCCTACTAATAATAACAATTTTATAAAAAATAGTCCCTACCTCAGAGGATCATTATAAGGATTAAATGAGATAATACAGGCCAAATGTTTACAGTGCTTGTCATATAGTGAACATTCAATATTATTTTTATATCCTTTATTATTTTCTCTTTTTTTCAGTGTTTTCTATAAGACACTGAGGTATTCCAGCGTCCTTTATTGGTGCAAATCATAGAAAAAGAAAACCTAGCCAACAGTGTAGTGCTGTTAATATAGTAGGGATACAGTACTACCTAGCATTGGAGTTTGGGAAGGGTTTTTTTTGTTTGGTTTTGTTTTTTGTTTTTTGAGACAGAGTCTCGCTCTGTCACCCAGGCTGGAGTGCAGTGATGTCATCATAGCTCACTGCAACCTCAAACTCCTGGGCTCCAGCAATCCTCCTGCCCCAGCCTCCTGAGTAGCTAGGACTACAGGCGCATACCACCACACCCGGCTAATTTTTCTATTTTTGGTAGAGACGGGGTCTCGCTCTTGCTCAGGCTGATCTCAAATTCCTGGCCTCAAGCAGTCCTCCCACCCCAGTCTCCCAGAGTGCTAGGATTACAGGCACGAGCCACCACGCCTGGCCTGGGAAGGTTGTAGTAAGGTGTTTAGGTGTTTCTGAGAAAGTTTCAAAGCATATGTCGGAGAACTTTTCCAAGATAGTCACAGGGTTAGAATGAAGGCCTGTAACCACTTGGATTTTTCCCATAGAAAGCTCTGATGATTTCCCTTTTTTCATGTGAATTCACCAGTGGCTTTAAATGGTCTGAGACATCCCTTGCAAAGTACAGTCATCAATAAAATTTGCAGAGACATTAAACATCTAATATAAATGGATTACCCTAAACCATTATCTTACCATGTCTGATATATAGTTATTTCTCTGTATTTTATTTGTATGTCTGTATGAGTGTTCATTGCTTTAGATGGTAAACTACTATAGGGCAGGGACTATATCTGCTATTTCAAATTAAGAGAGTGGTTTTTGCATTCTTAAAATTTTTTTTACAAAACTGAAACAAGGACTAATATTTTGTGATGTGAAAATTATATGAAATTCAAATTTTAGCATCCAGTCTTTAAGTTACATTCAAATACAGCCATGCTCGTTTGTTTAATGTCTTTAACTGTTTTTCTCCTACAATGGCAAAGTTGAGTAGTTGGGACAGAGACCATATGGTTGGTATGCAAAGCCTACAATATTTACTATCTGGCCCTTTCCAGAAAAAGGTTTGCAGACTTCTGACCTAGAATAGTTAATAGATCCCCTAAAAAGTTAGCAGTTAACCAATGAATGCTACACTGGCCATATTGAGGCTTTCACTGTTTTTATTGCTACTTAAACCAGATGGGGAATGGTGGAAACAGAGTTGTGATATCATTTTTTTAAGCCACAATGTGATTAAACAGCTCAAAATGCTCAAGAAGGCTTCTTTTCGGTCTTTAAGATAGCTGTGATGGGGTTATGAAGTTCATTGTAGGTAAGAAGCACTAGCAAGGAAAACTACAATCTTGAGTCTCAGACAACACCATGAGTCCATATACCAGGAATAATAACACACTGCACAGGGCTGCTTAAATTAACTGAGATGAACTGTTCATTGTTATTAGATACACGATACCCTCAGTGTGTCCTTATACTCTACAAGACCTGACTCTCACTTTGCTCTAAGATCTCTTCCACAAGTCAAGTGCTGGGGACCTGTCGTGGATGGAAGCAACAGTGGCAGTGGGATCGGGGTACCTGCTGGCAGCTCCACCAGCAGAGGGCCCAGGCGCTTCCATGGTGCTCTTGCCAGGGAACCAAAAAATGAATGAATGAATGAGTGAATGAATGAATATGCTTTCCTGGGATCAGGCCCAAATGTAAACACTTACTCTGCCAGGATCTTGCTTGAATGTTGTCCTAGACCTAGATGCAAGTCAGTCCTGCCTTATTCAGATTCTACTCCATGGGGCACTATCAACATGAATAACACATACTTTGACTTAAGTTTTGACAACCCAAGCACAATTCTGAAAACTCTTTTTAACAAGTCTAAATTTTCCCACCTGTTTTTTTTTCCTATTTATTATACCTCCTTGTTGGACGGATAGTGTCAAGATTTTCCTTCACAGTTTAAAAAATAGGTTTGAACCTACTTTTAAAAAATAGGTTTGAACCTCTTCTAATATTACCTATAGTGTTAGAAAGCTCCTGAAATACAGCTCAGGACAAAAGTGCTTAAGAGGACAGAGGCCTCATTTTCATATGTTCAATTCAGCACCTGTCCTTTTCTAGGATATTTAGTAATTGTTTGTCATTCTTCAATCAAATTCTGAACATATCTTTTTTGAGCCAGAATAAGTTGTAATGCATTAATGGTAGTTTTACCTGAATTATAAAAATTAACTCTTGTATCTGTTCAAATGATAACTTAGACTCTACACTTTCCCTGTTTTCTAAAACAGGGAAATGGAGGAAATTTTGTGAACTTGTCATTTTATATTTTCCACCCACATCACATTCCTTGATTTTTGAAAATCAAAGCTTCTAACTCCCATTTACTTAACGTAAAAAAGAAAAACACATAAATAATATACAGTCACACTGCAATTGTAATGGCCATCTAGCATAAAAATATTTCTCATTGTTCAGCATGAAAGATTGCTTTACTTGAGGCTATTAGGAGAAAAGGACAATAGGAGGGAATTTTAAGTGCAAAGGGGATAAATAAGGCATGATCTGCTGTTGGATAAGAGGTAGAACTTATACAGTTGATCTTCATTATTCGTGAGTTCCATATTTGTAAATTCAACTACTTGCCAAAATTTATTTATAACCCCAAAGTCAATACTCAAAGTAGTTTCACAGTCACTCATGGACATGCACAGAGTGGCAAAAGGAAGTCACCCTACACGCATGTTCCCAGCTGAGAAGGAAGAAGGCAATGATCTGCCGTCTTATTTTAGCTCTCATACATAAAAAGGTGTTCTTTTTTGGTCCATTTAGTGCCACATTTTTTATATTTTTGTGCTTTTTGTTGGTGATCTCATTGTTTAAAATAGTCCCCAAGGGCAGTGCTGAAGTTCAGTCTAGTGTTCCTGAGTGCGGGAGGACTGTGATGTGCCTTGTGGAGAAAATACAAATGTTAGAGAAGCTTCGTTAGGGCATGAGTTACAGTGCTATTGGCCATGAGTTCAGTGTTCATGAATCAACAATATATATTAAATAAGGTGTCTTTAAACACAGACCCACGTAAACAAGGTTATATATTGATCAATGGATGAAAATGGTGTGGCCAGAGGCCCGCAGGAGCCTCACCCTGTATGTCCCCTAGGAGCAATGGTTCCATATTCACTAACTCAGTGTTGTCAACAAATTACAGAACATAACTACTGTGAATAAAGAGAATTAAGTGTATTTGGATTTCTTTTCTAGTCAAGTCTAGATTTGGGGATTAAGTACCTTTAGTCCAGAAGAATCTTTGGTGTTAAAAGTACAACTAATTATTTTCAAAGTGCTGACAGTAATTTCTTCCAGTTCTTCCCAGATATTACTGTTCTCTATTTTATTTATGTATGAAATACTGTGCTGTGTTCCAAAAGGAATCATAGTGAAGGTTGATCAACCAGCACAGATGATATAGGAAAGGATAAGAGATAAGAAAGAAATGAAGAATGGGTAGTAGCCAGGGGAGGTTTAGGAAGTGTTTTCCCATCCCAACCACTCCTAGACCTTTTGTCAGCCCTGGCCAAACAGTTATGCCATTTAGGCAAACTTTCCTTTCAAACAAAAGGGCATGAAGAAAGGGATTATGTGGGTAAGATGTTGATCCTAACCTTTTCATACAGGGAAGTATACACAAGGGGATGGGGTTGCCAATGAATGAGTAATAATAGTGTTTAAGTTGAGGGTCGCCTATTCTAACTAACCCTAGCATAAGGTTAGGATTGTCATAGAATTGATGCTAACAGGAATTTGTACATGTATAGTTATTACTCAGTATCCAAGAAGGAGAAACCTCTGGCAACCTTTGTAAGGTTTTCCAAGAAAAAGAGCCATTTGCAACCTTACTGACTAATATATCCACAGAATTCACTCTCATTCAGTGAGAGGACAATCTTAGACTTCTTTCTCCACTCCCAAAATACCTGATTTTAATAGCAAAAGGAGATCACTGTATGGTTTTTCTTGTCATGTGTAAGAAATAAGGAAAATTATTTATTTTGGCCTCTGCAAAGCTGAGGAAATATTACATTTTCTTCATTGTAATGCACATGTGAAGTTATTTTCCTCAAACCAGATTCTACTTCTCTGTAATTGGGTAGGACAGCTCCCAGAACTTTCCTGCCTACAGTTCTAAAGTGCTAGGGGGGACAATTAAATCATTGCACAAGATGGGAAATGAATGAGTTGTGATGCCTAGAAAAATGCGTGATGACTCACAAATATGAGGACAAATTGCATCCACAGCGTGAGACATAGGGACTACTAAGGAAAGTGATTTGGCTTTAAGGTTTTTATAAAATTTATTTTCTACTTTTTCTACCTACATGTTAACTCCTAGCTTTGAGAAAACAAAAGCAAAGTTCTATAAGATCAGAGCAACAGAGCTGTGAATTATATTCTACTCCCTCTAAGTCATTAAAGTGTGGATTGAAAAAATCTGAGGTACTCATCGATGTCAGAGATAGCTGCTACAACTACATATTGTAAAATTTAATCATGAAATCCTGCAACCATTACACACTGTCTTGCCCAAGCGTTAAATACCAAGATTCTTCCTGTTTGAAAATTTGAGTCTTATCAAGAGAACATATACTTTCCTTCTAGCCTTCAATCCTACTCAGTATTATTAGGAAACTCGGGAGGTTTTTTTTGCAGAATATGTTTATCACGACTGGAGAAATCACCTACTCTTTGTTAACTCTAACCTTGGGGGAAAAAACTTTTCATTTCTTTTATTCCCCCTACCCTACTTTTCCTTCTCAACCCACCCTTACCCTAAAAAGAATGACTAAGGTCACCTTGCATAGTATATGCATTTAATCAGTATTAAATAATAATAGTGGTAGCAAGTCACAGAAATTGGGGTCAGAAATGGAGTTAATCAGGTTCTTCTGCTAACTTCAGGGTGCTGAGAAAATTGCAAAATCCCTTTGCTTTAGTTTCCTCATTTATAAAACAGAGGCCACTATACTCACCAATTCTCATAAGGCCATGTGGCTTAAATATACACTTGCTAGCCAAGCAATTTGGATATATAAATTCCAAACAGGGATGATAAATGATGCTTTATAAAAGCTTGGCAGATTATTGCTGCTAGCTCCTGTTTATAATTTGTCTTCTCTAGCGAGAATATGACTCCTGTTAACTATATGGATTTTTAATTTAAATTGGCATATTTCTGGTTTTAAAAAAAGCCAACCAAATGTTATTTAGACACATTGTATTTGTATGGGGGGGAAAAAAGAGCGTATCCTGTCTGGGTCATTTTGTCTCTCTACTGTTGACATCTGTGGCTGCCACCAAGGGAGCCGAGGGGCTACTGGAGGCTTCAGCCATGAACCTGGTGGTGGTGACTGCTGATGACTGCTTGTTACATTGCTGCAGTGCTCTGTACTTGGGGTCATTTGTGAATTTACCACTTGGTTTATTCTCACAGCACCTGGTATAGCTCATAGAGGCTGATTTAGTTCTCATGTATTTCTGATGAAAGACGTGAAGCTGAGGGACAGCAAACGACACCCTGGTGGCCCCAGCGCCAATCAGTGGCAAAGAGCCTGGGGCCTCTGGGGCTGACCCAAGGGTCTTCCCACTAACCCAGCTGTTTCCTGGAGCAGGCTGCTGTGAAGAGAGGTTGTTGAATTTCCTTCCCTGGAGATCTATAATGTCCTTTCTGCACCTACGGAATAAAGGAAATCCTCTGGTTGCTTTTTGGATTATTTATGATGAGGGCGTGGGCTTTTTTGAATTTTGGTTGGGCTTGCTCTGGTTTCATTTCCGTGTTTGTTATTTATTTTCTCAGGAGGCAGTTTTAATATGCTTTCCCTCATAAGGGTTATAAAATGTTATTTGTTCAACCGTTTTTTTCGAAATATAATAAAAATTTATTTTATTTTGGAAAATTTAGAAAATACAAAATTACAAAAAGCATAAACAACAACAGTAAAATAAAAATCACTTATTACCCAGGGAGAACCAACTATTCACGTATTGATATACCATCTTTCTCTCTTTGTAAATTATATTAAATAGTTGAAATTATAAGTATAAATACTTGTATATCCTACTTTTTTCCACATAGCCTTATATTGTATTTTGCAGTGCCATTAAACATTTGTTATAAAAATAATGTTAATGGCCCCACTAATAATCCATTATATGGATATACTCTATTTATTTAACCTTTCCCCTACTGTTGGACGGTTGTCTCATGTGCTACTAGAAAGGAATGCTGCAGAGTAAAAAAAGCACTGCAGAGTGTGCATAAGTCCTTGTTTGCATTTCTGATTATGTCCCTAAAATAGATTCTTAAAGAAAAGGCTCAAACATTATATCCTAAAAATAGATTCCTGAAAAGAAAAGCACAACCATCTTAAGGCTATTGATACATCCCGCCAAGTTGTTTTTCTGTATGTGTGAGGGTTTGTCACCCATGCTCAGAAAAGCCTGTGTCACCTCTGCCCAGCACACCCCCTGCACCCACTTTTTTAGTGTATGATCAGGGATTATAGATTACTTTCTACATAGCGTGACCATCATCAAGAAGGTAATTGGGAATTTGCTTAAATTTTACTGTATGAATCTTAAAGCCATATATATGCATGTATGTATACATATGTATATTAAAGACATATATGCATGTATGTATACATGTGTATATTAAAGCCATATATACATACATGCTTATTAGATTACCAGTTCTTTGGTATTTCCTACTGTGTTAGCCAGGGTTCTCCGGATAAACACAACCAATAGAAAAAATATATATATATTTATGTATGCAGTTGGCAAGCTGGAGACCCAAGAAAGCCAATAGTGTAGTTCTAGTCCAAGGGCTGTCAGGCTCAAGACTCAAGAATAGCCTGGGTTTCAGTTTGAGTTTGAAAGCAGGAAAAAACTGATGTCCCAGCTTGAAGGCAGTCAGGAGGAATTCCCTCTTACTTGGGGGAGGATCAGCCTTTTTGTTCTATCCAGACCTTCAACTGATTGTATGAGGCCCACCCACATTAGGGAGGGCGACCTGCTTTACTCATGCTACCAACTGAAATGTTAAAATGTCAAATTCATCCAAAACACCCTCACAGAAACACCCAGAATAATATTTGACCAAATATTTGGGCATCCTGTGGCCTGGTCAAGATAACACATAAAATTAACACATTGACTGCCACACTAGAAAAAAATTTTTTTTCCTTGGGGACACAGTGTTTTATTATGAAAACAGAATAAAAACTTCGAAAACAAAATGATCCTTTCTAATTTAATGAAAAATTTGTTATTTTTTATTGTTTTCTGTGCGTGAGTTATATGCAACTTGAAAAACAGTTCTCGTGGCTCCCAAGGTGAAGAGACATGTGAGTTACATATGCTTCACGAGGCCCCGGGCTCAAAACTAGCATGAGTTAAATACAACTCACATGGCAGTTAATGTGTTAACCATCACACCTACATCTCTGTGACACCTTTGCCTGCCTATCTATCCCAACCAACAGCTACAGGTGACTATTTGAAATAGCAACAGAATTTTTATTTCTTTACAATAGTAGCTGTTTCTAGTGGTTTTGCTACTTTTCTCACTGCATATCATTCAGAAACAGAATGCAGGCCTTCTGACTTGCAAACATGGTATGTTACAACTGGGTTATGTGCTAGTTAGATTCCAAAACCAGCTCATAAAATCTCAATCACCTAATAATATTTCTGAATATGGAAGTAATGATACCATTCCAACTATAACCAGCTATTTTATTCTCAGTATGAAAATGTAACTGTGAGTTCCAAATCAAGGCACCAGGCACGCAGCTTCTACTATGCTCACATTCCGCCTCACACAGCTCATCGGGGACCTGGGCTGGGTAGACAAGCTGGGAGAAGATCTTTGAGCCTGAAATCCTCCTTTTCTGCACTTTCAAAGTATCATGAATTGATGGGAAATTGGGAATTGCTTTATCTCTGATGTATTTTGGTTCTTTATCTACCAGTTCTGTCATTCATTCCTTCCTTCCTCCCTCTCTCCCTTCCTTTCTTTTCAACAATACTCTTCATGCCAACTTAAGGAGACTATATGCATGTGAGTGGGTCAGGGAGAAAATTAGAAATGCTTTGTTTTAGAGATACTTGCAAGCCATTACTAAGTTAAGAGTTCAAATTCATGGCCTGCCTGTTAACTTTACTAAATGACTCCTAGATCAGAGTGTCTGATTTCAAGTTTGGTAATGAACGTAAGGATTATCCAAAATTCATGCAAAAAAAAATATAGGCAACCATCAAATAGCAGAGTGGATACTAGACTGCTTAGAAGTTAAGTCAGATAGAGGGTATTGTATTTCTAAGTAGGAGGTCTGTGTCCACCCTGTGATTGTGTGACTTAATAAAGTGGATACAAAATTTGATATCAAGATAGTAAAGTCATTTATTCATTCAATGAGTCAGCAAATATTTTTAAGTGCCCATTGTATGCCAGGCTTTTGTGAAAAAGCAGTGGGTCCAAATGATATTGTAAGAAAAGAATGTAGAGAGGGGCTATCAGGTGGAGGGAAGTTCTATAAAATGTGCCTTTTAATGCAGTCTTCCCAATGACTGCTTGCCATTAAAGAAGATTGCTCATGTAAAGAAACTGCGTATGTTTTTGTAGTTTAAAAAATAATGTAGTTTACTGAAGCAGATTGGAGCTTTATTCCTTGAAACTAATAAAAGAGGCTTATGGGAGTTGGAAAGAAATAAAGAGAATGACTTTACAATCATTTGTAGATACGCAAGTATGTTTAGATGGCTATTTTACTCTTTTTAATGAAAATATCAAAAAAACCTCCAAAGTAATGGGTAATTCACCTAGGAACTCATCTTCATTATTTGTGTAATTTTTAATTCTCCCAGCTTTTAGTTTTATGTACATCAAAACCTACTTAAGGGTTCTAAAAAGATACTGAAGAGAATGTCATGTTCACAGCATAAAATTCTGTTGTTGAATTTACCATAGTGATCATCGCTTGTAAATCTAAGAAATGAGCCCAATTTATGAACAGACCAGGCTAGAGAAATCATGCCTCGTTTGCATACATATGTACTATTACCATGGATTAGCTAACATCATGGATTGCATTTTCTCCCCTAGCGAACAAGACACATATTTTATGTCACTTTGAAAGTAGAACTTAATAAAAATCATGATGCAGTGTATTCTGAGCCCTTTCAAGTGTCCAGATCCTTATGACCCAGATATCCAAAAGTTGTAAATTTTTTCCCCTTCAGCATATCCCTGTTTTATGTTTTTAAAAACCATACATTTCCCCCTATGTGCCTAGTAAGTACCTAAGTGAGTCCTGTGCTGAGTGCTGTGTGAACAAGATGAAGAGAGTGCCTGGTTTCTAGAAATGTTGGGATCGACAGATAAAGGTGGAAGTACAAACTCAGTTTGATTCGCCACTTTGTTGTTAGGAAAGGGGAGAAAAGACACATCATCCTCAGAAAACAACAGGACCATTCATTCCTCTGTATCTATACAAAATGCTTCAGAGTAGCTCCCACATTCTGGGGCCAAAATGGCACCTGGCTCTTGGGCAAACTCCGGGAGGGTAAAGGGAAAGCTCCAAGGGCTACAGTGGCCCAGCTGCCTCCCCAGAGCCTCATATTTACCCTCAAAGGCAAAAACAAAGGGAGATAATTTTTTATATTGTTTTGATGCTGTGTTTTAAGATGATATTCTCTGCACACTTCACTTTCCAGTAACACCTAATTTCCTTAGGTTCCCAGTGTGCCTGGGTATGTGTACTCAGTTTTACCCCAATGTTTTGGCAAGTTCTGGCCCACCCTCCCCAGCCTAGGACCATGCCATCTCATGGCAGGATTCATCAGGTCCACCTCTGTCTCTCTCCCGAGCCTTGTGTTATTATATATTCTAACGGTAATGAGAGCTACTACTCAGCGAGTACCCACTGGGTGAGGCACTTTAAACACCCTGTGGGCTAACTGCACAGTGACTGTAAGGAAGTCACTTTCTCCTTTTTCACAGATGGGCAAATTGACATGCAAGAGAAGTTAGGTAACTTATCCAAGGTCGAACCCTAGTAATCGGTGGCATAAGTTGATATTCAAAGCCATGTGCCTGATTCCTAAGCCTATGGGTTTTTTCTTCTCCTCCACTGTTCCTCTCAAAGTGCTGTATTGCCTCCCATGTAAGTGTCAGTATGGTGATAAATGTTTGTTGGCTTGAACAGAAACACCGAAAGCAACAGGGTACCCTGGAGACATTCGAGGTTGCTGTGGCCCTAACACAATAAGTGCAGCCAGTGGGATTTGCTGTGTGCCAAGCTCTGTGCTAGGTACTTTATATACATTATTTTATTTAATCCTCAAATATTCTAAGATGGGCACCATTTTATCCTCATCTGGAGGAGACATAACTGATAGATGGAAAATCAAAGGGGTTCAAACCCAAGGTATCTAACTCCAAGGCTCACATGCTGAATCATTGCTCCAAATAGCCTTCCCCTGCATTGTTTTTAAAAAAGAAAATTGTAACACTTTTTACTGGTGAGGCTAGTGATTTCTGGCTTCTACCCTAGTGAGGTTGACTATTCCCACCTGATATAATGGCACCTGTTTTCCTCCCGTTGCCCTCATGTTAGAACTTTGCAGTAGGGATTATACTTCAGTATTCCCTGGGCTCTATGATCAAGTCTAGCATGGTAAGATTTTATGGTGAATTGTTAGCATAAAGATGGTCTTATATAGGGCATGTGTGTGTGTATATGTGTGTGTGTGTGTGTTGTGTGTGTATTGGAGGATGTGCTTTTATTTACATTGGTGAGAAGTCAGGACCTGCAAATATAGTATGACTGGAGATACACCTGAGTAACAATATTACTTTCTAACATAGAACTGTGTGCTAGAAAGATTCTCAGGGTCCACGTTGCTTTTTTTAGTTTATTTAAATTGTGCACTTCCCTTTCACCTTGGTTTCAAGAGAAAGTATTTGCTCTTTTTTGGAATGTGTGAAAGTCCTCCACTTACAGAGTCATGGAGGATGTTTCCTGCCAGTTCCTTGGTTCAGCAGCTCTCAGTGAGTTCCAGTGAAGCCAGAAAGAACACTGCCACCCTGGCCAGCCTCCTTGGCATGGATTTCCTAACCACTCCCCTCCTTCTTGGAGCAGCAACCCCCACACTGGTGTCTACAGGGCTATTTAGGAATTTGCCTGGATTCCACCCCTCCGTTATTCCTCCTTTGGCTGCTTTGCTATTCTACACTCAATTTCAAACTAAATAGAAATGCAGATGGGCACATGAGCCTCTAGGTTTCCCAAAATACACATTTTTCATGAGTGCCTCCCTCTTGAAGTGTGTGGACAGAGCCAGCATATTATCTTCCCATTATCACTGTGTTTTAATGTCTAACTGGCAGATGCCTGTCAGTAAAACAAGGCAATAACGGGCAGAAAATGCCCCTGCTCTTAGAGAACAAAAAAGAAAGACCTGGGATTCCTGTCAGTCTCAGAGACACTTGCCAGCCGTTGTTAAAGAAGGCTTATAAATGCCTCTGTGGGGAATGCCTATGAACAGCCTAAATGTTTTCACCCTTATTAGTGAGAAAGAGGAAAGGGAGCCATTTCTCATACATGTGCAGATCCTTGTTACAGTGGAAGCTTGCCCAGTGTGTTAATGTGTCACCATCATGGTGCTGGAGCAGGTTGTGGCCCTGCCAGATGGCACCTGCAGGCTTCACTGGGCGGAAATGACTTCCTGCTGGATCACAGACAAAGACCAGGCAATGCAGGCATGATGACCTCGACTAGTCAGTCTGCAGGGACATTAGTTCTGCCAAGTCCCTTCTGCAGGCTTAAGGTACCTTCAGATGTATCTAATAAATGGTATGAACTGGAGGTCTAAAGGGGACAAGTGACACTAAGTGATTTGGGCAGCAATAAGCAAAAGAAGGTATGTGTTAGAATTGTTACCACTTTTCCTAAGGGATCAGTAAATGCAGAAGGCCTCTGTCTACAAAGAGTGTTGGGCCTAAGGAAAGACTATATCAACCATAAGGAGAAGAGTCTTAGATAGGAAAGCAAGTGAGGGAAACAGCACCTGGCCCTCCTACTGAGAGAGCTACAAGATGGCAGGGACCATGCCCTCAACTTACTTTGTGTCCCTTTAAATCACAAATCCAGATCTTCTCTATACTCAAGGAGGGTTTGTTATGGGGTGGTGGTTTGATTTTTTTTTTTAAGTTCAGTAAAGACAAGTGGACCTTTAAGAATAATACAAAAAACAACAAACATAACTCAGTTACTCTAGGATGTAACTAAGGCTCCATTTGCTTACTCTGAAGATTGGCAATCATGGGAAGGAATTAAGCCGTGATCATGACTTTTTTGTGTAAATTGTATTTCAGGATAACCAGATTGCACCAGTTGATGAAGGAAAGATCTTCTTTACAAAAGAATTCCAGCTACTAAATGTGTCAGGGAAGTGAGAATTGGAAAAGCATAATTGGGTAGCCTCCAAATAAAATACTTGCTTCAGGCAACTGTTACCAACGGATGTAATCATTAGACCTTGAGAAATGTCTAAATGGGGAGCTTCCACCCCCACTAAAAGTGGGAACAGCCATACACTGATGTGATGCACCAAGAAGTACACAACACCACCTATGAGCTAGTATAGCCTGAGAGTTGAACCTGAAATTAACCAAGCTGATCCATACAGTGCCAGAAAATACAGGGGATAGAGGAACAAGTTAAATGGTACCACAAGAAGACAGACAAATTAAGAACGTGGATATTGGGACAGGGCTTTAGAGGAGCCCTATCGGAATTTCTTCAACAGACAATGGCATGGGGAAAAAGGGAGAGAGCTGAACGTGAGTAAGAGAGACGTGAGATACGTAACATCCAAGTGTGATGTGTGCAACTTGTTTGGATCGTTGAAACAAACCAACCTTAAAAGAGTTTTCAAGACAGTTGGGAAAATTTAAATATGGTCTGGGTAGTGGATGATACCAAGGAATTAAGTTTGATATGTACAATAATGGCTTTGTGGTTATATTAAAAATGTCCATATTTTTAGAAATTCATACTGAAGGATGTAGAGGTAATATGACATGATTTCTGTGATTTGCTTAATCTTAATAAAAAGGAAGGATAGGTGAACAAGTGTGGCAAGATCTTGATTAATTTTTAGATTGGGACAATGAGGTGCATGTGGGTTTATTATGGTGTTCTATTTGTTTGACATTTTTCATAATAAAAACATTAAGGAAAAGAATAACAAATCTCTCTTAGGGACAGTAGTGAGGTTCTGTTACCTATAGGCAAGACAGGAGCTCTGGCTAGAAAAAAGATCATTATCTGATGATTCAAAATGTTTATGTTTTTTTCTTAATTTTTTTGAAGATCTCCTTTTTTTAAAAAAAAACTATTTTTGTTGGGTTTTTCGGTTAGTCACTAGAAACCAATTTCATTGCCTTGTATCAGGCAATTGTAGGAGAATTTGGGAAACAAATAGTCTCCAGTGTTAAAGTTAATGCTGATCTTAGCTGGAATAACTTGCTTTCTTCAGCATCTGCAGTGGTTGGTCTCCAGGGACTTATATGGCTACATGTGTTTTTCATATTTATTAGTGAAATTCGAGATAGAAGAATAAAACACAGTCCTCAGGAACATTGTGTTAATTTGTGACACGCTAGAGATTTTTTAGCCCATAAAGCAAATGAATGAGCTCCATGGGGGTATAACTGTTATTTTCACCCTAGAAGGCAGTAAAGACCCACTGTATTTATTAAGCACTTAGAAAATGGAAAATGAATAGTACTATGAAAATAGAAAAATACACTCACACTACTGCTATTAATAGTGTAATTTTTTGTCTGTTCTGAAGAAAAACTACCATCAAATAAAAATTTAAAAGGGTAGACCTCTGTATATTATTTAGTTGTTTTGTCTTAGAAAGTAATTTAATTCAGTGTCAATATGAAGTTGTTTTTGTTTCCATCAAACAGGCTAAATCAAGTTAAGGAACCTCACCCATTATTTTTGGCAGGGCTGGGTGTACAAATAAATGAACAGACCAGATACTTGATTCAGGACCTTCCTTCTGAGTGGCTGAGGGGCATATGAGGACGTTCTGGTGGGAAGACAGTCCTCTCTGTAAACTGACACGCTGGGGGATTTCTAACAGGCTTTAAACACGTGGGTTCCCTGGAGGATTGGGGAAGCACACTGGTCCTCCCACTGAACAAGTCCAGGTGGAGACAATGCTCTGACAGGTGGGGGCTGCGTAGGAGAGGCCACTTGGTACCAAGATGCAGGGGACGGATGCAACCGCCCAGGTCAAGATGCATGCAGTGCAGGTACAGGCAGGCAAGTCCTGCTAAAGGAGCAAGTACAGAAAGGGGCATGTGCTCCAACTAGAAAAAATAACACCTTGGAGGTTCCTTTGAAGAGGTTAAGAAGGGCTTTGCGTTGAGCTAAGTAGAAAGTAAATATCCAAGTAACCAAGAAAGAGACCCTATTCTCCAATTTTGTGGTTCACAAGAATCTAGGATACAAACTGAAGAGATTAAGTGATAAAGTGATCTCTGTTATCTTGGTCTTTGGCTACGTGTTACTTTATTCTTGTGCTTGTTTGTATCTTGATTATTTAAAACACTGGAACCATTTTAGGGAACTAATAAAAAAGAATCTATGGTTTTTGTGTGCATGTGTGAGAAGCGGTGTCTAAGGCTGAGAAAAGTAATTCCAAGGGGTGTTTCTGTGATTTTGACCTATGTTTATGCAAGGCTATCACAGCAGATGTCAGTATTTCTGCCCCATGAGACGTTTGTGTGGGAAGATGAGAGGGGACCCAGGAGGACTGCAGAGGAGGGTGGGCTAGGAAAGGGGCATAATGGTGGGATCCAGAAGGTCCCCTCCCCCGGGTGAGGGTTGTGAGATGACCCTGTTGCACTGCAGACTCAAGCACTGCCCATTACTAAGAGCCCTTTCTGTGCCAGTCGCAAACCTACCCCAGGCCCTCAGCATCAGGGAAGAAACTGAGGCTCCACATCAAGTAACTCTGTCCTGTTGATAAGCAGCTGGGTGGCAATTCAAAGCCAGGACTCCCTGATCCAAAACCGGGGCTCTGTCTCCTCAACCCCAAGGCTCCCAGAGAGCCCCTGACTCAAAAACTAAATGTGTAAAAAGCACAAAGAACACCCAGAGACTCAGACAGGTTTGTGTCTCTAGACCATATATGAAAGAACAACCGGTGTTTTGAGGACTTTGGGTAGTATGTAGCATATGATGGGGAGTCCATCTATAACACCAAGGACAGGGCTGAAATGCAGAATCCAACGAGGTTTTGTCTTCACTCCGCACTTGTCTTAACCTTTCTTGGCAAGCCGAGTGACCTTGGTCATGCTTGTATGTAATGGAGGGTAATGCAGCCAAATGTCCTGGGGGACCTCGTGGTAGGGGACATAAGGAGGCCCAGGCCACCTGAGCCTGGTGGAATGCAGAGTTTGGACACTGCCCTGCGAAGGGACAAGACTGCACCTCCCCATGGTCTGGTTGAACTGAGGAAGAGGAAAGCCACAAGGAATCCTGGCTTAAAATAAGCCAGCAGCTGGCTTTATTCTAGGCTTCAGGAGGCTCAGGTTATGAATTAGCACATCTGTATAGCTAATATTGAGTTGCTTATGCCGAGGAAGGTGAGGTACAACTTGGAAATGATTCCCACATCAACTTCCTTAAGGGTAGGCATTCACTTGGATGCAGATAGAAAATGTGTATGAGCCTAATGACAAATTGGGAACTTCTGGTTCTTAGAGTGTATTTAGTTTTCATTGTGGCTGAGATACTTTTCTCTTGTATTGGCAGATATCCCGGCCAGCATGCTATACCCGCCATACCTTTCCTTATGCATGCCGGACAGGTAGCCGTTTGGTTGGCATTGGGCACACTGAATGTCATTTGAAGAGTACACTTTTATTTTTCATCTCTAACGTCCCGTGAATGTCTTATTCTGTTTTGCCTGCTCCCCTCAATTTTTTTTAACTTGATGTTTAAACTTTTCTGATGTGCCCTCATTGTTCCCAAGCCCCAGAACTCATCTGTGCAGCCCCCTCCTCCTCCCCCCTCCCCCAGCTCAGTGGGGCTCTGGGGTTCGGGAGCCAGTTGTTATTTACAAGTGCAATTCGACTGCTGCTGTGTCTTTGAACACCCAGGGTTGTTGTGGGATTTTTAATTGCCATTTTCATCTATATAATTAAAATTAAATGAAAAAATGGATAGCCTCCAAAATCTGAATTAATTTCATGAGTACTTCTTGAGGGGAAAAATATGTATAAATATGATAATTGTTACTTGATTTGCCTCCAGCAGAACTAGAGGATTTTACCTGGCTGAAGAGAAAATACAGTAATTTTAAATTAAAAAAAAAGATTTGTCTGATACTTCTGATACTTATTGTGGCTGAGAATCAAAATTAGTAACATGGATGGGAAATAATAAATAACTCTGAATATAACTTTAAAATCATACACTGGGAATTTGTTATGGAAATCTCTCCAGATCCAATTTGCCTTATGCTGGTCTGGTTCTTTTGCTCCCTGTGGTTCATCCTTGGTGTTTACACATTCCTCAAGAAAATGCCATTACTGCCAAATCAAAACATCATTCATGCTTGGAAACAGGCATTTCACCTGCTTACTGCTTAACTGTGCTCTGTAAATGTGACAATGAGCACCTAGAAGAAAATAATGAGACAACAAAAAGAGAAGTATTTTTAAAAATTTATTGAGCCAGCCAGCATTTCACTCTGCAGACTCATCAAGCACCTGATGGACATATTTATAAAGACCTGGATGGTCACTTTATTTGGAATGACAAACTCTATGCTTTACATAATGAGGTCAGTGAAGCATCCAGAAAAGAAATGTATAATTTGGTAGCGTGGGTCTGTAAGCACAGCCCTGCCATGGCTATTTAAGTTTAATGAAGCAGCTACTCTGCCACTACACATTCTGAGTGAATAGCCTCCTTGGCGTGTTTTTGAAAACTTAAATGTTGCTGGTAATCATGTCCCAGCAATCTCCTTGGAGAGCCTTTGTGTCCTGTTCTCAGAAGAAATATGCTGCTTTTACATGTTAATGGTTTTGAAATTAGTCATTTGCTCCATTTTCATTGGAAAGGAAGGTCACCGTGTGATTCCCTACCTTCTCTCATTTTCTCTGAACATTCAGGATACTCTAAGTCAGTTCATCAGCCATGCAGTGTACTGTCTGGTTCTAACATGCCCGAAAAGCCAGGGAAATGTTCTATCAAAGAGCATTCCTATTCTCAGAGACTGTTCTTAGAATTCAAAGTCTAAAAATCTAACTCAGAGGGGGAAGGTTCCTGGACAGGCCATTATTGCTATTTTTTCCCATTTCAATCACCGACCGACTTGTCTTGCCTATTCATTGGTCTCATTAGAAGAGACTGTGCTCCTTGAGTATGCAGCCCCTCGAGGAATGCTAAGGGACATTTTAGAGATCCTTTTAGAAGCAGATTCACTCATGTAAAACTAAGATCAGGCTTCTGTATCCTGGACCATTGTTAATGGTTTGGAACTCTGTGGGAGCAGAAGGACATCTAGCCATCCCATGGTACTGCAGTGCCATTCCCCCAAATTTAGGGCATCAGGTGGCTTCCCCTGAATTAGCAAGGGCATGATTGGTAGTGAAAGGTGCCAGGTCTTCACAGTTCTGCAACCCTGGAAAAGGTCTGGGGAATACTCCAGATTTGGTGGCCTCTACTTTTCCTTGGGAAATGTAAAGTAGGATTTGAGATGGCTGGACCCTGCACCACTAGACACTTCCTAATAATACCTAGTAAGTTCTCAAAAACTTTTTTTAAAAAATGTGTTTGGGCCAGACATGGTGGCTCATGCCTGTAATCCTACCACTTTGAGAGGCTGAGGCAGGAGGATTGCTGGAGGCCAGGAGTTTGAGGTTGCACTGAGCTATGATGATGCCACTGCACTCTACCCATGTGACAGAGTGAGACTCTGTCTCAAGTAAATAAATAAATAAATGTATGTGCTTGAATGGATGGGACAATGAGTAAGTGAATTTGCTTTCTTGATTTGCTTTGTTGACCAGCTCTGGCTCTGGAGGTGACCCAGTAACCTTCCAGTACATATTGGGACCTGAGGAGCCTACCTCTTCTTTTTTTTTTTTTTTTATTGTGGTAAGAACACTTAACATGAGGTCTACCCTCTTAACAAATTTTAGGTGTACAATACATTATTGTTGACTATAAGTACAATGTCATACAGCAGATCTCTAGAACTTCTTCATCTTGCTTAACTGAAACTTTGTGCCTGTTGATAAGTAACTCCTCACTGTTTTCAGGAATCATTTATATAGTTCATTATTACTTCTTAAAATCTCTGGAATTGGGTATTAAGGTTGAATGTGGAGATCCAGTCTTGCTCCAAACTACCCCTCCAAGTTTAGGCCTGCAGAGACCACTGCCTGCGCAGCTCACTTGAGCAGGTGAATGCCAGCCAGCACCCACATTCTTATGCTCTTGTTTTCACCTTTACACCTTGGGGGTAATTTTTATACCCAAACAGAGGTACCAATATAACAAATTTCTCTCCCTTCTTGACCTGCATCTAAGAGACTAACATTGACGTGTCATTGAAAATGCAGTTCTGATACAAGTAGGCCTGAAAAGTGACTTGGGAGTGGCTTGTGTTTTATTTTCTAGTGCATTTATCACATGCTAGATTAGTTAAGATGTGGTAGCTGCTGTAACAAATAGACCCGAGTATCTCCAACATCATTGCGTTTTTCATCGCATATCTTTGCTAAGCATTTCATGGAGGAATGAAACTTGTGTTCCAGATCTGAAGGAGAGGGGCCAGGGAAAATGAGAAGAGGGCACGCAAGGATGAGGCTCCCTCTGTGCTCCCTGGCGGAGAGGCATGGAATGGTACAATGTCAGAGTTCAAGTGTGGCACAAAAGGTGTAGTGTGATGGAGGTTGACCAGACGTGGGGGAAGACGGTTTTAAAAGGCAGAAATTAGATGCAGCCCAGGCTAGAAAAAGAGCAGGAATGAAGGTAAACATAGTAATAAAATTTGGACTTATCTGTGCATGGCACATTCCAACTTACAAAGTGGAGTACATTCACATGTGTTATCTTGTTTTAGGCCTCACAAAAAAACAGATGAGGTGGCTCAGGAAGTATTAGTACCCTAATTTTAAATATTCAGGAAATCTCAGGAGAGTTTGAGAGGCTGAGTTACTTACCCTGGTGAGTGGTGAGCCAGGGCACAGGTGTTGGTGTTGTGCCTCCACAAGCAGAGCTCTTTCCCTAACTGCATGATCCTCAGGGAGATTTGGGGGGCAGGGGGTGCTGCTGAGGTAAGGTGGCTGCCGAGGTGAACAGAGTGCGCTTTTCTTCCCTTCCCCCACATCCTTGTGGCCGCGTCCTCAGGATGCCAGCCATGTTCCCATGGAAATCACTTACCAGTGACAGCCTGTTCCAGAATGCAGTGACGATTAGCCACAGCCTGATTGGGTCTCCTGCTTTTGTGAAACCTGTCCTTTGCAGGGGTCACAGTTTAACAGACAAGCCTTTTTATTTTAACAATTCTCTAATCAGGCTTTCATTTATTTTGCCACCCCGTCCATTTCGCTGTCTCCCTCTCGTCCACCTACTCCTGCTCTTCCCACTGTGTGCAGCTGAGTTTGGCCTGTGCCAAATCATGTTTTATTCTTAGCCTGAGAAAGAAGTTGTACGAGATATTGAGCCTGGCCAACAAAGGACCTGTCCTACGAGTGCGGTTTGAGGTCTCAAGTTTACACGTACACCACTCCCTCCCAGCATTGTGTTTTTGCCCTGAGAAATCACCTACAGAACAACTCTTGGGTGGACTAGGAATTACTTTACCACAAGTCCAGTGCACTGGCATTGATTAGAAAGCAGGCAAATGGTGCTTGAAATTTTGCAGAAAGATCAGTGGAAAACCAGTGCTAGGCTGCAAACTGACAGCTCAGCTCTTTCTAGCATCCACAGCAACAGCCTGCTGTTTTCCCAGGTGGCTCTGAATGAGACAGGAAAATGCAGTGGGCCATTTGTCACTGTTCCAGGTGCAACATATGCATGCCAATTGGTGCATGCAGCCCCCAAGGCCCACTCTTGCCTGCCCCATGCCTGTATCTGGACCTCTGGGCTTGCCTTTCACTGAGATCAAGGCAGAATGTGCTCCCTTTCCTCCTCCTACACCAGAGTAAGTGATTAGATCCACTATTCTGGGATTGGAACCAACTCAGCCATCCCTACCATGATCGAAGGTGCTCATGCTCTGTGTAACCCCTCCCACCCCATTTTTAATTCAAGGCCATGGTCTTTTAGGGCTGTTGGGATTCATCTGGCATGCCAGTCTTAGTATCTTAAGTTATTCAGGTGTGTGGTGTACAGCAGACATGCTGGTACATTCTGCAGGGAGTGCTAGACTGGAATATCATTTCAGTTAGGTCCTAAATTGAGTGAGGGCTTACAGGATCTTGGATGCAGGATTCTTCAGAGATGGCCCAAGAGAAAGAACCAGGGCTTGTCCGTAGGGGAAGGCAAGGTAGAGGTGCCTTTTGTTCTTTTATGCTGAACTCAGTGCCCAGTACCCACTGCAAATGGAATAAGCTGATCACGTGTTGGATAATATCCCTTTTTCCTGTGAAAAAAGAAGTGAAATGAAGTATATCATCCAGAAGTGAAATTACATATATAAAGTGAGTTTAAGGGAGATTCTGCCTCAAAAATATTTTTAAGGGCATTTTATCGTGGATTTAGATCATTCATTTAGAACTACTTCCTTTGATGAGAACTTAATATAGGTTACAGGTGAGTGAACTTAGGGACATCACATGCCTGGGTGACAGGCAGTTCACTAAGGGTAGCCTAACTACTGACATCCCTGGGTCCCATTATACACTCTGCACAACCCCTCTTCACCTCCTTCCAGTTCCATCAAGCGTAGGGAGGGAACATTTGGCCCTCTGAGCTAGAGTTATGCAAAACCCGAAAATACACCCAGACATAATGATTCCATGCGGCAAGAAGGTCACTGTGTCTGCTTTTCCTGCCAACACACCCCTGGCTCTTAATCTATGGCTGCCTTGTGAAGCAAGAGAGCTGTGCCAGGAAGTTACACTTTGTGACTGTGAGGCATTATGAGAATTTAAAATCATGTCAATGGGATTTTGTGAGGGCAGACCAGGGGAGGGGAGTTATACACAGTTTTAGAAGGGGATGGCCTATTAACATCCTTTTGTTCTTTGGCCTTAGAGCTACTATTAATTCAGTTAAGAAAAAAAAAAAAAAAAACTATCTGGCCCCAGCTACAAATCAACTCCACCCTGCCAACTCTTTCAAAAATTAAAAAGACATCTACCCAAAAAATGTACTGTGGTTATCTGAATAGTGGGATTATGAGTGAGTTTTATTGTTTTCTTTGTGCTTTTCTGTACTTTTTATAACATGTTGTATACTTCTTGCTGTTCCAATATTTTTTTAAAAAGCAACAAATCCGACTTAAACAACAAAACCATACCTACACCAACTAACTGTCTGATTGTGTTCCTGGAATGTTCAGTGTTGTGGTCATGAAAATGGCATGGAAGGAGCAGCGCCTGCCTGTGCCCCCACTTTGGGCCTCAGATGAGGCCTGGTGTCCACAGCCCTTTCCCCACCACGGGTCTAAGGGCTGCTGGGCAAGAGCAGACACAGACCCCCAGGGGACTCGAGCCAACCAAGGAAGGTGAGAAAGGGAGGCCGCTGGCATGAAGCCAACCAGACACCTCAGCAGCAAGGAGCGGGGGATGGCAGTCATGTCCAATTGTCTCCGACAGTCAAACCGGCTTGACATGTGCTTGTCGGGAGAGATACTGTCAGCTCAAGTTCATCTGGAAACACTGTGTTCTTGCCCAGAGAACATCCAGTGGATGTACATTATTCTGGAAGTTGGGAAGATCCTGCTTTCCAGACCTATAGGGATCAAGAAAAATGTAGTAAGTGGAGACAAATATCTGGGAGAAAACAACCCTTTGAGGAATTCTAGACACCTTCCTGGGGTTAGGGGTTGGGGGGAGGAAAAGACTTTCATTTATTTAGGCCTGAGGCCTTGACCACCCATACTGGTTATTGATGCGAGCTCAGGAGCTTGAGGTGCTGTTTCTGCCAGCCCGCATGGGCCGTGGAACTGTGTCGTCTCAGCTTTGGACAGAATTCCTCCTGCAGGTTTCTGTAAAAGCCTTTATTTCTTATGCATCACACGCTGACTTATTATTGAATACAGTGGGGTTCCTCACTCTGGTGGGTTTGAGTGCTTTGAATCTGAGGTCATGACCCAAACCTGCACCATACAGATCGGAAACATAATTCCTTGAAATTTATGTGATAGACCATGTGTCGGGGGGTAAGGCCCTTACTAATAATGGATTATTTTTCATTGGTGATAGAGATCTCATTCATCACTTTCTTATGTTCTCCTGTGTGTTTCCCTAGGATGATGCATGTGCCCCTGGATTTTAAGGAGTACACAAACAAGCAAAAATATCAATGCTAATGTACTTATTTTAATGTCCATTAGAAAATAAAATAAAGCTCATCACACTCATTATTTCATGAATAACTTTGTTTAAAACAAAGCTAAAATAGGTTAAGTTTGTAAAGGAACTTAATTTTCAAGACATACTAAGTAGAAAATTGTATTATGGGGCACAGGTATGGCAAAAGTCAGAAAGCTAGTACAGCAGTTGAATGATTTGTGTTTAGCAAACATTGTCCTAGAACATGCTACTGGGCCAAATTCATTTTTCTCCCTTCTTTCTCTCTTTCTCTTTTTTGGTCTTAGTATCTCAGAATGAAGCTGCATGGAGAATGAATTGCTTACCGGAAAAAATAGTTGTGCACAGTTTTAATAATGATTCTAGTAACTTTTAGAGAGTGTCAACAAAGACGTATTGCTTTTCTGGCACAGAGTGGGGGAACTGTTTGTCTTCTCTTCAGATCCGGGCCTCAGAGCCATCATTCCTTCCCCTCTTGGAAAGCAGGGCTCCTAAATGTTTATATACACTTACATACTTGCTATCTCGTTCATAACCACATCCGCTGTTTCGTGTGGACTCTGCGCGTGCACTTGTGTGTGTGTGTGTGCGCACTTGTATTAAATGGTAACAAGATAATGTGCCATGTCTAGGCCACCCCTGTTATTTATATTAAATAATGACATGATGATGTTGGTGGCCCGTAATTCTCCATTTCTATTAACCACCCTGCCCAAGTAAACTGTTTTCTGATCTCTCTTAGATGGAAATCCTGTATGAATGTGGAAGCCATTAGCTGAGTAATTGCTGTCTGTTACCATGACAACCAGCCGCTGCAGTCACCTGCCCGAAGTCCTGCCAGACTGCACCAGCTCGGCTGCACCCGTGGTGAAGACAGTGGAGGATTGTGGCAGCCTAGTGAATGGGCAGCCGCAGTATGTCATGCAAGTTTCAGCCAAGGATGGGCAGCTGCTATCAACAGTAGTGCGGACTCTTGCCACCCAGAGGTAGTACCACAATTAAAATAAATGAATCTGTAATTGATCCAGAGAACTCTTTGTCAAATGGAAAACGCTAAAGGGAATGTAATTAGCGCTCAGGTCTTTGTGTCAGGTGACAGGAGGTGCTGGCGGGGGGAAACGACCACATGAGTTCTGTCATCGCTGCTTCTATAGCAATAAAGCTAAAATTCACCTTGTTGAGTTTTCCTCTTAAAGTCACACTTGCAGAAAGCCAGGAGGGGAAGGTTCCCACTAGACATGGGGTTGGTTGCTTGCTTTACATTTGTTATTTTGACATTGCTCTGGTAATTATGCTGTTCTTGTCTCCAGGAACTAACAAAGGTAGCCCTATTAGAACAGAATGAAAAAGTCGCCTGATTTCGGGTGACTGAGCCAAAATGATTAGATTTGTGAGCAAAACTTTTGAAGTGACCTACCTGGTGTGCCTGCTGGTCGGCATCACCTGATGGAAGCACTGCCCAGGGCTGCTTCCTGGGCGAGTCTCTTGTCACCCTTCAGGGTCTCTTCTGTTGCTCCTCCTTCAACCTCCATGGCCCCCCCACTCCTGACCCTCGACACACACCCCACTCTATGAAGTGCTGTCATTAAAGCCTCCTGTGTCTTCCCGGGGGTGAACCAGAGCAAGAGTGAAGACTCTGAGCAGCTCAGAGAGCGCATGTCCCAGCCCACACTTTGTCTCCTCTTGTGATGTTGCTGCCACATGGCAGACTGGAGGCTGTGGGCTGCCAGGGTGATGGGTACACCTTGGCTTCTTCGGCTTTTTTTCAGAATGGGTAAATGGGACTTCTGACCCATGAACGTAAAATGTGTTCAACTCTGGACTTGCTCCCTAGGGTTAGTGCTGCCTAGGTCTGAGTGATTCCGTCACCCACTCTGGTGCAGACACAGGCCCACAGATCCATGTGCCTGCAACAGGGCTCCTGCCAGCACCACAGTCTGGACATGGTGGCCCTCAGACGTGGAATCATGTTATCATGCATGTTGTAAACGTTGCCCATATGGCTTCTATTTAAAATCTATGCAGCTATTATTGCAAAGGAAAGAAATAGAAAAAGATTTAATACATAATTTTTCGCCTCTTGGAGAACTTCTAACAATTGGTTAAGATTCAGAACACAACGAGGTGGTAAGCATCCTTGGTCCTCTGTGAACTGAGAAGGGGACTGGACGTGTACTGGTCACCCTTGCAGCCATCAGCAGCCATCAAACAGCACATTTGATCAGGAAGAGCAGGCTGCAGTCAATGTGGCTGACACCTACAAGCCTGTGTGTGTGTGTATGTGTGTGTGTGTCTGTCTGTCTGTCAGTCAGGCATTTATATACCAGCTCTCCCACCATGCAGTAATGTAAACCAGAAGGTTTCAGAGTTTCACAGGCCCCATGTGAATGAAGGAGGCCAGGAATCATGAGAGAAAAGTCATCTCTGTCAATTTTCTTTTCCTGCCACTGAGCACAAGTAGGTCTTTCGGGCAAGTGGGAGGGGGATCCTTTCCTCTCCTAGTCCCCGTTTAGCCTTCATTCATTCCCAGGACCATTCCCAGAAAGGCCTTTGGGAAACAGCAGTGCTTCCATGGCTCTTTCCATTTGGACCAAAGATGGTGTTAAGGGGAGTGGTGGGGCGTGGGCCTGGGTCACTGCCATCTTTGGAGGACACAGGGAGAGGCAGGAGAGGGCAGGTAAAGAGGCTGGTTGCAGGGCTGTCGCAGATGATGATAATATATTTTAAAATCCAATACCCAACAAAGAACAGCAACATAAGATGACATTGATCAGAGAGGGATAGTTCCCAGACAGGACAGAGTACCCATGGAGAACTGAGGCCATCTTAGTTTGGGCTTTCCATTGGCCACTGACTTACGTGATAAGGACCAAGCTATTTGATTTTCCTTGGCCTGAGTTCTTCCACAAGTGACAATAGCTAGCGTTACCTAGGCATTTAGTATGTGCTGGTCCCTATTCTAAGCTTCTAATCTGGACTGTCTTTTCTTGTCCTCACAGTCACCACATGAGGAAGGCACCATCACCATTCTTTGTGCCTATGTTAGAGATGAGGAGGCTAAAGCACGGGGAGATGAAGTTACTTGCCCAGAGTCAGCCGGCTGGGAAGCAGCAGAGCTGGGGTTTGAACCCAGCCAGCTGCATTCTGGAGCCTGCAGCAGGAACCCCCGACAACACTATGCTGCCTTCAGGAAATGTGCAGGAGTGCTTCCTCCAAATTAAAGGCAGAACTCTAGACTGAGGCCACCTCAGGCCTCAGGACATGCTTATTACTCGCTTTCAGTTTAGCATCTTGGGCATCCCAGAGAGCATCCTATGAAGGCTCAAAGCACGAGCCACCACTCAGCCTTGTGCCCTGGCTCAGGCTGCAGTTCTGTGTGGCAGCTTCAGGCTTGGTTGTTGGTTAACTCCCCTCCTCTCGTTCTGCCACCTATTGAAAAGAGAATGGAAGGAACCTCTGGGTATACAGAAGTGTCCTGGCCTGGGCCAAAAGATGCAATTTGTCATTTCAAAACAATTTCTGTTCTTAATGGTGAAGGATGGTTTTTTTTATTTTTCGATGAGTTGTTGGCCTGAACTACATCTATATTCAAGGCAAAAATAATATATTGCTCATTTTTACTCACTTGTGATCCTGGGCATCACCTGGTTACTTTCATACTGGCCACCCCCTATTTCTTTGTATTGTAAAAAGTAGATGTCCCGAGTACTCTGGAGTGCCCAGGACCACCTGCCCCACTGCCAAGGTCAAGTGTAGGTCCAAGGGGTCTTAAAGCAGCTGCCACTGGGGAGGGCTCAAAGGACAAGAGCCAGCGGGCCATCCACATGGCAGTGGTTTCCAGCCCAGTGACCAGCAGCTGCCCCCTCCTTCTCTTGCAGCCCCTTCAATGACCGGCCGATGTGCAGGATCTGCCATGAGGGCAGCAGCCAAGAGGACTTGCTCTCTCCGTGTGAATGTACGGGGACCTTGGGGACAATTCATCGGAGCTGCCTGGAACACTGGCTGTCATCCTCAAACACCAGCTACTGTGAACTCTGCCACTTCAGGTTTGCAGTCGAGCGCAAACCCAGGCCGTTAGTGGAGGTCAGTAAGTGGGGCACATCCTGAAAACTTAGCTCTAATGAGCAAATGATGTCTGCTTTTATGCCCGGATCACAAACCCTGTACAGCTTCACTGAAGCACAGTAATAGCTCTGTGTGTGTGTGTGTGTGTGTGTGTGAGAGAGAGAGAGAGAGAGAGAGAGAGAGAGAGATGCAGACCCACAGACACAGAGAGGGTACTTGACTCGGGATCCAGCAATACAAGGATGACCTCCACAATGGTGGAGACAAGAAAGTAGAAGAAATCAGTGTAAGGAAAAGGGGCAATTTAGAGACTTGATCTCCATTTTTCAATCCCTGTGCAGTAGAACAAATAGAGCAAACACTTTTCTCTTTGCACACCATCTGCCCAACTTGAAGCAACAGATAAATGGGCATTTGGGTTGCATATCCCTCTGAGAAATCTTCATGAAAAAATATAGCTGCATAGTACAATATAGACCCAGACTTCCTGCATTCTGTGACTTTGGGTAAGTTATTTCACTTCTTGGAATTACTATAAGGATTAAAGGAGTTAATATTTATAAAGCATTTAGAAGAATACAGGGCACATATGCAAGTGTTTGAATAAAAATATCTTTCCTGGGAAATTATGCACAAACTTTTTTTCAGCTAATAACCTAGTATTGGAATCTCTTTTCATAAATGGTGGTGCTGTCACCCAGCCATTAAAATGGCAAGACATCTTCTTTCATGTTTTAGGAGACACATGATTTTCATTAGACCCAGGGTCTGGTCTGATATTAGCCAGAGGAATTGGAAAAAAATCAATGGTCTATTTCTGCCCTCTGTCCTACCCTCAAATTCTACTAGACAATTAAAAATTGGATACTAGCAACAATAAATATTATAATATATTAATATTATGAGCCAGAACTAGCTGAAAGGGGCCAAGACATTGTGTCTATAATTCAGACCTTATTTTAGCAGCTAACCCAGTGAAACCCTGGAATTAAAACTAGTGCTAGGAATCAACAAGCCCTTCTTGGAGACTATTTAATAAGCGTGTTAGTGCCTAAGCAGTTAAGACTCTGGAGAGCTCTCTATATACATTCTCTTAGTTTTCGCCTTGCAAAGTTAATCAGGACCTTTAACTAGGGCCTGTTTTAGCTATGACTTACTTGCCAAATGGCACGAAATTTATTTGACTTGCCCCGATAGACGCTGCGCTTTTCTTAAGACTCAGGATCAAGTGACCTATTAATTTAGCCATCTTGCCACCTGACATCCACTTTCAGAAATTCATATTTGGAGAGGTCCCATTGGGAATTTGGCCCTGTGCCAGATTCATTGGGATTGAACATTTCAGAACTTCTCTGCAGAGGGGGAAATATAATTAAATAATTAACAAAGGAGATGAGATTTCTCAAGCCCAATGGCAAAAGTAAAAAGAAGCCTATTTCTCCTTTCCAGAAACTTTTTGGAACCTCCCCAATTTTGGTATTGCAGCCTCTCCAGGGAAGCTGGCTTCTTGGAATGAGGAAACCCTGCTCTCAAATGGGCTCTGTCCAGCGATCTTTTTTATTAGTATCTCCTCATTAAAGAAGGCCTTTACTGTTGCTTGGTAAAAACTCCAGTGCATGTGCACATAATTTATAACAAAGGAGGGAGTGTGAGTGTGTGTGCATTTGTGTATCTGTGTGTGTGCATACACACATGTGTGCACTTGCCCTAATTTTTCTCAGATAACATGCACGTGTCAAATCACCCAGTGAGCCCTTTCAATCTCAGAGAGAGTAATATGTACCCACACACAGAGAAGTCTTCAAAGTTGCCGATGTTAGGTCACAGACTGAGTCCAGGATCTTAGGTAACTGTCACTAATCAAGGAAACAAGGCAAATGACCTTGAGAATGTGTGAGGTGCTCTACAAGATTTAGGGCCTCCCCTACAAAAACTTCACCCAAACGGTTACTGGTGGTGAAATTTTCATTGTGCAAATGGAATGTGACAATTTTCAGAGTTAATGATGATTGAACAAGTTGAAAGTGAAAGGCAAACCTTCCCAAGCTGGGGAAGGCTGGCCGTTTGATCATCCGATGGGGAAATGAACTTGCTGTCTGACCACAATAAAAAGAAGTTGTCTTTGGTTTCTCAGCTGGAGGACAAATGAGAACCAGGTGCTGGCAGAGTTTTAAACAAACAAGTCAGTAATTGACTTTTCCACCTCGAGATAAACATGCATCTTTTTTTAGTAAATCAGCAAAACCTGCCTATTTGGGTTAAGGATTAGGAGTGTTGTTACTTTATTTCTCATTTTTACTCTTTTAATTGCTTTAATCATTACTTTGTTTACCAGTTGGATCTGCCTTCTCATTAAAGCAAGAAAATTCCATAACATTTAATTTCAAAATCAATGTGACAATAACCGCTCTTGTTACTAGAGGAAGCAGTTTAAAAGTCATTTATAAATTTTATTTGTCAGCATCTAGATGCTAACGTTTGTTGGAATTACTTTTAACACCTCAGACTTCTGCTTTTCAGTAAACCCTCTCGGTCCTTCATTCCCCATAAGCCTTCATCCCCTTTATGCCACCGTTCCTAAGACACTTCTCCTTCGCTTCCTTTTCTTCCTCTCTGCAGCCAGCAGTTGGATGTTCATTTTTAACTGGTCAGGACCCCAGGGCTGTGGTATATACACAGGCTGCTATGTGAAGTCTTGTCTCTCCCCCAAAAAGGGTGAGTTTCTACTCATAATGGCCAAATCAATGGGCTGATTTTTATTAGAACCACCAAACCGGGCATCCCCTCCCCACTTTGCCACTGACCATCTGTGTGACCATCTGTGTGGCTTGGCTCAGTTCCTCTGAGCTTCGCTGTGGAAGAGGGTGAGCGAGGAGCTCTCCATGACATCTTTTGGTCTTTAGCAGGCTAAAAGTTCTTGTGTAAAAAAATACATTCTACACTTAAAATGGGTATATTGTATGATATGTAATTTACACCTCAATAAGTTGATTATGTGTGTGTGTGTGTGTGTGTGTGTGTGTGTGTGTCTATCTGTCTGTCTACTTACCTATCTTCCTACTTGCCTACCTAGCCTACCTACCTACATGGCCAGTCGAAGTCTTTAAGTCTCTTTTACCCTAAAAATTTTCTTGATGCAAAGTGAGCCAGTGTAACAAGAGCTAGTTCCAACCCAGAGAGGTACGTTGCAATCATCTAGTTTAGTCAGATGTGGATGAATTTCCAGTATAGTCCAGCTAATACAAATATCAGAAGGCATACATCCAATCACGCAAAGCTTGAAAGGAAAGCATTCAAATGTACATAGCAAAAAGGAAGAACAGATATAACACATGCATTTCTTACCTCCACAGTTAGCACTTCTCTCATGAAGGCTGTGTATTTTTTGTTGATGATGGAAAATGTACCCAGTGGCAATTTATAAGATGAATTATCCCCAAGAATAATGATCCAGGAGGACATAGTAAATAGATATCCCCCAACTATGAAAGAATTCACTGACTGACTGGCCTGGGTGGTTTTATGGTCTCCTTCTGGCTCATTTTTAGTTTTCCTTATTTCTCTCTGTAATATGAACTCTGATACCATTCTTTTATAATGAAGGGTAAAATACAGCAAACCAATAAAAATACTATGACTTATTCCCCCTAAAATGTGTGCCTTCACTCCAGCCTATTGCTATTTGCATTTCTGATTGGCCACTTTACCAAGGAAGCCCATCTCACTATGTGCATACAACGTGTTTGTCACATCCGTCTCTAGTGTTGGAGTATTTGCCACTAGGCCTTCCTAGGACATGTGTCTGTAACATCCACTCTTGCCTGGAAAAGTCATGAAGTTATAGATCAGCTCAACAATGTTGTGATTAAAATGAAACAGCCAAGAAACAGTGGAAGTCTGGAGAAAAGGCTTTCTAGGGTCTGATCTTCCTCTGATCTGGGAGACATGGTGATTTTTCACAGAAGGTGTGATTAGGTTTCCGTATTCCTATTTCCTTTACACAGAACCAGCTGATTGATAAGAATTGTATGAACAATTTAAAAGCTGTTCCCTGTGAGTCAGAGGTTTAGCTAAATTGAAACTGAGAGTGTTTTCACACATATCAGTTACCCAGAATAATGGGATGTAAAGCTAGGGAGATAAGAATTAAGGATTTTTTCAAACTTTCTTATTTATGAATCTTTTTTTTTTAAGCCACAGGAGGACAATGGTTTTAAAGTGTGCCCTGGATCTAGTGTGATCTCCATCTACACAGCAGGGAGCAGAGTTGAACTGCTATGGAGAAACCACTTTGTACTTTGGTACTTGCTGTTTAATAGATTCAAGACTTCATTTAGCATCAGACTTAGGTGTGGACATTGCTGGACTCTTATTGTAGTGGGTTTTGTTTTGATTTTTAACATTCATTTAAGTAAAAATATGAGCTTTTTGAGTATTCACTTTCATCAGCAAACCTTGTAGCACGGGAATAATGAGGAAATTATATCATAGGAAATATAAACTGATTCGAGGAGATTCACAGGCATGAGGACCACCACTCCATGCCTCCTAGGAAGGCAGACAGCTCCTCTCTTCATTCCAGCCCGTGAGCACAGCCCAGTGTGTCAAGTGGCCAGACCATAATCATAGCATGTGATAGGTGTGTTGTATTGGATCAATACTTTTTTTTAATTGAGGAGTTTGAATCCCTCTAGGTGGGATATGGTCTCTCCAGTTCCCCCAGGCTTTGCCTTTAGCTTACACCCATCCAGCCCTCTTCACCATCTTGCATTACCTGCCTGCCATTTACATTTGAGATTCCAGGATCGGGTGATTTCTCCCACCTTTAAAAGAGTTCTTCAATACTATGTGCATTTCTTTCTACCAACATCTTTCTTTCACGGTATTGTAGACTGAACCCTGTGATCTCCTTCCTATTGTCCCCACGTTATAGGTGAGCAAAAGTGGCTGATTCAAAACAACAAGGTAAATGAGCCTCTAAGAGAGTGTACTAGCACGGACAGCGGTGAGGATAACAACAGTTGCAATGCCTCGCACTCAAGTATGCTTTGGTGTTAGCTAAGCACTTTCTTGACCTCTGACAAGGTCACTGAGTGGGCCTTGCATCAGGCCACCATGCCTGCACATAGACTTGTGGCACCATCCTTTGTGCCAGCAGTGAAGACAATACATCTAATGGCCAAACCCCAGCAAGCTTTGATCCTGCAATTGTCCCATCTTGAATTTTCCTCTGGTTTTGGTGGCTAATTTGGCAGTTGCTTCGTTACTTAAAGCTTAGTTATAAAGAAGCTGTTTTAAGGTATCTATTACATTCACAGCTTGCTTCATTAAAAATCACTTCATTAAAAAAGTAAGCCAACCGAAGTGTTCACATGGCTGTGCCAGATGGAAGTGAACTAACTGCTCACTGCCCATGCGTGCAGCCCATCCACTGCTGGTAAAGGATTAATGTAGAGGGAAAATCCAGTTCCATGCATAAAAAGAATTACACACCCAGATTCTGTTATTTCAATTGTACTGATCCTTACAGTGAACTTGGGTTGGAATTCACATGAGAATCCATGTTCTCAAAAGGACCTTTGTCAGTCGGTCCTAATAGCAGCTCCCTTCACCTCTCCATCTGAGGACTTCTATGTGCAGAGACACAAAGACGCAAAACACTAAGAATTGTTTCACACAACTTTTTTTAATCTTAGTCTATGTTCTAAAGAATACAGAGGAGGACAGATAATAGTATAACAGACAGGTGTGTATCCCCTACTCAGAATTAACAAATGTTAGCATTTTGTGAGCCACGTACCTCTTAGGGGCAGAGAGAAAAAGGCTGTAATCTTCACTAATTGATCCCTAGATAGTCTTAAAAATGAGAGAAAATTCAGCCAGGGTTTTCCTTAAGCACATCTGGGCCAAGAATAAGAGAAGTTAACAAAATGAGACAGATGATCTTGAAAGATTCTGGACTTTTCCAGCTGAGTCCAAATGTAAAAACCAATAGTACAGCAAATGTTGACCGCCAAGGGGTTCACTTCTTTGAAAGGCAGACAATTCGAAGTTGTTCCATGGGTGTCAGGGTGATGGTGGAGGTGAAGACGTCCCTGAGCCGCTGGCAGGAGAGCTTGTAAAGGGGGAGTGAGAGAGGAAAAGTGAAATGTCACTGAACGACTACAGCTGCTAATCATCTTTCTCCTAAGTCCTGCCGAAATAACAAGGCATAATTAACTCAGGAACTGCCCTGTGCTAGGTACAAGGTTGAGCTGAAGGGAGACATAAATTGTAGAATCCCTGGTGCAGCTTTCAGAAGCAGAGTTGTTGAATACGCGCAACACTCCCTGCTGAGGGCTTCCGCCAGTCCTCCACGAGCCTCTTCGGTTTTAAGTGTCAACAAATGACTTTTAACTCCAAAGAACAAATACACAGTTTTTAAACGAATAATGCTGTGAAATATTGTGAGCAATACATGATTATGGTTAAATGCTGCCTAATACTCAATTGTAAATGAACAAGCAAAATGGAGAAGTATCTTCAGTTAGGCAATGGGAGATCAGTGGTTGTTTATTTACCGCATAACACCCTGCTGTGCCTCTTTGTGCTAAGAACTTCATTTTCCAGCACAGGCATGGATCTTGACTCCAATCCCATGGCATTAATTAATTTATTTTGAGCCCATCTATATTTATCTTTAAGATGTTCACACCTCAAAGGTTTTTTTTTCTTCTTAAATTGTGTTTACCCATTTCCTAGGCAAAGGAAAAATATTGCATGCTATACACTTTATATAGTCATCTTATTTCAATGTCTCAGGTCCCTGTAATAACAAAGATGTTATCCCATTTTGTAGATAAGGAAGCTGTGACTCAGAGACATTAAGTCACTCTTCATTGATCCTAAATACTTTCAGCCTCAGGGCTAGTAGTAAGTGGAGAAGACATAAGAATAATCCAGGTCTTTCTGGCTCCAAAGTCCACATTCTTTCTACTGTACCTAGTGTCCTAATCCATTCAGGTTGCTGTAACAAAATACTATAAACTGGGTGGCCCGTAAACAACAGAAATGTATTTCTCACAGTTCCGGAGGCTGGAAAGTCCAAGATCAGGATGCCAGCATGATCCAGTTCCCGTGAGGGCCCTCTTCCTGTTTGCAGACTGCTGACTTCCTGCTGTTTCCTCACGTGGCAGAAGGGAAAAGCAAGCTCTCTGGAGTCTCTTTTGTAAGGGCACTAATCTCAATCATGAGGGCTCCACCCTCCCGACCTGGTCACCTCCTGAAGGCCCCACCTTCTAACCTTAGGGGTTAGGATTTCACCATATGAATTTTGGGGGACACACACAGACCATTGCACCTGGCTTCTTCCATTCTGGCTCTAGAGTACTTTATTTCATTTGGTCATTGACGTACATCCATGCACACATAGAGCTGAGGGCTTCTTTACCAATACCCAGCCTTTCCAAGGGACTAGATGTACTTCAGAAAGGAGAGGATGAGAAAATTGTGATTAAAGCCCCAATTTTGTCTTGACACTAAATCCAGAGCTGTTAGCAGGGAGGGAAGGATGAATAGGGGGAGCACAGAGGATTTTTAGGGCAGTACAGATACCATAATGGTGGATACATGCCATTATACGTTTGTCTAAACCCACAGAAGATACAACACCAAGAGTTGACTCTAATGTAAGCTGTGGACTTTGGGTGATAATGATGTGTCAATGTAGGTTCATTGATTGTAACATATGTACCACTCTGATGTGGGCATTGCTAGTAGGGGAGGGTGTTTGGGTAGGGGGAGACGGGGGACATATGGGAACTTTCTGTGCTTTGCATTCAGTTTTGCTATGAACCAAAAACTGCTCTAAAAAATAAAGTCTTTTTAAAAAGAAAAAAAACATCCTGAGCTGTGTCAGATTGAGTGCTGGGATAATGGAGTGGCATTTCCTCTGTGTCTCTTTGTACTCTAGTCTAGCTGGGAAACAAAGCTTTTGGCTACAACACCCTATCAGAAGCCAGAAAAATCATTTTTTAATGATTAAAAAATAGAGGCTTTACATATCCTTTCTTTTTTCTTCTCATCTGGTTATTCTTTCTCTGCATTTGAGTTTTCATTTTACTGACTCATTATGTCACCAGTTTCCTCTGAGATTTCTCCTAAGGGAGAAATGTTATTAGAAAGTCTGGTAAACTCCAAATTGTTAAGAGCCTTTTCCCTCCTTTCATGAATGGCTGTGAAGGTTAATCACTCATAATGCGGCCGTACACACTTGTGAGATAAATTTCTTTAAAGACTATCATCGAGATAATTCAGGTTGGTAAACCTTGTTTGCAGCCCTTGAAGGAAAACACTGGTTTTTCCCTTGAATTATTTGTATCATTGCCTCAGTGCTTTGCTTCACTTTTTTTGACAGGTGCAGCAGATTTGGGGAAAGATAAGAAAAGACCCCTGTCGGGTCTTCAGGCTTTGCCTTCCTCCTCCATTTTCCATGGAACGTGTATTTCTGTGGTGCGCCTTCATTCTTGAAGAGATAGGAACCCTGTGAGATTGTCTGGGAATCAAACTGTTTCTTTGCAATCCATCATTACAGAGTTAGAGGGATAGATTTACACTGCGGTGGATATGTAAGAAAAAACTTACTTTGTGCTTGCATAACACAAAAGAGGGGGGGAAAGCTTTTTAAGATTCAGTTTGGAATGTTAAAAAGCAGGTTTAATTCTTAGATGTGCCACTTGTGCAAATGTATAAAGATCTGTTTGTGAAGATTGGGGCCAGATTACAAGAAGAAAATGAAATATTTTCTACCCATTATTTGATCATTGCTTCACCTCCACTGATGCTATTAGAAACAGGAAGTTGGAATAAATAGTGAGGTTCAAAGTCTTTCAGGGCTGTGAGGGAAAATGGCTAATATAGCTTATATGAAGTGCTGGCACGTAGGAGCAGCAGGAAAGTTGTAAAATAGAATTTATAGGCATTTAAGGACTTATATTGGGGAAGAGTCAGTAAAAGAAATTGGGAGATGAAGGGAAAATATTCACCATCCTACAAAATAACGCCACCCTTCCTAACAATTCACCAACTTGCAAAGGCCTACCCTTTGCATTATATTGCCAGTAGATGATGGGGGAAAAGGCATGAGAGATGGAAGTAATAAATGGCTGTAATATTTCTCTATGCACTGGCTCATCTGCTTAAAATCTATGACTGTAATGTTGAAACCCAGAAGTTATTCATTTATCAAAATATACACATTTTCCACTGTTTGTAAGACATGCCTGATACATATCTGAAAAATCACCCTATTAGATGAAGGTGTGGCAAGGCATAAGGAAATACCTGCGTAGGGGAATTGATGCAAGATGGAGGGTTTCTTTAGGGAAATCTACAGGATACTTCAGATTCTTTTTAACCAAGGGGTTTTCCAGTCTCAGATTTTTTGAACAGCTTTATTGAGATATAATTCACATGCAATATAATTCACCATTTAAAGTGTGCAATTCAGTGGCATTTAGTATTGTCACAGAGTTGTATAACCATCAGCACAATCAATTTTAGAACATTTCATCACCCCAAATAGTAACCCTGTACGCCACAGCCTTCACCCCGCAATCCTCCCACCGTGCCCTCTGCCTGCAGCCCTAGGCAGCTACTAATCTATTCATATTTTCAATCTCTGTGGATTTGCCTATTGTGGACACTTCCTATAAATGGAATCCTACAGTATGTGGTACTTTGCAATTGGCTTCTTTCACGTAGCATAGTATTTGCAAAGTCCAGTCTCAGATTTTGTAGAAAGTATGTCTTTACCTTCCTTGCTATAGTTATACTTTTTATTTGTGATTCCTTTTCGACATTCTACCACCACCACCACTACTACTACTACTACTGGCTATGGTTTCCTGAGGACTTACCCTGTGCCACTGTTCTAGGCACTTATTCTCTCTCCTATTTGTGGGTATAACCATCTCCATTCTAGAAAGGAGGAAACTGGCACAGAGATGTCAGTGGTTTCGTTCCCTCTTAAAGTTTAGTTTTCTCCCTATCACAGTTCATATGATGAAACCCTGTTCATTTTTTACTCTCTTATTTTATGGAAATCATTTGTACATTGATTTTTTTATATCATCTGAATTTTTGCCATCCTTGCTCAGTAAGAGCGCTTTTCTTCCTTTAAGCCTGTTAATTAAATTTGGTTGCTTTCTTGATTCTGCTGTCATACATCATTCAAAACTATACAGTTACTTTTTTTTTAATCTCCCATTTTGTGCTGTAGGTTGATTTTTTTATTTTTATTTTTTTGGGGGTTGGGGGAGAGGTTTGTCAAGGTTTAAGGAAAAATGATGATCCTCAGAAGGCAATCAAATCCTATTGCCCATATTCTTAAATTTATCAACCCTCAGAAAACTGGACTGGACCAAGGAGTGTCTTCAGACAGTTTAGGGAAAACTTCCAGAGCAGTGCTCCTTACCCCTTCCTGGGTATCAGATATGTTTGAGAATCTGATAAAAGCTTGAACTCTCTGCCCTGAAATGCAAAGACATCCAGTGTTCAAATACAGTTTCAAAGGGGTCACAGGTTTTCTGCAGCCCTCCACCCTAAGTCAAGTACCCCTGATCTAGAAAGATAGTAGCATAAACTACAAGGGAACACAGAGATTTTCCAAAAGTGTCTCCTGAACACTTAAAATGTCTTAAGTATGAAAAGTAAGAGAAGCTTTCAACTTCACTGCAAATTCCTTCTTCCGTAAGAAGGCCACATTGAGCTGGTGATTCAGTCATGCACATATGTAGAGACGAGGCTAGTTATTAACTTGAGTTCTTCCGTGGTTCGCTTGGTTCTGCCATGGAGACAACTGGGGTCACATGTCTCAGGATCACTGAAGCTAAAAATGTATATGTCTCGCAGTTGGAGGAGAGCCTTCCCTCAGACAGCAACTGTATTCATCCAGCCGGTCTCCTGCTTGCCTTTCTGTAAATGCCAGTCCCTGATGTCATGAGTCATGTCATTTGAGCTGTTGCCCCTTACCTCTTAAGAATGTCTTCTCTGAAGACAACTCCAGAGTTTTGCAGCAAAATGGTCTACAAACATTGAGCATAATCACAGAAAGCAATGCTGTCAAAATAGAAAAAATTGCCCTCCCATGATATGACACTGTGGTGTGTCTTCACCTGGTAATCTGATATTCTGGGTGCCATATCCAATGAAGAATATCCAAAAAGTTGAGGGGATCCGTAAAAATAGATGGCTGGACAGAAAGTGAGAGACTCTTTAGTCCAGATATGAGGAGGCTAATGAGGGCCATGTCTGAAATCTTGAAGATCATGAACACCTTAGACAATGTGAGCATGGAATGCATAACATGTTCCAAATTACTTGAATGATGGTGGGCTCCCTTTGAAATTAGAGGACAGAGAGTTTTGAACAAAAATGAGGAGGTACCACCACTGCTGTGGTTCATGAACTTAAGCCACTGCCTCAAGTGGAGCCTTGAAAGATTCCAGATCCTTCAGTTGGTAGGATGTGCCAAATGTCAGCAAGGTCAGCCTGGCTGTCCTAAATATTTGGGGCCTTTTTTGACAGCAAAACACTGGACTGTAGGGACTGTGACTCTAAAAGCTCCTCTATTCTCATGGTCCTTTCATGTAAAAGAAATTTTCCCCTTTTTCAAAGTGTTCCCATTCTTGCTTACTTTGGGAGTATGTGGAGAAAAAGTCTGTTCTATCCTGTGTTTTACGCATGTGTTGTGTTCCATTGACATCCCTCCATCACACTCTGCATGGATAGTTTTCTTACTTGCATTCTCACTGTACCTGAGGGACACAGATTTTTAAGTGTGGTGCCGTTTTGAACACCTGGGTTAGAAGTTTATTTCTCCTTCTCTATTCCTTTAAACATCCCCAGTTATGGAAATAAGAATTTATTATTCTTGTTCATGTTGTTCACCATATTCTCAGCTTTTGTTCAGTGCTCCAGTTGGGGCTTTTCCTTGGTACACTGTCCTGGTACCTTTTATTCCAGGCTCCTGCACTTCTGGAAGTAATTATTCAAACATTCAGAAACCTGGGCTCCAGCAGCAGGCCAGCAGAGTGGGCATCAGGCCCCAGGAACCTTGCAGCCTGGAGGGTCAGGGGCCAGTAATAGCCGAAATGAAGAAGGATCAGGGAATGGGAGCTGCTATCCATGTTTGTAAAAGACTATGCAGTATGAATCCATTGTACCCAAAGTGAATAGTTTCTACTTTTGGCGCTGTGCATTTTATCAATTTCTTCTGGAAATTTCTATTTCTTTGCTTTCCATCCTCTCTTGGTTGTTTATCTGTTCTTATGCTTCTGACTTTATGCTGATCGCATGTGCCACATAATTCTGCAGTATCTTCTCATATTTCAGATAGGCAATCTCCGTTTGGCTGCAGTCACTTCTACACAGTGATGCTCTAAAATTGTTAGAGAGAGATGATTCCCATTTTTCTTATATCTGAAGTTACAAGTGAATATATAAAATTATTTTGCCATCTAATCCTGCTATGCTACTAATCTCATCTTTGGAAAATTTCAAACCATTGGTGTGAGTATGCATAACATTTGTTTAAATAATGTCAGAGCCAAATTATAATGTCCCAGACATAGATATAGTATTTATGGATCATTATAGCCCATTAATTGGCTTACTGGCCTAGGTCTTCCAGGGAGCATCAAAAATCTTTAGGGCGTCCTTGACTATGACTTAAGCTTTAGCCAAATCACAACTGTGAATGCCAGAATAACTGCTATGCATGTGCATGTGGCCAAAATTTACTATATTTGATGGGAAGAGTCCAAGTGAATGGTCTTATGTATATATGTATGTATTTCAGTTATATTCATCTGAATTATACCCAAAGCAATCCTCTGGTTTGGAAGGATTAATTTCCAAATTAGATATTTTAGGAAATGACAACATAGCTATGGACAGGACAGAAGAATTTCATGTACTAATAGAGCTTGCCTACCAGGGAGGAAGGCATGGAATGTACAAGTGAATAAATAAATAAGATTATTTCTGACAGTGATAAAAGTTATAAAGGAATAAACAAGTTGTTGTAAAAAGAATGGGGTGAGGGTATGTATGTGGTGGTTTGTGAAGGCCCATTTTTGTGAAGTGACATTCATTGGCAAATGAGGAGGAGCCAGCCATGATAGAAGAGTTCCAGGCAGAGGGAACGGCCACTGTGAGGGCTCTGAGGCAGGAACTAGTTTGCTATTTCTGAAACAGGAAGAAATGCTGCAGAGGGGCATTGTGTAAGAGATCAAAGGAGCTAGATTTGAGCTACTTTAACTTTTCTGCTGTGGACCCTCTAGCAGTGATGAAGCCTATGGGGTCCCTTCTCAGAATCTTACCATGTTGTTTATGGGTTTGTTTGTTTTTTCTTTTTAAGAGAGACAGGGTCTTGCTTTGTTGCCCAGGCTGGAGTGCAGTGGCATGATCATAGCTCACTGTAACTTTGAACTCCTAGGCTCAAGCCATCCTCCTGCCTCAGCCTCCCACGTAGCTGGAACTACAGGCATACACCAATACACCCAGCTAATTTTTTTATATTTTGTAGAGATGGGGTCTTCCTGCATTGCCAAGGCTGGTCTGGAATTCCTGACTCAAGGCATCTTCCTGCCTTGACCTCCCAAAGTGCTAGAATTATAGGCATGAGCCACTGCACCTGGCCCAGAATCATGTTCTTAATTGCATAAGATAAAATACATAGTAGTACAAAGGAAGCCAATTATACTAAAATATAGCTATCAAAATATTCAAAAGACAAAACTGTAATATAAAATGTAAATTCTTCTTTATTAACACATTTTATAGCAGATCTCACAACTAACTTTGATGTAGTTCTATCTCAAGATAGCTGAAACAGTTGTAATGTGATACAAAATATTGGTGATAAAGTCACAGATACTGCTAATGCCAGTGAGCTTTTATGCATGACTCACTGGAACATTATATTTCAATTAAAGGTTGTGAAAATAATGACATGATTTTTTTTTCCATCTAAAATCATAGATCCTGTGAATCCTCCTCATGGACTCCAGGGTATAAACACCTGGGCTAAACGATGCAGGCCTTATAGGCCATGGTAAGGTGTTGGAGTGAGTGTGGTGGGGAGCCACTGGGGAATTCTAAGCAAGAGAAGTGGCATGATCTTGCTGCTTTATAGAAACTGGATTCTAGGATAACAGGAATGGAAGGGTGAGAAAGTACAGAGGCTTTTACATGGTAGCCATCTTTTACCTTTTAGGTAAAAGATGAGGAGGGCTTGGAAAAGAGCTGTGGCACCAGAGAGCTCACGATGTGAATGTATTCAAGATGTGTTCTGGAAGAACTGACAGGACTTGCTGATAGACTGGCTATAGAGGGCAGGCGAACAAGGAAAGGGAGAAATAAGGGTGGTACTGAGGTTGTTTACAAGAGCCACCAGGTGTTGGTGTTGCCACATGCTGGTGTGGGCCACCCTGAGAGAGGCATTGGTTTGTGGGTGAATTGGGCTGGTGAACAGTGACTCCATTGTCCCCTCATGAACCTTGTAACGTGTAAGGTGGTTATTACACAAATGGAGAGATATCAAGTAAGCAGCTGGGCATACAAGGCTGGACCTCAGAAGAAGGTCGACCTAAACGATGATGTGTATACTCTTGAGTCAAGTCTGGTGCTTTGAATAATGGTGAGAATTTAAGAGTTCTGGAGTATCACTCTGGTGACTAGAGAGGCTCCTTCACCACTCTCTCAAAGCTGCACCATCCTCCCTCCATTGAGGGAAACTCCCATCTTTGGCTCCCCTAGAGAGGTGAAAGAACTTGATAAAGGCCACTCAGCATTTGGGGTAACCAGAATGGGGGCCAGCTGGAAGTAGTGTCCTGTCCCTGCCTCCAGGCCCATGTTTTATGCCTGTGTGTTGCTGCTTCTCCAACTTTATTCATTGTAGTAGTGAGCAAAAATTAGGATCAAGATTTTATGTAACGCAAAAGTAAGCTAAAGGAAAGAGTCGAAAGCATTAGGCTGGAGGTTTCAAACACTGGCTCCTCCACCATGTAACTTTGCACAAGTAACTTAACCTCAGTGAGCCTTAATGTCCTAATCCAAAATGGGAATGATAACAACACCTGGTGTTATTAAATTCAGTAAAAATATCTGGCACATAATAGGCACTCAGTGCATCTTTTTGGCTGAATTAAAGTTGTAAAAGTTTTAAGTGGACATTTGGTATTGTACTTTTCTCAACTATTTCAAGGTGGTTTTCTTCTAGAAAAAATACAGTAATTGTGGCTAAAGCAGTACAAAGGATCTTGAATAATTTACTGGACTTCTGTTCTATTTCATGACCCATGGAAAAATAGATGGTATTCTACAATTATTTACATCTCAGAAAAAAAGCTTGACTGGAAACTACCGGTTTTTCATCTTGTAGCAACAAAGCAACGTGTAGATACTTCTCTTGGAAACCTAAAAAAGAACAATATATGAGAAATGCTGTCTCTAGTCTCGAAGGCTAAAAGCAATGAATTTGACTTGATGTTTAAACACCACCAGAAAGTTTCTCCTTTCCAATCAATTTAACTAGTCCAGCTAATATTGTAATCCTTTTGGTCAGGGCTACTGGCCTCTCGGGTGTTTATGCATTCATTGTCATTAAGTATCTACTATGTTCCAGCACTGTTCTTAGAACAAGGCATACAAGAATGAACAAAAATGAAGTCCCTGCCATCGTGGAGCTTTCACTGAAGTGGGTAGCAGTAAATGGGCAAGCAAACAGACAACCAAATAAATAGCATCATTTCAGAGAGCATTGTGTGCTCCATAGAAAATATAGCCGGGTAATGTTCACAGGTGCAAGGAGTGTTTTCAGTGTGAAGGTGCAGTCTGAACTGAGACCGAAATGATGAGATGCCAGCCAGGGAAGAATATGGGCAAAACCTGGTCCCCGTAAGGGGACAACCTCGTGTAAAAGTTGAAGGAAGGGAGATAGTAGGAGACGTGGTCAGAGTGGTAGGAAAGGATGAGGTCAGGCCTTGTCTTCCCAGATAGAGAGTTTGGACTTTATTCTGACCATTGGAGAATTTCGAGCAAAGAAGCAACATGATCTGATTTATATTTCTCCACATTCACTCTAACTATTGTTTTGGGACTAGACTGTAGGGTGGCCAGAGTGGAAGCAGGGAGGCTATTGCCTCCCAAGTAGGAGATGATGGTGACCAAGACAGGGATGGCAGCAGTGGGGTAGAGAGACATGGACAGACTCTGGATGTACGTTGAAGGTAGTGCCAGTAGGACCTACCAAAGGGCTATGTGTGGGGAAAGACAGAAAGGAAACAGGATGTGAGCAACAGAGTGGATGGTATTGTCATTCACTGATATAGAGAAGACAGGAAATAAAGGGTTATAAGGTATGTGCTAATCAAGAGTTCTGTTTTGGACAAATGAAGTTTGAGTTGTCTATTAGTCATCTAAGAGATGTTGAGTGGGTTGTTGAATGTGTACGTCTAGAGCTTTGGAGTGAGGCCAGGGCATGAGCAAATCCTGCATGACGTTCTCGTTTGCGATGCATTACTACAGGCCTGGTTTGATGGATATCTGAAGCAAGCATCTCCTTAGTTCCCCTGGAGTCAGAGTTTCCTTCAGTACCACTCCAGCTGTCCTAGACACTCACTGGCAGACTTTGGAGTTCAGGGATTTAAAACACTGGTAGGAATTTGTTTTTGCTCTCTGCTTTGTTTCAAGTTAACTGAAAAGCACAGTTTTCAGGTTTCACCTTCAGTTTTAAATCATGCAGGGGACCTGTCACTTACCTTCTGATCATTATACGGCCCCGTAACATTTCAGCACCCCAGACAAGTGAGACAATTCAGTGTGGAATGTGTTGGGCTTCCAGAATAAGACCCATCCGAAGAAAGGCAAGCGCTTAGTTAATAAGTCTGCCAAGTGTCAGGTTAACAGGAGACACTCAGACAGATAAACCCAAGTGCGTAAACATTGTGAGACCATGCCTTCTCTTTTTTTCCTTCTGGCTCCATAAATCTTTTATGGTTTCCCTTCTATCAGTTTCTTTCATTCTTGTGATGGTTTCTCATTAAGGAGATTCATGGGGAAGGTTGTAATCGATTAGAGCTATTAGCCACCAGAGTGTAATCTGGTTCTAGTACAAACTGACCTGCACGGTGTCCTGTGCACCTTGGGGATTTAAGCTGATTAACTCAGAGCCTGGGAGGCAGAACCTAATGTCCTATAGCACCACACCCCCTGCCCCCAACACCAGTAAGGGATTTAACATATTGACACTGTAATTAGATCCAAACCCACAGTTAACCCACCTTGAAAGTAGCCACTGGTGCCTGGCTCACCTTAGAGGTACATTTACAGCCAGCCAGTGGCTCATGCCACTGTTGAGAGAATGCTGCTTTCATTGCCTCTACTGCCTGAGGCCCTATGGCGCTAATTACTGTGGGATTTCTGGTTCGTTTGCTTGTTGTACTTATTTCCAAGAATAGATCAACCTCATGGTTCAGGAATAAGTTAGTGATTGGAATGAGATCTCTGCAGAAAAATAGGCAGTTCACCAGCGTGATATCTATCTGGTTCATGTTTTTGATGGAACCAGAGAACAAGAGGTGGGAAGGGCGCCCTGGGCTACCCATGGAGCCCCTGGCAGCCGTACAGGTGGGCCTACCAGGTGAAAGAAGTCATACAAATTGGTATTCTCCATCACTGACCTTGGCTTTCAAAATACAGCTAACCACCAAGTATAAGCTGAGGACTAGGTTAAACTAAAGACTCTTCAAGAATGATATTTTAGCTGCAAAAGCTATTCACAGATGACAGGATACATTAATTGGTATCTCACACCCAGGGAACCACGATAAATAAATATTTCTTCTTGTACTGATAAGAGCAGTTAAAGTGTGATCATCCTCCTCCCCCTCTCTGACCCCATTTTTTACTAAGAATGTTGATAGAGCAGAGTGGTTAGGAGCACAGTTTTTGGAGCTCGACTACATGGACCAAAGCCAAGGCCAGTCTTGGACAAGTTATTTAGTTCTCTGTGCCTCATTTTCCTATATCTATAAAGTGGTGGTGATATAATGATACCTCTTTCAAAGATTATTGAGGAGGAGTAAATGAATTATTATATGTAGCATATAAGATAGTGCTTGGCATATAGTAGGGGCTGAGGAGACATAAGCTATTGTCATTCACTCAGCATTAGGCACCTTCCATGTGGCAGGCGCTGTGCTAGACACCAGTGATATAAAAGCAAGCTTGAGTGGGAAGATGGGCACACAAACAAGCCTGCCTTCTGCCTCTGCCTGCTTTTTACTGAATGCTTGGGAGATGAGGATACAACTATGGAATAGGGATAATACTCTGTATATAATAAATAGAACTGATATGAAAGGCAGAAGATATATTAGAGCCAGAAATGTAATAGAACAGTAATTGAGGAGATCAACCTTTTGTCTATTTTGAATTAAGCCAAAATTCATGATAATGTAGCTGAAATTAAACACCCAGAAATTGGACCTCATTGTGGTTTAGTAAAAGAATTAATATAGAACAGCAGCCTAAGAAAATTTTATAGAACTACCATGATAACATCCCGGCCAGCCAACCAAACATTCAGTTACCAGATGTACCCAATAAAGCAGCAAGACTTAACTGTGTCCCACCTAGCTGAAAATTTGTAAAAACCTAGCATGCACACACACACATACACACATAAATGCCATTTGGTGCAAAAAGAAAATGTTAATATGGAAAGCAAGGAACAGAAGAGTGAGGCTGGTTTGAATCTCACCTCTAGCACCCACTTGCTATCTGTCCTTAGGTGAGTTACTAAACTTCCTTCTCCCTGGTGTCTGTATCTATGAAATGGGGATACTGTTAGAACCTACTGCACAGGATTATTGTGGGGACTCAGTGAAATAAAGCATAAAAAACTCCAAGCTTCTAGCACTGAGCCTGCCCCAGCCATAGCTCAGGAATAGTTTTTTTGCTGCTTTGATTTGCTGTGCACTAGCTACACACCTACCTCCCCAGCTACCTCGCCTGTCCCTCTGGCGCGCTCTGTGTGTGTCTGTTTCTGTCTCTCTGTATGTTTTGTACACAAGTTTTATATATACATATTTTTTTAACAAAAATAATCCACGTTCATTTTAGAAAAACAAGAAAATACATACAAAAAATTTTTAAACCACCCACAATTCCACCACCAAGAATAGCCACTATTTTGCCAGGTATTCCTCTGGTCATTGTCTATGCCTATGTAAATGTAAATGTCTATATCTGCATAAATATATCATTACATATACAGGATCATACTATACATTCTGTCCAGTAGAATTTTTTTTCTGCTCAACAGTATATCACATCCATAAATATAAAATGTTCTTTTTCATTTGAAATTACTATATGATGTTCTATTTTAAGTAAATTACGTAATTTATTTAGACAATACCATTTTGCTGGAAATTTAAGCTATAATCATATTTTCTCTGTTGTAAACTCTGCTTGTAGAAATACCCTGTATCAATGTATCTGGATACTCAGTAGCTCTTACCGTGGCCAAGGGCAATTTTTTGTCTCAACAACAGATGATTGCCACTGCCCTTGCTCTCAGGCTTGCATTTGTGTAAGAGATAAGTAACTCGGGGTTTTGAAGAAGACACATATTTTAACATAATAGTGGCTATGTAAAGAGCTCCATATTTAAGTATGACCAGCAGCAGACAACACAAAGAATAAGCTGAGCCCCCCCAAAAAAAATGTTAATAAGGTACAGAATGCATGTTATTGGGTGATCATGGGCATATGAAATGGACTAGAAATATTTCAGGAATACAGAAGATCCAAGAACAATTAGAAAACAGAAAACTCTCTAATCTGTGAAATATGACATTGATATTTTGGTGGGGATTGCATTAAATCCATAAATCACTTAAAAGAAAAGAAAACAGAAGACTGGGAACAAGCAATCATAGTTCCTAGTTTGTCTTCGCACATTTATTTTGCACAGGACAGAGGTAAATAGTGATGTATAATTACGTCCTTCCATATCTGAGTCACTTCATTGAGTAATGTCAGGGGTCACACAGATAAGTAAAGTACTAAATTAGTTTTAATAAAATGTATCCAGAATTCCCAACCAAAAGCTAGGAAGGGAAGTCTTCACCAACGAGGTCAGCGTGTCAGTGCACATCTGTAGCAGATGTATTGCAGGACTACTATGTTCCAGAATGGAAGGACTTCTTGTCTGCTTCCAGGGAAAGTCCAACTACAATGAGAATTGAGTTGCTAAAATTTGGGCACCATTGTTTAAGAATCTGGACGTTTGAATGTCTTGCAATTTTAATTTTCAAATATTTCACTACTATAGTAACACATCTGAATAAGAGTAGAGAGATCATAATCCTCTTCTCAGTCTAGCCTCTGCATCACCTGGAACCATCATTTAGCCTTGCTGAGCCTTTGAAATTGGGATAATGCCCTATTTCTGCACTTCACTTCATAGTGATATTCCCAGTATTTAGGCAAGAACATGTGAATTAATAAGAGTTCTTTGAGTTTCTTTGAAGCTTCTGAGGTATCTGAGGTAGCATGACAACATATGGCAGGGTTAATATCATCTGCACTTGATTATTTTGGTATTTATATTAGATATTTATAATGCTGTATTTATATTCACAGACAAGTAAACTCCCCATTATCTGTGTTTTAATATTTATTTATTAATGTGTCTGCTTCTGAGCTGAGATTGACTTCATTCAGCATCTCAGCCCGTTTTTAAGGTGGGTTATCCCTGGAGGGTGCTGTGCTGGGGATTCAAGCAAACATTTGAGGAAGGGTTCCTCCCAGAAAACTTTTCTCTGTGCCTTTTCCCTCCTGCCTCTTCTGCTCACTCCTCGAGGTTTTGCCAGGCTCTTTCCTCCACTTGCCTGCCCTCTTTGTGCTTTTCTATTCCATCCTTCCATCCTAGAGCATGGCCTTCCCTCCTCTGTCCAGTCAGCCACACCCACTGTGTCTCCCTCCATGGTCCTTCCGTCCCACCAAGGTTTTGTAGGAGTTGCTGCCCTGGCCACTCGGGCTGTCTCCTCTGCCCCCATGTTGGCAGGCCAGCCCACAGCGCTGCTGGGCAGGTGTCAGCAGACAGACAATGCTAGGCCCCTATTTGTTGGTGGGCACAAGATGAAAGAGTCAGCCAGTGTCTCTCCCGACCCTAGCCCCACCATCTATGTTAGATTCTGCTCCTCTTCTAGACTCCTTGGCCTCTGTCATGACTGCATGGTACAATGAGGTGGAAATGTCAAGTTATCTGGAAATGTGTTTCAATACTAATCTGAAGAAAAGCCACCAGGCCTCATTACCAGTGTGAACTGACACCAGTGTGTAAGCACTGGCTTACATTGTAATCCACTGTAGAATGGACTATGCAAAACATTTCAGCAGGCACTCAGCAGTGACCCAAGTTGGAGGACTAGAGCCCTGTTTTCCTTCCTGTAGGAATTCTCATTTTTAGTCTTTCAACAAGCATGAGGTTTTCCCCATCCTTTGGGGGTTGGTTCAGTCAAGATGGTAGTACAATCGAGATGTCAGAGATGGTCCTAAGTGAGGAGGTTCAGCGTCCTAAAAGCCAAGAAAGAGGCATTAATTGAGTTCATGGAGTCAGGTGAGTCTTATTCTGTGTCAGGGGTCCCCAAGACCACCCCCAGGCTCAATGATTCACCAGAAGGACTCACAGGACTCAGAAAAACTGTTATACCCATGGTTATATTTTATTACAGCAAAAAGATACAGATTAAAAGCAGCAAAGGGTAAAGGTGCATGGGGCAAAGTCCATGAGAAACCAAGGACAAACTTCCAGATGTCCTTTCCCAGTGGAGTCACATGAATATGCTTAATTTTTACAGCAACGATTTGTGACAACAGGTGCAGTATTGTCAACCAGGGAAGCTCACATGAGCCTTAGTGTCCAGGATTTTTATTGGAGTCAGTCACAAAGGCATGCAGTATCTGTGTGATTGACCTCAGCTCCTCAGACTCCAGCCCCCCAGGGCAAAAATAGACATTCATCATCACATTGTTGGCATAAACTATCTGATCAAACTGGTATTTTGGTCCAAGGCCTCGGGCATACAAAACGCTCTTATTAGGCAGAATATTATTAATACAAGGACTCAGAAGAGCTCATCCCTCAGTAGCCCATCAAGAGTCAGTCCTGAAAACAGGCCTTTCCTGGGAATGTGCAGGGTTTGAGCAACTCAATCCTGCTGAGTTAGCCCTTCCCTGCACATGTTCCCAGGGTCAAAACCCTGGAAGGCTTTGGCCATATGACTGAACTTTTCATCACCTTCCAGGAGTAACAGCCTCTCTACCTTCTGCATAGGATCACTGTGATCCAGAATAGTAGCCATTGAACTACTTCCACAAAAAGCAGGTCATCTACAGCAAGGACACTGTAAATTATCATTGTTAGTATGTCCATAATTATTATTCTTCAGGGGGCGGGGGCGTGGGTACAAGCCCTTATTGCTACCTTGTTATCTCAGAACAAATCAGAAGTGACTTTCCTCGTATTCTGAAGGCAAAGACAACTTCAGAGCAGTGTGTCTCCACTCCACAGTGGCATTTAACCTTCTCCCTTGCTTTTCTGTGTCTCCCTTTCCCTGGCAGTGGCTCAGAAACCCTGGCCCCCAGCATGAGAAGCGGACTCTGTTTGGAGACATGGTGTGCTTCTTGTTTATAACTCCCCTGGCCACCATCTCGGGCTGGCTGTGCCTGCGGGGCGCCGTGGACCACCTGCACTTTAGTAGTCGGCTCGAAGCCGTTGGACTGATTGCACTCACTGTGGCACTCTTCACTATTTACCTCTTTTGGACACTAGTAAGTATGGCCTGGGGCCGGGGGTTCAGGCCAGTTGGAACTGGCAGCCTCCCAGCTGGCACAAGCTTTTCTTGTCTGTAGCACATCTCACCTGCCCAGGAGAAAACAGACCTTCAAATGCTGGCAGGAGTGTGTGATTTGGCTTATTACTTCGTGTGTGTGTGTGTGTGTGTGTGTGTGTGTGTTGCTAGGAAAGGCAGATCAAATAAAGAAAAACCCCAGTCAAAGACGCACACCTTGGCCATTTCTCTCCTCCAGTGGTCCCGGACTCGATTTGTTATGAGACCTGGCATTTTCTTCCTCTCGTTTCTGTTTCTCACTTCTGCTGGGATTGTAGTATATTATGAATGATGCCTTTGGCGGCTGCTCCTGTCACTGGCTGCACAGATCATGAATCCTCCCTGCTGGTTTTTTCTTCTTACGTCCTGACACAGCCTAAAGTCTTTGTTGGACGTGGAGCTGCACTTTGCCTGACGATTATTCCGTGTGTTGGAATATTGACTCTGCTGCCCATAAAAGCACTAATTTATCTAGCTGAGAAGCTGCCACCAAACAAAGGCCGTTTCCCAGTAAGTGTTCCCAGTGTTTATGAGGAAGAGTTTTTAGGAAGGACGTCACTGTCCTCTAAAATATTTTCAGAAGCTGGGCCTCCAGCTTCCTGGCATTACTCTCCTGTGCCTGCACATTTCTAATCTGAGCACGTTCCATTGTTATTCAATACGTATTTCCTGTCTAAAGTGTACCGTTCCCATATCCCGTAGCACAATTTCAGCACGTGGAAGCTGTTTCTAGCACTCACTCTTGCTCCCTTCCTCTGCCTCCCACACCCTGTTCATTTCCCTCTTACTCATCATGTGGCTCTTCCAGCTCTGTACCTCCCCTCCGATGAGAGCGTTCAGGCAGTAAGGGAACACATTTCAGTCTACAGAAATGAGAGACCGATAATGGAGTTGTAATAGAAGGCTAGTCCTAGAACTTACCTGACTTCTGTTTCAGTAATGCTCCCAGGAAAATGATGCCCCAAGTAAATATAATTCCCCCTTTCAAAGTTGTTCCAAGTGATGATAGCTTCATCAAGATAATATAATTAAATAGACTGAATCCAGAAACTCTGATCGGAACTCTATCGGTGGGAAAAAGGTAAGGTAAAAACAACCTAAGTCTAACTAGCACTCTACCCGTGTAACTTCACTCTCGGGAGTAGCATTTCCTCTCTGAGCGTAGTGTCATCTGCGAGGGATGCAAATGCCCATGTGCAATCCCCTGAGGATGAGTTGAAGGAAAAGTACATGGAAAAATTAAAAATAATCAGTGTAAGTTTTTACCATGTTTAGAGTTTTTCTAGTCTGTGATTTTTCTTAGAAGAGTTCCTATGTTGAAGGAAGGGTGGAGATGAGCCTAAATGCTGGGCTTTCAAAACCAGTTTGAGACCTTTTTGAAAGCCTGCTTTGTAATGCAGACCCTTAGCTAACAAGAAAGAAGGGGTGAGTGGGGAGTGGAGGGGAGGGATGAGCAGGAGAAAGGAAGGACTAGCTAGAGAAAATGGATGACCCGTTTGACCCCTTCTTAGATCTTTCAGATAGGAAATGTTATAGGTTTGAGGAGACTAGGATCTTTTAGAGATATCAAATCTTCCAAAGCGGCAGGTGCAGGTAAAAGTGAATTCGTTGAGAATCCAAAGGCCCTGTGTTTAAACCCAAGATTTCGCGTCCTAATAGCTGTGTAACTTCAAATAGGATGCCTAACCTCTCAGTATCCTTCCTCTTATACAGAAAATGGAGGAAATAATTGATAATCCATGGTTCAATGGGTTATTGGGAAGATTAAGTGGGACAACATCTGAGAACATAGATTCAAGCACCTGGCAGAGCACTGGCGGAGCCTCTTCCTGTGACTTCCCTGCAGCCCCAACTTGAGCCTCCCCAGCCCTCTATAAAATGCAAAGTAGCAGGAGGGAAAGAAGGCATTTCTCCCCTTTGACTGGTGTGAAAAACGTGCTGTGGAGTCAGCTCCGCAATAGGTTACTGAATATAGAATAACTCCTTCCCAGATAAATGCTGTACTGAGCAGCCCTGGCAAGAGCCGTAATTCAGAAGCTGACAGCACTTGGAAACTGCCCTACGGCAGAAACCCATTGTAAACAAGCTGTCAAGCTTAAGGAGAATGTGCTGTGAAAATGTCTTAGATAAACAAACACGGTGTCAGTCCAAGCCTGGCTCCTCAGAGGAGCAGTTCCTGGAAGGGCCTCCCCGGTGAAGAGGGACAAGCACTCACGCTGCTCATTGCCTCAATGTGCCTTTGGAGGTTCTCACCGGCTCATGCGGCCCTGAGGGCCCAGCCCTGACACAAACTTGGGGAGTCCTGACCTCTGGAACGTGTGTTCCAGAAGCACACCTGGGACCCACGAGGCCAGGACCTCAACCATCTCCATCCAGAGAGCTCAGGGGAAATGTGTCCCAGAAACATCCCTGTTCGTGTCACAAATGATTTGCAGTCCATGGACAGACACAAAGAGAGCTAGATGAGAACTGAGTCCACATTAAGCACGAAGAAACTGTCCATCGTGGAGTCGGTATTAGCCCCAGTTTAGAGCCGCGAGAATCAAGGCACCTGGTGCAGGAAGTTGTCCCACTCACTGCACCAGTGCTGCACCCAGTGCCCAGCACGGAGCCAAATGAATGAATGAATGACCCAGTTCCTCAAAAGCCAGTGCCCAGTCCCATGGCTTGATTGTTTGAATTCTTGTTGTAAAGGGGGGAACCTCCAATAGAACACTGTCCCAGCAAAGCTTGCTGTAGGGCCGGTCTAGACACAGCCCCCAGACAGCCTGGAGTGCTCTGTGGCACTTCGCCGTGGCCAGGCCACTCCTCTCCACCCCCTTCTCTTCCACAGCATGGTCAGAGAGCAGGGAGCTGGGCTCATTGCTGGGAAGGTCACTTGCCAAAGCCTGGCCCCATCAGTATGTGTGAGTCACACCCTAACTTCTGGAGAGAAAGGGCAAAATAAAAACATGTAATCAGAAAGTTTCCCAAAGCCTCTGTGACTTCACAGCAAAGCTTCGCCCAACCTCAGTCACCTCCCTGATGGGGATAGGTGGAGGCTAACCTTTCCTAAGCCTCGTTGTGCCATTCGTGTGATCACAAGTCTTTGTACAACAGCCCTTGCCCACAATAGGTTAGTTAATATCCTTTAGATGAATAAATGAATAAACTTCAGGAAACCCAACCCAGAAGGGGTAGTATTTTTAGAATAGTGGCCCTATATTTTTTATTCCTCCTTTCTCCTTAAAACCTCAAAATTATTGTTATAGCATCTTTTTGGTTTATGTTTATTTTTTCTTCACTGACTCTTTATTTCTCTAAATTACACCTCCTCTTTTTTTCTATTATGTTGCATGGCGGGGATGGAGTGTCTTGGAGCAGCTAGAGACAGAAGCAGGCATTAACCCAGGGCAGCTGCAGACCTGCGGGATCTTCTGCATTGTGCTTGGCTGCATTTATTTTCCCTGACAAGGAGTCATCTTCATACGATTGCTTTCTTCTTATTGGTTGAATTTGCCTGCAGACTGTGGTGATTAACAGCAATTAAAACAGATTAATGTATAATAAGATGTCATCTGTTTGTCTACACAAGTAGGCTGATTTTTTAATTTCCCAGCCAAGGAACAGGGAGACCTGCTAAGTGGTTCACCCCCTGTGTTCCTTGAAGCAGTGCTTCTCAGGCTGGAATGTACCTGCAAATCACCTGGGGATCTTGTTAAAACGAACTCTCTGATTCTTTAGGTCTGGGTGGGGCCTAAAATTCTGATATGCTAACAAGCTCCCAGGTGGTGCAGCCTGCTGCTGGTCCATGGCCACACTGAGACTAAAGCCTTAAAGGAAATAGCCTAATATCTCTCTCTCTCTTTCTGTCCCTCTCCCCCCACCCCCCCAGTTTCCCTGCATCTAAGAAGAAGTGTCACAAAATTATCCTCTTCTTTCCCATATGTAACACATGCAAAATAACAGGCCAAGAACACTAAGATGTGTGTTCTGTGCTTTGTGTTAGTTGCTTTACATGCATTGTCTCAGATATCATTATAACCTCCCCAAGTCATGCATACAGCCACTAAGTTAGAGGATGCAAATTCCAGCCCAGTGTGCCTGGCCCCGGAGCCTGTGGCCTGTGCCCACAGCCACTCTCGATTACTAGTGCCAAGTGTGCACAGCTCTTCTGTGTCATGGATGAGGGGACTCGTGGTTTGAAATCCAGCTTTCCTGTCATGTTTCCAGATTCCAGATTCTTCTATTGCCAGAGTTCTTCATTAGTACTTGTCTGCCTTCTACCTCCTTCCTGCCCTTGGCCTTGAACATCTGGCTTCCCAACCTGCCTCTCACTTTCCTGAGTAGCACCAAGTAGCAGCAGGGCAGAATAGATATAAGAGAATCAAGCTTAAAACAAAACAAAACAAAACTGATCCACTTTGGCATGTTTAGAGTGTTTTGGAGAAAAGCACATCTGTGTGAGTTTAAAAGCTTATATTTTCATACCCAAATCTCTCTGGCACTCAGCCTGTGGCATCTGCTTCCTGGCCTCAAAAATTTGAGCGGGTGGCCTTGAATTTCATGATCCTGCCATGTAGGCTAACAAGCCCATTCTGATCAAGGGCTATACTCTCCTCTACTTCCAGAAACTCTGAGCTCATACCATCAGGTCAGCCCACCTTCTGACCACCATAGACCCTTACCAGGATCAACACAAACCCCCACCCTAGATGGTTAAATACTCCAGGCCTGGGTGACTTGTCACTCTGAGCTCTTACCCAGTCCTCTGGATGCACTCAAACTGGAGCCTACTCCCATTTTTAAAGGCAGCTTATACATCTTCAAAAGTACAGACTGCAAATTTCCTGGGCATCCCATCAATGCTTCATGCCAGCCTTCTCCAAAACAAACTACAGGTTTAAGCATCTTCTCATTCATTAGATTTACGTAGAAAGCAAGCACTTTTCTGGCACAATTGACCATAGGATTCACTGCTCCTGGTGTTATGTTTCACTTAAGAGAGGCTGTAGTTTGAAGCAGTGTTGCATCAGAAAGTGCAGGATATTTATTCACTCATTTACTCACCAAACTCTCTCAAGCAACTTCCTAAGTGCCAGGCACTGTGATAGGTGCTGGACATGCAAAGATGAACACCACACAGGTCCTGCTGTCAAGATGCTTCTAGTACAGGGAGAGAGAGAAACACACAGAGGGATTTCCAGGGCACTCAGTGCTGCACTGAGGTAGGCACAAGGCTCTGTGGGCACCCATGGAAGTTGTGCCTCACCCAGCCAGAGGCTCAAGAAGACTTATCAGGGGAATTTGTGCCTGTGCTGAATCTTCCTCATGGGATGCTTTAGAATGGTGGAGTTAGAGGCAATTAGGGATCACCCATCAGGGCCACCAAGCAGTTGTGCCAGTTGTCACAGCACAGTACAAAGGGTGTCCTTCATATCATAGTGTGAATGGGGTCCTTTGAGTTGTGCAGTGTCTAACTTGAAGGAAGGTACATGAAGACCCAGCATCCCTCTCATTTAACAGAGAAGGACCTGGGGACCAGACAGGCACATTGCCCAGGTCACACAGCTGGGCGAGGTCTGGTATTATAGCCACTCAGTCCCTCTGCCTCCAGCCAACCTTCTTCACAACTGATGCTTTGGGGCCCAAAACACCACTAGACTGAAAATAAATCCAACCTCAGAAAGATCCTCCTTTTCCTATTCATATCCTGATTGTACCCAGTCTGAAGAGGAACAAAGCAAGCCACCCATGCAAGCCCTGCCCGTGTGTTCATGCGTGGGGTGCTCTTTGGTTGGTGCCCAATCTCCCAACACTCAACTAGTTTTGCCCAGGGTTCTTGCCCTGCTGCAGTACTGCCAGCTCTTTGAAGCTGTTTTAAATGACATGTTTGTTTCTTGGTTTATCAATTTCTGCTTACCTGAATACCTTCTCTTATTTTTCCTCTCCCACCTCCAGGTGTCATTTAGGTACCACTGTCGATTGTACAACGAATGGCGTCGGACCAATCAGAGAGTGATCCTCCTCATTCCAAAGTCTGTACATGTACCTTCTAACCAGCAGTCCTTGCTGGGCCTCCATTCAGTCAAGAGGAACTCAAAGGAGACAATTGTTTGATGTTTGTGTGGTTGGGTGGGTGGCTGGTCGATTCGTTGTTCGGGGTTTGGAAGTTTCTGCACTGGGGCCATGCACTGAGCCCCCAAAAGCCCTTCCTTAAGCCTGTGGGTCTAAGAACATCCAGAGCCATGTTAGCACATCGCCCTGAGCAACGACCTCTGCCAGAAGAAAGCAAATGCTGTTTTACTTCAAATCATGGATGCTGCAATCATATGATATTTGCTAAGCTGCCAAACATGTTTATTTCGCAGATACTGTATGGAATTTTCTGAACACCTCTAACATATGAGGAAGGTTGTCCTGCTAAGGATGCAACTCAATTCTTCCTTTTTTATTACTATTGCAAACATATATATATATTAAACTTAGATGATAATCAAAATTGAAAAGCCAACGTAAAAACTGGTTTCTTGGTTTGGATGGGTTTTATTTGGGTTAGTTTATTTGTTTCCTGGTTTCTACTGGATTCTCTGGGGTAATTTGATAGCTTGAGTGGTCTCTTTCATCTCTTTCATGTCCTTTATTCAAGGAGACAGCATAACAACTGCAGGACAAGTCATAGTTGAAGAACGTTTTGTACTAAACTTCATTTAATTATTCAGTTTTTAAAGGGAAAAAAGGCGTGGCAACTTTCCCCACAGTGAGCTGTTTATTTAAATATCATTAAGCAGAAAAAGTTACGGTGAGAAGCACGGTCCTTTCAACTTGTTTGGTACTGACAGCGGATAGAAGCTATTTTCTAATAATAAATATCCAGTGTGTGAAAGACAAACCCCACTGATTGCAATATTCTTTTTTGAAATCATGAGACCTGTGAAGTTTCCCACAGTAGGTTCTAAGAAGAAAAAAAAAGTAAGGAAAAGCAAAAAGGTTGATGTTGTCACTCCCATCTCATTTAGTGCCTGTCTTAATTCTGCCTTCCTAATGAATTGGGGGATCATTAGACATTTCTAGGAACCCTGGACCTGTTTTGCATATCAATTAGCATTCCCATTGCTCTATTGAATTTCTAGCTTGACAGGTAGATGTGGCAAAAAAGCCTGTCCTAGCAGCCCTCTCTTATTCTAAGACCCCTTTGTCTGATTTTCAGAAAAAAGGAGCACCACACAGTGCCTTCCCCCAACCACAAGCCAATTCTGTCACAGGCAGAAATAGACTTTTACTAAGGGTGTCATATCCTCTTTTATCCATCGCAGTATAAAGGGTCTGCCCCAAAGCCTGCATGTGTGTGTGCACGGAGGCCGGGGAGTCCTCTGAGGGAAGCCCTCGCCTGCGCTGGCTCTCGGGCTCCGCTTTCTGCCCACCCACACGTGCTGCAAGGACAGGCGGAGCCCCGCTTTGGGGAACGATTAAAAATACGGATTTCTAGAACATGACCCACATTCTGAGTATCACTCCGGCATCTGCCTTGTGCTCCCCAAGTGGGAGAGTGAGAAGTGCAAAGGAGCAGGCAGAGAGTAGGGGAAGGATTTTTGGCTGAAGATTGATGGAGCTCGTGCAGGTGTCCCCTTTGTTGGCCGAGCCCTCCACTCACAGGCTGCTCCCCATGCTGCCTGGGGAGGGAAACAGCTGTACTGCTCTCCGCTGCAAAACTCAGATGTGCTTTATGGCTTGTGACAATAGATTTCCTCCCCACCACGCTTCACTTGGACACTGCAATTCCAGTAATATATGTCTCAGCCCTTCTGTTTACTGGGCCCTGCTCACCCCTCTGGGCTGTCATTAGCTGCACCACTATCAACCGTTTCTTAATTGACCTTTTTAAAATGCTGGACACCACTGGCTGCACGCAGCTGTCACATATTAAATTTCCAGAGCAAAGAGTCCAACTTGGTAGCTTGTGAATTGCAGCCCTGTAATATACTTGATAAATGACGTCCACCCAGCCTTGGTCTGTGAGCTGTCAGGTGAACCAGTGACACCTATCAACGGAATGGCACAACATTCATAAGAGGACCATACCCTTTCTCCTCCCTGCTTCTTCCATGAATTAAGGAAGTGGAGGATTCCCAGGATCATTTCCTTTCAAGGTTGGCTGCAGAGAATTCCTGCTGTCTTGGTCCACAAGATAAGATATAATGACATTAGATAGCTATCAAAGGAAGGCGGGTCCCAAGCCGCTTGCTGGGGCTCCTGCACTGGGAAGGGTCGGCACATTAGGACTATGCCTGTGCCACGCTTCTTTTCCCCATGTTTGCATCCCCGCCCTACGAAGCAAAGCGGAGTCCAAGTGCAAGGAGTAGTTTGCATGTGGGGTGGTGGGCAGGACACCCCTAGCAGCCAAGCATAGCATCAGTGCCCCCTTTCCCAGGCCACCAGCTTGGGACCTCCTTGTGCGAGACTCTGATCTCCATCATCACCAGGGCCCATCTGGGATTCTGAAAATTCTTGGGGGATACTTAATCCCCTTTTGGTCTGTTAATCCTGAGATTGTTCAAGGTAATAGATCCTAGGGAGCTGCGGCATATGCACAAGGGCACCCAGCCAAGACGGCACAGGGACAGGTGGAGGGAGAAATCCAGGCTTTGCTCCTGTCTCCAAGCCATGCTTGGATGCATGGAAAGGGCTGCATCCACCTGGAAGAAGGGGCAACTTTAGTTAACCGGCACAGAGGTGCCATATGGCGTACCAGCAGCCTTGCTAGCCTCGTACTCTTCCTTTGCTTCTTTCTTTTTGAAAGATCAAGAAGGAAGCAGAGGAAGAGCTGAAGGGCAAGGGCAGGTAAAGGACCCTGGCGGCTCACTGCTTCGCTTCCACCGACTTCTTACCCCGCTCTCTCTCCTCCACACACCTTGGTGTGCTCCTGTCCTAACCATTTTCCTTGAGAATACCATGTAGAGACAAATGTGTGTCATGGTGAAGCCAGAGGGGGAATTAACAACTAAAACAAATCCAGCGTGCTCTCGCCTGCCCTGCATGTTCCTGAGTGTTCTCATCTGGGGGAAGGACAGAGGACACAGAGCGTCCACACACATTCTACAGCTCCTCGGAGAACTGAGCAGAGGCTCAGACGAGCTGTAAAACCATTAAGGAAAAATAAATGGCATGATTTGGAAGTTATTTTGATTTGTCTTTCATTGTCCTGGTCTCCCCTGCCCCGAGTGCCTGGGCCCTGCCATGGATTGTCACTTTCAGCTGGGCTGTAGCCACAGTCATTTCATTTTCAGTGAAAATAACTCATCTGAGGCATGAGGGAGGCACAGGAGAAACTGGAGGTGAAGCTGCAGGCCTGCCGAGCAGGCTCGTGGGCAAGCAGCCAGCTGCCGGTTCCACTTCCTCCCCGGGCCTCATTGTTCCCCCCGGGCACTGCTGGACTCCGGGTCTGCGCCTGCACCGTGCCTCTTTCCCCCCACTGGAATCCCCTCAGCCTTCCCTGACACTGCACACAGCTTATGGTGCTGCCCACGCTAGGAAATGTCCCAAGGACGAAAGAACCTGAGAAGGAAAGACAGCTAAGAAATGAAATCAGTAAATGCTTCCTTTCCACTGCAATCCAGAGTGTTCCTAGAAGCTGCCTGAAGATCAGCCACATGGCTTGTAGTCCCTAGTGCTAGATGAGAAATGTAGAGTTGTAATTCTGAAGCCTGAAGTGGGATGGGAGTTGGGCCAGCCGGTGGGGACGGGGTTCAGGACTATTTTAGGATGAGAAGGTAGGGACCATTATGGGTCTGGCTTGCTGCCGTCCTTCCCAGCCAAGCACAGAGGATCTGCTGACTGTCAGACTGACGGCGTGAAGCCTGGTGCTGCTGAGGTTGGAGTCATGAGAAGTTGGCACTCCGGGTAGTGACGCCTGGGCAACTGCTAACTCTCTCAAAATGTGTCTGCTCTGCAGAAATACATGGGCTACGATCCACCTCTTTTTTTTGGCTTCACAAAAGTCTCAGTGTCTAGGAGTTGGCTTTGGGACACTCTGCCTTTCCCTTGCTGTTTCAGTTGTTCGGGGGTGATCCTCGCTCTGCTTCCCAGTGTGACAGAGTGGAAGAGAACCAATTAAGGAGTCAGATGCCCTGAGTTTGAATCCTGGCTCTGCAATGTCCCAGCTGCAGACTGTGGACAAGTGACCCTACCTAAGACTTAGTTTTTGCCTCTGTAAGATAGGGATAATATCTACCTCATATAGTCCTTGCAAGATCTGCAAGACTTAGCTCCCAGGAGTTCACAAATGAATGGCGATGTCCTTCCTTTTCCCTCCTTCCACGCACTGTTGCTACCGTCTGGGTTATTTTGCCTGGGCCTGGGTTTCAAAGAGCAATTTTGATATTCAATTTGAAAGACTGTAAACAAACTGTTTTAAATGCTTTTTGAAAAGAAGAAGGATTGATTTAAAATAATCAACACATACTTACGGAGTACTGTGCTTGGGAGTAAAAAGAACTGTAAGAGACCCTTTTGGAGGCTGAAATTACTGACTTGATTGAGATCTTTGAATGATGTGTAGATTTTGATTTTCCTTGCATTTCCTGATACTGGAATCCAGGGCTAATTGAGAATTCATTACAGATAAAAAGAAATTTTCTAGTTCTGGGTCTAGTGCTACAGAGGAAAACAAATATAGTCCATCAGTTGTCTGTGTTCCCAGAAACGAGGGACTCATGAGTCACTGAGCTCATTCATCTAGTGCCTTCTTGGAGGCTCTAAATTCTGTGCACAAAGACAAGAGGAGAGTTGGCTCAGGGAGCCCTGCTTGGTTTTGAGACACTTTCTTTTTTGGAACACATTTTTCACCTATCAGGGACATAGTTTCCCCATCAAGAACATGAATATATGGGTTCTATCAGAGGTTTTATTTGTGAACATCAGGTGCAAAGAATTAAGTTAATCACGCATTTTGGTCCATGACATAATTCCTATCACCATCAGGTCCTTGTTCTTTTGTACTCCGCAAATACATAGATGGTACCAGGCACTTCCCATGAGCCATGCGCTATTCAGCATTTTGTAAATTACCTCCTTTAATCCTCCTAACAACCTTACCTAATGCCGCCTAACAGAATTTGGCAGTCTAAAACAACCAGTTTATTTTATCTCACTATCCATGGGTTGGCTTGGACTTAGCTGAGCAGTCTCAGGCAGCGTCTCTTCTGGGTGACTTATGCAGTCGGAAGGCACAGGTGCTCGCTCCTCCACGTGGCCTGTCTCTCTACACAGCATCCCAGCTTCAAGCGCCCTCCTCTTTCGGCGCCTGCTTAGGGCTCCAAGAGGAAGAGGCTCCGGTCCCGCTTAAACACTGGGCTTGCAAGTCCCGGAGCAGCGCTTCCTCCGTATCCTATTGGTCGAAGAGTCACAGGCCCTCGCCTCTTGTGGGAGGAGCTTCACGCACAGACAGGGAGGCCGTGTTTGGAGATTAGCAGCCAGACCCTTTTTGGGGATGGGGAAACAACCTGCGAGGCTGTTAATTGCCCAGAGCTAGTGAGAGGCAGAGCTGGGATTCAGACCCCCGCAGTCAGGCTCTGGAGTCCAAGCTTTCAGCCGCTGCGCTAGGATCCCTCTCAGCAGCTAGTTTTAAAATATTTCCCCTTCTTTTCTAATCTCCACTTTCATCTCCTTCCTCCATTAGGTTCCCACTCTAATATGTTTGATATATAAACTGAATATGTATGTATCTTTGCAAAATATATTGCTTTGTGAGTATGTCTTAATTTACATAAAAGGCATTGTGTTATAACTTTCTCCCTTTCGCTGTCTCTCTCTCCCTCTTTCACTTAACACTGCATTTCTAAGATGTCTCCACGTCGAGCACGTGGGGACGCCCGCGTCATCCCAGCCCCACTCTGAGACACCCGGTGATGTCCCTTGCCTTCATTCAGTCTGTAGTTATTCCCCTTCTGCATTTTCTGTTTTATTTATTTCGATCCTCTCTTTTATTCTTTTGTCTAGCCAGTCTAGATTAATGGTGTATTCCCTAATCGTTTTGAAAAAGAAATTTAATCTCCCTCTCTCTCTCTCACCCTCTTTTGTCCTGTTTCATTGACTTTAGCCTTGTCGTTATTATTTCGTATTATTTTGTATTTCCTCCCTTCTTGTTTCTCTATTTTTAATTCGCTCTTGGTTCAGTCTTCTTTCATTTTCAGATAAATGATCTAAAGCTATAGATTTTCTTCTAAGTGCTACTTTATCTCCAACAATTTTTGAAAATTTTCATTGTTTAAGTTTTGCTTCTAAGTGTTTTATGTCTCTCTTTTTCCTTCTCTAACCCAAGAGTCCTTTAGTAATGAGTTTTTTAGCTTTCAGCAAATAAGCAGAAGGGGTGCAGCGGGGGTGTTATTCTTTTGAGTATCAATTACTACTACATTATGATCAAAGAACGATGATCTCTATGATGTAGATTCTTTGAAATTATGGCATTTTTTGTGGCTTAATACATTGGTTGGTTGTTGCATATATATATGTACATATATGCTACATATACATATATGTGTATACAAGTAAATAAGCTACAGCTTATTGGATAGTTCGTATCTTCCTATTTTTGCTTTTCTTCATGTTTGATCTATCAATTTCTGAGAGGAACATATGATTATAATTGTTGATTTATTTCTTCCTCTAGTCCTGTAAGTAGTTGCTTTATGTATTTGAAGCTCTGTTGATAGGTTCATCCTTACTATTATATCTTCTTGTGACATATTGTTCCTCTTACCATAATATAATATTCCAATAGTCTGCTTGTCCATTTTGATGTTTTAAAATTCTCTTTTGTCTGATATTAGTATTCAATATTTCTGTAACCTTTTACATCTCCTATAGACAACATACTGTTAGATATTCTTTTAAAAATTTAATTGGGGCAAGGCGCAGTGGCTCATGCCTGTAATCCTAGCACTCTGAGAGGCCGAGGCAGGAGGATAACTTGAGGCCAGGAGGTCAAGACCAGCCTGAGCAAGAGCAAGTCCCCGTCTCTACAAAAAGAATAGAAAAATTAGCTGGGCACAGTGGTGCATGCCTGTAGTCTCAGCTACTCAGGAGGCTGAGGCAGGAGGGTCGCTTGAGCCCAGGAGTTTGAGGTTGCAGTGAGCTGTGATGACCCCACTGCACTCTACCAGGGGTGATGGAGCAAGACTCTGTCTCAAAAAAAAAAAAAAATTTAATCGGAGAATCTTCATCTTTGGATTGGTGAGTTTAATCCATTTACATTTATTTAACTATTATGTTGGGTGTTAATTCTACCATTTTATTTCATACCTCATTGTATTTTCCCTGTGATCTCATATTCTCTTGGGAATCTTGACTACCTTGGCTAGTGATGTGTGTTCACTGTAGGAGGAGCTAGATCCCTCATGGGCCAGCATGGGCACACACCTAGGGTGGGAGATCATCTGGTGTCGCCATTCGGACTTAACCAGTCTCGGTTCAGCACACCTTAGCGTGCGACCCTGCCCTCAAGGAACCTCCATGTACCTCTTTCCTGGCAACTATTTTCTAAGTTCCATCTCCCTGGATTGCAAAGCTTCCCTTTGAAGAGTAAAAGGCTGGGGAAGGGGAAACTCCATGTGGCTGACAGATCTGGCTGTGCATATGTTGTACACACCTATCAAAGCGTGCATGGAGTGCAGCCCTCATCTTACCCCACTGCCCGGGTGGCACTGGGCTGGCACTGGTGTTTTCTGTTTTCTAGAGTATGATGCTTCCATCAAGAAGCATTGCACAGGACAGAGGAAAGGACATGACTCTCCCCCCGCCCTGCCCCATACCTACCCCCAGGTGTGGCACCCGCCCTCCTCTACCCACACTTTCTGTAGTCCCAGTGTTCCCTGATTTTGATATTTTTTTCTCAGCTTCACCAACCATTCTTTCACTTATTTGGCACTTCCAGAGGAGATTGGGGGAGGGGTCCAAGAGTCGGGGTAAGGGTGCCATACTATCTGCCATCAGCACTTCTCAAAAAGTCCTCTTGGAGCCCTGGAGTTACTATGGGGACAGGCCATGGGAAGAGACCAATAACCTTGGCTGTGGTGGCCCTGGCCCCATTCAGCCACTTTCCCTCTGCTTTATAGAATGGGAATCTGAGCTAGATTTCACTTGAAAAAAAGGGGTTGGGCTGCTAAAAATGAGAGTGTTGAAATCTGTTAAGTCCTTTCTTATTCTAAAATTCCAGGTAGCCTCATCAAGCTCCCTGGCTCCTGGGGACTCTGTGTTTACAAAGAGCAATGAAGTGCTTGGTAGGAAAATGCCTGTACCGCCTGTGTCCGTCCTATATAACAGTGACACCTACACAGCTCTCTGGCTCTCCTCCCTTCCCCGCACCTGGGAGGAGGCAGCCGTGACTCTCCCCAGCTGCAAAAAAGGGACGCTTAGTAGACATACAAACTGCATTTTACTCTCAGATAGGGCTTACAGGCTGCTGATGTTAGCAATTTGTTTTAAGTCAATGTTGAGATTTGTGAGAGAAAATGCCTGGATGCTGTTGTGAGTATGACTCTGCAGAATGCCTGTCCTAGCGCGGCCAGTGCCAAGGAGCAGGCAGGGGGCCCTGCGGGGAGGCCAGCTGCATTACTTCTATGGTGAAATGACTGAAACTGTGTTTTCCTGCCCTTTAAACAGGAGGCTCAGACAGGTTTTGGGGCACTTTGCAATTACCTTTGCTAACATATAAAATGTTACTGAGTTTTCTCCACCATTGACCTTCCTTTTCACTGCCCCCGCCCAGTAACCACAGAGCTGACTGTATTGGATGCCTTCAGTTCAGCAGCTGAGGGCGCCAGTGGCTCAGCCGTGTCCACGGAATGCCACTTGGGTAGGCTTACCCTCCACAGGGCCTCTCAGCTGTGAGGGGTCCGGAGAGGCCAGGCAGACCTGGCCCCAGACATGGAGATGGATCAAGGGGAGTTTGAGGAAGCAATCTAAGTAAGGCTCTGACACCTGGATATTGGTGGATCTATTCTGCAGCCTGTGGGAGCGCCCAGGACTCAGTGCTTGTGGGCAATGTCTTACAGCAAAATTGGTAATGAGTTAGGAGGTCTGCTGTGTGAGGAGAGAGTCCCCAGAGGCAAGCACCAATCTGTAAGGGGTGGTGCAGTCCCCACCAGGCTCTCAGAACAGTACACCAGGGGGCAACTCTGGCCGGAGCAACCTCTGCAGGTCTGCAAAATCCTGGCAAGCCATAAGCCTGAACTTCCTCCCTCAGAAGTTTGTGGTAGCTGGTAAGAGGAAGAGGAAAGAATCTAATATTTGTAGGTAAATTGGCTTCACCCCAGATGAGAAGGACTAAGAATCAGACTCAGCCAAGATCTGCAAAGGTCAGGGACTTTCAAATATGCACCCTGTTTGAGGGGAATTGGGTGAGATTTCTTTATTTTTTAATGTGCCTGGTAAAAAAATGCAGTGGCAGTTGATCATGCCCATGTGTGAGACTTGGGTTCCCTCTGTGTGTATACCTTACAGCTTCATCACTGTGTATGCAGGCACATCTTCGAAAACTAGGCACACCCGCTAAAAAGAATCAGGTCTCCTCAGAGAAATGTCTGAGTCTACGTCGGAGACAGAAAATGTGTAAGGCAAATCTGGAACACTTTTTTGCTTTGTCATAGCAAAAGGCAAGGAAGACTACTGTGGTCATGGCCAAAGACACAGGATGCAACTTATATAGACTCCCACTATCTTGAGATGGAACAATATGAGCATCAGCGAGAACAACAACTGCACTGAATAGTTACACTTCATCTATGTCCCAATTCCTAAGTTTATAATGACACTTTAAAAATTAAACCTCACCAGTCACCTCAGGTGCATGCTAAAGAACTAAATCATTATTCTGATAACTAGTTTTTAAAAAAAGTATCTTATGTGCACTGTACCTTGGGATATAATTGAAGGAAAGTCTTTCTTTAGAGAAGAATTACACCTAACAAATACAGAAATAATGACATACCCTATATAAAATCAGCCATCTACCTAATGATCATTAACAGATGCTAAAACCATTAGCTGATGGGGAACTGTAAAATGGAAGCCCCTCGACACCTAAACTCACAGAAAAGCACCACAAAAAAGAGAAAAGCTTTCTGTGATGTGATGTGCCTCCTGATGTGATGCAGTAGGAAGTGCACAGAAACACTGTTGAGATATTCTTGCCAAAAAACTGAACCTGAATGTAACCAAGCACTGCTATCTATTCGTAACTCTCTGTTTACAGAACCAGAGGGATAAAGAAATTGTTAAATGACACCGTAGCAGAGTTTCTCCACAGCAGCACTACTGAAATTTTGGGTTGGATAATTCACTTAGAAGAGTTAAAAATATGTCAACAAATGTAATGTGTGGACCTTGTCTGGACCCTCATTGAGACAAACCAAATGTTTTTTTAAAAAATGAGACTATCAGGGAAATTTGAATACTGGATATGTGATCATATTAAGGGATTATTATTTGTTTGGAGTATGATAATACAGCATGTCCCAAAAGTCTCCATACAAAAAAATTTTGTAAAATTTTATAATGAATATTTTGTAAATAAAGGTGCATTTAGCTACAATTTCCCATTTTCCCTATGCATGGTGACTTTTGGGACACCCTGCAGAATGATGGTTATGCTTTTTAAAAGCTCATATCTCGTCAAGATATATTCTGAAGGATTTATGAAGTTATGGGGGTGATGGGGAGATGTTGGTCATAAGGTATGAAGTTTCAGTTGGATAGGAGGAATACGCTCTGGAGATCTATTGGACAACAGGGTAAATACAACTAATAATAGTATATACTTAAAAATTGCTAAGAGAGTAGATCTTAAATGTTCTCACCACAGAAAAAAATGATGAGTATGTGAAGGGATGGATATATTAATTAGCTTGACTTAATCATTTCACAAAGTATACATATATCAAAACATTATGTTTTACATCATAAATATATGTAATTTTTGTCAATTATACCTCAATAAAGTGGGGCAGAGGAGGAGGAGAAAAGAATACTGTGGGACATAGATTGTATGTGTATATATGGATGTATATGATCTTTAGTATATTCTGAACTCGATTTGCAAACTCTAAAAAAAGTTATGCAATAGCTAGGATTTGCTTTAAAATGATCCAGTGGATGGCAGAGAGCAGAGGGTGAGAGTGTTGATGAAACCAGATTGGCCAGATGTAAATAATTGTTGAAGCTGGTGATGGGTACACGGTGTCCATTATATTATTCTCTCCACTCTTATATAGGTTTAAACTTTTCCATTGTGAAGTTATTAAAAAAAAAAAAAAAAAACAACAAGAGCTGAGCTGGGCGCAGCTGCCCGACACAGCTCTCTCTCAAGAAGTCACTGGCCCCGCAGACCAGCGAGCCGGGCAGAGGCGGCTGTAGCTGGGCCGGGAGGACTAAGAGGCTCCACACGAACACGCGACACCAGGCTGCAGGCTCCGAGGGTGGCCACTTCACGTGGAGCTGTTATGTGCGCCGGGTGGAATATTTTGATGTTCGTAAGTACAGTAGGGCAGTACAGCGAGGACAGCAGGCTGACTCCAGTAATTGTCAAGAGGAGAAGGAGAGGGGAGGTCAGAGAAGAGGCCTCAGGTTCAGTGCCAAGAATGCCGCTTCGGTCATGGACAGAAGGCCAACGGGCCCCAGAGCCTCCGGTTAAAAGAGACCCACGTCTTGCCGAGATTGGAAGGGGCCAAGGAGGCGCCCATCAGACAGTCCTGCGTTGAGAGGAGGCATCCCACTGTGCTTCAGGAACAAGAGAGAGGAGAAATGTTAACAAGGCCCCTGAAGCCTCAATTCCACTTTTGTGGCGCGTGTGGGTGCCCTTGCACACGCGTGGGTCAGTTTGGAGGCAGTGGACGGGGGTTCCGTGATGAGAGGGACAATTTTCATTTGCTGTTCCCCGTGTTCTGTTTGCGTGTCACAGGGTAAATACAAGAAATACGGGAGGTGCTCAGATTGCCAGGAGCACCTGCACGTGGGCAGGGCTGCCCTGAGCCAAGCTCCCTTCCCCAGCCCCGGGCCATCAATGTCCCGCCTGCTGTTCAGCAGCGCCTGAGTGTTGACTTCACCCTGGCGGCTGGCAGACGGGCCACTTCAAGGGCACATCCTCTGTGATCCATCCCAACATGGACAGGGAGGGTGTGTCTTGTGGGCCACAGTGCAGAACAGAGACCTCTGCCACCCAAAGGACGAAAAGAGGAGAAAGCTTTGTGAATCAAAGCCCTCTGTGGCCCAAGTGAATAAAAACCATCTAGACAGAGGACCAGAAGTGGGCTTCCTCTCCTAGGGAAAAGCTTATCAATTTAAGAAGTTGTTCTGACCCAGAAAATACCCCCCCCACACACACATACATCATGCATGTGTGCACATTGAAAAACTCCTGTGACACGGACACACACAGACACGCAGCAGTAAAAGAATCTGAGACAGGTCAATTCTATTTGTTGTCAGTACCAGCAAGTGTCAAAGTGCAGCCCTCTGAAACCTCTGTGTTCCCTCTCTCTTCCCCCTCCTGTGCTCCTAACGACAGCTCCACGTGGCTCAGTTCAGCACCACGCCAGGAGGAAGCGCCTGCCACAGGGCTGCTTAGAGCGGAAAGAGAGTAAGGCAGCAGGCGGCAGAAGCAACAGTCACCCCAGGGAGGAGTCAGGGGAGAAGTGGCCGGATGACCCTCTGGGGTCAGGATTAGAGCTGAGAAGAGGACACATCTGTCTCTACAACCTCCTGGTAGCTCTTCTGCACATTAAGAGGGGTCACAAGCCCAGTCAGGGACAATTTGCCATATGACACAAGCCAATGAACAGGCAGCACATACATTCACGTTTCCTGCTCCTCCCAGCTCTTCTCGCAACCGAACAAGCCGCTGCAAACAGCAGCCTTCTGGAATCCTGTTGGTTTCCTCATTTCCCCTAGAGACAGTATCAGTGAGCATTAACTTGCTTCCCAGTTATAACCCTCCAAAGTCATTCACATCAGGTCAGCCACTTCCTACTGAGTCTGCCGAAGAGCACACATGGAAAAACAAATTGCTTAAGAGCAAGGCGCCCTGAGGTACCCTTTAAGGGGCTGATCTCATTACCGTAGCTTAGATTTCAGATGCCAAGGATGACAAAAGAAAACTGCCTTCCTTTATTTCATAATTCAGTGTTTCCCAACCTTCCATCATGCATTGTGGGAAAGAGCTGTCCAAGATCCATAGTTATTTCTTCTAGCAACCCGGGTGGGAAAGAGAGCAAAGGCGACCCCGGTCGGGTCACGTGTTGCCTTGGTATGCCGAGGCTCTGCCTGTTGATGCTTACATTCCCTTTCATAAAACTACAGCTATCATCAAGAACAGGCAGGGTCCTGTCATCTCGGCTCCATGGATCAAGTAGACGGCCGGTATTCAGCGTTTGCGCAGAGCACAGGCGTGATTTGTCAACAGTGGGAGGACAGCTCCTATTCAGCAGTGTGCAGTCCCACGCGCTGGGGACGTGCTGAGAGAGAAGGATGGCCAACTGGCAGGAGCCAAAAGTCTTTCTTAGTGTTTGGGTCTCAATGGAAAACTCAGGAGTGACTGCCAGATACGTTCCAGAAATCCTCTCCCTTTTCCATCTGAGTCCCGAGCACACGGGGCACCTCCACAGTCACTGTCATCTTCAATTTTAAACAACAGAGGCAAAGGTACCAATGTGACCGACCTGTCACAAGTACTGACAGTGTTCACGAATGCCTCTTTCCTGCCAGAAATGCAGAGGGACCCAAACAGGGACACTGCACTTACACACGGTGGAGATGAGGGACATGGCTCAATGTTTAAAGCAAAGGGAATTGAAATCACAACACCGAAAAGTGATTTGGAACAAATATGTACAATGGAACCTACTTGAAGGGAAGGCTGACGTTCGTCTAAAATGAAAAAATCCAAGTGCACTTTCCAAAGCATCTAACTGGGAAATAGTCATTGTCCCTCATAGAACATTCAACTGTTAAAAGAAAAAAAGCAGATGTTGCTATTCGTCAAATTTAGTGTTGCTTTTACACATCTCCAATTGGGTGCAGGGTGGGAACGGGAGGGACTATGATTCCCTCTCAGGTAAAAGTCTCTCCTTGAGGAAGAAACACAAAGCCTATCTTTGGCAGCTCTAGGCCCCCAAACTCCAAATTACCAAGGCACTTCCGCATTCTAGTGTAAATCCCACCAGGGCAGGAGGAGCCCAGTCTCAGAGAACCTCAGGGGAACTCTGAATTCCACTCAGTTGTCTGGGTCAGGTACCTGCCCGACCTCAGCATGCTCCATTTCCACGAAAGCTTTCTGGACTGACCTGGCCTCTGAGTTAGGTACCTGTGAATTTCACTTCCAGGACTGCTGGGGCTGCGGGACTGTGGTGCCCTGCCCTGCTGACCGTTTCCTTCGGTGATCTTATCGTTCTGGCCTCTCTTCTCAACTGTTCAGTCTGTAGTGGAGCCTTGGCTGGAGTTTGGATCGACTCATCCAGAGCTAGAGCAAAATGGTCCTTCAGGACCACCAGTTGTATCCCTTAGCTAACGCCCTGAGAGGTGGTGGTTGGTTTTTAATAAACTCAGATAATCCTAACAGGAAGTCAAAGAATTTGAACCTCCCCCTCCCTCTCCCTGGAGCTCTTGGTGCCACAGCGTCACACTTGTCGGGACTGTGGAGGCAAGCACTGTCATCTTTGAAACTCTGTCTCCTATTAGACAAATCTTTCCTAACCGCCATTACCATGAGAGACCAGTGACCCTGAAGTCTGTCATGTGTGGTGTCTTCCTTTTATAACAGCACTTACCGAAGTTGTAGCTTTACGTATTTGTGCAGATATTTGATTGACACCTGGCTCCTGAGCTGAGCTACAAGCTCCGTCAAGATCAGGACAAGATTTTCTTCTACTCAACGCTGTATTGGTAGTGCAGTGCCTAGTACACAGCATGGCACTTAGTAAGTGATTGATAAATGTTTGTTGAATTAATATTTATTCATGAAATGAGTAAAATGCGGTGGTTCCAGTATTCTCAATAGCTTTCCTTATTTAACCACTCAATTGGCTAAACCCAGAAGAAACGTTAACTCTGACCGACACTATTTTTCACTTGTAGACTTACTTAAACCAACAGTAATTAACAACCTGTCATTTTATAACAGAACAGTCTCACCGTACTTCCCCCAGTCAAAAATTTCTAAGTTAATCGGTTTTAAATTCCTATTTATTTACAATCTACTACATTTGTATGATCTTTTTACATGATCTAATTTAGTTCTCCCATCAACTCTTTGTAATAGGACTTTTAGTCCCAATTTACAGACAAGGAAACTGAGATGCAGGAATGTTGGTTTTTTTCAGGCTCACATCACTAAGTGACAACTTAGTGTTCTTAACTACTGCTCTTCTCAGGGGTTTTCCACTCATAGAGCTAGTTAAAAGGCAAAAATAATGCTGCTATTTATTCTTTCTATACGAAGCCTGTCTACGGAGAAGGCCCATCTGTGTGGGAAAGTACAAATCTAGGACATAACCCATGACTACACTTGGCATGTTTTAATGAATGGTCAATTCTCTGTCATTAAAAAAAAAATTTTTTTTAACTTTTCTAATCAGAGCTGACTCACCAGTTCCAATAATTCCTATTATTCATACCCTTCCCCCACCACCCACTAGAATAACTTGGATGTACTTGCACATCCTGGGTCACTTTCAACAATTCCCAGATAGAATATCAGCATATTGCTTCATTGGGGCCCAAATTGCTTTCAACTACTTGCTGGGTGCTCTGACCACCTCTCTTTAGCTTACCTAAGACTATCTCCCAAAGGAGACTTTTAAATCAAAACACTTAATTGCCTCCCTGATGTCAGTGAAAGTGCATCCTGAAACACAGCCAGCTTGGAAAAAGGTCAGTCCACCAGGGCTGTGGCTTTGTGTCTTATCTGACAGCTTAGAATGCAATAGTGGGAGAAAGATTGAGCAAGAGCTTGGGCTGTGGAAAATGGAATCTCTTTCCCGTTCCTAAGTCCATCTTCAGGGGCTGATGGGTGCAAATCAGCTAACAAACATGAAAGCATTTTCTAAACCATGCCATGCAAACATTATTTATTACATTTGCCACTAATTTGAAGAACATTAGAAACAACAGAGATTTAAAACAGGGATTTGGGGATTACCTGACAGTTGGAATTGTTCCCATTCATTTTGACAATGAATAGCACCGTTTTCATTAGTCAACTGGCTGTGTAAGTTAATTCCTGACAGCTGCCTGGGATAGCAGAATGGGCACAGTTGTCAGATAATAGAACTGTGTGATCAGACTGAGTTCCTCAAGAAAAGAACTGGCTCTCTCATCTTGGTATTCCTGATGCCTTGCTAGGCAGAGCCTGGGAAAACTAATTCCGCAGTGAATGGTTGTTGAAGGAATGAATGAGTAAATGACAACCTCTCGGCCCATTATCCCATCTGCAAAACAAGAATAATACCAATGTGCTATTGTGAGCTTTAAGTAAGGTAACGCTTGATGTGACACACAACCCTGAGCAGAGTGCCTGGCCTCGTGAGTATTCAGCAAATGCCTGCCCCTTTTTCTCTCTCCCTCCTTCCTCTCGGTGGGTCTTATGTTGCCTTTCTGACCTCCTATGTGAGGATGAAAGTTTCCACGTGTAAGGAAGAGATCAACACGTGAGTTTGTGCTCCCCACGTAAGGTCAGAGCAGCACTGCATTTCCAGAATCCTGCCCCTGCCAGTTTCTCTGTTAGGTCCCCAGTGTTCCCCAGCTGTGTGATACAACTAAGGCCCTGCTTCAGGGCCCCTTCGGGATTTCTGGGTAAGGTCATTCCTGAGTCATGCAAAGTATCCACCTCTGCGGCCTAAACCCTTCTCTACACAAAAGGACCCCTCCCAGAAGTTTTGTAATAACAAGCATTACTTTTCCTTGTGACCCATGGCAGCATCTCTTGGGGTGGAGCCCAGGCTCACTAATTCTTTATTAAGAATCTTTTATGACATAGTATGAATGTTTTCAGCATTTTTTTTTTTGCAGGGCTCAAATTTCCTAACAGTTTTTCTTTTAGCAAGATAACGCTTAAAAAACAAATCTGATTGGGTAGCTGGGAAAATAGTTCATAGGAAAATTCTGTCCCCAGAAAGAGCTTGGGTTCAGTCCCTTCTTGACATCCACCGGCTAGAAGAGGCAGCGTAACAAAGGAGCGGAAGCTGGAAGTGAAGAGAAGGCTGGGCCACGACCCTGTCTTTGGAAGAGAATGAACTAAACTGCCAGGGTCTGAGTCAAAAAGTAGTGCTTGCTAAAGGGCAGTGTGAGCTGGGACGATCCTTGGCTCAAATATGGACAGCACAGAGAAAATGAGAAGAGAAAAGCAAGTGACCTGGGACTCAGTTTGGGAAACCAGGTAAGAAGTCATCTGAAGGTCTCTCTCAACCACTATGCTAGAAAGCCAGTTCTCTGTCAGGATGAAACATACACAATGAGACACTGTGTCCCTTTGGTCACAGTGGACACTTCAACTAGCACTTGTGGCTATACTTAAGTCATGGGACTCAGGACTATAACGAAGGGGGCTGTGGAAATATACCTGCATGTATTCAACAGACAAACCAGACAGTTTGAGAGTAACCAGATGGAATCACAAAACTCTGAGGAAACCAAACACTAGCAAAGGTACCACCACCCTATTACAACTCTGCAGTAAGGTCTGCCCCCAAAGATAGGTCATCCCTGGATGAACACAGAAAACTAGCAGATGCTACAGTGGCAGAGCATGGGGGCCACTAGCTGTAGTCCAAGTGGGTCACAAAATGAGGCTTAAAAGGCAAGTGAGAATTTATTTCAAATCAAGGAAATCAACACCAGTATTTAAGAAAATGGCATATAAATGCAGAGAAATCTTTAAGTTCCACAGACTGCAGCTCATTTGGAGTAATACATAGCCAAAGTATAAAAATCATGAAAATGGAACAGGAGCTGCATCTCTCTAAGAGCACACTTGGCTGGCACTTAAACCAAGAATGCCAATTCAGACTAGTAGAGGAAGTACTCACTTAATAAATCTGAGCGAATATATGTTTTATTGTTATAAAGTAATTAAGCTACTGAACAGGCTGTCTCCTTAAATTGACAGGTGTATTTTGTCTCTGGAGAAATGTCAGCAGAGGACAGGATTTGCTGTGCTGTTAAAAGTGAAAGAAAATGCATTATTGTGGAAGTAAAAGGTAGGAGGTAGGAAGCCGGGTGATTTCACTCTGGGTCTGATGCATGGCTCCAGGGCAAACTGGCTACTGGTCTACCTCTGTGACCCTCCAAAATAGCAAAGCAGTATCTACTCCCAGTATTCTTCCCATTCAACACTGCTAATGTGAAGCTTCCCTCCCCAACAACTTGAAATATGACTTTTATTAGTTTTGCATGTATTTTCCCTACTTTCCTCATTCTCAACAATTTGGCTCCAAATGTCCCTTCAGTAAGGCAGCCAAAGAGAAGAAACACAGAATCCTAATATTATCTCCTTCAGTACTTTTTGGGTTTTTTCTTTGGGTAGGTAGGGAAGGACAGTCAGTCCCAATTTCAGAATTCTGGGTTTTGCTGTGTAAATATCATGGATACCAGAACCTTGCTCCAGAGACTCAAAAGTTTGGGCCCTAGGAAACATTCCCCTCTGGTGGCACCTCCTAAAATTCACATCCATGTTGCTACTTCATGCAATAGAACTAAAAAGAAACAAAATCTGCATTTTGTTTAGAAGCCAATGATCCAGAAGGTATGGATTACTTAAAGATTCTTTTCAATTTCTCTCATTTCAACATGTGTTTTGGCAAAAAAGGAATGAGCATTCAAGCAAATTTCTTTGTAATTTAAGATGTGATGGAAAGGATGGTGGGTGAGAGACTGAAACCAAGAGGAACATGATTTAGGATAAACATAACTCTTAGAAATATACACATACATACATACATACATGTATGATTGTAGACTAAACTGACATGGACAACCCTATCCTTCCACCATAATACTGATAAACTAGAACTAAATTTTTGTTCTAACCAAGCTTAAATGGAAGAACAAGAAATGCCCAGGTGCCACAAAAAATAATTCAAAATCTGGAACGTAAGCCTTAGGCGCTGGGAGTTGGGGACAGAATTTGGGTCCATGCATGGGAGAGGACTTAGAACTGAAACGGGTGCACACAGCACAGAACCTTCGAGTGCTCCCTGCATCACCACACTACTAGAACACTGCCCGCCAGCCAGAGCAAAGATAAACTTTGGGGCTCTGGGCAGCAGGAGGAAGTTACCTGAGGAAAAAAGGACACCTACACACAAGTGTGGCACTAGATTTATACCACCACAACGTGAAAATATGCCCCAAAAATGGTCCAAACCTATATAATCACTGCAACTCTGCCACGATAAACTCCCGAATTCCTGTGCAGCAATACCATCAAGACCCTGGGACATGGGCCACTCACAAAATAAACAGCCCTTGCTGAAGATGTGTTCCTAATCCTAAAATCCCCATGAGGAAGCAAAACCACCATTAGGGAGAGTCAACAGATGCAGCTAATAGAAAAATTAGCATCCCCAAGAACTCAAGAAAATAGAACAATAAATAATTTAAATGATTTTTTTAAAAGAATAGAAATTATAATGAAAAATGGGTATGAAAAAATAAAAGGCAAATTTGAAAAAGAAAGACAATTTCAGAAATAAAAAGTAAAGGCAATGAAATTAGAAACTCAGTGGCTGGGATACACAACAGATTAGACAGGGCTGAGAACAGAATTAGCGAGATAAATACAAAGGAGTTCCTGGGAACACAGCACAGAGAAATCAGAAACGTATAAAACGGTGTATGTTCAACATAAGTCTAAATGAAATCCCAAAAGGAAAGAACAGAATGGGAACGAGATAACATTCAACAAAGTAAGAACATCCAAAATGTTCTTAGTGAAGAACACATAAGACCTCAACAAGAAGAACAAAAATAAATCCGTTATCTAAACAGAGCGGTGAAACGGCCCCTTTTGTTATGACAGGGGGCCTGTTCGTCGTCTGCGGCACACGTACCTTGCTCTTGCTCTGTAAACCTGTCTTGCCCTTCCTCAATAAACTTCGTTTCATGCTTTAAAAAATAAAAATAAACATAGTGGTGAAACTAGAATATCGAAGACAAAACAAGGTGAGAAAATGAACTCATGCTTGTTATAAAGTAGTCAAATCATCCAAAAGTGCGTTTATATGTGCTGTGTGCCTAACCTCCACTGATGCAGATACAGATTTAACACACAGAACAGCAGCACGTCCTCGGACTCTCCGGCTCTCTCACGTTCTGTGGGGATGGGCATAGGTGCAGCTCAGTTTCAGAAAACCTCAATTTAGTCCAGTTTGTTAGTCTAAACAGACTCAACCATCTACTGCCACATACCCAGGGGCACCAAGCTATTTATGTTAATTGAGTCCTGGATTTTTACTCTAAATTTCACCCAAGTATATAGTATTCTACTATATTACAACTGTCAATTTTTCTTAATGCCCAACTAATTAAAATGTTGATTACCTAATTTATCCAGTAATAAAATACCTAGAGTGTATTTTGATGACAAGAACCCCATCTTGTGGCAAAATGTTTCACAACCAAGTTTGGCTATATACTGTATTGCCATTCTCACTCAGAAGATAAATCTGTGTTGAGAAGTTATCATTTTATCTGCTTCACCAGACAGAATTTCTAACCCAGCATTTATCTTGTGTCTGCGACGGCACCAAAGTATGCAGTAAATCTGTGGAGCACAGTAATTCTGGGGCTTTGTGAGTTATTTCCAAGTGAAAGCTGGTAGTCTTTGCACAGCTTACTGCAGGAATATTTTAAGAGAAAAGCAAACAGTGACTCTGGGTTGCCTTCTGAAATATTATCATCTGCTCATTCTAGGGAGGGTTCAGATGTTCTACTTTCTGTAAGATGAACTCATTTGGCTAAAGCAATCACAGGTCAAAAACTCCCCCAGACTCACGACAAATGGCACCCTAATGATCACCACACATAATAAAGCCACCCCACACAGCACACTTATATTACTCACATGTTACTCCTCTAAAAGGTGGCTTTTAATCCATTTCTCTTCCCTTACTATTTTAAAAGCCAATAAAACTAGATTCTAAAATATTCTCTCCATATTTTCCTTTAATAGGAACATCTTCTCCCACTGTCCCTATTTGGTTTTCCTGAAGAGATTCTGAAAGGCCTTATTTTTAAGCTAAAATATGTAATAAAGCACTGAGCATGGTGTCTGGCTCAAAAACATTAGCTATTATTATTGTTACTATTGTAATTACTGTTGTTGTTAATGACAATAGAGTACTAAAAGACCCCAAATGCCTTACTTGTGTTTATCTCCCTCAACTGTCAAAGCCTTAAAGAAAAATCCCGTTCAAACAAGGCAAATTATTTTTTATCAAAAGCAAAACAGAAACAATACCCTTCTCCTCACAATCTGTTTTTGAAGGGTTAAAAAGGACAGCAGATTAATGTAATATTAAAACAGCTTTTTATTTGTTAATGTCACATAAGAAATTTAAGCAAGTTACACTATCTTAAAAAACACAACTAATGCATTTTAATAGCGAAACCCTTCCCTCCTCCCAGCTCCCCCCTCCCACTGCCCTCATGAATTAAGAATCTAAGAGAAGTAACCATAAAACAAAGTTTTGCGGAATCCTTCATCCAGAGTGCTTACATGATGATTAGGTTAATATTGCCTTCTTACAAAATTTCTTTTCTATTTAAAAAAAATTTGTAACCTTGATTGCTTATTACAAAAAAATTCAGTACAAAAGTTCAATATATTGAAAAATGCTTCCCCCCTCCCTCACAGCACCATTATATATAGCAGAGAATAATCAAGAGCAGATTGCTAATCTAGATGGAGCAATCTTCAAATTACATCGAGACACACAGTGGTTTATTTACCCTCCCCTCCCCTTCTCATAAGAAATTAAAAAAAACAAAACAAAACAAAAAAAACCCGCACATATAAAAAAAAAGGTCAAAAAATTTGAGGAATCCTTTCCAAACAGTACACAGTTAGTTCAGTGTCAATAATTCACATCTTGCAACAAAGTTTATGGATATGATTTCTTTTACAAAACTTTCAGTGTCAAAAAGGAAATTAAGGCCATCAGATTCGCAGCTTAAAAATTCACATAAAGGAAATATAAAAATATTCTGTGCTTCTGAGAAGGCTCTGCACTGTATACAGGTAAGGATTACCATACTTCTTTATTTTGAGGAAGACAGTTGATTTGAGAAGTTTACATAATTGCACAACTTCTATTGGATGCTTTTGAGGCTCCCTAATGAGGAAAACAGAAGAAAAAATTAGTGCCAAAAAAATGGGTCACAGTTTTCTAAAATTAGATGAAATCTTTTAACTGTAGGGATACTACAAATCCATATTACCTAACTTCAAATGGGCCCTTATCATTTCTCACTTATCCTTTTTAACCTTCTCTTATGGACTTCTTTCCTAGAATACTCCAACAAATTCCAGAACAGTGATTCTCAACTCTGGCTGCACATTCAGATCCTGAGGAGTTAAAAAAAAAAAAAAAAAAAAGAAAAAATTCTGTTCTAGATCCCTGAATCAATTAAACGAGAATTTCTCATTTAACTGGGGAAGGGTATCTATCTATATGTACTTTTAAAATAATTCCAATATGTGGCTGAAGTTGAAAACCCCCCTTCAATAACCTCCTTTGATAACTTAGGAAAAAAGAGGTCAGTGAACTCCACTTTGAACAACCACATCAGAGAACGTGGCTTGCTGGATACTCAACTTCCACATCCAGAGGCATGTGCACTGGATTTGTCCTCAAATATGAAGTCAGAATGGTTCCTCTATCCATATCTTTATCACCCATTAATTCCTTAAAACCTCACAATATGACTTGTGAGTCACCACTGATTGAACTAAAACTAGTTTCTTGGAAGTCACCAAAATCAATTCAAAAGGCCACTGGATTCATCCTCAGATATGAAGTCATATGTTCTGCCTTTCCATCTTCCTTCTGTTGAACCTTGATATCATTATTTTTATGATCACACAAGCTAAAAACCTCACACACATCTTTGACATCTTTTTTCTTCTCTCACCCTCAAGTTAGTCACTAAGCCTTAATAAATCTCCATTTATATACTCCCTCAGTGTCTCTGCAATCTCCTTCTAGAATCAATCCCCCAATTCAGTTTGCACAATGATATTATAAAATGTGTCTGAATTTCTCCTTTGCTCCAAATTATGCTGAAGGTATATGCCTAGGCATTCCAGCAGTTTAACACCAATCTTTCAACTTCATTATCTTTCACATAAACCCTACAAAAACAACTGGACGGACAGATATACTTGGTGCTTAAGTCTTGACACATCCTCTGTAGTGACTTAAAGATCACCATAAATTCTTTGCCACTCCTCTCATCAAGAGGTGAAGACTACCCTCACCTTGAATCTGGGCTGGCCTTATGACTTATTCTGACTAAGCAAATGTGGTAAATAGGACACTGTGTCAGTTCTGGGCCTAGTCTTTAAGAGACCTGGTGCTCTCCACTTAGCCTCTTAGCCAACTGCCATGTTGTAAAAAAGCTTGGGCTAATCTACTAAATTATGATAAGCCACATGGAAAGAGACCCAGAGGATATTCCAGCCCCAGCCAAACTCCCAGCTAAATGCAACTGAGTTCAGTCTCCACCATGTGGAGCAGAAGAACCACCCAGCTGAGCTCAGTCAAACCACAGAATCATGGGAAGTGAGAAATCATTGTTTTTAGCCTCTAAGTTTTGGGGAAGTCTGTTAATGTAGCAATAGATAATTCAAACACCCTTAGAACACCATCATCTGCCTTCTCTCAAATACCCAAACAACTTCCTATCCTTCAAAATACTAGACAAGCATCACTTTCCAGAGTTCTCAACTACTCTGGTGGCCTGGAGAGCCTTCTCCAGTGTCTGACCTGCTATAACTCATGCTCTCAGCCACCTGTCCAGCATCTTGAGATAACTCTTATATTGTTATTTTACTTCTAGTCATGATGTTTCCCATTAAGAGCAGGAAATGGATCTTGTGCTTCTTTCTTATTAAAAGCCAAGTGTAAAGTATCTGTTCTTAAATATTCCTCCAAAATGTATGAGAAAACATCCAGGTAAAAAATTCATTCTACCTCATATAACCCTTCTCAGCCTTAGGAGCTAAACACATTAAAGAATGTTTATTAGAGCAGGACTGGGACTAATGAAGCAAAGCAAATTTAAGATTATAAATCTGGAGACATGGAGACAAAGTCTTATCAGGATAAGGGCAGGGACTTTGATTAATGACCAGACTCAAACAGCTTGAGAATATAAATTAAGGGCTCATTAGTTATTAATAATTCCAATTTAATTATAATTCAAACCAAATTTGGAGTTTCTTTATTTCAAGGGCTCTCAAAAGCCCAAGCATCGGCTAAAATCTATCCTGCAATTAGATAATGATTAGGAACTTAATATAGCAAGAATTTCATTTCATATTGAAGATGAACATTACTTTCTTTTTTTTTTTTAGTTTATATGCAGATGCTTGCTCTAATTCAGTGATCTGAACTTTTTAATCACAGAACCCTACAGAATAAGTAAGTTTTGGGGCATGCAATCCAATCCATATATACTTATTTATTAGTATATACATGTCCTACCATAACATATTAGATACATTAGAAAACAAAAGACAAAACTAAAATTTGATAGAACGATAAAAATTAAAAAACAAGGGCTAACATATTATTCCAATACTCTAAAGTATTACCTTGAATACCCCTTTGGGAAGTACAAACCCTAGTTAGTAGACAACCACTCTGGTTCATCAAGTAATGGGGGGAAGAAACAAACCACACTATTGGTTTTTCATGTAATTCTATTAAAACAAACCTATTAAAATAAAGTAATACCTGCTGGTGGAAAAGTTCTTCCTCAACAAGCACTCCAGCTGCTTCTTCCTCCTCCTCTTCCTCTTCAGGTATGGTTGTTTTAAAGACTGTACTTCTTTGAGCAACCTCCTAAAAACAACAGTAGTTTAATTTTAAGTTAAAAACCATACTTAAAATCACAAAGGCTGCAGGTGAGAGGAATCTCTTCTTTGCCTCAGAACAGGCATTCCCGTTTGTTATTTAAAAAGAAAAAAAGAAGTCATTCCATCAGTAACTTTTGCTATAGAACTGGAATTTCTGCATAATTAGTAGCAGTTCTTAGACCTTCAATATTCCCTGCAGGGGAGCTACTGGTGTCCAATTTGAAATACCTGCTGAGAAGTTTCCACTGCTTTTTAATCCCTCTCTGTTACTAAGAATTCTGCAAATGATTTGACATACTAAATTCTTTATAAAACGCAACATGAATTCAGCTTAAAGATCTTAGCTCCTTGCAAGGAAAAGGTGCTAAATAAATGCTGAAAAAAATGAAGCTGGAAGCCACTGTTGTAACCTCAGGGACTATGGTGGCAAAAGAACTACCTGATGAGTGAGATGAAAAGGACAAGCTCCTTTCATTCCTGCAGCAACCAGTTCCTCTTGAATGAAATGGAATCTAGACAGATGAGCACTATTTACTAATAACATGTTAGTGAAGTTCCAATGTATTCTATACAGAAATAGATCTCCTATCACTCAGTAGAGGTATGACAGAAAGCAACTATTTCCATTTCCAGGTTACTTTCCTATAGAAAATTCTGACTTGGCATAAATGCAGTGTTTTTGTTTAAGCACAAGGCTAACCCAATGATATAGCAGCAAGTAAATGAACGTGTCCTCCAGAGTGCCACAGAGCATATAATTTTATTCTATACCCTGTCCTAAGGTCACTCAAGAAAGATAACTCAACAGAGGAAGACACTAAAATTACTTCAGTAAAAGCTTATCTAACATAGACCAGCTAGTTTAAAATGGCAGAAGAAAACCAAAACCCAGTGCCATAGAAATGAGACTTCAATTTGAAATATGCCCAAGGACCTATTTTGTAAATAAAGTAAGGTGGTAGATAGTATTTTGTAGGGATTTGATTACTACTGCAGGACCAGGACAAGAAGGGCTATTTTGAGTCTTTCAATTAGCCAGTAACTTCAATTCTGTGGAATCAGTCTATATTTACAAATGCAAATAGCCATTTCACAAATATCAGACTGTTTTAACCAAATCAGTAATAATGCAAAAGCATATTATTCCTTATGTCATTTGCAATGCTTTGAACCAAGATATCAACCAGGTCTAGGAGATAGCAGCCTATAAAACAGAAAAAAAAATCTCAAAAAGCTTTGAGTGTACCCAACTTTTCTCAACTCATCTTAAAATGAGGAAAGAGGAGTCAAAGAAAATTTTCTATTACAGAATTCTCACATTCCAGCTTCTAGCAACTCATGGCAGTGCACGCATCCCATATGCAAATGCTGGCTCTTAGGCTCATGGTGTAACTTAAGACAGTTTGCCTCAATGAGAAGCTTAGAAAACAGCAACTTGTCCAAATTCATTAATTATGAATTACTTTAACGTAACTACTTCTAATGTAGGCCTGCCGCTAAGCACTTTTCATTTGAAAACATTTAAAAACCAATTAATTTAATGCAGAAAGCCTGTATGGAAAATGAGAGAGTATTTAAACAGTGTCTAAAAATCTAGATAGAAAAGTAGTAAAACCACCAACAATTTAGAACCAACAATTTAAAAAGTTATTGGGAGGTTTAGACCCAGGAAAATGTTATTAATCAAGATGCTAATGGAGAAATATTTGTACTGCACACCCCACCCAAATCCTCTCAGCAAGGTACCCAACAATAATTAAGTATCTTGAAAGGTACACATAAATGTTCTCATATGACAGGTTTTACGCTCTCTATATAAAACACATCATTGGTCTGCCCCTGCTCAAAGCCTTGGGTACACAAAGGTACACTAATTTATTCAGCAGTGAAGCCAGCTGGCACCTGCTGACTGTGCTCACCTCTGCACAACTCTCAGTCACATCATGTTGGAAGCCTGAAATGAGCCACAGTTGGGGTATTACACCACAGAAATCAGCAAATGCTACAAACCAGAGTGATTTTTTTTTGATGGAGAGTCAATTGTTTATACATTATATATTACACCTCTAAATACGTAAGTAATCATTTGTATAAACCAAAGTTTCAGTTATGTCTACATTCTGGAAGGTTTGGAAGCACTGCTTTATTTATGTTCATAGAACACCTTATTTTGCCATGGTGATATTTGCTGTTTTTAACCACCCAGTACCTCTTCCCTCATGCCTAGGTAAGAGCCCCTAGTTTTTCCTAGGTCCCCATCCCCCCATGGAGCACACATGGGTCACAAGGAGCCCAGTGTGATCTAGCTGTGGAGAAGAGGAAGAGGACTCAAGCTCTAATTACATCCTCCTGACACCAAGAACTGGTTTGAGGTGGGCACATGACCCAACCTGCTACAATAAGAAAGAATGAAGCCCGGGATGTGGACCTCACAGGGGAGGATGCCTTTTCCCACAACAAGCAAATAGGAATGATGTGCTTCTCTCTGGAGCAGCTGGCCACTATCCTGTATTCTCAAGGGAGGCAATCCAGGGAGGAGAGACCACAGACAGATCTTTGGGGACACTGTCTGAGCCACTGGATAACGTCTACTCTCTAAATTTTTGATTACATGAACCCAAATAATTTCCATTTTTTCTAAGCCAGTTTAATTGGGTTTTCTGACAATTCCAATGCCCCAGCAAGAAGAAAAACTATACAAAAAATTAAACTGACTTAAGCCAGTTACCTACAATCTTACTGAGAAGTGGTCTTTATGGCGGAGTTTATAGAATGTTGCTAATATGGTCCGGTACCTACTGATAAACAAACATGGTCTTACAGAATTAAATGAATAAAAGCCAAAAGTATTTGTCTAATGATCACAGAAATAAGAACTATATTCATAATACTTTCTCTCCTCATTTCTGACACAAGTCACTTAAAACAGAGCCTAGCAAGCAGAAGGCAGTAGAAGTTTGTTAAAAGAATGGACAAACCAACCAACCAAATAATCTAATATTCACTGTTTGAATTACGAAGGGAAGCTAAGCTTCAGTTAGCTTTACTGAAATGTCATCAGTAATACTGCCTCAAGACACCCCATGTCATATCTACTGTGTTTATATCATCATACTTTGTGGGCTTTTAAACCTGCTGCTGCATTCCAAATACCCTCCTGTAAGCCTGTTTCTTACTTGGAACACATTTTCACACAGGAAAAAGTGGTGACTAGATTCCATGGCTCATAAAAGCCTCTTTAATCTGCCATTTACCCCTTTTCAATCTGAGCAGTGCTTTTCAATCTGAGCAGATCACCAGTCTTAACAATGCTTTAAAAGAGACATGTATTCTGCCAATTTCAGACATCAGGAGGAACCACCAGCATAGGAGTTGCAGTTAATTCCAGCACTTGGGTGGCTGCACCCACGACAGCTGGGTAGGATTCCAAAGTGCTGAAGACAGGAAGTGAGCAAGGGCTTCAGCACAGAATACAGGAGGAGGAGCCAGCACCTTGAAGTCTGCGAACTATTGAAAGTGTTTGTAAACCACCCCCTACCCTGAGAACCTAGCAGGTATTTGGAGGTGAATTCCCCAGATGCACCCAAAAATCTCGCACGATTGTACTAACGTCTACAGTGAAAACATCAGGTGCTGCTTCATTTTCAGTCTCAATCTGAGATCAATGGCACTCCCCATTCAGCAGACAATGAATTCCTGATGGACAGCAGTCTAAATACCAGATGTTTACAGCGAGGAACAGATGGGAAGATGGCCAGGACCAGGACTCTTTATGCAAACATCTGAACTTAAGTGAAGGTCCATGTCTGATTAAGAATAACAATTTATCCAGCAAATGCTCACTGACTGCCTGTTATGTGCCAGGCACTACCAGCATCATCCAGAACAGACTCCTGCCCTCAGTGTGCTTCTTCTAGTAAGCAAGGACAACCTGACAAGCACTGTGTGGGTAAGAGGTCTGCCACTGGCACTATGGGAGTAGAGGAGGAACCCCAAAGCGGACACTGCGATTTGAGCTGTTGACCACTCCCCTCCTTCACAGACAATTTCCTCTCTTGGCTTTCCTGACACCACACTCACTGTTTTCCTCCTACCTCACTGGCTGCACCTCCTACCTTCTTTACTGTAACTCATTCCCAAAGTCAACACTTTCTAGGGCTCAATTTCAAACACTGTAACTCATTCCCAAAGTCAACACTTTCTAGGGCTCAATTTTAAACACTCTTCTCTTCTCTACTGACAAACTCTTTCTAGTCAGCCCATCCCGTAACTTTAAATATCATCTATGTGATGAAGCCTCCCCAAACACCTCTAGCCCAGGCTTCAAGTAAATATTCCAACAGCCTTCTAGCCATCTTCATTCACTTGGACACCTAACCGGCACCTCAAACTTAATATGGCCAGGAGAGGTCTCTTGATTCCCTTCCCACCCTCCTCCTCACCAAGCCTGTCGTTCCTCCTGCAGCTTCCTCAGTAACTGGCACCAGGACCATCCAGTTTCCCAAGCAAACCAGGGGTCAACGATTCCCATCTCTCTCTCTCATCCCTCCCATTTACCCTTAGCAGTACATCCTACCAAGCCTACCTCCAAAATATCTCTTCAGCCAGTTCGCTGCTTTTCTACCTAGAGAACCATATCTCAGTCTAAGTTACCTTCCTCGGTTGCTTTATTTCTGCCTGTTTTTGTTCCCTGCGATCCACACAGCAGTATTTTTCTTCACTCTGTTTATTCACTGAGGAAGCTCCATTAACATGCTTATGGCAACAGCAACAAAGAAGGGACTCTTAAATTCTACAGAGGTTCAGTGATGTTTTGTATGGCACCTGGATAAGGTGGTTAACTAGGGAAAGACAGGGATGAAACCATGCTTTACTAGCTTCAAAGCATGCTTTAGCTGCTTTATCAGGAAGTGGTATTTCTAAAACTAATATTGGTAGGGCATGTGTGGTGTCTTACATGGCAGTGGGGGGAGATAAAGTTCTTAGACAAGAATTCTAAGACTGACATGTTGAAAACATACACACCAAGCAGATGTACACTCCACAATCTTCAAACTCAGTTTCACGAACAGTCCGAGAGTTAGAAAGGAGGTTAATAACATAAGCATTTACTAGATAAATATACTATGCCAGATACTGTTTCAAGTATTTCCCAAGGATTGTCTCATTAATATTACCTCATTTATACTGTCTCACTAGTATCCATTTTTAAATGGAAAAACTAAACAGAGAGGTGAAGTAACTTGTTCAAAGTCACAAAGCCAGTCAGTGTGCACTGGAGAAAGAAACTGGACACAGACAATCTGATTCTGGAGCCTGTGCTAATGATCAGTACTCTATGATACACTCCTATTTATTCCTAAAATTTAAAGATAGCTTTAGTTCAATTTACTTAGCAGCCTTGGTCTGATTTGAGCAATCATGTACTTCACATTTCAATTTGATTTTTGAAAATAAATCATACTTGCATGGTGAACTTTCGGGTGAAACTGACATTGTGGTGGTAATGATAAAATGGCCATACCTCTCCCTGAGAATTTCTTAAGATAACCTTCACATCTTCGCCAGTGCCCCAAGAGTTCTGGTTCTTCCAGATGAGGTCGGTGGGAGGACTGGCTGTGACACCAGCATTTGCAGCCCAAATCTGGAAAAAAGGAAGGACATCAGTACACCAAGAACCCAGCTCTCCCACATGCCAATGACAACAAAAAGATGAGACTTAAACACTGGATTCTAAAAGTCTGAGAACTATGCTGTAGCTTCAGAGTGTTACATTAACTAGCTGTGTGTCCAGGAGAACGCACAAAGCTCAGCTTCCCCATCTGATAAACTAAGATGATGATACACAGCGCCCTGAAGTAAAGCTGCCACACTCACATCCTAGCTCCCCTACATACCAGCTGACCTTGAGCAAGTTACCTTACTTTCATCATCCATAAATAGGGCAGAAATGATACCTATAATAGGTGGGATTGTTGTTAAGAGCAAGTGATTACCCACATACAGGGGCCGGCTCACTCAATGAATAGCAGCCTTAGCGTCCTGTTATTCCTTCCATGTTAGAGTGTTCTGACCCCTCCAGTTGTGTCCCCAGCTGCCTATAGCAGGAACTGAGGAGATCTTCTGTAGCAGACAGCCTACCTAGAATACTCCTAGGGAAACTGGTATGTCTCCAATCAGAGGCAGTGTCAAAATACCCCAGAGTGTCTGTGATTATTCTCCAAAAACAATGCCAAAAATGGCTAAATCACCCACTCTTCAAGGGAAAAACATAACTGCCATTGAAATAAGTCAAATAAAGGAAATAATTACATTTCTCTTCTCAGCCTGGAAATTCTGCCTTATTTTTTATGTATCTATTGGCAGAAAAGAATGGGTAGAGTGGAGAAAACCTAGCAGTCTGAAAACCTAGGATTGAATCCTGGACAAATCACTACACCTCAGCTGTAGGGATACTACCAGCCGTGATCTTTTACAAGGGTCATATGAAAATAGATGTAGATAGAGTTTGTAATCCATAAATTGTTACTCAATATAAAAGACTTTATGATTGCAAAAGGAAGGCTAGAGATGGCAAAGACAGTATATTTAAAATGGAGAGAATAATTTAGGAAATTACTAATGAGGAGAGAGCCCTTAGTTTTTAGATACTCACTTGAAGCTTCCAGATCTTCAATCAGCATTACAAACGGAAAGGGGTATTTACTGAGATGAAACTGAAAAACGAACGGGATCTGGGCCAACCTTCAGGTTATGTGAAATGCTAGTGTTTTCCTAATTTCAAGCAATACTTCTCACTAGTCTATATGGAATCATATTGTTGTTTCAGTGTTATTAATAATAATAATAAAATGTCAATAACCTTGCTGGGTTATTTAACGTAAAACAAATATGTCCTACAGCTGTCTTGTTCAACACAGCAATGATATGTAGCTTTTGAACACTTGAAATGTGGCTGGTCCAAATTGAGATGTACTGTAAGGTAAAGTACACACTAGATTGCAAAGACTTAATTCAAAAAAAGGAATGTAAAATACCTAATAATTTTTTTTACATTGATTACATGTTGAATATACATTCAATAATTGCATTTTGAATATACTGGGTTAAATAAAATATAGTTCTAAAATTAATTTAACACATCTTCCTTTTTTACTTTCTTTTAATGTGGTTATGAACAAATTTAAAATTACACATGTGGTTCTCATACTTCTGTTCTAGGGGTTTAAACTGATCTTTGCTTTTGCCTCTGCAATTTTGCAGAAAGATCACTTATCACTACCATGTTCCAAAGAGCTTCTTATCACATTTAATGCTAGCTACTGAAGAAAAAAAAAAATGCATTACATTATTTTATATGATAATTCAGTTCTCCACAAGGCCTGCAGAACTATCTGTTTAGTCCCCGAGGCAGGACCCCAGCGGAAGAAGATGATTGGCATAATAGTTCCACATCACTTTAGAGACAGACAGCACTCTCAAATCTGAATCTTCTGAATTAAAACGTCAGATTTTTTTTACCACATTATGCAGCTTCCAGAAGACGTATAATAGGACTGAGCAATTTTCTCTGACTATAATAATTACTAAAGAGAAGAAGGGATAGTGTAGTTAAGATGGTTGATCCCATTTTTACTCATTATTACAAAACTAGCATCTGGTATTTTTTCACAATGTGGTCAACGTGTCAAGCTCTCTGAATACACTTTTTTAAAAGAAGTACTAACTTGCAGTTTGAGCCTTTGATCATAAATATTAAGTAAGGTTTGTATCAATCATGAAATTATAAACACATTTAAAACACGCTTAACATTTTAAAAAGAAGAATCCACAAAGTGAAGGAGACAGTTACCTCTATATTCTTTAGGGATGAAAATAGTGACTTCTTTAAAATCTACAGCAAAATTAATATATTTTATTATTTGCTAAGTCTACTTACTAAGTAAAAGCAAAGGACTCTTGTTTGCTCAATGGAGTATATACTTCTCTAAAAAGTGAGCTCATAAGATTTCAGTAACTATTAAAGATCTGGTATTTCAGAACACACCAATACAGAGCCATTTAGAAATCAAAATAGAGAAAGACACTTAGCTTATCCTTCCCTGAATCTGGAACCTTAGATACTATGCAAAGCCACATGTTACACTTCCTAAATTACGATGTTTCAAAGTAGTGATTCTTTACAAGGATGCCTGTCATCTAAGGACTTTTGTTCAAAATATAGGTCCCTACCCCAACCCCAAAGATAGCTGAGATAGGTGAGGTGGGTCCAGGACACCAAAACACTGCCCAGGTGATCCTGAAGCTCACCCAAGGCTGAAGATTGCTATTCAAGGAATATGCCAGTGTCAACTTCTCAACAGTTCTTGATGTCAAGCAGTATGTCTTGAATGACACTGGGCCACAAGTATCACTGAAAAGAGAGCTATTTTATAGCTACTGGAATAGACAAGATAAAAAAAGTTCAAAAATCAATTCTTTCACCACTCTCAATAGGACAGAATTTTTAAAATCTTTAATAGCAATTATAATGCCCTAATAATGTCAAAAATGTTCTAATCTTTAAGCCAAAAAGTTTTCTGAACTACTTTATCTGCTAGTTAAGACAATGAAGTTGAATTAAATGATGACTAAATCCACTTACCGTAACAGTCTGGCCTGCCTTCAGCACGTATCTTGAGGTATATTTGTAACTGACTGAAGTGTCTCCTATTTTTCTGATCATCTCCCAGCCTCCCATTGGTTGATCCTATTCATAGAACAAAATAAACAAGGTTACTTCAATTATAAAGAAAGTCACGGAATAATTGAATAAATGAACCCATATAGACAGATAAACAAGACTACGTTATGGTCATCTTCCCATGATTCCTATCTTCCTATCAGAAAAAGAAAACATGATTTTGTCATTTGGCAAAACAGTAACTTCAACAATGCTGCAGTTAATTAGTAAGGTACTTAATTTTAAAGAGGACAAAACTAGAAGGAATGAGTATGAACCAAATTAAATGGTCATATTCACTGCTAGATCAGGTGGGTCTTTCAAATTTATAACATATCTAGCTGTCATATTCACAATTATAAACATCTAGTATTTGATTACTTCGAGCTTTTAAAATATAGACACAAACTTAGAAACAGAAGGAAGAAAATCTGTCCTTTTCCTTCTGCATCCGTCCCACTTCTGCCCACATTTAGCTCTCTTACACCTTAAGGCATAAGGGGCTCAAAAATGGGTCAATGCTGCAATGAGCCAGTCCTAGGGAGAGCTATCAACTCTAACCCCAAAGCTGCCCATAACTGCCTGACATCTAAGGAAAGGGGCAGGATATTAAAGCAATTACCTACACTAATTTATATCCATCTTGAACTCAAAGACAAGAATAAACCAGGCTTAGAGTAAGCTCCATAATCACTTCATACCTGGCTGCTATGCCTTTTGAAAAACAGCAGAATTACAACAATGGAGCAATAGAGGGTACTCTGTTCTTTAGCTTTTAAAGTTGTGACTAAGAGACCTTGGAGCCTATTCTCATTAGCATCAAAATTGCTAGTGCTCCTTTGCTTATTCAAATTACATATTCATCCACATGCAAGATAGGTGCTTTGTTTTATTTTGTTTTGTTTTATGAGATGTTGCCCAGGCTGGCCTTAAACTCCTGGGCTCAAGGGATCCTTCTAACTCAGCCTTCCAAGTAGCTGGGACTACAGGCTCACACCACCACACCCAGCTATCTGCAAGAGAGTTTTAATAACTTTAGTAAGAAAAGGAGCGACCGTCTCAAACAATTTTCGTTAGCCCCTGGAAACATGCTTTAGGAAGTGACATCCATCCACTGCCCTCGCCCCGGCCCCAGAGCATGCCTTCCTCAAGCACCATCCCACATCCCTTCACAGCCGCCAGCGCCGTGATGCTGAGCCAGGGAGGATCATCCCTGCTGAGCTCCTGAAAGTCCCAGCCCTAAACTTCAGAAACCTCTGCTATGAATATTTTATGTTTACTTTTAAGCAGACCATTTCAAGACAGGGCTTCATACCATTCTTGGTATAAATTAAATCATGAGCATTCGTTCATTCATGTATTTGGAAAGAAAAATACTCCCTTAATATATCTGAGTTTGGGCTCATATTTCCTTCTTTCACAAAGCTTTTATTAAGTTAATAGCTAGAAAAGAATATCCCTCAACTTTTTCACAAATCTGACTAGGGCAGGGAGTAGTAATAATTCATCCTTGAAAAGACTAGTGTGACAAAACGAACAAATGTGAAAAAAAGCTCTGCCTCTGGAAAGAAGAGTTAATGAAGAAAATCTTTAAACCACGAAGGGCACCACCTCTTCCTCCTCCTCCTATTTTTGCTTATTTCATGAATTTAAGAAAACAAAAAGATGAAAATCCTTATTCCATGAAGACTCGCTGAATCCAAACACAAGCTGAGGAGCTATTACAATGGCAAGACAGCCTAGCAATCTGAGAACTTTGCTGGGAAAAAAATGGTTTGGTTTGGGTTTTTTTAACCTGTTCGGAAGTGTTCTTCAAGCGGATAAATTTCCCATCAACATCTATCTCTTCGATGCAAACGTTCCCAGTGGCTGAGGCGGAATGAGAGATGCTAACGCTACTACTCGCTTCCGACTCTTCCACATCCACTCTCTTCCGCTTCCCTCTAGTTGTACGCACACTGCGACTTGAGGATGCTCGGGATACCGTCACACGGGAAGAAGGGCTTGGAGAGAGCTTCAACCTACACGGGAAAAACAAAACATTCCACTTACGAAACACATATGCCCTTCTTAACTTAAAAAAAAAAAGATAGTAACATCCTGCACATGCACTTCTAAAGCAAAACATTACTTACGATTTGTTAGACAACGCCAATGTACATCTTAACTAAGATAAACTTATCTATGCTAGGGTGCCCACCACCTATCTTCTTTTTAAAAAAATAATAATGTGAATGTCTTACCTAGGGAGAGAAGTAATATAACCATAATGCAAGAAGTTTAGAAAACAGGGGTAGGGGATCATCCCATCTACCACCACCCGACCACAACCACTACTATAGTTAGTGTACTTTTTTCTCTTTTCATACACCTGTATTTTCTTATGATCACAATGTATGTAATATTAAAATCAATTGCCTTTTCATCCTATATCATCCAGTTTCCCTTTGGAACTTTTTTCTGAGAACAGGTATCAAAAGGGCTTATACACTAACCAGATTTGAAATGTAAGTATAAAGGTCCTGTCAGCAATATTTTGCAACATATTAAATCACCAAAACATTTAAAAATCTCAAAGGAAAGATTCCATCTGGACACAGTGCAGCAGTTGATAACAACAATAATAATAGTAAACTGAGACTGCTTGAGTTACATTTTCTGTTTTGAGGTAGAAATATGATCTATTACCACCTCTATATTGAGGTATTAAAAGAAATGATAGAGAAAATATTTAAAGTTGCCTTAATGGTTTAAAAAATGTCTCTATTTATTTTTCTTTTAATAAAAACGGTAAGGGGTAAAAAGTAGACTGTAAATTAGGGGCAGTTCCTTACCTCTCTTCTTCGCCTTCTAAGAGTTTCCTATAAGCACTGATTTCCATGTCCAGGGCCAACTTTACATCAAGAAGTTGTTCATAATCATTCAGCTGTTGCTGCATCTGATCCCTTATTTCCGCCATCTCTCTCTCTTTGTCAGACAGCATGCGACGAGAGTTGTCTCTTTCTTTAGCAAGCAAGTCCTCTAACTCTTGAATCCTTTCCAAACATGCTCTAGACTTAAGATTCAAGGAAACACATTTACTTTCTAAGAACATTCCAACATTAGCATAAGGCAGCTATTTTAAACCATCTCTTGAACTGGAAAACAAATAAAATCCTATGGAATCTCTAAGTCATTAGAATTCAAGAGATTTTAAGAAATTAAAAACCCTGAAGTCCTCAAATACAAAATACAGACCTCAGGAAAGCATTGATTAACAAAGACTAAAAAAAGAAATATTCCTCAAATATAAATTTTGTAAATGTACATATAATTATTTTGTATTCGGCCAAATAAATTTAAGCTGTGGTTGTGGTAAAAGTCTGGCTCCCCTACAAGGCCTTTACTTCACAAAGTATAAATTAACTAAAGTAAAAAACTTAAAAAGATATACAAAACTCACTGACAAAAGAAACCAAAGAGTAGATGAAAGTATGTTTTGGACAAATGCTGAAGAATATTCAGAAACCAAAAAAAAGGGACTCTGGTATCACAAGAATGGCAAAACAAACACACGTACTCACTACTAAATTAGAACTAACAGATCAACACTCATGTGCACATATGGTAGTCATATTCAACGGAAATCAAGCAGGTGGGAGGGGGGCAGAGGGGATGGGTAAATTCACACCTAACGGATACAATGCACACTATCTGGGGGATGGATACACTTATAACTTTGACTCAAACTGTACAAAAGCAATTCATGTAACCAAAACGTTTGTACTCCCATAATATTCTTAAGTTTAAAAATTTAAAAAAAGAAAGAAAAGGGACTCTGGTTACTATGTACTATGTGAGCACTGCACAGTGTTCCTTAAGATTGCTGCCCTATCTCATGCTTAATTAGCACACAAAGGACATACAATATAGGGTGGCTTGTAAAATACTATCGTAAATAAAGAAACTTTACATTTGGTATAAAAAATTTAAAAATCACACATCTTACACCAGAAAGTTCTTAGAAACCTTGTAGCTCACTGGGTAATTATTCTTCTATGGTTCTCCATGACAGAGTTCATCTCAGTGGCCTCAGAAAATGACATGGGTAATCAACTCAAAAAGACTGATGGATAGCTTAGGCCCTCAGAATCACAAGTAGCTGCATCACAGCAGGAGAGAAAGGGTACCTACTGTGCAAAAACTAAATTTGGAAGGCTAGAGATAAAAAAGAACTACTCACTGTATATAAACACTACATTCTTGTTGGTAAATTTATTTCTCACAAGCGTATAGGTTCAAAATTTTGAAACTGCTTTAGACATACACTGGGGGTAAACAAGTAAGTAAATGGATGGTAGAAACCAGGCTTCTCATCCTTAGAGAGAAAAGTTATAGATGAGCCAGAAAGGAAACCAAAAACCAAAAATTAATCCTATGGTACTAGATTTGAGCCAGACATATGTTGGGCAGAAGAGCAATTATAAATGTGTGTATAAACGGGTTGGCACACATACATATATTACCTAGTTCTGTCTGTGAGAGGGCCCAGAAGCACTGCCACCCCAATACCAAGGAGCACAGTGAGCACCCAGATCTTAATTTCTATATGCCATTCTCCAATAAAAAGGACCAGGGCTCCTTGGAGAAATGGAAGGTTCTAGGGCTGGGGCAGAGAAAATATAAGATGAGGTTAGAGCATCTTATAGTACCAGAAAGCAATGAAGTACTCAAAAAACAAAGAGACACAATAGCCAACGTCACACAACGCCCAACGGCCAAAGGTGAACCTGAGCCAATAAAATAAATAATGTAGTATTGGATTATAGCCCAAAGTATACAGTAAGTGTCCATGAGTCCATACTGATATAAACAAATAAACAAATAAATGAGGAAGAAAAGGCAAATCTTCACAGAAGAATTCCATTTAATAAATGTAAATCCTCTTCCAGGATGTAGAGCTTAATTTCTACCCTTCACCCTTAAGAGTGAGCTGGACTTAGTGACTTGCTTCCCAAGAAAAGAATATGGAAAGGGAAAAATAGTAACCCTGTTGACAGTAAAGAAACCTGGCAAACACTACCTTAACCAGACATCACCAGTGATGTCATGCAGATATCACGTATGTGCAATTCCTGATATGATATGACAAGATGGGCACTCAAAACCCATAACCTGAGTCTAATCATGTGAAAAGCACCACAGAAATCCAGATTGAGGACAGTCTAAAGGATACCTGGACAATGCTACTCAAGACTCAAGGTCATGAAAAACAATGAAAGCCTGAGAAACTGTCACAGACCAGGGGAGGCATGTGGTGCCCTGAAACATAATGAGGATAATAGAAAAACTGATGAAATCCAAATAGGCCGGAGTCTACTTAATAGTAATATACCAATGTCAATTTCAAAACCAATTGGTTTTGACAAATGTACTATGGTAACAGACGATGCTAACAATGGGGGAAACTGGGAGAGAGATTAATGAGAATTGTCTGTACTACCTTGCCAACTTTTCCATAAACCAAAAACTGTGCCAAAATAAAAAGGTTATTTTTAAAGTAATCAATCAGGAGTCATTCTGAACCTAATCTGGTCTGGGGAGATGCCTAATTCACAAAGAAAAAAAAAATTTTTTAATAAAGAAAAACATAATTGATCAATCAATTAATGCAATTCCAGAGTAGCATATGACATTCTATATTAGCAACCAGCATTCCTCTTAAGATGGATATCATAAAGGTAGTTCCTGTGCCTCAGAAAACTTGCATTTAACTGCATTTGCAAAACTCATGCTATAAATGGAGAAATCCATTTTTTTCCCATGCTTCCTTTTTCTCCAAAAAAAAAAAAAGTTCAAAATGCCTCCTCTTCAATCTCTTCTCTTTATTTCACGTGTCAGAGGTAGAAGACAGAATGAGCAATAAGGTAGAATCTAAAGAAGAGTTGATGAGAGGCAACTAACCTCTCATCAACTATCTGTGATTCAGATAACCTGTGAGCCCAGATCTGTAAACCCAAAAATGTCTCCAATTTGATAGCATTTAATGTTGCAGGTTCTTTGAGGGAAAATCAAAATCTAGGTACAAAAGTTTTAAAGTTAGTCTGAATCATTTTGTGTATTAAATAGAAATATTTAAATTTCTACTTTAAATAGCTATACTTACACTTGTGTGGTGAAATGTAACGAACACAATATGAGAAGTTAGACCTAGATTCTTCTTTGATTCTGCCATTTACTAATACCTATGAGACTCTTGGCAAGTTGTAACCAACCTCACTAAACCAGTTTCCACATTTGGAAAATGAAGAGATCTAACCAGATTATCTCTAAGATGCTGCCTCTAGCCCTAAAATTATGACTTCTAATGGTCTTGGTTTTTAATTTTATTTTTTATAGTATATAACATAATTGTATTGGTTTATTATGGTTTAGCTACAATAAAAGTTTCCAGAGTTTGGGTGTTAGAAAAACAAAACTTAGAGGTGATCTTGAAGTGCCACACTGTAGACTCTTCTCTAAGGCAAGCAGACTCTGACCAACCAATTAATCTGGCCAAAGTCAAAAATCTAGAAATGCTATAAGCAATGTATAAAATTCCTAATTCCAAAACATAATACTGCTACCATCTATGTATTATTTAAATATATCTTCTAAAATCAGTATTTTAAAGGCTATGTCAATTTCAAACAAAATTTAAGAAGTACTTAACTAATATGAGTCATCTAACAAAAAGGAAATTCTTATGGCCCAATAGGCAGCATGATGAAACTGATATGACTCAACAACAAACACTATTAAGACACAATATGGAAATACTAAGATGTAACATTTTAAAATGATTTTTTAAAGCTAAAATTTATCAACTGATAAAAATATTCCTTGAAATATATCCTTTATCATAAAATCTATTATCAGTAATGAATAGAGGAAAGGATTCCCTCCAAACAGAGAAATTAAAAACCATTTTGGCTGAAGGGGGTGCTTCCTTCCTATTTGCTAAGGAGTTAGCTCCTGGAACCTCCCAGTGCCCTGCCTAACATCATATAAAAACCACTAACCTGATGTTAACAAAACAACTTGCAAAAATGGGAACAAAATCAACAGGCAAACAGGGAAAAGGCCCTGACCTTGGGTCAGAAGATCACGTTTATGGTATACAGCTACCAAGTTTCAGAGCCCACTGCTACTTAACCATAGACAAGTCTCAGTCTCTTCACCTGTAAAATGCAATTCAACCTCAAAAGAACTGTACCAAGTACAATCAAGGGGATTAAGCAACAGCCAAACATAAAAAGATAGGAAAAAGTAAAATTAAGGGAGAAATGGTAACTAGAATACAATTTACTAAATAGAGAAAAATAGTAAATGTCAACTCAACGTACAAACAGAGAGGCCTATTTTTGGAAAGGTACCTGTTAAGATAGTGATATAGTCTGAGTGTTTGTGTCCCCCTATACATCCTAACCCTTGAGGTGATGATATTAAGAGGTGGGGACCTTTTGGGTGGTGATTGGATCATGAAGGTAGAGCCCTCATGACTGGGACTGGTGCCCTTATAAAATAAGACCAAGGGAGCTGATCCACCATTCAACCACGTGAGGACACAGCAAGAAGGGGCCATCTATAAAATCAGGAAACGGGCCCTCACCAGGCAGATACCCAATCTGCCAGCACCTTGATCTTGGACTTCCCAACCTCCAGAAGTGTAAGGAACAAATTTCTGTTGTTTATAAGCTACCAAGTCTATAGTATTAATATTTTGTTACAGCAGCCCAAATGGACTAAGATAGATGGTACCATGGAAAAAAGATTATCTGTTAAATTCCTAAAAGAAAATCTTCTTTGAAGAGAGTGACATATAAAGGGAAAAACTGAGAACCAGGAGAGAAACCCATTTATCAGCCTGCAACCTCTAGGTAAGTCAATAAACTCACCTAGATCTGTGGTTACACTGAATAAACTCAAAGGTCCTTCTAGCTGTACTGTTACATGAAAATTTCAAAATAGTATCAGGACAAAACAGGTCTAAAATAATTTTAAAATTTATGTTGTAAGTAATAAATCACATGATAGGCAATGTAAAAGCTTCTAAGTTAACTAAATTTTTTTATATCATCCTATTTTTTGTGACTCACTTTCTGCTTTGTTTTCTAAATTCCTGCCATAAATGTCTTCAGTTTTATAGTTAGAAAAATATTTTACTAGAAATAATAAAAAGAAAAAACAAAAAGGAAGAAAGAAAAAACAAAAAGGAAGGAAGAAAGAAAAACCTAATCAAGAGTAAAACAAAATAAAGTTTTTTCTTACGTGGAAAATTCAAAACAAGATTTTCTCCCTCAAGGAAAACAGAAGCTAAAGTTACTTCCCAAGTAATGCAGGTGATTAGTAAATTATTAAATCATTCTGAATGAATATATATGGCTGTGTATATACTCTGTATCCATCAATGTCACCCTAGGCTGAAGCTGATCTGAAGCAATGTCCATGCCTGCTAAAGCTGCACCTAAAGCAAACCATCATGTCCTAGTAGGCAGCCAGTCAACACAGCCAGCAACAAAGCCATTTGTCACTTAGGTGTACCAGTGAATGAATTAGTCACTAAATTCTTATTGAATATGCAAACTAATGCTACTTCCCAAGATCCTAATTAGTAAGTATTGTAACCACTAAGAGAATTTGTCTAGAAACACAAAGCATTCACCATCCACAAAGAATTTTTGCATGTTTTCCTTCATTTTGGTGTTCAAATGTTATGAAAAAGGAATGTGTTCGAATAACACTCTGTAGAGAGGAGGCTATTAGGTCACAAAACCTGGATCCTAGGGTAAATAAATCCAGTGAATAAACTAGCAGGCTGCCTCCTCAAGGTCAAGTCCATTAGCCCTGTGTGATCTATTAATTAGAAATAATATTATCTGCTATTATCAAATAGTATCTGCTCAAAGGATGTTCATGCAATGCAAAATGAAAAAATCTGGAAAAGCACTGTGAAAACCATAGAGCATAATAATACCATCATCTGTGACAAACAGAAGGAAGAGTGACATCAGGCAGAGCAAAGCAGGTAGACTTCCATGGTGGAAAGGGCCTTCAAGTTTAACTTCTTAGGAAAAGATGCTTACCTCTTTTTGTAGATTAGAAAGCTGAGATGAAAGGCTCTCAATTCTCATACGACTTTCCATCAGTTCTTCCCTGGCACTGTTGACAGTAGAAGTATTCATCTCTGAGGACAGTCTGGCATTCTCAAGCTAAAAGAAGAAGCAAACCATAGTCAGTCTTATCTAATGATCTAGTGAATTAGAACTAACACATAAGGAAGCATGATCCACCTCAAGGTATTTCAAACCTAAGCCCTGCTGGTAACTGGTTGATGAAACACAGGAAAAGCATCATGAAGTTTGTTGACATGGTTTGAATGACCTCCTTAAGGCTATCTGACGTTAAGACTCACTTCCTAAAATGAGCTGTAGTAATGTTAGGTAATGTTAACATACCTGGGTCTTTACCCAAACTTTATCACTTTATTATTTCATCCATTAATCCTTTGATATCTAGGATAACACTTCTAATCTAATAAGATTGGGCAACAAAACCAACAACAATTTGACTATTTCTACAAACATTGCAAATCCCTAACCCACCAAATCCAACAAAGAATGTAAAGCAATATAAGCAGAAAATACTAATTTACAGATTATTTCAAACCAGATAGAAACACTTCCTTTCAGAAGCAAAAATAGCCCTTCAGGTAAAAACAATACCCTGTTCCTCCAACTGCCCCTAATGCTCTACTGTGTGTGTGTCTCAAGCACATGTTTCTGTGTCCCCTCCCTGGCTCCCTTTGAGGCCAGTATGTGACTGATCCTTACTTTAGCTCCATCACTGTCTAGCTCAATGCTCAGCATTGAATACGTGTTGGACAACTGAAGGTACTGTTTATACGATCTCCCACTTTCACTAGCCAATTATTGCTTCATACAATGGATAAAAAGCAACACAAGTAGTTTAAGGCCATGCAATGGAAATTATTTTCAATAACTCCATGACCCTAATCTTCTAGATCTGCACTAGTAACTCTTTTTAACCAAATCATGTAACATTTAACACATGGGGTAAAAATCATTTACTAGGAAAATCTTTACTAATTGGTGATTTTATGTATTTTTGCATGGTCTGCTAATATAAGTGGGAAGTTTCTACAATATTTTTTTAAATGAATAACAGTTAACAGAGGAAGAAATACAAAGACTTTCCATTTGGCTCTTGTGCAGAAAAAGCCCAAATTGTGGTGGTCACAATCTATGTACAATGATGACATGGAAGTCAGAACTAGATACAGTCTGACATTCATTTACTACTAAATGGATGTATGTGTAGGACAGTATGATCAGTACTTGTTATTGGAAGAAAAGTATTTCACATGGCTTGGGTTTGACTACTATGACATGACACGAATAATCAATGGGACAAAAAGATAAGCCCTTACCTCTAATAAAATTGGAATAAGCCTACTTTCTTCTAATAATTTCTTGTAACATCTAATTTATAAAAAACTGTACTTTCAAGAAAAATCCATTTTCTATATATTCATGAAGGCTAGGGGAATCATTTAAGAAAACGAGAACAAGACAAACATCAAGTCATATTCTTCACGGTGACTGTGAAGTACTGAATTTAAGTGTTCAAACAAATCCTCTAAAGAGTGCTCACTTTGGCATGGTAAGTCTGCTCAAGCTCTTCCTTGTACAGCCTCACTTGGGCATCGTGTTGCTCTCTCATCTCATGAAGGGCTTGAGCCAGTTTATACTCGTACTCAATCTGACGCCCAGAATCCACCTCTACCAAGCGCGTTTCATGCTTCCTTCTGGTCTCATTAATCTCCTGGAAAAAAAAAAGAAAAGACACAAAGCCAGGTTACTTACCATGGCTACACTGGTACAAGTGTGAGTGATATCAGGGCCATCTGAAGTGTTACACATGAACTCATGTTTGTCCTAGGGCAGGCATGTGAATAGATACTTTTCTGCCTCATAGTTTTCATTTGATAAGATTTCTGAGATGAAACTAATGAGAGAAATGGTAGCATCTCAAGCCCCAGGAATTTTCTCTTTCTTCTCAGGAACATAGCTATTTATTTCTCTGAAGGCAAGGAATGGCCTGGATGACTTACTAAAGTACTGTGCAATCACGGATAACTAGACAGTTAAGTATACGAAACACTAAATAGTAATTATTTTTCTAAATTGTTTCATTAATAATCTTAAGGACACCTCTGAAAAAAATGCACATGAGAATTTAAACTTAGCAGTCAGAACAAAGTCAAGTGAAGATTTACGTATAATAAAACTATTTTTTTAGACATAGTAAAAGGCAAGGCAAACTAATTTACATTACTTCATTTAAAAGCTAGTATTAAGCTATCAAAATCAATTGATACAGGATGTTATTAACAATATTACTTGACTAACTCAAGTACATATGACAAATTCACTATTAAAGAATAGAAACAGTAGTCATGCTCCTTCACTGTGCTTTAAGGAACTGTCTATATAAAACTGGAATGGAGAATCTGGCTAAGAGCAAGCTTCTAGCTATGAAAATACAACAGATCTGTCTTTAACGGCAATAACTGAATAAGCCACAAGAGGGGGATATAACTCACTGAAGTTACTGTTTCTGTGTTTTAGTGCACGCATTTTTCCTTCTCTTTCTCTTAACCATTGCACAAGAAGATGCACTTGACAGAATCAGAAAAATCAGAAAACCAGGGTTTGAATTCCACTTCTGCTATTAACCCCCCAGAGCTCACATCTATTTCATGAAGCAAATGATACTTAAATCACGAAAACAGGCAAACGAAATGGGGTTCAACAAAGATTGAGCTCCTACTAATGGTTTGCCCTTTGTCTACCTCCCTTCCTCTGCACTTTGTTTTTCTCCCTCCTTTTTCTTTTCCCCTTGACTGTTCATAATAAGGAAGCTAGGTATATTTATTGAATAGAGTTGTATCCTCAATGTGTAAAAAAAACCAAAAAAAAAACCAAAAAAAAAAAACCCTAAGAGGAATATTTTAAAATCCATTCTCAAAAAGGCAAAAGCCCAAAATTCAAAGATGCTACCCAAACACTCTAAAAATATTGTTACTTTTTACTGATGTCATTTTTCATTTATTATTTTATGCAGAACCAGTGATCTTACAAAGAAAAAAATACCCTGCTCCTGGTTGTCTATACACAACACCAAAATTAAATGATGATAGATCAGGAAGAATTTTAACTAAACAAAACAAAAATGTAAGTCAATTTCATATAAAAATACCTGCTTTTATAAAGCAATACTTAATAACAATCAGAAGACAGCACCTCAGTATAGTATACAAAGAGCTTTCACACATATTTCACTTTGATCCTCACCATTCCTTGAAGGCAAAATAGCAATATGAGTATTTCATTTTAAATAAGAAACTGACTGAAGAGTTGTCTGAGGTCTGACTGCTTGTCTAAGGCACTACACCAACAGTACCTATTTTGTTTAAGTACTGTTGTTATAAAAATGATCATATTTCTATTAAATTATTTTTTCCTCCAATTAAAAAGTGTTTTAACTGATACAATGCGTTCCTATTTTAAAATCACTGTTACTGTTTTCAAAATGACCCTACTTATGAAAACATTAAGCACAACACTAACAGCACCTTCTTCATCCTGGGTTCATTCCAACCCTCTTCAATTTTTACGAAATACATGTGCCCCCTTCTTCAATTTTCCTTCCTCTGTTTGGCAACAGTTGTGCCCCTGCCCCTTGACTACAGCAGTTAAGGCTCGTAAATGCTATTTTAAAATTTACACATACACTTATAAATGCTGAGTAGCCAGACTTCCAGATGGCTCCAAATGATTGCTGCCTCCTGGTATACACTCTCTAGTATAACCCACTCTACCCATTCCCACAATTTATCAGGTTGATCTGTATGACCAACAGGAGAAAGCAGAAGTGATGGTATATAACCTCCGAGATGAGGTTATAGAAAACAATGTCTTGGTCGTGTTTTCTCTCTCTCTCTCTCTGCTTCAGTCCTTAGATGTAGTTTTTAGCAGCAGTACCTTCAATAATCTACCTACAAAATGTCTCCCCATCCCCAAACCTTATTGTCTCTTTATCTGATACATTTTTGTGGGAAAGAAATCACAAATAAAATATAATTATATATATAGCTATCATAAAGCCTTTTTTAGAACCCCTCTATTCCTTTAAAAAGTAAAATTATATATAGTTACCTCTTCATACATGTTTTTACGAAACTCCAAGTCCTCAGTTAGGCTCTGACAACGGTTTTCCAAATCCACTTTAAGTAAAGTTTCATCTGCTAACTGTTTTTTGGCAGCAGCTAAGGAGGCTTCCAACTATTACAAGGAAAAAAAATTATGATAAAAATTACACAGCAATCATTTAATAACGAATTTCAGATACCTATGAATCAAATCAAATCAAGTATTACAATTCCTATTTATTAATGTATAATTACTTGGTTTTAACCTTTATCACAGAACTGGGTGTTCATCTGCTGGTCCCACCCACAGAGTGCCATACCAAATCACCTGTCAAATTGGTAATTGGCAGCAGAGAACAGAATGGACCCATGACTCACATTTCAAAAATCAAACCAGTTATTTTAGCTAGCCATTTTCATTCTTTCCTGTGTGCAGAGCAGCCTTATGGTATCTCTTTTCCTACCTATTTCCTATTTTGGTACACTAATGAAATGGGCTTCAAGAGCAAGAGACAGAATGAGCATATACACAACAAGGTGGAAGAAGGGCAGTACCCAGATCTGCATAATCCAACTAGAATGACTGAGGGGATGATGCCTTGCATGTTAGATACCTCAAGACTTCTCTTCAGGTAAGCCATCAAAAAAGAATTAAATAAATAAAATTTCAAAAATAAAAAAACAAAATGAATTTAAATCAATCAGACTACGGTTATGACAGATGGGGGCAATCAACTTACCAAATATGGCTCAAGAACAGAGTTTACCTTACCTGGGCAATCTGATCCTTCAGATCCTCCAAATCTCCCTCTAAACTTTTTTTGTCACCAAGTGCAGTAGCAAGAGCCGCATCTTTAGAATTCAATGCTGCTTCATATTCTCGAAGCTTGATCTGGGCTCCATTAAGATCAGATTCCTTCTTAGCATAACTGTAATACATGTGAAAAAGCACAAGGCATCAAATTATACCCTTGACTTGAGGCCTTCTCCCACCTTGCCTGAGGGAGAAACAAAAGAAGCAGTTTAAATAAAGGCTGCCATAAGGTACTAAAATTAGAGGAACAATTCAGGAGCATTAGATTTAGAGTCTTTGGTGGATAACAACATTCTCTTTCAATGTCACATGATTTACTAATGACTCCAGGCCAAAGAAGTCCATGTAAGGACCAATGTACCAGAATTATCTGTCTATGAGTGAGAATACATGTCCTCTTTGTTCTATAAAGAGGACATACATATAACTTTTATATGACATTGAAACTCTTTTGATATTAATAAGAACAAACTGACCCCAATCATTCAAGCACCTTCCATTTCCTATGTAAGAGGTGATTTTAGATTTTCCCAACAACAAATAAGGGCTTCCTGAACATTCTACAGAAAAATTAAATTATTTCAGTTTATATAATTAACTACAAAAAAATCTGAGGTTTCTTTTTCTCTAAATACCACTTTTATTAAATGTAGTTCTACATTATAAAAGTAAAGTTCCTTTGGATATATTTTGTCTAATAATTATATTTTAAAGGACATCATTTTCCTCATCAAAATAATTCTGTTAACATCAGTTACACAAGAAAAGCCTTAATAATATCAAAATTCTCAATATCTGTTCTTAACTAAAGCCGCTATTGTAGAAGAGTACTTCTACTACTGATGTTTGAGGATGAGCTAAATGAGGAATCACTAGTTAATAAAAATTTTAAAATAATCTTGTAGTATTAAAATAAAATGAAGAAATAAACTGGCCAAATAATAAGCAACTATAAAGAGAAGATTTAATAGTATGACTTTTTACTCATTTTGGTATCATAAACCAACTATATACATAAAAGCTCAGCAGTCATAGCACAGTAATTTTTTTCTTAAATCCTGTATTTTTTAAAACCACAAGATGGCAGGCTTTAACTGAAGATTAGTCTAGGAGGGGGAAAAATCAACTGCTTCACAAACAAACAAAAAGAATCCCATATAGTCATAATTTACAGCCAAAATGCCTAGTTCATATAAGCGCTGAGTCTCCACAGGAACAGAACTGATGTTTGTGAAGGAGCCGCTATTTCATCCCACTATAAAATGATCAGAGCTGGGCCAGGATACATATGATTTAAAATAAAATCATGTTTTATAGAGTATTACACAATACCTATAAAAGCTACTGACTTGAAGTTAATTACTTAACAATTACCAAAAATTCTACTGCAACACTAATTTTGAAATCTCAGATCATAATGTGGCACTTCTCAATGTGATGCCTCATGACAGGAGAATGAACCTGTGCCTTCCAGGGACCAAAATGGCCCACCAAGAATGATACTACATAAAATATGCCAATTTTACAAGCTATTGAATGCAGTAGCCTGTGAAACTGGCATATTTTATACAGTATCATTCTTGTGTGTTTGCCTTCATTGACTTGCAAAAGCTCAAAACTCAGCTGTATGTGTTATACCACATATACCAAGTGAAAGATACTGTACATCTTGTGAAGTATAGAAAATACAGGAAGCCAAAAATTAATCTAAGGCAGTACACCTAGATGACTAGAATACGGTTATTTCTTCCACAAAAATCAAGACCAAATAAGCTAAGGAATGGTGGACTAAAGGGAATGAGTAGGACATACTATTTATTTGTGGTACCTTGAGCCATCCAATGGTACCAGCGGAAATTTTATAGGAGCTAAAATTGCTCCTATAATTAATGCTGGTACCGTCTATTTTGTCAAATTCTTAGTCACATAAAACACGGTTATTCTGTGAAAGTATAAATTGTTCCATTATAAATTCTTTCTTAAAGCTATAACTTTCACATTACTGAACAAATCAGAAGTTCTAAATGTGCTTAAAATTGCAAAGAAAAGCTAACCTATGTGTCCAGGCTCAAAAGAAAAGCAACAGCAAATTCTTACTTACTTACTTTTAAACATTTACTTGGCTTTTTTCTTCTCTACTAGAGAAGTATGTAAAAAGACCCATAATCTCATTTCCCAGAAAGCTGCTATTGACAGGTTTTAAAAACATGCACATGGTTAGAAAGTTCTCATAATCCAGAAAAGTAAAAAACAAGTTAAAGATTCTCTCTCCAAAAGAAATCAATGAAATTAATCTTTTCTTAGGCTTCCATGTGGAAAAAATCATGCATATACCAATACACACACACACACACACACACACACACACATCCCTACACACCCATGTATATACAGGGAATATTTTTGAAGGGTACACAAGAAAGGGCAAGAGTGGTTCCCACCAAAGACTTGAGCACCGGCCTAATCTACATCTTTGTTTTAAAGAACTACCCCCAACCACAACTCCTGAAAGAGATCTGCTTATATCCAATTGGACTGGAGATGAGTATCTGACTCTGTGGAAGCCAATCATTTGACCAGTAATCAATCAGATTTCTTCTCACTCAAAATCAGAACTATGGAAATCTACTTTAATCAGATGATAGTGGAGACTAGAACTAATAAGTTATGAGAAGACGGGGCATGATAAGTAAAAACCAAAATAAGCAGATAACCCAATGAAAGACCACATGATCCCAAAAGAATTGCTGGCTTAAGACTTTATTATTTGAAAAGTACAAATCTAACAAAACCCTTCAATAGCTTCACATGGCCTATAACGGTGCTTTTAAAAAGCATGTTTTGTTTTGTGTTTGTGTGTGGAGCTGCTATGATTGAAGAGAGAGTATGGGGCCTAGTGTCTCATCAATCCCCATCCCAACAACCCTAGTTTTCTGCAAAACAGTTTGTAGACTTCTGACCATCAAGAAATATGCAAGACCCTTGGCATGGCTGGCCACCTAGAAAGCCCTTCAGGTCTAATTCCTGAACAGCTTCTGGGCCTTGGACCTCACTCACCATGACTCCATGCCATCTGTTCTAATTCCTAACTCCATCTAACTCCTAACTCACTCTATCATTCAGAAACTAAGACCAAATGGCATCCCTCCTCTGTAAAGCTTTCCTGCTTTATTTCTCCTAGCAGAAAAAGTCATTTACCTTTCTTGGGTTCCATTAGCACTTTGTGCATCATTCTCCTACAGTGAGTACGGGTAGCTTCTTTTCACAATTTAGGATTCTATGTCTGTCTCTTATATTGGACTATGAGCAAAATGATCTTACCTTCATATTCTCAGTGCCTGCCAATGTCTGATACAGGGTGGATGCTCAAAAAAATTTTGTGTTAAAAAATGAGAGAAAGAAGCAAATCACAGCAGGCAAACTAAATACTAAGTTTAGAGCAGTATTCAAAATTTTACTTTAAATAAATAAATAAATAAAATTTAACTTTTACATAACAATCCATCAGCAGATGAGTAAAGTAGTGAGCCTCTGGTTATAGAGGACCAAGTTTTTTCCAAGACCCAAACAGCCAATCTAGATCTGCCCTACCGCACCTATACAAGCCACCTTGGCCTTCACACACAGGACAGCAGGCGTTGTACTGGGCACCGAGGACTTAGGCATCAGCCAATGTCCTTGGTGCAGAGTAATTTACAGTCTCTTTACATCGGAGGTCATGAACACACTTTTGCTTTTGCTATCCCAAACAAATGTACAGTAACATTCACATGCTATACACAGGTACAATGGAGAGCTTGGAGACAGAGGGGGAGGGGCTCAGTCTAGGTCCTTAGTTTTGAGACCTATCTATTTAATCCAGCAAACATTACTGAGTACTATGTACTACCAGAGACAGAAAGATAAATAAGGCAGGGTTCCCAACTAAGAGCATTATCAGTTTTTCCTTCCTTTTTCTGGACCCTCAGTACTTTTTCACTGCTCAAGTCACTACACTTATGTGTGTAGCTGTCTGGGTGGCATTTATGGGCTTTAGGCTTATCTTGCAGATGCTGAAGTAAAATGACAAAAAGGAACTGGGGTGGGGGTACCTGCAATGGAGCTTAGGGCAGACAGGTCTTGCAGCTATCCTTACGTCCTAGGCCCTCCAGCTCCACAAACAAAACGTTCTATGTTCACACATTTCTCCTCTTCTTCCTTTAGCCCCCAGTATTAACACCGAAAAAGTCAATGCTTCATAAAGTAGCTAATGAAGAGAAGAGAACTGAATACTACCTCTGCCCCTTGCACGTAAGTACTTACATTACACTGATCATATTTATAAAAATCCCTGCATTTGTGGATATGCTTAGCTACTCAAGAGATGGACAACTCTTTTGAGGGCAAGGTTCATGACTTATTCCTATGTCTTCTACACAGAAAACCTATAGATAATGACTATTTTGGTAAATGTTAAAAGAAACCCCCATACACACCCCCAAAAAAACTTCTCTACTTTTTCATCCTATGTAAAATATCCTATCTTTTCTGAGAAGAAAAAAATAACTGCGACGCTTCTATAATGTCTAAAATTCACATTCCTAGATGTCCTCCCTATCTCCCTGCCAATTTCCTATGCTGGATGGAGCATAAAAAAATTCTTAAGATTACACCCAAGTCTCCAGTTAAGAGTCATAAATCAATGAGCCTTATGTGCCACGTGAGCTGGCAAGGACACATGGTGACCATGCAGTGAGTTAACATCTTGAACATAATCTTGTCATAAATTTCTAACTGTATTATTATATTTCATTCATTAATATGATGTGTGAAGTCCAAGTGTAATTATTGGCACATAGTCAAAGTGCAAAAACCTGCAGAACTGACATCCTAAAACATACACATATGAATTTGCTGGAGCTATCACCAAAGCAAAGAGTGACATCTGGCAATGCCCTGGAACACAGAGCAATATATATAGAAATTCAAAGTTACTAGAAGCTATCACTTAAGGTGTTAGTATACATTTTACTTTGACTGTATTTCCTGACTGGATTTGTTCAGTGTTATGAACCTGCCTGATTTAACTATTTCTACCTCCAGATAAAGAGACCTTCCTGTGTTTTCATTTAAATTCAACACACGAATATAATACTAGAAATATGCACACTCCTGAAAATGTCATAAAACATACCCATTTACTTTAGATGTTTTACAGAAGAACCAAACTCCAACAGCAGCCAGAAAAAAAGTAGTTTTATAAATATAGTTGACATTCTATACTAAGAATTTCCTTCCTTAATAAGCAAAGTTAGCTTTCACTTCAAGTAAGCTTGAATTTCACCAGTCATATCAAGTAACCAGGTCTAACTGAGTATCTTACCATTTTAAAAAAATCAGCTAGAAAGGATACATTTATATTCCCGTTAACGTTCTATAGCAGTTACTCAAGACTAACAGACATAGCTTCAGTGATATACTGTGGTTGTACTTTCCCAATAAAACCTAGTACTGTCTGGGACACATATCTATCCTCTCCTGAAGCCTACAGGGCTAACCTAAATGCAACTGGTTAACACTTTCTGAATTACTCCTGACCACCTTCTACCACCAGCAATACCATGTACTCCATTGTTTTAACCACCTTGGTTTTTCAACCTACCACCAGCAGTTTGACCTTGACATGATGATCTTAATCACTTCAACTCTGGCTTCTGCACTGAACTACCTGGCTCTGGAACTCAGTGTCTGAACTTTGCTTGGCCTCAGCACTACTCTGTAAGGATGACTTAGTCTCCCACCCCCCTAGGTGTCCTTCTTAAGTCTAGGTGTACCCTACTCCAGACTAGTCCTATCAGTAAGAAAGTGGAGATTAGAAAATGTACCCAATTACAGAATGGCTGGAAAAAAATGAATGCTCAATGGACCTCTTAGGTAAATGCATCATTACTAGGTAATAACTATAGAACACATTTTCCCCCAAAGTCATACCACATATATAACATGCAGAAAATCATGAAGAGCCTAGTAAGTATATAATAACAGTAACTACTTGAAAATGAATTAGTAAGCGTATTACAACCATAAGCACTTAAAAAATAAGATTGACTACTTAAACAGGGAACAAAGAATTAGTGTGAAACAAATCAATAAGTATATTTACAGGGAAAAATACTTAGAACATAATCTGAAGTTCATTACAGAATTGTTCTAATTATTAACAGTTAGGTAATGGTAAATTATTGCCCTTTATTAACATTTTCTTGGTCAGTTTGTGTCAGCACCAATCACTAACATTTCACTTCAGGACCACTCATACTTAGAAAACAAATAAATTACAAGGAATGAAAGAAGAAAGCCATTTAGCTTTTCACCTGCAGTCAGATAACAGAACAGAAATCATTCTATACAAAACTGTTATTTCTAATCATATCCACAAAACAAAGATTTTTAAATCCTTCAAAACAGACCCACTCTACACAGAGAGCCAGGCCAATTAGGCCCAGCTGTTTAAGCTCTCTTCATGTTTTCACATGCCATAAGGTTCTTCCAAACAGCTGTCTGGTAGCAGCTGAACACCACTCAACACTAGTGCAGTTATTCAAGTGACTATCAAATAAATCAGTTTCTGGGGATCTCTTCACACCCAGAGCTCAGAATCAACATGCCCTTTATTATCAAGCCATGGTCCAGACGTTCAGAGGACAAATAAACTTTATTTTGAATTTAAAGTAAGGGTTATTAATAAGTCCACACAAAAACCTTGTCCTAAAACTAAATAATCTTATTTCATAATAATAAGTTCAAACTGCATATTAAATATGCATTTGCTCCAACATTCATTCATCATCTTCAATACTGTCCTCAAATTATCTTCCCTTCCAAAGGGAAAGGGATGTGATCCACAATATTACTGAGGAAAATTAATGAACCTCCCTGAAATTAAAATAAATGTAATTTAATACACAAAAACTCCAGAAAGTCTTGTGACCACAATTTCTATTAACAAGGGTCTTCTCTGGCATATGCAAAAGGACTAAGATGCTTCTGCACAAACTCAAAAGCTGCAAAGGATAGTTTCTAGTGACAAAATTCTGCTAGTCATTGAATAAACTGATCTGTCAACAAATTAGCAACAAACTAATCAGACTCAGCCAAACCTAACTGAAATGAGAGTAATATTAGGAAAAATACTAAATGACATTTGAAACTGGACCACAGAACTATTTCTTTGAACAAAAGAAATTCAATATGATATATATCAATCAATAGGCACAAGAGCCTAGAATAGACTCTTACAGATTTAAGCACTAATAAAAATAACTTGTTCATTTTTTTTAAAAAAGTCAACAACCACTACTTTGTCACTTACCTTTTACGCGCCAGGCACTGATCTGGATGATTGGAAACCAGCAGTGAACAAAATATACCAAGTCCCTGCCCTTATGAAGGTACCTTTTAATGGGGAAAGTCACACAATAAACAAATACATATATGTCACGGGTAATCAGTACTTTGAAGAAAAATAAATCAGAATAAGGAGTGTAGAAGGAGAAGGGACAAATGATAATTTCATGTAGTATGGTCAGATAGAGACTGATTTTATGCCTGTAATAATCATCAACAGCCATTTTTTCACACCAGAAAATCACTTTCCAAACCTACATTTTATTCAGCAATACAAATATTGGTATCACTTGGTATTTCACTGCTCCTGTATAAATCATATGTAACCCAACCTTACGGGAAAATAGCCTCCTACAAAAATGATAACTAAGTCAATAATTATCTTAAAGGAGTCTATAGTGTTAGGAAATGTGCAGATACAACAGGAAGCAAAATCAGACATTAGCCCTGTCCACAAAGAGATTCCACTCCCATAAGGGAATCAAGCAATCATACAAAATTGTCTCAACAAATCAAACTTGACAAGTTCTAGGAAAGAGAAGAAAGTACACAGTACTTCAAGAATACATGACGTGACTTCTGGGGAAAATGACACATTAAACACATGACTCCACTATTACCCCTTCCAGAAACCCAACTAAAAACAGCAAAGGCACAAATTCACATTGGAAAAAACTGAAAAGGAAGTGACAAAATTTTGGAAGCTGAAAAGCAGATGGTGAAAACTAACTTAGCCAACCCAAGAGTGTTGAATCCTAAGCCAGACACACAGATATCTGAAAAGCAACCTAACTTATACTTCAGCCACCACTGGCAGCAAGAGATACACTGGCACCCTGGAAGTAGAAGGACTGGTTAAAAATCTATTTAAGAAGCAAAGTAGACCCCTACTCCATGATTCTGGGCCAATGGCCCCTCATCCACCATAACAGAAGACAAAAGGTTTTCTCTGAGGACCTGGTAGTCACCCAGCACAACCAAAGGCAGCAGTTCCATACTAAAAAACCAGAGGAATTTATTGAACTCTGATAGAATGCTGATATTCCCACCCCTCTCAACCTCCCTCAGCTTACAGTAGTCTACAGCCAGGCCTATCCCCTCTGGGACAAGGTTAAAGAGAGAAGACCTGAAGACACTGACATTAAATGTCCCCAGTAAAATGACCAAGCCATTTCACCTACAATGAAGCTTGGTCAAGAAGCCCCACTCATGCACAGAGCCTCCCAACAGATTTTTAGAATCCCACTTAATAAGAAGTGTTAAGACTGTTTGGCTATTTTTGGTTATTCTGGTTCCCATGCATTTCTATATGAATTTTAGGGTCAGCTTGTCAATTTCTACAAAAAAGGCAGCTGTGATTTTGATGGAGATTGTGTTGAATCTGTAGGTCAATTTGGGAAGAACTGTCATCCTAACAATATTAAGTCTTCTAATCCATGAACACAGGATGCCTTTCCATTTATACAGGTCCTCTTTAATTTTTTTTAACAATGTTTTACAGTTTCCAGTGCATAAGTCTTATACTTCATCTGTAAAATGTATTCCTAAGTATTTTATTCTTTTTGGTGCTATCATAAATGAAATTGTTTTCTTGATTTCATTTTTGGATTGTTCAATGCTAGAAATAGAACTGATTTTTTAATTTTGCTCTTGTATCGTGCAACCTTGCTGAATTTATTAGCTCTGAGATTTTTGTCTTTAAAAGATTCTTTAAGATTTTCTATATACGAGATCATATCATCTGCAAAGACAGAATTTTACTTCTTCCTTTCCAATATGAATACCTTTTATTTCTTTTTCTTGCCCAATCACTCTGGGTAAAACTTCCAGTACATTGTTGAATAAAAGTGGTAAGAGTGGACATCTTTGTCTTGTACCTGATCTTAGGGGGAAAGCTTTTAACCTTTACCACTTAAGTATGATATAAACTGGGTTTTTCATAGATACTTTTTAGCAGAAGTTCCCTTTAATTCCTAGTTTGAATATTTTATCATGAAAGGGAGGCGTACCTGGTCAAATGCTTTTTCTGCATCTACTGAGATGGTGATATGGTTTCTGGCCTTCATTTTAATTTTTTTTTTTTTTAGAGACAGGGTCTCACTCTGTGGCCCAGGCTGAAATGCAGTGGGCATGATCACAACTCACTGCAACCTCAAACTCCTGGGCTCAAGTGATCCTCTTGCCTCAGCCTCCTAAGTAGCTAGGACTATAGTTGTGCCACCACGCCCAACTAGTGTTTTTTATTTTTCATAGAGAGAGGGTCCCACTATGTTGCCCAGGCTGGTGTCGAAGTCCTGGCTGCAAGTGATCCTCCTGCCTCAGCCTCCCAAAGTGCTGGGATTACAGGCATGAGCCACCACACCTGGCCCCTTCATTCTATTAATATGGTATATTACATTGATTGACTTTCACAGACTCAGCCAACCTTGCACTCCTAGGATAAATCCCATGACATGATGGTGTATGATCCTTTTTATGTTTGTGGATTTGGTATGGTAGTATTCTGTCGAAAATCTTGGGACCTATATTCATAAGGGATACTAGTCTGTGTAATTTTTCTGAAACAGTGTTCCTATATCCATCTCCAGTTTGCTGGAGGCATATTGTGTTATGAAGTAGTTGTTCCTAAAGCAATAGCAGTGGCAGCTTCCTGGTCCTGAATGGTAACTATGTACTATTTTTTTAAAAATTCGGTGGTTCTAGTGGTGACCTCAGACATAAAAGCTCCCAAAGGTCCATTCTACAATGTTCTAGGCATCATTCCTGCTCCTCTAGCCCTTCTAATAATTTTTTCTAAGCACCTACATCCTATATTGTTTCCCTTAAAATGTCTAGGTTTCTGTCCCCTGCACTAATACAAAGACCTAAACAAATAGAAGAAGAAATTAACTTAAAACAAAGAGTGGCTACGAAGGAAATGAAGATTTCTGAAAAGATAAGGGAAAGTACTGCATCCATGAAATTTAAACAAAAACAGAATGCTATAAAGAGACATTAAGAGAATAAAAAGAAGCTATTGTAGAAATGTAAACTATGATAGCAAAAATTGGAAGGTAAAACTAAGAACATCTTTTAATAGATAAAAAGTATTTTTTAAAAAAGGTAAGAAAACCAAAGTATCAAGGTAAAAGGCCCAGCATTTGAATAACAGCAGTCTCAGAAAGTAATAAAAGAGGAGAAAATCATCAATAAAATAATTCAAGAAAATTTCCAAGACCTGAAAGACATAAATTTCCAGACCAAAAAAATCCAACAAAATGACCAACACAATGGATGAAAAGAGACCCACACCAAGCAACATTCTTGTGAAATTTCAGAACCGGACCAAAAGAAGATCCCCCAAGCTTTTAAATTTTTCAGTTATTAGTACTTCTACAGTAACAATGAAAGCTAGAAAACTGTAGAACTACCTTCAAATACCTAAGGAAGTATCTTTTACGACCTGGAATTCTATACCCAAACTATCGATGCTTATGCAGTACAACTGGACTAGAAAAGAATACAAGGTAAATCTTTAATAAAATAAAGCTAATAGAAAATCTAATGATTTTAAACAACTTGATGTTTTAACAATTGGCACAGAGTCCTTCTATATAATTATACAAAACTAAGTAAGTGGGGGGAAAATACTATTTTTACAGGTGATCAAGAGGTGGGATAAAGAAAAACCAATCATAGAATACTATTGAGTTCTGCTGGTTAATATTGTTTATATTGTGTAAGTTTAAGTTTATGTTTTTATTGTTTGTATTGTATAAGTACATCTGCTATAACATAATATACATGTTTCTGAAAACTCTTGCATTCTGCACATATTAAAAATAACAGAGCAAATGTGAGAATTGTTAGAATAGACCACTCAAACCCTACACTGCTTTGAAACCAGAGCACCAGCAATAATATAAACAATAACTAGTACCTCAGGAGATAACTTGGACAGGCCAGGCAGTTTAGTGTGGATAGAGCTGCCTCAAGCAATGCTTTTAACTGCATAAGAACAGAGTAGAAATGGTGGTTTGCAGGAATTAAGACAACAGAGATAGGAACAGAGCTCTGAACACAGAATAAGACTGGCTCCAAGAGCAAAGCTAGGCACGCACCTCTCCGGGGGAGAGTACCCTGGGCACAGGCATTTACTTTTAATTTTCTTAAAATCAAGTTGAAAGTAGAGCTGAGGGCTTTCTTTCTTCCCTTCTGAAGATTATTACCACACTCTTGCTATTCTGGCTCCCCTTTACTAGGATTTACTAGGGAAGGGTACATTAAATCAATACAACTTCCAATTATAGTATCATTTCTCTATGAGCTAACTGGTATTACAGAAGCATTTGTAGCAGAATGCACTGAATTAATAATACTTTAAATACCAAAAACTGATATAAACTAAAATGCAACATATGACTACTGAAAAGTAAAGAGGGAAAAAAATATGAAGACAATAGAGTGAAAGAGCTCAATTCCTCATTCTTTATCATCCATAGCTCAAAGTCAACAATGTCCCACTGTCATCTAGATACCAAGATAAATACCAAAGGAACACTGAAAATAGTTGAAGGTAATCTTTTTCATGAAAAGTCTTAAAGAGAACTCTAGAGTCCTTAAAGTATGCATACATACACACTCTTGCTAAACAGTCATAGGTTTTGGTTTTTTTCAAGGCACGTATCAGAAAAATCTGAATCAGGGAAGTCAGAGAAGACTTCCCCAAGGAAATGAACATTGAGCAGAGACCTGAGGGATGAGTACAAGTTAACGCAATGATGAGAAATCCAGACAAAGGAAATCTCCACATGCAAAGGCCCATATTAGGAGCATAGTAAAGGACTTAATAAAGGATTCCATGGTTAAGGAGAGTAAGCAAGTTCAAGTGTGGTATGAGATAAAGCTGCAGGGTCACGACAGGCCAGCCCACGCAGAAAAGAACTTTTAGGTAGGTTGACCTGGGCAAATATGTCCTAATTTGTCCAGGACAATTTCCATTTATGCCAGTTGTCCCTGAATAATTATTAATAGCTCCCTCTTCACATACAATTTGGATGGTATCCCAATTTGGATGGTGAATTATATGTTCATCCTACCTATTAGGTAATATTAAGGATTTTAGACTTTATCCTATTAGTTACTAAAGCATTTTAAGCAAAGGGGGTGAAATTATCACATTTTTAGTACAGAATCTTAGAAGGATAAATGTTCTGGTCCCCCAGCCAATGTTTTGCTATATCAACACAGAGTAAGAATCGACTTTAAATCAACCTTTAAGAATGTCTCCTCTCCACTGCCAACATTCTTGAACAAGTGTTCTAAACTCACGATCTTTCCTGTCATTGCCCCTCAATTATGGCCAGCGGCCTTGCTCCCTCACCTTTCCCTAACATAAGGCCCTCCTCACTGTCAGAAATCATCTCCCTTTTTAGGCTTTATCAAACTGAAAAAAATCTCCTTGTTCCCTGACTCAACTCTCTTTTCCTACCTCTCTATTACTTAGCATCTCCATTGTGGGTTTTCATTCCTCCACCTAGTCCTCATGTGTAGACATTTTCCATGTCTCTGAGTACTCCAAATTGCCAGCTAACATCTCCACCTGAAAGTCCAATACACACCACTAACTCACCACTAACCCTGAGTAGGGTCCTCCAAACCTATTCCTTACCCACCAATCTCTATTAAGAGCAACAGTGTCTACCCAGGTACTCGTGCATGGAAGCAGACACCCTAGACTTCTTATTCTCCCCAAACCCTATGCTCAGTATCTCTTAAATCTACCTTCTCTCCTTTCTCACTACCCACCTCAGTTCAAAGGCTGCTTCATTACTCCCCAAGTGTCCTTACTGATATTACCTCTACTCTTTTTTCCCTCTACAGCACAGCCAGACTGATTATGTCACTCTTTTGCCTGAAATTCTTGAGGCTCCTCATTACCTAAAATGTAATCCACCCTTACCCCACACATATGGCTCTAGTATTATGACCTATTTGACATTCAGCACAACTCCCTCTCCTATTTTCCGTTTAGAAGTAAATTTCTACTTACCTCCCAATACATGGCTCAGACAACATCACCTCCCCAGTTCCCCTGGTAGATCTTTCAAAATTTCACAAGTTGCCTAGCCTGCCTTAGGTGGCAGTCCATTTGTGGATACTGCTATCATAGCACTTAATATATTTTATTAGTGTACTACATTTATAGTATCACAATACTATAGTGTTCGTTTTCTGTTCCCTACTAGACTGTAAGCAACTTGATAATGGGGACTGAGTATCTCATCTCTCTATTGCTAGCATCTGGTTCAAGGCCTGGCATATAGTGCCTATTCCACAAAAACACATTTTGAATAAAAATGGAAGAACATTTATGTCATGAATAGTCAAGATTTATTTAGAGGTTTTAATTTCTTTTAAATTATTACGGCATGGAGTAAGGTGGGAAAGGAGCTTTTTAAGAAGGAACAAAAGATAAAAGGTCTCTTTCAGTAATTCATCTTCATACTTTCATTAGCAAATGAAACCCTCAGTATTTCAAACATCTGTTTCAATTACTGCACCCTGCTGACAAACCCCACATTACCTCCCTGGAGGCTATGAAATATCAATGTGAAAAAAATACTTCTACTGCCATTTGCAAAAGTAGCACCCAAAGGGATCTGAAGATCGCCTGTCCTGTGTAAGACTTCAAGTACCAAGCACAGATGACAGTGCTCTGCGAACCTGCTTCCTGTCAGTAAATCAGAATAATGCCTGCAGAACACTATTGTTCAAACTTAGTTGCTCAGATCAGATGATCCAAGACCCCATCTAGCAGTAAAAGTGCTATAATTCTATTATCATCAATAAATCCAAATGAAGTGAAGGCAAAAAAATAAATTTAAAAAGGACCAAGTAAGTAGATCAGCTAAGGAAAGCCTCATTTATCAGCTAGGTCTACACCAAAAACATGAGCAGAAACCTAAGATTACGACCAGAGTGTAGAATCTTTTTACTTCTTTATGCTAATGAACATAATAAAAATGATCTAGAACTAGAAAGAACCTCCAGAAATTACTATTAAATTCCTCCAAACAGGAAATGGATACTCATCCACTGCTGGTAGTATCAAAAATTGGTACAACTGTAATTTCACCAATTTTACAGTGGTTAATATTTAACCAGTAAATTAGGTGACATTTAACCAGTAATTTAACCAAAGGAAAAAACCTGATACTGTCAGCAAGAGGGAAGGCTCCTGGATAATCATAGCCTTCTACAGCCTCTGAGAAATTGGTTAGATTCAATCACTACAAAGCCTATTTCTTTGGTCACAGCAAACTAAATGGCCGACAAAGGCTATCTTGACGTATCTTTAAAGTGTGCTAAATGATGGTATAATACACATTTACTGACATGTAAAGATGTTCACAAAGTAGGACAGCATGAGAAAAGGTTACCTATCAATATTTATCATAAACCCATTTTTACTAATAACATGGGTATGAATCTTCAGAGCCCTTATTTCTAAGAGACAGAACTAAGCGTGATTTTAATTTTCTTCTTGGTGTTTATCTGTGTTTTCTCATTTTCCATAATGAACATATTTTCTGTGTAACAAAAAATTTAATTTTTAAAAATTCCCCAAATGACAGCCGAAGCACAATCTCCTTATCACTGAGGTACACTGAAAAAAGGGGGTTAAAACTCTGATTAGGAAACTTCCTTGGATCATAGAAATAATTGGGAACTTTAGTTTTACAGGGTCCCATCACCCAATTGACACCTGAGGCTCATTCTCACCATTTGTACATGAAACAGATCTACACCAATGATATAAAAGTCTAAAGATCTCTAACTCAGGTATATCAAAGGTGACATCACCTGGACAAATGAAAGAACAAACATAACCAGCAATTATGTAGAGGAAAAAGAAAGATTCAGCATATTTTAATAGTGCTTTATATTTCATTCTGGGTATCTACTTCCTTAAATCTGGGTACACCAAAATACTACCTAGTCTTACCCCTAAGTTAAATAAACAACTCCAAAAGATATCTTGCTCTACCAAACATTCTTTGGAAGCCTGGGAATGAAGTATCATGACAGTTTAATTGGTCGGGCCGGTATGCCTGTAATCCTAGCACTCTGGGAGGCCAAGGTGGGAGGATTGCTTGAGCTCAGAGAGACCAGCCTGAGCAAGAGCGAGACCCCCGCTCTACTAAAATTAGAAAAATTAGCCGGGCGTGGTGGCACGTGCCTGGCACATCCCAGATATAGCCCCAGCTACTCGGGAGGCTAAGGCAGGAGGATTGCTTGAGCCCAGGAGTTTGAAGCTGCAGTGAGCTACGACAATGCCACTGCACACTACCCAGGGTGACAGAGTGAGACCCTGTCTCCAAAAAAAAAAAAAGAAATAAGGAAATTGAACTGCCCTCCTTCCTCACTCCCCCCTTTACAAAAAATAATTCTTTTAAAAATTAAAAATATGACAGTTTAATTACTTAGGACCCGATTCCTAGACTTTAACACACTGATTCTAGGGCTTTGGTCCTTCCAATCCAATCCTTCCCTTAAAAATTAAAGTAATATTTAACATGAAGTTTTAAAGCTCTTTTTTTTTTTGAGATAGGGTCTTGCTCTGTCACCCAGGCTGGAGTGCAGTGAGGCCTGATGGCCTCACTGCAACCTCCAACTCCTGGGCTCAAGTGATTCTCCTGCCTCAGCCTCCCAAATAACTAGGACTAGAGGTGTGCTGTACCACACCTAGCTAATTCTTCTTTTTTTTTTTTAAATAGAGATGGGGTCTCACTATGCTACCCAGGCTGGTCTCAAACTTCTGGCCTCAAGCAATACTCATGCCACAGCCTCCCAAAGTGCTGGGATTACAGGCATGATACACTGTGCATGGCCACATAGCTCTTATATTAAGGCCAGGGGGTGTATATTATCAACTTGCTTCAATCAGGGCAAAACCAGTACATTTAAAAAATGACAAAGTAATATGTAAGATGATTAAGGTTTTTGTTTTTCAATTAATCATCCTATGTATAAAGAAAACTCCCTAAAGCAGATTAGCATCTTTTATTATTTTAGGTCTGAAACCCAAAGAACATGGAATATTAAAACAACCCTACAGATACATAACATATAGTAAGTCCAAATATATAGTAAACCCCCATTCCCTTCTCTACTAAAAAAGTAGTAGAAAAAAGAGTTTACTGTATTTACATATCAGTGTGTTGTGTAATTTGAGCAAATGACAAGCTAGAAAAAAGTCTGAGGTTCTTAACTTTTCCTAAGATTCAGAAAACTACTATTTACTCTTTATCCCAATTATACAGATAGAGAAATAAAGACTCAAAGACTTAAAAAGTACCTGCTCAGTCACAAGAAGGAAGTTCCAACTTCTCGTCCAGTGCTTCACTTAATACCACCCTATCTCAAGCTACAGTGTCCCATTTTATACTTGTTAGTAGCACATGAGTGTCTTTGTGCAGTTTTTTTTTTTTTTTTTTGGTAGAGAAGGGGTTTCACTATGTTGCCCAGGCTGGTCTCAAACTCTCAAGTGGTCCCTCTGGCCTTGGCCTCCCAAAGTGCTGGGACTGCAGGTATGAGCCACCCTGCCAGCCTATATGCATTTTTTAATGAGAACACACAAATCCAAATTTCCCATTATAAATTTCCTGACTAGGCCAGGTGCAGTGGCTCATGCTTGAGGCCGAGTTAGGGACCAGCCTAGGCAACATATAGCAAGACCCATCTCTACAAAAAAAAATTTTTTTAATTAGCCAGGCATGTTGGCATGCACCCATAGTCCCAGCTACTCAGGAAGCTGAGGCAGGAGGATCACTTGAGCCCAGGAGTTTGGAGTTACAGTGAGCTATGACCGCACCACTGCACTCCAGCCTAGCCAAAAGAGCAAGAATCAGAAGTTTCCTTACTAATGTAGTGATAAATCAAAATCAGAAGAATTCTGTTTTCCCCTAAGGAATATACTGTGTAGGCTTAATCCCTCAACCTCAAATCCATTCTCCTTGAAGCGGCAATGCTTGGAGATGGAGGTAGGAGGAGGTCTATAAATCCTCAGCTCCATATGTACCATGAAAAAACACAATCAACATTATACTTTAATATTCTATTTAGAAAAAAAAAGCCTTCTATTTTCATAAAGTAAGTTATTTTTGGCCAGGCACGGTGGCTCATGCCTGTAATTCTAGCACACTGGGAAGACAAGCAGAAGGACTGCTTGAGGCCAGCAGTTTGAGACCAGCCTGAGCAAGAGCAAGACCCCCATCTCTACAAAAACTAGAAAAATTAGCCGGGTGTGGTGGTGCATGCCTGTAGTCCCAGCCACTAGGGGAGGCTGAGGCAGGTGGATTGCCTGAGCCCAGGAGTTTGAGGTTGCAGTGAGCTATGATCATGCCACTGCATTCTAGCCCAGGCAAGAGAGCAAGACCCTGTCTCAAAAAAAAAAATTATTTTAAAAAGAAGTACCATTTATTTTAAAAAGTTAAGAAATTTTGCTTAAATAACAAAATTTTTATACAATATCTCAAAGATTAATTTGAAAACACTGGCCTTGAGGCCTAACATCTACTATGCATTAAACTGTTTCCTGGGACATCCTTTTTAAATTTTTTTTAAATAAAGGGTCAGTAAATTGACTTGCTCAGCATATCAAACAATCCTACAGTATCTATTATATTAGTTATATATTAGTAAACCCCTATCACCCTTTTCCTAATTAACTCATAGTTCTCAGAAAGAGAAAATCACTTTAGGGTTAATTTGGCAGCTTTTCAAGCTTTAATATCTATCATAAACCAAATGAGGTTTAACTTCTAAAATCTGGTAAGTCAAGCAAACTTCTTAGAAGTCAGTTTAAAAATACAACCTCACAATCTTTTATCTGCACTCCAGAGTTCTGAAACCTAAAAGTTTCATCCATTCATTTGGTGGCAAAACCTGACCTGAATGGATGTGAGGCTATTTTTAGTTTGCCTATTTTTCTCTACATACTGTGACTATTAATACCTTTCCCTGCAGAAATGTTTCATGATGGAGGGCTACCCCAGACCCCACTGGGGTACAGCATGTGCATCATATTACCTTCTTAAAATTGCAATTGCTTTTACTTCCAAAGCACATCTGGCCGCCAGGGTTTTACAGAAAAGATTGTGAACATGTATCACTGAAGGAAAAAAAAGTATAAATCCACAAAATCAGTTACTGAAGATTTATGAACATACTTAATTTTCTATTATATCTAGTTTTCCCACATAGTTAATAGTAAAAAATTGATGGCACTCATCATCACTCTTTGAAACTGTTTCCCAAAAAAGGCTTCCAGTAAAATATAATTATGCTTGGACTGAATCAGAGTAACTGCATCTTAGATAGGAGATCTGTTTTCCTGTGGATCCTGAGACCACCTGCATGGAAGCTGTTCCCAAATTCTCTCCAGCAGGACCAAGTGTCTCCATGAATTCTTCTCTCTTTGAAGTATCTAGTGTGCTGAACAACCAAAAGAAACTAAGTAATTTTGGAATCTATAATTCTCTCAAGACTGATTCCTTAATCTAAATCCACCTAAATGATGATTACACCTAATTAAAAACACTCAGGCTCCAAATAAAAAATTGAATACAGAAAATTATTTTTAAACAAACACAAAAGCTAAATGGACCCAAACAGATGATAAAACATTTCTTCCTTTTAGTCTTTGAAATTATATTCCAATTATTGCTAACAAAAATAACTAATTTCCAAGATGATGGGTTACTAAGCACAGGCATTAGCCTCTCCACCAGACCCTAATAAAAAGGCAGTAAAGTATACATCACAGAATAAACCCATAGCACCAAAGTCAACAGAAAAGGGATTGTTAGCAGACATTTCAATGAATTTCTAGAACATGAAATACAGATAAAAGTACGTATCACAGAACATGCACACAGGAGGCTGCAGGGGAAAGTGAGGCAGGCCTAATATGGAGGGATTAACTGATGGAACAGCTTTGGACTTGGCCCTCCTCAGCTCCCCTTAGCTTAACTGCAGGCTCACCAGCAAGTTGGCTAATAGCACACCCCACTCAAATATAAAAAGGTCCTAACTTGTTCTCCCATACAGAAGAAAGGGGGAGGAGCTACCTGAACATCAGCAGCAGTAATACTCAACCATTACCTAGTCCTTCATTTTCAAATGTAGACAAACAAGGATCACATGACAAAAATTAGCAGTAAGAAAAAGACCAAGCCAAAGAAAAAGAAAGAACACATGACAAGAGAGGAAAAACAGATACTCTAATTAACAGAAGGGAATTTTAAAGAGAAAACTAAAAGCTTTCAGGAAGGGGGGAAAAAAACAATTACCAGCAAAAGAAAATAACTATCTGGCAGTATTAGACAGACATTAAAAACCCTGGATGCCAGGATATAATGGAGGAAAATACTTTCCAAGTTCTGGAAAAATGTTAGACTATTAATAGTATTCTATACCTAGCCCAACTGTCAACCAAGCATGAGACAAAGTTATTTTCAGACACACAGGACTCAGAAAGTTTACCTCCTGCCATCCTTCTGAATAAATTACTTAAGGATGTTCTCCAACAAAATGAAGGAAGCAATCAAGGAAAAGGAAAATATGTGATTCAAGAGGGAACTGTCTTTAAACCAGGTAAATTTCAGGATGTCGGGGCAAAGCGTATCTTAAGAACAGAGAACTCCAGGAAAGAAAGTAGACTCATGTAACAGATATTGTGATTAGATATCTTCAAAAAGTTTACAGATTTGCTGAAGGCAAATTTTTCTTAGGAGAAAAATAAAAGGCTATTTAGAAACAAATTGTACAAGAAAAGCTACAATCCAAATACAAAGCAAACTAAAATGTTTTGAGCAATTGATGGTATGTTAGAAAATACATTTAGTCCTGATAATAGGAATACACATACAGTAGCACAAAACCTAGGAAAAATATAATCCCAAAACACTACTTGATACCTCAGAATATTTTCAATTGTAAACTCCTCAGACAGGTGTTCCTTAACCACACTATCCCTTCACCCTGCTTTATTCCCCGAGCATCTGTTATTACTTAAATTTTATCACATGCATTATTTCATTGATTCTAATACACACCTTCTTCTCACTTTTTAACCCTGCTGAAACCAGTACGAATATTACAATCCATACTTACAAGTACTGCCAGCCAGGTGGCAGCCTTGTTACTGTGTGAAAAACCTGCAGTGGCTAACTCCTAGAAAGATTATAGAAGCACCAAAATCAAAATGCTTCAGGCCAGACAAAAGATGGTATTTATTTGCTTGTTAGTATATATCTCAGCAACATACAACAGTTATTTGTTTATTTTTTTAATCTTCCTATCCTCTACACACAGAACGGTGACTCATACATACCAGATACTTCATCTGTGTTACATTTTAACATCTCCGAAATCAGGATGTGTCCAACAGGATGGATCCTACATAGTTGGCCCTGATGTTTTTTTCTTCTAAGTGGTACACATAATAATAGCAAGTCTTACAAGCAACAGCATCTAAGATTTGAAGAAATTCAGTAGCAAAAAATTTGGAGGAAGATGTAGATAATAGTGTGAGTGACTGACCCGTCATTTCAAAAGATGATTCCCAAGGGTTGGTAAATCCAAGAAACAGAAACATAAGTATAGTATTATTTTTGAGTTATAGAACCAAACATCCAAGGAAATAAAAACAAGAAGGGATAATTATGATTGTCTCCTGCAAAGGGGCAGTACAGTTTTCATTTTTCACTATAAGCCAGCCTATACTGTTTTATTTTTACCATGTGCACATACTTCTTTATGAACCGTTTTTAAATATTTGACAGGAAGGGGAAGCAGAAATATACACACATACAAAAATCACATAGAGACTGTGACAGAGACAGTCACAGAGATACACAGACAGAAAGACACCCAGTGGTATTCAGAGTCAAAGTCAGAATAAGACACCTCCAGAAATTTCAATTGGCAGTGGCGGTCCATGAATTCAGGACCCAAACTTAGCAAATCTCTAAAGCATGACATCAACACTTGTTGCCTACTGATGACAATTATGCCATTTTTGCTCATCAGAAAGTCTAGGTAAAGTCGGCAAAGGTGTACAAGTTTATATCCTGTTGCCCGGGACTGAAAACTCACACCCCCTTAGGTGAAATAATTACAAACTCTCCCTCGCTGAAACGCTCAACATTTGCTTACTGTCAGCACAATGACAGATGTGGGGACTAAGCATGGTCTCTACCCGAAAAACAGACTATATTACAGGGAGGCAATAGCTGGGGAGGGGGACTACCGCCTGAGAGGTAGGTGATCAGCGACTCGAAGAACGGTGGCCGTGACACGCACAAACCCAGCTTTCGGAATTCCACGCGCAGAAGCACCCAAAGGCCCGCGCCTGTCCTCACAGAGATACAGGACTCCTTTCCCAAGAGAAAGCTAACCATCTAGAAAACCTAACTTGCCCCGGGCGGGCAGCATGCACGCACTTCAAGCCCCTTCCGCCCTCCCCGCCCAAGGCAGGCGCAGAACCACAGCAAAATGTCACAGGGCCAAGACTGAGCGCGCCAAAGCGGGATCCACCCCCCGAGACGCGGACGCTCCCGGCCGGTCCCTCCCCTTCCTCCCTCCGCCCGCGCAGAGCTCATTCATTCTAGAGGCGAGCAGCCCGTCCTCCCCGGCCGGCCATCCCAGCACCGCAAATCCACCCGACGCTTTGTCTCGGGACGGCCGGAAACCGGGGCGCGCACTCGAGCGCGCGCCCGAGCTCCAGCACCCAGCACCTGGCGCCTGCAGGGCCGTGGCACCGCCTGTCCGCGCGGGAGAGCCCTTCTGGATCCCCGGGTCCGAGACCCGAGGTCCGAAGCCGGCCCTCCTTCTTGGCAGCCTCGGGCGCGCACTTCGCCCGGCCCCGCTGGTTATCCAGGACCTACACGTGGGCACCACGGCCCCCCATCGCTACAACTCGGGCCGCCTCCGCGACCCCTGCCCTGCTAGGAACCCTAACTCTTTCTCCTTTCCGGAGACGGAGACCCTGCTCCTTCCGCAGCACGCCGACAGCCTAGCCTCAGCCCTCCCTCCCCAGGGCAGAACCCGGGGGAGCCTGCCGCCCCTCCCGGCGACCACTCACTTGAGCAGCAGCTGGTCGTGCTCGGCCTTGCACTTGCCCAGCTCGATCTGCAGCTTGGCGCGCTCGCGGGCCGTGTCGTCGAGCGCGCGTCGCGCGTCGGCCAGCTCGGTCTCGTAGAGCGCCTTGAGGCCGGTGAGCTCGCGGCCGCGCACCTCCTCACGCTCCGTCACCTGCAGCTGCAGCGCGCTGTTCTCCGTCTCCAGGCTGCGCACCTTGTCGATGTACACCGCCAGCCGGTCGTTGAGCTCGCGCAGCTCCTCCTTCTCCTGCAGCCGCGACAGCCGCGTGGGGCTCAGCGGCGTGGAGGGGCCGCCCGCGCGGCTGCCGGTCCGCGGCGGCACGGGGGTCGCGGTCGCCATGGCGGGCGGCGGGGCGATCGGCGGAGGCGGCCGGGGGCGCGAGCGGGGCGAAGCCGCGGGCAGCACCGGGACCGAAGGCACAAACCGGCGACCTGCGCTCGCGTGCAGAGGCCGGCGATGCGAAGAGCGGAGAAGCACCCGGGATGGCGGGAGCGGGTTACAGCACAAAGGGCAAAGGGGGAGGACTGAGGATCAATCAATCGATTGTAAAATGCCCCCTGTAAGAAAACACGCACACGCTCACACACACGCGGGAAGATGCGAGGCGAGGGTGACCGGGAGGCCGAGCAGGGTGCGCGCCGCCGCCGCCGCCGCCGAGTCTCCTGCCCCTTTTTTCCCCCAAGCAGCGCGGAGCGGCGGGCGGGTGGGGAGGGAGGGCCGCGAGGGGCGGGCTGGCTGCGAGCCGTGGGGGGGCGGAGGTGGCGCGGGCCGCGGCGCCGCGCTCCCCAACATGGCGGACGCCCGCACGTGACCGCCACCGGCCAATGGGGAGCGCACGGCGCCCTCCGGCGGCTCGGGGGCGGGGCTTGTAAATTTAAAATCGAGCCCTCGGGCAACCGTCGGCTTGGCGCGCCGGGCTGGGCGTGGCCGGGTCCGGACTGAGGGCGGCGGGGAGGGGCGGGCGGGACTGCAGTCCCCGCGGTCCTGGCTCCAGCGCCTTCCGGGGTCTCCCACCTCCCCGCGGGGACCCCTGGAGGGGCCGGGCCAGCGAGTGGCGGGAAGGAGCCCGGAGGTTTCCGGGGCGGGTCTGCGCCGCCGCCCACACCCGGCGGTTCAGGGAAATTCAAATGTAAACGTCCCTAACAGCCTCCGGCGAAACTCGCTGAGCCCCGGACGTGCGCGGTGTTGTAACCTTATCCCTCGGCCCGCGGGAGGGCTCAGGAAACTGGCCTCCCGGCCGGGCAGCTGTGGAATTACGTAATGGACGCTTGAGTCCGAGGTTCAAAGCTCACTGCTTGCTGGTTCCAAGCACAAACCTTTATTTTTCTCTCGGATGGAAAACGTTGTATCAAAACACCTCCGCCCCTTGAAGTTGAGATAATGTGTCTTGAAGCCCACAGAGTATCACAGAAAAAACAGCAGCCCGATTTTAAGTCAGCTGATGGGCGGTCCCAATCCGTTTGTTTCTTAACAATTTAAGCGTTTGTAAAATCAAAAACAGCTCACAAATGGTAGGATTAACATAGGACTGTCAGTACATAACATAAAGTGTTGTCATATTTCATTAAAATCAGATGCATAAATATCTGAACTTGTGAAAATTTAAGTTGAGATAAATTTTTGCTTTAAAAAGGGGCGCCCCAGATGTCATTTGGCAGCTATTTCTAATAGAAAGTCCATTAATCCTCTTGAAGTGTTTTTAATTTTTAGGCTAGCGTTTATTGGGATTTACTATGTACCCTGCGCTGGGATTTTCATGGGTTATCCATCCGTCTTCACAACCGCCCTGTGGTGTGGGAACTGGATTCTCTGTTTGAAAATGCATCCATGTTATAAGTGAATTTCCTGAAGGCCACCTAGCAGGCGACAGGACTGCGTTTGAACCCGGAGTTCTAATTGACTGGAGAGTCTGGACCTTAACTATAACCTTAACTTAACTGGATGGCCACCTCACAACCTATTAGGAATGTATCTGTAATTAAAGGTTTGTTACCTTAATAATGGCAGAAATGGAGACCAGGATGTTCTTTAACTATTAATCAAGTCATACCTAAGAATTAGTGAAGAGCACTGGGCTGCCTATTCATCCTGGGTGAATTTCTGGCACTCTGATGATACTCTCCTTATTAATGGTTCTATTTCCTGTCCTGTTTTCTAAAATACTTTCTTCTTTAACCTCGTTGGTTAGGAAAAGCTTCAATTTTAAGTATTCAGACAATCTTACTAACTTAAAGAAATCTTAAAAATCCACATTACTGGCCAGGCACAGTGTCATGGGCCTGTAGTCCCAGTGACTAGGGAGGCTGAGGCAGGAGGATCCCTTGAGCCCAGGAGTTGGAGTCCAGCCTGGGCAACATAGCAAGACCCCATCTCTAAAAAAGGAAAAAATAAATAAAAATTACTGATGAGGAAATGAGGCCTAAAGAAGGTTGAGTGCTGCATCCAAGGCTGTGGAATCGGGACTGGAATGTAAATCTGTGTACTTTCACTCATTGAGTCCCCTTCCACTATGATGGATGGTATGGTCAAGCCATTGCTCTTAACGGTTTTCATTCCTTACTCCCCCTTACCTCAGTGTTTAAAAAATATTTGGAAATTTTCTTTTATTATTTTTTTCCTTTTATTATTCCCTGTCCATCTTTGAAGTTTAAAACTGTATGCGAAGTGCTTTCAACAATGATTTCTACTGCTCTCAACACCATGAAAATTTCTCTTGATAAGAGTCCCTCAGTCTTCAGATTCTTTAAGGAGACTCCCATAATATCCTGTGATCTGAAACAACAAATACATTGCAGTCAGACAGCTGAGGATTTGCTATTGACAGCTGTATAACTTTAAGGAAGTTATTCCTTGGCTTCCTCTTGGGAAAGTGGGAATGATTCCTACCTTGCAGGGAGTTTGTAAAGATTTAATAAAATGATATATGCAATGTGTTAGACATATGCTATGTGATGGCTAAATAGTAACTCTTACTAATAGTAATCACGTGTCTCCAATCCAAGCAATCAAAAAGAATGGAAAATCTCTTAGCCTTAGAATTAGGCAATTGTGCACATTTTTGGTCAGGTACTTTACTAAATGTACACTTCCCTTATTCTCTGGGTTTTTCCCATACCTATCTCTGTAGCTGGATTATAGCCTATTTCTTCCATTCTTCCATACTCTTTTGTAATAAGTTTGTCTAGCCCTTTTCATTCAAATAATTCCTGAAATCTTATCACCTCCCAAGTTTCCCCCAATGAATTAGAAGAGAAATAACAAATTCTATGCAAGTTTGGTAACAATACTGCATTTACTAGGATAGTGGTGATTTCAAATATCCTGCCTTGTTTTTGCTATAAACCTTCATTTGCTTATCAGGGCACATGTTCTTTAGGCCTTATACATCCCCACCAAGCCTCAACATGCCACGCAATTGTTCCCCCTTCCATACTCCTACAATACATAGCTACCTCACTACATATGGAGAACTTTATTGATATTTGTCCTACTTTATGTAGGTCATTTGGATCTGGGACAGAAAAATATAGGATACCTAAGAGATCTGGGCAGAAGTGGGCAGACTAGGATGGGAGTGGGAAGACAGGGAGTGGCAAGGAGAGACTGAAAGCTAGCGGTAACCCACTTCTGTCCCAGCAGAGGGGAGTGACGGCTGGCAGATAGCTGAGAGTGTATTGCAAATAAATGGGATAGCTAGGCCTGTAATACAAAATGAAACAAAAAATTGCTAAATGGTATCTCTTCAGTACATGTTTGCTGAATGAATGAAGAAATAAACAAATACATAGACTTCTACTGGGACAGGTTGTTTCACTTAACATACTTTGCAAAATTGATACTTTATCCAGACATCATAAATACGTAAGAATAAATCATGTTTCAGAAGGTTGAGTGACTACGCAGAATCTTTCCCAACTCTGATTTTGATTTTTGTGTTAAAAAAAAAAAAACTTTAGGAGTTTTAAAATATGTTCATTATCTATAATAGGATTGTTCTCATAACACGGCCGTCTAAAGTTTGTATACTGCTCAAAATTGTTTTCCAAATATGCTCCTTGAGATCTGGACATTTGGTAATAGTGGGATTGGGGGAGTCATTTTCTTTTAACTCAGTAGTTCCATCTTATTGATGGATAGCCTTTGGCTCAGTCAAAAGGAAAGAGCAATTTGCATTCCTGCGTTTTAGTTTTCTTTCCTGCCAAAATATGGTCATAACACTATAACACTTTAAATTACCTTTAAGATTTTTAAAAAATTATTTTTAGGATATTTTAAAGAATTTCGTAAACTAGCACTTATGCATCTGATTTTTGACAGTTTTTATCTTACAAAGGTATAACCCTTCACCACATAGTCTGCAATTTTGCCTTTAGAGTGGTAAAAAATGGCAATGAAGACTGGTGTCAAAGTGTAAGGTTTGCACATAATTCGGCTGTTTCTGATCTAATTGGAATTGACCCAGCTCAAAGAGTTAAGGGTTTTCCTTTTTCATGATCAGTCTTTAGTCAGTCACTTTGTTTATCTTGATGTGTGGCTTTCCTACCCAATAACATTTTAATTTATTAATTTACTTCTTTGACCATAGAAATTAGACTCTTCTCACCTAAAATATCTTCCCCTCCAGCCTTCCTCTCTAATGTTGCCTGAAATTCCCCCCATAAGACTTAGGGTTTGGGATCAATTCGAAAAGGTAAGGGGACTGTTTCCCTGCAGCTGAGTTGAAGAAAGCAAAGGAAGAAGAAAAATAAAATACTTGCTTAGCTGATATGGTGAAATAAGAGAAGAAAGTTTCAATCAGGTGTCAGTGTGTTCTTATCTTTTTCGCCAATCACCACAACTTTGGGGTGCCAGCCTTCCCAAGACAGCATTGTCAAACCAGGGCTAAAGACAAGCATGCCATTCTCTGTTAAGTTCATTCAATAGCCCTGATGCAGATATGAGAAAAGATTTAAAAAGAAAGGCAACCTAGTTGAACCAGTTCCCTACATCCCATCATCTTCCCACTCCTCCCACCCAAGCCCCAATAAAAGCCTCCTGGCTGGGCAAGGAAAGAGAGTTTGAAGCCAGATGCACTGTGGGATGCATGCTCCCTTGTCCCAGCCCTGAGCTGAGTGGAGGGTAGGGGTTAAGCATCCAAGAGTTGAGATGGTTTGTGCCCCACAGACAAGTCCCATGTTTCCTCCATCTTGGTGCAGCAGAGCAAAATCCAAGAGCAGCCTTCTCTGCAACTATGGTAGTCAGCAGCCTCAAAAAGATGGCAGCTGTGGGTATGAGGAATGGGGCACAGAACAGCTTGAACCTCCGTTAGGCTGTGTCAATTTGAGTGGGCCACGGTGCCCGGCTATATGGTCAAACATTATTCTTGGTGTTTCTGTGAGGGTGTTTTCGGATGAGATTAACATTCAAATTAGTGGATTTTGAGTAAAGCAGATTGCCCTCCATGGTGTGGTGGGCCTCATCCAATCAGTTGAAGGCCTGAATAGAATAAAAGACTGATTCCCTCCCAAGCAAGAGAAAGTTCTAGCAGCAGACAGCCTTCAGACTTGAACTGCAACATCAGCTCTTCCTGGATCTCCAGCTTGCTGGCGTACCCTGCAGATTTTGGTCTTGCCAGCCTCCATAATCACATGAGCCAATTCCTTATAACACACACACACACACACACACACACACACACGCACACACACCCTACATACATTGTTGGCTCTTTTCTTTGGAGAACCCTGACTCATACATCGTCCCTGTGCCCGTAAGTAGGGTGTGGAGGGGCTAAGGAAGGCTGGCAGATTGGAATGACTGGTTGGAACAAGGATGGCGCAGGCTGACCTGGATAACTGGCCACTTGAGGCATGATGGAACTACAGACGACTCAGCATAGACAGACATGACAGAGGCCAACACACTTAAGCATAATGATCAGTTACATCTAGAGAAAGCCACCTGCTTTGGAAAAACACTCAAGCCATGTTTCTCTTCTCCTCTCACACCATAATAATCATCAACACAGGAGAGGACTTACTTCTGTGATCAAATGTGGGGGTTTTTCCCACGCACCAAGCAGTGGACACCAGCTGGGCATCTTCTAATTCGATTCTGACACTATCTACCCAGAGACAGTGTCAGGTCCCACAGAGCGAGGGCTCAGTCCCCAAAACTGCCTCAGATGCCAATTGCAAATCTAGGCCTCCGGAACTTCTGACCCGCAGACTTCAAGTTGGGGTTCCTACAACCCCTTCTTTGGGTTTGATTAATTTGCCGGCCAGCTCACAGAACTCAGGGAAACAAGTTTACTGGTTTATTATAAAAGATATTACAAAGGATACAGATAAAGAGATGTGTAGGGTGAGGTATGGGGGAAGGGGTGCCACCCTCTAGGAGCCTCCACATGTTCGGCTATCTGGAAGCTCTCTGAATCCAGTCCTCTTGGTTTTTTATGGATAACCGTGTCACCTCCAGGGTATAGGGCGGGACCCTCTCTGGAATGAGGGTCTTATGACCCACAATCAGAAAGGCAAGGGAAGACTAGAGTTCTGCCTTGAGGCAGGTGAAAGGAGGGTGGGAGAAAGCCAGAAAGATTCTGTTTCCTGAGGCCTTCTCCTGAGGCCTAACACACCCAACATTATAACAAAAGACTGTAACAAAGGCTATGGGAGTTATGAGCCAGGAACAATGGACAAAAACCGATGTATCATCACACCACCCCAACCCAGAATGGAGACAGAGCGAGACAGAAGCAAGTAGCAATCCTTACAGTTAAACATATCCTAAGACTTAGAATTGACCTCAGATAGGACAAGAAAGATGAAAAACTTGGTGGGTATTAAACTTGAATGTGATTGAAATATACACCCAAGCTAGTCCACGCCACAGGGAGACTGCAAGGGGGCTCTGGATTCAGGCACATTGGCGTCTAGACTAGAGGCTCAATCCCAGTCTCTTCACATTGCTTCTCTCCATTTGTAGGTTTTGTTACAACATAAGCTCTCTCCACAAAGTAGGAAAGATGGCTTCTGGGCACCTCGAGCCTAAATTCTCCTAGTAGCTCACAATATAACAAATGTCTGGAAAACTGATTTGCCCATTTGGGTCATGTGCCCAGCCCTTAGCCACTTACTGTGTCCAGGGATAGGATGTACTCTGATTGCCCAGGCCTGGGCCAAATGCCACCTTCTGAACAAGCAGGGGTGGGGAGAGTCAAGGGTCTAGGCTGACATCAGCAAACCACATGGAATTCCTGCAGGAATGAGGAGTTCATCCCAGAAAGGGAAAAAGGGATGCTGGACAAACAAAAGCAACTTATCGTATAACTACCTCATGGACGTTGAGTAAGAGAATTAAACTAAATAGTCTTTTTCTGGACTAAAATTCTCCAGAGATTTGCATATTTACAAAAAACTGCTAAGATGGAAATTCTTTACCTTTAAGGGTAGGTGAAAATGATATTTTAAGGATACCTAAAAAGTCACACTCATTTGCTCATTCATTAATCCATTCATTTATTCCACAAACATTTGTTGAGCGCTTACTACATGCTAAGCAAGGAATGACTAAGGTGCATGCTCCCTGCTTTGAGGCACTCAACAGTCCAGTTATGGGCAGGCAAACATGTATAATAAATTATGCCTCAGAGTGCCAAGTACTAAAAAGACATGAACAAAGTAGTGTAGGAATGCCAAGGACCACGCAGGTGTCTGTGTCAGGGAGAAGAGAGCTGACAAGGTGATCTCTGAGCTGGCCTTCTAAGGATGTCAGCCCCTAGGGACTGGCATATGGCTTCAGTGCCTTGTGGAAACCTGTAAATGGCAAGCAGAAGCCCCTAGGGAGAATTGGAGGGAAACCCCAGATGGAATCTATCTCCTTATGGTGTGCTTTTTATTTCAAACCACAACAAGTAGAAGGTGCTTTATACTAGGAATTAGTAAAGTGGTAAGTGAAGTGCATTTTAGTCAACAATCTTAATTTAGGCCTGGCTTACATTAGCCAAGAAAAATGGAAAATTGAGGAAATTACCATATAATTAAGACAAATAAATTACTTAAGCCAAATCATAAAATAATAGTCATACCTTGCCTAAGGCAAAACAAAAATAGAAAACCAATTAAGCAGGAAATTTTATTGAGAACCTCCTATGTGCGAGGCACTACCCTGGATGCTTTGAGATTTCTTGAAAGTATGAGATATGGTTCCTTCTCTCAGTGACGGTACTATGTTGGGTCTTTTTGTGGAAATGAAATATATACATGTGAATAAGTAGGTTAAGCAATGAAGCATAAGTTACAAAGGCCCAAAAGAGTTTCAAATCACTGGGCCTGCTAAAATTTAGAGAATGAAGAAATCACTTCAGGTCAGAACAACATGACAGAACATCCTACAAGTGGAAGATTTGACATTGACATAAGGGGAGATTTATTTCAGTAAATGATTTAAATTACAAAAATTAGCTTTATACACAAGTTTTTCAGGAATAAAACTATCACATAAAGTAAGATGACTCTATATTTTGTATGAAATATTTGTGTTTGTATATGTTGAGTATTCATATTGGTAACTGGACAAGAATTATCCAGAATTTGATCATTCATATACTCGGGATTTAATGCTACCAAAAATATTCTTTTTTTTTTTTAGAGATGGGGTCTCGCTCTTGCTCAGGCTGGTCTCGAACTCTTGAGCTCAAGCAATCCTCCTGCCTCGGCCTCCCAGAGTGCTAGGATTACAGGCATGAGCCACTGCGCCCGGCCCAAAAATATTCTTTTAAAGTGTCTGGAAAGAGGTGACACTGGACAGTAAATAGGGACCTCTCTGATTTACATATACATTGAGTAGAGGAGCAACTGAAATTTTTATATATTGTTTATGGGAGTGTAAAATAGTACAACCACTTCAGAAATTGTCTGACAGTTCTTTATAAAGGTTATGGACCCTGTGGTCCAGCAATTCTATTCCCAAGACAAAGAAAGCATATGTCCACTATAAGACTTGTACAAGAAGTTTATAGTAGCTTTATTCATAATAGATGAAGGGGATCAGAACATGCCACCCCAGAATATGCTGCTTTGGCATATTATTTTGAGCTGAAGTTACTTGAAAAACAGCAGATACTTGGGCTGGGCGTGGTGGCTCACGCCTATAATCCTAGCACTCTGGGAGGCCGAGGCAGGAGGATCACTTGAGCTCAGGAGTTCAAGACCAGCCTGAGCAAGAGTGAGACCCTGTCTCTATAAAAAAAAAAAAGAAAAAAAAATGTAAAGGAAAAACAGCAGATACAGGAAGGACTTTCTGCCCCCCACCTTTCCACCTAAAAGCAGGTCATAAAAATGAGAAAGGTGCCCTGCCTGTATCAGGAAGGGAAGAATATTCTTACCAAAGACTGAGAGTTCATGCTGAAGTAAACCTACACAAACCTACCAAAATAACCCTTATTTTTCCATTAGTTTCCCCCATTTCCTAGTCACTGTCCCACAGTTTACCATCCCTAGATTTGCCTTTGCTTTGTCACTTCTCCACAAATTTATCATTCTTTTGTTAAAAATGTGTATAAACTCTCTGTTCTAACCACTTCTTCAGATCTTCATTTTTTCCTATGAAGTCTCCCAGTACATGTAAAAATTTTAAATGAAATTTGTGTGTTTTTCTCCTATTGATCTGTCTCATGTCAGTTTAATTCTCAGACCCAGCTGCAGAAACTAAGAGGGTAGAGGAAAGTTTTTCCTCCCCTACATAGCCAAAACTGAAAACCATCTGAATGTTCACCAACAGGAAAACAGAAAAATAGATGTGCTATAAGTACAATTCAGCAATTAAAAAGAATAAGCTACAGATACATACAACATGGATAAAGCTCACAAACATTACACTGAGCAACAGAAGCCAAGCAAAAAAAAGAACATTCTGTAGGATTCATTTATGGGAAATTTAAGAACAAGGAAATCTAATTTATGGCAAAAGAAATTAGAACAGTGATTGCCTACAGGGGTGAGGATAGATTGGAAGGGGGCATGAAGGAACTTTCTGGAACAACAGGAACATTTTATATCTTGATTGGGGTCATGGGCACCTGGGTACATAAAGTTATAAAAACATTAAATTGTACACTTAAGATCTGTGCATTTCACTGTATGTAAATTTTACCATGATAAAAAAATGCAAACGTATTCTGGTCTCTTACATGTTAGATTTTAAAACTCATAAGAAATATATTCTGGAAGGTTTTTTTTCTTTTTTTTCTTTTGGTAAGTAGATCAAGTTTCCACCTTATTTGTTGCTTGAATTCTAAATTTTCTATGGACCCTTCATTTTTACAATCATGCTGTAAAACCTGTGTGATTTCTTCAGGAGTCAAAAATTATATACAATCAGATATTTTTTTAAAGCCTATGACTTAATCATATTTGAAGGACTTACTTGAGTAATGAAAACAGGTGTTAAGGGTGAAACAGGTGACTCGAAGAGGGCTGCTGGCATTTTTATCTCAGATTAGAATATGAATATGAATACAGTATTATGAGACTGAGAACTTAAAGAAAAAAGAAAGAAATCTAAAACAATAGTTTCTACCTATGAAATTCTGTTTTTCATTAATATATTCGTTTTATTTTATAAGATTACGAATGTGGGCACTAATCAGTCCATTGATCAGATACAAATACCAATCTGTAGTGATCTAGGGGCTTAAATTCTTTTAATAATATAAAACTTTCTAAACAACTGGAAGCACACCACAAGTTTAATTGAATAAGGGTGGAGAAGTAATTTTCATGGGGGATGGGAATGAGGAAAAAGTTAAGGAAGAGAGAGTTATCAGAATCGAGGGAACATCGTGACTTACAAAAGGTAATTAATAGGAAAATGTAATTTCATATTTGGAAAGCAAAGAAATTACCTATTATTTTAATAATATGTACTTTAAAAAGTACAGTTTAACTAAATCTTCTTGGTCAGAGAGGATTTATAAAAGTTATAATTCTAAATTGAGGGTGCAAGGCAGGACAGACAGCTCCCTATTCCCAAGGGGCTTTCTGAGATTTGGGGGGCAGATGAGATTTTTATGTTTATCAAATGAGATCATGGGATGATAAAGTTACGAGATACTGCTGTGGGAAACACAGAGGAAGTACATGCACAGCTGCTGCCCTGAGTCTCTCCGGGACTCTTGAGTCACATCCAAAACCATATAAGCTTGTATTCAATCCATCATGTGCCAAAAGTAACTAATCAGACAACCTGCTATGGCAGCCATGACTGCAGAGAAGTTCTGTCACTGCGGCATTCACTTGGAAAAATCACCATGTGGTAACGTGAGTCAAATCCTTCACAAGGTTTTCAGAAACCTGTTGTCATTTATAAGAAATGGGTTTCATTTCTCTAATCGTGACCTCTTGGTTTCTTTCATTTACTATCTACTTCCTTTAACGGATTTAAGTTGGGTTGATCTCAAAGTGAGGGATGGAGAAATGAGTTCTCAATTGTCATAGGGAGAAGGGAAGTCATGAAGTCACAGGGGTGAGTCTACAATTTTTATTTTTAAAAGTAAAGTGAATCAGAAATATTTGCTTTACCACAGATGAATTAAGATGTCATTCTTCCTATGAGCAATTATAGCAGTTATTTGGAATCCAGCATATTGCTTTTTGGTCTACTTTTTCAAACAAATCATGACTCTTTAAGGCAGCAGAATGTCCCTGGAGAATGCTACAGTGAGGCAATGCCGTCATCTTTCTGTTCTCAGGCAGCCATATGCAAGTAGAATAATAGAAAACAAAAGATGACCCAAGTACCTGGTGTGTCACCACTCATTTGTCATGAGTCTGCTTTGTCCTAGAGATACCTGTGCACACTTCCTGTGAGCAAGTCACTCTCATAGGTGTGAATCAAGAGATACATACTTACTTTTGGAACTTTTCAAAACAGTTCTTTGTAAGAATTACATGTGGAATACATCTTATTTCCTACTACTCTTGTCTGAAAATAAATCTGATCAGTAGTGTTTATTTTAGTGACCATATACATCTATTATTGGTAAAATAGTAGCAAAAATAGTGAGTAACATATAATGTAGACTTATTCTCTCTAAATACCACCAGATTATTTCAGTTTCAAGTTTACTGTGTCAGATCAAATGCTTCCTGCAAAATTGGTCATGATTCTGGATGAAGAAATTGTAGGAAATCAACCACTTAATTAAAATGCATGTTTTAAATATTGTGTGTGGTGTGCTAAGCAATGAGAATAAGAACCATAGATGTATTACCTGCCTCAAATAGAATCTATTAATAGTTAACATCAGACACATTACTAGAACTAAAAGATGTTCAGCTATTAAGATACCTCCATCACATATTAGCAAGCACAAGATGAATGTGAAGGTTTGGAAATTTGGTAGGAGGTTACAGAATTGCCTGTTAGGAACAGAATTAATGCTCTGTCCTAGATCAGGGGCAGTATACCATTTCATTTGCCTTTGTCTTTTAAAGGTCCAAAAATGATTTGAATGTAGGAGAATTAAGCAGTTGAAAATCTGGGTGCCAGATTTCTTTCTGCCATGTGGGCTGGGGGTGACAAAGACTGTGGAGAATGCTTAGGAGGTAGGGTGGGCTGATTTGACCAATCACTAGACAAATACAACTGAGAGTATTTGAGGGAACAATGGAAGTATTGGGTATCAGGTCAATAAAAGCAGGACAGCAGGACAGTAAGGTATACCCCTGTGACACTGCTCAGCCACTCCCTATGTCACCTCTAGCAACTTACTTAACATCTGTGAACCTTTGATTTTTCATCTGTAAAAAGAAGAGAAAGAACTACCTTATAGGGATATTGAAAGGATTGGATATGTTAATGTATATCAAGGGTATCTGGCACATAGCCGGTGCTCAGTAAATATTTATTCCTTTCCTTCCTCTACAAAAATAGATATTAGGATCTTTACTTGGCAATTTTGAAAGCAATTAGTTAATTTAGCACATAAAGCATCTTACTAGTACTGAGAAAAATCAGTGCCTGTTACACAAAGCATTTTCAAAACATTAACTGTTTTACTTTGTCATACTCACTCAAGTTTATCTTGGCATAGAGTCAGTACTCATACAAATATTGAATAGTACATGTAGTGATTGATTTACTATAATGTAATTCAATTCAACAAACTTTTAGTGAATACCACTATAGACAGCTTCAAAGAGATAATGAAACGATCAAGACACAGTCTCCACCCTACAGAAACTGACAGGGTGTGCAAGGAAAGGCCTGTGTTAGTGAGCCAACCTCTCTCCAAACACAAATGCTGTGGCTGTTGAGTTTGGATTTCATAGTCAATTGTATCATTTCAGTGATTATTTTTTACATATCCAGGCACAGTCTGATTAGCTTGGACTGATTTTTGTAATGGAAAGAATAAATCACTTTCAGTTGATATTGTCAAAATATGAACTGGCACCTAGTTATTGCAAAAGATGGAAAGAGATAAGACCTGTTTTTCTTAGATACACACAATATTTAAATCTAGGTTTTCCCTTTGTATATCCCCTACCACATCCACATTCGGAAAGGAAAAAAAAATTGCATGTTTTCTGCATGACCACAAGTTCAACCACTACTGCCTACTGGACAGAAAAAGGGTGGTATTAAGGGTGCAGCCATCTGCTTGCCACAGGCTCTTGGCAAGGCAAGAAAAGCTAATTAGCGCCTTCACCCTCACCCCAGGCCCACCCTCACCTCCATGCCTCCACCATCTGGCTGGGCTCCTCTTGCTGCCCATGCTAGCGTCTGCCTGCATCCTCTGGCTTGAGGAGGCCAGAGATGTTTGCCTTCTTAGAAAGAGACAAGAACAGCCTTCAGTAACTCCTTGAGCCATGAATCTCTAAAATTTGAAAGGAGATTATACAGATTACCTCCTTCCTCCCCCAACAATGCTCTCTTTCACTGATCCATGTTATCATACCTAAAACATCTTTTCTTCTCTGTCCAGGAAAATTGATAGGTCTGGAATCCAATCTATTTTGTAATTGACAGTTGTCTAATGATTGACAAGTACCTAATTCCTACGCGGAGTCTCTCTAATCAATTTCCTTTAGGGCTCTGGGAGCAGAAATGGGATACAAAATCATTCAGTAATGTAGTGTATTTTACCATAAAGCCACAGGAAATGGTGAGAAGAGACACTTAATGTGTAACAGTAGTGACAGCTCAAATGCCCTTACTCACTAAAAAGATTTAACATAAAAAGGACATTAGCAAAGCAGACTGAGATTATAACATTTCACAGAATAAACAGAGCAAACCTTCTAACGAGCAAGCAAATACAGACTGGTTATTAACAGACAAAAAATGTGATTCTCTGAGGGATAAAAAAATCTACCTATCAGGTACAATGTGCACTATTCTGGTAATAGGTACACTAAATACTGACTTCAGTATTACACAATTCATCCATGTAACAAAAAACATTTGATCAGGCTGGGCACAGTGGCTCACGTCTGTAATCCTAGCACTCTGGGAGGCCGAGGCAGGAGGATCACTTGAGCTCAGGAGTTCAAGACCAACCTGAGCAAGAGCAAAACCCTGTCCCTATAAAATAAATAAATAAAAATAAACAAAATAAAAAGTCAAAATAAAAAAACACTTGACCCCCCCTAAATCTATTGAAATAAAAAGAAAAGAAAAGAAATCACCTGGAAATAAACACACACAAAAAATTAAAATAAAATAAAACATACTTGTTTGGATGGTAAAAAATATGCATGTATATATATAATTCTCCTATTCACCTGAGAAATAATGCCATCTGGATAAACTGATGTTGGTTTCACTAACAAAAATTCTTGTTAACCTAGGATTTGGTTAAAGAAATAACAGTATTTTTTTTTCCTATACTTCTTTCTTGTTCTGTCTTCTTTTTTCTCTTTTTCTACCTTCTAGTAATACAAGCTATATACTGTTGCAATTTTAACAGTGCCAATTTAAAGAAGGAAAGACATTATAAAATTAACTTTGAAAATTACAAAACTGTAAATATTGGCTTAGAATAGGAATCCATTTAAATGTTGGAGATAAGCTGTAGTTAAGCTTACTATGAAAAGACTTGCTCCATAGTTACATTTTAAATGCAACAATGTAAACTTGGAAAAGAAAAAAAAAAACTACAAAAAACTACGGGGGTTGATGTCAGAATTTTTACCTTACTAAAGGAACTTGCTAAAAGAAATTGCCCACGTGTATCTTTTTATTTTAATAGCAGAAGGAAAGAGAGGCCAACAAACTTTAGATTATTTTTCGAAGTTGGATGAAATTAAGCTGTGACCCAAATCTGTATAGGACATCACATGCTTCCTACCTGGAGGAGACATTTGTAACTTTTTTGGCTGCTCACCCTCTGAACTGTCCTCCCATGTTTTGAAAATTCTCCGCCATTTGAGTCTTAGTGAAAGACAGGGTCTGCCTCCCACTCCAGATGCTAAAAAGTCAGCCACCCATTTGTTTTGCAGATCTTGGTTTGTCCAATCAGAATCACCAGATTTTTTTTTGACTCAGAAGGGAGTCACCCAAAGCAATGGATGAGCAGTGAATCCATTCTGGTAGCAACATCAAATTTCAAAAGGCATTGGGGACAACAGCACCATCCTATATGCATGGTGGTGGCAACTGCAGAGGCTACTCTTCATTGGCAGCAACAAACCTGCCCAGACAAGTTCTGCGACCTCAGTACCTTGGACCTCTAGCCTTCCCATGATTCTGTGAGCTACTCAATATTTTCAGTACTTTCCTTCTCTGCTTAAGCCAGAATTGGCTTCTGTTGCTTATAACAAAGAACCCCAAGGGACACAGAGCCTCCTGAATAGTGATTTAGAATTAGAAAGAGAGGAACCAGGGAATGAAACATAGTTTCTCTTATAAGCTATACACTACTCACAAAAGACATGTAGTTGAAGATAAGGTCACTGGTAAAGAGATATGTGTGTATTTTTCCTTAATGTAAACCAGGGAGGTGTGTCCAGGAGGGTACGTGGGGGAAAGGCAGCTTTCACTCATAGGAAGTAGTGAAGGAAAACATTATCCCTTTATCTTGGTCCAGACCCCTAAACTCTCTTGCAAAATGCAAGACTGATATCTGAAGGCCTCTGGATCATGTGCCTGGTGCCATTCCCTCTGCCCCTGAGATCTCCAGAAGAGAAAGAAAATCCAGCTGCCCATCCTTTGGTCTTGGAGAAGAGCAGAGCAGAATGGAGGCTGCAGATAATGCCGGGATTTACCACCAGGCTGTGACTCCCAGCTCAGGTACCAATAGGCAACAGAGGTTGTAAGAACACTGGGGTGGGGAGCCATGGGCAGAGGAGGATAATATTAAACACTGTCTTTTACAAAACTCTTTTAGTCTAAGTCTAATTATAGTATAGCAATATTCTAAGTGTTTTGTTCGGGGTGATAAAAGATTTGGAAATAGACAATGGTGATGGTTGCACAACATCATGAATGTAAGTAATGCCACTGAATTGTACACTTAAAAATGGTGAAGATGGTAAATTTTGTTACATATATTTTACCACAATTTTAAAAAAATTAATAATGTCATATACCAAAAGCTATTGAGTTGTACACCTTAAGTGGGTGAATTGTATGATATATGAGTTATATCTCAACAAAGCTGTTAAAAAATTTTCTAAGCATTTAGAATTGACACTTTTAAACATTTGGCACTTGGTATTAAACATTGGTACCTTTTGGGAACTGAGAAATTGTTCCTCTTATCTACTCTACAACTAGTAACTTCCCTTTTGCAACACATTAGACGCAGATAACAGGAACAAGAGAAACACAAATGTCCCAAGGTTTGGAATACACCAGAGATTTATCATTGAAAAGAAAAAGAAGATAAATAGCAAGAACCTAGGGGAGAGGGACAGCCTACCTAGAAATTGGCAGCACTGCCAGAGGGAAGTTAAGAATTATTAAGTGAAAATGACAGCCGCACTTGGCTGTAATTGACTTTTTTCTTTTTTTTCTTTTTTAATCTGTGAGATTCAAATGAGAAGCTGCTGGCTCCAGGCCCACTCAGAAGACAGCACGCTTGGAAGCTCCCAGCACTGATTCAACTTCAGTTGGAAGGGCCTGAGCTGCCTCAGATCCCAGGCCGGCCCAACTCCATAGCTGCACAGTGTACTACTTCTAAACAGGCTCCTATATTTGCCCTGTACGTTCCTATTTCCACGCCATTAATCATGCTGTTCCCTACACCTGGAATGTCCTTTCTGCTTATCAGCACATGTCCAAATCCTACCCATCTCTCAAGGTTCAGTCAAAATAGCATCCTCCCCCTTTCCTAGCCCCCAGCTGGAGAGTCACCTTCAAGACAAATTGATTTTGAAATGATGATTGCAGACACAGTTCTTGATGTTTTTGACCGGGCAGGGGAGGAGATCAGAGGTACTCGCATGGCCCTCATGCTGATGGGTGATGGGGGTGAGGGAAAGCAAAATAGTATTGATTAAGGCAAAATACCCTCCATATGACTCCCTATTATTCTCATACCATGTGTATCTTCTTCCTAGATCACCCAGTGGATTCTTCTTTTAATATCAAAGAAGGTATTTCTTTATAATCATTAACATCACCCACCTAGTTGTGATATTGTACTATAAGAACTATGTATTTGGTCTTCAGCTCTGGTTCCTGGCACAGTGCTTCTAAAACCCTTGTAACTTCCAGAGTGATAAGGGTGAGAGAAGTGTCTTTTGTTATCCGTAATAAGCCCCTTTCAACCATACCTGAGTTTGGCGGGAGGTGAATTTGGTGGGCCCTAGACAGCTTCAGGATGGGGGCTGCTTGCCAGAGGCACCAACCTGGTGATTAAAGGGTTGGAACTTTAACTCCCAACCCCCCTCGCCTCCAGAGAAAGGAGAGAAGGGCTGGAGATTGAGGTAAGTACCAATGGCCAAGGATTTAATCAATCGTGCCTGTGTAATGGAGTCTCTGTAAAAACCCTAAACAATGGGGTTTGGAGAGCTTCCATGTTGGTGAAAGCATCCATGTGCCAAAAGAGTGGCACATGCTGACCCACAGGGAAAGCTCCTGTGCTTGGGACCCTTCCAGACTTCACCCTATATATGTACCTTCTCATCTGGCAGTTCATTTGTATCCTTTATAATATCTTTTGTAATAAACCACTACAAGTAAGTGTCTTAGTCCACTCGGGCTGCTATAACAAAAAATACCAGAGACTGGGTGGCTTATAAACAACAGAAATTTATTCCTCACAGTTCTAGAGGCTAGAAGTCCAAGATCAAGATGCCAGCAGATTCCCTGTCTGGTGAGGGCCCACTTCCTAGTTCACAGACGGCTGTCTTTTTGCTGTGTCCTCACATAGTGGAAGAGATAATGGATCTTCTGGGATCTCTTTTATTTTTTATTTTATTTATTTATTTTTTTATTTTTAGAGACAGGGTCTTGCTGTGTTGCTCAGGCTGGAGTACAGTGGCATCATCATAGCTCACTGCAGCATCAAACTCTTGGGCTCAAGAGATCCTCCCACCTCAGTGTCCCAAGTAGCTGGGACTAAAGGTCTGCACCACCAGGCCCAGCTAACTTTTTAATTTTTATGTAGAGACAGGGTCTCCTATGTTGCCCAGGCTGGTTCTAAACTCCTGGCCTCAATGGATCCTCCTACCTCGGCCTCCCAAATTGCTGGGATTACAAGCATGAACCACCATGCCCCACCTGGGATCTTTTTTATAACAGTACCAATCCCATTTATAAGGGCTCCTCATTTGTGACCTAGTCACCTTCCAAAGGCCTCATTTCCTAATACCATGAATTTGGAGGTTAAGATTTCAACATATGAATTTGGGGGGGGACACATTCAGTCTATAGGTCTATAGCAGTAAGTAAGCTGTTTTCCCTGAGTCCTGTGAGCCAGTCTAGCAAATTATCAAACTCAAGGAGGGGTCATGGGAACCCACAATTTATAGCTAGTCAGTCAGAAGTGTGGGAGGCCTGGGCTTGCAATTGGCATTTGAAGTGGGGGCAGTCTTGTGGGACCGAACCCTTAACCTATGGAGTCCGTACCAACTTCAAGTAGTGAGTGTCAGAATTGAATTATTGGACACTCAGTTAGTGCCAGATATATCGTGAGTAGAAACAAATAATAGTAGCACTACTGAGTCTAACATCCTAATTCAAGCTGATGACTTCTCTTTTACAAATCATTCTTCTACAATTATTATGGGAACAACATCTTGCATATACAGTTTTTCTTCCCTAACTTGACATTTAACTTTTGTTGACCTGCTATTAATTCCTACTTTGGTAGCTTCCAAGGAACTATTTGCACTGCCTAAAATAGTGCTTCCCAATCTTTTAAACTGCCACACATAGAAAATGACAATTATTTTTTATTTAGGAATACAAAAGCAAAGGGCTGAGTCAATTATATCCCTAATTCCTCCACCCGGGGCCCCAGTTCCTGTTATTCATTCATTCCTCCATTCATCCAGTTTCTTTTATCTCTTTTCCCCACTCTCATTGCCAACCCCATAGGAAAGTATTTTGATGTGTCTAGTGTATATTATTTTATGTATTATTGCAAAATATATATAGTTATTTTTTACTAGTGCATTTTTAATCTGTGTAAGTGATATTGTGTTATGGATCTTATTCTATTTCTCCCTTTATTTCCTCAGTGTGGGTTTTGAGATCCACCATACTGCTACGCATGCATCTAATCTGTTACATATGAATTGATGGCTGGCATCTCCCATGCCTAGCTTACCCATCCCCGGTGATGGGCAGCTGGATTGCACCAGCTGCCGTCCTCCACATACCCTGCCATGATGAACACCCTCGCACATGTCCCCTGTGAATCTGAGGGAGAGCTGTTGGGGCATAGGGTATATAGATATTCACAGTGACTAGGTACTATCTGACTGCTCTCCAGACTGCCTACACCAGTCTACAAAGCTGTGCATAAGGTTCCCTAGAGGCCAATCCCACCAACATGTGGCAAGAAATGAGGATATTTGTATAGCCTATAGGTAAAAAGATGAGACCACTCATTGGAAGAAAGCAGGCCCTGGACTCCTGCAGCCTCAGATCCCTTCCAAGCATCCCTGAGAGCAAAACTATCAATACCTCCAGGCCGTAACCCACTTCAAGAAATTTCTCTTTGCCATGACACAGATAGGAAAGTGCCAGAGTAGGATGCCCTCCAGCCCTCTACTACCTTTTTAAAAAATTAAGTAAAGTCTCAGGATTGTGTGAAATGAGGGAGAACTGCTGTTTAAGTTTCTTGAATGGCATTTACTGTAATCTCTGTTCCACCAGGACTCCCAGGGCTTTGAAGGTGTCTATTTGGAGCAGAATTCAGGGTCATCACTAGCAGCCACCATCACTTCCAGAATGACTCACCAGGGCCACTGTGCTCAGTGCTGCAGCTACTGCTCACCATCCTGCCACTCCCAGAACCAAATATTGCTATTTGCAGCTTAAGGAAGAAGCAAATGAGGACCCTACTCAGGCATAGTCTCTTACCCAAAGGTCCAAGGGGCAGTTAGAACTCAGGGCCACTTGACTGTAAACCATAAGTTCTTTGAATGCCTTCCTGGAAGATATTACAAGAACAAAGGGCAGAAATAAGGCCTGCAAGAGAAGTTACTACTGATTCTTTGGGGAACCTGGGAGTTTTAGTGCAGAGCTAAAGGCCCACTGACTGGGCTTTCCCCTGAATGCTGCAGATTCCAAGGAAAGCACAGGTCCCTTTCTTTTGCTGGGTTTCTGGGGTCTCAGTCTGGCTGTTGAGATACGGACTCATAAGATTTATTTGGAAAAATCTGATTATCTAAGGATCCTAGAGTTTGCTTTGTTAGATTTTTTTTTTTTTCTGTCTGGTGCTTTGTTTTCCTTCAACAATGTAAACTAACGTGACTAACATGTTGTCACAGTCTGTGGGCTGAGGGTGACAGAGGGAGCAAGATAGACACCTGTTCCTAAACAGTGGAAAGAAGGAAAATAGCCCCCAAGAGTTTGCTTTTGGAGAGCTGTTAAAAAAAAAAAATCCCAGCTGATCAGATGATAAAGAGATAAATAGTTCAAGAGATGACATCTTCCTTTATTCATATGAAATATCAAATGTTTGTTGCAATCTGGGGTGAGGATTTCCAGGATAATCATATATATCAAGTTCTTCAAGAGGGAGAAATAGTGCTTCTGTGATTCTCTGGAAATGAAGATAATTTATTAACCAGGCAGGAAGCTAATCTGTGCATGGTTGGCCTACATTGCCAAAGTTTCTGACAACACCAGAAACTGAGGATGGGGATGGACTGAAGCAGTCCCCTTCCTAGTAAGTAAGTGCCAGCCTCTGGGGTCACTGCAGGAGTGCAGATTTCTAGAATTTCTGGATTTCTAGAAAAGCATTTCCACAATCTTTCCACCTCTTTCCTTCCTGGCATTAGATGTATCATGTCCAATATATCCTATAGCTATTGGAAATAGACTTACAACATTTGTGTGAGACAAACAAGTGGTACTTCAAATAAGGACAGGCTACTAAAATACTGACTCTAACAGCTATATTTACATGTACATAATATACATGCTGTTAATTATGGTTTCCATCTACATATTTAGAAAGGCTGTAGATAGCATCATTTTTTTATATGAAGGACAGTGATATACACACATTCAAGACTAGAAACCAGTTGCAGGCCTACCTCAGATATATTGCAGGTTGTGTTCCAGACCACCACAATAAAGCAAGTCACATGAATATATTGGTTTCCCGGTATATATAAAGTTATGTTCACACTATACTATAGTCTATTAAGCATGCACTAGCATATGTCTTTAAAAATGTATGTACATTGGCCGGGCATGGTGACTCATGCCTGTAATCCTAGCACTTTGGAAGGCAGCTATACTCACCACTATACCACCAACACACTTTGTAATCCTAGCACTTTTGGAAGCTGAGACAGGAGGATCACTTGAAGCCAGGAGTTGAAGACCAGCCTGGGCAACAAAGTGAGAACTCGTCTCTATAAAAAATAGAAAAATTAGCTGGGAGTGGTGGTGTGTACCTGTAGTTCCAGCTACTAGGGAGGCTGAGGCAGAAGGATCACTTGAGCCCAGGAGTTGGAGGTTGCGGTGAGCTGCAATGATGCCACTGCACTCTAGCCCAGGGCAACAGAGCAAAGACTCTGTCTTAACAAAAGAAAACAAGACAACTGTACAACCCTCCTCACAAACCCCCCGTTAATATTCAAAAGATTTAAAAATTATGAAAAAATAATAATAGTAACATCAAAGATTACTGATCACAGATTACCATAACAATAATAATGAAAAAGTTTGAAATATTATGAGAATTACCAAAATATGACAGAGAGACATGAAGTGAGCACAGGCTGTCAGAAAAATGGCACTGATAGACTTGTCTGATGCACAGTTGCCACAAACCTTCAGTTTGTAAAAAAACACAGTATCTGTGAAGCATAATAAAACAAAGCACAATGAAACAAAATATGCCTGTAATATCCATGGCATGGAATACTAATAATACATTTTGGGCCCTTTTTAAAAATTTTAAATTCTATTTAAAAGGTTAATAAGAAATTCATCCTGGATTGAATGTTCACAGGAACTGCAAGTTGCTTGCCTTGCACGTATCTTACGTTGTATACCAAGATACCAGATTCATCCTGTATTCTCCTTTTTAGTCACACATCTGACTTGTATCACTATGCTAGGACTAAATCAATTTTTTTTAAAAAAAGTCTTGAAAATAGAATGCCAGGAAACATCATTTAATGTGGTGATCACTCCACTACGGACAATATGCAAAGCTTGTCTTTAGCTGTAATACATGGTTATAATATTAAGGTCTATGTGTGGTTGGTAGTGGACTTCCCCCCTTCTCCCTGAGAATGCCCCAGTGTGCCCACAGGAGTGGATGCTTCTTGGCCTTGTTTCTGCTGTGTAGCTCTACTCTATCTTCATGGTACCAGCCCAGAGATGACCCCTGCACAAACAGGGGCAATCAATCAGCTTCTCTTTTCCAGGAAGTGGACATTTTGACCAAGAAGTGTTTGAGGCAGCACTCTAAGGAGAAAGTCTCTGAATGTGTGCGCAATTGCCTAGGTCTCCAGAGATGCCCTGGGTTCTGCCCTCTCAAGCCCTGGTGCCCCGCTCTTTCCTGGTTTCCAAGAGTTGCTCTGATATTCTCCCAGAAGTGCCTCCATCCCCTTGGTTTTTTGCTTAAGCTCTTTGTTTTTTGTCGCTTGTAACCAGAGAACACTTCATTTAACATAATACAACACACATATTTAGTATGATGTTATTTCAGTGCTAATGCGGAATTTCTGGCTTACAGTAAAATAAAGATCATATACTCATCTTCCACCTAATACTGGCCTTTCTGAAGTGCAAGAACTCCAAACAGCCACAGCTGATGCATTTAGAATTATTTGAAGGTAAGTTAATGCAGGTCTTAGAAAATAATCTAAGGACTTTGTGTGAAAATATGGGTCTCTTAACTTAACTTCTCTTTTTTGTTTTGTTTTGTGAAAAAATGTCTGTTAGACTTCCTTTCAGAATTCCAGCATCACACAGGAGACTATTTGTAAACCATCATTGACACCATTCAATTTCTTATGTCCAAGTGAGAATCTTCTTCTTGAGTTAAGCACCAGATATGAACGTTCTTGCTGACCTCCTCAGGAAGAAAAAGTCCTAAGTCATTATGTGGCAGTGAAGTTTCAAAAAAAATTTTTTTTAATTCAACAGCAGGAAATAGAGCAGAACTGTTACTAACACATACAGGCTACAGTAGCAGTCACAAAATGTGTAGCATCCTGTTCTGCCACATTCATTGGGCTGGATTATATTGTCTCATAGACTCAGTTAACTCCGGAAGAAGTTAATACATGCTTATTGTTTAGCGTGGGGCAGCATAATTAAGCATAGTTTCTAATTCTTCTCAAGTTCAGATGAAACCAACAATTTTGGTTTTGTCTAACATCCAGAGTGTGTTTCCAATTAAAGTGAAATCACAGTGAGCACCTCTAGTTTCTTCTTCAGGATCTCTGTCATGAAAATTAATTGTATGGTTTTGCCCCTCCCACCCAACCCCCTCTCTGGAAGCAGCAATATTTGTACTTGCTGTACCTGAAAATCTCTATCCAGGGCAGAGGAAGGCATCATGGAATTTGTCTGATCTCCTGTGTGCCCATAGAGAAATGGCCTAAAACTGGGGGCATTTGGGTAAGATTAGAAGTGGTGATTTTAGAGTTCCATCTTGTAGCTAACTAGAACATTGTTTCGTTGACTTCTACCCACTTCCGCCAATTAATTAGTGTCCTTTATTGCTCAGATAATTGTTATAAAAAAAGATCTTAAAGGAACTCTTAGTCCTAACCTTTTGTGAGGATGTCTTATAAGACCACATCCTGCTTGGTCTAAATGCAAATTTCCTTCATCTCCTAGTGGTCTCTTGGTTAAGTTTAGTAAATGAGTCTTATTGTCAGCTGAAACTGACAGTCCCCACCACACTGTGAATGAGTCCTTCAATGCCAGAACCTTTCCAATTCATCTTTGCATCCTTAGCACCTAGCATCATGCTGCATTAAGAAGTTCAATAAATATTTGTCAAATAAGGAAATCTTATTTACCTTCCCTATTAGATTTTTGTTCACAGAGAAAATAAGAACAACATGGACTTAAACTTTAGATTGTACACAGATCTGACAAATATCATGCACAGGGAAAGGGCTTAAAACATATATAAATATATTATATATTTATCAAATTAAAGGAAAAGTAGGCCGGGTGCAGTGGCTCATACCTGTGATCCTAGGAGGATCATGCCTGGGAAGCTGAGGCAGGAGGATTGCTTGAGCTCAGGAGTTTGAGGCTTCAGTGAGCTTCAATGACACCACTGCATTCTACTCGGGGTGACAGAGTGAGACTCTGTCTCCAAAGAAAAAAAAAAGGAAATTCAACCCTCTTTCAAATAAAAAAAAAGTTAAAAAAGAGAAAAGAAAGAAAAAGTAGTATGTTCAGCAAATACAAAGAGATTTCAAGTATTAAGAGTCTTCGGTCAAATCGTGGAGACTGAACAAGGAATAAAAACACACACGAACAAACACACAAAAACCCAGGGTTTTGTGCTTGGAACCAAATGAGTAGCCTCAAAAGCAAGCTTCAGAGGAGGGGAAAAGCCTGGTAGGCTGGGAATCTGGGGACAGGCTTCAGATGAGAGGTAGAACCCACTCTGACCATGAAGCCTGGGTAAGAGTCAGACACATGACAAACCCAACTGCCCCACCTACACATGGGTTCCTAAATAGTCACTATCCCCACTCTTTTCACTTGGGTGGTGAGTCAAACCAAAATTGTCATCAAAGCTTCTGGACTTTTCTCCCACTGTTCTTTTTGCACCCAAGACAAAATCCCCAAGGCATTGAAGGGGATCAGAATATGCCACCCCAAAACTGGCCACTTTGTTTCGAGCTGAAGGCAATTGGGAAGCAGCACACACAGGAAGAATCCTCTATCCTCCCCCTTTCTGCCTAAAAGCAGGGCATAAGGTGTTCCTGCCTCCAAAGCCAGGGAAGGGAAAATGACTCTTATTTGCACAACAAACCTTACTAAACAATTCTTACCTACTATACATTTCCTAGTTGCCACCACACAATTTACCACCCATAGGAGCCCAAGCCTCTTTTCTTTGTCTAGTCACTTCTGCACAGTTTATTGCTCTGTGTTAAAATGAGCCCCTGGGTCTAAGCACCTCTTTGGATTTTGACCTCTTTTCTGTGAAGACCCCTTGCACATAAAAATATTAACGTTAATAAATTCTATGGTTTGAATACTTGTCCCCTCCCAAAGTCATGTTGAAATTTAATTTCCAATGTGGCAGTATTGGGAGGTGGGACCTTTAAGAGGTTATTGGGTCATGAGGGCCTTCATGAATGGATTAATCCATTCATGAATAATGGATCAATCCATTTATGAATAATGGATCAATATCTTAACAGGTTATGATGGGAGTGGCACTGGTGGCTTTATAAGAAGAGGAAGCAAGACCTGAGCTAGCACCCTCAGCCCCTCACCTTGTGATGCCCTGCACTGCCTTCAGACTCTGCAGGGAGTCCCCACCAGCAAGAAGGCTCTCACTAGATGTAGCCCTCTGATTTTGGGCTTCTCAGCCTCCATAACTATAAGAAATAAATTCATTTTCTTTATAAAGTACCCAAATTCTAGTATTCTGTTATAAGCAACAGAAAATGAACTAAGACAATCAAGAAACATATGCCTTTTCTCCTGTTAATCTGTCTTTTGTCGGTTTAATTTGTAGGCATAGGCCCCAGTTACTGAATCTGAGATGCAAAGGTTTTTTTCCTTCCCTTACAGATGAACAGGGAAAATTAAAAGACAAGAAAAACTTTTGCAATAAAAATGTGCTTGAAGAAGGATTTACTTCTTTATTGTCTTTGGAAAGTGTTGGCTAAAGGGTTAACTTGGCATCTTTCCCTCCCAGGAGTATGTGTGGGATGACACAGGGGGAGGATTGATTACATTCTTTCTCTGCACAAGTTTTCACCCACCCTCCCTCTGAAAATAGCTCTTTATCTGGAACTTAAGCGGGGTAGGGTCTAATGGAATTTCACATGTGAAAGTTTTATTTTTGAAATATGGGCACAAGATGCAAAAAACTAGCGTAGCAAATGCCACTGAATTGTACACTTCAAAATGGTTGATATTAATTTTATGTTATGTGAATTCTACCTCAATTAAAAGATGAGTGAAACAACCTTAATTTGCTATCTCTGAAAAATCTTTCCAAAGTTATGAAATTTACCCATCCTGTTTTGTGTTTGTGAGGGGCTGAACCAAAACTAAAAAGAATTTAGCACGGTGAAGAAGCCCTGGACGCAAAGTCTGAGTTGGAGTCCCAGCTCCATGTCATCTACACCTCCATTTCTCTTATAAAATAGCAAGACTGGACTATCTGGTCTCTTCCAGATGTAAATTGTCTGATTTAGAATCAAGAAGCATTTACATCTTTATTGTTCTCTTTCCACAGGGCTTCTTTTACATTTCATTATTCAGTAGGTCCAGAGACCCAATGATGTGACATGAGCATTGAAACCAAGCAAATCATTTTCACTGGGTCTCTCCTTATCTAGGTATGCATTCACTGAAAAACAGCAACAATTTAAAATATTCCAAAAACCACAAAAACAAATAAAACCCAATTCTGCCCCCAAGAAGTGTGCAGTCTACTGATCATTATGTAACTACAGTTGACCCTCCACATCCATGGGTTCCGCATCTGTGGATCCAACCAACCAGGGATTGAAAATATTGCATCTGTACTGAATATGACAGAGACTTTTTTGTTATTGCTCCCTAAACAATACAGTGTAACAACTATCTACATAGCTCTTACATTCCATTAGGTATTATAAGTAATCTAGAGATGGTATAAAATGTACAGAAGGATTTGCGTAGGCCATATGCAAACAATACACCATTTTATATTAGGGACTTTACCATCCCCGGATTTTGGTATCTTCAGGGGTCCTGGAACCAATGCCTTAGGGATACCAAAAGACAACTATATTTACATAAAGATAACACAGCCAAGGAAGTGCCTGACCAGCAATCAGAGCCAAAGTGCTGTGCATCTCTAGTAGCTAGTATGAATCAACTTAGCCCAGGGAGCTGGGAAAGGAGGTGGATCCTGAGGATGGGGAAGCTGGGAAGGACTGGCTAGGCAGAGGACACAGGTGAAGGCTGGGGCAAAAGCAGATGAGAAGGTGAGCTGGAGTCAGAGCATGAACAGCTTCATGTGCACTATTATTATCCCAACCATGCAGATGAGAAACTCGGGCTTGGCATGTGAGACGTGTAGCTGCCTATAAGATTCTTCTTAATTATAAAGAGAAAAATAGTTGTCCTACAGTGGAGAAAACTGGAAAACACATCCTTATCCAGAGAGCAAAGTTAAAATCACTAGTTAGGGAACAAATTGATGTCATGTGCTTGCTGGATATAATGCACCAAGAATTCTGTGGAATTTCTGCCCAAAATACCTAATCTGAACTTAATCATAAGGAAACAGCAGGCAAACCCAAACTGAAGGACACTGTACAAAATAAATTACCAATACCTTTCAAAAATATTAATGTCATGAAAGACACATACACAAAAAAGAGGAGGAACCATTTCTGATTAAAGACGACTGAAGAGACATAACCGCTAAATACAATAATACATGATCTAAGATTTTATTTTGTCATAAAAAACATTATTTGGACAACTGGAAAGATCTGAATAAGATCTACAGAGTCAATAACAGTATTGTGTTAATGGTAATTTCCTGATTTTCTGGTTATGTAAGAGAATGCCCTTATTTTTGAGGAAATACTAATTGAAGTATTTAGCAATAAAGAGGCATCGTATCTGTAACTTACTCACAAACTGCTCGGAAAAAAATGTGTGCAATGGAAAGAGAGAAAAAAGGGTAAAACAAATATGATAAAATGTTAACATCTGGGGAATCTGGGTGGAGAATATTTGGGAATTCTTTGTACTATTGCCGCAACTTATTTCTAAGTCTGATATTATACCAAAATTAAACATTAAAAAAAATTCAAGAAGTTGGGACACTTGATGCTAGTGTACAAATCTAGATTTGTCTGACCACATTTTTGACCATTGGATATTTACTGCCTCTCTACTTGAGATTGACAATATGGGACATACTAGATTTTTTTTAGTGAGCTGTAACTGACATACCATAAAATTCTCTTTTTCAAGTGTACAATTTGGTGGTTTTCAGTTGTGCAACCATCTCCACTATCTAATTCCCCAGAGTACTTTGTCACCCCCAAAAGAAACCCCTTACCCATTAGTAGTCACTCAACATTTTCTCCAACCTCCAACCTCTGGCAACCACTTTCTGTGTCAACACATTTGCTTGTTCTGGACATTTCATGTAATGGAATCATATAATATATAGACTTTCATGTCTGGCTTCTATCACTTAGCATAATGTTTTTGAGGTTTATCCATGTTGTAAGATCTACTGGTACTTTATCTCTTTTTATCCCATTGTATGGATATACCACATTTTATTTTATTCTTCAGTTGAGGGACATTTGGACATTTGGGGTTTTGGTTATTATATACAATGCTGCTATGAACATTCATGTACAAGTTTTTGTGTGGTTGTATGTTTTCAATTTTCTTGGGTATATATCTAGGTGTGAAATTGCTGGATCACATAGTGTATTTGTTTGCAAAAGCTGCCATAACAAATACAAAGACTGAGTGACTTAAACAACAGAGATTTATTTTCTCACAGTTCTGGAGGCTAGGAGTCTGAGATCAAGGTGTCGACAGATTTGGTTGCTTCTGAGGCCATTCTCCTTGGCTTGCGGGTGGCCACCTTCTCACTGCATCCTTACATGGTCATCTCTCTATATGTATAGATATCTGGTGTAATTTTCTGTCTGTGTCCTAACCTGAAAGAAATCAAGGAGTTATTAAAAAATAAGGAAAGGGAAGGGAGGATAGACTTATAAGGAACTCTTTTAAATCAGGGAAAGCTTCCTTCAGGAGGTAACACATGAGCAGGCAAGCTTTAGATCCACTCCTTTGTAAAGAGTTCAGTCACACATTCAATCAACAATACTTGTCAAGCACCTGCTATGTGCTAGGCTCCAGGGAGGAGCCTTATAAGGATACCAATCATATAGGGTGAGCCATATGATATCAATACTTCTTTAAAGGCCCCATCTCCAAATACAGTCACATTCTGAGGTTTTGGGGGTTAGGACCTCAACATATTAATTCTGGGGGGATGCAATTCAGCCCATAACACATAGTAACTCTATGTTTAACTTTTTGAGGAACTGCCAAACTGTTTTCCAACACAGCTGTTATCACTTTTCATTCCCACTAGCAAAGTATGATGGTTCTAATTTCTTCACATCCTCAATAACACTTGTTATTGTCTGTCTTTGGACTATAGCCATCTTAGCATAAGAAGTGGTTATCTCTTGGTTTTGATTTGCATTTCCCTAATGAGTAATGATATTGAGCATCTTTTCATGTGCTTGTTGGCCATTTATATGTCTTCATTGGAGAAATGTCTATTAAAATCCTTAGTACATTTTTAATTGGGTTATTTGTCTTTTTATTATTGCATTGTAAGTGCCTTGTATATATTCTGCATACTAGACCCTTATCAGATATATGATTTGCAAATATTTTCTCCTATGCCAGGCGTGGTGGCTCACGCCTAAAATCCTAGCACTCAGGGAGGCCGAGGTGGGAGGATTGCTTGAGGTCAGGAGTTTGAGACCAACCCAAGCAAGAGCAAGACCCCATCTCTACTAAAAAAATAGGAAAAATTAGCTAGGCATGGTGGCATGCACTTGTAGTCCCAGCTACTCAGGAGGCTAAGGCAGGAGGATCTCTTGAGCCCAGGAGTTTGAGGTTGCAGTGAGCTATGATGATGCCACTGTACTCTAGCCCAGGTGAGAGAGCAAGACTCTGTCTCAAAAAAAAATTTTTTTTTGTTCTCCCATTTTCTGGGTGTTCTTTTCACTTTTTAATTTTTTTGTAGAGTCAGGGTCTTGCTATGTTGCCCAGGCTGGTCTCAAACTGCTGTCCTCTCTCACCTTGACCTCCCAAACTGCTGGAATTACAGGCATGAGTCACCACACCTGGCCTCACTTTCTTGATAATGCCTTTTATAGCAAAAAACTTGTCATTTTGATGAAGTCCAACTTATCTATTTTTTCTTTTGTCACCTGTGTTTTGGTGTCATATCTAAGAAACCATTACCCAATCCAAGCAGGTCATGAAGATTTGCACCTATGTTTTCTTCTAGAAGTGTTATAGTTTCAGCTCTAACATTTAAATTTTGATTGATTTTGAGTTAATTTTTGTATATTATGTGAGGTAGGGATCCAATTTCATTCTTCTACATGTGGACATCGAGTTGTGCCAGCCCCATTTGTTGAAGACTGTTCATTCCCCCATTGAATGGTCTTGGCACCATTGCTGAAAATCAGTTGATCTTGTTGAAAATGAGTCTCGATAATAGGGACACCTGATCTGAAAATTTAGAAGCCCGTTGGTGACCTTGGTAGAAACAGTTTTAACAGGGTGTTGGGGACACAGGCCAGAATGTAACAGACTGAGATAATGGTAGGATGATGGACTGTTAATAAAAACCCAAGATCAGAGAGGCCTGAGTTACTGAGGTGTTTCAGAGGAGCAGTTTTTAAAATCACTGCACACTGTAGGGGTTTTGTTTTATTTTGTTTGTTTTCATCCTTCTGTGTGTTTCCATTGAAAACGAGGTAGACTCAAGTGCCAGAAGTACATACATGATTGCTATAGTGGATGCATGTTCAAGATCTGTATCTGAACTCCCTTATGCTGGGAAATACTCTCCATACCATGGGGTGAAACCCATAAAACAATGTTTGCACATAAACCCATTCTGTGAATTGAATAGATCAAGATGGCACTTGGGGTACAGGCTGGTCTTGCGTATCGATGAGATGTGAAAATTCAGGGGCTGTGGGCCAGCTGCAGATTAAGAAGCATGAGGGAAACAACTCCGCAGAGAGAAAAAGGAAAGGAGCATAGGCTATACTCTCAATATCTTCCCAATGAAGAAGAGTCCCTCATGTGAAATTGGTAAGGGCAGCTGATGTGGTCTTTTGTAGAGTTAACATTGCATAAAATTAAAGAGACTTTCCAGTTAAAGGAACTACCTAAATTTATCCAGATTTTCTAGCCATAATTATCTACTCAGCAATTACCTAGGAATGGATTTATTGGTGATATGTTGGAGTTTAGACACCTTCTTTTCAGAATTGTACTTTCTGTTCCAGGGCCTCCTCTCTCAGCCACCTGGAACTTTCACTTCTTGTTTCCCACATCCTGGGTGTCCCCAACCCTGTCTGCTCAGGCTCTCCCACATCTGCCTCTTCATCCCTATCCTGCTGATGCTGTCTTAGATCAGGCCACTGTCTGTTACCTGGGCTGTTATAATGGCTTCCTCTGCCTCTTCCTCCTTCCAGATTTTCCTGCTCCTAGCCTCTTGAATCCTGTCTCACCCCACTCCTTCTACATGCCTCTGGAGTTTTCTTTCTCAAGTACAGATCTGGTTGCATCTCTCTTCTCCTCAAAAAGCTCCACGAGCTGCCTGTTGCGTATTGAATAACATCCAATCTCCTTCTCACCCCAAACCTCAAGGCCTCGGTGAGCCTAGCTGGCCCCTCTTAGCTGTTGCTAAGCTCCATAAGCTCCATGCTGAACTCTTTGCACTTCCCTGGACCAAGGCTGCGTTGTCCAGACTCCTGTCTTTATGTCAGGGCTTCTTTCTGGCATTGCCTTCCTCCCTTCTGTCACACAGCTCGAATCCTCCCTCCTCCCCCAGCCCATTCTAAAATGCCAGAGTTGGAAATGTTTTCCTCTCCTGTTCTCCCATTACATTCTTGATTAGCACATTTATCATAGTTTACTTATAATGTCTTGCCTCTCTATATCTACTATGCTAGATGGAGCTGTTGTTGGAGGGTAGGGACCACATCTTATTCATCGACACAGCATCTGGCAATGCCCATACTAAGCATGAAATCAATGTTTGTTTAATGAATTATGAAATAGAATTTCTTTCAGCTGTTCTGTCCCACACAGTACCACTTATAGACCTGGACAAGAGGAGTCCTAGGCATGGCCCTTTAGGCGGCCCTAAAGTAGTTCTCCCATCTGGTCCCTCCCTATGGGGAGATTAGTCTGCCAGGTCAAGGGGACATGGCCACTTGGAACCTGTGCCCCAACTACTAGACCTGTGCTGTCTAATACTATAGCCATTAGTTATATGTGACTATTAAAATTAAAATTTTAATTAATTAATATTAAATAAAATTAAAATTCACTTGCTCAGTAACAAGAGCCAGATTTAAAGTTCTCGGTTAGCTTCATGTGGCTGATGCCTACCATATTGGATAGTACAGGTATAGAACATTTCCATCATTACAGAAGACTCTGTGTTAGAAAATACCCCAGCACTGGTCCCATTTCCATGACTTTTGTGCTCTCTCTCCTGGGTCCTTCCTCCCAGAGCAAACTGTACAGCAGGTGTGCACACTGCAGGCCCAAGATATGGACAAGGGACAAGCAGGTTTTCCTTGGGGTGAGGGACGGGGAAGAGTTAAACATTCGGGCTTGTGTGCACTGGAGTGCATGCAAGGCCCTTCATGGTGTCTGACAAATCCAGAAGTGGGAAGAAAGGGGTGACCAATGGGCTGAGGGGTTGGGGCCAGGAGCCAGCTCTCCAGCACTGCCACAGTAAGATGAAGAACTCTGGCCTTCTAAGTATTTAGGAGGTTTATCTGTTAAGGTGGGAAGATAAACAAATAAATAAATTTTATTTAACAGCTTGTTGGCTTGATTTGTAACTTCCAAGTATTTGGGCATACGGCACGTGGGATCTCTATTTATCCTTGTGTCCAGAGCTCACTATTGTTAGGGGTGGAGGCTACATAGCCTGTGAAAGAGGGTGCAACCACAGTTCTCTACTGGAAAGCAACCAATCTTCTTGCTGGCCCATCTCAACATACCTGTACTGTGTAAAAAATTTCTCTTCTTTTGCCAAGTGTAAAAGAGGGTTGCCTTTAGTACCCAGAGGTCTTCTATGAGTGGTCCTCCAGGGCAACACTCTGTCCCTGGTCTCTTTTCCTTTCTCAGTTTCTGCCTCTTGGTTTCCTTTCCATACTCCAGGCTCCAACATGCTCACTCACACCACACTGTAAGGACCTTTGGCACTGCGGCCCCAGCTCTACCCCGGGAAGATGTTAGGCCTGAACATCCAGATCCATCTGCAGCATCTACAAGCAGAAAACAAACTTTTCTCTGGCTAAAATTGTTTACTCTTGATGGCATAATTTCTAGGGCCTTATGTTAAAAGTGTGGGGTGCATGGGACAGAAAACCCCTTTCTTTCACATTTGGGTTAATAAAACTTGAAAATTTCTTTTTTTTAACTTTTTTTTTTTTTACTTTTCTTTTTTTTTTTAGGCTAGTCAAGTGAAGCAGTGGGAGCGGAGAAGGAACAAAGGAATCTGTAACTGGTTTTGATCAATTAGTTGTAAACACCACTGCACTCGGGCCAGCCAAAAAGTTCTTTTCATAATCTTTATGCTATTGATGCTTTATAAGACCCTGGTGAATAAAAAAAATTGAAGAAATACAGAGGTTGCAAACTTTTAAAGTTAGTTTCATCTATATATGTTAAAGGCCTTTTGGAATAGTATTTATCTTGTTTTGAAAAAATAAAAGTATTTTAAAGAAATCTATGTTTAATTTCTTATTTTTGTGTTAAGCAATGAGGTGGGTTTTTTTGGCTTTCTAAAAAGGTAAAGTCTGAGTCATTCACTCACAGAAGAGCCTGAGAAGGTTAATTAGAGACAGCTGGAGGCAGGTAATGACCTCGTACCCTAAAAGGCAGAAGGGCAGCACCCTCTGGGTCACCCCTCAGAATGAGGCAGAGGACTGGTCCTCAGGTTCAGCTTGGGCACTGGAGATTCTTTCACCTGCAGCCACTGTATGGGGATCCAAACCATCCAAACGAGCCCCATCCAGACAGATGTGTCCACAATGGTCAGAGTGAGTAAGTGGCCTGAACGGGTATTAAAAGAAAAGTGCAGAAAGAGCCAAGGGTGTTAGACTGCCAGGGAAGATATGAACAAGGAATGTCCAAATAGGGCAGACAGAAAAAGAATTTCTGGGTCAATTTCAGAGGCTTTAGTAATTGCCTAAAGCTGAGCTTTACATTCTACTAATACAATATTGCTTGGGCAGGCTGGATACTTAGAAATGTTTTAGAATGGAACACATTGGAGGGAATAAGAAAGTCTAAAAAAGGGTTGAAGTCAGTGTTACAAAACATAGGATAGAACTGAACGAAGACATGTGTCTGACAAACCAAAAAAAAAAAAATTAGACCCAACTATTTGAGAGAACTGATTGAGTCAGTAACCTCTAATAAGTTTTAAAAATTGGTGTTTATATAGTTTAAAACTCTTGAACTCAGCTTAACAGCTGTTATACAGCATCAAAGCAGTGGAGATATTGGATTTCTGCATTTAAAGATAACTAATATAATATTTTGTCCTTAAAAATATTTTAACTTTTCTTTGTCATCACCCCCAGTATTATGTGACTTTCTTAAGTTTTTAAAAATGAGCTAATTTCTATTTTGTAATAGTACTTATCTATGTAAGATACTCTGCAGGAAGAGGTGTATTTTTTGTTGTCTTAGTTTACATTCCCAAAGTTTTCACGCCCAAATGGGAGTGCCTGCTACACTATTCAAAAGATACATATCATTTGGTAAGTGCATAAAGACAGAAGGCAAACAGTATCTTTAAGACATGCCAAAACCTCCCTGGTATGTGTCAGTGCAGTCACTGACAGCTTTAACACTTTATTTTGCAAATTGGAACTTGTGTATTTCTATAATAAACAATGTAATTCTGTTTATTTCTCAACCACGTAAAGGGAGGTAAAATGGTCTCCTCCCCAAACTCCAAACAAAAATCCAATCTGCAGAAACAGATCTACAGGATTGTCTTTTGTTCTGAAGAAAAAAAAAGGATATATATGCCATCACAGAGCTGTATCAACCTGGTTGTGCTGGTGTGGCATTTACAAAAAAAAAAAAAACCTCAAATATAGCCACTTAGTGAGGAAGTAGGACCAACTCTACAAATATTAAGGGTCTACTATAGGGACCATTGCAGTTATGATATCCAGTGAAAACTCTAGAAGAAAATTGGATAGGTTTCACACTTCTAAACATTTGGAATCCTTTGAGTTATTTCATCAAATCCACTTAGCATTAGATCCTTAGGGTATTTAAAGAAATTACCCAAAGGAACCAGAACAACAAAAGCAGGCTATCTAAGGTGTTGACTTAGTGGCAGTATCAATTCAACAAAACTCTTAAAAAATGAATTATTCATTCAAAACATCAAAGACATTTTCTTTTCTGTTCTGTGAATGTCCAGAATGCCCAGAAAAGGTGAAACTACAGCTGGAATATAAAAAGTTTCAGTTTTACAAATTTTTTCAAAGGGTACATGTTTTAAAGTATGTACTTTTTAGACTCAGGTAGCCAAAAGATACTTATATTTGGAGGTCAAATTAATTTGTTATAGGGAAAAAAAAAGAGATGAATCTTCCAGGAGACCTAATTGTTTTCTTCTTAGCAAGGCCAATTCTTCAAGAAAGCTAGAAACACAAAGAAAACCACAACAATGTGTCAAGGGAATCTTTCAGGTACTCCAAGCGGAATGAATAGGTCTCCCAGAGGTTACTTTTTGTTGGAATGTATATTCCATTAGGAATGATACCTCAGCAGAGTAATGTGCTTAGCACCATTCAGGTGGGAATCTCATCAGCCATAAACATTTCAGAAATACACATCTAAGCCAGCCTTGGCCAGGAGCCAAGACAATACAGTAATCCACTTGGACAGCTGAGAGGGTGAAGTTGGGTCAGAGATAAGTAGCGTTGCCTGAATGTTCATAGCTCACCTACTGCCTGACAAGCCCAGGCATTGGGGTTGTGCACCCGGCACAGGTGTTCTGGTTGAGCTTAAGGACTCTATGATCCAACCTCCGTTAACGTAACTACACTTACCCCTGATATATAATATTTGCCAAAGAGAATAAATTTACTAAATTCATGCAGGGAGGCTGAAATAAAATCCTCAGTGTTTTTTCAAAAAGTTGTAATTTTAAATTTCTCTTGGGTTTTCATTTCATTTATTTGAAAAATATTTCTAGAGTGCCTCCTGTATGTCAGGGTTTTCTTCGTGGTTAAACCAAACAGAGGAAAGAGAGTTGCCAACACTGGCCCTGCTGTTTCCTTCCCAGTGAACAAATTCCCAGAGGAGCTGGCAGTGTAGAGTTGATGTTTTCTGTGGCAGCTGCCAGCCGAGAGGGAGCAAAAGTGTCATAGCTTACTGGTGACAGATGGAAGTAACCTCTGGGGTTCCGGAAAAAATGCAGGTTTATGGACCAACAACATAAAAAAGCCAAATTTCCGTAGCTAGTTACACAACGTTTAAGGTATGATGTAGAATAAAAGTATAATTTAGGTAAAACACTGTCATGTTGCCAAAATATTAATAGATCAGAAAATTAAAATATTATGGTTGTGAAATAGGTTACTACCCTTTATTTAGTCCCTATCTCTAGTGTAGTAGCCAGCATGCTTTCTGTTGCAAGTGACAGAAACCCAACTTAAAACAGTCTGAGCACAAAAGAATTTACTGACTTGTGTAACTGGTAAACTCAGGGTGGGGCTGGTTTCAGGATGACAGATCCAGGGTCTCAGATGTGCTCCTCGGTCTTTCTCTCAGCTGAGTTTGTTTCATTGTTCTGGACCTATTCTCTTCTCTGTATGTGGGCTTTTTCCACATGATGGGGAAATTATCAGAAATATTCCTCAGTTAACATCTGTTCCATCTCTGTAATACAAAAAGCGAAGCCCTTTCTCTACCTCTAGATGTAAATCCTGGGTGGAACTCTAATTACCCTAACTTGAGTTGCATGCCCTTGCCTGGAACAATCGCTAATGCCAGGGAAATAGGATATTACGGCTGTCTAGAATATCATGTGCCCACTACAGAACAGAGTCCTGGTTTAGAAGCCCCACCAAAGTCACATGATTGTGTCGCTGTGGGAGAGAAGCAATTCCCCAAAGGAAGAAGAGCTTTGCAAACAAAGGCAAAAGACATTTCTGAAGATTCCAACCCCTAAACTTTAAATCTGCCCTTACCTCTTGGTTTAGTCTTGCTCCACTGAATTTTTGAGTAATATGGTTATATTTCTAGGTCAGTGGTTCTTAAAACTTTAACACACATCAGAATCATCCGAGTTGTTAAAACACAGCTTGCTGGGACCCACCACAGAGTTTCTGATTCAGTAGGTCTGTTTCCAGGTGTTACAGCTGCTGCTAGTCTGAGCACTACACTTTGAGAACTACTGTTCTAGGATCTTATTTTTAAAATTGTCAAAGAACTTCTTATTCAGAAGAATACCAGTCTGGATATATTTCATAGGTAAATGCTTTCAAATCTTCCAGGAACATTTAACTCCTGCAGATTTGTGGCCTTGGGCCAGTTAATTAACCACTCTGCCTGTCTTTTCTTACGTACAATGGGAATAATGGTATTTACCTCATATGGTTGCTGTAGAGATTAAATAAACTAATATATGTAACATACTTAGAAGAGTTCCTGGTATATAGCATATGATTTATTATACAAATATTTACAAATATTACAGAGAATAGAGAGGGAAGGAAATCATCCAAATTATTTATAATGGAATTAAAATGTCAATACTAAATCCTGAAAAGGATTATACACACCAATCTCACTTATAAATTATCCATGAAAAATCCTAAATATTAGCAAATAGAATCCAGCTGTACATTAAAAGAATAGAGTAACACAACCAAATGAGTTTTATTCCAAGAAAAGGAGGATGTTTCAACATTAAGAAATCTATAAATGTAGTTAGTATAATAATAGATCTGAAGCAAAAATTGATATAATTTCAAACGCTGAAAATGTAATTAACATTGACTTCTGGTGAAATTTTTTAGGAAAATAAGAATTGATGGGTAGCAGACATTTGTTGTTCCAATTTTGGCTACTCAGCATCAGCATCCTATTCTGGGGTAGGAATTCTGTGTGAATCCTGGCGCAATATGGGCTCCCGCTGGAAAGCTAGGCACTTGCTTTTCCTGACCCTGGTGACACAGCACAGGCTCCAACCCAAACTAGATCAACCAGAGCCCCTTGCCTGGGACTCTGAGTCAGGAGCAGGTAATGCAGTGAAGGAAGGTGAGTTAGAATCCAGTTGGTGGTGGCAGCGGTGCCAGTGTTCAGAGTCTGCAGGGGCACCAGAGGGATCTCAACCTGACTCCTCCTGGGGCATAATTTTGGCTGCAGTGTGGCTTTTTTTTTTTTTTTAAGAAAAGATAAAGTTTTACTTTATTATTAAAAGATCAGCATGACTATATCTTGTAAAGGTGGGAAAAAAGCATTCTAGGCAGAGGAAAGAGAATGCATTAGGTCTGTTGTGATGACTCAAGGCACAAAGCTAGAATCAGGGGGTAGATGCTACAAGAAGTCAAAGGGAACTGGCAACACCATTACTGGCATTCAGACAGAAGCCAGGTGTGTCACCCCCGGGTGAGAACGTTACAGCAAAGACTCAAATACCTGATGGCTACTTGGACCAGCCGAATTCATGATATCTGCAGACCTGAGATCTCTTACTGGAAGCTTCCCAGTCAAGGGAACACGTAAAACTCCCAAACTTCAAGGGAACACCTTGAAGGCTAAGTCTTCTTCCTATAGGCTGAGTTTGGATCATCAGCCTTCCCAGGGACTGCACGAGCCATCAAATGGCCTTCCAAAATTTTCTTCCCGTAAGTCACCCAGATTCTGTTTCTGGTGTTTGAAACCTAGAATTTTGACTAGCATGAGATGAATCTCTTCTTGACCTTATTTTAAAAGTATGTATCTTAAACCAAGGACCCCCATTATATTTAATGATGAAATGCCAGAAACATTCCCATTAACGCCAGCGTTAAGACAAGAGTGATCTCTACAATCATCTACCATAACCGTGTATAGATTTTTTTTTTTTTAGGGAGCAGGTGGCGAGGAACAACTTTTATTTCACCAAAAATCTTGTGAACACTATCATGGGCAAGGTAAATAGGGTGGTTGGTAAAATGCCTGAGTCAAGCCAAGGGGACCTTACTACAAGCCAGGCCGAGGGAGCAGCGGCAGGGGAACTTGACAGTATGTCTGAAAGGGCTTAACAAATGTTCAGTGCCCTTGTCTCAGCGGTTTACTTCTGGGGATTTCGAATGAGAAAATAATCAGGGCTGAGAATAAAGACTTGTGTGTAAAGGGAAGAAAATTTGCACCTGGCCTCAATAGACAAGCAGAAACTACTTTCTTTTTCTCCTCTTTCTCCCTCGTCCTTCCCCTTTCCTCTCTTCCCCTCCTTCCCCCTCCTCTTCTTCCTCCTCCTCCTCCTTCTTCCCCCCCCCTTTTCATTTTATCACACCTTAATATGCTTTTTAGGTGTAAGAGAGAAGGTCTGGGACTAGTCTGAATGCAATAGGTTCAAAAAAAGTAAGGTAAGTGATTCTGAATGACAAATGGTAATTTTCAAGTCAGGCTTTGGAGCACCAAGTGGTGGAGGCCCTTGAACTCAGAATCAAGAGAAGATGTGGGGAAACCTCTCAGGATGGGGAGATGGACCCCAGTATCATGGAAGCAACTGGGAACTTTGGGCAAGAGAAAAAAAGTACAAAGTTCCCTGTGGCTGAAATAGGTTTTTGAACTTGGGGGCCAGCAACATCTGACCAGCTCTAATTTGTTTCTTTTTCTGCAAGTGATTAAATTCTAGTTTCTATAACCCATAAAAGCCTGAAGATGGTGGTCTAGAGCTTGTGCTCATGCTGGAGGTGACAGGGTGAGGGGAATAAACAGACACACACAGAAACCATCTGGAGAGGACCTGGAAACATGAGCAGGTGGAACTGGTACTGAGGTGACAGAAAGCCTCTAGGGGAACCAAATCTGGGAAAGTGCTAGCCTTCCTGCAGTAATGTGGGGTGTGTATAGTGAAGAAGAGGGGGCAAGGGAATTTAGGGACATTCCTATTACCTATGTGCAAGGGTATTTAAGGTATTATTTATACCCATATGTATCTACCTTCAGAATGACCTGAAACTCCACTACCAATGCAGAATTCTCAAACTCACTGTCTGCCCCAGCCTGAGCAGGCAGGAAGAGCTGGTCTTACACCAGCTCTGGGCCCCTTGTCCACTTTCTTCTCCTGCTCCTAGCTCTCTCCTGGCCATGAGGGGACTTGTGTGCACCCACGGGAACACTGTGTCCAAACTCTACTCACATTCTTGCCCACCCCTCAGGCCTAGGAGCAAGCACGCCACTGGTGTGGCCCATTCTTGGAGAATGTACCAGGCAAGGGGCCCACGGAGGTCCAGAAAGTGAGCTCCTCAAGGCAATTTGGGCAGGGAATTTCAAGGTACCCGGAGTACACTCGACAGAGGAATTGAACTACAAGGCCTTGGAAATGCTTTGCCCTTTGGGACAGGGTGTGTCCTATGGGGAGAGGTCTGGTTCAAGTACTGGATCAAATCCAAAAGAGCTTTATGAAGATGACCTTAGTCTTGTTTTCCCTATGATTTCAGAAGCCTTATTAAGGTACAAGGATATTTGAGGACATGTATACTAAAGATGAGTATGAGGAAAAAATACAGTCCTACAGATGTTAATAAAGAAAAAGAAGATAGCGAGGTAGTGTCTAAGACCACCCTCTAAATTACTAATATGGGTTTTAGTATTAAACCTTCTGTTCAAATATTTCCAGGTTGCAGGGGGAATCTTCAATTCCCCACACCATGGATCTTCTTAGGCAGCATCTTGTTAACAGCCAGAATTTATTGAATGCTCCCTATTTTCTAAACCTTGTTCTTACATGGGTCATTTCATTTAATTTCACAACTGCCCAATGAGGGAGGTGCTATTATAACCCCTAATACAAGGATGAGGAAGCAAAGTCTTCGAGAAGTCATGTGGCTAAGATGTGAGCCCAGACAGAACTGCGCCAGAAACCCACTCCTAAACTATAAGTGGCAATTTCCCAGTTGGGTAGAAAATCTGGAAAAAAAACTTAAGAACTAGTCATTTGGGTAAAAGTGGCTCCCATTTTCATAACTTAGTTTGGTAACATGATGTGTCCTTTTTGCCGGCAACCTTCATGCAGATGCATCAAGTCTTTCCACATTTCTTGATTGTATCTCTCTTCTGGCAGCCCAGTGTAGTGCAAAGAGAATGAACCTTAGGGACATATAGACCAGGACTTAGCTTGGACCTGGGGGGAATGGCTGTATGATTGAGTCTGTTAAAGCAAATAAGAAGGAGACCATTTGCCTGAGGGCATCTCTGTAACTGGGGCTCTTATGTAAGCAAACCAAAACTTAACTTGGAAACATTTCTTGTCACTGACAAAGAAAAAAACAAAACAAAAGAAAAATGAGCCTCAGGCAATCACAAACAGCTAACCAGCAAGTTGATTATAAAACTTGGGACCCTCCATGGGACCCCATCCATATAAGGCAAATGCCCATCGCGCTGTGCCCAAATAAGGCAAACATCTAGCTCTAGCCAATCAGGTAATTTCTTCACTTCGCTTCCGTGTTTGCTGCTCACACCACTAGAGCATAATTCTTCTGCACTCCTTTTGGTTTTGAGTGCTGCTCAATTTATGAATAAATTCTGCTACATTTAAGTTGTCTAAAGTTTTTTTTTAAACAAGTCTAAAAAGCTCTCCCACTGGAAGTCCAGGCCCTGTGACTGGCCAGACCAGAGTGGGCATTGTTCTTCCTCGCTCTGTGAAACACCTGCAGAACTGCTGGGAGTGTGAGAGGTTCTGTATTAGGGAGACACACAGTTCAGCCATGTTGCTTTGGATATGACAAGCAATGGCATGTGATGACAACAGATGAGAACAGAGAATCCTTGACTAGCCAAGTTGCAGCTTGGATACCAGGCTTCCTCCCTCTGGCTGCGGCAACAGCAGCATGGTGCTTCCTTCTACTCTACAACAACCATCTTTGGATTTGGATGTCCTCAAGGTGGGGAGTAAGTGGCATGGAGGGTGAGCATCTGAGTTTTGGCTCTAGCAGTGAAACATAAACAAGCAGGACTCCCCTAGAAATGAAGAGCTTTACAGAATGTCTAACGTATTAGAGGAGGGGGCCCAGGGGATAGACACTGAACTTGCTGATAATCTGAGGATATTCAAGTGGGAGTCATTGCTTACACCCCAAATTATCATATGAGATAGCTAAACTACATTTTGAGGAGAATAGAACATTTATACTGTTGCTCTGAAATCCTAGAATCTTCACATTGGACATTGGGGATGACTTTAAAGATCATTTCATTAAAGACACACCCAATGTTTAAATTTCTTTGCCGAGAGTCATCTAGCCTGTTTCAACAGATCTGGAGACTGGGATTCACTATTTTCCAAAGCACCTCACTTTATGTTTGGGAAACATTAATAAAATGGTATTTTTAAAATTAAGCCTAAATTTGTCTCCCTGTAATGTCCACCCTTTGGTCTGGGTTCTACATCCTGAGGCCATGTAAACTAAGTCTAATCCATCTTCCACAAAATACTCCTCAAAAATTTAAAAGCAGCCAGCAGATGTCTCTTTTCAAAGCTGTTTGGGTTAGTTTGTCAACTGTTCCTTGCACGACACATGTCAAGACCCTTCACTCTCCTGATTTCTCTCCATGAGCCCTTGACGGTTGTCTCTTTTCCTTATAGTTCACTACATCCAGAATTGATTGTCATGCATCGGAGTAGGGCGAGAGCAACTATAAGGTACACTTTTCTATTAACACAGACCAAGATATCATACTGGTTTTTTTTTTTTTTTTGGTGGAAACTTCAAAATGGGTGTATACTGGTAGAACTCCTGGCTGTATTCCCTAAATCACTTTCACATGAGGTATTGCTAAATCTGGCTTTTCCTTTGCTCAAGGCAACTGGTGTGCTGTAGTGAGACTCAAGTGTCCTTAGGGGGATGTTCTAGCAACAGAAGGAATAGTCCATTCAATATTATTAAATCTGTGTTTCAATTCAAGACAATGTAATGTTTTCAGTTACACACTGTGTCTTTTCATAAAGGAATGTTTAACTATCTTTTGAAATGCCAAAGAGGGTGCCAGATTCTCTAATGTTTTAGAAAATATGCTTTGCTATGCAAATGTGGGAGCAGCATAAGGATTATAGGTATTTTTTGTTTTTCACATAAAATGTAGATTCAATTTTGCAGTATCTTTACATTTCAGTTCTGAAGACTTAAAGGATTCTTAGGAAAATATAGTAGAGTATTTGTACTGAGTTTAAAGACGAATTTTTGAAGACTGTCAGGGAAATTACTTTTATCATCACAAAGAATAAGCCTTAAAGTATAAAATTATAATTCACTTTTTAGTCATTAAGAGTTTGAAAAAAGATTAAAATTAAAGTGTTAGTGATGTTTAGAAAACTTCATAGGATTTTTCAAAGCACTAAATTGTTGCCCTGTTATCCAAGTTTGGCTTAGATAAGTACTTACAACCTCAGAAATCAATGTTACGCAAGAAAAGTGTCAGGTCTAAGATTAAAGCGCTTGGAGCTGCCAGTGCTTGGTTATCTAGCATGGGATGAGGAATTTGTCAAATTCTTACAAATATATGAGTTTCCAGGGTTTGTTGGGGTTTTTTAAAAAACATATTTGGGTCATTTTAAAATCTTACAATTAATTCAGCTGAAACTATTTTATTATCCCAAAACAAATTACTTCATACTTCATCATTCTTTGGAATTGAAACTATTTTAAATCACATTTGGCTTGAGCTGGTTGTAACCTTATCCAACAAGTAATAGTAAAAAGGAAGAGTAAAGAATATTTTCAGCCAACTTTGGTGTTTAGCTACCTGAAATATTTCATTTTTCTATTAATAAAAGTAAAGATATGAAAGAAGTTTTGAACAAATACTGAATAATAAAGATAAAACTATTGATATTAAAGTAGTCACACTATAAAAAGACACTGTTTCACTTAGCAGTGTGCACATGGAGAACCTACATCTAGGTATGGCCCTTCTTTTCCACCTTACCTGGAGGCCAGGGTCCTGGGTAGAATTTCTGGGGGTGAAGTTTGCAGAGATAGGCATTGTTTTATGGAAATGTGAGCTGAGAAGTAAATGTGGTTCCCCTTCATCCTTTCCTGCGCATAACTTCTGTCTTCTACTGATGGCCCAACCCAAGTTGTGACTGCAATAGAAGGTGCCCTCCCCCACACCCTACTCTCAGTGGGGATGGCACCCCAATTCTGTCTGTCCCAATCTTGCTCAGGTGAGAGCTGTCAAGCCAGGGTAGGGCCAGCTGAGCACATGGAACTGGTGGGTTGGGAAGTGGAAAAACCTTTGTTGGGAAAAGGGGTTGTCATTTCTGATAGACAAGCGACGTGTGGTATGCTGACTGCCCTGGGTGTGGGCTAGGGGAGGGAGAGTCACCAGAGGAGGATAATTAGCAAAGCAGCTCAGCAGAGCGGTGAACTGCCCTCCCACAGACAGAGACTGGACGACGTCTGGGAATTGACCTACACTGACACTAGGCTTCCTTGTTCCTACCAAACACTGATGCTCTTTCTCCGCTTACTTCTTCCTGTGTGGACTTTTCCCCTCTTTCTCTTCTTTCTTCCAGTGGAAACTTAATTAGGTCTGGGAGGTGGGAAGAACTGTAAATGTGTATCTGAATTTTTCTCTCTTCACCTAGACCAGTGGCTTTATAACTTCAACATGCCAATAAGGGAAGTCTTCCCCTGAAGCAGAGAATGAGTCATGTCTAACTCACTTTGAAGTTTTCTACAACTAAATGACCTTAGAGAGAATGGCAATGGATAACCTGTAATTAATAACAAACTAAAAATACTTATGTGGGTAGTTCCTCTGGGTTCTATACTTAAGTAAGATGGAGGAAACCCCATAAAAACAAAGATAACACACTTAATTGAAATATGTGCAATTCTTGGGGAAAACAATGTTGCCTAAGTGTTGTTAATGTTTATCACTGTCTATTTTCATTCCTGCTGTGGAATGAAATTGTTCTTTTCAAGGGTCACCAATGGGCCCGTGTTGCCAAATGTGATCATGACTTCTGTTTCTCTTGGCAGCGTTCAACCAGTCGATCATACATTCTTATTTTAAAAATTATATACACACACAGTGTAAAAGTAAAAAAATTCTATAAGGTGTGTTATAAAGAAAAATCCCAGCTGTTCTCCACTCTCCCAATCTGTCACCCCACCCATATCCCACTACCATTTTCCATTTCTCAGATTTTAAGTATTTGTGCTCATTCTTTTGATACTTAACCTTCGTGTCTCTAAATAACATGCTTATAATACCACTTTTTGAATTTCCCCTTATTTCCCCTTTTAGGTGTCATCTATTGATTTCACTACATAAGGGATTAACATGAGTTTTCTTTCTCTCTCTCACACACACACACACACACACACACACACTGCTTTTGGCACACAGGCATATTTCTCAAATAAAGTTAGTCCAAATAAAGTTACTTGTAAAAGTGCTTAGATAAATATTTAGTATTTCATTATTAGGACTATGTAAACATTATTTACTCCTGAGCCAGGTGATGTACGATGAATATCTCCCTTTCCTACATAACATTTCTCCCTGCTCCACCGTCACTCCCTTGCCCCAGAGTTAATAATTACTTTTTTTCCATTTGCTTAATTTTCTCTCAACAATAATTCCTACTAGTTCAACCCTAAATTTTCCCCCAGTTTTGAAATTCTCTTCTCAATAAGGTCAAATATATTAGGCGTTCAGTCGGTTCCTTCTCTGTGAAGAAACCTCTCCTGGCCCTTCCCAGTGAGCTCCAGTCAGGACAGGTGGCCCTTGGGCCTGCTGAGTAGGTCTGGCCCTGGGAATCCTCCTATGTCATCCTTCTGGAGGATCCTTTTGACTCTCTGTTTGTGTTGGATCCTTGGTCTCCCAGATCCTATATCTTCCTCATTCTTGGTTTACTCCCTTAATTTAGTAAAGCCACATCCTCCTGTAGCCTCCTGAGAAAGAGTACATGACTGGTTCATTCTTTTTACCACTGTATGTTACTCTACTGTGTGACTATATTACATTTTAATGAACTGTTGGATTGTCTCCAGTTTGGGACTATTACAAATAGTGCTGCCATGAAAATTCTAGCACATGTCTTTTGGTGACTTATCTAAGAATTTTTTGTTGGTCATATACTTAGGATAGGAGTGAAATTTCTTTCTTATCTTTTTTTTTTTTTTAAGAGATGAGGTCTTGCTCTATCACCCAGGCTGGAGTACAGTGACATGATCATAACTGAATGCAGCCTCGAACTCCTGGGCTCAAGTGATCCTCCTGCCTGGGCCTCCTGAGTAGCTGGGACTACAGGCTAGGGGTGAATTTCACCCCTATTAGGGGTGAAATTTCTGGTATAGGAGAAGTATATGTTCAGATTTAGTAGATATTGCCAAAAAGTTTTCCTAAATTGTTGGGCTAGGTTGTGCTCCCAACAGGAATATATGAGAATCCCAGTTCCTCTGCAGCTTTGTGAACACTTTGTATTTCTGTCATGTTTTCGTGTTTGAAAGTTATAGAACTTTATTTTTTTATTAGAAAAAAACACATATTACCTTTTCTTTTTGGTGTTTAACATTTTTATTGAGATATAATTTACAAACCATAAAGGTCATCCATTTAAAGTGCACAATTCAATTTAGTATATTCACAGAGTTGTACCACCATCACCGCAATGTAATTTTGGAATATTTTGTCACTCCAAAAGACCGTACCCATTAGCAGTCACTCTCCATTTCCCCCTCCCCACAGCCCCTGGTAACCACTATTCTACTTTCTTCCTCTGTGAATTTGGCTATTCTAGGTATCTCATGTAAGTGGAATCATATAATATTTGACCTTTTGTGTCTGGCTAATTTCACTTAGCATAATGTTTTCAAGGTTCATCCATGTTGCAGCATGTATCAGGACTTCATTCCTTTTCACTGCTGAATGATATTTTATTATATGGATATACCACATTTTGTTTATCCATTTATCAGTTGATAGACATTTGGATTATTTCCACTTTTTGGCTGCTATGAATAATGCTGCTATGAACATTCATGTATAAGTCTTTGTGTGTACATATGTCTTCCACACATGTTTTCCTTGGGTAGACATCTAGGGGTGGAATTGCTGGGTCATATAGGAAGTCTATGTTTAACATTTGAAGAACTGACAGATTGTTTTTTAAAGTGGTTGCATTATTGTACAGTCCCACCAGCAATGTCTGAGGGTTTCAATTTCTTCATATATTCAACACCTGTTATTACCTATCTTTTTGATTACAAGCTATTGTAGGATATATTAGCTAAAGTTGCCATAACAAAATACCGTAGACTGGGTGGCTTAAACAACAGAAATTTATTTCTCACAGTTCTGGAGTCTGGGACCTCCAAGATCAAGGTGCCAGATGATTTGACTCCTGGTGAGGGCTTTCTTCCTGGCAGCTGCCATCTTGCTGTGTGCTCACATGACCTTTCCTTTGTGGGCCAGGAGAGAGAAAATTCAGGTGTCTCTTCCTCTTTTATGAGGTCATAATCCTATTGGATCAGGGCCCTAAACTTATGACCTCATTTAACCTTAATTACTTTCATAAAGGTTCTAACTCCAAATATGGTCACCTTGGGAATTAGGGCTTCAACATAGGAATTTTGTGGGGACACAAATGTACAGTCTATAACATAGGGAGCACAGAGCAGTGTCCCATTATGGATTTGCATTTCTCTAATACTAATGATGTTGAGCATCTTTTCATCTTTTCATCTGTTAGCCATTCATATATCGTCTATGGAGAAATGTTTATTCAAGTCCTTTGTCCATTTTTACACTGGGGTTTTTGTCTTTTTATTATATGAATTGTAGGTCTTTTATATATTCTGGATACAATTCCCTTATCAGATATATGATTTTTAAAAATATATATTTTCTAAAGTAACCATTTTTAATTATAAAGGTCACAAAAATACAAACTTCTCCAAACAGTGGAATTACCAAAAAAGCAAAGAAAACAAATCACCTTGTGAAAGAATTAAATTATAAATATAGACAATACAAAAGAAAGTGACAGAACCAAGACCAAATATGTCCGTCATATCAAAAAATGAAAATGTAGCCAGGTGAGGTGGCCTACGCCTGTAATCCTGCACTTTGGGAGGCTGAGGCGGGAGGATTGCTTGAGCCCAGGTGTTCAAGACCAGCCTGGGCAACATAGCAAGACCCTGTCTCTACAAAAAAATTTTTAAAAATTAGCCGAGGGTAGTGATGATTGCCTATAGGCCCAGCTGCTTGGGAGGCTGCGGCAGGCAGATTGCTTGAGCTCAGGAGTTTGAGATTGCAGTGAGCTATGATGACACCACTGCACTCTAGCCCAGGCAATACAGAGAGACCCTGTCTCAAAAAAGAAAGAAAAAGAAAAGAAAAGAAAATGTGCTTATTTTACCTTTTAGAAATAAAAAGATTTTCTGATTGGATCACAAAGCAAAAACCCAAACTCTGGTGTATTTAAAAAAATACCTAAAACAAAGTGACTCACAGAGGTTGAAAATAAAAGGGCAGGCAAAAATAAACCAGATAAAAGCAAATAAATAGAAAGGAGGAGTTGCAATCTTAATATCAGGCAAAAGGAATTCAAGTAAGTGTGAAATGAGATTAAGTAGGGCTACTAACAGTATTAATTGGTGCCATTTACAATGATGTTATAACAGCTATGGAAATGTACATTTATTATGTATAGTAGCAATATTCAAAGAGCAGAAATGACAGGAGATTCAAGGAGAAGTAGAAACACTTATATTAGCAGACTTTAATTTGCATTTCTGGGTCCAAGGGAGATCAAGTAAACAAAAAAAGGTGGTGAGGATACAGACAACATAAATGACATAATAAGTTAGAGCTGATTGATATATTGCATTTTGTTGAATATAAGATGCCATCAATTGTAAAATATACCATTTTTTAATGTAGCACTGAGACAATAAATGCTGTCAATTAAACTGATGCAATGCCTTAATTATAGCCCTGCAATATGCATGAAGAGGTCTCACTACTCTCTGCTTGTTACAAAACTTCTTTTGTCTATTCTGAAGGATTTGGCAATTTCTCCTAAATTCAGTTGCTTTGTTTAGTGTACAATAGGTATCCTCTTGCACATATATCAGGAGCAAAATGTAACACAGCTTCATCTACTTATAGTTGTTATAGCTTCAACATATGAGTTTGGGGAGGAACACAATTTAGCCCATAACACAATTCATAATAAAATGTTATATAATTTTTCAGTATCACAGGGCATGGCTACATTAAAATAGTGCTTCTCAAACTTCAGTTGTGTGTATGAATCCTTGGGAATCTTGTCAAAAATGCAGATCCTGGCCGAGCACGGTGGTAATCCTAGCACTTTAGGAGGCCGAGGCAGGAGGATTGCTTGAGGCCAGGATTCAAGACCATCCTGAGCAAGAGAAAGACCCTGTCTCTATTAAAAATAGAAAAATTAGCGAGTGTGGTGGCACGCACCTGTAGTCCCAGCTATTCAGGAGGCTGAGGCAGGAGAATCCCTTGAGTCCAGGAGTTTGCGGTTGCGATGAGCTATGATAATGCCACTGCATTCTAGCCTCCGTGACAGAGGGAGATCTTGTCTCAAAAAAAAAAGGAGAGAGAGAAGAGGATCAGAAGATACTCTATACAAGAAATACAGAAAAATGAAATAGCAGGGGGACAAATGTGTTGTATTATATTTGTAGATGTCAAGAGAAAAAAAATTTAAATGAAGTAGGGATAATATGCCAAGACACCGTACCGGAGAAAATGAGGAGGTATGATATTCTCACAAATGAGCAAGTGAGTAGTGTTATTATAGCCCACCAGGGCTGTCAGATTTCCAAAAGTACATTGCAGAACACTTTCCATGCCATTACATAATTTCAGCATTACAAGTGACACAATGGGATGCCTACAATGTGTCATCAGTGATAAAATGTTTTTTAAAAGGGAGATAATGAGTCTCTACCAATAGCTCCTTTTCCAGTTAATTTATTACCAATTTTTTAGAATTGCAATCATGATGACATAGGGAGAAAGTTCAAAGTTAGTAAATTATTCAATTATTTAGAGACAAGTCTTCAATTCATTTATGTTTCCCCATAGCCATCTTCTCCTATTAATAAATTACAGGGTTTTGTGGGGTTTTTTTTTTTTTTTGGTAACTTGTGAAAAACAACAAAAAACTTTTCATTATTGAAAGCTACCAAATTACTATTGCTTTATATTTGAAGTGGGTTTATTCTGGTGGAACACTAGAAAGTTGTGCAAAATGAGGCTAATTCTTTGTTGTGTGAGACGTTTCCACACACTGCAGGGATCTAGTGTCCCTGGCTCCCACCCATTAAATGCTAGTGTTGTATTTTCCAATCACTCTGAGGGATAAAAAGATCTCTACAAATTTCCAAAACACACTTTAGGATAGGGTATGGCCCTGTTGGCCATCACCGTGTACACCATCAACTAGACTAGACTAAACGCTAGATCTCAAAGATTTAATGCAATTTCCAATTTTCTGACTTGAAAGCAGACATTTAATATATCAAAGCAGTAAATGCCTCACCACTGTCTTGTAATCCAAAAGTTTCATGCGGAAAGGTCACGCCCTGGAAAAATCTGACGTATTCACTTGGGGTTTATCACTAAAAACCTCAGGTACTTAGATAGCCAGTGAGCTCTGAAAGTTCTTCCCTTACTAACTGGAAATACAGGAACAACAGCTTCTCTTTTCTTGTAACTTGTTTTACCCAAGCATGGGCCTCCTTTGCTCTCTCTTCTAAGCACAACATACCTGAAAACTCCATTTAAATCCACCTTATCTGCGGGATTTTGTAGCATGTCATATGGAAGACGGGACCATATTTTGTATCATAATTTTCATGCTTAATTACCCTATCCTGAATGAGGTAACTTCAGGGCACCATCTGTTGAAGGAATAACTGGATGAACACTTCAGAGAAAATACATGAAAAGGGTAATTAATGTGGTAAACAAAATAACACTAAGACATACAAGAACATATCTGGTTAATTTGAAAGGTCTCTTTGACACGTCTTTTACTATAGCATCTGTATAAAATTATGTGATATGCATGTATTGGGCCCTGTAATTCACAAAACTACAGTCTTGCCAACAAATTGGTAGACACTGGCTTATTTGTCCATGGCAATAAATGTAACCTTGAGATCAAAATCTAGATGGGATTAGTGGCATCAATAAATTAACTCTTCATAGCCTTAGTAAATTATGAAAAAAATACTCAGACACTAAGTCCCTATGTTCACAAGGTGCTCTTTTAATATAAGCTAAAGCCATGTATTTTTGCAGTGCCTGTCATGATCATACTTCAGTTCATTCCAAACATTAAAGCAAATGGATCACATTTTAATTGTTTGCTACATCTGATTTTAAGACATCTACTGTGCTCTGTGATAGATACAATAAAATCTGAAAGACTGGACCACAAAATATTAACAGTGGTTGTCTCTGGAAGCTGGGATTATAGATAATCTTTATTTTATTCTTTTTGTTTTTCTGTGTTTTTTTTTTCCTAAATTTTTTTTCAGTGAGTCTTACTTTTATAATCAGAAAAAAGTTAAAGTTATTTTTAAAAAAGTAATGCATTACTAGCAGAAAGTTGACCAAAACTTATTGTTTAAACATGTTTTACTGAATGGAAATAAATACCAACTTGTAATAAGAAGTTCAGAAAACAATGCATTAGAGAAATTAAAACCACAATATCTTCTAATAAAAATCATAATGGAGTCTATAAATGAAACTTTGCTATTAAGAATTAAGTTTAAAACTAATTTCCTTTTCTTTCAAAAGACTTTGTATCATGACAGCACTTTAAATCTCTGTTTAAAAACCTAATTTAACATCAGTTAGAATATCTTTAAGGGAAGGGTACAGTTTTCTCTTTAGAGCCATTGCTGAAGAATTGGTTTCGAGGTAGTTGTAAAAGCTGTAGGTGTAGTGATTGCCAATAGCCAGATATCACTGGGTCTCTATGGGTCTCAGGGTCTAGTGGGTCCACTCTCTGATTTTCTTCTTTCTTCTTTTTTAAGAGACAGGATCTTGCTTTGTCACCTAGGCTGGAGTGCAGTGTTGCAATCATAGTTCACTGCAGCCTCAAACTCCTAGGCTCAAATGATCCTCCTGCCTCAGCCTTCTGAGTAGCTATGACTATAGGTAGGTACCACCATGTCCTCCTAATTTTTTTTTTTTTTTAATTTCTATAGTTGAAGGGGAGAGTGTGTGTCTCACTATGCTGCCCATGCTAGTCTTGAACTTCTGGCTTCAAGTGATCCTCCCACCTCGGCCTGCCAAAGTGCTGGGATTACAGGCAGGAGCCACTATGCCTGGCCACTCTCTGATTTTCACATGTGGACAAACTTTCCTAAACACGCACACACATTACATAGCAGAATTCTTAAAGTGTAATCCTGGGATGCCTTAGGGTCCCTGAGAAGTTTTGGAATGGGTCTATGAGGTCAAAATTATTTATATAGTAATATTAAGACATTATTTGCCTTTTTTGCTCTCATTCTTACACTAGTGTACCATGGAGTTTTCTGGCGGCTACATGATAGGTGATATCACAACAGAGTGAACGCAGAAGCAGATGTGAGACTCCAGCTGACTTCAATTAAACTAAGCATTAGAGCTGTGCAAATTCAGCCACTCTTATTGTTTTTTCTTTCAAAAAATATAGTTAACTTTCTTTTTTTAAATTTCTTTTATAGTTAGCTTTCTTTAAAATATTATATGAAGACAAATGTGGCAGCTCATACTTGTAATCCCAGCACCTGCAGAGGCCAAGGTGGGAGGATGGCTTGAGGCCAGGAGTTTGAGGCTGCACTGAGCAATGATTATGCCACTACACTCCAGCCTGGGCAACATATCGAGACCCCATTTCTAAAAAATTTTTTTAAAATTAGCCTGGCATGGTGGCATGCACCTGTAGTCCCAGTTACCTAGAGGCTGGGATGGGAGGATCACTTGAGCCCAGGAGTTCAAGGCTGCAGTGAGCTATGATCATGCCACTGCATTCCAGCCTGGGTGACAAAGTGAGACCTTGTCTCTAAAAAAATAAAAAATTTAAAAACATTAAAAAAAACTTTATATGAACATATAATGAGTTTATTATTATCTTCAAATAAATTTAATACATTTTTCATTTTGGTTTTAATTTGTAGTATAGTAGATATCAATAGATACAACTCACATAAACAAAAACTTTTCTTGAGGTCCTCAATAATTTTTAAGAATGTAAACAGTTCCAAAAAATTCAAGAAGCACTATCTAAACTCAGAAAGCACAGAGGGCTTAATATGTGAACATAATTATTGTTAGAAATAATTTAGGAATGAGCTTCAAACAGTGTTTTGTTTTGTTTTCTTCATTGAAGAAACAGATCAGTGTAGAATGGGCACACATTCCTGTACCTTCAACCCACCCCAGGTGCTCAAATTAATGAAGAAATTAATTTAGTGGGGAAAGTTTACATGCCAGTACATAGGACTCTGACACAGAAAATAAAAAGTATATGATGTGTCTTCACTCTGACAACTGCTGAGAAGCACTGAACTTTCTTTTGTCATGTTTTACATGGCTACAATTACTAGCTTAGACTGTCATCAATGAAACGCTCATATGCAGGAAATTGCAATGATAGAAATATCAAATTATGAATGAACACAGCCACTAGCATGTAAACAGATTGAGGACTGATGTTTCCACCAGTTGTATCAATAGGGAGGAGAATCATCGTTTGAACATTCATTGGTTTTCTTTTTTTTAATGATAGAATTCAGGGAGATGAGACAGTGAACATGTATACTTAGATACACGAATTTTTAACATTTTCATTATGGGAATTTTGAAATATGTACAAAAGTAGAGAGTGTAGCACATTAAACACCATGTGTTCATTACCACCTTCAACAATTATTAACATTTTACTAATATTGTGTCATCTATCCCACCCACTACTCCTCTCTTTAGCTGAAGTTTTAAAAACAAATTTCAGACATTATATTATTCCACTCATAAGTACTTTAACATGAATTGCTAATAAATACTTTAAAAATTATATGTAATAAAATGGACAGTAATTTCCTTTTATGATCTAATACCCAGCCCATGTCCAAATTTCCCTGATTGTCTCAAAAATATTCATTTGTGGTGGGTTCTTTTGTTTTTCTGCCTCAGGATCAAATAAGTTCCACCCATTTCCTTTGTCTCTTAAATGTCTTTTAATCTCGTTTGTCTGTTGAAGAATCTAGGTAATATGTGAATTATTAAACTTTCTAATTAAGAAAATAAAGAAGCACAAGAGAAAGATAAGGATACTAAACTTATTTTAAAACATAATAGGTTCGAGTTAGATTTAGCTAAGAATCTCTAGCTAAAATTAGACTGGGAGATAAAATATGGCTTTTAAAATAGAGTAAATTACTTTCTCGAGGCACAGTTACTTTGGTTACTTCTCTTTCCTCTTCTGTCACCTGAGGAAGAATGGGGGCGTTAAAGGAATGTAAGGACCCTCTTGGCTGAGACAGGAGGGCTAGGAGGTCACGCTAATGTCTGAGTAGTCTATTTTAAAAAGAGTGCTACCAACCCCCAAAGACAGTTTCAAAGGAGGGCTTTAAGCACCAGCCTCCTATAATTTCAGAGTAGAGTACTGGCTCCTTGCACACCATACCCAAGCTCTTCTATTGACTTATTTTTCAACTAATTTGAAGGTGCTCTGTCCAGATCTTTTTCAGGACTCAGGAACCCATGCCCCTGCTGTGAAGACTGCCAATGGGAATTACCCTCAGCTTCCGGGAGCTACCTTTCCCAAGGCCTTCCCAGAGGGCAGCGCCAGGCCAATGCCCGGCTGCAGGGGCGAAGGTCCAAAGTCCTGTTGTCCTTGCCTCAATCTGGGACAATGCTGAAGGACCATCCCAACTCCAGAGCTCACCCGGAACTATAGTGAACTATAGAGAACTATAGAACGGGTCAAGGCCTCATGTAGCTGCATCAGGGGTCAGCTTTTCCCTCTGCCCAACACCACCTTCCTTGTCCTTTAGGCATCACCTCCAGAGAGCACTCCCCAACAAACCTTCTACCCTCATTTTTGTCTCAGGGTCTGTTTCCCACGAACTTGAGCTAAAATAGTCCAAACAAATCTCCTCCCACTCTTATCCTGCAGCCACCCAATTTCTTCCCGGAGTCAGTCACACTTGTCAGTTTCCCGTCTGTACTTGTCGAGATATTCCATGCAGTTATAAACATACATGTATACATTCTGCCTCTCCTGCTTATTATTTCTTTACACAAATGATAGTTTACTATGCAAACCATTCTGTACTTTGCTTTTTTCTTTTAATCATACCTCTTGCAAAGCCGCCTTATTATTTTTAATGGATGTTTGTGATGGATGTACCACAATTTATTTGACCATTACTCTATTATTATGGTATATATAAGTTGTTTCCAATCTTTTGCTATTACACGCCATTCTGCAGTAGATAACCTTGTGTATGTGTCGCTTGAGAAATATGTGATCACATCTCTAGCATATGTAGCTAGAAGTAGAATCTCTTGGTCAAAGAGTATGTGCATTTAAAATAATGATAGATGTTGCCAAATTGCCCTCCATGGAAGGAATGGAAAATGCTGTTTCCCTATACCCAAGCCACTGCCCTGAGTTATTAGCCTTTTTGATCTTTATCAATCTCATAGGGAAGAAATTGTGTAATTATAGCTTTGACTTGCTATTTTGAGTGACATTGAGTGTCTTATGTTGAAAAGGCATCTATAGTTTTTTTGTGTGTGCATGTGTGTATATGCATGTGTGAACTGTTTGTTCAAATCCATTGTCCATTTTTCCATTGGGTTGTTGCTGTTGTTCTTTATCTATTTGTAGGAACTCTTTATACATTAGGAAACCTAGTATTATAATATAAACTACGAATTTTTTTTTTTAGTTTGTCATCTGTATTTAGACTTTGCTTGTGGTAGTTTTTGCCATGCTAACTTTTAAAACGTAGTTTAATGTATCAATCTTTTACAGTTACTAGGATTTGCATTATAAGAGTAACAAGAGAAAAGGGCTTTGAGATAAAATTCAAGGTGTGCTAGAAAGAACTATTCTAACTAAAACTTTGGATAAGATCAGAACTTTTTAAAAGTTATCACTGATAACCTAATAAAAATCTCCGTTTTCCCTCCACCCCACCCTTTAAAACTTGCTCTTCTCATAGTCTACCACATCTTGGTACATGACGACTTTATCTTTCTACTTGCTAAAGGATAACCTTGGAATTATCCTTGGCTCTTCTCTTTCTCCCACAACCTATATTCAATCTGTCAGCAGATTACATCAGCTCTACCTGTAAAATAACTCCAGAATCCACTTTCTTTTCTTAACCTCCCCCACTACCCTGGTCCAAGCCACCAGCATATGTTATCATAGAGGCTCCTAAATAGTTTTTCCTGCTTCTATCCTGGCCTTTCCACAGTTTACCCTCAAGCAGTCAGAGAGCTCCTTGTAAAATATAATTCCAATCATTTCACTCGTTTGCTCAAGAGCCTGCAAAGTCTCCCCATCTGGCTTAGGGCAAAAGCTGAGGTCCTCACAGGGGCTTATGATCCACTGTGACCTTCCAACTGCATCTCTTCCCACACACTGCCCGGCTTACTCTGCTCTCCTTGTTATTTATTACTTGAACACAGCAAGTTCTTCCTCCTGGGCCTTTGCATATCTTGTGCCTCTCTCTGAAATCTTCTTCCCTTAGTAGCCACAAGCTCATTCATTCACATCTTTCCAGATTTTGCTTAAATGTCACGTCCCAGTGCTATCCTCTGTAACCACCCTATTTACAATTTCCTCTCGCACTCCAGCCACGTCCAGTACTCCCTCTCCCCTTCCCACTCTACTCTTCTCCATAGGTCCCATCTCATAGGACATTCTATACATGTTGCTTATTTATTTGCTTGACGTCTTCCTATCTTAACCATTCCCCCAACTTAAGCTCTATGAGGACAGGAATTTATTCCTGCTGGGTTCACTTCTGTATCCCTAGCCCTCAGACAGTACCAGTCACATAACTATGATTGAATGGATCTAGAATTGTCCCTAAAGGATTTATTTATCTAATTCAATTCCACAAAAGTGTACTGAAAACTAGTTATGTGAATGGCTCTGTGCTTGAAACAGTGGAGGTTGTGGAGAAAAACAAAACCAGACTTTACTCATATGGAAAAAGTTTCCAAGAAGAAGAGATATTTAAGATTCTCCAGCTGGGCATGGTGACTCACACCTGTAATCCCAGCACTTTTGGAGGCTGAGGCAGGAGGATGACTTGAGGCCAGGAGTTCAAGACCAGCCTGGGCAACATAGTTAAACCCTATTTCTAAGAGTATAAATTAAAACAAAAAATAAGATTCTCCTAAAAGCTTGAATTAAATCTGAATTGAAAGAAAAGGAAGCCCTTTAGGGTAGAAGACATAATCTAAGCAAAGACACATACATAAGAAAGCGCAAGCTTTTCCAGGTAGTTATAGTAGAGTTGGGTGTGTGAAATCGGTACTAGGGCAAAAATGCTGGAAAATTGAAGCTTAAGATTAATTTTAAGAGATGCCAGGGTAAAGTTATATTTAATTACATAAGCAGGAGGGAACCACTGAGAAGAAATGAGCAGAAATAAATATGATGGGAAATGGGTTTAAAATGTGTAGTCTACTAGCACGTCAGGATGCACTGGGGCTGAAAAGGCCATTTGGAGTCTAATGCTGTGGGGTCGGTGAGAGATCCTAAAATAAGCAGTGATGGTTTTGGGGAGGAATGGTATGAAAACCCCGTGTACACTGACTAGACGTAAGCTGGCAAGTGAGCGGGCAGAGACGGCAAAAGAGGAGACACAGGTGGAGCTGAGATTTGAGTCTGGGGGATACAACAGTCACGTTCCTTAGGAGCACGTCCGAGATGGTCCCTCGTGGAACCAGGTCTCGGATCCTTCGAGGTCTTCCTTAGTGGTTTGATGTGTTTGTCTGTAAGGAGATTTTGAGATCATTCGACAGATCCTCAGCAGAGAAAGCAGCAATGCCTTAGTTCTCAGTTCGAAAGGCAATAGCTGTTTCCTTTATACTGTTGTGGTAACAGGAGTACAAGGATTAAACGTGGGGGAGCCAGGTTTGTGGTAAGTCGAATGAAGCAAAATACTTGATAAACAGGCTGAAGAGATCATCTGCCTTCTCTGTCCCTTTAAATGCTTCATGGAATATTAGTGGTTAAGCTGAACCTGACCCCTAGAATTTGACAAAAACTTGCATAGCTGTTCAGCAGGGCATAATCCAACAGCCTGAACGGACTCTAATAGCTCCCCCAACCTCTGAGGATTGTGCATCATCCTCACCTGTGGGAAAGTCAGCCCAATGACAACAGGCATATTATACAATAAGACATAGGCAGCCCAGAAAAAGGTCAGAAAAGACCCAGATGCTTTCCAATCCCTTCCTTATCTATACTTGGCCCAGGTTGCTTACACAAACATCAGGAGATTAGTTAAATGTCATGCCCAGTGTAAAAAAAGAAAATCTATGTGATTCAGAGACACAGAGAGTCAGAAGACTTTGTATTTACTGGGAAAACATTTACCTGTGGTAGCGTGTGGAAATTTTCCTTTAATAATTTTGTGCCTTCTAAATGGCTTCCTTTAGTTTTGTCAATTTTTAAAAAATGATTACTGAAATCAGTAAATAAAAATTTTATTGGAAAACAGCCTCACCTGTTTGTTTATAAAGGAATCAGTTTGTAGCTTAATGCTGGATTCATTCTCAGCCGGGGCTATGCGTCACTGGCATGGTCGTGGTCGGGTGTCCTGGATTGTTTCTTGGAGTTGCCAAACACAGCCATTTCCCACTGGACTCTCTTGGCCCCATTTTCCACTCCTCTGAAACCTAAAGCACCCCCAATCACTGCCTTTAATTGAATGGAGTATTTGAGCTGTTTGAGTCAACTTGCTTATATCTAGCACCAAAAGCAAAGGACCTAGTGTCTTTGACTCATCTCTAAATTCTAAAATTCAATAATAAAAGATACTCAGTGATTAAAGGTTTGTTGTAAGTTAAGTTTAGCGCAATATTTAATGCACTGAAGTTCCAAACTGCCATTCCTCCCTGTCTATAAAAAACTGTTGCTGGATATTTCTTGAAGAGATTTTATTTTAATAAAATACAGAGAGTCATTAAATGTAAGAGCTAGAAAGGCTCTTTGAAATCCTGTTGTCCTCTCTCACATCTCATTTCACAGTTGATGAAACCGAGATAAAGTCACATTTTACTAGACCGTATAACAGGCTGGTAGAAGAGCCAGAATTGGAAACTAGTTCCTCTGACCCAGTGGCCTTTGAACTCAACCATGATTACTATAGAATAATTAAGTGACACAATTTAGCAATAAAACCTTCAAGTAGAAAAATTCATAAAGTCAGTCATTTTTCAGAGAAAAAGTACCAGAGAATTTGTATCAGAAGAGACCCTTGGAAACATCCAGTTCAACCTCCTAGTACATCAGAAATCCCATTAGAGTTCACAGGTAGAGCGTATACTAGTTAGAGTAATACCAGTTGCTGCGACAAAACAACTCCCAAACCTTAGTGACTGAACACAATAAAATTTTCTCATTCATTTTACAGTATGGGTGTTCCTGACTGGTGGCAGCCTTCCATGTGGTGATTCAGGAAGCCTTTTAATTGGTGGCTTCCCTGCTCTAGGGTTTCCCTATCCTCTGCATGCAGGAGGAGGATGGGGAAAGAACACGCAGAGAAGGCTTCTTAATCTTCTTGGTCTTGAAGGATACACCTCACCTCCTCTCACAGTCCGTTGGTGAGAACTATTCACATGGCCCTGGCTAGTTGCAAGAGAGGCTGGGAAATGTGGTCCGTGAACTGGACACTGTCTTTGGACACTGTGGAGGGGGGAGCACAAATGTTTGGTGGCCCCTCCCAGAAGCAAGGGGGCTGGGCCTGCACCCCCGCATCTGTCACTCATATCCCCCCAGGATATCTGTGGGCTGGGGAGTGCATTAACACCCCAGTCATTTCTGGCTTACACAGCTCCCTTCAGCCCAATGCAAGCCTCTGGGGAGGAGCACAGGTGTAAACCATTAGCAGCCAACACTGGCACACCAGCCTGTAATGGAGGTTTAGAGGGCACCATTAGCATCTGCTACAGTCTACCCTTTGTACCACTCCAATTGTTTCTCATGTTAATGTCACTCCAGCTGGCTGCAGGTCGCCCAGGATTCTGGCTGGTGGGATTTCTGAGCTCTTATAAGAGGAGGGTTAATGGAACCCACTTGTAATAACAACCCTGACTGCCGCAGCTGGTCCCGAGGCTATGATAAACGCGGTCATGCCCAGGATGAATTGTCGCTCCTCCTGCATGCAGAGGATATGAACGGGGTCTGATATAATCATTTTGCCACCAGTGGCTGGTTGGTGTCCTCCAGGGGCTGTACTGCCTGGAGGGCTCAGCCTTGTTCTTTGCTCCTAGTGGCTGGACGTGCAGCAGTGGCTAGATCGGCTTTGGTGGGAGCGAACACGTGCTGCTGAACTCACACACAGACCCCACTGCTGCCGCTGCGGGGGCTCTGCGCTCAGCCAACAGCGCAAGGACTGGTGTGGCTGAGGGGAGAAGCTAGCCGGCACTCACTCGGCGACTCTCCCTCACCTCATCTGCAGTGGATGCTCTCTGGTAGACATCAGCTGGGGGGACATTTCATGCTCACTCCCATTGATCTAGTCATGCTTCTCTCCAGACCTTCTTCTTATGACTTTTTTCAACCTTGCTCTTTCCAAGCCCCTGACTGACTGGCCAGACCATTTGCCACTGCCCATAAACCATGTATACGCTTTTGCTGGGCCATTTCCTTCTCCACACAACGTAGATAACCAGGACCCCCACCTGAAGTTGCAGGCACTGGGGGAATTTGCCTCTGCCACTGTCTTCCAGCCCAAGTGGTCTATTTTTTACCTATCTCAACATACCAAGGCCGGGATTTTTCTTTCTCCATCAGCTGGTCTTAGGCAAGTTCATGAAGCTGTAGGTATGAGCTGAAGCAAACATGTTTGTGTAAGAGTAGTGGGTGATATGGTGGGTGATACGGCAGCCTGAACTACTTGTTTGTACTGCTTATTTGTGCTTTTTTGAAATGCTTGAGCTCGGTTTCAGATGCACTGTTTCCATCTTATGACAGAATGCTGCTGGTATACTCAATCTTACTCTATCTTTTTTTTTTTTTTTTTTTTTTTTTGACATAGAGTCTTGCTCTGTAACCCAGGCTAGAGTGCAGTGGTGTCATCATAGCTTACTGCAACCTCAAACTTCTGGGCTCAAGCGATCCTTTCTGCCTCAGCCTCCTGAGTAGCTGGGACTACAAGTATATGCCACCATGCCTGGCTAACTTTTTACATTTTTTGTACAGACAGGAGTCTTGCTGTTGCCCAGGGTTCTCTTGAACTCCTGGCCTCAAGTGATCTTCCCACCTCAGCCTCCCAAAGTGCTCGGAGTAAAGGTATGAGCCACCATGCCCAGTGACTGGTATATTCAGTCTTATGACTTAGTAGGTCGTGATAGCAGTACATGATAGGCAGCTCTAATTTCATGATCATTTGATGTTTCATAATCAGACAGTCTCTTCCAGGTCCCAATAGCATGTCAGAAGCTGGTTTTTAACCAGCCTAAGCAACATAGCAAGACCTCGTCTCTACAAAAAATAGAAAAATTAGCCCGGCAAAGTGGCATGTGCCTGTATTCTCAGCTACTTGGGAAGATGAGGCAGGAGGATCACTTGAGCCCAGGAGTTTATGATCATGCCACTGTCCTCATGCCTGGACAACAGAGTAAGATCCTGTCTCCAAAAAAAGAAGCTGTTTTTGGAATGGTGTATAGTTCTGCTGCATGTGGCCTGACCTGGTCCCAGAACCCTTCTAGTATGCCCTGAAACTCTTATATTTGAGCTTTCCAAATATTTCACACAGCATCTTTATCTATTACAGATCTATCTAGTATGCAAGAATCTCCTGGGTCATACGGCCCAAGCTGCCATGTTTCTTGTACTGCAAACCAGAACCATAGAGCCCTTTTTTGCTCTGGGTTTTACCTAAACTGGTAACCTTCCTCATTATCCATAAGTGGGTCAGAGCGGTGTTTCCCAAATGTAGTATATTTTGCCTCCAAAATGCAAAGTGGCCTACTATGCTCTGTGCTTTTTCTTAGTGGTAGGAGACACAAGGTGCAATAACTTGCCCTTTACCAGAGAGATGTCCTGGCTTGGCCCAGAACACAGGACCCCTAAAAACTTCACCAATGTGGCAGGCTCCTTCATCTTTTTAGAGTTTATCTTCCACCTTCCGAAGTGGAAGTCTTATCAGCAACCCAGAGCACTTTCCATTTCCTTCTTATCAAATTCACTTAACATCATAATATCAATATAGATGACAAATGTGAAATTCTGTGGAATATCCACATGATCTGGGTCCTTTTGGACTGCATTGTGACAGAGAATAGGAGAGTTAACTTAGTCCTGGGACAAAATCATGAATATATGCAATTATTCATTCCTTGTGAATGCAAACTGGTTCTGATTCACCCTTTTGGTAGGTATAAAAAAGAATATAGTCCAATAACTGCATACCACATACCAAAGTCTATGTTAATCTTTTCTAGTAAAGATACCACATCCAGTCCAACAGCTTTAATTGGGGATACTATTTGGTTGAGTTTCTGGTAGTCCATTTCATCTGCCACAATTCATTTGCTTTTTGCAGAGATCAAGCCATTGAATTAAATGGGGATATGTGGGACTCGTTGTCTCTGCATCCCTTAAGTCCTTGAGGATGGTACTAATGTCTACCACTCCACCTAGGAAACAATATTGTTTTCATGTTATTGCTGTTTATTTGTTTTCATTTTTTAACTTTTCATTTTGAAATAATTACAGACTCACAAGAAGTGGCAAAAATAGTACAAGCAGTCCTGTGTACCCAGGTCCCTTTGTTTTCCCCATACATTTCAAACGCCCGAGCCATTCCACAAGTTAATGCGACCTCTTCTAACTACATCTGGTCCCAGTAAACTACAGGTGAACATCTTAGCAATTGCGTCACCACTGAAAGTCAAGGACTGACAAACAGCGCCTTCATCACCAACGATGGGGTTCTGGCTGCCACCTAGTGGACGAGCGACCCAACACCCAAATCTAGACCTAGTCAGCTTCTGAGCACCACTTCTATCACCAGCTGTCTTAGATGATGTTCCCTGTGAGCAGAACCTGAGGTGGGAATTCTTGCTTCAGTGATCTTAAGGAGAAACCTGGGAGTCAAAAATGTAGAAGACAGCAGGGAAGAAGTTAGGCAAAGGTACGACTTCAGGAGTCTAGTCTCAGCCTGACCCCACGGCAGCCCTCAATCCTGAATGGCACAGAGGCCAGGAGGCTGCTATATCCCTTCCTCTGTTAGTCGTTGGCTGTGGCCTTCCCCTGGGTGGAGGACATGCCCTCTCAGCCATCCCCTCCAGGAACACTTCCAGGTGAGGAGGCTTCTGTCAGCCAACAATAATCCTCTGTAAAAAGACAAAGGCCTGAGCCATTAGCAGCCCAGACCCACAGCAGCTGGAGGATGAATACAGCCCCTGGGGAGGGAGCTATGGCAGGGCACCCGAAGCATCTACTCTACCTACCTGAGGAGACAGCATTCAATGTGAACACTGAATGATAAGAAGGGGGCAGCCACGTGAATAATCTCAGGATGAGCCTTCCAGGTAGTTCTGAGATGGGGACAGACTTGGAATGTTTGAAGCGCTGAACGAAGGCCCACGTGAGCGGAAGGTGGTGGAGGAGGGCAGCAGGGAGAGACTGGCTTTGAGTCTGAGGAGGCAGCACAAGGTAACTCGGACTGCTGCTTCCTGGGGTCACTTTATATCTTCCAGGTGTGTCCATAAAGTGATTTATTTTCTGAATAAATAAATAATTCATGTTGGGTATTGCCTCTTTTTAATAATTGGAGAAATGAGGGCCATAGTGGTAATTTGATTTGAACTAAGACACACAAGAGAAATTTGAGTTAGTGATGTGCCATTCCTGCTTTTATTAAAAATACACACTCACGCATCAGCTCATAGCTCATTCCAAATGTATCAGATCTTGAACAGTGCCGTTTTCATGAATTCTCAGAAGGTAGCAAAGCAAGTCCAATCTTGACCTTGGGTGCCTTATCTATTCCCTCCTAATTAGGCTGTACTTAAAGAAACCATCTCTGAAGAAGAAAACAGATTAGTCATACTAAATGGCTTCCTTCAAATACTTCACCATAAAAGAAAGCTCCCTGCCTCGTACTACTTCTGACATCACGCATTGATTTTTTTCCCCTCCCCATCTTGTCTTTCTAGAGAAGTGTTTCATTACTTTTCTTGGAGGTTAAAATGATTCTCTTGAATAGTACCTTACTGACTCCATTTATTAATATAAAGGTAACTCCCCAAGTGCAATTCAGCTCTTCCAGTATGGGTCAACCCTGTCTCCATGTGGCCACGCCTCCACTGTGTACTTCATTCACACCAGTGTAGAGTGTCACAGGCTAGCCCCTTAGTCTTCACTCACATAGCTTTGATCCTAATCTGGCACTTCTTACCTGGCTTTGTTTCCAAACAAGTGTCCCTGTCTCTTAATCTCCAACTCATCTTTTGAACTACTGCCAGATTAATTTTTATCAAACCCTGTTCTGACCATGAACATCACCCTCTAATCCATAATAATCTGTTTCAGTCACTTGTTTTGGGATTTAAAGTTCTTTACAAGATGGATCCCTTTTCCTGTCTAAGAGTATCTTCTTTTGTTCCCCAACAGAAACTTTCTGCTCTACCCAGGATGTTCTCACCTTCCCATAAACACAGTGGCTTTTTTCCCTTCCTCACTGCCTCTATTTCTGCTTTTCTCATGCATAGAAAGCCCACTCCAGTCCTCATTTCTGCAAATTTTGCCCATTGTTCAAATCCTGCTCCCTCCTGGAATCCACTCTGACCTTTTGGCTCATGAAGGCTTCTCTCTTCTCTGAAAGGTAGCACCAGTCAAGGGCTGGTTGCCTAGCAAACACTTAGAATAAAACGTACCTGCGATTGCTTGGAAAAACCATGGCACAACCATCATTTGTCTTCGGATACCAGAATGACAATGAACCTTCCTGTACTTGCGAAGATTTCTTTCATCTCCCTGAAAGACCAAAGGATGAAACCGTTTATGATCCTGACCAAAAAAAGAACAGAGTTATCATTTTGAGGATAGGAGGCCCTGATCTTTAAGAAAATGGCTCATGATACAGAAAAAACAAATTGTATTCAATGAAAACAAACTCACAGAGGTTACAATCTTATGAAGGGCTGGTCCCAAGAAGGAGTAATTAAAAATTAACCAAATCTAAAAAGAGTAACTTCCTCATAGAGGTTATTGTAACAAAGGAGGTAATAATTATAATGTACTTAACACAGTGCCTGACACAGGGTCAGGCCTCAGAAAACATTATCCTCTTTAAGAAAGGGAGAAGAAGAATCTGGTATTGAAGAACATGGGATCCAGAATCATACTGCATGGGCTCAAATACTGTGTCAGACACTTACTATTTAAATGTGGGGCTGGGCACAGTGGCTCATGCCTGTAATCCAAGTGCTTTGGGAGGCCAAGGCGGGAGGATAGCTTGAGCCCAGGAGTTCAAGGCTGCAGTGAGCTATGATCAGGCCACTACACTCCAGCCTGGGTGACAGAGCAAGACCTTGCTTCTAACATAAATAAATAAGTAAATAACTAAATAAATTTGGTTGAGTTGACTTCAATATGCCCCATTTTGCTCATTTGGAAGGTAGAATTATAATGGTATTGTTGTAAGGATTCAATTACGTATATAAGATGCATAGCATCTTGGCATACAGCTCTCAATAAATGTTAGCCAGTAGCAGAATAATTTTTGGTATATCACTTGTGTCCAAAAGAAAATGTACTATACACAAATGTTCATAGCAGCTTTATATGTAATCGCCAAAAACTGGAAACAAGCTGTGCAGAAAAGAGTTCCTATAGCAGGCCAGAATTGTTATCCTTGGAAAGACCTGTTTGCAAGGTTGGGCCTTGGCTGGCATCTAGGAATTCAGATCTCTGGAGGCTTTTCACCTTTAACTGATAAGAGTGGCTTGTTGTGCCTAAAGTGTTTATACAAACAATATGGTTTATCCTGAACATCTGATTTGCTTCTGGAACTCTGGAGTTTGGGTAAATGCCAGGCAGAAGGGCCTATGTGATCAGCCCCCATTAAAACCCTGGGCACTGAGTCTCTAACAACCTTCACTGGTTGGCAACATTTTGCACATGTTGTCACAACTCGTTGTTGGGGGAATTAAACATGACCTGTGTGACTCCACTGGGAGAGAACCCTTGGAAGCTTATGCTTGCTGTCTCCCAGACTTCACTCCATGCACATTTTCCCTGATATTTCTTAGTATCCTTTCTTTGTGATAAATCATAGCCATAAGTATGACTAGATGCTGAGAAATGTGAGTCCTCCTATGGATTTATAGAACCCAGGGGTAGTCTTGGGGACCCTTGTACACACAAGCCAAATTTCCTTCAGTAGGTGAATAGATAAACGAATTGTGGTACATCCATACAATGGAATACTATTCAGCAATAAAAGGAAATAAACTATCAATATACACAACAAGTTGGATGGATCTCAAGAGCATTATGCTGAGTGAGAAAAGCCATCAATCATGGTTATGTACAAGATTACATACTGTATGATTCCATTTATATTACATTCACGAAGTGACAAAATTACAGTGATGGGAAACAGATCAGAAGTGGCCAGAGGACAGAAGTGACCACCAAGGGGTAACACAACAGAGTTTCTTTGCGGTAATGGAACAATTCTGTATGATAATGGTGGTGATGATTACTTAAATCTTAGGATAAAATTTCATAAAGGTATACACAAAAAATCCCAATCAAAACAAAAAAGTGCATGCAAAAACTGGTGAAATCCAAATAAGTTCTACACCTCTATACCTGACAATTTCCTATGGTTATGTAAGATAATATCACTGGGGGATGTTGGGGGAAGGGTACATGGGAAGTCTTGCAAATATCAAAATTCCAAAGACTCCAGACAGAGGAGAATACATTTTTCTCCTTCTAGTGATCTTTAGGAAAAAAGAACTGATTTCAAAGCCTTTGCCAATTCTTCATGCTGCTGTTGGGAGAGACTAGGTATAAATGGCTGTTTTGTTTTGTTTTGCTAAGAAAAGGATCTCAAAGTATTTTCTTGGTGGTACAAAGATCTGGGGAGCCTAAATTACTTTATTGTAGGCAAGAGTCATCTTTGAAAATTATGTTTGCCTTTGGGAAAATGTTGTCTTCCTTCACTTGGATTTTGGATTTGAACTTCATCATCTGAAAATTATTGCTTGTCTGTGCTTGGGGGGGAGGGGTGTGTGTGAGAGAGAGAGAGATTTGCCCAAGACTTACCCACAGGAGACAAGAAGTCCCTAGAGAGAAGCAAGAGGCATGATTTTTCCTCACACTGCCAGAGACTAAAGAGGATGCTCTTTTATTGAATGCCTATTTGTCTATTGTCCATTAAAAAATTTGCATTGCTTATCTTTTTCTCATTGATTTAAAGAAGTGTTTTATGTGTTCTGCATGGAAGTCTTCAGATTTATGTATTTCACATGTCTTCTACCAGTCTATGGCTTTTCCTTTCATTCTCTTAATGGAGTCCTATGATGAAGATAAGCTTTTAATTTTAACGAAGTCCAAAGTTTTAATCTTTTCTTAATGGTTAGTGCATTCGCATCCAGTTTAAACAATCTTTGCTAGACCTCAAGGTCTTTATAAAACAGTTGGCTCTATTTGCCCCAGAATATACTCTGTATGACCAATCAGCCGGGCCAGTCCTCAGGTAAGTTCAAAGCTCTTTGTTTTGTGGTTTTGTTTTCTCCAATGTAAAAATGGCTTTCTTTTCCCTTCTGGCTAAGAAGTCCACAGTCCTTTGTTAACACAGACAAATCATTTATAATGAAGATTCATCTTTACAATAGAGATGTTGACGTAATGTTAACTTCTGGCAATGCTGCAAAGTTACATTATAGACAACCTCCTCATTCTTTCTTGGTTACTTTCCTGGAAGGTAAAATATTGCTCAGCAAGGGTTCATTAAGAAGATTATGGTGGGCCAGGGTGGTGGCTCATGCCTGTAATCTTAGCACTTTGTGAAGCTGAGGAAGGAGGATTGCTTGAGTCTAGGAGTTAGAGACTAGCCTAAGCAACATAGAGAGACCACTTCTCTACAAAATATTTTTTTAAAAATTAGCTGGGCATCATGGTGCATGTCTATAGTCCTAGTTGCTTAGGAGGCTGAGGTGGGAGGATGGCTTGAGCCCAGGGCTTCGAGGCTGCAGTGAGCTATAATCTGTCACTGCACTTGAGCCTGGGTGACAGAGTGAGACCCTGTCCCTAAACAAAACAAAATAAAAGAAAGTAAAAGAAAATAAAAGAAAAAAGAAAACGGCGCATATACAATTTTGTCAAGATTTATTCATTATCTTTGAAATTGTATCCTTAAGCCATCCAATAACAAAATGCTGCTAGCACACCCAATAAATAAGTGGAATTAGAGAGACAGAATATTCCTTTCTTACAAGTTGTTAGGGGAATCTAAGGAAGATTGACTGTGAACCCGTAATATTTTGGTCCTGCAATTTCATAATTTGGAATTTAATGGCTAATGAAATGAAGAAAGAGGAAAACTAACATTTCCAAAAACCCGCAAAATAAGATGTTACACTGACGCACTTAAAGCCCTTTGTATACCTGTGTGGGCAGGTTGGGGATTGGCCCTGCAGAGTCAGGTGTTGCAAAGCTCGGCAAGGATCCCGGCAGAAACTTCTGGGCTCCTCTTTACGTCTTTCACTTCAGCCGTTCAATACACATTCATTGCAGACCTGCTCTGTGCCAAGCACCGTGGTAAAAGTGAGGGGAAATACCAGAAGGATTAAGGAATGGCTTCAGTCCTTAAGAAGATTTATACAGGCAGAATAGTGATATAAAGCACCATCAAAGCCTAGCAAGAGACGGGATTATTTCCAACACAGCAGATATAAGAGGGAAGACTTCATGGACAAAATACAGCTAAACCGGGCTTTGAAAGCGGGGCGGGGCGCGGGGGCGGGGAGGTGGTATGAGCATCAGAGAGCAAGTGGCAGTAAGAAAACCATTCATCCATCCTTTTGCTGGCCAGTATGCCAGACGCTGCACTAATGAAGACTGCCTGGGGTTGGATGGGGATGGTCCTTGTATAACACCATGCTGTAGGTGTTTGGATCATTAATGGGTTTTTTAATTTTGGTAGTAAAATACACATAACATAAAATTTATCACTTTAGCAATTTTAAAGTGTACAGTTTAGTGGCATTAAGTACATTCACATTGTTGTGCAACTGTCACCACCATCCCTCTCCAGAACTTTTCATGAATGGTTTTTGAACAGGGGGCGAAGGGAACACAGGAGGCTAGATCACTCTAGTAGCAGTAGGCAGGATTGACTCAACTGTCCCAAATTATTCACAGGAAAGGTGAGGGAGGAGGTGGGGGACAAACTAGGAGGTTATTGTGAGAAACTTGGTGCAAGAGGAGAGGAGGTCCGCAGCGAGAATGAAAGAGGGGGTGACCATGCCAAGCTCAGTGGTCGGGCTAACACCAAAGCTTTCGGAAGTACTGTACTGATTGACAGTTTTTAATTTGTCCCTGGAAAAGTTATGTTTTCTTGTTTAAATGTACTTTTCCTCCTTTTCTCTTTTTCTACTTTCAAATTTTTACATATCAGATAAAATTCCTCTGTAGCTCAGTAAAGTGAGAGGGGCTAATGAAAATAGTCCAAAGGGTGTAAGTTCACCTTAGTTGGTGAAACAGAGGCACTCATAAATTTCTATCGCTAACTTCTGTAAATGTCATAATATCTCTAACAGAGATAGACTATCATAATATCTCTAAAGAAAAAGTTCTCCCTTATTAGGTCTGTAAAAACAAAGGCTCACGTGCTTAAAAAGAGCTGTTCTTTAAATCTCTGCTGTGGATCATGCAGGTACATGTATGTGATCCCCACCATATGTGATTCACTTATTAAATGGTAAAAAATTAAAAAAAAAGAAAAAGTTCTCCCTTATTAAAAAAGCAAAAAACAAAAACAACGTATCAGGAAGGCTTTTTTTTTTTCCCTTAAGTGATGCAACAGAGACCTCTTCTGGCCAGGAAACAGAAGTATTAGGCAGAGAACCAAGTTGGAAACATCAGGGTGGAAAAATCAGGTAAAGGAGAAAATAGAATATGAAATAGGTTTCACAGAAGAGTTGACGTTTGTGTTGGATTTGGAACTCTGACAAATAGAACAGAGGGGGGCGTATGTTCCACACACGAGGAGAACTGCGTGCAAGAGCGAAAAATGTTCCTTCTTTTTTGATAATAAAATACACATTTGCTGTAGATGATTTATAAAGGTACAAGGATATAGACAAGAATCATTCATAACCCTGCCATGCAGAAATAATACTGGAAACATTTTGATGCACTGGATTGCAGTATTTTCTGGTCATATATGTTCTTGATATCCACAAAACTGGGTAAATCCTGACTTCGTCATTCAGTAATTCTATCACACACATTTTCCCACATTCTTAAAAGAAGAAAAAGATGTTTTCTGATAGCCAGGCTTCTATCAGTCGGTCATGTTAAAGCCAGGGAAGACGTTTCACTGAATACTTTTATCCCGTTCCCCATTGCCAGGGCCCGGGTGAAGGCACTGAATCCACACAGCTCAGTGAATGGGTGCTGGCTGGATTCCAGCCCCTGCTCAGCTTCTCTACCAGACTCCCCGATATGGGGTACACCCATACACCTGCTCTTGGTGGCCCCTCAGTCTTCCAAGAAGCTAATTAGTAACTGTCAAATATAATCACCAATATTCTCAGTATATGAAAACTATATCCATTGGTATTTTTCACAATCACTGGGACTAACCCATCTGGGCTAAGATGCAGCATAATATTCTGCTCTCTTGTGAGGAAATTCACAATCTCAAACTAACAAATAGGTGAGGAGGGGGGTCCTGAAAGGAGTAGACCAAAGGTACAAATTAATTAGAGTTCATATTTAGGAGAGTGAAATTAAACAAGGAACAATCTGAAAGAGAATCACTCTGTGGGAAGTAACTTGGGGCGGGGGTGGTCACAGAAACTTAGCAAAAATTAGGTAGAAGGACAGAAGAATGGATATATAGGGTGATAACACTGTCTCTAAGTCAGACCTCACAGAATAGTGAACAGGTTAGCACTGTCAACCTAAATAACAGAGAGAGGCTCTTTTAAAAGAAATAACGTTTATCTAAGAATAGAGCATTGCAATGGGAATACCATTATAATATGCCATCGTAAACCATGAGTGTATTCAGGGGAGTAAGAGAAGAAAAAATTTTAAAGGGAAAAAAATGAGGAGGATTATATAATTGTTTTGAAATAATTATCCCTCGCTACAAAGATCAATAACAAGGGTGACAACAGTCTGAGGTTGGACAGGCAGTTGCTGGGCAGATGTCCTTGTAGAAGTTTTTTATTTATTTATTCATTTTTTTATTTTTAGAGACAGGGTCTTGCTCTGTGGCTGGAGTACAGTGTCCCCATCATAGCTCACTGCAGCCTCAAACTCGGGGGCTCCTGCCTCAGCCTCCCAAGTAGCTAGAAATGGGGTCTCACTATGTTGCCCAGTCTTGTCTTGAACTCCTGGCCTCAAGCGATCCTCCTGCCTTGGCCTCCCAAACTGCTGTAATTATAGGTGTGAGCCACAGCACCTGGCCTGAAGTATTTTTTGTGTGTAAGTTTGCAATGGCCTTTGTGTAACGTTGTGGTTTCTGCAGAGCCCTTTGTGATCATTTTTGTTATCACGCATGCAAAGGTGAGAAAGCTGTCTTTGTAGCCTTTCCTGGATCTATCTGTCAGGGATTTTTTTTTTTTTTTAACATTAGTGACTCCATTTTGACTCTGATAACCTTTCTAGCACCATTAGATGTGAACAATATATTCAGATGTTTTCATCATGCAAGAACCAAGGACTGTGCATTGTTCAGTTCAACTCTTCTGTTCAAGATTACTTTCCCCTTAATCTTAGAAATGTATAAAAACTCTACTCAAATCAGCTCCTGGCATGCAAGGTGTCTCTTCACAGAGGGCTTAACCTCTTTAGGATGCCACGCAGTATCCTGTTCCTCACACCTATGAAATTGTCTGGTTCTCAATTATTACCTTGGATTTTAAATTCTAGTTGCGTGGTATAAACACAAAAAAATCTCAAATTTTAACTTAAAGATTTTGCTGGATATTATCCCATAACCAGCCAAATTTAGCTTTGTTTTCAGTGGAAGAGAAAATAATGGAAAGATTCTTAACAATAGCAAAGTCCTGTTAATGCTCACTCTTGGGAGAAGTGGATTAATTGGCTCAGGTCTATTTTAGAGGTAAGGCAGTGTTAGGGGATTATAGGAAGTAAAAATCCACTTATCCTAAATACCTTTCAGAAATTCATGACTACTAGCTTTTAGTTTCTTAAATTAGACATATAAAATAACTCCTCTGTGAGGTACTCCCAGTTATTTCTCAAGTCGTGGACTGGATTGGCAGACAGAATGACATAGGTATAGAAATTGTATTTCACTGTTTTTCTCTTCTCACCCACCTTTATTTAGGTTTCAGTACTTGTCAGGTGAAGAGACAGAATTATTCTGGTCTTTCTTTTAATTTTTCAGACAATACTTTATGTTGCTAGAGCAGCGGTCCCCAACCTTTTTGGCACCGGGGACTGGTTTCACGGAAGACAATTTTTGCATGGATGGGGTGTGTGGCAGGGTGGGGAGACAGAGCTCAGGCACGGCCCTGTTTTCCTAACAGGCCATGGACTGGGATTGGGGATCGCAGCTCTAGAGAACATGAATCTAAAGGACCACAGGATTCCCTGGAACTACTTTTAAAAGCATAAAGCTAGAATTCCACTTCCAGCATGATAATATCAGGAGCTCCACAGACCACTCCCCAGCAAAACTAGTGATAATTATAAAAAGGACCACCATCTAAGGTCTCTGGAAATGGTCCTGGGGGCATACAGCAAGTGAAGAAACATTTATTTGAGAAAATCTACTAAAGCTCAGAAAAAACCTGAGATATTTGAACCAGGACCCACTTTTTCCCTCTCAACTCCCAGCTCAGCACAATGGAAACGTCACTCCAGACTGGTGCAGCCAAGAACACAGGGCTTCCCCTCTCCCCAGTTTCCAGGCAGAGGGCTATCTTTCCAGGAGGGGTATGATGTCAGCATTTCTCTTCTTGCCCCTGATACCTGTTTCTAAGGCTAAGTTCCAGGCAAGGGTGGCCAAGAGGTGAAGACTCCCTTCTTCCACTCAGCCACAACCCATGGGATGGAAGCTTGACACTGAGCACAGAGACACTGAGAATACTGGAGCCCCAGCACACTTGCCCATGTTGAAGGGTGGTTCCATGCTGGGAGAAGCAAGCTAAGAAGACCCAAGTACACTGTCCTCTCCCTGCACTGAGTGCTGAGCTCCTAGCGTGGGGGTATCATGTGGAGAGATACGTGCCATTTTCTCGCTCCCAGCTCCAGAGCCATGACCTGGAGATTTTGCCTAAGAGGAGAAGCACACAGATAGGAGCACGCAGATAGTTCCTAATTTCTTTCCAGAGGAACTGACCTCTTTTGCAAGGATGGAGAAGCTTAAGCCTAAGGGTACTCTCAAAAACAAGGGAGGTTGTTGTGAAAGGCCATTGGGAGGCAATTAGCAGACTCATTGGAGATACAGGCTAAACTGTAGGCTGGTTAGTTTGCCTGAGAGAACCAGGGAAAGAGACAACTGTAAGGAGCCCTCTGGGGGTCAGAACAGACCTCCCTGACCTTGGAAACTATCCCTTTAAACACTCCAGATTTGATAGGATTAGTTTTTGGGGCAATTCATTCCTTAGGGCATTGCTGAAAACAATAGAGCAATCAGCCTGCAAGTAGTGGAGCCTAACAGCCGATGGGGTCAGGGAAAGAGATAACAAAACCACTGTCATCAGAGGGCACATCCAAGGCTGAGGCCCTGAGAAGCAACAGCAGAGGCTCAACACTGCAGGTGGATGTGGGAGTAGGGATTGAGTGGGGAGAGATTAGACTTCACTGAAATAATCCCACCAGTCACTAAACAAATAAACAATTAAATAACAATAAAATGCCTCAGAGTGGGTGGGAATGGAAGGAACCAGTAACCCAGAGTTGCTCCAATATATCAATATTTCCTAAAATATTCAGTTTCCAACAAAAAATTTATGAGACATGCAAAGAAACAGGAAAGTATGGCTCATACACCAGGAAAAAAAGCAAACAACAGAAACTGCCAGTTGTTAGTTTTTACAGAAAAAGCCTTCAAAGTAGCCATTATAAATATGTTCAAAGAACTAAAGAAAACCATGATTAAAGAAGTAGTTCTAGGTTGCTGAACACGTGGAGGTGCTGACAGACTGGTGCACCTGGAGAGGGCATGGAAGCTTCACACTCCTTCCCCCATACCTTGCCCTGTGCACCTGTTCCATCCGGCTGTTCCAGAGTTGTACCCTTTTATAATAAGCAAAAGAAGAAGAAGAAGAGGAGGAGGAGGAAGAGGAAGAGGAGGAGGAGGAAAACACAAAGGAAGGTATGATGAAAATGTTGCATCAAATAGAGAACATCAATAAAGAGATAGATATTGTAAAGAAACAAATGGAAATTTTGGAGTTACAAAGTACAATAACCTAAATAAAAAATTCACCAGGAGGGGGAGCGCAACAGTATATTTCAACTAGTGGCATGAAAAAGTAGAGGATTTGAAGATAGATCACCAGGCCTCATGCAGCCGTAAGGACAGAGAGAAAAAAGAAGGAAGAAAAATGAACAGAGCCCCAGAGAAACGTGGGGGTCCATTAAGTTCATCAGTGTAGATGTAACGGGAATACCAGAAGGAGAGGAGGATGAGAAAAAAGAAGAAAAAAATTAAAAATATAATGGTTGAAACCTTACCAAATTTATTGAAAAATACTAACCTACACATCCAGAAAGCTCACTGAACTCCAAGTGGGATAAACACAAAGAGACTCACAAACAGAAACATCATAGTAAAAATGCTGACCACCAGAGACAAAGAGCAGCAAGAGAAAACAATGAGTCACTAACAAGAGACCCCCCCATAAGACTAACAGCTGACTTCCCAACAGAAGCAAGGGCAATGAGAAGGCAGTGGAATAACGTATTCAAAGTGCTCAAAAACAAAAAACAAAACAAAACAAAACCTGATAACAAAAGAATCCTATATCCACCAAAGCTTCTTTCAAAAATAATGATGAGCCAGGCACAGTGGCACACACCATAATTCTAGTTACTCAGGAGGCTGAAGGGGGAGGATTGCTTGAGCCCAAAAGTTTGAGACCAGCCTGGGCAACATAGTGAGACCCCATCTCAAAAATGAATAAATAAGATAAAATTCTTTTAAATGATGATGAAATAAAGATTTCCCAGGTTAATAAAAACTAAGAGAATTTGTTGCAGATATATCTTTAAAAAAAAACTACAGGAAGTTCTTCAGACTTAAAGAAATTGACCCCAGAAGGTAATTTGTATCCACACAAACAAAAAGCATTGGTGTGTTAGTTGGCTAAAGCTGCTATAACAAAATACCACATACTGTGTGGCTTAAACAACATCCATTCATTTCTCACAGTTCTGGAAGCTGGGAAGTCCAAGACCAACGTGCCAGCAGACTCAGTTCCTGGTGAGGGCCATCCTTCTGGTGTTCAGATGGCCACCGTCTCATTGTGTTCTCACATGATGGACAGAGAGAGAGAAAGAGCCTTGATCTCTCTCTCTTTTTTTGTTTTAACTTATAAGGAGACTAAGCCCCACCCTCATGACTTCATTTAAACCAACTTACTTCCCAAAGGCCCCACCTCCCAATACCATCACATTGGGGGTTAGGGCCTCAACATTTGAATTTTGAGGGGAAACAAACATTCAGTCCATAACAACTGGTAAATGTAATTAGGTAACGATACAAGACAGTGTAAATGCATACTTCTTTTCCTTTATTCTCTTAACTGGTTTAAAGAGCAATAGTATAAAATAATATACATACACTGTACTTTTGGGCCTATAACATATAGAAATATATTTGCTAATAACAGCACAAAGGATATGGGTTGGAGCAAAGCTGTACTGGGCAAGAAAATGACTCAAATACATAGGAACAAATGAAGAGCACCAGAGTCTTACTCTGTTGCCTAGGCTGGCTTACTGTAACTTCATACTCCTGGGGTCAAAAGGTCCTCCCATCTCAGCCTCCTGAGTAGCTGAGACTACAGGCATGCACCACCATGTCCAGCTAATTTTTAAATTTTTCATAGAGATGGGGTCTTGCCATGTTGCTCAGGCTGGTCTCGAACTCCTGGCCTCAAGCAATCATCCTGCCTCAGCCTCCCAAACTGCTGATATTGCAGGTGTGAGCCACCACACCTCAGCCTCTCAGTTTCTTCAGAAGATACAAAATTATATAAAGTAATAATTATAACAATGTAGTGTTGTATTTGTACATTTATAGATCTAATATATATAACCAGAACAACACAAAAAGGAGAGGGAAGAAAGCAGAGTTATATAGGAATAACATTTCTATATCTCAGTGAAATTAAATTAGTACAAATTTGAAGCTGATAAGTCAAGATAAAGTAAACCCTAGAGCAACCACTAAAGAAATAACTTCAAAAATACATTAAAAATCATGAAATCATCAAAGAAATCAAAATCCTACCTTGAAATAATCACTTAATGCAAAAGAAAGTAATAAATGTAAATTGAGGAACAACAAGGACATGAGGCATACAAAAAACAAAAAGTAAAATGGCAAATGTAAATCCAATTATATCAATAAAAATATTAAAGAGAATAGATTTTAAAATCTGATCAAAAGCAGAGATTATCAGGCTGGATAAAAAAACACAACAAGGTCTAATGATATGCTGCCTACAGGAGACACATTTTACATTTAAAGAAACAAATAGATTGAAAGTAAAAAGATGGAAAAATATACATCAAGCAAATAACAACAAGATGGACTGGCTATACTAATACCAGAAAAAATACTTTTAAAAACAAAAAATGTTACTAGAGATAAAGGGAGACATTTAATAATGATAAAAAGGTTAACCCATCAGGAAGATACAATAAGAATAAATATATATGCATTTAATAACAAAGCACCAAAATACATGAAGCAAAAACTGAAAGATATAAAGGGATAAATAGACAATTCAACAATAATAGTTGGGGTTCAATATCCCAGTTTCAATAATAGATATAACATTATGCAGAATGTCAGCAAGAAAATAGAAGACTTGAATAACACTACAAGCCAACTAAACATAACAGACATTTATAGAACATTCCATCCAAAAACAGCAGAATATATATTCATCTCAAGTGCACAAGGACAATTCTCCAGGATAGATCATATGATAGGTTATTTAAAAACCTCAATAAATTTAAAAGAATAGCTATAATACAAAGTAAGTTCCCCAACCACAATGAAATGAAATTAGAAATCAATAACAGAAAGAAATTTAGGAAATGGGAAACTCACAAAAATGTAGAAATTTTAAACAACATACTCCTAAATAAACAATGGGCCAATGAAGAAATTACAAGTAAATTTTAAAAATACTTTGAGATAAATGAAAACTTATCAAAATTTATGTGATGAAAGTAAAGCAGTGCTTAGAGGAAAATGTATAGCTCTAAATGCTTATATTTAAAAAAGAGGAAAGATCTCAAATCAATAACCTAACCTTCTACCACACTTAAAAAAGCACAAACTAACCCTAAAGGAAGCAGATGGAAAAAAAACCCCACAAAGATTAGAGTGGAAAATAATAAAATAGAGAATAAAACAATAGAGAAAAATCAACGAAATGCAAAGGTGGTTCTCAGAAAAGATTAACGAATTGACAAACTTTTAGCTAGATTGACCAAGAAAAAAAAAAAAGAACACTTAAATTACTAGAATCAGAAATGAAAGGAGTATTACCACCAACCTTATAAAAATCAAACGAATTATAAACACTACTACAAACAACTGTATACTAATAAATTAGATAAATTAGATAAAATGGACAAATGCCTAGGAAGACACAATCAAAACTAACTCAAGAAGAAAAAGACAATGTGAATAGACCTATAACAAGTAAAAAGATTGAATTCTTATAATAATCAAACACCTAACTACAAAGAAAAGCCCAGGTGAAGATGGCTTCACTGGTCAATTCTACCAAACATTTAAAGAAGAATTTGTGGCTGGGCACAGTGACTCATGTCCGTAATCCCAGCACTTTGGGAGGCTTAGGAGGGAAGATTGCTTGAGGCCAGGAGTTTGAGACCAGCCTGGGCAACATGATGAGACTCTATCACTACAAAAAATTTAAAATATTAGCCGGGCGTGGTGGTACATGCCCATAGTCCAAGCTACTCAGGAGGCTCTGGTGGGAAGATCACTTAAGCCCAGGAGTTTGAGGTTGTGGTGAGCTATGATCACATCACTGCACTCCAGCCCGGGCAACAGGGTAAGACCCTGTCTCTAAAAAACAACAAAACAAAACAAATAAATAATAAAAAAGAGAAGAATTTATGGAGAAAATTTTAAAACTCTTTCAAAAAGTAGAAAGGGAAAGAACATTTCCCGATCTGTTCTATGAAGCCAATATTACCCTGATAGCATGTCCAGACGATGACACCACAAGAAAAGTACACGTCCATATTCCTTATGAATATGAATATAAAAATACTCAACAAAATACTCCCAATCCATACCCAGCAGCATTTAAAAGGAACCCAGGCATACCTCTTTCATTGCACTTCACTTTATTGTGCTTCACAGATATTGGGTTTTTACAGATTGAAGGCCAATTTATAACCCTACAATGACTTCTAGGTGTTCAAAAGAAAGGAAGAGAGATGCGTCTCTCCCTCTAAATCAAAAGCTGGAAATGATTGAGCTTAGTGAGGAAGGCATGAGGAAGGCTGAGATAGGCTGCAGGTTAGGCCTCTTTCACCAAACAGTTAGCCAAATTGCGAACGCGAAGGAAACATTCTTGAAGGAAATTAAAAGTGCTACTCCAGTGAACACATGAATGATAAGAAAGTGAAACAGCCTTATTGTTGATAAGGAGAAAGTTTGAGTGGTCTGGATAGAAGATCAAACAAGCCACAACATTCCGATCAGCCAAAGCCTAATCCAGAGCAAGACCCTAACTCTCTTCAATTGTATGAAGGCTGAGAGAGCTGAGGAAGCTGCCAAAGAAAACTTGGAAGCTAGCAGAGGGTGGTTCATGAGGCTTAAGAAGAGAAGCCAGCTCCATAACATAAAAGTGCAAGGTGAAGAAGCAGCAAGTGCTGGTGCAGAAGCTGCAGCAAGTTATCCAGAATAAACCAGAAACAAACCATATGTCTATGGTTAACTGATTTTTGACAAGTGTGCCAAGACCATTTGATAAAAGGAAAGGATGGTCATTTCAACAAATAGTGCTTGAACAACTGGATAGCCATATGCAAAAGAATAAAATTGGACTCTTACTCACACTATATCCAAAAATTAACTCAAAATGGGTCAAAGACCTAAATATAAGAGCTAAAAATATAAAATGCTTTAAAAAATAGGGGTAAATTTTTATAACCTTGGATTTGGCAATGGATTCTTACATATGATACCAAAAGCACAAGCAACAAAAGAAAAAGACAAAAGAAAAAAAATTGGACTTCATCAAAATTAAAAGCTTTTGTGCTTCAAAAGACATGATCAAGAAAGTGAAAAGACAACCCATAGAATGGAAGAAAGTATTTGCAACTCATATATCTGATAAGGGAATTGTATCTAGAATATATAAAGAAATCTTACAGCTCAACATAAAAAGACAGGCTGGGCACAGTGGCTTACACCTATAGTCCCACCACTTTGGGAGGCTAAGGCGGGAAGATCACTTGAGCCCAGGAGTTCGAGGCTGCAGTGAGCTATGATCGCACCACTGCACTCCAGCATGGGCAACAGAGTGAGACCCTGTTTCTAAAAAATAAATAAATAAATGAAATTTGTTTTAAAAAGGAATGAAATTCTAATACATACTACAACATGGATGAACCTTGAAAACACTATGCGGTGAAAAAAGCCAGTCATAAAAAAAATCACATATTATTTCATTTATAGAAAATGTTCAGAATGTCTATCATTAGAGACAGAAAGTAGATTAGTGGTTGGTTACGGCTGGGGTTGGTAGGGGAATGGGCATGAGAGCTAAAGAGTATGGATTTCATTCTGAAGTTATAAAAATGGTCTAAAATTGACTGTGGTGATGGTCGCACACATCTGTGATTATATCCATGAATTATGCATTTTAGATGGGTGAATTATATGGTATATTAATTATATCTCAATAAAGCTGTTTTGGGAAAAAAAAGCATAAAGCTATTAATCTTCCCCAGAGGACAGACTTAAATCAACGCAAACATTTGCATCGAATGAGCAAAGTCTATTTGAGAGGACTAAGGAGGCTTCTGAAAAGTTAGCAAACGTCCACCAGACAACTCTCCCTTGTACTAATGCATCCTGTTCTTCACAACATACACACTTACATACAGAGTGATTCCAAATATCTAACACCTTCAAAAATGTATTACTAAATAGCTTTTTTGGTGAGCCTATGCCAAGAACTTCAAGTGTGCACCTCCTGTCATCCCAGGCTGTCATTTCAGGTATCTTTGATGTGCTACAAAGGGTCTGGCATGAATTAAACAGGATTTATATGTGCCATGTGATGTGAAGAGGGCATACTAAGCATTTGTTACATTGAAGAAAGAACTGTGCTAGTTCTTTTGTAAATTTATTTTGTCTGCATATTTGTACATAACCTTCCTGAAAAAATGGTTTTAAAGTGTTTCTTATTTACACTGAATGTATATATACATGTGTGTGTGCACGTATATAAGTGTGTGTGCATGTGTGTGTGTATATATATTTACCTATATATAACTTTATACCTTATGTATTTACTGATCTTTAAGTTGATGTTACACAGACATCTGTATCTTTTTTTTATAATAGTTTCCTTGGTGCTTTTATGAGATATGAACATTTGGCTAGATGAAACACAGTTTACACCCACTATGGTTGTTTTTTTTTTTATTGTGGTAAAATACACACAAAATTTACCCTTTTAACCCTTTTTGAATATACAATTTAGTGGCGTTAGGTACAGTCACTTTATTATGCAACATCCATCTCCACAATTTTTTCATCACGCCAAACTGAAACTCTGTACCTATTAAACAGTAACTTCCCATTCCATCCTCCCCCACAAACCCTGGTAACAACTCTTCTTTCTTTCTCTATGAAGTTGACTATTTTAAGTATCTCATTTAAGAGGAATCACAATATTTGTCCTTTTGTGTCTGGATTATTTCACTTAGCATGATGTTTTCAAGATTCCTTCATGTCGTGCATGTATCAGAATGTTGTTCCTTTTTACGGTTGAATAATATTTCATTGTATGTATACACCACATTTTACCTATTCATTGCTGTAGGCAATTGACAGTTGGATACTCTAATGCAGAAAGTATATCTCTCTTAGCTAATATTGTACGATGTATCATAGAGTTGTCTGCTGAACACTTCTAATTGCCATGGTGGTTAATTACCGGTGTCCAGAGCCTTAGGGGCATGTGTGATGGAGGGGTGGGACAGAAAGAAGGGTGTTGGGGCAGTCAGCGAAATAGCAAAAATAACTCCACATCCTGCCACTCTTTTGATTTGGCTCATGTGAGTATCAGAGGGGACGAATAATAGAGTGAGGAGGAGAGAAAGGTAGAGTAGCAGTGAGTTTGGACAGTGAGGCCGGACCAGTCTGCTGATTCTTACCTGCTTAGTGTGAAATTAATGTCAGCAAGGAAGTTTTCCTTCCTTCCCCACTTCGGCCAGATGTTCTCACAGCCTTTTTCCTTTCTAAAGCTTCTATAATCTGTAAATTGTACAATTGATTTATGGCCTTTAAACAAATTGATCTTGTAGGTGAAATAAAAATGTATAATACAATGGACTTAAACATTTATCAGAAACAGACAGGGAGGGAGAGAGAGAGAAGAGATTGAAACACTTTATTCTACTCTCATCAGACTAGTCGCCTCCTGAAGCCATGGGAAATCACAGTGCTTTGGTATCTGGAGAGAGGCGAATGCAAAGGCATATCTGCAATTTTTATTTCTGGTGGTCCTTTCCGCAAGACAACTTTACGATCTTCGCCATGGCAAAGCCTTTCGCTGTGATTCAAAAACAGAGAGTCTTCCAAAGGGCCAGTATAGATTCCACACACTTCTGCTAGCTAAGAGAAAGAAAACAAAAATCTTTTGTATATCACATCAAACATCATTTTTTTTTGTTAGGTTAGAATGGAAGTTTCCCAGTAATTTTTCTAACTCCCTGTTGAGAAGGAATCTCTGGTGGACAGAGCAACATCCCTTTTCTAAAAACAGTGCTCTGTGGTTCAGTGTTACCTGACTACAGGAAAGAACCGTGTGGACTTTAGATTATAAAGGTGATAAACTTGGAGTCAGATTGTTGAACTTTAACATCACTACTTATATGATCTTGTCCAAGTCATTTACTCCCATAAGACTCAGTTTTCTAAAATATAAAATGAGAATATTAAAGGATTCTTTGAGAATTGAATAAAATATATGTGAATGAAAAATCTTTTGTAAACTACTAGGCATTAAACTGGTATAAAGTATGATGCTGCTTTACAATTTTAGCTGAATAAATAACAGCTATTTGAAGTTACTGGCTTAAGTATATATATCTACTTCTGATTCTTCAATACTGTTAAATAGCATTCTGGCCTGATCTTGGGGTACAGCCCCCACTCCTGTGTGCTGTTATCATTTTAATGTTGTTAAATGTAGTGTTATTACCTCCTACTGGAAAAATGTTGATTATAAACAGAAGGAAGGAAAGCATAAGCTAGCATTTACTAACATTTACTCAGCGTGGGCACATTCACTTCATTTAATGTTCTCATTTAATTTTCCCAGTAAGTCTGTGAGGTAGAATATTCTATACACCAGTCACTAATTATATTTGAAAAATTGATAGGAACACTGTCAACTAAATTGGCAAAGTAAAATAGCTGTGAAAATTATGCTGAATTATAACTCTAAAGAGTAAGGTCAAGAATAAAAGAAATGTTTTGATGGAATCAAAACAAAGTTTTTCTCTACAGACTTCAACTCATAAAGTTTACAACCTGTAGTTCTAGTAAATAAAAAAGATAAAGTCAATACTAATACTACCACCATGCTAAAACTATTCAGAACATTGATAATGACTTGATAAGCCACTAAACAACATAAAATACAAAGCAATATTAAGATTATAGTAAGTCTTAATAACATTTTCATTTAACATATATAAACTTTGTTTTTTAAGTCTAATACTTGAGTCTTGATTTCCTCAGTTTTATTTTTGTTTTCAAAATATCAGATAAAAATACACATAATCATGCCACAGCAAATACAGCTTATTTATATTATTATATTATACATGTGCATTTTGTAAGAAAATAATTGAGCCTGTTTTTGTAATATATTTTATATTTCATAACATTTGTATTTCATATCACCTCTGTCTTGTCAAAATATATTCTTTTTTTTTTTTAGAGACAGAGCCTTGCTCTGTAACCCAGGCTGAAGTGCAGTGCTACAATCACAGCTAACTGCAGCCTTGAATTTCTGGGCTCAAGTGATCCTCCTGCCTCAGCCTCCCAAGTAGCTGGGACTACAGGCGTGCACCACCATGCCTGGCTAATTTTAAAATTTTTTTAGAGACCAGTGTCTCACTATGTTGCCCAGGTTAGTCTCGAACTCCTGGCCTTGAGGAATCCTCCTGCCTCAGCCTCCCAAAGTGCTGGGATTATGGGTATGAGCCACTGCACCCAGCTCTTGACACAATATATTCTTATTCAACATTAATTGCTTATCCATTTTAAATTTGGTGAATTAGTTATGCATATTTTTTTCTACAAGTCATAACTTGAAATTTCCTCTCATAGTCTGATTATTACTATTATTATTATTCTATTTGCCTTTAAAGAAATGACTTACCTTTTCACAAGTAAATGGTCAATCTGAATTTGGAAAATGTTTTAAAGTTCCTGCTTTCAATTCTTTTGAGTATATACCTAGAAGTGGAATTGTTGAATCATACAGTAATTCTATGTTTAATTTTTTGTGGAACCCCCATACTGCCTTCTACAGTGGCTGCACCATTTGCATGTGGTAGTTTTTATGCTGTTTTAAAACTACTGACTAAATAGGAGTATTGAATGGGTGAGTCTTACGTGTAAATCTAGCCAAACTGTTTCCCATGGCTCTCTACTTGAATATTCAGTACAACTTTAAAAATACATGCTCTGTACTGTAGCTTTAATATTTTTTCTGCATCTTTATATATTTTTTCTTTAAATTTTTTTTTACTTTAATAGATTTAGAGAGTACCAGTTGAATTCTGTCACATGTATATATTGTATAGTGATAGAGTCTGGGCTTTTGGTGTACCATCACCCTAGTACTGTACATTGTGCCTCATAGGTACTTTTTCAAACTTCACCCTTCCCACCCCTTCCCCCTTTTGAGTCTCCAGTGTCCATTGTACCACTCTGCGTGCCCTGGTGTAGCCATAGTTTAGCTCCCACTTATAAGTGAGAACATGCAGCATTTATTTTTCTGTTCCTGAGTTACTTCACTTAGGATAATGGCCTCTAGTTTCATCCAAGTTGCTGCAAAAGCCATTATTTCATTCTTTCTTATCACTGAGTGGTACTCCATGGTATGCATATACCACATTTTCTTAATCCACTCATCAGTTGATGGGCTCTTGGGTTGATTCCATATCTTTGTGATTGTGAATTGTGCTGCAATAAACCTTTGAATACAAACATCCTTTTGATATAATGATTCCTTTTCCTCTAGGTAAATACCCAGTAGTGGGATTGCAGGATGGAATGGTAGATCTACTTTTAGTTCTTTGAGAAATCTCCATACTTATCTCCATAGAGGTTATACTAATTTATATTCCCACCAACAGTATGTAAGTGTTCCCTTTTCACCACATTCACATTAAAATCTATTGTTTTTTTACTTTTTAATAATGGCCATTCTGACAGGGGTCAGTTGGTATCTCACTGCGGTTTTAATTTGCATTTTCCTGATGATCAGTGATGTTGAGAATTTTTTCCATATGTTTGTTGACCATTTGCCTATCCTCTTTGAAAAAATGCCTGTTCATGTAATTTGCCCACTTTTTAAGGGGGTTGTTTGTTTTTTTCATCCTGAGTTGTTTAAGTTCCTTGTAGATTCTGGATATTTAGCCCTTTGTTGGGCATGTGGTTGGTGGATATTTTCTCTCATTCTGTAGGTTGTCTATTTACTCTTTTGATTATTTCCTTTGCTGTGCAGAAGGTTTTTAGTTTAATTAAATCCCATTTGTCTGTTTTGTTTTTATTGTATTTGCTTTTGGGGTCTTAGTCATAAATTTTTTGCCTAGGCAAATGTCCAGAAGAGTTTTCCCTAGGTTTTCTTCCAGGATTTTTATTGTTTCATGTCTTACATTTAAATCTTTAATCCATCTTGAGTTAATTTTTGTATATGGTGAGAAATAGGGATCCAGTTTCTTTCTTCTGCATATTACTATCCAATTTTCTCAGCACCATTTATTGAAAAGGGTGTCCTTTCCCCAGTATATGTTCTTTGACTTTGCCAAAGATCAGTTAGCTGTAAGTATGTGGCTTTATTTATGAATTCTCTATTCTGTTCCATTAATCTATGTGTCTGTTTTTATACCAATACCATGCTGTTTTGGTTACCATAGCATTGTCACATAATTTGAAGTCAGGCGATGTGATGCTTCCAGCTTTGTTCTTTTTGCTTAGGATTGCTTTTTCTACTCAGGCTCTTTTGTGGTTCCATATGAATTTTGGAATTATTTTTTTCTAATTCTGTGAAAAATGACATTGGTATTTTGATAGGAATTGCACTGAATATGCAGATTGCTTTGGGAAGTATGGTCATCTTAATAATACTGATTCTTCTGATCCATGAGCATGGGATGTTTTTCCATTTGTTTGTGTCATCTATAATTTCTTTCATCAGTGATTTGTAGTTCCCCTTGTAGAGATCTTTCACCTTCTTGGTTAAATTTATTCCTAGGTATTTTATTTTTTTGCAGCTATTGTAAATGAGATTGAGTTCTTGATTTAGTTCTCAGTTTGGTCATTGTTGGTGTATAGAAATGCTATTGATTTTTATACATTGATTTTATAATCTGAAACTTTGACAAATTCATTTATCTAATCTAGAAGTCTTTTGGAAGAGTCCTTATATCTTTTCTAGTTATAAGATCATATCATCAACAGAGATAATTTGACTTCTTCTTTTCCAATTTGGATGCCCTTGATTTCTTTCTTTTGCCTGATTGCTCTGGCTATGACTTCCAGTACTATGTTGAACAGAAGTGGTGACAGTGGGCATCTTTGTCTTGTTCCAGTTCTCAGGGGGAATGCTTTCAACTTATTCCCATTCAGTGTAGGGAATGGGAATTCAGCTGTAGGTTTGTCATATATGGCTATTACTATTATGAGGTATGTTCCCTCTATGCTGAGTTTTTTGAGGGTTTTTATCATGAATGGGTGCTGGATTTTAATTGAATGCTTTTTCTGCATCTATTGAGAATATCACATGGTTTTTGTTTTTAATTCTGTTTATGTGGTGAATCACATTTATTGACTTGTGTATGTTGAACCACCTTGCATCCCTGGGATACAACCCACTCAATCATAGTGAATTATCCTCTTGATGTGCTGTTGGATTCGGTTTGCTAGTATTTTGTTGAGAATTTTTGCATCTATGTTCATCAAAATATTGGTCTGTTATTTTCTTTTTTTGTTGCATCCTTTCCTGGCTTTGGTATTAGGGTGATACTGGCTTCATAGTTAGGGAGGATTCCTTCCTTCTCAGTCTTTTGGAAGTTTTGGTAGGATTGGCACTAGTTCTTCTTTGTATGTCTGGTAGAACTTGTCTGTAAATCCATCTGGCCCTGAGCTTTTTTTTGTTGGGAGATTTTTTATTACTGATTCAATCTGCTACTCATTATGGATCTAGTCAGGCGTTCTATTTCTTCCTGGTTCAATCTTGGGAGGTTGTATATTTTCAGGAATTCATCCATATTCTCTAGGTTTCCTAGTTTGTAAGCATATAGTTGTTTATAATAGTCTCTGATGATCTTTTGTATTTCTGTGGTATCAGTAGTAATGTCTCTTTTACATTTCTGACTGGGTTTCTTTGGATCTTCTTTCTTCTTTTCTTGGTTAGTCTACCTAGTGGTTTATCAATTTTGTTTATCTTTTTGAAGAACCAACTTTTCATTTTGTTGATTTTTTTTGGTCTCTATTTCATTTAGATCTGTTCTGATCTTTGTTGTTTCTTTTCTTCTGCTAACTCTGGGTTTGGTTTGTTCTTGTTTTTCTAGTTCCTTGAGGTGCAATGTTAGGTTGTTAATTTGTGATCTTTCTACTTTTTTGAGGTAGGAATTTAATGTTACAAACTTTCCTCTTAGCACTGCTTTTGCTGTACCCCACAGGTGTTGGGATGTTTTGTTTTCATTTTCATTTGTTACAAAAAATTTTTAATTTCTGTCTTTATTTCTTTGTGAAATGTGAATGATCACTGAATGACCCAGTGATCATTCAGGAGCATGTTGTTTAATTTCTATGTGTTTGTTGAAACAAATGTTGAGTAAAAAAATTAAATAAAATAAAGAATAATTTCTATGTGTTTGTATAGTTTATGAAGTTCCTCTTTGTATTCATTTCCAGCTTTATTCCACTGTGGTCTGAGAAGACAGTTGATATGATTTTGACTTTTAAAAAATTTGTTGAGACTTGTTTTGTGGCCTAATGTATGGTCTATCTTGGAGAATGTTCCATGTACTGATAAAAAGAATGTATATTCTCTAGTTGCTGGGTGGAATGTTCTGTAAATGTCTATTAAGTCTATTTGGTCTAAAATCCAAGTTAAGTCCAACATTTCTTTGTTGATTTTCTGTTTTGATGATCTGTCTAGTGCTGTGAGTGGGGCATTGGAGTCCTCCACTATTATTGTGTTGCTGTCTATTTCTTTAGATCTAGTAATATTTGTTTTGTGAATCTGGGTGCTCTGATGTTGGGTGCATATATATTTAAGATCATTATGTCTTCTTGTGGAATTGATCCCTTTATCATTGATCCCTTGCTGAAAAGACTTTCTTTGTCTTTTTATATTGTTTTGATTTAAAGTCCATTTTATCTTATATAAGTATAGCTAATCCTGCTTGCTTTTGGTTTCTGTTTGTATGGGATATCTTTTTCCACCCCTTTACTTTCAGTCTATATGTGTCTTTATGGGTAAGATGAGTTTCTTGTAAGCATATATTTAACTCATGGTTCTTCATGCATTCTGCAAATCTATATCTTTTAAGTGGAGCATTTAATCCATTTATGTTCAAGGTTAATAGTGATACATAAGGCTTTGTTCTTGTCATATTCTTATTGATTTCTAGGTGTTTTATAATTTCTTTGTTTCTTTCTTTTTACATCTTTTTGTCTTCATGGTTTGCTGAACTTCTGTAATGTTGCCATTTAATTTCTTTCTCTTCCTCCTTTGTGTGATTGTTTTATAAGACCTGTGCATTTTATATTTTTGTGTGTTTTCATGATGGTGAATATTGACATTTCATTTCCATGTTTACGAGTCTTTTGATTATTTCCTGTAGGGCCAGTCTAGTGGTGATGAATTCTCTCAGTGTTTGCTTGTCTGAAAAAGACTTTATTTCTCCTTCATTTATTAAGCCTAGTCTGGCAGGATATAAAATTCTTGGCTGTCAGTTTTTTCCTTTCAGCACTTTGAAAATGCCATCCCATTCTCTTTTGGCCTGTAAGGTTCTGCTGAGAGGTCCACTGTTAGTCTGATGGAGTTTCCTGTATAGGTGACTAGATGCTTTCCTCTTGCTAATTTAAAAATTCTCTCTTTCATTCTGACTTTAGTCATTCTGATTATAATATGCTGTGGTGAAATCCTTTTTGCAGTGTATTTGCCTGGGGATCATTAGGCCTCCCTTAACTATTAATAAATGTCTAACTCCCTTGGTAGTCTTGGGAAGTTTTCATCTAAACTTTTGACCTATTTTCCCCCTTGGAGATACTGATAATTTGTAAGTTCAGTCACTTTATATAGTCCCAGATGACTCACAGGCTTTGCTCATTCTTTTTTATTCTTCTTTCCTTATTTTTGTCTGACTGGATTATTTCCAAAGACCTGTCTTCATGTTCTGAGATTCTTCTGCTTGGTCTAGTCTATTCTTGAAGCTTTTGAATGTGTTTTGTATTTGTATTGGGAACAAAAATTCAATGAATTTTTCAGCTCCAGAATTTCTTTTTTTTTTTAATGCTATCTATCTTCTTGGTAAATTTTTCAATCATATCCTGAATTAATTTTCTGATTTCTTTGTATTGTTTTCCAGATTTCTCTTCCATGTCATTGAGCTTCTTTAGAATCATTATTTGGAATTCTTTATCTGGCATTATGAGGGATTATTTTTGATTGGGATCCATTGCTGGACAATTGTTGTAATAGGTTGGTGGTGTCACATTTCCTTACATTTTCATGTTTCCTGTGTCCTTGTGTTTATATCTGTGCATCTGATGCAGCAGTCACTTGTTCTAATTTTTTGAAATTGCTTTCAAAGGGCAGAATTTTTCTCTGAAGATGTATATATGTTGTTGGTTCAGTAGGACAATTTGGCTTTGATTTTGGGTGCTTTCCATAGTGTGATCTTTGTATGATTTCTTAGGTGGTACATAGGGTCAGTGCTATCTGTGATTTCCTTTGTGGTTTTTGGAACAATTATTAGTTGTGGCTGCAGTGAAGTTTTGCTAGGGACTTCAACAGCAGCTGGTCAGTCTTTGAGCCCCAGTGGTGGAAGCAGTGGGCTGAGTATGCCTGATTTTAGGCCCTAGAGCAGCTTACTTTGGCAGCAGTGTTAGTGTTTCCTTTGGCAGGGGGGCAATTCTTGGGCCTTCAGATGGCTTGCTCAGAAGCTAGTGGTTGGAGCAGAGGGCTGGGTGTGTGAAAACGTTCTCAGGTCCCTGACCAGCTGGTGTGATATATGAAGTGGCAGTAGCAGTGGTGGAGCCACCCACCAGGACCCAAGTTGTCAGTGTTGGTGTTACTTGTAGCTGCAATGAATTGGGCAGGCTAGTCCCCAGTCCCACAGCTGCCTATGACAGGGCAGTGGTACTGTCATAAATGTGCTTAGGAGAGGCTTGTCTCCCCGTCCCTTCCAAGCCAGGTGGTGGCTGCAGTCATGTCACCTTGAACCCTGCCTGAGGGCATGGCTCAGTGTTAAACTCTCAAAATGGCTCTGGTGTGGGCTTGCGATCAAAGAGGACAGGGTCCCTTTCAGGTAAGCGGCATGGATAAGAAAGTGTGGGGAGTGCTGTCCACACACACTTCAGTCTCACCATAGCCCATAGCATAGTGGTAGGAATTTTCCTAGGTGTGTATGGGAGATTTTGGGCTCCCCTGTCCTTCCTCAGCTAGGTGTGACTGCAGTTGTGTCAGCCTGAACTCAGCCAAAGGGTGAGGTGCTGTCTAGTCTCAAACTCCCAAAATGGCACCTTGGGCCTGTGACCAGAGAGGGTGGGCCCCTTCTCAGGCAGCCTGCGCTGGCAGGAAACAGTGGGCAGTGCAGTTCGCTTGAGACTTGGTCCCACAGCAGCCGGCTGCAGGATGGTGGGCACCACCCCAGATGTGTGCTAGAAAGGCTGGTTTCCCTGCCCCTCCACAGCCAGGCAGGAACTATAGCCCAAACTCAGCCTGAGGGTGGGGTGCAGCCCAGTGTCAGTCTCTTAAAATGGCACCTTGGACCTGTGACTAGAAACGATGGGGCCCCACCTAGGCAGGCAGCACGGGCAAGAAACTGTAGAAATCCTGTATGCTCACATTTCATTCTCAACAGCATCCCACAGCAGGGCAGTGGAGACCTTCCCAGGGGCGTGTGTGTACACCTGGACTCTTCTATCCCTCCTTGGAGCTGCCCAGTGGCTGCAGGGGCGCCTGCAGTTCTCTGGTATCTTGGCTTTCAGAATGGCACCCATCACAAACTGCTCTAGGCTTGGATGCCTGTGGGATTCTTCATGGGTTCCCTTTCGGGAAGGTCTCTGTGCAATCTCCAAGCAGCTCCCTATGTTATGCCCGAGACTTGCATGGGTCAGGGGTTCTCTTGTAGCCAAGATCATAAGAGCTCATCTCAGGAAGTGGAGCCCTGGGGGCTTCTCTCTTATTGCTTCTATGTGTCCGGGAGCTTCTCATGGCTTTTAGCCAGTCCCCAGCTGGGCAAGTTGCCCCAAACCCCCTGCTGACCCACTTTTGGTGCTTCCCATTACTTCCTTAGTGAATCCTAGCATTCTCTCCTAGATGATCCTTTCCAAATGTGAGAATCTGTTACTATTCTGGTTCCTTTCTGTGGAGAAGGCACATACTACCTGTGTCTCATTGGCCATCTTGATCCTATGTCTGTAGTAGCTTTAATATTAATGGCACCTACTGCTGATGAGCTTCATAACTGCAAGTTAGCATGATGTGGAGATTCTGAAACCCTCTGGTATATCTATTTTAAGTTTGTAATTGGGTTATTTGAATAGATCCTGCTATTTAAATTTTGTTTGCAAGTTTATGAGAAAGCACATCAAAATAGTTTTTGTATAGTTATGTATGTCTACTCATAGATACAGTAAATGGTATAGTTTTTTTTTCTTAAGACTACTTATGGGAAAATACCTTCAGATTCACATTCCTGAATTTCATGTTTTCTTTCCAAGGCATAACATAACGTCTTGGGATCATCCCTTGCTTTAATGAAAACCGTGGCAAATGAATCTCATAATATCTGAAGATTAGGAAAGCAAGAAGAAAAGGTATCTTGTGAATTAAATACAATTGCTTTAGCATCATTTCAGGCAATGAAGACAGTTAGTTGTGTGTTCATGTTCAGACCACTGGAGCTTCAGGACAGAGAGATGTGCCATTGTGACTCAACTAATAGATAATCAACCCCTTCAATCCCCTCATATCACCAAGATCAAGAATCAGGGCTGGGTTTCTGCACCTCCAACTGCACACTGTCCTTTACAATTTGCTCACAAAGTCCATTTTAACCTGATTTTAAGGGAGAAGGCAGAGCACAGTGATTTGTCTTAGGCCTGCCAATTGCCTAAAGGAAATCTCAGGACAGTCACAAAAACAAAAAACAAAAAAACCCAGTAACTATATTGGCTTCTTAATTTATACATGCCCTACACTTAGGTCAGACTTACTTTCCCTGCACATGTTTCCCTCTGGAACATAAAGCTTTCCATATAGATGCCAAAGGGAAGCACAAAGTTATTGTCCTCATCTATGTAGCTCCCAGATTGCAAAACAAACAAGCAAACAAAAACCCCAGAACCCTTAAGTCCTCACTTATTAGCAGGCTTATAGAAACTCTCATCAGAGCAATTGTTGGTGAGTTTAGGTAAGGTAGGACAAGTGTCTTTTCCTGACGCCATCGCCGCCAATAGTGGACGGAATTCTCATCTAGAACTTCACTAACTCACTAGTCTAATTATGATGACACTGCTGCTCTGATGTAACAATGTCTTGCCAACTTCACAGCAACCCTAAGCAGTTACATTAGCAGCTGATTAGGAGTGTTGAGCTCAGAGATATTTTCAGTGCTTTTTAAAATCTCTCTTCTTGGGCTGGGCGTGGTGGCTTATGCCTATAACCCCAGCTACCTGGGAGGCTGAGGTCAGAGGACCCCTTGAGTCCAGGAGTTCCAGCCTGGGTGACAGAGTGAGAGCCTGTCTCTATTAAACTAAATAAGTAAATAAAAGTTTTTAAAAATCCCTCTTCTTGAGTAAAACATCATTATTATTGTGAGCAATTAAAAAATAGGGCAGGGATGTTTACTGGTGACATATTACAAATTTGACACAAACATACTAGAAACTGTGTTGTACTAAATAATTATTCACAAATAATCACTTCATATTAACATTCTCTATTTGACCTTGGCTGATTTTCCTCTTTATATACTGCACATGACACCTACAACCAACTGATTTTTGACAAAGCTGCCAGGAACACACATTGGGGAAAAGGCAGTCTCTTCAATAAATGGTACTGGGAAAACTGGATATCCTCATGCAGAAGAATGTGACTAGACCCCTACCTCTCACCACATTCAAAAATCAACTCAAAATGGATTAAAGACTAAAATGTAAAACCTGAAACTATGAAACTACTAGGAGAAAATATAGCGAAATGCTTTACAACTGTGGTCCTCAACCCCCCAGCCACCAGTCTATGGCATGTTAGGAACCCGGATGCATAGCAAGAGGTAAGCGGTGAGCAAGCGAAGCTTCATCGGTATTTACAGCTGCTCCCCATTGCTCATATCACCCCATAAGCTCCACCTCCTGTCACATCAGCAGCAGCATTAGTTTCTCATAGGAGCACGAACCCTACTGTAAGCTGCGCATGCAAGGGATCTAGGTTGCATGCTCCTTATGAGAATCTAATGCCTGATGATCTGAGGTGGAGCCGAGGTGGTGATGCTAGCATGGGGGAGCAGCTGCAAATACAGATTACCATTAGCAGAGAGGTTTGACTGTACAATAAATGTAATGCGCTTGAATCATCCTGAAACCATCCCCCCCAAGTCCAAGTCCGTGGAAAGTCTTGCATGAAACCGGTCCCTGGTGCCAAAAAGGTTGGGGACCACTGCTTTACAACATTAGACTGGGCAAGGATCTTTAAAATAAGACCTCAAAAAAACAGGCAACAAAAGCAAAAATAGACGTATGAGATTACATCAAACTGAAGAGCTTTTGCACAGTGAACAATCGAGAGTGTAGACAGACCAGGTGCCGTGGCTCATGCCTATAATCCCAGCACTCTGGGAGGCTCAGGAGGATCACTTGAGCTCAGGAGGTAGAGACCACCCTGAGCAAGAGCAAGACCCCGACTCTACTAAAAATAGAAAAATTAGCTGGGTGTCCTGGCACGCGCCTGTAGTCCCAGCTACTCTGGAGGCTGAGGAAAGAGGATCGCTTGAGCCCAGGAGTTTGAGGTTGCAGTGAGCTATGATGACACCACTGCACTCTACCTGGAGTGACAGAGTGAGACTCTTGCCTTAAAAAAAAAAAAAAAAAAGTGTAGAGACAACCTACAGAGTGGGAGAAAATATTTGCTAACTATACATCTGACAAGGGGTTAATATCCAGAATATATAAAGAACTTACTTCAACAGCAAAAAAACGATCTGATTTTTAAAATGGGCAGATCTTAATACACATATCTCAAAAGAAGACATACAAATGGCAAACAGGTACATGAAAAAATGCTCAACATCACTATTGTACATGGTTGACATGTGTCCCACGTTTCACCACCTTTCTACTACTTAGACACACACTTTTTGAGTATAAATCAAATTTACTTAAGCCCAAACCAGTCCTACCTATTTTATCCCCTAAGGTTTGTTATATTGTAGAACACATTAGATTACAAAAACTCATTTTAATAAAGGTTACAGGTGAGGATGAGCACTTAAATTACTATGACAGAGACGTGGCGGGTTGTTAATGTAAATTCTACTAGCCGGCAAATAGAAAAAGTGTTAGGCTGAGCAGGAAGAATTACTGCAAGATATGCTGGTTTGGTGGAGTATTAACTGAATACACACCTGGGAATAGTTTGGACATCTAGATTTGGATAGCCAGAAAGGCTTAGAGAAATCTTAGATAAATTTTTAAAGAACCGGCTGGTCCGATGGTAGTGGGTTATCAGAACTTATTAACATTAGTGTCACTAAAGTTGGTATACAACCCCCCACTGCTGAATTTGGCTAAAAAAAAAAAAAAAAAAATTTTAAAGAACCTTAAAAATGGAAGCATTGGTTTCTGTGTGACAGTAGGATGCAATACAAGTCAGAAATGTGTGGTTTCCAAAGGTTAAAGAAACAAGTATTGATAAAAATGAGCCACAGGCCAGATGCAATGGCTCATGCCTGTAATCTCAGCAATTTGGGAGGCTGAGGTGGGAGAATCCCTTGAGCCCAGGAGTTTGAGGTTACAGGGAAGCTATGATCGTGCCACTGCACTCCAGCCTGGGTGTGACAAAGCGAGACCCCGTCTCTAAAAAACAAAACAAAACAAAACAAAACCCATGAAGGTGGGGTTAAGGGGCAATCTTAATGAAGATAAAGCAGCATCAGGCATCAATGCCCTTTAAAAACCCTAACTTCCACTAGAAAAATTAGCAATATTTACATTAATATGTGGCATGTAAATATTCTGAATGTTGATTCTCTATCTTAATGTACTACTATATCTTTAAAATCACCTCTCATAAATGTCAGAGATGATACCCAGTTACCTATTTAAAATATTTTTCTTCCCTTGGTTGTAGCAATTTTATCAAAAAATATTTGAGACTAAAAAAATAAAGTCACTTGAAGCTCATTAAGGACTGCCAAAAATCTAATTTTATTTTTGTATCCTTTATAAGTAAAAAGCAACTGATAACCATTTTCCTTAGCTCCAACTTCAATGACCACGTTTTCAAGAACTACTGAAAGACTTCAAGTATGTTGTCCGTAAAGTTTATTAGGAAAAACTATTGTTGAATTTTACATTTTTGCTTAACATTACAAAATTTTTGCTTAATATATTAAGCATTTTTCCTTAATATATTTTGTAAACTATGGTTAACTCCTGAAACATCTAAACTACCTTTATTTTCTTCATTAATAAAAATGAGTAAGTCATGCAGATGTGATTATTTTAAATACCGAACTTCCTTAACATAAGGTAAAATAATCTTAGGCAGGCTGCCACTGGAAATTTTTTTAAATGTCCATGGTAATACACAGGTCACATTCAGTATTTAGTATATGACCAAGTTAATTAATAAGAAGTCAAAAACAAAGTTAAAGTTAAGAACGAATACTACTTTGAAGAACTTCAGACATTTATTTACTTCTGAACAAACAAGTGGGAAGAGCCATCAGTATTAACTCTTAATTTTAGTCTCTATCCTTAAAATTGCCTAAGAGTTCTTAGAACACAGAAAAAACAAAACTTGAATGCATTTGTAACAGTTTAATAATTTTTATGTCCCATTAGGATCTTTTAGTGGAATGTTTTGAAACCAAAGCATAATGCACATTGCAAAGATAAATCAGAAAGAGCAAACTTTTGAATGGCATGTTATAATGACCTGGACAAAACCGATTATCCACAAATAATTCTCATAATATTTAGCACATGCAACAGATTGAGAAATTAAATCCTGTGCTATGTACTCTTAAGTATTTTGTCAGACATGAGACATTTCTAAATGCTCCTATCAATCACGTTCATCTCCCCACATACATTAATGTTTATTTTAAACAAGAAAACAGTTCTCTCTTCTCCAGATTCTCAGGTTTATCAGTGCAAATTAAAATGTAGCAATCTCAGTAGAAATGGTTTATTACAATGTTATCTTAGAAAAGCTTATTCCTCAAAATGTCCAAAATATACTTAAAAGATGTCCAAATCGTGAGAATGATCAACTTCAATGGCTTCCTCTGCATCCAACTTGGCCTCTCCATGTCCTTCCTGTGACTCATCAAGAGAGGCCAGGGCTTCATTTGTGTCACTTGCGAAAGTTTCTCGTGATGTATCATCATCTTCTTGAAAATTGAGACTTTTAATAGCTTGTTTCATCTTTTTCCCCAACACCTGTGTTCTCCTCTTTCTAGCAGCTTTTTTATTTTCATATTCCTTTTGATTTTCAATGTAGAAAATGTCCTACAATAAAGGAAGAACTTTAGTAAATAAGAACGGCCATTTATTAAAAGTTTGTTACAAGACAGGCCTTTCACAATCATTATCTCCATTTCTCACAAAAAATAAGCAAAGATTAGGTTCATTATTAGACAGAGTCCAAGATACTAAGTAAGTACTCACTGCAAGTAAAGATGGAAGCTGAGTCAAACCCAACCTAGTGTTAGGTGTAGGTCCCATGCTTATTCTACCATAACACATTATCTCTATAGTTAAAAGTTTCCTAAATAAAAAGATACAGTAGGAAAATCATGTTGTTTAGAGTTTAAATAAAATATAATTTATCACACGACAAAACAGAAGTCTTTGGAATAAAAATTTACTACCTTTGAAATGTCATCAAAACTATATGTGATTGCCCATGCTACGAAACCAAGCCATGCCTGATTGTGTGAATGAGAATAATCATATCACTTACACAATGCAAGAAAACTTCCAGCCCTTAAAAAATATTACTGTAATCAACATGTGAGAGTGTAAATCTTTTGTCAAAAACTTTTATCACAAGCATAGAAGTAATACACTCAGCACCAGGATACATTCCAAGACGCAAGAAAGGGGACTTCACAGGAAACTTTGTGAGGGGCTGTTGTGTGTGTGCTGTAGGATGTTTAGCAGCAAACCTGGCCTCTACCCACTACTTGCCTGAGTAACACATACCCACCCTACCCCCAAATTGTGAAAAATATCTCCAGATACTGCCAAATGTCGAGGGGCAAAATCACCAGCAGATAAGAACTGTTCTAGTAGAAAATACATTTCTATGAAAATATATAAACATGGAAAACATAAAATAACATCTGGGAACCTTGGTACAAATAGGTAAGTGGCATTACAGAGGATACAAAAGAAAGAAACGTAGGTCAGGGACTTAAAGAGAAGGCCAAAATGACTATACAGGTTGAGTATCCCTTATCCAAAATACTTGGGACCAGAAACGTTTGAATTTCAGATTTTGTAATATCTGTATATATATGAGGCATCTTGGGGATGGAACCCAAGTCGAACCAAAAAATTCATTTATGTTTCATATACACCTTATACACATAGCCTAAAGGTAATTTTATACAATATTTTTAATAATTTTGTGCATGAAACAAAGTTTATGTTTAGTACTTACGTGTGGAATTTTCCACTTGTGGCATCATGTCAGCACTGAAAAAAAGTTTCAGATTTTGGAGTATTCTGGATTTTGTATTTTCAGATTAGGGATGCCAATCTGTACTAATACAGAGAAGGTTCAAAGGTTTGAAAAAGCAGCTGGTATAGGCAGGGCACATTTTTGGGACCCTACTATCTTCCAGGAAAGGATTCCTAAAAGCTTTAGCCAAGCCAGTCCCGGTTATATTCTTTAAAGTATACAAAATGCACATTCCTTCTTATTTTATAAAAACCACTAGGAAAGATAGTGAGATAAAGGAGAACCTCTCCCCAAATTTATGCTAAATAATTATAAGCAGCACACAGAATTAGCAAAGGAAGGAGTAAAGAACTTTGAAATGAAGGGGATAAGGGAAAGCTCCAGAATATGAGTGTTCTGATGAAGAGAAAGAATAAAAGTATTTGCTAAAGAAACAAGGAGGGACTGGGGATGGAGAAGGAGAGTACGTATGTGAGGGGAAAAAGTGTAGGAAGAATAAAGGCGAATTCAGAGGAAAATACAGCTACCACTTACTTAGTGAGCACTTTCATGTGCCAGGCATTTTGCTAAGGACTTAAAGACATACTAACTCATTTCATCTTCACAAAAACCTTATGAGGTAGGTATATCCTTGTTTTCAGATGTGGAAAATCAGGCACAAGATTACAGAGCTAACATGGGAAGATGTAAAGTCTGAACTCATAAATGATTTCTTTACTATTCTTAAGCTCTATTATACTGCCTTCATGAAAGTGTGATAATTCACAATTTTTTCAAGAGTTTATGTACCTTCAAGTAGACAGATAAAAAGCAGCTGCAAGTAAAAGTGTTTTATTTTACGTGGAAGCACATCCAAGCATCTTGATGAAACTAATTCTAGGTAGTACAATGCTTGGCCACACTAAGTAAATTTTATGAAGTTCCCCCTTTCCCTCCAAATACGGCAAACCTTATTAAAAAGGAACTTCTTTCCCATGGCTTATGAATAGAAGAACAAAGTGGGCAATGCCCCCCCACCAATGTTGCAACATGTTAATGTCATTAAAACAAATACAGACAATTTTAGGGAGACTTTTTCCCCTCCCACCCATATGTATATATAATTAACTCTACAAGTTAAGAACCTGACTGTACTCTTTCACAGAGGGAGACTGTTATAGTTGAGTTTTGTTAATACAGCAAATAAACTTTTAACTATTTTTTCTTCACAAACTTTGTAATTTCTAAAACAAAACTTAAGCAATTACGAGGCCATGTACCCAAACAAAATAACAAAAAATAGGAAAACACACCCACTCAGTCCAGTTCTGGCTTCTAAGTTCTACAGATGGTGATTGTTAGAAATATAGTGATTAAAAGAATAATTATGACATCATCATTTGGATGGCATATGAAATTACCTGCAATAAAACTTTATTTGCCTTCAGGTCTTTTCCTCTAATAACAAAGGTAATCAATTCATGTTCATGCAGAAAATTCAGAAAAACCGTAAAAAAACCAAATCATTTATAATCCCTCACAACAGACCAAATCATTGGTAACATTCTGGTGTTTTATTTTCCAGCCTATTGTCCCATGTCACTTTTTAATTTATAATTTTGTACTTAGTCTTTAAAAAAAATTCAGTATTACTGTATTTTCTCATTTGCTTAAAATTGTTCCATAAAAATAGAGGTTAAAGGACAGTCCTCTTAAGAATGGCCTTATAGATCAACAATGCTCTATTATGATTCGATATTCTAAATGTTACTGTTTTTTATTGTAACACGAAGTTTCTGGTAGTTAAACATAAAAATCTACTAACAGTAAAATGCCCTTCTTCACAATAAGTTATAATAACTAAATTACAAAGACATGTGATACAGTGAAAACAACTCTAACATGGGCTTGGAGTCAGAATGTTCTGTGTGATCCCAGGCATATAATTTTGATCACTCTTCATTTGCATAACAGAGTAACGCCCACCTTGACACACTGTAGTGAAGATTAAGTTATACCGTATAAATGTTTGGTCCAGTGCCAGGCATATAGTCAGTAAATGTTACAGTATTTCTTCTCCCCCACCTCTGGAAATTGTCCAAGGTTTAGCTGCTTACAAAAAGCTTTTCTTGATATCACTTTATTTCTTTTATAGCTCTATTAAATAAGCAGGGCACATATTAAGGTTCCCACTTTATAGATGAGAAAATTGTTACTGAGGGAGATTAAATGATCTGCTCATGGTCACAAAACCACTAAATAGCAAAATTGAGATTAAAACCCAGACTTTGAATTTTATACAATTCTTTTCATCATATGCTATTTCTCTAAATAGGGTAACATTTTGCTATCAAACAAAACCAAAAACAAATGTATCTTTTAAGTACACACTTTTTGTCAAGGATTATATTGGGAGACCAGAGAGAACACTGAAGAATAATCTGTTTCACCACTCCACAGTTGTGTTCCTAAAGAAACGTACATTGTTACAAATCACATTATCAAAGTAGCTGTCCCAATGAGGGGGAAAAAGCAGCCGGACAGATTTCAGATGTGCAATAATAGTTAACATTTCTTATAGGAATCTCAATGTAACAGATTTTTTAAAAATGACTGGAAGTGAACAGCCAGACAACTTAAGGAAAAATAAATAACACTGAGCAGATGTAAAATATGTTCACAAGGAGCATCAGCTCAAGATAAATGGCTTATTTATCGTCACCATTAGCATTATAGTCAGCATAGCTAAACTACACGTTCCTATTACCTTTATCACCCACTGTTATAATAAAGAAAACACAGAGCTACTCTATATACAGCAGCTGTGTTGGACGTGCACCACCTCTTTCCTATGTAAGAGGCTGGTTCTCAATCTTGGTCATAAATGCTAAATGCAAATCACGTTCCCTGATTAGCAGATTAAAAGATACCAAATTTTAAATTGTTAAAAACCCACAATGTAGTAGAATCCCACATAAGACATTCCCAATAACACAAAAATGATTAAGAAAACTAAAGTGCCTATACTTTCCAGTTTATAAGAAATATCATAGATAGAGGAATGAATGAAAGAAAGCCATGAGGAGACAATCACCAGAATGACAATAAGATAACCTAAAATTCTACAAGATAATCATCTCGAACTCTTCAAAAGGTCTAAATCATGAAGGAAAGTGGGGGGTTAAAAAGAATCAAAGGCGATATAACAAATGGAACGTGGAAACCTACACTGGATCCTGGTGGGAGGGAGGTAGAGATATAAAACACATTCTTGGGACAATTCAGGAAACTGGAATAAGGTCTAGATATTGGACGATACTATGAAATTGTTTTTATTTCCCTTAGGAGTGATAAGGGGCTGTGTGTGGTTATGTAGGATATTGTCATTATTGGTAGATGACTGTTGAAATAATCAGAACTGAGTGTCACAAGGTTTGCTATTTATTTCCAAATGGAACAGGAAAAAACCGTATAGGTCAAGTAAGTATGTCAAAATATTTATTAATGACTGTTGAACCTAGGCAGAGGATATTCAATTATTATTCCTCTATCTATTCTGAAAATTTTCATTAATAAAAAGTTTTAGGAGGATAGACAAAATAATTACATGCTAGGAGACAAGGAAAACTACCATAAAAAATAAAAGAAATCTTGATCTTGGCTCTGAAAGGGAAGAAAAAGAGCAGGCAAGGCTTTACAAAAGGCACAAGTTTTGCTTGAAATGAGACAATGACAAAATTGGTCCATTTAAGGCTGAGCAGGAAATGGAGATTCTTAGAAAATGAAGCCAGAGGCTGAGTGGAAGTCAAATTACAATGGGTCTTAAAAGCCAAGGACATTATCATTACCTTAATTTGTTCCTCACTGATACTAGGAGTGTTTTTCAGGAGATTCAGAAAAACTCCACCTGGTGTTCTTCTTCGACTACCATTCTATAAAAAGGAACAGAAAAATTAAACTGCATATACTCTTTCCATGAATAGCCAAGGTACAGAGACACACCTAAGGGGACAGGACAAATAGCAGATTTGAAGTCCAGTCCTGACTCTGACTCTTGTGAAATGGGTAACATGAGGAAATCACCAAAATTATGAGTTTCAGTTTCTTCATCTAGAAAATGAAGGCCAAAGGTGATCTTTAATCTTTTTCAACTCCCAAATTCTGTGATTTATAAAATCTACATGGTAACAAAGAGAAACAGGACTCAGCTCAAATGACCTAACAAATGACTGAATTTTCTGCTCTTATCTGCCACCTGGCCAAATCAGTGAATATTCTTTTAGATATTGAAACACACCATAGAGCCTCAATAATTAGGACAGTATGGTACTGAAATAAAACTAGAATGATCAACAGAGCAAAACAGAAAACCCAGGAAAAAAGCCAAATACACGTAAGAATTTAGTCTATGACACAAATACTAGCTCAAACCAGAAGATAAAATGAACTATTCAATAACTGGTGCTGGAGCTACCAGGTAGCCATCTAGGAAAATATTAAGTTGGATTCATATCTCATGCCTTGTACCACGATATATTCCAAAGGGATCTAAGATTTAAATACATGTATCATAGAATATATATAAATGCAGTGGCTTCTCACCAGTCTTGGTAGTTATGTTCTACAAAGTTGTCACAAACACTGAATCAGCAAATATTGAAACACTGCTCCAGGGGAAATACAGGGTTAGGTTCCCTCAAGCCTCTGATCACAACATTTTTGCCAATGGATCAATATATAACCTTGTTGTGCGTGTGTTTCTGTTTAAAGACACCTTATTTAAAACATACTGTTGATTAATGAACACTGAACTCATGGCCAACAGCACTGTAACTCATGCCTAAATGAAGCTTACATAACACACACATTTCCTCAATAAGGGCATGTCACAGATTTGTTACACTCAGAAACACCAGTTGGCACTTTAGCACTACCGTTGAAGGGCCATTTTAAACAGCAAAATCATCATGCCAAAAAAAAAAGCACAAAAACACAGCACCAGATAGACCTTGAAAAGGACGCTTGTTTCCAGTATGAGAGCTGAAACAAGGCAGAGTGTTGCCTTGTTTGACCTGAGCTAGGGTCTAAGACAAATTCCTTAAGATGGCAAACAAGTCCCCACTAGATCTGGCCCCACATTATCTCTCTGACCTTATACCCTACTCACTTTCTCAAGCACCCTGCTCCTATCACACTGGCCCCCTGTTCATACAGGTACTCAGCAGAGACTGGAGTGAAGACAGAAAACAGTCTTCCAAGTACAGGGTCAAAGCCTGTTTTTATTTAGAATTTTGTCCATTATGAATTTTTTGCATTAATTTTGATTTTTGAAGCTCTTGCATTAAAATGTTATTTATCTTGATTGAGTTTTTTAAAGTACCCCCCTCAAATTTTGCAGCCAAGGCAAGTAAATTGCTTACTTCACCTTAGTTTTGGCCCTGCCACTATACTGCATGAGGCTGGTTGACAAGAGTTTATGGGGGTCAAGTATGCCAGTCTGTTATCAGCTTTTGACAATGGTGCACTGTGTTTCTGCTTGAATTTAAATTTGTGAATAGGTGCACAGCTCACCAGTATTTTTTAATTCTGTCTGCTTAACAGCCCATCATGTAAAAGAAGACCAAGAGAACGCTGGAGGAAGAAAACCGATTTTTTAATGAGGATTGGGAACTGCAATATTATCTTGTTTCTGCTAAAGATAAGATGATTTGCTTGCTTTGTGATACTGCAATATCAATGTTAAAGAAATTCAATGCTCATCAGCATTATAACACCCATAAGGACCACAAATATTTTAAATTAGAGGGGAGGCACAAAAAGTTGTACTGCAGAAATTAAAAGACAAAAGCAAAAGCAAAGACAGTTTTTTCAAGCAGCAGTAAGACCTGGAAATAATGTCACTGAAGCAACTTATAAAGTAGCTTATATACTTGGGGAAAAAAGGGAAGCCATTCAATTATGTAGAAATTGTGAAAGAGCACATTGTTGAAGTTGTAGGATGCTTAGACCCCGATAATGTTTCAAAGTACAAACAAGTGCCTCTTTCAAGGAGAACCATAACTTCTTGGCGGCATGAATTAGCCTTCAACTTAACAGAATAATTTCATGCAATAGTTCAAAAGGAAAATATATATTATCCAATTGCTTTGGATGAATCAGCTGATACTACTGATTCAGCACAGGTTTTATACTTCATTTAGGTCATAACAGAAAGGTTTTTTTTTTTTTGCTATGAAGAGCTACTCACTTTGGGCACTCTTGCGAACAGAACATAGGGAATAGATATCTTCAACAACTTTCAAGATAAATCTCATGAAGTTGGACTGAATTTGGTAAATTTAATGAGTGTATGTACAGATGGTGCACCTTCCATGACAGGAAAACATGAAGGGTTTATTGCTCAGATAAAAAAAGCATTAACAGGTCCAGATGCTCTCATTTCTTTTCATCGTACATCGCATCAGCAAAATCTCTGTGCTAAAGCTACTATTTTAAGTGACACTTTGCAACAAGTATTAACTATATTCATGCAAATGAAACACAGCATCATAACATGCTAAAGTTGAATGATGACGTATTCAATGTGGATTTGCCTTATCATTCTCAAGTGCATTGGCTATAGCAGGGACAGATGTTAGCCAAAATTTTCTCTCTGTGAGAACAGATAGTTAAATTTTATGAAGAACAGAATCAGCAATGTGAATTATTGAAAGAATATTTCTATAGGAATGCAGCGTTTCTGTGTGATATCATGTCAAATCAAAACAACTTGAATACTTCTTTGCAAGGTAAAACTAAGTCTATATATGATACATGGCAAAAAATCCAAGCATTTCAAAGAAAGCTATCTTTATTCAAAACACATCTTCTTCAAGAGGAAATTTCAGATGAACATTTTCCCCAGTTAGCAAAGGTCACTGATAAGCAGGATGATATATGTGGATCATTTGAATTGGAGAATACAATGAAAAGTTCACCGACTTTGAGAATCATAACATCACACTCAAATTAGCATTTCAGCCTCACCTACTTGACATCACCAAGGCACCTAAAGAACTACAGATGGAATTGACTGAGCTCTCAGTAGATGACATTTTAAAGACACTGATGCTAAGAAAGATCCAATTGAACTATGGAAAAATGCAGTAGAATACTTACGCCTTTGGCAACAGGCCTGAAAAAATGTTTTCTTGCTTTTCAACCACTTATTGCTGTGAATCTACATTCTCCTACCTAATCCAAATCAAGACGCCCTTAAGGTCACAAATGACTAATACTCATCTAGAGGATCAACTGAAACTGCGGACCTCCATGCTGCAACCAAATATTCAAATGCTTTCCAACAAAAAGCAGACACAACAAAGTCATTAAAAGGATAGTTAACTTTAAAATTAACAAACTGTTTTCATTTTTTAAAATTACTAAGCACATGTGTAGTTATAGTTTTACAAAATAATGTACATTTTTAGTTATATCTAATTGAAGTTTCTTGAATGTGGCCTTAATTTGATTACAGCTAAATTAATGCAGACTTCCAATATGAAAAGTTTCCCCACCCCTGACCTAGCCAGAGTTTTCTGTCATTCTGAAGCAGTAAACAGTGTTTCTTAACCTTTTTATCCATTATCACTCCCTCGCCCCAGAACGCTTTTTAGATTTTTCCCCCCTTTTACCCTCACCATTAAATTTTAATTCAACTAGGAATACTGTACACATATCTGTGTTTCATACACAACAGTAAGAATTTTTTTTGGCCCTCTTTTCATGAATGCATGAATTAAATGCACCAAAAATAACACTTCTGTTCACCATTGCTAAATGCTGGGAACTGTGATAAGTACTTTATGTGTATCATCTTCTCTAATCCTTATAATATGGATTAATTCCCATCTTACAGCTGAGGAGACTGTATGGGGTCAAATAATTTAGCCAAATTTCAGTTAATAAGTTATACACCTAAAACTCAAAAAAGGCATGCAGGGAACACTCATTCTATGATACAGAGTGTTCATTGCTCAATTGAAAAAAAAGGGCACCCAAACTCCAAAATCATATCCTCAAAATCTGAGCTTCCAGGCTCCCCCAGACTCTGCTGTCTTAAAATTTCAGCCCCTACCTTTAATGAATTATGTAAGAGATGTGTTGTTGACTGCACACTAACAGGCTACAATTTATCTATGTTTTTTGTAAGGAAAGCATTAGTTGCAAAAACAACTATACTGAATTGTTTAATTCGGTCTTCATTGTTGATATAGTTTTTTAAAATCTGAAACACATTGTAATAATGTATGATAAGTAAGAGATCCAACAGAGGCAAGTTAATTTTGTAAAAAGAAAACAAAAACAAAAACACACAAGCAAGACAAAAACAGTGGCACAGTCTTACCATTATAAAGAGGCCACCATTTTGTTCAACCTCAGCAGTTTCCATCAGAAGTTCAATTGCCTTTTTGTTCCCAATAATCCTCACTACTCGGGCTATCAGATCTTTCTTTGGTTCCTGTAACCTGTTTAGGAACAAATAAGTAAAATTAATCTCTTTATTTGTTGTACAAAGTTGAAGAAATCCACCTTAGTCTTCAGTTTAGTCCCCAACTAGAAACAAAATCTAATTCTAATAACATTTGCTTTTCTAAATCTTCGATACCTAACCTCGGAATCACTGACAAGTAAACACTCCTAACCTTGGGTCACACAAGGAGATGGTAACCTCAGGGTTCCATCTCAAATCTCATACTTTGCTTCTTTATTTGCCTTATTGTATTAGGACAGATTTCAAAATATATGTGCACATTGAGCAAGGTGAATGCAAGCCTAAATGCAAAAGAAGACAAAACCAGTCTACTCCTATCAAAACAAATAACAGACATATACTATGGTTTAAGTTATTATGCCTAAAGTTAGTTCTCCTAACTCTAGAGATGTCTGGGAGCTTTAAAATGGACCAAACCTTTCCCTCATAGGCTCCTTGCCTCAGAACAAAAAATGGAAACAGCTAATATTTACAGCTGGCTTATTATGGTTACAATAAACACAATCCTAAGAACCAAATATGCCTTATGTCAATTAATTCTCTCAATGTTATGAGATAGGTACTATTATTTTCATTTTACCACTGAGAGATTAAAAACACAGGTAGCATTAAGTAACTCTTTTAATGTCAGAGCCCACACTCTTGAGAGATGAAGGAGAATTAATAGTGCAGAGCCTTACCAGTTCCCTAATCAGACCTGGCATCCTTATTTCTTCTCAAGAGGAGGCAGTACATTATTGTGGATGGAGTACTAGACTAGGAACGCAGGGACCAGGGTTTAGCTTCAGGTCTGTTATTAATTGAAGATGCGACCTTGGGCAAACCACATAACTACTGAGTCTTGGTTTCCTTATATGTAAAGTGAAGGTTTTGGTTTACGAAATCTCTAAGTTCCTCCCCAGCACTCAAATTCCAAACCTCCCCAGTATTTTAAAAATCTAGTACTGGTGTTGAGATAGGACTGCCTGGAAAGTAAATACTTGTTTTCCTACCAGCCGTATTACTGTTGAACCATATTTGTTTTCAAGTTCATGACATTGTTCACTAGCAACTTAGAGCTAATGAAAATGTTCATCAAAATCTGAACTCATTAAAAATAAATGAATTATATGGCTGGGCCCAGTGGCTCATGCCTGTAATCCCAGCACTTTGGGAGGCCAAGGCAGGGAGAATCACTTGAGGCTAGGGGCTCAAAACCAGCCTGGGCAACATAGCCAGATCCTGTATCTTTTTTAAAAAAAAAATTAGCTAGACACAGTGGCATGTGCCTATAGTCCTAGCTACTTGGAAGGCTGAGGCAGGAAGATCACTTAAGCCTAGAGTTCAAGGCTGCAGTGAGCTATAATCGTGCCACTGTACTCCAGCCTGGGCAACAGAGCAAAACCCTGCCAAAAAACCAAAACAAAACAACCCACGATAAACACAAAAAACACCATGAATTGTAAATTTGCCACACACCAAGCAATTCTACTCATAGGTATTTACCAAAAGAAATGAACATACATGTTTAAAGATCTGAATGTGAAGGTTCATAACAGCATTATTCAAAATAACCAAAAAGTGGAATATCCATTCCATATGGACATATACATATATATACACACACAATAAAAAAGAATTAAATATTGATTCCTGCTACAACATGGATCAATCTCAAAAACATTACACTAAGTGAGAGAAGCTATTCACAAGTTCACATACTCTATGCCATTTATATGAAACGTCCAGAAAAGGCAAATTTATACAGACAGAAAGTAGATAAGCAGTTGTCTGGGATGAGAACAGGGATTAACTATAAATTGGCATATGGACATGAAGGACCTTAATGGGTGATGGAAATGTTTTAAAAGTGTTGGTGATGGTTGTAAAACTTGATAAATTTACTAAAAATCAACACTAGAAATCGGTGAATATTATCATCTGTAAAATATACCTCAAAGTTATGTTAAAAAAGTCACAAATGCTTGAAAACACTCAAAAAAATACATGATATAAAAAGAGATGTTTTGGCTGGGCACAGTGGTTCACACCTATAATCCCAGCACTTTGGGAGGCCAAGATGGGAAGATGGCTTGAGGCCAGGAGTTGGAGACCAGCCTGGGCAACACAGCGAGACCCCCCACCCCCACCCACCCACAACAATTTAAAAATTAGCTGGACACTGTGGCACTCCCAGCTATTCAGGAAGCTGAGGGAGGAGGATCACTTGAGCCCTGGAGTTTGATCGAGGTTGCGGCGAGCTGTGATCATGCCACAGCACTATAGTCTGGGCAAAAGAGCAAGATCCTGTCTCCAAAAATAAATAAATATACAAAAAGATATGTTTATCTTAAGAACTTTATGGTACTAAAGGCAAGGACTTGCTTAAAAGTTCATAGAAGTCTGCAAAATTATTTTATCAGGCCTGTCCAAATCTAAGAAAACACAAATGTATTCATATAACCAAATAAGCCCCAAGTTAGTTCCATAAATTAAAAAAAAAAATCTCAAAAAGGTACATCATCATTTGCAGTCTATTTTATTTCCTGTAAACAGATGTTACTTGGTCAAGTGCTCATTTGTGGTCAAATTCAAATACTCACCTGAAAGAAATTTCATCAGCCACTTTCTCTTGAGAATCTTCCTCTGTGATCTCATATCGGCCTTTATAGTTCATTTCTAGTCTGTACCCTAGTCTGTCTTTGACAGGCCGTTTCCTTTTGAGATGACCTTGCCCATTTTCCTCTTCCTTTGATCCTGTTTTTTTGCCACCATGCATATATGCTTCTAGTTCCTTGTCTAATTCTTTTGTATGCTCTTGCGATTCCCTCTTAAGTTTCTTAGCAAGCAAATAATTGTAGGTCTCGGATTGTCTGCTTCTGTCGATAGTGCCCTCCATTCCCAAGATACCAAGTTCGGTGGCCACCGCATCTTGATTCTGTTCCTGCAGCACAGCACCCCATATGTTGTTAACCTTCTTTCCTCCAGCAACAGGTGGTTTCTCACTGCTTTGGGCAAACTGAAAAGGCTCTGGTTTGGGAGGAGGGTTAAAACATTTCTGTCGCTTGCGTTTCCAAAGAGAGCTGTCATCATCTGAATCAGAAAAACTCTCTTCACTTGAATCCACACTTTTAACAGTCCGATAATGGGACACTGGTGCACATGTTGTTTCGGTACTCTGAAAGGCCCTCACAGCATTGTCCCCACCCAGTACTTTCTGCAAGTGAAAAGAAATACAATCAATTCCACAAAACACATTAACTACACCTACCATGTGCTATTTTAAAAAAATTATTTAGAGATGCAACTGGACCATTCTGAAACAGAACTGATCTTCAAAGACATGTCTGAAACCAATCCAGTCCTTACTTTTCTGAAGTTCCACATGGAATATACCAATCTTAAAGCCACAAATTCTTATCTCTACTGCTAATACAACTTAGTTGTAAGATCTCCTTCTAAAAAATCATCAAAGCTCTTAATTCTCACCTTCAAAAGACTTTAACCATTTCAGTTATTGTCAAAATGTTTGAGAATGACATACATAATAATTGTCACTAGCAATTAGAACTGAATTTGATTTCTTTCTTTCCAGAGATATCTATCTTGCATTTGGACACAAAAACTTCTTTTATATGACTCTGTAAGCATATTCTTTTTAAATTAGATAGCAAACTCCTTTGGGTAGAAACCTCTGAAATAATACTTTCAAAACTGCAGAGTCTATGGCATTTAAGTTTACCAAGTCATGGGTCAACTTACGTAAAACAACCTGAAAGAGATTGAAAAACAAACTATCTTCGTACTCATTTCCTAAGATATTTATATGCAAAAGGAGTAACCTTTGCTTTTTGTACTAAACACTGAGCCAAGTATTTGTTGAGCTCCTATTACGTGCTAGAAATGGGGGTGAAGGTGATTTAAGTCAGTAAGATAGCCTTCCTATCTTCTAATAATAATCACAGCTAACGTATGTCAGACATTATTGTGCTCTGTATGCGCCATAGACTCTTTACAACAACTCCATCGGTGACATATCATGTCAGTTGTACAGATGGGGACAAAAAAGCAATGAGGCTAAACAAACCTGCACAGTGGTGGCACCCAGGATTTGAACGCAGGCAGCCTGGCGCCAAAGCCCTCTCAAAGAGGTTGCTACCCAGTAAGGCAGTCAAGACAAATTCCCATTTAGGAAACTGGGAAGCTAATACAAAACCTGTTGTCACGGTACCGCATGACAAAGCTAGACTCGGTGGGAATATGGAAGGCCGGGTCTCTGAATGCGAAATGAACTTCATTCCTGGGCCTCCGTCTCCCTATCTGCTCAGGGAGAAAAGGAGCACCACCGGCTGTTTCGGGCCGATGTCCCCAGGTTCTACACTTTTGGCAAAATCCGCCCTTTCTTGAAAACCTAGCGGCGCTGGAGTGAGGAAACCATAAGTTCAGGAAAACGAAGAGCGGCGCATGGTAGGCGGAGGAGAAACGGCCGAGCGAGCGCCGAATGCCAGCCTCCAGGAGGCGGCAGGGCTCTCAGACCCAGCCTCGCAGCGAGCGGCAGAGCAGGGGTTCGCAAGCCCCACGCCGCCGCCGCCGCCGCCATCTCCGCGAGCCCGGCCAGGGGACTCCAGCCCACCCCTGACTGCCGCCACTGGCGCCCGCAGCCCGTTCCCCTCGCTCCGGGCTCGGGGAAGCCCACCCACCCCCACCGCCACCCAGCGCCGCCCCCGCAGCCAGGCTCCGCGCGCCTCTCACCCTCACCGCTGCCCGCGGGCCTCCCCCAGCCGAGGCTCCGCGCGCCCAGCCCACGGTCACCCGCCCGCCCTTTACACTCACCGGCACTTGCAGCGGCCTGTCGCTGGGTGCGACCGTCATGTCGGAATCCGAGTCGGAAAGCTGCCCGTCTTCCATGTCTCCGGCTTCCAGCGCCATGTTCGCGCGGCGCGGCGCGGCGGGGCAGGAGAGCACTTCCGGCGGCGCGGCGGGAAGGCCCGGCCCGCGGCGGCTGCTCGGGCGCCCCCGCGCGGAGGCTGGCAGCCCCAGCGGCCCGCGCGCGCCGGGCGGGCAAAGCCGAGCGAGAACGCGCCACCTTTGCAAAAATTCCAACTACCCCGGGAAAATGGATCCCCTGTAACCTCAACGCTTTTCTTCCAAACTTTGTTTTCGTGCAAAAACAAGTATGTGCACGGACCGCGGTCGTCTGGGATTCCTCCCTTGGCCTCACACCTGTCACCCGGATGCTCTGGACGACCTCCCTGCTTCTTGCTCCTCCACAGTCCACTCTACATGTAGCTTCCAGGGGAGCCTTTCAGACAGCACAATCGCCCTCCGTATACACGGACACGGAACCCGCGGATGTGGAGGGCCGACTTACTATGCCATTTTATATAAGGGATTTGAGCATCCACGGCATCCACGGACACCGACGGCAAACTGCACCTGAGGTCATTGCTCGCCTGAGGTCTTCCAGGGCCTTCCCTCCTGCCAAATAAGGCCTGAGTGCTCAGCGTGGCAAACAAGGCCCTGTGTGTGATCTGCGCATCCGTCCTCTGGCTCTGGTCCGTGCCCCTGGCTAGCCGCGGGCGGGCGCGTTGTCATTCCTCAGGCACCCTTTGTTCTTTCCAGGCGAAGGGCGATTGCAGTAGCTGTTCACTCCGCCTGGAGGGCGGCTTCCCCCACCCCCACCCCAGTCTTTGCCCAGGTTCTCTCACGTGATTCAGGTTACTGATTAAATGCCACCTCGGAGAGGCCTTCCTGGGCCTTCTTCCACCACCCCAATTAAAACAGGATCCCCTGTCACTTTGGAACCCTTTATGTTTTTTGTCATGGCATTGATAGTTTTATGTGCATTTGTTTTACTTTTTATTTGAGTTTCCCACTGTTTTATTCACTGTTGTTTTTCCCAGTGTCCAGCCTAATGACTTCTTGCACAGGATAGGTGACCAAGAAATATTTATTGAATTTTTTTTTTTACATAAATGGTATCTTATTATTTTTAGGTTTTATTGTTCTGCAATCAGCTTTATAAACAGAAACAATGTAGCAGCGTATCCTGGACACCTTTCCATGCCCAAGTATAAAGATCTAGCACCTTCTATTTTTTATTTTTTATTTTTAATTATGGGTACATAATAGTTGTATATTTTTATAGGGTACATGTGATGTTTTGATACAGGCATGCAATGTGTAATAATCAAATCAGGATAATTGGGGTATCCATCACCTCAAACATTTATCGTTTCTTTCTGTTAGGAACATTCCAATTCTGCTCTTCTAGTTATTTTAAAGTATACCATATAACTTATTGTTGACTGTAGTCACTTTTTTGTGCTACCAAATATTGTTCATTTTACCTAATTATCTAACTATTTTTCTGCAGCCATTAACCATCCCCACTTTATCCTGTCCCCCACCCTGCTACCCTTTCACCCTCTGGTAACCATCATTTTACTCTCTCTAGCACTTTCTTTTTGATGACTCCCTAGTATTCTATTGCATGGAGGTACCATCATTTATTTAACTAGTCTCTGATGGTGTACATTTAGACTGTAGCCAGTGTTTCCCAATTACTGGTGTTGCAATTAACATGTATTTTCACAAACTTGTTTTATTATTTCCTTAGTATACATTTATAGACTGTATGGAAAAGAATGAATAGGGATTTTTGACATGTGAATTTAAAACCTGGAAAGGAAATTATTATGTAAGTCACCTGGTCCAGTTCCTTTTGAGAAATGAAGAGAAATTACCACACAGCTAAGCTACGGAAGAGCTGAGCCTTGACTCCCTGTCTCCTACCTCTTAGGCAACTTTATCCTTTACGTTTCATACTTGGAATTACAATCCGCCTATGATTGATCTTTGTGTATGGTATGAGGTAGGAGCCAAGTTTCATGCTATAATTAACATTTTTGCTATTTTTGCTTTGTCACATATCTATGTACCCCTCTATCCTTCAATCCATTTTATTTTTTCACCACAAAGGCAAGATACAGATTATCAGTACTTTTCACCCCTACACACTTGAGCATACATATCATTAACTAGATTTCAATGTTTATTTATGATTCTATTTTAAAAATTGACATATACCTGCTGCTTTTCTTCAATAAAAAGAAAAAGTTGACATAGACGCCTGGCGTGGTGGTGCATACCTGTAGTCCCAGCATGTGGGATGATTCCTTGAGCCCAGTTCAAGACCAACCTGAGCAACATAGCAAGACCCTGTCTCAAAAAAAAAAATTAGGTAAAATTTATATATTATAAAATACACAAATGTGCCTTTAATGAGTTCTGAAAAATGCACACATCTGTGTAACACAAAGTCCTATCAAGATATGGAACACTGCCATCAGCTCCAAAATTTTCTTCATGATGCTTTTCAGTAAATCCCCACCCTACCCTCCATCATAGATTCATTTAGATTAGATTCTGGAACTTCATATAAATGTCAGTTTATACTCTTATGGATAAAGCTTCTTTCACTACACAATATTTTTGAGATTAATCTTCAAAATGTTAAAATAGTTCATTCCCTTTTATTGCACAGTAGTATTCCATTGTATGAATACACCAGTTTATTCATTCTTCTGTTGATGGACATCGGAGCTGTTTCTAGTTTTGGGCTGTTATGGATAAAGTTGCTGTTTTTGCACCTTCGTGGACATTCTTGTTTGTGTCTCTTTGTTAACATTTACTTTTGTATCTTTTAGATAAACACTTAAGTGCTAGTTATTGATTTATTGACTCAGCACCAAATTCATCCATTTTGGCCTGCTCCGTGAAAATGAATCTGAGCCCTTTAAATATTTTCCCTTTACCAGCTAGCACTGAATATTTGTCATTAGAAGGCTCAAAAGAAACATTGCAAGAGAAGGACTGTGCTGCCTAGTTCTCATGTGCTCATCCACTAGGCCCTTGCAGAGCTCACAGCTTCCCCAGTGTCCAGCTCCTGCAGTGCATGATGGCCAGCTGGCAGCTGGAGAGAATATTGGTAATTTAGGAGTCAGCAAGGTTCTCTCAGGCAAGGCACAGGAGACAAAAACCATTAAAATGCTAAGACACAGCTAGCAGCTTCCCCAAGCTTTGCCTTCCACCCCCACTTCTGGGAGTTTTGTAGCAGAATGCCTTTGGTGGGAAACATCCCCCCATGAACAGCTTTCCCAAGCACCCTAGAGGGTGGATTTCCCGCAAGTTCCAAAGGGCAGATTTCTAGCAAGTTCCACTGGGTACGGCATCATAGCAACTTCTTTGCCATTCCATAAGCCACAGTGTGCCCTCTTCTACAAGGTCTGGTTCACAGCCCTCGGGGGCTCTTCCTCGGGTGCTCCGTCTCAGCCCTAAGTACTGGCTGCTCCTTACATCTGCTATTTCTATATTCGTTATTCTCTTCACTTCTTTCTGTCCAGTCCCTTATTACTCCAATCCCTGTTTTAGTTAGTAATCCTCTATATTAAACTTTCCCTATTCAAATTACTATGTGGTTTCTCTTTCTTGAACAGATCCATGTTGATAACAACATAGAAGTGTAATTACTAGGCTGTACAGCAAGTGTGTTTGTTTAGTTTTACAAGAAATTGTCGTATCTTTTTTGCCAAAGTGGTTGTACCATTTTATATTCCTGCCAATATTGTGTGGGAATTTCAGTCGCTCTATACGCTTGCAAATATTTGGTTCTTTCAATCTTTTTAGTTTTAGCCATTCTGATGGGTATGTAATAGTATCTCATTGTGGTTTTAATTTGTATTTCCCTGAAAACTAATAATGTGTATACTGGACATTTGTATATATTCCTCTGTGTCTGTCCAAGTTTTCTGTGAATTTGTTAAAAATTGGGGGTGTTTGTCCTTTTATTACTGAATGACAAAGTTTTTTTTAAAAAATGTATTTTGGATATTTATCCTTTTTCAGATATGTGTTTGGGATAATTTTTACCAGTCTGTGGCTTGCGTGTTCATTTTCTTAACACTGTCTTTTGATGATTTTAATTTTAATGAAGGCTAATTTACTATTTTAATGGTTTTTTCCTTCTTATGTCTTGCCTAAGAAAACCTTGCCTATTCCTAAATTACCAATATTGTCTCCTATGTTTTCATCTAGAAGATTTATAGTTTTAGCTTTTGTGTTTAAGATTCTGATCCATGTCAGACTAAGTTCTGCATATGGTGTGATGTAGGGATCATTGTTCATTTTTTTTCCAGATCTGTTATTCCAGCATCATTTGTTGAAAAGACGTTCCTTTTCCCATTGGATAGCTTTGGCATCTTTGTTGAAAAAAAATTTGACCATATAAGTGTGAATCTATTTTGAACTTTCTATTCTGTTCCATTGATCTATCTGACTATCCTAAGGGCAATGTCACACTCTTTTAATTAGTATAGTTTAGGTTAAGGATTGAATTCAACTATTGTAGGTCCTCCAATTTTACTTTTCTTTTTCAAGATTGCTTTGGATATTCTAGGTCCTTTGCATTTACATACGCATTTTAGAATCAGTATGTCTATTTTTATGTAAAAAAATCTGCTGGGATTAAGTTTGGGATTTTATTGCATCTACAGATCAATTTGGGGAGAACTGACATCTTAACAGTATTGGGTTTGCAATCCATGTTCATGGTATATCTCTCCATGTATTTAGGTTTTATTTCCTTTGTCTAAGCAATATTTTACAGTTTTGGTATAGTTGAATTTTTTTGTTTTAGTTATTCCTAAGTATTTTATTTTTAAAATCATTGTTAAGCATAATTTACAAAATTTTCAAACTCTAAATGTCCAATTCACTGAGTTTTGACAAATGAATACAGTAGGTAATAGCCACCACAATTGTGATATAAAATATTTCCATCACACCAAAAAGTTCCTTCCTGTTCCTTTGCGATCATCTCTCCCAACCGTCTGACTCCTGGCAGTCACTGATCTGTTTTCTGTCACTATAGTTTTATCTTTCCTAGTATTACATAAGTGGCATTCTTCAGTAGGTAGTCTTTTGTGTCTGGCTTCTTTCACTTAGCATAATGCTTTTGAGCTTTATCCATGTTGTTGTGTTCATCAGTAGTTCATTTCTTTTTATTGCCAACTACTATCTCATTGTATGAATATGACATAATTTGCTTATTCATCTATCAATTGATGGACATTTGGGTTGTTTCCAGTTTTTGGAGATTATGAATAAAACTACTATGAATATACAAGTATAAGTCTTTGTGTGGATTTATGTTTTCATTCCTTATGAGTAAATAAGGATTGCTGAGTAGGATTACTGAGTTGGATGGTAAATGTATGTATGACTTTATGAGAAATGCCACAAGATTTTTTTAAATGTACCATTTTGTAGTTGATCACTAACGAATAGAGCAATAGAACCAATAGAATATAATTAGAGAAAAAGAGAGAGAGAGAGACTTATTATACAGAGAGATTTATTATGGGAATTGGCTCATGGAGTTATGGAGACTGAGAAGTCTCACAATCACTATCTGCAAGCTGGAAACTGAGAAAATCCAGGGATACAGTTGGAGTTTGAGTCTGAAGTTCTGAGAACCAGGAAAACTGATGGTGTTAAGTTCTAGTACAAGGTCAAATGCTGAGAACCAAGCATGCCAATGGTGTAAGTTTCAGGCCAAGACCAGGAGAAGATCAATGTCCCAGTTCACGTGGGCAGAGAGAATTCTCCCTTCCTCTGCCTTTTTGTTCTATTCAGGCCCTCAAGGATTGTATGATGTCCACCCACATTGTGGAGGGCAATCTGCTTTACCCAGTCTACTGATTCACATGCTAAACTCTTCCAGAAACACTCTCACAGACACATCTAGAAATAACGTTTAACCAAATGTCGGGGTACCCTGTGGCCCAGTCAAGTTGACACATCACACCATTTTAGTGTATGTTTAGCTGTATCTCATTGTGGTTTTAATTTGCATCTCTCTAAAGAGTAATGATATTGAGCATCTTTTCATGGGCTTATTTGCCATTTTTATATCTCCTTTGACAAATGGAGAAAGTTTGAATTTTTTGTCCATTTTTAAAAAGTCAGGTTGGTCAGTCATTTTATTTTTCTTATTCTTTTTTCTTTCTTTCTTTTGTTTAGACAGGGTCTCACTCTGTTGCCCAGGCTGGAGTGTAGTGGTGTGATCATAGCTCACTGCAGCCTCAGATTCCTGGGCTCAAGCAATCCTCCTGCCTCATCCTCCCCAGTAGCTAGGACTACATGTATGCATCACCATGTCTGGCTAATTTTTTTAGAGATGGGGGTCTCACTATGTTGTCTAGGCTGGTCTTGAACTCCTGGCCTCAGGTGATCTTCCCACCTCGGCTTCCCAGAATATTGGGATTACAGTCGTGAGCCACTGTGCCTGACTTCTTACTATTGAATTATAAGCATTCCTTATATATTCTGGAAACAAGCCCCTTATCATATCTATATATCTATATATATCTTTTATGTGTATGTATATATTTTCTCCCTGTCTGTGGTTCATTGTGATAATATGATATATATATATTATTTTTTGTCCACAATTCTTTGTTCATAACTCCCATAGTTCTTGTTATTTCCTAAGTGACTAAAAAATAGGCATATCTTTTGTTAAAATATTTGGCCTTTTGTCCTTGGTTCCTGAAACAGCTTCAGAACAGCTTCAGAGCAATAAAGGGGAGAGACAGTCTTTTGTTATGTTGGGGCACTTTAGGTCTCAGAAGCAGGCCTCAGAAAATACAATCACTCTCTCTGACCTTCTTCTACCCTCCTTTTTCTTCCCAAGGCAGGCCATAAAAACTAAAAATATACTCTAATTTCCCCTCGTTTTTCTGTCTTGGAGCAGACCATAAGGAAAATTCTCTGACCTACCTTGTCTAATTGTATGGTCATAAGACCCCAATTTCAGAAGAGGTCCCACACAGAGAGGCCAAGAAGAATCTGGACAGACAGGCCTTGCTGGGTTTCCCCACTTAGTCTACTAGTATTAAATCACACTCTTTTTGTCCAATCACATTTCTATGGTTGTCCATGCTTCAATCATGCCTATCCAGTGAAGTTCCATAAAAGGGCCAAGAAGATGAGGGTACAGAGAGCTTCTGGACAGCTGAACATATGGAGGTTCCTGAAGGGTGGAGCCCAGGGAGGGCATGGAAGCTCTGTGCCACTTCCCCCATACCTTGCCCTATGCTTCTTTTCATTTGTATCCTTTGTAATATCCTTTATAATAAGCAGGTAAACATAAGTAAGTGGTTCCCTGAGTTCTGTGAGCTGCTCTAACAAATTAATCAAGCCCAAGAAGGGATTGTGGAAACCTTGATTTATAGCTGGTTGGTCAAAACAACCTAGAACTTGCAACTGACATGAAAAGTGGGGGACAGTCTTGTGGTACTGAACCCTTAAGCTGTGGGATCTGATACTATCTCCAGGTAGATAGTGCCAAGATTAAATTGGAGGACTTCCAGCTGGTGTTTGCTATAGAATTGATTACTTGCTTGGTGTGTGGGGATATCCCTCCCACATTTGGTCACAGAGTATTCTGTATTAATTGTTATGGTGTAAAAACAGAGAAAAAACTGTTTTTGGTACACAGTCATCTTTTCATATTCATAACAGTGTCCTGTGAAGAACAAAAGTTTTTTGTTGTTGTTTAGAGATATCTCTCTCTGTCACCTAGGCTGGAGTGCAATAGTGTAATCATAGCTCACTGCAGCCTCGAATTCCTGGGCTCAAGCGATTCTCCTGCCTCAGCCTCCCAAGTAGCTAGGACCACAGGCATGCGCTACCAAACCTGGCTAACTTTTTAAAAAAAATTTTTTGTAGAGGCAGGGTCTTGCTCTGTTGCCCAGGATGGTCTCTAACTCCTGGCCTCAAGTGATGCTCCTGCCTTGGCCTCCCAAAGTGCTGGGATTACAGGAGTGAGCCACTGCCTGTTTTAATGTTAATAAAGCCCACTTTATTAATTTTTTTCTTTTACAATTCATGCATTTTGTGTCCTAAGAACACTTTGAATAACCCAGTGATTCTCAAATAGTGGCTAGTTGTTCCCCAGTTGACATTTGGTAATATCTGGAGATGTTTTTAATTGTTATGACATGGAGTTGCTCCCTAATATCTAGGGAGTGGAGACCAGAGATGCACCAAAACATCCTAAAATGCATAAAACAGCTTCCCACAACAAAGATTTGCTCCTATGTTTCTCTCTAGAAGTTTCAGAGTTTTAGCTCTTACCTTTAGGTCTGTGGTCTGTTTTGAGTTAATTATTGTATATAATATGAAGTAAGAGTCAAGGTTCATTTTTGTGCATGTAAATATCCAATTAATATACTACCATTTGTTGAAAAGACTACTCTTTCCTCACTGAATTTCCTTGACACCTTCACTGAAAATTGACCATATATGAGGGTCTATTTCTGGATTCTCCATTCTGTTCCATTGATCTTTATGACTATCTTTACACCAATGTGACACTTTCTTGGTTACTGTAGTTTTATGATAATTGTAGAATTGTTATAATTGTTAAAATTAGGCAATATACATTTGTTCTTTTTTAATATTGTTTTGGCTATTCTATATCCTTTGCAGTTTTCTGATATTTTGATTGGGATTGCACTGAATCTATAGATTAATTCTGAAATTGGGGAGGCTATTCTAGCCTGATGCCATTAAACACTGGAATCATAAATTATTAATCAACAACTGGAGAGATAGTTTGTCTCCTGAAGAGAATGTGGTGATAGGAGGATGTGAATGGTTGGCCCTCTCTGAAGATAAGTTTCCCTGTAAAATAACCCAGCATTCTTGTTGTAGTATCATTTTTTTGTGAGCTTGATTAATACGAGTTTGTCCAGAATAATAGTGTCACTTACCAACATGTGGTCAAATCAGGTTCTGAGTTTTTGAAGTTGAAACAATATCCTGGGTGGTGGTGATTTCACCCAGGGGCAAGCAAACCTGTTTAGGTAACATCCCTCTGCCTCCTGGCATTTACATTTCTACAGGGCTTTGCAGTTTTCAGAGTGCTTTCATATATGATTCATTTAATTCTATATTTTTGCTATGCCCCATCAAAATCCATTGTTTCTGGTTTTTCCTGAACTCCTGTTGGACAGGGCAAGGGAATTTTGAAAAGAGGTGACTAAACAGAGATGCAATCCCTATTTTCAGTGTGGGCAGTTGCTGGTGCCTCTCTTCCCAGAATTGTTTTAGAAAGATGACCATAAACCTCTTTCCTTGACTTGAAGAGAAGGAAGCTAACATTCCTTGAGGACATTATGTATTGCTCCTAAAATTTAGTGCATCTGTAAATGTCTTTTCATTTTGTTGAATAGCATGGAGGAGAAGAGAAAGAAGAGTGTGGTTTTGGGATACGTGTACAAAGGGTCTTGCAGACTGATAGAAAGTAATGAGTAATCAGTTTAAATGTCTGAGAATTAAAATTAGGAAAATTAGCATTGTGGTCCTCAGGGTAGATGGAAGACAGTAGCTGGGTTGTTGATAGAGATTACCAATGCTAGGTAGGGAATCCATGCTCGCTTCATTTATGCATTCACGTAAGTGGACAGGAGCCTGGCACAATGCTGGGAAATGTGGAGCAATGCAAGGATAAGTCAGAGATGGTCCTTGCCCTAACAGGAAAAAATATAACATATACAAAAGGAAGCATCATTCATGTAACCCAAGTAGTAACTGCAGTTTCTGGTAAGTACTTGATATATGCTGAGTGTTTGTTGAAATCATTTGTGTCATAAGGGTGGAACAGACAAAGCTGAAGCTTGAATGCAGAGGTGGAAGAGTTTTACAGGTGTAGAGAACAGCAAGGGCAAAGACACAGTGAGAGGAAAACACAGGCTTTGTGTAGAAACATAAAGTGACTTCGGCTGCAGTGTGGAAGGCCACAAGGCAAGTAGTGAGAAATATTTTGAAAAAGTAGGTTGGGAATCACTGAGGCACCTATTAATTCAATTTATGTAAGAGTGCATGTACATTTTTAACTCTCATCCAAATAATGCTTATTGAGATGTTAGTATTTCCCTCATATAGGGTAGGCCCAGTTATTGTGGAAAGAGACGGAGTATGGTAAGGGGTGGGTGGAGAGAATATTATAGGAAGACAGAAGAAATGGAGAATGAAGGAAATTGATCAAAACTGTCTTTGTTCTTCAAAAGCAAGAATATACACAGGCAGCATATTTAGAAGGAAATACAAAAATTTAATATTTTTCATTAATTAGAAAACTCTAATTTGTAATCTACCAAAGCAGTGAAAACCTCCCTTGGCTACTGCAGGGACCAGCGGTGTCACCATCACTTGGGAGCTAGTTAGAAATGCCCAGCGCAGACCTGCTGAATCAGAGTGTGCGTTTAACACGATGACCAGGTGGTGACATGCACATTAGTTTGAGAAGTCCTGCTCTAACCTACTGTACTTTAGAGCCAATATTTTGCTGAAAATTATTCCTAGCCGGTGCCGCGGCTTCCGGCGCCTTTCACCAGATGGCGGTGGCCCTCTCCCTTCCTCCCTGCGGCTCTCCGGTTGTTGCAGGCCGAGGTTAAGCTCCCGGCTCCTCCCGAAGACCCCGGTCCCGCGGGGCGGTGGCGGGGGGCGAGCCCGGTGGGAGGGGCCGGGCCCGCCCAATGGTCGCTCCCGGGCGGGGGCGGGGCCCTATTTGAGCCGCTCCTCGGGCCGCAGGCGCGTCTCTTGGCTCGGGCTCGGCATGTGGCGCCTGCCCCGCGCGCTCTGTGGGCACGCTGCGAAGGCCCGCAAGCTCGCAGCACCGTGGTACAGGCCCGCCGCCTTCATGTCCACTCTGCTGATCAGTCAGCCCCAGTATGCTTGGCTGAAGGAGCTGGGGCTCCGCGAGGAAAACGAGGGCGTGTATAATGGCAGCTGGGGAGGCCGGGGAGAGGTATGCGGGCGCCGGGAAATCCGTGCCGCGGCCTGCGTTGGCTCCGGGAGGCCGGCCGCGCCGGCGCCGTGGGCGGTTGTACTGGATGGGAAGTTCTGAAGCTCCACAGGGAAAGTTTTCTCATTTAGGGCGTCTTTAAAAAGACTTTAGATTTTAGGTGCTTGTGTGCTGTGGAGTTTGGGTGTCGTTTTGGAGCTGGTAGGGGGTTAAAACTTGCCGTGCATACTTAAAACCTTACGGCAGAGTCTTGGGATCTGTAGTGAGAAACGTCACACACTTGGCGGTGCAGTTGATCTTAATTTAGAGCTGGACTGTGGCTCTTCAGATGTGACAACCGCCGCAGGTAACGTTCTACGGTGTAGTTTTATGTTGTCCTCTTTCCCGAAATCCTTTGGAGTTTGCAAGCCTGGTCTTGCTAAAATCCTGTTCTCGTGGAGCCGTTCTTTCGTTCTTCCTTGAGAACCGGGTTTTCAGCATTTGTCTATTGCCCAGAGCTTAACACCCTACCTGGCACCCAGTTACTACTCAATAAAATGTTTTATAGAATACAACGGAAAGGTAGGGTTATTATCGCCCAAATTTTTTAAAGAAAGTTTTTTTATAAGAAAATGTTATGTAACATTCAACAAACTTTGTTGAATGTTTTATATAACGAACCTGCTTTGTTAGAGGAAACATGTCTTCCTTTTGGTTATCTGTGGCTGTAGGAGATGCACATGATTTTAATTGTTCCCCAAATCCCCGTGTTTCATCCTGTTTTTCTTGTGGTATCTAGTCATTAGGCTCTTCGATAAAATACCCTCTCCTGGAGGCCTTTTTAGCTGCACGTTGATTTTCCCTTTATAGTTGTTGACCTGAGACCTCTCCAGTGGACACAAACCTTTCCTATGGTTGTCTGGTCTTGACATCTCTGACCAGAGGGTTGGCAGAGTAAGGGAGAGAAGGAATAAGTAAAACTCATCAGTTTGGTCTGTTATTAATGGGAAAAGAGGCAAATAACTGGTTGGTTAAGGCTTTTGTTTATATACCTAATATTTAGGTGGCAAGGGTGAGTTTTGCAGAAAGGTGGTTCCTAATGTCTTCCAAATAAAGACTCACAAGTTGTGTAGAGTGGTTTATTAGTATTTGTAGCAGAACCTAACCTAAAGTTTCCAAGTTTGGATATTATATCAGTTTTTTTTCTCTTCTGTTTTTCTGCCCCCTATATTATTGGTTCCCTCAATTCAGAAGGGATTACATTTTCTATACATGATGGTCATCTTTCTGTTTTAAGGTTATTACGACATATTGTCCAGCTAACAATGAGCCAATAGCAAGAATCCGACAGGTAAGTGTTTTTTTAAAAATTCAAACTGCACAGGGAGTTTGTGCAAGCTTTCTTGAGAGGCAGAAGCCAATTAGGCAAGTCAAAGGTAGTATAAAATCACGAATGCAATAGAAAAACACAAAAGAATAATGTGTTTCTTTTTCATTTGACATTTAAGAATGTCTGGAAGAGTCTTTCCAGTCTTGGTAGGCTGTGCCCAAAAAAGGTGAACCATAGAGAGACTAGGGAGGAGGTCCGTTTAAGGTAGTGCTTCTGAATTACCTGAGGATTTTATTAGAATGAAGGTTCTGATTCCTTATCTGGGTTGTACCCCAAGTTTCTGCGTTTCTAATATACCTCAGGTGTTCCCAGAAGAGGCTAACAGACCTTGCTTTGAAAAGCAAGGTTTTAAAGCACAGCTGGATTCTACCCTGTGTTACTGGGTTCTAGCCAGTTTTTGGAAGTGTAGACTGTGAGAATCGTTCTCAGCCATAAATATTAGGGACACGTAGATATTTTCCAGTTCTTTTCCAAAAATATCTGTGTGTTCTAGAAGATCATCTTCACTTACCTTTCCCTTCTCTCTCCCCCTAATTCTTAATTTAGGCCAGTGTGGCAGACTATGAAGAAACTGTAAAGAAAGCAAGAGAAGCATGGAAAGTCTGGGCAGATGTAAGTATGGCCTTTGTTATCTAAAGCTCAGAAGAGGTCACTTCACAAGTACCTATTGTAATTGCAATGAGATAGATAAACATCTAGTAGGCATGCTCTGGGCCTCCTTGTTGAAATGTGAGCAACTGGGCTGTGATACTGTTGGGCTCCTGCTGACCTGGGAGCTCCTCTGCTGCGTTCCTAGGACAGTGCCTTTTCTGTATTTGCCATTCAGTGAATGGGTAGTTTTAAGTGGATTAAAACTTTGTTCTGATGTAGTGTAAACTCGAGCTATGAACCCTTTTTTTTTTTTTTTTTTTTGAGACAGAGTCTCACTCTGTCGCCCTGGGTAGAGTGCAGTGGCGTCATCATAGCTCACTGCAGCCTCAAACTCGTGGACTCAAGCGATCCTCCTGCCCTCAGCTTCCCGAGCAGCTGGGACTGCAGAGTAGCTGGGACTATAGGCGTGCACCATGACACCTGGCTAATTTTTCTATTTTAAGTGGAGACAGGGTCTGTTGCTCAGGCTAGTCTCAAACTCCTGAGCTCAAGCGATCCTCCCGCCTCAGCCTCCCAAGAGTGCTAGGATTATAGGCATAAGCCACCATGCCCGGCATATGAACACACTCTTTATTATCTGCCGAAGTTACTTGTATTTATAATTGAGCAAATAGAAAGACAATGGAAGATCTATGCTTGAAATACCTGTTTGCTCCTTTTCTCTCACCCTGCCAGATTTATCTGGGAGGGAGCATCTCAGCAATAGATCAGTATTCCTGGTGTAAACAGCAGTGACAGCAGCTCTTTTCTCAGGGCTAGGGGCTCATGTCCCTGGGCTGTCTGATCAGGTTGTGAGGCAGAGTCTGACTCCTCGGTCTCTGAGTCTGCATCAGGGGTTAAATGAGCAAATGGGGTAACTGTGTCAGGTGCTGGGCTGGCTACACTGGCCTGTCACTAGTGTCAATGGAAAAGAACCCAAATTCTGTAAAATAATTTAAAGAGGTTTATTCTGAGCCAAGTATGAGGACCATGGCCCAGAGCTACACCCAAGAAGCCTTGAGTAAGTGGTCTTGCCATGGTTGTGTTACAGTTTGGTTTTATACATTTCAGGGAGACAGGAATTACATATAAAGTCATAAATCAATACATTGAAGGTATACATTGGTTTGGCCAGAAAAGGCGGGACATCTCGAAACAGGGAATTTCAGGTTATAGGCAGGCTTGAAGAGTCTTTGATTTGTAATTGATTAAAGAAATGAAGCTTTGTCTAAAGGCTTGGAATGTTTTAAGTAGAGATAAGGAAGTCTGTTAATCAGAGACAAGCCACTGGATATAGACTCACAAGATCTGTTGGGTAAACTGAGGACATGCATGTTCAAGCTTTGTCTTGCATAGCTTTAGGCTTGTTAATGAGTTACAAAGGATATCTCCAGGAAGGGAGAGGGCATGACAAGGTGAGTCTGACCTCCCTTCTCCTGGCCAGCAACTCAATGGTAGGGCATTTCTGGGGTCCCCTTGGCCAAGAGGGGGTCCATTCGGTCAGCTGCAGGGGGCTTAAGATTTTATTTTAGTTCACATTAGGTGGTGGCCAGGCTCCTGAGGAGGGGAGAGTAAAGGAGAACAGGGATAGCCTGGATTTCCCAATCCCCAGTCCCCCATCCTCAGCGTGCTTTGTCTTGTAAAAAGGGGGGTCCAGAGTGCCTGCCTCCTGGGGGTTATTGTGAGGGTTAAATGAGTTAACCATTTAAATGGTTACTAGAGAGCCTGGCACAGGGCAAGCCTCAATACATCCAAGTTATAAAACCCTGTGTTGCTGTGTTTGGGGCCTCTGAGCTGCAGTGTATCCTCTGAGTTAATGATTGGAAAGTGGAGTTGCAGGGTGGGTAGGAGAGGAGCAGCCTGTCCAGGAGAGCCCTGGGCTGGCACATCTTTCTTCTAGGCTTTATTTCTGGATGTAAGTTAGGCTAAGGTTCCATTATACACAATCAAAAATATCAGTCGGCAGAAAAACACAACTTTCATGAGTAAACAGTTTGTTAGGTAAAGTTCACCGTACCTGGGTAGAGAATATTGTGTAAAATAGTGTTATTTATTTTATTGTTTTAAAAATTACTTCTAGACTGGGTGCTGTGGCTCATGCCTGTAATCCCAGCACTTTGGGAGGCTGAGGTGGGAGGATTGCTTGAGCTAGGAGTTTGAGACCAGCCTGGGCAACATAAACAAGACCCCGTTTCTACATAAAAATTTATTAAAAATTAGCCAGGCATGGTGATGTGCACCTGTAGCCCCAGTACTTGGGAGGCTGAGGCAGGAGGATCTCTTGAGCCCAGGAGTTGGAGGCTGCAGTGAACTATGGTTGTGCCACCGTACTCCAGCCTGGGCGACAGAGTAAGACCCCGTCTCAAAAAAAAATTCTATTTCTTTATGATCATAAAAGTAATACATATTCCTTGTTAGGATAAAAGAGGTTCGTGAAGTATATAGGATAATCAAATTTAGTCCCCTTACTCCAACCTCCTCAATACAAAATGGTTATTGGAGTTATGTTTTGGTGTATTTCTTTCCAGTCTTTTCTGTGTTTATTCCGTAGTTGTGATTATTATACATACATATATACATGGTGTGTATAAAATTTTGTGACCTATGATTGCATTGTACACCAGCCTAAAGTTACTATGTAATTTTTAAAGTCATTGTCCTATACATACACTTTTTTTTAAGTGAAATCTTTTTTAGAGCAGTTTTAGGTTTATAGAAAAATAAGTACAAAGTACAGTTTCCATATACTCCCTCAGCCCTTTTCCCAAGTTTCTCCTGTTAACATTTTGCATTCGTATAGCACATTTTTTATAATTGATGAGCCAATATTGATACATTATTATCAGTTAAAGTACTTAATTTACATTAGGGCTCATTCTTTGCATACACTGTTTATGAATGTTAGTGTAACTTAACGTGTCTTTTGACCAGAAACGTCTACTGTATGCATATATTTATCCAGGGTAAATACAAACATGTTTGAAAAAAGAGTTTTTGTGAATTCAGGGTCTTGTCTTTTCCTGAACTGTTACTTAAATCTGTCTTTGCTTTGCCCTGGGGGTGGCAGCTGACGTTATGATATCCTTCTTTAATATAGTGCTGTACTTTTTTTGTTGTTGCTATTTCTACATTTAGGATCTCATTTGGCAGTCAACTCTTACCCAACAATGCCAGCCTCTGCACTAACCTCCCTTCTCATACTTCTTGTGCTTGTTAGACCTCCCAATTGAGTAGAGGTGCTAAGTGGGAACAGCTGCTTTCCTGGGTGAGCGTAGAGTCCATTGGGGATCCCACTTGTTAGATTTTGAGTTAAGCAATTAAGTTCAAAGTTGAGGGAAGAGGCAGTTTCTCCTAACTCTGCTTTTGGGGCTCCTGTCAATAGGGCAGTGACTTAGAGGGGCAGCTGGTGCCTCAATGAGAAAGACCAAAGCTTGATCCCCTTCTGGTCTAAGAGCTTTCCCTCTTCGATCCTCTTATGTGTGAGGCTCCCTCTGCTTGGCCCTCATCCTTTTGGTTGGCCTTCATGTTAGGACAAACCACTGTTTCATTTAATTCATTTCAGTTAAGCCTGCAATTTTTGAAAGGGAACATTTTTCCTTAAGGGAAATGGAAACAAAGTGAAACGTGGAAAGGCAGCTTGTAAAAACTGATTTCTTTCTCAGGAATACTGAGACTTGATGCTTTCCTTCATGAGCTGGTTTCAGCACAGAATGCTACTCATTTCTGTGTCTCTGTGTGTCCTTATTTTTCTTCTCCGTCTCTGGTGAGAGAGCACTGGAGTCTGTTCCTCTCTTGAGGATGCTATGGGCCATCTCTAACTGCAAAAAGAGATACCAGATAACCAGTAGCTCTTTAACATGGGAGTGTCTATTATTTTCTCAAAGGCTCGGCTAATCCTTCCCTCAATGCTTTTAGTTCCCTCCACATGGCTGTCTTTGATGTCCATTCTGCATGTGACTTCATGGGTGAAATGTGCAGGGACAAGGACTCTTGTTGCCTGTAGTGGGGAGCGGGGTGTTGATGCCCTGTCATGCTAGGACCAGGCAAGCTCACATTGGAAGCGTGGCCATCTTCCTCATTTCCTATTCCTCCCTTATTTCTCTCTCCCCAATGCTAATCCTGGCTTTCTCAACTCTTGCTGCTCCTATGAATCATCTGGGGAGCTCAAAAAAAAAAAAAAATGAAGATGCCAGGTTTGAGTGGTCTGGGGTGGAGTCTGGTGTAAAAGTTCTATGGATGGTGCTTCTGATGTGTAGTCAGTGTTGAGAACCGGTGATCAATTATCAATTCTCAGTTACCAAGTCTTGGAACATTTCAAATTACATTTATCTCTGTTGCCATTTTTTAGTCCAGGCAGCCACCATCTCCCATCTGACTCAAAGGGCTTCCTGCCCAAGTCTTGTCTCTTTCCAGTTCATTTTCTACAACCGCAACTAGAGTGATATTTTAAAATGTGTCAGGATTTTTCCCCCTGTTTAAAACCCTCTTGTGATTTCCCCCTGCTCTTTGAATCCTTAACATGGTCCTTTGCAATATGGCCCCTACTTCCCTCTCCTGCCTGTTTGAACTTATAATTTTCCAAAACTACTACATTCTCTCTTGCTGTTTGGCCTTTGCATATGCTCTGCACCCCTCTGCTCCCATGCTTTTCCTCTGTTTTCTCTACCTCTTCACCTGGCAAACACCAATCATACTTTAGGTCTTAAGCCCTAAACTCTAAACCTTTTAAAAAGCCTCCTTCCTCGTCACTCCCTTATCTTCGAGTAATGCTGAGTTGTCACTCTTAGGTGCTCCATTATACACAATCTAGCTCCCCCTTTGTGGCATTTACCACACTAAATTGTAATTGCCTGTTTCTTATCTCTACCATCCTCACTGGACCATCAGCTCTACTGGGCAAAAATTGTAACTGCATTATTTGCAGAATTCCCAGGGATTAGCACAATATCTGGCACATAGAACGTGTGCAATAATTATTTGTTGAAAGGTTGATTGAATAAAATCTGCCCAGAATGGGAGGTAAAAGGTCATGTGTACTGGCCGTATCTGAGTTGAAATTAACCAACTTGGCTAAACTTATAAATGTGCTGGTTAAATTCAGTTGAAACATTATTAAATCTATGCCATGTACTAGGAAATACATAGGGTCTACACTGATTCATTTAATGTTACAGATTTTTGTTTTCTGTTTCTAAAAGAGTGCGTGTATCGTAAAAATGACAAATATTGCAGACATATAAAACGTGGAGAATGAAAGTCTGTTATAATTCCACTCTCTAGAAATAACCACTCTTAACAGCTTGGTGTATATTCTTCCAAATTTAAGCAAAAGTTTATTTACCATACGTATTATTTTCTTGTTTTCTGTTATCCTCTTATAGCTCTTAAATGTTTTCCCATATAAATTTACTTCATTCTTATTAGAGAGTATTCCATTTTATGGCTGTTTCATAATTAACCAATCATGTGTGGGTGGATATTTAGATGGTTTCTGTTATTTTTTTTTTTACTAGAAACAGCACTGCAGTGCATATTGTTGTACCTGTACTTTTGCATACTTTTGTATAAGCTCAATTTCCAGAAGTGGAAGTGCCTAGTCAAAGGGTAGGGGTGTTTTAAATGTTAATAAATTGCCAAGTTACCCTTCAGAAAAGGTACATTAAGACACAGTTATATAGCTGGGAAGAAGAGAGAGCTCAGAAGAGCCTTGAGTGCACAGTCAAGCTCTGAGGCAGAGTGTGAGCAGGAGCGTGTGTGTGTGTGTGTGTGTGTGTGTGTGTGTGTGTGCGTGCGTGTGTCTCTGTGTGAGTGAGAGAGACAGGCTGCAGCCTGGGGGAAGGCTCATTTTCGCTGCCCTTTGAAGGAGAGGTAGAATTGAGAAGAGCTAGAGGGAAGTGATGGTCAAGTGGGGGAAACTGTGTCTCCTTCATGAATCACATCCCAAACTTAGTAAGACACAACCTATACTTTTCACCACCCCCCAACCCTGACATTTCCCTTCAAGTCTTCTTCATGAAGCGGCTGTACTCGTCCACCTAGCCATTCCTGCCAGGGACCGGGGACTCATCTTTGGTTCTTTTATTCGCCTCCTTTCTTTTATCTATTCCCTTCGTGTGTCCTGTGAATTCTGCTTCCGCAATAGCTCCTGCTGCACTTTTTGTTTCCCTTGTTACCACCGCAATGTTAAGACTAAGTGGCTATCATCTTTTGCCTATTTATTCTCTATGCATCAGATAGTGATATTTAAAGATAAAGCAAATTATCTTATTCTGTGCCTTAAAAACCATTAAAGACTTTGCATTGCACCTGGACTAAGATTCCGACTCCTTATAAGCTTCTAGCTTTAAACATACTGGCCTTCCCAGTCAGCCCGTTTTATTTTCCATGGGTCTCTCTTACATGTTTTTCTTTTCCCTGGAAAGCATATTCCTATGGCTGACTTTTCTCATTCTTCAGGTTTCAGCTTCAATATCATCTCCTTAGAGGTTTTCCCTGCCAGTCTTTTAGGTAAAGTGACTTATCCATTCACCCTCCAAACCTATTGTTTTCTCTGTCTAGTACCCTTTTTATTTCCTTTGTATTTATTAGCCCTGATGGCAGTTTGTAATTATTTGTTGGCTTTTTCCCCATCTGTGCCTCCTGGTATATATTGGCTCCATGAATGCCTTGCTGCTCATTTCAGCCCCAGTGCCTAGCCATGTCAGTCTTGATGTGATCAAAAAGTCTTCTTTGATGTGATGTACTTTGTTCTTTTGCAGCACGTGTCTAATACTGTGTTGTAGACATAACTTTACACTTTGAATCGGACATTAAAACTCCATTCTTTTCTTAGATTCCTGCTCCAAAGCGAGGAGAAATAGTAAGACAGATTGGTGATGCCTTGCGGGAGAAGATCCAAATCCTAGGGAGCTTGGTAAAGTATTTTTGTAGTATACACGTAATCCTCTGAGTGGAGAACAAGGCTGCCATGCATTTTCATGTATAAGATTGTGATTTTCTTTTTTAAGAAAAGGAATTTATAAATTTCAAAAATCCTTTCTTTAGAGGAAAGATTAACAAGATAAATAGGAAAAAGTGAAGGCAATTCTTGTGTTTTAAAATTCTTCAGAAAAATAAAGAACATACTTTCTTCAGTTTATTACCCCCACAAAATAGACACAAAATATGTTTTGCTTTCCCTCTCCTTAATTGAATGTTTAAAATGTGAATTCTGTTGGAAAAATTCTGCTTTCTATTATTTTTAGGTATCTTTGGAGATGGGGAAAATCTTAGTGGAAGGTGTGGGAGAAGTTCAAGAGTATGTGGATATTTGTGATTACGCCGTTGGTTTATCACGGATGATTGGGGGACCCATCTTGCCTTCTGAAAGTAAGCAATGAAGTCAGTTAAGCTAAGAGTTTTATATTCTGATATATGGAGAGCTCCAAAAAATGCTCTGGCTATGAACAGTTCGCAAACGAGGAATTGCAAGTGACATATAAATATGTGAAAATATCTTTAATCTTTCTAAGAAATGCACATTAAAACAGGTGAAAACATTATGTCAAGAACGTTTTTTTGTTTTGTTTTAAAGATAAAACTCATGGCAGCTCTGTGGGTTAGATGCTCTTTTAACTCATCTGGAAAACAATTTGGAAATATACCCAAAGAGCTTTAAATTTAAAGCCAGTTTTAAGAATCTAATTTAAGTAAATAATCTGAAATATGACAAAAGTTTATGTATAAAGATGTTCATTGCGGTATTAATAAAAAACATTAGGAACAACCTAAATGTCAAATCATAAGGGAAAATTTAAGCTAATTTTGGTAGACTATATTAGCATGTACTAAAAATAATGTTTATGAAGATTGTCGTCCTCTAACCCCACAATTTTATGGAAAGGTTGCATTTACTTTTTTTTTTTTTTTTTTTTTCTGAAACAGGGTCTTGTTCTGTTGCCCAGGCTAGAGTGCAGTGGCGTCATCATAGCTCACTGCAACCTCCAGCTCCTGGGCTGAAGTGATCCTCCTGCCTCAGCCTCCCTAGTAGCTGGGACTACAGGTGCACACCACCAGGCCTGGCTGATTTTTGTATTTTTTGTAGAGACGGGGTCAGGCTGGTCTCAAACTCTCCTGGCCTCAAGCAATCCTCCCACCTCGGCCTCCCAAAGTGCTGGGATTACAGGTGTGAGCCACTGCACCTGGCCTGCATTTACTTATTTTTAAATTATATTAATGTTAATTTTTTGAAGAGATTATAATATATCAGAAAATTAGAAAGGAATAAGAGTGTAGAGGTTGAAAACTTTCCCTCCTACCCTCTTGGCCATGTCATAGTTCCCCATGGAAGTAGCAAATATTTCCAAGTTTTTGTGTATCTTTTTATAGCTTTTGTTCACATACAGGCAAATTTGTGTCTTTTTGGAACACAAACCAAAGCAAACTGCATTCTGTTCTATACTTTCACATTAAATAATATGTCTTGGAATTTGTTCCATATTAGTACATTAAGGGACTTCCTTCATGTTTTCATGGCTATTTTGTTATAAACCTGTTATAATTTATTTAGCCAACTCCAAAATGATGGATATTTAGGGTGGTTTTTAATCTTTTGCTATTACAAGCTATGCTGCAAGGACCAATCTTGTACTCTGAGGAGGTTTCAATGATGAGGACAAGAGCTTATGCAATTTGTAATGTTTGCAATGTTGATGGAGCGAAATGGGTGACTCTGAGTGTCTGCATTGGCAATACGAGGGATGGAAGTATATGCCAAAGTGGTCGCAGTGGTTATCTCTGTGTGGCACAATTATTGGTGGTAGTTATTTTCTTCTTTCTATTTTTCTGTATTTTCTAAAATTTCCATGATGTTAATTATTTTACATCTATAATCAGAAAAAGAAATACTTTTTAAAAAACAGATCATGTTTTTCTTTTTCCCTTGGAATGTTGGGCAAATTCCCTACTTGCAGAAAGAGTTGGAGGAGTCTTTTTAAATGTACAGTTAATGTCCTTAATTAGATATATAACAGTGATTTCCATCATCCAAGATTAATTTTGTGTCACTGAACACTTCCAAGAGGTTTTTCCAGCTTTAAAAAAGGTAGTAAACTGCCAATTTGGGGGAAGTACAAATTGTGCAGGAGGTAACTTGATTTATACCTGCTATGATGTCTTTCGTACAATTAAAATCTTTTTCAGTGGATTATATACTTTTTTTTAAGAAGTAGAGTACTCATGTATGCAGAGGCTTCAGGTAACTTTGACTCCATTAGTTCAATAAATCCTTATTGAGTGTCTGCCAGGTGCCAGGTGATCTACTGGGTGATACTTGATCAATAAGGCATAGTCACCATCTTCAAGGGATTTATAAGTTTATAAATTCCTTACATTTTAGGTGGGAGATGAGTAAACAGATAATTATAATCCAGCATGGTAAGTACTGGGATGGGGTAGAGGACAGGATGGTGATTATTGGGGAGATTCCTGGACCCAGCCCCCTGGGTGTAGTCAGGAAAGGCCTTTGGGAGAAGGTGGCCAAGGTAAGGCCTCAGGGAAGACAGGGACAAGGGGGTGGAGTGCTGGGGCAGGGGCTTGTTTGAAACGGGGAAGAAGCCACTGGGAAAGCTTAAGATGGGAGAGCGTGGCTTATTTGGGGAGTTGCATTGCTTCAGCACAGCTGGAGGGTACAGTATGGGCGTGGCAGATAGGTGGAGAGGGAACCCCAGGAATGGACTTTTCCTGACTAGGAGTTTGGGCTTTATCCTAAGGGTGGCTACGGTAGCGATCCAGACACCAGAGTGTTGTAATAAAAGGGTGTCATCAGTGCAGAGAGGGGAGGGCAGAGAGGAGGAGGTAGGCCCCGCCAGGAAGAGGCTGTGCTGGCATATCATCATCGTGCTGGGGATTAGGATGCCGAGGCTACAGGGGGGCCTGGGAGTGAGGTTCCCCCAACCTAGCTAGCAGTGTGAGTGTGGCCAGAGAGATTGATGGCTGGGACTGCTGCCTTTCCAGTTGGTCTGTGGTTTTAACCAGGGCTTGGGAACCATCATATTCCTTTGCTCTGGTTCTTCACTGCTCTAGCCGCCTTTGATTAAAGTAAGCCCCTTGTGGGATTCTGGGTGACTTTAAAGTCTGTATTTAAAGTACAAATGTTTTTGTTTATATTTTGAGTTTTCCTATAGTGAATATAAAGATTTGTGCAATTCATTCATTCAACATATATAATTATTAGAACTACCCCCCCATCCCCAAATGAGCCACCTTGTCTTGAATTTAGAGAGGTTGGCTCAGGGCTTCATCAGGCAACATAAAGAACATGGGCCTAAGAGTCACAACTCCGGTGTCCTGGTCATGTTCTGCCCTTTGCGAGTACAGCGCCTAGCGTACCTCTTGTTGTTATCAGCCTCTGAGTGGAGGTTTTTTCAAGTTCTTGGTATTCATCAGGAAAAGAATTTCAGGATGCACCACATAAGCCAGGCAAGCAACAGCTTTTATTGAAAGCAAAAGAACACTCTTGGGAAAGAAAGTGGGGCAGGCTCAAAAGAGAGCAGCTGCTCTGGGAGGAAGTGGTTTTAGATCTTTTGTAGTGTTACTGATTGAGAGGAGGAATATTCAAGGCCAAGGGATTGGCTTTTACTAAGAATTTGGGTAGTAATTCCTAGAATTGGGTTCATTTCCATTTTCATCTTTTATATGGTTGTCTTGGAACTGTCATGGTGATTTCAAGGGCAGAGAAACTTAAAAACTACAATGTAAATGATATAATTAGCCAAAGTTTATGTACAGGGATAGCTGACAAGCCAGTTGAAGCTTATTCTGGCCTGTGGTTATCAGCCCCTTTTGTTTAAGATTATTTACTTTAACACCTGCACCCAATCTTCAAGCCTCTGCATCAGGTCTCGGCCCTATGTCCTAGTCTTCTATTCTGACATTATCACCTCTCTAAAGTGTCCTTGTCTCCCAGATACACTGATGCTGCCCTGATCTCTGCAGAGTTCCTGTGAGGATCAGAGGCATAATGAATATTATTATGGTTTACAAAGTAGTGTAGTAATAACCACTTCTGTTGTACATTAATTAAAGTACCAATATCCCACAGCTGTCTAAAGTGATCCACTGCAAGACGTCTGGAATCCTCTCCGGTCTGGTGTACCTTTGTTCGGAAAATGAAAAATTTTGGACTTTGTTATTTACTTAACATGCATTAAATTCACATGCTTCAGCACAGTCCATCCCTTTCCTGTCCTCAGGACCTGGCCATGCACTCATTGAACAGTGGAATCCTGTAGGCCTTGTTGGAATCATCACTGCGTTCAATTTCCCTGTGGCGGTGTATGGCTGGAACAATGCCATCGCCATGATCTGTGGGAACGTCTGCCTTTGGTAAGACTTGCTCACTTTCCTATCCAGTAGCAAGAAGGTGATGAAAGTAGTAATTTCCAGGTACTAATAAAAAGTATTTAAAATACATGGAGATGTTTTCTATTTACTATACTCTTTCAGTTAACATGTTAAGTCATGTTAACAACCCTCTAGTTGTGAAATGCTGATTTTTAATTATTATGTATTTTAACCATTGGTAATGTGCTTATTTTTTTGACCCAGCATTGTCCTCCTCTTCCTCCCAGCTCTCTTCCTACCTCAAATGGGTGTATTGACATTCAATTCTGACACAACTTACCCAGAGTTAGCATCAGGCTCCACAGGTGTAAGGGCTCAGTTCTCCACAAGACTGCCCCTACTTCAGGTACAAACTGTATGTGGGGTCCCCAGGACACCTGCAGTTCTGGCCAGCCATCTATAAATTTGGAGGTTCCTATGAACTCTTGGTTTTGATAGTTCACTAGAATGACCCACAGAACTCAAGAAAGCACTGTATGTAATGCTTACAGTTTTATTGTAAAAGATACACCTAGGGCAAGGTCTGGAAGGGCCCTAGATGCAGAGCTTCCGTGCGTTCTCCCAGTGGTGTCAGGGCATGTCATCCTCCTGGCGTATATCAATGTGTTCACCAACCAGGAAGCACCACTGCACTTGGATATCCAGAGTTTTTATTGAGGCTTCATTATTTAGGCATGAATAATTAAATCTTGGTTAAATTCAGTCTCCAGCCCTCCTCTCCTCCCTGGAGATGGTACAGTGGCTGAAAGTGCTAACCCTCTAATCTTGTGGTTGGTCTTTCAGGTGACCAGCCCCTATCCTGAAGCTACCTAGAGTCATCTTGTTAGCATAACAAAGGCACTATTGTCATTCAGGAAATTCCAAGGGGTTTTGAAGCTCTGTGCCAGAAACTGAGGAGAAAGGATATATTCTTTTTTTTTTTTTTTGGCCGTGGGTATTGATTCTATGTATTTATGGAAATTATTAAGGAAGGTTCTTGTACTATTAAATACCACATGACGTAAACAAAATGGAAAATAACATACACTCATAAATTAGGAATAAAAATTGACTTCTGTAAATCAGTGAGTTATTCAACTCAACAGACACAGAACATAATAATATACATTTCAGGGATAAGCAAATAGATTTCATATGATAAATTCAATTATAAGGGTCACATAAAGCTATGCTTTTATTTATTTATTTATTTATTTAATTTATTTTTTTATTTGAGAATATTATGGGGGTACAACACTTTGGTTATATATATTGCCCATGCTGGGAGGATATATTCTTTATTATACCGCACTTCTCAAACAGAAAACTAAGTAAACAAGTAGACAAAAACTTGTGATGTCACAACCTTCTTTTTAAAGTTTGACTTTTTTTTCCAATAAAAATTTGGCAGCGCATTACCAAGAGATTCTGAGGTGCTTGGCCAATGTTCTCATTGATGCTTTAAATTTTTCATCTTTCTAAAATATTTGATAGTAAAAATGTCTGTATGTTACAGATAGCTAAACAGTTACTTGTTTTTAGCTTTCATGTTCAGGGGAACAACTCAGGTAAGGAAAATCAAGAAAGTTGCCTTTGGCCTATTTTGCATCAGTTCCCCTAGTTATTTATTGATCTTAAATGCAGTACTCAAGTGAATGTACTCAAAGACTATCTATAAAACAAGGCACAGTTGGGAGAATTAATAATTTGGCACCATGTTGCCAAAGGAACCCATGTTTTCCAGCATTCTAATCCAAAGAGGTTAATTGTATCATTTTCCTCGGCTCTCTGAGCCTTACAAGGGAAGGTTGATGAAAGCAGCACATTGATAGATTTCTGCTTCACTCAGTTTCCATAATTGGGTGAGGTTAATATAACAGTTCCTATGATCAGTGCAGCAAGCGGGTTCAGAATTGCTTGGGGACATTTTTTATGTTCATGAAAGTTTTGTAGTCCCTTAGGTCTCAGAGACACTGAGCAGAAGGATAGATTTCTATTTCAATTACTAGACTCATTTGTTAGTCGTCTAATTGGACAGAGCTTTTTCTCACAAAGACTTTTTTTTGTTTTGTTTTGTTTTTTTTAATTTATTTTTTTAATTTCAGAATATCATGGGGGTACAACACTTTGGCCACTCACATTGCCCCTGTTCTGCCCGTGTCAGAGCCACAATCGTGGTCATCCCCCAAACTGTGCTCTCTGCATCCATTCAGTGAGAGTTTTTCCCATCCCTTCCACCCCCGTCCCGCCCGCCCGCCCTCAGATGAATGTTATTGCCCTGTGTGATGTAAGTGTTCATCAGTTAGTACCAGTTTGATGGTGAGTACCAGTGGTGCTTGTTTTTCCAATCCTGTGACACTTCGCTTCGAAGAATGGGTTCTAGCTCCAACCAGGATAATACCAGATGTGTTAATTCACTGTTGTTCCTTATTGCTGAGTAATACTCCATGGTATACATATACCACATTTTATTGATCCACTCGTGTATTGATGGGCACCTGGGTTGTTTCCACAACTTTGCAATTGTGAATTGTGCTGCTATGAACATTCGGGAGCAGATGTCTTTATTATAAAATGTCTTTTTTTCTTTTGGATAAATACCCAGTAGTGGGATTGCTGGGTCAAATGGTAATTCTACTTTTAATTCTTTGAGGTATCTCCATATTCTTTTCCATAGAGGTTGTACTAATTTGCAGTCCCACCAGCAGTGTATGAGTGTTCCTATCTGTCCACATCCCCGCCAACATTTGTTATTTGGGGATTTTTTGATATGAGCCAATCTCACTGGAGTTAAGTGATATCTCATTGTGGTTTTGATTTGCATTTCCCTGATGATTAGAGAAGTTGAGCACTTTTTTATATGTTTGCTGGCCATCATTCTGTCTTCTTTGGAAAAGTTTTTGTTCATGTCCTTTGCCCATTTTTTAATAGGGTTGTTTGATTTTTTCTTGTTGATTTTCCTAAGTTCTGTATAGATTCTGGTTATAAGCCCTTTATCAGAGGTGTAGCATGCAAATATTTTCTCCCATTCTGTAGGTTGTCTGTTCACTCTAGTGATAGTTTCCTTGGCTGTGCAGAAGCTTTTCAATTTGATTAGGTCCCATGTATTTATTTTTGTTGCTGCTCACAAAGACTTTTGTTTCTGCTTGATAATAAAAGGTATTTATGGTTTCCATCAAATTAAGTTTCTTCCTTTTTTTTTTTAACTTCAGGAAAGGAGCTCCAACAACTTCTCTCATTAGTGTAGCTGTCACAAAGTAAGTATGTGTGGCTTTCTTTTTCCTGGATATGAAATAATCTTGAAAGGGTGATTGATAGGCCCCTGACTTTTTAATCCAATGTGAAAGTGTCATATTTATTTAATCATGGAATTTGGATAACTTCTTTCTCTTTTGGTTATAAGAACATATTTATATCATTTTGCAGTTTACAGATCTCTTCCAGAGCAATATCATTTAACTCTTTGGAATCATGCTAGATATTGATATAAATGTGGAACTTGAACTCTTACAGACATTTTTTGTCACTTGGAGAATAAAAGCATCTCCAGTGGGGAGGAAATATTTTTGCAATTTAGGGGCTACGTTTTATAACTATTCAACAAGTGAATAGTTTTGAGAATAGATTTCTACCCAATTAATACTTTTGTTGCTTTTTAATAGACTGTTTATTTTATTTATTTATTTATTTATTTATTTATTTGAAACAGAGTCTTGCTCTGTCGCCCTGGCTAGAGTACGGTGGTGCGGTCATAGCTCACTGCAACCTCAAACTCCTGGGCTCAAGCAATCCTCCCACCTCTGCCTCCCAGAGTGCTAGGATTACAAGTGTGAGCCACTGTGCTCAGCCTTAATAGACTGTTAACAAAACAAAAAGAACTAGTTATTATACTAAACCACTGATTCATCTAACACTATTTAAAATATATTGCATATTTTGGTTTAAAAATTATTATTGTTTTACTCATTTATATTTGAGAACTTGACAGCTGTGATTAGGCCATAAAACCAGCATTCTTAATTTATCATTTTGGAATTTAGAGGACGTATAGAATAGGGTGCCTTCCCATGTAGGGTTAGGATGCACTTTTGATGTTCCTTCCTTGGTTGCAGGGTTTGCATTCTCTGATTTAAGAATTGTTGGTAGAGAGCTTGTGGTAGATTCTGTATGAAAGAGGGTTTTTAATGTTAGAAGATTATTTAGAACAGTGGCTTAGGAATTAAAAAGTCGGCTGAAAAAGAGAGAGGGTAGTATGTATTAATATTTAATTGAAAGAAATCTATGATATTGAGGAAACAATATCCTCTAAGGCACGGGTGTTCAGATTTATTAAAACACATCAAAATGATGAGATTCTTCAAGCAATTTTTAAAAATTAACTTTTTTTTTTTTAAACAACAGAATAGTTAATGTAGACATAGTGAGCTGACTTGCCAAGCATTATTAAGTACCTGGTTAAAATATTATTCATTCTGATACTAGTTTTGCTTTAAGCCTTTTTTTTGTTTGTGTTGCTTTAAATAGTTTGAAATGTTCACATAGGAGTTTAATATATGCTGGTTGATATTTTTCAGAGAATTGGAAATATCTGATTTGCAATGAAAGATAATAAGTAAAATGTTGCCACATTTTGCTGGAATTAACCAAGGGTGGTGCAGTGCCCACTGGGAGGTCTTCTTAAATTCAACTAAATGTTCAGACTCATAAGATGACCACAGGTCACATGTAGTCCCTCTATCTATTCAGAAGGATATAGGACAGGAACATGGTTTGCCAGGAGGACAGCATCAGGTCTTTCTCTTTAATCAGTGTTCTTGTAGCAGTCATGCAGGTGCAAGATGAGATGCACATTGGACAAGTGTAGGGGTTACCCTGGCTTAATAGCCTAATGCCCCACAGAAACCAAAATCTCTTATAACAATTCTATAGGCATAGCTTTCAGGTGCCACAGAGGACATGCAGTTACAAGTGTCACTGCAGTCAGGGAAGGCCAAAAAGCATGGCATTTCCATTTATAGTTCACAGATAGTTATCCTAGTTCAGATGCAGCTGACCAGTCAGGTCGTTTTTACCATAAGCCATGTTGTCTAAGTAACATTGTTGATGCTCTGACATTTATTGGGTAGCCTGGGGAACAGAGCTGGAGTTTAACCTAAGATTAGATTCCCATGCCTTAGGGGAAGGGGTTTTGTTAACCTTTATTCACAGGCAAAAAGCAAAATCCTTGCCATTAAAGAGAGTACAGTCTACTTGTGCAGACAATATGTACACCCTAAGTCCCAGAACAGAATTGTACAACCCAAACCTGGTGTTGGCCTTGATACCTGCAGTGCATGATCCTTGATTGGATCCTGAATTAGAGGGAAGAAAGAAAATGCTCTAAAGGACATTTTGGGGGACAAATGGGGAATTTATTTAGGTATAACAATGATATCTTTTCTGTGGAAGTGAGTGTGGGATTTGGGTCTTTTTGAAATTCAAACAAATTGGAAAGTAGCCAGCAAGTTGGTGTGATTGACGAATAGAACCTTTGCTCTATTGGGCCTAAGGAAACTGAAAATGAATGGAAGAATCCTGTTTCAGAGAAACCAGAATTACCTGAGCCATTTGTAGCTCAAAATCATATTTAAGTAGCATTTAACTGTATTTCTCATTTTAACTGTAACAGCTTAAGCTATAGGAAAGAATGCTTTGCTTGTCCACAGTGCTTTAGCTTGAAGGACACTGATATTTTCTGACTACAGTAGTTTGGTGTGAAGCCAGTGGACACTAGTCACGAGCTTCTTCGGGGTTTGCAGGGCAGACCCAGCTCCCTTTGTTGTATGTCCTTGGCATCTGCTCTAGGTTTCGGGGACCTCTTCTTCCTTTACCATTTTTCTAACTGAGCTGTGCTTTCCAGAGATGTGTTCAAATCTCTCATTTACTGATGGGGACTACCTCTAATTTCCTTTATCTTTCTAGGTCTTAATTCTTTTTTGTTTCCTTTTTATTTCCTTTTCTATTTCTTTACTATCACTTAATGGATTTGTGGTGGGAGACCAAAAAAAAAAAAAAAAGCCCTGCGATTAATCTGCCATCTTGAGCCAGATGTGTCTTCATAGTTTGGCAGTGATCATTGGAAACCTGAGCAATGCTCTATGTCTTCTATTTATGTTCTATGTTCTTCTTAACATTCTTTTAGGAAAAAAGAGTTCTACTAAGTGTTTGAAAATGTCCTGTCTCATATGTGAGGAGAAATCCATGTCTTAATGTGTGAAGGTAGAGTTTGTATGTAAGAGGGTTCTTAATGCCAGAAGATCATTTAGGAACAATGGCTTAGGAATTGGAAAGTGGGCTGAAAAGGAGAGAGGGTAGTATGTTTGAGGGGTGGGAGAGAAAGTTGGAAAAGGGAGAGTTAGGTGATTGAAGTTTTATTTCTCATTTTTCAAAAAATGTCCTAAGAAATTAAATTATTGCCTATGTAATTGCTTTTTGCTTTCTAGGATAATAGCTAAGGTTCTGGAGGACAACAAGCTGCCTGGTGCAATTTGTTCCTTGACTTGTGGTGGAGCAGATATCGGGTAGGTTTAATAGGCTAAGAACATCCTTCTGTTGAATGACTCTGGGTTGACCAACTAGAATCATCTTTACTAGGATAACAAAACTCACTACAGCTAAGGAAATGGGATGGTTCTCTGGAACATCATGATTATGGACCACATTGTTGGGCTTTTTATTAATGCATAACCTCTGTTGGAGAAAAAGTAGGAATTGTCTTTTTAATTGCCCAGAGCTGCTGTTTGTAAGGTGTTTATATCCTGAAATAACAAACTCCTGTAATGGTGGGCAGTCTGTGACTTCCTGATACTTGATTTATAAAGGTGTTTACTGACAAAGCAAAGCTATAGAATTATAGTCTGGGGTCTTACTCCCCCATGAGAACCTAGCCTGTTGACTGAGTTCTTCAGCTGACCAAAAAAGACAACCTGGAAACACAGCCTCTTTTTTTGTTGTTTTTTTCTTTTTTGATTGTCAGGTAATTCACATACCATAAAATTATCCCTTATAAAGTATACACTTTAGTGGTTTTTAGACTACAATGTTGTGCAACCATCACCACTATCTTATTCCAGAACATTTTGATCAGCTCAGAAAGAAACCCCATACCATTAGTAATCACTTCCTATTCCCCTCTGTCCCCAGTGCCTGGCAACCACTAATGTACTTTCTGTCTCCATAGATTTGCTTATTTGGGATATTTTGTATAAATAGAACCATATAATATGTGGCCTTTTGTGTCTGGCTTCTTGGCATAGTATCACAGCCTCTTTAAGTTGGAACTGACTATAATTGTTCTGAACCATGATGAAAGCTGAGGTTGTTTTTACCAGCTTAGACTTTGATCAGGTGATGTTTCCTAAGAGTTGGGTCTTATAAGCCATACTGCTGTGGCTAAAGTATTAGTCTACTTCTGACACTTTCAACGTACTACTGTACTTACTAAGCAGTTTCAAAAAGGAGCAATAAGTTATTCTTTTTTTCATATAGATGAGGAAAATATTAGAAAATACAATCCCCACATATACAGTGCATAGTGAAGTATTACCTAAATGTCATTTAAAACATGAATTTAAAAAAAAAAATTTCTTCTGGTGCATTAATCTTAGAAAAACATGAGTATTGTATCCTTTGACCTACTCTGTTCTTGCACTCTGGCATCCAGTCCTTTGTGTTGGCCTTGGAATAGCTCAGCTAATTAGAGTGGCATATACAGGAGTGCTTTAAGCAGCAGCTACTTTGAGTGTCAGTGCTCACATTTTCTGGGTTGAACCTGGGGAGACCTCCCTAGGTAATTGAATCAAGCTGTCCAGCCCTATGTTGAACTGATGCTACCCGCTTGGCTCACACTGAACTGTTTGAACCACTGAACAAAGAGGTTCAAATCAATAGTGTCTGATCTACATTCCTTTGAAACAACTGGAAATCCTAGCATAGCCTTTATAAGTCAGCTTCCATGAGTAATATTTTAGGATGTTTCCCTATAGTCTTTTAAGTTTTTAATTCTTAAAGGAATTACACAGCAGGTTAAGAGTCTACAAAATATCTGGAATGCTGAGCAAGGAAATGCTAAGATTCTATCATCCAGTCACCCACTTGGGATAAGAAGGACTTTCTTCCCTAACTAACACCTTCCTCTAGGTGATTTCTATTTGTGGAGTGCTCACAGAGCAGGTCAGCCTGTTCTGCTGGATGGTTCTACTTGTGAAAATTTATTTCATTTTCATGAAGACCTTTCCTTGCTCCCCTGGGATATAATTCCATGTACCTTTGCTTTTCCAAGGGCGCACATCAGTGTTTTCTTGCTGGGTACCATTAGGTGTTGCCATTGCTGGGTTTCTTTGCTTTGAGTGATGATGTCTGTTCCCCTGTAGCACAGCAATGGCCAAAGATGAGCGAGTGAACCTGCTGTCCTTCACCGGGAGCACTCAGGTGGGAAAACAGGTGGCCCTAATGGTGCAGGAGAGATTTGGTAAGTGTTGGCTTTCTAATGAGGATTTTAACTCCCTCAGAAGTATGGATGTGAAATCTAAAAGTTGAGTGGTTTTTTTTTCTTTGACCTTTCCATGGAGTCACTGGCCATGTTTATTTGAATGTCCAAGTAAAAGAAAAGGGTGCAGTTATTAGTAGTTGAATGTTAGGGAAGTCCCAAAGTTAAATAGCAAAATTTGGAAAAGAATGTCATGTTCTCTCTGAATGATGATTGTAGAATGACATAAAAATATTTATCAAATTCTACTAGACCTGTTTGGCAAATTAAAAAAAGGAAAATCATTATTTAAACAGGACCAATGAATACAGGACCTAGAGTGAGTGTGGAATGGAAATCTGCTCTTCTCACATTTGTATTTCACCTATATATGATTGAAAAGGGTTGTATAGACATAGCTTTGTATGCTGTACTATACTTTATGGCTGACTTTAAAATTTTTCAAGGATAACATTGACCATCAATTTCTGACTATTATGCTGAATTTAGACTCTAACCCCAGCATAAGATGAGATTTGACTAGTTAATCTGCCAGCCATTTTACTATGTAGGCGTTGCTTTTAAAAAGCAAGTTTATGAAAAACTATTAGAAATGAAATTCAGAAAACAATTCCATTTACAGAAGCATAAAAAATAATAAAATACTTAAGGATAAACTTAACAAAAGAAGTGTAAGTTTTTCACACAGAGCACTACCAAGCATCATGAAAAGAAATTAAAGATGACCTAACTAAATGGGAAGACATCCCATTTTCATTTCTTGGAAGATTTAATATTAAGATATCAATAATGCCTGAGTGATGTACAGATTCAATGCAGTCCCTATCAACTGACTGTTTTGCAACAATTTTTAACAATTGACAAGTTGATCCTAAAATCCATATGGACATGCAAAGGACCCCAAATGGCCAAAACAATCTTGAAAAAGAAGAACAATATTGGAGGACTCTCACTTCCCAATTTTAAAATTTACTGCAAAACTACAGTAATCAGGACTGTGTGGTACCAGCATAACAATGGACATAAAGATCAATGGAATAGAATTGAGAGTCCAGAAATAAATCCTTAGGTTTATGGCCAACTGATTTTTGACAAGGATGCCAAACATTTCAATGGGGAAAGAATAGTCTTTTTTATCAAATGGTAGTGACATAACTAGATATCCATGTGTATAAGTATGAAACTGGACCCCTACTGCATCCTATTACACACACTTAACTCAAAATGCATCAAAGACCTAAATGTGAGAGCTAAAACTATAAAGCTCTTAGAAGAAAACATAGGTATAAGTCTTTGTGACCGTGGGTTAGGCAGTGGTTTCTTAGATATGACACCTAAAACACAGGCAATGATAGCAACAACAAAAATAGATAAATTAGATTTCATCAAAATTAAAGACTTGTGCTTCAAAGGACACCAGGAAAAAAGTGAAGAGGACAACCTATAGAATGGCAGAAAATATTTGTAAATTACATATCTGATAAGGAACTTGTATCTGGAATATATAAAGAACTCTTAAAATTTAACAACATAAAAGATACATAACCCGGGGGAGGGAGGAAAAAAATTAAAAAAAAAAAAAGAAATAAAAGATACATTACCCAATTAAAAAATGGACAATGGGCTGGGTGCGGTGGCTCATGCCTGTAATCCCAGTATTTTGGGTGGCTGAAGTGGGAGGACTGCTTGAGGCCAGGAGTTTGAGACCAGCCTGAGCAACATAGTGAGACCCTGTCTCTACAAAACATGTAAAACACTAGCTGGTTGTGTTGGCGTGTGTCTGTAGTCCCAGCTACTTGGGAGGCTGAGGCAGGAGGACCGCTTGAGCCCAGTAATTTGAGGCTGCGGTGAGCTATGATGATGCCACTGAATTCTAGCTAGCCTGGGCACAGAGAGAGAGACCTTGTTTCAAAAAAAAAAAAAGAAGAAGAAAAGAAATAAAAGGGCAATGGATTTAAATGGAAATCTCAAATGGCCAATTAGCACACGAAAAGATGCTCAGCATCATTAGTTCTACTCCTCCCCTCCCACTAGCAGATTTTATTTCCTCTTCTCATCCTTCTCCCCTTTTTCTCTTCTACTTACTCAAAGCAGTAGTTTGTTATTCTTGCTTAAGTAGTACCATTAGTAGTAGTATAATTTTTAAATGTATCTGCCTGTCTTAAGTTATAGATGCTCTTCTTAGAGGGGGTTCGTGGTTAGGAGTGGGGTTAGAGAGCAACTGATAGAGAATTGGAAGGGTGTAGAAAGTAGAGGTCCTTCCTCTTCTGCCGAATGTCACTTGCAGCCAGGCTGGAGAAGCTGATGGCAGGCTCTTTTTCTACTTAGCACCTAGCATAGTGCTATGCTATAGCCAGCAAGCTTTTATTAAATCAACTACTACAGCCGAGACTAGAGCTCGTGTAGCACTCGCTGGATTTTGGAAATAACAGCCACATCCTTCATGATATTTACTTGATGCTTAACTGTTTCAGAGTGATGGAAATGAGAACATATTCTCCTACTGTCATGTACGCTTCTGATGTCACAAATAAAAGTTCTTTACATAGAAGCTGATTTTAAAGTGCATTTAAGGAAATTTATGTTCAAAAGGTCAGTAGTAAACATATCTCAAAAATAGTTGCAAACCTCATATCTTTATGCTGGGAGAGCAAGGTAAGGATGGCATTCATAGCCTGCTGTATAACTTTTCTGGAATGTAGGTTGGCAATGTATATCAGGAGCCTTAATATTCATACCCTTTGGCCCTGACCTAAGTAGATAATCAACAATATATTCAAGATTGTAGTTATGAATATATTAACACAAGTAGCTAAATAGAATTTGGTGTGCTATCATGATGAATACTATGGAGTGTGTTTTTTTTTTAACAGCTATTAATAACTTAACAGAAAATGTGTAAGACATTAATCAGAAAATAAAGTAAAATTAATTAGATAATATAATCTCAATTAAATATAAATGCACAAGGAAAAGATTGGAAGGCACTATACCAAATTGTAAGGAGGGATTTTATGGTGGCCTTATGGGCCATGCTTTTATTTTTTCATTTATATTGTAGGGGGGAAAACACAACATAAAATTTACCATCTTAATCATTTTTAAGTACACAATTCAGTAATGTAAAGTACATTCACATTGTTGTGTACTTGATCTCTGGAACCATTTCATCTTGAAAAACTGAAACTTTATACCCATTAAACACTAATTCCTTCTCCCTGCTTCCCCAGGCCTTGGCATCTACCTTTCTACTTTCTATTTCTATTATTTTGACTACTTTAGATAACCTTATATAAGTTGAATCTTACAGTATTTGTCCTGTTATAACTAGCTTATTTTACTTAGCATAACATCCTTAAGGTCCATCCATGTTGTAACATGTGACAGGGTTTTCTTTTTAAAGAAATATTCCCTTACGTGTATATACCTCATTTTCTTTATCCATTCATCTGGTGATGGACACTTGGGTTGCTTCCACCTTTTGGCTGTTGTGAATAATGCTGCCATGAATATGGGTGTACAGATATGTTAGAGTCCCTGCTATTAATACTTTTTTTCAATACGGTTCCAGAGGTAGAATTGCTAGATCATATGGTAATTCTACGTTTAATATGTCGGGGAAATCACCATACCATTTTCCACAGTGGCTATCCCATTTTACACTAACTCTTTTTTTTTTTAAATATAATTTCATACTTAAAGTTATAAGACTAACACGGAATTCCTATAGACCCTTTAATCAGATTCACCAATTGCTGACGTTTGCTTTATCATTTTCTCTCTCTCCAGCAACACATATGTGCATGTGCACACGCACACACATTGTGGGTGCATATAATTGTTGAACTGTTGGGAGTAAGTTGAAGACATTGTGTCCCTTTACCGCTAAATATTTCACTGTATTTCCTAAGAACATGGACATTCTCTCATATAACCATAGTTATAATTATCAAAATCAAGATATTTTGACACTGATAGAATAATCATGCTTCTTTATGAATCAGAAAATAAATTTAAAAACAATTGGGATAGACTATAATTTGAGGCCTATCCTAATGATAGCAGGTGCAGTAAATACTGAACTAGTCATTAATTTGTGTTTATGATTTTTTAAAAGGGAGAAGCTTATTAGAACTTGGTGGAAACAATGCCATTATTGGTAAGGCTACCCCTTTTTTTTTGTTTTTGGTCTATTTTGTTTTCTGTTGACAATATCCTCAATAGCCATCCTGAATATATAGAACTTGTTTAGGAACTCACCCCTTCTATGTTGTGTGTGCCTGGGACCTGATTCCCATGTTTAGAGATTTTACTTGTGAGACAGAACAGCAGCTTGGTTTGAAGACAGAGATAACTAGGAGGAAAAGGTACTCATGTTTGGAAAATGTTACCATTGAGGCCTAGAACCTGTGAATGAGACTTCCATTGTAGTGTGGCATTATTTCTTGGTTTTCCTTCTCTTTTCTGAAAACTGGTCACGTGTTTCTCTAGAATAACTAAGTAACTCTTATGTGACCTGATCACTCCTTTAGACTTCAAAAACATTATTTTGCCTTTGGTGGATTATTTGAATGCTTTTATATTGGGAAAGGACACTTCCTTAAGGCTTTTAAAAATCACTTACCTGTAGCTTTAGAGATTATTTAATTCTCTTTTTTAATTGTTTGAATTTGTAACGAAAGGAAATGGTATACCAACCTAACTTCTGGATAATGTAATGAAAATCAGTAGGTTGAGATTTAATAGAAGAAGCATGGCTTTTGTGATAAGCAAAACTTGCTAATTTCTATATTGCCATCATCATCATCATGATGTTTAAATGCCTAGATGTTTTACCAGAGGTATAAAAAGTATATGGTGAAAGGTTTGTTCCAGATGAACTTCTAATTTAAAGAGAGACTTCATTAAAAAATGTAGTTAGCATTTAGTGAGCACTGGTATCTGGTAGGTACTGTGCTTAGCTGTTTTATATGTATTATTTCATTTAATGCCCACAACAATCTTATGAAGTAGATACCATTATTAATCTCATTTGAAGGTTATACTCTGTGACTTAAAATGATTGTGTATCTGAAATGACAGGCTAGCAAGTGACAAATGCTGACCTTTGTATCGGCAACCTGACGTCAGGGCACAGATCTTTCCTTAACTCCTTACTACTATCCGTTAGTACCCTAGGCATCATTACCCCATTTTACAGATGAGGAAACTGAGGCTTAAAAGGTTAAAATGGTACAACTGAAAAAGTGGTGGAGATGGATTAAAAACTCTGATGTGTTTGCACCAACTACCTTCTTAACTGTCGTGCTAGTCTGAGAATGCTTGGCAAGGTCAACATTGAAGTCGTAGGAGGGAACTGTGACTGTAAGTTTCTAGAAGGTTTAAGAAGGGAGGAATTACAAATGCTATAGATGGAAAGGTTAACTTTGTAAAGATTATGCTAATTTTTCCTTCTGAGAGCAGATGAGCAGGAAGGACTAGATCAAAGTAGAGAGGAATTTGGAAGTGATTTTGCATTGATCTCTTTAGAGGAGCAGAGGAAGTACCAAAGGCATGCCAGTGCTTTGAGATTTTTTTCCATGAGGTAAAGGGTGAGGTCATCTGGTGCAGGAGTAGAGAGCAGAGGTGTTTCAAAGATTTGGAAAAGCTTCTGTAGGGTGGCAACAGGGAATCTCCTGATGCAAACTAGTGCTCAGATGTTGCTAGAGAGGCCATAGTCAGAGGGGTACCTTATCCTCTCTAATTATCTGTGGGCCCAGAGAAGCTGACATCAAAATAGGCCGTGGGATGAGACTGCAGGCAAATTCAGAGGAGGCTCAGTCAGTATCGGAAGCTGAGAGAGGGAGGATGAAGAGGTCAGAGGACTGAGAGCCTCGATTTACCTCTGTAGTTGGGTAAAGCTCATAGCTTTATTTTCCTATGATCTTCTCTAGAAGAAAAGTGTGCCTCTGTCCCAACACACGTAATGTCTATGTCTCTGTGATATTAATATACTTACTTTACAACAATAGTTTTGTTATTGTCTTACTGTACTTTTTATTTTATTTTTTCTTTTATTGATTATATAATAGTTTATATATTTATGGGTACATGTGGTGTACTTTTTAAAGGCATTGTTTTATACCAGTTAATAAGTTCCTTGTCTGCCTACTTTGCTACACTGATGGGCATGTTTGTGCTTCTCTAAGCTTTTGAGGATGCAGACCTCAGCTTGGTAGTTCCATCAGCTCTCTTTGCTGCCGTGGGGACAGCTGGCCAGAGGTGTACCACTGTGAGGCGACTGGTGAGTTTGTCTGCATAGGTGCATGAGATTGTCCTGCTCTTTAAACACCACTTTTTAAACAAATTCTGCTATTAGGGAGGTGTCTTAGAAGAATTGCATTCCCTAGATGTGGCTTGCAGATATGTGTTCTTACTACTCTCTCTTCTGTGCTTATGGCAGATGTTGTTAATCAACCAGTGATCTGCCTTTTTTCCCACCCCAAGCTAACAGGGATCTCATTGCCAATTGATTGTAGATGAGGCCTGTTTTCAGTTCTATTCTTAGAACAATATGGACAAAGTCCAGTGTCACTTAAAGAATAAAATAAGGTAAAAATTTGAAAAATTCTAAAACAATTAGCTAAAAGATAGCCTTGGTCTTTTATAAAAACATTTTATGTAGTAAAACATTTTCAAGATTTCAATTTTTGGCCTCAAGTCAAGTCTTGCAGTGACATGATTTGTTGAAAAGCAAATGACTGTGTGTATATGTGTGTGCGCATGTGTTCTTTCTATATAAACATATAGTCTGCATGCGTATATATAGGAAAGATTAATATTAAGTGTATATAAGGAGATGTGGTTTAGCTTCAGTGTGGGGTTTGAGAATTTTAATCTCTAAGACTGAGCTGGATTTCGGTTTAATATGACGTACAACCTTGATTTTCATGACTCTTATAGTACTGAAAAACTGTCGTATAACTGAGCAAGTTTTGGATAGGTACATTTGCCACTTTCTATTGTTGAATTTTCCTTTTGTAATTAAAAAAGTTGAATTACAGAGCAATTGGCTTTGGGTTTTTGCCCTTATTCACAATGAGTATGAACAAATTCTTTATAAAAGTAACATAATCTAAATTAATTAGAATAAGATAAAACATGTATGAAAATTCAGTCTTTACCCTTCTCATATTTATTTTTTCCTGTGCTTTGCAACAAATGAAAATCTTTCCTTTTTTACATTACTTAGCTGAAGTTCTCAAAAAAATGATACAATATTCATAAAGGATTTGTAATTTATTAAATTTGTTTACCATAAACATTAAATTACATTAAGCATTACATTAAAGCTAAGGAAGAAACGGTTACTCCAAATGATTATACCCTGAATCAAATGGTGAAATATGAAATGTCATGAAAGCAAAACATTTCTCTATTCAGCCAACTTTTCCTTTTTGTCTTCAGGCAAACATACATAGCCATGCTTTGTATTTAATGTTAAATATTAATGGATACTATTAGTCATTGCCCAAATTGATTTCCATAGGGACAGTTAGTGGTATGTAGAAAAAAAAAATTCTAGTACTATGGACCTCTCCATCACTAGTTCTCATAATGTCAATTCATTTGTTACTTGGAGACTAACCCAGAGAATGGACGGTTTGGCAAGTTCACCTCTGCCACTAAGAACATAGCACAGACCTCACAATTACCCAGAGAGTGCAAAGGTCGCCCTTGTCTGATTAAGAGCCTCACTCTGGAGACCCATGTGGCCTGAGGCTAAGTATATGTGGCTTCCCACAGTGGCTGTTACTGTTGTGCGCTGTGTACAGACTCGGGGTTACAGTGTAGGACAGGTGTACTTTTGAGGCCCTCTGCTAATTAAGATGTCAAATGCTCTAAAACAAAAACAGGAATAATGGATTTGTGAAGCTTAGCCAAATAGGTCTTTAGAAACTTGATGAAGACATGGCTTGTGATTTTATTCTAATGTCTACCTAGAGGAAATTATTATCTTCATGTATTAATATTAAAATTAGAAATTATATAATTAAAAATATACTTCTGTTTGCTTATGTTTTCAGAGATTATAATATTTCATTGACTATTCAGAGCTATTAATCAGTACTATTAAGAAAATTATTCGTTGCTTAAAAATTTGTACATTTATTTTACTACTCCCTTGCATGTTTCTTCTTTCACTTAGTTTTTACATGAAAGCATCCATGATGAGGTTGTAAATAGACTTAAAAAGGCCTATGCACAGATTCGTGTTGGGAACCCATGGGACTGTGAGTATTTGGTTCTGTTTTCATAGATATTCCTTTTTGACAGCTGATGTTAAAAGTGTTTATGATCTTCTGAGTTTTGGAGGTTTTTTCCCTTTGCTGAGAGGCCTAAGGGCATCAGGCATTTGGGATGACATGACTGCGCCTAGGTTAGGACTCTGGGTGCTTGATGTTGGCTGGCAAGTGAGACCGGGAGATGTTGTTTAGATGGGATGGGATTTGGTGAGCTTTTCTCTTACTATTACCCTCATCCAAGCCACAACCAACCCTCTCTTGGAAGGTTACCCTTCCTGCATCCACTGCTGCCTTCCACAGTAGCCAGGGTGAATTTCAAATCACTCAGATAATTCACTCTCCTGCTTAAAACACTCCAGTGACTTCCTATTGCTTTTAGACTAAAACCTAGATTACTCTTGATTCCCTCTTTAGCAGGCTCCCAATCCTTTGTGGTTTGAGGTCTGCCTCCTGCCCTACCTACCATCTGACCAGCACCCTCCTGTGTACCTTGTACCTCTTGCTCCCCGAGCTCCACCTTCTCCAGCCTCCTTTCAGTGCTCCAGGCATGCCACGCTCTGTCCTACTGCTGGAAATGTTCTTCACCCAGCTCTTCCTGTGGTTGGCTCAGTTAATACGCCACTTTCTCACAGACACCTGCTTAAATCTTACTTCTTGCTCTGTCCCTGGGCCACTGTCGATGCTCTAATTTCCAGCAGTCATAACACAGGGCAGCATCAGTCTCCCCTTGAGTTGCACACCAGTACTGAGACTGTGACGTTCTTAGAGAACTGTCACACTGTAATGAATAAACTAATCCTATATTTTGAATGCAGTGCTGTGATTAATTGACAGCTGTTACTCCAAACCAGGGGTTGGCAAATAGATTTGGCCCTACCTGTTTCTGTAAAGAAAGTTTATGGGCACACAGCCACACCTACTCATTTGCATGTTATCTGTGGCTGTGTTCGCACTACAGTGGACAAAATGAAGAGCATTCCTTTTCTTTCTCCAGCTAGTGTTCTCTATGGGCCACTCCACACCAAACAGGCAGTGAGCATGTTTCTTGGAGCAGTGGAGGAAGCAAAGAAAGAAGGTGGCACAGTGGTCTGTGGGGGCAAGGTAAGGAAAGCTCTGAGATCCGTTGTGATAGCTTTTTCCTTCCTTTCCCTTAGACTCAAGCAGGGCTCTGGGCAAATTGGGGAAGGGTCTCCATTTGACATCCTTCTTCTCTTAGCTATAACAAGGGGAAACAAACATTTTAAAGAATGATGACAGAAAATGCATGGGACATTTCTGGGAGGACACACAAGAAACTCAAGAGTCTTGGTTGCCTGTGAATTGAGTCGCTAAAAATTTTTATGGAAAGGAGACCTCCTTTTCATGGTACAGTAGAAGACACTATATTTGGAGCAGTTAGAATCTGTATGTGTTGGTTATTTTTAAAAGTCAGTTAAGGTAAGGAATTAAAAAAAATAGATACCATAAGCATTTTATCTTAATTTAGCTCATATAATGACGTTTGTGTATGGCCAAGATGATTTCCTTCATGTATGATAGGAATTTGCATAAGCCATACCTATAATGTATTATTATCTGTAATTTAGTTTCACTTAATTTAAAATTCACTGAGACTTGAGTCTCTTGCAAAGCAATCTGAGACCAGAATCTTTCTTTCTAGTCTTAACGTTGGTATACCACATCTAATTGGACAAAGGTGTGTATCTGTATTTGTGTATATTTTTCTTATAATGGGTTTTTTCTACAGCATTCAACTTAATCTTGATGGAAATAGCCCTTTTTTTTACTTTCGTGTAATATTTATGTAAGTTACATAATGCAATATGGCATTACAATAACAAATACAGTTGCTATGCACAGGATTGAGAGTAAATGCAGTTGACTCTTGGTAAGCATATAGCTCAGAGGGTGAGAGCAGAATCATAGGGCATGTTGGAGAGTGGCCCACCAGCCAAAGCATCTTGTTGTGGGCATCAGAATATTTTGTAGGAGGAAAGGCAATTGTTAGTTAGGTGGAGATGAACTAGTCGTTTGGTTACATGAGGTTGGTTAAGAGAGTGTCTATTAGCAATAATAGCACCTCGGATAAACTTCATTGGCTATGATACTGCCACTGTGCAAAACTAAGAGAGTGTCTATAGTATACCCTTTTGGAGTTTCCGGTTTTGTACAATGTGTGTTAGTCTGCTTGGGTTGCCATAACAAAATACCACAGCCTGGGTGGCTTAAACAACGGAAATTTATTTTCTCACAGTTTTGGAGGCTTGAAGTCTAAGATTAAGGTATTGGTGGCGTTAGTTTCTGGTGAGGCCTCTCTCTCTGGCTTGTGGATGCTGCTTCTCACTGTGTCCTCACAGGACCTTTCCCAGAGATGAGGGAGAGAGATCTCTGGTGTTTCTTCTTCTTCGTCTAAGGACTCTTGTCCTATAATTGGATTAAACCCCCATCCTTATGACCTCATTTAACCACAATTACTTCCTCAAAGGTCCTATCTCCAAATGTAGTCAAATTGAACATTAGGGCTTCAACATATGGATTTTGGGGGGACACAATTCAATCTATAATATAGTGGGTATAGATTTCCTATTTTAAAATTATATAAATTTTAAAATAACAACTTGCAACAGCATTTTTTCAGCATAACTTGGTGTGGCACATGGTATGCCTCTCCATCCCTGACTCTTCCTTTTTTCTGTTTTTCTCTGACCAGCTAAATTAGAACCAATAGGAGGAAAGGATAATTTTCATTCATGAGAGGAAGTTATTTTGGGGAAATAATTCACCTGTAAATGCTGTTTATTTTTTTCTCATAAGTATAGGTAAAGATTGCGTCCTCTGACCCCTAGTGCTAGAAAACAAGGTGCTTTCATTCTTTTTATTTCATTTCTCTGCATAAGGTTATGGATTGCCCTGGAAATTATGTAGAACCAACAATTGTGACAGGTCTTGCCCACGATGTGTCCATTGCACACACGGAGACTTTTGCTCCGATTCTCTATGTCTTCAAATTCAAGGTAAAAATAGATTCTGTTTCTCCTTTCTCTAGTCTAATGTTGAAATAAATGATAAGACAAGGGGAAAATGAAGGTGTATTAAATTTCACTCAATTAGCCTTAAGGAAGATTTAAGAAAGCCATCTGAATAGTAGAAATTTGAAGGTTCAGGATAAAATATGATATGATGAACACTTTAAAACTATAAAGCATGCCAAGCTAGCTGCTAGGGAAACCAAGATGGATAGTGGACCAGTGTTGGAGTTTATGAAGTGTGTGGCCCTCACCTCGTGTCACCTTATTCTGAGCTGGGTGGGCCATAGAGGCAGCTTCTCCTGAACCTGGGGACTGGATAGTTTGACAGCCTGAGTGCTGTGTACCTGTCAGCAGACAAAATAAGAAGATACGGGGGCAATCTAAAGACCTATAGTTATAAACTGCATCAGAGGACAGGCTGTGGAGATTTTAAAAGGTGAAGATAATGAGAAGGTCTCATTTTCTAGCATGAGACAGGCCCTATCCTTGCCAACAAATATTTAGGATTAGTTTTGCAACTGCAGAGGTTGAATCAAGATTTGAATGTGCCATTATTAACAGTTAAAGTGTGAAAATTGCACCTTTTTGCAATTATGATTGCATTTCCTTATATCTTGCTTTAAATTGTCTCTCATTGTTTCACATGTAGGGACTAGAGAGCATGATTTTGCGTTTTGTAGTGCATGTGTGTGTGAGAGAGAGAGTGTGTGACTGTGAGCTCTTGAGCAAATTATTTAGTCTCTTTGGGCCTCAGTTGCCCAGTCTGTAAATTGGGGATTGTATAAAACTTGTATTATAGGGTGAGGATTAAATAACTGAATGCATGGTAAGTGCTTAGATTAGTATGTTGCACACAGTAAACACTGGATGAGTATTAGCTATTATATGTAGTATCTTGAATGGAAAGAAGAATATACTAATCTTTTATTTTTCAAAGTGTAATTAGAGGGAAAACACCAAAACGTTTTACTTATTATAAATGGTCCAAATTACGAGAAACGTAATTAGTAAGCTCACGACTCTTTGGTTTCATTTTGTGCACTAAAATTATACTGGTACATCTTAAGAAATGAGTTTAACATCAGTGAACTTTGACCTGAGTACTATAACATCTAACAGCTTCCAATGTCTGTCCTTTTAGAATGAAGAAGAGGTCTTTGCATGGAATAATGAAGTAAAACAGGGACTTTCAAGTAGCATCTTCACTAAAGATTTGGGTAGAATCTTCCGCTGGCTTGGGTACAACTTTATTTGTCTGTCTTGAAAATATATATAAGTCTGATTTATGTAGTGAGTAGACTTTAAAAGAATGAAACCATCTAGTTCAGCAATCCCGAACCTTTTTGGCACCAGGGACCAGTTTCATGGAAGACAATCTTTCCATGGACTGGGGATGAGGAGGGTGGGGTGCAGAGCTCAGGTGGTGATGTGCGGCCCCTTTCCTAACAGGCCACGGACCAGTAATGGGCATCGGCCTGGGGGTTGGAACCATAGTTGAAAATCCATTTTTTAGCATTGAGAGTCTTTTCAGTTTCAGTTTGTGTTCATGTTTTTTATTTGTGTTCATTTTTGTTTTGCTTTTAATTTCCTGTCCATTGCTCTCACCGTGTCTCTTTTTTTACACAGGCCTAAAGGCTCTGACTGTGGCATTGTAAATGTCAATATTCCAACGAGTGGTGCTGAGATTGGAGGTGCATTTGGTAAGTAGAGAATCATTTCTCCCTTTTCATGTTGGGCAGCAAAGGAAAAGCAGTAGTAACTTTTAGAAAGACTTGACCAAGAAACTGAAAGACTACTTACATTCTGAAATAATCTTTTGTGATCTAAGATGCCTGAAAGAGCGTATAGTCCATATTCAAAGTTACTGCCCAAAGTTCTGCATTTTCTTCTCACGTGCAGCATCAGATCAGAGCAGAGGCTTTTAGCCTGAGATACGTGGACCCCTGAAACAGTGTGGCATCTGTTTTCTGGGGAAAGGGTCCAAGACCCAAGAAAGATTAAAAATCCCTGCTTCAAAGCCAGAAATTTTTACACAAAATATCCTGATTTTAATTTGCAAAGAAGGCATAATAAGTGTTAAACATATTATCTTTCACTAGATAAAGTACTAAGTTGTTTCTTTCCACTGGGCCCTGCTCCTAATTGCTCTTAATTAGCTATGTGTCATTAATGCTTAAAAAAAAAAAAACAACAACTCTTCCCAACAATTGTATATTAAGCTTTACTTGTTAAAAATGATCAAGGCTGGGTGCAGTGGTGTGTGCCTGTAGTACCAGCTACTGTGGAAGTGGAGGTGGGAGGATTGCTTGGAGCCAGGAGTTCAAGGCCAGTGTGGGCAACATTGTCAGACCCTGTCTCTAAAAAATAAAAATAAAAACAAATCTTCCAAAGTATAGTGAAAACATATTGCCTTGTTGTTTTTAGATATAGAAACAAAACAAACATGCATTAATATCTGTAAAGTTTATATAATCGGTGGCACTATTTTATATTTTTATACCAAATACTACAATTACTATTCAGTGTGTAGACTTTGCCAAAAGCCTCCTGTGTTCAGTCCAGCCTCTTACCTCTGCCCTCTGTGCAGTTGCCTGAATGCAAGAGTGTCTATCTGCTCCTACTCTAGGCATCTAATTCCTGTTTCCAACCCATGCCTGCTTTCTCCATTTGACTATTGTTTGTTTAAACTTTCATTGTTAATTTCAAAAGATTTGAAAAAGTCTTATAATGGAAAAGCTGTTCTGCCCACACTTTTTTCCCAGAGGCTGCTTTGAGATTCTTCAGACTAAAAGAGAAAAGTAAATTTACCTTTGACTTTATCTCGGTTTTTCTAAATAGTGTGCCTTAACTGCTATCTCTTTGACAGCTTTAGACATTATGTATCAATGCTCTGTTATGATATATTAATCTTTCTAAACCCTCCTTCTCTTTTCCTATGTCTTCTTATTATGTGATATGACATTATTGCAGGGAGTGAGGTCCAAATGAAACCAGGCACAAACTTCTAAGAGTCTTCCTTCAGTGAAGTCACACAGGATGTGCTCAGTTCTTCCAGCAATGAGTTGTGACCACATGTGTGAAATGTTGTCTGCCAGCAAAGCTCATTAGACTCAGTGCCCAAGGCTTTTACTGGGGGCTGGTCACGTAGGCACCCTCTGCCTAGCACACACCCAAATTCCAGACTCTCAGAAGGGAAGCAGGTGCTGAGCATAAATCACGTGGTTGTACAAAAACAGTTTAGGCTCAGTGAGCCACCCTTATCATTTAAGGAAAGTTTTTTTTATATTAGTATAGGGAACTGTTTACCACCCAAGTTTTCAGATGCCAGCAATCTTACAAGGTAGCCTGCTATACAGCAGGTTCTCAAATAATGTTGTTTTGTTCAACATCGTTTCATCATAACATTGATGAGAAAAAAAAATTAATTCCTGGCCAGGGCCACTGTCTTTGTGGAGTTTGCTTGTTCTCCTCGTGTCTGTGTGGATTTTCTGTAGATATTCCATGGTTCCCTCCCACATCCCAAAGCTGTGCCTGTTAGGTGAACTGGCATGTCTACGTGGTCCCAGTGTGAGTGGGTGTGTGTGTGTGTGAGTGCACCCTGCAATGGAATGGTGTCCAGTCCAGGTTGGGTCCTGCCTTGTGCGCTGTGCTGCTGGGATAGGCTCCAGCCACCCATGACCCTAAATTGGAATAAGTGAGTTTGAAAAGGAATGAATGAATATAAATTATTGTAAAATAAAAATTTGTAAAGTATATGATAATCACACAGATGCACGACAATAAATGCTGTATAAACATGCTCAGCAAGCCCACCAAATTTGTTATGGTTTGGTTTTGAACTGCATAGGGGTAGGAGATGCTCCTTACAATTTTCAATTTGCAAACATTTATTCCTTGATATAATCCACCACCACTACAACTGTCATCACTCACTGATTCACCAGAAACTGGGTAAATAATTATCTTACTTGTTTTTATCAATCTTTATTAAATGGATGTATAGATCACATTTATTTCAATATTTAATACTTAGAAGTGTTTTGGGTCTTTATTTAAGAAGTGTGGTGATGTTTCTGTGACCAGAAATCTGCAGGAACTTAGCTTTTGTTTGTATCAATTAGCCCATGGTAAAATTGGTTTTGTTTATTTGTCATTTCACTTAAAGTCATAGTTTCTAAGAACCTATCAATGATGCTAAGGAGGACTTAATGTACATTCTAAGCTTTTTCTGCAATAATTTGTAATAATTTGTAATTATTTGTAATAATTGTAATAATTTGTAATTATTGTAATAATTTGTCCTCAGAACTTTGAAGCCATTACTCATTTGTCTTATGGTTTCCAGTATTGCATTTGAAAAGCCTAATCTATTTTGATTTTGGATTGTTTTTTCCTCCTCTTTCAGAAATTTTTGGGTCAGTTATTTATGTCAGATGGTCTGACATTTCATAATGATGTGCCTCAGTGGAGATCTGATTAAGATTTTTTTGGACAATCAGTGGGCCATCAATTGGCCTCATGAGGGTCTTAGAACTCATGGCTTTCAGTTCTAGGAAGTTTTGGTTAGTTTTCTTTTGGGAGGTTTTGTTTTTGATGATTTCCCCCTTCTGTTTCTCTATCTCAATTTCTAGAACTCCTGTCATTTCAGTGTAGTCCCTTGAAGAATTGATTTTCTAATTTTGTTATCTTTTTCCTCCTACTTTTCCTCTCTTTAGTCTTTTTGTTTTCTATGTGGGAGATTTACTCAAATTTTTCTTCTAATCCTTCTGTTGAGTTTTTTGCCCTCTGCTATTATTAAAAACATCACCAAGACTTATTTCTTGTACTTTGATGGCACACTTTTAAATAGTATCCTTTCTTGTTTTATGGAATCATTATCTTCTTATAATCTCTCTGAGGATATTAATATAGCATTTTAAATGTTTTATTATAAAACAATATAGATATAGTAGAAAATTAGGATATTTAGGTAAGTATAAATGAGAAAATAAAATCATATTTCTACCATCTAGAGGTTTCCACTCTTAAAACCTTAGTCTAATGGTTTTTTTTTTTTAAGGTTTCTTCCTCATGTATGTCTATTACCTCTTAATTCCTTATATTTTATTTTCCCTCTTAGTTCCTTCTTCCTGTCTGTTTTGGTTTCTGTCTTATCTGTTTGTGGAGGGGATACTGTGGGCTACATGTAAAGTAACTGGTCAGGTGGCTGTGGTCTCCTCTTTTTTATTTTTTTGAGACAGAGTCTCGCTGTCTAGAGTGCAGTCACCTGGGCTAGAGTGCAGTGGTGAGTGGCGTCATCTTAGCTCACTGTGACCTCAAACTCCTAGGCTCCAGTGATCCTCCTCCCTCAGCATTCCGAGTAGCTGGAACTACAGGTGTGCGCCATGACACCTGGCTAATTTTCTATTTTTTTGAAGAGATAGGGGGGTCTCACTATGTTGCTCAGGCTGGTCTTGAACTCCTGGCCTCAAGCAATCCTCCTGCCCCGGCCTCCCAGAGTGGTAGGATTGCAGGTGTAAGCCACCGCGCCCGGCCTTGTGGTCTCCTCTTGATGTCTTCGTTTCAGTGATACTGAGTAGGAGCCCACACAGGAAGAAACTGCTTTGAGACATGAGATTATTTTGTATTTCTCTAGGAGGAGAAAAGCACACTGGCGGTGGCAGGGAGTCTGGCAGTGATGCCTGGAAACAGTACATGAGAAGATCTACTTGGTAAGACAAGGCTTTGGAAAGATGGGTTTGGACTAAAGTCGTTGGGAATATGCTTTTATACTCTTCTACTTTCTGCACTATCTTTGTGCAGTTTCTCTTGATTTTATTTTTCTGGCATTCCACAGCTGTCTCCTCAGAGTACCTATTTTGTGCTATTATTTTTCTAGTCTTCTTGTCCAGCTTCAGCTAGTGCTCAGGACCCGACTCTAAACTGTTCCATTGGTGGTTTCTGTCCAGGAGGTGGCATAGGCACAGGACACGTGGGGTCAACCAGCAGGGGAGCGTGGAGAAAGCTGTCCTTTTCATTTTCTCCTTGGATGTAGTGGCCACCCTTGCAGACTGAGAAGCAGTGGGCGGGGGGGGGGGGTGCTGCAGGCCTGGCTAGCGAGCTGGGGGGTACCGTGAACGTGACTCTTGGAGGTGGATTAGCTGGTTCACCCAGCATGTGCGTAGCTGGCTAGGTAGCCTGTTTCTGGGAGATTTTGACCAGGACTTGTTTCTTTTACTTTTACTCTATCCACCTCCCACCTTGGGTAGAAATAGCTTTTATCCAAGTGCAATAAAAGAGAGTATGTGGAATCAGGTCCATGGGGTGTCACGTTGTAGAAAGAGCACTGCGTGAGGAACCAAGAGACACCTATCCCGTGCCATTTGCTGCTCTGTAGCGTCAGGTGGGTCCTCGGCCTTGCTGCCTTAGTGCCCCCATGATGGTATTCCTGTCAGGAATTTCTGAGGTGCTTTTGGCTATGGCTTGTTAGGCATCTCAAACATGCACACATCCTTTGCCAGCTTCCCATTCTTTGAAGTCAGTTATAGCCCTTTTACTTTTCTTGTGCACTTGAGAGCCAGAAAGGTGAACATTTAGCTATCGTTTTTCTAGAACCCATTTAATGGCTATACTTTTCCTCTCAGGAGAAAGAGCAAGTGACTAGTTAATACAGAAGCTTTTGTTTTGCAAATTGTTGTATCTTCTTATTTTATTTCTATCAAAATGAGAATATCTGTGTTTTCCCTGATAATTCAATACAAGTTATTGAGAGATATAAAGAAGAAAGTGACAGTCCCATATTCTTGTGCCTATTCAAAAGAAAAACTATGAATAACATGTATGATATGTATCTTTCCAGATTTTTGTTTCTCTTTTTTTTCTTTTATAAAACTGGATCCATACTAGCATTGTCTTGTGTCTTAAATTTTTTTCTTTACCAACGTTTAACTTGGAGGTTACCTTGTTAATATATACAGATCTGCTACATTTTTTAATGGCATGAAAATAGTCTATGTTATGTATATACTATCATTAATTTTTGTTTATTTTTTTCCCCCTAGTACAATCAACTACAGTAAGGACCTTCCTCTGGCCCAAGGAATCAAGTTTCAGTAAAGGTGTTTTAGATGGACATTACTCGAAGTCTTTTAGGCATTCCTACAGCTGCTTCTGAAGAAGACAAAGAAAATTAAGATTTTCCCTGAATAAATGCATCATTTTGAATATGACAGTGGCTAATCCTCTATGACCCCAAAGCCCTGAGTAATTCAAGAGACTAATTTTTTTTTAACCAAAATAAAATTGTCACAACATAGCCATATTTACTAAAAAATGGGTTGGATGGGTTTTTGTCACTAGATGTACAAGGTTTTTTAAAAGTTAATGATGATTTTATAATTAGAAAGAATAGTACATGCCAGGGTAGAAATTTGGGGAAATACAGAACAGAACAGAGAAGAAAAAACAAGATTTGCAGTAGATGCAGGACGTCATTTCAGCAAGTGAAGAATTCTTATGGTGAATTTTGATTCATATTACCTACCTCTGGCATGTATTGCAAAGGGTGTGATTGAAAGGGAGCTGTGTCCCTTATATGCTGAGGACCATAGCACAGTATTCACATGGAATAACTCACTGTGTTTAAAGTGACAACAGACATTGACTACCAGTTACTGCTCTTGCTCATAATGGCTGTGTCATCTTGGAAGAGATTTGCAGGGTAGACATAGATTTTGCTCTGACCTAGAGCCTGCCACCGGCCAAAGACTCTGAGGGCAAAACAATATGTACAGAATTCTGTTGAAAGCACATCTGGATTTCTTATGCAACCTTAGACCATTTTCTTTAGTTGTTGGTTGTCCACAATCTCCTCACTGTTGTGATGGCGTGTACTTACAGAGAACTGGGGAAAGTTTGCTTTCTCCTTGCTGAGAGTCTGACCCCTTCTCATTCAGAGGCTGCACAGGGGCCTTTGGACTGGTTCTGCCCAGAGGCCCCCGTTCTCCTATCTTCCTGGCACTTTATCCTCCCCTCTGCATGGCAGCCACCACCCCTCTTCCTCCTGCCAGTTTATACCAGGGCAGAAGCCTGTGAAGGAGATTGTTGTCAAAACCACAAGGGGGTTTCAGTCTAGGTCCAGTTGCTCATCACAGAAAAATCCAATTATTGAGACAACGAGGATTTTCAAGGAAGAAAGGAGTCTTTAATATGACAGACGTCTTCTTGGGAGAAGGGGAGAAGTGGCCTCAAATCCTTTTCTCTGACTAAGGAATATCATGGTCTTTAAAAGGAAGGGCCATGTGCCTTGGGGCAGGCCTTGCAAGGGGCTACAGGCATTGGGGACAGGTTGGGAGGATGGTGAATCTTGGCATCAGGAGGTCTGCCCTGGGGCCTTCAGAATCTCAACTCCTTGGTCTTGTAGAAAATCCATCATTTCAGGCCTGGTGTGGTGGCCAGGAATTCGAGTCCATCATTTCTGGGAAACAACTCAAAGGGTTAAGTAGTTAAGGGAGAGGATTATAAAGAACATGTAGGGATTCATGGAGTTGGTTACAAGATGACATTTGTAGATAACTTGATACATCAGGATGTGGAGAGATTTGGACAACTGGCAAAGAGTTTGGGGTTGAATTATGACCCAGAGAAGCAAGCAAATGAAAAACTAAGCAATTATAAATGTATCATGGAAGGGAAGGTATTCATAATATGTTCCATGGCCTGCTGTGAAGTGTTTACCTAGACATGCTGTTAACACTGAGTGTGAATCAAGCCCAGTACTGGTGCTAGACCTCTTGAGAGGATGTTGCCAGGAAGAAATCAGGGGGGAGGGTAGGTGGGAGCTCTAATCTTAGTTGTAGATTTTAGGCAAAACTGATTCTGAAAGCTTTCTTTGAAACATTCATAATTTTTCTACATGTTTTTAGCAAAACAAGGACTCATTTTTTGTTATAACCTTCATTAAAATGTTTTGCCTTTAAATTGTTTCCTCTTTTTTTACTGACTTAGCCAATACAAGGTGCTTGTTAGTATTTGTAACCACAAGAATTAAAATGTACATTTGTAATTGTTATTACTTGCCGTATATATGAAAGTGTGAGGAGTCTTATGTTGCTCATTACTGGTGATATTGAGCATTTTATGACTTTGCCACCCCCTCCTAAATCCTGTGTTCTAGCCACTACTGCTGACAATTCCCAGCCTCCGTGTGGACGTGGGGAATTGTAGTTAGCATGCTTGCTTAGGGTCTTGCTGTTCTTGGAAAGAGCATCCAATTGGCTGAGCCTAGGAGACAGGCCTGCTGGTTCCATGGGAAGGGAGTGCAAAGACCTGGCTCCTGGTCGCCCCTGTGGGAGGCAGGCCCTCCTGATGAAGATGACAGGATGGAGAGGAGGTGGTTTTCTCAAAGGAAATGGAATGCTGTAATGTCTGCCGCTTCCCTCTTCTCTCTTTTGGGGAGTCTTTTAGGCCTCCTCTCTCCCCTGATCTGCGACGACAACTTTGTCTGGCATTCTGTCTCCTGGGAATACTGAAGGGACAGAGAAGGCCCGGTGTCCTTCCTCTTCCTCTCTTCCTGGCACTTCCAGATCATTCTCCCGTTTCCTTCACTGTAACAAAGGTTGCAAACTGGAAATCTGGTTTGGAATGTTTTAAAATGTTTTCAGTTTCAATGGTTTTAGATGAGGCACACTTTTCATTTCCTGTGGTCCCCCCCACACTCATTGTCTTACACCTGGCTTGATTCACCTGTTCACATTGGTTCTCTTATTTATCTGCCTGATCTCTGGAGACGTCTGCAGTGGTGACCATTTCTGCAGTTTCTACCCTTCCCATACCTACTGCCTCACCACATAACTACTGATGTTCGGGTTTATTTGTGCTATTTGTTGGTCTTGGAGTTTTTAAAGAGGATGTGTGGAGAGATTAGCATTCAGGAGGCTGCCATTATTCTCCAGTCCCAGGAACTGGATACATTTTGATGTACTGCAGTTTTGGATTATTCATACAATTGAATCTATTGATTTTTTACGGTTTTTCCAATTTAAATTTAGAAAGTTAGGCTACAAATATTTCCCTCTGCTTTTTCTTTAAGTTGTATTTTTAAAAATCAAAGTAATACTTGTACACAGTTAAAAATGTAAAAGGGACTAGAATGCTTATGAAAACTAGCAGCTCACATCCCTCCCACTCTACCCCACCTCTGCTTCCAGCTTAGAGTAACCACTCTCATCTCTGCTGTTCTCGTAGTTACCTCCATATTTCTAACTAATGAGCTTGTACCACTAGCTTTCAGTTTCTCAATTTAGACATTGTCTGTTGACCTCTTGATGTGGTAGGTGAGGATTAACTTTATTCCACTTCCCCAAACGTAAACTTTTCTTCCCTCGGTATCTCTAATCTGTTAATATCACAGATTTTGGTTAAATCTGTGATCATTGTTTGTTTATGACTATGCAAAGACAACTAAGCCAAGCAGTGAATCAATATCATTCTTACTTTCTTTTCTAATCTTTTATTTTCCCTGGAGTTAATAACTGCCCTTATTGCTTAATTTGCTTTGTATCTGTTTTCTTCTCTTTTAATTGCGGTAAAATACAACATAAAACTCACCATTTTAACCATTTGAAGGTGTGCAATTCAGTAGCATTTAGTGCATTTGTAAAATTGTGCGACCATCACCACTATCTAGATTCCAGAACATTATCACCCTAAAAGGAAATCCCATACTCTTAGGTCTGGAGGAGGGCAAACGGGTGGCAAGGCAGGCAAGGAAGTGGCTAAGGGTGGAGAGCGGGAACCAAATTGTAGCTAGAACTATTCTCTAATTGCAGCTATGGGCACATACATAGTAAAAAAGTTCCTAGTAACCTTTAACTGACCTAGAGCTCATTACCATCTAATTAGCATGACATGGGTGGCGCTTCGTGAAGAATTCTGGGGAAGACTCATGCTTAGAAAGAGAAACTGTTACATAACCAACCTGTTACATAACCTGTCATGTAACCTGTCATGTGATCTGTTATATAACCCCAACCTGTCAATCACCCCAAAAGGCAAGAAACAACAACCAATCCTGCTAGGAGAAAGGTGGGACCAACTAGTGAGTTTATAGAAGGCAGCTGTGCTCAGACTTTGGGATCTTTCTCCACTCGTGGAGACTGACCTGTTCCACTCTCTCTGGAACATATTTTCACTTTGTGTAGCTTCCTTCTTTACTTTCATTGTTTCTTTTATGTGATAAACTGTATAAAATTGCTCTGTGTTTGTGATCATTCCATCATCGGCTTGACTCCGTACCAGTACTCATTCTTGACACTGGGAACCGGGGGACCAGGGAACATCCAGAGGAACCTAACTATACCTATTAAGCAGTCATTCCCCATTCCCCTGTAATCCCAGTCCCTGGCAACCACTGATCTGCTTTCTGTCTCTGTGGATTTACCTATTCTGAATATTTCATATAAGTAGAATACATATATTACTAATTATTTCCAAATGTTTGAATTATCTGTGTCACATGCCTGTCATATTTTCCAGTTACTCAGTATTAGTTTCAATTTTTGTTTTGTTTTTCCTGGAATCAGCTCTCCAAGTGCCTTTTGTCTTACTGCTTCCATTTGACTGCTCTCCATGGCTGCTGTACAAGTGTCATCCTTGTACTCCCCTTTGCTGTTCTATATTACAGCCTCTTGTTCCCTGGATCCTATATTTTCCATTTTATTGCTTTTTACTCTTCTTTTGCTGGAGCACATCCTCCAGAAGCTTTCTGACAATGATTGTTTTAGAGGAAATTAAAAGAAAAAAACCTGTCCCATCTAAAGGAAAGGACTTTATCTCCACATTGATTGGATGTAGGATTCTGGATTTAAAATGTTAGGACAGTTATGGTGGTTTTTTTTTTTCTTCTATTTAAAAGGTCTACAGACGTTTTGTGGTATTGACATTTTAGTCTTTAATCCATTTGTAATTTGGGTATATGATTTATCTAAATTGATTTTCCCTTCAAATACCTAATTCCTCCATCCCTACTTAGATGAATGAGTTGTCCTTTTCTCCACTGATGCTTCTTTTAGGATCTGCTTTTAGCTGTGTATTCTGATTCAGTAATTGGTATATGTATCTGTATATACACATATACTGGGTAGATTTAATTTTGTGATCTTTTACATTTCTTTTATTAAATTTAAGTTGTTTTAGAGTCTTACACACATTATGTATGTGACCTTCAGAAATTAACATACCCTCTTTGAACTTCATTCTTATCTGTACTTGTGTGTATCAGTTTGGTTTCCTTGTTGCAAGCTGCAGAAACCAATTATGTCTTTAGCAAACAAACATGGAATGTTCTGGAAAGGTTGCTGGCCAGACTGGGTTTGCCCTTCCGGATCCATCTCCAACATTCTCTTTCCTACAGTGTATCTTTAGGGGCTGATTTCTATGCACTGCTTCATCTGGGCTTTCTTTGTCCTCTGGCTTTTGATTATGTTTGGCTGGTGGTAAAAATCAGAGCAGAAAAGAGAGATCAGGGTATTCATTTTCCCACTGCTTCTCTGCCAGCCCTGGGTAGGTATCATCAGTGTCTTTAAAAAAAGAAAAATCCAAAATGAGTTTATTGTTGAGATGGTTTCCTTTTCAGCTTAATTAAGGTGCTTTCAGTGCAGCTTCCTTCTGGAGGAGTATCCTTCTTTGAACCTTGCAAGGGCTGGTGGAGGACAGCAGAGCAGCCAACACACAGAACTGTTTGTGTGGCTAAGGAGCAGGAGATTCATAGCAGCCTGGAGCAGCCTCATCCCTGAAGTAGGAACTGTGCTCTGCACCAGGTACTGCTGCTTGTGTTTCTTCTCTTCTGGAGAAGGACGAAGGAGATTCCTTGACAGAGGCCTGTTCTCATGGGGAGGTTGTCACTGCTGGAAAGCTTACTCCTTTTTCTATGACTACATGTCCTTCCAGGAGTCCCTTCTGCTGTGGCTCCATAGATTTTGCTGACGCCACTCCCTTTCCTTGAGGTAGACAAGTGGAAACTGCATTCTATTGCTGCTTTCTGGGTTGTCTTCTTACCTCCAGGGCTCTAGCTAGATAGCAGGTAATAATCAACTGTTTTGTCAGAATACACTGCTAGAGTGAGTGAAGTTCAACGATTTTTGGGCTTTTTGTTTCTCTACTCAAAACTAAAATTCCAGGCAAGGAGCAGGCAGTTCGCCTAGCACAGATCATTTACCCTTGGAGAGCAAAACACCTGGATTAATAGTCCTAATTCTGGACTAATCAAGGGTGGCTAATTCCTCTAAAAGAAATTAGATGATGTTATCATAGGTAAGAAACACAGATGCTGCTCACTTTAAACAATACATTTCCATTATTTGGGGATGGTAATACCTGTCCCACACAACTGTTAGAATCAAAGGGAAAAATTATAAAAGTAATATAGTGTCTGGTACATGGTAAGTGCTCAATAAATGTTGGCTACTGTCATTAGGGTGTTTTCCACATTAGTTTTTTGCAGTTTTTAATATTTTAGTTATTTTCCTAAATTTAGAAACATTTTTCAGTTTTTTAAAAATCTACCCAAGATAGTACTTCAGTCATTTGTCAGTTTTTTGAAAAGGAAAGTTCTTTGGGATTTCTATTGGAACCATGTTAAATTTATAAATTAGGAATAACTATAATACTCAGGTTTAAAAAATCGAAATTATAAAAAATACCTAATTTATAATACCCAGGTTTTAAATGTGTATTTTGATTTGTTCAAATTTTTGTGATTCTTAGCAAAATTATGTAGTTTATTTCATACAGTGTCTTAACAGTTTTTAAGTTTATTCCTATTTATTTTGTGATTTTGGTTATTGTAAATGAGATCTCCTCACATTATAAATAAATTACTGCAGAGGCCGTTTACTTCCCAAGGTAGATTAGGCTTGAAAATAGAAACACAGATCCAACAACTGCTCAACATTTGCTATTTGCTTGTTGAGACTCCTTATTGCCTGGCAATTCCAGGGTTCTAGAAATCTGGCCGCGATTTGGATATTTTCAAATTGTCTTTACACTATTGACCTTTAGGTGTCACTGTTGGTCAGAACAAAGGTCTCAGTTTATCAGGGAAGTGAGTTGACTCTTTAGTATCCAGGAGGTCACCAAGGACAAGTATTTGCAATCAGCAGACAACTCAGTGCCCCACTTTTATGAGCTGCTTTACTTTCCAGCACCATTGGTAACTTGCCTTTCCTACTGCTCTTCTCTTAACGACACAGATCACCAGCACTTCAGTTGATTACCCTTCTTGGACAAAACTTAAGCCTCAAAATGTTAAGGAGAAAAAAACACTGTTTGCCTGTAGTTGCAGGTTTGTATCTTTTAAATTAAGAAATGTAATTATGTTGTTTTATTTTCTATTCACTCTTCATTCCCCAGAGTGAGCATATGTGTGAGGTTATTTTATTTTAAATAACACCACGGGACATTCTCTTTGCTTTACTTATCTGGTGCTTATGATGTTTCAGGCACTTTTCAAAGTAGTTAACAAATCTAAACCCACATACTTCTCAGAACAACCCTAGGAAGTAGATGCTATTATGATCCTCGTTTTATCGATGAGGAAACTGAGGTACAGAGAGGTTAAGTAACTTTCCCCAAGTCACACAGCTGATAAGCGATGGGGCTGAGATTTGAATCCAAGTAGCCTGGCCCCAGAGTTAGTGCTCTTCTGAATGTGAATAGTGTCCCTGAAATTGCAGAGCTCTTATTTGCCCTCCTTCCCTGCCTCTTTCTTAATTGCTGATACTTCCTTTTTTCTTTTGTAATTTAAAAAAAAATTTTGTTTTGACATAATCACAAACTTAAAGAAAAGTTGCAAGTACAATACAAAGAACTTTTCCCCCTAAACTATTTGAGAATATGTTGTCAACCCGATGCCCCATCACCCCCAAATACTTTAGTGTGTATTTCCTACAAACAAGGACATTTTTCCTGTGTAACTACAATTACAACCATCAAAATCAGGAAATTAGTATTGGTGTATTACTAATGTCTAATCCTTAGATCCCATTCAATTTTTGCTGCTTGTCCCAGTAATGTCCTTTACAGCAAAAAGATCTATGTTGTCATATCTCTTTGGTCTCTGTTAGTTTTCTCTTAACTTTCATGACCTTGACACTTCTGAATTTACAGGCCACTTATTTTGTAGTTTATCCCTCAACATGATGTTTACTCATGATTAGATTCAGGTTGTGTGTCCTAAGCAGTACAGTCACAGAAGTGACACCGTGTTTTCCTCACCGCATCCTGTCATGTGGTGCATGATTTCCATGTGTCCACACTGACGTTAACTCTGATCTCTCAGTGAAGGGGGTGTCTGCCAGCATTCTCCACTGTAAGTATCTCTTCCACCATTTGTAAATTAATAGGTGTTTGTAAGGGGAAGGTACTTTGAAACTATGTACATGTCCTATTCCCCATCAAACTTTCTGTTTATTCACTTATTTCTATTTGTATGTACTTATATTTTCCTATTTTATCCAATCAGTTATAATCCATTTATTACATTACTTGATACTTAAAATGAATTTCGATGTCCCTGATTTGGCCAGCAGAATTCCCTTCAAGCTTGTTCCAGTGTCCTTGACACGTCCCTGTCCTTCTTTGAGCACTTCCAAAAAGGGCACAAGATGTTCCAAGCTCAATTTGTGCTTTTCCTGCCCCAGCCCTGGAAGCAGCCATTTCTCCAAGGAGCCCTGGACTTTTTTGGTAAAGCATCCTATTTAAAAGCCAATATCTGGTTCAGGTATGCCTGTTGATGTGGGGATGTCACTGCTCCCGGGTCCTTGCAGTGGGCAGACATGTACATCTACATTTATTTCTAAATCTGTTTATATTGACACCTATGAGCTCACATCAGAACTTCCATGTCCAATCTAACATCACAGTGTTTACTTTAGTTTTTTCCCTTTCAGTATCTGCAATTCTTGTCTCTGATAGTAAGAAATTGCCTCCATCACCCTCGAAGTGCTCTCTTGTTGATCACTCCCTCTGTGTCAGGATCACTCCCCAAGGACACCCTCTTTCCCTCCCTCTGGTTCTGACTGTGCTGGTGTCATGCCACGGGAGTGTCCTCACCCAGATCAGGCTCTGACACCTGTGCATGCCTTCTGTATGTGGGGGCACCTTTCTCAACTATCTAACGGCTTCGGGGGTGAATTGTTCAGGAAGAAAAGAGGTAGAGAAAGAAGAACTGATCTTTCCTTAAATGCAGAATTTCGAGTCAGAATCAAAATAGTACTTGACTGCCCCCTGCCTGCCTGCCAGGAGCAAGGAGTAGCTATGCCGGGGGCTTCAGCTGGAAGAGTGGGGTGGGCACAGGTCCTGGAGGGGGGACACCCACCTTCCAGACACAGGTCTGTGTCTAAGGGGCTGAATGATATGGGAGAAGTAATATGACTTCTTTATGCCCCAGGTCTCTCACAAATAGGTTGGACCAAATCTGAAGTCAAAGACTGCTGCCCCATGTGCCAAAATTGGCCTATATGCTTATTTTGTTTGGGAGTCAACATTCAAAAAAATTAAAAATTTTCTTTAGTTGGAGGCTGTGCACTCCCATCAGCCCCAGGTGGGCCATAGTTCAGATCATATTTCCCAGCTTCACAAATTTTTTCTATCTGGTCCACGTGACATTTCAAGCCTCTTCCAGTCCAGGGATTCAGTGGCTTCGTTGTTTAGGCACTGATGAATTAGGCAGGCCTCCAACTACCCCTTAGTGGCTGAGGACAGTCTTTCTACCTAGAAGAATGAAACAGTCTGTAGACTTCCAGGCAGGACCCTGGCATTATTTAGGATATGATATTAGCTACCCTAACAGAGACCCCAAAGAATAAAGAGTAAACAAGATAGTTTCTCATTTAACAGCCCAGGTGTAAATGGTCCAGCATAGCCCCATGGGGTCCAGGCCTTTGGTTCCTTCTATGTTGTTCTGGTTGTGGAGGATGGATCACTGTTGTGTCCGTGGGTCAGCTGGTAATTAGGGGAGGGACACCCTTCCATTTCAGGGTGTGGCCCAGAAGTGGCACACATTACTTCCACTCACTTCGCACTGTCAACACTTAGTCACATAGCGAGGACAGCCTGAAATGTTGAGAAGACTTTATTCTTTGGAGCCACATACTCAGTCAAGAATTGGGTGTTCTGTTGTGCTGAGGCCAGAATAGGTGCTAGGAGAAAACTAGGAGCGCCCACCACAGTGCTTGTTAAGAGCACTCCTATCCACCCACTGTCTGGAATGTCCCCTGTGGCATTCATCTTACCTCCCTGTGCTGTTTGACAGTCTGGTGGTTAAGAATGTGTTGACTCTGCTATCATTCCCCAGGGCTGTCCATCATTCATCCCTTAGTAAAAATAGAAGTATTCAGCTTCTGAAAGCAGCCAGTCAGGGAAAATTTCAAAGTTGTTGGGAAAGAGTTGGATGTAGAAGAGAGAATTTTGGACAACTGTGACAGTTGGAGGTAGGGTTGGCAAAGATAGGAAACCCCGTGGGCAGCCAGCAGGCAGGATGGAAAGAGTGGCTCCCTGGAAGAGGTGGAGCTGATGGAAGAGACATGGGAACTGGGAAGAGAGGCCGGTGCCCGGTACGTGAGCTTCCTTCGGCGTGGTCTCTTTGCTGTGTTTCCTGTTCTCTGGCTCAGTGGATTCTGTGAAAATCCCCAGAGTGGAATGAGGAGATATTTGATCCTGTTTAGAGGGTCACTTGCGCATGCTACCAATATGAAGACACATTCAGCTGTGTTAGGAAGATGAACTTTGCTCACAATCTCAAACAGGACCTGTGAGAGAAGATTTACATGTTTTGTGCCCTGTGCCCTTTCTTCGGGCCTAAATGACACTTTGCCTTATCTCCTCTGGAGAAAGTATGAGGGGACAGCATCTCAGGGACCATCTTGCTCTTCTTGTATACTGTAAACTTAGAGAATCAGATGTTAGTTTTACAATACATCCCTCAGTATTAACAGCTTTACTTTAAAAAAATATAACAAGCTGTTAGAAGAAGAATCAACATGATTCATTGAAGATTTTTCTTTCCTTCTTTGAAGAGATGATTTATCCCAACTTAAAAAATTATGCATAATCATTGCAATGTTTCCCTGGTGTTTTAAATCAAGATTCCAGATGCCCCAAACAGAATGATCAAGTGATTTTAACCTACTGAAATGAAAAAACAAAACAAAACAAACAAACCAAAAAGCCCACCAAAACTTCTAAAGAAAAAAACATCAGAAAATTTTCTACGGTTTCTAGACCATAAAACCTGCAGCAATAACTCAAGGAGTTTTTATTTTTGTGTGTGCCTTGTGCAAGGAGTCAGACCAGGACAAGGGGTTGGCTTACCCCTGACTTTCTGTACCATGCACCTCAGCTGCCAAGTAAACTGCCAATCATTATAGTATTTCCTGTGAATGCAGGTAAGCTAGGTAAGCTTAGTACTTCCGGACCTCATTCTCCCTTTGTATTTTTTGACCTCCACAGTATGTAACTATGACTTTCCCATGAACACATTGTCTCCTTTCCTCCTCAAGGGATTTCATTTTGTTCTTGCTCACAGAAAGCACAAAAACATGAGAGCCATAGCTGGTTTAGCCTCCCCAGGATTTTGTCCACTGCGGCCTCCCAGAACTTCTAATCCACATAAGGGGCATGCCCTACCATTGAGATTTACAACCTAAAATTTAGGCGCCTCTCTGACTAAATGTCTGGAGTTCTCACATCCGCTCAATCCTGCATCTTTATAAATAACCTAGGCATGTGCCGTTCTCTATAAAATGCTTTCTTTAAAGTCTGCAAAAGCATAATTGTTCCCTCAGAGTTGCTTAAATGATTAGAAGGGTTTGGATTTTTAGTAGCTTTCAGAAACAAAAGGAGCTTTTTAACTGACTAAGCTATTCCCTCCAGCAAAGTACCCCTGACTAACCTTTGCTTACCACATTAAGCAGCATAGTGCTAGGCGCTGTGGCTTATGGTTAAATAATCATTACAGAAAATTTGCTTCAGGGTTGTTATTGCAGTTACAAGGTTTACTTCTGGCTTGTTATTACCTGTATTTCTTTTTTTCTTGTGTGTGTTGCTTAACAACAGTAAGCAAGGTTACAGAAAGGTTTTCATGACCATCCCCACCCCAAAGTCAAATTAACTTCATCTGTTTGCCCCCAGTGGATGTGATGCACCCTTACTTTTTAACATCTGTTTTGCTCACTAAATGAAAGCTCTCTGAGGGCAGGACATTTTCTATCTTGTTCAAGCTCTTTCTCTCCTGCATCTAGTGAGATGCCTGGCACATAGTATGGAATCAGTTAACATCTGTTGAATAAGCAGATAAATGGCTGCTTCGTGGAGATATTGGCTTCTTTCTATATGTTCAGTAGAATTTGGTTGTGGTTGAGGTGGCTATTTCCTACCCCCGTATTCGTCCCCCTCAGTGTTACAGTGGGCACATGGCTGCCTGGAATAAAGTGAGCATCTTCCCAGCTCCTGCTGGAGGTGTGGCCATGTGGAAAAATAGGCTGGGTTCCTGAGGACTTCTAGGCAGTGCAGACCTGCTCTGGACTGTCTACCTCTAGGCTGCTCTGAGATGGAGGGAAAACCTTCTGTCTCATTTTGCTGTTGTATTAATAAGTGTGGTGTTTTATTACTTGCAGCCAAACCTAACTGTAATAGGTTTGTTAGTTTAACATTTGCATTTATGAAGACTAGGGAGGGATAGGATTAAAAATCTAGATCTAGCTGGGGTGACCATAGAAAACCATGCCAGTTAGAGGTGTTCAGAATCTTATGACAGCCTTAGATAAGGCTTTTGTTGTTGTTGTTAATTTAGTTCATATCTATCCTCTTACAAATGTGGAACATTTCTCCTTTTTTTCGTCTTACGTATAAAGTATACCTTCTGTGCCAGGTGCCGTGCTAAGTGCTGGGATACTTTGGAGAACAAGCAGGTGTAGTTTTTGCCATCAGCCTAGAGGAAGGCAAAGTCAATAAACAAAGTCAGTAAATACACTGACCACAAATTGAGATATTTGAAACAAAGTGCCATTAAAAAAAGGGAGGGTTGTGATATATAGAATTATGGGGTGAGAGAGGAGTGGGGAATATCCTAATTTGGACAAGGAGGTCAGAAGGGCCTTGTGGAGGAGGTCACATCTCAAATGAGATGGGAAAGGAAGTAGCGATGCAGAGAGCTGAGTGTCCAGGCAGGGCAGTGAAGGGATCAGAATATGCCACCGCAAAATATGCCACTGTGGCATATTGATTATTTAGAACCGAAGGCAATTGAGAATAGCAGATGCAGGAAGGGCATAAAATGCCCCATGAGAAAAGTACCCTTCCTGTACCAGGAAGAGTAGAACATTCCTAGCACTGGAGATGGGGAGTTAATGCTGAGATAAATCCATACAAATGAATCTTACTAAAATAACCTTTAGTTTCCACTAGTTTCCCTATATATTTCCTAATTACATTCCTGTAATTTGCCATCCTTAGCCCGAATCTCTTTTTCCTTTGTCTTGTCACGTCTGTACAATTAATTGCCCTTTGTTAAATTGGTATATAAGTTGTAAGGGTGAGGGGAAACTTGCCTTCTCCTCCCCCCCTCGAAAGTTTGCTGAAAGATCAACTCACAATTAAGGCAGATTAATAAGAGAAAGGTTTATTTACCCATACCATGGGCTTGGGGAGAATCACATAGTGATTACCCAATATCCCAATGAAGTTCAGATATTTTTATACCTGTCTTTTTGGAGGGGAGAGGAAATGTGGAGCACAGGTAATTCTGTTTAGGGGTGACAAATGGTGCTAGGGAGGACGAATGGTTGGAGGAGACAGATTAACTTGTAAATGATTCTCTTTGCAAATTAAATTAACCTGAGAGACAGGTATTGTGTTTATAATGATTTGGGCCAGGTCTGGTTGCATTCTTGAACTTCTTTCCTGTACTATATTGAGATAACAGGGAGAGGAAGCGAAGTCAGTTTCTCCCTTTGGTCTTTTGATCAGGTCAGTCTGATTTATGCAGATAGAGGGAAAGCCCTTTCCAGTGTTTTTTGATCTCAAATGGCCTTTAATTCAAAATATTCTTTATACCAAGGAGTCATATTTTGAGGTGAAATTTCCTGAGCCCCTTCAAAGTCGCAGGGTCTAATGGTCCTTTGGATTTTCACTTTTTTCTGTGAAGCCTCGCCCATCCTGTGCCACATAAAAATATTCACATCAAATGAAATTTTATGCTTTTCCTCCTGTTAATCTGTCTTTCATCAGTTCAATTCATAGGCTCCAGACTCAGAACTCAAGGGGGTAGAGGAAAAGTAGCAGGAAGGAGGTTGGTCTGTTTGATAGTCTTTCCATGAGGAGAAGGAGGTGCAGGCAGCAGCCAGCATGGCTGGCTTGGGATGAGGTAGGGTACATGGGCCAGGACTTGGAAGAGAGTTGGAATTCTGTCTTATGGGGACCTTAATTATATATGTAATTTAAAAAATGGAAAAATTCTATGTATGCAGTCATTTGTAACTTGTTTTTCTTAATTACCAAGACATGTATATTGAGTCTTTTTGAGCTTGAGTGTCCTCATCCAGGTAACTCTACCTGTTTATTGCTAACTAGTCTCTCACTACCTTGTAAGAGAGAAAGCCACACTTTTTATTCCTACCAACATACTGTAAATTAGGAAACAGAAAAACTGCGACTTCCCTATATATGCATCATTGAATGTGGTTCCCCTGGGACTGAGTAAAAAATCCACGAATGGGGCATTTTTCTGACAGAAAAAGATTTTTTTTTGTTGGTTTGTGTGCTGTTCTGTCTGAAGCCCTGGCAGAGGATAAAATCTAATTTGTACACAATGTTAATGCCATTAATTAAATTGTAAAACCTTAAAATCACATTATCTACCTACTCTTATTTTTACATAACATAACTCAGTATTATTTAGCCAGAATGATACTCTGGTTTCTCCAAGTACTGATGTTAATGTGCCTCTCTGCCCTGCAGCCAGCAGATCGGGACTTTGGGGGAGATATTTCTCCTTGGTTCTATTCACTTCACCATCACTATTTTCAATTGATAATCTCTGAATGACCCGAGGGAGTATAGCCGTCCCAATGCTGGGGCATGAGTTACTTTTAGAGTTTTGACATTGAGGATTACAATAGCCAGTCCTGACAAGTCAAACTTCATAGGCTCAAGTGAAAAAGATAATGTTTTGAGACCCAAGTACAGCAAAAATGACTTGGCACATTTTGGGTGGTACTTGATGACAGGTTTACCCAAGACAAAGCAAACAGACAAAACAAGCCAGGGACCATTTTATGCATGGTGGGTAATTTCCCAGGGTTTACAGAGGTCTCAGAGAAGAGAAATTCTTTTCAGGTTTGTGTACTGAAAAGCTTTGCTTGGTTGAGAGTGAGAAAAGACACCTCCACATTCTCACACACCCAATCCGAGGGAAAAACCACACTCAATCCCCACCCAGCTGGAATTCCCCACTTGATGTACTTTGCAGTAAAACCTAAGATCCGGGATGTGGCAGCTGGCTCCAGAGGCAGTCTCAGGAGCCCAGAACATTCCATGATTGCAGGTGTGTGGGGGTGAGTGTGTGTGTGTGTGTGTGTGTTTGTGTGTGGTCATAGTGGCCATTCTATCTGTTGCAAAATCAGGCCAGTCTGAGATTTACAAGATTTGGGACTATTTTACTTGGCAGTTGTTTTCCTGAATTATTATAAGAAAAATAATCAAATTAATACAAATAGGTTGTTGCTTTTAATAGATTTTCTTTAAATAAACATGGTTGTCTGTCACATGTGGAAGGAGGAAGACACATGAAATGTATTTTACTTAAGCAAGTCCAAGGCCCAGAAAGAGGATGAAGAAACTGCCACCTGCGATTCAGGACCTGGGGAAGCTGCAAGAAGAAGCCAAAATGGGTGATCTCGGGTGCAGCATTTGAATGAATGGACAGAAGTCAGAGCTTTGATTTTCTCCACTGAGTGCCTTCCAAAAGCACGGGAGATTCTATTTAATGGCAAAGCAATCTATTTAGAAACAATGCCCAACAGCACAAGAGTAAAGTTGTCATTAAAAAAATCTATGGAGTTTTTTACTAGCCTTAGGCATCTTAAACAATTTAATAAATTTACTCTCAGGAGATCATTAGGAAATTGGGAAGTTTAGACCCGTAAAACTGTGGCAAAGTTCAAATGAGAAATGACTTGGGTTCCTAATGTCTTTGGTTCCAGGACAGTGGGCGTTGGCTGTACAAGTCTCAACTTTCGGGAGAATCAGAGGGGGATCACCGTGCTGCTGGGGAAAGGAGTGCCCGCGCTGAGCGCAAGAGCCGGGCCAGAGGCACGCAGCAGCAGGGCTTGCTTCAGCCCCTGAGGCCCATTGGAAGGTCCTGCGCAGCCTTGTGCAGGGCTTTTGTTCCCGGGGTTTCAATTCTCTAGTCCCTTCTCTAAAAAGGAAACTTTTTCTGGGCGTGTTTATCTTTAGGAAGTAAACGTGTTGGGACAGGTTTCCTAGCCTAATAAGAAAGGCCCCAACCAGGATTATTTACCTGGTTTCTCACTTTGATCTTGGGCCTCGCTTGGTTCCAGATGGTGGAAACAAATTTCAGATATTCTAAGATTTGAGGGGCCTAATGAAATAGTAGAGTTTACTGATGTTGTTGTGCTATTAAAAAGAAATTTTAATAATCTCAGTTATTCCACATTATGAGCTCAGAAGTCATTCTGGATATGGAATTTTTCCAGAGCATTCAGTAATTACCTAGGCTTGGGAATTGATCTCTTAATTTTGGTGGTTTGTAAGCATATTAACTGTGTTTTGGTCAACATCTATCCAGACTAATATTACAGATATCCTTTTCTTATACACTGCATACCAAGTGTAGCACACGCAATCATCTTGTTAAGAACACTGCTGTGAACTTCAGACAGTTTCTGAAGGTGCAGAAGCTGTGGGCTTAGACAGGAGACAGACTAGCATAGTGGTCAGCAGCAAGGATTCTGGAACCAGAACATCAAATCTTGGCTCCACTACTAACTAGCCCTGACTTTTTGATAAGTTACTTAACTTCTTTGCGACTCAGTTTCACTACTTAGAAAATGGGGTTGTGCGGTGGTCATTAGGATGTGCTTTGCAGTCATTCAACTACAGGGCATGTAATTGACCCAGGGCCCCAGCTACTGTGCTCTAAATCTGTCACCATATGGGCAGGCCCCCATGGCTGCTTCTAGCCAACCGAGGGCATCAGGGATACCAAGGCACACCGAATCCTGGGCCACATGGAACTCCTTTGATTGCCACTTCAGCTTGTGAACTCCTTGATGGCTTGCCTAACCAAATCTTCATCGAGTTTCCACCTGATCCTTTCTCTCCATCTCACCACTGGGGTCAGACTTGCATCATGGTCTGAGGGCTTTCCCAGCCTTGTCCGGGTTCTTCCCTGTTTCCCTCACACAGGCATTTCTGCTGATATAGGGTTGTCAGATTTAGCAACAGACAAACAAGCAACAGGATGTCCAGTTAAATTTGAATTTCAGATAAACAGCAAATAATATTTTATTATAAGTATAATTTCAGTATACTTATATTTTGTCTGGCAAAAAAAATTCAGACACCTTTAATCCCATTGTGGCATCTGCTTCTTGGAGGACCTGATCTAACACAAGGTGATAAAAATTGCACCTACCCCACAGGTAAAATTAAGTGAGTAAAAGATGTAAAGTAATTAGAGCTGGACTTGGTACATAATAAGTGCTCAATAAATATTAGTTATTATAAAAGACAGAGGGTGTGATTAGTTCTGAATGGGCTCTCCTTGGGTCTCTGTGCTTTTCTCCTATAAGGGAGGAAAAAACTTTCCACTACCCTTTTAGGGTTAGTGTCTGGGGCCTTGCAAATTAAACTGACAAAAGACAGATTGACAGGCGAAAAAGATTTATTTAATATGCAAATAAGGGCCTTACAGAAAGGAAATGAAAACTCCAAAGAGGCAGTCAGACCCAGAGGCTTATATACCATTTTAACAAGGGATGATAAATTTATAAAGAAGTGACAAGGCAAAGAAAAAGAGTTTAGAGATCATAGGGGTAGGAAATTGTGGGAAGGTAAATATATAGGGAAACTAACGGAAAATAAGGGCTATTTCAGTAAAGTTTGTTTATGTAGATTCAAGTTAGTGCATCTCCAGTGATAAGTGTCAGGCTGAACTCAGAAGCTAGTGGGACATTCCATAGCAACTTTACCTTTAAGACCCCCACCTCCTTTGAGGGCCCGCCCAAACTCCACCCCTTTGAGGGCATGCCAAAAAACAAGCCCGTAAAACCCTAGACGCCCAGCTTTTTGGTGCCAATGCCACTTTTGGCCTCAGCCCGTATGTGGCCAGACGTTAAAATAAATCTTCTTTTCCTTCAACTCAGCCTTGTACATTCCTCCCTCTGTGTTTCTAACAATAAGAATGGTCTCTTTCCTGGTATGTGAGCGGAGAGACAAGCACCTTCACAAAAGGAAATTTACGCCCTCCCTTTAGGCAGATAGTGGGAGGGTAGAGAGCTTTTTCAGCAGTCTGCCATTTCTTTTTTTTTTCTTTAGAGACAGGTTCTTGCTCTGTCACCCAGGCTAGAGTGCAGTGGCATCATTATAGCTCAAAGCAGCTTCTAACTTCTGGAACAAGTGATCCTCCTGCTTTAGTCTCCCCAGTAGCTGGGACTACAGAAATGTGCCACCATGCTCAGCTATTAAAAAAAAATTTTTTTTTTTTTTAGAGACAGGGTCTCACTATGTTGCTCAGGCTAGTCTTGAACTTTCGGCCTCCAGCGATCATCCTGTCTCTGCCTCCCAAAGTGCTGGGATTATAGGCATAAGCCACCACACCCAGCCATCCTACTATTTCTCAATTGCCTTCAGCTCAAAACAAACTTTTGCTGCAGTGGCATATTTTGGGGTGGCATATTCTGATTCCCTTTACTCCCAAAGGTGGACTGCTTGGTCTCCAGGCCCTGTGCTGGGTCTAAGGCACACCCTCAAAAAAAGTGGCCTGGTGTTGGTGCTTGTAGGGGTAAAAGAAATGGAGTGACCCACTCAGCAGAGCGGCTCTGCTTTCTTTTCTGCTGAGTGAACACTGCTGGGTTCCCTGGCCATCATTGTTTGGCTTCTCTACCATAGCAGCTGTTTCTAATCGACCGTGTTTGTTTTCTCCTACGATCTTCTGTTTCCCCTTTGCTTTATAACCTCATAGAAAGAGCCAGGCTTGGTCATCAGAAAACCAGAATGCTCTTTCTCTTCTGGCAAACCTCCAAAAGTTGTGTTTCTAGTTAGTCTTTTGGCTCCTTCTCTATTAGGTTGTTTGGTTAACTTTTGCCTTACAAGTTCCTTTATCACCAACATTATCATTCTTTTCCTTTGACTATCAGGTTCTACAGGAGTCTGGTTGCTTGAGAATTCTGGAGTGTAGAATCGGGATAACTGAAGTGATATAAATGAGTTACATAGAAGTGGAAACTAATGAAACTAATGAATTTTATTGTTATCTAGTAAAATTAAAAAAAAAATTAAGCTCATAACAAAATCCCTTGGGTGTTTGACATAGAATCTGGAAGTTTGAATATTATGTTAGGACCAGAGGCATATGAGGAACTCAACAGCAGTAATACAATAATTGATTTATATTTTCCTAAAATCTGAAAATAGTCATTTCAAAATACTGTGTGGATAATTTCTATCAAAGATAACTTTGTAATGAATTTATTCCCCCTTAATAGCAGTCTAACATGTAGATTGAATTTCTTTATACTGATGCAAGTTATTGCAAATGCTGTAATCACAAATGCTGGTCTTACAACTGAACTTACACTTCAGGTCTCATTAAAGTCATGGGATCATAGAGCAAAAACAGGTTTTGAAATGCTATTGAGCCCAGTGCTTTGCCCTTAAGCAGAGGCGAGTCATTCCAAACAAGGTAAAAATCAAGGTTATTTCAAAGCTTCTAGAGAAGGGTTTGCATAACCTGAGGCAAAATGTAAATTCCTGAGCTATTGATATATTTAACAAAAAAGTTAACTGCGTTATTTATTCAAAGAGTTGTTGTGCTAATCATGTCCATGTAATAGCTTGTTTGTGATGCTTGATGGTTAATGAGATGTGATCTAACATGTAATCTACAATCACTTTAATTTTGAGGGTCTTTTGGAATTAGTTTTTTTTCCTGCTAGCTACAACATTCTTCAAAACATTACACTCTGTATTTAGGACATACTCATGAGGCATATAGTGTGGTAGGAAGAGGCTGGAATATTTGAATCAGAACACCTGGATTCAAGTACTTTCCACTGAGATTTAGTCCCTTGGGAAAGTTATTTAGCTTTTCAGAGTTTGGCTTCCTCACCTTTAAAACATTAGTACCAATATGTGTATGAACTTTTTTTTTGACCAGATTTTTCTGTGACTTGAAGGTGGGATGGTATAAAAAAGGCTTTGTAACAAGTTCATGTTACTGTTTGTATGAGGAAGACCATGTTCATATAATTTGTCACTCATAAGAAGGAACTGCAGGTTTGTTGTTAATTCCACTCAATTATGAGGCGTTCATCTCAAACACAAGTGATCCTCAACCAAGTAAGAAATCCCCATAAAGAGGAAATAAGTCCTTGTAGGTGAAGTTCAGGCTCTCTTGTTACGTTGCTAGCAGCAGCAGCAGCCCTGAGCACATGATGATGCTGTATTACCACGTTACTGTGCTCATTGAATCCTACCAACAAGCCTGTAGAATTGTGAGTCATTATCTCCACTGCAGGTGATGTAATAAATGCTTAAAAAGATAGGAAACTTCACCAAACCTCACCATTACTAAGTCACAGAAAAAAAAAACTGGAATCCAGAAATCTGGGTTCCGGAATCCATGCTCTCAATACCTGAAAAATTTGCCTTCCAGCTTTCACACTCACTGTGTTTGGAAATATTGTCTTCATTGGTGTATTTCTTCTCTCAGTGTAACTGGCGGCTCTGTGAACAAATTTCAATGACCCCTATGTATTTTAATAATCCTCTCCCTTTCCTAACTACTTGACCTTTTGAGTTGTCTCCCAGAAATGGTGGATTTTCTGCAAGACAAAGGAGCTGAGATTCTGAAGGCCCCTGGGGAGACTTCCTGATGCCAAGGTTCACCATCCCCCACAACCTGCCCCAATGCACATAGCCCCTTGTTAGTTACACCACACCTGCCCCAAGGCACGTGACACCTCCTTTAACAGCCCATGATCTCCATTAGTCAGAGAGGTGGATTTGAGGCAGTCTCTCTTGACAAGATGTCTGTTGTGTTAAAAATTCCTTTCTTCCTTGGCAGTCCTCATTGTTTCAATATTTTTGTGTGACGAGAAACTGGAGCCCATGGTTCAGTGGCTGCAGAGCAGGGAGAGACCAAAAGTCTCCCTTAGTAGCTGCCTGGCCATATTTGCCAGAGGGTAGCACTGGACTCTTCCTCCAGCTGCAACATTACTGGCCTCCAACGCATTTGAGATTGCCTCCTGATTGCCTCAGCAGAAAGAATCTCTGGATTTTGACATTTGCCTCCAGATGGGTGAGTGCTATTTGAAGGTACCGCATAGTGGGGGATGCCCCTCTCAATTTGGGGAATTCCCGTTTGTTTGGGTTGGATAAGGCCCCAACCACTTGTGAGAATGGGAACTAACCTAACTGTTTTGATTTGGCACTCCCAGGGCTTATTAGGTGAAACAATAGTTTATTTGTTTGGAACCTCTTGAATTTCACTTTATGTTCAATGTTTGTCTGTATTGGTGTGTGGCATGTAAATGTGGAGTCTGTTAAGCTCTTTGTCTATTTTCTTTCTGCCTACTTTAAATTTGCTGTTGATGGCATTATAAGTGCAGTCCAAGGTCTGGGAGGTTAAAGGACACCTTTGATACTAGTTCTCTTGCAGCAGGTTCCAAGGTCTGAAAAGTTAAAAGACACTTCTGTCCTAAGGTCTGGGAGATTAGAAGACATTTGGGATTTGTTCTGTAGAATTTGGATTCAGTCAAAAGGCTGCACTCAAGGATCCAGAAGGCCACATGTGGGCCCAAGGCCGCAGGTTCCCCACCCCCGCCTGAGGAGGTTCAAAGACGTCTCCATCTATGGAGGCAACCTGGGTGAGATGCGGGGATGCCCGCTGTTGGGAAGGGAAAGAGAGGAACAGAAACATAATGTGTACAGGTTTATGTGGAACTTCAGAGGATCTTATGGCTGGAGTTCTGAGATAAAAGCTATTGAAACTGTGTGTTTGTATGTGCTTAGATGTGTTTTGTATATGTACATGTATTACGTGTCTACGTAGTACTAAAATTGGCTTATAAAGGAGCTCTCATAAATTAAATAGGTCCAAGTGCTTTTCAAGTTCATATATATTTAGTAATCTTTGGTAAATAAGGTGTTTTTAAAAAATTATTGATAAAATAGTAATAAAAATATCTTCAAAATTGTCACTATACATTTTTGCCTGAGCTAATGGTCATTTTTATATTTGAAGGTGTCAGGATTTGACACAAAGGTTATAAAACTAAAACCCAGCCAAAACAAAATTATCTGTTAAAAACAGCTAAATCTCCTGAATTATTGGCAAAAGTACCCATGTGTTTAACTTTAAGGTTCTTACTCAGGTAAAGATGTAAAGATGCTTAACCAAAAATAAGTGTCAGTAAATTAAAATAAATAAAACTAAATAAATGATAGCACAAAAACGGAAACTTATGGTCAAAGGTTTATGAAGGTATATTTTGATAAGTAAGGTCAAATAGGAAAAATATAATTTTTTTCTATTTCTGCATATTATCAACTTATTTTTATTGTTGAATATCACAAAGTTCAATCAGAATACTTTAAAAAATATTATTCTACATGCATTTAACAAATCTGACAAAAGGACAAGTATCCAGTTTACTTGCATTATAACTATGACGTTTTAACTGAACAGCCAATTAACATATATTTAAAATCATTAGGTATAGGTAACAATGAATACATATGGTGTTTGTTTCTCCATTCTTGTGATACTTTGCTTAGAGGAATGCTCTCCAGCTCCCTTCAGCTTAATACAAAAGGTAATTAGTTCACCTCTTTTTTGATGGCTGAGTAGTACTCCATGGTATACATATACCACATTTTATTAATCCACTCACGTACTTATGGGCACTTGGGTTGTTTCCACATCTTTGCAATTGTGAATGGAAAAATATAACTTTATTTGAAAAAAGATCTTATATGGTCAACTTTTGGTCCTAAAATAAAATGACTGGTTATTTAAGAAAAATTTAAGACAAAACAAAATCAAAGCATGTTATAAGTGGTCTATGTAAGTTATGCAAATTTATAAAGGAATTCTGAATGTGATCAAGTTGGCTATAATTAAAAGGAAAAATTTTAGGTTAAAACAACAAAGTTCTCTTAAATTATTAGTTTGTTTTAATAAAATTGCAAGAGGTATGTTTTTATTTTAAAAATTAAGGGGGAACAGATGTTTTTGTTACATGGATAGCTTTTATAAATATATGCTTAAGTCAGGGCTATTAGTGTGCCCATCACCCAAATAGTGTTTATTGTACCAGTTAGGTAGGTTTTTACCTCTCCCCCCTCCCCCTTCTTGATTTCCAATGACTTTTACTTCTCTCTGTGCCCATGTGTGCCCACGTGTGCCCATCGATTAGTTCCAAATTATTAGATAGTACATGTGGTATTTGTTTTTCCATTCCTGAGATATTTCACTTAGGATAATGGTCTCCAGTTCCATCCAAATTGCTGCAAAAGACATCAATTTCTTTTTATGGCTGAGTAGTACTTCATGGTATATATACCACATTTTGTTAATTCACTCATGAATTGATGGGCAGTTATGTTGATTCCACATCTTTGCAATTGTGAATTATACTGTGATAAACATTCTTGTGCAGGTGTCTTTTTGATAAAATGACTTCTTTTCCTTTGGGTAAATACCCAGCAGTGGGATTGCTGGGTTGAATGTAAGTCTATATTTATTTCTTTGAGGAATCTCCATACTGTTTTCCACAGAGGTTGTCTAATTTGCAGTCCCATCAACAGTGTATAAGTATTCCTATCCCTCTGCATCCACACCATCATCTATTGTTTTTTGAGTTTTTATTAATAGCCATTATGCCAGGGGTAAGGTGGTATCTCATTGTGGTTTTAATTTGCATTTCCCTGATGATTAGTGATGTTGAGCATTTTTTCATATGATTCTTGGCCATTTGTCTATCTTCTTTTGCACAACTTCTGTTCATGTCTTTTGCCCACTTTTTAATGGGGTGGTTTTTTTCTTGCTCATTTGTTTGAGTTCTTGGTAGATTCTGGATATTAGCCCTTTATCAATGTATAGTTTACGAATATTTTCTTTCATTTTGCAGGTTGTCAATTTGCTCTGTTGATTATTTCCTTAGCTGTGCAGAAGCTTTTAATTTAATCAAGTCCCATTTATGTATTTTTGTTGTTGCTGTAATTGCCTTTGGGGTCTCAGTCATAAATTCTTTGCCTAGGATGATGTCTAGAAGAATTTTTCCTCCATTTTCTTCTAGAATTTTTATGGTTTGTGCCTTACATGTAAGTCATTTATCCATCTTGAATTAATTTTTGTAAATGTCCAGAGATAGGGGTCCTGTTTCATTCTTCTGCATGTAGCCATCTAATTTTCCCAGCACCGTTTATTGAATAGGGCTTCTTTTCCCCAGTGTATGTTGTTGTCTGCTTTGTAGAAGATCAACTTGTTGTAGGTAGATGGTTTTATATCTAGCTTCTCTATTCTGTTCCATTGGTCTGTGTCTCTATTTTTGTGCCAACACCATGCTGTTTTGGTTACTATAGCCTTATAGTATAGTTTGAAGTCTGGTAATGTGATACCTCAAGATTTGTTCTTTTTGCTTAAGATTGCTTTGACTATTCGGGCTCTTTTTGGGTTCTAAACGAAGCATAAAATTATTTTTTATAGATCTGGGAAATATGACATTGGTATTTTGATGGAGATTGTGTTGAATCTGTAAATCACTTTGGGCAGAATGGACATTTTGACAATGTTGATTCTACTGATCCATGAACATGATATGTTTTTCCGTTTGTTTGTGTCCTCTGCAATTTCCTTCCTCAGTGTTTCCTAGTTTTCCTTGTGGAGATCTTTCACCTCCTTGGTTAAGTATATTCCTAAGTATTGTGTTTTCTTTGTAGGCATTGTGAATGGTATTAAGTCTTTGATTTGACTCTCAGCTTGACTGTTATTGGTATATAGAAATGATACTGATTTGGGTACACTGATTTGGTAACTTGAGATTTTGCTGAATTTATGTATCAATTCCAGGACTCTTTTGGTGGAACTTCTGGGATTTTCTAGATACATGATTATATCATCAGTGAGAAGTGATAGTTTGACCTCCTGTTTCTCGATTTGGATACTCTTTATTTCTTTCTCATGCCTGATTGCTCTGGCTAGGACTTCTAGCACTATGTTGAATAGAAGTGGTGACAGTGTTCACCCTTGTCTTGTTCCAGTTGCCAGGTGGAATGCTTTCAACTTTTACCCATTCAGTATGATGTTGGCTGTGGGTTTGTCATATATGGCTTTTATAATTGAGGTTTCCTTCTATGCCTAATTTGTTGAGGGTTTTTTTTTTTTTTATTATGAAAGGGTGCTGTATTTTGTTGAATACTTTTTCTGCCTCTATTGAGATGATTATAAGATCTTTGTTTTTGCTTCAGTTTATGTGGTGAATCACATTTATTGATTTACATGTGTTGAACCATCCTTTTATCCCTGGGGTGAAGCCCACTTGCTCATGGTGGATTATGTTTTTGATGTGCTATTGAATTCAGTTTGCCAGTATTTTTTTTTTTTGAGGATTTTTGCATGTATATTCATAAGGGATACTGGTCTGTAGTTTTCTTTTTTTGTTGTGTCCTTTTGTGGCATTGGTATCAAGGTGATACTGGCTTCATAGAATGAGTTGGGGAGGATTCCCTCCTTGTCAAAGTTATGGAATAATTTCTGCAGTATGGGTACCAGCTCTTCTTTGTAGGTCTGGTAGAATTTTGACTGTGAATCCATCTGGCCTGGGGCTTTTTTTTCTTGGTAGATTTTTTTTTTTAAATTACTGTTTCAATCTCACTGTTTGTTATTGGTCTGTTTAGGAGTTCTATATAAAATTTTTTCTGATTGAGTCATGGGAGGTTGTGTATTTCCAGGAATTTGTCCATTTCCTCTACATTTTCTAGTTTGTGTAGAGATTTTTGAGGTATTCACGGATCATATTTTGTATTTCTATAGTATTAGAAAAAGGAGATATTTCTCCTTTTTCATTTCTGATTGAGCTTATTTGTATCCTTTCTCTTCTATTTGTAGTTAATCTAGCAAGAGTTCTATCGATTTGTATATCTTTTCAAAGAACAAACTTTTTGTTTCATTGATCCTTTGTATTTTTTTTTTTTTTTGGTTTTGTTTTCCATTTCATTTAGTTCTGCTCTGAGCTTTGTTATTTCTTTTCTTCTGCTGGCTTTGGGTTTGGTCTGCCCTTCCTTTTCTAGTTCCTTGATATGTGACATTAGGTTGTTAATTTGTGATCTTTCTGTTTTTTTGATGTAGGCATTTAAGGCTGTGAATTTTCCTTTTAGGACTGCTTTTGCTGAATCCCATAGATTTTGATAGCTTACATCCCCTTTGTCATTCAGTTTGGGCAAGCTTTTGATTTCCATCTTAATTCCATTGTTGAACTACAAATCATTCAGTTGCATGTTGTTTAATTTCCATGATTTTGTGTAGGTTTGAGTGTTTCTTTTGGAATTGATTTCTAGTTTTATTCCACTGTGGTCTGAGAAGATACATGGTATGATTTTGATATTTTTGAATTTATTGAGACATGTTTTTGTGGCCTAAGATATGATAAATCTTGGAGAATGTCCCATGTGCTGATTAGAATAATGTATATTCTGTAGTTTCTTGGTAGAATGTTCTGTAAATGTCTGTCAGGTCCATTTGTTCTATAGTCCCATTTAAGTCCAGTGTTTCTTTATTTTCAGCTTTGATGACCTGTCCAGCTCTGACAGTGGGGTGTTGAAGTCCCTGGCAATTACGATGCTACTGTTTATCTCTTTGCTTAGATCTAGTAGAATTTGCTTTATGAATCTGGGAGCTCCTGTGTTAGGTGCATGTATATTAAGGATTGTTATGTCTTCCTGTTGAATTGCTACCTTTACCATTATATAGTGAGCATCTTTGTCTTTCTTTACAAGTTGTTTATTTAAAGCCAATTTTATCAATATGAAAATGGCTACATCCATTTATGTGGAATATTTTTTTCCATCCCTTCACCTTAGTCTGTGAGTTCTTGTCACTTAGATATGTTTCCTGAAGACAGCAGATAGTTGGGTTATATTTTTTTTCATCCATTCAGCCCATCCATATCTTTTGAGTGGGGCATTCAGACTGTTAACATTGATTGATAGAATTAATATGTGGGATGCTATTCTGTTTGTCATGTTGGGTAGTACCTTATTGCTTTGTTTTCCCTCTTGTGCTATTGTTTTATATGAGCTGTGAGCTTTTGCTTTTGGGTGACTTTACACTGGTGGGTATCTATTGTGCTGATCCATGTATAATGCATTTCTGAGTATTTCCTGCAGGGCAGGTTTGGTCATGATAAATTCCCTCGGTGTTTTCTTCTCTGGAAAAGTCTTTATTTCTCATTCATATATGAAACTTAGTTTTGCAGTGTAAAAACTTCTAGGCTGGAAGTTGTTCTTTTTAAGAAGACTGAAGATGGAGCCCCAAGCCCTGTGTCTTGTAAGGTCTCCGCTGAGAAGTCTTCAGTTAGCCTGATGGGTTTTCCTTTGTAGGTCGGTTGTTGCTTTCATCTTGCCGGTTGTAGAATTTTCTCCTTCATTTTGACTTTGGCCAGGTTGATTACTATGTGTCTTGGCGATGTCCTGTTTGTTATGAATCTTCCTTGTGTCTGGATATCTGAATCTCTGGCCATAATAGGAATTTTCCTCAATAATTCCCTTGAATAGATTTTTCCATGCTTTTTGTTCTTTCTTCTTCTCCCTGAAGGATACCCATAATTTGTATATTAGTTCACCTAGCAGAGTCCTGTATTTCTCTAAGTGATTGCTCAGGATTTTAAAATTTTCTTTTCTGCCTCTTTGAATGACTGAGTTAAGTTGAGAGCCTTGTCTTCAAGCCCTGAGATTCTTCTCCTTGGTTTTGTCGGTCATTGAAGTTTTCTGCTGTGTTTTGAAATTCTCTAAAAGACTCTTTCATTTCTTTAAGTTCTATTTTATCCTTTCTTATTTTGTCTAGCTCTTTAATGACTTTCTCATTTTTTCATTGATTTCCTGAAAAATTTTTTGCTTCTTTTTATTGGTTTTCAACTTTCTCTTCAATCCCATTCATCTTATTTGCCATCCATATTCTGAATTCCATTTCTGTCATTTTGACAGTTTACTTTGTTTGGAGTCTACTATTATAGCTCCGTTGTGATCCCTTGGGGGTGTTGAACTGTTTTGTTTTTTCATGTTGCCAGGGTTCTTTTATTGGTTTCTTGTCATCTGAATCCTGTTCTCTCAGCTCAGGGCTAATAGGTTTGCAGTACACCTGTTCTCCTTTGCTGGGAACTATTCTGCTTAGTTAGAAGAAGGGGAGGTCCCTAGATGGTGCCTTTGTGTCCTTCTCTGGAATATTGACCTGGCAGGGGAGAGGCAGGTGCACTGAGTACCTGTAGTGCTAGTGCAGCTGTTCTGTTTTGTCCTGTTCCCCTGTGATTGCCACAGTTCAAGCTGGTCCTGGATGATCTTCATATGGTGTGGTTGTTCCCCAGCTTGTTAGAAGTGTGAGTTGGGGGCTGGGTGAGACCCTCTGCATGGAGGCTGGCATTGTGGGGATTGCTTTGCCTGTGGTCTCCCTGCAGAGGTGACAATGGCAGCTGGGTGAAGCTATTTAGGCAGTGGTCTTGGGTGACTGGGTTGTGGGCATTTGCTTGAACCAGGTCCAGGTGTAATGGTGGCTCAAGAATGGGGATCCCTGGCACAGTGTTGGACCTTGGGGTGGTTCCACTGGCTCAGTGGCAGTGGTGGAGACTCAGGGGTGGAGTCTTAGGGTCCAGGCACAATGCTGGAATCTCATGGGTGGTGTCACATGTCTGGCAGCCACAGGGATGCAGCCTCAGGCCTGGGTGCAGCAAGAGCCTCAGCACCAGATCTGGGGGCCATGGAGGCAGAGCCATGCAGGTGAGGTGCTGTTCTGCTGGAGCAGAGACTGTGGGTGTCACGTGGCATGTGGGGTGTTGGTTCCAGCAGCCCAGGGACTGTGGAGGCAGACCAGGGTTCTCCCCCAACCTAGGTTCTAGTGAGGAAGTCTCCCAGGGCTTACCAGGTGGTGCCTGAGGTACCTCTCTGCTCAGATCCCACACTGGGGGGAAGGGGCGCTTGTCTCCCAATCACAGGGCATGGTATGGGAATGTCCACTCTGCCAGATCCCTCTCTGGCCAGTAGGGGTGATGCAGAGGCTACTGCTGTAAACCAAGTCTCAAGCAGACTTGGCTCCATGTACCCGAGATCTCAGGATGGCTTCAGCTGTAGAAACCCAGGACTGGCAGCCACCAGATCCCTGCTGTGCCTGCTCCCTCCCCAGTGTAATGTCTCTGCACTGATTGAGCAGCTCCCTGATCAGTCCAGAGGTCTGTGGTGGTGGAGGGAGCCCCCTCACAACTTAGGCTGCAGTGCCTGCAGGGTAAGCAAGATGCCCCAGGGCTTTATCCTTCTGCCCTTTCCCACATGTGAATGCCTCCCCACAGACCCCTTTGACTTTGCTGAATGAATCACCCTGTCACCTTCTCCTTCACTCTGAGTCTCCCGTGTCACTTCTGCAGGGTTTTACGATGTTCTTTCTGAGAAGAGCTGTCCATAGGTAGGTGTCCACCTGTAACTTTGGATCCTCTCCTTGAGAGTGGTGCATGCATGGGCTGCTTCTAGTCTGCCATCTTCCCCTTCACAAGAGGTTTTAATGCTGATTCTATAATTTGCTTCTTTTGAAACTTCTCAGATTTATATCTTAGAAGTTCAACTTTTGCTGTGTCTTACTGCTTTCAGCTTTTCCTCCCCTTGAGAAGGCCTGAGATAACCCTCTCCTTCAACCTTTTTGTTGGCTCCTGTAACTTTTTTAAGTCTGGTTTAAGTCTGCTGTTAAGGTCTGATGCTGAAAAGTTTACCTTAAAGGTCTGAAAAGCAATATTTTCTCTTAGCTTTTTGGTATGTCTGAATTGTTCAATATGGTCAAAAAATCTTCCTATGCTTTACTAAGAATTGTGTATTCCCTTTTTCAAGGAATTAGTTTTCTAGTTTCTTGTTTCCTTTATAATATAATATAAAAAGGTGTTTCCTTTATAATATTCACTCATGACCCTGAATACAGTCTTCTTATGTCTGATAAATTCTGATACCTTTTTCATGAGGTTTGTCTTCCAAGTTGTCTAAATGGATTTCCCATAAGAAAAAACAATCACACCAAAGAAGGTTTTTCTTTGCATTTTGGTAACTGGCCTAAGATTTTATATTTTATCAAGATAATTCCTATGTTGTCCTTATTAGGTTTTTGATTACTTGGGAAAACTGAGCTTTAAAAAGCTTTAAAAAGTTAAGGTTTTTTGCCTTTAAAGTCTTCTGATTATCACTCTTGGTTAAGAGAATTGCTATTATTTTACAACTACCTATGATTCTGTTTTGATCAAATGCTTTGATCCTTTTAATATCTTTGACAAATGGCTGCAAAATCTAGATAATTCCAAGCATTTAGCTACCTGTAAGCTTCCATTATCCTGTCATTGTCGGAGCTAGGCAGGACTTACAATCTTTTTGTTTAGAATGTTTGTTCATTCTGATACAAGAGTCTCTAAATCCTTAGCTCAAATGGTTTTAACATGCTTATGTTTTGAATAGTGAATTCCTACAAGTCTGACACTAGCTCAATGCCTATAGATAAGTTAATTTTATAACATTGCTTTTGATGTTTGGTTTATTTGCTCTTATATTGCTTAAACAGTTTTAAAGTATGATAAATACCTGTCTACCTCCATTCCCATCTGGCCTAGAACATTTAATTGGCTAAAAGTCTTTTGACTTTAAGTCCCCTGGCCACAGGGTCCCACCGAGGGATAGGATGGAACCAGGAACCAGCCACACCACCCTGGCAATGATGGGACGAAATAAAAGTTTGGCCATCTGCCAAAAGGAGGGAAATGTAAACCCTAGGCACCTCCTCCCCACAGACTAAATGGACCCCCTCTTGGCCAAGGGGAGATCCCCAAGAAAACCTTAAAACTGAGTTCCTGGCAATGAGGGAAGAGAGCTCAGATTTGCTTCATTATACCCCCATTCTGCCAGTCAAAACAAAAACAAAAACAAAAATACCTGGAAGCTAGGAAAAACCTGGAACCTAGGAATACTGGTTTGTTTGAGATCTAAGGGCAATAAACCAAATAGTGGAGGATATTCATCCTGTGGTATCTAATCCTTACCCCCTCTGTACCACTTTATCTTGAAATTTTGCCTGGTTTTCAGCAATAAATTTAAAAGATGCTTTCTTTTGCATTCCTCTTGCTCCCAAATCCCAAGAATTATTTGCTTTTGAATAGGAAGACTTAAAGTCTAAAGCCAAATACCAGTACTGCTGGACTGTCTTTCCTCAGGCATTTAGGAAATCCCCAACAATCTTTGGAAAAATTTTGGCCAAAAATTTGACGGAAATGGTTTTGGACAAGAGAATGATTTTACAGTATATAGATAATATCCTAATGTTCTGACAGCCAGTGAGACTGAAGCTGAATCGAGGCAACATGCCATAATTGTGTTAAACTTACTGGCTGACAAAGGATATAAAGCATCTCAGAAAAAGCTCAGATCTCACTTCCCACTGTCAAATACTTGGGGTTTGAGTTGTCTTTTGGAACTTGGAACCTCCTCCCAGATTGAAGAGAGGCTGTATATCGAATAGCAGTCCCTACTACTTGCAAACAATTGCAAGGATTCTTGGGTATGGCTGGGTTTTGCTGGATTTAAATTCCTACCTTCAGGCTAATAACAAAACCCCTTTATAAAGCGTTAAAAAGAGAAGAAAAAGAACCCCTTATTTGGACCTGAGAATTCCACAACTCTTTCTTGATTATTAAAGAAAAATTAATGATTGCTCCCACTTTGGGCCTCGCAGACTTACATAAGCCTTTGATTTGTTCATTCAAGAAAGGCAAGGAATTGGATTCAGGGTATTGACACAAACTTTTGGGTATCATAAGGGACCTATAGCTTATTTCTCTAAGCAATTGAATGTGCTAACAAAAGGATGGCCAGTTTGTTTGAGAGTGGTAGCTGCTACTTGTGATGTTTTATGGGAAACTGAAGTTTATCCTCAGCAATCAGTGACTGTTCATACTATGCATTATGTATTACTCCTACCAGAACAAAAGGGAGGCTTTTTGTTAATGGCTGGACAGGTAGGTAAATATCAGGTTACTTTGTTAGATAATCCTAATATAAATCTGAATGTGGTGTCCACCTTAGAACCAGCCACCTTGCTGCCTATGGACTCTTGTTTCCCAGTCCATGATTGCATTCAAATTATTGACCAAGTGTATTCAAGTTGCCCAGATTCAACTCATCAGCCCCTGTTGGACCCAGATGAGGAGGTCTTTACCAGTGGAAGCAACTTTATGAAACAGGGACAATACAAAGCTGGGTATGCTGTGGTTACCAGCTAACAGGTAATAGAGACACAAGCCCTACCCTCTCCCCAGAAAGATAAATTAATTGCACTAACTAGACTGATCCTAAGTATGTCTTTATGGTGGTGCATGCTCATAAAGCTATTTGGAAAAAATAATGATACCTTACCTCTGAAAACAAGAAAATTAAATATGGACCACAAATTGAGGTATTAAAAGCCATTTCAGTGCCTAGGGGAGGTAGCCAGGATGCACTGATAGGAACATCAGATAACTGTCTATGGCAGATTTGAGGGCCAAAAGGGCAGGTTGGCAATTGTCCAAACTAATTAACCTTAATTCCCTTCCTCTAATTGGATAGCGAGGGGACCTCTATTTGTACAATAGAACATCAGCAAATGATGTTTCCCCAAGGTGTAGAGAAATTGATAATATGCCAGCTCCCAGAGGGACAGGAAAACGGGAGCAGGAACAGTTGGTGCACCCTCTGAGTATATGTTTGTCTGTGGGGTCAATGGAAAAAACTCCTTGGGCCTATGATTGTCCATAAACAGCTGGACAATGGGGGACACTTGCTTGTTGGAAATCCTTACTACCCACTTTTCAGTCCATTCTAGGTCAAAGTTGCCTACTAAACTATTTCCCTAAACTGTTTTCATGAATAACTAGGGAAATTTTGGATTGAAATTCCATGTGGGGGACACTGGGCCAATATTTCCCAGGAGGGATCCTAGAAGGGAATGAGTACTTCTTTTGATATACTTTGCTTCCTTGGTGGGGAGAGGGTAGCAACTTAACAACATATACTAAAAAGTTTCTGTTATAAGCCCAATATTTTCATCCTCCCTCATACCCCAACTACACCCCATTTCAGCAGGAAGGAACCAGATAGATCAAAGCCCTCATTCTCCAAGATTGAGGAACGAACTAAAAAGAAGGATGAAGTTGTAACCAGCTTCATGAACCAATTTCAATGACCCTGTATTTTTTTTGAAAATCCTCTTCCTTAACTAACTGCAACTAACAACTTGACCTTTTAGTTGTTTCTCAGAAATGGCAGATTTTCTGCAAGACAAAAGTTGAGATTCTGAAGGCCCCTGTGCAGACTTCCTGATTCACTGTCTCCTACAACCTGCTCCAGTGCATGTAGCCCCTTGTTACACCATGACCTGCCCCAAGGCACATGGCCCCTCCTTTAAAAGCCCATGATCTCTGTTAGTTGGAGAGACGAATCTGAGGTGGCTTCTCAGGTTCTCCTGACAAGACGTCTTTTGTATTAAAAGCTTCCTTTCTTCCTTGGCAATCCTCATTGTCTCAATAATTAGATCTTTGTGTGATGAGCAACTGGACCTAGGCTGAAACTCCCCTTGTGGTTTCAATAACAGATAGTGTTGGGGTTGAATTGAATAAGAGGAAATCTATCTGGTGTCCACTGGAGAATCTGGTGTCAGAAGTGTTGTGTTGACTGAGTGACCGTGGAGAATAGGAAAAAACACCTTAGTTTTTATACTTTGGTTTTTTCCCATATAGCCCTACCAATCTCCTTCAGTATGTTTGAGAAGTTATCTAATAAGTGCGATGTCTAGAGTTACTATCATTTGGTGCAATCCATGAATACACTCTTACTGCCTTTACAGTAGTGAGCAGATTCCTTGTAGAGAGGGCTGCAGATGTGTGGAGGCAATGCCAGGAGAAGCCCCTCAGGTACAGAAGGTGGACCTCCAGGCTGGGGAGGCTGGCTGGCTGGGGGCTGCTGCTGTGGGACAAGCTCAGGAACATCCCATGGTGTGAGAAAGGACCTTGGGCAGGGGTGGACTCAGAGATCCAGGGGGAGGAGGAAGAAGAGCAGTGTGCTAGCACAAGGCTGTGCAGGACATGGGAGGCGCTCTCCCCAGGACCCTTTGCATCACCAGTCAATTTACACATCAGAACCCAGACTGGATCTTTTGAAAACTGATGAAGATGGTGGTTTTCAGATAACCAGCACCCACAGACACGGAAATGGCAACATGGGTAGCATGAAGAAATAAAAGTAGGGGCAGTAAATGCTCTCTTTTTGAGCAAAAATGAAATATTAAAAGAAAATCACACTAGGCCACATAGGATGCCTCAATTAGTTCCAAAAGCAATAGCACATCATCGAGACCATGTTCTCTGACTATACTTGTCAGTGAAATTAGAAATCAGTAATAGAAGACAGCCATTATGGAAAACGGTATGGAGTTTCCTCAAAATATTAAAAATATGACTACAATATGATCCAGCAATCCCACTACTGGGTACATTCAAAGGATATGATGTCTGTTGAAGAGATATCTGCATGCTCATCATGGTTATTGCAGCACTATTCACAATAGCTAAGATGTAGAATCAATCTAAGTGTCCTTCAACAGATGACTAGATAAAATATGGTATATATACACAATGGAATACTATTCAGTCTTGAAAAAGAAGGAAATCCTGTCATTTGTGACAACATGGATGAACTTGAAGGGCATTATGTTAAGATATGGAAGTGACCAGAAGCTGGGGGGTGGAGTGATTGGGGAAATGTTGGTAAAGGGACACGCAATTTCAATTACACAAGAGAAGTAAGTTCAAGAGATCTATTATATATCATAGTGACTATAGTAAATAACAATATATTGTATACTAGAAAATCACTGACAGTAGATTTGAAGTGCTCTCACCACAAAGAAATAAATATGTGAGGTAATGCATATGTTAATTAGATTGAGCCATTCCACAATGTATACATATTTCAAAACGTCATGTTGTACATGATAAATATATAAAATTTTGTCAATTAAGAAATAAGTAAAAAATAACAGAATAATAGTTTAAACATATGTTGGAAACCAAATAACATTACTAAAGAAATCTAGGAATTAAAAATAACGTCATAAAAGAAATTAAGAAGTATTTGGAACTGAATGACACGAGAGGTGAGGTAAACCCTCACAGACTGAAGTCAGGTTGATCTAAATCTCTGAGGTGCAGGAAGGCCCCAACTGTCAGGAGTGTTTGTGCACTAGAATTAGCACGTTGCTAGATGACACTGAGGCCTTGCTTTCAGTATTTTACTGCCAATAATGTGGCAGAGTCCTTATTGAGCAAACGCACATCTAGATGCTTGGAATTCCCACATTTTCTTGAAGGGTATGTTGTTTGGGAATTATCACTTGGGTGACCATATGTCCTGGGTCTCTTGGGACACTTCCAGTTTATGCCTGTGGTCCTGGCAAAATTATTAACAGTACCACCTTATACTCTTAGAAGTGTTATGATATGAGTGATAAATTATGTCATCACCCTACTTATCAGATATAACTTAAGTTGGCCATGATCTTGAAGTGTTGATATTTTTGCATTAAATACTGTATTTGTAAAGTTATTATCACAGTTTTCTTTTGGTCATTGTTTTGTTCTTGTGTAATTGCTGCATTATTACCATTTTGATTGATTTTGTTCCTTTCCTCTAATTCTTTGTTGTCAAGCCTTTTTTTCCCATGGGAAAGTTGGAATGGATGAGGTGGGCAAGCCATGGGGAACTTTGTCTCCCCAGATTGAGTACATTCAAAAAAGTTTGTGAGTCACATTTCTTTGAGGTCCACTTCCTGTTGTGAAGCTGATTTCCTATTTTGGCACATTCTTATATCTGATCCAGAAGAAAACACATCTTGGGACACTCAACATTTAAATTCTATCAAAAAATTTATCAGTCAATTTAAATGTCATCAAAGGTTCTGAAGCACAGCAAGGAATACAAAGTAGAACAAATTGACGTAATTCATCGTCTACTGCATGAGAGCCTGATTTGGGTCACCTGGGTGCTTCCTGTTTTGAGTGCCAACAATGTGGTGGTTTCAAAGATCTCTGCTTCTGGTTTGAGAACACAAACATTTACTTGTCTCTAGAGATGCTCTCAGTTCATGACCCGCTTTAGACATGCACTGATAAGTTTATATCAAGGCCATTTCTGGTTTGAAATGTGCTCTGACATCTCTCAATGGACGTTTTATTCACGCTCTGTAGCAGTGATGGTTTAGATCTATCTGTTCTTGCTGTAATAAATCTGGAATAGGTGTAATCAGCATATTGTGCAACTATAAAGACAGTCCTGGGTCACATCCTCAGGGCTAAAAAGGAATCTGGGATGGCCAAAGGAATTCAAAACGTGAGCAGAATATAATGTTGGCTGCTGCTGCTTGTTTCCTTTTCTGCTTGGTTCTCAAAAAATTCACGGCATGTCTGTTGTATGGCTCGTTGCCTTTGAAGGTTCCTGGGGGAGAAATGACAATCTATGGTCAAGATACATGGAATATGTATAATGCTTTAGGGTATGTATATAGATATACCCTACTTTTCTAGAGGGCAGACCTAGAGCAGTCTGGATATATAGAAACATGGTTAGAAACTGGAAGTTACTGGAAATTACCTTTGAACTCTGGAAGTCAGTGCCATGAAGCCTTGTACTAAAAATCCACCAACTCTCCTCCTAGGAGAGAACCTTGGATTATTTTCTTGTAGCACCTGGACCAGATTTTGCTCACAATGAATGGTTCCCTTACACTTATTTTTAAAAGCCTCATAGTTTACAACCAGGGACTAGTGAACTAATTTGAATGTAACCATTTTACTTTCTTCTGACATACACTCTTTTGAGTGAGTGGCACTAGATTCCCGAACCCAGCACTAGAGACTTTAATTCAGGAAGTCTGATGGGGGTTTAAGAATCTGTTTCAATCAACAGCCACCTCCCTAGGATTCTGTGGTGGGTATTCCTTGGACCACAGCATTTTGGTGGGAGGGCCAAGTCCTTTGGGACAGCTGAGGAAGCATAGAGGCATTGACTAGAAGAGCCCAACCAAGGAAGTTCTCCTCAGTCTGAGTCTATGGTCTCAGAGTTTCTCCAGGACAAGAGCAAGTCAGGAGAGCAGTACACCTGTGACATTAAAATACCTAGGAAACTGAGCGATTATACCTTCAATACTTCAAGCTTGGAGAGAGTTTGTGTACTAGCTGATTAAATTAGGATCTCATCAGGGAATTACAGTGTTCAGTTATTGTTTGGTATTCATTATTGGTGCTGAGTACCAAAAAATAAAGAAATAGTATTATCAAACACTAAATAAGAGAATGTTTGTGGGATCCTAAATATTTAATGAAAACCAACTTCATAGGAGGAAAAACTAAGTCCCATGCTTGTCCATTTCCTCAAACCAGGATCTACACAGTGTAGGTGTGCATGCATATAAACATCCCCATAGTGTACTTCCAGATAGGAAAGGAAGCAAAGTGGCCTAAAGTCAGTCCCTATTGGTAGATCTTGGCTGCTTTGGCTCCCGAAAATTATTTAATTTCCTGTCTCAAGTACTGTTTGAAGTTGGAAGCAGAGGATGGGAGTGACATACATTGTCCTTTATAGATGTCATGAGCTGATTTATTAAAATTTACCCAAATGTCAGGAAGTCTTTCATATGTAAATAGCATGAGGGTACTGGAACAAAAGACTGTAAAAATATTGATTTAGAAGTAGATGAACTTTCTATTTTTCCAGGAAGAACATGTGCCTGGTTCTATGCATCCACTTCATTAGCAGGTGTGGTCATGTGGAAATATTTACCTGGAGGAGAACCAAATAGAAAGCTGTAGGCCTTTTACATAAATCCATCCATCCATTGTGCTTACCTAGGTCAGAGACCTAGGCTTACCTGGTGCAGTTCCAGCTCTCTTAGCGCCGTCATCAGATTATAGTTTTATGCTTTAAGGGCTTTACAGTTGTTCTCATGTCATATTCATCACTACTCTCTCAGACAAAATTTAGCAAACTTTTAACTTTTACTTAGGTTCCATATGAAAATGGAAGGTTCTAGTTCTGATTGGACCCAGTCATGTTATTTCATTCCCTGGCTAAATCAGGGGAGGGCATATTTTTAAGATCCTTCTTGAGGCCATAACTTGATGTAGAGTTTGGACTTCCACCCAATTTAATACTTTGCCCCTTAAAAGGAGAAATGACTCAATTGCTTAAGAAGGTTTTATAATTGCTCCAAATGACCACCAAATTCATCTTGCTTTCAGAGATCTGCTTTCATATTATTCTTTGAAATTAATAATTAATTGTAACATTGAAAGTACAAGGAGAAAGATCAGTATCCTTAAGGGGACTCAAGTCCCTCAGAGAGTGCACATATAGTGTCATTTTCTTATAAATATTAATTCAAAAATCCATTTTGGCAGGAGGATCAATACAGTCACAAACCTGCAAGACAGACCTGCCTTAAACTTAATTTCCTGTTGCAGTGTTAGAGAAAATAGTGTTAGGGGCAAGCATCAATATCCTATACAACTCACCAATCATGGAAAAGGGCATAAAATACAATTGATAATATCTCTTAAGTTTTCCCAAGAGTTAAAAAACAATGACAGCAAAAGGATGTGTATACTAACCCAAAGATTATTCACTTGTTTTACCAAGATTGCCAACAGGATTCTGCTCCTAGGATGTCATCTGAGCCTGAGTGGAGACTGATTTACTAAGCATAGCACCGAGGTCACTGTTGGACAGGGAGAGGCAGATAGGAATCACCTTGTGTTTCATTGCTGAGTTAATTCCTCTTCCTCCCTGTGACTTAATTTTTTTTCTCTAGAGTGAGTTCAGGATTTACATAACATTTTCTTTAGTTCAGCAGCCACTTGGCTTTGATTGTGCAATCAGTACTCTGCCTTCAATTTTCTTTTGTCAGTAAACTACCTCTCTGGAACAACTGCCTGGCAAACAAATTGGGTCACAATATGCTTGTCTGTAAAGCCGACAGCACGTCACATCTGCCATGCAACGTTACCCAGATCAACCATGTCAGAGCCCCAGCATTACCATGTGACTATTGTTCTTATTTCTTAGTTTAGCAAGAAATGGCTTAATTTTCTATGGATTAGTTTAACCCTTGAATGGAAATTTGCCACAGCCTTAAAAATAAAGGAAAGTGTAGTGGTGGAAATGTGGATTTCTCATTCACCACGTTCTCTCCTGAAGGAGTCAGCATAGCCATTTAATGTCAAGCAATCTAGGAAATATTTTCACAACCCCCCGCACTGCTGGCTGGGTCCGACTGACTTGCTAACTGAGCATTCACTAAATAAATAGCTTTTTAACAAGTCCAATGCTGATGGAGAGGCAGACCAGAAAGGCTGTGTGGCTGTAAGGGATAGGGTCCTTGCTTTGCACTCAGTCTAAAATAACCTATTCAAATGTTAATCTTTAAGTAGAGAATAAGTACAGATTTGTTCTGGATTCACCCACATAGACTTCTCCTAAGTAACGTGGACCCAGCTGAGTGCTTAACCTGGCAGCAGCATACACAGCCACTGAGCCCTGATAAGGTGCCATTTCCCTGCAAACCAACAAGCCACTTGGTGGCAAGATGATTATGTTGGACCTCTTCCAGCATGGAGGGGAAAGAGGTTTGTCTTTTTTGGGATAGACACATGTTCTCAATATTGATCTGCCTTCCTTGTCTGTAATGTTTGTGCCATATTCACCATTATGTGACTTCATATTCCACATCATATTGCTTCTAATCAAGAAACTCATTTCACAGTAAAAGAAGTGTAGGAGTGAGCTTGCGCCCACTTGAGTCCACTTGTCTTACCACATATTTCATCACCCAGAAGCCGCTGGCTTATTAGGACAGTGCTCCTGAAGACTCTGTTAGGCTGCCACTTAGGAGACATTCCCGGAAAGCATGGGGTTCTGTCTTACAGGACGCAATAGCTGCCACAAAGCAGAAACCAATATTTGTGTGTGCCTCTCATATAGCCAGAATACATGGGTCCAGGAGTCAAGGTAGGAGGTAAGAGTGGCTCCACTTACTGTTATGTTGGAGCCGAGTGGAAGACACGCAAGCCTGGGGGCATGGTAAAATGCCTTTTATTTTGAGCACCTGGGCGCATGTGGGTGGAGGCCGAAAAGGGCGGCCACCCCAGGAGGGGAAGGTGGTGAGTTTTATAGAAAGTTTGGGGAGCAGGAGTTCCACCAGTTTCTGCCAGCTCCATCCCAGCCTTTGTAATTCAGAGTTATCTTTACAACCTCGGGAGATTCCTCTGGAGCCTGCTGCCTTCGGGAGTCCTTATCTGACTTCATCTACCGCAGGCATTCCGGGGGCAGACCCAACATTCCACACTCTTTATCATATAAAAGGGAAGAGGAAAGAAGGGGAAAATGTAAAAATTGGGAAGTTGGAGCTGGGAGGACCGATTGGAGAGAGTTCCAAATTGAGTCTGTTGTGTCTTTTTTAGTCTATCTGCTCTGTGGCGTTTATATAGAAGCAGCAAGAAGTGTCTGCAATTGCACAAGCTCCTCCTCCTGATGCTAATAGATAATCTAGTGCTACTATATTATCTATTACCATGGCAGCTAGTGAATTAAGGGAAGTTGATAGGAGTTTAAAATTTTCTCCTGTATCTTCGGCCATTATTTTGTGTTAAAATTCCTACTGCTGTACCCTGTCTCTCATCCGTATATAGCTGGAAAGTTTGAGTGAGGTCGGGAAGAGTGTCTGAGCAGAGGTTACGGCATTTTTCAGGGCTTCAAAGGAAGGCTGAATATTTATAGTAGGGTTTCTTTCATGTGATGCTATACCGGAATCAGGTCAGGAAGTAAACCTCATCATAAAAACCTGTTTACTGAGATTCTATCGTTTGTAGGTGTGACTCACTAGGCCCCTTTAGAAAGGAATTTGGGCAAAAGAAAAAGATCAGAGTTTAGTTCTCAGTTTCCCCTGTTGGCCAAAGATCATTCCATGGAATGCATGTGTAGGCCAAATAGCAGGAGGTCCCATGGCGCTAGGAAGGCTCATTCCTAGAATTGTCTATTTGGTCATCCAGTGTTGGTGAGGATGGTTTTAATATTGGCAATGTCGCATCTTAGGGGAAGGACATGACTAGACCTGATTTGATAGCAAATTGTTTAAGGGGCCAGAGAGAGTCATGCCTAGGATTCGGTCTGAGAAAAACATCCTGGACCAGATCTATTCTTTGAACTATCGTGATCTGGGTCTTTGATTGGGTTTTTTCCTTTTCCTGTATCCGGTATAGCCTTTACAAAAATTATATAATGATAATACAGCAATAAGTGTTTTAGGCCAGACAGGATTGGAGGTAGACAGGTACTCATCAATGCTTTTAAAACCTTCTAGGCAACATAAGAATAAAAACCAAAATGTCAAAGGCAAGGCTATAAAATTAATTAAACCTTAACCCTTAAAGTTTAGATTTTTAGTTAGTCAAAACCTACTAAAGAAATAGGTTACAGAATCTAAATGTGTACATTGTGTAATTTCATTAAGAGCAAATAATACCTCAAGAAAACTTTGTTTTAACTAAAATTTATCTTTTTAATTATAGCAACTGGATTATATACAATATTCCTTCATAAATTCCCTTCATAAACTTTATCCCAACCTGCACAGACCATCTATAAAACACGCCTAAAAACTTTGTTTTGTTTACATATTTAGCTAGAACTGCCACCAGGATCTCCAGGTAGCCTTTCAATTGCAAATACCATAAAAAATGAGTTATCTCAACCTCAATAGAAAAAGTTAGCAGGTTTTAGAAAGGAACATGTACCCACACAATACCTTCCTTCCCCACCACTTCTCTGAGTGGGTATAAGCCTCAGGTGGTAGAATCTGCAGTCCGGAATTTGAGCAGAGCGAGATCAGGTAGTAGGGAGGCTGGGGAGGGCATGTGGAGTGGGTTTCGAGAGAGCAGTGGAGGGAGTGTATATGGGGGAGGACTGAGATCTGAGGGATCGGGCTCTGGAGTTTCGGGTGGTTCAGGGGCTGAGGGAGGAAGTTGGGAAGGGGGTTTAGTGTGTAGTAGAAAGATTTGTGCCAGATTGCAATTTTGACAGAAGGAGGGCCATGAGCACAGGGTAAAAAAGGCTTGGACATAGGGAGTTTTGGACCATTTGCCATTGCGATGACAGAAATTGTTCAGATCTTGTAATACATTATAGTCAAAAGTTCCATTCTCAGGCCACTGGGAGTTATTATCTAATTTATATCGTGGCGAGGCCGTATTACAGTAAAAGAGAAGCTGTTTTGACCAGACTTCATCACTGAGACCCCATGTTTTGAGATTTCGGAGGAGGCACCCCAGGGGGTGGTTTTAGGAGGAGTGACCTGAGAGTTCCCCATGTTCCTGGAAAGAGTAGGGGCTACACGAGGCTGATTCTACTCAATTCTAGGCATCTCTAGAATGAGGGGATGGCACGGGAGTGGTGAAGGAGCCAGGAGCAACACGATTAAATTATTTGGCACAGGCGTCCCTGTGTCGAACGAGGGCCCCAGGGGGGCCGAGATTACGGGGTTGGGGGGCTGAGATTATCCTCCAGTTTGCCAGTAGCAGTTTCGAGTTGAGATGGGAGGAAGGAGAGAAGCGAGAGCGAGTGGAGGAGGGAGGAGGAGGGGGATCGGGAAATGAGACCGAGTCTGTGACTCTCACTTACAGGAACAGGATGTCTCAGGGTGTGGACTTTGGAGGTCAGCAAGGAAGGTCCGAGTTCCGGTCCAGTGTCTGCCTCTGGCTTGGTTGGGAAGGGTCCGGGTGGACAGTACCTCACCTCGGCTGAGCTACAGCGCTCGGCCGACACTCCAGGACCAGAGACAAGTGAGACAGAGACCCCTTCGCGGCTCGGGACTCCTCCCAGCCACCTCGTCAGAGACAAGGGCGGTTAACGGCTCCAGGGGACTCATGATCAGCCCAGGAGACTGGCCTCTCTCAATTCAGTCCAAGATCCGTGGGTGCCTTACCCATGACCTAGGGACTTAGAGGAAGGCAGGATTCAGGAACGGGCCCAGGATGGGCTGCTGCCACTGCGCTTCCCGAGTTGCAAGCCTCACCCCCTAGACTCCAAGAGGTCAGGTCCACCCGAGTACCCTGTCTCCTGGGTTTCAGCACCAAGTGTTAGGTCAGAGCCAAGAGGAAGACATACATGCTTAGGGGCATGGTAAAATGCCATTTATTTTGAGCACCTGGGTACAGATGGGTGGAGGCTGAAAAGGGCCTCCACCCCGAGGAGAGGAAGGGTGGTGAGTTTTATAGAAAGTTTGGGGAGGGAGAGTTCCGCCAGTTTCTTCCAGCTCCATTCCAGCCTTTGTAATTCAGAGTTATCTTTACAACCTCTGGAATCTGTGGAGCCTGCAGCCTGCTCGAGTCCTTATCTGACTTATCTACTGCATGCATTCCGGGCAGACCCAACACTTACTATTACAACTCATAATCCATTTGCAGAATTCTTGCTTCCCATCCCTGCAATTCTGAGCTCTGCTGGTTTGGAGGTTTTGGTTTTCAAGGGAGAAATGTTTCCATTGAATCGGAAGCTAAGACTGCCAAACATCCATGTTGGTCTACCAATGCTATTGACAAACAGGCAACTCAAAACTACAGTCACAACAAATAACAACAACAACAGTGACAACAACAACAAAGAAGAAGAAGAAAGTAAGAAAGAAAGAAAAAGGAAGACAGGACTACCGAGAATTCATACCCTTCCGGAATAAAGATTTGGGTCACCCCCATTGGGCAAAGAATTGTGACCAGCTGAGGTTCTGTCTGAGGGCAAAGAGTAGATGAAGTGGGTAAGGGAAGAAGGAATTATGACTTCGTGACTAGTTACAGAACTGAGAACTATAGTAGCTATGCATATTTTCTTCCTTGCTTTATATGTGTGCATGTGTATGGGCATGTATATGTAAGGTATGTATATCCTATTTTTTTTTTTTTTGAGACGGGCTCACTCTGTTGCCTGGGCTAGAGTAGAGTGGTGTGATCATAGCTCATTGTAATCTCAAACTCCTGGGCTTAAGCCATCCTCCTGCCTCAGCCTCCTGAGTAGCTGGAACTACAGGCACTCACCACTGTGTCCGGCTAATTTTGAAATTTTTTTGTAGAGATTGAGTCTTACTATGTTGCCCAGGCTAGTCTCGAACTCCTGGACTCAAGCAATCTTCCCACCTCAGCCTCCCAATGTGCTAGGATTATATAGGCGTGAGCCACTGTGCCTGGTCTCACTTTAATATTTTATACAAGTTTGTTGGAGGCTAACTTCACAATTTAGTCATCAGGAAACAATATTCAGAGGGCACTGTACCAAATTTAAGGAATAATTAATATAGCTGAGAGATGGATAGTGTGACTGCCTTCCCAGAGATGGAGACAATGACTGTTGGGACTTTGCATCTCGTTGTGAGGAAAAGGTGAAAATATCTTCCTTTGTATGATGGATAGTTGCACCTCGTTAGACAGAAATGTAGTTGTGTTTCCTGTTTTATGAGAGTTCTAATATGTGTAAAAGGGTGTGTGTGGCTGCCTGGTAGCCAAACAGGTGGATAAGCTAAGTTTTTATCTCTCAGCTCAAAGCCCACCCTTCTATACTCTGTTCTGTGATGATAATGCTGAGACCTTCCAAGCTTATTTCCGTGTTGCTAGCTACTCCCTCCCTGTTAGATTTCTGCTAGTAGGAGGCACTAGAGAGTGAGCCTTTGAGGCTGGAGGGATAGAATGGATCGCTCCTGCCTGTTTGCTTCCTAAGAACTTTTTGAATGCTTCCTGTTCCAGCGAGTGTTCTTTGCCCTGACAACAGCAGCTTACTTCTGTAAGCTGAATCTAGTTTGCAGTTTCTGCAACATTTGCAGAACCAGCCTCACTGTGCCCCTCTGAGACACTAGCGCCACTTGGCTGTGCCCCTTCCTGGGAGGTCTGAGTTTCAGCTCCACGAAGCCCCTCCTTTTAGCATCTAAACTGAAATAGCTCCAACCCCTTCCCTCTTATTCCCCCAAACCTGGGTTTGACACTTCACGCTATCTTAGTGTTCTGGTTCCCTTTCTGTTACCAAGGTAACAATTTTTTTCTACTTGGTTCACATTTCAGGATGTTAAGTTTTCTCTGGTGTGGGACTTCAATTTCCACCCAAAGTGGAGTAATATGGGCTGGATTTAACTTCTTACCTGAAACAACTAAAAAATCCAGACAAAATATATGAGACAGTGGTTTTCAAGACACTGCAAATCAGCTAATGAAGGATAGTGTTGCCTGAGAGAAGGGAAATAATAGAGATGAAGCCAGTGATTGCCCTGCTTACTGCCTTGAGAGAGTGTTCAGGCTGCATGTGGTGCAGGGAGGAGAGCCCAGGGGTCTCCTTGAGCTCCAGCAATGGAGCCAAGAGTAAGCCATATGGCTGGAGTTTGCAGAGCAGAGCATTGCCAGGAAAGAATGTCTCTTGGAAGGACATAAAGAGAATAGAAAGACAAGCCACAATCTGGGAAAAAATATTTTTGCAAATCAAATATCTGATAAAGGACTTTCATCCAGAATATATGAAGAACTTTCAAAGCTCAATAATAAGGAAACAGTCCAGTAAAAAGTGGGCCAAAGATTCGAATAGACCCTTCACCAAAGAAGATACACAGGAAATAAGCATGCAAAGAGATACTGAACATCCACAGTCATTAGGGAAATTCAAGTTAAAACTACAATAAAATACCACAACACACCTATAACGTAACAACTAAAATTTAAAAGACTGATCATATCATGTGTTGGTGAGGATATGGAGGAACGCACTCTCCTGCATTGCTGGTGGAAATGTAAAATGGTATACTTTGGAGAAACAGTTTGCAGTTTCTTAAAAAGTTAAAGATATACCTACTATATGACCCGGCCCTTCCACCCCTAGGTGCTTGCCCAGGAGAAACGAAAGTGCATAGCCACACACAGACTTGGCAGAATGTTCATAGCAGCTTTATTTGTAATTAACAAAAACTAGAAACAACACAAATGTTCACCCACAGGCAAATGGAGAAACAATTTGTGATACAAGGTCTGTCCGGAAAGTATCCCGCCATTGTTAATATAACAAGAACGGTTTGCCTGACATCGATGTAACCTGGCAGCCAAGGCTAGTGGACTGTAATGCGCATGCGCAAACCATGATGACTTCGCTGTAGTCGTCAGTGGGACCCTAGACGCAGCTGAGTGAGCGTGGGTACCATGTGGCTGTCGCATTCAAAAATGACTGAGCGAGTAGAGCAACGAATCTGCATCAAATTTTGCATTAAGCTTGAACGTTCCTCTGCGGAAACTATTCGGATGATTTAGAAGGCTTTCAGGGACGATGCCGTGAGGGCAGGGCAAATAAAAGTGTGGCGCAAATGCTTCCAAGAAGGTCGAGAATCTTAAAAGTGATCCATGTTCTGGAAGGCCTGCAACAAGCAGAACACCTGAGAATGTTGAATGTGTACGGGTTAGGTTAAGAGATGCTGGGAGAACTGTGTGAGGTCCCAAGGTGCCTAATTGGGGACTGAGGTGTCATTGTCCTGTGTACAATGTTACTTGTACCTTGTATCTTCTTCAATAAATGACTCTATTTTTCCTATTACATGGCTGGATACTTTCCAGACAGTCTTTGTATATACATACAATGAACTACTTTTGAGCAATATAAAGGAATGAACTATTGAAACATGCAAAAAATGGATAAATCTTAAAATAATTATGCTGAGTGAAAGAATCCAGACAAAAGAGAGTACATATTGTATGACACCATTTATGTAAAATTCTAGAAAATGCAAAACAATCTACAGAGACAGCAGATCAGCAGATGCTCGGAATGGGGAAATAGGGAGGGCCATGAGAGAGGGGACTGCAAAGGGATTTCTTTGAGGGGTGGTGAATAGGAATATTATCTCCATTGTGGTGATGGTTTCATGAGTACACATCTATGTCAAAACTTACCAAATTGTACACTTTAAACACAAATTATATATCAACAGAGGTGTTAAAAATTGAAAATAAATCAGATTGCTGTTAGGATGATGCTTGTTAGACAAAACTGCACAAATATTCCTTTTAACAGCCAACAAACCTACTTCTCTCCTGCATCTAGGGCCTTGGACTGAACTGTCACTAGAGCGCTTTCACCTTAGGGCAAGAAATCCTTAGCTCTAGGTGTTGGGGAAGATTTCTGTTATTGCTTACGATGGCCCAGCTGTGTGCAGACAGGAAGGAATAGAGTTCACAGTCATAATCCTTGAACAGAGAAGCAACAAAGGAGTAATAGAGTCACTGCCTGGCCAGGGCCCGAGAATGAGAGAGGACAAGAGCTCACACTTGCTTGGGTCCAGAGATTATTGGCTATTCTATCACCCCATTATCATATGGGGCAGGGGATAAATACAAAAAGTATATACAGCACATGTTTAGTATTTATGCACACGTAGCCAAGGGCAAATCAGAAATCGAACAAGCAACATTTTCCTCAATGCATAATTGTAGCTTTCTGGAGGCAGAAGGAAGCATCTGCTTAAAGTGGCAGGAGAGAGGGACACATGCTTCTCTGTATGACATGCTCTCTCACATTCATGTATCAGAAGGCTTTCTTAGATTTATATATTTTTTTAAACTTTTTTTTTTTTTAAGAGACAGGGTCTCATTCTGTAACCCAGGCTGGAGTGCAGGGCTCACTGCAGCCTCAGACTCCTGGGCTCAAGGGATCCTCTTGCCTCAGCTTTCCAAGTAGCTAGGACTACAGGCACACACCGCCATGCCTGGCTAATTTTTAAAAAAGTTTTTGTAGGATGGGGTCTTGCTATGTTGCCCAAGCTGGTTTCAAACTTCTGGCCTTGGCCTCCCGAAGCACAGGAATTATAGGTGCAAGCCACCACACCCAGCCTGGAAGTCTTGTTGTGATAAAGGTCATTTCCAGAACAGTCAAGAGACCTTCTGACAGAATTCTTAAAGACCTGAAAAGAATGGGTTACAGGGTTCATCAAGACCTATTGAGATTGTGGCTTTGTTTGTGAGAAGCAAGAGCCATCTTCCCTTCCCACTTTTCATTACCACATAATATGATTATTGGTGGGGTGGATGCTGTGTGTGTGTGTAGACAGAAAAAGAGATACTACATAGAGTAGTAAGAAACAGAGGTAAGAGAAACTGCAAGATTCTGTAAACAGAATCAAGTCACCAATTTTTTTTTCCCCTCCAAACTAGAAAAGCACTTAGCATCTGGGTACAACAAAGTGGTGCTGGAAATTCAGTGGTCAAAGATGCTTCATTTAAGGACTTTTTTTTTTAAAGGCAAGAATCTGGTAACATAATAATTAGCAGGGACAGGCTTAAAAGAAGCACGTGAAAATAATATTATATCACTGGGCTCCTTAGTGGGTTAGGTTATGACCTCAAGTGCTATGTAACTATTACTGATGTGTAGAAATTTGACTTTCAAAAAGATGCTTGAGAGTAAAATCACGTGGAATACCTGTAACATGTGAATGTCCATACTTTTTAGATCACCAGAAATGAAAAGATAAAGATAAAACATTACCTGAATTTTATTATTATTAGGATACACCAATCAAAACAGTATACAAGACAGTTCACATTTAAGTCAGAAATTTTTTGGCCTGACTCCATGAATTTAAGAAAGGATGAGTTGTGAAAGGCAAAAAGAGGCATCTTAAACATGTGTCTGGGATCATTTCAAAGAATTACATAAATGAATACCTGGGAAATGCCTTGGAATACTGTGGAGTATATGTAGGAAGGTATCTTAAATATCCACAAAGCTTGAGAGGTCAATAATAATAGCAGTTATAGTTTAGTTTATGGAAGATTAGTAATTTTTATTCACCCAAATAGTATATATTTAATCACAGATTAAAATATCAGAGCGTACAGATGTAGCATTACAGGATGGGCATGGTGGCTCCCACCCGTAATCCTAGGACTTTGGGAGGCCGAGGTGGGAAGATTGCTTGAGGCCAGGAGTTCGAGATAGGCCTGGGCAACATAACAAGACCCTGTCTCTACAAATTATAAAAAAAAAAAAATTAGCTGAGCGTGGTGGCGTGTGCCTGTAGTCCCAGCTATTCACTATTTGGGAGGCTGAGGTAGGAGGATCACTTGAGCTCAGGAGTTTGAGGTTTGAGATTTGAGGTTGCAGTGAGCTATTATGCCACTACACTCCAGCCTGGGAGACAGAGCGAGACCCTGTCTCAACCACCACCACAAATAGCGTTACAACTGATAATCTTTTTATTTTTTCTGATTCTAGAAAGGTAATACACAAGTTTTTAAGGGCAAGCTATATGGTGGACATTTGCCATTATTTTGGCCACCCGGCATCTAAAACCCCTTCCTATGTTAGAATTCCCTAAATTTACATCTTGGTGGTAGAGGTTGAAAGATCCTTGATGCTTGCTTTCCTGTGCTTTGTAGTCAGTATGCAGGCATATGACCTGGGTTTCACCATTCAGATATACCTATACTAGATTTTTGACTTGGGAGCTAGTAATAAAAAACAAAACAGTAGCCCCAAGCAAAATTGGTAACAACTAAACCTAGAAATGATGGTTTCTTTCACTTTCGGCGAGTCAACTGTAGTGGTTGTTGGAAAGTAAATTTCCAGGTGCAGAACTAGCAGCTATGCTGTTGGGTGGAAATTGTGACATCTAATTCTCTGCTGAGAGCCACCCAATCTTTTAAATTAACTTATCTGGTTTAAAAAAAGTAATGACTACTCATTATTAAAAAATCTGTAGAATACAGAAAAGGTCAATGTGTTGGTGCTCTGTGTGTATGTATGTATGTGCATACATATACATACACACATGTAGGGTTTTCCTCTTAAAATTGGGATGATACCATATAGTTTTGTGCCTGCCCTTTTAATAAAATTTTGATTATATTTTCTATGTCTTTGACAATACTATTCTAAATAACTACATTATTTAACTGTTCTGCTATTGAATGTTTGGACTCTAATATTTTGCTGTCAGAGGCTTCAAAGAATATTCTTGTATATAAAACTTTCTATCTCCAATTACTTTAGGATAAATTCCTAGATGGCAAATTATAACCTTTTTAAGGCTCTTCATATACTTGTAAAATTGTTCTCCAGAGGTGGCTGACCCACTCTGGAATCTCTAATGGACTGAATATAAAGCATTGACCTTGAACTTTTACAAAACAGGAATGACATAAAAATTTTAAAAATAATGAATATAGTACCTATTATGAGAATATACTACTTGTCTGACGAGGCTATGTGCTTTAGAGATATTATCACATTTAATCCTCACAAAGATACTTTTTGTTGGTACTTTCAGCCTCTTCAAAAAAAATGGGGGAAAATGGCCAAGTATCTTGTTGGAGGTCACACAACTCATAAAATGTGGACCCAGGAATCAAGCATTGGGTTTCTGATTTCAAAGTCTTTTCCTTATACCATTGTAACCCAAGAACTTTTAAATCATTTTTGAGTTTTGAAAAGAATACTTTGGAGGAAAGAATTATGAAGTGAGTTGAAAGTAGAGAAGAGGTGGAGAAAGAGTTAAAAAGCATAGTAGGTCTTAATTAAAAGAATTTACAAACTGACAAAACAGTGTTAGCAGAGCATTTTAACCAATGAGTATTTATTAAAAGCCAGTGGTGCACCAGGCACAGTTGTTGTCCAGTAGGCTACCAAATACAAATGATGTAACCAATTCACTTATTAGCTTATCTGATTAAACAAAATACATTTCATAGAAATGATTGTAAAATGCATTGCAGATAGAAACAGAATATCTTTTATACTTACAGATCTAATGGTACCCTAAATAATTATTAATAAAAACCAGCCAACCCATTTGGTAAATAAAGTTAGCAAACCATCAATTCTTTATTTTAGTCAGTAAAGGAGAAAAACATACTATGGTCATGCATATGGCTTTCAGCATTGTTGAAATCCTGTTTCAAATCCTGAACATCCTGTTTCAAAACAGCTAACACAATCCACCTACAATCTTAAAAATTCAGTCTTTTTCATTCTAAATTAAATCACTATTAAAACTTTTGTCTTAAAGGTTAGTTTTGGTTTCAAAGTAAGCTTAATTTAGTACTTCAGTCCCATGCCTCACAGATTGACCTGGGTGAAAATCACTCCAATTAACTATTAGTTACAATCCACAAATAAATGGGATAGTTCCATCCACTTTGCCTGATATTCCAGCCAAAACTGAATTGAGAAATTAAGATACACAGGTGATTTAAACCAGAACATAACAGCAGAAGGGAAAAAAAAAAAAACCAAAATGTAGGTGTTATTTGTTTGAAGCAAGCCTGTTCATTTAGAGCCATTTATTGCCTTTTTGATACTCAAGGCTAATTCTTTAGAGGACCACATTGAATTCGCTGGTTATATAATTAGTTTGAAGGTTGATTAAGAGGGGTATAAGGGAGAAAAAAGGAAGGTGGTAAGGACTAAAGAGGCGTGGAGTGTTGCTGACACCATCACGGTAATGGCTGAACTGCAATCATCCAAAGGGGGGGGGTCCACCGGGCCCTTCCTGAAACCTCCAGAGATGGGTCTGTTTTCTTCAGGCAGCAGCAGCAAAAACTTCCTCACAGAGTCAAGGTCAACTTTTATTGCACAAGAACCAAAATTATTCCCCTTCCCCCTTTTCCTGAGCTGGAGACCTCCAGGTGCAAACACGTCTGGATTCTCATGTGCTCGCGCCTCTGACCAGCAGGGGGCGCTCAACCAGAACGCCTCGGGGAGCACCTTCTTCCCAGGGAAACATGAGGTATGACGTCGGCCCAGGCGACCTGGTCAGTCACCGTTCTCAAGCAGCTTTTGTAAGTTATTTTGTATCTTCAAAAAATAAAAGAGAAGTTCCTATCATTAAATAGAATGGAATATATTAAGGGCATATTTGCTATGGCCTGTGTAATGCTCGAGATTAATCTATTCTACCTTGAATAAAAAACACACGGGTTAAATTTAGATGAGGCAAACAAATGCTTTTTCATGGACTAAAGTTGTTTGACAATTCACTTTAAAATGAAATCGAGACTGAGACAAATGAGATGGAAGAAGAAAAAACTGGCAACACCAGGTGTGACCGAAATGCATTCAGAGACGACCGGTCTTTACAGAACCCATTTAATGGTTTTAATCAGCCAAATGCCACGTAACAATGTTTAACACTCCTATGAGACATTATACAACATTTCCAAGAAGACTGTAGATTTCACAGGGACAGGGACCAACCATGTCATATGTTTGGATCTTAAGACGATAGTCCAAGTGTTGGGCATTAAAAATGTTCTCGGTAAATGTCTGTTGAGTAAATGAACTTTAAAGAATCCAGAGCAAGAAATTCTCAATAACCAACACTATCATGGGAGTAGGGACCCCGCAGATCAAAAGAAAGAGAATATATTCTTTTGGAGGAATAGTCTGTGACGTCCTATGGGCATACTCGGGGTAAGTGAAGCAGAAAGGATGTGATATGTGTGTGTGCTGGAAAATGCACTCATTGCTCCCCTGAGCCACTCACCACCACACAGAGGCAGGTTGTACACATGCAACCCAGGGCCAGAGAGGCTAAGTGACAAGACCAGTTATACAGGTAGTGAGTGGCAGAGGAGGGATAAGCACAAAGGTCTGACTCCAAAATTTATGTTCTTTCTACTATACTGCTCCTCCATCAATGCCACTTCCAGTATGAAAGCAATTGTTTACTTCTTCCCCCACATTCCTGCATCCTGTCTTCCCACCTATCCCTCAGGACCAAGCATAAATGGAGAAACAGGAATGGGATGGTAGAAAAAGGAATGAAACCAAGGACCAACATCCAAAATTCATAAAACATACCTACAAGGACAAAAAACCCAAAAGTAAAACAGGAGGTAAATAGGCGACTTACAGAAGAAAACCCCAAAATCCAAATGGCCAGCAAATACACAAGATGTTCTGACCTCAGCCGTAATCAGGAAAGTACAAATAAAACCCATAACGAGACCCAGTTTCACACTATCAGACTGGACGTGGGAAGTCTGGATGCACTAGGATGGTGCCAGTGGAAAGAATTTGAGGAGACAGTGGAAGATTGAGTTCATGGGATTTGCCAACTAATTCATCAATCAGTGGCAAGTGAAAAGAGGAAGGAGTTAAGAATTATTCTTGGATTTCCAACAAGGGTGACTGAAAGGGCAGTGATGCCATGAACAGAAACAGGGAAGTTATAAGCAAAGATCATGGGGCTTTGGACATGACCAGTCTCTGAAGGAGAGTAGGAAGGATTTGCTGGTATGGAATAAAAAGCTGAGCCAGGTCTCAGGCCTCCACAGCCTGTAGCTGCTATTTCACCAGCAGGCTGTGCTGGGTAGTGGCCCATTGCCTCTACAGAGGGGACCGGCCAATCAAAAAGAACATGGGTGTGGCCTGGTACTTTTTCTTTTGAGATGGGGTCTCACTCTGTCACCCAGGCTGCAGTGCAGTGGCATAGTCGCAGCTCACTGTAACCTTGAACCCTGGGCTCCAGCGATCCTTCTGATTTAGTCTCCCGAGTAGATGGGACTACAGGTGTGCAACACCACACCCGGCTGATTTCTCTCCCCCACCCCCTTTTCTTTTCTTTTAAAGATGGTGTCTCACTTTGTCACCTAGGCTGGAGCTCAGTGTCACGATCACAGCTCCTGGCAGGCTCCGACTCCTGGGCTCAAGTGATCCCAACACCTCAGCCTCCTGAGTTACTGGGGTTACAGGCGTGAGTCACTGCACCCGGCTGGTACACCTCTTTCTGTAATACTTATATTCCCTTTGCACAATGTGGACAACTGAATACTTTTTAGAATGTCAACATGTATGTTTTGATCCCAAGTCCACTTTTTACTGATTCTGCTTTGGGACAAGGGTAGTTTACACTGGTACTCCTGTAGGCCTCCCTCAGCCTCCCCATTGGGCTCTGAAGCCCTGCATGAGACCTGGCCAGCTGTTGGCCTGCTGTGACCAAGCCCTTCTATAATATTTTCTGTTCCCTGATTACTGAACGTGGAGTGGCAGGAAAGTGAGAAGAAATGAAAAAAAGGCAGCAGGATTCCATGTGTTTCTGATCCCAAAAATATCACTTGTATGTCAGAGTGAACAAAATGGAAAATTAATACCACCTCATTTTCTAGGTCAGCATGAAAGCCAAACATTTGTAAGCATTTCATTAAAAAAACATCATTTATCTTCAATTCTGAGAACCTAATGTTTTAGAAAGGAAAAAAATTTTGGTAGCTAACCCATACCTTCCCTAGGTTGATTGTGGATGTAAAACAGAAACAGTTTCCAAGTTTGCCCATAGATACAATGATTCAATATGAATGATCTGTCCTGACTTAGTTTAGAAGTTTGGAAACTCCTTTGTCTCAATGTTTTAGTTGTTAAATGCTGGATAATTTTACTCATTTGTATTTCATATTTCTTCCCAAGTAAGCGTAATTTCACTATTACGTAAAGCCACCAAACGCTGGGCATTTGTGATAGCAGCTCTAACTGAACACTTGATTCTTCACTCTAAACCTTTCCTTAAAGATTAGGGTAAAAAACAAAGTAGTTGTCAAATGAGAAGAGAGAGAAATGTTGAAAGGACAAGAAAACAAGACATGCTAATCGGGTTTAACTCCTGGGATATTCTGGTGTGCCTTTCTTCTCCTTGTTCCCCCACTTCCTGAGTTCTAAGAATGCCACAAGCTAAGGACAGATTTGCCCTAGACTTGCCCAGTGGGAAGATACTTTCAGAGGTGAAGGTCCATCAGTGGCCTTATCAACAAGGCCTAAAGCTAGATTCTGAGAAGCAGTCAAGCAGAGGGCTTCTAAGCTCGACCTTGCAGTCAGGCAGACCTGGTTCAGGTGCCCGGTCTATCGACTTTCTAGGAACGTCACCTTGAGCAAGCTAACTTGAAACTTTGATTCTTCCCCTGTCAGATAGGAATAATGACACCTAACTTCCATGGTTCTAATAGGGATTGAATGCAATATTTTATGTATGGCAACAATCAGTCCGGGTGAGGTTGGAGCTGTACTCTTTGGTTGGGCCAGTGGTCTCCAGTTCACTCCATACTGTGTCCCTACACTGAGCTTGGTGTCAGTAGTCACTTACCATTGGGCCCTATGGTACAAAGAAATACTATGTCTAACCAAGGAGGAAAAACAAAACAGGACTAGACAACAGACCAACAAGACCATGTATTCCAAGGAAAATGGGATTAAAACCTATTTCTTTGTGGAAATAAAAAATATTCTTCCACCTTTACTATGCAACCCTCCTGGCCAGGTTTGGTCATTTAGGTCGTTTGGTACAGCACTAAAGATGTCTTGAGTGCGTAAACCTTGACCTGACCTATGGCAATCCACAGGCGCTACTGTTATTGCCCCCATACACAGGAAAGAAATAGATCACCTTTTCTAATTTCACTATGTTAGCTGTAAGCTCTTGGCAGAGGACCTCCACATTTAATTGTACTTGTGACCCCAGGCCAGATGGTGCTGTCTGTCTGTAAGAACAAAGAGAAAAATTATTATGGGCAGGGATGGCAAAGAAGTGGAATGAACATATTTTAAATTTATTTGAACAGAGAACTAGTTTATAATAGAAGAGAGTGAGCATTTCGCTTGTTAACATCAGAAAGGCCCTGCAGTAATCCACAATCCCAGAGTAGATGTTTAGGAGACTAATTCTTAAAAGCTTAGCTGGAAATCTCAAGCAATTTTTGTTTAAGTGGATGTGGTATGCTTCGGCTTTCAAACAAAAATCAGACAATTATTCTCAAGTACTGGGTTTTCAGAACCCTTTTATTAACCCCTAACAGCCTCACTATCCCCACCACAGCATAAATTTGCAAGAATTATTCCTCTTTTTTTACATTTTTTACAGGAGAAGGAGCCGCTTATATTAGAACTTTCAAAAAGTTTAGGAATGTCTTTATTTAGTTAATAAAATTTACATTGAAATGGGAGACTTTTGCAGTTCCTTCTGTGAGACTTGCCATACAAATATAATTGCCCTTGTCTTATTATCTAACAGATGTATTCAGTATTTACTATTTGGCTCTTTGTGGCATGGGCTCTTACTCTGGGGTCCACTGGAGTCCTGTACCAGCTAACAATGTAGAAAATTTGGAGATGTATGTACATTTTCCTGGAGAGATGATCTAAAACTGTTTATCAGATGTTCATGTTAAAGTTAAGAACCATGGTCTGTCTCATCTCTATATTTCTTGGTTGTGATTTAATTTTAGCTGTTAAATTTTTGAATGGCAGTAAGTGGTCTACCATTTTACATAGGGTCCATTTTTGAGATGTAGGCACTTGGTAAGTTATTGATGATTATCTAAATTTTAAGAAAGCAATCAGACATCATTTTATTTTCTGGTACTGAAACTAATAGTGTGTTCTTCATCCTTAACCCACAGAAACGGGATCTAAATCCTTGATTTTCTAGATAAGTGCCCTGAGGCCTGGAGAACTGACTTATCAATGTGAGATTCTGAGTAGCAGCTATGTTCTCACCACTGGGCTGGGAATCTGGAGGAAAGCAGTCCCATTGAGGAGTCTACAGTCTACAGGCTATTCATGTGTTAACAAAGCTGATAATATGTATAGATTCAAAAGGATGGCTCTTTAGCAACTGAACAATCAGATTACATGTGTGAATTTAGCCACCTGGGTAGCATAGATGGATTACTCTGAGGAAGCTCAGGTCCTGGAACAATGTTTATTAACAGATCTTCCCATTATGGATGTTCCCTGAGCTCATGTCAAATGTGATCTTTGTAGTTTTCCCTTTAAATGGTTATTTTTCAGACTGTACTTCCTCCTGGGTTGATTGTTTTAATAATAGAATGAATGTTCCATTTGCCTTCTGTTAGTGGAATTTCCCCCTCATTATCACCAAGTAAATGATAACAGGACACCAGTTATATTTTCCTAATAAAACCAACTCCTATGAGATAGTAAACTAAGAGTCTGCAAGAGTCACTCTTACTTCTAAGTGTATTAACATTTTGAACAAGATAGGAGAGAGTAAAGGCAAGGTATGAATCTATTCCAAACTGTTTATTAGGCTTCTGTATTTTGTTGTTCAGAAGTATATTTATGGGTCAAAAATAACCTGTATACCAGCACACATGTAAGCCACAGAACAAGGATTTAGCTGATTCTTACAGAGTAAAGAAAGGTCCCAGAACAGTATAGCACAATAGTTCTCGGAGCATAGAACCCAGGCCAGCACCATCAGTATCACCTGGGAACTTGCTAGAAATGCAAATTCTCAGGTCCCATCCCAGACCTACTACATCAGAAACTCTGAGCAGGGCCCTGAAATCTGTTTTAATAAGCCCTCTAGGTGATTCTGATGTACCTTAAAGTCTGAGAGCCACTGGTAGACTGGGAAGCCCATGGTCTTTGTAGTTATATAGACCTGCATCTGAATCCTGATTCTATTACAAATGGTAAGACATTAAGCAATTGTTTCTCTGAATCTGTTTTCTGATCTGTAAAACAGGAATAACAGCTCTCTTATAAGGTTATGGTGAAAATATCATGAGGGAAAACTGTATATGTATATGTATGTGTCCATTCTAATAGAGTCTCTAGCACATGGTAGATACTCTGTAAAGGAGTATCTCTACTTTCAAAACTTGGGCTAAACATACACTTTCTAACATGGAATAATTTATTTCACTTTTTAGGCAATGTGTCAAAATCGTCATGTAAATGAGTTTAAGGAAAAGAACTCCATCTGAAAAGATTTAATTAGGTCGAGCATGTTAAAAATGACTCATGAAAAAATCTTCACAGACACATTCAACTAATTACTACTCACATGGCTCTGTATACTGGTCAAGAGTTTGGTAAATAACTGAGTTAACAAAGAATTATACCTGATGAAATGTGCTGAGTTACTTGAATTGCTTCTTTTCTATGAATGTCTTGACTCACTGCCATTTAACTAAGATAAACTTGTATAGTTTAATAAATGGGACGAGGTTGCAACCACATCTTAGAATAACAGAGCAAGATGATGTAAAATTAGGCTTGTTTCTTGCCATTTACTAGTGATACTATAGCAACTCAAACAGTGCAGGGTTGGGTCATTCATTCCTAGGACCCTCCTATCTCTTTTCTTTCCACATACATACTTAACAAAATATCTCATACAGAATGCATCTCCAATTAATGTCTGCTAAGAAGGATATTAAGCTCAGGTCAATTATTATACTAATCTGAATAGCAAGCAGGTGACAGGGCTGGAGGGAATTGTCTTACTCAGTATTATGGGTGTCCACAATGGAGGTTAGTGACCCCAGCCGCTCCTCCAGAGTATTAATTCTGTATCTCATGTAGAAGGTCGAGATGATTAGTACACAGACACTGGAAAGAGATAAAAGAGAAATTTTCAATAGGATAATGGCCAGGACCTGATACTCATAAAACAATAAACTCGGAGCCAACTCGGTACACTCAAGGCAAGGCATTTTCCAAAATAACTTGGCTAAAAAGACTCTAAAAATGTCCTTTTAAGACAGGCTGATGCTTGTCATAAAACTCTACAGCCATGAGACTTAAAATCCTCTAGCCCAGGTCCTTCAATTTGCAAATAGTGGTCATTCTAATAGGATCAGTCAAGGTTAGACCCAAGTTGGAGTACTATGCCAGCACTGCTCCCTCCCTCCAGGTACTGTCGCCCTCTGCTAGAAGAGCCTGGGTGAGAGTGCCCAGCCTCATTCTCTGGTGACTCACAAATTCCCCGCTTTATCTGGAAACCAGATGGGGCATTATCCTACTTGGCTGTGAGGAACAGCCTAGAACTGGGTCAAGCTATTTTCAGAAGAACAACTGGTTCCAGACTAGAAGATGATAGGGAAGCTAAAAAAGTCAATGCCTAGGTTTTCAGTAAAGGGGATGAGGATGACATTTTAAAGTTGTTTTGGCCCATGTCCAGAAAACATAGGACAGGGGGAAAAACAAAATTACAGCTAGATAGGAGAAATAAGTTCTAGAGTTCTATACTGCTGCAGGATAACTGTAGTTAACCATGATATATAGTTTCAGATACCTAGGAGGAGGATATTAAGTGCTCCCAACACAGAGAAATGATAAAGATGATGGATATGCTAATTACCCTGATCTGATCACTATACATTATATGTATCGGAACATCACTATGTACCTCATAAATATGTCTAATACAATTATATGTCAATTAAAAAAATAAAATAAAAATAAAAAGACAAATAACCAACAAGGATAATGATACTTCATGATTCACAGAACGATTTCCCAATAGTATCTACTCAGAACTTAGTCCTCTGCTGGATTTGGTATAATCATTATGAAAATATGACCTAAGCCTAAGAAAAAAAATGTTGATACAGGAGACAGAAATTGTCAAAGAAAAGATTTGGGTCACATTAGAGACAAGTGAGATTTATAATGGCTCTTGGCAATGTGAAGTGATTATTCCTTTAGAAAATTGAATCATTTTCTTAAGTCACTCATAATAAGTCCATTTACTTACACAATTGCATAGAATATAAGAATATGGTGGAGAGTTGGACATTTCTGAGGCCTGACTTTATATAAGAGTTCAATGGTTTCTGACTGACCTGTTGGGTAGGAAACAAAAAGCAACTGTTTAAAACCATAACACACTTCCTTTATCCAGCAACAACACTATAGGGAAGAGGTACTAGAGAGGTAATTATTCCCAGGTAAAAGAAATCAGAGAAAATATTAACTGAAGCCTTTCAGTTGTCATTTTAACCAATAGTTACAATTCTTTCCAACGTTTCATTTAATATATATTTATCGGGAGCCTTCCCTGTGTCAAGCATTGTGCTGGAGTCAATGGTGAACGATGTAACACTATCTTCGCTCTCTTACCAGTATAACTGGTAACTAGTTATTAGAATAACTAGTAAATAAGAAATCAAGAATTTAAGTTTTACTAGCAATTTTTGAAACATAATCTCATGTATTTAGAATAATGAAGTGACCTTGATCTTCATGAAGGCATTCACCTTAGTATCCCCCATAGTAAAGCAGAGAACTGGGTACTGTTTGTTGAATGAATAAGTAAATTATACGCAAAGGCCTATAACAGGAAGGGAGGGGAGGGAATATGAAAGGCAGTTATAAAGTAAAGCATGGGGACCCTTTAAAAGTTACAAGCAGAAATCTCCACCACCCCCCTCAAAAAAATCCCTTCCTTACCATGTGCAGGAAGACTCTTGGCTTTTCCTTCAGGCCCTCTGTTCACATGGGCATCTGCCCGAGTTGGTTTTGCTTCTCCCTTGGAGACATTCAGAACTGTCTGGGATTCTGTCACATGGAAATCTACCAAGCCAAAACAGAGCTGGGTAAGTTTTCTCTCCAATGTATTTAAAAGCATAGGATCAACCACAAAGCAAATCAATCCCTATTAAGGGATGCATAATGGTCAAGAATATAAATGGGTCTTCTCACAAGTTCGTTGTGGTGGTTGGGGACTGAAACGGAATGCTTAAGTAAGTAGTAAAATGATGTAAGGACAGTCTTTTGTCTCCCAACTGACTCACGAGGATGATCAGCTATAACAGTTAATAACATTCCTGAAATAAGAGGCAAGAAAATATATGTTTATCTCTCTCAACCACCCCAATAGGATGTCTATTTAAGAGACTTCTGTTAAATGTGTATAAAGGGACATGAATTTTTACCACAATGGCAATTTCTTTCCCTATAACTTTCAAGGTACCCTTTCTCCACACTCCCTTCCCAACTGTTAACTAGGAAGACCAGATTAGGTGTTTTTGTTTGTTTTTGTTTTTAAGGGGGTAAGGTGAGGATGTCTTGTGGGGAATTAAATTTTATTCAAAATACAACAATTCCCGTATTGTCTACAGGCGAGAAACAAAAAAATTTAAAAAATAAAGAATAAAAGTTTAATAATTAAAAAAACAAAACAAAACAACCCCCCAAAACACAACAATTTCCCAGACCTCGAGAGTTCTCAGATTCAGGAGTTTGAGAACCAGAACTGCTGTATCCTTCCATGTCTTGCCTCCCTTGGCGAACCACTCCATCCAGATCTGAGAATTCATCATTGAAATCCTGAAGGGAAATAAGGAGAGGCCAATTTTCCCTTATCAAACAGGCAGGACTTTGTACCTCCCGGCCCTTTCACCTAGGTCTGACCTATGAAATACAGATAAGAAGGAGGGATTAACCCATACTACTGGGATTGTCCCAACAGATCACTGACTATCGGGTTACTGCAACTGTGATTTTTCTGGGCAGTTAAGAGTTCTGTCAGCAAAAAGTGGCCAACTTGCTTGACACAGTGAATGTGTAGAAAACCCCCAGAATGCTGATGACTGACAAACTTCCAATGTAAAGCTGCAGAGGTCTCATTAGCACTCTGAAATGAGGGAAAAAACTGCTAGAGACACATACAGGAGAAAAAAGTGGGTAGAAAGCTCCAAATCCAATTTGAATATGTATGCAGAGAGATAGATATTACTAAATTATAGTTAAAAAGAAAAAAAAAGTATTAGAAACGGAAAAGAGAAAATGGCTTTAGCAAATTTGACCTTGGAAAGAAAGTTTGTTTTTTTTCCCCTCCCTCAACTAAATCAAAATAAGGTCAGGGATACTACATTTAAAAGGGAAAATGCAGAGATGTTTTACTTTGTAATCCACTGGTTCCCCCAAAGTGCTTAAGAACCGAAGAGACAAGCAGTGTCATTACAATGTCCTGGCGAAGGTATGATTGGCTGAGCTTTTAATAATTTCATTAGCTCCTCATTTCATGAGGAAGAGACTCATCTTGTGAGCAACTTACAACCTTTCACCTTGAGCTAGCTGTCTTTGGTTCATCTCAACACTCATTGTGATTTCATGCAAGAATTTACAGGGGAAGGAAAATTGAAAAATTTAAATCTCTTCAATTTAATAATTTATTGAATGCCTATCATGGATCAGGCAGTAGGCAAAGCTCCTTACATATATGACTGCACTGAATCTTCATAGCCTCATTGTGAGGTTGGTATATTAATGGATGAAGAAACTGAGTCAGGGCAGGTCAAGAGCTTGCCTGATGACACACAGCTGGGTGGAGCCCAGATTTGAAACCAGGTTTGTTGGATTCCAAATTATACATGTTTCCAGCAGCACTGGTGGTATAGTGGTGAGCATAGCCACCTTCCAAATTATACATGTTTGATTGTATTTTGTACTGCTTCCCACTACTTTTAGATTTTTTTTAAAAATTGAGATAAAATTCATATAACGTAAAATTTACCATTTTAAAATGTATAATTCAGTGGTTTTTAGAATAGTCACATGTTGTGCAACCACTCCTATCTCATTCCAGAACATTTCCAACACTCCAAAAAGAAACCCTGTGCCCATCAGCAGTCACTCCCAATTTCTCCCACACCCCATCCCTGGCAATCACTAATTTACTTTCTATCCCTATGGATTTGCCTGGTTGGGACATTTCATATAAAGGAAATCTCATAATATGTGGCCTTGTGAGTCTGGCTTCTTTTACTTAGCATAATGTTTTCAAGGTCCATCTATGTTGTAGCATTTTTCACTACTTTATTCCCTTTTTATGGCCAAATATAATATTATATGGATATACCACGTTTTAAAATCCATTTATGAGTTAGTTGATGAACATTAGGGTTTTTCCCACTTTTTGGCTGTTATGAATAATGCTGCTATGAACATTCTTGTAAAAAGTGTTTGTGTGAATGTGTTTTTAATCCCACAACATTTTAATAGTTCAAAAAAAGATTTGTAGGAGACGTTGAAACTATGGGCTTATACTGCTTCACTAAAGGTGAACATTTAACAATAATCAATTTGGGAATAATCATTTGAATGATATGATTAGAACTCTCTTTGGAAAACATTATACCATTATAGGTGCAAGTTTTGTACAAACAGGAGATTTACTACTTCCCACTGGAGATTTACTCTACGGTCAACAAAGTCAAAGGGAATCAATCTCTACCTGTCACTTGGGTGTAATATAATAGCTTTCTTTTTTTTTTTTTAAACAGTTATTTCTGAGTATACCTCATCTTGTGTTCTAAGTGGTAACATCTCTGGAGGCAAGAATTAGTTTTGTATACTGGTATCCTACAGTATACACTAGCACAGTGTCTTGAACATAAAAGACATTTGTTGATTTGTAGGATTACTCGGCCCTACCTCCAATAGATTTGTGAATCCCTCTAGACAATCCCTGTAAAACAATACTGACAAGCGAACAGAGCAAGACTTCATGAATGTCTTTAGTGACCAGTAACTCACCAAGACAGCCTACTATTACGCTTCTTTTCTTTTGTAGGACAACTTTTCAATTACTTGACAAAAGTTTACGGCCTCCTATGGTTCCCTCTTCTTCAGGACAGATATGCCTTGTTTCTTCAACTGTGCCTTAAACATCCTGGTCCTAAGTTCTTCCCACACCCTGGTCATAGTATAAGCACACGTGTAATTGTGGGACATATTCTCTTTCTTTTGTGTTTAGATACTTATGTAGGCAACTTACCAGAGGCAAAGATGAAGGGCGGTCTGCCCGGAAACTATTTTCAGCTGAAGATGGGTTGGGACTGTTGCCCACACTTGTACTCTGAAATCATTAGAACGAAGTGAAAAACCAGATCAACTAAGAAACCATAAGAAATTCAGAGGAGAGACAGTAACCGAGGCTCGGGGATGTCATACTCACTTCTAAGTGTCCACACACAGATTTGAGTAGTTTGTAAGTTGAATCTCTGGAGAGTAAGGAGACAAATATGTACTGAAAACAAAACAGAATAATTATTAACAGATATTGTCTGACAAGCAAGAGTTCAAAAAGTATCTATATATAGTTTTTTCATTTTCAAACGATGTAGAAAATTCCCTGGTTTATATTCTCATTCCTCTCATCCAAATATTCAATTTTTTTTTTTTTTTTTTTTGAGATAGGGTCTTGCTCTTTTGCCTGGGCTTAGAGTGCAGTGGCATCATCATAGCTCACTGCAACCTCCTGGGCTCAAGCGATCCTCCTGCCTCAGCCTCCTGAGTAGCTGGGACTACAGGTGCACCAACACATCCAGCTAATTTTTTATTTTTTTGTAGAGACGGGGTCTTGCCCAGGGTGGTTTCAAACTCCTGCCTCGAGCGATCCTCCCAACATGGTCTCTTTAAAAAAAGGCTAGTGATATGTGCTAGATCCTCTTTAAAGTCTTTTCCCCTCTGTTTTTGCCATGGGAGTCGTCTTTAACTCACACTAGTTTTGAGCCCGGGGCCTCGTGAAGCATATGTAACTTACACGTCTCTTTACCTCGGGAGCTGAGAGAACTATTTTTCAAGTGGCATGTAACCCACGCACAGAAAACAATAAAAAATAACAAGTTTTTCATTAAACTAGAAAGGATCGTTTTGTTTTCAAAGTTTTTATTCTATTTTCATAATAAAACACTGTGGCCCCAAGGAAAAAAATTTTTTTTTCTAGTGTGGCAGTCAATGTGTTAAAGGTATTTAACAATTCCCAAGGGTCTGCTGTCTCTGCTCTGACCTAGATTTCCACTGAAAGCTTCCCAGCAGCTCTAATAGGCTAGTTCTTTTTCATGCCGTTTCCAGATTCTTCCTTGTACAAATATGGAGATTTTCTAGTGGATGTGTATAAGTGAGCTATGGGAAAGGAGTAAAATCAGAGCCAGACAAATAATTTGGAGACAAAAGACAAAAGGAAAAACGATTTTCATAAATGCTACATTCAGAAAATATAAAAACCTACTTTCTCCATCTATTTAAGCCAGAGAATCTTTTCAGACCTCCTTTCCACAAGTTTGCGATTATGAAAGAACTCGAATAATTTCCAAGCAAGTACTATATTCCAAAGTAATTAACATTGTGGGTTCTGGCATTAGACAGACCTAGTTGCAAATTTTGGCTCTGACACTAAGTGGGTGACGTTGAGAAAACTGTGTAACTCCTCTTACTTTTAGTTTTCTTAACAATACTTATCCCTTACAGGGTGGTAGTGTAGAGAAAATGAGAACATATTAAAAAAAGCATTTAGTGTATGCCTGGCAAGGAGTAAGTGCTTGATGCCTGTTGGCTATTAGTATTAAAAAAAAAAAAATCCCCAAATAGATATTAACCTATTTTCTAGTGTATCAGAATAGCCTCTTTTATTTTTTCTTTTCTCTTCAAGTTTTCTAGTATGGTTAGAATAGAATGTAGTTTTTACGCTTTTGTAGAAATAGTAGGTAAAAGATTAAAAAATAATTTCAAGTTAAAAATGAGTAGCCAAACAACTCCATTCCCTGTATTGCCATGCTGAAATAAATACCACTTTCAATGCAAATATTTTTGGTAGCACATGTCTGGGGTCGTCCAGTAGTCAATGACAGCTCTAGAATTTCTGTATAGAAGAAAGGTAGTTAGGCAACCTGGCAGCAAAGAGGGTGTAGGAAATGACCCTGCAGCTGCCATTGCAGAGCAGGCACATGTCTAAGGTACCTGGGATGGCTCTGAGCAGGTACTGATTGAGGTTACGGGGAGGCTGACCACCCCACCCCAGGAACTCCTCACTATCTCCCTGCCTCCCCCTGTCAGCAAGGTTTTGTTTTGTTTTCTTTTTGAGACAGGGTCTCACTCTGTCGCTGGGTTGGAGTGCAGTGGCGTCATCATAGCTCACTGCAGCCTCCCAACTCCTGAACTTAAGTGATCCTCCTGCCTCAGCCTCCCGAGTAGCTGGGACTACAGGCGCATACCAACACGCCTGGCTAATTTTTCTATTTTTTGTAGAGATGGGGTCTCACTCTTGCTCGGGCTGGCCTCAAGTGATCTTCTCACCTTGGCCTCCCAAAGCGCTAGGATTACAGGCATGAGCCACTGCATCTGGCCTTTATTATTTAAAAAATAATATTTAAAAAACTGAATATACCAGTTTAGCCTGACTTGACAGATGTTAGGGAAAAGGAAGTTGGGGAAGAATTTTATTTTTTTGACCTTGATCAGACAAGTATTATAAGGCAAACAACAATAAATAAACATCTATAGGCTATAAGTTAAAAAATTAGTCTGATAGAATATCTCCTGATTTATGAGGAGATAATAATATTTACAGTTCAGGGTAAGAGGTCCTTGGCAAGAGAACCCTAAGGCAACAGAGTCCAGAGTGGGAGGACAAAGCAAAAGTGCTCTCACTCTGCTGCATACTCACCCTGTCTGTGACCGTGGCTATAATCAGGGCATTTGGCACCAGAAGAGCAGTTTTGGTTTTCTTTAGTAGGGTTACCGAGAAAACAGGAATGGAGATCTGAAACAGAATTACCAAGTTAATGCTGGTTCATACTTCAAAGAACAATACTTCAAATCTTCATGTTAAAGAAAAAAAAAAATAAACAGAAATAAAAACCAGCAGCAAGCTCTCCAGCCTCCATGAAAATAAAGGAATCTGGACTCTTAGAGAGTGACAGAAGTGTGTCCCTGAGCTCCTCAAACTGGTGTTTGCAAAACCAGAGGATAAATCTGGATCATAAATTCTACTGAAGGTAGAATTCAGTGAGAAACCTTTATCTTCAGACGTGGGAACAGAATGCAAACTTTACTTCATTTTAAAGAGCAGCCCAAGGCTCTAAAGAAGTGTCAAGCTTGTGGTCATCCACTTTGGCTAACCTCCACATGCTCCACTCTTCTCTATCTTTAGGTGCACATGGGCGGGAAAATGTTAAAAGGCACTGGTGTATTAGAACCATCATCGGACAGAAAGTCTGGGACCTGAATTCTCAGCTCAGTTCTGTTACTACAAGTTGAGCACCCTTAATCTGAAACTCCGAAATCCAAAACACTCCAAAGTCCAAAACTTTTTGAGTTCTGACATGATGCTCATGAACGTTTCATTCATTGGCGCATTTTGGACTTTGTATTTTTAGATTAGGATGCTTAGCCGGTTATGTAGTATTTTGAAAATATTCCAAAATCTGAAACATTTCTGGGCCCAAGCATTTCAGATAAGGGATATTCAACCTGTATCTACATGACCTACTCAGCCTTATAAACTAGCTATTTTAGTCCTCAGTTTCCTCATTTATAAATTGGAGATAGTCTTGTCTACTTCTCAGGATTTTCTGTGGATAAGAGAGAGAATATATGGAAAATGCCCAGTGCTAAATGAAAATTTTGTTCATTTTCTTAGTTGTCTCATGAAATCAGGATGGGTGAAATAAAAGAACTCTAAGTTCTCTACTGGTTCAATAAAAATAACAACAGTGATAATGTAGAAGTTACCATTATTAATACCTATTTACCAGATGAGAATATAATTTAATTATGATGATCCTATAAAGTTGATATTATAAGAGATAAGGAAATTTGTTTAGAGGGGTACATAACTTGCTTAAAGTCATACATGTAAGAAGTTACAAAGATGGAATTTGAAACAATCTCATCATTGGGTGCTTTTCAATACAATGTGCTATAAGAATGTTTCAGATGGCACAAAGAATAGCAGAAGTTCCGGATACTTCTATGTTATATTCCTCTAACAGGTTTGGTCTCAAAGAAAAATGGATCACATCACTTTGATCTTTGAAAATAGAGTCACACACAGCCACAGTAAAAAGAAAATGATCTGACTCCCTCCACAGGTACACGCATTCACTTGAACATCTGCTTCATAAAAATGCTTCACATCTTCTGAAAGATCTCAACAAGGTCAGTGAGGAAAAGGAGGGTCTTATGTAAGTACTGCCAGCTTGAAGGAAGAAGAATGAGCTTTTAATTTTGAATATTTACATTCACATCTGGGTTTATGAGAGGGGGTTATTTATTGCCCTGACATGTTCCAAACAGGAAGACCATGGAAGAACAAGGGGCAAACAGAGACATATTCTAAAAACTAATATTTTGCCAGAGAACTCTACTCACAAAAGATTTTAAGAATGGGAGGTAATTCAGAAGTTATAAATTGGGATAATTTTGGAAAAAAAGAATTTAAGATCCACTTAGATATGATATCAAAATGAGTCTAATTTTGTTTCTGAGCAGCGACACAAACACACAGTGACAAAGGGCTATAAATTTAGATTTTTCATAATCTAAGGCAAGGAACACCCTTAAGAAGGAGTTTTCAATCAATTGCTTCACGACTATAAAATTATAACTAGGTAACATTTGTGAAATAAAGCTTAAATCACTTTTCATTTTGAGCCTAGACGGAACATGATCCAGTTCAATGTGAACTGGAGGCCCAGTGATGGGATGTCAGGTAAAAAATGTCAGTGGGTGGGATGGAATTATCTTTTCCCTTCTTATGCCATAGTCCCAAGGTCCTGGTTTAGAAGGCAGTGCCTTGGGCAAACTGCCAGTTCCTTCAGGCTATTCTCCTTAATGGCTCAGGGTGCTGGGTGGCTCTGCTCCCCCAAATCTGTGTTTCATGGGAATGAAAAGATGTAATATCAGCATATACTCGGGATTGTGGATATCTGACTCCCCAAGAGTAGGCCTTAACTGCTCCAATTCCCGCTTATTTTGTGCTGGTGAGGGTACAGTGAGCTCTAAGAAGTAGCTTTTTTAATAGGCTTGTTGTCCTAGACGTCTCTGGTAACTGGTATAAATATGGTACAAAAATGGATGTTTCTTAAAAAAGTTGCTTTGGTTTCAATGAATGACTTTGAGACAAATTATGGCACACCCTCTATATAAACAACTTTGAGTATTCTCTGGTGACATCTGGGTAAAAGGATTTAGGGTATGGTTGTGGCAGAGGTGCGTGTGTATGTATATAAGGAAATGAGAGAGAGTGGTGCTTAGAGGTAAGAAAAGTTAGTGCCATCTGGAGGCATTTAGAACCTTGTAGTATTGGGGACTACAGCAAAGGAAAACTTGGTAGAAAGGCCTAACCATGACACAAGTATTTATAAATGTAGCTAAATTTAAACCAATTAATATTCACAATATATAATAAAGTACAGGGTTAGCTTTCTTTTTAAAAAATGATACCAACCTTTGTGTCTTTTCCAAAGACCTTGGAATGAAAACAAATCCAGTTTTCTGACACAAAGAGCTTTCCTTGGTATAGTATTTCTTTCTGTAGAGCACAGGTGAAGCCTGGGAGAATATATACAGGTATAACATCACATAGAATTACCCATTTAAAATACAAATTGTGTATATATTTTGGTGACCCAGGATGGGCAGAGATAATATACTGAAAAGATCTACCACGTCTTTTTCAGTCATTTTTACTGGAAGAAAGCTATGGAGACTAGTTTGTTTTTTAATTCAAAAACTTTTACAAACTTTAGTATAAAAATCAAAATGGAAAGGCAAATCTACCATTGCACACGAGAGACCAAGAATGGTATTTCAAAAGTCTCCTCTATTTAGGTTGGTGTGTCACCCGTGGGCTAATATTAGCACACCTGTCCCTCTCTTCCCGAGGACTCTCACTAACGACTCCTTTTGAAATAGACGGTCTTGCTGGGGGAAGAGCACAGGACTCACACCTTCTGTTTGGAGATCATGGCAGGAATCCAGCATCTTGCCTTAGCATTTGTACACCAAGAGGCTAGAATGGAACTTTGGGCCCCTTGATGAATCACTGCAGAACAGAATAGGTGTTTTTTTTTCTTTCTTCCTTCCTTCCCTCTTTTTTTTTTTAATACAGTGTCTTGCTCTGTTGCCCAGGCTGGAGTGCACTGGCACGATCATAGCTCACTGCAGCCTTGAACTGCTGGGCTCAAGCGATCCTCCTGCCTTAGCCTCCCGTGTAGTTGGGACTACAGTTGTGCACCACCAAGCCTGGCTAATCTTTTTTTTTTTTTTTTTTAATAAAAGACATGGGGTCTTGCTATGTTGCCCAGGCTCAGAGTAGGTACTTAACTAGCATCCTGGGCAAGATATTTAGGTGTGATCCTCACAGCCTTCATAGTGGCATCAGCAGGTATCTGTCCATGTCTAACAATTTGAGTTTCCTTTTAGCCTTCTTCTAGTGGCCTCTCTTGTCCCAGGCTTGTTATCCTAAGCCTGAAAATAATCCAATCACATGCATTTCAGCAATAAATAAAGAAGGCAAGGATATCATCATTCTGGAACCATCTCGGGTGACTCCATAGCACATGGAGAGATTCTGTTTCCCATTCTACTCTCTTATCTTTCAAGATGCTTGGTGAAGGCTGACTGAGGCTGGCATTGCTGTTATGTCATGACTTGTAGAAACCTGTTCCCCTTGGTGACTCAATCCTGGAACTGTGCTCTCTCTCTCCCTCAAAACTAATTATCGGCTTTTCAAATATGTATCTTAAAACATCAAACAGGTCAGAACTTACTTTGCCTCAGTGGTTCCTCAGTTGGGACATCAAGAAACAACTTGTGAAAGTGCATATTTGCTTTGTACTATAATGAGAACAAAATACAGGCATTACGGCTTCCACCTTTTTATGAAACATCACAAATTTTAACATCAATTTAAATTAAATAACAAGTTTTCCTTTCCTTAATAGTATCTTTTGTTTTTTTTTTTTTTTTTTTTGGAGACAGGGTCTTGCTCTGTCACCTGGGCTAGAGTATGATGCAGTGGCATCATCACAGCTCACTGCAACCTCAAACTCCTGGGCTCAAGTGATCCTCCTGCCTCAGCCTCCCGAGTAGCTGGGACTACAGGCATGCATCACAACGCCCAGCTGATTTTTCTATTTTTTTTTTGTAGAGACAGGGTCTCACTCTTCCTCAGTCTAGTCTCGAACTCCTGACCTCAAGCCATCCTCCTGCCTTTCTCCCAGAGTGCTAGGATTACAGGTTTGAGCCACTGCACCTGACCCCTTAATATTAATATATCAATATTCATTATTTAATTAATTTAAATTAGAAAAGAATTAAAATATTAGCTGCCTCAGAGGGATGCCGTAAGGCTTAAATGGGATAATGCACCTAAAGGACCTACTGCCTACGGCAACATATGGTCACTATTCCTACTGTGTTATTGTGGTGAGGCCATCTCCTTAGCCAGTGACTGGCTTTCATACTCGGATTTCATACAAAGACTTCACTCTCCAGGGCAGGAGAAGGCCCCAGATTCTGAAATACTGCGAATCACTTCATTTTCAAGGCATTTGTTTCACAACTATGGCAACAACAATGTATAGCCAGCAATTTACAGTTTGTAAAATGCTTTCACAAACATCATCTGTGCAATAACCCTGGGGACCTGGCATCCCTGCTCCCTGGGTTGGGACACTGTGCCTCAGGAATATTGAGTGACATCAATCGTACCACACAGCTATTAAGAGTGTAAGGAAAGCTGGGTCCTCCCTCCACAGGATCACTCTGTCACATAGGATGCCTCTGAACAAAAAGTCTTGCAAGGAGAACAGAGAGAGAAGCCTGAGGAGGACCTGGATAGTTTATTATCCAAATCAGGAGTGGCCTCAATGGTAAAACTGGCCTTACTATTGCTGTACAGAAGAGCCACAGACCAGGTCATCAAGAAGACAGATGGTCCCTACAAGTCAGCTATTTTGTAGATAAACACCTCATATGAAGTAAATTATCTCACGCTGCTTTCTAGGAATATATTTTGCATCTAGAAAGACACCTTGATTAAAGCTATGTGTTCTATGGGGGCTTCACTGAGATTTTGTTTTTAATGGCTACAATGAGCATTGGTTGTATACTTGATTTAAAATATCCTAGGCCACAAACTCTTCAAAAATGTCAATGTGAAAAAAGGCAGTGGGACAGATCTAAATTAAAAGCAACATAGCAAATAAATGCAGTATGTGACTCTTGATTGGATCCTGGAGAGGAAAAAAAAGAAATCTTTATAAAGGACATCATTCCTGGGATAACTGTAGAAATACAAAAATGATTTAATATTAATATTTTTATATATTTCATATTTAGTTAAATTTCTTGAGCGTGCCAATAGTTTTTTGATTTAGCTCTTAGGAGACACCTTTTCAAGTATTTAGGGGTAAAGTATCAAAAAAGAAAAAAAATCCCTAAACTCCTGGCCCTAGTAAATGTATCACACTCTATGATGACACAGAACTGGGCTTTGTTTCCTATCTGGGTACATTTTAGAGCAGAACCCAAATTACTTATGGAGGAGAATCATGAGCCTGTCCGTAAGTCTTCCACCTCTGTGTGCAGTTGGCCTGCTGTTCAGGCAGGTGCCTTCTAATTCTCTAAACTCTATGTCTATATTAGTACTGCCCAGCAGGAGGCTGCATACCCGGGTTCCTTCTTTCCATTGGCGTCAATAATTCCATCACCCCTGAGACAATACAAATTCCACTACCAAATTACCTGGCTAGAAGAAGACGACTTTTTCCTTTCGGTCTTAGGGTCATTTTTGCTTTCTGTTTTACAATCGTTCTTATCGCCTGTTAAAGAGCCACCATCAAAACTGGATTTTGACCTGAGGAAAGAAAAATCTGGGGAGTCTATAAGATAAATTTTTTATGCCACTAATTCATTGTAGTAACTCTTGATTATTATGCCATCTCATGAGAAAACCTGACATTTGTTTTTCTGTTCTAGATATCAATAATCATTCACGATACTCTGAGGGCATTTACACAGCACGTGTTTTAGGAGACGGGGGTCATTTCAGCAGGCTACAATCACAACCTGTAGAAATGGTAACTTATAAAGGGAGAAATAACAATCAAGTTGTGAAAGTAATTATGTCATTTTAAAAGTATTTTAATCAGTATTAAGAGGAGTACTTTAGGCAAATTACTAAACAAAATTGCAGCTATAGTTTAATCAAAGAATATGTTTGTTTCAGAATTCCATTAATATTTAACAAGTATTAACTGAGTGGGGCTTTGTGTTAAATGCCTCGGGGCCCACAAGACAGTCTTTATCCTCAAGGAGCCTGTGTACACGTGCATCAGACGTTTTTTAAAAAAGGCAGTACATGAATTAGCACCAAGACAATACACATCATAGGAGTCAGGAGAAGGTATAGAGACAACTAACAGGAGGTAAGAGGAGAGAACAAGGGGACGATGTGGGTTTAATATGCTGGGCCTCATAGGATGACCAGGAATTGGTCATAAGGAAAAGAAAGACAAAACAGCCCAGAACTGGAAAATAGTAAAAGTGAAATCAGGGGAAAAAAAGAAAGACAGAGAGAGAGAGAGAGAGAACACACACATTTGAAGTCAAGTCTTCTTTTGTCCTGTTAAGGGCAGAGGACAGAGCTCCAGGGTTTCTTTCTAAGGTGATTCTAGCCCTGGCTGTCCATTTTAGTAGATGTGTAAATTTGCACATATCTTCAAAACGATAGTTAAAAACAGTCATTTCAAACTGGAATGCATGTATGAGTTTTAAAGGTACAGATTAGAACAAGTTTTATAATTATGTAGTTGCTTTGTCATTTATTGGGGGAAATGGCACATGGAACCCATGACTTCACAATATCATTCCTTCAAATGATGCTCAGTTACAAAAGTATTTGGTTCAAAGTAGATTTAAGAAGAATCTGAAGAAATTCAGGTGGTATATGGGTGTCATAGAGGGACAGAAATGACTGAAGTTACAGAGATGTTAGGTTCCAGTTTTTTTTTAAGGGTAAAAAGATGGTCCATATGATGTCCTAGGCCTCTTCCAGCCACAACAGTTTACGATTCCATAATACTCAAGTCGCAGGTAAAATATCTGTCAGCAATTCAAGGTAGATGGATTTCATTTCAGCTATAGGACATTGAACCTATTCACAGATGTAAATTCCCTAGGAATTCTAGGGATTACTTTTTTGGGAAGCTATGAGTAAACATTTGTACTCAAAAATAAAATTATTTTTATAAATATCAACTGACCTTTTATTTATACTATTCACTAATTTGAGTTTATCACCTCTACTGACTCAAGTTAATAAATGTTAATGGAATTGCCACAAAAATGATCAGACCTTTTGAAGAACTATGGCCTGCAAGCAAATTTGAGGAGTTGGGTGGCTCTACCCTTGATAATTTCAAAAGGCACACGCAGTCAAGGGGGCTTGCTGCATGGCACTGACCTCTGTGGGTGGGGTGCTTATTTACATGGTATTGATTTCTTTGGGTCTTCTCAACCGTGTTACTCTCACTTCCTACAGATGACTATAAGAGGACCAGAAGCCCAGTGCAAAACGAAGATGTGGGGCCCCTTATACAAAAATTATTAAGAATTTCCAGACAGTGAGAGCACAGCATTAACCCAAGCATGGGGTTTGCGACTGCACAGACTGCACTCCCATGAAGGTTAACACACATGTCCTGCTGATGAGTATATGATTTTACTGAAGCCTGGGGAAGCTGGAGTAAAATCAACAGTGTTTTTAAGGTGCCTGCTGTAGCTGGTCAACAGCGGTGAAAGATATGAGAAACAACATGCTTTGTGTTTTTGTGAAGACAATCCTTTGGTGAGTGAGGCTGGATGCTCTGACAGGAAACAACTACAGAAAAAACAGTTAAAGTGAGATGCCACAAAACAGACATGCAGAAAAGATGGAGAGGTAACTGGGAATTAGAGTCAGAGAAGGAAAATTCAGGGGAAGAGTTAAGACTTACGCTCGGTCTTGAATAAAGCATAGGTTTGGAGAGAAGACATGGGCTGGGTAGTCAGGAAGGAAGCAAAAAGCAAGAGTTAATTACTCATCCCTTAGCAGAGGCCAAAAGAAGTTGAAGGTAGCAGTTGTAACCATGGGGAAGGACAACAATAATTCCTCTACTCAGTATAGATAAGAAATCACATTTCCCCATCACTGCCCATTGGTTTAATCACTCCCTTTTAAGGGCTAAAAAAACAACTTCCAGTCTCTGTTTGGTAGTTAGTGCTTCTGAGATTGACGGGGGCTACAGCTACACACCTCAAAACCACCTCTCCCCTCCAGCCCCATGACCAAACCAGCCCCCCCACCAGCTGACACAGGAAACAGGTGGCTCCCAGGAAAGTGAGACACCAGATGTGCACGCCCAGAGGCTGAGCAGACACTCTGACCTGGCCAGCCTTCCCATGTGCTTTATGAATCTATGCCTTAGACTAGGCCGCCCTGGCTTCATTCTGTTAGCAAAAATCAGTGCTTTCAGAGAGGCACAGGTGGTCTGCAGAAGGCTGGGGCAGGAAGGAGAAAGAGACACTGCTAGGAAGAGATTAGAGAGGAAGCCAAGCACCAGTGGCCTGGGTGTCCAGGAAAAGTGCTCATTCTTTCTCAGGGTCATTATTGGCCTATAGTAGATGCTCACTCTTAACGACGACCATAAAACTAGAAATACCTGCTCCTCCCGCCACCCCTCCTCTCCAAAAGGCAAAAGAGAACACAGAGAGGACTCACCGTAGGGCAACGATTCTCTTCTGGTCTGGGGACTCGGCCTCCACGGATGGGGTAGGGGACTGGGCTGTTGGCGACCTGCAGACTTTCTTTTTCTCCTCCACACCATTCTCAGCCTCTGAGCTGGAGAAGAGAGAAAAACGCTTCACCTTAGACATCCAGAGAGAAGTGGGTGGAAAAAACGAAGTAGCCCTGCTTTCTGGAGAGTGGGATGATCTTCAGTCCCCACTGACAGACTAGTCAACTTTGACAGCTCCGCACTTTCTGGATCTCCATCCTAACACCTCGCCTAGTGCCTCAAGGGCAGTAGCTGCAGGTCACACCTGCTTCACGGGTAAAAGTCAGCTGTGTGGGGACTTGCTGGCTCCCAGTCTGAGTCTGTAGGCCCTGTGCTTCCCAGCTCTGCTCTGTCAGGCTGTGCTGGGGCAGCAGATCACCTGGAGGCTGGGAGGGCCCCTGAACACAGGCTCATGCTCACGTGCGGCCTCCCACAGGTGTGCGCCTGCCTGCTGGGAACCCCCACCCCCTTTGTTTGTACTTCTCTTATATCACCTGTCACCTTTGTTGTAGTTACATGGGTCCCACTTAGGGTTGCTGTTGTTCTAACCAAGCACTTCCCTAAGCAATTTACAGTCTATAATCTTTACAACCACCAAGGCTAGGTAGGAATTATTACCCTCATTTTAAAGATGAGGAATCTGACGTTCTCACTGAATATCTTGCCCAAGTTCACGGAGCTAGCGTCTATCTTAGTTAGAATTCAAACGCCGTTCTGTCTATCTGCAAGGCCTTCGTGTTCTCTCTCTCTCTCCCCATGCATCCTCCCCAACCACCTACCCATCCATTTATCTCCCTCATTAACTCTTCAGCGTGAGACCTCCCCAGTGGTGCAGGAATATTCATCTTTATCCTAACCACAGGGTCTAGGGACAGTGCTGGCATACAGTCATGATCAAGGCTTTGGAAAAACTAGTTCTGACCTAGTAAAAGAGAGAGTGCTGAGGAGCCGAGGGGAAGGTAAGAGGCTTTGCACACTGACCCACTAACAAGGGCAGGACAACTGGCTTGGGGGATGCAGGAGTGAACTCACTTAGTCGGCAGCTGCAGGCCTTTTGGGAAACAGGGGAAATGAAACCATTTCCAATGTGGGAAGTGAGAGAGGAAGGAATGTCGAAGGGAGAATACAAAATGTTACACATGGCTCAGACTTTCTTTACTGTCAGCCTGGGCAGCACAGAACCCACAAAACTCACCTCTGAGGACGTGAGAACTCCATGGGGCTAAGGATAAAGAGAGACACATTAAGATGGCATTGCCATGACAGATTAGCTAATTTTAATCCTGATTTACCCCTATTTGGTGTTTTCACTTGCATATGACTGCTCAGGCAGGAAATGTTAACTGTTCAATCTAAGCTTTCTGGTTATTTGCTTACAACTTTTCACAGCCTATAAAAATTGCAGCCCACCACTAGAAGTCCTAAGGTAGTATCAAAATCAACACCAAGTATATCTGACAAGGGTATCTAACTAATAATCCTTACAAATGGTTGATGCTCTCATTCTGTAGTATGCATTTCTCTTTTCCTAAGTAGATTAATCCCTGAGGACAGAGGCCCCACTTTCCATTTCTTCAGTTCTTCTCCAAGTACTTAAGACAGTTACGTACATTAAAAGGGCTCAGTCCATAAATGAGTGACAAAAGGTACATGGGAAGGCCTTGAAATATTATTAGGAAGACACTGCTTTGGTTTAAAATAAAATAACTGGACTTTATTAAACTTAGCCCCAAGTTTCATTTATGAACTCAAGGAATTTTTAGAATAGTTAAGGGGCCTTAGAATGTATTTTTGCCTTTTTTTCCTCTACCCCCCAAGACAAAGGCATTACCTCTATTCTTCAAAACTATCAGGCAGAAATCCACTTTCGAAGCCCTCTCTAAGTAGGGAGACTACGTGTGGAACTTCAATAATCCATCTCAACATTCACTCAAACATTTGATGAATTTTATGCAGGGTCAGATTAAGACTTAGAGGCAGAGCTGTAGCTGTCCTGCACAGCACCTTTGTGTACACAGAGCCACTCCTGCTAAGAACCACTCAGAAAAAGGTACCACTGGCAGAGATAAGGTGCCTCTTGCTCTAGGCAGAAACACCAAAGGTGCAAAGGCAGGTGCAAAGGCAGCAAAGGTCAGGCTGGATTTCAGCCCCTCCTTGACCTTGACTCTTCATGGTCAGGCACTTTTGTGAAGTGCGGGGTGCTAAGTGCTTAACCACATGTGGCAGTCCTGTTTCAGGGCCCCTATCTTAGCACTGAAAAGATTACAGTGCATTACTTTGTATCATCCTACCCAAATGAAGTCTTTCAATGACAGAACATTGAGTTGTGCTCAAGTTAATGGAGCCTCTTTCTAGATACTCTCTGCTCCACTTTTCCTTAAACTTGGGCTTGGTCTTCAGCACTGTTCTCTCCTTGCAAGCCCTACCCAGGGGGCACATCCTTCAGAAAGCTTTCCATCCTCCTAGTGTCCTCTATGCTGCTGCTGGTTTTGTAACTCACTAGGTACCTAATCAATTAATGCCTTGTACTGTTAACTTTTCTCCCAAATGTTTTAGTTACCCAGCTGCCAGACTGAGTTCTTTAAAGGCAGAGAACATCTGTTTTTTTCCACAGCACTCAGCTCAGCATTTTGCTTATAGTGGTCATTTAATGTGTTGATTGATGCGGATTAATTATGTGGTATCTCAAAGAGGAAGTGAAATTTGTCTACGGACCAATTCAATTTCAGTTTTTGTTTACTTAAAGGTGCTGTAGGTTTAAGCAAGTTAATTCCTAACACAGCTGAGATTATTCCTGCAAGTGCCCCTTACTTTAGATGTCTTGCCAGCAGCAGACTGGAACAATACAGAATCCAATCAGCAGAGACCTGTCTGTGTTTGAGTGAACAGAGTGTGGGAGGGGAAATGAAATGCTGCCCCAGGGCCTCTTGGTAACTTTAAAGTTACTGTCAATGAAACTGAACGGGTTTCATTTAAATCATGATAATAAGGAAATCAGTTTTTTAAAATAAGAAGACAAAGCCCTTTAAGGGACATTGACTAAGAGTCAACTGAAAAAATATATGAAAAAACCCAATCCTCCTCTTTCAACAAATATGTATTGGAATGGTCCCTGCCGGCAGCGTGCTCAGAGCTTTGTAGGTGAGACAGAAAAGTGAGCTGACAGTTTTAAGTATCCATAGAAGCAGCAGAAGATGCTAGAAACACAGGATCAACCTCCACTTGGCCTTGGCAGGTCGTTTCTTCTCCCAGCTCCAACCCAATTTAAACATCAGTAAAGAGCCCTGAGAGCTTTTCAGTGGGAATTTCATAGCAGTGAGAAGACAGTCATGCTTATACCAACCAAGCCTGCCTTCACAATTATTAGGGGACAGCATTTTTATTACCTGCTAGGAAGAGCTGGTTTTGATAAAACACTGCCACACACTGTTACACAATCTATAAATAAAGAAACAGGTTGGACAATCCCTATCAACAGTCGAGTATTTGTCGCTTCCCACATACCTCATTAGTCTGATGATGATTTAAATTTGAAAATTTCACAATTTTCAGAATTGGAATTCTTCTGCGGAGTCAACTATCATTCTTCCTGGAGATAGTCTCTGTGAGTTTTAGGTAAACTCAACACTCCTTTCTCTTGTCACATCCCAGACCCTTTGCCCTCCTACTGAGAATGTATTGTATTCAGGCATCATCACACACGAGTCCAGTAAATAAGTAGCTACTGGGCAGAAGCTATGATTAAGCTGCATCTCAGGTGAGTGAAAACAAGTGCCTCACTGTGGTTCAGTCCAAGAAGGTGTGTTCCTTCCTTATCACAGTGATGATTCCCTGTGTTTGCATCTACCTTCATGTTACATTAGTCTAAGCTAAGGCATAAAAATATGTCACAAGACTTTCTTATGATAGGAGAGGTAGGGGAGTTTTACGTCCACTGTCATTTCTTAAAAATCCCTGATCATCATTTTAAAACCACTGTCTTGACCAATCAAGGTTGAGAAGTGACTTGAAGATAGAATATGTTTTACCAGAGGATCCTCGTAGGATCAATTCCTGGAAACGGGACTGTCGTGGCCAAGGCCAGGTCTGTGCGAGTAGAGTGTTGCTGAAACTCCGTACTGAAAACTAGGCTGGCGCCTGGACTCACCAAGATTGGGGCCTCACACACCCTTGCTCTGGCCTGCTGCCTGCTTAGTGGCTCCACTGCTGGCGGGGAAGAGCTGGGCTACAGGGACAGAGTAGGGCCTTGGGGACTGCGGGGCAGCAGCCATGGTACAAATAATAAGAGTTATCACAGTAACCAAAAAAAAAGGAAGTAGAAGGGGGTGCACAGTAGGTGCTGGAGACCAAGACAACTGGGAGACCCTTTAGCTTCTCCAGTTTCGTAAACTTAGACTATCTCAAATCAGATTTTTATAAGTCAAGAAGAACAGCCTTCTATTTACAATTCTGACATAGTATATGTTTGTCTGGACACTTTAAAGTTTATTTATTTATATATCTAATTTTATTACTTATCAAATTTTAATATTTCACTTCTGAATAGGTACTGTAAACATGAGTACAAAATTTAAAAGTTACAAATGGAAAAACAAATTTCTCTTCCACCCCTGTTTCACAGTGGCCCAGGTTCTCAGCACAGAGGCACCTACTGTTTCCGCCAACTCGTGTGTCCTTCCAGGGAGAGTCTGTGCACATATGAGTGTATAGATTTTTTAACCACAAATGATAGATAACATGCTATTCTACACCTTGCTTTTTTGTTTTTCTTTCTTTTTTTACTTATTGTATCTCAGTGGCCTTTCCCTATCAGTGCACATAGATGTTCCTCATTCTTTTCAATGACTGCATAGAATTCCATTGTAATGGATGAACTATAACTTAACCAGTTCCTTATCGATGGGCATGGAGGTGGATTTCAGTCTTTCACAAATACAAACAACATTGCAGCAAATGTCTTTATATGTTTATTATGTTTGTGAATATATCCATAGGATAATTTCCCTTAAATGAAACTACTGTGTCAAAAAGTATACGATTTAAAAAATTTTATAGTTCTTGCCAAATTGCCCTCAGTAGAGATTTTGTGATCCACACCCACAATATATAGCAGTGTTTATACATCCTCACTAATCAAGTGTTAAACTTTAAAAAAAAATGTATTTCAAAGTATCTGGCAGAATACCTGAAACATGAAATAACAATAATCATTTCAATAATAACTACTGTTAGAGTTTTTGATCTTTGCAAAGAGGTTAAAAAAAAAATCCTAGCCTGGGCAACACAGTGAGACCCTATCTCTACAAAAAATAAAGTTAGCTGGGCACAGTGGTGTGCACCTGTAGTCTCAGCTACTTGGGAAGCTGAGGCGGGAGGACTGTTGGAGCCCAGGAGTCTGAGGCTGCAGTGAGCTATGATTGCACCACTGTATTCCAGCCTGTGAGACAGAGCCAAACACTGTGTCTCCAAAAAAAAAAAAAAAAAAAACCCATTACAGGTTTTTAAATTTAAATTAAAAAAATTTTTGAGGCAGGGTCTTGCTCTGTCATCCAGGCTGGAGTGCAGTGGCATGATCATAGCTCACTGCAGCTTCAAACTCCGAAGCTCAAGTGATCCTCCTGCCTCAGCCTCTCAAAGTTCTGGGATTACAGGCATGAGCCACCAAGCCTAACCCCATCACTGTTCTAATTTGCATATCTCTTCTTATGAGTAAGGTTGAGTATATTTTCACATATTTAAGCGCTTTTTAAAAATTTTCCTGTCTTATGAATTAGGTGTTTACATATGTGCATTTTGCCAATTTTTCTAATGGGTTGATGGAAACATTTAGGAAAAACATTTCTTATCGTAATTGCATCACAGATTCTTGGCAACATCCTTGAATTGACTTTTTAAATAAATTGTCTTAAACATTTAGAGAAAAGTGGATATTAGGGGTCAGCCTGACATTAATAAAATATTAATGATAAACTTTTTGTTGTTATTGATAGACTTACTGGCAGACAGATAAAAGGAATGCCAAAAGCACAGTATTTGACTTTGGCAAAGCCTTCAATGAAATCTGACCGGCTTCCAGTTCAAGATGGAGAATGGGAACACAAATGTTTGTCTCTCCTTCCTATCTAAAGCCTTTGAAATAAGTATTTATAAAAGAAGTAATAATCCTGCTACAATACTGGAGGTAAACCATCAACAGAAGAGTGATTTCCCCAAATTTCTGAAAAATGGAAAGTAGACAGTATTTACTCACGCAGCAAAGGAAGCTGTAGTACAGAATCTGGGCCTCAATGAGGGATAAGAGAATAGAGATCTGTTTGTCAAAAGTCCAATGAGATACTATAAGAGGAGTAAGTGAGCAGTTGCTGAAAACATTAGATTTAATTAAAGGTGTACCTGTGAGAAATCTTTGACACCCCCTGCCTTGAATGGCAGACAGTCAAGAGCTTGGCGCAAGAGGGAAAAACATCAGAACGGTCATCACTAAAAAAACTGAACAACTTAGATGTAGAAAACCAGGGTACCTAGTATGGGGGACAGAGCCCCAGAGTGAATCCTCACCCTTCCATTTTGAGTAAGGTAGTCCTGAAAGTGCCAACTCCCTATCCAAAAATGTACAAAGATCCGGGACAGCTACTCTAGTCCCTCATTCTTAAATATGAAATGACAACCAAGGATTGCTGGATCTTTGAAGAAAACCTGAAGTCTGAAAGAAAAGACCAAGATAAACTAATAAAAAAGTAAAATCCTGGGGAACCTGACTTTGATGAACAGAAGAAAACTCAAGAGAAACAAGCAGACAAGAAAAACAAAATCCAAAACCTTCTAACTAATAACTTCCTTAGATATATTAGAGAGAAGATGGCACCCATAAGATAGAATCACAACATGAGTAATCCTTGTCATAGACTTCTAGGCACTTCAGGAGCTGCCCCATATACGTCCCCTGGTCCTGTGATCTCCTCCACTCACCAGACTCCTGCCACACTCCCAGCTCCAACGAGCAACCTCAGCACGGGCTGTTCCCTGAGCCCCAGAGAGCCTCGTGGCCCTCTCTCACTCCCTTCAAGTCTTCCCTCTCACATCACCTTCTCAATGAGACCTATATATTTAACCAAAGAAGATAAAGCATTAAGGAAGCAAAGGAAGATAGCATCAAGATACAGAAGTTCAAAAACAGAAAAGGTAAGAGGGAAAAACAAGACATATCAGTCAGGTACTTCTGTACCAAATGAATAGGCATTCTAAACAGGAATAAAAGGGGGGAAGGGAAGACATTATTAAAGAAAAAAATGGGAGATAAAAGGGCAGAGGTTACTAGTTTCTTATTCTAAAAAGTGCGGAGTCAAAGTGATTTAACAAGAGATTTAGGTGGATGTATTATTTAAAGAGACAAGTGCATGAACACAGGAACTAGAAAGGGTGTTATGCCTATTTAAAATTGGGAGTAGGAAGAGAGGGAGGCAGGGAGTTAGTAGAAGTAGGCTGATTCCTTTCCATCAAAACAGGAAGTTGAAAGATAAGGTTTAAAACTGATAAAGCAAGAAAAGAGCAGGATACACGTTTTTTACAGATAATGAAGTAACCACTACAACTAAAATCGGGTACTGTTAAAAGTGGTGGCTACTTCTGCCAAGCACGGTGGCTCACGTCTGTAATCCTAGCACTCCGGGAGGCCGAGGTGGGTGGATCGCTTGAGCTCAGGAGCTGTAAACCAGCCTGAGCAAGAGCGAGGCCTTGTCTCTACCAAAAACAGGAACACAAAATCAGCTGGGCGTGGTGGCACACGCCTGTAGTCCCAGCTACTCGGGAGGCTGAGGCAGGAGGATCACTTGAGCCCAGGAGTTGGAGGCTGCAGTGAGCTGTGATGACCCCACTGCACTCTATCTGGGGCGATACAGCGACACTCTGTCTCAAAATAAATAAATTAAATTAATTAATTAAATTAAATTAAAAAAGTGGTAGCTACTTAGGAGGCAGCTGGGGGATGGGAGAGGTGGAATTGAGTTCATTACAACGTTTTAATGCATTATATTATTTTCGTAAATGCTTAAAAGTTTAAAAAAATCTTTATTAATATCCTTGTGGAAAAGAGGTAAAATATAGAGTGGCTAATAAAAATGAGTGGATTTACTATCTTCAAATGTTTGAACTCTTACTATATATAAAACCTAACACCAGATTCTATGTTCTTAAGGGACTTAGCCTTTATCATGAATTTTAGTTTAGCACATAAATAAAGAACAAAACAGGTCGTAAGGGTTATCTGCCATAAAGACAGAGTCACAGGAATTCAGAAATCTCTTCTAATCATAAAGAGGTGACTCAGGGAAGTTGTGTGGAAGAAAAATAAGTATTACATGGTGTGGGGCAATATGTCTAATCTAATTCAGCAGAAACAAAGCATGACTGTCAGAAATATATTTCAGTATAAGAAACCAGACATGTAAATTATATTTCTATTTGTTGTGTAAAACAGTAAAAATAAAACAGTTTCTCAGATTGGAAAAATCAAAACCTTCCATTACTGCGTCACAGCCATTGGTGCCGCCTCTCTGCCCAAAGAAACATCGTAATTGTGCAGTTGATCGTGGAAGGACTGAGACTCAAACTGGGTACATATAATCTGCATATGTAGCGATACCATAGGGGTATGAGAAATACAAGGAAAGGCAGAAGCAAAATTATGCAGATGAGGAAGACTCATAATCTTATAAGAAAATCAAGCAGTTTGTTGTTTTTTTTTGGGAGCAGGAAGCAGCAGAAATTAGGTTGTTGTGAAGTTTGAGTCCTAATGAAAGAAGGCACTGCTTTTAGACTTCATTGGATTGGCAGGAGGGATTAACTGAAGATTTTTAAACAGAAGGAATGAATTGACGAGATACCAAGTGCCTGCCTTTTTCCACATACACACACGGGGGCCTGACGAGACACGTGCTTCTGGAGGAGTCTACTCATGTTAGGGGACGGGAATGGGGGAGTGGAAGCCAGAACTGGAGAGAAAATAGAAAGGCAGATAGGGGGTGAATTTGAAGGCAAGAGGCAGAGACTGCATTGGATAAATCAGAGATAATACTGGAATGAGAGGGAGAGCAGGCAATGGAGAGGACACCCAAGATAACTCCAAGGTTGTCAGGGGGATGGAGAGGGTGGCATTGCCTCTAAGAGTTACAAGGGAACTCGAGTTTGCTGGGAAGGATTTTGCGAACCTAGTTTTAGATATAATAGACAAATATTAGTCATAGGCATAAAACTACCTAAAAAAAAAACAAAAGAGCTCCAAAGAAATCAACAATAAAAAGAGCATCTGACTTTACAGAGGAAGAGTTCTGCCAGTATAGAAACTAATTCCATTGAGTCCCAAGCACCTCGCCATAGCAAAGAGTAATACCTACACGTCAGCGGCAATACCACTGCTGGAGCAATGGTTTGGCAGAGGCCACCATCTGGCCCTAATACACCTTTAACCTGCTCTCACAGAGTGCCCCTCTTTCTCATGAACATGGACAAGTCAATCATGCGATTCTTCCCCACCTTTATATCTACTCCTAATTCTGTCTTCCTAAAATATTACTTTTCTTTCAAAGCCTAAGGCAACTCACATAACTCCAAAAAGCACCTGCCATTTAATTCTGATTCTGAAGGGACAGAAACCCAACTCAAATTAGCTTATCTTAAAAAACAAAACAAAACAAACAAAAACAAACAGCCCCCAAGGGCTTTTGTCACTGCCTTAAGATGCAGTCAACAGGAGAGAATGGCTGCAGCTGCAGAAGTTTCCCTTCCACCCCTGGAACACACACCAATGATCGCCAGGGTCCCCTCTTCAAGTCTTCTGGGACATCAATGCGCGATTCATCCTCCTGAGACACCGCGTCCATTATGTCATGCCGCAGCTCCAGAGCCAACAATGGCTTTCTATTGAGCACCAGATTGAGGCATTTGGACGTGAGCCAAGACCCTCTAGCGTGTCACAATCTCCCTCTACTTTTCAAAAAGAATCCTCCATTCCAGCCTCGTTAGCCTTCTCACTATGGCCTCGCTTGTATCATGTTCTGTCCGTCCTCTGTGCTCTAGCTCTCTGTTCTTCTAGCCTGGAATATCCTCTCTGCCCCCTCCTAACTATCCACAGCTACCCACTGTTCCAGACTCGGGACAAGTCCAACCAACCCCCCCTTTGATATTGGCCTCCATCTCCTTATTTTCAATGTCTGGATATGAGAAATTATGCAATTAATACTTGTTGACTGTAAAACTGGGTATATTTGCAACACAGGACAAAAATCAGCATTTTAAAAAGGGCTTGGGCTTAAATTTTGTCTCAAAACCTACCGAGTAAACTCCTTCCCAAGTGTGGTTGACAAGTCCTATTGGAACAGGGCCATGTTGGGGTTGGGAGAAAAAGGCCAGTGTTTTCCCTTTCCCCATTGCTGAATCAGCATTGTATGCAGACTTACTTTTCAAACTGATTATTAGTTAGATAAGCAATAATCTGGAACCATATGGAAACTTGAAAAGACTGTCTTCATTATTGGAAGAAACAACAGTAGCACACAAAACCATAATCAAACCAAATAACTTCTCAGCAGTGGCATTTTGAGGCCACGCACAGTTGGAAAACAACAAAGGAAAATAAGAAAATGCATCAAGGAGGCAGCAATTGACTTTTCCAATTTCCAGTCAAGGTAGCTTGATGCTGCTGATACGAGTTCTCTTTTGTTATTTACACCCTCAGTGCGTAAATATTATTTTGCATTGCTCAGTACTAAGAAAATTTCTAAAATATATATTGAATATATCTCCTCCAAACTAGAATATAACTTTCTCAGGAGGAGGGCCTTTAAATATTTTTCAAATTTCTATCTTCATTCCTTTTTGAAGTTCTTCTTCCACCAGCAATTGCTGAATGTCAGAATGAGCCACTTTTCATACACCTATGATATAATAGAGGACATCTATCTGATTAAGGTTATTGGCCTGAAGAATGTGTTTAGAGAATAACTGATTTTTAAACAGAATGAAAACCTTACTCAAGCAGATAGGAAAGCAAAAGAATAGGGCATAAAGTCCAGAAAAAAATGTTTAGAGAAAGTACAATATTAACAAATCTTCAGCTACTAGGGTAAATATTCAAAAGAGCATAAATATCAAATAAGATTGAAAAGGAGTTCTAGTGCTTTAGGAATGAGTATAAATTAAAACCTGGATTATGAAGAGCAACGTGATCACTGAGAATATTGTTTTGGAGGTAATACAGGAAAAGAATATGCCATGTGATAAATCAAAATAGCCAGATGGAATTAAAGACAATTCTAAATGAAAAAATGAAGCAAAGCTGTTTACATACACCCGACTTGTAACTGGTCAAATTCACAAGTGTGCCTACTGTCCAGAGCAGGAATCCTAGAATTTAAGGATAATTAAGTTATTTCACCTGGCCACACCTAAAAATTTCAAATGGGAACCTGGCCTACATCAAAAGAGATCCTACACACATGATAAATAGCCACACACAGAGTTTTTGCACCTGCCACATCCTGCACACGGTAGGGAAGAGAGGAAGAACAAACATTTAGGAGTGGTCCCTGTTCTCAATATATTTACAGTTGAAATGAACAGATTAAGCACACACATAAAAAACAAAACCCACTGCCATAGCAATACCATTAAAACCCAGAATAAAGAATGTTAACACTTCTCTTTTGGATTTTTCATAATTAAGTGGGGCTCATCATAGAGGAGATTAATTTGGAACTCTGTTTTAAAGGAACAGAAGACCAAGAATAGTATAAAATTGGGCGAATTTCAAGCAAAAGTCATAAAAAGTTATAGTATGCAAAGAAGGAGAAAGGAAAGCACAAGTAACTTCTGTGTCGGGAAGGCCAAAGAGCAGAAGTGTTTATACTGTAATAACTGACAGGTGAGTGGAGCTGTAAGGAAGAGAGTGACCGAGGTGTGCTACTTACCGATGGAGGGATCAGGGTTCAGCTGAGCAGAGCTGTTCTGAATTTAGGAAAGAGAAACAGGTCCCGCGATGGGTTCCTGAGATGTGACAGTTTATGAAAATGATACTCATAAGAAAATTATTGTCTATCTTCCAACAGAGGTGTATTGCAAGAGAGTAATGTCAGGGAGACCTGGTGCTATTTCCTGAATGTTTGTGTGTCCTCCAAATTCATATGTTGAAATCCTAACCCCTAGGGTGAGAGTATTAGGAGGCGGGGCTTTTGGGAGGCAATCAGGTCATGAGGGTCCTTCCACCATGTGAGGACACAGCAAAAAGACAGCTGTCTGTGAACCAAAAAGGGGGCCCTCACCACATACTGAATTTATTGCTGCCTTGATCCTGAACTTCCAGCCTCCGAAACTGTGAGAAGTAAATTTCTGTTGCTTGTAAGCTATCCAGTGTATGGGTATTTTGTTATAACAGCCTCAGTGGACTGAGACATCGCGTTTAGAGGTACTCTTCCAGGGAAGAGAAGGAAAGAGGACCACGTGGTAGGCGGGAAAGGGAATGGGGAGGAGGCAGAGACGCCCTAGAGTGAGGCATGACCCATAAACTTATGGGCAGAACATTTCTTTATGTTAATACAAGTTCCCCTGGAATTAAATTTCGATTCTCTTGTCTGAACTTAGTAAAATTATACCTATGATAAGAAATTTTATTCAGAGAGATAGAAGGAATATGTATCATGCCAGAAATACATGTATTTGGCCAGAAGGAAACTTTTTACCTATTAATATTGCAGTAACATTTTAGGTTAAAACAGATAAATGAAACTAGGGCCATTAAAAGCACACTTGGAACAGAGAGATGTTTGCTTTTGTCTTGAAGCCCCCTCCGCTCCCCATGGATGCCTGGCCCTCAGCTAAGCATCGGAGAGAAGAGCCGCCTCTTGCCTCCCTGGCATCTGTGATGAATACAGCCCTTTCTTCCCTCTTACACCCTTCATTTCCTGTAACTCTGTCTTCTGTTCCATGTAGGAGGGGGAAAAGAAAGAGATCAAAAGCCAGAGAGAACTAAAGGACCAAGGTACGTGGGCATTGCAGCAGAGTTAAAAGTTACTATGAGAGTCCAAAATAGCACCAGAGAACGCTGCAGAAACCTGTCTCTCCTTTGTTTCTTCCTCACGCAAACTCGGCATTACTACTTCCTCAGTCTCCTGTATTCTGATCTCACAGTTCAGAGCTGCATGTCCATGAGGACAGCATAGGGTGTTCACAGGATGTACCATATAGGAATTTCCCAGAAGCCAGGTTTGGGTTTCATGCTCACGTGACATCACACCAAGTGATCAACACTGGCACAGAGCATTACGGATGTCATCAGCACACATGCAAATTCTCTTTGCTTAAATGCCATGTATTGTTAAAACTCAGGATTCCTTTTCTAATAAAAAATTAGTGGGACTCAACTTTGAGAGAAGAAAAAGATGGATACTTTTAAAAAATGGGATACTATACATTAGAGAAAACAGTATTTTGTAAAGAGCTTTGGTTTAACCAAAACACTCCCAAACTAGACACACTTACTTAAGGAAAGAGCAGTTTATGCTAGGCCATGGCAAAAAATAAAAGAGTATAATTTTAGTTATTTCAAATTGTGAGGTTTCAAAGTGTTAATGTAATCTACCTAAGAAAATAAATGTCTCTTGTCTGTATTTGGCTTTCCCCAGAATCTATCCCTGTGTTTTGTACAGACTAATGTCAATAATATGGAATTATTCCCTATTGTTGTTATATAATAGAAAAATATAATTTAATACTATTAAATATTAATTATTATATGTATCAAAATATGAAATAATTGTGGAACTAATGCAAACTTCTCGCTGCCGTTGAAATATGTTTGCCCCACTATTTTAAATATAACTAACTTGTACAGGATAGAAGAATTAGATTTAATGTAATTTATATATGACACTTAGTACCTCTTTCAAGGAAATAAGCAGTAAGTCTAAGCAGATTTTAAGCTTATATTTGACATCCTTATTTACTGTCCTTAATTTCTCCCACCACAAACAGACATTTTCTCTATCTGCACTGAAAATATGTTGCTTTGGAAAACACATCTGTGCCTCTTCCCTCTTCCTTGCCACTCCTTCCTACTGGATTTTCCAGATGACTTTATACTTGCATTGTGCTTTGCTATTCTCAAGGAGCACTCACACCCATGACACCATGATACCACACTAATCCGCATGCCAACCTTTTGAGGCAGGCTTGTCAGAAAGGTGTTACCCGTGCCTCACAAGCAAGGAAACAAAGATGAGTGTGTTGAGGGCCCACACAACCCAATCTCGGTGACTGGAGCCTCCATTACTCTCAGACATTGACTAGCTTTCTCTTGCCAAGCCCAATCACACACCAAGACCTGTGGATTTTACCTCCTTAATAGTTTCCACTTAAGTTCCCTCTTTTTCTTTCCCTAGCTTGGTTGGCTTAGCTAGGGTCCTCAATGCTCCTGCCTGGACCACATTATACGTCATTTCAGTCATATGTAATACCACTTCCTTTTACCTATATGGAAGATCACTTTGCCCGGTGATCTTTGAAAAGCCCAAATATGGTCACATCATTCCTTCGCTCCCTTTAAAACCCCTTTGGTTCTCCACTGCCTACAAGGTAAAGCTGAAGACGAATACAGTAAATAAGTCCTCTGCAATATAAAGCACTGTTTATCTTTCAAGATTTAGCTCTGGCTGGGGTCACCTCCTACATGAAGACTTCCCCAGCTCCCTTTGCGTCCCAAGGACTGAGCTTTCCCTTTTTTGTGCTCCTTCCCAATACCCTATAAGGTATGATTATCACGGCAACTATATCACTTTAATATGGGGTTTGCTTAAAAATTATGAATGGGCTATTATTTATCTTTCCCCAGCTTAGACCATGAGCCCCTGAAGGGCAGGGTCCTAGTCTTATCATATCTCTGTATCCTTACAAAGGTGCTCCATTCATTTACCTTAAGTACTTAATGTTCCTTACACCAGTTCTGAAGCCCAGGTTTTCTGATTTCTAGCCTAGAGCCCTTTTTGGCTACACCAGACAGTATAAATAGCAACAGGAAAGGATGTATTTCACTTGGAATTCCCAGGCTTGGGAAGACTGGCATGGGAAAGGCCAGAGAAGCTTTCTGTTGGGGGTTGGATCCTGTCCTGGTAACCTTAGACTAAATCAGTGAGGGCAGTTTTGGTGAGGCAACAGCTTGCCCTTCCAATTCCTCCAGACAAAGATCAGACAAATCCATCCCGTGATGGTGATGGGTAAAGAAGGAACATTTCCACTGAGGAAGCTTTACCATTTCTTCCCTTGAAACTGGGTGAAAGGTGGTGGAGTCTGCCCAGTTACTAAGGCCAAATGATCTCATCAGCAAGGCTGGGAGGGGCCCAGATGCCTTAGTTTGCTTTACTTTGTTAGCGTGTAAAGGGCAACACTTAGACATTGCAGATCCCAAGAAACCAGAAGAAGACAGGGTTGCTTTTCTTCATTTTATGCCTTTTTGGAAATGGAGAAGGCTCTAGGAGAAGACTATTGCATGACCTGGGGCTTCCTCAGGGTAGCAATGCCCAGTTTCTGGGAGTGGCATCTTCATCAGGGATGTTTATCATATTTCAGTGTCTTAGTAAGGCCCTGGCTACCCTTGCCCCCACCAGGTCCTCCCTCCCACAGCCTGTGTCACAGGGCTGCTCTCTGTCATATCTTATTCAAATTTAGAAAACACAGACACAGGTTTTGTGTTTTCTTTTTTTTCCATTTTTAAAAACTTTGGGGGAAAGCTTTGGGGAGTATTTCTATATGACCACTGAAACTGGGTGTTGTTGGTAACAGGAACAGTGGTGATGTTTGAAAATCAGTCACGGTTCCTGCTGGATTCCATCAGAAACACTCAGACTGGTCTACTTTTTGGGGTCAGTACTAAATTTACAGAATAGCTGAGTAGTTAAGAGTACCCATTTATTTTCATAAATGGTTAAAAAAGTTTTAAGCCACTTACTATGAATGTTTTCTAACATATACAAAAGTAGACAGGACATTAGAAATATTATAAACAAGCTGGTATTGTTCCGTCTATATCCTTGCCCACTACTCCCACCTCCTATTTGTTTTGAGGCAAATCCCAGACCACATAATCTTTTCATCTGTAACTACTGCAGTATGTAGTGCTAGAAGATAAGGATTCTTTAAAGAAAAAAAAAAAAACAGCACAACACAAAGCCAATATCAACCTAAAAAGATTAAAATTTGTAACTGATTTTTAAAAAATGAGTGAAATCTAGGTGTTCCTCAGGGAAGGTATTAGCACTACATAGTAGTATTTAAGATTGGCGTGGACTAAAGCATCTTTAGGCACATTGCTGGATATTTGGGTACCCAGTAGGGCATGGGGAGAGTTCACATTCCCTGCACTAGTTCACAGAGCTCTCGCCAGCACGGCAACAGGAGGTACCCACTTTGACATTGCCAGGTGCCAGAGCTCCTTTTTTCTTGGGGCCCTACCTGTGCTGGCTATTCTGGAGAGAGGAAGAAATAGAAATGATATTCCCTAATCTCAACACCTGGGTCAGAGTAAGCTTTCTTGAAGATGAAGAGAGAGTCCCAATTACATGGGTCAGCATAAAGCAAGTTATAATTATGAACAGAATGTATCCAAGTGGATAAGCTGCCTGACTCTGGGTGTGATGATGAAGCCACGCCTGTACCCTGTCTTTGCCCACGCTTCAGCTGCTCCCCTTCAAAAAATCCTCTCCCCCATACCCAAGGGACAGTGGTGAGAGAAACCTGAGTAGCAGCAGACACAGGTGGTGATGTGGCAGCCACGCTGCCCACTTCCTCTGGCTCATCAATACTATGTGTCAGCAAGATCTAGGGCTGTGCTGGCCCATGAGACTGTCTGGGCTTTCACATGGACATGCCCATTGAGAATGTGCAGGGTTAGGTCAGACCTCCTGAACACAGAACAGTAACAATTCTGTACTGATCTAAAAAATGAGCAGTATGTGGGGTTGAAACAAAATGTAAAATCCAAGGTGCAAAGATTAGCTCTCAAAAAAGTATTATATTCTCAGAATTTGTCAATCATAAACATTTGACAAATTCCTCAAAAGGTAACCGTCCCCTTATCCATGCAAGAGGTTCTTGCCAATTCTTAGAACAAAAAACTACAGAATTCTGTTCATGAAAAACAGCTCTTACATAACAATAATTCCCAACCTCTCCTTGAATGGCTTCAGACAGCAAACAGGCCGGTTGCCTTAGAAAGGGCACAAAAGAAACAACTTTTCTAAGCTGGGGGGCCAGCTTGTTTTTAAGGCAGACATCTGCACAGCATGGTTTGCTCAGTAGTGGCAGATAATGGCAAAGGCTCTTCTCTGCAGTGTCCATAAATTCCCTTACCACCACCCTTGCATGCCGTGCTCCGCGGGGCCCCTCCCCCAAGGTGCTCCACCTAGATTTCTTCCAAATAATCTTTGTAAAAGGAAGGTCCGGACTGGTGGAGGCGGTGGTGGAGGTGGTAGTGGTGATGGAGCGTTGGAAGGCTTCTGTATCTTTTACGGCGCAGTTTTCTGTTATGAATATAACCACATGAATGCAGGCAGTCACTGATGGAGTCTTTCCATCACAGCCAAGAGAAAGCCGGTTCTACAGAGTGGAAACAGCAAAGGTATTGTGCAGGAAAGTTATCAACTATGTCAACATCTCCACTGGCAGAGCTGTAGGCGACTGGGCATAGGGTGTCTTTGAGGACAGAGGGGAAGGGAGGTATGAAAGAGGACGCTGGGGGATTCTGAAGCCTCAAGATTTTGCCTGCAGGGCCCTGTTTTCTTTTAATTAATTAATAGGACCCTGGCTCAGCACAGAAATACACAGACTGAAACAACACTTACCAAAACCAGGACAGAGAATATAAATAAGGTTGAAGAACTTTTCTCTCCTTCATTAAGGGTCATTTCGGGTGTGCTTGAGCCATACAGTTTCTGAAAGATCAGTCTTTGAACATAAATTAGTGATTCTCAGAAGTGTGGCCTAAGAACCTTCTATGTCAGAACCACCGGGGGATGGAGTGAAGGGGCTTATAAAAATGCACTCAGCCCTACTTCAGACGTTTTTAAGATTTAAGTCTTACACCCTCTAAAATCTTGGAATTCCTGAGCCAAATGTCAACCAAGCCAAGATTATTGGGCCAAGTGGGAAGCAAATCAATTACTTTTGTTTCTTTCATCCAGCAATCTTGTAATGGGGGCTGGAAGAGAATGGTAAATTTATCAGCACAAACCAGTACTACTGGAAGAATAATCCCTATGAATGATGAATCTGTAATGCTACTAATACTTTCAGGAAAGAAGTTTCTAATTAGTCAGTACTGATTTTGGATAATTCAGAATTTTGGATAACTAGATACATTATCCAAAATCAAAATATGGACCATGTTTAGGTTTCCTTTGGGAGATAAAATTAGTCATGGTTTTTGTTTTATTTTTTACTATGATCTGTGGTTGTCAAGGTTTCTACAATGAGCTTCTTAGAATCATAGATATTAATTTTTTTAAAAGTTCTTTAAAAAAGAGGAGAAGGAACAGGGACCATATTTGATTTTGAGATACCAGTTATGCATGATATCTTAAACTAGAGCAGATTTCAAGTAAATTTTTAGGGAGGGATTTTGAGCAGGAGGCTCACAGAAAAAAATCTAGAAGTTTCATAATACATAAATGTAAATATACCTTGGGAAATGCATTTTAAGTGGGGTTTCGAATGAATTTGTTTCAAAATTATGACTGATGTAAATATTCAGATGAAGAAGGTAGGGGTGATGAGATTAGGAGTTAGTGGGTTAACGTGCTAAATTCAAATCCTATCTGTTTTTGCTTTTGTTTTGTCTGGTATTCAGTGGGATAGTTAACCTTCTTGTTGAAGTATCTTCATAGGCATATCAGAAATGATTCATTCTCTCTTAGGATGTTTGAGACTTTAGTAAATTTAGTAATTATTGAGTTTAGTAATTCTAAATTGAGAATTTAGAAATTTTAGTAAAATTCAAAAAGGTTTTACATAAAAAGACACATACACAGATACACTAAAACAAGGTTTAAAAACCTGTTTTAGCCAGGAAAAAAAGCGTTTTAATTTGATTTGAAAATTTTCAAAGCTAGGAAACAGAGATTTGAGCAGATACAATCCTGTGACCATCTAAGGTTGTCACAGTTATCAGGATTCTCTCTGTTGTTTAGCATTGAAGTGCCTGGAATTCCAAAGTATATTTTATTAAGACCCTCTAACAAGTTGGTTCATATACTCCTAAGAAAACCTCATTGGGGGAGCTCTTCTCATTACAATTAAAACCATATTGTCTGTTTTACCTCAAAGATTTTATATAAGGGCTATCAACAGCAATGGCAATCATGAAATGTCGCTGTGTGCCGGCATTATTATTTATAGTTTTTCCTTGTGTGGCACGATCAAATGGCATAAACAAAGAGGGGGAATATGGGAAGAGGAACGGCTGGGAGACAGATGCCCACTGATTGTCCTTTGAGCACCTGTGTACAAATTTCAGGCTATAAAAGACTAGGAAGATAATCAGTGCAGCAGAGTTAGAGCAACGCAGGAGAGGAGAGGGGCCCGGAGTCGATCCTGAACACAGTCCCAAACGGCCTGCTTTGCTCCTTTGAACCCATGGGGGCTGAGCCTCCAGTTTTAAGCAATCCACAGCCCACAGCCCACAGCCCACACGCCATCTGCGTACCTAATTTCATAGTATGATCTGAGACCTAATTTCAGAGTCAATGAATACAACTTTAGAAAATTGTCTTCATGCTGTTCCATTTCAAAGAAGCACAGCTTATTTTAATGTCTAAAAGGCATCAATCTCCTCTGTAAAGCCAGGGATCTAAGTTTAAGGAAAAAGTATATAAAACTATATGTTTTTATAGAGTATTTTTTCCTCTGCATGACAATATATGCCGTCTAGAAATGCAAACAATACCAACGGTGTAAAAATGCAAAATAAGAAAACCCAATTTAGGGAATACCACTTTTTTTTTTTTTAAAAAACATTTTGGTGAATATCTATCCAGGCCTATTTCAATGAATAGAAATAACAATATAGGATTTTATATAATAGGATCATTTTATACATGTCTTTTTGCAATTTATAAAAAAATCAAAGATTTTACTGAGACTATTCTGCTCTAATGAATAGAAAGATAAATGCCTTTTGTAAATGCTGCAAAACATTTCATTGTATTAATGCGTAGTTCATTAATCTAATCCAGTATTAATGGTCCTTTGTAGTGCCTTATTTTATTGTCACACACAATTTTTTATTTTGGTCAAATCTATCAATCTTTCCCTTTATAAGTTCTGAATTTAATTCTATGCAGAGTAAGACCTTTCCTACTTCAAGAGTATATAGTAGTTCTTGTATTCTTCTAGTATTTTTATGGTTTCTTTTTCTGCCCTTAAATACTTGATCAATCAGGAACTTATTTTAATTATGGAGTGGCGTAGGTTTCCAACTCTAATTTTTCCCAACTGACCAGTTGTCCCATTTCCTCCCCAAAGATTTGAAAATACTTCCAGATATATTTGGATTTCCTTCTGAATCTTCGTTAGGATACCTTCATCATGATAAGCTACAGATCTATCTTTCTATCATTTAGATTTAGCATGGTATTTCTGAATGCTTCATTCTTTCAGAAGAATTTTAGAATCACTCTGTAATGTTTTCTCAAGAGAGTCATTGAGATTTTGTTTGAAGCTGCAGTGAACTTTCAGGAACACTTTATAAGTTTTCCTTCTGAAGAAGGTCAACTTCATTTATTCAAGTTGTCTCCTTTAGTAGGTGTATTGTTTTACTTTAAGACCTATTAAATTTACTTCTGGGTGTATTTTTGATTGCTTATCTGTACCTCTTTCTCCCATTTATTTTATTAACATTATTGTTGGTAAGTAAGGTAAATGATTTTTATAATTTTTTCTGGTAATCAGTCAACTTACCAAATACTCTTATTTCTAATTGCTTTTGTGTTCATTGAGTTTAAAAAATATAATCAGTTTTTACCTCTACTCAACATACAGAAAGTCCATCTTCCTGCAGGATACTCTTGAACCAGCTTTTCTTTAATTTTTCTTATTGCCTTCAGTCTCTGACATACTTCTCCTTTCTTGAGGACTTTGGCATCTGGATTCTTTAATGTCCATGTGGATAGCATCCAACAACCTGGCTTTAACACCAGCGACCTTTATTGCCATTTCACATAAATCCCTCACTGTCACTGCCTGGCTTTCATTATTGCTCAGAGTGTTCTGTGCACGAATCTTCTTTGTCAATATGTCATCTCTCACTTCCCCATTGTCTGCCTGTAATCTCCCATCTTTCTAATTTTCATCTGTTGCCATTCCCACCACCTGTGCTTTGCAGCCTCAGAGATAGGCATCATTCCTTAATATTTCCATGTTCCCCTAGCTTATCAACCCCTTCTAGATGTTGCTTTTTTCCTGAGGTAACTCATACCATATATGTGATTGATCACCATCAATTCCCAATCATGCCAATCGTCTGCCATACCCACTCAGCATAAAAACCCCTACATCCGCTCAAAATTAGCTTTTATAACTTCTAATCCCTGAGCACGTTGAAGGGGGGGAAAAAATCAGTCCTTATTGTGGATCGGAGCCTTTGCTGTCAGCTGGGCCTTCAACAGTCCTTAGACATCCTCCTCTCCTATTCCCTCAGCTCGTGTTCCAAACACTCTCTGTGCTCCTCAAACCCCCAACAAAACACAACTCATCTCTCTCGATGAAAGGGCGGCCCATGTCATGACTTCACTTAAAAAACCTGAGATTTGAAGTTCTCAGACGAGAGCAGCCACATGTCTTCCCCTGACCTATACTTATCTATATCTGCATCTACTACCTCTATTCATTCCTCCAGTTTCAGAAAGCAAGGTCTCTCTCTCATTCATGTTCAGGCTCATTTTCTGACACTTCTGGGCTTGTTCTATCAGTTATCAGATGTGCCACATCATTGTCTCCCTTCCTGCTGCCTTTCTTCTAGGTTACGTACTACAGGCTCTCCATCTAAAAGACAAAACCTTCCATCGACCCCACTCCCTCCACCTACCTTCCTTCCTTTCTGTCCTTGCGTTCTCAGCCAAGCCTCCTGAAGCCATAGTCTCCACGTGCCATGTCTGCTTCCTCATTTCCCACTTACCCAGTCCACTGCAGTTGGGCACCTATGCCCATCACTCCACTAAAACTTCTCTGGCCAAGTTCGCTGGTGATTTCCATATTACTAAATGCCAAGGGCAATTTAGTTCTCTTAAGGCTCCTCTTGGTTGTACTTGCTACTGTTGACTATCTTTTGGGATTCTCCTTTCCTTGTTTTTTTTTTTTTTTTTATAATTGTATTCCTGTTTTGTTTCATTTGGTTTTGTTGTTTTTGTTTTGTTCTCCGCTGGGCTATGTATTCCCCATCACCTTTGTGGCCTCTTCTTTTTTTGACCTTCATTCCAACATAGGATCATTCCCAAGTTCTCTCTTTGGTTTCCTACTCTTCTCTCCATTGGAAAATTCCATCCACTCTCATGCTTTTAATTGTCACCTATAGACCAACAATATCCTAATCCATCTTCCAGCTCTGACCTCCATCCCAATCACAACTTTTATAAAAGGGAACTCATCATTTTAATACCTCAAATCTCCTTTACCTATGTTCCATGGCTTAATACAAGGGCATCACAGTCCACACAGCCTTCCCAAAGAGAGGAACCAAGAGTCGATCTGGCTTCCTTGCTCTGTCAATCCAATCCTTCACCTGGTCCTTCCAATTTTATCTCCTCAACATGTGTCAAATCCATTCTCTCCCTTTCACCTACCAGAACAATCTTACCTGGATTGTTTTACAGCTGGCTAATCCCTGCTTCCTGCTTTGTTCTCCAACAAATCTATCTTTGTCTCTGCCACTAGAGTTATCTCTAAAAAAACTCAAACTTGATTGTATCATACCCCTGGGTAAATCCCTTCAGTGGCTCCCTGTACTTTATGGATAAATCGAAGCTCCTTCTCATTGCATAAAATGTCCTCTGTGACCTTCCTCCAACCTATTGCTCCTGCCACATGTGTTGCCATTCAATATTATACATTTTATGTTCTAGTAATATTAATTGGCTTAGGCTATTTTTTCTGGTAAGAATGATTTCTGTCTTTCTTGGGGGAGGAGGGAATGAACTCCTATTCCTCCCTCAAAGCTTCTCTCAGATATCATTTCCTCTAAGAGGCCTTCATTCAGTCCCCACACTGGGCTAGTTTTGTCCCTACTATTCTCTTAAAATTGCCTGTACATATTCTTATTTATCACGGTAGATTTAAATTCATATTTAATGTTATATTAAGATATTGCTCAAATTATAGTGAAATCTGCCCAAATGATCTTGAGGGCAGGGTCCATGCCTAATATATCCTAATATCCTATAACATAGTATAGTGCCTAAAAATAGTCCTCAAAAAATGTGCACTAAATTCAATTATTGATATAAATATAAGTACCTTAATGAACATAAAGTACATTAAAAATACTAGTATAATTATTTTTTGTTTGTTTGAACACACTGTAGGAAACAATGCTAGTATAATTATTAAGTTGAAGTGGAAAACTAATATCACTTAGGTATTCCCCAATTTCATTTCTAAGGTAAAAGGGTTTTTAACTTAAAATTGTGTTCTGCATTCAAGTACAATCTATGATTATTTTCAGACCTTAAGTATACCAGAGAAGCTTGTAACTCTACTGATAATGAATTTGGTCCCCATTTGTTTTATAGGTTTAAATTAAGGTACCCGATTAGGCATTTCTACTATGACCAGTCCAGAAGGCACGGTGGCATAGTAGGGTTGTCTGAATGCAATGTGAATGCTGATATGTATCTATAAATGTGTAAGAGGATAGTTTAGGTATGTTCCAGTGGCAGTCTCGCCTTAAACAGGTGTCAGTTTACCTAAGGAAATAAATAAATTAAATTAAATAAAGAGGCCAAACCAAGGAAGAAAGCAAGGATTCCATTCACATTAAAAAAGCTTTCCCCAGTTTGTTCGGTCCGATAGAATTCTTTACACAAAGGCTACAGAAGCATGCAGAGAAGTAGGGCAGTTTCTTCAAAGACTCTTCAGGTTGGAAGGGATCTAACAAATCAGGTCATTCAGCCCTCTCTCTTTACAGAGGAGGAAACTGAAGACCAAAGAGGAGAATGACTTCCCTAAGTTTCAAAGCATGGTAGTAGGGCCAAAGCCGGAAGTGAAGCAGAGAGAATAAAGCCAGAGGGGAAGTGTAAATGGGGGCTCCGAGTCCTTCCCCCGTCAGCTCTCTCCGTGAGTCCTCCCAGCCCCAACCAGTCAAACCATAGGAGACCCTGAGTGCTCATCAAAAACATGAATTTGAACTTTCAAGTATCCTATCCTTGTTCTTCCCTCTGCCTGGAATAATTTCTCCCTTTAGTGGAGGGTACATTCTTTCTTATCCATCAGTCTCACTTCAGACATCACCTCTTATCCCTGCTCACCCCCAAAAAACCACATTGCCTACATCTGTATTCTCATAGCATTCGATAACTACTGTGGAATTCTTATCACGTGTATTAGTTACGTGTGTATGTGTCCCGCTTCCCTCTCCCCAGACTGGGAGCTCCCAAAGGGCATCACACACACCTCACTTAGCCTTGTATTCCCAGCACAGAGTAAGAGTTAGGTAAATGCTTGCTGAATTACATTGGATTAGAGAAGAGTGGAGACATATCACATAGAAATTACTAAACAATACGATGTTAAAATCAGACCTCAGATAAAATGGATGTGCAACACTGCTGTGCTAATGAATCCATTCTGACCAAAAGTCAACAGGAAAATGTACTTGTCTTTAAGTATGGTCAGGGACTTACTAGGTAGTAGACCAATCAGCTAACAGATGTCAACAATCAGGTGACACTTAGACAAAAATGGAAAGCTTAATGCTGATAATTGATAATTATCATGTGGGAAAGTCAAGAGTAGTGGCTTATATACAGTGAAAAAAGCCCATTTGGTGTAAAACTATAATATGGGGAGAGGACCTGAAAAAATGTAATTTCCATACAATTTCCCATAGTGTGCAATGTAGTAGAAGATAACACAAGATCGTGATCGATGAACCTTCAGTCTAAACTCATGGAAATTTTTTCAACAATTATGTTCTCCATAATACACAGGATATACTCTTCAAGAAAAAGACTTAGCATATATTACATCTGCATTCTCAAAGTATTTTTTAATGCTTATGATATGCCAACACCTACCTGAGTATATTATAAACACTGAAAAATGATTTTAGGACAGAATAGTAACTATAAAATTTTACTGTTTTCATAATAAGATTACAAAGTAATAAACCTAGATTTGGAAGCATAGAAATTGGTTTGTAAATATTGCCAGAAACTCAGTCTTATTATTTTATAGTCACATCTTGTTTTTGATCAAAAATGATCTTATCCACAGAGTGGTTTAAAGGTATTTAAACTATTCTTATCCACCTTATTCACCAAATTTGGCTTCAAGTAACTTCAGGCTGTTTACAAAACCTGAATTCACTCTCAAAGGAAGAGGATTTGCCAACCTTATGACTATTCAAAGAACTGGCTCCAGGCTTTGAAAGTAACTCTATGAGAAGAATTTTAAAAAGATTTTGCGCAACTGGGGCACTGTTGGAAAAGTTCTTGGGTTCCTTTGGTAACTACTTTTAAAAAGACACCATTCATATGCTTTTTAAACAAATCAGTCACATTACTTTATAGACACACTCTGTACTCGTGGAAAGAAACCAACAATGGTTTTCAAAAATTGGAATCTATCACTGACTCTTGTGCAAATCACAATGTAAAGCTGCAACTGAAAAAATTAACTTCTCTATTATTTAGCTTTGAGCATAGGTAAACACACAAGTATCCAAAGAGATACCTGTGTTTGACAATAGAGAGAAAACACTAGTGCTCAATTGACAGTTAATCTCGTCTTCTATAGAGCATTAGAAATCCTTTCAATGTCAGACTATTGGAAAAGTCCACTGCAGAATAGAAATGAGCCTTAGTTTTACAGTTGAGAAAACAGACCTATAAAAGTTTCGACTCAGGGATGTATAGATGTTTAATGGGAGGTATTTTGCCTTCTGTATCTTCACCCTTCCTAATCTAGTAAGGTTGTATAATTAACCATTTTAGGAGGCTGGTTCAGATTAGACTGCCTGCCTTTGAATTTTGGCTTCAACACTTTAACAGCTGTTATGACTTTGGCCAAGTCACTGTCTCTGTTACACACAAAACGTGATGAAAATAGTACCTACCTCATTATTTGTATATCTATAAGAGCACTTTGAATAATATCTAACTAATAGCAAGGTATTACCTCATCTTGTCTAAACTTTGATACATTTTCTGGAGCTACTTAGTCTCTTTTTAAAAAGAAGATCAAATGTCAAAACGAAATATTCCTTTCCTCTATTCTATTTCCCTTACAGGCAAAGGCTTTATATTTTTCATCCTGGTGATCTTTGTGAAACTCAGCATGGTACCCAATGCACAAAACTACTGAGTAAATGTTGGTTGAGTACATGATCGAATCTCACGTACTCAATTGGTCATTATCAATCGTCAAACACTGCCTTTCTCTGAGCTCATAAGCCATTTAGTATTCTCTCATCTCATAGGTTCTGATGAAAGGTCTAAAATTTTGTTATTCTAGAATTTGAGAAAAGGTGTTGTGGTTTTTTGGTAAAATTTTCGGAAAAGATTCTGATCAAATTGAGACTAAGCCTAAGAAATCTACCAACTTCACATCAAAACTAGTCCAACTATATATACTATGGAGCTTTGTCATTAAGGGAAGAAGGAAGAATAGGAGAGAAAGAAAATATACTCTTCACAGTTTGTCCAGGTTCTGGGAAGACCACCTTATGTATTATATAAAGCATCTTGCACAATATTTAAGTATTAAATGGATCAAAAGAGGTGTCATTTTCCAACAAATTGTACAAACAATATGGTGATAATAAAAGTTGTCATAATAAATTAGCAGTTTTTCATCACTATTGACATATAGCAACTCAATTCCCAGTACACCTTTTACAGCACTATACACTGAGAGTTTCTAAATAATTTGTAGGATCACAAAAGGACTGTTTTCAGATAATAATCCTTAATAGTAAAGGACACAAAAACTAGCACACTGTATTTCTGAGGTTCTTCCCAGTTTTTAACTCACTGCACAGATGTAAGATATCATTTGAAAAAGCTAGAAGATAACATATATGGACATAATCATATACCTGATAAATATGGACTTTAAGAAAACACCACCATGTATACAACAGGTCAGTATCTTAAGGAAGAAGAGGCGCGCCAACCACCCATCTCATTGCCGGGACTTCACCGACAAGACATGGATCAACATGGGGAGAAGAGGAAGATCATACAGCGTAACGATAAATTAGTGTTGTCTTTTCTTTTCAATATGACTCAATATCCTGCCCCCTTTTTCCAACTCTCTTCTATTCTTTTCCCATCTCCCTACTCATTTGCTCCAGCTTCACGTTTCCATCTCTCTACCTTGGTCTTTTCTCGTTTGAAGCAGGTCTGACCACCATGGTGACCCTGTAATCTTGTTGCTCACAAAGTGGCCCAGATATTGCTACCTCATCTAGTTAGGGGACTGTCTAGGACCATCCAGATTAGAAGAGGGGAACAGAAGAGATAAAAAAAAAAAAAAAAAAGAACTGATCACTTAGGATAGCTCAGTCAGAAGACAATCCCTGTACTTAACACTGGGAATCCACTTTGCTAAGGTTATGATAAGAAAGTTGTATGTTTTCTGATGAGTTTATTAGTGTTAAAACTGTGTAGTCATTCTATGGGTAACTATTCTGCAAAGGAACTTGGAAAAAAATAGTAATACAGAGAATAATGCCTGCCATTTTTTGAGCTCTCCTATGATGGATAGTTTGGTACTGTGTGACCACACTTAATCATCAGGATGACCTCAAATGTACTTCATTTTGCCAAGTCCAACACATTTATATGTATATTGAAAGGTGGATATTCTAAGGGAAAACAAAATAAATCAACAAAAAACTTGATTCTGGCATTAAATGATAACAGCCTAAGGAAAAAAGACCAAAAAACCTTGGGAATGGTTACCTTTGAGACAAGGAACTCTAAGGTGGGGGACAGGAAGAAGGCCTTCACTTTTCATTTGGTATACATCTATATTGTTTTAATTTTCTAACCTTATACATGTAAAGGTTGCTTTAAAAAATGTCAACACAGATGGGAGAGGTTATGGTCCAATTCTGTCATTAAAAAAACCGGTGATAAATATTACATGCAAAATTTTAAGAGGTTGTTAAAAAAAAAAAAAACCCCAAGTATCACAGCCTGAGTTATCTTTGACACTGTGGTTTGGGGAGTTTTCCAAATCTTAAGTATGAATGTCACTTAATCAACATTCAACTGATATTTATTGTTAGAAAGTGTAAGGCACTGACCTGCCTTTAAGATGCTTACAATCTTGTTTCCCTTGCTATGTGAAAGCCCTTTCTCTTAAATCTACAACATGGGCCCTCATACATTGCTGGTGGGAATGTAAAATGGTGCAACTACTTTGGAAAACAGTTTGCCAGTTACTCAAAATGTTAAACATAGAATTACCATATGACCTAGAAATGGAAGTGCTCAAGTATATACTCAAGAAAAATGAAAGCATATGTCCATACAAACACTTGCATGCCAACATTCATGGCAGCATTATTCATAATAGCCAAAAGGTGGAAACAACCTAAATGTTCAACAGAAGAATAGGTAGACAAAATGTGGCATATCCATGCAATGGAATTCTATCCATGCAAAGGAATGGACTACTGGCACATGCTACTTCATGGATAAAGCTCACAACATGATGTGAAGTTAAAAAAAAAAAAAGGCAGACACATGGCCAGCTGCAATGGCATGCATCCGTAGTCCCAGTACTCAGGAGGCTAAGGCAAGAGGATCACTTGAGCCCAGGAGTTCAAGGCTGCAGTGATCTATGATCACACCTGTGGATAGCCACCACACTCCAGCCTGGGCAACATAGCAAAACCCCATTAAAAAAGAAGGCAGACACAATAGACCACATCTTGTATGATTCCCAGAAAAGGCAGAATTATAGAGATAGGTAGCAGATAGTAAGTGACTGACTAGGGCTGGGGTTGGGAGCGGGACTGGGAATTACTTAATAAATGTGTCTGAGGGTTCTTACTGGAGGGGTGAAAATGTTCTCAAACAGGGTTATGGTGATGATGCACCACTTGGTAAAGTTACTGAAAGTTACTGAACTGTACACTGGATATGGTAAATTTTATGATACAAAAAATATACTTCAATAAATTTGTTAAAAATATTTATCTTGGGACGTCATATCCCATTATAAATATGGGGACCTCTGATACACATGGAGCGATCAATGACAGCATATAAATTAGTCTACCTTCCGGAACATAGTGTAAGTCGGTCCTGCTTCTCTTTTAAGGGTAAATAATCAAACTTATAGTTGGTCCGAAGGTAGTGAGCTATCTCACTTGATTGTTCACAGTCAGTTACAGATTGAACTCCTTGTTCTACTACTTTCCCCCCTTCTCACTACTGCACCTGACTAGTCTTAAAAAAAAAAAACAAACAAACTTATGTTTGGATAAAAACTCTCCTTTTTAAGGAGAAAAAAGTAGTCATTAAGGTGGCTGAGCAAGAATCTCTCTCCAGGACCTTTGCTTTATTCCATTTGAAAACGTGTGAAGTGCCTGAAGTTGAGCATTTAAAAAATTAGAAAGGTGTTGAAGGACAGTTCTGTTGAAGTTTAGCAAACGGAAAAAACCCTGCAGTTTAAAGCTGAGGATTCATGAGACAAAAGCTCAGTGCCTCAGGAAGCAGGATGACAGATAAAAGTATTGGCCAACAGATGTGATAACGCTAAATCAGTAAGTAATATTTAAATAAGCTGGGAGGTCACAAAATAGTTATGACATGAGATCCTTTTAGCATAAAGTAAAAACCAGCATGCCACGTTAGATTCATGGAAATGCTCAGGTGCTATCACAAGAATCCTCAAGGTCACTTAACAGAACATTGTTGCATGCTACTGTGAGAGTTTAACCCTATTGAATTTTGATATTTAGTTTAATTACATTTTGTGTCATCCTTTCATCCCCACCCCATAGCATGTCCCAGACCCTCAACAGTGAGGGCTAACATAGCTACAGTTTATGGAGAGCTGACAATATGCAGGCACTAGGTGAAGTGCATTTTTTATAGTTCCCATTTAGACTTCAAAGCAAGCCTGTATCAAACAGCTGACTTAAGTATTCACCTTTACAGATGATGAAATGGAGACTTAGAGGGGCTTAGTAACTTGCCAGGGTCACATCTCTAGGAGCCAGGAAAGCCAGAATTCAAATACTAGTTTCCAGCCAGCTTCGGTGGCTCACACCTATAATCCCAGTGACTCGGGAGGCTGAGGCAGGAGGATCATTTAAGGCCAGGAGTTTGAGGCTGCAGTGAGCTATGATCACCACTGCACTCCTGTCTCTAAAAAAATAAAAATAAAAAAACAAAAAACAAATACTAGTTTCTTGTATTCGTAACCATTTTACATACTGCCTAGATAAATCAACAATTTTCTATATTAACCTCCAGCCATAGAGCTGATTTGGTGCATTATATTTCTTTCTGAAACCTTTCAAACCAGAACGCACTATTTATTTTTCTCCATTTCCAAACTCCTCCATTGACTGTTTTACTTCAATATAATTTTTATATTTTCTAATATGCTATATATAATTCTTTCCTACCCAGAGTTTATACTGAAAAGTGAACAGGGTCTGTCAGATTTGATGACCTGGAAATTAAAAAAAATTACACACATACACATACATACGCATACACAGACAGATTATATTCTCTTGCTAAATGGAAACTTTCAAAGTTTGGAGTTAAGCAAGCACTAAGAAATTGAGTTACATTCAACAATTATTTGCCTTTATTTCTCTTGCTTCCAATTCAAGATCAATTTCCAACTCCAACCTTATTTTGCTTGTCAGGTACCCCCAACATGCCATGCACAAAGATAATATAGCTTAGATGATACGTTTCTACTGCAGTTAATTTATTTTTACTTGAATTCACTGTTTAAAGTAAAAATATATACCTAAAATAATTAGCATTTACTGATAATACCAGGGAGCTTCCTTTTAAGATGAATGTTTATATTGCCCACATCCACTCTCTCCTACATGTATGTGGAGTTGAACAAATTTCTAGAATTCTTATGCCCCAGGTTATTAAAGTGCAAATGTTAAAAATTCAAATTGCATTACAAATGTATATTACATGTAATATAATCCATTATTTGAAATATGAATCGAGATAACTTTTGCTCAGAATATATCAGCATTAGTTTTGGATATTTGTCAAAATTCATTAAAAGTAATCTGGCCATTACTAAATCAGATCCAGAAGAAACTTTAAGAAATAAAAATGTGTTTCACAAAATGTATGTCAAAAAAAGTTAGGCTGTGCTACAACTGTCTATGTATTGGGAACATTAAATTCAGAATGAAAAAGGTAATAAAAGTGGGGAAAACCAGGATCTCAGAAGGAAATACACAGCTAAACTACTTATTCTTCGTCAGAAAAGGAGTACATTGTATTTTTTAATCAAATACCCATTTTGGTGATGAGTAAATCAACAGCCTCACATTCCAGCACAAAGATGAATAAATAAGCCACAGCTCTTGGGCAAGTAAATGTACCTAAAAATTCTAACTGCTACTGATAGAAAATCTGATTAAGAAAAATTTAAAAAGAATGTCCTCTGACATAGTCAAGCTGAAAGGCAGCTACAAGCATATTAAAGTATCTATCTTAATTAGAGTGTCTGGGGGGTCTCAGCCTCCCCACCTCACCAACAGATGGTTATTGAAAGTGATTATTTGCTGGGCTCTCTGAGAAATTCAATAAGGAAAAATATAACTGAAGTCCATAATCTATTTAGGGGAAAGATAACTAATACACACTGGATTAATGTGTGAGTTAATATATGTTAATGACTTATAATAGTATTTTGTGCAAACTAACCCATCAATAAACATTAATTGTTAATTAATAGTCATAATAGCAGCAGCTAAATTCTATGAGGCTGACCACAGACATACCAGGTGAGCCTGAACAAGGAAGAGATGAGTATGGCCAGTGAGAAGGGAAGGGTTTAAGTGCAGGAAACTGTGAGTTGATTTCTGGAGGGATATGAAGAAAGAGGAGACCGGACTACTTGAGAAAGGTGGGTGGAAGGGAGACAGAGCAGATTCATTCAGTCCTCCGTTTGGCACACTGGTCCTTTATTCCTTTTGCATATCATCTCTTTTTTTCTTTGAGTTTTGTAAGAAATATATTTAAAAATTATTTTTAAAATTCACACTATTTTTAATTGACAAAACATAATTAAATTCATGGGGTACCAGGTGGCATGATTAAATCTAGCTAATTAACATATCTATCACCTCACTTACCTACCATTTCTTAGCAGTCATTTGAAATTTACACAGTTATTTTGAAGTATACATTATTATTGACTATAGTCACCCTGCTATGCAATAGATCTCAATACTTATTCCTCCTGTCTATCTGAAACGTTGTACCCTTTAATCAACAACTCCAAATTCTCTCCCTCCCCGACTCCAGCCTCTGGCAGCCACCATTCTACTCTCTGCTTATATGAGTTTGACTTTCTTTAGATTCCACATATAAGTGAGATCATGTGGTATCTGTCTGTGACTGGCTTATTTCACTTAGCATAATGTCTTTCAGGTTCATCCATGTCACAAATAACAGGATCTCCTTTTTTAAGGCTGAATAGCATTCCATTGCCTTTATCCATTCATCTGATGATAGAAACTTAGGTTGATTCCATGTCTTCGCTGCAGTGAACATGGGAGTGCTGCACCTCACCAACAGATGGTTATTGAAAGTGATTATTTGCTGGGCTCTCTGAGAAATTCAATAAGGAAAAATATAATTGGAGTCTATAAGTACAGGGCTACTAGCATGACTGTTTGGCTATAAAAGATGTGTATGCTGACTTGTATTAGGAAGTGAGGTTTCATGGTCTATGTGTGCCCAGATCAGTGAGGATCTCAAAATCTTGGCAGAGGAAACTGTTTTTTAGAGCAGGCCATGGAGGGCCATCATAGAGTCTGCAGCAGAGGAATCCAGATACAGTATAGTGCAGTGGTTACAAGTTCAGGATCTAGAATTAGGAGACCCGGGCTTGAATTTGAGCTGCTCTCTTATTAACACTGTGACTCTGCCTAGATGCTTAACATCAGAGAGCTTTAGCGCTCTTATTTGTAAAATGGAGATAAAAGTACCTACCTTATTCTGTGTGCACATGCAGGTAAAGGGTTGAGCACACTCCCTGTCACATAGTAGGCATTCTCAGTAAATGCCAGCTGTCACTACCTAGGAGGCTAGGTTCTCGGTGATGACGCCTACGTGGGTGCAGTTACAGATGCGGGGAAATGGGGAGGAGAAAGCCACTCTAATACTCTTAGGAGATATGTCCACTGGGACACCTGGAAGTCAACAAGACTTTGAGCTTAGTGATAATTAATCCAAGTTATAAAGTTCAAAACAGACAGGTTAGCCTAGGTTTCTAAGCATAAAAATTTGGCAACCTAAAATGATTTCAATATGGAATTATCACATCAGTATGTCATTATCATACCTCCTTCCCTCCCTCTTAAATTACCCTTATTCTGATACCAAAGCAAGAGCTTAAGAGCTCAGAAGAAGAAAGTGTCTAAAATCTCAGACTGAATCAGAAGTGACTTCAGTAGGTTTAGAAAATACCATGTTGTAGGGAAAAACCAACCAAAAAAATCCCCAAACCAACAGACGTTTACCAAAGACTGCCAAATAGGTAAACAGCCTAACTGTAGAGAAGATTCAGTTATAGGCCAAACTTTTTATAGGACCTTTTCTATTTGTTTAATGTGGTAATGGCCACAAACATCCCTTGAAGTACAGTAATATACATTTGTCCCCAGCTCCTTGGAATTCTATAAGGGCAGATCTGAAATCACATCTATCCTTGTATTGCCCACCATTATCAAACAAGTAGATATTCCATTATTTGTTGAACTGAAATGAATTTGTGAAACTGGTCACTCCAAATGAAGGGCTGTGTTGGGGATTTGAGCTTCCATGTGGGCTTATGTTCTACAAAATTATTTTTCCAACATATAAAGAGTTTTAAGAGAATTTGTTTAAATGCTATAGTAGATGTTTCAATTAATCAAAATCATCTCCTTAACTGAATATCTAGACAACTGGGAGTGTAAAGATTTCAAAATTTCATAGCTGTTGAGTAGATTTCAGTCATTCTGTTTTGTGTCACTGGAAATAAATGCTGCCTTTGGATGAACCCTGGGCTAGAAGTTTAAAGTCCTGGGTCCTAGTCTTGCTTCTGCCACTCAACATTCCTGTCACCAACAACTATAAAATTGTGAAAAGTCTATCCACATTGCCTCTTCTTCAGAGAAATAAGTATATAAAAGAATGATTCAGTGCAAAGAAAATAGGTGTTATTTGATAGTTCATCTTTTTCTTAGATTTGAATTATTATAAAGTTAGGAGTTTATTTTTGGGTGAGAAAACAAAAACATTTTAGGATGGTTTTATGTATAGCGATTTTTTTCACAGTCATTTATCCTCCTTAAAGAACATCTGCTTACGTTGACAATATCGGGAGGGCAAAGGAAAGTGTAGCCAAGAAAAGCAGAGACACTGGAAGACCATATGACCAAAGCTTTTGAAACAACAAACCAAAGCAGCTAATAAAGCTATTCTTCTAAAACTTCAGCCCAGACTTCAAAAGACGCACAGATTATATATGCTTTTATACACACAATTCTTTACATAAAACAAGGCTGTGATTTAAAAAACTGACTAAAATGCTGAAATACTCAGCGATCGAGATTGAATCTTCACTATTAAAAGAATTTAGCATCTTTTCACATTGGTAGCAACACATCATTTTAGTTACCCCAATAACTTGACACCATAAAGTAAAATGGGCTTCTTCAGATATTTATCTTAATATCTTATTTAGATATTTATCTTAATATCACTTAATGTTATAGTGATATATTACGGTGATATAGCAAATAAGCAAATACTGAAAGGTTCTTTTCTTTTTTAAAAGAAGAATGTTTGGGAATAACAGTCATTAAATAATCATATTTCCAGACTTTAAAAAATCCAAAGTAGTACAGAAGATAAATAAGTTTTATTACAGTTGATCCCTGTCATAAAAATATTTGACTTTTCAGTGTGTTAAAACGGAAGAGTTTACAGGTCAAACGATATGCAAATCCTCTCATTATGCAAATATTTTAAGAGGATAGTTACAACCCATACTTGAAGTGTTTTGTTTTACTATGTATTCACTGTACTCTCCAAACCCACCCCTGCACCCTCTCTCCAAAAAAAAATGTTTAAAAAGTTTGTGTTAGGTAGCCAACCAAAGGCAGGAGGTCTCTGAAGGGAAAGATAAAGCGTATTTCATGTTTTCCACTACTCCTCTCTTGAGGGGAAACAGTGACGAGGATGGTGACACCCACAAGCTCTGAATCAAATAAAATACACACCACTGTGAAGCTAATAACCAGATGACAGCTGAATCTCCCCAGACGTCGTTTAGAAGTAGGGCAGCTGAAATAAATGTTAGCGCCCCTTCTTGACAAGGCTCGAGGATTTGAATAGTTTTCCCAGACCTCCCTTGGGAATTATAAAACACCAATCATGCCTTCGGATCGAATAATTCACACCCCCACCGGGTTGCAAGCTACGATGCATTCCTGAAATGCTGCAGTGCCTTTTGTCTACTACGGAATTTGAGGGAGGAAAAGAAAAAGGAGAGAGAGAGAGAGAAGCGGGGGGAGAAGAAGATAGACATCGGGCGCCACAGAAAGAGTTGAAGCCACAAGATCGTCCACGTAAAAGTTCCAGACTTTCCACGCGAAACTCGTCCCCGGGAGGAGAAGTTCGGGCTGCGCGCTTCCCACCGCCGCGGAGAATACTTACTGCGCTGAGCCGACTTTGCTCTCTCTCTTCCCGAGCACTTTCGCAGGCTTTGCGTCTTCCACATCTTGCTGTAGTTCGGTCATCAGGGCCGCGGCCGCAGGGCACCTTCCGACCTCCGCGCCCCCGGATCCCCCTGCCCGTCCCGGCTCCCCGGCCCCGGGGCGCAGGCCAAGCGAGCCGCGCCGCGCCCAGCCCCGCGCCCGCCGCCGCCCGGCGCATCCAGGCCGGCCGAGCTCTCGGGGCCGCCAACCTGGACACGTTCGAGCCGGCGCGATTGGTCCGACCCGGCGTGGACGAGCCGAGAGGGAGGGAAGGGGAGGGTCGAAGGGAAGTGACAGCCTCTTTCCCCAACCCAGGAGGCAGAGGAAGAGAAAAAGGAAACCTGTTGAACTAGTCTTTCTGGGAGAGGAAGCTAATTGGCCAAGCAGGTGAAACATTTGCCTAATAAGGCACAACATATTTAGCCTGCTGGTGAATTGGGCTGTTCTTTGTTTTTTGTTTTTTTCTTACCCGGCTGTAACAGGGGAAATTTTGAACGGGGCAGCCGGCCGTAGATACGGGAAGTGGATACGACTGAGTGGGACTCTCTCCCACACAAATGCGCTGTGTGGGCTGGCCCATGCCCCTTCCTAAATTATTCAAGGTGGATATGGCCTCATTGAGGACTCTTTTCACGCTTAAACAATAAGTCTGCTTAATTTTTTATGTGGGAATAACAAAGATAATAAGAAGTAGTTGCCTTTAGTGGTTGCCTGGTTAACCCTTCCTAGTTCTATGGGGCAGGGGTGGGGGAGGAAGAGACGCAATCGTCAAAATTCATTAGCACCTTATTTACTATGCACCCAAACCAATGCTATAAATGCCTCTTCTTCCGCCTTTCGGTGAGATTTTGACTTGCTGGTTCTAAGGTTTTGCATTTGAAGCATCTATTCACTCATTCCACAAATTTTTGAGAGGCATTGTTCTAAACATTGCTAAACATAGCAAATAACATTTATATTGGTGGTCTACTAATTTGCTATAGAGTAGTTGAGAGTAAAAATAACTAGTATAAAACCTTATTGTTGGAAGCCTATCTTTACTTTAAAACAATTACAAGTGGCAATAGCTGAGCATGACATGCCTGGGAAAAAAATTACTAACTGTATGCTCTGGGGCTGCAAGTCTAGCATTTTCCTTTTAAAATTAAATTTAAATTTAAAAATATTACAAAGAATATGCAACCATAGAATGTATGTATATATGTGATGTGATTGTGTGTGTGTGTGTGAGAAAAACCCTTTTAAATAACCTCAAACATTTTGGAGATGCAAGTACTTTCCAGAGTTTTCTTATTTCCTCTCCGTTTACATATGTATCATTAGGCTGAGAGAACTAAAGCATCTTTTTGTAGCCTGCTCGCTCCACAATTGATTCTTAGGACACTTGTAAGTAAAAGAAAAAAGTTAACATAAATTCCAAACAGTTGGCATGGTCAGGTCTCTCTCTTTTTTTTCTTCTTTCTGACCACTGACCTTCCTGTGGGAGCTGTGCTGAGTGGGGTGGGGAAGGCTCTGGGTGACCTGGAAGCTTGGAGGTTGTCTCTTTGGTGCCTATAGCTGTCTCTTCCTGGGTACATTCTTAACACCTTCACCTCCAGTTCTCTTTTCTAGATCCCTACCCTACTCAAGATAGAGGTGGTCTTGGATATAGATGAGGTTGTCAACCTCCCAAATTCTGGGTAGTGAAGCTGTCCTCAAATCCTAGGTGCCCTCCAAGTCACCACTACAGAGGTCAGACCAGACTAACTTTTTTCCCCTTAAGTAATTTTTTATTGTGATAAAATATACATAACATAATAGTTATCATTTTAAGCATTGGTAAGTGTACAATTCAGTGGCATTAAATACATTCCTAATGTTGTGTAACCATCACCACTATCTATACCCAAAACTTTTTCATTCCCAACATAAGCTTCCATTAAACAGTGACTCCCATTAAACTCATTAAACAATAACTCCTCTTCCCCACCTGCTCCCAGCCCTTGGTAACATCTATTCTACTTTCTGTCTCTATGAATTTGTCTATTCTAGATATCTCATATAAGTGGAATCATACAATATTTTTCCTTTGTGTCTGGCTTGTTTCACTCAGCATAATGTTTTCAAGGTCCATCCATGTCATAGCATATATCAAAATTTCATTCCTTTTTTTGGCTGAGTAGTATTCCATTGTATGGATATACCAATTTTGTTTATCCATTCATCTGCTGATGGACATGTGGGTTGTTTCTACCTTTTGTTTATTGTAAATATGCTACTATTGAACATGGGTGTACAAATATCTGTTTGAGTCCCTGCTTTCAATTCTTTTGGATATATGCCTAGGAGTAGACTTGCTGGGTCATATGTATTCTATGTTTAGCCTTTTGAGAAATTGTGGTCAGGTCTCTTTTGGTGCATGAGTAAGGGCAAGTGTTCAGAGCGGCCCTGGCATGGGCTTACAGCTCAATTAAAGAGCACTCAGGTACCATGAACTGGTTTGAAGTTCTTTAGTGTATGGGATGAGGACTTCCAATGGTGTGGTTTTAAATGAGAAAGAGCAGGAGCAGTTGAGGGGGAAGGTGGGACAGGTGGAGAAAATAGCAGATGGTCTTTTCCTGGAGTGGGAGGAGTTAGAAAGGAGCAAGTATACTACCTTATTTTACCTAGTGATATTTACTTACATTTAAAAGACATCCATCAAACAGCTGCCTGAGTTGTTTATTCTTTGGGCTATTATACAATAAAATGGAATACAGTATTTAAAAGGCAGCAGCAGACAGACAATAGGGGAAGTATCACTGCTGTATGACAAATTAGAGATGTATGATTATGCCTAAAATATATTTTAGGAGGCCCTTTGATATTGCACCAATAAAAGGCACTGCTTTTCCTCCTCCAAGCCTCTGGGAATCTAAATTTTTGCTTCTAATATTAAAAAAAAAGAGTTCTAGCTGATACTTTTTCCAGTTATTGAAACAGCTTTGGTAGAAAATGCCTAACATTTTACCTTTAAGGAGGTGGGAGTGTCTATTCAAATAGCTTAGATTACTGGTCAGGTGTTGGTTTCTTTTAAATATTGATCAGATACACTGTGTATCTGTCCATAGTCTTGGGGGCAATGTTCAAATAATGAGTTTGGAGATTTGAGTGGAAATTTGAGTTGCAATGTATGGTCAAATAGTTACCTAATTTATAACATGTGGCAGGGTGTTTATTAGTCAATGTAAGTACAGGTAATTATCTTCATGTGCCTGTAATTTTATGCATATTATCTGATGACATGTTTTAGAAGATGTTGATGACCTTATCAAGGTGAAAACTGGAAGCTCTGTAATAACTTAACTATGCATGATATTTTATAAGTCATAGAATTCCAGGAACATTTATCAGACCATTCCTGTTTTCAGTTAAGGTCAATATCTGAAGGAGAAAATAGGAAAAAAAATTGAGAGTTCAGAAGAGAGCCGTACAGTAATATTGAAGAACTTAATTTTAAGACTTTTAAAAAAAGTTGTAAGAGTGAAAGTTGAGACGCATTACCTGAAGGGGCACCTTTGTTGAATGATTTATGCCAAATATGAAGGAAAGGTTTCCAATCAATACAACCACTAAACACTTGAATAAGAATCTATAGTAGACTTTGGAATCTCCTACCCTGGAGGCCTTTGAAAATAAGATTTAAAAAAAACAATCAATAAGGTGGTTTAAAATGTTTTAAACCAGTATTTACCAAGCCAAGTGATACCATAGATTGGGACATTTGAAATACTCTATTTCTGTCCATGGAGATGAAGCAAGCACTAAGCTTAGCACTTGTTTTGAGAGGAGTAGGCAAGACTGGTAAGGGCTTACTTATCTAGGGGCCAAAGGGTAGTTGGAAAACAGTATTATAAATCAGGTTCAGTGAAAAAGCAGAAGAAATAAAAAACTCTTCCAGTTCAATACTTGTTTTAAAAATTAAGATAAATGATGACACATAAAAATAAATTAAAATCTATCCCAAAGTTTTAAAATACACATCTATTTTCTATACAGTAAATGTTACAGATCACAACGTATGAAGAGGGAAGGCCTCTGAGACTGTCCAGTGCAGTGGTTTTCACCCTGGGTTCCCAGGGAGTCCAGGACTCTTTGGTCTAGTGAGGGGAGGACCTGGCACTTGAACTTAGGCCTTCTGACTGCAGTGCCTGTCTCTTTCTACTACTCCAACAAAGGCTCTTCTGCTTCAGTTAGAACTCTTCCATTGTATTTTTTCACGTATTTGTGTTCTGTCTTAACTTCTATTTGGCCTGCCACACACTAAACAAAATGTAAAAATCAAGTCTCCACCATCATTTTTCAATGAAGAGCCTGAGCTTCGGGGAGTTTAGTGACTTGGCCAAAATTACAGTGCTCCCATGAGGATGAAGACTTTCCTGACTTCCAGTGGGGTGCTTGTAGGGTTATAGTTGAATAGTGCAAAATGCGTATTTTTGACACATACCTTGTAGGAGAGAGTGCTGGGGAGAAAGCCCGAGGACCTTCAGGTGTGAATATAATGTTCGTGGGGAAAGAAATGTTTGAATCTAGAGCTATCTTTGCTGGCTACGTGTTGATGTTATCTACTACTGCCTAACTAACCACATCAAAACTTGATGGCTTAAAACAATAATTTATTATTACTTTTTATGATTCTGAGAGCTGACTGGGCTCAGCTGGATGGTTGTTACTTGTCTCTAATGCATCTGCAGTCAGATAGAGCCCAGGGTTGGGGTCGCTTGAAGACTCAGCTGAGCTTAATATGCAAGATTAAATTTTTACCCCCAGGTCTGGTAATTCAGCGGGGATTGCTGGAAGAGCTGAGGGATAGCTGAGCATTTCAGTGTCTCTGTGTGGCACTCCATGTGGGTAGCTTTGACTTCCTTACAGCATGGCAGTCTCAGTATAGTTGGATTTTTTTACTTGTTGGCTGGCTTCCTCCAGACCATATGTCCTATAACACCAAGGTAGAATCTGCAAGGCATTCCTATAGCATTGGAGGTCATGCAGATTCACCTATGCTACATTCTGTGGGTCACAGATAAGCCACAGGGCCAGCCCAGATTCAATGTGAGAGGCCTGCACAAGATATGAATACCAGGAGATGTAGTTCACCGGGGGCCATCTTGGGAGACCAGATACCACAGTGCAGATAATAGATTAGGCCCTCTGACTAGAGATACTTTGTCACTGGGGATGTGGGTAAATGGACATTTCTAACAGCACTGTTGTAAATGCATGCGATATGGAAATGAACAAATCAGGAAAAACCTATGCCGTTGTGGCCCCTATATTCTAGTGGGAGAGACCTAAAATTTTAAAAGTACATAAATAACACAGTTTCAATAGATAAGAGATATTAAAAAATAAAATAGAAAGGGCTAGAGAGTGAGGGAGGCCTGTTTACATGGGATGATCAGGGAAGCTTCTTTGAGAGGTGACATCTTGGCTTAGTTTTGAGTGAGGAGCAGGAAGCTATGTGCAGGTCTGCTTGCAAAGCTTGCCAGCCAGAGGGAATAGCAAAGGCAAAGACCCTCAGGCAAGGTTGAACTTGGCACATTTTAGGAACAGCAAGAAGGCCACTGTTCTCCTCTGTGCTGGAGTATAAGGAGGCAGGAGAGGGTTGGTGGGAGAGGGTTGGTGTCTCACAGAGATTTTATCTTCTCTGTCCATTTGTTTATTATCTGTCCTCTCCCACAAGAATGGAATCTTTTCAAAAACAAGGACCTTGTCTTTTGTGCTCACCACTGTATTCACAGTGCTTGGTTCATGTTAGATGCTCAATAAATATTTGTTGAGTGAATGAATTGTTGGGTGTTTCTAACCACTGATTTTCAACCCTACTCCTGTGGAACTCTAACTGACCTGAGGTGTTCTAATGTTGAGTAATACTGGTCTTTTTTTTTTCTCCCACTTTACAGGGGGAGAAAAAAAGGGAATGAAAAAGAAATATAACAAAATCCTTCCCCCCCGATTTAAAAAAGAAAACCTTTGGCTCATGCTATTTATGACATATCTGCTAGTTGAGTGCAAGTGCCCCAAACAGATCAGAGAGGTCTCATGACTCCCCAACAGTCTAGCTCTGGAGCAAGTCCAACAATCACTTTTATAATCCACAGGCAACAATTTAGAGTTATGGAATCTCTCATATTTTCTTAGAGAAACATTCATACAGTTACTTCCTTTCCTTGTTTTGGGAACTAATGATAACACCGTCAGTACTAGGACTGGCCTTTCTCTTTCCTCCCACCCTGATTTGGCATGTTCTGTTTTTCTCCCTATGAAATGTTTTGACAATGTAGTTCATGCATTGCAATTGACACATCATTTTGAAGCAGTTAATATTTAATTGTGATTAAAGTGGCTTCTACAGATTACGTGTTTTCTATCACTTACATTGCATAATTTTTATTGCTTATTCTGACTTTTGTTTTCATTCTTTTAAAAATATATTTTCATTTCCTTTTTTGACAATTCCTATTAGCATTTTGTTATCTTTTCTTCTAATCTTTTCTCTATGTGGCATTATTCATTTTTAAAAATCATCTCCAACAAATAAGGTGAAACAAGGAAGGAAAAAGGGAACAAGAGAGAATGGAATGCAGAAGATCCCTTAGGCAAATGAGAAAGTTTTTCTATTTCTCCCAAGTTGCTACAGATTTACTTTACTTTCACTTTTTGGTTGAATCTTATTCATTTGAGGCAAATTGGGAAGTCCTCCCTTCTGCCTTTCCTTTCTTCCTGTCTTCCTTTCTTTCAACAAACATTTTTTGGATGCCTTTTATGTACCAGGCTGTATTCTGGGTGATGGAGATACAAAAATAAATAAGCACCATGCTTGCTGTAAGTGAGTTTGTAGTCCAGTAGGAGAAACATATCAATAAATAGGTATTTACAAAACATACATACATAGAACCCTAGTCAAAAACTATCATGTTCTTATATCACAGTCGGAAGTTGGTGCCAGGTAACACTGCGATATCAAATGGTAAGAAGGGGAAGGGATGGCCGTTTGATGCTTTGTATTCTTCTGTTTGGGGTCACACACAAGCCACCCTTTCTGCCCCATCTGCCCACCACATCCGTACAACTTTTAGAAAAGGCCCCAGGCTGAAAGTCCGGAGAACTGGGCTGTAGTCCAAGCTCTGTGCTTTGTGCTGGAATGTGATTCTATTAATGGAACACAGCACTGAAGTAACAGAACTGCTGGCCCTAAGGAAGGGACCTTAGACCACATAGCTACAGCAATATCACTTCTTTCTGCCTTTACATACACAAACTATAGGAATGAGGGGGAAAAAACTTTTTACAGAGAAATGTATAAACCAATTACAAAACATTTAAATAATTTTCACGAGGAGAGAGTAATTATTAAAATCTATTCACCTGACAAGATAAATGCATTTACCCCCTTCCTATAGGGCTTTGTGCTTTGCATTAGTTTCTGCCTTTAAAAGCATGCCAGATGAAAACAGAATGTTTCCCTGTGTGTTAGGATCACAGAAAATCAAAATTTAGTTTTTATTTTCAGTAGTAGTTGAGGAAATCAAATTAAAAATTCATCTTTATTCCATATCAACAAATACATAATAAGCTCTCCAATAAGACACATATCAGAGGGTGATTCAGACATTGGAAATGTTTGGTCTTATAGAATCTAAAGCCCCCAAATTTTGGAAAAATAATTGTATAAATTTGTAGTAGACACTACAAAGAAGCAGGTGATGAGGGCTAGTGGGAATAGTCTTGGTTCCTGGCTGCTCAGTTGTACTCCCAGGGGGCCCTACAGTGGTTACTTTTATGCTCTTGGATGTCCAACGGATTGTTTGTGGCATCCTTTCAGTAAATAACTGTTCTTGTTTGAGTTAGTTGAGTGAGTTGTCGTGATGAGACAGCCCTGACTGGGAGGTAGAATAAGGGAATGGTTAAGAGTCAGACTGAGCTGAGAATCCAGTTATGCATTTTGCTACCTTGGACAACTGACTTACCTTCCCTAAGCCACAATTTCCTCATCTGTGGGGAAAAATGTGAATAAGCAGTAGCATCTATTTTATAGAATCATGGGGAATATAAAGAGATAATGTGTATAAAGGACTTAGCACAGTATACCCAACATATATTAAGCACTCAATTCACATAAACTATTGTTTATCATCATCACCACATTATTATTGACCAGAGTATTATTTTAACAAATTGAGGATATTGCCCTCCCTTAGTTCATCAGCCCTTAGTATTTAATGGCAGCCCACAGTGTGTGAAGTATTATGTCACTTGCTAGAGGGAGTTACTAAGGATTTACAAGACACGACCTCTGTCCCCCTCTGAATCCTCCACCCTGTTTAGGCTGATTTCTTCTTGTCAGAAGTTAAGGCTGTGTCCTTAGACCAGAGACGTTGATATGTTTAGCCTGCAAGATCTTAGCCATAATCTCTCATGTCTCCTTGTTTGTTTTCTTCTCTCAGATGTCTTTGTTATCACAAAAGCTTTAGCTTAACTAGTAAAAGAGTCATTAGACTTAAGAGTTAATCAGTATGAACTCTAATGGAACGGAGGCTTGTGATAGTTAGGATGACTGTGTGTCCTGGTTTTCTTGGGACAGTCCTGATTTTTAGTCCTGCTGTTCTGGCATAATTGTAATAGAGTTCCCTTTCATTCTAAAAAGGTATACCTATTTGTAAAATTTATTGATAGCCAATCTATAGTATTGACCAAATTAAAATATCATATTGTTTAGGCATCTACTGAACCAAAATCTTGGATCTGATTGCATTGCTGCTCAGTAGGCTACTTTCTGTCCCTCATTATACTCTCAATGTCCAGTAAATGACTTGAAATTTATCAGAAGGGTGCGATAAAAACAAATGTATGTAAGAATGTCAAATTATCACAATTACTAGACAAACAACTCAAGCTCACGTTCCACTGATGTCATATCAGAGGCATCTCTTTATGCACAGAGCTGGTAGCTTCATGACCCAATCAAGAGTTTGGGTCTGACCGATTTATTGTTGTTACTTATCTTGACTTTATTAACCACAAGGCAGAATTTTTGTTCAGACCTCATTGAGTCATACTTATGTTGACACTCAGGTTGCAAACAACTGGCTTAATTCTCTAGATGCTTTCTTTACCTATGTTGCTCTAGAAGAAAAAAATCATCGGTAATCTGACTCTTCTACAGTAAGAACTTGAAGGCTGCCTCTCTTAAGCCCCCAGCTATGGTTTTTAGTTTATCCTAAAAACTTTAAGGAATTAGTGAGCTAATTCCTTAGAGTCTTGGGTATCTAATGGTTACTAAACTTCCAATGAGTAAGCTCTGTAATGAAAAAACTCTAGCACATAACAGAAAACACGAGAAAATTAGATTTAGGATTCCTTTACTTTTTTATTTATCACTATCTGTTTTTGTCACCTACTCTATTTAAAAGTATGGATAGTGATTACCCTGGGGGTATGGACTGAAAAGGGGCAGAAGACTTTCAAGGGTGCTGGAAATGTTCTATGTACTGGTCTGGGTGGTGGTTAGTTACATGGGTGTGTGCATATGTAAAAATTCATGGAGTGTACACTTATAATTTGTGCATTTTAATATATGTAAATTAAACCTCAGTTTTAAAAAGTAAAAAGAAAAGAAACGCCTCAAATCTCTTCAGCGAGAGCTGGTAAGGAAATGTATTTCGAGTTAGTAAAGTAACAGGAAAAAGAAACAAAACACTGACATAAATACTTCTTTTTTCTCTTGGATACCAATATGTTCTTTGTCTCTTTATTTACTCTTTTCTATGGATAAATGCCTCTTTATCTCTACCTTTACTTAATTTTGACAATAAAACTGCAAATTATGACAAAAGTGTTTGGATATGACTTTTTCTGCCCACTTTAATTCACATATTTATTTTAGTGTATATATAATATTATAAAGTTTTAAACTCTTAACTGTGCTTTTCTTTAGTTTTCTATAACCTATGAAATATCTATTGAAAAATTCCTAGGCTATATCTGTCATGGTTTATGAATAGTAGGTATCTTCACAACTTGGTTCCTAGTTTATCATGTGGCTATTTAATAAGTCAGTTGAATTGTATAATCACAAGAATCAAGAGAAGAAAACAGTATTTTAATATAAAATAGCTGCATGGCAACTTAAAAACTTTCCAGATTAAAAACATTTTTTGGTGCTTTCAAAGATCTTATCTTTTTCTATCTGTCTCAAAAGGGTATTCTAATAATGTGTAGCCAACCATAGAATGATCTGGTTCACTAGACTTAGGTGAGTTTAAGTTTAAGAAATGAGATTACATGCAATTAAAGAGAAAGGAAGGGAGGTGAGGAGAGTAAATTGGGAGCTTCCTTTTTTTTTTAAGAGCTGGGATCTTGCTCTGTTGCCCAGGCTGCTGGAGTGCCACGTCACGATTATAGCTCACTGCAGCCTTGAACTCTTAGGCTCAAGTAATTGTCCTGCTTCAGCCTCCTGAGTAGTTGAGACTAAAGGTACATGCCACCACACCCAGCTAATTTTTTTTTTTGGTGATGAGGTCTCACTATGTTGTCCAAGCTGGTATTGTACTATTGGCCTTAAACAATCCTCCCACCTTAGCCTCCCAAGTCACTGGGATTACAGGTATAAGCTACCACACCCAGCTAATTGAATGCTTCCTATGTGCCTAGCACAGATTATTTAAACTTCATAACAACCTTATGAGGATTGTCTCATTGCACCAGTGAAGAAACTTAGGTTCAGAAAAGGTAAACAACTCACCCAAGATCATGCAACTAATAATTTAGTTGTGTTGTTTTCCAAAGCTTGCTTTTTTTCCATGATGTCCTATATCTGGTGATGCCACAAGAGGTAAATTAAGAAGTGATTAAAAGATTCAACGGGATTTTAGAGAGAATCTCATCAATCCCACTTGTTTGGAGATAAGGAAGCAGAGTCTAGGGAGCAACGTACAACATATGGGTAACATAAACTCAATTACCAGTTCCTCCCAGAAGCTTCTTCTACTCCTGTTCCTACCTCCTCACCGCATCATGCCCCACCATCCTAGTCAGAATTAAAATCTTTTAGTGTCACAGGATTGGAAAAACAAGCACCACTGGCACTCACCATCAAACTGGTACTAACTGATGAACACTTACATCACACAGGGCAAGAACGTTCATCTGAGGGAGGGCGGGGGGGAGGGGGGTGGAAGGGATGGGAAAAACTCTCACTGAATGGATGCGGGGAGCACAGTTTGGGGGATGACCACAATTGTGGCTCTGACACGGGCAGAACAGGGGCAATGTGTATGGCCAAAGTGTTGTACCCCCATGATATTCTGAAATTAAAAAAATAAATTAAAAAAAAAAAGAAAAAAAAAAATAAAATCTTCTGCATGCTACATTATGGTTAGTCAAGAGCGAGTGGCCTCTATGACAGGTATATGAAAAAATGCTCAACATTATTAGTCATCAGAGAAATGCAAATCAAAACTACAATGAGATATCATCTCACCCCAGTTAAAATGGCTTTTGTCAAAAACACAGGCAATAACAAATGCTGAAGAGGATGTGGAGAAAGGGGAACACTCGTACACTGTTGGAGGGAATGTAAATTTGTATAACCACCATGGAGAACAGTATGGAGGTTCCTCAAAAAACTGAAAATAAAACTACCATTTGACCCAGCAATCCCACTGCTGGGTATATATTCAAAGGAGGGGAATTCAGTATATCAAAAAGATATCTGCACTTCCATGTTTATTGCAGCACTATTCACAATAGCCAAGATTTGGAATCAACCTAAGTGTCCATCAGCGGATGAATGGATAAAGAAATTGTGATACATATATTCAATGGAGTATTATATAACCACAAAAAATGAAATCCTGCCATTTGCGACAACATGGGTGGAACTGGAGAACATTATGTTAAGTGAAATAAACCAAGCACGGAAAGACGAATCTCACATGTTCTCACTCATATATGGGAGCTAAATATTAAAAGCACTTGATCTCATGGAGACAGAGATTAGAATGATGGTTACCAGAGGCTGGGAAGGGTAGTGGAGAGAGAGGGATAAAGTGGAGATGCTTAATGGGTGCAAAAATATAGTTAGATAGAATGAACAATATTTGATAGCACAACAAAGTGACTATAATCAACAGTAAGTTAGGATATACTTTAAAATAGCTAAAAGAGTGGAATCGGAATGTGCCTAACACAAAGAAATGATAAATCCCTGAGGTGATGGATACCCTAATTACCCTGATTTGATTAATTCACATTGTATGCCTATATCAAAACACCACATATCACCTGTAAAGATATACAACTCTTCTGTACCCATAATAATTAAAAATTAAAAATTTTTTTAAAAAGTGAGTGGCCTACAGAACCTGGATTTAAATCCCTGATCTACCACTTATGAATTGTGTGACCTTGAGTAAGTTATTTAACCTCTCTGAGCTTCAGTTTCCTCAGTATAAAAAGGGAGAGAGTAATAGTGGTTGTGATAAGGAAATGAATTAAAACACGGAGAACCCTTAGAATGGGTGTTACATGTAAAAAGTATCTTATGAGGATTGGTGATTAGTTTTTGTTATTATGCTGCATAATAATTCTCCCTCGATTTATGGTTACAGGTGTACAGGCTTGTCTCCCAGTTGACATGAGATGGTGCCTTACGTATCTTTATAACGCAGCCCTCTTTCTCTCCTTCCCTCAGTGCCAGGATCAGCGCTTAACAATTCTAGACACTGAACACAGGCCTATTGGATTGATTTGGTTTCCCAGTTAATGACTTTCCAAATGTTCCACATTTTCCAAATTGCCCATTAATGACTCCATCAAGTACAGAATTCAAGCCTCTCAGACCTTAATTTGCTACTCTTGAGGATCCTCATTGTTGATTTCCAGGCCGGCATTTCCCCGCTATATTCCTCATTTCTTTTAAAAATCTGAAAGTATACAAGTAGTCACAATGCCCATGATTCCATTTAGGAATTAATTATTTCTTTGTTGTTCCTTTAAGGAACAACGAGCATGGACTGACTTTCTTATCTTGGCATTGTGTAGTTGATGCAAACTGGCCTAATGTAGCAAGTGATCCTAATATGTGCTTTATCCCACAGCTTCCCATTTCCATTGACACTGGTATCTTCAACTCCCCCTACTAGCTACCATAAAAAAATAAGGGCTTTAACTTTTTTTTGCTTTCCTTGACATTTCCCCTTCCTATCAAATATTCCCAAAAAGGGCTAGTTTAACTCCAAGGTTTCATTTCCTCGGGTTGTGTTGAGACAGTGCAATCCTGGGATTTCCTGATTTCAGGGAAGGTAGCTATTGTTTTTTGATTTCCACTCAGAGAATTTAACCTCAGCATTTCAATAGCGCCAGACTATTGTTTTCAACAGTATGATATGTAGAACTTTGTGACAAGCTTTCTAAAAATATGGACTATAGCTGCCAGACTTTAGCATTCTATTCTCTTTTGGCAAAGTTGTGGATTCTTTGTTTTTTTAAACCCATAAATTACTTCTCTATTATTTTAAGATTGAAATATTATTCAATATCTAATGTTTGGAAATGTGATGTTGTCATTCTACTGTGAACTTTGTAAATTGTTCTTTTCCCAATAGTCTCTTCCTTATTAGCAGAACATGGGAGATAAATATATGTATTTAGAAAATCTCTCTGACCTTTGTGAATGTTTAGAGATTTTATGTTACTAAATGTAAGTCTTTTAGTGTGCCAGACTCTATTTCTGGAGGCATAAGTTGCCTTTAAGTAAGACAAAACTCAGCATAGTGAAGTTTTGATGTATAAAATTACAACCAAAAATTTAACCTTATTGAGTACTTATTTTTACATTAAGATGACTTTCTTTAAACTGTATTAAAATTTTTTCCCTGCTCTCTCTTCCCTGACAGTCTAAACTTTGTAAAGCCTGGTTCATTGTTACTTTTGTTGGGCCCTTTATTCCTAGTACATATTATAAGTACTCAATAAATGTTTCTTGAATAATATATGATGACTTAATTAATTAGAAAAACACTCCGCATATTTCAGGCAACATCCAACTTACAGATGCATTATGTTTTAAATGGCATTTTGTAATTCATTATTGGGGATGCAGAATATGTTTTTCCACATAAAGAGTAATGTGGAAAGAACTCAGGTCCTTAGATTTGCTCATAGAATGACTTTATCCCACCTTGTAAATTCTATTGTCTTACCTACTCCAGGAGCAAACTTTTCTAGGTTAGCTTGGGAATCAATCATTATTTTAAAGCTTATTTATATGGAGAAGGCCCCTCTTATCCCAAGGTGATCTTTCCACTGAATTAAAAAATAGATTTCCTTGTATATAGTCTCCTTCCTGGCTGAGTGTTAGTCAAATGGTATCCAGAGAGATGAGGATCTGGCTGCTAAGGAGGAAATATTGTGTTCTCCTGGGCTTTGGAAAGACTCTACCCTAACTCCTGGCTCTGTAAAAGTACTCTCCTCTCACTAAATTCCCCATGAAATTATGAGGACTTCTAATTCCTTATGTAACCTTCTCCTGCTAGTCACACATCCTGCGTAATTACCTCAGCCCCTGAGGAAAATAGTGAAGGGAAACTCTAGAACTAGTTTTGAAGTTACTACAGATTCCTAGACCTTTATCCAAAACTCATGGGGCCAGCTGTGATTTGGAATTCAGAGGTATTTTTGGGTTTTAGAAAGGTAATATGACACATATGCTACATATTACATAATGTCTCTGGCCTGTAATTCAACACAATAATATTTCTTTGGCTAAATGTATGACTATTCCTACTAAGTGAGATAAATAAGCACTACTTATAGCTTCACATCACTTCAATTCAGATCCTGCTAGCAAAATGATAAAAGTTGTTTGCTGTTCAAAGCCCTTTCTGTCTCAGAATTGTGGGTAGGAGATTGTGGACCTCTAATACCAAAAAGATTATGTATCAAAGAAGGAAATTATGAAGATTGCCCCAGTCCCTAGACTGGGTTCTTGAACTGCAGTGACCCTACTTAGGGACAGAGGGGAATTTGAGGAGGCTGGTGCAGCACCTGAGACAAAGACTAAGTATATAATTCAAGGTGGTATTTAACAAGGTAGTATTTGCCTCCTACCTCAGCCAACCTTTGGGCTCATTAGCCTTAAGTGTTATTAGTGGGTCTGTTGCTTATGAAGCCAGGATTTCTGACTTGACTGAAAGAACTGTCACACTTGGAGAGAAAACTCTTCCACTTTCCTTCTTTCTACTTGGAGTGGGGTGACAGGAAGACATAGTAATGGCCTAGAGTCCCAGTGGGGATACTGGCAGAAGCCCCACAGATACATAAAAAGGAGAGATGCTATTGGAGGCACTGGAGTAGAGGGCTGATACCAGAATGGGGAGGAGGAGTGGAACCCAATTCTGCTGGGACCCACACCTAGGCTTTTGATTTTCCTGTGGCTAGTTTAGCAGTGACAAAATAATTACTCTCAGCTAAATATGACCAATCAGTATGTTTTGTTAGAATTTAAAAGCCTAACAGTGAACCAGGCACTTTCCAACTTGCTATAGGTGCCATTGTTCCTTTTATCATCTGTGATTTACACATTTATGGCACTTGCTGGGGCCATAGAGTTACCTCAACATTTAATTGTCTGAATCTAATCAGCAGCAATGATGTCTTGACTATGCTGAGTAGATGTGGTCTACTCAAGGCACAGTGGTTAGAAAGCTGTATAATAATGTAAGCCATCACTTTTCTATTTGATAGTAAAATTTTCTAAGTACTAGGTAAACATATCTATATTCAGAAGTTTCCATAAAGCACTCCCTGTTGGAACAAGAGAAGTGGAGCAGGTGCATCCATAGAAAAGGTCTGAGAGCCCCCCAAAATCCCTAACCAGGATGACTGATAAAGGTCTTCTCTCCTCAAGCAAGTCAGTAAAGACTAGAGGAGCTGACTACTTCTTTAAATGTGAAGACAGCAATGAAAGACTTCAAAGAACAGGAAGAAAAATCAAGGAAACATGATATCACCAAAGGAACACAATAATTTTCCAATAACCAACCTCAAAGAAATGGAGATCTATCAACTGCTTGACAAAGAATTAAAAATAATTGTTTTAAGGAAGATTAGTGAGCTACAAGGCAACACAGATAGACAACTCAATGAATCAGGAAAACAATACATCAAAAAAATCAGAAGTTTAACAAAGAGACAGAAATCATAAAAAAGAACCAAACAGAAATTCTGGAGCCAGAGAACACAATAACTGAACTGAGAAATTCAACAGAAAACTTCAACAACTTGATCAAGCAGAAGAAAGAATCTGTGAACTCAAAGACAGATCATTTGATATTATCCAGTCAGAGGAGAAAAAAGAACAAAGAAAAAAGAATGAAGAAAGTCTATGGGGTTTATGGAACACCATCAACTAAACCTATATATGCATTAGGAGAGTTTCAGAAAGAGAAGAGAGAGAAATGGGAAGAAAGCTTATTCAAAGAAATTTGACTGAAAACTTCCCAAATCTTAGGAAGGATATGGACATCCAGGTTCATGAAGCTCAAAGTTTCCCAAACAGAATCAACCCAAAGAGGATTATATGGAGAAATATTACAATCAAAAGTCAATGGCAAAATTTTGAGAGCAGCAAGAGAAAAGTGATTTGTCATATACAAAGGAATCTATATAAGGCTATCAGCAGATTTCTCAGCGGAAATTTTGCCAACCAGGAGAGAGTGGGATGATATATTCAAACTGCTGAAAGCAAAAGAAAACTGCCATCCAAGAATGCTATACCTGGCAAATCTATCCTTCAGAAATGGAGGAGAGATAAAGACTTTTCCCAGACAAACAAAAGAGGGAGTTCATCATCATTATACCTGCCTTACAAGAAATGCTAAAGGGAGTTCTTCCAGTTGAAATGAAATGATGTTAATTAGTAACATGAAAACATATGAAAGTATAAAACTCACTGGTAAAGGTAACTGTAGTCAAATTCAGAATACTTTAATCCTATAATGGTGGTTTGTAATTCATTTTAAATTCTAGTATAAAAGTTAAAAAACAAAAGTCATAAAATAACTATAGCTACAATAATTTGTTGATAGATACACAATATTAAAAGATGTAAATTTTGACATCAATAACATAAACTGTATGTGAGAAATAAAAGTGTAGAGTTTTTGTATGCAATTGAAGTCAGTATCAGCTTAAAATAGACTGTTATAACTAAGATGTTTTATGTAAACCTCATAGTAATCACAAAGAAAAAACTCTTAGTAGATACACAAAGGATAAGGAGACAGGAATCAAAGCATACCACTACAAAAAGATTTATCAAATCACAAAGGAAGGAAATAAGAGAGAAAGAAAGGAACAAAGGAACCATAAAACAGAAAACAACTAACAAAATGGCAATAACAAGTCCTCACATCAATAATTACCATAAATGTAAATGGATTAAACTCACCAATCAAAAGACATAGAGTGGCTGAATGGATTGAAAAAGAAGGATCCAGTGATATTCTGTCTTACTTTAGATTTAAAGACATATATTAAAGTGAAAGGATGGAAAAAGATATTTCATGCAAATGGTAACCAAAAGAAAGCAGGAGTGGTTATATTAACACAGATATATTTTAAATCTAAAACTGTCACTAGAGACAAAGAAGGTCATTTATAATGATAAAAGGGTCAATCCAACAGGAATTGATCGAAATTATAAATATGTACACAACCAACATCAAATATATAAAACAAATATTGATAGATTTGAAGATAGAAAATGACAGCAATATAATAATTCAATACCCCACTTACAATAATGGATAGAGCATTCAGACAGAAAATCAGTAAAGAAGCATCTGACTTGGAAAACACCATATAACAAATGGACCAAATATTAATAGACATATATAGAATTTTCCACTCCACAGCACCATAATACTCATTATTCACAAGTGCATGTGGAACATTCTCCAGGATAGATCACATGTTATGTCACAAATTAAGTCTCAACAAAATTAAGCAGGTTGAAATCATTCCAAGTATCATTTCTAACCATAACAGAATGAAAGTAGAGATCAATAAAAGCAAAAATACTCAAAAATTCACAAATATGTGGAAACTAAATTACACACCCTTGAACAACCATCGAGTCAAAAAGGAAATCAAAAGACAATTTAAAAAGTATCTCCAGATAAATGAAAATGAAAACCCAACATACAAAAACCTATGGGATGCAGCAAAAGCAGTTCTAAGAGGAAAGTTTACAGTGGTGAATGCCTACATTAAGAAGGAAGAAAGATCTCATATGAACAACCTAACTTTACACCACAAGGAACTAGGAAAAAACCCCCAAACGGTAAACTAAGCCACAAGTTAGCAGAAGGAGGGAAATAATAAAGATTAAAGAAGTTATAAATCAAATAGAAAATTTAAGAAATAGAAAAAAAAATCAACGGAACTAAGAGTTGATTTCTGAAAAGATAAACAAAATCAATAAACATTTAGCTAGATTAGGAAAAAAGAGAGAAGATTCAAATGATTAAAATCAGAATTGAGAGAGGAGACATTATAACAGATGACTCAGAAATAAATAGGATTATTAAGGATTATTATGAACAATTACATGCCAACAAACTGGATAACCTAGAAGAAAGGGTTAAATTACTAGAAACATACAACCTACCAAAACTGAATCAAGAAAAAATAGAAAACTTGAACAGACCACTAACAAATAAGGAGATTGAATCAGTATTCAATCTCCTGACAAAGAAAACAAATTTCCCAACAAAGAAAATCCCAGAAAAAAAAAAAAAAATGAAGGCACTTGAGCTAGTTAAAAAAAAAGAAAAAAAAAGGAAAAAAAAAAAAGAAGAAAAAAAAAAAAGAAGGAAAAAAAAAAAAAAGAAAATCCCAGGACCATATGGCTTCACAGGTGAATTCTACCAAACATTCAAGGAAGAATTAATAACAGTTCTTTTTAAACTCTTCCAAAAAATAGAAGAGGGAACACTTCCAAACTCATTCTATGAGGCCAGCATTTCCCTGGTACCAAACCTCTGCAATGACACTACAAGAAAAAGAACTACAGGCCAATATCCTTGGTGAACACAGATGCAAAAATCCTCAACAAAATATCAGCAAACTATAATAAATATAACAGCACATTAAAAGGATCATACATCATGACCAAATGGTATTTATCCCTGAGATGCAAGGATGGTTCAACATAAACAAATCAATAAATGTGATACAACACTTTAACAAAATGAAAGAAAAAAAACCTACATGATCATCTCAATAGGCACAGAAAAAGCATTTTGACAAAGTTCAACATCCATTCATGATTAAAACTTTCAACTAAATAGGTATAAAAGGAACTTACCTCAACATAATAAAGGTCAATATGAAAACACAACAACTAACAGCATAATTAATGGGAAGAAACTAAAACCTTTCCTTCTAAGATCTGGTACAGGCAAGGATGCCCACTCTTGCTGCTTCTTTTCAACATAGCACTGGAAGTCCTAGCCAGAGCAATTAAACAAGATAAAGAAATAAAAGGCACCCAAGTTGGAAAGGAGGAAGCAAAATTATCTCTACTTGCAGGTAATATGATCATATATGTAGAAAACCCTGAAGACTCCATAAAAAAACTGTTAGAACTAATAAATTCGTAAAGTTGCAGGATACAAAATTAACATACATAAATCAATTGCATTTGTATATACAAACAATGAACTCTCTGAAAAGAAAGTCAAGGAAACAGTCCCATTCACAATAGCAACAAAAAAGAATAAAATACTTAGGAATTAACTTAACCAAAGAGGTAAAAGACTTGTACACTGAAAGTTAAAAAACATTGATGAAAGAGATTAAAAATATGATAAATGAAAAGATATTCTGTATTGATGGATTGGAAGAATTAATAATGTCCATACTATAAAAAGTGATCTACAGATTCAATGCCATCCCCATCAAAATCCCAATGGCATTCTTTACAGAAATAGAGAAAACAATCCTAAAATTCATATGGAACCACAAAAGCTCCTGAATAGCCAAAGCATTTTTGAGCAAGAAGAACAAAGCTAGAGGCATCACACTCTCTGATTTCAAAATATATTACAAAACTATAGTAATCAAAACAGTGTGATACAGGTATAAAAACAGATATGTGGACCAATGGAACAGAATATAGAGTCCAGTAATAAATCCTTTCTGTGGGCAACTGATCTTTGACAAAGTGCCAAGAATGGATCATCTCTTCAATAATTGGTGTTGGGAAAACTAGACATCCACATGCAGAATGAAACTGGATCCTTATCTTACACTATATACAAGCATCAACTCAAAATGGATTAAAGACTCAAAGGTGTGACCTGAAACTTTAAAACTACTAGAAGAAAACAGGGAAAAGCCTTCTTGACCACATAGCCCTGGGTCAAGAATCAATCTGGGTAATGATTTTTTTGTATATGATCCTGAAGCACAGGCGACAAAAGCAAATAGATAAATGAGGTTTCGTCAGATTAAAAAGCTTCTGCACAGTAAAGGAAACAAACAACAGAGTGAAGAGACAACCTAAGGAGACAACCTAAGGAGTGGGAAAAATATATGCAAACCATATACCTGGCAAGGGGTTAATATTCAAAATATACGAGGAACTCATGCAACTCAACAGCAAAAAAAAAAAAAAAACAACAAACTACAATTAATAAATGTGCCAAGGAATTTTAATAGATATTTTTCAAAAGAAGGCATACAAATGGCCACCAGGTATATGAAAAGTTGCTCAACACCACCAATCATTAGAGAAATGTAAACCAAAACCATGGTGAGATACTGCCTCACACCTATTAGGGTGGCTATTATCAACAAGACAAAAAAATAACAAGTGTTGATAAAGATGTGAAGAAAAGGGAACCCTTGTATACTGTTGATGTATTGCATACTTCAAATTTTCTAAGAGAGTGGACTTAAGAGTTCTCATCACACAAACAAAATCAAAGGTAACTGTTGAGGCGATGGATATGTTCATTAGCTTGATTGTGTAATCATTTCACAATGTGTATCTATATCAAACCATCTCTTTGTACACCTTAAATATATACAATTTTATTTGTCAATTATACCTCAATAAGGCTGGGGAAAAAACACACTCTTTCTTGTTCTGGAAACTGAGTGGCAGGCTCTCTCCTGCTGCTTTTGGCTTTTCAGTCCCTGATATTTGTTCTTTTTCTCTTTTAAATTTCTAGCATTCTAACATTGATTAAAACTTCGTTTACTAATAGATTTTTTTGGATTAGTCTTAGCAATGAAAAAAAGCTTAAAAAAAAAAGAAATAAAATGAGTGTTTGTGAACGCAAGTTGATTTTCCATGAAGACATGTTTGTGAATTCTGTGTTACCTAGAACCATGCTGGCAAGTTCAGTGAGACTAATTTCTGGAATTTCCCCATTTCTTTTCTACCCAGGCTCCCGTCAAGCCAGGCAAACTCCAGGAGGTCTTTCAGCTGCAAGGGGCTGTGATTCCAAACCAGATTGGGAGTTCAATCTGAGATCATAGTTAAATTCAGATTAAGTAAAGTGATCGTATCTTGAACTATGCTAATTAGGAAAGTGATTAGAAAATGAACTTCACTGATTATAATTAATAGGCAAGAATAGATTCTCCTTAACCAGTTTCGTGCATTAAAGAATTTAATTCTGAGACTAGATGCTAACCATATTTTAAAATCCTTTCTAGTATGTTTTTTGACCAGACTTGTGCTTCTTTCCTAATTACAAATCATTGTTATTCCATTTTTCTGAAGGAAAGGTATTTTCTAATCATAAAACACGTGTAACTCTAAGTTATAAGAACTGCAACCAAAAGCAAAAGGATGATTCTAAGTAGTTAACTTTAGGAAAATGGTTTTGAGTCTTCTTCATTAATGTACTTTGGAGCCCCACTGTTACAACTTGATCCTAATAGTATCCCAAATATTTTCTGAGCTAGCCTTAGGCTGTTTCATAGCTAAGGGTTATTAATTTGGCTTGCTCACTCTTGGTAAGAAAAAAACTGGGTGGGGCATGGTGGCTCATGCTTGTAATCTCAGTGCTTTGGAAGCCCGAGGCAGGAGGATCTCTTGAGGCCAGGAATTTGAGACCAGCCTGGGCAACATAGGGAGACCACACCTCCCCCCAAAAATAAAAAAAATGAAAAACTGAGTGCGGTGGTGTGAACCTGTAGGCCTAGCTACTTGGGAGGCTGAGGTGGGAAGATTGCTTGAGCCCAGGAGTTCAAGGTTACATCAACCTATGATTGTGCCACTGCACTCTAGCCTGGGTGAGAGAATGAGACCCTGTCCCTAAAAAAAAAAAAAAAAGGAAAGAAAAAACCATAAAACCATATTTGGGATACTCCAAATGTGGAAAAACCTATGGATTTTATTTCATAGAATTACAGTTTCTTGGGATTAGGAAACATTTCACAGTTCCTGTCTGTATGTATGATTGAATCTCCTCTAAACATCTGAAATCACACCACCAGAATCAAAGTTGGATAAGAGCATGACTATTTCGTCCACCTGTTGAGCCTCCAGAGTAAGCCTTCGATAAAGGAATGCGGAAAGTTGAATGAATCAATCAAAGACTTGAACACCTCTGGCTATAGGCAACTCATTGCTACTCAAAGCAGCCCAGTCCATCCTTGAGCACTCTGCTTGCTCAGAGTTCTTTTTTCAATAATGATTGAACTGTGTCATCTCTTGCTACGTGTATGTTCCAGTTTTAGCCCTTCAGGCCATGTAGACTTGCTCTATCACATGACAAACCTTTAAATATCTGAATTGACCCTCATGCCCTACTCTTTCTACCTAACCTCTGAGGTTTGCCTCTGCAGACTAATATCCCTAGTTTTTTTTAAACAATTGGCGTAGATATGAGTGTCTTCCGAGCCTCTCAGATGTTCCCCTGTGAGCATGCACCAGGGGAAAGATGCAGTTGTCACTTTTACATGGTCCCCAGGGTAGTTTAGGGAAGGCCTGAGTTTCATGGGGTTATTACTTTATGCATTCTAGAGTCTGTTTATTCTCTTTACTATCAAATTTGCTTTTTCACTTTTTAGAGGAAGCAATTTTTTTCAGTTTTTTAGAGGGAACTTCTATTTCAGTCTTAACAAAACCTTGCCTCAATGCAAGGCAATTGAAGTGGGAGGTAATTATTATCTTGAAGGCTGGTTTAGCCTGGTAATAGTTCACCTGTTGTGTCTTGTTTCCAAGTTGACTAATTTGGAGATTCAAGATAATCTGATTCTTTGTGAAAATTAAACCTGGAGAGTTAGATGGAAGGTTCCTTCTTAGATAATCTCTACCAGGAATGTTTTTTACGTGGTGGCCAAGCTGATCATTGGGACCACCAAGTCTGATTCTGGGAAAGTAGGGTTTCCCCATGTGTCTGCCTGATAGTTAAGGCAGAACTTTGAAGATTTTGAAATGTGTAATGTCTCAATGCTGCTGCTAAAGAAGAATTTACTGTATAGTTTTTCAAAGGACTGAAGTTAAAATTTAGCAAAAAAAGTTATTAGTACAACCTCTATGGAAATCAGTGTGGAGATTTCTAAAAGAACCAAAAGTAGATCTACCACTCAATCCTGCAATCCCAATAATGGGTATCTACCCAAAGGAAGAAAAATCATTATATCACTTGTATGTTTATTGCAGCACAATTCACAATCACAAAGATATGGAATCAACCAATGAGTGGATAAAGAAAATGCAGTATATATTAAATATCTACCATGGACTACTACTTATCCATAAAAAAGAATGAATAATGTCTTTTGCAGCAACTTGGATGGATCTGGAGGCCGTTACCCTAAGTGAAATAACTCAGGAATGGAAAAACAAATACTGCATGTTCTTACTCATAAGTGGGAACTAAGCCATAGTTACGCATGGTCACACAGAGTGGCATAATGGACACTGGAGACTAAAAAAGGGGTGAGGGTGGCAGAAGGGTGAGGGATGAAAAATTACCTATTGGGTACCATATACACTATTTGGGTGACGGGTACACTAAAAGCCTAGACTCCACCACTATACAATATATACATGTAACAAAACTCCACTTGTACCCCTTAAATCTATAGAAATAAAAAATTTATTGATTTCCATGAACTTTGATATTTTCTGAAGATAATTTTTAAATCAAACTATTAATTTGGAAGATGCAGATGTATATGCAAACATGTAGGAGTTTTTATGAGAAGTCACCTATTAGTGAGATAATATCTTACATTTGGGAAACCAGAGAAATAAAATTATAAAGGAAAACAATTTTTTGCAGTTATTCAAATCCTTTAAAATTACAGTAGTTTATAACTGTCTGGGGAGACAGTCGTGATGGAAAACAAAGGGGAGGAAGCTAATGGGTGAAAGTAGGAAGGGGAAAAAGAGGGAGGGGAGAAAACGGAAAAGGCACTAAGAAATTCCAAGTGGCCACTGAGTCCTTAACCATTTTCTTGTATGCACTTTTGAGTCCTGCATTGTAATTATATATTTTGTAACTAACCAGTCAAAAGTTAAACAATTAATTCTTATGCAACAGAAATTTATTGTTTTGGGAAAAAAGATGACTTTCCACTTTATTTTTCAAATGTATTCCAGTTGATTTACTGTAGTTACCGATTCCAAAAAAAGCTGGGCTAGCAAACAGATTCTTGCACCCTTCTTTAGCCTAGAGGGACTATGCAAATATTATGATTTGTGCTGAACTCCTGCTTTCCTTCGGGGAGCTTGAATTTGTGTTATGTGTTAGGCAGAGGTACCTGCATGACCAGCCTCCAAGAAAAATCTTGGGTCCTGAGTCTCTACTGGGCTTCTCTGGGCAGAAACATTGCACACATGTTGCTACATTTTCGTGGCTGGGGAAAGAGTGTGCTCTCTGTGACCCTTCATGGAGGGAGAGAGCCTAAGGAGGCCTGTACATGGGTTCTTGCAGGCTCCACCTGTGTCTTTTCCCCTTATGATTCAGCTTACTAGGTCGCTAGTAAGTAAATGTTAGCCATGAGTACAGCTATATACTGAGTTACATGAGTCCTTCTAGTGAATCTCTGAGAGTGGGGTGGACTTGGCAAATCCTGACACAACTCCTCCTCTTGCCGTGCTCATCCTCGTACATCCTTACTGTAACACTACACAATTTCAGTGAAAAGATAAAAGGGAAATGTTTGTGAAAAGTTAAATGTCAAATAAATAAAATACTGATCTAGAAGACCTAGTTTAATAAAAATGTGTCCATGCTTTTGAAAATCAGGAAGCCAATTTATCAGTCATGGAAAAGTTATTTACACTTTGTGCTTACAGAATATGAACTTTGAAAAAAGAAATGGCTTTTAAAAATTTCTCATTAGCTTTAAAAAAATAACAGCTTTATTGAGATATAATTTACATACTGCAAAGTCCACCCTTTTAAAGGGTACAATTCAGTGGTTTTAGTGTCACTAGACAGAACTGTGCAACTATCACCACTAATTCTAGACCATTTTCATCACTCTTCCCCCCAAAACCCTGTACCCATTAGTAGTCAATTCCCATCGTCCCTTTCCCCCAGTCCCTGGGAACTACTAATCTACTTTCTGTCTCTGTAGATTTGCCTGTTCTTCGTATAAATGGAATCATGTGGCCTTTTATGACTAGCTTTTTAAACACATGTTGTGGCATATAACAGTACTTCATTCCTTTTTTATGGCCAGATAATATTCCATTCTATGGATAAACCACATTTTATTTATCCATCCAGTAGATGACATTTGGGTTGTTTCCACTTTTTAACTATTATGAATAATACTGCTATGAATATCAATTTACAAGTGTGATTATTTGGACAGGTCATATTCCAGCTTTATTGAAGTATAATTGAAAAATAACCATGTATAAGTTTTTGTGTGGACATATGCTTTCAATTAATTCTCTTGGGTACATACTTAGGCGTGAACTTGCTAGGTCACGTGGTAACTCTATATTTGCCTTTTTGAGGAACTGCCCAACTGTCTTCCAAAGTGTTTGCACCATTTTACATTCCCACCAACAATATATGAGGGTTCTAGTTTCTCTGCATGCTTACAAACACTTGTTATTTTCTGTCTTTTCATGTATAGCCATTCTAGTGGGTGTAAAGTGATATCTCATTGTGATTTTAATTTTAATTTTCTTAATTACTAATTATGTTGAGTCATATTGCATCTTACTGTCCACTTACGTAACTTCTTTGGTGAAAAAGTTATTTAATTCTTTGCCCATTATTAAATGGGTTGTCTTTTTATTATCGAGTTGAAAGAATTCTTTATATTCTGGATACTAGACATTTATCAGATATATGATTTGTAAATATTTTCTTCCATTCTGTGTATTGTCTTTCACATTCTTGATGGTGTCTGTAGTTTATTTCAATGAAATCCAATTTATTCATTATCTCTTTTGTCACTTATGCTTTTGGTGCCACATCTAACTCTTGTACCAGATTTTAATCACCCCACTTATGGTAGGTGGTCTACGTCTTTTAGTCCAATTCTGTTACTCCACAATGGAAGGAAGTTAAAGGTGGGAGGAGTTGCAGTATAGTGAAGTGGAAAGAGTATGGGATTTAGAGTCTTAATATTGAGTCCAACTCGTTTATTATGGGATTTAGGTACTTGAGCTTTCCAAGCCTCAGTTTTCTACCTAGAAAATGGAGTAATAATACTTCCTATTTCATAGGTTATTGTGAAGTTTGAATTAACTAATTTGTGAATAGGGCTTAGGAGGAGACACCTAATAAATTTTAGGTTGTTGTCATTTTTATTACGAGATTGTAGAACTGAGGTTGGACCTAGTCAAGAATTGCCTAACAGAATTAAAGTTATCATTCTGTGCCTAACTGAATTTCTAAAAGGTGCTGAAATTACTTTGCTTATGGTTATATAGCCTTCTGACACCATCAAAAAAACTGATAGGCACAGAGCAGAATGATTTTCTTTCTTTTGATTTCAGAAATAAACAATGCTATTGCTTTTGGGGGTCCAAAGAAGACCCCAAAAAACTGTGGGGTCAGCATAACTCAACATTTCATCATGATATATGCTTATCATTATTTATTAATTAATGGCCATTTATGTAAATACATGGAAAATAACAAACACAATTCCTCCCCTGTCTATTAGATATAAGACTTTAAGAAAGGTCACTTGATATTTCCGTTAAATATTTACCATGCTTACAGCATTACCTCAGAACTTTCATGTACATGTCCCAATCATTTGGTGTTCATAGGTACAGAAGCAGGTTAGTGCCACAATAAAACACTTTCTGTTTTATTATTATAAACCCAGATATTGTCAAAGTTCAAAGTCAAATCATCTCAGTCCAGCCTGCTCCTACATGGCAGGTAGACTAATAAACGAGGAGGCACCTTCCAATAGGTATATGCTTATTAATACATAATGGAAAAAGACATTTCTACAATTTTTATTTGAACAACTCAACCTAAATAAAATTTGCCACTTTATTCACAAGTAAAACCCTTGGTCAGTAATTGGCGTAATTATATTTCCCAATGTGGACAATTTAGAAGATATTAAAACACCTTTTGAAAAAAACCATAATTATCTTATGCTGTGAAACATTTACTTTAAGCCACACAGCTTTTCTGTTTTAGTTATTCCTATATTCACTTACAATCTGCAAAAAAAACCATTTGGGGAATCTTACTAAGGACAGAAGACTAAACAATACCTTAGGGGGATAGAAAAATGAATAATATAGTCTTTTCCACTAAAAATGTGGCAATTTAGTAGGTGATTTAGAAGCAAGATGTCGTTACTAACGGGAGAATGTCGGTGGGATAGAAGTTTTCAATCATTACCCAGGTTGATAAAGCAATTTGTGAGATAACAGTCCAAGTTAGAAATCTGCCAAAGGTATTTTCAGTAACACTTATATAGTGCTTATATATGCCAGGTAGTTTTCTAAGCACATCACAAATGTGGTAATTTAATCCTTACAACAACCCTGTGAGGGCTGAGCTTTCACCCCTCCTTTAACAGGAGAGCAAACTAAAGTGCAGACACGCTGAGCAACTTAGACGAGATTGGAACCCAGGCCGACTGAGCACTTGGTGCTCTTAACTATTTTATGCTACTTCTCAATTCAAACAGGAATTATTGTCGGTAGAGTAAATTTTGGATTTCTGGAAGCTCTAGTTCTTCAAAACTCCTAAAATATAGGATACAGTATGCAGATAAATAATATTCAATAGTTTTTTCTCTTTTAAGAAAGAAAATAAAGATCTTATCACCTTTATCTATGATTTAGTCTAAAATAAAATTCTACATTAAAATTTTATATAATCTGTTGTGCTGAATTATATGGTTTATATACTGTAGTCATCTTATATAATAATAATATGAATGTTCCAAAAAAAGTTATGTTTGTGTAGGGGATAAATTTCATTTCCATATTTTGCAGGAACCAATCATTTTGGAAACATCGTTTTATAGAATAATAATAGCTTCTTGTATAGGTTTGTTAAACTACCTGTTAATAAATAATATCTCACTTGCTGGTATAAAGTCCTGATTATAATATTTAGAAAATTAGTCTTTGTTAAAAAATGCATCTTTAACAACAGCAACTGGGACGGATTCAGTTTCGTAAGGCCTGAAGCTTATATGGTATGGGGGACTTCTTTAAGGAAGAAATAGAAAATTAGGTATAAACAATGAGTATTGAATCAGAAGAGGCTCATTAAAGTGATAGACTGAAGTTTCAGCTTCATTAGCTTCATGGTAAATCCACCACTTCAGACAGTGACTAAATAAAATCTTAAAAAATACCGTAAGAATACAGTAATCCCTGAAAAGAATTCTTCATTTTTTTCCCCAGAAGGAACTTATAATTTAAAAATTTTATATATATATCAACATCATCTTATTTGATTTTTTTTCTCTTTCCCTTTCCTTTCTCCATTGTCTGGAAAAATCCTGTTCACAATGGGTCTCTTCATTGGTGAGATGAGGAAAAAGAGAGTTAGTGATTTGCACCAGGAGGCAGAAGCCTGCCAGGGCCAGGTCTGGGCTCTTGCCACTTATGCTCTGAGCATATGAATTTGGAGAAATAATATTTTGAGTATACAGATGAAGAACTCTCTTCTTCTAGTGTTTTTATTCTTATTTTACCAGGGAAGAAACTAAGGTCAGAGATGTTTAAAACCAAGCCATAGCACAAACTCTCAAATTCCTGAGTATAGAACATTGTTTAACCTTTTAAACCAGTAGCAATGTTGGAAAAATGTTTCATTTTGATGTGAGACAGAACTTGACCATTTGAATTGTCTTTTTTTTTTTTGAGATAATCTATTTTGTTTTTTGTTTTTTTCAGAAGAGCTATAGTTTTGAGAACCCATTTAGCTCAGTATTGGTGTTTTTCCCCCTCCTATCCTATTTCCATGTTTTTTTAAGGTCATCGTAATATGAACTTCAGCCATATGAAAGAACTGAATTAGCTTCACAGCTGTTTGACTCTTCAAGTTTGGCTCTTAAAGTCCTTATGGTTTCTACATGTATTGAAATATATAAAAGTAAATAATTTTTTTTTAGCTTCATGTACCTTTTCTTCCCCCTGTGTTTGGCTGTGTTATAAGAGAATGTGTGGTGGTGATAAAACAAATGGGGGAAAAAAACCCCTTAGAATTTGACATAGGGTTGTGTGGATAATGACTTCTGACTGTGTTTCTATAGTAACAGCAATTCTTCGGTGCCTCCTACTTGCCAGACACCATAATTATCCATCCTTCATCCTCAAAATAGTCCAACAAAGTAGGTGTTATTAGCCCCATCTTACAAATGAGAAAACTGGAGCTTAGAAAGATTAGATAACTGGGCTAAGGTGACATAGTAAGTGGCAGAGTTGTGATTCAAATACAGATCTGAGTAATTCCAAGGCTAATGCCCTGTCACCAGATACTGCCTTTCAGATTAGAAATATTCAGTAGTTTTTGTGTTGACCAGCCTCCAAGATGGCCCCCAATCATCCCCCTCCCCCCTTAGTATTCTCAGCCTTGAATTTTCCCTGTCCACATTGAATACACAGGGCTGACATGTGTACCCAAAAGATACTGCAGAAATGATGGTGTATGACTTCTGAGACCGGGTCATAAAAAACACTGAGGCTTTAACATTACTGTCTCATGAGTTGCTTGCTCTGGGGGAAGCCAGCTGCCATGTTGTAAGGACATTCAAGCAGTCCTCTATACAAATGGGGAGTACCTGGGGCCCTCCTGCAGACAAACAGTACTAACCCACCAGGTATGTGAGTGAGTCGCGTTGGAAAACATCCTCCAGCCCCAGCCAAACCTTTGGAGGGCTGCAGCCTTAGCTGGTGTCTGACTGCAACCTCATGAGAGTCCCTAAGCCAGAACTACCTAGCTAATTCACTCCCAGATTCAGAATCTACAGATACTGTGTGAGACAATAAATGCTTATTGTTTAAGAGGCTAAGACTTGGCACAATATACTGCAAAGCAATTGACAACTCATGCAGCTTTTTGTCATCATTCTTACTCAGTTTAGAACGCGCTTCCTTGGTGATTTAATGCTCATGTCAATGACTGATTTGGAATTTGGATTTGCCTTTGCATGTTGGTGGCATGGAATCATACGAGGGTCAGTGGGCAGAGCTTGGGTAGAGATGATGCTGCACAACTAGACGTGAGAAATGAATGTCTTTTATTCCCAAAAGACAGCATGTTGCAAGAGTCACTGCTAACTTAGCCTCTACATCAACTGGGTACAATCTCTGAAAGGAAAACAAATAGGATGATATCATTTCTGGAGAGTGTTTTATTTTGTTTATAACTTGGGACGTGATTAAGCATTGGAGTTTCACTTTTACTCTTTGAAGAAGGTGAGCCTGGTCTACCTCATTTCCTCCAAGCCCCCCTCCCTCTATCTGCCCCAGAGATCCAGCATTCTTTCAGCATCTAGAAATGCTTTTTTTTCCTCCACAGAGAATAGCAAATGCTATTTCTTCAGGGGGGGGATTCTTCCTTTCCCTCTTCCTCTCTTCCAGTCATCCCCTTTGCCTAACGTTCAGATCTCATTTCCTGCTTTGTTTCCTCTGGGACTGCTTTATAGCTTCAGGGACTGGTTGCCCTCCCTGTCTCCAGCTGCCTTCTGCTCTGTACCCCCAAATGCAAGACACTCAGAACCTTTTTAACAGCTGTCTTCCTCTGACTGCAAGCAACATAAGAACTTGGACCATGCTTGTTTTATTCACCACTGGATCTCTAGTGCCTTATTACACAATAAATACTTGTGGATTAAATATTGTTTGAGGGAACTGTTACTGCAGGCAGAGGGAAAACAAGAGCAGAGGCATGAAGATATGAAAGTGCATGGCATGTGTGGCAGATTATTTATTAAATTAAAAATTGATGTTTTCTAAAGCAAATGCTTATCTCTTTCATATATAGTTTAATTCAATTTTACAGTAATTAAATTTGTTTTAGAACTTACATTAATTCAATGTGAAATTAAGCTAAAATTCAATTTACATTTAAATTTATGGAGATAGAACTTTCAGCCTATATTGTTCCTTGCAGCTTTTTCGTTGCGTAAGTTTTCCCTCTCTTTTCCCAGTTGCAAGGATAAAATATTTGGGACCACAGAGAGTTAAATACCAATTCAGATCTCATACTAAATCCCTGTGCAGCAGTGAAAAGGTCCTGGATTATGAGTCAGAAGGTCTGAGGTGTCACTGACTTTGCCACTAGCTGTTCTCCCTGCATTGTGCAAATTAATGACTTGTGTGCCCTGAATGTTCTGCTGAGCTTCCGCCTTCCTGGGGTGAAGTCAGCAGCACCCCCAGCAAGGCTCAGCCTTTCTTGTCGACTCAGGGGAACTCTTCATTCATCCATCACCCACCCGGCATTTGTTCACCCACCTAACATTCATCGTTGTCCACTTTGTGCCAAGAACTGTGCTGAGTGGTTGGTTAGAAACAAAAGGCAGCAAAATGAGGAAGAATATAACAACAAGTAGAATTTAATGTGCAATGAACGCTCTATTAGGAGTAACCAAAAGGTGTAATGTGAGCACAGAGAAAGGGAGAATGGTGCCAGGGTAGGCTTTCTGAAGGTAGCAATACCTGGTCCAGTTTTGAAGGACAGCTCAGAATTTACTCTGCGAGAGTGTTGGAGGCAAAGAAGACAGTGCAAAAGCCCTGAATTACTGCACAAGCGTGGAGTGTGGACTTCCTTGGGCACAGGGAAAGGCGAGAGATGAGACTGGGGAAGCTGACCAGGGTCCCAGAGTGCTCTCCTTAGAGGCCAAATAACAACTCTGTGAGATCAGTGAACGCACTTATACTACTTTACCTTTCCTGCTTCCAGGTTTATTTCCCCTCCGCACAGGAGCATGTTTGGAGTGAGGCCTGTTCATGTCACTTTATTTTTCCTCTATGGGGCTATTGGAAGGAATAAAATAAAAACTTTGGCAGCTGTTAGTTTTTTATATTAGGCAGTGTTTACTTTGTTGCTCTTAACATTTGAATTGCGGAGTTTATTTCTAGATCTAAGTGTTGCAACATGAGGATGAGCAGGAAACTTGCTGTGGGAAATTATAGTTTGGAGAGTTAGACTAATAATTTAATTTTCAAAGTGCATGTGCATTGTTTGCCTTCTGCAGTAGCCTGGGTCTGTGTCAGTCACCAACAGAGATTTTAGACCCTGGAAGTAGGAGCTGGGTCTTCAGTCATTTGTTTACTTACCAAAATCTCTTCTCATATTAGACTTTCTCCTATGTGCTAGGTGCCGGGGATAGAGAGGAAAGGATGTATTCATAATTTCTAGGAGCTCTAGGTGATAAGTAAATATGTCATTATTTCTCTAGGGATCTCTCTCATTGTCCTAGAACAACCACAGCTAGCATTAGAACATGTGCTGTGTGCCAAGCACATTATATATTATCTCATTTAATACAGGCCTCTGATTATTCCCATTTTGCAGTTGAAGAAAGTAAGGCACAGAGAGAATGCACAGTTAGTAAGTGACAAAACCAGCTGTGCACCAGGCAGTCCTCCCTATAGAAAACATCCTCATCCAGAGGTTATAGAAAGCATTCAATAACTGTTCAATAAAGTTATCTATTGTTCTGCTTCTTTTACTACTCCTCAAAGGCACATAGAGCAAAAACCTGTTGTCTTTTTACAGACAAGTTTAACTGAAAACCTCGGAATCACATCATGAATCAGTGTAGAATTGGGAATCCCAGGTAAGTCTCCTTAACCTTCTCTTTCAAACAGTACCATGCCCACTTCTGAAACCACTGTCCTTTCTGGGAGTCTAAAAATCACCTGGGGTGAGATGAAGAAATGGAATTAAATGAACCTTGACAATGGATTTGATTTTTGGAAATAGCTCAGATAATTTGAAGCCAAGCCAGGTGAATAAATTGGTCCATGAAGTTGGATAATGCCATTTTGGTCATGTATCTGGCTATCCATTTACTACCTCAACTAATTTTGTTGGCTTAATTTTGCCATATAGTGACAACAGAAAACTTTTCTTTTTCTGTTACTTGCTTTCTTCATCTAGTCAATGTAGAGAATAACTTTAATCCATCTACCATAGTGAAAGGCCGTTGAGGTTTATAAGGTCATGCCTGTAAAAAGTTCCCATGAGTAAGCCACTGTCCAAATAGAAAAGATTATTATTACTGCTGGGCTATATATAAGCACTCATTCATCACTTACGTGATTCTTGGCAGGGCTTCCCAATTTGCCCTCATGTAGCTCCAGGTTAGATCTTCTACATAGTTACACAAGGAGGCAACTCCTAGAACCTTCAATTCAATTACACTTGCCTGGTTTTGTTTTGTTAAACACAAAGGCTAAATAAATAATAAATAAATAAAGATGAGGGCATATAAACAAACCAGGTTGATGTTTTTATCTGTCAAAAAATAAAAAACTTTTAATGAAAGTGGGGACTTTTAAGTTGAATTCATCCAAAATAGATTTCCATGAAGTCTTAAAATTTTATTTAACAAAAGTGGCTCAAGAACACAGACATAGACCAATGGATCAGAACAGAGAACCCAGATATAAAACCATCCTCATATAGCCATCTGATCTTTGACAAAGCAGACAAAAACATACACTGGGGAAAAGAACCCCTATTCAATAAATGGTGCTGGGAAAATTGGATAGCCCCATGTAGAAGACTGAAACAGGATCTGCACCACTCAGAAATCAACTCACAATGGATAACAGACTTAAACCTAAGGTATGAAACCATAAGAATTCTAGAAGAAAATGTTGGAAAAACTCTTATAGACATCAGCCTAGGCAAGGAATTTATGAAGAAGACCCCAAAGCAATCACAGCAACAACAAAAATAAATAAATGGGACCTGATCAAATTAAAAAGCTTCTGCACAGCCAAGGAAACAGTCATTAGAGTGAATAGACAACCTACAGAATGGGAGAAAATATTTGCATGCTATGCCTCCAATAAAGGCCTAACTAGAATTTATAAAGAACTCCAGCAAATCAGCAAGAAAAAATCAAACAACTCCATTAAAAAGTGGGCAAAAGATATGAACAGAAACTTTTCAAAAGAAGATAGACTAATGGCAAACAAACATGAAAAAATGCTCAACATCTCTAATCATCAGGGAAATGCAAATCAAAACCACAATGAGATATCTCTTAACTCCAGTGAGAATGGCTTTTATCAAAAGGTCCCAAAACAACACATGTTGGTGTGGATGCAGACAGATAGGAATGCTCATATAGTGTTGGTGGGACTGCAAACTAACACAATCTCTATGGAAAGTAGTATGGAGATACCGCAAAGAACTAAAAGTAGAACTACCATTTGATCCAGAAATCCCACTACTGGGTATTTACCCAAAGGAAAAAAAGACATTCTATGAAAAAGACATCTGCACTTGAATGTTTATAGTAGCACAATTCACAATTGCAAAGATGTGGAAACAACCTAAGTGCCCATCAATACATGAGTGGATTAATAAAACATGGTATATGTATACCATGGAGTACTACTCAGCCATAAAAAAAATGGTGAACTAATATCTCTTGTATTAACCCAGAGGGAACAGGAGCCCATTCTTCTAAGTGAAGTATCACAAGAATGGAAAAACAAACACCACATGTACTCACCATTAAATTGGAACTAATCGATCAACACTTATGTGCACATATGGAAATAACATTCATTGGAAATCAAGTAGGTGGGAGGGGGAAGGGAATAGGTAAATTCACACCTAACAGGTAGAATGTACACTATCTGGGGTATGGGCACACTTACAACTTTGACTCAAATGGTACAAAAGCAATTTATGTAACCAAAACGTTTGTACCCCCATAATATTCTGAAAAAGAAAAGTGAGTCAAAGATTAGAGCACAGGTTATTATTAATAAATTGTATGTAATTTTTAAAAACAATTTTAGGTGGCTTAAAAAATACAGTGATGTGAAGACTGCTCAAAAACATTTTTGTAAAATTAATTTTTCTATAAATATTTTCAAAATTGCCAAAAATGAGGGAGCGATAACAGGCAATCACAAGCCAACATGCATTCCACTTGGTGGTTCATCCCCCAGCTGGCAGAACCACATCTATTCTTTCACTCCGTGCTGCAAAGTACATGGTCTGCCTCAAGTTCTACAGACACAGAAAGCTTAGATCTCTTGGAGAATATAGGCATAGAAGCAGTTATAATCAGGGGTAGATCCAGGTTTTGTGGGTCTAAAGTTTAGACAATTTCAGGGTCTTCTTTAAGAGAAAGTAGGAATAAAAAATCAGGTATGAAAGTGAATATATATTTTGAATGAGGAAAGAAATTAAATTATTAATTTGAAAAAGCTGACAAATTCCATAAACATCTCCAAATCCAGAAAAGTAATGTAATGCTCTTATGAATTAACTACCTGACATGCTCTGTGATATTTTCTTACAATTTTTAACTGAAAACCATTGATCTCTTCATATGGCAACAATTTTATAATATTTTCAATAAAAAGAATAGAAAGTAATTTAGTTTTTTCTCTAGAAAAAAAGTCACTTTTTTATTGGTAGGTTAGATATTCTTTCAAACTCAAATCGATTCTTGATAATGTCATGCTAATCTACTATATGACACATATAGATGCAATGGCTGTTTTTAGTATTATTTTGGGTTTGTGCCCCATAAACACAGGAATTCTGATAAATCCTAGTATGTGCAATTACCATCAAAAATAAAAAAGTATAAGGTTGGTGTACTTATAATTATACCAGCTGCATTATTGAGTATAATTATCAGCTGCATTATCAAGTATAGTCCTAATAAGAGAGAACTGTCTTGACTAGGTAATAAAGAAAATGGAATCCACCACTTACAATGTATACATCTGATGACTGGAAGAATTTGCCAGAGACTAGCTTCTGGCTCCATACATTTCAAACCTTTTTTCTCTTCCACTACGCACACACTTATGGTGCACAGCATCTGTAGCACATGTTCATATCATAATACCATCTCTGGCCCTGCACTGTGCCACGAAGCAGGGTGTATGTCTTAGAGGGTGATGGGAGTATTCCTGGAAGCCATTTTTACAACAGATGGAAAGAGTTAACTAACGTGCACATAGAAATGAAGACAAACCACATAAATATATTCCACTGATCCCAAACTAAATGTATCTCTGAACAACTTCCCCCTAGTTCAGAATGTCAAAAATGCCCTTGGCTACCTACCTGACTGGAGGAAAAGTGTGACAGAGGGAAAATTGGAGTGGGGAGAGAGAGCAATCATAATTGCAGTTAAAATATTTTTTGCAAATTTTTAAAAATTGTATGACTATGTGAGCACCTTGCTAGGGACCCTCCCAGGGCCTTGGAAGGGCCCATATAAATGAGGGTAAAAGCTTAAGTTGCATTGGCTTTGTAATAAATACACCCTTATGGCAATACATTCTGATAAGTGGTTAATATGGGATGTGGTGCCAACAAATTAAAAAAGGCTGCTAGTTCTGAGGAGTACGGGCCACAGGGAAGTTCCCCAGAGGTTATAGTAGACCTTTCCGGGCGTGTATCTTGAAAGATGAATAGGAATTCATCAAGAGGGGGCTTCCAGCCTGGCAACAGGATAAAGCATGGGTACTGAAAAAATATTGAGTGCTTTGTATAAGTGGACTGTGGGGACGCATCTGGTGAGGTTTGGGAAAGAGATGGTAGGTCCTTTCTCTCCTGGCAACAACAGCTGCTGAGGAGTTCTTTTCTCTCCTGCTTGGAAAATTCTAACTCTCCTAAGAAAGATACCTCATCCTCTGTGCTTAACCTCCTCATTCTAACTTCCACAGCCACACTTCATTACATCCTGGCACACTTTGTTCTCTCTGTGCCTTCTGACTTAGCCTGCCCCTCCCTCTCCTGTCTGAGGCTCTGCAGAATTCAAAGATCCTGCCACCCTGATCTTACCCATTCACTGAAATACCCACCTCACACTCAAGAAACTAATGCCATTCTATGTCCTCTTAACACAGTTGTCCTGTTTCCTTTGAATGCTTCTACCTCATCCCTGCTCCTGGAGAAGGAACCCCACTTCCCAGGACTCAGCCCCTCTCAGCCTCTAAATACCACTCTTGGGAGCAGGAGCTGAGTCTATGGGTCATGATATGACATCTGCTATGTTCCTGTTCTTCAGGTGCCACAGAGCGCTCCTGTCTTTTTCCTAATAGCAGGAGAAGTGGGTTTGGCTAAGAAAAGGCAAGGCTCTTGAGAGGGGAGGTGGTAAGGGAGAAAGGCAAATGTTTCCTCTCCCACCCACTGGTAGCAGCTGGAAGAGAAGAAGAATAGATGGAGATGCATTGGAGCCACTAAGTGGAGGCACAGAGTGTGACTGCAGGGCTGCCTTGAACTTGTTGTTGACTGTAGCCTGGAGTGGTCTCCAACCCAGAGCACAGAAGGATTGTAAGCAGGCCTGGGCTGTTCCCACCCTCCTACATTCCAGCCTAGTTCTGCCCCATCTTTGCCCTCTTTGGTTGCCATCTTGAGCCTTGTTTGTGTCCCCAAAGCCCATGGTGCCCCATTCTACACATTAACTCCACTGGGCAACTTTCATCTTTGCCTCATGGTTAATTTGTGTAATATATCTCCCAAAGCTATTTAATCTAATAGAAATTCATGTTTTTTTAATTTGCTGAATGACTAATTTACAGAACTATTAATTCACCGAAACTTTTCTAGCCAACTACCTGTACAGGTTACAGCAATTCATGTTTTTCTGAGGCTGCCCAGTGTTCTGTATATTTTGAGAAATTATGATTTCTTGTGAATTTTGAATTTTGAGGTACTGTACACATTATGAATGTCAAAGATTTTCAAATGGGGATCGTCTCAGTGGAGGCTGAGAAAGCACTCAGTAACTTCAACAACCGCTTAGAACAGCGGTCCCCAACCTTTTTGACACCAGAGATGGGTTTCCATGGAAGACAATTTTTCCATAGACGGGGATGGAATTGGGGGCGATGGTTTTGGACAAATTCTCATAAAGATCGTGCAACCTAAATCCCTCATATGCACAGTTCACATTAGGGTTCATGCTCTTATGAGAATCTAATGATGCTGCTGATCTGACAGGAGGCGGAACTCAGGTGGTGGTGTTAGCAATGGGGAGTGGCTGCAAATAGAGATGATGCTTCACTTGCTCACCCACCGCTCACCTCCTGCTGTGCGGCCAGATTCCTAACAGGCCAGGGGACTGAAGACTTAGAAAATCTCACTTAGAAGAAACCTTTTTTAACCTGAGAAAGGCTGATAAACCTGGAAATGTTCAAAGCATTTCCTTTAAAATCAGGAACAAAACAAGAGTTCTGGAATTAGTACTTATACTCAACATTATACTGGAGTTCCTTGTTTGTGTAATAAAGCAAAAAAGGTTTAAAAATAGTGAAGATCAGAAAGATAAAACAAAATTTTATTATTTCAAATATTATTGCCTACAAAGAAAACCTCTTAAAGTCTACAGATTGATTATTAAAATTGATAAGAAGATTTAGCAAGGATATTGAATATAAGATCAATTTAGAAATCTAATTCTATTTTTGTACAACATCAACAAATTATTTAAAATATATTTACAATAGCAAAAGTGTAAAGTACCTGGGAATAAATCTAACAAATAATGTGTAATATTTTTGTGTAGAATATTCTAAAATTTTGTTAAAAGACATTAAAGAAGACCTAAATAAATGGAGAGACATACCATGTTTATGAATAGGTATACTTAACACCACAAGGATGTCAAATTTCCTCAAATCAAGCAATACATTCAATGCAATTTCAGTTAAAAAAAGTTTTTACTCAACAAGCTGGTTCTAAAATTTAAATGGAAGAAAAAAAGGCCAAGAGTAGTCAGACAACTCTAACTATGTAAGGAGTCTTGTCATACCAGATTTTTTATTGTAAAGCAGTAGTAATAAAGACAGTGACATATGACAAAGCTGGCATTACAGTTTAGTGAGGAAAGGACAGACTATTCAATACATAACGTGGGACAATTTATTATCTATATAAAAAATTAGAATGATGCCCTGATTCATACCAGGAAAGGAAATAAATTCCAAACACACAAAGAACCCTACTTTGAAAGGAAAAACGTACTTTTAGAAGAAAATAGATAAGAACATTCTTATGACCTCAGGGTGGGGAAGGATTTCCAGTCACAGAACGTACAAATCATTAAGAAAATAATTAATAAATTGATAATTTAAAAGAAGAACTCGGGCATAATAGAAAGTGTAAACAGACATGTCATATGCTGTAATAAAATATTTGCAACACATGTAACTAACAAAAGATCAGTGTCTGGAGTATTTTGTAAAAACTGTCTCAAAAGGAGAAAAAGATACTGATCTCCCTTCCCCAAAAGGTCTATAAATTCATAAGCAGGCATTTTTCAGAAGAAGAAACAAAAATGACCAATAAGCATGTTAAAAAGATGCTCCTCCTGTTAGTTTAACACATATAAAAACCACATTGAGATACCATTTCACATCTTCCAGATTGGAAGAATTTAAAGTCAGACAATTCAAAGGTTGTTGAGGCAGCAGAATAACTGCTAGTGGTAGTGTAAACGACCCAGAACTTTGGAACACAACTTGACATTAACAAGGGAAGTTAATCATGTCCATAATCTATGATGAGCAATTCCTCTCCTAAGTAGTTACCTTAAAAACATTCTTGCACAAGTGCACCAGGGACACGGGCAAGATGTAGCATAGCTTGAATGAGGAAAACACTGGAAATAACCCACAGCTTATTCTGAACCCTCAGTGGCTTCCTGTCATCTGCTTATCTCTCTGATGTCATGGGTACCACTCTCCCCGGGTTCCTCAAGACTCAAGCTCTTTCCCACCTGGGCTCACCATGCTCCTTCCCAATCTTTTCCTGGTTGGCCCTTTTTCATACTCTAAGTCAACCTAAATATCACTTCCTTGGAGAGTCCTTTACTTGCCACCCCATCTAAATTTCCCTGTCTCAGCTTTGATTTGTTTCCTGTAACATATATTAATTTTTGAATTATGTATTTATGTATATACACATGCATTTGTTCATTTTTTGGGCCTATCTTCAACATTAGACTAATAACTCCATGAAGGCAGGGTCTAAGTTTGTCTTGCTTGTGATCGTATCCCCTGTGCCTTCCCCATAGCCTGACATATAATAGTTACTCAATAAATCTTTGTCGAATAGAGTGATTGAATAAAAACACTGCATAAATTATATCTGTGACTATCTGAAGTAGTTTGTCAATCTGAAAGTATATTTTATTAGCTCTAGTTAAAGGAAAGGATAATGGGATACCAAAGCAAACACAAATTTTCAATATTTATTTAGAAGGTAAAGGGAAGTGTTTACCTGGTCTTATTTTTGACCTAAAAAATTTAACCAACATGTGCCTGAATGCTTCTACAAATTATTTTCAATGATTTTATACATAATACATTAAATAAATCTTTCAACTAGACTGAAAGTCCTTCAATGCTGAAACGATTTGGAGATATGCCAGTGTTTTTAGGTTGGTTCCAATATGCTTTTTTAAAAAACACTTACAGATGCTAATACAGAGATTTGATGTTGAATATTCAAATATGCAGGCTACACAGGTCTGGGCTCTTTTTGAAAGAGGCTTGAACTTAGGTTGAGGCAGGTTTTAATTTTATTTTTATTTGATTTATTTATCTATAATTATAAACATTATATTTATTCAAATTATACTTTATGTATTTTGTATTTGTTTTAATATTTATTTGTTTGTTGATGTATTTTAATTTAATTTTACTTTTCCTGGTTAGAGCTTGAGCTTCAAAGAAGAGTTTGTATGACGGTATAATTAAGAGATGAATTAAGCAGACAAAGCATCAAGAGACACTTGAAGTTCAGCAAAATATAAAAATAATGCAAGAGTGTTACACTTTGAATCACGGAGTTGTACCCTTGCTCAAATAACCACTTATGCGAGTAAGATAGATTCATTTTAATGATGGATAGAAAAATTAAACTAACTTGAAAATGGATGTATTAAGCAACAATTTGCATCAATTCTGTCTCTTGGGCTCTAAAATTTCTTTTTAAAATTATTTAATTTGTTTCCATAACCTGACATTCTAATATGTGAATGCCATTAAACAAAACAGAATTTCTTTGTTTTCTATGTAATTTTTTAAAGCTATAATTTAAAGCACTTTTTTGTGGAAATGATTTAAAATGATTTTAAAAATAAATGATCACGTTTAACCCTTGACTTTCTGAATATGGTGCTATCAAAAAGTAAAGTTTGCATATGGAGGTTATTCTTTTGCCTTCACCTGAAAAGTTTACATGAAACTTACATTAAAGTTTACATAAAAGTTGAATGAAAAACTTTTTCTTGTTTTGATTTCCACTTATACTTAATTTCTACATTTTATAAGTTGCTAGAGAATTATTATGAGACAAAATGAATAAAGAGTTGATAAATAAATTTTCATTAATATGAAATGGATATTAATGTTTAAAGGGTATGTTCTGAATCTGGCCAAAGCTACTATAAATCACTATGCGGTAAATACTTGAACCGGAACATAGCTAGTACTATTTTAATATTTAATTTAGAAAGGCAAAAAGAAGGCAATATCTTAATATTTTAATAATTACAATTTTAATAATAACCCAGGTAATTTTGATACCAAAGTAAATTTTTGGTTCAACTATTTGGCTTCACTTCCTATGAACCTGAGAGTAAGTCATGAGTTGAGGCACTGCACAGTGGCCAGTTATCCAGTACTAAAAAAGTACTTAAAAAGGCACTAAAATTATTTTCCCTTAATAGTGGCAATAGTTCTATTTGCTCAGAAGATCATATTTCCTGTTATGTACCCACTTCCAATCCACTGGCTAGGATGCTTCTCCCTTGGCAGATTGCTACCTCAGGAAATGAACAAGGAGCTCTCTAAGAGTCACTGTTTAGGTAGCCAAGGTCGCCAGGGGGACAGGCAGGATGGCCAGGTCCAGGCTGTACCCACCTGAGGAACACCCAGCTGGGGCTGTCCATGGAGCTGTGTGGGGCCTCTGCATTGGCCCTCCTTGGGCTGCCCGGAATCTCAAACCCGAACACCGTGTCACTGGAAGACAGCCTCTTCTTCACCATTGTGCACTTGTCGATTGCCAAGTCCAAGAAATAAGCTCAAAGGCTCATTTCTGAATCTCCCAAGTAATACGAAAATCTCTGCGTTTCAGCTTTGCACAGTTCTCACGTTGCAGGAAACTCTTTCTTCATATGACTCCTAATCTAGCTGAGGCTATTTTTTTTTTTTAAAGTCAGTTAATGAGTAACATATCAGTATGACACAGGGTGGTTTTCTTCCTACCCATATTTGCTCTAAAGGAGAAATAAACATATTTGGGAAATTCAGCTTTTAGTTTACTAATATGAACGCCACTAAATCTGTGAGTTTATGCAGAAAAATATATGGAAAAGTAGACACTTAAACAAAACAAAACAACGAGGTGCAGAGACTGGCAGCATCTAGACATTGAAAGCAGGATGCTTTTTCTAAACACTTGAGCCTGACTAACAGGGTGAAGAATGTGGATGTGCTTTATACCTTTATGCATACAGTAAATAACCAGCTGGCTTTGTGTGTTGCAGCCAATGTTTGGCAAGATGTACAGGAGGTTTAAGGCTGCACTCCTTGGTCCTTGGGACCTGGAGCATCCTGGAGTTTTTATTGCAGTGATATTACAAAGTCAAGGGAGTCTCAACATTTAGGTTGTATGTTTTGCTGAGTTACAGAAGGCTGTGACCTGTACCAAAACAACAACAACAAATACAAACAAACATTAGATGGTGAGAGTTCGAGCTCCATCTCCCTTTCTTGCTGGTTGGGCACCACAGGGGATCCTAGCCATGCTTTGCTTGAGATTTGCCGTGCCTGTCTCACAGGATTAGAATGAAATCACCTAGGAGAATATGCTGTGGAGATTTGCAGTTGTGCTATGTATTATTATTATGATTACCTAGATAAACATTTTACTAAAAAAACAGGAAGTTCAGAAAATGAGTTTCTTTATGTGACAAATGTTCAGGCACAAGGAAAAACATCAGTGTTCCTCCACCAATGTTATAGCAGCAGTGAAGGATTTATTCCATGGTAACTATGCTCTGTCTCTCCTTGTTCTCCTTATGATTAGTCAGTGACATTGGAGAATGGTTGGCTTAAGAGAGGTACACAGATTCTGAGTGTGGAAGAGAGCAAAGTTTCCTGGGAAATCAAACCAAACCTTTAGCCTTGGCCTCATTAGCATTTTGCTCTAACCAACCAATAACCAGGCAGGGACAGGTCTGTACTGCTCTATGGGCAGTGCTGGCTCTAAGCACACTTCTGGAATTAGAACTTTTGAAATTAGAAAAAGAGTGTCTTTCAGTGGGATTTTTCACGTGCTTAATACGGTGACCAACTTATCCTGGTTTGCCTAGGATTTTCCTGACTTTAGCACTGAATGCCCTGAACCCTAGGGAAATCCTTAGTGCTGGGCAAATGGTAACGGGGGTCACCCTAATGCTGACTGCCACATGCTATGATTCTAATGGTGCACTGCCCCCAGCTTCCATCGCTGTCCTTCCTTGACAGAGCATGATCTGTATTTCTCTTTCTCCCTTATTACTATGCTACAATTGTGTTGGAAATCATGTTGGAAAGACATTAATTAAGCTAAGTTATACTAACGTGTTAAATTAAAACAATCACCATACCCCATATAATAGCACAACCTGCATGGCAGTTTCTGCTTCTTGTAAAAAAAAAAATGCCTAAGAGCATAGATATTAATAACCAATGAAATATAGTATGTTTCTCTCATGCAGGTTTGGATTTTAACTGGGGCAATGCTTAACTTGGAACAAAATGTCTCTAAAGGAGGAAATTCCAGTGTTAGCAGCCAGTCTTTAGGCATATTTTTTAATAGGTAAGCTTTCCTAGTACTCACTCAATCAACAAATATGTATTTATTAGCAAAGCTCTATGCTAGCAGTGAGTGACACCAAAAACTTTAAGAAATGGGTCCTTGCTTCAACGATGTAGCTGGGAAGAGACAATGTACATAACTGAAAAGTTAACTAAAAATATAAGAGGTAGGAGGTAGAAAGGCAGTAAATCAGGCTAATATTTCTTGAGTCTCTGTACTAGCTAATATCTTTTGAATCTACTTATCATCTCAACTATATAACATCATGTATAATATGACAATTAATCCTTGCCCAAATTACATTTTTATAAGTAAAAAAACTGTATCTTAAAAAGGTTAAGCAACTTGGCCATAATTAACTATTAAGAATGTGGTCATTCTGGAATTCATTCATTCATTCAACAAATATTTATCGAGTATTTACATTTAAAAAGAAGCAAGATCATTTGAGACTGGGCTGACTTAGGAAAGTCTAATGGAAAAGGTGGGGTTTGAGCCGAGTTTCAATGAGAGGACATTGGAAAGGCAGAAAGGAAAGGAACGGTGCTTATGAGCAAGTACACGGGACATGGGCCAGGTGTGTGTGCAAGAGTGGAGAGTTTGTGTTGAAGTAGAGGAATAGGTTTGAACATATATATGGAGGCTGAATTATGAAGGATCCGGTGAGTATGAAGGCCAGTGTGGCTAGTTCAAACTTTATCCTGTATGTTATGGAAATAAAATGATGAAAGGTTAGCTTGATGGCCATGTGAACGATGCTTTGGAAGCAGAAGGAGATGAGTTGGACCCATTACTGCAATTATCTGGGTGATATAGTTATTTCATTTAGATAGCAACTTACTAGCCTATGGGAAGTATCTCAAATAGTTAAAACAGTATTGACTGAACTCATATGTAAGATGTTGAGTTAATTCCTTATCATAAGAAATTGTGTCAAAGATGAGATTTGCTGGAACTCTAGAGCAGGGGTCACAAACTCAAATGCCTTCAGGAGCCAGAAAGGTAAATAAAACCCTGAGGTGGGGATAGAAGTCAGCAGAGTGTGGAAGAAAACTGGAATGCTTGTGCCCTCCCCTGGGGCATTCAAGTTTGAAACACAACAGATGCTGGCGGGAGGAGACAACCTAAACCTGTCTGAGGGCTGGAGTCAGCTGGGGCTTGCCCTGTGAATTCACTTCTTGATATGAGCTGCCTTTGATAAATTTGATAAAATTTGCAAGTAGTTATGTTGGACTTTTTGTTCAAATGGGAATAAGATTTTGATGGCATATGAAAGAAAATGTGAATTCTGACTGCTTTAATTCTGGGATTAATGGTAGTTGGCTACCGTGCAGTAGTACCGTCCACCGCCCAACCTCTTTAACCATTGGGATGTGGCCTCTGCCCAAGGCACTTCCAGCCTGTGCCTTTCATTTGTAGTGTGAAAATTAAAACAAAGACCATGTGATCAAAGATAAACAAATGGAGTAGGACGTTCATGTAAATTTGGCTATAAAAGGAGCATGCACACTGGCCAAAATAAATAATATACGACAATAACTAGAATACAACTAAAATAAAGGTAGCAGAGACTTTTTAATATCCTTCTATGGAAATTGATATTAAAAAATAAAACCAAACAAGACGAAAACTGACAACTAGCAGGCAGTTTTCAGTAAGACCACCAATGATTTGGTCTTTTATGATATGCTCTAATAAATCACAATGTTGTATCTTACAAGTTGAGTTTGTAAAAGCGAGTATGACATAGAGAAAAGAGCGAGGAATTTAGGCTCTCCCACTTGGTAAGTCAGTTAACATCTCTGGACTTTGCTTTTTTCTTCTGCCAGTTCAAGAAAGTTTAGGCTGGATTTGGCCTGCTAACATATTCTGTTTGGCCTTTAGTAGGTTTTATAAGTAGAAGTTTCTAAGTAGAAATTTCTTACACATTTCATGTAAGACATGGTTATCTGGTCTTGCTTGAAAAATCCGGCAGGAGTATGGCAATCCTGGCTGGTATTAAGTACCAGTGCCCCCTTGCAGCATGGCTGGGCCCGCAAGCTGTCTCCAGGCCTCCTCATTGCCCACTCTGCCTGCTTTCCTTCACGCGTTCTCGTAACCTGCGTGGGAGTTTAAAATCCCTGGCTGAGATGATGTTGGGAGTCTTCTCAAGCTCTAGTTTTCTTTGCTTAAACCCTGCAAATTGAAGTTTGACCATAAGAATTTTTTCTTTCTTCAATGAAACAAGGCCCACAGTTCAAAGAATTTAGTCTTGTGTAATGATGATAATCTTTGGTTATTACATTCAAGCATTCTGAAGTCCAATAAGAAACTAACATGCCTACTGGTGCTATGCTAGATGGGAGGTGGAGAATTCATGCCTCTATATTCCCTTCCTCCTTCTGCTCCTTCTCTCCTTCTCTTTCTTGGAAGAGGGGTGGGATTTGGATATTAAGGTGCAAGACCAAACCGAAACCACCAGATAAACAGAGCTTCAAAACTGAGCTTTCCAGAGGCATGGAATGTACATTTTCATTTATAAATAAACTAGATTTCCTCTACAAATAAGCAAAGTTAGGAATATTTGTGCCTTAAGGTTTATTTGGTGGATTATGCTGTGTTCAGGCTAGTATTAATAAAGTTAGGTTGTGTACTCTAAGCACATACTACCCATACATATGGGTAAGGTCACCTGGAGTTTCAGACTTCACCATGGAATGACCACATATAGAAAACTGGTGTGGGTGTAAAACGACTATACCCACATTCCTGGGGTGGGCTGTATGATCTTGTGGTTGAGTATGGGTTTGGGGGTTAGGTTGCCTGGGTTGAAAGGGAGGCTCTATTATTTCCTTGCTGTTACTTTAGAAAGGTAATTAACCTCTCCAAACCTTTGTGAAAAGGGGAATAACAATAGTATCTATCTCAAAAGGCTGTTGTGAGGACTTGATGATATAGTACATGTAAAGTTCAAGTATAAAGCCTGTAAACATTCAGAAAATGCTATTGATGATGAAGAGTATGATTTTGCAGCTGGTCATATTTTCACTGATATTGAGTGGAGTCTTATATAATATAATTGAAAAGTATGACTTGCTTTTCTCAATGGTATCAGCTGTGTGTCTGCACATGGTTTGTGGAAGACCTAATCCCAGAGGGAGAGTGCGTATTAATAATCTGGGCCCATGGAATGTTGACCTTGGTGGTAATGGCCCAGCCAAGCAGCCTGGAATATTCCAGTCTAACTCATGGACTATCTAGTCCATATCTAAAGTCCCTTCCTCTCTCCTCAAACTCCTTTATTCTGTTGTTTCTATGATAAAGAGGAGAGGAAGCTAATTCCTCCCCCAAAGTCATGAACCCTTCTCTGACAGGATGCAGAGAGAATATATATGTTACCCTTGACAGAAAGCTATTACAATCTGCAGCAAGTCATGACTTTAGGGGGAGTTTTGCCCCTAGAAAGATTAGAAAATTTATCTTGCAGGTCCAGTAAACATGACAAGATCAGACAAGGCAAAGTTTCTTTTTGTGTACTTGGTTTTTGTGATAGAAGGGCAAGAAATTTGGAAACCCAAGCTGCTAGTCTAGTCTTGGCTCTAACTTGGGCAAGTCTTTTAACTGCTTTTAATTATATTTGCTTAAATTTATAAAATGAGTTGAGATAGTTGATTTTAAATATCCTGTTTGTAAAAATTTCTGTTAACTTATTGATGTATCCTCAGCCCCCAGAGATAATCACAATTAACATTTTATCCTCATCAAAATTATGTTTTACACTCAAAAGGATTGTTAAAATCATTTGTTAATTCTGAAAGTATATCCAGTATTTATGAAATGTATTTTTGTTGTTTTCAAGTGGCCTTACCATTCAAAGCGAGGCACAAAACGCACATCTCTGTTCCCTCCCATCAACTGAGCACCAGAGGCCAGAGTAATTAAAATAGAATCAAAGATATGTTTGGAGAATTCCAAGAAACAGATTTGGGGAAGATTTGTTTGGGAGTAAACATACCACTGGCCATGATATTTCTGAGATTAGTCTAGAAACTAGATGGTAGGTGATGAGATTTTAGAGCCGACAGGGACCTCAGAATTCATCTGCTTAAGATACCTCACGTTATGGATCTATCATTTGTGTCTAGAGGGGACAGATGACCTACCCAAGGTCATGTGAATAATTAGTGGCAGAGCTAGGCTGCCTCCTGATTCACCCGTCACTCCTGACCTGGTAATCTGGGTTCTCTTCACTTTGTGCTGCTATGTGGAATTCCTCCTCATTGTGACTGGGAGAAAATGGACACAGAGCAGGGACTTCCCCCACCAATAGCCCATCTGTGGCTTAATGTTGTCTTTTTACAAGACAAGAGAGGCAAATGATCACACAACCCACAGTGTTTCATTTTCCACTGCTACTGTGTGAAGTGACACACACACATACATATATATACACATACACACACACATATAAACACACGCACATTTTACTCTCAGGCATTAGCTTTCTTAGGCTCTGTCATTAATTATAATATTTAAAAATTTTCCCAATTCTCTGAATTTCAGGGATGCGAATTAAAATTAAATAAAAGGCTTCCACCCCACCGGCTGACTGAATGGACCCCCTCCTGGCCAAAAGGATATCCTAAAACTAAGTTGTCTGCCACGAGGATCAGGTCAGACATGCCTCACCATGCCCCCCTCCCTGCTTGGAGATATCCTTTGTAACTCATCAACAGGCCTAAGGCTATGCAAGACAAACCTGCAGGTCCTCAATTTACACAGCAAATATAAGTCCAGTGACTTGTCTCTTCCTTATCTAAAACATTCCCAGCCTTTAGACAAAGCTTCATTTTTTCACCAATTACAAATCAAGGAGTCTTTAAACCCACCTATTACCTATAAACCACCCCCCCCTTCGAGATGGCCCACCTTTTCGGGCCAAACCAATGTATGCCTTCCATGTATTGATTTATGACTTTACCTGTAATCCCTGTCTCCCTGAAATGTACAAAATCAAACTGTAACCCAACCACAGCAAGTCCACTTGCTTAAGGCTTCTTGGGTGTTGCTCCGGGTCACGGCCCTCATATTTGGCTCAGAATAAACCTCCTTAAAATTATTTTACAGAGTTCAGCTCCTTTTCTGACAGGGATTTCCTCTCCATATTTTGGAATTGGATTCCAGGCCCAGTACATATTTTGTTTAAAAAATGCAGACTCTGTTTGAATTCTTACTGTGCCACTTAATAGCTAGGGGATTTGAAAATCTCTAGGGCTAGTAGGCTTTAACTTCCTAATCTATAAAATGGGAATAACAGTACCTATCAAATAGATTTGTTAAGAAAGTAAATTAGCTTATGTTTGTAAAGACTTTGAATATTGCCTGGAACATAATAAGTATTCAATAAGTTTTTATATTTATTTGACCAATATTTATAATTATTTTTACCAACATTTATAATAAAAGTATAGGATGTTATTTAAAGTAACCAATTATCTGTTTTTGGAGTTTTTTTTTTTAAACAGCTTTATTAAGATATAATTCACATAACACAAAGTTCACCTGTTTAAAGTATATAATTCAGGGGCTTTTGGTACATTTACAGAGCTGTGCAACCATCACTATCATCTCGTTTTGGAACATTTCATCAGTCTCCAAGAAACCTTGTACCCAAGAGCAGTCACTCCCCATCCCTCCTATTTCCCTCTTGCACTCTGCCCTAGGCAACCACACATCTACTAATTTACTTTCTCTGAGACATTTTATATCTCGTGCATAGAGAAAGAAAGTACCTCTTCTGGATATTTCATACATAAATGGGATCATACTATATGTCATCTTTTGTGACTGGCTTCTTTTACTTAGCATAATGTTTTCAAAGTTCATCCATTTAGCATATATCAGTCCTTCATTCCATTTTATGACCAAATAATATTCCATTGTGTGGATATATCACATTTTATTTGTTCATTATTCAGTTAATGGATATTTGGATTGTTTCTCTTTTTTGGCTATCATAAATAAAGCTCCTACGGACATTTGTGTACAATTTTTTGCATGGACATGTGTTTTCAATTCCCTTGATTACACACCTAGGGGTGAAATCGCTATATTTAGCATTTTTGAGGAACTGTCAAACTGTTTTCCAAAGTGGTTGTAACACTTTATATTCTTACCAGTAATAGATGAGGGTTCCCATTTCTCTTGCCAACAATTTTTGTTTTCTTTTTGATTATAGCCATTCAAGTGGGTGTAAAGTGGTGTTTCACTGTGGTTTTGATTCACGTTTTCCTAGTGACTAATCATGTTGAACATCTTTTCATGTCTTTATGGGCCATTTGTGTATTCCCTTTGGAGAGAAATCTATTCAAATCCTTTGCCCATTTTTAAATTAGGTTGTCTTTTTATGATTGAGTTGTGTCCTTTATATATTTTGGATATGAGTTCCTTAGGATATATGATTTGCAAATATCTTCTCCCATTTTATATGTTGTCTCTTCACTTTCTTAATGGTGTCCTTTGAAGCACCAAAGCTTTTCATTTTGATAAAGTCCAACTTATCAATCTTCTCTTTTATCATTCGTGATTTTGGTGTTGTACTTAAGAAATCATTGCCTAACCCAAGGTCATGAAGATTTATGTGCGTAATTTCTTCTAAGAATTTTGTAGTTTAAGCCCTTACATAAGTACAATGTCTATGATCTACTTTGAGTTAATTTTTGTGTGTGTTGTGAGGTAGGGGTCCAACTTCATTTTTTTGAATGTTGTCCTGGCACTATTGTTGAAAAGACCACTCTTTTCCCATTGGATTGTCTTAACTTTTGTTGAAAATTAATTAACCATAAATGTTAGGGTTTATTTCTGGATAACTAATTATATTTAACAATGTAAGTAGAAACTTATTCAAATGGTGAATTTGATCATCTCTGTTCCTTCTGAAGACATTCTCTTTTTATTCTTTTTTATATATGACTACATAAGTCCAAGACCAGGACTTTTGGTATTTTCCTTTAATCCTCCTTGATAATCCTGAAATCATACTTTTCTAGGTAATTGTTTATTTCACCTGTTTGTAACAATGGCAATAACTAAGAACACTGATAATGATGATTCTCTACAAAATCTTCAGGCATTAAGAAAGCTTGAACTTAATGAAAGATAGGTAAGTGTAATGTGTATCTGTGTTGCTGTTGTTTATATACATTTCTTCAATCTAGCATTCATCCTACAATGTTTTAAAACAGTGAAATGCAGTGAGGCCAGATCAAATTCAGAACAGGTGACTGAGATGGTGCTTTCTGTGGTAGTTTGATCTTGAGAATTGAGCTCATAGGATCTTTTAAAATGTGAGTCAAGTCATACGCATGCCATTTATAGCAGAAGAAATGCATGTGGTTAATAAATGAAAAATATTCTCTAGTAATACAAAAATGAAGGAAAGAACTCACTTTGGTAACAAATTGGCAAACAGTTTTTTTAGGTCACATTTGTGGTGATGGTGGTAGGCTTCTTAACATGTTCCTGGGCAATGCTGGGAATGATTCTGTAGGGAAGTTTTTACACTTATTTTGCAGAGGAGGAAGCTGAAGCTCAGAGTGTCTAATGGACTGATCTCTTGTCTCATAGCCTGTGAATGACAATGCTGAGACTCAAATACAGATGTGGATGCTTACCAACTCCTTCATAGCCATTGTGATCATTAACCCACATAGGGAATATGTCATTTTGAGGTTTTTGGTAAACCAGAGTTTGAGTTTGACATATTCCCTATGCACCTGTGAAAACTCTATGATATAGGTTGGGTTTGATGATAGGGCCGGGCCATCATGGGAACTTCAGAGCCATGGGCAATTCCTCTGAGTTACCATGTTTCAGTGTTTCCTGTCAGGTTTTCAGGAAGGGAAAATGAGGAGCGGAGGGAATTGATTTATTGTTAATTTCCATATGCCTGATACTTTACATATAGAAGCTTATTGAATCCTCCTAAGAATCCTAGGAAATAGATATGTTTTTCACCACTTGGAGATAAGAAAACTGAAACTCAAGAGAAATTCTTTTCCTAGTCCGCAAATTCAGTTAAGTGGCAGCAGAGCTGAGATTCAACTGCAGGTCTGTAAAATCCAAAGCCCTACCTCTTTCCCCTGTTATACACAGTCTCCCCAAAAGGAAAATAAAATTCCTAATATTCTCACCCATTTACATTTTATATTATGTTCCCATTACGCCCCATAGACAGTGTTTGTCTTCACAGTGTTCATGTGTACCCATGGTGATGCCTTTGAATGTCTTTCTTGAGACATTCTCTTGATTGCCTTAGGTGTGGGCTGAGTTTAATAACCCTCCAATAGAATTCTTCATCCTTTGAAGATAGGATTCTTTGAGATATTTTAAAGCAATTAAAAGTTTGAATGATAGAGGAATTTTTAAATAAATTAAATATCTTTACACATATATTTGGTACTCTGCTAGTAGTTTCATAAAATTTAAACTAGAAAACAAAGTAAAAGCCAGAAAATCAAAAGCCTGACCCATAAGGCCTACTTACAAGGAACTCAAAGAAACCTAACCTAAAACCAAACTTATCTTTCTAGATTAAAACGATCTTAAGACCAACACTTAGAGAGCTGCCACGCAAGTACGACTTAGTGTGAGTGCATTTCAACCCCATTTTCTCTTAACTGAAATGGGCAGCACTGCGTTCTGCTGAACAAATTGTCCCAGATTGCCACCACACCCTCCGAGCCTCTCCTAGCATAGCTCGTGTCCCTCGCTGCTCGAATTCCTTCCTTCAGCTTGAGTGACATGAAAAACCCAAACTCTGCCAGTTCTTCTATGCAGCAAACCTATAAGCAAAATGTGCTTGTATGAGAGGCTTCTGAGTACCTTAAAGATGTGGGTTCATTCTTGGTTTTGCTCAAGCTCCCCATGATAAGCAAGGAAAATGTCCCCATTTGGCAACCAAAGCCGTTCTCCATGTGGTGACACGCTGTCCTTGAGATGCCAAAAGACCTTTTACGTAGCGAAGAGGTAATACCCCACTCCCAGCTGTTTTTTCCAGGTCTGAGACCTGTCACTTACAATGCCAGGTCTGGGTACACTGGCTTCACTTCCCTCCCTTGGAGCACACTCTTCCAGGCCGTGAGCTGTGCTTGCAATGTCTGCTGGATGCTCCTCTTTGCTGATAGGGCCTGCTGTCTTTCCCACATTTTCTAGAGGCCAGTTGATCTTCATGAAGCTCTGGGGAGTACCAGGAAGGAACTTTGCATTTACTCCAGACCTGGCCAATGACAGCCATTTCAGCCAAGTGGATGGCTCTGCCTTCACATGTGCTGTTTCAGAAGGTTTCTCTTTCAGAGTCTGCTCAGAGGGAAGGGACCAGCCACATGTGAAGCCCACATCTGTGGGTCATCAAATGACCACAGAAACATTCCATGTACTCCTAAGTTAATATTACCTCCTCGCCTCAAGAGCTTCATCTTATCTCAGTGTTGACTTAGGGTCACATTCACTGACCCTTTTACTCACGATGACCTATGTCTTACTGCAATCCTGATGTTTTTCCTCACTTTAGAAGATAGTGAGTGTATTCTACCTCAAAGCTTCCACCCTGATTCACCCTAAGTGGTCCTCAGCTTACTCCTATACGGTCATCACTATATATTATATAAAGTAAACATACCCAACACAACTTTGACATTCACTATTAAATTATATTATCAATGTTTGATCACCCATGTCTCATCTACGCTTTCTGTAATCAGAATACACTTTTGTGTCATACTCATCATGGTTCTTTCCTCATTGTGGAGACTCAGGAAATATTTACTGATGATGAACCTGTCATGCTGGAAGGCAAATTTACAGGGAAGTTGATTTTTTTCATTTTTTTTCTTTTTAGCTATCCCACCATGTTGCTAATGCAGACAGTAAAGTTGCTCCTTAATTATAAGAATGATGAAATGCCATTAAAGTCTTTTTTTTTAAACTCTGTATCAAACAAAAATTTGATTGGCTGAACTCAAATGATTCAATATTTTTAAGTATTTCATTCAATTTAACCTAAGACCATTGCAAAAAAAAGTAAGTGGGGAGATGATTTACTTGAATGGGAAATACTAAGATCAAGATTTACAAATTAGAAGGAAGAGTGCAATTTGCTTGAGTTCAAGGCTGGATAATGGAACAAGAGATTTCCACGCATGAGATTATTAAGAATGCAAATAACTTTTATTCTCTGTCCTCCTTCTATCTAAATTTGCTCTCAGATTGCGGTAGATTGAAGGCATTGATGACCCCAATTAAATTAATGGCCTCTATGTATCCATGCCCTTTGCCCTACAGCTTTGTAGTCCCTGCCCACTCTAACTTGGGCTGGTGTTGCCTTGTGACTTGCTTTGGTCAGTAGAATGCGGCAGAAGCAATCCTGTGACAGTCTCGAGTCTAGACCTTAGGAAGCCTTGTGTGTTTCTGCTTTTTCTCTGGCTTCTCTGTGGTCACCATGACAACATGCTTGAATTAAAGGCCTCTGCCATGTGAGAACACATGGAACAGAGCCAAGTCGTTCTGGCTGTCACAGGCCACCTAGCTCCCGGTTGTCCTGTCATGTCACCACAGACACACGAGTGAGCCCAGCCAAAACCTAACTGGTCAAGACCAGCAGAACTACCTGCTAACCTGTAGACTAACGATACATAATAGTTGTTGTTTTAAACTCCTATCTTGAGATGGTTTGTTACACGGCAATAGCTAACTGCTTCAGATCCTGTATTCATGTCACTAATAGGGTAAGATGATAATAGTTCCTCCCAGGGGCAATTACATTTTAACTGTTGTCAACTGCTTGAACTAAACAAAAGTGACTTTGAGAATGCCTTCAGATTCAGTGAGTCGGCAGGGGGACCTTAGGGAGTGCAGCGGATCTTCCTGAAATAACAGCCTGATATGCTTCAGAGGCCTGCTGTCATTAGAAATAAGGGAAAGTAGCTTTAGGGTAGGGCAGATGACATTTATTAAAGATCTCAAAATCATACCTGGTAGATCTACAAACTGTTGACCTACACCCAGTCCCCACATCCTGCTCCCATCTCCCCTTCTGTACTCTCGCTGCCCTCCGTGGACTCCTCAGGCAAAGCTCACAACAGCACCCACCGCTCACCCTTCTCACGTCTGTTACCTGAAGCCCCTCTTCTGACCCTCTATCAACTGCACTTACTGAGAAAGCAACAATAGAGCATGGATGTAGCATGTTTTCATTGAGATGTAACACACCTTTAGTGTGAGACGAACCTGGCTTCCAGTCCTGCCTTGTGCCTAACATGTTAAGGGCCCTTGGACATGCTAGGGGTTTAGTGTCTGCATATTCCAGTTTTCTTCTCTGCAAAATGGTGATGAGAAAAGGCACTTGGCAAAGCTCTGGTCTTTCTCCCCACTGCTTAACCCTTCAGTTAAGGAAAGAAATTAGGACAAAACAGAAGCTGTTGCTTTTAAGAAAGTTAGTCCAGGGTCCTTTTGATCACTGGTAAAGATACTTTCGGCTGACTCGGAAACTTTGAGTTATAGGGCAAAGGTTTAGCAGATATGAACCCCCACTTTACTGCCTTTATTAATAACAGCCAGAGATGGGTCCAAAGTCACACATATGATTGGAAGTGAGGCCATAAATAACAGTTTGTTTATCTTGTCTTTTTTTTTTTTTAAAGAAAGAATAAAAATCCACCTCCTACTCCATGTTACGGATATGTAACAAAGTCATCCTTACTTGGGCAACTCATCATAAACGACATGGGTACTATTTCGGACAAACACAGGAACTTAAAGCCCTCCCTACATGTCTCATCAACCTGAAAGTCCACTACAGACACCTCATAAACTCAGCTTTTAGGCAAACAGCAGGACTAGCCTCCTCAGGGCGGAAGGCTGGTGGGAAAGTTGAGGTCACTCTAGAAACAATAAGCAGTATGATAATGATGGCATATTCTAGAAGAAAGAGCTCCAAGCTTGGTGTCAGAACACTTCACTGGTTCTGGGACTTGGCTCAAGTCACTTTATCTCCCTTAGCCTCAGTTTTCTCATATGTAGAATGTGGGCTTGGAATAAATCAGTGCTTTCCTAAACTATGATCTGAGGACAATTTCTCTACCCTGTATGAAAGTTGGAAAATGTTATATACAATTTCCGTCCCATACAGACCTTTGTGAAGGTCTGCATTCAAGAAATCTATTCAACTTTAATTAACTCAGGCTTAACCAAATAGAGATCATAGAAAACTATTAATACCCTATAGGAAGAATCTCATTTTGGAAATGCAGGGAGAGATGATTCTTAAGACTTCTCCTGGCTGCAAAAACATCTGAGCCAATAGAGAGATTTCAGTTCTATTACTTACTTCTACTTACTGTAGAGTCCACTTTTACCAAGAAAGGAAATGGGGGAAATCATATTTTATGGATTTCCCACTCTGTCAGGCACCATCTTAGATATTTTGCATATTCCCCATTTACTCTGTGCAATAACCATATGGAGTATTAGTATTCTCACCTTACCAATATTGATTTTAACCGCATTACTTTTTTTGATAGCCTTATTGAGAGAGTAACAATAGAGCACTGATGTAGAGTCAATGGGATCAGTCCTGGATACTCTCTCTACCTACACACATCCTCTAAGTGATATTATTCAGTCCTATAACTTTAAATACTGTTTATATGCTGATAAAAATCTTATAATTCCCTTATAATGCTCCCTATTGAATTAACATATCAAACCAGAATTTTATTCACAGCTCTCCTCCAAAACCTTTCTTGTCCCATTTTACCCTTCTCAGTAAAGGGCTTCCCCATCTACCTGGTTGATCAAATGGCGATTTAGATGTTGTTAATTTCTCTCACCCCCTCGTTCCCAACTTGCAATCCATTAACAAATCTTAACAGCTGTGCCTTCAGAACACATCCTGACCCCGGCCACTTCTCTCCACTGGCACTGCTGTCCCAGTGTTCTCACTCCTTCCACTTGTGTCCCCTCTACAATCAGGAGCCGGGATGATATTAAAAAAAAAATAATTACACCATGTTACACTTCTTCTTAAAATCTTCTGATGATTTCCCCTTTCACTAAAAATAAAGTCTCAGTTGCAACCAATGGCCCTGATGAGGTCTTTGCCCACATCTCCAAACTCATTTGGCTCCGGCGTCCTTATATTGGGCTTTCTTCCCAATCTGCAGCTTGTTCCTACCCCTGGGTCTTTGCACTTGCTCTGCCCTCTCTGCCTAGATGGCTTGCCCTCTGGCTGTTTTTATCATTACTTAATCTCAGCTCAGATGTCACCTCCTCAGGGATGCCTTCCCTGACCACAATGTCAAAAATAATCTCATCTTGTACAGAAGCTATCACATCTCTCTGCTTTATTATTTAAAAGGATTGTCATTCTCTATCGGTATCTTGCTAATTTATTTGTTTTCTTTTTTTCTCCGTATGTTTCTACCAACTAGAATGCAAATCCGTGAGAGTTTCTATTTGTTTGTTTTATTCAACCCCGTGTCCCTACACCAGTGTATATCACAATGCCTGGTACATATAGTTACTCAGTAGATATTTGTAGGATTTCTGTGGTTTGAATGTGTCCCCTCCAAGATTCAGGGGTTGCCAATGTGATAATATTAACAGGTGGGGCCTTTAAGAAGTTATTAGGTTGTGAGGGCTTCTGCCTCATTAGTGCAATTAAGGCCTTTATAAAAGAGGCTTCACAGAGCACTTGATTAGCTTGCCCTTCTTCCTTTCTTTATGTGAGGACGCAGCAAGGAGGCCCTCGCCGGATGCTGATGACTTCATCTTGGACTTTCCAGCCGCCAGAAAGGTGAGAAAATAAGTTTCTATTCTTTATAAATTACCCAGTCTCAGGTACTTTGTTATAGAAGCACAGATGGACTAAGAAAAGGATTAATAAAATAAATATATCATTTGTCTTGCTTAGCTTTCTAGCCATTTCTGTTCAATGCATATTTAAAAATGAACAAATGTAGGAACAAACAATGTCCTTGACCAGATTTCAAACACATGGACTCTTCAGAAAAATTTTGAAACGAGATTATCATCTAACAGGATTTTTAAGTGTGCAAAAACCAGAGGACGAAGAAAGGATAAAACAGTTAAAGAAGTTGTCAAATACTTTTACACCAAGGCAGGGGGAGTTAGAAAAAAATAAATGGACAGTTCTGGTACATTTTAAGTCATGACTTTTGGGAAAGGACAGGGATCAAAACTACAAATGGTTAAACATGGCTCTTAGGAACTTGTCATGTAATTCTTATCCTATCGCTCATTGCTAATGGGGCCACTTGCAGTGGATTTCCCTCTTCTAAATATTTGCACTCAGAAAGTAAGAAGCTAAGGGAGAGGGGAGTGCTGAAACAGCCTCCTCTCAAGACCCCAAGACAAGTCTTTCTGTTATAACCAAAACAAATTCAAGAAAAAGCCACTAAACTGATACTGAGCAAAATATTTATTTTGGTGTGATATAACCCTCTTCTAAAAGTTGGGGAGGTGAGAAGGTGGCGGGGAAGGAAAATGAGTACACTGTATACTCAAAAGGGAATATATACTGTACCAGAAAGTTCCATCTTTGAATTCCTGGCACCATCTAGTGGATAATGAATTCTGATTTAGAGACTGGTCATCTTAAATGGTGGTTCTCAAACTTTCTTAGTATGCCCCAGAATTACACAGTGAGCTTGTACAAATACTTCACTCCTATAGATGCTGATTCTATAGGTTTGGTGTGAGACTTAGACATCAGAGTTTTTTTTTTAAAAAAAAAAAAAACCAGTTTCCCAGGTGATTCAGCTTTAACTGATTTTAAAACTCCAAACTACCTCTTTGGAAGTTAGTCTCTTACTGTTTGTATGATGTCACCCGCTTCCTTTTTCCACTGTGAAAAGTGTTTATACATAATATTTTACATTGTAAAATCAAAGTGAATTGTGAGAAACACTGTTCTGAAAATTTCTAAGAATTTTGTGACATAAAGATAGAGAATCAAGCGTGCTCTTCCAGTTGTTCATCTTCCATCTGTTGGCTTTAACAACTCAAAGAAGACATTTAAACTTTTCATCTTGAAGACCTACAAAAATCATTTGACTTACAAAAGTTGCTAACCTACAATGAATTTATTTATCTTTCATCCAGAATCCCCAAATGATAACACCTTACATAACCACAGTACAATTATCAAAATCAGAAAACTAACATTGATATAATACTGTTACCTAATATAGACCTTATTCAAATTTTTCAACTGTTCCACTAATGCTGTTTTTCTGGTCTGCAATCCAATCTGGGGTCCATGTTGTATTTTATAGGCGCGTCTCCTTAGTTTCCAATCTGTAACAGTTCCTCACACTTTTTTTGTCAATAAATTTAGCTCTTTTGAAGAGTACTTGACAGTTATTTTGTAGGATGTCTCTCAGCTTGGGCTTTCTGATTTTTCTCGACTAAATTCAGGTTATATAATTCTGGTAAGAATGCTGTAGAAGGAATGTTTGTGTTCTCAGTGCATCAGAACAAGAGGCACTAGATGTCAATTTGCCTCATTGATTTTAATTTTGATCACTTGGGGTAATGGAGTATCCTTTGGCTGGTTGTTCTTCTACAAAATAATCATGTCAGGTGGCTCTAGAGATGTTTCTGGTTGTTTTGTGGTAAGTTTGTCCTGGAAAGAACACCTGGGCCACATATAAATTAACTGAGATAACATTGTCTGAAAAAAGTGTCTAGTGATTCAGAGATCCAGGGTTTGCATAATCACCTCAAAAGCTCTAGACTATCTTGGCACTTCCCAGGAGAATTTTTACATAAGACTACTCGATGCTTCCTCAGGAAATAGATCTTCAGGTATGACGTCAGACATGGAGCAGCAGATACAGCGGGCATATCTAGTCACAAATGCTGGACCCCGAGTTCAGCTGTGGCTGTATTAGATCATTCTCTGCAGGCTTCCACTTGTTTCCAGCTGACAGTGTCTCCTTTGAAGTGCTTTAACAAATGCCCCAGAAGTTTCTTTGGTGCTGTAGGGGCTGTAAGGAAATATCTAGGCCGTGGCACATGCCCAGCTTGGAAGCACCGGGGAGGTTTACAATTCTGGGAGTAACCCTTGATCAGTGGTGCTTGGGGGCCAATAGGCAAATACCCCCATGCCTTCCCTAAGTTAGGCAGAGCCTTATTATAAAGGGTTGTGAATACTGGGCTCAGATTTTATCCCATAGATGGAAGTGTGTTTGAGAGGAAGAATGGTGGCAGGGACAGTTTTAATTGGGATCCTAGCTACTTTGGATTTCTAACACATGAACATTGGGGGATACTCAGACCATAGCACAGGCCTCTGATAACAGCAACTATTTGAACATACTCCAGTGAGAACAGTAGCAAAACCGCCCAGCTGACCCCTACCCAACTTTATGAACAAATAAGTTGTTGTTTTAAGCCACTAAATTGGGGAGAACTTTGTTATACAGCAAGAAATAACTGAGATGGGCACCCAGAGTGCATTTCATTGGCTACCAAACATAACTCAGTAAGATTAGTGTGGGAAGTAAATGGGGGCAGGGACAGTATACTATAGTTGTCCTGATTAGCAATAAATTGAGCTTAAACTAGGCAGAACAGTGCTATAGAAATTTAAGGATGGAGACTTGATAGTAAAACCCCAACTAAAGTAGCTCATTTCCCTTACTGAGTTAGAAACTTAATCTCTACTGCAACAGTGCTGGGAGGTGGGGCCCTTTGGGAGATGCTTAGGTCATAAGGGAGCTGCCCTCATGAATGGATCACTACCCTTATAAAAAGAGCTTGTGAGACTGGATTTGCTCTCTTCTGCTCCCCTGCCATGTGAGGACGCAGCGTTCCTCCCCTCTAGAGGATGTAGCATTTAGGGCACCATCTTGGAAGCAAAAAGCAGTGCTCACCAGATGTCACGCCTTGATCTTGGACTTCTTGACCTCCACAACTGTGAGAAATAAACTTCTGTTCTTTATAAATGACCTAGTCTGTGGTATTCTGTTATAGCAGCACAAACAGACTAAGACAAGCAGGTTAGTTGGGGCTTTCAGCCCAGTGTGCTCCACGTGTTCTCTTCTAGCAGCCTGGCTTTAGCTTCCTCACGTGGCCGCCACAGGTCCAGGAGAGTGAGTGGAAAGTTGCAAGGCCTCTTGAAGCCCAAGTTCAGAAGTCACACGATGTCCCTTCTACCTTATTCTATTGGTTAAAGCAGTCATGAGCCCAATCAGATTCACATGGTGGGGAAATAGATTCCATCTCTTGATGGGAGGAGTTAACACAATCTATGACCACGTTAAATTTAGTATATTTTTGTAGCTGATGAAATGTACTTTGGGTATCCTCTTACATCTGGGTTTGGTTTTATAAGTAGAATTCAAACCACTTCTGTGCTCATAAGCCATTCCTTCCTCTTACTAATACCCTGGTAAATATTCCAATACCCCTATTCTTGTTCCTGTTAAATATTTTTGGCCAGACCACTTGAAGTCTGTCATAGGTTTAGTTAATCTCCCATAAGAAAGTGTAGGGAAAAGCTTAGATTCTTGAGAGAAATATTTTCCAGATCCACTGAAATGAATTTTTTTTTTTTTTTTGGAGACAGTCTTGCTCTGTCACCCAGGCTGGAGAGCACCCTGGGTTCAAGTGATCCTCCCACCTCAGCCTCCCTGGTAGCTGGGCCTAAAGGCATGTACCACCACACCCAGCTAAATTTTAGTTTTTTGTAGAGATGGGGTCTCGCTATGTTGTCCAGACTGGTCTTAAACTCCTGGCCTCAAGAGGTTCTCCCACCTCGGCCTCCCAAAATGCTGGGATTACAGGTGTGAGCCACTGTACCTGGTCCTGAAATTAACATCTTTAAAAACTATATTAAGTATATTTCAAATGAGTTTTATGAAACTAGATAGTCTTAATTTTGTTTTTTTGAGGAAGAAGATAACTACTCTTATATTCCTAGAATATGGCATGAATATTTATGGGACCATTTTGATAATTGCTCTAATAAACATCTTCATAACAATAAAAATTTGTTTTAAGTGCTGGTAGTTTTATGAAGCACTAGTAAAAAATTTTAGTACCTTAACTATATTTGGCTGGTTTGAGTGTAATGGTGTTTACAACTAATTGACTACAACCAGTTACAGATTTCTTTGTTCCTTCTCCACTCCTGCTTCACTTGACTAGCCTTTTAAAAAAAATTAAAAATTAAAATTAGCTAGTAACAATAGTTACTTAGAAAGTTTCACAAAGTGATAGCTCACTGTAATGGAAATAACAAACTTACAAAGAGGGCTTTTGATAACAAAAGAAGTGTTTAAAAGAGACAGAAGCAGAATGCTAATGCCTTTTTATGTGAAGAATTGTTTGCTCAAGCATCATAACACGTGGGGGAAGCTGTGGCACTTAATGCTGCGCTGCCTTCAGAACAATTGGGGATCCAAAGGCAGAACAAGAGAGGCAGAAAAAGGAAAGGTTTTGCTAAAGAGATGAGAGCAAAGACAGCCTAAATCAAAACCTTTTCAGAAGGCTACATTTTTCTTTTCTTTGTGCCAAGATCCCTGACTCAGTTCTGGGCATTTTTCTAAGACAGTTTTACTGTTTTATCTCACAGAACTCTTTTTTAAATTTTATTTTTGACTGACAATAACTGTACGTATTTATGGGGCACAATGTAATGTTTTGATACATGTATATGTCGCAGAATGATCAAATGAGGTGAATTAACATATCCATAGAGCTTTCTTACCATTCCAGTTCTCTCTGGAAACAGCTGCTGCTTAACAATTGACTTCAGGCTGTTTCGAGAGAGGTGGTTTTACTTACTGTTTGCTCTTTTGATTAAAGCTTTTATATTCTAACACTGAGATCCATGTATCTCAAAGTAATTTCCTTAGAATGCTTGTTTCCTTAGATGCTCCTGAAACTACAAAAGGAATTCTATATAGCCATGATAATGAACAAATTGTTGCCACATGCAAAAACAAAGACGGATCTCACAAATATAATGTGGAACAAAAGAAAACAGACACAAGAGTACACACTGAATAAGTCCACTTATATAAAGCTTGAAAATAGGCAAAACTAATTTATAGTTAAAACAGGATAGGGGTTACTTGGGGAGGGTAAGCTGAGGAGTGAGCACAGTGGGGCTTTGGGGTGCTGATTATGATCTACTTAGTGCTCACTGGTTGCTTTGGTAGGCTTGCTTTGTGAAAATTGAGCTGTACATTTATGATTTGTGTACTTTTCCTTGTCTTTGTGACAGCTTATTAAACAGTAAGACAAGAAAGGACAAATGGTTCTTCTCATTGGTTCTCAAGGGAAATCTTAGATCAGGTATCTCTAGTGGTTAAGGGAAAGAATTGTTAGGGAGGTGACATTTATTTTGTCACACCTACTTTATTGCAGTTTTTTTTAATTGGGTTTTAGTCCCCGTATAAACCACATTTAAGGGGTCAAATATCCAACACATCAGTGGCAGTCAACAACAGAATGAAAACAACACAAATCAAAACAAAACACTATTAGAATTTCAGTGCTATAGGACTGCATTTTATTGAAAAAAGAATTGTCATGTTCCACTAAGCCAGAAAGAACTACCAATATAAGGTACTATTGCCAAGAAAACTTAAGAGGAAACTGAAAACTGAACATTGATATCACTGAAGCCAATGTTATCTAGACAACTCTTTTTTTCCCTGGAAATATCACGTAGGACTGTGTCACTTGGTATTTCTTGGAGAAAAGTTTTCAGCAGGAAAGATGTATATTATTTCTTGGGAGGGGAGGGAAAATGGAAGTCATAGACTGCTAAATTAATGAAATATTCTACATTTGCCAAAATTCACATTTGTATGTTGATGGCTTTGAAATAGTCAATGGATTTCTTTGCTCAGTAGGCTGAATTGGCAGAATTTTATTATTTTTCATAATAGCACTGATTGCTCTCACAGTTGGTGTCTCTGCCAGGAGACTTGTAGATTGTAATAGAATGTTGGACACAACTCTTGAAATCATCATTCCCTTCTACCAGTAGAAAAAATTGAAATAGTGTTAATGATGTGCACATCTGGGACATTACCGTTAACGTGGAAGTTAGAGGAGGAAAGATTAGCATTTTCAATTTCTGCTCATTTATCACAGACACAATTGTCGGTGGAAATGGAGCTTATCCTTGGGATGCGGAATTCAAGCTGACCTAAATGCCTTAGCTCATCTTGTTGTAATCCTAGCTCACAGGTTAAGGACCTGTGGGCCAGGATTCACCTCAACATTGATTGAGTGACATTTGCTGTGCAAAACGCTAGGGATGAAAAGATGAATAAGGCGAGGGTTCCCCAGAATTGTGGGGAAGAAAAATATGCAAATAAAAATTATACAAGTGCCATTCTCCATAGAAATGGCTTTGTGCACAGAGAAAGCGTAACTAACTCTACTGGTGGCAGGAAAGTCTACAGAGAAGAGGATCTTAACAGCTGAGTGGGAATTTGCCAGGTAGACAAGGTAGGGAGAGGACATTCCAGGAAATATGGGAGAAAGAGTAATTGCCTTTTGTAAGTGCCCACATTCTGGGTCCTAGGATGATCCAAGTTCACCTCCTTTTCCCTCTAGATCCTAGGCACTGGCTGCCTGCTTTATATCTTGATTTCCACCACCCATTCTTTCACCCATACTTCTCTCTGGTTACTTCTTCTTGCTTCTGTTTCTTCATTTTTAAAGGGATAGGGCTAGCCTAGATTGTTTATTTATATATATATATATTATATATATATATAATATATATATATATATAAAAAAAACACCAATGTATTAAAACCACAGGCCCCTTTAAGCAGAGACATTTAGAGCTTTGCTGGGTGAAGTTGGGGTGGAAAGGCAGGGCTCCACCTGGCTCTTGTCACTTCCACAGTGCTCCCTAAAGGGGTTCCACAGAGCTAGGTGTGAAAACCACTGAACCTGCATCTGTGCTTCCCAGAGTCAGCAGAGGTTAGTGTGACCTGGAGTATCCTGAGGACAATAAAGACCCTTGTGAAGATATTTTGCTTTTTCACATTGTATTTTCAGTTGATTTTCTTAACAAGAAAAATTTATATGGCTGTGGTCATCTAGTCATTGGGTACCCAGGGTCAATTCTTATAATGGAGAAAATGAAATGTAGCTGTCACAGTCAGGAAGACTGTTTTTCTTACCTGCCACTGTCTGAATGATCTTTTGGAAACCTCTCAGGAGCTCCATACCTCATTTCCCCCCTTTTCCACCAAGATGCTGTGAAGACCTCTGACTGAGATGTATACCACTTTGAGATTCTGGGAGAAGAGAGGGAGCTAGTGTCTGTCCTCCAAAGCGGTGTCTTTGCTTGTACTTGATTGGAGGTTCGAGCTCTTCTGGACCTTGTTGTCTTTTTCTGAGTGTCTCCTTGTCTTGAAGAATACTCTTAGCCACTTGCCTCCCAAAGGCTTGAGTCAAGGAGATCTGTTATTATATCTTTTGTCGAAAGCATTTCCTGCTGCCATTTTGGTCTTCCCATCTGAACACATTGTATGAAAAAGTGTAGAATTATCTTCCTTGAAGGAAAAAAAAATCATTTGTTCTTTTGCTGTATCAGAGATGCAAGTCATTTCCAATGGATGACCCTTCCTTGACCCGGTGAGGCTGCTGGTTAGCACAGACTGCAGAGAGCTTGAAGGAATATTTTATGGGATTGATTCCAGGCAGCAGAAACCTTACTCTACAGCCTTACTGACCTTTCTTGGGCTTTGCTCTAAAGCTATATCTGGGACCTCTATTCTGTGGCTTTTGAAGTAATGTATCTTCATTAGGACTTGAAGTAAACAACTTTTTTAAACCTCTAAGAAGGAAGTAGTTTGTTTTGAACACAGTGGATTTCATCTTTAGGGAGAGGTGAACAGCTAACTTTTTTCCAGCAAAAGCTAAAGACGAATGAAATGCCTAGGGCTAAGAAGGTTTCTTTACAACAGGAAGAGGAAGGATTTTAAATCAACTCACACATAATTACCTGGCTAGGATCACTTGCTTAGCTCTGACTGGTGACTTTTTTATAGGTGGTTTCACCAAAAAAACCTAACAAAAAATAAAAAACCCAACATTGTATCTTGCAAACCTGAAAGAGTCAGTATCCAGAATTTCAAAGGAATATATCTTGCAAATTATAATTGCTGGTAAAATCTTTAGCAGATGTCCTTGGGACATCTGGGGGCAGCCTTGGGGATAACTTGCATGGATGCTGACACAAGATCCAAGGGGCCTACCTCTCAAGGCCTTGGCTTTATATAACTCCCCCGAACTTAGATATAACCAATGAAAAGGAAGGAATTACAAATAAACTGAAATTGAGTATTTATCACTTTAGCAAACAAAGTAGGAGCTCAAAATATAAGTCAAATTACTACCCCCATATCTTTGAGTTTTTGGTCACAGCTATTATTGTCACAAGATAGAATTCAAGTCATGCAAATGAGGAATTCTTGAATTTTTGAAAAGTTTTGTTGTGGTTTGCGTATCATTCCTGCAGAGTTCTGCTTTAAGAATGGAGTCTTGGGTCAGGGTGTCGTGGCTCACGCCTGTAATCCTAGCACTCTGGGAGGCTGACGTGGGAGGATTGCTTGAGCTCAGGAGATGGAGACCAGCCTGAACAAGGGCGAGACCCCATTTCTACTAAAAATAGAAAAATTAGCTTGGTGTCATGGCGCATGCCTGTAGTCCCAGCTACTTGGGAGGCTGAGGCAGGAGGATCACTTGAGCCCAGGAGTTTGAGGTTGTTGTGAGCTGAGATGACACCACTGCACTCTACCCAGGGCGACGGAGCAAGACTGTTTTAAAAAAAAAAAAAAAAAAAAAGAAAAGAAAAAAAAGAAAAAAAAAAAGAATGGAGTGGAGTCTTGGATCCCTTTAGCTTATTGCAGAAAGGCAGACAAGGCTGGAAACACAGATTATAGAATAAAAATCAATTGACGCCTGCAAATCCAAGAAACCTATTCTGAGTCTTTAACATGTGTCTGAATTAAATGTGCTCAGACTTACAAAGGAACAAGTTCAAATGTTCTGACATGAAACAAAGTCCCTTTGTGAACAGCACAATTGACAGAAAAGCTGGAGCCTGCTATTAATCTTTCTTATCTAGGGAATGGCTGGGTTTTCTCTTCCACACATGTGGCAGTTTTGCCTGGACTAGGACAGGGATGTGCATTGGAAAATAAAAATCTTCTTTCCCCTAGGCTATAGATATTTAGAGCCACTATTTATAAGGCTATATACTTGTATCTATTTCATTATCAGCTTTATATAAAAGTTTTATATATTAAGAATCACTTTATTATCTATGCAAGAAGGCTGTCCAGTAAAAAAAAAATCACTTTAGTAGATGGAGAAAATGGGGGGATTGAGGGGGTGTCAACCTCAGCCTCACCTTGCCTGTCTACATGTAGCATTTCTGACATGGTTTAGTCACCCCTCTGAGGGCTCAGTGATTTCTCCTTTCTGGAATTGGTCTCTACCTTGAAGCTCTCTGCTGTGATAGGTGTTGCCTTAGTTTCAATTTTGGTGTTGATGCTCATTTTGACCTGGTTTCCAAATTTCCTGCTTCATCTGGCTATTGACCTTAATGAGCAAGGATCCTTAGAATGCACCTATGTCTAAAACTGACATTAATTTTTCTTTATTACACAGAAATACATATTGTAGAAAAATATACATGAGAAAAAAGAATTGAAGAAGGTGAGAACATATAAAACCAACCATAATTCTATAACCCGGGGGCATCTCTGGTAGCCATTTGGTATATATCATTTCAGGATATGTTATCAAAATAGATGTTATGAAAATGCTGCTTTTTCCACTTTGTATTGAGATACGTTTGCTATATTATCATAACCTTTACCAAGCCAGTATAAAAGCCTGCATATTATTCTGTTTAATGGATGTACTATAGTTGATTTAACATCGCCAACATAGTTAGCTTATTTCTAACTTTTCAGTATTTTTAAACAACACTGTAATGAATATCCTTTTGACTGTATCTCTGGGACAGACATGATTATTTCCTTAGGAAAAATTTCTAGAAGGAAGATTGCCAGGTCAAGGCACGTGCAGCATTTTAAGCCGCTAGGTAGATTACCAAATTTCTCTGTAGAACGTTTGCCCCAATTTATTTACTCGCCAACAAAATCTGTGAGCCTGGCAACTTGCCTTGGCTTTTATGGATATGATTTTTTGTCTCTCAGATGTGCTTGTCTGGAAAAAGCAAAACAATACAGAATAAAACCAAGAACGAACAAAAAAAACCTGACAGGAAGTGGGTATTTTGGTTGAAGAGATTGTGGGTCACATTCTGCTAGACTTAATGTGTTCTTGTACTGTCCTGTGTGTACAGCTCTCACAGGAAACAAAGGTCGAAAGTGCCAAAGGTTCTTCACCTTGGGGGCCAAGTGTAGGTCCCCGATTCTCAAGTCCTCTGAAAATGTATACTCTTTGTTACAGTAAACATAAATTTTTTTGTTTTTTGGTGGAGAGAGTATCTATAACTACTTTTAGGGTTTCTAAGGGCATTGTAGGGCAGGCAGGTATCCCTAAGGAACTGAATGACCCAACATATTACCTTCTTGTCTCATTAAATGAAAAGAGTAAAAGAAGAAAAGAGAGATGTTTTTCCTTTGCAATTAAAATATTACTAAGCTTGTATTAGGTGCTGAGAATTGGCTTTATTATTTCTGAACTCGTGATTGCTGGAATCAGGGATTAAAAATGGCTATCCTAACATTGTCAGGAATTTCCTTCTGTGCTGCCTTAGTGGAGATGGGGCAAGATTTGCCTCCATGTTGGGAAGGGACACAGGGTTACCACAGGGATGGGCCATCAGGGTCAAACAGCCGAAGTGGAAACCCCCAGCTCGTGGGTGTTAGTACTGTTCCTCCCAATGGCAGATTCCCAAGTCCAGATACAAGGACTCCAGCCAAATGTAACTGTGATGGGGGAGGGGCCAGGAAGAAGAATAAAGTATGGAAAGTTTTTTTTTTTTTTTTTTTTTCCTTAAATAATTGAGGACATTTGCTATGGCCTGAATGTGTTCCCCCAAAATTCATATGTTGAAACTTAACTGCCAATATGATAGTATTAAGAGATGGGATCATTAGAAGGTGATTAAATTACGAGGCTGCAGCCATCCTGAATGGAGCCAGCACCCTTATAAAAGAGGTGTGAGGGCTGTTTGCCCTTTCACCATGTGAGGACGCAGCAAGGGGTGCCATCTCGGAAGCAGACAGTGGCCCTCACCAGACACCAAAACTGCCAGTACTTTGATCTTGGACTTCCCAGCCCCCAGAATTGTGAGAAAATAAATTTCAGTTTTTTATAAATTACCCAGTACAGGGTATTTGGTTATAGAAAAAGGATTGGACTAACATTTGAGACAACTGAAAATTGTAACTTTTTCTGAATATTTGGTGATATTAAGGAATTATTGGTACTTTTTAGGTAGGAAATGGTATTATGGATCTCTATGTATGTTTATACATACACATATATATTTAGTGGTAAATTTTTTTTTGTTTCAAATTGTGAGGAAATGGCAGTTTCCTGTGGCAGACTAAAGACAAGCTGATGTATGAGTGGGTGAGGGGGGGATGGGAGAGGAGACTGATTCTCAGTTGGCTGGGGACTAGTTTACACATTACAGTTGAGATCTGAATTTAGGTTTTATTTCCAGAGTACACAGAGGAACAGTTCCTGTATTTTACAAGAATCTTTGCTTATTAACCTAGGCTCTCTCCTGAGCAACTTACTGTACAGTACTTCTGGGATTCCAGAACACAAATCTTGCTATCTAGGGTTTCTTTTACAAAACACAGCATTCATCACTTCCAGGAGCCAATAATATTTAAAACAAACAGGTTAATAATTGGCAAGGACACTATTTAAAAGAGAAATTATTAAAAATTCTCCTCGTGTAATTTTACACCATTGAACCCCAAAGGTATTGGTAACTCTAAACATTTAAAACATGTGAGGCCTATTTTGGGGTGAATGGCTTAAGTCACAATAATAAATTTTAAATAACAGAAAATGATAAATCAGTCAGCTAAGAATAAATCTAGAAGACATGTAGTAGATTAATTCGACATTGTGCTAAGACAATTTTTACAAACATACCTCAGGTTCAAGGTCTGAGCCTCTTTAATGATATAATGCTGCCACCTGGTGTTTATATTCTTTTACTGCAGTAAGATTTGTGGAGTTGACAAGTGATGCTTCAGTGAAAGCTTAGACTTTCCTAGGCAGTAATTATTTGCGGTTTTATCTGAGACTAAGTTGAATAGTATTTCTCATAAAAACACACATTTTAGTGAATCACAGAAGCTGGAATTCCCTTTATACTTGAGTTGCACTCATAGCATCACAAATGATGAAAGATGGGGCATCTGTCAATTACCTTAGGTATATTCTGGTAACCTTTTTCTCTATTCTAGTTATTAGAAACAAAGCTACCTTCACAATCACGGTGGTGTCATGGCTTGACCTAACGATTGATGTTTTAATGTAAATCATGTTTGGAGCCCTGAAAGGGAACTTAGAAATACAAATTTAAACTGAGAACAATGTGAGAGTGTGGAAGAGGTCAGAAAATTCTGAATGTGGTTGCAGGGGGGAGGTCACTTGAAGGATGGAGTTTGAATGCTCCAGGTTTTTAGCTACAATCAGAAGCAATTTGTCACAGCCTGCCCAAGGATAAGTTTTGCTTAGCTCACAGAGATTTTCTTACAAATTGCTCCAGATGTCAACGATGAAAGAATTTCTGAGGTCCCTTTGAAAATTGGAATACCTAGATGATGAGTTAACATTCCGTGTTGTATGATTGCCCAGGGCCTGTGTTTTCCAATTTGCTCCAGGTTCCATCTGATAAGTTTCACTCATTTGCCAGCTTGGACTCTGCAGCCATTTATGTTTTTAAACCCTATCTTATAGCTTCTAGATTTTAATGGGAGAAAAATAAAAATTGTGGCTTTCAGAGTTAGAAAAGAGACCCAAAAGCATGTTGTTTAGCCCCTTGAATGAAAGAGAAAACTGGATTTGCCAAAGGTCATATACCCATGGAGAGCCAGGGCTAAAGCATAGGACTTCTCGAGCTTTGTGTATTTGCTTGGGCATGGTTTAGATTTTGGGTGACCTGATGCAAGTCATTTAGCCATAGGTGCCTTATTAGCCACAGGGTGCCAGCATGGTTGGGCTCCAGGGAGGGTTCTTCTGAGTTGTGGACTGCTGACTTCTCACTGTGTCCTCACGTGGCAGAGTGGGCAAGCGAGCTCCCTCAGGTCTCTAGTATAAAGCCCACTTATCCTATTCATGAGGGTTCTGTGCTCATGATCTAATCACATCCCAAAGGCCCCACCTCTTAATACAACCACAATGGGGTTTCAATTTCAACACATGAATTTTGGAGGGATAGAAATGATCACACCATAGCAAGAATTAAAGTCCAGTGAATGTTCAATGTGAAAGTTAGATATGGAAAGGAGAAATTTCTATGTTAAAGGAAGGAATAAAATGCACCTAAATGCAGGTGGAGGAGGAGGATGTGTTTCACCATAAAATGAAGAACAGTTGGATGGACTTGTATTTTAAGAGCTGAGCTTTATATTTAGTTGGTGGATGGTCACTGCACTGCCTGTCCAGCATCCAGCCTACCTTCTTCTTCTACCAGTATTGGGGACCTTCCCCTCATGAGAATCTGAGGGCTCAGCCCTACTCTGCCCAAGGGTAGGCATATAACCCCACCTAGGATTTGAGTCCTGAGCAGAATGACACAAGACCAAAAATGACTGGATTTGACTCGCCCTTTGGGTGATTCCGAAGAGACTGTCCATTATTTCCTCAGCATTACCCTGGTTTTCATCTTTCCTTATACCTGGCTACTCATCTTGCCCTTCCATTTGATGTATTACCCCACTTCCTTCCAAAAAGTTAATTTTTTTTCCTTGCAAAAGGTGGCCAAAACTCATCTGTGTTGCATTCAACCAAATAATTGAAACCAGTATGATGCTATTTGGATGTCATGAGGGATGGGAACAAGTACAGAAGGTGGGGGAGAAAGAAGGGATTCTTCCAGGGTAAAACAAAAGACAAAGAATGAAAGAAACCATAACAACACAATGACTTTGAGTACTCAACGAGCTATTGAGAGAGAGGAAAAGGCTTCATCTCAAAATTTGTAATGTTTCTATTTGGTCCCAGGAACAAGGAAGCAAATGACTGCCCCACACTGTGCACTATGTTTCCAATATGGTCTCCCCACCACTGGGACCACACTTGCAATTTTTATCGATCTCACATTAGTTCAGGACCTTATCCCCTTGTGCCTGTAGAGGTCCTGCAGTGGTCCAATTGCCTTCCGTTCAGTCTGACCCTTCTCTAAGCTTACCTATGTATATCACCGAATTATTAATAACTAACACCTGAGCACTTGCTTACAGTCTTAAACCATGACCTCTCCCATGCACTCTGGGAAACTCAGCGTTTATAAGCCTACTTTGGATTGTTAGGTGAACCAGGAGGTATAAAAGTAGATCACTCTCCTTGGGGTTGGGGTAGTCAGGTGAAAGGGTGAAGTCTGGGCCTGCAGGTGAACAAAACCTGGATATGGAAAATGGAAAGCTCTTAATGAAGGCTCTGGAACCACTAATGGCCAATCCCACTCCTTGACTGAATTTTATTTATTCTCCCAAAGCCTTTCACTGTCTTTTCCTGCTTCCTGAAGCTCTCCAAATTTTATTGTGTTTCTGTTGACTGCCAGTGTATTTTCTAATGAGGGCAGAGGGGGTCTGTAGCAGGCTTGACTAGACATTTCCAATAAGCTGTTAGTGGCTGCAGCAGATGTTTTTGCATTTATACCAAGTGCAATAGTATTTCTTATTAGGAGCCAGTACACAGACAGGGGAGACTTTCAAATTCATAGCACACCAGGGCCAGGGAAGGACATTTCTAGCGTCTCCTTGAAATGCTGCTCAATCAAACCACAGTGAGTTTTAGAGGGCATGGACAAGTATGAATGCATTCACACAGAATTTATGTGGGTTAAAAGTGCTAGGTTCTATACTAGAATCTCATACAGAGATTTAGTGACCCTCTGATCATACAATTAGTAGCCCTTCTGTCTCCATTATTACACCCATTGATCGCTACCAAAAAAAAAAAGAAAAAAAAACCCCAGAAATCTCCTATTTAAAAAAAAAAAAGCCTCACCAATTTGAGTGCTAGTTTCTGAGCCCAAGCTACACTGTTAGACATTTGCTGCTGTATTCCTACTAAATTGTTAATCTTTTCTGCTTTACTAATTTTGAGGAATCAGGCAAATATGTTTTAACTTGTACTATATGAATTAATAGTTAAATCAAAACTATGTTTGTATTATGAACATCAGTAAACATATAAATCAATAAAACTGAAGGATTATTTGTAAAGGACCACTATGAAAAAGAGTTACTCATTATTATTTGATGTTTCCAACATGAGAGCCTGTCTCCCAAATACATATGCAAATACCCCCAAATATTGTGTATATAATATGATTTCATTTTGAAGCCTCAATATCAATGTGTGTGATTCAGCTCTAATCACTACTTGAATTCACTGCTTGAATAAAAGAGAAAATAAAATTGAGAAACATAGAGTGGGGTGGAAACCCTGATTCCGTTATAGAGAACCATCCCTTAGGACAGAATTGTTCATGTCTTCACATGAAGGCTGTGGGATTCTAAAGCCCAAATCTTTACCTCTACTGGGTTGTATTTCTTAGATGTCAAATCTGCGACTAGAAGACAGCTGATCATGGACTGTAGTTACATTAATTCTTAGTGCTGAGAACACTCAATGGCATTAGACAAGGACAGCTGCAATATAATGTAATGTTCCTGTCCTCCGTTTCATGCTGTACCTGATTTTTTTTTTCCTCTCCCTGAAACATTGATTGATTCGGTAACATAGAATGTTTGCTTTCCAGCTGGCAGATCTAATTGTAAATAAACAGCTGCTAGCTGCGTTTAGACAGGGGATGATGCTGGCAGGTATGAGAGCAGGGTGTGTGGGATGATTTAAGGGCCTGTGCAGTGCAGTGTGGGCGACTTGGGAGGAGATGCAGGCAGGAGGATTTCAGGTACAAAGTCCTCTATGGCTTGGTATAATCTCAAGGCTAAGTTCTCAAAATTTTAATGTAAAATAAAAGACTAGTATGTGGATTGTAAGGGCCTGTGATGACCACGGTTGTGGGCTAAATATGAGAAAAAGATAAGTTCTCTATTATCCAGAAGTCTTTTTTGTTCTTGAAAAATGGAATCTGGTATGGGGCTAATTCTTGAGGATTATTTCCCTGAACAATGTAGATTTGAGAATCCTGGAGATGGATGTGTGGAGGGGAATTCTTCCTGGTCTATGAGATGATGTGAGGACAATTACAGGAGTAAAAAAAATGCCAGGGCCTTGGTACATGTCACTGTCCTAGTCATATAAGGACTGGGTGGTTTAACCCTGATGTCCTCAGATACAGGTTATTTAGCACAAGGGAACAGAACATTTCCAGAGTCATGTGTGTTTTAGAGTCTGGACAAACAACCCTCGTAAGGCTAGGGAAGAACACTGCAGGTATCAGCCATTGTCATTGGCATCAGCCAAAGTTGTGGCCTCGCACATCACCTGAGCCAAAGATCTACAGCGATTGTCCTCCTCCTTGCCCTTGGGAGAACCTCGGGTGGACAGCAGCCTGCCTGTCAGTTCTGATGTCGATCTGTGCCCCAGTCGATCTTTTTGGAGTGGAGATGCCCCTTTCCATGGCTCAGAACAATCGTAAGCACCCCTCACTCTATCTCCCTTCATACTCGGATGGAGAGTGGGATCCTGGACAGTTAAAAGATGGATGTTGGTGTGGCAGAGAAAACCCCCATGGGCAGCCGAGGAGAGGCCAAGGAGGTCCTGGATGGAGCCAGGTCAAAGTGTCCCTCTGACCAAGGACAGTGATGAGACAACCCCTCACACCCCAGCCTTGCCCATTATAGAACTAAGGATAAGAATTGTGCTTCAAAACAAGGAAAATCTCAGCTATGTAACTGGACCAGCAGAAAGAATGAGTGAACAAGCAAAGAAATGGTCAGGCACAAAGTACCTGGTGACATCAGAAATGTTTCTAGCATTTCCCAGTACCAGCCTTCACTGGCTTCCTCACCCCGGTGTGAAGCCAGGCTCTGGGCAGAACAGCACCAAAGTCACGGATAAACGTGCAGGTGTGACCTGGGAGCACTCCTGTTTTCTTGCTGGATTCTCCTTAGTTTCTATCATAAACTCTCCCAGAAGTTGTGGCCCTTTCTTTCTTACACTTTACATCAGAATGTCCTGGATGCTTTACGTTCTTTCTCTTCCTTCCATGGCCTTTTCTGTTTATTTTTTCTTACAAACAACACTTAGGTCTTTACAACTTTTCCTCTAGTTTTTTTCATTCTTACCTGTCTCAACAGAAGGCCCCCCCTTCAAGCCTTTCTGTTCATAAGCCCTCTCCGACATTCACAAAACACACCGGCACATTAAAGGTCAACTGACGACTTTCCCTGGAAGGAACTGTTTTCTTCCCCAGAACACCTTAAATGAGGGAAGGGAAAGTTATCTCAGTCAATCACCACAACCCCCCAGTGGGGCAGGTACCCTTACCTGCAGCCTGGAGTGAAATCCAATCTGCTGGGCTGCAAAGCCCACATTCACTCCACTACCATGGGGAAGAGGTATGGACACTTTCTAGAAGCAGAATATCTTGCCACATCTAGTCTTCTCAGAGTTTAGAGTAGCTGTATGCATATGGAGAAGGAAGATACCTTCAATGGTAAACTGTGTCATATTCTAGCTTATAAAAGGCTGTTGGCCTGGACTTAATTTATACTCCTGAAGCAGCCCAATGATCTGTAATGATGAGGATTTGAATCCATAATCTGAATTTACTTAACAAGATAATGAAATATTTAAAGTCAGTTCATTTAGAGGCTAGCAGGGATTATAGATACCACACTCATAGATTTCTGTCCCTATATTAGTATGCACAGCAGCACATTCTTAATTTTGGTTAGAGCTGTTTTGCAGTTCTCATATCTCTGCATTTGCCATGGCAATTAGGGCTGGAAGGAGCTTGTGGTGTCCTTGGAACTGAGGGAGAAGAGAAATTATGACACTAAATAATACAAAATGGGCCTAGTCCTTACTGCAGTAGAAGCCACTAAGAAAAGTTAATTAAACTCAGGAAATAGGCTGCAAGATAATTAAGTTTAGGCCTAATTTTACACTGCAGGCCTTCTATATTGTTTTTGCAAGGGTCCAAAGGAACATGAGATAGAAAATCTCAGGTTGTGGGCTTGATTCATAAAGGATCATTACTTGGTTAAATGGCCAGATAAAATGGTAATGTGTGGGTAGCAAATGGTATTTTGAAAATTAAAAGTGGTAACTATGCTATACATATAAGACATCTATAATTTCTTTTAATCACTGGTGGAACTGAGAGTTGTCAGTATATCTGATGTAGGAAATAGTAAATGTATAAACCCTAAGTCCAAGACATAAGACATGTTTTCTAAAATAATTGATAATTTTTATTGTTGGAGCTTGGGTATATATATATATTACTCTGATCTATTTTTTAAGTTAATATTTTCAATTGACAAATCATAATTATATACACTTAAAGGATACAATGTGATGTTTTGATATAGGTATACAATATAGAATGATTAAATCAAGCTAATTAGCATATCTATTACCTTGCTTACTTATCATTTTTATGGCCAGACATTTGGAATTTACTCAGTAATTTTGAAATATACATTTAAAAAAATGTTTTTCAAGCACTAAGACAATACTCGCAACAACTCTAGGCAAGAGGGTTCTTATTAGCTCCCTCTTATGGAGGCTTAGAGAGGTTTAACTAACTTGTACAAGGTTGCAGACGCAGGAAGTGAAGAAACTGTCCCATAAGCCCAATGTGCAGCTCAAAAGTCCACGTGTGCAAGTTCTTCACCGCCTCTTGACTATAGTCACCATGCTGTGCAATAGACCTCAAAACTTATTCCTCCTTCCTCCTGTCTGGCTGAAACTTTGCACTCTTTGGCCAACAATTCTCCATTCCTTCCTCCCTTCTCCCCTCCTGCCCCCATCCCCTCCCAGGCTTGGGTATATTTTAAATCCTAAGGCTGGAGGCAGCCTTGATCACTATCTTACTACCTTGTGTGCAGCAGAATAAAAAACCTGTCCTGACTATTTGTCAGGAGCAAATCCATCATCTCCCCTTGGTCTATCTCCATCAGAGAAAAGGGTGTTTGCATTCTGATAGGACTTGCTTTTCACAAAGCCCTTACGGCTGTTAGTTACTCAGTACCCTGTGGCCTTCAAAATCATTGATAATTATGTTTTCAATGTCTGTTGTTTAGTTTTCTTCTGCCTCACGTGAACTTGGCACTGCTTTTGGACAAAACAGAATTTATTTAAATTGACCTAGGATTAGCCCTATTCCTTTCACCTACTTCTTCTTTGCTTAAAAAAAAAAAATTCTGTAAGACAGGAATAAAATAAACCAAAGTCTATCCATTTATTGCCAAAATGAATTGAGTCAATTTTATTTCTTATTTACTCTTTCTGGAAAGTTCTGAGTCAAGACAATTTGTCTTTGGTTAAACTTGATCAGTGACCATTAACACTCAGTGCTAGAATATTTCCCCTGCTGTCTGCCACCAAAGTGGACTCTTCAGGGTTCTTTCACTGTGTACAGCTCTACTGACATTTTGCAAGTGACTTGAGGTTTCCAAATGCATTCCGAGGTAAGAAGTCACCAGGGCCAAATTAGGCATAAATGTAGCAGGGATGTTAAATATGGATCATTTCCTATTGTCTCATAATTTTGGTCTAAAAACCTAAAGCTGAGGGCAGTTGGCACTGAGTGGCCCCATATTCTACAGAGAGTGACCAGGAACAGCCAGACCCCACCTGCTTTCATGTTTATTAAGAAGGGGCTTTGACTGTGCTGCCCAGTCAGGTTTTGGAAGTAAAGATCAAAGTTCACTGAAGGAGGGAATCTATTTGTATCATGAGCTTACTTAATGAGGAGTGGGTGGTATCTCTTTCCCTACCCCATGCATTCAAACTGCTTATTTGGATAATGGGAACAAAGAGGGAATGACAGCCACAGTTAGAGAATGGGTGAATCCTCCCCTTTATTAGAAAACCATCTAGGATGGAATTAGGGAAGTTACTAAGGAGGAACTCTATGGGCTGTTGTATCTTACCCGGCCTGTTGGGTTGGATGCTTTCACTCCCAATGCCAATGCCTGCTACTATCTCTTGATCTACAAGCTAGGACCATACCGTCTGATCCAAGAGACCTCACAGCATTAGTCCCTTAGAATGTCAGTGTGAGTCAGAAAGCTTGTCTCATGTTTTGGCCCCTGGAAAAGAACCAAAAATAATGTAATGATAGCTATTATTAATTATACTTTTATCAAGTAGCTACTTTATGCCAGGCACTGTTCTAAGTACGTAAATGTATAAACTCATTTAGTGCTCTAAAACCACTCATGAGTTAGGTATTATCCCCACTTCAATTTAGAAAACAGATTTAGAAAACAATTTAGAAAACATCAAGATTACACAACTGGCAGGCAGATGATTGAAACAGTCTGCTGCCAGATCTTCTAACCAGACATCATTCTACCGCTTCTCCTATAAGCATTCGTATTGCCTCAGTTACTCTGCTGCCAGAGAGGCCAGCACCGGGCTGCTCACTCGCAGCATCTTGAACCCCCACTGACAAAGAGTTCACTGGCTGCTTCCCATCCCTGATGAAGCAATGGCTTCAGCTTAACCCCAGGCTTGACTCCAAGTGACCTTGTTCATCTTTGCCCATTCAGACTTTGCCAAAGTTCAGACTTTGTACCCATGTTTGAATTCTCTGGGCAGGGGACAGTATAGCATACTCTCCTTTGGACATAAGATTAGAAGCATCTGGAAGTCACCAGGAAAGGCTGATAAATTCTGAGAGAAAGAAATACCATTGGTCACTTTTATTTGGGGGGTGGATGGGGTGATAAGTCCAGGAAAATAGGTACTCTGAATCCCTGAAGTAGGAAGAACAGAGCCATTAAGTTTCCTTGACATAACTATCTTTTCATCTGTTAAAGTATGGAGACTGCCAGCTTCCACACAAGAATAGCCCTGAGTCGCTGAAAACAGCTATAGGTGGAAATGCTAAGAGGGCAGTATTAGAATTTAAATTACTTAAATTAGAGTTATATGGGGAGGTAATGCAAAACAGCACAGAGTTCTGGAGGTAATCCTAGAGACTGCTAATATCGTTAAAGATCATGTAGGCAACTATTAATATATGCCCTTTAACTTCTCCATGTGGTCTTTTTAAATGATTTTTAGAGATGAACTGTGGATTGCCACTGATATAACAAAATTGTTTCTACCATTGTTCACACTAGGACATGAGATAGTTTTAATTCTGGAAAAGAGATTCACTATTCCCTGTTAATGTTTAGTAACTGATTTGGCCAATTTCAGATTTATTTCTAAATCTGTGCTTAAGAAAAAATCGCCAACAAAGCAACTTGCAACTGCATGCACTGGACAGTACCGTAGTATATCTTCACGGTTTTGTTCAGGGGTATGTAAATTTTCTTGCTCTTTGTCACACTGTTGATAAAGGGATAAATCACAGGGAAACTTGAAGGCTTTACTTTCACCTATTACAGCAATGATGTTTTAATTAGGAAAAATAGAGAAGCTGTTTTCTGTGTTTTCTCCTTTATGGAGCTTGACTTTCAGTGTGGGTGACTGAATAAAAGGAGGTTCGTGAACCCCCCCCAGAGAGTCTACTTCTTGGACATTCAACTATTTGGAGCCTACAGAGAAATACCCACTCAGACTAAAACAAATCACTCTGGCTTAAACTTTTCTCTTATAATACAAATTTCTGTATTTTTTACAAAGGGGGTTTTAGTGCTAGCAGGAGACTTGGAAAAGGGGGAACAAGTAGAGTTTCTCCTCTTTCCTTATGAGACAGAGACATTGCCTCCCCCTCCCCTAAGGTGCTAAAGCAAGATTCACATAATGTATAGACGGTAAGGTCTTCCCTCATTATTGACTTGAAGTTGCTTCTGTCGTGTTTTATATACTCTTAGTAACTCCTGAAAATGTTATTGTATTAATGGGGCTTTGGTAGGATAAGGAAAGAGGGGCCAACTCCCAAGCTCCTGGCAGTGACCCCCAGTAAGAGATGGAAGCTGAGAATATAACACGCATAGGTGTGTGGCCTTCTCTGTGGCCTGACTTGGGGTGGAAGGGAAACAACCCCTGTTGTCCTAAACACTCTAGAAATATGGCTTTTGGAAGGAGGAGAAGGTGAGGAGGCCTAGACCCTGTTATGATCTAGGGTGGGCACACAAACCATTTGACTTGGTTTTAAAGAAAAGGGTGACTCCCAAATGCTGGAGGACTTGTCATAATCCAGGTGACTTGAGTTACATAGTGGGTTTGGGTTTTAAAAGGAAACTGAGATATTTCCTTAGTTCATTTTCTGTACGTAAGAATAAAGGCTAAGAGAAACTAAAATTAGTTGTACAGCCAGGTTAGAATCCACATCCCCTGATTTCTCCTCGAGTGCATTTCTGGAGATGCCATTTGAATATCATCTGTAAAGTCTTTGAAGATAATGCCACTGAAAAAAGTCACTTCTATTATTGACAATTATTGACTATCATGACGAGTGAATAATCACAACTGTGTCTCCTCACCAAAATGTCATTATTATCACAGTATAGTTGCCAAGTGGCAAAGCATCTGGCTCGGACCACCTGGGTGATATTCCAGCCTCACCTCTGACTACTGGGAGGACTGCAGCTTGTTCTCAGCCTTCCTGGGCCTCAGTGTTCTCATCTGTAAAATGTGTGAATTACATAAAGTAACATGTAAAACAGTAGAGTGTTTAGCACAAGGCAAGTTACTAAGTGATAGCCATTATCATTATTCTATACTATCTTATTTTAATAAGTAATACATTAACATGGGTCAAAAATAAAGTTATAAAAATGCACAGAGTGAAAAGTCTGCCTCCCCACTCTGTCCCTCAGCCACTCAGTTTTGCTTCCCCTAGCGGTTATGTTCTTTTATCTCCTTCCAGTAATTTTATGTATACACAGGCAAATGTGAATATATATCCTTTTCCTTTTTAATCCAATGGTAGAAGAGTGTTCTGCTCTTGCTTTTTTTTAACTTAAAATGCCTTTGAGCATATGTACATATATGTAAAGAGGTTCTTATTCATTTTAGTAGCTGCAACACACTACATAGAATGGATTTACCATAACTTTTTTTTTTTTAAACTTCTGTTGAAGGACATTTAGGTTGATATCAATTTTTGCTACCATTTACCGTACGGCACTGAATAACCCTGGACATATGCTATTTGTATATATCTGTAGGGTAAATTTTCTAGAAGTGGAATTGCTGGGTCAAAGAGTATGTGCATTTTTAATTTTGGTAGATGTTGCCAAATGGCCCTCCACAAAGGTTATACCCATTCAGAATCTTAACAGCAGTGAATCAAAGTGACTTTTCTCCCTGCTAAGACAGTGTTATCAAACTTTAGGGTATTTGCCAATTTGACAAGTCAAAAGTAGTATCTCTACCTAGTTTTGATTTACATTTCTTTGATTATAAGTGAGGTTGAACACTTTAAAAAATGTTTGAGGCATTTTTACTCTTTCTGAGAACTATTTTTTTTATATCCTTTGCTCATTTTTTGAGTTGTTTTTATTTTTATATTAAATTGCATGTATTTTCTTTGAACATTTAAAATATGTGATTACAAAAATGAAAACATCTCATATGAAATTCAAAAATTATAGAAGGGAATAAAAAGATGAATAAAATTTTACTTTTCTCGTCACCAGCCTCTTTCACAGAGCTAACTATTCCTGAGTTTCTTTTATAGTATAATATAAACTTTATGTGTGTGTAGAAGCATATATGTGTGTGTTCTTCACGAAAATGAGATCTGCTTATACTTACTGTTTGGCATTTTGCTTTTCTTATTTGGGCACCACTTCCTGTCTGTATACATAGAACCACTTCATTTTTTAATGACTGCATATATTTCAATGATCCCTCGAGATAAATGTACTCATTTAAGAGGTTTAAAAAGATTCATTAGGGTGTGAGAAGAGAATATAGGTCTTCCACTTATTTTCTTAATCTCATTTAGTATTAAAAAATTATTTACTTTTGTAACATACATTATATTCGTCAAGTGCATATGCATCTAATTGAGAATAAATTTTTGTATTTTCATTTTAGGATTGTGTGTTTAATTGTTTTTGGCTGAAGGGATCTGCTATAAAAAATGTTTCCTACTTCATTTACCAGCCCTTTGTTAATAAATCACTATAGGAAAAAGCTTAAATATTTAAAAATATGTCCACAAATTCCTTGCCATTTGTCTTTTCAAAAGGTGGAGCCTAATTTCTTTCCCCTTGAGTGTGGCCCAGACTTAATGATTTGCTTCTAAAGAATAAAATATGGTGGAAATGGCAGTGTGTGAATTTTGAGACAATATAATAAAAGACATTGTATTGTGGCATCTACCTTGATGTCTTGGATCACTTTCTACTTCAGGAAGCCAGATGGCATATTGTTAGGATGCTCAATCAGCTCTGTGGGGAGGAACAGAACTTAAGCCAGCACCCATGTGCTTACCATGTGAGGGAGCCATCTTGGATGCAGATCCTTTGGCTCCAATGAAGCCTTCAGATGACTGCAGCCCCAGATGACATTTTGATTGCAACCTCATGAAAGATTCTGAGCAAGAACCATCCTGTTCAGGTTTTCCCAAATTCCTGACCCACAAAAACTACACAAGACAATAAACATTTACTGTTTTAAGCAGCTAAGTTTTCAGAAATTTTGTTATACGGTAATAACTAATACACTTCCTGATTTTTGATACAAATATTGCGGTAAAGAAATTTGTGGGTGTTTGTGTGTGTGTGTGTATATATATATATATGTATATTTGCAGTCTTATATATTTATGGAATAAATTCCATGATGTAGAATTACTGGGCTAAGGGGTATGTGTCTTAAACATTTTGATATATATTGACACAATACTTTCCAAAAAGCAAATCCATTTATACCTCCTTTTGCCCACAATCTTGCCAATACTAGGTATTAAGTATTTTTAAGTTTTGCCAATTTGGCAAAACATTTGTTTTAGTTTGCATCTCTTTGGTAAGCCAAATATTTACATGATAATTTGGTCATTTGAACTTCATGTTTTGTTCATTTTTCATTCTTGTTCTTGGCTTTTATTGATTCATAAGTGCTCTTTGTACAGTCAGAAAATTTAGTTTTTGTTATATGTACTATAAATCCAAGTTTTCTGTGAAAATTTGTTTTGACTTTAAACCAAGTGTGTATTAAACTTTTTTCTGTATAAGCTTATTTTTACCAAATAGGTGACCAAATGTTTTTTATTTATAGCTTCTGAAGTTACAAGTTGTTTTGAAAGACATTCTCTCCATCTCAAGATTATATTAAAAATTTTATGCATGGATTTGTCTGGTACCTCTTTTTTTTTTTTTTTTTTTGGCATTTCAAATGTGTTATACATTTGGAATTATCTTGGAGTAAATAGTGAGATAGGTGTTTAGCTTACAATTTTTTTTTTTTTTTTTTACATTCAAATAACTAAGTTGTCCCAATGCTATCTGGCTAGCTATATCTTTTATCAGATGATAAATGAACAGTAATAAATCTTAATATAGTAAGATTCTTTATTCTGTTGATACATTTCTCCCTTCTTGTGCAATGCCATGTTGTTTTAATTACCGTAGTTTTATATACATAAATATATTTGGCAAGGCTACTTCCTTGTTGTTAGACCTCGTTGTTAGACTTAGCTGTTAGTCTTTTTCTTGGCCATTTTGAAACCTTTAGTTTCAAGTAAACTTTAGGATGATATTCTTGTCAAGTTGAAAAGAGAAATAAAAAGTAAAAAAAAAAAATGAAGAAAAGACATTCCCTAGGAATTTTAATTATATTACATTGAATCTTAGATTTCTTTCAGAAGGTTCCTAATCCCCTAATCCCCCCTAAAAATGGATCTTTCCATTTAAGACTTTATGTGCCCCCACTCTTAATTAAACCTCTTAAAAAATATAGTTCCTACCCATTTGTTTAATTTATACCTATCTTTTTCTTGTTTTTTTCATTGCATTTTTTTCCATATAGGAAGTATGCTTTTTGTGCAATTGATTTTATAATCAAACACTTTAGATATTTTCACATTATTTTATACATAGCTTTTTTCAAGAGGATATCTGCATTTTTGCATGTATAATCATATCTTCTGTGAACAATTAAATATTGCCTCTAATAGTCTTCTAATATTAAATCACCCTTTTATTCCTGATATGAAACTTATCTGATCATGGCATATTATTTTGTTAATAAAACTTCTTGAGTCTGTTAATATTTTATTTTAGCCCCTGTGCATATAACATCATAAAAAGATTTGTAGTTTATTTTTATGCTGTATTAAGTTTTATATAATTCTTATGATCATTCCAGAAAAACTTTCTTTATGGCTTAGAGTATAAATAGGATCAAAATATCCACTTATTAAAGGTTTGAAAAAAAATTTAACAAGAAACCAACTCTTGTTGGAGATCTCTTTAATAACTTTTTTCCAATTTTCCAATGTTTCTATTTATATAATAAAATACACGTGTTAATAAGCTTTATGTCATTGCAAACTTATGTGATGAAACCACATCATATTTTTAATATTATCTCATAGAACTGAATTGCCAGTAACTGTTTATAAAATCTTGCAGCTCATTGAGAGCACCAGATAAAATAAGAAACTTGAGGATAGTGGCAGTGGGGGAGAGCTTTCTGGCAGGTGCTATTTTCATTGATGACTAGAAACAATTAATAAAGTGAAATGTTTGCTGAGCTTCTGAAAAGGTAGAACATTTATATTGAATGAAAGAAAAAGAGCTAGTCTTTATTGATAACTAAGGTGAGACAGGATTTGGAATCAGATCATGGAGAAATTACACTATTTTAAAAAGGAAGAATTATAGAATTTTATTTATAAATGTAATTATTTTCCTCTCAATGTATTATTAACTCATGTTATTATAGGTGTTACATTTTATAATGTAAACTTTACCAACACTCTTTGAAGTCCTTATTTGGATATTTAAGTCGTTTCTAATTTTTTTCTTCTAATACAGATATAATGCTAAAATAAACAACATGGTACATTTACTATTTTCTTTGGGAGAAAACTTATTTCTGTACTCAATGAGCATAACAGTCTCAAATGGTTCAGTATTCTGACACACAGCCAGATACTAATGAGAAACATGGCTTGATCTTTGTAAGTGGTTTCTATTATACCTGATGTGCCCCCCAAATCATATCAAGACTTCCTTCCCTTTTCTTTATTTTCTTAAACAAATCATTTCTGTGGAAAACAGGCTAGTTTCTAAGTTGTTTTTATGAATCTTATAATATCTGTACAGACAAGTAGAAAAACTAGAATCCTATTAACTTATGAAATGTAAAAGAACAAATAAAAATAGAAAACATCTTTTGTATTTTGTTCCGTTATTTTCTTTGCTTTTGGGTAGCTATATTAACTGTAGGAAACATTTTTGATCTTTTTGCAATCTGTGATATATAATAAACCATTTATATCTTCCTGTTTCAGAACCCTAAAGCCTGTACTTTGAAATTTTGAGTAGGCAATTTCTGTGACAAAAATATATTTTTTTCTGTACTAGTTATATTGAAAACTGACTTTTCTCTGTCCTCAGAAGTATTGCTGCTAAACTTTATGAATTAAATTTAATACTACAAGCCAAAATATCTGTTTTTCTACTTTCTGTGACCATAAAAATATTACTGGTAGAATTACTTTGTGAGTCAAGCCTTAAGCTATGAGTGTCACTGTGTTTCTCCAAGTTGGAGATTTTTTCATTTTCAATTAGACTGAAGCACATACACAGTACAGGTAGGAAAGCTTATTCAAAAGTAAAAATATAACTACAAACTTTCTCTTTAAGGTGTGGAAACTGAAACTCTTTTTGCTGAGCTCCTCCATTGATACTGATTTACATAAGAAATTGGAAAACCTCTTCATTTTTCTGGATATTTTTTGTTTAGTTTAAAATATGTCCTCTGTATTTTACAGGACACTGAAATCTCTGTGTACTATTGTGTCCAATATACCAAGAGAGTTAACGTGCAAAAGCCTTGAGCTTTTTTTTTTCTGTTAGTTTCATTGCTACCACACTGTGCAATCATAGTAAATTCATTTTATTCTCCTTACATTAAAATCTCTGCTTTATAGAATAGAAAAATTCATCCTAGGCAAGAACTCTTCACAAAGAGTGGTAATATTCACGGCTTCAAAGAGCTTTGAATTCTTCTTAGTGCTTATGTGGGAAAGGTAGTTACAATTTTCTGCAATTCGTCTTCGGGTGCTCTGGTCTTGAGGTTAAGAACTTTAGTAATTAAGAGGGCTAGGATGTGAGGATGCAGTGAAGGTAGGTTAAACAACAATGGTTTTATTAATACATTTTAAATAGTAGGACAATAACCTTGACAGAACCTTGGTATTGCTAATTGAGAAATTTGAGCTTTTAAATTAAAAAATTTTCACTTATTTTTTATTTGTATATATTCATGGGGTACAAGTGCAGAAAAAATTTGAGCTTTACCAGGTAAGATTTTTCTTTGTTTTCTGTGGCTGCAATCTAATATGCAGACTTATCACATATAATTTTTAAAGGCGGCTTTACCAAAAATCAGTCTTGACTCGTGATATTAAACAAGAAAACCATTTTAATTGACAATTCAAAGAGTTGTGTTTTTCATGCATCTTAGCAGGGATATTTAAGTGGATCAAAGCAATCAAAAGAAATTAAGAGGAACATACTATTAGCCAGGGATAGACCTGGTGCCTAGAGTACTCCAATATTCTTTACTATGAATATTGACAAATTACATTTCATTAAAAATTGTATGAAACTTTTCCATATATTCAAAATAACATTTGGTATGTGGACTAAATATAACATTTTAACTTATTCAGAACTGCCGTTCCATCATGTCTGTGAAATTATTCATAACTAGATAGCATACTCAGTACCTGTAGAAGACACATGGATTGTCCAAAATACATTTGAAATTTATTTTTTTTGGATTTTATGTTGGATTATTCCTTTTTTCCCAGTAAGAATTTTTCCTTTTTACCTCATTTTTATTTTAAATTGTAATTAGTCCAATATTAGTATTTTTTTTCTTAATAAACTCTAAAATTATTAAATCGCTCCAGCCCCTGTGAACAAAATGAAAAGCTTCAGGTATCCTGCAGAAGGCACTGGCTGCCAACACTGTACGATTGTTTCATAAAATTTAAGTTCCAACAATTAAAAAGTTACATAATATCATTGTTATTTAAAAAGTCAACGCATTAAAATGTGCCTATGTATTTAATCAATTTCTTTGCTTCCTTTACTTAATCCCATTTCTACTTCTAAATTTCTTCTTGCCAATAGTAGCACTTTCCAATGAAGGTCTATAGATAGTAAATTTTTTGAGCCCTTCTGAATCTGAAATGTTATTTTTGCCCGCATTTTATAGTGGCAAATAGTTCAGTTATTTTCCTGTCAACTTTGAAAATATTACTCCATTAACGTCTGTTATTGACATTTTTTTTTTGATGTTGATATTGTGAGATGTCTGCTGTCAGTCTGATTTTCATTCTTTGGTTGATAAAGCCTTTTCTCTCTGGAAGCTTTCAGAAATTTCACCTTACTTTTTATTTTTTTCCTTTACTAACAATGTGTTGAGGTGTATGGATTTTTAAAACAAATTTATCCTGCCTGGCACTTGGTGGGATTTTCATGTCTTTAGTTTTGTGTGATTCTCTACAATTACCTCCTTAAATATTGCTTTTCTATTAGTCTCTTCTTGCAGTGTTTTTAGATATATGTCAGGACTTTAAAAATCTCTTTTATATGTCTATTTCTATATCTCCTAATTTATGCTTTGGGCGATTTCCTCAATTCTATCTTTCACATTAGCAACTTTCCCTTTGGCTGTGTCCAATCCACTGTATTGTCCATTTATAGAATGTTTAAATTTCAGTGATTACAATTTTCATTGATAGAATTCTGTTCTTGATTCATGACTCTTGTTTTATTTTATGAACTACAATCCCACCCTTACATCTTTGAGGATCTTAAAAACACACATTTTAAAGTTTTTTTCGGTCCATCACCAACTATTATCTTTATTTTACTTTAAGAGGTAAGCATTCCTTTTTGTTTTTTTTTTTTTTTTGCCTCAACTCTTGCTCATTTGCTGAACAAAATAATACACCAAAAAGTGCATTATCTCACCTCTTTGGTCAAGCAGTTTTTGTTTAAAGGATTGGAGCTGCCTAACTTTTCCCATACATTTTCCTTGTGGGAAGCAAATACATGTAACAATTTGTTTCAATTGTTTCTTTTGCTGATGCTAACACACCTAAGATTTATGCTCATCTTTACCAGAAATAAAAAATTTAAATATTGCAACAAAAGAAACATGCAATGAGTTCAGAATTTCTGTAAGAAATATCTCTCCCCCAAAATGGTTCAAGTTTGCTACTTAATTTTGATACCACAGGACAGAGAGAGCCACTTGCACGAACACAAGACCAGGGTTATCACTGAATTGTCATTATTCATTATTTCTGCCCTGGAATGGATGGCAAAACAAGTTAGAACACTGTCCTAGTTTGAAGCCATCTCTTGATTGTGGGCAAGACCTTTTTCCATTCTCTGTAAACATGGGGTGGATAGGTGGGTCCATTTCTATTTTATTATTGGAGGCAAAACATATCTCACCAATAGAGGGCTATATCTGAATATTCAAATATTGCTTGATGATAGAGAATAAAAGACAACTGGGTTGCTTTTGTATTAATCTTTTGGTTTCCTCATGTTCTAAAACTTTTGCCTCATGCCTTTATTAAATATTTACTATTTATTTTAGAAGAATCACAATTAGTTCTAGCTCAGTGGACAGAACCACCTCAGGTACTAGTAAGTGCCTAAATCCCTTCCATCCCTGCCACATGGATGGATCTTCTGTTGGTTGCTCAGTGCAGGATCTTGCTTTGTGCAGTGAGTGTGAACATAGGCTGTATACTCTACGTGGGATAGGACTGGGTTCTGTGTCTTATAGAAGGTTCTGCTTTGTGCTTGGCCACAACTGTGGATAGGTGGGCAGAGGTATTCTTGGACAAGCAGCTGATATCTTTCTCTTAGATTTAATTGCAGAGCCTGGTTTTGAGCCACCTGACTTGTACCGGGCAGATTTGATGGCAATCCCATCAGGTCATTGAGGGCCTTAGTCTCAATAGCCCATAGCCCAGACCCAAAATCCTTGGAGCTATAAGACTTAAGTATTCATATATTACTGAGTTCCTCTCTATTTTTAATCAATGGAGATTTTTCTTGTCTTCAACTACAAATACATATGTTTACACATCTATACCTATATATATTATATTTAATCTATCATTTTAAGGGCTAGCTGCTAGAAGGGGGAGATTTTCACATGCTCTCAATATGCCATCTTGATCTGGATACTCTCTTTCAGTGTTGGCAAAATGCGTTCCACTTTCCTGTAGTGCAGTTTACTTATTAGGTTTTCTAAAAGGCTCTTTCTATATAATTAACTTCTTAGAAGGCATAGAACTTAAAATTTAGATAACAAAAATAAATCCATTTTTCTCTGTAGACAGTCCTGTACCACATGCTCTTTTTAGTGTTGAAATTTTACTTGGCCATAAGTACTGACTTCAGGTGACTATCAGCCGGCTGTTTTCAGGTTTGGTGCAAGGAACTGCAGTGCCTCCCGAGCTTCCTGACTGTGCATGTGTACATCACAAAATAGTCAATGGAAAGACATGAGCGTTGGGATAGCATGTTTGTATTTTTCATTAGAGGGAACTGACTAATTCACTGGGAGTGGGACCGATTTACATTTTACCCATTATGTAAAGAGTTTTATGTGGAAACATGAGTTAATGGGCACCATATTTCTGATGTCTTCCAGCCGTGTTTAAGGGCCCTTTATAGGTTGGATCCCTAGCAGCTGCCCTGTGACCCGTCTGTTAAATCTGGCTCCACTTTCTTCTTGTGGTTTTAAGTCATTTTGCTATGAAGTCTACAGTTTAATGAAAGGAAAGTATCATCAGTAACTTTTGCCAAAATGGATGTGAAGAGTCTTTGAACTGCTAGACTGTCCTTGTAGTTTTTTTCTGGGCAGCAGTTGGTGTAATGCAATCTTTTCGTTGTATTAATAATATGTTATGCATGGTCACATCCCTGGTTAATTAGACTTACAGTTTTCAATTAACAGCATTTCTGATGATACATTATTATCCTTATTAGTGAGGTCGTAGACTATATTATAGTAAAGACTGAAGAATCCATTGTCAGCATAATCTTGAAAGAACCATTTAACTTTATGAAATGTATATGGTGAAGGAACTTCATACTTTGTTTGATGTATAATTTGACCCCCATAAAGAACCAAAATGATTCTCATCTCCCTCCCCTTCTTAGAATAAAATGTCCATCACTTCAGATAGTGTGAATATTCCTCTCAGTGAAAATGAATAACATTGTCAGAAAATAAAATCTGAATTTTTAAAAATTGAGTAGATGAGCAGTCAGATATTGTTATTCAATAATTTATCATGTCTTTGGATAAAATTTATAGTTTTATGTGAAACTGATTAATTCCATTAGATTTTAATTCTAAAATCAATACTCTTATGTGCTTCAGGCAATTTCATTCACTCTTCTGAATAAGAAGGTAGATTTTGGGTGGACACATTCTTTTAGTTGACATTAAAAATATTTTGTTCACTTTTTACCCAACTATTTAAATACAAAAGGATTAAAACCTATGGGAATCAGAGGAGCTTTGTGATAGGTTTTTGTGTAAACTGTCCAGCAGCTATTGAACAATTAATTTTTACCTCCTTTTGTCTTCCCAACTTGGGAGGCTATAGAATGACCTAGTGCTCTGAGAAACTTGCCAGTGGCCTCCATGGAGTGGTGAGGAGGTGGAGTCAGATGTGGGTATTTCTCTACAGTTCTGCTTGCTTCACCCCGATTTTAAACACTGTGGTTCACTTCACGGTGGTTAATCAGGTGAGCCATTGCTCTTAGTTATGTTCCTTAAAATGTAACCACCATTCTGACTTCTATCCCCATGAATTAATCTTGCTTGTGTTTGCACTTTATATAAATTGAATCACAACCTGCATTCTTTTGTGTCTGGCTGCTTTTCACTGGTATTGTGTCTGTAGGGCTCACCTCACTGTGTAGAGTAGCAGTTGGAATATTAATAGTGGTAGTAGCTCATTCTTCTTCACTGTTGTATAGCAGGGCTTGCCAAACTTTTTCTGTAAACGTCCAGATAGTAAATATTTTCAGCTTTGTAGGCTATATAGTTTTTGCAACTACTGAAATCTGCCATTGCAGCACACATGCAGCTATAGACAATGCTATGAATGGGCATCTCTGCATTCGATCCACAGGCTATAGCTTGCTGACCTCTGCTGAAGAGTGTTCTATTGAAAGACTATGCCACAATTTACTTACCCATTCTGCTGATGAATATTTGGGTTGTTTTTGGTTTTGGGAAATTATTCATAAGGCTGCTGGGAATGTTCTTTATATGTGTTTTTTGTGCACATTTGTATGCTTTTATGTTGTATTTATACCTAAGTGAAGCATTGTTGGGTTATAGAGATGCATATGTTGAGCTTTGGCAGGTACTGATAAGATGTTTTCTGAAGTGGTTGTACTAGCTTATACTCCTACCAGTAGTGTTCCAGATGACTTAAATTTTTACTAACACTTGATATTGCCATGAAGAAACCAAAACAAACAAAACCCCCCTAAACTTTGGTCATTCTAGTGACTAGTGGTATCTAATTTTCTTATGAATGATGCTGAACACCCTTTTCATATACTTATTAGGAAATTTGGATATCTTTTTTTTGCAAAATACTTGTTCAGGATTTTTTGTCTAATTTTAAAAAACTAGGTTGTCTTTTTTTTTTTTAAATCAATTTGTAAGATTTATTTATATATCCTGGAAATGAATTCTTTGTTGGAAATACATATTGCAAATATATTTTTCCCACTTTGTGGTTTGCCTTTTTCACTCACATAATAGTATCTTTTGATGTATAGACTTTCCTAATTGTAACAAAGACCAATTTATCAACGTTTGTCTTTATGGTTAGCTCTTTTTGTGTCTTATATAAGAAACTTTCCTTATGCTAAGATCACAAATATATTCTCCTTATAGAACCTTTACTATTTATCTTTTATATTCAGATTTATGATCCAATTGGAAATTTCTTTTTGTATATGGTACAAGGAATGGGTCAATAGTAACTTTTTCCATATGGATATCTAATGATCCAACATCATTTATTCAAAAGACCATTCAAATTACATTGCAACGCAATGATACATGTGTGACCGTATATGTGTGCATCTGTTTCTAAATTCAATTCTGTAGATCTGTTTATCCTTGTGCCAGTAATGCACTATTTTAATTATTGCAATTTTACAGTTAGTCTTTATATCTTATAAGTCCTCTAACATTGTTCTTCTCTAAAATTGTCTTTGCTATTCTTGGACTTTGGCTTTTCTGTATACATTTAAGGATACCTTATTAAATTTCCAGAAAACTTCTTTCTGAAAGTTTGATTGTATTGAATCTTTAGGTCAATTTGGGGACAGATGACATCTTTACAACATTGAGTTTTGATCCTTGAACATTCTTGTTGTTTATAACATCCTCTTATCTTTTAATGTCCTCATAACAATATCCTGTGAAGTAGGTGGTATTATGGACCTCTCCTTAGCAGTTGAGAAAACTTAGATAGGTTAAGGATTTTGCTCCAGATCATATTGATTGTATGTTGACAGATTAAAGGGTAAAATCCCTGCCTTCTATAGCATGCTTTCCCCATCCTGTTCTTACCCTAATAATTACAAGGCAATAAGCTAGAAAACAAGGCTACAAATATAATTAAAACAGTTCATAGTCTCAATGAGTTCTAAGTTCAGTGCATTATATCACATTGCTTTCCAAGAAATAATGTTATTTTCAAAAATACCGAGTTGAAAATATCCTAAAACTTTAGCAATATCTGGACAATAAAGATATGTAAGATATGAGCAGAATAGAAAAGAATATTAATCAAATTTGGAAAGTTTGGGGAAGGCAGAACCAGGGTTTGTTCTACTTATATTTTTATAGAATGATGATGGTAATGCACATTTTACATAAGAATCCTCTTCTGCACAACTTTAACAATTTAGGGAAAACTGTGTCATCCTGACATTTTGAGGCTTATGCGTCTTTTCCTGTTAATTTGTTGCCTTGGGAAAAAATTTGTATTTAACTGAGAATTAGTCTCATTGCTTTCATTAGGTGAGATACATCTCAGAAAAGTGACAAGGTTAGAAACAGACCCAGCCTTTGACCACAACAGTCTTGCTCATGTGCATTGTTACAGAGTGACACTGGGCTTGTCTGTGTCTCCCTGGGGAGATACTGTCCCCCTAGGTGTGTTTGGAAATATAGGGGTATGCTTTCAGTTGTCACAATGACCCAGGTGGGGGTTACTACTGACATTGAGTTCCCCAGGCGCCTTGGAGCTGGAGTGCCTTACATGCCATATTAAAGAATTTTGTATGTTACTCCACCAGCAATGGTGAGTAATTGGAGGCTGAAATTATTTTTGGGAGAAAATTAATCTGGGGTAGTGACATATGGCAACTTTGAGAGGCAAAGGCCAGAGGCTAGGCACCAGGTAAAATGTGTTTACAATGACTGACACAAGCAGAAATGAGTTGTTTAAAATTTGTGAATGGAGGACCGTTGGCTACGTTTTCTTCAAATCTGTCTCAGCATTCGTGAGGCAAAAAGGGATGTGCTCCATATTTTGGAGCGTGCATGAGAGAGAGGAGGAGTGAGACACTGAGACAGAGGAGAAGCTTAGCGAACAGCAGGCCTAGTACAGGGGGAAGAAGTCTTCCTCCAACCCCATCTGGTCTGTGCTCAGTAGGTTTTTGTTTTGACTGTGCATGGAAAATTCTGTTCTTCAGAGCCTAAAACTGATACAAATATTATTTAAATGCCTCCCTTCCCCAGGTCAAAGTAGATCAAATATTGGGCTCCAATGAAAGAGTGAAATGTATTAGTGACTTCTCTGTAGGCAGAAGAGTAACAGCTACACAGAGAAGACAAAAGGATGATTCAAATGTCTTGGGAACTAATTTGGAGTTCAGATATTTCAGGCTGAAATACAAAAACACTATTTTCTTTTTTTAAACACATAAAACTTCTCTGGCTTTTGGCAATTAAGTGAACAGCACATGAGATGGAATAATTTGGAAATCTTATTTCTTCTCTCAGGGATTTAGATAGATTAGTGAATAGTTCAGCTCAGTTTTAAGAGCAAGTCCAGTAATATTTTCTAGATGGGGTGTCCCCTAATAGTAATTTCCTTTGTAATAGGGGACATGTCTTAACCATTTTATATTCCCTAGTGTCTATCCTTCTGTCTTGCTCATAGTAGGTGCTCAACATTGATTGAATTGGTGAGGCTTGGCAAACATACCCAGAAGCAATAGTCTTCATTATGGAACACATTATATGTTATTTAGGAACTGATATGTTTCTAATTCTGCCACACAAATATTTCTTAATTACATAAAATGACCTCTTATTTTAATCTGGATTTTTTGTTTTAACAGGTGTACTTCAGCAGGACACATTTTAGCAATTTAAATTACTATCATAGTCAGTACTTGTAGCAAAGGAAGCCTCCTCATTCTGACAAAGGCTAGAGCTGACAGTATTTGAGTTTTAAAATCCTTCTTAAAGAAGTATAATGTACACACATGCCCTGCTCATTTTCCAACAGACTATGGGTAGAACTGGGACCATGGCCACGTGCAACAGAAGCTCTTTACGTGCATATTGGTCGATTTCTAGTGGTGAAACTGTTAGCTTAGTGTTAATATACATAGGTACATCTGTATGTATGGAGAGACATGTGTTTAGCACTAAGCACCTGTACAATTGTACCAGGTGGTCAATATGGCTTAATCTTGGGAATTCTTTAATTCCATCATTGTTACTGGCTTACAATATCGTCATGAATTCCTAACCATGTTTGTAGTGTCCACGGTAGGAATTCTGTACACAAACTGAGCTTTGGTGCATAACAAAAAGCATCATTTAGGCTTTCTGTCAATTTCCTGTGATTAGAGGTGAAGGTCTTGAGCAGACAGTGCCTGGTATGTAAACAACCAGGCTGTAGTTGTTGGGGAGGGACCACTCACGTCCTATTCTGAGCTTAGTGTCATGAGAGGTCGATGCATTTTGATGACACCTCTGAATGCTTTTTGTTCCAGTGAGGTGGACTTGCTTCTGAAGTTTTCATTTCAACAGTTACTAAGGGCAGAGTTCTGATTGTACTTTGGTTGGGCCTGCATAATTTTAGAACATTGGCTATTCAGATCCTGGGAAGTGTATGTCTAAGAGCCTGGACTTTAGAGTTTGTCTTGACTCCACCAATGAGGAGACTGTGCTATTGGGCAATTTAAATAACCTCACCAAGCCTCGGTATCCTAACTTGTAAACATTGGGTTAATAAAGGTAGCTGCCTCATAAGACTGCCTGAAACTTAGAGGATAGATTAAAATACTTGGGCAGCACTTAGTTTAGGATCTGGCAGTCTGTGATTGCTCAATAAATGCTAGCTATTATTATTTTTTACATCTAGTAAGTCTACTGGCTCTTATGTCATTTATCTCCAATGGCTGAGATGTCAGATACTTTCATAGATAACATTTTCAAGAGATAAGTTATATAGGGTTGGCTCAATGTTAGAAATACTACATAAGACTTGACTGATCACCGTTTTAAGCTTAGAGCTGGAGGAAACAAAGCATGTGACAAAACATGTGACAGAGGGGCACGTTGGGTGTGCAATACTATATTTTTCAATTGGAAGTTGAGCCCATTCTAATGTGAGCAGAAAAGATAACCTGTGTGCTGATGAAGTGACATTGATTCAGCATAGCTACGTGAACAGCTACTAAATGTAATCAGATCTTATGCAAATCAAATCCCTGGAGCAGCATGTTAATGACAGCTCTCCTGCAAGAAACACTTACTTCAGGATCCAACTTACTCTCATTAAATGAGCCTGAGGGTTGTTTTTTTTTTTTTTTGCATATCCCAAAAGGGAAAACTATCCATAGGAACTCTGAGTCATGTTTCATAAATCTATACCTGTTCCTATGATTTGATTGAATATTAAATATATGTATATATACACACATTATATTAAGGAACCAGAAAGATTTCAAGTTTCAAATAAATGAGTGCTCTTCCTTAACAACTACATTGGGAACACAGTTCAAACTCATTTGTAGAGAGCTGTTTAGATGAGGTCAAGATGTTAGTGCTAATTTCTAAGCAGAACTCAGATTTTCATTTGGTGAAATTTATCATCTAAAAGAAAAATATCATGATAGAGTTGAAATCAAATGTATTTTGATTTGGCTTTGGGCATGTGGTAACAAAATACTTTTCTCATGATTCTTAGGGAACTTTAAAATACTTCAGTTCTGATCTCCCAGTTTTATTTAGCTACCAGAAATTACAGTATACACATATGTCTGCATTTGAAGCAGGAAGTTTAAACAGTTATTTACACCCTGTCTCTTTCATTCCCAGCTCAAGCAAATTACCATTTACTGAAAAAGGAAATTTGTTTGAGTTGAACTTTACGTCAAGAGACATCAGGTACTGACTGCCCAGAAAGCCTGCTTGTGCAAACACACTATTCCCCAGTTTGGAAAATCTGTGTCATCTTTGGCCACTTGAAATAAAACCAGTTATTCTGATCCAGAATTATTAAATTTGAAGGCTGATGTTTTGAGCACCTTCTTTGATACCCTCTTTAAAAAACTAGCAAACTACCTTGAAAAATGTGCATTTTTCAATGGGAATAGGTGAATATTCTGATTCAGAAATCATTATTCCCACTGCAGAAATAAAGCATTTAAGTAGGAGAAAAATGAGTGACATTTTCCATTTCTTGTGTGAGATTAACCAAGAGTGAGTGTGAAAAATTGTTTCTGAGGAGTAGTTTCATGGGAAGCAGAACAACTTAGTTTCTGAATATTCAAGGTGATATGCTGCAAAGGAAATAAAATTCTACCCTTTCAGAAGGAATGTGTATGAGGTCACTCTCTTAACCTTGGTGAACTCTAGCATATCAGGGGCAATGCAATAATTAAAAACTCATTTCACAGAAGCTGATTAAACTTTGATTCATTATTATACTGTCTTTCAAAAGTCTCCTCTATCTGAGCATTTTGAAAATATGGCTTCATTATTTGTTATATTTCCAAAGTTAGAGCTTCAAAGGAGCTACAAAAACTTTCTCAATCATGTAGAAAGTCATGAATAAAACATGCATACCCAGAATTTTAAATTAGAATAATTAGACCACATTAGACTCTTAAAAAAATTTAACCATGTGAATGTGGAGAAAGATACCTTTCATTTAATTACATCTTCCTGTCCAACATTTCAAACTGTCACTTTTAATGTAACATTAGAAAAATAATTACTGTGATCAAGATAATTTTAAAAAGTAAATGTTAGAAAATTCAGACCACAACATTTTCAGAGTATCTCGTTCCTATAAATTTTTTTTTCCTACAAATTATTTAAAATTAGCCAAGCAATGTCCTGAATTTATACCAACTTTGTGGATCCAAGTTATTTAAGCAGAGGCTGATACTTAACCGAAGACCCAGATGGCTCTGGTCTGGGCAGCAGATATGTACTATCTGCAGACTACCTCTTTGTAAGATAAAAACGTCCGAGGATAGGATGTTGAAATATGGTGCAGCTCTATGACAGGCAGCTCTCCAGATAAAACTGGAAAGCTAAATTTGAGACCTGGGGGTGCTCATTCAAGAGATCTCCAAATATAGGGAAAATTCTAGCAAAGCAAGAAAGACTGAGGTGTGTACAATGAAGGAAAAGGGAGATAGGTAGGGAGGAGATCTGGTAGCTCAAGTATCACAAAATCATATTCCTATTTTAATTAAGCATGTTTTATAAACACAGTCACTATGTTAATTTTTTCTTCCAGAACCCCACCTCTTGGGTCACTTTCTCATGGACAGAGATACCTCTATTGTTTTGATGGAAGTCAAGGGAAGCACAGAATTAATTTGATCCACTAGCATAACTTTATCTGTTAGTGTAAAAACAAACTGTCAATGATGCTGTGTCTTGAGAGTCATGGGGTTAGAGCAATGGTTTTTAACCACGGTTGCACACTAGATTCACCCGAGCCTGACTCTAGAAATTCTGATTTCATTGGTCTAGAGTAGGGTTAGCTCATCAGCAGGTTTAATATCTCCAGAGGTGATTCTAATGATCAGACAGGGCTGAGAACCACTGAGCCTGAGTAATCACATCATAATCCCACCCGACTGAACTTGGGGAAGCATACTCCCTAGACTACAGGCTCCAGGCAACCTTGCTTCTGCATATTAGATATCCAGGATGCTTCTGTGGACAGTCTGTTGCTCTGGAGTAGAAAGTCTTAGATGGCCAATTTATAGCAAATTGCCAATTTTGAGCTTGTCTGGGTATACAGAATTGTCAGCATTGGGTCTATCAGTGTGTTTGGAGTAGCTAGACCTTGCAGAGAGGTCAGGTCTTCCCTTGATGTGTCTGAAGGGACTGGGTTACCTAGTTAATCAGGGTATTGGGTAAAATGTTACATTTCTTCAGCATCTTCTTATAACTCTGCAAAGACTTAGGTTGTGTTCTGCTTCACCTGTTGGGAGTAAGAGTAGAGATATTTAGCTGGTACCCACTTTCCCATCAAAGCTCTCTAAACTTGGCTGTTAGGCTTTTGAAAGATGCCAGCTGAAGTTCAGGGGGAGAATGCTCCCCAGGCAGAGGTTGAAAATAGGGCTAGATGCTGGGGAGACTTCTCCAGCTCATACCCCAGTCTGGGCTTCCTACCCTTCCTCTCAGCAGCTCGCTCTGACATGGCTCTGCCCAGGACTGGATCAGGCTGGGGAAAATCCTGACTCCTGAACTGCAGCTTCCACCTCTGAGACTTTGATGGTAAGGAATGAACTGAGAAAAGTTCATGAGGGAAAATGTGTTCTGTAAACAGAATGACCAACCATCCTGGTTTGCTCGGTACTGTCTCTATTTTAGCACTAAAAATCTTGCATCCAGAAAACTCCTCATTCCAGACAAATCAGGTCTATTGGTCACCCCATATATAAGCCTAAATTTGAGTCCCTATTCTCTACTTTGCATCTCTTTATCTGTAAGATGGGGATAGTAATATGGGTTGCTGTGATGATTAAATGACAACATGCAGAAAACTAACAGTTAGTTACCATTTATGAAATGGTGTCGTATTTTTCCGTATAACAAGCAGCTGAAACTATTTTAAAGCATACCTCGACAATGTTATAGTAAAATCAAATAAGGGCCTTAGGAAACCTTGTAAAACATCAGAGAGGCTTACATATGGGGTGGAAGAGCTCATATCCCTTTGGGAAGATCATAGATGATGCAACATTTGGGAGATATTATCAAAGATGAGTAGAATCATGACAAAGCATGTAGGAAGGTGTTCCAGGTATAAAGAACAGCAAGACAGGATAGAGGCAGGGAAATGTGAATTGTGTCCAGGGAGAGTAGAACTTATGAGATTTGGATGGATCAAGTAATTGTAGCAGCAGATAAATAAAGGGAAACTGGGAGGGTTGAAAGTCAAGGTGAAAGGCTGGTTAATTTAGTACACAATTGAGAATTGTTGAAGTATGGATGGTTTTCTTAATTTTTTTAGTAACAAGAGAATACAATAAGCAAAAAGAAAAAAAAAAACACGGATTAAGTTTGAGAGAATTTACAAGCATTTTCCTTCAAGTCAAATACTCATTCCAAGAACAGGTGCCAAATATTTTCCAAGTGATATTCAAAGTGGAAAGAAATGCCCTTGAGAGGCTGTCTTATTAAATGTGTGCTTACAAATACTGGAAATCAAGGACACTCTGTTTCTCTCTTTAGTAATCACTGGTGGGGTTTAATCTCCTAAAACAACTATCAGTTTATGAGGTGTCAATCACTCAGATGGTATTCGTTCCATCCGATGATGAGCCCAGGAGCATAGCATGCGTTGGAGATAGAAAATGGTGTATGAAAGGCTCACTTCCTGCCCTCCAGTAACCCGGTCTAATTGGGGAAGAAAGACTGATGCTCACTTAGCAATTATCAAGTGCATCCCAATGGACCAGTGTGTGGCCAACCAAATGCTTCACTTTTTAGATCTTAAAAAAACCAGGTAAATTCCAGTCCTAAAACCTATTATTACTCCATTTTCTTTATTGCTCTACCTCAGTTGTATACCTAACATTTGACGAAGCACATAAAATGGAATGCAAATTGCTCCCACAGCAAATGCATCAGGCTATCTTTATTTTGATCACAAATACATAAATCACAAGATGCCTCTTAAAGTTCATCTTGGGGAATAATATAACACAGTCTATGAGCAATTCAGAGTGATTTACAATCATCTTCTCATTTAAAAGCAGACCTACTTTAAGGGGAAGTAAAAGTAGCTTTTTTGGGGGGATCAAAATGAGTTATTTGCTTTTTTTCTTACAACTAACTCAGGTGGTTCATTTGCAGTTTTGAAAGCTGGCTTTTTGCCAATCAACTTAAAAAAATTTAAATAGAGGATATAAAATTCAGTTTATTTAAAAATAACCTAAGAAAGGAAGATACTCTACTTTTCAGCCTAATATTTGGAGTAACTTGGAATCAGAAAGTTTTTAGAGATTTTAAAAACATTTAAAACATAAAGCTTTCAGAAAACATTCCTAACAGTTTCTGATATTGGGAAAGTAAAAGCATGTGCAAAATGTTTCCAGTGAAGTATTGATACATTTCATAAGGTCAGCCAAAATATATGATCCTGTCCCTGCCTTCAAGGGCTTTTCATTAAAGTTGTGATGACTTATATAGATAAAAATTAAATATCGGGCAGCCTGTAGAAAGTGCTCAATAAATGGAATAGAAAGTAAATGTATTAAGAATGCTTGTTAGTATGTGTTTTTAATCATTGAACTCAAATGATCTCTTTAGATCTAACCTATACCAGACATAAGTTATCAAAGTTCCAACTGAGGTAAAAATTAATGGTGACTAGCAGAGAGAGGTCTCTCTATAGGTATAATGAACATTAGTTATTTTTATTGAAAGGACTTGGATGAATTTCAATTAGGAAAGTGTTTTACTGCAAACAAAAGTATAGTCTACGACAGCCACATAAACAGAGAAGGGTTTTGTTTGTTTTCATTCGTATATAATCAGAGGTCTAGAGAGAGGCAGGCCCAGATTGGTGCGGCTGCTCCATGTTGTCAACCATGCCATCAAGGACTCAGGCTCCTTTGTTGCCAAGCTTCCTCATTCTCACTGGCTGGAAGATGGCTACTGTGCCTCCAGCCATAATATTTGAGTACAAAAGAAGAAAGGGGAAGACTGGAGGGCCAGGAGCTAAAGGGGCATGCCAGTCTGCCTCTTTAAAAAAGTTTTCTGGCAGGGCTCAATGGCTCACGCCTATAATCCCAGCACTTTGGGAGGTTAAGGTGGGAGGGTTGCTTGAGGCCAGAAGTTAGAGACCAGCCTGGGCAACATAGCAAGACCCTGTTTCTATAAAAAAAATTAAAAAATAGAAAGCTTTCTCCAAAGCCCCGGCCAGTAGCATCTGCTTACAGATCACTGGCTAGAACTAGGTCTTGTGGCCACCTATGGGTAAAGGGAGTGTGAGAAGGTGTTGTAACTTTCCAACTGTGAAGTTGAGGAAGTAAAGGGAGAAGGAGATGTGACTGGCTTTTCTGTAGTTGGCACTCAATGTCTGCCCTAGTGACTTTTCAATCTCGTTATGTTTGGAAAAACATACACTCATTTGCCTGCGAAAGACTTGGTTTATGCTTAATATCTTGGTGTCCCACCTAATTTAGCATTTATACTGTTTTTCTTTTTTCACTTTAATACTTTAGCTGCCATAAAATAAGCTGGGAAGTGTTAAGTAGACCTCCATCTTGTGCTTCCAGACTCTTCCATGGTCTTGTCTAGTAGTGTGTGAGGCCCATGGTCAGGGTGTTGGCAACGTACCCAATCTCTCCCTTTCAAGACCAGCATGCAGGTGCCTAGTGATAAAAATGACATGTCCTTGGTCGCTAGTGGCAGCTAACTCTTTCCAGTTTTGGGTAGTGGTAGGAGAAATATTTGATGCTATTGCCCCTTCAGGCCACTTGGTATACCAGTCAGCTGTGCAGTGGTCAGTGCTTCACACAAAGTACATGTAGAGAATAGTCTGAATGCTCTTAAGTTGTGATTTTGTTCATTTTATGGTATAAATCTACAAATACTAATTTGATAATATTTTAAGAAGTCTGGTAGCAAACCTTTAGTCAGCAATGAACTCAAAGGAATGGAAGTACAGGCATAATAAAGATTAAATACTAACATTTTTAAGAAATTTAATAATGAATGGATAAGTTACCAGCCACCATGACCACAGGAAAACCAGAAGACACTGATTGCTGAAGGATCATCAGCAACTTCTTCAGAGGTTAGTAGTTTTAAAAGACTATGCTCAAAGGCAGCAATTTAACATGTGCTGCTATAGAAGGTGCATTTACTCTATGAAGTATGATTTTTGTTTGCATTAAATGAGTCTTCCAAATTTTGCATATTTTCAATTCCATGTTTTCTTGTGTACATAAGTGAAGCAATAGCTATTACAGTGCTGCTCCCATTAGCAGAAGAACTTTGAAAACAGGTGTATTATACCAATATTTTATGTCATCAGATGCTGCAAATAGAAATCAGTTAATTCCAACAGCGATTCAACTTTTTTATTTTGACACATGAAATCAAAATGAAGTTACTGGGACTTCATTTTGCTGAAAATGAAATAGCTGATCTTGTTGGGAAGGATACTACATGATTCAGTAACAAAGTTCCACATTGAAGAAAAAATAATTTGTTTTGCTTTGATAATCTGAATGTAAATGTTAGTGGTGCACAGAGTTGAAGCAAAAATATTCTTACCAAAATTAGGAAACCTATGAAGCTGGAACATACTTTGAACTGGTTGTGGTACACACATAACTCATAATGGTATGCAAAGAAGCAGTACACCTTTGTATATACATACAACAGAAATGTGGAATTATGTGCAACAATAGGCATGTATATTCTTGTTCACAGCACAGTTTGTAATAACCAAAGACTGAAAACTACCCAAATACCCATTGATGGTAGAATGGAAAAATACATTTTAGTATATTCATCCAATGGAATACCATACAACAATGTGAATGAACAAACAACACCTATATGCAGCAATATGAGGAATCTTACAAACGTGATGCTGACACACAAGAGTACATACAGTTTGATTCCACTTATAGAAAGTTCAAAAACAGGTCAAGCTGGTCTAAGGTGATAAAAGTTAGGATAGTGGTTACTCTGGTTGCAGAGTGGAGGGGAGGAGAGGAAAGAATGTAATTATTGGAAAAGGGTTAAGAGGTGGCTTCTGGGGTGCTAGTAATACTCTGTTTTTAGATCTGGTGCTGGTTACAAGTGTGTTTAGTTTGTGACAATTCATCAAACTGTACACTTACAGTATGTGCCATGTGATGCATATATACTATATTTCAAAAAGGGTTTATTAAAAAAAAATTGTGACCCCAAAAGAGTCTGCAAACAAATATCAGTAAGGAAAAGATCTTAATGAGTAGATGTATGAAGAGAGCAACCTCCAGTTTTTAGTGTATACCCTACTCAAGGTGAAAGCAGCTCTTCTGGTAGAGCAGTGCGCTTTATATAGTTTGGCAATATTATCATTTTTTTTTTTAATTTCAGGGAAACTCAATGTTGAATTTCCTGAATAATTTCATAAACAAAGTAACAAAGTTTAAAAAAAAAACTGTAGTTATCATACAAAGAGTAAGAAAACAAAAATTTTTTTGTGAGAAAGCTGATGTATACAAAATAAAACACTAGACTGTCAATAAGCATTTTCTCTTTTTACTGCCCATCAATCAGATTGTGGAAATGTCTGAGCCTTTGAACACTTTTGCCAAAGTGTCTAACAATGGCATTAGCATTTTGTAAACAAATACTCCAAAGCTTGTTCCATAATATTCAAAATCAGTTAAAAATCTTTAAGCCAAAAATTCAACAAAACACCAAAAACTTCAGCAAATTTCAATAACTGAAAACAATATGTACACACAGGAAGACATTGAAAGTTATCCCTAAAAAGCAAAAGAGTAACTGAACAACTTAGTCCAAGCTAAATGGTTTCAAATTTTAATTTTAAAATTTTATAATGGTTGGCAATATCTCAATTTCTTAGGAATCTTTTGATGGAGCTCCATTTTTGATAGGATAAATTTATATATTGGATTGGAATGAAACTGAAGGCTTAAGGTTTTACTGCATTAAAATTTAGTGTAACATTTAAAGGAATCAGAAATAGAAAAAGATATTTGACGAGTTTTGCTTGTACTCTGTATGGAGGTAAAAAGATAGTACCTGTTAATATATTTGGTTAGAATATTTATACAGTGAATTTCAACATGAAAAAATTGGAGTCTAGACTATCCTCTATTTAGCAGAATTTGCTCAGAGCTTACCAGGGTACCTCAGCCTCTTTAGAGACAGTATAATCTCAATTAAGAAATATTTATGGTTTATGTAGAAGAGTCATTTAAAGATGTCAACAAGTTCAAATTTATTAGCCATACATGCAAATTTAACAAAGATTACAGGTAATTTAATGAAAAATCTAAAACAATAAGAAATGTATTCTTTAGGAAAAAAGTAACATGGTATTATGAACAGATATGGCTAAGAAATTGAATAAAGTGAATGTCCTAAATGCTTTAATATACATGGATATATGTATTTCAAAGTTTTCAGAAATAATTTTATATTTAAAAATTTTGATAGCACTATTCTATAGGACCATTAACATAATAAAACCAATTTGCTGGCCAATCAAGATATTAAAATCATATAATTATTTTCAGTACCCTTTTGACTATCAACAGTGTCCTAGTCTTGACAATCGTTGCATTGTCAGCTAAATTATGTTTTTCCCTAAAAAGCTTAGGGGTCACAGTATGACTTTCTCATCCGGTAGTATCTTATGTACTTTCTATAGATTATGGGTAATGAGTTAAGATCATATACAATTCCATTATATTATTTCTTTAAATGAGACTAATTTTTTTTTTTCCACATAAGACAGAAATAAGAGGTTCTATTGAGATAGGAAACTGGCAGGCCCTGCTTGTTAAAGAGTCATAAGACCTGAACCAAGATCTCTGAGGAAAAACAGGATTCAGTGAAGAAACTAGTTAAGACCAGTTAGAACCAAGATGGCAACAAAAACAACCTCTGCTCACTCTTGTTGCTTATTATATCCTGCTTATAATGTATTAGCATGCTAGAAGAAACTCCCACCAGTGCCGTGACAGTTTACAATCACCATGACAACCCCTGGAAGGTACCTTATATGATAAGAAAAGAGGAGGAACTTCCAATTCCTGGAACTCTTTGCCCTTTTCCCAGAAAACCCATGAATAATCCACCCCTTATTTAGCATATAATCAAGAGATAGCCGTAAATAGTTTGCCAGCAATGTATAGGGGCTGCCTCGTCTATGGAGTAGCCTGCTTGCTGCTTGTTTAATATTTTGCTTTCATTTCCAACATAAGGCTCATGCTTGAATTCTTTCCTGCATGAAGCCAAGAACCCTCTTGGCCTTTAGGCCAGACCCCAGTTTTTGGGATCTACCACCTGTGTCACTATCATCCATTATTTTGACAATTGTGTTCAAGTCCCTGACTCATAATTCTAACATCTGTGTCACCCTACATCTGGTTTGACTGATTATTTTATCTCTTGATGGTGGGTCATATTTTCTTGTTTTTGTAGTATATATGTAAGAACAGGAGAGACTGAGGTAAATAATGTTTATTTTCTGGGACGATTATACCTTCTATCAGGCCATTAATGTGGTGGGTTGGGCCAATCCAGAGCGTAGCAAGCTGGGTTTGGGCTTCATTGTTGTTTTAGTTATAATTGGTATGACACAGGCTTCAAAGCCACTCAGTGGTTGAATGCTGCTTCTTCCTATTCCGTGTGAGGTGTAGAGTCCCCGAGGGTTTCTTTCAGTGTTCCTGCTGTCAGATTTCAACAGGCCCAGTGTGCCGCGCCTCAGTGCTAGGTCTCTCTCCATTTTCCTACCCCTACCCTAGTGGTAGACTGTTGCTGTTTTGTCCTCTTGCAGAATCCTCAGTGCTAGAGGGTTCCTCTCACTTACCTTTTTCACCTTCAGACGGGCAAACCCTGGATGTCTGTGCCACAGAGGAGATCTCTCTCCATTAACCTGCTTTAACTCTAGTCTTTCCCATGACCCCTTGGTTCAGGCCTGTGAAAGAGCTGATGGGGGGGTGTAGACTGTGCATGTGGGGCTCCCAGAAATCCTATACTATTATACCAACTCAACTTTCAAAAATTTGTTAAATTTTCAGCTTTTTTTTCTTACTCACATTTATGGCAGCTTCTTCCTCTCCTTGCTTCCCCGCCAGAAGTGAAATAGTGGGTCTTGTCTCTTCTTCGAGGAGCTGGTCACTCTTTGGATTTTAGTTCATTAGTTTACTCAGTGACCTTAGCTCTCTGATGGGCTCAAAAATTATTATTTGTATTTATTCAACCTGTTCTCATTGTTGGGGTGGGAGTAACCTTCACTTGTGACTTTCTACACTAAGTGTTGGCAAACTTTGGTCTGTGGGCCAAATCTTGCCATCACCTGTGTCTGTAAATACAGTTTCATTGGAACACAGCCATGCCTATTTTGTAGCCATATTTTCTGTGGCTACAAATTGAGTAGTTGTGTCAGAGACCATACGGCCTGCAGAGCAAAAAATACTATCTGACCTATCTACTATCTGACCTTGTATTGGAACAAAGTTTGCTAGCCCTCGTTCCACATTGTAAGTAGAGGCAGAATCCCCTTTGATACTACTAAGTTTTTGTTGCATCCTGGAATGAAATTTCATACTTTGAATGAGATTTATTGTGTTTCTTGGTTAAAAGTGAAAATGACTATCCTCTGCATTCCGCATTGTTGATTTTTTTTTTTTTTTTTTTAAACTAGTGCACATGTTTTATGTTTGACTAACCAGACTCTCAGGTTTGGGTATTTGTTTGGCAAATGTTGGGTCTTGTTTTTAAAAATGGTATGTTTGCTTTTGAAGATGTTACCATGGACCCACTGAACTTTGAGTTGTTTTCCTAACAACATTATTTGGTTTGCATGAACTTGTTTCTCCTTACCCTCCTAGTGATCAAGGCCTCCCTTATAAGGCCACTGGTGGGGGTTATTGGGTTATTGGCATAGATAGTGATAAGAGGAAAAATAAATTTACATGCAGTTCATAATTTACATGTATAACTTACATGACTGTGTTATCCCTGTGACTTCTTTAACTGACTGTATTAGCCAGTTCTATCAATATATGTGAATTTGTAATTATTTTAGGAACCATTACCAGGGAAATGAGAAATATAGTAGGCAATATTTTCTTGAGTTTTAATTTTCCAAATTATTAATATAAGTTCATTTAGAAATAAATCTATAGGAAAAAGTACAAAAGTAAGTTAATCTTGACCATGTTTTAAACATTTGGTTTAATTTTCATCTAGTTTTTTAAAAAAAAATAATTGTTTATGTAATTGAGAATACGTTGTATAATTTTGCATCTGATTTTTTTTAACATTGCATCACAAATATTTTCCCATGTCATTAAAATTTAATGGCTTCTCTATTTTTTTATGATGTACATAATTTGATTAATCATACTTCCATTTTTTGACTTTCTCTAATTTTTAATTATAAATAATAATGCTATAATGAACATCTTCTTGTTTAAATATTTATACATATTTTGCTTCATTCCTTACAATAAACACCAATAATTCTTTTGGAATATGAACCACACACTAAAAGATATGTTATTTGAGCTCTTTTATGTCAATATATTTTTACATGCATGTATTGGATATACCACATTGATGTCATACAAAAAACCAAATAAACTCTTATTTGTCTTATATAGTCTAGTATTGAGATATTTAACAGTAATTGTTAACACATAGTGGTAAGTATACTAATAGAAGTGTATGTAACAAAGGTGAAAAATTAAAGAGAATTGAATCTGGCATATGGTTCTCTTTTGGTTGGCTTTCATATTTAAAGATATTTTAATTGTTTCTCATTTTTTAAATGAGAAATTTTTACATAAATACCTGGATTGGTAGCTTGTCTTGAAAAGTAGGTAGATTTCAAACTCTGATCCACACTTTTGCATAGCAACCATCTGCTGTAACTGAGTGGTGACTGCCCCCTTATATAGGCTGTGTTTTCTCCAGTTTGTCAGCCTTTACAAGGGCCCCTTTACCAATATTGGTATCCTACTTGGACCTAGTAGGAATTTTAGTTTGTAATCCCTGATGTATAATGTATGTGTATTCATTATGCAACACAAAGAAGGCTTTTTGATTCAGAAACTTACATTTTGAGTCTAATTGGTTCCTTCTAAACTGTATGAACAGTTAAGATTTAGGCTGTTGATTGGGAATGACTATAAAAGTAAACTAGCGCCAACTCATCTTCAAACATTTTCGCTGGAAACAACCCCCAAATTATTGATAAACTATCTTGTATTTAAAGACCATTAAAAAAGGGACATTTTTCTTTTTGAAGATAGAGACATCATTCTGTTATTAGAGAAATGGTAACTCAGTGGAGAGAAACTACTTCTAAGCTGTTAAAAGGAAATGAAGTCCTTGTAGTTTCTGATGTCTGAGTATATTTAAGGGTTAAAATGATTAAAATACCTTTCCTTAATTAGCTCTCTCCTTCTGTACATTCCTCATATGCTGTAAGATGAATTAGCACCACTGGCCTTTCAGAATTGACCTGATTAATTCCTTGTTATTACCTAAGAGTAAGCAAAATGAAGCATAGTGAGTCTATTCTTTTTTAAAAATAACAACTTTATTGAGACATAGTTCACATACTATAAAATTCACCCTTGAAAGTATACAATTCCAATGATTTTTAGTGTATTCAGAGTTATGCAACCATCACCACTATCTAGTTTTAGAACATTTTATCACCCCAAAAAGAAACCCTTTAGCAGTCACTCCCCTATTCCCTTCATCTCCTTAGCTCCAGGAAACCACTAACCTACTTCCTGTGTTGCCTTTTGTGTCTGACTTCTTTCATTTAACCTAATGTTTCCAAGGTTCACGTGTGTCATAGCATGTGTCAGTGCTTCATTCCTTTTGTGGTCTAATATTCCATTGTATGGATATATCACATTTAGTTTATCCATTCATCAGTTGGTGAACATTTGAGTTGTTTCCACTTTTTTTGGCAATTATGAATAATACTACAATGAACATTTGTGTACAACTTTTTTATGGATATATATTTTCACTTAGGAGTGGAATTGCTGGGTCACATGGTAACCCTATGGTTAAATTTTTGAGGAACTGCCAAACTGTTTTCCATAGTGGTTGCACTATTTTGAAATCCTACCAGCAATGTGTGAGGGTTCCATTTTCTCCATGTGCTTGCCAAAACTTATTCATCTTTTGATTGAAGTGGTATCTCACTGTGGTTTTGACTTACATTTGCCTGATAACTAATGATGTTGAGTGAGTTTCATGTCCTTATTTGTCATTTGTATGTCGTCTTTGAAGAAATTCCTATTCAAATTCTCTGTTCATTTTAAAATTGGGTTGTCTTTTTATTGTTACATTGTAAGTGTTTCTATATATTTTGGATAAAAGTTATTTATCAGATGTGTGACTGCAAATATTTTCTCCCATTCTGTCAACTATTTACTTTCTTAATGGTGTCCTTTGCACAAATGTTTTTAATTTTGCTAAGTCCAATTTATCTATTTAGTTTTTCATTTGTGCTTTTGGTGTCATATCAAAGAAACCATCACCTAATTCAAGGAATTGAAGATGCACACCTATGTTTTCTTCTAAGAATTTTATAGTTTTGGCTTCTACATTTAGTTTTTGAGCCACTTTGAATTAATTTTTGTTTATAGTTTAAGATAAGGGATTAACTTCATTCTTTTGCATGTGGATATATTTAGTTGTCCCAGCACCATTTACTGAAAGGACATTATTTCCCCATTAAATTGCCTTAGTTCTTCTGTCAAAAATCATTTGACCATAAATATGAGGGCTTATTACTCAACTCTCATTCTATTCTGTCTGTATGTCTGCCCTTATGCGTATATCACATGGTCTTGATTATTGTAGCTTTGTTGTACGGTAGCTTTGAAATCTGAAAGTGTGAGTCCTTTTGTCTTTTTCTTTTTTCAAGATTGTTTTGGCTATTCTGGGTTCCTTGCATTTCCATATGAATTTTAGGATCAGCTTGCCAATTTCTTCCAAAAAGGCAGGTGGGATTTTGATAGGTATTGCATTCACTCTGTTTATCAATTTGGGGAATATTGATGTCTTATCAGTAATAACTCTTCTAATCCATGAACATGGGATGTCTTTCCATTTATATAGGTGTTCTTTAATTTCTTTCATTGATTTTTGATTTCAATGTACAAGACTTTCACTTCTTTTGTTAGTTTATTCCAAAGTATCTTATTCTTTTTAGTGCAATTTTACATGAAGTTTTAATTCTATTTTTGAATTATTCATTTATAGTGTTTACAAATATAATTAATTTTGCACATTGATCTTGTATCTTGCAACTTTGTGAAATTGTTTATTCTAGTACTTTTTTTGTGGATGTCTTAGGATTTTCTATGTAAAATATCATGTCACTTGTGAATATAATTTTACTGCTTTCTTTTCAATAGGGATATCTTTGTTTTTCTTGTCAAATTTATTGAATTTTTATCATGAAAGGGTTTTGGATTGTATCAAATGATTTTTCTGTGTCTACTGAGATAATCATATATTCTTCTTTATTTTGTAAATATGGTTTTACATTAATTGATTTTCATATTATACCTACTTTGCATTCTTGGGATAAATCCTACTTGGTTATGCTGTATAATCCTTTTTATATACTCCTGGATTCTGTTTCCCAATATTTTGTCAATGACTTTTGTGTCTATATTTATAAGTGATATTGGTCTATAGTTTTCCTGTGATATCTCTGTCCGGTTTTGGTATTAGGGTATACTGGCCTCATAGAAAGAGTTGAAAAGTAGTCCCTCTTTTTCTAATTCTTGGAAGAGTTTTTGAAGTGCTGGTGGTGTTTTTCTTTTATTGATTTTTCTCTACTTCATTTCTTTCTGCTCTGATCTTTATTCCTTCCATTTGCTTGTTTTGGGTTTAGTTTGCTCTTCTTTTTCTAGTTTCTTAAGGTGGAAAATAAGGGTATTGATTTGCAATCTTTCTTTTTTAATATAAGCATTTACAGCTATAAATTTCTCTCTATTGTGTTAGCTATATCCTATACATTTTGATATGTCGTGTTCTTATTTTTATTCATCTCAAAGAATTTTGATTTCTCTTGTGATTTCCTTTTGGCTCGTTGGTTATGACCATATTGTTTAATTTTCACTTATTTGTGTATTTTCCAAATTTCCTTCTGTTATTAAATTCTAATTTTATTTCATTGTGGTTGAAGAATATATTTTGTATGATTTTTATCCTTTTAAATTTATCGAGGTTTGTTTTATGGCCTAACATACAGTTTATCTTAGAGAATGTTTCGTGTGCACTAGAGAAGAGTGTATTCTGTTGGGTGGAATGTTTTATAGATGTCTGTTAAACTTAGTTGGTTTACAGTGTTGTTGCAGGCACCTGTTCTTGTTAACCTTCTGCCTACTTGTTCTATTATTGAAAAAGGGTCTTAATCTCCAACTATTGTTGAATTATTGATTTCTCCCTTTAATTCTGTCAGCTTTTGCTTTATATATTTTTGGCCTCTGTTCAGTACATATACATTTATAATTGTTATATCTTCTTGTTGTATTGACCCTTTTATTAATATAAAAATCCTTATTTGTCTCTTAACAATTTTTGTCTCAAAGTCTGTTTTGTCTGACATGAGTATATCTACTCTAGCCCTCTTTTGGTTACTGTTTGCATTGTGTATTTTTTTCCATTCTTTTACTTTCAAGTTATTCAAACTTTTGAATCTAAAGTATGTTTCTTGTAGATAGTATGTAGTTGGATTTTTTTGGTAAAAATCCATTCTTCCAATATCTGCCTTTTAATTGATGTGTTTAATATATTTACATTTAATGTAATTACTGATAAGGAATGATTTGTATCTACCATTTTTTGACTTGTTGTCTATATTCCTTCTGTCTTTTTGTTCCTCTTACCCTCTACTACTACCTTCTTTTGTGATAGAGATTTTCTAGCATACCATTTAAATTTCCTTGTTTCTTTTACTCTAGTTTTAAAGTTATTTTCTTAGTGGTTTCCCTGGGGATTACAATTAACATCTTAACTTAAACATTCTAGTTTGAATTAATAATAACTTAATTACAACAGTATACAAAACCTTTTCTCCAATATAGCTTGTTCTATTTATTGAAAGCTTAAAAACATAAGTAATATATTGTTTAGAGATAATACATATGTGGTAAGGCATTTAAGAAAAGCCAAGGGACAATAAACACAAAAGTTCATTGTAAAGCTTAAATTCCATGGGTCGAAGGGGAGCAGGAAAAGATCAAAGATATTTTTAGTATTTTATTTTTTAAACAGGATGATAAACATAGGTATTTAGTTATTTTTTATATTAAAACATTGAAGAATTTACCCATAATGAAATTGAGACTTCTTTTTTTGGCATGCAGTTTGGAGAAATGCACAGAGTTGCGTAACAACCGCTGCAGTCAGGAAACACAGCAGTTCTGTCTTTCCCTCAAATTACTCTCTGCTGCCCCCTTTTACCCAAACCCTCACTCTGTCCCCAACCCTTTCCAATAATTTTGCCTTTTCCAGAATATACAGATAGAATCATATGGTATCTCTTGAGCCAGACTTCTTTCCATTACTTAGCACAGTAGTTCTCAACCAGTGGTGCTTTCTCTCCCTAGGGGAACCGTGACAATATCTGGAGATATTTTTGGTTGTCAAAACTGAGGTGATGGGAAAGGTGCAACTGGCATCTAGTGAGCAGAGGCTAGTGATGCCTGCCAAACATCTTACAATGCATAAAACAGCCCCTTACAACAAAAATTTATCTGGCCCGAAGTATAATAGTGCTAAGGTTGAGAAACCCTGTTAGCAGAGTGTTTGAGATTTGTCCATGTTGCTGAATGTTCCTTTTTATTGCTGAGTAGTTTTTCAATGTAAGGATGTACCTCACTATCCATTCATGTGTTGAAAGACATCTGGATTATTTCCAGTTTTTCTATGAACAGTCACATAATGAATTTTTGTGTTAACGTAGGGTTTCATTTTTTGCATACTTATCTAGGAATGGGAATCCTGAGGTTATATGGGTTAACTTTATATCAATAAAAAACTGCCAAACTATTTCCCAGTACTCCTGCACCATTTTCCACTCTCACTGGCAATGTATGAGTTTCCAGTTGTCCTAACATCCTTGCCAACATTTGTATTCTAAGATCTTTTTATTTTAGTCATTCTAATAGATGTATAGTGCTATATCCTGATCTTAATACACATTTCTCTAATGACTAGTGCTGGTGAGCGTCTTCTCTTCTCACTTGCTTATTTGCCATCCATATCTTTTCTTCGATAAAGTGTTCAAATCTTTTGCCCATTTAAAAAAAAAAAAGTAGGTTGTTTGTTTTTTTTTTCTGCTGAGTTTTGAGAGTTCTTTATGTACTCTGCATATGTTATTTAAAAATAGTTTCTCCCAGTCTGTAGTTTGTATTTTCATGCTCTTACTAGCATTTTTCACAGGACAAAAGCCTTCAATTTTGAGGAAGCCCAATTCATCAATTTTTTTCTTTTAGAAATCATGCTTTTCATGTCATGTCTGAGAATTCTTTGCATGATCCAAGGTTAGGGATCTTTTTTTCCCTACAGTTTCTTTTAAAAGTTTTATAGTTTTATGTTTAGGTCCATGATCGATTTTGTATTGATTTATATATAAATTATGAAGTATAGGTTGAAGTTCACCTTTTTTCAATATGTATATCTAATTGTTGAAAATACTATCCTTTTTCAGACATTGAATTGACTTTGCACTTTTTTCAAATATCAATTGACCATATTTGTGTGGGTCTATTTCTGAACTATTTTGTACCATTGACTTATGTATCTATCCTTTTGTCTGTACCACACTGTCTTGATTACTTTATACTTTATAGTAAATCTTAAAATCAGCTAGTGTGAGTCCTCTATCTTTGTTCTTTTCAAAATTTATTTGGCTATTTTAGTTCCATGTCTTTCCAAATAAATTTTAGAATCAGCTTATTGATACATACACGTTTCCATTGGGACTTTTATTAAGATTTTATTAAATCTATAAGTCAATTTGGGGAGAATTAAAATCTTAATATCATCTCATCCAATATAAATAGGGTGTATTTTTCAATTTAGGTAGGCCTTCTTTGATTTCTAAATCAGTGTTTTATAGTTTTCAGCATATAGATCCTGTACATATTTAATTAGATTTAAACCTAAGTATTTAATATATTTTGTAGCTATTGTAGATGTAATTAAAAAGTTTTTGGTTTCAGTTGTTTATTGCTGGTACGTGGAAATAAAATTGATTTCTGTTTATAGACCATGTATCCTGTAGCCTTGTTAAACTCATTAGTATTAGGAACTTTTTTGTAGATTTCTTAGGATTTTCTGCTTAGATAATTATATCATCTGAACATAGAGGCAGTTTTATTTTTTTCTTTCCAACCTGTATAGCTTTTAATTCTTTTCTTGCCAGTTGCAACCATTAGGACTTGCAGTACAAGGTTAAATAGGAGTGGTGAGAGGGGACATTCTCACCTTGTTCTTGATCTCAGGGATAAGCATTTAATATTTCACCACTAAGAATGATATTGGTTTTTTTATACATCAAAGTTTATCAAGTTAAGTAAGTTCCTTTCTATTCCTAGTTTATGAGAAATTTTATTATGAATGAATGTTGAGTTTGTCAAATGTTTTTCCTGCATCTATTGATAATGATCATTTGGTTTTTTCTTCTTTATTGTTAATATCGTAGATTATATTTATTAACTGATTCAGCCTTGCATCCCTAGAATAAACTTCAGTTGCTCATGATATATCATCCCTTGTGCATATAGCTAGATTTGATTTACTAATATTTTGTTAAGGACTTTTTCATCTATATTCATGAGGTGTACACAACTGTTGTTTTCTTATACTGTCTTTGGGTTTGATATCAGGGTAATACAGGCTCCATAGAATGAGTTGGAAAGTGGTCCCTTCTCTTATTTTCTAGAAGAGATTGTGTAGGATTGTTATTATTTCTTCTTTACACTTGTGGTAGAATTTGCTAGTGAAACTGTCCAGATCTGAAGTTTTCTTTATTTGAAGGTTTTAAATTAAGAACGCAATTTATTTGATACAGGGTAATTTAGATTATGTGTTCTTCTTTAATGAGTTTTTATAGTTTATCTTTCAAAGAATTGGATCATGTCATCTAAATTTTCAAATTTATGGGCAAAGATTTGTTCATAGCATTCCTTTAATGTCCTTTCAACGTCTGTGGAGTCTATGGTAATAACCCTTTACATCCTATATGCCAGTAATCTGTATTTTCTGTCTTTTTTTTCTTGGTCAGTGTGTCTAAAAGTTTGTTGTTTAGAAATACATACCTATGTGGTAAAACTTTGAAAATAAGCAAGGGACAATAAACGTAAAAATCCAATATAAAGGTTACCTCAGTACGTGGCAGGGGAGGAGAATGAGACCAAAGAAGTTCTGGGGCTTTAAAGACACTTATAATCTATTTCTTAAAGAATACAAAAATATCGGTGTTTAGTTAATCATTAATCTTTAATTCACTGTATATACACATATTTGTATATATGGCATACAATATATTATCCTAAAATAATTGTAAAACATAATAAATTTAATTTCTCAAGACACAAATAAATTGGACTCAATAGTTTTGTGGAAATGTTAGATTTGGATTGACAAATGAAAGATCATGGCCCCAGGAGACATGATTAATCAGACCAAAGACCAATTTTCTATTTCCTTTACCTATCTCCAGCATGACTATAAAATAAATACTACTACTTTTTGCTTTCCTGGAATGCCATGCTGGAGGTGAGAATTCATTCTACACTCTGGATATCTATGCTCTCTCATGACTACTCTACAATTATTCTTAAATTCAGTGAATATTTTGACGTAGAGGCTGTGTGAAAAGGAGGGTATGTCTAGTATTTGGGATGCCCTCAGCAATGGGAATTCCCAGGAGCTAAGGTGTAGTGTGTCTATCTTTGTGTCATAAGCAACTTCTATCCATGTCTCAGCATTAGCTGGAGAGCCTAACGTGTATTGCCAGCCCCATCCCTGCCCACGGCTCTTGTGGCTGGCCTTATGGGAGATCAGATATTTGTTCCATATCCTTGATGACGAAGAAACTGTGATCTTGTTTTGTGGAATGTCCTTTTCTCCCTTGAAGTGTATGATAATATTTTATATTCAGCCTGGAAACTTGCTGCCCAATTCTCAGAGAAGTTCCACTGCCAGCAGCTTGGATGCGGCAGAATGCTGATTTAGCTCATAGGATGCATTGAGCCATATTGCCATGGTAACCAGCAGACAGACCTAAGAGACTGCAAGGCTGCAGAGGAACCGTAGCCATCACCAAACAAGAAATCAAAGGGAAGTGTCTCAGGAGAGATTTCTAATTATCACACATTTGTCCTTGTAGCCAAACCAGGATGCAAGGGAAATGGCACCACCGACCCTGGTATCTTTAGGTCACAAAATCAAGTAAACTCTCCTGGGCTACTTTGGGAATTCCACAGAGCCTCCTGCTGCCTTAAGGTGTATTAAAATAGATTCTTAGGTTGGCCTTTCCCTTACAGTTATCACCAAGTCCTTAGTAGTAATAACTAAAATTCTGTACAGTTTAAGGTATTTTATGGGCAACAAGGCAATTTTAAAAAAAAATCTCACATCTGTGAGCCTGATAGCTAATAGCATCTGAGATGGTTCTCTGACATCTTGAAGAGATTGCCTCTATTTATTCCTTATTATTTTTCTTTTTTGCTTTCTCTTTAATATAAGAAAACTTATTTCAGTAATCTTTAATGCAAGTGGAGTACAAACTGATATGTTTATATGCAAATATATGCAAATCATCTTACAGTAAGCCAGGGCTTCTAGAGTAACAACTGGTAACATCTATGCTATGTTTACTCATGAAGAAAGTGCTCAAGGTTACAAAGCTATCACTTCCTAATCACTGAATATTAATAATGTGTCGGGAAAATAGTTGTAGAAATCCTTTTCCTCCTTGTAAATGTGCTGAGATCAAGGCTGTCCAATTCTTGAGACAGAGAGGTGACAAATGAAGATACAACATCACATGAATAAAATTCAAGTTGTCTGCATTAATAGAGCAGCTTCGACCTTCTCCTTGCAGTCGGACCAAGCTGCAAAGGCATCTGCATTAGTAGAGGTCTTTAACGTATCTGTTCTACATTAATTCATATTTCTGAATGGCACATGCTGGAGGCTGGCTTGAATCACCTTTGTTTTATTAAAGGTGCATTTAAGGTCAACTACCACTAACTGCATTGTTAAATATTGATTTAGCCATTTGAATTAATGTAATTTTCAGTCCTTTCCCTACTTAATGTACACCAGCACTCCCGTGACCCATTCGGACAGAAGATCAATATGTGGGCGCTCAGCTCGTATTGAAGCTGAGGTTGACTGCTTTCTATGTGCTTGCTTGTTTTCCCGTGAAAGGCAAAGTGTTCACGATAATGGGCCCTTGGCCTATCTACTTACCTTCTGCAAAACTTCTGAATGCTTTTCTCTTGCAGAACATTTCTGACCTATTTAGTGGTCAGTGTTTCTCAGAGCGCTTAGTGGTAGGTTTCCCTTGTTGAGGAAAAAATGGTATCAAAACAGCACTACATGGATTCATAACCTTTCAGAACTTGAAACAAGCCTTAGAATTCACTCAGTACTCTCCTTTTATCGGTGATGAAACTCAGAGTTTAAATGACTTTTCAAACTGCTAGGGTCAGAACTAGAATCATGGACTTCCAAATATTCTCTTTTTATTGTACTTACAGACCTCTAGTATTTAATACATATCATTTGTTTTTCTGCAAACGGAGGCCAAGTAAAGAAATTTTTTGGCTATATTCATTAAAAATATCATTTCAGATCAGACAGGAGCTCAGTATTAAAATGAAATAGTTTATTTTGATAGAGACTAAATGGAGACTATCCCCATAAGCTGCTGTTGGGATATTGCCTCCTTTGTAAATTTTTACCTTGGCTTTCTAATCACTAGATGACATTGACTGGCTTCACTTACTCTAGTTAAAAATATAGAAGAAAAAACTATGATACTGAGGTTATAATGTACCATTGATGTATGTTCTTTTCCTGCCTAGTCTCTAGTTAAGCCTAGAGGTGCCAGGGGGCCATCTTTGCTGCCATATACAATAAGAATGCGGCAAACATTTGAGGAAACAGAGTTAAGAGAATGGACAGAGAGAGACCAAGCCCCAGCAACATGAAGTGTCTGGATCCAGCCATGCCTAAAGCTAGTGATACTCCTGAAAATTTAGGTTACATAAATCAGTAAGTTCCGTTATTTGCTTAAATTGGGCTTTGTGAAAACTACAACCGAGAGTCTCAATTTCCTGGCTAATACATAAGCTGAGTTGGATATTTGGGAAATACCTGGACCTTGATGGGTGTAGTACAAAGTTTCAAAGTCATGGAGTAGTTTCACAGAAATAGGTTACAGCATTTCTAAATGTGTTATAAAAGGCCAGGCGATGAGTCTCAAGTAAACATCTGCATCCAAGCTCTCTTTTTTCAGTTTGTATCTATATGAACATGGATCTTCCATATGAGCATTGTAAATTGGCATTTTATGTTCAAAGCCTTTACACGATGTCAGCGCTTTCAGTGTTTAATAACATCTTAATGATGGTAGGGTATCTCATTCATGTGAAAACCATAGTCAACTAAGTTGTTTTTTTTTGTTAAAACTTTCACTTTAGAAAAAGCTGTCCTGTTCCAAAACTGAAATTGATTCTCTATTAAGAGAGGAAAGCACATAGGACACACAATGGACAGTAGTGGGGGGGGTGGGGGTGGGAAAAGCACAGAGATTGGAATTACAGGCTTTCAGCATAAGAGTAGTAACCTTAGAGATGGTCCAAGACTCAATTTACAGGTAACACTGAGACCCCGAGGGGTTAGTTGACTTGGCCTCAGTCGTCCAGCTCCGTTAGCTGTGGAGCTGACACTAATGCCCGCATCTCCAGCTCAGGCACCTTCCTCTGCTCTTTCTCAGCCCAGTAAACCTGCTCTCTCCCATCTCTTATTTGGCAACATGCTGGGAGATGCTTTTTATTACTGGGCTGCCTGGGGTCAAAAATTTCTAATGTGTAGATGATATAGGACAGTAGCACAATTTACTGACAGCTGTAGAGGTAATTTAGTTCATGCCCACGTTTTCTAAGTGCAAGCAAAGGGATAGTCGTGCTGCAGTCTCCATAGAGCTTACGAATATAATTAGAAAATAGAACTTTAAACCAGGCAAGAAGAATTAAATTAACTGGAACAAACGCAATAAACAAAATCAAATCTTTTGTCTCAGCACCTGGTTACACAATGAGGCCCAGGGAATCAATGACAGAATCCACACAGCTTTTTGGTGGCATCTCTACCTGTGAAAGGTAGTGTTGAGAGCAGATTTGATCATCCTATTTCTTTGGGTGGTTTTTATTCACATCACATAGACCTCCTCGCAAACACTGTAGTTATGTGCAATTAAACGAACTCGCTTATTGACGTAAAGGAGGTTTGATATAAAAAAACTTAAATATCGATGATTTTTCCTCTTTTTATGTGTGGATGTAGTGTTCATAGAGCAAAAGTCTATAAGAACTATAACATCAAAATTATAAAATGTCTGGATGTGAAGTTCATAAGGCTGAAAACACTTTTTTCTTAAACAAAGGCAGATGCTTTGTGTAGATGGATATCTCTTTTCTGTGTTCTGGGCATTTACTTTCATTTTTGAAACCCTTTTATGTGCTACATGAGGCACCTGGCCCTGGAGTGAAAAGAGATTAAAAACACCTTGGGGAATCTTAATTCCCTCTAAATCACGTTTTTTACCCTTAAAAAAAAAAAAGTTGGCCTTGAAAGAAATACGGAACCTTATCCACCTTACAAATCTGTTCTCTCCTATTTCTTTCCTCTCCTATTGCCCCGGAGTTCCAGGGCTTGCTGACAGATAGGTGGTGATTAAAAATTCTCATCATGCCCACGTGCCTTGTGCCCTCTCCTTTGTCATTCTGCAGTTGGGTATCAAAGCTGTAGCATCTATGTTCTTTGAAGACTAAGCAGGTTGGACATGCAATTTAGATGAAAAACAATTATTCTGTGTTAGCTTGCTTTTGGCAAGAGTGTATTAAGGCTCATCTCACTGATGGGAAACAAAAGCTGCACTTCATCTTCATGAATTTCAAATGAGGGAGAGAAAGAGGGAAGGAAACAGTGAGTTTTCTGGCAGGAGCTTTTCTGCATAACCTTTCTCTGATGAGTGGGTTCCTTTCTTGATAGAATACCCTCAGTATCAGCTTGGATAATAACGTGCTTCTCTCCCATGCACAGATGGTGCAGATGATCATGTGGTTCTACTGGTGGGGAGCCTTTGAAACACAAAAAGAGGACTAAGCAGCTGAAGTACATGCTGGGGCATTTTTTGAACTCATCAAGGAAAGAGAATTAATAGCCATATTGCACTGATATCTTTTGTTGTAAATGTGTTTGATTTTGGGAAAACAAGCAACCAAAAGGCATATTTGTGAATCATCTATGCTTTAAGTTAGGTTGGACCTTAAAAAATGCCACTTTATCTTCCAGGGATCAGTTTAAAAATCTCAGCTCAGAGTTACACTGGATCACCAACTCCTGAGTAATGTGTTGCACATTGCTTGTGATGTCAGAGTAAGTTCTCAGCCTTGACCATTGAAGGCCGAGCCTGCTGAGCCAAGTAGGATAGTTGCTAAGAGAGGAACCAAACCTATTCTTAGGAGGCCCATCCTTGCCAACAATATTATCCAGTTCAAAAACACAAAAGGAACATCAAAAGCAATATTGAAAAGGAGTAAAAGTCACCCCAGCCTAGCAAACATCGCACGTGCTTGTAGGAATGTGTCTTAGGGAGAATAGGGGCAGCTTCCTTGGGCGTGAGACCTGTGTAGTTGTCTAGATCCCCCTGCTTAGAAGGCCCCGTGCTTGGTTTAATGCTCTGCTGTCGCTCTTGAAATTCTTACCAATTTTTGAACAAGGAGCCCTATGTTTTCATTTTACACTGGACCCCCACATATTTTATAGTTAGTCCTAAAGACAGACGTTATTACGGGGGGGTGGAGGGTGTGTTTCTGGGTGGATGCTATGACTGCCTGTTCTCAGGATTCTCCAGGTATGACATTGGAGTACAACTTTCCTGCTATAATCCGTGCAGCCAATTGCTCCTTAAGGGCAAGTGCAGTGAATGGTCATCTTTTGGAGACAGCTGTGAATGAAACGTAGCTTGTCCCATGTGAGTTATGTGTCTCTTCACATATTCACCTCAGCATGTCACATTCTTAAAGTCAAAACCTATACTGTGTCTGAGGTTAATATTACCTGAGAGACTTTAAAATAAGATGTGTTTTGTTGACTCCTGGATAACATGTGGAAAATATGTTTTTTCTCTAGAAAGCAAGGCCTAGATTTCAGTTTAGTGTATGAACAGACTTTAATTTCTGTATGACATTTATGGTTTTAAGTTAAATTGCAATTTTCCCTTATAGCCTGTGGTTAAATTCTAATCCCTAAGCTAGTTAATATTGAAGAGTGGGTAAAATTCTACTGAATTCCTCAAATTTAAACATATAGTGAAAAAGTGGCTACAGACTTGATGAGATATACCTTAGGACATTGTGGGAAGCAATAGAGCATAGAGCAAAGGTTTTGCATTGAGGGAGAACTGGATCCAAATTCTGGTTCTGCCACTTAAGAGCTACATGCTGTTACTTCATTGTGTTAAGACAGTTTCCTCAACAGTAAAACAAGGACAAGAATATTACCTTTCAGGGGTTTTGTTGGTATTAAAGGAAATAATAAATGTGAAGTAATCAGAACAGTTAATGGTATGTGGTTTAGGTGTTTTTATAACTATATGAATTTAGTTATTTAGTGCTACCTGGCTATGGTTTGCTCTTCCTAATCTTAACCCTCTTGTATGTACTGTTACCCTCAGGTAGTGTCAACCCCTAATGCAAATTATAAGAATGTTATTATTTTTAAAGGTAATAAAAAGTGATAAAGCTGATCTAAAACCCATGATGACATAATAATATAAAAATAGTTTCCATTTATTGAGTATTTTGTTTACTTCTAAATGGTAAGTGTGTCAGTTGTAAGTCCAGTACCATGTTTCTCCCTTGGAGGAGGCCCTATTTCATGTTAACATCACAACTGTGAAATTGAAACCTCTGGTTTCCGTCCTATGAGTGAGACTCTCTAATGTGTTTGTAGTTTTAAAAATATAGGATATTTATGAATTATTGATGAAATTTTAAAATTTAATGACATAAGAAAGAAGCAAACTGTACACATCTCATGCAAACCTATTTTGTAGTGTTCTTAACACTATACAATTCAAATATCTAGGCTTCACAGAACCACCATTTTTAGTGATGTGTTGTTCATTTTGATTTTCCAAGCCATTGAAAACATTCTCCATTTGGTGCTGAGTGATTTCATGAACTGCATCTGTGAACACAATCCTAAATTTATTCAAAGTGTGTAGTTTTGATGAGGAGGCATGTTTATACAGGTCCTGGAGGAGGGGGAAGTCTAATAGGAGTGGGTATTATAGAAGGTAGCCAAGTAATTCATCCAGGTCTGCTCATACATTTTCTTAAAAAGACATCATGGATGAATAGTTAACCATTTGAAATAAAATCACCCAGGAAGAAAGTACGATGAAAAATAATGAAATTGTCATAATTTAGGGAAAAATTTCATAACATCTCAAAGTAACAACACATAAACCATGTTTATATTTTACAAAAAGGATCAATTACACTTTCCTGAGAGCAGATATTGAATAAAATGAACATTAATATTAAAAACTTTCCATTATTAAAATTTCAAATTGTATATTTAAAAAAATCACCTTATTTATGCATTTATATACCCTCGTCTCTCTGAGCATATACACATTTCACATAGCTATGTCGATCTACTAAATTTATTCTGTCTTCCAAGGCACATGCACTTTTTAAAATGAATAAATCATTTAAATAAGTCAAGTGATTGGTATGCTGACTGTATTTGTAAGGGGGAACTTCTATCACTTTTGGAAAATTATCTCACCTCTTTCATAGATTCTTCTTTTCCTGGAAATTCTCAGTTAAACTAAGAGAACAGAATCCAAAGTAAATAGATTAGTACTAGAAGAGTTCTAATTTTACTCTGATATCCAGTTGTAGTGGTAAGGGGGAGCAATTAGGAGAATACTTTGTTTTCCTTTCTATAGTTCTTTGAAGTTATTTGTTTTACTGACTTTGTTATTTTGCCAGGAATTTTAGCTCAGCTATAATACAATTTCATCACACCTTTTTTGTGGCTTTTAAAAATGAAGGTGTAAGCTATGTTGAGTGACTTGTATTGGGGTGGCCACTGTTGAGGAACACTTGGGAGGTATATGATTAAGAAAAAACATGTCAGCATCACAGTCAGAAAAATCTAGGTTTTGGGACTGCTAACATTCTTCAGCATCATGTGGCTCTGGAGAAAGTGTATAAAATTCTTTGTCTTAGTTTCATAACCTAAAAATATTGTTGTTAAGATTAGAAGTAATACACAAAGCACTCAGTATACTAGATAGAATGACTTAGTTGACAGTAGCCAACAATACTAATTACAGACAGGTGTTTGCCGAACCATCCAGACTTCCTATTCTGCACACAGTTTGCATAAAGCCAGAGTACCCAAAAGCTTACGAATTGTACTTTAACTCCTTTCTACAAAGTGGATTTTGAAATTCTACATAACATAAATCCATATCCCGCACAATAGAGTTGTGTTCAACAGTAGCCTTCTGATCTTTCTTTTGTTTTGCTTATAAAAGAAAATAATGGATATTTTAGGCTCTAGAATATAGCACGATGGTAAAATTAGTAGTTGTTTTTACCAATCATTTGTCTTTTGTTAGAAGAGTGTTTTCCACTTTGATTCCTCACATCATGTTTTAATGACTATATGTAAAATACAGTCATGTTTTATTGCTTGAAATCGAGACTTTGTTTAGCTTAAATAATTGAGCGTAATTTGCAACTTTGCTATTCTCAAATACTATGCTCTCTTTTTGGTAGAGAATTCAGTGAATTTCTCTGTACTTAAAAATTAGAACACAATGGGGCATTTTTCCCCTTAAAAGCAGTTCAGAGGTCTATTTTTATTTTAGATTATCCTAAACTTCCACTTAACTATGAATTTTAATAATCAGTGATCAGATCTTTGTAACATATGCATCAAGCTGTTTGCTATAATTAAACAAAATGCCTGGAGTTTTCCAGTTGAATGGATATGACAATGAATCAGTGATCAAAAATTGTTATCAAATGAAATAACACCAATATCTGCAATTGCTCAAAACCTCACATGATTCAGGCATAATTTACCTTTCTATAAATCTTGAGCTTCAAAGAAGCTGAAAATTCTTTCTGTGATGATTTTTCCTGGTTGATTCAGTTTAATAAAACTAACGTAGAGTTACTGAGAATGAATATAGAAAGGGGCAGGGGAAACATGTGGCGTTGTCTAATTTCCAAGGTAAGAGGTTAATACCTTTGAAAAAGAAAATTGATTCAGAAAATGATATGGAACGTGTACTAAGGTAATCTTGGAGTCTGCATTCATCTCGAGCGTGAAATCTTAGAACTTTTGAGAGCATTCACTAAAATTTCAGAAATGCTGTCTGGTTCTGACATATTTCTTTTTCTTTCAATAAAAACCAGATCTGGGCTCGTGGTAGCATTCAGCCCTGGGATAGCTGGAATGAAGCTGATACCAGGCGAAATTCCACTGTCATACCAGCTACATGGGGAACTAAAATACTCCACCCCCAACGTTTTGACACAATGCAATTATTTTGCTTTTGACAGACGGTATTTGTTTGTTTGAAAAGGTTACTGCTAAAAGTACCATCTTCAGATAAATGTACTCAGATTGTATTTTAGATGTATTTCACAGCTGCACTTTTATAAATAGGTTGGAAAATAGCTAGATACTGATTTATGTTTGACAGCTCGTTTTAGCGGTATTCAGAATTTCTGCAAGGATACTTGGGATTGTTCCCTTGAGTCTTCACAGCTCATGAAAACTCTGAACAGCATTAAAGACAAGAGGGAAAAAAAAATCTTTAATACAATACATTCAAACCTAAGTGGATTATCTCACTATAGATTTTCCAAACAAGTTTCACTTTGGAACAATTTTTTCAATTGTTTGCTTGAAAAATTGTTGCAGTTGTTTGAATAATGAAAGGCTTGCTCGGTGCTTAATTTAGATGTGAAAATGCCCATGTCCAAGTCCTGTATCTGTGAATAAATGTGCTTTGTATGTATTTGTTTTTCCTGTCTGTTAAGAACATGGATTCTGGAATCTGACTGCCTGTCTTCCAAATGGGCTGTGCAGGGAATGTTGCGCAAGTTTCTAAACTTTTGTTGTTTCAGTTTCCTCATCTGTACAATATGGATGCTAATAGTACCTACCTCATGGTGAGTTGTGAGTATTAAATAAGTTAATAGACACAAAGAACTTGGAAATGCTTGGCTCATGGGGGATCTGTGATCAATATTCACTGTTATGATGTATATGTGTATGTATATGTATATACATATATGTATGTACAAACAATATGTAGTACAAATATAATTGATAGACCTAAAATATATTTAATATTCTTTATTATATCTTATCCCTGTTCCCATCATTGGTTGTATGAAAGTTACTATACTACCAAATATAGGTGAATGTCCTATGAAATACTGAACTAGACTCTATCAAAGAGATAAAGAAAATATACGTACCTGTTTTGAAAGATTTGATCAACTTTTCTGTCATTTTCTCCTCAAATAGTTTCAAGATCTAGAGAGCATTTAACTTGTTGGAATGATCTACCCAGAGATTTCCAGATGTGATTACATAATTGATGGCATGTGGAAATCAGTAAGAGCAAAAGACACATAAATAGAGGACCTTAGGCAGTATCTTCATGGAGAATGTGTTTTTGCTCTACTTGACAACTTTTGCCTCTTCGGTGTTTCTTGGAGACTTCAATAAATGATTTTCTTTCCCCCTATTCCTTCATATGCAAGTGTTTTACCCCCAGTTCCCTGAGGTTCTTGTTTTTCTGATTGTCAGCACTTGTCTTGGAGCTTGGTGTACTGACACAGTGTGACTGAATTGCACAAAGACGACGGGTAAGGGAAGCCTGAAGCCCTGTCCTCACAGAGCTGAAAAATCTTCTGGACTTTTCCCCTCCAAATTTTAAGATTGACTGTTGCTTGAGAATGTGTGTTTTGCTTTACTTTCCACTGTGAGTGGTCAGCATGGAGAAGTATCTACTTTTTCTGTTTTACATTCTTCATTTTAAAGATCCAGTTACCTCAAGTCCTTTTCTTGAATATTGCATTGGGCCTGCTGACTTAATAATTCTCTTATCTCTAATTTCCATCATTAGCTCTACCTGAAGTTGTATTTCACATGCACACCTGAGCTAGAGAATGTGTTTAATGGATAGAGACTGTCCTTGTAGGAGGAAATGGCTCACATCACCTGGGAGCTGAGTCTCAAGTGCACCATCAATGTTACTTCCTCCTGTTTGGTGGCATTCTCAGGCATGTTTAGATTTAGCTGTGGTATCACCAACTACAGTAGCATAGCTATTGTGATCTTCAGAAATGCTGAGACAGGCACAGCCTGAAGGGGCTAGGAAAGTCCATTACTCAATGAGTCTACAGGTCCAATAGTCCTAAGTCTTTTCTCTCTAGGTCCATTCCTTTGTCACCCTCTGTGACTGCCAAAGCCAGTTTGCTATATGTTCTTTTTGATGTACTACTGTCAAATCTCTGGTAGATTTACAATTCCTTATTCTTAGGGATTCAGTAATAAGATGTTTCAGTTTTCTTGATGATGTTTGAAAGGATAACTCTTTGAACTCCATTCCTGCAAAGTATAATGCTGTTGAAATAAACATAATATTAAAATAGTAATAACAGCTACCATTGTTGAGGGTCAACTTTGTGCCAGACACCATTACAAGTGTTTTATGTAGCATACATCTTTGGAGCTACACCATAGCATAATAGTCCTGCAAGGTAGGTGTTATTACTCCCACCTTACTGTGGGTAAGCCGAAGCTCAGAGAGTGGCAGGTTCTTGCTTAAGATGGCATACTGCTAAAGAGAGAGTAAAGCTTCCTTGTGACTAATCCTCTCTTCGCCCTGCAGAGAAGCCTAGCTGCAGAGATGCTCCAGGGCATTTTGAGGGTCTGGTACATTTTGTTTTCTGGAGGAATTGCCTGCTGATGGAGGTGCCAAACGAAGTGTCGACACACCGAGAGATAGTGTGAGACCTTCTGCTTCTCAGTCATCTGTGAGTGTGCAGTGCTTAGGGGAGGATGTGAGTGGGTTGCCAGGCAAACAGGGCTTCTTGCCTTCTCCACAGTCTGTTCATCAGAGGGCCTGGCTGACGTTCATTCATTCATTTATTTTTACCTGTGGTGAAATATACATAACATCTATCACTTAGCCATTCATGGGTATCCATTTCAGTGGCATTAAATGCATTCACAGTGTTGTATAACCATAACCACTGTCTATACCCCCGAACATTTTCATCATGCCCCCAAAAGCCTCCATACCCATTAAACAATAAGTCCCCCTTACCTCCTCCCTTCATCTCCTGGTAACATCGATTCTACTTTCTGTCTCTATGAACTTGCCTATTCTAGGTAGTTCATATAAATAGAATAACACAATGTCCTTTCGTGTCTGGCTTATCTCACTAAGCACAATGTTTTCAAGGTTCATTTATATTGTAGAATATATCAAAATTTCATTTCTTTTTATGAATGAAAAAATATTTCATTCCTTGTATAAACACCATTTTTAAAATCCATTCATTTGTTGATGGGTTAGTTTTTGACAGGAGGTCATTGGACGATTTTCTTTCCCAATTCCTCAGGGAACCTCATGCCACACACGGCACACTCAAAGGTTTGTTTGGGAGCATATGCAGTGACTTGTGGGAGTTCTAATAGCTTTAGGATGAAGTACATAGAGTAAAGATTGGCAGTTTAAAGTCATTTTCTACCAAATATTTATTGATCTCCAAGTAGAAATCTGTATTTGACAATAGGAGATGTCCATAAGCAGTCAAAAAGTTCACTCTCTGTCCTTAGAGAAACTCGACACTCCCATGCATGCACACACTTACGCTCCTTCATATCCCCAAACGCCAGCCTTCCAGATCCTTCCCCAAACAGGCAAGTTACCAGAGAAGTATGCATCCAAATGAGTTATAGGAAGTAGGGAACATCTAAGGAAGGCAAAATGGCTGTTATTTTGAGTGGCCAGGCATACCTTTGAACAGAGATAGAATTTGAACCAGATCATAGAGGATGGGTAGGATTAGTGTGGGCAATGAAGGTGGGGTATGGGGTTAAGAGTATATCAGGAAGAAGAAACTACTTGAGCAAAGTCCCAGAATCCAGAATTGGGACAGTGGGGCATGTGGTGTGGGGTTCATGGGGAAGATTTGTGTTGGAGAAGAGACATGGGGGGGGTATGACAGGAAGGGAGGAATGGGTGGCAGAAGGCTTTTCATTCTAGGTGGAGGAGGTTGACCTTTATTCTGTAAGCAGTGGGGATGACCTGCATTTATTGAGGGCCTCCTATGTGCAAGGGACAGTATTGGGTTGTGCACTGGGAAAGACAAAAGTAAGAGCCAAGGTGGGACCTGGTGAACATTAAAGTTTGAGAGGTAGGAGGAGAGAAGCCGTAAAGAAGGCAGAAAATAAAGATTTAAGGAGAGAAGGAGTCAAGAGTGTAATCTCAAAAGCCAGCAGGAGGGAGTTTACAGGAGAGCTTGATTTTCTGTATTAAAAGCTGCACTAAGATCCCAAAAAGGGAAGATAGAATCTCTGCTGTCGGTTTTGACAAGTAGAAGGATGCAGAAGGTCTTGGTGGGCAGAGCCTCTGAAGAGCTGTGTAGTAGGGGTAGAAGACAATATGAAACAGGCTGAAGAGTGGGAGGGAGCTGTGATGCTGAGTTGGGACTGTGCTCTCCAAATCCGTGAGGGTGAAAGAGAGTGAGTACAGTGGTAGCTGGAGGGGACAATATGCCTAAGAGAATGACTGTTACTGTTGCTATTATGACTACATTAGAAAAAAGAGAAACCAAAGCATGTTTTTTTATCAGTGGGAAAGAACTAATGGAGAGGGACAGTTTGATTAAACAGCCAGAAGAATAATCAGTGGAACAAGTTGTTTTGTAAATAGTGGTTTAGAAAAATGAACCTGGCCATTGCGTGCAGACTGGACTGAAGTTTGGAAGTTACTAGAGGCTTGGAGTCTATTTGGGGAGGTCTTGAAGACAGCAGTGGAGATGTCAGGGAACTGCAGTCTAGACGGAAATGGAGTAAAGGGGTAGAGGTAGTTATCAATGAAGCTTCAGGAAGAGAAAGAACAGGGCTTGGTATTGGAATAAAGACCGAGAAGTAAATACATCAAAGAAGCCCTCAAATTTGGCTTGGGCGTCTGGTACATTTAATGTACTGGGGCCATTTCTGCTGCATCTCTAAAACACTCCAGGCTCACTATGACATTGCTTGTCCAGGGCCTCTGACAGTGACCCTGAAGAAACACCAGACTCTCAGTTTTCCTTTGAACTGTGTCCTTTTGTATTAGGAAGAGTGTTATGTGATCTTCCAAAACTAATTTCTCTGATTACTGTGCATGTCCTCTGTAATCTTTCTTCCCATGAGTGAGCAGCTGTTGAAAATAGGCTGAGTCATTAGGAGAAGAAAGAGACTCAAAAGGCCACGTCTGCAGGGGCTAAATGGACCGACCTGTCGGGATAAGAGCCTTGAGCCACTGCACAATGTACCTGTTCACATAATCATTTTGTTGTCAAAGCCGCTTTTTGCTTCTTTCTCTTTGTTCCTGTTTCAAACTTATTTTTGGAGCATTTTTGTGACCTTGAACATGAAATGAAATGGTGATGCCGCTTCTCAAGGGAAATGTGTTTAAGATGTACTGGTTCATGAAAGAGAATCATCACTCAGAGTTCCCAAAGGGCTTAACCTTCATCTGCTTTTCAAAGAGAAAAGCTGCTTCCTTCCACTCACACGGAAAGCTCTCCCTAGGTTCCTTTCCCTCTCCTCTTCCCACTGCTTTCCTGCACAACAGTCGATTTTTTAATCTTTTGAGTCTTGTGGTGTGGATGCACCATCTGTAGTTCAATAGTGTGATAACTTTTTCTTTTTTTTCCACTTTTTCTCTATATTTCTCTGCCACCTTACCAATTTCCATCATTATTTTGCTGTAATGAAGGGCAAAATGTTGGACTTGTGTACACAAAATGCTAATTCAACTGTTGCTCACAAGTTGGGTGCATGTTTGGGACATCTTAGTTTCTATAACAGTGTGAATGTTGGATGGAGTTTGGCAATAGAAATTTTTTTCTTTCTGTAGGACTCTTTCTTTAAGGAAGAGTCAGAGGGGGTTTATCCCATAAATATATAAAATTATGATTTATCAATTAAAATCATTAATTTTAAAAAGACAAAAAAAAAAAAAAACCAAAGAGGGTTTAGGGGAGAAGAATCATAAGGTTGTGTTTTCTTAAGACAGAGCCATGTAAATCCCCCCTACCCATGCAGTTCCCAACCATCCATAGATAGGGAACCACTTTTTTGTTGCTTGTGATTTGAATATTATTTTATGAATATTTGAAACTTTTCCTGAACAGCCATTTAGGCTATCACAAAAGGAAATAAGAGAATAAGACTTTTGGTGGGACTGGATAAAGAGAGCGCAGATGGGAGACTGGTGATGTTGCAGAAGAAGGGAGGAGGCGGCTGAGTGCCTGGGGCCCGGAGCTGCAATTAGCAAAATGGTACTGGGAAAGTTGAGGCAGAGACCACAGTGAGGGATGGCCTTGGTTCCAGTGCTCAGAAGCTAACCAGAGTCTAAGAAGACCACTCTTGGATTGCAGTATTTATGTGAGTCAGAACTTTGTTTTTCTTGCTCTAGGTACTCTCATTTATAGAGTGCCTAGAAGTAATTTAGGGGCCTGAGTTGAGGATCTAAATTTAGGTCACCCATTCTTTGGATACCCAGTGAAGATGCTTCACAGAATAACTGCTGAACTCCAGGTAAGCCCTGCGTCCTTAACATTATGGTGGAAAGCGGCTTCAGTGCCTGTACTTAGAGGGTTGACTATCTCAATGTGTGTCTGTGGGGAGTGGCTACCACTGTTACATTCTGGAAATATACAAAGTGTGGGTCTTTACCACTCTGGACCTACTCCTATAATGTTTTTTTTTTTCCTTTTGTTCTGGGTGAAAACTTACTCAGTACAAGTGGGTCATCCTTTCTGGCAAAATGACTGTTCCTTCTCTGTTTCTACCTTTTGCTTATCCTTCATTTGTGATAAATTTTAAAGAAAAGAGTAGTCCACACTTGAAGAACCCAAACTACTCTTCTAATTTAGAAAACACATTTGTGATGAATTGTCAGACATAAATCTTTCTCTTTGAAATGTATATTTTATTCAATTCAATATTTTCTCACTGTGAAAGCAACCACATAGGAAAAACTGGGCCACACCAGAAGAGGGCCCCTGATTTGTGTTTGTAGTTCAGATAAGCTAATGTGTAAATGTAACAACTTGGAAAAAAATTTGATTTCATGAAATAAATTATTCTTCCACATATTAAGACACCAAAAGATGCTTCACCTTAAAACTAATGTAAAATTGCTCTCTATTAATATGTCTAATATAGGTCTGCAATCTATGAGACTTTGTTTGCAAGCCTGTGGGAAGACAATAAAAGCAGCCCTATAGTGGATGGAGTTCAATAGTTTTGAAGATTTAAAGGAAGTTTGAAAAAATATGTAGTTAGTTTTTCATGCTGATTCTGAGTGAAACTTGAACTTTTCTATTATAATTTTTGGAGCAGAAGAAATTAGAAAAGAATAGAAGCATCTTTTTTTTTTTTTTTAAACAGGGTTTGTTTGCCAGAAAATGCCTTTTCTTGGAAATTCTAAGACCATTACTTTTGAAAGCATTAAGTATGAGCTTCTTTTAGAATAGATTCTTTTCCAAAAGCTAGCTCCAAATAATCTAGCAAAAATTGTTTTTTCCAAGAAAATAGGTAGATCTCTTCATGAAAGAAGTTGAGAAACTGCTCGCACACACTGTCTCCATATATATCCAAAGAATAACCATAATTAAAATAAAAACTATCTAAAGAACACAAACTATAAGAACACTAGCAAATGTCTTAATTTATTTTATGTAGCCAGCATAAGGATAATAGAGCAGCTATGATTGACAGTTATTGCATGATATCAGTAAAATTCATTATCTGTGGGATGTTTCCTATATTGCAAATAGATTTACTATGAGCTGATCCTATGTAGACAGGCAATGTCGAAGAAGATGTAGCAGCAATTCAGAAAGGGAAATGGCCTGGGATGATATCCCAGCTGGAGTAAGGATGCTCCTGTGTTGAAGATCAGTGTAGTTAAAAGGATTTAGCAGACAGATTATCAAGTTAATAGCTGGAGGGCCTAATCATTGACCTCAACATTTTTTTCTGCTGCAGTGATTTAAATGGAGGGATGATGTAACAATCATAGTCTCTAGAGCTAGGTGGGTTTGAATTCCATAACTCCACATTAACAGGCAATTCAAGACCCAGTGTTCAGTATTTAGAAGTGCTGTGAGGTGGTAAGAAGTTTGAGGAGTCAGAAACCACATGTACAGGGCAGATTGTGATTATAAGGACATTTGCTTCTGTCAGGTGCAGGTCTTAAGGTTCTAGTCTTTCTCTGGAGAGCTGAAGTTTTATTGCAAATTTCTAATCAACCTGAAATCTAGGGTCTTAGTGTTAAAGGTATTATATTTGCTGAGGCAGAGAATAAAGACTCATCTGGAAGTTCTAGGGTCCCACCCACCAGCTGGGACATTCGAGTGCTCCTCCTGAGGGACTAGAGTTAGGCACAAAAACCACAAGGAAGCCTGTTCCTTCTGGCAAATGCCACCTACTGACAGGAAGGTCAACTTGCACAGCTCTTTTCAACATTTACTGACTCAGTCATACAGGGTGAGGTCGTTTCTCACCCACAAGCGCCACCTACTGTCTCAGCGATTAAAATGGGCATGCCATTACAACTCACACTGCTAAGATGACCACAAGGCTAGGGACAGAGAAAGGATTTCAAAGGCCTCCATCCTCTCTCATCAAAGAGAGACAGGGAATCTGCCCACACACATAGCTCACCACTATTGCAGCATACAAACAACTAGCAACTGAGAAAAGCATCACACTAAAGATATCCATCACTAAGGCATCTACCCAGACCCAGATCACCATCAAAGCACCCGCAAACCAAGGCAAAAGTTCTTACCCAACATATGCTACAATACCCCTGTATTAGTGAGTGTCGGGGGGGCCCATCTAAACAAAAGAAAATCCAAAAATAAGAAGCAACAGCTGCTCCAGATGAGAAGGAATCAGCAAAAGAACTCCGGAAGTATGAAGAAGCAGAGTGAAAGGACACCCCCAAATGGGAACACCAGCCCTCTAGCAATAGACAACCAAAATGAAAATGTTGAAATGACAGATAAAGAAGTCTAAACATGGATTACAAGGAAGCTCAATGAAATACATGAGAAAATGGAAACCTAATACAAAGAAACTACAAAAACAATGCAGGAAATGAATGAAAAATTCACTAAAGAAATTGAATTATTAAAGAAAAGTTAAATAGAACTTCTGGAAATGACAAATTCCTTCAAGGAAATACAAAACACAGTGGAAATCCTTAAGAATAGGTTAGATCAGGCAGGAAAGAATATCAGAGCTTAAAGACAACACCTTTGAATTAAACAAGTCAGTCAAAGAGATAGAGCAGAGAAATAAGAGGAACGAACAAAGCCTACAGGAGATGTGGATTATGTAAAGAGGCCTAACATAAGAATCATAGGCATCCCTGAGGGCAAAGAAGAAAATACATAAGGGTTGGAAAACCTATTTGAGGGAATAATTGAGGAAAATTTCCCTGGCCTTGATAGAAATCTTAGATATTCAGGTACAAGAATCCCATAATACATTTAAAAATGATCTACTACTATTATCTACCTCTTAGAAGTTCTAAAGTGTTATTTTAGCTCCTAGAAATATTCAGAAGAAAATGTTTTTCTAATTGGTGATTTAATAACATTGTTAAATTAGGTCTATGTTAATATATTATATTTAGCCTCTAAACTATAAAAGTGTTTAGAGTCTAATTGATGTGTACTATATATGTTAATATGGGAGAAGGAAAAAATAAAACTGGTTTGGTCAGGAATAGGGAGAAAATATACATTTTATTGTTTCCCTTCTTTCCTTTCCTTTTGTGGTGGATGGAGTACTAAGAATTTTATTGGGGTATGCTAGGAAAATTATCATTTGAAATTAAAGATGGAAATTTAAGTGAGATGGCTGAGTTATTTAGAAAAACATTAATGCTACTTCAGGCTATGAAAGTCAACTCCCTTGACCACCACCACCTTGGTTCTAGCTGGAAGAGGCTTGATAGAACAGGGCTAACGTGCTCTGTCAAATTGTAGTGTTCTCCAGTCAGGGTAGGATAAAGGTGTTTGGGGTCCCTGGAAGTAAGAGGTCATCAATGAAGGAAGAGTGGTGGGGCCGGTAACATGACAACTGTGTGTGAGCTACAAAGAAAAACAGCCAGGGAGAGATTCTCATGGGTGGAGATAGCCAAATAACCTTTACGATTGTTAAGAAGTTGTTTTATGCTGTGTTGCAATTTCCTCTCTGTTAATCCCAAACCCTTGGGAAGAGTCTGTTAAATCCAACAGCATTCTTTTAGTAGTGCTTAAAGGAGTGAGGAAAGGGGGAATTGCTAATTACATCTTATTATTACTGATTCAATCTCATTACTCAGTTATATCTGGATGGGTGCAGGATTTCCTAAGGTTTAAGGGCTAGGGCTTGGATATTAAATCCAATATTAGAGAAAAGTGTTAACCCAGAAGAGTGGACTGGGGACATATGGGTTATACTGATGTTAAGAAAAATAGTGAAATATTTAGGAATGGGCACAAAGATTACTGGTTTATATAGAAGTTTTATGTTCACATTAAAGCAAATGGTTCTTGTTCAGTGAAATGCAAATAAGTTTTGTCAGATGGATGGTAATGCAATTGATGCCCCCCTTTGTCCCCAAGATGACTTCAAATATTACATTTTTATATGAAAAATCTACTTTAAAGATTTCTTTTATTTAATGCAAACATATAAAACTCACTAAATCAGGGGTCAGCAAATTTTTCCAGTAAAGGGCCAGATGGTTAATATTTTAGGCTTTTCAGGCCCCCATACATCTTCAAAATTTTTTTAAATTGATGCATAATAATTGTACATATTTATGGAGTACATGCACATAACAGGTAATAATCAAACCAGGGTATTTGGAGTATCCATCACCTCACATATTTATCATTTCTTTTTGTTGGAAACATTTCAAATCTTTTCTTCTAGCTCTTTTGAAATATCCAATAAATTATTAACTATACTTGCCTTACTGTGCTCTTGAATACTAGAAGTTATTCCTTCTGTCTAACTGTATATTTGTATCTTTTTAATCAACCTCTCTTCATCCCCCCCTTCCCTGCCTCTGATAACTATCATTCTATTCTCTACGTCTATGAGATCCACTTTTTTAGCTCACACATATGAGTGAGAACATGGGATATTTGTGTTGTTGTACCTGGCTTATTTCACTTAAAATAATGACCTGCAGTTTCATCCATGTTGCTGCAAATGAAAAGATTTCGTTATTTTTTATGGCCAACTAGTATTCCATTGTGCGTATATACCAAATTTTCCTTATCTATTCATCCATTGATGGACACTTATAGTGATTTCATATTTTGACAATTGTGAATTGTGAAACATTCATGGGGTGCAGGTATCCCTTTGATATACTGATTTCCTTTCCTTTGGATAAATACTCAGTAGTGGGAATTGCTGGATCGTATGGTAGTTCTATTTTCAGTTTTTTGAGAAACCTCCATACAGTTTTTTATAACGGCTGTAATAATTTACATTCACACGAACAGCATATAAGAGTTCCCTTTTCTCCACATCCTCACCAGCACTTGTTATTTTTTTTCTTTTTGATAATAGTCATTTTATCGGATGAGATGATATTTCATTATGGTTTTGATTTGCATTTCCCTGATTAGTGATAGTGAACACTTTTTCATATACCTCTTGGCCATTTGTATATCTTCTCTTGAGAAATATGTATTCAGGCTCATTGCCCACTTTTTAATGGGATCATTTATTTTATTGCTGTTGTTGGAGTTCCTTGTATGTTCTGGATATTAGTCCCTTGATGGATGAATAGTTTGCAAATTTTACAGGTTGAATTTTTACTGTGGTGATTGTTTCCTTTTTTGTGTGGAAACTTTTTAGTTTGATATAGTCCCATTTTTGTATTTGCTTTTGTTGCCTATGCTTATGAAGTCTTAGCCATAAAATCTTTTCCCAGACCAATGTCCTGAAGCATTTCCCCTATGTTTTCTTCCGGTAGTTTCATAGGTTCTGGTCCTACCTTAAATTTTTAAATGTATTTTGAGTTGATATTTGTATAAGTTGAGAGTGAGGAAACTAGTTTCATTTTCCTGCATATGGATATCCAGTTTTCCCAGCACAATTTATCAAAGAGACTGTCCTTTCCCCAATGAATGTTCTTGGCATCATTGTCAAAAATCAGTTGGCTATAAATAAGTGGATTTAATTTTGCATTTTCTATTCTGTTCCATTTTTTTGTCTGTTTTTATACCAATACCATGCTGGTTAGATTACTATATTCTTATAATATATTTTGAAGTCAGGTAGTGTGATGCCTCCAGTTTTGTTCTTTTTGCTCAGGATGGCTTTAGCTGTTCTGGGTCTTTTAAGGTTCCATGCAAATTTTAGGATTGTTTATTCTATTTCTGTGAAGAATATCATTGGTATTTTGATAGGGATTGCATTGAATCTGTAGATTGCTTTGGGCAGTATGGTCATTTTACCAATACTAATTCTTATTCACGAGCATGTGTTGTCTCTCCATTTGTTTGAGTCCTCTTCAATTTATTTCATCAGTGTTTTATAGTTTTCCTTGTAGAAATCTTTCACCTCCTAGGTTAAATTTACTCCTAGGGGTGTGTGTGTATACACACACACACACACATATATTTTGGTAGCCATTGTAAATAGATTGTTATCTTCATTTCTTTTTCAGCTAATTCCTTATTAATGTGTAGAAATGCTGTTGATTTTTGTATGTTAATTTTGTATCTTGCAACTTTACTGAATTCGTTTATCAGTTATAAGACATTTTTGGCAGAGTCTTTAGGTTTTTGTATATATAAGATAATATGTCATCTGCAGAGAGGGACATTTTAACTTCCTCTTTTCCAATTTGATGCTTTTATTTATTTCTCTTACCTGGTTGCTCTGGCTTGGACTTCCACTACTATGTTGAATAAGAGTGGTGATAATGGGCATCCTTGTTCCAGTTCTTAGAGGAAAGGTTTTCAGCTTTTCCCCATTGAGTATGATGTTAGCTGTGAGTTTGTCACATATGGTTTTTATTTGTTGAGGTACATTCCTTCTATGCTAGTTTGTTGAGATTTTTTTTATCATGAAGGGATATTGAATTTTATCAAATGTTTTTTCTGCATCTATTGAGAGTATCATATGGTTTTTGTCCTTCATTCTGTTGATAGAATGAAACACATTTATTGATTTGCATATGTTGAACCATCCTTGCATCCCAGGGATAAATCCCACTTGACCATTGTGTATTTTTTTTTTTTGATGAGTTGTTGGATTCAATTTGCTAGTATTTTGTTAGAATTTTTGCATCTATGTTCATTAGGGATATTGGCCTATAGTTTTCAGATCTGTTGTGTACTTGTCAGGTTTTGGTGTCAGAGTAATGCTGGTCTTATAGAATGAGTTAGAAAAAAATCACTTATCTTCAATTTTTTTGGAGTTTTGAGAAGTATTGATGTTAGTTCTTTATAAGTTTGGTAGAATTCGGCAGTAAAGCCATTCATTCCTGAGCTTTTCTTTGTTGGGAGAATTTTTTATTACTGATTCAATCTCATTACTCAATATTAGTCTGTTCAGGGTTCCATTTCTTACTGGTTCAATCTAGGTAGGTTTTATGTGTCCAGGAATTTATCCATTTCCTCTGTGTTTTCCAGTTTGTTAGCATATAGTTGTTCATAATAGTTTCTAATGACTTTTTGTGTTTCTGTGTTATCAGTTGTAATGTCTCCTTTTTTATTTCTGACTATTAAAATTTAGGTCTTCTCAGTTTTAGTCTAGCCACCAGTTTATTTTGCTTATATTTTCAAAATAAATTTTTTATTTTTGTTGATCCTTTGTATTTTTTGTAGTCTCTGTTTTGTATCTTTCTGTCCAATCTTTATTATTTCTTTCCTTCCACTAATTTTGGGTTTGGTTTGTTCTTTTCTAGGTCCTTGAAGTCTATCATTAGGATGTTTATTCAAAATCTTTTTACTTTTTTGATGTAGGCATTTATTTCTATACACTTCCCTCTTAGCATGACTTTTACTGTACCCCTTTGGTTTTTTAAAATTAAAAAATTAAAAAAATTGTATATATTCATGGGGTACAAGTACAATTTTGTAAAATTGATATATTACATTGTGGTGAAGTAAGGGCCTTCAGTGCATCCACAACTGCAGCAACACACATTGTACCCACCAAGCAACCTCCCATGATCCATTCCCCTCTCACTTCCCCACCCCCCTGAGTCTCCATTGTCCATCATTCTACGCTCTGCTTCATATATGTACATTATTTAGCTCACACTTTTAAGTGAGAACATACAGTGTTTGTCTTTCTATGTCTGAATTGCTTCACTTGAGATAATGGCCTTCAATTCCATCCACATTGCTACAAAAGACATGATTTCATTTTTTTGATGGTTAATAGCATCACATTGTGTGCATATATAACACATTTTTTAATCCAATCCTCTGTTGATGAACAATTAGATCGACTCCATATCTTTGCTATTGTGAATAGTGCTGTGATAAACATATGAATACAAGTATCTTTTTACTATATTAATTTCTTTTCCTTTGGGTACATACCCAGTAGTGGCATTGCTGGATCATATATGGTAGTTCTATTTTTAGTTTTTGAGAAATCTCCATTCTGTTTTCCATAGAGGTTGTACTAATTTACATTCCCACCAACACCATATAAGCATTCCCTTTTCTCATCCTCACCATCTGTTTTTTTAAAAATTTATTTTTCAATAATAGCCATTCTGAATGGTGTAAGATCTCATTGTGGTTTTGATTTGTATTTCTCTGATTAGTGATGTTGAGAATTTTTTCATATGCTTTTTGGCCATCTGTTTGTCTTCCTTTGAAAAATATCTATCCACAGTCTTATTCTACTTTTAAGTGGAGTTTTTTTTTCTTGCTAAGTTGTCTGCATTCCTTTTAAATTCTGAATATTAGTCCCCTATCAGATATATAGTTTGCAAATATTTTCTCCCCTTCCTCAAGTTATCTGTTCACCCTGTAGATTATTTCTTTTGCTGTGCAGAAAATTTTTAGTTTAATTACACCATTTGTCTATTTTTGGTTTTACTGCCTGTGCTTTTGAGGTCTTAATCACGGATTCTTTGTCTAGACCTATGTCTAGTAGAGTTTTCCCTAGATTTTCTTCCAATATTTTTACAGTTTCAGGACTTAAATTTCAAGTCTTTCATCCATCCCTGAGTTGATTTTTGTATTTGGTGTGGGTAGGGGTCCAGTTTCATTCTTCTACATATGGCAATCCAATTTTCCCAGGACCATTTATTGAAATGAAAGTCCTTTCCCCAGAGTATGTTCTTGTTGACTGTCATGGATCAGTTGGCTGTATGTGGGTTTATTTCTGGGTTCTCTACTCTGTTTCATTGACCTGTGTCTATTTTTATTCCAGTACTATGTTGTTTTGGTGACTATAGCCTTGTAGTATAATTTGAAGTCAGATAATGTGATCCATCTAGTTTTGTTCTTTTTGCTCAATATTGGCTATTCCAACTCTTCTGTGGTTTCACGTGAAGTTTAGAATTATTTTTTCTAATTCTGTAAAAAATGATACTGGTATTTTGATAGGGATTGCATTGAACCTGTAGATTGCTTTGGGCAGTATGGCCATTTTAACATTAATTCTTCCAATCCATGAGCATGAGATATTTTTCCATTTGTGTTATCTACAATTTATTTCATCAGTGTTTTCTAGTGTCCCTTGCAGAGATCTTTCACTTCCTTTGTTAAATATATTCCTAGGTGTTTTATTTCACTTCTTTCTAGCTATTGTAAATGGGATTGCTTTCTTGATTCTTGTCTAGATGATTATTAATGTATAGAATGCTACTGATTTCTATACATTGATTTTGCATCCTGAAACTTTACCACATCCATTTATGAGATCTAAGAATTTTTTGGTGGAGTCCTTAGGGTTTTCTAGACCTAAGATCATATCATCAGGAAACAGGGATAATTGATTTCCTCTTTCCAATTTGGATGCCTTTTATTTTTTTCTCTTGCCTGATTATTCTGGTAAGGACTTCCAGTACTATGATGAATAAGCATGGTGAAAGTGGGCATCCTTGTCTTGTTCCAGTTCTTAGAGGAAATGTTTTCAAATTTTCCCATTAAGTATGTCATTGGTTATGGGTTTGTCATATATGGCCCTTACTATTTTGAGATGGGTTCATCTCTTCCTAACCTGTTAAGGAGTTTTTATCATGAAGCTATGCTGAATTTTATCAAAAGATTTTTCTGCATCTATTGAGATGATGGTATGGATTTTATCCTTAATCCTGTTTATGTTATGTATTGCATTTATTCATATGTGTATGTTAAACCATCTTTGCATTCCTGGCATAAAATCTACTTGATCATGTTATATTATCTTCTTGATTTGCTAGTATTTTGGTGCAGATTTTTGCATCTATGTTCATCAGGAATATTGATCTATAGTTTTCTTTTTTGTTGTGTCCTTGTCTGGTTATGGTATTAGGGTGATTCTGGCCTTATAGAATGAATTAGGAAGAATTCACTCTTTGATTTTTTTTTTTGGAAGAAGTTCAGGAGGATTGGTATTATTTCTTTGTATGTTTGGTGGAATTTGACTATAACTCCATCTGGTCCTAGGTTTTTTTGTGGGGGAAGGGGAGAGATTTTTAATTACTGATTCAATCTCATTACTCATTAATGGTCTGTTCAGGAATTCTGTTTCTTCCAGGTTCAATCTGGGGAGGTTGCACATTTCCAGGAATTTATCTATCTCCTCTAGGTTTTCTAGTTTGTGAGCATATAGTTGTTCATAATCATCTCTGATCTTTTGTATTTCTGTGGTATCTGTTGTAATTTCTCTTTTTTCATTTCTGATTTTGTTTATTCGGATCTTCTCTTTCCTTGGTTTATCAATTTTGTTTCTTTCTGAAGAACCAACTTTTTGTTTCATTTAACCTTCATTTTGTTTTTTGGTCCCTATTTCACTTAGTTCTGCTGTGATCTTTGTAATTTCTTCTGCTAACTTTGGGTTTGGTTTGTTCTTGTTTTTCTAGTTCCTTGAGGCGTAGCACTAGGTTGTTAATTTGTGATCTTTTTACTATTTTGATGTCTGTATTTAATACTATAAAATTTCCTTTTAGCACTGCTTCTTGTTTATCCCCCAGGTTTTGGTAGCTTGTGTTTTCATTTTCATTCATTTTAAACATTTAAAAATTTTTTCTTAATTTCTTCATTGACCCAGTGATCATACAGGAGGTTGTCATTTAATTTCCTTGTATTTTTATAGTTTCAGAAGTTCCTCTTTGTATTGATTTCTAGCTTTTTTTATACTGTAGTCTGAGATGATACTTGGTATAATTTCAATTTTTAAAAATTTGTTCAGACTTGTTTTGTAGCCTAACATGTGGTCCAAAGTGTCTATGATTTTCTGCCTCAATCTGTTTAGTGCTGTGAGTGGGGTGTTGAAGTCTTCTGCTGTTACTGTATTGAGGTCACTTTCTTAAGTCTTGTGATAGTTTTGTGAATCTGGGTGCATATATATTTAGGATTGTTATATTCTCTTGCTGAATTTATCCCTTTATCATTACATAATGACTTTCTTTGTCTTTATTTTTTACTGTTTTAATTTAAAGTCTGTTATTCTTGCTTGCTTTTGGTTTTGGTTTGTGTGAAATATCTTTTTCCACCCCTTTACTTTCATTCTATATGTGGCTTTATGGGTACAGTGAGTTTCTTGTAAACAGCATAGAGTTAGATCATAGGGTCTCCTCCCACCCCATTCTGCCAATCTATGTCTTTTAAGTGGAGCATTTAACTCTTTTACATTTAAGGTTAATATTGATATGTGAGGCTTTATTGCTGTCATATTGTTAATTGTTTTCTAAATTCTTTGTTTCTTTTTGTCTTTGTGGCTTGAAAGTCTGCCATGTTGCCATTTGATCCCTTTCTCTTCCTCCTTTTTGTGATTGTTCTGTAAGACCTGTGAGTTTTATATTTTTGTGTTTTTGTGATGGTAAATATCAACTTTTCATTTCAATTTTTAAGACCTCTTTGAGCATTTCCTATAAGTCCAGTCTAGTGGTGATAAATTCTCAGTGTTTTCTTGTCTGGGAAAGACTGTATTTCTCCTTCATTAGTAAAGCTTATTCTGGCAGGGTATAAGAATATTGGCTGACAGTTTTTTCTTTCAGCACTTTGAAAATGCCATCCCATTCTCTTCTTGCCTGTAAGGTTTCTATTCAAGTCTGCTGTTAGCATGATGGGGTTTCCTTTATAGATTGACTAGATGCTTTTCTTTTACTAATTTTAAAAGTCTTCTTTCACTTTGTAGACATTCTGATTTATAATATGCCATGGTGAAGTTCTTTTTGCAATGTATTTGCCTGGGGTGGCTGAGCCTCTTGTATCTGGATGTCTAACCCTCTTGGTAGACCTAGGAAGTTTTCATTGATTATTTCCTTAAATAGATTTTTAAAACTTTTTGATCTCTTTTCCTCCTTGGGAATAGTGATAATTTGTAAGTTTCATGACTCTTTGTAGTCCCAGGCATCTCAAAGGCTTTGTTCCTTCTTTTTTATTCCTTTTCCCTTATTTTTATAAGAATTTTCCAAAGACTAGTCTTCAAGTTCTAAGATTCTTTCATCTTCTTGACCTAGTCTGTCACTGAAGCTATTAAATTTATTTTGTATTTCCTTCAATGAATTGGTCATTTCCAGAATTTCTGTTTTTTTTTTTTAAAGATATCTATCTACTTGATGAATTTCTCATTCATATCCTGATTGATTTTCTGATTTTTTTTTGTATTGGTTTTCAGATTTCTCTTAGATATCATTGAGTTTCTTTAAAATCAATATTTTGAATTCTTTATTTGGCATTTAAAAAAAATTTTTGGTTGGGATCTGTTGCTGGACAGTTGGCTGTGGTCCTTTGGTGTCATATTTCCTTTTTCATGTTTCCTTTGTCCTTCTGTTGACATCTGTGCATCTGCATAGCGGATACTTACAATTTTTTGAAATTGCTTTAATAGGGGAGAATTTTTTTTAGACATGCATATATGTTAGTAGAGTATGACATTTTGGCTTTGATTTTGGGCACCTGCAGTAGTGTAATCTTTCATTTCTTTGGAAGTAGACAGGATTAGTAGTATCTGATTTCCTTGGTGGCTTAAGCTATGGTTATTAGTTGAGGCTGTAGTGATGTTTTGCTCAGGACTTGGATGCCACCTGAGCCAGTCTTCAGGGCCTGGTGGTGGCAGCAGTGGGCTGAGTGTGTCTGTTTTTAGGCTCCACAGAAGTTTACACTGACATCAGTGTTAGTGGGCCCTGGAGGGCCAATTCTTGGGTCTCTAGATGGCTTTCTCAGAAGACAGTAGTGAGAGCAGTGGGCCAGGGGTATGGGCAGGTTCCTCAGCCCCCTGAGTAGCTGGTGTGATGTGGGTGATGGCAGTAGTGGTGGTGGAGCAACCCACTGGGAATCAAGTGGTCAATGTTTGTGTTGCCAGTAGCTGTGATGTGTTGGGCAGGCTAGTCACCAGTCCCACAGCTGCCCTTAGCAGGGGAGTTGGTATTGTCCCCAGTTGTGCTTAGGAGAACTTGGTCTCCCCTGTCCCTCCCCAGCCAGGTGATAGTTACAGCCACATCACCTTGCATTTGCCCCAAAGGTGGACTGCAGCCCAGTGTTAAACTTTCAAAATGGCACTGGCTGTATGTCTGTGACCAGAGAGGATGGGGCCACTCTCAGACAAGCAGTATGGGCAAAAAGCCCATGGGGATTGTGGTCTGCTTGATCTCAGTCTCATAGCAGCCCATTGCAGGATGGTGGGTCTCATCCTAGGTATGCATAGTAATGCCTGGTTTCCCTGTCTCTTCTTGGCTGGGTAGCAGATGCTACCATGTCAGCCCAAACTCAGCCTAAAGATGGGGTACAGCCCAGCATTAACCTCTCATAAGTGGTGCCTTGTGACCATGATAGGGAGTGCACTGCTCCTCCCAGGTGAGCAGTGTGGGCAAGAAGCTCTGGGGAAAGTGGTCTGCTCACATCTTGGTCTCACAGCAGCCCATTTCTGGGTTCTAGGTATGCATAGTAGAGCCTTGTGTCCCTGTCCCTCCTTGGCTGGGTGATGGCTGCAGCTGCATCAGCCCAAACTTGTCCTGAGGGAGGACTGCAACCTAATATTAAACTCCCAAAATGGCACCTTGGGCCTGTGACCAGAGAGAGTGAAGCCCCTTCCAGGCAAGCAGTATAGGCAAGAAGCTGTGGGGAATGCAGGCCACTTACATCTTAGTTTCAACAGCAGCCTGCAGTAGGGTGGTGGGGACATTCATAGGGGTCCATGGGAACTCCCAGTTTCCGTTCTCCCTTCTTGGAGCAGCTCAGTGGCATCGGCTGCATCTGAAGATCCCTAGTATCTAGGCTCTCAGAATGGTGCCCTCTGAAGAGCTCTAGGCTCAGATGCCTGTGGGATTCCATGTGGGTTCCCTTTATAGAGTAATGTCCCTGTGCAATCTCTAGGCAGCTACCTATGTTAGGCCTGAGGCCCACATGTGTCAGGAAGTTCTCCCCTAGCCACAATTGTAGAAACCCATTTTGGAGTGTGAAGCCCTTGGGGTTTCTCTCTTACTGTTTTCCCATATCCAGGAGCTTCTCCCAACTCTCAGCCAGTCCCCTGGCCAGGAAAACTACCTTGAACCCTCTCCTTACTTTTGGTGCTTCCTGTCACTTCCTAGTGTTCGCTCCTGGACAATGTGTTTGAAATGTCAGTATCTACTTACTATTCTGGTTCCTCTCTGTGGAGGAGGCACATACTACCTGCATCTAGTCATCCATCTTGATCCCTCTATGTTTATCCCATAACTTTTGGTGTGTTGTGTTTTCATTTTCATTTGTTTTAAGAAATTTTGTTGATTTTTCTTAATGTGTTCATTGACCCAATGGTTGTATGAGCGTGCCATGTATTTGCACTGTTTCCAAACTTCCTCTTGTTGTTTATTTTTAGTTTTGTTTTATTGTAGTCTGAGAAGATACTTGATAGAATTTTGATTTTTAAAAATTTGTACAGACTTGTTTTGTGGCCTAACATATGGTCTATTCTGGAGAGTGTTCCATGTGCTGAGGAGAAGAATGTGTGTTTTTCAGCAGTTAGGTAAAATCTATAAATGACTGTTAGGTCTATTTGGTCCAAAGTACAGTTTAAATCTAATGTTTTTTTTGACTTTTCTGTCTAGATAATATGTCCAGTGCAGAGATTGGGGTCCTGGAATCCCCAACTATTACTGTATTGGAGTCTATCTGTTTCTATAAATCTAATTATATTTGCTTTATTTATCTGTGTGCTCCAGTGTTGGGTGCATATATTTAGAATTGTTGTATCCTCTTGCTGCATTATCCCTTCATTATATAATTACCTTGTTTGTCTCTTCTTACAGTTTTGGACTTAAAGTCTGTTTTATCTGATATAAGTGTAATTCTTCCTACTCACTTTTGGTTTTTGTTTGCATGGAATATCTTTTTCCATCCCTTCATTTTCAGTCTATGTGTCTTTATAGCTCAAGTGAATATCTTGTAGGCAGCATATAGTTGAATCATGTTTTTAATCCGTTCAACCATTCTATATCGTTTACGTGTAGAATTTAATCTGTTTACAATCAAGGTTATTATTGATGAGGAATTATCCCTGTTGTATTGTTAATTGTTTTCTGGTTATTTTGTATATCCATTTCTTTTCTTCCTCTCTTGTTTATCATTGTGCTTTGGTGGTTTTCTATAGTGGTAACTTTTGACTCCTTTCTCTTTTTCATTTGTGTGTCTGCTCCACCAGTGAATTTTATAATTTCGTGTGTTTTCATGATGGTATACTGTCCTTTTGCTTCCAGATGTAGGACTTCCTAAAGGATTTCTCATTTATTTTTCTTTTTTGAGATGGGGTCTCACTCTGTTTCCCAGGCTGGAGTGCAGTGGCATAATCATCACTCACTGAAGCCTTGAACTCCTGGGCTTAAGCAATCATCCTACTGACTAGCTGGAACCACAGGCACATGCCACCATGCCCAGCAAGGGCTAGTCTAATGATGATGAATTCCCTTGGTTTTTTGCTTGTCTGGGAAAGAATTTTTCTCTTTCGTTTTTGAAGGATAGCTTTGTTGGTTATTGTATTCTTGGCTGACAGTTTTTTTTCTTTCAGGAATTTGAATACATCATCACGTTCTCTTTTGGTCTATTAGGTGGTTGAGGTACCCACTGTTAGTCTCATGGTGATTTCCTTACATGTGATTTGATTCTTGTCTCTTGATGTTTTTTGAATTGACTCTATCTTTGACTTTTGACAATTTGACTATAATGTGCCTTAGAGAAGATCTTTTTGGATTAAATCTATTTGGGGAGTTTTGAGCTTCTTGTATCTGGATGTCTATATTGCTTGCAAGATTTGGGATATTTTCAGCTATTATTTTGTTAAATAGATTTTCTATGCCTTTGCCCATCTCTTCTACTGCAACTCCCAACATTTAAATACCTGGTCACTTTATGGTGTCTTTATATGTCACATAGCTGTTATTTTTTCATTTTTTGTCTAACTGGGTTATTTCAAAAGACCTATCTTCAAGTTCAGAATTTTTTTCTTCTGCTTGATCTAGTTTATTGTCGAAGCTCTTGATTATATCTTTTACTTCATTCATTGAATTCTTCAGTTCCAGGATTTGTTTCTTTTTTATAATATCTTTGTTGAATTTTTCATTCATATCATGAATTGTTTTCCTGATTTTCTTGTATCTTTTTCTATGTTCTCTGGCATTCTCAGTGAGTTTTTTAAAAAAAATTTTATTTCAGAATATTATGGGGGTACACACATTTTGGTTACATAAATTGCTTTTGTACCATTTGAGTCAAAGTTGTAAGTGTGCCCATCACCCAGATAAAGTGCATTGTACCTGTTAGGTGTGAATTTACCCATCCTCTCCTCCTCCCTCCCACCTGCTTGATTTCCAATGAGTATTATTTCCATATGTGGACATAAGTGTTGATTGATTAGTTCTAATTTAATGGTGAGTACATGTGCTGTTTGTTTTTCCATTCTTGTGATACTTCACTTAGAAGAATAGTCTCCAGTTCCATCCAGGTTAATACAAGAGGTATTAGTTCACCATTTTTTTTTTTTATGGCTGAGTAGTACTCCATGGTATACATATATACCACATTTTATTAATCCACTCATGTATTGATGAGCACTTTTTTTGTTTCTACATCTTTGCAATTGTGAATTGTGCTGCTTATCTCATTGCATTTTAAAAATATTATTTTGAATTATTTTCCAGGCATTTTGTAGATTTCCTTTTTGTTGGAAACTGTTGCTGATGAATTATTGTGTTACTTGGAGGTATCATGTTTCCTTGCTTTTTCACATTTCTTGTGTTCTTATGTTGCTATCTGTGTATCTGGTGTTACAGTTGCTTCTTCTAATTTTACAGATTGGCTTTTATAGGGAAATACTTTTTCTATAGATTATATTTTTGGTTGGCTAGAGCACTTTGGTTTTGATTCTGGGTGGGCATGGTAGTATAGTATCTGTATATTTCTTTGGCTATAATCAGCATCAGTGCTGTCTGTGAGTTCCTCAGTGGCTTACACTGTGGTGGTTAGTGGAGGCCATGGTGAGGCTTTGCTGGGGATGAGGATGCCAGACAGGCTGGTTCTTGGACCCCAGCCTGGATGTTCGGATTCTTGGGCCCTCAGTCAGCTTATGTGGGCATTAGTGGTAGTGAGTCCAGGTGGGCCAATCCTTGGGTGTCCAGGTGGCCTGCTTGGGTGACAGTATGGCAGTGGTGGCCAGGCTGGTGGGTGGGGCATTAAAGCTCCTGGGCAATGTGTATGGCATTAGCAACGGCAATAGTGGTGATGGGCCAAAACTCAGGCTTCCAAATGGCATATGTGGTTGCCAATGGTGGTGGCAGCAGGCTGTGTGGGCCTGTCCTCAGGCCCTACAATGGTGTGTATGGGTGCAGGCTGTGGTGGGAAGGCTGGGTTGATCCTCAGGCCTCCGGATGGCATGCATGTGCATTGGCAGTGGTTGTGGTGGTTGGGTCAGGCCTGTCCTCAGGCTTCTGGGTGGCACATATGGGCACTGGTAATGATGGGCATGGTGGGCCTGTTATCAGACCCTCTGATGGTATGCGTGGGCTCCAGCAACAGTGGGTGGGGCAGATCAATTGCCAGGCTCCTGGACCCCACACCCTTGGGCACCAGCAGCAGTAGCAGTGATTGGGTCAAATACAATGTTTTATTGCCCTTGGTTACATTTTGGCCTCTATTAGCAAATTCATTTCAGCATTGCCTATATATGTGTCCTTTGAATATTCACTTAAACTATTTTTGACATCTTATGATTCTCTCATTAATTAATGAGTTAAATCTTGACGTGTTCATTTTATATTTGTATAGAGTCATGATTTTATCTTTTAAAAAACTATTCCTTTTTAAAACCAATAGTGCTAATGTGATCACACTGACCCTTCAAATGATGAAATTTCTGATTCCTTTTCTGATTTCTTTAGTACCTTAGTCCTCTGCCTTGTGGGATACATTGAATAATTTGTACCTTAACCCTCACTCATGAATTAGTGTTGCTTGATTACATACCCACTCTCAGATCTCAGAGAGTCCAAAAGACCAGGGATTAGCCACTCAGAGCCTTTCTATGAGAGGTGCCATGCTCAGAGTAAAAAAGACTACTGTAACCAAGTCTGCAGCTACACACAAAAATACAGCAGTTTGATTTGCATTCCCTTACTCTATTCTTGGAAGTTATTATATGTGCACAATGGTGTAAACTGAATTATTAAAAAAAATAAGTGAAATATACTACATAATACCTATTATGATTATAAATGATATGAATTCCAATCAGTAATAAAATTAAGCAGTTAAAAGAGCAGAGGTTTCAGAAAGAAAGCATGAAATTGACAGGTTTGTGGAACCATGCAGGTTTATTCTCAGATACAGAGTTTCCTCTTAGAGTTATTAAATCTTTCCTTATTTCTAACCATTTGATTTAATGTTATGTTATCTAGAGACAGAGTTATCTGGAACACATGATTTCTTTCCAGAAGGTGGTGAGAAGTCAGATTCTACGATCATTCTTGCTCAGGAATATTACTATTTTGATAAGATGAAAGGTTTCTAGTCTTAGCATGGCTAGCATAATAATACTTTGTGTCTTTCATTTGTGAATTGTAAAGAAATTGATTATTATTAAAGAAATTCATAGAATGCTCCTCAGAAAATACTGGATTAATATATGCTATGGTCTGAATGTTGTGTCTACTTAAAATTCATATGTTCAAATTCTAAACCAAAGTGATGGTATTAGTATGTGAGGCCTTTTGGGAGGTGATTAGGTCATGAAGGCAGAGCCTTCATGGATGGGATTAGTGCCCTTACAAAAGAGGCCCCAAGGAGCTGCCTTGTTCCTTCCCCTGTGTGAGGACACAGAAGGCACCATCTGGGAACCAGTAAATGGGCCTTCACCAGACAACAAATCTGTCGGTGCCTTACTCTTGGACTTTTCAGCCTCTAGAATTGTAAGAAATAAGTTTCTGTTATTTATAAACTTCACAGTTTATGGTATTTTGTTATAGCAGCCTGAACAAAGTAAGACAGTATGATTATTTCAAATGTAACTGCAAAACTTAGATAATATAAACTTTGTTAACTCATATTTATTTTACATTCTTTTAATTTCCATCTCGGCTTTCCATTTTTCTCTATTCTCTTAAATTCATCATTAAAATACATCTATAATTTCCATCTCTGATAAGGCAAGCTCTGGTTTTTTTAAATTACCAGAATAACTTGTTTTTTTATTACCAAAACAATATATCAAAAAAATAAATTATTATAGAAAAAGTAAAAATATAGATAAAGAATTAGCTCTCACCCATAACTCCATCTCTCAGAAATAAGCACAAATAATTCCTGTGAGTATTTCATTCCAGATCTTTTTCTATGGATAAATGTGGATATGTCTTATGCACACATACATATTTAAAAATATATGATCTTGCTGTTTAAAAATTTTTTTTTCATCAAAAGGGATTTAATGAAATTCTTGCATGATGTATTCTTAACCCTGGGCTTTGGAGTTAGATACAACCTAGTTCTTGTTGTATGACCTTAGAAAGTTACTTAAACTTACTAAGACTCAGTTATTTCATCTATAAAATAGATTTATTATTAAGTATCTACTTTATAGATCTGTTGTGATTAAGTAAAACAGTACATGTAAAATATCAAACACATGAAAGCATTAAATGTTAACTATTATAATTTCCTTGTTATTAAATATGACTATATTTTGATCAGTTTTACAGGTTGAATTTAAAGTTGAATTGTGGTTGAGGGAAAGAGAACCATGGGAATTTATTGTTTTTCTTTCATTGCCTTTAGAGATAATCTTAAATGTTCTTGGTAATCTGATGATGTAACAAAATTTGTGAGTAGTTTTCTTTGTGCCATTATCCTGTGTTAGTGGGTTCTGATACACATATCTGTAGGGTTAAGGGTTATACTCTGTGTGATTGTTTATAGCTGAGGGTGAGGTACAACGTTCATTACTGGATCAGACTCCAGTGCTTACATTCAGGAGACAACTGAACTTTTGTGGTTGGCAGCTGTGGAAATTAAATTTTGGCAGTATGTGGCCATTAATGCTTAACAAAAGAACTATATGCTTGAATTCATCTTAACAGCCAAGCTCCTACTGGGTTTCTGGGGGATGGAAAAGTCGTGGCAAATTGAGTCACATCTCTAGGTATTTAGACTTTTGATGTTAACTCCAATTTAGGTTATACTTACAGGCACAGGAGCACACTAAGAGAATCCAAGAACATATTCATCGTGTACTTTTAAACTTTTGGCTCCTTAATAGACTATATGGCCTGTACTGCATTTTGAATAAATATTTTAAAGTAAATCCTGAACTTTCCATATGAGTAGCACAATAATATAAATGTATTATACATATGTGTATATATATTTTTGATACTAGTTTATCAAATAAAAATTTTTAAAATAGCTCACCATTTTTGAAACTTGTTTTCACATCTTTCCATTTTTTAGCGTATTTAGAATCTCAGAAACCAGCAGTGGCCTGGGCCTTTCTTGACCTTTGAGAGGCTCACCACAGTCCTTTATGGTTTCCCATTCCATGGACAAGAAAGAGAGGATTTCTCTCCAGGTCACCTCAGCCCATCTGCTTCAGCAGGCCTGTGTGGAGCCTAGGCAGGTGGATTTTTAACAGCTTCTCAGGTGCTTCTGATGTACACTAAAGTTTGAGAACCACCAGACCAAGGAGAAGAAAGCAAGGGCTTGAGCACTCCATAGGGAAAGTTTTTAGATTTCTTAGGTCACCAAACTTCTAGAATCATTGTGCCTCTGAGAGACAGTGATGCCTGCATCTGTGAATCACTACAAAGGTTTCACATTTAGAGAATATCAGAGCAGTGAAAACCAGTTGGCTTCAATGAACAACCAAAATACCCGACTGATTTTGTTGGGTGGAGAGGGTAGTGACTGACTCTACAATGGAAAATAGAACTCATGTCCCAATTCTGTATCCTGATGGACTGAGCAGCTTACTTAGCAACAACACCCCACAAAACAGGGCAATTGAAACTAGAAGGAGAACCCAAGAGGCACGCAACATTAAATCCTGTGCTCCAGGCCACTGTCACTATTCCAATATTGTTATACCCTTATAAATGGTAGCTATGGAATCTTGAACATCTGCCTAGAGAGTGAACAGATTTAGGAAAACGCTTAGGGTAATGTCCCTGTCCCTGCCTTAAAGTTAATAATTTAAAAACAATAGTTAGTATCACAGGAAGCTGAGGCACAATAAAAGCTGATGTTTATCAAGTCTGACAGCTTAAATTAAGAAATAGTCTGTCAGAAATTGAAAATTTTAAGTTTTCTTTCCTTAAAAAAATTTTTTTTGTTTAGTGTTCAGGAATGTTCTAGTCCCTTTAGGTATGTTAGGTGTACTATAGCCCTTCCTCACTTACCAAGAGAAGATTTTGCTCTTCCTGATAAACAGCGAGTTTTTTTGGGAAATGTTTTCTTGGGAACTGTGCTAATTTATTAAGTTTAACTGGTCTTTGTTTTTCTTTCTAGAGGTAACTCCCTTTGTTTTTCCCTTTTACTCTTTCATGACTTTAACTCTTTGCACTTTGATTTCCCATTGAAATCTCTTACTAAAAATTCTGGTGTGTGGGAGTTTTAAAAAAAATTATTTACATAATGTCAAGAATAAAATTTCCTTTGAAATAGGATTCCATTTTCTACTCCACAGAAGGTCTTGCAGCTGTACTTTTAATTAGTCTTTGTTTTACAAATGTCTATTTGTCCTTCCTTCCTTTCTTCATTTAAAGAGTACTGGTCCCATTATTTCCTTTTAATAAAGACAACATTAAAAAATATTACATGTTCACTACAGAAAGATTAAATACATAGACAATTTTTTAAGCCAAAAAGAGGATAAAATATCTAATTTATACCAGCAGTAGCCAACCTTTTTGGTACCAGGGACTGGTATCATGGAAGATAATTTTTCCACAGACCAGGGTGGGGTGGGGGTCGGGTGAGTGATGGGGAATGGCTGTAAATACAGATGAAGCTTTGCTCGCTTGCCAGCCACTCACCTCCTACTGTGCAGCCCAGTTCCTAAACGGCCACAGACCAGTACTTGTCCATGGACCCAGGGGTTGGGGAATGCACATTTATACCACCCAGTGACGATTATTATATTTTTAGTGTTACCTTACAGAATATTAATATTATATGTATATATGCCATATGTAAAACACATGATGAATTACTCTTTTACTCCTATTTTTATACAACTTTTTAGGTTAAGAAATGTACCTCCAATGCCCAAAATGCATTTCATTATATGGATATAATATAATTTACTCAATCAGAGAGAAAAAAAATGGCCATCTGATAGAGACCTCCCACCTCACCGCTCTCAGGGAAGGAGGTGAAAAATGCCATTGGCTGCCTGCGTGCGTGGATCGCTCACTCCAAAAACAGCATTGTGAATTAACAGAGAAACATCGTGGGACACTCAGCCCAAGAAAACAGGTGACAGGGATATTCATTCACAAAGATCAGCGAGCACAGGGAGTGTGATAGAGCCCAGAGCACAGGAAGGTCTCGCAGGTCAGCGCAGCATGACCTGACCTACAAGCGGTTATGCAGCTTCCCCACAGACTGCCCATCCACTCAGTCAGGGACAAGCCCAGAGTTGGGGCAAAGCTGTAGCTCAAGACAGCAGGCTCTGTGGAGAGGAAGCAATTGTGACAGCCACACGGAACACTCAGCTACAATATAGAGGGACCACTCAGGGCAGGGTAGGGACTGGGTGGAGATACAACTTCCCGGGACAGCGCACGGGAATCCACAGACTGGCACCGTGCCACTGGAAGTCAGTGGGACCTGGACACAGGAGTTGAACGGAGAGCAGGACACGCTCTTAGGGGCTGCTGGCAATTACCTCCATGGGACACAGGCCGGTTGAGAAAAGCTGTGTTCCCGGGCATGATCTGAGCACTGCTGTGCACCAGGCTGGTGGTGGCAGCCATCTTTAAAGCCTCCCGCCCGGAGCTGTGAGCTGGGTCTCTAGCTCCACCCTGCCCCAGCCCAGAGGCTCTTCTGCTGGGGTGCCACAGGCTTTGCCCTTGGTGACCAGGGACAGCTGCATCTGTGGGTTGCAGGTGGGATGAGATCCTGGAACTGTAGTGGCAGAACATTTGTGTATTGGAAACAGTTTGCAGCCCGTCCGTTAGGTTCCTGCTTACCCCAGCTCTGGCCTCCTACGAGTCTGCTATGTGCTGGTTCAAGTGCCCACTCTTCAGGTCCTAGCCCTCCTGTACCTCAGATCAGTCATTCTGAAGGTTGCTGGTTATAGTGACTCATTTTGTATAAGTACCAGTTCTCATGACAACTGAATGCCTCAAGAGCCACAAGCTGAACCAGAGCAGCTCCCCGTAACCCTGCACACTTCATTAGGGAATTTTGCTCCATGCAAGAGTCCCTCCAGTGGCCACTACTCCCCACCGTGGGAACATTGCCCTGGTGGAGACTTCTGGGAATAGAGACACCCAACTGCCTCATCTTGGGGTCTAGTGGTGGAAAAGGGGTGCACAACTGGAGGATCCCCCTATCAGCCAGTGTCACACGGAGACGCATGTCAGAGAGCAAGACACACGTGGCTGGATAAGCAACCTCTGAGCTGTGTAGAATTTTTCTAATTCAGCTCTTGCACTGCAGCTAAAAGCATTGGTGTTTCTACCCACACCTCAGGAGGAGCAGGGTCAAAGTAACCCCTAGGAGCTACAAGGCCCATCCCAAAGCTTGGGGCTTTTGCATACCCCACTTGGGGGATCAGAGTCTACCCACAGACACAACAGAATACCTATCTATTAGGAAGCTGTGGATTCATTCCCTCAAGCACAATCCACCAGCTTGGAGCTCAAGATGGAAGGACAATCTCACTGCACTCCACTGGGAAGAGGAGAAGACAACAGGTCAGAGGTAACCCAAGATCCACCAAACTTTGTAAAATACACCTAAGGCAATACAGACCACTACTCCTCTCCCTGGCTCTGTCAAGGAATGAACCTTGGGGGCTTGGACACAGGGCCATAAACTAGCCCTAACACCCCCAGCTCTTGATCAACAGGCCAGATGAGAAAAAATCAGTGAAAGAACTCAGGAAACATGAAAAATCAGAGTAAAAAGTCACCCCCAAAAGAAATCATTCGTTCCTCAGCAACGGATACCAACTCAAATGAAATGGGTAGAGTGACAGAAGAGGAATTTCATTTATGGATTATAAGAAAGCTCAATGAAATTCAAGAGAAAATTGACTCCCAGCACAAAGAAACCACAAAAAAAAATGCAAGAAGTGAATGAAAAATTTTCCAAAGAAATAGAAGTATTACAGAAAAATCAAATAGAAATTCTAGAAATGAAAGAGGCATTCAAGGATCTACAAAACACAGTGGAAAGCCTTAAGAATAGGCTGGATCATGCAGAGGAAAGAATCTCAGAGCTGGAAGATAACTCCTATGTGCTAAATAAATCAGTCAAAGAAAAAGAACACAAAAACAAGAGGCATGAACAAGGCATACAAGAAATGTGGGACTATATAAAGAAGACAAATATAAGGGGATGAGGCATCCCTGAGGGAGAGGAAGAAAATTTGCATGGGCTGGAAAATCTATTTGAAGGAATAATAGAGAAAAATTTCCATGGCCTAGCCAGAAATCTCGACATCCATGTACGAGAAGCAAACAGGACTCCTGGGAGACTCAACGTGAAAAGGCATTCACCATGCCACATAATTATTAGACCAACCAAAGTAAACACCTCAGAGCTGTGAGGTGAAAAGAGCAGGTAACCTACAAAGGGAAACCTATCAGATTAACTGCACATTTCTGAGCTGAAACCTTACAAGCCAGAAGGGAATGGGGAGCCATCATCAGCCTCCTAAAACAAAACAAAGGCCAACCCAGAATTCTGTATCCTGCCAAACTAAGCTTCTTATATGAGGGAGAAATAAAGATGTTTCCAGATAAGCAATCACTGATAGAATTTGCGAAATCCAGACCGGCCTTGCAAGAAATGCTTAGACCTGCATTATACACTCAACAGAGCAACAGACACCCACCTATGTAAAACTATGCAAAAGCTAAAACCCCAGAAACCAGATTCCACAATGATGCAAGAGGTAAAACAAAAGATACCACCCAACAGAATAATCAGAAATCTACCCCAAATATCAATTCTCTCAATAAATGTGAATGGCTTGAATTGTCCATTGAGGAGACATAGGCTGGCTGAATGGATTAAAAAGTACAAGCCAAGAATCTGCTGTCTCCAGGAAATACGTCTTACATACAAGGACTCATTCGGATTCAAGGTGAAAGGATGGAATACAATTTTCCAGGCTAATGGAAACCAAAAGAAATCTGGAGTAGCCATCCTTATTTGAGATGATATAAACTTTAAAGCAACAAAAGTAAAGGACAACGATGGACACTATATAGTGGTGAAGGGAAAAATCTAACAGGAAGACTTAACAATCCTAAATATTTATGCACCCAACACAGGAGCACCTAGATACATAAAGCAAATATTGCTTGATCTAGACAACATAATAAATAGCAATGCATAATAGCAGGGGACTTCAACACCCCAGTGACGGCACTGGCCAGATCCTCCAAACAGAAAATAAGCAAAGAAACAATGGAGCTAAAGAGGACTCTAGAACATTTGGGCCTAACAGACATCTATAGAACACTCCACCCAAATAACACTGAATATACATTCTTCTCATCAGCTCATCGAAGTTTCTCTAAAATTGATCAAATCCTAGGCCACAAAACAGATCTCAACAAATTCAAAAAAATAGAAATCATACCATGTATCTTTTCAGACCACAGCGGAATAAAATTAGAAATCAATTCCAACAGAAACTCACATCTTCACGCAAAAACATGGAAATTAAACAATCTGTTACTGAATGACTATTGGATCAAGGAGGAGATTCAAATGGAAATCAAAAGATTCTTTGAACTAAATGATAAGTGGGACACAAGTTATCAAAATCTGTGGGATGCAGCAAAGGCCATCCTGAGAGGAAAACTTATCACCTTAAATGCTCACATCCAAAAGACAGAAAGGTCACAAATCAGTAAACTAATGAATCACCTTAAGGAAATAGAAAAGGAAGAGCAAAGCAATCCTAAAGCCAGCAGAAGAAAAGAAATAACCAAGATCAGAGCAGAATTAAATGAAATTGAGAACAAAAGAACAATACAGAAGATTAATAAAACGAAAAGTTGGTTCTTTGAAAAGATAAACAAAATAGACAGGCCACTCACCAGGTTGACCAGAAGCAGAAAGGAAAGGACTCTAATAAGCTCAATCAGAAGTGAGAAAGGAGAAGTCACAACTGATATCATGGAAATACAAAACATCATCTTCGAATACTACAAAAATCTCTATGCCCCCAAACACAAAAATGTGGAGGAAATGGACAAATTCTTAGAAACATACTACCTCCCTAGGCTTAACCAGGAAGAAATAGAACTCCTAAACAGACCAATATCAGGCACTGAAATAGAAGCAGTAATAAAAAATCTTCCAGTGAAAAAACGTCCTGGACCAGATGGGTTCACACCTGAATTCTACCAAACCTACAAAGAACTGGTGCCCGTACTGCAGAAATTATTTGAAAACATCCAGAAAGATGGAATCCTCCCAAACTCATTCTACGAAGCCAGTATTGCCTTGATACCAAAGCCAGGAAAGGACACAACAAGAAAAGAAAACTACAGACCAATATCCCTTATGAATATAGATGCAAAAATTCTCAATCCTAGCGAACCTAGCAAACCTAAATCCTAAATCCTAGCAAACCGAATTCAAATGTACATCAAAAAAAATAAATCATCACGATCAGGTGGGCTTCATTCCTGAGACGCAGGGATGGTTCAACATATGCAAATCTATAAACGTAATTACCACATAAATAAAAGTAAGAACAAATATAATATGATTCTTTCAGTAGATGCAGAAAAAGCTTTTGACAAAATCCAGCACCCTTTTATGGTAAGAACTCTTAACAATATAAGCATAGATGACTCATACCTCAAAATTATTAAAGCCATATACGATAAACTCACAGCCAGTATCATACTGAATGGGGAAAAATGGAAAGCATTCCCCCTTAAAACTGGAACTAGACAAGGTTGCCCACTATCTCCACTTCTATTCAACATAGTACTGGAAGTCCTTGCCAGAGCAATCAGACAAGACAGAGGAATCAGGGTGTCCAAATGGGGGCAGAAGAGGTCAAACATTCACTCTTCGTGGATGATATGATATTATATCTAGAAAACCCCAAAGATTCGACCAAGAGATTACTGGAATTGATAAATGAATTCAGCAAAGTCTCAGGATACAAAATCAATACATACAAATCAATAGCCTTCATATATGTCAATAATAGTTGAGCCGAGAAACAAATTAAAGATGCAATACCTTTCACAATAGCACCAAAGAAAATTAAATATTTAGGAACATATCTAACTAAGGAGGTGAAAGACCTATATAGAGAGAATTATGAAACACTGAGGAAAGAAATAGCAGAGGATGTAAACAGATGGAAAACCCTCCCATGCTCTTGTATATCTAGAATTAACATTGTAAAAATGTCTTGCTACCTAAAGTGATTTACAGAATCAATGCAGTCCCTATCAAAATACAACATCATCTTTTGCTGATCTAGGAAAAATAATTCTACACTGGGTGTGGAATCAGAGAAGACCCCATCTAGCCAAAGCAATCTTAAGGAAAAAGAACAAATTGGGAGGCTTCAATCTACCAGACCTCAAACTATACTGCAAGGCCATAGTAACCAAAACAGCATGGTACTGGCACAAGAACAGAGACATAGACCCATGGAACAGGACTGAGAACCCAAATATAAAACCATCCTCATACTGTCATCTGATCTTTGACAAATGCCACAAAAGCATACACTGGGGAAAAGATTCCCTATTCAATAAATGGTGCTGGGAAAACTGGATGGCCATATGTAGAAGACTGAAACTAGATCCACACCTCTCACCTCTCACCTCTCACAAAAATGAACTCATGACGGATAACAGATTTAAAGCTAAGATGTGAATCCATAAAGATTCTAGAAGAAAACGTTGGAAAAACTCTTATGGACATTGGCCTAGGCAAAGAATTTATGAAGAAGACCCCCAAAGCAATCACAGCAGCAACAAAAATAAATACATGGGACCTGATCAAATTAAAAAGTTTCTGCACAGCTAAGGAAACTATCACTAGAGTGTACAGATAACCTACAGAATGAGAGAAAATGTTTGCAAGCTACACATCTGACAAAGGGCTGATAACCAGAATCTATAGAGAACTTAGGGTTGTTTGATATTTTCTTGTTTATTTTCCTATTAAAAAATGCGCAAAGGACATGAACAGAAACTTTTCAAAAGAAGATAGAATAATGGCCGGCAAACATATAAAAAGTGCAACTTCTCTATCAACATAAAAGAAATCAACCCACAATGAAAATCACTTAACTCCATGCAACTGGCTATATCAAAATCCCAAAAAACTATTCGAAGGGATTAGAACAGATAGACATCAGGCATTGTGGGGACGGGCAAATTCAGTACATCTGGGACTGAAATTGAACCTCCAAGAAAGTAAATGGGGATACCTCAAAGATTCAAGCAACCCCTTTGTTCCACCAACCAACTGGATTTATAAGAAAAGACATTCTAATGAAAGTTATCGAACGCGAATTAATGCAAAATTGCACAATCGCAAGAGTGCCAACAAACCAGGGATAATAAAATGGTTATTAAATGTGGTAGTTACTACGGGATTAAAAAAAACAATGGTGAATTAACAATCTGGTATTATCCGGAGGAGCGATCCATTCTTCAAAGCAAAGTGCACAAGAATGGAAAAACAAGCACCACTTACTCACCACAAATTGGTACTAACTGATCAATGCTTATGTCACACGTGGCAATAATATTTATCAGGGGGCGGGCAGATGGGAGGGGCGTGGAGAGGATGGAAAAACTGTCACTGAATGGGTGCGGGGTTCACAGTTTAGGGGATGTCCACGATTGTAGTTCTGACATGGGCAGTGCATGGGCAATATACATAAACAAAGTGTTGTACCCCTATAATATTCTGAAATAAAAGGGAAAAAAAATAGAGTAAAAACTTCGGAAAATAAGATAAAATTTGTCATTTGAAGAGGGAAAAAAAAATTTACTCAATCAACCCCTTACTGTAGGATATCTACTTTGTTTCCCCTCTTTATTTTATTCAATGCTAAAACATCCTATGGCTAAATCTTGCCCTAATTCAATCTCATTTTTTTGGATCCTCCATAAACTTCTACAACTTTTATGATATTATTAATTTTCAATTTGCTGACGTTTTCAAAAGGTTTATAAATTAAGATTCAAGAAACATATTTATTTTTTACTATATGCAAGTGTTTTAGCTTTCCTTGTAAACAGGTGAGTCAAGGCATAATTATAATTCCTCTTGATTAAATCCCATGATCTTGCTCCTGGGTACCATGTAACAGATCAGTAATAGTTTATATAATGGAAAAAAAAAAGATATTCAAACACATATACCCCTTATTTCTTGCAACCAATTCTAAACAATGCCCTTCAAGGATGAGAAAAGTTTTAGCCCAACTCATACCATACTTTTACCTTTTCATCTGTGTAGCAGGAGGAGAAAAAGAGAAGGGCCTGATGAATAGTGGGCTCACCTGCTCCAGCTTGGGCACCCTCAGCTGCCCGTTGGTGGTAGTTCTTCCAGAACAGACAATCAGGGCTCAAGTGACCACTGTCCCTTTCTGTTGTGATAAAGAAGCTTTTTCTCTGGGAGCATTAGTGTTTGGCTAGTACTTTATCAATTACGAAAGATGTGCCTGGTATTTTTTTTAATGCATTTAACATTCAATCTATACAGAACTAAACCTTCAAGACTTTAAATCCTTCTAGCCTGTTTGCACTATTAATTATTACCTCACCTCAAAAACATACACTTTTATGAGCCATTGAAATAAACAAAATTGAAATTCAACTTATGCAACTTATTCAACTTATAATTGACAGTTTAAATCATTTCTCCAAAATAATTGATTTACAATTAAGAACCCTATTCAAATAACTTCTTAAAACCAATCACTTGGAGCCTCATTTTGCTAAGAGCAAAATGGTCCTTTAAGGGGTATTTCCAGTATAATTTGGGATTTCAAAACACTGTGCTTAAGTTTCCCAAGCAGGTGAGACATAATTCTTATTCTTAAAGACCTTATGATTTAGAGGAAGATATCTCTGGGGCACAAATAATTATTATACCAAGCAAGTATGAAGGCTTATGAGAGGTCAACGAGTGAGAGATTACATTCATTTGGGAAATCAGCAAAACTTTCAGAAAGGAGAAGGCATTTGTAATGTATTTTGAAGTATGGATAAAATTTAGCTAGTCCAGGGTGAAAGGGAAGAAGTAGGTGTGGGTTTGTGTGTGAAGCAGGAAACTGCCAGATGTGTTTAGGAAATAATGAGAATCGTTCAGTTTTTCCAGGGGGTGATGTCAATGTCCTTGAGAATCAAGTACTTTTGTTTTAGTTTTTGAAGCAATGGGAAGGCAGGAAAAGATTTTGTTTGTTTTTTAACACGGAAATGATGTGATTGGGCTATGTTTGAAAAAGGTCGTGTGTGTGTAGAACCCACCAGTGAGAAGGCAAGTTGAAATGGTCCAGGAGTAATCTTAAGGAGAACCTGGGCTGAAATTCGGCAGTCGGGATCTTCCCTGGCAGGAACTTATGGCATTGATTAAATGACTATCTGGGAGTGACAGGTTTCAAACCTGGGGACTAGGAGAATGATGGTATCATTACCAGAGACAGGGAGGTCAGAAGGAAGAGCTGTATAGGGAAGGAGGGTGATCACCTTGAGGAACTGCGACGGGGACAGGGAGGAAGAGGGAAAGAGAAAGTGAAGATGGTGGTTGGCTGGGGAGAAGACAGACTGGTGGGCAGGGACTCCTAGAGGGGAGGAGGGGACTTTACAGGGCATGAAGCTTGAGGCAGTCACGGAATTTGCCCATTAAGAGAAGATCATAGGCAAACCTTGAGAGACTGGTTTTAACAGAGCTCTGGACGTGGGAGGAGATTGAAAAGTGTTCAGAAAGGAGTGGGTGCAGACAGTAGGGTAGAGCTCTTTGGAGAAGTATTCTTGCTAATGTGTAGAGTATTTAAAAATAAAGTTTAATTGATAAAATAAAGGATAAAAGTAGTGAAGAAAATTGAGGGGAGAGCAGGGCTCACATTTATTCAGTAAACATTTTTTCAGCCTACCATGTGCTATGCATGCACCAGGCGATGGGTATCAGGTAATGAGCAAAACGGAAATAATCTGTCTCATGAAGCCTGGAATGGGGAAGATAGGTATTTATCAAATGATCTCAGTTGTTTAGACATAAACTCTGAACGAGTGCTGTGAAGGAGAAGTCCAGGGAGCAGAGAGAGAGTATAAGAGAGAACTGATCTAGTCTGAAGGGGGGTGGTGTCAAGGATGGCACTGATGAGGAAAGAAGCCGAGAGCTGAAATAGGATAGAAATGGAAAGGGGGGGGGGGCCCGTGGAAAGAGGGCTGGAGGGAGCAGCAACATGACATGGAAGAGCCCCAAATTGGAGGGGTGGCAGGAGGCAAGGCTGGCTAGGTGCAGGGCCTATTGCGGGAGCCGGAAGAAGTTTTGAGTTAAAGGAAAGTCTTCCTTTTTTGTATTCTAGGATAGATTAAAAATGTAGATTACAGGTATGCATGGTGGGGAGCAGCCAGTGCATGGGAAGGAAAATTAAAGATTTCCAGAGTTGCCTTGCTTTATGCCAGATTAATATATACAAGCCACTGTTTATTAACTCTAATGGCTGTTTTATTTTACTGAAGAGCCGGAAATATATATTTCCTGGAAACTAATTTTCAGAATTGCAGTTTTTAGTGGGTGTGCCTTGTTTTAGGCACTAGATGTATTTCTGGAGAATTGTGGCTAATTCACATTTTTGTAAATCAATACATTTAAACACAGCAGGGAGTCTGTTATTAAAGGAAACCTATGGTGCATCCCTTTATAAAGGACAGGTTTTTTTGGAAAATAAGTATGTTTTGTAAATCTCTCCTTTAGTGGAAGGGAATTAAGGGTGCAACTAAGCTGAGAAACATGTATATTCATATAAACAGTACTTAGGATTTGATAATTAGCAAATAAGGTCCTTTGAAAACAAGAGCAGCTTCCCTTCAAATTCTTTGGTCTGTAAATATTTTAGTGGGAAAGCCCATTCTCTGCCTCATATTTCTTATTTTTAGAAAGCTCTTTAACATAAACAATATCTGGTTTCATTTTAATTGGAGATCACAACTTCTTGAGAATTCTAAGGAGATAGTTTGAGAAGAATGGTGCTAGGGGTCTTTGTAAAGATGTGCACTTCTCTTTCTTTGTGTTCTTCTGTGAGCAGCTGCTCAGGAAAATAATGATGTCTTTGTGGAAAGAGGAGGCATCCACCTCCTTGATTCCTTGTTCTCAGGGAGCTGATGTAATAGCACTTCTACTACATGATTCTTATGTTGTAGAATTGTGTTGCTGGGGCTTCTAGGGTGACACTTTGCAGATATTACCCTGGCAGATGACTGATTTTTTTTTCTTCTTCTTTTGGTGTTGACTTCTAGGTCTACTTGATGTGGAATTTATCTGGAGAAGAGGAATTTTTCTAATTGCTCACCTTCTTCTGAGAATCAGAGACTTCTGAGAGAGTTCTTACGTCTAGTCTAGGGTTTGACACGGCAATGTTCTATTTGCTATGAATCTTCCAGGTGTTCAATGACCATCTTGTATCTGGGTATCTAAATCTCTGGAGATACCAGGGAAGTTTCCTCAATTATTCCTTCAAATAGGTTTTCCATGCTTTTTGCTTTTTCTTCTCCCTTATGGATACATGATTTTTGTGTTAGCTCATTTTACATAGTCCTGTATTTCTCTGAGTGATTGTTCACTCTTCTTCATTCCTTTGTTCTGCACATTTGACTGACTGGGTTAATTCAAAAGCCTTGTCTTCAAACTCTGAAATTCTTTCTTCTGCTTGGTCTAGTCTGTTGTTAAAGGTTTCTGCTGTATTTTGAGATTCCCTAAATGTCTCTTTCATTTCTTTAAGTTCTGTTATATCCTTTCTTATGTTATATATTGCTTTAGAGAATTTTTTGTTCATGTCCTTAATTATTTTTTTGGTTTCTTTGTGTTGGTTTTCAATTTTATCATCATTTCTATTTATCTTATTTGCCACCTATATTCTGAATTCCATATCTGACACTTTGACTGTTTCCTTTAGGTTGGGTTCTGTTGCTGGAGACCTATTATGATGCTTTGGGTATGTCAAAACAGCTTGTTTTTTCATTTTGCCAGAGTTCTTATTCTGGTTCCTTCTCATGTGTTACCTCTTTTCTCAGCTCAAGGCAGATACATTTACAGTCTACCTGTTCTCCTCTGCTGGGAACTCTCCTTCTTATTGAAAAGAAAGAAAGGTCCCTGAATGGTGCACTTATGTCCTAGTCCAAAGAATTGACCTGGCAGGAGAGGGGCGGATACACTGACAGCCTATAAAACAGCTGTTCTCTTGCATTGTCCTGCTTCTCTGTGGTATTCCCAGTCCAAGCTGTGGTGGTGCGGTGTGGTGGGTTGGTCCCCAGGCTGCTGTTGGAAGCTCAGGTAGGAGGCTAGGTGGTATGGGAGTTTGCTCTGCCTGGGTCTCCCCATGGTGGTTCTTGCCCTCTTTTGGCTCTCTGTGTTGTGTGAACAAGTGGCCCCCCATAGGTCCAGGTTCACATTCACCCTATTTCAAGTCCCGTGGAAAAAGTTTACCACTTCCTGATAGGTTCTGGGTTTCTGTCTATGTGGCCACGCCTGATCATGCTTAGCCCTAAACATGGGAGGCAGGGAGATTTGGCTCTGGGATCAGACTTGCTTGATTGTTATCAAATGGGCTGAGTGTGGAGAAGGGTGGTTTCCCAAGGGAAATTCAGTTACTTGAATGAGGAGTGGATGCAGGGTAGGAGCAAACAGCAGTGACCATTGTATTCCTTTCCAGAGACATGGATGGTTAGCAGCCTCACCCTCATTGTGGATTACGTGGCAGAAGACTCATCTAGCTGTAGAATGGGCAGTAAACTGGAGAGTCAGTAAATTCTAGCTCCCCAACTTTCCCGTCCCCACAGGATTGCTGGGAACAGCCTCTGTGGGGCAGGAAAAATACCAACAGCAAAGTGTACAGTACTAATACGTGTCTTAGTTGAGCAATCACTTTGTGCCAGGTAGTATACTAACATTTTATGTTATCTAATTCTTCAAATAACATTATGCTTTGAGGACTGTTAAGATACTTATTTTAGTAATAAGAAAACTGAGGATAAAAGAGGCTAAAAAGATCTAAGATCATACAGCTGAAAAAAGACCATTTTTCTACAGAGCATTATCACTACTTCTAATATGTATTTATTGTGGGCTGTCTGCATCTTTCACTAAAATATAAGCTATATGAGGGCAAGGACCTTGTCTATCTTCTTCACCGCTGAGTTTTCAGTGCCCAAAACAGTGCATGCAAAATAGTAGGTGCTTAATAAGCACTCCTTAAATACTTGGCAAAAAACAACAAACAACCCCTTTCATGGTATCCAAACACCTTTTTAGAAAATAAGTGAAAACTTGGATACGTTAGACATTTGTAACTTGTCTTGCTCATTTCACGAGATTCAAACCATTTTTGAGCTTTATATTCTCCTTGGTATCTATCCGAAGTCTACCCATCAGTGTGCATTTTGTTACCCAACAGTGTAGGCTCCCTGCTTAAGCCAAGCAAATCTGCTAGCCTGATATCGGAGATGCACTTCCGTGTCTCTGCCTGTCCATTCTCATGACTCGCCTAGAAACTTCTGCCCACTGCTGTTATCCTCTCTTATCCGAATGTGCCCCAATAAAGAATACCACATTGATGAATATCTTAGCACTGAAATAAGATCCTAATTCCTCTAAAAATGTCCCTGGGGCTGTCAAAGCTGGGCCATGCTTTGAAAAGCCCACATAAATTTCATGCTGGTCACAACTAAACTTTTAAGAATTCAGTCTTTGTGGAGTTTTGGTGAGGCAGATAATTGCTATCAGATATTTAAAGAGCTGAAATGAAGGCAAAGGATTAGATATTTGTGTGACTGCAAAGTGCAGAACTAAAATAAGGGATGAAAGCTATTGGGAGGCTGGGAGGCAGCTTTAGTTCAATATACAAAATAACTTTCAAATAATAAAAACTTTGCGAATGGAACAGGCTGCTAGGAGTGTGGGTTTATCATTGGAGGCAGCTGAGCATGTTACAGAGGCGATTCAAACATCTGGTGATGGATTGAACCAAGTGGTCACATATTCACAATCCATAGGTTTACAGCTCTTCACGGTGTTGGGCCATTCCTGGGTTGTGGAGACTTTGGGAAGGCCTGAAATGTGTCATATGCATAAATGTGACCTTAACTTTAATATTAGATTTGAGAAGCCAGGGTTAGAATAAGTGTGCTTGCAAGAGAGCATAGAAAAGCAAGAATGAGAGGAGGGAAGAGAAGGTGAATGGAGGGGAGTTGAGGAAGGAGAGAGAGGGAGACGTAATCTGTATGTAAGAAACAGAACAATCACTTCAACATTCAACTTTTGTTCTTTATTCCTAAAGGGTGTACACCCTTTGTATCCATTTTGGCACCATGTTCATATCTATTGTAGGAAGATAGTTTCCCCTAAATGTGGGAAGTAAAACCTGATATCTAGGCTTTCTCCTGCAGTCAGTAACACCTGGAGAGTGACATGTTTTGCGGCATGAGCAGTGTGGAGCCCGTGTCAGCTATGTAGACTAGATTCTAGCTTGTGTGTGTCTTGTAATATTGAATACTTAGCTCCAGAGTGCTTTGTAATCATTACCTGATCTTCACACCATCCCTGGCAGGTAAGCGGTGCCATCCCCAATTTCAAGATGAAACAAGGGAAGTAATTTAAGACTCTGAGAGTGAGCTTCAGGGCTACAAACAGGAGCTTAAAGGCCTTGGCTGTCAGTTTTATGCTTAATTTCCTTGATGAGCACTTTTTACCAAAGATTCTTGAAATGGCATTAGTCCCCAGATGTGCTTTCTGCCAGTCTGAATGTGCCTGGCATTGTGTTGGAATTGCAATGCTGTCCTGGCAGGTGGAGTCCTCCAAAATATCTTTGAAGGTCATGAAGCTGCCATCTCTCACTTCCTCCAAATATCGGTTGCTCATTCAGAATGTTAATCCTGTGGTCTCTGATTCATAATTCTTTTTCTTAAAATTCTAGTCTCTAAGCCTGAATATGTTTGTATATATGTGTGGTGTGTGTGTGTATTTTTACACTATCCTTGCTACTTTCAAAGAAAGACTTTTTCATTGTATCATTCCGCTAGCAATCTTCTGAATATGAACGAGAGAAAATAATTTTTCCTGGGAAAAATATTGCTGTGCATCCTGACATTTTTGGCAAGTCGTTTTCTACTCACAATGGGAAGTTTTGATAAAGTGAATTATCTTTTGTGCAGAGTTATTTTCTTTTGTATTTCTCTGTGCCTACCATTTTCTCAGTTTTCTATTAAATTATTATTTTCTCCATATTACTTTACAAGTTGTAATTGCTTTGTTATCAGAAAGAGAAAGGTAGGTTCATTTTATCCTTTTATCGCTGAGCGTCTTGGTGAATGAACTGTAGCTCTCCTCATTACCATAGCTTTGTTCTGCTCAGTTTTTAATGATAATTGCCCCTGTCATTCCTTGTAATATAAGCTATAGAAATCTTCTGTTAAGTAAGAGATTAGCAAGTCAGAATATATTTTCAAAATGAATTGATAAGGAAACTTCATGTTTCATTTCAAAGCATTAATTAAATGACGAGGAGCTCATGACATGAAATAAACAAAGGATGGACAAATGCCATTGACATAACAAGGCCAGGAAAGAAGCACATGAGCTCATGTTTAATTGAGAGAGAAACTGTGGGATCTGGTCACTTACTTTATCGCCCCCCAAGTTTATACTCCTTTCAAATGTTTTAGTTCGTTCTTTTTTTTTCACATGGGTGCTGCTCTCCATCTTTCTCTTCTTTAAATGCCAACCTTCTTTCTGCTTTTGTACTTCTTGATGAGAGAACATACACTTTTATGTTTATATTCAGAACCGTTACACTGAACATGACGGGACTGAAAGTGTGCAAGCCAAAAGCTCAACACTGCCCTCTTCTGTCCAGCAGCGGTATTGCTTGTCAAACCAAGCACACCAAATTAGGTGAAACCTGTAAGAGTACTTCGCGAAGTAGGAAACAATTAAGTACCTGTGATGGGGTTACTCTGTGGAATGGCTCAGAAGATCGAGGAGGAGAAAGAGTGAGTTTCTTGCCCACGATAATCATAGGGTGAGTTTCTAAGAAAATAAAATTCTTTGGAAGCAGAATCCTATTTTATCCCTTTTTGGTATCCATGTTGTATCTACCTAACTAAGCTCTGCCACTCTTGCAGATTCTGAGCTAGTCCAGTTCCAGGGCTCTACTCTAGAGAAGATCCAGGCCGCCCCCTCATCATCCATTGCTTTTGCTATTTTGACCAAGATAAAACAATTTATTCTCCCAGTTTAACCGAAATAAAGTTGTAATTTTCAAAAAACCACATTTCCTTAAAAAGCCAAAGAAACATCCTAAAGTTTTCAAGAGCATAGAATGGAGTGCATTTGTATTTTTCTGATTCATGCTTCACTCTGTCTAGTTACAGATGAAACTCGGCAACTCTACTTTTGGCCTGAAGTAGATTTGTGTTTTAACTACGTCTACAGTCTGTATCCTATCCAGGATCTCTTGCCGGGACCAGTGGAAGATATTTTCTACTCATGATGGGAAGTTTTGACAAAGTGAATTATCTTTTCGTGCAGAGTAGTTTTCCTTTGTGTTTCTGTGTCCACCATTCTCTCAGTTTTCTATTAAGTTTTTATTTTCTCCATTATTACTTTATAAGTTGTAATGGTATTGTCTGTAAATGCTTTCTACTAGAAACTGCTTCCTGGTTTTTTCCCAAGGTGTGGGTAAATAGATCATCTGCTTCTGAGTCAGAAAGACATTTTCCTGCTGACTGATAGATTCTTTTCCTGAACCCCAGGTTGTCTTCATCACCTGAAAGTTTTACTTTTCCATTCAAAACTGTTTTTAATCTATATCCTTCCAAGTATTAGTACTTTTATGGTGAATAACATTTGGTCTCCCGTTTTTCACATCCAGCATGGAGTCTAGCACATACTAGGGTCTCAATAAATATTTGTTGAATAAATGCACTGAAGATATATTTCCTATTCCCAAGGTATTTGGAGTCAGATGGAAGAGCTTACGGTTTAGAGTTGTGGACCCCAGGAATCCCTGTCCTCACCTTGACCTTTTCACTTAAACTTGCCTCAAGCTTATTCTCTGAAGGTTTTAGGCTTGTTTAACTTTTTGCTGATGCTCAGCAGTTCTAGCCAACATCTGGAGATAGTTCACAATAGGAGACATGTGGACCAATCAATGCCAACTTTTCTTGGAGCTCCACTGTAATAAATTACTTCCTTGCCATAACCAGAGGCAGACTCACACTCCAGTCTGCGCCTGGTTTACACGTTTCTGTTTCTGGTTTGAGGGATCCCTTCAATCCTCTGCTCATTAACAACGCAGAAATGATTCATATATCCTGAGCCTAGTGGTTGAACAAGGTGTTGCATTGCATTTTCCCAGCTTTCTCTTCTCATGCAGAATGCTCTCCACTTTTTAGGTACCTCGGGGGGATGTATGATCCAAAGTCATATTCCTATAGTTTTACATCTCCAAAATCACTTTTTTTTCCTTACCAAAGGAAGAAAATAGATATGTCCTAATTTTAAACTCAGGTAAGGTTTGAAATTAGAATTGAGATGTTGTGATTCCTAAACTAGTGCCATTTCCATATTATAATACTTTTGAAGATTTAGTGACTTTAAAGAATATTTGATTGACTTAGTGATAGTTACTATGGTAGTTAATTATTAATCATTATGACACTTTATTGTATCCTAAATCAAGTTTCTCTCTTTTCCATGATGGCCAAAAGCCTTGTAAGAATCTATCAATCATCTATCTTTCCATTTCATCCTTGATTGCTTCTTGCAGACTTTTGCTGTCTGGCTTTTATACCCATTGCTTTTCCTTAAACTGTAAATTATCTGATAATCATCTTTAAAATTGATGAGCCCAGTGGTTTTGTTCAGTGATGTCTTCCTGGATTTTTCTGTAGTATGGTTCTTTTTCCTAGATCTTTCTGAGTACTAGAGGAGGGTGATCAATTCCCCACCCCGCCGTTTTTTTTTTTTTTTTTTTTTTTTTTTTAGCATCAGAGACATGGCACTCTCCAGGTGATACTTTTATATCTCAGGTAATTCCTTTTCAAAACATTTTTAATTATAAAAACTTTCAAACATATATAGAAATAGAAAAAGTAGTATAATGAATCCCTATTTACCAATCACCCAGTTTCAATAATGGTCAACACTTTGCTATTCCATCTATGTCCCCATACTTTATTTTTAAGGGGATTAAAGCATATCTCAGACTGCATATCATTTGAACTACAAATAATTCAGTATGTATCTCTAACATATAGAGACTTAATAAAAAAACCCAGGTGGCATTAGCACACCTAAGAGATAATAATTCCTTTGAATCATCAAGTAATTTGTCTGTGTTCGATTTCCCTGTTCATCCCATCTATTTTGGAATATGAATCATTTGTATGTTGGAATTTTCCTCATACTGGATCTGACTGCATCCGTGGGTGTCTTCAACATGTCCTCTGTTCCCCAAATGTTCTGTAAACTGGTAATTAGATCTAGAGCAGTACTGTCCAATAGAAATGTAATACATACCACATATGTAATGAGAAAGTATTATAGATGTTGCTAAATTCCCTTCCATGGGGGTCATCCTGTTGTGCATTCCCTCTAGCAATGTATGAGAATAGTTATGTCCTTAGAGTCTTGCAAATGGTATGCTGAACTGTCAAGCATAAGGATTTTTGTCAATCTGATTTATGAGAAATAGTATCTCAGTGTAGTTTTAACTTACACTTCTCTTATCAAGAGCCAGGATAAGCATCTTTTTATGTTTAAGGGCTGTTTCCATTTCTTCTTCTATAAACAGTTCATATTTTTTGCCCATTTTCTTTTGGATTATTGATTTTTACATTAATTTTTACAAGTTACTTATATATAAGGAGTATTCTTTGATTTTGATATGAATATAAATTGCAAATATTTTTTCACAGGCTCCTTCCTCCATGAAAGCTTCCCTGACTTCCCTGACTTGGATGTAATGCTTTTTTCCTTTGAAATCTTTTATACTTTGTATCTCTGTTTTGATACTTTCCATGAGGCTCCTTCCCCTTATGTACATTTTTTGCAGAGTTTAGCACACAATCTTCAATTAAAATAATATTTTTTGAATTAAAACGAAGTCTGAATGATATTCTCTATCCATTTTATGTTTGTAAGTGTTATCTTCTCTAAGGTCTCATCATAAGTTTTTTGAGGACATATCAAATTAGACTCAAAGACTGGAGATATTTCAAGCACTCAATTAACAACTTATTAAATCAAAATTAACTTGGTTTAAAAATAGACTATAATAATTTTATTGTTAGTTGCAGGACTGATAGATATTATTTTAAAGATGAGAATCCATATGATGAAGCTGGAAGAATGCTTTCTAGCCCCAGCTTAGCTATATTTAGCAGATAAGTATTAGGTTATTAAATATGGAATGTCCGATTTCCTTAAGTACTAAGTTTGACGGTAGATTATCTCTGACATTTCACTTGGACACTTCTGTTTTTTTTTTTTTTATTGTGAAGGTACATCCTCATTCTTTCAAATGCATGTTTTGGCTTGTGATTATCTTTCAAAATTTTTTTAGAGCAATTTTTATGAAACCGTGGATAAGTCAAAAATTCATGTTGTTTTTGAATATGAGTTCATCGTGGAACCAATGCAGCCCAGAGAGCTTGAAATATCAACAAAGCGTTTGGGAAGGATGTGGCTAATGAACGCTTAGTAGCCCGGTGGTTTGAGAAGTTCCATTCTAGTGATTTTAATCTTGAAAATAAGCTACGTGGGTGACCTGGGAACAAGGTGGATAAAGATGAGCTGAAAGCTGTAGTGGAAGCGAATCTGTCTCAGCCTATGTGTGAATTAGCAGCAAGGTTTGACGTTACTATTCCAACAACATTGGACCATTTGAAACAAATTGGCAAGGTAAAGAAGCTGAATAGATGGGTTCTGTGTGAATTAAATGAACATCAGAAGAGAAATTAAAGTTTGCATTTCTTTGCTGTCATGACAGAAAGGTGAACCATTTCTACACCGTATTGTTAGGTGTGATGAAAAATGGATTCTTTTTGATAATTGGAAGCATTTAGCACAATGGTTGGATAAAGATGACGTGCCGAAACTCAGTCCAAAACAGAATATTCGTCAAAAAAAGCTAATGGTGTCTGTTTGGTGGTCCAGTGCTGGTATTATCCTCTATAGTTTCATGAAACCTGGTCAATCGATTACAGCGATGTCTACTGCAACCAATTGGATGAAATGATGAGGATTAAGCAGTTGAGATTGGTCAATAGAGATAGGCCAATCCTCTTGCAAGACCACATGTCACAGAAAACAATGCTTCTCAAAGTACAGAAGCAGGAACTGAAAACTCTCTGTCATCTACTGTATTCACCAGTCCTTGCGCCAACTGACTACCACGTCTTCCAGGCTTTGGACCACTTTTTGCAAAGAAAAATATTCAATACTCAACAAGCTGTGGAAAACTCCTTTCATGATTTCATCGCCACTCGCTCTCCAGGCTTCTTTGCTGCTGGCATAAGCAAGCCTCTCTTAAGGTGGCAAAACTGTGTCAATAGTTTAGGCACATACTTTTATGAATTAAAAAAATTAATTTGCTTCTTGTTTGAGATATGATAAACTACACTTTTGATTCAAAATAAGACATTTCATATTTAGTAACTTAGAGAAGCTTGTCACCTGGATAAGTTACTTCAACAGTCTGAAGATGTTTCTTTTCTTTTTCTTTTTTACTTTTTTAAAGGAGTGGGTGCAGAATTATTTTCAAAATATGGGTTACTCATACTATTTATAGAATATTATTTTCATTAGGATGTGTAAGGCACATTTCTTAATTACTCATTTAATTACTCTGTATCTCAGAACCCCACTTCCATTCCTGCCTACCTTGTCAACATTTAGTTGAATGTGTCTGATACATGTCTTTAGATATGCATGTGTCCTTATAGAATATACATAGTATTAGTTTGTGTGACTTTGGGTCTGGTTGTATGGCTGTTTTGACCACTAGAGTAAGGGAGAAGTGACGGTATACAAGATTTGAGTCTAGTTCTTAAGAGACCTTGCATGTTTTCATTTGCTGTGTGTGCTGTTGCTGTCACCAAGAGAAGTACATGACAATGCTGTCCTGGGGTCCCAGGAGGAGGATGCCCACTGTTTTCAGACTGTTGATTATAAAACTCATCTTATTTCTGAAGATACTTTGTTTGCTGCCATGATCTTGGACATCAACAAATATGACCCGTGAGCAATATAATATAGGATTCTGTGGGAATACCATCATTAAAATTGTTTAGGGATCTATTAAAAGTACTGACCCTTTGTCCCGTCTAGAGATTCCAAATCAGAAATTCTATGGTGGGGACCAGGAACATGCATTTTTAAAAGGTATAGCCAGTGATTCAGATGAAGATGGTTCTTGGATCACATTGAGAAATACTGATTCTGTTTTCTTCTCTATAATATAATGTGATAAATATATAGGTATAAGAAATTTATCTTTCTTCTATCTATTACCAATCTATTTATCTCACTCATATACTGCAAACATATCAACTTTTAAACATTCAATTAATGTTTTAGGAACATAGCCTTGTGGAGATTTATAAATTAACTTTAAAGTGACATGTTATAAGGGATGGTTTGCTTGAAGATGTTAGTTCACCGGTGATCTCAACCACTATCTCTACAGATTAAGTTTATCTGCTTCAAATTCTTCACTGTCAAGATGAAATCTGTTCTTTGGACTCCTAATTATCAACTTTTAAGTCACTAAACAAAATCTACATTTTTTGATAGCCCATTCAAATGAACATTGCTTGTCTATGTGTAGATAAAATAGAAGGCTGACCAGATAATGTGATGCCATAGTTGCTTACAGCCTCTTTGCTCTAAACAACGTACTTGTCTCATTATTTACTTGGTCATAGGGCCCATGAGCCCACAGCATCGAAAGTTCCTGATAAAATGCATTTATTTGGGAAGGGAATAGCACATTTTCCTTTGATAGTCATTGATACCTTTGGTTGAAATATTAATAGTTACTCAGACTTTTAGCCAGTTACCTAACAGGAACTTAGAGAATGGGAAGTTTTGATCACATGATAGGGGACAAGAAATATCAGGAGAATGGAGCATTTAACAGCATGGGCCTAACGGTGTGTTTACCTGGACAAACTGGGCAAAGGCAGAACTTAAAGGAAAAGGGGACTAGATGGTCCTTTGGACGTACTTCTACTTTGCATTATTTTCCTGAGAAAAGAAGACTTCATTCATAATGATGGTTTTTCCTATTTCTTATAATGAATGTTTATGTACACTAAATAGTGCTATGTACAGTTCTTAAAAGCTGAAAGCTTTAATTCTAAGAAATAGTCTTTAGGTGCTAATTATTATTTTAAGTCTAAAATTAAATAAGGACTCAATAATTTTGCAGGGAAGCATGCCTCATTTACATGTTGATTAAAAGGTATCTGTGAAGACTGGGGAGGGAGTTTGTTGAACAAATAAGCTTTGCATATGGATCACATTTTTTTTTCTGCTTAGAGTTTGGAAATATTCTTTGCCTCAGAAGGATGAGGAGTGGCTGGAGGGAGAATTGATCATTTATAAAGATCTCCTTAGTGAATTTCAAATAGCCTTCTTAGCTGTGTTGTGTGCACACTAGCACGCACAGGTGTGTATATAGTGGGTAGATGTTTGTAATTATCTTTTTCTAGGAAGTTAAAAACAAAACAAACACGCAAAAAGTTTTCTCCAAACCTGCCTTTTAATGTTGTACAACGTTGATTTTTTTTTGTTGGAATTAAATTCTTTGTACTGTCCAGGAGTTATTATTGCCAATCTCCTTCAATCTTGGATACACTGTGATTTGTAATGTTTGGTTGTGGTTTTGTCTTTCCCTTTGTGTCTGGGCATTGGAATTATAATCATATAGTATCTGATAAGAACTGCTCGGGTCAATATGAAGGATTTCTTTGTGAGGCTGGAGGATTTCCTTTGTTATCATTTTTTTTTTTTGTTCACATAGCAAATGATTTTCCTTGTCACTTGTGATGTTTTCATCCTTTTTGATCATATCATTGATGCTACCAAAAATTTTATTTAGGACCATATTTTGCTCACAGCTGTCACAAGTGTAATTAAGATTTTGAGGTGGAAACTGACTTGATTTTTGAATCTTGCTTTTTGTCCACACTGCCAATACACTAAATAAAAAATCTTGGTAGAATGTTCAGGTAGGCCCCAGGATCACTAAGTTGCTTAATAAATATGATTTGATAGTGATTAAGGTGACATTTTTCAACAAGCCATCAATGTCCTTGTCAAGTGCTAATCTTTATGTTTAAACAATATTGCTTATTTGAAGCACTGAACATCCTTTATGAGCCATCTCTTAAGGTTAGGTGTCCGTGTCAACTGCTGGTGAGAGATTGCCACAAATTTGCCACTTGACGTTATTTTCAAAACGTAACAGAATATATGGTTGAAGCTACTTGGGGATCTCATTTTGATGTGGAAATAGGAGATCAAATATATTAGCTATCTAGAAGGGGCCCTTACCGGGGGTAGCTGGCTGTATCGTTGTCTGTATGATGGGAGTGACAGAGGAGCGAATGGATATGCTTTAGGTCTTGCTCAACCAGATCTCATTCAAAAGGCATTTGAACATCAAGAATTACATACAGCAGTAATTGCTAGTATATTTGATATTATTAGCACAATTGATTTAATTTGTGAAATATGTGGTATCTTTTTATTAATTGGAAAACATCTTAATGTCCTTGGTCCTTTAGTTCAGGGATAGGCACGCTACAGACCATGGGCCAAATACTGCCCGCAGCCTGTTTTGTAAGTAAAGTTTTTTTTTGGAGCAGAGCCACAGCCATTCATTTGTGTATTGTCTATGATGGCTTTCATGCCATAATAGCAGAGTTGAGTATGACCCACAAAACCTAAAATATTTAGTATCTGGCTCTTTACAGAAAAAATTTGTGGACCCACACTTTGGTTGAATCGAGTATCCTAGTGGTGTAGCCTTGTTGTGGTATTTGTTCGTTTTGACAATTACATTTGGGAAAGTTGATAAAAAGATGTTTGCCATTTGTTCCACATATTGTGTTCTTGAACACACACTTTATTTCTAAAATGAATTAATTTTCATCCCAGGATTTATTGAGTTTGTGAAGAAGTGGTCATTACTTTGTCTACTTTGTTTATGTTGTGTGTAAATATCTGATGGTCCTGCACAATCAGGAATGCAGAAGGGCTTATGATGAGAAGGGAAAGTCTTGCTCCCCCTCCCAGGTTCATTTCCACCAGCACCTCTTTTAACCATTTAATAATTTTTTTCTGGTAGTTATCTAAATGAAATTTGTTACCCATTATTTCTTGGTTTAATGAACTTGGACAATTTCTACTTACTCCCTAGTGTGAAAGATGAGGATTTGGCTTACTTACTCTCCAGGTGCCGCTCCTGCCCCTAAACTTTGATAGTTACGTTATTAGTTTTAGCTCTATTATTGGTTCCCTTCATAACTTTAGAAAGTATATCAATAATTCTATTTCTTTTCCCCTTTGCTTTAGTTAATTGACTTGATTCTGCTTTAAAATGAAAAGTTAGTGCCTCTACCTTTTCCTAGGCCTCTTCTTTCTGTTTTTCTCTACCTACCTTCCTTCAATTTAATTTTTGCTTTTGTATTGCCAAGGTTGATAAGATTTACATTCTGTTCTGCAATTACAACCATACTTTCTGTGCTTTCTGCCTGTTTTTTTGCCTTTGAGGCAACAACAAAAAAATCAATCTTTGTATGACTATAAGTATGTAATTATTTTTTACTACTGAGACAGGTAGTGTGTTATGATTCTATTTCTTTTCTGCTGAATTCCATTACGTTCCTCCAGGCCACTCATCAGGGCAAAACAGGATCCTTTCTTTTGTATCTCTGCTTGCCTTTTATAGGATTTCTGTTAATCAGATGGGTTGATTTTATATGCGTCTTTTCTTTTTGCTCATATTTTCAATTTCTTTGTCCTTCCTGTTTTATATTCTGAAAGATCCCTCTACTTTATTTTTGATCATTATATTGCATTTTAGAATTTTGGCAATTGGTCTTCCTGCTCTTTTTCCTTGTTCTTTCTGGAGAATTCCACGATTAACAGCACTTCCCACTTCAGTCCTGTCTTCCCATCATGGCTTGAGTGACAGCTCCCTCTGCTTTCGTGTATACATTGTACTATCCTATTCCTTACTCTGCCACCCAGAAATCTGCAACAGTATCTGGCCCATTGATGTCCCATATGCTCTCAGCACTTTTATGAATTTACTTCCTTGTGTCCTTTTTAACTGCCATTTTAACGAGTTTCAAAGGAGAAGAGGCAAAGGCATATGCTGAATGTACCATCTCGAACTTTATTGCTTTGACTTCCTATCTCACTGTGATTTCTTTTCTTCAAGAAGCCCAGACTATATCACAGCTTAAAATAAATACCAACACGTTTACCAAATACATTTAGATTTTCTTTATTCTTTCAAGACAGCCAACAATTATTCCTCAAATATCTGGTCATAACTCAGGTTCTTACAAATGCAATAAATGCACATTTTTATTTTACTTTCTATGATTTCTTTCTTCAAGCTAGTTTTATTGTCAACTTTTCTATGTATTCATATATTATTCAGACTCAGTATTTTAAAGTCCAAGATCCTTCATTATTTTTAACATGGCATTTTATTTAAATTTATTTCCCACCATGAATCAACCATGGATTTCACATGCATTCAATTAATTATATAGTTTCTTAGCAAGACAATAGACTCAAGCTTACTCCCCCCCCATTTTCCTCATTGTGATTTGCTTTTCAAATGAATTTCTATTCTGCCGAGTTTTTTTGTATTTACATATAAATTAGCAGTTCTTTTTCTCAGAGAGGCTTTAAGCATAAAATCATACTTTTTTTTCCACCTCATTTCTTACATTGGGGTGATATATTGTGTGTGGATAAAGATTGTCTACTTTTTTTTTAATCATTAGATGTCTTCTCAAATTCTTTCTGAATTGTGACCCCCCCATTCATGTGTTGAAGCCCTAACCCCCACTGTGACTGTACTTGGAGATAGGGCCTTTATGGAAGTAATGAAGGTTAAATGAGATCATAAGAGTGGTGCCCCAATGCAACAGGATTAGTGTCCTCATAAGAGACACCAGAGAGCTCTCTCTGCCTCTCTGCCGTGTGAGGACACAAAGAGAAAGCGGCCATCTGCGCGTCAGGAAGAGAGCCTTCACCAGGCACTGAACTTGCCAGTGCCTTGATCTTGGACTTCTCAGTCTCTAGAACTGTGAGAAAATAAATTTCTCTTGTTTAAGCCACACAGTCTGTGATATTTTGTATGGCAACCCAGGCTGACTAATACAAGTACCTACAGAAGTGTTGAGTTGTTTTCCACTCCTTCTCTGTAACCTTCTATTGCACAGGTCCTGATGGTAACTAGTATTGTTGGTTTATTGAATGGGCTGAACTGGCTCAATCAGGAGTGGCTTTTTCTTTCCTTTTATATAGTATGGTCTTGCAGAAAGTATTTTTGGATCTCTTTCTTCACTATCTGGGAAGAATCTATAGCTTTCTGGTCCATTTCAGCTATAAAAATAGCCTAATTTTAAAGTTGTTTTTAAAATCCAGTCTAGTACAATCTCTAACCTCAATTTTCCATCCAATTCAAAGATTCTGACTACCTCTCCTGCCACAGGACCAGAAGGGGAAGAGGTGTCATCGCTTCCTTTGCATTCTGTGCTCTCCAGTCCTTCTGTTTGCTCTGCTAGTGGCTCCCCCAGGGTCCATGGTGTGGGGAGGGTGGATTTAGAGGAAAAAGGACAAAGACTGATGTGGCTGACACTGCTGTAATCTGGCCCTTGGTGCCTCCTGTCCTGACAAGTGTTCAAACAGTGGCTCCCTCTCCCCTCTTCCACCCTCTCTCTTCCCTCACATGGGTGAATGCACATGCCCCAGCTAATCTCTTGTGACCCTTCCTCATATGTCCCTGCCCCAGAGAGTATACTCATAGGTTCTTTCTGCTGTGAGCACTTTCCCAGCACTCAGCTTTCTTAGGTGGAGCCTTTCAAGGCATTTCATCTCTTGCTACCCTCCAAGGTGTCCCTTGGCCCTAGGAAACTTCAAATATATTTCCACTGGAGTTCGAATAAATGCTGTCCTCTCTTTTTGCCTTGTATTTAAACAATTGTCATTCTTGTCATTGTCATTTGCCTTAAACAGCCTCCAATTTTGTGCTTTTACAGGCATGAGGCTGACACTAGTCTTTGCTTACTGAAATTCTCCCAAATGGAGAGATTTGTGTTAATTTCTCCCAATAATTTTCTTGCACGCCCCCTCAGTAGTGGCATAGGGCTGGCCTCTGATATATTTATGAAAGAACCATCTGCTAGGAAGAAGCCATTTCCTTCTTACAGAAACTTCCAGTGTCTCTCTTCTCTTGGCTTGGAGGTGGAGCACCTATTGGAGGCTCTATGTCCCCCACCCTCTTTGCTTTACAGTAGAAAGGCACCTCCCTTCAGATAAACTCCTTAATGAGTCTCTATCCTTCTCTTATGTGAGCTGGAGGTGGGAGATGGACACTGATAGACTAGTTTTGTCACCTTTAATAAATCATATGAGAATACTCTAACATCCCTCCTTAGAAAGAGGGTTTCTCATCACCTGTTGTCCTCAGTTTTGACACTTAGCTGAAATTCTACAATTGCAGGAAAAGTCCCATTTGGCATCTTGTTACACTGCTTAACATTTGTTTTCACCAATGCTAGTCCTTCTTTCCCAGACAGAAGGAGTATTGAAATTAATAGAAAGGGAAAAGTGAGCTTCCTTTCTGTAGCAATTCAAAGTGAGTTAATTCATTTGTGCTCAGAGAAAATGAATATGTTCCCAGCTTCCTTGATGCAGTCCTCTGACCAAGCCTCTTTTAATTGAACAATCTGTTTGTATGTTTCTTCCCTACCAGAAAGTGGTTGTGTTTTACTCACACTAATGCCCCTAGCACATATCAGAGTACATAAATTATAACTGGTACTCTATAAATGTTGATCGAACAATTGGCTGTGAGCTGATTGGGTCATTGTGAAAGGGAGATTGATATGAAATGGCCACTTGAGAAACAATTCCTAAAAGTCTGAATTAATGATGAAGTTTTAGATAGAACAAAGTTATACTGAATGTGAATACGGAGAAGAGGAAGGTCATATTTATACGGGCAGAGAGGAATTGAAAAGGTTAATGTCTCTTCCTACCTTCAGTTAGCATCTCCAAGTATTCTAAATTTAGAGTAATTCTAAAATCACTTGAATGGTTGTATTAATCCTAAAAGAAGCAGTTTATAAACTGGCAGGGAGTAAGGGTCACAAAAATATTTGTACTTGCCTATTAAAATACTTTGCAGACTCACTTAACATTCTATTAAAGGCACAAATTTGTAGGTATTCCATGCTAAAAAGACCCCAAATCATGTTCTTTAGGTAGGAAAACTTTTCAGTTTAGGGCTATGTGCATTCTGATGCAAAAATAACAAGATTGGCAGCCTCTTTTGATGAAAGTATGGCAGAATATTATTTTCCATGGTAACAGAATTTTATAGTACCAATATGGGATTGATTTTGCCATGGGTTCAAGCAGAAGTACATGTTGACTCTCAGGAAATAAGCTGTTATGTAAATTCAACTATTTGGAGTGGGTACAAACCTAACAGAGAAAATTACATTCTATATAGGACATTGGTGTATTCAGTTTACTCCAGCTTAAAAAGCCTCAGCGTGGAAAAGCCAAGTTCAAACAATCTGATTGGGAGAAGGATCAGAGAAAGGAATTATGGAGGGAGAGAGGCTGACAGGGCATCTGTGGCAGTGCTCCAGGGGAGGGAAACAGACAAACTGCCTCTGCTTAAGAATGTCCAGGAAAACGGACATTGTTTGGTGACTCCACTCCCATCCCCCACAGTATCAAAAGGACAGCAGAATAGCAAGTTGCTGTTTATGTGAATAAAAAAAGTGTCAGTCAGGGAAAGACGTGTACTCAGTATGCTCTTAAAACATCTGCTCTCGTAAAAACACTTGAAAATAATCATGCACGAACAGGAGAAAAACAGCTGTGCATGAATCAATAGACTCCACCATACGTATGCCTGGAATATATGTACAATAAAATCTTCAGAAATGGGCCCCTGGGGTATCTGGATCAGTGGACAGACTATCGATTGTGTGTAATTTTACTGTGAGCTGTTGTTATTTAGCTGTATGGAATAGACACTGCCGGGAGTCTGAGGGAAAGCTTCTACTCGTGGATGTGTTACTTAAAGCCTTTTACACTAACTCTTTCAAAGCAATATATAAGCAAAGATTACCCTCAAGAGAAGTTTTTGAAGCACGAAGAGGTGATGTGTCTGCAACTAAGTAGAGTCATGGGGACGAGGTTGCAAACAAGTGCTTCCTTCCCCCACCCTGCTTTTCACTGAATTGTATCCCAAGGTTGGGTCCTGTTTTTTTCTTTCTTTTGTCAACTCCCCTCCAATATGATCAGATTTTTTTATTTGTAAAGGTGGAATGGTTGCATATGCGCCAAAGCCATAGCCTCTAAGGATCTTAATACTACCTCTCTTTTCTCATCTTGTCCTGTAAAGTTGGATTAATGCAAGTGGAACTTTTCTTTCCCTAGGCAGTAGAAAAAGTGATGTAAAGAGAGAATAGACCCTATCTATCCTTTCCTCACTGTACCTTTTAAAATTTTTTCTGAAAATGCTCACTCTTAAAATTAACTTTTTTTCTAAATAACCTATTGCTTATATACTAATTGCAGTTAACACTCCAAAAAAATATGGGTCAGCTCTTGTCTTTCAAATATTGGTGATTACTAGGAGAGTACAGGAAATGCATTTTAGCTTTTCCCTCTTCTTGCCCACTGGTGAAACCTACTGATTTCTAGGGTTCTCTTGTAAGGTGCAAACACTATATTTGAGTGTTCCATCTAGATGCTATTTTTCTTGTGTTGAAAGAGCATTCCAAAATTTATCAGCCTTTACTGGATTCAATCAGGCAACCACTCAGAGCTGCTCAAGGGAGCATTGTGCTTTTCACCACTGACATGTGGAAAAGCAATCAGACACTGAATTATATGGCTGGCTTTCTTTGTCTTCATCTGTTTAAAGTACTCACCGAGCCCCAGTGAAATAACAGTGCTGTGTGTAAAAGCCCTTAGAAAAACTCATTCATCATGAAGTTGGTAGGGAAACCTGAACAAATAGCTGAAGGGCTGCCTTCACCAAAGGCAAGAACAGACAATGTTTTGATGTTTTCAGGGATCATGCTGTGAACATGATTTTGCCTCCCTTTGCCCCCATTCCAGACTTTAAACATTTGGACCCTTAGACTTCAGTCAAAAGCAGACAGAAAGTAAACTACTCATGGAGGGGCCAGTATTGCAGCTGTTAAAATAACAGCATTTCCAGGCTTATCTACTTTGAGAACCTTAACTATATCATTAAAAGCAGTTTACGCACCTCTATGTGTTAAGGACTATGCCAACAGCAAGGTCAGCTGAGATCATCTAAGTCAACGTAGAAGGGACCAGACAGACGAGGCCATCTAGATAGAGGCTGGAGCAAGTGCTGGCTTAGAGCTGACCTCTCCTGTGGAGATTAACTGCTCTGTAGGTTATTGTTAGTGGTTTCAACTTTCTGCTGGAGCTCATCGTTTTTATGGCTTACATTCAAGTCTCTTCATTTGGTGTCTGGGCTTAGAAGATGCAAAGAAATGTTAATATTTGCTGAAGTCAAATATAATTAATCCTGTAATTTGGTTTCAGAAAGGTAATACATTATAAAACCAAGGATGCATTGTTTTTAGGTTATTTACATTTTGGATAACCCATACAATGGAGCCTCTATAGTGTAGATAATTTGAAGTAATTTTAAAGTGTATTGGAAATGAACTGTGAGTTTAGCTTCATTTTGGGAAAGAAGAAGTCATTAGAATTGGATTTCTTGAGGAGATATGACTAAATCTCTCCTGTCTAAGGAAAAGGTAGAGTTTCTAAAGTGCCTGGGGATAAGGTATGTGGCAATCCAAGAGACTCCTTGTGTTCGCCTTGCAAGCCACTTGATACTGGGTGTGAGCTGGTGTGTGAAGCTATTCTAGAGAAGACATGTAGTATGTTAGTGCCAAGCATTTTGCAGAGTGTATTGGAGAGAAGCAAATCTCCTGAGGAATCCTGTTGGAATATAAGCACTTTACAAGGAGTTTCAGCAATTATTGGATGTGAAGAGGAACAGTTTATTTTACAAAAAAATTATGACTCTGATATATTAGGGCAACATGAAGACAAGGTAGGGACAAAAATGTATTCACACATAAACATCAGCAGCACTTGGACAATTCAAAATAAGGATTTCAAACTGATCTAAAATATAAGCTAAACTATAAGCTTTTGCAAGGCATGAAGGAATCAGGAGTTGATGCTTGAACATGAAAAAAACTTTGATATTTGCTATGTATCTTAAGTTAATTGTGCAATATTTAGATCTCATTCCATATTTTGAATTTAATTCTTTTCAAGAGATCCTTTTATTTTCTTCATAGAGTCCAGGGTTAAAGAAATAATCTTATTATTATAGGTACATATCTGTGAACTGGGTTTTAATAATTCTGGGGTCCAGATTGGCAATACCAGCCATGCAGTACCACTCAAGAGGATGATGCTTTACTTAAATGTGCGTTCCCAAGGGCATAAACTGGCCATATCCTCGCTTGCTGGGCCTTTGAGCTCCTTCTCTTAGTTAACTCTACCTTTTCCCGAATTCCTCCTCATGGTTTGTCTGTATCAGTGCTAATAAATTATCAGGTCCTCAAATAGCCAAACACAATCCTAGAATAATCTTTCTTAAAACAAAACAAAAACAAAAATAAAAGTAATCTGTAGTAAAAATACCCCATCAATACACGAGTGGATCAATAAAATGTGGTATATGTATACCATGGAGTATTACTCAGCAATAAGGAACAATTGTGAATTAACACATCTGGTATTATCCTGGTTGGAGCTAGAACCCATTCTTCAAAGCAAAGTGTCACAGGATTGGAAAAACAAGCACCACTGATACTCACCATCAAACTGGTACTAACTGATGAACACTTACATCGCACAGGGCAATAACATTCATCTGAGGGAGGGCGGGCGGGCGGGAAGGGGGTGGAAGGGATGGGAAAAACTCTCACTGAATGGATGTGGGGAGCACAGTTTGGGGGATGACCATGATTGTGGCTCTGACACAGCAGAACAGGGGCAATGTGTATGGCCAAAGTGTTGTACCCCCATGATATTCTGAAATTAAAAAAATAAATTAAAAAAAAAAGAACCCATTCAGGGGAAAAAAAATTTAGTAGAGACTAAATAAAAGAATTACTATTTAAATTAAAAAAAAAAAAATAATACCCCAAACAACCGTGGCACCGTCAGCACGGTATGGTGGAAAGGGCATTGAACTAAAACTCCTTCTGGTCCCTGCTCTGCTCTGCTAGATGGTTGACCCTTGGTGAGCCCCTTAGTCCTGCTGGGTTTCCTCATCTAGAAAAGGATGGGTTGGATAAGATTGCTGCGCCCTTCCATCTGGTTGTAGCATCATAGGAATTCGACAAATCTGTTACACAAGTAGGGAATTTCCTATATATGTATATAAACCATTCCATCAGTCTCTTTGGTTTAGACAGAAAAGGAATTTAATAAAAGAATATCGGATAGGTCAAAGAATCAACAGGAGGAATTGAAAGTTTGGAAACCAGGTTGGGGGCCATGTAGCCAGAAAAAAGATGCCCGAACTGGTGCCACAGAATGGGCCTAGTGAGGAAACTGCTGAAGAAAGCTGCTTCTACAGCCTGTGAGCTGGGTTGGCAGTTTGCCCACTGCCATTGTGGCCCAAGGAGTGGGCCCTTCTTCACTCAACCCCTCCACCCCTGGGAATCACCCACAGTCCCTGCATCTTTGCACACTGCTTCCTGAGGAATTTAAAGGCTTGGGCTGGAGCATCTGGTAGCTGAGGCCCAGCCCATATCCTACCCTAGTAGTGAGTTTCTGGCATTTTCAGCAACTCTCTGGAATTTGGTCCTGTTTCCTATCTGGACTGTTAATGTGGAGATTTCCTTAAATATAAACAAGGCTTCTGAAAAAGACAAATGTTCGCTACATCATCTTTATCCAGTTTAGTAGAATATCCAGTTTATTCTGTGATGCAGAATTTCTCTGCTAAAGTGCTTAAATTTAGCCTTTCCCAGGTTAGAGCTCTCACAGACGTGTGTCTCCTTGTTGAGATTACCTTCCCCACTCTTAGGTGATTAAAGCTATTTCTTCTTGCTCACCAAAACAATCTTTTTCTCTTTCTCTCTTTTCTTTCTCTCTGTGTGCCCTTCCCCACCGCCTCCCCCTCTCCCCTCGCCTGCCTGCCTACCTTCCTTCCTTCTTTTCTGTTCCTCATTATGCTTTGGAATGAACAAGTCAGAAAGTCATCTTTTTGCCAACTACCAATTGACTTGTGGCATTTAAGCCTTAATTTAAAAAATGTTATTTATAAATTATATGCATAAGAATGTACTCAGGTATCTGCCAGGACTTAGAAAAATTTCATTACAAGGACAACTTGGAGAAGATTTGGAGGGGGAGATGGAATATTAAATAAGGGAATATTAAGTAAAAAAAAATTAAGTAAAAATACACTGGGTGAGGTTGAACATGGGAACAACATGGGGATCAGGAGGTATGTTTGGGTAACCCCTTGAGGGGGAGGCTCTTTGAAAAAGACGATGATCCAATCCTATTCCATAAGACTGAGAATATTGTATTGTCCAATTGTTGATTGGGAGGACAACACCCCAGTGTGATGCTGAGTCCCTCAATGCACAGAATACATGAGAAGCTAGTGTTATATTAACAACTTTGTGTGAAAAATTACAGTGCTTATATAAAAAATGAAGCTTTTCTAGCTCAAATTGGAAAATGCTACAAAGATGCTGTAAAACAAAACATAAGCCACCCTACTCTAAGCCTGAGGAACAGTAGCAAGTGAAAATGACTGCTAATAGCAGATTGTCAGTGATATAATATTGCTGCCCTTTGGATGTCAGAACTGGACCTTTTCTGAATTTATTAGAATACTCACAGGGGGAAAATGCATGTTCATTACTAGTGCTTAGAGCATCTGGTGAGGTCGCCTCTAATTCTGCTTAAATGGAAATAGACAAAGCAGGTACATGTTATCCTAGTTCTTGTGAATTAGTCCTTGGGGATGGCTCTTCTGATTCAGCATTCTTGAATTATGTGCCATTCTCAGAACAAGGCTTAAACATCAAATAACACTCAATGGTTCAATCTGTGTAAATAAATCTAAGCTATATGAATCTGGCACAAATTGCTTCATTCAATGAATGGAGTGATTGCAAGTGACTGCCATGGTCTGAACACTGCTGTATGTAGTGACTTCATAGATCTAAATTCCCCGCCTCTGCAAGGAGGTAAAAGTTAGTGGTCATCAGAAATCCAGATTACATTTTGAATAGCTAATACTATCTGGTAGGATATAGACCTTAGAGAGAAGGTCAGGGCTAAGTCAGCAAAGAATTTTTTTTTCATTTAGGTCAATAGTTATTATACAGGCGTAAGATCCTGTGTTTTAGCATCCCAGGGAAGAAGTGTTGGTTATTTTTGTAGGCAGGGTTTCAGATAGACTCTGTTGTGAAAATTGTTTTCTTTTTACATCAGCCAAGCTCTCGGGAAGACTTCATAAAAATAGACTAAATTATTTTATTTCTTTGTATCATATTTCCTTCATCTACAGTATTTTCTGTATGATACTGGAGGGTAACCTGGAGGTAGACCCAGTGTTTTTAACTTATTTGAGTTGCTAAGAGCAATCCAGTTGTGTTCAAGAGCTGAGTTTTAAAATCATTTAGATGGAGCCAAGTCCCAGAACAGGCTTCCCATCCTTTGTTGAGCCCCAGGTACTGGGGAAACTCTCAAATTTGTTATTGCATAAGCTCTGGAGTAATATCCCAATTGCTGATGACAAAAGTAGTCGGGTGGATTGGGAGGAGATGAATTGGAAAGAAGGAAGGAATGAGAATTGCTTTATGCAAATAACATGATAATGAACAAAGAGACAAGTGAGGAAAAAGCAAGTGGCAGTGGCTGAGTGGAGTTACTAAGGGTTCAGAGGCAATGCCACAGGCAATCTCAGCTACAGAAAGCTCAGGGAAGTGCTGGTTGTTAGCATTTGTTTGGAAAAAGAAGTTGAGGTAGGGTATGGACTGGTCAATCAGAACATTCCTGGTGGTGGTTTTTTGTGCAGCTGAGGGTTCAAACACTGTCTTGGTCTATTTCTGCTGCTTCTGCTGCCACTATTAACACTACCACTAACTTCTTCGTGGAGCATTGAGTCTTGCCAGGTAGCATGCTAAAGCTTTGATGTGTATCATTTAGTTATCTCATTTAGCAGTTCCAAAGAATCTTCAAAATGTGTGGATGTGTGGAATATTAAATATTGCATAGCCTGGGGGCCAGGAAACCCACCTCCTACATCAGTGTGGCAATCAGTCATCCACCAAGGGAAACCCATAACTTTCTGACTGTGACATGGTGGTAACGAGACTTAGTTCATGGTGGTTGTTAGGGATAAATAACTCCAGTGCACAGACTAGCACCATGTCAGGCAGATGGCACACTCTGATGTCAAGTTTCTTTCTTCTCCTTTCTAGTTAAACCAGTTTCTTTATCTATGAAAATTAAATTTAAAAACTCTTTATAGTTGGAATATTTTGTCAATGTAGTATTTAATGTAATCTTTGCCTTTATCCTGTATTATATAATTTTGGAATTCTTCAACACAGAAGTTGTGTTTGATTTATTGTTATAGCCTTGTTATTTATTATTTATAGTGCCTAATGTAATACCTTGCACATAGTGGGTACTCAAAATATTTATTGAATTATGGTGGTAATACCAAGACGCAATTTCATTGCAAAGAAATCTTTTCAGATTGGAAACTTTTAATGAAGCCAAATATTATAGGCGTTCATAACATTATGAATGGAATATTTTGAAGCCATAGTTTGCCAGGGGAAATTCTGAATCAAGGAAATACAGCAAAAGGCCACATTGCCAGGTGTCATCTCAAGTCTGATAAAAAGTTTCTTTTCTGGAGCATAAAGGATCAACTTGGTTTTTTGTTCAGAACGTAAAAACGATCTCCAGTGAAGGTTTGGGCATAATACTATGAAAGAATTCAACTTGTCCAGAGCAAATACCTAAAGTACAATAACACTTTCTTAGAAATACTCTTTTGAATTAATTAACAGAAGATTTTTTTTAAGAATTACTTTTTATACCTGAGTCCGGTAGGCATGTAAATCTTTCAAAGACTAAGATCAAATCTACTGAGTGGATAAAGATGTAATGGAGACAGACTTTTGCATCTTTTTGCCTTTAATATTTTTTACACTTTTGGGAGGAAGTCTAATTCTCTCTTTCATTCCAGTAGGTAACTGAAGGCTGAACAGGAGGTAGACAAAGTTTAGAATATCACAGACCACTTAGTCGAACTTGTTAGTTATAAAAATTGGCTGTAATAACTAGATCTAAATTATGTTGGTTCTACTGAATGAGAAAAGGAGGAAAATTATAAACACAACAAAAAACAGTATTGTGGAGCTAGACTCCTTAAGTTTGGATCCGGTTTCTGTCCTTACTATATAGTGTTAGTACTGGGTGAATTACTTCATCTCTCCACGTTTCTGTTTCCTGATCAATAAAATAGGGAAAATAATAGGAACTATCTTGTTGGATTTTGTGAGGATTAAATGAATTAACATATGCAAAGCACCTGGAGGAGTGTCAGGACAATAGTCATCACAGTACTACTGGTATTATTCCTGTGTGTTGCTAGTAAGTTTAGTTTTTAAATTTCTAATTTTCTAACTTTTTTCTTTATAACATAATAATATCAGGATATGGATCCCAAAACTGGGGAATTTGTGAGTGTATTTACATGTGCATACAGGTATGATTTTTTCTTTTAGGTGAGTGGGTTTTATTTCAGAAAGTTAAAGTCATTAACTTTGAAACATCTTTCAACTAATCCAATTTGAAGAAGAGCCAAACCATAAAGAATCATATTATTCATTGAATGGGAAAATGTACAGTGGGTATGTGTAATAAATGAACATATTACAGAGTGAGGATATAAAATTAAATGTGTGTAGGTGGATAAGAAGGTTCATCCAAAAAATGTAATGACTTGGGAGTTCTGGAACTTTATAGAAGATGTTTTGTATGTCATTAAATCTAGTGTTGTAGCATTTTTTTTTCCCTGACGAGGTCTTCTTGGATCTGCATATACTCCTGTTTAAAATCTAAACGTTCCAAGTGTTGTTTTCACAGCCACAATGGAACCCTGGAAAGAATGGCGAGGAAAACAAGCAGGCTCCTCATTGATAGATTAGGAAAAGACAATCTAGTTGATTGGTAGAATTTAGATGCAATTGGGGCATAAAAATATTTCTTAAAGAGCTATTTTTTAAAGTTGATCTCGCAGAGATAAATCAATCGTATTTTCTCTATTACAATTGACAATGTGTAAGAATGCTTCAATTCAATATTCCATAATTTATTTTTTCTCACTTATAAAAAAGCACGTGCTTTTCTCATGATGACCTGGCTTTGCTTCGTAACTGTGCCACTTACTGATAGGCTGTGGGCAAGAAGCTTGCCTTTGCTGAACCCCAATTTTGGCAGCTACCAAATTGTGAGAACAAAAATGCCAATTGACTGCATTTGAGAGGTTGAATTCAGTGGGATCACTGCCTGGGGAGTAGCAGGCATTCAATAAATGTTGGTCATTGTTGTTATTTTTTTGACCACACCTCCCAGACAGTCTTTCAGTCCTACTCTCGTTCCTACCTATTTTATATCTCAAAGCCTATAAAAATAAGCTCATCAAAAAATTGGAAGTGAAATGAGTCAGCAAATACATCTTAATTTTATGATTATGCACATCATGTAAGGAACTGAGAGTGTACAAAAGAGAAAAATAAATTGCTTTTTGAGATTTTCATAACCCCTACCCTTTATTTATTCTTGAATGCTTTTGACAATGGCCTTCTTTACCCAAAAGGTAAAGAAATAGAAAGATGAGGTGAGTGCTCCTTGGCACTTAAAAGATGGATGGTTAGAAATAGATGTTTGTTTATCTTTACATACATTTATATTTTATATCAGCTTCTTGATAACTATGAAATTTTTAAAAAGGAACATTTAAATTTGTTACAGATGTTTCATGAAAACCATTATTAGTGTGAAGAGAAAATGCTTTTGGAAGCAATTGTACAAGGGTTTAATTTTTATTTCTAAGGGAAAATGTGTGCATGCAGTAAAAGTAATAAAGGGAAGCTGAATTTCCCTTGAGGTATATGAGGATGAATAAAATCTGCTACATTATCCTTCAATCAGCCACTTAAAAATTTTAATTGCATAGACTCTTAATCACAAGGAAAGTAACCTTTGCATGCGCTTTCCTTTGTGAGGGGAATAGGAGAGGGCTACCATTTTTTTTTTTTGAGCTCCTTAGGAAGAATCTTTTCTTATTTCAGCATTTTTGGGCAGTTCCCATGTTCCTCCAGGCTCCAAGCATTGACTTTCAGGCTGGTTAAGCTGTATTGCATTGGGAAAAAGCAGACCAGTGATGAACAGGCCTTAAACAAGCAGTACTTTGGTACTGTAAGATGTCTACCAACTAACCACACTCCTAATCCCTGCAGTGTGTACAGACAGGGCCCAGAATACTTGCTGTTCAACAGCCCCTGACCCAGCAAACCTAGGGCTGTGCAAGCCCCTCTCTGGGCCTCAATCCTCCCACTCTCTTAAGTGTCAGAGTGATGCAAAATATGCCATTTTGGAAATACACTGCAAATTGGTATGCAACAAAGATCTCCTGATTTTCGTTTTATGCATTCAGTGGCAATCAAGGGAGCTATACAGTGTGATAACATTAGAAGATGATTGTATGACTCAAACTTTAACTTTCTGCATATCTCATGAAGGAACTTATATTCAATTGAGTTTCATGGGGTTTTCTGGATTTAGGAGGAATTGGGAACCCAGAGGATGATGAAACTCAGTGAAGCCACACTTTTATAGCCCAGAGGAAGCAGGGGGAAAAGGAAATCAACCAGACAATCCCAGCAGAGCATGTCTTTGAACAATTCTGCTTAGCATCCGTACTGTTGCTCCATACCGTTGGTCTCTTCCTACCTGTCTGCAGGGTTGAGTTTGGTACTGAGTTGCTGTACCTTCAGACTTTCTGCCAGTATCCCTTGGAGAGTCACTGGGTGCCAGCCACAGTAGAGCAAGAGTATGCCTTTTGCTTTGAGTCCCATAACCAAAGGAAGTGGAGAGAGCATAGCACGTGAAACATGTGGCAGTGTTTGCTTATTTTTAAAAACAGCTTTGTTGAGATATAATGGACATAAAATACACTGCATGTATTTAAAGTGCACGGTTTGATATGTTTTGATATATGATTACATCTGTGCAAACACCACTACAATTAAGACAATGAATACATTTGTCACTTTCAGAAATTTCTTCACATACTTTGCAATCCTCTCATTCACAGGCAACCCTGATCTACTTTTTGTCACTATACAGTAGTTGGTATTTCCTAGAAGTGTATATAAATGGAATCATGCAGTATGATTCTTCCTGGTTTGGCTCCTTTCACACAAAATGTTTATTTTGAGATTTATCCATGTGGTTCATAACACCAATCTTTCATAATATTTTATTGCTGAGTAGTATTCCACTGTATGGGTATACTGCAGCGTGATGATCTTTCTCCATTGGGTGGACATTTGGATTATTTCCAGTTTTTCACAAGTGCAAAAAAGGCTGTTATAAACATTTGTGTACATGTTTTTGTATGGATTCATGTTTTCATTTCTCTTGGGTATACCTGGGAGTAGAATGGCTGGACCATATGGTATATGATTAATTTTTTTAATTGAGATACAATTCATATACCATAAGATTCTTTATTTAAATGTGTATAATTATTTTTAAGTATATTCACAAAGTTGTGCAACTGTCACCATTAATTCCAGAGTTTTTTCTTTTAATCACTCCCTCCCCACCAAGACTTCCTGTATCCATTAGCAGTCACTTCCCAATTTCCTCCTTTCTCCAGCCCCTGGAAACCACTAGTATACTTTCTGTCTCTATAGAATTGGCTATTCTGGACAGTTTATATAAATTGATTTTGTGTCTGGCTTCTTTCACGTAGCATAATGTTTTCAAGGTTTACCCATGTTGTAGTGCATATCAGTGTCTCATTCCTTTTATGGCTGAATGATACTCCATTGTAAGGATACACTATATTTTCTTCATTCATTGGTTGATGGACATTTGAGTTGTTTCCACTCTTTAGTTATTATGTATAATGCTGCTGTGAACACTCATGTACAAGTTTTTGTGTGAATATATGTTTTCAATTCTCAGGTGTGGATACAGTGGAATTGTGGGGTCATGTGGTACTATGATTTAGATAGGGTTTGTTTGCCCTTACCAAAACTCATGTTGAAATTCGATCCGTATAGTGGTGGTATTGGGAGGTGGGGCCTTATAGGAGCAGTCTGGGTTATGGGGGTGGATCCCTCATGAATGGCTTCATGGTGACTGAGTTCTCACTCTTGCAGAAATAGATTAATTCCTGAGAGAGCAGATTATTAAAAAAAAGTTTGTTTTCCTTGGTTTTGCTCTCTTGCTTCCTCTCTCAACAAGTTAACTCTTTGCATACTCTGGCTCCTGTTCCATTTTCTGCCATGAGTGGAAGCAGCCTGAGGCCTGTGCCAGAAGCAGCTGTCCAACCCTAGATTTTCCAGCCACTGGAATTGTAAGCCAAATAAGCCTCTTTTCTGTATAAATTTCCCGGTCTCAGGTATTCTGTTATAGCAACACAGAATGGATTAAGACATATGATAACTTTTTTGTTCATATGTTTAACCTTTTGAGGAGCTGCCAAACTGTTTTACAAGGTGACAGAAACATTTTACATCATGACTAGCTGTATGTGAGTGTTCCAGTGTCTCCACATTCTCACCAAGACTTGTTATTATCTGTTTTTGATTACAGCCATCCTAGTCAGTGGGAAATGAAAACAGTGTGGTTTTGATTTGTGTTTCCCTATTGTCTAATGATGTTGAGCATCTTTGCCTGTGATTATTGGCCATTTGTATATCTTTGACAAAATGGCTATTCAAATTCTTTGCCCATTTTTAAATTGGGCTGTTTGTCTTTTTATTGTTAAATTGAAAGAGTTCTTTATATATTCTGGATATTAGGACCTTTATCAGATATGTGATTTTCAAATATTTCCTCCCATTCTGGGGGTGGTCTTTTCACTTTCTTGATTGTGCCCTTTGAAACACAAATTTTTTTGTATTGATGAAATCCAATTTATCTATTTTTCTTTGTTTGCTTCTGCTTTAGGTGTCATATCTAATGTTTAACTTTTTAAGAAAACATTAAAATTGTTTTCCAAAATGTTTGTACTATTTACATTCCCATCACCAATGTATGAGAGTTTTAATTTCTCCACATCCTCACCAACCCTTGGAATGGTCAATATTTAATTTTAGACATTCTAATAGATGTATAGTAGTGTCTCATTGTGCTTTTATTTAGATTTTTCTTAATAATTAATGATGTTGAGCAACTTTTTAATACTTTTTGTCACCCATTTGTTACCTTTAGCAAAGTTTGTTCAAATATTTTGCCATTTAAAAAATGGATTGTTTGTTTTCTTATTATTGAGTTTTGAGTGTTATATATTCTAGAAACAAGTTCTTTTTCAGATATATGCTTCGCAAATATTTTCTCTCAGTTGGTGGCTTGTTTTCAGTTCTCTTAACAATGTCTTTTGAAGAGCAAAAGGTTCTAATTTTGATAAAGTCCAATTTATCGATTTATTCTTTCATAGGTTTTGCTGTTGGTATTGCATACAAGAAATATTTGCTTAACAAAAGGCAACAAAGTTTTTAATTATGTTTTCTTCCAGAATTTTGGTAGTTTAAGGTTCTAAATTTAAGTCTTTGATCCATTTTGAGTTATTTTTTGTGTTGGTACAGGTGTGGTTTTTTTTTTTTCTTTTTTGCATATGGAGATCCTATTGTTTCAGTGCTATTTGTTGAAAGGACAAGACTTTCTCCATTGAACTGTCTTTGCACTTTTGCCAAAAATCAGTTACCCATTTAAGTGTTGATCTATTTCTGAACTCTATTCTATTCCATCAATCTATTTATGTAGCTTTTTAATAACACTTGAAACCTGATAGTGAATTGACATCTTAGAAATATTGTCTTCTGACTCATGAACATGGTATTAATATATCTCTCCACTTACTTAGACCTTTAATTTCTCTCAGTGATGTTTCATAGTTTAGAAATAAAGTGTGTGAACTCAGAAACCAAGCTGCCTAGTTTGTATCCTGACTCATCCTTTAACTATATGCTGTTTAAAAAAGAAACAATTAAAATTTAAGGATACAGATAAGTTGAAAGCTTAAAGAGAAAAAAATGTAAAGCTAATCATAAGAAAATCATTGTGTCTATATAGTATCAGACTAAGTAGATCTCAAGACAAAGTGTTGCTGGAAAAAAACCAATTCATAGAGTCAGTTCATCAAGAAGGCAATTTTAAATGTGTAAGCAACTAGTAACACAAATTCAAGAAAAAGAAGTAAAAATGGACAGAATGGAATTAATAGGTAAATCCATAAGTGATAAAACAACTAGAAGAACATGAAGATTTGAATAAAATTGCTAGCCAATTAGACCTAAATGACATTTATAAATGCCCATGCCTTATAACTACAAAATATACATTATTTTTAATGCAAATGGAAGATCCACCAAAATAGGCTATAAAGAAAGTCTGACATTTCAAAGACTTAAAATAAGACAGATTTCTCTCCCCAAATGAAATTAAATTGGAAATCAATAAGAAAAAGATTCGAGGATTTTCTTATAATAGGAAATTACATAAAGCACTCTGAATAATTTATAAAATTTTTTAAAACCCAAGAAAAATTTATAAAATATTTTGAACTGAATTATAATGAAAATATATTAAAATTTATGAAATATATACATGATTGGTAAAAATTGTATAGCAAAAAAATGTATGTAATACAAAAAAGATTTAAGATCATAATCTCAATTTCCTTCTCCAGAAGCCAAAAAAGAAGTAGAGCAATTTAAACCCAAAATAATTCTAAGGAAGAAAATAATAAAAATAAGAGCATTAATCAATGAAAGAAATGCAAATTAGAAAATGCACAAAGACAAAAGTTCATTCTTTGAAAAATTAATAAAATGGATAATATCTTAGACTAATCAAGAGAAAAAAGGAATATTTAATGATACTAAAAATATTAGGAACAAAAGAGGTCATTACAGATCCTAAAGACATTAAAATAATAATGGAATGTTAACAATTATGCCACAAATTTGACACTCCAGAGGAAATGGACAAATTGCTTAAAAAAACCTTTTTGAAATGGGTACAAGAAGAACTAGAAAATCTGAATAGCACAGAATCTATTATAGAATTAAGTTCAAAATTAAAATGTCCCAAAAAGAAAACTCTAGTCTCCAGTGGCTTGACTGGTGTATTCTAATCATTTAAAAATGAATAAATATTACACAAACTCTTTCAGGGTATAAAGTAAGAGAGGACATGGCTCATTCATTTTATGAGGCCAGCATAACCCTGATACCAAAACCTGATCCCCTCAAAAATATTATAGACCAGTATCTCTCACGAAATAAGCCACAAACAAATATTAGCAAATTGAATCCAGCAATATAGTAAAAGGACAATACAGGACACTTCTGTTTCCATCCAAGATGGTGTAACAGAGACTAGATTTACCCTACTACCTTATGACCACTAAAATATGAACAAACAAAATGTATGAACAAAATATTTGAAACAGTGTTCAGACTTTGGACAGCAGGCAGTATACATATAAGACAGTGATTCTAAGAAAGAGAAATGATCCAGGGGAGCCCTACAATTGTTGCAGCCTACTGCATGGAGGGAGTTTCCAGGTCACAGCACAGGGAGGGGAAATCCAAGGTGAGCCCAGCAGTCACCTTGAGTTAAACAGACAAATTTGGGAATTTGAGGGTGCTAAGGGGCACCTAGAGTTCACAGGATGGAGTACCAGAGAGGGCAGAACTGTAAAACAAAGTACCAGAGGTGTGTTTAAAACAAAAAAAAGTTCCTTTCAAGCTTTCACAAGAGCCCTGATCAATGCATATGTGTAAGGAAAATACCCAAGTCAGGGAGAAAACAATTTCTGGAGCTCACCTAAGGCTGTTAATATTTGATGTTCCCAACAGCCACAGTGGAGAGACCTTGTAATATACGGCGCATCGGGAAGCATACTCAGAAAGGTAATACCTTAGTACTGCAGCCAAACTAGGCCTAGACTACTGCTCTCCTCCTGCTTAAAAAATCTTAAAAGCAAGGCTAGAAAGTATCAAACTGCATCCTAAAATAAAGCTCAAAAACATCTGAAGAGATACCAAAAAAAAAAAAAAATCAAGACCTAACAACATAAAATTCAATGTCTGATATCTAATAGAAATTAACATGCAAAGAACCAGAAAAATATTATCCATATTTTAGAGACACTAACTCAGACTCGACACAGATTTTAGAAGTAGTAAACAAGACATTAAAATAGTTAGCATAACTGTATGCTGTGTTTTTATATTTAGATGAGGAAATTTTAGATGTATATTTTAGATGAGGAAAACATGAGTATGATAAAGATAGAGATGCAAGATATTAAAAAACCTAAAGAAACTTCCAGAGACAAAAATTGCATGTCTAAGATAAAAATTACATTGGATAGGATAAACAGAAAATTAGACACTGAAAAAGAAAAGACTAGCAAGCTTGAAGACTTGGTAGTGGAAACTATTCATACTGAAACACAGAAGAAAAAATAAAAAATGAACAGAACATCAGTTGAGTTGTAGGACAACTGCAAGTGGCTGAATAAACGTATAATCGGAGTCTCAGAAGACAAGGAGAAAGAATATACAGAAAAATGTTTGAAGAAATAATGACAAATTTTTCCATACTTAATGAAAACAACCCATAGATCCAAGAGGGTTAACTAACCCCAAATGTGGGAAATATGAAGAAAATTATACCAGCACACCATAATCAAATTGCTTATCACACAGATAAAGAGATGTTCTTAAAAGCAGCAAGAGGGGGAGAAAAGACACATTATATATAGAGGAACAAATATAAGAATGACAGCAGACTTCTCAAAACCAGTGCAAGTTGGAAGAAAGCATAGTGATATCTTTAAAGCACTGAAAGAAAAAAGTATGTAGAATTCTATATACAGGGAAAATATCTTTCAAAACAAGACTTTTTCAGACATAGACAACCTGAAATAATTCATAATAAACAGACTAGTATTACAAGAAATGTTTAAGAAAGGCCTTCAGGCAGAAGGAAAATGATACGAGATGGAAATCTGAATCTACACAAAGGAATAAAAGGCACACAAAATGATAATCATATGGGTAAATATAAAATATATTTTTCTTATTTTTAAAATCTTTTAAAAGATTATTTTAAGCAAAAACTATAAAAATTGATCTTGGAGTTTGCAAACGTGTAGAAATATAGCAAAAATGGAAAGCAGTGAGGAAATGAAAATGTACTGTTAAGACCTTATATGTGAAGCAGTATAATATTTGAAAATAGTGCTAAAATAAAGATGTACACTCTAAACTCTAATGTGTATCATACAGTAATTTTGAGAAAAGAAGGAAAACAACTCCAAAAGATACTGTTGAATACAGTGTCTTCAAAGATTACAAACTAATGTTATTGCACTACTAAAGAAAATATCTGCCATAGAAAAATGAAATGAAATGGAAAAACAAATAAATAATGAATCTTGATTATATGGATCACTGAATTTCCCCACCAATGTGGAGAATATACTTATACATATATTTATACTTAAGGTTCTTAATAGGAAAAGAGGCTTTAAAAATGTGTATATATATTTTTTTCTTTACGTGATTAGTTTGTAGAAGCAGACTAAGTAGACTAAGCTTCTTAAGGTTAAGGAAGATGTTCTACTTTTATCCTCAGCCTAGCACATTGTGGACCATGAATAAACTTCTGAAGAAAGTAGGATGAATTGAAATTAAGTAGTGATATTTATGGTGAAACTATTCTATGAAGTTGAAATTGTATTGTAAACTTTTTAGCAGGAAAAATAAAGCCAAAATAAATTTCAGCGAACACATTTGCCCTCATTCCAGTATGACAAAAAGACGATATCTAAGGTCGTTTTTTTCCTGATTTCATTAAAGACAATTGCACAGCTATGTTGAAGCGTTCTCTATCTCCTACGGGATGCAAAAGACAGGGACTTAAAGCAGGCTGCAAAACTGCATTTGATGTGGACTTTGGATTTGTGGGATTAACTGAAATTATATATATCTAAGATTTTTGCTAAGAAAATTTGAATATGAAAATAATGATTCAGGTTTTCATGTTTTCTCATCAATCTGGGACTCTCATGCAGCTGAGTTAGGTTGGTTTTAATGAAAGAAGGCGCTTAAGTGTATTTGGTTTGAATTTTTTTACAACATCATTCCATGTTTCAATCCTTAGAGCAAATGTTTAAAAAATTATGATACTTGGATACTTGATAATTTTAGTTGTTTATATTATGGAGAAATCACAGTTGATTAAATTGTATATATTCCATGTCTTCTTTCAGTTATTCTAATCTGTGAAGATCCTAACAGATCTTCAATTACATGACGTGTATGTTTCCATGTCTTTGTTTCTAAGCACTTGGGAGATGGTAATTAAACTTGTTGAAGGATCTTTTCTATACTAAGGACTGATTGCGGTGTTAAAATCCTACTCAACATGGCAGTATAGGCAGCCACTACCTTTATCTCGGTGTTAGCTTATGAGAGAAAATCTATTTGTCCTTCTGCCCCAATTGTAGGGTCTGTAGTCTTATTAAATATACACCCTCTTTTGTTTGTGGGAGCTAATGGAATTGTGGGCTTGTTTGCTCAGCCATCATGTAGTAATTGCTTTCTATGTGTCAAGCTCATATAAAGTATGGGAGTAGAAAAATGGATAGAATTCATTCCCAGCTTCCAAGAGTCCCACTGATCCAATGGGGCTATGCACAATTTCTGTGAGGGTTGGCTTGTCAGTGTATTCCTGACTATGTTCTGATGAACGTTGCAGTAATGATGAAATAATCTACTCATATAAATGTTGATATGTAGTAACTAGAAGTGCTGGTTACGAGGTATAGCAAACCACTTTCCATGATTTCTTAAAGAAAGGGACTATACTTTTTCTTTATGGCCAATTTGAACCCCATACTTGTAAAGTGTATTGAGTAAAACCAAAGGGATTAATCCACTATTTGCTGTCCTGCTACTTTTCCTCCTCGACCACCACTTCACTTCACTTCCTACTGCCTCCAAAACAATAGGTACACACTTCAGGTATCTGTCTCCTCCTTGCCTGTTTCCTGTTTTTGTAAAAGAGGGAAAATGATTGTACCTATTTAACAAGACAGCTGTGAGGACTGAGTAAAACAATGCATAATAAAGTGCTTAGAAAAGTACCTAGTTTAATAAATACTAGTTTTTAAAACATTATTATCATTGTTGTTTACTTGTAACATTTGCTTTGACTTCCCTCCATTTACATTTGGCTTTCCCTTACCTACCAGGGAGGTCCTCTCAAAGCATGGAACACACTGCCACTGAAATGTGATTTAAAAACATTGGGTGACGGGTGTCCTAAAAGCCCTGACTTCACCATTATACAATTCATCCTTGTATCAAAAAACCACTTGTACCCCCTAAATCTATTGAAATAAAAAATAAAATAACTGAGAAAGGGTAAAAAAAAACAAACCAAAAAAAGACATCATTAGAGCCTGTGAACGTGCAGTCACATTGCAAGCGGATATTATCTTAAATCTGGGCAAGAGATTATTGGCAAAATAACCCCCACTGCCTGAATTCAGCCATTAATTCCATCAGCTATAAAAAATGTTAGAATTATTCAGTACTTGGTATCAACAAAAATGAAGTGATTATTAAATGGAGAGAGAACATCAACTACTGTGCCAAGGGAGGCCCAGCTGTGTGTGCACAGGCAGCCTGGGCAAGGAGCTCATGTGATGGTTTGGGATGGCATGCCACTTGTCCTTAGTGTTTCCGCAGCTGGCAGCTTTGCTTTGCTGACAGGCAGTAATCTAATCTGGTATCCCATTTATTGCATTTTTCTCTTCTCAGTACAACTCCAGCTTGCTTTTGGTCCAGCACTTTGGCATTTGTCATCAGTACATCACATTCCATTTTGTTGACTTTTTTGGACTTGGCATAATCAAGATTGTGAATCTGCACAGTTTGACTATTGTATATTTGTCTATCTGATCATTATCTAGCTCAACAAGCGCTTAGCACCCAGTGGTCCATAGACAATGTCAGCCTCTTGAATAGATGTCAGGATAACTGATAGTTCAGTTGGTTGCCCAGGATGCATGACAGCATTCACAAGCTCCAAGGGCTTATTTGGAAAGGATGGTATATGCCAAACTTCCTGGTGTGTTCTTGGCATCCAGACTTCATCTAAGTCCTGAGAAAGAGAAAATAATCTGAAGAAATGTCCACTGGGCTCTTTTCATTAAAAAAAAAAAGCTTCCCCTCTGACATACTATTTTTTTTTTTTGTTTAATCTTTGTCTTCCTTCCGAGGGAGTAAACTCTATAAAGGCAGTGACTCTGGCCCTTTCATTCACTGTTATATCCCTAGTGCCTGGAATAGTTCCTTGAAAGACCTTAATAAATATTTGTTGAATGAATGAATAAATTCCTTCAGCAATTTTTTTTGAACATTAAATGCTAGCATTGTGTCAGTACCTAGAGATATCAACTAACTCAAAAGACTAGTTCTTTGTCTTGGTGGAGCATGTATTATAGTTGGAGAGTGAGACAATGGTGATCGAAAAGTGATTACAGATTGGGAGTATAGATTGTGATTACCTGCTATACTGCTATGAAGGGCTGTGTGATTAAATGATGAAAGATTGACTGGAGGGGATGGGCAGAGCCCATCAGAGGAGATCTAAATGATGAGAATAAATCAGTCACAAGAACAAGCTAGAGGCAGGCATTCCAGATGGTACAAAGGGCTTGGTATGTTGGAAGAACAGAAAGGAAACTGGTGTGGCTGAAATGCAGTGAGCAAACAGGACAATGAGATGAGGTTGGAGAGGTGTACGGAAACCACTTTGTGAGACTCTGTGGACCATGGTGAGATAAAATGCAACAGTAAGCCTTTGGAAGATGTTGAGCAGGAGAGTGTCATCTGATTAACAACTTTAAAAGATCCACCGAAAAGCTACCTGGAAATTGTATTGGAATGGACTAAGAGTGGAAGCAGTGGAATCAGGAGACATTTCAGGAGTCTGTACGAGACAATAGTGACTGGTCTAAGGCATTGGCATTGGAGATGGAGATAAATAGACTGATTTGAAATATATTGGAAGGAAGCACTGAGTCAATGTGGTGACAAATTCAATGTATGGAAAAGGGTGGGTAAAAGTTGAATGAAGAATGATTTCTAGGTTTCTGTGGGTACACTTGGGTAAATGGTAGGGCCATTCAATGGCTAAATGGTGGTATCATTAACTGAGATGGGGATGACTTGAGGAGGACATATTAGTCAGAGAAAGAGAGCCCTATTTTATAATATGTATAAGGAATTTGGCCCCCATGACCATGGAGGCTGAGAAGTTGGAAAGCTGGAGACCCAGGAGAGCCAATGGTGTAAGTTCTATGTCTGAGGGCAAGAGTAGCTTTATGTCCCAGCTCAACAGTCAGGCAGGAGGAGTTCCCTTTACTCAGCCTTTTTGTTCTTTCAAGTCTTCAATTGATTGGCTAGGCCCACTCACATTAGGGATGGCAATTTTCTTTACTCAGTCTACCAATTCAAAAGTTAATCTCATCCAAAAACACCCTCATCAGACATAGCCTGCATCAAATGTCTGGGTACCCCATAGCCCAGTTAAGTTGACACACAAACTTAACTATTGTAGAGGGACAGATTGCATGTGAAGATCACTAACTTTATTTGATACATACTCAGTTTGAGGTGTTTATAATCCATAAACATGGGGCATTTAAATTGTATGTTTGATATAGAAGTCAAGAGATCAAAGAGGAAATATGAGCTGGAAACATAAATTTGGGGGTGTGGCAGAGATGGCTAGTTTGCCTACCTAATGTCATTCTTCCCTTATACCTTATGAGTGTAATTCTGATTGTGTTGGTAGTATAAATAGTCCAGCAATAAAATCTGTATTTCCCAAACTTTCCTTGCACATTGGATGGTTACACGACACAGTTCTGTCCAATGAAATGTACGTAGCAGTTGTTGTGAGATACTTCTGAGAAAACTACTTAGAAGAGGAGAATACTTTTGTTACTTGTTTTCCCCTTTCTTCTTGATTAAAATACTAATGCTGCTAACTTCTGATAATTAGGTAAAAACACATGCTAAAGAAGGATGAATAAAATAATAGAAGAAGCCTGGAATATAGTCAATGTATCACCTCTTGACTATGTACCTTCAAATATCATATTTCTGGAGAAAAGCCAAACCCCTAATGTGTTTAAGGCACTGTTATTCAAGTTTCTATTTCCTGCAGCTGACTGCAATTCCTAACTGATACAGGGTGTCATTAGCATGTAGATAGCCTGTCAGGGTGTTTTTGGCTGCAAGTAGGAGAAAACATGATTTAAAAAATAACAGTTTTAAGTTTGTTTTAAGCCTGGGCAACATAGCAAGAACGCATCTCTGTCTTAAAAAAAAAAAAAAATCCCAAACACTTTTTAATCTTACATAACTGGAAGCCTAGAGGAAGCACAGACTCCCAAGATTAGTTCCAGGAACTCAACAAGGATATCAGGGACTAATGTACTTTCCTAATTTCTGCCCAGTCATCTTCTGTGTTGGCTTTATCCCATTGCTTTCTTGTTCATGTCTAGTGGGAGAGAAAGCACCTTTCTGCCAAATATTAAATATAAACACTTACCTTCATATTGATGGAGACAATTTAGGGTGCACCCTCATGCCTGGATAAATCATTGGCATAGGAAGAATGTGCTGATTGGCTTGATCCTGGGTTTTGAACTAATCAGCAGCTAGGGAGACGAGACTATCCTATTGACTGGGACAATTCAGGAACTATTTCCAAAATGGGGGTCAATATTCAAACTCTAATGCTATTATATAACAGGGAAAGCTTGGGATGGATGTTGAAGATTTAACCAAGTGTTAAATATAGTTTACCCCTGTAACAACTCAACATCCTAACTTAGCACCTTCCCAAATAAATACACACCCTTAAAAGGCTCACACCAGCATGAAATACATTCATTCTTCCCAAATCGGGACAGCTCAAAATCTCCACTGTTATGATTCCAGGTCTATGGTTGAGTTGCTATTCCTCTTATCTCTCTTATCTAGATGTAGCTTCTCATTGTATTAAGGCTAAAACACTATTATCTTCCCTCAATGTATTTAATATAAAATAATGGAGAAAGAACAGGATAAGCACAGCAAAAGTCCTATTTGGAAAAGGGCACACATGGTTCACTGGTACATAGCATAAACCATAGCCTGCTGGCTGGAAATAATGAGGACTTCCTGATTGGCAGTCCAGTGACTTCTTGTGTTACATGTAGCAGCATCCAGTTCTGCTCTCTGGAATAAACTCACTGGTCAGTCCTCCTCTATTACCCCGTGTCCTGTTCCCTGGGGAGATTACTCATATCTGTTCCTTTTCTTATGAGATGGACATGAGGTCAGATGCCCTTTCTGGGGCTACAGATTTCAGTAGTTCACTCCCTGTAAATGTCTGTCCAAAGGATTTAAGATTCAAGTCATAGCTATTTATTACCAAGTTTAAGATTTCTTTAATTTATAATTTCCTTTAAATTTTAGCAGGCTTTGGTCCATATGTATTTGTAATTTTCATCATGTAGGTAACCATACCAGGAGATAGTAGTGTGATCATGGTCTTTGAGTTTGGGCCTTTGGTCTCCTAAGCAACAAGTCTCTGTCCTAGGATTTTAGTTTAATGGCTTCCATCTACATTTGGCCTGTCCCTGGAAAAGATTTGAAGCAATAAGCTTGGGTTGGTGGACATCAGTATGTTGTATCCTTTCTCAGGCTGAGAATACTCAATAGGATTCATTTGATTCTCATGGTTTTCTTATGGCTCAATCTTATAGTCTTCTAAACCACCTAGCTTGAAACCTGTACCAACATTAATATTTATTAAGGTAGATACTTATTTTTTAATCCACAAAATCCCATAGTTTTGGATTACAGGAAAGGACCCTCTTAATGAAGCTAGTTTTTTCTTCCTTCTGTGCTTACAGTGGACCACATTCAGCCTATTTGTCTCTTTCTTATAGGACTTTGTTGATGGACTCAAGAAGTGTTGAAAACACTCTAAGCATGTTTCTTACCAAGTCCCTAATTGCTATAGCCTTGGTAGCCACATTTACTGAGTGTCAACATAAAGGAGGCCATACCTTCTATGGTATAATAAGATTACCAATTTACCAGTAAGAAATAGTAGAGGGAAATGGTAGGGTCTTCTCTTTTCTGTATCCTTCATCTTCTAATTAAAGCAGTCTGTTTTCTGTAGTGTCTCATTTCCTGGTATCAAATCTATATTAGTTAAAATGCACTCAGCTGAAAATAACAGAAATTTTGCAGTGAGTATTCAAGCCACAATTCAATCAGGGCTAAGTATGTGCTTCAGGCCTGGCTAATCAGGGTAGAGTCTATCTCTTTGGCCACAGTGATTCAGGGTTATATGTGGCAGCCAAGATAGTCCAGCCGGAGATAATCATGGGAAATTATGATCCTGGAGCTGTCAGGGGCCATGATGTGAAGCCAGAGAAAGAAGCCAACTCGGTGGAGGACAGAGCCAAGAGGTGGAGAGAAACCAAGTTCTGATGACATCACTGGGCCTCTGAATCCAATTCTGTATGGAGCCAGCATTACTTCTGGCCTTCTCAATTAAGTGAATCAATACATTTTTTTTTCTCTTTAAGCTTGTTTGAACTGGTGTTTCTGTCCAATTCAACACTTTAGGCTTCTGGGTTGATTTTAGTAACTGGATTACGAAAAGTCACTCAAACTCATCTGAATAATTTTAGGAATGAAAGGGACATTTATGATTATTTCATCCAATTGCTTCATTTTTATGATGTGAACTCATATAGCTATTTAGCTTCAAAGTCAGATTAGATGTTCTCTCTTCTAGTTATTTCTAGCAGCCTGCACTATTTGATGCTGTTTAGAAATGCGTAAACACAGAGCTAAGCACTAAACATTAATCTTCCTAAAAATGTTTAATCTCTCATAAAAATTAGTCCTGTATCAATAGTGATATGTTTTCCATGAACTACTGAGCTGGCAGGATTCACTCATGTCCAGCAGTATACCTCACTTTGGCTACTAGCACTGGATTTTGTTTTTCACACCAAGGATATACAAGACAAAAGCATGTTTGATAAACATTTTTTTCTAATTTTTTGCTTTGAAAAAATTTTAAACTTACAGAAGAGATGCAAAGACAGTACAGAGAGTTCTCATTTACCCTTTACCCAACTTGCCATAATGTTAACATCATGTATAGCTATAATAAAATGATAAAACTAAGAAATTAACATTAGTACAATATATTAAACTATATAATTTATTCAAATTTTGAAAGTTTGTTTGATCTCATTTTTCTGAGCTATTAAAAATGGAAATGGTAGTTTGTGAATTTGTTGGTTTTTCTATCAAAAATTCCAAGTTGGGGAGGTTGAGGCAAGATGGCTGACTAGAGACATCAGTCACCAGATCATCTCAGAAAGAAGGAAAAGTTTTAGATGAGAAAAACATAGCCCAGGTATAACTCTGAGGGAAAAGTGTCAGAACCTACTAGAGATTCCATGGGAAGAAGTTGCAAAGGAGAACAAGAAAGAGCAAGATTTTGGCAGAGATCAACCCCCGAGAAATTTGGAGCCCTATGGAAAAAGGTACGTGGGTGTTTGTTTGTCCTCCCCTCACACCTCTGGCAGACTGTGCAGGCTCCAGAACTGTTGGAAAACTTTTCTACCCTCATGAGCCCCAAAGCTTCTGCCACCAGTGAAGTGGGAGCTTCTTGAGAATAGAGCACCAGGCTGCCAGCCCCCTTGGGGTTGCTCCCTGTCATGACAGACCAGAGCTGAGGTGGCAGATACCATACTGCTTCTCCACCCATTGTGTGCCTTTGTGCTACCCAGGGAGCTTCAGCCATTCAGTTTTCTTGCCACTGGTCCCCACACAAACTTTTCTTAACATGTGCCATAGCACATGTTAAGATTGCAGTGGCCATAGCAGCTGGCGGGTCCAGGGGAACTCTGATCCCAGAGCTTGGACATTCAGGGCAGGCTGCCTTCAGGAGAGAGGAGAGTGCAGAAAGGCAGGGGAGCCTCTTGGGACAAAGGGGACCAGAGTGACAGCTCTCCTCCATTCAGACTCTTCTCTTCCTCCTCTCCTCCCCTGCTTACAGCTGCCGATGCTGCCGTGGCAGTTCCCATGTGAGTTGGCATGGGTGCCCCAAGAGACAATTGAGCCTAGGCTCTCAGCAGTGGCTGCTTACCCTCTGCTGGCATGCCCACACACCCAGGCTGCTCACGCCTTTCCCCTTAAAGACTTGCAGCAGAGGAGAAGGGGTGCTCACAATGAGCTCCCTGCCTACCAGCCCTCCCCAGTGCTGCCTGCCTGGTTGTTCCAGCAGAGCAGGGCATACCCCAAAGTGGAGGGACATTAAGCCTGCTTGAACACTGCATGGGCAACTCGAGACCAGCATGCTTCTGCCAGGCAAGGTCAGGGATTGAACTTGTGGGATCAAATGAAAGTCCTACAGGATGGATTCCATACCCCTCGGACTCAATCATGTTGCTTGGGGCATGGAGGAGACATTTTTTGAACTAATCTTAGGAGGCTGGGGAGTTCATGTGAGCAGAACTAAAAGGAGAATGTGGTGTGGGTCCAAGCCACAGCACATTTGTGGAATACTCCTCCTCCCATGGGAAAGCTGGGCTTTCAGTCTGAGGTGGGATCCTGGGCAGGGAAGCTCCAAGCCTATGGCAGCATTGCTGGTGAGCTCAGCTAGTTTGGGCTGCTGCTTGTGGCCAAATGCTGGAAGGAGATCTGTGGGTTAAGGGAAGGAGAAGAGTGAAACCCTCCTGCCTGCCAGACTGTGAGTCTCAGATGGCCCCTCCCCTGTGAGCATACTTTTTGGCTTGGTGGGGGAACTTCAGCCCTTCCCTCGTGGCTTTCCCCAGCAGCCTGGGAGCTGACCCTCAACCCCTGCTAAGACAGCTCTTGTGCCTGCCTTTATGGAGCCTGAAGACGACAGGCTCACCTGACCCAGACCTGCCCAGCCTTGCTCCTCCACGCACCTCTGCTGTGGAGAATAAGAAGTCCCCTGGGAGCTCCAGGTCCCCACCCACCACCTGGGTCATCCAAGTGCTTTCCCTTATCCACTAGAGCTGGTCACAGGCCCCAAAAAACACCATTGCAGCTGGCTGTCTCATGCAAGTGCCACCTACTGGCAGGAAGAACAACTCGTACAGCCCATTACAGCATTTACTGATTCAGTCATACAGGGCATGGCTGACTCTTACCCACAAGCACTATGTGTTGATTTAGAGATTAAACTGGATGTCCCAATATAATTTATATTGTTGAGAAGACAATAGGACTGGAGAAAGAGGATTTCAAAGACCTCCATCTTCTCTTGTCACAAGAGGCAGGGAATCTGCCCACACACATAGTACACCACTGCTACAGCCTACAAGTAACTGGAATAAGTAAAAGGATGCCCACTGTCACCACTTCTATTCAACATAGTATTAGAAGCCCTAGCCAGAGCAATCAGTCAAGAGAAAGAAATAAGGGGCATCCAAATCAGGATGTCAAACAATCCCTGTTTGCCAATGATATGATTTTTTATTTAGAAGACCCTAAAGACTTCACCAAAAGACTTCTAGAATTAATAAATTCAGCAAAGTCTCAGGTTACAGAATCAATGTCCACAAATCAGTAGCATTTCTAGGTAGTAATAACAGTCAAGCTGAGAGTCAAATCAAGGACTCAATACCATTTACAATAGCTGCAGAAAAAACAAAATACCCAGGAATATACTTAGCCAACGAGGTAAAAGATCTCTACAAGGAGAACTATAAAACACTGATGAAAGAAATCATAGATGACACAAACAAATGGAAAAGCATCTCATGATCATGGATTGGAAGAATCAACAGTGTTAAAACATCCATGTTGCCCAAAATGATTTAAAGATTCAACAATACCCACCAAAATATCAATGTCATTTTTCAAAGATCTAGAAAAAGTAATCCTAAACTTTATATGGAACCAAAAAAGAGCCCAAATAACCAAAAGAGTCTTAAGGAAAAAGAACAAATTTGGAGGTATCACATTACCTGACTTCAAATTATACTACAAAGCTATAGTAACCAAAACAGCATTTGGTAAAAGTAGAGACATAGACCAATGGAACAGAATAGAGAACCCAGAAAAAAAACTGCATATCTATGACCAACTGATTTTTGACAAAGCAGATAACAACATGCATGGGGGAAAGGGTGCCCTATTCAATAAATGGTGCTAGGAAAACTGTATAGACACATGCAGAAGAATGATACAGGACTCCTCTCTAATTATATACAAAAATTAATTCAAGATGGGTTAAAGACATCAGTGTAAATCCTGAAACCATAAAAATTCTAGAAAAAAACATAGGAAAGACTTCTAGACATCAGCCTGGGCAAAGAATTTATAACTAAGATACCATAGGCAAATACAGCTACAAGAAAAATAAATAAATGGGACTTTATTAAATTAAAAAGTTTCTGCACAGCAAGGGAAACAATGGTAAACAATGTATAGAATGGGAGAAAATATTTGCAAACTGTACATCCAATGAAAGACTAATATCCAGAATCTACAAAGAACTCAAGTAAATCAGCAAGAAAGAAACAAATAACCCCATTAAAATGTGGGCAAAAGACATGAAAAGAGTTTTTCAAGAGAAGATGGACAAATGGGCAACAAACATGAAAAAATGCTCGACATCACTAATCATCAGGGAAACGCAAATTAAAACCACAATGAGATACCACCTTACCCCTATCAGAATGACTACTATTAAAAAATCAAACAACAATAGATGTTGGTGTGGATGTGGTGAGAAGGGAGTATTTGGACACTGTTGGGATTGTAAACTAGTATAACCTCTATGGAAAATAGTATGGGGATTCCTCAAAGAACTAAAAATACAGCTACCATTTGATTTAGCAGTCCCTCTACTGAGTATCTACCCAAAGGAAAAGAAGTCATTATATCAAAAAGACTTCTATACCTGAATATTTATCACAGCACAATTTACAGTTGCAAAGACATGGAATTGTTTTAAGTGCCCACCAATTAATGAGTGGATAAAGAAAATGTGGTATATATACACCACAGAGTACTACTCAGCCATATAAAGTAATGAAATAATGTTGTTTGCATCAACTTGGATGGAACCAGAGACCATTATCCTAAGGGAAGTATCTCAGGAATGGAAAAACAAGCATCACATGTTCTCACTAATAAGTGGGAGCTAAAGGGTGGGTACACATTGTCATTAAGTGGTGTAAAGGAATTGGAAACTAAGAGTGCAGGAGGGTTGGGGGGGCAGTTGAGGGATAAAAGCTTACCTATTGGGTACAACATACACTATTCTTGTGATGGACATGCTAAAAGGCCTGACTTTAGTATTATGCAATTCATCTATGTAACAAAAACACTTGTACATCCTTAGTATTTTGATATAATAATATAAATAAAATGGAAACAATAAATAATGATAAAAATTGGAGAAGAATCTAACAATGTTCTGAGACCTCCCAGCCTTCCTTTCTCAGATAGGTAAATCATTAAGTATTCAAATGATTAATACAGTCATGGTCAAGCTTTCCAGAATAAATAATTTGTGTATCTACCAAAAAAATCAGTTTAATTTAAAAAAAACAAGAATTTTACATCAGTTTAGCTGATTGCACTTAATATTTTTAAACTATGAATGAACTGTCAGGCCATTATTTACAACTCATTACGCTACTTTGAGCATGGCATTCAACCTGAGTACTGTGGGCGCATCTTATTTTGTTATATTAATATAATAGAGAAGTTGATGAAAATCTATAAATTGACTATGTACAAATTACAAAGACATTTCCCATTTTAAGGAAATTTTACTTTTTATTTATAGGTGCAAGATTTGTAACTTTTGATTGGAAGGTTTAATATACTATCATACTATAATGATAAAAGAAAAAATCTACCTACCTTCCCAGAATGTCCCCGAGTATGTTCCCTTGGCAATTTAGTGCTTTGCTTTCAAATATGCTTAAATTAACATCATTTTTTTGAGAGTAATGGAAAGTAATTTTCTATAGTTATGAGATTTGGGGGGGTGTAACATCTCACTAGGAAATGTAAATTGTGTATGAGCATTCAAATACTAAAGTTGGAAATTAAATTAACCCATACTGCACTTTCTTAGAGGGTCCACATATTACAGCAGAAAACTGGTAACAAATACTATGAGCTAGAGTATGATATTGTAATAAAGAAAATCAATAGAATTTACTCTTTGGACTAAGTTGCAGTTCATTAAAAGAAGTAAATTTGTGGCTAAGACATTGTCTAGTTATTTTAAAGGGTTTAGGAGCTAAGGTATTTTGGTATATTTCATTTGGGTATAATTTCATACATATACTATATTTAATGAAAACTATTTTTGATATATCTAAAGAACTTGTCAGATGTTGCACATTAACTTCTAGAGGGTAATAGAAAAACCTGAACTCCTGTGACAAGGTCATTGCACCACCATAGCAAAGTTTCTAGAGCCCTAAGACATTGCTGGTAATTTTAGAAATTACCTGGTTTTGTTTTTTGTATAAATGATATATTTAACTTTTTACTGAAAGTGTTATTGATGTTAAGAACTAAGTAGAGTTCAGGAAATTTGAGGTAAGTTTATTGTGATGTTCCTCTTGTAGTAGCATAGATCTGGCTTGTGGCTTGGTAGCTGTGTGATTGTGGAAAAGTTACCGAACCTCTCAAAGCCTCAGTTTTACTGTTTCTCAAATGGTGATAAAACAACTAATACGCAGTGTCAATATGAATGCTACTAATAAAATATGTAAAGTGCCTCTCTTGCATATATTCTACTACTTTATTCTTCCATATTTAATGTGAGATCTTACAGATCAAGATTTTTTTTCTTAAGAGTCAATTATCTGAAACATTACTGAATCTTTACATTTAGAGAGCGCATATGAGAGGAAAAAGGTAGGTGTTTTATTAACTGTCTTTTTCTTAAACTTCAGGCTTGATGAATTGAAAAGGAGCATGCCTTGTGTCTGTGTTTAACCCTTGTTTAATTTCATAACTATGGTATGAATTGAAAATTTATTCAGTAAAACTTAATATATTACTATATTACTATTAACCATAGTAACAATATATCTGGCACAGTTACCATTTAAGCACTGTTTTGTAATATATTGACATTATCCACATTAGGGACAGTTCATATTGACATGGCAGTTATGTGGGTCTATATTTAGTATGTATTACTTGTGACTAAGCAAACTTAATTCATTTACCAGAAACATTATAGTTTCTGGTAAATGAAACTATATTTATTATAGTTTCTGGTGTATGAAGTGGTCCATTGAATTCAAATAAAGTATTTCATTAAGAATATCCAAAATAGTTTTATTAAGCAAGTGGAATTAATTACCATGTATTTAATGTAGCTCTTCTCTCTTTTTTCTCCCTCTCTGCCTCCCTTCTTTCCTCTCTTCTGTCCTTCATCCCTAATCCCTCCTCAGTAAAATATTTAAAATCATTATGGGTGGCAAGAGAGAAAACCAACACACAAGGTCCTGGTTATCTCACTTCTAAAACAATGTTTATTTTCTTTCAAGAGGTTAAATGCAAACTGTTTCTAAAAAGCCCAATAGTGCTAAATTGTTACAACATAAATAGTAGGATTTTGCCCACTCTCATATCCCAAAGACCCTTTCATGCCCCCTGCCCTCTTTATCCCTTTCTTAGAAGAAAATTTTTTAAACTTTTAAGCTATTTCTTTCTGACTTTGCCTTCATATTTCTAAATAAAATGCATATAATTCCATATCTTGATTCATTTCAATTGACTGGCTTCTATTGTTGATGGGGATTTTGGCTCAGTTGTCTTGTCTTCCTTATCCAATAAAATTTTATCTCAATTTAAAAATTGAATCCATAGTCATTCTTTTCAATAGTGTGATTATATGCCTATTACTTGCTGCTGAATACTTTTTTAAAATTTATTTGTTCAAAGTTTTGTTTATCCTGGAATTAACAATTGCCTCAATTTTTTCATTTGCTTGGTTTTCTTTTTTTTTTTGAACATTTGGTAAATGTTTCCCACACCAGTTATTAACTTTGGAAAATTACCCTTTTTAATATAATTTTTTACAGATTCAGGCATATCAGATTACCTTTTAGTCTTATGGTTTTTCCTGGAAACATCTTTAGTGCTTGAATTGGTCTCTTGGTATATGCTGAACTGGCCACTCTTTTAAATCTCTCTCATAGCTGTTGCTTTGGGAAATTCTTTGAACTCTCTTCAGTTTTGGGTCCCCTGATTTCCTGAACTCCAGTCTTCCTTTTCCTCTATTTGCTTTGGGAGATCATATTTTCCAGTGATGGTCTGAGAATGGGTATACAAGGAGATACGTTTTAGTGACAGTTTATATGCTTTTATTGATTGATTAGCTGAGTATAGGATTTTAGGTCAAAAATTATAGTTAATCAGAATTTTGAAGACTTTGGTGCATTTTCTCCTAGTGTCTAGTGTTACTGTGGAAAAGTCTAGTGTTCTTTTTAATACTGGTGAATTCTTTCACTTTCTGGAAGCTTTTGAGATTATAACGTTTATTTCTTTGTTGGTAGCATTCTTAAATTTCATAATGATGTGCTTGGTATGGGTAGTTTTAAAATTCATTTTGCTGGACACTAGGTGACCTCTTTCAAATGGAAACTTACATTAAGCAGCTCTAGGAGATTTTCTTGTATATTTTCATGTATATTTGCAAGTTTGTATTTAAATAGTTTTCTCCTCTTCATTTTCTCACTTCTCCCTTTGTGAAGTTCCTGTTAGTCAGGTATTGAACATCCTGAATTGATCCTCTAACTGTCATACCTTTTATCCTATTTCTTTTCATTTTTAATTCCACTTTCTAAGAGATTTTCTCAACAACTTCATTTTCTAATACTTTCTTTGAATTTTTCATTTTGACTGTCATTTTAATTGTCGAGCTCATCTTTGTTTACTTATTAAAAAACATTTTATTCATGTGTCATAATATGGTATCTTTTATTTCTCTGTAACTTGAAAATATATATATATATACCTTTTATTGAAGCATAATTTTCATAGACTGCAACTGACTCTTTTTGGTGTGTGTACAATCCTGTGGATTTTGACAAACACACATAGTCATGTAATTATCATCACCATCAAGATATAGAATAATTCCATCACCCCCTAAAATTTCCTTGTGCCCCTTTATAGCCACTCTTTTGCCTCTGTTTGTTATCCCTATATATAGTTTTGCCTTTCCAGAATTCCATATAAGTGGAATCATACAGCATGGAGCCTTTGAGTCTGACGAATCTTACACAATGTAACGCGTATGAGATCCATCCATGTGGATGTATGTGTCACTATTTAGTTCCTTTTTCCTGCTGAGTGGTATTCCATTTTATAAATGTACCATTTTTTTTAATATACTTAACCTTTCTTTTACTCCCTACCTTGTCTATTTTCCTCTTAGTTTCTTTTATGTTTGTGGTTTAGCTTACTTTCACGAAGGAGGGTTTCTTCATGTATTTAATGATATTTTGTTTTCCATGAAGTCTAAACCTAGAAAGACGAAAAAGCCTTATACTAAATATGTATGGTTGGGTGTACTTCACTGTAAGGTGGGGTGGCCAGCTGTTTTCTTTAAGTACACTAAAGTGTCATTTTTGTAGATCTTTGCTCTGGTACAATTGATTTTTCCAGGAACTATGTTGAAAGCAGCTAAAAATTATCTGGGGGACAGAATATTTTCCCAGCAGCTCACATCCCTTTGGTTGCCACATGCATTGCTACCTGCTTCACATCTTCAGATTTTTTTTTGTGTGTGTGTGCCAGCATGGCTGAGTGGGTGCCTATAGGCATCCTATGTGGCAGTGAAGTTCCTGTACAGAAGGTGCTGTCACATAATACCTGTGTAGTTGCTTTCTGAAGCAACAGCTGGAATAAAAAGTTGACCCAAGAAGATGTGAGGCGAGGCCACGCAGTCTCCAAGACATATTTCTATCAGTTCCCCTTTTCAAAGCCCCATAGATGCCTTGGTATCCTTCCTCACCTTAATCTAGTGGGCAATCTCCAAAACAATTTATAATAAATTCTCCTTTTTGCTTATGTCAGCTAGAGTGAGTTTCTGTAGATTGCAACCAAAGAACCCTAACTGACACATCCATTAATCTGTTTCCTTTCACTGGGAGATAGTTTCATCTGTGGTAAAGTCTATCACCTTAGTTGGATCTTGGCATATTTATCAAAACACTTAAGCTATGCTTCAGTGACCATATGGGTATTGTTAAAATAGAATCTTTTGGCCCAGGATGCTGAAGATTCCAGTTAGCTTCTGATCCTTCACAGTCAGGCCTATCTAACTTATTTACACAGAATTTAATGACATGCAATGCTTCAGGTTTGAGTAGATGTAAACAGGCAGCAAATTGAAAATAGGAGTTAAAGAGATACAGGTGGATGTGATCACATAAATAGTATTTGGTTTTATGAAATTACAATTATGACACTCCTGAATGATCTCTGATCCCACTGTGTTATAATGTGACAAGTTGATAGTGCTGTGATTTCTCTAGCGATGTTTGTCGTTGCTTCCTTGTCATCTTTAATAACAAAGCAACTGGACAGATTAAATTGGAATGATGCATTCCCTGTGAATGCCCTAGTCAAAGCACACCATCGTAGTAACAGATTAAAGCTTTTCCACTAGCCGGTTATTACGCACAATAGGATGGTACCTACCATTGTGTCACTGACACGGTATATGTATTTCTATCTAGGAATCGATGGAGGAGGCTTTTATGATTACTTTCATCAAAATTTTAAAATGCTAATTATACTGAAGTGCAATATATTAAAAATGTGCCAATATCATAAATGTACTTGAAATTTCACAAAGTAAATACACCAGCACAACCAGCACCCAGACCAGGACACAGGGCATTATGAATACTGCAGAAGCTGCCTCATACCTCTGTTAAATCCCAGTCCCACACCTTGGGTAACCATTATCCTGATTTTTTTTACCACCACAGTTTAGCTTTGACTGATTTTTAAATTAACATTTTTGTATATTATATTTAATTATTTTTACTGAGTTATAATTTACATTTAGTGAAATCTTAAATGGTGCAGCTTAATGAGTTTTGAGAAATCACACACCCATATAACTAATAACTCTATCAAAATATAAAACATTTCTATCACCCCAGATTTTCTCGTACCCTTCTCCAGTCAATTCCTCTTCCCTGAAAGATACCACTTTTCTGATATCTTGTACTACAGTTTTGCTTGTTCTTGAAATTCATATCAATGGAATCAAACAGTATTTACTCTGGTGTCTGACTTCTATTTGCTCACCATAAAGTTTTTGAGATTTATTCATGCTGTTGTATGTATACTTAATTTAGTTTTTCTATTGATGAGTAGTATTCCATGATATAAATATACTATAATATGTGTATGAAATCTTCTTGTGACATTAGTGTAGTTTCCAGTTTTTGCCTATAAGTAAATATGCTTCTGGGAACATTCTTGAACAAACTTTTTTGTAGAAATAGTTTTTAATTTTTCTTGGGTGGAATTTCTAGGTCATAGGTAGGCATATGTTCAACTGTACAAGAAATTTCCAAGCTGTTTTCCAAAGTGGTTATGCCATTTTACACTCCCACCAGTAATGTCTGAGGGTTTTCATTACTTTAAATCCTTGTCGGTACTTGGTGGTATTAGCCTTTCAAATTTTTGCCATTCCTGTCAATGTGTTGTTGTATCTCACTGTGGTTTTGATTTATAATTCTTTATTGGTTTTTCATTGTTGATAAAATCTAATTTATCAATATTTTCTTTGAAGGTTTGTGCTATATATGTCTTCTCTAAGAAATTTTTGCCTATGCTGGGATCATAAAGATATTCCCTCATGTTTTATTTCAGAAAACTTGTACTTTTGGCTTTTTAAGGTTAAGTCTTTAATAAATACTGGATTAATTTTTATGTACGGTTGAAGAAGAGTCTTTCAGAATCTCTAGTTGTTCCACACCATATGTTGAAAAGACTCTCTTCTCATCCATTCATCTATCTGTCCATTGTTAAAGATACCACTATTCCTGATTACTATAGCTTTATAATAAATTTTGAAATCAGAAGGAATGAGTTCAAATTTCCCTTCTTTGTTAGGATTGTTTTGGCTATTCTAGGTCTTTTTCATTTCAATATTCATTTTAGAATCAGTGTGTCAAATTTTGCAAAAAGTCTTTTGAGATTTTGATTGAGAGCACATTGGAGAGAATAGGCAACTGATCAATATACAGTCTTTAATTTCGTGAACATGATATATCTTTAGGCATCTATTTAGGCAGTTTTTAATATATCTCAGCAGTATTTTGTAGTTTGCAATGCAGAAGGTCTTATATATTCTTTGTTAAATTTACCCCTAGGTATTTAACATTTTTGAGGCTGTTGCAAATGATATTGACTTTTAAATATTTTATTTTCCATTTGGTCATTACTAATATAGAAATACACTACAATGTATATTGACCTGGAACCCCACAACATTGATATATTGTATACTTCTACTAGATTTTCGTATTCTGTAGGATTTCCTGCATCTTCAATTATGTCATGCATGAATAAATTATAGTTTTACTTCTTCTTTTGCAATCTTTATATCTTTTATTTAGGTTTATTGCTTTGTTGTCTAGGACCTCTAGTACAATGCTGCATATGTTTTGTAAAAGTCAACGTCCTGGCCTTATTCATAATATTGATAATGAATAAAAAATCCACTATTTCACCATAAAGTATGATGATTAGCTGCAGTTTTTTTTTTTTAAAGATGCCTTTTATTATACTATGGCAGGTCCCTTCTTTTCCTGGTTTGATAAAAGGTTTTTATTTTACCAAGAGTAAATGCTGAATTTTGCCAAAATCTTTTTCTGCATGTGTTGAGATGCTCATATAATTTTCCCTTTATTCAGTTAATGTGGTGAATGACATTGATTTACAAATGGTAAACCAATTTTGCATCCTTGGGATAAATCTCACTTGGTTAAATTATATTATTCTTTTTATCTATCTCTAAATATGATTTGTTGATACTTTGTTGAGGGTTTTTGCATCTATGTTCATGAGGGATATTGGTCTTTACTTAATGTTTTAATAATATTTTTGTCAGGTTTGGTGTCAACAAAAAGGTAGGAAATGTTAGGTCCTCCTATGTTTTTTGAAAATATATTAAATATTTTTTTTCTCAAATGTTTGACATGATGCACTAGTGAAACCATCTGGACCTGAGGAAATTTTAAGTTAAAACTAAATGTTTAACACATATGTGGCTATTAAAATTTCTCTTTCTACTTATGTCAGTTTTGATAATTTGCATAATTCTGATTTCATTTTATCTTTGTCAGTTTTATTGATATAAAGTACTTTTTAAAGTCTGTAGAATGTGTAGTGATGTCCCCTCTTTTATTCCTGATATTGTTCATTTGAATGTTTGACTTTTTAAAATTGATAAGTCTTGCTAGATATTTTTTAATTTTTAAAAGCACTTCAAAATACCAATATTTGGCCTTAGGTTTTTTCTGTATTGTGTTTTCTTTGTCATTGATTTCCATTTATCTTTGCTAATCACTTTCTTCTACTTACTTTGAGTTTAATTTACTCTTTTTTTTTAAACAAAGTCAAAAGTTGGTTTTTAAAAAAGATTAATAAAATTTGTACACCTCTAGCAAGACTAATCAAGCAAAAAAGAACATGCAAATATGAAGAACTACAAAGAGTATGGTAGTAGATACAGTTACTACAGACATTAAAATAAAAACGATAGGATATTATAAACAACTATATGCCAATAAAGTCAACAGTTGAGATGAATGGGCAAGTTTCTTGAAAGACATAAGTTACCAAAATTACCATAAAAAGAAATAGAAAATATGAATGGTATCATATTTACTGAAGAAGTTGAAATTTTAATGAATAATTCCCACCAAAAACTCTTCCAGATCTTAATGTCTTTACCCTATGAATCTATCAAATATTTTAAAAAGATATGATTGCAATCTTATACAAACTCTTTCAGAAAATAGCAGCAAAGTGAAGGTTTCATAATTCTTTTTATTGTTTTTTTTTTTGAGGCCAGCATAACACTGATACCAAAACCTTTCAAAGAGATAAGACAATAAAATTTCAGACCAATATCCTTTGTGAATACACAGAAAAAATTCCCTAACAAAAATATTAGTGAATCAAATGCAATAACACATTAAAAGGATAATACAACATGACCAATGAGTTTATCCCAGGAATGTGAGCTTGATTTGCCCTTTCAATATCAATCAATGTAATTCATCTCATTAACAGAATAAGACAGAAAATCTATGTAATCTTCTCATTAGATGCAAAAAAAAAATTTGACAAAATTTAATACCCTTTCATGGCAACACCTCTCAAAAAATAAGAATAGAAGGGAATTGCCTTAATCCCATAAAGGACATCTATAAAAAATCTATGGCTAATATCATACTTAATGTTGAAACATTAATTCATTTCCCTTCAATTTTGGAAAACAAGCAAAAATATTCTTACTATTTTTATTCAACTTTTACTAGAATGCCACACCAATAAGACAAGAAAGTATTAAAGGAATAAAGACCAGGAAAATAAAGGAAAACTGTAATAATTTGCCAATGACATGATTGTGGGTCATAGAGAATTCTGTGGTATTTATAAGAAAAATGATTAAAACAAAAAAACGTGTATTTAGAAAGATTGAGGATACAATATTATCATATGAATCAATTGTATTTCTATATACTTTCAACAAAGCATTTGAAAACTAGGTAAATATCAATACTATTTATAGTATTTTTTAGTGTAGTATAGTATTTTTATAGTATAAAAATTAATACTATTTGTAGTATTCTTATTTTTTTATTTAAAAATATCAAATCCTAAGGAGTAGATCTAATGAAAGATATTCTAGACCTCTGTATGAAAAACTACAAAGCTCAGCTGTGAGAAATTACAGAAGTACTAAATAAATATATACATACCATGTTCATGGACTAGAAGTCATATTGTTAAGTTGTCCATTCTACCCAAATTGATCTAAAGATCCAACCAATTCCTATTAAAATCCCAGTAGGCTGCTTTGAAGAAATAAATAAGATAATTATAAAATATATATGGAAATGCAAGTAACCTAGAACAGCCCAAACAAAAAAGAACAAAGTTGGAAGGCTTACAGTACTTGGCTTCAAGACTTGCTGTAAATCTACAAAAGATGAGTGTAGCATTAGTGAGTGTGAAGACTAATAGATAAATAGAATAGAATAGAGGGTCAAGAAAAAATGTATGTATGTGTATACAGATATTCCTATTTTTGTGTGTATATGTATTTATACACACATTTCTATATAAGTGATGATAGATTAATAGATCAATGAAACAGAAAAAGAAGTCCAGAAATAAAACAATATGTGTTTGTACGTGTGTATGTGTGCATAGCCAATTGGTTGGTGAAAGTTAATTTAACTGAGAAAGAAAATTCTTTTTATAAAAACATTACTGGACCATCTGGATATCACTGATAAAAAGAGACCTTAGCCCTATCTCAATTCTCATACAAAAATTAATTTGTGATGGCTAATTTACTCAAAAGTAAAAACAAAACTATAAAGCTTATGCTAGAAAATAAGAATGTCTTAGTGACTTTGGAGAACTGAAGTCAAAGATTTCTTGAGTGATACCTAAAAAGTACAAACGTTTAACAAAATAATTGATAAAATGGATTTCACAGAAAGACACTATTAAGAAAATAAATATAAAATATAAAACAAATACAACAGCCAAAAACTAGGAAAAATATTCACAACACATACATTTGACAAAAGACATATAAAAATATAAGGAATACTTTAAACTCAATAACATGAACAACTCAAATTTTAAAAATGAGAAAATTACTTGAACAGACACTTCACAAGAAGGTGATATATAAATGGCCATTAAACACATACTAAGGTGCTTGTCATCATTTCTCCTCAAAAAAATTAAAAAAAATAATAATGAGATACCATTTTACATTTATTAGAATACAAATATTTGGTATACATATATATGTGTGGGTATATATATCTCAACACAAAATGTTCCTGAAGATGTGGGGTTCTGAAATTCACATACATTTCCTGTGGAAGATTAAAGAAATACAACTACTTTGGGGAAAAACTTGGCAGTTTTTTAATAAAGTTAAACATATATCTCCTATGACCCAGCTATTCTACTCTTAGGTATTTTTCCAAGAGAAACAAAAACGTGTTTACAGGAAGACTTGTGAAAGAACATTTATAGCAGCCTTGTTCATAATAGGCAAAGACTGGATACAACCCAAATGTCCATTGAAAGAAGAATGGTAAACAAATTGTGATATATTCACATGTGGAAAACTATACAGCAATAAAAGTAAGCAATGATGGATAAATGTAATGACTTGTTTAAATCTTAAAAATGTTATGTTATGCAAACAAAACAAGGGACAAAAAGAGTACATGCTATGTGATTCTATTTACATGAAGTCCAATTACAGAAAAAACTAATCTATGGTAAAGAAATCAAAAAGTGGTTGCCTTGGACTGGGGTAGTTATTTAGTTGGAAATGGGCATTAGGAAATTTCTGGGGTAATAGATATGTTGCATATCTTCTGCGTATAGGGAGGGGCAGTCACATGGCAGAGAAACATAATTATCAAAACTTATTCAATTGAATACCTAAATTCTGTGCACTTTATGGTATGTTAATAACTCAAAACACCTCCACCTATGTTTTGGATTTGTCTGTTTGTCCCTTTTGTTCTGTCCACTTTCTCTGTTTGTATTTTAGAGATTTGTTGGTAGGTGTATACACATTTAGGATTTTTTTCCTTCCACAGATTATGCTGTCTCCCTTTAAAGGGTGCCAATTTTTTTCTTTTTCTTCTTTTGGCAGGCAGTTAAGTAACTAGTGAATCCTCTTGATCCTGTTGGGCTTGGTTTTAGGCTTATTTTAGTTTTGTCCTAAATCCCTGGACATGTCCTTCAGTATAGGGCATAGTCCTAAAGTGTAAGATGTGGCCTTTTGGGATCTCAGTACATGGCAAATGTACACAGTGACATTTCTGCACCCTGGCTGGGTGGAGCTCCAACATCTCTTTGCACTGCCCCAACCTGGGCTCTCCTTTCTGTTCTTTGCCCCCAACTGTCCCTCTCTTAGGCATGGTAGAGAATCTCACTGTTCACACACAGGCCCGCTCTCAGCCAAGGCCCTGATGGCCAACCACATACAGACTTCTGGGCTGTTGGAGCTGTGCTTCTTTCTCTTTTTTGCTCATTAGCCCATCTCACAAATTCAGCTGTCTCTGCAGACCCAGACTTCAATCTCTTTCTCCTCGGCTCAGCTCGTCTACCACTCTGTCCTTGGGCTCTACCTTTCCGTGCATAGTCAAGAAAGTGCTCTTAGGCAGAAAGCTATGACAGAATTGGAGCCAATTTTCCCTTCTCTCAGCAGGCTGCCTGTTGTGTAATTCCTGAAAACAGTGCTGCATATATTTTGCCCAGTTTTAGAGTTGTTTGCTCAGGAGAGTAAATTGATACCAGTTATTTCATCATAATTGAAAACAAGTCTTGTTATCATTGAAATCTAATTTTCAAAGTTCATTTACTCTAGAGAAATGTGATATCAGTCTTGGTGTTGTAGAGATATACAATGTTTATATATGACTCATTTTATTGAGCAGGAAAAGAAACTGTTTTCTTTAGTTATTAAGGTGGTGACTATTATTAGCATGTAAATTTACTTTATCTCTTATACTGAGGAATAGTGATGTGGTATAAAGTAAATGAATATACAGTACTATCCATCTTTACATCTAAACTGAAACTTGAAATCAACAGTGCCAAAAGTAAAACCAACACCAAAAAATAACAGTGTAATTCTATAGGTAAGAAACAAAGGTTAATTTAAAAAAAAAATACAATAATTACTATTCAAAATTCCAAAATATCATTTTAATTGATTCTCATTTTAGAAAACCCATTTGAAATTTTGACCCTCTGATTTTAGATAAAAGGGATAGAATAATGTATGTCTTTAAAAAATGTAATTGGCAATTTTGGTTCTTTTTATTCAGTTACTTCATGTTGTCACTGGGATCAGAATAATCAGAATTGACAGGAGACCTAATGTATAAAGTAAAAGACACGTGACCTCAAGAAGGAGCATCCCATTTTGGTTACTATAACTTTGTAGTATAATTTGAAGTCAGGTAATGTGAGGCCTCCAGATTTGTGTGTTTGTCATTGTTGTTGTTCAGGATTGCTTTGGCTATTCTGGGTCTCTTGTGCTTCCATATAAATTTTATGATTATGTTCTATTTCTGTGAAGAATGTCATTGGTATTTTGATAGGGATTGCATTGAATCTATAGATTGCTTTGGGTAGTATGCATGTTTTAAAAATATTGATTCTTTCAATCCATGAATATGAAACATCTTTCCATTTTTTTGTGTCCTCTTTAGTTTCTTTCATCAATGTCTTATAGTTTTCATTGTCGAGATCTTTCACTTCTTTGGTTAAGTTTATTTCTAGGTATTTTATTTGTAGCTATTATGAATGAGATTACTTTCTTTGTTTCTTTTTCAGATTGTTTGCTCTTGGCATATAGAAATGCTACTGATTTTTGTATGTTGATTTTGTATTCTGCAAATTTACTGAATTTGTTTATAAGTTCTGATAGTTTTTCATGGGGTCTTTAGGTTTTTCTAAATACAAGATCATATCATCTGCAAACAAGGAGAACTTGACTTCTTCCTTTCCAATTTGGATGCCCTTTATTTCTTTCTCCTGTCTAATTGCTCTGGCTAGTAATTCTAGCACTATGTTGAATAAAAGTGGTGAAAGTGGGCATCCTTGTCCTGTTCCAGATCTTATAGGAAAGGCTTTCAGTTTTTCACTGTTCAGTAGGGTACTAGCTGTGGATTTGTCATATATGGCTATTATCATGTTGAGGTATGTTCCTTTAATACCCAGTTTGTTGAGAGTTTTTATCATGAAGGATGTTGACTTTTATTGAATACTTTTTTGGTATCTATCAAAATTATCATATGGTTTTTGTCCTTCATTCTGCTGATGTGATGTTCAACATTTATTGATTTGTGTATGTTGAACCATCCTGGCATCCCTGGGATAAATCCCACTTGATTGTGATGAATGATCTTTTTAATATGTTGTTGAATTCAGTTTGCTAGTGTTCTGTTGAAGATTTTTGCATCTATGTTCACCAGAGATATTGACCTGTAGTTTTCTTTTTTTGTTGTGTCTTTGTCTGGTTTTGGTATCAGGGTGATACTGGCCTTGTGGAATGAATTTGAAAGTATTACCTCCTCAATTTTTTGAAATAGTTTGAGTAGGATTGGTATTAGTTCTTTAAATGTTTGGTAGAATTCATCAGTAAAGCCATGGGGTTTTGGTTTTTTCTTTGATTGTAGAATTTCTATTACTACTTCTTTCTTGTTACTTGTTATTGGTCTATTCAGGTTTTGGATTCTTTCATAGTCCAACCTTGGTAGGTGGTATATGTCTGGGAATTTGTCCATTTCTTTTAGGTCTTTCAATTTATTGGCATATAGTTGCTCATAACAGTCTCTAATGATCCTTTGAATTTCTGTGATATCAGTTGTAATGTCCCCTTTTTCATCTCTAATTTTATTTACTTGTGTCTTTCACCCTTTCTTAATCTGGCTAAAGTTTTGTCAATTTTGTATATCTTTTCAAAAAACCAACTTTTCATTTCATTGGTTTTTTGTAAGTCTCAATTTTATTTCTTTCTACTCTGATCTTTTTTTTTTTTTTTTTTTTTTTTTACTAATTTTGGGTTTGGTTTACTCTTGTTTTTCTAGTTCTTTAAGATGCATCATTAGGTTGTTTATTTGAAGAGATTTTCTACTTTTTTGATGTAGGCATTTATTGCTATAAACTTCCCTGTTAGTACGGCTTTTGCTGTAATCCTTAGGTTTTGGTATGTTTTATTTCCATTTTCATTTGTTTAAAGAAATTTTAAAAAATTTCTTCATTGACTTAGTGGTTGCTGATTTGATCGTTACACATCATATGCCTGTATCAAAGATCACATATGCCCCGTAAATATGGACAACTATTATATATACATGGTAATTAAAAATAAAAAAAATTTAGAAAAGCACAACATCCTTGAGTATTATTTCAGGGCTAAACCCCACTTTGAAAAATCACTGGGAAATATACAACAAATAAAATCTTGTTTCTTATATATGACTCAGAGATTTAATTCTAGTAAACTACTTGAATTCCTTGAGGATATATGCCTTGCAAATCATGTACTTCAATATATTTTGATCTGTTTCTATTTTTTCCTTAAAGTTTTCTAAAATTGAAACATTTTCAAATAATGCACATGAAAATCAATTTCACAACAATTTTAGTATCTTCCCTTGTGAAATTTGGTTTATTCATGAAGATACAGATTAAGGTAGAGGTTTGCTTGGTTAAATTAACATGTGAAGTTATAACTCTCTTCTATAATTTTAGTAAATACCAAAATGGGTTAAATTTGAATACTTAACTCATGATTCTCCCTTTATAGAGGAGATGCATGGTAGAAAGTGAGGGTGAAAAGTAGGGATGGGGAAGACAGTGTTTTGAGGTAGATGGGAGGAGAGGTTGGGGGAGGGTGGGGAGGGAGAGGGTATTTTGCTCCCAATGGGATGTTTGACAATGCATGGAGAGATTTTTGGTTGTCACAACTGGGAAGAGGGTACTACGGACATTTAGTGGGTAGAGGCACAGGACAGCCCCCCCCACAACAAAGCATTATTTGGCCTCAAATATTAACAGTGCTGAGGCTGAGAAATCTCGCTGTATTTTATGGACTTGGGTTCAAATACAAGGTGTGCCCCCCTGTTACTCATGTGATCTTGATCATTTTACTAAAATGGGACTTATATTCACTTTCAGTGTTGTGAGAATTAGCTATAAGGAATAGGAAGTTATAACAGTGCTAGGAACATAATGGACTTTTAATAATTGTTAGCTCTTATTGCTACTGTTGCTTTGAATTGTATTAATTTTACATTTATATAAGAGACTCCTTAATGTTCAGTTTGTAAGTATCTCAACTTTGGAGGGGAGGGCATTTAAAATCATACAATTTATAATGGTGTATATTTTAGAACATATAAAACATATTATCTATTTTAAAGTGTCCTGGTGGGAGATACAAATGCTGCTCAGCACACAGTGCTTATTCAGAGTAAGAGAGATGGAACTCTTACCTCACGTATAAAGGACAACTGAAAATCATAGGGATTATGCCATCAGTATAGTAGACAGTCAATAAATATCAAATAAGTTTGCTTTTGTTTATTACAAGGTTTTCTTGTAGAAAATGGGCATTGAGTCTTAAAGTAGAGCTTTGGTGTCTGCTAATTAATTGAGCCACCCAACAGGGGGCATACATTCCCTTCTCAGTATCTACCGAGTTCCTGCTAGGTGTCAGGTCTTGTGCTAGAAGTTGGGAGTATCAGTGTAAGCAAACCAGGCCAGTGGGGGAGGCAGGCGTCAATCAGATAATCATATAAACATGTAATTTCACACTGTAAGAAGTACAATGGAGAAAAATTAAAGGATTTCAGAAGAAGAAAGCTCTGAACAACTTTAGTAATTCCTAAAGACAGTTTTGTGCTATTTTTTTATTTGTTCATTTATTTATTTATTCATCATCTTTTATTCATTCACTTGAGAAAACTTTTAAAAATGTACTCCAGTTATGTGCCAGGCACTGTGCTAGCTGCTGGGGAAAAATTATAAACAAGATACTCCTTGTGCCTCCGTAGAATTTATGGTTTAGCTATTTGAGAGACCAAATGTTTTAAAGAAACAGATAAACCATTGCCACTTCCCTTGCAAAATTACAAATAAGGGGAAAAAAGAAAATCTAATGAGTTATCTGCAGATCAAATTAAATCACCCATGTATTATTAGAGCTGCCAATTTCACGCCGACCTTTGTGACAACACGTGAACAAACCCGCCATTTATCTTCAGCATTTGCAGGGAGAAGGGAGAGACTCAGTTGACATCATTAAGTAATGATCTTGATTATTGAAAAAGAAGGAGAAGATACAGAGAAGAATGTTAGCAGAATCTCCTGATTGCATTATATTAATAGTTTCCTAGCAGGTAGGAGACTGTCTTTGACTACAAGACTTATCTTTTGTAATCCCTTTCTAAAATGAATTCTACTTGTTTAAATGTTCACAAAACATATAATTTCCTACTTTTTCTCTAGTAAATAGATTGATTTTAAAATAACGCCTCAAATTGAATAATGTATTTTTATAAGCAATCATTTAAAATTTTATTTATTAAGGCTTAATTACTATGTCTTCTGTATAATGAGTCCATTGCATACCTTGTGTTTCCAATAATCACATGAAATTTTAATTACTACAAAATAATAGTCTTATTAATTTTAAATTAAATGTACCTTTTCACTTTTGAAAATAAATTTAAAATGTGACTATAAATAACTCAGAAAAGTAAATTCATTTTTACACAAGTGAGACCATTACTTTGGATGTTTGTAACTATAAATACTCTTTTTCTTTTCAAAGGATAAAAATAGCTGATAGAGTTTGAGTGCTTTTTGTATGTCACGCACTTTACATGGCTTATTTAATTTAATCTTTATGCCATAGTAAAAGGCATATTCAACTTAAAGATGTGGAAAAAGGGTTCAGAGAGGTTAAGTGATGAGCTCAAAATCATTTGTCTTCTAAGAATTGATAACAGGATTTAAATCTGAGTGCCTGGAATCCCATGGTCTTAACCACTGCTCTAGCTTCATTGTTTGGTTTCGTTTCTAATTTATAATTAATTTATAGTTTATTAGGTGGTTCATCAAAGTTGGAAACTTTCTTGGTGAATACATTGTTGAAGAAACAGGCTTTGTCAGTAACAATAAGCAAAACGTTAGTAACGAAAGCTGAACACCTTCGTCTTAAAGGTATGAAACTGGGGTGTGCTGGAGCAGATTCCTGCTGGCCCGCAGGAGCTAGTTGTTAAGAATTAACCAGCACACCCTGAAGGGTAACTGTAATCAGCAAAGTGAAAAATCAAAGATGCATGTAAGGGAAGTAGGTCCTAGATATCTTCTTTTATTGCTTCAAGTAATCTTAACACTTCTTTAATTATTTACATATGGATGAAAATTTAACCCTTGAGAGATATTTAAAACCTCTTTGCACTTTTATATTCAGTCTAAGGCAAAGCCATAGGCAAATGCCCTGTCAAGAACAAAACAAAACAAAACCCCCTGCGTTTCTACAGAATTACTTCACTTTCATATATTCATTTTCACATACTTCATTTTCACTTACATTTTATGCCAGATGTCTAGAAGAGTATCATCTAAGATAGCTAATATTGACTGCACAAACCAACATATGGTCTCTAAGTTTTAACAAAGTTGCTGGAAAAGGTTTCTCTCTCTCTCTCTCTGTGTATATATATTTTTAATAGAAATATACAAAGAAATCAATTTCACAACAAGATCTCCCAGATGCTCACCAGCAAGATAGATAATGTCTTGGGATATTATCATGATTTCTTTTTCTTCTTCTCCTTTTCCTTTTTTCTTCAAAAAACAATCTAACACAGTGAACTCCTTAAAAGAGGCCAGAGCAAAAATTCGGTTTTGTGTTATTGACTATCTTAAGTTACAGGCATACCTTGGCGATATTGCAGGTTTGGTTCCAGACCACCACAGTAAAACAAATACAGCAATAAAGAAAGTCATGCAATTTTTTTGGTTTCCTAGTGCATATAGAGGTTATGTTTATACCATATTATAGTCTATTAAGCGTGCAAGAGCATTATGTCTAAAAAACAATGTACATAATAATTAAAAAATACTTTATTGCTAAAAAATACTAATGATCATCTGAGCCTTAAGTGAGTCAAATCTTTTTTGCTGGTGGAGGGTCTTGCCCTGATGTTGATGGCTGCTGACTGATCGGGGTGGTGGTTGCTAAAGATTAGGGTGGCTGTGGCATTTTCTTAAAATAAGACAATGACGAATTTTGTCACATTGATTGACTTGTCCTTTCATGAAAGATTTCTCAGTAGCACGTGATGCTGTTTAATAGCATTTTATCCACAGAACATCTTCCAAAATTGGAGTCAATCCTCTCAAACTCTGTTGCTGCTTCATCAACTAGGTTTATGTAATATTATAAGTCTTTGTTGTTACAATGTTCACAGCATCTTCACTAGGAGTAGATGCCATTTCAAGAAACCATTTTCTTTGCTCATCTATAAGAAGCAATTCCTCATCTGTTCAAATTTTATCATGAGATTTGAAGCAATTTAGTCACATCTTCAGACTCTACTTCTAATTCTAGTTCTCTTGTTATTTCTACCAAATCTGTATTTACTTCCTCCACTGAAGTCTTGAGCCTCCCAAATTCCTCCATGAGAGTTGGAGTAACTTCCTCTAAATTCCTATTAATGTTGATATTTTGACCTCTTCCATGAATCATGGATGTTCTTAATAGCATCTATTACATCATGAAATATGAAATGTCTGATTTCAAATCAAAAGTTTAGTTTATTATATCTCAAACAAGAAGCAGTACAATTAATCAAAATATGTGCCTAAACTATCGACACAGTTTTGTCATCTTAATGGTAGCTTGTTTATGCCAGCAGCAAAGAAACCTGGAGAGCGAGTGGTGATGAAATCATGAAAGGCGTTTTCCACAGCTTGTTGAGAATTGAATAGTTTTCCTTGCAAGAAGTGGTCCAAAGCCTGGAAGGAAGTGGTAGTCAGTTGGTGCAAGGTTTGGTGAATACGGTGGATGACAGAGAGTTTCCAAGTCCAGCTTCTGTAGTTTCAGCAGCATTGCTTGTATGACATGTGGTCTTGCAAGAGCATTAGGCTGTCTCTATTGACTGATCTCAACTGCTTAAGCATCCTCATCATTTCATCCAGTTGGTTGCAGTAGACATCTGCTATAATGGATTGACCAGGTTTCATGAAGCTATAGTGGATAATACCAGTGCTGGACCACCAAACAGACGTCATTAGCTTTTTTTGATGAATATTTGGTTTTGGACTGTGTTTTGGCACTTCATCTTTATCCAACCATTGTGCCAAGTGCTTGCAATTGTCAAAAAGAATCCATTTTTCATCACATGTAATAATACGGTGTAGAAATGGGTTACCTTTATGTCATGACAGCAAAGAAAGGCAAGCTTTGAGACGATTTCTCTTCTGATGCTCATTTAATTCATGAGGTACCCATCTATCTAACTTCTTTACCTTGTCCATTTGTTTCAAATGGTCCAATATTGTTAGAATAGTCATGTCAAACCTTGTTGCTAATTCACATGTAGGTTGAGATGGATTCGCTTCCACTATAGCTTTCAGCTTATCATTATCCACCTTGGTCTCAGGTTGCCCACGTGGCTCATTTTCAAGATTAAAATCACCAGAATGGAACTTCTCAAACCATCGATATACTGTGTGTTCATTAGCCACATCCTTCTCAAACACTTTGTTGATATTTCGAGCTGTCTGCACTGCATTGGTTGCATGATAGAACTCATATTTGAAAATAACACGAATTTTTGACTTATCCATGGTTTCACAAAAATTGCTCTAAAACAACTTTGGAAGAAAATCACAAGCCCAACTGTGCATTGAAAGAATGAGGATGTACCTTCACAATAAAACAACAACAACAACGTGTCAAAGTGAAATGTTAGAGATATCAACTATCAAACTTAGTACTTAAGGAAATTGGACATTCCATATTTAATAACCTAATAGAATAGGGAATCCTTTCCAAAAGGTTTTCAATTTACTTTGCCTAGATCTATCAGAGGAATCACCATCTATGACAGCTAGCATAACAAAATATATTTGTTAAATAATAAAACTTGAAAGTCAAAATAATTCATGGGCTGCAGAATGAATGTTGTGTGAGCAGGTGTGAAAACAACATTAATCTTCTTGTACATCTCCATCAGAGCTCTAGGGTGACCAGGTACATTGTCAACAATCATTAATATTTGGAAATGAGTCTTTTTTTCTGGGCATTAGATTTTAACAGTAGGCCTAAAATATTCAGTAAACCATGCTGTAAACAGATGTGCCATCATCTAGCTGCATTAAAATCATTAGCTGCATTAGTACCAAATAAGAGAGTCAGCCTGTCCTTTGAAGCTTTGAAGCCAGGCATTGACTTCTCCTCTGGCTAAGAAAGTCCTACCTGCCATCTTCTTCCAATACAAGGCTGTTTCATCTACATTGCAAATCTGTTGTTTAGTGCAGCCACCCTTCATCAGTTATCTTAGCTAGATCTTGTGGAAAACTGCTACAGCTTCTACATCAGTACTTGCTGCTTCACCTTGTACTTTCATCTCAAGATGGCTTCTTTCCTTAAAACTCATGAACCAACCCTTGCTAGATTCCAACTTTTCTTCTGCAGCTTCCTCACTTCTAAGCCTTTATAGAATTGAAAAGAGTTAGGGCTTTGCTCTAAATTAGGCTTTGGCTTAAGGGAATGTTATGGCTCGTTTGATCTTTTATCTAGACCACTAAAACTTTCTCCATATCAGCTATAAGGCTGTTTCACTCTCTTATCATTTGTGTGTTCACTGGAGTAGCACTTTTAATTTCCTTCAAGAACTTTTCCTTTGCATTTACAACTTGACTGTTTGGCACAAAAGCCCTAGATCTGGGCCTACATTGGCTTTCAACACGCCTTCCTCACTAAGCTTAATCATTTCTAGCTTTTGATTTAAAGTGAGAGATGTGGGACTCTTCCTTTCATTTGAACACTTTGAGGCCATTGTACTAATTTAAATATTGTTGTGTCTCAGGGAATGGGGAAGTCTGAGGAGAGGGGGAGAGATGGGGGAACAGCCAGTCGATAGAGTAGTCAGAACACACACAACGTTTGTTGACTTAAGTTCTCGGTTTTATATGGGCATGGTTTGTGGCTCCCCCAAACAATTATAATAGTAACTTCAAAGATCATCGATCAAAGATCACCATGATAGATATAATAATAATGAAAAAGTTTGAAATATTGTGAGAATTACCAAAATGTTGCATAGAAATACAATGTGAGCACACGGTGTTGGAATAATGATGCTGGCAGGCTTGCCAGATGCAGGGTTGCCCCAAAACTTCAATTTGTAAAAAAAACCCACAATACCTGCAAAGTACAGTAAAACGAGGTATGCCTGTAGTGACTCAGTGCCCCTAAGTGCAATAACTAACTTTCAAATGTGTGAATGGGCAGTATTTATATAAACTTATTTAGAAAGAGGGGTAGTTGAAGTCAGGCACAGTGGCATGTGCCTGTAATCCCAGCTACTTGGGAGGCTGAGGCAGGAGGATTGCTTGAGCTCAGGAGTTCGAGTCCAGTCTGGGCAACATAGCAAGGCGGAAGCCATAGAGAGGAGATGTTACTTGAACTAGTCTTTGCAGGATGAATACTATTTTGACAGTGAAGGATGAAGGCAGGTGTAAGAAAGCTTTTCCAGGCGCAAGGAATGGCGTAGGCTTGACGGTAAGAAATGAAGAGTGTTGCAGAAGAATGGCAGAAGATGATTGTGGTCCTGAGACTCAAAAGTGTAGGATCGCCCTTTTCTTAATAAATGAACTCAGAATGTATCAATTTTGAATATATTTTAGAATAATATGTGGCCAAGAATTCAACTTGAAAAATTATCAATCATGGAGAGCTTGTGGGGAGCATAAGGAAGTGAGGAAATTTTAAGGAAAAAAAAACAGAAAAGAAAACTTGGATGAAGGAGATGAAGAAGGTGTTGAAGACAAGAAGGTGCTCAGAAAAATAAGTAAGAAACATCTAGATGAAACACATGATTTAGGTTTATGCAGCTGCCTGTGTGTCTCCTTGGGGAATTGGGTAAATCCTGTGATAAGGCTTTACCTTATTCAGCCTTCAATAACCTAGACTGTGTTGCAGACCTTAAGATGTCCTCTATCATGCAGTGAACGTCAGAACCTGAACAGCAGTTTGCATTTTTCAGAGAGTGGAGAGTATCAGTTCCGCAGTAGAACACGACTATTCTTTTTTGTTTTTAATGCCTTCAATTGAGAAAAACAGTTTCATTTCTGGCAGGATTATGTCACAGTATGGTTGAAATTGATTAGAAGATGATGTGTTAAAATTGACTCAGAAAACTGTCCCCTTTTAGATAAATTCTTGTGAAAATGAGTGGGCATTAGGCTCTATTGTATCTGAACAGTACTTGCTCTTAAAACTATGTTCCGTGGGAAACTATTTCAATTAGGAAAAAAAAAAAACCTCTTTAAATATGGATCTACTAATAAATAATCTTGCCTTTTATTTCTCTAGGGCTTAAGCTTTACTTGTGGTTAATCATGTGCAAAACAGAATGAGAACCTCCACTGTCAACTTAAGTTGATTACCATCTGCCATGAATGGTAACCCATGCTCTCTTCTCTGTCGGGTATTTTTGTTGTGTTCTTGTTGCCATTTTAGAAAGAATCTGCAATCACTTATTCTGTGCAGCTCGCCCAGTTCTTGGAGAGAGACAACACTTGAAAACATAATGGCCAGATGATCTCAGGATGCAAGAATCCTTCAGATGTTTGCCGAGAACTATTGAAAGATGCTTCAGTTTGACAAAAGCAGGAAATGTTAATTTTCAGCTCTTTTATAAATAGAGGGGATGATCTGTAAAGGGAAAACTGTTGTCACAGCAAATGTACAGTTGAGTGATTCAAACCTAATTAGTGGTTATATGATTCACTTTGAATATATTTACTGTAACAACTGGTAAACTGCTTTTCAAATTCAGCTGTTGAATAGACTATTTTTTTTAAACACAACAGCTCTGAAAATTTATTTTCCTTTTTTCCTTCTAAAACCAACCTTTTTTAAACCTTCGCCCTTGATATACATACTCTATGTAACTAGCGACTAGCTCTCTTTCTTCTCTCTGTCCCCACTCTCGGCCAATGTCCTACAAAATTTCTAACTTATTTACTTGAAGAAAACATATTAGCATTATCCACTTGTTCTCAGTAGCAGAAGGATGTGAATATTATATGGTGTAAATATATATCAACTAAAGAACAATTATGAAAAGTAAAGTCACATTTCTCAAAACATTCTTCTAAAATAAGATGTTCAAAGCAATTGACGTATGGTAATCTTTTGCCATGCCTTCTTCTTTTGTTAATGCTTGACCAGGTATGACCAAGAAAAGAGAAATTAAAGTGGGGTGGTAATTTAGTGACTCCTACTGCAGATATTAATAATATGTTACATGGCGAACTGAAACAAACCTTTATATGAAGCAGACATAATGTATTTCTTGGATATACCACAAACTTACTTTGGGGGAATAATTCTGAAAACTAAATATTCTAAAAATCAGGTAATGTATACTTCAAATCAGCAGAAATGGGAGGAAAATCCTTCCCCTCTACCTTATATGCTTTCAAAAAATCTGATACAAATAGCAAGTTTGTGGTGATATTGTAGAATATATAAGGAAGAAAACACTCATGCAATTCTACTATTCATAGTGTTCAAGTATGTGGTTTTCCAAATGTCCAGTCTCTGCATGTGGAATTAAAAATATGCATTTGTACACAGTTTTGCAGGTTGCTTTGAGAACATTTCTTTTCCAAGTGTCTACTTGGATTTCCACATGCCTCGCTGGGCTCTTTGAAAATCTGATTCCTCATTCCAGAGATAGACATGGATCCACAAAGAATGCAGCGTACACCATAGATATGTCAACATGCATTTTCCTAGAAATGTGAGCTGCTTCCTGAAAATAGTAACTTTGCCTCCTGATTTATGAAGGTTAGATAGGTAACAACTGTTAACAATAAACATAAAATTTAATGCATGTTTTAGGAGGGATAGTGGAGGGAAGGAAAACTCCTAGAAGGTGTATTAGATAGTAGGGACAGAGTCCTTGAGAGAGGGTTCAAAGCCAGAATCATAGTGAGGAAGACAAAGTTAGCTGGGTCGGAAAGATCTTACCTCTCCTTCTATGTAAAGAAGAACAGAATTGTTATTTAACCAAGTGATCATACTTGGGAACCGCAAGTTAGTTGGCTCTGTCAGTTGGGTTTAAGTACCGTGTGAATAAGGGTAAACTCTTGATTTTGGCATCCATAAGGCCAGTTAGATTTAGATAGGAAAGTAAAGCAAAGCAAATAAACCCTGCTCTTTGGCTGCAAGTAATTCTGCCCTGATGAGGTCAGCCATATCACTTTGTATTCTTTTTGAACTGTAGCTAAAGAAAGGAAAAAAGGATCACACTGACTGCAAAGAGAAAATTACTTTACATAGTGGGTGGATAATGTGCTGTGAGGTCAGATTCTTAAATGCTGTGGTTGGAATCTTTTTTTTAATTTTTATAAGGCTGAATGATTTTATTACCACTAATAACCCTTGCGGCTCTGAAAGCTTAAATAATCTGGGTAATCAAAATTTATGCTTTAGGATGGAAGATGATTATCTGCAGATGAGAGGAAGGAAATTCCTCTTTTCCCAATCCTCTCTGTTAACTATACTGTGGGCAAATAACCACATGGAGCTTCTGGCTAACGATTCTGTGGGGGAGGCGGGGAGTCCCTCCTTTGAAAGATCACATTTTGGTGGCTGCAGGCAATGAACTAGGCAAGTGACTGAGTAATCCAAAACTCCTTCCTCAGGGAAAAAGGACCCCATGGAGATACTGCAGAGGGGAGGGAGGGTGGTGCCAAGATGTTTGTCGTCCTCTTTGAGGAGTTCATTCCTCAGACTGTTGAATTTTATTTTTTCCTAAGATTATTTTAAACTAAAACAGCTGTTGATGGCAGAGATTCTATTTGCTCCACTGTACAGGGTCCTACTATTTTTGAGAGTCTCCTTTCTCCAAGTTCATTAAGATGGTTGGTTTGAGTATGTTAAATGAGGAGTGGGGAAGAATAGGATTAGAAATTTGCCAGCTAAATCTGGATTCATGGAAGAGAGGACTGTTTGTCATCATGCAAAAGGGAACAAATTCTATTTGTGGATTTCTGTCCAAATAGTTAAAGGAAAACTATTCACAGCAGAGCTAACAAATTAAAGAATGTGAATTTCCTCTATAATTTTTGGTGAAGGAAACATATTTTAGTTAATTTTTTCTAAATCTGATTAAATCTGACTGAGAACCCCTACTCACGAGGGTGGTGAGAAATCTAAACTCATTCAATTACTCCCTATCCTTCCAAAAAGTAAACTCGTATCCTAGTGTTCTCACACAGTTTAGAAAAGTAATCTCTAAAAAACCCTGAGCGTGTAGTGTTCTACTAGTATATGTATTATAAGACATACAAAAGTAGAAATATAGAGACATATATAATAATGAACAATCTTTTAAAAAGTATTTTAATTTTAATATTAATGGAATAAAACTTTGTTATTTATAAAGTTATTAGCAAACAAAATTTGATTCTGTATACTTTATTAGTTTTAAAAATCTTGGTTGTATTACATCAGTGATTCAAATGTTGGATCCTGAGTCCAGTTTTTTTGTATTGTATAAATTTACGGGGTACGAGTATGGTTTTGTTACATGGACTTTGGGCTTTTGGTGTAACCATCATCTGAGTAGTGTACATTGTACCCATTAAGTAATTTTTCATGCCTCATCCCCTCCCACCCTCCTGAGTCTCCAATGACTATTATTTCACACTTTATGTGCATGTGTACACACTATTTAGCCCCCGTTTATAAGTGAGAACATGCAGTATTTGACTTTCTGTTTTTGAGTTGTTCCACTTTAGACAACAGCCTTCAGTTCCATCTATGTTGCTGCAAAAGACATGATTTTATTATTTTTTATGGCTGAATAGTATTCCGTGTGTGTGTGTATATGTGTGTGTATATACACATATATATGCACCCCACATTTTCTTTATCCAATCATCACTGACGGTCACTTAGATTGATATTGATTTCATACCTTTGCTATTGTAAATAGTGCTGTGGTAAACATATGAGTGCAGGAATCTTTTTGATATGACTTTTTTTCCTTTGAGTATATACCAAGTAGTGGGATTGCTGGGTTGAATGATACTTCCATTTTTAGTTCTTTGAGAAATCTCCATCCTATTTTCCACAGAGGTTGTACTAATTTACATTCCCACCAACAGTGTATAAATGTTCTCTTTTCTTCTCATCCTCACCAACATCTGTATTTTTTAAAAAAAATTTTAACAATACCATTCTGACTAGCATAAGATCTCATTGTGGTTTTGACTTGCATTTCTCTGATGATTAGTGACGTTGAGCATTTTTTTCAAGTGCTTGTTGGCTATTTGTAGGTCCTGTTTTGAAAAATGTCTATTCATGTCCTTTGCCCACTTTTTGATGGGGTTATATATTTTTTGTTGTTGTTGAGTTCAGTTTTCGTTGTAAATTCTTGATATCAATACTTTGTCAGATGTATAGTTTGCAAATATTCTCTCACATTCTGTAGGTAGTCTGTTCACTCTGTTGATTATTACTTAATTTTTTTGCTGTGCAGAAGCTTTTTAGTTTAATCCTATTTTGTTTTTGTTGCTTGTGCTTTTGAGGTCTTAGTCATGAATTCTTTGCCTAGCCCAATGTCCAGAAGAGTTTTCCCTAGGTTTTCTTCTAGTATTTTTATAGTTTTGGGTCTTACATTTAAGTCTCTGATCCACCTTAAGTTGATTCTTGTGTGTAGGGAGAGATACGAGTCCAGTTTCATTCTTCTACATATGGCAATCCAATTTTCCCAGCACCATTTATTGAAAAGGGTGTCCTTTTCCCAGTGTGTGTTCTTGTCAATTCTATCAAAGGTCAGTTGGCTGTAAATATGTGGCTTTATTTCTAGGTTCTTTATTCTGTTCCATTGATCTATGTTTCTGTTTTTGTACCAGTACTGCACTGTTTTGGTTACTGTAGTCTTGTAGTATAATTTGAGGTCAGGTAATGTGATGCCTCAAGCTTTGTTCTTTTTGCTTAAGATTGCTTTGGCTGTTAAGGCTCTTTTTTGGTTCCATATGAATTTTAGGATTATTTTTTCTAATTCTGTGAAAAATGACATTGGTATTTTGATAGGGGATTGCATTGAATCTATATTTTGCTTTGGCCAATAGAGTCATTTTAATGATATTAGTTCTTCCAAGCCATGAGCATGGGATTTTTTTTCCATTTGTTTGGTCACCTACAATTTCTTTCATCAGTGTTTTGTAGTTTTCCTTGCAGAGATTTTTCACCTCCTTGATTAAATTTATTCCTAGATATTTTATTTTGTTTTTGTAGCTATTGTTAATGGGATTGCTTTCTTGATTTGGTTCTCAGCTTGATTGTTATTATATTAGTGTATAGAAATGCTATTGATTTTGTCTCCTGAAACTTTACTGAATTAATTTATCAAATCTGAGTTCAACATATGCAAATCAATAAATGTGATTGCTCACATAAACAGAATTAAGGACAAAAATCATGTGATTATCTCAATAGATACAGAAAAAGCAATTGATGAAATTCAGCATCACTTCATAATAAAAATCCTCAACAAACTAGGCATAGAAAGAACATATCTTAAAATAATAAAAGCCATATATGACAAACCTACAGCCTACATCATATTGAATTGGGAAAAGTTGAAAGCAATCCCCTTAAGAACTGGAACAAGATAAGTATGCCCACATTCACCATTCTATTAAACATAGCACTGGAAGTCCTAGCCAGAGCAATCAGGCAATAGAAAGAAAAAGAAATAGTAGACATCCAAATTGGAAAAGAGGGAGTCAAATTAGCTCTGTTCACTGATGATATTTTGACATTTTGTTTTAATGGAATCAAAGCTGGAAAGGATATCTAATAAAGATAAGTAGATTCAAATGGATGAAGTGCATACTTGACTCCATTTGTGAAATTATAAGATTTTTTCATATCCAGTAATAGAAAGGTTTCATTGAAATTCATTTGTGTATTTCCATGTTCCATGATGTCAGTGAGCTTGTGGTTCTTACACATTCATTCACACTAAGCTGCTCCTTTGTTACATTTTTAACTAAAGGGTTAAAAACCCAGTGAAATTCTTGGTGCAGGTGATTTTATAATAGGTTATAAAATGATATTTCTAAGTTTTTAAAGTGTATAGATATGAATTTTTTTTAACAGATAATATGCTCACTTAATTTTGGCAGCAAAGTTATATGTTTCTATCTCCAAACATCTGTTTCTTACAATTCTTTCAGAATGTAGTATTTTTTTTCACTTATTTTTAAAATCTCACCTCTACTTTGTGGGAGCAAATTAGGGTGTTTATTTTTTTTAAATATCTTTTTTGAAAATGTCAATAGCTTACTACTGACATTCACTTATTATACAGAAAGTAAACAAATTGGAAACACAAGTCTTTTTTGTAAAAACATACATGGAACTTGTCTTATTCCTTTTGGGCTTGTATAACAAAATGCTGTAGGCTGGGTGGCATATACATAACAGAAATTTATTGCTCAGAATTCTGGAGGCTTGGAAGTCCAAGATCAAGTCACCAGCAGATTTGGTGTCTGGTGAGGGCCCTGTTCCTCATAGACAGCTGTCTTCTCACCCTAACCACACATGGCAGAGGACTTCTTTTATAAGGACACTAATCCTGTTCCCATAACCTAATAACCTCCCAAAAGCCTCATCTCCAAATACTATCACCTTGGTAGTGAAGATGTCAACATATGAATTTCAGGGGGGACATAAACATTCAGACCATAATATAACTTATCTTTAAATTTGAAGGCTCTTTTAAATATTTTGCCATTAGATAACATAGAATAAAAGATGGTCAAATCCCATCTCATTCCATGATACTGAAAGATTCTCTATTTGAGATCATAAAAACCTACAAACAGATGTATGAAAGCTGCAATACATAGCAATACATGAAAAGTCAGTAAAAGCGTAAACAAGCTTTGTTACCCCTCCTCATTATAGAGCAACCCCTTTTCCCTTGGTCAGCTGAATACTATGGCCAATGCAGGAGAGTCTGACAAATGGACTATGTTTAAGTTCTTTTTCTTTTTTCTTTTTTTTGGACAAAATTGTACCTAAATACATACCTAACCCTTAGATGTAATTATAAAGCATATGCTTATTTATACCTGGGAAATGACTGGAGTACATCCTTCAGGCCATGCCCTCTGACCTTTGACACACACTAACACTAGGGCCCCATGCTCATGCCCTAATGGCTCTGTTTCTGTGCCCATCTTCAGCCTGGGAATGTTTGATAATGCAGGGATTGGCCACCCAGTGCTCAGCTTCCCTACAGACGGCTACTCTTTTTGAGATCCAGCCACCTGTTTGTGATCCTACAAGGAAACGGAGTAACTGTTCTCTGGATCCATCAAACATTCTCCTAGGGAGTTGTCTGCATCCACTACACACATGAAGTTTTGTATGCAATTTGAGAAAATTCACCATGAGGTTCCAGGCTCCTGACTTCCTATTGACCATGACTTTTTAATATCTTGAGAATGTTCAATTCTGGGTTCTGTGTGTGTGTGGGGGGGTGGTAGGGAGGAGAGGGGTTGCAGAGAGGTAGAGCAAGCCCATGTGGAGGATTTGAGGAGTTTGAGGAAGGCTCACCTGTCTTACAATCATGTCCACCAGAAAGCCCGAGATTTAAAGGCAGTCAGATTTGCTAGTTTGAGTACTAACCCCACTGCTTCCTACATGAGGACCATAACAAACTAATTAACCTGCCTGAAACTCAATTTCCTCTTCCCTAACATAGGCATAAAAGTCTTACCTTTCAGAGCTGGTATGAGGATCAAAGATAAGGTATGTAAAGTACTTAGCACACTACCTAGGTATTCAATAAATAGTGGCTTTTAACTGACTCTCCCCTCCTACTCCTCTTCTGGATGGGCTTGACCCTTCTGGGTATAAGAAAGGGACAAGGAGAACCAATCAAGTGACCAGTTGCGTCACTGGCTCAGGTGCAGGCCAGCTCATACAGGCTACCAGAAGGAAGACATCCATAATTCTAAAAAGTTTCTTATAGGCAGTTATGCCAGCAGGTAGAAGACATGACACAGTATGCGTGAATTATTACCTGCATTTGTTTTGACCAAAGTCAGGGAAACAAATAACAGGTGTGCACCATAACCACGTCTCCATCATACATGCTCAAATTAGCCCTTTTACACATATTTAACTTCTTTTCCTCAGGACATTATCCTTTATTTATAAGAAAAATTGAATTCTAATCTCCTTAACAGAACTTCCAAGATAGTATTTATCCCAAGGTGGACCACTTATGGCTTTGTCTCTCATTGCTATTTATTCAACTTGCACCTTGTTTTCTCATTAGGATACATTAGCATGTGGAGATGACGCCATTGCCAGGGCAACTATAAGTGCCACATACACATTGTTTGGACGTCACATAACTGTTCTTGATTAATTCACTGTACTCATGGCTTACCTTGCTTTTGACAAAAAGTGTTCGTCAGAAGAATGTTTGACCTCATAAAGTCTCGCCATTCTTCTTTGCCCTGGGTATTAGTGTCTTGACATTTGTGTTAAAGCTTATGACTTACACATTACCTATCATGATTATTAATTGATTGTTTTCTTGCAAATGCTCACTTTCCAATGTTGTTGGCATTCGCCTTTCTTTGGTTGAAGCATTGACTGACAGCAGATCAGAGTTTAGGAATTTTCTTGGGGAGAAAGGATGAAAAATAATTTTAGAATTTGTGCTATTTCCTAGAAAAAACTGGCCTAAATGAGGTGATGGTACAGGAGCTGGGGAGAGGTTTTGGGCAGCCAAAGGAATTTGAGCTGTATTCCAGGTGGTATAACTTGAAGACGGAGGGGCTCGGAAAGAGAATTTTAGAGGGAGGCAAAATCAGTCTTAATCTAGTTTAAATTTTTGTTTAGGTATGGCCCTATATAAGGTCCTTCAGTCTTTTCCACCACTTCTTGCCTTGCCGTTTTCTCCTATATAGAGGCAATCACTGTCAAACACTGATACAGAACTAAATAACATGCATATATTACAAATTTTAGATTATCTATTAAATCCCCAACATGGAAGATGATGATGTCACTTACTTTCACCCTACCCCTATGAAGTACCCCATAATACTGGCCCTTGCATCTCTTCATTATGTTTTTTATTATAATTTTGTTTGAGTCAATATTAAGTTTTGACATTATTATAATGCTGTAAATGCTGTTCATCACTGATCAATAGAGTACACTATGGTTACTTTTACTTTTTCACATGATAATTTTTTTCCCCTGGAATTAATAATTGTTCTTTATGGACATCGTTTGCCTAGATTTTGGTAAACATATCACCAGATAACCCTTAAACAATCCCTTTTGTGTAAGTTCCCTCTCAATATATTCAAATATATTAGTGTTCTTTAAATTTATCTTTTTTGGAGAAACCTCTTCTAGAGATCTCAGGCTTCAATCTGACCTGGTTGCTGTCTAGGGCTGGTGTGAGGTGTTTTGGGTTGGTATCATTGGCATCCTAGGAATTCCCTTTACATCTCTCCTGTGTTTGAACCCTTGAGTCCTGGATCCATGCCCTCCTCTTTCTTGGTTTACTCCCTTACTTTGATGCCTCATGTCCTCCTGTAGGTTCTGAAAGAAAGGGAGTAGAGGAAATAAACTTTCAAGACTTTGGAACTCTGAATATTGTCCCTTCCTATCTTTTTACCATAACTTTGGTAGGGTATTAAGTTTTAGGTTGGAAATAATTTCCCCTTAGAATGTTAAAGGCTTTGCTGTACTTTAGGAGTTGATAAATTGTCTCTGTAAGGAGTAGAAAATATTTAAGTCTTTGTGTACCATGCTGCTTCTGTTGCAACCACTCAACTGAGCCTTGTAGCATGAAAGCAGCCATATACAATACGTAAACAAATTGGTGTGGCTCTGTTGTAATAAAAGATTGGCATGAGGGCTGTAGTTAATCAACCCTATCCTATTCTAGTTTCCACTGTGGCTATGAGATGACCAGTTATTATTCTTTTATTAGAAAAATAATATTTTCTTTCAGGAAGCTTGTAGTATCTTCTATTTTATGCAGTCCTCTGACATTTCATACTTAAGTGTCCTGATGCAGGTCTATTTTAAATTATTTGGGCAAATAAGGGACCATTTCAATCTGGAAATTCATACTTTTTTAGTTTGGGGATTTTTTTTTGAATCGTCTTTGAAGATTTCTTGCCTGTTTCTCTTTCTTGGATTTCTGTTATTTGGGTATTGGGCCTCTTGGACTGGTTTGTAATATTATCTTTTCTCTTTAGCTTTTTTTTTTCTTTACTGTCTAGGAGATTTCTTCAACTTTATCTTCCATCCTTGTGATTAATTTAATATTTCTGTGTTATATTATTAAACTCTAAAACTCTTTATTGGTCTCTGAAAGATCCTTAGAATAACATCTTGTTCTTGTTTCATGAATACAAAATCTTTTTATATCATTGAAGATATAAATGATTTTTTTTAAAGAATGTTCTTTATGTTGCATAGTCTCTATTGCCTTAAAGTTGTTGTTGTTATTTTTGGTTTTTCATTTTGACCTCTGCCTTTCCTATTATATGCTTTCTTCAAATGTTTAGTGTGCCTTGGATTTTTAGCTTATGTTTAGGAGTGGGGCATCATAAAATCTTTTTGGTGGAACTTGTTGACTCTAGTGCATTTCTTCAGGAAATTCTCAATATAACTATCTGTAGGTCTTTGGCCAGTGAGATTCTCTAGAGGAAAACTTTGCATTTCCCTGCAGAAGTGTGTTCTGGGAGCCAAATGGTGAACAAATCATTTGATGTTTTATGATCTGAGTGAAAGATTAAAACTGAAGGTCTCATGTGTCAGAATTTATTTTGTTTTTAAAGCAGAATAATATTTCATTGTATGTGTATTCTGTATTTCCTTTATCTAGTCATCTTATGGTGAACATTTGGACTACTTCCACTACTAGCTATTGTGAACAATGCTGCTATGAAAATGGATGTGTAACTATCTCTTTGAGATCCTGCTTTAATTCTTTTGGATATATAGCCAGGAGTAAAATTGCTAAATATACTTTTTTCATTTTTTCAACATCAAAAACAAAATTAAAAAAATTTTATTGTTAAATTGCTAGTTTTTTCCCTAAATGATAATAGTTTTGTTGAGAGCATTGAGAAATAGAATTCTTAAAGTTCTTTTTTATTTTATTGAAGAAAAAAGAAGTAGAAAGTATGGGGTAGAGATAAGAGACAGAAAAGAGGAAAAAGGCCAAAATTTTACTGAGAGGCATTGAGTTAGCTGCAGGGTGTAAAAATTCATCTGTTTCACTTTTTAGAGCTACCATTTTTATGAGATTTTTGACCACAATTATTTACAGAAAATAAAATGTAACTTCTGCCAACAAACTTGACTTCTTGTGAATATACAAACAATTCATTAGATTTTCATCATTATGGTTGAACTTGCCATATGTGGCAGCTGCTATAGTGCTCTTCTATTCAGAATAAAAGAAAGGGAAGAAGTCAAACAACTTGTGTTAGAAAACAACGTTATGGGTTCTTCGGTGAATTTGTTTCTACCTTTATCTCCTCCAGCAAAGAACTTGGCGAACAGTCCCGCAGGTCCTGGTGAAGAGCCACGCAGGTTGTGACTGGGCTGTCTTTGCCAGCAATCGGTGCTGTTCTTCACACTTTTCCTGACCCTGTGTTGGCAGTTTTTGGGTTGTGTTCCCTTTGTATCTTCCCTTTATGCTGCTGATTGTTTTTAAAGGCTGTGTGTGTGTTTCTGTGTGTGTATATATCTGATTGAGGAGAGATTTGGTCTAGAATGCCAATCCTGGGTCAGAATAGATTCCAGCCAGTTTTCTGAAGCATAGTGAACAAATTCTTAAGTAAAGCCCCTTCCCTTCACGTAACAGACACTTAGTGGAGGCCAGATGTATGCCTTGGGGGAGCCACTTTTTAACACTCTTAGGACCTGAATTCTCTTGTCCCTGTCCCTTCTGACCAACCGTACAGACACATACTCATCTCCTGAAAGGAGGTCTGAGGATTGGCTTTGGGTTCCTCTAGGCGATGATGCTGCGCTGTGTGTGCATGCAAACTGGAATTCTCACTGCGGCCCTTCACGTCCTCACCCTCCTCTCCTCTAGTTAGCCTGCTGCGCTTAGAATTCTTGCGATTTATAACTCATCATTCCCCATTCTGTGAAAAAAGAAAAACCTTATGAACAGGTTGGCCGTGTGGTGCCTCAGAGGAATACCAGGCAGGACATCTCCCAGACATCCTTCTTTTTCTTTTTCCATCCCAGTTATTAAAATTTAAACCTTAAATCTGAAAATGTAATCTTTCTGTGGCAGAAACCACTTATTGTCCTTTAAGTTCCATTCTTCCCTTTTTCTTTGGAAATAAACCTCAGATTTTTAGTTATGCATGTGCCTGCCCAGGTAAAGATGGCATTTATGAGCTTCATTTGTACCTGGATAGGGCAATGTAACCAAGTCTGGGCAAAAAGTTGCCTTCAGGAGTGTGTGCAACTTTTGGGTCACTGCCTAAAAGCTGAAATGACCTACTCTTGGTTTCTGTCCACCTTCCAACTAACTGGGAAATGGCAAGTGGACTAACCTTGGAAGCCACTTGTAAAGGATGGGACGGTCCCCCTTTACACCTTGGACTGCTCACCTCTGGTCTATTAGATAGGAAGGAAATAGTTTCTGTCTTATTTAAACCACCGTATTTTGGGGGCTCTTTATCAGCAGCTTAGGCTGTGCCTTAAATAATAAAGTCCTTTATCATTACTACTATTAGTCATTTTAGTTTTTAGAAGCTCTCTATTAAAACACATATGTTGTTGGAAAGGGATGCTACAAATTTTATGAGTAAGATTTTTGTTGGTGAGGAGCTGAGAGCTTCTGGAATGAGACATCGGCTTGGCCCTGGGATTGGGATGGTAGAGATTATAAATAGATACTAAAAGGGGAGAAGATTAGTAAAAGGCTACTGATATTAATAATAAAATTTGCTAACAGAATGTTTTTCCTACAATTAATTTAGGACCAGTAGATGAAAATATTCCTAGAGGATCCCATATAGACCCATTGGCCTAATTCAAATTTTATCATTTCAAATAGAGAATTACCACAGAAAAGTATTTTTTCTTGTCACAATTCAAGTAAACATCTTCCTAATAAAAGTAATCCAATTTTGTTTTATTATAATGACCATAGCGACATTTAAAAAAATCAACCAACAAATCAATCAACAGTTTCTTGAATACCCATTTTGGACTCAGAAAATGCACCAAGTCCTTTACCAAGTACTGTGGAGAAGCAAGAGCATAAATAAGGACTCCTGCTTTTAAGGCACTCACCCAAGTTAGAAAAAACCATATTGCGTCATATGATATAGTAACTGAGAGGGTCAAGAAAGGATTTATTAGATGCTAAGTGATATGAGTTATGGGAATTCGGGGCTAGAGACTCATGAGGACAAGCATAGTTACAGGCTTCATGGGGAATGCAGGTCCTTTGTGTGACTTGCAAGGATGAAGTTTCCAAACAATAAAGTTGCTTTTTTTCCCCCCTAAAATATAACAATGATGATCAAAATATAATCATTTCAAACAACTGGGGCTTGGCGCTCAGAATGTCTGGATTTCAATCCCAGCCCTGACGTTTACTGGCCATGTGTGATCTTGGACAAATAATTTAACCTCTTGGGATATTTCCTCATCTGTAAAATGGGTGTAAGTAATACCTTGTAGAGTTATTGTGAAAATTTAATGAGATAATTTACCTAAAGTAAGTTATTAACAACAACAATAATATCACAGGTTGATGTTGTTACCCATGTGATTTTATGGAAAAGACATAGTACCTGCTCCCGAAAACTTTAATGAGCTGAAAGAGATACTTCTCAGCTTGAGGAGTGATACTAAAAGAATGAATGTCCTAGCGGGGGTTGCATTGTCTGTACTTAAGAGTAAAGTACTTGTGTGTTTTAAGTTACCACCATCTCCTGTGCTAGATGTCCTTCTATCCCTTATTTGTATTCAGCATACTTTTTCTCATATGAAATCTTCCTTGCATGTTGCTTTTTTCTTCATTTGACAATCTTAAATTTGCTATATAGTAACATATCAAGTAATTTTGAAATAAAATTTTATTCTTGGGATTATACTCTACCTATTCCATTAAATAAAAATGAAAAATCCAAATACCAAGATAAATAATTATGTTTAGGGTTTGTGTCAATAAAGTACTTTTCAATCCTTGTTATTTTCAAAGGTATCAAACGGAAAATGAGAAAGAGGAAAGGAAAAATACATTGGCTTTTTTTTCTTCCTTAAAATTCTAGATCTTGGTAACAATACATTAGCTGTATCATCGACAAGATGTTGTAGTGTTTTCTTCTAAAGATGTCGAAATAATTCACAGTGTTGAATTTATAATCTAAACATTTTGATACTCTTATGTATACATTTTCTTAAAGTATGAATGTATATTCAGCTTGTTCTATTTTAATCCCTTATAAATATATATAGACTCCACCCCCAGGAACAGTCTCTGAATCCAGCAGCGTCAACTCAAATTTCAGATCCACGAAAGAGTTATGTTAGCAATTATGAGGCATGTTCCTTTTGAGTTCATAGACCTTTATCACACAAGCACAAGATGCATAATTTGAAATGATCGCCCCCTTTCCTTTTCTTCTTCAAGAAAGAATAAAATGCCTCAAATTCTATGAGAATGACAAAAGATTGTTCTATAATCTTAGATTGTGACGTTGTGTAGATTGTTCTACACGATATGATTATACCTATTGTTTTTGCTTTGGTTAGCTTATATTTTCTACTGAAAAATTCATGTAGAAGCTTTAAAATTATATTTATCTCTCAGCATGAAGGACAAGGAATGATAACAGTTATGGCAAAAGAAAATATTTTTAAGATCCTAAAAGAAAATTCCTAAACCCAAGGAATGTATCCATTGAGGGGATGACATTGTGCTATTACCCAAGGGATTTTACATGTGTGGAAAAGACATTGTTCCTGTTCTCAGGGTTTTTATGACCTAAAGGGAAATTAAGAAAAGATGGGACTATCATTGAAACTCTGAGCTGCACTTTCCTGCAGTATTTCCCTTTGCACTTTACTGGACTGAGAAGCATTAAATGTGAGTAATAATTATTTTAAAATCTCTCCTTCGAGGCAGAATTAGCATTAAGGAAAATTTCAAAATATTGCTTCAGGGATGAGCAGTGAAGAAGGGCAGAATAAAGGGTTGTGACTATGTCTATTTTTTGACATTGGGGAAAGAGCAGGTTACTTAAAACATATGGGAGGGCAAGTTCATTATATGAGTCATGGAGAGTTAATATTTATTTTAATGTCAAGTCCCTGTGCCCGCTTCCCCTGAGTCAGAAACGTTATCCTCACCCCAGGATTTAGTCTTGATTACCCATTGTCAATATTCCTCCCTAAGGGATTATTTTCTCCCTCTCCATGGATATTATTTAATTGCTTATTAGCTCCTTTCCGGGAGAGCAAACTAAATATTTAAGGGCAATAAATTTTATGTGTGTTTATTAGTAAGGTTGTCTAGATAATGCCTCTCTCATAGACAAACTAAAATTGCAACAAACAGCCGAGGAGTAAAATGAATCTGTCATACCAATCTTTTTCTTATCTTATTTTGAAAGGATACACAGCTTAATTTTGAAAAATTGAATTGAATGGATGAAAGCAAACGTTTGGAAAGCATGTTTAGAAGAGTTAAACAGTTGAATGATAGAAAAATATGGAAAACTGGAAATAAACTTTTATCCCTGTTGTAACAACCATTCTCTTAACACCTCACCTTTATATAAAACTCTTCGGGAAGTATTTTAGAATTCCCCTTTTCCTGTGTGACTATATTTTGTTAGTGTAAATACATTTGTGTAAATGCATCAGTGTAAATACAATTATCTTTTAAATGCTTTCTTCCCCAAGATATATAATGCCATGTTTTAACAAAAATCTCTGTTAACATTGATGTGAAATGGATTTAAATAAGCTGGATTGCTATAAAGAGACAACATTTTGAAAATCCTAGAATCATTGAATGCTAGGATTTATTGTTCTGCCTTCTATTTAACATTGATTTCTAGATAAAAATGGCACAGGGCTTTTTGTTTTTGTCAGATAAACTCTTCCTAGTCTTGGATATGTTGTCTGCCAAGAATTTGTCTCATTTTCTGCCCTTGGCAGGACAAGTGCAAATGAAAATCTTAGATCTCCTTTGCTTCTACTTAGGGGAATCTCAAACCTATAACATCGCTTATGCAGCTGATTCTTCTGTTTTGCTCCTTCTGGATTGGACCCCTCTACTTCTCCACTGTCAAAGGTACCATTCAGGTGTGTGTGTGTGTGTGTGTGTGTGTGTGTGTGTGTGTGAGAGAGAGAGAGACATAGTGGTATTGGGGAGAGAGTAGATGACATGCCAATGAGGAAATGCTAAGAGTGTCAGTAAGAGTATCATAAAAAGTAAATGTGAATTTTCAGAGTCCAAAGGCCAACCATCACTGTGCCTTACTACATCATTTTTCCATGGTGTGAAAAACTGTTCAGGTTTTTCGTGGAATGTCCCAATACAATGTGAAAGTGATACGTGCACAGAAATGACTCCTTGGCAGATTACTTTTACTGGGCTGTTGTAGTTTTAATGTTACAATGTGCAGTATTATCACTTTCTATTTACCCGTATTTTTATTTCCGTCCTATATAATGATGCTATGATAATAATAATTACTACAAACCTCACGGGATGTTTAAATAATTAAAGTGATAATGTCCTAAGAAGCCCTATAGATACAACACAAAGTGAGTAAAGTAAGATGTATTTAATGAATAATTTAATGCATCAGTTTCCATTGTCCTTGCAAAACAAATTAATAAGATGCAGTGAACTTCAATTTATCATTTTAAGTGTTTGCTCTTGAAAGTCACTAGAGTCTTAGCTTTAAGAAAAAATATAAAAATCAGGTAGCGTTCTCTGTCCCCAGACCTATGATGCTCCCTGTGGTTTTTGAAGTCATGAAAGTTATATTTCAATATAGGATTCAAAAGATAGCTTAATTTTTAAAAATAATGTTACTGAGTGAGGAAATTGTAATGTCATTTTGTGGGCAGAAGTTTTTTTCTGAGACTATTCTCCCTTTGAATACAGGTTCATGGCCTCTGACTGTGCTTTGGGAACTTCTAACATTTCCCCTTTTCCTCTCCTCCTTAGCTCTACATCCATCCAACCTCCAAAGTTTTCTTTTTCATATATTAGGGAGGGCATTTACCTGTGTCTGTCATATGCTAGAACAATGGTTTCAAACCCAACTGTTACAGAGGCCAGATTGATAATCTAAATAAGTAAAGTGGTCCAGGAGTAAGGTGGGTTTGGTGGGGGACATTGCAGGCTGCACGCTCCACCTACAGGGGAAAGAGCCCATTCAAGTTTGGGAATAGTGACCATTCCAATACACAGGTCAGATGGCCATATCTCCTAACCTTTATAGGGGACCTGAAAGTTAGGTTGCCTTTCTTGATCTTTAAATGTCAGCAAGTGATTCATATTTTTTCAAAACAATGTGACAGCAAGCAAGGCACTCTTGCTGGCTGCCCTTCAGTAGTTATTTTACAAATTCAGCCTTAGAGTAGCCAGGCATTGTTCAGGGGCACTCAGCTTCAAAACTGTCCTATCTGGTCATTCTCTTAATAGAGACTCATCTCTCTCTCAGTGGCTGCTACCATACACTTCCCACGGATATAATAATGCCCTGATTTTAAAGTGTATCTAATAGTTTCCTAAGTTTCCTAAGAGATTTTATACATACTGGCTTATGAATCTTTAAGAATAACTCCTGAGATTTGGCAGAGTTAACATTATCATAACTTTATAGATGAGGAAACTGAGGCTCAGAAGGTTTACATTCCTTGCCTACATTTTATAACAAAAATAAGAGGCGGAGGTGGATCAAGGTTTCCTATTTTATGACTCCTTGAAGCCCAGGGCACTTCCTATTCACTTCAGTCTTTGGAGATCTGTGAATAGTTTAAATATATAATATATTGTGAAATATTAGCACTCAAGCCCTCAAGAAGTACTTGGAAAATCATTAAAAACTCGTTTCAGTTTCCTGAGAAGTAAACATTATTGTGCTATTTCGTAAAAAGAAGAAAAGGGGATTCAGGCTCAATCATTGTGAGAATGTTGTCAGTTTCAAATTGTATTTCTCGTCTTTGTATTTCCCAGTTTGATACTCCACTGACTAGAATTTTATATGTTCATCGTTATTCTCCACTGTGATTCTAAATGCAGCATCTTCCTTGACATGAGAAATCATTTTAAGCATGCAGTGACTGCCTAGTGCATAGTAACAATTGTCAGTGAGGCAGAGAAGAGAAATTAAGACTTGTCTTTGCACACAATAATTATGACAGGAATGCATTTATCTATAATAAATAATGTGAATATTCATAAGAATTTAAAAATAAATTGAATGCATGCATATGGCAATAAACAAACAAAAATCAAAGGCTGCAGAAGAGATGTCTTAGTCTAGGTTTTCCTTGTAAGGAGGATGTGAGACAAGGGCCTGTGGGCAGGTAGTATATTTGAGAGATGTTCATACAGAGAAGGGAAGGACTGAGAAGAATGTTAACGTAAAGAAGAAAGTTATTATAAAGAGGCATTATGGAGTTCGTCCCACTGTGAGCAATTGCAGCTCAATCACACACAAAGATCTTATGAGAAGTATATAGAATGTTTCTGAGAATTATCTGTCCAAAGATCAACATGGAGAAGCATTTGATCATTGACTTCCATACACCCTGGGTGTATGGGAGCGCCTCCCACTGGTATTGCACATGTGGCAGCGAAAGAAGCATCACCGCCTGACCTCCGCTGTGCGTCCCTGCCCCCCTGCCCCCTCCCCCATCCGTGGAAAAATTGTCTTCCTAAGGGCAAATGAAGCTTCATCTGTGTTTACAGCCGCTCCGCCCCCATCACTAGCATCACCACCTGAGCTCTGCCTCCCTTTCCCCTCCCCCCTCCCCCCTCCCCCCGCCACCCCCGGTGGAAAAATTGTCTTCCATGAAACCAGTCCCTGGTGCCAAAAAGGTTGGGGACCGCTGGTATAGAGGGTAGAGGGAATGCCATTGGATGTGGCATGAACTTGATGTAAGCAGCCATCGGTGTAAAATAAGTAGAAGCCTGCACACAGTGGTCACTGTCACCATGGCTAGAAACAAAGGTGAGGCCAAGAAGCTGTCAGGCTGTGCTCCAGAGGTGTCTGATGGGGTAGCTTGGAAACAAGAACAGCAGGCCTCCATTTGGCTGTTTTTGTCTTTAGTCTTACGGTGGTACATCACACAACTTTAAGTATTTCACTATTTTGTAATTTATCAACTTTATATACCACTTCCACTCCTTTCCCTAAGTTGTTATAATTTTCAGTTATTTTATCAATAACTTTGTTGTTTTAAGTAACATACTCTAAAGCACTAATTCCTATTTTATTAAATTTCAATAGTTTCTTTTGATTTCTTAGTAAGTTGAGATTTTTGCCCCTACCTTTGCCTTCATTTATCTCGTTCCACATCTGCCTGCAGTAGTTGACAGCTACCCCTTCATTTTTTTTTACAGTATCAAAGTTGATAGCTTTTACATTGTTTTGTATCTTTAATTATCTGTACTTTTTCTGTAATTTGATTCTATGAATTGATAACAAACAGCATTTAACTATTTTTGCTTATATAAATATTCTATGCAAAGCTGAGTAACATGCTAGGATTATCTTTCCCAGTGGATTCCAAATCATGACCCTTGTACAACTCGAAAAACAATACTTCTACCATTAAGGTTCAAATGAGTTATCTTTCATGCCATAAGAATCTGAAAATCATGTCATATAGATTTTACTCTGTGTGTGTGTGTGTGTGCACATGTGTGTATTTCCCTGGAGTTTCTAATTGCCTTTGATTTCTCTTTGTTGAAAGAAAATGAATGCCTTATTCACCATATCACTTCCAGTCTCTTAATCATTATATCTCTGGAATGACATTTGTCCCATAAATTTCTTTCTGAAGACCTGTTTGGTGCCAACTGGTTTCTTCTTCTTTTTGAGACAGGGTCTTGCTCTGTTGCTCTGGCTAGAGTGCAGGTGCTGTGGCATCATTATACCTCACAGCAACCTCAAGCTCTTAGGCTGAAGTGATCCTCCTGCCTCGGCCTTCCGAGTAGCTGGGATTGCAGACGCCCACACCTGGATAATTTTTTCTATTTTTTGTAGAGACTGGGTCTCACTCTTGCTCAGACTGGTCTCAAACTCCTTGGCCTCAAGCAGTCCTCCTGCCTCGGCCTCCCAAAGTGCTAGGATTACAGATGTGAGCCACCGCACCCAGCCTAACTGGTTTCTTTTTTCTTTTTTTCTTTTATTTAAGAATATTATGGGGGTACACACATTTTGGTTACATAAATTGCTTTTGTATCATTTGAATCAAAGTTATAAGTGTGCCCACCACCCAGATAGTGTGCACTGTACCCGGTAGGTGTGAATTTACCCATCCCCTCCTCCCGCCTCCCACCTGCTTGATTTCCGATGAATGTTATTTCCATATGTGCACATAAGTGTTGATCGATTAGTTCCAATTTAATGGTGAGTACATGTGGCGGTTGTTTTCCTGTTGCTGTGATACTTCACTTAGAAGAATGGGCTCCAGTTCCATCCAGGTTAATACAAGAGGTATTAGTTCACCATTTTTTTTTTATAGGCTGAGTAGTACTCCATGGTATACATATACCATATTTTATTAATCCACTCATGTATTTATGGGCGCTTGGGTTGTTTCCACATCTTTGCAATTGTGAATTGTGCTGCTATAAACATTTAAGTGCCAGTGTCTTTTTTATAAAATGTCTTTTTTTCCTTTGGGTAAATACCCAGTAGTGGCATTGCTGGATCAAATGGTAGTTCTACTTTTAGTTCTTTGAGGTATTACCATACTATTTTCCATAGAGGTTGTACTAGTTTGCAGTCCCACCAACAGTGTATGAATAGCTGGTTTCTTAATATAAGTTTGACCAATTGCTTTTTGTACTTATTCCACTTTGACTATACTGAGGTACTATCACTGTGCTTCTGTGTTCTAGCATTTCTTGGATATCTCACATTTTCCCCTTCCTTGATTTTGACTAATTTTGCTTGTTTCAATATGTTCTCAAGTAATTCAGAAATGATCTTGGCATGAACTCATAAGTCTTTACATGTCTGAAAATGCCTTTATTTGCACTCATATTTGATAGTATAGCTTATCTAGGAAATTAGTTCAAAATAATTTTCCTCAGTTCTTTGAAAGTATTGCCTAGCATAAAGTCTTCTTGCATAAAGTTTTCTAAATGAGAAGTCTAATGCCACCCTAATTCTTGTTCTTTGTTTTAATGCAACTTCTTCCCCTAAACCTTACTCTAGAAACTTTTAGCATCTTCTATTTCTTTACTTTTGAATTTCTTACATTTAAAACAAAACTTCATCTAATTCATTGCCTAAGAGCTACTTTTTATTATAGGCTACTTGTTCATGAAACTAATTTTGTGTCTTTCCTTGAAAACTTTCTTTTATACCAGCCAGAATCCACCATGGCCTAGATCCTACATGTTCTTAATTTAAACACCATCTTATAAATGATGTGGCACCTAGGGAATTCTGGACTTGGTGCCGTGTACTCATCATCATCCTTCTGTTGGGATATTTGATACTTACTATTGGAATGGCTTTGCCAACTAAAGACTAGATAACTTTTATCCTTGCATTAGTTCTTCTTTGGGTACTTTTATTCAACACATAAATATTACAGTGCAATACTGGAGAATATAGTCAAAGGCAAGAACAACATTATGGTTATCAACCTTCAGAATGAACCTCTAACTTAAGCCAGACTTCAAGAGCCAGAACCAGCCTGTTATCCATTTTTATGTGTATAGCTAGACCTTCAATGTACCTTAATTTATTTATTCTTCTCAAACCTGAAATAAATTTTAGTTTTTAAACTAAAAACAAAAAATATAAATCTGTCTTCAATGAATCTGCTTGGCACTGAGTAGACTCCATTCGTCTAAAGGTTTATGACTTTCAAAGGTTCTGGTACATTTTCTTCTTTTTTTTCCTCATAAAAATATGGGTGCAGAGTCAGCACTTACACCAAAGCCTTACCTTTCCCCAATAGGTTTACTCAACCTGTTTAGAGAAGATTTCCCTGATATATTTGCTTGGTCTTCAAATTACCACCATTGGTTGCTGTTTGCATATGGGGTGGGAAGGAAAATGTTGTAGGTTTTACTCCATTAGCCTCCCTGTTTTATTTACTTTTTAATTTTTTTTATGTCCACAGATTTAGGAGGTGCAAGTGCAATTTTGTTACATGGATATGTTGTGTAGCGGTGAGGTCTGGGCTTTTAGAGTAGCCATCACCTGAATAGTGTACATTGTACCCAATGTAATTTTTCATCCCTCACTCCCCTTCCACCTCCCACCTTTGGAGTCTCCACTCAGTATGACCATGCATACCCATAGCTTAGCTTCCACTTATAATCGAGCTTCCCTGTAGTAGTTCCTTCTCACTCCTGCTTCTGAGCGTGGGGTCTCTAGAGATAAGCCAAGAAGACTGACTCCTACTTTATTGCAGCCCATGCCTAAATATATTCCTAACTTTCTTTTATCTTCAACAGTCAACATACTTTTCCCCAATTTCTGTCTTTCAGAAATTTGTTGAACTCTCTAGCATGCTTATGGTCTCCCCCCAAACTAATTCTCCCTGCTTGTTTGGTTTAATTCCCTCTTCTATTCCTTCAAGGTCATTTTTATGGCATCTCCTCAGGAAGCTTAAGTAATATCCAATTATATTTTTGTTTAAATTTCTTAATACAAACTTAAACCCTTTCTTCCCCTGTACTTAATTTTATCTTAGAAAACTCTAATTTCATATGAGTTTTCACTATAGGCTTGATAATAGAGATATTGGTATTCACTCCTGAGAGAGAAATAGATGTGATAATATAAAAATAAGTGGTACCTTTTCTAATTATTTCTTTTTTTTAAACAAAGACTCACAAAATATTTTCCACACCTCCTTCAAAAGAGCTGATATCCCTTTGGTACATGGGAAAAGTTTTGATTTGTGGGCTCAGTATAAAAGGAGAGGAAAATGTAAAATTAAATGGTAATGTTTTATAAAAGTTATTGTTATATGGTGAGCCTACTTTTCTGTCAGCTGGGAGTCTTGTGTAGATAATAAATCCCCACCAGTGATTTAGCATGTATGAAACACATCAATCCTTTTTATTATATTTTGTGAGCCTTGACATTTATGATAATTTCTTCATATCTATTTAAAACTCTTTCTCTTATGATCGCATTGTTAAAGTGGATTTTTTGCCCTTGTTGGCTTATCTCATTAGCATGTGTTTATCATATATTTTCAGGGTAATTACCATTTTGGAATAATGCACACAACATTACATGGATTCCCTAATTTTAAAAGGTGTCAAGATAAAGGCAGCAGCTTTCACCCCTCCCATCTCCAATGCCCATTCCCCCCCCCCAAAGACTACAAAAGACATTTTGATTTCTTGTCGCTTGGGTCAATTGGATAATGACAAGGATAATACCACCCCCTACTGTGTGTCCACAGTTGGTCCTGGATTGGAGAAGAAATGGGAACAAATTTCTACACCATCCTCATTTTCAATTCCTCTGTTTGCTGTCCATCAGTCAGTGTTCTGATTTCTAAACTTAAGAAAGGACAAGTATCTTAATTAATGTTTGTATGGAAGGGGAAAATCTCATGTTTTCTTATCATCTCTTAGAGCAAGAGTTTGATGTGAAGTACTATGCAGGGAAGGGATCATTTTGATTCTCTGGTTATTAAGTAAAATGATAAGATATACTCCTATTTGTCAGTCTCCAAATAATTAAAATGGCTTTCTCTATCTCCATTCATCAACTTATATATATAAAAAACAGGAGCTCCTGTTCTCTGCTATCATTAAAGGTGTATGTGACACACTGGAACATGTTGACATACCTCCTGAATTGTCAAAAAACTGCTAACTAACACTCTGTGTAATTTACCATTGTATGTGTACTGCATAGCACTGAATTACTGGTTGCTTATCAATTTGTAGTGTTCTTGGCATTTATTAGTTTACTGGAATGTAATGAATTAGAACTAAGTTTTTGAAGCATTTTCTTTGTTCTTTGCAGTGTTTTTTGTTCCTGTTGTTTTGTGTTGTTGTTCCATTAGAAATTTTGGATTAGTTTATTAAGTAAAATAAATTATAGAGAATAAGTTCAGTATGCATCGTAGATTTGAACTGTAATTCTCTTAGAGGCACAGTATTTGAAAAGTAGAATTTAAAACTAATGATCTACCCATTACATCAGAATAGGAAAGACTCCAATTTAAAATATTAGCCTTGTTGGTTTGATAGTATTTAATAATTATACTCATCATATTTTTAATTCTTACAAAACTGCACAGCATATATAAAACTTTCTAATTCAGTGGTCTCAAAGCAAGATAAAAAGAGTGAAAGTGACAGATTAAGTATTCATTCAACAAATTTCTATTGAAAGCCTACTCTATAACAGGCATTCTGTTAGGTACTGGAAATATGGCAAATATTGCATCCTGTCTCAAAATCTGCAGTCCAGTGGAGCAGACAGATGAAATAGAGTAGAAAAAAAAATCACAAAATTATAAACAAGATGAAGAAAACAAACAAGTGTTAATATTTACTAAAGTTGCAGTGGTGCAAACTGACTTTAAGATGAATTGGGAAAGGAAGATGACATTTAAGCTGAGATGTGAAGAGTGAAAAGTGGTTAGCCATCCCATATGCAAATATTGGGAGGCAGGGCAGAGCTCAGAATTTTAGTGGGCTTAGCAGAAGCTGTTTTGGCTAGCGCCTATGAGCACAGGAGGAGAGGACAAGTCCATAACAGAGCAGGGCATCCATGAGACGGGCTTTTGAGCTACTGCATATACAAATGGACAATAGCCAACCATTTATAAAAATAGAACTTTCACCCACAACCTGCAGCAACCAGCCCAGAAAAATCAACCCTTTATTTACAATAAGCAACCCAAGAAGCCAGACTTTCAGAAAGCCAGGTTGCTATCTCTCATGACAATCCAGGAGGCTCAACAATTACTTCTGTAACAGTTGACTCAAAATGGCTAGCACTTGATTAACAAACTGACAGCTTCCCTACTTTTTGTCCCCCCCCTCCCAACTTAAGACCAACCAGAGAAAGCCAAATATACACTCATAACCAATCACACAGGATGCCCACTTCTAGTCGGCCGCCTCTAGCTTTTCCATGTCAACAGCCTCCAATCAGGGCACATCTGCAGCCTTCTGTCTTTTTCTGCTTTCTCTATTTTCTTTTGTCTGCCTACCTTTGAGTCTCTGCCAAAATGCAAGTGATGGTGGCCGACTCCCCTGCTATGGTAAGCTCTGAATAAATAGCCTTTGCCCTTCTCGTTTCATTTGTCTTTGTTTATTTTTACACTTTAGAGGTGACAGTAGGAATTTAAAGTTTGTTCTAAGTATAATGGGAAGCTCTGGAAGGACTTTAAGCAGGGAAGTGATGTGATTCAAATGACATCTTAAGACTGTTTATGTAAATAAGCTCAGAATGGATTGGATTGGGGCAATAGAAGAAATGGACAGACCAGCTGGGAGGTTATTGTGGTGGTTTGGGTGAGGCGAATGGGGTGAAGCCTGATGGTTGCAGTAGAAATGGAAAAAATTGGAAGGATTTGAAATATATGTATATATGAGGAAAAGTCATCTGTTTATAGGAATAGAAAATAAATAATATGATGAGTCACCTCTCTGGAAGTTTTGTTATGTTCAAGAGTGTCTATTTAAGCTAGTTACAATTCGTACAGGGGAGATAGCATCTGAAATAATCCTACACCAACACTCAAGTAAAATTTAGGAACTTTAGATTTCTGGGTCTAATAGGTATTTACTTCTTGTTTGTGCTCATTGTTCTGGTTCTGTGCTTGGCTTGTCCACTATTTGTGACCTTTTTTCTAGTCCTATTTTGCTCCTAAGACTCAAGTAGTCCAGAATCTAGAGCTTTCTATGAAAAGGTCTTGATTTAGTACTTAAGCAGAAAAATATGTCCACTAGCTGCTTTTCTGTAGAATCAGTAATACAAGCCTGTGTTTTAAAGTGGCCTTGATAAATACCAATAAGAAAGCACTAATGAAAATACAAACTCTCAAATCTATTTTCCCTGCCAAGAGTTAAAATGAATCTACCCTGAAACCTGAAAGCCAGAGAATTCTCTTCTGCATTTTTACTGTATCTTTCATCACTGAGAAACTAAATTCAGGATGCTTATTTGCCCAAATTAATGTGGAAAAGAAGATTCAGAAGTGAATAAGTGTTTAAAGAAGAACAGGAAACAGCACAGGAAATATCAGATAACATGCTATTGGAGATAACACAGAGTTACTTCTCTGGAACAATATAGTGGGGAGAAATTAAGTAGGGTAGGCAGGAAAGACCTAGCTAAGAACGTGAATACAGTATAGCCATGCCATAGAATAAACTCACCTGTTGAAGGAATGTTTACAGAACATCAAAAGAGGCTCAACATCATTACTAATCAGTGAAATGCAAATCAAAACTATAATGAGATATTATTTCATACACAAAAGAATGGATAAAATAAAAATTATTGAGAATACCCAATGCTAGAAAGGACCCAAAATAACTGGAACTCTAATTTTGTTAATGGGATATAAATGACATAACCACTTTGGAAAACTGTTTGGTAGATTCTCATAAAGTGAAATATACATCTATGCAGTAACCCAGAAATGAAAACATATGTCTACAAAATGCATTGTATAAGAATGTTTGTAGCAGTTCTAAAACTAGAAACAGCCCAAATGTCCATGCACGGGAAAAAGTGTAAATTAACTATAGTACACTAAAACAATGAAATACTTATTAATAAAAGGAACATACTACTTATATTCAACATGAATGAATCTTAAAAATATTATGTTGAACTAAAGAAACAAGACACAAAAGAATACATGCTGTATGATTCCATTTATATGATATCCAAGAGTAGGCAAAAATATTCTACAGTAACAGAAATCGTAAAAGTTGATGCCTATGAGACAGTAGTGGCAACAATTAACTGGAAAATGGTGTGAGGGAAATTTCTGTGGGTGATGGTTATGTTTTATATTTTGATTTAGTTTTTTGGTATATGGATTATAAAAATGGCAAAAGTCATTGAGCTGTGCATTTTTACTATGTATAAAATACTCTATTATAGTAATAGGGCACTATAAAACTGAAATAAAGTAGATTTGGAAAAACAAAAAATGATCTATATATGGGGAAATGCTTGTTAAATACTGTCAACAAATAAAAGAGCTACAAATTTGTGTGTACAGAATGCCCTAATCCTAAACCATGTAAAAGGAATAGAAGGAAAAGTCCTAGAAGACATATACTGTGATGTTAACAATTAAGATTGGATTCTGAAAATGGTGGTATGGTAGAGGCCTCCTAACTCACCGCTTCCAGGAGTGAGGTGAAGAATGCCAATGGCTGCCAGTGCGCAGATTGCTCACTCCAAAAATAGCATTGTGAAATTATAGAGAAGTATCATGGAACACTCAGCACAAGAAAAGAGGTGACAGAGAGATACATTCACAAAGATCGGAGTGCATAGGGAATACAATAGAGATCAGAGCGTGGGAAGGACATGCTTGCCAGGTCAGCACAGTGCGACCTGACCTACAGGTGGTCATGCCCCATCCCCACAGACTTCCCATCTACTCAGTCAAGGACAAACCCAGAGGTGGTGCCAAGTTGTTGCTTGAGACAGCAGACTCTGTGGAGAGGAAGCAATTGCGGGAACCATACGGAACTCTTGGGTGCACTGTACAGGGACTGCGCAGGGCTGGGTAGGGACTGGGCTGACATACAGCTTCCCGGGATAGTATGTGGGAATCTGGAGATGGGCACCTTACCCCTGGAAGTCAGCGGGACCAGGGCATAGGATTTGAATGGAGAGCAATGGGATATGCCCTTAGTGGCTGCCAGCAATCACCTTCAGGACCCAGGGGGTAGGAGCTGCATTCATGGGTGATTCTGAACCTCTGTAGTGCCAACTGGCAGTTGGCAGCCATCTTTAAGGTCTGCCTGGAGTGACTGTTGATATCTAGCTCCACATCACCTCCACCGGGAACTCTTGCCTGGCATGGGTGTTGCCTGTGCTGGACAGCTGCCTATGGGCTTCAGGTGGCTGAGCCCTGATCTGTATTGGTGGGACTTCTGTGCATTGGAACGTTTGCAGCTTCCATCCGGCCTGGACCTGCTCTGGCCTTCCTGGCATGAGCATGCCTAGCTGGTCTCCAGTCCCCTGGTCCTGCTACCCCTGGGGCTTTTGAGAAGGTTGCGTCTGTGCCATAGTGACTCATTTTTGTATAAGTATCGGTTCTCATGGCAACTGAATACCTCAAGTGCCACAGGCTGAACCAGAGCAGCTCCCCTTAACCCTACCCACTTTATTAGGGAGTTTCACTAGATCCAAGAGTGCCTTCTGCTGCCACTATTCCCGTTGGTGGGAACATGCTCCTGGCAGAGACTTCTCTGGATAGAGATGCTGACGAGCCTCACCTTGGGGTCTAGTGGTGGAAAATGGGTGTACAATTAGAGATCCCCCTGTCAGGCAGTGACACATGGAGACACATGTCAGAGGGCCAGACACATGAACTGTGAAGAAGCTCAAGAGCCCACAATTGGTCTGATTGGAGGGGAGAGTGCCTGAACTTGTGGATAGGGAAGAAAAAATCTGGCTAGAGACAACAGTAATTGTACCAGGTTGTCCTTCCCATCAGAAGCTGTTTCCCCAAGCCCTGGAGAGAGTTCTGAACTCCATAGCTGCGGTCCCCCTAGTGGCCAGATAAGCAAACTCTGAGCTGTGTAGAATTTACCCAATCTAGCTCTCACACTGCAGCTGCAAGCTATCTTGCTTCTGCCCCCACCTCAGGGGGAGCAGGGTCAAAGTAACCCCTGGGAGCTACAAGTCCCCTCCCAAAGATTGGTGCATTCATATACCCCACCTGGAGGACTAGAGCCTGCCACGGGCACAACAGATTAACTAGGTAACTGGCTCCTCCACACAAACTACAGTCGAGGACATTGGGAACAACCTTATATCTAAAAATATCACCTTCTATCTCAAGTGATTAGGGAGCAGTGGATTCGAACCCTCAAGTTCAATCCACCAGCTTGGAGCTCAAGATGGGAGAACAAACTCACTACAATCCACTGGGAAGAAGTGAAGACAACAGGTCAGAGGTAACCTAAGAGGTCCACCAAACTGGCTAAAATACACCTAAGGCAATACAGACCAGGACTCCTCTCCCCGGCTCTGCAAGGGAACATCAGGGTCTTGGAGACAGGGCCATAAACTAGCCCTAGCACACCCAACTCTAGACCAAGAAGCCAGATGAGAAAGAATCAGTGAAAAAACACAAGAACCATGAAAAATCAGAGCAAAAATTCACCCCCAAAAGAAATCATTAGTTCCTCAGCAATTGATACCAACTTAAATGAAATGGGTAAATTGACAGAAGAGGAATTTCATTTATGGATTATAAGAAAGTTCAATGAAATTCAAGAGAAAATTGAATCTCAGCACAAAGAAACCACAAGAACAGTACAAGAAATGAATGAAAAATTCTCTAAGGAAATTGAAGTATTATAGAAAACCAAACAGTAATACTGGCAATGAAGGAGGCATTCAAGGACCTATAAAACACAGTGGAAAGCCTTAAGAATAAGCTAGATCATGCAGAGGAAAGAATATCAGAGCTGGAAGATAACTCCTACGTGCTAAATAAATCGGTCAAAGAGAAAGAACACAAAAACAAGAGACATGAACAAAGCATACAAGAAATGTGGGAGTATGTAAAGAGACCAAACTTAAGAATCATAGACATCCCTGAAGGTGAAGAAGAAAATTCACAAGGGCTAGAAAATCTATTTGAGGGAATAACAGAGGAAAATTTCCATGGCCTAGCCAGAAATCTCGATATCCAGGTACAAAAAGCACACAGGACTCCTGGGAGACTCAATGTGAAAAGGCAGTCACCACGCCATATAGTTATTAGGCTGGCCAAAGTAAACAAAAATGAGGCACTCCTTTGAGCAGTAAGGTGAAAACAGCAGGTAACTTACAAAGGAAAACCTGTCAGATTAACTGTAGATTTCTCAACTGAAACCTTACAAGCTAGAAGGGACTGGGGACCCATCCTCAGTCTTCTAAAACAAAATAATAGCCAACCCAGAATTCTTTATCTTGCCAAACTAAGCTTCTTACATGAGGGAGTAATAAAGACTTTTCCAGACAAGCAATCACTGATAGAATTTGCAAAGACCAAACCTGCCCTGTAAGAAGTACTTAGACTTGCATTGTATACTAACCAGAGCAACAGACATCCACCAGTGTAAAATTACCCAAAAAATAAAACTTCCAAACCCAGATTTCACAATGGCTCAAGAGGTAAAACAAAATAAGAGTCTACCCAACAGGATAAAGAGAAATCCACCCCAAATACCAATTCTCTCAATAAATGTGAATGGCTTGAATTGCCCATTGAAGAGACATAGGCTGGCTCAATGGATTAAAAAATACAAGCCAAGTATCTTCTGTCTCTAGGAAACACATGTTACACACAAGGACTCATTCAGACTCAAGGTGAAGGGATGGCATACAATTTTCCAGGCAAATGGAAACCAAAAGAAAGCTGGGGTAGCCATTCTTATATCAGATATCGTAAACTTTAAAGCAACAAAAGTAAAGAAAGACAAAGATGGTCACTATATAGTGATGAAGGGGAAAATCCTAAGAAGACTTAACAATCCTAAATATTTATGCACCCAACACAGGAGCGCCCTGATACATAAAGCAAATACTGCTAGATTTAGACAACATAATAAATAGCAATGCCATAATAGCCAGGGACTTCAACACTCCACTGACAGAACTGGATAGATCCTCCAAGCAGAAAATAAGCAAAGTAATGACCTAAACAAGACTCTAGAACATTTGGGCCTAACAGACATCTATAGAACACTCCACCCAAATAACACTGAATATAGGAACTTTCTCTAAAATTGATCACATCCTAGGCCACAGAACAGATCTCAACAAATTTTAAAAACTAGAAATTATACCACGTATCTTTTCAGACCACAGTGGAATAAAACTAAAAATCAATTCCAACAGAAACACACATCTCTATCCAAAAACATGGAAATTAAACAATCTATTGATGAATGACTATTGAGTCAAGGAGGAGATTCAGATGGAAATCAAAAGATTCTTTGAACTAAATTATAATGGCGACACAAGTTATTAAACTCTGTGGGATACAGCAAAAGCAGTCCTGAGGGAAAACTTATCACCTTAAATGCCCACATCCAACAGACAGAAAGTTCACAAATCAGCAAACTAATGAATCATCTCAAGGAAATGGAAAAGGAAGAGCAAACCAACCATAACCCAGCAGAAGAAAAGAAATAACCAAGTAGGAGCAGAACTAAATAAAATCGAGAACAAAAGAATTATACAGAAGATTAATAAAATAAAAAGTTGGTCTTTGAAAAGATAAATAAAATAGACAAGCCACTTGCTAGGTTGACCAGAAGCAGAAAGGAAAGGACTCTAATAAACTCAATTAGAAATGAAAAAGGAGAGGTCACAACTGATATCGTGGAAATACAAAACATCATCTTTGAATACTATAAAAATCTTTATGCCCCAAAACATGAGAACATGGAGGAAATGGACAAATTCTTAGAAACACACTACCTCCTTAGGCTCAATCAGGAAGAAAAAAAAATTACTAAATAGACCAATATCAAGCACTGAAATTGAAGCAGTAATAAAAAAATCTTCCAACAAAAAAAAGTCCTGGACCAGAAGGATTCATGCCTGAATTCTACCAAACCTACAAAGAACTGGTGCCTATACTGCAGAAATTATTCCATAATATTGAGAAAGATGGAATCCTCCCAAACTCATTCAAGGAAGCCAATACCACCTTGATACCAAACCCAGGAAAGGACACAACAAAAAAAGAAAAATACCAATATCCCTTATGAATATAGATGCCAAAATTCTCAATAAAATCTAGCAAACCGAATACAAATGTATACCAAAAAAAAAAAAAAAGTTCATCATGATCAGGTGGGCTTCATCCCAGAGATGCAGGGATGGTTCAACATATGCAAATCTATAAATGTAATTCACCATATAAATAAAAGCAAGAACAAAGACTATATGATCCTCTTAATAGATGCAGAAAAGGTTTTTGATAAAATTCAGCAACCTTTTATGATAAGAACTCTTAACAATATATGCATAGATGGCTCATACCTCAAAATTATTAAAGCCATATACGATAAACCTACAGCCAATATCATACTGAATGGGGAAAAATTGAAAGCATTCCCCCTTAAAGCTGGAACCAGACAAGGTTGCCCACTATCTCCACTTCTATTTAACATAGTGCTGGAAGTCCTTGACAGAGCAATCAGACAAAAGAGAGGAATCAGGGGTATCCAAATGGGGGCAGAAGAGATCAAACTTTCACTCTTTGCTGATGATATGATATTATATCTAGGAAACCCCAATGATTCAACCAAAAGACTACTGGAATTGATAAATGAATTCAGCAAAGTCTCAGGGTACAAAATCAATGAACACAAATCAGTAGCCTTTATATATGCCAATAACAGTCGAGCCGAGAAACAAATCAAAGATGCAATACCTTTCACAATAGCATCAAAGAAAATTAAATATTTAGGAGTATATTTAACTAAGGAGGCGAGAGACCTATATAGAGAGAACCTCGAAAAACTGAGAAAAGAAATTGCAGAGGATGTAATCAGATGGAAAACCCTACCATGCTCTTGGATTGGTAGAATCAACATTGTTAAAATATCTATACCACCTAAAGTGATTTACAGAATCAAGGCATTCCCCATCAAAATACCAACATCATTTTGTGCAGTTCTAGAAAATGTAATTCTACCCTTCGTGTGGAAGCAGAGAAGACCCCGTCTAGCCAAAGCAATCTTAAGCAAAAAGAACAAATTGGGAAGCATCAATCTACCAGACTTCAAACTATCCTACAAAGCTATAGTAATGAAAACAGCATGGTACTTGCACCAGAACAGAGACATAGACTAATGGTACAGGACTGAGAACCCAGATATAAAACCATCCTCATGCTGTCATCTGATATTTGAGAAATTCCACAAAAACATACACTGGGGAAAAGATTCCCTATTCAATAAATGGTGCTGAGAAAATTGGATAGCCACATGTAGAAGACTGAAACTAGATCCATACCTCTCACCTCTCACAAAAATCAACTCACGATGGATAGCAAACTTAAACCTAAGACATGAACCTTAAGAATTCTAGAAGAAAACATTGGAAAAACTCTTAAAGAAATTGGCCTAGGTAAAGAATTTATGAAGAAGACCTCCAAAGCAATCAAAGCAGCAACAAAAATAAATAAATGGGACCTGATCAAATTAAAAAGCTTCTGCACAGCCAAGGAAACTATCACTAGAGTGAACAGACAACCTACAGAATGGGAGAAAATATTTGCATGCTACACCTCTGATAAAGGGCTGATAACCAGAATCTATACAGAACTTAGGAAAATCAAAAGAAAAAATCAAACAACCCCATTAAAAAGTGGGCAAAGGACATGAACAGAAAATTTTCGAAAGAATACAGAATAAAGGCCAGCAAACAAATTAAAAATGCTCAACTTCTCTAATCCTCAGGGAAATGCAAATCAATATCACAAGAGATATCACTTATCTCCAGTGAGACTGGCTTATATCAAAAAGTCCCCAAACAACAAATGTTGGCTGGGATGCGGAGAGATAGGAACACTCATACACTGCTGGTGCGGCTGCAAATTAGTACAACCTCTATAGAAAGAAATATGGAGATACCTCAAAGAACTAAAGGTAGAACTACCATTTGATCCAGCAATCCCACTACTGGATATTTACCCAAAGGAAAAAAAGCCATTCTATAATAAAGACATCTTCACTCGAATGTTTATAGCAGCACAATTCACAACTGCAAAGATGTGGAAACAACCGAAGTGCCCATCAATACATGAGTGAATTAATAAAATGTGGTATGTGTATACCATGGAGTATTACTCAGCAATAAAAAACAAGAGGGAATTAACACATTTGGTATTATCCTGGATGGAGCTAGAGCCCATTCTTCAAAGCGAAGTATTACAAGAATGGAAAAACAAGCACCACTGGTACTCACTATCAAATTGGTACTAACTGATCAATACTTATGTGCACACATGGAAATAACATTCATCAGCAGTTGGGCAGGTGGGACGGGGGTGGAGGGGATGGGAAACTCATGCCTAATGGGTGCGGGGCGCATTGTCTTGTGGATGGGCACAATTGTAGCTCTGACTTGGGCATTGCATAGGCAATATATGTAACCAAAGTGTCATACCCCCATAATATCCTGAAACAAAAAAAATGAAAAATAAAAACAAACAATCAAGATTAACATTAACACTGGTAGGATTATGGATAATTGTTATTAAACATGATTATGACAGGTAGTTGATCAGTTCATTTAAATTGAAAATAAAGAAAAATACATACTTAACTTACATATCTTATTTAAACTTTCAACCAATAAGTGCTCATTTATTTTCTTAAAAGACATAGGCGTTTCTTTTTTTCTTTTTGAGTAAAGTTCTGCCAATTGAATTTCCATTTTTCTTTTTTATGTGGACTACCCCTATTTTGGCTTCTTCAGCAAGGATTTAAAGAGGTTTGGAAATGATTTGAGTGCAGATTATTATGATTTTTGAAAAAATTTATTATCCACAAACCGAATTTAACAGTAAATTTTAATTACTTATTTTTATCAAGTATTTCCAAAGAATTCAAATTATTTTTATACTCCATAGCTCTCTTTCTTTTCATACTCATATTTTCTTGGTTTCTGTGACATTTAATTACACTTCATAAACACATTAATAAGTGCAACTGGCATAAACGAGTTTTTGAATAAATAACCTTATTCTGGTGACCATTCTGGCATACAAATTAATTTGTTGGGGGGAGATGTTGCAAATAAGCCAGAGATAAGCTTGCCAGCCATATTATTTAAGAGAACTTCTATTAAACTTTTTCAAATTGTCATCGATTATGTATTGAAAAGCAAGCATTTATATTACTTAATATTATGAGCAACAAGAAAGTTAACAATACAAGTAAAACCATTTTTAAAATGATTATTTGAAGGAACTCTAAATTTTGAAACTGTGATATTACTGCATGTTCCTGGGACTCATTTTATAAATTTTTACCTCTGAATTTTGAGAAAGGGAGACATATAAAGAAGAATATTGGCAAATTCTCTAGACTCTGAGTTCAGATTCCTCAAGGAGTGAATGTTGGTTTCTATCCCAAAGACAGCTTGAGATAATCTTTGGAAATATGAAAACATATTTTTTGCCTAGGTGCTGCCTGTGAATTTTTCCCTGCCTTGGGCCATAGCATAAGGAAATGCTAGGAAGTTAGAAACAATGCGTGGTAGAAAGTAGATGGGCTTTGGGATCAGAAAATTGATCGAGAGGCCAGATTGATTTACTTCTTTTATACTTACTAACACCACCCACCTTAGTTCACTGTTTCAGGTATTCACTTCATCTCAACGTGACTCAGGAATATATTCTGATTAGCCTAAAAGAATTACTTTCTTCATTTCAAACCCTTTTTCTTTTCATTCTAACCTCTTGTTTGAGTAAAAATGTCCAAGGACTCCAGACCTTCCCTTTGATTATGTATTTCAGGTTAAACAGATTGGCATTTTTTTCCTGCAGAATTAACAGAATTCAATTTTTTAGGAACTTGCTATTGCTATTTGTGCCATTTACACTGTGATTTTTCTCTATGATGGTTTACTGGGATTTTTAGTACTAAAGTAGCCCTCAAAATCTTTCCTGTCTAGTTTTCAAATTGATAGTTGTTTGTTGTATAGTTAAATCTAATAACTGTATAGCTAAACCCAATAATATTCTTATTGATTTGCTTTAGGTAAAAGGAGTCTCTAGTTGTGAAGGAATGTTTGTGAATTTTTGTACAGTTACATTATGGTGAGTGTAAATTCATATATACATTTTACTTTGGTAGTTTACAGACCACTTGACCTAAATAATACCTTATTTTATTATAACAAAATATGATTTACAAAAGCAACACAACTACTTAAAAGTCTGTGAATATATGCGAGGTTTTCTACACTGGAATTAAGAGTGTGGCAATTAACCCTGTGATGTTCAAATACAGGTCAAGCTAACTAAGGGTTTTTGTAGACTTGAATGGTGTGGCTGAAGGCTGAATCAGCATCAGGAAAATATCTAAATGATTGAAATGACCACACCTATATTACAGACAAAAATGGAAAGAAGATTTGTCTTCTATTTGCATTGTTTTTAACAGGGGAATCAAATTCTATCTGTATTTCAGATTGTTAACCATTGAAGATTTAAAGAATGCATTAGAATAATAACAGAAATTATTTTTTTCCTGAAAAATTAAAATATAAAACTTTCCTTTCAAGTTGCTCATTTTCTTTTCATGTTTTAAAAATGGCATTGTTTTGAAGATTATAGTTAATCAATATTAAAAATGGAAAATATCCTAATAAAGAACCATATCTGATTTTTCATTTTAAAGAGAATGTCAGGCTTAGCTATTTAAAAACAAAAAGCTTAACTATCTTCAAGTGTCAGACTGGCACTTCAGTATATTTTTGTTGTTATTATCATGCAGATAACCTGTCCCGAGTTCACACATATTAGTACACTAATTGTGTGGCAAATTTCACCTGCATTGCATGCTCAGTAATTTAAAAGGATTGATAGTCATCATTATCATGCATTTCTGTGGTGACTTTGTCATTGAAACTAGACCTAAGCCAGTTCACTTAAAGTCCAGTGTCCCAAAATGCTAAAGGGATAACAGTGGTCAACCTGCACATGCAAAATATTTAACCTATGTAATAACAAAAGAAATAACAGATGAAATAATGAAATATAGCTTTTTTCCACCAAATTATAAAAATGAAAAAGAAATAAAATACATTTGTGAGGGTGTGAATAAATGGACAATATTATATATTCCAGGTGGAAGTGTACACAAATACAAAATTTTTGTACACAAGTACAAAAGTCTTAAGAATATTCAAATCATTTAGCTCAGAAACCCCACTTCTAGAATTAAGCCTAAGGAAACAATCAGAAATATAAAAAATAATCATGTTGTAGAACACAAGGTAACATTATTTATAATTTTAAAAATTAGAAATGATCTAATATTTGAGTAATAGAGAATCGATCAAATTAGTTATGAAACACCCATAAAATCAAATAATATTATATATGGTACAATATGATATAGTATATAAAAGCATGAGTGTTTTGCTTACTTCCTAATTTTTTCTAGTGGTATGATTTTTTTAAATTTCAAAATATTAAGGGGGTTCAAATTTTTTTTACGTGGATTCCTTTTATAATGCTTAAGTCAGAGCTTTTAGTGTGCCCATCACCTGAATAGTGTTCATTATATCTGATAGGTAGGTTTTTACCCCTCCTCTCCCCTGTTCTTGATTTTACATCTCTTTGTGTCTATGTGTGCCCTTCGATTAGTTCCCAATTATTAGAGAGTGCATGTGATGTTGGTTTTTCCATTCCTGAAATATTTCACTTAGGATAATGGTCTCCAATTCCACCCAAGTTGCTGCAAAAGGCATTAATGCATTCCTTTTTATGGTTGAGATGTACTCCATGGTATGTATATACCATGTTTTCTTAATCCATTCATGAATTGATGGCCACTTAGATTGAGTTGACATCTTTGCAATTGTGAATTTTGCTGCAATAAACATTCCAGTGCAGGTGTCTTTTTTGATAAAATGCCTTCCTTTGGGTAGATACCCAGTAGTGGGATTTCTGGGTTGAATGGTAAGTCTACATTTATTTCTTTGAGGAATCTCTATACTGTTTTCCATAGAGGTTGTACTAATTTTGCAGTCCCAGCACATAAGTGTGCCTTTCTCTCTGCATCCGTGTTTTCAATTGTTTTATGACTTTTTAATAATGGCCAATCTGACAGGGGTAAGGTGAGGTCTCATTGTGGTTTTAATGTGCATTTCCCTGATGATTAGTGAGGTTGAGCATTTCTTCACATATTTGTTGGACATCTGTCTGTCTTCTTTTGAAAAACTTCTGTTCACGTTTTTTGCCCTCTTTTTGATGGGGCTGGTTGTGTTTTTTCTTGCTGATTTGAGTTCTTTGTAGATTCTGGATATTAGCCCTTTATCAAATGTATAGTTTGTGAATATTTTCTTCTATTGTGTAGGGTGTCTCTTTACTCTGTTGATTATTTCCTTTGCTGAACAGAAGCTCTTTAATTTAATCAAGTTCCATTTATTTATTTATGTTGTTGCTGTATTTGGCCTTTGGGGTCTTAGTCATAAATTCTTTGCCTAGGCCGATGTCAAGAAGAGTTTTTCCTACATTTTCTTCTAGAATTTATATGGTTTCATGACTTATATTTAAGTCTTTTATCCATATTGAATTAATTTTTGTATATGGTAAGAGATAGGGGTCCTGTTTCATTCTTCTGCATGTGGCTATCCAGTTTTCTTAGCACCACTTATTGAATAGGACTTCCCTTCCTCAGTGTATGTTCTTGTCTGCTTTGTTGAAGATCAGTTGATTGTAGGTAGATGGTTTTATTTCTGGATTCTCTAGTCTGTTCCGTTGGTCTATGTGTCTACTTTTATGCCAATACCATGTTGCTTTGGTTACTATAGCCTTATAGTATATTTTGAAGTCTGATTATGTGATGCCTCTACATTTATTCTTTTTGTTTAAGATTCCCTTGGCTATTTAGGCTCTTTTTTGGTTCCAAATGAAGCACAGAATTATTTTTTCTACATCTGTGAAATATGATGGTGGTATTTTGATGGGGATTGCATTGAATCAATAAAACACTTTGGCAGCCACTGCAAAGCTTCTCAGATGGTGTCTGTGGCATCTGAGGCATTCATTCTGCTCAAATCCATTATTGGTGGGGAGGGGCTTGGCCCCTGGTCACAGGGCATGGCATGAGAGAGCGTACTCTCTGCCTGCTCCCTCCCTGGCCCAAGGGGGAAAATGCAGAGGCAGTTGTAGCAAAGCCAAGCCCCGTGCAGACCTGGCACCCTGTACCTGAGAGCTCAAAGGGCATCAGCTACAGTAACCCAGAAATGGTCGCCACTAGATCCCTGCTGTGACTGCTCTCTGGTACAGTGTTACTGCACAGACTCCAAGCAGGTCCCTGATCAGACCCAGGGGTCTGTGGTAGCATTGAGAGCCCCCTTACAGCTCTGGCCACAGTGCCTGCAGGGAGAGCGAGGAGCCCTAGGGCTCTCTTCTCCTAACTTTCCCCATGTGTGGATGCTTCCCCCATGTACCTTCTGATCTTGCGGAATGAATCACCCTGTCAGATTCTCCTTCACTCTGAATGTTCCCTGTTCTTTCTCTGGTGTTTTACAATGCTCTTTCCAGGAAAGGCCATCCATAGTTGGGCATCCACCTGTAACTTTTGATTCTCTCCTTGATAGTGGTGTATGGGTGGCTTCTAGTTTGCCATCTTGCCCCTCCCCTCATGACTGGTTTTTAAAGTTGGCTAACTGGTCATTGTGCATATAATATTTTATTGTATTTGATAATTGATTAGTTTTGGGCTAAAAATCTATGTATCTTTGCAGATGTTCCTCTGCCTGCTCTATTAACAATGGTCTGTCTTCAATTGAACAGAAGTCAGCATTTCCTAAATGTGCTCCCAATAATACTAATGTAATGACATTGATAAGTTTTGACACGACCATAATCATGTACATTTGTCCCTTCATATTTTTCCCCCTCTAGATCAAGAGCTGTATACCATGTTCCAGGGCATGTGCTTATTTGCTCATTTAAAGAGTTCTTATCTGGATTTTCAGCAAATTAAGTTTACACAATAATCCATTGTAATTTTCCAGACTATTTTTTTAAGAGTGGACATACATAGATTCAACACTTGGGCATTCTTTCAATAAGCTTGACCTGGCTAATATATGTCCCTATGCTAGTAGGAGAGGCTAACCTTGTGCCTCAGGAGGCTGGCAGGTGACCTAGATAGCCAATTCATTACATTGCACCATTTATCAATGTATGTTTTGTTTCTCCATATCCAGAATACACAGAAACGTGACTCAAGTGGTACAAGTGTAAGTGGCACATCTCCCTGTTACATTTAATGACACAAAATTTTTGCTTCTGTCTTTATAACTTTTAGCTTTGCTGGTTTAGAAGTCTTAGCACCCAAAGGGTATGAAGAAACCCAGAATTCAGTGATCTGTTGAGATGATTGTATGATTTTTATACTTCATTTTGTTAAGTGGTATATTATATTTATTGATTTGTGTATGTTGAACCATCCTTGCATCACAGAGGTAAATCCTACTTGATCCTGGTGCATGATCCTTTTAATGTGCTGTTGAATTTGGTTTGTTAATATTTTGTTGAGGATTTTTGCAACTATGTTCATCAAAGATATTGGCCTGTGATTTTCTTGGTAATCAAAACAGCGTGGAACTGACATAAAAAACAGACATATAGACCAATGGAATAGAATAGAAAGCACAGAAATAAATCCACACATTTACAGCCAACTAATCTTCAACATAGGTGCCAAGAACATGTAATGGGGGGGAAGACAGTCTCTTTAGTAAATGTTGCTGGGAAAACTGGACATCCACATGTAGAAGAATGAAATTGGACTCTTATACCACAAACAAAAATCAACTCAAAATGGATTAGAGACGTAAATGAAAGCTCTGAAACTATAAAACTACAAGAAGAAAACATAGGGGAAAAGCTTCTTGACATTGTTCTGGGTGATGATTTTTGGATATGACCCCAAAAGCACAGGCAACAAAAACAAAAATAGAAAAATGGTATTTCATCAAACTAAAAAGCGTCTACCCAGAAAAGGAAACAATCTGCATAGTGAAGACACAACCTACAGTATGTACGAATATATTTGCAAACCATACATCTGATAAGGGGTTAATATCCAAAATATAGAAGGAACTGAAATAACTCAATAGCAAGAAAACAAATAACCTGATTTAAAAATGGGCAAAGGACCTGAAGAGACATTTCTCAAGAGGAGACATACAAATGGCCAACAGATATATGAAAAAAATGCTTGACATCGCTAATTATCAGGGAAATGCAAATTAAAATTACAATGATTATCATCTCACACCTGTTAGAATGGCTATTATCAAAAAAGACAAAAGACAGTATGTGTTGGCAAAAATGTGGAGAAAAGGGAACCCTTGTGTACTGTTGGTGTGAACATAAATTAGAACAGCCATTATGGAAAGCCACATGGAGGTTCCTCAAAAAATTAAAATTAGAACTAGCATGTGATCCAGCAATCACATGTCTCAGCACAGTGACTACAGTTAATAATAATGTATATTTGAAAATTGCTAAGAAAGTAGATCTTAAATGTTCTCACAACAAAAAAATAACTGAGGTGATGAATATGTTAGTTTCATTGTAATCATTTCACAATGTGTGTGTGTATATATAAAACATCATATTCACTATAAATATATATGATTTTTATTTGTCAATTGTACCTCAATAAAGCTGGGGAAAAATGGTATTATAAAAGTCTTCCCAAAAATGCTTCCCAGGAAGTTCATATTTGGGAACACATCCGTTAGTTGTTGAGATAGAGAATGATCCAAAATGAACGTTGATATTTATGATCTTGAGATATAAAGCACCAATTAAATTATATTTATTACCTTCTGTGTAATATGTCAGCAAAGAGTAAAATATATTTTTAGATTCATTTTTAAGAAAAGTTCTTTTAAAGATATTTGAGGTTTAAGGGATATTTTTCTTTTATTTGTAAATGTGCTTATGTAAAACAGTTTATTCTCCAAGATAGTGGATATATAGAGTTTGATTGTGTTTATTAAATACTTAATGCACTGTGCTAGAGCTGAGTGTGTGTGGGAGGGACTGCATTGGATGTAGCTGTATACAAAAGTCAGGGTCCCTTTTTCCATTGGGTGAAGAACATGTATATAAGAGAGAAGTAACTAATAATTCTGAGATATCTATAGAAATAAGCAGTTGAGTGATATAGATAATAAATAATGTAAGATTAGTTAGGATATATTAATAGTTTTGGCTGCTGTAATAGAAGTCTAAAACAACAATAGGTTAAGCAAGATAGAATTTGTCTCATGTAAGTTCCTATGGCAACCCCACTCTGCAAAGTCATCAGATGTCTGGACATTTCTTTTCTTGCTCTTCCATTTTACTGGTAGAGCACTACAATCATGCTCTAATGGTTTTGCTTTCATTTATATGGACCAAAATGTTATATCCCTTCCCTAAAGTGTGTGATCCAGAAGGTAAACACATCATTTCCACTCATACCCCATTGATCACATCTGCCTGTAAGCGATGTTGGGAAATGCAGTCTTTCATCCGGATGCTTTAGTGCCCAGGTAAAAACTGAGTGTTTTGTTGAAGAAAAACTTTAGACAAATTAAATTTAACAGAGTTTATTTGAGCAAAGAACAATTCACGAATCAAGCAGCACTCAAAACCAAAAGTTTAGAGAGCTCCACCCAGCAGGATGAGAAGTGAGTTTTATAGTCTGGACACAGAAGCAAAGTGGAGAAATCACCTGATTGACTACAGGTAGGTGTAGTCTTTGGGCATGGTGTGATAGAGCATTATAGTCTGATGAATTGGCTTCCTGTGATTGGCTGATTGTGTTTGAAACTTGGCTGTTTATTACAAAATATACTCCCAAATTAGGTTTCAGTTTGTTTGTGTACTAAGTTAGGTTTGTTACATAGGAACTCAAAGTATGGAGACAGCCTCGGGCCAATGGCTTCCTGCTTATTTAATAGTTGTTATGGGAGAAAAAGCGAGAATGGATATTAGAGGATGACCAGCAGTCTGTTCCACATGGCCCTAGATGATAAAAGATGTATTCGTGGGCAAGTAAAACTTGAAATGGACTTTGATGAATGAATGGAGTCAGGTCTGAATCAGGTGAACAGCATGAAAACATGCAAGAGGTGGTAGAGGTGCTACCAAGTTGATGCAATGGGCTGGGAACAATGAATGGACCTGGAAATGAATAAATACATCTGTAGAAAAGTTGTAGCAGAGGATTGAAAGATAAAAATGGAAAAGCAAATTGGGCTTGGGTATTACAAGGAGCTCTGAAAGCAGACTAAAGAATATATATTTTCTTCTAATTCTCAGAAACACTGTAATGTTTTACAGAGCAAGGATAAGATGAAAAAGGTGCTTCAGTAAGATTTATTTGACTCTGGTGTGCTGTCTGGCCTGGTGCAGATGGGATGGGGTTTCCTCTTACAAGAATGTTGTGGTAGATCAGGCATGGACTGAGAAGGGTCTGAGTTTCAGAAATAAGCAGGAGAAGAAAGGAAATGTATTCCAAACAAAGAATTGGTGAGGTTTACTCACTGACCCTATTTTGGGGCAAAGTAGGTATTGGAGTTGTGGAGGCATCTGGGGCTCTGAGCCTCGTTGTCTGTGGGAGAGGGATGACTGGAGGGCAAACAAGTTTTAGGAGAATATTATGAGCTCACGTTTAGTGTGAAGCAATGGTGCTTTACCCAAGAAGAAACATTAAGAAGGAAATTAAGTATATAGGGCTGGAGATGTGCAGAATGCTTAAAAACAATAACTCCATCATTAGATGAAATAGGAATAGTTATCTGAACAAAAGCCTCGGCTAGCTGGAGTGTAGACAACTTCTCTTCATAAGCTCCTGTGCCCAGGAGCTTTAAAGATGACAATGTCTGTGCATAGCTGGGAAGAAGAAAATTACATCTAGATGTAAAAGATGCAGGGTCCTGAAGGCAGTTAGTGTGGAAGCAGAAGGCAGCAAGCTGGTGCCGTCCTGGTTCCTTTTCAATGCCCCTCACTCAACCACACTTGAATGATGATGGTGTCTTAACTTAGGGGCAGAGCTGCTCTCTGCCTGAGACACTGATCAGAAAAGAGCAGCAGAAGGGAAGCTGTCTTCCCAGCCTCACTCACGCTGGCTTTGGTGAGTGCTTGGCTGGGAGACTGAAGAAGGCGTGTGGTACTTACTTGTACATCCATTCACACCACTTCCTCCTTTGATAATTTTGACACATATTATTGTTGTGCTAGGGACTAGTGCTAGAGAAAATGCTACAGAAGCAATTATTGATCATCCCAGTTCAAAATGGACGAGCGTTTACAATAAAATGTACAATCCCTTATTCTTGATTCTTAAACCAAAAAGGGCCTGAAAAACATTTTTTTTTTTCTGTAGGATTGTGGCCAGTTTATTTGGTGAAAAAATCTGAACTGAACTCTTGTGAGGCCATTTATAATGTTTTCTTTTCATTTGTAAAACAATTTTTTTGTGAACATACATGTTTTACTGTAGAAATTATACTTTTTAATAATAAAGAGCCACCTCAGTTTCCACGGGTGACATTATCTATATTTAACATCTGTACTATGTTATGTTTTGAAAATCCTAAACAGTTTTGAATGCCGAAATACTTCTGTCTTTGAGGATTTGGGAAGAGGAATTGTAGATTTGTTTTGTACGTTTCACCTGTATCACTCAGAATTCATTGATGTTATTGGGTAGAAACAGACATATGCTCTGTTATTTTTGAAAGGCCAATGAACGTGTGTGTCTGTTGGTCTGTCTATCTTTCTTTCATCCTGTTGAGCTCTAGCTTTGGGTTTTGTCTCACTGAAAGAGGAGATAATCCAGCAAACCTATTCCTGAAGGTCAGTTCCTTTAGTCTCATCTAAAGCCTGTTTGGAATCTTTAGGGATATTCATAACACAAAGCATTTCAACCTGAGAACAAAGCTATTGGGTCTGCAAAAGGAAATTTGGGATCATAAAGGAAACTGCTTTAAGAATCCATGAGATGCATTTATTTCTTCCATTAATATGTTATAAATAGTCCATGCTTAAACTTTTCCTCTCCTGCTCATGGTGTGTTATGTATAGCCTTTCTGTGTCCTACTATTTCTCCCACTCTTGGGGATGGATTTTTATCAGCTTGCTTCTATTAAGTTGAAAATACTTAATTGTTATTTGTTTTGAAGTTTACATATTAGCAGAGAATAAACATTAAATAAAGCAGTTAACTACTAGTTGTGACATTTCAGGAATTCCTCAGCTGGCTGGAGGAATTTTGGAATGGGTAAGGCAAACGCTTTCTCTATGTTCCTGAACCACACCATTGTCAGGACCCATCTGTTCACTGGGTCCTGTTCATTAGAGTAGACCAGTGGACAATGAGCACTGCTGTGAATAAAAAATAATACAGATAGAAACTTAGTGGATAGGTAAGTTAGACATTGTTCAGGGTTCTGATTATAAAGCAATTTTCTTCATGAAATGGTTGTTACAAATATTTTGAGAGTAATTGTAGTGTTTCCATAGCTGCATACATACACACACACACGCGTCCTTTTTTGTTTTGTTTTCTCTGAAAAGCATCTCTAAAAAGCATGTCTGATATCTGGGTATTTGCCAATACCATAAGCAGCCAGTGACTATAAAGGAGAAGGTTTATCTTCCAAATTCCCATATTCTGTAACTCTCTATGGGCCTGAAACTGCACAAATACTAGGTTTGTCAGAGATGAAGCAATCCATGCATCTCTCCTTCTGGCAGCGTGGGAGGAGAACCCTGCAATCCCTGGCATTACATTGAAATAGCCAACATGCAGACACTCCTGCCTTTTGTAGCTGGGAAAGTTTGGAGTAAGGAGATGAAATATCTGAGAAAAAAATGCTCAGAATTGAACAAAAGGTTTCAGGTTCAATTCACACACAGGCACACATGAATGAGCAAATATTTATCCTAGATCAGTAACAGTTCAGCAAATCCATGAGCAGTACTGCACCATGCTTCCTGGACCACTTCAGCAAGTGCAACATTGTAGACCATACTTTTTTAAACTCACTTAATGGACATGTTAGGAACATTTCTTTAACAACACTATAGTAAGGAGTGTGGGGTGCTAGGCGTCCTGTTGCTGCATGCTAGGTGTTGTGCATTGCATCATCTGTCACTATTTTGCTGGATATTACAGCGCATTTCATAAGCACCATAGCAGTTACATTTCAGACCTGCATGATGACTTTTTATAGTCCCTATTATGTGAAGTTTAAATTCATGTCTTTACAGCTGTATGAAATACATTGTTTGCTTCCTCTCTGTCACCTGCCACCCTTATCATTCAAGGTGATATATTATCACCAATCACTGTGAGTTATAAATTATCTGACATCCTGACAGAAAATGCTTTTTATCCACTTGTTTTGTTGAGCCAGCAGAATATGTGGAAAGGTTGGGAGAAGGGAAAAAATAATTCTGATTAGACAATGCCTTAATATAATGGTTTTTGTTGGTCAAAACTATTTTACTTTTTATTTTCTAGTTTCACAAGTAATTGCATTGTGTAATGATGAGTAAATAAAACTCCTGAGGTTTTCTAATTTAGCCATGAAATGAAAAAATTCTGAAAGAATAAGACTTAAAATGATGTATTTGAAATATTAATATATATCTCATTCAAAGAAACTTCCTATTGTTTTCTACCTTCTCTTTTTTTGATGTATGAATGGACCAATTATATGGACTAGAAACAAGTTTTAAATGAAAGTTAATGTTTAATTTAGTTGCAGGGACTTCAACTAGCCTCTAAAGTTTTGGGGGCCATATCATTAAAACTGAGTGCAAAGAGCATTCTAAAAATTTTTTTTCATAACAAATGTTAGGGCCTTTAAGTTCTTAGAATTATATGCTGCTATAAATCCTTAAAAAATGTTGATGAATGTGTGTGGCTTTATGATTAATAAGTTTCTTGGTTCAATTTATAGGCAGTTTAATTGTTTAATATTTCTATGTGGAGAAAATATAAAAGGAATTATATCACTTTGATTTGTTTCTTGAGAAATTGTTTATACCTAAGTATTTCATGTAACCCAAATCTTTAGGGTGGTGAGATGCACCTGAAATGGAGGGAAAAAAGCATTGGGTACCTGTTATTTGGTACTTCTTCATAGTATCTCATTGTTTTATAAGAAGATACATTCTAATGCTTGATTTTATCAGCTACTTCCTAATAGTGGGCATAAGATTTTGCATTTACCCTGTTCTGTGTTTATCTTACAAGATACTAAAACAATTTAATTAAGAAAACTAACAGATTGATCTAACTTATTTTATTTATTTGTTTATTTTTTAGCAACAGGGTCTTGCTCTATCACCCAGGTTGGAGTGCAGTGGCTTGATCACCGTAACCTCAAAATCCTGGCCTCAAGTGCGCCTCACCTCAGCCTTCCAAAGCGCTAGGATTACAGCATAAGCCTCTGTGTTTGATGTAATTTAATTGGCCTACAAATTAACTGATTTAATGGGCAAAGCACAGATCTTTAGAAGTGAAGGGTAACTGGACACTAATGTTAGGGGTGGGCATTTTTCCAGGACTTGAGGAGCCGTAAACCTTATAAGGTATTTGAAAGAAGATATGCATCAAAACATAAGAAGACACACTAGACTGTTCTTTGGCAATCAGCATGACTGAGTTGAATTTGGGCCAACTACCTGTCCCTTGAAGATTCCTGAGAGAAACAAACATGCCCATAAATCAAAGTGAGGAAGTCAGGGCTTATTGCAAGGATGAGGGCTAGATGGAAGTTAGTGTGTAATTTATACTTTCTTAAATTTATATTGTATGTTGGGCCTTTCTTCCAAAGAAAAGGAAGACATAATTTTTTTTTGAGTTGTGTGGTTTTGATAGGGGAATTTGAAAATAATTTAATGGCTTTACTCGAGAAGAATGGAGTAGTAGAGTCGTATCTTTGGAGGAAGCATTGAATTTTCAGACCAATAGAATGACATTTACTTTACCAAGAGACACTCCTTTCCCTCTGGTGGGATCATATCTTATAATTACAGTGATAATAATGAAGCCAGATTGAGTCATAAGATTTCTTTCATAGATACTATAACTCCCATGACATAGAGGAGACATTCTTTGCCTCTTTTCCACTTAACCCCAACCACTGGCTTTTGTTTTATTGCATTGGGCTGTTTACTTTGGGTGATTTTAGCTTTGCTTTTACACCATGCCGTCTGAATTGTCTGTTAACCATTATTTAGAATCAATCTCTCTGCTAACTTCTAAACAACTTTCTCTGTACTACCTCTTAAGTGATATTGCCATTGGCATGTTTAACTGCATGCTTCTCTTGAATACAATGACTTACTTTGATGTCGAACACACCAGCTCCAGAAAATTTGGGTTCTAGACCTGACTCTGCAGCTCACTGACTTCGTGACTTCCAGCAAATTGCCTAACCTTTACAGAAGTTGCTCCACCATTGGAAAAATGGGGATACTAAAACTCAATTATCCATAACTCATAGCAGTTGTAAGATTAGAAAATGAGCAAATATATGTAAAAATGACGTATTGACAAGAGTAAGTTTTTTGTGTTTTTAATCTCATAGTTGAGGCATTGTGGGCTCAAGGAATTTAAGAGACTTGCCCAAAGTCACATGGCTAGTCAGTGAATGAGTGAATGAGCGTTTTATCTCCAGTATTTTTTATTTAAAATTTTTATTTCAATTATTTATTTTGGAGTTTAGCCATTTTTGAACATTTCCTCAAAGCATCACACACATATAGAAAAATGCACAAATCATAATTATACAGCTTGATGAAATTTCACAAAGTGAAAGAAACCTCAGAAACAGAATATCACAAGCACCACAGAAACCCCCTCCTGCCTCTTTCCAGGCATAATCCTCTCCACCCCCATCGAAGGATAACCATTATCTCGACTCCTAATGCCATAGATGAGTTTTGCCTGTTTTGACATTTTATGCTATAGAGGGAGAAGTAGAGTTGTGATGCAGACTTGTCAGCCTTATCTCACCCTATGGGGACCTCCAAAACTAACGTGTTCAGAATTATTCCGTGTTGGGCCTAGATGGCCAGGCCTTTATACCCTTGCCTCCATCAATCATTGTATGTGGGTGAGGCAGCTCTCTGTAGTTGAGGGGCTTCCTTAAGGGTTTGACAGCTGAAGGCTGTCTGCTCACAGCATTCCCAGCAGGGAGGACAGCATATCTTTCCTTAAGAGTATCTGGGTGGTGCATCTCTGTGTTTATCCTATTATATTAATAAAAATGGAACCGTAGGGTATTTACTCTTTTTATTTGATCTCTTTTGCTGAACATTGTGTGTGTGAGATTTGTCCATGTTGTTGTGTTTAGTTATAGTTCATTCTTATCATTGTGCAGTATTCTGTGTGAATGTACTACCAATTATGTATCCATTATATTGCTGATGGATATTAGGCTATTTACAAATGGTGCTTTTATGAACATTATGCAGTACATTATCTTTGGTGAACATTTGCTTGCATTTCTTTTGGTAATTGAATGTTGGGGGTTGGTGGTTAGGCATATATACCTAGAGGTAGAAGTAATGACTAATATAGTATTCACACATTCAAATTCAGTGGATAATGCCAACAAGTTTTCCAAAGTGTATAAGAGTTCCAGTTGTTCCACATTCTTCCTTGCTGACAATCACCATTGTCTATCTTTTCCATTTTAATCCTTCTGGTATGTATAGAGAGATATTGCAGTAATGTTTAAATTTGCATTTCCCAAATGATTAAAGAAGTTGAGCCTTTCTTTTGAAAAATTTTTATTAACCATTAGGATATTTTCTTTGGTGTAATGTCTTTTCAAGTTGGCTTAAACACTGAAAGGAAAATTCATTTGAAAGTAATTTATTAGGATGTATTTGCAGGAGAAGTGTTCCTGTCCCAGTAGGGTAGTAGAAAAGTGGGAAGGAAAAGAAGCTAAACAATAGTGGGATAACAAGCAATGCTCACAGAGGATAACTTTGGTTCAGTCCTACAGGGGAGTTGTGCAGACAATGTAAGTCACACCTCAGAGTATTCCAATCAGGAAAGAGAATTAACATACAGTCGTGCATCACTTAGCGATGGGGATACATTTTGAGAAATGCATTGTTAGGCAATTTTGTCGTTGTTCAAACAAACCTAGATGATAGAGCCTACTATGCACCTAGGCTATAGACTATTTCTCCAAGGCTACGAGCTTGTATAGCATGTTATTGTACTGAATACTGTAGGTAACTATAACACAGTGGTAAGTATTTGTGCATCTAAACATATTTAAACATAGAAAATATATAGTAAAAATATGGTATTATAATCTAATGGGACTACCATTGTATATACTATTCATCATTGACCAAAATGTTGTTATGCAGCACATGACTGTATTTATACCCAGGGACATGTCAGTCACTGGTTAAGAGCTGTCCCAAGGGAACATAAATTTTCAAGAAAAGTCATTTCTTGCTTGCATATGCAAAATGAGTTGTGGTAGCCTAAGTGCCATCCTCCAAAAAGAGACTCAACAACTGAAAGCCTGTAGGAACCAGTATGCATATGAATGCAAAAGGGATGTGAGGGGTATGTATGGAGCCCTGTCAGCATTTGTCCCCTTTGCCATTGGATTGCCTGTTTTTTTCTTATTCATTTGTACAAATTCTTTTTATATTCTGAATATGACTACTTTGTTGGATATATGAATCATAAATACCTTCTTTCTTGGTTCACATTGCGTTCTCTTAATGATATCTTTTAATAAACAGAAGTTCTTAATTTTTAACATAGTCTGCTTTCTATGTCTGGTTTAAGAAATATTTGTCTACCCTAAAGTCATGAGGATGTGCTTCTCTGCTTTCTTCTAAAAGCTTTAGTGTTTAATCTTTCCCATTCCAATCTACCAGCCATCTGTAGTTGATTTCAGTGTACAGTATAAGGTAAGGGTTGACTCACTTTTTCCATATAGATATCCAATCTACCTAGCACCACCTATGGAAAAGAGTGATCTTCCTCACTGTCCTGCAGTGTTACCTTTCTCATAAAATAGGTCAGTCTGTTTCTGGGTTCTCTGTTTTGTTTCCACATAGTCTTAAATTTTATAGTTTGGTAATATGTCTTGATATTGGGTAGTATAAGTTCTCCAGCTTTGCTCATTGTTGAAGGATAGTTTGGGAATTTCCTAGAACTTTATATGTCCATATACATTTTAGAATCAGCTTATCAATTCCTAAAACATAATCTGGGATTTTTATAGCAATTATTGATTGTATAGATCAATTTTCAGAAAATTGACATCTTAAAACTGTTGAGTTTTTGATCTATAACACAGTATAAGAGGGCTGTCTGAAAAGTATCTGGTCATTGTTAACATAACGAGAATGATTACCTGGCTGGATACTTTCCAGACAGCCCTTGTATTTATCCATTTTATTTAAGTCTCCTTTAACTTTTCTCTACACATATTAGTTTCCTGTAGCTGCTGTAACAAATTACCACAAACTGGGTGGCTTAAAAAGAGAGAAATTTATTCTCTCACAACTCTGGAGGCCAGACGTCCAAAATCAATTTCACGAGGCAGCAACCAAGGTGACAAGCCTACTTTCACGAGGCAGCAATCATGGCCACTGTCTGGAGGTACTAGGGGAGAAGCTTTTCCTTTCCTCTCCAAGCTTCTGGTGGCTGCCAGCATTATTTAGCTGTGGCTTCATCATTTTAGTCTTTAAGGCCAACATTCTCAAATTTCTCTATCTTCACGTTGCCTTCTCCTCTATGTCTGTGTCAAATTTACATCTCCCCTGCTCTTACAAGGACACATATGATTCCATTTAGGACTTGCCCAAATAAGCCAGGATAAGGCCCCCATCTCAATACCATTAACTTAATCATATATCCACAGACCCTTTTTTGTCATATAAGAGAATATTCATGAGTTCAAGAGATTAGAATACTGCTATCTTTTGGTGAGCCATTCTTAAGTCTACCAAACTATATATTACTTTTCATGACAGAAATACTACACATTTTAAAAATTAGATTTGTTATTGAGTGCTTAACATTTTTATTGCTACTGAGTATAGTATTTTTATAATTTGATTTTCTGTTTGTCTTAGGTATTCAAGAATCTAAGCACATTTTATTTATTAACTTTGTATCCAGAGATCTTGGTACATTTAATTATTGGTTGTAATGGCTTGTCTATAGATTCTCTTGGATTTCCCACATGAATAATCATTTCATCTGCAAACAATGAGAGTTTTATTTCTTTTTTAAAAATCTGTATGCCTTTACTTTCTTTTTCTTGTTTTGTTGCATTAACTAGGGCTTCAAGTACAATGTTAAACTGCAGAGGTAATAGCATTCATATTTCATTCCCCCCAAAAGGGGCAGCCTTTCACCATTTCACTGATAAGCGTGATATTTGCTGTTGGGCTTTTTAGATACTCTTAATTAGTTTGAGGAAGTTCACTTCTGAACTTATCTATTAAGAGTTATCATGAATTGGTATTGAATGTTGTCATAATGTGATTTGTCTCCCTTTTGGTGCTAATATGATTAACTGCAATAATATATTTTCAAATGTTAAATCATCTTTGCATTTCTGGCATATACACCATTTGATCTTGATACATTATCTTTTTAAATATTACTGGATTCAATTTGCTAATATTTTGTTTGATAATTAAAAACTTCTAAATATATTTGCATTTAACATGTCAATGAGAGAGTTTGTTCTATAAATTACCATTCTGGTAATGTCCTTTGCAAGGTGTGATATCAAGATATATTGAGCCCATGAAACAAGCTGGAAAGTATTCCTCCCACCCACCCCCCATAAAAGAATTTTTATAAGATTAATGTTATTTTTACCAAAATTGCTTAGAAGTATTTATTGATAAAGCTACCTGGGCCTGTATATTTCTTTGTAGGAAGGTTTGTAATTGTGGATTTAATAAGCATAATTACTTGTTAAGATTTTAATTCTTTTTTATTAAAATAAATTTTATTTTACATATTTCAGGTATACAACATGATGTTATAGGAGACATACAGATAGTGAAAAGGTTACTGTGGTGAAGCAAATTAACACATCCATCATTTCACAGTTACCCTTTTTTTTGTTTTTTGTGGCAAGAGCAGTTAAAGTCTACTAATTTAGCATGAATCCCTCAAATACAGTATAATTTTATTAGTCCTCATGTGAGATCTCTACATTAGATCATTAGATCTCTCGATTCATTCATCCTACATATCTGCTTCTTTGCATCCTTTGACCTACATCGTCCCATTTCCTCCCCCCCATAATTGCTGTTTTGTTTCCTCTCTGTATATTTCAATTTTTTTTAAGATTCCACATCTAAGTAAGATCATGCAAGATTTTTCTCTCTGTGTCTGACTTATTTCACTTAGCATAATACCCTCCAAGGTCATCCACATTTTGGCAAATGGCAATATATTGTTCTTTTTTAGGGCTGAATAATAGTCTATTACTTACACACACACACACACACCATTTCTTTATCCATTTGCCTATCTGCAAACACTTAGATCTTTTCCACATCTTGGCTATTGTGAATAACGCTGCAATGAACATGGGAGTGCAGATATGTTTACAATATAGTGACTTTATTTCCCTTGAGTGTATGTCCAGAAGAGGGAATGCTGGATCATGTGGTAGGTCTATTTTTAATTTCTTTAGAAACCTCCATGCTGTTTTCCATAATGGCTGTACCAATCTACATTCCCACCAACAGAGTACAAGAGTTGCCTTTTCTCTATACACTCACAAAAATATTTGTTATCTTCTGACTTTTTGATAATAACCATCCTAATGTATATGAGATGGTATCTCACAGTGGTTCTGATTTGATTTTCCTGGATGATTAATGATGTTGAGCACTTTTTCATGTACCTACCTACTGGCAAGTTTTATGTCTCCTTTGAAGAAATGTCTAGTCAGATCATTTGCTGTTTTAAAAAATCGGATTATTTGTTTTTCTATTATTGAATTGTATGAGTCCTTTATAAATTTTTGATATTAACCTTTTATCAGATACAGGGTTTGCAAATATTTTTTTTCCCAATCTGTAGCCTGATTTTTCTTTTTGTTGAATGTTTACTTTGCTGTGAAGCTGCTTTTTAGTTTTACGTAGTCCAATTTATTTATTTTTATTTTTGTGGCCTCAGCTTTTGTTGTAATACCCCAAAAGTCATTGCCAAGGCCAATGTCCAGCAGCTTTCCCCTGTGTTATCTTCTAGGAGTTTTACATTTTCTAATCTTACATTTAGGTCTTTTATGCATTTTGAGTTGATTTTTGTGTATAGTGTAAGATAATGGTATGGTATCATTCTTTTGCCTGTGGAAATCTAGTTTCCCCAGCACCATTTATTGAAAAGACCGTTCTTTCTCCATTGTCTCCTCTTGGCGCTCTTGTCAAAAATTAGTTGACCATATATGTTTTGATGTATTTCTGTGTTCTCCATTCTCTTCCACTGGTCTCCCTGTCTGTTTTTATGTCAGTATAATACTGTTTTGATTACTATGTCTTTGTAATATAATTTTAAACCAGATGATGTGATGCCTACAATTTTGCTTTTCTTTCTCAGAATTGTTTTGGATATTTGGGGTCTTTTATTGTTCCATATTAATTTTAGGATTCTTTTTCTATTTCTGTGAAGAATGCCATTGAGACTTTGATAGGTATTGCTTTGAATCTATATCATGCTTTGGATCGTAAGAATATTTTAACAGTATTAATTCTTCCAATCCATGAGCACAAGATGTCTTCCCATTTATTTGTGTCTTCAATTTCTTTTATCAATGTCTTATAGTTTTCAATATACAGATCTTTCACCTCCTTGGTTAACTTTATTTCTAAGTATTTTTTGATGCTATTGTAAATTGGATTTTCTTGATTTCTTTTTTAGTTAGGTCATTATTTGCATATAATTTTTTGATTTTTTTGCATGTTAATTTTGTATTGTGTAACTTAATTCATTTATTACTTCTAAGAGTTCTTTTTTGGTGAAACCTTTGGAGTTTTTAACATATAGGACCATGTCATCTACAAATAGAGATAATTTTACTTCCTTCTTTCTGATTTCAATGCCTTTTGTTTCTTTTTGTTGTCTGACTGCTCTTGCTAGTACTTCCAGTACTATGTTAAATAGAAGTGGTGAGAGTGGGCATCCTTGGTTTGTACTGGATACTAGTGGAAAAGCTTTCAGGTTTTCCTCATTGATTATAATGTTAGCTGTGGGTTGTTCATAAATGGCCTTTATTAAGTGGAGGCACTGTTCTTCTGTATCTAAACTGTTTAGAGTTTTTCTCAAGAAAGGATGTTGGACTTTGTCAAATACGTTTTCATTATCAGTTGAGGTAATCATGTGGTTTTAATCTTTCATTCTGTTTATTGTGATATATCACATTGATTTGTACATATTAAACTGCCTTGTATGCCAGGAATATATCCCACTTGGTCATGATGTATAATCTTTTTGATGTGTTGCTGGATTTGATTTGCTAATATTTTATTGAGGAATTTTTGCATCAATATTAATCAGATAAATTGGTGTATAGTTTTCTTTTTCTTGTGACATCTTTTTCTGGCTTAGGTATCAAGGTGATGCTGGCCCTATAAAATGTGTTTGAAAGGATTCCCTCTAGCTCTATTTTTAGAAAACTGTAAGAAGTGTTGGTATTAATTCTTCTTTGAATGTTTGGTAGAATTCAACTGTGAAGACCTCTGGTCTGGGGCTCTTCTTTGTTGGGAGGTGTTTGATTACCTCTTCACTCTCTTTATTTTTTATTGGTCTGTTCAGGCTTTCTATTTCTTCCTGACTCAATCTTGGCAGGTTGTATTTTTCTAGGAATTTATTAATTTCCTCTAGGTTATCCAACTTGTTGATATGTAATTGTTTATAATAACTCTTATGATCCTTTTCATTTCTGAAGCATCTGTTGTAATTTCTTCATTTTTAATTTTGGTTTTATTTGCATCTTCTCTTTTTTTTCTTTGTTAGACTAGCTAAGCATTTGTCAATTTTTAAAAAATTTTTTCAAAAAACCAACTCAGTTTTATTGATTATTTCTACTGTTTTTCTGTTCTCTATTTGGCTTATCTCTATTCTCATTTTTATTATTTCCTTCCTTCTGCTAATTTTGGGTTTTGTCCTTCTTTTTCTAGTTCCTTGAGGCATAATGTTAGATGATTTATTTGGGATCTTTCTCATTTTATATAGGATTTTATTGCTATAAACTTCCCTCTCAGAATTGCTTTTGCTGTATCCATAGATTTTGGTATGTTGTACTTACATTGTTGTTCGTCACAAGATACTTGTAAATTTCCCTTTGATTTCTTCTTTGACACATTGGTTGTTCAGAAACATTGGTTGTGTTTAATTTTCACATATTTGTGAATTTTCTGAGATTCTAGTCTTATACCATTGATTTCTATTGATTTCTAGTCTTATACCATTGTTGTCTAAAATGATACTAGATATGATTTCAATCTTAAATTTTTTAAGACTTGTTTTGTGGCCTAACATGTGGTCTATCCTGGAGAATGTTCCATGTGTGCTAGAGAAAAATATGCATTCTGCTGCTATTGGATGGAAAGTTCTGTATATGAGGACTGTCTGGAAAGTATCCAGCCATGTAACTGTTTTCATTATATTAAGAGTGGCTGGATACTTTCTGGACAGCCCTCGTATGTCTGTTAGGTTCATTTGGTCAAAAGTACAATTAAATCCAGTATTTCCTTATTAATTTTCTGTCTGGTTGATCTACTCACTGTTGTAAGTTGGGTATTGAAGACTCTACTATTTATTTCTCCCTTTATGTCCATTATTATTTGCTTTATGTATTTAGGTTCATATATATTTACAATGGTTATGTTCTCTTCATGAATTGACACCTTTATTATTAAATAATAATCTTCTTTATTTCTTATAACAGTTTTTGACTTGAGGTCTGTTTTATCAGATATAAATATAGCCACCCTGCTCTCTTTTGGTTACCATTTGCATTGAATATCTTCTTCCCTCCCTTTGCTTCCAGTCTATGGGTGTCCTTAAAGCTTAAGTGAGTCTTTTAAGGTAGCATATAGTTGGGTCGTTTTAAAAAAAATTATTCAGCCACTCTGTCTTTTGACTGAAGAATTTAACCCATTTATATCTAAGGTTATTATTGACAGGTAAGAACTTACTACTGCCATTTTGTTATCTGTTTTCTGGTTGTTTTGTAGCTTCTTTCTTTCTTGTTGTCTATTTTTGTGATTTGATAATTTTCTGTATTGCTAAGACTTGATTCCTTTTATTGTTTGTATATCTGCTGTAGTTTTTTGTTCTGTGGTTACCATGAAGCTTACATAAAATGTCAGTTATAATAAACCATTTTAAGCTGATAAGAACTTAATTTCTGTTATTTACAAAAACTCTAGACTTTTGCTCACCACACATACAATTTTTTTTTGATGTCACAATTTACATCATTTTCTATTTTGTATTCCATAACTACTTATTGTAGCTTTTGTTATTTTTGACCATGTTGACTTTTAACCTTCATAGATATGTATGATTTACACACCACCATTACAGTACTGTAGTATTCTGGATTTGACTATTTATTTACTTCTGAGTTAAATAAATAAAAACTCTCTGTACATGTCAGTGAGTTTTACTCTTTCATCTATATTCATTATTCATGATGGTAATTAGCATCCTTTAGTTTCCACTTGAAGAGCTCCCTTAAGCATTTCTTGTAAAGCAGGTTTAGATTCCTTTAGCTTTTGCTTGTCTGGGAAAGGCTTTATGTCTCCTTCATTTCTGAAGGACAGATTTGCTGGGTATAGTGTTCTTGGCAGACAATTTTTTTCTTTTATAACTTTGACTATATTATCCCATTCTTTCCTGCCCTGAAAGTTTCTGCTGAGACATCTACTGGTAGTCTAATGAGGATACCCTTATATGTGACTTGCTGCTTTTAAATTCTTTATCTTTTGACAATTCTGTCCCTTTCTCTGTCTCTTCTCCTTTTTGAACTACAATAAATGAGAAAATTTGTTCACTTAATGGTATCCCCTAAGTACCATAGGCTGTCTTCACTCTTTTTCATTCTTCCTTTTATTCCTTCTGATTGAGTCACTCTGAAAGACCTGTCTTCAAGTTCATGGATTCTTTCTTCTGCTTAATATAGACTGCTGTTGAAGCTCGCTATTGTATTTTTTATGTCATTGATTGAATTCTTCATCTTTAAAATTTCTGTTTGATTCTTTTATATCTGTTTTTGAATTTCTCATTCAAATTATGAATTATTTTCCTGATTTTATTAAATTGTCTGTTTTCTCTTGTAGCTTGCTGAGTTTCCTTAAGACCATTATATTGAATTCCTTTTCAAGCAATTTGTGAATTTCCATTTTTTGGGGGCCAGTTACTGGACAATTATTGTGTTCCTTTGGTGGTGTCATGTTTCCTTGCTTTTCCTTGTTTTTTATGCCTCTATGTTAATGTCTGTGTATCTGGTAGTGTAATCACCTCTTCCAAAGTTTACAGAGTGGCTTTTGTAGGGGAATAATTTTACCTGCAGGTAGGCCTGGGGGAGCTGGTTGGGCAGGGTGAAGTGACTCTGGTTTCATGTGGGCACAGTGGTGTACTCTCCATGCAGCTTCTTCAGTTGTGATCTATGTCAGTGATGACTGTAAATGCTTCAGTGGTCTAAGCTGAAGCAGTATGTGGCAGTGATAGTGGCTGCATAGGTTATTAGGTCAAGGTTTTAAGGATCCCCCTGTTCTGTTCTTCCCCACAGAGGGGTGTTTTAGTTGAGGGACTCTCTCTTGGTGTCAGGTTTGACAAAACCTACAGGCAGCTGTAGCAGCACTGTGATCCAGGGCACAGGTGCTCAGAGCAGCTGTGGAGCTGGGCTCCTGGGTTCAGGATCTTATGAAACTACTGTAGCACCTGGGACTTGAGGTACAGGTTCATTTTCAAAGGCAGGGATGGGTGCAGTGGTCCCACTAAGCTGGGGTCTGTTGCTCTTAGGCCAACACAGTAGGTTGGGCCCAGGGAGCAGGGATGTTGCTGTGTTCTGACCCTGGAGAGCAGATGCAGCACTGGCAAGACTCTGGGTAAAAAGGGCTGCTCTGGAGGCTCAGGTCCTGGGGAGCAAGGCACAGCTGCAATTTGAGACCTGGAACTAACAGGGCACAGTGGTAGCTTGGGTTCTGTAGGATGAGGTGACACACAGTGGTGACTCTGGACCCTGGGATGATGGAACATGGCACTAGCCTAGGTTCTGTGAGGCTGGATACAGCAGCAACGAGGACTCAAGAATGGCAAGATGCTGCGGCTTGGGTCCCCAGAGGGCAGACAGCAGCACAGCAATGCCTTCACTCTCTGGAGATACAAGATGACACAGCAGCTTGGATTGCAGGGGACTAGTCCAATTCCAAGTAGGTGGGGCACTATGATGTTCAGCCTGGAAGGTGGGGCAGTACAGTTTAGCCAAGGCTCTGATTACTTGGATATGAAGTGCTGTGTCTTCTCAGCTCCAGAAAGCATAACTACATGGGTTGATGGAACCTCTGGACCCCTGGGGGGCAAGGCCCCATATCAGTTGTGGCACTGGGGGATGCATCTGTTCCAGTGTGCCATGGCTCAGAGTTCTTGGGGGATGGGGTGCTGTCTCACCTGTGGAACCAGGTAGGGGCCTCAACTGCTCTGGTGTGTTGGAGACCTGAGGTCTCTAAGGGGTGGAGAATTGTCTCAGCCATGGCACTGGGGTGCAGGAAGCCTATGGTCCTTAGGGTGTAAGGTGCCACTTCAACTTGGCCCTAAGGGAAGGGTGCACTGTGACGGGGGGTGAAGTTGCTCTGTGGTAGGTTAGCTCTAGGGGGTAGGGCACAGCAGCAGCTCAGCTTGAGGACAGCATACTATGAGGTGGGCATGTTGCAGTGGTGGCAAAGCCTCAGGGATGAAGGGCTGCAAGGGCTACTTGCCCCAGAGCAGGATGCTTTCAGGCAGTGGCTCTGGTTCCAAGATGGTGCAGCACAGTAGCAGCATGGGCTATGGGGGTGGGGCACAGTGCTGGCTCCTTCTCTGGGGATGGCTGGGAAGCTCCCTCAGCTGGGCTTAGAGCTTGTGAGGACTGCAGGTGTCTGTGGTGGTGATGGGGCCTGCCGGGGTGGTCTTGCTTAATTTTTCCCTGCATGAAGGAGTCTCTCCTGGTTTTGAGCCTGTCCCAACTGGGGGGAAGGGTGGCAGAGCCAAGGTGTTTTCTTCCCTTCCCTATGTGGCCATCTTGAGTTTCGGTGCTCTATAGGATGTCTGTTGTTTCTCTGATGTTTTTTGAAGCTCTTCCTTAGGTGTTTTGGTTGAATTGTAGCTGTTTGCTTGTTTTTGGTGGGGGAGAGAGCACTTAGGAACTTCTAGTCAGCCATCTTGCTGATGCCACTGCTCCTTTCATTATTTTTTGTATGTCTGATAAGCAGTGGTTTTAAAAGTTTTATCCATTTCATCTACACTGTCAAATTTATTAGTGTAAATATTTTCATAATACTTTCATCACGTTTTATGTCTTCAATGATTTTTTTATGTTCTCATTATTTTAATGTTCTCCTTTCTAATCTTTTTTGTTCTTTTTTTTGATCTGTTTTGCTACAGGTTTCTCAATTTTATTGATCCTTTCCAATAAGTTTCTTATGGCTTTGTATTTTTCTTTATTGAATACTTATTTTCTATTATACTGATTTGTTTTTTGTCTTTATTATTTCCTTTCTTATACATTTTTTTGGGGGTTTGATTTACTGTTCTTTTTCTTTCTTCTTGAGACAAAAGCTTAAATAATCAATTTTTGGGCTTATTTCTCTTCTATATGTATATATATTTTATATGCACTAAGGCTATAAACTTCCTTTTAAGCACTGATTTGGCTGCATTCCACTAATTCCCTATTGAATATTCTCCATTATCATTTTATTCACATTATTTTTATATTTCTGTTGTAGTTTATTCTCTGGCCCATGCTTTAGTTAGAAGTTTATTATTTCATTTCCAAGAGGGTCATTATTTTATTTCCAATTTATTTATGTTTATAGTTTTATTCTAGTAGAGATTTTCTAGATTTTTAAAAATTATATTGAGTTATTACTGAAATCTAAATTAATTTTACTCTGTTCACATAACAAAAATAAGAATAATTTCAGCTTTTAAAATTTGATAAAGCTTGCTTTATAACCCAGAGTGTGGTATCAAATTTGGCTAATGTTCCATCACAATGTAATTCTAAAAATAATGTAAATTCCATTTTTGTTGGGTACTTTTCTATATACATGTCAAATAGGTCAATTTTGTTAATTGTAGTTAATGCTAATTCACATGTCCTTATGAAATGTTTTTTGTTTGCCTGTTCTATCAGCTGTTGTAGTAACTGTGCTAAAGTCTTCATTCTGTGAATATGTCTATTTCTCTTTTTAGTATTCTGTCAGGTTTTACTTTATATATTTTTTGAAGATTTTTATTATTAACATATGGATTTAGAATTGTTATAGCTTCCTGTTGTGTTGACCACTTTATCATGGTGACATATTGCTGTTTCCCAAGTTGTTCAAGTCTATTTTGTGTGATATGAGTATGTCTGATCTAGCTTTCTTTTGGTTAGTGTATGCATGGTATGTTTTTCCATTTTAGCTTTACCATTTTGTTGTCCTCATATTTAAGGCATATTTCTTGTAGGTAGCACATAGTTTTAAAAATTTTTATCCGCTCATTAACTTAGCTTTTTACTTGGCGTATCTAGTCTAATTTTTTACTTTAGCCTTTAGCTCCATTGATGTCACCATTCCTGTTTTTGTTGTTTTTTTTGTTTTAGAATTCTATTTTATATTCAGAATTGGGAAATTCCTCCAGGAAAAATGCAGCTACAGATAGTCTGTTCAGAATTCCCATCAGTGTTTTCAGTGGTGTGTCCATGAGCCTTTTTGCTTTGGTGGGCTTTTATCTTCTGTATACCAGGAGACTGCAGAAAATTATCTTCTGTCTCTCAGAAATTTGTAGCATAACTCTCAAGCATCCAACCCCACTATAATTCAACATTTGGCAAATAGCTTTAAGGGAAAACCAACTGTGTGTTGAGGTCCTTCAAAGCTTCCAGTTTTATCACTCCATTCCCATATTACTGCCAAAATCTCTGCTTGTTTTGCTGTCCCCAAGCAGAGACCCTCTGCCTGGACCAAGCCCATATTTTCAGCCTCTAGCACATACCAAATGTCAACAAATATCCTTATGGAACAAATGGCTGCAGACACTAGTTTAAACTCTAGAGTTTCCCACTTGCACAAAATTTTAGTCCTTAAATTCTCACTGCTTCTGCAGTTGTCTGAGGGACCATTTAACAGATATGCATTTAGGTATAGAGATATAGATATCCCCAACTTTATTGGTGGTTTTTGTGAAATGCTTTTCTACTGGAAACTAATCCATTCTTTCTCAGGCTTTTCACTTAGACCATAATAATTTCTAAATAGTTTATAATTTATTTGCATACTAAAGAATTACATGATTACTGTAGAAAAATTAGAAAATGCAGATAGGAAAAGAAGAAAGGTAAAGGCCCCTTTAAACACACTGTTTTGGTTATTGATATCTGTGTATCAAATTAACTCAAATCTCAGAGACTTAAAGACCATTTTATTTTTACCCACAATTTTGTGGGTCTGATAACATTAGGATGGATACTTTATTTCTGATTCACTTGGTATTGTTTCTAAGAGGAACCATTTTCAAAATGGTGTCCTCACTCACATAGCTGGAGCTTTGGTGAGACTTGTTTTCTTTTTCTTACCTCACAGTGCTTCATCCACTAGAGCCTGTTCAGGTGGCCTGAGCTTCTCATAGCATAGCAGCCTAAGGGCAGTTGAGTTTTTTATATAGTGACTCCAGGCTCCATGAGCCAAAGAAAAAGGCTGGCAGTTGTCTTAAAGTTTGGCCTCAGAACCAGGATGGCATCATTTCCCTCATACTTTATTGGTCAAACCCGCCACAGGCCAACCTAGATTCAAAGAAAGGGAAATAGACTCCATCTCTCAATAGGAAGAGTGTCAATTTGCAACCATCTTTAATCTGCCTTATGCTATTCAGAGCATCATTCCCAGTATCTTGGCAAAATAGTATATTAATAACAGCTAACTTGCATTGAGTATATTATTGTGTATTATTTAGGTTATTAGGTCTGAAATGTCTAATTTCCTTAAGTACTAAGTTTGACAGTTGATATCTCTGACATTTCACTTGGACACTTCTTGTTTTCTTTTTATTGTGAAGGTAAATCCTCATTCTTACAAGCACATGTTTTGGCTTTTGATTATCTTTCAAATTTTTTAGAGCAAATTTTGTGAAACCATGGATAAGTCAGAAATTTGTTTTATTTTCGAATATGAGTTCCGTCATGGAACCAATGCTGCACAGACAGCTTGAAGTATCAATAAAGTATTTGGGAAGGATGTGGCTAATGAATGCACAGTATGTCAATGGTTTCAGAAGTTCTGTTTTGGTGATTTTAATCTTGAAAACGAGCCAGGTGGGCGACCTGAGAGCAAGGTAGATACTGACGAGCTGAAAGCTGTAGTGGAAGTTAATCCGTCTCAACCTACATGTGAATTAGCAGCAAGGTTTGACGTTACTATTCCAACAATATTGGACCATTTGAAACAAATGGGCAAGGTAAAGAAGCTGGGTAGATGGGTACTACATGAATTAAATGAATGTCAGAAAAGAAATCGTCTTGAAGCTTGCTTTTCTTTGCTGTCACAACATAAATGCGAACCATTTCTATACCATATTGTTACGTATAATGAAAAATGGATTCTTTTTGAGAATTGCAAGTGTTTGGCACAATGGCTGGGTAAAGATGAAGTGCCGAAACACTCCAAAACTGAATATTCATCAAAAAAAGGTAATGGTGTCTGTTTGGTGGTCTGGTGCTGGTATTATCCACTACAGCTTCATGAAACCTGGTCAATCCATTACAGCAGATGTCTACTGCTCCCAGCTGGATGAAATGATGAGGGTGCTTGTGATTAAGCGGCTGAGATTGGTCACTAGAGACAGGCCACTCCTCTTGCAAGGCAACGCTTGATGTTGTACACATTGCACAAACAACGCTGCTCAAACTACAGAAGCTGGACTTGGAAACTCTCTGTCATTCACTGTATTCACCAGACCTTGCACCAACTGACTACCACTTCTTCCAGACTTTGGACCACTTCTTGCAAGGAAAAATATCCAATTCTCAACAAGCTGTGGAAAACGCCTTTCATGATTTCATTGCCACTCATTCTCCAGGCTTCTTTGCTGCTGGCACAAACAAGCTACCGTTAAGATAGCAAAATGGTGTCAATAGTTTAGGTGCATACTTTGATTAATTGTACTGCTTCCTGTTTGTGATATAATAAACTAAACTTTTGATTCAAAATTGGACATTTCATATTTAATGACCTAATATTTCATTTAGTCATTATTGCAATGCTGTGAGATAGTACCTAAGTACCTATGAATATATCAAATATCTTCTTTAAAATGTTATTTACTTTTGTACATCTGTTTAATTACACAAGTAAAACATGAACACATACTTGACACAGAAAAAGCTAAAATGATAGCAGAAGTATAGAGAGTAGCAAACTATGGTCAACAATGTAGTGTGTATGCTTCTAGAACTTTCATATGAATTTTAATGCCTGTATATTTGTTACCATATCACACTTGGCCCTGACATATTTGGTGCTAGATATGATGCACTCATGCAGAAAATATAGTTCAAAGCTATGGTCTCAAACAAATGAAAATAAGAGAGCCTACCCTGCTCCCAATTATTCAAGGTTCTTGTCTTTCCTCTTTGTCAGTAAAATATTGTTAGCTATTTTCCACTACTTTGATGGCTTCTAAATGCTTCAAGCAAAGACACAGTTTCCATTCCCCAGAGACTATTTCATTTCCTTAACAATCATAGGTCTATAATACATGTCAGACAGAAATGTAGGTGACCAGTGCATTTCAAACAAAGTTAATGTCAACAAGCTTGGCTTCACACATAAGTGCAGTTTATCATCACTTAATTATTGTAAAGTCTAATTGTTAAATATTTCCCTTAGAAAAAACCCTGATTCCTAGCTTTATAAGACTTTAATAAATGAGCTATTTATTTTTTAATGTGACTTCCATATAAAAGGTATTTTGCCTTAAACTTCTTATGTACATAAATACTTAAACATTTCAGACTAATGAAGAATGCAGAGGAAAGCAAAGTTATTCATAGCACCATTTAGTTTTAGGGTTATACTATACGTCAGCACAAGTTCAACAGGGCTGTGTCATTATAGCTAGAAGAGAATTACATTCACCAGACTCTTAAATAAGAATTATATGTCTTTAGGTGAAGCATAATTATAATGGCCAGTTTTAGTTTTGATTCCTTAAATCTAGGCTTGTATTGTTTTGTAAAGTATGTTGTTAATTAATTAAGCCCAATAGCAACCATTCATGCTATAATGCTTTTCAAAATTCAAATATTTATGTCCCTGATTTGGTCACATTTAGTTCTGTGCCCATGTGAACTAGAAATGAACTTTGTTTCTATGATGGTGAACTTTTCATCTGAATGCTTGATTCTACCCACTTTATTGCCCCCCCATCCCTTTTTTTTGGAATCTTCTCTGCCATTCATCCTTTCTCTCTCTTTCTTTGGAATATGCAAACTTTCTCCCTCCCTGCAGGACTCCTCATCTTTTTTTTCTTTATTTTTAAATTTCAGAATATTATGGGGGCACAAACACTTTGGTTACACATAATGCCTTTGCACTGCCCAAGTCAGAACTACAAGCATGCCCATCCCCCAGACAGTGCAGACTGCACCCATTGGGTGTGAATTTACCCATCCCCTCCACCCCCTCCCACCTGCCAACACCTGATGAATATTAGTTCCATGTGAGCACATATGTATTGATCAGTTAGTACCAATTTGATGGTGAATACAAGTGGTGCTTGTTTTTCCATTCTTGTGATACTTTGCTTTGAAGAATGGGCTCTAGCTCCATCCAGAGTAATACCTGAGCTATTAATTCACCATTTTGTTATGGCTGAGTAGTACTCCATGGTATACATATACCAGATTGATTGATTGATTGATTGATTTCAAAATATTGCAGGGGTACAAACATTTAGGTTACATATTGCCTTTGCATTGCCTGCGTCAGAGCTACAAGCATGCCCCTCCCCCAGACAGTGTGCACTGCACTCATCCCCTCCTCCCCCCACCCACCTGCCCGACACCCAATGAATATTACTTTCATATGTGCACATAAGTGTTGATCAATTAGTACTAATTTGATGGTGAGTATATGTGGTGCTTGTTTTTCCATTCTTGTGATACTTCATGTAGGAAGATGGTCTCCAGCTGCATCCAGGATAATATAAGAGATGTTAGTTCATCATTGTGTTTTGTGGCTGGGTAGTACTCCATGGATATATATAGCACATTTTATTAATCCACTCATGGATTGATGGGCACTTGGGTTGTTTCCACATCTTTGCAATTGTGAATTATGCTCCTGTAAACATTCGAGTACAGATATCTTTATAACAGAATGTCTTTTTTTTCCTTTGGGTAGATACCCAGTAGTGGGATTGCTGGATCAAATAGTAGTTCTACTTTTAGTTCTTTGAGGTATCTCCATATTACTTTGCATAGAGGTTGTACTAGTTGGCAGTCCCACCAGCAATGTATGAGTGTTCCTATCTCTCCACATCCATGCCAACATTTGTTGTTTTGGGACTTTTTGATAAAATCCAATCTCACTGGAGTTAAGTGATATCTCATTTTGGTTTTGATCTGCATTTCCCTGATGATTAGAGAAGTTGAGTAATTTTTTATATGTTTGTTGGCCATTTTCTGTCTTCTTTTGAAAAGTTTCTGTTCATGTCCTTTGCCCATTTTTTAACGGGGTTGTTTGATGTTCTCTTGTTGATTTTCCTAAGTTCTGTGTAGACTCTAGTTATCAGCCCTTTATCAGATGTGTAGCATGCAAATATTTTCTTCCATTCTGTAGGTTGTCTGTTTGCTTTAGTGATGGTTTCCTTAGCTGTGCAGAAGCTTTTAAATTTGATCAGGTCCCATTTATTTATTTTTATTGCTGCTGTGATTGCTTTGGGTGTCTTCTTCATAAATTCTTTGTCCAGGCAAATGTCTATAAGAGTTTTTTCAACATTTTCTTCTAGAATTCTTACAGTTTCATGTCTTAGATTTAAGTCTGTTATCCACTGTGAGTAGATTTTTGTAAGAGGGGGGAGGTGTGGATCTTGTTTCAGTATTCTACATGTGGCTATCCAATTTTCCCAGCACCATTTATTGAATAGGGATTCTATTCCCCAGTGTATGTTTTTGTCTACTTTGTCAAATACTGGATGACAATGTGAGGATGGTTTTTATCTGGGTTCTCAATACTGTTCCATTGGTCTATGTCTCTGTTCTGGTGCAAGTACCATGCTGTTTTGGTTACTATAGGCTTGTAACATAGGTTGAAGTCTGGTAGATTGATGCCTCTCAATTTGTTCTTTTTGCTTAAGACTGCTTTGGCTATACAGGGTCTTCTCTGTTTCCATATGAAGCATGGAATTATTTTTTCTAGATCTGTGAAAAATGATATTGGTATTTTGATAGGGATTGCATTGATTCTGTAGATCACTTTAGGTAGTATAGACATTTTAACAATGTTGATTCTACCTATCCAAGAGCATGGTATGGTTTTCCATCTGTTTACATTCTCTACAATTTCTTTTCTCAGGGTTTCATAGTTCTTTCTATATAGGTGTCTCACCTCCTTAGTTAAATATATTCCTAAATATTTAATTTTCTTTGATGCTATTGGGAAAGGTATTACATCTTTGATTTGATTCTCAACTTAACTTTTATTGGCATATATGAGAGCTATTGATTTGTGTGCATTGATTTTGTATTCTGAGACTTTGCTGAATTCATTTATCAGTTCCAGAAGTCAGTTGAGTCATTGGGGTTTTCTAGATATAATATTGTATCATTAGCCAAGAGTGAAAGTTTGACCTCGTCTGCTCCCATTTGGATACCCCTGATTCCCCTCTCTTATCTGATTGCTCTGGCAAAGACTTCCAGCACTGTGTTGAATAGAAGTGGAGATAGTGGGCAACTTTATCTGGTTCCAGTTCTAAGCAGGAATGCTTTCAATTATTCCCCATTCAGTATGATATTGGCTGTGTGTTTATCGTATATGGCTTTAATAATTTTGAGGTTAGAGCCATCTATGCATATATTGTTAAGAGTTCTTATCATAAAAGGGTGCTAAATTTTGTCAAATGCCTTTTCTGCGTCTATTGAGAGGATCATATGGTCTTTGTTCTTGCTTTTATTTATATAGTGAATTACATTTATAGATTTGTGTATGTTGAACCATCTCTGCATCTCTGGGATGATGCTCACCTGGTCATGATGAATTATTTTCTTGATGTGCAGTTGAATTCAGTTTGCTAAGACTTTATTGAGAATTTTTGCATCTATATTCATAAGGTATATTGGTCTGTAGTTTTCTTTTTTTGTTGTGTCCTTTCCTGGCTTTGGTATCAAGGTGATATTGGCTTCTTAGAATGAGTTTGGGAGGATTCCATCCTCTCAATGTTGTGGAATAATTTCTGCAGTATAGGTACCAATTCTTCTTTGTAGGTTTGGTAGAATTCAGGTGTGACCCTGTCTGGTCCAGGGCTGTTTTTTATTGGAAGATTTTTTTTCTTGCTGCTTCAATTTTGGTGTTTGGTATTGGTCTGTTCGGAATTCTACTTCTTCCTGACTGAGCCTAGGGACTTTGTGTGTTTCTAAGAATATGTCCATTTCCTTCACGTTTTCATGATTTTGGGCATAGAGATTTTTATAGTATTCAAAAATGACATTTTGTATTTTAGTGATATCATATGTAACCTCTCCTTTTTCATTTCTAATTGAGCTTATTAGTGTCCTTTTCTTTCTGTTTCAGGTCAACCTAGCAAGAGGCCTATTTTGTTTATCTTTTCAAAGAACCAACTTTTTGTTTTATTAATCTTCTGTATAGTTCTTTTATTCTTGATTTCACTTAGTTCTGCTGTGATCATGGTTATTTCTTTTCTTCTGCTGAATTTAGGATTGGTTTGCTCTTCCTTTTCTACTTCCTTGAGATGGTTCATTAGTTTGATTTGTGATCTTTCTGTCTTTTGGATGTGGACCTTTAAGGCCATGAGTTTTCCTCTCAGGATTGCTCTTGCTGTATCCCACAGAGTTGGATAACCTGTGTCCCCATTATCATTTTGTTTAAAGAATCTTTTGATTTCTATCTGAATCTCCTCCTTGTTCCAATGGTCATTCAGCAATAGGTTAATTTCCATGTTTTTGTGTACAGATGAGTGTTTCTATTGGAATTAATTTCTAATTTTATTCCACTGTGGTCTGAAAAGATACATGGTATAATTTCTATTTGTTTAAATTTATTGAGATCTGTTTTGTGGTCTAGGATGTGATCAATTTTAGAGAAAGTTCCATGAGCTGTTGAGAAGAACACATATTCAGTGTTGTTTGCGTGGAATGTTCTGTAGATGTCTGTTAGGCCCAATTGTTCTACAGTTCTGTTTAAGTCCATTGTTTCTTTGCTTGCTTTCTCTTGGGAGATCTGTTCAGTTCTGTCAGTGGGATGGTGACATCCCCAGCTATTATGGCATTGTTGTTTATTACATTATCTAGATCTAGCAGTATTTGCTTTGTGTATCTGGGTGCTCCTGTGTTGGGTGCATAAATATTTAGGATTGTTAAGTCTTCTTGTAGGATTTTTCCCTTCACCACTATATAGTGATCATCTTTGTCTTTCTTTACTTTTGTTGCTTTAAAGTTTATGATATCTTATATAAGAATGGCTACCCTAGATTTCTTTTGGTTTTCATTTGCCTGGAAAATTGTTTGCCATCCCTTCACGTTGAGTCTGAATGAGCTTCCTTGTGTGTGAGATGCATTTTCTGGAGACAGCAGATAGTTGGCTTGTATTTTTAATCCATTAAGCCAGCCTATGTCTCTTCAATGGGCAATTCAAGCCATTCCCATTTATTGAGAGAATTAATATTTGGGGTGGATTTCTGTTCATCCCTTTGGGTAGACTGTTATTGTTTTGTTTTACCTCTTGAGCCATTGTGGAATCAGGGTTCTGGAGTTTATCTTTTCTGTAATTTTACACTGGTGGGTGTCTATTGTGCTGGTCAGTGTATAAAGCAGGTCTGAGTATTTCCTGCAGAGCAGGTCTGGTCTTTGCAAATTCCATCACTGATTACTTGTCTGGGAAAGTCTTTATTTTTCCCTCATATAAGAAACTTAGTTTTGCAGGATAAAGAATTCTAGTTAGCCACCATTCTGTTTTAGAAGACTGAGGATGGGTCCTCAGTCCCTTCTGGCTTGTAAGGTTTAGTTGAGAAATCTGCAGTTAGTCTGATAGGTTTTCCTTTGTAGGTTACCTGCCGTTTTTGCCTTACTGCTTGAAGGAGTGCCTCTTTCATGGTTACTTTGGCCAGCCTAATCACTATGTGACGTTGTGACTGCCTTAACATTGAGTCTCCCAGGTGTCCTGTGTCCTCCTTGTACCTGGATATCGAGATTTCTGGCTACACCATGGAAATTTTCCTCTATTATTCCTTCGGATAGATTTTCCAGCCCTTGTGTATTTTCTTCTTCACCCTCAGGGATACCTACGATTCTTATGTTTGGTCTTTTTACATAATCCCACATTTTTTGTATGTTTTGTTCATGTCTCTTGCTTCTGTGTTCTTTCTCTTTGACTGATTTATTTAGCACATAGGAGTTATCTTCCAGCTCTGAGATTCTTTCCTCTGCATGATCCAGCCTATTCTTAAGGCTTTACACTGTGTTTTCTAGTTCCTTGAATGCCTCTTTCATTTCCAGTATTTCTGTTTGGTTTTTCCATAATACTTCAATTTCTTTAGAGAATGTTTCATTCATTGCTTGCATTGTTTTTGTGGTTTCTTTGTGTTGGGTTTCTATTTTCTCTTGAATTTCATTGAGATTTCTTACAATCAATATTCAAAATTGTTCCTCTGTCATTTTACCCATTTCATTTAAGTTAGTATCCTTTGCTGAGGAGCTAATTATTTCTATTGGGGGTGACTTCTCACTCTGACTTTTCATGGTTCCTGAGTTCTTTCACTGATTCTTTCTCATCTGGCCACTTGGTCAAGAGCTGGGGGTCCCAGGGCTGGTTTATGGCCCTGTCTCCAAGTCCCCAAGGATCATTCCCTGACAGTGCCAGGGAGAGGAGCATTGTATTGCCTGCATTGCCTTAGGTGTATTTTAGCAAGTTTGATGAACCTCTTCGGTTACTTCTGATCTGTTGTCTTCACCTCTTCCCAGTGAAGTGTAGTGAGTTTGGTCCCCCAGCTTATGCTCCAAGCTGGTGGATTGTACTTGTGGATATGAATCCCCTGCTCCCTAATAGCTTGAGATTGAAGGCAATATATTCAGCTATGGGTTTTTTCCCACTGTAGTTAATTGTAGTTTGCTTGGAGGAGCCAGTTACCTAGGTAATCTGTTTTGCTCATAGTAGGCTTTGGTCCTCCAGGTGGGGTATATGAAAGCCCCAATCTTTGGGAGGGGCCTTATAGTTCCCAGGGGTTACTTGCCCTGCTCCCCCTGAGGTGAGGGAAGGAGCAAGATAGCTGGCAGCTGGAGTGCCAGAGCTTGGGTTGAATGAGCATGAGCTTCTATGTAGCTCAGAGGTTGCTTATCCAGCCACTAGTGGAAGCTGCTGATATGGAGTTCAGGGCTGTCTCTCTGAGCTTGGAGGGCTGCTCCTGATGGGAGGGACCAACTGGTGCGAGTGCTGTGGTTTCTACCCAGGTGTTTCCTTCCCTGTCCACAAGCTCAGGCACTCTCCCCTCTGATCAGACCACTTCTGTTTCCTCTCCACCTAAGACAGGCTCTCAAGCTTCCCCACAGTTTGTGTGTCTTGCCCACTGGTGTGCATCTCTGCATGTTACTGGCAGATAGGAGGATCTCCAATTGTGCACCCCTTTTCTGCCAGTAGACCCCAAGGCAAGGTTGGTGGGCCTCTCTATCCCTAGAAGTCTCCACCAGGGGGATGCTCCCACCAGGGGAATAGTGGCAGCTCAAAGAACTCTTGGATCAAGGTGAATTCCGTATTTAAGCGAGTAGGGATGGGGGCAGCTACTCTGATTGAGCCTGAGGCGCCTGAGGTATTCGGTTGCCATGGGAACTGGTACTTATGCAAATTGAGTCACTGCGCAAACTTTAATATGGCCATTCTCCGGCGGTGGGAGAAATGGGGACCTGAAGAGTGGGCACTAGAGCCAAGCTCACAGGAGATGGCCAGGGCTGGGCAGGTAGGACCGGATGAATGGGCTGCAAACTGTTTCCGGTACTCCAGGGTCCTGCAGATACAGGTCAGCTGCTCAGAGAGTGCAGCTCTCCTCATCCCACCTGGAGTCTGCAGAGGCAGCTGTTGGTGGCCTCCAAGGGCATAGCCCAGTGCACCCAGATGGGAGAGCCCCTGGGCCAGGGGTGAGGTGGAGCTAGAGACCTAGCTAATAGTCAGCTCTAGGTGGGGGACCTTAAAGATGGCTGCTGGCTGCTGGCTGCCTACTGGACCTGTAGAGTGGGCATACACCAGGGTCCCACAGGTACAGGTCAGCTGTGCTGAGAGCTGTTCTTGACCCACCTGGGTCCTGTGGAGGCAACTGCTGGTGGCCTCCAAGGGCATATCCCACTGCTGCTCTCCATTCAACTCCTGTGCCCTGGTCCTGCTGACTCCCAGGGGCAAGGTGTGTGTCTCCAAATTCTAGCATACTGTCCCAGGAAACTATCTCATCCCAGTCCCTCCTTAGCTCAGTGTAATACTGGCACAGTGCACCCAAGAGTTCAGTAAGGCTCCCACTATTGTTTCCTCTCCACAGAGCCTGCTGTCTCATGCAACGATTTTGCACTGACTGCAGGCTTGTCCCTGTCTGAGTGGATGGGAGTTCTGTGGGGATGGTGAGTGTCCGCCTGTAGGTCAGATTGCACTGTGCTGACTGGCGAGTGCATCCCTCCCGTGCTCTATTCTCTATTGTATTCCCTGTACTCTCCAATCTTTGTGAATGAACTTCCCCACCTTTTTTCTTGTGCAGAGTATCTGACGCTGCTTCTCTGCAAATTCACAATGCTGTTATCAGAGTGAGTGATCTGCGTGTAGGCAGCCATGCACGCTCTTCACCTCCTTCCCGGGAGCAGTGAGGTAGGGGGCCTCTACCAGACTGCCATTTTTTTGACTTTGGGACTCCTCGTCTTTAAAAGCGTTCTCTGCTTAATCTATTGGTGCACCTTTTTCTTTCTCTTAAATTTCCTGAAGCGTTCACTTGTTGTTTCTACCTTCTTTTGTCCCTCTGTTCCTAGTTCAGTGTTCATCTTCAGCACCAGGTGCTGTCCCTCCCCCTTCAGCAGTTGATGCTATTGAACATCACTTCTTGTTTGGTGAAAACCTATTTTCCTTTGTCCTTCATGTCATGACTCTCACTTGCCTGGTTCTCTGATGTGACTTGTTCCTCTGTGACCTTTTTGCTGGCTCTGTGTGTTGGCTGTCCAGTGTTCTATGCTCAGAACTCTCCTCGGTATAAATGCCACACTTCTGGGCTAGACTCATTCACCCTTAGGGCTACCACTTCTGTCCAGATAAGACATCAAAAAAAAAAGTTTATTTTGAAATAATTATAGACACTCAAGAAGTTGCAAAAATAGAGAGGCCCCATGTACCCACCAGGCAGCTTTTCCAATGGTGACATCTTATGTAATTGTAGTGCATTATCAGAAACAGAAAATTGACTGGCACAATACAATTAACTAGACTACGGACCTTTATCACTTTTTGCATCACTCGTATTTTTTGCACAACATTATGTATAATTCTATGATATTTTATTGTATATATGGATTTGCAGAACCACCATTACAGCCAAGATACAGAACTATTCCTTCACCTCAGAGGAATACCACAGTGCTAATTCCTTATAGTCACACGTCCCATCTACTTCCCTAACTTTTGGCACCTACATATCTACCCTCCATTGCTATAATTTGATCACTTTTTGAATTCTATATAAATAGAATAATGAAATCTGCAACTATTTTAGATTGGCTTTTTTCACATAACATCCTTAAGATCCATCCAAGTTGTTGCATTTATCAATAGTTTTTTTTTCTCACTTTATATTACTGAGTAATATTCCATCTTATGGATGTGTTACAGGCAGTTTAATCATTTACCTGTTGAAGGACATTTGTATTGTTTCTAGTTTTTAACTCTTACAAATAAAGCTACGAACGTTCATGTACAGGTTTTTGTGTGAGCATAAGCTTTTACTTCTCTAGGATAAATGCTCAGAAGTGCTGTTGCTGGGTCCCACCATCAGTGTGTCGGCGATCCAGTTTCTCCACATCGATACTAGCCCTTGGTGTTATTGGTATTTTTTATTACCATTTTAATAGGTGTACAGTGGTATCTTGAGTTTTTAATTTGCATTTTCCTAATGACTAGCAAAGTTGAACATCTTTTCGTGTGTTTAATTGAATTGCCTGTTTTACTATTGTCATGTGTAGATAGTACTTTACATATTCTGATCATGAGCCTTTAGACATATTTGTCAGATAATATTTGTAATTTTTAAATATTTTATCCAAGTTTATGACTTATATTTTCAACTTATTCACATGATCTTTTACAGAGTAAAAGTTTAAAGTTTTGATGAAGTCCAATTTGTCATTATTTCTTTTTATGGATAGTGCTTTTGGTGTCATGTCTAAGAACTCTTTGTCTAATTCCAGGAACCTGAAGATTTCCTCTTATTTTCTCTTCTAAAAGTTTCACAGTTTTATGTTTTAAATTTAGAATCTATGATCTGTTTTGAGTTAATTTGGGTATGAAATATGAGGCTGAAGTCAAGATTCACTCTTCTGGCTACTGATAGCTAATAATGCTAGCATCTTTTGTTGAAAAGATTGTTCTTCAACCACTGAATTGTTTTTTCAGTCTTGTCAAACATCAGTTGGACATATTTGTGTGGGCCTATTTCTGTGCTCTCTATTCTGTTTCATTGATGTATATGTATCTATTTCTCCACCAATATAAACTGTCTTGATTACTAAAGGTATACAGTACATCTTAAAATTGCGTAGTGTGGTTCCTCCCCCTTCCTTCTTTTTAAATAGTGTTTAGCAATTCTAGTTCTCTAGTTGTTCAGTATAAATTTTAAGATGTACTTGGTTAACACAGTTTTAATCCTAATCCCTCTCCTGAGTGGAGTGTCCAGATGTAACAAATACAGAATGCTGAGTTGAGTTTGAATTTCAGATAAATGGTGAATAATTTAGCACAGTATATCCTAAGTATTAAATGGGACATATTTACATTAAACAATTATTTATTGTTTGCCTGAAATTCAATTTTAGCTGGGTATCTTATATATGACCTGGCAATCCTATCTCTATGTCCCAGGAGAAAGGAAATCTTTTTACCTTGATGTCACACAGATATCTTAAATTAGTGCATTGAGTTGATTATTTCCACCTTTGCACTTAGCTCTCTTTCTGAATCCTCTGTCTCAGTTATGTCCTTACCACCCACCTTGGAACCTAAACTTAGAAGTGAGAATTACTGCATCCTCTCTCACATCACTTCTCATCAATAAGTAAGTAGTTTGTGCTACGGAAGCATCTCTTAGACATATCCGCTACCCTCTATATTCATTGCTATTCATTTACTGGTTCTTGTAATCTCTCTTAGAAATGTTCTGTCTTCCATAGTCTCCTTCTTCTGATCCTTCTCGCACTGCCACTGGAGTTATAATATATCGTGGAGTTTCTTATCCCTGGAACTTTAGTGTGCATTTCTCACTGTCTCTAATTATCTTTCCTCATATTTACTTGCTAAACTCTTATGCCTCCTTCAAGAATTAATCTCTTTGGTAGTGCCATGAGGGCAGGCATGTCTGGACTTGTGATTCGGAATTAAAGCCAGGGTTTAGATTATCAAGAGAGGAAGACTGCTTCTGTCATGTATTCAATAGGGGCTGGGAGTTCCCTCAGTTCATCAGCCTTGGCATGGTGGAAAAAAATGGATGAACATATAAGCGTGAATAGCTATCAAACAGGGAGTCTCTAGACAAGAAGAGCTCCAGTGCGCTTCAGAGATCAACATCGACAAGCATGTTGTCACAGCACAGACCAGTGCGCTTTCTCATTCATGCAGCCCATCTTCAGCAGCAGCACGATGTGGTGATAACAGAGGCAAAAGGCAGGTGACAAATGGGGCTCATGGTATAGTACATTGTATTGTACATCTCTTTTCCCTGTGCACATTTCTTTGTGTGACATGTTGTATTTGCTTTAGCAGGTCACTGATTGATTAACTAATTCACGTGTTTCCTGTTTCTTTAAAGAGCTACTTGTACCCTGACCACATTGCTAGAATGTCAGTGTATTCACCAATCAACTTGTATAAATACATGGCCATGGAGTCTATCCTGTCAAGAGTTGTACTTTTACATGCTAATCCTGCTGAACACTCCTGGCTCCTTTGGTTGTAGCACCACTTGAGCAGTCCTGCCATGTCCATCGGTGACTTTGCATTAATAATTCCATCTTTCCTGTGTGAGTACCACCCAAAATCTTCCATCAGTGTTTTGCCTCTATATTTGCTTGAAGGGAGTAGTTGTCTTTATACCTGTTCGGGGCAGGTAGATATTATTTATGGTCAAAGAGCCACTAAGGTTGTCTCTCTTAAAAAAAACAAACCTCCTTAGCTGTATTCTTTCCCAATTTTTCCCTTTGAAACTGTCATATCTGGATGACATGGACTAATATCTACACACATAAAAATGCCATCATAAATAGAGAAAAACCTCACAACATTTTTCGAATTTTTTCCTACCTTCCTAGCCGCCTTCTCACTTGTTTGTAGCAGGCTTCATTACTGGAAACTTCTACAAATAGAAAGCTGATTTCTATTTGTATCTGGGAGTTCAGGCATATCTAGCCTCGTTTGGATACTGTTGTGACAATCCTGATTCTTTCTTCCTAGGAAAGGTAATATGCTTTGCCCAGTGCTGGGGTTCAGAACTATCTTGGTAAAACTGATGAGTTATTGGGTGGCCTGAAAAAAGTCTATTTGAAGGTGGGAGCTAAAGAGATTCCCAGGTGAGAAAACATCCTGAGGGAAGAAGAATCTGGCCACAGTGAACAGGACACAGTAACTTATCCTTTCTTTACCTGAGGCAAATACAGACCATGAGCACAGCACTATTGCTGGTACATTAGTCTATCTTCTGGCCAACTGCATGGAAGCACTAATATGTTCAGGTCCTTGGGAGAGAAAAATACTAAAAGTAAAAAATAAAGAGTGTTTTACTGCACTCTGAAATATATATTGAGGACAAAGCTCTCTAATATGGTAAAATGTTGAAACCATCATCTCAGACCTTCCCATAGCTCTGGAATTCCAAAGGGCTCAGACTAGTCACCAGAGAGGAACACTGACCAGAGGAACTGTGGGAGAAACTGCAATTGCTGAGAAAGGATCAGGGAGGCTGTTCCAACTCCACTGGAACAACAGAGAACAAAGCGAGGGACCTGGAAAATAACAATGGAACTGCAAAAATGCCTTATTACACCCAATGGACTAGCTGTGGCCACTGACAAGGCTCCTGCAGCCCCTATCAGAGTAGCATGGCTGCATGGGGCAGGAGGGGTTCTTGAGCATGTGTGAAATGCCCTGTGGAACTCCCAGGAATAATTGGAGAAAAGGGGTCCTAAACCAGGGTAACGTTGGTGGCCTTCTAGATTAGTGCTTAAATTTAATTAAATTTAATCCATCTGGTCACTGGGGACATTTACAGACTCTATGAGTTACATTTGAGAAGATAATAGTATGATGACCACAGGAAAGTAATACTTTGGCAGAAATTACACTGTTTTTAAATCTTGGGGCAATCTTGGTAGACATTTTTATGTAATACAAAGCATAAGGTTTAGTCTATGTTAAATCAAATTTGGCCACTTAGGCAATTATTCCTGTATACTTGTGTTGGTCCTCAAATGCTTTCATTCCATTTACATAAAAAAGGATCAGAAAGTAAATCCCCAAATCCCAGATTTGAGTAAATTTTATTCTTTGCACACACATTGTAGTAGGAAGAAAGGAGTGACTGGGTCAAATGTCTGCCTTCATAGATGGGAAAGAAGACTTCACTCTGTGCCCAGAGCAGATGTGTGTACATCAGGAACAGGTCTGGTTGTGATCCATTTTTGTCTCCAACAATGATTTCCATGTGCCATCAACTTACAAATCCCTCCATCCTGACAAATACGTGAATCCTTTGAGTGATCTCAAAAAATCAGCCCATTCCCATGAAGGCACAGAGAAATAGGTCTCCATTCTTTGCCAAGTATTTTCTCATCGCCTTTATTTTCACATGCATTCTTTGGGTTGGCTTGAGAGGTAGAGAGTAGAACAAGATCATTTTTTTGAAGTGAAAATCTATAGATTTGATATACTCATTGCCCAGTTTTCAGTGAGAAATCCCAGAGGAAATATAATCTATTAACCTAAGGAAGAAAGACTGTTTGCAGTCACATTTATTACTTATACACATATATTAGTCTAACTTCTCTACTCTGATTATCTAGAGGCAAAAATATACTGAAAGAGTGTGTTTGCTTCCCACTGGATATTAAAACTATGCTACAGTAATTTAAACAATGTCATGCTGGTCTAAGTATCGACAAAGAATTCTATGGAAAAGAATAGAAAACCTAGCAATAGAGCCAAGTAATAAAGGAATCAGATAGAATTTCAGATCAGTAAGGAAAAATTTGGATGTTGTTAGCATGACTGGGTACCCATCTGAAAAAAAAATGAAACTGAAGTCTTAAGCCAAGATAAATTCTAGATGAATCAAAGGTTAAAAAGAAGAAGAAAATCATGAAGATAATAGAATAAAACGTGACATGATTTTAAAATACAATTCTAAATTTGAAATAAAATCCTGAGGCCATAAAATAAAAGATAGGTATAAGTTCAACTACAAAAAATTGTGTACAACCATTGTCCATCAAAAACAAACAAAAACATTGTCAAAGGGAAATGGAATTTGCAACTTCTATTACAGAAGGGATAATTTTATTAATATTGACAGGTCTGTTAAAATTCAAACCAAAAAATGAATAGCCTAATAGAAAAATGGGCAAAGATTATGATCAGGAAGAGAACTATAAATGGCTCTAAAACTTATATAAATATACAAAACTTTCATAATAGAAATGCCAATTAAAACTACAAATTTTCTATGCAACAGATTTGCAAAGAACATGTCAGACACAGTGTTGCCATGGGTGTACCACCTATATATGTAGGCTCATATATATGTGGTAAGCAATTTGATAGTATATATCAAAATATAAAATACACATGTTCTTTTAACAAGCACTGCCATTTCTATATAGAAACATAGTTATAATCATAAAGGTAAGAGATGACCTATGCACAAAGATAATCATTGTAGCAATGTTCATAATAACAAAAGTTTTAAAACAAATACAGTCAATAAGATACTGGTTAAAAATGGTTATTTACATATTGTGGAACATTGTGTAGCAATTTAAAATGAGTCAGCTATTATATATTGTACCTCCAAGATATAGTATTAGAGGGAAAAATCAAGATTCAGTACAGTGTGCATAATTATTTATATATACGTGTATTCATTGCCTATATGTAAAGAATTATTTCTCTGGATATAATCCTAAAAAATCCAGAATATCTCGAGGAGGGGTAGGATGTCTTAGAATCTTGTTTCTGGGGACAAAATATGTGTGGCTGTGGGACAGAGGTGAGAGAGGGAATTCTTTTTTACTATATGCCTTCTTGTATTTTTGAACTTTATGCATGAACTATTTTAAAAATGATTATAGCCTCAAATTTAAATATGTGAATGATGACTCAGGATCTTTGCTATTCAGCTTACCCACCAGCTCCCTCCAGCAACTGTAGCGCTAGTGTACATTGGCCAGCTTCCCTTTTTCTATTATAATTTCCTGAAGGGGCATCTGCTCAAGATGTGAGTATGAGTATTTTTGTTTTACTGTTTTTTTTCCCTTATGGGACAGAATGCTAAAGAATATACTTTCCAATGTTATAAGAATTAATTAAAATGTAAGGTTATAAGTTTAATTGTTACTGTATTACATGCAATTAGAGGAAGGTGTCTCACTTTTGGCACTATTGACATTTTTGACTGGGTTGTTTATTGTTATGGGGGCTGGCCTGAGCTTGTAAGATGTTTAGCAAAATTCCCAGACTGTGCCCACTAGATGCCAGTAGAAACTTCGCACCCCCAGTTGTGACAACCAGAAATGTCTCCAGACCTTGGCAAATATTCCGAGGGTGGGGGATAGGGGAGGCAATATCTCCGCCTTGTATCTTTCCCTCTCCCCCTAGTTGAGAACTACTGAGTTAGAGAGCCAATAGGCATTTATCTAGTCCCTACATATGCAAGGCTCTGAGCTAGTGTATGTGAAGTCTTGCTTTGTTTTCTGCATACAGTACTTTTTAAAAAATACCTGATTAAACAATGTAAGGTTGTTTCACTCTGAATGGAATTTTGCTTATCCTTTGATAGAAATAGTCACCATCCTGGATACTTTGTCCTGAAATGAATGGCTCATGAAAAATAATAAAATTTTCTAAGGAAAAATTCACCACCATAGTATTGACATTGTTAAAAATAGTGATTTTAATTGACAATATATATCAAACTAGTGTGCCAGGCTTTGAGAAGAATAAACCCAGTTGTCACCTGTTTGGATAATTGAAAATATGGCTCTTATAATGTGAAGTGTAAAACATTTTTCTCAACATCATAAAAATAATTTATTTTCACAACTTCACACAAAGTACAATACATGTATTTTTGTTTTACTTTGGAAACATGTACCTTCTAAGACCCTGATATATTTGTGGCTCATATAATATGTGGGTTGTTCCTTGGACTCTAACTTAAGTCTGAGGATGTGTATATTTCAAATCCTCAAGTTTAGTTATCAATTTGTGAGGGTGCATTTTTAAATTAAGTTTGGAAGAAATGTAATCATTATTTCCTTGTTTATGGTTTATTTCTATACCTCTGGAAAATGATATAGTATAATAGTATCTCATATTCTACAGCAATGTGTGGCTTTATATTAATATATATTGACTCATTTGAGATGATTTTAGGAAGTATATGGAACATGGGAGTTGCTCAGTAAGTATTAATTACCCAGGTTGCCTTATTTAAACCATCAAGGAAAACACCCTAAATTTTTCCACTTTAATGAAAATAAACTATCAATTGTGAACTTGTTTATCTTTACATCTTTGTCAACAGTTGTTATTTTCAATTTTGTGACGTGGTCATCATAAATTTATCACACACTTCAACACTACTCTCTTAATTTCATTGAAAATGCTCACTGTTAACTGCTGACCTATACTCCCTCCTTCCCACCCACACCCCCCAAAAAAAACCTGAAGAGAGAAGGCACTGTTGTACATACTGAGTTTAAATTGATTAATTGCAGTTAATAAGAGGGAACAGGAACCCATTCGCTCATCTGCACCATAGGATTTGTATCTTCAAAACAACTTGATTCTGATTTCATTTGGTTTGATAAAAGTCCAAGAATACAGGATCATACCATCTGCCTTCATTTTGATAGTCTTTGTTATGTTTGCCTCTTAGCCTTTAAAAAAAAAAATTGAAATGACAATTTATAAACAATATGAAATAGATCCAACTCTGATTTTTCAAGAAGGCATGTTGTCACCAGTTGTTATGAGCCCAGTGAAATGGGAGTATCTTGTTTCCCTTGTTTCACACAGGGTAGAATTTGCATAGTCTGAGTTGTGTGCATTTTCTATACTGCCATTATTCCAGGCAATTGAATGCAGACACTTAGATGTACTCAAGTGCAGTAGCAACAGGAAATGGCATGGTAAACAGAGATAGTGCTGGATGTTCTTGGGATAACGTGTGTACTAGGAACGTTATTTTCCACTGACAACTTTTATTTTTCTTGGAAGATATTATTTTTTGATATAAAATGATGAATTTAAAAAATGAGAACCATAGATAGAGATTAGAATGGTTAACCCAAGAAACTAAATAAAAATAAGGTATTGATTCAAATTCAGACTTCAGAATCTTTTTAATGTAATAAACAACAAAATCCAACCTAGTGCATATTAGCCTTTCATTATGGCATCTGGAGGTTTTTAAAGCTTGAACTTGAATTGATAGTAATCTAGAGGAAATGTTTTATCCCCAAATGAAACTTGCCCCCTAAAGCTATAATACACATGCTTTTCAACATAAACGCCATCCAGTCCCAGTCTTTTGAGATGCGTTTCATATGAAAGTTGCTGTTTGAAATAGAACACTGGTTTTACATTTCAAATTGAAAATATAAAGCACCACCAAAGGTACTGATATGTTTCATCTATTGTAAACCAGAAGTCTTGTTAACCAAGATAACTTCTTTGATAACATATTCCATCAAACTGCATTTTCAAATGTGTGGTTAATTCTCGTAACTGTTGGATAAACATGTCATATGTCATTTAAAAAAAATAAACCATCCCAAAATGCCTTCTGAAGTAATTGGCAGTACGGTGTCTGTGTAAGCAAATAGACCTGCCTGTATGTTCTTAGCAATACTTAGAGGCAGCATCATACATTAGAGTTAGTTTTAGTAAGGGAGATGTATTGGCTAAAATGTCAGTCTGTTTCTAACTCTTTTGAAAGGCATTATAGAATCTTTATCATCCACCTTGACCATCTAGAAAGCAGAGCCTTGATTTTCCAAATTCCATCTGCAAAAACTGGTCTTTTTAAATTTCCATGAGATTAGATATCCTTTTTCATCAGGGTTGCCAGTCTTTTTTCAGCTTTCTTAATGAAGGAGAGTCTCCTTGCATTGAATATGCTTGTTACATACAAATTAGCATTAAAACAGTGGCTTCCCAACCCCAGGAATGGAAGTGCTAATGAACAGAAAAAGGGTCGCCAATGAAAAATAGCTCAGGCGAGCTACATCTCCGCACCACTGTTTGCTACACTTGGGAAAAGGTTCTAATATTAATGCCTCTTGTCAGAAAACCCTTACAACCTCTATTAAATCATCTTCTCTATCGAAGGTGCTGTAGTTATAAATAGGCTCACAATGAATTTCGAATTCTCTACATGTAAATCACGCCACATACCATTATCTGATATCCTTGGATTAGGTATGCGTGGCCTTGGGGGCAGTAAAGGATAGGTCGATGCAGCCAGCTGTCTCCTTTAGTAATAACTGCTGTATGTTAAAGACTAACAGCCAGACAATAAATAACATTTTCAAATCTGCATCTAGACTTTGAGTAGGAGAGAAATGAATAATGATTTCCTTGTGTTAGATTGGACTTAAGCAAAAGGTCAAACCTTTCAGCAAAAGGAACAACAGCTGTACAATCCAGTTAATCATATACAAGACTGTGTGTTTGTAAACCTGTAAGCAGGATAATTAACGGGTCTATTCACTTTTATTGTATACCATTGTGCCATTTTACTCCTTAAAACTCACCCCATTTTCTTTCACATCTATTGCTCACTTCCACTCTCTTTAAAGGAAGGTGAGAGGTTAGCAGATTAAATCCAATTTAGAACAAGAAGCTGGGAGTAATTGATATTATATTCCACCATTGTATTTAAATAAATCAAGTGCATCTTTTCAGTGTAGACAAGGTCTTTGTGCATAGATTGTATTGAGTTAGAATTATATGTTTTTATAAGTACAGTAAAATATCTGAGTCTATTTGCATATCTTCTATGAGAACATAAATATTTCCAATATTGACTGAGTTTAGTAGAAAAGCGATATGCAAGAAGCAATGTTCTTAAAAAAAAAAAAAGGATAAATTGGTTCTGTGAAGAACCTGCTGTGAGATTTTAATTTTCTTCCTCCATATAGCTATGGAAAGATCACCTACATCAAAAGATTGAAGTCATATTAATGTTTCTTTTATGAGAGGAAAGAGCTGATGAACTATAGTTTATTTGGAAATAATTTTTATTTTTTAATTTTACTTGTGTGATTGTATGTATGTGTGTGTGTCCAAATTGTGCTTTAATTAGCTGTGGTACAGGATCTCAACTGCTAAAATGTATTCTGTTTAACTGCAATAAAGGCCAATAAATAACTGCAGACTTTGAACTGTTTACTTCCCCTTGCTCGTCTATCTCTATGCTTCTGTGTGAACAATACGAGGAAACCTCCACCCACATGCCCCTTTTGGGACAGAGGTTTTCAGTAGGGATACAAATATTGTTGTTTTTGCTGGCGAGTAATTCACCAGTGGCTCATTTCCATCAGCTTTTATTTCACAGCAATTGTAAGACAAACCACTCGTAGCACATGCTGTTAATGTCTGGTCCCTGGGGTGTAGCTGATGTTCCATGGTATGGGTCATATGCTAGCTAAAGTGTGCATTAAAGAGGGAGAAATTAATAGTATTACCACTGATTCAAGCAAAATGGTATTCAATGGGCAATGCCATCCCTTTAATAGTATCATAGCGTATTATTTTTTTGGTTTCTTTTAGCGTCTGATATTTTAAAGCAAATTTAAGGGAAGAAAAGAACATACTAATGTAATGAATACTCAGAGACAGAACTGGTCAGACGCTCAAGTTTCATTTACACATCATATTCTTTTCATTTCATTTGTGACCTTCATTTTATATCTGGCAAGACAATAAAACTAGCAGCATAATCACTAGATTCTGTGCTCCTGCAGAACTTAATATAAATAATGATATTATTGTGCTTGACTATTTGTGTATTCCAACTATCTTTTTTAGGAGTAAAAAGGGTAAACCCTTATTTTTCTTAATTATACACTCTTAGGAATATAACTCACATAATTGGTTTCAAAGATGGAATTCATATAACATGTTATGTACTAAATTTTAATCGAACATTATTTTTATTGTATTCTATTTCATAATAATTAAGTCCATCAAAATACAATTTTAAAAAATCCTTAATACTTTTTAGATAATGTCACATTTATGCTGAAAACATTCCCTCAGGATTGATAGATAGTACTTCATTCATCCAGATAAATATGTTATCCTACTGAAGAGATTCTTAGAGCACACAAAAGCATGTTTCAACTGCTTGTCAGTTTCAAGTTCTGGGCTAGATGTTTTCACGTTCACAAAGAGCTGATGTTATTCAGCATTACACCACCACCAATGAGTATAATCCCTGACTACATCAGCATAATTTAGACATGCCACTCCATCCTTTTTTCTAATTTGTATCCCTGCCTCCATTCAAAGATGTGTAAAGTTACTCATGTAAGACCTTTGTATGCAGCAAGCTTTACTAAATGCAGTTGATTCTTATTATTCGAGGTAGTTATGTTCTATAAAGTCACTGTAAAAACTGAATTAGTAAATGCTGAATTATTGATGCTGGGGGAAATATAGGGTTAGGTTCCTGCAAGCCTCTGGTCACATTTTTGCCAGCTGATCAACACATAACCTTGTTTTATGTGTGTTTCTGTTTAAAGACACCTTGTTGAATGTATATTGATAATTCATTAGTGTTGAACTGATGGCCAACAGCACTGTAACTCCTGCCTGAATGAAGCTTATCTAACACATGTATTCTCTCTGTAAGGCACATCACAGCCTTCTTGTGCTTAGGAACACTAAATAGCACTTCAGCACTATGCTTGGGGCAGAATCACCAGTAAAAAGCACAAAAATGAGAAAATGGGGCAATAAATAGACCTTGAAAAGGATACTTCTTGAAGTATGAGAGCTGAAACAAGAAGACAGAACATCACCTTGTTCAACCTTAGCTGGGAACGTGCACTTCAGTTGACTCACATTTTTCACTGCTTTCTGAGCGTGTCTGCAAATGACTGTGAAAATACCCCGAGTATTCATTTTGGTGTTACAAATATATTTTAGCAAGTGCATGAATTCACAAATATGGAATCCATGAATAATAAAGATCAACTGTATTCAGAGATATGGAAAATAGTACAATCAAAGCAGTGGAAACCACCTAAATCAGATTTATACATTCCATTTTTTAAAAAAAGTTCGTTAGCTATTCACGCTTCTGAATCATCTCTTTTCCTCTTTCCCAATTTCCTGCTCTAACTGTCCTTTCTAGAGTTTTCCTCCCTTCTCACCAACTCCATATTCTCTTTGCCCTTTTTTCATTTTTTATCACACAAACTGAAATTCGTCAATAATCCTTTCTAGGTAATCCTGGCTATAACCTCTTGGATTCCTGCCCTCTAGTTTGGACGCTGATATACAGAGTGATGGTTATTACCACCATTCTTCACTGCTGAAACATTACTATTGTAGAATGCTAGAAATTTTTTCCAGTGTCTTCCAGTCTTCCTGTGTCTTTCGGTCTTCTACCTTTGTACTTCCTTGAAACATGAGCTCCTGCCTCTTGGTCCAGGAGCTAGAACATGATACCCATACTGTCCTTGGTATTTTAGAAATGCGGGGGAAAATCAATCAACCAAACTTTAACTTAGAATTACAAAACAGACTTTTGATGCCAATAGTAGGAACAAAAGCTTTAAGAGAGAAGGGTTGTTTTTGGATTTTTTAATATGCAAGAGACTAGTTTTGGGGGAGGCTTTCATATTTTGAGATTGATAGTAGCATTATTCATATCAATTCCCAAACTGGAAACAACACAAATACTCTTCAGTAGTAGAATGGATGAATCTATTGTGTTATATTTGTTAACTAGACTACTATACAGCAAGGAAAATGAACAAATTACATGCAAAAATATGGATGAAACTCATAACCATCTGTTGAATGGAAGAAGTCAGACAGTAGCATACATACTGATGATTTCCTTTATATAAATTTTTTAAAAGACAAAACTAACCTACGATGTTAGAAGTCAGGATATTAAAAATTGGGCATAGGGGTATGTTGACTGTGAGGGGGGTGCTGCTTGTATTCTCTTTTTTCATCTGGGTTGAGGTTAAATAGATGTGTTGACTGCAGGAAACTATATTAACCTATGTTCATTTATGATGTGAGCCCTTTTCTGAATATGTATGCAATAAAATAGTTCTAAATTCACCTCTATAAAATTGCATATATTGTGCATGAATAGATTAAAAGATAGAGTTAGATCTATATCTGTTGATTTTTAAGGATATCCAAATTAAGTGAAGAAAGCAAGCTGCAAGATATATATATATAAAAATATATAAAATATTATATATATATAATATATGTTATATGTATACAGATAAAATATATATATACACACACACACACTTCTATTCGGGCAAGACAAATTACCTACATATGTTTATATGTACATGAGGAAAAGAAAGGGTAAATAATATGCACTAGATGCTAATGTTGGTTACCCCATTGGGGGTGGGATTAGACGTTTGGAGCCTATGCGGGGAGAGATGACTAAAATTGCCTTACATCTTTTATCATATTATTTGACTTATTACAATAAGCATGTATGAATTTTGTAAGTTCCAAAACATCAAGAAATGGAAATGTCTCATAAAGAAATAAATGAGTTGTGGTCTGGAAAAACACATATAAGAATATGTAGATCCACCAGAGCAAAACATTCCAGCCTGCCAAAAATAAATGAAGAGCTGAAGGTCTGTGAGGAGGAAATGAGAGCCAGAGAGGAGACAGGAGAGTCAGGTTCTGGGGAGGAAGTAGCATGTTCACTATGACTGGTGCTAGCACAATGTGCCCAAATGTCTCTAGTTCGCAACAGCCTTGGTATAACCCTAAAGCCACACTGGCATCCGTAGTTCTTGTTCTTGTCGCTAGTGTTCATGCGATCTTCATGGACCTTGAAAATGCCCTCAGTTCTTACTGAAGACACCACAGTTGCCTCACAGGCGCTCACAAACCTGCTGGTTAGCCAGTCACCACCCAGTTTGCGCACTCTCAGAAAAAACTCCTTCAGCCTATTTCTCTTTTTCTCTCCACCAACTACAACACAGGCAAAGCCAAGCCTTCAAGGACTACCCCGCCCCCTGGCCAGGTCTTGTGCTTCAATAATGAAATGAAATAAATATAGAATAATGTTTTAGAAGTACCCATATATGGCAATACACATAAATAAATGCCCCAGGGGATCACCAACCCAGTTTATGGAGTTCAGCTGAACTCTATCTACAAGTGTGGGTGCAGGCAGGCCATCCCTCTACAGAGATGTGAATCCCTCCCTACTGGATAACATTGTTTGCTTCTTATCTTAACTACTTAGCCTGTGCCCAATTCAAACTATTTATAGGCTTTTTTTTAAACCTTTGTTTTTCTAGTAATCATGCTTGCTAGCCATAGTAGGAGGCTGTTTTACAGTTTTCCTACCTGTCATATCACTGTACCATGAAGTGTGTATATCTTCCTAGCCTTTCTTTGTAGGTCCTATGGAGACTGTGTCCTCAGCCTAGTCACTAGGCAATGCTGCTTCCTGATTTTTCTTGTTTCCAGGCTCTGACATTTTCATTTATTTGTTTGTTAATTAGTTTGTTTCTTAGGTAAAGCTATTCAGATGTTCCATGTGTTCTTAGAATCCTGTTATCCCCTTTGAGCTAGCATCATCCAAACACAGAGCCAAATGAAAAAGCTCTTTTTTGACTCACCTAGGTCATTGCATCTACTTATAATTAGCCCACTGAGAGTTTAAGGAATGGAAGATGTTCTCAATGCCCCTTGTTGCCTGTATGTCAATTACACTATATATAAACATTAGAAGTGAGCAGGCACAGTGTTCTGCAATTGTCCATTAGCACAGATGTGCCACCTCTACATTGTAAGCTCACTAAAGGCGGAGTTTGGGTCCCAGCTATTCTGAATCTTCAGTTGCTGGAGAAATGTTAGAAACAGTGGGCCGATAGATATAGGATTAACTCATTAAGTACCAGTACATCTGAAAAATTATGTGGCATTTTGGGGATATAAAGATGAATAAAACAGTAAGTAACCTCAAGATGCAGTTGCATAAGGAAAAAAAGTCAAGTAAACAGTTATAATTAAGTGAGAAAGTGCTTAATAGAGACACATACAATTTCTAAGGAAGTAAATATTAGAGAATGATTAATTCTGCTTAAGGAGGACAGGGACAACTTTAAATGTTTATGGCCTTGGTTACCCAATATTTAATATAGACTCTTGGCCTCTTGTCTACAGTCTAAACCCTCTGCAAGGCTCTCAATTCCTCTTTGAAAGAGGGTAGTATTTTGTCACAAATTTGTAGAACCCTTTACTAATCAGCACAAACTTCACTGTTAAATAAATCAATGTCTGTGTGTGCCTCATATGCAGTATCTGGTTTGGCACATAGACCTTGAATGATTCCCTTGGTTCATGCTTCAACTTGATTCATTTCATTCTGCATGTATCTTCCAGAGAAAGACAAATGAAGTTTGTCTCTGTGTGCACTTAAGAATGGTCCTGCTTCCACATCTGACCTCGTTCAAGCCCACTTTTTCTGCCATTTGTTTTTACTAAAATTATCTGTAAGAACATCCCTTGAAAATCTTGTCATCCCAACTGTTTAGGTGAAAATAAAGGCCAGAAAACAAAGCTTGTACTTCACAGAATGTCCTGTTAGTGTATTACAAGGCTTTGTTTCCTCTTAAAACAATTTAGCTGTCCCTTAACATATGAAAAATAATAATCACTAAGCATGCATATATAAGAAAGTGATATCATCTTTGAAGGGTTGATATATGTTCATAATCCTTTTACTTTCTAAGATAGGAGGAGAGATCTCTTCTATTTCCGACTATGTCAGGTCCTTCAATGTAAGGAAAAAAACACAATACATTGCAAGCTTAAGAATTAATTATTAAGGCAGATTAATGCTGCATCCCATGATGTTATTAAAAAAAACTCAGATATGTCATAATTGAGTTGCATTTTTATTATCTGCACATATTTGGCTTTGAGCAGAATTATATTAGTTTGATTAATTTTTTATCCGGCCTTCCAGCAGCTCTGTGTGGAACCATATGGGGGACATTTGGTTCTCATCAACTCCCTTTTACCCTTACTTCCACCCCATTGCTTTAAAAGAACTTTCATTTTCTTTAACTATCTGCAGGTTTTATTCTGTTCAGAGAGAAGAACCACTAAAATATTATGACCTCTAAGTGATGGACTGTGAGACAGGGTCTCTCTCAAAAGCCAGCCCACAGCTGTGCATTGATCACACGTGCTGGTGGTTTGGTGCAGACTCTGTGCTGGGCTGGTTATGGTCTATTCTCTTTCATCTCATTGGGAGGATACTTACAGCATGGTTTGCTTCTCTCTTGTGGTCTATAAGGAAGAAGTGGATGGATTCAGTTTTCAGCCCTGTTATTAGGGTGGTTTTTGCTAAGCCTGAAATTCACTTTTAAAACAGGGTGGCTGTTTTATAGGGGAAATGGTTGCTAGGAGATTTTGTAAGATTTAACCTCAATGGATAACCCTTTAAAGTAATATCAATACTTCCCTGTAAAGATTATCAGACACATCCGCATGATTATTTGCCAACCACTCTGCAGGGGAGGTAAGTGGCAAACATCCATGACTTTTCATAATGAAGGAGCGCAAGACTGGGAAGGTGGGAGAACGTCTGCCTGCATTTGAACTTAGGTTTTCTTACTACTCAAAAGCTTTCCCCCTTTATTGTCTGGCCCATCCGGTTTCCTTTATTTCTCTGGGCAGAGAAATCACAGAAAGAAGCAATACAAAAGTTATCCCTCTCTTTGCATGAGTGCTTATAAATATGTTTATTGTGATAGAAACCCAAGCATCAGTTAAAATTACGAGGTGAATTATCATTTACCACAAGAATTTGGAATAACCTGGCACTGGAAGCTTTTTACACTAGATAGAGGCACAGTCTGTGTCAAGTGAATGGAATTTTTCCAGTCAACATTCAGTTGTTTTAAAAATGGTATTATGAGTAAATGTGTACATACACGATAGCTGCCACTTAAAGTGCACCTTATGTAATGTAGGTGAATTCCATCAAATGACAGCTTCCTTCCTAATGAAGTAAAAGGACTATATGAGGTTAACTGTCACTTAGTATTTTTATTTCACATCCCTGCTCAGCATAGTAAGTGGCAGATTCTTTCATACAATACATTTATTCCCCTGATGGAATTTGAGGGCAGGTTAGAAAGTTCTTTTTAATTTTTTTGATAAATCCGTATCTTGCTCAGGTTTAACATTTATTCATGATGGCACCTCATCCCTTGCCTTCCTATTTAAATGCCAGAGGTTAAAATTTCTTATGGAAATTCTGCTTAACAAAAAGCTTTATTTTGCATAATTGCAATCTGGCTCAACCTCAATTCATCCAACATTTTTCATAACATTTAAAGGTCTTGGAAATACCTCTAAGATGTTTTTTCATCTTTTTATAACAAATGGAAAAATGTTCAGAAGTGGTATGCCCAAGTGCTCATTCTCTCTCTTTCTCCCCCCCAAACCCTAGTCCCTGTCTCTCTCTCTGTCTCTCCCCCCGCCCCCCTTTCTTTTTTCCTCACTTTGGTTGTGGCAGCAAACTCTCCTCTGATTAGCTGGGTTCGCATTCACCAGTTTACTTCAGCCTGACCTGACCTAAGCCTCTTTCAAATCTACTGCCATCAGTCCATCACTTTGCTCAGAACGCTTGGGCTGAAGCCTGCATATATTTCACAATCTACAATGTAGCAATTTATTATTAGTAATTCTACATCTAGTCCCTGTACATTAAACAGCATGATGTCTGGTCATGCAATTCAGTTTAATGAAAATTTGAACATTTAAATAATTACAGTTTAAAGCAAAGATAATGTAACTGACATGTTTTGAATTACAGTTCTAGACAACTGTGTACTTTCGTAATGTAATTGCTAACTGACCAGAGTAATCTTGGGAGTCTGGAAATATGAGAATGTCAATTAAAACTGAAAATAGCAAATAGCCAGGCTATTTTTTTTCATATTTAGGTATTGATAATAAATTTATTAAATATAATGTTGAGTTGTTTGACTTATGAATTATCTTGAAAGTTGCTGCATCACTAAGATATGCAGCAATTGTCTGACACAAATAATTAAGTGTTGCTAGTATTAAGACTTCCTTTATTAAAACATTTTCTTTCCATTCCAACCTTTTTAAGAAAACAATGCTGCTCCCACAAATCTTTAAAGAAATAATCATTGCTATCCCATCAGTAACACAATTGGTGCCTAAGAACATCAAATGGTAAATCCAAGCATATTAATTACATCATTAAAGTAGCATTTGGTGCACTGCTGAGATACATTACAATAACAATAACCTTTCTGTTTAATAGGATGCACTACCAGCATGTAATGCAGAAGTTGCATACAATGAAGATATCTTATTCTATCACCTCATGGCATAAATCAATATAGTCAGAGCAACAAAGAGTGACTATTTCCATAAAAATGACATTAAAATATTTGTGTATGTGTGCATGCGTGTGTCTGTGTGTGTCTATGTGGAATGCCACAATTTGAAAACCAGATAAACTGCTCCAGAGAAAGCAGAGTTGCTTGGTTACATCTGCTGAAAACAATCTGTGCTGTGTATGAGAGCTCATGTCAGCCCAGTAATTACCACAACTGAGATAAAGCCTGTGCTAAATGTCACCTGCTGCTGACAAGCACAGGAAGCCAAGCACTGCTAAATGAGTCAGTTACTCTGAGAGTGCTAAGCTTTACTTGCAGGCTAAAAGCATTTGTCTTGCATATAAAAGGAAAAAGTATACATGATAAAAGAAAAAAAACACATTCACCGTGAAAACCTGACCCAAAATTTGCACTGTCTACTCAGAAGTACATCAGGTAAGAAGGCTAACAAATGCAATCAGGTTGAAGGAGGAATATTAAAGCATTAGTGGACATTTCAGCGAGTTTGGCAGTCTTCTGCCTTCTACCACAAATTGCTCATTAGTCAGTGCAACGCAATTTCCTGCAGTCTAGAATGATCCCCCAAAGACAGTTGAGGTTCATATTGACGACAACCAACCAATACCATGCTGGAACGACTTGCCTGTGTCTGCATAGAAAGCCTGTGGACGGTGTGTATTTTTAAAACTCTTAAATAGTAAGGTGTTTACTGGTATTTTAATAAATATTTCTGATAAAAGCAGGATTAATAATGTCAATGGGAAGAAAATGGTCTCTTTCCTTCCTAGTTTTTTTCTCTTTACCACACCTTTAAAAAATCATTCTTTCCACTTACAATTTTAACTACCAAAACACTCTCTTCACATAATTGCCAACCTGCCCCTAACACTTAAATGGAAACCTCTAGTACCAGTGCAGAGGACCCGAAGTGTACTAAGCGCCAAGGCCCAGAGTGAAACCACATAACCAGCCTGGCTTGCCTAGCACCCTCCTGGGGGTGACAACTTCCAGGCAGTGGTGTGGAGCTTGCTGCAGGCACTCTCTGAGGAGGCCTTTGCGATCATCTCTCATTACCTTAGTGAATTTACCAAGTTTTGGGGTCTGACCCTCAGCCTTTGGCCTCAGAAACTTTATTTTTAGAATACCACAGGTGGATTCAACTTTTGGGATATACTTTCATGACCACATGATTGGTTGAAAAAGTGAGTATTTCCAGTAGTGCATTCGTACTACAGAGCCTGAGTTTATCTGAAAATAGACTATGTGAGCAGCCAAGTCATCGTTGGAAGATACTTCCTGATGAGACTAGAACAAGAATCAGGGGAGTTAGATGAATTGAATGTTTAATTGTATCCATCTCACCATTGGGATGATCTTGCCAGTGAGATAGGAATATTGGACATTTTCTGGCTGTAACTACCAGCATCTGTTGTCACATTAAGGATATGCGTGCCAGTGGGACCAGAGACTTGTAGTCTATTAATAAACTATCATTTATAGGACTCTTATTAGGTACCAGGCACCTTTCCTAAAAGCTTTCCATGCTTTATCTTATTTATTTATCACAAAGGTCTGTTAAGGAAAATACTGTAATTATCCCAATTTTACAAATGAACTTACCTAAGGCCGCATAATCCAAGCAGCGTTTGTTTTCATTTTTACCAACCACTTGTGAATTGGCCCACATGGGGAACACTAATTGTAGACAAATTAGAAAATTATTGTCGCAACATAATAAATGGAAGTAAATTGTATTTTAAATATTAGCAGTTATTTTCTACAACTTAGAGCAAGGGTCAGTAAACTATGGCCTACAGACCAAATCTGACCTGTTGCCTGTTTTTGTATGACCTGTGAGCTAAAAATGGCTTTTACATTTTTAAATGTTTGCAAAAAATAGAGAATACTACCCTATAATGCTTGAAAATTATAGGAAATTGACATTTCAGTGTCCACAAGTAAAGTTTTATTGAAACACAGCCACATTCATTTAGGTATTGTTTACAGCTGTTTTTGTGCTACAATGGCAGAATTGAGTAGATGTGACAGAGACTGTATGATCCACAAAGCTTAACATATTTGCTATTTGGTCCATTACAGAAATACTTTCCAATCCCTGATTTAGAGGGATAATATTTTCCAAACTTTCTATCAGAGTATGTCTATTGGGGCTTGATGATAGTGAACTTAAGCTTTTGATCACATTGCACATTTAGCTTAGTTTTTTATTTCTACTGAATCAGGAAGCCCTAATTTATAGGAGGCCATTGAAGTGGTAGCAAGTGTTTGAAAGTTATGGAAGATGGTTATGAATATTTGGATCAAACATGTCATCAAGAATGATGGAAATGAGTTTTTCCTGAGACTACCTCTGGGGCTACTGAGATGTTCTTACAAGTAGCATAGGCACGGATTGGCAGGTTGAAAGTTTCTCTGTGGAGCTCCAGTGGGTGGACATCTACTCTTGGCTTTGGTTGCATTCAACTCTGAAATGTATTTCATTACATTCTGTGTCATTATTTGAATGTGGTTCTAAAGTGTGGCCCAAAATTCATCATAAATTTATTTCTTCAATGAGTAAAAAAATAATCAAATGGGAAAAACAAAGCTCTTGGGTATATAGCCATTTGTAGCCATGTTTAGTCTTGATTAAAAAAAATCCTGACATCCTTTCCTAAATATTAAATATTGTGTCTTTATTGGCCCTTACGGGTAGATTCAGCCAATGCATAATATGTATAGATTTTTGAAATGCGCTTCTTGAATAAGCTGCTTGACATAATAGAAATGTTCTCTGACATCATCAGTTATGTAAAGAAATGTTATCACATCCCTTATTCCAAAAATTCATGTGAGAACCTTTCCCTCAATTGTCAGGGAACAGTTCACTCAACTTAATTGGGAAAAACAGTCTTATATACATAGCCCATTTCTTTACATATCTAAAATCATATGTACTTGGTGACTATAGTGTGATTATATTAGCAGATTTGCTATTTTCTTCAATATTAAATCAAGAGGCAAATTGATTTTAAATTTAATATAATTTTTATTTATATAGGTAATAGATAAATAAGTTAATATTTCAAAAATATCAAAACATTAGAGACAAATTTAAAATACCCCTTAGCTACCACACACAATTCCATTTTCCTCTCTAACAGCAATCATTTTATCAATTTAATATAGTTTTTCAACTTTTTATATAAATTGATGCATAGAAATGTTTCTGTGTTATATATTATTTTTAATGTAAATAATATAATACTATATGTATACTTTTGTAGTTTGCTTTTTCCACTGCAACAGTACATCTGTTTAATGCTACCAAATATATGTTCTGTAATGTATTTAATAATTCTCTTATGGAAAAAATGAATAGATTGCTTTCAATTTTTTGCTATTACAAACATTTTTGTAATTAATATCCTCGTATATATCCTCTTGTGCATATTAATAAATGTTTCACTGGGGTTGATATCAAGAAGCAGATTTGTAGGAGGTTCATCCATTTTTAATTTTAATAGACACTATTGAACTGGCCTTCAAAATATTGAAAATATTTCTATTATTGTGAGAATGATGTGAGGGTCCCTATTCCCCACATCCTTAACAACATTTTAATTTTTGAAAAGTAGTAGGAGAAAATGGTTTCCTATTACTATTTTGTTTTGTTTTTAAGGAGATTAAGCATCTTGTATATGCTTTATTAATTATTGAGTTTTTTCACTTCCCTGTATTGCCTGCTCATGTATTTTTTCCTATTTTTCTATTGGGCTTATTGTTTTTTACTTATGTAATTTATATATTTTCAATATTTTGGATGGAAAATGTTTTCCCCAATTAGCATTTCCCTTGACTTGAACAGTAGTATCTTCTGTCAAACAGAAATTTAAATTTTGTTATTGAATGTATCAGTCTTTTTAGGTTAGTTTTTTCTATATACTTTTTGTTTAAGAAGACTTTAGTAAGACATGTAAAAATATACTTTCTTTTCCTATGTAGTTATTTAAGTGTATAATCTAAGTAGAATTTATTTTTGTAAATGGTGTGAGATAGAGATACAATATTTTTTTTAATTGTCAAGAGATTTCCCTAATACAATTATCTAGTATTTATTATTTTCCATTGTCTTGAAGTGATATCCTTATTAGACCTTAAATTTCCATATGTACATAAGTATTTCCATGTAATATGTTCCATTTATCTGCTTGCTATTAGACAAAAATTTTTGGTTAATACTACATCATTTTAATTTTTATACTTTTATAATTATTTTTAGTATTTGGTAGTGTGAGTCTCTTGCTGCTATTTTATTTTTCAAGATTGTTCTGGCTATTCTTGCACATTTCCTTGTATGATTGTGGAATCAGTTTACTAAAGTTAATGGAAAGAACTGAACATTTTTGTGTTTTATTCAAATTTAAAGATAAAATTTAATGAGAGTTTAAGGATTTTTATACCATTGATTTTCCCTTCCAAGGACATGGTATATCTCATCATTTATTCAGATTTTATTTGATGTCAAAATTAGTAAAGTTTTGTGGTTTTCCGCATAAAGCAATCTATACATTTTGTTATATTTATTTCAATACACTTTGGTTTTTTGTTCTATACAAAAACAAAAATTTTTTTTAATTTCAAAGTATTACAGGGGTACAAATGTTTTTGGTTACATGGATCACTTTTAAAATGCTTGAGTCAAGGTTATAAGTGCGCCATCACCCAGATAGTGTTCATTGTAACATTTAGGTAGGTTTTTGCCCGTCCCCTCTTCCGCCCTCCCCCACTGCTTGATTTCCACTGAGTTTTACTTCCCTCTATGACATGTGTGCTCATTGGTTAGTTCCAATTTAACAGTGAGTACATGTGGTGTTTGTTTTTCCATTCTTTAGATACTTCACTTTGGATAATGGTCTCCAGTTCCATCCAAATTGTTCCAAAAGCCAGTAAGTCATCCTTCTTCATGTCTGAGTAGTATTCCATGGTATACATAAACCACATTTTACTAATCTACTCATGTACTGATGGGCACTTGGATTGATTCCACATCTTTGCAATTGTGAATTGTGCTGCAATAAACATTCAAGTGCAGGAGTCTTTTTGATAAAATGACTTCTTTTCCTTTGGGTAAATATCTAGTAGTGGGATTGCTGGATCAAATGGTAGGTTAACTTTTAGTTCTTTGAGGAATGTCCATACTGTTTTCCATAGAGGTTGTACTAATTTGCAGTTCCACCAACAGTGTATACATGTTCCTTTCTCACTGCATCCATGCCAACATCTGCTGTTTTTGGACTTTTTAATAAAGGCCATTCTGACTGGGATAAGGTGATATCTCATTGTGGTTTTGATTTGCATTTCCCTGATGATTAGTGACATTGAGCATTTTTTCATATGTTTATTGGCCATTTGTCTATCTTCTTTTGAGAAGCTTCTGTTCATGTTTTTTGCCCACTGTTTAACGGGGTGGTTTGATTTTTTTGGTACTGATTTACATTGCTTTATTTGAGCTCCAAGCTTTAGCTTTTGGGTGGTTTTACACCAGTGGGTGACCATTGTGCTTATCCATGTATAATGGAGTTCTGAGTATTGCCTGCAGGGCAGGTATGGTCTTGACAAATTCCCTCGGTGTTTGCTTGTCTGGAAAAGTCTTTATTTCTCCTTCATTTATGAAACTTAGTTTTTCATGATACAAAATTCTAGGCTGGCAGCTGTTCTGTTTAAGAAGACTGAAGGTGGGGTGCCAATCCCTTCTGCTTTGTAAGATCTCTGTTTAGAAGTCTACAGCTAGCCTGATGGGTTTTCCTTTGTATTAATATGTTACTTGACATTTTTGCCTTATGGCTCGGAAGAGTTCCTTTGTGTTTACTTTGGCCGGTCTGATGACTGTGTGTCTTCATGATTGCTTCTTTGTGATGAATTTCCCAGGTGTTCATTGAGCTTCTTGTACCTGGATGTCTAATACTCTAGCAAGACCAGGGAAGTTTTCCTCAGTTATTTCCTCAGATAGGTTTTCCAGCCCTTGTGCATTTTCTTCTTCATCCTCTTGGATGCCTGTGATTCTTATATTTGGGCATTTTACCCAATCCCATATTTCTCGTAGGCTTTATTTGTTCCTCTTAATTCTCTGTTCATTATTTTTTAATTCAAAAAAGTTGTCTTTAAGCTCTGAGATTCTTTCTTCTGCCTGGTCTAGTTTATTCTTAAAACTTTCCGCTGTGTTTTGTATTTCCTTAAATGAATTTTTCATTTCCAGAAGTTCTATTTGGTTTTTCTTAAATATGTCTATCTCTTTTTGAATTTTTCATTTATTTCCTGAATTGTTTTTCTGGTTTCTTTAAGTTGGTTTTCCATTTTCTCTTGAATTTCATTGAGCTTCCTTATAATCCATATTTGGAATATTTATCTCTCGTTTCAATGTTTTTGTTTTGGTTAGTATCCATTGCTAGAGAGCTGCTGCTCCCTTTTGGGGGTGTCTTTTTGATCTGATTTTTCATACTTCTGGAGATCTTTCGCTGATTCCTTCTCATGTAGAGCAGCTGCTGCTTCTTAATTTTGGATTTACTTTTGTTTAGATGGGGCTTTCCTCTCTCCTCTCTCGTATGTGTGTGTTTGTAGCATATATTGGGTAAGAATGTTTGGCTTTGTTTGTGAGGGCTTTGATGGCAATCTCCATTCTGGATATATGCCTTGGTTATGGATATCCTTAGTATGGTGGTTTTCTCAGTTGCTAGTTGTTTGTATGCTGTAGAAGTGGCAAGCTATGTGTGTGGGCAGATTCCCTATCTCTCTTTGATGACAGAGGATGGAGACCTTTGAAATCCTTTCTCTTTCCCCAGCCCTATGGTCTTCTTAGCAGTGTGAATTTGTAATGGCACACCCAGTTTAATCTCTGAGACAGTAGGTGGTGCTTGTGGGTGAGAAATGACCTCAACCTGTGTGATTGAGTCAGTAAATGCTGTGAAGGGCTGTGCAAATTGACCTCCCTGTCAGTAGATGGCATTTGCCAGAAGGAACAAGCTGCAGTGTTGTTTTTGTGACTGGCTCTAGTCCCTCAGGAGGAGCACTCGAATGCCCCAGGTGGTAGGTGGGGCCCTGGAACTTCCAGGTGAGTCTTTATTCTCTGCCAGAGTGCAGGTGGGTGGGAGAGTGTGGTTGCATGGGGCCTAGATTGCGTGGGCTTGCCTTTAGGCTCCACAAAAGCTGGTAAGGTAACTGTTTTGGCAGGGCTCAAAGGTCTGCTCCCAGCTTCTGGGGAAAGCCACCAAGGAAGGGCTGAAGTGGCCCCACCCAGCCAGAAAGTCTGCTTGTGGAGATGGGGCTGTCTGAGTCTGACTGTCCAGCTCTTGCACCTCCCCCTGGCCTGCATGTCTGACCCACAAGCATGTGTCTCTGAGAAATGCCAACAGGCAGGAGGCTCACAGTTTGGCACTCCAGGACCAATACAAGTCCTCAGGGAAGAGGCATGGACCCTGATGTCTGTGGAGGCCTCAGCCTGTGGTATACACCTGGTGGAGAGAGGCAGCCACTCACCAAATTCTTGGCACAAACTGCTCTCCTGGTTGGAATGGGTCAGGGAGAGGCCTCTGCTGCAGGCTGTCCTGAGCACCTGAATGTGCAGCACCTGGCTGCTATGCCTCCTGGGGCTGTGCTCTTCCTCATGGTAGAACCAGCTCTAATCAAATGGGGCAATTTTCCTGTTGGAGGGATGGGCGCTCTCCCAGCTCTCCACATCTCAGAACCCCACAGTATTCTACTGTCAGGTCTGTCCACGTGGGCTTCCCTGCCACCTGAGACCAACTCCCAGATCTCCTCCATGTCCCCAGCAACCCACTTAAGTCCAGGGGCCAGGGGCTCCAGTCTGCTTGTCTGACTGGCTGGTGTACAACCCTATGAAACGTCATTGGGCAGGGAGCTCCTGAATTGGGCACCCTGGATCCACCGCAGGCCCCCAAAGGGAAAGGCATGGGTCTTCTATGCATGTGCCTGATGCAGAGGGGCAGCTGCTTGCCAAAATCTCGGCCCACACTGCTTTCCTAGTTGCGGTGGGTAGGGGAGGGGGAAGGAAATATCTAAATGGAAGAAAGCCAGCTCTCCAGCCTCGTGTGACAATCTCCTTGGAGGGGAACCCCACATGGAGTGTCCAAGCTCTGGGATCTCACAAGTTCTCTCCACTATACTGTGTTTGCCACTGTGCCTGGGCTTGTGGGGGTGGAAAAGTCTCCAAGAAACTTGGTAGCCTGCTGGCCACTGAATGCTTGTGGAAGGGTGAGAGGGATCCCCCCCTTACCCTTTCACTGGGCTCAGAGCCTTTCTGGGTTTGATCCTTACTGATATCATTTTTCCTTTATCTTCTTCCTTCTCTACTTTATAGGTTTCCTCTGTGATATCCCTGGCAGGCTCTGGCACCTCTTTCAATAATGTACACCTGTGCTGTGTCTCCTCTCCCCTCTCCTTTATCAGAATTTCTATCTTCCCTCCAGAATGGTCTAGCAAGTGATGTCTCTAGTCAGCCATCTTGTCCTATCTCCAGCAAAATATTTTCTACTATATTTTACTGCTTAGTGTTAGTGTTAGCACAAATTTGGCTTTTCATGTCAAGCCAATTTTCATACATACCTTTGTATTTAAAAGATGATCACTTTGAGTTTTAGAGGGCAACATGGGTATAGGTTTGGCTAATTGCAGGCTCCCATCCAGGACCTTTTACTCTTAAGGGAATCAAATATAAAAGGAAAATTGAGTTATAAAGGAGTACAAACTTCAAGCAACTGTGCTGGTGTCTATCAAGTGGTGGCTCTGCCAGAGGCATCGCTGTGATTATTCTGTGTGTCATATTGGCTGTGTTGTACCATCTTGCCTTCCTTAGACAGTGCCTACCATCTAGGCCTGTATTTTCCAGATATCCCACTGGTCCCATAACCTACCTGTTGTCCTTATAACAAGTTCATTTTTCATTTATTTATTTATTTTATTTTTTTATTGTTTATTCTATAAAATTTATTTTGAGGCCACTTTAGCAAAATCACCATAGTGTTGTAATCAAAATTTCCACATACAGTAAATTGTATTCTATTTTTTTTTCCTCTTTTACTTATTTACTTATTTTTTTAAATTTATTTTTTTAATTTCAGAATATCATGGGGGTACAACACTTTGGCCATACACATTGCCCCTGTTCTGCCTGTGTCAGAGTCACAATCGTGGTCATCCCCCAAACCGTGCTCCCCACATCCATTCAGTGAGAGTTTTTCCCATCCCTTCCACCCCACTCCCGCCCGCCCGCCTTCAGATGAATGTTATTGCCCTGTGTGATGTAAGTGTTCATCAGTTAGTACCAATTTGATGGTGAGTACCAGTGGTGCTTGTTTTTCCAATCCTGTGACACTTTGCTTCGAAGAATGGGTTCTAGCTCCAACCAGGATAATACCAGATGAGTTAATTCACTGTTGTTCCTATGGTGAGTAATTCTCCATAGTTTACATATACCACATTTTATTGATCCACTCGTGTATTGATGGGCACCTTGGTTGTTTCCACATACTTTGCAATTGTGAATTGTGCTGCTATAAACATTCGAGAGCAGATGTCTTTATTATAAAATGTCTTTTTTCTTTTGGATAATACCCAGTAGTGGATTTCTGGGTCAAATGGTAATTCTACTTTTAATTCTTTGAGGTATCTCCATATTCTTTTCCATAGAGGTTGTACTAATTTGCAGTCCCACCAGCAGTGTATGAGTGTTCCTATCTGTCCACATCCCTGCCAACATTTGTTATTTGGGGATTTTTTGATATGAGCCAATCTCACTGGGGTTAAGTGATATCTCATTGTGGTTTTGATCTGCATTTCCCTGATGATTAAAGAAGTTGAGCACTTTTTTATATGTTTGCTGGCCATTATTCTGTCTTCTTTGGAAAAGTTTCTGTTCATGTCCTTTGCCCTTTTTTAATAGGGTTGTTTGATTTTTTCCTGTTGATTTTCCTAAGTTCTGTATAGATTCTGGTTATCAGCCCTTTATCAGAGGTGTAGCATGCAAATATTTTCTCCCATTCTGTAGGTTTTCTGTTCACTCTGGTGATAGTTTCCTTGGCTGTGCAGAAGCTTTTCAATTTGATCAGGTCCCAGGTATTTATTTTGGTTGCTGCTGTGATTGCTTTGGGGGTCTTCTTCATAAATTCTTTGCCTAGGCCAATGTCCATAAGAGTTTTTCCAACGTTTTCTTCGAGAATTCTTATGGTTTCATGTCTTAGGTTTAGATCTGTTATCCATTGTGAATTGATTTTTGTGAGAGGTGAGAGGTGTGGGTCCACTTTCAGCCTTCTACATATGGCCATCCAGTTTTCCCAGCACCATTTGTTGAATAGGGAATCTTTTCCCCAGTGTACGTTTTTCTGGAATTTGTCAAAGATCAGGTGACTGTATGAAGTTGGTTTTATATTTGGGTTCTCAGTCCTGTTCCATTGGTCTATGTCTCTGTTCTTGTGCCAATACCATGCAGTTTTGGTTACTATAGCCTTGTAGTATAGTTTGAAGTCTGGTAGACAGATGCCTCCCAATTTGTTCTTTTTGCTTAAGATTGCTTTGGCTAGACGGGGTCTTCTCTGGTTCCACACAAAGCGTAGAATTATTTTTTCTAGATTGGCAAAATATGATGTTGGTATTTTGATAGGGATTGCATTGATTCTGTAAATTAATTTAGGTAGCAAAGCCATTTTTACTATGTTGATTCTGCCTATCCAAGAGCATGGTAGGGCTTTCCATCTATTTACGTCCTCTGCAATTTCTTTTCTCAGTGTTTCATAATTCTCTCTATATAGGTCTTTGACCTCCTCAGTTAGATATGTTCCTAAATATTTAATCTTCTTTGTTGCTATTGCGAAAGGTATTGCATCTTTAATTTGTTTCTCGGCTTGATTGTTATTAGCATATATGAAGGCTATGGATTTGTGTGTATTAATTTTGTATCCTGAGACTTTGCTGAATTCATTTATCAATTCCAGTAATCTCTTGGTTGAATCTTTGGGGTTTTCTATGTATAATATCATATCGTCTGCGAATAGTGAAAGTTTGACCTCTTCTGCCCCCATCTGGACGCCCCTGATTCCTCTGTCTTGTCTAATTGCTGTGGCCAGGACTTCCAGCACTATGTTGAAAAGAAGTGGAGATAGTGGGCACCCTTGTCTGGTGCCAGTTTTAAGGGGGAATGCCTTCAATTTTTCCCCATTCAGTATGATATTGGCTGTGGGTTTATCGTATATGGCTTTAATAGTTTCTAGGAATGAGCCATCTATGCCTATATTGTTAAGAGTTCTTACCATAAAAGGATGCTGGATTTTGTCAAAAGCCTTTTCTGCATCTATTGAAAGGATCATATAATCTTTGTTCTTGCTTTTATTTATATGGTGAATTACATTTATAGATTTGCATATGTTGAACCATCCCTGCATCTCGGGAATAAAGCCCACCTGATCGTGATGGATTATTTTTTTGATGTACATTTGAATTCGGTTTGCAAGGATTTTATTGAGAATTTTTGCATCTATATTCATAAGGGATATTGGTCTGTAGTTTTCTTTTTTTGTTGTGTCCTTTCCTGGCTTAGGTATCAAGGTGATATTGGCTTCGTAGAATGAGTTTGGGAGGATTCCATCCTTCTGGATATTTTCAAATAATTTCTGCAGTATATGCACCAGTTCTTCTTTGTAGGCTTGGTAGAATTCAGGTGTGAACCCATCTGGTCCAGGACTTTTTTTTGTGGGTAGATTTTTTATTACTGCTTCAATTTCGGTGCTTGATATTGGTCTGTTTAGAAATTCTGTTTCTTCCTGGTTGAGCCTAGGGAGGTAGTGTGTTTCTAAGAATTTGTCCAGTTCCTCCTCGTTTTCGTGTTTGTGGGCATAGAGATTTTTGTAGTATTCAAAGATGTTGTTTTGTATTTCCACGGTATCAGTTGTGACTTCTCCTTTTTCATTTCTAATTGAGCTTATTAGGTCCTTTCCTTTCTGCTTCTGGTCAACCTGGCAAGTGGCCTGTCTATTTTGTTTATCTTTTCGAAGAACCAACTTTTCGTTTCATTGATCTTCTGTATTGTTCTTTTGTTCTCGATTTCATTTAATTCTGCTCTGATTTTGGTTATTTATTTTCTTCTGCTGGCTTTAGGATTGCTTTGCTCTTCCTTTTCCATTTCCTTAAGATGATTCGTTAGTTTACTGATTTGTGACCTTTCTGTCTTTTGGATGTGGGAATTTATGGCGATAAGTTTTCCTCTCAGGACTGCTTTTGCTGTATCCACAGATTTTGATAACTTGTGTCCCCATTATCATTTAGTTCAAAGAATCTTTTGATTTCAATTTGAATCTCCTCTTTGACCCAATAGTCTTTCAGCAATAGATTGTTTAGTTTCCACATTTTTGGAGGATGATGTGAGTTTCTGTTGGAATTGATTTCTAATTTTATTCCGCTGTGGTCTGAAAAGATACATGGTATGATTTCTATTTTCTTGAATTTGTTTAGATCTGTTTTGTTGCCTAGGATGTGGTCAATTTTAGAGAAAGTTCCATGAGCTGATGAGAAGAATGTATATTCAGTGTTATTTGGGTGGAGTGTTCTGTAGATATCTGTTAGGCCCAAATGTTCTATAGTCCTGTTTAGGTCTTTTATTTGTCTATTTGTTTTTTGTTTGGAGGATCTGTCCAGTTCTGTCAGTGGGGTGTTGAAGTCCCCTGCTATTATGGCGTTGCTGCTTATTATGTTGTCTAGATCTAGCAGTATTTGCTTTATGTACCTGGGTGCTCCTGTGTTGGGTGCATAAATGTTTAGGATTGTTAAATCCTCTTGTGAAATTTTTCCCTTCACCACTATATAGTGTCCATTTTTGTCCTTCTTTACTTTTATTGCTTTAAAGTTTATGTCATCTGAAATGAGGATGGCTACTCCGGATTTCTTTTGGTTTCCATTAGCCTGGAAAATTGTATTCCATCCTTTCACCTTGAGTCTGAATGCATCTTTGTGTGTAAGGTGTGTTTCCTGAAGGCAACAGATACTTGGTTTGTATTTTTTAATCCATTCAGCCAGCCTATGTCTCTTCAATGGGCAGTTCAAGCCATTTACATTTATTGAGAGAATTGATATTTGGGGTAAATTTCTGATTATTCTGTTGGGTGGTATCTTTTGTTTTACCTCTTGCGTCATTGTGGAATCTGGTTTCTGGGGTTTTAGGTTTTGTGTAGTTTTACATAGGTGGGTGTCTGTTGCTCTGTTTAGTGTATAATGCAGGTCTAAGCATTTCTTTCAAGGCCGGTCTGGATTTCGCAAATTCTATCAGTGATTGCTTATCTGGAAACGTCTTTATTTCTCCCTCATATAAGAAGCTTAGTTTGGCAGGATACAGAATTCTGGGTTGACCTTTGTTTTGTTTTAGGAGATTGATGATGTCTCCCCATTCCCTTCTGGCTTGTAATGTTTCAGCTGAGAAATCTGCAGTTAATCTGATCGGTTTCCCTTTGTAGGTTACGTGTTCTTTTCGTCTTACAGCTCTGAGGAGTGCCTCTTTTGTGTTTACTTTGGTCAGTCTAATAATTATGTGGCGTGGTGAATGCCTTTTCACATTGACTCTCCCAGGAGTCCTGTGTGCTTCTTGTACTTGGATATCGAGATTTCTGGCTAAGCCATGGAAATTTTCCTCTATTATTCCTTCAAATAAATTTTCCAGCCCATGCAAATTTTCTTCCTCTCCCTCAGGGATACCTATGATCCTTATGTTTGGCCTCTTTACATAATCCCACATTTCTTGTATGCTTTTTTCCTGCCTCTGGATTTTGTGTTCTTTCTCTTCAGCTGATTTATTTAGCGCATAGGAGCTGTCTTCTAGCTCTGAAATTCTTTCCTCTGCATGGTCCAGCCTATTCTTAAGGCTTTCCACTGTGTTTTGTAGATCCTTGAATGCTTCTTTCATTTCTAGGATTTCTATTTGATTTTCCGTAATATTTCTATTTCTTTGGAGAATTTTTCGTTCATTTCTTGCATTTTTCTTGTGGTTTCTTTGTGCTGGGATTCAATTTTCTCTTGAATTTCATTGAGCTTTCTTATAATCCATAAACGAAATTCCTCTTCTGTCATTCTACCCATTTCATGTGGGTTGGTATCCATTGCTGAGGAACTGAAGATTTCTTTTGGGGGTGACTTTTCACTCTGATTTTTCATGTTCCCTGAGTTCTTTTACTGGTTTTTTCTCATCTGGCCTCTTGGTCGAGAGCTGGGGGTGTTAGAGCTAGTTTATGGCCCTGTCACCAGGCTCACAATTATTGTTCCTTGGCAAAGCCAGGGAGAGAAGTAGTGGCCTGTATTGCCTTAGGTGTATTTTAGCAAGTTTGGTGGATCTTGAGTTGACTCTGACCTGTGGTCTTCTCCTCTTCCCAGTGGAGTGTGGTGAGAATGACCTCCCAGCTTGGGCTCTGAGCTAATGGATTGTACTTGAGGATATGAGTCCTCCGCTCCCTATTAGCTAGGTATTCTGTTATGTCCGTGGCAGACTCTGATGCCCCAGTTGGGGTATGCGAAAGCTCTGTGCTTTGGGAGGGGCCTTGTAGCTCCTGGGGGTTACTTTGACCCTGCTCCTCCTGAGGTGCAGGTAGAAACAAAATTTCTTTTGGCTTCAGTGTGACAGCTGAGTTGGGAAAATTCTACACATCTCAGAGGTTGCTCATCTAGCCACGTGTGTCTGCCCTTCTGATGTGCGTCTCCGCGTGATACTGGTTGATAGGGGGATCTCCAATTGTGCACCCCTTTTCCACCACTAGACCTCAAGGCGAGGCGGGTGGCCGTCTCTATCCCCAGCAGTCTCCACCGGGGGGATGTTCCCACGGGGAGGGGGAAGTAGTGGCCGCTGGAAGCGCTCTTGGATGGCGCAAAATTCCCTATTGAAGTGGGCAGGATTATGGGGAGCTGCTCTGGTTCAGCCTGTGGCTCTTGAGGTATTTGGTTGTCATGGGAACCAGCATTTGTACCAAATGAGTCACTATAGCCAGTAACCTTCAAAATGAGCGATCTCTGGGGTACAGGAGGGCTGGGACCTGCAGGGGCGGGCACTAGGACCAGCACGTAGCAGACTTGTGGGAGGCCAGAGCCGGGGTAGCGGAACCAGATGGACGAGCTGCAAACTGTTTCCAATCCCCAAAGGTCCCGCCGCTACAGTTCCGGGATCTCGTCCCACCTGGAACCCACGGATGCGGCTGTCCCTGGCCCCCACATGCAAGGCCTGTCTCACCCCAGCAGAAGAGCCCCGTGCCGGGCCGGGGCAGAGCTAGAGATGCAGGTCACAGCTCCGCGCGGGCGGCTGTAAAGATGGCGGCCGCCGCCAGCCTGGAGCGCAGCCGGGCTCCGATCGCGCCGGGAGCGCAGTTTTTCTCCGCCGGCCGCAGCGGCAGTTGCTAGCAGCCTTTAAGGGCGTGTCCAGCTCCCCGTTAAACTCCTGGGCCCAGTCCCGCTGACTTCCAGTGACGCAGTGCCGGTCTGCGGGTTCCCGCGCACTGTCCCGGGAAGCTGAATCTCCGCCCAGCGTGATCCCCAGCCCTGTGCGGTCTCTGTACACTGCAGCTGAGGGTTGTGTTTGGCTTTCGTGATTACTCCAACTCCACAGCGTCTGTTGTCTTGTGCAACCGCCCTGCCCCAACTCTGGGCTTGTCCCTGACTGCGTGTACGGGGAGGCGCGTAACCGCTTGGGGGGCAGGTCGCGCTGCGCCGACCTGGCGAGCGTGTCCTTCCCGCGCTTTGGGCTCTATTGTGCTCCGTGCGCCCTCCGATCTTTGTGAAAATTTTGTACCTGTTTTCTTGGGCTGGGCGTTCTGCGTTGTTTCTCTGTAATTTGCAATGCTGTTTTCGGAGTGAGCGGTCTGTGCTCGCAGGCAGCCGCTGGCGTTCTTCACCTCCTTCCCTGGGAGCGGTGCGGTGGTAGGACACTATCAGATCGCCATTTTTCCAGAAGTCTCTCATTTTTTATTTAAATTAACTAGCATTTATTCTCTTTCTTGCAATCAAGAACATTGGCTAAATAGATTATGGCACAAAGGAATGAGTTTCAGGTGAAAATCCCTCAAGGAAATGAGGGTGTGGAGAATCTGAGATTGGTAATCTGTTCTGGGTATGGTGAAGGTCATGGAAATCCCATTAACATTCAGTGATGCTACTCTGGAAAAGTTAAATCAGCAGCAGTCACTTTCAGCAAAGTGCTTATTGAAGTCAAGGGTTGGAGGGACCATATTGCCGTTGCCACATACCACTAAAAAAGTCAAGTAAAATTCAAGAATGTGAGATAAAATAACTAGTTCTAATGATGCTGCACAACTTAAAGAAAGAATAATCAAATTCAAACCCATAAATTCATGTCTCAAGGGATGCATTGAAAACAAGAGATTTCCTATGATTCTGTCAGCAAGAACTTCCTGTCTTGTAGTTATAGAGCTAACTATAACTAAAGTATAAACTAAAAATTTGATGCAGCATATTGCTGAAATACATGGTTATTTGAATCTATATCCTCACCATGTCTGTTCTGTGAATGTTAGGGTATTGATTGGGTAAGAGTAATCCTTAACAATTTAGATGGGGATTAATTAGAGTAACTGAAGGACTCTCATCCCCCACTGAGCCTTTATTGATCACTTAAGCACACTTCTCCCCTTGTTTGCTGAGGGATATCCTGTTTTGCTTGAGGGATATTATACCTTCCTTGTCTATGGGAGTTACCTTGCAAAATGAGTGCAATTCCGCTAAGTTTTATTTCCCTCCAAACAACCAGACATGTAGGTAGCATCACATCTCAACAGGACCCATGCAGCCCATTGTAAAATCAAACCTGAGGAGAAGTGAAACAGAGCAAAAGAATTATACAACTTTCATAATTTATATGAACAAAAATCTAAGGAATATGTGTGAGAATGAATTCCGAAATTTAACATCCAAGAAGAATGACACAACATTTTAGATCAGGTTGAATTTAGCGATGGATATACAAATACCAGAATTCAAATTCAATAGCGAGTTCAGGATGCCATTTGCTCTGCTGATTGATAGAACACTGGGCTCAAGGTGCCCCACACTGAAGGAAATTGTTAGAAATCAATTTTTATAAAATAGAATATTAAAAATCTCATATAATTTTATTCAGCCATGGTTAAAATTCTATTTGAAAGCTTTACTCACACATTTCAAGGGTACTTAATGAAAAAATATTTAGTGACATTATTGGCACAAGTGCTTTTGAGAATGTAAAAGCCATTATTCTTGGTAAGGGGGATATTGAGAGATTATTTACATACCATTCATTATAAAAGTTAAATTTAATCTACATTTATTTATCTAGTCATCATGTGGTAGAATTTCTATACTTGTTTATTAAAAATAGCAAAACTATTTTTCTGTAATATTTGAAGGTTTTAATAGTTACTTTCTAAGGACTTATGATTTACTAATTTATAAATTATATTTGTTACAGAAAACTATATTTGTTAAAATGTCTGTTGTAAAGAATGATGTTTCTTCGCTCCTCTATCAGAGTAGATTATTTGCTCACCAACTTTCTAAAAATTAACCCACTAAACATGACTTCCCTGACTTGTTATAATGAATTATACATATATAAAATTATATATATATAAAAAGTACATCCTTTTATTTTTAAAATAAAATTGATACATTACTGGTTTAGTTTTATCACACCATCTAAAATTTTGTTCATCTACTTTGGTATATTAAGAATTGCTGGTGTGGATTTATCGGGTGCCACCTGCTCACCACTGAGTGGGCCTTGAAACATTTCCTTTATTAAAGCCTTGATAAGTAACTGCACATAGATAAGGAGATCACTGGCATCTTTGCAGAGAGCAGTGGTGGCTAATCTCTCCACTATGAGAATGCTGATGGGAAACACTGCAATTTCACTGGGCTCCATGATTTTGATGGAAAGGGGATACCCAGGGGATCACAAAGGCTAAGAAGCAGTTTAGTTAACAGTAAATTTAATAGCTTAACTATTAAATGCAAAGGGGGCCAGTTACCATAATGACAGCAAAATCAATCTGGTAAGCTGAATAATCTAAACCACATGACTCTTTAGCAGTACTTAATTGATCATAGGAATTCTGGATGAAAACAAACAAATAATAAAATGGCCACTGTGATCTACTATTTAGACTGTCAAATTATGCAGGCATATTTTTGACCTGAGTGTACCTCCAGCAGATCCAAGTCAGACTCCAAACTTGTGGGTATTTCTCTAGCGTCTGAATAAAGACTTGGAATCACTTCTGCAGCAGGTGTTTTTGGTGACTTGTATCACATCCTTTCCACTTAGCTCCTATTTCTTAAAGCATTACTTCCTCCCGTTGTCTTCTTTTTTCCTAAAAGAATGGGTGTGATCTAGCGTTACTTGTCAATGAATGAGACCTAGTGGAGAAATGAAGGAATTGGCCTTTTGTAGGAGCTTGTATAGTTAAAAGAGAGAAGGTAGTGTCCAAATACAGGGGGCAGGTAGACTGTGATGGAGGGGTCTTGTGGAAGTTCACTTCTGATTGCTTCTCTTCTCTCAGGGAACTAGGAAGCAAGTTCAGCCGAGAGGATGGGACAGGAGAATTTTGAGAATTGAGTATAGGGGAGAATGCATGGAATCATCTAGATGAGTAGAAGAGTGAATGGTCTGCAGAGATATAGTAATATTGCCAGGCAGCATGATGGACCCATTTGAAGTGATTACCAATCTCAAGAAAGTACATTTAGCATGGTTACAACAGCATGTGTGTGTGTTTCCACTTTAATCCAATTACTTGGGTAGAAGTGTGAAGGAAACAGAAATTAAAAATTATAAACGTAACTAAGGTTTTGGTTTAGACAAGGGAATAAGATGGAGGGCACGAGAAACTGGGCAACAGAGAGATTTTGATGACTGATTAGGGGATTTAAGGGGCATGTATAGAGAGATTAGCACATGAGGGAGTGAGAGAAAGGGAAAAGGTGGTGAAAGCAATGAACTGTAGGTAACGAAGGAGAAAGGACTGCTGTGGGTGGGCAGTGATAGGTGTGACCTGAGAAGATAGGAAAGGCCAGACAGTGGGAAGATTGAAATTAAGACTTTGGAGCAGGAGGTTTAGTGTTTTCGTAATAACAAAAATCTAGGGGATGGTGGTGGGCATGAATAACCAGGGTAGGCTTAGGGCAGTGTCACTGGAAGAGAAGAAATAAGGGATTAGAATGTCAGGGATTGGAAGGATCATCCATTTGCCTGTTGCAAAGATGAGTAATTATGGCCAAGGTAACAATATTATTTATTGACCAAACTGGAACGCTTTTGAGAGTGAAATATGGACCTATTCAAAATGACCACAGGACACAAGTGAGACTCAGATCATAGTTGCATAATAAGCAGTAATGGAGAGAGTGCTAGTGAGCAACGGGTAAAAGCGTCGGGTACTGAGAGGAGTGACCTTGAGGTTAACAAAAGAATGAGGGACAGTGGATAGCCTGGTAGAATGGGTTTTAATCTGGTGTTATTTAGGGATGTGAGAAGGAGAATGGCCTGAGATGAGAAACAGAAGCAAAGAGGGTGCCTACCTTACTTCCAAGCTCAGTGACATAAATTTTAGGGAGGAGGAAGCAGCTGCGATTTGAAAGGGTGAAGGGCAGGCAGTGTTCTTAGAGAAGGGTTAGGTTTTGTGACTTATAGTGAACATTCGGAGAAGAGGTAGAAGATACAGTGGTGACTACTTATGTCTGATGGTTCATTCCTGAAGTTTCAGTGGAGGGGTCTTGGCAGTGGGGAGAGAGGGGATGAGGAGACAGGAGCCTCACTGGGGTTTGGGTATTAGGGAGGGAGGAATGACCTGGGCATTTGTTTGCTTGGTGATGACTGTCAACAGTGATAAATGAGTATAATTGTGGAAAGGATTTGGTGTCAAGGTGTGAAAGGAGTTTGGCAGGAACCTGCCGAAGTGCAAGGTTCCCACCCGACTTTTGATCATGAAAGTGTGGAATCTGGGACGACGCAGTGCATACGCTATACCCTCGTGCCCTGCTGAGGGGAGCCTGCCTCCACAAACCATGATCATCTTTTCCTACATTAGATGCTTCGAAGACTCCCTGGAAACACATATATCAAGCATAAGGGGAAAGAAGCAGGTAGAGGAATGATCTAACATATTGACCTCATAGAAAACAAATGAGAATAATTTTTCATGGGTCAAGGACTTGCCCTAAGGTTTTAACCTGCTTTGGTTTACATTTTTTTTATTTCTGCATAGTTCAGATATATTTTTTAAAAGGTTAAAAAGTATTCATTTAATTGCTTGTGTGAGTGTTCAGGGAGGAATTAGAGAAAATATTGGAGAATTGAATGAAAATGTGGTTTGTTACAGTTCATCTCCGAGACTTAAATGAAAATACGGAAAGAAAAACGGGCAAAAATATTAGACAAAAGACGTATCTCACCAAGTTGGTTTTATATAGCTTGTAATAATCAGCTTTCAGGAACAGAAGATAGTGCGTAACTGGCTTCCTTTGTCTGTTCTGTCATTAACCATGCCGAAGTACTGGGGCAGGTAAAATTTCCATTTGCGTTGTGGGAAATGCCTTGCTGCCTTGAACAGCGGCTCGGCTGATGTTATTGTTTGACTCAGAAGGAGACCTCATTCTTTTGAGGAATCAAAAAAGGACTTAGTGCTGATAATGTACTAGGAATCCTGGAGCAAAACCTTTTTCAATATGTAAATAAGTGAAAATCATTTGCTCTTTGCCACTCTGTTTCTCCCTGTCTTTCATATCACCCCATGAGGTTCCAGACATACATTTAGCTACTGAAATAACTTGAGCTACAAATAAGTGTACTTGGAAAAAACCTCCACATCTGTGAAAAGCATCCCCAAATAGAATATTAATGTATTTATTTAAATTTAAAATCCATGTAAGGTTTTGAAAAACCTCAAGTTAGGTTACTTTTTGCTCTGTGACAGTGTCCTTATGTGTTACATGAGTCAAATGAAGGAATTGTTCTCTTTGGCGCCTTTATTTTGAAGAGTAAAGCAGATAGGGGAGTGAGGCTTGAGGAATGGTGTGTAAGACATTTTTTTTTTCTCCTTGGAGCATATTTAACTACTTAGTAAGTGGCGTGATAAGCACACATCAAAGGTCATTTTGAAACACCACTTCTCCTTCCTTTGCCTGGCTAACCCTGAATTATCCTCCAAACCTCAGGTAGTTGTCATTGCTTCCATAAGTTCTTTCGAAGTCCCAGGAATAGATGCTTTTTCTGTCATAGCCCTTCATATTTTCCTCTTTCAGAATACTCATCATCATGTTATGTTGAAATTAGGTCCTGATTTATTTTATATACTCAATGCTATCCATTTTATGTGGCCTATAAGGAATGCTCAATAAATATTGGTTTAATTAAAATGTAGGGAAAAATCTTTTTACTATTTCTCCTATTGTCTGTGTGTAGGTCTTCTTCATCTCACAGAAGCAATTATATATTGCAAAGGCATTTTTGGATTTGGAATTCCTGATAAGTCTTCCAGAAGTATTCTGCTTATAATCACAAGGTAACTTAAATGTTAAGAGAACAGGAAAAGCCCACAATATGTGTGTGCTAATATCCAAATGTATCGTAGGCAAAACAATGAGGTGACAGAAAGTTTTAAAAGTCTTCTTTCCTTGCAGCATTAGAACTCTCTCCAATGGTGGTTTCTTCTCTTTATAAGTGTTAGGTATGTGTTCTTTACACTGAGGGAAGTTTTGCAAAGTCAGAAAAGGAGATGGGAGGGACGAGGGGAGATAAAAGGCAGCTGAGCAGGCAAAACTGGTAAGGTTTGCAAGCCTAAAAGGGGATGTGACTGAAAACAAAGACATCTCAAGGACTAGCTATCTGCTACGGCATAAATTCCTCCCAAACGTCAAGGACGTGCTGTATACTGCGATTATTGTTTAATTCCCGCCCCCCCAACTCCACTCCTTCCTCCCAACCCGCTATAAAATACTCAGTGGACCCCATTTCGGTGTGGATGCCCTTTTCAGCCTCCACCCACCTGCAGCCAGGTGCTCAAATAAACAATTCTTTATATCTTTGGGCTTCATGTGTTTTCCTCTTGGCTCTGGTCTAACAATAAAGACCTATTATATTCGTGTTCCTCCCCCAGAAAGACCTTCTATTCCTCCTCCATCAACACTTGTCTTTATTGAAAGAACAGTTGGAAAAGATTGTATTAAACAATTCTGTCTAAAATGTCACTGATAACAGGTGTGAGATGTGGCTCCTCTGTTTTTTCTTTAATGCTTTGACAAAACCCTTCTGTGTTTATGCTTGAACAAGAAGGTGCAACTTAGGAATCACCACAATAAAGTAGATAGTTTTCCACACTAAATTCGTCATCTGCAGCCTAAAATGGGTCTTCAAATTGCCTGGTGGTTTCCTAGAGCCCAGAGAATAAGGATTTATATTCTAATATGAAGACAACAGCTTTACAGAGACAGTTTAACCAGTGTCAACAATTGTATAAGGTCAAATACTACCTAGTGGTTATTTCTCTGATGAAACCCTGATTGATGCAGAGGAGAGCAAGGGTTTTGTATGCTCTAGTCTACCACTTGTACCTCCAAGAGCATCTCCTGTCCTCCCTTATTTCTAGGTCTCTTATATTTTTGTCTGTAAGAATGGACATGCCCTTCTTCCTCCCCTGAAGAGTCCAATCAGTCACAGAGACCATTTCACAGCACTCGTTATAGTCTTGGTCTCCTGGAAGACTAAGCAAAGAGGGTTAGTGGAGCAAAGTTATAGTTTCTGCAGCTTATGCCTTGAAAGAAATGCATCATCATGCCAGCCACCTGCTTTAGGTGAGTTTATTATTCAGTTTCCAGGAAGGGGCAGCTTTTTCTAGCAAGGATATTTCAATATTATTTGGGCTTTCAAGATTATTTGATTCACTCATCAACATATTCCCATCTCAGTGTCCCACTCTTCCTTTCCCACTGCCTTAATTATAGCATAAGAGACCTGAAAGCAGCACACACATTTAGTCTCCATTGCAGTTCTGTAACCCAAATAATCAGATCCTAGGCTTGATTTTCAGCACAGCTCAGTCTACTATAGGTACAGGAGATAACTGTCTCCTTTAAAGCTACCACTCAGGCTTTTATTTATTTATTTTTTACATTTGTTATTTAATTTCAGATATTACCGTGGAGTACTACTCAGCCATAAAAAACAATGGTGAATTAATACCTCTTATATTATCTTACATGGAACTAGAGCCCATTCTTCAAAATGAAGTATCACTAGAATGGAAAAACAAGCACCATATGTAATTAGGCTTTTAAAGTGTGCCCTTTTAGGGGGAAGGAGGACAGTGATTGCACTGCAACTGTTATTTTCTTCTTGCAGTGTGTCTAGGGCTGTCTTAAGAAACCATCCTAATGCATGTTTTTATATTAACATAATCTCCAAACTGATTAAGTGAAACAGCCACTGATTCCCCAACGCCTTGTTTCTACATATACTTCATTCATATTAAGCATAGGTGAAAGCTTAAGCACCATCCCAATAACCACCACTAGGGTCTCTGTCGGTTTCAAACAAATGACCAAATCTAACACCCAGATTCCCATCCTGAGTATCTGCTTTTTGAACCACTTCCTGAACCAATTAGTCCAGGTCTTATGAAAAGCTGAGCCTAAGGAAAAGTAAAGATGCAGATTGTTTTGTGTGCTCTATCCAAGCCCAGGTGGAAAGGATGAGGAAAAGGAGAAGCAAAGCAAGGGCAATACATAGAGTGCAATAAGGTGTGATGTATCATTGCATTGGTTACCACTTCATAATGAGCTTTGAAGAGACATATTAGGACTCTTAGCAAGCATGTTTGCTTGACATATGCTGCAAATAATATCTGCACCTTAAGTAGGAGATAAAGGTCTCCTTTAAAGTAGTAGATGGAAGGAAGAAAGAAGAGGATTCATCTGTCTAGCCCCATACCATTTCTTATTTCCCACTGGCTAAGTTTCCCTCCCTAGGTGATAACTATCATAAACTTAGTGGCTGTGTCTCCAGGCTCCTTGGTTGACACTCTGAAAGCCAAATCCTATCCCTGCAGTATATAATTTTACCCAAATCCAGAATAGGAAGTGGAAACAGCATCAACCAGTTCAGTGTGTGAGATATACAAGCCATGGAGTTGACCTAAGGTTTTAACATGGACTACAGCCAGCTCAGAGAGCTCAGCAGTGGTGACAGTAGCAGTGGAATAGTGGTCTTGGAGACAAGTTGTAAGTTTGATAGAAGAAAGCAGCTGATGAAATCTGAGAAGGTACATTCGTGTCTAATACTGGCAACACTTATATGTTTCTCTGGTCAACTCATTTTTCCATCCTCTACAATCATTATTTCAAACTTTATCTAATCTAGTCCACCTCAAAACCATTTTACTTCCTCAAACTCAACAGAAAACCTTGGCTCCTTTTTCACAGAGAAAATAACAGTAATGAGAAGGATGCTTTCTCATGTTCTAGATATCAAAGATGCAAGCTTACCTTTATCTTTGTCCATTTTATACTTGTTTCCTCTTATTTATAATAGAAGAACTATCTTTTCTTTTATTAAAGCCAGTTCTTCAGTTTGTATATTGTGTCCCATCCCCTCTTATCATCTCAGGAACCTGAAACCACTGACTGACTTTTCATCTTCTTTCTCTTACATCAAACCCACACATTTCCTCTCAGCCAATCATATAGTAGGCTTATCTATAGATTATAATATATGTGTTGGGTCAAGGTGGTTGTGTATACAAATATCCCTGACTTTAATATAATTTTATTTCATTGATAAAAGTGGTACATGCCCATTGTTACAAATCAAATATTATATAGAAAAGTTCATAATCTTTATCTTCCTACCTCTTTATTACCTCTCCTCAAGAGCAGCAATATTAACAGTTTGATGTGTTCATACTAAGCTGTACAAATATGTGCTGTGGAAGAGAGAGTTGTTGCTTACCAAGTGTCATCTGCATTTCCCAGCCCCCCTTCCTTGCTGATAAACTTAGTTCATGTGATGAGGGCTGGCCAGTGAAATATGAGTGGAAGTGATGTGTGTCACTTTGGGGTAGAGGCTTTGCTGTAGCAACCTTAGAGGTTCTAGGTGGCATAACTATGGATGGAAAGGGCCCCTGACTGGCATGGTCTATGTTTGAGAAAGAAATAAACCTTTACTGTGTGAACTACTGAGCTATCAAGATTTTTCTGTTCAAGTAACTTGTGTTATGTACATATATTTCATTTAAAAGATGAGAACACACAAGACATATTACTCTGCAAACTTTTTTTTTTTTTTTTACTTAACAGTAATACTAAGACTTATCCTTCCTTTCTGAAATCTGAATCATATGCCATAGTATAACTATACCATAACTGATTTCACTGTTTCTCTACCGTTGGATTTTCAGAGTGCTCACAAAATTTGCTTTGGTATGATTTTGCTTCTGTAAGCCATGTTGCCATAATTACCTTTAACAGATAGGTTTAGATACTGACACTTTCATTTTTGTAGTGCAATTTTTATAAATTGAGATGCATAGGTCAAAGGATTTATGTGTGCGTAAGTATAGATTTCCAGACTAATTTATGAAAATATTTTAAGCCTTTTTCACACATATGCCAGAAATATAGGAGTGCTTGTTTTTCTTTAATTTTAATGATACTGTATGATATAGGTATCTCATGTTATTAATTTCTCATGTACAGTCATGCATCACTTAACAAGGAGGATACATTCTGAGAAATGCATCATTAGGCAATTTTGTGCAAACATCATTGAGTGTACTTACACAAACCTAGATGGTATAGCTTAATACACACCTAGGCTGTGTATAGCCTATTGGTCTTAGGCTACAAACCTTTATGGCATGTTACTGTATTGAATACTGTAGGCAATTGTAACACAATAGTATGTATTTGTGTATCCAAACATATCTAAACATGGAAAAGGTAGAGTAAAAATATGGTATTATAATCTTATGGGACCACTGTTGTATATGTGGTTTGTTGTTGACCAAAACATTGTTATGTGGTGCATGACTGTACATACAAGATTTTGCAAAATTAGGCAAATACCTTGTATGTATTTTATGAATAAACAAGCAATGTGTGTGTGTATACACTCTTTACTCTCCTATTTTATGTACTCTTGTGTTTTTCACTTAATGAAGTGTCTTGGAGTTTATTTCATATCAGAAGATAAAGTGCCTTCTTATTCTTTCTTACAGTTATATAGTGTTCTACTTTATGACTATACTATATTTACCATATTTAATCAATATTACTATGGATGGATATTTAGATCATCCCCAATATCTTGCTTGATAGAGCTGCAATTAATAACTTTATTTGTGTCATTTTACACATATGCAAGAGTATCTGTAGAATAAATTCCTGTAAGTAGACTTTCTGGCTTAAAGGGTCTGTGTAGTTGTGATTTTGATAGATATCACTAGACTGTCTTCTGTAGAGGTTATTGTAATTCCTACCATCAATGAACGAGAGCATCTATTTCCTCAAACCCTCTCCCCAAAGTTCGCTATTAAACTTTTTGATCTTTCCATAGTTTGTTATTCAAACTTGATTGATGACAGTGACAATACATATCTTTTATTATAAAAAAGATTGCTCATTTTAAAAAGTCATTTATATTTTCTGTTAACTGTGCTTACTTTTTTTTGTTTGATGTTTGCCTTTTAAAATTGGATTGTTGGTTTTTTTGCATTGCTATTGAGAGACTGAATATATAAATGGAAAATGGTCAGATTGACTACAATAGCAAGATTCTCATCCACAACCTGCAGCAACCAGCCCAGGAAGCCAACCTGCTATCTATAGTAACCAGTATAGGTAGAAGAAGCGAAATAATAATCCCTGTAACAATCGCCCCCAAACGTCTAAGCCTTGATTAATAGCTGACAACTTCCCTAATTTTTATCCCTTCTTCCAACTTAAGACCAAATGAAGAAAGCTGAAAATGCACTACCCAATCACACAGGATGCCCTGCTCCCAGCCAGCTGCCTGCAGCTTCCCCGCACCAGCAGGGCACATCTGAAGACTTCCCTTTTCTTCCTATAAATCTTTCCCCTTCCTCTGCCCACCTTTGAGGCTCTGCCAAATGCAAGCAATGGTGGCTACTCCCTTGCTATATAGTAAGCTCTGAATAAATAGTCTTTGCTTATTCTTATTTGGGTGGTCTTTGTTTATTTCCACATTATTTTGTAGTTCTTTTTATATCAGAGGTATTAGCCTTTATGTGATTTGAATTCTAAACATATTTTTGACCTTGTTAGAGTGTTTTTAAACATGAATTTTAATTAGTATAAAAAATAGATACAGTAAAGTACACAAATCATGAATGTACCTCTCAGCGTCTTTTCACAAAGTAAACACTTAGCATGTAATATGAGCAAGAAACAGAGAATTACCGAAAACCCTTCTGTGGCCCCTTACTTATCCCCCCTGCCACCAGAGTCCACCTCCCTCCCCTGAAGTGGAACTACCTATTTTGACCTCTGAAATCATTAGCATAATTTTGCTCTTGAGCTTTATATTAACAGAATTATATAGTGTATACCCTTTTGTTTCGAGCTTCTTTTATTCAGCTTTGTGTGCATAAGATTCATGTATGTTGTTGTATGCAAGTGAAGTTAATTTATTCCATTGCCTTAGTATTCCATATAAATATACCACAATGTATTTATTCAGAATACTCTTAAACTAGAACTTAAGGTCCATGAGGAGAGAGACTTTTTATTCATATTAGTATTTCCCACTTTCTTCTCTTCTTCAGTTCCATAAAATATTTAACATAAGTTTTGAGCAAAGAAGTTGCTTAATAAATGTGGAAGGAATTATCTATATCATCAGTGTTGAGTGGTCACATGGATGATTAAGAAATCACCCAGTGAATCCCTTTCTCACACTTAAACACATCCAAAAACATCATAATGGCATCAATCCCTTTACTGATTATCCTGATTCACACACATTCTGAAACCTATCTGAATAGTAGAGTAAACTTCTCTGAAACTGGAAGGAAATGGGGAGAGGGGATGATATGGATGGTTTGGATTTCTGGAGTGAAAGATTGTTGGTGTCCGAGTCCATTTTTGTGTTGCTATTAAGGAATACCTGAGGCTGGGTCATTTATAAAGAAAAGAGGTTTATTTAGCTCAAGGTTCCGCAGGCTATACAAGAAAGATGGTGTTGGCATCTGCTCAGTTTCTGGTGAGGGGCTCAGGCTGCTTCCACTCATGGTGGAAGGTAAAGGGGAGTCACTGTGTGCAGAGATCACATGGCAAAAGAAGAAGCAAGAGAGAGAGAGAGAGAGAACTGGGGAGGTGCCAGGCTTTTTTTTAGCAACCATCACTCAAGGGAACTAATAGAGTGAGAACTCACTCACTTACCCCCACTCGGGGAGGGCATTAATCTATTTATGAGGGATCCATCCCCAGGACTCAAACACATCCCACTAGGCCCCACCTCCAACATTGAGGATCAAATTTCAGTACGAGGTTTGGAGGGGTCAAACATCCATGCTATAGCAGCTGGAGAGGGTATCTTTCTAAAGACCAGTTGAGAATCAGCATGTAATAATACCCTGAAAACCTACCATGAGGACATTGGCTATGCATATTATATTTTATATACAATGCACAAGAGATTGTCAAACTCAGGTGTGATATTTGAGTATGGTGCTGTTATTATGAGGTACACTAAAGTAGAATAATAACTTCTTACAATTGTTGAGATTAAGAACATGACACCCCAAAGTATAGCACCTTGCCATGCTGAGTATTTGTGAAACAGGAGGAAGGAAGCAGGGAGGGCCTCAGAAGCCAGAGGTCTCTCTGACCTTCTCCTGCTCCTCTTTCTTCATGGAAGTGGTTCATAGAAAGAAGAATTCCTCTCCCCCAAAGTAAGCCATAAAACCTAGAAAGGTCATTCTCTGACCTTATCCCTTTTTCCCTGAAAGAGCCTCATGTGACAGATGTCCTGCTCCATACCTGGGGGAAAGAAATGTTAGACACAGACACAGAAGAGAATCTGAACAAACATACGTTGCTGAGTCCCCCCCAGTTTGTTACCATTAGATCATACCCCTGCTTGTCCAACCATGTTTCCCCGAATATATCCACTTCTTTCATCAGACTTAGCATGAAAATACAGTCTTCCCCTGGCTCTTTGGGTCTTCATTTCTGAAGGCTCCTGTGTCACATAAGACTTTAGTAAAATAAATTTGTGAGGCTTTCCTCTTGTTAATCTGTCTTTTATTATAGGGTGTCAACTGTGACCTTTGGGATGGGTGAGGAAAAGAGGTTATTTTTTCTCCCCTATACAATATAGACAAAATGGTTAGGATGCAAAAAATTATTTTTGCCTCCCTTGTTCAGCATTTTAAAATAGTATTATTTAATATGTGGTTTAGATCAGTGGTTTCCAAACTTTAGCGTGTGTCCAAATCACTTGGAGGGCTTGTTAAAACACAAATTACAGGGCCCCACAAGAATTGGCATTTCTAACAAGTTCCAAAGTATTGCTGAAGGCTGTTCCCAGGACTCACTTGGAGAACTAGCCTAGACTAGAAAAACAATAATATGAGGGAAGCAAAGCAATGACAATAGCTTTAGGAGGCTTAATTCTGAATTTAACTTCCTGTGTAGGACATACATAAGTTCTTTTCTTTTTCCCCTGGTGCCATTTTCTGCTAAGTAATAATTTTACACATCTTTAAGGAGAATTAAGAAACTCATGAATTATTTGCAAGAAAAATATCTTGAGAGTATTAGGGTTTGAATACTATTTTTTTTTTAAAAAAGAAACCATAACTTTTAAAGAAATATTTCAAAATACAAAATTGATAAAATATATTAATAGAATATTTTAGTGGACATGGATGGAATACAGAGACATTTGAGAGAATTTAAAATATTTCTCTGTTATTTTATCTCTATAAACCCAATTTTTCAGACAAGCATTTTCAGTTAACTTTCAATCACATTGTATGGATTGTATCAACATTTTATTAGGTCTACTTCTTGATCCATTTCCACTTTAAAAGAATTAAAATAAAGTCATAAGTTTCCTTTTGGGAACAAGTTTTTACCTGTTTCCCAGGCACAAAACAAATACATACATAAACATGAGAGAAACATTCATGATTCTTTCCAAGATTCTCATGAGAAAGGTTTGGGGGAATACGAATGACAGAAAGTGATATTATTAAAGGAGTAACCTGATGCTGTTCAAAAACATTTTTTAAAAGCAAATTAGTTTCAAGTTAGGTAAATTTATAATACATAACTCATATTAAACTAACTTACTATACTATTATATAATAACTATGTTAGTAGTTATTAATAATTATTTAACTATAATTATTACTGTTATTCAACAACTATTGCCAAAAAACTGTGAAATTTCTCATAGCTTTACAAGCACCAATGTTTGTACCGCAAAGGTGAGAATTATTACTTCTGGAGATGTTTTGTGTTGGAGCAGTGAGTTGCTCAACCTACAGTCATTCCCAGGACTCAGTCTATTTTATCACCCATGTAAAGAAGGTGTCTTGAAGTCCATCTGGGCTTGTAGGGGGCCTACGAGATTGGTCCGGCAGTGGGTCATCAAGAGCTTCAAGGTCTGATCCAATTTAGGGCTTAGGATTTCACACAGTCAAAGATAATTAGGACCAGAAAGACCACTCCCCTTATTACAAAGGGAGAAATAGGCCAGATAGGTTAAGGAAATTACCCAGGGTCGGAGTTGTTTATGGACTCAAGCAATAGTATAATAAAAATAGATGAAATATATCAAGCGCTTTCTTTGTGCCAGGCAGAAAGGGTTCTTTAGGTGTATTTTTTTCCTTTAGTTCTTACGTTTTAATCATTTAATAATATGCCCCACTCTAAAGATGAAAAACTTAGAAGCAGAGAAGGTAAGAATCTTTCCTGATAGCATACAGGTGGTTAGAACTGGTAGTTAGTCTGGTGCTGAGGGTGATCTCTCCCTCCCGTGGCCTCTCTCCTTAATCTCATTCTACCACTATCTTGTCCCCAAAGATAGTCCCCCGTGGACTGCTTGAAAGCCACTGTCCCCCGTGGACTGCTTGAAAGCTACATTACAATATGAGAAATATTTTGTGTTGTACAAAATGCTAACGATTTTGTTAGATTTTTTAAAAAATTGGATTTACGATATCTAAAAGATATCTGTAAGAAAGTAGCAGAATCTGATTAAAGGGTTTGGTGATAATAATCCCATATGCCTCCCCACACGATACACATGGACATAATTTAAAATGTATGGTAGGCGTTTGGTATTCTTTTTCTGATATTACTCTTCCTCTTTTCTTTGTATTAGATTCCAGTTTATTTTTTAACCTATTAATCCATCTGAAATTTAATATGTTTGTTCAATGGAAAAGATGTAAATAGGTTTTCTACCAGGTCTTTATACAGTGATCAGATTGTACTTTCTACATTGTACATTTCACCTTCCCTCAACCATTTTAACAGGCAGATTATTTTTATGGCCTAATGGTTCTTTAATAGGCCATAAACACCTTATACATTTTCAAGTTCTTTGATAGCAAAGCAAAAGGAGCATGTCAGTTTTAAAAGTCTCAAAACCAGGCCTTTAATTAAAGTTTTTAATAAAAAATCTGTAAATCATTAGAAATAAGGGTTAAATTTTGTTGCTGTCATTTTGAAATGTTATTTTTGGCTAGTGCTACATGCAGATATGAGTTTCTTCAATAATCACCTTGTGAAAACAAGGCTTCCTGAAGTTTTCCCCAAATGGACCAATGAGGCTTTACACAGATTTTAGGGGAATATTCTTGCATATAGTTCTCTTTTCCTTGCTCTGGCGGCTACTGACTTTGTCTTAAGAAAAATCATCCTACAGGACATTTTATTATAACGTTGATTTTACCTATAGTTACTGTATACCTTCTCTTTTACTTTCAAAGGACCTCTGATTTCATTTCTTTATTTTCCATAGTAAAATATGAACCAGATGCAAAGAATGCTGAGGTGGAATTTTTCATAGTCCATTTAGAACCTTCATCAATTAATTCCCTGTTCTGTGGCAGTATTAGCAGTAGGTACTTTAGAGATCAAATAAGTGAAATGGGAGACATTGCTTGTGGCATCTTATTATTTGCTAGTGAGTTTTGCAATAATTCATTTAGGAATTTTCTGGTTTATGATGTATGTGTGTGTATTTTTTTTTTTTTTAAAAGCCAAATCTGTAAACTTCTTAAGGGGTAGATGAGAGGTTGGCAGTTTAATACCTTTGTGAAATGAAATGCCATGTTTTTCTTTCTGTCAAAGTGAAAGTTGTAGAAATGGGTGTGTTGAAATGCAGAACAATATTTGGAGAAACTGGGTTCACATTAATCTTACTTTACTAAAATCTGCAAGGCTTTTTTAGAGGACTAGTAGTAAGTCCGACAAACTTGACTTTCTCCTGGAAGAGAGCACAAGCTGAGCCTGCAGGCTGACTCTGGGTTGCAGTGAGTACGGCTTTCCTGCGTGGCTGGCAGGCTGCCCTATGGTTGTCGGCTGGCGCTTTTGCCAGCTGGAACATGAAAACATGGATCTGCTTACTCTTCAGGCCAATAGACCCAAAAGACCCTCTCCTTCCTTTTTAAAACGTCATTATATAAAATGAAATAATACTTGCTCCATTCTCTCTCTCTGTCTGTAAATAGCAATAGTGTTTCAAACTGATGTTGTTTCATTGATGCTCTGGAAAAACCTGTTCTTGAATTAGAAATAAATTGACATTTTAATTTTGTCCTTTCCTGTTGTTTAGAATTCACAGTCAGCTGCAAAGACCTTGCACAACACACATATGGAACATTCATATGTGCTACTTGATTCTGTATGCCACCCTCATATTTTGAGATTTGTCCATACAAGTCAGCTTGAATTTGATAATATCCTGTCAATTAAACTAAACTTTGTTTTCAAAGCCAAATAGCACAAGTGCCTCCGGCACCTGCAAAAAAAAAAAACCCCAAAAAAACAAAAACAAAAGAAAACAAAACAAAAACCAGGCACAGAGGCTCAAGTGGATAGTTAGGTGTGCAATTACTTGATTTATACACATGTGTGTTTCTGAAATTACAGCTGCAGGGTTTTGTGGTCTCTGTGGGGGTGTGAGCAGTTTTGCTGGCAAGCCCGTTATGCCTTACTTTGGAAATTTGGCTTCCAACATAAATTCCCCTCCCATCACTGATGGAGAACAAAGTCTATTTGTCACTTTTCCATTTGCCTGCCACAATGATTCAGAAAGAAAACAGTCTTACTTTACTGCTCTAATTGGGAATTGCTGATTCATCTCACAAGTCCAATCATCTTCACTTTTCCCCGTGCAAATACGAGCTGTGGATGCGGTACAAGTTGGCAGGGGAAGGGCAGGCTTCCCACCCTCATGACTGAACTGACTAGTTGTAAATTTGCTTGAGGGAACACACTTCTTTCCACAAAACTCTCCTTCAATGGAAGGTTTTGAAACCGAGGCATTCATTCAAAAGAAGGTTCTGTTGTTCTTTTGGTTTTGCAGCTATTTAAAAACAATGCTTGCCTTGGAGTGTTATGTATACTTTTAACCTTTTGGCTTAGCTGTAGAAAGGCTTATTACTGCAAGCAGACTCAATCAGTCATGATAGTACAACACTCAGGAGACCTTATCATCGCACAGTCTAGTTGAGTAATTAAATGCAGGGTAGATTTACAGTTCACTGGATTCGCTCATGGTGGGGTGGCAGCCATAGCCTCTCTCCCTTTTGAATTTTTCAGCTCCACACTGCAGCTTTACATAAGGGTGACTGGAAAATGTGAAATCAAATATTAAAGAGCAAATATAGACTATAAAGAGTGTGGCACATTGGGAAAAAGAAGACAAGGGCATTGAAGGATTTTGCTGTCCAAGCAAAGGCAAATTATTCTAACTTGTGTAACTTTGCAGCTTTGTTAATATTAGAAGATGTAGCTATTATTAGATTGCCTTTTTATGAGGAAATTAAACAAGGTCATTTCAGTAACACTTAGAGAACTCACACTTTCTGCGAAACCACTATTTCCTCAAGGGGCTAATAGGAGCTCAACATGGATATAAAAACCACTCCTTTCATATATTCTCAGAATAGTTACCTACAATCATAATGGCTGGAGACTGAAAAGGCCTATTCAGCCCTCAGCTGCAGCCTCCAGGGATCTGGGCAGCATTTTTCTTTATACTATAGTACATTTTCCAGTTTTGTGTGGTTTTATTTTAATGGCCTCAAAGCTTTCTCCACTTCTGTGGAAAACTTGTTCCAGATGCTAGCCAATCTCATCATGAAAATTACTTTCTTACCAGAAATTAAAAGATGTCTCTATTCATGTGTGTGTGTGTGTCTGTGTGTGTGAAAAAGACAGTGGAGGCTCATTTGACATCTTCACTCTTGAAATCAAGAATCTTCTTGGTTTCCTATTAACTCAAATATACTCTTACCTTAGCATTAACCACTTGTATGATTTTTTGACTGTTTAAAAATTAAAACAAATTACTGGTCAGTTATTGTTTGAAGAAAGACTTTTTAATCTGTTCCTCCTTGTCTTTTTTGGAGAGTTACTCATATTTTATGAAAGAAATTAGACAGCATTTATTTTCTTCATAAGAGACAGAATATTCTGCCCTCAGGTTATAAATAGTAATACTATAATATATACATAGCTGCCTCAAATCATTTTTGGGAACAGGTAAGTTATAAATACTGCAAATGAATAAATACATGTATGGAATATTCATATCATAGCTTGTTAACATGTTTGATTTGTTACTGCTAATTAAACAACTATTTTTATCTTCTGGGAAATTTGCTAAATTTAAATATTGATTTAACTTATTTATTTATTCACTCATTCAAACAAAACTTGTTGAGTATGTACTGTATGTTGAACACTGTTGTAGATGCTGAGGATTTAGTGGTGAATAAAACAAAGTCCCTATCTTTGTGGAACTTATATTCGAATGGTGGGAGACAGAACATAAACAAACAAGTAAATAAGCAGCCTATCAAATGGTGATGCATGCTATGGAAAAAATCAAGTAGGGTAAGGGACATAGGATCCCCCTTATGAATCTGTGTATGCATACTTGCGTGGATTCATGTGCCTGTGTGTGTATGTTGGAAGGAGGTGGTTGTTTCACACAGGTGGTCAGTATGCCAAAGTGACCTTAAGAGAAGAGAACCCAAGGAAGGACTGAGTTAAAACTTTCCAAGTTGTCAAAATCGCTAAATATAGAAGGACAAAATGCTGAATATTGGATTTAGCAAAATGGAGGTCATTGGTGAAATTTCTATCAGAAACAGAATGCCAAACACCTACCATACATTTTAAATTATGTCTATGTGTATTTTGGGGGGAGGAATATGGGATGATTGTCACCAAACCCTTTATTCGGATAAGAACATTTAAGTTGATGTAGTAGAGGCAGAAGTCTAAAGATTCTAAGGAAAGTGGGAAGAGAGAAATTAGAGACATTATATTAAATATTATTCCTAGAAGTTTTCTTCCAGGGGAAGGAATAAAATAGAACAGTAGCTGCAAGTATTGTGGAATTATAGGATTTTTCTTTTAGCAGTGGAAGAAATAATAGGGTTTTAAACTGATGGGAAAAATTGATATGTGCGTTGTGTGTGTGTGTGTGTAAGAGAGGGAGAGAGAGAGAGACAGAGAGACAAAGGGAGGAAGGGAGGCAAATTCCTAGAACAATATCCCTGTTTAGGGAAGCGGAGAAATGATATAGAATCTGACGGATCATGTGCAGTTGAGAGAGTTTAGCATGACTGTATGATGATAGTAATGATCTAGTAGAGTGTGAAAAAGTCATGATAGAGGAGAAAGGACAATAAAAGGGAAACGTGTGATATCTTGGAGTAGCAGAGGGATTGGGATCCAGCACACAAATGAAGAGACTGGCTTTAATTTGGACAGAGTGTTCCTCTGCAGTGACCAGAGGGAAGGCAGGAGGTGTGCATGGAGATGTGTGTAGATGGGAGGGGGGGTTCTAGAGTTTGTGAATGTTATCGTCTGATTTTTTTCCATTTCCTCAATGAAATTGGAGGGAAGCTGAGAATAAGGATGAGGGAGGAAATGTTGAAATTTGGAGAGTAGAGGATAAACCAGGAGACATTAGTCCAGGAGAATGGGAGGGGGAATAGACCACGGAAATGTCACAGGACTGAGTTAGTGGCTGGGACTATAAGGTGAGTCCAGCCAGAGTGTTTTTTTTTCTTTTTTCTCCATGTACTTAGCTCAAGAGGCAAGAGCAATGTATATGTTTTTTTGAATTTAGGTTTGGAATTTTTCCAGCAAGGAAAAAATATGATCGGCGGGGTGGTGGATTAGGTATACGTATGGGGGTGATCCCATTAATTGACCACAAAATTTAAGCTGGGTAAAGAGGAATATGAGGGTATGAAGGTAGGTGAGCTAAAGTTTAAAAAATTGTTGAGTTTAATGTCTCAGTGGGGTAAAAGAACTGTAGGAATCCAGGTCCCGAGGGAGGGAGCTGGATGAAGAAGAGCAGCTGCTCAGAGATTGGGAACATCATTCTAGATGAACATTCTTGGATGAAAAGCTTTCTTTGTAACCACAAACATTAATCACACCACTTTTTCTTGCCGTGTGATATCACATTTCCTCCTTATGCGTCTCCCTTGGTAAAATAAACATCCTACAAGAGGCTGAGATTTGGTTTCTCCTCCACTTCCACCACATAACTACAACATTTATAACTAGAACATTTATAATGTGCCTTATGGTTAAGAAGACCTTTCACATACAGTTTCTTATTTAGTCCTCACAAAATGCTGTGCACCCACATTTTACAGAAAGAGGAAATTAAGTCTTAGAGATATTTAGAAACTTTGTAAAGGTCACAGGGCTACTGACTCCAACTCCAAAGGCAGAGTTGATTCCACAAATAATTTAGTCGCAATACACACAAGCACACACACTGCAACCTCACCACCTCCAACACACACATACACACACACACACACAAATACCACATTTTCAGAATAGAAAATTTGAAAATTTCAGCCTCACTTTGTATCTATTTTTGGCATTTAATAATCTTTTCCTTCTCTTTCTATAGCTGTTCTTCCCAAACCTTCCCTTCTTCGCCACGCAATCCATTCTCCTCACTGCAGCCAGAATAAGCTTTAAAACAAGCAAAGTTGACCATGTAGCTTGTCTCCTTTCAATTCCTTCAACAGCTCAGCTTCCCTGTATTCTTAAACAGAACTTCACAATTTGGCCTATAATACCCAGGATGGTATGGTCTCAAACTACTTTTTATTTACCCATTATTTTACCCCTATAGCATCTCGCCCAGTACCTGGAACGTAGTAATAACAGCAACACTTAGGTATCACATAGGCCAGTCTCTGTTCTAGGCATGATATATCTATAATTATATTGTGATCTATTATTATTGATATATATCTAGATCTCTCTTTCTATTTATTTTATAGTCATTTAATCCTTACAACAACCCGGAATGTAGGCATCATCATCATTCTTGCTTTACTAACTGAAGAACTGAGGTACTGGGATATCAAGTGGCTTGCCTAAGGTTCCACACTTATCAAGCAGAAGAGGTGGGATCTGAACCCATACAGGCTGCTCTAGTGCTCATGCTCTTCATAGTACTCAGAACGTAAATGAATGAATGAAGTAACAGACAAATGAAAATATCGTCTTCTGTATGGCCATGCTACACGCATTATACTGCAACTTCTCTTCTACGTTTCAGTGAGGGATACTTCATCCCTTGCTGCTCAAACTCATGCTATTGGAAATTTTACTAGAAGACATCTGGCCTCGTGTTTGCAAACTGAAAAATCTCATCCTTTGTACATTTTCTAATAAGTAGCCAATGCTGATAACAGAAACAGATTCGGTCTTTATTGTGACAGAATATTTTCTAATGTTGTTTTTAGTCAAAAGAAAAGGTAAGATAAACTCTTTAAAGAACTTTAAAAACATGCAAGTTCTTAGAATTCTATTTCTAGTATAGAGGGGTAAATCGGTACTAAGAAATAAAATTATGGGCAAAATTACTTTACATCATTAAGGATATCTGCCAACAGATATTTGACCAGAAACATGAAAATGGTAAATTCGGTAGAAATCATCACTTTTCTGCATACACAATTACAAACCAAAGAATTTATTCCCTTTTTAAAGAGTTGGTATGTTTATTGTGAAAATAGAGAACTTCAGACATTTCGAGGACCAAGGGACCATAGATGGCCTGTGCTACAATGACTCCTTCTTTGTAGGAGTACCTTCTATTGTATCAGGGACAAGTAGCATGCCCACCTGTGCTTGAGTATCCCTTGTCATAAGTTGCTAGCTATTTTTGAACAATTGTTTTTAATAAAATCTTAATTTTAGCAATCCTGTTTTTATCTGCTTCCAATTTCTGCCTGTTGGAACTCACTGACGTTAGTCTCACTTTCGCCCTTTCGAGTAACATGGACAGTCTACCTGCTCCACCACCATGGAGATGGCAACTCCTGATATACAGTCATTCCTTGTTATCACAGGGGTTGGTTCCAGGAACCCTGTGGATACTAAAATCCGTGGATGCCCAAGTTCCTGATATAAAGTGGTGTAGTATTTGCATGTAACCTATGAAAATCCTCCTGTATACTTTAAATCATCTCTAGATTACTGATAATACCTATGTGAAGGTTGATCATATTAATTGGGTCATTCTTATCATACCCAACCAAATCAGAGTCAGAGGTGTCAGTGGGAAAAGGCAATAAGGGTACATAACATTGCTCTAGAAATGTTATTCTCTGCAAGTACAGAGGCTGATACTGCCTATTATAACCTGAACCCAGTTTTATCTATAGTTGCTGAAATAACTTGCTCAACTCTAAGACTAGTTTTGTCTACCACCTTTGCCCACCAATTGGAGCTTGCCAGCTCCCCGGAGCTTTAATAATACCAATGAACTTTCTCTCAGGACCAGAAGTAACATCCCTCTTTTTTATAAAACCCCAACCTTCTCTTTGTTCTTCTGAAATACCAAAGACCACTTGGTTTGAGTGTATGCCTCACATTGCAATGCTTTCTTCCCAAATAAAACATAAAATTTAGAGGTTTGTCTCTAAATTTTTATTTTGACTTCAACATCTAATGCAATGTAAATGCATGTAAATAGTTGTTATACTGCATTGTTTTTTAATTTGTATTATTTTTATTGTTGTAGTTACTTTTTTAAAAAAGATTTTTGATCTGCAGTTGGTATCTGTGGATGTGAACCCGTGGGTGGCGGGGGCTTACTGGATTTGAGAATCAGTGTTCTTGTATTTATTTCCCTGTCCTAATCTCCTAAGTGTCTGAATAAGATGTTGAGCACAGGCATCTTTCTACCCTGATGCCCTTCTTTTCTATTTTTACTCACAGTTTCCCTTTTGTTGTAGTACATAATACTGAATGAAACATTCAGGATAAAGTCTGACCTTCTTTGTTTTAGATACTGTACTTGCACTAAAAACAACTGTTAAGTCTAATTTGTTGTTTGTTTTTTAGCTATATTTGTCCATTTGGAGTGTATAGTCAACTCCAACTCCAACATAGTTTTTAATCTGTATCATGTGGGTAAGCAAAGTTTGAAAAATAGTACTACTACTATCTTTCTGCTCTAAGACTTTCATAATTTCCCATTTAAATTTCCTTTCTTAAATCCAAAGTTTATTGGGAAGTATTTTCTTCTAGACATAAATTATTTAGCTATCTCTTCATTATTGATTTGTAATTTTGTTGCTTTATAGATAAATATGTCTGTATAACATTGATTCTTAAGAATTTATTGAGACCTTCTTTATGCCTGTAGAAAGTTAATTTTTCTAAATTTTCTAACTTTGCCTGAAGCTAATGTGTAGTATCTATTGATGTAATGTTTGTTAGTTAAAGCTATTATCTTTTAACGTACAGGAAATATACTTGTCTTTTTTGGTCTGCTTGATTTATCAGTAGTTATTAGCTAATCATCTCCAACTATAATTGTTGATTTATGCGTTTTCCTTGTAGTCTGTCAGTAGTTGTTATGCGACATTTTCAGCTAATTGTTATTGGATATAGATTTGCGATGATTATACATTATATACATCATATGATATCTGTATTTTTTCCTCATGATCATTTTTACTTTAAATTATTTTATCTGATTCTGACTTTTTTGTTTCATATTTGTGTGCAGCCATTTTTTTCTATCCCTCTATTTTCAAACTTCGTGTGTTTTGGTGCTTAATATTCCTCCATCTTCTAAAAAGTCCATCAGATCACTGATCACAACCATTGCCATTTCTTTTAATTACTATTAGATTGAGATTTACTTCTGTTTTTAGTTACTATTACATTGGGATTGCATTCTTTTTTTTTAATTTATAAAGAGTTTTTTGCTGGTTTTTCTTTTTTTTTTATATATTTTCCTAATATCCACTGAATATAGCAAATTTTCTTCTGCTTTAAAAAGTGGTTATTCTTTATTAAGATTAATACCAAAGGTTAGGTTTTCTAACCAGTCTTTTAAGCTTATAAATATCTCTAAATTCGATTTCAATAAGTTAAACCCTCCTCTGAAAAGGGTTATTCCTTTTTAGATCTTTTCTTTCAATGGTCATTGCTCTTTTAGGCAATGAGATATTTCCCTAAGATATTTATTCACCTTTAATTCCCGTGTGTTTGCAGCATCCTCCTGGATGTATTTCTTTACTTACTGGAGAACATGTCAAAGGGGTTTTTGTGCGATAAACTTTTGAAGCCTGTGTTGCCTGACAATATTGTTATTTCCCACTCAAAGTTAAATAAAACACTTAGTTGGATATAGAATTCCAGTTTAATGTGCCTTTCTTGCAACACTTTGAAAATGTAACTCCATTTTTTTCTTGAATATGATGTGGTCCTTGAGAATTTCAATGTCAATCTGATTATATTCCTTTAAAAGTAATTGGACATTTTTCTCTGGAACCTTAAAGAACTTATAATTTTTACTTGATGTTCTTAATTTTCACTATAACGTGGCTCAGTGTAGGTTTGTCCTAATTTATCAAGTTTTCCATTATGCATTCTTTCAGTCTAAGCTTTTACACTTTTCTTTAATTCTGAGGATTTTGTCATTATTTTTTCTAAAATGTCTCACCCCTATTTATTTATTCTTTACCTATAATATTCATATACTAACTTATGTTGACATTTCTAGTCTCGATATTTTTGTAACTTTTCTTTCATTCTTCCCATCTTTTTATCCCTTCTTGGTATTTTTGGTAACCTCTTTTCAACGTGATTGTTGAAGATACTGTTGGTGACCTTCCCAACAGCTACTTCTACTTCTTTCTTGTTGGCTTAGTTTGTATAACAATGTATCAGCATTGATTTAAGGCAATCAAGAAAGTCCCATTGACACTGAGCGGCTAGGAATGATCACATGACCCTGGGAGTATGCACGTGTGTTAAGGCTTAGGGTGCTCAGCCATTTTCCTGAGACCAGAGAGCAAGGGAGAAAGGAGCCACCATGGCCAAGGTGCCCTTTGACCAACACTGGCAAATGCAGTTTGGAGGCCAGATTAAATTTGTTTTAGGAAAATTAAGAAAGATATATTTTTGCATCTTGTGTGTCACTCGGCATTTTGTGCTTATTATCAACATATTTGAGTGTATTATTTTATTTAGCCAGTTATGGCTAATGGCATATGAAGGAAAGTATGCTGAGGACTTTGGGATATTTTTCTTTACTACTGCTATTGATAATAGTAATAATCACTCCTAAGAACTATTACTATTACTGATAATGATGAGTATTATAAAGGAGGGTAAAGGGAAAACTCTTTCAGCCTGAAGATTGAGCTCTTTCCTGATCTGGTCTCTAGTTTACCTGGATGGGATGCTAACTGCCTTCACTCCTCATAAGCCTCTGTGCTACACATCACCGGCGGTGTCTAAATCAACCAGTGAGAATCCCTTGTATTTAAATACTGCCATTAATTTGATGCCAACTTTCACCACTGCCCAGTGATTCCTGTTGAGAGCCTCTTCCCACTGATGGGATGACGTGGATGATTAGTCAGGATTTTTGGGGATTGGCCCGCCTTGATCTTGGCTTACCTATAGTCTTGATTTTGGCTATTTTTTTTTTGTCTTATGTCCCCTTTTTACCATCCTGATGTTGTCATCTTAGTTGAGACTGAATGCTACTGTGAACGCTGCTATGAATTGAAAATAGTGCCTGTCCTCAAAGAGGTAATAATTTAGGAAAGAGACAGATAAGTAAACAGACTATGATAATATAACCTCAAATATACTATAATAGAGATATTAAAATGCTATAGAAGTAAAGTAGGGTAAGAAGTCTTTTTGCTTAGAGAAGTTGGGAATTGATTTATAGAAATGGCAACATAAGAACTAAGCCTTGAAAATTCAGTGTTTTAATTCCAGGGGAGAAAATGTCATGTACAAACACGGAAATGGGATTGTGGAAAAGCATGGTATAGTTGAAGGACTTAGATAGCAATTCAGCTACACCCTTTTTAAGCACTTGTGTTATAGGTGTAACAGGGTGAGATATTGAGAATTTAAAAGAACAGGATGTGCCAAATCAACCATCTTATTTATTTTCTGCTGCCTATAAGAGAATGGGCTTTGTCCTTGGGGAAAGGGGACATTGGTACTACATTTCTTTGGGTTGACTTTTTTTTTTTTTGCCTCAGAATGAACAAATGCTTTCTAGGGTAAGGGTCTGGAGCCTGACTCCATGAGTCATTCAATGCTTCTATATACCATTAAACTCAGCTGTTAAAGGAAGTGACCTAGAGAGAAATATTGGGTCTTTTACATGGGTAGGAAGAGAGAGCAGCTAATGCCAATGATAGGATAATTCCCAATAGAAAAGAAAGGATGGCACAAGCAAGTAGAGTGTAGAATTTCTTTGTGAGAGAGAGAAGGAAAACACTGTCCACTAAATGCTTGGTTGGCCCCTGGAAGTTTTGACAGAGATCAGAGGAGGCAAGACAAACAAGGGGGAGCCATTTCTGAGGGCCAGTGATAGGTTAGATTTGATTTTCAGAAAATTAAGAAATATCTTTTTTTTCATCTTTTGTGTCACTGAGTACTTCATCCTATTATCAGTGTATCTGAGTGCATTATTTTATTTTATTTTTTACAGAGGATAGGCACTGAATCTTAATTGCCCTTGTAACTTTGGCAGCTCACATTATGCCGCATACAGAGTAGGTTATCAACAGATATGTGCTGATTGAACAAATAAAATAAGTGTTAAGAATTCAGAGAGGTTGATATTACTGTCTACTGTAGATTTTATCAGTGTAAGGGAAATGTGTAACTTTCAGACTCGCTTTCACAGGATTGAAGATCTTGGTGCTACAGATTCATTACGATTTAGTTCTTCCTAAGGGATGAAATAGTACACACTTAACTGTAATGACAATTTTCTTTAGTTTCTCTGACACCAGTGTTACTATCGATACAGAAAACGGCACGGCCTTATTGAGAATGTTATCACCATCAACAACACACAGGAGAGGATTGTCTTTCTTTACTGAAGCTTCATCATCATCCATATAAGGGATGCTTGTTAGAGACCCACATTGACATTAATCTTTATGTAAGTTTCAAGCTTATGATTCCTGAGACATTAAAGAAAGGCTTTTTTTCCTTTAGATTTAAATGTATTTTCATCCCCTAATATTTCTAAATATGGCAGGGGTTTTTTTAAGTTTACATTTTTCATGTGTGTAGATCATCAACATCTTATTACTGAATGTCATGTGAAAGGTGCAAAGGTGCATATTAATCGTGTAACCTCAAATTACCATCCATGAGTAGCGATTGCATATTAATATGCTAAATGCTTTTCAAGATTTAAAGCAGTATCTTTGGTAAGACAAAATTGTAAGTAGAAAATAAAACAAAACAATAACAACAAAAACGGGCTGCCCTTAGAGGTGGTGTGTTCAGAGTCAGTAGACCAGGATTCAAGAACTGGCCAGTACTTCTTGCTAACTGGTTAATTATGGGCAAGTTAGCTATTTCTTCATTTTTGATATGCACATAGACACTGTACTTACCCTACTGGATTATTGAGGTTTAAGTAAAATAATCCATCTGAAAGAGCTTATTATTACTCATTAATATTTTGAAAATCTATTTGCCGTCTTTCCTCTATTACTGGAAATATGTTGGTTTAAGTAATTTGATGTGTGTGTATGTTTGTGGGTGGGGTAAGCAAAGGTGTATATCTTATGATTTTCAGAGATTGGTCAGATATAGCATAAAATAGCAACATAACAGCAATTGTATAACTATTTTTAGGGTGTATAGCAACAATATTACATTTATGTTTACATGCTGCCTAAAGGACTTCATACCAGTGTGGAACAAGTAAGTTCCTTTCAAGGAGGGATATCAGCTCAGTATTCAATGTTTACATATGATTATTATGTATGAGTTGGGGGTTCATGCTCTTTCAAAATAGATATTAAAAATAAGCACCTTGATTTTACATCAGATTTAGCCCTTTAAAATGCAAGCCTAATAAATATATTCTGCCCATTATATGACAACATTGTAGATGATTTTCTTAGTTAATTTTCTGTTAGTCATAATGTATGGATATTCCTAATGATTCCATTAGAGTTTAAATAACAGAATTCAGCACAAATGTATTTTTACTGAGCAGAAGAAACATAATTTCTCTAGAACTGCAGCTGCTGTAGTTGAAGATGAGGCTGTTACTATCCCTTAGGGAGATTACTGTCTCTGCCAGCTGACTTAGTTTTTATACAGCCAGCGATTTATTAGATTGCTTTGCTCTTAAGTGTGATAATAGGCCTTATGCTTAGCAAGGTTTAGAGACTTCCAGTGCATTAATATTTTATGGCAATGACAGGCAAGACACATTTTGTTTACCTAACAAGACAAGGCAAGCCAGGGCTGATGCGTATTGGAGATTAGCACTTTTAACTTGGAGGAACCCTGCCAATTATATATTCAGGGCTTTGCAATGGCTCTTATAACTGTAATCCCATCAGTTCCTTATTTAGTACATAGCCACTATAGGCAAAGAAATCATCATAGCCTTACAGTCTGGCCTAAATAGGTAATCTAACAATAATCTCACTATTAACTCACTAATCTTAACCACATAATGACCATGAATTTTCTAGTGACTTCTTTTCCTCCACTAAAGATTTTATTTCACTTGGAAATTACTTAGCCATGAGCCAAAGCTTAGGTAGATGCATGTATATTTCAATTCCATCAGAAGATCTACTCAATTGATTTGATTCACTTAATAGGGAAAGTTGTATCACAGTTCTCTTGAATTTTGGAATTTCATTGTTGTTGTTGTTTTCTTGCTTTTTACAAGCTATTTAAAACAATGCGATTCATGGGCCTCGTACAGGATAGAAGTACAAATAAAACATCACTATTGAAAAAGACCAAGTGAGTTATTGCAGTATTATTTAAATTTTGTTTCCTTTCTTCATTAAACAAAATTGACAGTTGCATTAGTGTTCTTAGTGAACAAAAATAGTAAGTCTCAATAGTAAATGTTGAAATATTGATACTCTAATTTCAAATTATCTTAGTATATCTAACTTATATGTATATTTTTGAGCATAAAATTATATGTGCAACATTTCTTTAATGTTCTTAAGGACTATGAGTGTTCCAACCAAATTATTAGGCACTGATTATTTGTAATATTAAGATGCATTTTATACATTAATTAGTAAACCCATAAGATAGATCCTACATATTATAACTATAATTTGCATATGCAGTGGAATTCGAAATTTCTCAGGTTGTCTACATAATCTCAGGATGTAACCTGAGGCATTATCTGCTCCAAGAAGTCAGGGACCTCATTATGAAAGGGACTGGAAAGCTTCTACTCAATTGGTTATTGTACGGTTTTGGGGATTGTGAGGGAAGAAAGTGGCAGACGTAGGTTTAGAGTATGAGGATTGGACAATGGAGAGGGAAAGAGGTTCGCATATGTTGAGAAGTGCGTCAGTACACGTGCAAAACCAGAAAACACTGTGCGCATGCAGATTTAGAAGAATCGCTAATAACCACAGTGTTCCAATGAGGCATAAACACAAATCACGGCGTGCCCTGCAGGGTCTCTCTGTGTGTTCATTACTTTTAATACCATTCTGTGCAAGCCTCAGAGGAACACAGCCAACTCCCACATTTTGAGGTTAGCATAATCTTGCTGTGGCTGGCACTCAGCCTGTGCTTGACGAAGTCTGCTGATGTTTCTGAGAGGGGCAAAAACCAGAAAACATTTGGTTTAGGTTTACGTGTTGCTTTCTTTTTTAAAGGGGGGTAGATGGTGTGGATGAGTTGGGTGGGAGTGTGTATATATTCTCAACTGGGCTGAAGTCTTGAAGATTACAAATACACAATGAAATGAAATGAATTCTGTGTGTTAATCGTCAGGGTTTATTGTTGTTTTAGGGGGTAGGGACTTAATGTGGAACCACTGACAATGCAAAAGAATGACAATAAAGTTGTGACATCTCGGTCTCTCTCATCTCTTTCGGAGTCTTTCTCCTTTCCCCATAATTTGCTGGAAAGTGTTTATTTAAATGCTAGTTAATTAAATTTTGATAAGGACCAGTGCAGTCAGATTTATCTTGGTCTCTTCATCTTCGGTTCCTAATTTAGTTCTTAAGGAACACTTTCTGATTGCAAACCCCATGGAAGAAAAATCAGGGGGCAACGCGAGGAAGGAATAGAGATTGTGCTAAGCTTCATCAACCAGGAAATAGTGTGAGAATGAATTTTCAAAGTGTGGAAAGGAGTAGAGACACACAGGCATATCTCTGCGCACAATAGTTTCACGATGTTCCCCACTTTATTCATGTGTTCAAGTAATAGTTTTTTCTCTGTCTCCCTTCCCTTCCTGGAGCTCTAAGGCTCTCAAACCTGAGAGAAGCTCAAAATACCACATTGTTGGGAAAGAGCTGACTCTGGCTTTCTTTGGGGAATTTAGAGGCCCAGTGACTTGGAGCAAATCACATGGCTGGTGATTGGCTTTGTGTCTGTTTTTATAAGTGATTAAAAAGAAAACCACTTCAATAATCCTCAGACCTCTGCTCTTGACTGGGATCTCTTCCAACCAGGCCTGCTCTGTGGAACCCTTGGGAGAAGGAAAGCGCCTGAGCTCTTGGCCAAAAAATTAGAAAAAGCAACAAAGACACTGGAACCAAAAACTTCAACATGGGCCAGAATTCAAGGGCAATGCCTTTTTTCCTGCCCCCCCTGTTTTGAGCCTTACATTCAATACTCCAATTGATTTTTAGATCTCTCTCTCTCAGCTTTTAGGGGCTTCGCAAAACCTTGGAGCATTATTTTATATACATTTGCTTTGAACACGGAGACAGTTTGGCTCTGAGTTGCCCTAGCCAATGTAGTAATCATGATAACAATGAGAGGATTTAAATAGCATAAGATTTTAAAGAGCAGTAACGTTGTGTTATTGGGCACAGAGGACGCTGCTCTGTCCTGGGTGAGCACACCGAAATGAAGGAATTTCAGAACAAATTTCCCAAATGAATGAATTCTTTAGTCCTTAAACAAATAATACACAAAGCCTAAATTCATTTAGTATTCTTTAGATTGACTTGTATTATTTTTTATTCAAACACCCATATGTGAGTTTTAAAAATATAAATCAATTGCCTGGCCAGTGAGAAAGGTGGTGTATTCTGAAGTCTGAATGCCTGGGTTGAAATCCTAGCTCCACTACCTACTTGCTTTATGATCTTAGGTTATCTCATCTATAAAATAGAGATAATAATAAGGAACCTGCCTACTGGGGTTGCTTGAAGCAGTAAAGAAAATAATGTATGTAAAATATTTTACACAGTACCTGCAACACAGGAAGAACTTAATAATAATTACTACGTTACCTTTAGAATAGGAAAGTTGCTTTATGTTTTTCTGTATTCCCATATTATGTAGCTTTTGACAAAGGGAAGAATGAATAAAGAATAGTAGTTGTGGAAAATAGTGATTTAGTCATTTTCTCTAACTCTTTTTTTGCTTTATAGGTAGATGATAAAATTACTGAGTTTTTTTCTTACGAAGTGGTATTGGGAGAATATTTCTTTTTGAATATTGTAGTGTGTTTCCCCCCCTTTTTTTTTAATTACTAAACTGCCAGGCAACTGTCCTTTCTGGAATCATAGTGGGTTTAGTATGCTTGAGAACTTGAGTATTTTCCTGTGTTTATGGCCATATAAATGCAGACAAATAGAAAACAAGGTTATATAAAGTAACATCTGTACTTAGAATCACATTCATATAATACAATGTTTTGTATTGCTTTAAAAATACATTGTATTACTATTTTTGTTTTACCCATAAATATCTTGTTGAAAAGAAAATCCAGGAGTAATTATGATTTCTGCACATAAGACTTGCTATTTTATTTTATGCTATTAGCTATTTCATACTACAAGTATTTGTACAATGGTCAAAACATTAGAAATAATTAGTCTAAATGTGTTTAAGCCTCAACAGAAAACACTTGTGCTCTATAAGATCTAAATATTTAATAAGATTTTTGAAAACCACAATTACAGCTTTTTATAGCAAAGGAACTTTACCTCTGAGACCTGAAGAAAAGACTGTTTATTATGTATAGAAAGAGAGGTTTTATATTTTAATGTATAATTGAATAAGAATTGTACCATTCCAATCTTACAATCTACAGCTTGAGAAGAAAAACAGAAAAGTCATGTCAGAAAAATATTTTAGAAGGGTAGCACCTATTTATTTTTTAGGAAAATGTCCAAAGTATACAGAAGGCAGAAATCTTACTGAGACTGTTTTAGTTTATTGAATTTTCTGTGCCTTGAAAATCATAGCACAATTCTCTGGAGAGACATATGAGGATGTATTACATCATAAAGTACACCAAGGATAGTAACCCATGTTATTAAACTGTCAACATACATTATACTACAATTGGTCCTCAATCCAATGCAACTAAAGCCACGTTGTTGGCAGGAAGTTTAAAACATAAGACCATTCTCTAATCATCTAAAGCCTAAGGTACTTTAGGGAAAAAAATGCTGTAATAATCACTCCACTACTCCATAGCGGCATGTGTGAATTTCATTGGTTTTGTACAGCAAATGTTCAGCTATTACAAGAAAGGATTCAGAAGGATTACCACTTAAAGGCTTTTCCTAGCGATGCTATAGATGTCTCATTTCACAGCATATTAATAGTGGTTTTGTGCAATACTAGCAGGGAGAAATAAATCTTAGAAACTAGAATTTAATGTTTAATTTTCACACAAATATTTAAGATCTGACATTGTAATATTGTCGATGCCATCAAACCTCACAATTATAGAAAGTTTGTGCATCTTTTTAAAAATTTAAAATTTAGGTAATTACACAGAAATGTGGACAGGCTAGATGCTGGCCAATATTTTCTACAAGACTTTATTTGGAAGTAGATAAGATGTTCATGAAATGGAGAATTTGCCAATGGAGATAGAAGTTCCTATTCAAAGATTGTTAAGGGTTTACTCTCACATGTGTGATGTGTGTCATGTCATGACAAATTTCAGATGCTTACTTCATAGGAGACTTTTCAATGTTAAGGGAAAAGAAGACATAAACTAGTGTCACATAATCATTTTTATTATGTGGAAGTGAGTAAGAAGGGGCCGGGAAGCAGTGGAACAGAAGATTTATTTTCTTTAACCTAAGTTATGCCCACCCAAGAGATTGTAGGTATACCCCAAAGTGCGTGTTGTATTTAATATATCTGGAAATGTCAACATCATTTTTTTTAATGGAAGTCATATCTGTAATGTGATGCTACCTATTAACATCAGGAAAATTCATAGCATGTGAAATTTGATCTTTTTAAAATAAATAAGTTCTTTGTTTTCCATTGCATAATTAAATTGAGTTGACTTGAAAATTAGGAAAATCTGTCTGGGTGAACGCAATAGGTTCCCATGTGGTTTTTCTACATCCAATCAAGTGTTGCCCTCCTCCAACCTGGGTGTACCCCAGAACAAGAGTGGTCTTGGTAAGACACAAATCTGATGAAGTCAGTCTCCTCCCATTGCTTTTAGTGCAAAGATGGAAATGCCTGAAGTGGCTTATCAGGCTTTGTGTGATCAGCCTTCTGCCAGATAATCCTATTTCATTTAATTTAAAATCATTTTATGCCTTGCTTTCTATGCTCCACCTATAGCTTTCTGTTTCCACCTTCCATGGTATAGGTCACTCCACTGACATGTCTACCCTTCCACTCTCATTTTGAGCATACCACCTCTAGAAGTGCTTCCCTGGTCCCCAGAGTATTATGTGTTTTCATAGTTCTGTCTATTTTCTTTACTAGGACTTCCACTGGTTTGCTTTCTACATTTATGAAAATATTTTTTCATCTGTCTCCTCATTTAGGATATCAATTCTTTGAAGGAAGAGGTATTAATTTGGAGTTTTTCTTTGTTTTTAGGTAATCTCCCTAGGATCAAGAACTGTCTGGCTCATAGTCGGCACCAGATAAATAGTTTTTAATAAATGAAATAGTGAACAATTGTATGAAGTTAAACTAAACATAAGAACCAGGATGAGAATCAATCTCTTATTTTTCCAGCAGTGACAAGAAAGGAATTGTCACTCTAACATGTGCTAGCATTTCTTTTTGTAAATCTGTGATAACTTGGGGTCTTGGCAAGGTATAATGAAGACAGAGATTAATCTGATTATATGATCTAAAGATTTTTTTTATATTTGCAGTCTTATGGGAGTTCTGTTATAGATGGATGCCCCCTTTCTCAGAGGAGTACCTTTTGAATACTATTTCAGAATTATTTCCCAGCTTTGGCGTTTGTGTATCACCATGACACTACTGGGGAAAGGGTCAGCCTACTGCTCTGATCTTTGTTCCTAATTTAGAGATGTTTATCTTCAGAGAGCTCTAGTTTCTTGTAAAAAAAAAAATTCCCTGCTCCATCAACATTAAAGTATCATGGATTAACTTTACATCTTATACATATGTGTCTCCAATCAATGTATCAGTCATATGTAAATTGAATGGTTTAGATTGTATAAAATAATTAAGGTCATAGTGAAATATTTTATGACAAAAAGTGTACAAGTAATGACCAACAGCCAGAATATATCCAACTAATATAAGATGACAAATATAGACTAGACAGTACATTGTCTAATCCTTGAAAACAAGCAGGGAGAAATAGTGATGACAGCAGATTGATTTTTATAGATATTTGGGGCTACTTAAGTAGAGAATCCAGAAAAACTTCATTTTTGTTGAAGTCATCTTCTACTCTACATGGTTGAACTTTTAATTCTCATATGTTAAATACAAACATTAGCAAAATAAATATAAATGATCCTTTAGAGTTGTAGAATAATTTTCAGATATAGGCATACCATGGAGACATTGTAGGTTTGGTTCCAGATGGCAACAATAAAGCAAATATCACAATAAAGTGATTCACATGACTGGTTTGGTTTAAAAGTTGTGTTTACACTGTACTGTAACCTGCAATGTGCAATAACATAATGTCTAAAAAATATACATACCTTAATTAAAAAATACTTTACTGTTAAAAAATGCTAACAGTACCTGAGCCTTCAGTGAGTCTTTCTGCTGGTGGAGGGTTTTGATCAGGATGGCTCATCAGGATGGCTGCTGACTGAGCAGGGTGGTGGTTGCTGAAGGTTGGGGTGGCTGTGACAATTTCTTAAAATAAGACAACTGTGAAATTTGCTGCAATTGATTCTTCCTTTCATGAAGGGTTTCTCTGTAGCATGTGATGCTGTTTGATAGCATTTTACCCACAGTAGAATATCTTTCAAAACTAGAGTCAATCTTTTCAAACCCTGCTAGTGTAGTTTATGTAATATTCTAAATCCTTTGTTTCACAATGTTCACAGCACCTTCACTGGGAGCAGGTTCCATCTTAAGAAACTACATTCTTTGTTCATCTATAAGAAGCAACTCCTCATCTGTTCAAGTTTTATCATGAGATTGCAGTGATTCATTCACATCTTCAGGCTCCACTTCTAATTCTAGTTCTCTTGCTATTTCCACCACATTTGCAGTAACTTTCTTCACTGAAGAAACTCTCTTCACCACTCAAAGTCATCCATGGGGGTTGGAATCAGCTTCTTCCAAACTCCTATTAATATTGATACAGTATATTTACCTACTCCTGGGAAACATGAATGTTCTTAAGGACATCTAGAATGCTGAATTGTTTCCAGAAGGTTTTCAGTGTACTTTACCCAGATCCAGCAGTAGAATTACTATCTATAGCAGCTATAGCTTTATGAAATATATTTCTTAAATAATAAGACTTGAAATTTGAAATTACTCCTTGATCCATGGGCTGCAAAATGGATGTTGTATTAGCAGGCATGAAAACAACATTCATCTCCTTGTTCATCTCCATCAGAGCTCTTAGGCGACTAGGTGCATTGTCAACAAGCAGTAACATTTTGAAAGGAATCTTTTTTTTAATGAGCAGTAGGTCTCAACAGTGGGCTTAAAATATCCAATAAATCATGCTGTCAACAGATGTGCTGTCACCCAGGCTTTGTTGTTCCATTTACAAAGCACAAGCAGAGTAGATTTAGCATAATTCTTAAGTGCCCTAGGATTTTCAGAATGGTAAATGAGCATTGGCTTCAACTTAAAGTCACCAGCTACATTAGCCCCTAACAAGAGAGTCAGTCTGTCCTTTGAAACTTTGAAGCCAGGCATAGACTTATCCTCTCTAGCTATGAAAGTCCTAGATGGCATCTTCTTCCAATAGAAGGCTGTTTCATCTACACTGAAAATCTGTTTTTTCGTATAGCCACCTTCAGCAAGTAGATCTTCTGGATAACTTGCCACAGCTTCTACATGAGCACTTGCTGCTTCACCTTTTATGTTATGGAGATAGCTTCTTTCCTTAAACTTCATGAACCAATCTCTGCTAGCTTCAAACTTTTCTTCTGCAGCTTCCTTACCTCTCAAAGCCTTCATAGAATTAAAGAGTCAGGGCCTTGCTCTACATTAGGATTTGGTTTAAGGGAATATTGTGGCTGGTTTGATCTTCTATCCAGACCACTAAAACTTTTTCCATGTCAGCAATGAGGCTGTTTTGCTTTCTTATTTGTGTGTTTACTAAAGTAGCACTTTTAATTTTCTTCAAGAACTTTTCCTTTGCATTCACAATTTGGCTAACTGTTTGGCTCAAGAGGCTTAGATTTTGGCCTGTCTTGGCTTTTGACATGCCATCCTCAGTAAGCTTAATCGTTTCTAGCTTTTGATTTAAAGTGAGAGACAGGTAACCCTTCCTTTCACATGAACACTTAGAGGCCACTATAGGGTTATTAAATAACCTAATTTCAATATTGTGATGTCTCATGGAATAGGGAATCCTGGGGAAAGGGAGAAAGAAGGGAAAACAGCCAGTCAGTGGAATAGTCAGAACACACACAACATTTATTGATAAATTTGTTGTCTTATACAGGTGTGGTTCATTGCACCCCAAAACATTTACATTAGCAACATCAAAGATCACTGATCACAGATCACCGTAATGATATAATAATAATGCAAACTTTTGAAATATTGTGAGAATTACCAAAATGTTACAGAGAGACACAAAGTGAGCACCTGTTGTTGAAAAAATGGCACTGATAGACTTTCTTGATGCAGGGTTGCCACAAACTTTCAATTTGTAAAAAATGCATTATCTATGAAGCACAATAAAGCAAACAATAAAACACAATAAAACAAGGTGTGCCTCTATATTGATACATTTATAGCATAATTTACCTAACATATATTGTTAAATATATAAGAATTGCTTTTGATTTATAAACATATTGTCTAATTTTTGTCCTATATTTAATTTTACCCATGTTGTCTTGGAATATTCCACTGACTACAGAACTGTGACTTTCTAAACTCTTCTATAATTTATTGTGCATGGAAGTTACCACACTATATTTTTCTAGTGATTTCACTTCTTGACTATCTCAGGACCTAGAAGGAGTCTTCTGAAGTCAGATGTATAAACGCTCATGACAAGTTTTTCCAAAAAGTCAAGATTTCCTGAAAACACTTCTGTCGAATAGACAGCTAGTGTCTGCCAGAGATTCATGTCCTTCTTCTACATTGTAGATTCATTGAATCCCTGAATCACCTCTGGTGGAGGGATACCACTGAACAAGAAAAGTGTTTGGAATTTACAGGAGCAAATAAATAAACTTGTGTTAAGCCACTGAAATCTGTGTTAAGCTACTGAGATTTCAGGGTTTATCTGTTAGAGTAACTATTATAACTTTACTAATGTAATTCCTTACAATAAAAGTAATTGAGCTTAGCTGGAATGTAGAAATTTACAGAACAGAATGACTTCCTTAGCTGAAAGTTCCTAACTAGACAGTCCCTGATTGCCCTGGCTAACGCTCCCTTGAACCAAGAAAAAACACTGACCCACTCTTGTTTTCCTCCTAAATCTGTTGCGAACTTCCCATGGTATGTTTTCAGAGTCAAAACTCCTTTTATTTAACATACAGTTTTTATGCTTTTTTTTCCTATGAGAAATTTTACTGAAAGCTGGGAAAGTTCATAATAAGCAAATGTGTATTTTACAGTTTCATCCAGTGCCTGGTAACATCCCATTAAAGATATAAGACAGAGGAATAAAAAAGATGATGAGATACGTGAGACAATCACATCCTAAAATATTCAGAATGAATAGCATTTCATGATCTACAAACAGCCAAAGTCTGTAGCTCTTTGCACAGTTTTTTTTCCCCCATATGGTAGCTGTGAATATCAGACAAATTAATGTAAGATTGTGGACTCATCGTCTAACAGAAATAAGGCAACTCCCTAAATTTTAGCTGCAGCCCCAGTTTTTCAATTCAAATGAATGTGTGTCTATTAGCAAACTTGTTATTTCCTTCAAACATTTTATAGTTTAGGTTAAAGAAGAATATTTATAGACTGATATTTTGAAACCTACTGTTCTATGTAATCCACTGTTTCATTATTAGACACAATATTAGGTGCTATGTTATTGTTCCTGCATTTGCACCCATATAATATATCAATACATTTTAGACACTGCTTGGTTTCACAGACTTTTTAATATGCATGCTCTTTTATGCAGTAAACAGTTTCTTTTATTTGTATACAGGCACTTTTAACCTTTTCATACCTATACACAGATTCATGGCACTCACATTTCAAGTGAGTTGCCATGTAGATAGGATGGCAAACGGGTAACAGTGGGCTTCCCCTTGATGGAGGGTGAAGTTGATTTGATTGAGTTAAGCAAGTCACAGTAGTCCCTCCTAAGTTAGACTTCATTTTATTTTCTCTCTTTCAAATAAAAGAGTTATGCTGAACGTACATCATGGTGTTTGTGGTAAACTGGTATTAGCAATTCATTTAAAATTATGTTATCTTGGTTGAGGCTTGATTTTTTTTTTAAGGAAATAGATAAAGTTATAGCGTGAGTTTATTTTCGTACTTGCTCCTAGGCCATTGACTAAGAACTAGTGAAACATATGAATTCATTATCTTGTCTACATGATTATCTTGTCCACGTGACACCAAAAGACATTTTTGGCAAATGCTCCCAGCACCTTGACCCACTGAAATGTATTTTGGGGTAGTGCAGACATAGCCACAGTGACTATGACCAGGATGTTGTTGTTGCTCTACTTTATAACATTCAAAAATAGTATTTTAAAAATTATTAAATACAACCACACATACAAAAGTTCGTAAAACATAAGTAGGTAGCAAAGTGAATAATTATAAAATGTAAACCCTTTTAACCACTACCCAAGCCAATAAATAGAATATTGTTTATGGTCTTTATCTTATAATGTTTATGTATTTTTTTTTCATAGGTTCCTATTTGGTTTTAGCCATCCTATATTAGGGTTTGACGTTGATGTATGCCTTTTAAAAATAGATTTTAAAGGTTTTACTCATTTTAGAGTAACATTATGTCTCACTTTCTCAAGTAATATATCAGGAAAATTTTCATTTCATTTGTCTTCAAAGTTATAATTTTTGGATTTATATGTTTGTTGATTTTCTTAACCTTTTAAATTTATGGCCTAATATAAGCATCTCATCTCTAATATTTCTGAAATTAGGGAATATATAAGTCAGAAAAATAACACGAAATTCCACTCCACTGTGGTTCAGGACCCAGACCACTGTAGGAGATTGATTGTGTCTATTTTTCTATTGTTTCTTTACAGTGTTCACAGCTGCCTTTGAAGACTGCTTTCTGTCTAGTTGTTTTTGCCACTTGCCAGAAACATGTTGCTCCTTTTCTCAGGGAACAATACTTGTTACCTGTTAGCCTGAGGATTAGATTTAAATTGTTCATTTATATATTCCAAACGAATCAGTCATGTCATTATATATTGCTAAATTAATCGCTTGCTGCCCTTAGAAGGGAATAGAAATGGCCTCATCTGTCAATTATGTCACACTTATCACAGCATTTCATAACCACTGTCACTTTGTGGTGCTATTTGGGCTTTGTAAATGTGCGACACAACTTTCTCTCAGTGGGCTTCCTCTTAGTGGAGGGAAAAGTTGATTTGAACCGAGTTAAGCACATCGGATCAGTCATTAGAAAGTAGATTTCATTTTCTTTTTTCAAATACAAGAGTTATATTGGGTGTGCAATTTGTGGTAAACTGGTGCTAGTATATTCATTTACAATTATATTGCCCTTGTCAAAGCTTGATTTTTATGAGATGGGTAAAGTTTTAGCATGAGTTCATTTTCATGTCTGCATCAGACCATTTCCTAAGAAGTAAAGTATATAAATGAAGTATTTTATCTCACCTTAAGCATGTATGCTTCTATAGAAAATTTTCATAAACTATTTAAGAAGTGTATGTAAAAAGTAAGTAAAAACTCTAACTAAGGCAATTTAGTGCAAAATGGATTTATCTGGTTCTGGACATACTGGTTTGAGATGTATAGCACACAGCAAAAACATTAATTAGTCTGGAGCTATAGATAAAGGTTAGGGCTAGCAATCCATGTTTGAGACTTATTTATACAATGATAATCAAAGCCATGGTTTTGACTAATGTGTGGTTCACGTTTATAGGTGCAGGGCCTATGTTTTTGCCTTCAACCCCCAACAAGTTATTCTAGTATTACAAATAAGAGAAGTAGTTCTAACAAAATAATAGATTTGATGGGATATATCTGTTGTTATAGATCCTAGCTTTGGTGTGGCTAATTGAATGAGATCGAATTGTTTGGGACTTACTACAGTCAGGTGAGCCAAGCAGTTCATCCTTGTTTCAGCTCATGCTGGTCCTGTAGATGTGATTTTTATTTAGTTTACAATGTTCTACTCAGGTTACTCAAAATAATATTATTTTGGTTATTTAGGAGTATACAGTGGTGGATTCAGAATTCCAGAAAACAGAATAAACATCATGGTTTTGAAATACATTTTTTCCTTCTATTCATCATCTTATAACTATGTTTTGAAAATCATCTGAGTCTTCTTATTTGATGCTCACAAATGCCCTGTGAGTAAAGCTGAATATATATTATTAATCACTTTTGATGTATGCAGAAATAGACACTCAAAATGTAATGTGACATGGTCAAGGTGACCCAGTTTAAAAGTGGCAGAGTCCAGACGACATGAATTCAAGGGTTGTGAACTCCGGATTTATACTTATTCCACCAAGAGTTTATTTTTTACTGCATATTGGGAGATGTAGGCAGTTGGATTAGTTGATTATTGAGGCTTTTTATTTATATGTACTTTTAAAAACATATATTTCAAGATATTATCAGTCTGATAATAAATTATTATTTATATAAGGAAGTTAAAGCAGAAAAAAATGTCTGACTAGCACAAGGTCATTGTATTCAGTGAGAGTAGTTGTTGGCACCCTAAAATTTTGACTTTTACACTTCAGAGAATGATGGGGATAATGTTTCATACCTCCAAATATGCTATGCAGCGTGGTTCATTATAAAATGGATGTTAGCACAAGTTGAAAGGGAAATTTTTGTGTGGAAGCTTCTTTTTATTTTTAGAAATGCTCATTAATCTTTTACTAAAACATAATAACTAAAATGATAATAGTCCATTTACTTGTATTTTTGTACTTTAAATATTGCAAAGGAAAAAATATCAAGTGGGTTAGGTCATCAAACATGACCTTTTTAAAAGATGTAATGTAATCCAAAGTCCCAAAGGCACTTTAAGTTTGGGTTTGTTGTATAAAGTGCGCCATTTGGTTATAGAGAAATTAAACAAAGAAATCAATTGTCGTTATTAGTGTAGAGCTTACTCTAAATTAATGGTGTATGCTTTTAATGAACCATTGCTGCAAAACTAATAGAGCCAGAGAAGTAAATGCTGTTCCCAGCACCACACATATTCCCCTAACATAATCAAGCAAGCCAGTACCCAACCGTGAAAGTTGTATTGATTTGCACCATTTTTTAAATAGTAAGTAAAAAACAGCAGTGCCTTCCAGAGGAGGAAAAAATGACATGATTACAGAAAGTCATTTTATTTTCAATTTTCAAAAAATGTATCTCTGACTGCAGAGAGCATGAAAAATATATCTTAACCTAATTGTATGGCTCAGGAAAGCAGCCAAGGAAAAACTTAATGTACAGGTAGCAAAATAAACACCATAATTATTTATTGTGTATTTATTTAATAGAATACATTGATCAAAACTTCATTTGGATTTTAAAACTTCCAATTTCTTTTATCTAATTTTGCTATATGGTACACATTTGTTATTGAAACTAAGTTTTTGATACTTAATTGTAAATAAAGATCATGCATGTTTGGAAAGTATATTCCTTTTTGAGCCTATGGCACACATTGCCAGGAATAATATTCAGGAGAGTGTTTGGGTATAAGTAGAAACTGAGGCTTCCCTCATTTAATCAATAATGTTTTGAACTATATCTTTTCTTTACATGTTAGTAGGTAAAGCAGGCAGAACTGTGTGTGTGTAAATGGTGATGGTATTGGTAGCAGGGTGGAGGCAGTACTGGGGTTTTCACTGTAGAAGAACTTGAGGCTGCATAAATTAGGTAACCAAATGTAGATTTTATAGCTTCTTTTAAAATCAATCCAAAATATCATCACCCCCCTCAAAAAACACCCTACATATCAAACCCTGCAGTCAGATACATTGTAAGCTATTTTAGCAATGTTTTATTAACACAAATGAGGAACCATAAATAATTTTTCAGAAAAGATTGAAATTTCAGAAATGTCTATTAATGCTGACTCTAAAACTAAACTTTTGAGGAAAGAAAAAAATAGATTTCTGAGAGAAATTAAACCACTGGTTCCTGATCTAATTAGATATTAAAATATTTAAAATATGTATTTGGAAGTGTCCCTTTACTATTCTTCAATAAATAGCAAAGATGATATCACCTATCTACCTACACACAAAAACACAATGTTGATAAAACATCTTAATTGTAATATAGAGGAAGAATAGTGGAAAGTGATTTGTAGTCAAATATTTCAATATGAATGTCAATGCTTATATGTCTCTATACTAGAAGATCCATTGAAAGTAGTGGGATGCTCACACCAATGTGTGGATTCACCATGAATATGACAGCTATGAATGTGGACTGGGGTGGCAACATCAATACCACAACATGATTTTCTGACTCAGTGGGTCATTCTCGGTAAACTTCCAGACAAAACAAAGTATAATATAATCTTTCTCTACTTTACATGATTTGGAAAAATCAGTGTATATTAAAGCTCTGAAAAAATACTTTGCATGTATATGTTAAACATAGCTAGTATTTAGGCTCAGGAAATTATAAACAAGAGTGTTACCTATGTGGCTGTCTAACAAGACATTTCCAACGTGTGTGGGGATATGGAACAAGGCCTTACTGTGCAGTATTCTCTGTAGTATCATAGGATGTCAAGCATCGCTGGCCCTTCCTTCCAAAAAATTAATCTACCATGATTGAGCAAACCTATCGTGCCCTCACGTATTTGCCCAGTTTGGGGGAGGTTGCATGCTTTTTTTAAGTTGTAGACTCTGATATGCTTTGTTTTGTTAGTTATTAAGACATTGTTACTGCTGAAGCCTTTATGATGTTTTGATCCATACTTTATGTGTAAGAAAAATTAAGGCCAGAGAAAGTAATTATACATTTTCAAGATATTAAAACAGAACATTTAGCAAAATAATATCAAAGCATCAAACCACATACTTACCAGAACAACTATTTGGCAAAATGGAAAATTATATAGAAACAAATTGGGCAACACAACACCCCAGCAATAATTTTCACTTTTCAGCCATGCATTTTGACATGGTATGTCAGCCTAGCAATAAGCTCAAGGCAGCACTAGGCTGGACCCAGGCCCAGCTCTGTCACAGACTAGTTATGGTACTTGGATAAGTCATTTACCCCCTTTCTTTACACTTTTCTCATCCATAAAATAGAATAATGCTCACTCCATCTACTTCATTATTAGGACGCAATAGTACCATATGTGAAAATAAAATATTTATCACTGACAGTCAGGAATACGTCTTGTTAGGTCTCCATTTAGTATCTCTGTTGCCATTCTGGCTTGCAGCTGTGTACTGCAGAATTCATATCACTGAAAGTAATGAACAATTTAGGATGTTTGAATTTATGCTACAATGTAAGTTACCTACAGGTTAGTATAATAAGTAGTTAACCTGAGTGGTCTATATCTACATGTAGTATATCAATATATGCAAGTATATGTAAATATGTGTAAATATGTTGGACACATAATTTTTTTAGCTCATTGGTTCACAAAGTACAGCCCAGCTATTCCTCTGGGTCCCTGACACTTTTTCAGGTTGCCTGCAAGGTCAACCTTTCCTCGTAATAGTGCTGAGAACTCGCTTATCCTTTTCATTTTCTTTCTTTCTGATTGTACAGTGTTTTCCAGAGGCCACATGATATGTAGCACTGCAGGGGATTGGATGCAGAAGCAGATGTGAGGATTCAACTGTCTTCTGCAACTTTAAATAAGTTATAAAATGTAAAACAATGTCACTCTTCTCACTAACTTCATATACACATCTGAAAAATATCTTACTTTTAATTTCTAATACAGTAAACATCAATATAGTTCATGCAAACAAAAGTGTTCTGAAATTTTTAAATATTTTTAAGAAGTGAAGGGTTCCTGACACTAAAAAGTTTGAGAACTGCTGATTTAGATCATACTCTAATTCTGTCTTCATTAAGGACTTGGCAGAATTGGTTTTTCTATAGGAAATGTGTATTTTCTGGTGCTGTTTGGAGCTTCATTATAGTAGTCTTTGTTTTGCATTATCTTTAGGTTCTTTGTGTATCATTTTGATCTTTCTTAAAATAGTTACTTCTTCATAACATAATTGTTATAACAAACGCAACAGTTCTTCAGTCCCTCTATCTGTAAGTGCTGTCTTCTCCAGCTACATTTCTAAGGTGGGTATCTGCATTCCTATGGTCTAATCTTCAAAATACCCAAAGCATGCCTCCTTTTCATCTTTGCTGTGATGTAACTCATGCAATTCATGCCACCTTCTTCAGAATTGCACCAAGCCAATAGATGGATTTTATGATCATTGCTTTTTGGCAGATAGGAAATCACTTTCCAGGATGTATGAACTGCAATAATGGCACTGTTCTGCAGAAATAATTGACTCCATAGGTTTCTTATATGTAAGTCCCCAGCACACTCCTGGCTGCTGCAATCCAGCACCTTACTTAGCATTTCACTCCGTGACCACACTGCATGGGCTGTAATGTCTAGTATGAAACGTATAAAGCACCTTATGAATACAAAGCTATACTATTAGAAAGTAGGCTTGTTTTATTTTCCTTTTTCACCTAAATATTTTTCTTTTTTTTTAAACAGTGTCCATAACAAAAGGGTGATTGCTTTGATGTGTTTTAGTTAAGTCTCTAGGTAGCTGCTATATATTTTGAATAATATTACTATCTACTTACTGCACAGCTGCTAATATTCTCTGCAATGGATCTAGTCCTACTTTTAACCCAACAGAACTGTATCAGCGAGATTATGTAAAAGTTATTTCCCTCATAAACACCTTTTTTGGCATTACCACATAGGAGCATTAGGAAGTGCTGATATATTTTTACAAATTGTTTTGCCTAATAAGAGAGAATCTAGTCATATTCCAGTTCATGAATGATTTATGTGCACAAACAGATGGCAGAGACCCTAAACGGGAGGCAGTACCCAGAGTTTCTGTGGAGGGAGCTACTCTTGATTTTCCAGTTGAGATTCTTAAACAGGGAGTATCCAGAACATTTTCTACACACTTTTTCAGGGAGACCTAGGGTCCTGTGAAACCCCACTCAGAGACTCTGAAAGTTCATAAGCTAAGGGAACCTTGCACACTACAGCCCCCATTTGGAGATTTCACAGAGGATATCTCAGATTAAAAATCCTGAAAATCTCAGAGGACAGAAACCTGCTTAACTTTGTTTAGTCTAACATTTCTTCAACTTCATTAGCCACAGAAACTTTTTATGAAAGAATGTATTTGTATGTATCCTAGGACACTTCTGTTTTGTCAGGGCATCATTTGTGAAATAGGGACGTAGAGAAAATCCATCCCTTAAGGAGTTATAGAGAAATACCATATTTCTAATGCCCACAAGGGTTCATCTTGTCTTCGTCTTCCCGTACCACTTGTCCCAGGTATGACCAAGCATAGGTTGATCCATATCCTCAGCTGGAGAATGGAGTAGATTTTCTGGCAGGAGATGTGTTATCCACATGGGTATGCCTGGCTGAATTAGTGTCCATTAATACTATACCGCAATTGTGTGATGCATCTTGTAAACTGCTATGGGAGAAAACGTCCTGAATAACAAATCTATCTACTTAATATTAAATGCTTAAAAGATAATGCAGTAGGCAAATTGGGAACTGGTAATACTAATGTTTTACCTTAAGGTTTGGAGATTCAAAATAAATTTGAAATATATTTAAGAACAAAGGAAATGTTTTAGCAAAAGAAGGAAAAGTTTAGGATGAAAAGAAAAACGAAAGCCTGATAATCTTTTTAGTCCAATGCACCACTGAATTTGTATCACAAATGGCAAGCTTCCTTATGTGTGTCCTGCAAAGGAGTAATCATCATCAACAAGTATTTCTTAAAAAATGTCTGGCTGTGTAACAATGAATTTGTTCTGCTGAGGCAAGTCTGTATGATGGAATATATCCACTTGAGCACACGCACGGTCTCTTGGACCCAGGAAAACAAACATTCATTCATTTCTAACTCTCACTTCCAAATCTCCCACAACCAAAACTGGAACTTTAGAGCAATGAAATGCAAAGAGAATAGATGTGTGAAAATGCTGACTGAATAGAGAACTGATATTCTTAAATATAGCTGAGCTGCCAAGTAGCCCCAGGCATGCAGCAAGCCAAACATGTTAACTACAGAAATGTTCCTCCAAAGTCAACTTCAAAAGGTAGACTTAAAAATCTTTTGAAGGCTTTTCTATCCAAGTAGCTCTAGGGAATGAACTTATCCAAATAATTCAGCTATCTTAGTGATGACTCTTTTGTTGAGCCGTCCTATCAGTTACTTCAGTCTGTGACTACACAGTTTTTTAAAATAAAACTAACCTTAGAATTCCTCAAAAGTTTTACATCCTTAAGGGGCAGTTCTTAATTTCTAAGGACCCTGAGAGAAAAATTGAAAAAAAAAGATTCATTGTAGTAAATTGAAAGTATGAATCAATTAATCCTCACGTGAGGGCAAGAATTAAACATTTTGGAGTGGTTGTGCTTGGTTACTTTTCTTCCTGGATAGACCTGTTGCTTTCTTTGGGGACCCTGCTCAAACCAATTTTTTTTTCTTTATCTCTGTGTGCTCAATTTTAAAAGGGACATTCTAATTTTATTTCAGCCAATTGGAAAAATAAGAAAAAATAAATCACTTAGTAAAATACACAAAAGGTAGTGTTTTATATTTTCTAAGTTTGTTTATTTTTCTTTCCTTCTTTCCTTCCTTTCTTCCCTCCCTCCTTCCTTCTTTTCTTTCTTTTCCTTAGTGGTAGGTTTGAAGATATTTACTCTGGGAATTCTAGTGGGATTAATTTTCAGCCACATAGAGCCAAGTGATTTACAATAAATACTTGTTAATAGGAACGTTTTAATGTTCTTTCTCTAGTGATGGTATTCCCTCTACATACATTTCCACAGTCGTTCATTTATTTTCATTTCTTTGACCAGTTGTAGTTCCCTGTAAATTGGGTACACATACGCAATAGTCATATAACCAGATTACCTGGACCAAGTTCTTATAACCCAGTATCACCTAGGAGGCTTCATAGAAAGGCTATATACCTGGGCAAGGGTCTGTGGTCACAGCACTTCGGTGCTTCCATCCATAAATGCTCTTCTACTCCAACTCTTGATACAGGATAGATCTGCAGTGAGGATGTCTTAATGCTTATTTCACTTATATTTCCGTCTTAGAAGCACTATAAGGCTTGAATTCATTTATAATGACTTAATCAACTTCTTTGCAAGGAAATATCTTCTTTTAGATATACTTCATGATCTCGAAATGGAGTACCTGCATAGGCCTCAACATTCTTTAATAGTAGCTCATTAGGTATTTGTTGGCAGAAATCACTGGAAGAAAGCAAGTATCTTTGTTTCACAGAAACAACTTGAACTACTTTACTATGCTTTTGGGTCATGACAACTCCAAACTCTTCATTCAACTTTGAAACCCACGTGGATAGCCAGGGAAAAGCAATCTGTATGTTTCTAATTAATTTACACTTAACTCATCAGAATGTTGTTTTCTAAAGAGCTATTTGATGTGTATGACTCCTTATAAGCTGTTCAAATATGGCTTCTAAGCATTTTTCCTTTGAACCAGAAAGTCACATTTTTTTTCCTGAAGCAAATGGAATTCAATTCTCAAAAGGCTTAGTTTGGTTCAAAAAATTGTCACACTCACGCCAATCTGACAGAACGTGTTCTCTCACTTAAATGGATTAACTCATGCGGCAGGCTCCAGGAATTAAAGGGCATTTCATATCATTAGGCAAAGATTTACTTAAAATGGCCACAGTGTTAATGAAATTTTTGTTTATTTAGCAGTGCTCTTAGATAAAACAATGTTAAATGCACTCGTGAGTGAGCATAGGTACTGCTGCAGGAAAAGGCAAAGGAATTAAAAACATTTTATCTGAAATGTGCACACTGGTTTTTACAGTGCATGTGCGAAAGGTTTATTCTAGTATTATCTCCCTGGTTTCAGTACTAAAGTCAATGTTGTACACAGGAGACTCACAGATTAGCATCATACAATATTACCTCTCTTATCCTTTATACAGGGATCCTGAAAGCAGTGATTATTACTGTGAAATACAATAATAGATCCAGAGCACAACCATTGACAAATGTTCCAGGCATGTCATGTTTCATTATGTTTGCATAGTCCAAGTGTGTGTGAGTATTATATTTTCATTTAAATTCCTTCCTTGATATTGGTCTTACAAGTACATTTTTTCTTTCTATCTAATAGCCATTTAGTTTGAAATATTCACATTGATTTTCAAATCCATTGTATTATAATTGCCCAACTTACTTTTTTCCTATTCATTGTAGCAAAAATTTTGTTTAGAAGCTTCCTGTCAACCCACATACTACAGAAAAAAAATTCTTGGAGCCTTCCTTGACTTATTCTCTGTCTCCAATATATAAGAATCCTTAGATATGACTGTATGATTTTTTCCTACCATTTATACCCAAATTTCTCCCTTTATTCAGGCCCACGGTAATTCATCATCCCCTTCTAGCTTCTGGTTAATGATACTCATTTAGATTTTTTAGCATCTTGACAGATAATTTTAGTTGCAAGACATGAATAAGTATATAGAGGGTTTTGCATTGTTACCATTGAATTTTTTGGGTAGTTATGTACTTTTATGTCACTGTAGCCAAATGGATAATCCCATTTAGTGCATATAAATCATCTAAATATCTATTGACAGGACAGATTTCAATCTTTTTTCCAGAACAATTTTTGTTGGAAATAGCATAAAAGCCAAGGCAATTTGAGCATAATGCAAAGATAAATGTAAATTCCATAGAATTCAAGATGTTTTGTGTAAAATCAGATATTATGCATATAGCTACAGAAAGTTTTTGATATACTAGTTAGAACAAAACTCAAATTGCTATTTATTAGGTTAAGTTCAGAACCATTTTCATAGAGGCAACATCCCTGATTTCAGTATACACATGGATATTTAAAAATGAGAAATCCAATGAGTCCATTATTGTCACTGTCACTGAAACAATGGATGCCTGTTGTGTCCGTGATCTCTCTGTGGGCAGATTCAGAGAATTTGGGCAATATACGCACTCCACCTTCAGTGAGTTTATAGTCCAAACTCTACAATCCCATTTAATTACTGTAAAGGGCTGTTGAGTCATATTCCCCAATTTCATCTTTAGTGTCTGGTGCCTTGCCTTTGAAATGAAGTCTAAAATGTCATTGCAAAAACCCGCAAAAAACATCTACTTCTTTGATTTCTGATGTCCTTGTATATTTCTCAATGAGAGAGTTTACTCCAAGACAGTGCTTTTAAAGACCTTACAACTCTTCCCTCCTTTCCTACCCTGGAGACTTTAATTTTCAGGCAGCATCTGTAGGGAAAGATGATGAAGATGAAGTGGCTCTTGCAGTTTCCTCACAAGCTAGAAGGACAATTAAATAGAACAGTGTGTGTGTACTTTGTAGCCTTGTTCCCCGATGAGAGCTGCAACAAACAGCTAAAGTGTACTTTCCACTGGGGGCAAATTGTACTGGCAAATTGTCCCAATCACTTGTGGATTATAAACACATTAGTTAAGATCAATTCTCCTACAGGATAAAATTCAAAGTATTATCAAAGAACAAAGATCTACTTTCCGGCAAATCCAGTTTGACTGTAGTTAGAATTCAGATGACTAGAACTTAGAGAGAGAGGCAAAGAGAGAAGAGAAGGAAAGGAGAGAAAGTAACTTCTCAACACTTGACAGTAAAGAGAAAACAATTTTCACTGGCTTGCAAATGGTTTCATAGGTATTTACCTGTTTATTTGACTTATCATTATGTTTACAGGGGGTGAGAAAACTGCATAATAAGGTTTTAAAGCATCCATCCCTGATACAAATATGAACAAATACATTTAAACACATCAGAAATTGAATTATTCTGTTATGAGGTGATTAGAATCCCTTTCAACAAGTTAATAATGTTTATTAATAGAAATAATTAATCCAGACCAGAATTCTACCCTCTAATTTTGCTATCGTAAGTGTAAAGAAGATTTTACAAGAACACACCAATCACATAAACTGATCTGAATTATCTGAGAGCTGTGTTTGCTGAATGTACATCTAGTGAAGCAGATGTTGTGATTTTACTATTTTGTCCTTTCCTAGAACTCAAGAGTAGGGTGGGAGCATGTTATTAGAACTCCACGCTTTCCTTCAGGTCAGTGGTGTTCTTTGGAATGTATATAATTTTTCTATATAAATCTATATAATTTTTCTCAGGTAGCAACAAAGCTTCCTGTTGTGAAGAATCACCCATATGTTTCAGTGGGAATGACATGCTACACTTCTGCAACACAATTAACTGCTTAAGTTTAACAACCCTCTTGAGATATTAGTTTGTTATTGTTTTAGGTGTAAAAGTGTTATATCCCAGAACATGGTACGTTAAAGCATGCTTTAAAATGGAAATATTTTCAAATACAACTAGGTTGTTGAAGTTTCATAGCATGATGCTTTTCATTTTTTTTAATGGAGAAGAACAAATATTTTTAATATTATTTTGTTTATTTTTACTCCTGTAAAAGTGAGAGGGCCAGTTTGATGTCTAAACGTGAAAGGGTAAATTGCTGCTTTATCACATAAGTGTCTTTTGTAGGTTGGAAGTGAAAAATATTTTTAATTTAAAAGTGAATTTGGAGATCTGGGCATGCTCACGGTACATCACTTTAAAATTATTAAAGTAGTTTGATTTAATAGAGTGAATAATCTCAGGCTGAGAAGTACTTCACTTTGCACTGCATAAGCTCAGATGTTAGAACCTGATCACTTCCCAGCTGAAGAGCTTATAAAAAATGTGAAGTACTCTAATAATTTTAAATTACTCTATATTGCACATTTTCAGGTCTCTGATCACCTCCAAATTCAAGTGCTTATAAAACTGCTCCCATAATTTTAAATTGCTATGTGCATAGTGATTTAAAATTGTGAGAGTGCTTCAAAGTTTTTTAATAAGTGCTTTAATTTAGAAGCAAGTTGAGAAATACTCCAGTATAACTTCAAAAAATTATCAAACTGATATAAAAATTTATCCTCTGGAAAGAAAATTACATTATGTATAAAAGGGTGTGGGCTCCGAATGAATATATGTGGGGACAAAGGTACCAAGTGCTCAGGAGCAATCAGTAAATGAAATGTAATAATAGGGTCCTGGAGGTGTTTGTTTTGTTAGCTTTGCTCATTGCTTGCATGAGGCTATAGTACTTGGAACTCTACCAGGAATTTCAATGCCCTTAAGGTAAAAAAATGCATTTAGGGGACTTTGCTCTCAATTCTCAGCATCTTTAAGGATGTCAGGACATTTCTCTTGAAATTATGGGAAAATGTCATTGTTAGATGAGAATAATATACCTTAGAAAAGGAGGGGGTGGAGAAAGGGGGGACAGGATGAGGGGGGAGAGAGAGAGAAGGGGAGAAAAGGGGGTGGGGGGTGGGAGGCGGGAGGCTGACTGGCCAGGAGGGAGAGTTTATTGTTGAAGAGGTCTTTCCCCGCCTGTCCTCTCAGAGTGGCTAAGGCAGCTTCTGGACATTCCTGACTAGTTAATTTCTCATTTGTCAAAGGTAAATATGGCATGTTTTAAAGTGTACTTATGGATGAATAAAATTATTTTCATTAAGAGCAGAGTTCCTCTTGTAAACCAGTGGTCTGCTCCCTCTAGACAAGCACCTAGATTTTGTTTTCTGACCGTACACCACTGTTATTACAATGCACCAGTAGATTTGATTTTAAACATGCTACCTTCCTACACAGATCTAGCATTACCCCACATATTCAGGGGATAAAATATCTTGTGTTGTGCCAGCTGCCAACTCCCTGTTGTCCCTGTCTTCTCTAGCTTGTTTCTGATGCTGTTCGGGTGCACACGACTGTATGCTTCGAGTCACTTGGTTTGTCTGACTGCATTACCCAATGTACCTGAAATATCAGACTGTTTGACAGGAACACAAGGCCTCTGATAGATTTATTTAGAATTTTACAATGTCTTTGATTAATAACACTAAATTGAAATACATATAAGATAAAGATGCTCTTTTGTCAAGTTGTTGAAGGCTTAGGATTTGTAATACATTGTGATTCTTTGTACATTTTCAAATTTTGCTAACCTTAGTGCTAAAGAAAAGACATTTACATTCTACTGAGGTGCAAATGAAATAAAAGGAAATTGACTGCTTATTTCATCAGTTCATGTTTCAATGTGGGAAATTATATACATCATTGGATTCTAAGGTATAATAAACAGGTGAATGTAAGTAGTTATTAAACACATTGCTATAAACATTACCCATACAGCAAAACATATGAACAGTTCTTCACTACATTTTTGGCTTTTTCCATGAAAATAACTCTATCTTCACATATTTTTTAAATATAGAAGATTAATCTTTGTAACTATAGGGAAACAAAATTTTCTGAAATGTAACAGCGTATACATATACAAAGTAAAGAACAGGAAAGATGTATGTGAGATCTGAAAAAGAAAGTGACTTTTCTTAGCACAATTTATGATTTATCCTGTATCACCATTTTCTGGAGCTTTTCTAGCAGTTTTTAAAACAAATTGAATTCTATGTCCCCAGTAGAACACCCACTAGTGGCCTGGAAGTATGGGCTACTCTGATTATGAAGCCTCAAAGGCAGACAGGAATTCCCTGGTTCTATTAAAGTGGTTGGTTTGCTTTCCCTGCCAGACTCTGGTTATAATTTCAGGCTAGAATTATCTCAGTGTTTTTCTGCCTGACATGATTTGTTTCTATTTCTCCAATCTCCATAGACACTCATTTCAAAACCTACTCCACAATGGTTTTGTTCTTGCTGGGGAAACAGAGGCAGTGGAGAGGGTAGGGTAGAAGGAGTCTCTTTCTTTTTCCTGAGTCAATTCTGGGCAGAGAACAAGATGTCTTTTTCTTACCATCGTCAATGAAAGACCATGCCTTTAACTGCCAGCTTATTAGTCATATGCTTTGCCTTAAGATATTGCCCCAAAGATCAATACCACAATCTCCTTTCCATCTGCCTAGACCAAGATAATTAGGCTCTTTACTTTGTTTTGTGTATAATGAAGGAGGCAACGAAGTGCTAGTAGGGAAAAAAGGCTATCTCCCTGTGGTAAATATATTGACATTTACAGACACGGACAGAGCACAACATGGACAGAGTAATGAGAAATTTGACTGCTTTCCCCTCTTTCTCTGCTTCCTGCTTTAGAGCCGCTGCATCCCACAGCGAATTACTAGCTACAAAGAGAAGGGACTGCTCAGGGACTGACAATTGAGAGCATTTACAATTAGCTGAATTGATTAACCTTTACAAATGCTGTTACTTTATGAGGTGTTTTTCTCAGCCCTGGTTGAACAGTACGCCTTATTGATTCAACATACTCCTTTACGGGAGCCCTGATTTGTCTGTGACTCCACCAGTCATAACGCCTCCTTTGGTAATGGCCTCTGCGTGTTCTTGGGAAAACTTGACACGGAAGATTGATTGGCATTATGTAAATGGGGTCCACAGCTCCCTCTGAAGCCAGGGTGCGGTCTGCCTCCTTGCATCTCTCTCCTGAGGCAGCAGACACAAAGGATGCCAGCTTCTGTGCCAGCATCTCACTGACATTCAGTTCACTGTCTTCCTCCAAATCTCTGGCTTTTATTGAGGTTTCCTTAAATAATTTGTGGTGTGTGTGTGTATAAGGGCAGAGGGTGGTGGGAAATTGTTGAAAAATAGAATTGCACTTAGCTCAGGTTTTTTAAGATTATAGACTAACTTTGAGTGTCACTTTGGCTAGTGATCCCAAAATCTGCGATGTAAGGCATAGTCTCTGTAATCACTTTCATTCAAAGAAGCTCTGTGCTCAGAAATAATAACTATCACCTAGAAATGGCTGCCTTTCATCCTTCATACTTCGTAAAACTATATGAATACAAGGTAAATACCATTTGGTTTTCCCTCTTCTTTCCTTCTCTCCCCACACTTTTCCCTCTATCCTTCCTTCCTTCTTCATTTCAAGGGGTAATTTTTTTTGTGATTTTAAAAATAAAAGGACTGCCAGGTTGAAATACTATGGAGCAAATCTCTATCAGCTGCCCTACCAGTGTCTCTTAAATGCTTCCTGTACCCAAGGCCAGCTATTAAAGTATGATTTGTGGGGTCCAGAACAAAGTAGAAATGTACAGCCCCTTGTTCAATCATAAATTATTAAAATTTTCTTAATGCTAATAGCAGAACGTTAGATCCAACTCAGGACCCTCCTAAGCATGAGACCCTGTGTGGCTGCACAGGTCATGTGCCCAGGAAGCCAGCCTTGCCTTCACCTTGGCTTTTTGTGAAAATATTGGAGAAGGCATGGGCCTGAGGTAGTGGTATTGGTTTTCTTTCTCAATTTGAATTTGAACTTCCCTAATGTTGAGACTGTTTTTTTCTGGATCATGCTGAATCACATATGCTTTTTTCTTACTTGAACTGCTGCTTAGTTGGATCTGAACTAAAAGTACCAACCTTGCTTGCATCTTCTGCATAGCAAGGGAACCAAACCCAGACCCTGGCGACTTGAAGCACTTTTATCCAAGCCAGAGTTATGAGATTGGTCTTTTTGTCACTTTGTGCATCCAGTTATGGCTGAAGAAAGTTTGTTTTGCTTTACGTGATTAAACTGAATATTTGGCTTGATACATGTGCAAATACATGTACATTTATTTTACTATAATACACATACATATTCAAATGCATAGGATTTTTCATACATATATGTGCATAATAGAAATGAGTTTATGGCATTCCAAGACACAGATGAACAATGATGGAAGACAGCCATTTTTTTTAAATGAAGTATTGATGCATTTTTAAAGAAAAAAAAATCAGGGAGCTGCTCTAACAAAGTCTGCAGCATTCACAGCATGACAAACAAATTAGAAAACAGCAGATGCAGCACAAATTAAGATGTATTTAGCACAGCAGCCCATCAGATGTGTGAACGTCTTTTGTAACTCAGCTCTGCAAGGTTGATGTATTGCACTCTAGACAGCTGATAATGAACCCTCCCAGCAATTAGAAGTAGAAATACTGAGGAGTCAAAATTGTGCTGTTCCCACTGGGTCAAAAAAGGAAAAAAAAAACCCCAAAAATCTATGTGAAACTTTCTTTTTTATGTGCTTGCAAAACAAAGAGAATGTTTCAATTTATATACTGGTATGTTTGAATTTCTCTTGCCTTTTAAAAATTCCTACTTCATTTTAATTACCATCCGATTCTAAAGTGTCATTAAATAAGTATGAATTCTGTTGCAGTTACACACGTTTTATGGCCAATACAATGTCTTTCTTTCATGGGATGCATTATTTAGTAATCTTACATTAAGACAATAACTTCAATCATTATGCCTTCAAATAGCAATAAGCATTTTAATGGCTTTGCTGAGCTGCTTCCTGACTCTATCATTTTGTTTTCTCTTTAATATTAGAACATTGTTTTTATTTCTATGCAGAGAGTATGCCCCCCTCCAATACACACACACCAATTTCTATTTTCTGAGAGTGATGGTACATTTGCATTGGGGAATAAAGCATCAAAGTCCATGTAATAGGCAAGATTCTATTCCAACCCAGTGCCAAGGCTAATGATGCACTGTTAATGTTTGCTTCTTTTTTTGATCAATATTTGATTTAAGCAAGCCTATCATATCCTTCCAGAAGGAAGAGGTGCCTGGTAGAATTAGCAATAGTCCAACATTCTGTCAAGTATGGGTTTTGACAAATTTAGAGAACTTGAAAGAACTCACTGGAGAATAAGCCAAACAACACAAAGGTGGAAAGACAATAAATAAGAAAAGGAAAACTAATTGGTGTATTCTGCCTAGGAAAGAGTGATCTGACGGCTGATTTAAAGTCTAACCCTCTTATGTGAAAAATCTTAGATCATTCTGATATTCATGTACCGAAAGAAGTCAGCATCACAGATATCATTTCCTCTTGAGTCTGTTCTCTGCTGTTCTCTTGATGCAATCTGTATCCTTAATCCCAGACTTCCAAAGAGTAACCTCCTAGCATCAAATTCTACATGAATTTGAGAGGATCATGAGGGTGAATTGAAATATTACATTCACAGTTCTGTAAGACAAACAAAAATGTCAAAGTACATGTGCTGATTGGCCACATCATGAACACAAAGAACAGAATTTATTTTAAAGGGTGGTGGCCTTTCCTCTCTACCCAGAAAAGTGGATGTCCAAAGGCCTTGATGTCCTGCAGATGAAAGAGGAGGATGTTCTCAAATTCCTTGCAATAGGGACCCAGTTAGGTGGCACCAAGCTTGGCTTCCAAATGGAACAACAAATCTACAAAAGAAAAGGTAATGGCATCTACATCATAAATCTGAAGAGAACCTGGGAGAAGCCTCTGCTGGCAGCCCGTGCCATTGTTGCCATCAAAACCCCAGTTGATGTAGTGTCATTTCCTCCAGGAATACTGGCCAATGGCTGTGCTGAAGTATACAGCTGCCACTGGGGCTACTCCTATTGTGGGGCTCTTCATTCCATTAATTAATCAGATCCAGGCAGCCTTCCAAGAGCTGCATCATCTGTTGGTTGCTAATCCCAGGGCTGACCTCTAGTCTCTCTCACAGGTGTCTTATGTTAACCTGCTTAACACACATTCTGCTCTGAGCTATGTGGACATTGCCATCCCCTGCAACAACAAGGGAGCTCACTCAGTGGGTCCGATGTGGTGGATGCTGGCCTGGGAAGTTCTGAGTATGCATGGTACCATCTCCCATGAACACCCATGGGAGGTCACCCTGATTTCTACTTCTGCAGAGATCCTGAAGAGATTAAAAGGAAGAGCAGGCTGCTGCTGAAAAAGCTGTGCCCAAAAAGGAATTTCAGGGTGAATGGACTGCTCCAGCTTCTGAGTTCACTGCTACTCAACCTGAGGTTGCAGACCGGTCTGAAGGCTTGCAGGGCCCCACTGTGCCTATTCAGCAGACCCCATTGAAGACAGGAGTACTCAGACTGCCACGGAAGACTGGCCTGCAGTGCCCACTGCTCAGGTCACTGAATGGGTAGGAACAACCACTGAGTGGGCTTAAGCTGTCCTTCCACGGGCTCTTAAACAGAAAATGAGGCAGAGAGGATTAGAAATCATGTTGTCCAGCTGAGAGGTCATGAGCTAGCAGGGTATAGACTGGAACAGGCCTGAAAGTGTGTTATTTATTTAATTTTCTTTTCAATGTTTGAAAGTTGATGCAACCATTTTAAAATCATGAGATTTCACACAAAGATTTGGATTTCAGCTTTTTGACAAATCAGCTAGCAATGGGCCTGCCTTCCCACATGGTCTCCACGGGGACCTGCTGCCTTCGGGTGGGTGGGCTCACACCAAGTCCCCATAGTCCCACGCCCCCCATTGCCTGTTTATCATCCTGCAGCATGTGTTTTGACAAAACCACATTGGCTTTCATAGACCCAAGAAACTGTTCTTACTCAACTGATTTCCTTATTTATGTTACCTGTCCAGCCCTTATAGGCATTTATCTTTATGGCCCCAGCTGTTCTGAGTATCTTCATTTATGAAATCAAAGGGATAAATTAGGAGATATTTTTCAAATCAAACATTTTATGATTATATTGTCTATTTCTATTTGTATAAGCAGACATAAGGGAAAAATGGATTAACTAGAATAAGGAGAGATTTGTGGTGGGCATGAGAAAGAACTGCTAGAAGAAAATGTGAAACATTGTACTGTATTTCCTAATGGAGATTTTGAACTCTCTTTATCCCTAAAATTAAAAATGATAATCCCTGATATCTGTAAAATGCCTTAGGACTTTTAAAAGTGCTGTCACATAAAAGAACTCCTTTGAGCCCATTTTGTGAAACTCTTCTTTTAGAAAACAACATGGGTGATAGGTGATAGATAATCCCATCTAGGATGAACTCCATTGTGGAACTCCATTGTGTGAGGGGTAAATTAAGGATTTAGCTATTTTTGAGACAGGGTCTCACTCTGTTGCCTGGGCTGGAGTGCAGTGGCATCATCATAGCTCACTGCAACCTCAAACTCCTGGGCTCAAGCCATCCTCCTGCCTCCATCTCCTCCGTAGCTGTGACTACAGGCAGGTACCACCACATCTGGCTAATTTTTTTATTTTTTATTTTCTTTTATTTTAGTTTTGTAGACATGGAGTCTCACTCTATTCAGGCTGGTCTTGAACTCCTGGGCTTAAGCAATCTTCCTGCCACAGCCTCCCGAAGTGCTGGGATTACAGGCATGAGCCACCATGCCCAGCCTTTAAAGACCTTATTGTGGTCTCTTCTGGCTGCATAATTCTCTTTTTCATCAGAGTGTTATGGCCTTTTCCTAAAAGAGTAGTAAATACAGTCCCAAGGAACAAGGCTGTTGGGAGAGCACCACACTACAATGGTTTAACCCAGGTTCTCCCTCATCGTATTGATTTATGAGGCAGCTGGTATCAAGAATCACCCAGTTTATTACAGCTATTTTCATTTCAGTATTGTCCATCTACATCACACCATGGTGTTTAGAAACAGCTGGGGAGACTCAGGTAATTTCTGTGGATCCAGGTCTCAGATAAGCACCAATACACCTGTAGAAGTCATTTGGCAGATTTTGCTTTTCTCCATTTCCACCTTAGTTTGGATTTGTAGGGAGAATGATGTCTGGATGACTGTCCAACCTGTAACGGTGGTGTGGTGCCTGAGAAAGTGACCTGGCCTCAGATTTCAGAAGCCTGAGTCCTGGGCTTGCTCAGTATCCTTTGTGTGACCTTTGCTCATCTATAAAAGAGGAGGATTACATCAGCAAAACCTGGCCTCTCTGTGTGCCAGGACACAGGGACCCCCGAGTGAACACATCCAGTGCCTTTCATTCCCTTCCTCCCACAACTGTGGTAACGGCTCATTCTCACAACTCTTGAAGACAATAAATGTTTTATAGCTCCCCTAATGTGAAAGTGTTTGGTCCCAATTGCTAAGATCCCCTTCAGAGTCAACATTCAACTATTATTTGAGCTTCTAGAGCATCGTTTGTATCAGATAGAGGTGGTGGGTGGAACTAGATTCAAGGATAACGTGGCACACAGCTTTGAGGTGGTGGATTTCCTGGCTCCCTCTTTCTCTTCATGTCTTCCCCTGCAGTAGTGCTCATATCTCTAATTGTCCAAGGTCATTTTATCATCTAGGTCTCACCACTTTGTCCCTTTGAAATAGTCTTCTCCTCTAGATTCTAGCCCATTTGCTTCTTCCACCAAAATTGAGATGTCTCAGTTCCCAGGCCCTACTTGATAATCTGATACAGTAGCTTATAAGTAGCTATTGTTAATGTTAAACAACGACTTACTATGATGCCCCTCTGTTCCATTTGCATTCTAATCAGGGACAGCCACAACCAAAATACACACACATTATCATCATCACTAATGACAGCATTATATATACTAAATATTTGATGGGAAAAGAATTTGGGAACAGGGTCAATGGTCATTCCAACAATCAGCATAAGGCTGATAAAGAGGGTAAAACTCTAGGTCCTAGAGTTAGGATAACCCAGAACATGGCAGTATTAAAGACGTTCAAAATGGCCTTCTCAACCCTCACAGGTGCAGTATTCTGAAGTGGAACCTTTTAATGGGAAAATGCTACGGTTCTTCTTTGGTTGTGCATGCACAATAGCAGTGTTAGATAATTTTATCATTAGTAAAAGTATTGACCTCTTTTGGAAATTTCTTGGCTGGAGTTTTGGGGAGGAAGGAGAAGGCAATCATGCAGGATTAACTTTGTAATAATGGGCAGCAACCTACTAAGCCCACAGCGTTATAAGTTAGGAGAAAAGAAATCCAATGATGACAGGACAATCATTTCATTGAAAAGAAAGAGCAGCCTGTTGTGTGGTTTGGGAGCACATTTTAGAGTAAATATTTTTTAAGATAAGCAAAATTTGTCCTGTTAAAAGCTAGTTATATTCTTTACCTTGTTTAACATTGAAACTATAGCATTGACCTTCATTTTCATGCTGTGTAATAGTAGTAGTTGTTAACAGTTATCATTTGATATGATAGTTTTTTAAATTAGACAAGATTGCCAGGCAAAGTGCTCTGATTACCTTTAATCAGGAAGTGAAGAGGATTCTCTCTGGGCAAATGAGGTACTTTTTTAGGCCTGTATAGGTGGAAAATGAATCAGGGTGTTTTGTTGTTTTGTTTTAGTTTTAGATTTTTTTTCCCCCATCAGTTCTTTGTTTTATCAGTATATAATGTCCAATAAAAGGAAACATAAAATACAGCTGCATTTTATTTAAGGAAAAAGACCCTCTGGACATAAAATCATTTCTAGATAAAGGTCAAATGTTATTATTTATTTGTTCAAATAGGTTATTTTCTGTTCATGCTCAGTTCATTCTGTGCTTTTATCTTTCGGTTGAATGTGTTCTCTATTATCTCCTAGCTGACGTAGGCTTTTGTATGTATTGTACGATTGTAAACGTGCAATATTAAGTTGAATAGGCCAGCTTGTAACCAGACAATGGCATTTGTAGAGCAGACTTTCTGCTAACAATGGTGGAGCCTGCCTGCCTTCTTAGAAATGCTGGGTTAATTGAACATGAGGATTCTGAACTTTACTCTTTTTGTATTACAGTAATTTTTAAAACACAATTATTTTCCTATTTTCTAAAAATAGATCTTCTATAACAATAATTTCTAACATTTGCATAAGTTCTTAAAGTTTATAACATTTTTGCATAAATTATTTCTTTTAATCATCACCAGAGCCCTGTAAGTTGAATATTGTCATCCCCATTTTATAGACGAAAACCTGAGGCTGAGGAATATTACGTCATTTAATTGACATCAAATATCTAGTAATTTACGAACCTCATACTTGAACATGAACTTCTAATGCCAAGCCGGGAATACTGGGAGACTAATTTCTTGTGCTTCTTTATAATATTACAAGCCTGTTAATGCTATTTTTCTTCTGAAAACTTGATTTTCTTATTTTCCTCTCTATTGCTTAAAAAAACCACTGGAATTTTGAATATTCCTTTTTTCCCATCTTCTCTTCTAAAATTGCCCTTTCCCTGCTTTATAAAGGAGGGGCAGGATCCTCATCCATCCCGAATCTTACTGTCTAGTGTTGTGGGGTGAAAAGCCTATCTCCCACCCGTAACCCCTAAGAAGTGGCAGTCCTTAAATACATTCTTTTGAGAAAAAGACTCATAACAGCAAAACAAAGAGAGATTCCTGTTGGGGCCTTATTTCATCCTGATGATAAACCCTAGTCAAGTAACCATTGCTGACTATTGTAGGAGACCAGAGTATGCCTCCTCAAAGTATGAAGGAATGTTTAGCTGAAGACATTTGAGGAGAAGCAGACGCAGGAGAGCTCTCTGCCTTCCTTTAGTTGCCGGAAAGCAGGACGTAGATTTACATAGACAAAATGTACCCTGGCACCACACCCCCCGCCCCAGCCCTTCCAGGGAGAACAAAGGTTAACCACTGAAGACTGCTTTAGACCCTCATCAGCCTTGAGGTATACCAAAGGAATTTATATAAACTAGCTTTACTAACCTTTATCTGCTATTTGTTTGCCTTCCCCCCAATTTGCTGCCTGTAGAGACTCAAAGCCCTTTTCCTTTGTCTTTTTCCTTCTCTAAAAATTTACTGTTCTTTGTTGAATGTGCTCTATGTGCTGGAATTCAGAGCCACCTCTCAGAGAACTACTTATTCTCTGGGTATCTCCCATCTGTGTATGTGATACACATGTTAATAAACATGTTTGTTTTTCTCTTGCTAATCTGTCTTTTGTAACAGGGGTCCGTTCCAGTTACAAGCCTTTTCCCTGCACTGCTCACGCGCACACTCTCCCTCTCTCATCTGTATTTATCTAATCAATCAATTATCTATCATTCATCTATCCATCCAATCATCTATCTTAGAATTATAATTTAGAAGGGAGATATTTATTACCAGGAGGCAAAATAGTAAGTCAGACTGTTTTTATTTTGTTTACAGTAGATATTACTTAACGTAGACTGAGTTTTCATGTTAGGTTATATGGTCAATATCTTACAAAACTTGAATGAGCTAAATCAGCAGTTCCAAGGTTTTATGAAAACTCTGTTTAAAGCATAAAGCATGGAAACAAAATAAAAATGTGCCAGAAATTTTATCTTGTTTGTTTTTCTTTTTCCTTTTTAAAAATTTTAACAGGTTTAGTGGGTACAAGTTGAATTCCATAACATATATGTATTCTATAGCTGTGGAGTCTGGGCTTTTGGTGTACCCATCACCCAAGTAGTGTACATTGTACCCCATAGGTAATTTTTTATCCCTCACCTCCTCATTTTTGAGTCTCCAATGTCCATTATACCACCCTGTATGCCCTTGTGTAGCCATAGTTTAGCTCCCACTTATAAGCGGGACATGTGGCATTTATTTTTCTGTTCCTGAGTTACTGAACTTGGGATAATGGCCTCTAGTTTCATCCAAGTTGCTGCAAAAGACATTATTTCATTCTTTTTTATTGTTGAGTAGCACTGCATGGTGTATATATACAGCATGTTGTCTTTATCCACTCATCAGTTGATGGGCACTTAGGTGGATTCCATATATTTGTGATTGTGAATTGTGCTGTGATAAACATATGAATGAGGTATCTTTTTGATATAATGATTTCTTTTCCTCTGGGTAGATACCCAGTAGTGGGATTGCAGGATAAAATGGTAGATCTAATTTTAGTTCTTTGAGAAATCTCCATACTGATCTCCATAGAGGTTGTACTACAGAAATTACATTTTTGCAAATAATTAAACTTATCAGTTTATAATTTACAGTAATAGTATATCATATATAACAATAATCTATAAATTATAATTATAATCCTATGATGCAGGAGAAATATATGGAAAAACTTTGTGTTATCAACAATTTTTAAGAGTACAATTTTTCAAGGATGTATGTGAGCAAAGAGTATAAACACCTTTGTTCTTGGGAAATTCACTTCTATGGCAATTGAAAAACCTTTGAGGAATCAAAAACCTCATAAGAATAATCTTGCCAAAATTTGACAAACTGAAGGATTTATCCACTAACTCCCATCCCTCAAGGATTGAGGGTTACCACCGAGGGCATTAAATCTCAAGCAATTTTGGGTTGCCCTGCACTGTGTGCTGAATGATCTCCCATGGCACCAGAAAATGCCTTTGGCCAGAGAAGAGTCACAGGTGGAATCTACCAGCATGTAGAGAATTGTCCATTCTAGCTACAAGTGAACTCAGAGGTAGGCTGAAGAGCCATGGAGCATGGCATCAATAGTATCTTGCACCATTCTTGTTCCACATTGTGTCCTCTCTACTACTGATACTAGATGGTGGTGGATGACCACAATCTCTAGAAATAACTTCAATAAAATAGGAAGCTCAGTGAAAAAAGCTGTAGTTCCAGCTGCTGCAGCCGGTTTCAGGGTCATAATTGATATGCATTGTTTCCTTTCTCCATCACCCAGTCTAGATTCCCCTTACCCTCAGCCAGAACTTCTGCTGGTCTTGATTTCTTGTTTGGCAAGAAAGTAAATTTCACTCCTGAGGTATCAGAACCCATGATTATCATGCCCTTGTTAGGCTGTGGTTGGTGCAATTTCATATTTATTTTTATAAGCAGGTCCTCCACATGAAGTTGAATAACACATGTGCTGTTTGAAGTTCTCTATTGGAAGAATGTCCCCTCACTGCTGTCCTTTAGTGTCACCTATAGGCAGGGCCATAATATGGCCACAGTTTATTCTTGCCTTACACCAAAAAATTGAGTCAACTTATCTATGAAACAGATACAAGGTTTCTTTCACAAGGCCATAGTGTGAACTGAAGGAGATGCACCAGTGGAAAAGAAGTCAATGATATAATATTCTGGTCTATTTGTTTGTGTAAATTACTTGTTCCTCTATATCTGCTTGGGTATAGTCCTATATGTACCGTTTCCATGGAGTTACTACTGAACTTTTACTGAACTTGCTTAACCTTATAATGTGGGGTCTGATAATACCTGGCTCTCATGGACACCCTTGGTCTCATAGCAACTTAATATCCCACAATTAGTCTCTTTCAGGACCTTGTAGTGTGACAGGAGCTGTTTATTGAAATAGTGAGTATTTCTCTACTGCAGAGGGCATGGTCTAGCACCCTGAAGGTCTGTGCTATAATTCTTTCTGGGGGCTTACCAATGACAGTACAACATTCTAGTCTATGACGGTTGTCTTTAGCACCACTAGATCTGCTGGTCTGAGTGGCCCAAGTGAACAGACAGGTTGCATCAGGGACTAGACCAGCTACAGAGGACTCCCTTGTTCTGGGCTCCACGTAAAACTTATACATAGACCAGTCAAATGGACTGTTGAATGTTGACTCAAGTATGTGTTGGCTGAATGTATTCCTTTTCTATTGCTGTATAACAAATTACCATGAATTTATTGGCATAAACATACTCATTTATTATCTTACAGTTTCTGTGGGTGAGGAATCCAGGTACAGGTGAACTGGGTCCTCTGCTCAGGGTATCACCAGGTTGAAATCAAGGTGTTGCCTGGGGCTGGCTCAGATCTGGGTTAATGAGGGATCGTGATTCTCCACTGTCAATATAGACCCCAGCCTTCTATTTACAAGTTCTTCACTTTCATCAGTTATATAAGTCAACAATTCTTTCTCATCGTAGTGATGTGATCATCTGTTATCCACTGCTACAGCTCCCAGCCAAGATTCCCTGGTCACCATTCTTGCTGTTGCTTATACAAATTACATCTACTTTTATTCTGCTGCTTGATTTCCAGCACTCGGCTTTTGCTATTCAAAACCCCTATCATCCCTGTGATACTAGGGATTTCAGTTTCTTGACAGCTTCTTACTCCACCAACCCTAGGCTAGAAAGGATAGGTACCTCTGAGCTACCCTCTGTGACACTGATGCCATCTCACTTTCTTTAGTAAAGGGAATGATCTCTGGCTTCTTCCAAAATTCATAGTATAGTAGGCAGTTTTCTGATTTCATGTAATAAATCTCATTGTGACATCCATTAAATATAGATATTTATTGCAAGGAATTGGTTTACATGATTGTGGGAGCTAGCAAGGCAAGTCTGAAATTGTAGGGCAGGCTGTCAGGAAGGGCAGGCTCGAACACTTGGACACAGGCTGGAGCTGCTGTCTACAGGTAGAATTTCTTCTACTTCAGAGGAGCCTCAACTCTACTGTTAAGGCTATACAACTGATTGAATCAAGCCCACTCAGATTATCTAAGATAATCTCCCCTACTTGAAGTTAACTGATTATGCACTTTAATCAAATACGTTCATAGCAACACCTAGTTTAGTGGTTGATTGTATAAATGGTGATGAAAGCCAACTTGACACAAAACTAATCATCACAGAGAATGAGTGAAGAAAAGGAGAAAGACAGTGGGGTTCACGCAGATGAGGCTCTTATTTTCTCTTATGTTCTGAGAAGAAAGTGCTAATTTAAGCCACTTACATTCCACTTACTTGGCTTTTATATGTATTTTAAGCCTATCCATTTGAACATGTACTTCTAATGGTAGCCTGGAACTGACCTAGTCAGACTGGTGTTGCCTCATTTATGAAAGAACTAAATTAGCAAGATTAGAAGGGTTTTTCCATTTGCCTGCTCTAAGGTTTCTATATATACACATATGTAATTTCTTTTAAGGCATTGGGCTTAAAAGCCAAATTTATTGTAAACTAGATACAGCTAAACTCTGTTCTTCCCAGAGAATCAGAAAGACATCAGAAGGCCCTTCACTTCCCTACATGGAATTGCTTCTCAGGGTACACTGCTCTTGCGTAGTTGTGTAAGGATCAGTGACAAGTGGGCAGGTCTGGCTTGCAAGAAATGCTTGTCTGCTGTTGTCCAATAAAATCTCCAAAATATGTCATAGTAAGACGTCCATTAACTTAACTGTAAAGCTACATTTTATTTTGATTGAAATTTCTCTCCCATTCTGCTTTATTCCTATCTATGATGTCTAACCTAGCATGATTGAACAGGTCATCCAATGAGCAATTTACAATTTTACATTCCTTATTCATTATCAGCAATTCAAAAAGCCCCCAAACTCAAACAAAGTGAATACAGTATATTCTATCATTAATTTTCCATAAAGATATTAGAGTCCACAAATGGCATCCCTCATCTCTTAGAAATTTATTAAAGTTCAAGTTTGAAAATCTTTCATATCCAATTTTTCTTTTCTGTGCAGTTCCAAACAGAGGACACTCACTCAGGTGCCTAATTCATGACTGAATTCCTCCTTCAGCAGCTAGAGCCTGACCTGTCCTCCCTCCACTGGATCTAGTGTATCTCCTTCATTGATCTCTAAAATCAGACTCATCCATCATTGAGTCATCAATGTGTCCAGTGTTCTAAAGTCCCTAAAGTTCAGGAGGATATATAATATCTCATAGGCAGCCTCACATTCATAAAATTTAGAGCACACAAATACGCAGCCGTTGTAGCTGTTATGCCCCATAAAAACTGATATCTTAAAATCCAGTGTGTTTTTTAGGCCCTCATTGTAATTGTCATCCAGAGGCCATTCTTTGATCTAAGGAATATTGTTAAATATACAATAGAGGGAATTCTCTCTTCAGGTGTTTGTTGATAAGCTATGTTTCTCTTTTCCCTGGGAAAAAAACTCATCCACAATACTATCTCCTCTCTTCTCTGTAAGTGTTGTTTGAACCACTCTACTTGTAAAGCTGACCTCTTGGGTCTTTCCTAAGGGTCTTTCTTCTCTTCAATTGTCAACCTTTTAGAAACCTTTTCAGACAGATTTTTTTTTTCTGGCCCTGAGTTCTTGGAACTCCAATCAAGTAATAAAAGGAGCAATTAGAGAAAAAGAACCCGGTGCCAGGAAGCAGTGGAACAATAAAAAGGAAGTATAAAGCATACAAGAACTGACACACACAGCAATTATTAATGAAGAAAGCCATGTATTTTGAAATTTAAAACAAATTAATAAATCCATAAGTCAAATAAGAAATCATAATGGAAATTAAAAATATATACACTTGTCTGGGCATGTTGGTTCATGCCCCTAACCCTAGCACTCTAGGAGGCCAAGATGGGAGGACTGCTTGAGGCTAGGAATTCGAGACCAGCCTGAGCAAGAGCAAGACCCCATCTCTACAAAAAATAGAAAAATTAGCTGGGCGTGGTAGGGCATGTCTGTAGTCCCAGCTACTAAAGAGGCTGAGGCAGGAGAATCGCTTGAGCCCATGAGTTTGAGGTTGCTGTGAACTATGATGATGTCACTGCACTCTAGCCCAGGTGACACAGCAAGACTCTTATCTCAAAAAGAAAAAAGAAAGGAAATACACAAACCTGGATAACAATTAAATACTACCCATAGGAACTTACAGGATACAACTAAGTGGTATTTGAGAACAGTTTATATCCTTGAATGTTTACATTGGAAAAGAAGAAAGGCTAAAAATTACTGAGGTTAGGACTCAAGAGCTCGGAAAATGAAAAAGAATAAATTTAGAGAAAATAGGATAGTGAGATAAATAAAATTTATAAAAATTAGTGAGAATCAATGTATAACAGTTATGAAAATGTAACATGAAGATCAAAGTCTTGTAACAAATACCAAAACAAGCTTTGCAAGTTCCTTCTACCAAACATTCTAGGAGCATGATTACTAATAGTATTGAAACCTTTCTAGGGTATAGATAAAAAGAAAATAAACTTGAACTCATGCTATGATGCCAGTATACACATGTGATTAAACCCTAAATTACCTATATAAAAAAGGAAATTAAAGGCCAACTTCAATGGTGAAGGTAAATGCAAATATCTAAGAAAAAATATTTGCAAATTTGTGTGTGTGTGTATATGTGTTTTTAATGTGTTTCAATGTATGTAGAAGAGCAAAGAGTCAAGAATAGCTCAGATCCTCCTGAAGAAAAAGAATAAAGTGAGACAACAGGTCTTATCAGTTTTCAAGACTTATTATAAAGCTATTATTATTATTAAGAGAATGTGGTGTTGGAAAAAGAATAGAAAAATGACCAGTGGAAGAGAATAGATGGCTTAGAAAAAGCCCCACACTCATAAGGAACACACAAATGGAAACTTGACACATGATAGAAGGTGTATGGCGCACCACTGAGTTCTTCAGGAACTCATCAATAAACAGCATGGAAAAATTTTATCCATATTAAAACATTAAAATTGTACCCCTATGTCACAGAATTCTGAAAAAGAATTTTAAATGGATATAGGAATTATAATATATAGGAGACATCATTTAAAATATTTAGAAGAAAATATAGGACAAGGTATTTTTTACCTCTCAATAGGAAAGATTATCTTAATGGGACCACAAAAGTGCTGTCATTAAAAAGAAAGGATTTATATCCACTCATTTATATAAAGAATTTTGATCACCAAAAGAAACCATTAAAATGCAAATAAAACAGTGAAAAGAGAAATCCCTTACCAGGAGAACACATTAGTAACATATACTAATATACATATAACTCTGTGAAAAATGGCCAAAATATATGAATGGTCCTTCACAGAGATAGATACCTGAAATATATGAAATTATTCCCAACATCATTAGTAATTAGAAAAATTCAAATTAAGAGCCCAAGGAAACGTTTTATACTCATTAGATTGACAAAATCTAGGAACTCAGATGATGCTAAGTGTTAGCAAAAATGTGAATCAGCTGTAACTCTTACAAACTGTGGAAGGAGTGTAAATTGGCATAACCCTTTTGGAAAACCCTTTCCAAAATGTTTTAATCAAACCATTAATGGTTGAACATTAATGTACCCTACTACACAACAAGTAGGTTCCTAGGGGTTTAGCTGGAGTGGATTGTCCCTCGTGCATTGTGACACAGTGGGCAACAATGGGTTACAGGTGTGTTGAGATACTGAGTCCCTGTAGGCTTTGGGGAGGCTAAGTGAGGTCAGGCCTCTCATTTGCCTCTGACCTGTTGAGCAGCCTTGTCCATTTACCATATACTAGGGCGTACAAATTTACGATTCTCTATTTGTACCAGGACATAGGTGCCAGAATTTCATAAGAACTGATATCCATGGATTGAAAAATAGATAAATTATTGTTTGGTCTCACATACGGCATGAATAAACAAGGCTATATGCTTAGAAGCACATTTACTAGAAAGGGCTACATACATTTGATGGCTGTGATGGTTAGTTTTATGTCCACTTGACTGGGCTAAGGAATGCCCAAATAGCTGGAAAAATATTATTTCTGGGTGCATCTGTGAGGATGTCTCCAGAAGAGGTTGACATCTGAATCAGTACACTGAGTAAGAGCACCCTCACCAGTGCAGGTGGGTGCCATCTAATCCACTGAGTTCCTGAATGGAATAAAAAGGTGGGGGAAGGGGACATTTGCTGTCTTTGCTTAAGCTGGGCCATCCATCCTTTCCTGCCCTAGGACGTCAGTGCTCCTGGTTCTTGGGCCTTTGGATTCAGACTTGGGCTTACATCTCAGGTTCTTCTTGTTCTTGGACCTTCTGGGTTGGACTGGAACTATACCATAGGCTTTCCTTGGCCTCCAGCTTGCAGACAGCAGATCCTGGGACTTTTCGGCCTCCATAATCATGTGAGTCAATCCCTCATGATAAGTGTCTTTCAAATATCTATATCTCTCTCTATATATCCTATTGGTTCTGTTTCTCTGGAGAACCCTGATTAATATGATGGCATTTTTATAAAGCAGAAAACAAACAGCACTAAACAATATACTGCTTAGGAATACAAATGTTTGTGATGAAACTATAAAAAAATGTAAAGGAATGATGAGCATAAAATTCAGGAAAATGGTTTCTGGGGGAGAGTGTGAAGAAGATGGGATAGGGAACAGCACAGAGAAATGGGAAGGGAAATGTTCTAGTTATTAAGCACTCTCCCGAAATTGTTTTTGCCAAGGTCACCAAATGGTCATGTCTAATGGCCCCGATTCTCAGGGCCATCTGCTTTACCTGTCGACGCCATTTCATACAGCTTCTTACTCCTTCCTGCTTGTTGCACTCTTGGTTACATGGCTTCCGTGATGCCACGGTTCCTCGGGTTTTCTTCCATCTCCCTGGCTTTTACTTCTCAGTCATCCTTGCAGATCTTTACCTCCCTGTCTTTTCACATTTTGTTGTCCTGGGACTTAATTCTTGTTCCACTTTGCTTTTTGGTGTTCTTCATCTTTGCTAGAAATGAGCTCATCTCTGGGTTTTTGCACTAGATAACAAGAGTGAAATCTTACATCTCTATCGAGTCTTTACTCAGACGCTACCTTCTCAAGAATGGTGAGCCTAAGCACTGACATTAAAATTGCAAACTGCTCTTTTTGTCTCCCACCTCCAGCCAGTCCTTTCCACTATTCACTATTCTTTTTTCCCCTGTAACATGTATTTAATACATTTATATACACCCAGTATAATTTATTCATTATGCTTATTGTTTGCCACCTGCTGCTAAAGTGTAAGCTTCACAAGGTAGAATCTTGTTGTTGTTGTTGTTGTTGCTTTTGGCTATTTGCGCTTCATAGTACTTAGGAAATGCCCGGCACAGAGTAAATACTCAATAAACAGTTGAATGAATGAATCAATTTTTGCTGCTAATCTAAAAACTACTGAATGTCCATTGCAATGACTTATGAATTGATTGTTGTTTTAAGAAAATCTATAATGTTGTTTTTAAAGATTAAAAATAGATTTAAATAAAACTTACAGATTACAATGTGTGTTATATCTTGGGAAGACTATGAGACAGAACTTAAAATTATAAGATAATGTAGGAAAATGTCATTTTTAATAAGAATCTTACACAGAAACTTTCATGTGTAAGCATACAATAAATTGAACTCAAATGAATACCATGAAAAAACAGATATTCAGATATGACTTATTACACAACTCATATTCAAAAATTTTTAAAAGATGATTAGGTACAAGCAGACATGCAGATCTAATCAATAAGAGACACCGGATGTTATATAATCATCACAAAGACCCAAGGAAAATATTTACAAATTGGGGAATTTGTTGGAACCTTACTAGCAATAGAGTATAAAAACAATGAGATGAAAAGTACTGTTTGCTATATGTGAATTACAAAGTAACAGAACAAACAAAAGGGGTAAAAAGTGGAGAGATTCTTTCTTTCTTGTGAGTCTTTACTCCTTTGAAAATACCCAAGGCCTTTGCTAATAGATCAGAAGAAGTCACATGGCTGTAAGGGCCTTGGTGTACAGTTCTCCAAGAGCTCAAAGTAGCCCCTAACTGGCAAACTTTTGTAGTTCTCATTCATAATCTATTTTCTTTTCTTTGAAACATGTATTTTATTTTAAATACATAAGCAATACAGGAATGTGTTTTCATTATGAAACATTTATGTAAACAGATAACAGTTAAAGTTATGTCTGATCACCATTCTCGTTTCCAGAATCCTCTACAATGGTCATTGTTGTTTTTCCTCTATATATACATAGTAACATACATGTTGCCAAAATATATAATCAAGGAGTGATTTTACAAAAATGCTATCTTGATCTGTATATTTCTCTCTGACATACTTTATTCACTGAATAATTTATCTTGAGGATATTTCCATTTCAATTTATAGAATTACTTTTTTTTTTACTTCAGAGTTTTTTTTTCCTTCAAAATATTACAGGGGTACAAATGTTTTTGGTTACATGGATCACTTTTGTAATGCTTGAGTCAGGGCTATTAAGTGTGCCCATCACCCAGATAGTGTTCATTGTACCCGTTAGGTAGGTCACCCATCCCCTTCTCCTTCCTCCCCTGCTGCTTGATTTCCACTGAGTTTAACTTCTCTCTGTGCACATGTGTGCTCATTGGTTAGTTCCAATTTAATAGTGAGTACATGTGGTGTTTGTTTTTCCAGTATTTAGATACTTCACCTAGGATACTGGTCTCCAGTTCCATCCAAATTGTTGCAAAAGCCGTTACATCATCCTTCTTCATGGCTGAGTAGTATTCCATGGTATACATATACCACATTTTGCTAATCCACTCATGAATTGATGGGCACTTGGGTTGATTCTACCTCTTTGCAATTGTAAATTGGGCTGCAATAAACATTTGCGTACAGGTGTCTTTTTGATAAAATGTCTTCTTTTCCTCTGGTTAGATGCTCAGTAGTGGGATTGCTGGATCGAATGGTAGGTTGACTTTTAGTTCTTTGAGGAATCTCCATACTGTTTTCCATAGAGGTTGTACTAATTTGCACTCCTACCAACAGTGTAGAAGAGTTCCGTTCTTTCTGCATCCAGGCCAGCATATATTGTTTTTGGATTTTTTAATAAAAGCCATTCTAATAGGGGTAAGGTGATATCTCATTGTGGTTTTAATTTGTATTTCCCTGATGATTAGCGACATTGAACATTTTTTCATGTTTATTGGCCATTTGTCTGTCTTCTTTTGAAAAACTTCTGTTCATGTCTTTTGTCCACTTTTTAGTGGGGTTGTTTGTTTTTTTTCTTGCTGATTTGTTTGAGTTCTTTGTAGATTCTGGTTATTAGACCTTTATTGGATGTATAGCTTGTGAATATTTTCTCCCATTCTGTAGGTTGTCTATTTGCTCTGTTGATTATTTCCTTAGGTGTGCAGAAGCTTTTTAATTTACTCAAGTCCCATTTATTTATTTTTGTTGTTGCCGTGACTGCCATTGATGTCTTTTTCATAAATTCTTTGCCTAGGCCAATATCTAGAAGAGTTTTTCCCACATTTTCTTCTAGAATTATGGTTTCATGCCTTACGTTTAAGTCTTTTATCCATCTTAAATTAAATTTTGTGAGTGGTGAGAGATATGGATCCTGTTTCATTATTCTCCATGTGGCTATCAAATTTTCCCAGCACCTTTTATTGAATAGGGCTTATTTTCCCCAGTGTATATTGTTGTCTACTTTGTCAAAGATCAGTTGGGTGTATGTGGATGGTATTATATCTGGGTTCTCTGTTCTGCTCCATTGGTCTATGTCTCTATTTTTGTGCCAATACCATGCTGTTTTGGTTACTGCAGCCTTGTAGAATAGTTTGAAGTCTGGTAATGTGATGCCTCCAGATTTGTACTTTTTGCTTAAGATTGCTTTGGCTATCTGGGCTCTTTTCTGGTTCCAAACAAAGCATAGAATTATTTTTTCTAGATCTGTGAGATATGACATTGGTATTTTGATGAGGATTGCATTGAATCTCTAAATCGCTTTGGATGGTATGGACATTTTAACAATGTTGATTCTACTGATCTATGAGAATGATATATTTTTCCAATTGTTTGTGTCATCTGCAATTTCTTTCCTCAGTGTTTTGTAGATTTCTTTGTAGAGATCTTTCACCTCCTTGATTAAGTACATTTCTAGGTATTTTATTTTCTTTGTAGCTATTTTGAATGGTATTGAATCTTTGATTTGACTCTCAGCTTGATCATTATTGGTATATAGGAATGCTACTGATTTGTGTATATTGATTTTATAACCTGAGACTTTGCTGAATTTATTTATCAATTCCAGGAGTCTCTTGGTAGAATCTTTGGGGTTTTCTAGACATAAAATCATATCAGCAAAGAACAATAGTTTGACCTCCTCTTTCCCGATTTGGATACCTTTCATTTATTTCTCATGCCTGATTGTTCCGGTGAGAACTTCCAGCACTATGTTGAATAGAAGTGGTGGCAGTGTGCACCCTTGTCTTGTTCCAGTTCTTAATAGGAATGCTTCTAACTTTTCCCCATTCATTATGATGTTGGCTGTGGGTTGGCATATATGGCTTTTATAATTTTGAGATATGTTCCTTATATGCATACTTTGTTGAGGGTTTTTATCATGAAAGGGTGCTGAATTTTGTCAAATGCTTTTTCTGTGTGTATTGAGATGACCATGTGGTCTTTGCTTTTGTTTTTTTTATGTGGCAAATCACATTTATCAATTTTTGTATGTTAAGCCATCCTTGCATCCCTGAGATGAAGCCCTCCTGGTCATGGTGGATTATTTTTTTGATGTGCTGTGGAATTTACTTTGCTAGTATTTTACTGAGGATTTTTGCATCTATATTCATAAGGGATATTGGTCTGTAATTTTTTTGGTTTTTTGTTGTGTCTTTTCCTCACTTTGGTATCAAGGTGATACTGGCTTCATAGAATGAGTTGGGGAGGATTCCTTCCTTCTTGATGTTATGGAATTTCTGTGGTGTCGGTACCACCTCTTCTTTGTAGGTCTGGTAAAATTCGACTGTGAATCATCTAGTCCAGGCTTTTGTTGTTGTTGTTGGAAGATTTTTTATTGCTGCTTCAATCTCTTTGCTCATTATTGGTGTGTTCAGGAGTTCTATTTCTTCCTGATTGAATATTTGGAGGTTATGGGTTTTCAGAAATTTGTCCCTTTCCTCTAGGTTTTTGAGTTTATGTGCATAAAGTCTTTCATAGTATTCACAGATGATATTTTGTATTTCTGTGGTATTAGTTATAATATCTCCTTTTTCATTTCTGATTGTGCTTATTTGGGTCCTTTGTCTTCTATTCCTAGTTAATCTAGCATGAGGTCTTTCAATTTTGTTTATCTTTTCAAAGAACAAACTTTTTGTTTCACTAATCCTTTGTATTATTCTTTTCTTTTCTGTTTCATTTGGTTCTACTCTGACCTTAGTTATTTCTCTTCTTTTTCTGGCTTTGGGTTTGGTTTGCTCTTCCTTTTCTAGTTCATTGAGATGTGTCATTAGATTGTTAATTTGTGATCTTTCTGTCTTTTTGAGGTAGGCATTTAAGGCTAAGAATTTTCCCCTCAGGACTGCTTTTGCTGAATCCCATAGATTTTTATAACTTGTGTCCCCTTTGTCATTCAGTTTGAGGAATCTTTTGATTTTCATCTTAATTTTATTATTGACCCAATAATCATTCAGCAATAGGTTGTTTAATTTCCATGACTTTGTGTAGACTTGAGTGTTTATCTTGGAGTTGATTTCTAGTGGTCTGAGAAGATACATGGTATGATTTCTATTTTTTAAAATTTGTTGAGACATGTTTTGTGGCCTAAGATATCAATCTTGGAGAATATTCTATGTGCTAATAAGTAGAATGTATATTCAGTAGTTTTTGGGTAAAATGTTCTGTAAATGTCTGTTAGGCCCATTTGTTCTAGAACCCTATTTAAGTCCAGTGTTTCTGTATTTATTTTCTGCCTGGATGATCTGTCTAGTTATGTCAGTGAGGTGTTGAAATCCCTGGCAATTATGATGCTGCTGTTTATCTCTTTGCTTAGATCTAGAAGAATTTGCTTTATGAATCTGGACTCTCTTGTCTTAGGTGCATAAATATTTAGGATTATTATGTCTTCTTGTTGAATTGCTCCCTTAACCATTATATAATGACCATCTTTGTCATTCTTTTCTATTGTTGATTTGAAGTCTTTGTTATCTGTTACGAGAATGGCTATACCTGGTTCTTTTGATTTCCATTTGCATTTTCCATCCTTTCACCTTAAGTATGAATGAGTCCTTCTGGGTTAGATGTGTTTCCTGGAGACAGCAGATACTTGGGTTGTATTTCTTTATCCATTCAGCCATACTATGTCTCTTGAGTGGGGAATTCAAGCCATTCACAGTTATTGAAAGAATTGATAAGTGGGATGCATTTCTTTTCATCCTGTTTGGTAGAATGCTTTGTTTTGCTTTGTTTTACCTCTTCAGCCATTATTTTGTATGAGCTCTGAACTTTAGCTTTTGTGTGATTTTACACTTGTGGGTTTCTATTGTGTTAATTGATGTATAATGCAGATCTGAGTACTTCCTGCAGGGCAGGTCTGGTCTTGACAAATCCCATCAGTGTGTGCTTGTCTGAAAAAGTCTTTATTTCTCCCTCATGTAAGAAACTTAGTTTTTCAGGATACAAAATTCTAGGCTGGCCATTATTCTGTTTAAGAAGACTGAAGATGGGGCCCCAATCCCTTGGGCTTGTGTGGTGTCCACTGAGAAGTCTGCAGGTAGTCTGATGGGTTTTCCTTTGTAAGTTATTTAATGTTTTTGCCTCATGGCTCACAGGAGTTCCTCCTTTGTGTTGAATTTGGCCAGTCTGATGACTGTTTCTTGGTGATTGCCTCTTTGCAGTGAATCTCCAAGGTGTTTGTCAAACTTCTTTTACCTGAATGTCTAAATCTCTAGCAAGCCCAGGGAAGTTTTCCTCAATTATTCCCTCAAAGAGGTTTTTCAGCCCTTGTGAATTTTATTCTTTACCCTCAGGGATGCCTATGATTCTTATATTTGGCCCTAATACATAATCCCATATTCTTGTAGGCTTTGTTCATTCATGCTATTTCTTTGTTCTTTATTTTTGACTGAAAGTATTAACTCAAAAGAGTTGTTTCCAAGCTCTGAGACTCTTTATTCTGCCTGGTCTAGTATATTCTTAATATTTTCCACTGTGTTTTGTATTTCCTATGTATTTTTCATTTCCAGAAATTCTATTTTTTTTTTTAATATGCCAATCTCTATTGAATTTTTCATTCATTTTCTGGACTTTTTTCCTGTTTTATTATTTCTTTTTAGTTGGTTTTCCATTTTCTCTTGGATTTCATTGAGGTTCCTTATAATCCATGTTTGAAATTCTTTATCTGTCATTTCAATATTTTCATTGTGGTTGGGATCCATTGCTAGAGAGCTGGTGTTCCCCTTTAGGGGGGTCTTTTTGCTCTGTTTTTTCATACTTACAGAGTTCTTTCACTGATTCCTTCTCATCTGGAGCAGCTGTTGCTTCTTATTTTTGGATTTCCTTTTGTTTAGATGGGGCTTTTCCCCCCTCACTTGTAAGGGTATGTCTGTAGCATATGTTGCATAAGAACCTTTTGCTTTGCTTGTGGGTGCTTTGATGGCAGTCTAGGTTCTGCACTGATGCCTTTGTTATAGATATCCTTATTATGGTGTTTTTTTTCAGTTGCTATTTGTTTGTAGGCTGTAGCAGTGGTGAGCTGTGTGTGAGTAGATTTTCTGTCCTTTTTGATGAAGGAGGATTGAGGTCTTTGAAATCCTTTCTCTTTCCCCAGCCCTGTGGTCTTCCTAACAGTGTGAATTGTATTGGCATGCCCAATTTAATCTCTGAGACAGTAGGTGGTGTTGTGGGTAATAATCAATCACATCCTGTATGATTGAGTAAGTAAATGTTGTAAAGGGCTGTGTAAATTGACTTCCCTATCAGTAGGTGGTGCTGGCCACAAGGAACCAGCTGTAGAGTTGTTTTTGGGACTGGTGCCCAGCTCTATCTTCTCAGGAGAAGCACTTGAATGCCCCAGGTGGTGGGTGGGGCCCTGGAACTTCCAGATGAGTCCTTATTCTCCACCACAGGAGAGGCGGGTAGGGGAGTAAGGCTGGACAGGACTGGGTTGAGTTGGGTGAGTCTGCCCTTAGGATCCTCAGAAGTGGGTAAGGTAGCTGTTTTGGCAGGGGTCAAAGGTCCACTTCAAGGCTTCAGGGTATAGATGCCAGGGAGGGGCTGAAGTGGTGCCACCCAGTCATAAAGTCTGATTGTAGGGGCTGAGGCTATCTGAGATCCACAATCTGGCTCTTGGGAGTGAGTTTTGTTCTTCTCCCCCACCCCCCGCTCTGAGGTCTCCTTCTGGCATCTGCCAGCAGGCAGGAACTCAAACTAGTTGAGCACCCCCATCATGGTGCTGTGGGCTGGGAGCTTCCCTCTCCAGTATCCTGCCCTGGGCTGAGTGCTTGGCTTTCATGTGGGGGGACAGGTGCTCCAAGAGTGTGCTGTGGCTGGGACCCACACTACAGTCACTTTTCAGTTCCACCCATGAGGGCTCCCTTGCCTGTCTTGATAAGTTTGCAAATCTCCCCTCCATGCCCCTGAGCAACACAATCAAATCTAGGGTGTATAGGATCTGGCCTGCATGCCTGTCCCTGGGTCCCTGAATAATAATCCCTAACTGTGTCAGGGAGAAGTGTGCTGGTTCCAAGTTGCCCATGGGGTGCTCAAGCAGGTTTGATGTCTCTCTGCTTTGGGGTGTACCCTGCTCTAATAGAGCAGCCAGGCAAGCAGCACCAGGGAGGGCTGGTGATCAGGGAGCTCACAGTCTGAGAACACCTTAGTCCACTGCAGGTCTTTAAGAGGAAAGGTTTGAGCCTCCCTCTCTGTGGAAGACTCAGTGTGGTAGATGCACCAACAGAGGGGAAGCAGCCACTCCTGGAACCCAGCTCAATCATCTCTCCCAGAAGCCAAGGGCAGGGTAGGGGAAGAGGAGGAAAAGAGTCTGCATGGAGGAAAGCTAGCACTTGGTTGTTTCTGTTCCTCTCTCCAGAAGGCAGCCCACCTGAATGTCTAGGCTCTGGGGTGACACAGATCCTCCAGGACTCACTGGTCCCTGTGGCTCCCACAGGCTGGGCTGGAGTTCAGAAATATTTGTGTGGGAAAAAGTGAGATGAAAACTGAGGTCCTGAATCCCCCTGGGAAGGACAAAGGTGCATGGTGGGTGGAGAAACCAATACGGCATCTGCCATCTCTGCTTGGGTCTGTGGTGATTGGAAGTGCCCCAGCGGGGTTGGAAGCCTGGTGCTTTGTCCTCAAGAAGCTCCCAGTTCACTGGTGGCAACAGCTTTTTGGGCTCATGAGGGTAGAAAGGCTCTCTAGCAGCTTGGGAGCCTGCTGACTGCCAGAGATGTGAGGAAAGGGAGAAAGCAGCCGTTCCACCTACCCTTTTCTCTAGACTCCAAGCGTCTCGGGGATCTCTGCTGATATCTTTCTAAATTACTTTTAATTGCTACATAGCCTTTAATAGTACACAGTTAATTTTAGTTGTTTTTATCTATTTCTTTATTTCTGGAAACGTGGATATTAATATTTCCAGTTATCCATTATTGCAAACAGTGCTGCTATGACCATTCTGATAACATGCTTCCACGTTGACATGTGAATTTTTTCCTATGGTAGATATCAAGTAAAATTGCTGGGTCATAGAGTTTGTACATACAAAATTTTAAGTGGATAGTAGCAAATAGTCCTTCAAAATGTTTTTTGTTTATTAACTTCACTAATGTAGATCATTGTCCCTTCTGAATGTAACCTTTTATGACATACGGTAGTAGAGATGAGGTGACTATTATAATAAATGCTTAGAAAGAATATGCATTGAAATGTAGAATGAAAAGTCACTAGAACCTACTATATAGTCTCAAGGAAAATCCAATAAGAAACAGAGAAGTCTACAAACATACAAAACTATGTATATTTGTACATGATGGCCTCTATAAGGAAAAAGTGAGGTTCCATTTGTTTAGCTGTTATTACTAAATGCAAAATTAGATGTTATAAAAAAGAAAGAAAAGCTTTTCTTGTTATTTGTTATTTTTTTTCCTCCAATAGATGTGGATTTTCATTAGTTTGTGCCTTATTTATACTTGTGCTTATTTTTTTAATACAAGTATATATTCTTATTTCCACTGCCTTTATTAGATAAAAGATAACATTCTGTATACATTCTTGTGCACCTTGTTTAAAATGCCAGTCTATTGAGATCTTCCTCATTTCTTTTTACTACTATGTTGTGTTCCATTATGGGCAGGTGAAACATCCCAGGTAACTTGTGCCTCCTGTGAGAAGTGAACTTAATCAGAAATTCTGCACATCATTTGGGCTTTACATCTTCAGGAAATTCTTACAATATATTTCAAAGTATTTAAATAGTCTATCTTTCTGCATATTTACTCCACTAATGTGTGAATTCATTGTTGGCAAGGAATATAAATTATTCATGTTTATATGAGTAAATTCCTGCACTGTGGGAGATGCTTAATAAGTGGTTTGTGGAATTCATACTAGACTAAATTTGAGACCTCCAAATATGACTGTTTTTAAGATTTCTGGACTATATAAATCTTACATCCAGATTTGTGTCAATACGAGCCCAATGAGTTTATATGGAGTTTCCATTTTTAAGGCTACTGGAATGAAAAAAATTTGCCCCTTGTAGAGTAATAAATTTATTACCTAATTAATGTGGCCAATAAATATTGTATGGAAAGGATAAGGATTACAGAACCAAACACCTAATGAGAATGTGGGCATTGGAATTAAAGGAAGAGAGAATTAGGTAAAACTCAGGAAAAAATAAGTCATAAAACTCTTAGAATGAAACATTAGAATTTATTATTTATGAACAGTTCACCTGGGAAACAGTAACTAAAAAGCGGAACATATGTTATGAAGTGATTAGCATGCCACTGCCTTGCCACTAACGAGCACAGTAACTCATATGTAATATGTATGTTATAAAGTTATTAGCATGCTGCCACCTATGCCATTAGCAAGCTGCTTAGCATTATGCCAATTATTTAACATCTTTGGACCTCAGGTTCCACCTCTGAGTATTAAACACTTTGGCTCTACAACTGTTTAGGTCCCATCCTGTTGTTATATGCCATGGTTACACCTTTCTCTTCATTTTACATTCTTTCCCCAAGTATTAGAAATAGGTATTCTACTCAATTTCAGTGACTCAGCAATCCAGGAAAACATGTTTTGTATGTATTAAATGTGACAACTACAAATGGACTGTACCCCCAATAATCCAGGTCTAGGATTTATGGAGATAAGATGTCTTCAAGCAAAATAATATATAATCATAATTCCAGATGGTTTCGTGACAAAGAAATTGAAACACAAATCATGTGAATATAGTATTTCCTACAAGAATCAGTTGTTTTCTGCATGTGCATTCCAGTGCATGAAGAGATGGGGCAGAGAGGCATACTGGAGTTCAAAGAATTTTAATCGCAGGGTTCATCAAGATTATCTGAAGCTATCTACAAATCACAAGTGCCTACCTTAGGGAAGTATGGTACAGTAGACAGTTCTGAGTTCAGAATCAGATAGAAATGGGATTAAAGTTCCCCTCCGCCTGCCATTAGCTAAATTATAAGGAATTTACTTAATTTCCCCACATCTTAATTTCCTCATCCAGTATCATCCCCATCCATATTCCAAATGGGGATAATACCTACATTATATGCTTTTGTAAGGAATAAATAAAATACCTTAATGAAATCAGCACATAGTATTTACTTAAATAAGGCTTTTCAGCTTCAGTCCTATTTTTTAATTGACCTTAAAATCTACTTTGAAATCCATAGCTCTGACACATGAAAACAACTCAGTTATTTAATAATTCAAAAAATATTTATTGTGGGTTCTCTTTGTATCAGATAATAATGCTTTGGTGCTGAAATTCTGCTGTATCCACCATAACTTGGTCAGAGTAAGTGAGGGCTTTGTGAACACATGTGCCTCACCTATTGTGTCTAAAATTATCACTATGTGCTAAGAAAATTGAGAGGGAGCAAGATAATTATACAATAAAACATGTAGTATGAGGAAGAACCAGCAGTAAAGGGTAAAGGGGCTTCTAGGTAACTTTGGACAAGGTAATTTACTAACCCTGATTTTATTGAGAATAGCTGAAAATATTCGAAAACATCTTAGACAATTTCTTCTTGAAGGCAGTAGAGAGCTACCAGGCTGTGAAAAGTTAAAGGAATGAGATCATGGAAAATAAAGAATCCACGAGAGATGAGCCCAGTATTTAACTTTTAAGACAGACTGAGAATTATAGGTGGGCACAGTGGCTCATGCGTGTAATCCCAGCTACTCAGGAGGCCGAGGTGGAAGGATCTCTTGAGGCCAGGAGTTTGAGAGCAGCCAGGGCAACATGGTAAGACCTCGTCTCTAAAAAAAATTTAAAAAAGAATTATAAAGGCAACATTTATATAGATGGCACTGAAGTATTGCTTGTAATAGCAAAAGGGTTGAACATATCTTAAATGACACCAGAGATTGAAGGGACAGGTAAAATGCATATGATCATAAGATAGAATGCTACACAGAGCATACAAGGAATTAAATTAAACATCTACATTTATTAACATGAGAGAATTTCCAAAACACAACATTGAATGAAGGGAGCAAGTTGACCAGTGAAGTGTATAAATTTAGATATATTTTAAGTACACACCAATAATTTTATATATTTCTATGCATATATAAATATTTAAGAGAGGAATAAAATAGTTGTTTTTTGCTAAAGAATTACCTGGTGAAACCCAACATTAAATCATTGCTTCCATTTGTATGAACTAAGAATACACTAGATACACAGAAAATGTTACAATATAATAGTATACATAATACTCTTCAAACTGCTAAGTTTTCTACCTCTTTCTGAACTCAGATCTCATTTGAAAATAATAGTTTGCATAATAATTTGTCTTTCAGCTGGGAACAAATTCTTTCACCAAATATAATTTTAGATATTTTGATGTATATATAAGTGTGTAACAATGGAAAGGATTGTTAGAAAAATGTACAAAAATAGACTTTAAATATATGGCACTGAATTTCTTTAGTTGGTGTAGTGATGAGACTGAGGATAATGGATAAAAGAAACGCACACCAAAAATTTGGGGTTGTGTCTACTCTGATAATGATACTATGTTATCAATTAGAAGGTGCTTTTAATTGAAATCTGTCTACTTGGGACCTATGAATACTTATAGAAGAATGTATTTTCAATTCAATATGATATTTAACTTAACATCTTATGGAAATGAACAGGACAGTTTTCAAAGAGGAGGATATAATCCACTATGTTGGATTGGTTATTCAAGGGAAATAAATTAACTGAGTGTGAATAGGCAAGAGGCAAGAGACCTTGGGGCCTCTATTTGATCTTCATTCTACAGAAGTTTCTAACACAATAATTTCAACCATTTATCACCTGGCCACCTGTTACTAAACAAAATAATTACCTAAATGTGTATATGATTAATTTATTAATAATCAGTATAACTTTTAAACTCTTAGAGAAACATGTTATGATGTAATCATTAAACAACAATCTAAACTTAGCCCCTACCAATGGCAATATCACTCAGTGTCATATTTAGTCAAAGTAGTTGTTGGGTCTGCTCAGGAATGGGGTAGATGAAGAACTCAGAGAAGGACCACATGGAGGGTAAAACAATAGCCACAGGAGTCTGGAGAGGCCGGAGGCTGTAAAAATAACTCCAACCACAAACGGTGGTGGTGGAACCAGCAGGGACTGGCAGGGACCGCTGGCTATTTAAAAAAAGACTCACCCTCCCCAAACTTTTATCCAAATCCTCTATAAAACCCACACTCTCCCCTCCTTGATGTGGATGCTCTTTTCAGCCTCCACCCACCTGCACCCAGGTGCCCAAAATAAATGACGTTTTGCTATGTCTCAGGCTTGAGTGTCTTCCTCTCGGCTCCGACCTAACAAGAATCATGTTTTCTATCTCATGCTCACTCCTGGGCTTATTTTGATCTTTTTCTAGTCAGTGGGTGGAATGGATGGGAATCAAACACACTATTTCTTTCATTTCTGTTTCTCTCTCTTTCTCTTTCTGTCTCATTGATCGTGTTTCTGTGCTCCCTTCTTGCACACAGAAAAAATGCACATAAAATGTTACAGAGGGTGATTTTACTGAAAAAATCATGAATTATTTTATTTATTGAGTTAATTGCAACAAAGATAGCAAGATTTTAACTTTATAGATTATAAAAATTTCAAGCTCACGTTCATATGGATGGAATAAATAAAAGTCAGACACATTGTAATTTTGAGTCATCTCTGCTTGTCAACATTTACGCACTAGTATGTGTGCTTTTCATGTACTTTCTGGGTTCTGACACATTTAGTGTTTGATGTAATCATGCAAAATTCGCTTCCAAATGAATCTTGGAAAAACATAGATGAATGTTTGTTATTTTTCTGAAAGAGTGTGTAGAATTGCTGTTATTTCTTAAATATTTTGAAGAATTTGCCAGAAACAATCTGGGCCTGAAAATTTCTTCTTTGGAAAGTTTTAAACTATGAATTCAATTTTTTTAACAGTTATAGGACTATTAGGTTATATAATTCATCATTGGTGAATTTTAATAGTTTATGGTTTTTGAGGAATTGGACCATTATCTCAGTTGCCAGGTCTATGTGGATAGGGTTAATTGTTCATAGTAATTTTTTATCCTTTTAATATCTGAGAGGTCTATAATGACATTCCCTTTCATTTCTGATATTATTAATATCTTCTTTCTTTCTCTTTTTCTTTGTCAGTTTTTTTCTTTGCCTAGCTTGTCTGTTTTGCTAGAGGTTTATCAATTTTACTGATCTTTTATTATTTATTATGATCTTTTCAAAGAATCAGCTTTTTGGTTTCATTGATTTTCACTATTGTTCTGTATTCAAATTCTTGGTTGCTACTGTTACCTTTATTATTTCCTGCTTTCTGCTTGATTTGGGTTATTTTGATATATATATATATTTTTTAAGTTTTTTAAGGTAGAAACTTAGATTATGATTTGAGACCTTTCTTTTTATCCTAATATAAGCATTTGATGTTATAAATTTCCCTAAAAACACTGTTCTAACTGTATGTCACAAATTTTTGTATGTTGTATTTTCATTTTCCTTCAATTCAAAATATTTTCTAATTTATCTTGAGACTTCCTCTTTGATCATAGATTGTTTAAAAGTATATTATTTAATTTTATGTGTTTGGATATTTTTCTGTTATTTATTTCTAGTTTAATTCCATTATGATCAAAGAACATACTTTGCATAATATTAATTCCTTTAAATTGGTATGGTCTGTTCCATGCCCCAGGGCAACAAACCCAAGGTTTGTTTCATGATCCGTCTTGATGAATGTTCAATGTACAATTGAAAAGAATATATATTCTGCTGTGGTTGGGTGTAGTGTTTTATAAATGTCAATTAGATCCAGTTAATAGATGGTGTTTTTTCAGATCTTGTATATTCTTTTTGATTTACTGTTGATTACTACTTACATTTATTACTGAGAGAGGAGTGTTGAAGCTTCCAACTATAATTGTGGATTTAGGTATTTCCTCTTTCAGTTCTGTCAGATTTTGCTTAATGTCTTTTGAAACTCTGTTGTTAGGTGCATGAGCATTCTTTATTCAGAAATGGAATTTACATTACACAAATACAACTGTGAAAAAGATTTATATTTTATTGCAAGATAACATATCTTATATAAGATTTATTAGAGATGATGAGTTTATTGTTTTGAGAACACAGTTATAGAAACAAACAAATCATAATCTGTGAAAACAATCCAAAACTGAGAAAAGTTGGTTTTTTTATATCTTTTCAGTATGTCATAATAAGAAATTCATATAACATCTTCCAGAGTTACAAAAAAACAGCCTTAACAAACTTTGCTACCTGGAGAAGATAATTACAGTTTTAAAAAATGATTCTTTGCAAACTAGATTGTAAATGAAAATGAAATGAACTTAGCACCAAGTAGCCTGCTTTGCAGGACCATAAAAATTAGAGGAGAATAAATACCATTTTCCATTTAAAAAAAATGAATATTTTTAGAGAATAAATTAGCTCTTCCTGCCATATGTTAAAAGTCTTAATCTGTAACATGCCACCTTTCCATATAATCACTAGTATTTCCCACATTACTAAAAATATTTCCTTTACTGGAAATAGTTTTAATATGATTATTTTACTAGCATTATCAATGGGATTTTTAGTGTTTTTTTTTTTTTAAAGATTTGTGTCCCAATTTATCTCTCTCCTGCATTCCAAATGGTATTTTATTTAGAATAAAATGCCATTTTAATTATTTGGTCCTTTTTTATCCCTTCTACAATTTGTGGAAACCTAGGATGGTTCTGTTACTAGGGAACATTTTTAGTCTCTCTTTTCAATAGCAAAGTAGCCTATTCCAGGATGATCAGGCTATTGCTATAGAGAAGGAGGCTTAACAGCATGTGAATGTTCAATTTCATAAAGGGAAAAACTGATATTTTAGGGGATTTCAATCATATTTTCTTTTCTATTTAGACTTTGATAAAATTTCATAGTAGAAGGCAGTCTATTAATTTTGGGATATGGAAATAATTATTTATAACTCTCTTCCCCTCCTGATATTTACAAACAACTGAACACAATTTGAATACTCTAATAGTTCAAAAGAAAATGATGGCAAACTTATACTTGTCCTTATCTTTACAAAATAAAATATATTTAAATACTTTTCATATACTTGCAATTTTCATTCTTTAAAAACTAAATATTTGTAGATATTTGCTTATATGCCTAAATTAATTTGCCTGAGCTCGGAAAAACTTAAAATAAAATTAAATGTGGCCAGCAACTTTTATTTTTATTATGGTATATGATAGTCTTTTATGATGAAATTTAACTTACCAATAAATTATATTGATATTTTGTAGATAGAGTCTCAATCCCCAGAATTAGTAAAGTTTAAGTTAAGTTAACCCTGAGATAGGTCCAGAGTTCTCAGGGCAAAAGCTTCAGGAAATTTTAAAAAATATGTTAACGTATTATATTTTTATGATAAATATATTTTCCAAAACAAAAAAATATTAGCAGGAAGAGTGATGTTATTTTACAACTTGCATATGTCTTTAAAGTATGTCTGTATAGAAGACAGCTGGATTTTTATATCTGCTTTTGGATTCAAGACTTTGTGATATGTTATTTTTGTTGAGAAGTATGAAGCAAATATTGTCTCACACAGATATGAAGTAGGAAAATAGGAATATTTTAATAGACTTTGCAGATAATTGTGGATAGTCTCCTTTGATACTATACTAAAAATAAATTAGGAATAGTTTCTTAAAGGTTAGTTACAATGTGGGATCTTATCCCATGTCAATGAACTTTTCATATGCTGTTACATTAGGATTCATTGGTCTATTTTGCACTGTGAATTCACCTTTTATCTATGTATGATTGTGATTTTGGATCATCAGTCATTAGTCATTTGGAAAATACTGGTTCTCTCTGTTATCCCATTCCTGTAAATTGTTAAATAGAAAGTAAATATTTTTAATGCTCTATATTTGAAAAATTTCTTCTGCATATTAGGACTAATTTATGCTGTGGATTTGGGGATTAGATAGCTCTCTTTTATGTATGATGTGCACATAAAGGTGAATATCCACCAGTATTCTGCTTTTAAAAAGACAAAAAATGTTCTGTTTATAAAAGAATTGCTTGCCATTTCTCTTTAAAAGCGTTCACTATGGAGCATACATGCTTTACTTCACATTTTACAATGATTACAAAAAAAAATTAGCATATCTAAAATGTCACAGCCTTATACATCTTTCAAAGCTCAGGACAAATTATTTTCCTGTAAAATTTCTATGATAAGCTATTGTTATGAGTATTGGTTAAGGCACACAGAAAACACATTCTCATAAACCGAGAAATAAAATGAGTAAACAAATAAACCAAATAATATAATAATAAAAGTATGTAATGAAGGAATAAAATAGTTATTGCTGCAAAACTATCTGGTACAATCCAGTACAAACCCACAAAAACAAATAGAGAGACAGAAACACACAATTATAAAAGGCCATCAAATGATAGTATACATAATATCATTCAAACCATTAAGTTTTCTACTGTTTTCTGAACTCCATTAGATTTCATTTAGAAATTACATAATAGCTTGTGTAATAATTTGTCTTTTCATTTGGGTACAAGTTAGGTCCCCAAATATACCATAGGCTCTTAATGACAGAAATTATTTCCAAATCTTTTTGGTATGTTCCAGAGTGTATTAGTGCTTTATGAAACAGCAAATATTCAATATCTTTGGATAGAGAAAGAACACAATTTTATCAATAATTCTTTCAGAAACATATGACTAAAGTGAGGTCATATTTAGACAGTATTTACTTGTGAAGTTACCTTGAGATACTGAAAGGAAATATGGGATTAAATATTAAATTGTTTATTATATGTACATAATTTAATAAGATAAAATATATTTTTTAAATAAGTTGATCAACTTTTCTGAGGGCTTGGGTATAGGGATACATTAATACAAATTAAAGCATGAAATAAAATTTTTTTGATCAACTTCCCACAAGTATCTTGGCAGTTAAAATAACCTTGGACTTTCCAACTATGTCTTTTAATATGGACAAATAATTTTTGTTATGAAATTTGTCTTATTTAAGAGGTTGCATATCAATGAATTAGACTAAAGATTTCCTCTGGTCATTAATAATTTTATTAAGAGTTATAAATTTAATTTTGATGATTTTTGGAAAATTTCATAGTATAAATTAGTACCACTTTCTACTATGCAAAATTAAACAGACTTAGACTTTTCATAGAGAACAAAGTTGAGTTTATTTTATTAATACTTGTTTGTTGTGCTTTCATTGGCCTGCATATGTATCACCTCAGATTGTATGTATGTATTTATCATGGAAAACAAATGAAGTATTGAATTCTGTAACAGAATTCAAAAGCTGAATTTTAGGTTATTGGCTTATTCAGTGTAATTTCTGGTTTTTGGTATGGTGACCTCTGAGTAACTTATTAATAAGCTATTTTTCTTGGTTTTAAAACATAGATTTTTAAAAATTAAAAGAATTTATAGATTTTATTCTTTAGAGTAGTTTTAGGCTCACAGCGAAATTGTGGGGAAGGTATAGAGATTTCACATATACCCCCAACCCATCCACACCTGCACAACCTCCCCCATTTCAACATCCCCCACCAGAGTGGGACATTTATTCAAATGATGAACCTACATTGACACATCATTATCACCCAGAGTCCATAGTTTACATTAGAGTTCACTCTTGGTGTTGTACATTTTATGGGTTTTGACAAACATATAATGACTTGTAGCTACCTTTGTAGTATTATACAGAATAGCTTCAATGCCTTAAAAATTCTCTGCGCTCTGCCTATTCATCTCTCCTTTCCCACTAACCCCTAATTTTTTTATTGTCACTATGGTTTTGCCTTTTCCAAAATGTCATATAGTTGGAATAATACAGTATGTAGCCTTCTTGGATTTACTTCTTTCATTTAGTAATATGCATTTGAGTTTCCTCCATGTCTTTTCATGACTTTATAGCTCATCTCTTTTTAGCACTAAATAATATCCCATTGTCTGGATGTACCACAGTTTATATATCCATTTACCTACTGAAGGACATCTTGGTTGCTTCCAAGTTTTGGCCATTATTAATAAAGTTGCTAGAAATATCCATGTTCAGGTTTTTGTATGGACATAAATTTTCAACTTTTTTGAGTAAATACCAAGGGGTGCAATTGATGAATCATATGGTAAGAGTATGTTTAGTTTTGTAAGAAACTGCCAAATTGTCTTCCAAAGTGGCTATACCACTTTGCATTCCCACTAGCAACCAATGAGAGTTTCTATTGCTCCAAATCCTTGTGGGCATTCGGTGTTGGCAGTATTCTGCATTTTGACCGTTCTAATAACTGTGTGCTAGTAGCTCATTATTTTATTTGCATTTCCTTGATGGCATGTTGGGGAGCATCTTTTCATATACTTATTTGACATCTGTGTATCTTCTTTGATAAGGTGTCTGTTAAAGTCTTTTCCCATTTTTTAAGAAAGTAAAACATAAATTTTTAAAACTCAAATTTATAAATATATTTTAGTTAATTGTTTTCTGTAATATGTTTGCCAAAGTCAGCTCACTAAACCTTAGAATTATGTGACAACTTCAAAGTTTATAGAAAATTTAGTTTTCAAGGAATTAGAAGGGTTATTATTTGAAAAAAAATATTGGTTGAAAATCGGTATCCTAGTGTATAATTGAGGATATGCTATGTGTACCACAGAAATAGATATATCATAACTTTTGTATGTTTATTGATGATATATTTTTGTACAAAGAGAAGTGATACATCCTCTGTCACTAGTTTATAGACAAATGTCATTATATAATGGAAACAGATCTCCCTAAAGATTGGACAAACATTATTCTCACTCTTGGTTTGCTTATTTTTCAAAGAGTAGAGATTACATATACACAATGTGCAAATAACTGGATAAAAAGTAGCAAATTTAATCCATTATAAAGTCACTCTGGCCATGTGATGCCAAACATCTGGCTATGGCAATAATTAAAATTTAACATTAAGAACCTGCCCATTTCTAGTATGGTTACAATAATAAAGATGAACCGAAATAACAATCAATTAGGAAATGTGCATAAAAAAAGAGGAGAGGAAGCAACGCCAGAAACAAAACCAAATATTCATGAACAACAGTTCATGCCAATGAAATCTGAAAGAATTAGCAAGAATCAGAATACTTTCATATAGTGTTGTGAAAGAGATTATGACGTTTGCTGTCATGCCTGTATGACAGGGCTAAATAATCAGCAGCAAGTGATCAACTTTTCCCAGAATTGAAGGCCAGATCAATATCATAGGAAGTCCCTACAATTCTATTTTCAACTCAGAAAAGTAAGTTTCTTTTGGGACGGGAGAGGTCTTAACCCCATGGGTCACTGAGATGGCTAATATAATCTAGACTTTATTATTTTTGGTCTCATCTGGTGGGTAAGAAAGGAAGTACCCTTTAATTTATAGTTAACATTGCTTTTAATTACAAGCTCTTGACTTTTATCTTCACCCAAACTCTGGGTCCCCAAGCACTAGCATTGCCTTTCTTGGCCTTGATTGTTTTGTTTTTTTAATTTGTTTTCAGAGAGTTTGAAAAGTACTAGCATTGTGAGGGCCTCTGGGCAAGTGTGGCATTAAGATTGCTTTAAAGCCTGTGCGCGTGCACACACACACCCCGCATGAGAAAGGAGAAGATGGAAAACCAGAATGAAAGTAGGACAACTGAGTACTTCCAGTGGCTCTTGGGTGCTTTGTTATCCACTGTCACACTGAAGGCAGGAGCTAAGATTCTGCAATGGTTGTGCCATTAAAATCATGTCCTATAAAGTGAGGCTCCTCAGGGTGGGGTAGTTGAAGTAGTTCAAGGGTGGCTCAAAGTAAAAATCCAGGGAGAACTTGGAAAGAGAGGGAGAATAAAAGCTCCATGAAGGAAGAATAAACGGAAGACAGTGACTATTCAAATATGACTATTTGAACAAAGAAAGCTCTTGTCTCTCTGATGAAATCTGTGTGTCTCTGGCACACTGAGATTCATGGGGTGGTCAGGCCAGGCTGCCAGCAACACTCACAGCCCATGGATTTCTTCAAGCTGGCAGAGACTGTAGTTATACTGAGGTGATTTGGGGGCAGTTTACTCCCTTTCTCTGATATTTGGTGTCTATGAGGGCCGATTCTAAGGAAAATGAAAGTAAGTTTCCCATTTTAGATGCTTTTAGCATGCGGTTTTGATAAATCCAAAGTTTCCACCTTCAGTAGAGTTATCCATGTGCTTAAAAAGCTGTGAGGTTTAAATAATCATATTGCATGCATTACAGATTTTCCATGAGCATGAGATTCTATAGAGAAGAAAGACAAATGCTTGGGCAAGGTGAAATAAATGTGGTTGTCCAAGAATTTCTAGTGTAAATATATCTATATGTATAATACTTGACAAACTATGTTGTACATTTATTTCATATTTTAACCTTTGAAATTTCAAAGTACCTTATTATTAGTAAGCGTATTTAATGTGGTGTGGTGTGGTGATTTTTCTCAGAAAAACTGTTGTCTTAGAATTGCACACAGTATGCATAACTGAAACTAATAAAGTGAATCCCCAACCCCATCCTTCTACGCAGAGTAGTTGCTGAAGGTAAACAAAAAAGAAACTGCTGCTGCTCTCCATGATGATGTCCAGTGTGTGCCTTTTGCTGAGCTCAGGCAGTGAATGATTGCTATTCTTGTATTGCTTCTTGGAAAAAATATAATTCCTTAAGATCATAGGGAAAGACAGAGGGCCCAGGAGAGAAGGAGTTGTTGGGTCATTGATGCAGGTGTTTCTCATTAGGAGGACAGTCCTACTCCCAACTGAGAGACCCACAACCCCACAACCCAGTTAGGAGTAAGACTGTCCAACCAAAGGGTCCCACATTCCCCTATGATGTTACTGTGAATTGACTTCCTCTGGTTTGGATGTGAGCTGTTTGGCATCACTGGATCACTGTATATTGTGTATTAGCGGGATGGTGGGTTATTGCAAGGGGAAGAAAGGGAATTCGTGGATGGGGGTTGTTATAAAAGGGTGGGGTCCCCTAGGTGGAGTTGTGGTTTGTGCAATGGATATTTAAAGAAGGAGTTGTTGAGATGGTAATGAGACCAAGGACAAGGAAACAAATCTAGGACTGTGTGTGTCCTCAAGTTTACCCCCATCCTGTGAAAGACTTAACATTTTAATGCTTTTTTTATTCACTTGTGGAGATAATTTAAAAAATTGCCTCATTTCTATTTCTCTTTTCTTGCATCTCTTCCACAAAGTCTCATTTACACCTGTTCAAATGTGCATTGTGGTATTGGAAAGAACCAAGAAAAGGAGTAAGGCAGGAAAGCATGTCCTGTCCCATGTTTACCAAAACTTTCAACACTGAATCTGGAAATAGAAATACCCTAATTAGGTTACTTTAGGATTTTAAGTTAGTAACGATGAAGTCAACACTGGCCCACAGTGAAACTGAAAATCTTCAAAAGATGAGTTTTCAGAAAGCAGAATGAAAAGACCATTTTCAGACAGATGCAAGAAGATAGGGCAGAGGCATCAGCCAGTCCTCTCTGGGAATCCACTGATACTTCCATTTTTCTATAGGCTATTCTTCCTTTGCGGGTTTTTTTCTTCTTCCATTCAGAACCCACAGGCTTTTCTGAAAGCTCCAAATTATTTGATTGTAAGCTCCAAATTATTTCCATAAAGACTCCTTTTGGTTGGCTAATTAGTGATTGTAAGTGGAAAACAACCTTAAACTCTCCTAGCCAGAATTAAAAGATGTACTTGAAATTATCAGTATTTAATGGAGTACTCATGTTCTGACTCCCAGAACCTTTGGTGTTTTGTTGGTTGTCCCATCCTTGCCAGTCCGTAAGTATTACTTATTTTTACCCAATAATTTCTGCAGTTTCTGTCAAGGAACTTTGGCAACATTTGGTTAAGCTGAGTTTTAGTCATTCTGTTCACTCAATGGTGGTAAATATCATGTAATAATTTAGACTGGTCTGTTGTTTAGTCAGGCTTATTAGATTTCCTCATGTATATAATATTTAAAAATATTACATAAAGTCCCTCACACTGGCTATCTCTGTTTAGATTTATTGTATTATTCTACTAAGAATGCCAAAGTATAAATTCTATACTATTTTGAAGACTCAATATATTAAACCCCTGTTCTATAAATATACTGAGTCTTACCCCTGGCCAATTTGATTAAAAAACAAAACAAAACTCTATTATGGGACTCATGTATCTATTATGAACAATATTTTCACATGATTCTGGTGTATAACCAAGGTAGAAAATGGCTGATTTATTAAATTCTGCCAGAATAAATTAAAGACGTTCTAACCAAAAGACTACTTACCTCTAAACAGACTACTCAATATTTTTAGACTAGCACTTCATATTAAAGGAAAAAAAACATATGTACTTAGAAAATATGAAATGGCCTGATATTTTGGTCATTTAAATCATCTTAATGTGAGAAGATTAAAGTGTTTTATCTTCATCAAATTTCTATGCAGAAGAAAGATAATCAGAAGAACAGACAGGTCAAGTTAATTGTTTGAAATCTCCATGAGCTACAGGCTTAAAGGTTTTCTGCCTCCAAATTCAGTACTTTGTCCAGCACTTGTTTTTGCATAAAGAAAATATTTGTTGTTGCTGGTATGTATAAGTGTTTCTATTGCTGTTATTTTCTGTAGAATGAATTAAAATCATTCAACTGCTAGAAAATTCTGAGATTTCTTTTAAAACTGGCATTGTGTGCTTATGTCATTCAACTGTGATTTTTTTTTTCAGGTTTCACTGTGAATATATTGTATTATTAGTTACTTAGGGCATAAAGTAAATTCAATCATTCAGTCTAAATCCAATCAACAGCTGCCAGTCACACATCTAACAACAAATTTTGAGTTTGTTATCTTCTGTAGACAATTGGGTCACTGGCGCATACTGCTGCAGTGGGAAATCACCTGATGCAATAGCCATCAGAGAAGCTGTCCCAGAGGCTGCAAAACAAAGAGACTCACAGACAAAGTGCTCAAATCATATGGTTTACTTAGTCAATTTTCAAAATGTAGCAAGAAGCAAAGGGAAGATAGTGGTGTAGGTTTACAAACTTACAGTAGTAGGGTGCACCTGGAGTAGAAGGAACACACTATCCTTTGTTGTACGATGGTCACATGTCAATCTTTCCCTCTCTCTGCCTCATCTGCCCTGCTCTGCAGACAGTGTGGTTACAAGGCCCAGAGTTTAGGATTAGAAAGGTGACTCAGGGTATATAAGGCCTCTGTCTCATCCTTCGTTCAGTTAGACAGACACAGGGGCAAGTATGCCTGGCCAATAGCTGTAAATCACTGATGAACTGCTGAACAGCCATGGACTTTATCTACATGTCTCTGGCAGAGGACAGTCACATGGGACCAAAATGGGTGTCATCAATGGGTAACAATGTCAAAATAGGGACACTCTTACTAACAACTGGGAGTAACATGATCCATGATTTATGAACATTTAAGGTTTAATCTGTCTCTCATCCCTTCATATCTGCAAGTTAACTTTCATTTGTTCCATCATTTTTAATCTGTGTTCAGTATACATATGCTGTATTTATTCTATGTCTAACATGTCTTAAAGGCACATCCATCTGCATTTTTTTCAACAATTATTTTAGAATAAAAAGGTGTGGGTAGAAAGGTTGGAAAAGGCTAACATAAACAAAGGGAAACAATCTAGAAATAATCTGGGTATAATTTCCTTCCTTCCTTCCTTCTTTCCTTCCTTCCTTCTTTTTGCTAATTACCAGGAAAATTATATTTAATATAATAGTGTACTAAATAATAATTTATGATGAGTTAAATTAAATGACCATTTATGTTTAAGTTGTTTATAATTATTTTATTAAAAATTTTGCAAGGTAAAATTGTATTAAAAATTATTGTTTTAAAATTTTAATTTATTAACAATGAGATTAAATTATTTTACTCAAACTTCAAAAGAAAGTCTGAGGTGGTGGCAGAGTCTGGAGTTAGAGTTCTTTGGTCTCGGGTGGGGTCTTTTTGTGTGGGAAGCAATCTTTGCTATGTTCCCTTGAGAAGACGTTAGCCTCTCTGTTCACTCTTTAATTTATATGTAAAAGGGGATTAGAAAAGCACCTTGCAGTGTTGGTAAACTGCAATGAAATGATGACTATAAAACACCAAAGACAACTAGTGCAGCGTCTGGCACGTCTGGCATGTTGTAGACACAAACACATGGTAGCTCTTATTGATGGGGGTGGGAAAGGAGAGGGAGAAGGAGGGAAGGGGGGGAGAGAGAGAGAGAGAGAGAACATTAAATTTATTGGCAGATGAAAATCTCAGCTGTCTTGCTGTAAATGAGAAATAATATGTATAAATGCTTTATAACTTACAAAGCATATTTGTCAGCATTATCTCAATTTCCAGAATTCTGAATGGTAGCTATTATTTTTTTAAAGATTAAAAAAAACTGACACAAAGCATAAAACTCAACTTTATATAAAGGTCTAGCTTAGAGCCTAACTAAAATTTAGATCTTCTGATTCTGTTTATTTAACAATTATTTTATTTCAAAGTCTATAATAATTAAGATTAGAGAAATTTGAACAAAATATTAATATAAAGTATATTTATAATCTCATTGCTCAGAAATAATCCTTATTAACACTTTCAATACATATGTATGTAACTAGACTCACCAAACATCATTTCATAAGTAATGGTTAAACAACTCAAGAAACTTTCTTGACCGCAGTATTTCTCTATGCCTTTAATATATGCAGTTTCATAATCAATCTCCAAGAATTCTTTAAAATATAAAATATTTATTTTGGAACTTCTGCTTCTACCAATGCAGGATGTATTAATTGTCATCCCACCATTAGTAACTAGAAATTCGAAAAAAATATTAAACAATTATTTCCAGACATTGTGTGTTATAGTCTGTTTGGCTTGCTATAACAAAATATCTTAGACTGTGTAATTTATGAACAATATAAATGCATTGCTCATAGGTCTATAGGCTGAGAAGTCCAAGATCAAGATGCCAGCAGATTTGGTTTCTGATGAGGGCTGTCTACTTCATAGATGGTGCCTCTTGCTGCATCCTTACATGGCAGAAGGGGCAAGTACATTCCCTTCAGCTGCTTTTATAAGAACAGTAATCCAATTCATGAGGACAGAGCCCTCATGACTTAATCACTGCCCCCAAAGGCCCCACCTCTTAATACTACCACATTGGGGATTAAGTTTCAACATACGAATTTTGGAGAAACACAAACATTCAGACCATAGCACTGGGCAATAGACAGTGCTAAAAAATGTAGATTTTTGAAGAAGAGAACATCTGGAGACATTTTCTAGGCTACATCACAAGGAAGATAAATTGAAACAGAATCCAACAATTTCCTAAACTGAGTTGAGGAGATAGAATATGAAATTCAGGTGGTTAAAGCACAGGACAGAGTGCTAGAAATGGAGGAGCTGTACCAAGATAGAGCTTCAGGGATGTGCAGAGGGGCTCCCTGGAGTCTTTGGCTGAATACAAATCTGTGCAAACATAAGAGGAACTACACAAATCTGGGAATAAAAAAAAGCCAAACTACTGAAAATCAGTGGGTCAAATACCTTGTAGAGCTTACACAGGCTTAGAATAGCTTGTATTCCCACTAACCAGATGGAGAGGCCTTGTACTAAATGCAACAGTGGACATAGAGTCCTCAGAATAATCATACCTTAGGAATGAAGATGATTGTTCACAGGAAAAAAAGCTGCTAGTCTCACCATTAAAAAGTTCAAAAGAAGTTCTAAAAATATCAAACCCATCCAAAGTTAATTAACCGTGCATCACAAGAAATTTCCAGTTTGTTCAAGAAAATCCAACACCAAATAATGTGGAATACAATATTCTATTTCTAAGAAAATTTCCAGACACAACCATCCCCCCAAAAAACACCAACCAAAACCAACTATAACCAGAGAAAAGCCAAATCATGAACATAGCAATGATGGTGATGATGCAATTCATACACAAGGAACTTATCTACTATTTTAAATTTGATAAAATGCTCCAGAATGTAAGGAAAAGCATGAAAATGATGACAGAACTGACAGACATAAAAACTGACCCATTTGGAATATCAAGGAAAGCACAATGTATAAAATGGAAAATATATTGGATGGTCTATTAGTTGCCAGTGGCCACTGTAACAAACTGCAATGTTGGTGGTATACAGAAACAAAAATTTATTTTCTCACAGTTCTGGACTCTAGAAGCCTAAAATCACTATCAATAGGATGATACCGTGGTTATAGAAGGGCTGTGCTCCTTCTGAATTTTCTAGGGGAAAATCTGTCCCTTGCCTCTTCACGCTTCTGGTGGCTGCTGGCTTTCCTTGGCCTGTGGATGTGTCATTCCAGTCTTGAAGGCCAGCATCTTCAAATCTGTCTCTGCTCTATCTAAATTTACTATTGCCCATACTTCTATTTTTTATTTATTTGCTTGTCAAATATTTCTTCATTCCTTGAATTTCATTTTTGATGCAAAGTAAGTAACTTTATTCTTTAAAAAAGTAATGTTATCTTTTCAAGGCCCAAAGCATCATATAACAGAGGTTAGTTTTATAAGGAAAAAGTGCAATTTATAATGAATACAACTAGCTTAAGAATGTAAATACATAATAATGGTGCATAAAAATGTAGTAAATTTCAAACCAAGTTAAAGACACCTTTACCTTTCACTCAAAAATACTTTAGCATGTACCTTCACAAAAAGTATTCTATTACATAATCACAATGTTATATTCATACCTAAGAAATGACCTACACATTTTGGTTGGAATAATAAATACTTTTGTTGTAGGCTAGTCAGGCTGTTATAGCAAAATATCATAAACTAGGCATCTTATAAACAAAAGAAATTTTGTTGTTTAATAAACAGAAATTTATTTCCCACAGTTCTGGAAGTTGGGAAATCAAACATCAAGGTGCCAATAGGTTCAGCGTCTGGTGAAAGCCTGCATGTTGGTTCATACATGGTGCTTTCTTGCTGTGTCTTCACACAGTAAAAGGGGCAAGACTGCTGCTCTCTGGAGGCTTTTTTATAAGGGCACTAATCCCATTCACGAGGTTGATTCCATATCTTTGCAATTGTGAATTGTAGTGCGATAAACAATCGGGTTTAGGTGTCTGTTTTACAGAATGACTTCTTTTCCTTTGGATGGATACCCAGAAGTGGGATTGCTGGATCAAATGGTAGGTCTACTTGTAGTTCTCTGAGGAATCTCCATACTGTTTTTCATAGAGGTTGTACTAACTTACCTTCCCATCAACAGTGTACAGTGCTGTGTAAGTTCCCTTATCACCACATCCATGCCCACATCTATTGTTTTTTGACTTTTTATTGATGGCCATTCTGATAGGGGTAAGGTGGTATCTCATTATGGTTTTAATTTGCATTTCCCTGATGATTAGTGATGTTGAGTGTTTTTTCATACGTATGTTGGCCATTTGTATATCTTCTTTTGAAAAATGCCTGTTCATATCTTTTACCCACTTTTTAATGGGGTTATTTGTTTTTTCTTTGCTGATCTGTTTGAGTTCCTTGTAGATTTTGGATATTTAGCCCTTGGTCAGATGTTTGGTTTGGGAATATTTTCTCCCATTCTATAGGATGTCTATTTACTCTGTTGGTTATTTCTTTTGCTGTACAGAAACATTTTAGCTTAATTAAGTCCCATTTATTTATTTTGTTTTTGTTGTATTTGCTTTTGGGGTCCTAGTCATAAATTCTTTGCCTAGTCCAATGTCCAGAAAAGGTTTTCCTAAGTTTTCTTCCAGAATTTTTATGGTTTTAGGTCTTACATTTAAGTCTTTAATCCATCTTGAGTTAATTTTTGTGTATGATGAAAGATAGAGGTCCTGTTTCATTCTTCTGCATATGGCTATTCAATTTTCCCAGCACCATTTATTGAATAGGTCATACTTTCCCCAGTGTATGTTTTTGTCTGCTTTGATGAAGATCAGTAGGTTGTAGGTGTATGGTTTTATTTCTGGGTTCTCTAGCTTGTTATATTGATCTATGTGTATTCTTTTATAGCAGTACCATTTTGTTTTGACTACTATAGCCTTGTAGTATAATTTGAAGTCAGTAATATGATGCCTCCAGATTTTTTCTTTTTGCTTAAGATTGCTTCGGTTATTCAGACTCTTTTTGGATTCCATATGAAATTTAGGATCGTTTTTTCTAGTTCTCCTTTTTTATCTCACAGCTTATATGATTTTTTCTTTCATGTTGACTTTGGCCAGACTGATGAATATGTGTCTTGGTGATGTCCTATCTTGAGTTCATTGACCTTCTTGTATCTGGATGTCTAAATCTCTAGCAAGACCAGGAAATTTTTCCTCCATTATTCCCTCAAAGAGGTTTTTCATGTTTTTTGCCTTTTCTTTTTCTCCCTCAGGGATACCTATGATTGTTATGACTGGGCATTTTACATCATCCCATATTTGTCAAAGACTTAGTTAATTTCTTTTGACTCTTTTTTTTTCTTTTTGACTGACTGGGTTAATTCAAAAGCCTTGTCTTCAAGCTCTGAAACTTTTTCTTTCAGTGTGCTTTTATTTATACTATTCTTTCATTGATTTAATTTATTTAATCTTTATTTTAATTGAAAAATTTTCATCAGCTAGAATGCTGTAAAAAAGAATTTTTTTCATGTAATATTTGAGAGATACTTTCTTCTGATTTATTGAAAGCTTTTTATTCTCCATTGCATTTCCTTGACACATTTGTTGAAAAACAAATGACTGTATAAATATGAGTCTCTTTCTGAGGTTTCAGTTTTATTCTATTGATATGTTTTTTGATCCTTATGCTAATATCACACTGCCTGATTTTTATAGCGTTATAGTAAGTCTTGAAGTCAGATTTCATAAACTTTTCGAATTTGCTCTTCTTTTTAATAATTAATTTGAGTAATCTAGGTTCTTTGTATTTAAACATAAAATGTAGAATTAGCGTGTTAATTTCTGAAAAAAGTTTGCTAGGGTTTTGATTGGGATTGCATTGAATTTGTAGATCAATTTTTGGTAAATTGATTTCTTAACATTACATTTTCCAGCCAAAGAACATAGTATATGTCTCCATTGGGAAAGGGAAAGTTCTCTTTTATTTCTCTCACCAAAGTATTTAGCTTTGGTGTAAAAGTCTTGTACATCACTTATTATATTTATTTGTAAGTATAATTTATTTTTAAAAGTGTTTTAGATATATTATTTTCAAAATTTTATGTTATAATTTATGCCAAATAGGATATAAATAAAATATATTTTAAAATATTAACCTTCTATCCTATTTTCTTGCTAAATTTATTTATAATTTTTAGTAGTTTTGTAAATGTTTTGGATTTCCTAAGCAAACAATCATCCACAATTAAAAACAGTGTCGCTTATTTCTCATCAATACTTTTTTTTATTACCTTATTGCATTGGCTAGAACTTATATTACAATGTTAAATGGAAGAAGGGTTAAGAGTTGGAATCTTTGCATGTTTCCCAATTTAGGTAGAAAGTATTCAATATTTCATCATTAAGTATAATGTTTCATGGTTTTACATAGTTGTTCTTTGTCAGAGTAAGGAATTTTCCTTCTTTCCCTAGTTTGCTGATAGTTTGTTGTGTTGAATTTTCTGAAATGCTTTTTGCATCTATTATAATAATCACATAGTTATTTTTATTTGGCCAAAATGGTAAATTTCATTGATTGATTTTGGGATGTTAAACTGGTCCTTCATTACTGGAATAAAGTCCATTTGGTCATGATGTCCTATTCTTTTTTATGCTTCTCTATTCAATTTTCAAATATATTTGTAAGAATTTTTGTGGCTAACTTCAGGAGAGATATTGATCTTTTATTTTTATCTGTAATGTTTTTGTCAACTTTGGTAACAGAATAAGAAGTTTGAAAGTGTTCCCTCCTCCTGTATTTTCTGAAAGAATTTGTGTTAGTTTGGGTGTTATTTCTTCCTTAAATGTTTGATAAAATTCACCAGTGAAATGTTCTGGGTCTAAAGTTTTCCTCATGGGATGGTTTTTGACAATAAACTCACTTTGTTAAATAGATATAATGCTGTTCAGATTTTCTATGCTAGTTTGTGTAAGTTTTGTCAAGTTATATTTTTCAAGAACTTGTGAATTTCATATAGGTTGTTGTATTTGTTGCCAAACAGTTGTTCTCTATATTCTCTTAGTATCCTTTTCATGGCTGTAACATCTGTTTTGATTTCTGTCTTACCTTCTTCATATTATTAATTTTTATTCCCCTGGTTTTTCTTGATCTATCTTCTCTGTTCCTAGATAACAAACTTATTCATTTTATTGATTTTTTTTTTCGAAGTGAACTTTGGCTTTGTTAATATTCTTTATTTTTTAAAAAATCTCCATTCTGTCATTTTGATTTTTCTTCTTTTCTTTATTATTTCTTTCCTGCTACATACCTTGAATTCTTTTTTGGTCTACTTTTTCCAGCTTCTTAAGGAGATATCATGGGTTATTTGTTTTAGATCTTTATTCCTTTCAAATATAAGCACTTGAGCTGTAAATTTCCCTATAAACCCTTATTTGGCTGCATTCCACAATATTTGCTATGTTGTGTTTCATTTTTATTTAGTTCAAATATTTATTCATTTCCTTGGTCTTTTTTTCTTTGACACACTGACATTTTTTGAAGCTTGTTGTTAATTTCCAAACATCTTGAGTTTTGCTAGATACTTTATTGTTATTGATTTCTAAGTTAATTTTGTTTTTGCCAGATAACATGCTCTGTTTTATTTCAATCCTTTTAAATCTATTGAGACTTGCTTTTAAGCCCAGAATATGGTGTTTCCTACTGAATAAACAAAGTACACTAAAGAAATGGGTATTCTGTAGTTGTTGGATATAGTGTTCTCTAAATGTCAATTAGGTCAAAGTGGTTGAGAGTATTTTTTAAGATGATCCAAGTCTCTATTGATTTTTTTTATCTAATAACAGGGCATTAAAATAGACTTGCAATTTTATCTATTTTTCCTTTTAATTCTATCTCTTCAATACTGAAGCTCTGTTTTAAGGTACACTTACATTTATGATTGTTATATATTTCTGCTACACTGATCATTTTATCATTATTAAATGTCCTACATTATCTCTAGAAATACCTTTTTTCTTAAAGTCTATTTTATATTAAAATAGCTACTTCAGGCTTCTTATGTTTACTCTCTACATGAAACATTTTTCATGTATTCACTTTCAACCTATGTTTTTATATTTACAGGTACAACTTTTTAGAAGGCATGTAGTTGAATTTTGTTCTTTCATCCATTCTGATAAACTTTGCCCTTTAATTGGGGTGTTTAATACATTAAAATTTAATAAAATTAACTAATATTGAATACAGGTCTGCTCTACTAATTTATTGCTTGTTTTTCATTTGTCATCTGTTCTTTCTGTGTTGTTCCTCTATTCTTCCTTTCCTTTATTTGGATTATTTGAATATTTTATGATATATATCTTGCTTTACCTATTGGATTTTTAGCTTTACCTATTTACATTAATGGTATTTTAGTGGTTACTCTAGCAATTATAATATAAATCCTTAACTTTTCCTTCTACTTAATGTTCTAACACTTCACATAAAAGGTGAAAGCTTTGAGCTCATTTAGTTTTCTTTAATCCTCATTTTTTACTCTACAGATCTTACATACATTACATATGCATACAATCAAAACCCATAAGACAGTGTTATAATTTTTACTTTAACCATTTGTAAGCATTTTCTAATTAAGAAGAAAAACAGATTTTGTATTTATTTGTATATTTACAATTCTGATGGTCTTCATCCCTTCATTATAGTCTGAGTTTCCCTTTGATATAGTTTTACACTCACTTGAAGAACATCTATTAGTATTTCATACAATATAGCTCTTCTGACAAACAAATTTAGTTAGTTTTCTTTATTCCAAAAATATCTTTATTTTTCCTTATTTCTTGAAGAATTCTCCCACTTGAAATAGAATTCTGGATTGATTGTTCTATTTTTTAGCACTTTGTAGATATTTTTCCACTGTCATCTGACCTCAGTTGCTTCTGATGAGAAGTCAGTGGTTTTTGAATCATTGTTTCCTGTGTAACAGTAACAGTCACTCCATCTTAAAGCTAACTAATAATTCTTTATTTTAGAATGCCTAATTGGGTGCTTGCTTAAGAATTCTAGGTACTAGTTTTGAGCAGTTAACTATAGAAACAAGATTGTGGAAATGTTCCTGGAGGAAAATGCTGAGAATTTAACCTTCATTTCCATTGCAATCTAGCTTGACACCAGCCAGACCACCAGATGGCCCATTACTCAAGATAACCATCAGAAAAAAGACATGCTGACCTGCACGTAGCCAGCCCCTCCCAAGCCTCCTTCCCCTATAAAACCCTTCAGTCTGCCTGAGAAGTTTGAGATCCTTTGTGACAAGAGTCCACCATCTCCTTGGGATGCTGGCCCATGAATAAAGCTGTTTTTTCTTTCCACCAACTACTCATCTCTTGAGTTTGGCCTTTGGAGTGCTGGGCAGCCAAGCCTTTTAGTTATACCTGTATGTAATATGTTTTTTTTTCTTTGACTTCTTACCAGATTTTACCCTTATCTTTGATTTCAGTGGTTTGACTGTAAAGCACCTATGCATGGTTTTCTTTGTATTTATTTTGCTGGAGTTTGCTGAGCATCTTGCATTTATAAATGTATGTCTTTCTCCAAATTTGGGAAAATTTCAGCTAATAATTTTTCAATTTTTTCTCTGTCCTCTACCCCTAAAACTCCAATCACATATATGATGGATAGACTTCTGATACTGTCCTACATGTCCTTGAGGTTCTTTTCATTTTTAAAAGCATTTTTTCCCTCTGTGTTCTTCAGATTGGACAATTTCTACTGATTTATATTTAAGTTGAGTGACTCATTCCTATGGTATTACATTTTTCAGTTTCAGAATTTCCATTTAGATCATATTATAATTTCTATTTCTCTGCTGTAATTTTCTATCTTTTCATTAATTACCAACCTGTTCTTTTTATATCATAGAACATAGTTATAAATAGGTAGTTCAAAACTTTTTTCTGTTCCTTCTAATAGCTTGGTTATCTCTGGGTGAATTTCAATTGATTGTCCTTTTATCAAGAATTGGTCATATATTCCTATTTCTTTCCATGTTTGTTCAGTCTTTTGGATTTTATTCTGAACATTTTAAATTGTATGTTGTGGAGATTCTGAATTCTTTATATCCCTCCGAAGAGTGTTGAGTTTTTTATTTTTCATTTTTTTGCAAACAATTATCTTGGTTAGATAAAAAACGCAAATTATTTCTCCTAGGCTGCAATTGAAATTTCAGTTTAGTTCTTTTATCCTTAGCTACATCATTTTGTGTCTGCCATGTGCTTGTGTAGATCAAAGATTAGTCAGAGATTTGGACAGAGTTTATACAAAAATTTAGAGTTCCCCCTCTCTATCTTTTTATCCCTCCCCTCAATTCCAGTGACTTATTGCCTTGCACTCTGTTCTCTGATTTCTCATCTCAGAAAGATCACATGGTTTCTATTGGCATTTGGACCACCATTCAAGATATCAACTATATCCTGCCCTTAGTGTAAAAGTCTTAGAAACAGGAAAACCACTTGATCCTTTACCTCCTTCCAAGTTTTAACTCCATTTCTAGAATTTGTCTGCTTTTTTCCTGCATTCTTTATTACCTTCAAATAGTTGTTTATTAATGTTTTCTAAAATTGGCAGTGGTTATCTCTATGAATATAAGTTTGATAGAAGCTTACTTAGCCATACTGAAATCAATATTTTAGATTTTACACCTTATTCTTCTGGATAGTTTCTCCAACCCCAAGGAAAATATCTGCTGAAAGCTCAAATAGTTTTGTTAATTATAGGTTCTAAAATATAAAGCTATAAATGCTATAAATATGTTCTTTTGTTATTACTGAAGGAAGGCAAGTGTATTCAACCTTGGAAATATAAAACTAATGATATAATCAAGAGAAATTAGGAAAAGGAATGGGAGGAAAAAAATATGAAAGTTCTGTAGAAATCCAAATGTATGCATATTACAACAAAAATAAACATATGTACAGTAATATTCAGTCAATTTAAACAAGAAATAAGTTGGTTTCAAATAAATTGTCTTCCTTGAGTGGAATGGATTCTATAAAATCAGGATGCTAAATGATATTGATAAAGTAAGAAAAAAATTTTTTCTTCCCTCAACAACAATAAAAAGGCAATAATAAAATTCAAGAAAAGAAACTAATGTAGTCTTACATTTTTACATAAGGCAACTCAAAACATGGTTTTATTTTGAGAAATTCATATAATATAGGAATTCTTAAATATATTTTATCTGTATATAAGGAACACTTTCATTTGAATAGAATTATTATGGTGACATTTGCCTTGTAGATAAATTAATTCCCAGTTTACTATCTAATTTTTTGTGAATGATAATTATATAATACTAGTAATATAAACACTAAGTATTAATTTTTGACTTTTGGAATCAAACCATAACTTTTGATAATGGAATTATTATTTATGGCTATAAACAGAATGTTCTTAACTTTTTCAATGTACTAATAGAAGTGCACCTGAAAGAAGACATCAGAAGAAAGAAAAAAGAAGTAGAAATCAAGATAGGAATGCTTGTAACTTCATATAATATCATGAGAATTAAGAGAGATTTTCAGAAGCTGATGCAATGATAAATTGAGATTAACATACTATATTAAAAAATAATCATTAGAAGTATAAAATAATAACTTACTAAAATTGGGAGGATGAAAGATGGAATATTTAAACTAATATTCATCTTTCAAAGTAAAGATTTAATAGATAATTGATCAAATTTATACATCAGATAATTGAGTCATATCAATATTTTTTAGAGTCAGAAATTTATTCATAAGAACAAGTAAAAATATGAAAAGGTTAAAAGTGATTTTTAGAAAATTGGGGTCTAAAGGGTAATGCCTGGCATTGCTATTTTTTCATTATGAGAACTTAAGTTTTATTTTTAATCTGTATATTAAAAATAAGGAATGATTGATATAATTCAAATTACGTAAGGAAATGATAATGTAAATATGACTGCAAAAGCAAAAAAGCAACTATGGGTTTATAAGAATTGAACAGCATCTGGTATAAAGTTCCCCAGGCAATTATTGTATTTGGTTTTTTTTCCCCAGAAATTTCCCAGCATAAACTTGGTGTGGACATTTCTTTTGGGAGAAACAGAGCTCAGGAAGCAGCCAAATGGAATTTAAATCACATAAACTAAATTTGTTTTTTCTCTTTCCATTGTGTTTAGTGTCTGTTAATTATATTTTCATACCTAGTAAAAATTAGTGAGATACAAAGTCAGACAACCTATTTTTTAATCTTATTTCAACCAATTATTGCATTTTTTAGAAAATTTTTCTGATTGACTATATTCTTATTTATCAAAAGGGTCCTTCTTCTATTATCACCTTCATAAGAGTTTTATCAGTACTAACTAAAACAACATATTCAGAGGATTTGGCTGAGAGTAGACCCATATATATTTCTCCCTTTCTCCTATACCTAATTTTTTTCTTCTAGACATTTCTTCTCCTAAGAAGCATAGATTATTTTCATTTAACTGAATATATTGGCCACAGAAAAGATTTTAATATTGCTGGAATTTCTAGGCTTAGTTGAAGTCAATCCACATTTCTGACCCAAAATATATAATTCAAAGAAATGAATTATCCAAAGGAAATCATTATTCCAAGTTATATTTTAACTTCTTCCAGCATCAATTATACTAGTTCATGCTTTAATGAGACAACTTAGTCTTTGTGTTTTAGTCATCTTCATTAATCAAAGTTCAACTTTATAGTAAAAATAATTTTGTATTTGGGAGTAAATGCAATCATAAAATAGTTTTATGCTTATGCATAAGTAGAAAAATTCCAAAAAATATATTTTGGATTTGCCATTATTGTATTTGATGGCCTCTGTCTTTTCTGGTTTGGTGAGTTTTTAAAGGGATTCTTCTAAATATTACTTGCAACTACTTCAGTAATATCAGTGGTTTGGATAACACAACTGTTTTGTGTTGGGGCTCAACAAATGATACCCTAGAGTATGGTCCTTTGGCATGCTGAGTACTTTGAACTAAAAGTGATTAGAAAACTCAGCAGCCTCAGAAGTGAAGTCTCTCTGACCTTCTCTTGCCCTCTTTTCTCCCTCCTCTCTTTCTCTTCCAAGGCAAGCCATAGAAACTAGAATTCCTCTTCCCCAAGCTGGATCATAGAAACTAGAACCCCTCTCTCCCAAAGCCAGCCATAAAACCTGGAATTATTACTTTAACATTACCCTGCCTTTCTGTGTAAGAGCTAGTCATAAAGAAATTCTCTGACCTATCTTGTCTGATAGTAGGTTATAAGACCCTCATTCTAGAAAGGGTCCTGTCCTATACTCAAGAGGAAGGAATGCTATACGGAGAGGCCAAAAAGAATCTAGATAGGTCTTGCTGGGTTTTTCTCCTCAGGCTATCACTATTAGATCATACATTTTTTGTCCAATCACATATCTACGTGGCTGCCATTCTTCATCAAACCTAAGCGTAACAATATTTTAATAGGGATTGCATTGTAACTGTAGATCATTTTGGGTAGTATAGACATTTTAACAGTGTTGATTCTACTGATCCAAGAGCATGGTATGTTTTTCCATCTGTTTACATCCTCTGCTATTTCCTTCCTCAGTGTTTTGTAGTTCTCCTTGTAAAGGTCTTTCACCTCCTTAGTTAAATATATTCCTAGATATTTTATTTTCTTTTTTGCTATTGTGAAAGGTATTGAGTCTTTGATTTGGTTCTCAGCTTGACTTTTGGCATATATGAATGCTACTTATTTGTGTACATTGATTTTGTAACCTGAGACTTTGCTGAACTTATTTATCAATTCCAGTAGTCTCTTGGCTGGTTCCAGTTTTAAGCAGGAATGCTTTCAATTTTTCCCTGTTCAGTATGATGTTGGTTGTGGGTTTGTCATATATGGCTTTTATCTTTTTGAGGTAAGTCCCATCTATGTCTATTTTGTTAAGCGTTCTTGTCATAAAAAGGTGCTGAATTTTGTTGAATGCCTTTTCTGCATCTATTGAGAGGATCATATGATCTTTGTTTTTACTTCTATTTATGTGGTGAATTTATAGATTTGTGTATGTTGAACCATCCCTGCATCTCTGGGGTGAAGCCCACTTGGTCGTGATGGATTATTTTTTTGATGAGCAGGTACATTTGGTTTCCTAAGATTTTATTGAGACTTTTTGCATCTACGTTCATAAAGGATATTGGTCTGTAGTTTTCTTTTTTTGTTGAATCCTTTCTTGGCTTTGGTATCAAGGTGATGTTGGCTTCGTAAATTGTGTGTTTTTTTCTGGGTCTTTGGATCTTCATTTCTGAACCCTCCTGTATCACATAAAACTTTGATTAAATAAATTTGTTATGCTTTATTTTGTTAGCCTGTCTTTTGTTATAGCCATGTCAGTTGTGACCCTTATGATGGGTGAGGAAAGGTATCACCTTTTCATGCTTACATTTGCTAAAAGTAAAGGTTTTTAAAAGTACTTCATTCTTTAATCCAGTTTCCTTTATTTCTATTTTCATTTCTCTTTTAAATTACCTTAGCACAAACATGGCATCCATGTTAAACGCTTTGATCTCAAGTTTGGTTAGGCAGCCTGAACAAGAATATTTTACACTAAGATCTCCTAAAAATCTCTACATTTCTTGCCCAATTAGGAGACACACAAAGAATCAGGGACTTTTAAAACCAATACAGAAATTTATCATTTACAATTAACCATGTATAGTGAGAAGATCTTTGGCAGTCAAATATATTAGCAATTAAAAACATTGCCTAGTAGCTGAAGCTTCATCTTGAACTATTTATAAAGGAAAAAAATTGAAAAAGAGATACAAATTTCCTATTGGTAACTGTATCATAAAATAATAAAAAGTATAAATGGACAATCACAAGCATATGTGTTGTTTTTTCCTTCTATTAGAGCCTGACAACCTTTTGATTAAATGGATACTTGTCTAGTCAAAGTAGGATAAATCCTAGTCACTAAAATTGATTATGGTGAATCAGGGGCAGCTACCAAACTCAAAGCTTCAAATGACACTGATCCATGGCCACCCTTTTGTCTATTTGACCATGAAATTGGAAGTGGTTTACTCTTTTAGCTATGAGCATTTGCTTATACATTTTCTCTCTTTAGAACTAAGGAACCATTTAAATCTCATATTTCCAGATCAAGTCAAGGAACTATTTCTGTGGTATCACTAGGAGCTGTAATATAACACTTGAATAGAATTGAAGGCAATGTGGGAAACTCCATTTTTGCTAGATTAATCTGGATTTTCAGTTATGATGAACATTATCTTTGGAAAGAAAATATACAAATAGACAAGTTTTGACCTATTTTGTGATAATGTGCCTTTGTAGCCCAATTAAACCATTTCTATAAAGCTAATGATAGTCTTAAACATGCATATTTTGAATGAAGTATATTGTGTGTTCCAAAGTTATACAGAGAGATTTTGCTGAACAACAGCAAAGTAATCATAAATAATTTTCAGTAATCTAACTTTGAGTTGAATTCATTAGTTCCCTATTTCTAGAGAAGTTCACTACTAGCTACTTATTGCCTTAACACAAATAAGGAAAATGAGGATTATTGGCGGGAGATATGGAGCTTGCCTCTCTGAAGAATTTGAAAGGAGTCTTTGAATTCAGGAATTTCAGAAGGTGTGGGCCAGGCCCAGAAGTGCAAAAGGGGATTAACTGCAAGTTCATATGCACAACAATCAGACCGTCTCAGCCTTGTGAGTGAGTAACACCAGCAATATTTCTATCTACTAAGCACAATATTGGAATTTTTTCCTCAAAAGAAAATAAAAAGTTCGAAAGAAAACATCTCTTGTGTTGACATTTTGGGGTCCAGAAATAAAAATATCTAACTTCTCCCACTCATCTCAAAGTGAAGCCCATTATTCAGCAAACCAGCCCCATGTACACAAAGTTTAACATCAGCTTCATATTTGCTCACACTTAAATATGAATGGACAACCAAGGACTATAAAACAATTGAAAAAAGTATTCATCATGAAAAGAGAGTTATTAAAATAAACCGATGAAATGTCTTTGACAGAAGCAGAGATAATTCAGAGAAAAAAATGTTAAAAATGTTGTGAGTAATATTCTTGGAGATCTATATAAAGACAATGAATCTAAAATTCATTTTAAAAACTAAAATGTGATAACCACAATAAAAAAATTAACTGTGAAAGAACAGGAAGTTTAAAAATTTTCTAAAAATTACATTAAGTGTCATTTACAACCTTTAAAGCTAGACGGCAGTGGAAAGCATCTACAAACAATTGAAACAAAAGGACTAAAATTCAAGAAGCTTAGATATAAACAAAATATTATGAACTTGCCAGGATGAAAGGAAATCATATGTGGAGAGGCAAGATTCCAAGGTATATCACCCTCTCATCCCATCTGAAAAAAGCAATAAATAAAAGGATTAAACCAAACAACAAAATAGAAATAAGAGTAAATGTTAATAAGAGGAAGAGGAGAGGAAAATAGTGATAAACAATTTAAATGCATAGGAAACATGGGCTGTACATAGTTCAGTGTTATATGAGCTAAGGAAATAGCCTTGAAAGAGAAGGAGAATTCTACAGGAAAATTTCTAATGATTTCTAAATTATCTCATACACCCCAGGGTGGAGGCTGAGTGGAAGTGAATATGTTCCAAGAGTCTCATGAAGGGAGGTGGAGAAGGAGGGAAATACAGGGGAGAAATGATGAAACTATGAATAGTATATTTTTTGGGTGGGAGAGGATCAAGGAAAGACAGCATCTTGTGAAAAAAATCTACACCCTGGTCATGGTACCAATTGAGTCATATGAATCTGAATATGGGAACAGGAAAATAAAAGATATGAAATAAGTAATTATACCTATTAGTTATAAAGCACCCCTCTCCCAAGTAAAAACCCCCCACTTAATTAACCAAACTAGTTTTTTCTTTCTCTTTTGCATAGAAGTACAATGTAGCCCAGGGCCCCAGGGGCAAACCACATGACGTTATCAAGACATACGCCTCCTCTATCATTCTGTTCTACCATCCTTAGCATGTGAAGGTCACTTATGGTCCAGGATAGTTTCCTGAACTCAGCCATCTCATCTGAGTTTTAAGCAGGAAGGAGTTCAAATGAAAAAAGGTAGAGAGCATTATTCTCAGGTGTGCCAGCTCTTTGGAAAGCACCCCCAGAACCCCCCAACAACCTCTCCTTACATCCCATTCCCCACTGCTAGCTGCATGGCAGGCTGCGAGTTGTGAAATAAAATCAGGTTTCTCAGTTAAGGAAGAAAAGTGGGATAGTTATAGGATGGGCAACTATAGCACTCTGCCATACAAGGTAGCAATTAATGTAATGAAAAAAATACAGTTCAATTTACAAAATATATGTTGTTAGGAGAGCCAGGAAGGGGGAAATACCTGCAAATTAAATGAAAAGGCACAATTGAACTTCTGAATTAATAAGAGAAAAATATAATAAATAGCAACATGACAATACCAGCCAAATTAGGAAAAAGAAAAAAAAATAAAAATAAATATAAAATAAGATGGGAACAATAAAACAATGTATTGATTCTTTTCAATAAATGTAATCACACTGCATTCCCTCATTAAAAGACAGATAATGCCAGATTGAATTAACAAATAAACCCAATTCTATGCTGTTTACATGAAACTCACTTGACTAAGTGATACAAAGGTTAAAAATATAGGATTGGGTAAAGATACACCAGAAAAATGCAAACAAAAAGAAGGGAGAATGTTTAATATTAATATCAGATAAGGTATACTTTAAAAGCATTAATATAAAGGTAACAGTCTGTGAAAAGGATAATATTCATAAATCTATATGTAACTATATATATTCATAAATCTGTATGTAACAACCAAAAAAGCAATTAAACACATAATATTTCAAATGCCTTAGAGTATTGCCAGTAGTATTGCCTCTATTGAACAAACTATTTTCCAGCTTCTCTTGAAGGCATTGGTAAGATATAAGCAGAAATATTCAGGTGGGGTTTCAGTAAAAATTCTTTGAAGTGGACTTACTCAGATTGCATGTATCTTGAATACCTGCTTCCTTAATCCTTCTTCCTAACTGAACTGTGGATGTGATGGCTAGAACTCCAGCAGCTATTTTGAGAAAATGAGGTGACTCTGAGGTGACCCTGAGGATGACTGTGACAATGTGACTCTGGGAATGAAAGCCACATGATGAGGATTGCACAATAGAAATATGGAAGGTACCATGTTTCCTGATGATACACAGAACTGCTGTACCTATCTTAAACTGCAGGTTTATAAGAAAAAATAAATTCCTATCTTGTTCAAGACTCTGTTATTTTAACTTTCTTTTATTAGAAATTAAATATAATTTTAAGGGCTACACAAGAAAAAGTTTTTAAAAAACACAACTATAATAGGAGATTTAAAAAAATCTCCCAAATGTAAAAAGAGGTAGTCTAAACACAGAAAATTAATTATATAAAGATTCTGAATAAAATTAATTTGAGTTGATATATATACACATTTCACTCTGCAGCAATAAATGTGTATGCATTACCAATAAATAGAGCTTGAGCAGCAGGTCTTTTATTTTTAATTGTACTCAAATTATGAAATTTACTTGATATTATGTAATTTTAAAATATTTGTATATGCCATATGACCTATATAGATGAGTCATAATGGACATTTTATTTTCATTTAATTTGCAGAGCACTGGGTGTTGTTTGTTTGCTAGTAAAGGTGTTACTAAATCCTTGGTCTGTAGGTGCTATTGACTTTTCAGTTGTAGGTCATAGTATCTTTCAACTGGCGTTAGAACAACCATTTCCAATAAAACACATGCTCCCAAAATCAAATCTCAAACTCTTATAGTTTGTGGTGAAGCTAATTGTCTTGAGTTTCAATAATGATGACACTATCAGAGAGGCTTTTGTGTGACATATTTAATGACCATTACGTTATACAGTGTTAGGTAAAGGACACATGCAAAAATTGTGGTACCTAAGTGAGTTTTAGCACTCATGATCTTAGGTGAACTGCACAGAAGATACATTTTTCTCCTTGTCCTTTTGGTTGTTTTTTTAATCTGATTTTCATATAGATTTGTGTCCCATTGTATTCTAAATATAATGTAATTTAAAAGATATCTAGTGGTTGATAACCAGGCATACATTAAAAGATGGGAAGCATGAAGTAGTGTGAACGTACATATTCATAATAGCTGTCTATTAATGTTTTTTCCCTTCAGTAGACTAAGTCATACTGTATATTTCCATCCAACTGAAATATTATAAATCACTTTTTAATATCTTTTTATCTGAACAAGAAAAAAAATCATTTGTATTACAGACATGTAAATTTAACTTAAAACTACAAAACCTAGTTTGAGGCTTGATACTGTGGCCATAAATCATATACAATAACATTGTAAATGAGATCACTGTAACATTATATTCTCTGGGCAAGGTTAATAGATTCAGTTCAAGTCTAGCAAGAAATTGTAGCTGACATTTTCCCATTTCTTTCTGAAAAGCCTTTATAAATCCTCAACTTCTAAATTGGACTGGATTAAGTCCCAGTGGAGAAAATCCTAGATTTAGTGTTTTTAATTTCCTAAGTTACTGAGTGAGAACTAACTTTATAACTGTAGTCATATATGGCTTGGGGACTTTAGCAGTTAGGTTATTTTTGTCATTCCTATCCAATTCTAATAACAAAACTAATTGCATTAGTAATAACAACGGAAAAATGATGGCAAAAGTAATAGTAGCCTGAATGGAAAGAAACATAAATAAGCCTTTCTTGAGTGACTAAACAAAACACAGCAGGTCCACTGATTTCATTTTTAACTCACAGCTCTTCACCCTGGTAACAGAATATTTACATTCTACTGTGTCCTGCTTCTTGCTGCCGTCAAACTCTCCTCTGAACTGGCACAAAGGGTGACCTTAATCTCTTTCAACTACGGGAAAGAATGTCTGCACCATGATGTCCCAAGGCCAGAAAGCTCAGCTCCATAATCTAGACTGTGCAGCAAGAATTTTCCAAATGCTATGTTGTCATTGCGTATTGGTTACGAGATCTTCAAGAGACTGTTTCCTCTAGGGAGCAATTAAATGATCTGTAAAGTGGGGACGTTGTTGTACAGCAAAATTCCCCAAAATGTGCCATTTCCCTTCTTTCCCTTTGCCAGGACCCCGATCTATGTTTTTATCCCCAGATACCAATATTATTCAAATGGCCTTGTACTTGCCAAACGTTTCTGTGGATTTCATTTTACCCTGTGCATTCTTGTCAGATTATTCTTCTTGGAATTCCATTTTGTCATTTCATTCTGCTGCTCAAGTCCTACCAGACCTCTGCCCCTCAAGGACCAGATGTGTGCTTTTCTAACTGTCCTTTCAGGCCTTCTCACAATGGGCCCAATTTACCTAAATTTTTGTCCTCTTTCTGTTCTCTATTTATACGGAAACTCATTTCCTGTCTTTATTCCTGTTTTTCTCCTTAGTTTGCATGCCTACAAAATCCATGTGAAACCACATACTATGCCATGTGCCGTGCACATGATTAACACGTGACTCAAAACCCAGATGAAAATTCAACTGATCCCTAGGACTTGCCTTGACTAATTCACTGTATATTGACTTTCCCTTATTTTGAGTTTCCTGTAAACTTACAACAATATATATCACATTTAATTTCATTTGCATTGTGTTCTGGGTTATTCCTTGAATATTACTGGTATTTCTACAATTACAGCCCAAGTTCCTTCAGGTCAAAAATAATATCTTTTCCTACTTTTATAGTCCCTACAGATTCAGTGATGTTCAAGATGTTCAGTAACTGACAGTTGAATTCAAGTTAATTTTTCAGCAGGTTATAAACTCTCTTCTTAAAGGATTAGCTGTTTTGGACATATTTCAACTGGAATATCTTTTCCTGTTCTCTGTCTGTAACCAGATTGTATGTTAATATAATAATTCTTTCACTTGCTATTTAACTGTTTGATTGAATTACTATTAAAACAGTATGAAACACTATTATAGTGTTCTTTGAGTATGATTTGAGAATCAGAGTGGTGCAATCTTTGAACATCTTTGCCTCTTTAACAAGTAATAATCGTCTCTCTGAGATGCACCTCCAGTTCTGTGCTTAAGGAAATGTGCATTTTCTCAGTCTCTTGTACTCTTCATAATATTGCATGTTCTCTTATATTTGACAGCCCAATATTGCCTGGTTTAAAATCATAGCTCCTAAAGGGTAGAGATTATTTAGTCATAACTTTTTCTATTTTAGCAATGCAGACAACACATATAATAAATGTGGGTATTTAATGTTCAAATCTCTGATGCAGAGATCCCTACATTGTCATTAGATGCAACATGGTGCCCTGAGGCACATGGCACTTACTTTCATAAAAATACTGGCCAGGAATGAAGATATTAACATCTGCCTTATGGAATAAAATATTACCATCCATCTTTCAAATATCAGGCTTATAAAGTGAGGAGGATAGTGTTCTGATACACAAATTATACTTCAGTATTGAGAACTATAACTGCTTTTAGGCTTATAATTTTTAAACCTTTATCATAGACATAATAACTTGTGAAAACGATAAACAGATCTTACATGATTGGCAGAAGCATCTACTAGGTTCTGTTCTTAAATTATTTGTTAAAAGGAATTTAATGAAAGGGTAGCTTTCTGTAAGTTCTTTGGTGACTGTGTTTATATGTCATCAAGTAACTGATCAGTAATCTTAACAGCCTCAATTAGTAACTCGTATTGTAGTTTTAATTAAGTCATTAATAGATTAATCTATTGAATTGTTCATTTTCAGCAATTTGTTGTCATTAATATTAATTTAATCCCTCTGCCACTAGCTGCTTACCTTTGATTCTAGGTAGAAAGCTACTCTGGAGAGTTTGTGGGGTACAAAGAAGTATAACACACAATTCTATCCATGTATTGAAAATACAGATAAACAGGTGAAATGCTAAATAACAAGAGAGTAATATGTACTTCTATGGGACAATATGACTGAATGAGTAGTGTAAGTGAATGATCTATGAATAAATATTAAGAATCTAGAGGAGATTATTTCTGGGGAGGGATTTTCAAGATAAAGAAATTTCAGATGAAAGCTCTACTATGTAGTATACCCTTGAAATACATTGTTTTAACATTTTCAGTTTCTACTGTTTTCAGAAGATTCCCTAAAGTCCCACTTTAAGTGGATTTATACTTTTGCTGAGGGAATATTCTTGTGTAGTGTATGAAGTTGTTGTAGGTATGAGACTAGCTGTAATGCCCCTAGCATCCATCTTCATTTCAACTTAGCTTTCTGATTCCCTATGATGGTATTCAAGAATTTGAGATTCAAGATGACCTTGGATGAGTTGGTCTTCCTGAAAATATCAAGTCTTTTTTTGTGTGTGTCCCATGATTAACTGTGTTTTACACATTCTTATAACCCATTGCTTCTGATGACTAGCACGTTGCAGGTATTTAATATTACTGTGAATGTATGCGTGGATGATGGACAGATGCATATGGTCTCAGTGTGGCAGTGAGAAATGGTTCACGGAGGAGTACAAAGGAAGACTAAGTTGAAAAATCAGGGGAGTTGTAATGTAGAGGACCTTAAATTCTGAAAACAACTTTTTTCCCTCTATACGGTAGGCATTTATTTAAAATATAGTACCCATAATAAAAATTATCATGAAGAAAAAATATACATTATTTTATAACCAATTATATACAGAAGATTTTAAGAACAGGAAATTATTATTATATATGGTTGTCTTGTAAAGGTTTGGACTCTTTATGTGAAAATGTGGAAACCAAGAAAGATATTGTAGCAGGGATAGGGAGTGGGTATGTTGGGAGATATTTTGCTAACTTTGTTAGCCAAAGTAGTATTTAGACGTATTTGAAAAATCAAATACATAAGGGCTTATGTCGATAAACTGTGCCCATATCTCCTCCCCTCCCACTCATCACAAGGCGGTTCTGTTCACTGTTTCAGGTTTTAGTTCTTTTTATACATATTTATATATTTATTGATAGATTTATCAATGATAGAAAATGTCTATTGACTTCATGTCATTTAAAATGAATATTTCACTTTCCCTCCCTTTCTCCCATTTATTTATATATAGTTAATTTAGTTTTCTATTGTTCACATCTATAGTTATAAATTTATGTCTAAAATCCTATTGCTTTATTTTCTCCTATCAGCACCCTTATTTTTCTCTCAACATTCCCTCTCCACTTTATTCCCCAACATTATCAAGGTTGAAAACATATTTTGCTCTTTCACTTCTTGAAGTCAAATAAAATATATAGAGACAAATCTTTACATTTAATGTTTTATTTGGGAAGAAAGAGTTGCAGCTGGGCATACACACAGACTTGGTGGTCTCCAGTATGTCTGAAGAACAAAGAGGAGGTTGGGGTTTTATAAAAAGAAGAAATATTACATATTTCTCTTTGAGAAAGGTTCATTGGCACTAGTAAAGTTCTGGGGACCTGGAAAGTTCTGATCGGTGAATGATGATGGCGGTGGGTAAAACTAGTCTACGAGTTGCAGCAGGTTCTTTCAGAAACCATTAGATAAAACTATTTTCAGGTTACAGCAGGCAGTTTGAGCAGCCAGGCTTGCAGAGAGTTACATTCTTGGAGCAATGTTATGTGTCCTGAGTACTTTCTCCCCCTGGCTTCTTGACTCTGTTTTAGTTGATTATGACAAGAATGACTTAATTTGTATGATCAGCTTTCACAAACCAAATTTAAATCCCTCTCCTATTGATTACCATAAATAACCTAAAACTTGAAAAACTTGAATACCAATATGTGAAATGTAAATTATTACTATGCAAATGTTCACCACTGATGAAATTGGAAATGTGCTAGTATTATATTCTTTGTCTACAATTCCAATGTCCTTGCCTGAAGGCCACTGGAAAAAGCAGTTCCTAATATCCAATTAATTGGGTTCTACTTTCCTATATACAATTGCTCAAATTTATGTTACATTTTAGTGTTTTTTTATTTAAGTAATCACTTCCTTGAACATGTTTTATTTTCTAGTGAGGCTTTTTATTTTCCCTCAATGAGAGAACTAACATAATGTTTTTATCCTCAGATAACTAATATGGTAGCTTCTAGTATATTTTCTATTCTATATATTGCTTAGAGTTTATCTCATTCTTCAAAATGAGAAGTCTTTTCAGTGCTCCCTGATTTCTTTTCTAATTTAGACTGATTGCTTTATAGCCTGATTTAGAATATCATATTGCATATTCTTAGCTGTTTGGTTCTCAATGAAAGTATGTAGAATTTGGGGATTCACCAAATTTTGGCTGAGATCCACCATTTTTCATGTTATTTATTTGCATTCTTTTACTTTTTACCTATTTGTATCTTTATATTTAAAGTGAGTTTTTTATGGGCAACATAAGTATGGATCTTGCTTTTTTATGTAATCTGATGACCTCTACTTTTTAATTGAGGAGTTTAGGCCATTTACATATAATGTAATTATTGATATAGTTGGGTTTAAATCTACCATCTTGGTATTAGTTTTCTTTTTGACCCATCTGTTCTTTGCTCATTTTTCTATCTTATTTTCTTCCCCTTTGAACTAATGGAATATTTTCTAGGATTCCATTTTATGTTTCTATTAGCTTATTAGCTAAAATACATTTGTGTGTGTGTGATTGCTTTAGGGTTTATATATCTTTAACTAATCACAGTGTAACCTCAAGGAATATTATACCCTTACACCATTTCACAAATAGTATAGAAACCTAATAATAGCATGCTTCCATTTCACTTCTCCTACCCTGTATGCTACTGTTGTAATAAATATTACTTCCACATATGCTAAAAACTCAAAAATACAATAAATTGCTGCTATTTTTTCTATAAATAGTTAAACATCTCTTGAAGAGTTTTACTCAATAAGAAGAAAAGCATTTTATAATTACCCACATAGTTATATTTCTGCTGCTCTTCATACTTTTATGTAGATTCAGATTTCCATCTGGTATCATTTTCCTTCTGCCTAAAGGACTTTCTTTAACATTCCTTATAGTATAGGTGTGCTGTTAACAAATTCTTTCATGTTTTCAATACCTGAAATATTTTTTATTTTGCCCTGAGTTTGAAAAATATTCTCATTTGGTGTAGTATTCCAGGTTTATCATATTTTCCTGTAAGTAATTTAGGAAAATCTACTGTCTTCTGGCTTGCATTGTTTCTATCTAGGAGTGCGCTGTCATTCTTATCTCTGTTCTTCTGTATGTCAAGTGCCTACCCTCTCCTTCACTCCTTTCCCATACCTGCGTTCAAGATTTGCTCTTTATTGGTTTTAAGCAATTTCATTATAATGTAATTGAGTATAGTTTTTTTCCTTTCTGTTATTGTGTTTGGTGTTTGTATGACTTCTTGGATCCATGAGTTTATTATTTTCACCAAATTTGGAAAACTTTCAGCCATAATTTTTCCAGTTGCACATATATCAGACCCTTTGATGTTATCTCAAAGCTCATTATAATCAGTTCACTTTTTTTTTCATTTTCCTTGTCTGTGTTTTATTTTGGATGGTTTGTATTACTAGATCTTTTATAAAGACTAATCTACTTTTAATCCCATCCGGTGTCCATCTTAGGTATTTGTTTATGTATCTTCCATATCTCTTCTTGACATGCACATGCTTTTCTCTACCTTCTTAAACAGGGAATCTATGAGATCTGTCTGGAAAGTATCCAACCATTGTTAATATACATATTCATAGTACATGACTGGATACTTTCTGGACAGACCTCATATTTATAATTGTTCTTTAAAATATTTTGTTCCTAATTCTATTATTTCTGTCATTTCTGGACCTATTTCTATTGATTGATTCTCTCATTATGGATTGCACTTTCATGCTTCTTTGCGTGTAATTCTGTATTCTCTCTAAGATTACCAACAATACCTAAATCTCGCTTTTGTTGTAAGAATTAAGTGAGATACTGTTATGAAATTTAAAACTTTTCTAATCCTTGTTACTCTTTCCTACAAATTTATTCTTATTCACTTATATTTTATTTTCCTTCTTTGCAAAGGAATTTTTCTTTTACAATTTAAAGCTAATTCCTTCACTTATACCTTAAATATTTATTTAGAGATATTTTAACACTGAGTATTCTCCACTTATCAAATGATTTTCATTTCACCCTTCTAATAAAGTTTTCTTATTATCAGGACATAAACATAATCAAATCTGTTTCATTTGTAAGTTCATGTTGCCCTATCCTTTATGCCTTCTCTTTTCTTCTCTTCACTGCCCAGCTTCTTGAAACAGATTAAGAATTTACTTCAGACTTATACTTAAAAATAGTTTTATTATTTATTATCTCTGGACTGTCCAGTATAGTGGTTCATGTTTTTGTGTGTTTTAATTTTAGAGGACACTGTTCTTCAGTGAAGAATATTTTCACTGTAAGTCTCATGTGCACTGAGTTAAGGAAATGTCTTTAGAGGGTAGATTTGCCTTTGTTCTGGGAATTTATGAGCTTTCAAAAAGAAAGACCTATTTTTATACTAATTCCTCACTTTGGGTTTTAGGAATTATATGATAGTTTGTATGTGGAGCTCTCATTTGCATACATTCAGGTTTGGAATTATAATTGTCTATGAGTCACTTTAAAAACATTTGCTGTCCAGTAAAGTTTTACTTGTTCTGCCTGTTGTGATGGGTGGTACTGGATTCACGAAGAAAGCTCTGTTCATAATAATAACTTCATTATGCATGAACCTTATTTCACATTCTCCAGCAGACATGAAACACCAGCCTCTACTTTACATCTTGATTTTCAGTATCCCCGTGGGCCATTTGCATTTGCTTTTCACTCTTCTCTCTGGTTTTGAGTTTCCAATTCAATCTTGGCATATAAAGATTTTCTTTCTTTAAAGTTTTGCTATATATTTAAATTTGTTATTCAATTATTTTATTCAGTATTTTTACTTATTTTGAAAAGAAAGGGGAAATTCCTGCAGCAGCTCTGTACAGCCTACTGAATTCTCAATTCCTTGCAATATGGTGGTAGCCTGAACCCCTCTATCAATTCTGTTTTTATTAAAGTCAACAAATATATCTACAGACAAAGAGCGCACACCTTATTTTCCCAGAATGGTGACTACTTCCTTTTTGGTTTATGGGATATGAACCCTTCCAGTGTATATCCAGTGATATTTACAGGGTCTTGCATATAGTAGGCACTTAAATATTTGTTGTATTTTTAAAGAAGAGTAATATTTTCTGCATCTGTGTCATTATATCCCAAGCCAGTGTAATGTTATTGTGGCAAAAAAATCCCCACTCCAAATATTAGTAAAAATGATATAAATTCTGTTTATAGAATCTATATTGTAGTTCATAGTTCATCACAGATATATCTTGAAAGTCAAAAGACGCATTAAATTTTTATTCTAAATTTACTGTAGGGTTATTATAGTTTCTGTTCAAGGACTTCTCTTCCAACTATATGGAAACAAAATTGGCTGAATGGTCTTTTCTCCATGCATTTAAAATTTTCACAAAATAATCATTGTACTGAGTTTATAGACTCTACCAAAGAATAATACTTAAAGTTATATGCTTTACTGTGTAACTCTCCTACATAATTCAATGAATTCTTATTAATGTGACTGTAAAAGTGGTTTCAACTTTTATTTCTGACCACTTTTAGGAATTTATATGACTTTATTTTCATGAACTCTTTATTTCAGGGAGTAATGCTTCATCACAGGGAAATATTTAAAATGATCTTCAGAGATATTTCACATGGAAAGATTAATTATTTACATATATTACTATGGCAACTATATATCAAAGTATGATAAGTATAGATCATACAATTCTTTTCTTTAGATCCCCAAATCAATGTAATGACCAAGGGTTTGATGGAACCTTCATATAAAGAACACCAGAACAAAAGTAGAACAAAATATTTTGCATAAACCCTGTTAGAATATTTTTATTAAAAATTTATTTTGAATGATACTGTAATGGTGGATACATGTCTTTATACATTTTTCAAAACTCATAGACTATACAACACAAAGAATGAACACTTAATTATGAAATGTAGTTAATAATAATGTAACAATATTGGATCATCATTAATAATAAATGTACCACTCTAATTCAAGATGCCAACATTAGGGGAAAGTGGGTGGGAGGGGAAGGGGTATAAGAGAACATTGTACTTTCTGCTCAATTTTTCTGTTAACCCAGGACTGCTCAAAAAAATAAAGCCTATTAATTAAAAAAACACAAAAATTTATATCAAATTTAAAATCACAGGTGTGAAAATTCTATTATTCATGAGAAAGAATAAATTGTTGAATATTATTTGCAAAATTACTCATAAAATGATAAGATTTTAACCACCTATAAAAGGAATTGCCTGTGTTTTCTCTCAGTCTTAGATCCAATATAAGAAATCACCTGACAATAAAGAGAAAAAGATCACAAATTAATTTAAAGGTTATATTAAAAGAAGTCAATGTATTCTTTTTGAGGTCATTTAATTTCTTAGTTTTTGTATATGTGTATATTGTATGTGTCTCTGGTTTCAATCAATGTGATATAGTGGAACATTACCATTTTTTATGGGCTAAGTTGTGTCTCCCTCTCCCCTGAAATTTATATGTTGAAGTCCTAATACCCAGTACCTTTGAATGCAATTGTGTTTAGAGATAGGATCTTTAAAAGGTAATTAAGGTTAAATGGGGTCATTAGGGTATGCCTAATCCAATATGACTGGTGTTCTTATAAGAAGAGGAAATTAGAACATAGACACACACAGAGATAAGACCATGTGAAGACACAGGGGGAAGACAGCCATCTACCAGCCAAGGAGAGCAGCTCTCAGAAGAAACCAACTCTGCTGACCTCTTGTTCTTGGACTAGTAGCCTCCAGAACTGTGAGAAAATAAATTCCTATTGTTTAAATTGTCTGTGGTACTTTGTTATGGCAATCCTTGCCAACTAATGCATCACCCTTGGACTCTGAAGTCAGTCACAGGACCGCTCTATTAGCACATGGGCCTTTCAAGCAGAAAAGCCACAATTTATTAATATTGTCATCTTATAATCTGACACTTAAGCTCATAATGAACGTTTGTTGAATAGATGAATTCATGTGTTTTGCCACCTGTATTTCTCAGTTTTTGGTGTTGTAGGTTTCAAGAACCATTTCAAGCTGGCTTAAGCAAGCAAACAAGAAAGAGAGACAGAGAGAGAGAGGTTGGGAGGAGTAAGGGGAGTGAGGAGTAAAGAAGGAAAAGAAAAAGGAGAGAAATTTACAGGCAGGACATTGGGAAAGTTCATTGACTAAAACTTGAATATGTGAGTCGGACCAGCAATTGTAAAGCCAGCAGTTTTCAGAAGCATACGCTGTGTTTCACTTTCAAGTGCTCCTTTTCTCGTCCCCCCTTTCCCCTGCCTCCTCCTCCTCTCAGTGGAGAGTCCATCACCCTCCTGATGCTTCAGTGTGCACATGACTTCCCATAGCCCCGGAGTCTCCATTTAAATGGTCAGTCCACCCAAGCCTCCTGCCTTAGTTCTCATTCCAAGCTCGTAGGAAATAGAAAATGTTAAACCCAGGTAAAGTCAGAATCCTCCTGGTAAAAATGACTATTTCTAGGCATATGGAGCTCACAATAGTATGAATTTTCTCAGAGGAATGCTTTCCTAGTAAGCTTGGATTACTCTTTAAAATATTTGGACATAAAAATTAAAAGTATAATATAATTTATAATCTCTCAAAAATGAAATAGCATAAATCTAACAAAACATGCACAAGACTTGTATTCTGAGAACTATGTAACACTGATGAGAGAAATCAAAGAAGATCTAGATAAATGGAGAGATATACAGTGTTCATGGATTGGAAGATTAAACATAGTAAACATACCTATGCTCACCAATTGATATACATGTGTACCACAATTCCAGCAAGACTTCTGGTAATTATAGACAAGATTATTGTAAATTTTATATGCAAAAGCAAAGGAACTAGAGTAGCTAAAACAATTTTGGAAAAAGAATAAAGTAAGAAGAATCAGTAATTAAGACAGTATTCAAGACTGTGTGATATTGGCAGAGGGAGAGATACCTAGATCCATGGAACAGAATAGAGAAACCAGAAATAGACATACAAATATGCCCAACTGATTTCTGATAGGGAACATAGTATAAAGGTGTAAAAGCAATCCAAAGGAGGAAAGATAGTCTTCCAACAAATGATGATGGAGCAAGTGGACATCCATAGAGCAAAAAAAATAAAAAATAAAAAACAAAACAAAGAAACATTAACATATACCTCACATCTTGTACAAAAATTAAGTATAGCACTATACAACTTTTAGAAAAAATGGGAGAAAATCTTTGGAATCTAGACCTAGGCAAAGTATTCTTAGATGACACAAAAGAATGATCCATAAAAGGAAAAATTGGTAAATTGGGCTTCATCAACATTAAAAACTTTTGCCCTGTGAAAAATCTTATTAAGAGGATGAAAAAACAAACTACAGACTGGGAAAACATATTTGCAAACCCAACAGAGGAGTATAATGTAGAATATATAAAGAATACTCCAAACTCAACAGTAAAAAAGCAAATAATCTGATTAAGAAATGAGCAAAAGACATGAACAAATATGTCACCAAAGAGGATATACAGATGACAAATAAGCACATGAAAACATGTTCAACACTATTAGCCATTAGAGAAATGCAAATTAAAATGATGAAATATTGCTATGTCCCTATCAAAATGGTTAAAATAAAAATTTAGTGGCAATACCAAATACTGTTGAGCGTGCAGAGAAACTGGATTACTCATATATTGGCGTTGGGAATGTAAAATAGTACAGACACTTTGGAAAACAGTTTGGTCATTTCTTAAAAAACTAAACATGTGAGTATTATATTTTGAGTGCTTAGCATATGCCAGTTATTGTGCTGGTCCTTGAGGGTCCCCACCCAGGGATGAAATGAATAAAGACACAGCCCCTGCAATAAAGGGATTTACAGCTTGAAGAGCAAGACAGATTAACAGACAATTTCAATATAATGTAATTGTGGCTCCATTAGAAGCTGGGTTGATCCAAAGACAGATAGGATAGCTGAAAGTTGTGGAAAAGGAAAAAATAAAATGAACAGCCACCATTAGCATTAGCTAATTTCTTTAGAGTTAAGACGTTGCAGCTGCCCTAGAGAATCAGAACCAAAAGTTTTGGTATGCAAATTCATTGGAAAATGGATCAATTATATTTTCTCTTTCCAGAGTTGCATTTTAATTGATGGATGCTAAAGAATGCTTTATGTCAGCTGAAGCAATATTTATAGCAAAATGTGAGACGTTCACAAATATTCATCAAAATAGCTTTTTGATTTTATCTGCTGCCCTCTGTGGACATGAGAAATGGAAACTGTTGAGGATTCAGCAGAGATTTCTGGGTAGTAATTTGTAGATAGTTCCGATATACAGCACAGTTAATGTTACTTATCTTATGTACACTATATTAAGACCACTTCCAAACCATATGTAGATATATAGGTAGCATCTGCTACAGAATGGTAACAGCTAAACCTTATGTCATTGAGTAAGGTCCTGTTTGGGAAATACTTCAAAAGATAAAACTGAGTAGTGATTCATTTAACCCAAATTAGATCATCAATTATTAATGTGGTTTTGGAAGAATAGTAAAATAATAAAGCTTGTTAAATTACAGTGTCACAATATATTTACTTTAAAGATTTTTTACATTAGTTTGAAATAATAAAATATATACAAAAAAATGAGAAAGATAAAACCCAAAAAAACTTAACATGCAGCTATCAGACCCAGTAATTGCACTCCAGGACATTTATACAAGAGAAATGACAATTTATGCTCACATTAAAAACCTGTGCACAAATGTTTATAGCAGTTTCATTCATAATAGTCAAATACTACAAACAACCTAGATGTCATTCATCAGGTGAATGGTTACACTGTAGTACCTACATACCTTTGCACACTACTCAACAATAAGAAGGAACACACTATTGATACATGCAACAACTTGGATGGACGTTAAGGGCATTATGTTAAATGAAAAAAAGCAATCTCAAAAGTGTACATACTATATTATTGCATGTATATACTATTCTTGAAATAACAAAATTATAGAAATGGAGAACAGATTAGTGGTTACCAGGGACTAAGAAGGAGGTAGAGGTGGGAGGGAAGTGTGTGTAGCTATAAAAGTGTAACATGAGGGACCCTTGTGGTGATGGAAATGTCCTGTATTTTGATGCATCCAGGTCAATAACCTGGTTGTGGTATTATACAAGATGTTACCACTGTGGGACACTGGGTAAAGGGTACATCGTATCTCTGTAATATTCTGCATATGAACCTACCAGTATCTCAAAATACAGGGTTTTTTTTTTAATTTATTTTTTTAATTTCAGAATATCATGGGGGTACAACACTTTGGCCATACACAATGCCCCTGTTCTGCCCGTGTCAGAGCCACAATCGTGGTCATCTCCCAAACTGTGCTCCCCACATCCATTCAGTGAGAGCTTTTCCCATCCCTTCCACCCCCCTCCCGCCCGCCCGCCCTCAGATGAATGTTATTGCCCTGTGCGATGTAAGTGTTCATCAGTTAGTACCAGTTTGATGGTGAGTACCAGTGGTGCTTGTTTTTCCAATCCTGTGACACTTTGCTTCGAAGAATGGGTTCTAGCTCCAACCAGGATAATACCAGATGTGTTAATTCACTGTTGTTCCTTATTGCTGAGTAATACTCCATGGTATACATATACCACATTTTATTGATCCACTCGTGTATTGATGGGCACCTTGGTTGTTTCCACAACTTTGCAATTGTGAATTGTGCTGCTATGAACATTCGAGAGCAGATGTCTTTATTATAAAATGTCTTTTTTTCTTTTGGATAAATACCCAGTAGTGGGATTGCTGGGTCAAATGGTAATTCTACTTTTAATTCTTTGAGGTATCTCCATATTCTTTTCCATAGAGGTTGTACTAATTTGCAGTCCCACCAGCAGTGTATGAGTGTTCCTATCTGTCCACATCCCCGCCAACATTTGTTATTTGGGGATTTTTTGATATGAGCCAATCTCACTGGAGTTAAGTGATATCTCATTGTGGTTTTGATTTGCATTTCCCTGATGATTAGAGAAGTTGAGCACTTTTTTATTTGTTTGCTGGCCATTATTCTGTCTTCTTTGGAAAAGTTTCTGTTCATGTCCTTTGCCCATTTTTTAATAGGGTTGTTTGATTTTTTCTTGTTGATTTTCCTAAGTTCTGTCTAGATTCTGGTTATCAGCCCTTTATCAGAGGTGTAGCATGCAAATATTTTCTCCCATTCTGTAGGTTGTCTGTTCACTCTAGTGATAGTTTCCTTGGCTGTGCAGAAGCTTTTCAATTTGATCAGGTCCCATGTATTTATTTTTGTTGCTGCTGTGATTGCTTTGGGGGTCTTCTTCATAAATTCTTTGCCTAGGCCAATGTCCATAAGAGTTTTTCCAACGTTTTCTTCGAGAATTCTTATGGTTTCATGTCTTAGGTTTAGATCTGTTATCCATAGTGAATTAATTTTTGTGAGAGGTGAGAGGCGTGGGTCCAGTTTCAGTCTTCTACATATGGCCATCCAGTTTTCCCAGCACCATTTGTTGAATAGGGAATCTTTTCCCCAGTGTACATTTTTCTGGAATTTGTCAAAGATCAGGTGACTGTATGAGGTTGGTTTTATATTTGGGTTCTCAGTCCTGTTCCATTGGTCTACATGTCTGTTCTTGTGCCAATACCATGCAGTTTTGGTTACTATAGCCTTGTAGTATAGTTTGAAGTCTGGTAGATAGATGCCTCCCAATTTGTTCTTTTTGCTTAAGATTGCTTTGGCTAGACGGGGTCTTCTCTGGTTCCACACAAAGCATAGAATTATTTTTTCTAGATCGGCAAAAAATGATGTTGGTATTTTGATAGGGATTGCATTGATTCTGTAAATTAATTTAGGTAGCAAAGCCATTTTTACTATGTTGACTCTGCCTATCCAAGAGCATGGTAGGGCTTTCCATCTATTTACATCCTCTGCAATTTCTTTTCTCAGTGTTTCATAATTCTCTCTATATAGGTCTTTGACCTCCTTAGTTAGATATGTTCCTAAATATTTAATTTTCTTTGTTGCTGTTGCAAAAGGTATTGCATCTTTAATTTGTTTCTCGGCTTGATTGTTATTAGCATATATGAAGGCTATGGATTTGTGTGTATTAATTTTGTATCCTGAGACTTTGCTGAATTCATTTATCAATTCCAGTAATCTCTTGGTTGAATCTTTGGGGTTTTCTATGTGTAATATCATATCGGCTGCGAATAGGGAAAGTTTGACCTCTTCTGCCCCCATCTGGACGCCCCTGATTCCTCTGTCTTGTCTAATTGCTGTGGCCAGGACTTCCAGCACTATGTTGAAAAGAAGTGGAGATAGTGGGCACCCTTGTCTGGTGCCAGTTTTAAGGGCAATGCCTTCAATTTTTCCCTATTCAGTATGATATTGGCTGTGGGTTTATCGTATATGGCTTTAATAGTTTCTAGGAATGAGCCATCTATGCCTATATTGTTAAGAGTTCTTATCATAAAAGGGTGCTGGATTTTGTCAAAAGCCTTTTCTGCATCTATTGAAAGGATCATATAGTCTTTGTTCTTGCTTTTATTTATATGGTGAATTACATTTATAGATTTGCGTATGTTGAACCATCCCTGCATCTTGGGAATAAAGCCCACCTGATCGGGATATTGGTCTGTAGTTTTCTTTTTTTGTGTGTCCTTTCCTGGCTTTGGTATCAAGGTGATATTGGCTTCATAGAATGAGTTTGGGAGGATTCCATCCTTCTGGATATTTTCAAATAATTTCTGCAGTATAGGCACTAGTTCTTCTTTGTAGGCTTGGTAGAATTCAGGTGTGAACCCATCTGGTCTGGGACTTTTTTTTGTGGGTAGATTTTTAATTACTGCTTCAATTTTGGTGCTTGATATTGGTCTGTTTAGAAATTCTGTTTCTTCCTGGTTGAGCCTAGGGAGGTAGTGTGTTTCTAAGAATTTAATAAAGACTGAGAGAATCGGTTGCTAGCGGACCCACCTTACAAGAAACGTTAAAGGGAATTCTTCAGGCTGAAAGAAAATGACACCAGATGGTAACTTAAATCTACTTAAAAAAAATACAGAGTCACAGGGAAGGTAATTATGTAGATAAATAAAAGATAATATGCTTATATACTTTCTCTTTTCTTAACTGATTCAAAAGATGATTGAATAAAACAGTAATTATAAAACTGTACTTTTGGGCTTATATAAAGATATTATGTATGACAATATTAACACAAAGGAGGGGGAGGAAATGATGCTATAGCAGAGCAAAGTTCTATATTTTACTGGAATTAAGTTACTATTAGTTTGAAATACATTGTGATAAGTTAAGGTGCATATTGTAATTCCTAGAACAAATAATAAGAAAATAAATATATATTCAGAAAACCAACAAAAGAATTAAAATGGTACACTGAAAAATATTTAACACAAAGGAAGAGAGTAAAGGAGGAACAGAAATAAAAAAGACATGAGACATGTAGAAAACAAATAGCAAAATGACAAATCCAATCATTAATAATTACATTAGATGTAAATGGATTAAGTAACACTTTAGATTCAAATAGATTGAGGGTAAAAAGATGGAAAAATACTCCATGCAAACAGTAACAATAAAAGAGCTAGATTGGCTATATTGATATCAGACAAAATAGGCTTTGAAATAAAAAATATTACTTGAAAAAAATCATCTCATAATGGCAAACGGGTCAATATATCAGGAAGATATAACAATTATAAATGATATACACCTGGCAACAGAGCCTCACAATACATAAAGCCAAAAGTGATGGAATAGAAAGGAGAAATAGACTATTTAACAATAATAGATATTTCAATACCCACTCTCAGTAATGGAAAGAAAAACTAGGCAGAAAATCAGCAAATATGTAGAAGGCTTGAATATCACTGTAACTAACTTGACCTATTTGACATCCATAGAATGATCCACTCCAACAATATCAGAATACATATCTTCTCAAGTGCACATGAAATGTTCTCTAGACCACATGCTATACCATAAAGTAAGCTTTAATAAATTTAGAAGAATTGAAAAAAAGACACCAAAGACACAACGATAAAAACCAAAAACACAACAACAAAACAAAACTTTCCTCTCAAAACGAGTCTGTAAATCAAAATTCCAACATCCATTAAATCATGTAATGCTAAAAAAGAAAGAAGAAATAATTTGGGGTATAAATTCACTCAAGATAAAGTTATTGGTACTAAAGAGTCACACCAAGAGTTAAATTATGTTTATTTAGAATAGTCAAAGGTAAAAATGAAGTAATAATGAAGTAATAACACTGTAAAAAGCAAAAAAAAAAAAAAAAGATAAAAGCAAAATAGACCAAAAATTCCAGAACAGGTAGAAATAAGTGATTATAACTATTGAAAAATTATAATCACTGAAATACAAAATAAGATGTTGTCACAGGGAATGGATAAATTGTAATGAGTACTTCCCCTCAAACACAGTGTTTCCCTATTTCCATTCTTCTACGTTGATAGAGAATGTCCAGAAACATCATAAATTTTGTTCTGCTTCTTGTTCAGTCATCTATTCTCTCATTCAACAAATATTAATACACATCTACTGTGTTGGGCAATTTTTTCGATGCTGGGAATAAAAAGGCAGACAAGATAAGCTACCACAGATCTTACATTCTAGTGGAAAGAGGTACACGTTAATTAAAGAATAAGTAATTTCATTGTGTAGTAAGTGCTGTAAAAGAAATAGCACTTCCCTCTCCAAGTTTAATATGACTTCTGACTACAGAGAAAGCATTCTTGAAAGCTTCTTAGGTCAGCAAGTCAGGATTTGTCTACAGTCACTGAGCAGGGAAGTTCCTAACAGCCCCGATAGTGAGTGCCACTTCAGACCTGTGCTGGCTATGGGGCTTAAATCATCAGGCTCGTTAAAATGTCACTGCACCAATAAGTGTTTCTACTTTAGAAAGCATTAACCAGAATTACAGATATCAAAACCAGTATAACAAATATAAAAATATAGGGCCTAACAGCTGCTTAACACCATATCAATAAAAGATTTCCTTAATACCCAGTGCAGATGGAGAATTAATCGAGAAGACAAGAAAACCCAAAGAGGGGGCATGGAAAAAGAACAGAGAATATTTGATTAAGCTAGTTTCCTTTTCCTTTTGTTTTCCTCATCTTATTTAAACTGGTAGTCTAAGATTATATATTTCAAGAATGACTTCTATTTCCAAGTTTATTGTACTGTACTACATGTATGAATTTTCTTACTTTGGACTGTCACTGGTTCATAAGCCACACATTCTAATAAGTACATGATTGTTATTGCTCTTGTAAGCCATAAAGTTTTTTTTTAGGAAGAAAAAACTCCCAAAGCTTTTACATTTTAATATTCATTAGCTGCATTTCCAACCAAACTGTACAAAACAATTTTAAAAGGTCATTAAAAATAGTTTGTATCCCAATTTACCAGCCAAAATTAATTTGTTTGAATTAAATTTAAAACTTCCCAAGATTCAGGTCTAAGTCCTACCCAAAGTAAATATTATTGTTCAATTTAATACTGGAGGTAGTGAATTGTACTACATTTACTAGAGACCATATTAATACCTCAATAAATATTCTAATGATAGAGAAAAATAGAGATTTTAGAAGAATGGAATTATTTGAGACAAAATTTCTGTGTCTCCTACAAAGGTGAGCCTTTCATACCAGCCCCTAAGTGACAAATCAAGAGCACTTTTTTTTTCTTTAATAGATATTTTGTGGCCCTGGGAGGAGCAGGGAAAACATCTAAATTCAATAACTAATGTTTAACCCAGAGCACAATCACATTTATTCAATGATCTTTATCAGTCCCTTAGAGAAACCCTGATATTGTTGAAAATCATTTCAAGGAAATAAATCCCCAGAAAGGACATCACTCAGGTAGTTTCTGCATCTTATAAATCTGATAAATACAAGAGGAGAGCATAATTTGAAATTTAAAGGCAGAGACTTTAAATGGTACTAGTTTTAGTCCTGTTTGGAAAGCCTGCAATGCCAAGGTTAGACCAGCAGACAGGGAGAAGAAAGAGCAGAGAGGCGGGTCTATGGTATGAGGACTATTCGCTCATTATCTTTAAGGAATCAAACGTAGCTAGTTACACATCACCCTGTGAGAAAATACAGGATTAGGGTTAAAAGGCTTATATTCTTTTTCCAGCTCTATTGTTGTGTGTAACTTCAGAGAAGTTATTTAACATACTGGCTCCAGTTTAACAAGCCGACTAAATAGCAGGCTATGACACCTTCCCTTCTCAACTCATGGTATTGCTAGGAAGATAAAGCAATGGGGATAAACCCATGACTAATTTAAAACTTCTACAGAAATGCAATCTAACTACCTAAACAGGTGAGTGCAATAGGTTTTACAGAAATCAGCAAAGAATCTTTCCTAACTTAATATTTTCCATCTGCAGATGCATGATGTTTGCAAATCTCTTTCCTGTTACACCATTAACTATCAGCACAGCTTTAAAAAAGAATTATGCCTTAAATAAGAAGTAAATTAGCCAACCTCAGGGAAAAAAATGGCTATTGGTACACATAAAGTTTGAGAGACATCACTCTAATGTGGGAAATTCAGCACAAAGAGACCCTGGTGAATTCCTGCCATGAACTCATCTTACTCCCAAGACCTTTAGAATGGAGGGGTTGCACACCTGAAAGTCCTTAGCTGTGCCATTGCCAGATCCCATCCCGAGCTGCCCCCACCACTGCCAACTTGTGTGTGTGTGTGCCCCAGATGTACCTGCTGTCTTCTTTACGTAGAAAAGAATCATGAATCAGCTCTTGCCAGATTGCCATGTACGAGGTGACAGTGGAATCATTCTATTTTAATGAAATAAATATCTAGGGTCTGCTGGGTCTGGTATTTGGCCAAATGTCTCAATTTTCAAGTCTATCAGTTTCCCCTTACTTCCTATTTCCAACTCCCGTCATCCACTTGGGAGTTTCTGTAAGAATAGTAATTCATGAAAGGCATACTTGATGAGCTACATCCCTGAGCCTTCTTCCAAAATTCCAAACAAGTTTTTACACAGGAAATTCTTGCCACAAAACGCTCTTGTCTGTAGCCTTTTGTTAGGTAACATTTCAGGAATAGATTAGAAATTTAAGGTATTATCTCAAAGACTATACTGTTAAAAGCATCAGTGATAGCGTCTGAGAATTGTTTCCTTATTCTTTTTTTTTTTTAATTTATTTTTTTAATTTCAGAGTATCATGGGGGTACAACACTTTGGCCATACACGTTGCCCGTGTTCTGCCTGTGTCAGAGCCACAATCGTGGTCGTCTCCGAAACTGTGCTCCCCACATCCATTCAGTGAGAGTTTTTCCCATCCCTTCCACCCTCCTCCTGCCCGCCCGCCCTCAGATGAATGTTATTGCCCTGTGTGATGTAAGTGTTCATCAGTTAGTACCAGTTTGATGGTGAGTGCCAGTGATGCTTGTTTTTCCAATCCTGTGACACTTTGCTTCGAAGAATGGGTTCTAGCTCCAACCAGGATAATACCAGATGTGTTAATTCACGATTGTTCCTTATTGCTGAGTAATACTCCATGGTATACATATACCACATTTTATTGATCCACTTGTGTATTGATGGGCACCTTGGTTGTTTCCACAACTTTGCAATTGTGAACTATGAACATTCGAGAGCAGATGTCTTTATTATAAAATGTCTTTTTTTCTTTTGGATAAATACCCAGTAGTGGGATTGCTGGGTCAAATGGTAATTCTACTTTTAATTCTTTGAGGTATCTCCATATTCTTTTTCATAGAGGTTGTACTAATTTGCAGTCCCACCAGCAGTGTATGAGTGTTCCTATCTGTCCACATCCCCGCCAACATTTGTTATTTGGGGATTTATTGATATGAGCCAATCTCACTGGAGTTAAGTGATATCTCACTGTGGTTTTGATTTGCATTTCCCTGATGATTAGAGAAGTTGAGCACTTTTTTATGTTTGCTGGCCATTATTCTGTCTTCTTTGGAAAAGTTTCTGTTCATGTCCTTTGCCCATTTTTTAATAGGGTTGTTTGATTTTTTCTTGTTGATTTTCCTAAGTTCTGTCTAGATTCTGGTTATCAGCCCTTTATCAGAGGTGTAGCATGCAAATATTTTCTCCCATTCTGTAGGTTGTCTGTTCACTCTAGTGATAGTTTCCTTGGCTGTGCAGAAGCTTTTCAATTTGATCAGGTCCCATGTATTTATTTTTGTTGCTGCTGTGATTGCTTTGGGGGTCTTCTTCATAAATTCTTTGCCTAGGCCAATGTCCATAAGAGTTTTTCCAATGTTTTCTTTGAGAATTCTTATGGTTTCATGTCTTAGGTTTAGATCTGTTATCCATTGTGAATTGATTTTTGTGAGAGGTGAGAGGTGTGGGTCCACTTTCAGTCTTCTACATATGGCCATCCAGTTTTTCCAGCACCTTTTGTTGAATAGGGAATCTTTTCCCCAGTGTACGTTTTTCTGGAATTTGTCAAAGATCAGGTGACTGTATGAGGTTGGTTTTATATTTGGGTTCTCAGTCCTGTTCCATTGGTCTACGTGTCCTTGTGCCAATACCATGCAGTTTTGGTTACTATAGCCTTGTAGTATAGTTTGAAGTCTGGTAGATAGATGCCTCCCAATTTGTTCTTTTTGCTTAAGATTGCTTTGGCTAGACGGGGTCTTCTCTGGTTCCACACGAAGCGTAGAATTATTTTTTCTAGATTGGCAAAAAATGATGTTGGTATTTTGATAGGGATTGCATTGATTCTGTAAATTAATTTAGGTAGCAAAGCCATTTTTACTATGTTGAATCTGCCTATCCAAGAGCATGGTAGGGCTTTCCATCTATTTACATCCTCTGCAATTTCTTTTCTCAGTGTTTCATAATTCTCTCTATATAGGTCTTTGACCTACTTAGTTAGATATGTTCCTAAATATTTAATTTTCTTTGGTGCTATTGAGAAAGGTATTGCATCTTTGATTTGTTTCTCGGCTTGATTGTTATTAGCATATATGAAGGCTATGGATTTGTGTGTATTAATTTTGTATCCTGAGACTTTGCTGAATTCATTTATCAATTCCAGTAATCTCTTGGTTGAATCTTTGGAGTTTTCTATGTATAATATCATATCGTCTGCGAATAGTGAAAGTTTGACCTCTTCTGCCCCTATTTGGACGCCCCTGATCCTCTGTCTTGTCTAATTGCTGTGGCCAGGACTTCCAGCACTATGTTGAAAAGAAGTGGAGATAGTGGGCACCCTTGTCTGGTGCCAGTTTTAAGGGGGAATGCCTTCAATTTTTCCCCATTCAGTATGATATTGGCTGTGGGTTTATCATATATGGCTTTAATAGTTTCTAGGAATGAGCCATCTATGCCTATATTGTTAAGAGTTCTTATCATAAAAGGGTGCTGGATTTTGTCAAAAGCCTTTTCTGCATCTATTGAAAGGATCATATAATCTTTGTTCTTGCTTTTATTTATATGGTGAATTACATTTATAGATTTGCGTATGTTGAACCATCCCTGCATCTCGGGAATAAAGCCTACCTGATCGTGATGGATTATTTTTTCGATGTACATTTGAATTCGGTTTGCAAGGATTTTATTGAGAATTTTTGCATCTATATTCATAAGGGATATTGGTCTGTAGTTTTCTTTTTTTGTTGTGTCCTTTCCTGGCTTTGGTATCAAGGTGATATTGGCTTCATAGAATGAGTTTGGGAGGATTCCATCCTTCTGGATATTTTCAAATAATTTCTGCAGTATAGGCACCAGTTCTTCTTTGTAGGCTTGGTAGAATTCAGGTGTGAACCCATCTGGTGTGGGACTTTTTTTGTGGGTAGATTTTTAATTACTGCTTCAATTTCGGTGCTTGATATTGGTCTGTTTAGAAATTCTCTTTCTTCCTGTTTGAGCCTAGGGAGGTAGTGTGTTTCTAAGAATTTGTCCATTTCCTCCACGTTTTCGTGTTTGTGGGCATAGAGATTTTTGTAGTATTCAAAGATGATGTTTTGTATTTCCACGGTATCAGTTGTGACTTCTCCTTTTTCATTTCTAATTGAGCTTATTAGAGTTCTTTCCTTTCTGCTTCTGGTCAACCTGGCAAGTGGCCTGTCTATTTTGTTTATCTTTTCAAAGAACCAACTTTTCGTTTCATTGATCTTCTGTAATGTTCTTTTGTTCTCGATTTCATTTAATTCTGCTCTGATTTTGGTTATTTCTTTTCTTCTGCTGGCTTTAGGATTGCTTTGCTCTTACTTTTCCATTTCCTTAAGATGATTCGTTAGTTTACTGATTTGTGACTTTTCTGTCTTTTGGATGTGGGAATTTAGGGCAATAAGTTTTCCTCTCAGGACTGCTTTTGCTGTATCCCACAGATTTTGATAACTTGTGTCCCCATTATCGTTTAGTTCGAAGAATCTTTTGATTTCAGTTTGAATCTCCTCCTTGACCCAATAACCTTTCAGCAATAGATTGTTTATTTTCCAAGTTTTTGGAGGAAGATGTGAGTTTCTGTTGGAATTGATTTCTAATTTTATTCCGCTGTGGTCTGAAAAGATACATGGTATGATTTCTATTTTTTTGAATTTGTTTAGATCTGTTTTGTGGCCTAGGATGTGGTCAATTTTAGAGAAAGTTCCATGAGCTGATGAGAAGAATGTATATTCAGTGTTATTTGGGTGGAGTGTTCTGTAGATATCTGTTAGGCCCAAATGTTCTAGAGTCCTGTTTAGGTCTTTTATTTCTCTATTTGTTTTTTGTTTGGAGGATCTGTCCAGTTCTGTCAGTGGGGTGTTGAAGTCCCCTGCTATTATGGCATTGCTGCTTATGATGTTGTCTAGATCTGGCAGTATTTGCTTTATGTACCTGGGTGCTCCTGTGTTGGGTGCATAAATGTTTAGGATTGTTAAATCCTCTTGTGAGATTTTTCCCTTCACCACTATATAGTGTCCATTTTTGTCCTTCTTTACTTTTATTGCTTTAAAGTTTATGTCAACTGAAATGAGGATGGCTACTCCAGATTTCTTTTGGTTTCCATAAGCCTGGAAAATTGTATTCCATCCTTTCACCTTGCGTCTGAATGCATCTTTGTGTGTAAGGTGTGTTTCCTGAAGACAACAGATACTTGGTTTGTATTTTTTAATCCATTCAGCCAGCCTATGTCTCTTCAATGGGCAGTTCAAGCCATTTACATTTATTGAGAGAATTGATATTTGGGGTAAATTTCTGATTATTCTGTTGGGTGGTATCTTTTGTTTTACCTCTTGCGTCATTGTGGAATGGGGTCTGGTTTCTGGGGTTTTAGCTTTTGCGTAGTTTTACATAGGTGGGTGTCTGTTGCTCTGTTTATTGTATAATGCAGGTCTAAGCATTTCTTGCAAGGCCGGTCTGGATTTCGCAAATTCTATCAGTGATTGCTTATCTGGAAAGGTCTTTATTTCTCCCTCATATAAGAAGCTTAGTTTGGCAGGATACAGAATTCTGGGTTGACCTTTGTTTTGTTTTAGGAGATTGATGATATCTCCCCATTCCCTTCTGGCTTGTAAGGTTTCAGCTGAGAAATCTGCAGTTAATCTGATTGGTTTCCCTTTGTAGGTTACCTGCTCTTTTTGTCTTACAGCTCTGAGGAGTGCCTCTTTTGTGTTTACTTTGGTCAGTCAGTCTAATAATTATGTGGCGTGGTGAATGCCTTTTCACGTTGACTCTCCCAGGAGTCCTGTGTGCTTCTTGTACTTGAATATCGAGATTTCTGGCTAAGCCATGGAAATTTTCCTCTATTATTCCTTCAAATAAATTTTCCAGGCCATGCGAATTTTCTTCCTCTCCCTCAGGGATACCTATGATCCTTATGTTTGGCCTCATTACATAATCCCACATTTCTTGTATGCTTTTTTCCTGCCTCTTGTTTTTGTGTTCTTTCTCTTTGGCTGATTTATTTAGCGCATAGGAGCTGTCTTCTAGCTCTGAAATTCTTTCCTCTGCGTGGTCCAGCCTATTCTTAAGGCTTTCCACTGTGTTTTGTAGATCCTTGAATGCTTCTTTCATTTCTAGGATTTCTATTTGATTTTTCCGTAATATTTCTATTTCTTTGGAGAATTTTTCATTCATTTCTTGCATTTTTCTTGTGGTTTCTTTGTGCTGGGATTCAATTTTCTCTTGAATTTCATTGAGCTTTCTTATAATCCATAAATGAAATTCCTCTTCTGTCATTCTACCCATTTCATTTGGGTTGGTATCCATTGCTGAGGAACTGATAATTTCTTCTGGGGGTGACTTTTCACTCTGATTTTTCATGTTCCCTGAGTTCTTTTACTGGTTTTTTCTCATCTGGCCTCTTGGTCGAGAGCTGGGGGTGTTAGAGCTAGTTTATGGCCCTGTCACCAGGCCCACAATTATTGTTCCTTGGCAAAGCCAGGGAGAGAAGTAGTGGCCTGTATTGCCTTAGGTGTATTTTAGCAAGTTTGGTGGATCTTGAGTTAACTCTGACCTGTGGTCTTCTCCTCTTCCCAGTGGAGTGTGGTGAGAATGACCTCCCAGCTTGGGCTCTGAGCTAATGAATTGTACTTGAGGATATGAGTCCTCCACTACCTATTAGCTAGGTATTCTGTTATGTCCGTGGCAGACTCTGATTCTCCAGTTGGGGTATGCGAAAGCTCCGTGCTTTGGGAGGGGCCTTGTAGCTCCTAGGGGTTACTTTGACCCTGCTCCTCCTGAGGTGCAGGTAGAAACACAATTTCTTTTGGGTGCAGTGTGAGAGCTGAGTTGGGAAAATTCTACACAGCTCAGAGGTTGCTCATCTAGCCATGTGTGTCTGCCCTTCTGATGTGCGTCTCCACGTGATACTGGTTGATAGGGGGATCTCCAATTGTGCACCCCTTTTCCACCACTAGACCCCAAGGCGAGGCGGGTGGCCGTCTCTATCCCCAGCAGTCTCCACCGGGGGGATGTTCCCACGGGGAGGGAGGAGTAGTGGCCGCTGGAAGCGCTCTTGGATGGCGCGAAATTCCCTATTGAAGTCGGCAGGATTATGGGGAGCTGCTCTGGTTCAGCCTGTGGCTCTTGAGGTATTTGGTTGTCATGGGAACCAGCAGTTATATCAAATGAGTCACTATAGCCAGCAACCTTGAAAATGAGCGATCTCTGGGGTACAGGAGGGCTGGGACCTGAAGGGCGGGCACTAGGACCAGCACGGAGCGGACTTGTCGGAGGCCAGAGCCAGGGTAGGGGAACCGGATGGACGAGCTGCAAACTGTTTCCAATACCCAAAGGTCCCGCCGCTACAGTTCCGGGATCTCGTCCCACCTGGAACCCACGGATGCAGCTGTCCCTGGCCACCATAGGCAAAGCCTGTCTCGCCCCAGCAGAAGAGCCCCGGGCCGGGGCAAAGGGAGCTAGAGACGCGGCTCACAGCCCCGAGCGGGCGGCTGTAAAGATGGCGGCCGCCGCCAGCCTGGAGCGCAGCCGGGCTCCGATCGCGCTGGGAGCGCAGTTTTTCTCCGCCGGCCGCAGCGGCAGTTGCTAGCAGCCTCTAAGGGCGTGTCCCGTTCTCTGTTAAACTCCTGGGCCCAGTCCCGCTGACTTCTAGTGGCGCAGTGCCGGCCTGCGGGTTCCCGCGCACTGTCCCGGGAAGCTGTGTCTGGGTCCCCGCCCAGTTCCTCCCCAGCCCTCGGCAGTCTCTGTATATTGCAGCTGCGAGTTGTGTCTGGCTCTGGCTACTTCCTCCTCTCCACAGGGCTCGCCGTCCCGAGCAACCGCTCTGTCCCAACTCTGGGCTTGTCCCTGACTGCGTGTATGGGGAGGCGCGTAACCGCTTGGGGGGCAGGTCGCGCTGCGCGGACCTGGTAAGCGCGTCCTTCCCACGCTCTGGGCTCTATTGTGCTCCGTGCGCCCTCCGATCTTTGTGAAAAGTTTGTACCTGTTTTCTTGGGCTGGGTGTTCGGCGTTGTTTCTCTGTAATTCGCAATGCTGTTTTTGGAGTGAGCGGTCTGTGCTCGCAGGCAGCCGCCGGCGTTCTTCACCTCCTTCCCTGGGAGCGGTGCGGTGGTAGGACTCTATCACATCGCCGTTTTTTCCCAGAATCTGTTTGTTTATTCTTTAGAGAAACTGCTTCCAACTTAGTGAGAAAGAATATAAACTTTAATTGTAACCCACATTGAAACAGAAAGAGAATATATTTCTTTAGTCTTAGCCATATTTGTTTTCCTAATTTTCAAAAGGTTGTATTAACCTGTATTAATATCCCTGCTTTGAGATCAAGCTATCTTCCTGCTCAAAACGCTGCTACACACCCAGTGGCTTGCAGAATAAAATTCATGGTGTCAGAAATGCAAGGCACTTCTTGATCGGACCAAAGCTATTCCCTGGTCTTAAACTTCCTGTTCCCTTTGTGTCCTCTGCCTGCCACAGTACACTGCACTGAGTTACTCCCAATGTCATTAAAACATTCTGACTTCAAAATATCCAGGTGTAGAGACTTGGTCACATGTTTTTATTTAATATCCTCTTCATTCTTGCTGTTTATTAAATACTTCCACCTCCCCAAAGCTGAGCTGGAGGTGATCTTCTCCAGGAAACCTATCTCATCTTCTCCAGTTGAAATTAATCTCTCTTTCCTCTCTGCTGTCATGATGATTTTGTATACTTCTCCCATGGCACTGCTTTATATTTAGATAATTATGTACCTGGTGGTCTAACCTGATAGGTTTCATGATCCTTAAAGAAAGAGACCCTGATTTGTTCATCATCTGTGTTCCACTAATACACAACAGAACCTTGAATATTTATACAATACAAATTGCCAAAAGGGCAATTATCTTCATAGAGAAAGGGTGAGTTTAAGAGAGAAGTTTGAAAGAGTAATCATTCTAGAATTATCTGATGACCAACAGAATATTTTGGTCTGTCTCATCTATTCATACTTCTACTTTCTGGTTAGCTAATAGAAGTAAATTAAAAAAAAAACAAAACACCAAACTTGTAAGGCATGGACAGCCAGGAAAGCATATGTGGTCAAAAATGATTATAAGTCGCTTTTTGACCATAGTCATTAGGAGGCTATTTGTCCACAGATATATCCTCAGAAAAGAAGCAAGGATCAACAGTGCTTAAGGTCATTGTCTCCCTCCTGTAGGGCATTTTTGTGTATCTCTGCAATCAATTGGGTTTGGTGGTTTCAGCCTGTGGTTTTCTTGCCTTTATTCTCCTGTTTCTAAACTGGCACTTGAAATTCAGATCAGACCAAACATCTAAGGGCACACAAAATGAGTCAAGGTCAGGGCCGCTGTGCCAGTATATTTCCACCAAGATCACCTCTGTCACCATTGTGTTATGGCTGGTATCAAGTGATCACTTCACAGCAGGCTAGCTGCTTCCAGCTCTGACACAGTGAGGAAATGTTTGGAGAAAACAGTAAGATGGCACCAGAGAAAAGGACAGATGGGGAGAGCTCCACTGGGGGTTAGGGGGAGTTCTTCCCACTATTTCTTTCTCCTTGCTCTGGCAGAGGATGTAAGACTCAACAGGAAGAATATTTTCAAAAAAATTAATAAAATTTGTTTTGCATTTTTTTGTGCATATGACATTTTCCTTGCCAGCCAGAGTTACTGATCAATTTTGCAGTGGGGGGGTAGATGGGAGTGATGGGTTAGGATGGTTACAAGTGGAATGCAGAAAGAAAGAAAGAGAATATTTTGCTTTAGACATTTAAAGTAGAATGTACAGCAAGATAATAATAGTCTAGTAAGCCAGACTTCTGAGAGAATTCTTTTTTCTCCCTAGACCCTTATATCCCTTCCATTAGCATGTCAGTTACCAGGCCAAGCCAACCATAACTTTTACATAATAAAGATCCTCATCAGATTGGACGAAGGTGGCAGAAATGCCATGTTTTGGCTCTGGGATACTTGGGGAATATTGGAGACAGAGGCAGGTGATAAAAGTACATGTGTACCAATCTCCCCTTTCTGACATATAAATGTTGTGGGGGAGATGCCTAGAGAAAGAGGCTTTTGTGTGATTTACATTTGGGAATATAGAAGAAATGATCTCTTAGACTGCCTTCACCTTTGCCTATCTGGGAAGTGACTCCATCTATGTCAGTGGCATAGACTGTATGGCAGAAGGAGGCCAAAGTTTAATGTTTTGAGTAGCCCTTGGATCCTGTGCATCATGAGGAAGATACAGGAGTTCCTATTAAGCCTTTAAGGAGTTAGCGAACCTGGAAGTCAGTGGTCCCACTGTGGAGACCACTTGGTGAGAGGAGGGCTGATCCAACAGCATAGCTGGTTGTGGCTTTATAGACCATGAGCTCCGTGGAAGATATTGCACCCATGAGGGCCAAGGTGATGCCAACATAACCAAAGAGCACCACCTGGCCTGAGAGAGGGAGAGAGAGAGAGCGAAAGAGAGAGAGAGAGAGCAAGAACGAGGAAGAAGAGGGGGAAGGGAAGGGAGGGGCGGGGAGAGCCCTTTAGGAGTTACACCGGGTATAAATGCCAGCAGGACACGCAGCAACTAGGTAGACAAGAGTCATTGTCACAGAGATCACAGGAACCAAAGGCAGTGCAAGAATGCTGTTGGTGCACAAGGATCTCCTCACTGCCACTGCCTAGGCACAGTAAGACACACCACCCACTCCTGCACCTCCATGCAACATTGAGAAGGGAAATGTGTGAGTGTGACGAAAATCATCAAAGTTTAGTTTTTTAAACTAATTGAAAATTATTTATAAGAACTAAATTATTATATTAGATAAGGTTTATTTTGGCATTTTAATGTTCATAGATTTTGATTAAAATGCTTTTTTTTCTGTCCAGAGGATGAGAGTTCATTATGATAATCATGTTATTTAAGAGACTAAATAAAGAATTTGCATTTTCATGATTCATCTGAAGTAAAATTGATATCCCAGCACGCAGAGAAATATGGCTTTGGCCCTAATGACTAATTATGAGGGTTGACTGGTCTGAATGTCTAGGTGGGCGCTTCCTGTTTCTGATGACCTCCAGCACCCTGACCCTGGGCGATGAGTCAAAGAAGACAGCACTGTCACACCACGCCAAGCTGCTGCTCTGCACACAGGCTGCTTTTCTGCTGGAACTTAGGGCAAACTTCTACACAGCATTAGTAGGAGAGTCTTGGGCACCATCTCTGAATGGAAAAAATCTACACCCATCTTATCTCCTTTCTTTTTAATTCTCCTTTTTATCATTTATTTTCTTCCTTTATCATTTCCCTTATTCCTCATTGTTCTTCTTTCCTCTTTTCTTGGGGATATTTCATGCCACTATAGCTTTCATTTCAAAAGTCTGCTATTCAATAAGTAAAAAAGAGCAGTACTTGTTTTAATTTTATCACTAATGCTGTACTTTCTGTCGTATTTTGACACATGGAAACAAATGCACATACAAAGTCAGAATTTGTATGATGCAATACAATTTAATTATGTAATTTACTTACACATTATATAGTCATTCCACTGATATACTAACTCATACAATAACATCATTTTCAGTTAAGCTTCATAAATGTATCTATTCCACGTAGTTACTGACTAAATAAAGCTCAAGATCTAAACTGTCTTAGGAAGACTTCACTTTTAGCACTTTCTAGTTTAAATATTGAAAAAACCCACTATAGTTTAGGGGGCAATGTTAACAGATGACTGAAATAAAACACTATACAATGCTCGTTTTGTCATGCGTGATGTCGCAGGGGTAGCTATGATCTTGCCAGACATGCCCTCCAGAAGCACATTTTATCCAACAGCAAGGTCTGTGTATATGAAAAATATTGAGGATCAATGCTCTGGAGTATAAACACAAGAGCTGCAGCCATCACCTAAGGGTTAATGGAAACATGGAAGTCAAAGTTTGCTTTTGACCTTTCCTTTTGGGATTTTTTTAAAGTGACATTTTCTCTGCATGGATGTAGTCCATATACTGTTAGTTCTTCCGTTTATTTTATCAACATTTAAATATTTTTTCTATATATACATCTCATTTTGAGTATTTTGACTGGCTATGACTCAACTGCATTATGTTATATAAAACCTATCCATTGTGTATGTGTGTACATATATATATTTATATGTATACTCATTTTAAAAAGACAGAATGAAATTAATGTAAAACAAAATTTTTATGTCTATAAGATCATTCTGCCCAACCAGAAGGGCAAACAGAGAAACCAAGTGTATAATAAACATAACAGACATTCTAATGGTCCACTATTTTACAAATATAAAATAAAATTATCAAATGCAATGGCCCACATAATCTAAAATTTGGTGAGACAACACAAAAGGGAGAAAACATACAATGATCTGCATTAATTTATTTGTTTAGGATGTAACATGTGATGAACCTTGGTCTTCAGGTCCCCAATTAGAAGCTCTGAACTCTTGCACTGACCAAATTTCTATAAATCTGTGCATCCTGCACAATAGTTTCTACATCCCTTGGACAGAGATCATGAAAGTCAGTTCAAATCCGAGTCTCTATTGCCTAATACCCAAACATGCTCATAGGTACACCCTCATATATCAGTCATGATACCATAGTTATGATACATGGCTGGGGAAACATCTTATATAAGCAAACAACAAAAAAAAGGATAAGGTGCCCAACCTAAAGAGATCAGTATTGTCACACAGAGTTCTTGCTTGAGTTCGGCTTTAGAAAAAAAATTCTTGAGATTATTAAATTGTGGTTCTGGGACTGTTTTGGAATCGAAATCTTTTTCTTTCATCTGGCTAGATAACCTGGAGTCATTTTTATATTTCTAAAATACAGGTACACATTTGACTAGTACCACAAGAATGTGGCTGTAGTTTGCCACTTTATCTTAATGAAAATGCTCCATACTGCACTTGTACCTTCAAGTTCATTAACTTCTACGTAGATGTATATCCACCTGATGTATAACCCTGCTTATCTCACCAACAGGTTTGATCTTTGTTAGGGTATGTATGCCTGACTCAAAGAGATGTTTACAGGCAGCATCCTGCCCAGGTAAGAGCATTCAACACACTGACTAATTGAGACACAAATGCTCAGAGAATCCACTCCATTGCAGGGGGTAAGGGGAGAGTTAAATCAATACACAAATTGATTATATTTTCATCTTAAAAAATACCATATAATTTGAGCTGGCATGATACTTATCTAAACTGAATCTCATAGTCCATTGAAGATTGCCCATCTGTGCTCATTAGCGTAAAGAAGAAATGTCATTAGTAGAAAAGGTGCCATTTTCAAGTAATCCCCAAAATCGTTTGCAACATTTCTTTACATAAGGATATCTAATATTCATAAAAACTATTTGTTTGTTTTCAAATCACTTCAATGTAAATGGTTTTCCAAACATCCCCTAAGAGTAGAATAAAAACAATTCCTTTTTACATGCATGAAAAGAAACAGAATGGAGGAAATGTGACATTTCTGTGAGTAGTAGTGGTAGTTTTATTGGTAATTGACTCAAAGATTTTGACCCTGGCTATGGGTTTAATCTTTTAATGTCTCGATACTTAAATGTGTTTACCATGTTTCTATCTCTGCATAACTCAAATGTATTTTCTCCTCCTGATTTTCTCCATTGGACCATTTGTTAAGTACTTGATTTACACCAAATATGTGTATGGCGCAGATCCTTCCTAACTTACGGACATGTCAAGGTGCGTAGTGCTGAGCTTTCCATCTACTTCCATTGTCTCCCTCTGTCCAGTGCCCCCACTGGAGTGGAAGATGGTCACTGCCAAATCCCTTTGTTCTTTCTGCTACCACTTCCAGATTCTAGTCTCCTCATACGCTTTATTATAATTTCCCCTTCATAATATTCTTAGATCCATTCATACACAGTACACTGATGTTCTCTGAAACAAAGTCCATAGAGTACTAGTAACCTGTGAAATGCTAATAAGTGTTATATAAAAGTTTCAAAAAAGAATTTTGTGGATAAATCATTTTGCAAAGGTTGGAAAGTTAAACAGAATTCTTGATTCAGGATTACTTAGAGTCTTTAATATGGTAATGTGCTTTGCGGCTCTCCAGGAGGCAGATCAAATATATAGTTTCCCCAAAGTTATTTGACATAAGAACACTTTTTTTGAGGAATATAAGGACCCTAGAGTTCTATAGTTCACATTTTGGGGAAAGCTGCTAACAGTGTCTAATCCGCTTATTAGTTTGACAATTCTCTCTTTTCCAGGGAGCAACTGTGTTTTATAGTATTACATCCTGAAGACTCTTTGTAATTTCAGTGGACATTATATTAAATTAAACTCAATCTTGGAGCCCCTTGTGGATTTATTTTCTATGTTCTTTGAGCACAAAAGAAATATATTTATAAAGAAAATATTTCATATCAATTCAGGGAGCACACCAGAATTTTATTGATATAATAATAGTTAATACTTATAAAATAATCTATTAGAGTGGGTTAATGTTTCAGGCAGTTTGGAGCCAGACAAATCTGAATTTGACTCTCACATCTACCACTTAATAGGTGATTTTTTGAAGTCTCAGTTTTTTCATCTGTAAAATGAGGGTAATAATATCTCCTTCATTGAATTTTTGTAAGGGTTAAAGAAAGCATATATAAATTGTGTAGCCTAGTGCCTGCCACAGAATTAGTAAATATGGTTAAAAAAAACCTTACTTTTTCTGTTTTTTTATTATACTAAAGCAGTAAAATTTTTTCCCTCTTTTGGTATACCAATTTTATTGTGTTTTCTGTGATGCCTTCCAAGCTAGGACCTAGAATATCTTATCTACCTTTGTAGTAGTTGCTGTTAGGGTCCTCTACTAGGCTAGTGTCCCATGCTCCAGCTGCTATGAGCACTGGCTGCTGATGTTCATATCCATATCCTTCTGCCACAATTTTTCTCAGCTAACAGAGCCACCTGAAGATGCCAGAGAGGTTATGCATGCCTCTTCCCCCAAGAGCAGGCCATGAATAATGCTTGACTGATGTGGTAAATGAAAGCTCACCCCCTTGCTTCTGGTGGAACAACCTCAGTACTAAAATTTATATTCCAAAGCTCTCCATGGAAATGAGGTGAAGTTAGACTTCTCCTGATACCAAAGCTTTGCCTACCTTTCCCCCTGCCCTGTTCTGCTTCCCTCACTCCTTTGTAGGTTTCTCCTGCGATAGATCCTGAAATTGTATTTTCTCTTCTCCATCAGTTTTATCAGAAACAAATAATCATTTAGTAGCTTACTATGCCCAAGACTTCATGCCAGGTTTTAGGATGTCTGAAAATCAGAAAACTCAATTTCAACTCTGAGAAGCATATGGTTTTAAGATCATGAGAATCCCTTTCCCCATCTTTAATATCAGTACAAATCCAAGCTTCTCCCCTCTTGCTCATTAAAATCTCTTGGTATACAAAATTGCAAATTCTTATTCCTATAATACATTAAGTTTGGGTAATCCACACAGGGACATGTTATTTATCATACAACTTAATTTCTGAGTGACTCTAGCATGGCCTACTTGTTATAGGGTTAACTCAGGTAAGCTTTATCCATTAGATTAGATGTCAAATTACTCTGATATCTGATGGCCTTTGAAGACATCCATAGCTTTGAAAAATTACAACAAAAGGCCCTTTATTTGCTAATAAAACAAAAATAAAAGCAAATCCTCCTTATCAGGTATATAGGATTTCTCAACATCTTCTGAAATAATTCTCAAAGTAGGATATTCAAACATTAAAGAGAAGTCTACTAAATCTATTGTTTCCTAAATATACTTTGCCTCTAATCTGTTCAGCATTGTCAGGTAAGTCATAGGCTGAAGTAAAAATGACCCACAACAAATTCATTCAATCATTCAGCAATATGATTATTGGATACCTATCATGTATTAAGTATGATTTTAGGTATTTACATTAGGGCTCTTAATTCTAACTGGGAATTAATTAGATGTGTTCCTCTTCAACTTCCCCTTAGCCAGATTCCAATACTTCCAGAGGCCACTGAAAAGCCACCCAACACTTGAGAAAGTGTGGGGCAAAGGGCAGTGGAAAGATCCAGATGTCTCAGCTTCTTGGAGAGAAGTTCAGGTAAGAGGTCCTAAAGCCCAAGCCTCATTTATGTCATTTTCACCTCGCCTCTGTGTTACTCTTGTGATGGGGAGTTGTCTCTGGAGGAGCTGGGGTCACTTTGCTGGTCCAGTAGCACTCCTGGGTGATTTCTGGGGGCCTCAGCATTTCAGCAGTAGCCACAAACTAGCCGAAAGACAACTTTCAGGGCCAGACATCTGAACCCTGGGCTGAAAATCTTTTGTTTTTATTTTTTCCCCTCGGTATATTTCCAGAACACTCTAACTTTCTCTATAGATGCCCAACATACATACATTCATAGGGTCCAACATACAGAAATTTTATGGCTCATCAGAAACAGCCTCTGGGTTTTCGCCGTACTTCTTTATCCTTCCTTAAGGATGAAGACAGCCTAGCAATTAAAAAATCTCTGTTGAGAGGAGATGAATGTTTCATTCTTACATGCCATGCTACTCTCTCCCAGAAAAGAAGAATTTCTGGCCAAAGCAGCCATAAATGAATGACTGAATAAATAAATAAGGAAAAGTAATAAATTAGACAAGTTGTATTCTCTCTCAGTGGATCACCTTATCAGCCACGTCTTTGGTGGGATACCTAGTAACAGCAAGAATGATCCTTTATATGCATGTGAGAAATTAGATTTCATCCCAATTTAACCATTTTCTTAGATCTGTACGAAATAAAAATTTTTGCCAGTAAGTCACAGGTATTTTAAAGCAATTGTCTAAACTCACACATCTAGCAAGACAAGCAAGACAAGCAAGACTCTATCTGTTTGGGCTTTAGGTCTAATGCTTTATATAGTACATCCACACTACCTGTGGTATCATCTTCCTGTGTATGAACTCATATAATTATTTGTGTCTCTCTTATGCCAATACTCTTTCAAATCTCTATGTAGTTAATAGTATGATTATCTTTTCTTTCCTCCTAAAGTGTATGCTCCTTGGTTCATTGGAGCAAGGGCTGCATTATCAATTTCTTCTTTTTTTAATCTTTCATAGTGCACAAGGTAGGAACTTAATTTTTTGCTGAAATGTTTAAATGAATAAATCCCAGAGGACCCAGACTGGATTCATTATTCTCAGAACAAATCCTGGGGAGGGTTAAGCAGTGGACGGGGCTATGATTTGACTAGCTTAATTGTCAGATACAGGAATCTTAAACTGGACTAGCTATTATTTTGATCTAGTCTCTCTCTCCTTCTACCTACTTATTCCAATTAGCTGATAAATGCACAAAAGTCAGGTTTAGAGCATAACTAGAAACTAGACACTAGAAAAGTTCCTAGTCAGTTCTTACTAAATGTTTCTTCCTGATGGTGATGATGATATATAGTTTATCATTCACATGTAACTTCTTGCAAGATGAGATGTTTCATTGTGACAAAACCAGCAATGGTGTTAGGGAAGCAGAGTCTGTTCTTCCCATCTGGTGCTAATCACTATCATGACTAGACACAGGGCTGTGACAGTGGCTTGCAGGCAGGAATTAGCATGAGAACAGTCCTTTGTGAACATGCAGAGAGGTCAATAAGTACATGATTATAAATTAGCTTGGTGGACTAGTGTGGACATTAGCTGGGTCGAGTGTTCCTATTTCATATAATTGTTTGCTGCACCTGAATTAATTTGAGTGTTTAAATCCTGCATATTAATTCTGTGCTGCAGGATGTAAAGCTCTGGACTAATCACTTTAATACCCTTTCGTATAAACACCTTAACCAAGCAACAGCTTTATAATTAGTTCTACTTATAGGCTGGATATAATTTACTAGTTTTACAGCTCATAAGTTACCCCAACTTTTTAATCATAATAATTATGCTTTAGAATGTAAGCATAAATGGACTTTTCTAGTTTATTCCAAGAGTGAAAGCAAGGCAGTCAAAATCAAGAGATTAATAAAATCCAATATATGGATACACTTTGTATTTTTATGGCAGCTCAAGATCACTCATCCTTGGAATTTAATCACCAGATTAAGGTAGGCTATTGAGCTGAGAAGGTGATTTTTTTTCTTTAAAAGGAAGTACAATTCTATATATATTACATATTTCTTTTGTTGGGTGTGAAAAATGCTGACGTGATTTAATTTTATTGCAGCAGTGAGCGGTCTGACAATATCCCTCTCGTGTACTAAACCTAGTAAGTAAATAACGGTTTAGCTGCTAAGGATGTGCTGATCCATTTTTCTTTTTATCTATTTTTTCCCTGAGGATTTTGAAGTACAAATCATCTCTGGCATTAAGAACATTTGTATGGTCAGGCTACACAGTTTAGAGAGCAGCACTTTAAATTAAGTCTTAAATAGGCATTTAAATTAAATTTATTAAGAGAGTTATTTATATTAATTAAAGTAAAATTAATTATTTAGAACACTGTATTGAGGTTTTGGAATATTAGAAAAGATAGGGATCTCCTACATTGTTGCTAAACTTCAATGAATTTGCATTACTATTTGATACACTTGTCACTGAAATTTCAGTGCTTGTCCCCGAGGCCGAATCAGTGAGAAGGAAGAATGAGAAAAATGGTTTGAGGAAAAGCAGAGAGAAGTTTATTAATTTGCTGGCAAATGGGGAGGGCGGCAGACTAGTGTCTGGAAAGATCACCGCCGTTCAGCCTTTAGGCAGAAATGCAGGGCTTTTTAAAGGGCGGTTTTCAGAGGTTGGGGTCGGGTCTATGCAACCAGTGTCACATGTGTGGCTTTGGGCTATTGTTGTTTAACTGTAGTTGGTGTTTTTTTTGGTCAACCTTATCTCTGGTGAAGATGATCTTGTGACCTTTGTCCGGACAATTCTGTTGCATCATCTCCTGTGGCTTAAGATACTAGAAAACAAAGAACAAAGAACATTCTTCTGCCCCATTGATTACTGGCCTTGGGCAGGAATGCAGGTTTTAATTCCCAAAAAGGGTGGGGGGCATTAAAGAGGCAACCCGGAATACGTTTTGCCCCTTTTCAGACCCTTACCTCTGTTACACACTTTTAAAGTACATAATTACTACCTTTATGTATCTTGCTGAAATATTTATTTCAGATTCTGGTACAAGTTCAATATATAGATAATTTCTCTGAGAAAAAGGCATGAAAAGTAAGTTAAATTTTTTGGTCTTCAATCATAAACTCTGTAATTATATGAAATAATATATGTATATGTATAGATAAAAATATAATTTGATGAAATATTAATTATATATATGTATATATGTGTAAATGTAAATAGTCAGGCTTTGTTACAATATAGTGAAACATAGATAATAATTAAATATTTTGTTTTGGCCACTCAAACAAAAGATGTTGATTACCTTGTGGTTAATTTGGTCATAGTGAATTGTATAAAAATGGTCAAGATAATTGACCATACTGTAGGCCAGGTCAGAGGTTGCATATAAAAACAGATACTGTGAAGGTACTCTAGGAATGTTTGTTTACAGTGATTACATAATATATCTCTTGCTCAACATAATGTTGTTCTCAGTTTATAATTGGTATTATGGACATTTGTTTTGCTAAACAATTATACTATGTAACTCAGAACTCTTTCAGTTGGATACAAATATTTCAGGAAATTTTCAGAAATGAGGACACATCCTTTAGAATGGGGAATAGATTGAAATGTAACCAACTTCTGAGATAAACAGCCTGGCCAGAGATAAGCTGGAGCTAATTGGAATTTTAGAGATTACAGAAGGAAGAAGGGACCTGTGAGAACAGAGACACAACCAACTCATCAGGGGAACTTCAGGTGAACAATTCCTGACCACAGTAAGTGGGGGAATCTCTGACAGATCCTTAAAATCACCCAGGAAAGCCATAAACCTCTGACAAGCCCAGAAAGTACTAAACCAGCTTCCCAACCCCAGAGGCCTCAGAAAAAATTGCTAGCAGTGGGTAGATAATGAGCTAGCAAGAGGAAAACAACATGGCCCCTTGCTTTGCCATTTCCCCCAGTTGCATGCTGCAGTTGGGGGAAGAAGAGAAATCTCACCTTTGAGTGAAGAATGAGAAGGTAATTATCTTAATATATATAGCATTTCTTAAAGTGAGATCTGCAAACTCCTGGGGGTCCCTGAGACCCTTCCAAGGCATCTGAAAGACCAAAGCTATTTTCATCATAATACTAAGGCAATATTTGTCTTTTTCACTATGTTGACATTTTCACCCCTGGTACAAAAGCAGTTGCGGGTAAAACTACTAACTCATTGGCCTGAATCAAGGCAGTAGTGCCAAGATGTACTAGGAGCCATTGTATTCATCACTGTCACCCACTGGCAGCTAATAAGAAAAGTGCTAATGCCCAGCCATCTTTCCTTCCACTGCTATTATGGTTGATACATTTCTTGTAGCCAGATTTAGCATGTATTTTCTCTTGTTTTAAAATATTTCCTTTTTCTCTTCCCCAGTACCTAAGCTGTCTGTCCATGCAAATTTGCCATAATTCCCTTCACTCCTCTGACTTCCTCTTACCTCTAGTTACCCTCTACCTCTTCTGGAAAGATTTTGCCAAGTGTTGACCTCATTGGACAAATGTCTGGAATTTTGGGCCACTCTCCTGCTTCTCTCAAATTAACCTGAGAAGTGTCCAGTTGCTTCTGGATATTGTTTTCTGATTTCTGAAATGACAGCTAAGTATTTTGATAAGTTTATCCTTAAAGTATTAGTTGTTGCAAAATATCTTTATTGATCCTCTCCCCCCTGCCATCTTTCTCTCTTTCCTTATTAGATGGAAGGCATCCCAATTCTTTAATGAATTATTAGGGCAGGATGTGGCTGAATTGTATTTCCATGAGTTTTTAGATATTACGGATGAAAGAATTGTATCCAGGATAAAAGTGCTCATTGGCTTTATACATTCTTCTTTTGAAAGACAACATTCAGGGATTCATGAACCCCCTAAAATTACATTATTAGGGAAACAGAAATGCTTAGCCCTGAAAAAAAGAAGACACATGAGGTTCTATTAGCTGAATGCAGAGAGTTAAAGGGTAATTTTGTGACAGGCAAATTTAACTTAATCTACTCCGCTCTAGGGTAGCCCGAGACCATTATGTTTCAGGAAGTCAAGATTTCATTATTAATTGCAAAAAGGTTTTTGAGAAATGAAGGCATTTCCTTGGGATTGAAGAGAATCAGAATATGCTACCTGCCAAAATGCCACTTTAGCATATGGATTATTTGGAGCTGAAGGCAATTGAGAATCAACAGATGCAGTCAGAGCGTTCATTATCTGACTAAAAGCAGAAACTTCTAAAAACTGAGGATTGCCATAAATCCCCCCTCTGGGGGAATTTTATGATCATGAGGAAGATGGAAAGCTGGCACCAAGATGAGTCTGCACAAGCAAATCTTACTAAATAACCTGTATCTTCCATTAGCTTTGCATGTACTTACTTTACCCAAATTTAGAAGCCCAACCCTCTTTTCTTTTGCCTAATCACTTCTCTGCGATATATCATCCTTTGTTTAAACGATATATAAGCTTCTGAGCCCATCCACTTCCCTGGATTTTCACTTCTTTTCTGTGAAGCCCCTGCACATGTGAAAATATTGGCATCAATAAAATTTATACCTCTATTCCTTTTGGTCTGTCTTTTGTCTGTTTAATTCCCAGGACTCAGCCACTGAATCTAAGAGGGTGGAAGAAAAGTTTTTTCCTTTTCTACATAAGGAAACAGAAACATAACTTCACAAATTTAACCCTCTATGGGTTAGAACTATGATTTTCAAACTGTGCCTCGAGGAGATAATCTAGAGCAACTGGAAGGAAGGACCCTGAGTCAGTGGGGCTTGGTAGTCCATCATTTCAAAATGAGTATCACCTTTACTATATGCTTAATTTGCTTATGCCTTTGTATAAAAAAGAAACAAAAGATCAAAAGGTCAGAAAAATTTTTTCGAGACAATCAGACATGTTTACCCCCAAATTCCCTCTCAATTCTTTGCACAGCAGCATTGTGAAGTGCCAGCATTGCAGGTTATCTTGATATAAGCAAGCTTTGCTGTGTACCTGAGAACATACTGTAGAGCAGGAAGAGGCCCCTTTGCCTTTGAGAAAACTTAGCATTAGGTGATCTTTCCTTACACTATCAGAGCCTGCAGTTTCATTTTTGATAATCTACACTATTTAATTTAACTCTTTCCAGTTTGTCAGACGTTTATTGTATCTGTGTGGTATGCAAGGTCCTGAACTGCACGTTGCGACAAACATGAAAAGAAACATCTTTCTTCTTGTTTTACAGCATTTCTAATCAAGGAAACACTCCTCATTTATCTTCTCCTTTGCAATGAAGGAATAAAAAGGGCACCCGGAACTATGGTGCTCCTGGTAACCTTCCTGAACTTTCTCCCACAAGCCCAGCTCTCGACTTCAATTTGCCAAGGAGAACATCTGACTAAGGCCCCCCTGCTCCACATCCCCTTTGATGGAATCACAATAAGAAGGCCACCTCTCACTGTGATGTCCTTCCTCGGTACTTGGTCCCGTCATTTGTATGTCCCTCCATCAGACTCTTCTCCGTCCCTCCCCAACTTTCTAAACCCTGTCTCTGTGCCTCCAGGAATTCATGGCCATCATCAGAAAAATCCTGATGCACACACTTCGAGTTTTATATTCACCTCCTTTCTCTGAGTCAAAGTTTGAAACCTGGCTCTTTTGTGACAACACTACTTCCTCTGCAGTTCTCTCAAGTTATACCTCTTTCTTTCGGAAATTCCTTAAACCTCATAGGCTTTCAGTTGGACTAAATACTCTCTTCCCTCTTCTGTGTTACTTTCAGACTATGGTCCCCCTTCCTCTCTTGAACTCCCTAGTTTCAAGATTTACACCATCAGATCGTGCTACCCTCTACCCTCCTTGGCATCTATAAACCCTTGGGGTCAATTCCTCTTATCTCCTAAAGGTTTAAGCAACTGGCTCACTATCATTCTTTCCCATACCAACCCTATTATAATCCCTGGTAATTTTAGTAGTTATATAGGTGATCTATTCAATATTTCAGCTTTTCAATCCCTTCACCTTCTTTCCTCCAAATCTTGTCCTCTGCCCTTCCTCAGTCACTCATTCCCATGGTCATATCCTAGACCTTATCATTACCATTAATTGCACCCCACTCATAATCTCAATTTCAAATTGTCTACTTTCTGATCCCTAGATCCCTAGCTCCTTCCCTTAAGCTACTCTGTCTCTCCATCCTGATTCTGATAATTTTGAACCCATTGTGTCTACAATCCATTCATCTTACCACTTTTTTAGTGTCTCACCCCCTCATGTTATCACTTCTCTTCTTACTGAGTAAATACCATGGCACATCATGACTATGATTCCCTTGCATATACCTCCTTCATTGCCCTTATCTTGCTTCTTTCCACATATCAAATATGCCCCCGCTCTAGGGCCTTTGCATTTCCTCTGACTTGAATGCTTATCTCTTGAATAGCCATACAATGCTCCCTCAATGTCCTTAGGTATCTGCTCAAATGTCATCTTTTCATAGATTTATTCCATGACCACCTTATATTGCATAGTACCCACTTCTCACAAGACCTTTCCTCTTTATGTTGGTTTCCATTTTCTCCATAGCAAACTCCTATTACCAATTGGCATATTATGCATTTATTAGCATATTATATGTCTCCTTCACTAGAATGTAAATTCTACAACAGCAGGGACTGCTTTATTCACTGGTGTATCTCCAGAACCTAGAATGATGCCTGGCCATAGTGGGTACTCAAATAATCCTTCAAAAAGTGGTGGGTAAATGTCACCCATGCCCACAAATCTGCACACAATTACCATACCCACAGTTAAATGGGTAAAGCCTCTCTCTTCCCTCTGACTCCCCAAATCTAAGGTTTCCAAATGGTTATGCGATCTCATTTTAACACCAAATCCTAAATCTATAAATGTTTTTGTACTTAGACTGAAACAGAATACTAAAACTGTAGAAGTATAACAAATTTATTGTAGGTTTTGCAATAATACAAGGCCAGAAGTGAAGTAGGGGAAACTTGTTTAACTTAATATAACCCTTGGTTTTAATTCATAAACTTTATCCTTTTGTAAATTTAATACAATTTTATTTCTTTTCTATTGTCTCTTTTTGTTCTGAACTATGTATGAACTATGAATGGGAAATGAAGTAAAAAGGGACAAGCTCCTAAAATTCCACTTTTATCTCTTTTGATTTCCTTATTGGCAAAGCATTATCTAGCCAAGAAAGACATCCTCCAGCTGCCTTTTGGGTGGTGTTCTTTGTTACAGGAAATCTTTTATTTCATTCCAGCAAAGAAATGAACCAATTTGATATGATTCTTTTATCCCAGAGAAAGGGCACAACTTCTTTATTTTCAAGGTTGTGCAGTTTTTTCAACTGTAAAACATACGCCACTATTGAAGCCATAATTATATGCACTTGTCAATCAATCTTAACCTACTAAACTATGGTTGTGGCATTTTATCTAAAAAGAGAAGGATTAAAGGCTTTGCGTGAAATGAAAGGTACACACAGTCAATGAAGTATAATGCATGTCATTAGCTATCTGGAAAGAGAGAACTGGACAGAGACAGATTACCAATATTTGATTTCTCACAGGCATTAAAGAAGTATTTAAGGCTACCTACAAAATAATGTTAGGGAATTTGACACTTTGATTCCTATTTTCTTCTCTTGGCAATTATTTAAAAGAGCTCCCTCAACCAGCAGCTACATAAATCAAATTTGAAAAGGACAGCATTTTAAAGTGAGATTAAGAAAGAAAAAAATACTATTTTAACATAAGTGCTATGCCACAACTTCAAGAGAGGATTTTGAATGTTATTTTCTTCAAATACATTTTATTTCTTTGGTTACAGTTTTTATGGTGGTGAGTATATCTGGAATTATGTTAAAATACATTTGCCACCCTTTGGGTCTCTGATCAGTAATGTAGCAGTAGAGAAAGAAAAGCAACTTATGAAAAGTGAGCAGAAGGGAAGCCAAGACAAAAGTGGCAAGTTTATTGTCTAGGAAAGATTGGTATAGTGTGAAGCACCAGCTATATTCAACATTAAAAATATTGGGAAGATACTAATGCTAGTCACAAGGACTCAAGAACCATGTCTATTTGAAGTGAGCCTTGCTGATCTGCAGAACAATGGAATTACATTCAGAAAATTGAAAAAGATTACTAAAAACGTTCTGGGCTAAATCTGCTTATGTGACTCCCATAAAATAAATGTTGCGGTTGACAATCAGTTCCATATTGAAAAAATTAAAGACTATATGTGAAGTTTCTTTTGTCAAAACTTCTGATGGTTACTTGCTTTGTCTTTTCTCTGTGGGTTTTTAATTGAAAATTTTAACAACCTGACCCAGAAAACTAGTTGTGCCCAGCTCCAAGAGGTCTGCCAATCCCAGAAAAAGATGATAGAAACCATGGACTGAGAGGGCAGATGAATGTCTTGAAAAAAGTGGTTAAAATGCCAATTCCAAACCACATTGAAGGTGACATAGAAAAGGCTTCTAATCTATTTACTCTCTCCATGATGTGCTCGTTAGAAAAGTAAACTGTGAAATGGTAAAGCTTAAGGGCAAATCCCTTCATTCTGTAATTAGAAATAGTCCTAGAATTAATTTACTGATTTTTATGGAAAGGGAGGTGGAAATGATTGATATAATATTCTATTTCTCTTACTAATTTAAAAATTGTCTTGAAAGAACATCTTTGTTCTTCAAATATGTTATATTTCAGTCTCATGTAAGATCTGGAGTACTGCATCAACATTACTTCATGAATGAAATCTGGTCTGTGAATGAATCTGGTCTATGTATACTATAGGAAGCATAGTTAGAATTTTTATATTTTAGATACATTATTCTTATTCTTACTTCCTAGTTCGTAACTTCAGATGCTACATAAAGTTTATGATAAATGAAATTACTTTGCCTCCTCTATTAGATTTTGGTAATTCGACAAATATTTATAGACCTCTGTAAGGGATGATAGTTAACAAAATATGGCAGGACATATGCATCAGAGTTTAGTTTTCAAATTGTTTTAATATTGTTCCCCTCACACATTCTTAGTATTACAAAATTAACATGCTACTTTAAAAATATTATATGAATAGGTTGCCTTATAGATCTGGATAAGGATCTGCATTAAGTATTGATTAATATATTTCTGAAAGCATTTCAAAAATTGCAATGAAGGAAATAAAAATTTGGAAAGTGATTTTTTAATTTTGTACAAATTCCTGAGGTATCATCACCCCATGTGTTTGTGTTTATTTTCAGAATATCTGATGCTCACCTTACACCTTGCTTATTATGCCATTATATATCACATTCACAAATACCTGAGACAGTAGTAGAAAATATACTCTTATTAATTTAAACTAGATGACTTAACTTCCTGTTTTAGTTTCTCTTTTAACAAAAAGGAAAAAGCCTTTGGGTTAGGTATTGGGTTAATCATTCTCTCTGAGCCTCCATTTCCTAACAGAAATAGAAAAGGTAACTTTTGTAAATTATTTAAGTAAAGGTAAAATTTACATAAGATATAGTTGCCAATTTTAATTAGGCCATTTGATATGTTTTAACAAATGCATACATAATATAACATTAAAGAAAGAAATTAAGGAAGACCCCCCCAAAAATGGAAAGATATAACATACTTAGGGAACAGAAAACTCAATATTGCTAATATGTAAATACTCCACAAATTGATCTATTCATTCACTAAAATCATAAAAATTTCCACAGAATTTTTTATACAAATCGACAAGTTAAAATATTTATATGAAGAGTTTTACATACTATATAGAGAAAATGCAGAAAAAAATTGGCAGCGTTTAACATCTTCGTGATGAAAACAAACAGATAGAAAAAAAATAACTATGCAAACTAGAAATTGAGAAAAGGCATCTACTAAAACCCGTAGTTAGCATCATACTTAATGGGGAAATGCTGAATGCTTTTCTCTAAAGATGTGGAATAAGGCAAGGATGCCTATTCCTACCACTACAATTCAATGCTGTTCTGGTGGTCATATCATTAAAATATGGTTACTAATAAAATCACTAAAGGTCAGAGGAGAAGGAAGACAGCTGTTTATTTGAAGGTAATTTGATGGCTAAGTAAAAAATCTGTTATCTAAAAAACAACAATATGAACTAATATGTAAAATTAGCAATGTCATAGAATACAAAGAGATACAAAATCCATTGCACTATTGCATACTATAAGCAAATAATTGGAAAATAAAAATTTTTTAAATTCTATTTACAATAACATCGAAATTGTACTATTTATGAATCAATTTAACAGAAGATGTATAAGATATTTTTATTGAAAACTATAGAAAATTAGTGAGAAGGACTAAAGAAGAGGTAATAAAAAAAGGGGGAGAGATTTACTATTTAATGAAATGGAAGACTTAATATTGTTAAGATGTCAATTCTCCCCAAATTGATCTGTAGATTAAATGCAATCCCAGTAAAAATTTCAGTAGGATTTTCTGAGTAGAATTTGTTTTTGGAGATTGAGTAGAAGTTGATAAGCTAATTCTAAGGTTCACACAGGAAGGCAAATGACCTAGAATAGTCAAAGGATTTTAAAGAACAAAGTAAGAGGGTTTGCACTACCTAATTTAAAAATTACTATAAAACTATAGGAGTCAAGACACTCTGGTATTGGTAAAAGCGTAGACATAGGTGTCAGTGGAACAAAATAGAGAAGCTAGAAATAGAAGGCACAGATATGATCACTTAATTTTTGACAAAGGTATAAAGGCATTACAATAGAAAAAGGATATTCTTCACAATATGTTACCCAAAATAAAAATAGGTAACATTAACACTTATCTCACACCAAACACAAACATTAACTTGAAATGGAACAAGATCTAAACGTAACAGATAAAGAAGAAAATGTAGGAGAAAATCTTTGCAATCTTGGAGTAGGCAAAGATTTCTTGCTTACAAAACAATAAGCGTGAACTACAAAAAAATATAAATTTTACTTTATTAAAATTAAAAACTTTTATTCTTTGAAGCAAACCATTAAAAAATGAAAAGGCAAGCTATGTAAAGGGAAAAATATTAGCTATACATATATTTTACAAAGAAATTATACCCAGAATATAAAATGAACTTGTGCAAATCAATAATAATTCCAAAAATTAATTAAAAATGGTCAAAATATTTGAGCAGATCCTTTACAAAAGGAAGCATACAAATGGCCAATTCACACAAGAAAAGATGTTTAAGTAATTAGTCATCAGAGAAAAACAAATTAAAATCACAATTAGATATTATTATACACCAACCAGAATGGTTAAAATTTTACAAACTGACAATACCAAGTGTTAGTGAAGATATGGAGCAACTAGAACTTATGTACATTACTAATGAGAATAAAAATGCTGCAGTCACTTTATAAAAGTACAATTACTTAATAAGTTAAACATAGTACAGGACCCAGCCATTCAACTCTTAGGTATTTACCAAAGTCCACACAAATGCCTGTGCACACATGTTCATAACACCTTTATTTGTAATAGCATCAAACTAGAAACAACTCAGATTATGTTTCGTTTATATTCATTCAGAAACTATTTTGTAGTTTTCTTTGTAATTTCTTTTTTTCCCATGGGTTTTTTTTTTAATATTTGGGGATTATCTATATATCTTGTTGTTCATTTATAAGTCAGTTTTATAATGATAAGAGAACATTTGCAATCATTTCAAACTTGTCTGTCTTGGTGAATGTTACATATGTACTTGTAAAAAAGTGTAAATTATGAAATTTTTGTGTCAGTGTTCTATAAATGTCATTTAGTTCAAGTTTATTGATAGTTTTGTTCAAATCTTTGATATCCAAACTTAATTTTTTTCCACTCGTTCTATCAATCACTGATGAAAGGGTGTTAAAATCTCATACAATGATTTTTGGGTTTTTCTATTTCTCCCTTTGATTATGTCACATTTGTTCCATGTACTCTGAAGTTCTGTTATTTGGTGAGTACCATTTAGTGCTTTTATTGTCTTCTTGATGAATTGAAAAGTTAATATTATAAAAGAAAACTTTTTGTTTGTGGGAATATTCTTTGTCCTGAAGTGTACTTTTGTGAAACTAACAGAGCCTCACAAGCCTACTCATGCTTACTGTTGGCATGGTATGTTTTTTCCCCACACCTTGCTTTCAATCTATCTGTGTACTTATATTTAAAGTGTATATTTTGAAAACTGCATTTAGTTGGGTATTGATACGTTTTTCAATTCTGTCACTGTTTATTCTGTTCATATAAACAAATAAATTCACAATTTATACAATTGGCTTAATCCATCATCTTACTGTTTTTTTCTATTTGTGCTTTTGTTCCTTGTTCCATTGTTTCTTTTTTCTTTCTTTTGTTTAGATCTCTCTCTCTGTCTCTCTCTCTGTGTCTCTCTCTTTCTTTCTATCTGTCTTGGTCTGTTTTATTTTGAGTTTTGTTTCTTTGTTGCTATAAAAGAATACCCAAGGCTGGGTAATTTATAAAGAAAAGAGGTTTATTTGACTCTTGGTTCTAAAGACTGTACAAGAAGCATAGCACTAGCATCTGCTTTTGGCGAGGGCTTCAGGAAGCTTTTACTCGTGGTGCAAGGCAAGGGGATCTGGTGTGTCACACGGCAAGAGAGGCCGTTCGTTCATGAGGCATTCACTTCCATGACCCAAACACCTCCCATTAGGTCCCACCTCCAACACTGGGGATCAGATTTCAGCATGAGATATGGAAGGGACAGATATCCAAACATATCACTGTCTATCATATAACTACCTACACATACATATATTTTAGTATTTCCTTCTCTCTTCTCTAATGGCTTTTTAGCTATAGTTCTTTGTATTCTCTTTTTTATTGCTATAATGATAATAATTTATCTTTAATTTTTCAGTCTACTTTGAATTAATATTTTATCCCTTCACATATAAGAATATGGCAACAGAATAGTTTCATTTACTTCTACCTGTCCTTGAGCTATTGTTGTCATATACTTCGCTTATACCTATGACATGAACGCTATAACATATTATTTTTGTTTAAACTGTCAATTATCCTTAAAAACAACAAAAGAAAGAAAAGTAGTCTCTTAAATTTACTCCCATATTTGCCATTTCCTGTGCTTTTTATTCTTTTTTATGGAAATAAATTCCCATCTGATATTATTTCCCTTCATTGTGACAAATTATCTTTAGTATCTTGTGAGTATATGAGTCTGCTGATGGGTTAGCTTTATGTTATCTGAGAAATGAGTTTATTTGTTTCTGTTTAGTCAGATATATTTTCACTGGACTTAGAATTCTGGCTGACAGTTTCATTTTCCTTTCAGCACTTTGAAGATGTCATTCCATTGTTCTCCGACTACTATTGTTGCTGACCATGTCCATCATCATTCTTTTCCCCTTGAATACAATGTTTCTCTTTTCCAGGGCTTTTATGTGTTTCTCTCTTTTTTTTCCCTAATTTTTTTTGGCCATATATGAAAAAATTTTGGCCAATGTCTTTTTTCAAATATATTTTTCTGCTTCATTCTCTCCTTTCTTTCTAAGACTTCAACTACACATATGATAGACCACTTGATACTATCCTCAAATCACTGGGGCCAATTTATTTCTTTCCAATCCTTTTTGTCCTCTCTGTGCTTCAGTTTGTATAACTTCTACTGTACTGTCTTTATGTTCATTAATTTTTTTTCCTTTCATGTCCAATTTATTGTTGATCTAATCTAATGAATTTTTTATTTGAAAAGTTATATTTTTCATTTCACAAATTTGCATTGAATTCTTGTTTCCTTACATTTTTAATATTTCTACTAAAATTTCTCACCTCTTGATTCACTAGATCTAAATTTTCTTACACTTTCTTTAGCATATGTGTCATAGTTATTTTAATACTCTTGCCTATTAATTTCAAAATATGGGCCATCTCTAGTTTGCTTTATGTTAAGAATTTCTTCTTAAAAGAAATATCGATTGGTAATATGCTATTGGTAATATTTTCCCATTTCTTTACATGTCTAGTGATAGTTGATTAATAGACATTGTGGATAAAACATTGTAGAGACCTGTTACTTTTCTTTTGTCTTTTTCTGAAGAGTATTGCATCTTGTTTTGGGAGGCAGTTGAATTACTGGTAGATCACTTGATCCAAGGGAGTCTTGGTTATGGGCTTTGCTGAATGGATCTATTTCAGTTTTGCCCTTAGTATCAGGATATATCCCTTAGTTCTGGGACATAATATTTACTCCTAAGTTGTGGTCTCATAGAATTTCAATGTATAACTCAAGGTGTTTACCAAGCCTCTGTAACTCTGACTGATTGAATTCCCAACTCTGCATCCTCAGTGGCAGACAGCTTCTGAAATCACTGGTCAGCTCCTTTAAGCTTTCAGCTATTATTTTCCCTGGACCTCTTAGAATTTCTTTCTAGGCCTGTACAGTTGAAGCCAACTATTTTGGCAGAGTTTGTACCCAAATTTTGGGTCGTCTCCCTTGTATATTCCTTCATTTAAAATTTTTCCTCTATTTCCTACTGTTCTGGAAGACTTCAACTCCAACCTCTGACTACTTATCCTAATAAAACAACCATGTCTTGATTAAGCTACCTCATCAAATCTGGGGAACATCATCAAGGGGGAAAAACAAACAGATTTATGTGGATCTCATCCTGTATAATTCCTTTTTTCAAGTGCACTAATCCCTCTAGTTACTACCTAGTCTCTAACACTTTCAAACAGTAGTTTTATAATATTTTGTTTAGCATTTTAAACTGTTATTGGTAGGAAGGTTTTCTGATACAAAGTACTCTGCCATTTCCTGAAGCTGAAATAATTTTTCAAATTTCTGCTATGGAGCTTTGAATAGAATTTTTACTATTGTCTTAGAATTGTGGTTAAAGCCCCAAACCTGAGGAGAGTATAAATAATTTCCATATATTCCACAGGCCTAATATGGGTAGCACAACTACTAAATCAAAGGAGAAAATTTCAAGCGAATCACTCAGAGATTGGGAGTGCCTACAAGCAGTAAAAACTGATAAATCATTCTTTGGTTGGATATCTCTGTAGGAAATAGGTTTGCTGATATATCTCTGGGCTGTTTGTATATGGAAAAAAACAGAACTGAGTAATAAGCAGGGCTTGGAGAAAAAAATATAACAGGTCCAAATTTGGACCTTGCTGAGTTCTGACTGTTTAATATAATGGGTACATCATATTCATTAAATCTGAGAATCTAAGATAATACGTGTGAAAATAAAATATGCAATGATCCCAGACAGGAGTGGGCTTTGTTAAAACAGAATTGTGTAATGGGTACTGCAATCTCATTGTTCTTAATGTGAGCCCATCTGATTGAACTATAAATGTTAGGTGTGTGTTTGTAATGTAGTTAAATTACTTACTCTTTAACAATTGATTTTTATAAACAACATTCCTGCTTTCCAGTTTGCTGTCAAATTGCTAACTGCTTACTCTATATGGCAGAATCTGGTTCTTTGGCCCCTTTCTTCCCTTTGGTGTTTCCTATATTAACCCTTTACAGGGAAGGGGTCTTTTAATTTAATCATACATTGACATTATGCTGAAACAGGTGTCACTATAAGCAAAAAAGTGATAAAAAATGTGAGAACATTGGGCAAACAATATTCTTCTCTTTTATCTTTAAGCGGGTCACAGAGCCCTTTGGCTCTTAAACAACAGGTTGTAGCAGGTTAAAATGAAGGCGCTGGCCAGGGTAAGTTAAAAATAGAAAGAATAGAATGTGGCAAAACTTAAAGGACTTTGGGGCACTGATCTTAGGTAAATTTTGTAAAAACTGAAAGGTGAACCAACAGAGCAATAAAGACATATTTAACACAACCATCTGAATTCAAGCAAGTTATTAAATAATATTGGGGTCTCTCTCAGAAGTGACTGAATATCTTTCTAGATTTTTTGGGCATAAATACTCTTTACATGTAGAGCACAGCAGTCAAGTTCAGAGGCTTTATGTCAGATGGTACCATATTGAAATTTAAACTGTGCCATTAAGCAGCTATGTGAAATTAGAAATTCATTCTCAATTTTTTCTCATTCATCTGTAAATGAATTAATAATGCTATTTATGTCATAGAGATGTTATCAAGAGTATATGAGATAAAAAATGTAAAAATTTTATCACAATGCCTAATTGAGTCGTAAATTATCAATAATTGTGACCTATAATCATCATCACTACTATAAATATAATCCACACGACTTTTTCCCTCACTTCTTTCATGGCCTTATTTAAATATCTCTGTTTTAAGTAAGGCTTTTTTCTGGCTGCCTATTTAAAACTGTAATACTTCTTAAATTTTTCATTTCCCTTCTCTACTTTTTCTTTATAATGTTTAAAATTATCATACCACATTTCACTTATATTGCTTAATTTGCATCTCCTCCCACTGAAATGCAAGCTCTCTTAGGGAAGGGATTATTCTATTTTATATATTGTTGTATCCCCAGAGCCTATAACTTGGTACATAGCAGATGCTCAGGTGTTCAGTAAGTATATGTTGAATGAACAAATGAGCGAACGGATGATAACATTTAGTGTGGGATGACGTAGCCCTCTATCTCTCTAGTATAAGCATATTCTTCGTTCTCATTGGAAGCTGTGTCTTCTCTAGGTTTCTTGTATTATGACAATAGGAGAGGCCCTTTAATTTCCATGTGACAGAAAGAGTCCATTAAATTGTGATGTGATAATGATTTTGAAACAGTAACTGGTGGCTTTTCTGTTTGTACTACCTGTAAACCTGACCAATTTCCCATTTGATCTGGAGACTGAACTTGCCACATTCATGCCTTAGGAAAAGATTGTTATAGCCAAAAAGCAGATTAAGGGTTTAGGGTTCAAGATCACAGGACCCAAGGGAATGCAAAGCTATGAAAACATGACAACTCAGAGCAGGGTTTCCTTCCCCTGTAACTAAAACAGACTGTAGAAAATTGGAGGGTTAGAGATGGAATCAACAATGAATAGGTGAAAGGGGTTCTTGAGAAGGGAGCCCTGCACTCAGATATTTACTCAGGCTCCATCTGGACATTAGGATTAACATAAATGCCAGATAGATTTGGTGATTCAAGTACAGAGGGGACTTGTGCTTTGTTTTCTTGGTAGTGATCAAGGAAGCAGAAAGACTCTAGAGTAGAAATGGCCACATAGTAGACAGGAGGATGCACCAGGAACACCCTGATTCCATCACGATATGAACTGTGATCTTAGCAAACTTTCTCACCCACACTCCACACACCCTCAGTGACTGCTTTCAGGACGGCCACCCTTCTGCCTTAGCATGACTACTGAGCTTTCGTGGGCTGCTTCTTCCCAGGGCTGCCCACAGATGCTCCCTTTCTTCTACAGGTAAAGGAAATGGCCCTCAGGTCTTGTCTATATATGTATAAATCCCAATCATCGACACGAAGTCTTATTTCTAGAAGGCACTTCCATTTTATGTAAGTCTGTTACCAAACTCTATGCAGTTTTAATTTTCACTCTTGTCCAATAGTTTCTTCTCTTGACAGGAAGAGTAGAAAACAACCTTTAAATGAAGCCAGGATTTTTACTTTAATATATTTACTAGCCTTGAGCTATTGTGCAAGGCTCCATCTTCTGACACTCCAGAGGTGGTATGAATTAGGGCTCTGTCCATGTATGTTTTGCATTCTTCCTTCTGAAAATTTCTTTACTTTCAACTAGAATTGTTTGTGGGGTGAAAACCTTTTTTTCCTCTTGCATTGTTAAAACCTGTCCCTAACACAGAATTATCTAGCAATCCATGCCCTAGCTCATCTCCAAAGCCTCATTGGGTTTATTGGCAGGTAAAGTGGTTTGCAGATCTTAGGATGTGGAAGAAATGAATGACTTCCCTGTCTGCTGTGTCAACTTGTACCTTCTTCATTTTCTGGTTCATTGCCACTCCTTGCCTTGTTGCCTTTCAACTGGGCTCAGGCGTGCGAAGACAACCAGTTTTTCAGTGATCTACTGTGACTGGATATGCCGCATCTCTGCCAGAATGCTGCATACTGTCTATGTTCCTAGCCATTGCATCTGTAGCTGGGGGTTGATTTCTACTTGTTGGTGAATTGTGCTTTCTGAGAAGACCCAAAACATTTCACATTCAAACTTCCGCGTCTGAGTGCTAACATTAAAACTTCTCAGACGCCAAAATAGCAGCATTCAAATAGCCAAGCTCAGAACATCTGTGTCATAATAAAGTGATTCCATAGTGATAAAGCAGATGTGAACCAAAAGATTTCCAAAAAACAACGGCAGTGTGAATTGAATAAGGAGCACATCAATAAACAGAATACTAGAAGGTAAAATCAAAATGATTTTGATTGGATAGAAATAGTGACCTAGAAGGTTGACTTTCAAAAAGTGTTTGTGTATTTATTATTTTAGCCTCAGTGATGAGGTGTAAATTAGCATTGTTATCAAAGAAATGGAAATCAAGAGACAGAATGGGTATGTGACAGGCCAGAGAGAGGTGCAATGTGCTTAGTTCTGGACCATAATCATATATACATAATAGTGATAACCAAATTAGAATGCTTCTATCTTCATAGGGTATTGAAATAACTGATTAGAATTATTATTGAGAGCACAGATGTCTGGAAATTATTTTCAATCTAGCTGAAAACAGATTAATTGACTTAACAGTAGTGGGGTCAGGAGTCACATATAAGTACACAATTGTGACATTTTATCAGGCAGAATAATTTAGATGTAGTAGAACAGGCCTCTGCACATCCGTGGTGCTCTCTCAGCCTTTACACTATTGATGTAATATGAACAAGATTAACAGGTTTTTAAAAATCTGCTTTCTATGAACATATGAAATCAATAGACCAAGAAAAGTGAATAGTTTCATCTTTGATTTGGACTTTAAGTTCACATTTCCTCTTTTGAAATTCAGTAGAGCTGCTTAGCTAAATCTCCGAACAAAGAAAGACAATTTAGAACTGTAAAAAGTCCAAAGCATCTGCCTTCCTTGGGCCCAATTGTCAGTGGCCTTTCTGAGTAGTAACATTTGTTTAGTAACATTTGCTGATAAGTCACTAGAAAGACTCACAGAACTCACTAGAAGCTGTTACACTTACGGTTATAGTTTATTACAGTGAAAGGATATAAATTAAAATCAATTAAGGGAAGAGACGCATGGGGCAGAGTCCAGGAGTGTTGTAAATGCGGAGCTTCCAGTTGTCTTCTTGCAGTGGAGTCATGGACAGGGTTAAGTCCTCCCAGCAGTGATGGGTAATAATAAGCACAGAGTATTGCCAACCAGGGAAGCTCACCTGAGATTTGGTGTCCAGAATCTCTATTGGGGGCCCATCACACAGACATGTCAACTACCCACATGAGTCATCTCAGTCTCTAGTTCCTGTGGAAATTGAGCTGAACTGTGCAATTTAAAGCCCCCATCATAAATCACATTGTTAGACTTAAAGCATCATCCCGATCTCCCAGATAAACAAAGACATTTTTATCAGGCAGGATACTCCAAGGGTGTAGAGATTACCTCCCAGAAGTTGAAGGCAATGGCTAGATCTTTCTTTGGGCAAGGTTAAATTCTTTACTACACAATAATATATAAGTAAATTGAGTGTTAGATAATAATAAATGCTAGGAAATTTTTAAAAAATTAGAACAAGGTAGAGGCAATTGGATGTGCAGGTATGGAGGTCAGAGGCAAAGGCAGTTTGCCTTATTGGATATGGTGTTCAGAATAAGCCTCATTGAAAAGGCAACATTTGATATGATAGAAAACCAAGGTCCAGAAACAGAAGTGACTTTTCCAAGGCCAAGTGAGATCTTCTGCCTGTTACATGGAGTTGAGCAAAGACATTGTCCAGCAGAGTGAGGCATGTATGGTAATGGGTCAATTTTTATGCATAATCGAGAAAGTTTTGGCACAGCAGAATTACAGAGATTTCAGTAGTAAGATTTGATCAAGAAGAGTCAGAAGCTGACCCAGGTAAAATTACAGCTTTAAAATCAAGAGGAAAGCAAGGCAGGAAGTGGAAGGAGCAGGCAGGCATCAAACATGGGATTATGGCACGGGCTAGTTCATACAAATTTCAGACAAGGTTGTGCCATCTGTGTTGGAATGTTTCCACATGTCCACTCAGCCACCTATGGCCACCTATGTGAGGAAAATCCTACTTGTCATTAACCCATTTCCTAGAATGTCCTACACTCTCCTTTTCTTTTGGAAAACTCATATTCTTCTAACAAGACCCGGTTCACACCTCTTCTCTGATTATTCCCTTGCCCATTCTTCCTTAGCATTTTGAGCTCACTTCTACAGCACTTACAACATTGTATTGTGACTTTTTTCCCAGCTTTTCCAATGGTTAAACTATGAGCTTATAATTAGTAGGGACCATATTTTTATTCGTATTTCTATCCCTAGCACCTATTACCCAGGAAATTTTCAGTAAGCCATTGTGTGGAGTAAGTAAATAAGTGAATTCTTAAATCCATGAAGGGCCCCAAAGTAATTGTTCTTTGTTATATACTTCAGATATACCCTCAGAAAACAAAATGCAGTGATATAGCCACTGCTTTGTGTATAAAGATATAGAATTACAGTAGAGATGACCTCATCCTGGCAATAATAAAGTAGAGGTAGATAAACCTGGGAAGCTAATAAGCATTGTGGTCACTGGTCTGTGGTTAATTTTTATTAATAGTTCTAGAAACAATTTTGGGTTGAATTTTTTTCTGATTTTGTTTTTTCAGCCTTGTAAAATTAAGCAATTTTTTGATGCAATGATTATTTATTTATTCATATAATTTTCTTCCCTGTAAATCAGGCATTCTGTTAAGTGCTGGGATAAAAAAATGAACTAGACAAAGCCCAGCCCTTTTGAAGAGCACAATTTAAGTTTTAGTTTTTAAGGGGGTAATTGACATGATGCCAATCACAATATAATGTGATATGTACAGCTTGAGATGGAAATAGAGTGGTAAGTAATTAAGTGTAATTTTACTCTCTTTTTCAATAATGCCCATTGAACAGTCACACCTAGTCACTTATAGAAACAGTGCCTCTGAAGGCATAGAGGAGAAACATTCTGACTTTTCTAGTCTGGCCCCTTTAATCCAGTTAAATTCAACAAAACTTATTTGGGGTATAATTGTGGACAAGTGTTCTGAGCCTTAGTTTTCGCATTTTTGAGATAAAAATAATAAGGTCTACCTCAAAGAAACTTTGGGAAGATTTATTTTGAGAACATATATGTAAAGCTCCTAGGGTATATCTAACAGACTCCAAATCAGGTGATGTATTATACTTTATACCATCTTTAATATTAAAATGTTAAAATTTAGAAATTGAAGACCAAAGGCGATTATAAAAAATATGTTTCCTTTTTATTTTTTTGATCCCAGCACTTAAAAGAATGCCTGATTTACAGGGAAAAAAATCAGGTCTTTATACGGACTTGTCATATTTTACATTTTCTTTCAATTAAGGGCACCTACACTGTACTATATAATTGAATTTAAGTATTAAAAATGTGGTCCCATTTTACTGGTGAATTAAAGGAAAACAGCAATGTAGTGCATAGGAAAAGTTGATTTTCTAGGGGTCAAGGAAAAAAAAATGCCACAGTAATGACAGTTCACTGAAAATGTATTTTTAACCCTCCATGTCATATATTTTAGTGTGGGTACAATTTATTTAAGTGATATATCCTTAAAGCAAGCTGAATTGTACATCCTTATGTCAAAACATTCAGCAAGTCTGACATTATGGAAAGCTTTTGTCATTGACTTTTAACCCAGTAAAATCCTAAGAAGATTAGCTTTTCTAAGCCCAAGTTCACAGTGTTTGAGCAATAATTTTATAATATACCTATTCACATTTATATATTCATTTTTATGAATAGAATAATATAATTTATACATTGCCTTTAAAAGATATCATATTCTCTTTATAAAAGTCAAAAATAAAATATTGAATTTCAATTAAACGGAAACATTAAGCTCCAAGAAAATATTAAATTTATTTGGAAGGTTTGGGAACCTTCCAAATAAATTTATTATTTTTGTTAAAACATTTCAGTTGTACTTTTTATGAGTGCTAAACATACCTTTCTAATGGTCACGGGGCTTAGTGGCACATATCATGAACCATATCCTTTTTCAATGTCTGTTGCACTACAAAAGGCTCTGGTTGATCCTTGCATGCAGTGTGGTTTGTCTCTTTTGAGATTTTTTGGCAACAATAACCTCTCATCATGATTACAGAGTCTCTTGCAGAAAGACAGGCCTAATCCCGGTGCTCCATCAGCTCAGTAATCTTTTCCAATCAGTATTTGATGGATTTGACAGGCCATCTCTGGCCAAGTGAGACACATTCAGGCAGGTCAAGCAACTCAGAGGTCTGTTGCAAAATACTGGACAAAATCTTTGTGCTGTGTCAAAAAATTATGGACACTAAGATTGCTTCTGGTTTCTTCTCTGATAATAGAGGACTAATATAAAAAATTTCCAGATCTATAGTTCAAAATATTGCCATTATTTTAGTTATTAGACAAATTCATTCAACATTAAAAATTAAAGAAAAATAACCTAGTTATTTTAACCAACAGCAATAATTCAAGGTTATTAAATAAGCAAGTTGTTTCAATGCATCGAGATTGCTTAATATTTTAGCTTTACTTACATAGGCATAAATAAATCTCTGATTTCTGAAAATCAAGAATCAACTCTCACAATTCAATTTTAAAAGGTATTAATAAATAAATATTTTCAAAGATACAATGTAATCTAAGATGGCAAGCATCATTGCCATACACACACACACACTCACACACACACACACACATATATGTATATATATGTCATGGTTCAGTCCACAGCTAGACTTTGAAATGTTGCCCCAGTTCTTGGGCTCCTGGCTGGAAGAATCACAAGCCGGGCCCCCACAATGGAGAGAGATGACAGACACTCAGCAAGTATGCATGAAGAATTTACTGGAAGCAGTGAAGTTATGAGATAGTATAGGAGAGGAAAGGAAAGACGTTTCCTAAGGGGAAATTGTCTGTCTTTGTGAGTGGAGAAGACCCTGTTTAGTTCCATATTTTCCTTTTTATATGCTTTATGTTTAGGTAAAGGTGAATTATAGTTAGGACTGAATTCCTTTCTGTTTGGACATGACTTAAAGGTTATGTTATAAGTACTGTGGGGAAAGTTCTGTTTCCATTCTCTGACTGGTGATCAGTGTTCCATGGCCTAATTACCCCATTCTTTAAGACTGAAATAACTGTTTCCCCTGGTTATTTTTCTGTAACCATTTCCTCCTTATTGTTTTTCTATAACTGCTTTCTCCTTTCTGTTTTTCTGATTTCCATTACCTGTCACTTGTTTTTCTGTCCCTAACAATATATACCTATATACATATGTTTTTAGTGACAGGGTCTCACTATGTCGCCCAGGCTGGCCTTGAACTCCTGTGATCAAGTGATCCTCCCGAATACCTGGGACTACAGGCAAACAGTACTTTGTGCCCAGCTCATGTACATTAAATGTAATAACAAAGACGAAAAGAGAGTCATTTAAAAAAGGAATCACGGTTTACCTCAAATCTAGCTCTTACACTAAGTGTTCATCAATTCTGAAGATTGGGGAACATGGAGAGAAGCCGTCTATGTAACATGGCACACTTGACCATCATCTTAACTAGGGGAGATTGGTCTCTCTTAGGTATTCCCTTTTCCTTTCTACGTTAGTACTTACAAGACAAGAATATGATTTAGAGAACTATAATTTTTCAATATATATCTATCATCATAGCTTATAGTAACAATCATATTAATAATAAAGTACAAATTTTCTTTTAGAAGAAACAAAATCAAAACTTAAAATCCACAAGTAATAAACAGTGTTTCATGTTTTTGTCCTAAGGACAAAAGTGAGCTATGTGTTTAAAGTGTTTCTTAAGACGAAAGAGAAGTGATGTGTGATAGTTAAACATTACTGATCCTATTTCAGAAGCCTTTATTTATTTTTTTAGTATACACCCTGGCAACTTACTTTAAGTATGTTTCATTCAACCACCATTTGAAAGATTTCAATGTACTCCAAAGAGCAGAGCAAAAACAACTTACTAAAGTACTCCTACTACTTTTAATGTCAGATAAAAAGCAGGTTTTGGGAAATGTATGAAGAGATATCAACTTAAAGTGCTTATTTTCTCACTATTTCCTGACTTTTTCCCCTAAGAGCTCAGCTGGCGCCTGTGATTTAACAGCAAGATTTAAATAAAAAGAAATCCTAATCTTTCCATCTTTCTTTGCCTTAGGGCTAAACTGTACACAGTAGCTGTTAATCTAAAAGTTTTATCTAAGATTTCAAAAAGCAGCCTCACATGTGATGTGAAAATAGCATAACCTCAAAGCACTAGAAATGATTCTTATTTTCTCTACGAGAATGTAACTCATAAAAGCAGCATTCTTGTACAATACATCTTGAGTCTTCAGTGGCCACATAAGGATAAATGTGTGCACCTTAATAGGAAACTATTCCTATTGCGCTCCTCAGCACCGACTGGGTGGACTTGCTTGAAGTAGCTGGGGGTGGGGTGGGAGGGTGTTTGGTTAAAGTTACACTGAAAACACACTGTTTTGTAGCGGTACTGAAACGGATCTTCTCTTGTATTTTTATTAACTTTTTATATGCTAAAGTTCTTTGCAACATACAACCTTATTGGACTTCCACCCAGACTCCTTCTCAACCAGTAGTGATTGGAGACTGCTCGTTGGATTGGATCAGGTTTGGCAATTTAATCACTGTAGTGCATAACCAAATTCCCCACTGCCTATAATGAAGGAAGTAACTTATTTTAAATGAAAGGACCCTTCATATAATATTAGGTAAAACCTAAGTAAGACATAGTAATAGGTCTTGTTTCGTAAACACAAAATAGATTTTTGCTATGATTGGGCTGGTAATCATGGAATCATAAGTTTAGGAGCTATTTAGTAAGATGAATCTGAGGTGAGCAGGAAAAATAGAGGGAATGCAGCAGTCAGATCAGTTAAAGAGATTATGACACATCCTTGTTTTCTTCTTCTCCCAGAAAAGAAGGGAGCATGGCTTAAAAGAGAAAATTTTTTTTTAATTAACCAACAAAAAACAAAAACAAAAACAAATTCTTCCCTGGACATTCACCCATCATTCTTGTGTTCATTAATTTTTATTGTTTCACAGGTGCAAATTGGAGAATTGTTATTGGAACATTCATATTGAGTGGGTTAATGCTAGCAGTAGCTCTTTACTTAAAATTAGCCACCTAACAGATTCCTTCCCAAAAGTGAGAAAACCCAGTAGGAGGAAAACATTTGCAGCAAAGAAGCTAGCTAGTCTCCGAGGAGTGCAATTCCACCCTCGACCGCCCGTGTCGTTGCAGCCCCACACAACCTTGAATGGTGCTTGCTGGAAATCTGCATGAAGACTCTGCGCTGACTCCCACAGCTTTTCAAGAGGCTCCGTGGGGGAGCAAAATCGAGATTAATATGCGTTGAAAAATAAAATGCACTTGCCACATTTTTGTCTGACCTTTGCAAAGTTAAACGAAAATATCTCCTCACTGGGAGTTTCTGGCTTCATGTCAGGTTTGCAGAAGGAAGAAAAAAAAGTCCTCGTAGCAGAAGGAGAAAGGAACACTCATAAGTGAACCTTGATAGATATTAGTATAGAGGTGATTCCAGGCAGGCTGCTCCCTGCTTCCTCCTCTCTGCACTTTGTGTGCTACCCTGGGGTAGAATAACTGATGGGAAATTACATCTGTAGGAGAATTGAATATTGCTTTAAAATGCCAATAAGACAAGCTTGGGAGCAGACAATAGAGGCTTTATTTTCTTTCTTTCTTTCTTTTTTTTTTGCTCAGGGATGCTTTATATGCCAAAGCTCTGTGGCAGAGCTGGGTGAGCAGGAGGAAATCAGACTTGTAAAAAGTTAACCTTGAACAAAGAAAACACCAAAAGCTTCATGTTGTCTGCTACACTGAAAGCTCTTGCAGGGACAAAGCCGGATCAATTGCCATGAAGTATGTGGCTAACACAAATGCAAAAGACTTTCCTCACCTCCTCTCCTCCGCAAGGGTTCTTCATAGTTTATTTCTTCTTCTTTTTTTGGTGAAAGTGCCTGAAGGAAGAACCTCTGCTAGTAGCAAGAGACTTGCATTTCCTTTGTTTTGTGAGCTCTGGGCAGGCTTTGAGGGGTGAGCTGGATCTAGCCCCATGGCCTGGCTGCTCCCTTTTCTTCTGTCCAATCTCTCACCCATGGAACTTGGGAGACTCTATTGTCACTTTCTTCTGAGAGTGGCTTTTGAAAAGAATAGCAATGAGTGAAGGTCACCGTGTGTGAAAGCTGAGAGAAGACAGGGTTAAGAATTTAAGAAAATAAAAGTCCTGGAAAGAAATTATGTCAATCTGAGAGAATATAACCATGAGAGGGGCTGTGTAGGCTGGGCTGGGGCTGCAGGGAGCCCTGGAGAATCCCGCTGTGTGGCTGGAGTAGGAGCTCAGCCCCTGTCCAGCCTGGCAGCCTGGCCTTGGATTTGTGTAGGTCACTGCTGAGCACAGCAAGCAAAAGCTGGGAGGTGCCCCAGAGTCTGTCCTGAAAAGAGATTAAAAAAGAGAGAAAAGGAAAGAAAAGAAGGAGCAAGAAACCCCAATGAGTGCTAGGAGCAAAAGCAATCTCAGTTTGAATAGAAATACTTTCATCTTGATTGGCTGTTAGAAGAAACCCAAATAAGGAAAATAAATTTTAGTACAGATTTCTCTCTTTCTGTCTTTTTTTTCTTCCCTCCTTCCTATCCTTTCTTCCTTCCTTCTTTCCTTCCTTCCTCCCTTCTTTTTCTCTCTCTCTCTTTCTGTCTTTCTTTTTCCTTTCTTTTTTTTTTTTTAAGAAATAGATATTCTTTTATTGGTAGAGAAGGAAGTTGAATATATTTGACCATCAGAAATCTGTTTCATTGTCCTTTTCTAATGGGCACTTATTCTTTCAAGTCATGAAAGCTTTGAGCAATCCAATTTAGTTAGTTATTTGATATTTGTGTGTGTATGTGCATGTGCGTGTCTTTGTCTCTTGCTATGGTTTGAATGTGTCCCCTCCAAAATTCAGGTACTGATGCCTAACGGCCAATGTGATGGTATTAAGTGTCAGGTCGGAGCCGAGAGGAAGACACGCAGACGCAACACTAAGAGGTGAGGTTTTTAAGAGGACATTAGGTCATGAGGGCTCTTCCTTTTCTGAATGGGATTGGGTCCGCTTATAAAAGGGCTTGAAAGAGGAAATTCATCCCTCTTGCCCTCCTGCCTTCCACCAGATGAGGACACAGCATTCTTCTCCTCTAGAGGATGTAACCCTCACCAGACAACCTCCTGCCTTGGACTCTGAAGCCTCCAGAACTGAGAGACAATAAGTTTCTGTTCTTTATAAATTACCCCGTATGTGGTATTCTGTTATAGCAGCACAAAAGAGACTAAGACATCTACTCAGAGTTATCACAGGATGTTTCAGATGAAAATTTCTTTTTGTTGTAAAACATCCCTGGGACCACTGGGTGAGACTTGAGGATAAAGGTAATGTGATAAGATCAGCACTTCTGTGGCACAGACTTACATAAACAGTTGAATTAGCTGTCCTATCAGGAAAAAAAAATGGTCGCTGTAGTCACAAAACATTATTCAGCAGCAGCCTGAAGGTCCTTTGATCTATTAAGATTGTTAATAATGAGATGTCCAAGCATTGCCTTTTTAATTGTTAGGTAATGTGAAGATTATTTGATTTGATAAAACCTATTTCCTGTGGATGGTTGTTTACTGAATTAAAAATGGTTTGTTTTGTAGTATTCCCCCTTATCATTAAAATAATTCCCACCAACAATACATCTTTAAAAAATTAAATTGGACATACTATGGGCTAATTAATAAAGAGGAATTGTTTTCATAGATTAGAAATAGAGATTCTGCTGCTTTCTGTTTACTTTTCAAACCTTGGTGTCTTTTTAAAGGAACGATTCTGCTAGCTTAGGTCAGCATGCTCTCCTTATTTTTCCCCATGAGGAAACATTAATCAGATTCTGATTACTGTCTTCAGCTTGTCAAGAGGTGAATGGAAGTTTTAAGAAGAATCTAGGAGAATTTGTAGCTTGGGGAATTGAGTAAACACATTAAATCTGGAAAGTTAGTCACCAGGGTAATGGGTTAGGAAGGGCACTTAACTATATTCTGCTAAAAATAACACTTTATTTAGGAGTTTGAAGAAACATGGTAGTGCTTTAGCTAAACTACCTATATTTTTCTTTTCCTGAAAATTTGGGCTTTTTGCTACATGGGAACTACAAATTTTTACATAAAGTTCAGAGAAAAACAAAAGTTTATTAAAATTTAATAAAATAAAATACAATTTAAAAAGTAGTCAATTATTAAGAAGGATGAAATTGTCTTCAAACTTTCACTGATGTGTCTATTTCTGCTCTGTGATGTATAGCTTGAGTCAGAACCAAATCCAGATGTTGTTTTTTTCCTATTTCTTATAAGTTAGAAGATTATAATTCATTTTTATGTACAATTGAGAATGTCAGCAAGTACATCTTAACTCTGTAAGGCAGTTCTGCATATTTTTAAATCAAATATTATCCTGAAATTATGGAGTGATTTCTCACTGAAGATACTAAGTCAATATTCATACCACATTTAAGAAAAAAAAGGAAAGTGGATGTTATTGACTTGTAAAATGGCAACAAATGGATCCTCAATTTACTACTTGCTTATAGACAACTTAGAAACACATTTCTTCATGTGCTAAATGTAGTTTGTATATTGCTCAAAACTCTTATTGATTTCTTTCACTAATAAGTAGAGAATATCACTAATATCTAGAGTCAAAACCTAGGTGATTGATACATTTGCATCACAACTCGATCTTCTTAAGAAACCTTATTATATTACATATCAAATTAAAAGTTTTGCTACTTTAGCTCTGTATTCATTTATAGGTTGAAAGTATTCAAGATATTAATATATTGCTGAGGTATATCTCTTGATTAAGCCAACTGAAATGGTAGAAATGGTACTTACCAGAATGATCATGATCATGAAGAAGTGTTTTCATCATTTGCTCCTCATTTCAAGTACTCTTATGAGTACCATTCCATTGGCTGCTTCCATACTTTATCCACAGTCTTTGTTGTTGTTGTTGTTTGTTGTTTTGCACAGTCCCTAACGTGTGTATATTAAATGGCTTTGGTTTTATCATCTTCTTAATTTCACCATTTGTTCAATACTAAATGAACATCAGAAGACATACATTGTTGAGTAAAACAAACAAAACAGGGTAAGGACTGATGTTCAGACACAATTCTTTATTATTTATTGGGCAACCTCTGACTTTGTTAGCATATAACTGCTTCATCAGTGCTTTCCATGCACATTTCCCAGTCTAACTCATAATAGTTGTTAGCTACAAATAAAAAGTCTTCTTTCATAGTATGTGCTTTTGGAGGTGACTAAAAAGAAGTTTGTCAGGTACCTCTTCCCGATATCTACCACATTTATACCAAGAGCTGTTGTATAATATGAACATTCATGGCTCTATCCAAATGTAAAGCGAGATATCTAGTACTATGATTTTCGATATTCAAAATCAGTGATATTATGTGACATCCCACAATCATTTAACATAGGATTCTTGCCAATATTCCAAGCTGCTTTCTCTCAGAGGAGGATATTTTTCATTTAATGAGTGGGTGACTTTGATTTTTTATATTCTTATGAGCAGTACAACCTTATATGATGCCTCCATAGTTTTGATTTGTCTCTGCTGTTAGTGACAACAGTCATAAATTTTACGTCAGAAAACTGTATTTAGGATTTATTATGTAAAAACTCATAAAAACTCAATTGTTTACCAGAAATATTATTGTGGTGTTCTGGGAAAATTTGGAGGAAAGCCTGCATGATTTTGTTCCTTTGAATGGGTCTTAAGCAAAACTAGATGCTAAGTGCTAGTTGATTGTGAGACCTCTCCTTGGAGAAGATGGATATGAACCAAAATTTGTAGCACAGAGTAAAAAGTGTGTTGGGGCAAGTAACAGCACTTTTCTAAGCCTGGGAAGGTCAAGAAAAGATTTCCAGAGGAATATCTCTTTGGCTATAACAAGAAGGAAGGGGGAAAGGAGGGTAGAATACAAATGTTTTGAAGGTTTGAGGAAGAAAAGTTGTATCCTGATGACTTCTGGTTTCTCTATGAGGTAGTTTCCAGCACATCTGATGAGGGGTTTGGGGGAAACAGAAGTTTGTTAAAGTGGAAAACATCTGAAATAGTTTTGTTAAGGATGAGAAACAATAACGTAAGATTTAAAAAAAGGGGGAGCTTCATCTATTTTGTTCACTTATGCATCCCAAATGCAAACAGAAAGCACTTACTAAGTTCCCACGGAATGAAAGATTGAACGGATGATCACCATGCAGGGCTGGCGTTTACTGTTAGCTGTAGACCATAAAATTATGGTGGCACAACATATATGATTGTGTGATTTTATCCAGTAGGTCCCAGCCGCTTACCAAGGCAAGTCTGGAAGAGGCAAGTTTGGAAGAGTTGGGATTTTGTCAGGCAGAAAAGATGAAAGTAGCATGAGACAAGTCTGTTTAGGATATTAAGATGGACCATTCAGTCTACCATGGAGGAGGAGGAAAACCAGAGGTTGCTGATAGGCAGGACTGAAGGTTCTGAAGAATGAGCATTTGAAGGGCATAAATTCAAAGGAGTAGAGGTTGAGTTCAGAGGGTGAGATGCCAGACTTTAGAATGTAGACCAGGTCCTGGTAACATGGCCCACAGTATGGCTGGACCTGAAATGATGCTTCCGAACTGTATCTTCTGTCACTTTCATCCAAATCCTTCCCCACATTACAAGCGGCTTTTCCATCCAAGGTTTCTTCTCTGCTAGCCCACCAAATATATATTAGCTCCTTTGTGCCTCAGTGTCTCCTTCTGAAAAAGGGATAAACAATATTCATTTCAAAGAGTTGTAAAGTTTAAGCGGGCTAATAAATATAAAAGCATAAATTTGTCTATAACACTGAGGTGGAAGGAATACCCCATTATTTAATTTTTTAAAAATTCAATTGAATCTGCCTCTAAGCTCCCATTTAATATGATGGCAAGTTACTAAATAGAAGACATTTAAATGGGGGCTTTTTTCTCTGTTTAGCAATGGAAACACTGTTGCGAACATAGAAAATATCCTCTTGCCTTTGGTCCATCAAGGTTGCGACTAAGGTGCTCGCTAGGGAAGGCAACATGATCCATTCAAAAGCAGGTGGCTCCATAGCTTCTGCACCCGGTGGGGCACTGGCATCTTTTGCTGCAGAGCTCAAGTCTGTGGTGCTTGAAGTTTAGCTCCTTCAGCAAACACATTGGCCCACTCATCGAAGTCCTGCTGACTCCTAGGGCACTTCCACCCAGAACTCTGACATGAAGGAACACATCACCGCACCCCTTTCTCAAGACCACAGAGACACTGCTGTCTTTGGGTGACTCCCCCTCTTTCAACACAACACCCCTCCCATCCCAGACTTCATTTCCTCCCCCTCAGAAACTGAATTTCCCTCCCACACAAGAACCTGGATAGAGATGTATAAAAAATACCTAACAACTTTTGTCTAGGGCCAGGAAATACGAAAGCCTTTAACGAACTCTGAGACCAGAAGCCTGGAACTTCCTGGGAGAGAGAGGGCAAAGTGACCTTCCATACGTTGGGTACCTCTTCTCGCAGGGAGTAGATACAGCAATTAGTAACTTGGAAAATTATTGTCTTGAAGGTAAATTGCATAACACAGAGTAAGCAGACAGACCAGGAATTGATCCAGAGAAAATTTACCACTCGTCTCATTGTCAGCCCCAAATCCCTCCCACACAGACGCCTGGCCCAAGCCCCTAAAAATGGCATAATAATCATTTACCCCTTTGCCAGGGTCCAAGTTGAAGGAAGGAGCAGATACCAAGTCTCAGAAAAGGTATGAAGAGGCAAATTCCACCAGTCCCTTAACCGCCACTGGCCACTCTAGTGAACCCAAACCTGTTCTTGAGACCCCAATGGTTAACAGGGTAATTTAGACTGTAACTTGCAGAGCTAATGAAATTTCTAGATGAGAGGTCTCAAAAGGCAGAGCCCTTCTATCAGCCAGGACCCTGCACTAAATTTGCATAGTTAGGTTCAGTTCTCCATGTTAATTCCAAACCCTGTGGATGACAGCTGACTCCTGAGAGAAACTTTTGGCATCAACAGATGCCCTCTGGAGATGCTATACTCCCTCCACACCAAGGTCCATCCCAGCCACACACTTTTGTTTACCCCAACATGAGTGTGGGGTGCACAGCTTGGTGATGGGTAACTACGGGAAGCCATGTCCCTGTTATGTGCTGTATCTATGGCTCCTTCTAGAACACAATCTAAACAACATGAACAACACTCCCTAGAGTTGAGCCTTCTGTCTTCACGGTTGGGCCTTGAGTGTGGCAACAAAGCATTAGAAAATTTTCTCTTAAAATAGGTCCTCATCTCCTCATCGTCATTCAGCTAATGGGCTTTCCTGCTTTGGGGGCCCTCTTTATTTTCTATATGAGCAAGAGTTAGGGAAGGGGCAGGGGAAATGGGGCTAGAAGCTGACCTGGAGTAAGGAACCATTCCTGTAGTGAACCCCAACTCACTTCGGACAGGTCTTTTAGCAGCCCCCATGTGTGACACCTCCTGTCTGACTGCCTCACCCCATGTGCCACTTGGAGACAAGCACAGACCTGGGAGTGAGGTGTAGCTTGTCATGTGACCCATGGCCCATCATTCAGCCCCTCTAAGCCACCAACACTCTCTTGATGAGCAGTCTTTGGTCATGGAACAAGGGTAAGGCAACTAACTGGTGTGGAAGCCACCTCCTGTTAGGTCTTTAGTCCTGGATTCTCCACCTGGCAGGTTACTCAGCTTCTCCAAAGTTTAACTTGGGAAAATCAAATAAGATGAATATATAATATTATTAAATATGTGATAAAGTTAAATAAATATGCAATAAAGAGCACACATTAATCTTCCCAGGCTTTGCTTGCTGTGCAAGTCTGAACGTCTCTGCAGGAGATAACTGTTGCCTTTCTCGTCCCTGCACCTGGGAGCCGACACGGGGTGAAGAGACTGCAGTGGGGTGGGATGAGCTATACTGCCCCTTACCTCACCTCCTTTCTGTGTATAAAGGGTACATCAGGTGGCTCTACTGGTTCTTTTCTTCACTTTTTTTATCAAAATTGCCAGGTCAGTGGTGCCTCCTTTTTGGTAAATCACTACATTGGGGCTCTTTTTCTCCAGCAGCTGTTCACTCAGCACTTCAGTGGCATTGATTCAGATGAAATGGGAAAAGTTGGGGCCTACAATGCCTGTGTAATCTCAGCCACTCCACCCCACAGTTGTAGAAAGTTCAAGATCATGAGGGAGTAGAGGGAAGGACTGAGTGGTCGAGGTCCTAACAATTGGTTTTTCATGGAATTTCTAATTCTTTTAAGTCCCTGAATGTTTGTAGAGTGTGTTCTGTTTGTTTTTGCATTTGCTTTTATTGTATTAGAACTCTTTAAAATGATATTTCTTCAGAGATACAAACAAAGGACCCTGACACGGTGGTGGGTGTGAAACGCCACTATCAACCTTCATCCTGAACCCTGTTCACCTCGGAGAAGCCAAACTTGCACTCAAGAAGAGCTGAAGCCAGCCCCTTCATTTGTCTGGGCCCAAACCCTTGGAATACCCTAAACCTTTTCCCAAACATGGCAGAGACAGACATTACCTCTCTCCTTTTAGGAAAAAAAGGAGTGTATTTGGGATAAATAAATGTCCCTGGATATGAGAAATAGGGAACGTCCTCTTCAGAGGATATGGCCAAATAAGAAGCAATCATTTTTTCCTAATTGGATTGTAACATTAATTTCAGGAGCATTTTGCTGTTCGTAGAGCATAGAGGAGGACATTCTAGCCAGCCAGGGGAAACACAGCCCAGAGACAGGGCCTGGGGGTGTGATGATGGGCTGAGGATGGCTTTATGGACTTGGCACCCTTGCCTTGGGCTTATGGGCCTGGCTGGGGACATATAGTCCCTGGGGAGCATGGAAGGTGGTTTCTTGAAATATGATTACTGATCCTGGAACCTCATAACTTTCTTGTTGACTTGCCTATTGCTGGTTGGCATATTTAGACACTCAAAGCCTGCTTGAACAAGGTGTGGTGGCATCATCCCTTTCTTCTGGTTCAGGGAGAGAAGAAACCCTGTAATCGCATGAATTTTTATGTTTGGAATCTTGGACTTCCAAGCAAATTGGTACTACTTGGCACCTTCTTGGGTCCCTTGCAACAAGTCTCCACTTCTTCTTTAAGATCCATTTAATGGTTGACTTGTTTTTCAGCATTTCAATCTCGCCATCACCCAGAGACACAGCTCTGACTTCTAGTGGGCCTGGACCCTGCGCAGAGGTTGTCACTCTCTTGGCTTTGTGATATGGATGTTCCTGTCCCTTCCCTCTTCTCAGTGGATGAAGCCACTGAAAAGCCTCATTACATTTTTAATTTACTGTTTGGTGGAGACCGTGGCAGGAACTGGGGCATCTTGTTCCAAGTATTCTCTGCTAGTTCCTTTTCCTGGCAAGAGACTCCTCTCTCTGATGTGGGAGTCTCTGATTCTGCATCTCATGGCCATCTGGCTTTTTTCACCCACAGGTGAGGGCTCAGGGAAAGAGCTATATAGACCAGGAACAGAATTTTTTTGATCACCTCTGTGTTGATTCATTTTATGCGTCAACTTGACTGGGCTACAAAGTGCCCAGGTATTTGGTCAAACATAATTCTGGGTGTGTCTTGGAGGGTATTTTTGGATGAGTTTAACATTTAAATTGATAGACTGAGTAAAGCCTCTCCAATATGGGTAGGCCTCATCCAATCAGTTCAAGGTCTGAATGGAAGAAAAAGGCTAACCCTCCTTTGAATAAGGAGGACTTTCTCCTGACTGACTGCCTTTGAGCTGGGACATTGTTTTCTTTCTGCTTTCAGACTTCAACTGAAACATTAGATCTTCCTGGGTCTTGAGCAAGTTAGCTTTCAGAATGCAACTATACCATACATTTTCCTGGCTCTTAGACCTTCAGACTTGGACTAGAATTTACACCATTGTCTTTCCTAGATCTCTCCTGGGTCTCCAGCTTGCTGACTGCAAATCTTAGGACTTGTTAGCTTCCATAATTGCATTGCATGCACCAATTCCTTATTATAAATCGTGTGTGTGTATAAATATAATTATAAATCTGTATATATGTATATATACATACAATTCTGTATATGTGTATGTATATTTATATATACATGTATATTGTCTCCTATTGTTTCTCCTATTGTCTCCTCTTCTCCCCAGACTGCTTGAGGGTTTACTTCAAAGAGCTTCACAGCCTCAGTTATGATGTCAGCCCCTGAAACGTGAGTAGCTGAGTAAGGAAAAGTGGAATGGGGAAGAGGTCTGGCTCACCTTAAACAGTGTTTTGAATTCAAGGACCTCAGACAGTATATATCACTTCTGGTGTACCCCAAACTGGACACTGTGGGCATGTAGAAACTGTTGAGGCCCACAATTCAAGAAAGGAAAGTTCCAGAGAAGTATTCTTGGGATATTACTGATGCAATCAGGGGGCCAAATTTATGATGGTTGAGTAATGTGGGCCTTCCCAGATGGCATGATGTGGAGGGGGCAGCAGTCCATGAGGGACACATGCCCACAGGGCCCCTACCTGATTATCTTCCCCATGCTCCTCAAGTAACTCTTTTGGGCATTTTCAGTATCCCTTTGGTCTAGGTTCTTCCCTGGGTATCTTGATGTATTATTGTCTCCTTCACAGAGTCATCCCTCCACCTCTTTATTGAGCTCCTGTTTAAACTGGGCCCTTGCCCAGCTCTTTCTCTGGCTAAAACTTTGCTGAGTCACATGAAACCATGGTTGTGGGAAGACAGTCCAATGATTCATGAGGGGTCAGTTTTGGTGATAGAGGTTATGATCCTAAGACTGTGTGGCATCAGGTGAGGAGGTGAGGTCCAAAGACAAAGTGGGGTGTGGTTGGGGAATATAGTCTGGTATCTGAGCGTGTTCTGGAGGTAGAAGAGAAAAGACAAGTGGTGTGGGTACAAGTTGTTACATGGACAATATGGAATCTAGGTTCATATCAGGCTCTAGTGGAGTAAAGACACTCAGTGGTGATGATAAAACACAGGGAAGTGAGGGGATGGGACAGTCCAGTGGGAAGGTGGAGGCCAGAGGAAGGAGGCTAGAGTGAGTGATGCTGAGTGATCCCAAAGGTGAGAGAGGAAGAACAGCGTCTTCCTCTGCCTTCGCATGGGAGAACAGAGTGTTTGCTTCTGCGGTTGCTCTATTACACCCTGCAGAGCACAAATCTTCCTATATTTGCTCCAGAAAGCTACTACCAAGAGGAAAAAGAAAAGAAAGAAAAAGAAAAGGAATAGAAAAAAGCCTGCACAGGCACTTGCAGGAGTCAGGAGGTATAAAGCAAGTCCAGGAGGAAATGGGGACAAGAGGGCCTCGAAAGGCCTGGCAAGGGTCGTGTACTCCCACGTCCCTGAGTTCATGAAACCGCCTTTATCCCGTACCCTGCCGCTGGTGTTCATATTCCCTTGCCTATGGGTTCTCCACTCATGTCAACCCCAGGCTGCACTAGGGCCCTGGAATTCCATGGGACAAACTAGAAAGAGGAATATCTTAGATAAGAGAAGAAAATGATCATTCTTTGCGAAGGGAAAGTTGGTCTAATGTTATCTTAGCCCCTTGCAAACAAGCTATCCTAAGCAGGGAAAATAGTAGCCCAGCTTACATCAGGTGAGGGTAGGAGCAAAGGCACCTTGTAGGCGGTTTGTAGAATGTTTCATTGGGAATAAACTCCAGGTTAGACCTTGAGAGACCCAGGAATCATGATTCAAGGTCCAAGAGTTAATGACATCAATGGTAAGGCTCATATATGTACAGTGCTGTGTCTTTTACAAAGTGCTTTCACATATATTGTCCCAGGTAACAGACCCATGAGATTTGCAGGCAGGGTGCTCTCTCAAAGGAGAAGTCTAAAACTTAGGGAAATTAACAATTTGTTCAAAGGCTGGACCTGGACATTTTTCCTCCAAACCCAACCAGTATTCTTTCCATTACATCTCACATCAATATTTTGTTAGAAAGATGCATTATCCAGCCCTATTATTATTTAATTCCTGTGGAGGGGCAGAGCATTGATCAGAAGTGTCCTAAATTCTGATATCCTTCCTCTGGGCTCTGAGGGCTCTGTTTTCTGAGAAGGACTGCCTCTAAAAACTGACATCCTCCATAATTGTGGACCTGGAACCTCATTAAAAAAAAAAGAGAGTAGGTTAACCTTAGGAGGGCTAGTGTTGAATAGCAGAACCTTACCTTTTAAAGCTACTACCTTCTTCTTCTTGTCTCTGGATTGATGCTGAAAGCAAGAAAAAAATTAGAGGATGAAACTCATTTCTCTGCTCTTCCTAAGCAAGCAGCAGACATTCATTATAAATGAATAACATGACTTTCTACATTGATTTAAAGATTTCTATTCCTTCATTTTTAAGGTAGATACAAATAGTTTTTACTAATCTTTTTCTGGACAACTCAAATAAAGATGGTTTTTCTGCATATGATCTTAAATTGATATTTCAGTCAGTAGTCCTCTGCTGAACGAGGACATAGACTCTCATGTCTGCAGGATTATGTATTTTCCTTTGCACAGGATTCTGCTCCCTGAGGACAGACCAAGTAGTATCTGGTAAGAGGCTTTTGGAGGCTCAGCATTTCTTTCCAGGTCAGCCCTAACACAAGGGACAGGCTTGACCCAGAGACACCTGAGATGGAAAGGTGTCTAACAATAAGTGTTGAGGGCCTATTCTCTCTGAGTATATCGGGCTGGGGCCCCTGAGTCACAATGTTTGGATTCTACTCTGGAGCCCTCTACCACACCCAGGTGGGTGGTCTGTGAGCGTTGATAAAAGCCCTTGTCTCCTCTCGACCCTTTCCCTGGTCAACCTGTTGCCCCAGACTGCTGATGTTCTAATCTTTCCTGAAAGTGAACATTCTCATTTCTGATGTCTCTCTGTTCTATAAATAATAGAAATGTGTAGAAAAGGAAATATGGATATAGAATCATTTAGGAATATGGGAAAAGGAGAAAGATAGACAGAACTCAATCTCCTTGATGGGCTGGGCCTAGGGTTTCCTTGCCTGATATATGTCTCTGAATTTTTCAAATATTGGTAAATATAGATTCCACTGAATGTAGTAACATGACAGAAAGGAGAAACCAACCCCATACAAAAAATAAAATATGGAATTCAGTAAAGCACAGAAGAAACCAGCCAACGTTCCCCATCATCTTAAGAACACTGCTGCCTCAGGAAGAGCTCGCAGAGAACATGGGCTCCAGTCTGGAGTTCTAGGCCAGCACGACAGGGCTAGGGGAAGAGGCATACAGGGGAGGAAACAAAAGTGGATGACAAACCAATGGCCCCTCTGTGACCACAGAGCTAAGGAGGTCTCCCCACCACACGTGGCCTTGAGATCCCTCCACTCTTGTCTGGGTCTTCCTATTTTCCACCTGTAACCTTTCCACACATCTAGATGCAAATCCTAGCTTTGTTGTGCACCCTGGATTGCTCACTTCATCTCTCGGAGCCATGCTTTCTTCCTTTATTAAATGGGGTTTATGGTATTATGCTTGTACCAAATAGAAGAGTAGATTAAATAAGATGATATATAATGTACTTTATAGATGGCATATAAGGGGCCTTAAATACATTTTTTGTGGATCTCTTTTCTATATTATCCTCTTGGCTAAACTCTTTTCTCCTTCAAACTGATCTAGAGTGAGCATTGATGGACTTTCCTTCCTTGTAAGAAACAAATATAAGAAACATTATATTTTCTTTTAATGCCTTCTTAGTGCTCAGTGCTTTCAACCATTTTGCATGACTAGTAACAAAGGAGTAACTTTGACATGGTCAACACATAGCAAAGAGCCCTGGAGATACAGCCCAAGCTGGCTGTGCTTCTATCTCTGCAGCTCACCACTGACTGGCTGTGTGACCTTGACCTCATCACCTACCACTCTGACCTGCAGACTGGATGGGGGAGAACTCTGTAAACTGCTGCCAAAGGATGAGTGGTCCTTATGACTAGGAAATAGAGAAATGGAAAATCGGTGAGCTGAGACACCCACAACATGGTGGTTTGTTAGCATTCTCTCAATAGCAGCAGAATATAGTTTCCCAAAAGTGTTTCCACGCAGGCAAGGTATACTACAACTGCCCTTTGCTGAGATGGCCATCTTTTCCCAGGCCCCACAAAGTTGCTGTGCCTGTAGAACTTGTATCTCTGGGGCCACAGTGAGGGGAGTATGATGAGTGAACTTCCTACCCATTTGTCTACACTCCCTCCAACAAGTATTCAGATACATTTAAGGATTTTAGGCAGAATGATCAAGCTTTGCTTCAGATAAGATTTGGTAACAGAGGGAGACAAAAGATAATGGCAGTGACATTTTTAGCTTGGACACTTGGGGGATGTTAATGCCTTTGACCTACTTAGGGACTCCAAGGAGAGAAGCATGATTAGAATTTTATTTTGCCAACCCTGAAATGTGTCACAATTGCTGAGAGAATCAGGCTCAGTAACACTGATGTCAAGGATATTCAGCATTTCTAAGCATCAGATACAGGGCATGACCTTGGAAAAATTACTTAACCTAAGTCTGAATGTTCTCCTTGGTAAAACTTCCTATCCAGGGTTGCAATGAAAGTTTCTATGTGCCCAGTGCACAGTAGTCTCTTCTACAGGGTCAAGGACAGGTCCATGAGTTCTAGAAACTGAAGAGCACATTTATAGCCTGGAGAGTAGGACTAACTGCAGCAATAATCATCAACCTTATCCAATTCTTAACGATCCCATCCTATGGAAGATCAGACCAGGAACACTGGTATCATCAATATTGCAGAGTCCCTCAAAGGATCTAAAGTTGTATTTTCAGTTTTCATCTACCTTTAAATTTATCTGATCATAAAATGTATGACATCAACACCCCAGGAAGTGAATTTATAAATATTATTGTTCACACTTTCCAATAAGGACAGTGAGCTTTAGAAATGTTAAGTGATTTGTTCAAGGGCACCTAGTGGTGAAGTCACGATTCAAACTCAGGAAAATCTGGCTACAAGTTCTGATCTCCTCCAATTATATAATGCTGCATATTTTGATAATGAACTTATTTGCATAAAAATAAAATAAAATAGAGTAGCAGGCATTGTTACCATTTCCCTTTGCAGTTACTCCTAGAAAGCAGTTTTCTTAGGTTCTTCTGAGCGAGAGATGGGCTACAGCAACACGGCCCAGCTTTCCCCACAGCAGTTGTGGGGGGCTTCTGATTCTCTGTTTTTGTCAAAGTGAAACAATAGCATTGCTGTTCCTTCTTGGCCCCAACTTTATTGCAGGAAGGTGGTGTACAAAAATGTCATAAACTCTGGATTGAGAACCAATTTGATTACTTACTAACTTGGGTAAGTTTCATCTCTTTGTCTTTAGATTGAGTACAACCGTACTTATCTCAGAGGGCAGTTGTTAGCATCAACTAAATTTATAAATTTCACCCCATTCACTGCTACATACATGCTTAAAAAGGCTTGCTTTGCTGAAAAGAGCTAAGTTGACATGGAATTGTAATTCATCCTGTGAATATATTTGTTTGTGTTTATTTTACCAAGAATTCCATGAGAAAACGGCAAAAATAAGTATCACATGACATTTAATTTAGGTTTGTGACACTAATGTTACCAATGAAAAGATGTGAATATTTAAATAAATTGAAGTTAGAATAAAAGCAAAACTGTCAGCTGACAGGGACACAGTGATTTAAGAAGGCAGTATGTTTCCAGCTGGATAGGACAGGAGAAAATATAGTATTCGACTCAGTTATTTTGCAAATAAGGAAATTGAGTCCACAGATGTTTACTGAATTTTATTTTGGAGTCACACTGCAAATTAGTGGGAGGCAGGTCCTAGAGTAGTCTCTCTTGGGTGCCAGTTTAATTCAGTGCTCTTCAATTGTAGCTGTTATAGAAGGCGTGTCTAGGGAAAAAGTTAAAGAGCTTTGGTAACTCGTACTCTTTTAGAAAGATTAGAGAAGTCAAAATTGCCAAGTGGATTTATGAAACAAACATCTTATTGGAGTAAAATCTATTAATTTAGTTTTCTTTTAGTTATCACGTTTTGTGGGATTACATGGATTTGTAATCTTCATCACAAATCCAGGTGTCTCCCCCCGCCCCCAGCCACGCTAACGCTTTTCAGCCCTGTTGCATGTGGGAAGAGCCAAATAACTGGTTCCGCTAATGGATTAGGAGTGGAAGGGACATGGTCACCTCTGGGCAGAGGCAGTGGAAAGCCCCAGAGAGCCCTCCGGCTCACTTTCCCTGCCACTGGAATTTCAGTGTTTGGATGTTATTACTGAAGTTTCTAACCTAACCTGATCTATACAATTTTATTTTTCCCTGTTAGAAAAGTCATATTTTATTCACTGAAGAAAAATCCAGGCACATACAAAATAATCATTCACAATCCCACCACTGAGAAACTGTCACTTTAAAGATTTTGGTGAATGTTTGGTCATAGACATACATTTAATACAATATGTGAATATTATATACCTATGATATAAAACAGATAATATAACATATGACACAAACTACATGTTATATAATAAGAATTATAACAAAGATTAACATTTATTGGATACTTATTATATTCATACATTGTACTAAGAGCTATACAGGAATTAGTTCATTGAAATCTTATAAAAGCCCTGCAAATTTGAAATTTTCTTAATTTTATTTTATAGAGGAGGACACTGAATTTCAGAAAGGTTAAAGTAACATCCTAAAAGTTACACAACCAATAATGGTGCAGCCCAATCTGGAATTCATTTGTCTGGCTCCAAACTGGGGTGGGTTTTACCTGCAAAACTATATTGCCTCCAAACTGGGATTGTGTTATGCATATAATTTCAATCTTTTTCTTGCTCTTCTTTTTTTTTTTTTTTTTTTTACTTAACTACATATCACATATATGTTCAATGGCATAATTGATTCTCCTACAACATTATTTTTAATGTCCGTAGTGCTATACTAATAAATAATTAATTGACCAATCTTCTATTTTTGGGCTATTGGGTTGTTTCTTTTTCTTTTTCTTTTTTTTTGTGCCAACATTGACAACAAAGCTAAAGACATATTTGAACCTAAGTATTTGTATACGTCTATGATTGTTTACTTACGATAAATTCTAAGTTGAATTTCTAAATTAAAAGCAGTGCATGTTTTCATAAATTTCTTTGGATTATTGTCAAACTGCCCTGTACTAAAGTTCTTATCAATTTAAATGTGATAAAGGAATGTGTGTTTCCCTCAAAAAACTTTGATCTTTATTTAAATTTGCATTTCCTTGGACAAATTCTTAGAAACACACTACCTCCCTAGGCTCAACCAGGAAGAAACAGAATTTCTAAACAGACCAATATCAAGCACCAAAATTGAAGCAGTAATTAAAAATCTACCCACAAAAAAAAGTCCCGGACCAGATGGGTTCACACCTGAATTCTACCAAGCCTACAAAGAAGAACTGGTGCCTAAACTGCAGAAATTATTTGAAAATATCCAGAAGGATGGAATCCTCCCAAACTTATTCTATGAAGCCAATATCACCTTGATACCAAAGCCAGGAAAGGACACAACAAAAAAAGAAAACTACAGACCAATATCCCTTATGAATATAGATGCAAAAATTCTCAATAAAATCCTTGCAAACCGAATTCAAATGTACATCAAAAAAATAATCCATCACGATCAGGTGGACTTTATTCCCGAGATGCAGGGATGGTTCAACATATGCACATCTATAAATGTAATTCACCATATAAATAAAAGCAAGAACAAAGTTTATATGATCCTTTCAATAGATGCAGAAAAGGCTTTTAACAAAATCCAGCACCCTTTTATGATAAGAACTCTTAACAATATAGGCATAGATGGCTCATTCCTAGAAACTATTAAAGCCATATACGATAAACCCACAGCCCATATCATACTGAATAGGGAAAAATTGAAGGCATTCCCCCTTAAAACTGGCACCAGACAAGGGTGCCCACTATCTCCACTTCTTTTCAACATAGTGCTGGAAGTCCTGGCCACAGCAATTAGACAAGACAGAGGAATCAGGGGCATCCAGATAGGGGCAGAAGAGGTTAAACTTTCACTATTCGCAGACGATATGATATTATATATAGAAAACCCCAAAGATTCAACCAAGAGATTACTGGAATTGATAAATGAATTCAGCAAAGTCTCAGGATACAAAATTAATACACACAAATCCATAGCCTTCATATATGCTTATAACAATCAAGCCGGGAAACAAATCAAAGATGCAATACCTTTCACAATAGCAACAAAGAAAATTAAATATTTAGGAACATATCTAACTAAGGAGGTCAAAGACCTATATAGAGAGAACTATGAAAAACTGAGAAAAGAAATTGCAGAGGACGTAAATAGATGGAAAGCCCTACCATGCTCTTGTATAGGCAGAGTCAACACAGTAAAAATGGCTTTGCTACCAAATTAATTTACAGAATCAATGCAATCCCTATCAAAATACCAACATCATTTTTTGCCGATCTAGAAAAAATAATTCTACGCTTCGTGTGGAACCAGAGAAGACCCCGTCTAGCCAAAGCAATCTTAAGCAAAAAGAACATATTGGGAGGCATCTGTCTACCAGACTTCAAACTATACTACAAGGCTATAGTAACCAAAACTGCATGGTATTGGCACAAGAACAGACATGTAGACCAATGGAACAGGACTGAGAACCCAAATATAAAAGCAACCTCATACAGTCACCTGATCTTTGACAAATTCCAGAAAAACGTACACTGGGGAAAAGATTCCCTATTCAACAAATGGTGCTGGGAAAACTGGATGGCCATATATAGAAGACTGAAAGTGGACCCACACCTCTCACCTCTCACAAAAATCAACTCACAATGGATAACAGATCTAAACCTAAGACATGAAACCATAAGAATTCTCGAAGAAAATGTTGGAAAAACTCTTATGGACATTGGCCTAGGCAAAGAATTTATGAAGAAGACCCCCAAAGCAATCACAGCAGCAACAAAAATAAATACATGGGACCTGATCAAATTGAAAAGCTTCTGCACAGCCAAGGAAACTATCACTAGAGTGAACAGACAACCTACAGAATGGGAGAAAATATTTGCATGCTACACCTCTAATAAAGGGCTGATAACCAGAATCTATACAGAACTTAGGAAAATCAACAAGAAAAAATCAAACAACCCTATTAAAAAATGGGCAAAGGACATGAACAGAAACTTTTCCAAAGAAGACAGAATAATGGCCAGCAAACATATAAATAATTGCTCAACTTCTCTAATCATCAGGGAAATGCAAATCAAAACCACAATGAGATATCACTTAACTCCAGTGAGATTGGCTCATATCAAAAAATCCCCAAATAACAAATGTTGGCGGGGTTGTGGACAGATAGGAACACTCATACACTGCTGGTGGGACTGCAAATTAGTACAACCTCTATGGAAAAGAATATGGAGATACCTCAAAGAATTAAAAGTAGAATTACCATTTGACCCAGCAATCCCACTACTGGGTATTTATCCAAAAGAAGAAAAGAAATTTTATAATAAAGACATCTGCTCTCGAATGTTCATAGCAGCACAATTCACAATTGCAAAGTTGTGGAAACAACCCAGGTGCCCATCAATACACGAGTGGATCAATAAAATGTGGTATATGTATACCATGGAGTATTACTCAGCAATAAGGAACAACAGTGAATTAACACATCTGGTATTATCCTGGTTGGAGCTAGAACCCATTCTTCGAAGTGAAGTGTCACAGGATTGGAAAAACAAGCACCACTGGTACTCACCATCAAACTGGTACTAACTGATGAACACTTACATCACACAGGGCAATAACATTCATCTGAGGGCGGGCGGGGGGGGTGGAGGGGATGGGAAAACTCTCACTGAATGGATGTGGGGAGCACAGTTTGGGGGATGACCACGATTGTGGCTCTGACACGGGCAGAACAGGGGCAATGTGTATGGCCAAAGTGTTGTACCCCCATGATATTCTGAAATAAAAAAAATTAATTAAAAAAATTAATTAATTAATTAAAAAATTAATAAATTTGCATTTCCTTGATTATTTTGTGAAGTTGAATATTTTTCTAATGCTAATAGGCTATTTATATTTCTCTTTTTATTTATTGCTTATATATATTCTTTACCCATTTTTTTTAGTTTAAACGTTAAGGTATATTTTTAAAGTAATTATTTATAATGCCATGTTTCTATGGCAAGCTCTTCCAGGAAAAAGTCGATTTTGAAGCTGCAATATGTATCAAGTTTCTTATGGTTATATAAATCACTCAGCTTTTTAATGTGTGGAATTATGATCTTTTAATTTATTTTAGTGGAAATCACAAAAAGACTGTTATGTTTGACTAGGCTTATGTTGTAGAATCCTCTCTAGCTATATGACCTTGATCAAAAATATGTCTGCTTTAATTCACTGTTTTCTCAGATTATAAAACACAGGTAACACTTTCATGAAGTACCTTGAAGGGCTATTTAGAGCAATGGTAGAGATAACACCTCTAAAAGTAGTTTGGACCATATTAGAAATTGTAAGTTATGCTTCTCATGTAGTATATTTCTTCTAATTATAAAAAGTCCAAATGATTAGTGAAGTTGGGCAATTTTGTGCAGATACAAGGTAAAACAAACATCCACCTTTTGGGGGGAACATTGGGTAAACAAGTAACATACATACTGTTTATGCAATATTTTACCTTTTCCTCAATTGCATTGTCATTTTTATTGCAGTCCTCCATGTTATATACAATTGTATAGAATTACACACACACACATACACACACACGCACACAAAGAACAGCTGTAATTTCTTCAATAGTACCAAGAATCACCTCTGTTTGTCATAACGAAAAACATTTTTTGTTATGATTATGCAAAAAGGCCAGAGCTTTAAAATCAGACATGCCATTTTAGTCACTGTAAACATGTAAAAGTGTATAGGTAGTTAGACTTATAATTTTGAAAATGATAACAGTTTGCACTGATTAGCTGTAAATCTCAGGTATTAACAAGGCCTCACATAAAGAACAAAATGTGTATTCTTTTTAATATTGGCACTTGGCTTTTAGAACACATTCATTTAAACAAAATGCATGCTATTTTAGTATTTGAAAAGAAAAGTTATTCTTAATTATAATCTCACCTGAAGCTGTGATCCTGAAACTCAGTTTTATGTGGGAAAAAATAGGTTGGTAGCAATTGAGCTCAAAATTCAGTTTGGCTGAACACATCATGGGTGTAACTATACTGTGGTTCAAATATATTAGGAAATCCTCCTGGTATATTAGGTCTGATCAATTTAAAGACCCTGTAATTTAGTTTGACTCCAAAGAAAGAAGAAAGATGGGTGACATTTTGAGATTGTAATTTAGACAAGGCTTTGAAATCACGTGGTGTATAAATGTTCTCCCCTTATTATCAATGCCCTGAGCAATGTCCTTTATTTCAAACATAAAAACACAAAAATAGTCCTATTGACAATTAGAATGAGGTTTCTCTGATATCCCATTCTTTGAAATGTTTACACTAAATTTGTAACTGTAATTTTATGTTTGGTGTATATTTTCATTTAGAATTATCCTTGCTTGTGAGTATAAGAAGCATTTTTAAAATGGTCTGGCTACCACTAATGCACTCTTCTTTCTAAAGAGTTATTATAGATTTAGATATTACCTGTAGATGGTAAAGAAATTGACATGATAAAATATGAACGTTAGGCCTTAGTTATATTGTATGGGTTAAGAGAAACCAGTGCTATCATTTCTCAAGACAACATATCAAACCTTTTTAACACGTGATAGGGTATTTTAAATGAGTAACTTCTTGAGAGAGATGTGATGCACTGTATTTGACATGCATTGAAATCTCCAGGTGGAACTCGTCTTGCTACTGATGTGCTAATGTTTTGAAGAGCTAAGTGCCTATAATCAGTGACCTCTGGGTTCAGTGAAAAATATAAATGAAAATCAGGACACACGGAAAGAAGAGATAGAGACTTCCAGAATGAGTATTTTGAAGTGAACTACCTGTTTAAAAAATCTGGAAAGTGTGAAAAAGGGCAATGGGAAAAGCAAGACGGAGAGAAACACACACACGTTAACAGGGCGCCCCAGGGAAGGAACCGAGGGCGATGGTCGAGACCAAGGAACATGAGCTGAGCCGGCTAGTTCGCCGTCATTTTAATAAACAGTTACAGAGTGCCAGCGCGGATCGGTGAGGGGGTTCGTGCCGTGGATAAAGTGAACCTCACGTTTTGTTCTCAGAGACTCTCATAGACTAGCGAGTAAGACACAAATAAATAAACAGTCGAAGCACAGAGGGGTAAGAGCTCTGGCGGAGATGCACACAGACTGTAACAGAAGCACAGGGAAGGGACACTTAACTCAGTCAAGGGACGAAGGTAGAATAAGAGAAAGCTGAGAGGAAACGTTGAGGAAGCAGGAGGAAGTGATGAACTGAGAGGAATGTGAGAGATATTTTAGGCGTATTGAAAAGTATGGCCAGAGCCATGAAGTGAACGTGTATAGAATTTGCAAGGGTCTGCACATATTTCACCATGCTGCCAGCACAAAATACACAGGCAGTCCCCGACTTAGGATGGTTAGACTTAATGCTCTGTTGATTTCACAATGGTTCAAAAGTGATACATGTTCAGTGGAAACTGGACTTTGAATTTGGATAGTTTTCCTAGGCTAGTGATATGCGACATGTGGTACTATAGTCTGTCATGATCCAGGGCAGCAGCAACGAGCTACAGGTCCCAGCCAGCCACACGACCACAAGGGTAGCAACCATGAGAAATTCAACACTATTTTAAAATAGGTTTCATGTTAGGTGATTTTGCCCAACTGCCTACTAATGTTAGTGTTCTGAGCACATTCAAGGTAGGCTAGGCTAAGCTATGACGTTCTGTAGATTAAGTGTATTAAGTGCATTTTCCACTTATGATGTGTTTATCTGGACATGACCCCATTTTAAGCCAAGGAGTGTCTGTATAGGAAAGTGGTGGGAGAAGAAGACCATGAAAGATATATTTCCATGGTGGAGTTTATCCTGAAGGTAAGAGAAAGACCTGGAATGATTTAAGAGAATGATGCAATCAATTTATACTTCAGAAAAATGACTTTTGTGGCAGTATGGCTAATAAATTGGGGAGAGGGGAAAGGAAGACGAGAGAAAAGAAAGATAAATAAGAAATCCAGGAAAGAAAAGATGAATGTCTAATGTAAGGCAAAGGCAGGAATAGTAAGGAAGAAAAATAAATTGTTAAGTATTATAAAGGTAGAATTGACAAAATGTTGAAATGGAACAGGGGAAAGTGAGAAATATAAAATGACCTTTAAACATCTTAGAAAACTGAGAATATGTTATTGACTGAATGTTTGTAGCTCCCCAAAATTCATATATTGAAATCATAACCCTCAGTTTGATAGTATTAGGAGGCAGGGCCTTTGGGAGGTAACTAAGTGCTGAGGGTGAAGCCCTCATGAATGGGATTAGTGCCCTTATAAAGGAGACCCCAGAGAGCTCTCTCTCCCTCTTCCCACCATGTGAGGACACAGCAATTGGAAGAGAGCCCTCAACAGAACCCGACCATGAGGGCACTCTGATCTCAGACTTCCAGCCTCTAGAAGTGTGAGAAATAAATTTCTGTTGTTGATAAGCCACCCAGACTATGGCATTCTGTTATAGGAGTCCAAAATGACTAAGAGAGATTATGATGGCATAAGTAACCAAAGTAGAAAATTAAGATTAGTGAGTTGTAGAGTGGTTATGTTATGTTGTTCTGGACACATTATGTTTGAAATGTTTTCCAAGTAGTATTTACTAGGTAGTGGTTGTATGAGCAGACACTGTCAGTAAGATTCTGAGCTGAAGATGTAGGTTAAGAATTACCATGTTTGTGGGTCAGACCAACCAGTGCTTTTCTCAAGTAAAAGAGAAGAGAACTAAAGATAGAATAATCATGATGCAGAAGCAGGTAAAGGAAAAGGATCCCATTTCATATTCAATATGAAATATCTAGAGAGACGGGAGAAGAACCAGAGAGTGATGCTATTAGAAACTCACAGAAGAACTTCCAGGTGGGGGTGGTCAACTTATCAAATGTTGAAAATAAGAACTGAAAAATATCCACCGGGCTTTGCAAATAAGAGATCGTTGGTGACCATGGGGAGAATGGTTTTAGCGGAGAGGTGGAGTCAAGAGCAAGATGTGAGTACTTAGTGAGAAAATAGGAACAGCAGTGTGTGGGGGGGAATGGGGAGGATGGTAAGAGGTTGAAGTAGTTCTCTTTTCAGGTGATTGATAAAATGTAGTTTCAAGGTGCAGCCAAAGAGAAGCACTGTTATAGTTAGAAAAAGTCACTATTCCTTATCATAAAGAGATGGAAAGGAGAGGAACTTAATCTAGTTGATAGAAAGAGAGAGAGAACTAATAGGAACAGTTTCCAAGGTTAGAACCTAGAAGCTGGCCTGAAAATTCAAAATGGAAGTGACAAAGGGTGTTGTCACACAACTATAATAGATGCCACTTACTAGTCACGTCCTATGTGTCAGCCACTCTACTAAATGCTTTACCAAACGAGTTTTGTTTTAATCTTCTTAACGACCCCATTTGGTAGGTATTACGATCTATGTTTTTCTGATGAGAAAATTGAAGCTCATGAAAGTTAAATGACTTGCCCAAATTCACAAATCTAAGAAGTATCACAATCAACATTCTAAAACTGCCTCTGTGTCCCCAGTGCCTACACTCTTGTACGGTATTCTATTTTATCTGGAAAGGATCGCCAAATACTATGATCTTTGGACAAGCTAATTCACTAATATGGTATATCTAGTTTTACTTCAAATTCCTGTAATTCTAGTTCTAAGATTTTGTCATACTTCGGTAAACATTACCTCTGACCTTGAGTGTGATAAACAGTTTGGGGGAAGGAGGACTCAGTGGAGACAAAAAGAGTATGAGAGAAAGCTGTAAACCTAAAAATATAAATTTTTTGTATTGTATTGTAAGAAATCTCCCCCTTTTTAAAACCTGAAGGAAGTCAATGAAATAAAGGTTGAGATCAGTGGGTTTTCCGTTTGGATACTGCCCTTGCAGACTGCTCCAGTTTATTGATGGCAGCTGTCTTTACTTGGACATTTCACGATTCTGAGTTCTTTTCCCAGAAACATTCTCCTCATAATCCCAAAATTACTTCATTTAGTTCAACGTTTAGCTATTATTTTTCTACTCTGCTCTTCTTTGCAAGTAAAAAGGGACATTCTCCAGTTAGTTGTCAAGGGGAACTTTTGCTGTGACATATGTACATAAAATACATGGTAGATTAAAAATAAAAATACAAGAACACACCCACCCACATATACATAGATGTATGGGAGGACTAATGGTAGTTTTTAAGTAAATTTTAATCCTGGTAAAATTAGATCATCAAATAACTCTAGAATTAGAATTCCTGAACTATCTTCCTTGCAGTCAGGCTTAGTTAACATTTTCTCTTAATGGAGGAAGAAATTAATAAGTGGATGACTATTAATAAACTTTTGAACAAAAAAGCTTTCTGATATTGACTCCCCTTAAGAAATTTAGCCTTAAGAACAAACCTCAATCCCAAATTACTTTTAAAGGTAAAACACATGGATGGTTGAATCAATACCAGAACTATTACAGAGCCTATAATTTTTCTCCCTTTCTGTGACACAACAGCAAATAAGGTCAGGTCACAGCATCTCACCTTCCAATCTAGCAGGTCCATAGTCAACAAGATTATTTTAACCGTGGTCTTAAGAACCAGCAATCAAAATGACAAATCCTCACATTATTTGATCATGTTTACAAGTGATTCAGACATTCCTTGTTAACACTGGGAGGCCACCATGTGTTCTAGGCACTGTTTGTGAATCTGTCCACCTGATTAGTTTGTGTTCTCTGTAATAACCCTGATAGCACTGAACATATGTTGTGGGCAAAAGCTGTCAAGCAAAAAAATGGAGTTAATGCCATCTATCTCTGTCACCTTTAATACACACTCTTATTCACTTACTGAATAAGGCAGTGAAAGATTTGGATTATTATACTTTTAGTATTTTCACATGTAATAAAAATAGTCTGATGAATTTGAAATGACTAGAAAGAAATCATAAAAAATGACCATTCATTTTACTCAATTTAAATTCATAGCCTAGAACACTATGGCTAATAATTAGCTGTAGCTAATGAAACAAGGCACATGTAATTGACAAGACTGTGCCAGAGAGGCACACTCTATCATTTTCAGATACAGTACATTGCATATGCCAGAATTTTATAAAAAGAAGAAAGCTTGAACTAGGCAGAATCTACCAAAGGAAAAGGCAAAACAAGAATCTTTTTGAAAACACCTAGTAGCTCTACAGATTATATGATTTTTAAATGTGCCTGACATTTTTATGAATGTGTTTAAATAAGTGTTTACCTAAGCAAGATCATTCTCCAGTAGTTTTTGCTAAAAGTTCTCCATTAACCATGTGTTTTATCTTTGGATTTTACAATCTGACAAATAAATTCCAGAATAGCATGTTGTACACACAGGTTTACTCAAGCACAACTGCTATAGTCACCTGGGGCTGCTGAGTTCTCAATACAGCTGGTTTGTTGTAAATCAATTACAGTCATTTCCTAAGGATTATGAATCGTACTTTAAGAATGTGCTCTTATGTGTCTTAATTTGACTTTGGTAAAATTCCACCGGATTATAGAAACAGTGTAGGATTTTATTATGAACATGAAATGAGCCTTATTAAAAGGCTAAGATACTTATTATTCAAGTCATGTCCACACTTCATTAAAAGCTGTATTATGAATAACTTACTTACACTCAACACTGATTTTATAACATCTGAAACCAAACATCAATACCAAGCACAAATGGGAGTAATAAATTTCTCCAGTCCTTAGGTCATCCTGCAGAAACAAAACTGTGAAAAGTAGATGAATTATTTCAAAAATGATTTTGAATAATGCCATAATATTCAACCTTCCAAAACATGACTCTATATTAATTGTGTTGGTTTCCTTAAAGACATATTTTAAAGTGCCAAATCTGTCTTGAAATGGTATACTAAGAAAATATTGGGATAATAATAAAACATGGCTCTTAATATTTCAGAAAGTATGAAAATAATAGCACCGATATTTCCCCCAGTCTATATTGTAGCACTTTAAGTAAACAGAGAAAAAGAAAAACCCAAAACGGATATATGAAAAAGACATACTGGCACAGTATTCAGTATGTACAAAAGAGCATAGAAACTTAGGTTCAGAGCAACCCTGGAGAACCTTTTGATTTTACAACCTGACAGGGCTATAAGAGGCAGAATGTTGAACAAAGAAATTACAGAGTACTCAGGGTCAGTAGTCATCTGCCTCACAGAGTTAAGCGCCAGTATTTACAAAGGATCTTTGTTCCCTTCCTTTTCTTTCATCTATTGTCTTTTTGTAACAAGGAATGTCTGAAAGGATGCTAGCTAAAGCAAATGGAATGTTCTTCTAGCTAGCATCCTTGACCTGAATTTCTTATCAAACCATCTTCATAAAGATGTTATTGCTGTTTAGTGGTAATTTTAATTGCACATCTTGTTCCAGGGCAAGATACAGGCAAAATAATTCCCTTCTTGGCTGTATCGGTATAAAATTACACCAGAAATGGATTATTTACTGTAGACTTAATGATTATAGTTAATGAATACTACCACATACCAAGAGCATTTCATAGGTCAACACGTCTAAGGAATCATTCTGATGTTATTACATTTATAAACTTAAAAATAAAATGCCACGCAGACAATTAGATTTACATCTTCAGTGTGAAAAAAATACATTTAAATCAAATGTGGCATCTTTAGATAATTTTAAAGGATTTTTTTTAATTATAAGCTTTGTAGATTCATTTATGTTCTCCTTTATCTGAGCTAAACTCTGTTCATATTCTGAATATATTTAGACCTCAACAATGAACAAGTGATAATGACCTCATGAGCCCGTTCAATCTCCTTTGACCCGAGGATAAAGGGCTTGAGAAACTTGAATTCATGATTTTTCATGATCCATGGGAAGCCAAGGATAGCAGTTGAGCAATTTCATCATCTTTAAAAGCAAGATATACCCATGGAAGCTATTCTCTAAGAATAATTTAGGGACTTTTGCTGGGTCCATTTATTCTTTTGGGTTATTAAGAAATCAATTGGTAAGTAGCCACTGTAGTACAATAAAATTTTCTTTTATAGCATTTTGTTAAATGTCAACATTTATATTAGTCTTTGTCATTATAATCTTTCTCTTTCAGTATAAAACTGTCAGAGAATTAATTATTATAGAGCTTGATTTCACTCTTGAATCACAGATTCAAGAAACTGATTACACCAACACTGGCAACAGAAATACTTAAAAATAGAATATTTTCTACATCTTTCAGTAATGCTAGGATGTTTAAAGCCTGGCCCCAACTCTTTAGTTTTCTATATTGATGACTATAATAAACATATTCTACATATAAAGGGATTGAATGGAATAGTATAATTAAGAAATTTTGTCTTTTCACAATCAATGTTAAGATTGTACATATGGAATTAAAACTTTTAATGTATGTAGGATGTAGATTGGATAAACAATATTGAATTGTGTTTAGTATTACCAATAATTCTTTAACTTGCATTAGTACCACTTACTGGAAATCTACCCAAACCTGTCCTTGGCATCAGGACATGAACCTTTCCGTAACAATGGGCTCCTCATCCCCAAATACACAATTTTTTCCCCTTCATAATAGTATTAACTTCTATTTGTGAATTTTAGTCCTCATTTATATGTTAATAGTTATTGCTGCTTTTGGTTTATTTTCTTCTATAATTCTCTATGTTGACTTTATAAATCATGCTCATTTTTTAGCCCATTATTTCATCGCTTCCTATCAGTACTTTGTCTTAAATTTTCTGTCTAGTTTGACCCCCCTCTTGGCTTTGCTTTTGTTGTTTGTGAAGGCACCCTGTCTAACTCAACTAACCTCTTCTTCTTTTGTATGCTTTTTCCTATCAAGCCCTCTATGTATATTTTTTCTGCCGCTTGTTCTTTGTAAATCTGAATGCTTTTCTTTTTTTTTTTTTTTGTTTCTTTTCAAGTATTGCACTTGGATGCTGGACTTTTTAAGCTTCCAGAAGTCTGTGAATTTCTGTTTTGCTTTTCATTTTTCTTGTGGAACCAAATACATTAAAAAAATCAAGAATAAGCCTCAGTAGCACACAGAAAGGAAGGATAGAAGGTCTGTAAATTTCCTCTTCAAACAAAAGACATGACTTGAGATGCATGAATTCACGGACATTTATCATAAAATATTTTCAACCGTGTCTCCCTGAATTACCATGTGATTTTTAAAAAATATAGAAATATGATAAATATGGGAAACACATAACTAAAATAAAGCCTATTGCATAATATTCATCAGCTTCAGAAACGTTACTGAGGAATCAGCTTTGGGCCATTACTGAAAAAGTTGGCTACCTAGGGATGGCCTCCATGTACTTTCCTTTCCTCTGTTGCTTGTGTATGGCAAAACAAATGGCAACCGAAGTAATGGGATTCTATTTGTGCAAAGCAGAGCTGCGATTTTCTTTCTCCAAAATATGTACTTCATTGATTTGTTTTTAATTCCATGAAATGATTCACATGATAAGAGATGTTTTTCAAGAAAACAAAACAAGATGAAAAACAGTAATCTCCTATGGCTAATCTCCATTCCCTTTAGGAAAACATTAATCCAACAGCTTCTCTTTTAGTTTTTTGGACTACCATTAATTGCCTTATGTAATATGTCTATGCCTCTGTTTCCTGATTTATCTACTCTGGAAAATATGTGTTACCTCTCCTTTGGAAAAGATAAAAAATTTAACTGCCTGTATTTCCCCCGTTTTTCAACTTCTGACTTGTTTATTTATATAACTCTTTTTCTTTCTTCTAGTGGTTTACTTTATATTAAGTCATGTGCTAATGTTTGATCTATTGACAGTATCTGTGAACCTTCCTGCTATGAAATATGAGAGAATTAAAATACTTACCCATTCTTGAACCTCTCCTCTGACTTCTGTGTGCACTTTTTGAAATTTTTATTGTCATTTTATAAATCATTAAGTCCTCTAACTTAAGTTCTGCTTGTAAATAATATAAAATTTTCAAATTTTCTTTAGCAATTGTTTTTGAAAAAATTGAAAGCCAATATACTACATTTATAATATTATGCATAAATATTATTCATTGTGCTTTAAGTTATGCAGAAAGTAGAATAATTCTATGCTATTTAAATTTTTCCAGGGTATTCTACCATCCATTCAAGTCAATTGGACATTCCATTAGTTCGTTCTAGCTTCCTTCATGTTTTCTAAATTTTCAATTGCTATCATAATTTGTATTCCATGTTATCTTCTTTTTTCTATTAATTTATTTTCATTTGCAGGAATATCTTACTCAGGAATACATTTAATAGAAAATAAGAACAAAAATTACTAATTGTAGCTTAACCACATAAGAATATATCTATCATTTGCAGTAAAAGTTTAGAGTTTTGGAGTATATATTTAGAAGTGGAACTGTTGGATCACTTGGTAATTTTACGTTTAACTTTCTGAGAATGTGTCCAATTATTTTCCATAGTGGCTGTACCATTTTGCATCCCCACCAGCAGTGCCTGAGGGTTTGAATTTTTTCATATTCTTGCCAATACTTGTTATTTTTCAGTTTTTGATTGTGGCCATTCTAGTGGATGTGAAGTGATATCTCACTGTGGTTTTGACTTTCATGTGCTTGTTGGCTATTAGTGTCTTATTTGGAGAAATATTTATTCAAGTCTTTTGCCCATTTTAAAATTTGGTTGATTGATTTTTTGTTATTGTTAAGCTAGTTCTGTAGTTTTAAGTCTTACTTTTAGGTCTATAATCCACATTGAATTAATTTTTTATATGGTGTGAGTTAGGGGTAGAAAGTCATACTTTTGCATGTAAATATCCAGGACCATTTATTGAAAAGGCTACTTTCCCCATTGAAATTGTCCTGGCCCTCTAGTTGAAAATAAGTGATCATAACTGTTAAGGTTATATCTGGAATTTCGATTCTATTCCATTGATCTGTATGTCTATCCACATGCCATTACCACATTGTCTTGATTAGTGTAGTTTGAAGTAAGTTTTGAAATCAGGAAGTGTGAACATTTAAACTTTGCTAGTCTTTTGGAAGAGTTTTCTGGGTCCCTTGCATTTCCAAATGAAGTTTATGATCAGTCTGTCAATTTCTTCATTTTATTTAACCATGAATTTTTCTTCTATTTTCTTTCATTATTTCTTTCACTTTGTTTACTTTATTTTCTCTTTATGGAATCCCTATTAAGTAGATTCTGTATTCCCAACTAATTAAGATTAGATGTCTGCTGACTTTTTTCCCCTCATACTATATCTACCCCTTTGCTTTTTTTATGTGTTTTGGAAGAATCTCTTCTTTTAGCATTCCAGGTTTCTCCTTCACCCCTCAGCTATTTCTCTTATACTATTAAATACCCTACTATTGTAAAAAATATTGCTGTGAAATTTTTAAATTTACAAGATTTCTGATGAGTCTTCTTGTTTTTAACATATAGATTTTATATCCTCTGTTAATTGTTTACTCAACTGGGAATTTATTTATTAGTTTAACCTAGTGCCTTTCTTTTACAGTGTTTTTAAGACTTTTCTCCAAAAGTTTGATGCTTCTTCTTCTGGAGGTGAGGGTCTCATTTTTTAGAACTCCTATACTATTCACTGTGGATGTAGCTCCTAAGAACAGGATTTTGCTTCTGCTAATTTTTGTGGAAAAGTATTTGGTTGGCTATGCCATTGTTTCCTTCTTGGTTTTGGTCTTTTGATATATCCTAGGGATTCAGTAACTCCCTAGGGAAATGCTCAGTGTCAAGATTTCTTCACTCTCATGTCTAGCCTTTGATAGCTAATGTTGTGCTCTCCTCCACAGCTAAACCAGGATATGGAAAAAGAAGACCAATCCAGTGGTTCTGACTATGGCTTCTCCATCATTTGTCAAATATTTGCCTTAGTGGCTGTCCCTATTCATTTTATTCATTACCTGCAATCTTGGATTGCTTCCACTACTGTACCAGTCTTTTGAGCCCATATATCAATCAGATTGCATCTGCTTTCTAGTTCTTAGAAATTTCTCACAGTTTCTGATCCATCAGTGGCTATTTTTATTCTTGTCAACTGCTTTATGTCTTAATGTTCTTAAAAGACTTTTTGTTAGGTTTTAATTGAGGAGTTATAGTCTTCTCAGTTCACCATTTTGATACAAATATTCCACACAAATATTTTTAAACATATTAAACCCTAACAGTTTTCTAATAGGAAACTATTATGTCTGTATGTATGCACGTGTGAAGATTGCATTTTCTGTGTATATAAATTCCTATATTCTACTGTAGGAATGAATATTATCTATGTGCTTAAACATGTATGTGTTTGTGCCTATGTGTATATATGAGAGAGAGAAAAACAATTATACCTTGGTCATCTTGTTTAAACTATCATGGCTGGATGTAACTATTATATTTAAGATACTTGTATTAAAATATCTTATATTCAAAGTATTTATATTAAATTATATATAAGATATTAAAAGCAAGAAAAAAAATTAAATGGAAAAATAGGAGCAAAAAAGGAGTATTCCCAAGACATATAACCACTTCAGAGTAGAAGAGAAAAGGTAAAGCTAATTAAAAAAAAAATAGAAGTACATCTACCTGGCTCCCATCCATTTCAAACACTGTTCAGGTTAAATATGGATATCTGTTGGGCTATGACAATGTTTTCGTATTTTTTGCATGTAGATAATTTCCTTGCTATATCTATGTGACTGCATGTCTATAAGTTTGTGCTTTCTGCTGTATCCTTTCATATGAGTTGTAAATTTTAAAAACCTGTGTTATCCTTCTCAGAATTATTTTCATCTTCAATTTTCTGGAGCTCTTCTCCAGATGACCCTATCCAGGAAAGTTTAGTTTTATATGATAAATAACATATAACTGTGTTCTAAAAACTAAGGTTTAAGTTTGTTTGAAATATCTTAAAATATCGAAGGAGAAAAAGATTTGCTTTTTTAAAGACATCTTTTACCGAAGGCCAACTTACAAACAAAAACCACTAGAAGATTCATTCTGTGAGGCTATTTCTATCTAAATAATGTAGTGATTGAAGAGGGAAATATAAGGTAGAGTGAAGTGATATTAAATATAGTTGCCACAAAAAATGATTTTTTTATTGAATAGATATTATCATCAGACTTGATAAAAACTTCATTGATCACCCTCTGGCACATTTTCTCCTTTATTTCCCATGAAAGGAAGAGCAAATGAGAAAAACTAAAAGGGCATTTCAGAAGTAAGTCACACAATTCATAGAAATCACATGTCAAGAAAGCCAGTATACCCTCTGGAGACAAATGGTTAGAAGGTTCAGCAACAATTCTGAGCTGCATTGATAGAACTCTCCAGGGATAAGACCTTCCTTTACAAATAAAGACTGAGAGTTAAGATTTTGGTTCTGTTCTACAGGCTCCAAGAGGCCAGAACATGCCACAGATCTATGGGTTAAGAAAAGTGGAACAGACTCAAGACTTCTGGTATCTGAGCACTAAAACTTAAAGAGTAGAAATCTAAAAAGCTCAGCTCATAGCAAAATATTTAGAAATGGACTAAAATAATTACAGTTTAATATAAACTTTGTCATTATAATTATATAGGTCTTTAAATTTATTTTGCTCTTGCCGGTTTTAGTGCCTACAGGTATATGTATATAAATATTTGTATTTATATGTGCATAAATATTTGTACATATATAATGTATCTGTGTATATATATATAAAATTATACTGTTCATGTAAGTTCAGACTATGTACAAGGCAAGTACTATGATAAATGCAGAGAACAGACCTGATTACTGTATTCATGGAATTAAGTCAGTTGAAACTAGGGTGTTAAACAACCAGTTTAAATATAGACTAATAAATGCCACAAGCAAAGCACAGTGTATGACAGGAAGAGAGAGCAGAGGTAACTCACTGAGTCTGGGAGTGGGGTGAGGGTCAGGAAGGGTGTCTTAGTAGAAATCGTTAGTGGATAGGTGACTGAAGAAAAGGAGTTTGCCAGATAGGAAAGTTGAGAGAGGTAGAAAGAGAAGATACATTATTTCAAATAAGGAAAACAGCATGTACAAAACCTATGAGTGTAACATGTTCAAAAGACTAAGAAGTAGCTATGGATGGACAATAGGTTATGAGGTACAGAAGAGCAGTAATGAAAGCCAAAGCTGCACAAGGCCAGGTAATGAATGAAGAGCTTCATGGCCGTGCTAAGGTATTTAAACTTGATCCTAAGGGAAATGGAAAGCCACTGAATTATTTTAATTGGGGCACTGTCATTAATAGGTTTGTATTTCAGAAAGATCACTCTGACTGCTACAAGGAAAATGTGCTGGGGAGAAGCAAGACTACAGGAATGGGAGCAGTTAACAAGCACTTGCTTTAAACCAAGTGAGATATGATGATATGATGATGTCTCAGGCTGGGATAGTAGTATTTAATAACGTGGGGGGAATTATTTGGACAGATTCAGGAGACAAGTAGAAGATAAAACTTCAGAGGATTTAATAATTAATTACATGTGGGAGAGCTGAACAAAGAAAAAGCAGTCAGTCATGGCAGGTGGGTTTTTGACTAGGGCAACTAGGGGAATAGTGGAGTAATTCACTAAGTTTGGACCTATTGATAACATCAGATCAATTTTACAATTCAGTGTTGTCATAGATTGGCTTATTGCCTCCATTCCAGAAAGGACATTGAGCCATAGGGAGTTTGAATGACTTGCACAACATCCCTAGTTACTAAGTGATAAGCTAAATCCCAATCTTAGCTCTCTAACGTCCAGGTATGGTAAGTACGACATTTTTACTTCCCATTATTTGGATCTCAAGTTAGCCTAACCATTTCATTTATTCATTCAATTGTCAATACGTATTCTTTGCATTTATAATAGATAAGTGCCAAAGATTAAAGTAAACAAGGTACAGTCCCTGTCCTTAAGGAGCTTTTAGTCTCAATTCCTGACTTGCACAGCAAGTAGTGACTAGGGAGACATAAACAGTCTGATTGATACATGCCTTATAACCACATTATTTAGTAGCAACATTTAGTAGCAACATTTAGTAGCAACATTAAGTTCTATCTAAGAATCCGTGTTAAATTTCAGTCTCTACCTATTTTCCTTTTTCCATTCTATTGGGATCTTTTTTTAAACAAAGGAAAATGGGTGTTGTGGCCCCGTGAACTTGTTGCCTTTCAATATCCGTTCTCCCCCACCAGAACTCCAATGTTTAGCTAGGTGCATTGCCATACCATTTTCAAACTATATTTCCTAGCCCATCTTTCAGCTAGATATGGCTATGTGACAAAATTGTGGTGAAAAACGATGAGAGCTGTCCTGCAAGACTTTGAAGAAGTCTCCTGAAAGAGAGGAACTGCACATTTCTCCACCCTTTTCTCTACCACACTGCCTGGAGTGCAGGTGTAGGAGCTGGAGCTAGAGCAGCCATTTTGGACTATACAGGTAAGGGTGATGCTCCAGTGGTGGCAGAGCAGCGAGCTGGAAAGGCACCTTGGTGCATGATGATATCACTAAGCCCCCATAGAAGTCCAAGATCAGAAACATCAGACTTCTTTTACATGAGAGATAAATAAATTCCTATTTGGTTTAATATATAGAAGAAATAACCAAACCTATTCCTGATATCCCTCCTGCCGAACAACAAACCAGAGATTCTGCAATTATTTGTTCAGGAACTCTTTTTAGTCGATTAAACCTTGGCTGGGATTGTCTTTTCATTCATTAAAAGGACACGACCAGGATAAACATTATAAGAACTCTTAGATTTTTGTTATGCAAGTGGAGAACAAGGAGCAGGAAATTACTTTCCAATTAGAAAATTCACAGGTGGTGGAGAAAGGTCACATGATTTTCTTTCCCAATATACTCAGAAAAGCAAGTTACTTGTGAGGTGATATACTCATATGTTCATGCTCTGAGGGAAAGGGCAGTAGTGATGTGCCCCAAGAGCAGTAAAGCCCAGTATACACATAACAAAAGAAAAGCAAAATACTATTCACAGGTCTTTAGCCATCAGCTGAAGAATAACCCCTCTTAGTCTAAAGCTAGGAACTGATCATCTAGCTCCAGTAATCCAATTACATGCTCTGTATACCTTGTCTTACCTGTCCCTTTATCAACTAATCTAAATTGGATGAATTTGTAAATTTGCCATATAAATATTTTTGGCTCGGTTTTGTCATCTCAGATTCTACTGTGTTCAGATCTAATCTCTATTGCTTTATAAGAAAGGTGTATATAAGGAAAAGTCTTAATATTTATTTCAAATCGTTTATAATTGTGTTCATTTTAATCAAGTTAATTTGAACTTTAAAAAATATTATGCATTTATTTAAAAACAAAATGTCTGCCTTATATAGAATGAGAGAAAAAAACAAAAGGTTAGTGGTTTCCCCAAATCATAGCATATTTTAACATACCAAATTTGAGAATAAATCGTGGCAATATATCTACATCTTTCATACTGAAGATATGTTACAAATGATGTTTTCTACTTTGCTATGTATCTTAGAAGAGTGAGTACAAAAATTGATTTATGATTAACATCATAAGTCCCTTATCAATTGCAATCACATGTGTATAGCATAAGAGTTAACTTTACACTGTTACTGAGGGGAAAATAAATTTTTGATAAAACAGGTAATCACTTAATACTCAGGATATCCAACAGGTAATTGATCTGCATCTTTATCTTCTTTATTCTTATGAGAATAATTGTCCAGAAATGACAAATGTTGCCAACCATTCTTTTTCCTAGACAATATAATTGTGAAATAGCCAATTAGACTTGGAGTTTCAGATCAATATTTTGATAGCTCTTTAAGATGAAGCATTCTTTTGATAGTGGCCAAAATTAAGGGCTGCATTAAGAGGAAGATTTTCAATAAATGATTTAGTGCTGCGTCTGGCACAGTGTAATTAATGATATGTCTATAACACCACCAGAACATTAAGTGGAATTTACTAACAAATGCCGCTACATTTTCACTTCTACTTTGATAATTTACTTTACATTAATATAAATGAGGTAAAATTAACACCAACTCACAGTATAGCAGCCCATTTAATTTGGTTGAATATTTTTCAACTGCTTTCAAGTGATGCATTTAGTTTCAATGATAATAAAATGAGACTATTTATCATTTTTAATTTTAAAATAAGTAATTTTGTTTATACTTTTTAATGGCTAATCAGTTCCTGCCATCCTTTCAGATGCAAGACAAAACATCTTAAAATATTTCAAAGTTCAATTCTTAGTCAAAACTTTTATACCGTAAAAGAAAAAAAAAAAAAGTCCTAAGGAATACGCTATTTATTTTCTAGGAAAACTACCTGGAAATAAAAAGTTGAGTCACCTCATTTCTATTGTAACTAAGTGTATATCATTTATCATTAAGCATTTTTATTTGCTTTATATAAAAAATAGAGTTTTTCCATTTTTCTCCCATGTGCTGAGAGGTTATATTTACTATAAATGGAGTCCATTACTAAACATTGAGTCACTCAAAAAAAAAAAGAATACATCTTTCTAAACAAACTTTCTACTTAAAGAGAAGCTGAACACAAACTACCCTAAATAAAAGCAAAACCAAAAATCACTGAGATAGCTATTGTAAAGCAGTAGTTTTGGAAGTATAAAACATATGGTTGAATTTATGAGAAAAAAGATTATGTGATATTATCACTTAAAGGAGTGATAAGGATGGGCAAAGGAAGTTAGGAATTCTGTGGAACAGATGAGTTTTGCAATGACTAACACATGTTCTGATCTTGGTCACAGCAATAGGCAAAGTGTCATAGTAGGACAAAAGACTTGGGGCAAACCATTCCAAAGGACACTTCTGTGCTTAATTTTGATAATGTTTTTAAATTACAAAAGAGAGAGAGAGAGACAGAGAGAGAGAGAAGAAATTAAAGGCATACGTTGCATTTCTTTGAGGGGGCTTTACACAGTTAGACATGAAAATGTATGGTGGCATTTTTTTTGGTCTGCACTTTGCTATTTGTATTTCTGTAATAGCTAATACCTAAATGTTCAACAAAAATTGATGCCTATTGATTTTGATTCACAATTTTGGAAGGAAGGATGAAGGGAAAATCATCAACACCAAGATAGGCAATCTCTGGGGAGGCATGCATTTGCACTGTTCTGTTTTTCCAGCATAAAGGCCAGGTGAAGGTGTTTGGGTTGAAGGTATTTTTTTTTTAACCTCTTTCTTTCTTTCTTTCTTTTTTTGTTTTTGTTTTTCTCTTCATTTTCTCTTTTTATTTTATTTTATTTTATTTATTTATTTATTTATTTTTTATTTTTTTATTTTTTTAAAGACGGGGTCTCACTCTTGCTCAGGCTGGTCTTGAACTCCTGAGCTTAAGCGATCCTCCCGCCTCAGCCTCCCAGAGTGCTAGGATTACAGGCGTGAGCCACCACGCCCGGCTGAAGGTATGTTTTATGCAACAAAAAAGTGAAGAGGCAGACATTGTTCTCAGGAGGGAAGGAGAATGAATGCTATGGATAATAGGCATATTCCACATGGAAAGTTTACATTGTTTTCTTCCAGGTTATGAATTTGTCCCTTGGATGCATTCTGAGCTCATTCCTTGTGCTGTGTGGAGAGAAGTGTGCACTGTGCCTGACTTATATTTATTTGTAACAGAGAAGCAAAGATTGTCTCTGAGGACAGGAAACAAAAATGACTGGAAGGGGATCTCTTTGCTTCTCTTTGATTTAACTCTGGAACCTGTTACTTTTGACTACAGCCCCAAGACTATAACTTTAGCCTGGCTGGTGCATACTGGGCTGCTGGCAATGAAAACATTGCTTCACCTAATCCCCAAATCATAAGAAAGTTTCCAGTGTTCTCACCTGTGTGTGACCTGGAATGTGTGTTAAAATATTTTTAACAGTTCCCTGTTGAATGTTGGATTCCATAGTGTGAATTTGTTGTTTCCATGACGTGGAAGAGAGGATTAGATGAACTTTAATATATGAAAATTTAGACTTAATTTCAAGCTGAACCCCCTTATATGTGGAAGTGATTACATATGAGATAATTTAAAAATCCCATGCTATATTTCAAAGCCATGGTTGCAAAATAATCACAAAAATACTTTGTATAAAAGTTACCATGGATAAAACCAAAAAGCAACACCTTTCTCACAAAAGGCTTAAACTGTTTCTCTCTATTGCTCCCCTGTTCTATCACCATTGAGAGGATGTTATTACACACATGGAAACTGAATTCCCTTCTGCCTGGCAAGTAACTCCTGGCCCCATAAATGCTGCCTGGAATGTGGGCCTTATGTTTGTTTTTTAACCCTCTCTAGAACACTGACCCTGGCTGGTGCTCTGACACTTTTATTCTTATTGCAGGGCGTGAGATTAATGGCAGGACACTTTTATAATAATGTTGGTATTAGGATGATAAGGACATTGACTACGGTACTGTGGGCAGAAATGAAGGGAGGATTTAAAAGGCTTTTTCATGAAAAGGGGTTGACAAACGCTGATAATTCTCAGTGCAGGGAAAGGATGACTCAAACCTTTGAAGCATGGCTTCCTTAGGGAAAAAAAATCACTGGCAACAAGGAAGTCAAAGAAGGAGCTAAGTGGAAGAGGGAAATAATGAGCTTTTTAAAAAATGTTTAACGTGATCAGTTAAAGTTGTATTGAAATATCTAAGTCAGGATTTCTAGGAGGTAGTTAGGATTATAGCTTGGGGTTGAAGCTGTAGAAAAAAATATTCCAGAAGTGACTGCAGGGTACAATTGCGGATGCCATGAGATTTCGTTCAGGAGAATCGGGGGAGAGAAAGGCAGGAGGCTGGAATCAGACCTTTGGGAAGGGTACACATGGGCAGGGCAAGTAGAGGAACTGAGGTTGGGAGCAAAAGAGTCATGTGAGAGATGGGAGGAGACCAGGGAGATTTCTCTTAAATTCTGAAAGATGACAACAAGATAATAGTAGAAATGTAATAACAGATACTTTTTTCCCTTGGTTTTCCTACCTTATCTATAAAATACAACATATTCCCAGGGATGTTGTTTCTCTTCAGAATGTAACTCAGTATAATGAAGTAAAGCTGAAGAAGAAACTTTGTTTGATTGAGAAGGTTTTCTTCTGCATTTCCTCAGATGCTGCTGTGTATATATATTGTGGCAGCTATGAAAATGTGCCACTCAGATCTCCTCCAAGAGAAACTGCTTTGAGGAGCAGATTGACAGTCCTAGCTGCCACCTCTCTGGACCCAACACTGCATTGAGGCCAGTCTTCCCTGGGCTGTTCCTAGTCAATGACTAACTACAGTGGGGTACTATGGCAGACCATTCCTGTTCAACACCGGCTATCATGCAACTTTTGCTTGTAGACTCCCCATTGGCCTGACTGAGATTTTCTCAGTACTGCATTACTATCTGAGGCTTTTCCCACCATATCCCTCCAGTCCTATTCCTTTAGCATGCCTTGAACCTGCTCTTGATGGCTACTCCTGTTTGCTTCCCCTTTATCCTTCATGTGCATTTCTTCCAATACACCTCTTGGAATCTGCTTCTTAGAAGACCCAAAGTGACACATATACCAACTTCATTTAATAGTTGACGTGGGCAGCTCTGATAATCCCCATCCCTAAGAAATAAGAGCCAAACCCCTGAAACATTTATTTATGATTAATTTGTTTTTTCCCAATGTATTAAGACTTAATTACATTCTATTTGGAGTCAGACCTGTGGGAATGATACAGAGCACCATTGTGAGAATTAAATAAAATGCTGGTTTGGTTAAATGTATCATTCCCTCTAATTTCACTTGAGGAAACTCAAAAAGGTTAATTTGTCCCAAATCACCCTGATATTAAGAGGCAGAGTCAGAATTCAAACTCAGTGGATCTCACTGGTGAAAAAACTCAAAGATTTTCCACCAAAACAGAGAACAATATGCTTTATTCTGGCATACAAATCATTGGGTAAATCCCTAAATGTGGTTTCATTCATCCATCATTTAGTGAGAAGCTCTGTCCTTGGTGCTGATTTGTAAAAGTTAAGACAGAATGTTCCTCTTCTCATGGAGCTTATAGTCTAGTGGGCAAAACAGCTCCTTTGAGCTGTAAATAAATAAGATGACTTCAGCTCCTTTCTTTTATTTAAAACAAAACAAGTCACAAGTAGTATCTAGAGTATCACTAATGCCTTGTAAAATAGAAAGAGTTTTCATTAACTGAAAGTACTGAAGAATTTTATCTGAAGGGGATACCCTCAAAATCTATAGAAAACATCACAACTAATGGCAAAATATGGAAAGCATTTCCACTGAATATCAGAAAAACATAAATATAAAAAATCTGAATAAATGAAGATACATACTATATTTTTAATTAGGAAAATATATTTATTCTTCATGAGTATATTAAAATTTAACTTATAAATTTAATAACACTCAATGAAAATCCCAATGGCTCATTATGGAATTTGGCATCTGAAAAGAAAAACATAAAGAATAACCAATTAATTTTTGAAAAAAGAAAAGAGGAAGAAAAATATTTGACAGGTCTTGCTGTACCAGAAATAAAAGAAACTACAAAACTCTACTACTTAAAAGAATCTTGTCTTAGTCCATCAAGGTTGCTATAACAAAATACCATAAACTGAGTGGCTCATAAGCAACACAAATTTATTTTTCATAGTTCTGGAGGCTGGAAAGTCCAAGATCAAGGTGCTGGCAGGTTCAGTGTGTGATGAGGGTTCACTTCCTAGTTCATAGAAATTATCTTCTCACTGTGTCCCCACATGGCAGAAGGAGAAGGGAGCTCTCTGGGGGCCTCTTTTTAAGGATGCTAATACCATTCATTAAGGCTCCACCCTCAGACCTAACCAACTCCCACTGAGCCCACCTCAAAACACCATCACATTGGGATTTAGGATTTCAGTGTATACATTTTGGGGAGACACAGCATTCAGTCTACAGCAAATATGATATTGGTACAGAAATATTTCATTGGAACAGAAGACCACAGAAAATAGTACCATAAATGTGCAGCAATTTTATTTGCAATAAAGGTAGCATCTTCAATTAATGAAAGAGATGATATACTGCTTAAACAAACGGTATTGGGACAATTGAAAATGAAATGGCAGAAAAATAGTTTAGACATAGACTTCATCCCATATACAGACCCCCCCCCACCACATACACACTCTTTCTCAAGCAAACTTCAGATTGTTTTAAGAGGTAAACAAACAAATAAATTTATGAAGATTATGGAAAAAAATATGAGGCAGTAATTTAATAATTGTGATGTTTTATAATCTTATCTGAAATGTGTGTGTGTACATATGTGTGTATATATGATAAAATTTACATTTAAGTTCAACAGTTATAAAGACTGACCAATTTGACTACGGAGAATCAAAATCTTCCACAGGATAAAAAACAAAATCACTATTAGAAAAATTAAAAGACTAATGAAAGATAAGTATGATATATTTGTATCATGTACATGAGGCAAAGGTTAAGTTTAAAAAAATACATATGAATCAATTTTTAAATGATAACCCATTTAGAAAAAAAAGAACAGAGGCCATAAAGAAGTGATTCAGAAGAATAAAGAAAGATATGAGAATATATTCAGCCTCATTAGTGGTTAGGGAAATAGAAATAAAAAGATAACAGAAGATTTAAAAATTTAAAATATTGGATATTGGCCAAAAAAGGAAAATATATTATCATAAACTGTTAACTAGAGTGTGATTTGGTAAGGATGTTTTGGTGAGATATTCATTAATATCTATCAAAACTTGACATGTCCCTATTATTTGTGTTAGTGATTCTACTTTCATTAATTTATACTGTAAACATTACTACTTGTTCTTTAGTGGTCAGTGCAGTCATGTATTTGAATTCAGTTTGCCTATAAGGTACTGGAAGGGACAATTGATACTCTCTCCTCTATAGGGAGTCAGCTCCTTGGAAGTCCAGCCCTGGATTAATAGCAGAGGATCCCAGTTATCTGAGAATAAGTGTCTAATAAATACCCACTTTAAGTGAATCCATTTTAAATGGAAACTAAATTTCACTAAAAAAATGGTGAAATGTAATATAATAAGGAAATTTTCTTGAGAAATAAAGCTAAATATTATAAAAATAAATTTACCTTATGTGATAAAATTATATTGCAGTTGCTTCTGTGGGCTATTTCTTATCACAAGGTATGGATCAAGACTTGACATTTTTGGTATAGCATTTCCAACAACATTTTATGTTAGCATGATATTGAGTGCCCTATTTACAACTTTTGCAACAAAATCGTTAAGAGAACCTCATTTATTTCAAAAGCCTCTCTTAATCCTTTAATGATAAAATAATTATTTTGAAATATCTATCATGTAATCATAGTTGTCAGTTTTCTCTTCTGTCCAGGAGAACTGGTTTAACTATCTCCATGGTAATCATTTTTGTGATTTTTAGCATTTTTCTAATCTCACTGCATGAAACACATTTCTTTGTGTAAAATTTGTGGTATCATGTTAAAAATCAATTTGCATCAATATTACATACTATTCCAAAACAGCAGATTCAAGTACGACATTTAATAATGAACAGGAGATAGACAATAAAGATATGGGGGTAAGGGAAACAGCTAGTACTGCACGGTGAGAAAAATTTGAGAGAGGGCCACTTTTAGAAGTGATCACTTCATTAGTAAATGTTTTTACATCTTCACTTTTACTTCCTTACATGACTGAACTATGGATTAGTGAATAATATTAGGAATATTCATTCAAACATGAATGAATTACTGTGCATGTTATAATAGTGCAAAATGTGATGTGACCTCAATGTCAATGTCCCTTAATAAGGGAAGCATTAAATACATTATAGTATATGGCATGGGATGCTTTTTATTTGTTAATTTATTTATTCATTCATTTATTTGGTGAATATTTATTAGACAAATATTTATTGAATTCTCATTAGGTGTTAGGCTCAAAATGCACTGATTCCCAGGTCTGGTGGCATTTTATTGTATTGGGAGAAGATAGATACTAAACAAATAAATAAAGAAATACATAGTACACATGTTAATAAATGCCATTAAAAAATAAAACAGGAAAAGGGACAGGAAATGATGAAATCAAGATGGTATTTTATATGGGGTAGTCAGGTATGGTCTCTGGAAAAGGTAACAGTGGAGTGAAAGAACAGCCTATTTACATCTGGGAAGAGTTTTCTAGACTGAGGAAGATAAAGTGGAAAGATGCTTATGCAGGAATGTTATTGGTATGTTCAAGGCAGAGCAAAGAGGCCAGCGAGGCTGGAGTATGTGGAGTAGGGGTAAGATAGGTAAGAGATGTGATCAGAGGGGTAGAAAGGAGCCACAGGAGTTAGGTATTTGTGTGTAATGAAGAGGATCTTGGGGTTTACTCTGAGTGAGAAGAGATACCCTTGGAAGGTTTTGAGCAAAGGAGTGACATGACCTGGCAAACAGGCGTGTGTGTGTGTGTGTGTGTGTGTGTGTGTGTGTTTTCCTAGTCTCTCTCTCTCAATCAATTCCACTTTTTATTATAAAACTAAACACCTTAGAAGTTGTCACTCCCATCCTTAAAACAAGAAAAAAGCAGAACACACTGACCATCACACAAGTATTCTTAAATTCATCAGAGAGTTGATGTCACAGGACAAATGCTCTGAAAACTGGAGAGACAGGTGGATACAAAGAACCGCAGAGTACTGGGAGCAGAAGCCACTGGAGCCACTGGAAATGGTAGGAAAACTTAAGGTGTAATTGATGAACTGCTGGAAACTGAGTGTGGATTAGCTTAAGAGTTAATAACTCTGAGATGCCCAGCCTTAGGAAGACCCCCACACTTTTGTGAGTTTTACCTGCATGAGCCCCAACAGATTCTCACAGTGATGATAAGAGAAAATACCCTTATTTTCCCACCAGGAGAAGGGGAAGTGTAACCACTTTGAAATACTCCCAGAGCATTCTGTTCTTCACCTGCCTTCAAGGGAAACTACGTTACCAGCGCTTAAATGACATGAAGGAAGAAAATATCCAACTCCAGCCCTCTCTAATCTTCCTGTCTCACCTAAGTGGTGGGGGCAGGGGCAGGGTGTGGTGGTTGGTAGGAGGGTCTTAAAAGCACTTGTGAAAGTCACAGCCCACGGGCACGGGCTAACTAAATGACTGATATCTGATCATAGGATTGTAGAATACACTACTTCCCCAATCTTACTGTCACATCAATAGGGTTTCTGTATTATAACAGAAGATTACAGTTGAAATAACTGCAAAATGCTCAGACTCTATTTGAGGAGGCATGTCAGGGAAACCCAAAACAATAGGGGAGAAAAATAAACAAGAATGATTGAGGAATTTGAAACCTTATGCTCAGCAGCTACAGCAAATAGTAAATACATTCTAACTCCTAGACATATGAACATAAAACCTAACACTAAAACCCTATTTACTCAGTTCCTGTTACTCAATATATTATGTCTAGCTTTCACAGAAAAAATTATCGACATAAAATACAAGTAATAACACAGATTGAAGAGACAAAGTAAGCAACAGAAGCAGACTCAGGGCAGAGATTTTGGAATTATCAGATGGGGAATTTAAACTTACTATGATTAATATGCTAAGGGCTCTAATGGAAAAATTGGGCAATTTGCAGGAAGAACAGCTGGACAATGTTAGCAGAGAGATTGAAACTCTAAGAAAGAAACAAAAGGAAATGCTACACTTCAAGGAGAAAAAAGAATGAAGAAAATGGAGCAGAATATCTAAGAACTGAGAAATGATTACAAAAAGTATAATATATGTGAAGTGGGAAAGGAACAGAATAAATATTTGAAGTAATATGGGTTAGAATTTTCCAAAATCGATGACAAACACCACAGATCCAAAAAGCTCACAGATATAAACCAGGGTAAATGCTAAAATATATACGTCTAGGCATATCGTATTCAAACTGCAGAAATTGAAGGAAGGAGAAACCCTTAAAAGAAGCAAGTGAGAGACAGAGAGTGAGGAGAGAGAGAGAGAGAGAGAGAGAGAGAGAGAAAACAAACCTTATCAATAAAAGAAGAAGGGTAAGAATTACATTTGATTTTTCTCAGCAACCAGGCAAACAAGAAAAGAGTAGAGTGAAATATTTAATGTTTTGAAAGAGAAAAGTCACCAACATAGAATTCTGTTTCCAGTAAATTTATCCCACAAAAGTGAAGAAGAAATAAAGACTTTCTCAAAGAAACAAAAATTAAAGGCATTTGTCACCAGTACACTTGCATTGCAAAATATATTAAAAGAAATACTTCATAAAAAATTAAAATAAAATATGTCAAAAACTCAGACCAACATAAGAAAAGGAAGAGTATTAGAGAAGGAATAAATGAAGGTAAAATAAAATCATTTATTTTTCTTATTAATTGACCTAAAAAGTAACAGTACAATAATAACAAAACAACACATTGGGTGATTATAGTTTATGATAATCAAATGAAATTAATGGCAGCAATGCTATAAGGGATGGGAGGGAGGAACTGAGAACACTCTCCTGAGGTACCTGCATTACCCCTGAAACACCCTTGTGTTATTTGAAAGTGTTCTTACATTAGTTGTAAATGTATACTGCAAACTCTAAAGCAACCATTAAAACAATTTTTTAAAGGGATATTTGATATGTTTAGAGAAGAAAGAAAATGGAATCATATAAAATGTTTAATTAAAAGCAGAGGAGGCAGACAAAAAGAAAAAGAAAAAAAACAGTTGCATGAATAGAAAATAGTTACAAAAATGATAGATATTCACCCAACTATACCAATAATTACTTTAAATGTAAATTATCCAAATATACCAATTAAAACTCAGACTGACAGAGTGGGGGGACAAAAACAGGACCAAACAACATGTTGTCTACAAGAAACTCACCTTAAATATAAAAACACAGATACAGTAAATATGAAGGGGTGGAGAAAGATATACCGTGCTAACACTAATCAAAAGAAAGCTGGAATAGCTATATTAATTTCAGACAAAGCAGCTCCAGAACAAGGGAGATTATAAAAGGTAAAAAGAGGCATTGCATAATGAAAAGGGGTCAATTATCCAAGAAGTCAGATCAATCGTATTGTGTATATGACTAATAACATATTATCAAAATATTTGAGGCAAAAATTGATTGAAAGCAGAAAAAGGAAAATCCATTCTTATATTTGGAGATTTCAGTACACCTCTATCATTAATTAACAGATACAACAGGCAGGAAAATAGTAAGGATACAGTTACATTGAACAGTTCATAAATTAACTGGCTGTAATTGACACTTATAGAATATTTCAACCAACAACAGCAGAATACACATTTTTCTCAAGCTCACACGGAGCATTCACCAGGCAAAAATCCTGGTTTATAAAATACATCTCAACAAATTTAAAAGAATAAAAATCATGCAGAGTATGTTGAGTATGTTGTCAGATCACAATGGAATTAAACTAGAAACCAATAACAACCCCCCCAAAAAACATCTGGAAATTATCAAAATATTTGGAGATTAAACAGCAGTCTTTTAAAAACACACAGATCTAAGAAAAAGCCACAAGAGAAACTGAAAATATTTTGAATTAAATGAAAATGAGAATATACTTTAACAGAATTTAGGACATGTAGTCAAAGCAGTTCTGATAGGCAAATTTATAGCACTGAGTTCATATATAAGCATGCCTCAGAGATATTGAGGTTCAGTTCTAGACCACCACAATAAAGTGAATATCATAATACAGTGAGTCACATGAAGTTTTTTGGTTCCCCAGTGCATATAAAAGGTATGTTTATACCATACTGTAGTATGTTAGGTGTGCAATAGCATTATGCTTAAAAACACAGTATGCATACCTTAATTTAAAAATACTCTATTGCTAAAAATTGCTAATGATCATCTGAGCCTTCTGCAAGTTGTAATCTTTTTGCTGGTGGAGGGTCTTATCTCGATGTGGATGGCTGCTAAAGGTTTGGGTGGCTGTGGCAATTTCTGAAAATAATACAACAGTGAAATTTGCCATATCAATAGACTCTTCCTTCCACAAAAGATTTCTCTGGAGCACATGCTGCTGTTTGATAGCATTTTACCCACAGTAGAACATCTTTCAAAATTGGAGTGAATCCTTTCTAACCCTGTCACTATTTCATCAAGTTTACGTAATATTCTAAATCCTTTGTTGTCATTCCAACAATGTTCAAAGCATCTTCACCAGGAGTAGATTTAAGCTCAGGAAACCACTTTTCTTGCTCTTCTATAAGAAGCAATTCTTTATCTGTTCAAGTTTTATCATGAGATTGCAGCAATTCAGCCACATCTTCATGCTCCAGTTCTAATTTTAGTTCCCTTGCTATTTCCACCACATCTGTAGTTACTTCCTCCAGTGAGGTATTGAACCCCTCAAAGCCATCCATGAGAGTTGGAATCAACTTCTTCTATACTCCTATTAATTTTGACATTTTGGTCTCCTCTCATGAATCACAAATATTCTTAATGACATCTGGAATGGTGAATCCTCTCCAGAAGGTTTTCAAGATTTGCCCGAATTCATCAGAGGAATCACTATCTATAGCAGCTATAGCCTTATAATATGTATTTCTTAAATAGTAACACTTGAAAGTCAAAATTATTCCTTGATCCATTGGCTGCAGAATTGATATCGTGTTAGTAGGCATGAAGTCAACATTAATCTCCTTGTACATCTTCATCATAACTCTTGGGTATACTAGGTGCTTTGTCAATGAGCAATAATTTTTAAAAGGAGTCTTTTTTTCTGAACAGTAGGTATCAATAGTGGGATTAAAATATTCAGTAAACCATGCTGTAAACAGATGTGCTATTATCCGGGCTTTGTTGTTCCATTTCTGGAGCACAGGAAGAATATATTTAGTATAATTCTTAAGGGTCCTAGAATTTTCAGAATAGTAAATGAGCATTGGCTTCAACTTAAAGTCACCAACTGCATTAGCCCCTAAGAAGAAAATAAGCCTATTTTTTGACACTTTGAAGCCAGGCATTGACTTCTTCTCTCTAGCTATGAAAGTCCTAGCTAGCATCTTCTTCTAACAGAGAGCTGTTTTGTCTACGTTGAAAATCTTTTGCTGAGTGTAGCCACCTTCATTAATGATCTTAGCTAGATCTTCTGAACAATTTGATATAGCCTCTACATCAGCACTTGCTGCTTCACCTTGTACAGTTATGTTACAGAAATAGCTTCTTTCCTTAAACCTCATGAACCATCTTCTGCTAGCTTCTGTATGTGAGAAACTAGATTTTATTCACCAAGGCCAGAAACAACAAAAAGGTATTCCCTCTCACCATTCAATATCATACTGGAAGTCCTAGCTAACGCAATACAATAAGGAAAAGAAATAAAAGGAATACAGCTTAGGAAAGAAGAAATACAACTGTCTTGGTTCACTCGCATATGACATAATTGTCAATATAGAAAGAATCAACAAAAAACTTCGGGAACTAAAAATATGCTGTAACAACATTATAGGATATAAGGTTAATATGCAAAAGTCACTTTCCTGTATACCAGAAATGGACTATTGACATTTGAAATTAAGGACACAATGCTATTTACATTAGCACCCCAAAATGACATACTTAGGAATAAATCTAAAAAATACATATGACACCTATATAAGGAAAATTACAAAACTTTATGAAAGAAATTAAAGAATATCTAAAATAAATGTACAGATAGGAAAACTCAATATTGTTAAAATGCCAGTTCTTTCCAACTTGATTTGTAGATTTGTGCAAATCAAATAAAAATCCCAGCAAGTTATTGTTTGGCTATCAACAAACTTGTTCTGTGTTTATATGGAAATGCTAAAAAACTCAGAATAGCCAATACTGAGTAACACAATATTAAAAAGGAAGAACAAGGAAAAAAGACTGACACCACCTGTCTTTAAGATTTACTATAAACTACAATAGTTAAGATGGCACGGTATTGGCAAAAGAATAGTCAAATGGATCAATAGAACAGAATAGAGTTCCCAGAAATAGACCCAGACAAATATATTCAACTGATCTCTGACAAAAGAGCAAAAGAAATTTCATGGAGAAAGGATAATCTTCAACAAATAATGCTGGAACAATTGGACATCTACATGTAGGAAAAAGGTTTATAGATGCTGGCTTTACATCTTTCACAAAAATGGCCTCAAAATGGATCATAGCTTTAAATGTAAAATGAAAAACTATAAAATGTATAGAGAATTTTATAGGAGAAAATCTAGGTGACCTTATATTGTATGATGACTTTTTAAATACAATACCAAAAGCATAATATGTGAAAGAAAACATTGGTAAGCTGGACTTCCTTAAAATAAAAATTGTTTGCTCTGTTAAAGACACTGCTAAGAGAATAAAAAGACAAAGCACAGAATGGGAGAAAATATTTATAAAACTAATATCTGATAAAGGACTTTATAAAATATACAAAGACCTCTTAAAATTCAACAATTCAAAAACAACAAACCAATTAAGAAATGGGCAAAGATATGAATCTCACCAAAAAAGATACACAGATGGCAAATAAGCATATGAAAAGATGCTCGACATCATATGTCATTAAGGAATTGCAAATTAAAGCAATGAATTACCACTGTATACCTATTAGAATGGCTGAAATTTAAAACAAAAAAAATGACAATACCAAGTGCTTACAAAGATGTGGAGCAACAGGAACTCTTATTTATTGTTGCTGACTACAAATGGAAGTCACTTTGGAAGACAGTTTGGCAGTTTCTTACAAAACTAAGTAGTCTTACCATTCAATCATCTTTTAGGTATTTAATCAAATGAGTTGAAACCCATGTCTGCAAAACATCCTGCACACCAATGTTTATAGCAGCTTTATTTATAATTGCCCAAAACTAGAAACAACCTTGCAAAAGGTGAATGGGAGAGATTTGTTAAAGGATACCAAACTACAGCTAGATAGGAGGAATAAGTTCTAGCATTCTATAACACTGTAGGATGACTATAATTAACAGTCATATATTATGTAGTTTCAAATAGCTGGAGGAAGGATATTGAATATTCCTGATACAAAGAAATGATAAATGTTTGAGATGATGGATATCCTAATTATCCTGATCTGATACTACCCATTATATGTATGGAAACATCACTGTGCACCCCATAAATATATACAATTATTGTATGTCAATTTAAAAAAATAAAACTAAGAAAAAAAACATGAATGGAAAAACAAACTATGGTATATCCATGCAATGGACTATTATTCAATGATGAAAAGAATAAGCTATCAAGGCATGAAAAGATATAGAAGAAACTTAAATGCATATTGCTAAGAGAAAGAAGCTAGTCTGAAAAGCCTTTATATCGTATAATTCTAACATTATGATATTTTGGAAAAAGCAAAGTTTTAGAGTAAAAAGGGCAATGGTTGCCAGTGGTGGGGAGAGGGTGAGGGATGACTAGGTGAAGCACAGGAGATTTTTGGAGCAATGAAACTATTCTGTGTGATAATATAATGGTGGAGAGGAGATGGTATGCATTTGTCAAAACCCATAACAGTGTACAACACAGAATGAACCCTAATGTAAACCATTAACTTCTGTTAATAATAATGTATCAGTACTGGTTCATCAGTTGTAACAAATGTCCACACTACTGTAAGCTGTTAATAGGGGAAACTGTGTGCTAGAAGTGATGGGGCATACAGGAACTCTCTGTACTATCTGCCCAATTTTCTGTAAATCTAAAACTGCTCTAAAAAATAAAGTATGTCAATAAAAAAAAAACTCAATACAGAAACATAAAACCCCACAAATAAATATGTATTTTCATGAACTATAAGGGAAACACCCTGGAAGCCACCACTCAGATCAAGAAGTTGAATTTTGTGAACTGCTATAAAGCCCTCCAATATGTCCATGGTTTTAGCCAGCAAGGATGCACCTATAAGCACCATAGTTTAGTTTTTCCATTTAAAAATTTTGATATATTTAAGTTTTTAAAATAAATTTAAAGCTGGTAATATTTTTAAAATATCACTATGTTGTTTAATGTGGAAAATAAACTGTTGCAGTGCAAAGATGGAGGCAGGAAGAATCTTTAGGAGACCATTACTATGGCGGCTTGAGATGACTAGAAGAAACAAGTTGCCATTTGCAGAAAGGGAGGAAGGCTGGAGCAGTTATAGTTATTTGAAAACCATAAGCAGATCCATGTTGATTTTGAGGAGGTATTATATATTTCATTATTAATTTAAATAACCAATTTATTATTATTTGAGTGTAATGATATATTGAATAATACAAGAGTATGTCCTTTTTTTGTCTTACAAAAATACGTGTATATTTATTTTATGTTTTCTATAATACAAGAGAAATATGGAAAATAATCTAGAAATTATACAAATTGGCTTTATGGGAAAGGGAATTTTGCAGTAATACGTGAGAGACTGCTAATTTTATTTTAGAACCTTCAGTACTCTTTGGTTGTTAATATGAACATGTTATTTCTATAATTCAAGTAATCAAAATTATGTATATATGCGAAAAGAATTAGAAATATTTTATCCCAAAATGTATTTCTTTGACATATTTTGAAATGGCTGCCATGAGTCTCACAGACAGAAGTAACACTACAGAGCTGTCCTTTGTGGGGGGAAATTTACATCTGTAGAGAATCTGCATTAATACAGCCAGGTCTATCCTTACCTGATCTAGGAAAGATGAACTGAGAGTCTCACACCTTTAAAAGTTTGAAAAGAAACATTTACCATATATTCTCTCTGAGGGCTGCTACCACTAAGTTTTCATTTATATAAAAAGACCATCTTTTGCTAGGTAGTCAAGCCTCTTCCTTGCTCCCTCTCAAAACCTGTTTTTCTGTTTACAAGCCCAATTCTTTAGAAACCTCTGTACCACATGGAGAAGTTGAATCTTCATTCTGAGACTTCCTGTGTATACAGGTTAAAATAAATTTGTATCTTCTTCCTCCTATTAATCAATCTGGCTCCTGTCAGTGATTTTTCAGTAAACCTAAGCAGGGAAAGAGCCTTTACTACCTACATGTTATGCATATACGTACATAGTTTTGAATGTGCCAAGTTTTTTTCCCATAATTAGTGCATAGTTTATAAATTTGCAGCTATAAAATAGTTTTGGAAACTATAAAATTGTTTTCAATTTCAGGGAGTCAAGTGTGAAAAAATGAATCAACATGGACCCAAGCACAACTTTATGAAGCCGCGAGAACTAGGGCAGATTTAGGAGAGATTTCTGCATCCTCAAATCCCACAGAAGGGATTGGAAGTGGATTGGAGTAGGACGAAGAAGACGACTGGTGACACTACCCACTATGGAACAGGGCAGGACTTTGGACATCTGTCATTATTGATGGCTTATCACAGAGGCCCAGGTGGATTGAAATATGTTGTTAGAAGGGAGGGAAACTAGGATAAACTGGATCTCCTTTCTTAAAATAATGATAATAGCAAGCTCTCCAAATCTTAGATCAACTGTAAGTAGAAGGGATAAAGGGGAAGAGAAAAGAGATAATCTAGGATTGATTCAGTTTAAATCCAGAATTAAACACATCTAAATCATGAAGTGTTTGGGAAAAAGTACGAGTGTGTCCACACATATGTGCACATGCACACACACAACACGAGGGAGGGTGGGGGAGAAGGAGAGACAGAGAGACAAAGTGAGAGACAAAGAGATAGAAAGAGACTCTGGATGATGGCAAAAAATAACTTTTGCCTGAGCGTTTAGTTAAATGACCACTTAATAAGAGCAATTGAGATTTATTTATTGTAAACATAGATTTGAAAGTTTGATATTTACAGTTTGGTATTGACATATTGGGTTCTTTTTCCAGTTTCTACATGATTTTATTCCAAAGGATTAAGTCAATTTTATTTGGGTAAATAAAAAAATAAGAATTCTGCTTTCAAAGGAATTAATGTTTTATGAAATTCCTGATTAACTGAAAACTACTATTGATTTTAAGTTCATTAAATTCTGATATGTTAATATTTTAGTGTAAAAGCAGTATGTTTATAATACACTTGAAGAAAATTCCACAAACCGCTTTTCTTTGTATGTCTGAAAATACCAATGGTGGTATTCATTAGTGTTTTCTGGTTATCAGGTATTATATACACACAAAAACCCATATAAATGAAAGAAAAAGCCATTTGTTATTTATTGATGGGGAAAACTGAAAGGGGACATGATGAAAATACATTGAAAAACATAGTCTAAGCTATGTTTGCTTTGCAATCTATGCAGATTGACATTTCAAATTGTGACTAGAGAAAATAGGAAATAATTGCATTCAGTCTTTTGCAAGTACATATGCTGCTGTTCCATAGAATGACAGGCTGGGCAAGGCATTAGTATGGGTCCATTTTGATGGATTCTTCTGTCTTTTTAATGGCATCAGTCAGCTGTTATTTCAGGTCTATTGTCTACAGCCCAAGCCCAGGGTGAGATCCTACTATGATGCGATGACCTTTTTTATTTCTTTTCTTACATTTCCATTAGTCTTTTCAATCTGTCTAGTGCGACAAGTTTATGTCAGCTAGCATTGTCTTAAACTAACATTACTTTGCCAGAATTTTCCAAACAGTTTAACAATTTGCCAGCTGTTGCTTTTCATAAAAAATGAAAGGTTATATGTATTATTCAGCTCACTGTGGTGCAGAGAATAAAAGAAAAGTATGAGATGGAAATTATACCTTTCCAGTGCCCTAGAGATTTTAACTTTGCCTGTGTTTTGAGGATGCTGATACAGGGTGAGATAAACAAAGTGAAGCCAGAAAGCAAGAAAGTGGTACTTTGGGGGTATTTTCTGGGGTTATTTAGCAAGCAATTTTTTTGGAATACTTTACATTTTATAACTTGAAATCAATTTCTTTTATGCTATAAATGAATTCCTGCAGAATTGACTTTTACAAACATACGTACACACATATTCACATGCATGCACACACATGTTCACATGTACGCATGCACACATACACATACACACACTCATGTATTCTCCCCACTGCAGCTTGTCTTGTATTCCTGTTCTCTGCTGACCTCAAATGTTCATCCTCTCCCAATAACATAATTAGAAGCAATTCAGTTATTGTGATTCTTGGTGGTAATTGATAGGTGTGCTGATGCATGAGAACAATCTATTAACTTGAACAATGACTGGCTCTATATTGGCTAATTCTGATTGAGTCACAAAATTACAACAGAATATAGAATGAATAAAATGATGTATCAAATTTTACAAGTTTGCTTACATGGATGTAGAATGTTACCATCTACAAAACTATTTAGGCATGTGCTTTGGGATTGGGGAAAAAGTAGCAAAATGTCTCTTTTGAATAGACAGATACTTTCCCTCAGTTTGAAGTTTTTACCGCCCACACATGAAGATTGTACTCTCATTACTAGACAGATGCTAAATGCTCACATAGAGTAAATATCTGCTCTGAGAAGCAATATGGCTTATCAGTATTCATATATGGAAAGCCAAGATAGAATACTCATAAAATACTTAGAATTCAAGTCAAATAGGAACCAATGAGATACAATGCAAGGATGAGAAGCTCTTCAAAGGCAGAAGGATAGAAGAGAAAGGGGATTATATACTTTTATAAGTTATAAATAAAATCTTGTTTAAAGATTATTAAACCAGACGTGTATCGTACTTTCTACACATCTATAGAAAGAAATAGACTTTTATTATCATTAAGTCAAGAAGAAAGAGATAATTTGAGTAAATTTAGAGAATTTTCAGAAGGAAATTTGATAGATCTTTGATATTCTAGAAGTTTATCTATACATGAATCAGTATAGTTTTTTTTTCAATTTCTTACCTTGCAATTTCCATTTCAATGTGTTGACCCCATAGTTGCCTCCATTGCTCCTGGGATTTACATCTGTCCCTGTGGGGAAGGAGTGAGAAGACCCGCCGCCTGATACAGCTATTTCTTCTCTTTCAAGGTCTTGTTTCTGGTTCTTTATGTCTGAACTTCTGACTCCGTTCCTTGCTCATGCCTTAGGCTCCTTGCTATTTCAGGGCTCTGAATACTGATGTGGGTTCCCATACCAGGCTGAATTTGTCTGCTTTGTGCATGCTTCCTGGGTTTGGTTTTACTTACTTTTTCTCTCAGGCTCATCTTCACCTGCTCATGGTATTCTTTTTGTCTGAGTGACCTCAAGAAATAACTGTTTAAAAGTAAAAACATTAGAATGAAAATTTAATGGGGGCAGAGTTAATCTTGTTCTTAGCAGCTAGAATAATATTAATACTTAGGGTTGTAGGCAGAACAATGGCCTCCAAATATGCCCATGTTGTAATCCCTGGAACCAGTAAATATGTTACTTACATGGCACAGGGAGTTTATATATGTGATTAAGTTAAAGATATTGAGATGGGGAGATTTTCTCAGATTGTCTTAGGGGGCCCTATGATATTGTGATATAATAAAAAATATGTATATGGTCTCTGCCCCCAGTTCCTGGCACATAGCTCCTAAAGTTCTTGGAATCTCTGGAGTTTGCTAATAAGATGACTGGTGGCTGGAAGCTCCTCGATAGCTTCAATATACAGGTTGGCCACCAGAAAGACAAAAGTCTGATTAAAGGGTTGGGACTTTCAGCCCTATCCCCTGACTTTTGAGGAGGGAAGAGGGATTGAATGTTGAGTTGATCACCAATTGCCAATGATGTGATCAATCATGCCTATGTAGTGAAGTCTCCATAAAAACCCCAAAGGGCAGGGTTTGAGGGGTTTCAAGATATCTGAACCCATGGAGGTTCCTTGAAGGTGACATGACTAGAGAGAATATAGAAACTCCCAGCCCCCTCCCACACAACTTGCCCTAAGTGTCTCTTCCATCTGGCTGTAATATTCTTTATAATAAGTGGGCAAACAGAAGTAAAGGTCTCCCTGAATTCTGTGAGCTGCTCCAGCAAATTATTCAAACCCAAAGAGGGTGTCATGGGAACTCCAATTTATAGCTGCTTGGTCAGAAGCACAGGTCACAAGCTGGGGCTTGCAATTGGCATCTGCAATGATTGGCGGTCTTGTGGGATCTGATGCTATCTCCAGGAAGATAGTGTCAGAATTGAATTAAAAGACACCCTGTTGGTTTCCTCTGGTGAATTGAATTGATTAAGTTTGAAGGAAATTAGAAATATTTTACCCCAAAATGTATGTCTTTGACATAATTTGAGATGGCTGCCATGAGTCTCACAGATAGAAGAAACACTGCAGAGCTGTCCTTTGTGGGGGGAAATTTACATCTGTAGAGAATCTGCATGAATACAGCCAAGTCTATCCTTACCTGATCTACGAAAAATTAACTGAGAGTCTGACACCTTTAAAGGTCTGAAAAGAAACATTTATTATCTATTCTCTCTGACAGCTGCTATCAGTAAGGTTTCATTTACATAAGACCAGCTTTGCTAGTCAAGCCTCTTCCTCTCCCTCCCCAAACCCCTTTTTCTCCTTTCAAGCCCCCATTCTTTAAAAGCCTGTGTACCTCACTGAGGAGTTGAATCTTCATTCTGAGAGTTTCCATGCAGACAGGTTAAAATAAATTTGTATCTTCTTCCTATTAATCAATCTGCCTCATGTCAGTGATTTTTCAGTGAACCTTAAGGGGGGAAGAGACTTTGCTCCCTACAAGTTGCTATTGGGCAGATATCTCCACACATTTTGGTGACCAGAGGTGAAGTATTCTGTGTTGAGTGTATGAGAGTAGAAGAAACGCTTTAGTTTGTCCTATCTCTTCAAAGACTCTAAATGTAATCACAAAGTGTTCATGTAAGATTGAGGCAGAAATGCTATCGCAAAGGAGAAGGCAATGTGACTAAGGAAGTACAGATTACAATGATACAGCAGAAGGACAGATTACAGGAAGTACAGATTAGGAACTGACTAAGGAAGTACAGATTACAATGATACAGCAGAAGCCAAAGAATGCTATCAGCCTCTGTAAGTGGAAAAGGAAAGGAACAGGTTCTCCCTTGAAGTTGTGAGAAGGAATCAGCTTGCTGATGTTTGATTTTTACCTCTTAAGACTCCTTTTGGACTTCTGATTTGCAGAACTATGAGAATACAGATGCTGCTTGACTTACAATGGGGTTATATCCTAATAAAACCATTGTAAGTTGAAAATTTCATAAGCCAAAAGTGCACTTAATATACCTAATCTACCCAACATCATAGCTTAGCCTAGCTTACCTTAGACATGCTCAGAACACTTACATTAGCCTATAGTCAGGCAAAATCATCTAACATAAAGCTTAGATTTATGTTAGATGATTTATGTTAGATTTTATAGATTTTATAATAAATCTTAAGTAATCTTTGAATATCTCATGTAATTTATTGAATACTATACTGAAAATGGAAAACAGAATGGTTGTATAGGTAATCAAAGTAAGGTTTCTACTGAATGTGTATTGCTTTTGCACCACTGTAAAGGCAAAGCATTATTAAGTTGAACCATGGTAAGTCGGGGACCATCTGTACCTTTACGTTGTTTTGAGCCACTAACTTAGTAATTTGTTTTACAGTGGCAATAGGAAACTAATATACTTGATATATATAAGCATTCAGTGAGTGTATGTTGGATGAATGAATCATAAATGGAAAAAGATTGCCTTTATAAGCCTATGCGAATCCCATAGAGTTATGGGATTTGAAATGGATTTCAAATTTGATTAGAAAAATATATATTAACAAAATCTCTTTTGGTAAAAAAATTATTTTAATGAACTCCCAAAATTAATGTAATTGTAGATTTAATATTGTTGTTGGAAAATTAACTATTATAGAATTTTATGGGATCTTTAGGAATATTTTCATTCACTGATACAAATAATTTGTTACTTATTACCACATTTACTCTCAATTAATTATGACGCTTAAGTTCTTAACCTTGTCATTCAGCTTTGATGTAACAGAATTTTATTTTGAATTTTTATGTGAAAACAGACTTCCAACAGATAGAATAAATGGGCATAATTTAACCACAGATAATAGGGGACTTCTGTCCCCACTGCTGAATAGGGGGTGGTGAAAAATAAAATTTAGCAATGCCTTGGTACTTGTTGCTTGGGCTTTAATAGAATGAAACTCCTATGTGCCAAGTCCAGTATCACTGAAGAGAAAAGGAAGACACTAAACAGAAAACTCCCAAGACACACATCTGGACATGTTACCAGTGGATGTTCTAGGACCATCCATAATGTTTTAGAAATTAGAAACAATGCTAATTTCACATGGGAACTAACTCTATGAGCAATTTTCTTCAATCTCATTGATATAAACTGAATAATGAATAAGGTGTCAAAAGGAAAAAAAACCAACATGAAAGGAACAAACTTTTTCTTAGCTATACCCCTAGTAGTACCAGGGTAACACACCAACTTGTCCCCACCATTATGCTAGATAAGTTAGACTATCTCCAGTTTTTCTAAAATGACTTGTAGCTCTGTTTAAATCTTATTTTTATTTTTGTGTATATAACCTAGAAATACTCACCGGTATGTCTGCAAAAATACCTTCAAGCAGCTGGAAAGAGGTCTCCCTCATTAAACAGTGCTGAATCCTTTGTATACCTCTTACTTTATAAATCTGTTATAAACCTTCTATCATGTTATTTTTACTTTTAATTTTTCCATTACCTTCAGAATTGTTGACTTTTAATTAATTAATTTGGTTTTAATGTGAGTGGCTTACTAATAATGAAGTGAAGAACAGCCACAATTCTGTCATAGTAATTTCTGAATTTGATGATGACAAAAACTCTTACATTTATCTTGAAGAACATATATATTCAAGCCTATTCAATATTTTGTACACATTTTTGGCGATGGTGCTTTTCTAAAGCTGCTGCCATGCCTGTAGTAACCTGCTATAGATGAAAATGTGAGCAATAATTAAATCTTGAAAACCTTTTAAGAAAATCGTCTAACTTTCAACCTCTTAGGGGAAGGCAAAATTGTGAGATCATGGTGGTATGCTATTAAATCAAAATTCTTTTACTAACTTAGAGACAGGGAGTCCTGGTCTTTTATAAAGTATAAAACGCATGTGATCATGATTTATAAAGGGAAAAAGACTTAAAGTAAATGTTTTACAGATGTAACACTGCATCTTTAACCTTTATTAAGGGGAAAGAATTTTTGTCCAAGAATCTCTAGCATATACACACACACCCCTCCCATATTATTAAATTACTTTCAAACTTTTCCTCCAGGACCAGAGAAGGCAAGACAGAGGAAATGCAGAGATAAGATAAGGATAGGACAGAAAGATTTTTTATAGTGCTGAATTGTTAATCAGTTGGTTTATATATTTTTCATTATTTATATCATGGTTATTCATACCCACAAAGTGATACAAATAGCATGTGAACTTACAGATCTAAACATAAGTTGGACATGGTAAATTGCCATTTGTAGATGAGAAATATACACTTGCTAATTTTAAAAATGTTCTAATGTTAGTTTCAGGGACCCTAAATCTCCCAGAGGAAGAGATCGATCCCAGTGGACAACCATACTGAAGCACACAGCTCAAGGAGTGTGTAAGTGTATACTTTGTTTCTATATATGGTCCATAATTACTTCTAGACAAGGCTTTTTTGATCTCTCAGTTTTGATAGAAAATATTTCTTCTCTTATTGACATCATAAAACTCCTCAAGGAGATGTATGATTTTTGTTGCATCTTTATAAATGCATGAAATATTTACTTTAAAATATTTGAGACTTTTCTCCAGTGTATGTTTTTGTCTGCTTTGTCAAAGATCAGATGGCAATATGAGGATGGTTTTATGTCTGGGTTCTCAGTCCTGCTCCATTGGTCTGTCTCTGTTCTTGTGCCAGTACCATGCTGTTTTGGTTACAAGCCTTGCAGTATAGCTTGAAGTTTGGTAAATTGATGCCTCCCAATTTGTTCTTTTTGCTTAAGGTTGCTTTGGCTATACGGGGTCTTCTCTGATTCCATACAAAGCATAGAATTATTTTTTCTAGATCTGTGAAAAGTGATGTTTGTATTTTAAAAGGGATTTCATTGAATCTATAGATAACTTTGGGTAGTATAGACATTTTAACAATATTGATTCTGCTGATCCATGAGAATGGTATGGTTTTCCATCTGTTTACATCCTCTGCTATTTCCTTCTGCAGTATTTTATAGTTCTCCCTGTAGAGATCTTTCACTGCCTTAGTTAAATATATTCCTAGGTATTTTATTTTCTTTGTTGCTATTGTGAAAGGTTACATAGTTCTGGGAAAATTGGATAGCCACATGTAGAAGATTGAAATAGGATCTGCACCTCTCACCACTCACAAAAATGAACTCACAATGGATAACAGACTTAAACCTAAGGCATGAAATCATAAGAATTCTAGAAGAAAATGTTGGAAAAACTCTTATAGGCATTGGCCTAGGTAAAGAATTTATGAAGAAGACCCCAAAAGCAATCACAGCAACAACAAAAATACATAAATGGGAACTGATCAAATTAAAAAGCTTCTGCAAAGCCAAGGAAACTGTCATTAGAGCATATTAATAGACAACCAACAGAATGGGAGAAAATATTTTCATGCTATATATCTGCTAAAGGGCTGATAACTATAATCTGTATAGAACTCAGGAAAATCAGCAAGAAAAAATCAAACAACCCCATTAAAAAGGGGACAAAGAACATGAATAGAAACTTTTCAAGAGAAGATAGATTAATGGCCAACAAACATATAAAAAATTGCTCAACTTCTCTAATAATCAGGGAAGTGCAAATCAGAACCACAATGAGATATCACTTAACTCCAGTGAGAATGATTTTTATCAAAAAGTCCCAAAACAACAAATGTTGGCATGGATGCAGAGATATAGGAACACTCATATGCTGCTGGTGGGACTGCAAATTAGTACAACCTCCATGGAAAGTAATATGGAGATACCTCAAAGAACTAAAAGTAGAACTACCATTTGATCCAGCCATCCCACTACTGGGTATTTACCCAAAGGAAAAAAAGACATTCTATAATAAAAACATCTGCACTCAAATGTTTATAGCAGCACAATTCACAATTGCAAAGATGTGGAAACAACCCAAGTGCCCATCAATACACGAGTGGATTAATAAAATGTGGTATGTGTATATGAGTATATGGAGTACTACTCAGCCATAAAAAAATGGTGAACTACCTCTTGTATTATCCTGGATGGAGCTGGAGCCCATTCTTCTAAGTGAAGGATCACAAGAAAGGAAAAACAAATACCACATGTACTCACCATTAAATTGGTACTAATTGACCAAAACTTATGTGCACATATGGAAGTAACATTCATCGGGTGTCAGGCAGGTGGGAGGGGGGATGAAGGGATGGGTAAACTCACACCTAATGGGTGCAGTGCACACTGTCTGGAGGATGGGCACACTTATAGCTCTGACTCAGGCGGTGCAAAGGCAATTTATGTAACCAAAGCGTTTGTACCCCTGTATTCTGAAATTAACATGCACACACACACACACACACACACACACACACACAAACAAGAGAATTAAAGTGAAAGGATGGGATAAAAAAAGTTTGATAATAATTTTCATCTCATGCATACAATTCTGCGAATTCTTGCCCTTGTCCAAGCTATTACTTGGCCTTATTCTTACCTTTTCAGATCATTTTTACTAATAATGACTTTGCTAAGATTTTATGTAAATAGAACCTTTTCAGTTGTTTTGAGACCTGTTGTTTGAAGCTGTCACCACAAGTTTTATTTCGTGGAGAAAGAGCTGATTCTATTTCATAGCTGCAGGCTGTAATTAGTCCCAATTATTATTTTACAAATCATCAAATGAAGAATGCATAATAGTTCATAAAAATCACCATGAATATTGGAAATAATGATAGCTACTATATTTTGAGCACCTATTATAGGTAAGGTTCCTGGACACATTACATATAGCATATAATGACTTCTGGGTAGCCATTACTCCTTTTATATATAAGACTCAAAGAAGTTAAGTTACTTTCGCAAAGGCAAACATATATTCAGTAGCCAAGCCTCCAAATCATATGCTTTTTCCATTAAACCAAGCTGTAAGTATCTCAGTGCTCATACAGCAATGTTACTGAGTCAGCAGCAGCCTCTTCAAATGTGAATCATGCATGCTACAAATACACGTTTAAATAAATGTTTGTTGGATAAGTAAACAATACCAATATTAAAATAGTAGTATAAATGTACCTTCAATACTTGGTCTTTTATTCTTCAAAATCTATACTCAATGAAAGGGGGTAAAACATTACTGAATAATTTATCCAACAAGTATTTATGGTATACTTTATATGTCCATAGCATATATATTAACCAAAAGAGAGTATAGTCCTTGTCCTTTGAACAAAGCATAAGGACATGAAACAAATATGATACCAGCTATAGTTTTATGTCAAACTAGGTGATAAATATAAATGCACAGGACAGCAAAAAAAGTGAAAACATGGTGGACAGGAACCATTAGGAAAGGACTTATGGAGTCATTTGATTCGAGTTTAACCTTGAAAGGTGGGAGAGTTTGGCAATAAAAGGATTAGGCAGACCATTCCAGGGAACCAGGATGTCATAAAAAAAGTACTGACATAATGATTGAACATGGCCGTGATATATTTTATGATTGTTGGGAAATATTCTTCTTCCTTCCTCTTATGGTAGGTAGGGTTATAATTTTCTGCCCCACTGACGGTGGACTTGGCTGTGTGACTTATTTTGGCTAATGGAATATGACAGATGAGACATCTCCCATCTGAGCAAAAGTTTTACATGTGATTTTGTAGTTAAGTTTGACCTCTGACTTCTCTCTGAAAAGAACAGGTAAAGCACATACCTGACCCCTGGCCTGGATCAGAGCCACAATCAAACTGCAGTTTATATAAAAGTCAAGCAAGATATAAACATTTGTTGTTTTAAGCCACCGAAATTTTGAGATTGTTCCTTATGCAGCACAGCCTAGTGAAAGCTGATAAATATAATGGCATGTGAGGACATCCTATGAGAAGTCCTGACTGGAGAAGAGTGTTTATACTGGATTCCAAAGTTAAATAAATCAATTAGGACTTTAATTTAAAGAATTGATCTTTCTTTGAGTTGGTTGTCGATCTTGATATCTATGTTTATAACTAAACAATGAAGTGTTGGTTCCATTTTGATAGTATTGTCAACAAGAGCCATTTTTTCTGACAGTGATCAAATGTGAGTGCTTCTCAAATATTTTTAGTTATGGCCAGAATTAATATAAATAAATAGATCCTATGACTTTACTTTTACTTTTCTATGTAACACTCATCCTCCCTCCTCAACCTCTTATCTAGGCTGTCACTATGGATTGCATGAGACTAGACTTCTCTTATTAAGATAAGATAGAATTGGACTGGCATATTACTGGGCTGTCATTTTCATGGCTTTTGTCTACTTCTCCATTAAATGACTGGTAGGACTTGGCACACATATTTAATCTTTATGAATTTTTCATTTGGATTTATAAATTGTTTCTTTAAAAAACTGTTTAAAGTTTTTAGGCAGTAAACTGAGTAAATTTCAAAATCTATCTAGTCTTATTAATCAACTTAACATACCCCTTTATCAAGGGGGTGACTATGTAATTTGTTATTCAAATAGGGACACTTTTTAGAACAAAATGGAACATGGCTAATAATTGTCCTGGGACAAGAAATATAAACTGAAGCCATTTAGGGCAAATCTAAATATATGGTCATGCAGTGTATGAAAGAACCAAACTATCACATTCATCACTGCTTTCTCTCTCTCTCCTTCCCGGAAAGAATGAAAACAAAAACTTTGCCTGTGACATTTCCCTTTCTACCAATTATCTGTCACGCACACAGGTCCTGCCCCATTCCCTCACCTTCCACTCACTTGATCAGCTTTTGACAGAAGTGAGAAAAGGGTCAACCAGTACTGCATTCTGAGTCTAGTGGTTAAAAACCCCATCGCAGTAGATCTTCACTGAACGTATGAAAACTTTAAATTATCTTCAGTATAATAAGAGAAATGAATATAAATATTCATCACTTTTGTTTTCAAAAAAGCATGGGAGATTCAGATTTTTTATTTTAAAGAATTTAAGAATTTCCCCTCAACGTTTGCTCCTATTTTCTCTAATGTGAAATGTAGCAAAAGCAGTACTATTAGTGGTAAGAAAAGAGTCATTGTTAAAGTGTTTCAACTGTCTTTAATTTGACATGATTTTTAAAATGGGATATTTGCAGGGGAATTAAAATTATTTAAGAAATTCTACTTGATATAAGTTCTTTAAGGTCAGTAACTATGCAACTTTTTATCCCCAGGTCCTGGCACAATTCCAAGCACAGAATTAAAGACTCAAAGTATTTGTTGAACCCATAAAGAAATTAAAGAATAACTCTAAAACCATGTGAAATATACCAAAATATATTAAGAAATCAAGACTACTTTGAGGCTTATCTAGAGTAGTAATGAAAAAGTTTCTGGAGATAAAGAGATATGACCTTGACCTTAAAATTTGAAACTATTTGCATCTGAGATGACTTTAAAATTTGAAACTATATGCATTGAGAGTTGGAAAAGACATGGAAATGAAGTGAATAAACTCTGAGAAATCAAAAACAGAAACATATGTTCACTGTACAATGAAGAAGAAATTATTTAGAGCAGATGATTTGTTTTTCTGGAATGGCAGTGAACTAGTGTTCCATAGATGGAAATATCTACATGTCATGAAAAGTACTTATATTTGTATATTGTAACTTTGTATTATCATTGGTAATTTCTACTTTAAAAATACTTTTAGAATCTACTTTAATTATATAATCTTCTTTCTCTCCCACAGACAAGAATTATATTTGATTAGGCTAGGGATGGGTATCAAAATTCTTAGAGAGACAGACATCAGCAAGATGACTGACTAGAGGCACCTGACACTCATTCCCCTCACAAGAAAAGACCAAGACAAAGAATAAACAACTAAAATTTGACCAGAGTGTCAGAGGGAGAGTGCTGGAGTACAGCAAGGTCACTGTGGGGCTGAGAAGGCCAGAAATGCAACATAGAGAGGGGAATGAGACACCCTGCCTCTGTTGCCCTGTTCCTGCCACCAGGATTGGCTTGTGGTCAGGAGAGATTTCCCCATGTGGGGAAAAGGTAATCAGAAGACCTGCACCAGCCCTCATTGCCACTGTAGACACTGGAAATCCTTATTACAGAAGACTCTCACAGTCTTTGCAAGCCCTGACCCCAGTTTGGGGAGCTCCCTAGAATTCATATGGCTGCATTGCTCCAGATTAGGAGCACAAATTGTGCATTCTCCACGTTGCTCATGACCCAATCTGCTGCAACATGGCACTATCTTGAAACCAGAGCCACAGCTGGAGTGCGTCCTGGTCTGGGGGCCAGTAGTCACTGCACCTCTCCAGCCTTAGGGCTCTGCTATCATTCCACCAAGTGTCTACCCAGAATTAAAGCCAACACACCTCACCTAACTGATACTTCAGAACCTACTTATCTATAGGAATAAGTCTTTTCCTATAAAACCTACTCTGTAAAATTGGAAGAGTCAGCTGTTCCACCAGATGTGCAGATATCAATGAGGTAACTACAAACATGAAAAACAAGAAAATATGACACCTTCAAAGGAACACAAAATGTCTCCAAAAACATACCACAAAAAACAGAAATGTATGAAATACCAGTAAAGAAATCCACATAATAATCTTAAGGAAACTCAGAGAAATACAAAAGAATACAGCTAGATAATTCAATGGAATCAGGAAAACAATTCAGCATCTGAATAAGAAATTCAACAAATAAATAGATAACATTTAAAAAAAACCAAACATAAATATTAGAGCTGCTGAAGTCAATGAATGAAATAAAAATACAGTCAAAACCTTCAAAACAGACTATATCAAGCAAAAGAAAGAATTTTTGAACTTGAAGACAGGTTCATTTGAAATAACCCAGTCAGCAAAAAGAATAAAAGAACAAAAAGGAACAAAGACAGGCTATAGGACTTCTGGGACAACATTAAGTGAACAAATATTCACATGTTGGAAGTACCAGAAGGAGAATAGAAGGGAAAAAAGTATAGAAAACCTATTTAATGAAATAACAGCTGAAAGCTTCCCAAGTCTTGGGAGAAAGATGAGCATCCAGATTCAGAAAGTTAAAAGATTCTCAAATAGGTCCTCTCTGAGGCACATCACAGTCAAACTGTCAAATTAGCCAGACAGAGAATTCTAAAAACAGCAAAAGTGTCAACTCATATATAAGGAATCCTTATTAGATTAACAGCAGATTTCTCAGTAGAAGAAACGTTATAGACCAGGAGAGAGTAGGATGATATATTTAAAATGTTGAAAGGAAAAAAAACCTATCAGTGAAGAATACTATACCCAGAAAAGCTATCCTTTAGAAATAAAGGAGAAATAAAATCTTTCCCAGATAAGCAAAGACTTAGGAAATTTATCACTACTAGACCAGCCTTACAAGAAATGCTTAAGGGAGTCCTACATCCAAATGTGAAAAGATGATAACTACCATCATGAAAACACACAAAATTATAAAACTCACTGTAGAACATGTACACAAAGAGAAAGAGAAAAGAATCAAATATTGTCACTACATAAAAACCACCAAACTGCAAAGATAAACAATAAAAAGGGAAGAAAGAATGAAGAACGTATAAAACAACCAGAAAACAATTAATAAAATGACAGAAGTAAGTCCTCACCTATCAATGATAACCTTGAATGAAAACAGATTAAATTACCCAGTTAAAAGATACAGGCTGGCCAAATGGATAAAAACATAAGACACAACTATATGCTGCCTACAATAAAACTGACTTCACTTGTAAAGACACACAGACTGAAAGTGAAGGAATGAAAAAAATATTCCATGCAAATGAGAACCATAAGCAAGCAGGAGTAGCTATAATCACATCATACTTACTTACATTACAGACTTTAAGTCAAAAACTGTAAAGAGACAAAAATTATTATTATTATATAATAATAAAAGAGATCAATTCAGCAAGAGAAAATGACAATTATAAATACATATGCCAATACCAAAGCACCCAGATACATAAAGCAAATATTATTAGATCTAAAGGAAGATATAAACCTTAATATAATAATAGTCAGGGACTTTGACACCCACTCTCAGCATTGGACAGATCATCTACACCGAAAATCAGTAAAAAGACATTGAATTTAAACTGCACCATAGACCAAATGGGCCTAATAGAACATTTACAGAACATTTCATCCAAAAGCTGCAGAATACACATTGTTCTCATCAGCACATGGAACACTCTCCAGGATTGATCATATGTTAGGTCACAAAACAAGCATCAAAAACACCTTTAAGAATTGAGTCATATCAAGTATCTTTCTTGACTACAATGGAATAAAACTAAAAATCAATAACAAGAGGAACATTTGAAACTGTACAAATACATGGACATTAAATAACATGTTCCTAAATGATCAATGAGTCAAGGAAGAAATTAAGAAGGAAATTAAAAAATTATTTGTAGCAAATGAAAATAGAAATGCAATATACCAAAGCTATGGGATACAGCAAAAGCAGTATTAAGAAACAAGTTTATAGCAATAAATACCTACATCAGAAAAGTAGAAAGATTTCAAATAGACAACCTAACAATGTGCATTAAGGAACTAGAAAAGCAAGAACAAACCACACTCAAAATTAGTAGAAAGAAATAGTAAAGATCAGAAAACAAAATACCAAAAATACTAAAATAAATAAATAAATAAATAAATGATCAACAAGAATAGTTGGTTTTTGAAAAGGTAAACAAAATCTACAAACCTTTAGCTAGACAAAATGAAAAAAAAAAGAAAAAAGAAGAGCCAAGTAAATAAAATGACAAACTTTTAAGTGGTATCACAATAGATACCACAGAAATACAAAGAAGTATTATAGATGATTATGAACAATTATATGTCAAGAAATTGAAAAACCTAGAGGAAATCAATAAATTTTTGGATACATACAAACTACCAACATTGACCCAAGAAGAAATAGAAAACCTGAACAGACCAACAATGAGTAACATCAAAACAGTTCTCATGAGAAATCTGATGTGACCAATCACATAAAAGGAACAGAGGATGTTATTCAAACATAATATACAAAAAAGTATAAGGCTCAGAAATTTTTATAAGGGGAATCCTAGCAAAAAATCATAAAACTATATAACTTCAAAAAAATTTAATATTTCTCAGATCATAAAATAAAGGATAGAATCTTTTTTTAAAAAAGAAATTAGCATAATATTGACATGAAATCCAATCAAAATAGATCAAAAAAGAAACTTACAACCAATCTTATGATACTTAATGAAAAATTCTAAGTGAAGTATTAACAAATACAACGCAGCAAAGTTCTTTTTTAAAAAGAAAAAGACTTTATAATAATCCAAGTAATGTATGAAATAGAAGGGCTAATTTTGTTTAATATCAGGGAATAATCAACCTAATCCATTATCTCAACTAACTAAAAAGAACAGTTATATAAAAACAATGGATGTTGAAAAGCACAGGATAAAAAAGAGCTGCATTCCTATAAAACTCTCAGTAAAACAGAGTTAGAAAGGATCTGATATATACTTGCCTAAACAAATAACAAATATCCTAAATAGCAAAAGAATAAAAATATATTTTGTTAAATCAGGAAGTACAAAAGGATTTCCATTATCATCATTATTTTTAATATAGCCCAAATCTAGTGACTATAATAAGAAAATGAAATAAAGATAACATGTTGCTATATCTCAGAAACTGAAGCAAGTGGAATTTTTGTGTTTTATTTTAACATTAATACATATAGTACAGTTACAAGCTTCAAATAAATTTACAAAGCCCAACATTTAACTTTTATTCTCACAATGAACACACAGAAATATAAATTTAAAATATTGGACCCCAAATAATATCATAATATAAAATTGATTATAATGAATTTTTTAAGAGGTCATAGGACCTTTATGATTAAGACTATGATATATTCTGAAGAACATAAAATAAAATCTGAACAAATTGAAAATTATAACACAATTTTTGATGCAAAGATACAATATAAAATTTAACTCTTCTCAAATTAGTACATAAATTTAAGATAGTGCTTATTAGAATCCCAATAGGGATTTTTTTTGTTAATGGATACAATTATAAAATATATATGAAATAATATATGTCCAAGAAGAGGCAAGCAATATATTAAAAAAAAATAAGAGAAAGGACTTTTCTTCCCACACATTAGAATATATGCTATATTCCAATAATAGGCCCCTGATATTAACATAAATGTGGTATAGGAAGGGAATAGATAAATAATTCAGCAAAAATAATTGAGAATTAAGGCATAGATCCCAATATAAGAAAATTAATATAAAGTTATAATAAATAAAAATATTTTAGTATGCAAAAATATATGAGCTAGCATAGTTGTGTCATTGTATACAAAAGTAAAAATCTGGGAAAAAATGATTGCTCTACAACAAAAGAATGATTGAATAATTTATATTTATATCATGTTATATAGCAAGTGAAAAATATAAACGAAAGCTAGGGCCAATTATCTTAGAGTTATGAATGAGTAAGTAAGTAAGACACAGACAGGAATAAACAATATAATTGCGTTTTTTAAAAACAAAAATGACCAAATATATATATATACACATATATAAATACCTACAAACACAGGCATATGTTCAGGTGGTATTTATATTTCTATATAAGATTATATAAAGATGATGAAAAGAAAGGACATAGAAATTTTTGGCAGGATCTCTTTGAGTTTGTGTAGGGATGGTTCACGTAAGTGAAGAGTAAAGGGAGTAGGCACTGGAAACTATATTTATTATTTTATGTTTAAAAGAAAAAACAAAATTCAAGTTAAAACTAAAAAGAGATAAATATTTTCAAGTTTTAGAGCAACAAAGGTCAATATGTTTGAAAATACATCTGTGAGAGTTTGAGAGAAATGAGCCCTCTCATATAGTGATCTTGTGAATCAAATTTGATATATCCTCTACAGCTATATGAAAGCTCTTTCACAATGCCTATTAAAATTATAATGAATATATCCTTAAACCAGCAATTTCATGTGTTGAGGTTTATCTTACAAATATACATGTGTGAAATGTATAAGAATATTAATGGAAACAATGATAGTACCAGCAAATGATCAGAAATAACCTACATGAACAACAATGGAGGACTAATTACATGAGTCATGACACACCCATGCAATATACTTTACAGTTGTTGGGCAGAATAAGTCATCTCCATTTGTTCTGGAGTAACTGTCAAAGTATATTATGAAATAAAATATGAAAGATACAGAAGATTGCTACTGTTTGTGTTTAAATGAAAGTGTGTGTGTATGTGTATTTTCTATAAATAGATCCCTCTGGAAACTCTGTGAAACATTGGAGATAGTGAGTCATCTCTAGGTAGGAAAATAGAATGGCTGGAAGGTTGAATTGAACTGATACTCCCTTTTCTATCTTTTTGAATGTTGTATACTGTGCCTGCATTATTTATTTAAAAGTAAAACATTTTAAAAATTAATCTTAGGGATTTATATAGAAAGTCTGCTTGAGCACACTAACTACTGAGGGGCTCTATTATAATAATTAGTAAGTTGACATGACTTTCTAATATTCCCAAATGATTTATTACATATTTGTAAAACTTTAGAAACTTATTCTTCACCACAAAACTTTCAACATTTTAATTAAAAAATTCCTGTATTTCAAAAATAATCTTGGAAACCATTTGAAGTTAAAAGCACTCTTTGAATTACAACTGAAACAGAAAAGACTACCAGTACATTGAAATGATTAAAAGAAGTGTGATAATGGATTTCCTGGCGCTTACAGGTGTATGTGCTTAGTGTGATGATTTCAGTTGATATTGAAGTAGAAAAAGATAATTCTAGAACCTGATGTTCATTCTCTGCTTTCTCTCACCAAGATAGAAACCTATGGATTTGTCACGATATCCCCAAAATGGAAATGGCAAAACAAATATACCTAGTAAAATTTTTAGTTATAAAATTCTCGATTGTTCTCTAGAATGTAAAGATTTTACTTATAAAATTCTTAATTGTTTTCTAGAGTGCAGCTTGGGTCTAAGATTTCTCTGTTTCTGTAATTAATACTCTGTTTTATTTTTCTTCTCTTTAGGTTTAGGTTTAGAGTCAAGACAATCTGATAATTTTTATGACAAAATAGATCTGATGTCGTAGGTATTTTCCATATGTTCATTTTCTGATAGGATGATAAATATGCCAGTTTATATTACATATTGGACTAAATGATATGATAATAAAATTAACTCTCAGGACTATTTATATTAATTGTATTTACTAATGTGATAGTATATGAATGTGTCACCAAAAATCCTTTGAAATGCCAATTAGCTTTTAATATCTCTAAATTATTAATGATTAACACCACATTAATGCTTCCAAAATAAACAAACCATGTTATTCTTATAAGATTGATGTGCTCCATACAGTTCTTTTTTTAAAAAAAGACCCCATAATTTATTAAAATATCCAATTTTAAAATGGTATTTCTCTTTTTGAGAATTACCTAAAAATAGCAAGGAGAACTTAAAACAGAAACCTGTACTCCACTTTCAATAAAATTAGAAGATCTAGGTGAACTCAAACCACAACATATGAGATAGAGTTCCTAAATACAATGAGGTCAAATACAGGTTAGTGGTCATATAGTAGGATGCTCCTGGCTATAGAATTTAGACAAAGCCTACATGGATGAGTGTTTAAAAGTAAGTGGCACCTTTTGGTGCAAAAGCAACCTTCATTTATTTAAAGCAATGGAACTATTTTTGTGGGCCGATAGTGGAAGCTTTTCTCAACCAGATTTGTCACAAAATGTTAAAAAGCAGGAAAGAGATACTGAAGGAAGAAGCACACTTGACACCATATTTGCAGGAAGTAAACAGTCAATGAGGAAGTACAGAGGAGACAGAAAAAGAGGCAAATTTCTGTACGAAACAAGGGATCAAAGCACAGAAACAACAGTTCAAGGAGGAAAATTGAAAGACAATGAAAAATATGAAACCTCAGTTCACAGAAATAAATTTTTTAAAATGAAAATAAAAATGACAGAAATGAAAGCTAATTTGAAAACAGCTCAATGGAGATAAAATATTGAGAACAGACAGAGGGTTGGAGGACAGGAAGAAAAGTAAGAAAAATCAAATTAAAAAATCAAATAGTTATAGGTCATATTATATCTCTCATTCTGGATATTGGTAATTGTAGTGTCTTCTCTTTTTTTTTCCCCTGACCAATCTGGCAAAAAGTTTGTCAATTGTGTTGATTTTCTCAATGAACCAGCTTTTGGTTTTGATTTTCTCTATTGTTTTTCTGTTTTCTATTTCATTGATTTCTACTCTGTTCTTTACAATATTCTTTCTTCTGCTTACTTTAGGTTTCATTTGCTTTTCTTTTATTTGTTTCTTAAGGTGAAAGTTGAGATCATTGATATGAAAGCTTTCTTTTTTTTTTTCTACCATGAACATTTAGTACTGTGCATTTCTGCCTAACTGCAGCTTTAGGGTGAAATATAGTACAGCCTAAATTCCTACCTTAGAAAAAAAGCACCATCCTACAGATTTTGATACTTTGTATTTTTGTATTTATTCATTTATATTTACTCACGTTAAAATATTTCTTAATTTCCCTTTTGATTTCTTATTTTACCTGTAGATTATTTATGAATGTATTATAGGTTGAGTATCCCTTATCCAAAACATTTGAGGCCAGAACTGTTTCAGATTTCATAATTTTTTCAGATTTTGGAATATAGTCATGAGTCCCTCAATAACTAGGCTACAAACATGTGCACCATATTACTGTATGGAATACTGTAGGTAATTGCAACACAATGGTGTCTGTGTATCTAAACATATCAAAGGTAAAGTAAAAATACACTATTATAATCTCATGGGATCATCTTTGTATGTGCAGTCTGTCATTGACCAAAACATCATTAGGCAGTGCATGACCGTGTGTGCATATACATAATGAAGTATCTTGGAAATGGGATCCAAGTCTAAACACAAAATTCATTTATGTTTCATATATACCTTATACACATAGCCTGAAGGTAATTTTATACAATATGTTTAATTACTTTGTGCATGAAAAAAAGTTTTGATTGTGACCTGTCACATGAGGTCAGGTGTGGAATTTTTCACTTGTGGTGGTGTGTCAGCATTCAAAAAATTTCAGACCTTGGAGCATTTTGGATTTTGGATTTTCAAATTAGGGATGAAAGAGGTCATATCATCTCTGTACTTCCCTGTACTTCACTTCCATATATTTGGGAATTTTCCAGAGATCTTAATGTTATTGATTTCTAACTTAATTCCATTATAGTTAGAGAATGTAGATTGTATGACTTGAATTTTTCAAAATGTATTAAATCTTACTTTCAGGTCAACAATATGATCTATCTTGGTAAATGTTACGATGCACTAGATAGAATAGAATGTCTGTTCTGCCTTTGGTGGATAGAATATTTGGTCAATGTCAGTTAGGTCAAGTTCATTGATTGTGTGTCTTCTCTGTCTTTGCTGATTCTCTGTTTACTTGTTCCACCAATTATTGAAAGAGCAGTATTTAAATCTCTGGGTATAATCATGGATTTATCTATTGCAAAGTTCATTCTTACTAGTGGAAAAAAATTGAAAGGCAAGATCATGTCAACATCTGTAATGTATAGAAAACAGTATCCATAATTATTTCTCTTAAAATCCAATCTGATTTATATATATGTATATTTACCTTTTATCCTGTAGTTGTCCAGATGCTATTTCAAAAGAATGCATTAGTTCCTATTTTCACACTAAGATAAAAATTCATATAATTCAATGGGATAAAAACTGTTCAAAAGTCCATGAATCTATACCAGTTACACTTGGCAATCTGGTTGTCCTCCAAACATTCGTTTTATCTGGTCAAGGGACAGTTTGAAGGCTGGTTGACATGGTGATAATATTTCTGCTATGTATTGACACATTATCTAAAAACAGAATTGCACTGAATAAAGCTTTTAAAAATCATCTTTATAGTGCTTTTTTCACTGAAAAATCAAAAAAGATTTGCATTTGCCTATTTCCCATTCTATTTAGTAATAACAATATAGAAGAAATCCATAGTGCCTTTCTGTCTCAGATTAAGATACAATGTTTATACTATCACCTCTCTAACTATTACGGTGTTAACTATGATGATGACAAAGAGAAGACCCTCTTTTTCATTTAAAAAAACATGGTTTTGTTAAATAGAAGCAGACCTATAACTGAAGATGCAATATTATGCTTCTAACCTAAAAGGCTGCTAAAGACTTCCAAAGATTAACTGTAGATATTCAGGTCAAAAGAACAAAGATTTACCAATACACTTTTGGCAGAAGTAATGATATGCAGAGTTAGACTTGAACTTTCTAAATTATAATTACCAGCAAGGGAATTACATTATAACTATGAAACACAGATTTTTCAATAAATGTAGTTAAAAGTAAAATAATGTTTTCTTACCTATAAATTTATGAGTGACAATCTTTATCACAGTCATATATGATAAGTTTTGTCTTTTTATTATTATACAATTAAATAAAATAAATCACTGTTTTGTGGGAAGAAAACTCCAAAGTAAATATCTAAAAACTCTAAAAGAAAAGGAAAAAGCAGGAAATAAAAAGCCTCCTGTGAAGCTAAACATATTCTCAATTCAAATTTATGAGATTATAGAGACATTTCTGGTTAAAGTTTGGTATATTTTAGTATAGGTGAAACATTTTGGGTAAAGTCTCATGGACCATAACATTGGAAAGACAATAGAAACAACCATGATCAAATGTTTCCATTTGCTGCACAGCAATATTGGACTGTGACAGCCACCTCCCAGTCGAGTTCTTCATTCAATTAGAAGTGCAGGGTGCTACAGATACCTTATCTAAATGATGTATCATGTCCACATACTGTTCCCACATTTCAAGTTTCCATCATTCTGTGGAATTCCTGCCCAAACCACATATATAATGGTTTTCTGAATGCAATGTTGTCATTTAAAAGTTCATTCTGAATATCTAATGTTGTGTTCCTGAAATCTCTGTGGAGATATCAGCAAGTAAATCTGATAAAAGGAAACTGAACGTATGAAACATGCTTAAATGTAACATAACTAATTTCACCAAAGGATTACTTTAAAAATAGTATAACACCCCGAAACATATTAAATACTGAATTACTCAAATTACAAAGTCTGTATTTCAGCTAAATGTGTTAGCAATGTGCTTATTACTTAAACAATACTTATAAAGTGAATCTTGAAATAAAGCGAACAATTGTTAGGCTCTCGGAGCACCACTCTTCTCCTCCAGCGTTTTGAACATTTTTTTAAATTTCGAAATATTAATTAAGGGGGAAGTAGTGTTTTTGTTATGAAGATATCTTGTATAATGGTTAAGTCAGGGCTTTTGACTTAACCCTCACGCTCACGCTCTCCTCCGTCCAAGTTTTCTCATGTACTTTATACTGCTTTGTGCCCATGTGTACCCATCTATTAGCTCTCATTTATTAGTGAGAACATGTGGTGTTTGGTTTTCCATTCCTGAGATACTTCACTTAGGATAATGGTCTCCAGTTCCCTCCATGTTGCTGCAAATGATATTATAATATTTCATTCCTTTTTATGGCTGAGTAATACTCCATAGTATATATACCACATTTTCTTTATCCACTCATGAATTGAAGGGCACTTAGGTTGATTCCACATCTTGACAATTGTGAATTGTGCTGGGATAAACATTCGAGTGCAGTTATCTTGATAAGATGACTTCATTTCCTTGGGGTAGATATCCAGCAGGAGGAATACTGGATCGAATGGTAGGTCTACGTTTATTTCTTTGTGGAATCTTCATGCTATATTCCGTAGAGGTTATACTAATTTACAGACCCACCAACAGAATATAAGTGTTCATTTCTCTCTGCATCCATGCCAGCATCTATTGTTTTTTGACTTTTTAATAATGACCATTCTGATGGGGGTAAGGTGGTATCTCATTGTAGTTTTAATTTGCATTTCCCTTATTATTAGTGATGTTGAGCATTTTGTCACATGTTTTCTGGCCTCTTGTCTACCTTCTTTCTAAAAATTTCTGCTCATTTCATTTGCTCACTTTTTAATGGGGTTTTTTGTATTTCTCTTACTGATTTGAGTTCTTTGTAGATTCTGGATATCAGTTCTTTGTTGGATGTATAGCTTGAAAATATTTTCTCCCATTCTGTAGGTTTTCTATTCACTCTGTCTATTATTTACTTTGCTGTACAGAAGCTTTTTAATTTAATTAAGTCCCATTTATTTTTGTTGTTGCTATATTTGCCTTGGGGCCTTGGTCATAAATTCTTTGCCTAGGCCAAGTCTAGAAGTTTCTCCTACATTTTCTTCTTGAGTTTTTATGGTTTAATGCCTTACATTTAAGTCTTTAATCCATCTTGAATTAATTTTTGTATATGGGGAGAGACAAGGGACCTGTTTCATTCTTCTGTATGTGGCTATCCTGTTTTCCCTGCACTATTTATTGAATAGAGCTTCCTTTCCCCAGTGTATGGTGTTGTCTGCTTTGTCAAAGATCAGTTGGTTGAAGGTAGATGGTTTTATTTGTTGGTTCTATATTCTGTTCCATTGTTCTATGTCTCTACTTTTATACCAGTACCATACTGTTTTAGTTACTATAGCCTTTTAGTATAATTTCAAATCCAGTAATGTGATGCCTACAGATTTGTTTTTATACTTAAGATTGCTTTGGATATTTGGGCTCTGTTTTGGTTATGAATGAAGCTTAGGATTATTTTTTCTAGATCTGTGAAATATGACACTGGTATTTTGATGGGGATTGCACTGACTCTGTAAATCACTTTGGGGAGTATGGACATTAAAACATTGTTGATTCTACCAATCCATGAGCAAGGGATGTCTTTCCATTTGTTTGTGTCATCTGTGATTTCTTTCATCAGTGCTTTGTAGTACTTTTTGTAGAGGTCTTTAACTTCCTTTCTTAAGTATATTCCTAAATATTTTATTTTATTTGTAGCTATTGTCAATGGTATTGAGTCCTTGAGTTGACTCTCGGCTTAACTGTTATTAGTATATATAGAAATGCTTCTGATTTGTGTACATTGATTTTGTAACCTGAGATTTTGCTGAATTTATTTATAAATTCCAGGAGTCTTTTGGTGGCATCTTTAGGGTTTTCTAAATACAAGATCATATCATCAGCAAACAGGGATAGTTTGACCTCCTCTTTCCCAATATGGATGCTCTTTATTTTATTCTCTTTCCTGATTGGTCTGGCTAGGATTTCTAATACTATGTTGAATAGAAATGGTGACAGTGGGCAGCCTTGTCTTGTTCAGTTCTTAGGGGGAATGCTTTCAACTTTTCCCCATTCAATTTGTTGTTGGCTGTGGGTTTGCAATATATAGCTTTTATAATTTTAAGGTATGTTCCTTCTATACCTAGGTTATTGAGAACTTTTATCATGAAACGGTGCTGGATTTTATCAAATATTTTTTGCATCTATTGAAATGGTCATGTGGTTTTTGGTTTTGTTTCTGCTTATGTGTTGAATCATGTTTATTGATGTGTATATGTTAAATCATCCTTACATCTCTGGGATTAAACCTACTTGGACATGGTGGATTATTTTTTTCATGTGCTGTTGAATTCAGTGTTTTCTTGAGAAATTTCACATTTATGTTCACAGGGGATGTTGGTCTGTAGTTTTCTTTTATTGTTGTGTCCTTTCCTGGCTTTAGTATTAGGGTGATGCTGGATTCATAGAATGACTTAGGGAAGATTCCCTCCTTCCTGAGATTATCGAATAGTTTCTATAGTATAGGTACCAATTCTTCTTTGTAGGCTTGGTCGAATTCGGCTGTGAATCCATCAGGTCCAGGGCTTTTTTTGTTGGATTTTTATTACTGTTTCAATCTTGCTTCTCATTATTGGTCTGTTTAGGGTTTCTATTTCTTGATGACTAGGTCTTGGGAGGTTGTGTGTTTCCAAGAATTTATCCATTTCCTCTAGGTTTAATAGTTTGTGTAGAGGTTTTCATAGTATTCACAGATGATATTTTGTATTTCTGCAGTATCAGTTGTAATGTCTTCTTTTTCATTTATGATTGGGGTTATTTGAGTCCTTTCTGTTTTATTTCTGGTTAGTCTGGCTAGTGGCCTATTGATTTTGTTTATCTTTTCAAAGAACCAACTTCTTGTTTCCTTGATCCTTTGTATTTTTGTTTTTTGGTTTCCATTTTGTTTAGTTTAATTCTGAGCTTTATTATTTCCTTTCTTCTTCCAACTTTGGGTTTGGTTTGGTCTTCTTTTTCTAGTTCCTTGAGATGTGACATTAGGTTGTTAATTTGTGATCTTTCTGTCTTTTTGATATAGGCACTTAAGGCTATGAACTTTCCTCTTAGATCTGCTTTAACTGTATCCCATAGATTTTGAAAGCTTTCATGCCCTTTGTCATTCAGTTCGAGAAATCTTTTCATTTCCGTCTTAATTTCATCATTGATCCAAAGATCTTTCAGCAGCAGGTTGTTTAATTTCCATGACTTTGTTTAGATTTGAGTGTTACTCTTGGAATTGATATCTAGTTTTATTCCACTGTGGTCTGAGAATATACATGGTATGATTTCACTTTTTTTTATTTTGCTGAGACTGATTTTGTGGCATAAAATATGATCAGTCTTGGAAAATGTCCTGTGTGCTGATGAGAAAATTGTATATTCAGTAGTTTTTGGGTAGAATGTTCTGGAAATGTCTGTCACATCCATCTGTTTTAGAGTCCTGTTTAAGTCCAGTGTTTCTTTATTTGTCTTCTGCTTCAATGATCTGTCCAGTACTGTCAGTGGAGTGTTGAAGTCCCCAAATGTTAATATTCTACTGTTTATTGCTTTGTTTAGATCTACAAGAATTTACTTCATGAAACTGGGAGTTCCTGTGTTAGGTGCACATATATTTAGGATTCTTATGTCTTCTGGTTGAATTTCTCCCTTTACCATTATATAATTACTATCTTTGTCCTTTTTTTAAATGAATTATTAATTTAAACTCTATATTATCTTATATGGAAATGGTTATACTTCCTTGCTTTTGGTTCTCATTTGTATGGAATATATCTCTCCATCCCTTCACCTTAAGTTTGTGTGAGTCTTTGTGGGTTAGACATGTTTCTTTGAGAAAGCACGTGCTCATGTTGTGTTTTTTCATCCATTCAGCCAGTCTGTATCTTTTAAAAGAGGCATTCAGACTATTCAGATTGAGCGTTAGTATTGATATATGGGATGCTGTTCTGTTTATCAGTTGGATGATATCTTATTGTTTTGTTCTCCCTCTTGTGCTATTGTTTTATAAGAGCTGTGAGCTATAACTTTTGGGTGTTTTTACACTGCTTGGTGTCAATTGTGCTGTTGCATTTATAATTCACTTTTGAGCATTTCCTGTAGGGCAGGTCCAGGAGTGAAAAATACCCTGAGTGTTTGCTTGTCTGGGAAAGACTATTTCTCCTCCTCTTATGAAACTTAGTTTAGCAGGATACAAAATTCTTGGCAGGCAGTTATTTTGTTTAAGGACACTAAAAATAGGACCCCATTCCTTTCTGGCTTGTAAGGTTTCTCTTGATAAGTCTGCTGTTAGTCTGATGGGTTTTCCTTTGTAAGTTACTTGATGTTTTCACCTCATGGCTCATAGGAGTTCCTCCTTCATGTTGACTTTGGCCAGTCTGATGACTATATATCTTGGTGATGCCCTGTTTGCAATAAATCTCCCAGGTGTTCACTGAGTTTCTCTTATCTGGATGTCTAAATCTCTAGCAAGCCCAGGGAAGTTTTCCCTAATTATTCCCTCAAGTAGGTCTTCCAGGCCTTGTGCTTTTTCTTCTTCACCCACAGGCATGTCTATGATTCTTATATTTGTCTGTTTTATACCATCCCATATTTCTCTTAGACTTTTTTTCATTCCTCTTGATTCTTTGTTCTTTATTTTTGACTGATTGGGTTAATTCGGAAGAGTTGTCTTCAAGCCCTGAAATTCTTTCTTCTGCTTGCTCTAGTCTGTTCTTAAAACTTTGCACTGTGATTTGTATTTCCCTAAATGGATTTTCATTCCCAGAAGTTCAATTTGGTTATTTTTTAATATATCTATCTCTTAGTAAATTCTTCATTCATTTTCTGAGTTGTTTTTCTGGTTTCTTTTAGGTGGCTTTCCTTTTTCTCTTGGATTTCATTAAGCTTCCTTACAATCCATATTTGGAATTCTTTATCTGTCATTTCAATATTTTCATTTTAGGTTGTGATCCATTGCTAGAGAGCTGGTGTCCTCCTTTATGGGTGTCTTTTCACTCTGATTTTTCATACTTCTGGAGTTCTAGCACTGATTCCTTCTCATCTGGGACAGCTGTGCTTCTTGATTTTGGATTTTCTTTTGTTTAGATGTGGCTTTTGTTTTTCCCCTCACTCTTAATGGTGTGTCTCTAGTATATGTTGGGTAAGGATCCTTGGCTTTGTTTATGGGAACTTTGATGGGGGTCTAGGTTCTGGATGGATACCTTGATTATAGACATCCTTAGTCTATAATCAAGATTATGTGTGGTGATTTTCTCAGTTGCTACTTATTTTTAGGCTGTAGTGGTGGTATACTATGTGTATGGGCAGATTCCTTGTCTCTTCTTGACAACAGAAGATGGAGGTCTTTGAAATCCTTTCTCTTTCCCCAGCCCTGTGGTCTTCTTAACAGTGTGAATTATATTGGGATGCCCAGTTTAATCTCTGAAACTGTAGATCATGCCTGTGGGTAGGAAACACCTATGTCCTGTATGATTGAATCAGTAAATGCCATAACAGGCTGTACAAGCTGTTCTCCCTGCCAGTCAGTGGCACCTGTAGGAAAGAGCCAGCTGCAGTGTTATTTTTTGGGACTTCTGACTGGCTGTAGTGGATCAGAAGCAGCACTTAAATACCCCAGGTGGTGGGCAGGGCTCTGGAGCTCCCAGGGGACTCCTTATACTCTACCACAGCAGATGCAAGTGGAGGAGTAAGGCTGGGTAGTGCTAGCTTGGGTGAGCCTGCCTTCAGGCTCCACCAGCACAACAGCTGTCGTGGCAGAGGTTAAGGGTATGCTCCCAGGCCACTGGGGAAAGCCACCAGGGAGGGGCTGAAGTGGCTCCACCAAGCCAGAAAGTCTGCTCATTGGGGAAGGGCCATCTAGGATCCACAGACTGGCTGTAGGGAGTGGGTTTCACTCTTCTCCCTCCTCCCCTGCCCTGAGGTCTCCTTCCAGCTTTTGGCTACAAGCAGAAGCCCAAACTAGCTGAGCACCAGCAATGGTGCTGTGGGCTGGGAGCTTCCCTGCCCAAGATCCCACCCTGGACTGAAAACATTGCTTTCCTGTGGGCGGAGGGGTACTCTATGAGTGCACTGTGGCTTGGACCCACACTACACTCTTCTTTCAGTTCTGCCCATGTGGACTCCCTTGTCTCCCAAGATTAGTTCACAAACCTCCTCTCTGTGCCCCAAGCCAACACAATTGCATCCTGTGGGTACAGAATCTGGTCTGAGGGTCTGCCCCTGGTCCCCCAAGTCTAGTCCTTGACTGTGACAGGGATGAGCATGCATGTCTCAAGTTGCCCATGGAGTGCTCAAGCAGGCTTCGTGTCCTTCCACTTTGAGGGATGCCTTGCTCTGCTGGGGCACTCAGGCAAGCAGCACTGGGGAGGTCCAGCAGGCAAGTAGCTCAGCATCTGAGCACCCCTTGGTCCAATGCACATCTTTAAGAAGGAAGGTGTGAGCCCCACCCTCTATGGTAGGCTTGGTGTGGTGGACATGCCAACAGAGGGGAGGCAGCCAGCCCTGAGAGTGCCAGCTCAACTGTCCCTTGGGGCACCTGTCCACTTGGCAATAGCAGGCAGGGGAGTGGCAGGGGAGGAAAAGAGTCTGAATGGAGGTGAGCTGGCACTCTGGTCATCTCTGTCCCTCTCCCTGGAAGGCAGCCTATCTGGAATGTCCAAGCTCTGGGACCCCACAGTTCTCCTGGAACCCACCAACCCCCATGGCCATCACAGTCTGGGCAGGAGATGGGAAATGTTTGTATGGGGACCAGGGACATGAAAACTGAAGGGTTGAAGTTCCCTGGGGAGGACAAAGGCACACGATGGGTGGAGAAGTAGTATAGTGCCTGCAGTCTCAGCTTGGATCTGTGGTGATGAGGAACAACCCTGAGGGGGCTGGCATCTTTGTTCTCAAGAAGCTCTCAGTTCACTGGCAGCAGCAGCTTTCGGTCTTGTGAGGGTAGAGAAGTTCTCCAGCAGCTCAGGAGCCTCCTGACTCCTCGAGTTGTGAGGGAAGGAGAAACAAAACCCCCTCTGCCCTTTCCATGGGGCTCCAAGTTTCTCGGGGGCTGATCTCTGCTGAAATGTTGCTCCTTCTTGTTCTGTTCCACAACTTCTTCCTGTGGAATCTCTGGTAGGTTCTGGCAGTTCTCCCTTAGAATTACACCTGAGCTATGTTTTTTTCATCTAAAACTTTTCCTTCCTTCTGAGACGATCTGGTGTCCGATGTCTCTAGTTAGCCATCTTCTGTTTTCTTTGCTTAGGTACGTGTGTTTTGATCACTAGAGAGCGTTTCCAACTTCATCTCCACTGCTCGTGTAATACTCCATACTAATAACTAGTATTTCCACAGTACTTCTAGGGGAGTGGGAAGCTGCACAATATCATGCATATTTGAGGGTGGGAGGGGAAGCAGAACTCTGACAGGAGAGCATCTCTTCCCAAACCCCTCCCTACATCTGCCTTTTCCCTCCTTACTCATACCTATCCAGGCCTTGTGCATCTCTGTATTAGAGGCTTTTTAAAAACAACCTTTTCTTTCCATCCCATGAAGACCCCCCTGTGCAGAACTTATCACAGTATATCAGAATTATTGCAATAGCCTTGTGACTACTTCCTGTTCTTCTCTTTTCTCACAGTCAATTTGTAAATACATCCATAATCTTTGTGTAACTAAATCTGACCTATCTTCCAGGCCAAACACAAATATTACCTCCTTACCAAAGGCTTCCTTCTACCTAGAAGTAACTGCTCCCTCTTTTGGGTGTCCACAGAAGTCTATCTGTACTTCTTTTCTGGAATTATGGGGAAGTTGAATGAAAATTCTCTCAGGCTAATGGCCAGGAAGGAGCCTGTCTGATAGGCATTCCCCACATCCAGAGCTGTGGAATGTGGGGAAAGCTTAAACAATGTTTAAGGTGAATTGTGTACCCACCCATTCTTGTATGTTGAAATCCTAACCTCCAGTACTTTAGAATGTGAACTTTGGAAATAAGGTCCTTATAGATGTAATTAAGTTAAGATGAAGTCATTAGGATGTTGCCTAATCCAATGTGACTGGTGTCCATCTAAAAAAGAAAAATTTGGAGAGAGACAGACAAGCATAGTGGACAGATGATGTAAAAAATAAAATAAGGAGAAGACATCCATCTACAGTCCAAGGAAAGAAGTCTGGAGCACCCTCACATCCCTCAAAATGAACCAGACTGGCAGACACTTTGATTTCAGACTTCCAGCCTCCAAAACTGTGAAAAAATATATTTCTATATTTAAGCCACCCAGCCTGTGTTTGCCCTGGTAAACTGTACAGTCCTCATCCATGCAGGATCAGAAACTACATCATTTCAGGGTTTCTGTGTATTCAAACTCAGAGATGTTGACTCATGTTTTACAAAAGCAACACAAGAAACAGATGTATAAAGCCAAAATGCTGATTCATTAATTTACAGAGATAACTAAAACCCTGGATGAGATCACACACTTTTGTCTCCCGGCCAGCACATTCTTTTTGAGCAATCACACTATTTGGGGAGCCTACCACAATCACCAAATTGCACAGTGGACGTAAACTCAACAAGTGTAATAAGTAACAGGATGACAGAGTTTAAGGCATCAAGTTCCCATGCCCACTGAATCCACCCAACTGATGTGCCTACTGGCAATACCAATCAAATGAAATCCTTAGACTATGTTACCTTTTTCTTTAACCAGTCTTTCAAGGGGTACGATATCTGTCAATGAAGGTTTTCTATTAATACCTCTGTTGGCTTCCTATCCAGCAACAATTCTCTTTCTTCTTTTTGATTTTTTTTGGGTGTCTGGGCCTACCCCAGTGCCAGGATGGATCTAACTTAGTCCAAGCCAATCATAACCATGCCTTTTCTCTCTTCAGTAATTGGTTCAATAATCCAGCCTGAAGTCCATCCACATATGGTTCCTTACCAGCCTCCCTGGAAAAGTGAGCACCTGCCAAAGTTAGGCCAGCCCAGCCAAAGAGAAGCACTGAAGCAATGTATTCTTTGCCCTCTCTCCCATTGAACGTGGACAAGGAAGCATGTTACCTTTGCTGCTCATGATAACAGACATAAAGTATGCTGATATTGTAAAAAGCAAAGGTTAGAAATAGAATGAACCTGGGTCCCTGATGACATCACTGAATCAACTAACCCTGCTCCAACCAACTCATCTCCCTTCGAGTTGTGGTTTCTGCTTCTTGCCATCAAAACTATCCCAATTTCTGGAGAGCATCTCTTTTTAATTCTTCCTGGACAAGTTCTGATTTCTACATTCTTGCTTTGGCTTGTTAATATCACCAGCAGTTTTACTGTGCAGGAAACCTTTATTTTTATGGTGATTTTGCTCTTCTTTGATCTCTTCTGTTTTGTGGAGATTTATAGTGGAAATCTCATTAGGCAAACCACTGTGTGGGAAGGATTGTGCTAGGTGCTGGGGATTCAACAGAATAAAACAAAGCAAGCAAGTTGTACTCATGGCGTATTCATTCTAATCAAGAAGACACAGGAAAACACGTGAATCCTTAAATAAAATACTAGATTGTTATTTATGATATGTTGAAAATAAATTGGGGGCAAGTATAGAGAATGAGGAGGGGTCCTCCCTAGGGAGAGTGGTCAGAAAAGCTTCTTAGAGAAATTTAAAGCTAAGACTCAAGTTTGTGGGAGCCATCTCAGTGTTGCCCCAATGTGCCACCACAGAACTTTTCCTTTTTACTTTGTATCATTTCCATAGTGTAGTAGATATTTGTCATTATTTTAGATGACCTGGATTATGAACCCATCTGCTCATTGCAATATTTGAGGAGTTCCACTTTTCATAAAACATGCCACTCATTATAGACTGTGAAAATGATAGAAATCCAATTTCATGGCATCCTTTGCAGTACTGGCAAGGGACCTAGGATCCACAGATCAGAGGCCCACATTTCAGACTTTCATCTGGAAGCCTGTACAGGGGCAACTTCTCTCTGGTTGTGGTGGTTGCGGCAGTGTCAGGATGATGGGGTTCCTGGGTCAGAAGTACGATGTGGTGTTAAGTGAAGCATCTAGTCCTGTTTCAGGGCAGTGGCTAACTCACCAAACCACTTCTGTGGTGTTCAGGACATTGTTCCCACATATTCAACCTCCATGCTGCTTCTTTAATCCCACCAAAGTTTTGATAAGCTCCATAGTAGCCTTTAAGAAAACTTCCTTTCTGTTTAAAAGATGAAAATTCTGTTACTTGCAGTTAAGAGCCCTGATGATACATAGGTCTTATTTCACATAACATAAGCATTGAACAACTGTGTTCAATGCTTAGTGAATGAATGATTTATTTGAACTTTAGTTTCCCTTTTAACAAGAGGGACAAGATGTGAAGAGTGGGGTTTTTTTTAGTTTTTTTTTTTTTTTTGGAGACAGAGTCTTGCTCTGTCACCCTGAGAAGAGTGCAGTGGTGTCATTGTAGCTCACTGCAACCTCAAACTCCTGGGCTCAAGCGACCCTCTTGCCTCAGCCTCCCGAGTAGCTGGGACTATAAGTGCACGCCACCACACCCAGCTAATTTTCCTATTTTAGTAGAGACGGGGTCTTGCTCTTGCTCAGGCTGGTCTTGAACTGCTGAGCTCAAGCAGTCCTCCTGCCTCGGCCTCCCGGAGTGCTAGGATTACAGGTATGAGCCACCACGCCCAGCCAATATGAAGAGTGTTGACTGCATACTTATTTATTGTCTAAATTGATCTTTAACTACTTCAGGTGTACATCATAGAGCTAAACAGAATTACCTTAAAATAGACTTTTTTTATTCCCTAAAATTATATTTTGCAACATATGTTGATTTCTTTGGAAAAAACTATTGATGTAGCTGTGTCTGAGAAAGAAATCTCTCTTGTGTTCTCTAGTTCCCAGTCTGGAAAACTTTGAGCCACTATTGCTTATTATCTGATGACAGGTATGTACCATTCTTTCTTTTTTTAGCATAGGTGGAAAAGAGCTGCACATGGTGCCAAGGGAATAGCAACCTATGGTACAAAAAGCTAATAAAATAGCATTTTTGGCTTAAGAGTTTAGATGCTAACTTTCAATTCAGAATCATTAATGATTTAAAATATGTGACACTAACTGTCGTCCAGAGCTAGAGTCTTTAGATAATGACATTTTGCTATAGAAGAAGTAGAGTTTCAGGGAAGCAGAGGAACTTGCCCAAGGTTATATTGTTAGAAGGTTACTGAGCCAGGATTTGAAGATAGATCTGTCTTAATCCATTCTCCTCCACCACACAACCTCCCTAGATTAATGGAGGTAAAGCTGGCTTTCCTTTCACTAAAACCCTTCCTTTAATAGACATGGAAATAAAGCTGAGAGGACCACGGCCATATCCCTCTCCTCTAACAAAGCCATACATGTGGAAGAAAAAATAATGAATGGTTTGCTGGAAGATGATTACTGTTTTTATCATTTAGTATTCAAATGAATTATATCTGTTTACAGCTGCTATTCCTATTTAGTTGTTTCTTGAGCACCTAGCACTGTCCTCAATCATAGTTCCTGATAAGAAAATAATTAATTACTATAATGTACTGTAACGCAAATATCTATGACTTTATAGTCATTAGTCTAAACCAATTGAAAACTAGTAAATATTAGAATTACACACAAAGTAAAATTAACTATTAGGCAAATGTAGCAAAAGAGGCCTTGGTGTTTGGAGCCAACTGAAAAATAAAGGTAAACAAAAGCAAGTTCTGTATTTTATTTAATAATTTTTGGGGATGTTAACAGAAATGAAAAGTTAAAGACTGGGAAGTAACAACTTGCCCTAATTCACAGATCAGGATTAAATTGTTCTACATCATGATTTATCTATATCCAAAGGATTTGGAAAAATGAGAGTCCAGAGAAGGAAACTACAGATGATTTAAAATTGAAAAATTCTTTGGAGGAGGGGAAGTTGGCTATCCAGGGGGAAGGTCAGCTATGGCATGGCATAGTGAGTGACTTCAAATACAGAAACCTTTATTAAGTGACAGACATTTATCTCTTTAGAGTTCCCACTAAGGCAAAACAGGCTTGAATGGCAGCAAGTGAGCACCTGGCTAATGACAAAAGTCAGCCTTCTTCCCCAAGCTGAAGGGAAACAAGCCAACAAGGGCATCTATAACACTTCTGGCCCTCATGTGGACTGGTAGCCATCCCCCAGGTCTCCTCCTTTCCCTGGCAGAAGTACAAAACTAATGCAATCTTCTTAAGTCTCTTACTATTTTAAATAGCCACATTAATCTCCATTCTACACACTTGAAGATCTTAACCTGTGGTTGCAAGTCCTGATTTGGGGTTGGAACTGCATAGTGCTTCTGGGGATGCTGTTCTTGCTATTACTGCCTGAGTTGACATTACTCCTTCCGTTGCTGTTGATGTTGCATCTTGCTCCTCACAGTCTTTGCTGCTCTCACCACAGTGGGGAAAGTTTCTCTCTCAGCTCTTATGGGAATCTCCAAAGGAAATCCCATGTTTCTGACAGTACTCCCTGGGTCATGGCCTCTTTTTAGTCTCAGTTTCTTTCAGATGCCCTCTTTGAAACTGAGATAATTAACTCATGCATATAATCAAAAGAATATCATAGTGTTGTTTCCCAAAAGATTTAACCCTTTTGAAAATCAAGCAGTGTTGCAGGACAGAGGAAAGGAATATTAATACATCTTTAATTCTTGACTAAATTAGGGTAATTTCTTGAACCACCTAGTTGACACTTTGGCCTATACTTATTTAATAGTTTAAATCTGCAATTTCAAAGACTTCTTTATCAGTACTCTCAAGTTGCCTATTGTGTTATTATGTTTAATAAAAAGGCTGTCCTGTCTTACATAGCTCCAAAAATGGTATGTGAAGCTATGCCACCTAACTTAAGATAAAACTCTTAACCATATAGTTCTTTATGACTTTGCCATCTTGGGACAAAATATATGGTGTAATTTTTTCTTTTATTTCTTATTCGGGAATAATATATGCTCAACAGGACTCATAAAGTGCATAACTTTAAGTGTATCACTCAATGAATTTTTACACATGTACCATCCAGATCAAGATGTGGACCATTCTAACACCCCAGAAATTTCCCTCACACTTTTGCCAGCCAGTCTCCAAAAGTTAATCACTTCTATTGCCATAGATTAGTTATACCTGTTCTTAAACATCATATAAATGGAATAATAAATATGTATACATAAAAATGTCATTTTTATCTTCAGATATAAAACAGGTTATATCCATCAGGCCTATCATGGGATATGATTTTCTCCTCCAGGATCTCTTATCCTACAATCCAGAATTCCCAGAGTGTTTCTTGTACTGGTAAGACCTGATTAGGACTGAAGTTCCAGCCAACAGCCTGAAAATTGGGGCCACACACAGACACCAAGAACTTATGGCATTGGGACTAGAGTACCACATTGGCTGCAGAGAGAGAGCTACTCCAGTTCTAAGCAACTTGTGACAAAAATCAGAGCATTGGTCTTATAGCCTAATTGCTGGGTTCAAATTCTGTCTCTTCCTCTTACTAGCTGTGTGACCATTGGCACTGTCTTAACCTTTCTGTTGGCCACTCTGGTTAAACTCCCCACCATTATTCTCCCTGTTCTCTGTCCTAGGAAACTGACCTTTATGTAAGATGTATTCTTTGACTTCCTGTTAGTTTGGGAAGACTTGGCAGGATAGCAGAGGGTGGGAAGCGAATAAGGTCAAGATATTTACTCTTCTGTCTCCCTACAATGGGGCTGCTTAGCTGGCTGTCTTTCTGCTGAAGTCATTCTCAAGACTCCTTCTGCATGTTTGTCTCTCTTTGGTAACATCTCCTCCTATTTTAATCCCAGACTATCGCACTATCCTTTATGGATCCCCTATGCCCACCTCTGTAAATAGTTTTTTGTAAAAAGAAATAAAAAGAAAGAAAGAAAGAAGAAAACAACAAAAAACTAAAATTATCCCAATTTGAGGATACTATCTGTGTCTAATTTCTTCATATGAAAACACTTTTTTAGTTCCTACTTTGCGTATGAACATTAGATGGGTTATTACACATAGTGCTTAGAACAACATTGGGTAGGAAGTAAATTCTCAGAGCACTAGTGATTGCAGTAGAGTAGGATTGAAGAGTCCCCTTCGTCTTCATCCATCCTCATCTTCCTACCATTGTTAAACGAGGCAATAGTGTCCAGGCTGATTTTATCCCTTTGAGGCAGAGCCACACCTTCACCAAAGGTCTGAAAATAGTTTCTCTTGATTTAGTTAGAGAGGAAGAGGTGTTCTGTCCCTAGTATTATGCTCAGTCATGGCTGCCTAAGGCCAACGTAGGCCCTTATTTTCATTCTCAAGCGCGGTGATTCTTTGCAAAGATGCCCAACAGCCTAGTGCAACTGAGTCAGAGGATGCTTCCAGCATCAGCTATATAATGTGTCCTTGACCAGCTCAATGTCATGTCTAGCTAACTGCATTGACCCCAGACCATCATTTAGGCTCTGTATTAGTTTTTCTAGGTCTGCCATAACAAAGACTGGATGGCTTAAACAGCAGAAATTTATTTTCTCACAGTTTGGGAGACTCGAAGTCCAAGATCAAAGTGTCAGTAGGATTGTTTTCTTCTGAGGCTTCTCTCCTTAGCTTGTTGAAGGTCATTTTCCTCCCATGTCATTACATGATCTTCCCTCTATAACTGTCTGTGTTCAAAGTTCCTCTTATAAATTCACCAGTCATATAGGATTAAGGCCTACCTTAGTGACCTCATTTTAATTTAATCACCTTTTAAAGACCATGTCTCCAAATATGGTCCCATTCTGAGGACTTTAACATATAAATTTTGGGGAGACACAACTCAGCCCATGGTCATTTTGGGGATGTGGTGGAATGGCTGTTTATTCCAGTTAGTGGACCTCACTTGGGAAGATCTGAATTAATCAGGAATGTTCTAATCAACACCAAAAAAAATGAGGCAGTATGTGGTTCCTTTTTATTTTTTTATTTCAGAGTAATACAGGGGTACAGACATTTAGGTTACATGTATTGCCTTTGCTCTGCCCCAGTCAGAGCTACAAGTGTACCCATCCTCTAGATAGTGTGCACCGCACCCCTCAGGTGTGAATTTACCCATCCCTCCGCAGCCCTCCCACCTGCCCGACACCCGATGAATATTACTTCCATATGTGTGCATTTTTGACTGGTGAATTTGGGGTTCCCTATGCATGTTTCCCCATTGCCTTCCCAATAACCTGGGAAATGAGTGTGAAGGCTCCAGGACAATTGGTGCTTTACATTTATGTAAGCAAAGGAACCATTCAAGTTATTGTTCCTGGTACCAGGAAATCCTCCAAAGCTGTCTGTAGTTGTCTCTAAGGATGGAAGTAGACAAGACTGGCAACCCTTGAAAGACAACTTTTCTGCCTTTCAACTGAAAAAAAAAACAGATGTAATTTCCTCTTTATTAGTCATCCCACTCCACTACAATTAAAAGGCTGACTAAGCACTGAAGGTGGCTACAAATAGAGAAATCACCATCCCCCTGGATATTTTTAATGTTAAAAAAACCCATTCATCTTCCATGGTTAACTATTTGTATGCCTGGAAGCAGGAGATTGGACCAACTGACCTCTTGAGCTGACTTTGTTGTCCTTTGATGTCGTGAAATTAAATGGCCAGCAGCCTGGAGGAATACAAGCAAAGTCCAACTCCAGTCTTTAGGAGGACATGGTGAGAGCAAATGTGAATGTATGAATCAGCATGTGGCCAATATGCTTATGCCTGCTAATGAGATGATGGTGGCTGTGCTCTGCAAACTGTCATGGTTGAAGCCTTCCTGCCTGGTGCCTATGCCCTTGGGCACTTGTCCAATCTCCATGTGAACAGCAGCTGCTGAGCAGGGTAGTGGCTTTGGAGATGAAATTCATGTGCATAAAATCTCTCTAAGACTATTACCTCCACTCACTGGAGCACTGGTTCCACTAAACATACTTAAGAAGAAAATTCTATCCCACATTGAAATAATATTAGAAAATGAGGAATAGTTTCTGCAGCCACATAAGGGCTCTATTATAATAGCCAAGAGAAAAATAAATTAATGTTCTTGCCGTCTCCTCCCTGTGGTGTTCTGTGACTTACAAAGCTTGGATTGAGAGTTTTAAAATATTGCATATTAAATCTTGCTGAACATTAGGAATAATGTAATGCAAACAGAACACTGTGTTTTATATCTATAATTTCCTTTCATAGAATACTGTCTTATCATTTTAGAGAGAAAGGGCAGAATAATCCCATAATGAAGCTATTTATTACACCATTCTATTTTCATAACATCCTTGTTCTCATTGCCTTTTACATAAATGAGAACTAAATAAATGCTACTTAAAATATACATTTTTCTTTAATATATAAACAGACAAATCCATTCAATTCAATGAAGTAGGAATGGAGCATTAACCTTTAGAGAGTAAGGGTTCATGAGTAAGGATTGATGGAGTGATTCTGTGTTTTATCAAATCACTTAAGCCAAAATGGAGTGTAAGTTAATTGGCTATTTCAAAGCACTGCAAAGACAGTTTCATGGTTTAAAAAGCATGCATATCCATTATCATCAATGGAATAAGTGTAAAGCCATTTTACATTGTTTCAACATACTTTTATAGTATGGAAAGGGAAATACATTATATTACATCTAGGTAGATGGAATTTTTTCAGTATTGCTTCTTCACAAAAAATTTACAACTTAGGGTAAACATTTAAAAAATGTATCTCTAATGATTCACATGAATGAAATAATACTACTGTACTTTAATTATAGGGAAAATACAATTAAAGAAGCCAAAATTGCATTTGTGCATACAGGAGAAACAAGAAAAAAACATAAAGAAAAAATAATCCTTTAATATATGTAAAATAAAAGCAAACTGATTTCTTTTAGTAAAGTAATTTTAAAAATTTACTAAATAAGTAATATCAATATAGTAAAAAAATAGTTACAGCACAAAAGGGCTTACAGTGAGAGGTAATTCTCTTTCTATAAACACCTGTCCCCCAGGCACTCAGTCTACCTCACTATAATCAAGTAGTTCACTAGTTGTTTTTATACTTACAAATATATATTATGTCCATATACAAACATATGTATGTGTATTTTTCCAACATTAAAGAATAAAATATGAATGCTCACACTTGGATTTTTTAAATAAATATATCTAGGAGATTGTTCTAGAGCAGCACATGTATGTATGCATGTGCACACACATAGATCCACAGAGATAAATAGAGATAGGTATATAAATAGATATAGCTCATTTAAAAATATCTGCATAATATATCCACTGTGGGTATACTTAGCCAGTCTTCTGATGGGCATTTGTTTTCAATGTATTGTCCTTACAAACGGCACTGCAATAAATCCATATAACTATGTCAAACCCGTATGTAGAAATAAGTTCACCTGATAAAGCCTTAGATGTAGAATTGCAGAATCATTAGTTTATGAATATTATTTATTTTTATAAAAATTGAAAATCTCTGATGAGAGACTATTTAGTAAATGTTAACAATTTACTATCTAATTAGATTAGAACAACTTATACTCCTTCCAACAGTGAATGAGAGAGCTGTTTTCCCCACTCTCATCAGTCCAGTGTGGGGATGATGCATTTGTTCAGGGAATATAGAGTGCCTGCTCTGTGCCAGATCTCTGGTTAGGTGCTGGAACTATTGAGGGAATGATAGAGACACTGTCCCTAACACCATGGTGTCTATACATTCTTCATATTATATTAAAAAAAAAGTCAACAATTAAATTCATAACATATTTTTAGGTATTTTTAGGTAGTAAAAAATACTATCAAAATAAAGCAGGACAAGGAGATGGAGTGTGGTGGGGTAGGGGGCATCTTAGAGAGGATGGTCAAGGAAGGCCCTTCTGAGATGGTGACATTCTAGCAGAGGCTAAATGAAATGAAGAGACACAAAGGTCTGAGAATGGGCCATCCCAGTAGAGGAAAAATAAGTAGAAAGGTCTGGACTCCAAGCCCACCTTGGCTAGAGCAGAGAAAGCAAGGGGATGGAGGGTGGGAGGGAAGGGTTTATCAGACACAGGCAGTAGCCAATCAGATAGGACTTTATAGGACATGGAGGGGTTTAAATCTTCTTCAAAGTAAGAGAAGACCATTACTAGATGTTATGATTTGAACATGTCCTTCAAAAGTTCATGTGTTGAAAACTTAATCCCCAGTGCAACAGTATTAGGAGGTGGGGCCTAATAAGAGGTGATTGGTTATAAGAGTGAGCCCTCATTAATGGATTAATGTCCTTATCACAGGAGCCTGTTAGTTTTCACCAGGGGAGGTTGTTATAAAGTGAGTCCCGCCCCTGGTGCCTTTTTCTCTGTCTCATGTACTGGCTTCTGCCTTCTGCTTCTCTCCATGGGATGACCCTTGCCAGATGCAGGAACCATGCCCTTGGACTTCCCAGCCTCCAGAACTGTGAGAGATAAATTGCTTTTCATTATAAATTACCCCATCTCAGATATTCTGTTATAGCAACAGAAAACACACTAACGCATCAGACATTTTGATTTTGGCAAATTTGACAGGTGAAAAATGTTACCTTATTTTTTATATTTATTTATATAATTATGAGTATTGGTAAACATTTTTTCACATTTCAAATAAATTTATGTTTTTTTCTGTCAATTGCTTTTGCATGCCCTCTGCCAATTTTAAAATTAATTATTAATTCTTGTTCTTATATTGAGGAAATTAGCATTATCAATGTTATATGTAATACAAAATTATTATTCCAGATTTGTCATTTCATTAATGGTTTTATTAAAGTTTTTTAATGTAAAATTTTTCAATTTGTTATGTATTCAAATTTACTAACTATTCCTTTATGATTTCTAAATTTTGTTACTTCTGCAATCTGATTCAAAAAATTTTGCTCTATGCTTTCTTCTATGGTACATTTTTATGTTTAAATCTTTAGTAGTCTGAAATTTATTTTAATTTACTGTAGAAGGCAAGAAATCATTTTTAAAGATTTTATTATTTCAACAAAAATATTTTAAGAACCTGTATTTAAAAAAACACTTTTTCTCACTGATTTGAATGGAGAAATATGTCTCCTGACAAATCGGCATTTTGCTGGTTTTTGACTTGAGAGACATACTTTTTATCTTTTTATCTTATTTTTAAAGTATTTAGCTATCAATATTTCTGTTTTATTAAGATTTTTTTTTCAATCAAAGAGTTTTTATTTTTGATCAATGATTTTTGCATCTATGGAAAGAATCATATGTTTCTCTTCTTCCTATTAACATGGTGATCGATTAATATAATCTGGAATACTCAGCCACCTTTTTCCTTCTGGCATCGGCCTCATTTTGCCAAGGAATATTAATGTGCTGCTGAGTTCTATTCATATTTTATTTATTGCACATTTGTACCCATACCTGAGATGAATTTATTATGAAATTTTCTTTAGTTTTTCCTTTTTTTCCAATTTAATAATAATATTTTGGTATTTTATAAGAATGAAGTTTTATTTCATAAATAAATGAAGGCTGATTTCTCTCTCAATGATCCAGAATAGTTTTGGAGTTGTCTGCACATTAAAGGTTTTATAGAATTCAGCTAGAAACCATATGAATTAACTTTCCCTAGTATAGCAGTTCTCAAACTTTGGCGTGCCTCAGCATCACTCACAAGGCTTGCTAAGGGAAGTTGTTTTTTTCCTCAGGAAGTTTAGGGTAGTACCCAGAATTTGCATTTCTAACAAGCTAATGCTCCTGGTCTTAGGATGACACTTTAAGAACTATTGCACTAGATTATGCTGCAGTAACAAATAACCCAAAAATATCAGTAGCTTACAAAAACTGAGCTTTATTTTTTGCTCACAATTCACGTTGGCTATGTGTCAGTTTCTAAGTTCTGGAACTTTTCTATGTGTCTTTTACATTCCTTGATTTGGAATGTCAAATTTTCATAGTACAGGAAAAAAAGAAAAGCAAAATTATGCTATGGTTCTTAAAACTTCTACTAAAAAATGGTAGATTTTACTTCTGATTTCCTGGACCTGAGCAAGTCACATTCTCAAGTCTTATGTCAACAGGACTGGAGAAGGAGAGAGGGAATAATTGAGAACAATAATTCAAACTATCATGAAAACCACATGAGAGGTTAACTCTTTGACGACTTTTATTTAATGTGGTGATTGATAGGTTTGAGATTTTCATGTCTTCTGTTTCTGGAAAAATAATCCACTTAATCTTCTAAATCAATTTTATTTGCACAAAATAACAGAAAATATTTTTTTCATTTATTGAATCAGTTAAAATTAAGTTCCATTGCATATACAAAAGAATGCAAAAAACATTAGCTTAAATAAGATAAAACATTGCAGATTAAAATATTATAAACATATTCAAACAAGGTTAAATTTTATTATTTTCTGAGTCAAATAAAGTTTGGAGGAGTGCAGTCTGAAGTTTGTGTTGTGACTCCACAATTTTTTGATGAACCAGACTTACTCTAGTACATAATTTTACCATTTCTTGGTCTGGCTCTTGTCCTCATGGACCAACATAGTAGCTAAAGCTCCAGTTTCTGACCTAAACATCAGGCAGCAGGATGGAAAAAAAATAACTGGGGAACAGACATCCACCAGCTGCTTTAAAAAATAGCTCCTAATAGCTACAACATGACCCTTCTGCAACATCAGGAGTAAGAAAGGCTGGACAATAAACTTTTGTGGGTATTCCTGTAGCTAGCTAAAGTTCTGGAATTCTATTAATAAGAAGGAAACAATAGACATTAGGCATGGCACATATTGGTGTCTGTTGCATACTTCTAATTTCTCCAGTATCAGAGATTATTTTCTACTCACGTCTACTCTCATTTAACATTTTTTTCTTTCTTTTCTTCTTTAAGGTATTAATTTTCGCAAAGAACTAACTTTAGAGCTGTTCATTAGTTACATTCTTTTTCTGTTTTCTAATCTATTCACTTTTGACTTTGTTAATATTATTTTCTTCCTATAAGTGTCCCTTACCTTTAATTAGTTGCTTTTTTCTATTTTTGTGTTAAGTGCTTAATTCATGAATTATCATTCTTTTAAATTTCAATAATATAAAAATTCAAGTTTATGGATTTTACTCTGATCACTGAATTAACTATATGCCTTATAAACATATGTACAGATCTCATAATCATTATTTACCAGATAAGTATTCCTAGTTGTTTTTCCCTTTAACCAGAAGTTTTTTATTAATTAAAAAACAAATTTCCAGTTTTATATATGTGTGTATGTGTGGTTTTTAAATTTGATTATGGTTTTATTTCTAATACATTGTCATATTTTAAAATGTTACACAGGTACTTGAATAACTTTATATTATTTCTTTTGGGGCAATATTGTAAGCATATTAATTGGAATCAATCTTTTAATTATGTTATTTGTATACTGTATATCCCTACTTATCTGTTGTAATAGTTGCTTTCAATTACTTAATATTTTTGTGACTTTATTTTTTAATGAAATATACTAGTTCAATTTTCTTCCCCATCTTATATCTCATCATATCTTCTGTTAATCTCCGTATCATTTATTTGTTCACTTTTTGGTTCCTGGGGACATGTTTTCTTTAATTTCTTTTATTTCATGAAGAAGACTTTGTCCCCAGGATTTACCTGGGTAATGACATAATCCTGTTCTTATTCTGCCTTTTGAATTCCATATTTTTCCATTTCCTTTTCTTGCAGTATATATGCTAGGTGGGGGGCGTCCAATCATCATTTAATAAGGAGAGTTCTTTGGCTCAACTATTTTCAACAGCATAATGTTAGGTAGGGTTTCGGTGACAGGGCTTGATCATGAAGCTAACTTGAGTAGCAGGTAGTTTCAGTTTGTTGCCTTCAGAAATTTTCTTATCAACATTTTGCCCAAGGTTACAAATTTCATTCAGTAAGGAGAGATCTCTAAGACTCACAGGAAAGTTGCTATTAATACAAAAGTGTGTGTTGAGTTTGTGTGGGTGTATGTTTGGGCATCTTAGTTTAGCAATTACTCATCCTTTAAGCAGATCAAGATCAGCAGCCTCAGGGCTACTTGTCACCACTTTCTCCTTCTTGCACCACCTGCAGTGGTTCTTTGCTCTATGGCATTTGTGTGCTACTTTCCTTAACCCCAACTTCCTTGTAATTCCATTTTGTCCACCAGGGTTTAGGGAGGTAGGTTCCCAATTCTATTCCTTAGACCTAAACATTATTGTTCTAAGCATGGGATTATAGGTTTGTCCTTATAAAGTGTGCTTTGAAATTTGAGAAACTCTGTAGAAAATCTGTAGAGACAGCTATACACTTGGTATTGTCTATGTCTAGCCCAATCACCTAACATATTTTCTTCCTATATTGTGTTGTGGGGTTACAGGTGGTTTCCTAATTTCCTTAGAGATTGATTTCCATTCTCTGTTTCTCAATCTCTTACAATTGCGATTGGCTTCACAGAGAAGGGTGATTGAATACTGAATCAAAGATAATTTCACCTTGCCATTTTAGACTGGAAGGCTTGCATATCCTTTTCTTAACTGGGATCTGCTACACTGAGAGTAAAAATGGACCAGTCATGTTTCTGTCTGGCAGTAGGCATATTATTCATTTAGATGTATATAGATATATCACATAGTAAATGAAAAAAGGGAGCATGGCATGTCTGAATTTGAAGACAAATCTTTTTCTAATTTGATAAAATAATGGCAAATAGTCAACATGGAGAATAAACTTTTTTTATATGAGAAATTTCAGTACAATTGAAAATATAATATATATCATGTATTATACTCTAATACCTCCAAAAGTCATTTAGTGACTTGGCTACTCATATATGCAGCCCTGTGGTCAAAATTTCACAGCTACTTAGGGTTTCAAATAAGTTCAATTAAGGATAAGCAGCTGCCTTAAACTACATTTCCAGCTATACACTTTATTTCATTTAAATAAATCTGATTCTTTAGACATGTCACCTGATTTTCTTTTTACTGTGATACCATTGCTATCATTTTTGATATTAGATCTTGCCAGTGTATTCCTTGCCAGTAAAAAGGAATATGTAACAATTTTTATCTGAGCATAGATAGATAATATACAAGCTTTGCCCCTTTTATCATTAATGAGAATTAAAGATTTAAACAGCCATGACTAAAGTACAGACTGTATTACTATGCTTCTGAACCCAATATTCAGAAGCATATTGTGTATATATATATATGATGGCACATAATTATGATGAACAATATCATTATAAGGAAAGCTAATTGGGGTGCTGCCTTTTTTTTTTCTTTAGCAACTCTTTTCCAATTTCAAATGAAAAAAGGTCTTGCTTTGACTAAATCATTAATGTTGCAATAATCTGTCATTAGAATCAATAACTGCTTTATTATTCATAGTGCATATAGTGCTAAAATGGACCCTCTCTGAAATAAATTTAGTACCTTGTCAAAATACAATATGATTTTACAATATTGCTAATGTGCTCAAAGTATTCAGATATAGAATATCGGCATGTTGGAGATTTATGACAAATGTGAGGAGAAGATGAATCTAGGTTAAGCTTTCATGTCACTTGACTGAGGTCAAAAAAGTCAATAATATTCATAATGTATCTTTCATCCACAGTCTTAAATGAAAAACCTTCTGAGCATAGAGAGACTTTTTATTTATCTTTTTGTGTTAGTGGTGGAAATATTCTAAAATTGGAATTAGATGAAAAAATAAATTATAACTAATTAGTAATAAAGTGAATTAATCATATTTTTGGAATGTGCAGTGACTCAAGACCAGGTAGCTGAATAAGCTTCCCATGTTTCCATCTCCACTTTTTTCTGCAGGTGGGTTAGTGTTTGTAAAACCTGAGAAGTACTGTGATGTAGGTAATAGTCACATTTCTCTTCTCAACTTTGACTTTTATGGATTTTATAACATTGTGAAATGTCCAGAAACTGCATTTCAATTTGTGTAATTAATTTACTATTTCCTCCTTCTTTCAATATAACATGGTTTCAGGCACATACTGACCACAGTGCTCAATTCTTCTAATCCTTCCCATCCCTAACAATTAGAGCAGACCAAATGTTGGTGTCCCGTTCCCCTTGCCAGTGAGTGTTTTAGGAATGGACAAGGCACCCAGTGTTGACCAATGATAGATAAGGGGAAGTCTGGAAGGGGCTCTTGGAAAGGAACTCTTCCTACTTAAAAAGAAGACCCAGAAGAAATGACGTCATTCTTTCTTCTCTGAATTTTACCCAGTGGTTCAGGAAACTGCCAGAGCCATCTTGCAGACCTGAGGGAAGTCGGCCTAGCCGACTTGGAGAGGACGCAGAACTGAAAAATGAAACAACCTGATTTCTTCATGAAATTGTGTTCAAATAAGCCTGGATATCACCTTACCTTTGAGTTAGATTTACTTAAGATAAATACCCTTATTTTAGGCTGGTTCAAGATGCAGCTCTTTCTATGTTACAGCCAAAAAATACCCTAACTGATGCTATCTGTCATCATTAGAAATTAATTGAACATTAATTGTTTTTTATATTCTCATATTTTTCTTTGACATGAAGAGACTACAGTGTGCTACTGTCTTATCAATAAGGATTAAAATGGCTAATGAGCCTGATGACAAAGAACTGAATCCATTTTAGTTCAGGAAAATGAGAGTAGGCTTGATGTATGGATTCTATCTATAGTTAACTATTTCTATTAAGCCTGTTTTTATCTCTAAAAAAATTTCAAGTGTGGAGGTAATTGCAAATAATTCTTTCTGTTAATCAGTTGGTCATGAGCAATAGTTGTCTTTATGTATGCACTTTCAACAAACACCCAGTGCAGAGTGAGACAGGTGGGCACAAAAAAATGGCGGCAAGTGCAGTGATAGAGATTATGCTCCAGATATTCTTAAACAGGAAAGACAGGTACTACCTAATCTACCCTGGGGGAAGAGGAAATATCAGGGAAGGTTTTCTGGAAACAGTGATGCCTGAGCTGAATTTTGAACATTGATAAGGGCTAGATTTAAAAAGAAAAAAAGATAATGTGAGGATAGAAAGAAAAGAAAGGCAACTAGACCAATAAAAAATAGCAAGGCTTGTATGTTAGAATTATAAGTCCAGGGAATGGGGCAAGAAGTGAAAATAGATGAGGCTGAAGAGAACAGAAAAATACAGTGGTTAAAAAAAGGACTTTAGAGTCACATGGTTCTGAAGGGTGAATGTCAATCACTCACTGAATTAAGAGTTACCAACTCTTAATGTCTTGATGAGGACCCAGCTTTGAAAGGAATGAGGAAAAGAGCTCTGTATCCACCCCAGAATACTCATCCAATCACAACCATTTGTCTCCACACAAAATTAAAATCACTTTCCAAATCTTTGGTGTTTTTGCTTTTCTTTGTAATTGTATCACCCAAGTATGTGCTCCTGGACACTATAGTTTAATTTTGTCCTTTTCTTCTTTTTATTTATGTAACTTTGAAGTTTCCTTTAATGTATAGTCTCATCCTGAGTCCATTGCTTTTTTCTTACAATTTGTGGAAAAATCTTGACCATGTAATCTATAAAGTTCCCCAGCAAATGAGAAAAAAAAAAAACCCTCATCAGTTTCCTTTTAGATAGCTCTTTTACATATACTACTTATTTGTTCTTATGCCCTTTTAAAAAGTTTAACAATGATTTCCTTAGAAGGCCCACTCCCAGTTTCCAGAGGAAAGACCTACTCCCAGCACATGACTCATCTGATTGATGAATTGGGGGAGAAAATTTGGCATGCTGGGCTCAACTTTCCTTCTTCCTCTTGAAAGTAAGCTGTCAGAGTGGGTGTAAGTTCCTGCTTCTTCTGGGCCTCTGGCAATGTCCTTCAGGTGGGCAGTTGGGGTGTGGATGTTTCTGCCCCATCCTGAACTGCTGACAGTATGGGTTTGATCCCCCAACTCTGATGGTCATGCTCACAAACCCTCAGGACTAACTAACTTTGAGATATGTCCTTCAGTTGAGTTTCTCCTGGTGATATAAGTATAATATTGGTTCAATGTGGTACTCCTTTGCTTCGTTTCTCAAATTGTTCAAAGTCAGGACGGGGCAAGGTGGCTGACTAGAAACATTAATCACCAGATTGTCTCAGAAAGAAGGAAAAGTTTTAGATGAAAAAAAAACATAGATCACATGTAATTCAGAGGGAAAGGTGCCAGAACCTACCAGAGATCTCATGGGAAGAAATTGCAGAGCAGAACAAGAAGGAGCAAGATTTTGGCAGAGATCAACCCCTGAGAAACTTGGAGCCCCATGGGAAGGGTGTGTTGGGAGTTGTTTCTCCTTCCCTCACAACTTTGGTAGTCATCAGGCTCCCAAGGTGCTGGAGAGCTCCTCTACCCTCACAAGCCCAAAAGCTGATGTTGCCAGTCAACTGGGAGCTTCTTGAGAACAAAGCACCAGGCTGCCAGCCCCCTTGGGGTTGCTTCCTGTGACCACAAACCCGAGCCGAGACAGCGGGTGCCATACTGCTTCTCCAACCACTGTGTGCCTTTATCCTCCCCAGGGAGCTTCAGTCCTTTAGTTTTCATGTCACTATTCCCCACGCAAACATTTCCCAACTCCTGCCAAGACTGTGGTGGCCATGGGGGGGAGGGGGGTAGTGGGTCCTGGGGGAACTGTGTGATCCCAGAGCATGGACATTCCAGGAGGGCTTCCTTCCAGGAGGAGGGCTAGAGATGACCAGAGTGCCGGCTGTCCTTCATTCAGGCTCTTTCTCCCTCTCCCCTCCCCTGCCCGCTGCTGTTGAGTAGCACATGTGCCCTAAGGGACAATTGAGCCAGGGCTCTCAGGAGTGGCTGCTTCCCCTGTTGGTGTGCCCACCATGCAGAGGCTTCCACAGAGAGTGGGGCTCACACCTTTCCTCTTAAAGATCTGCAGTGGACCAAGGGGTGCTTGGACTGTGAGCTCCTTGCCTGCCAGCCCTCCCCAGTGCTGCTTGCATGGCTGCTCCTGCCCAGCAGGGCATACCTCAAAGTGAAGGGGAAGTAAGCTTGCTTGAGCACTCCATAGGCAACTTGAGAAGAACATGCTTATCCCTGGCATGGTCAAGGACTGAACTTAGAGCACCAGGGAACAGGCCTTCAGGCTGGATCCCATACCCCAGGACTTGGTTGTGTTGCTTAGGGGCACAGAGGGGAGATTTGTGAACTAATCTTGGGAGGTGAGGGAGCCTACCCAGGCAGAACTGAAAGGACAGTGTGGTGTGGTTCTGAGCTACAGTTAACTTGTGGAGCACCCCTTCACCCACAGGAAAGCTGGGCTTTCAGTCTGGGGTGGGATCCTAGGCAGCAAAACCCCCAGCCTGCATCACCATTGCTGGTGAGCTCAGCTAGTTTGGGCTGCTGCTTGCGGCCAGCTGCCAGAAGGAGACCTCGGGGCAGGGGAGGAGGGGGAAGAGTGAAACTGACCAGTCTGTGAATCCCAGATGGCCCCTCCCCCACAAGCAGACTTTCTGGCATGGTGGGGCCACTTCATCCCCTCCCTGGTGGCTTTCCCCAGCAGGCTGGGAGATGACCTTGACTACTTCCCAGACAGCCCTTGTGCCCACCTTTGTGGAGCCTGAAGGCAGGTTTGTCAGACCCTGCCCCACCCAACCTCACTCCCCACCCATCTCAGCTGTGGTGGAGAGTACTTAGTCCCCTGAAAGCTCCAGTTCTCCACACACCCTGGGGCTTCCGAGTGCTTCTCTTGATCCAATACCACTGGTCAAAGGTCCCAAAACACAACACTGCAGCTGGCTCTTTCCTGCAAGTGCAAACTAGTGGCAGGGAGGACAACATGTACAGCCTGTTACAGCATTTACTAATTCAATCATACAGGAAGTGCTTGGCTCTTACCCACAAGCACCACTTACAGTCTGAGAGATTGAACTGGGCATCCCAATATAATTCATACTGTTAAGAAAAACACAGGGCTGGGACAAGAGAAAGGATTTTAAAGGCCTACAACTTCTCTTGTCAACAAGAGGCAGGGAATCTGCCCATGCACATAGTACATCACTGCTACAGCCTACAAATAACTCACAATTCAGAAAACCACCACACTAAGGATATCTATAACCAAGGTATCCATCCAGAACCTATCCCCCATCAAAGCACCCACAAGCAAAGGCAAAGGTTCTCATGCAACATATTCTACAGACACACCCTTAATAGTGAGGGGTGAAAAAAGTCCCATCTAAACAAAAGAAAAATCCAAAAACAAGAACTAACAGCTGCTCCACATGAGAAGGAATCAGTGCAAGAACTCCCAGAAGTACGAAAAATCAGAGTGAAAGGACCCCCTTTAAGGAGCAAACTGGCTCCCTGGCAATGGATCCCAACCAAAATAAAAATACTGAAATGACAGAGAAAGAATTCCAAATATGGGCTGTAATAATTCAGTGAATTATTCATTGAATTGAATTCAGTGAAATCCAAGAGAAAATGAAAAAACAACTCAAAGAAACCAGAAAAACAACTCAGGAAATGAATGGAAATTTACTAAAGAGATAAATATATTTAAAAAAAAAACAAATAGAACTTTTAGAAATGAAAAATTCATTTAGGGAAATACAAATCACAGTGGAAAGTTTTAAGAATAAACTAGACCAAGCAGAAGAAAGAATTTCAGATCTTGGAGACAACTCTTTCAAATTAAACAAGTCAGCCCAAAATAAAAAATCAAGAATAAAGAGGAATAAACAAAGTATATAAGAAATATAGGATTATGTAAAATGGCCAAATATAAGAAACATAGGCATACCTGAGGGTGAACAAGAAAAAGCACAAGGCCTGAAAAACCTATTTGAGGGAATAATTGAGGAAAAATTCCCTGGTCTTGCTAGAGATTTAGACATCTGGTTAGAAGAAGCTCAATGAACACCTGGGAAATTCATTGCAAAAAGGGAATCACCAAAGCATATGGTCATCAGACTGACCAAAGTCAACATGAAAGAGGAAGTCCTATGAGCTGTGAAGTGAAAACATCAGTAACTTACGAAAGAAAACCCATCAGAATAACAACAGACTTCTCAAGAGAAACCTTACAAGCCAGAAAGGAATAGGGTACTATATTTAGTCTCCTTAAACAGAATAAATGCCAGCCAAGAATTTTGTTTCCTACTAAGCAAAGTTTCATAAATGAAGGAGAAATAATCTTTCCCAGATAAGCAAACTCTAAGGGAATTTGTCACTGCTAGACCTGCCCTACAGGGAATACTCAGAACTGCATTACACATACAGCAGCACAATAGATACCAACCAGTGTAAAACGCTTGAAAGTTGTAGCTCACTCTTATAAAATAATAGCACAAGAGGGAGAAAAAAACAATAAGGAACCATCCAACATGATGAACAAAACACCATCCCACATATCAATACTAACAGTCAATATGAATGCTCTAAATGCCCCATTTAAAAGACACACACTGGCTGAATGATGAAAAAACACAACACAAGTATTTTTTGTCTCCAGGCAAAAAATCTAAACCACAAGGATGCACACAGAATCAAGGTAATTGAATGGAAAAAAAATATTCCATGCAAATGGAAACCAAAAGCAAGAAGGAATCACCATTCTCATATCAGATAAGATAGATTTTAAATCAATAATAGTAAAAAAAAGACAAAGTTGGTCACTATATAATGGTAAAGGGAGCAATTCAACGAGAAGACATAACAATCCTAAATATATAGGCACCTAACACAGGAACTCCCAGTTTCATAAGGCAAATTCCTCAAGACCTAAGCAATGAAATAAACAGTGGAATCTTAATAGTTATTGACTTCAACACTCCACTGACAGAACTGGACAGATCGCTGAAGCAGAAAATGAATAAAGAAATACTGGACTTCAACAGGCTTCCAGAACAAATAGACCTAACAGACATATACAGAACATTTTACCCCACAACTACTGAATATACATTTGTCTCTTCAACACATGAGACACTCTTCAAGATTGATCATATCTTAGGCCAAAAACAAGTCTCAGCAAATTCAAAAAAATTGAAATCATACCATGTATCTCCTGAGACCACAGTGGAATAAAACCAGAAATCAAGGCCAAGAGGAACACCCAAATTTACACAAAGTCATAGAAATTAAACAACCTGTTGCTGAAGGATACTTGGGTCAATGATGAAGTTAAGATTGAAAACAAAAGATTCCTTGAACTGAATGACGAAGGGGACACAAGCTTTCAAAATCCATGGGATAAAGTAAAATAGCCCTAAGGGGACAGTTCATAGCCTTAAATGCCTACAACAAAAGGACAGAAAGATCACAAATTAACAACCTAATGTCACATCTGAAGGAACGAGAATAAGAAGAAGAAACTAAACCCAAAGCTAGCAGAAGAAAAGAAATAATAAACTCAGCAGAACAAAACAAAATGGAAACCAACAAAACAATACAAAGTACCAATGAATTACAAAGTTGATTCTTTGAAAAGATAAACAAAATCGGTAGACTACTAGCTAGATTAACCAGAAAAAGAAGAGAGAAAGAACTCGAATGACCTCAATAAGAAATGAAAAAGGAGACATTAAAACTGATCCTGCAGAAATACAAAATATCATCCATGAATACTATGAAAACGTCTACACAAACAAACTAGAAAACCTAGGGGAAATGGATAAATTCTTAGAAACATACAACCTCCCGAGACTCAATCAGGAAGAAACAGAAATCCTGAGCAGACTAATAATGAGCAGTGAGATTGAAACAGTAATAAAAATCCAACTAAAAAAAAGCCCAGACCAGATGGATTCACAGCTGAATTCTACCAGATTTACAAAGAAGAGCTGGTACCTGTCCTATAGAAATTACTCCATAACATCGTGAAGGAGGAAATTCTCCCTAACTCATTCTATGAAGCCATTATCACCCTGATACCAAAGCCAGGAAAGGACACACAAAAAAAGAAAACTACAGACCAATATCCCTTATGAACATAGATGCAAAAATACTAGCAAACCAAATTCAACAGCACATCAGAAAGATAACATGCCATGACCAAGTGGGTTCAATCTCAGGGATGTGAGAATGGTTCAACATATGCAAATCAATAAACATGATTCACCACATAAGCAGAAACAAAAACAACTACCACATGATCATCTCTTTAGATGCACAAAAAGCATTTGATAAATTCCATCACCTTTCATGATAAAAAAAACCCTCAACAAATTAGGCATAGAAGGAAGATACCTCAAAACAATAAAACCCATATGTGACAAACCCACAGCCAACATCACACTGAATAGGGAAAATTTGAAAGACTTCCGCATAAGAACTGGAACAAATCAAGGGTGCCCACCATCACCACTTCTATTCAACATAGTATTGGAAGTCCTAGCAAGAACAATCATGAAAGAGAAATAAATAAAAGGCATCCAAATTGGGAAAGAGGAGGTCAAACTATCCTTGTTTGCTGATATGATCTTCTATCTAGAAACCCTAAGGACTCCACCAAAAGGCTCCTGGAATTGATAAATTCAGCAAAGCCTCAGGTTACAAAATCAATGTACACAAATCAGTAGTATTTCTATATACCAATAACTGTCTAGCAGAGAATCAAATCAAGGACTCAGTACCATTCACAGGAGTTATAAGAAAACAAAATACCTAGGAATATACATCACCAAGGAGGTGAAAGATCTCTACAAAGAGAGCTACAAAACACTGATGAAAGAAATTGCAGATGAGACAAACAAATGGAAAAACATCCCCTGCTCATGGATTGGTAGAATCAACATCGTTAAAATGTCCATACTGCCCAAAGTGATTTACATATTCAATTCAATCCCCATGAAAATACCAGTGTCTAGAAAAAATAATCCTATGCTTTATTTAACACTAAAAAAGAGTCCTAATAGTCACAGCAACCTTAAGTAAAAAATCAAATCTGGAGGTATCACATTACTGGACTTCAAATTATACTACAAGGCTATAGTAACTAAAACAGCATGGTACTGGTATAAAAGTAGAGACATAGACCAATGGAACAGAATTAGGAACCTAGAAATAAGACCTTCTACCTGCAACCAACTGACCTTCAACAAAGTAGACAACAATATTCACTGGGGAAAGGAAGACCAATTCAATAAATGGTGCTGGGAAAATTGGATAGCCACATGCAGAAAAATGGAGTAGGACCCCTATCTCTCCCTATATACAAGAATAATTCAATATGGATTAAAGACTTAAATGTAAGGCATGAAACCATAAAAATTCTAGAAGAAAATATAGGAAAAACTCCTTTAAACATCAGTCCGGGCAAAAATTTATGGCTAAGACCCCAAAGGCAATTATAGCAACAACAAAATAAATAAACGGAACTTAATTAAATTAAAAAGCTTCTGCACAGCAAAGGAAATAATCAACAGAGTGAATGGACAGCCTATAGAATGGGAGAAAGTATTTGCAAACTATACATCTGACAAAGGACTGATATCCAGAATCTACAAAGAACTCAAATCAACAAGAGAAATATAAACAGCCCCATTAAAAAGTGGGCAAATGAAATGAACAGAAATTTTTAGAAAGAATGTACACAAGTGGCCAGCAAACATGTGGCAAAATGCTCAACATCACTAATAATCAGGGAAATGCAAATTAAAAATACAATGAGATGCCACCTTATCCCCATCAGAATGGCCATTACTAAAGAGTCAAAAAACAATAGATGCCGGCATGGATGCAGAGAGAAAGGAATGCTTATACACTGTTGGTGGCACTGCAAATTATTTAAACTTCTATGGAAAACAGTATGGAGATTCCTCAAAGAAATAAGTTTAGACCCACTGTTCGATCCAGTATTCCCACTGCTGGGTATCTGCCCAAAGGAAATGAAGTCCTCTTATCAAGACACCTACACTCGAATGTTTATCGCAGCACAATTCACAATTGCAAAGATGCGGAATCGACCTAAGTACCCTTCAATTCATGAGTGGATAAAGAAAATGTGGTATACATATACCACTGAGTACTACTCAGCCATGAAAAGGAATGAAATAATATCATTTGCACAACATGGAGGGAACTGGAGCCCATTATCCTAAGTGAAATATCTCAGGAATGGAAGACCAAACACCATATATTCTCGCTAATAAGTGGGAGCTAATAGATGGGTACACATGGGCACAAAGCGGTATAAAGGACATGAGAAACCAAGGAGGGGGGAGGGTTGGAGTGTTGGTGTATGATGAAAACTTACCCATTGTGTACAATGAACACTTATCTGGCGATGGGCACACCAAAAGCCTTGACTTAAGAATTATACGTGATATCTGTATAATAAAAACAATTGTCCTCCCTTAAAAATAAATAAATAATTAAAAAGAAAATAAAATATAGGTTTATCTCTGAACTACTTAAGCCAGATAGGTAGAGTATTAGTTAACTATGGTGTGAGTTTGAAACAGGGATTGGAGACTGAGGTGGTTCCCAGAGAAAACCCATAGTGTATCTAAGAACTATCTTTCAAGGCCAAAAAAAAGTCATGGATAAGAGACAGCAGATGGAAGGGAGCTCAGTAGACATATATAGAATAAGATCCTCACCCTATGTAGAGGGTCTGACATCTAGGACAATGGTCTAAGTTTCTGCCTATCTTACTTCTTTCATGAACCTCCTGCTTAAGTGGATAAATGCTTTTCGTGAGATCACCTTTGAATTGTGAGCTCCAAGTTTCTTGGATATACTTCTCCTTCTGAAAGACACTCCTTCCTCAACTAGCATCAGGAAAGCAGTAGAGAACCCAGAAAGTATCGTCTTGCTTCTTGAATACTCTTACTATTCTCATCTCTCCGGTTCTGAGGGATGGAAAGAGGAGGCAGAAGCAATAATGCTTCTTACAGAGTCCCAATACACAGTCTTTATTTACTTTTTTTAAAATCCATATCTTACCCTTAAGATAAAAATAAGCTACTGCTAAGAAATATTAGGAAACTTTGATTAGTGGATTGAAGGTCAGGCTTTTAAGCCTGAATGCCTAGGATAATAATTTGAATTAAATGAAGAGAAACATAGATATTTGCTCTAATATGAAAGGAAGAGGTGAGGAGACGCTGGCATAGACAATGATTGAATTCAGAATGTGAGACCAAGGCTGTGTCATGTCTTCCAGTTACTGTCATCAGAAATTTGGGGATACTACTTAACTTTTAGGGTCATGTTATGCATTTGTACATCTGTACATGAAAAGGGAACTAGGTTGATGGTTTTTAAATGCCTATTTAAGACAAAAAGAACCAACGTATCAAATGTAGTACTACACAAATTCCAATTTATGTAAAAAATACTACTCTAATTAACTGGAGTATGAAGTCAAGGACTTCCCACACCCCTCATTTGGATGATTTTTTTTCCCTAAAGCAGTCCCTCATGTGTTTTCTTGGAATCCAGTTTGATTATCTCTAACATGCTATTTGGTTCTATACTTACTTAATAGTCCTAGTAAGGCTTATTGAATCAAAATTTGGAAAGCACTTTGACAATTTTGGTGCTGGTGATGGTAGTAATGGAAATGATTGCACATTGTTTTAAAATGTAATATAGTCATGAATCACTTAACCATGGAGATACGTTCTGAGAAATGTGTCAGGTGATTTCATCATTGTGCAAATATCATAGAGTGTACTTACACAAACCTAGATTGTATAGCCTACTACACACCTAGGATACATGGTACAGCCTATTGCTCCTAGGTTATAACCTGTACATCATGTTACTGTACTGAATACTATAGACAATTGTAACACAATGGTAAGTATTTGTGTATCTAAACATGTTGAAATATAGAAAAGGTACAGTAAAAATATGATGTAAAAGATAAAAAATGGTATACCTGTATAGGACATTTACCATGAATGGAGTTTGCAGGACTGGAAATTCCTCTGGGTGAGTCAGTGAGTGAGTGATAAGTGAATGTGAAGGCCTAGGACATTACTGTATACTATCATAGACTTTATAAACACTTATGTTAAACTAAATTTATTCACAATTTTTCTTTCTTAAGTAATAAATTAACTTTAGCTTACTGTAACTTTTTTACTTTGTTAACTTTATATATTTTTTAACTTTTTGAGTCTTTTCTAATAGCACATAGCTTAAAACTCACATTGTATAGCTGTACAAAAATATTTTCTTTCTTTATATCCTTATTCTATAAACTTTTTTCCTACTAAAAATTTTTTTTAGTTTTTAAACTTTTGTGTTTAAAACTAAGACACATGCACATACCTTAGTCCAGGCTTACACAGACAGGGTCAGGATCATCAAGATGTCACTAGGCAATAGGAATTTTTCAGCTCCATTATAATCTCATGGGACCACCATTGTTTATATGATCTGCTGTTGATTGAAATCTTATGGGGTATATGACTATACATGGATAAATGACAATGTACATATTAGTGTACATAAGGTAAACAAATCTTGACTAGAACTCTGTGATGATTTGAAGACCCAACAGGTCCACTGAATCTCCCCCCCCGTCCTTCCTTCCTCTAAGAGAAGGAACTCAGTGGCTCTATTATCGCTTTCTTAACCTGGTCTCCTCATGAAGGATTTCTGCTGAATAAAATTCATCCCCTGAACAGTTCACTTCTGACCACTTAATGTCATCATTAAGACATTATTTTATTCAATATATCACTGCCTTTAATAAAGTTACTCTGGAGTATATCTTTAGGGTGACTATATCTCCTCTCTGACCTATTTTGTGATGGTTTATAGCATAACTGCCAGACAGCAAACTTAGTTAATTCAAAATAATAATAGTAATAATTTTAGTTATGTACAGACAGCTAAACAAGATTGCATATTATTTTTTCCTCTCGTTCACATTTTTACTACCTTTTGACTCAAGCTGTTTATAAGATGCAGGGATTATGTAGCTATCGTTTGTCAACAGAGTTGTTGATTATTTAGCACATGTATCTCCAGGCTTCTCCTCAGGGATCCAGCTTGCTTAGGCCTAGAGAACAAGGGCTGTAAGACAAAGACTATATTATAGAAAAAAAAAAAATCACTAGCAAAGTTCTTCATTTACCCTAGAAAGTATGTCCTTACTGCTATCTGAATAAATAATTTTTAACTAACATTACAGATGGCCACAGTACCTTTACATAGCCATTTTTCACATAACGACTCAACAATTTCTCAAATCCTGTGAAATGCCTTTTTCAATACATGTTTAATTGAATATGCAATAGTACATACATACCTATATGTTGTGTTCAGACAACAAAATATTTTGTTCATTTTCCCTTAAAAGAGATGTTTAAAATTCAACATTGAATGAAACTTATTTTTCACCTGAAGTTCTATTTCTGAAATTGAGATAAATGGCTTTAAAGAGACCATAAGTCTTACTGCACATCAAGATTTTTTACAAAGCACTGTCCTAATGAGGTTAATATATATGAATTTGGAACAAATGGACTGAATACACAACTTAAAATGTAATGGAAAAAGTGGTTGGCACCAATGTTTTAGATTTTACTGAACCCCAAGTATTTAGATAATATTACAGTGGTGAATGTCCAACCCCAAACATACAGTTTTGTACACTCTTTAATGTTAAATTGAAATTACTGATATATATAATAAATGTGCCTTGTGGTGTTCCTAAAGTATGTTTTAATATTCTTTTTTATATTCTATGACAAAGTCACATTTAAAGTTAAAAAAAAAGATTTAAATAAATAAAACGTATCTTAATTCCCTCAGCATGTATAATGCGAACCTCATTGTTCCAGTGAGAACCCACACTATTTATAGTTAGCCTGATGCTTGGGTTGACAGGCAGCCATCTGGGGCACCGCAAGAGGCCATTTTGAAAACACAAACCTTCAGTAAGATCAAAGTGTGTACAGAAGTATTAAATTATACCCAGACAGAAAAATATGTGTTCTCAGTCTTTTATGTGAAATTTAACATTGATACATGCTCTATGTGTTTTCAGTTTCACGCATACACAAAAAATCCATGCCACTGAAATGCTTAGAGATGGCTGGAAAAAAAAAAACCACAAAAAGTCCCAAAAACCAGAATCTAAACTAGGATCACATGTCCTTTCCGGCCTCTAACTGTGGCATTCATCCGACATAATAGAGACTCAGAAACACAGTGCGCCTTCACTCTGTGGGGGTTACAAAGCTGTTCAGTGTAGGAAATCAGTGCGTGAATATCTCTTCCCCTAGCCAGAAAATGAAAAACACCTGACACTTGAGAACTGTTAGTACATGATTTGAATGCCATCGGGGGCTGCTCCTACACATTCCGTATTACAGCTGTGGAGTGTGTAACCCATGAATAGCACTTGTGTTATGTTTGCTTTAGAAAACTGTGTTGATCCCTCCAGGCGCTCTTTTTGCAAGTACTCCCACATGAGGCATAGAGCAGGGGGAAACTGAAGCAAACAGATCTGTCTTACAGAGAGACTGCTCTACAAGGAAATATTTTTAGAGGCTGGAGAAATGGGTAGTGCACCTCCCACTCTGGTTGTAACTTTTAAAAGACTGTGGCCTAGGAGATCTTTTATTGACTTAACTAAAACTATTTGTATAACGTGCAGAGCTCAAGGTCTAGACAACTATCTCCATATGGCCGAGAGTTTTAATAAAGTTTGACCCAGCCTTTTTGGATTTAGTTTGCTGAAGGAGGGTTATAACATGGGTGTTTTTCTTTGGAAAATACTGCTTTTAAGGGTTTTCTGAACTACTTCTCAAGTTGTGAAAATCAGATGAGGGGTAATCTTTCAATACATTATGAGGTTTATGTTTCTCTTGGATTCTTTTCAGTGTGGCCTAATTTTAACATTTCAGGATTGACGTAAAATCTTTTAATTTCTTTTGGAATACAATTTCTTAATATCTTTTCTGTATATACAATTCAGTCTAGACCGGAGTGATATATTTTAGGAATGTGTTGGCTGATGACTAAACTTGCTTTTGAGTAAATGAGTGCATCATGAAAATGATAGCTTGATTTCTGCTGCAATTTTCTGTTCTGATCACAAATGTTACTTCTCAGTTCTGCTGCTAAGCTCCTTTGCTTATTTTAGGATTTTTTTGTTTGTGTTTAGTTGGCTATCAGGAACATCAGTGTATATCCATAAAATAACTTGGCTTGCAGCATGGTTGCATCTGAGAAAGAAATCTGTCAATTACTGAACAATGGCTATATGGCAGGTGATTCACATCCATCATTCCATCTAACACTCACATACAATCTCACGGATCTTCCCCATGGTAGATATTATCATGTCCATTTTCACAGATGAGAATACTTTCCCAAACTACAAAGCCAGTAAATAGCAGAGATAAAACTCAAAGTCAAGTCATACTTATTCCAAGGTTTGTGCTGTTAAACATTATCTTCTATTACCTTCTACAAATTATTGTGAAACTTTCTCAGAATTTTGGTCTTCAAAGAATATTTTTAAATCTTGACAAGACTCTTTCTTACTGAAAAACTCTGTTTTCTTCTTGCCTTTTAAACAAATACCTAAATAACAGTCTAATAAATTTTGCAGAATCCCATCCCTGTATATAGTGGTCTACAACCCTGAATGTCATTAAAATCACTTAGAAAGCTCTTTAAAAATACCAGTGGCTTATCCTACATCAGACCATTCACATCAGAATCTCTGGAGGTTGAGCCAGAACATGGGCATTTTTAAAGGCCCTCCTGGTGATTCTAATGTGTAGTCAGGGTTCAAAACATTTGCTATGTATTGACATAAAATGCATAGATTCTGGTTCTCTACGTTTCTTTCTCAGCTATACTAAAAATGGTAAAGATTTTCTGTCTTCTTGGAAAAGCAAACCAGTGGTATCTTTTTTTTTTCTTTTTCTTTTTTATTTCAAAATATTAAGGGGGTACAAATGTTTTAGGTTACATGGATGGCTTTTGTAATGCTTGAGTCCCGGCTATAGGTGTGCCCATCACCCAAATAGCGTTCATTGTACCCATTAGGTAAGTTTTTGCCCCTCCCCTTCTCCCCCTTTCTCCCCTGGTTGCTTTCCACTGAGTTTTGCTTCCCTCTGTGCACATGTGTGCTCATCAGTTAGTTCCAATTTAATAGTGGGTGCATGTGAGATATCACCTTACTCCAGTTAGAATGGCTTCTGTTAAAAAGTCCAGACACAGTAGATGTTGGCATGGATGCAGAGAGAAAGGAACACTTATACACTGTTGGTGGGACTGCAGATTAGTACAACCCCTGTGGAAAACAGTATGGAGATTCCTCAAGGAACTAAAAGTAGACCTACCATTCAATCCAACAATCCTACTGTTGGGTATCTACCGAAGGGAAAAGAAGATTTTTCATCAAAAAGACACCTGCCCACGAACGTTTATAGCAGCACAATTCACAATTGCAAAGATGTGGAATCAACCCAAGTGCCCATCAATTCATGAGTGGATTAGTAAAATGTAGTATACGTATACCAGTGGTATCTTTATGGGCTTATCAGCACACCAATTTTCCTAATTGGTATGCGTGGAGGATGCATTGGAGTCTGCATCTATTTCCTGTGGTAAAAAATGTGAGTTAGAACTAGCAACATGGTAGGCAACTCAAAATAAAAGAAAATAAGGCTGATACCACTTTGTCTTAAAATTTTCTGTCTTTTTTCACCAGCAATTTAAAGGAGTTGTCTTTTCATTCAAAGGACTCAATCTACTTGCCCCAGCATCTTAACCATTCTTTACTGGGGGTATGGGGAAAGGCACACAAACCTGTTCAAGGACTCTTCATTCCACATTTATTCATTTCTGCAGCAACATGTTGGCACTGAATCCCTTCTGCCCACTGTCATCTATTTGCTATTGAGTTAGTTTTTGCCTAACTAATCTCCCCAGACTGGCTTATGTGTTTAAGCCCACCAGCACAATTCAGCAAGCCAGATTTATACAGATCCAGCTTCTCTGCTGGTTGTTGACAAACTTCTCTTCCTATTTTTGGCAAAATGAGGAACCAATGGCACATTTGCCTTTCTTCAGCAATTACATTTGTTGGCAAACTTCACTCCCTATCACTGAAAATGGCAACAACATTATCAAGTATCAAATGTTCCTAGATAACTGAGGTCAGTCTTGAGACATCATGCTATGAAATCAAGGTAGATGTTACATGAGAGGAAGCCTATTGTCCTCAAGAGAAATATTTTGGATATCCATGTGACATCATGTTCTCACACTGGGTGATTTATATTGATCTTGGACAGTAGGTAAAGAGAATACTCTATTTTTTGGTAAATTGAGATATAGCTAACCTTTACAAGCTGCATGTCTTCTGATTGCATCTCCTGATCTACTTGCCACCATCCCCCCCGAAACACCCATGTTTTGCTTTGGAAGCCTGAGCTGGACAGACTGCATCAACATGTTCCCTTGTACTCTGGCTACAAGTTGGCCAGTGGGACTATTGGATGGTGATTTGCTTGTAGGATGAGAATAAAGCAAGGGTATTTATTCTTCCAGCTTCCTTCTTGCTGGGTCAATGGAAGTTGGCAGTATTTCTTTACCAGGGGTCATGTTTTTCATCAGGTAGGCCTCTCTATAGAGCTATTCATTCCAGATTTGTTTAGCTATTCCCTCTTCTTGCCCAGTCATGCCTAAGGGAGGTAAATGACTCTTCATTCTTGTTGGCCTCAGGAATCTGCATAATTCTTTGATTTCTCCCAAACCTGCCCAGAACTTTGTTAACGGTTTCTTTATTGAAATGTCTGCAACTATCCAGCTTAGATGTGCCATCTCCAAGAGATAACCTTAGAAAGAGCATGGAGTTTTAATTTCCTTGGATAAATCCCAAGTACCATGGCATCCTTAAATTTAGATGTTCCTGATAGTTTTCTTGGGAAGCACTCATCTTAAACTCTAGGTCAGAATGTTGGTTATTTTTTAGGGCTACTTTGCTGGGTTACTTTTTCTTTCCTGCGTTCCTTTGTTCCTTCCTTCCTTCCTTTTTCTTTTCTGTCTGTCTGCTTTTATTTGCTATTTTGCTCAGACAAATTTGGTATTCACAGCTAGGTTTGGTCTAGAGATATAAACTTAGGGAAGGGAAATATATAGAGCATTTTCAGGATTATGATTTATTGACATATCACTGCTTTTTTTTGGGAGAATGGTTATATTTACTCCAGTAGTTAAAATATTGAAGTTTGATCCTGTAGCAGTCATTAGTTTTGATTGCTGACTATTTTAATTCATCCACTTCCCAAGCACAAAGTAAGATTATACTTCTCGACTCCCATGTGGTTGGATGGGGTCATGTGACTATTTCTGGCCAATAATTTATGAGTGAAAGTGACATGTGTCACTTTTGGGCTGGAGCATTTAATGTTGATGTAGAATACTCCAAAGTTTTTTTCATTTTATAAGAATGATCAGAAATGTTGCATATAGTGCCTGCTCCATCAACTCCAGTTCCAGAAGAGAATTACCTGGAATGGAGCTTTAAACAACATTGGTTTTATAGAGTGGCAGTGAGAAATCTTTTGTTTAAAGCCAACCTAACTGATATATACTATGATATACTACCTTATACAAGTTATATTATCTCTAAAAATGGAATTACTATTATTTATTTGTATTTTCTTATATTTTATTGAGTAGGAGAGGAAGAGGGCAAAGTCAAAACTAGTAAGATAAAAGAATTACGTGTGGAAACATGTTGCACAAATAGATGCCAAATTGGTGGCAGGAAAAAACTATTAAGAAAGAGTATTAGAAACGAGGATACTTTGTGCCTAAGCACATACTAAGTCTGGTATCGGGAGAGGAGAGTTGGATACCTAATATATGTTAAACTGTGACAGACTTTTTAATACTATTTCATAATCATGACAATCCTGCAAAACAGTCAATATGAATATCTATTCTACAAATATCTATTAAGCAGCTTCTGTGTGCTAGGCATTGTGATAGATGCTAGGGATATAGCAGTAAGCAAAATAAATAAAGTTCCTACACTCAGAGAAATCACCCAGGAGCATAGAGGACAGATAATAAATATTTATGCTGAAGAATGGTGGGTGTGAGGAAAAAGGAAAGAGCAGAGGGCCTGGTAGCAAATAGAAGAGGGTTTGATCCTGATAGGGGCACCAGGGAAAGATTCCTGGAAGAGAGAATGTCCAGGCTGGGACACAGAGAATGAATAAGAGTAAGGCAAGCAAAGAGAAGGCGTTTTCTAGACATGGATGTGATGGTCCACGAGTGAGCGAGAGCCTGACATTTCTTAGGAACTATAAAAAAGTGTAACATGGCTAATTTAGCCACTCTGCAGGGCAAAACATCTGGCTTTTCTAAATACTTCCTAAGGGGTTGAGTAACCAACACAGAAGTGCAGGGGAGTTAACTTCCTGTGAGGCAAACTCTGTCCAGTGGGGGACAGGAAAGAGGGGGAAAGACATGGCCGGATAAGTTTCCTCTTTATTCCTTCCTCTGAAATAATGATAATAATGATAAAAATGCTAACACTTATTGAGAGCTTAGTATGTATCACACACCATTCAAAGCACTTTAAACCTATTACCACATTTAATCCTCAAAGCACCTCAAAATCCTAATGTATGTGCGGAGAATATGGGTAGCTTGCCCAGTGTGGCACTTTTATTATGTGACAGAGTCAGGCTTTGAACCAAGATCTGCTGAAAGCAGAGCTGGCTCACATAGTTCAGTCAGGTGAAGGCTGGGCTGACTGCTAAAAAGAGATCGTCTGGGTTGGTAACTACCTGTTAAAAACAGCACTTAAGCAAAGCAGTTGGAAATTGCCAAGAACTATTACAACTTGTAACTAGGTGATAGATTCAGTCTTATGATTTTTTCCCCCCTACGTTCTTGAGTATAGGGTTGCAGTTTCAATGGTGCCTTAAAGTGTGTGCAATAAAACACAGCTGGTAAGTGACTTTAACTATAATTATTGGCCTCTTACCAGTATTTAAAGATGCATTGCATGGATCAGTGCTTTGAACTTTGCTTTTTGGTTTTTATCAACAGTGTACCATTACTTTCCCAAAGACCTTTTCTTCACCTTTATTTAGATCTCACAGTGGTCTATAATTACATGAAACTAAAAATTCTCTGTGGGTTGATTTCCATAAATTACAAATATGTCATGCGTTATGTTACCAGACAAAAGGTCAGCAAACCAATTTGTTACACCAGTAGCACATTTACTAGAGCTTGGACAATGATCCATCTTGTTGAAAGCCTTTTGGTTTTAACTCTTTAGCCCAGATTTCAACTGAAATAGAAATTGTACACAAAATGGAATTTGGATCACTTGTTACTTATAATAATTGGAAAATAGCACAATTTTGGATAGGCAGTTGTAAATTGGTATTTGCCTGTAACACATCTATTTTTAATTTCATTTTCTGTGATAGAGAATAAATACATGGTATTTTTCAACATCCTAAACGCATCAGTTTTAAATTAATCCCACTGTCAATATACAAACTAATTCCACCATATTAAATTATAGGTTTAGTAAAAGGAATACTAATAGCTTAGCTGTATCTTCAAAATAATGAAATACTACACATTATGCAACTTCAAAATTAAGTTGGATTCTCCTAGTGTCTTGAGTGGTCCTTAGTAATTAATTAAAAATAAACTCAATAAATGGGATTTAAGTGGCAGGAATGAGTAATTAAGTTTCAAATGGGAGCTTATATCCTTTCTGGCAGCAGCTTGGTTGGAACAATATTCATGACATGATTCTATTACTCCATTCTGCAACTGTGAACTCAAAGACTTTTGATCCTTCCCTTAAAATTTTCTTCTTCTGTTTTAAAAACCACAGTGACACCTACGGCTACAAATAACATCACATTTTTTAATTCTCCTAGGCTTGAAATGTTATGGTTATCATCAACTACCCTTCTTCTTTGCCCGTCACCCAGTGTGATGTTAAATCCTGCTTTTCTAGTCACAACTCTCTCATCATTATTTTCCTTTATGTGCCAGTTACGAACATCAGAGCTCCATTTCCTCTCATTTTGATTATTAACTGCTTTTTCCTGTGTTTGTCCATAAAACACATTGATATCAAATTATATTCTGGGGCATAGGATCATTCATGTTATGCCCTTCCTCAAAAATATTCCAGTGCCCCCAAGCCGGAGTGCCAAGCACCCTGGCATCGAATTCAGAGTAGGTCACATTCTCATCCCAGCCTATTGTACCAAATTTCTCTTCCAACTATTGGTTATCATTATCTCTACATTTCTTAGATTACTCTCCACCCTCAAATTATGGACTGCCCGTTTGTGGTCTGGCATATTTCTGAAATCATCATCTCCTATTTTTGCTTATTAAAATATTTCCCATATTTCACAGCTCAATTTAAATGTATACTCCTATGTTCTTACACAGCAATTATCACATTATTTATAATCCAATGGTAGTTATTGGTATACCTTTATTATTACTATTATTATTACAACTCTATATCCATCATATCAGTCACTCTCTACAATATCTCCATGGCATATATTTTAAGTTCCCCACTCTTAACAGATGATAAATGGAAGCTTAGAGAGTTACAAAATCTTCCTAAGGTCACACAGCCAGCCCTGACAAAGCCAGGATCAAACCTTGATCAGGTGACTCTGAAGCCAAAGGACCCTGATATTTTACAGCTTTTCATAGCTACTTCCAAAACAGAATTGGGAGATATATAAATATCTGTTCCACATACACACACACATACACAAAAACAAATACACACACTGTACCTCTGCAGTATTACTGATGATTGATAGATAGATAGAAAGATAGAGTTGTAACTATTGTAATTAAATTTAGACTACTTTGATGTGTCTTAGATTTTTCAGAAATATTCTGACTCCTAGCCAGTCAATTAATGGCATATTTACCAACTAATAGATTTTTCCATATTTCTTGACTGTCTCCTTGGTGAAAGATGTCTGCTGTGTCTCACGCTGCATATGAAGGACAGTCTCTGAAACTTGAGGGTATTATCACCAATCCAAGAGTGTTTATTTGAATACTTGGTTGATTCTGTATTTTGTGGTTGGACTTATGATGCACAGTAGGTCACTGAGAGTAGATCAAAGAGGTTGATTGTGACATTGAAATAGAGCTGCTCAGAGCTTGGGTGCTTTAAGAGCCTTGCTTTACTTTGAGTGACAACTAGAAATAACATCCCTCAGCGCCCTAGCCACCTTGTCCTGGTGTGGGGCTGACGGCCAGCAGTGTGCTAAGGCACTGGAAATTCAGGACGGTGAGGAATCACGGGTGTAACAATCAAGCTGTGAGGCAGCTTCAGTTGTCCCTTTGTTTCTCCACCAATTGAGAATTTTTTGTCCTTTTATTTCCGTCATTTTCCTCTCTGCACTCTACTTTGCTAATTAAAATTCTAATCACTCTGACAGCTAGAAGGAGGAAAAAAAATCATTCTTCTATGCTGGAGAAGGTAATTTCAAGGTGTTTTAGCTGCCAAAGAAACAAATGAAAATTAGACAAAGAAGCTGGTTGTCATGGAAGGACAAATGAATTTTGTTTTCCCATCCTGCCTAAAAATATGAAACTTTAGCAAAGACAACACATTTCTATTTGGTATTATAATAATTCTAAACACAAGAAAGTTAAACAATATGCTTTACTTTTTTACAGGTTAAAGCTTCCTGATAAAAATAGTCTTTTATACATTTGTTTGTGTCAAAAATAATGTACTGTTCTTGGGGTGAAACGAAGTGTAACATCAAAGGTTTGAGTTGGTCTTTCTGATACGTTGTTTCTGAAAGTGTTTCCTTTTAATCTTTGATTTTCAGATCTTCATTAAACATTGAAGAGACTAGAAATTCATATTTAAAACAAAGAGAAATTTGTGGTATGATTTTTAAAATAAAATTGGGATGTTGCATTTTTAATGCAAACTGGTCTAGAAGTATTAAATATAATTGCATCGAAGATGTACTTGAATATGAGTTTTCTAGAAAGGTAGGTTTCCAGAGAAGCTTTCCAAGTAGATTAATAATTTAGCTGAATTTTGTGTCTATCAGGGATCCAGAAATAGGGTAGGGTAGGGAGCTTATCCGTAGCAGATAAGCTACTGTCTGAATTGATTGGCATTTCACTGATTGCTTAATTTTACTAAATTGACTGGACACTTGTTAATATATACTGAATTGGCTGTCTGATTCAATGTTATTTAAATCTAATTGAATATATGTTTTTAAAAACAAAGATCATTGAGTTAATCAACAAGGATCTTTGAGTGACCCATGCTAGATACCCAGGACACACACACATAGGTCTACAAACACGACACAAGGCCTCCAGGGCTTTGTAATGTAATAAGGTCATTTATTGTGGGATACTAATTTTCAGAAAGAAGGTACTGAGGACAATGTATTTTTCCAATTTTCATAGCCTTTAACCTTGTGAGGATTTCTTTAGATATTTATTCCCTGACCAAAAACTAGTGAGGATAACATTATACTAATTAAATAAAACCCACATTCAATGATGGTTACAACTATACAAGTTCATTGTATTTATTTTATATACTTGAATGTTTTAGAATCAAATATCTGGTATAATTCTATATAAAAGTAAGCCTTCAAGGTATTCTTTATTAATGAGATAACCTATGGTTTCTGTTGTTGTTTTGTTATTGTTATTGAGTGTTTCACTAGGTATATAAATTTCGGTATAAAAAAGTAATAAATCATTCAGTACATAAAGTTTTAACAGCACATAAATATCAAAGAATCTATAAGAATTCAGTGATGTGTGTATAAGAACTTCAAGAGGTTGATATACTAGAAATATCTGGGGAGAATTTTGTAATATGTTGGTGTAAAATAGTTAAATCAACAAATGTTTGGTTTTAACTTGTAAAGTATCACAGGATCATGAATGTATCATTTATTGTTGTACTAATTCTAAGATGGCTTTTGAAGACACAGTGCTTTAAAAAAGAGAGCCTAGCAGAAATTTCATGGGTAGGAACAGTATGGAAACTGGACCTAGTGGATTGAGAAACTATGAAATTCATCATCAGATTTCCCAAGACAGAAAAAAAAAGTCTTATATATAAATATCCCAATATTTATTGGTAGTTCATTAGATAAAAGATTAACTTTACAACAGAACATCTGGAGCTTATATCTCATATCTGTCAGTAGATACCTGGGTTATCATGAGCAAAATTATATAATATCTCTGAGCCTCAGTTTCCTCATTTATAAAATAAAGTCAATGATGAAATCTCCCGAACATTAGCTATGGGCAACTTATTGTCTCTCTATCACAATTGTCTCTCTGAATACAGAGGAATAGGGCAAGCAGTTCGTCTGAGGACTTTCTTCAGCCTGAAAAATTAAGATAATTTTTGTGACTGTTATTGAATACTTATAATGTTCAAATTTTATGCTAGACATTGAGAGATACAAAGGTGAACAAGCCAGAGTCACTACCCCAAGAATCATTTAATTTGGTAGTACAAACAACTATGCACATAAATAATTTAATAAACGAGAGAGATACTGAGTAGCAGCTGAGTATAGAACAGCCTAACTTCTATATTTTAAATGAAAATAATGTGTTATCATTATTTTGTTGTTTGCTGTTTTCACAACTATCCCAGTAGTCAATTTTTATGTTATCTGGGAGAGAGTCCAACATGGCCATGTACTTTAAGTCATGCCTGGGCTTGCCTACTCAACCTGTAACTCCAAGCAATTAGAATATTTGAAGGTGCTCCAACATGGATCTTGGTCATCAGCAAGAGATAAAGTGACCACATAATTTTCCCTTAAACCAGGTACCACTAAAGTTCCCCTAAAGCAGGACACTTTTGAGAGTGCAAGAGGTACAATTAATAATCATACTGGGATAATTGCAAAAAATGTGAAATTAGAACCTAGAAAAATCAGTACCTACAGACCTTACCCTGAGCCCGTCCTCATGATTAATACAACTGACTTTCAGTCTAGTTTCTGCCCATTTCCTACCTCAGATCTAACTTCTATTTGCAGCAATGCTCCTGCCCTTTGTATCTGGACTTTGTATTTGGTCAACCTATTCTCTGCCTTAAAGGACTTGCCTCTTCTAATCTTGGGGAAGACACCGAGTTCCATTTTGCTTTCTTTACCCTAATCCCAGCACAGTGTGCTTGGCCACTAAAACCTCCTAAACTCACACTGGTATCCAGTAAAGCATCATTTAGACAGCAGGTTTAGGGCCGAGAGAAAGGCTGCAGGAGAGCTTTCTAATTCCTTCAGGGTGGGCAGCTAGCCTACTTAAGCATACAGAATCTGATGATAACAATTTATGTATGTTTGGACCAAGCATCCAATTTTGGCTAATGTCAATAGACAAATATTATTCACAGATATCTTCCTATTGATAAATTTTGTTTTACAAAGTACTTATATTTTCTTAAAAAGTCCTCTCAGTACCTAAAATATTTCTAGCTATCTACCTATCATATTATCCTGAGTATTTAATAAATGTGGTTTAATTTGATGCATACTGTGATATGGCAAACTCACAATGACAAAGGCTTTGATGTTAGTTCTATCATCTATTTCCTGTGTGACCTTGGGCAAGCTGTTGAACATCTTTGAACCTCAGCTTTCAACTGAGACATAAGGATAATGATAATTATCCACTAGTATATTTGTGGGTATAAATGCCTTAAAAATGTGAGTTTTATCCCCCTGTTTCTTCCCTCTGCCATTTCTATTATTATCTGACTGGCTGTGTTTCCATAGTATCTATCTATCATTTCTATCTATCCATCCATCCATCTATTTATTGAAAGGGGAAACATTCACTGGAAAGTTTCCACATGTAGCTGGCTAATGTTTAGACTGTGTGTTTTTTTCTCTCAAACCTTCTCTCCCAACAGTCACAGATCAGTGATAGCTTTCTCTACACATTGTCCTCAGAATAAGGCCTAGTGCAGTTGAAAACAAATCAATCATTGCTCTTGCTTAGCTTTGAATTTCAGAATTTTGCTTGTCCTTTTTTTAGTATATCAAGGTAAAAGAAAAACACATGAAAATATTAAAACCCGTACTTTTGAGTCCTAAGAGCAAGGAACTTGAGAGAAACTTTCTGAATTCCAAAATAAAACATAAAAATCATCTTTGATATCAAGGACCAAGGTCTGATACACTAAAAACATGGAGTTTATGAAAACTAAACATAAATTAGTGAAAAAGAAAGACATGAGGCATGAAAGCACTTCTTCCCCCTCCCAGAATGAGGTAAGAATTCACTGAGATGTTAAGAGGTAGAGGTGGAGGGGAGAGCACCGGGATCCATCAGGGCTGAGAGCCTTTGAGAGGTCCTAACTCTGCCTCTCTTTGCAGTGGAAATCCTGGCAGGCAGTGGGGAAGCTGATGATTTGAGCAAAAGGGGTTAACTTCATGATGTTTGAGACTCTGAGTCAGAAGGGACTCAAGGTCTACTTTCTGACCATAACCCTGTGAGGACTCAACCTCACCTAGCACCCAGGAGTACTCGGGAGGCTTTAGGAGAGGCCCAAGATGACAAGTCTTCCTTTGTTTCAGCAGGGTTTGGAGTAAATAAGAAAAACTACCAGTGGCCACCAGAGAAGAGGGAGGAAGAAATCCCTGGTTGGTCCCCAAGATCTGAAGCACAGATTTCCCAGACCAGAGGCTATGAAGACATGACAGACATAGGCAAATCTCAGATGGTCAGCAATGCAGGTAAGAGCTGATGTTGGAGCCTGTCACAGGGTGTCGTCTGTGCTGAGGTATTCTAGAGAGAGAGGAGCTGAAGGCTGAGGGACAAGCTGTCTCTCTGGAGGCCAGAAAGGCCAGGACTGCTTGAAACCAGACACTTCTCCCTAACACTCGATGTTACTTTCAGCTCGATGTGATTTGGCCCCTATTGGTTTCTCGAGCCCCATTTGCTCCCACTCTCCTGAGTCTACTCTAGTCACAGAGTTCTCTTGTTCTGCTTCAAACATTCCTACTGGGATGAGACGGTCACTCCTACTAGGGCCTTTGCAGGCTGTTTCCACTGCTGAAAATGCTCTTCCTTCAGATCTTCACAACTATATTCTCTCCCTTTATTCAAACCTCTGTTCAAAAGTTCTCTTCTTAGAGATTTTTCCCAGAGCATTCTTTCTAAAATAGCTTCCTATACTCTCCTCTCTGTCCCTTTACCCTGTTTTATTTTCTTCACAATACTTAGTACTTTCTATTAACAAAATTATAGTGTATTTATGTGCATATTTTGTGTGTGTGCTTGTCTCCCAACTAGAATGTAAGTCTGTGAGGGCAAAAGCCTTGTGGGTCTCCTGCATGTGTATATCTCTAGTGTCTAACATATAACAGACTTTCAGTTAATATTAGTTGATTGAATAAATAAATGAATTCCCCCTGCATAAAGATATCTCCTAGAAGAAAGAAATAAGAATGGGTAGAAATCTTAAAAGGCTGGATAATTACCAAAATAGTTAAATGACTAATCAGAAGTGAGCACGTTGCTTTTAATGGGTGAGATTAACAGTCTACCCACACTCCAATACACAAACATGCCTCTACTTTCCCTTTACAGACCAGAACTTGAGGCTTGTATGTAAGTTGAATTATGGCAAAATAAAGAAAGATGATTTTCTGCATATCTAAATTGTGGCTATAAATTTTAAGTCATTCACATTTATATTGTTGGTACTGATAGATTATTAATTTGAACTAAGATCTGTTTCCACCAGTATCTTATCGGAAAACTATAGTTTAATTTACAGAAATTTTTGGAAACATTCACTAGTGATGAAGAAAACAATTTTTGGTATTTTAGCTGGATCATAGTCACATACCCATGCTACATAAAGTATTGTGTTCCGGTAAAGTTTGTATGTCATTTGGCCAGATGCATGATGTTCACAGCTATGTGTGAGTTTGAATCCTCTAACTAGTTTTTCTCTCTCAATTCATAGTACCTTCCTAAATAGCAAATTTGTCAGACTTGACCAAGATTTTGAACTTAGCCTATGCATTTACCTCCATTATTGCCCCCAAATCCCTGAAAATGGCACAAAATAAAGCAATAGTTTCTCATTAGTACTGGAAGTTATTTTCTAATGCTATTGTCGTACCAAGCTCATTAAACAAATAAGATCAAAATGTTAAGGAAACTATAGTTTAAAATATCCTCAGATATAAACTACAGGAGGGATTCAGGGAATGACCAAGGTCAAAAGTGATAAGTAACGGTAGCAAAAGGTACCTCTAGAATAATTGACAGAAAAATTAATTATTTAAATGTCTTCAAGGCATGGGGGAAAATCATGCCTGATTCACACATCCAATCCTACATTGAACACTTGACTCCAAGCTGAAACTTGAGAACCACACTCTACAGGATATGATCTCCCTGACTGTGAAGGGTACCTAGTATTGGTGTGAGAGCCTGCAAAAGAAACAGAGCAGAGTTTAAGGTAACTATTAATAAGAACCATCAATGCAAATCTGAAGGGGGAAAAAGACAGCAGTTCTTTTGAAAGGCACAATGAACTCAATTTCTCCACTGCCAGGAGAAATCTCTCCTTATTTTGGCAGCTAATGAGGAGAAAACGATCTGCTTGCTTAAGGCCCCTGAACTTTAAAGTAAATTCTAGTTATCAGTAAGCCACACCACTTTGAAAGCATTTTGAGTCAGCCATCCTGGGTACAACAGAGGCATACTGGGAAATAAAACTTAAACAACTGCAGAGAAAATCATATTAGCCATATATACAAATCAGCCTTAAACTTCTTTTACATCTATGAATAGACAACCAAGGTATTTGAGGAAAAATAAAAGCATAGAAGAGAAACACCAAGGCATTCCAGATGCTTTCAGAAAAGTTGGAAAGGGAAATAAAGTTTATTCTCAAAGAAAAAGGATTCAACATGATATCAGATGATCCTTATGCAATACCATATACAGAAGATGAGAAGTATTATAGAATACATTCAAGAAAGATATTTTTGTTTATCTGTACCCTCATCATTACTATTTCTTTTTTTCTACTAGCTTTGGTTTTAGTTTCTTCATTTTAGATTTGGGGCCAGACATAGTGGCTCATGCCTGTAATCCCAGCACTTTGGGAGGCTAAGGTGAGAGGATTGCTTGAGGCCAGGAGTTTGAGACCAGCCTGGGCAACATAGAGAAACCCTGTCTCTACAAGAAAATTTTAAAAATAGCATGGCATGATGGCATGTGCCTGTAATCCTAGCTACTCAGGAGGCTTAGGTGGGATGATTTCTTGAGCCCAGGAGTTCAAGGTTGCATTGAGCTATGATCGTGCCACTGCACTCCAGCCTGGGTGACAGAGCGACACTCTGTCTTTATAAAAATAGAAAGAAAAAAATTGGGGTGTAGATTCTAATTTTCTAGTTTCCTAAGGTGTAAAGTTAGGTTGTTGGTTTTTTTGAGCTCTTCTTTTTTTTCCTTTTAAAGTAAGCATTTGTAGCTATAAATTTCCCTCTTAGTGCTGCTTTCACTGAAGCCTATGAATTTTGGTATGTTGTGTTTTTATTTTCATTTGTCTCAAAATATTTTAAAATTTCCTTTATGATTTTTTTTGACTTATTGGTTGTTAAAAGATGTGTTGTATAATTTGTGCATCTTCTAATTCTCATTTTGCTATTGATTTCTATTTTCATTTCATTATAATCAGAAAAAATACTTTGTATGATTACAATCTTTTAAAATTTCTTAACATTTGTTTTGTAGCATAACATACAGTCTATCCTGGAGAATGTTCTATGTGTACTTGAGAAAATGTGTATTCTGCTGTTGATGGGTGGAGTGTTCAGTGTGTGTCTGTTAGGTTCAATTATTTTACAGTGTTGTTCAAGTCCTCTGTTTCCTTATTAATCTTCTGTTTTGTTGTACTATCCATTATTAAAAGTGGGGTATTGAAGTCTCCTGCTATTATTTTAGATCTTCCTATTTCTCCCATCAATTCTGTAATGTTTGCTGCTTATAAAATATTTAGGAGTCCTAGTATGTGGTGCATCTATGTTTATAATTGTTGTATCTTCTTGGGAAATTAAACTTTTTATCATTATATAATGTCCTTATCTGTCTAATAGGTTTGGAACTAAAGTCTATTTTGTGTGATATTAGCCACCCCATGCTTTATTTTGGTTACTATTTGCATAGAATATCTTTTTCCATCCTTTCAATTTCAATCTATGTGTGTCCTTAGATCTAAAGTGAGTCTCTTATATATAGCACATAGTGGGATCCTGTTTTTTTAACCCATTCAGCCAATCTATGTATTTTGACTGAAGAGTTTGATCCATTTACATTTAACATAATTAATGATAGGGAAGACTTACTACTGACATTTTGTTAATTTTTTCTGTATGTTTTCTAACTTTTTTGTCCCTCATTTCCTCCCATACTGCCTTTTTTGTGTTTAATTGGTTTTTTGTTTTGTTGTTAATAGTGATACACTTTGATTCCTTTCTCATTTCCTTTTGTGTATATTCTATAGATGTTTTCTTTGTGGTTAGCAGAGCAATTACACAAAAACAGCTTAAAGCCATAACTATTTAAACTGATAACAACTTAGCTTCAATTTCGTACAAAAATTCTATTCCTTTACAGCTCTGCTCCCTTTATAGTACTGATGTCACAAATTATATATTTACATATTGTGTACTCATTAACATAGATCTATAGTTATTTTATGCTTTTCTCTTTTGAATCCTATAAAAGAATTAAAAATAGTTATGAACCCAAATTACAATATTCCAGGTTTCTATATTTTCCCATATATTTAACTTTACCAGAGAAATTTATATTTTCATATGGCTTCCAGTTACTATGCAGTATCCTTTAATTTCAACTTGAAGAACTTCCTTTAGCATTTCTTGCAGGGAAGGTCTAGTGGTAATGAATTCCTCCAAATTTTGTTTATCCAAAAACATCTTAAAGTCTTTTTCATTTTTGAAGGATAGTTTTATCAGATATAGTGTTCTCAGTTGATAATTTTTTTAAAAGCACATTAAGTATGACTTTCCACTGCCTTCTGGCTTAAAAGGTTTCTACTTAAAAAATACACTTATAATCTTATAGAGGCTTTCTTCTATGTGATGAGTTTTTTTTCTCTTGCTGCTTTCAACATTCTCTTTTTGCTTGGCTTTCAACAATTTGACACTAATGTGTCCCCATTGTATGTCTCTTTAGGTTTATCCTACTTGGAGTTTGTTGAGCTTCTTGTATTTATGTAAACATTTCTTTCCTCAAATTTGGGAAATTTTCAGTCATTATTTTTTCAAGTAAGTTCTCTGCTCCATCTCTCTCTCTTCTCCTCCTTGTACTCCTATAATGCATCTGTTTGTCTGCTTGATTGTGCCCCATAAGTCCCTTAGACTCTGTTTATATTCTTTATTCTTTTTTGCTTCTTGAACTCAATACTTTCAAATGACCTGTATTTAAGTTCATTGATTCTTCTGCCTAATTAACTCTACTGTCAAACCCCTTCAGTGAATTTTTAAATTTAGCTATTATACTTTTTAGCCTCAAAATTTCTGTTTGGTTCTTTTGCATAATTTCTATCTCTTTGTTGATATTCTTATTTTGTTCATACATTGTTTTCCTAATTTTGCTTAGTTTATGCTCTCTTTTAGTTCAATGATTACATTTAAGACAGCCATTTTAAGTTCTTTGTCAAGTAAGTCAAGCATGTGTTTTCTTAGGGTAGTGTTTGGGGATTTATTTTGGTCCCTTTAATGGGCCATATTTCTTTGTTTCTTTGTATGCCTGTAATCTTTTACTGAAAATTGGTCCATGGGGGAGAGGAACTCTTTCAGTTTTTGCAGACTGGTTCTGTATGGGGGAATACCTTAATTAATTAGCCTATCATGAAGGCTGAACATCTCAGACCTTTTCTGAGAATACATCTTCCCTGGCCCTGTATGTTTTTCCTTTTCTTAATTGTCCCATATATAGGGCTGCTTTTACATGTCTTAATTTCCCTAAAAATCTCACCCTACTGTTTGAAGCCTTAGATGTTCTATTGTGTTTTTCTGCCTATAATCTCTTGCCTCCAAATGTCTGTGGGTCTACAGTCTCCCTGTAGTTTTCCCGTGCCACAGTACCTGCCACAGTATTCTTTGGCTTCCAACCTGAGATCCAAACTATGCCACCATCCTGTCTGAACTCTGGGTCAGGTCATAAAGAAATCAGTCGCTCAGGCAATTCACAGATAGGCCAGAATATTACAAACAAGTTCCCCCCTTTCCCTCTGTTCCCAAAAAGGGAACTGAGAAGATTCCTCCTGCCTGTTCCATGCTTCTCCAGGGAGGGAGTAGGGTAAGGGTGGCTAAAACCATTAAAAAATTTCCTCCCATTTTGAGTGTGGCTTTTTCTTGATTGGGTGTTTGCTTAATTGCTGCAGATCCTTGACTAGTTTCCCAAGCTCCTACAGGGCTATTTTAGTCAGTCTGTAGTTACTTACTTGATATTTCAATTAGGGAATGAGAGCCTAGAGTTTCCAAGTCTGCCATCTTACTGACTCCAAGAAAGATATTTTAATCTATACTTTATATTTAACTAATAAACACTCAATTGTGAGATTAAAATAAAGTCTCTTTTGAGCATACAAAGACTCAGTAAATTTATTGAGTCATAATCTCCATGGTAAACACTATCAAACATACTGCAAGAAAATATAATAATAATAATTATTATTATTATTTAGGGAAGAGAAATCAAAGAACAGTGGTGATTTAAAAACAGAAAACATAAATATGTTTTTAAAATATTGATAAGTAATGAAAAACATAACAATTTGGAATAAAAATCCAAGACATCTAGAATAGTGGTTTATTGCAAGGAAGAAACGTAGAGAAGTGAGGGCTTGCTATATTCTTGTGTTATTGGGCAGACAGTGGAGAATGTGACTTACTTTAGGTATTAACAGCAACAATAGAAGTTTATATATCTGGAATAGATTATTTGGCTGAGATTATATAACTGAGATTAAATAGCACAGATCCTAAGTCAAGTCCTGCAAATCACAACCAGCAGAATATTAAAACAAACAATAATAGCCAGTATTGGAGAAGGCATGAGGAAATGGGTGAACTTTACACTGTTAGCAGGAGATGAACTGTTAAAGCCTTTCTGGTGTACAATTTTGCAGTATTTATTAAATTTTAATATATGTCAAATGTTTGCCTAACAGTTCCACATTTGGAAAAAAAATACTTGGTATTTTATGGAAGAGGCATGTATAAATATTTTATTGAAGTATCCTTTCTAATATGAAAAATACAATGAAACTTACGTGTCCATTAAGTGAATTATTGTAAATTTTGGTGAATACATATTTTGCAGTTCCAAAGAATAACATCAATCTACATGGAAGCAGCTCTAGGACACAGTATTAAGTCAAAAAGCAATTAGTAAAAAAAAGGTATACATTATAATATGACTGTATTATATAACCAACAAGACAATACCATATGTTTGTGCATGTCTATTTATAAATGCATGGAAAAATCTAAAAGATAGTAATAATTAATGATGAAAAGGGGATGGGGAGAGTCTTAGTGAACCAGAAGACTTTCACTTTTTACAATATGTGGTTCTGCATTGTTTAAATGTATTACTATATTTTGAATGTAAAATATATAAAAGCATGTTTAGTCAAATAACTAATTTGCAATAGTCTGACCCACTAGCTATATAGGTAATTCATGTTTGTCATTAACATGGCTGAAAAGACCTAGCTACCATTTTTAAAGTCTAAACATTTCTTCTTATAGGCTTTTGTACAGACACAAAATAACCTGGTCCTTAAGATCAATCCTGATATTAATTGGGGATTGGCAAATAGGTAGGAGTAAGCGTTTCTCTATTATACGAAGAGAAAGAATGCAAAAATATGGGTGCTAGGCTGAATTAACAAATAGAAATGTGTATATAGCTAAAATTTCTTATATTCAACAAATTCCAAAATAAGGCTAGACCAAAAAATACCATGCCAATACTGTCTACCTACTTAATGATTTGCCTACATAGCTCTTAACTAATTTCACCATGTTTGACTTTGATACAGTATTATTATATCTTTAATTGTTCTTACTTGGTTTTTTGTTAGTCCATAATTATACTATCAAGGAATCTGGGCGGGGGGGGAAATCTATTGATTATACACACTGTCTTTTGGGAGAGCAGGACCAGGGTTTTGGCAGCATGGCATTCTTGGCTCCAGAGTACTCCCTCCTCTTTTTCTTCTCTTAGCAGTCAGCAGAATAGGCTGACACGAGGGAAATGCCTGCCAAAGAACTTTAGTAGGAGGCAGTTTTTAATTAACAGGGGCCAGAGAAGGTGATAACCCCAAGGGGTAGTGAAGAGAAATTAACATGGAAAAGCAGTTCCACGCTTCTGTGGGTCCCAAAAGGCCAGCTGTATTAGTGGTGTCTGTTCTGATTGAACTTTTGCTGTGTCTTTTTATTGATTCAGTTGTCAGAATCTGACAAAAGGACCGCTGCCCGTCAGTTGTTTGCTTGTAGTGGAGGGTTATGGCTAGAAACTGCTTCCTTTCATGGCTGACTGCAGAGCAAGAGCTGTCGTTGTGGTTATAATTTTACAGACATGATTAATGTTGTTGGGCTTTATGTAAGAATTAAGTGTGTGTACATACATACAGCTGGACAGGCTTACTTCGCTAGGATTTTTGAGCCTCTTTAATCTCTTAGTTCTTTGTCTGGTTTTGCAGAAAACTTCTTTAATTAGGTAAAATATTTTAAAATGCAATTTCAGGGATACTAATTGCACTGACTGTTGCAGACACTTTTTTCCTGCCATTTACTAAATCTTTGGCTTAAGAAGCATTTTAAAAGAATAATATTCTGTGAATAAATATTTCAAGTTTCTCTCCCAAGAATGAAAACAAGTAGTAAATAAAGCATGTAAAGAGCTTGTGAAGTCAGCTCATGTAGTGAGGAAGAGAAAGTAGAGAGATTTTCTTTTTTTTTTAACCGCCTAAGAGGGTGCATTTAGCTAGTAAGCCCAGGGTGTGCCCTGGGAGAGCTTTCATACTTTAGCACGGTAGAAACAGAAACACATTTCCTTCAAAATATTTTAAGAACATTTTGAACGCTATGTAGGTCTTTTTAACTCCATGAGAACCAAGCTTACTCCAGAATTCCATGTATGTTTACCAATTTCAGAATATGCTTTTCCTAAAATAATAGCAGACTTCACACTTTTCTAAAAAGTGTGGTGATAATTATTTTTTTTAATTCAAATAATCTTATTCTTATTATTCACTTACTTGAAACATGGCATTTACTAAGGTCATTTAATAAAAAAATAGTAAGATCATCGGGACCCTGGTACTGGTACATTCCTTAGAGCTTTCTTTTTTTCTCCTTTTTGAAGTTTTTGCAACCATTTATAAAGAAATTACTCTCTCAGAGTTACGTGTTCCTCATGTCCAAACTTAATAAACATCTAGATCTGTGCTGTCTAAATCGGTAGCCATTAGCCACATGTAGCAATTGAGCACTTAAAATGTAGCCAGACTGAACTGGGATGCCCTGTAAGTGTAAAATACACACTGGATTTTGGAGATATCGTATGAAAGAGAATGTAAAATATCTCATTAATAACTTTTTATATTAATTACATTTTGATATTTTCTTTTCTTTGTTTTTTAACTTTTTAAATGTTGCTACTAGAAAAAATTAAAATGACATATGTGGCTTATATTATTTTTCTATCAGATAGTACTGATCTAGATAATAGTAAAAGTTAATATTTATTAAGCATTTACTTTGTGCACATGCCATACCAAGCACTTTATAAGTATTATCTCATTTAATCTCACAATTACCATTGAGATAGGTGTTACTGTTACTTCTGTTTAATAGACAAAGAAATTTATGCAAAAGGAGTAAGCAATTTACCTAAGATTATGTAACTACATCATACTTCACTCTTCTTTCAACAATTAATTATTTTTGAGTGCCTACATAATGCTATGTGTAGGACGTAGTACTATGCATGTGCAATGCACTGCAATTAATTACTTTGTGATGTATGCTAGCACAACTCTAGATGGATTTGGGAGGATTGAAGACTGCCAAATTAATTTTTGCATACTCCATTCAATTAGGTATATTAGACTTAGTAGAGAAAGCATTAAAGTGCTCACAGAAATTTCCTACTGTGTTCTATGGTAACAAATGGTTTAAATGAATCTGTATGTATAACACTGTTGAAGGGGAAATATTCCATGTAAGAAATAGACAAGTAATATTTAGAACGAACTCTGATGTCAAGTATAAGTTTTGAGGCCTATACATGTTTGATACAGAGGAGAATAAGGCAGTAGTTACAGACTTAGATGCCTTTCACATTTTCCACAGTGCTGGAAGGATTTTATGGAGTATAGAACACTTCTCAGCCAAGTCAAGTTAGGAGAAAAATCAGAATCAGGAAAAGGAGAACAGAAAGAGTATGTGAAGAATAGTTGTTAAATATCTGTTTTCTTAGGCCACCTATGAGAACTGATGACTCTGAATAATAAATAATATTAGAAAGACTGCTTACTCCTGGTCAAAGAAGTTTCTTGGTCATAGACACAAAAGTAGGGGAGGTAAATGAATAGACAGATTTATCTTTTCTTTTTAATTTGATTTTCTGCAAACTATACATCATGAACAAGAAATAAGAGAAATAACATGAGAAACTATATTCTGAGATATCTACACAGTATTGAATTTGAGGGCCTAATTTTTTCCAAAAGACCTCATGAGCTTATGGACAATAGAAGCCTATTAGGGGAGATGGAACAACTGAACCTCATATTACAAATTGTAAATACACAGGAAGATGGTTCTATTTTCCAACTATATCCTGCTGAAAATAGCTGCTATGAATTTATTTACTTTGTGTACTTTTTATATTTATACAACTCAGAAAAAAATATTCTTTTTCCTTAATTAAGTGGACAAAATCATTCTCTTTAAAATAAATTATTGACATTTAGAGGATTTTAAGTCACATATAATTTTTTTAAAAGTTGTGTTCAACATATTATTCATTTTTTTAAATTGGAGGTTTTAAAATACTAATAGTAATTCTATTTATTTAACATCTATTTTAATATAAGGCAGTCATATGACTAATTATGTCATTTGGTTTTCACAATAACAATGTCAGATATTATTTCCCAATTTTTAAAATTGATGAAGGAATGGAGCTCAGTCATGTTAAGTAATATTCCCAAGATTTAAAGGTCAGTAAAAGGGTGAACAGGAATTTAAAGCAAAGTTCAAATAAACCAAACACTCACTTTCCTCCCTCAGTGCTCATCATGTGCATTATTAGGCTTAACTTTGAATCTTGAAAACGTAAGATTTATTTGCAATGATTCTCATTTATTGTGTCTTCCCAAATCTATTATAGATGTTGATATCTAACGAGGCTCACAAAGAAAAACCTGAATGTCATTTTCAATTCCTTCCTCTCTAACCTACATGAATTCTTTCTAGTCTACTCTCTTCCACACTCCCACCTTTGCCTTCTCCTTTTCATAAATAACCACACTTGCTTAAAATCAAACTCTTTGCAAATTGCTGTAGATGTCTACATGGTTCTTGTTTCTAGAATCTTTCCCCTATAATCCATCATCTATGTTGCCAACATGGCTATTTTTCTAAAATACACATTTGATTGTATCATTTTCTTACTTTAATATCTTAGGAAGCTCTTTGCCTCCTTAGACTTTAAGTTTAGACTCCTTGGGAAGTACTGAGGCCTCAATCTATCTTTCTGGCCTAAGCTCTCACTTTTCCAGGCTTAAACTGCCTATTTTCCAGTTGCACTGAAAGTACTCCATGGCTTCTACATGAGCTATTGGGAATTAGGGTCTGAATACTTCCAGTGGAGTACCACCTCACCATATGTGTGTGGTCACAGCCAGAGATGAACTCATACCAGATTCCTGAAGCCTGCAGGCTTTGTACACTCTGGTTGTTATTTGATGATTCAGATCCTCACTGTCAAACCTTTGTAAGCCTGGAGTTTTATCTGATAAATTCCAGAAAAGTGCCTGAAGGAACTTTGGCCTTTTCCAGCTCCAAATAAAATCTGAAACCACTTCCCGCTGGAAAATGTAAATCTTCTCCTGATGGTTTTTATTTCTCTATTGTCGTCATTTAGGTCAAGACAACAGATTTGAGAAAACATTTATTATTCCTGAAAACAAATCCTAAAGAAAGTATTGACGGATGATATTTTAATTGGTTTGGCCTCTCAAGTGATTAAATAATCATGAAACCTCTTCTGTTTAACAACTGCTTGAGGTACATTGTATTCTTGCCTCAAAGTGGAGCAGTTTCTAGCTGGTAAGGCTGTGATTGATTTTTCCATATCAAATACAATGTTACGGTCTATTGTTTCCATGGCAAACATATAGCATCTGTCTTCAAATTCAGACTGTGATCCTGTGCTAGCCAGTAATACTTTATATGACCACATCCTTCCATTACAAGTATGAGTGGATTAATATTGATTTTTTTCCCCTCTTGTCCAAGACTGAAGGTCTGTCTTTGCAATAATTCACACAGCTGGTATATAAGAATATGCTTACTCCTCCTTACTTTCATGGTAAGGATTATTGCTTTGTCTGAAAATCAGTTTCTGCTATTTTTAACCCATAAATAGGTTGAAAAGGGTAACACACTTTGCAGTTCCAGCCATTTATATTGCTGCGTGTCTCCAATAATATCATGGAGCTTTTAGAAAATTTTGAGCTTTTAGTCTGTGCAAAACTTTGGAAAACCACAAGGAGCTGGTAAAAGCACATACCACCATAACCTGAATGCAATATGACTTAGCTAAACACCAAAAATTCTAAATCGTGTGTGTGTGTGTGTCTGTGTGACTTGTTTTATAATTTTAAATTCTGGAACCCTTAAGTCAAAAATTTTCCATCAGAATCTCTGTTTTGTTCAATTATAATCTCATAAATTTCTCTCCATCATAGCCCCAAAGTATACCTATGTTCATCTCTGCACCATTGCTCAAAAATATCCCCTTGCCTAGAATGCCCTCATTCTCTATTGCTATACTAAATTTATCCACTCTTCAAAACTCAGATCAAATTTTACCTGCTCCCTAACTCTTGTTGCAATTATTCTGGTTCCTGGTGATTTTTCCTTTTATAGTCTTCTTTTACTAGTAGAGTAAGTACCATAAATACTAACTTCTTTTAATTACATTCTCCCTTATGTTTATGTAATTTGGCCCTGAATACCACCAAGGATATTTTAAGGTCCTAGATAAAACATATGTGAAAGAGTCAAACCTGGCAAACATTAGTTATGTCTGAATGTGTACTATGTTTTATCATTCTTTAGTAGCTCACTCAGCACTTACTAGCAGATTAGGCTAGTGTTAACTGGTAGCTGAAAATGTCTAACAGAGATGGCATTTCTTGTTCTAAAACTAACAAATTTGAAAGATGACTGAATTAAAGAATCTGAATTAGAGAATTAAAGTATCTAAGTTCCTTCCTGGGCTCAACCACTATCAAATTGTATGACCTTGAGAAAGTTAATTACCATTTTGGATTTCAAATACACTGCTTAGAAATGACGTGGTTGTGTCTGCTCAGACTATAAAGAACTTTCTCTTTCAGACTCTCAATCCAAAATCCAGAGGAATGAGTCTGCACTAAGTTGTGTGCCATAATTCTGCCTTCTATTTTCATGGATGATTGGCATAACACATTCCTGACTCAAGCTTGGCCAATCATATTCTTGCCACAAGGGGAACTTGAGAGAGGGCATCCATAGGTGGCATTTCATAAACTATGGAATAGTTAAATTCTATGGTATGTATTGGAAAATGGAGAAATTTATCTGCAGACTTAAGAATGAAGAAGATGCACAAGGAGAAGAAGATATGAGCACCAGGGTTCCAGATATTTTTTAAATGCTGGTTCTAAGTCCTTGCTGAGGCCTACCTGTACTCTGTCCTTGATCTCCTTTGAGATTTGGACTATGAATTACCTTAACACAAAGAACATGTCTGTCTTGTTACTGTGGTATTCCAGGGCCTTGTACAGTGCCTGGCTTATAGAGGTGTTCAGTGAATGTTTGTTGAATGAGTAAATGAATCATACATTTTTGTTTTCTTTTTGTACAGCTTGTTTCAATTGGTTATGTTGCAACAAACCAAGGAGTCCTGACTAATACAGCATGGAGCTAAATAATATCTAAGTCCCACTATAATGCTATAATTTGGTGTTTTAATTTGATCAAATTGGCTTCTTTATACATAGTTTTGTTTTGCTTTAGAAAATAATGAAGGAAATTAGCTAAAATTTGTTCTATATTTACTATATTCTAGGTACTTTACACTTTCTATTTACACTTTAAAAAAAATGATGATAAAGCACCACCTATTATCCAATTTTCAGAGGTAAAATCTACCACTCAGTGGTTTTCATGAGTAGGTGATTAATTAAAATTTGAACCCACATGTTTGCTTATAAGCCTTTTCTTTTACTCTAGCATGCAGCTTGAAAGAACTGGTGATACAATGTATGTTCTGTATCACCAGTATGTATGTACAATGTATTTTGCAATCTGTTTTAGGTTTGACTTTTGTGATTCATAGTAAACCTAATGATTTTCATGTGCAGATTAATGGAAAAAGAGAACATAATCACTTCATCTTCACAATTGTGAAGTGCCCCATGGTGTATTTTAAAATACTCACATGTATACTTGATAACGTCGATCCTCAAGAGGTATGTGCACAAATAATTGCCCCACAAAACAGCATGTGAGATGTTTCACATACATGTTATTTTAAAAAGTCATGAAATTTCAAAAAAGGAGAGAAATGCTCAGAAATAGCCTGTGGAGAAATGAGCATTTTCATTCATCTGTGGAATATGGGCACGGGGAGTTTTGGAAGCCAAGTGTATGCCCAGTGGAGGGGTGGCATGAGCTGCAGGAACAATGTGGGAAAGTAAATAACTGTCACATCCATTTGGCTATTTGATCTTCAGTAAATCTCCTGAGAATAATAAGTACTGCATAACAGCAATTTATGTTGACATTTTCTGGTTTGACTTGTACTTTATGACGTATATCATTCAGAGTACTGGGTCACAATAGAAACTGTTGAAGTAAAATGAGAATTTTGAGTTGAATATCAATTAGCTCAAAGAATTACTAGGAAACCTGGGATGCAGGCACAGAATTAGCACAGGATCCAGGGTAATAGGAATTATTCTACATCTAGTTGGGAAGCCAATGCTTGAGTGAAGTAACTCCAGCACGCATAAAGATCCACTTATTGAACTCCTACTGTTTATTAGTGTTATGGACTGAATACTTGTACCTTCCCCCACCAATTCATATGCTGAAGCCTTAACTCCCAGTGTGATATTATTTGAAAATAGGGCTTTGAGGAGGTAATTAGGGTTAGATAAGGTTGTGAGAGTGAGGCTCTAATGATGGGATTAATGCCTTTATAGCAGCGTGCACAAGCATGCATGTACTCGCGCTCTCTCTCTCCCCCATGTGAAGGCACAGTGAAAAGGTGGCAATCTTCAAGCTAGGAACAGAGCCCTCACCAGAACCCAATTATACTGGCACCCAATTCTCAGATTTGCAGTCTCCAGAAATATGAGAAATTAATTTCTGTTCTATAAGCCATCTGGTCTATGGTATTTTGTTACAGCAGCCTAAGCAAAGACAATTAGACACTGCTTATATAGGCTCTGAAGGATACAGAGACAAAGAAATCATAGTCCCTGCCCTGAAGATATATGATCCAAATCAGTGTATCACTTTCACACCCACATCTATAAACTGTTAATTTTTATCTTTAGTTAATAATCCACATACCTAAAATATCAAAATCTTACTTATATTTTGTATTGAATAACACCAATTCCTTGTCTTACCCTTCCCTAACCCCCATTGTTGGTCCCAGGGGTAACTACTTTCATTTCCTTTTGTTGTTTCTTCTTGTTTTTGCATCTGTATTTTAAAATAATAATTATATATTGCTATTTCTTAAATGATTAGGCTTACACAATATTTATTGATTCCCTGCTAAGGTGTTTAAATTCTTATCTCTTTTATACCACCAAGCTTCCTTTGCCCTCCTCCTCAACTTTTCATGTGAAAATATAAGGGATTGTAATTAAGTAAATAACTGTTTACCCTTTATGATTACATAAAGATTGAGCCAATTAGTGTACTTTGGGTGTATTTCTTTTTGTACAACTATTAATTTATTTAGTTCATAATTTACCTTTTCCTTCAATTTGCTTGGCTTCAATGTACCTTTCACTCACATTTTAAAATTCTTTTTCAAATCCATCAAAACTAGAAATAATTTTCAAAATCATCAAAAAATTTAGCAATTTCATTGTTTTTCACTGGAGATCTGTCTCCCACAGCACCCATTCTTTCTGCTCCAATCTGGACATGAGTCATTGAGTGATGGGCTTTCTGAGACATCCCTGCACCATTTTCTTGTATTGCCTACTCTGACATCTGGCTGAGTGGACTTTCTCTTTCTTGGTTTGTAGACTTATTTTACTAGAGTATATTTTTCAGTAACTTCTTGAGAAAAAATTCCTTGTATGTTTAAATTTATCTTTATTCTGCCTTCACACTTGATTGAAAGTTTGATTTGGCATAGAATTCTAGGATGAAATGATTTTCTCTCATAATTTGGAAAACACAGTTCTACTACCTTCTAGCCTCTGTGATGCCATCACAAATATAATTCACATTCTTTTGTATTTTATCTTTTTTTGCAATTATTGTTTTATGAATGAAATTTTCTTCTATATTTCTAAGGATATTAATTATAGATTTTTATTAAAAAAAAGTTAAAGTTATCTTCAAGTCCCTCCATTGTCTGCATTTTCTCTGTGTTTCTCTGTGGTTTCTATGTTGTGTTGAAGTCTTACCTAGAATGTTTGCAGATCCTTGGCATTCTATTTATACTCAAGAAAGGATTGGAATAGTTTGAGGTACAGATGGGACTATTGACTGATGGGCCCTCCTGTGTGATCAAGCAGCAAGCCATTTTTATTGTGGTGAACTCAAGTATCAGAAAGAAAATGAGACCCTTCAATTTTTCTCAGAAAAATATTCCAATATCTTGATTGAAAAGATATAAAGGCAGGCAGTTGATAGATACCTTGATTCAAATATTCTTAAATGCAATCCCCATTAAAGTACCAATGGGGGATCTAGAAAATTTTTTTTGCAGATCTAGAAAAAATAATTCTGTTTTGTGTGGAACCAGAAAAGACCCTGAATAGCCAAAGCAACATTAGGCAAAAAGAACAAATCTGGAGGCATCACTTTACCAGGCTTCAAGCTATACTACAAGGCTATAGTAACCAAAACAGCATGACACTGGCACAAGAACAGAGACATAGACCAATGGAGCAGAACAGAGAACCCAGATATAAAACCATCTTTGTATTGCCATCTGATCTTTGACAAAGCAGACAAAAACATACACTGGGGGAAAGAATCCCTATTCAATAAATGGTGCTGGGAAAATTGTGTAGCCACATGTAGAAGACTGAAACAAGATCTGCGCCTCTCACCTCTCACAAAAATTAACTCACAATGGATAACAGACTTAAACCTAAGGCATGAAACTATAAGATTCTAGAAGAAGAGGTCAGAAAAATTCTTATAGATATCAGTCTAGGCAAAGAATTTATGAAGAAGACCCCAAAAGCAATCACAGCAACAACAAAAATAAATGAATGGGATCTGATCAAATTAAAAAGCTTCTACACAGCCAAGGAAACAATCAATGGCGTGAATAGACAACCTACAGAATGAGAGAAAATATTTGCATGCTATACATCTGATAAAGAGCTAATAACCAGAATCTACAAAGAACTCAAGTGAATCAGCAAGAAAACATCAAACAACCCCATTAAAAAGTAGGCAAAAGAGATGAACAGAAGCTTTTCAAAAGAAGATCGTCTAATGGCCAATAAACATATGAAAAAATGCTCAATGTCTCTAATCATCGGGGAAATGAAAATCAAAACCAAAATGAGATACCACCTAACTCCAGTGAGAATGACTTTTATCAAAAAGTCCCAAAACAACAGATGCTGGCATGTATGTGGAGAGAAAGGAACACTTATACACTGCTGGTGGGACTGCAAACTAGTACAACTTCTATGGAAAGTAGTATGGAGATACCTCAAAGAACTAAAAGTAGACCTACCATTTGATCCAGCAATCCCACTGCTGGGTATTTACCCAAAGGAAAAAAAGACATTTTATAAAGAAGACACTTGCACTCGAATGTTTATAGCAGCGCAATTCACAATCACAAAGATGTGGAAACAACCCAAGTGCCCATCAATACACAAGTGGATCAATAAAATGTGGTATATATAAACCATGGAGTATTACTCAGCCATAAAAAAAGTGAACTAATACCTTTTGTAATAACCTGGATGGAACTGGAGACAATCCTTTTAAGTGAAGTACCACAAGAATGGAAGAACAAAAACCATATTTGTTCACTACTAAATTGAAACTTATAGATCAACACTCACGTACACATATGGTAGTAAAATTCAACAGAAATCAAGTAGGTGGGAGGTATGGGTGAATTTACACCTAATGGGTACAATGCACACTAACTGGATGATGGACATACTTATAACTTTGACTCAAACTGTACAAAAGCAATTCATGTAACCAAAATGTTTGTACCCCCCATAATATTCTGAAATTTAAAAAAAAGAAAGAAAAGTGTGATAGAAACTATAATATATTATGTGTATATTGGTTAAATCTAGCTGGTTTATTGTGTTGTTTAGGTTCTTTATGTCCTTACTTATCTTCTGTCTGGTTGTCCTCTGTCTGGTTTGAGAAGAAGGTATGGAAGTCTCCAACTATTATTGTAGAACTGTCTATTTCTCTCTTCAATTCTGTTGGGTTTTGTTGCATATATTTTGACAGTCTATTATTAGGTGCATAAATGTTTCTAAATGTTATATCTTCTTGCTGCATTGAACTTTTTATTAATATATAACACCCTTCTTTGACTCATGTGACCTTTTTTTGATTTAAAATACATTTTGTCTAATATTAGTATAGCCACCCCTGCTCTCTTTTGGCAATAATCAAATGAAATATATTTTTTCATCCTTTTGCTTTTAACCTATTTGTGTCTTTGGATCTAAAGTAAGTTTCTTGTTGACAGCATATAGTTGGATCATGTTTTTAATCTATTTTGTTAATCACTGTCTTGCTAGGAAAGTTTAATACAATTACATTTAAAGTAATTACAGTGGCCCTCCATATCCATGGGTTCTGAATCTATGTATTCAACCAACTGTGGATCAAAAATATTCAGAAAAGAAAATTCCAAAAAGTGAAAATAGTGTTGCCATATACCAAATACTACATTGCATTTATGCAAATGAAGTTATGTATAGGCATTTTATTAGGTATTATAAGTAATCCAGAGATGATATAAAGTATACAAAAGGTTGTGCATAGGCTATATGTAAATGCCAGGCCATTTTATAAAAGGGACTTGAGCATTTGCTGATTTTGGTATCTGCAAGGGGTCCTGCAACCAATTTCCCACAAATAATGAGGGATGATTGTACTGAAAAGGAGAAATTTAATTCTATCATTTTGCTATTTGTTTTCTATACGCTTTACAGCTTTTGTTATTCCTCATTTTCTGAATTACTGTCTTCTTTTTTGTTTAGTTGATTTTTTGTAATGAAACATTTTAATTCCCTTTTCATTTTCTTTAGTGTATGTTCTATAACTATTTTCTGTGTGGTTATCAGGGCTATTACATTTAACATACTATGGTTATAACCCTCTAACTTGAATTTACACCAATTTAACTTCAATAACATACAAAACCCTACATTTTTATAGCTCCATACGAACCCCTACCCATTTTAATGTCACAAAATTACATCTTTATACATGTGTGTTCAAAAGCAATAATAATTGTTTTTTAAAGCATTAATCTCTTCAGTTATGTACAAAAAAAGTAGAGTTACAAGTCATTGTTACAACAGTATTAGCTTTTTAAATTGTCCTTTACTGAGATTTTTATTTCATCTTACAATTTTAAATTACTATCTAAGGTCCTTTTACTTCAGCCTGAAGGGCTCCCTTTAACTGTTCTTGCCAGGCAAATCTAGTGGTAATGAACTCTTCTTAGCTTTTATTTGGTAATGTCTTAATTTCTCCCTCACTTATGAATGACAATTTTGCAGGATATAGGATTCTTTGTTGACAATTTTTTTTCCCAGCACTTTTAATATACAAGCTCACTGCCTTCTGGCCTCAAAAATTTCTAATGAGAAATCTGCTATAATCTCATTGAGGTTCTCTTATATGTGATGAAATTGCTTCTCTCTTGCTGCTTTCAAGACTTTCTTTGTCCTTGGTTTTTGACAGTTTACTTACAATGTATCTTGATGTGCATCTGTTTGAGTTCATTCTACTTTTGTTTGAGCTTCTTGGATGTTTAAATTCATGTTTCTCATTAAATCTGGGAAGTTTTTGGCTATTATTTCTTCAGATAATCTTTTTCCCCATTTCTCTTTCTCTTCTCTTTCTGGAAATCCCACAATGAGTATGTTGATCTGCTTGGTGTCATCCCAGAGGCCTCTTAGGCACTATTCACTTTTCTTCAATCTTTTTGCTTCCTGTTCCTCAGAATCAGTGATTTCAATTGTTATATCTTCAATTTCACTGATTATGCCCTCTGCTTCCTCAAATCTGCCTTTGAATTCCTCTAGTGACTTTTTCATTTCAGTTATTGTACTCTTAAATTCCAAAATTAATAAAAGAGTTTTCTATACCTTTTTTGATATATCCATTTTATTCATATATCATTTTCTTGAATTTCTCCAAATATTTATTTAGTTTTTTGAGCATCTTTAAGACAATTGTTTTTAATTATTTGTCTAGTAGGTCCATGATCTGGTCTTTCTTATGGAAAGTTTCTGTTGGTTTTTTTTTTCTTTGAAGCCACATTTTTCCATTTCTTTGTATGCCTTGTGATTTTGTTGTTGTTGTTGATAACTGAACATTTGCATCTAATAATGTGGTTATTCTGGAATTAGATTTTCCCCTCTTCACCAGGGTTTTCTGTTTTCAGTTTTCAGGGTTTTTTTTTTTTGTTTTCTAATTGTTGTAGGCTGTTTTTGTGTTGAGGATCAGCCTGAAGTATAAAGTTCAGGTCTTCTCAGATCTCCTCAGAGCCTGCATCTTTCTCTGGGCATGCACAGTGACTTTCTAATATCACCTGTATATGTAGTTGTTTTATAATGTCTTAATCTTTAATGTCTGGTTCCCAAAAGGGGAAAAGAGGAAGATGAAGAGGGGGTAAAAAGGTGCCAGCCCTTTAAATCCTCTTGAAGTTGCTTCACCCTGAGGGGGAGGGTCTTGTAACAACAGCAGAAGGGGGAGTGCAAAATTGGCTGCCCTTCTCTGTGTCTGCACCACTGTGATCAGAAACAGAACTCAATGATCAGAACAGAAATTTATGATATTTGAACAACGGTATCCTTATTGCCCACCCTGGCTCCCAAAGCTGTGTGGAAGATCCTCCAGGAATACGTGCACAGTTGCCTGCCACAGGTCTAGGGGGTCAACTGTTGAGCTAAAAGCTGAAATTGAGCAAAAGTAACTGCAATTTACTGTCCAAGCCTTCCCTTGGATGTTGCAAGGCTTCAATTGACTCCAGATTTTCAAAAATAGTTACATCAGATATATTCTGCCAGTGCAATTGTTGCGTAGGTGGGGAGATAAATTCCTGGTTCTTCCTACTTCATCATTTTCCCAGAACCCTCTCTATAAAATAATATGTACACATTTAGTTAATCCTTATTTTCAGCTACATGCCAAAACCTCTTTGTAAGGTACATGATGTTTTCTGAATCTTAAACCTCCTGTTTTCAATTTCTCTAATCTAAATATCCACCCAAAAGGAGCATATAGAGTGGAGAGAAAGACTTAGTCATCTATCTGTGTGTAAATGGAGTGGAGGCCTGGGTTATTCACCCACCTTGTATGTAGCTTTTCAAGTATTCTCTACTTTCAGCTCAGCCCAATGTTCAAAATATTGAACTTCTGAGGCAGTTATTCAGGGAAAATTGGCTCATTTATGGTCAGTGTTCCCCTTCTCCTGATACTAAAATTTTAAGTTCTTCCATTGTGCTAAGATAGTTACAATTCCACCATTTGCTTCCTGTCTTCCAAAAACTGGTTGAAATAAATTCAACTTCCTTTTTCTTCTCTATTGTTCTTCTGTCCTTGTGGGTCAATAATGCAATGATGTCATTTATTACTGTATTACCCCTTTGTTGGGTTTTGTGGGAGAAGAAAGGATAAACACATGTGATCTCTTTGCAACACTTAATTGAAAGTGGGTCCCAGGATTATGGAAAATTAAAAGCATCCTAAGTGATTCTACTTCATATTTGTTTGAGAAATTTTCTTCAGAAGAGAAATGGATATGAATTGAGAAATATTGGTTCAGAGAAAGAAACAGTCCTAAAAACGGAAAATTACATTTCCTGTAATAACTACTGTGATAGAGGTGTGTAGGGAAGAAATGAAGTGGGGAGAAACTAGCTAAGACTTGGGGGAAAGTATTACCTTAGGAGGTAGTATCTGAAGGACAAGTACAATTTGGCCATGAAAGCAGTCGAGGGAGTACATTGAAGAGAGGGAAGTATGGCACAGGCTGGAAATACACAACTCATTAGAGGAATTTAATGACGTTTCATGTGGATGAAGCACATATTGGGGGTGGTGGTGAGGAGGCTGAAATGATGATGGTAACAGATGAGGCCAAAATGTAGGACGGCTGTGGAAAGATTTTAAGCAAATAAGAATGATTCTTAGCTGCAGTATATAAATTGACAATAAAAGGAGGAAGGAGAAAGAAAAACGCAAACCTGGAAGCAGTAGGAAGATGAACCAAGAGCCACTTTCTAAAGTAGGTGATGATGACAGTATGAAAAGGCAAAAGTGGATAAACCCTACAAATATTTGGGAATAAAAATAATAAAGATTTAGTGACTAGGTTGTGAAGAGATGATAAGGGAATGCTGGACATGGACTTCCAGGTTTTGATTTTGGGAGAGCTGAGCGGCTGCGACACTTTCCATTCTGAAAGAGAAAGAGATTTTTGAGAGGACTGGCAGACAACTAACGAGATTAAATTTGGGTGTTGATTTTGATTGCCATGAGACACCTAGTAGAAATGCTCAATAGTTATTTTGGATTAGAAATTCAGGAGGGAGTTTGGGCTGGAGATAAAAGAGGACAGCATCTATGAGTTTATATGTCATAGTTGAAGAGTAGAAATTTCCCCAGAAAGATTATAAAATCAAAGTAATAATAGCTAACAGCTTTTAAATATTTATTATATTACATTCATAGTTGTGAGTGCTTAATACTAATAACAACGTTATACAAAAACTATTCTCTGCTTTATTAAAGAGAAAATAAGGGCCTGAGGGATTAAATGACTTTCCATGTGTCCACTGAGAAGCGTAAGACAGAGCCAAGATTCAAATCTAGGTTTTTCATAATTCTAGAACATATTCTCCTCCCATTTTGCTCTCTTCACAAATAAAAGTAGGTAGATTGAAGATGGAATTCATTTAAGGGGCAGGCAGATGAAAAGAATCTCTGAACGTTAATGATAAGGAGCAGCTATATTGATGCAGAAAAGTCAAAAGAATGTGGTGTCTTGGAATTTAATAGAAGAGAGAAATTCAAGGAGGTAAAGTTAACAATGGCAAACAACAAAAGAAGTTCAAATAAAAGAAGAGAAAATTGTTTATTGGATTCATCTGCAAAGAGGTCTTTGCTAGCTTTGGTGAAAGCACAGTCTGTGGAGTGCTGGAAACTGAAGCTGGTCACTGTGGGCTGTTAAGGGAAGGAGTGGGGAGGACATAGAAGCAGGTAACTCCAGACACCAGGCTGTGACGGCAGGGTGAGGTGAAGGGCAATGTTAGACGTAGCGTATGGGAGAGGTATAACCTGGGAAGACTAGACAGAGCATGTCTACATGCTAATTGGAAAGAGTAAATAAGCAATAATGAGTTTAGGAAGAAAAGGCATAGTTTGTAATCTAATGTTGCTGAGGGAGCCCACCACAACCCTGGAGTAGGTTTATTCTTAGATTTTTGAATTTGAAAATATTTTATTTCTCTCTGATTATGAACATAACCCTTCCTTCTTTAGAAAATTTAAATATAAAAATATAACTTAGAATCTGAAAGTACCCCTGTAATTTCAACCATACCTCATGTTAGCTCCTTTTGAAAAGTATTTAGTCTTTCAAACTTTCTGAAAGGAATCTATAAACATATATACTAGTAAAAATAGAATTGTAATATAGATACTGTTATGTAAACAGACTTTTCACCTTTAGACAATATACCATGGGCAGACATCTTTCCATGTTAGTATTAAATAATATACAGCAACTTCAACCTTTTAATGTCTTCATAGTATCCCCTTAGAGGATATATTCAACCAATTACTTTTTAAATTTTTTTAAACTGACATATAATAATCGTACATGTTTATGGAGTACATAGTGAAGTTTTGATACATATAATGTATAATGATCAGATCAGGGTAATTAGCATATCCATCATCTCAAATATTTACCATTTCTTTGTGTTGGGAGCATTCAATAGCCTCCTCTAGCTATCTGGAACTGTATAATATACATGATACATTATTATTAACTATAGCCATCCTATAGCGTATAGAACAGTAGGACTTATTCTTCCTGTGTAGCCATAATTGTGTATCCTTTATCAATTCACTATGTACAAACATGTAGAAAGCTTTTCATTTTTACTATTAAAAATCCAACAGAATAACAGTGTTTATACTCCGATCTCTCTTTTTTTCCTTGGATTATTTCTTGGACTATTTCTAAAAGCATAATGACCGGGCCAAAGAACAAAAAAATTTCATTGTTAACACATTGCTAAATAGCACGAATCCCTACTCCCATTATCAACAAATGGCTGGGGAGGATTTTTTTCCACTGGTTGGTTGGGTAGAAATGAAAGAAGATTGTACATGAAGAACTGATTTTCCAAAGTGGGCAAAGAAAGCTGAAGTACTATCCTGCCCATCTTTCCTCCTCTCCTCACAAGTTTTACCATATTTTCTAATTTTTGTGTGAACTAGGAGACAAATTTCCCTACTCAGTGTGAGGATGGAGGAGACGGTAAAGGGATTTGAGAAAAATTAAGACTGCTTGCAATGGTCACTATGAGGAGAGGGAGAGAGCTCCACACTGGGACCATGGAGCAAATCTGGTCGTATTAACGCCCTCTTTTATATCAAAGGCCGTGAATTGTGCTCAGAGCAATCCCCCTGATCATGTGATCTTTTTCCCAGCAACACTCAGCAATTTGGGAGTAGGAACAGAGAATGTAGCCAGAAGGATTCATCCAGGTTGCAATTTTGTTAGGTGGGCACAGTCAAGGGACAGGGAGCTAAGAAGTGGTAAAACTGACAGACAGTGGGATGCAGGCTAGATAAGAAGAAAGAGAAGACTCTTAGGAGGGAACTTAGATATTTAGAGAAATTAGTGCACTAACCAGCTGGCAGTGTTACAATTATGTCTATTTACATTGTTGTCAGGGGCAATGTCATCAGTATATTGTTTATATGTTATAATTTACACTCTTGCCTCTATTTATAAAGCTGTGCTTTTGGAAACATCCATACCAAATTGCAAATAATAAATGTACCAGTTGACAAAGTACTTGCATTGTCCCTTTGTCTGCGTATGTTTTCATTTCTATCAACTTAAACACAACATGCAAACACACTGATCCATGGAGGTGTGTACAAAATACGGCAGCAGAAGACTGGCAGACCTACGAGAAAACTGCATGTTACAGCCATACCACTAAAGCTAATCAGGTTTATTATAGAATTTAAAACAATGGAGATTATATTGCTCTAATAAATTTCTGCCACCAGATTTTCATAAATTTTTTTGAGGGTCATCAGTAAGCAGTGTCTCTAAAAATTGCCATAACTGAACTTTTTTCTGCTCAAATGTAGTTCATAATGTTCAGTGTCTCAGGAGCTTTTTGACTATCTGTGTGCAGCAAATGATTTAGGTTACACATCATTTTGCCTAAATGGAGTACAATTCCTATAAGCTATTTTTATCCAAAGTCTCCTTGATGGCTTTTTTAAAAATTAAAAACTAATAAGACCTCACAATATGATCCTTTATGACATACCTAAGCTTGACTCTCTGCTCAAACTTAGTATCAGCTCATACTTTTATGATTTATCCAGCTGAAAACTGCATAATCAAGAAGGTAAAATTAATGTTCATTGTGATTTTTTGTCTCTTAAGAAAAAAATTATTTCACAACCAATTTCTTCCTTCCCTATTTGTATCAAAACCCTTTTGCTATAATGCATATTATTATATTAGTAAACTTACTAATATTCTCATTTTATTCATTCTTGCAAAACAGGATCTAATAAATTTGATGGGTTTCTCACTAGAGGAAATGTATAGTTTGTTCATAGAGAAGGGCGTGAAATATAATTCTAAATACACTTAGTAGATTTGTTTTCGGAAGTTCTTCCTTTTTTATTTTAATAAATATCAATTGAGTACCTACATCCTGCCTAGAATTCTGAAAGGCACAGGGGCACAATGGTGTACATGACAGACCTAATCCCTTTCTTTCCTGTGTTTGTAATCTGGGAGGTCTAAGATGATTTTAGATGGGATCCTATGTTGTTAAGTCAGACACTCTGTGAGCTCTTGAACTGTACTACTGGCCGAGGCACTGTGGTAGAGAAGGAAAACCCATACTTAGAATATGTATTAATTTTTGGCCTCTTCCTGATGGATGGCGTTTGCTCCGAACAATTTACCACCAAGTGGCTAGTTGTTCTTTCCCAGGGATGGACCCATACCAAGGACTCAGCGTTGGCTTCTACTGCTAACAGGCAAGACATCCATCAGTGGCAGTAGCTAGATCAGCATCAGAGAGGGGGGCTCATGATTCAGGGTATGTGTGTACCCCCATCCCTGCATCATAGTTCCTATCTCCAAGGATTCCTTCAGCAAACGTTGGGGTGGCCAAGGACAGAGGCTGGCTGATAACCACCGGATAAGTCGCCTGTAGCACAGAGCTTTTTATTTTTGGTTCTCTGATGGGAAGTGACACGACAACAAATATCAACAAACTTCATTTCCACTCCCATAGAGCCTCCCACGTGCTCCTTTCCTGTATTCTTTGTTTTTAACTTTCAAATTTTTGTCAGGTTCCCGACCAAGCTATTTTCCATTGCCTGTGAGTCTGCGTGTATATTTACCTTAGACCATTTCTCCCTCCCCACCAAGTCAATGAATAGGTATTTTGCTCAAAGCTCTGTCCACTGGGAAGATTTCTCCTTCTCCTTTTTAGGAACCACCCTGAGTTGGGCTGTAGTGCGGCGACTGTCCATTTTCAGGTTGCATGAGCATATTTAGCTGACCAATGCATAAACCAGGCCTGGGTTTTTCTTTCTTCTCCATTAGTGAGTCTGAAAGAATCCCTTATTAGGCCATAGTATGAGATGAGGTAAGAGGCATTTGTACAGCAGTGGAAGGTGACATGGGGGTGTAGGCTGTCTGCTCATGTATCTTACCTGTGCCCCTCTGGACCTGCCTGGTACCAATTTCCATCATATGTTAGATTGCTCTTTCACCCACTCACCCTCATGGCTTGGTGTTTCTGCCATTGATCCTGTAGGGTAACAGAATATGCCACCCTAAAATATGCCACTTTGGCACAGGATTATTTTGAGTTAAAGACACTTAGAAAAAAGTAGGTGAAAGAAGGGCACTCTGACCTTCTTTTTCCTTCCTGAAAGCAGGAAATAAAACTCCCATGTGAAAGATACTCTCCCTATACCAGAAGGAAGACTTTCTTATCACCAGGCATGGGGAATTGAAGCCAGGAAAAATCTGTACAAACAAACCTTGTTAAACTAGGTTAGTTTAAACACAGCACCCTAGTTACTCCCTAGCCCAGACCGCTTTGTCTTGTCATATTTTCACAATTTACTACTCTTTGTCCAAACTAGTATATAAGCTTCCAGCCCTCACTGCTTCTTTGGGTCTTCATTTTTCTTATGAAGGCTCCCATGTACATTTAAAAATTACTAAATAAAATTTGTATGCTTTTTTCCTGTTAATCTCTCTTTTGACAATAATTTACAGGGCCCCAGCTGAGAAACCTAAGACAGGTAGAGGAAAAAAGATTTCTGCCTCCCCTACAATCCCATGGTCAAGACCTTAGTCTCTACCAGGACTGAGAGAGCACGCCAATAGCTGTTTTGCAAATGGTCAAGATTTCTCTGCTGTGGGCAACATGGCCTTGCTTTAGAACCCTAGGTGTCTGCACTGTGATTTTCATATTAGAGTTCTCATATCAGGGCTTGTCAGGAATATCACACACTACCCTATCTAGCACAGTAATCTCTAGCATTAGTGGATCTAATAGGTTATATGGACCAAACAATAGGGACACTCATAGTATAGCCTGAACCTGCTGCGGATCCCTTTCTTGGTCTTGACCTCACTCAAACTGGCAGCCTTCTGAGTCACCTGATAAATGGATTTGAGTGGTAGTAGTTCCAAGTATGATATATCCTAATATATATATATCCTCATTCCAAAAGCCAAAAATGCCAAGCAATGTCTATGCCTCTTTCTTAGCATAGACCAGGAGGAGGTACAAGTTGTAGTGACTTATCCTTTCCTCTGGAAGAGCTATCACAGCATGCCTCAGACTAACATTACTACAAACTTCACCCATGTAGCTGGACCCTAAATTCTTGTAAGGCTTGTCTCCTTTAATTTCTTCAAGAAATGTGTATACTTGATACTTCCTGATCATCAGGTCTGGTTTCCATGATATCATTAATATAGTGGGCCAGCATGGTGTTTTGTGGAATGTCAAGATGTCCAAGGTCTCTTCAGATTATATTGTGGCAGAGAGGCAGAGAGCTCTGGTCCTAGTACAAGGGCTTGATTTTATATTATTGTCCATCCCAGGTGAATGTGAAATGCTTCCAATCCTTCTTCTGGAAGGGAAGTAAAAATAATGCCACAAAACAAATACCAGAACACAAAATACTACATCTGGGATAGCAGGTACAAGTGGGACTACCTCATCCTTAATTTTACAATAATGCACCATCATCTACCATACTCTTTATGGTTTTTGGAGGGGATATACCAGTGAACCAAAACTGGTATGCCAGTGAGCCAAACTGGGTTAGGATGGGAACTTCCACTCCTGTAAAATTTAAGTCTTTCCAGGTGACATTAATTTCTACCATTCTCCTCAAATGCAATCAATATTACTTCTTTGATTTACTCTCTTGGCTGTGTAAAAGTAGAGAGAAGTTTCATAATGGCCCTTAATTCATAACTTAAGAAATCAATGTGAGGATTCCTCCAGCTTCCAGGTACACCTATCACAATTATGCACTCAGCGTAGGTGTGCACACCCACTGGATCCACTGTGAGATGGAATTGACCTAGGACTGTGTTCTAACAGGAACGGCATGATAAGATTTGGAGTCTCCTGATACTAGTATTAGCTCAGACTCTGTATCTAATAGTCCTGAAAAGATATGGGTAGTCCCCTTTTACCCAACATATGTTTGCTCCAGTGAATGGCTGCAGTCCCTGTTTGGAAGGATGGGGGGTACAGGCACTATGTATGCTTGCAGTTGTAGGCTTCTTTCTTAAAAGTACCTATTTTACCATCCAGTTGATGGGCTCTGGGTTTGAAAATTGACTTAATGTGATTTTTTTATTGTAGCCACTGACATGACCATTCTGCTTACCCTTTTCTGATATTTTTGGAGCATCTAAGTCAAGCAATAATCTTGTTGATACCCATTTCTCTCCACCCTAGAAACATGATGGTCTGTTACTCACTGCCATAGACTTCTTACAGGTCAAGGCCTTCTAGTTTCAATTTTGGCCTTGCTGCCCATTATGGTAATTGTGTACAGTTTGCCTCTAATTGTTAAATATCATCAGTTGGCCTCTGCCATTCCAGAATCCTTTCATATTGACATTAGGGAAACTTACTCCATTGCAGCATCTCCTGCTGTCAGTTATGGCCTATAAAGGCCAGCTACCACTGATCTTCTCGACCATTCTTGTGCCTATTTACCAGTGAATTCTTTATCACTTTATGTCAGATGGTATCCTCTTAGCCTTGCTAGGGATTGTAGCAGCTAGCAGGTCACTGGACTTATGTAGTAAACCCAATCTTATATGCTCAATTCTCTAAGCATTTTAGGCTCTTCCTTAAGACTATGACAAGAAGTTCTAGCAATCTTACCTCATTTGCTCTAGGCCATTCTGTTTTGTACTTCAAGGAGTCTTCCAGCATTATACCAGTACTAGCTCCAGTAATCCTTGCTGTAATTTTAAATCTAAAGAATGTGGTCATATCAATAAACTCTCTCCTACCCAGGTTTATATTCCACCTTCCCTTCCCCAGAACCTTCAAGATTTGCTTCAAATACTTTTGGCTGGTTCTGCAATTACATAAAGGGGGGTAAAAGTGTTCTTGATACATGGATGAATTGCATAATGCTGAGGTCAGGGCTTTAGTGTGCCCATCACCAGGATACTGTACCTTGTACATGATAGGTAAGTTTTTATCCCTCATCTCCCCACCCTCCTCCCTTCTTAGTTTCCAATGTCCTTAATACCACTTTATGAACATGTGTACCCATTGTTTAGCTTCCTCTTATTACGAGAACGTGTGGTGTTTGTTTTCCCATTCCTGAGATACTTCACTTAGGATAATGGTCTCCAGTTCCACCCAAGTTGCTGCAAATGACATTATTTCTTTCCTTTTTATGGCTGAAAAGTATTCCATGTTATATGCGTGTGTGTGTATATAGATACATATATATATACACCACATTTTCTACATCCACTCATTAATTGATGGGCACTTAGGTTGATTCCATATCTTTGCAATTGTGAATTGTGCTGTGATAAACATTTGGGCACAGGTGTCTTTTTGATAAAATGATTTCTTTTCCTTTGGGTAGATATCCCATAGTGGGATGGCAAGATCAAATGGTAGTTCTACTTTTAGTTCTTTGAGGAATCTCCATTCCATTTTCCATAGATGTTATAATAGTTTACAGTCCCACCAGTAGTGCATAAGCAGTCCTTTTACACCACATCCACATCAACATATATTATTTTATGACTTTTTAATAACTGCCATTCTGATAGGGGTAAGGTGATATGTCATTGTGGTTTTAATTTGTATTTCCCTGATGATTAGTGATATTAGCATTTTTTCATATGTCTGGCCATTTGTCTACCTTCTCTTGAAAAACTCTGTTCATGTCTTTTGCCCACTTTTTAGTGGGGTTGTTTGTTTTCTTCTTACTAATTTGTCTGAGTTCTTTGTAGATTCTGGATATTAGCCCTTTGTCAGATATATAGTTTTCAAGTATTTTCTCCCATTCTGTATGTTGTCTATTTACTCTGTTGACTATTTCCTTTGCTGTACAGAAACTTTTTTCTTTTTAAGACAGTCTCGCTCTGTCACCTCAGCTAGAGTGTAGTGGTGTCATCATTTCTCACTGCAACCTCAAACTCCTGGGCGCAAGCAATCCTCTTGCCTCAGCCTCCTGAGTAGCTGGGACCACAGGCATGTACCCCCATGCCTGGCTTATTTTTCTATATTTTTGTAGAGACAGGGTCTCACTGTTGCTCAGGCTGGTCTCAAACTCCTGAGCTCAAGTGATCCTCCCACCTAGGCCTCTCAGAGTGCTAGGATTACAGCCATAAGCCACTGTGCTGGGCCTTAGAAACTTTTTATTTTGATTGGATTCCATTTATTTATTTTTGTTGTTGCTGTATTAGCCTTTGGGGCCCTGGTCATAAATTCTTTGCTAGGCCAATATCTAGGAGAGATTTTCCTACATTTTCCTCCATATTTTTTATGGTTTCAGGTCTTACACTTAGGTCTTTAATCCATCTTGAGTTAATTTTTGTATATGGCAAGAGATACGGATCCTGCTTCATTCTTCTGCATGAGGCTATACAATTTTCCCAGCACCATTTATTGAACAGGGTGTACTTTCCCTGGTGTATGTTTTTGTCTACTCTGTCAAAAATCAGTTGGCTGTAGCTATATAGTTTTGTTTCTGGGCTTTCTATTCTGTTCCATTGGTCTATGTCTCTACCTTTATACAACTACCATGCTGTTTTAGTTACTATAGCCTGTGGTATAATTTGAAGTCCAGTAATGTGATGCCTCCAGATCTGTTCTTTTTGCTTAAGATTGCTGTGGTTATTTGGGTTCTTTTTTGATTCCATATGAAGTTTAGGATTATTTTTTCTAGATCTGTGAAAAATGACATTGATATTTTGATGGGGATTGCATTGAATTTATAAATCACTTCAGGCACTATGGGCATTCTACACTGTTGATTCTTCCAACCCATGAGCATGGGATGTTTTTCCATTTGTTTGTGTTATCTATGACTTCTTTCATCAGTGTTTTGTAGTGCTTCTTGTAGAGATCTTTCACCTCCTTGGTTAAGTATTTTCCTAGGTATTTTCTTTTCTTTTCAGATATTGTAAATGGTATTGCATTCTTGCTTTCATACTCAGCTTGACTATTAATATATAGAAGGGCTACTGATTTGTGTACATTGATTTTGTAACCTGAGATTTTGCTGAATTTATTTATCCATTCTAGGAGTCTTTTGGTGAAGTCTTTAGGGTTTTCTAGGTAGAAGATCATATTGTCAGCAAACAAGGATAATATCACCTCCTCTTTCCTGATTTGGATGCCCTTTATTTCTTTCTCTTGCCTGATTGCTCTGGGTAGGACTTGTAGTATTATGTTGAATAGAAGCAGTGACAGTGGGCACCCTTGTTTTTTCCACTTATTAGGGGGAATGCTTTCAACTTTTCCCCATTCAGTATGATGTTGATTGTGGGTTTGTCATATATAGCTTTTATTTTGAGGTATGTTCCTTCTATGCTTGGTTTGTTGAGGGTTTTTATCATGAAAGGGTGCTGGATTTTATTGAATGCATTTTCTGCATGTATTGAGATGATTATATGATCTTTGTTTTTCCTTCTGCTTATGTGGTGAATCACATTTATTGATTTGCATATGTTGAACCATCCTTGCATCCCTGGGTTGAAATCCACTTGATCATGGTGGATTATCTTTTAATGTTCTATTGAATTCAGTTTGCTAGTATTTTGTTGAGAATTTTTGCATCTATCTTCATAAGGGATATTAGTCTGTAGTTTTTCTTTTTTGTTGTGTCCTTTCTTGGCTTTGGTAGCAAGGTGAGACTGGCTTCATAGAATGAGTTAGGGAGGATTCCCTCCTTCTAAATGTTACAGAACAGTTTCCGTACAATGGGTGCCAATTTTTCCTTGTAGGTCTGGTAGAATTTGTTTGTGAAACTGACTGGGCCATGGCTTTTTTATTAGGAGATTTTTTATTACTGTATCAATCTTGCTGCTAGTTGTTGTTCTGTTCAGGATCTCTGTTTCTTCCTCATTCAGGCTTGGGAGGTGATGTGTTTCCAAGAATTTATCCATTTCCTCTAGATTTTCTAGTTTGTGTACATAGAAGTTTTCATAGTAGCCACAGATGATATTTTGCATTTCTGTGGTATCAGTTGTCTCCTTTTTCATTTCTGATTTGGTTTATTTCTCTTCTAGTTCTAGTTATTCTAGCTAGTGGTCTATTGATTTTGTTTATCTTTTCAAAGAACCAACTTTTTGTTTTGTTGTTCCTTTGTATTTTTTTTTTTTTGTTTCCATCTCATTTACTTATGTTCTGATCTTTGTTATTTATTTCTGCTAGCTTTGGGTTTGGTTTGTTTTTCTTTTTCTCATTCCTTGAGGTGCGATATTAGGTTGAAATCTTTCTGTCTTTTTGATCTAAGCATTTAAGGCTATACATTTTCCCCTTAACACTGTTTTTTCTGTATCCCATAGATTTTGGAAGCTTGTGTAGCCTTTGTCATTCAATTCAAAAATTTTTTTATTGCCATCTTGATTTTGTCAATAACTCAAGGATCACTCAGCAGCAGGTTGTATAATTCTCATGTATTTATGTAATTGTGAGAGTTCCTCTTGCAAGCGCTTTCTAGTTTTATTCCACTGCAGTATGAGAAGATACATGGCATGATTTTTATTTTTCTAATTTTGCTGAGACTTGTTTTGTGGCCCAACATATAATCTATCTTGGAAAATGTCCATGTACTGATGAGAAGAATGCATACTCTGTAGTTTTGGGGTATAATGTGCTATAAATGTCTGTTAAGTCCGTTTGTTCTAGAGTCTCATTTAAGTCCAGTGTTTCTTTGTTGATCTTCTGCCTAGGTAGTCTGTCTAGTTCTGTCATTGAAGTGTTGAAGTCCCCAGCTATTAGGATGTTGTTGTTTATTTCTTTCCTTAAATCTAGTAGAATTTGCTTTATTAATCTGGGAGCTCCTGTGTTAGGTGAATAAATATTTAGGATTGTTATATCTTCTTGTGGAATCGATCCCCTTATCATTATATGATGACCACCTTTGTCATTTTTTACCATTGTTAATTTAAAGTCTATTTTATCTGATATGAGCATAGCTACTCCTGCTCACATTTGCTGTCTGTTTGCGTGCAATATGTTTTCTGCCCTTTTTCCTTGAGCCTATGAGAATCTTTGCAAGTTAAATGGGTTTCTTGATGACAGCATATATTTGGGTCATTTTTTTTTTTTTACCCATTCAGCCAATCTATATCTTTTAAAGGGGGCATTGAGACCATTCACTTTCAATGTTAGTATTTGGTTATCATTTTGATTGTTACCTAGTTGCTTTGGTCTCTCCCTTGTGTTACTATTTTATAAGCACTATGAGTTTTAGCTTTTGGGTGTTTTTACACTGGTGGGTATTGATTATTCCGTTCCATGTATAGAATGCTTTTAAGCAATTCTTGCAGGGTGGGTCTAGTGGTGACAAATTCTCTTAGTGTTTACTTGTCTGGGAAAGACTTTATTTCTCCTTCATTTATTTAAGTTAGTTTTACAGGATGTAAAATTCTTGGCCTGCAGTTATTCTCATTAAGGGAACTAAAGATAGGACCCTGTTCCTCTCTGGCTTGTAGAGTTTCTGTTGAGAAGTCTGCTTTATTCTGATGAGTTTTCCTTTGTATGTAATTTGATGTTTTTGACTCATAGCTTATAGGAGTTCTTCCTTCATGTTGACTTCAGCCAATCTGATGACTATATGCCTTGGTGATGCCCTTTGTGCAATGAATCTCCTAAGTGTTTGTTGATTTTCTTGTAGCTGGATGTCTAAATCTCTAGCAAGACCAGGGAAACTTTCTTCAATTATTCCCTGAAATAGGATTTACAGGCTTTTTGCTTTTTCATCTTCTCCCTTAGTGATGCCTATATTTCTCATATTTGGCCATTTTACATAATCCCATATGTTTCGTAGACTTTGTTCATTCCTCTTGATTCTTTATTCTTTATTTTGGACTGGGTTAATTTGATAGAGTTGTCTTCAAGCTCTGAAATTCTTTCTTCTTGGTCTAGTCTGTTCTCCAAACTTTGTACTGTGTTTTGTATTTCCCTAAATGAATTTTTCATTTCCAGAAGTTCTATTTGGTTTTTATTTTAATATATCTATCTCTTTGGTAAATTTTTCATTCATTTTCTAAATTATTTGGGTAATTTCTTTGAGTTGGTTTTACATTTTCTCTTGGATTTAATTGAGCTTATTACAATCCATATTTGGAATTATTTATCTGTCATTTTAGCATTTTCATTTTGGTTGGGATGCATTGCTAGAGATTTGGTGTGCTTCTTTGTGGGGGTGGGAGGGCTGTCCTTTCACACTGATTTTTTATACTTTCGGAGTTCTTTCACTGATTCCTTCCCATCAGGAGCAGTAATTGCTTCTTGTTTTTAAATGTTCTTTTGTTTAGATGGGACTTTTTTTCCCCTCACTCTTAAGGGAGTGTCTGTAGCATATGTTGGGTAAGGACCTTTGGCTTTGCTTATGGGTACTTTGATAGGTGTCTAGGTTCTGAATGGATACCTGGGTTATAGTTATCCTTATATCTATGTAAGAGTGGTGGTTTTCTCAATTGCTAGTTATTTGTAGGCTGTGGTAGTGGTGTACTATGTGCATGGGCAGATTCCCTGTCTCTTGTTGACACAGGGAGATGGAGGTTGTTGAAATCCTTTCTCTTTCCCTAGCCCTGTGTTCTTCTTAACAGTACAAATTAGACTGGGACATCCAGTGTAATCTCTAAGTCAGTAAGTGGTGCTTGTGGGTAAGAATCAGCTGTATCTTATATGATTAAATAAGTAAATGCTGTAATGGGCTGTACAAGTTGTCCTCCCTACCAGTAGGTGGCAGTTGCAGGTAGAGCCAGTTGCAGTGGTGTTTTCTGGGACCTGTGTCAAGCTCTAGTTGGTCAGGAGAAGCACTTGGATGTTGTAGGTGGTAGAAGGGGCCTTGAAGCTCCCAGGTCACTCCTTGTGTTCCACAATGGCCAAGGTAGGTGGAGAGTGAGGCTGGGTGGGGCTGTGTTGGGTGAAGCCTGTGTTCAGGCTCCACACAGGTGGGCACAAGAGCTATCTCAGCAGGGGTCAAGGACCAGCTTAAGCTACTGGGAAGGGCTGAAGCAGCCCCACCCAGCCAAAATGTCTGCTCCTTTGTGGAAGGGCAGTCTGGGATTCACAGTCTAGCAGCCAGGAGTGGGTTTCACTCTTCTCCCTTTTCCCTTGCCCTGCAGATCTCCTTCTAGTGTGTGGCCACAAGCAGCAGCTCAAACTAGCAGAGCTCCCCAGCAATGCTGCCACAGGCTGGGAGCTTCCCTGCCCAGGATTCTGACCTGGACCAAAAACGTGGCTTTTCTATGAAGGGAGGGGTGCTCTGTGAGTGTGCTGTGGCCCTAACCCACACCGCAATCTCCTTTTAGTTCTGCCTATATGGGCTCTCTTGCCTCCCAAGATTAGTTCACAAATTTCCCCTCCATGCCCCCATGCAATACAATTGAGTACTGTGGGTATGGGATCCAGCCTGTGGGCCTGTCCTCTGATCCCCTAAGTTCAATCCCTGACCATTTCAGGGAGAAGCATGCTGGGCCTGAGTTGCCCATGGAGTGCTCAAGTAGGAGTTATGTTCCTCCACTTTGGGGTATGCCCTGCTCTGCTGGAGCAGGCAGGTGAGCAGCACTGGGAGGGCTAGCAGGCAGGAAGCTCACAGTCCAAGCACCCCTTGCTCCTCTGAAGGTCATTAAGAGGAAAGGCATGAGCCTCACTCTCTGTGGAAACCTCCATGTTGTGGGCACACCAACAGAAGGAAAGCAGCTGCTTCTGAGAGCCCTGGATCAATCATCCCTTGGGGCACCTGTGCTGACTCACATGGGAACTGCAATGGCTGCACTGGCAGCTGTGGGCAGGGGAGGGGAGGTGGAAGAGAGGAGTTTGAATGGAGGAGAGCTGGAACTCTGTTCCTCTTTGTCCTGAGGGGCTGCCCTGGCTTGCTGCACTCTCCTCTCCCCAAAGGCAGCCTGCCCTGAATGTCCAAGCTCTAGGAGCACACAGTTCCCTTGGGACCCATCAGCCCCCTGTGGCCACTGCAGTCTGAGCGGGTGTTGGGAAATGTTTGTACATGGACCAGTGACAAGAAAACTGAAGTGCTGAAGCTGCCTGGGGAAAACAAAGGCACACAATGGGTGGAGAAGCAGTATGGCATCCAGTACCTCAGCTCGGGTCTGTGGTGATGAGGAGTGATCCCGAGGGGGCTGGCAGCTGGTGCTCTGTTCTCTGGAAGCTCTCAGTTCACTGACGGCAACAGCTTTTTGGCTCATAAGGGTAGAGAACCTCTCCAACAGTTCAGGAGCCTGCAGTCTGCCAGAGATGTGAGGGGAGGACAAACACCCCCACCTACACTTTCCATGGGACTTCAAATTCCTTGGGGGTGGATGCCTGCTGAAATCTTGCTCCTTCTCATTCTGCTCTGCAACTTCTTCCTTTAGAATCTCCAGTAGGTTCTGGCACTTTTCCCTCAGAACTTGGGCTATGCTTTTTTTCCATCTAAAACTTTCCCTTCTTTCTGAAAAAATCTGGCAACTGATGTGTCTCTAGTAAACTATCTTGCCTCCCCTCCCTCCCCGCCATTATATATTATGGTGATTAATTTCTTTCTTTGAGTACAAATCAAGCATCTCTAATCCAAAAATTCCAAATCCGGAATGCTACAAAATTCAAAACATGATGATCAAGAAAATGTTCATTGGAGTATTTTGGATTTTGGATTCCAGATTTTCAGATTGGTGATCCTCAATCATATGTTATCTGCAAGTGTTTCAAAAATCTGAAAAAATCTGAAATCCAAAACAATTCTGGTCCAAAGCATTTCGGATTAGGGATACTCAAACTGCATTTGGGACAATTCTTCTGTGCATGAGCAGTGTTTAGGCATGATTGTCTTATTTCTCTAAAAGCAAAAATGAAGGATGGGGATAGATCTTGAAAAGCCAAGCATTTGGCTCAGGTTAGAACTTTGCAAAATCTCCAGGAAATGGGGAACATCTCTCCTTTATCAAGGGATAATGGGCCACTTTTACCAGCACAGAGGGAGTCTGGAGTTTCCATGTTCTGCACTCAAATGTCTCCATCTTGTGCCTCAGGATCTCAATGCTTTCCTATCAGGACCATACCTTCACACAGAAGCTACCAGGGCTGTGATATCAGCATCTTTTTTAACTCCAGAACTCTCAGAATCAAATTTGGCTCCTGAATTTTAGCAGAATCTGCCCTCCGGATATAGTGGATGAGGGGCTCTTTAAACATGTTATAACTTTTAGTTTTATATTATAACCTGATTTCTTAGTTGATTGATCTGTGTCTGTTATATTCTTCCATTAGTAATAGCCAACTAACTGTTGCCAGGGATCAGATTCTAGAGCCACTGAATAAATCAGTGCATTCTCCTCCACCTAGACCCTATCCCACACTACCACAGGCGAGAGTTTTAGAGATTACAATGCTGCAGAATGGCAGTGCATCTCAGCACACAACTTACCACTAGCAGTGGTCTGGCTTGCAATTAATCCAATTCCAGAATGGCTATCTAGGGATGACTTCCTAGAACGAACTCTCTTAGGTTGGTTTCTGCCAGAGGCAGACCGTGAGCCAAGGTGTTGAATGAAAGTAATTTATCTGGGAATCCATCAATGGAAGGAAAGGAAGTCCATCAGAGAGTGTTATTAAGTATATTATCACTGTGGGCAATTGAGGCTCAATTACACTGTGGCTTGTAGGGTCTAGTGTGGAACATGCCTCCAAGTTTTCTTGCTCTAGGGATGAGAAAGATGGCGTATTTATGCACCAACTCATGTAGTCATTGAATAAGGGCTGCCATAAGGGGTTAACAGCAACTCCCTAGCACTGTCTACCTATCTCACATGCAGGCTAAGCATGCTCTTGCAGCCTGAGAAAGTCATCAGGCAGAAAGTCCCAGGTGCTTGCAGTGAGATTTTATTGATTTTGTGGGAACAGTAATGGCAGTGGGATAGGCATAGGAGTCTGACAGTGTGTGCTCCAAGTCAGGGTATTAGTGGAGCAAACCCCTCAAAAGAATTAAAACAGAAAAGTCTTCCAGAACACAGATACATGGATTATTTTTATATGGGACATTTACTTCTTTCATTGTTAACAAAAGTTAAGTAAGACAGTCTTGATGCAGATGCAAATAAATTTATAGGTTTGACGTCAGTTCATCAACTAATGCTCCTGTTCTCTCTTTGAAATTGGTGTTCATGTAACATGCTGAGGATATGAGAAGTTAGAATATGTAAAATTTTAGGAGATTGGACTGTTTTTTAAACTTGCTACATAGAGGAGAAAGAGTTGACAAAGTAATAGAAACAATACTGCATGATCTCATTTATATGTGGAATCTAAAAAAGTTGAACTCATAGAAGTAGAGAGTAGAATGGTGGTTACAAAGGGGTGGGGGGTGGGCCTGGGGGAATTGGGATGTTGGTCAAAGGATACAGAATTTCAGTTAGATAGGAGGAGAGAGATCTATTGTACAACATGGTGACTACAGTTAATAATAATGTCTTCTTGAAAATTGCTAAAAAAGTAGATTTCTAAGTGTTCTCGCCACATAAAAAATTAGTATGTGAAGTAATGCATATGTTAATTAGCTTGAATTAGCCATTCCACAATATATACATATTTCAAAGCATGTCATACAGATAAATTTATACAATTTATATTGGTCGATTAAAATAAATAAATAAAAGGAAAAAAATGAAAAAAAAGAATAAGTAAACATATGCAAATAAGAAAAGAAAAAAAGAAACAAAAGTGAATTGCTGGGCAATGACAATACAAATTGACAGTAGTTACCACAGTTGTGCTTTTACTCTAGAAGCATTAATACATCAGGCTGGTCCAGGCCTTGATGACAGATGTTCTGTGTTGAACATTTTATAGGTAGGTGAAGGAAAGAAAACAGACACAAAGATGTTCATAATATAGAGAGAGAGGTTGAAGGAATGGATTATGTAATCTAAGGTAAGCAGAAAAAAGAAGAGAAAACTGCACGAAGCCTGGAAGAAAGAAAATAAAAGGTTCCAGTGCAGCCATAGATCTGGCATTTTGGGCACACTTAAGAGAGCCCCAACTGTGTCACAAATGACAGATTAAAATTATGTTCTCCTGATTCTCATGAAAGGAATTTTGGCAGAAACAAATGTAAACAAATCAAAAACAGGAAACTGGGAACATACTCTTTAGGGAATAACTAAAAGTCACTTAAGGGTTCCAGATAGCACGGAGAAAAATATTACAAATCAAAATGCGTAGTATATCTCACACACATGATTGCAAATGCTGAAATCAATTTGCTTCTCTTTAAATTTATGTGTGTGTGCATATGTATGTGTGTATGTGTGTGCACGCGTGCATGAGCTATGGTTTAAATGTGTCCCCTCCAAAATTCAGGTGTTGCTAGTGTGAAAGAGTTAGGAGATGGGGCTTTTAATAGATGATCAGGCTATAAAGGATGCTCCCTCATTAATAAGATTAAGGCCCTTTTAAAAGAGGCCTCATGAAGAGTTTGGCTAGCACGCTATCTTCCCCTTCTGCCTTCTGCCACAAGAGGATGCAGCAAGAAGGCTCCCAACAGACCATTTACTGGTGCCTTGATCTTGGAATTCCAGCTGCAGAACTGTGAGAAATAAATTTTTCTTCTATATAAATTACTCAGTCTCAAATATTCAGCTATAGCACTATAAAACAGACTAAGACTGTATATATGTAAATTTTTCAAGATTTTAACACATTCGTTAGTTATATGAGAGCGGATAGATAGGACAAAACACAAACGTGAGGCTTCATTATGTTTATGTTGTACGTGTAACTACTTAGGCGGTGCCTGGGATCAAAGAGCCTAAGGCACAACTAAATGGAGTAAATAACATCTGAGACTGTGGCTACAGAAGCACACAAAAGCAACATGAAATCAATGATTCAGCAAATTTTGAGAGGAAAAGCCAAAGAAGTTATCTTAAAGAAGTTACCATATAGTATGTGAGTATTATGACAGAGAGGCAGTCAAGAATCAGAGGACTCAACAGTGACAATTCAAGGCAAGTCGATGGGTTAAGCCAGGGAGGCCAGCATGCAGGCTGTAGGAAGGGACTGAGAGTAGAGACCAGAAAAAAGCTTGGACAAAAGCCAGATGCTCAGTATGAAAGCAGGACAAGCTCTGCAAGTGGCATGTCACATTACTGGATAGATGGGTATCAAGAATGCAGTCAAGGTGTTCCCAGAGACCTCGATGATGAATCCAAGATCTGCTTACACTTGGAGACTTCATAAATAGCTCTTGCTGGAGTAGGGGTTTGTCCCAGTCACAGGAGACTCATTACATGCTGTTGAGAGCGGGGGATTGCATTTACATGAAGGGAAGTGGGCATGGGAAAAACTGGGAAAAGAACGGTGGGATGTGATGGGTGAATATGGATCTTTCTAAGCCTAATAGGTACCAGTAAGAATTGAACTTCAAATATTCCAGGGGAGAGGAGAAAATCTGGAAACAAAGAGGAGAGACAGAGGCTTAGTTTGGGAAGTTTCAGTAGGAAGCTCTATATCCACAACAAAGGAAATATTAAATTCTGAGAATCTTTGAAAACAACTTTTTAAGATTAATGTCAGGCCCAAGAAAATAACCTCTGGGCAGCATTGAAGAATAAGCTGAGAATCATAGAGAAGAAAATCTCACCACTGAAATACCAAGGAAAGGTGTAGTCTGGGACTGGAGATCAAGTTATAAATGAATAAGAATAAACAAAGTGACCAGAGGTTTTAATAGGGAAAGATTCAGTGAAATGAAGACTTGAAAGCTGGGAGATTCTCAGCCTGGAATCCATGGATCCCCAAGGTGCCTGTGGAGGGAATTCAGGTAGTTAATGAATTTGGGTGGGAGATAATTACACCCTAACTTTCACTACTGGAATTTAGCGTTTCCTTCAATTATGAATATAGGCAATAAACAATAGTAATAATAGTAGTACCCATGGCCAAAAGAAATCAGATATTTACTTATCACATTAGAGTTGCTGGGGATCTCAAAATGTCATTTACACTCATCCACATTTCAAAATCAGGTGTTTTTTTTTTTGACTCACCACTAAATCTTGTTATTTAATACACTAATATAGGAGTACATATATGACATTGCAAAGTTTTTTGAAAAATAATGATAATATTTCAATATATCTTGTTGTCTTATGTACATTATTTTATGTATTTAAAAATAATTATCTTGAGAAGGGATCCAGAGGCTTCACAGACTTCCTGTGTTAGTTAGGTAGGGCTGTCATAACAAAGCATTATAAACTGGATGGCTTAAAGAAGAGAAATTTATTGTCTCACAGTTCTGGAGGTTAGAAGTCTGAGATCAAGTATTAGTAGGGGTTGGTTCCTTCTGAGGGCTTTTAGGGAGAGTCTGTCCCAGGCCTCTCTCCTAGTTTATAGTGGTTACTGGCAATCTTTGGCATTCCTTGGCTCTTAGATGCATCACCCTGATCTCTGCCTTCATGTCCACATGACACTGTCTCTCCAAATTTCCCTTTTTTAAATAAGAATGCCAGTTATATTGGATTAGGTTCCACCCTAGTGATGTAATCTTAACTTGATTATCTCTATAAAGGCTTTATTTCCAAATAAGTTCATATTCTGACATACTGGGGGCGTGGGTAGGACTTCAATATATCTTTTACCAGAAACACAATTCAGACCGTAATACTTTCAAAGGGGTCAGTGGCACACAAAAAGGTAAGAGCCTTCCTCCAAAGCCAGTTGGGCTCGGAAGAGCCTGATAATACTTCAGGCTTAACCAGGCTGGTTAAACAACATGAGGCTATGCCCTAAAGCTTACCTAGCTTGCATAGAATTTGTTTGCTGGTATTTCCTCCTGGAGACAAATGACTTGTGTACTTTAAAATGGCTGACTTCCTAGTGAACCCTGAGGGAGAAGAGTGACACCCCCAGAGAAGAGAAAGGGAAAAGACTGTGAATTCCAGGGGCCCAATGTCAGGAGGGGAAATCCCGTCTTATCTCCCCAGGTGGTAGCCGCTGAGTAAATTACCTAGCAAGCAGCTGTAACGCATTAGGTTGCAATTATCCCCCAAGAGTTCTGAGGACTTGCAAGCAACTGAAGATAAAAGAGCACTACTTCAGGACTCTAGCACTGTGAGAGGAAGAGCTGCTTCCTCTGCAATTTTTTAGTGTTTGAGGAAATGAACCTCATGGGACAGGTCCCTTTCAGAAAGCCTTAAAGTGCAAATAATCCCGTAGTTATGCAAAGGTCTTGTAACTGAATATACTGCCTGGGAATTGTATGGGGAAAACTAATGTAATGAATCTTATGGAATAAATATGGTATGCACTTCTAGAATGAAATCTGCCAAGAGTTCCCAGAGTAAATATTATGATTGCCTATTTATATCTTGATAGCAAAATATATAAATAGCAAACATTTATTAAGTGCCTATTGAGAGCCAGGCACTATACTATGCTCTTTATAAAAGATCATCTCATTTAATCCCCACAACAGTCATGAAAGGGAGGTACCATTTTACAGATGAGGAAAATGAGATCAGAAAATATAAATAGGCAGGCCACTCACTGTTATCATGGTTAGTAACTGATGGAGCCACATATTTAATGCCCATTTAAAATTTTTTTTTTTTACTCTTTTCCAATATACACAATAGATCTTGTGATTATTGAAACAATCTCTTTCAATAATAGAAATCGATATATTTTTTAAAATGTCTGCAGACCCATACACTCAAAAATACTTTTAAAAAGTGTTGCTATCCATATTAAGGGCTCAAAATTAACAGACAGCTACTTACCCAATGCAATGTGTGGGAAAGAAAAAAGGTAATTGTGAACCTAGTCACCTCAAGCATTTGCTACAGATTAAGTTTATCTATTACTATATAAGTAAAATATCTGCAGCTCTCATACACCAGTCATTTGTTGATGAATAACCAGTTAAGAAAATATGGACATGAAGTAGTACTGGTAACCTAGCAACAATAGGTACTTGGATTACAGCTTCCAGTTCAAAACAAAAATTTTCCCACCGAATGTGTACAAACGAGGTATTTATTAAGCTTTCTCTTTTTCCTTGCAGTGGCATCATTCTCTAATCACAGGGTTGCACAGAAAGTTACTGTCTCATACATTTTTTCTCCCTAGCATTTCTGCACTAAGGTGAAAAGGAAGAGTAGAGCAGGCCATGGGGCACTGGCAGAGGATTAAAACCGGCTCTCTGGGAAGAAAACAATCTCTAATTGTAGCGTTTGCCCATTTTTGTGGTGTCAATACTCTTACAATGGCCAATTTCAGGCTATTGGCATGATGTCACTAAATCCAGAAACGGAAGAGATGTGCAGTAACACATTACCACATTGCATTTTCACCAGACAGATACAATAGATACAAGCCTCGAGATCACATATAATGTTAAAATGTAGTAAAATAATGAGGAAGTGATGAATTTTGAGTATTTATTATCTTTGCTTTTTAATGTTTTCAGCTGTAAGTTTATACAATTTATTTTTATAACAGCTTTATTAAAACAATTTACATAGCATAAACTTCAGAGTACAATTCAGAGGTTTTTGTTATATTCACAGAGTTGTGCAACTGCCATCTAATTTTAGAATATTTTCATCACCCCTAAAGAAATTTTGTGCCCATTAGAGTCATTCCCCTTTCCCCACTTCCCAACCCCACTGTCCCAGCCCCTGGCAACCCCAAATCTGCTATCTGTCTCTATAGTTTTGCCTGTGCTGAACAATTCGTATAAATGGAGTCATACAATATATGTTCTTTTTATTGAATTGTAAGATATACATATGTATGTATATATTAATACATGCATATACATATACATACATATATATTAGATAGACAGAGATATATACAAGGTCTGTCCAGAAAGTATCCAGCCATGTAATATGAAAAATAGAGACATCTATTGAAGAAGATACAAGATACAAGAAACATTGTACGTAGGACAATGACTCCTCATTCCGCTTCAAAGTAGGCACCTGGGGACCTCACACGGTTCTCCCAGAGTCTCTTAACCTAACCCATGCATGTTCAACATTCTCAGGTGTTCTGCTCGTTGCAGGCCTTCCAGAACGTGGATCACTTTCCACAGATTCTCGACCATCTTTGAAGCATTTGTGCCACACTTTTATTTGAGTTGCACTGATTGCATCATCCCCGAAAGCCTTATGAATCATCCAAGGAGTTTTCGCAGAGGAATGTTCAAGCTTAATGCAAAATGTGATGCAGATTCGTTGCTCTACTTGCTCAGTCATTTAGAAGGCAACAGCCACATGGTACACACACTCACTCAATGGTGTCTAAAGCCCCACTGACTAGTACAGTGAAGTGTCATGTTAACGCATGTGCACTACAGTCCACTCTCCTTGGCTTCCAGGTTACATCAATGTTGTGCAAACCGTTCTTATTATATTAATAATGGCTGGATACTCTCCGGACAGACCTCATATGTATGACACAAGTACTTTGTATTTATTAAGTATTTAGATTTGCAAGTATTTTCTCCCAGTCTGTGGCTTGACTTTTCATTGTCATAACAGTTGAAAGGCAAAGATTTAGTTTTAATAAAGTCAAGTCTGGTACTTTTTGCTTTAGTTCTTGATTTTTGTGTCCTATTTAAAAAATCTTTGCCAAATCTAAGGTCAGTAAAACTTTCCCTATGTTTTCTTCTACAAATTGTATAGTTTTAGCCCTTTCATTTAAGTCTATGTTCATTTAAAATGTTTAAAAAATATGGTGTACTGTAAGGGTCAAGCTTGTTTTCTTTCTTTCTTTTTTGATTATTTAAGATTATCCTTTCCCCATTGAATTATCTTGGCAACTTTGTCAAAAACCAATGGACAAAATATATGTGGGTCTATTTCTGAACTCTCTGTTTGTATGGGTCTGTCTTTATTGCCTATTTCAGAAGCTCTTGATTTGAAGTAGCTTTAAATAAGTCTTGAAATTGGGTAGTGAAAATGCTCTTTGTTCTTTAAAAGTTATTTTTGGTATTATATGTCCTTTGCATTTACAAATAAATCTTGGAATAAACGACAGTTTCTACAAAAAATTCTGTGACTTTGCAATTATATCAAATGTATATATCTATTTAGGGAGATAGAACATCTTTATGATATTGATTCATGAACACAATATCTCTATTTATGTAGATTTTTAATTACTCTCAGCAATGCTTTGTAGTTTTCAGTGTACAGATCTTGGACATCCTTTGTCAAATGAATGTTTCATATTTTTGGTGCTGTTATAAATGGTATTGTTTTTTCATTTTAATTTCTAATTGATACTGGTTTTAAGAAATGTGATTAATTTTTCTTTTTTTGTATATTGATTTGTATACTATGAAAATCATTTTTCTAGTTCTACTGTCTTTTTTGGTAGATGCCACAGGATTATATTATCTGCTAAGAAGGCCAGTTTTACTTTGTTTCCAGTTGATGTGCCTTATTTTTTCCCTTGTTCTTGTTTTATTGCACTAATTAAAACCTCCTATTCAGTGTTGAACAGAAATAGTGAGAATGGTCATTCTTGCTTTGTTTCTGACCTTAGAGGTAAAGTATTCTATCTTTCATCATTAAGTGTGAGGTCAGTTGTAGGTTTTTGGTAGATGCCCTTTATCAGCTTGAGATGGTTTCTTCCTATTCTTAGTTTTCTGAGAGATTTTATTGTGAATGGATGCAGGATTTTGTCAAATCCTTTTTCTGCAACTATTGAAATAATCACATGGTTTTTATTTTTAATCTGCTAAGACAGTGCATTGCATTGATTTATTTTTCAATTGTTAAACCAACTTTATGTTCCGTGATAAAAATCACATAATTCATGATATATTCTCTTACTTGTATATTGTTGAATTTTATATACTAAAATTTTGTCTAAAATTCTCATGTCTATGTCCATGGGGAGATATTGATCTGTCTTCTTACAATGTTTTTTCTGATCTGGGTATTAGGATAATGCTGGCTTCATAGAATGAGTTGGGAAGTGTTTCTTTATTTATTTTATGGAAGAGTTTGTGAGTAATTGGTATTATATCTTTATTAAATGTTTATAGAATTCATCACATGACTCATCTGGTGTCTTTGTGAGAATGTTTTCAAGCTACAAATTTAATTTCCTTAATAAATATGAAGATTTCAGGTTTATCTATTTCTTCTTGAGTGAGCTTTGATAGTTTGTTTTTTGATAAATCTATCCAGTTTATGTAAATTGTTAAATTTAGTGGCATAAAGATCTCTATTATATTTATTTATCATTTTAATGTCTGGAGGATATTTATTGATATCATACTTCTGGTTACTAATAATGACAATATATATCTTCTTTCTCTCTCTCCTTTTTTCCTGATTAGTCTAGCTAGAAGCCTATTAATATTACTCATCTTCTCAAAGAACCAGTTTTGAGGGTCATTTATTTTCTTTAATTTTGTATCAATTTTTACTTTAATATTTTCTGCTTTCTTCTTGTTTTCCTTCTTCTTACTCTGCTCTTTTTCCAGTTTCTTAAGGTGAAAGCTGAAGTCATTGAGTTGACATTTTGCTTCTTTTTTAATATAGGCATTATTATTATAAAACTCCCTCAAAGTACTGCTTTAGCTGCATCTCAAAATTTTGAAATATGTTTTCATTTTAATTTAGTTCAAAACACTTTCTAATTTCCTTTTTGATTTCTTGTTTAAAGATGGGTTATTTACAGAAGTATAAGTACACTAGATCAAATTGAAATGGGATTTATAGAACAGGGGAATGTGAAGGATCCAACAGTTGGAATATATGTAGATCCCCATAAGAACTAATAAGGTCTTAGGGGCAAAAAAAGACAACTACTTTCTCTAACTCATCCCATGGCTTCATATTCTCTTACCTCTGCTTTTCTCTGTAACTGCTTTTTATGCTTCATCCTCTGTGGACTGGTCTCGTCTGCTCACAGCCATCATGATCACAACAAAATAGTACCCTCAGTCCTTGGTCTTCAGGATCTTTTAGCTCAGTTCTGTACACTGAAGTAGCTCAGTATTTCAGGGAGAGGAATTTGATTGGCCCAATCTAGGCCAGGTGTCTACTTGATGCTACTGTGACCAAGATGGGAGAGGAGTCATTGGTACAGGTGTCGACATCCAAGCACATGCATGAGAAAGGGAATGCAGGTAGATATGCTCTTCTAATGCCATGTACCATAGTCAAGCATTTAGAGCACCAAGCACCAAGGGCAGAATAAATAAATAGAAAAGAGGGAACAGAGCCCAGCTTAGTCTTCTGGGGAGTTCTGACTTTAAACTGACACTAATAGGCCCACTGTGGTCTTAGTAATGTTAAGGCTTCATTGGTAAGACTGAATCAATGAAAGTGTTATCTCTTGTTCCGTGGTTACTCTTGAGTCCCTTGAGGGGATCTTTCTCATTTTAAGAAACACAGATCCTGTGAATATCCCAAGTGGAAATAAATCCCATTTTGGAAGGAATTCTCTGCTCCTGAAATGTTCTCTCAGAGCCAGCTTCACCCTAGGTTCTGCAGGGCCAAGAAATCACTAGCTGCAGATTTAGCATAATTGGAGTCAATGATAGGTTCACTTGAATAGGGGTTTCAGCCTCCAGCCCCTAAAGTGAGCCTTAGGGCACAAACCAGAAATGTGTAAGGAATGTAGACGCAATATTTCCTCTGGTTGCATATAGCCTTTCCTCAAGACAAAATTATGTCCTCCTTTCCCCATCAAGCCAGGAAACATATCTATTATGAATATATTTTATTTTCTTTCATTCAAGAAACCCCTACTACTGTCAAAAAAATCTGTTTCAGTTATGAAAACAAAGTCCTATAAGTCACAAGACCCACTGGGTCCAGCAGATAATTCTGCCCTAATCAAGTCAGATTATTCCACAATTAGGGATTATGCTTCAAGCAGGGTTCCAAATCCTACACTACTGTAAATTCTCTTTTTAAAAGTATGAAATGTTCACTTAAAATTAGTTAAAACTAGGTAATTTTACTTACATTGATGACCTATTGTTCCCAAGGAAGACACAGTGTGTGCTTACAATTTCTGCCTCTTTGTGATTGCTCTTTCCAGTTGCTTGTTCTATAACAAAGTCTTACAAAGAGGTGATGGTGGCTATCTGTGCTGTGCAATTTCAGCTGTTTTTTGAGAGAGGATTTCCCTAGAACTGCCTCTCTCTCGTCCTGACCTCTTGACCCTGCATTCATTAAAGCTGAGTTCCTGGCTCAAGTCAAGGGAAGATTTTAGTTATTATCCTTGGCAAAGGAACTCTCCGTTGTGGCTTTGATTTGAACTTCAGCTCTTCAGAGTGCAGGGGTCACATGTGAATTTGTTATGCTTCCTGGCAAATGTTTCAGCATAAATGAATTTGATGAAATTCTCATGAAGTATTTGTTTTTTAGTGTTTCTCTAATACATAATAAATTGTAATTTATGAGGCATAATTGAAGAAAATTCTGGAGGAAGTTGTGTATAAGATTAGGGGGATTATTAAATCAACTTTATTGTGTTTTCAAAACTTAAAAATGGTTTACAGCTATAATAAATTGCTTGAGAGTGCTATGAACCCATAAATTTTAATAATTTAATAAACATTCTGCAGTTAACTTGGGCTCATGGCCAAATCCCAGGGCTGGTTTTGTGTTGCGTATAGTAGTATGCATTTTAGTTTACCTGGCTGATAAAAGAATGGGCTGTTCTCATGCATGACACGCAGTGATTGGTCATTAATTTTAATGAACTAAAACTGGGACCTCAAATTTGAAGTCAGAAGGGTGTATTAGGCTTCTCTTCCCCTCCCCCATCTGTTGTCCAGTCATTGTTGTTAAATAGTATCTTCAAAGAAAGACCTAATGTCATTTCTTCTAGCCCTTTCACCTTGAAAGCCAGTTATAAAAGTAATGACTGCCTCAACTCCTATTTGGGAGCTTTTAACTGCATTGCTAAAATATTTTTGAAGTAATAAGCTTAAAATACTCATAATAATTTGCATATAGAGGGTTCCCAATGTATATTGACTGGGTAAATTAAATCAAATCTATATCAATTTCATCAAGCAAATAAAATGTGTGATATTTTTGGTATCTCTTCTCTTGTGAAAGTTGGTGGTCAAATTCGAAACAACTTGCTTAGAAGAGCCTGGTCTGTGTAGAATCTGTGTTGGCTTCAAATGTGTGCCTTAATGAAATGTGCTGATTAGGTGAGCATTATATGAAACATTATTCACATGTTCATCTAGACATGTCTGTGCCTAGATTCGAACCAAATTAATTTTTGTATGTTTAATAAAATATTATTTTGCTCTTTTTTCTTTTATTCTACTCAAATGAATTAAACATATCAAAAAATTGAAGTGACTGGTTTAATTCAACTTTGAGTTAGTTCAATTGTTTATCATCTGCTTTATGTGATAATCACAAAAAAAAGTCACCAGATACTAAAGGATACTTATGTAAGATTTAAACTATTGACTTTAGACTACACATTCCCTGTTTTTAAAAAGCAATTTCAGGATCATGATAAAAAATAAGCATGGTGAATTTTAACAATCCAGGAGTTTTTTCCTCTGATTATTTTATTTTCACTTCCTCATCTTACTGATGTGACTGAAAAAATATCATACTTGATGATTTCCACAACCAAAAGAATATCACTTCATAACTAAATGTGTATATGTATTTATTCATCCACGCAAGACAGGCACATGCTAATATATGCATTTGCCATGCCTACATTTTCACTTAATGAAGAGCTTAATAAAAATCAGCATTCATAGCCCCTTCCTAGTCAGATAAATTAGTTAATGCACAATAAGCAGCTCTTATGTATAATGCAAAAGATTAGTCTTATCATTTGCATAATGTGCTACAAACGGCCCACTGTTACAAGCAGTAGAAGCTCTCCCATTAAATGTGAGTTGAAAGCTGAATGACGTCAATAAAGTAATTATGCTTCATTTGGCATATCCCATTCATTCTCCAGAGTTCAAGACCCTAGCTGAGCTCTGTTGACAGTGCTGCTGAAAAGCATTGGTAGTGGTTCAAAAGCAAAGTGGTGGAACTTTGGGCAGAAGCATGGCATGCTCAAGCCTCCACTATATGAGTTGTTCGCCAGCAGAAATGCATTTTATACTCTGGCCTACGTACGCATTTATGTGTAAATATGTGCATCTAGAAACATGTTAGTTTATACTTAAGGTAATACAAAAATTCAGGCCAACAAAGTATTTATATCATTGACTTTCAGATTTACCGGAATTCCCAGTGGAAACAACAGATTGACAATGAAGGCATTCCGTCTTCCTCCTGGACACATTTGTAAAAATTCAACCTCTTCTTGTAGGATACATAGAATACACTGTCAAAACATTGCTCCTCACCCTTCCCTTGTCTCAAAGAATATTTTCATGTCTTTGAGAATTAAAAGCTATTCTTTGAAAATAATCAAATTCTAAACACACACACACACAAACACACACAACACACTTTACTGATGTGAAAATTGAAACACAAGGAAGTGACATAATTTGCCCAAGATCCAGTTCTACTGGATTTAGAAGTTAAGTCTCTTGAGTCTTATTTTTTGACTGGTGTTTCTCTGTGTTGTATTCAAGTGTTTTTAAAAAATTCTTTTCACATGTGTTTACTGTCTCGAGATGGGAGGCAGATCATTTTATATTTGTCATGGTCAGCTGATAAACAGTTTTGCAAAGCTTCATATTAAAACCATAAAAATAGTGGCTATGGAATTGCTTCTGAAAAATGATGCATTTGCATGCTTAGAATTTTATTCTGACTCATTGCGCTTAGCAGTCTGCAGCTGATCTCTTTCCAGTATCCCCCACAACAACAGCATTTGGACAAACATGGTAAAATTGTGATTTCTTCTGAAAATGACATTTTACTGAAATTCTTGCTTTCCAATTAACTCTTCTTTCTTTAAGATAGAAAAACAAATTTTTTCCAGAAAATGTGTTTGTTTTAAATCATATATTCTATACTGTACTGTCAATTATATTTCACAGTAATAATTTAAAAAAACATAATCAGAGGACTTATTAGTACTTAGATAATCTCATCATTTTCTACATTTAACCTACTCATCTGTGTGCTTCTATAACTTTATACGCAATAGTTCTGCCCTAGTAATGTGAAATACGCAACGTAATGCTAAAAGTAGGCTTAAATACTGTCATAAGATCTGTGATTTATTGCTCCTGTTTGGGAAGTAATGTGAAAGAGCCAAAACCAAGAGACATTGTTAAAATGTGGATGAATATATTTATATTCAGAATTCTACATAAAAGTAGAAATGTTGACATTTTAGCCAAAGAAGGCAATCAGAGAGAGAAAAAAAGAGGAAGTTTTGAAGGATTCATATATGGTAATTATAATAAGAAAATGAAGAAACATCTAAACAGAAATTATTCTATTTTAGTTTGATAGTTTTATTCAATTAAAGTAAATTTAAATCAGATCACCCATCCTCTACCTTTAGCTAAAGAATAATACAAATAATAAACAAATAAATTACCCAAGAATATTTATATAAAGCTAATTTGAATAGCTCTAAATTGCTACAGAATTGAAACTGGAACATGGAATATCACTTTCTACATAATACCAATATCATTAAGTAAAAAAATGAAATCACAATTAAACAGAAATCTGTCTCCAAATGACCAGTTTAAAAACATTTTTTGAGTGGTTACACAACTATAGCTCTGGCTACTTTGACACAGACTTTGGCTATTTATCATCTTGGCCTCTAATTGTGTGTGCGTGTGTGTGTGTGTGTGTGTGTATGTTTGTGTGACTACATAAAAAATAATGGTGCAATAAATCTTTAGAATTTTTTTGTGACTATTTTCCATGAACCTCTTTTCTTCAATAGGTTCAGATGAGATGGATTGCTAAAACCCAATATTGAGAAAAATAACTTGTAGCAACAGCAAGTGCTGCAGTGGTCCGATTCACTCACTGAGCTCCTGGTAGCTCAGTCCCCTGAATTGTCTCTATGCAAAGGAGTAAGAGGTAAAACTCCACCTACTAAGTGCAGAGGAAGTTAAAATTGAAATATATTCCGTTTCAACAATCATTTAACAAATTTAAATGGTATAAAGGAATTAGTACATATACCTTGAATAAAATTGTTCCCAAAGTTTGATATATAATGTTCATAATTCAGATTTATTTCAACTAAAAGTGTACTTTCATAGTGCATCCTTATTGGCAATAGAGGATTTTTATTAAACACTAGTAAATGGTCTTTGTGACTACTGCTATGACAGTCAGTGTTATATCTTAATTAGTAGTATTATTTCTAGTTTGACTAAAATAGCTAAAGGGTCCTCCTGGGATCTATTGTAGAATATGATTTTGTTTAATCTTATTATTAATGATAATAAATTTTTACTTTGTTGGAGTATCATCTGTATGCCCACATTCCATTATTTAAACAAATAATTATTCCACATTACAATTCCTTTTAGAACATGACAATAACAAATCATAGTTATGGCTTATTCAAACTAAATTAGGTCTAAAACACTAATAAAATTAATTGCAAGATGTTTGATTGGAAACCAAAGCCGGTTAAAACAGGAGCTCTCCCTCATGGTCTTTGATAATGCAATATACTCTCTGGAATAAAGCTACCAGCATAAAATATCTAAGCGCTTGTTAGCAAACAAAGAGTAATTGAAACTTGGTTGCTAGGAGACATTATTTCTCATTGTTGACAATCCTGATTTCTTTGATTACTGGCACTATTGTTGTTTCATTACACAAACTGAATGTTTTTATATAACATTGAAAAAACATATTTTGGAATCCAATTGTTGTGTGAATACTACCATGTGCTACCAAAGAAATGTTTATTCACAGATTCGGCAGGTTAACTATCTCTGGTAAGCATTTGTTCAGAGGCTTAATACATATTTTTTTGATTTCTTGTAAAATGTAAATTTTACTAGAAAGTAAATTCTATGATTTTACAGAACAGAGATTTGTATAATCCATGAAATTAAGATTTTCCTACAAACAAAAAAAAACTATGTAAATTCAACTTTTTCATTGTAATGATTTCTTTTTAATGCAAGATTATTTAATTTGCATGAGGGAAAACAATGTTTAAAGTACAAGAAAATGTTCATTTTGAATGAGGTAGGGATCTAAACAATCTGGACAAGAGCAAGACATTTTAGAATGATTTCAACAAAATGAGCACTTTGGTATCTAGTTTTTTCTGGTAAAGAATTTTTGAGAATCCTTATTTACAGGGCAAGTTATCATCACATTTGGCAAAACTCCAAACAGCTATGAGAAAAATATCCAAATGAAATTCCAGTGATTTTTATGTGATCTAACCTCAGGTGTTCTAACCACTGCTTGACACTTGCTGGTTCCTGTACTCACAGCTGTGAAAACCAGTCTTTTACACTCTTAAATCGTGTATTCTGTGCCCACTCTTGCCATTCCTGCTTTACGAAATAGAGAACAGACAAGAACCCTGTAAGTGTTTACTCTCTTTACACTTAATTGCCTTTTGTCTCTATTCATCCATATTTTCTTCCCTCCTATGCGGGATAAATGGTGTGCTTCAGCTCTGAAACGCTCTGTTCTGGTTTTGTTCTCTTCCTCTGGAAACCTTGGGTCTCAATTACCCCGCTTTCCCTTCCCTCATCAGCCTTCTTTTTTTCTTTGCCTAGTTATATATTCAGACTAAGCTTACAGTCCTACCTTTTTGTTTCTTTGTTTTTTGCTTACCAGCCTTCTTAAAAGACCATTCTATGTTTATAGATTGTCTCATTTTCTAACAATGTGGAATTTGATTTAGATAATCTACCTGAAACTCCTCTCTCATATGCTGCAAATAACCTCTAATGTCTCCAAGTCAAGGATTTTTCTTAATTCTCATTCTTTCAACTTCACATCCTTCATTCTTTCACCTCAATTTGACTCCTTTAAAATCACTATCTAGGCATCTTCCCAGCTCTTTAATGATTCTTACATGTCTTCTTCCTAAGCTGCTCCTTCTGTTCTTGTATCCCGAAGTCGTCATTAACCAATTTTGTCTTGACCCACTTCTGTTCCCTTGCTACATTCTCTCCATTAAATATCTCATCCCATTTAACAAATTCAGCTGTCATCCCTGTACAAATCTCCAGGTAAAATTATATAGAAAATCCTGACTTTCCCCAAATTTCAATCCTGTATATCCACCTGACTCCTAAACAATATTCATAGGAATGCCTCAGTGGCACCTTAAACTCATCAATTCCAAAGTTCCCACTGTCACCCTCTATGGAAATTTCATTTTTCCTGTTACTTCAATTTATATTAAGGTACTATCATTTTGTAGCCATTTTTGTTCTTATTTCTCTCACCAGAGGAATTGCTTGATCCTTTCAATTTTTTCTCCTGTTTCTTGGCCATCTCAGTTCAGCTTTTCATTGATTCTCCCATGGAATACAGAAGCCCCCTAATTTATCTCTCTAAGACATCTAATGCATTTATCAGTTTTAGATTTTAAACAAAATTCTCATCATAATATTTATGTGATTACAATTTTTATTGGTTTCCCCAGAGGCAATTCAATGGTTCCTTCTATCCTTGTCCCCTAGTTGTTCTTCTTTACTTCAACTATCGTGGCATTTATACCTCTCTCTGAGGACATCGCAAATATTGCAGTGTAGCATAACCTTCTAAAAATCATGTTTTCCTGCTCATTATAGAATATACATTATTTGGAGGCAGGATGTATATTTGATATGTTGTATCTTCCACCATATCTTGGTCACATTTAATATATATAGATAAATAAATTTTTGCTCAGAAATATAAATAAGGATTGTTTTTCAATGTAAATAAAATATGTGATCAGTCACCATGTAGTCTTAAACAATTTCAACATATTTTTCAACATATTTTTCTTCTCTTTTTTTACTTTTGAGACAAAGGCTATTTTATACTGGTGAGGACAAGGACTATTTTGAGAGATTCTAAATCTCTGTGAACAAAATTGCTCTTGACTTATATTGGCATATAAGTGGCATGCATATGCTAATTGCATGACTCTGCATAGTACAAAAGAAAGGAAGGGGAAAGTATGATGTCCTTAGATGATACTGGAATTAGTATAATATTACCAGAGAAAGTACACTGTGCTAAGTTAATGATGCATATTGTAAAGTAGAACAATCACTTACTAGATAAAACATGGAGATATAGGTAATAGACCAACAGTACAGATACAGTGAAAACACAAGAAGTACTTAAACCTTCCAAAATAAACCAGGAAAAGAGGAATAAAAGAATCAAAGAACTAATAGGAAAAAAGTTTTTAACAAAGAGCAAAATGGTTGACTCAAACACAAGCATATTAATAATTATATTCAATGCACACAGGTCTAAACATTCCAATTAAAAGGCAGAAATAATTAAACTGGATATAAAATGAATACTCAACTATATAAGGTCCAGAAGTTCACCAGAAAAATATAATCAGTTTATTTATTTTTAATGTTCATAATGGCTTTGAGTGTTTTTGTTTTATTTTAGTTTTAATTGAAAAAAATAATTGTATATATTTAAGGGGTACAATGTGATGCTTTGATATCTGTATACATTATGGAATGATCAAATCAGGCTAATTAGCATATATATCACCTCAACTTATTATTTCTGTACAATGAGAAGCTTTAAAATACTTTTAGCTATTTTGAAAAATACGATACATTATTATTAACTATAATCACTGTGCTATGCAATAGAACACCAGAAATTATTCCTCCTACCTAACTGTAAATTTGTATTAATACCCATTGAACAGCATCTTCCTATCCAACCCCTAACCCCAGCCTCTGGCAACCACCATTCTACTCTCTACTTCTATGAGTTCAACTTCTTTAGATTTCACATATGACTGAGACCATATGCTATTTATCTTTCTGCACCTGGCTTATTGTGCTTAACCTAATGTCCTTTAGTTTCATCCATGTTGTTGCAAATGACAAAAAGTTCTGTTTTTCTTAAAGGCTGAATAGTATTCCATTGTGTGGGATGGAAAATCCATTTTTAAAAATTCATTCATCTGTTGACGGACACTTCAGTTGTTTCCATATCTTGGCTATTGTGAATAATGCTGCAATGAACATGAGATTGCAGAGATCTGTTCAAAATACTTACTTCAATTTCTTTAGGTATGTACACAGGAGTGGGATTACTGGATCATAGAGTAATTCTAGTTTTAGTTTTTTAAGAAAACTCCATAATGTTTTCCAAAATGGCTGAACTAATTTCCAGTGCCACCAACAGCATATAAAGATTTCCTTTCTCTACATCTTTGCCAACATTTGTAATTTTCATCCTTTTGAAATCATGGCAAGTATCTTTTCTGAACACAATGGTATGAAACTAGAAATCAATAACAGGAGGAATCATGGAAAATTAACAAATGTGTGGCAATTAAAAAATGTTCTCCTGAACAACTATTGAGTCAAAGAAAAAAATTAAGGGGATATTTTAAAATATCTTGAGATAAATGAAAATGGATATACAATATACCAAAACTTTTGGGATACAACAAAACACTTCTAAGAGATACTAAAAATCTAACAGGTGTTGAGTTGAAATCTCACTGTGATTTTAATTTACATTTCTCTGATAATTAGAGAGGTTGAGTATGTTTTTGTATATCTGTTGGACATTTGTATGTCTTCTTTTGAGAAATGTCTGTTCAAGTGTTTTGCCCATTTTAATAGGGTTATTTTTTAGTGTTGTTATTGAGTAGTTTGATTCTTGTATATTTTGTATATTAGTCCCTCATCTAATGTATGATTTGCAAATATTTTCTTCCAATCTGTAGGTTATCTTTTTACTCTATTAATTGTTTCCTTTGCTATGCAGAAGCTTTTTAGTTTGATGCAATCCCATTTCTATGTTTGCTTTCATTGCCTGTGCTTTTGTGGTCATATCCAAGAATTCACTGTCTAGACTAATGTCATGGAGATTTTCTTGTACATTTTCTTTTAGTACTTTTACAGTTGCAAGTCCTATGTTTAAATCCTTAATCCATTTTGAGTTGATACTCGTATAAAGGGTTAGATGAGGGTCGATTTTCATTCTTCTGCATGTGGATATCCAGTTTTCCTAAGACCACTTCATGAAAAGACTGTCCTTTCCCCATTGTGTGTTCTTGGTATCCTTTGTTGAAAATCAATTGACCGTAGATGTGTGGGTTTATTTCTGGGCTCTCTATCCTATTTTATTGGTTGATGTGTTTGTTTTTATGCCAGGACCATGCTGTTTTGATTACTATAGCTTTGTAATGTACTTTGAAATCTGGTAGTATGACGCCTCCAGCTTTGCTCTTTTTGCTCAATATTGCTGTGACTATTTGGGGTCTTTTGTGGTTCTATACAAATTTTAGTATTTTTTTCTATTTCTATGAAAAATAACATTGATCTTTTGATAGGGATTGCATTAAATCTGTAGATCACTTTGAGTAGTATGGAAATTTTAACAATATTAATTTTCTAATCCATAAACACAAGATATCTTTCTATTTATTTGTGTTATCCTCAATTTCTTTCATATATATTAATATTTTATAATTCTCAGTATATAAATCTTTCACTTCCTTCATTATCCTTATTCCTAAGTACTTTTATGTTATTTTAAATGGGATTGTTTTCTTAATTTCTTTTTCAGATAGTTCATTTTTAGTGTACCGAAATGTTGCTGATTTTTGTAAGTTGGTATCCTGCAACATTACTTAATTCTGTCATCAGTTCTGATAGTTTATTGGTGAAGTCTTTCAAGTTTTCTATGTATGAGATCATATTGTAGCAAACAGAGACAATTTCACTTTGTTCTTTCCTATTTGGATACGTTTTATTTCTTCCTCTTGCCTAATCGTTCCGGCTAGGACTTCCAGTACTATGTTGAACAGAAGTTGGTAAGAGTGGGCATCCTTGTCTTTTTCCTGATCTTAGAGGAAAAACCTTCAGCTTTTCACTATTGAGTATGACGTTAACTGTGAGCTTGTCATTTATGGCTTTTATTGTGTTGAGGAATGTCCCTTCTATACCTAATTTGTTGAGAGTTTTTGTCATGAAAGGATGTTGAATTTAGTCAGATGCTTTTTCTACCTCTATTCAGATGATCATAAGGTTTTTGTCCTTCATCCTGTTAATATGGTGAATCACATCTATTGATCTGCATATGTCGAACCAATCATGCATCCCTAGAAGATATCCCACTTGATCATGGTGAATGATCCTTTCAACATATTGTTGAATATGGTTTGCTAATATTTTGTTGAGAATTATTGCATCTATGTTCATCAGTACTATTGGCCTGTAGTTTTCTTTTCTTGTAGTGTCTTTGTCTGCCTTTGTATCAGGGTAAGGCTGGCCTCATAAAATGAGTTTGGTAGTATTCCCTCCTCCTCACCTTTTCAGAAGAGTTTAAAAAGGATTTATATTAGTTATTCTTTAAATGTTGGGTAGAATTCAGCCGTGAAGCCATCTGCTCATAGCCTTTTCTTGATGGAAGATTTTTAATTACTGGTTTAATCTTTTTACTCATTATTGGTCTGTTCCGATTTCCAATTTCTTCATGATTCAGTCTTGGTGGGTTATTATTTCTAGGATTTTATCCATTTCTCATAGGTTGTCCAATTTTTTGGCCTATAATTGTTCAAATTAGTTTCTTATGATCCTTTGTATTTCTGTGTTCTCAATTTTAATGTCTCTTCTTTCATTTCTAATTTTATTTATTTGAGTCTTCTCTCTTCTTTTTAGTCTAGCTAAGGGTTTATCAATTTTATTTATCTTTTAAAAAACAACTCAGTTTTGATGACCTTTTCTGTTATCTTTCTATTCCCTATTTTATTTATTTCCACTCTGGTCTTTGTCATTTTCTTCCTTCTTCTAAACTTGAGCCTAGCTTGTTCTTTTTTTTTATAGTTCCATGAGAAATAACATTAGGTTGTTTGAGATCTTTCTTTTTCTTTTCTCTTCTTTCTTTTTGTTCATGTAGGCATGTATTGCTACTAACTTTCCTCCTAAAACTGCTTTTGTTGTATCCCAAAAGTTTTATTATGTTGTGTTTCCATTTTCATTTGTCTCAAGACATTTTAAAATCTCCCCTTAAATTTTTTCTTTGACCCAATAGTCACTCAGGAGCATGTTTTTTAATTGGCACACATTTGTTAATTTTCCATGATTCCTCCCGTTATTGATTTCTAGTTTCACACCCTTATGTTCAGAAAAGATACTTACTATTATTTCAATCTTCTTAAATTTGTTGAGACTTGTTTTGTGGCCTAATGTATGATCTATCCTAGAGAATTTCTATGTGCCTTGAGAAAGATGTGTATTCTGTTGCTATTGGGTGGAATGTTCTATATATGTCTGTTAGTTCCATTTTGTCTAAAGTGTAGTTCAAGTTCAATTTTTTTTACTGATTTTCTGTCTGAATAATCTGTCTACTGTGGAAAGTGGGGTAATGAAATCCGCTACTGTTATTGTGTTGCCATCTCTGTCTCCCTTCAGATCATTTAATGTTTGCTTTATGTATTTTGGTGCTCCAATGTTGGGTACATATATAATTATAATTGCTATATCCTCTAGATGAAGTTAATAATTATCTTCTTTGTTTCTTTTTACAGTTTTTGACCTAAAATTTATCTTGTCTGAAACATGTATAGCTACCCCTGCTTTCTTTTGGTTTCCATTTACATAGAATATCTTTTTCCATCCCTTCACTTTCAATCTATGTGTGTCCTTTAATCTCTTATCAAAAGCATATAGTTTGAACTTGACTTGTTTTTTTATCCATTTAGCCACTCTGTGTCTTTTTTTTTTAAGAATGTTATCCATTTATGTTTGAAATAATTATTGGTAGGTAAGGACTTACTAGTGCCATTTTGTTAATTGTTTCTGGTTGTTTTGTAGATCCTTTGTTCCCTTCTTCCTTTATTGCTTTCTTCCTTTGTGGTTTGATGGCTTTCTGTTGTGGTATGCATTGGATCTTTTGTTCTCATCTTATGATTATCTATTGTAAGCCTTTGCTTTTTGGTTACTGTGAGGCTTACATAAAACATCTTATAACTGCCTATTTTAAGCTGATAACAACTTAACTTTGATCACGTACACAAACTCTACACTTTTACTCCACCTCCTCCCATGTTATATATTTTTTATGTCACAATTTACATTTTAAAAAATAATGTGTATCCATTTATAAATTATTGTAGGTATAGTTGTTTTAATAGTTTTGCCTTTTAACTTTTATACTAGAGATATTATTGATTCATCTACCACCATTAAAGTATTAGAGTGTTTTGGCTTTGACAATACATGAGTTTTAGACTTTCATATGTTTTCATGTTACTAATTAGAGTCTTCTTTCTTCAGGTTGAAGAATTCCCTATAACATTTTTTTGTAAGGCAGGTCTACTAGTGATAAACTCTCTCAGCTTTTCTTCACCTGAGAAAGTTTTCAGCACTACTTCATTATTGAAAGACAGAGTTTCTGGGTACAATATTCTTTTTTGGCAGTTTTTTCTTTCAAAATGGTGAATAGCTGATTCCACTCCCTTCTGGCCCACAAGATTTCTGAAGAAAAATCTGATAATTTTATGGGGATTCCCTTGTATGTAACAATTTGTTTTTCTCTTGCTGCTTTCAAAACTCTGTCTTTAAGTTTTGACAATTTGATCATGATATGTCTTGATATAAGTCTCTTGGAATTTATCTTATTTGGTGTCCTTTGGGCTTCCTGGATTTGTATTTCTATTTCTTTCCCTAGGCTTGGGAAAGTTTTCTGCTGTTATTACTTTGAATATATTTTCTGTTTCTTTCTTTCTCTCTTCTTCTGAGACACCGATAATGTGTCTGTTCTTATGCTTGATGGTGCTCCATTAGTCTGTTAAACTCTATTCGCTCCTTTTCATTCTCTCTCTTTTTTTTTTTTTGCTCTTCAGATTATATGATTTCCAGTGACCTTTTAGTTTAGTAAGTCTTTCCTCTGCTTGATCTAGTCTGCTGTTGAATCCCTCTATTGAATTTTTCAATCCAGTTATAGTATTTTTCAGCTCTGAAATGTGTTTTGTACTTTTTAAATATTTTTTCTTCTCTTTGTTGAAAATTTCAGATTGTTCTTGCTTTGCTCTTCTGACCTTGGAGAGCATCTTCATGACCATTATTTTGAATTCTCTGTAAGGTAAATCACATATCTCCACTTTACTTGGGTTGGTTTCTGGAGATTTATCTTATTCTTTTATTAGGAATATATTCCCCTGTTTCTTCATTTTTCCTGATTCTTTTTGTTGGACTCTGTGTATTAGGTAAGACAACTACTTCTACCAGTCTTGTCAAACTGACCTCATGTAGGAAAAAGAACTCACCAGTTTGAGTGCCTTTCAAATCTTTGTGTTTTTCCAGACTGCTGTCTCTGTTTTTGGAGGCCTCTTGAAGGCTAGGATGTGCCATGTCCTGTCAGTCCCTCAAGACCAGTAAGGTAGGAGCCAGACTGTCTAGATGTAGCTGGAAAGGTTGGGTGCTGGATATGTGTTCCAGTTCCTTTTATCTTCATAGTGAAGCTGAGCACATGCATTTCTCTCCCACTCTTTCTGCACTAAATCAGGGAAAGTATATGTGGCAAATACCTGTACTCGTGTTCAGTCTGCACCCTCTGATCCTCAGGAGATAGATGCTGAAAGTGAACCTGTTGTTTGTGTACCTATTTGTTTATTGTGGTCTATGGCTAATCAGGAATGCAAAGCCTCATTGACCCCAAAGCTAGGTTATTAAGGAGACAGTCCCTTGGGTGTGGCTATAGAAGTTTTAGTACTCAGTGCATGGCCAAAACTTTCTTCCAGGAAGAACAAGTAGACTGGATTCGTCACAGGGTTGAGCTAGAGGAAAGACTCATGAAGTGCCAAGTTCTGGCTCAGGTTGGCAGAAGTCTATTGTTTATTTGCACTGTTAGCTCCCCAATGCAAGTTTGTTAGAAGCCAGGCCAAATATCCACTGAAAGTTTGCACCATAAGCCCCTTCTGGAGAGAAAATGGGAACTGTATGTTCCTTCTCCTTTTCTGCTCTGTTACAAGGGATGTAGCCCCCCAGGGTTTGCACACATGTTTAAAATGACTTCTTTGTTTTGTGATCTAGAGGGATTTGTATATGCTTAGTCCCTTCTCTCAGTGATAAGAGGTTTAGGATTGGGTCCTTCAGTAGGTAGCTGTAAAAGTTAGGGCATGCCATACATGGCATAAATCCCTTCCAGGAAGAAACAAGGAGCTGTGTTTTTAAAGCCCCTTTTCTGTGCTGCTCCTGGGTGATGAATCCCTGGGAAGTACTTGCCTGCACATAGAAAACGGCCAGTTTTTTCTTTGATGTAAAGAGATTTTCATATATAATACTTAGTCCTTTCTGCTACAAGAGGTGGCAGGTTGTGGAAACAGTTTCTCAGGTAGAAGATGTAAAAGTTGGGCTGCTCAATGTGTAGACAAATTTCTTCCAGAAGAGATTAATAAACCTGGAGTTATCACTGAAGTGAGCCAGGGAGAAGGCTTGGCAAGTACCCATCTGCTTCTCAAGCTGTCTGTGGACTAAGACTTGTCTGCCCCTTTTACTTCCTGATGCAAATTATTTAGAAACTAAGCCACCAAGTAGCCTTCGTGAGTGTGTCATACACCCCTTCTGGGGACAAACAGGGGGCTGCACTTTTTAACCACTTCTCTGCACTTCTCTAAGGGTACAAAGCCCCAGAAGTACTTTTGTAACTGTATAAAATCACCATTTTTTCCCTGTGGTCTAAAGAGATACGTGTATAGCAGTCCCCTCTGCTCCCAGAGCTAGGAGGTTTAGGATGCAGTCCCTTGGGTGGAAGCTATGAAAGCTGGGGCACTTAAGTGTGGACAAACTCCTTTCAGACCTAAATTTGTAGGTGGAGTGAGCTGGGAGAGAAGGCTTGAGAGCTTCTGATCTGCTTCTAAGGCTGCCAGTGGGCTAACACTTGTCTGCACGTTTCACTCCCCAATTCAAGTTTGTATAAGCCAGGCCACCAAGTAGCCACTGGAAGAGTGTGTCATAAATCCCTTCCACGGACAGATGAGGGGCCTGCATTTTTTAAGCTCTGCATTGTTCCCAGGGGATGAAACCCCTGGAAGTACTTGCATGCCTGTATAAAACCACTGCTTTCTTCCTGTGGTCTAGAGAGATTTGTGTGTGTCTAATCCCTTCTGTTCCTAGAGTTGGTGACTTAAGAACCAATCCATGGGGAAGAGTTAGGGCAGTATATGTGAGGTCCAAACCCTCTTCTCCACAGGGAGAAGCTGGGTGTTGGGGATTCTTTTTTCTATTTTATGGTACAGTGCCTGGGGCAGAGTCTGTGCCAGAGTATGCCTCAGCTATTCCTACCCGTTCGAGGTGGATGTTTCCTCAGTTTCCCAGTAGGTAGGAGTCTCTTAAGTGGTCTTTGACTTTCTCTCAGAGGGAATTGATCTATGACTAGATGTTTATGTGGCACATCTGTATGTGGAAGGATAATTAGGAGCTTCCTATTCTGCCATGTTGCTGATGTCACTACCTGGTCAATTAATTTTTAATATAGCTGCCAAAATAATTCAAATAAAGAAGGTTGGTCTTTTCAACAAATTATGCTGAGTAACTTGATTTTTATATGGAAAAAATGAAACTCAAAATGGATAATAGCCCTAATCTCAAAAGCCAATACTATAAAAATTCTAGAGAAAATCTAGAATAAGACCTTTATAGCCTTGGAGAAGGCAAAGATTTGTTAGAAAAAACACAAAAAGCACAAATCATAAAAGTAAAAATAAGGATAAGTTGGACATCATCAAAATTCAAAACTTCTGTTTAATCAGAGGATGCCATTAAAGAAATACATATATAAGCCATAGAATGGGAGCATATATTCTCAAAATATATATCTAACAAAGAACTTATATACAGAATATATTTTTAAAAACTATTATAATAGATCATAAGAAGATAAACAATCAATTTTAAAATGCACAGAGGATTTGAGCATATAATTCACAGAAGAAGATGTAAGAATGGCTAATAAGCACACAAATAGATGTTCAACATTATTTGTCACCAAAGAAATGGAAATTAAAACCAAGGTGAAACACTACTATAAATTCACTAGAATGCCTAAAATTTTAAAAATTGACAAAACTAAATGTTGGAGACATCATATAGAAACTAGAACTGTCATATGCTGCTGTGGTACAAACACTTTGGAAAACAGCCAGCTTCTTATTTAAGAAATAAAATAAAATGACATATGACCCAACATTTCCACTTCTAGGAATTTATCCAAGATAAATGTTCATAGTGACTTTATTCATAATAGCAAAAAACAGGAAACAATCCAACTATCCTTCAACAAGTGAGTGGATAGATGTAATGTAGTATGTCCATTCAATAGAATACTACTCTGCAATAAAAAAAAAAAACCAATAAACTAATGGCATAAGAAACAACATGGGTGAATCTCAAGAACATTGTGCTGAATAAAAGAAGCCAGACACAAAAGAAGACATACTATATGTTTCCATTTAAATGAAATTCTAGAAAATGGAAAGTAAACTATAGTGACAAAAAACAGATCAGTCATTGCCAGGGACCAGGTGCTAGGGGTTGGGGAATTAAGTAGGATTATCTACTTAATGAGATGAGACAAAAGGAAACTTTTGGGAGTGAGGACAATGTTCTATTTTTAGATTGTGGTACATTTTACTTGAGTGTCAAATTTCATCAAACTGTACAATGCACATAGGTGTTTTGTTTTACATAAATTATATCTCAAAGTTAAGTTTAAAAAGATAAAAAGTTGTGAATGGGTTTGACCTCATCCTTCATTTTCATGATACTTAACTTTTCATAAAGTTTATCATCAGTCACTCACTGTTAAAAGAGAGAAGGAAGATGCTGGGAAACATGCTGCATATGGTATTCATGGGCCCTATGCAAGGTATATCATGTCCCTAGTGTGGATTCATGAGTGGTCCTTTAATATGAGAACAGCCCAAATTTAGAAACAATGACATATCATGTGGGTTCACTGTAATAGTTCCAGTGAAAGTTTTGCTGAAGATTCTGCTGCTGGAATATTTTGACAGAAATGAAATGGTCCAGGTATTATCAATTACCTAGATTTAATTATTATTATTATTTTTTGGAGACAAGATCTCCCACTGTTGTCCCAGCTAGTGTGCAGCGGTGTCATTATAGCTCCAGAAAACCTGAGACTCCTGGGCTCAAGAGATCTTCCTGCCTCAGTCTCCTGAGTAGCTGGGACTAAAGGCATGTGCCACCAGGCCCAGCTAATTTTTCTATTTTTTGTAGAGACGGGGTCTTGCTATGTTGCTCAGGCTGGTCTTGAACTCTTGACCTCAAGTGATCCTCCTGCCTTGGCATCCCAAAGTGCTGGGATTATAGGCATGAGCCACTGTACCTGGCCCTTATAATTTTTTATTATTATTGTTATATTGCCTAATATCTCCAAACGTACTTGAGATAAGATAGTGTGATGGGTGAAAGTAAATACATTTAGCTTACAGAAAGTTAAATCATAGTTATTTGAAAAGTAAAAAAGATTTGAAGCAATAAATCATAAATTTTTAAAGAGACTTTATTTTTTAGAGAAGTTTTAGGTTCACAGCAAAATTGAGTGGAAGGTACAGAGATTTCCCATATACATCCTGCCCTCACACACGCATAGCCTCCCCCATTATTAACATCCCCCACCAGAATGGTGTATTTGTTACAATTGATGAATCTGTATTGACACATCATTACTACCAAGAGTCCACAGCTTACATTAGGGTTCACTCTTGGTGTGGTTTGGACAAATGTATAACAACATGTATCCACCATTATAGTATCATACAGATAGTTTCACTACCCTAAAAATCTGTTGTGCTCTTCATATTCATTTCTCCTTCCCCTTGCAACTCTGATGATCCCTTGCAACCACTGAAATTTTTACTGTCTCCATAATTTTGCCTTCTCCAGAATGTCATATGGTTGGAATCACACTGCATATAGCCTTTTCATATTCGCTTCTTTCACTTAGTAATATAATTCGAGTTTCCTCCATGTCTTATCATGGCTTGATAGCTCATTTCTTCTTAGTGCTGAAAAATATCCCATGTCTGGACATATCACAGTTTATCTGTCCATTCACCTACCAAAGAATATCTTGGTTGCTTCTAAGTTTTGGTAGCTATGAATAAAGCTGCTATAAACATCCACATACGGGTTTTTGTGTGGATGTAATTTTCAACTCATTTGGGTAAATACCAAGGAACACAATTGCTGGATCATATGATAAGAGTATGTTCAGTTTTATAAGAGGATGACAAAATGTCTTCCAAAGTGGCTGTACCATTCTGCATTCCCACCGCAATAAATAAGATTCCTGTTGTGCCACATCCTTACCAAGATTTGGTGTTGTCAGTGTTCTAGATTTTGGCAATTCTAATAAGTTTGTAGTGGTTTCACATTTAATTTGCATTTCCCTGATAAATGTGCCATATCTTTTCGTATGTTTATTTGCCCTTTGTATATCTTCTTTGGTGAGGTGTTTGTTAAGGTCTTTGGCCCATTATTTAATCAGGTTGTTTGTGTTCTTGTTGTTGAGTTTTAAGTGTTCTTTGTATATTTTGGATAACAGTCCTTTACCAGATATGTCTTCTGCAAATATTTTCTCACCTTCTTGGCTTGTCTTTTCATTCTCTTGACAGTGTCTTTCACAGAGCAGATATTTTAAATTTTATTTATTTTATTTTTATTTGTACAAATTTAAGCAGTACACATACAGTTCTGTTACATGGATATATTGCATAGTGGTAAAGTCTAGGCTTTTATTGGAGCAGTCACCTGAATAATGTACATTGTACCCATTAAGTAATTTCTCATCCTTCATCCCCTTCCCACCCTCCCAACCTCCCATTAAAATTTTATTTGTTTTGAGACAGAGTCTCACTCTGTCATCCGGGCTGAAGTGCAGTGGCCTGATCATAGCTCACTGCAGCCTCGAAATCCTGGGCTCAAGCGATCCTCCTGCCTCAGCCTTCAGAGTAGCGAGGAATACAGGCGTGCACAACCACACCCAGCTATTTTTCTAACTTTTTTTGTAGATACAGAGTCTATATTGTCCAGGCTGGCCTTGAACTCCTGGCCTAAAACTATCCTCCCACCTTGGCCTCCCGAAGTGATGGGATTACAGGCATGAGCCACCATGCCTGTACTCCTCCCATTAAATTTTAATTTTAAAATTCAGCTTATCAATTTTTTTCTTTCATGGATCTTGCCTTTGGTGTTGTATCCAAAACATCATTGTCAAACCCAAGGTCATCTAGATTTTCTCCTGTGTTATCTTCTAGGAGTTTTATACTTTTGTGTTTTACATTCAAGTGTATGATCCATTTTGAGTTAATTTTTGTGAAGGGTGTAAAGTTTGTGATTCAATTTTTTTCTTTTTGCATGTGAATGTCCAGTGTTCCAGCACCATGTATGGGAAAGACTACCTTTATTCCATTGTATTGTCTTAAATTATTTTCAAAAAGTAATTGATGTTACATGTTTTTTATTGTACTCTGTCAATCACTATTTTATTAGCTAGTGCTTTTGCCTGTCAGTAAAACAATGCCTCATATGTGAGGTCAAGGATGACTAGTTCCCAGCTGTCAATATTCAGGCAGACAATTGCTCTTCTCATTTTATTTAATCTTAGCAGCCATTTCCTGTTCCACAGCCCCAACACTACTTAGAAAAACTAAATGTGTCCACTGCCGTCAGTGCTTAGTGTAAGTGTAATGTGACATGAATCAAAGACCCTTCAGGCCAAAGTAGAGACTGGTAATTTATTACTAGAGAACAGGGGCTTTTCTGAAATTTTCTTTAGTTCAGGCAGATCACTATGAATTAACTGAGTAAGAGGGCAGCAGGTGCTGTCATTAAATTTACAGTCACTGGCAGCAGATAGGAAAGTAGTTTTGAAAGGGTGTGCAGCTGTGCGGACACCTGTAATTGCAGCCATGTACTCCGAGACATGATGCCGTGGGGGTAGGTGGGCCAGTGCTCTCTCATTATGCTCCAAGCAGATGTGGTTGCAAGTGTCCAGGAGAGTGATTTCTGAGCATAGTGTGGCGAGTGTGTTCCCTGAAATGATAGAGGATCTTCCAAAGCCCAGGGGTTGCATGGAACCTTCCTGAGTTGTCAGGGAGATCGTAGTCCCCTTGGGACCATTTCCTAGGAAAAAGAACCATCTTCACTGGTCTATTGCTTCTATCTTCTTTGTCCCCTTTCTAAAAACTGAATTTAAAAGTGACCATCAAATTTAAAGTCAGTTTTGGTAATATATGTCAATGTAATTATGAGGGACATTACAAAGACATGCTCTGTTAGAGTGCAATTTGTTTATCAAGGACAATTTTAGAAAGAATCCATAATTTCTGTCTAAAAAATAGTTCTAATTTCTGTCTTTTCATAGTTCTACAAATGTCCTTGGCATCTATCTTCCCTGGTTTGTATCCATTTCTTCCTTTGATTATCTTTATCTTTCCTGACATTAATAGGAAGTAGTAATTTCCTCTAAGCACTGGGGCAATTTGCAGAAGGATTGGTGATAAGTGTCCCTTCTTTCTTTCTCCTTCCTTCCCTCCCTGCCTCCCTTCTTCTCTCTCTTCCTTTTGTTCTTTCTTCCTTTCTTTCTTTCCTTCTTCCTTCCTTTCTATTTTTTAATTTTCAAATCAGTCCATAAATGATCTGTGGCATCTCAGAATCACACTACACTCAGCAAAAGAAAATATAAATAAAAATTTAAAATATAGAACTAAGAAAAATAACTAAAATTTTGTAGTCAAAACTAGAGGAAATAATACAGTTAAGCATGATAATTGGGCATATGATATTGCTGTACTTGAAACTTATATTTGTCCAAATCATATTGGATAAAGAGTCTTGATGAATTTGTGTCAGAGCAAATCATCCGTCAATAAGCTTCACGTTTTCTCTCTTTCGTACACAGTAAGTTATTTTAATCAGGAAAGCCACTGAAAAAATTTATTGTGATATTCTGTGTTGTTGGTACAGATGCTAGTGAGGCAGTGAATGCAGTTACTGTGTAGGCTACTAATTTTTCTCTATTCAGTGAGGATAGATTATGCCTCTAACTCTAGCCAACCACTTCATAAATCTAAAATGGACGAAGTGTAGGATGGTAGAGCTGGAAAGGAGCTTAGGGTTCAACTCACTTGACAATGGCTTTGCCGTTGGTCATAGAAAAGGAAGCTGAGTTTAGACAACTGTGGCCTGATTGTTAGCACTACTGCAGAAGGGGGAAAGAAAACATGGCAAAGCCAGTGATTATTGACAGCTCAGCAGCAACAGCATCTTCATATATGCAGGAGAGCAGGCTTTCATTATTTGTTAATTAAATTTCTAAAGCACAGTAATTATAGACTCACTCCTGCCCCTACTACATGAAATGGACTTCTTTTAATATGGAAATAGTCATCAAAATAATATTATCTTTAATAGGAATTAACTTGCAACAAAGAAGTGCATATTCACCCCCAAACTTTATGGAAAATTCCTAAAAGACTAAAAAAATGTGGCACTATATGACAATATAATATATCTTTATGGCCTTTTTTCAGAAAGGCTTAACTTCCATACAAGCATCTGTTTAAGTGAGCGTATTAAATTATCCCATAAAATATGTGACGTGTATGTGTGTATGACATTCTATGCAAGGAATATAAAAGGTATGAGAATTGCATGTCAAAGGCCACTTAGTGGATAACTGTATAATCAGCGTGAATAACATTTAGTAGAGCACTATTTGCTTTATTACTAGACTAACATAGCCTGTGGGAAGAGCAGAGTGTCAAAAAAGAAATATGGGTTTGCGAAATTTTTGTGCTCGTCTTCAGGACAGCCATATGTCAGTAATGAGCATGCAAGTGAAATCTAGTTTACTATATATATAGAAAAATAATATCTTGAGAGGATTTCAAATTACCAGTAGACAAACATAAGACTGATGACTTTTTTTTTTTGTAATGAAGTACTTAAATATAAAGGCAGCCTAAATGTCTGCTGATTGATTTTGTAGAATATATGCTGGAAGAGAGGTGTAGCAGAATTGGCTATAAAGCATTCTAAATCATGCCACAGGTAAGTGCCTTAATTTACTAAGACACAAGCAGATGCCCACATTGCTCCAGGTCACATCACATCCCCTCCTGACCCTCTCACCTTAGTTATTATGCTGGATTTTTCAGTGCCCTGACAGAGTCCCACCAGGCATTCACCATCTGCTCTTCTGGTTTCTGACCCAGGGACTTCTCTGCAGTTGCAGGAGTGTGTAAGCACAGCCTGGAGATGTAAGGGAGTTAGTGCCCCCACAACCCTCAACCACCGGAGAGGTTAGCTGGGACAAATGTTCCAGCCTCCTGCCCCCTAGTCTGACAATCCTGGAAAGTATTCAGTTCACTTCCTGGGAAGAACTGCTGAATCTGATCCCTCCTTTCCCACCAAGCGATCTCAGTATCACATGTTATTGGTGGCTTCTCCACTTTTCTGTACTTATCTCCCTCCCTTACTCCTGCTTCTGGGCTCACCTCCCAGATACTTTACCTGCTGCAGGTTCTGCTTTTTGGGGAACTCAAACCAAGACAGTTACCAATAATGGGGTTTCTTTCCTTAACATGTACAGCAAGAATTTGTGACATTTAAGTTTATTTGTACATAGCATGAGGACAATTTAGGGGGTTAGGAGACTGGTGCTATAGTCCTCAGTGTTTGTCTGACTGTTAGGATTACCTTACCCGGGTTGTCACTTCTGGCCTCTTGGCAGACTATTGTCCTGGTTCTTTGGCTCCGTGCTTGGAAAATTCATAAGCAGGACTGCTGTGACGGAGTGACCACAGACAGGAAGCAATTCCACACAAACAGTTTCTATTGCAGAAAAGAAGGGAGTTATACAAAGCGAGAGTACATTCCAGAGAGGAATGGGTCAGTCTCCAGGAGTGGAGAAACATGTTGAGGACTCCCAGGTGGTTTCCTTTATTGGCCTGGTCGGGGGAGGGCTTACAGGAGGTGTGGGATGTTACCAGATGACTGATATACATGATTGACAGGTGTTATTATAACAAAGTTGCAGCTCCACAGGTGTGTATGCCTCAAAACTTCAAGTTCCTGCTCTTTGTGGTTGTTAGCTGCGTTTTCCTGTAGTCTCTTCCCCACCTTCTCTACCCCCAGGAACCGCCCTCCTGGCCTGTATCTGCCACCTGCAGATTTGGTCCCTGCCTAACATGGGCTACAATTTCTTTAGCTATAACATGAGAGAAATAGATTCACAGCTCTTTGGGAATGATGGCACAAGTGTAATCCATGAAACACAGTTTACTCACATCTGTTGCACAGGATTTGATTTATTCTCCTGTTGAGTTGTGAGACGTACCTTACCCAGGAGGTGAATGTCAGAATCATTGCCAGAATCTATATTTGTTGGTTTTGCTTGTTGTTTAATCAAAATGATACAGGCTACACATGGTAAAAATCAAATTAAACAATAGGTCAATGAATGAAAGACAACCTCTGTCCTGCCCCTTTCCTTCTGTAGTCTATTTCCCATAAACAATTGAGCTTAACCATTTGTTTTTTGTGCTTGGGTTACATCCATAATTTTAAATAAAATGCAAACACTGTGACTTCTTAGTTTAAAAAATAACTCCCCACTACAAATTGGGAGAATTTTATCCCGTTAAAGTACTCTCTGTCTCCACCCACCCTATTTTGATAGATGCAACATTTTTTGTTTAGTTTTTTAATGATCCCATTTGTAGCTTTATGTAATGTACTCCTTGTGCTATAAATTCTGACATTATTTCTTCATTCCCCACACTGTAACATGAGTACCCTACCCCCTCTTCTACATCGTGTCCCACTTATGATCTCCCATCTTCTTCCACATTATCAAAGTGATAATATTTACATTTTAATCTGTAACTGTAATTATGTTTTATGTGCTGTTAAGTTTAGCCTAAAGTTGCCACCTTTCATATTTTGAGCTTGGATCTAGTGAACTGAACCTGAGTGTGTGAATAGATTGTAACCTGCTGTTGTACCAATTACAGAGCTTTGGCCAATCAAAGGTGTCCAACTGTTCAAACTGTGTTCAAAGAACGCGAACGCTGAGCTATAACCCATATAGCTGTTTCTGTACCTCACTTTCATTTTCTGTATGTCCCTTTCCTTTTTCTGTCCATAAATCCTTTGTGACCATGAGGCAGCAGTGGAGTCTCCAAACTTCTTCTGGTTCAGGGGCTGCCCAATTCTCGAATTGTTCTTTGCTCAATTAAACCCTGTTAAATTTAATATGTCTAAAGATTTTCTTTTAATAGTGCTTTGGCTATATATTCTAAAAGTTGAAAAAAGGAACAGTATTAACATTATTATATTAATGTAAATTTTATTTGTGAAATAGCCAAGTAGTGTGGTACAATTGTATTTCCTTCTCCATGAGTGCAAAATCAGAACCCTTCTCTTCCTGTAGCATTACTAATTCACCAAGTCTTAAGTCAGTCCAATTATCTCTCTTTTAAAGTAGTTAATTCTGAGAGATAATACTGTTTTTTAGTGGTAAAAATGACTGTCTGGATGAACATATTTTGTAGTCAACTAGCACTTCCATAAAATAGATAGGTAAGAATTGAATGAAGAATCTTGTGCTTTTCAAAGCAAAGTTTGCATTTTTCTATCGGTCTAAGTCCAAACTAATTTTCTAGGCTTACCTTGTAGAATTCTTCTGTATGTTTCCTTCCACTACCTTTGAGTTAAGTTTGCTATTCTTTCCTTGGATTCTTAAAGTGCAGGTTTAGATTATTGACTTGATATATTTTTCTTTGAAAATATAGACATTCAATGCTATAAACTATCCTCTAATCAGTGTTTTGGCTGCACTCCAGAAACTTTGACAAGCTGTATTTTCATATAGTTCAAAATTTTTGTAGTTTCCCTTGAGACTTCCTCATTGATCCATGGATTATTAAATGTGTTGGTCAATTTCCAAATATTAGGAGTTTTCCAAATATCTTTCTGTTATTTATTTCTAACTTAATTCCATTATGGTCTAAGAATATATTTTGTATGGTTTCTACTTTTTAAAATCTTATTGAAATTATTAAAGAACATACTTTGTATTTCAACCATTTTAAATTTATTGAGACTGTATCATGTACACATGAAAAGAATGTATACATATATTCTGCTATTATTGCTTATAGTGTTCTATAAATGTCGGTTAGATAAAATTGGTTGATAGTATAGTTGAAGTCTTTTGTATTCTTTTCTTCATTTGTTCTATCAGTTATTGATATGGGACATTGTATTCTTCAATTATTTTTAATTATCTGTTTCTCTCAAATTCCTTCAGTTTGTGACTCGTGTGTGTGTGTGTGTTCTGGGCACTATTTTAGGTGCACATATATTTATGATTGTTATAACTTTACAATTTTTTATTACTTTAAAGTGACTCTCTTTGTCTCTAGTAACATTTTTGTCTGACAGTTTATTTTCTCTAATATTAATGTAGTCATTTCTTTTATCTATGGTTACTGTTTGCATAGTATAAATTTTTCCATCATTTTACTTTCAACTTAAGTTTGTGTATTTGAATCCAAAGTGTGTCCTAGTGATTTGCCTAGAAATTATAATATGCACCTTTATTTCTAATAATCTCTTGAGATTAAAACTAATTTAATTGCATAAAATATAGAAACTTTGATCTAATGTGGCTCTCTGTCTTCTCCTTTTATTATGACATTATTGCCACACATATTACCTTTAATGTGGTATAAGCTCCAAAATATAGATTTATAATATTAATGCAACTGACTTGTAAATAGCTAAAAGAAGGAAAGAGAAAAAGTTATATATGTATTCAGTATTTTACACTTACCTACTTATGTACTTGCATTTTCTATTGCTCTGTATTTCTTTATGTGGATTCAAGTAACCATCTGATGTCATTTTTTTTCAGCCTGGAAGAATTTTTTTAGTGTTTCCAGTAAGGCAGGTCTGAGAGCAACATATCACCCTAGTCTTTGTTTTGTGGAGAAATTCTCTATTTCACCTTCATATTTGAAGTGTGGTTTTGCTGACAGTGATATCTTGGTTGATAGGTTTTTGGGTTTTTTATTTTATTCACACTTTGTATATGTCATCTTACCACCTATAAGTCTGCATTACTCCTAATGAGAAGTCAGTTTTCAGTCCTGTTGTGGTTTCCTTGTATTCTGACTTGCTTTTCTCTTGTTGTCTTCAAGATTTTCTCTTTATCTTTGGCTTTTAACATTTTGACGATGATTTACCTAGGTTGATCTTTTTCTTTATCCTACATGGAGTTCATTAAGCTTTTGGGTGTGTAGATTAATATTTTAAATCAAATATGAAAATATTTCTTCAAATATTTTTATCTGTCTCTTTTTCTTTCTCTTTCTCCCCTTTGAAGCTACCATCACACATATGTTGGTATGCTTGATGGTATTCCACAGGTTTCTAAGGTTTTGTCCTTCCTGTTTATTCTTTTTCCTTTGTGTTCTTCAGAGTAGATCATTTCTGTTTATCTGTCTTTAAATTGTCTGATTCTTTTCTTTTCTTTGCAAGCTCAGATCTTATATTAAGCCCCTCTAGTAAATTTTTCATTTCAATTATTATTTCAATTATTGTATTTTTTTTTGTTGAATTTTTATTTTGGTTTTTATTTGGTTTTTATTTCTATCTCTTTACTGGTATTTTCTATTTGAAAAGTCATTGTCCTTACACATTCCTTTAATTCTTTAAATGTGATTTCTGTAATCCTGGCTTTTACTTTCTTCTAAACTTTCTTGTGTCTCCACTGTGCACTAGGCCTCACATGCAGCCAGGGATGAGTAGATAACTAGATTTTTTTGTGCAAGATTGACTTCTTTGAATGCAATTATATCATAGCATCAGTCAGTCGGACCAGGAGTTTATTTGGCTTTTTAAAACAAACATTCAACAAATAGTGCTGGGATAATTAGATATCTGCATGCAAAAGATAAATTTGGACCACTAACTCACACCAAACATAAAAATGAACTCAAAATAGATCATAGACAAAAATGTAAGTGCTAAAACTATAAAACATTTAGAAGAAAACTTAGGAGTAAATCTTTATGAACTTGGGTTAAAAAATGATTTCTTAGAATGGAAAAACAAACACTGTGTATACTCACCATCAAATTGGTACTAATTGATCAACACTTATGTGCACATATGGAAGTAACATTCATCGGGTTTCGGACAGGTGGGGGGGTGGAGAGGGTGGGTATAGCACAGCTAATGGGTGCAGTATGCATTGTCTGGGGGATGGGCACACTTGTAGCTCTGACTCGGGGGGTGCAAAGGCAATATATGTAACCTAAACATTTGTACCCCCATAATATTCTGAAATTTAAAAAAATGATTTCTTAGATATGGTACCAAAAGCATGAGTGATGAACAATAAAATTGATAAACTGGACTTCATCAAAATTTAAAAATCTTTGTACTTCCAGAGACTATCAAGAAAGTGAAAGTACATGCCACAGAGTGGGAGAAAATATTTTTAAATATTGCACCTGAAAAATGACGTGTATCCAGAATAGATAAAGAATCCTTATAACTTGAGAAAACAATCTCATTTAAAAATGGGAAAGAAATTTGAATAGGCATTTCACCAAAGAAAATAGACAAATGGCCAATAAACATTAAACGTAAAAAGATACTCAACATCAAAACCATAATGAGATGCTGCTTTTTCCACACTAGAATGGCTCAAATAAAAAAAATTAACAATCAATGGCAAGGATGTGGAGAAACTGCAACTCTTACACATTGCTGGTAGGTATGTAATATGGAGCAGCCACTTAAGAAAACATTCAATACAACATGATTGTTGCCCCTTAGCCACAGAAACAATCCTGTCTCAACTGCTCTTTTGTATCCACTCTTGTCTCTTTCAATCCAAAATCAGTGATCTTGAAAAGCACTTCTGATGGTAGTTTCTCCCTTCAACTTAAAGCTTTTCGGTGTTTTCTATTGCTCTAAAGATAATGAATAAAATTCTTGACAAGCAGCTTGCAAGGATCTATAAGATCAGACCTCTACCTGCGTCTTATCTTGCATATGTCTTCCTCCAGTTCTTTCTGCTCTAGCCCCTTGACCTTCCACTTCCTCAAACATTCTTCTTCTCAACTCAATCCTTTGCTTGTTCTGTGTCCTCTGACTTAAATGACTCCTCTACTCCAATGAAATACCTCCTTTATTATTTTCCTATTTCAGCTTAACCTTCAATTCTTCAGGAGAGTCCTAATGACAACCGTGCATGTTTGTTTCACTGTGGCCTTCATCATCTTCTCTTTTATTGTAGTTTTGACTTTTGGTTTGTGTAATTTATTTTTATTTATGCCTCTCAAACACTAGACTGAGAGTAGGGGGCGAGTGTACTTTTGCTCACCATTGTATCCACCATACTGAGATGAGTGCTTGCCACATAATAGGTATTCAATCAATATTTGTTGCATAAACAGATTCCTTCAGAGCAGTCTCATGTCTATTCAATATGTCCTAGGCTGGACTAATATTCTCTGTCTTTATGATCCCACATAGTAAGTGCCTATTAGATGATTTTGGCAATTCAGAATGTGCTGATAAAGAAAAGGTTTAATTTTGGCACACAGCTCATTTAAAAATTTTAGCCTTAACATGTAGACAGTTTTAGAATTTATTTAGGATCATTATGATTAAGAAGATATTTTGAGTGCAGTGAAAGCTCTTGATTCTCTAAGATCTAAACACCTGCAAGTGATTGCAGAAGTCAGAATAGGCTAAGTTATGTTTCAATAACAATTATCCCCAGAATGTCAATAACCTAACACTAAAAAGTTTATTCTTCGCTCATGCTACATATTTAATGCTGTTTGGTGGAAGGGACTCTGCTCCACATGGTTACTTGGGAACCCAGACTGACTGAAGAAGTTCTGTCATCTGGAACCCTACCAGTGACTACGGCAGAGAAAGAGAGTGCATGGAAAACTCATACCTGCTCTTTCATGCTTTGACTTACGAGGGACACTCATCATTTCTGCTCACAGTTTATTGGTTGAATCTAGTCCCATGAGTCCATATAATTGCTAAAGGGCTAGGAAATATTAGAAAGCACATGGATATCTGGTGAGCAATAAATGTCTCTGGCACAGTATTGATTCTTAATGTAAATTATTCACTGATCTTTAAATTTAGACATTTGAAGTAAATATTAAGCAAAGCATAACTGAATGTATGCATACATTTCTGCGCACATCTGCTCTGTGTGCCTGCTTGTGTAATGGTCCAGACTGATTCTCTAACTTATTGACTTTCCTTCCAGAGCAAGAGTCTGAAGTATAAATAAAACTAAGTTCCAAACTTAAGTCTTTCATGTTTGCCTGACTGAGATTTTCCAAGGGACATCATAATCATAATGTTATCAATTGTTTGATATCTTGTATTACATTTTCATGAATTTACTCATTGAGGGATTATCAAATTCTATTGATTTTTATTATTTTTTCATTTTACTTTCATACTCTTGAATATTTTTTTTTTTGTTTTGAGACTTTACTGCTCGTTTAGCCTTTCACTTTATATGAATTTTTGTTTTGTTTTTTATTTTGCAAGTATTGTGCCAAGAGTCGTGGAGAGCTGTTGGGCAAAGCAAAAGTTTCAGGGAACTAGACATTGGTCTGTTTTGTCCTATGTTGTCTTCATACTTTGGCTTTATTGCTTTAGTTGTGTGACCTTGAAAAGTTTCTTAACTTCCCCCCAAAATTTTAAGCCTCATTTTTCCTTTATGTAAAATAAGATTTATAATAACTTTCCTGAGGTTTTTTTTTTTAAACAGGCATCAATAACCTACGTAAAATATATAGCATAATGCTTGGCACATAATAAGCACTAAACAAATGTCAATTCCCTATTACCAGACAGCTAGTTCAGAGAGTATGTGTCAATTAGAAAGAGTCCTGAAGATCTGGACTTGAATCCATGCACCATCACTTAGTAAGTAGATAAAAAGGGCAAATCATCGGATGTTTCTAAACGTAATTTATTACTGTGAAATAGGAGCCGTGAAGGCTACCAGACCACACTGTCATGAAAAAGTCAGTAAAGCACAAGAATAACAAGTGTTGTTCTGGAGTCAGACTACAGAAGCTCACCTCCAGGTATGCCATTCAACTTGTTGATGACCTTGAATTTTAGATATTGGCCAAAGGCAGGCGTGATTCCATTTTGGGAGCAAAGTTGCAACAAGGTGGACATTTCAGAACACCAAGACTTTGCCATCTGAAACGTTATTATGCAATGTTCAGGTATTTCTATTCTAGTTTCAGCCCTCTGCTTGTAAGAAGTCATCTAACTCTTATATGTGCCACCAAATTTTTAGGCATTGGGGACATTAAGAGTTTTGCCTGCAACAGGTCACATGCTTTCAAGAAGGAGGGTTTGCTGGCTCTTTTATAACCTCTCCTGGGTCAGAATTAAATAGTAGTTCACTCATTCTCTTCATTTGAGACATGTTTAAAGGACAAGTCCCTCTATGACTTTTAGTAATAATCTCTAACCACAAACTGTCACTTTTTCTGAACAGAGATTTTATTCCTTACAGAAAATTTGCAAGCTTTAGAAGCCCAATTTGCAGTAAAGAACATGCAAAAGTTATCCCTCTAAAAAAGATGTAGATCTTAGTGTGATTTCTTTAGAACAAAGACCAGTCACAATTTGTTAATTTCCTTTGTTTCTCATGAGGAGTGATGCAGCCTCACTTGTACAATGAAGATACAGGACTTTGTCATTGTCAAAGAGGAGAAACTCAGGGAAGTTTCTTAAGCTGTTTAAGCCTCAGTTTTCTTATTTGTAAAATGAAGACAATTATGGTAACACAGTTATGAGAGGAATGAGAGGAAAACCCCTTTATGGTGCCTGGAATAAAATAGGTAATCACTAAATGTTGGTTAACTTTTATTAGAAGTAGTTGTAGTAAAAAAAAAAAAAAAAAAATGCAGCTATCACCAAAACCAACATTTGGTTTATAGGAAATTTCTAAGGTAGGCAGCAAATTTTTAAGTAGTTCAGAAAAATAATCTAACATTTATAGTTTTAAGATTATGGGCCCATTGAATTAAATAATAATTATCTCTTGTCCTATGATCTCATATTAGTATGAATCATAAAGAGTTGACTATATATGTTTTGACCACATTGACCATCTGTTTGTAACCATGAATACTCATACAGGTGTGTCATACAAGTATGTTAAGTAATAGTTATTTAAAGTGTATTGTAGTTTGTGTTTTTATTAAATGATAAACATATTTCTGGATTTCATGTGTTAGCACAGATTATACTTTATAAAAGATAGGGGGTGTTGTTCCTGTTTTAAAATTGAATTCAGAGCCTATTTCTAAACTACCTACAAATTCTCACAATTTTTACAGATCTAACTTAATTTTTGAGCAAAAAACAAAATCAAGTTTGGTTTTAGGTATTTCCAGAATATTTTCAATAAAATATTACATATTCTGAAGTTCCAAGATATTTCAAAAGTGGTTCTCAGAGCAGTAAAATTATTGAAAAGCCTTAAGCTGAATTTTTGAAACAGTTGCAACATTTTGTGTATTAATTTGATGTGTATAAATGTACACATCTATAGTAGGCTTTATGGTTAATACACTAACATGCTATTTTACAGTTTATATATAATTAATGTATTTTGATGAAAGAGAAAGGCTTCCCTTTCAGACTCCTGTTATCAGAATTTTAACATATTAATTTTTACTCAGCCCAGGTTTGATGAAAAGAATAAATGAGCTTACAAAATTATTTCTATCTCATATGAATTATTATTTCTGAATTCCTTCAATCTTTTAGTACTCTTCTGCATTTTACAGATTTATATTCATGTTCTTATTCCTGTCGATAAGATATGAATATTATTATGTCTTCTCAGTGACGCACCAGAAGTAAGCTATTAAACAAGCCATAACACCAGTGAAACGTTTACTCTTTTCTCTAAATAAGATTAAATAACCTATACCAATAATACCAATATTGGAGACATTGTATCAAATAAATTTTATTCATCCTGCCTTTTACTAGAGAAGAAAAGTTGCTGTTATCATATGATTTCATTATTTTTCAGTAAGGTTTATTTGTTTATGAGTTACTCAGATTAAGATATTTTCCATTCATAGCCATTACTAGTACAGAAATTGTGTTTGAAAGTAGATATTGAAAAAGATCTAGAGATTTATTTTTAACTGAGATTAAATGCACCAAATATATATAAAATGAACCAGATACATGTAAAATTTCAACAGCAAATTATTTAAAGCTAAGCATATCTAACTCAGGTATATTTTTTTAAAAAAAATAAGAAGCCATCATAGTTTGAAATCACATAGTATTTATTGAAATGTCTTTCCTTTAAGGGCAATAGTCAGGACGGAGGAATTAGGGGGTGGCAGCAGATATGATTTTACATCATTTTTTCCATGTGCAAACTCTCTTTTTGGATTACAAATCGCTAAAGACAGATAAAGTCATCTGTACACTGTTTGAGGAAGACGTTTCCTCTCTTCTGTTTCCTATTTACAATTCCACTGGGTTCATAAAATGGTCAGATGCTACAAGCCGTGAACAAACTACAGCGCTTTTAACAGAGCCATTCGTCTGCTCCTTTTGAAGGTTAGTGCTTTCTCTCAAGGGAGGGTTCTCACATAATAAGAGGAAAATGAAATGAATGCCCGTTGAGCACCTGTAATCAAATTACTCTTAATTCCCCCAACTCCTGTCAGATATCGAGCTCCTCATATGGTTCCATAGGTGAGCATTTCACAGACCCCCATGGTGTAATACAGTTAGTTTCCTCTCTGTTTCCCTTTCTCCTTCCTGTTCTGTAGCCACCATCCATCATGACTGGGTAAATCCCGTCAGACGGAGAGTCCCAGTCGCTCAGTCAGATACTGCGCCAACCTGGTCTACACTTGCACCTGTCACTTCCCAGCATTCAGCTTGTGAGGAGGAAAACCAAAAGAACGTTTATGGAATGGATGCAGGCAACGTGCCCAGCATGTCAACAGGCACAGTGTGGCCTCAGCCTCGGGCCTAGTAGGATGCTACCACTCCTGAAAAGATTCACGGTCTGCCCCACCCCCACCACCCAAAGAAGGACTGATCTACGTAAAATGCTTGCTGCTTCAAACCTAGTGCAAACCATAATTTAGTCCAGACTCTCAAAGACCCAACCTGTCACATGTAACAAAACAAGAGCAGTACAAAGCACTGAGCTTCTGAGTCTTTCAGCTGGTCCGTAACTCATCTTGCTGTAAAGGCTGCAGAGGGAATTTGTAGAATGGGGTGAAGTGTTCCATTTCATTTGTATTGTATCACTTGGGATCTGAGAGGAATTCAGGATGCAGCCACAGACATGCTTGGAATTTCATTGATTTTATTATGTTAGTTGGAACTTACATATGCTTTATGGTTTTTTTAACCTCGACTTTTATTGAACATATTTCAGGCATAACACATGGAAAATAATGGTGTTGTACAGTTACTGAGGAAACTATAACACTAAAGGTATTACCTTTTTGGTTCTTTGTCAAATAACTTTTACCCTAAAGAATCTTATGAGTCAGGGATATATGTAAAAATACAAATCTAAGAATTATGCCATTGTAATGAAAATCATGCTTAAACTTTATTCTAAAACTATGTGCAATAAGAAAACTCATTTATCAGTTATGACAAAAAGAATGTTAGTCTTGAAAATGTTTACCTTGATGGTTTGTTATGTGGACAAGTTAAAACATTCCCCATCAGAAATAAGCTTAAGTTAGCTGCAGATTGGGATGCTTCCTGTTTTTGCCTACTATGGGCAGCAGAATACAGAATTAATCAGTCTCTCTCTCTCTCTCTCTCTCTCTCTCTCTGTCTCATAGTTTCTAGGGGCCAGCCTCTGGATTAATGTAGTGAATGAAACAAATATCATCTCTGTGCTTCCTGCACTCATGTTCTGGTATTTTCTAAGTATTTACTAACAGTGAAAGTATACACATACACACACCTCTCTGTCACGAGAGCAATACATATATTTTACTATATTTCCTTTCTTACACACCCTCACAAACACATTCTGATATTAATATGCACTTTATTCTCCCTGTGGGCCTGGTGATAATTCTTCAGAAGAACATGTAAGGCATTAATATCTTTGCTGTTTGGATCTTCTGTGTATCCCATACTGATTATTCCATCACATTTTGCTGAGATGCTTATTTTTTTCCCAAGTCCTTCTTTGATCTGTGTTTCATTCTTTGCGTTTGTTTAAAGAACTAAGTCTTTGTCATCCAATTGCCAAGAAAGATGTTCATTGTTCTAATACATTTTAAAAATGACTATTGATAGACTAATGCTGCTACTCTGTTTCTCTAATCCAATGTTTTTTAATCTTTTATTACTCATGAACCATATGGTAAGTATAAATATTCCTCACCCTCTGTGAAAGAAACAAGTGGGCCTCTATCCTCCATATTCCTTGCTGACAGACCCCTTATTTTGTTCATCATCCTATGAGTGTCCATATAGTTCTGGGGAGGTGGCTATAGGGAGGAGTCTTGATTGGTCCTACCCAGTTGGTCCATGACAATTGATTGAGGCATGATCATGTGACATAATTCTAGCCAATGAAAAGTCTGGAAAGATTTTCCTCATTTATAAAAGAGTCAAATGAGAAGGATATTTCCTTTTCTTCTTGACATTGTTATCTGCATGTGATTCCTGGAACTGAGAGAGCCATCTGAGGAACTTGGAGTGAACAAGCCTAAGAGGAGTCAAAACTCTGGGGAAGTAAAGAGACATAGAAAGAATCTGTCTTTGAAGGTGCATGTGCTCTCCTAGCCCTGGAATCACCCCACTTCTATGTGTTTTGTTATGCGAGATAATACATATATTTACTGTTTATTTCACTTGCTATATTTTCTGTTATGTGTAGCCAAAATATATTCTAACTTACTCATTCTTTAGAGTTAGTTGAGATTTTAAAATATAGTGACTGTCATGACTAAGAACAAATAAGCCCAATTTTGAACTTGAAAGATATATATTTTTCTTTTGATCACTTAGTGTCAGCGTAAGAACTGAGACTACTTGCTTACTGTAAGCTTTTTCTTCCTAGGTTGTGTGGAAGGTAAACAAGAACATAGATCATTTTCAATATCATATCTCTGCTCTTTTTTGTTTCCAACTACACATGTACCACTTTCTATACTCTTCCAACTCCTGTCCTCTCAGAGAATTATAGCTCTAATATCAGTGACCCAGATCTGTTGTTTCTAGCCCTGTGATGATGAGATGGATGCTCTCAACTCCCTTTGAAAGGAAGTCCCATCCGTGTGGGAATAAAGCTGGAAACATGACGTCCGTGTTCATCTCAAAAACACTCAGTATGTATGCCTCTTAACAGAACCTGTGTAAGCTCCCACCAGGCGGAGGACCTAGGAATGAAGCTAAATTAGAGAAAGTGACACCACGATGGAGAGTCACAGAGTCCTGTGGACAAAGCTCAATTTCTTCACTAGACTTTTTCAGTTACATGGGCTGAGTTCCAGTTACTGTGATAGACAGAATAATGGCTCCTCGAAGATGCTCACCCCCTAAGTGCCAGACCTGTGAACATGTTACATTACACGGCAAAGAGAGCATTGCAAATGTAATTAAGCCAAATGAGTTCGGCCTTGTGAAACCTGCAGTGGAGAAACCAGTCAAGACAGCCTAGCATTCCGACCTACAGAAATGTGAGATAATAACTATGTGCTGCTTTAAGCTGCTAAGATATTGATAATCTGTAATAGCATCAGTAGAAAACTAATATAGTTATTGAGAAGGATTGAGGGTTCTTTCAAACAACAGTTTCTTGATGAATATAATGTTGTTTTTAGGCCCAAATATATTGCAATATTGGAAGAAACCTTGTTGAATTTTCTTTTGAGAATAAAGTAACTGTGGTCTTAGAGAAAAACAGAAATTTTATTCTTAAATATGTTCAGGTTTTTAGAATGTTGTGGTTAGTTTTTGTCTGTCTCTTGATGATAGAAAAGCAGATATCTTAAGAACAAGAACACTGCCCCAGGTTGAAAATAAGTGAATTATATAGAGGGTAGAAATAGAGAGGAAAAGCACACATTTAGAGTACTGGTATGACAGTGGAACTTGCTGCAGGGATGACTTAGCACATTAACAGGTCAGAGGCGAGTTAAGCAGAAAAGACTTCAGGGCTCACACACAATGCCTGAGCAGGTGAAAAGTCTAAGGAAAAGAAGGTTGATGAAAAGGGACTGGGCAGAACCAAAGGAAAAAACAAGATCTCTCAGCCTGATGAGGTGGCTTTGGAGGGAAGATTTTAAACATAGAACTAAGGACGAAAATGAAAATCTAGGAAACTAGATTTGTAACTCCCAAAGCTGAAAGAAATACAGGAGATACTAGTAGAAAATTCAAGCTATGTCAAGTTAGCTTATAATGTAGCAAAACAAAGTGTTGCCAACCAGGAAAGCTCACCTGAGCTGCGAGGCCAGGGTTTTCACCGGGGTCAGTCACATAGACGTGCAGCACCTGCATGAGTGACCTCAGCTACTCAGACTCCAGCCCCTAGAACAAAATAAGCATTGACCACAAGTCACATAAACCATCTGATCAAACTGGTATTTCATGGCCCAAGGCCTCAGGCATACAAAAACACTATTATTAATATAAGGGAAAATATTCCAAGGGCTTAGAGATCATCTCCCAGGAGCTAGCCAGGCCTTTTTGGAAAATGTGCAGGGTTTGAGCAGTCCAAGCCTACTGAATTAACTCTTTGCTGCACAGGATGTTTTGTATCAGAGCCTGAGAGGAAAAATCAACACACACACACTCAGAGAGTTTTTTCTCTTCTTTCACTCAACAACAACAATCAATATGGAGGAATTCTGTGACCAAATGTGTGGGGGGAAGGTTCTGCTCACCACCAAGCATGCAATCAATTCTGGAATTCTAGCATTGTCTACCTAGAGATAGCATCAGATCCCACATGTTGAGGGCTCAGTCCCAAGACAGCCCCACCCTTCCCACCAGTCACAAGTCTAGGCCTCAGAACTTCTGATCCACCAGCTTCAAGTTGGGGGTTCCCATGACTCCCTTTTTGGATTTGATTAATTTGCTAGAGCAGCTCACAAAACTCAGGGAAACACTTACATTTACTGGTTTGTTATAAAAGATATTACAAAGGATACCGATGAAGAGATGTGTAGGGTGAGGTATGGGGTAAGGGGTGCAGAGTTTCCATGCCCTCCCTGGGACTGCCACTTCCAGGAACCTCCATGTGTTCAGCTATCTGGAAGCTCCCCAAACCCAGTCCTTCTGGGTGTTTATAGAGGCTTTATTACGTAGGCATGATTGATTAAACCATTGGCCATTGGTGATCAACTTAACCTTCAGCCCCCTCTCCTCCCCAGAGGTTGAGGGTGGGGCTGAAAGTCCCAACCCTCTAATCATGCCCTGGTCTTGCCAGTGACCAGCCCCATCCTGAAGCTACCTAGAGGCTGCCAGCTACCAGCTATCTCATTAGCATACAAAAAAGACATCCCTTTGGAGATTCTAAGGATTTAAGGAGTTGCACGCCAGGAAATTGGGTCAAAGACCAAATATATATTTCACAATATCACAGAGTCCTTGGGTTACCAGGGCCTATGAGGTTATACTAGGAGGGATGGGACGCTTTTCACAAGCAAGTTCACAACATGTTGTGACTGCATCAGGAGACACAGCAGCAAGAATTCTCCACAAGGGAGCCATGTACTGACAGAGGAAGTTCCTTTGTGGGCAGAGAAAGAGAAGCGAGAGAAAGTGTGTTCCATGGGGCCACAGCCTCTGCCCAGGCTTGAGTCTGTAATCCTATCACCATTAGCCAGGAGCTCAGTTTCTCCAATGCCTCAGATGCCTATGAATACCCGTGGAGCATCTTCAGAGGTTACAGGAGCTGCATCATTTTTCAGTACTTCCCATCCTTTTCCATGTCGTGACTCACATAGAATATGGTAATATGTATATGACACACTGAACAGAAAAGGTCACTCCAGATGCCTCAAGCCCTGCGCAGCCACCCAAGGGCTGAGAGGATCCCTAAGTTGTGCATCTACCAAGTATTAGCAGATTCAGAAGGTATAGCATGTTCTGAGGTTTTGCCTCCTATTATTTTATATAATAACTCCTACCCCATGAAGAAAAACTGCTTATTCTCCTGCAGAACTATTTCCTTTTTTAGACAAACCATCCTATCTTGCTCACAAAAATATGTAGAGAATTTGATTTTTTTTCCCCTCATTGGAAAACAATATTCTTCTGTCAATGTTGATGAAAGTAGTAGTAGATTTCATCTTGGCAATATCTAGCCTCCTGGAAAAATCACACACACACGAGAAAGTGGGGACTTACCACAGACAGCACAGAGATAGGCTAAATTGACTTGACTTTGGGGGATTCAGGAAGGGCCATGTGTTTATTTTTGTGCTGGTTTAGTGCTGGGACTACAGCAATGACAGAACTTGCTTCTACTGTCTTCAAGACATTCATATTCCATTGGGGGAGATAAGACATAGCAGAAGATAGACAGATAAAACAAAATTTAACAAGTGCTCCTATGGTAGTGTCCACAGGCCAAACAACCTGGAGTCTGACGCCTAAGGGCAAGAGGAGGAAAAGGCATCCTGCTCCAGAAGGGAGAGATAGAGCACCGAATGGAAGCCAAGCAAGCGAAATGTCCTCCTTCTTCTGCCTGCTTTGTTCTAGCCAGGCCCTGAGCCAATTGGATAGTGCCTGCCCACACTGAGGGCGAGTCTTCCTCTCTCAGCCTGCTGACTCCCATGTCAATCTCCTCTGGACACACCCTCACAGACACACTCAGAAACAATGCTTCACTACCCATCCAGGCATCCCTCAGTTCAGTCAAGTCGACACCTAATGTTAACTACCTCAGGTAGTAAGCACAAAACTATTGCATGAGAGGAAAGATATCTTGGCATTTTCCTTGTGTAAAGTAACGTATTACATTGCACACGGTTAACAAGTGAGTTTGGGTTCCCTTTTGAGTCATGGGCTTTGGAGTCTTGACAGCTTAAAAAGACAAGGCTGAGGCACCTTTGAAGATGTTTATTGTCTGTGTGCCATGAAGAGTCGCGTAAAGTACAGCAAGCTAGGACCCTGCCCAATCCAGGAGAGATGCAACTGTGACCATGAGTCATATGCCTCAGCCACCACTTCCAGCATTCTAAGTTCTGCTCTCAAATTTAGCCTCCTTTAAATCCAACATGTGTTAGTGCCACTCACATAGTGTGATAAGTGTAAGAAAAGTAGGGAGAAAACGCTAGGAATATTGTCCCTGGGCTGGCATGAATTTCTCAGTCACAGACCTACATGTGCAAAATGTACCTTTTTAAATTCTTATAACTTAATTTAGCTCTTGAGGTAGTTTCAGCTGATGGTAGAAAGCATACTTTTGTCAATTTGGGGCAAGCTTCAACTTCTTCAAATTTATTTAAACCCAGTCAATTCTGAATTTTTAAAAGCTTTTGCAGGGTTTATGTTAGCGACATTGTGATTTTCCCCCTTCCCTTTCCTTCTGCCTGTAGTGGGCTCTAAGTCCAGAAAGGAGAGTGGAAGAGGCTTGTTTACACTTGGCCTTCAGGGGAGGGGCTGCTTCAGTCACCCTCTGAATCCCTGGACATCTGTTAAGATGTAACTCACCTATTTTGGTTCTGATTTCCCTGCTGTAATTCCCACTACTCAAGTCTGAGGTCCACATGTTCTGCATTTTATTGATTAATACCTCAAAATAATATTCTATTAAAAGCAGTATGGATGAAATAAATTAACTTGTTATTATGCCTTGACCCTTTGTTTTATGAGATTCCATCTCCCTTATCGACTCTAGACCATCTTGAGATGCATGATGAGGACTGAAACATTTATTCTCAATGTATGTGTGATGTTTCCGTGGCCCCTCTTTTCCATACCCAGCAGACCAGAAATACACTGATCCTACCTTTCATCTAGGGAGAGAGTGGAAAGCATTCCAAGTGAAGACTGTTGTTAGGATGTTCTGGGAGCACAGTCTAGAGTACACAGAATAGTGCCTGAATTCTGAGCGAAAATGCTCTAACCTCACCTCACCTTGTGTTTTCATATTAGAAACTTCTTTTTTCTCCAAGGCAGCCCTATGCTAACTATCTTGAAGGTCAGCAAATTACAGTCATGCACCACATAACAACATTTTGGTCAATAATCAACCGCATATACCATAGCGGTCCCATAAGGTTATAATGGAGCTGAAAAATTCCTATCACCTAATGATGTCATAACCATCATAACACTGCAGCGTAATACATTACTCCTGTTAGTGTTGATGCTGGTGTAAACAAACCCACGGCACTGCTAGTTGTATAAAAGTATAGTACATACAATTATGTACAGCACATAATACTTGATAATGATAATAGAAGACTATGTTACTGGTTTACATATTTACTGAAGGAACTCAGGAAATTCCACCCCAAAATATAACTCCTTAGTGTAAAGAGTATTTTGAATTAAAGGCCCTCAGTGATCAATGGGCCTTGGAAGAGGCTTTCTCCCTTTCTTCATAGAAAACCAGACACATCAAAAAGAACAATTGACTTTGCTTCCCTTCCTTTCCCTGCTATCCCAATATATTGCAGGAAGGAAGATCAAGACGGCAACCAGACTTGGTCCAAATCATATTAAATATAGTACCTCCCTCTCAGGGTAATTTAATTTGTGAAGAGAATCATTTACAAGTCAATCTGTTTCCCCTCATCCATTCATTCTCCCAAATATCTATGCATCCTCCCTTGTAACAATTTATTGCCACTAAACAGAATTGCCTATATTCCTCATTTCCCCCCCCCCCAAAAAAAATGACTGTGTGTAAGTTTCTGGACCCCACTGGGATATTGGGTAATCACTCTGTGATTCTCCCCATGCACATGGTAAATAAACCTCTTTCTCTTACTAATCTGCCTTATTGTGAGTTAATCTTTCAGCAAACCTCCTGGGGTTAAGGGGAAGTTTCCCCTCATGCCCAAATTACTATTCCATACTTTTTATCATTATTTTAAAGTGTACTTCTTCTACTTATAAAAAAATAAATTTAACTGTAAAATTCTCAAGAAAGTCCTTCAGAAGTTCTTCCAGAACAAGGCATTGTTATCCTAGGAGCGGACAGCTCCATGTGTGTTATTGCTCTGAAGATCTTCTAGTGGGACAAGATGTGGAGGTGGAAGACAGTGATATTGATGATCCTGACCCTGTGTAGGCCTAGGCTAATGTGTGTGTTGGTGTCTTAGTTTTTAACAAAAAGGATCAAAAAGTAAAAAAAAAAAAATTTAAAAATTGAAGAATAGAAGAAAGCTTATAGAATAAGAATATAAAGAAAGAAAATATTTTTGAACAGCTGTACAATATGTTTGTGTTTTAAGCTAAGTGTGGTTAAAAGGAGTCATAAAGTTTTAAAAAATTAATAAGTTTATAAAGTAAAAATGTTGCAGTAAGCTAAGGTTAATTTATTATTGAAGAAAGAAAAGGTTTTTTTATACATTTAGTGTAGCCTGGGTGTACTGTACAGTGTTTGTGAAGTGTGTAGTAGTGTACAGTGATGGCCCTAGGCCTTCACATTCACTCACCACTCACCGACTCACTTAGAGCAACTTCCAGTCCCACAAGCTCCATTCATGGTAAATGCCTATACACATGGACCATTTTTTATCTTTTATACCATATTTTTACTGCACCTTTATGTATGTTTAGATTCACAAATACTTACCATTGTGTTCCAATTGCCTACATTATTTAGTACAGTAACATGCTTCACAGGTTGTATCACAGGAGCAATAGGCTATGCCATGTAACCTAGGTGTGTAGTAACCTATACAATTTAGGTGTGTGTAAGTACACTCTACGATATGTGCACAAGATGTAATGGCCTAACAATGCATTTCTCAGAAAGTATTCCTATTATTAAGGGATGCATGATTGTACTTAGAGCATAGGAGAGGAGTAATATGGCTACCATTAAGAAGTTAATAGAATGTATGGAAAATTAATAGCATGGTGACAATATGGTGATTGTGCACTAATCATATTGCAAGTTATAATTATTCATCCAATATATATATGTGTGTATGTATGTGTGACAACCAAACAAAAAGGAATGGGACATGCATTTAAAGGAATTACTCTGAGCAGAATCTTTCATAAATTTAAGCTAAATTACAAGCCACATGAGCCCAGGCCTTTAGTGACTCCTCTGGCTATTACTAATATATTGCTTTGCTGTATTGGATCCTGGACAGATAAATAGGATCTGTTTCCAAATGTGCTTTTCTTCACCTAGGTCAGGCTTTTGCAAACTTGTTTTGTAAAAGGCCAGACAATAAATATTTTTAGGCTTTGCGAGCCATAATGCCTCTGTCACAACTACTCTTGTCTTTGTAGCATAAAAGCAGCCATAGACTATATATAAATAAATGAGCATGATTATGCTCCTATATAACTTCATTTATAAGAACAGGGGGCTGGGTTTGGGCCCAAGGGCCATTGTTTGCAGACCTCTGCCCTAGATTAGAAAGAAATCTTTTCCCAGTTTTTGTCCTGCTGGAGCAAAATGATTAAGAAAGTTTGTCTGGGGAAAATTCACCCATTAACAACACTTCTCAGTGCTCAAGGCCAGGCTGCATCTCTCTTATTCCACTCTGTAATCCACACACCTGGCATAATGTTCAGTACATTGGAGACATTTGAATTCTTGTTGAAAAAAAGATGAACTTTCTTCTCCTACTCTACGCAAATGAGGACTTGCCTCTTCTTGGCAAGTGCCTGTGGTCAAGGGCGAATGTGAAACATATGGAGTACCTCTCAGTGGAGAGGTAGCAGACACTGGTATTGACAGCAAGAACATTCTCTATGCGACAGACCAGATTCTAAACATGCCACACTGAAATGCTATACTTGACTGTTCTGAAGTTGACATTTTTCAAATATGTGTTCTTTATAGATAACTTAAAATATTTAGCACCCAAGAATTGTTCTGAATAGTATTGTGTCTGCTAATTACATGTTGCTGTTTGCTTGCTTCTTTTGACAGGGACTGAATAGTGTCACCTATTGTTTCATTAACCCTAAAAGACTGAGCTGTAGCCGCCTCCAAATCTTATTCCCCCAGCCTTTGTTCGCTCTAATTTCCACTGTTACTATTAACACCTTAGAGGGCATGCAAAATTATACTTCTGGTGCACGTATCCATCCTAAAGATATATGTTTGCGAATACAGTTGTGAACAATTGATTTTGTTGTCATAGCCAATTATCAGTGGGGCTAAAGGTGCTAAGAGATTAGACATTTAAACTCCAGCTTTTTAATTCATGGGAGACACTGACAATTTCCACCTGGGACAAAATTTAAAAGTCCCTTATTTTCTTCATTGTGATCCAAATTAAAGCAAAGTTTAATTAAAGTTTCATTAAAGAAAGATCTTTTGTAGTCTTGGGAAGCGTCTTCTTTGAGCCAAATATGTTTTAGAATGGCAAGCTTTCATCTCGAGTTTTTAATGTTCTGCTGAGGGAAGAAAGGGAAGAGATACAGCATTAATGAGGTGTGATGTGGCTTAGCCTAGAGTGCAAAGCACCAGGTGTTCTATCAATTCTCATCCAGGCTGAATAGACTGTGGTGCGACACCTGTGAGCCTTCCTGACTGACAGCCTCTGAACATGTTACCACTCGAGTGACCTCTAATAGGATGCTGCTTCTCCAATCAGGCTTCCCATCGCACTCACATCACTTTCACTATTGTTCTTTCACATACACCTTTTTGATGCCAATTCTCCCCACCTTCCTGTCTTTAGTTCCTTCACTATCCCCCCCACAACTTCCTCCTCTATCTTCTGCAACAAACATGCCCTGCTAGTGTTATGCTCCTTGGAAACATTATGTAACTCTTCTTCTCACTTTCTGTATTTTACACATGCATATTAATTTGTTTTTTCTATTTGGCCTCTGACAGTATGATATCACTACTGGCAAATGAATTTCAGCATTTTGCCCGTAATTTCGGTGGGGGTTATATCAAAGGGGTACACAGTGGCAAATGATTACAAATAAAATTTACACATTTTCTTAGCTCAGGTTCCCTGGGAAACAGACTCTGAGGCAGAAATGTGCGTGCAGAAAGATTACAGAAGAGTGCCCTAGGACTCACCATTCATGAGAGCATCAGGGAGCTAGGATAGGGAAGGGGGAGAGGTTGAACTACAGGACAACTGTGGCTGAGACTTAAGAAGATCCACAGGGAGCTCAGATACTGACATGACCCATTAGAGATATATCCTTTACTTAACCAGTCAGTGAATGCAGGAAGAGGCCATTCCCTTGGGCAAGCGGATTCTCTTTGGGGAAGAACAATTCCTAGCACTGTCCCCTTACTTGAGGACAATGCCAACTACAAGATTTTTCCCACTTCCACCTCCTGGCTAATAGGCTTATAAGTTGGGTAAAGTCACTGCATAATCCAGCTAGGGTCATGTGAGCCAAGGAAAGAAGGGATGATACCCCAGAGAAGCTACAAGAACTAGCCAGCATGTATTGGAAAGGACTAGATTCTGAGGGCCCTTGATTAAGGAAGCCAGATCATAAGATTGGATAAGGGAGAGTTTATATGGGAGGACTCTCCTGGGATACAAAGGAGTTAATATCCTGGGAAAGACCCAAGCAGATGGTTGAACTAGCAACTAGGATGGCTTCTAAAAGCATGGGGAAATGATGACCCCCACTAAGTGTTATTGAAATGCCAGAATAGTCTTGGAAGATGGCAGAGAAATTGAAAGACTCAAGGAATTGATCATGCTAGAGTAGATATACAGCAGACCCTTGAGCAACACGGGTTTTAACTGCATGGGTCCACTTATATGCAAATTTTCTTCTACCTCTGCCACCCCTGAGAGAGCAAGATCAACTCCTCCTATGCCTCCTCCTCTTCAGCCTACTCAACATGGAGACAATGAGGATGAAGATCTTTATGATGATCCACTTCTACTTAATTAATAGTAAATATATTTTCTATTCCTTATGATTTTCTTAATAATATTTTCTTTTCTCTTGCTTCCTTTATTGTAAGAATGCAGTATATAATACATAAAACATACACAATATATGTTAATCAAGTATGTTATTGGCAAGGCTTCTGGTCAACAGTAGGCTATTAGTAGTTAAATTTTGTGGGAGTCAAAAGTACACATGGATTTTCAACTGCACAGGGGTGGGGGATGCTGGCACCCCTAACCTTTGTGTTGTTCAGGGGTCAAGGTTGTAAAGCTAAAAGACTCACCAAGTGATTATGTTTCGTGGAGAAGCCATAAGGAATGCACTTGTCAGAGGAGCACAAACATCAGTGAAAGGCCCAGTGATGGCTCTCTCCTGTTAGCCAGGGCTAACAGCAGGAAAGGCCATGATGGAACAGATAGGACTCTGAAACAATAAAGGCCAAGTGGCAATACTTATACGCAAGAAGCCAAATAGATACAGTTATCATAATGAGTTGCAGGTTTGGAGGGGACCTGACTTGTAGAGAATTATGGAGATGCAATTATGAAGATTCATCCCTGTAGGCAAAATATATGGGTAGCCAACTTGGGTACTACTCAGCTTGAACCATCAGAAGAGAGCACGGAGGGATGACCTAGAGGCTGAGGACTCTTGCCCTAAAAAAAGAACCCCTGGTCCAGTTTCTGAATGAAGCCAGTTTTCAGACACAGCCTATGAGAAAGGACCCTGTGATACTACAGCAAGTACACATGGTAGTGATCCCTTCAGTCCTTTCTTAAAGAGACCTGCACTCATTTACTCAGGTAACTGCACACTGAGGAAAGGGAAATACCCAAACCTGTCTAGAAGTGTTGGGCTTAGGGTCCAAGTTGACACCGATACTTTATGAAGCAAAGTGTCATCATGGCTCACCTGTTAGAGTGGAGGCATTTGGGAGCCAAGTAATAAAAGGAGTCTTGACCAATGTCTGGCTTATAGTGAGTCCATTGGGTTGGCTGACCCATCCAGTGGTCATATTTCTAGTCCTTGAGTGTTCAATTGAGACTGACACCTGGCTCAACCCCCACATTGGGTCTTTGGCCTGTGGTACATGAACTTTCACATTGGAGAAATCCAAATAGAAACCTCTGAAACTGCATTTCCTTCCTCCAGTCAAAAAGTAAATCAAAAACAGAGGGGGGGGGTTGGCTGAAAATAGTGCTATTTTTAAGGATGTAAAGTCCGATAGGACATTCTGCAATCATGGATATAGTTACTGAGCACTTGAAATATGGCTAGTATGACTGAAGAAATGAATTTTAAATTTTATTTAATTTTAATTTATTTAAATGTAGATCTAAATAGCTACATGTACCGAGTGGTTACCTTATTGGATAGCATGGATCCAAAGGATGCAGGGTGGTGGTCCCCATTTTGTTTCCGCTTAATTCACTGGGTTGGCCACTAAAAAAAATATGTTGGATCCTGAAGGATGACAGGAGGCTACTACAAACTCAGTTAAATAGTATCCTTAATTGCAATTGCTGTTCCAGATGTGTTATTTTTCTAGAGCCATTTAACGTGATCTCAGGTCCATGGTTTGAGGGTATTCCTTTGGTGAATACTTTTGTTTATTTCAATCGTAAAGCAGGATTACCATTTGTATGCATATGAAAAAGGCAACAATATGCAATTATACATTTACTCCAGGGCTCTGTAAACTCTCCTGCTCTCTGACATAACATAATCCAAAGAGATCAGGACCATCTGGACATCCAGCAGAATAGACTGATCTACTACATTGATGGTATTAAGTTAACCTGGCCAGGTAAGTTAGAAGTGGCTAAGATGGTAAAGGCCTTAGCATAGCCCTTTAGCTTGAGAGCTGAGGCAGTGTGAATAAAATCCTAAAAAGACCCATGTAAACATTTTTTGAGTCCCAAAATTTTGGAGCATGCTGAGATATCTCCTCTAAAGTAAGAGACAAGTTCTTGCACTGTTCATCTCCTTCCACAAAGAAGGAAGCACAATATTTGGTGGACTTCTTTGCATTCTGGAGGCAGAATATTGCTGGTAGTGCCTTGATTGTCCTTATGATGGCTGACAGGAAATGCTACGAGCTGTGAATGAGTATCCCACCCCCACCCCAGCGTGAAATGGCTCTGTAGCAGGTCCAGGCTGTGGTGCAAACGGCCCGGCCGCTTGGGCCATATGACCCAGCAGATACTTGTATTAGACATATCAGTGCTGGTAAAAGATGCCATATGAAGCTTACAACAAATCCCAATAGTAGAATCATAACATAGGCCCCTGAGTTTTCGGAGTGAGGTCATACCATCTGCAGCAGAGCATTACATGTCTTTTTTGAAATGACTCCTGGCCTGTTATCGGGCTGTGGTGGAAAAGGAATACCTGACACGGGACACCAGCTGACCATGCATTGGAACTGCCCGTCATAACTCATGTTCCATCAAAACCACTCAGCCAGCAGCTATCTGTTATGAAATAAAAGAGGTACATCGAGGCTGAGCCTGAACATAACCAAAGGACCAGAACATTCTGTATGAGCAGGTAACAGTATGTTGGCCATTAACTACCATAATTTTCTTTTGGGAGGGAAATAGAATAAAATAATTGTTCAAATACTGCCTTTGCAACAGTTCATAAGTCATTTTTTTCTGCCACACTGCTCAGGATAAAATCTGGGCTCTATAGTACAGTCTACAGATTATCTACTCGACCTAGATCCAGCCTTAATTTGCAGTCGTATCCTTGCGTTCTTCTTAAACCTTCCTGTCCCTCCAGCCTGCCTATGTAACCAGCACTGTTGCTTAGTATTCCCCCTAAATTAGTATTGTAGAATGAGTCCCACAGATTTGACTGGGGAGAAAGTGTTTTCTTATCAAGTAAGTTGGAAAAATATAGTATCCCGCTCATAAATTCATAATTCAAAAATCACACTTGAGATAGGTCTTTAAAGAGAGATAGTAATTTTCTAAATGAAGAAAATGTCCAATGACCTTCAAAACAGGGGGAACAACATGAAAAAATACAGGATGGTAAAAGGGCCTTAAGAATCTGGACATAGACATTATTAAAACACCTAATGTGACAAAATAAAAGAAACATGAGTGGACAGTGGATGAGCAATTTTATTTCCAAATAAAATTAGAAATCATTTAAGGCTAGATTTTAACTGATTTTCTCTGTCAATTTAGGGGAATTGATTTTTATCCTGGTGGCAGCTAAAAGCAAAGGGACATGAAGAATTTTGTTGTTATAGCTGTTGTTATGGAATCTGCCTGGTAACAGGGTGGTAGGACTGTACTGGGAGTGGAATGGGGCTGGGAGGTAGTTAATTGGCCATTATAATAATTCAAGTAAAGATATTAACAAGGCCTAGTAATAAAAAAAGCAGATATAGATAATTTCAGTTTAAGTGGCATTTTGCAGGCCACCCTTAGCTCATCTTCTCTTTCAACTTCTCGCTAAGATACACAAGGCAGAGAAAAAGACAAACTCAATAAAACCCAAACTGAGACTGACAACAATCTATTTCCTGAACGCAGAAGGAATTTTCACTAACCAGGAAGGTGTTAGAGCTGGATTAAGAAAACAATCAGTTGCTTACTCATGCTTTGTGCTATAACACAGAACAGCCCACCTGCCTCCAGAAACACTGGAAAGCCCTTTGGCTTTTTGATCTTTCACCGTCTTGTCTCCTAGGTCCAGAGCCCTATAGAAAATCAGGAATATATCTTTTTCCTTCGTTCAGTGCTTTTTTGGTCCTCAAAGTACTGTTACTTCCTTACTCCTCAACTTTCTTAATGCTTCTAAATCAATTTGAGATCTTCAGATATTAAAGGCACAAGGTAAAGAGACAGAAAAAATGATGGTAGGGTATAGTATCTTAACCTTGGATCCTGATAGATAAAGCACTGTAACAAGAGGCAAAGGGCCCAGTTACAATACATGGAGAAGATTATCATTTTGTGAGTATTAGTGAGCTAGAGGGTAACAATACTAAAAGAAATCATAGCAAAATTTAGCAGAGCTGACCTAGATGACTGTCAAATGCAGGGAAGGAGTGACCTATTTCAGCATGACATTGAACTATAGAATGGAAAAGAGAATTCACTAGCACCTGAGTCATTAATATATAGCAGATTCAATATTCAGAAGATATGCATTCAAGGGTTCACAGAAATATAACTTTATTTTCTTGAAACTGGTACTTCATTTCTATGTTGGCCACATTTTAGCACTATAGAAGAAAATTTAATCTAGTTACTTCCAAATAAACCCAGTCACTTGGTCACTTCAATTTGAGTGAGTTCTTAGTTATTTCAATTTTCAACTCAGATGAATTCAGGATCTTCTCCCCACCCTGCTTCTTAGGCTTACACACGGTATGGCACAGTGAGGAGGCGGTGCCCAGCTCTCTATCCCGACCTACACACATGACATCAAGTGAGATATACAAGAATCTCATCAGTATTGTTGGTCATGGGTATGTCTGTTTTTTGTCTGTATGCACCCCTCAATGCTGGAATCCACTGAGACAACTATGTCTCTCATTTGGCCATCGCATGCTTTTCCTATGACTTATGAGAACATTGAAGGTCTCCCATTATTACAGCCTTGACATCTTTTCCACAAAAGAAACACAGGATCGTTCCCCATACCTGTTAGGACATGGCCAAATAAGTATGTCCAACCAGCTGCCTGTACTCCTCTCTCACTGTGGTGGGATGGGGAGCTCTTGGAGATTGCTATGTTAGAATTTTTTAATTTAAAAAGAACATCTAATTATTTGGCATGCAAGCCTCCCCACGCCATCCCTCTCCTGCTTCCTCTCTCCATGGGACACAGCCAGGGTGTCAAGCCAAGGCCCCTCCTTTAGTGGACACCTCTGTATCATTGCTCCCCTGTCCAATGACCTTCTTCCAGCACAGTCTCTTATCTAGTTGAAGGTGGGTATGAAATGGTTTGCCTGAATACATGTTCTGCCCTTTTTTTCCTGCCTGACCTGACTTACAGGTGAACAATTTTGAAACTAAATGCTAAGAATGTTGATGTTTTTGTTCTTTTGTTCTTCCATAAACAAACTGAAATTTCTTTCCCATCTTTCCTTTTAAAAAAATAAGCTAGACTTCCCAAAAATATGGTTTCTAAATAATTTTATAAAATAGGTAAACCAAGCATAGTACATATAGAAAGAACGAATGAAAAGAAGGTAGGAAGGAGGGAAGGAAGGAAGGAGGGAAGGAGGGAAGGAACGAAGGAAGGAACGAACGAACGAACGAACTGAGATTCATTGAAGGCATCTGCCTTCAACGACCCTTTCTTTGAAAGGTGCTATCAGAGCACATAAAAATACAGAGTTGGGACTTCCTTGAGCCTATGGAACATACCACGTGACTGTTTTTGTTGTCTTTTTGCTAATAAGTGTTTTTATGAATACCAAATTTGGTCTGAAACTTGTTTTCCTTGTATTCCTCTACCTGCCATTAAGGTACTTGGGGAGAAGGCCTATAGCACTTACCCATCTCTTGCTTTTATACTAAAGAAAGTAGAAAGCTGTCTTCATAAAGAACATGATAATGGAAATTGAATAAGTTGGTTTTGGTAAGGTCCCACCAGGCTATTTATATCCAAATTGGTCTGATGTGATAGTGCAGTAAGAAACTGTATTTTCATTCCTGGAATATTTTTCATAAAAGCAAAGACTAGTAATTTAGAATCAGAGTACTCTCTCACTTGGATATTGATTGATTTGCACTATCCAGTTCTTTTTTAGAGTTACTTTTCAGTCACCAGGACACTTATTTTAAATTATTAACACAGTTACTCCATACTTCATAAATGCTATTAATGTAAAGATTATATTATACATTTAACACTTAGCAATTCAATAATCATATTTTCTTATGTGATTTAAACCTTCTCTTCCAATATATTTCCAAATCTTGTCTTAGTTGATGATATCCTTAGAAATTTCCTTAGGTGGAAAATCTCATCCATTTTATGAAATTTGAGATCTCAACCAATGGAGTTTGTATGGATATCCATATTTTATATATTCCTAATCTTCATTCCTTAGGTCAGTAGTGATTCCATTTGCTAGTCCATAATTTATGTATTCAAAATAGTATTGATTAAACTGCAAGGTAAGGTTTTTTTAATGCTTCATCTGTATTTATTCTGTGTAAACCATCAGCTGTATCTCTTGTTTTTATTATACTCAAAGTCACTGAAGTCTTGTATTTTAGCAACTGTTCAGACCGGCATAGTTCCTCTTTCTAAAATGACCTTGTGAAAGCCATTGTTATGTAGGCATTCTGTGACTAAGATTCCATTACACAGTCGAGCTGGCTGATGGCTGAAGTTTGAGCAGACACAGCTGGTTGTTGCAGCTATGGGTCACAGCACGCTACATCAGACCAAATGTTCATTCTATAGGCACTGCCTAAATCTTGCACTGATGGAAGTCCCATTGACTTTGAACAAAATGTACCCAAGTGCCTCTTTAATGAGCACACTACAGCAGTGAACAAAAACCCAGCACCCAACATATCTGTGCTGTAGAAGGTAGTTATAACTAAAGTTTAAATTGAGAGGTTAAAGCTTGTGGACTAATATAACAGTTATATCAGACAGGACTACAATCTTTCTTTTCAGAAGGTAAAAGGTATTTAATATCTGTATAGAAAAAAATGAGGGTTAATCAACTAGAATAAAATTTTTCTGCTATTTAGTTTCCAAAAAGAAAAAAAAGCTTGTCAGAACGTCCCCAAACCACCAAACCCAATATTATTTCTTTAAAGGATGTAGCAATTATCTTTTCCCAATACATAATTTCCAGTGTTTTTTTAATGGCGACTTTAATAGACATGGGCTTGAAAAGACACCTGTAAAGAGAAATTTTATGTGTCAAGCTCAATTATACCATCCTTTATAATAACTATAAAGTTAGATATACAGTTGTCTAGTGTTGCGGGGTTAAAAGCGAAGGAGTAGGCAGAAGAAAGTACAAACAAAGGCAATGGTAGTCTTTCTGCTTCTTTGATTCTTTAACTGTTGTGTCTTTACTTTGTCTTGGGTATGACAACATCCTCTTCCTTGCTCCTATTTTGCTACCTCCATCGAGAGGAGAAAGTGAGAACTGAGAGACCCTAGAAGCAGTATTGAGATGGGTAGAGGGGCTTACAATTTCTTAGAGGGAAATGTTGAAGGAAAAAAAACATCTTTCTATTCTTCTCTTTTTCCATGTTATTCTTTGGTACCTTATTGTCACAGCTTCATACTCGACCTACATGTTTATGATTCTCAAGTCAATGGCCTGGCCATGTTATTGCCAATAATTGTTGCCCTTCTCAATCTCGATTTCAAGCATCCACTCCCTGATGAACACCTCAATTCTTTCCAGGTGTGTCTCTCTTTCTCTCTCTCTCATACCCCAACTACAACAATCTTTCTACTCTGTGAGCCCTGATAATCCATGCTCTTTTCAATATCCCTCCCCATCTCGTCTCCTCTCTTCCTGTCTTAACCAGTTTAAATTATATGTTCAACCATTTTAACTATTTCCTTGCAAACATTCATAATTCTCTTGCTTGTATTTTGTTTAACCCATAATCTCTTAGCAAACGCACCCTCAATAAATAAAACCACACCTGTATACCTGAGCGTGACTAGAGACTAACATACAACCATGTTGCCTGGTTCCACATTAAATCCACAATCATTAATTCAACTTGGGCCTTAATAATGCCCAGCAATCTTTCTATATTTCCATAGTCCATCCACTCACCCACTAGCCTAGATAAATAATTCATATAATTTCTTTTCAACTCAAATGTCCAACACTTCCTCCTCTATTCATATTCACGGCTGGAGATCTCATTTCCTATTCCACTAAGAAAACCAAAGCAGTTGAAAAAGAACTTTCAAAAATTCTGTCCCCACATCTACCACTTTTGTACCAGAATCTGCACCGACATAGCTACATATTCGGCCTTTTTTAATGCTATGGTGGAAGGAATAGCCTTATTCTTATCTAATGCCAGATAATACTCCACTCTGGTCTTCTCTCTATCTCTCTGTTGCTCTGTTTTTTTTTTTCTCTCTCTCTCTCCATTTTTCTTTCTGTCTCTCTCTTCCCATCATTCCTGTCAACATACAAACAAGCCATTACTTCTCTCATCTTTAAAATTTCCTTCTCTTGATCCCACTTGAGTAACTGGGGGTCACTTGAGAGTGGATACCTCCATTGTACCTATCACTCCATTTTTCTGCATCTCTTTACAGAAAGAAAAAGAAAAATTTTAAAACATCCTTGAAATAGTTCTCGATGCTAAGCCTTTCCAATTCTTCTTTTCCACTTATCTCTTAATTCCAGTCCAGTGAATATTTTACCCACATCCCTTGACCAGAAATGCTTTTATCAAGGTTATTCTTTGACCTTAAGTTGATGAATCCAGTCCTCCACCAACAGTGGCAATTGGCAGAGTTTATCACTCCTTGACAGACTTTCTTCTCTTTGTTTCCAGGCAACACATGCTCTTGGATTTCCTTATCCCTCACTAGACCCTCCTTCTTGGTAACATTTTAAACGTTTGTGTACCATTCTTTTCTTTCTTTACAAATATATGCTACCTGTTCAACTCCAACAAAATACATTGCTATTGCCTTCTTTTGGCTGGTCAGGCCAAAAATCTGAGTCATTCTTGACTCCTATCTTGCTTTCTCTCCCCACGTGTAATTTCTCAGCAAATCCTGATGGCTCTAATTCAATATATGCCCACAATCTGTCTTTCCATTGGTCTGAGCCAGCATCATCTCTTGCCTGGATTATTGCAACAGCCTCCTGACTGATCAACCTTCCTTTTGTATTGTATTTCTCAAGACAGCAGCTAGTATGTCTTTTGCTCAAAATTGTCCAAACTAAAGGCACAAATCCTTAAAACAGCCTATAAGGCCTCACATAATCTGTGCCTGTTTCCTCCCTGACATTATCTACTTCTCTTTCTCCATCCCACTTTTCTTCAGCCGTGTGGGTCATCTTTCTCTTCCTTGAATATGCCACATACATTCCTGCCTCAGGTTCTTCATAGTAAATTTTTTCCCCTTTGCGGTCCTCCATATACCTCCAAAAACCAACTTGAATTAGTGATCTTGGATTTATGCAGTAGCTTGCCCCCTCAACTCTTTGCTAAGTGTTTTCTAAGAAGTCACTTTCCTAGTGAGACTTGACTGACCACCCCCTCTTTCATACCACAACCTTCTTCTACCCCCCACTCCCCCACATTGGTACCCTGGCCCCTTATCCTACTCTTCTTTTTTCTGTGTGCACACATTATCCTCTACTTTTACTTATTTATTAGGCTAGTTTTCTTCCTCCACCTACTCATGTGTGAATTCCATGAAAGCAAGAACTTTTGTCTGTTTGGATATTTAGTGCCTGGGTTATTGCTTGGAACATGGCACCCACTGGGTAAGTAATTGTTAAATGAATTAATGAGTGAGATCCAGAGTTTTTCCACCAATTCTCTATTGATCAAATGTACTTATATCGTCAGGTCCCATGGTTCTGCTCATAACTGCACATACTATTGCTTACGCAGTGATCCAAGAGAACAGCACTTTACCTCATTGAATTTAAAATATCTACAATGTAAAATACATCATAAAATGTTTTCTTATTAAAATGCTTTTGCAGACATCTGATACAGCATTTATTACTTTAAAATCTAATTTTCTATATTTGATTTTTAACTTTTATTTCTGAATTATTTTACCCCAAAATGTTATAGCAAATTCTTATGTATTCCTCCTGCAAATTTAAGAGATGTTACCATTAAGACATTTTTGCTTCATAAAATGGTAGAGTCTTAGCTATATTTCTACATTTCCTTTTCTAGCCCCTCTCTCCCCAGTGAAAACTATTGTTCTAAATTTAGAGTGTTTTATATCTTGACATGATTCTATATTTTTTACCATATAGTAGCCATAAAAACATATAGTATTAGTTTATAGTTATAATTTTTCATACATGCTATCATCCTGTACATAGTCTCTGATGAACTACTTTTTTCATTCAGTATTATGCTTTGGACTTATTCATATAGATACATTATAATTACTTTAATATATTCTTTTTGAAGAATCAGCAGCAGTTTACTCACTCTTGCCTTCATCAATAAACAATTGTGCTCTTTCCAATTTTTCACTTTGAATATGTGCTAAAATGGTCCTCCTTACTTATGATTCATTGTGTATTTGTGTTGGATTTTCCACATTGGATGTTTCCAGAAGTGGAATTGCTGACTACCATGGTTTATACATCTTTGGTTCAATAGGAATTGTCAAATTTCTCTCAGATGTAGCTGTACACTCCCATCAGCAGTCAGACACTTTCAGTTTTGCCAATTGGATCAATATGAAATGGTATTTCCTTATTTAAATTTGTACTGAGAATCAGTGAGCATGAGCTAGCTACTCTTCATGTGATTATTGGCATATCTAGGTTTCTTCTTCTATAAATTACCTCTCCAAGCAATTTCCACTTTTCTTTTGGATTCCTTATATTGATTTATAGGAATTGTTTATATCTTATGAATACTAGCTCTAAGTCAACTGAATTGCAAATAACTTTTTCCAGTCTGTGACTTGTCTTTAAACTTGGTTCACAGTGTCTTTTGTCATGAGGATTTTTTTAAATTTTAATTTTTAATGTCAAATAACAATCTTTTCTGTAGGCTTCTGTCTTATGTATCTTGTTTAAGAAATCTTTTTCCTTACTGATACAATAAATATGTTAAGCCCTAGTTTGAAATAGAAGGAAAAGATGACTAACATATTCTATACCATATGCTAAATGTATTTTCAAATATGTAATTTTCCTATCTTCTTTTCATTTGAAGAGTGGTATCTATATTTACAAGGCAATTATCATCTAAAATGTTTTAAGAGCTTTTTCTTACTAGCAGTAATTCTGAAGTTAAATTTAGAAAGATTCAGCATTAAAGGAATTAGATAAAAACAAGAATTAATGGAAAGATTTGTAAGTGTGGTGGAGAAACTCAGTTGATTAGAAACTTGCTTCCTATAGGAAGTACATGTGTGTTTTGAATCTGCTTTTGTTGAGTGTCTACTTTTATAACTCACTGATCAGACTGATAATATTCAAAAAATTGTGAAACTAAAGTCATCAGATGTGCATTTATACTTATAAGCTTGAAAAGGAATAATTTAAACACTATGGCCTAAAAGTATTAAAAATTGATCTTCTTTGTCCTAACTTTGAAACTACCTTTGGGGGAAAAACAAAAAGAAGAAAGAAACAAACAAACAAAAACAAAAACAAAAACACCAACTGTACTTTATAAAACATTTTTATGTTCATTTATGCAAACAGTTGTTTGGTCAAGCAGTGTCTGACAACACCTTTATTTCTTCCATTCAGTAATTGCTGGACCAGGAAGGACCTTCATACAGGTCACATTATTGCTTAATTAATTTAGCATTAAAGCATGACAGGGTGTGTTTTAGTGTCTATTAATGCACGCCTTGGGTGTCTTCAGCTGCTCGAGGCATATATTAATAGCCCAGCAAAGCATGCCCTGGAGTCGCCTACTGTCATTTTAATATGGTTATTTAATTTGGAATTTTATCTTTAAACCTAATTTTCCAATGAATTTACACTCTGTATTCTTCCACCATATAAAATAGTTCTTACATTTAGGGTTTTCATATTAAGTTGTCATACAAAGGGGGAAGGGTCAGTAGGACCATTTAACCTCTGTGTTGCGAATGTGTTATATATTTTAAAACTTGCTGCATAAATACAACAGAATAATAAAGAAAGGCTTTGTCCACCACACATATGTTTTTAGAAAAATTGTCTGATAAGTAGAGGAGTCATTTTGCACTCCATAGAATTGAATTTTCTGTCACCAATAATATTTGCTGTCTCTTTATTACCCCCTCACATCAATAATATAATAGAAATAAAAGTATGGTAATTTGGCTAACTCCATTCCTTTCTAAAATGCTACTTGGGATTGGATAATGGGAATATAGTATAACCTAAATAATGGAATGAAAGCATATAAGGGGAGTATTGGATAACTCGAAATACTCTAAGACCCCAAGCACCACTGAGGACCCCTTGTCAGAAGCAGTAGCTACCTCCTTCCCCCACCTTGGTCAAACTGCCCCTTTTGTGCTTGAAGCCCTTGATTTGACCTTACCTAGGTCATTACCATTGAAGAGGAAGCCAACACTTCTCAGGCCCCGCTTCCACCAGTTCTCACTGCCTCCAGACCTATGTTGAAAGTCAGATCACACAGAAGGCTCTAGGGGCCAACTGCAAACTTGGGACAAGTCTTGCCCATCAAAACACTTGTAAGATGTCTGTTCTGTGCATTGGCAAAAATTTGGAAAATGTGTATGAAAAGTAATGCTTAGGTGGTCAGATGAGAGAAGGAGGAAGACGATTTCTATTAGTCTGAAGTTTTTAAAAGGTAGACAGATTGTGGCATCAGTGTCCTGGGTTGAGTGTTGGAAGTAATTTGCTTAGAGATGACTGGGTGAAGATTTCCATTATTAAGCCCACTTAGCTCACCTGGTTGACCTATGCAAAAGACACGTGGGTCTTGGACAATGGCAGTGATTATTATGGGCTTAATTAGGTGATATCTTCATTGCAGCTGTTATTATATGTGTGGGCAAATCAACAGTCTTTGGTAACTGTTGTGCTGCTACTGAGCTGGCAAATGCTTTTTTGTTATGTCAATAAGCAAAGAGCACTAGAAGCTGTTTGCTTTTACCTGACAGATTGCTATTTACCTTCATCAACTTGCATCAAGGCTACAACAGCTATACTGATATGTTTACAGGACCTAAAGAGTAGTGAGTATTCTAGAAGCCATAAAAGATAACATGACTGCCTGAGAGTAGAAAATAAATTACACTAAAATACAGGGTTCTGGGACCTCAGTGATGTTTCTGGACTCTCTTCATCTGTGGTATCTAAAAATAGACCCTTTAAAGTGAAAGTTAAGTTGCTCTGTCTTACACTTCCTACCTTTAAAACAAACAAGCAAACAAAACAAAGAATGCCTGGTAGATCTCTTTGATGTTTGGGAACAACTTATACTTGACAGATGAACAGAGATTGAGAAAGGATTCTTGATGGTTGTGGCTGCAAAGCAAGCAAAACGAGACCACTGTTGTTTACAAACTAGTGGACTCAGTGGTGCTGGGAGTGTTTTTGTAGCATATTAGGAAGCTGTCGGGACTGGTAGAGAGACACAATCAGAGAATCACAAGTAAGACTCTAGGATTGTGGAGCAAAGTCACGCCCCTTCACCTACTAACTCTTCTCCTCTTGTGAAATAGCTCCTGGTTTTTCCCTGAACACACATAGACTGATGCCTGGTCACAGGCAACATTTGACCACGTAACCTGAGATGTCCAATTTGAACTTCCCAGGAAGCTATAAGTTAGAAAGCCAGCATTCATTATAGGTGATATACACAAGACCTGGCTTGAAAGCACAAATAAGTAGTGTGAATCCTCCACTGGGCACACCTCTCATAATACCATCCCTGCTCCAATCAACACAATGGCTTCACGGGTAGTTTCCATAGCGCGATAGGGATGTCACTTAAACCTGGATAACAAAAAATGTTAGGCTATCTGTAGACATAAGCCAGAAGTAGATTGTTGTGACCTTCACAGCAATAAAGGTCTGAAGAACACTGGAAAGGGCAATCCTCCTTGTAGTCATAATTCCAAATGGTGCATCTCATTGATCACTTTGGCAAAAAAAATGTCTGAAGGTACAGATCTTCATTGATACAGAAGGAGCAGCTTATTTTGCACTTGTGGAAGGAGTAAGATTTCTGGCAGGATGGAGGGTAGGGAGGTTGTTTTGTAACGAAGAAGGTTAACAGTTATCCAGATGAATTTCTCAGAAGTTAAAAATATGTGTTTTCTATGTGTGAATGATCATGATGAGGCTCCACTGTGGAGGAGATTTTCAGTTCTCAGGGAGATGGAATGATCTACTCTATGGGTATCAGTCAGCCTTTTTCTCTGGCAAGGAAGCCACCTAAATGCTTTTTCAAAAGGGTCATGAACAACGTGGCCATGGTATAAGCAATAAAACTTTCCATGGGCTTTCCAACATACATTTACTGCACCAAGGCTAACCTGATTACCATCACTCATAGGGGACCAGTTTGCTAGCAACATGACTGATCCTGAGACCTGATATGGTGCCATACCTTAGGTGAGTCAGCCAACCATATGATGATAGTTTGAATTTTCTTAATTCTTCATCTTCTGGAGTAAAGTATCTGTACTTAGATTCCCTTGCCTTGTCTACCATGTTTCTGCCAATAACCCCACCTGTGGACTTATTAAATGCTTTACTCATCATTTTATATATATAGTATCTGGCCATATGGAAAGGTAAAAGGTCTAGTGAGGCCTTATTTTCTGCAATTACTGGAAGACCTTGTGAGATTAGCACCTGTACTATAGATTTGGTGTAGAACAAACTGATGGCTAGTAATTTGTGACCTTTCTCCCATGGCCAGAAAACATGGGTCTGGACAACAAGGGGACAGAAGTGAGAGTGGCTTCTTCACTCTTGTAGTTAATGATCTACTCCTAAAATGTTTGCTTCACATCTCCTTTTCCCTAGACTGTACTGGTTTACAGGTGTTAGGACCCAATGTCTGAACGTTTCCACCAGGGGACATAGCAATGGTCTCATTGAATTAGAAGCTGAAACTGCTTCTGGTCATTATAGGTACTTCACGCCACTGAATAAATCAGTTTCTTACTGGGGTTATTTTTCCTAGTTATCAAGAGAAATAAGATTGCTGCTGTGCAATGGTAGCAGAGAGGAGCATCTGCTTGTTGCAGGGATTGCTTCCTCTGTAGAAGACTATAGAATATCCACACAGGCACATCCTTATGAATGAAGTTTTGAGTAATCTCACCAGGCAAAGAACCCTGAGTTAGCTGATGTGCTACTGAAGGAAGGCAAATGGAGTATAGAAGAGATAGTGGGAGGAAGAAGTTATTATTACCAGCTATGACCTCATAATAATTGTAGAAACAAAGATTGTATTATTTACTAGTGTTTTCCTTACTTCTGTGATTTCCCTGCACCTCTTCTTCTTATTGAAGATGCCTGATATAAAAATTTAGCTCCTAGGTTAGAGCCTATCATTATTATACCATGATAGAAATAGAGGAAGAATACCGGATACATTAAATGATGACAATTTTGATTATTCCTCTGGAGAAGCAGAGGAGTACATTTGTTTTAAGCAGTAGCACTTTGCTGTTGTTGGGATGTTTAATGCCTTTGTCTGTTTGGGCTGTGATAACAAAACACCATAAACTGTTTGGCTCATAAACAACAGAAATTTATTCCTCACAGTTTTAGAGGCTGGGAAGTCCAAGATCAAGGTGGCAGCATGGTCAGGTTCCGGTGAGGCCCATTCCTCATAGACAGTGCCTTCTTGCTGTGTCCTCACGTGTTAAGGGGTGAGGGATGTCTCTGAAGTCTCTTTTACATGGGCATCAATCCTATTCATGAACGCTCCACCCTCGTGACCTAATCACCTCCTACAGGCCCTGCCTCTTAATATCATCACATTGGGGGTAAGGATTTCAATGGAGAAATTTTGGGAGGTCACAAACATTCAGACCATAGGATTTAAGAATGAAAAAAACAATATATTAATGTTGACAAAGCCAGAGCAGGGACTACAGTTGACATTTGTCATATTTTCTGGTTGCCAAGCCCATATGACTACCCTTCCTAGATTAGGTGAAGTTCTTTCCCGGTAAGTACTGTCTCCATAAATATGAAGATTGAGAACCACTTTTCCTGGTTTCTTTGGGCATTGTGACCAAATCCTTTCAATCAAGATGATTTTTATGCTTCTTACTGTTAACTATTAGTTCACTGTTATTAATTATTAAAGTACTTTTAACACTTAATATTTAATATATTACACTGGAAATATTTTTCCCATTTATTTTTTATTTGTATATGTTTATAGGATACAAGTACAATTTTGCTATGTTTGATATATTGCATTATGGTGAAGTCAAGACCTTCAGTGCATCCATCACTGGAGAAACACACATTGTACCTTTCAAGCAACCTCCCCTCATATACCCCACTCTCACCCCACCACCTCTCTGAGTCTCTACTGTCCATCATGCCACACTCTGCTTTCATGTGCACACACTATTTAGCTCCCATTTATAAGTGAGAAAATGCAGTATTTGTCTTTCTGTGCCTGAGTTGTTTCACTTAAGGTAATGGCTTCCAGTTCCATCCATGTTGCTGCAAAAGACACAATATGGCTGACTAGCATTCCATTGTATGTACAGGTAGTCCCCAGGTTATGGACCACCCGACTTACAGTGTTCCGTACTAATGAACAGGTCCCAAGGCTCCCCATAAGGATAATTTATAATTAAATAATTAAATTAATAATTGAGGAACTAGTTTCTTCCACACATGTAAACAAACCCGCATGGCATAAGCAGTTCATTGGTGCAGCATCTTTACGATAGCGGCTAGTTTCATAGATAGATAGAGAAGCAGCTGATAGAAGTGCAAGAACATGAAGACTCAGAAGATCCAGAGCCAAGAGAGTTTATGACAAAAGAATTAATTGAAGACTTTTGTCTCATTGAAACAGGATTTACTAAGCTTGAGGAATGAGATCCTAACATTGAGCAGTTTACACAGGTTTAGCGTGCAGTTCGTGAGAACATCAGCGCTACAAGGCCATTTATGATGAATAAAAGAAAAAGTCAATGCAAACAATGCTACATATCTTTTTCACAAAACTGACTTCAGTGGTAAGCTCCCCCGCTCCAGCAACAGAATCAAATCCTGATTCCCCAGCACCCACTCCGTCCTCTCCAGCACTATCTCCATCATGATCTTCTGATTAAGGTTAGCTTATCTTCTTGCCTCAAAAATGCCCCATCTAGTAAGCAAGACATTGATGCAACATTAGGTGAATGTTAACCTTTAATATTCTTTTTTGAAATTCCTCCTGTCTCCTATCTAAACTTGCATAAGTTTGTTTTTATCTTCTGTTTGAACTGAAAGAAAGAGCACAATAGTTTCTGTAACTTATTACATAGAGGGGTATTATTATTATTATTGTAGGACTACACTGTATTATTATTACCGCATATAAGCCATTATAGTATTGTTATTATTATTATTACCATATATGCACTGTTCATCAGGGATCCAAGTTACATACAAGTCCTATGGAAAGATGGTATCTTTTTATATATTGATTTATTTTCCTTTGTGTAAATACCCAGTAGTAGGATTTCTAAATTATATGGTAGTTCTATTTTTAGTTCTTTGAGAAATGTCCATACTGTTTTCTGTAGAGGATGCACTACTTTACTTTCCCACCAATAATGTATAAGAGTTCCCTTTTCTCTGCATCCTCACCAACATCTGTTATTTTTTGTCTATCTAATAATAGCCATTCTGATTGGTGTAAGATTGTGGTTTTAATTTGCATTTCTCTGATGATCAGTGATGTTGAACATTTTTTCATAGGCTGGTTGGCCATTTGCTTGTGTTCTTTTGAAAAGTATCTATTCATGTCCTTAGCTCAACTTTTAATGGGGTTATTTGGGTTTTTTTTTGTTCTGGTTGTTAAGTTGTTTGTGTTCCTTACAAATTCTGGATATTAGTTCCCTATCAGATACATAGTTTGAAACTATTTTTTACCATTCCACAGGTTGTCTCTTTGCTGTTATTTCTTTCACTGTGCAGAAGCTTTGTAATTTAATTAAGTCCCATTTGTCTATTTTTGTTTTTGTTATCTGTGCTTCTGAGGTCTTAACCATGAATTCTTTGCTCAGACCAGTGTCCAGAAGAGTTTTCCCTAGGTTATCTTCTAGTGTTATTATAATTTCAGATCTTACATTCAAGTCTTTAACAGATCTTGAGTTGATTTTTATATGTGGGAAGAGATATGTATGTGGGTCCAGTTTCATTTTTCTGCATATGGCAATCCAATTTTCCCAACACCATTTATTGAAAAGGGTGTCCTTTCCCCAGTGTATGTTCTTGTTGACTTTGTCAAAGACCAGTTGACTGTAAGTTTGTAGCTTTATTCCTGGGTTTTCCATTCTGTTTCATTGATATATATGTCTATTTTTATACCAGTACCATGCTGTTTTGGTTACTATAGCTTTGTAGTATAATTTGAAGTCATGCAATGTGATGCCTCCAGCTTTGTTCTTTTTGTTCAAGATTGCTTTGGCTATTCAGGCTCCTTTTTGGTTCCATATGAATTTCAGAATTGCTTTTTATAATTCTGTGAAAATAATGCTGGTATTTTGATAAGGATTGCATTGAACCTGTAGATTGCTTGGGGCAGTAGGGTCATTTTAACAATATTAATTCTTCCAATTCATGAGCATGTGGTATTTTTCCATTTGTTTGTGTTATCTATAATTTCTTTCATCAGTATTTTGTAGTTTTCCTTGTAGAGATCTTTCACCTCCTTCCTTGGTTAAATATATTCCTAGGTACTTTTTTTTCTGTAGCTATACTAAATGGGATTGCCTTCTTGATTTGGTTCTTGGCTAGATCATTATTGGTGTATAGAAATTTCACTGATTTCTGTACATTGATTTTGTATCTTGAAACTTTACTGAATTTATTTATCAAATCTAAGAATTTTTTGGTGGAGTCTTTAGGGTTTTCTAGATATAGGATTAAAGCATCAGCTAACAGGAATAATTTGACTTCCTCTTTTCCAATTAGGATGTCTTTTTTTTTTTTTTCTTGCCTGATTGCTCTGGCAAAGACTTCCAGTACTATGTTGAATAAGAGTGGTGACAGTGGGCATCTTTGTCTTGTTCCAGTTCTTAGGGGGAATGTTTTCAACTTTTCCCCATTCAGTGTAATGTTATCTTTGGATTTGTCATATATGGCCTTTATCATTATGAAGTATGTTCCTTAAATGCCTAGTTTGTTGAAGATTTTTATCATAAAGTGATGCTGAATTTTATAAAATACTTTTTCTACATCTGTTGAGATGATCATTTGTTTTTTTCCTTAATTCTCTTCATGTGATGTATTACATTCATTTATTTGCATATGTTGAACCATTCTCACATCCTTGTTATAAAACCCACTTGATCATGGTGTATTGCCTTTTTGATGTGCTGTTGAATTCAATTTGCCAGTATATTGTTAAGGATTTTTGTGTCTATGTCCATCAGGGATATTGGTCTACAGTTTGCTGTTTTCGTTGACTCCTTTTTTAGGTTTGGCATCAGGGTGATATTGGCCTTGTAGAATGAGTTAGGGAGAATTCCCACCTCCTTGATTTTTTGAATAGATTCAAGAGTATTGGTATTAGTTCTTCTTTGTATGTTTGGTAGAATTCAGCTGTTAATCCATCTGGTCTTGGGCCTTTTTTTGTTGGGAGATTTTTATTGCCTATTCAATCTTGCTACTCAGTATTGGTATTTTCAGGGGTTATATTTCCTGCTGGTTGAATCTCAGGAGGTTATATGTTTCCGGGAATTCATCCATTTCCTATAAGTTTTCTAGTTTGTGAGCATACAGTTGTTCATAATTGTCTCTAATGATCTCTTGTATTTCTGTGGTATCAGTTCTAAGGTCTCCTTTTTCAATTCTTATTTTGTTTGTTTGGATCTTTTCTCTTCTTCTCTCAGTTAGTGTAGCCAGTGGTTTATCAATTTTGTTTATCTTTTCAAAGAACCAACTTTTTGTTTCATTGATCCCTTGTATTTTTTTTATCTCTATCTCATTTAGATTTGCTCTGCTATTTGTTATTTCTTTTCTTATGCTAACTTTGTATTTGGTTTATTCTTGTTTTTCTAGTTCCTTGAGGTGCAACATTAGGTTGTTAATTTGTGATCTTTCTACTTTTTTTGATGAAGGCATTTTGTAATGCTACAAACTTTTCTCTTAGCACTGCTTTTGCTGTATCACTCAGGTTTGGGTATGTTGTGTTTTCATTTTCATTCATTTCAAAAAATTTTTTAATTTCCATCTTAATTTCTTCATTGACCCAGTGATTGTTCAGGAGCATGTTGTTTAATTTCCATGTATTTCCACAGTTTCCAAAGTTCTTGTTCATATTGATTTCCAGCTTTATTCCACTGTGGTCTATCCTTGATTTGTTTTCAATTTTTAAAAATTTGTTAAGACTTGTTTTGTGGCCTAATATTTGTTTTATCTTGGAGAATGTTCAATGTTCTGTTGAAAAGAATGCATATTCTGTGGTTGTTGGGTAGACTGTTCTGTAAATGTCTGTTAAGTCTATTTGCTGTAAAGTCCAATTTAAGTCCAATGTTTCTTTGTTGATTTTCTGTCTCAAAGATCTGTCTAATGCTATAAGTAGGGTGTGGAATCCCCCCACTGTTTTTGTATTTCTTTGTCTTTCTTTAGGTCCAGTAATACTTGTTTTGTGAATCTGGGTGCTCCAATGTTGGATGCATATATATTTAGGATTATAATGTCCTCTTACTGAATTGATCCCTTTATTATTTATTATATAATGACTTTCTTTATCTTTTTCACTGTTTTTGATTTAAAATCTGTTTTATCTGTTATAATTATAGCTACTCCTGCTCACTTTTGGTTTCCGTTTGTGTGGCATGTGTATTTTCCACCTCTTTACTTTCAGTCTATGTGTGTCTATATGGGTAAGGTGAGTTTCTTGTAAGCAGCATAGAGTTGGATCATTTTTTAAATCCATTCTGCCAATCTATAACTTTTAAGTGGCATATTTAACCCGTTTACATTCATGGTTTATATTGATATGTGAGGCTTTATTCCTGTCATATTGTTAATAGTTTTCTAGTTGTTTTATAAATTCTTTCTTTCTTTTTCTCTGTCTTTGTGTCTTGTGGTTTGATGAAATTCTGTTATGTTGCCATTTGATCCTTCTCTCTTTCTTCTTTGTGTGATTGGTTTATGAGACCTGTGAGTTTTATATTTTTATGATGGTTAATATCAACCTTTTGTTTCCATGTTAAGACCTCTTTGAACATTTCCTATAGGGCCAGTCTACTGGTGATGAATTCCCTCAGCATTCACTTGTCTAGGAAAGATTTATTTCTCTTTCATTTATGAAGCTTATTCTGGCAGGATATAACATTATGGCTGATAGCTTTCCCCCTTCCCCACTACAGCATTTTGAAAATAATATCCCATTCTATTCTTACCTATAAGGTTTCTGATAAGAAGTCTGCTGTTAGTCTACTAGGTTTTCATTTATAAGTGACTAGACACCTTTCTCTTGCCAATTTTAAAATCCTTTATTTCACTCTGACTTTAAACATTCTGAATATAATATGCTGTGATGAAGTCCTTTTTGCAGTGTATTTGCCTGAGGACCACTGGGCCTCTTGTATCTGGATATCTAACTCTCTTGCTAGAATTGGGAAGTTTTCATTGATTTTATTGATTGTGCCTCAATTGTGCTAAGGGAAGTCAAAGAAAAGGTTAGCTTTTATTCAAGTCTTAAAGAAAGAACAAACTTCCTGGGGGTGAGCAAGGTGAGAGACCCCAAAGTAAAGATAAAACTCACAAGCAAGAAAGACTTTATCACAGTGACTGTGTACTTTTCATCTACATAGATTGTTTTCACTTCTCATACACTGGAGATCCTGAACTGTAAGGAAGATCACTGTTAAATTATACTTTCTCTTAAAAACAAGACAAAATTCTATATCAGATTTTTTTCCAAGATGAAACTTCTATTTCATAAGTAAATATACCACTGTTAATAGACCCAGACATCTCCAACTGATCTAAGTCCTATAGCTAGAATTAAGTTGAGGGTTTTTCTTTTCCCAAAGATATTTTGCTTGCAAAAGAGTTTCCAAAGCAGCTCTTGTTATATTTGGAAAGGAACAAGGAGTGTGAATATGTAAGTGCTTGCTTTTGAGTTATGCCAAGAACTAGTCTAGCATTTTAGAATCCCATGCAAAACAATTTTACAGGCTCTTGAATGTGACATGAACATGAATGCAACAAATCCCTTTATTATTACTCTTTCTTTACTTACTTGATGTGGTTATTCAAATTGTTTAGAAAAAATGCAAAACATTTCAGAATACTTTAAGAATTCTGCACTTTCTTTAAGGTTGATCTACTTTATTTATTTTGAAAACTGTATTTTGGAATGGTTAATATGCAAATATTTATTATTTTCTTAGCTTTACATTAGAATACAAGCATTTTTCCAGAAAAAAGGTGATTTTGACAATACTCATTTAAAAATCTAAAATATAATCTGGCAATGGTGTCATACAAAGTAAGCCAATTCTTGGAGGTGGCTGGGTTCAAAGTTGAAGATGAGCTAATTTTCTTTTTCCCAAACAAAAATCATTTTCAAGCTTAATCATAGAGAAAAACTGATAACAATACTAATAGACTATCAGAGTAAAAATTGGAGTTGGTCTACTTTGGACATTAGAAATGCCATGTGAGTATACTGAGTACTTGGTGGTTTAAAAGGGAAATATGGGCAAGAGGATATCAAAATAAATTGTTAGTCTGTCATTTTTACCTAGCATGTTGGGATTGCAAAAGGTACAATCTATGTCTTTATTCTCTTTAGAATAAACCTGTTTTTCCTAAAGTTCTCTTTCTCTCTCTCTCTCCTTTTCTTACTCCTCATCCCTGCCTTTTTCTATCTCCTCTAGAAAACCTAAGTTTGAAGTTAAGTTTGAGTTGAGTCCAATAAATTTCTGGCTTGGGACACATTTGGCTTGAATGAAGATTCCCATTCAACCCTTGGTTGCAAAAAATACTCCTTTACCAAAACTAACACCACCGCCATCTAAAAAACCACATAATTATGTTCTCTGCTTTGGGACCTGACTATCTAGTTCACAGCAGTCAGGAGCAGGTGTCATTCAAGTGGGCAGGCTGAAAAAGAATAAATACCCATCTTGCAGTAATTTATGGATTGATCTAGCAGGAAAAGTGCAAATAGCTTGGCCTGACTTTATCTCCTTTTGTTATGGATAGTACCTCTTCATAAACACAAATTTTATTTTTACTGAATCACAGCCCATTACAAGCCACATGGGAACCTTACCAATGCTACATGCCAGTACTGTTGGTTTAAATGCCTGTAAAGTTTCCCTAGATAATCAGACTTCTATTATGCAATTACATCAATGTCCTCAGAAGAATGTTTAGCGAACTAAAGCAGGGGGAAGGGTAGGGGAGTTCTCAAGAAAGCTTCATTGTAAATAACTCTCTCTACTTTATAACAGACTATAAAGTCTGAGTGTAACATAGGAACTAATACTCACGTATTTTGTAATAAATTATTTTTGCTTTTTCTCTTTGGCATGATTTTGGTAACTCTTTCTGTGTCTGTTCAAGCATCAGTTCCCCATATGTTGGAGGTGTCTCTGTGTTTATTAGTCAGATTGGGTCAGCTGCGATTTGCAGTGTTTACCTTCACAAAAGCCATGTGTACTATATATTTCTTGAACAGGAACTTGTGCAATGCTTCCCATTTGTCTTCAATCACTAGCAGATGCAGAACAGTCAGATCATTTCCCTTTAACTGGCCTAAGGGATTAAAGGAATTCAGAGAAATTCTAAACCAAGTGGTTCCTCTGTGTTGCCTGACTTCACTTCTTGAACCTGAAGCATAAGAGTCTCGGGTAACATAATCGGAGTCTCTTCTGAAGCGTTCACTTCCTTTTCTTTGTTTTTCTTCTAAGCTTCAAACTTTGTGAACTCATTTATCCTTAGACATTCATGCTACATGTGAATTGGTGTTGGAGGAAGCACAGCATTGAAAATTAATCTTGAACTTTCTATTAATGCTTCTTCTGACATTTCAAAAAAGACTCTGTAGCATCACATAGCAGACAGGTCCCTGGAGTCCAGAGGCCTAGGGCCAGGTTCGGGCTCTACAGTTAGCAGGTGACTCAAGGCTAACAGTACCTTCTCGGTGTCTGGTTCCTCATCAACAGACAATGCCTCTTATATACCATGACCATGACTTCCCTGTCCCTGGTTACCCTGCCCCAACTTACACTGTTTGAAATAATTTTAATCACAAATCTGTATATATGTGTATAAATGCATATGCACATACACACATTCAATAGGTCCCAAAAGAGATCTGAAGACCTAGAAAGAGAGAGGAAAAAACAGCATTTTGAAGGAGGATATGATGAAGCAGAAACTATTGAAATTGGAGAGGCTTTGGGAAAGATGTTGAACATGGAAATTCGGGAAAATAGAAAAAGGGAGAAAAGCAAGCATAGCCTAGAAAATACAGAAGTGAATCATAAGAAGAAAAGAAATACAATAAAATTCCAAACCCCATTTTCTCCACTGTTTTCCTCTAACAAAGAAATTCTAGTGTAGAGATTTTTATGGATTTATCTCTGATTTGGACTCTGAGATCTACGTTCTGGCCAAGAAAGAAGATTCCCTGCTGAGGACGGAGACCACATTTCTTTGCCGCCAGGAATAACTGGCTAAACACAGCATGTGTTGGGGCCTGGAAGACTTAGATCATTCACTGAATATATTTTCCAAAAGTCACTCTAGAATGAGGTAAATGTTGAATTAGGATTACTCTCAGAGTCCCACAATTATCACAAAACAGGCTTTTGTGAATTAGGTTGGGCCAACACCAAACCTTGTCATTTTGCCAAATAAACTAGCCATACATTTTTAAGGCTTTCTGTATTTGGAAAAGAACTACTAATGATATATTTACTATTCATTTGCTTTTAACTTCAGTAATTTGGTAAATACTATATGAGGTCCAGAGCTATTTCAGATGGCTTCATAAGTCTTATTTCAAGAAAAATGAACTGTGTCTTGCAGTTTAGGACAATAGTTATATGATTAATACGAGTTGTAAGTCCAAATTTATAGAGTTAAAAAGAAAAAATTTCAAATGTCCAAAGTTCTACTATACAGTATTTCCAAGCAAAATTATTCTGGTAATCCAGAAAACCCTTCCTAAGACAACACACATTTACCAGTACAATGAAGTTATGTCCAGTGTATTTCTTTATTTCCATTTTGCAAAAAAAACCACAACAAACCTTCAATTTAACAAAACACATGTAGTTTTGGTCAGCAATCATGCAGTTTGCTGAATGAAGCTTTCTTATTTCTGATTGCCTGATGACAAAGGTAAACATTACACAGCACATCTAACATCTAATGTTCAATGGGGCCACAGTCCAGTAGCTTAAACGAGACTTTCTTCATTGTCATTTAATTTATAGCTAATTGCATATCACCACGTGGAATGTGCCCACTTGTGAAAACTAGGACTTTGGCTATCTCCATTAGTTTGTGTGTTTATTCAGTTTGTGACTATAAACTGGCTGAGACTGTCATACAGCTCCTGTTTCTCTCATAAGTGTAGCTGTCTTGATTTTCCCTACCACACAGATTAAACAGAAACAAAATAGCCCAATAAAACAGGTGGATACTGCTTCTAGAGTCTTTGCCCTGTCCTTTCTGCAGACAGATATTTTTCTATGCCAGTATTATTTTGGGTTAAAAGTTTTGTTAAATGATATATGATTTATTAGAATGATAATCTGTACAGATAACTATTTTACTGGAATAATGTACCTGTTTATACATGTGAGGCACCTGGAACAGTTTCTGGCACATAACATGCTCTCAAATAACATTAGAGGCTCTTGTTATATTTTGTTACCATTAACATGATTCTTTCTGCCTCTCCAATCCCTACTCCTTCCTATGAGGAAATCTAGCTGGAAATCAGTTTGCCTAACCCATAATGGAGAAGTGAAAAGGAGACTACAGATAGCTGAGAGAGAGTGAGTCTAGTTTTGTGGGGAATTCTTCATCGCAGCTTACATTTTTTGAGTACTTCCTATGTACTTTGCATAAATTTTGTTATAGACTTCTCACAAGAGCTCAAGGAAGTAGGTGCTGTTATTACTCTTATTTTATTTTATTTTATTTTATTTTTTTTATTTATTTTTTAAATTTCAGAATATCATGGGGGTACAACATTTTGGCCATACACATTGCCCCTGTTCTGCCCGTGTCAGAGCCACAATCGTGGTCGTCTCCCAAACTGTGCTCCCCACATCCATTCAGTGAGAGTTTTTCCCATCCCTTCCACCCCCCTCCCGCCCGCCCGCCCTCTGATGAATGTTATTGCCCTGTGTGATGTAAGTGTTCATCAGTTAGTACCAGTTTGATGGTGAGTACCAGTGGTGCTTGTTTTTCCAATCCTGTGACACTTCGCTTCGAAGAATGGGTTCTAGCTCCGACCAGGATAATACCAGATGTGTTAATTCACTATTGTTCCTTATTGCTGAGTAATACTCCATGGTATACATATACCACATTTTATTGATCCACTCGTGTATTGATGGGCACCTGGGTTGTTTCCACAACTTTGCAATTGTGAATTGTGCTGCTATGAACATTCGAGAGCAGATGTCTTTATTATAAAATGTCTTTTTTTCTTTTGGATAAATACCCAGTAGTGGGATTGCTGGGTCAAATGGTAATTCTACTTTTAATTCTTTGAGATATCTCCATATTCTTTTCCATATTACTCTTATTTTAAAGGTGAGGAAAATGAGACTGAGGTTGGCTATACTGGTCATGGTTGCAGCCTAGTAAACTGAAGAGCTGGAGTCCAGGTCAAAAGTTTTTGAAGCCCATGTTCTTAACGACTCTTCTAGAATCTGCCCCTCAAAAGTGAATTTCACGTTCTCAACTCTGTAGCAGAACTAGCCTGCTGCCTGGAACATAGTAAGCCCTCAATGAATGTGTGTTGAATTGATTTGGCCCCTGTGATGTATGTGGTGGTGCCTTTATAATTTTGTGAGACACAGTGAGTTGTATGAACAGCTGTGGTTTATAGAATGGTCACCACATGCCTGTTACTGAGTCTTTCTTTTCACACATTCGTTCACTTATTCCCTGTAACAAACTTGCAGAAAAGTCATCCTTTTGCCAATGTTATAAATGAGGAATCTGAGATTTAGAATGATTATAGAATGTGTGCAAGAGCATGTTATATTAAATAACAGAGCCAGGATGGAACCTGGGGCTGTCTGATGACAGTGCCCTTCTTACTATGTTATATGCTGCAGCCCTATAGAGTTTGCCTCTGTTATTAAGGATCTTGCAATGTCAAAGTCGTCATCACCTTTATATCCCCAGAAAATAGGACAGTGCTTGATACCTACAGTATCTTAAAAAATATTTACCAATTCATTCACTTCAACAAACAGACTGTTTCCTCACATACTCATATCTCTGCTTTTATCTGCAGCATTCTGTACTCTGTACTTGTCCTACTGCCTCCTGCCTGGCATGCCTTTCCCATTATTCTTATATACCTAGGCCTTTGCATTCTCCAACTTGAAACTCATAACTTACCAGCTACATAAATGCTTCCCAGGTCACCTCAACCCAAAACAATGCTTCCCTCCTCTGAAGTTTGAGAGTCTTTCTTCTCTGAACCACTCACTTGGCATTTATTGCTGACTTTTTGCTGGCTATTTTCCAAGTTTTGTAAGCTTTTTTCCCCTCCTCACTGGTTATAAGCTCCTCCAGGGCCGGAACTATTTTATATAAATGTGTGTTTAATATAGTCACCAAATTAGTGATTTTTACATAGTGAGTTTTCAGTTTACTACGAAGACAATTTTATTACCTGCTACATTTCTCTGTGAAGGAAACTCATTTGGTCCATGTGGCTGTTCAGTTAACTCAGGTGCAAAATGAAATTTCCATCTTACAGAAGAACACTTTCAGTCCAAGTCAGGCTCTGTGTGTGTGTGTGTGTGTGTGTGTGTGTGTGTCTGTAAATATTCCAAGCTTATATATTTAAGTTAAAAGAAAACAAACTACAATTGTAGAATTTTTAGAAAGAGCTTGTGATGAACGTCACATTGTCAGGTCAAATTAATACATAGTGATGGGGGGTGATAGCCCCAGGGATGTGAAACTTGGGTCTAGATGCCAGCATTTACTACTCCAGCAATTGCAATGGATAACTCACTAATAAATGTAGCAAGAATGTGCTAAAAGTGGCTTGTTAATCTAAAGGGTGGATTTCCCATTGGGAGTGGGCAAAAACTTGGCTCATACCACGTTACCCATTGCTGTACAGTTTCTTTTTAGAGTAGCCTCAAACCACTGTTAGTACCAACGGCATTAAATTAAAGAAAAGATACAAAAAAGTCATCTTGATTATTGCCCAACCTCCACACAATTATTCTTTGTGTATTATATTCTAGGTTTGATGCCATTTACTTTGACGCATCTGCTCAGTTTCTCCGGGGATCGTGCTCAGAACCAAGAGACGCATGCCTCAGGGATGTTAGAGTCACACACTCTGCTAGTCACCCTCCAGTAGAGTCTACTCCTGACAGCTTTTTGAGATCATTTTTACTCTTTTATCCTGCATCATTTTTCCTGTTTTAATTTCTGCTCTTATCGCAAAGTCCTCCTGCTAGAAAGCAGTGATTGTGCTAATAGACACCTTTAGAGTGAGTTGAAGATTTGATGTTTGCTTTGGTTTTGTTTCATGAGGATACTTTAATTTATAGTGTATCCAAGTCTGTTATAAAAGATTGGATTAAACTTTTCTACACACTGAAAAGCACAATTAATTCTGCATAAAGATAATTTCTTTCACATAAATTATCTATGTTTAAATATTATTGAAAAGCAAATGCTGACCTAGAAAGATCAACCACCAATTCCAGATTTTAAAACACCACATTCTTAAAATGTTCCCTGCAATATATTATCATGTACAGAAATTTTAATGACTCATTTGCTTCCTTAGTTTAAATGAGCAATGGTTCTTCATCACTGTTATCCTTCGCCTAACCACGACTAACACCAGAAAAGTGAGAGGTATGATTGTTTTGTAATTTATGGTTTATGCTCAGAATTTTCCCTAAAGATGGTAGAGCTAATCTATCTGCCTTCTCCTTATCCTACAGTTTTCCTATTCACTGCATTGCATGGTGCTTTGGATCTGAAAAGCCGCTCTGTTTCTAGGCCAATGTATAAGTAGGCTAGGGTATATGCATGTGGGCTTTCCCAAGTATTTTTTTAGTTCTTAGAGAACCTCTTGCAGTAGAGGTAGCTTTTGGGATCTTCGTGCTTCAAAGGCCTTAGAACCAATAAGTACATTTGCATTGCAATTCCTCAATAGCAAAATGGCCGAGGGTTATGCATTTAGAAAACACCAAAAATACCTGAGTCTTTCTGATTTATTTTCTTTCTTCATAAATCTAGTACCATTTGGAAGGGAAATGAGGTGGCAGGTTGGAGAGGCTTCAAATTATCTTTTGCAGAAAGCACAGAAGGATTAATAGAGAAAGAGAATAAACTGCCATTAGCTTTCTCATGTTTTCTTTTTGTAAATTCCCCCAAAATTATATTTATAATGAAACATCACAATGCTTTTATGTTAAACAGTTAGGAAACATCCACGATGTGAAACCTCAGGGAAATTTACATTTCCTAAACATGAGACCCTTTCCTATGTTTTTTCAGCTATTGAGGAATAAATAATGAGAATCACAAGAAAAGATTTTTGAAGTCTTTATCAGACTGGCAAATCATTTCCCAGTCGAAAGTATAATTGTGGCCAACAGACTTGACTAAGGCAAGAAAAATAATACAAAAAGACCTTTCTGCTGTGAATGAATCAAGGAAGGATCAGCCCTTGCAAGAGTTAACTGTTACTCCCACCCTTCCCTAAAATTGATCCACTGATCTGGAGCTCATCTTCCTTCAACAGGGCTCCTAGCTTTTGCTTTGTCAATGTCTGCCGAAATGTACCAGCTTTGGACAAAAATCAAGATTACACAAAGCTAAAGGGAGATGTGGGAGCTAAGAATCATAAAGTGACAAGGTCTTCCTTGGAGAAGTTAATAGTCAACACATGCAAAAGTATCACAGAAAAGGCACCAATCGTTTACTAGCATGTATTTCTATCTCCTACATAGTGACAGCCTCAATACTGAACATGTACACAGACTTTAAAACCTTTTCTTTCCCTTTTGTCAAGTCGGGATTTTTTTTCAATGCACTGGCAAAAGAGAGCCATATGATTTTAGCAATATAAGAGAAAACTTCTTTGTGGCTGCTTTGTGCTGAATTACACTCCCTGAACTTGCGTGCACTCCCGTGCATGAAAGGGGACCTATTTTACCCCCTACCAAAAAAAAAAAAAAAAATTGGAGCGGAAGAGAGTGCCAGGGAAATAGATTTTGAATACGAGACAAAAATGACTTTGTCCTATTTTTTAAAAAACATCTGTGGCAAATAAGCCTACTCTTGGAATGTTTTTGAAAAGAAGAGAAACCTCAACCGAATCACATCAAAAAATATCCTCTGAATAGCCCAGCTATAAATCTAAGGGTGTTGAGTGTGTCAAGCTCCTGGGAAGCTTTGTGTTGCAGCACCAGTGGCATTTCTTGATGCGGAGGGGCAAGGTTTGCACGCGTGACTCCTACCCCACGCCGCAGCACCGCAGCTGCTCCAGGCTTCATCTTCAGCTTTTCGATCTTTTTGCTCTGTTCTCCTTGACTCGGAAATAGAAGGCGGAATGAGGAAACCTGCGCGTAAGGCTGGCGAGAGGCAGGAGTGGGGAGGGGAGGTGCAGGGGAGGAGGGACTTTATGCTGCTGCCAGTCAGCGCCAGAACATGCCATTTATGTGGATCCAGAGCTCACCGAGGAAGCAGAAATAAAGGGCTCTGATGTGCCTGGCGCCGCCCCTCCCCTGCTGCACTCTCCTCATTATAGCTCTTTCTTTAAACTGCTGGGTAGACAGCTGGCAGCCAGTGCCTCAGAGGAGGCAGGAGTAAGGGAGCATATAAATTACTGTTGCATTTTACAGCTAAGATAAACTCAAACTGCAGGGTTATAGCCTGAAATGACATGAAGGGAAGGCTCCAGCAGGCCTCTCAAAAGAACAAGGAATAGAAAATGGATAGAAAGAGTTATTCAGGGAATATGGGATCATGGAGAAGAAAAAAAAAAAATCTAAACAAGTTGTGTAAAATCTGCTGCTTTAGTGGGTCTTAAAGAGCTTATGTCAGCTTAATTCTGTGCAGTAGCATAATGTAAATCTCTGGGAAATGGGGCCGTAGGCATATCTACTCTATTCCATTTCTGCAGATTGCCAAGCACGGCCATAAATGTCAAGTGATTATTTATTTGATCATTAGAAACTTCATTAGATTTTGATTTGGTGCTCAACAACCTCCACCCCCCCACCACCACTAAAAAGAAAGCTCAATTTTCAAATTCAATCCAGCTAGTTTGACTGGAAAAAAAAATATTATGAAACAAAATCTAGCAGATACCAACATCTAGATCAAAACATTCTGCATAAATATAGAATCTCCTCTCCAGCAAGTTTATAGCACTTTGTTCACGGGATGAAAGATACATTTTGGCAACGGTGGTAAAATTTTTGGAAGTCTTTTTAGGATTTTGTTAGATGAAAGGCTGTTTCTGAGGTGAAATCAAGCTCCTCTGGCTACAGACAGAGTCTGATTGTATATTCTCGGCCTAACAGCCTTAGCATATAATGTATTTGAACTTTCACTTAGCTTTCTTGGACTTGATTTATTTGCAGATTATATTACCTGGAAAAGAAAGTTTGTGGGCCCTCAGTTGGCCTGGGTAATTGGGATTCAGCTGGTGGTACCTGGCTGTTTTTTTCACCCTAGCTCAAAGCAAAGACCCTGAGCCTTGCTATCTTCATAAAAAAGGGTCTTTTTACTGTAGTCAGCAATGTCAGATATACTGTTTACAGCTGACTTTTTCCTTGCAGTTTCAGTTTCTCCTGAGCATTTCATGCTACAATTTTCCTAAGAATTATGTATAATATGGGAAACAAAGAGAGGATGAGAAAGTGTTGCAACTGGCTTTCTTCCTCGGGGAACAGTACTTGCATGTCAAAAGATCCACCAAATAGGAATTGGACTGACTTTCATAAAACCAGGGACTTAAGCGCAGTGTGGGGTATGTATTATTGCCACAGAGCACACATTGCAAAGAAGCATAAAGAGACAGGCTTTATCTCTCTGCCTGAAACCCTCTTGGAACCTTCTGGGAGTACACATTCTAAATCAAGAATCAAAACGTTTTCCCAGCACAACTGCAAATTGAAAATAGGCACTTGAACAACACACGCAGAGATGTAGGAGAAGAATGACTTTGAAATGCCTGCAACGCACCCGGAGCCACCCTGGGTCTTTCTGTAGACGTGAGGAGTATTCATCTATAGTAAAGGGTATGTAGCACTTGGTAGAAACAAATGACAGCTGACAAAAAGATCCATTAGATACCTGAACTTGCCCCTTGCCAGCACAAAGTATTTTTCTTTTTCTTTTTGTACAGCATAAAGAAAGGGCAGATATTTTTACTTCAAGAAGAACCCTATAGTCATAGATTTTTGTTTTTGTTTTCCTCTAGTATTTTGTAGTATATTGCAATTGAAACAAGAGCCTCAAAGATAAATTTCTTTCATTATTCTAAGTGGTGTGGAACATTGAGGAAAACGAACTTAGGAACATATTGTTGTGCTGTATGGTTAACAACAGCAACAACTTGCAGATCAGGAAGTCTTTCCTCTTTTTGTGGGAGAAGTCACTATCATAAAAACAAAAAATCTTATTGCTGCCTATCAATCAGTGACATTTACCAGCACTTTCCTGATGAACAACTCTGTATTAGGTGGAGTTGGCAGGATCAAAAAGCAACAGCCTTCAAGGGTCTGGGATCCAGTTAGGAAGACAGTCAACCGAGGCAGGGAACAGGAATGTACCAATGAAGTTGTTGCTGAAGAAAGAGAAACGGAAGTTAAAGGGCATGTGTGAGGCCTCGGGCCCTCCTGAGTAGAGAATGAGCCGTCAGGTGAGTGGTTTCTCCTCTGCAGGAGTAGTTGAAAGGAGAGGAGAGACTGTTGGTAGAGAAAAAGAGAGAGAGAATAAACGTGGGAAGGCACAGAAAAAGGGGCGTGTTCTGGACGAGGAACCGGGCATGGGCTTAGTGTTCTTTGATCATAGATTGTCCGTGAGAGGAGTGAACAACGCCAGTGATTTCAGCAATGAGAAGAGAGAGGCCGGGCTTTTGGCAGAAGATCCTTAGTGATCAAGTTGAGGAATAGAAATTCAATAGGCTAGGCCACAGGAAGCAATTATGCATTTGCATGCAGGAGAGGCTCGTCTAGAGAGATTATTCTCTTGCTGTAGGAATGTGGGGCAGGGATTGGGAATCATTGAACCGGGTGTTTTAGGACACAGATGAGCTGCTGCATCTATGCATTTTATGCTGGGCGATAAGACTTGTCGATGAACAGGTCTTAACCCCTACATTCCATCTTGTGGGGGTGAGAGCTGTGGACATAAGGAACACAAGGAGGTAAGTGACAGAGGGGCAGGGGCAAAAGCAGAGGGAGGATGAGGGCTGCAAGGAACAGACTTGACAGTTACTCAGTGAGCCCTGGGGCTCTGACTTGCGCCAAAGCAGTTACTCACTTCTGAGGCCCAACAGCAGCTTGGGTAGAGAGGCGAGGACAGCAGCATGCTGGGAGAGGTTAGGGGTTTTCAGTGTAAGGTAAGCCCACTGGTATAGACAGCTACAAACGCTATGTGGCCAATCATACAAGAAGAGAAGCATGACCAGTTGCTGACCAGAGTGGTGCCTGCCAGAGATGATATTTTTGTACGTGTGTGTCTCTTTGTGAGTGCCTTTCCTCTTTACCTAGAGAGGTTGCTACCTGATTCTAGGTGATGTCAAAGACAGAATGTTCCTTGTTCTGTAAAATGTCACTAGGGCACTTATTTATGTAAATATAGAGCAAGAAGGCTCCATTGTCTTGGGCGAGTAGCCTAACAAGAAACAGTGTATTTAAGGTCACACGGGTAAAATTGATCAGGCCAGGATTCAAATGCAAGATTATCTGCCTCCAAAGCCCAGGGCTGCTCACTGCTTTAATCATTATTCAGCAATATTTTTGAGCACCCACTAGATCCCCAGGCACTGTGTTGGGTGTAGAAAATATAGAGATAGAAGATACAGTTCCTGGCCTGAAAAAACTTCAGTGCTCATATGTTTCCGCTCCAACTCCCAGATTCTACTCCATGGTTCTTCTAGATTTTGTTCCAAAGGATCATATTTGGAATTGTATCTTCTCGTTTTGCATGTTTTCTTCCATAACTTAAAATAATCCACAAGAATAGAAATTCCTTGAATAGAAATTCCTTCTATAGATGCTTAATTTAACACACTGTATTTAATTTCAATTGAATATTCAAAAACAGTAATTTTTAAGAACTTCTTATTGACTGATTAGCCAGATGCTGTACCATGGTAGATATGAAGGAGACTACAACACACTTCTGACCCTTAAGCTGTTTGCTGTCTAGGCAGGAAGACAACCATGGCAGAAGTTCTAGTAAGTAAAAGTAGGTATAAGGTGGCAGCCAATCATAATGCAGAAAGATATAATCCCAAATGTTGAAATCCCAAAAGATCAAAATCCCGAAAATATAGTTCTGGAAAAAATAATTTAAAAATTCTTTAAAAGAGATTTATTTACACTTTTTGAAAAGGGATTTGAAAGGGATTTTCTTTTTGAAAAGAGAGACATGTAAAAACACAGCAGAACACTTCATAGGCCACTTTACACAATAAAATAGGTAATAATAACATACGTATTTTTGCAAACATAAACACTCAGGTATACTAATGACAGTCACATGGGTGTAACAGTTATGAGCAGATGAACCTTATTCATAAACAAATAGGTCAAAAAGTGAAATGTATAAACACATATCACTATGGTTGGTAATTGTGTGCACCCAGCTTTATAACTGCAGTCACCTGAAGTACCATGAGGCACAACCTAAGTCTTTTGACGAGATAGATCAAAACCACAATGGGTCACCACTACATCACCACCATACCAGCCACCCAAAGAGCCAAGATCTCAAGAAAGTTTATCTTTCACAAATGCAGGACATCTCTTCATTTAGTGAGGCAGTTTCAACATTTTTACATACACACACAATACTTACACAAAGTCAACATTGCAATAATGCATTTTCAATACCTCCAGTATTGGAAATGATTCTAAGATGAAATACATAGCATAGTGAGTTGTAAAAAATAAAGCTGGCAATTTAAAACAGTGTAAAAAACTAAAAAAAGAAAAAGGAAAGAAAAAAACTTTAAAAAAACACTAAAAAGAAAACTTGACATAATTGATCCATTTTTAAACTGAACTTTTAGTCATCGCAGTATCATTTGGCTAATCCACTCTTCTAAGTTTTCTGCCAAATACACTGGGCTGAAAGGAAAAAAGCAAACTTTATTGGTAACACCTTGAAATTTACTTTTAGAAGCCTTGATCACATGTAATTCCAAATCTGTCATTATGGTTTGGGGATGCAATTGAAATCCATTTTTCTGTGTATAAAGACAATAACAAGATAATATTTCAAATAAAATGATACAACTGTCCTGTGATTGTGATTTTCAAGATTTTAGATGTTAGGGATTTTGATCTTTCAAGATTTCAACATTTGGAATTATGATGCTCAGAATTGTGTCTTTTGGGATTATGACCCAATCCTCCAACAAGACAATGTTTTTGAGTGACTTTTCAAAAACTGTTTTATTGACTATAACTGTTGAAGCTGAGCAACGGGTACATGGAAGGTCATCACACCATATACTCATCTGATGTGTATGTTTGGAAATTTATGTTAAATTTCCAATGACACAGCTATAGCTATGTCATTATTTATATCATCATTATCTACAACTATATCTATATCTACATTTTTAACCATATGAAGGAATTATTGACCAGAAAACAAAGAGAACCTGTAATGGCCCCTGGAGCAGGCTATAATCTGGGTGCCCCCTGGCTGGAAGCCATGTGTTAAAATGGCAGAGATATAGCATTGGAGTGTGATTCTCAGGCACAACAGAGAAATTTCCTTGTCTCAAAACAGCCTCAGAGAAGGCCTCCCTGTCACATGCATCCTGAGCCAGAGTGTCATGTTAGGTGGACAAAGCACTGTGTATTCATCCCTCTCAGGCTGCTTCATAACTGGAGCAGCATGGCCCCTCCCTGTAGCATGCATCCTCCCCTGGACAGATGCAGCCTCTGCCCAGCTCCTGGTCACCTAGTACTTAAGCAATACTTGGAAAGTCTATATATATATAACAGCTCAGCTCTTCCTGGCCCCATGCCCTGATATGACTCACACCAAAGCTATCCCATTCCTACCATCAAATAAGTCAGCCTGCTCTGCAAGGATGTAGCTGGAAGAGGAATGGGCCTTATCTGAAGGGCTACAGAGAACTGGCTGCATCCAGGGGCCTGTGGAACCAGCTAGAGCAGAGGACATGGCTCTGCCTTAGTGCTGTGCATCCAATCTTCATGGATAGCTCCACTGGCTCACATCATCCCTCCATCTCCAATCTATTTAGGGTGACAGTTCAAGTTACCTAAGTAAATGGGGTCAGATTCAGCTGGGGGGATTTATGGCCAACAAAGACTCTAAGAGAGCTGCCTGAATGAAGGGACTGAGAAAGCCTGCACACCTTAGTTTCAAGACTAAGTTAAAAATTTACCTTTCCTGGAGGTCTTTATCATCCAAGCTAGAAATGATTTTTTTCTTTGTCTTAACTTTCCTTTACTGGCACAAATATTCCAGCCGTTGGGACTGCAACTCCAAAAATTGTAGTTTTCATTGAGACTTCTTAGCCACCTCACCTCCCTCATACTGGTTGTAAGTTCCTGATTGCAGAGGTGGAAGCTAAACTACTCTGTAAATGCCATCATCCATGAATAATGTGTATTCAGTTCTTAGCAGGAACCAGGCATTGTACTAAGCACTTTTACATAAATGAACTCAATTCTCACAAACTCCAAAGAAATATTGATGTATTTAATATTATTGGCCCCATTTCACAGATGAGGTGATTGATGCATTGAGCATTTAATAAGCTGTCCAAAGTCATAGGATTTGAACCCAGCTATTTTACCTTCAGAGTACACTTGCTTAAGGACTATGTCTTCTTCCCTGCTTACAACATGTGGTGCATGGCATGGCTTCAACAAATATTGGTGAATGGCTGACAGAAGCAGGAATAGTCAAGGGTCTGAACAAGGCTCTGAGGTGGCTATGGTGATAATGAGTACTCTGAGAACCAAGGATGATGGGTCCCTTTTTGTCTGTGAGGAGAACTGTGTGGGAGTCAAAGGTAACATGAAGGTGAACTAATTTAATCATCCTCAACTTGCGGAGTAAACAGTGTTAAAGGGGCTGAGAATAGTTGCTAGGACGAGAGAACCGGGCAAGCAGTAGATAATAAAACATGACAACAACTGAGAGTAGAAATGGATAAAGATTTGGGGCAGGATGTTTCGAGAGTGTTAGGTTGGGCTTCTTTGGCAAACTAAGTGCCAGAGAAAAACAAGCAAGAATGTAGCTAGAGAGCAAGGAAAATCTTACTAATCAGGCAAGCCAATGGTATATCACCGAGGAATGTGCTTGCCGCATGAAACAATATATGAACAAAAATAGCTTAAAAATTGAGATGTATTTTTTCTTACATAACAAGATATTTCATTTCACTGTTGATGGTGCTAGTTTATTTGCTCAAGGATGTGATTGGGACCTTTCTTCCTTTCTGCTTTGTTCATCTTAGAATGTTGGCTTTCATCTCCATGCTGCTTGTCTCTTGGTCACAACCTGTCCACTGCAGATCCAGTCATCACGTCTGCGTGGGAGACAGAAAGAAAAAGTAAACAACAGAACCTGCCTCATTTGTCCTCTTTTACAAAGAAAGCTTTCTGGGATGCCCCCTTTCTTAGCAAAGTTCTGTTCTGATCTCATTGGAAGCAGATCACAGGGTCACCCTAATTGCCACGAGTATTTTATGCATCACCAGAGCCTAGGCAATTTGCTGCTGTGAACAAAAATCATAATTCTGTTAGGAGGGAGAGATTGTTTCCATCTGAAAAACAGGATGAGAGACACGTATATTTCCTAGTTAAAACAGAAAACCTATCTTCTACTTTATTTTGTCTCAAAACCTGTTGTGTGGTTGCCTATCAAGTTCAGTCCTATGAACACAGCAGTTCATAACCAGAAATGTTCCGGTGTTATTCTTGGTCATCATTTGTTCTTTTGCTATTCTGTACCTCATGACATTACTGCTGTTGTGATCTGTCAATCTAAGTAACACGTCACTGAGTAGTTAGTTACAAGAAACTTCTTTAAGGGGCTTTAAGAGTATTAAAGATAATATTTATTGTGGGAACTCCTCAGTATGGTGATTTTGAGTCAATGTCCTGTTGGGGCTAGGAATGGGACCCAGATTCTCCAGCCTGAACTAGAACGGAATGCACACTATAGGGGTCTCCTATAGGAGACATTCCACGGTCTCTTTGTACAGGAGGAATTGTGTCAAACACTACTTCTGGTGTGTGTGGGTAGGGGGAAGTGGAGGGTGGAGAAAGCACATGCTCTAGAGAAGGAAAGAATAGACTATATATGATGTCTCTTAATAAGGTTCAACTATTGAGTTTCAATGTCAGATCCAAAGTTCTTTCTGCCTTCCTATCCTCCAATCCCCGTTGGTATTTCACTGACTCATGGTCGTGATTTTTTACAAAATGGCCACACATTGCATAAAATTCTGGTATCAGTTTCAACAAGGCATTTCTGAAGCTGGTTAGTTTGGTCCAAAATCATTCTAGCAATGCATCTTTTTTTTTTTTTCTGATTTCTACAACTCTCAAATCCTTGAAGCTGATATATAAGGGATCCAAATGAAAGCAGAAGCAAAACACTTTAAATCCTATAATCCTGCAAAATTAGGTTTTTCATTCAACCATAATTGTAAGTTAGGTCTCTTCTCTTTTTATCAAGCCTTTTCTTTCTTGTTTAAAGAAGTCATATTTCTAAGTGACTCCTGGATTTAGTACCTTCCAATTTAGTACAAGAGCAAAATGACCACATTTTAAAAATAATTACAAAGTTGCTAAATCAACAACCTATAAAGTATATTATTGATAATTTATCTCAATTGTTGCCTTTTGTTTTGTCTTCCTAATTGAAGCATTGGCTTCTTGTTGGAACGTACTTCCCCTTTTTTCTGTTTCCAAAAAGCCTAGGTTTGCACTTGTGTAAAGCAAGGAACAGACCAACAGACTCCTGGGGTTGGGGACTGGTGGTGGATAAGATAGGCCTCTGTCCTTAAATGGCTTTCCTTTTAGTCCAGGACATCTGATAGACAAAAAAAAAAAAAAATGTTCTCATTGTGCTCTGCCCATTCCTTCTGTTCTCAGGGAAGAGTGACCAACAATTTTGGATGCTTCCACTTAAGTCGTGCATCCCAAACTCAGCTGCCTCCTCTGAGCTCCTAAACTGCCAATTATACCCTGTCTCTTTAGTATCTTCGTGTCTTTCTCCCCACTGATGCTTTTCTCTCCGACTACAAATGTTCTCAAACCTTTCTCATCCGAAAAATCCTTCCCCTGAATGTGTCTTTCACTCCCTTTCCCATCGCCATCACCTTCTATCTCCACATCTATCTGTTTCAATTACTCCTCACCCCAGTATTATCAGGCTTTCCCTGGATTAACAAGTTAGAGCAAGAGGCTTGGATGGATGAAAAAGCCTGATACAGACTCCACTTGGGTAAATCTCTTCTAAACCAGCAGAAGGACGTCAGTACCACTGGGATGTGTGTCAAGATCAAAAACACGTACCAGGATAGGCACCGATGCAAGTTATTGCTGATGATAACATCTGAGAATGAGGGAGGGTCGTGTTAGAACTGTTAGAAGCTTAACTAAATCCCCAGATCCAGCATCATGAAGGCTAACCTGCCTTGATCACCTCATGCAGCCCAGGTGTATTTGAGCAACATTGGTTTCTCACAGGCATAGTATAAATACTAGAGAATAAAGTGCACTGGGTGCACTCAGACATTAACAAAATTCTCATTCTTTATCCTCAGACTTTCAAACTATTACATCATGGGCCAAACACATTTCTGAAGTCAGAGGTGGAAGACAGGAATGAGGGTCAGTTCCCCAAATACCTCTGGGATTTGTGCTAATGAGTACTTAGACCAGCTAGGTTTATTCTGAAACTTATTTTCAGTTCACAATGTATTCATTTTCCTATTTGCACTTCCCACTCTTGAATACATGCCTCTTGGAGTTCTCATTTCTTGGCTCTTTTGATTGACTATTTCTTTTCAGTCTGTTTAACTGGCAAAATCCTTAAATGTTAGTGAAACTAGAAGAATGACTAGCACTTTCTGATATTTGTAACTTAGAAGGTAAGGGGGGGGTGTGTGTGTGCATGATGCATGCACACTCCCACAATTATCCACTGGACACTCAAACAATGAAAGAGATATATGTGCACACAGAATTCAGGGGAAGAACTGAAGGAGACTGGACTTGCAGTGCTAGTAATCATCCCGGATTCACTCATCTAAGGCCCATTGGGTATGTTATTCTAGACTAAATAATCCAGATATGCAGAAATGTTTTTCTGGGGGAGGAGGAAGTGTCCTTATGAGAAGACCAAACCTTTCAGGAAGCGGGTAGTATATTTTAAAAGAAGGCTATTCATCCATGTAGTAGGTCTGGGGGAGGGGAGCTCTTTTCAAAAGGATGTTGAGTTAGCTTAGGATCTGGGGTGTCATCCTGGTAATATACTTCATGAAAGGTTTATCTTGTAAACTGCTTTTCCTTTGCTCTAAGGCAGATTCAAAATCTTTTCTTCATGTATTGTGATCTTGTTATTTTCTTGAACACCTCAGTAAAGTATGATGTACTCACATGGCTTGTGTCATGAATCAGTAGAGAGGGCACATGAAAGAGTCCAAGGGACGTGGAGGACTCAGCATTGTCCATGAGTCAAATCCATGCCCTTCCTCTTTTCAGACACACTCAGTGGAGGTGAAACTTAATGGGCAGAGCAAAATCAACATGTTTCTCATTTGCATTTACTTGCTTTTTGCATTCCACTCTCTTCTCTGCCAACAATTGCCTCTGGGAAGTCTATTTTATCACCTTGGCATGAAAGATTACCACCATCCTGCTCACTCCCAAATTCTTACAGTTCATTCAGAATTTACTCCCAAGCTCAACCTGATCCTGGACGCCTCCACCCAGATAGCCTCTCTCAATCTGCTTCAGGCCAATTTTTGTTTACCTTCTCTCTGCCACCCCACTACCTTCCTCCCTAAAAGCAGTCATGTTTACAGAATATATCAAGAAAAACACACACTCTTTTTTCATCTCTTCTCTACACCACTCCATACTCTCACTTTCATCTCTAACATATTTTGCAAGTTCATTTCTTGCCCTGCACCTTATTCTCCCTGGACTCCTTCCTTCTCAGTTAGTCAACTCTTCTCCCTTCCGTCCGTCGTCACCTCCTTCCTAGCCTCTTTCCACCAGCATTATGTTTCTGACCCGCAATTCAACTTAAATAAAATAAAAAATAAAATCAACACAAAAAAGCTTAAAATTTCTACATAGCATGTTTTTCTTAGCAAGTTTCACCAACCAACTCTTTAACTGTCATTGCCCTTCCTTCCTTATATCAGTAATAAGTCCTATATTCTAGCACTCTGATACACTGGCTATTCTTCTAATACACCACATTCTTTATTTTTTTTGCTCCATGATTTCATACACACTATTCTTTCTAACCAAAATACCTCGTCTTCCTTTCCCCTTTTGTCCAAATGTCAAGTTCTTAATCATCCCCCACAAAACCAAATCTATATCATTTATCCTTAGGAAGGAGCCCCTCACTCTTTTCATCAGACGTCATTGGAAATGCCCTTCTTTGTTCCCCAAGCACTCTGCACACAGATTGACTATAACATTTGGGGGGAGTGGAATTCTATAATTTTTTGACTGAATTCTTTTTGTGCTTATATTCTTTTTTAAACTTGTATCTCTACAACCTAGCACATAATACCTTGAATATGATAGGTGCCTAATAAGTGTTAAGTGATCAAACAGAGAGTAAATTTAGGGCCAAGTCCTGAGGTATGGTTACTAAAGGTAGAATTCAAACCACAGGTGAACATGTCTGTGTTGAATAAAGACAAACTGCCACCTCATTCAACTGGCAAGGAAATGTTCATGTACATGAATGTTCTCTTCCCGTAATAGTTTTTCATTTGGACAGAGTCACATAAAATCTCCCCAACACAGACCTCTAATTTTTATTTAGGATTAATGTGTATTTTTTATTCACACACAGGAACAGAATTTTCCCCCAAGGTTGCTAGCATAGACTTCGATGATATATTCCTGACACTTGCCTTCAGCAAGTAATGATTCATCTCCCTGGATCTCACTCTGAGCCTGTACTAGATATGGAGAATTTTCTAAAGTTTCTTTTATGTCCAGCAAGACTGGCTGAGACTGGACATGAAAGCTGTCTAAATACTCTAATCTATTCCCAACCCACAGAAATGCAGGCTTCACACTCTCTCTGTTCGCTGTCATGGATCATGATGCTGACAAGTAAGTCCGATTCATAACATTAAACACAAGCTGATAGGAGTAACTTCTTCCTGCATCCATTGGGAAAGGGCATGGGTGTTCTTTTGTAGATCTGAGCTTCTCCTGCCAATGTAAATGCAAAGCTGGAAGAGACTGAAAGGTAGCCAATCTTTATTTCATTTTCCCTGGGATAAACAAGATTCATTTCTTGCCATGAGAAGTTCCCTATCCTATTTTCTTTAAATCTGCTTGCTGCCTTCTGGAAATCCCATTATGTCATTGCTTTAAAGTCTATTAATATTCTATTATTGGGTTGTTATTATCATGGCCTTTATTATAATGAATAATAATGTGCTGTAGCTACATGGCACCTTTCTTCTTGGATCATCCTGCTTAGCCTCATAAAAGAAATTAATCAAGTTACACCTTTAAGGAAAGCATTAAGCTACTTCACTGTAAAAGCAAATTTTCTCTGTTTGCTCTGATTGCAATTGTGTACAGTTTTCTGAAGAGGCATGTTAAAATACTGTATCAGGGGTAATTTCAAATAGACCATTATTTAAACCGATTGATGGGTCTCCTCAATTTTTTTAAAGTGTTTTAAAACACCATGTGAGAATACAGATATATGTGCTTGAAGCACAACAAAGAGATCAGTACATATATTATATATATATAAATGTAAAGTTACTCTTTTCCTAGTGCAATAAACATTTTTAAATATCTGTCAAGAAAGGTACCTGGTAATATTGAGCTGGCCATGGTTTCCTTGTTCCCCCTGCTCAGAATACTTACACGAGTCTATGCAGAAGCCACAGGCAGGAGTTATTTCCAACAGTATCTCATACTGTGAGTCTTCCCCACTGCCTGATTTCTCCCTCAACATGAATAGCTGTTAAAATTCCATTCTCTGCAAGAGAAATAAGAAGAAAGATAATTATCATATTCAATTTACATATGAGGAAATTTCTAATAGTATTTAATTTGGGGGCTTAGATTTGAATTTCTTTTTCTTTTCTCCAGGTAAGTTTTGCTATGTTCTTGGTGTACTATCCCATCTCTCAAACTCATCTTTCAAAATTTCTACATCTGACATAAGAAAATGATAAAAAGATAAAGAGGGAATTTCTCTCCATCTAGAGCTATCTTTAGCCCCACCCACCTGACATATGTGATCACAGGCTGTTTGCAGGTTCAGCAGCACCTGAGTCCACACCAATGGAGTCAGGGCTGGCAATAGATTATTTTCACACTGGAGTCTCCATGTGCTTTTTGGCTGTTTAGCCTTTGGCTTAGGGTCTGTGTGTGTCTAGAAGCAAGCAAGAATAGTCTTCTTAAAATAACAGCCATAATCATGAAATACATACATACTATCTAACAAGACCTCGCAGCAAGTTTTCCTTATGGAACAGAGAGATAGTGTTGACTTACTTTTATTTAAGAAGTGATTGTTAATTCAGACATGAAAACATTGTGGGTGAGTGAGATCAAGAGTCAAGACAGTCACTTCTAATTCCCACATGCAATTGGAGTACTCTTTCAGATTAATTCTGATTCACTGTGGTAAGCTGAATAATGCCCCTCCAAGATATTCATGCCCTAATCCCCCCAAACCTATGAATGTGTCACCTTACCTGGTACAAGGGATTTTGCAGGTGTGACTGAATTGAAGATTTTGAGATGGGGAGATTATCTTGGATTATCTGGGTGGGCCCAATGTAGTTACAAGGGTCCTCCTTCTTATAATGGAGGAAGGATGATCAGAATTATAGGGAGAAGACAACGTGATGATGGACGCCGAAAGCAAAAGACTTTCAAGGCACAAAGCTGCTGGCTTTGTAGATGGAGAAAGGGGCCACAATGCAAAGAATGTGGATGGCCTTTAGACACTGGAAAACACAAGGAGAAAGCTTTTGCCTTAGAGCCTCCAGAAGGAAGGCAGCCTTGCTGCACCTTGATTTTAGCCAGTGAAAGCCATTTTGGACTTCTGACCTCTAAAACCATAGGATAATACATTTGTGTTGTGTAAGATACCTAATTGGTTACAGCAGCAATAAGAGACTAATAAATTTGCTAGCAATGATTAAGGGAAGTGTAGAGGTTTAAGATCACACACTCTAGAGCTGGCTTGGCTGGGCATGTTTCTTGGCTCAGCTATTTATCAGTTGTGTGAACTTGAGCAATTTATTTATGTGCTCTGTGGCTCAGTTTCCTTTTCTTTAAAATGTGCACACTTATGTCACATTGAGTGTTATAAAGATTAATTAGTTAATAAAAAGAGCTAAGAGTAGTACCTGGTACAAAATTCGTGTTCAATAAATGTTAGCTATTTCAGGAAAAAAAAAAAACAAGACTTAATCAGTGCAAGATTAGAAGATTTTTGTCTCAGATAATAATTAGTGATGGGAATTTAAAGGTAATCTTTCCTGGGCTACATCTCTTCACATGAAGCATATAGGTGCCAGATCCATTCTGATTCTCCGTCCATTGTTGTGCTAAGATTACTATCAAATTCTGCTCAGTTCTTCGGTTTATCATATACGAGTTGTTTGGCTTTTGAGCTCTAATATACAAACTGAAATAAGATATCAATCCAGAGATACTATAAAGTTTGTTAATACTTGCATATATTATGTTTGAATTCATTTTACCAAAATCTTTTATGTTAGACAAGTATCATTAGAAAAACAACCCTTGGTCTTCATGATATTTATTGATTTAATGAGAAAAAGAGAAAAAGTATTAGCAGCAATAAAAGCAAAAAAATTTGGTTACCTACAAGTGCCTCTTTGGGGGATTTATTTTCAGAAAATATGTGGTTTCTTAAAACATTATCAAACGTCCTGTGGCAGGGACTTCAGAAAGATGGATTCCTGGTAAGAAACAGAATTCAAGTCAATTCAGTTAATTTGGTGGCCTCTTTAAAGCATATCATTTTTCAAATGTCACAATCTAACGTGATCATTTTTCTTAAGAATCTACACTGACAATTCTATATGATTATTTTTATAACATGGCAGAGACAATTCTGACCTCACTCATGCCCTATGATTAAAGTATATAATAACTAACTTTCTGCATTGGATTTAATGAACATTGCCTGGCCAGGCTAGAAGTATTTGAAACTGTAAAAGACTTCTATGTACTGACCACAAGTAGAATGGCCACGTGATTTATACTCCAAAATTTGTCATTCCAATAAATTCCAATAAATTGGAAGCTATTAATAAAAATAATTAACAGTTATAATCTATCTACAGCAGCTATAAGCTGGGATTTTCCTGGGCAAACCAGGACACATAAGAGCAAAAGTCACTCATTTATTCTATAAAATATCACAGGCTATTTTGCAGAACTTTCTTTTAGAAAGAGATCCAGTCACCAAGAGGGGCTTTTACAAATTGAAAAGAAGAGAAAGAGGAAAAACATTCTAAGTATAGCTTCCCAGTCTGGAAACTTTCACATCTCATAAGCAATACCTAGCTTGAAGTTTGCAAGAAGGATGTCTTACTTGAAAGTATAGACAACTTACCATATGTAATGTGAAATGATTTAAAATGAAGCTGGAGCCAGAATGGGATTTTTATGGAAGCCTGACCTTTGGTCCTGCTCATTTCATTACCAAGTATTTTACTACTGACATTTAGTCTGGGCCAAAGTTTGTCCCTACGCATTGTGAAATCATGCCATTTCATCATATGGTATTTTGCTTTTGATTAAGGTGCTATAGTATTAGTTGCCTTATAAATTTAATAGTACTTAAATATTTTATATGAACATGCTATTTTTCAAAATATAGCTATGTAAAGGTAATATCTAATTTGATATTAAATATTTAAATGAAGAATTTCTCAAGAGTGAAATGTTGCTATTATCAAGCGTGGTCTGAGATGCATTCTAAATAGGCCATAGACATAAAATGTCAGAATATGAACCACAGAGCCTGTGATCAGTATTGCTCTGTGCCTCTTGTACACTTGTGTCCTGCTTATGACACTGTGGAATGTTTCAGGCCTTAGGAAAGCTAATTTCAACATGGTTGAACCAGAGTTACAAAGCTGAAGATGACAATCTTCACTATTAAAATGTTGCCAAAGGAAAATGTAAACTAGATAAAAATAGAAAGAAACACATAATTTAAGCTTGAAAAGAGATTAAGGTTTGAATCTAATGCTTCTCAAAAGCCCATTCACAGACCACCTGCATGAAGGTTATCTGGGGAGCACATTAAATATACAGAAGCACAGGCTGTCTGCCAGACCTCCTGAATCAGAATCGCTGGGCAGGGGGCTTAGAAGTCTGCATTTTTAATAAGCACTTCAGGTGATTTTCATGCACACTAAAGTTAAAAAAACACTATAATATGAACAGTGTCCAAAAATAAAATAATTATTCAGGGCCACAAAAGGTGAAAATGAAAACAATTATAATGACAAGATAATTTTATATGTTTAAAATTTTTTCTTTGGTTTGAATTACTGTAAATTAAGGAGAACAAAAGAATAAAGTGATATCTAAAACCCAGAGGAATCACTGAAGCAAGTCAGAGGAAATGTTTAAATGTTTGAGAAGAGGCCAAATAATTGCCGGGAGGTGGGAGGTTGGGGGAGCCTGCTTGGAGGTCCCTTGGGACTAACTTCACATTGCTAATTTACAATCACATGCTGCATCTATCACTTTTACAAATCAATGAGAATGCCCACCCTTTAACAGCATGGAGTTACTTGCAATAGTTGCTCGTGTTGGCCATCCAATGGAGACCTTTCAGGATGACAGGAAAGAATCTTGGTGACACACATTAACACACACACACTCCTTGATGTCACTTCCAATTTACTTTATCTTAAATTGTCAGCAAGGAGGACTTACGCCCATATTAATAACTAGAGGTTTGCATTTAAGCCAAGAAAAATAAACCCTGCTGATAGCTCTGCAGACAGCTGGTTTGCTGAAGTAGAGCCAAAAGAAAAGACATGGCTCTTTGTATTTGTCAAAATTTTATAATATTTAAGGAAGGAAACTGGTGGAAGAATAGTTTTTATGTCTTTGTTTAGAAAAGGTGTTTTGAGAAAATAATCAAGATTGTCATTAAACGTGATTTTTACTATAAACAGGAGAAAAAATGGAAACATTATTAGGATAAAGTCATGATAAGTTTCAACCATCTGGGAATCTAATTGTGCTAAAGAAAGAGACTCGAAGACATTCTTTTTACTTCTCTAAAAACAAATGAAAAGATTAAGATACTGCTTCTGTGAACCCAATTCTGATGAGAAAGCAAGAAATTATTCATGGTGAGAAATGGGTAAGCACTTTCGAGCTTGTCATTTTGAAGAAAATAAATGCTGGCTATAATCAGACATGGGACTAAGATATTTTTAAAAAGTAGATTTCAAAAGTACTTAGAGGAGAAAAAAATAGCAGGTTCATTCTTTGTATGAGCTTTAAAAGGGAATGCTGCTCAAGGGGTGTGGTAGAAACATGAACTTCAGTTTATACAATCTCCGAATGGAGAAGAAAGGACTTCTAAGGAAACTGATTTAACTGCACAGGAAGCTTTCTCAAAAGCTTGGAATATAAAAGGACATGTAGAAGAGGTAGAAGGAGGGGCACATAGCCAGGAATGAAAACAGAAGAGCAGCCCAGACTTAGAAGAACAATGTCATAAAGGTTAGAGGACAGAGGGCTGAGGCTTGTGGAAACTGCTAAAGACAGGAAAAGGCTTTGTAAGCCATGTTCAGAGACAGACTGTGAACAAAGAAAAGCTAGGATCACCACCAGGGAAAATGGCACAATGTTAACAGGTGACATAAAAGTTTACCAGATTATCAATTTATTGATCTTTATATTCCCTAGGGCTAGCATTGTGCCTGTCACCTATCAAGTATCTTGCGCAGTTGAGTGAATAGATGGATGAAAAGTTCTTGTAGTGAGAACAATTTTGAAAGTGGCAGAATAAACATGATTTTTAAAGAGGAAATTTCAATACCAAGATAAAAGGTGAAATTAACAAAAGGCTTGGCTATTTTAAAATTACATCTTTCTTCAGACCAAGAAGGGTGACATCCCAAGAAGCAAGGATCTGAAAATCTGATGTTAGAACTCTCAGTAATAACGTTCAGGATCAAAGTGTAGAAAAGTTCCAGAGATGCAATTGGAGTACTGATCCAAAATTTCAAAAGGGAAAAAAGACAGATTTGGGAAATTTCAGAACAGTGATCTGACTATTTCTGCCATAATTCTATGTCTTATAAAGCAGAGAACTTGGGATGATTTATAAAAACAATGATGTTTACAGCCTACTAAAAAAGAAAAGTGTAATGTAAAATGAATAAAATTTATTTTTCATAGACTTAACTCATCTATCAAGGAAATGCCATAGTCATTGTGATTTCAGCAAGCCTTTCTGCAAAATTTATCCTTTATTATATTTTTATTGTATTTTAGAGAAAATATAGAAAAATATTGACTTGGTGATGGTTTAAACAAATGGGTTCATAAATTCCCAACCGTAGCTGAAGAGGACCAAAATAGAGTGAGACATTCCCAAACTGCTATATGACTCTGTGATTGCCCTTGTTTTATTCAATATTTTGACCAATAACTTAAATTTAAAAAAAACACTGAGGAAGCACTTATAAAATGTGAATGTCACAAAGCTAGAGACAAAAATAGTATTATGTTGTCAGTACAAGCAAAATGGTCTATACTCTTCTCTTCCTGCTCCTCTGAGGAGCAGGAAACAACACAAGAAATAATCAGAGGAGAACTCTGAAAGGTGGTGTGGTAGGCTGAATAATGTTCCCCCCACAAAGATGCCCACATCCTAATCCCTGGGATCTGTGAATATGTTATATTATATGCCAAAAAAGACTTTGCAGATGTGATTAATTTAAGACTCTTGAGATGGGGAGATTATGCTGGATTACCTGGGAGGGCCCAGTGTAATCACAAGGGTCCTTATAAGAGGAGGCAGGAAGATCAGTGTTAGAAAGAGAAGGCTATGCCATGATTAACAAAGATAATCTGAAGATAATATGCTACTTCTGGCTTTGAATATGGAGAAAGGGGCTACAAGCCAAGGAATACAGGCAGCCACTAAAAAACTGGAAAGGGCAAGAAATGTATTCTCTCCTAGAGCTTCCAGCAGGAATCAGCCCAGCCTGATTTTAAAACCTGGATTTTAGCCAAATAAAACCCAATTTAGGACTTGGAGACAGCATTGAGTTGAGGAACACTTGCAAGAGGAATCCCACATAACAAGTTCCAGCCCAGGAAATGCTCTTCATCCCATGGGCTGGAGACTTCCTTCTCTCACCAAGTGGCACTAGATACCCCATCACGGAGAGGCTGCTTCCATCCACTCATGCAACACTGGCAGGGACCAGTGAGAGACTCAGTGGCACAAGATAAAGCAAACTGACCAAAATAGTACTGCATGGGTTCTAAAAATTAGATTGTCATTGAAACTACAGCCCACAAAAGTAGACTAAAACCTGTATACTAAGCCTAAACAGGATGACTGCATGATAAAATAAAATGTCTAAATAGGACTCAGATATTCTTACCATATAGCCAAAATATCCTTGGTAAAATTGAAAATCATCTGCGATTCCAAGAACCATGAAAATCAAAAATTGAATGAGAAAAGACAATTAACTGATGCCAAAACTGAGATGAATCAGATATTAGGATTATCTGATACAGATTTTAAAGTAACCATCATAAAAGTGATTCAACTAGCAATTGTAAATTTTTTGAAATAAATGAAAAAATAGAAAATCTCAGCAAAATATAGAAGTTATAAAAAAGAGCCAAAGGGATATTATAGTATGGAAAAATACAGTAGTAGAAATAAAAACTCAATAGTAAAGTGGAGATGACAGAACATATAATCGGTGAACTTGAGGACAGATCAATGGAACAACAGAGAGGAAGGAAACCAATATCTATATCTATATCTATCTATCTGTCTCTCTAAAAAGAACAAATAGAGCCTCAGCGACCTTCAGGAAAATGATAGATTCGACATTTTTTTAAATGTCAGAATCCAGAATGAGAGGAGAAAGAGAATGAGGCTAAAAGAGTACTCAAAGAAATAATAGCTAAAACTTCCCAGAGTTGGTAGAAGAGATTAACCCACAGATCTAAGAAGGCAAGTGATCCCCAAATAAGATAAAATGAAAGAAAACAATGCCAAGATACAATATAATTGAACTTTTGAGAATTGCAAAGAAAAGTTATTAAAAGTAAGAGAAGACACAGATTTCCTATAGGGAAACACCAACTTGAATGCTGGTGGATTTCTCATGTGCAACCACGGACACCAGAAAGAATTGGCACATTTTTCAAGTGCTAGGGGAAAAAAAAAATGTCAACGAGGAATTCTATATACAATTAAACTATATTTCATGAAAGGAGAAATAAAGACATTCTCAGAGGAAAGAAAACTAAAAGTTGTTCACAGACCATTTTTTAATTTTTTTTTTCCTGTGAGTTCTCCTAGTGAATATTAACTGACTTAAACTTAAAGAATGGCTTGAGTAAGTTTTTCAAACAGAAAGGAAATTGTAGAAGAACTACCTCAGAGCATCAGTCAGAAAGAATGAACACTGGATAAGAGCATAAGTGTAGGTAAATAGAAGAGTCTGTCCTTCTCATGAGTTTTCTAAATCACATGCAAGGATTAAAATCAAAATTATATCACCACATGATACCTAATACAATAATATTTAAAAGTAAAGATTGTAGAGAGAACTAAAGAAAATTAATGTTTCCACAATTCACTTAAAGTGCTAAAAGGTTGATAACAGAAGTCTGGAATATTGTAATACACAGAGAGACCACTAAAAAAGTATACAAAACAACACACTCCATGACACTATAAATAAAGAAAGGTGAAATCACTAAACAATTCATGTAGCCCACAAAAAGACAAGAAAATAGAAAATAAGAACAAGAAACAAAGGAAACAAACAATAAAATCACAGAATTAAGCCCTAGAATGTCAATAATAACATTACATGTAAATGGTCTAAATTAACCAATTAAAAGGCAGAGATTTGCAAAATGTATCAATAACTAACACACATATTGTTTACAAGAAACTCACTTCACTTTAATGTTATTGGAGTGGGAAATAATAGAAACTCACTTCAAATTTTTAATGATATAGGGAGGAAGAAACACTAGAATCTCATAAACTTAGACACAAATATTCTCAGCAAAGTGCAGACAATTCCCAACGTACCATGGTTTGACTTTGATTTTTTGACTTTATGATGCTGCAGAAGAGATATGCATTTAATATGATCCCCAACTTACTATGGAATGCAATGGGTTTATTAGGGTATAACCCTATCGTAAGTGGAAGAGCATCTGTAATAGCAAATTGAATCTGACAGGGTTCAAGACATGCTACTCCAAAATATGGCACCATAGCATTTGAGAAAATGGCAGAAGCAGGAAGGCCATTCTCACCTTCCGCTTAATCTTCTTTCCTGAAGCAGGCCATTAAATCTAGGAAAATCTCTCTGATCTTTTCTCTTCCTTCTCCTCTGAAGACCCTCAGGTAACATGTGTCCTACCTTATACCCAGAGAAAAGGAATGTCACACAAGAACATCAAAAAGAATCTGAACAAATAGGCATTGCTAAGTTTTCCCCAGTTTATTTCCATTAAATAATATCTTTTTATCCTCCAATCATGCTTCTACACTACTATACATAAAAATATACAGATTTCTCCATTTTGGGGGTCTTCATTTCTGAAGTCTCCCATGGCACATAAAATTTGTATTAAATAAATGTAATGCTTTTCCATTGTTAATCTGTTTTTTATTATAGGTATCAAAACCTTGTTATGGGGGAAGAAAAGATATTACTTTTCCTGCCCTATAAATCCAACAATCTATAAAAAGAATTTTACAACTTGACCAAGTAGGATTTATTCCAGGTGTGTAAGGCTGGTTCAACGTTCAAAAATCAATCAGTATAATTCACCATATCAACAAGCTGAAGGAGAAAAATCATATGATAATATCAATTGACAGAAAAAATATTTGACAAAAACCAATAGTCATTCATAATAAAAACTACAAATTAGTAAAACAGGGGAACTACCTCAACTTGATAAAAGACATCTACAAAGAGCCTAGCTAATATCATACCTAATGGTGAAAGATTGAATGCTTTTTCCTAAGACTTAAGGCAAAGAAAAATGAATATAAGGCATATAGATTGGAATGGAGAAATAAAACCGTCCCTACTATTTTCTATAGAAAATTCCAAGGAATCTACTGGAAAAAAAAAAAAACCTCCTAGAACTAATAAGTGAATTCAGTGAGGTCACAAGTTACAATATACAATATCAATGCACAAAAATTAATTACATTTCTATATATTAATAATAAACATGCAGAAACAAATTTAAAACACACTTTTTACATACCCCCCAAATAGTTATAAATCTAATAAAAAAGGTACAAGATCAATATCTTGAAAATTACAAAATGCAAATTTACAAAATGATGAAATAAAGCAAAGATGGCCAAAATAAATGGAGAGACTAACAGTGTTCATGGATTGGAAGACTCGGCATAGTAAAGATGTCAATTCTCCCTAAATTAATCTACAGGTCTAATATAATTCCTATAAAATCCCAGCAAGATGTTTTGTCCATATGGATAAACTAATTTTAAAATCTGTATAGAAAGGCATGGGCCATAAAATAGCTAAAACATCTTGAGAAAGAAGAACAAAATGGGAGGAGTCACTCTGCTCAAAATGAAGGACTACATATAGCTACAGTACTCAACACAGTGTGGTATTGGCAGAGGGACAGAAACATAAATCAATGGAACAGAATAGAGAAACCAAAAACAAACCTTTACAAATATGCCCCACTAATTTTTTGAGAAAGTAGCAAAGCAATTCAATGGAAAAATAATAGCTTTTTCAAGATACTAGAACAATTGGATATTCACAGGGAAAAAAATTAAACCTCAAAATAAACCTTTCACCTTATAGACTGTGAACTAAAATAAAATCTTAAGCCCCTCAGCCAACTGAATGGACCCCATCTTGGCCGAGGGGACCCCAAAAAATAAAAATAAACCTTAAAGATGAGTTGCCAGCCATGAGGAGAAGGGAGGTTGGATGTGCCTAGTTATGCCCTTTCCCTTTTGGAGTTATTCATTTCAACAATAAGACACAAAATCATTAACAAGCTTAAGGCCATGTAAGACAAGTTAAACCACACCTGCAGGTCATCAATTTACTTAACAGATCACTTGAGTCTTGGTATATGTCTGGTGGCTTATCTATGATTAGCAGACTACCTTACTTTAATTTAAAACATTCCAAGCCTTTAAACAGAACTTTATTTCTTTAACCAGGTACAAATTAAAGAATCTTTAAACTCATCTATAACCAGTAATCCCCCTCTTTGAGATATCCTGCTTTTTTGGGCCAAACCAATGTACACCTTCCTCATATTGATTTATGACTTTACATGTAATTCCTGTCTCCCTAAAATGTATAAAACCAAATTGAAACCCAACCACAGCAAGACCACTTGCTCAAGGCCTTTTGGGCGTGGCTTTCTGGGCCATGGTCACACATATTCAGCTCAGAATATTCCCCTTTCAATTATTTTACAGAGTTTGGGTTCTTTCTCATTGACAATACAAATTAACTCAAAGTGGACCACACACTTCAATGCAAAAGGTAAAAAACTGTAAACTTGTAGGAAAAATAAACCATCAGGAGAAAATCTTCAGAACCTAGGACTAGGCAAAGAATTCTTAGACTTTATAGCAAAAGCTCTATCCATATTATTTAAAATTTATAAATTGGACTTTATCAAAATTAAAACATTTTGCTCTGAAAAAGATTCCATCAAGAGGATGAAAAGACAAGTTACAAACTTGGAGAAAATATTTGCAAACCACATAACTGACAAGGAATTGATCCAGGGGGGTACACCAATAAAGGGAGGAAAGCCCCCTGAACTCATCAAGTGTGTTCTTGATGTCATGCAGGAAAGAATTCAAGCTTCAGCCAACTAGCGACAGAAAGTTCATTAAGACAGAAACAGACAATAGATCCCACTCCACAGACAGAGTAGGAGTCCTTTCCTGAGCAGGGGTCCTTTCCTGAGCAGGGGTGACCCCTCATGGGGCAATGGTAATGTCTTTATGTGTTCAAAAACCCTGTTAGGAAGCAGCCATATGTGACCAGTGTTGTCTTGATGTCAGGCCATAAAGATTAATCATAAACTGCTGTCACAGAGAGGTAAGCACAAACTGTAAGGCACCTAGCTTAGTAATTCATCCATCCTTGGGTGGTCCCAGGTGGAAACTTGCTAGTGACTTCCTTGTTCAGGGTGGTTAGGGTCTGGTATCAGTCAAAATGGCTGCACTTAGGCTGTCTCGACCTTCCTTTTCTGCCTTATCCTTACATTAGAATTATATCCAGAATATATAAAGAACCACAAAAGTCAACAATAAAAATAGCAAGCATTCAATTAGAAAATGGGCAAAAGATAAAAGAGACATGTCATCAAAGATGATATACAGATTACAAATAAGCACATGAGAAAATATTTGGGAAATGTAAATTAAAACCACAATGAGCTTTCTCTACATACCTATGAAAATGGCTAAAATAAAATATAGTGAAGACACAAAATGTTGGTGGAATGTATAGAAACTGGGTCAATCTTACATTGTTAATGGGAATATAAAATGGTACATTCACTCTGGAAAACAGTTTGACAGTGTCATACTATACATGCGACTACCACACAGCATGGCAAAACAATTGATCTCTGGGACATTTATCACAGAGAAATGATAGGCTCACACAAAGACCTATACACAAATGTTTGTAACAGTTTTATTCAAAATAGTCCCAAACTAGAAACAACCCAGATGTTTTTCAACTGGCGAATGGTTAAATTAACTATGGTACATCTATAGCATAGAGTATTAATCAGTAATAAAAACAATTAACTATTCTTACATACAACAAGTTGGACGAATTTGAGAGAATTGTGTTCAGTTAAAAAAGCCAGTCTCAAAACATATGTTGATTCCATTCTTGAGATGGCAAAATTATAAAAATGGGGAATAGATTATTATCAGGGGTTAGGGCTGGTGGGAGGAGGTGGATATGGCTATAAAACAGAAATATGAGGGATCCTTTCAGTGATAAAACTGCTTTTTATGTTGTATGTACCAGTGTTTATATCCTGATTGTAATATTGTAGTATAGTTGTGCACTATGTTATCTTAGGAGAAACTTGCTAACGGGTACATAGAATGTCTCTGTATTATTTCTTACAACTACGTGTGAATCTATCTCAATGTAAAGAGTTTAGTTTTTAAAAAAAGACATTGTGAAAAACAAAACCAAAATATAATACTCTCATAGGTGGTAGAGTCAATAGTCAGCAGTGCTCCTGGTAATTAATTCTCTCAGCTTTTATTTGTCAGAAAAGTTTTTTTCTCCTTTGTTTTTGAAAGATATTTTTACTAACAATAGAACGCTGGGTTGACTTTTTTGTTTTTTCCCCACTTGAAAGATGTCACTCTATTCTCTTCTGGATTGTATAGTTTCTGATAACAAACATTGTTTCTTTATATGCAAAATTTCTTTTCTTTCTCTGAATGCCTTTATAACATTTTTTATCTTTGATTTTGATGAGCTACTTGAATTTTATGCATCGAGGTATGGTTCTCTTGTTATTTTTTTCTGTTTTAGGTTCTCTGCATTATTTCAGCAATCTGGATAATCTGAGCTAAGATCACATTTTGGGAATAAGTCCTTCACTTATCTATAAAAATCAGTTGTAGAGAAGCACTTCCAATAGCAGAGTAAAAACCTCTGAAAATCTTTTCTTCCATAAATACACCAAGAACAGTGGGAAGTGGTCCAGATGGACATTTCTCTGAACTCTTCAAATTAACCAGTCTTAGAACAACCTAGGAGCATTTATGTAAGAAAAATGGCTGAATCTTGGTATGATTAGCAATATGATGGTAGATGAACTTGCTTTGTATCCATTCTCATCTTCCTAACATGGTAGAAGCCTTGAAAATTATCAGCCTTACAACCATGATAGCTATGAAAACCATTAGTAGCCACTGTAGGGACAAAACTTGTTTGGAGCTCTCCTAAAATCCACATCACTAAAAAATTGTATGATAGCTCTCTGTAAAAGTCCAAATTCTAGGACTTGTATTTATTTGACCTGACCAGAATTGACTCAGTGGGAAAGGCCCTATTGATAGGGTGTTTGTTAAAAATAATAAGCAACATTTGTTTAACTTTGAAGTTTTCAACATCACAGCAGCCTGAAGTGGCAATAACAGTTGGGCAAACAGAGTCTGGTTAAAAAGACATACTTAAGAAAGGAAAATCAATCCATTGGGACTTTGAAAACACACATAAAAGGTCACATGCCTGTGCAGCGTTCTGCAAATTGTAGGGTAAGGTCTAAATTTAAGATGCAATATTAAATGCTGCCTTGACAGGCCTAGTGTGAGCTCCCCTGCTTTCACCAGATATGCCCCCTAAACAGCAAGAAAGACTCCCCACCCAACTATTTCCCTTGTCATCTGCACCAGCTGCACCTCACCCAGTCCTCAATCTGACATGTTTCACTTCCTTAGCAGCCTGCTAAATTATTCAAACAAGCCAATTACATCCTTCTGTGGGAAGCAGAGGTCACCCCACCCTCTTGTTATTACAACGCCTACCTCTGAAAGCCCCTACTTGTTTACTGTGTATCCAAGTGCAACCCTGTGTGGCCCTGCATGGGGTGAGGTGTCCTGTCCTTACACACTATGAGTATATGGCACTAATAAAATGCTGTTAGTCTCATCTGTCCAGTGTTGGCTGTCATGTTTTCAGGCATCTTGTACTATTTAGGGCAGGTGATCTCTCCTTCACCAACTGAGTGAATATAAGGTGATCCAGAACACACATGCTCAGGGAAAAACATAATACAGAAGAAATCTCTCACTTCTGGTTGACCTTGAAGCTCTGCACAAGCACAAAGCGAACGTTAAGGTAGAGGTGTAAATTGACAGAACCCCTCAGCAAAGAGGAGACATTGATTCAAGGCATTTAGGGAAATACCTGTCCAGTCATTAGCTGAACATTGAGCTAACCAAGTAGATAATTTGGTGATTAAACATAAATTTGAAAATTAGATTTCACAGAATTAGTACAGAAAAGTCACTAGACAAACCAACAGCAGCAACAATGACAAACCTCTGAAAAAGAGTTTGATTTGATACCCAAAATTGCCACATTATAGGACTTAAAATGTCCAGTTTCTGATAAAAATAATAACAGGACATAAGAAGAACAGGAAAATATGTCCCATACACAGAAAAAAAGGGTGTTAAAAGAAATTATTGTGAGGAAGCATGGATGTCAGGCATAGAAACAAACAACAAAATAGCTTAAATAGATCATATCAAAAATCATATTAAATATAAATGGGCTAAACATTCCAAATAAGAGTCATCAATTTTCAGACTGGATGCAAGGTCATAAGACAATTACATGCTGTTTAAAAGAGACACACATTAGGTACAAAGATAGAAGAAGGTTGAAAATGTAAAAATACTCAAACCAAAAGCATGAAGAAAAAAGTAACAAAGGTACAATAGAACACATAGAAGCTACTAACAAGATAATAAATTCTAGTCCAATCATATCAATAATTACATGAAATGTAGGTAGTCTAAAAGCCAATTAAAAGACAGACTCTCAGATTGGATTAAAAATGAGATCCAATTATATGCTATTCACACACAAAAAATCTACTTTAAAAATAAAGTCAGATAGGTGAAAATAAACAGATGTACCATGCAATCACTACAGCAGTCCCCAACCGTGTTGGCACCAGGGACTGGTTTCATGGAAAACAATTTTTCCATGGATTGGGGGTGTGAGGTGGGGGTTGTGGGGGAGGTAGAGGTCAGGTGGTAATGCCAGGATAGGGAATGGCTGTAAATATAGATGAAGCTTCTCTTTGCCTGCTGCTCACCTCCTGCTGTGCAGCCCTCCAGTTCCTAAGTTTTATGGAAGAAAATTTTTCCATGGACAAGAAGTGGGGTATGTGGTGTGGGGGTGGGTACAGAACTTTGTGACCCAGTCCCTAACAGGCCACAGACTGGTACTGGTCTGGGGTCTGGGGGTTGAGGACCACAGACATAAAAGCCTGAGTGGCTATATTAACATCAGATAAAGTGACTTTAGAACAAGGAATGTTATCAGGGATAAAGAGAGACATTTCATAAAGATTAAGAAGTTAAATCCTAAATGTGCATGTGCAAAGCAACAAAGTTTCAAATATGTGAGATAAAAACTGATAGAACTAAAAAGAGAAACAAACAAATAGACAGATTTAGCTGGAGATAACACTCCTATTTTAGCAATCATTATAACAAGTCCACAGACAAGCAATAAGGATTAAAAAGAAACAAAGATCTGAACAACAACATGTCATCCAACTTGATTTAATTGATATTTATAGAACATTCCGCCTAACAGCACAATACACACTTTTCAAACGCAATAGGACATTCACCAAGATTGACCATATTCTGAGCCACAGATAAAGGTTATCAGATTTTTTAAAAATTGAAATTCTACAAAATAAGTCATCTGACCATGTGATAGTTAATATTGGGTGTCACCTTGACTGGATTGAGGGATGCCTAGTGAAGCATTGTTTCTAGGTGTGTCTGTGGGGGTGTTTCCAGAGGTGATTGAAATGTAAGTTAGTGGACTGGGAGAGGAAGTCCTGCCCTCAATGTAGGTAGGCACTATCCAAAGGGCTGGCAGCAGGGCTAAAACAAGCAGCCAGAAGAGGATATTCAGCTTGCTGAATTTCCTCCCTGTCTCTCTCTCTCTCTCTCTCTCTCTCTCCTTTTCAGAGTGGGATGCTTTTACTTTTCCTGCCCTTGGACATCAGACTCCAGGTTCTTTGGCCTTTGGACTGCGGGACTTGCACCAGGCACCTCCCGGGGTCTCTCAGGCCTTCAGCCCAGACTGGGGGCTGCACTAGTGGTTTTCCTGGTTTTGAAGCTCTTGGACTTGAACTGAACCATGCTATTGGCTTTTCTGACTCCCCAACTTGCCTATCATAGAACTTTGCTTTTGAAATGGTGTGAGCCAAATCTCCCCAATAAACTCCCTTTCATATATATCCTATTGGTTTTGTCTCTTTAGACAACCCTGACTGATATAGATGACAGTAAAATTGAACTGGCAATCAATAAGAGAAAAGTGTCTGGAAAATCCTCAAATATTTGGAGTTAAGATACACACAGTCTTCTAAATAATCAAATGAATACACAAAATGTAACAAGAAAAATTAGAAAAAAATAAATTGAATAAAATAAAACAATAATTTGTGGAACACAGGTAATATATGTCTTATAGGGAAGTTTTTAGCATTATAAAAGAATGGTCTCATATCAATATTCTAGGCCTCCTCATTAAGGAACTAGAAAAAGGACAGCAAATTAAAATCAAAGTAAGCAAAAAAATGTAATAATAAATAACAGAGAGAAAATCAATGAAATTGAAAGTGGAAAACAATAAGGAAAATCATTTAAATGAGAAACTGCTTTATTGAAAAGATCCATAAAATTATACATTCCCTAGACAGACTGATCCAGGGGAACAAAAAATACAAAAATATCAGAAATAAAAAATGAGACATCACTACAGATTGTGTAGACATCAAAATGATAATAAAAGCATATTGCAAACAACTTTATGGACTTAGATAACATAAAACAGAATTGTAAAACACAAGTTCACTCGAGAAGTATAAGAAAACCTGAATAAAGACCTTCCACCACCACCACCAACAACAACAACAAAAAATATAGTTCCAAACAAAGTCACTGACAATATCTACCAAATACTTGTGGAAGAAATAATACCAATTATACACAAATTCTTCAAGAACACAAAATAGGAGATATCACTTTAGGATTCATATTTTTGAAACCAGAATTATCTTGATAACAGAGCCAGATTTTCAAAAAAAGAAAGCTACATACCAAAATTATTCATGAATACAGACACAAATCCTCAACATAATATTAGTAAATCTAGTGCAATAGAAAAAGACCTTTATCATGTTGAGAATATTTCCTTCTATACTATTCTATGGAGAGTTTTTATCATAAAAGAATGTTAAACGTTGTTGAATATTTTTTCTGCATCTATTGAGATAATCGTGTAGTTTTATCTTTTATTCTGTTCATATGATATGTCACATTGATTGATTTGTATATGTTAAACCAACTTTGCATCCCAGAGATAAATTCCACTTGGCCATGGTGTATTGTTGAATTTGGTTTGCTAGTATTTTACTGAGGATTTTTGCATCTATGTCTATCAGAGATACTGGACTGTAGTTTTCTTTTCTTGTGGCATTAAGGTAATTTTGGCCTCATAAAATGAGTTTGGAACTATTCCCTCTACCTCTATTTTTTGAAAGAGTAGAGGATTGGAAATATTGGTATTAATTTTTCTTTGAATGTTTGGTAGAATTCAGCCATGAAGTCACCTGGTTCCAGGCTTTTCTTTGTTGGGAGTTTTCTGATTACTTAAATCACTTTATGTGTTGTTGTTCAGGCTTTCTATTTCTTCTTGATTTAGTCTTGGTAGGTGTGATATTGTGAAGTATATATTTGGTCTTAGACTGTGTTTCCTGGTATACAAATTCTAAAATCCTTAGAATCTCCAAAGTGATATTTTTTTGGTATGCTAATGATTGATCGATGGCTGGCAGCTCCTAGGTAGTTTCAGGATGGGGCTTGTCATCAGAAAGACCAAGGTAAGATTAGAGAGTTGGAAAGGGAGAAAGGCTGAAAGTTAAGTTGATAACCAATGGCCAGTGATTGAATCAATCATGCCTACATAAGGAAGCCTCTATAAAAATCCAAAAGGACAGGGTTGAGGGAGCTTCTGGATAGCTGAACACATGGAGGCTTACAGGAAGGTGAATAAGAACTCAGCCATGTGCCAGGAAGGTGGAACACCACAACTCCAGAGGGACAGAAGTTCCCATGCTTGGGACCCTTTTAGACCTTGCCCTATGTATCTCTTCACCTAACTGTTTGTCTGTATCTTTTAAAATATCCTTTGTAATAAATCAGTAAATGTTTCCCTGAGTTTTGTGAGCCATTCTAGCAAATTAATTGAACCCAAAGAAGGGGCCATGGGAACCCCAACTTGAAGCTGGTCAGGAATGCTGGAGGCCTGGACTTGCAACTGGTGGGAAGGGGTGGGGAGGAATCTTGTTGGATCAAGCCCTCAAACTGTGGAATCCGACACTATCTACCTGGAACTGTTTTTCCATTCACACAGTAGGTTTTATGTTTTAAGGAATTTACCCATTTCCTCTGGGTTATCCAATTTGTCAATATAATTGTTCATAATAGTCTCTTATGATCCTATTTTTTTTCCTGAGGCATCCATTATAATATCTCCTCTTTCATTTCTGATATTATTTATTGTAATTATCTCTCTTTTTTTTCTTGGTCTGGCTAAGGGTTTGTCAGTTTTCTTTGTTTATTCAAAAAAACCCTCAGTTTTGTTGATTTTTTCTGTTTTTTTCTATTCTCTATTTGATTTGTGCTAACTTTGGGTTTAGTTTTTTCTTCTTTTTCTAATTCCTTTATGTATTAAGATAGGTTGCTTTTAAGATCTTTCTTCTTTTTTAATATAGGAAATTTTTTTTTCCATAAACTTGTCTGTTAGTACTGTTTTTGCCACATCCCATACGTATTGATAAGTTTTGTTTTTGTTTTTACCTTGAGATACTTTTCTTTTTTGATTTTCTCTTTGACCCAGTGGTTTTTCAAGAGTGTTTTATTTAGTTCCCACGTGTTTGTGAATTTACCCATTTTCTTGTTGCTGTTGATTTCTGGTTTCACTCTATTGTGGTTGGAAAAGATACTTGGTGTGATTTCAATCTTTTTAATTTGTTAAGACTTGTTTTGTGACCTAACATATTATCTATTCTGGAGACTGTTCTGTGTGCACTTGAGAAACATATTTATTCTGCTGCTATTGGGTGAAAAGTTTTATATGTGTCTATTAAATCCATTTCATCTACAGTGTTCTTCAAGTCAACTCTTTCTTTATTGATTTTCTGTCTGGATGTTCTATCCATGATCGAAAGTAAGGTATTGAAGTCTCCTCCTACTATTGTATTACTGTCAATTTCTCCCTTCAGATCAGTCAATATTTGCTTTATAGATCTGAATGATCTGATGTTGGGTACATATATATTTATAATTGTTATATCTTCTTGTTGAATTGACTCTTTGATCATTATGTAATGACCTTATAGACACAGAAAGAAAAATTCTGCATGATCACACTTATATATGGAATCTAGAAAAAGTTATATATATTGAAACAGAGAATAGAACAGTAGTCACCAGGGGTGGGGAGGAGGAGGACATGGAGAGATGTAGGTCCAAGGGTACAAACTTGTAGTTATGAAGAATGAATAAGTCTAAATATCTAATGTATAGCATGAGAACTATAGTTAATAATATTATACTGCATACAGAAAATTTGCAAAGGAAGTAGATTTTAGGTGCTCTTAGTACCAAAAAAAGGAAACTATGTAAGGTGATGAATATATTAATTTGCTTGACCATAGAAAGCAAATTGTATATGCAGCAAATTGTATATGTAGATCAAAACATCATGCTATACATTTTAAATATATATGAATGAATGAAAAATTGAATAAATAAGCAAATGGACCAAAGGGGGCTATCTCAAAAATGAAAATTTGCTTCAACATTTGAAAATTAATGTAATTCACCATATCAACATACTAAAGAAAAACTAAATAATCATCAAAATAAATGCATAAGAAGCATTTGAAAAAAACTCAATATCCACTTATAATTTAAAATTTTTTTTAAAAAAGAAAAACTCTCAGCAAACTAGAAATTAAAGGTAACTTCTTCAGTCTGATAAAGAACATCTCCAAATAACATACACCTAACTTGATACTTAATGCTGAATGCCTGAATGCTATCCCAAAAAATGTGGAAATAAGGCAAGAAAATTCATTCTCAAAGTGAGGGGAAGATGGCCAACCAGAGTCAGGGCCTGTCGGACCTTCCTGTTGGAGGAGCTGAGGGTCAGACTGAAGGGAGAGGAGGAGGATGGCTCATCAGCAGTGGACCATGGGGTCTGACACCAACGGAGTCCAAGATACCACCAGCAGAAACTGAACAGCTGAGATACAGGAGGATAGAGGAGAAAAGTCAGTGGGAACAAAATCAAGGGAGTGCCAGAGACCAGAGAAAGGGTAAGGGATTTTTTTTCCCCTTATCCCCACCGGGGTGCCTTGGGTCTGCAGCAGGACACGAGGCTTTCATACCAAGGGCAGTGCCACAAGGAACCTGAGAACTGGCATCCCTGCATCTGGATGACCCAACCTCTGCACTTTCTACAGTCCTGGCACCCCAGAAAGTAATTTTGGCTCAAGCTGCTGGTAGCGCTATGGCCACATCCACCCCACAACAGCCAAAACAGTCATTGCCTGAGTGACTGAACCTGCCTCGGGTGACAGGTGCACACTGCCTCTGTACCCACACTGAGTCTGCCTGCTGGGGCAGTGGGGAGTGTGCTCCCAGCCAAACCCATGCTGAGTGACTGGGCTGGTTGTGGGTGATGGAGAGCACACCCCCAGCCAAGCCTGTGCTGAGTGACTGAGCCTGCCTCAGGGGGCAGGAAGCGAGCTCCTGCTGAAACTGTGCTGAGTGACTGGGCCTGTCCCAGGTGACTAAAAGCACACTGCCAGCCAAGGCTGTGCTGAGGGTCTGGGCCCATATCCGGTGGCAGGGAGTGCACACCTGGCGAGACTGCCACTAACAGAGTAGCTTCAGAGAGGGGTAGGTGGACCAGTTTTCATCCCCCACCTTCAGAACACTGCAGAAAGACTGTGGCCCCCTCCTCCACCATCATAGCAGCTGCTGGAGATCTCTGTGCTGAGTGGCCCCCTTCCAGTGCAGGGGGCAGTCTCTGCCCCAAACTGGCAGAACAGTACTTGGCAAGTCCACCTGCAGATGGCACAGAGAGTGGGGCATGGAGGCAGGGGAGATGTTGTGGTTTCAGGATCAGGTCAGTGAATGAGAGTCCGTGTTCATCGGGAGGGTGTGGGGGTGCACAAGAGAGTAGGGATCTGTAAGTGTACTCCCTCCCCCCTCCCCTGGAAAGCCACCATACCAGAGTTTGATGAACTAGCCCCTCCCCTGAGAACCCTCATATTGAAGTTTGCTGAATCAACCCCTCCCTCAGAGAAACATCAGATTGGAGTTTGATAAACCTAGGAGACTCAATTTGCATAAGTACTGGTTCCCATAGCAACCAAATGCCTCTGGTGCCACAGGCTGAATTGGAGCAGCTGCCTCCACCACCATTCACTTTAAAAGGGAGTTCAGCTTGATCCAAGAGTCTCTTGAGCTGCCAATATTCGCTGGGGGTAGAGTGCCCTGGCAGAGTTTTCTGGGGATAAAGAGCAGACTTTTTGGTTGAGCAGGGCCACTTCAACCCCTCCCAGGCAACTTAGCCCAGAAGCAGAGAACTGACATTTAACCCCTGCATATCCCTAACCAACATCTGAGGAGCCTGAAGGCAGGCTCACCCAACCTAACCCTGCCCAGCCTCATTCCCCCACCTGCCTCTATTGGGGTGGTGAATAAAGGACCCACCTGGAAGTCCCGGGCCCCACCCACCACCAGGAGCATTAAAGTCCTCCCTCTTGAGGAAATAGAGCTGATCACAGGACCCAAAAGCAACACTGAAGCTTGTTCCTTCTGGCAAGTGCCACCTACTGACAGGGAGGTCAATTTGCATGCCCTTTTACTGCATCTACTGACTCATTATAAAAGATGTGGTTGGTTCTCACCCATAAACACCACCTAGTGGCTCAGAAATTAAACAGGGCATGGCATTACCTAAAAAAAAAAATCAAAAAGAACCAACAGCTGTTCCACATGAGAAGGAACCAGAGAAAGAACTCTGGAAATATGAAGAATCAGAGCAAAAAGTCACCCCTAAAAGGGAACACCAGCTCCGTAGCAATGGATACCAACCAAAAGTAGAATATAGGAATGACAGATGAAGAATGTTGAGCATGGATTGTAAGGAAACTTAATGAAATACATGACAAAATAGAAACTCAAAACAAAGAAACCACAAAAACAATACATGAAATCAATGAAAAATTCACTACAGAAATTGAAGTATTAAAGACACATCAAACAGAACTTCTGGAAATGAAAAATTCCTTCAAGGAATTACAAAACACAGTAGAAAGCCTCAAGAACAGGTTAGATCAGACAGAAGAAAGAATCTCAGAGCTTGAAGACAACTTCCAATTAAACAAATCAGTCACAGAAATAGAGGAGAGAAGCAAGAGGAACAAGCAAAGCCTACAAGAAATGTTGGGTTATGTAAAAAGGCCTAAAATAAGAATCATAGGCATCCCTGAGGGTGAAGGAGAAAATACAAAAGAGTTGGATAGTCTATTTGAGGGAATAATTGAGGAAAATTTCCATGGCCTTGCTAGAAATCTAGATATCCAGGTACAAGAAGCTCACAGGACTCCTGGAAGACTCAACACAAAGAGGAATACACCACAACACATAGTCATCAGACCAGCCAAAATAAATATGAAAGAGGCACTTTTATGAGCTGTGAGGCAAAAGCAACAGGTAATTTACAAAGGAAAACCCATCAGACTAACAGCAGACTTCTCAACTGAGACCCTCCAAGCCAGAAGGGATTAGGGCCCTATCATCAGTCTTCTCAAACAAAATAATGCCCAGCCTAGAATTTTGTGTCCTGCAAAACTAAGTTTCATAGATGAAGGGGAAATAAAGTCTTTCCCAGACAAGCAAACACTGAGGGAATTTGTCAAAAAAGACCTGCCCTGCAGGAAGTTCTCAGAACTGCATTATCCATGGAGCATCAAAATAAACACTTACCAATGTAAAATTACCCAAAAGCCAAAGATTAAAGGCCGGATACCACAATGGCTCAAGAGATAAAACAAAACGACAAAGTTCAACTTAACAGGATGAACAGAAATCCACCAGACATAGACTGGCTGAATGGATAAATATACACAAGCCAAGTATCTTCTGTCTTCAGGAAATGCATCTAACCCACAAGGAGGCATCCAGACTCAAAGTGAAGGGACAGAAAACAATTTTCCATGCTAATAGAAACCAAAAGAAAACAGGTGTAGCAGTTCTCATAGCAGATAATTTAGTCTTCAAATTAACAAAGTAATGAAAGACAAAGATGGTCTCTATACAATGGTGAAGAAAACAATTCAACAAGAAGACATAACAGTCATAAATACTTATGCACCTAACACAGGAGCGCCCAGATTCATAAAGCAAATCCTACTTCATTTAAACAAAATGATACACAGCAGCACCATAATAGCCAGGGACTTCAACACCCTGCTGATGGAACTGGACAGATCCTCCACACAGAAAATAAATAAAGAAACAAGGGACTTAAATATAACTCTAGAACACAGGGGCCTAACAGACATTTACAGAACATTCTACCCAAAAACCACCAAATATACTTTCATCTCATCAGTGCATGGGACATTCTCTAAGACTGATCACATCCTAGGGTGCAAAACATGTCTCAACAAATTTAAAAAAATAGAAATTATACCATGCATCTTCTCAGACCACAGTGGAATAAAATTAGATATCAACTCCAACAGAAACAGTCATCTTACACAAAGTCATGGAAACTAACCAACCTACTGCTGAATGATTTTCAGATCAAGGAGGAAATTAAGATGAAAATCAAAAGATTCTTTTAACTAAATGATAATGGGGACACAAGTTACCAAAATCTGTGGAATACAGCTAAAGCAGTCCTGAGAGAAAAATTTATAGCCATAAATACCTACATCCAAAAGAGGAAAGATCACAAATCAACAATCTAATCAATCATCTCAAAGACCTGGAAAAGAATGAGCAAACCAATCTCAAACCTAGCAGAAGAAAAGAAATAACCAATATCAGAGCAGAACTAAATGAAATCGATAATAAAAGATCTATACCAAAGATTAATGAAAGAAAAAGTTGGTTCTTTGAAAAGATAAACAAAATTGAGACACCTTTCACTAGATTAACCAGAAGCAGAAAAAAAAGGACTCTAATAAGCTTAATTAGGAATGATAAAGGAGAAATTACAACTGATACCACAGAAATACAAAATATCATCTCTGAATACTATAAAAATCTCTATGCACACAAACTTGAAAATGTGGAGGAAATGGACAAATTCTTAGAAACACACAGCCTCTCTACGCTCAATCTGGAAGATGTAGACTTCCTGAACAGACCAATGTCAAGTACCAAAATTAAATCAGTAATAAAAAACCTTCCTAAAAAAAAGTCCCGGACCAGATGGTTTCACACCAGACTTCTACCAGACCTACAAAGAAGATCTGGTGCCTATCCTGCAGAAATTATTCCACAACATTAAGAAGGAAGGAATCCTACCTAATATGTTTTATGAAGCCAACATCACCCTGATACCAAAGCGAGGTAAAGAGCCAATAAGAAAAGAAAACTACAGACCAATATCCCTTATGAATATAGATGCAAAAATTCTCAATAAAATACTAGCAAATTGAATTCAGCAGCTCATCAAAAAAATAATCCATCATGACCAAGTGGGCTTCAACCCAGAGATGCAGGGATGGTTCAACTTATGCAAATCTATAAACATAATCCATCAGATAAATAAAAGTAAAAACAAAGACCATTGATCCTCTCAATAGTCACAGAAAAAGCATTTGACAATATTCAGCACCCTTTTATGATAAGAATGCTTAACAAAATAGGAATAGACAGGACTTACCTCACAAACATAAAAGCCGTATATGACAAACCTACAGCCAACATCATACTGAACAAGGAAAAAATGAAAGCACTCCCACTTAGAACTGGCACAATACAAGGATGCCCTCTATCACTGCTTCTAGTCAACATAGTGCTGGAAGTACTAGCCAGAGCAGTCAGACAAGAGAAGGAAATCAAGGGCATCCAAATGGGACCAGAAAAGGTCAAACTATCACTCTTTGCAGATGATATAACCTTATATCTAGAAAACCCCAAAGACCTGCCATGAGATTACTGGAATTGATAAATAAATTCAGCAAAGTCTCAGGTTACAAAATCAACATACACAAATCAGTAGCATTCATATATACCAACAACAGTCAAACTGAGAACCAAATCAAAAACTCTATACCTTTCACAACAGCAAGAAAGAAAATAAAATATGTAACTAAGGAGGTGAAGGATCTCTACAGGGAGAACTACAAAACACTAAAGAAGGAAATAGCATAGGATGCAAACAGATGGAAAACTATACCACGCTCATGGATTGGCAGAATCAACATTGTTAAAATGTCTATACTACCCAAAGCAATCTATAGATTGAATGTAAATCCTATCAAAATACCAAAAGCACTTTTCACAGATGTAGAAAAAATAAAATAATTCTGCACTTTGTATGGAACCCAAGGAGACCTTGTATAGCCAAATCAAACTTAAGCAAAAAGAACAAATTGGGAGGCATCAATCTACCAGATTTCAACCTATATTTCCAGGCTTTAGTAACCAAAACAACACAGTACTGGCACAAGAATAGAGACATAGGCCAATGGAACAAGACTGAGAACCCAGGTATAAAACCATCCTCATATTGTCATCTGATCTTTGACAAAGTAGACAAAAACATACACTGGGGAAAAGAATCCCTATTCAATAAATGGTGCTGGGAAAATTGGATAGCCACATGGAGAAGACTGAAACAGGATCCACACCTCTCACCTCTCACAAAAATCAACTCATGATGGATAACAGGCTTAAACCTAAGGCATGAAACCATAAGAATTATAGAAGAAACTATTGGAAAAACTCATAGATGTCAGCCTAGGCAAAGAATTGATGAAGAAGACCCCAAAAGCAATCACAGCAACAACAGAAATAAACAAATGGGACCTGATCAAATTAAGAAGCTTCTGCACAGCCAATGAAACTATCACTAGAGTGAACACACAACTTACAGAATGGGAGAAAATTTTTGCATGCTATATATCTGACAAAGGACTAATAACAAGAATCTATATAGAACTCAGGAAAATCAGCAAGAAAAAAATCAAATAACCCCATTAAAATATGGGCAAAGGACATGAACAGAAACTTTTCAAAAGAAGATAGACTAAAGGCTAAGAAACATATGAAAAAATGATCAAAATCTCTAATCATCAGGAAAATGCAAATCAAAACCACAATGAGATACCACTTAACTCCTGTGAGAATGGCTTATATCAAAAAGTACCAAAACAACAAATGTTGGCGTGGATGAGGAGAGATAGGAACACTTATACACTGCTGGTGGGACTGCAAACTAGTACAACTTTTATGGAAAGTAGTATGGAGATACCTCAAGAAACTAAAAGTAGAACTACCATTTGATCCAGTAGTCCCACCACTGGGTATTTACCCAAAGGAAAAAAAGACATTCTGTAAAAAAGACATCTGCACTCGAATGTTTATAGCAGCACAATTCACAATTGCAAAGATGTGGAAACAACCCAAGTGCCCATCAATCTATGAGTTTATTAATAAAATGCGGTATATGTACACCATGGAGTACTACTCAGCCACAAAAAACAATGGTGAATTAACACCTCCTATATTATCCTGGATGGAACTGGAGTCCATTCTTCTAAGCGAAATATCTCAAGAATGGAAAAACAAGCACCGCATGTACTCACCATCAACTTGATACTAATTGATCAAAACTTATGTGCACATATGGAAGTAACATTCATCAGGTGTCGAGCAGGTGGGAGGGAGGCAGAAGGGATTGGTAAATCCACACCTAAGGGCTGCAGTGCGCAGCATCTGGGGGTCGGGCGCACTTGTAGCTCTGACTCAGGCAAAGCAAAGGCAATACATGTAACCTAAACGTCTGTACCCTTGTAATACTCTGAAATTTAAAAAATAAATAAATAATTTTAAAAAAAAGAAAGTTCATTTTCATCACTCTTATTTAGCATAACACTGGAGAGTTTGGCCAGTGCAATAGGTACAAAAAATAAAAGAAGAAAAAGAAGTAGAAATGGAAGACATGCAAATTAGAAAGGAAAAAAAAAAATCTCTTTTTGCAGACAACTTAATTGACTACAATGGTGATCCAGGGAATCTACAAAAAAGCTCCTAGAACTAATAAATGTGTTTAGCAAGTCCACAGAATACTAGTTTTATATTCAAAAATAAATTATATTTATATACACTAACAACAAACAATTGGAAATTGAAATTTTAAAAGCACCACTTAAAGTAGCACCAAGAAACAAGAATATTTTATATATATATCTAAATATATGTGCACAATTTAAATGTTTAAAACTTCAAAACAGTGATGAGAGAAACCAAACAAGACCTAACTAAATGAAAAGATGAAAAGCATTCAGGGATAGAATGACTCGATATTTTTAAAATGCTGCTTATTTCCAAATTGGTCTAAAGATGCAATACAACTCCAGTCAAAATCCAGAAGGACATTTTTGTAGAAATTGACAAGCTAATTCTGAAAAGTACCATATATGAAAATGCAGAGGAAACAGCACAGCCAAATCAATGTCAGAAAAATTAAAACAAAGTTGGAGGATTCACATTCTCTAATCTCAAGACTTATTATACAGCTACAGTTACCAAGACAATGTGGTATCAGCAAAAGAATAAACACGGATAGATAACTGAAACAGAATACAGAGTCTAGAAATAGACATTCACACAAACGGCCAATTGATTTTTGACAAAGGTGGAAAGTCAATTCACAGAGAAAGGGTAGTATTTTCAACAAATGATGTTGGAACAATTGAATATATTCATATGCAACAACTAGAATATTGACCTGCACCTCATGTCTTATTAAAAAAATAATAAAAATGGATCAAAAAACTTAAAACTACAAAACTGAAACTTAAAACTATAAAACTCTTAAAGAAAACAAAAAAAAAATCTCAATGCCCTTTAGTTAGGCAAAAATTTCTTAGATATGATAAAAACAAAATGAACAAACAAAAAAAATCTGTAAAAGGAAAAACTGTTCATTGAACTTTAATATAATTAAAAATGTCTGCTTTACAAACAATATTGTTAAGATACCAAAAATTCAAATCATACACTGGGTTAAAATATCTGAAGGACTTGGATCCAAAATATATAAAGAAAACAAAATGCAATAAAAACTGGGTAACAGATTTAAGCAGATATGTTAAATGATATTGAAACCATAATGAGACAACACTATATACTTATTAAACGGACTAAAATTTTTTTAGATAATTAAACTTACTATACCAAGTGGTGATGTAGTTGCAGAGCAACTGGAACCCTCACACATTTTTGGTGGGAATGCAAAATGGTATATTCACTTTGGAAAGCAGTTTGGCAGTTTCTCATATAGTTAAACATATGCTGACCACACAACCTATAATCAAGTCCTAGGCATTTATCTAAGAGAAATAAAAAGTTATGTTCACATAAAGTCCTGTACGCACGTTTATAGTGGCTTGATTCATAACTGGTAAAAACTGAAAACAACGCAAATGTCCTTCAACAGGTGAATAGATAACTATTACACAGAAAACTTCTTAGCAAATTTAAAGGACAAATTGCTGATATGTGTCCTGATTTGGTTGAATTGCAGTTGCATTTTCCTAAATGAAAGAAGCCAGACACAAAAGTCTGCATACTGTATGATTCCATTTACATGATATTCTGGAAAAGATAAAAATACAGGGACTGAAAATTTATCAGTGATTTCCAGAGTCTGGGGCTCAGGAAAGGTTTACTACAGAGGAGCTCAAGGCACTTAATTGAGTGATGAAATGTTCCATATCTTGATTGTGGTGGTGGTTACAAGATGCTTTGCATTTTCAAATTCATAGGATGAATTTTATTGTGTATAAATTATATTCAGTAGAAGAGACCCAACTAACAACATCAAATGTTGGAGATACAGAACTCTCATGCATCCTTCTTGGGAATGTAAGATGTTACAACCCCTTGGAGAAAAGTTTTGACAGTTTATTTTAAAGTTAGATATACACCTGTCCTTTAACCAATCATTTTTACTCCTGGGTATATATCCAAGGGAAATGGAAATAAAAACGTGTACAAAAATATTCATAGTAGCTTTATTCATTAAAGCCAAAAAATGGAAACAGCCCAAATATCCATAACAGGAAAATGTGATCAACTAACACAATGGACTACTCTCTTTGGCAACAAAGAGAATGAACTACTGATACACACAGCGTGGATGAATCTCACAGACATTATGATGAGTGATAGAAGCCTGACACCACAGAATAAATACTTTATAATTTCTTTTATAGGAAATTCTAGAAGAGGTAAAACTATTCCATTGTTTAAAAAATCAGACAAGTTTTTGCCTTGGGGACTGAGGATTAACTAGAGAAGAGCACAGAGGATCTTTGTATTGAGATATAATGTTCTACATGGGGACAGAGGCATGAGGTTATGCAGCTCTATTTTTCAAAATCGTGCAGCTAACGTTTGTGAATTTCAAAGTATATAAATTTCACTTCAAAAAGTATTATAAAATAATAATAACTGAGTGTGGGGTTTGGAAGTGTATAAAACTAAAAATGATATAAAAATGACAGAATGATAATTATTGTGGAAACCGAGTGAGGGCTACATGGGTATTCATTAGTAATCCATTATATCATTCTCCTTATTTTGCATGTGTTTGAGCTTTGCTGTAATAAAAAATTTAGAAAACTTAATTAAACTGAACATATTGAAGAAGGACAAAAAGAGGAAGAGGAAGAAGAAGAGAGGGAGACAGAGCTGGAGAAGGAGAAAGATCATCTTGACTGCTGTAGTGAGAATAGAATTTACAGGAGTGAGGGTGGAAAGAGAGTAGAGACACAGTAAATAATAGGAGGGCTGAGAAAGGATCATTGTATTTGGCCACGTGGAAATTATCGTGCATCTTAACAAGAACAGATTCAAAAAAGTGAGGAAAGCAAAACCTAACTGGAGAGATGTTAAAAGAGAATGGGAAAGAATAATTCAGAAAATCTTAGAATCATGCTATTTTTGGTCTCCACAGTGCCTTAGGTAGCCACTTCCTTTTGACAGAATATAGGTGTACAATGAAAACCCCAAGAAATTGACCACAAAATACACAGCTAGTTAATGGGAAAAAGGGAGGTAGCACATTTTCTCACTACTGTTTTAAATCCTTCATTCACACACGATTGCCTCCTTCCGAAAAAAAAAAAAAAAGATAAATCACTTTTATTTATTATTAGTTAAAATCAGAAATTCTGGACTTTTTGAAATAATGTATTTTTCCCTTGACCTAGAAGAAGCCAGCTATTATATACTATTATATTATATTATCATTTCTCAGTTCCCTTTTCCATTTCTATTCTCTTTCTCAGAGAGACGGCAGATGATCTGCCCCTCAGCTGCCATTATACAAATACTGTCTTCAGCTATGCTTTGAACTATGAATGTTAGCAGCAAAAGTACAAATTCATCTTTGTATTTTGGTTGCTTTTTTGTCGTGGAGCTAACCCCACAAAAGAATATTATCTCTGGTTCTTAAATCTTTTGCTCAGAGTGAATTGTATTTTGTTTTAGAATAATAAGAATTGAATTTCTCTTTTTACTTGAATTCAAAGTATTCTGAAGGCCTCCTCCTCCTACCTCTTTCTCGTGTTTGATGTTCTCCAGAGAACACAGGCGGGTGAATAATATCAAGTTTTTATCTCAGCTCGGCATGACCTTATAGAAGAAAATGGAAAGAATAATCCACAGTGGTCAAGGAGCTAAAGACTGAAGTTGATCCATAATTAAACATCACGTTCATATGGCTGAGCAAAGAGCTTGCAGCTATCAGTCATCTCTGATGTACCTTTACAAGGCTTGTCTCCATTTGGAAGCTTATTTTAAAAACATTTCTTTGGCAAGTAGTCTAAATTATTCACTGCTTCCAATATTAATTTTCATTATATATTCCTGTGGTGTATTCTATACAATGGGATAGAATCATTTTATGCAGACCTTTAATTAAGGTTAGTCAAAGCCACCATCTAATAATAATAATAAGTTGACACATACCACATATGTACACTGTGTAGCTCTGGCTCATTAGCTAGAATACGTAGCAAATAGCAATCAAAGCATCATTTCTTTCAACATTTATGTTAATTATGATACCATATACTACATATAATATTTATTCCACGGGTGTGTAGAGGATTTTAAGATGAAAAGTATAATTATGGTAATTGTGATTTGGGGGCTTTCCTTTTTGAATATTTCCTTTGGAGGTATTTGTGCTGTGAAAAAATATTAAGTACAAAAAGGCTCTGGGCATGAACAAATACTTCGTTTTTAATAATCCTCATCGTATTCAATGCTGCTGCCATATTAGCATATTGTCATTTCTGCTTTTTACTTTTATTAAAAAAAAGATCTATTTGCATAATTATGTAAAGTGCAATCTCTCTTTCAGGTTGTTCTTGGATATGGAGTACTTAGCATTGCATATTACTACAGGAGATAAGCCTCTGTAGATATTCATGATGTTTTGGATCTGAAAAGAAATAAATGTATGTGTTTTCTCTCTTTTTTCTAGTTTCTCTATGAAGAGGAAAGCTTTGGCATACTAGAAAAGTGAATGTAAAATTGTCTTATTTTCTTCCTTAAATGCCACATATGTCATAAAATACGTATGTATACGTAGGTTTTAATTTGTGTTGTGATGAGAAACAGTCATGTGAAATTATAACCCCTACATTTCTCAATTTCTATTCAGATACATAAATGAGGTATGAATACATAATAAAGAATAGAAAAAAATTACTCTAATAGTGGACTAGTTTCCTAAATAACTAACACACACACACACACTCTTACACACACATACACCCACATATGAATTGCCGACCAAGCGGAAAACATTTCTTAAATGTGTAATAAATATTTCGAATGAAACTGTTCTATACAAATATCTAGTATAATTATTTTATTCCCTTTATAAAAAATGCCCACTCACGTATTTAAAAAGCCAAAAAAAAAAAAAAGAAACAGCGAAGTAAAATGGAAATTTGCAGAAAAGATGACAAAAATTTACTAGAACTCTTACCACCCATAACTTATAAGTTTTGGTAGACATTAACACAGACTCCCTTTATCATTGCACAAGCAGCCTAAAAAATAGGAATAGGTAGACAGTGAAATAGTATCATGCAAAGTATTTTAAACTTAAAAATAAGTTCATGTTACTTGACTTTGAAGAAAAGGAAACTGAGCTGAGACTTAAGAATTACTGATGCTTGTGGGGTTGTGTGTGTTTGTGCGTGCGCATGTGCTCTGCACACAGGCATATATATGTGCAAGACATACCTTTTAAAGACAGCTTTTTAATTGAGAAGAACAAAATTTAGGGTTTTTTTTTTGGAGCAAAAATTTCCAGTGTACTAAAAGATATTACAGAATAGTTGGGAGAGCTGGAGGACCAGGTTCATGGCTAATATTCAATGAAAAATATGTAGAACTATAGCAAAGATCCAACATGATTAACAAACAACTGACTCCCACTACTGTCAATGACATCTGAGATGCTGGAAACATTACTGGATAACAAGTATTACTAAAATCTGGATATATCTCTGGCCATCCGCTCTAAAACAAAACAAAACAAACAAACAACAACAATAACAACACAACTAAATAGAGCAGGGTTTGTCACATTTCTTGCTTTGCAGTTGAAGATTTACAGGAAAGCTCTGTTCAGTAGCCTGGCCACGTGCCTGCACGCTAGCTGCAAGGTGGCTAGAGAAGTGAGCATTCTGTAGTCCACCTCTGGGACGATGGGACTCGGAATGTGGGAACTTATCCTGTTGTTGGAATTTGAAGGACTGTGCAGTCTCATATGACAATTATCCACTGCATGTCTCTTGTTTCCAGATCTGAAAATTTCCTTTTTCATCTTTTACTTCCTCCTTTTCATGGAATGCATCCAATAATAGTTACTCAGAAATTGTACATGGGAGATAAAATTTTGAGCACTTGTATGTCTAAGAAGAGTTATTTTTAACCATATATTAATATTTCAAGTTTGAAAAATATTTGACTTCTTGCTAAGAAATAGGAGGAAAATATCACTCATACTTCCTCCCACATTTGCTCTTTTAGCCTCCACTTTTAATTATATTGTCATTTTGATATTTCCAAAAGTATAATATTCACATTAGATTATATAACTATAATTACTTTAGTTCTTTAGTCTTCAATATTGGCATAAATGGATTCAACGCTCACTAGTCTGGTTTTCTACAGTTTCTGTTTTCCTAAGTTTTTTATTTTGTGTCATTTCCTGTTTGGCTAATTTTCATTATATAGGAGTGAGAAGTTCTACCATTTACTTTAAATATAAAGGACAACTTCACTGTATATACATTTGTGGTAACACTTATTTATCTCAGAAATTTGTAGCTATGTCTACACTTTCTGCAACTGAATATTTCTCTGGAGACCTCTAAAGCCCACGTAATTCTCTTTGTGTATGGCTTGCTTTTCCTTTCATTCATGAATGCCCATATGATTCTTCCTTTATCTTTAAAGACTAGGGAATTTACCAAAATTCATGCATTGATATCAATCCCTCTGTATTCATTTTTTTCTGGAACATCATGGGACTAAATCTATAGATTTAAGCCTGTCATCTTTCAGGAAAGTTTACTTTAACTGTGTCCTTGAATTTTGGGATCCTTGTTCTGTTCTTAGGAACACAAGTTATATGTAGTTCAATAACTTTTGCTATATCTATAATTTTCTCCATAGTCATGTTCATGTTTTGTTTTCCTTTTTACTATTTTATTTATGTGATTTACTACAGCCCATCCACTACACTTTTGACTTCATTTTCAAGGATGTTTATTTTTATGTGATATTTTTAAAGTAGCTTTTAGAACCATTGTATTTTCATTATTCACTTGCACTTTCCTAAAATCTATAAACTCACTTTTTAAACCATTTCTATTATATTCCTTTCTTTGAACACTTGTAACTCTTTACCTATTGTTTAAATTTAAAGTAACTATATCAACTATAATTTCTTTCTATTTTTCTGACTTTACTTGTGTTTCTGTAACTATTTTTATGATACCTCTTCATCAGCCTTTTCAAAATGCTTTTAATCATCTATAACAAGCATGTTTGAATAAGTAGTTTTTCTGCTAGTGCTTTTCTGATTATTGCCTGATGAGAGACACATCTGGATGGCTCTGGAGGCTTATTTTCTTCTCCCTTTTGGTATCTTGGCTGAGAGCTGGTTCAGTGGACTGAACTGTCTCTTCAGAGAGCCAAGGCCTTTGGTTCATGTCCGCATTCCTGGCATGTAAGGCTGTTTCCTGGACTCTTGGTTTGCGCATCTTGGACTTTAGTATGCAAATTCCTTGATGCAATTCCAAGGTCTAGAGATAACTTGATGTATTTCTTATTGTTTAGTGTAAGGATCAGCAAACACTACAACCCATAAGTCATATCCAGCCTGCTGCCTGTTTTTGTTTGGCATATGAGCTGAGAATGGTTTTTACATTTTTATGTGGTTGAAAAAATCCAAAGAATAATAATTCATGAACCATGAAAGTTATATGAAATTCAAATTTTAGTATCCATAAATGAAGTTTCATTGAAACACAGCCATGTCCACTTACTTACATACTATCTATGGCTACTTTTGTGCTACAACAGCAGAGTTGAGTAGTTGCAACAGAGACCATATGGTCAATGGAGGCTATCTCCATATAAAATATGTGCTACTTGACTTTTTACATAAAAAGTTTGAGAAACAAAGTGTTCAGTTGTCCCCATCTTACAATAATCCATAAATACATAGCATGGGACTAGGTATGTGCTCTCTTCCAGAGTGCTCAGCTGTGTGACCAGCGTGCTGACGCAGTCAGACCCTTGCTCCTAGAACTTTGGTTTTAATGCATACAGAATATCTATTTTCCACATTAGAGAAACATGGGAATTTGGGTGACTATGCTGACCCTACTATTTCTCTGACTGTAAAGTTTTCCCTAATAAATTCTATGCTATATTGGGACTATATGGCACTAGGTGTGTACCTATGACCCTCTTGCACAACACTGCTCATTTTTTAATGTTTATAGTTGCTAATGGAAAGACATGTGGGGTCAAACTGGTCATGGGGTGGGTTGAAGATCAAGATAAATCTGAAAACCTAAAGAAGTCTGACACTTTTATGATGATGTTGTTTTTTTGGTACACTTTTCTTTTTTGTCTTTTATGTCTATCTTCCCTACCACTCTGCGATACCAAACCGAATCTCTATTGGGACATTTTCTTAGCTTTCTAGACAACCCTAGATCTCATATTATAATTAACCTAATTAATTGTGATCATTTTGTATGCCATCTTAACTTTGGGGAAATCTATATACTGTCTGTGATCCCTCATTTTGATTATCATTTAACAATATTTGGCAAATAATCTTAAACATTTGTTCTTAAAAATTTGTTTCTTGCTCCTCTTATGATGAAATGCTTTCTTTTATCTTTAGTTTTTTTCCTATTATAATTAGAATTGAAGAAGCAAGGGGAAGAAAAATGTTCTGCCATTTTAAACTAGAAATCCCAGCTTCTTATACTCTGAAATTGTTTTAGAATCATGTACAACTGATCTTGCTCTATGCTCCTACATTTAATTTCTGTCCTGACATTAAATTACTAATGTTTTCAGCTGTTCAAAAAAATCACTAAAACTTATTTAAACTTTGTGATTTGACATTCTTAGGAATATCCTTTCAATTGGATATACTAGGCTTATGCTATTAAGAGTGGACAGCTAAGTCCTTTGTAAATACAGCATCCATTATTTCTTCCAGTTTAAAAAAAAATGTTGACTTCTGTCAGGTGTGGTTTTTGAGAGTTGTCCTGGTTCTTTGGCTCCTTGTTTGGAAGAATTGCAAGCAGGGCCAGTGTGACTTGCCACCTGCTTACCCTCATCCCTACCTAACATTTCCAAACAAAACTGAATCATAATAATAAATATTTCTCTCAATTCCTCAAAATCAGCTACCAAGAATTTGCTTTCATTTAGTCTTTAAAATCAGGTTCTTATGATTTCCCATTTAGAAAAGGGTAACAAGATTTTACTTTCTTCTTTTTTAAAAAATTTTATTTCTTTGACAAAATATTTTAGGGGTAGTAAGCCAAGACAAAAATAATAAAATGCTTGGGAGTGGGAATTATATATAGGATAGCAATTTGAGGAGCATAAAAAGAGAGCTCCTTTGGGAAAATTTCTTCAATAACAATCAACTACAATACATGAAACTTTATAGATCTGAGATCTAGTAGCATACTTGGAAATAAGGACAAATGCAACCTTTATGGATTTATTTACTCTTGAGTACAAGGAAAAGTCAAAATATTTACAAAAGGATGTAAGCCATGCTTAGAAATTTTTTAAAATTGTTTTAACCTTATTTAGGATTCTTTAAGGTCTAAAAAATATCAGTTTCTAAGAAAAGAAAATGTTAAAATTTTAAATATGAAAACCCAAAAGCTTTGATTAGTTCTGTTAATTACTCTACCTCTCTAGTTGAACAGAATCTGTGGATATAAAGGATAAATTACTCAAAAATGGCACAGCATAAATTGGAAAAACCTCTCATGACTAAGACTATTTAAAAAAGCAGATGTTTATTGGATTATTTTATTCCCAACACTTTAATGAGTAAGAATGTTGACAATTGTTTCTTATTCCCTGCCCTAGTAGTGGCAAATCATTAAAATGAAATAAAAAATAATGCACACTTCAAAGATGTAAAAAAATTTCACATTTATGCTGGTCACAATCAAAAGTAATTCTTACCTGCCACTTCTTTCCATGTAGTTTGTCTTCTGGTGTTTATAGCATTACAACTTATATTCCATTATTAGTGACCACACCAAACAAGTTTTTTAATATACTTAGGAACTATTTCCCCAATTTAAAGGTAGAATTTTAAATATTTTTATATAGCTCAAGAACTCTTATGTTAACTCTTTTATACATTGAGTTAATAAAAAATATCAGTTTACCTCATGTCAATAGGATATATGATATATGATTATTAGGATACATTGCTTAAACAAACATCCTACCTTGCTTATTTGTTCATGAAATTGCATAATACTACATAAATACTATGCCATTTCTTAGTCATAAAGTTTTCATTATCTTCATTTCTGTTGCCTTCTCCTATGTAACTAATTTATGTATCATTATAAATATACAGAGACAATATTTTCCATTTAGGAATCAATTTCTACAGAGAAAACATGATAGAGGGAATGGAGGAAAAGATATTGCATTCATTTAATGGTATAATGCAAAGTACTATTAATAAGCTATCATATCCCCATTGTAGGAAGGAATATTGAAATAGTTGTATTGTTATTTAAGTGTGTATAACTGAGAGGAAAAAGATTTTGAACAATTGAGAACAAAAAGGCATATGAATATTTGGAAGTTCTGATAAATACTATGACCTATTCATGTAAAATTATGCTATTTTGTATCCCAAAATTTCCTTTCTTCCACAGATATTTCATGTCCCACAAGACAGAATATATAACATTAGGCTGTTCCCCCAAAAGGTGCTTTTGATTCTAGGTAGTAGTAATCAATAACAAATATTTATTTGGATTTATCAACAAAACATTAAATTCTTGGATTGAACTTCTTTCAATTTCAAATATAATCAATTACCATTCATCAGACTAAAGTTCCTTCTTAGAGCAAATGTACAAGTTAAATAAAACATAAAAATCTTCTGTTTGAAGGCTTAAGAGAAATGTTAAGGCAACCAGGCATTAATGAGAGCCAAGATTCCAGATGGAAGGGAATCAAAGACATTGTACAAACCTGCTCATAGTGGCACCTGCTGGTACTTGGCAAAGATGGAAAGGTTGAGAATATGGGAATAAGCCCACAGATAAGAATAAGATCAGCCAGCAATACCTCTGGCAATTTTCCAGGGCCAGAGAGACAAAAATTAGAGTCTAGAATCTCAGACTGCAAAGAAAGTTAGGACTTAAGGGACTAAGATCAAAAAAGAAGGAAGATGTGGAGAACTGAGTTGGCCCATACTTGTGGTTTTCCCCAAAATACATTTTCCAAATATATAAACTGCACAGAGAAAATTGCTAAGAGGGTAAGCAGAAATCTTTTGAAAAGCAGAATGAGGTTCCTATAGTCGCATTATGCTGAAGAGAAAAAAAATTAAATATCAGAATCTTCCAAAGAGAAGCGACCCTAATAAACAACCCAGGATCTCAGTTGAAACCCAGGGTAAAGTGTAGTACACAAAGGGAGAGTGGGAACCAGGGATAGACAGGGTTTTTACAAAAAAATATATCCTAGCCTGGTGCCAACACAGTCCCGTGGCTTGACTGAGGTGAACTGATCTGATTTTATCTGACTAGTCATTGAGATCCTCAATAATTTTTTATGCGTAATATATCATATTCAATCAAAATTTACCATGTATGCAAAAAACAAAAACAAAACAGAACAAGGTCAAGAGGAAAAATGGAACAAACAATAGGAAAAGGCATAAAGGTGATCTTTACTAGCCAGCATAACCTTAATATTAAAATCTGACAAGATTCTACCAGAAAGAAAATTATAGGGCAATTCACAGTTGCAAAAATCCTAAACAAAATATCTCAAGTCAAAGTTAGTCATTCTAATAATATAAGGTTGATTTAACAATCAAAATTCCATTAGTATAATTTGCCACAATAACAGTATGAGAGAAAAAGATGCAGAAAATAAGATTTGATGAAATTCACTATCCATTCAAGATAGAAACTCTTAGAAAACTTGAAATAAAAGCAAACATCTTTAATCTGATTTAGCAAAAAACTTGCAGCAAACGTCAAACTTTACTGTGCTGTATTAAAACCTTCACCATGAGACCAGAAACAAGACAAGAATAAAAGAATACCTGGTATCATCATTTCTCTTCACATTTTAGTGGAAGTCTTAGCCAATGCAGTAATGCAAGCATAAAGAAAACATAAGAATTAGAAAGAAAAAATAAATATATTATTATTCATAGATGACGTTATTTTCCTTGGGACAATTTCTTCACCATGGCAGAGAAACATAGAATCCAAGCCAAACATGGAAAAATAAATGGTCTTAATGAGTCAACAGATAGGAAATCTCAGAAGAGAAACGTTAACTGTAAAGAAAAAATGAAACTTCTAGAACTAAAAAGTATAATACATGATAAAGACATTTACAGTGTGGTCTTAACAGCAGAGTGTAAATGACAAATGTTAATGAACTAATGAACTGGAGGGCCAATAAATAGATCTTCTCTAATCTGAAGATAATTTCTTTTAGATAAGGATTTTTTTTAAACAAAGATTCAGAAATCTGGGGGAAATAAATGGTAAAATATGTAACATGTGAGTCACAGAAATATAGGAGAGTAAGGACAGATCAAAAAATTTTGAAAAAATTTGATGAAAAAAATTTACTTACAGATCCAAAAGGTTTAGTATACCCTAAGCAGGATAAATACAAAGAAAATCACGCCTAAGCACATCATAGTCAACCTGCTAGAAATAAAAGTTAAAGAGAAAATATGGAAAGTAAAAGGAAAGGCATATTAGATATAGGGGAGCAATGATATAAATGAGATATGGTTGATATCTCACCATAAACAAAAGAGACCAGAAAGAAAACCACTCATAAACACAGAAGAAATAAAGGCATTTTCAGATTAAAAAGAAGATAGAAGAAATTTGCCTTCAGCAGACATGTACTATGTGAAACACAAAGAATAATTTTAGTCTGATTAAAAATGATATCAGATGGAAATTCACTCATATCTAACAGGACAGAATGATACATACCAAAAAATGCTAAATAAGTGGAGAAACTTTAAAAATCCAATTTTTTTCTTCCTGAAATTTACTTAAAAAATGCTTAATGGTTTAAAGCAAAAATAATGATATTGTAAAGTAAAATCCATAAGGTAAGTAAAAACAAAAGGCATGACAACAATAGCACAAAGGGCAATGGGGAGAGTGACTAATATCATGTTGTTTTAATGTTATTATATTTGTGAAATATTAAATGAGAGATGTGAAGTGTTGAGTAGGAGGTGTCAGATGTTAAGTATAGAGTGGTAAAAGTGTGAAGTGATGAAATATTGACCAAAATATGCAATTGATAAAGTAAGAATGCTATTTTATCAATGCATGTCTTGATCTGCATTAGAGCAACCACTAAGAAAATAAAGCAGTAAAGAAGTAAATAGAGGAAAGGAAATAAAACTTCTTAAAAATTGATTTACTCAAAATAAAGAATGAAAGAAACTATAGAGGAACAAAGAAAAACCATAGGGATAAAGAAAAACAAAAATAAATAGTAAGATGTAGGACTGAATCCTAAAAATATATCAAAAAATCATATCAAAACATATCCAAAAACATATCAAAAAATATGTTAAGTATAAATAAACACTCCACATAAAACATAGTGTCAGAAAGCATTTTTTATAAAAGGATGACCCAATTATATATCTCCTACAAGAGATGTGCTTTAAATATAAATACACAAGTATGTTCAAACTAAATGATGGGAAAAACATATAGCTGTCCAACAGAAAGTATAATAAATATAGCTATATCAATATCAGATAAAGTAGGCTTCCATACTAGGAATATTGCAAGAAATAAAGAGGAACATTTCATAACGATAAAAAGAACAATGCATCAGGTTGATATAACACTTCTTAAAATGCATGCACCTAACAAGAAAACTTCAAAATTAATGAGATAAAACTAACAGAATTAAAGAGAGAAATAGAAATCCACATAGTTAAAGAATATGAAACTGTATCAGTAATCAATAGGTCAGGAATGTTTAAAAAATTAAAAAGTAAACAAAAAATCTGGACACACTACCTACCAATTTGATCTAATTGTTTTTGCAGACCAGTTCACTCAACAATTTTGTATTCTTTACAAGCATATAAGAAAAATTCTTCAATGTAGACCATATGCCAAGCAATAAAACAAGTCTTAAAACATTTCAAAATATTTTAACAGTACTAATTGTGTTATCTGATTATCACATAATTAAATAAGGAACCAACAACAATAACACACAGTTGACCCTTAAAGAACACAGGGGTTAGGGGCACCAACCCCTGCCCCAGTCAAAAATCCATGTGTAATTTTTGACTGCCCCAAAACTTAACTACTAATAGTCTACTGTTGATCAGAAGGCTTATCAATAACATAAACATTTGATTAACACATATTTTGAGTTATTGTATTTTTACAATAAAGTAAGCTAGAGAAAAAAATGTTATTAAGAAAATTACAAGGAAGAAAAAATAGAAAATATAATTATTATTCATTAAATGGAAATGGATCATCATAAACGTCTTCATCTTCATCACCTTCATGTTGAGTAGGCTGAGGAAGAGGAGGACTAGGAGACTTGCTATCTCAGGGGTGGCAGATGTGAAAGAAAATCCATGTATAAGTGGACCTGTGCAGTTCAAGCCCATGTTATTTAAGGGGTAACTGTACATAGAAAAGACCCAACTATTGGGAAAGAAATTAATACACTTTTAAATAATCCATGAGTCAAAGAAAAAATCATAAGGGGACTTATAAAATATTTTTAACTGAATGATAATGATATATATATTGGTAGGATGTAGCTAAAGCAGTGCTTAGGGGAAAATTGATAGCTTTAAATGCATGTATAAATGGTCCCCAAATTACAATTTGACTCACAGTTTTTTGGCTTCAGGATGGTGCAAATGTGATATACTTTCAGTAGAAACTGTACTTCAAATTTTGAATTTGGCCTTTTCCCAGGCTAGTGATACATGGTGTGGTACTCTTTCATGATGCTGGGCAGTGGCAGTGAGCTGCAGTACCTAGACAGCCACACAATCACAAGGGTAAACAATCAATACTTGATATCTTTCTGAAAAACATTACACCTGCAAAACCAGCAAGTGTCAGTGCCCCAGTGCCTTTTACCAGCTATTCTTGAGCCTCATCAGAAGAGAGAGAAATTGATGAGTCACTATAGTGTCCCAATCATCCAGCCATTAATTTTAGCGTAAGGCTTCAAACATTCTTCAGGTCCAGTGTGCTTTCAGCTGTGTACATTAACAGTGAGGTACCCATACAACCCATTCAGTTTTTCAATTTCAGGGCAGTATTCAATAAATTACATGAGATATTCAAAGATTATTTGAGATTTATAAAATAGACTTGGTGTTAGATGATTTTGCCCAACTGGAGGCTAACAGAAGTGTTCTGAGTATGTTTAAGGCAGACTAGGCTAAACTATGATGTTCTGTAGGTGAGATGAATTAAATGCATATTTGACTTATGATATTTTCAACTTACAGTGGGTTTATCAGGCAGTAACCCCAATGTAAGCCAAAAAGCATCTCTATCTCTTAGTCTGTTCTGTGCTGCTATAACAAACCACAGACTGGGTAAATTATAATGAGCAGAAATGTATTGGCTCACAGTTCTGGAGGTTGGGAAGTTCAATATCATGGTGTTGACATCTGGTGAGGGCCTTCTTACTATGTCATCACATGACAGAAGATGGAAGGGCGGAGGGAGAGAAAGCAAATTCCCTTCATCAATCTCTTTATAAAAGCATTAATCCATTCAACACTGTTACATTGGGGATTAAGTTTCAACATGAGTTTTGGAGGAGACAAAAACATTCATACCATAGCAATGTATTAGAAAATAATAGAGGTTTAAATAATAGAGTATCCATTTGAATAAATAGTAAAGTAATAAAACTAGGAGGAGATATTAAGAAAATAGAAAACAGAAAGATAAATTAAAGCTAAGAGATGGTTCTTTGAAAAAATTAAAAATGCATATATTTCTAGCAAGATTAATCAAGCAAAAAAGAAAAAATGTCTCAATATCAGAAATAAGAGGTGATGTAACAATAAATCCCACAGGCATTAAAATGTTAGTAGGAAATATTATAAACAAATTCATGTGCATAAATTTGATAATTGAGGTGAAATGGTTAAATCCCTTGAAAAATACAACTAACCCAAAATGATGAGAGACAATTGAATTCACAATCAAAATATTTTTCCATAAAAAATTTTAGCCCCATATATTTTCACTAGTGTTTTATCAAACACTTAAGGAAGAAATAAAATGAATTTTATAAAAAGTGTATAAGAAAATAGAGAAGAAGGGAATACTTCCAAACTAATTTTATGAGGAATCATAACCATGAAATAAAATTTTGCCAAAAATATCGCAAGAAAATAAAAGGACAGATTTTTGCATGAAGATATAAAAATCATTTAGAAAATGAAATCCAGCAATATATAAAAAATATATGAAAAGTTAAGAAATCATGACCAGCTAAAGAATGCAAGCTTAGTTCATGCTCTGAAAATAAATCAGTGTAACTCAAAATTAAGAAAATCAATCATATGATCATTTCAATCTTAAAGAAAAAGTAAAAAATTTGATATCATGTTTGTTTTTAAAAACTCTCAGCAATTATAGAATAAAAGTTCCTCAGCCTGATAAACTGAGTCTGTAAAATATTCTGCAGTTAACATACTTAAGGATGAAGGACTGAATTTTTTTTCTAACATTTGAGGGGAAAAAAGGATGTTTCTTCTTGCTACTTCTATTCAAAATTGTATTGGAGGTTCTAGGAAGTGCAATAAAGGAACAAAAAATAATAGAAGGTATAAAGTTTAGAAAGGAAGAAATTAAACAGTCTCTATTCACAAATTATATAATTATGTTGAGAGAAAATACTAAGATATCTAGAAAAATATCCTAAATCCTACTAGAACTAACAAGTAAATTTAGTAAAAATCATAGAACAAATTCCAATATACAAAAATTAATTGTACCAACATATGATAGCAACAGATAATTGTGATGATGTCATGAAATAAAAATTGACATTTACAAAGGAATATCATTTCTATTGTCACCAAAATCCCAAATATTTTGGAACAAATTCAACAAAAGTTTGCAGACCTTTTATGCTGAAAACTAGAAGCATTCCTAATAGAACTTACATAAGACTTGAATAAATGGAGAAATTTACTTTATTCAAGGATTGATTAGAAGATTCAACATTGTTAAGTTGTTCATTCTCCCACAATTAATCTATAAATTCAACACAGTACCAATAAAAATGCAAGCAGACATTTTATAGAATTTGACAAGTTTATTATAAAATTTATTTATAAAAGCAGAGGACATAGAATTGCTAAAAAGTTTTTTTGAAACAGAACAAAGTTGAAAGAATTACTCTTCCTAATTTGAAGACATATATAAAGCTGAAGTAATCTAGACAAGTGGTATTGGTGGAAAGATAAACATACAGAGTCAGTGGAACAGAATAGAGTCCAGAAATAAACCCATATATGGTCAGGTCAATTTTAACAAAGCACCAATATAAGCTAACGAATAATGCTGGAATATCTGCATGTGTGTGTATTTCTGTGTATGCATATATATACACACATATATACCATATAGTTTTTATATATATATAACTTGTACCCCTACCTCACACTCTATATAAATATTAACTTGAAATGGATCATTAATGAATAGATTATTTATTTTTATTACCTAAAAATAAAAGACAAAACTATAAAACTTCTAGAAGAAAACATAGGAGAAAATCTTCATATACTGGAGTTAGCAAATCATTTATTTAGATAAGGAAAACAAAACACTAAGCAAAAAAGAAAATATAAGTTGGACTTCCTCAAAATTAAAATCCTTTTTTTCTTCAAAAGTCACTAAAGAAAACAAAAAAGGAGCCCACAAACTGAGAGGCCATATTTACTCCATGTGTGCATGTGTCTGAAAAGAACATATATGCAGAATATATGAAGGACCTTCACAGGTCAATAAAATACAGGCAAACAACCCAATAAAAAGTGGGCCAATGATTTGAAAGGACACCTCATAAAACAAGATTAACAAATCTCCAATAAAATGTTTAAAATCATACATAAAATGCTCAGCATCATTAATCATGGGGAAATGTCAATTAAAACCACAATGAAATACCAATTTGTACAACTCGAATGGCTAACATTAAAAGACTGATGATACCAAATGTTGGCAAGAATGTGGAGTACTTGGGACTCATATATTGCTGGGGGGTTGTCTAAAATGGTGCAATCACTTTGGAAAAGAGGTTAGAATCTTCTTATAAAATTAAATATACACTTGTCACATGACACACTTAATGGAGATGACCCCACAGTGAATGTTCATAGCAGCATTATTTTTAATACACAAAAACTTGAAACAATTTTAATGTTCACCAACAGGTGAATGGATAAAAAAACTGTAGTATATATTTGTATAATGGATTACTACTCAGTAATACAAAGACATTAATTACTGATACACATAAAAGAATAGATCAACTAAAAATATTATTTTTAATAAAAGAAATAGACACAAAAGAGTACATACAGCATGATTGCATTTATATGAAGTCTAACATCAAGCAACACTATTCTACACTGACAGAAATCAGGTCGTGGTTGCCTGGGGCTGGTGGTGAGGGAATTGACTAAAATGAGGCACAAGGGTATTTTCTGGAAGCAATAGAAATGTTCTCTATTTTGATTGATATAGTAATTATACAGAAGTATAAATTTGTTATCAAACATATCACTTTAAATCAGTGCAATTTATTGCGTGTAAATTGTACCTCATTAAAATTGATTGAGAATTAAATTTAAAAGAAACAGTAATTCACAATATATTGGCAAATTTTTTTTATAAGTGACAGTATTAAGTGTTAGTGAGCATGTGGAGCAATTTGAACTCTTACATGGCTGGTGAGTAAACTGATAAAAGAATTTGACAGTGTCTACTTTAGCCAATCTTTTGCATACCCTAAGACCCAGTGATTCCACTCCAAAGTGGAATCCATTGAACACCCCAAAGAAATGTACAAGAATGTTTATAGCAGGACTGTTTGTAAAAGCCAAAAAGTGTAAACAATCCAAATGTTCATATACAGTAGAATGGATAAATAAATTACAATGGAATGTTACATAGCATTGAAAATAAACAAACCATTTTTATATATACTGTAGATGAATCTCAAAAAAAATCAGGATTGAGTGAAAGAAGCCAAACACAGAAGAGAATATACTATATGATTCTGTTATGTAAATACATGGTGCTAGAAGTAGGGATAGTGATTTACTTGATGGGCATAGTGACTGGTGGGGATATAGAGAATTTGTGCTGATAGTATTGAAATTTTGAGTTTTAGTCACCTGGTATGTTCACTTTCTGAAAATTAGCCAAGCTTTATGCTTATATTTATGTACTCATCTATGTTCTACTTCAATAAAAAGTTTATATAAATTGTCAAATTGGATAAAAAGTAAAATGTTCAATCATCTCACTGTAACCTATATAATTCTGCAAATTTTATGACGTCTAACAGAGAGAGAGCCATGAGCCTTGGAACCTTCAAGAAGTCATAGCTTTTATGGAGTACCTTCTTTATACCCAGCGCTACACTGATTTCTGAGGGAGAAAATTTAAAACCAAATAAAACAAAAAATAGACCAAAAAGACCTACACCAACCAACTTTATTCCAAAGGTAGTAAACAACTTTTTTTTGAAAGACAGAACAAAAAATGACTTGAATATCTTTAACAGTTGTCAGTGGTGTCCAAAAAAGTAGCAAAAAGCAAGAATACATTTGGATGGGATTGTATGTATTTCCCCAAGAGCAACTGACCATAGCCAACATGATTTCAACTTTACACTTTAGAAAATGACATCAGAGTACTTGGTAGTATTATTCATAACACCGCAACAAGTTGAGAGCATGCCCGATAAAGACAATGAGATTTCTGGTCCTTCAAGCATTGAATTATTTTACATACACGCACATGCATATGTACACACAAATGTAAATAACAAAAAGGGGTTCTCAGAGAGGAAAAAAAAAATCTCAATTTTTTAAAAGTTAGAGTAATACCATCATCCTATTCCCTTTATTGGGTTGTAGCAAGGATTTTCTGAGATAATTTGAGTGAAAATCTTCTAATAATTTCCACCACATCTTAATTATTACCATTAAATCTTAGCTTTCACAGTAGCCCAAATCCAGCATAACTCAAATGCTAACTTTGGTATAAGTATTATGCTTTTCAATAAAGCTTTATGATACCGGTAATTAACCATATGCGTAGCTTGGTGGCTACAGACCTACTTTATGGACTTGATAGTAATGAAAAATCAGATGTTGCTATCTGTTTATTAAGCTGATATTTGCAGAAACAGTCCTTGAGGTACTCAAAAGACCAACTTCAAAGGTTTATAGGTTTAATTTATACCCACTTACACCGCCAAAGGGATCTGATGCAGCTACAAACTTCAGTAAGTTATAAATTTGGAAAATCTTCCAACCAGCATTTTTCAGAATATGTTCTGAATAATATTAGTTCCACAGGAGGTTAAAAAGTGTAAAAAAGGGGAAAAAGAAGTTGTGTAGTTAAATAAATTGAAAACTAGTCAGTAGGTTTAATTGACTACACTGATTTGTTCAGCATAGGTCTTCATGAAGAAATTGTGAATCTACGATGGAGGCATGCCATGTTATGTTTTTCATCAACGCCTGGCCACTGAAAGCAACTTTTTGCATGGTGTTTCACTTAGGAATAACTTTCTGTATTACAAATTTTAGAAAATGTTACCTTTAGCCATACTATGAAAGAATATCATTAAGGATTTTTGTTATCCTCTTTAAGAATGTTCAGTGAGCTACTTTTTTCTATTGATACATGGTAATTGTATATATTTATGGGATACAGGTGATATTTTGATACATGCATACAATGTGTAATGATCAATTCAGGGTATTTAGGATATATATCATCTCATACATTTATCGTTTTTTTGTGTTGGGAACACTTCAAATTTTCTCTTCAAGCTATTTTGAAATATATAATAAATTATTGTTAATTATAGTCACCCTTCTGTGCCGTCAAACACTAGAATTTATTCCTTCTATCTAACTGTATATTTGTACCCATTAACCAACCTCTCTTTATCTCCCTTTCCCCACCACACCCTCCAACCCCACTTCCCATTGTGGGTAGCTTCCCATCCTCTGGTAACTGATTCTACTCTCTGCCTCCATGAAGTCAATTTTTTTAACACCCACATATAAGTGAGAATATGCAATATTTGTCTTTCTGTGGCCTGGCTTATCTTGCTTAACATAATGACCTCCAGTTCCATCCATGTTGCTGCAAGCGAACTACTTTTGATTTTAAATGCAGCTACCACTGGATCCCTTCTGGTGTCTGGTCAGGACTGCAACTGAGAGGAAAAACTAGCACTGGACTACCAGAGCTGTTGTCATGAGGTCTACAATTATATGGCATGGAAGAGGAGCAAAGAAATGTAATTTTGGAACTTTCTGTGTTTGCTGCACAGGGGCTTTCTCTCCACAACCTCTGCCACCATCACCAAACAACTGTTTGGTCAAGATCCCAGGGCCCAGTACATGAAGCTATACCTTCTATCATCAATCTGATGTTGACTTTAATTTTAATGCTCCGCTTTACTGTCTTTTATTTTTCTTAAGGCATTGTGGCTGCATGATTGAGAGTCATGAGACAAACATCTCTGCAGGATATAGCAAAAGTACTAGCAAAGAGCATTAAATCAATTACCTGGGATATGAAATTACAAGTGTTAAGGCAGTTAGAGGTCAGCGGAAATCTCCATCATATTACAAAGGCTTTGGGGCTTACTATTGCTCTGTGGGAGTATTGTGATAATAAAAGCATAATGCAAGCCTGAGGACCTTTAAATGCTATTAATTAGTTTCACCATAAAAGGATTGTGAAATTAGAACCATTGTGCTCTCAATTCTGATTAATTACCATTAAGATGACAAAATTTTGTTTTACAATGAAGATTCATGACAGTTTATAGAAAGCAATGCTCCAAATACAAAAATGTGTTGTATAGGAAACTGTTAGGAAAGTATGACATTCCATATAAAGATATGGCTATACCACAATGAATCCGATTACATGAGCTACACACACAATTACATGTACAGGCAGGAATGTTGCCTTTGACATGTGAAGGGATACTTGAAATTAGATTGTTATTCTTTTTCTAAGACAAATTTTTGTGTAGTTAAATGTGGAAAAGGGGGATGATATAATTTTTAATGTGATTGCAAACATCTTATAAAAAATCATTATAAAAGCAAGAGATAGAAACTATAACTCCTCAGTGATTACCTTCTGAAACTGTTAATAAACATTTCCAATGCTGGCTTCTGTTCAGAAAAACTTTTGATTGCTTAAAAATTATCACGACTTCAAAATGCTCTATGACTGATGCTTTGGTAATCTGTAGTGTAGACTTGTCAGCTTTAGTTGGAAATAACAGAGAAAACTAAGGTACTATACTAAGAGGATTAGCGTAAAGGCAGCACTAGAACAATAAAAACACTTCTAAATATCAAAAGAAGTACTCAGCTGCCAGGAAGGAAGAAAGGAAGGAAGGAAGGAAGAAAGGGGAAAGATCAACGAAAAAGGGAAACAGATCACACAGTAAGAAATTAGGTGTTTGTGTGTGTTTATCTGTGTGTGAGGGTAGGGGTGGTGAGTTACATGGTCGTAAGACTGTATGTGTGTAAGTGTGTGCATAGGAAGATAACTTCGTAATGACATCAATTTTCCCTAAATTAATTTATAAATTTAACATAATCTCAATAAAAATATCAATATTTTTTTTCCTCTGGAGCTAAGTAAGTTGACTTAAATGTCAATATGGAAAAATAGGCAATCTAGAATATTCAGTAAAACCCTGAAAAAAGAAAACAATGCTCATATTGAGGAAAAGGGAGGTTTACCCCACCTGATATTAAAATATATTATAAAGTAATTATAATTAAAACAGGTTGGTATTAGCGCATTAATAGACAAACAGAAAGTCCAGAAATAGACGTTTATTTATGAAAATTTAGTATATAATAAAAAGTTTTGTCTCCAGTCAGCAGGAAAAAGATGGATTTTTCAGTGAGTGATGTTGGGAGACTGCACAGCCATCTGAAAAGAGAGGGAATTGCCTGTGTACCTCGTGTCTTGCAACATATTAAATTAGGATTGGACCAAGATATAAATATTAAAAATGAAACCATAAAAACTACAGCCATATATGAATAAATATATTTATAATCTGGAGGTGGAGAAAACTTTTCTATTTTGAATACAAAGTCTAGAGGAAAAAGGAAAGATTAATACATTTGACTACATAAATAATTTCTTTAAAAAATAGACTATGATTTAAACATGGAAGCCCCTCCCATACACACACACACACACACACACACAAGAATAGACACAAAATGTACCTCCCATATCCACTTAGTGGTGGTTTGCAGCTATTTAACTAACATGTTTGGTATTGACGTCACGGTCCATTATGGGCATCAAGGCAGAGGCTGGATTATTTTTTCTTTTGACAGTTTGATTTTTAAGACTTTCCCATAGCTTTTAGTACTTTTTTTTTTTTGGATGCATCTTCATTAAAGATTTTAAAAGCAAAGGTCTTTGCTTACAATGAAAGTGCTACTTTTTCTATCATCATAGATCCTTGCTAATAGGTTTCTGAATTCCATTTTCATTATTTAATTTTTATAGAATCCACTTCCTTTATTATTACCTTTGCCTTTGTAATAGGTACAATCTGTTAGCTACATATAACTAGACTTTAAATATTTTTCCTGTTTACCATTAAAAAAAGGTTGCTGATTCAACAATAAATAAAATAAATAAATACATGGCTTTTGTGTGTCAAAAAGAAATCAGCAAAGTAAAAGGTAAATACCAAGCAGATGAAAATATTTACAACATATGTCACAAAGGGTTAGTGTCTTGAATACACAAAGAGCTCCTTAAAATTGTGAAAAGGAAAGCCAAGAAATCAGTAGAAAAAAATTGGCACATGTGATGAACAGGCAGTTCAGAGGATAAAATATTAAACTGGCTGTTAAACATATGAAAATGTTCTCAATCTAACTCATAATAGAAAAAATAAATTAAAACTAAAACTCTATCTGAATACCATTTCTCACATATCAGATTAGCTGATAGCCAAGAATTTGACAATATGCTCAGCTGGTAAGCCCACAGACTAACACATACCCTCATGAATTTCTGGTCAGAATGTAAAATGTTACCAGCCCCCTGTGAGTTTGGCAAAGACTAGCAAATTGTATGTCTTTATTCTTTAATACAGAATCTTGCTTATAGGACTATATCTCAAAAATACACTAGGAAAACTACCAAGGAACTAGGTAATTAACTGCAGTATTATTTGCAACAGCAAAAGATGGAAAGTAACCCCAGTGTCTTTTAAGATGGTACTGTTTGAATAAACCATGACACGTCCCTACAATGGAATACTATGTAGCCATAAAAGGAAATAAGGAAGGTCTTTATATAATGGCTCTCCAGAATACAGCCTTAAGTGACAAGAGCAAGAAGCAGAAAGGGGGGAGAATACAAATATACATACGTGTGTATGTGTGTAGCTATTGTCCTGTCACTGAGTCCTATGAAGATGATGACCAGACATTATTGCCCTCCTAACACAGTATGTTTTGAAGAACATAGTACCACCTATAAAATGTTCTTGTCCAACATGAACCTGAATTCAATCAAGCTTTTAGTAACTAATATCTATTGCACATGAAATGCCTGGAATTGAGAATTATAAAACTATTGACTCATTTTTTCAGCAAATGATATAAAATCAATTAATAAGAAGAGAAAGTCCTGTTATAGATTATAGAAACTCAAGAGTCACAAAAACATTTGAATCTCAATTAGAACAAACCAATTTTAAGATATTTTAAGACAATGAGTGAAATTTTAATATGAAACTTTTCTTAGTTTTTCTTGGAAAATGTAACATAAACTGTGGTTGTATAAGAAAATGTTCCTAAATTTAGAGATGCATGCTAAAGAACAAAGGGGTAAAATGACCTGATGACTGAGATTTGCTTCAAGATACTTCAGTCAAAACTAAGAAGGACTCGTTAAAACAAATGCAGCAAAAACAAACAGATACAACCACTACTCAGTGTTCAGGGTCCAAATGTAGAGAAACAGAACTTTGTGATGTTCCCCTAATCCTTGATCACACAGATTCACAGGGAAAGCGTTTTGAATGCCATCTATTAAGAAACAATTTTCCCACCAGCTGGAAATTTTCAGGGGCTGCAGAGCTAGAAAATTCTCACTAGGGATGCTTTTTCTTGCCTTGTTGGGAGCTCCTAAACAGAAATGTTCCATTTGCCTGTATGAACTTTCGCTCTCAAAGTGACTGCAAACTGAGAGTGTTGGCATCTGGAGCCACTGAAATAGAGTTTCCTTTTCACCCTGTTCATCAATACTCTAACTGAGGTGTTTTCATCTGAAGAAGTGTTTCATGTGAAGAGGTAGAATTAAGGGAGTGAGGATAATGGAAATCTGTCAAATAATAAACACAAAAAGTCTAATTAACTTAAACTCAAATTAATAACTCCATGAAATCTTGGCCTGCATTACTCCATTCTTTTTACTGTCAAAATGAAATAACAAGCTCTATGTGTGGAACGTTACCAACAAAAAGTGGAGACCAGGTCAATTTTAGTAATTGCTGTAAATTGCCATATCCTTTCAGCATCTTAGCAAGGGGCTAACTTAGCCATTTGAGGTAGGTTGAGAAAAGGGAAGGGCAACAACCTAACAAACTTTGAACTATGGACATATCCCCTTCTAACAAGGCCACTTTCTCACACAGGAAACTCCATTATTAGTCAGTTCCATACATATCCCCTGCACTATCCCTCAAAAAGCATTCCTTTACCTGTATACGCCCTATGGGAGCAGGGGTTCTTTCCTGGAGCCTTTTACATGGTGAGGACAGCCCATTTATGTATATACATGTGCAAAAAAATTTGCCCTTATATTACATACATCATGTACAAAAATAACTCCAAATAATCATACATTGAAATGTATTAAATGTGAGAGTTAAAAGGTTTAAGAGTTTAAGGTATAAAACCTCTAGAAGACAATGTAGGAAAAAAACCCTTTGTGGGGGTATGTTATATTATATTTTATTAGCAAATCTTTCTTAGGTAGGACTCAAAATCCAGAAATGATAAGAAAAATAATTAAGACTTCATCAAAATTAAAATCTTATGCTCTTCAAAAGATAATGGTAAGCAAATTGACGTGTAAACCGCCACAAACTGCAGGAAAATATTTGTAAAACCTACATCTGATTAAGGACTTTTATCCAGGAAGAATAAAGATTTTATACAACTCAATTACAAGAAGAAAAACACCTACTATGGGTTGAGTTGTGTTCCCCCCAAAAATATGTTGAAATCTTAACCCCCAGTAAATCAAAATGTGACCTTCTTTGGAAATAAGGTTGGCAAAGATGTAATAGTCGAGATGAGGTCATATTAGAGTAGGGTCGGCTTTTAATCCAGTATGACTGGTGTCCTTATAAGAAGAGGAAAGGAGACTCAGGCACACAGGGGGTCAATGTCATGTGATAACAGAGGCAGAGATTGAAGTGCTGCAGCTGCAAGCTACGGAATGAGAAAGATTGCCCGAAAACCACCAGAAGCTAGAAAGAGGTAAGAAAAGATTCTCCCCCACAGATTTCAGAGGGAATGAGGCCCTGCCAACACTTTGATTTAGGACTTCTAGCCTCCAGAAGAAATTTCTATTATATCATGCCACCCAGTTTATGGCACTTTGTTATGGCAGCCCTAGGAAACTACTATACAAATCATAATAAAATGGTTACATTCAAAAAATATATACAAATGGCAAATAATCACATGAAAAGATGCTCAAAATTAGTAGTCATTATGGAAACATAAATTTAGAACACAGTGAAAAACTATCATACATTCACTAGAATAATGAAAATTTAAAAGTATTATTAAAGATGTGGTGCTAATAGAATTCTCCCACATTGCTGGTAGAATACAACATTTTACAGCCTTTTGGAAAAACAATGTGACAGTAACCTATGGAGTTAAATATATCTATACCGTATATCCCAGAAATACCACTCTTTTGTATTTACCTAAAAGAATTTTATATATGTGTGTGTGTGTGTGTTTGTGTACATCTCCATACACAAAGTCTCAAATGCAGTTTTATTTCTAATAATGCAAAACTGAAAACACCTGCAACAACTGAAGGAACTGAAAACAAACTCTCCATAAACTGCTGTATGAATGTATGGATGTGTGATATATCCATACTATGAAACAATACTAGCAATAAAAAGGAACGAACTAGGGATTTATACAACAACATGGATAATTACTAAATGCCTTATGATAAGTAGAAGACCCAAACTCAAATCCAGCATGCTGTATGATTTCTCTTAAGTGAATTTTTATAAAAGGCAAACTATAGTAGCAAAAAACAGATCAATGGAGGACAGTGAATAGAATTGACTACAAAGCAGCATGAGGGAACTTTTCTAGGATAACAAAGATGGTCAATATCATGACTGTGGGGGGAGTTACATGACTCCATATACTTGTCAAAGCACTTAAAAATTACAAAGTTGGCAAATTTTATTGTATATAAATTACATCTCAATAAAAATTATTAAAAACAGTATAATCCCATTTTTACATACTCATGTGCATATTCTTATATACCTACTACATAGAATTTCAGGTTTATGTGCATTGAGATGTCTGAATAAAAGGTACTCAAGATTAATAGTCACTTCTGGGTGGCATAGTTTGAGGATTTATTTTTTTTTAATTGTACACCTTTTGCCACATTACTTGAATTCTTCATAATATATCTTCTCATGACAAACATTACTCACTATTTTGGAATAAATGTAAGAAAAATCCTAATTATATTTTTATATATTGTGGTAAAATATGCCTTTAAAAATTTTGTAGTTAACTCTGAAATGTCAGGAAATTAGAGAAGGGAGCACATGATACGTGATATTCAATCTATGCATTAGTGAGTTAGGAAGCATTTATTTTCTAATCTTTTTTGTAAGATCTGGTCTCTGTTATGTGAATTATTTTATTTCAGCATATATTGGTAATACTATCTGATGTTATCAAAATAGGAATGCTTTTGAGCATTACTCACAGGAATATACTTATCTCTGAGACCATTATTTTGCTCTCAACTTTAATCAAAGGTAGATATCTCATCATCTCCTTTAATATTCCAACAATGTATTACGTTTTTAAAAAGATTCTATGGTGAAATGCATTTGGGAACCTCTATCTTAGAAAATGGAACCTGTATCCTAAAATATACACTATTTACTAAGTGTAAACCCTCTTAATGTTACTCGATTTTCCATATGGTAGCCTATAAAATTAGGAATAACTGCATCTGAAATCTACCCCCTCAGATCTTGGGATATATCAGATATTAAAAATTCTTCAAAAGGTTATTACATGTTTATTAAGGTGTTTCCCTCTCTCTCTCCTTTCCGTCTTTCTCTCTCTCTCTCTCTCTCTCTCTCTCACACACACACACACACACACGCACATGAGTTCAAATGATTTATCTAGTGTCTTTAGTAGGAAATGTTATCCCCTGTGCAGGTTCAAGTTTCTTTTTTGCCTTTTCAAAATTATGTTTTCTGTCTCCCTTCAATCACCCCGTTTGATCAAATTTTGTTATCAACCACAACATTTGGTTTTGCTTCTTTCATCTTTCACCAATTCCTCCACTGGAAAGCTTTATAGTTTTAGATTCTGTAGTAACAGTTGTGAACAGAGACTGTTTTCTAAAATAGCTTGTCTTTATCATGTGAAAATAAAAACAACTTGTATGCAATGACTTTGTTTTTAAATTGTTCTACAATGTTTTTTTTTATTTTGAAAAATAAAAATGATAATGCTAGGATATCTAAAAGCTTTTATAAGCATTAACTAACAATCCCTGGAAAATGAGATTACAGAATCAATAGTGTGTTGGGCAAGAGTGATTTTTATATGTGAAATACATGTACATACATACATATACATATGTACCTCCACTACAGATGTACACTGAATATGATAGGGATTTAAAATGCAATTCCATGAATGTGGGATATGGATATATCTAAGTTCTAACAAAATCTGTGCTTCAGTGAGTACAATTTGTGCTTTATATGTAAATATAGTCCCATGAGGTTATATGTGACTGAAAGAAAAATAATGATTTGAGTGGCATATTTCTATACTAATACATTGCCTATATTTCCCTGGTCTATCTTTATAGAGTATACCCCACTTATCTGTAGGGGGATACTTCCAAGACCCCCAGTGGATGCCTGAAACAGATAGTTCTGAACCCTATACACACACACACACACACACACAGAGTTTTTTTTAATCTGATAACCAAGCTGGCTACTAACTAACTAAGGGGTGGGAAGTGTAGACAGTGTGGACAAGGCTGGACAGGGCAGAATGATGCTAGATTTCATCACGCTACTCAGAACAGCATGCAATTTAAAACTTATGAATTGCTTATTTCTGGGATTTTCCATGTAAGATTTTCAGACTGGTTGACTGTGGAAAACAAAACCATGGAAAGTGAAACTTTGGACAAGGGGTGACTACTGAACATAAGAATATATTATCCATTTCTGAATCTAATGTTAAATGTAGCCTTCTGCTTAATGTTTCAACTGGGAAGAATTCCAGGCTTGTTTTCAGGATTCAGGGTCCTAAACACATCTTTGTTCTCTTTTGGCCTCTTGCCCCATTTCAGTGTCCCTGCCTGATGAAGTGGTCAGTCACCCAGCCTGGGGCTTTCCTGCTTTGGAGGAACGACGTCTTTTAATGGAGGTGACATAATTTTGTGTTCCAGAGTATTTATATTTTGAAGAGAAAGCAGGCCATTAATGCTAAACCTACAAACAAATGTCTTTGTGGCATTGTAGACCTTGTAAAACCTATACAGGGATTTTTTTGTGTGTAAGGGAGAACTTGTAGCCGTCAGATACACTACAACTGTCTTCTTCCTGTGGTGACTGGAAAACCTGACCAAGTTAAAACTTCACAGTTGTAAAAAGTAGAAAACGGCAATTCTTTTCTTTATTGAAGGTAGAAAATTAATCTCTAGCTATACACTCACACATGATGGAACAATAGATGCCACCTTCTACCACAGGATACCATGTAAAATGTATTTGTGAATCCATGTATCCATACAAATTATAACTTTTTTTTTTTACATAAAAGTGAACGACACTAGCATAAAGCAGTCCACGTATCAAGCATGAAAAGATTTCACTGAATATGCAAAAAGACAAATGATAAAACCAGAAGGCAAAATACGTAAGTTAAGCTAGTATGCTTTTGGAGCTGGCTGCATATGTAAAGCTTTCAACAGAATATTATTACACTTTACTGACAATGAAATGTCCATTACATAGAAGAATAATCATTATCATTAGGTGAATTTCCTGCTGAGTACATTTTTCACTGTGAGCAAGCTCATCTCTTGGGACATTTGCAAGGTAGTCTCTGTAAAATTGTTTAGATCAGAGGAAGAGTAAGAGCAATGGTTGTTTGATTTAGTTGTCAAATAAGAAAATAACTTAAAGAGAAATTTTAAAGCAAGCCAAGGTGGGTTTTTTCTGGCCCTTTAGGACAAAATTATATACTTCTTTCTTGTACTTTCATTGAAGTAATATAAAGGAGAAAAGCATAGATGTTGAAATTTTATTTGAAATGATCAAATCCTATTACAGGTGAATAGTCCTCCTCATCCTATACTCAGAGACATCTATATATCAAGGCAACTGATCGAAAGGTCACATTGTTCAAAGGAAAATTAGAAAAATCTGTTGTAAAGTACATAGTTATTCTAATAACAGTTAAACTATGAATAAAAGCCAATTTTTAAAATTTAGTTAGGGAAAGTTTTATCTTTTCTAAGTTATGGGTATTTGGAGTTTATTTTACATCTTTTGTTTATAGCCTTTGTGAGACTTTCATAAATACTTTACATAAATACCTCTCAAAATGCTTTTATTTCACATTCTAATTTTTAAAATTTCCCTTGGCATTAGCTATGTTAAAAAATTACAGGAACAACAATCATTCATTCAGATTTTGCTTATTCCCCAGCTCTCCCTTTCCTTGATGAAAATCTATTTGGAAGAGTAAGGAATGCTTATATTTGGTACAGAGACTATTCATGAATATTATGGATTCATGACCTCATCCCATTCTAAACAAACAAAAAGTTTAATAATAATAAAAATAATAATTTAACATTTTACAAGTGATTATGATGTCTAAGGCACTATTATTGTGAGTGTTTTAGTTGAATTCTTGTATTTAATGCTCACAACCACCCCTGTAAGCTACTATTATTATCTCTATTTAAAAGAAACAGAAATTGAAGTCCAGAAGAATTAGGTAATTTCTGGTAAACAGAGAAGCCAGGTTTCAAATCCAGGGAGTCTGATTCCAGAGCCCATACCTTAAAGCCATTATACTCTGTTGTCTCACTGTGAATGAGGAAGCAGCAACTGTCCAAGTACCCAGTGCATAAAGAAAGAGAAGAAATGTTAGTTGAGTATGTAGTTGCACTGATGTGATGTGTTAGCAGGATTCTTTGATCTTGACCTATGTTGGGTTTTTTAATTTGTATTCTATCACGGAGTTGGAACAAAAGTACATGTATATAAACTAAACCGGTTTCCTAGAGTAAGTCGCCCTTAAACTCAGATTTTCTATATTTAACCAAACAGGTTTTTTGTCACATAACTTTCACTTTCTTTAAGGAAAATATTAAGAGTAATAGCCAATAATGATTGTTCTTAATCTGTAGCAGGTGCTGACCCTATGTGCTTTACATCCACTAACTCACTTAACTTCACATCCACGTTTGTAGTACAGAGCTCCAAAACCTACCCATATTTCCAAATATTATTCCATAGCTTCTTTCAAGGTGAAACATATTTTATAAGAATCAAGATGGAATCTAGAAAACCAACTGTAACCATTGTGTGTAAGTGGTGGGGTAGAGGGTTGGAATGTAAAATACTCTGTAATTAATGCATAACCCAATCAATTAAGTTAAAAGATTATGAGAATGACCAGCTCAGCAAATAGCTAGTTTTATTATTTCAATCAGCAATTGAATTAGATCCACTCTGCAATTACCTAATCAATTTCTCAGCAGTACACTACCTAACAGCTAAAAACTACTGGCCATTTAGTTAGAGCTATATTCATAGGTATTATTTTAATTACATATCACTAGCTCATTTACCAGGATGTAAACTGTGCTTTTTTTGTATCTAAAATATATATGTCCTAATATTCAAAAAATGAATCTGTTATTTAATAACTTTCAAATCCTGTATGGTGAAAAAAAAAAAAGTCAGTGTATTTCCTAATTGTTTATTCTAATCAACTCTCAATTTGGGTACACAAAGCAGTGTTAGTGATTACACCTTAAATTTGGTCAACTATTACTGTGTATCTTCTGTCACGAAAATGGCTGTGTTTCAGTTTTCCTACCAAGTTTTATTGTACTTTTCATTTCCACTATATCTATCGCCTGAGAATTAGCGTTTCATGAATATCACTGAATTTCATATTTGGACCTTCAGACAGTGGAAGAATTCAGTGCATTAAAAACTCATTTCTAAAATTAACACAAGAAGCAGAATATTAACGCTTCATTGTGGTTAAAGTTAAAGATGTTTAATCTTAGCAGATCATTTGTAGCACTAGGAGTTCTATACCAAGTCCCTCTCTTTATACACACAAGATTTCCAATAAAGAAATAATGCAGATGACATATTTAATCTGCTACATCAGAGACATTTCATAGCCTCAAGAAGAACCACATCATAAAGATAGCTATTCATAGATCATAGAGACAGAAAAGAGTCTCAAGGGGTTATCTAATCCATAGCTTTACAATATAACCCTGAGTAGAAAAATAAATAGTATTCTAATGTTACCTTTGCTTGTTCTTTAAAACCACCAAGAACGGTATCATTTGGTAACATATAATGCAGCAATCTCCTTTATATCCAGAATGTTATTCATAGGTCCCAGAAATCTCTGTATTTAAATTCAGAATTCAAATTGATCTCAACAGAAACCTAAAATCTCATGTTCCACCAAATCTTCACTATCTATCGAATATTCCTGAGACAGTTACTGCCTCTCCATAATCTGCCATCAAACTCCTTTCCAGACTTTTCTCATGTCTACTATTACTCTAAATGGGCCCTGAGCAATATTTTCCCCCAGTACACACTATACACTCATACAGTCTTCTGGCCTAAAAGATATTTCCTCTAAGCTCAGTCTGCTAAAATCAAGCCTATTTCTATGTCACCTACTTCATGAAGACTTCCTGTGTCATGCCATATCCAGAAGTGGTATAGTCTTTCTGCTTTTCTTTGGCACTGTGCATCTCCTGCATATTACTCATCATGTACAATATCACACACCATTTGTGTACAATTTAACTGAACATGTAAACAGTAAAATATTTACAGTAAAAGGCAAATGACAAGTATTTGTTGAAAGCATAATTGGAGGGTGGGGACCAATCTGCATTAGGGAAGCCACCATTCCCTGAAGATGCATTCTTGGCATCAGTAATGGACAATTCCCTTTTGTAACCCAGAGTGTATTTCAGAGTAGAATAAGAACTGCTGTCACTCCATCTAATAAAGCCCAGCGTGGTCACACAGTCAAAGCCTATCTCAGCATTGGCTTTTACTAACAGCACCTCATTTTAGTTTCTAGGACAGTATTTCTTAAAGCATGGCCCATAGAAATCTTTCATCAGAATCCACTTGAATGCTTGTTAGAAATGAAGCTTTTTGGCTCCAACCCAAACCAAAAGAATCTGACTTTCTTAAGGTAGGCCTAGAAATTTGAAATTTTAATAAGCACCCCATGCATACCCAGCTGATTCATACACTTATTTAAAGTTTGAGAAGCACAATTTGAGTTCAACATTTAGCTTCGTGGATGTGAATAAGAAGTGATTTTTAAAAGGGTCTGTGGTGAGATACATTTAGGAAACTCTATATTAAAAGTACTTAAAAGGGTTTACTGCAATGCCTCTTCAAGCTTTTAGTAAGCTATGTGTCATGAATATTCATGAGGGGAGCATAATTTTTAGTAATTTTCTAACTTTGGTAGGGAGCATCCTCCCCAACTGGTTTGTGGAAAAATAAGCCCCAGGAATTTGGCTCCAGCAGATGCTTTTCAATCCAAATGTCAACTATATGTGATTTGCTGGACCAGTGAAACTGGTCTATCAAAGGTGATGAGATGGGCTGGACTCCCTAAAGATCTCTCACTGTTTGTGTGGCGATGGGGTGACAGAGATAGGCTTTGTAGCTATTCCTTCTTCTTTTACATAGTCTGTTTCTGCTCATTTCTTAATAATGTTATTTTCTTTTCTTTATCTTACCTTTGTGGTATTCTGTCTAACTTTTAATTTCAGCAATACTGACTGTAAAAGAGAGAGAGAGAGTGTGTGTGTGTCTATGAGAGAGAGAGAGAGAGAGTGTGTGTGTCTATGAGAGAGAGAGAGATTGAGAAACTGTATAGTCCCCAGAATCCTAATAGTATTAGACTAAGAATATTTTTAAATAGAAAACTGGACTTATATTCTCACTTAGGTACTATGCAAATGAGTCAAAATTGCATAGTTCTTCACCTCAAAAATAAAAAAGGAAGTTGCAAGACCTCATTACATAGGCAGAAAGTGGAATAAATGTAGTTCCTAAAAATGTCAGAATAAAATTTTATAATCTGATGATTTACAGTTCATTCCATGGTTTTAGTGTGTAAAGGATAAGCATATCTGGTGGAAACGGATGAATTGGGTCAAGTAAAATTGGAACCCATTATAACTCCAGCCTGAACCTTGGAGGTATGGAGAAGCTTGGCCACCCAAGTGATATACTATATAGGCCATTATTTGCATCTGAGTTTCCTAGTTTTTCATCCAACCAAAAAAGATGGAAGACTCAAAAATCCTCCCCTGAATCCCCTCATTTTGGAATCCACATTGGAACATTTAAGAAGGGATGGAAAATTACTGAGTTATATTTGCCTATTTGAAGTTTCAAACAAATTCCTAACGCAAAGAATTTAGAACAACTCAGATTCTTACATTTATCTCAAAACTCACTTCTTCATATGGTGGCTAAACTCCAAAGGTATGTTTCCATTCAAGATCATTACTTCATCACTAAAACAAAGGCATCAAAATGAGCCTGCATCCGCTAACTATTCAGAGGGAAATCTGCAGGCTTCTCATTTGTTTGGAACAACTTGTTTCAAAAGATGCAGTATATTTATATGCACAAAGCAGTATCCCCCTAATTATAATTTATTTTTGCCTATTCAAGAAAAACACAACAGATGTATTTCTACCAACTCTTGGACTGTCACATGGCAAAAGAACAATTGCATAAATGCTTTGAATAAATGTTCAAGCACTTTGACATAAATACCTTTTCAGCATATCCTTGTTGCCATATTATAGCATTTAACCCTAATGCTATCTTTGTTGGGAATGCAGATGATGAGCAAGATGGTTTACATTCTACTCAGATCTCTTTTCTCTGTGATCAGTAAGTATCAGAAACAGAATCATCTACAGATAGCAGAGCAATTGCATTTTAAATGTCACATGGCTGCTTTTATTATTCCAGCTGGCGTGTGGAAAGAAAGGTCTTTCTGTTAATGAGACTAACACTGCCAGTCCCATTATAATAGATTTAAGAAAATAAATAACATGTTTGCCATTTCTTCTCTTGTTTTTCAAGCACTATTTTTGTCACTGATCTCATTGCTACAGACATTTGAGTGGAATAACTATAATTGTTGCAGGGCTTAGGAAATGAAAATTACGCATGGAGTTCCTATTTATTTTAGATAATTCAGCATATTAATCCAAATTGTTCTCAACGCCTGTCCTCCCCATGGTTCTTTCTCACATTTGCTGTTAGTGCTAACATGACAAAAAGATACAATAGGTTAGGTTCAGTGGTTCACTAATGCGTGGCGGTACCAATTGCACACTTGACAAGAGAGGAATGAATAGCAACCATATTGCTTTAAAAGGAACAAAGTCTCCTGCCAGCCAAAAAAGGAATGGTACAAGATCCATCTAAATTATTGCCAAAATTGATTCAAAATTAGAGACCACTGATCTTTGGTCTTAGGTAATTCAGGGAAATTGGAAGTCCACTAGAAAAAAGTTCCCATCTGTATTGAGAGGCTATAAATACAATTTTTTATAGAAAAGTTGTGCTTTTCTAATTGCTTCAGTAAGTCAGCAAGTTTAGACACTGACTCTGTGGCCAAATGGGCAAGCTGTAATAGTGGAAGAGAGGCTGAGCATAACTAGCTCTATTTTGTTTCTGGTCCCTTGCAGTAATATCCTTGAGGTTAAAAGCTTCTGCTTAGCTCTGCATATAGCCTAGAAGAAAGGTGACAACCATCCCTTTCCCAAAACTAACTCCCCTAAAGATGAGGAAAGCATACATATGAGAAACAATACTATGTTAAATATTTATAGGAACATCCTGACCTGACCTTCATCCTCCAAAGTTAACTAACCAAGAACAGAGAATTTTTACAATCTCCTCAGACCGTCGCTGACACCCAAATGTCAGGGGTCCTTGATTACCTCTTATAACCCAATACCCCCTCTCCACCCCACTCCTTTCCCTTCCCTTAGGATAAAAAGGAGACTAAAGTTCATACTAACTCAAGATAGTTCTTTGAGACACTGGTCTACCATCCCCTCAGATTGCTGACTCTCTGAATAAAAGTCATTTTTCTTGCCCCAACACTTCGGCTCTCGACTTATTGGCTGTCCTGCAGCAAGTGGTGCAAGCTTGGATTCAGTTACAAAGCCACACTGCATAATCCATCCTATCTTACTCCTTTCTGATTTAACCACTCTAATCTAGGCATTACATGAGTCACATAATAGTTTTTTAACATATTCAGCTTCCTTCTTTTCATTAACTACAGGCCTTCTCTGTGTGACCTAATGAGTAGCATGTCTTTGAAATATCACCTTATACTGATGACTCCCCAAATCTAGAGTTGTAGCTCTATCTGTTCCTATAACTCCAAATCCAAATATATAACTGCTGTTGACATCACTCCATGAATTCTTAGAAGACATCTCAAACTAGTGTAGTCAAAACATAACTCTTCTTTACAGTCTACCAAAACTTCTCTTTCCTCATCATTTCCATTCAGGAAGTAACATTACCATCCACTCACTTGCTCAAGACAAAAATCTCAGAGTAATCCTAGACTTCTCCATTTCTCTTCTTCAAGCCTTCCTAATACACGTACAAACACATCAGCAAACCACAGGCCTGTTGGTTCTTCCTCCATCCTATCCCCCATTCTGTTCACTTTTCTTACTTCCACTACTAACATGGTACCAACTATAGTTTTCTTTTACCTGCCCTTTTTCAACAGCTCTTGTCTTGTTCCTCCCTTCCCTTCTCTTCCCTTCTTCTCTCCTTTCTTTGCAGAATAGAGAGCTTCTGTATATCATTTTACAATGAATGAGGTCAGAGTCTCCTAAACTGCCTTCAAACAGGGAAAAAAAAGTGGAACTGGCATATTAATATTTTTATCTCACAGATAGATATTCAAGCTCAGGGAATAAAAAATGTCTTGTGTACTCATTGATTTAAATGTAGATTTAAGAAATACATCAATAGGTTTCTTTACATGCACTTCAGTGAATCTGAAAATCCCTCTATATAACATAACATCAAGCATAAACTTTGTTAATTCTAATTATTTTTAAGTCTGTTGTATTATATTATAATGATTAGATAGCTAATTATAACATTTATATTGGTAAATCATGTATTATTTTATTTTGGTTTAATGGCGATATATTCTCTAAATAGTTCTAAATGTTCAAGGACTTTCAGAGTTATACAGCTACCTTAAGACTGAGAAGTATAATGTCCTCTCCATTACCTTTATTGTTCAGTAACTTAGAATTCTAAGTTACTGAACAATAAGTTGCAGTAATGCAACTTAGAATTACTTAATTTTAAAAAGGAAGTTCATATTATTTCATCTACCTGGGATCAGGCAAAAGTAAAATAGGTTTACAAAGTAAGTAAATAGCCTGCGGAGATCATCTTGTAATGCAAATATAATAAAGTTTTTTTCTAATTGTATTAGCTATTTTGCTTTGTTGTTGTGTTTATGTTGTTTTGATGTATTTGTTCTCAGGCTTTGGGGAGGTGGAGGGGAAGGAGAGCCACAAACAGTGACATTTGTGCATATTCCAAAGCTGAGAAGTAAAATTAATATTACTCAAGAAGCAACTTGGAGCATGTTTATCTTAGCATATTTTCTTTTAAGCCTCAGTAATGAGCCTCTAAAATTGTTATAGTATACACAGATAATAATCAGTGAGTTTTTTCACATCGCTTCTGGAAAAACTGCTTTGTGTTCCAGTTTTAATTAGTGTATTATTATCCATTGCTAATTTCAGGGGTTTAGTCTAGAATTAGTGCACAGCTGCAGAGAATGCAAGCACATGAATTGTTGGATTAGCTGGAGTTCATACAAAGGGGAAGGAGTAAATGAGGGGAGAGGCAACAAACCATATCCTCCAAATAACTTCCCAAATTTACCAGCTATTACCTATAATTTAAAAGTGAATTCCTCGATGGGAAGGAAGCTGTGCTTCTAAATTTGGCTTGGTTTATAATATAATAACAAAATATAGGATTATATTTTTAATTTTTTTTGAAAAAGTTAAAACATTCAGAAAACTAAAGAGAATAACAACATGGATTCATTTACCTACTATTCAGATTTAACCAATGTCAAAATGTTGCCATTATTTGCTTTACATTTTTCTAAAAGCAATAAAACTCTGAAGCAGGAGTTTTAGCCCCTTTATAGTCCTCCTAACCGCCCCCTCCAACCCCACTCTCTTCTCTGTCACCCAGAGGCAACCAAACTTCTGGAGTTGGTGCAAGTCCTCTCCATCTAGGATTTTATACTTTTCCAGATGTTTGTAAATTTACAACATATATGGTATTTTTTTTATGTTTAAACCTTACCTAAATGATAACATGCTATAAATAATATGCTGCTGCAACTTAGTTTTTTCACTCAACATTATGTTTGGATGACTTCTCCATTGTGATATGTATACAACGGAGTTTGCTCATCTTAATCGCTGCAATAAAAATCTTATCTTCCTAGTGTACACATGGTGGGATAAGACCAGTACCTATCTGTGGCCTGTTAGGGACCAAACCGCAGAGCCAGGCTCCCACCCCCATCCCCGCATTGAAACTTAGGAGGGTGGGGCTACACAGCAGGAGGTGAGCTGCAGGCCAGAGAGCTTCATCTGTATTTACAGCCACTACCCATGGCTCGCATCACCACCTGAGCTCCCCCACACCCCATCCCACAACGTCTGTGGAAAAATTGTCTTCCATGAAACCAGTCCCCGGTGCCAAAAAGCTTGGGGACCCAGCTGCTTTAAAGCAGAGGTTCTCCAGCAGGGGCAATGCCACCCCAGTAGCCTTTGGAAATGCAAGGGAGCATTCTTTCTATCACAATGTATTAGTTTTCTAGGGCTGCCATAACAAAGTACCACAGACGGGATGGCTTAAACATTAGAAATTTATTTTCTCACAATTCCGGAAGCTAGAAGTCTGAGATCAAGGTGTGAGCAGTATTTGCTTCTTTTGAAGCCTCTCTTCTTGACTTGTAGATGGCTGTCCTCTGTGTCCTCACAAGTTTTCCCTTCTGTAATATGTCTGTGCTCTAGTCTCCTCCCAGAAGGATACCAGTCATATTAGATAAGAGCCCACTCTAATGAAATCATTTTAATTTAATTACTTCTTTAAAGACCCTATCTCCAAATATATATATATATATATTTATATAGAGAAAATGAAAATATACATGTGTATATATATACGGAATGAATATATACATATTCATTCTGAGGAACTATAGGTTAGGACTTCAACATATGAATTAGGTGGTTGAGGTGGGGATACAATTCACCCCATAACATAGGTTGCTATTGTATAGACAGGGTAGGGGCCCAGCAACCTGAAAATCCTGCACTGAAGGAAGGCATTGTCCCTGACCCTAGAATGTCAATAGGACATTCCTTTGGGATATAAATCAACAAGTAGAATTTCTGGGTTGGAAGTATATTTTACTAGATATTATCAAAATGTTCTCCAAATAATTGTACCAATTTAAATTCCCAAAAGCAGCATATGGAAACTCAAATTTCCTCCCATCCTTGCAAACAGTTAATGTGTTCTCAAACTTTTAAAACATATGCCAGTATCATGGGTATGAACTATTGTTTGTGGCTTCAATTTTCATTTATTTGATTCCAAATGAAATTGGATATACATATGTATATGAATATGCATATGTATCATTTTAGTTATCTGCTCTGTAAATTGCTTCTTATAACAGTTACTCATTTTTTTTCTTTTATATTTATTCTTGATATTCTGGATACTGTCCTTCTGTTGTTTTTACATTTTTAAAATACCTTCTCCCAACATGTAACTTACCTTTAACTCTGTTTCTGGTGTCATACCGAAGAATAGTTTAATATATTGAAATTCATCAGTAATTTCCTTTGTGTAAGTGGTGTTGAACTATACTTAAGATGGCCTTCCCTTATCCAAAGGTCATAAAGATATTCTCTTCTATTCATTTCTAAAAGATTCTAAATTTTGCCTTTCAAATTTAGATCTTTATCTAAATGTTATTTTTGTTATTATACAAGGTAGAAATTTAATTTTTCAACATAAATTGACAATTGGCACATCACCATTTATGTAATGAATATGTAATCATTTCCCTACCTCTCTCAAATAATAATTTTCCAATTAAGTATGGTTCTCTTTCTGAGTCTTCTACTTTGATCCATGTGTCTATGTGTCTACGCTACCACTTAGAATGTTAGAACTGCTATACCTTTTTGATAAATCTTGTTATTTCCTGGGGAAATGATCTCTCCTTATTGTTCTTCAAAATTGCCTTGGCCTTTTAGTTTCTATCTGAATTTTTGAATTAGCTTGCCATGCTGATGAAAGGGAGAAATAGATGCAATTTTCTTTGAAGTGCATTAAACTTATAAATTAATTTGGGGAAAAAAGTCATCTTTAAATATTGAGTCTTCCCATGATGAGCATATCTTATTAATTCAGTTTTTGAAAAATTATGTCTTTTAACAACATATTATAATTTTTGCACCTATTATACATGTTTCATGAGATTTATATATATTTATCTTAAAACGTTTGTTGCTATTATGAATGACATCTTTTCTTTTAAATTAAATTATGGGATTAGGTATTAATGGGTTAATAAAGGAGTAATTTTGACTTTGGAATGCTGGTTTTAGATTCTAGCAGAGTTATTAAATTCTCATTTTAGTTCTGATAGTTCATCTCTAGAGCTTCTTATATTTCATGTGTAGGTAATCATATCAACCACAAATGATCAAAAATTTTCTCTTATAAATTTTTATCCCTCCTTTTTTATATTTGTGCATTTGCTAGGGCCTTTGTAAAAATGCTGAATTGTGTCAATTGGTATATATAATTTTTTCAGTCTTTTAATGAGGATGCTTTTCAAGTTTAAGCATTAAGTATGATGTTTATATAGGTTTGTAATAGATACCTTTTAGCAATTTCCTATTCATAGTTTGCAAATATTTTTTTAAAAACTCTATATATTGAAAAATTATCACATGGTTTATATCATTTAATCACTTCATGTTGTGAATTTCACTAATAGTACTTAAATTCCTAGGGCAAACCTTGATTGGTAAAGCTGTATTATTTATTGTTTTTTATTTTTAAATGGATTTGTGTTTCTCATATTTTATTTACATGCATTTTCATTAGTATAATATACCTATAATTTTCTTTTCTTATACTGTCTATCCAGTTATAATTTTGTATCAGACTTATACTAGTTTCAGAAAATGATGTGATTAGTGCAGCAGAGACATCTACTTACCTCCCAATCTCTATTTTCCCTTTCTTTCTTGATAGGAAATCTCTGATGATATTCTGGCGTATTTCCTGTTCACTTTCATCTACATGTGACCATGCAATAGGCTCTGGGAGGGCTGTCACATTCCCATGCGACCTGTTTCTCATGGAGTTTTGCATGTACAATATTGAAGTCTGATATGAAGGCTCTGGGTCTAGTCAAAGAGATATATTAATAAACAGAAGTGTTGCCTGAGATCTCCAGGAAGTTTTCTTAAAAGAGAAAGCGTGCATTTTGATTCTTCTGCTTTCCTCTGTCTGGCACACGGGACGTGATTGTCAATGCTCTGTCAGCCATATTGAACCATAATAGGACCTAGAAAATAGAAGCCCAAATACTAAAGATGGTGGTGGAGAAAGATTAGAACCTGGCTTCCTGAAGATGCTATAAAGCTGGCCTGGCATATCGGCCATGAAAAGTGTGTGCATGTGTGTGTGTGTGTGTGTGTGTAATGAAGTTCTACCTTGTTTAAGCTGCTGTTATTTTAAGGTTTTTCGGCATATACAGCTGAATCTAATGCTTATTAGGTAGTAATTTTAATACCTTCTATTGTAGTCACTGAAATAATTTGTTTAAAATAAGGATTATTTACTAAAGGTTTGTTAACAATCTTCTGTAAATCCCTTGGCCTCCAATATATAGTTTGCTTCCTCCTCAGGAAAACAGGTCCAAGGTAATTCTAGAGTTGCTACTCTCCAAACACTCATAAGAAGTAGATCTGCATGGCCCAAGGGGTGGAGTGTGGCTTCAAGGAGGTATGCTGCTCAGATTCTCCTTCAAGAAAAACTGCTGGGGAAAGCATAGTTGATTAACAGCCTTCAGATGCTACAGTTTTGGATCCAGTGTGGTGTTCACGCCTAAGACTCATTTATATCAAATTACGACCAGCTGATGATGGAGCACAAGGACAGTGCTAGAGCCATTTCTGCCCAGCACGGGACAGACTGCCAACCATTACTCAGGAACTCCCTTTTGGCTTGGTTGAGACTTACTCAGAACTTAACGGTAGCTGGGATCTCTTTCTATCCAACACTCCTTCCTCTCCTCTCCTCTTTTATAGGGGACAGACCAATATCATGTGCTGAAGGCATTCCCTGCCTATACCTTTGTCCCCCGCATGTAATGTTTCACAGGATTTCCTTTGGTATCTGTCTTACATACTGAATTGTGTTTTAGCATCTGCTTTTCAGAGAAGTCACAATAACACAGAGCCAAGGCATTGAAAATGAAAAAGGGGGCACTACCAACTAAGTATAGAAATCATCCATTTAGAAGATAATCTAGATAATTGATAATAAAGCCACAGAGTTTCGAAGGATGAAGTCCAAATAGAATTATAAAGAGACTTGAGAAATTCAGAGCCACAGCGGTAGAACTATAACACCCTTGTCTGCAGCTGGCCTCCAGTGCACTAGCCACTTTGCGCTCATCCTGCCTGATCAGCATGATGTTATCGATGAAATGGCTTAATGTGATGTTCTGCAGGGCTTCCAGTAGAGGGGTCCCATACTGAGCAGAAATAGTCCTGCCCAAGTACCTCCACCATGCTCAGGCACTGGCTGGGAGCAGTTCAGAGAATGCATGGCCTGGGCATGAATCCCATAAGAAATCTGCAGATGCAGCAGCTGCAGGCTGCAGTTGATTATCTCACGCCTGCCCCTGGCAGCAAGTCCTCTTGAAGGCTCCTGAAAGGCACAACTCCCTGAGTGCCACAGAGCCTAAATTCCACTTTGCCTAATGTTAGTACTGGAACATCTGTATACAAATAGTATATTACACATGCTATATCTGCTATTACACTGATATTAAAACTGCTATTAATACTGCTACTAATTATTGGTTATTAGGTTATTGATTACCTAGATTATTTAATTAGTGAGTTCTTTGGTCATTATGGGTGCTATTTTCTTTATTGTTTCTTTTTGTCTTAAATTTTATAATATTTTATCTGTTATTAGTGTTACTAAACCTTATTCAATATGAATTTCCTGGAATTTTATAAACACAGCAAACTTCCTCACCCATAAATATAAGATTTTTTTATTTTCAAAAATGTAAATAAAAATCAAGCATCCAAATAGCGGGGTTCTTACAATCGGGCATATTCCACCTGAATTTCATAAAATGGAAAATTAGCTCTCAGCAAATAATTTGCAAGTATTAAAGATATTAATGAAGAAGGAAAAGGAGGAATCATTGTGATATTAAAACATCTATCTCCCATTGTCCTTTAAGGAATGCACAAAAAAGTGTTCCTGTCCATACATGCAGAAAATGTATGAACTAACAAGATGTATGCTTGTCATCTTTGATTGCCTCCACCAAAACCATACTTTAGTTTAAGAAACTAAAAGATACACCAAATCTTAAAATCTTGAGAGAATTCTAAGGAGACTGTGGTCTATTTGTGTTGGTAACTGTATGGTGGCAGGTTGTGATAGGGCCAGTCTGGAGTAGAAGTCAGGATATAGGAGGAGATTTGTCAGAGAAGGTTTTAAGTTCTGCTCTTGCCTCTTGCTCACATTGCTTTGGAACATTCTTTGCTTGTCTCATCTTCACACAAATCAGGCCAGCCCTACCCACGCTAAAGGAATGTTAACAGGATCACACAAAAGACCTACTGGGTAAAGAGCTAACAGAAATAGCTCAGATCCACAACCCTTCAGCCCTTTGCCAAAATTCCAAACCCTGTCTTTTACTTACGTTGAATATATTATGTATAGATTTTTAAAATTATGTCTCTATTAATACTAAAATCAAGAGTGCTTTTGAGTGTATTTCCATTATCTGTCATTTTTCTTAGTTTTCTTTCAAGTTGAATTATTTCCTTGTGAGTATAGTTATTTTTTATTGAATATCTGACATTGTATAAGAATAATTATTTTTAAAAAATGATTTCTCAACAAAATATTGGCAAGTGAAACCTGGCAATATAGAAAAAGGATAATATATCATGACCAAGCAGGATTTATCTCACATATGCCAGGTTAGTTCAACATTTTAAAATAATCAATGTATTTTACTATATCAACAGGCTAAAGAAGAAAAATCATATGATCCTCTCAACAGATGCACAAAATGCATTTTACAAAATTCAATATCTGTTAATGATTTTAAAAATAGTCTCTCAGTAAAATATGAATTTAAGAATACTTCTTCAACCAGATAAAGGACATTGCTTGTAAAACCCTGCGGCCAACATCATACTTAAGGGTGAAATACTGGAGGCTTTCCACTTAAGATTGGTACCAAGGCAAAAAAGTCTACTCTTTTTACTTCTGTTCGATGCAGGTCCTCGCTAGAGCAATAAGGAAAAAAAAGAAATAAAAGGCATCTAGATCTAAAAGGAAGAAATAATAGAACAGTCTCTGTTCACAAAGGACATGCTGGTCTGTGTTAAAAATCCTAAGCAATCTATAGAACAGCTATTAGAACTAATGGATGAGTTTAGCAAGATCATTGGGGACAAAGTCAATGTATAAAAATCAATTGTTTTCAATATACTAGCAATGAAAAATTTAAAACTGAAATTAAACAAAACAGTGTTTTTTACATAACACCAAAATATGAAACACTGTGATAAATGTAACAAAATATGTGGAAGATTTAGACGCTGAGAAGTACAAAACAATGGTCATAGATTGGAGGAGTCAATATTGATAAGAAGCTAATTCTCTTCAAGCATATTCTATAGATTTGATGGAAGCCCAATTAAAATACCAAAAAACTTTTTTGTGTGAAAATCAATCAAAAGGCTGATTATAAAACTTATACCAAAAAAGGAAAGAAATTAGAATATCCCCCCCAAACATTTTTACAAATCAAAGCTGGTGGATTCACCACAGTACCTGACAATAAAATCTACTAAAATTTTACAGCAATTAAGACAGTGAGGTAAAGCAAAAGGACAAACATATAGATCCATGGAACAGACCAAACAGACAGAAACAGACTCACACATATGTGGTAAACTGATTTTCAGCAAAGGTTCCCAGGCAAATTCAATGGAGAAATTAGTATTTTCAGTAAATGTTGGACTCATTAACAGCCACATGCAAATAAATGAACCTCAACCCACACCTCACATCATAAACAAAAATTAACTTGAAGAATCGAAAGACCTAAAACTATAACACTTTGGAAAAAAAAGCATAAGAGAAAATCTTAATGACCTTGAGTTACGTGAAGATTTCTTAGAGCACAAAAAGCATAAACCATAAAAGATAAAAGTGATAAAAAGAACTTCATCAAAATTAAAATTTTCTGCTCTTTGAAAGACACTGAGAAGACAATGAAAAGACAAGCCACAGACTAAGATAAAATATTTGCAGGACATAGATCTGATAATGGATTTGTATCCGGATTATGTGAACTCTTACAACCAAATAAGAAAACAAGCAAACAAAAACACTAAAAATGTGGGCAAAATATTTGAACATCTAAAAAAATAAGCTGATACAAAATATTCACATGAAAAGAAATTCAACATCATTAGTCATGAGGAAATTGAAAATTCAAACTGCAAAGAGATACCACTGCACATCTAGAATAGCTATTTTTCTTTTTTTTTTTTTAAGGGAAAAAAAACCTGACCACACCAAGTGCTGGCCAGTGTGTGAAGCAACTGGAGTTCTCATATATTGTTAGTGGGAATACAAAATTATACAGTCACTTTGGAAAAAAAATGAGCAGTTTATTTTAAGGTTAAACATATACTTACAATATGTTCCAATAATCTCAATCCTTGGAATTTACCCAGGAGAAATGAAAATATATGTCCACACAAAAAACTGTAAATAAGCTTTATTTAAAATACCCAAAACTGGAAAGCGCTTAAATGTCCATGAAATGATGAATAATAAACTGTGGTACATCCATACAATGTAATACTACTCAGCAATAAAGTGGAACAAATGATTGATTATGCAAACACAGACATGAATTTCAAATGCACTATGTTACATGAAAATATTCAGATTCAAGATGCATACTGCATGATTCCATTTATATGACATCCTAGAAAAGGCAAAACCATAGTGACAAAAATCCAATGAGTGGTTGCCATGTGCAAGGTGTAGGGGGAGTGGATTGATCACAAAGGGACATGAGGGAACTCTGGAGATAATAGAAGTATTTTATACCTTTATCCTGGTGACAGTTACACGAGTGTGTGCACTTGTCAAAATTCATAGAACTTTATGCTAAAAAGGGAAAATTTGACTCAATGTAAATTGTACCTCAATAAGCTTCACTTGAAAAAATCAATCAATTAAAGACAAAGGTAATATAATTTTTTACATTTGTTTTTAGCAGAGAACTAGTGGCACAAGCAATCTGAGATCACTGCCATCACTAAAATGGGTTAAAGTGACTTGAGGCTTTGGTCAGTCCCTGCAATAGCTGGGCTATCACCAAATCAGCTGTACTCCTGGGACATAGCCTTCAGAGCCCCAGCACAAAGTGCATGGGTCTTCTAACCCTTGGTGGTCCCTGGACTTCAATTTTTGCCCCTATAGTTTTGCAAGGCAGTCATAAGTCCTGCTCAGCTTCTTAGCTTCTCACTCGACTATTCCAGAATTGGCAGCTTTCCTTAGAAGAAACTGTCTCCAAGCACAGGGCTCATTTAGCTGGGTTTCTTCTCTTTTCATTAATCTTATTCCAATACTTTCTCACTGCTTTGTTAGCTACAGGTATATTCAAGCAAATTTAATAATAATCATAAAAAATTGTCCAATTTTTCTAGTCATTCTCATTGTGAGAGTTAATTTACCTATTCCACCATTATTCAGAGGAGCTCGGCCATTTCCAATATTCATCTTCTAAGAGTGTTTTAGTCATCACTATTTTTAATTAATAGGAAAAAAAGTGGATGCCCAGGGAAAGAGTTTTTTGGGATTTTGTTTTGTTTTTAATTCAGTAACATCTATTCACTGACCTTCCATTTGGGAGGTTTGAGAAATGTCGTTGCAGATGCACAGCCCAGGAAGAACGAGACACCAACTGCCTTTGCCACATGGAGCTACCAAACAATATTCTAATCTAATATTTTGGTTTTTGTAGTTCATTGACTCAGAGGTCTGTTCTTCATTTGAATCCTTAAGATGACAAATATTTTTTCTTGTATAGTATTTTTTCATATGCTTCATGATGAATTTCAAAAATTTGTCCCATAATAAAGAAATATCTCTCTGGGCTTATCCTCTGTACAATCTCATGAATTCTGGCCTATTCCTCCTCTTACAGAGAAGATAATGCTCAACTATCCTAATTCCCAGGGTTTATCAGGTTTTGCCTGCTACAGTCCTGCTGACCTGAGGTGGATTCTCTGCTTGGTCCTGACCCTGCATTTGTGTTTTAATTCCTAAATGTTCAACACCACCTCCCAAAGCAACCCACCTACTCTCTGCCTGGATTTCTGCAGTTTCATTGGACCATCTCTTTCTGTTCACAGTCAGAAATCACAGACAGTGTGAAAGGAAGAAGGAGGCAGTATTGTGCTGCTTTCAGTATGGAACTCCCTCAGTCCTGAGAAAAGCTGCCTCACTGTTTTTAGTAAAGACAATTTTCTGAGCTAGGGGTAAAGCAGTAGGAAAGAAATGAGGGTCTTTAAACCATTTTCAAGCAGATTGATTTCTACTGTTTCTAATTATATGGAACTTGGAAATCATTTTTTTTTTTGCTTGTTGTTTTAATTCTTAGATAATTGAAAGCTCCTAGATTCTAATATTAGTAAACTTCAAGTCCAGTTTTGGTGACAACATGAGAATTTAACCTTTCTGAGTTTTTCTTTTTTAAAATATTTTAGTGGGAAAATTGGGATAAGTTGAGTCAGTGACTACTTCCTAGACCCCATTTCAAATCAGAACATTGTTGCGTTTGGCCGTATTTTACATGTTATTTTCATCACTTAATCTTGAATTACCTTTAAAATTTTTTTCAAACTTTTCAGCCTTCTTTATCCAATTTAAGATCACTAAACATGACTCCATAATGTCTATAGTACTTGGACAAACAAGATAAATAAAATCAAGGGCATAGCATTGGAATGTGAATTGCATTATGAGTTGAGAATGATGTAGTATCTGACAAGTCATATGAATAATAAACATTAGAAATACTTTCCTCTGGTACCCTCACAAATTCAGAAGACCATATCACATCCCCACCAGAGGCCACATTTTATGCCAGTCTGTTTAACTCTACATGCAAATGTTTAAGCATAAAAATGAAACACAGACAGAGTTATATAACTATGTAGCTATATACTTTTTTCTTTTGTGTTGGTGCTTTGTTTTGTTTTGCCTTTAAACCCAGTGAGTTAGTTTAATATGTTTTACTTGGGATAAAAGGGAAAAAAAACATAAAGAGAGGTTAGCCTCTTAAAGCATTCCAAAAAGAGAGCAAAAATGGAGGAAACTTTCACCACTCATGGTTGTTATTTGTGGGGCTTATATCTTCCAGAATAATCATTACAATTCATTTATTACATATAGTTACTTTCACTGTTTTGTGACATAAAACATAATGATTCTTTATATGTCTACATAAATTAGCCTCCCCCACCCTGTCTGTATCTTTAGGAATCACTGTGACATACCTCTGAAACTAGACACTCCATTAAATTGATGAATAAATAAATTACAAAGACCAGCAATACTTCCTAATTTATATGCCACTTAATGGTGTTTATAAAGCAAACCTTGCAAGTAGCATTTCCAGGTACTGCACTCATCTAAATTAAATAAAATTCACATATTTGATGGGTAGAATATGCTATTTATATTCATATATAAATGACTGCTTCCTTTAAAAATGTCTAAACCACCCTTAAATAAAGCAAACACAAAAAATGCATGATTATTCCACATTATCTGCAAACCTATGGATGCATTTTGTTCTACACACATTAGCAGAATGCAGCCCTTATGTCTTGGAATAGGAAATTCATAAGCTGCCAAAGAGGAAGAGATAGTTCTCATTTTGGTCTTTAAATATAGTCTGTGTTTTTTGTGATTCATCTAGGTTTTTGTTTCTTATTTGGATTTTGTTTGTTCCTCTGTGAGTTGGAAGTTTTGTTTTTGTTTTTAATACTAATGGGATGTCCTTAAAAGGCTGTATTACAAATGAAAATACTTAAGCTCTGTTTTTCCCTTTTCAGAACAATATACCACTTCATTTCCCTAAATTCACTCAGCTTTTGTGGTTTTTCACAAGTGTTACTTGAGAATGTTGGCAGATCTGGAATTTTATGAGGAGAACTGCACTACAAGCTTCTTTTTTCAAATCTTACTCACGGAGAAGTTTCTCTCCATAGCTCTCCATGCCCAGGTCACAAGCTCTCTTTGCAGCATGTCAGGAGCCAATTAGAGTATTTGCTCAGGCTGGAATGCCCTCTTTTCTCAGAGGCTGCTCTTTCTGAATTTGTTGGGCTTTTAATGTGATGTTGAAATCTGCTCCTGCTTGACTCCTACAGCTGGTTTTGATCAGGCTCCTCTAAAGAGGAAGTTTCAATTAGCGCAGCTCCAAATGTGCTCTGGAGGTATATTTTTATGACTACTCAACTAATAGCACTCTTTGTTCCTAGTGGTGTGTGACTCCTTAACAAACACAGCCATTCGTGTGAGTCACGGAGTGACTTTATAGCAAAGCTAGGCTGTGCCAAAACCAGAAGAATGAGACAGCCAAATTGAATTAGTGGTTGAAACACATTAATTTATGCTAGATAAATGTTATTGTGGTCCCGTGGGCAAGTACTCAGGTCATAGGCTTTATGAACTATTTGCAGCAAGAGAGCTTCATGGCAGTAAATCAGCTCTAGAGCAGGACTTTGCAAAGGACTTACAACCACTTACTCTCTGCTGTTTCCTTGAATTGCCTCTGCATTTTTCCCTTTCTTCCATTGAGACAGCTAACCATTTTGTACACGCTTTGTGATAGTTAACATATAAGCAGTTGGATTAATGATTTGTGTAGGCTTTGCCTGACTCTGGTTGAGACGTGGCCATCTATTATGCCTGTGGCCCTCGCCACAGGCAGCTGTGTGTTTATCATTCCGGACTACAGATCTCAGTGGGTACAGAGCTCTGGCTTAGCACCAGCTTTCAGAGTCTGTGCAGCTGTGCCGTAAATGGAAACCTTGATGTCTCAAACACAGCACACACAACCAAGTCCTGACAAGGCTGTTTCTCTTCTGGGAAGGAATTAGATCCACTTAAAGCTGGATTATTTCTAGAGTAAGAAAAGTAGAAATAAGTGTTTTCTGGCTGCAAATTGTGGCAAGTGAGAGAGGGTGCCAAGAAAGAATTATGCATAAATGATAGTGTTTAAACTTGTTTTTATGTATTTAGATGTGTCTCTGCCAAAAAACTGACAAGGCCTCTCTGTTGGCATTTTTTCTGAGAGAGACCACTCACATACTAAACATTTTCTTAATAAAGAAATAATTGTAAATCACTGGTGTCTAGGCAGGTGATAACCAGTTTACCTTAAACATGATCTTTTGCAAAACCCAGGGAAAACAACTGGCTGGGCAAAGAGCAATGAATCACCGTCTCCCTCACTCCACAACCACCAAAAATGCCCGTGCATCAATCAAGACCTTAGCAAATTTAGTGTGGTGGACAGGGCTTGGGTTTCAGAGTTGGTTCTAGGTTTATATACTGATTCTACTCCTTATTGGCTTGGCAATAGTGAGCAAATTCCTATTCTCTGTGTCCTCACATGTAAAATAGAGAAAATGGTAATACCTATTTTGGAGTGTCTTTGTTAAGATTAAAGAAGTTCGTGAATGAAACCATTTACAAAGGGAATGGAGAACATGGTAGGCCTTCAACAAAGGATAGCTTGTGTTAATTATTCGTATTGCTATTATTACTGCTGTTGATCCAAAAGAAGACAATCTCTGCCTTTTATTTCAATTCACCATGGCTAGTGGAAGGAGCTGCTGGTATAGTAGAGGTTGCCTTTTCTGGCATAATCTATCCTTCTAACGGGAAGAATACCCAAGAGCTACCCATCATATTCTTTTCAGCCCACTGACCTTGACCTACCTAACCCTTTGGTACTACTCCACTCTAATGTTTATTTTTTATACTTGAAGACAGCTGCTATGACATTATTCTTCAATATTTAGCGTGGCGTAGAGAGGCTGACACATGACAGGCGCTCATCACATTGCTTGTGAATTCAATTTCATGTTGTTGAATGCCCATGTATGTGCTTATAGCTATATGTGCAGACTTCTTAAGGGTGAAATTTCTTCAAAATTCAGCACAAATTCCCGAGATTAGACAAAAGATAACTTTTTCAGATTGAAAAAAAATGGCTGCCGTCCCCTTTCATCCTGGAAAAGAAAAAAGAAAAAAAATATATATAATCTACCCCCAGGGCCTTTAACTTTTCTGAATTAGTTTAATCCTGTGTATATTGCTCTAGCTGAGTTCCCAGCTAAGGCCCATACAACTGTTTGAATTTAATATATTGGTTGCTATGCAGTCATTACCTAGTTACTTGGCTGATTTTAAAAATATATACATATATTTAGACAAAACTTTATAACCTATTTGTGTATATAAGTATATTAAAAAACATTTGCATTTGCCCTGCTTCCCATTTTAAAATGGAGTTTCTTAAGACCCGGTCCTGTGTCTCCTTCAACTCCAAAAAATGTCTGTAGCACCTTTTTCAATATGAACCTATCTGAATGTTACATACAAGTGATATATATGACTTAATTTCCCGTGTTCGATTTAACCTTCTAAGTCATCAAACAGAATTTCTTACCCTATGGGCTTTTTACTGAGTTAGTAAGAAAAGTTAAGTATAATCTAATGTGGAAATAGTTGTTGGGCCACAATACCTGGGTTTTTCAAGAATACGAGGGCTGTCCAGAAAGTATCCAGCCATTGTTAATATAATGAGAACAGTTACATGGCTGGATACTTTCCGGACAGCCCTCATATATCAATTTCAATATTAAAAACTCCACAAGGGTAGGGACACTGTCTCCCTAGTTCTTCCTCCATTGTCTATCCCAGTCCTCGGGCACACAGGCCCTAAAGTATTTGTCAAAATTATTATTTAGTTAATAAAAAGTGTTTGAAGAATAAATTAGTTCTTATTTCTTCCCCATGTTTCTGATTTCCTTTGTGTCATGTTTTCTTCACATTTTTTCCTCTGCTTCTTAACATGTATATTTTACTATAGAAACCACTTCCTTAAGGATCAATTTCCATGAAAAACAATTTAGAACTGATAGTATTACAACAGTTTTATAGCAAACAAACGGTGAAATTTGCATAAGAAGTTGTCTCGTGCCAAAGGTGCTGATTTTTAAACTACATAAATGTGGTTTCTTCTGGCACTTTTTGAGCAGCTCCAAGTTGTAAGACAAGTCTTTGGTATAGTCCAGTGTGGAACATCACGAAGAGTGTCTGTCTCGGGCCAGAAGTCATGGGGCTCACAAACTCCCCATGGAGATGGCTAATCAATAAAAGTTCTGTGCTTAGGATTTTGTACATTTTGTTAATTAGGCCAAAGCAATAGGCCTTTGTGGCAATTATTCAGACAGTGATGTAAAAAGATAGCCTGACAAACAAACCTCCATAATCCACTTACATCTCACAGAAGCCAAAGGGTTGGAAAAGCCTATTAACGAGCTCTCTGCCTGTCTGTTTGGAGATGTTGTTAAATCGGGAGTCTGCTCAGCACCTGAGGCGGTCTGTTAATAAAGATCGTTTGTAGCAGATTTCTGTTCTATTAAGAATGGACATAAAACAGCATAATTTAAAACATGTCAATAACTCAAGGCAAAAATGCCAAACATAGTCTGTTCTGTCTTTATAAAATGGAGCCAAGTATACACAAGGAAACTGCCAGGAAGGCTTCTGCTGACTGCGTTTAGAGATTGTTCGTGATAAATAACGTGATCCTTCAAGTTAAAACAACCTCGTGGGTGGGTGTCTCTGGGTCTTTTCTGTAGTAAACTCAAGGGATCTTTTCTATTTAAGGGCCAATGAGATTTCTAACCTCCAGTCTTAGAAGATGCCTTCAAACCTGCGCCCTTTGTCAGCCTCATGAATTCATAATAGCTTGAGAGTGTTTCATTGTTTGTTTGTTTTTTTCCCTTCATTCTTTCTGTCTTTCTCCTGAGTGGCATTTATGGGCTTTTTGGGAACAGGTCTTTACAGACACTGAGCTAGAATTAGGATGTCTTAGGAAGATTCACTAAAGAATTTAAAACCATCAAGCACAGTGCCACCCTTTGTTTTATACATTTGATTAAATATGCTAGTCTGTTTTCAATGCCTGTGCTGTATTTTTAACACAAAAACAAGGACCAGAAAGTCAATATTCCCACAGCATTTATGTGGCACTTACTATATTATAATAAAGGCTGATTGATAACATTCTAAATGAGTGCTTCAGGATGAGAAGAGGACTTAAAGGGATGCCAGTGCATCACTGCAGACGTGTACTAAACCCTGCCATGTTTAACAGGACTATAGATTAAAATTCAACATACTATGTCTCCCACATCAGGTTTGGGTGGATGGTTGAGCCTGAGTGATATTATCTGCTCTGTTAGAAGGTCTCTTACGAACCAAGTGGTGGTTTTAATTAAATCTAGCAGGTTGAGAGAAGTGGTTTGGCAGTTTCAATTGATTTATTGTGTTTATGACATCTGGGCCTGATTTATTGTATTGACTTGCAGAATTGTTTTTGAACACTCACCCTACATATTTTCACTCTGGTCTGGGGGACTCACAGTCTATAAGTATGTAGTATTTGCATTCTATACTGATTTCAGTTTCTTCTTTTGGTTTTTCTTATTTGGTAGGATGACAAACCATTGCATTCACCTTGTAGAGATTCTGTGGATTTGTGTGCATGAACAGGGCTGCTTGAACAGTAGTTCTGGGTTGGAGTTCATTATCATCATCCAACCTAAGTTTGTGGAAAGACAGAGTGAGAGAGATTGACTGAAAGTTTTTTAATTTAGTTTACAAACTGCCAACCTATTTGCTCCATGTTATAGTTTTTATAAATTTTTAAATTTGGGTCTTGGATATAAATATGAACATCATGTCATAGAAAGTTTGTTTCTAATTATCCAAAAGTAGTGAGCATATTCAGCTAGACTTTATAGACAAGCGTCCCCAAATCCAAATTTTATTGCAGGCAAGTCTCCACTTCAAACTCCACAAAACATACGTAAGAAGGGAGAGGAGAGAAGAGTCAAGCTGCAACTTCTGCCAAAGGGAAAAGGCAGAGAAGCAAGCAGGTCCCAGTCAGCCTAAATGTCTCGTTAATCTAGACTGAGTGGTTTACATCCCAGTTAAAGGCACTGTTATGATGCAGCTATTTCCTACAACTGGGGCCACTTAGCCCCTACCTGAACCCCCAGCCAGGGCTCTGGAACAAATCAGGGAGAATTTCAGGAAGCCTAGGTAAATATCTTAGGCAAATCAACTTCAAGTCAGCCTGTGGCTCAGCTGACTTTGACCTTCTGCCTCAGTATTAGCAGCTAGACTTTGCCATTGTTCTTGGGAGTCAGACTCTAAGTGGTGTTTAATCTACTTAGAATGACTCCCTATTTTTCATTCTTGTACCTGTTTCTCTATCTCAGTAGACTATCTTGTCAGTCTTTTTAGATTTCTTTCCTAAATACAACATTACTGCTTTGAACCCAAGTTTGGGATGTGATATACCTGACACTAACCACCTCTCTGTCTGGATGTTTGCCTAGTACATGTGGCCAGACTCCACTGACGACCACCTCCTGTCCATATGTTTGTCTATGGGCTACTGTTGGGTCTGCCACATCCTTGTAGTCTGCCCTGTTAAACTGGGCTCACCCTGTTAGGAAGTATTTATACATCTTAATACATAGAATTATCCAAATTCTTTTCTTTAAAACCCTGACTTTGTCCTTATTTTCTTTTGTGGGTAATTCCTTATCAGTTTAAATACGGAATTATTGCTCACCACTACTCTACATAGCTATTTAGGGTTTGTTTTAAAACTTTACTTTATTCTGCATGTACCAAAGTTGATTCAGAAAACTTATGAACTTATTGGATTTTCTGGGGCCTGTGTAATGGAATCCTCCAAACTAGGTGAGATGGGATATGGGAAAAGAAACTCAATAGTAAGAGGCACTTACTGAACACCTACCTATATTTAACATAGACAGACATGAATTTTAGCCCAGCATAAAATCTGCTTGGAAAAGCCTCATTCATATGAAACTTAAGTAGAAAATAATGCCATATTACTTTGTTATTACAGTTTTACTGAGGCATAACTTACATACCATTAAATCCACCCATTTTAAGTGTGCAATTCAATAGTTTTTAGCAAATTTTTACGAAGTTGTGCAAACTTTACGAAAACCCAAGTTCAAAACATTTCATCTCCCCAAAATAGCCTGGTCTCAAAGAGATAATTAGTTATTGTTTTGTATGTGAATTATCTTCAATTAGGTTAATCATGGAATGATATTCTGTATATAATTTAGGAAGAAAGTGTAAAGAATATAGTATGTTTAAGAATTTCATATTGAAGTGCTTACATGGGTGGCTAATTCACATAACATGGTTGGCCTGATCCCCCTGGAAATTCCAGAAAAAAATCTGAAAGAATTTTGAAAATAACTCATTCTCAACTAGAATAAGTCTATACGTGGAGAGGAGCATATCACATATTAGACAGAAAGAACTTGGTTTCTGTGCAAAGTTCAGAAGCATTCCTCATTATAGTGCATCACCAATCTGATTTAACTGTGCTATGAGCTTCCAGATCTTGTACCTGCAAGGTAAACACCAAGATTTCTAGAGCCACATTTCCTAATAGACTGCAAAGAGCTGGCCTTGAAAGTACAGCATAGAAAGAAGCCGGAAAGAGCGTTCTCATCAGTGGTAAGTGTGCACTTCTTCACTGTCAAAGATAATGATCCTAATGGTGTTTCTCAGTTGTGATGGTCATACTCAGTAGGCTAGAGGGCATGCTATCAAGACACGAAACATTTAAAGATTTGGTCTATGAACTAGGTGTGGTTTTAATGAAGCATCCCTCTGAGAAACTAAAAACTCATCTGAATTATTCAAAATAAAAGGCTGACTGTTTGCTTTTACTCTCATTAAAAGATAATATGACACTGAAGAAACAGCAGCGATCAGGAGGAAGAGCTTGGTTGGGTGGGCTCTCCAATCTAGTTTACAAGTGTTTTTCAAGCAGTTTTCTTTTTATGAACAAGATTGTGTTAGACCATAGGGGGAAATGTATACGATGTTCAATGTCGAAGGGTTTATAACCTGGTTGAACAAATTATGAAGGTCAATTCTTACTTCAGGCAGTACCTTCTTTTAAAGAACTGTGGTAGTAATCATATATAAATGATATTTAGTAAGATGGACATTTGTTGATGTCTGATGAATGCGGTATGGACATAAGTACCTAGACCCACCATCTCTTCCCTTTCTTCTTCACTTCCCACCTGAATCTTCCACTGCCTCTAAAGGAGACAGAAACTTTCCTATTATGGAGGTGATCACATAAGTAGTAATTCCTTTATTTTAACTGGTTTAATAAAGAATTTTCAGAAGAATAGAAAACAAGAAACATAGGGGCTCAATGAGCGTGACAACTGAATGCCCCTAAAATAACTGTCCATTTTTCCTACAAAATGTTCCTCTTCTTACTCAGGCATGTATATTTTCTGAGAAAAAGACCACGTTTTTGTAGTCTTGATAAAATCCCAGCACCTTGTGATTCAAATACATGCTTATTTCTGCAGCTAGTCAAAACAAATTAGCAGCACACCCTCTCTCTACTCTCATTTTGTATTAGTCACTGGTTGGATATGTGTTGACACCCTAGAACATTATTATTACAGAAATTGAGTCTCCTCTTTTCTTATCCAACCACTAAAACATTTGTTTTAAAAGTGACAAATGATATCGATAGAGCTGTGGATGCAAGGGTCATATATTATAGGGCGCATGATTTATCTATAGCCTTTGGTCTTGTGGACCATGGTATTTTATTTGCAAAATTAAACTGGGTTCTGCACAATCTCAAATTTTATCTTCATGAGAGTAAAAGTCTAGCTCTCTTAGGTGGAGTATCTGCCTAAATTCTTATTAATGCTGTAATAGGGTGAGAGCCTGCTTTATCTTGAGTTTTGTTTCCACATATCATTTCAGGTACAGCAGGCAAATATTTTGAGGAGGGCATGCTCTTGATGAAAGTCCTTGATGTATTTTTTACTTTGGTGAAGTGTTCCTGCAACCACCTCCTGATCACACTTTATTGTTCCAGAGTTTTCTATCTCCAGCTGGAGTCCAAAATACTTTTATTGGTATATCAATGATGAAAGAATTAATTGATACAAATTCATTTCTGTCTATTCTGAGCTCATTCCAATTTATTAATCTTGTTTTAAATTAAAGGAGAAAAATAAGTATCAGGGTATTTGGGAAGGAATTTAAACTTAAAGATAGTTCAAGTATATTTACAATTTAAGTGTTACACAACTGTCACCTTATTTTACCAGTAACTTTCAGGTTTTTTTTTTTTTAGATTTCCATTTAACTTGCAAAACATGAGAAACCTTAATTAAAAATGTGACAAGAAATGTGGCAGAGTTTTTTTTTGGGGGGGGATAGCTTTTCAACTAATTGACACTACTCATGATAGTATAATGAGATTGTTGCCCCTAAAGTCTTGTTCCTAAAACAGAGTTTAACTGACTTGTTTATAACCAGAGAGTTATTCCAGGCTTGTTTTAGACAAATTTACCATATAAGTTATTGGACAACACTTCATCAGGCAGGTTAAAGAATAACTGGTTGGGAGTAGAACTTACAAGATGCAGAGAGGAGAAATATCCGTTCAGAAAGGTAATTTGCATGGGCCTTATCATTCTTGAGATATTTGGTCTTTTAACGCTTCAAACCCCATTTTTCCAGGTCATTATTTTCTTTCTGGTTTTGTTTTCCCTTTCAATTGTTACTGTATCCATTTGGTCATTCCTCTAATTAAAATTCACTTTTCTATTTACTTTCTGCTTCCTTTTTCTAGCCTACTGAAGAAAGTCATTCATCATAAGATTAGGTGGCCCTTAACTGGCCTTCCGGATGAAAGTTTTTTTCTTGCTGCCTGACTTCCCTTCCTTGCTTTATGTCTGAATCTTCTCTGCAACAATTTGCCAAGTAGGTTTCCCTGGCATGCGGCAAGAATCAGAACCCAATATCTCCTGAGATCACGCTTTCTCTTTATGAACAGGTAGGATTGCTAGAAAGTACTTCCTTGGGATGCACTAAAATCTGTGCCCCACAGCTTCAACCAACAGATCTTAGTTCTGTGCTCTGAGGATCCTACAGAATATAAACCTTTAAACTCAGCCATCAACCCACTTTTGAGAAACTTGTGCTAGAGCCAGGCTTCCTTTCCAGCTCAAAACCCTTCCCTTCCCTTCACCTCATCTCTTCCCCTTCTGGATTCTCCTTTCAAGACTAACCCTCCTCCTTGACACTTTATCTCATCTTTATCCCAATTGGTAAAGGAACTTGATCCAACTATTACTTATTTTTTCACTTGAATCCCTAATTAGCTTCTCTCTACTGTCCCACTCTGTATGAATTTGCTCAGGTCTAACTTGCACCACATAAAATAAAATAAATAACATAAAATCTCTCCTTAACCTTGCTACTTCCAAACAAACATACAATTTTGTGCCATTTTTTTTCCAACTATTTTACTAGATTTGTATAATTAATCTATGTTCTGCATTATAAAGGTGCTATATGCAGCACACTGTTTTATGAATTTGAAATAAACCTAAGAGTTGACAGGTTTCTAAAAATAAGCAATGGTTAAGTTTGATAGAAACTAATTCATCCATTTAAAACAAAAAAAGGCAATACGGTCTAGTGGATGAGCACATATATCTAATCTAATCTTTCTGCATTTAAAAGTAATCTTCTGGGAAGATTTTTGTCTTTGTCACATTTAAATAATACATAATAATAATGTCACACATAAATAACACATTCCTAAATTCAACTATGCAAAATGGGAGGGTGAAGTAATATACTATTAAAATATGTTACAATTTCTTATTTTTGTGATGAGTAGAACATATTCATGTAGTGTAATTTAAAAGAAAACTCCAAATACTACAGACTTATTGTGAGCAGAATGGAGCATCTTATTTCCTTCACACACTCATTTCCTTCGCCTTCTCACCCGTGATGACACAGAGGTCTTTGGTAAGACACAGTAAAGAAACAGAGACTGTGTTACCATCAAAGCACCAACAATTTTCTATGAAAATATTTAATGTCAATGTTTGTAAAAAAAAAAAAATAGTTTATTTGTTTTGTGGCTATATTACTCTTAGAATTAATAATCTAAGAAATCTAAACTTACTCCAAGGAATTCTGTGAAAAGCCACTGGCCCCTTCCTGATAAAGCAGGAAATGAATAAGAGAGCAGAGGAGTTAGAAAAGACCTGGAGAAATATGAGGATTACCCCATTCTCCAACACAAGTACCACAGAAGACACAGAAGACAAATTTATGAAACAAATAAATGAAGTAAAGAGATTTATTCATAATATAAAATAATTCTTCATTATACAGAATTTCTAACAGAGTTCTCCATAAATAAAGAAGTCCCCTGACATATTCAAAATGAATTCAAAATTCATTCTCTGATCATTTAATTCTTGCAATTTCCAGGTCCCAAGATAAGCTACACCTGTAGACATAGAAGTGTATTATATAACGTATACAAATAAAATTCATTTGTATTTTTGTGCATGTTAAAATTTTATGAAATACTCCCAGTTCTAACATTCTCATATTTTAATAGATATCTGTAACTCACAGTGATATTTCAGAGTTCCTTACACTTTGAGAACCATATAAAATCCAACTGGACTAAATCAGTTTTTCTCAATAGAAGAGAACATTATTTAAACCTTTCTGATTTGTGACCTATGATTGCAGTCTGTTAAATGTGATTCAAAGGTCAAGTCTAACTTAAAGCCATGGAACACAGCACAAATTCATTACTCCATTTTAATTCATATAGCGACACAGCTAAGATCCCACGAATGCCTATACCTCTGACCCAGAACTGTGAAGGAAATCCATCCTTCTGATGACACCAGAGCAGGCAGGCCTCCACTGATGAGATCGCAGGGGCCCTCAAAGAAATAATAGCTCAAAATATTCACCAAGACACCTATGGAAATACACAATTCCTGTCCTATAATTCAATACAGAACACACACATAAAAAAAGTACCATGTATTTCTCACCAGCAAATAAAACCATTAATATATGTCTTAACTTCACGAACTATGCAGCTTCCAAAATCAAATGAGAAAAGTAGCCACCAAGCAGGATTCATAAGTTCATGAAGTTTCTCATGATTTTGGAGTTAATTCAGTATAGTCCCTTGTGTTAGAATTCAGGTGACCGAAGACCAGAAAATTTACATTCCTCGAGATTACACAGCTTCTTAGAGGCAGAGCCAGGACAAGAGCTCATGAATCCTGACTCCAGTCAGTCCGCTCTACCAGTAAATTAGCTGTTAAGAAAATGTTGTACTCCTAAGATGTTTTTAGGTATGGAAAGTCAGCTACAAGATGGAAAGTCGACAGAAACTGTATCACCCCCAAAGGGTTGAACGTTGGTTGCTGAGCATCAAAAAGATCTTAAATATTAGGTATTACAATGGTTTGGGCTTCCAAAGAACCACAGTATATAATCAGTTATACGGTCTATCTGTGGCATCAAAGTTTCTAGGCGGGGCTGGGGAGGCGAAGTGGTGTGAAAAGGCAGGATTAGGAAAAAAGTGTCTAGAAAAGCTCCTTAGGGGTGATAATGAAAGAAAGGTTGGGAAACACTGCCCTGGACTAAAGTCCATGGTCGAGATCTTAGGGACATTGGCAAAACATTGGCTGAGTACAAATGCTGGAGGCTCAACCTCAATTTGTTTCTAGAGTTAAGCCAGTAAGTTGGGATATAGAAGCATGCTTTATTGTTCTCATCCAATTCTGGTGACCTGCGGTGAAGCATACTATTTGCTTTTTATAATGTCAAATTCAGGTATTCATCATTGTATAAACAGGCAACAAATAAGAAAGAGGTTACATACAGTGTTCAGTACTATGAATAAGGTATGAACCCAGAAAAAAAAAGTGCAGTGTAAAGGAAAACACTCAGAAAGTTCTCAGAGTCTGAATCCTGCTCTGTCACTTATTAACGAGTATTTGGAAGTTATTCTACTGAGGTTCACCAAGTCTCAATTTCCTCATTTCTAAATTTGGAATTATTAATAACTACACTATATGATTTGGGGAGAAATAAAAAAATAACATATTGAAAGCAATAAACCTGGAACATAGTAGACACCAAATAAATAACAATATATGTCATTATTATATTATTTGTTAATACCGTCAGAAGCCATGCAGACTAGACTGGTTCTAAATTAATTTATTCAGTAGGCAATTTGTTCTTGGAGACTTTCTTATCTTCTCTTTTGAAAAACTCTCCCCCTTTTTCTTGGCCCCTCTGACTTTCATTCTTTTCCACTCTTAACACTCCCCACCTCTGCCTTTGGATCTCTTGTTGTGATCCGTTTTGACACACAGTTCTGCCTGCCTAGGGACACCTGAGCCTGACTGAGTTTTACAATTCAGCATAAGCATAATCCGTACCTTATATTTCTGCCTTCCAGTTCCCAAGATACTACAGTAAGGTATCTCAGTGATTTATGTCTCCTCCATAAGACCTTTAACTCCTTGAGGGCAGGGATTCATTTATTCAATAAGTACTTATTGGGCATTTACTCTGTTCCAGGCACTGTTCTAAGTAAAAAGTTCCAGGCATTGTTTTATAGCCATGAACAAAACAGAAATTCCTGCCTTCACGGAATCTATATTCCAGTAGGGTAGAAAGACAGTAAACAGGGAACACAGAGGTTGTTAATGGTAAATGCCAAGGAGAATAGAAGGTAATACAGAAGGATAACAAGTACAAGAAGGAGTATAATTTTAGAAAGGTGACCAATTGAAGTCCCATTTTTTAAAAAATGGCATTTGAGAATAAGATCTGAAGGAATTGAGGAAATGGGCCTTGCAGTTACGGCCTGAGAGTTGAGAGGTGCATTTTCACATCTGCCACAGGGCCAGACATGTAGGGCCACATAGATCATTTTTAGGATGTTGGCTTTTGTTCTGAGGGAAAAGGAATCACATCCTATGCTTCTTAATCCCATGAGTACTAGGCTCAGTGCCTAAAACATATTAGGCATTGAATAAATGATTGATGAATGAACCAACCCAGCCAACATTACATGTGCATGCACATAATCAATTTAAATGACATACAAAGACTGGTTTCGTGATGTCCTATTTAGGCAGGTACCAGGTAGGATAAACCTGAGAGTGGAACCTTTTGAAGACAATATCATTTAAAGAAATTGTAGAAATACACACGGCTTCATACTTGTCAGTCCTGTGCTAATAGATAACAGTTAAGAGACTTGGTGAGGAAAATGGAGAGAGGAAGAAGTAAGATGAAATAGGAAAAGTATTAGGAGGGAGCCTCAGGCGATTAGACAGCAATTAGATTTAGCCAATAAATAAATAAATAACTCAGGATGCTGAATTAAGTTAGAATTTCAGGTAAATAATAAATAATTTTTTAGTCTAAATATGTCCATCAATATTTAACTGTGTGCTCTATATTTCATCTGACAACCCTACCCCCAGCAGAAATAATTTAAGTGGACCTCTGCATCAAAATTGAATTCTCAACATGGCCTGACTGCTGTGAGCTCTAACCTAGCAGTCTGGTTGAGATGGCTTATGGGTTATGGGTAAAAATACTCAAGCTTCTATGTACACTTATTTTTATCCCATCATTTTATATTTATATTGTATATATTTTATAATGTACATAATATAGAGGTAGTATAGCATACATATGTATATAATTTTTATATAATTTGTAAATAAACATTTATCAGAACTGAATAGTCAAACATTACTCATAAAGGAGAGGAATCAAAAAAGTTGGAGACTAATAGACAAGTAGCTTTAAGACAAAGAACATCTATTCCTTTAACCTTTAAAAAGCAAACAAAAAAATACTCAAATCAAGAAAATCTTTATTTGCTTGGTAAAAAATGTCACCAAGCTATTTAGTTTGGGGAATTTGTGACATTGACCAGATGTGCTGAAATATACTTTCTTGTCACAAAATAGCTGATAATCCACTAGGATAAATCAGTGTTAGGTAATCACACACAATTCATTTGATGCATTCTGCATCTTAATTAAGGGGAAAAAAAAGATTGGCCTTGATCCTTACACTTTACACGGTCTATCATACTTGGTTGTTTTGTTCTGACAATTGCCTGTCCATCTTCAAATTTGAAAAGAAAAAGCAGAAAGAAAACAAGAAGCCACAAACCACCCCCACTGTGCAGACTGACAGCATTCTAATCCCATAGAATCTAGAGACAGATGGTGGCTTATAGCAGACATCAATCCTCAATGAGAGTAAATTTAGGATAATGCCCCTCTTTGGTAATGGACATGTCTTTGCAAAGTTATTGCTGACAGCATCCTCTAACGTGCTGATTTGCTAAGACAAGGTTTTTATTGCATCTAATCTTGTCGTAAGGCATGAAAAAAGTGTTTTTCATGTATAATTTTTACAAGAATTGCCTGCATTAGAGAGTGGCTAAATTGTTTTCCATATTTTATGGCACATTTCTAGTGTTCTACCGCACACAACATTGATCACTCAGTCCATTAGCCTATTATGATATCCTGAAAGGAGACACTTCCTTTGGGAAAAGCCATTATTTGAAATGAGGTGAAGGCTCTGACCACGTAGAACAAAGTGGGATGGAATCTATTGAGCAACTGCTTAATTTCATCAAGGGAAATAGTTAACCAGAAAAATATATATAAATGTAAATGTATGTATTTTGCAAAATGTCTGACCCATCCAAACCTGCTTTGCCTTCTGAGTGACTTAGACACTTTCCAATAGCTCAAACTAACGCCAGTAAGGATGATAACAGCTTTTATGTTACAAAACCTTTTGCATTGTTGTATACATTAAGAAAGACTCATGGCATTATCAGGGTTCTAATAGTATAATAGAAAAAATCAGAGGGACTTTAGAGCTGAAGAGACACACAGGACTAGGGCATCCCAGAGATTAGCAACACAAAAACTGCCACCACCAAGTGCAGGCATCACTTTTAGCAAGAGCTAGACCCCTTCTGGGGCTGATTTTTGGGAGCTGGGACTATGAAGGGAAGAGTTTTGCAATGGGCCTGGAATCACCGTGGAGATACAGACTCTGAAGGAGACACCGCTGAAAGCAAAGTGAGAACATACTGGATTCTTCCATCTTTGTACCCTCCAGTTTCCAACAGTTCCTCCCTGTGGCAAGAAAGCCTTGTAAATGCAATTCCCAGCAATTCAGAACAAAGCAGGGAATGGTGCTGGGAGCCAACAGATAAACAAACCATTTAAACAAGATTAAAATAGCTTTCTTTCTCCAGGACTTCAAGATGCTTCTGATCATTGTATGTGTCCTACACATAAAGACACAATTTTTCCCAAACTAAGTAAACTTTGAAATCTTTGCCAGTGGGGGTAAGTATTGAGGTGGAGGTTGAGGGGTTAGAGGGGAAGTATTCCTCAGAACATATTTTGAAAGATGCTATGAGATGTCTATTTAGGCTTCTTATGCATTTGTGCTTCAAGAAAGGTAACTGAATGGGAAAATGGTGGTTCCCTCATTGTAGTCTGCACTTACTCTATTCCAGAAGCTATGCAAGGTGTTTCTGCACATGGCATTTCATCTTCAGAGTGGCCTAAATGGGGAAGTCATATCTCTGTGGGGATATAAACTATGATATCTTTATCTACTTCTGAAAACCTCAGATCACATCTTCCCTGTAGGGGGTCCTTTGTATCTGCTGCTGAATAGGTTGGCAGTGCCAGCTTCTTCTTTGGCAAGAATGCACAGACAACTCCAATTATGTAAAGCCTCTGGTCTGGAAACTTAATAGTGCATGAGTCACTGTACCGGATCAGGCCTTGGGTCCGATCAATTATTTTGTCTCTGATGATAACACAGATGGTTCATGGACTGTCATGTTTGTTCTCTAATAAATTGTTAAATACTTTGGAGGTTGTACTCCAACTATGAACACACTTACTGAGTGCATACTAGATGACAGGAACTAGTAGTAGTGTGAGCATTCTACTTTTCATAATTAAGTAAATACTTGCTAAAAACCTGTGAATTGGTTTTATTATTATTTTCACCTTATAAATGGGAAAAAAGAGGCAAAGAGCATTTGTATAACTTGTCTAAGTGTTTCAAGCTAGTAATCAGTAGAGCTGGATTAGAATCCTGTGTCATAAAGATTGTAATATAAGACTTCTCAATATCCCATGATGACCATTTAAGGATTCAAGGCTCATAATTCTAACTGATTCTTTGTACAACATATTTCCTAATGAAGAATGTGGTTGTTTCTCTTGAAGAAAGCCAAAATAACAGTCATACTAAATTTGTGATGTCAAGATATTGAGTAGGTTAGGACTTTTAATATGCTCTTTTGAGCCAAGGACATAAATATACTTGTTTACTGGTTCACAAAATCTAGCCATAAGTATTTTTTGCATCCAGCATTAGTAAAATAAAATTTTATTTAAGCAAGAAAAGGTAGTGGAAACAATAATATTAGGATTTCTGTTTATGGGAATATAAAACCCTAGCTGAAGGGACTGGTGAAGATCTGTTCTGGTAGAAAGGAGTAAGAACTGGGCACTGCAAGAACCTGAACGCTAGTGAAGTTAGGCAGCCATAAAAGTAGTTGTTTAGATTACATTTAAGCCCTGACTCAGTGTCTTTGCCTTCTCTTATTCAAAACACCAATTAGTGATGTGGGACAAGCTAGACAAATTAGGGGCTAACAAATATCACAAACATAGAATCTAATGCCAGCCACCTCCAGCATGAAGAATGCCAGGACACAGAGTTTATGTAGTTTTAGTGCCAGGGATAGAGAATTGCCCAGTTTTTGTCATTTTATTCATCTACTTCTCTATCCACTATAACCAATATATAAGTCATATTTTTATATAAATAAAATTTGATGAACAGGTTAGCACAGTTCTAACTTTAACTTAAGTAAGTTTAACTTACTTAACTAACTTATACGTGCAAATTATACTATTTTCAAGAATTGGATACTTCTCTACTATTCACCGCAGTGGGAGGCCTTCATATTTGCCTAAAACTGCCACATCCAAGAATCACTTTTAAGCATACTTTGCTTCTACTTCTTTTTATCACCTTTTGTGATTTTTTTATAGATTACTATCTTTTATCATAGATGCGATAGTTAATAGATTTACCAAATAGGTTTAATATATTTATCTATTTGATCCAGAGAACTGTGAGTTTTAGTATTTTGCTAAGAAATTTCATTTTCCCCAATGTGACTGATAAAGTTACACGAAAAGGGTTACACAGATTTATTTGCCATGCTTACTTGGGGCCCATCCCTACTCGATCCTGACTCGGGTTTCTCCAGGTCAATGGCCATGGTAACAGAAATCAGGTTTTGTAACTGCACCAGATCAGTCTGATTCGACTTTTAGGTAACAAAGTTGTGAAGTTTTGTTGTTGTTGTTGTAGTTGTTGTTGTGGACCCCCAGGTTGAAGGTCACACAACCTGAGCATGCCCAGATGAACCAAGTGTGCAATCACAAGCGGAACCTAAGGGCTCCCACTGAGGAACGGGCTGAATTAAGAAGCAGACACCACATGACAGATCCAGGATCCAATCAGATCGAACCCTGGAGTCACCCCATGGCAGGATTTAGTCAGATCATGCCTCCGGGTATTACTTCCTTGCAAGATCCAATCAGATCACAGGTCATTACCCTATGCTTATAAAGCCTGACCTAGCCCCCAGCTCGGGGAGACAGATTTGGGTGTTCCTCAAGTCTCCTTGCCAGTCAACTTGCAATAAAGCTTTTTCTTTTCCCAAAAGCTGATGCATTGCTACTGGCTTCTATGTGTTATCAGGCAGAAAGTCCATTGATTGGTCAGTAAGTTTTTTATATAATTGGTGAACTATGGCATTTTCCTGGGTAAGCCTTAAGGCTCTGCTTGCCACACTGCTGTCCCTTTCTGAAGGCAGAGCCTAGCTCTGGTACTTTCTTGAGCAGGCACCACCATGCTTTGTCCTTGGGCAACTCTTTGTGGGCTAGACTGGCATTGAAAAAGTAGTGTGGCTGGAGAACTTGGTCAAAAGGTAAATTCTCTTCTAGAGAGTGAAGAACTGACCAATTTCAATCCTTTCTTGGGATGTTTGAATGTGAAACACAACAAGCATAGAAAATGATCAGGTCCCATTTATTTATTTTTGTTGATGCTGTGATTGCTTTTGGGGTCTTCTTCATGAATTCTTTGCCTAGGTTGATGTCTATAAGAGTTTTTCCAACATTTTCTTCTAGAATTCTTATGGTTTCATGCCTTAGGTTTAAGTATGTTATTCATCATGAGTCGATTTTTGTGAGAGGTGAGAGATGTGGTTCCTGCTTCAGTCTTTTCCATGTGGCTATCCAATTTTCCCAGCATCATTTATTGAATAGGGATTCTTTTGTCCAGTGTATGTTTTTGTCTACTTTGCTGAAGATCAGATGGCTATATGAAGATAGTTTTATATCTGGGTTCTCGGTCCCGTTCCATTGGTCTATGTCTCTGTTCTTGTTCCAATACCATGCTGTTTTGGTTACTTTAGCCTTGTAGTATAGCTTGAAGTCTAGTAAATTGATGCCTCCCAATTTGTTCTTTTTTCTTAAGGTTGCTTTAGCTATCTAGGTTCTTTTCTCTTTCCATATGAAGCGTATAATTATTTTTTCTAGATCTGCAAAAAATGCTGTTGGTATTTTAATAAGGATTGCATTCAATCTGTAGATCACTTTGGATAGTATAGACATTTTAACAATGTTGATTCTGCCGATCCATAAGCATGGTATGGATTTCCATCTGTTTATGTCTTCTGCTATTTCCTTCCTTGGTGTTTCATAGTTCTGCCTGTAGAAGTCTTTAATCTCCTTGGCTAAGTATATTCCTAGGTATTTTATTTTCTTTGTTGCTATTGTGAAAGGTATTGAGTCTCTGATTTGGTTCTCAGTTTGACTGTTGTTGGTGTATATGAAAACTTTTTAATGAACTTTAATAAACCAAAAAAAGCTGTAGCATCATGAGTTTACAGCTCAATAGATTTTTATAAAGTGAATATCCTTTGTCACCACCCCCAGATCAAAGAAAAAACATCAATGACACACCAGAATCTCCTCATTACCCCTTCCTCCAGTCACTACTTCCATACAGGTAATGACTATCTTGATTTCTAACACAGAGGTTATTTTTCAACAATTCCCAGCTTTTTATAAATAGAATCATGTAGTATATACTCTTTGTGTCTAGTTTCTTTGCTCTATGTTATGTTTTTGAAATTCTTCTATATTGTTAAATGTAGCATACATTTCTTCTTTGTCATGGCTGCATAGTATTTTGTTGTATGACTATACCATGATTTATATTAATATATCCATTCTGTTGATGAGCTTTTAAGTTTCTTTCAGTCTGGGGCTAATACAAACAATGCTACTATTAAGTTTATTGTACATGTGTACATGTGTTTTTTGCACATGTGTACTCATTTTTATTGAGTGTGTACCTTGGAGTGTAATTGCTGAGTTATGGGATATGCCTAAATTCAGAAAAGTTTCCCAAAAAATGTATTAAAATGCCAGTTGTTTCACATCCTTATCAATACTTGATATTGTCAGTCTTTTTAACTTTAATCATTCTAATGGATGCATTCCCCAGATAGCTGATGGTTATTGATTGTAGGGAGGTCTTTTTTTGTTTGTGTGAATTGCCTGTTTGGGTCTCTTGTCCATTTTTTAATTGCATTTTCTGCCTTTTTCTTATTGATTCATAGAAGCTATTTATGCATTCTGGTTATGAGTCTTTTGTGAATTACATGTCCTACAAATATATTTTCCCCTTTTGTTTTGTTGATGCATTTCACTTTGTTGATGGTATATTTTCTTGAACAGAGCTCTTAATTTTAATGAAGTACAATTTATCAATTAGTTCTGCATTCTTTGACCTGACTAGTAGTCAGATAATATTGCCCTGATGTTATTATAAAACTGTTTTTAATACATAATAATACATAATTTCTTTGCTGGGTTTAATCAATAACTTGCAGCCTATTATCTCATTTATAAAATTTAGAATGTTTTCCCCAGATACCTTTCTTCATCCTTTCTTACTTCAAAGCCCTAATGCCTTTTATTAGATCCCTCTCATAACCTTGCTAGATGCTCTCATAATTTGTCCTGTATGATAAAATGGCTCACTACCCAGATGGTTCTGTCAAAAATGTGATGATTTCTTTGAGTAGTCCCTCTATCATGACAATTACAAGTATCATAAATGTAATTTACATTGGCATCATTCCTTGTGGGACCAGTTTTTGCCCTTCTTGATTCAGAATGATTCATTCATTCACTTATTCAACAAACATGTATGGATGACTACTGTAGGTTAAGGACTGTAAAAGACATTAGTGTATAATGATAAGCAAAATTGAGCACAACACCCACTCTCATGAAGTTTACAGTCTAGAGGGGAAGATAGACATTACATTAATAATCACACACATTTATGTAAAGTTGTAATTATGTCACGTGCTACAAAGGGAAGGTACCATGGTCTAGGGGTGGGAGTTTTCTAAAAAGATGTGTCAAGGGCTTTGTTCTTCTTTGTGGATCAGTCACAAAAATGTTGACAAAATACTGATTCATGATTCCTGGGAGTTTGGGGATAACAGGGATTACTTCAACACAGTGGTGTGGGGTCTGTTTATGTGAGGAAACATGGTAGCAGTAGACAGCCCAAGAAAATCAGAACATGTGTTATCTTTGGAATGTACTTCAAGTGACCAATCCTCATTTTGTGGAGTAAAGGTTCATTTTGAAAGAATCCTGTTCTAAAACATGTATTATAATCTCTTCTAATTGCTCAGATGAAAAGTGGTTTATGCATATTTCAAGAGGTATCTTTCCTGTCTAGAACATGCTGGCAAAAGCCTGGTTCTGTGGTCATTCCACCCACCCGCCCACCTCTTCTATAGGATACGGTGCTTTTTAAAAATCAATTTTGTGAGTGTGTATGAAGATATTTCCAGGAGTAAAGTTATTAGTTTGGTATCATTTTAGAAGCCAACAGTTTTAGAAGCCTTCAATCTACTTAATCTAAGAGAAACGACCTAATTCTTCATGTCCAGGAATGCCTACCAGGGAAGAACTCAGATCTTGCCAACACATTTTTTATTATCTTTTTATTTACATAGTCAGTGGACAAATAATCCAATATTGCCCACTGGATTGCAGATCAGTCTTCATTTTCAATATAGTTATTTTCATAATCTCCTTTTATCCAACTTTTCAACTGCTTTATGTTATTTGGGTATGTTCTTTGTTTATTTCAAATGACTAACTATGGGGTTCTATTTCTTTTAGCATGATAGAATGAACTATAATACCTGCAAAATATTTTAAAATGATAGTTAATTTTTCTCTTTGTTATTAAAAAGTAATACAGACTCCTTATAGGTAAGATTGATAAAATAATGAAAATTTAAAAATCATCTTACTTTTAGAATTTTAGTGTATCTTTTTATAGTCATTTATTTTTTCTACAAGAATATATTTATTTATAGAAGTGGTATCATACTCTACATGCTGTTCTTTCATTTGCTTTTGCCATTTAATACTAGATAATGAATATCTTTCTATGTCATTACAGAGCCATAAATTAATAAAATAAATGACTATTGCATATTCACTCATTTAATGTGCTATAATGTATTTAACCTGGAGTTTGTTAATCTAATTCAACCATACAACAATATTTAAAAGTATAATGTGTGGCTGGAAGACCAAAGGAGCATGTAATGCAAATTTGGATTAAAGAAAACAGCAAAATATGACCACACAAATAAATCATAAAACATTTTTTTCATAAATAGAAGAAGAAAAACTAATTAGAGAAGGTGAGTTATGCATTCTTTACTAGGAACAAAAATGAACTAAATATTTTAAGTATATACTGAAACTATAATAAAAATTAGATTGTATAAAAATATCATCAAAGTGACGACATACAACAAGAAAGTTGAGAAATGCAGTTGTGTGTCAATGCATTAATTGAATGGCATTTTGTCTGAATTATTAACATAATTTGCTGGTAAGTCTCCAATATGGTATTTCCTGTTTGAAAGTGAAATTCTTTCAGTCTCAATTATTCCTTCATACACTCATTCAGCAATTATTTGTTGAGGATCTGATATATGCCAATCCTTCTCCCAATCTCAGAGTACCATCTTTCCTTTCACGGACTCACAAACCAGGGAAGAGGGCAGAAATTAAATACACAATTGCACATCTAAGTGTGGTGGCCTGAGATTTTTTACCTTCCCTATTCTCTCTCTCTCTCTCTCTCTCTCTCTCTCTCTCCACCCCCCACCCCCAGTCCTGGCACAAACAAAATCAATGACACTTGGAGAAGCAAAAGGCAATGAATCTTGTCAGTGTGGGATTCTTGTCCTAAAATCATGCCACATTGAGGTTAAACCACAGAGCGGTCCTCCTCTTCCTCCCCCTGCTACATGGGGGAATCCAAAATCCAGTCTCCTTCTCCTACTACTCCATCAGCTGTGGAGCTGGGTCAAAGAACTCCAGAGGCCACAAGGGAAGTGGGGAGATAATGACAGTTCAAAGTGGGGAGATTTCCCTATCGCCTGGAGAGACACACTGCATTTATGTATCAATGTATCTCTGTGCTTGGATGTTTAAATTTGGGAACATAAATACCCATACCTGTTTAAAACTTTTTAGTACAACTTGTTCTAGCTTCCTCCCATTTACTTAGAGAGATATGTTGAAGGAGATAAAAATCAAGTCTTTCAGAATTCTTGAGAATTATAACCAAAGAATATAAGTTGGCTAATATAATTGTGCATCTGGATATATGAATATATTCCCGATGTATAATTGTCTGTGCAAATATTTGTGTGTATGTGCATTTTATAATCATTTTGTTATGCCCTGCTATATCTGAGGAGGCCATGGAACAGTGTGTCTGGGTTACAGGTTAGAATCAGTTAGGTAGTTTTTTAAAATTCTGACCACCTCCAGAGAATCTTATTTGATTGATCTGGAATATGGTCTATGCATTGGGAATTTTAAAACTGCCTAGATAATTCTAATGTGTGTCCAAGTTTAAGAACCATTGGCTTAGAACAAAATGTTACAGCTTAAAAAGAGACAGAAAAATGTATCTGCTTTCCTTATTAAATGTGCTGCAAATATAAGCATTAAATTTGGAGCTTAAACTCTACAGGTGAACTATAGTTCTTTCTTGTTTTCCTATCCTTTCTGTAGCAGGCCCCTTGAGATTTTAGTACCCCAGCATTTTTTAATAACTAAGATAATGTGAAATTGGACTACGCCCTTAGTTGTTTGCACATGTTAACAGTTTGCTTCCTGCCCAGCACCCCTTGTTCTCCCAGCAGTCATGAACTGCTAATATACTGTTTCTTTAACAGGAAGAGATAACTCCAAGATCAGGAGAATCTAGAGTTTATTTTGCAAAAAGAGTAAATGCCCCTGAAAAAGTTGCGACTAACTGCTGACGCCCAGAAGTCTGGTTACTCAAGGTGTTGTCTGAGACTAAAAACAACACAGACCTCCCTCTTCGGTTCCCTGAAATTCCCCATTCTCTTATCCCCCCACATAAAAGCTCACTGCTTCATCTCTTGAGAAGAGGGATTGAAGAGATTTTACTCTCCCGTTTTCTTGCTTTGGCCAAATTGAATAAACCTTTCTCTATCTCCAAACACCGGTATCACAGTGTTTGACTTTAACAGCACACTGGCTACATGAGCCTGAATTTGGGGTTCTCCAACACTCCCCCAATAAAAACGTCTGAGACAGAGCTGCCCCAAGACTCTCCCTAAATTCTGGCCTTCTGCTGTCCAATTCTGAATCACTATCCCTTTGGAAGTTACACATGTATGCTGGGATTTACCTCCCTACTTCACATGGCCTGTGCCAGGAACTTCAGATGCCTATGAGAGGCTCTTTCCTTTATAGAATAGGAGGAATTCAAGTAAGGATCCTTAAGATGACAATTCAATGACTCCATACGCTGCTTCCTACTGAAAGCACATCCTCAGAACTGTGCTTCCTCCTATTGTGACTCTGTATAAATCTTATTTCAGAATATAGATGAAATTACACTTAGAAGACATATTTAAATAATGTAGAGCTGACGTAAGGCAAGGAAATAAACATTTTCCATTTACCTGTGGCATTTTTACACAAAATTTTTAAAAAAGCAAATTGGTAAGTTCAAATAACACATCTAGCCTCTCTTCTCTAATAACTGTCTCCTTGAGGTGCAGATGAGAGTTGTAAGCTGAACATGAGAAATGTTATTTCAATTTCAACCTGAGTATACCCAAACTTAATCATTAAATTAAAATGTGAGTTACTGTGAGTGTTTGACTTAGATAACTTCAGGTACCAATTAGATTTTTCTTTAAAATGCTCACCACATTTAAAATGAACATTAATACTTAAATATTTACATTTCCAAAGGGTCTACTTTCTGAAACTTGAAACACAAGCATCAAGTTCCATTTATAATAGAATTTTATCTTTCAATTTTTATTTAACAAATATGTATTGAGTCCCTACTATGTGCTAGACAACATTTAGCATTGATATACTAAACCAAGATTGTATTCTTTTGTGGAGCTTGTGGTTTAGTGAGGCACACAGGTAATTAAAGATATAAACAAATAAACTTCTAATCATAAATCTAGACAAATACAATGAAAGAAATGGAAAATGCTCTTAGATGGCAAATAAGGGATGAAGAATAAGAGATTTTAGGGTTTTGCAAATTAAAAAGCCCAGACTAAAGAGATTATAGGAGTAGCATTCTTAGTATTAGAAACAGCATGTGCTAAAAGCTGCCAGACATGAGGGAACTTGGAGTGTTCAAGTTCACATGGCCGGAATTCATTGAGCTGCCAGTGAGTGAGGTATAAGATGGCATTGAAAGGTAAGTATGGCTTTGGAGGATAGGGTAAATTTAGATTTTATTCTAAACATAATGGAGAGCAATTAAGAGGTTTTAAGCATGATCCAATTCATTGTCCAATTCATCGTTATGTCTGTTTTATGGAAAAGGATTATATTTAAGGCAAGTATAGAAAAGAAAGCTCAATGAATAGGCTATGGCAATAGTCTATGTGAGCAATGATGGTAGCCTAAGTTACAAGGAGGGCAGAGGAGACCGATTTGGATTTATGTAGTGATTGTTGGAGGTAGAGCTAACAGTCATGACAATGGACTGGAAGGCTTGGAAGAGGGAAGAATCAGGATGACACCCAGGTTTTGGGTTCAGCAACTGGATGTATGTTGCAAAAATCACTGAGGTGGGAAAGACTAGTAGAAAACAGGTTTTATTGCTCTTGTTGTTGTTGTTATTTTAGTGGAACTTATAGAATTTGAATAACATTTTGCATATATTAACTTTAAGATTGCTATAAACCACTTAGATGTCAAGGTATAAGCATGTATAACTTCTGTGCTCAGAGGAGAGCAGGACTAATGATACACATTCAGTCAATATCAGCATATGGTATTAAGAAAACCTTTTTATTATGGATAAAAGGCACACAGAAGTAGAGACCAGTACAATGCACCCCATGTGCCCTTCACCCAGCTAAAACCACCATTGACTTGTGGCCAGTCTTCTTTCAACTATACCATCCATTTCTCACCCCCTCCTCCCCACCACCACCAACAACACTACTAGATTATTTTGAAGCAAATTCTACATATTTGCATCATGAATAAGTCTGTATGGATTTCTAAAAGATGACTTTTTTTTTAACTAGAGACAGGGTATCACTCTGTTACCCAAGCTGGAGGACAGTGGCACAATCTAGCTCACTGCTACAGCCTCGAACTCAAGGCTCAAGCAATCCTCCTACCTCAGCCCCCAAGTAGGTAGGCTTAGCTGCCATGCCCAGCTAATATTTTTAGTTTTTTTGTAGAAATGGGATCTTGCTATATTGCCCAGGCTGGTCTCAACTCCTGGCCTCAAGCAATCGAGATGAGGACCATTTATAAAAATATAATCACAACATTATTTACAACTAAAATAAAGTAACAGAAACTTCTTAGTATTATTATGTACTCAATCAGTGTTCCAATTTTCTTTCTTGTTTTCAGTTTTCCAATTAGTTCTCAACTAATTACAATTAGTTGATTTTTTCTTAAGCTTCTTTTAATCTGTAAGCTTTTCCTTCCCTCTTTCTTTTTTCTCTCCTTGCAATTTATTTGTTGGTAAACTAAATTCTTGGTGCTGTAGAGATTCTTACAAACTGGATTTTTCTGATTGCATCACCATGGTGTTATTTCCCCCAATATTTTCTCCTTCCTCATAATTTCCTGTAAATTAGTGCAGTAGTCCCAGCCTTATCTGTGGGGAATACTTCCAAGACTCCTAGTGGATGCCTGAAACCACAGATTGTACTGAACCCTATAAACACTGTCTTTTCCTATACATACATACTTATGACAAAGTTGAATTTATAAATTAAGCACAGTACACTCATGCTTTGGGGCCATTATAAAGTAAAATAAGGGTTACTTGAACATAAGCATTGCAATTCTGTGATAGGCAGTCTGATAACCTATAAGGCTCCTAAGTGATTAACAGATGGGTAGTGGTCTACAGTATGTATCTGCTAGAGAAAGCGATGATTAATGTCCTGGGTAGGATGGAGCAAGATGGCACGAGATTTCCTCATGCTACTCCAAAGGATGCACAATTAAAAATTCATGAATTCCTTATTTCTGGAATTTTCTATTTTATATTTTCAGAACTCAGTTGACCACAGGTAACTGAAACCTCAGAAAGCAAAACCACAGATAAAGGGAGACTACTGTACTTAGATCTATAGGTTTTTATCAGCCTCAGATTTGATTATTTTGGATCAAAAATATTCATAGGTGGTGCTATATATTTCCATCAAATTGGCACAAAATATCTGGTTTTGTTCCTTTTTTTGAGGTTAGCAGCCATTGATGATCATTGTGTAGATCTGTTATTTGATTTAATGTTGCAAAATCCCTCTTAATTTGGTTTCTGGGCAATTTTGACACATTTACTGCCTTATACTTGGAGTTAACCATTTCTTTTAGGAACCCTAGTTCCCTTTAGTGGAAAAGGAACACCATCTGGGTCCTCATTGATCTGAGGTTGATCACTGGTTCTAGGCCTTGTCGGTGGATATGGCTAGGGGATAGAGACATTACACTTTCATGCTGATGTTTCCCTTTTAAATTCAGGACTCCCAGGTTTTTACTTAACTAATTCAATCTTGTATACTGATGGTTTCTAATATCATGAGAAAAGATGATTACCTAGTGAGAGTGCAGAGAGGCCCATAAACTGAGTCCTGAGAAAAGTGATATTCAGGGGATAGAAAGAGGGAAAATAAAAAGCCTGAAAAAGTTGGCAGAGAAGGAGTAAGTAGGTGTGGAGCCCTGAAAGCAAGCATGAGAGAATGTTCTGAGAAGCAGGAGATAACTGCCTTGAATGACCCTGAGAAGTCAAGTAATATGAAGTGGCATTGCATGAATTTGTATTTGGCACAAAAGAAGCAATAGTTTCAGGAGAACGACTAGGGCAGAATCCCAGTCAGAGTTTGCTGATAAGTGGCTGGGAGATCAGAGCGTGCAGACGGTCTGCGTAGAGATATGTCCTAATTCTGAAAGATAGAAATAAAGTGGCCTGCTTATAAGCAGGTTTGCCTCAAGAAGCTTTTCTTAAATGATCACACCTAGCTCTCAGCTAGGGAAAGTTCTTTCTGAAGAAATGTCAGAGAGAGCAAGGCATACATGCTCACAAAATACAAATTAATGGAGCATAGATAGATGTCAACATAGGTTTCTTTTTACATTCACTGGATTCCTTGGTGTACGGAATGATTCAATGTATGAAAATGTATTTATGCACAGTCCTTTCTGCAAGTCTATTCCATAAACTGAGAATTTCTGTCTTCCCTGAACAACAGAAGCCTATTAGAATGGGAAATCACTGGCGTCTCTTCACACTGGTCCCATCACTCATGCTATCCTTTCGCTAAATTACCCCTGGATCCCTCTTCCCTCCAGCTGATTATTCCATCCTTCTGACTGTAGGAAGATTCACAGGGTAAAGAAAGAATATATCCAAACTTTCTTTCATTTCCATGTGTTGTGATAGATTCACCTAAAGTAATTACCTAGGCTATCTATTCTCAGCCTTACTGCCTTGCCAGATGGTGTGTTCCTCTCCTCGACAGCCCGTTAGTTTATTTTAGCAAACCCTTGAGACTGCTTTAACATCCCATAAACAGAGTGGATGAAGGCCAGGTTCTTTCTAGGTTAATGATTTTGAGATCTGTATTTTTGAAACCTAAGCACTGTTTCAGCAAAGGAGAAAAAATCAACAGATGGGAGAGAGGGTCACTATCAGTGATTATGAAGGCAATAAAACAGCTTACATAAGGAGAAGAGCAGACTGTGGTTGAGTTTTGTTCTTCCCCATAGTTATGTGGGAATGGATACAACAGTGAATCAGGCTTGCCTGTTGCTTAGAGAGTCTTTAGGAGTAAAGAGGAATGGTAAAATTACAATAATTATTCTCATGCTTTTCAGTTTGGCAATGTTTTACTTCTTATAGAGAGTTCTTTTTCCAGAATTGCAAAGCTTGCTTTGCAATGAAAAAGGCCGTAGTATTGATTAACTTTTATTTTATAACATATAGTCTGTAGCAAGTAATTTTAATATGTTTTGAAGAACAACAATCTTTTAAATCAGAAAACTCCATTTAAATGGACCCAGTATGACTACTCAAATTCTGCAAATCATTTCTCCAGGGTGAAAGTTGGGGGACTTATTTCTAATAGCTATATAGTCAAAAATGGTTTATCTACAGATAATACCTCAGAAGACATGGGTGTTTTTCTTGCAGAGGAATGCCCAGAAAGGAAATGGGGGTTGGTTTTAAAGAAAGGAAAATATGAGGGACTAACAGTACACTTTCAACTATGTTTCTTCACATGGGCACAGGCACAATAAGAGCCCAGTCTGGCTTCAGATTTTCTCTCTTTTTTCTTGATTATTGCTGTCACCAGAGGGCTTCATTGTTTGAGCAGCATGTACAAAAAAGCTCAAATTAAAACACCTTGGGCAGAAGTGGGGTGGAGGATGGGTACAAGAGATGGTGCTGAGTACAGCAAAGGATCACTAATAGGTATTATTTTGTTGGGGAAAAAAATCTCTTTCCTTCTAGCCTTACATTTATTTTTGAATTTAATATCCTTGCTACTAAATTGTCTACATTTGCTGATTCATGTATAACTGGTCTGAAAGAAATACTGTACTGGAGAGACCATAGGTATAGATGAAATGCCGTGAAGAACGACCTACAAAAATTGCAACACATAATTGTAAATGTCTTTCTAATTGGCCAAAATCTTGAGTCACGTACAAGCTGGAAGCTAAGCTGATTTCCAGAAACCTTGGACCTAGAATATGGCTGGCAGTGCCAGTTTTGTTTCTTCTCTAGAGTAGATGGAATAAGCATGGGGAAGTGAACAACTCCATTCCTAAATATAAGATCTTGGATAGAAATCACTGTTTCTCCACTAAGTTTTTACTACCTGCACAAGTTTCACATTAAACAAAATGATTTGGCTCAAAAGTTGCCATAGATTTGAAAATGCCCCAGCTGTATAGATTGGGCTACAGCTCTAAGAAGCTCAACATTTTGTTTTTTTAGAAATGATCTTATCCACTTGGAAACTTTGCCTTCTTCCTGATTTCCATTCATTTATTTAAGTATTTAAACCTAAAAAGCACTTAGTTTCCACTTGCCAAAATAGTTAATATCTTGACACAATCAAAATTGCCTGTACTAATGAGAGTAAGTAATGGCCTAGGAAGAATAAGAAAATAATACTTCACACTTCATCTTATTCTGAAATGTTTCTTATATAAGGGGAGAGCCTCCTTTGTCCTTTACGTCTCAAATCGTGCGTAGTGCAGAGCCAAGCTATCCACCATACAAAGATGGAAACTTTTTCTAAATTCGTGATAAGGCACTACAAGCATGTGAGGAGAGTCGTCGGGCAGTAGCCAATATTCTGTGTGTCTTCCTGTCTGTTTCAATGGAACTTCAAATATGTGCAATTTCAAACACATTGCCTTTCAGCTAACTTCTAATTGTCCTGAGGAAAACAGTCCCAAAGTCGCCTTTAAATATAAGGCAATCAATTTTTATGGATCATCATAAGAACAAAATGTTGCCAAGTTTTATATTTGAATCAGTTCCAATAATTTGGGAGGAAAAAAAAAAACACCAGCGCAAAAAGCTCTGCTTTCACTTTCTGAACTGGTATAAGAACGCTTTTCTCTCCCATTTGCAAAGAAGTTCTCCATTTGTCCTGTGGAGTCACTGTCTAATCACGTTTTCTCACATTTGGGGGATCCCATCTGTTGACGTTAGCAATGAGCAGGCTAGGCAGAAAAGGGAGAAAAAAATCAGAGGTGGGAAACTGAGCCTTGAAAATGTGTGAGAAATGCTCAGAAAACACACACATACACATATTTTAGCAGTTTCCTGGAAACAATGGAAATCCTTTTCTTCTTGAAAAACTTCCCTTCCTCCCTCTGCTCTCCAATTCCCATCCAAAAACCTGTGTTCTAACAGCAGTAACGTGTTTCAGAGGCAGCATGGGAGACAGAGAGCCGTGACCATATGTGCAGTGGAGTGTGGGTCTAAAATACAGGCCTTTTTAATTAGAATCTTAAACTGCTTTTTTAACACTATTTTTTGAAGTTAGAGAACTATATGGTTTTCTGTCATATAGATTCATGCTACCACCAAGCTTTTTTTAAAATTAATACACAAATAAGGGATACATAATAGGTTGCCCAGAGATGACACATTTATCCTCACTAATGAGGATAGAGTGTTAGGATGCTCACTTACTGCCTAAGGCTGTGCTGTTTTTAGTTCTTCATCCTGTAATTGTGGAATTAAATAGTTTACACTGGCTTTTGTGATTAGGAAAAGGAAAAACACATTTTAGGAGGTTAAAAATCCACTTGAATATGGCATTGTTACAATTTTCTGTTAGTGCCAAGCCTTTAAAAGTTTCTGGATGCATGATATCTGTCTTGTCAGCCTTTCTTCCCACTCTACGCCCAAATCCCAGAATAAAATTCTTCGGTTAGGAAGAATTACATATAAGAGTTCAAGTCACTCTAATTGACCAATAAGAAATACTGAACCAGATGCCTGAAAAGGAGTGGAGAGAAAGTAAGCAAAAATGGCAAAGAAATGTTTGGACAGAGCCAAAACTAGCTCACCAGGACTTGAGCAATAGGCTTAAAGATGAAGCTCTCAAAAGCTTCTCTCTTAGGTACTCTGCATAATGAGCAAGAAGAAAACTCTGCCCTCAGGTACTGAACCATGATGAAAATGAGATTGGAGATATAAATAAGTAAAATATAAGATAGACCAAGTCTAGCCAAGAGAGTGTTAAACTATTAATGTGGGGGAAAGCTGCTTCGAGGAGATGGAAATAAAATTGGTGAAAAGGTTTAGTAGACAGTTGTTGCAAAATTGTGCTCCTTAAAGAGAAAGTTTTAATGTATTACTGAAGTGGTTGTTTTTTCCCTGTCAGTTGTCCTGGTGCACCTGGTCTGGTGCAGCATACACCAGGAAAGGAAGGAAATGTCCAAGGAAAAGTACAAGAAGGTGAAATTCAGGGATTCAAAAAGATCAACTACAAATTAATAGTTGAAAATAGAAGCTTAGCAGAGATCCAGTGGTCTGCAAAAAAAGAAGAAACTACAGGAAAGAAATAACCAACATCTCACTTTCTAATATTCTTCACTGCGTGGACCTTACTAGTGAGGGCATCCTAGAATCTTTTCATTCTGCATGTGCACAGAAGTTTCACAGTTTAGTCGTCTTCTCTGAGATCAATAAAACAAACAAAAAAATCTGTTTGCCATTGATGTTGAAAATATTAAATTGCCCCATTTCTAGGTGGAAAGATACATGATGTAAGTACTTATTGACATGAGGTTATAAATTCTAATAATGAAAAAGTTAACATGACTTCAAAATTTTCATGAATTCTTATTAAAATATGTTTTATTTTGTTTTTTTAAATGGCAATAACAAATGTGAGTTACATAGAGAAAAGTACATACAAAGAGACTGGATCTAAATTGATTTGTACAATATCTGTCTAATATGTAGCAATGCTATCTACTGGCAAGAGCACTTTACTTAGAAGGGAAGAAACTGTGGTCGATCCCTGGCTCTGGTCATTACAAAAACCATGTCCTTAAACAAAATACCCAAACTTTTTCAAGTGCTCACTTTTCTTCCTGAGAAAGTAAGCGTAATATCTATTCATTCTTTTTTGTAGCAATTTTTGAGGGTTGATAGAGATATTGTATATGGAAGTGTCTTAAACTTTTGCACATTAATATTCAATTAAATAGAATCTTGTGAATAGATGCTTTGGAATGTTAAATTAATAACAAACCAAAATAAGCCTCTTACAACTCAGCAGCCTAATCCCTTTACAAAGTAAAAGACCTGGTGTTCAAGAATTTCAAGGTAGCAATGCTTTCACATATCTTTGTTTCTTGCTAGAGTTAGTGCTTGGCTGTAACTATCTATTTCAGACAAAATAACTGAGGTTTGCCAACAAAGTCACCTGTATTAAAACCACGTAAGTTAAGACTCTCTCAGATAAATTTGATCCATGGAAAACTTCTTTGGAATTGAATTATTTCAGATAGAGATGGAGTCAAATGTATTTGAATGTAGCCGATCGTTTGGTTCTAAGAATCCTCAGAAACCGTGGGTTATTCATACGTCACTGTTAATAGCCTTACATCATAAACACATCAATCTAGCCACTTTGATATCTACTTAATTTATCTGCTTTCTGATCAACATTGTTGTTTTATTTTAGACTGAATCTACAGAGGTTCTTTCTAGAGGTTGGGCAATGGAACATTTGCTTATTTTGAATTAATTCAAACATTCCCCACATGAAAACAGCTCAGATAATGTAGTAATTTTTAGTTAAATTTATTTTAGTTAATCTGCCCTTAAAAAATAATTAAATTGCTCTTAAAAGTACCTATAAAAATTTTGTTTTGGTGCTATGTTTCCATTAATGTTTCTTACAAATTGTGTTATTCAAGGATTATATATCAGAATCTTGCTGAGAGAGTAACTTCTTGTATCTAATAGGTAGAATTTTATATATATATATACACATATATATATATATATATATGTATGTATTTTAGTGTGTGGGTGCAGGTTATTCTCAGCAAATATTTTTTTACTTTTCTCCCTTTGAAAAGTTCTGAGTTAAGGAAACACTTTCAAGGTTTGTTTAGATAGCTTATCAAAGAAAAAAAAAGGTAGGAGGAATTATTGGGGAATATTTCACAAAACCAAAGGTAAGGAAAACAAGTAGGTTCAAGAGAAATTAAAGCAAGAACAAGAGAGCCAACACAAGCCAAGGATACTCTCTAGATCTCATTTTGGACTTGCTTGGGTTTGTATCTTTGCTTCTTTCTTCACACTCTATCTACTTCCCTTTTTTCTCTCCCAGTAAATTGTCCCACAGATGTATAGAAGTCATAAGTTCAGTGAATTTTCACGAAATGAATTCACCAGTGAAATCATCACCCAGATTGATAAATAGAACAGTACCCATAGCTGGAAGCCCCATCTTAGCCTCACCCAGTCACTAGCTCCCTCCTCCTTAAAGGTAGACTTCTACTATTATAACTTAGCTCTGCCTGTTTTTGAACATCATATAAATGGAACGATATAACACATAGCTTTTTTTTATGTCTGGCCTCTGTCACCCAATATTATTTATCCATAATGTTAAATATTTGTTTCATTTGTTTCATACATCATATTCCTTTGTGTAAATATGCCACATATTTACACAAATGGAATTTATCCATTCTACTTTGGTTGGAAATTCAACTTGTTTTTTATTTTGGCAATTAAACAAAGGGTTTCTGTGCACATTCTTTAACTCATCTCTGGTGTATATATTTGTGAATTTCTGCTGGGTTCATACCTGGGAGTAGAAATCCTTGGTTATAGGTTACACACATATTTATTCAGTAGATACTGCTAGACAAATTTCCAAAATGGATATACCAACAATGTGTGGAGTCTCCAACTGCTCCACATTCTCAAAAAGGTAATGAAGCAAATGCAAATGAAAACCACAATAAGTTGTTGCTATAATATGAAATTATATTATATTATAGTAGTACATATACAGAATAAAATTGAGAATGGATGAAATTGAATGCATTAATTGCAGCATTTTTTAAATCTAGAATTTTCGTGTGAATTTTTAAATATAGATTTCTTCCTCAGCAGCAAGTCTCCATCTTCTCATCTATTTATTGAACATAATAGTCACAGTTATTTTAAAGTCCATGCATGATAACCTCAATGCCTGGATCATCTATGAGACTGTTTCTATTGTCTGCTTATCCTCTTGTTCCCATCTCTTGGTATGCCTTGTAAATTTTCATTGAATGTGGGATTTTTTAGGAAAAATTGAGAATCTTTGGAAATGTGGCTTTCCTCCAAGAGAGAATTTTCTTTTGTCTTCTTCCAGGATGTTAAAATAAGAGTAGATGAACTTTACCCGGTCTTTCCCTAAATTTATCTGGGACCATATTTCAGTCTGTGAGAGGGGATTGTCTTATCTAATATGTAGAAACCAACATAGAGAATCAAGGAAAATTAAGAAACCCAGAAATATATTCCAAATAAAAGAAAAAATAAATCTCCAGAAGCCAGCCCTAATGAAATAAAAATATGTTATTTACCTGACAGGGAATTTAAAAGAACAGTCATAAAGACGCTCACTGAGGTAAGGAGAGTGATTTATAAACAAACTGAGAATTTTAACAAAGAGATAGAAAATATTAAAAGTAGCAAACAGAAATCATAAAACTGAAGAATATAATAATTGGATTCAAAAATTCAATAGAAGCATTCAACATCAGACTAGATCAAGCAGAAGAAAGGATCAGCAAACTTGAAGACAGGGCACCAGAAGTCACTCATTCAGAAGAGTAAAAAGAGAAAAGAATGAAGAAGAGTGAAGACAGATTGAGGGACTTATGGGATACCATCAAGCAGAATAATGTGTGCATTACTGGAGTACTAGACGGAGAAGAGAGAGAAAAAGGAATGGCAAATGTATTCAAAGAAATATCAGCAGAAAACTTCCCAAGTCTGGGGAAGGAACTAAAAATCCAGATCCAGGAAGCATCATGAACACCTAATAAGATGAATCCAAAGAGACCCACACCAAGACACATTACAATCAGACTTTTTAAGGATTAGTCTGTCTAGTCCCTCAGACATTTCAACTGAAGACTAGACTATTTACTAGGGTTTTTTGACTTGGACAGATTCTTAGCTCAAATTTTTATTTCCTAGCACAGAAATACTATTAATAACTATACTTAGGTTTTCAGCCTCTTAGCAACAGTTCTGTACTTGGTTCCCCAGACTCTCAGTCTGTTTCACTTATAAATGACAAGTGCTTCAAGGGAAAAGCAGCTCAGACTGTCAGGTTTACTTTTTGGAGTTTCCTTTCTCTTCAAAATAGTGGCCCCTCAATCTTGAACTGCCTTGCTAACCCTGAATGCCAAAATTTTTCTCCCCAGATGCACAAGAGTGCTGAAGGCAATGTTCTGCTTTTACACACCTTAGTCAACTGTTTCTGCTTCGTTTACTAGTGTGTCAGCCAATGCTGCTTGTGAATCAGCAAATGGATTGAGGCAAAAATCAGCATAGAATGTCATGTTTACCTCAGTGAGTTTCTCTTCTCCCAGGGATGTTGGCCCATCAAGGGCTGGCTGTTTTGATAGCTTAACAATATTCCCAACAGATTTTTATTGTATTTTGTCCAGTTTTTGCAGTTGTTTTTGTTATGAAGATTAGTATGCTCCAAGTTAGAAGAAACAGGAAGAAGAATACTTCTCTTTCATTTTATCTTCCACTATAGGCCCATGATATCTGCTTTTTCTCAGTTGGGTTGAAAATGATCACTCTGGATCCTATGCCTTCAGACTCCAAGTACTCAACAGACACTGAAGGAAGTTTTGTTTGTCAGTTTCAAATTTTCAAGATGAAATTTAGTTGGTTGAATGTTATAACTGACATGGGGGAAGGGAGCAGGGGTCATTTGTCCTATTATTTAGATTACAGGGGATCTGAGAACATATTCTCTAGGGAGGGGTAGTAGGATTTGAAGAAGAGAAAATGAGAATTGCACTCAAAAATAAGCCAAACATAGAAGAAAGTCAGATAAAAATAACAAACACTATGGCTTGAAATATTGAGTTGCAATCTCCAAGGTCCATTTTCCTGATGTTCTTTTTATTTCTTTAGGCTGAGAGCTACCATGGTGTCCTTCCAAATTACAATAGTCAAAAAAAATCAGTATGTGCTTAATCTAGTTTTAGTTGTCTTTCTGTGGCTTCTGTTCAAAACATCCTGATGAATACACAAAACTCAACATCTAGGTTGATAAAATTATCTGACATGATGCAGGGTGAGGAAATGACAAGTAGACAATTTTGAATTCTCCTCATGCTCTTATTGCTCAATTCTGTTGATTATTTCCAATATGTTCTTGATCTTATTACATGGTTATTCCGTGGTTTGCAATATTTTGATTTCCTTTGCATTCCCAATTGCTAAACATTCCATGAGACTCTGCTAAGTGATCTCCTAATATTTTCTGAAAAATATTGGCTCTCTTCCATGTCCACGTCACCATGGCCATGGGGTTCTACATTAGTTTGTAACCTGTGCACTTGTACCCTAGTTCCCTAGTATGTGTCCTATGTTCATGTGGAAATAGGCAGGTTCTTTCAAATTCTGCTCAGTTTAAAATATCCATTCTTATGTGGTTCCATTTTAAAAACATAGAGTCTTTTATTGAAAAGAAAATCTAAATAAGTATGAAGGGAATTGAGAAGATGGCAGACTAAAAGCAGCCCATGTGTGCTGCTCTTAAGGAGAGGACTGGAAGATGCAGGTGGATGCCCACCTACACATGGCTGCTCTTGGAAAGAACATTGTAAAACTGTGGAGAAGTGATAGCAGACGTTCAGAGTAAAGGAGGTGGTGATGGGGTGATTCATTCTGCAAGGTCAAAGGAAATTTGGGGAGGCATTCACACATGGGGAATGTCAGGAGGAGAGAGCCCTGGGGCTCCATGCTCACCCCACAGGCACTGTGGCCTGAGCTGTGAGGGGGTCTCCATCACCACCACAAACCTGTGGACTGATTGGGGAGCTGCTTGGAGTCTGTGCAGAGACATTGCACCAGATAACAGGTGCAGCAGGGATTTTGTTGCTACCAATCTGGGGTTTCTGCACATGATGCCATTCTGAGCTTTCAGATACAGAGCACCAGGTCTGCACAAGGCTTAACTTTGCAAAAGCAGCCTTCACATAGCCTCACCGGGCTGGGGAGAGAACGGGAGGAGTGGGCCCTCCCCAGTGCAATGCCCTGTGACTGGGTACCTAGCACCCCTCCCCACCAATGCAGGATCTGAGCAGAAGGGGTGCCTCAGGCACCAGAGACACCACCTAAGAAGCCCCATAGTGAGTCCCTCAGTGGGACTAGGGTGGAGGTAGAATCTGGCCACTTGGCAGTCCTGGCCTACAACCCCACTTCCCGCCACCCCCCTCTGCCACCCACCCTGCACAGCTATACCTCCATGGTTCCTGTGCCACCAAAGCCACCCCCAACCCATGCAGCTCAGCATCTGCAGTCTTAGTACCACTGGACGAGCCCCTCCATGTGGCTCTGCCTCTGCAGTCCAATGCTGCCAAAGCCATCCCCTGCCTGTGTGTGTCAACCTCTGTGGTTCCTGCACTGTGGTCTGAACCCATGGCCCCACCCATGCAGCTCTTGCCCTGCCTCCAGGCTGCAGTTATGGCTCTGAGACTCCCAGTGCACCCAGGCCCGAGGCCCCACCCCTGAGGCATCACCACAGCTACTGGGACTGCAGCTCTGCTCCCCTGAGGCTACTGCACTGCCCTCAGGACCACAGAACTGCTTCAAGGTCCAATGCTTCTCCAGGGACACCCAGTCTTAAGCTGACATTATACCCAGGCCTGGTTCAAGAAAACACCCACAGGCCAGATGCCTAGATAGCCTATGCCCAGTTTCCACTGTCACCTCCATGGGGAGACTTTGGGCAGAGCAATCCCACACAATGCCAGCCTCTGCGGAGAGGGTCTCACCCAACCTGCAACTTGAGCTTCCAACAATGATCAGGGGAACAACCCACCACCCCACACAAAGATCATCCAGCACTGGCTTGAATTGTGACAATCACAGGGGAAAGGGACAAGACAGGACAGGTGAACTGTAGGCTCTCAGTACCTACCCACCCCTCCCCTGCTAGGTCAACATTCCTGATTAGGACCCAAAAACTCCATTTAGGCACTTCCCCTTCTTCTCTCTAAGTAGGAGATTTCCCACTAGAGGAGAGCAGGTACTCTGTAAATCTATCAGCCCTAAGCTAAGAGAAGAAGATTCAGATGAGAAGAAAGCAGCAAAAGAACTCTGGCAATTTGAAAAAACAAAACAGTTTGATGCTCCCAAAGGATCACAATGGAGCTACAGTAGTGGACCCCAACCAACAGGAAATTGTTGAAATGTCAGAAATGGAATTCAGAGTATGGATGGCAAATAAGATGAATGGTATTGAAGAGAGAGTTGAAAACCAATAGAAAGTAGCCAAAAAATTTTTTCAGGTGATCAGTGAAACAAGTGAAAAAGTCACTAAAGAGCTAGACAATATAAGGAAGGATATAGTAGAACTTAAAGAAATGAAAGAGTCATTTAGGGAATTTCAAAATACAGCAGAAAGCTTCAACAACAGTCTAAACCAAGCAGGAGAAAGAATCTCAGAGCTTGAACACAAGCCTCTTGAGCTAACCCAGTTAGTAAAAGATGTATAAAAGAGAATAAAAAGGATGACCAATCACTCAGGGAAATATGTGACTATATGAAGTCAACTAATATGCAAATTATAGGTGTCCCTGAAGGGGAAGAAGAAAAAGTAAAAACCATGAAAAATATATTACAGGGAATTATTGAGGAAAACTTCCCTGGTATCACCAGAGATTCAGATATACAGATACAAGATGGCCATCAAACAAGGGGAAGATTCATAGAAAATAGGATGTATCCAAGAAACATAGTCATCAACCTGGCCAACATCAAAATGAAGGAGAAAATTCTGCAAGCAGCAAGACAAAAGCAACAATTAACCTACAAAGGAAACCCCATCAGGCTAACTGCAGACTTCTCAATGGAAACCTTACAAGCCAAAGGGATTGGGACCCCATATTCAGTCCTCTGAAACAGGACAACTGCAAGCCAATAATTTTGTATCCTGCAAAACTAAGTTGCATAAATGATGAAGAAATAAAGACTTTTCCAGAGAAGCAAACACTGAAGGAATTTGTCACAACTAGACCTGCCTTATAGAAAATACTCAGAACAGCATTATGCATGAATCAGCATAATAAACACAAACCAGTGTAAAATTGCCTGAAAGCTAAAGCTCACAGTTATTATAAAAAAATAGTACAAAAGGGAAAACAAAGCAATAAGGAAATAGCCAACATGATGAACAGAACAGAATCCCACATATTAACACTATCACTCCATGTAAATGTTCTGAATGCTCCACTCAAAAGACATAGACTGGCTGAATGGATGAAAACACACAACCCAAGTATCTGCTGTTTCCAGGAAATATTTAATACATCTAACCCACAAGGACTCAGGTGAAGGGATGGAAAAAAATATTCCACACAAATGGAAACCAAAAGAGAGCAGGTGTAGCTATTCTCATATGAGATGAAATTAACTTTAAATCAACAATGATAAAGAAACACAAAGATGGTCATTATATAATGGTAAAGGGAGCAATTCAACAAGAAGACATAACAATCCTAAATTTATATACACCTAATACAGGAACTACAAGATTCATAAAGCAAATTCTACTATACCTAAGCAAAGAGATAAACAGCAGCATCATAATTTCCAGGAACCTCAACATCCCGTTGACAGAGCTGCACAGATCATCAAAGCAGAAAATCAATAAAGAAACACTGGACTTAAATAGAACTCTAGAACAAATGGACCTAACAGACATTTACAGAACATTCTACTCAAAAACTACTGAATATACATTCTTCTCATCAGCAAACAGGACATTCTCCAAGATTGATCATATGTTAGGCCACAAAACATGTCTCAACAAATTTAAAATAATCAAAATCATACCATGTATCTTCTCAGACCATAGTGGATTAAAACTAGAAATCAATTGCAAGAGTAACACTCAATTCTACCCAAAGTCACAGAGATTAAACAGCTTGCTACTGAATGACTATTGGGTCAATAATGAAATTGAGATGGAAATCAAAAGATTCCTTGAAATGAACAACAAAGGGAACACAAGCTATCAAAATCTATGGGACTTAGCAAAAGCATACTTAAGGGGAAAATCCATAGCCTTAAATGCCCACATCCAAAAGTCAGAAGGATCACAAATTAACAACCTCATGTCACATCTTAAGGAATTAGAAAAGGAAAAGCAAACCAAACCCAAAGCAAGCAGAAGAGAACAAATAATAAAGGTCAGAGCAGAACTAAATGAAATGGAAAAAAAAAAATACAAAAGGTCAGTGAAACAAAAAGTTGGTTCTTTGAAAAGGTAAACAAAACTGATAGACATCTTACTAGATTAACCATAAATAGAAGAGAAAGGACCCAGATAAGCTCACTCAGAAGTGAAAAAGGAGATATTACAACTGATTCCATAGAAATACAAAATGTCATCCACGAATACTACAAAAATCTCTACACACATAAACTAGAAAACATAGATGAAATGGACAAATTCCTGGAAACACACCACTTCCTAAGACTCAATTAGGAAGAAATAGAAATCCTGGACAGACCAATAATGAGCAGTGAGATTGAAGCAGTAATAAAAAACCTCTTAACAAAAAATAACCCCTGACCAGATGGATTCACAGCCAAATTCTGCCAGACCTACAAAGAAGAACTGGTGCCCATGCTGCAGAAATTATTCCATAATATCGAGAAGGAGAGAATCCTCCCTAACTCATAATATGAAGCCAGTATCACCTTGATAACAAAGCCAGGAAAGGACACAACCAAAAGTGAAAACTACAGACCAATATCTCTTATGAATATTGATGCAAAATCTTCAAAAAATACTAGCAAGCCAAATTCAACAGCACATCAAAAAAATAATCCACCATGACCAAGTGGCCTTCATCCCAGTGATGCAAGGATGTTTCAACATACATAAATCAATAAGTGTGATTCACTACATAAACAGAAGTAAAAACAAAGATCATATGATCATCTCAATAGATGCAGAAAAAGCATCTGACAAAATCCAGTACCCTTTCATGATAAAAATCCTCAACAAACTAGGCATGGAAGGAACATATCTCAAAATTATAAAAGCCATATATGACACACCCAAGCCAACATCATACTGAGTGGAGAAAAGTTGAAAGCATTCCCCCTAAGAACTGGAACAAGACAAGGGTGCCCACTGTCACCTCTTCTATTCAACATGGTACTGGAAGTCCTAGCCAGAGCAATCAAGCAAGAGAAAGAAATAAAGTGTATTCAAATCGGGAATAAGAAGGTCAAATTATCACTTTTTGCTGATGGTATCTAGATCTTGTATCTAGAAAATCCCAAAGACTCCACCAAAAGATTCCTAGGATTGCTAAATAAATTCAGCAAAGTCTCAGATTACAAAATCAATAGCATTTCTATAAACCAATAACATTCAAGCTGAGAGTCAAATCAAAGACTCAATACCATTCACAATAGCTACAAAGAAAATAAAATACTTAAGGAAATACTTAACCAGGAGGTGAAAGATCTCTACAAGGAGAACTATGAAATACTTAGGAGAGAAATCACAGATGGCACAAACAAATGGAAAAACGTATCATGCTCATGGATTGGTAGAATCACCATTGTTAAAATGTCCATTCTGCCCAAAGTGATTCACAGATTCAGCACAATCTCCATCAAAATACCAATGTCACATTTCATAGATCTAGAAAAAATAATTCTTTGCTTCATTTGGAACCAGACCAATAATGAGCAGTGAGATTTAAGCAGTGTCAAAAAACATCTCAATAACAAATAATCCTATTCCCAACCTCCTCAATACAATTTAAGTTCATAATCCTAAATTGGTTTCTTACTCAAATTCAAACTTTTCTGCATATCTTATGATGAAAAATTTAAGTCAAACAGCTACAAAATGTGTAATCAACTACTGTATTTCTGATTTTAATGTTTGTATCAGCATGAATTTACAATAGTTGAAGCATTGGATTTCAATGACTCCTGTGTGCCCCCCATTTTTTCCCTTTTGAGTGGAAGTATCTTCAGTTGTTATCCTAGGACTATCCCACTATTATATGCTGGTTGTATAGGGGGAAAGATATCTTATTGCTATATTTCACACATCTTACAATCATAAAAAACTATACTAGAGGAGCTGGTACTTAAGGAATTATACCTGAGTAGCCTCATCTGCTCTGAGACCTTTATTTAGATGACAAAATTCTGGATTTGAACTGGTAGTATAATGGGATGGGGCTTTTGGGGGGTCTTGACCAGAGATTGAGTATATTTTGCATGTAGGAAGTACATGAATCATTGTGGGGCAGAGGACAAACTGTGCAAGGCAGCCTCCAGGATCATTCCCAATTATCCAAAAGGTGTAGAGCCTTCCCACATTGAGTAGGACTGACTTTTGTAGCCAATAGGATATTGTGTAAATGACAAAGCATGATTACTGAGACTAGGTTATAAAAGCAGTTGTAGTTTTTGTTTTGTTCTCTTAGATCACCTGCTCTGGAGGAAGCCAGTTGCCATAACATGAGAGTACTCAAGAAGCCCCATGAAGAAGGCCAGGAACATAAGCTTTCTACCAACACGCAAGGAGGAACTGAAATGCCTGCTACCAATAACTACGCACGTGAACAATCTTGGAAGTGGATCTTCTAGGCCCAGTAAAACTTCAGGAGACTGCAACCCCAGCGAGCATCCTAATTGCAACACCATGAGAGATTCCAAGCCAGAGCCAACCTAATAACCACCCCAAATTTCTTATCAATAGAGAACATGAGATAATAAATGTTTATTGTTAAGCCACTATGTTTTGAAATAATGTTTTCTGCAGCAATAGATTACTAATACAATCCTAAAATCAGAAGGAATAGGACCCATGCAGTTGAAATATTGTGAGTAAAACAGATGTGAGTGAGGCACTTGTGATACAATGATGAACAAGATACATAAAAATGTACCTCCTTTATAGAATTTATATTTCATCGTTCAGGGCAATGACAAGTAGACAAACTAAAGCAAGATAAATATAGATTGTGACAGCTTGTGAAGGAAATTAGCAGAGTGGAAGTGGAGGGAGTAGCATCATCAGGAAGGGTTGGGGGTCTTTCCTGATCTCACAGGAGAGACCTCCCGGTGATCATAAGGTTTAAATTGAGGGCTGCAGGAAGAAGTGGTATTTGGCATAGGAAAGTGGAGGATGCCTGTCTTCAAGCATGTTGAGAAGGCCTTGACATGGAAAGGAATTTGACAAAATCACAGACATGAAAAGAAGCTAGTGTGGGCAGAGCAGTGTGAGAAAAGAGAGGGCGGGATGAGACAAGATTGGGGAACTAGGCAAGAGTGAATGTGGAGACTACAGAGTGGAGTTTGGACTTGAGTTTAAGGGCAGTGAACAATCCCACTGAAAGTTTTTGAACAGATGGGTATTAAGATCTGGGTTATATTTTAAGATAATCATTTGATGCTATGTGAAGAAGGATTTAGATATTTTTAATATTTTTTATAAAACATGAAATATTCAAAATTTATATTTTGAAGAGGACAGGAGAAAAGACAGGGTGACCAGTGAGCAGTTTTTGCAGTATTCCTAGCTAGAGAAAATAGGGCATGGATTAGGCTGGCAGCAGTCTGTATAAAGAGAAGTGGACAGATCGTATGGATACAGGATAAGTTTTGGAGATAGCTGTTGGAGTTGCTGTTACGTGGGGAGCTTGCTCTGAGTTGCTCTTTTTGCCTTTATGATTAACAGCATGATTTATTTTTCTGCCTAATGAAGGCAAATGTTTCAAATGTTTGTAAATATTAAATGTAAATTAATTTTGTTTCAAATGCTAAAAAAAATTATAACACTTCTTGAAATCATTCACGAAGTAAGGAATTACCGAATTAGGGGATAATTCTTTGACCTTGCCTAAGGTCTCTAAGAAAACAAGGAGAGAACATACATGATAATGTGTAAGAATAAATCTTAGAGATAGAAAATGCCAGCATATGTCTGATGGGGCAAACATAATTAGAATGATTTTCTGATAAGAATCTCTATTTAGAAATTCATTGTTGAAGCTACCCCTTTGCATGCACATGCACATTTTTATATATTTATTTGTTATATGCGTAGATACTTTGTATGCATTATTGGTGCTTGTATTTTTACTACTGAGCAGAAAGACTTGTTGTCTTCCTGTCTACCTCTTGCACAATTTTAATGTTGTATTTTATATTATCCTTAGCACGTCATTTTCATTTTGGGGACCTCCCCTCCATTTTTTTCAAGGAAAAAAAACATTGAGCACAGGTGATTTTTATTATATTTTTTAGACCCCGTAAAATATTTTCTCCTAGAATAATATCTGTTTGTCAAAGTTAAATATTGAACTACTTTACGGTTTCTGGTAAATATCTGAAATATTAGATGTTATTAATATGTTTTCATATAGGCATTTGTTTAAGATCAAGCATTCTTCTTTCTTAACAATTGTTCAAGGTGACGTCTTCTTAGCTGAAGCATCATATATTAAGTAGTATTGAGTTTAAGGAAGCATGAAGACTACAAATTTGTGATGTGTGTTACCGGTCAAAAGGCAACTGCCTTGTGGTAATAAGTTTCTCCCAAAGCCATTCTTTTGTAAGGCAGGACATGAAGGAAAAACTGCTTGGCAATCTGGAAGCAACGTGAAACTTGTGGTATGAAACCACAGCCTCTCCTGTTCTCATTTCCAATGGAAATTTGTTCTATATAGAGTTTTCCCTCTAAAGTGATGTTAACTTTATTGATTATTTTATTCCTTCCTTCTCTGACATTTTATTCCCCCCCATTCTTGTTTACTTCTTTTTACTGTCTTTAACTCACAAATTACATCTCTTCATAAACTCAGCCAGCATCTCCATACCCGTTCCTGATCTCATTCTACCCTACTCTTATCTTTTCCTCCTAATTTTCATACCCGTAATCCAATATGTATGTCTGCATTATCGTATGTGTATATGTGCAAAGGCATGCAGGTGTGAGAATTGTCACATGTGGTGACTCTGTAAACAAATTTGCTCCTCATGCTTTCTTCTATCCCCACCTAAACTTTGCCTTCTTCAGATTCTTTTTTAATCTCTCCTGGAATGAGGCCACACATCCAGCTTTAATACTCTTCTTTCTGATTAAAAGTTTTTTAAGAATGAGAACCCTACAATTAGAAACCTGGAGCTTCCAGCCCTGGAGATTTTTATTAGCACTTGGGAATAGCAGAAGTTACTTAAGATGGATGTGAAGAGCAGGCTTTTTAGCAGCTCTCAGAGAAAACTGCTGAAGCACAAAATCACACTGGGGGCTGAAATTTGTTCTCTGTGGATAAAAGCTATTACTTGGGAGTCTGTTTTCCTTTACTTTCCTACTTTACTTTTCTTTTACTTTCCTTTTTTCCTTATGCTAAATACAGATGCAGAAGAATATATTATATATGTGTGTATATATGTATACAGATATGCTTTGAAGAAAAATAATAAACTGATTATCTAAACACAATCCAGTTTAAGGAACAAAATACAGTCTGTTCCTTAAAAACCCACTTTGTGCCCTATCTCAAGACATCCTGCTTTTCCCTCAAGGGTAACCAATAGCATAAATTTTGTATTTATAATCTCCTTACTTTTTTGTAGAGCTTTATTACCTATAAATTGGCAAATGCTCCAAAGGGAAGAGCAGTGCAAAATGTCATGTTCACCTTAATGGGTTTTCTTTCTCCTGAGTCCCTTTATCCTGCCAGTCCTTGCTGCCTCAGGAGCTCCTCAGCACCTTCAAACAGAAGGTTTTTGTGTGTTTTATCTAGCTCTCCTAGTTATTCTTGACAGGACAGTTGGCTCAATATGAGCTGGTTCATCAATTCTGGAGGCAGAATCACTTTCTATAGTTAACTAGTAATACAAAAAGTATGGTGTGATATGAAGAAACCTGAACCCAGGCTGGGATGCTTCTTGGATGCAAGAGCATTGCAGATGTTTAGAGGCTTGCCAGGGAGGAAGGGCATTTTAGGTAGAAGAATCCAGGCAAAGCTGGGGGGGTGTGGAATGGCGTGGTGTTGCTGGGGAGCTGCAGGGACTTCTCTCTGTCTCACATTCCTCTTTCTTTAGAGTGCTGAGGCCTGCCAAGTCCAAGTTTTCATGATAGTTTGAGTAATATCCCTTTCTTTTAGAGCTGGAGAATCACAGTCTATTTTAAAGAAGGCCAAGATGAGTGACTTGTCAGTGTGAGTGTCACTTACAGGCTGTCTTTCAAAAACTATCCTGTCTCTGTCTATCTCAAGTGCACTTCCAGTGTTGTATGCTCCTCATACAGTTGTCATAGACCCTTCACTTGCCATGTTAACCTCTCACATAGGGAAGACACGCTGTGCTAGCCACATGTCTGACATCACTCTACCCAGGTCTCAGCAGCTTACTGAGCATCTTGTATGTGCCCATCACATCTGCCCCAAGGAGCTCACCATGGACGTAGGGAGCCAAGATCTAAATACATGAAAAGTCAATTAACTTGAACAATGACTCATTTATATCTATAATGTCTGGAAAGGCATCAATTCCCGCAATATAAAGATGACTAGAATGTGTACATGTATGCCAGGACATATGTACAAGAGTTCTCTAGACATAAAAACAAAAAAACTGGACACAGTAAAAATTTCAGTCAATGAGGAGAGAATGAACTATGATATAAACATTCATTAGAATGCTATAAATCAGTCAAAATTAATTCACTGAATGTATCAACATGGGTATATCACAGAGACATAATGTTGACTGAAAAAAATACATTTTAAATATATAAACCATGACCACATAATATGTACAAATATTTATAATAAAATAATGACAGCTAATATTTATGTAGAATTTAATATGGACCCTTAAAACCCTAAATTGCTCGAGGTCACACAAAAAGTAGCAGCACTGGCTCTAGTGTCTATGTTCTTCAATGCCATGCTGTATGTCCTCGTGAAAACCTGAGACTCTTGATGGGCAGGATATTCACCAACTTCATGAAGATGGTTACCTCCCAAGAGAAGAAAGGAGAACAGGATAAATGGAAGGGCTCATAATCTATGTATAGCACATTATTCCTTAAAAAGAAAAGAGAAAAGAGACCTACAGAAAATTCAACATGATATTAAAATTTACTTCATCTCATGCGTCTCATATACCTCATACACACACAGCCCTGGGATGTGGGTAAGACAAACGTTTAATAATTGTATATACAGGCAAACTGAGGCTGAGAGAGGGTAAGCAACCTAGTGGAGCTATTAGTTGTTGAAAAGAAAGACAGTTTCTGTTGCCTTATCAAATGATGGTGACAACAGCACTCCTCTCATCAAGAAAGATCCAGAAGCACATGAGGCATAAGAAAGTGCCTGGAAGGAAAGAAAAGCAATGGGCAAGACACTGACTCATCCATTCCTTTTTGTACCAAAGATGGTGCTTTTCTCTTCTTCATCAGAAATCATGAATTAAAGCATGGCAGAACAACTCCAAGATCTTCCCATCACCCCTTTCCACCTCCCTGCCGTGACTACCACCACCACGTCAGAATGAGAAGAGGGACCGATGAGGCAATCTAATCTTTGTTTTTTTGCCCACTCTCCAGCTCAGTATGAGCTTGGGTGTATAGGTTGGAGTAGGGAGGTGGGAGGGCTGAAATGCTCCATACAATGAAGGGAGAAGACTTTAAAATGTTGGGAAGTAGGGACCTGAGCTAGGGGAGAGAGAGACCAGTATCGCAGGGATGAAGGAAGCAGAGATGAAAAGCCCAGTCTGTCCCCAATATTTCAGGCATCAGCCTCCCAAGCCTTATCATTGTTGCTTTCTCCTGCTGACAGCCATCTACCAAGGACGCGTTACTCCCAATCTTCCCATAATGTCATGAAGCAAGAGCTTATTCTCCCCAACAATCAGAGGCCTATCCGAGGAGATCCTTCAACCAAGCTAGTGGAGGCTGGTGCCTTTCGTTCCTGTGCCAGTTAGGGTCCCTATATCTGGCTCAGGTACAGCAGCAGGCCTACAATCTTTTCTATACCTACTAAATTCTTCTCCACCCCACGTTAGGAATGTGGCACATCCTTCTCTAGTGCCCAGAAAGAGATGGTCTCTCATCTCTGTTAAAATTTAACATCTAAAAAGTCACTTGTTGCCAAAGAAGCTGGAAAGTTCATGATGTTACCCTCTGTCGTCCACAGATGTCAGGAAGCCCTTGGTCTCCCAGCTCATACCTTCTCCCATTAGAACCTCGTCTCCATGCCTCCGTGCCAGTCTCCACCCTTCCTGAAGAATTCCCTATTAGTGGTGAGATCCAGAAGCAACTGGAAAACCACCATCAATACTAGTTTACCCACCACCAGGGAGGCCTGCAGGATCCAAGCATCTCTGGCACTGGTGCAGCTTTGGGAGAATGTATTAAGAACCACTCTGCCAAAGGGCAGACATGGGCCTCACAGCCCTCGGTGTTTAAATACCAAAGGAGGAAGGACTTAAAAAAGATCGCATACAAGCACTGAGGAGGCTGTGGTGTAAGGGGTCCAGCTAAGGAGGTTTGAGTAAGAAAGGACCTGGGGAGATTCTGAGGCACAGCTTGAGGAGGGGCCCAAAAAGGTAATCTACCAAGGCGATCAGAAGCTAGACACTGAAGATTCTGAAGGATAACTCTGAGAAGAAGGCAAAAAGTGACTTGGTAAGTCTCCCAGGGAATGGCTAATGAAAAACCTATAGGAAAACTTGGACCAGAAACAACCAGAAAATGTCCACAAAGTTCTCTTGGGCAAGACCCTGGGGTGGGCTGATCAGGGTAGGGTCCCCGTATGTAGGTTGTCTACAGCTCATGGCCCAGTGCACATTGCCCACTCCTGGAAAGTCCCGTGCCCACCTGGAAACAAGAAATTTCACACTCAGTGGTCAGGAACATCACTTGAATTCCTTGTGGGAGTTGTCCTTCCTCGATCCAGGGAGGACCATCTAAACAGATGTTACAAGCTCATATTATATGATTTGGGGTGAGGCAGAGATAGACCTTGCCCTTTAAGGTCTTTGAATCCAGAAAACCATTTCAGATGAGAGAGACACACTGCTGGCCTCTTCTCTAATCTGCCATTTCCTTCTCAGATACCATGTCTCAGGGCTGACTCCATAGATGAGGTTGCCAAGCTCCTCGGGAAAAATACTCAGGTCAGGGAGACAAGTATCCAGTCTTCATGCTGGATAGTCCTCCCCCTTCCACCACCCCTCCTGCAGGAGAAGAAGGCCAGATGGCCTTGAGATGATATTGGTCATTGGTTCACAAAACCACATCAAACTGAAGAAGATAGCAAACAGATTTTCCAGCCCCTCAAACCTAGCATCATGGACAAAGCCTGGCAAGAGTTGGGACTCCACAGGAGGAGCCCAGAACTGACTACAAGTTGAGTGCTGGCTGGAAATGAGCTGAGAGATATGAGTGGGAGTTTTGCTCCAAGAGACTCCAGCCACAGAACAGCAATGACCCAGAGGATAAGAGTGGCAGAAATGATAGAGAAATTGTTCAGGGAGTGACCTCTTCACCTTTTCAACCACAATCAAGTGACATCCTGAGAGTCAGTGATCTAGGACTCAAAAGTCAGATGGAGATCTGAGTGATCTAGGAGTTCTAGTGACCAAAGAATGCTCCATTCCACCAAGAATGTTAGTTGCAAAAGATCCTAGAAAGCCATACCTTACAGACGATCTTGTCAGTGCTTAAATTTAATGCTTAAATTGAAAGTAGAGCAGCAGTGCCAGCCTCAGGGATGTCCCATTGAAGTACTCCTCACCTCAGACAACCTGGTTTCTAAGGTTTCAGAGTTTGGCAGTTTCCCAAATGCCTTCAGCTTACACAGAGAAGAGAAGCACCCTGAAGCAGCAGGAGCCCTGGGTTTCTAAGCTTCAGGCCCCAGGGAAGAGCTAGGATAAGAATTTAGCCGCAATTGAAGAGAAAGAATCCCAGGACACCCAAAGCAGGAGAAACATTGAGGAGGAGACACAGGATTGAAAGTCTCTCACACCAGAGGGAAGAGCCCTTCTTCCCAGGGCAGGGAATCAGCAAAGACCCTCATGAGAAGATGTCCCAGCTCCTGCCACACAAAGGACAGGCTTCTCCAAATAACAAATTCAGAAAAAGGATGAGGCCTGTGTTTCAGTGGCTTTATCTCAGGGAAAAAAGCAAAGAACAGGAAGTTCTCCTATAAAACTCCATGTCATTATCAGCTTCTGTGCAGAGCCTGGGCCCTCACACGTTTGACCCTAGAGATAACACTGGACTTAGGCTTGGACATCATGTATGGGAGAAAAGTGGGCACAAGGAAGAACTCGAGGCCCAGGTAGAACCTGGAGGTGGGTCTTCCTATTATTATAGGCTTCTGCCTTCCCTGAGCAAAGGAAAGTGATGAATGTCATCAAGCAGGCTCTGATGCCACAGTTGTCATGGGAGGGACAGGTGGGTCAGAGTTTAGGAGAGATAATCCCAGAAAAACCATGAAAACCAAGGATGAGCAACAGTGCCTGAGCAATCTCCTTCCATGCCCACCCAGGGAGCCTCTATCCCCAGCCAGACTCCACCAGCCTGGGTTAAGGATGCCAAGTATCTCAGGCTGTCCCTCACTACTGTCCTAGGTTCTATCTGGGGGGATGTATCTCCTCTATTCAGCCAGAAAAATTTTCTCCATTCACTCCTAAGAGGAAAATTTCGAAGAAAAATTTCAGTTCAGTTACAGAAAATATATTAGTTCTCAGGCTAGCACATCCTCTGTTTCTCATGACCAAGGATGTTCATTCTTTGTAAATATATTGTTTTTTCCTATAGGTGAGCGGTGTCTTCTCTCTGTGCTATGTTTGGGGCCTAGGTTTAGGGTATCCAAGAACTTGGGTTTTGAGAAAGGAAGAGGTCAGCTTCAGTTTCTGTTGAGTGCCTGCTTTGGGTTCTAAAAGGTGACCAAGGTCATGGAGGTTGGTTGATGACAGCATTGCATATCCACCCTCCATTCTGGCTTCTTTCATTTACACCTAATCACGTCACATATTTTAACTACTTTATTTTTTCATAAGATTGTCATCCCCTCAAAAAAATATTTTTAAAGTTTACTACAAAAGCATCTAGGGGCTTATTAAAGAGAAAAAATGTAATAAAGACCCAATCACAAGACCTGGCTCAACCAGACTTCCCTTACTCCTTGTACAGCTATAGGAGGTAGGTGGAGTTACACAAATGTGATAGGGCCAGAAATTCCTCACTCAGACTCCAGCAAGGGCAGGAGACCAAGTAGCTTTACATATCACAAAAGTGGAAACTGGGAGTTTGGGGGTGATTAGGCATGGGTTCAGAAATGTGGGAAGAGCTCTATGATCCTGAACCTTGTGGTGAGGAATAGCTGGCACTTCCCAAGATCCCCTTCACTTCTTGATGAAGCTGGGAGATGGGCCTGCTCCCCACCTCTTAGTTTAGCCTTAATGAAAACATACTTCAGTCCACCACTTCCCTGTCTTCCACGCTTGTATTAATAAATACTCTAGAGCTCTAGAGAGCTCAAAATTTGCAGTTCTGTGTATGTGTAGAGTGGAATGCTCTCAAGTAGGCTTCTGTGGGTCTGTTTACCTCCCAGCCCTAAATGAAAGTGACTCATGCTCAATTGTCGGGGTCACAGGTTACCTCCGATCCCCTTCTATCTCAACACCAGTGAGGGCCCAGACTACCCTGTGTGAGTGGCCCATGTGCATGAATATGTGCGTGGTTACCCAGGCTATCCGACTGCTGGACATTATGGACCCAGGGTAGGAATAGTGTAAAGCAATATCCTTCCTCTGCTCTTCCTTCCCCAGATGGGAGAAGGCCTAAGGAAAGACAGAGCAGAGGAAATATCCTGGCAAAGAAGGAGGGGAAGAACAACACACTATTTACAGGCTTGGACAAGAAATCCCTGTATATCCTCAGGTAGTATGTAGGTAATTCTCTTGCCACTAGATTGAAACTGGATTCAAAGTTGGGCATGATAATTGATCCCTGGCCAAGGCCAGCTCTCTCATCCCATGACATTCCAGCTCTGAAGGGAACAAGGAACAGGAACATTCTCCTAAAAACAATGATTTTAACATTTATACTAGTAGCCAGTGGCCAGTGGGCACAGAACAGAGTAGGCATTGGTTGTGGTGTGTCTGTGTTGGGGTAAGGGGTATGTCTGCGATGGACATTGGGCTAGCCAGGACAGAGCCTAAAAACAGGGTAGGTGCTGCTTAGAGATTTCTCACATCAATCTGTCTGGGAAGTACTATGTGAGACAAAGATTTCTCCTCATGAGGTGGGTACCTTGGGGATAGGAAGTCTCTCCACAGGGTCTCTTCATGGAGTCTGGCTTAGTGGCATCATTGCAGAGCATGAGATCCTCTCAGCCATCAAAAGTAGGGAATGTTTACTGTGAAGACACCCAGTGCTGGGGGAAAAGAGAGAGCAGAGAGCAAGGAAGAAGCTGGGTGTAGAGTAATTGGAAAAGAGCAAAGCAATGAAGAGAGGAAAGAGCCCAGGTTGTAGGAAGAAATAGAAACGTTCTCATCATCCTTTACCACTCCTCTTACCCATAGACACACACAAACCCTGATGCAGGGCCCATCTCCTTGTGTCTGATCGAGGTACTGTAGAACACATTGGTTCCATCTTGGTAGAAGTGTTCACAGGCTTTCCTTCGAGCACAAAGACAATATCTGCATGCTTGTCTTCAGGTATGGCTTTGTCCTCTTTGAAGAAGGAGCCCCTGGTGACTTATTCCACCCATGCTTGATGACAATGTGTAAGATCTTATCCTTGATGCAGACAGTTTAACCATCAGGGTGGGGATGTCAAATTGTGATTTTCATTTACTTGGCAGAGCCTCAGAAGATTTTCCCCAAAGATACCTGCAACTCATGCATCACAGGTGGGTCCTGTACCTTGTGCCAAGGATTCAGCCCTCTAATCAGTCCGCTGAAGCCTAAATAGCCAGCATCATCAACATATGGGTTTTCAGCCTCATTCACTTCCATGTCATCTGGGTCAAGGCAGTTGAAGGAGCGGATGGAGCAGTTGTAGACGAAAAAGATTTTGAAAAGGTAGAAGTAGGCAAAGGTGTTGTAAGTTCCCCGTGAAAGCTGTGCAGGACTGTTCTCTGGTGGCTTTGAATCAACCCAGTTCTCCCCACTTTCTCACTGTCAGTTCTCAAAAGTAACTGTAGAATGTGCTGGGAATGCACATTGTGAGATTAGGGAAAAACTGGCTTGAAAAGCCTGGGCTCTGTCCTTGCCCATCTGCATGTGCCCCCAAAGCATAACAGGATGCCCTTCAACACTTTAGCCTGGTGGGTCTTATCATGACCAAGGTATAAAACACAGAGTGGGTCATCTTTTGGGGTCTCTCAGCTGTGGTGCAAATGGGGCATGTGCAATCACTCTATCCATCCTGGGCAGCTTCCCTGAGCCTTGGAGGACTAGCTCACAATGAATCCTAGGCTTCTGCTGTCCCTTGTTGTCTATCTGTAAGTAACAAACCTGTTTCACGTAATTTGTTGTGTGTGTGTGTTGGGGGGTTCTGTTTCATCAGACTCAGATAAGTTAGTCACCAATACACAGTGAGCCTGCTTTACAGCTATAATGAGAGGAGACACTAGAGCCACCTGATGAGCCACCACTGGTCCCTCTGAAGGGGTGGAGAGAGCAAAGGCAATGCAGTTCAGCCTGGCTCCATTCCAGTTTCCTGACCCTGCCTCATATCTCATATCATGGACCTAGAGAGGTAAGTTTTGTCTTTAAAGACAGTAAGCCAATCCTATAGCCCTAAACATTTTCTTTTCTGCTCTTAATAACATATTTCCTAATATTGCATCCATTGTTTCATTGATTCTCCCAACTTGAAGTTCAGAGAAGCTGAGTTACCTAAGAGATGGAAAATCTAGGAGTAGAGAATTCAGAGCATGAGACTCCCAGGCCAGTGCTGTTTATCATGAGCCCATGAACAAAGGAAATTTCAGCAAGAGAGATTCCGGCTTCAAAAATCTGAATGAATGGCCTTGGATTACAAAGCAAATCATACCTGGCTTTCACATCTTCTCTTATCTTGAGAGAAACATGGGAGGAAGTGATCAGGCAGGATGTGCACACAGGTAAGCTAGAAAGCAACTTATCCAAGATGAGGCAGGGTCACAGTTCAGGTAGCATCCCCCACCCTCACTCTGCCTCTAGCACTGTTTCTCCTTCCCTGACTCATGACCATATGAGAAATCAGGAGAGCCCAAAAATGCAGGAGGACAATTTCTCTTAAGTCTAGAAGATTGTCAAATGTCCTATGTACACACCAATGCTGAACAACTCCAGAGGGCATCACTCATTCACACTTTATAGAATCATGCTCCAGGAGATGAACTGACATAAAATAAGACCAGAATGAGGATCTCTGGAGTCATGCAACTTCAAGTCCTAAACCCCAAATTTAATATTAGGACAATTATGATGCATGAGTGGACTGGTACCTTGGAGATGAAGTGGTCATAAGGTTTTCAAAGTCTACCTGCTGGGACCACACATTTCTCTCTTGAGCCAGGTCCTGTCTAGAGGGATTCCTAGAAGACACTTCAATGCTGGAAGTTTCATTAAGAACTGAAATAGACTTTTCAGGCTCAGTAAAAAGGCCTAGGAGGCCTTGCATCTATTAGGCTATCCAATATGATCACCACTAGGCATATGTGGTCATTAAAATTTTAAATTAATTATAATAAAATAAACTAAGATGAAAATTCAGAAGCTCAAACTATTCACATTTTAATTGTCCAATAACTACATGTGCCTAGTGACTATCACATTGGGCAGTGAAAACATAGAACATTCTCATCCTCACAGAAATACCATGGAACAAAGAACTATTAGTCCTGAAATCCAAAATCTAAATTAGTCTCTTATTTTCCCGTGATCATAAGGACATATTTCAGTATCATTAGGGAGGCCAAGCAGACGTCTGCCAGCAGGAGAGAGCTGATGTGTAGAGACTTAAGCAGTCAATACCTGAGACTTTGGGACAGGTGAGGAGGGCCCTCCAGAGATGAGGTCTATGGACAGTATTCACGAGGAGTTGCTGATGAGTTTCATCGGTGGCAGGATCCTGTATAGCAGCAACTTCCCTAGCAGGTCTTCTACCTTGTGTTGTCACTAGGGAAAAAGTCCAGGTGGGTGAACAGAATCTTTTGATTATCCGTTGAGCACAAAAATGAGCTTATCTGAGGGCAAAATTGTGTAGATTGTCAAAATGTCTTTCCTATCAACATAGGACATACCAGGGAAGATACCAGTCACCTGTTCTGTATGTCAAGAAGAAGAGAATTTAGCCACATGAACTGTGTATGCAGTCCATAAATTAAAAGCACTTGACATTTTCTATAACACATCTCAGTGATATAAATCATCCACTGGCCAGTAAATGGGTTATGCTGAACATTTGCATTCATTAGCTGAGCTGTCATAATGACAGAGTGTTAGAATTGCTACTTCTAGTCCTAATTCTGAGCATTGGATACCTGGGAAACAGGCAGACTCTGCTCACATAGCCCATAGCAGCTCTCTGCATGGGAGCCGCCATCAGCATTCTTTCTTCTCTCTTACTGTGCTTCTCATTGAGTGCTAAAGAAATGCTACAGGAGCTAGAAAAAGCTGTCAGATCCCCTGCAAGATTAAATGAACAAGCTCAACAGAACAGAAAGGCAAAAGGAAATCTGCTCTTGAAGAGGCACAGTTGCTCTGGCTTGCAGCTGTCAGGAAAAGAGGAAGCTCCGGTGCCAACAGTAAAAATGGGCACCTCATCCAGTTACTTAATGATAAGATTTTCTTAGAAAAGTACAATCTTCCTGGGCATGCCCATTTAGACACTTCAGGGAGAATATTTTGCCAAGAGAAATTCCTTCTGTCTTCAAATTGCTTTCTGATAATATGCAAATGCTCCCAAATAAATAAGTGCTTTCCAGGAATTCTAACTGCTTTGCAGCTGCTCCAGTTATTATTGATGCCAACCTGTGGACATATATATCTCCTTCAGGACATAATTACCTCCCATTTACTCTGCAGACCAAGAAAACTACTTCCAAAACCAACCCAATCCCAAAATACACTTTTCCCTTTCAGGCTCAGCAGAGGGTCTAAAAGACAATAACAGAAGGTATGATTTTCTCCTGAATGATTAGATTTGCTTCTGTGACACAGCTGACTTTTGAAGCCATGCATCCCTCATATGTGCATGCTTCCCAGTCTTCTTTGCTGGTCCCTCCTCATCTTGTAACATTGAAGTGCTCCAGAGACCAGTCCTCGAGTTTCCCCAGGTGATCTTCTCTAGGGGATCTCATTCAGGCCCCTGACTTTATGGCTCATGTATATGCTGGTGACTCCCAAATTCAAACTGTCAACCCCTTAGGACACCTAAAATCTAACTCCAGATTTCCCCCTCATAAATGTGGTCCACCCAAAGTTTTCTCCATCTTGGTTGACAACACTCCATCCTTCCAAATGTTCAGGCCAAAAGTGTTAGTGTAATCTCTGAATTATCCTGTGAGGTACTTCACAAACAACTCTTCAGGGAAAAAAGTGTGTATATACACACACACACACACACACACACACACATACAGTTGATCCTTCAGTGATGCAGGGGTTGGGGCACTGACATCCCACACAGTCAAAAATTCATGTATAACTTTTGACTCCCTGAAAACTTAACTACTAATAGCCTACTGTTGACCAGAAACCTTATCCATAACTTAAACAGTTGATTAACACACATTTTGTATGTTATATGTATTATACACTGTATTCTTATAACAAAGTAAGCCAGAGAAAAGAAAATGTGATTAAGAAAGTCATAAGGAAGGGAAAATACATTTACTATTCATTAAGTGGAAGTGGATTATCATAAAGGTCTTCATCCTGGTCGTGTTCACATTGAGTAGGCTGCGGAGGAGGAGGAAGAGAAGGGGTTGGTCTTGCTGACTCAAGGGTGGTAGAGGTGGAAGCAGAGAAGAAGGTGGAAGGGAAGGCAGGAGAGGCAGGCACATTCTGTGTAACTTTATGCAAATACATTGTAATTCCTGACTTTCGAGCTTTTCCATTTCTGTAAAAATGTTTCTATATAGCACAAATCCTCCTTCCACCATTTGCTTTACTTTCAGTGTTCATATCATAGAAGTGTCCATCTTGTAAAAGAAATCAAGAGCAGTCTTGAATAATCAGAACCCTTCTGCCAGATTGTGTAATGTCAATTTGTTTTCTGTCACTGCTTCTTCTACATCGTCTTCCTCATCCTCTGGCACTGGTTCGGAAGTGCTCATCTCCATCAGATCATCTTCTGTTAATTCCTCTTGTGTATTGTCTATTAGCACTTGAATTTCCCCAAGATCCATGTCTTGAAATTCCACCCCCCCCCATCTTTTTTTGCCATATCCACAATCTCTTTCATGATTTTCTTCATTGGCTCTATCACAAATCCTGTGAAGTAATGCACTGTATCTGGACATAGTTTCCTCCACCAGGAATGTATTGCTTCAGACTTGATGCCTGCCATGGCTTTTTCTATAACAATGATGGCACCTGTTATGGTGTAATCCTTCCAGACTTTCATGAAGTTCTTTCTATTGGGGTTCTCTCCAATGGTATTGACAGTCCTTTCCACAGGATCTTGAGGCTAATCTTGAGGCTGAATTAAAGAAATTGTGTTTGGGGGCAAGTAGACCACTTCAGTACCCTTTGGTATTGAACTCAAGGTGTTGTGGGTGGCCAGGGGCATTGTCCAATATCAAAAGAACTTTAAAAGGCAGTCCCTTACTGACAAGGTATGTTAGAGACAAAGCGTAGATAAAAACCAATCCAGAAAAAGGGTTCTTGTTGTCCAGGCCTTCTTGTACAATTGAAAGACTAGAAGCTGGTGTTTATTTTTTCCCCTGAAGGCTCAGGAGTTAGCAGCTGAGGGAGAGATGCAAGTTCCCCACCACATAACAGAAACACTGTGCTAGCCTGGAGTGCTCAACAACATTGTAATAAAGTAGATTAAGTAGGTACCAAGATAACTACTGGGCCCGTAAAAGTGCCCAGCACTTTCTTGGGTGCCTCAGCACTTTCTTGCCTTGAAATGGCTAGCTCAAACCAGCCCTGACTCCTTTAGAGATGCTTTGGTTGTCCCATAGTACCCTTTAGCTAATTGTAGTACTAAAATCCCTGCCTAGTGGAAAATTGTAATATCATTAACATGACATGGGTTGCATGGCAGTGTATCACAATGTTACCACCTGTGTGATTTGTTTCACTGTGAATAAGCAAAGACACATTGTAAAAACTTTGCATTACTCATTGAGAAGAGATTTAAAGCACTGACACAGGGTAGGCAGATGCAGATTTTGCTAGCAAGAAGCTCCTGTGGAAGAAATTCCTGTGCTGTCCAGGAGCAAGCACCCTTGAAGTAACCTCTAATAAACTCATCTAATTCACCAAGCTGGACTTGTCTGAGTCATTCTTTGGTCTCTTGGCTCCCTCTCAGTTTGGGGGGTGGTTTTTCTATGCTGTCCCAGAGTTTTCCTGAAACAGCAGCTTTATAGATTAAGGGCAGTCCTGATATAAACCTGGCTGACTTTCCACAAACAATAGAGTTAGCCTATTCTTTTCTGCCTTAAATCCTGGTGCTTGCCCTCTTCCTTACTAATAACTGTCCTTTGTGACTTTTTTTCCAGAATAGGGCACTTTTGTCTGAATTAAAAACCTATTCAGGCAGATATCCTTTCTCCTCAATGATTTTCTTAATGATGTTGGGGAACTCATTTGCTGCCTCTTGGTTGGCAGAAACTGATTTTGTTGTTATCATGACATTTTTTAAGCCAAACCTCTTTCTAGAATTATCAAACCATCCTTTGCTGGCATTAAATTCTCCAACATTAGACCCTTTACCTTTCTTTTGCTTTCAGTTGTTATATAATAACTTTACTTTTTCTCAAATCATATTAGAGCCTATAGGTATATCTTTCTTATAGCAATCCTGCACCCACATAAAAGCTGCATTTTCTATGTGAGATAAAAAGGTATTCATAAAAAGTGCAAAGTTTTTGCGAATGCTGGTGTAGCTACAGTGAAATTCAGCTTCGTGAATTTCCTTTTTTTTCTTTTTTTTTTACAGTGGTCCTTATGCTGGATTCATTTATCTTGAAATAGTGGGCAACTGCAGCTGCAGACAATCTATGGTACATTTTAAGTAATTCAACTTTTTCTTGTAAGGTCATGACTTTGCTTCTTAGGAGCATTTCCAGCATTACTTGTGACAGTTCACATGGGTCCCATGGTGTTATTCAAGGTTTACAGTATTCAATTAAACATGATGAAAATGCACAAGAACTGGGAGAGATCACTTTTTGAAAATAAGCAATTTACTGGAGAGGCAAACTGGTCACATGGAGATGATTAGCATCACATGGCATTTTAAGTTGATACAAACTTGAACTTACCACAATAGCAACAGGAGAGGCCTAAAAAATTATTACAGTAGTACAGTATATATTACAGTTAATTTTATGTAGTTATAATTTAATACTGCATCTTTCTGTTTACATTTCTCTCAACTGGGAATGGTGCCATGTATCATCTATGTTGTGTGTGTAAGTTTTGATAAAATTTACATTTTTATAATAAATTTATGTATATTTTATGGTAGTAAATGATAACAGATTAATATATACATATATTTTGTGGATTCATGACATACCTAACTTTTTCTTAATTTTTTAAAATTTCTAGGCTACATGGTTCATCTGAGTTTTTTTCAAATTGTCACAAATCTCAAAACATTTTTCTGATATATTTATTGAAAAATATCTGTGCATAAGTAGATCTGCACAGTTCAAACCCATGTTGTTGAAGGGTCAACTATTTATATATGTGCGTGTGTATATGTGTGTATGTACCTATATCTTTACCTATATATGTAGATATATGTATAGTATTTGCTGATTTCCATGGTGTAAATATTCTAACCATGGATGATTTTCTGGTTTTAAGCTACCAGTGTGACTTTACTGTAAGCAGAGCTAAGAAGAGATGGTACAATCAGCCCTTTTAGCTGGTGTGAGCTAATTCTAGCTCACCATTGGAGACTTGCCGCTTTCTTTCACATCCTATATCCAATTCAGGAGTAAATGTTAATAAATCTAATTTGCTTGGCCTGTAAGCCATATATAGAATCCTACCACTTCTTAGCCCCTCTACTGCTACCATTCATATTCCAGTCACCACCTTCTCTCATCAGAAGTTTTGCAATAACCTCCTAACTGACCTCCTTTGACCCTACAGTCTGTCTGTTCTGAACCAGAGGAATCTTTTTAAAACATAAATCATACCATTCCTCTACTTAGTACCTTCCAGTAGCTTCTATTTCATTGAGGTAGGTAAAAGCCCTCAGATAGTATTCCATTCCTACTTTATTTTCTTATCTTTTGACATAGTAATTTACTGATTTACCACCTGTTTATCTGCTTTTCCCCTCTGGAATGTAAGCTCCATGAAGCCACAGAGTTCTGTTCTTTGTGTAGTGAATATATATATAGTAAGCATTCAATAAGTACTTGTTAAAGGAATGAATAAATTAATAAATGGATCCTACCTCTTAACTACTTTAACTTTGGTTGCTCCTCATTTGCTATCCTCCTGATTTCTGAGTCTAACCTGCTACTAACCATGGTGTGTTCTGCCTCACTCCTGACCTGGATCACTGTCCTTCACTGCTTTAGACCTCATACTTCATGCATCACGCCCTGACAACCACCCTCCCAAGACACACACACACACACACACACACACCAAGTTCTTACTTACATCCAGTTCTGCCAGGTTGGTCTACCTCACAGCCAACCACAACCTGGCATAACACATAAAATATTCCTTTTAGGCTGCCTCCCAGCATCTTCATATTTTTAGAAACCTGCCCAAAATGAATAATTATATAACCTGTTTGCTCACATGTATCTGACACTACTAGAACCACTAAAAACTAGTAATTTAGATAACTAATTACACTTCTCATGTATTAAGCAGTGTATAATCTAAGTAGAAGCTAAGTACCCATCACCACCTGGTGCAAGTACATAGAGGGTAATTACTGGGCAAGTCAATTATCAGAGTGTTGATAACTAACATGTATTGAGCTCTTACTGTATGTGGGCAGTTAGTCTGCTTTTTCTCTTTTTGCACCTTTCCATGTCCACTTCTGTCAACTTGGAACAAGAGTTTGGAAGCAGCCTTCCAATCAGAATCCTTGTTTTCACCTTTTTCCCTCCCAATACTATTTTTCATGCTACAGTCACCCTGACTTTTAAAAGGATTTTTAAACACTCCAGATTTCTCTCATTGTACTTAATAAAATAGAAACTTTTATCAGTATCTAACGATAATATTTACCATCCGTGGGTGCTTACTATTTTCAAGCCCTGTTTGAATATTTTATATAATCCTATTTAATGTCTTCAATAATCCTATGAGGTAAGAAAAGGAGACATAAAGAGGGTAAATGATTTGCTCAGTGTAGTGGATTTCATAAGTGGTGGAGCTGGGGTTTCAGCCACAACCACTCCGCCATCCTGTCCTCTGAATGAGCGAGCTGGCCAAGGGTACTGCGTCAACTTGGTCTCCTCCCACGCCCTCCACCTGCCATGCAGTAGTTCACTGCACTGCAGACACACACGCACTTTCTGCTCCTAAAACACATAAAACTTATTTCTCTTCCTCAGCAAGCCTTTCCTAACCACACAATCTAAAGTTAAATCCTCTCTCACCTAGCATCTAGTCCTTTTCCTTCACAAGATTAATCATAATTTATGGAGTTACTTGTTTGTTTACATAGTCATTCTCTTCCCTCACTACTATCATATCGGTTTTCTTCAAAACAGCCTACACCCAGAACTTGTTCGTTTTTAATAAACATTTATTGAATCTATTCCTGAATTTAGGGTCACTTAATCTTCACTACAAACCCGGAGGAAGTACTACTCTTAATTGACAAAGATAGCAAATAACTCGCCCAAGGTCAAAGAGCTTGTAAGTGGTGAAGCCTGGGTTGGAACCCCAACCTTTCTGGTTCCAGAACACCAGCAAGCTATGCTTTTCCCAAGGTGCTCAGGATTGGAAGACCCTAAACAAGGAGATTACTAAAGCAGCTGGCAGATGGGCTTAATAATCTCCTCTATAATTATCTGCAAATTTGTAAACCTTGCAGTGAAAAATAAATCCTCCCTACCCGGGCTTCTTTTGAGAGGGAAGACTGAATGACCGAATGGAGCCTCATCTTGGGGGCTGCACTGAGCAAATCACAGTGCAAGGAGGCAGCTAATTGCTCAACCTGATTGCAACTGCTAATCACAGTCATAGGGAAAAAAGTGTTGGGAATTAATTAGGCAAGGACCTTCTGAACAGCAGCAGGAAGCCTCCAAGTGACCTTTATTTACAGTCAGTTAAACAGAAGTGTGACTAAAAATGCCAGGGAGCAAATCAGATTATTAATATTGATTGCTTAAAGAAAATGAATAATTTAGAAGCCGAGTCAGAATAAATATCCAGTGACAGAGATGAAAGAGCACAGCATACCACATTTCTAACATTCATCCGTCATGCAGCAGTGTCCCCTGCTCGGAAATTGAGAATTTTCACCCTCACAAAGCACAATTAGTTTCATGACCCAGCATGATTGCCACCAGGAACTGTTCGCATTCAGCCAAGCATGGGGGAAATGCAGGGTGTTAAACTAGAGCTTTTGTCAACACTTTGCCTGGTAAACTAATTACAAGTTCATGGAAGTTCTCTTTTCAATTTTTATCAATAAAACATCAACCAAAAGAGGTTGGATTGCATTTTCTGTACTTACTGAGAAAAGCTCAAGGGTTTCAGTTTTTGATTACAATATATCTTTTGTGGTACATATACTACAGGAGTTTTCAATGCAAAGAGCAGAGGTTTCAGATTGTTTATTAGTAAACATTTTCAGAGGTTATCTCTAACTTCCAAAAAAAGTTGCCTTTCATATACTGGAGTCAGTTTTATAACACACTTCACCAGCAACACACCTCCGTCTTAACTTAATCTGGTGATAAGACAGATAGAGTACTTATTTATAGCAAGATCTTGAATAGATTCTTTTGAATTATATGGTTGTCTTTAATCAGTGATTTTTGGCATTTTTGAGCCATGTTGAAAGTTTAAGTTATACTTAAAGTTATATTCTCTTCTACCTGGAAATGCTAATTAAATTTCCTAGTGGGGAGTTATTGCTATAATTATGTTTTCAGGCAGTAGATATTAATAGTTTTGCTGAAGTGGAAACATTTCAGAACCAGTAAAAATCCAGTGGCAAAAAATCCAGTTATATTTACTTTAGAGAGGATTCAGAGAAATTAAGTTCTGTTACTATCAGATTAATGTGGCAAATTAACTAGCCGTGTATAAGACAGCCACAATTTCTATATAACAGTAAACATAATTTGTAAACCAATCAATAAAGTTAAGTCAAATCATTCATTTTCTCTATCCAGTATAGGCATTAGTATTCATTTATGCCAATACTAATTTATGTCATTCATATTATTTATCAAATGTAGGTATTAGCATTATCTCATACACATACAAAAGAAGCTGATACTGAGGTGAACTGTTTTCCATTTCCACACAGTGAACAGAATTGTTTAAAGTACATCCTCGTAATATTCTGCAGTAGGATACCAAAATGTATATCTGGATAATCTCCCCACGTGCTCCATTTCTCTACAGTTGGGAAAAACCACATGTAAGCCTCAGCCAGGGTTGAGATTTCCTTTCACATGTGAACTATTGCCATGCATTGATCTCATTCTGTTGCCTATCAGGCTTTGGCAAACATAGCCCAGCTAATTGGTCTGACCGACCCTAGGTGAGACCCAAGACTAGCACACTTACGTTCTTCTGGTCAAAAAAGATAGCACTAAAGGTAGGACGTCTGCACCAAACGTGACTGCAGTCTTCCAATCTGGCTGGTTATTGATTTAAACACTGAGGGAGTGTCTTTCAAACATGAATGAATTCTCACTTCTCTGTTACAGATGGACGGTCACAGTAACGTTAGTCCTATTCTAAAAAAAACCTGATTGATGGATTATTTCCCAATAACAAAAATTACTGATGTTTTTGACCTAAGGGAACAATAAAAGGTCATCTGGTTATGCATCTATCTTGTTATATGGACCTATAGTCCATATAACAAGGTCAAAAAAAACAGACCATGTAAAAATCAGATTCCTCAGTCTTCTATGGTCAAGCAACTGCATCCATATGCCAACACTGAAAATTTATAATCTTCCGATAGATGAATTCTCTTTCATTTGGAATGTTGCAGGGAAATAGAGACCAGCAAGAACTTTGTCTTTGCCCCACAAATTCGAAAAATATCATCATTATTTATAAGCTGTGATATACTGTTTCTAGTGTCTCTTCCCAAATGTTTTAAATTAGCTTGCTGTTTTTCAAAAAACACAAAATTAATGCTCAAAGGAAATGCAATGACAAAAAAAAAAAATGCAGAGAGCTTTAATTAAGTGCCAGCATAAAGTCTTAATCACGTTTAGTGTTAAAGTAATGCAGTTTTTATTGAGGTATACTAAATGATTCAGGTAGCTGGCAGGTGGGTTACAAGTCATTAGATTGTGAGAGGATTTTATGGGCTCTTGTTTGCATCTAGATACCAGCGCACTGACTGTGGCAACCATTCTTCCCCAAAGCAATTTTCATTTTCAGAAAAACCAATCTCATTTAGAAGCCAGCAGCCTACCTAAAATGGTACTAGACCATGGCTAGAAAGCTGAGCTCACCTTTTCTGATTCTTTTCCTATTTCCAGGCAACAAAATGAATCAGGTTCTTTGGAAAGGCAATAATGTACAAATGTGCATCTTTTAATACACGAAAGCTATCATTAAATACATGACTGTATGGCATTCTTAGATGTCTTCCAGAGGGTGGTGATTTTCACACTAATTTTATGTCATTTGTAACGAGGATGGCTGGCTTTACATGCAGATGTGCCCTATTCCTTCCCATTATGGAAAGGAAGTAATATGATTGCAATAATTCCTGGTACCAGATTATAAAAAGCAGCATCTTTAGAATTTGTAAATGTGATGTTTTTATTTTATCCCTTTGTTTATACACAGATTAAAACATGATCCCTCATGGCTGTAGCCTATAATTGAATAGAGTGTACTGAGGCTGCCACAGAGAGATGAAGCAATGCTTGAATGACTTGGGAACAGAGTCAACACCTGAGGAATAAATTTTCTCCTTGATCTTTCACCATGGCCTTGAAGTTTCAAAATATTGAGAAGACACAATAAAAATGGTATTTTTTTAATAAGCAAAGAAATGTAGCCAACACTACATTGCCTGCTGCAGAAAAGAAAGATTTTTCAATATGACTTGATGGATTGGGGTGGAGTAGGGAATATTTTTCATATAATTAATTTCATCTTAATTTGCTTAGCTTTCTGTTGAAGATCATCAGATTGAAAATGCAATATGTTTCTTTGTCTTTTTTATCTCCCTGAAGTCTCAGCATAATTTAGAACTAGGGAAAAGTGATTCTTTTGCATTTTGCATGCAAGTCACAATTTCCTTATTGGGTTCCAAAAGATCCCTGGTCTCCAACCTCCGGTACTCAGCTGCCACTGCATATGTTGCTGCTGCAGACTAAAACTTGCAGAAATAATCATTCCCTATGTTTTTAAGAGGCTGTGTTTAAAGCACTACTTGACACATCTCATCACTTTAGGGAGCTTGAATTTGTATTGCAAAACAGCAGAGCCAATAAAAATCTAAAAATTTTTTTTCTGTTCAATATTGACTATTATGAACAATCCTTAGACTCATCACTAATAATAACCCTTTTTTAGGCTGAGGCATTGTATGTACTTTAGTTTCTAGAATGCAAAACACAAATATAAATTAATACAGTATGGTGAATTTAAAATATGGACACTTTCATGTATATTCTTTTAAGATATAAATATTTTGTATTCACACTCAAAATTAGCACCACTTATGTTTAAAACCTAAATTAGAGGCTTTATCGACTTTTTTCCTTCTATGATATTGCTACTGATTATTTCCAGCACTTTTTCGAATAAAAAGTAAAAGGTAGAAAAGTAATGTTTGTAAGTGCTTTACTAGCATATAGAATACATACTATAATAGTTACCTTATTTCAAGGGATATCTGAGATATCTCCATATATATAGGTAGAGATAGCCCCAAGCTTAAATTTCCATGGCCTCTATTTCCTTTACTAGAAATAAATAAGGAAGTAAAAATACAGCTCCCAATCAGTATTTTCCAAAGCTAACACAGAGAAAGAACTATTTGGACACAGCCATGGCCTCCGTAAATTTTAAGGTTAGGTCACTGATATATTTTTCAAAATAAAAAGCTTTGTTATCAGCATCCCTGAGATGTAAAATTAAAAATACATGGTAGTGGAAAATAGTCTGGGCAGAATTAATTGATAGCCTCAAAAGCAAATTATCATTTAGGGTTGCCTACCCTTTTCTTTCAAAAAACTTCTTCATAAATAAGGATATTAAGGCAATTTTCTCAAAAGGCCCAAGTCTGTTTTGTGGGGTTTTTTTTCCTTTTTAATTTTGCCTTCCCATTCTGGACTTCTGGATTGTTAAACAGAAATGGGAAACGTTTCTAAGTGAAAAATTGTTCAAAGTGTGGCTTTAATCCAATAATCATTACCAGATTGAATTTTTTTAAATTTTAAAGATTTTTGTTTTGATGTTAGAAGGAGAAAAATGAAAATAAATTATATTTGAATATTTCAATGTTTTTGTAAATAATATTTATGTTGAAATTTGAATGCAAAGTGAAGAGAATTTATGGTAGAACGGAATTCGGTAATTACAGAGTCTCCTTAGTTAAGTTTTAATCAATGTGGAAGAAGATCTCCTATGCTTTGTGGCTTCATTGCATTCAGATGATGTCAGCAGATGCTGAAGCAGGAAAGTAGATACATGTTCCTTTGATGTTTTTCTTAAGAAAGCTGGAAGTGCATCTCACAGGCAGATACATTTCTCCTTGCCTATTTAATAGCCCCTAGAGACACGGGAAGTGACAAGAATATCTGCATTTGATTATTATAGAACTAATCAGTTTCTGCATAATTCAGTGATTTAATTTTTTCTTACTAGAATGATTATAAATGTGACCCACATAAAATAATTTTTAAAAAACAACCCTGTCATTAACTGCTTCGAGGTGAAGACAGCTATTCATGACTTGAGCCATTTCACTCTTTATAGATAAAACTTATCCTGATCAAGTGCTCTGCTACCACACAGTCCCTAGAAATTGACGTGGGCCACGTTTGCCATGTTATAATCTATTTTTTGTCCACAGTTGATTCTTGATAAATTCATCTTCCTTTACGAAGCCCACTGAACACCAAAATGATTTCAATTATAATGCTTACTAGGTTTGGCTGTATTGATATGCTTTTATAAAATAATTCCTTTAATCTTTTGTTTAACCATCTTAAGTTCTAGAAAACAGTGTGAAAACCAGAAAAGAGCATGTTTAGAATACCAGGTCCAGCAAATTAGCACTACCTAAAATTAAGTTTTACGTAGACTTAATCATGCTGTATAAAGATTACAGCTCAATATGCCTATACTTCTCACAAAGATCATTTACAGATTGAGAGCATTGTTTACCATTATTTAGCACACCTAAGAAAAATCCTTTATATGACAATATGTTTACCCTGAATTGAGGTTGTAACAGAACTGTGTCTAAGACCTTTACAAATATCTTAACTTGAGAGGGAAATATGATTTATGAGCCAGTTGACTGATTGTTTATCATGAGAGTAAACATGAGAAATAACAGGGAACTGGGTATTAGTCCTGCAGATAACTAGGGGAGAAGAAAACTAGGGGGTTCATAGACCGTGGGGTGACAGCACTCACTAGACTTGACTGATCACTGGTGAGAAGTAAGACACCAGAAACCAAGACCAGCTTTAGACTTACCAGCCTTTATTTAGATTTTGGTAGCTGAAAGAAAAATGGTTTTATGAACAGAAATAGAGGAACCAGATAAATTTGGGGATATTATAATGAGTTCAGCTTGGAATCTTTTGAGTTTATCTGAACTTCCAGGTAAAAATGTCTAGATGAGAGGTGGAAAAAGCAGACAGATGGTTTAAAGATGTTGAAGCTGGGGGTACAGATGAGGAAGTCATCCATATTCATATATACATCTAGTGATTGAAAATAAGAAATAAACATAGAATAAAAGAAAAATTACCCAGAATCCTGCTACCCAGAACTAATCAAATAATATAACACATTTTTCAACCTTTTTACTATACACACATACACACACGAGTGTGCTCTTTCAGCCACTCACTTACATGCATAACTATTTTGTTTTGAAAGCTGTTAAGAGGGCAGCTAAGTTGTTTTAGCATCGACATTGTTCCAAAGCACTAGAGTTTATTTGCCACCTGGTGATTGCCATCAAATTGCAGTAATAGTACCTAGGAGGGAAAATATATAGACTGGGAGAATATCCTTACAAATTTAAACATATAAGTGCTAGTAAATAGGGTTTTTAATAACATCCTGAATTAAAGAGAATTTGAGACAAAAAATGTATTTCAGAAACATCTCTATATTTCTTAGGTTAATACATCAAATCAAAATTGTCCTACTTATTCCCTTCCACTCTCCCCATGCTTACTTCTCTTCAGTTTTGGCCAAATTAAAATAAATGCTTATTATGATGATCACATAATTGTTTGGCAAATCAAAGTCTTTTCTTACATTAAGTAAAAGAGAGCTTGCTCTAAGTTGGTACACATCACAATTATGATAGTCTCATTTGGACCTGTGATAACAATTTTAGGCATTATAGACTCAAATTGCTAAGTTTCAGAGGCTCCAAACAGAATTGCCATTCCCTATAATGCCTTCGTGTAAGCACACAAGAAACGAAAAAAAAATCACTCATGGAAGAAAATTACATGCAAATAGAAGGTATGAAAAAACTGCCTTAATATGTGCTGCAATGACATAGTCTAGAAATGCAAAGAACAGTGGATGTGTGTTTCTCAAGTCTCCATGAGAAAAACATCCAAAAGTTCACAATGCTCAATTGTTTTTCCAAAATGTCTGATTAGGAAAATCAATTAAATAGGCATTTGGGCCTGGTGGAGAAATTACTTCATTTCGTTGGAACAGGACGAGAAAATGTGAATAAACCCATTTTTTTCCTATTGCTTTACCCTTCCACATAACAACAGAGGGAGGGAGAGAGAGAAAGAGAGAGACAGAAAGGAAAAATAAATAGGAAGATGTCTAAAAGATGCCCACAAGTCTTTCCACCTGGTTAAGCCTCAGATACCAGTTTTGAAATGCAAACCTCCTCCTCACAGAATTCTGATTTTTTATGTATAGCTCCTGGGCATATTTACTCTTTTGGGTTACCATCGAGTTTTGTTTTGGGGTCCTGGTCTCGCAAGACTAGCTTCTAAGTAGGATACAAAGTCTCCTATTCTTTCTTTAGAGATCCGGAAAATAGACTGAAACTTTTCTTTTTTTCAGTTTCAGTTTTTATGCTAATGGTGGCTGGAGAGAGAAGCAGCAACAACACTGACCAAAATGAACATAAATTACAGTGTTTCCAGAAATTTTCCAACTTTGTCCTAGTAAGTATCTCAGATACCCAGACACTCTTGCCAATATCTTTAGCATTAATTTAATGAAATTTTGCTTTCCTTCAGTCTCTGAGACTTCTTTAGATGATAAAGAGTACTTTGTTATTTCAAATCTAATTGATTCAATAGAAGGCCCTAACCAATCACATTGTGTGAGAATAATTGTGCATGCATAGAACCTTCTTATAAGCATGATTTTATGAGGATAATTTGCATTTCTAGAGATTACAAAACTCCAACTTTCAACTCTTAAGTGCCTTCTACTCTATAAGCTCAAGGTCATAGTACTGCATTTCTCTCCATGAAAGCTCTGAACCAGCTAAAATAGACACTACAGACTGGATACTGTTTGAATTTCAATCCTAGCTTCATCAAACACTGCATGGGTGAGTTATTTAACTTCACTCTGCCTTCATGTACCATCTGTAGAATAGCAATAATAATATTTCCTACCTCATAAGGATGCTGTGAGAATTCAATAAGTTAGTAAATTGAAAAGGCCCACAAACATGCCTTTCACATTGTAAACATTGTATAATTATAATCATTGCCAAAATTTACCTTGGAACAAAGTTTTGTTTGGCCTCCATTGGCGTTATGGGATGAATTGTGTGTCCTCCCAAAATTCATATGAAGTCCTAACCCTCAGGACTTCAGAATGTGATTGTATTTGGAGATAGGGCCTTTAAAGAGGTAATTAAGTTAAAATGAGGTCATTAGGACTGGCCCTAATCCACAATGCCTGGTGTCCTTATAAGACGAGGAGATTAGGACACAGACACAGAAGGAAGCCCATGTGAAAATGCAGGGAGAAGACAGACATCTGCAAGCCAAAGAGAGAGGCCTCAGAAGAAACCAACCCTGCCGACACGTTGATCTCAGACTCTGGCCTCTAGAATTGCGAAAAAATAAATTTCTGTTGCTTATGCCACACAGTTCTAGTACTTTGTTATGGCAGCCCTAGCAAACTAATATGATTGGATTTCAAAAATTGAAAATTTTTAATAAAATGGGTTCTTTGGGCTTTCTTGAAAAGTTAAGAGATCTGAGGACAGTGGACTCCTCTTAGCTACATGGAAACCACAGATGGCAGTTAAATAATAATGTCCCCTTTAGAGAAGGAATGGATTTTCCAGGTGACCACAGGGCCACCATTTCCCATTTTCTCACTTCCAATCCACTTCACACATTTATGTAACTCACCCGGCCCCACTGGTATTTACAGCACCTGATCTGAAGGTCTAGCTCATTTTTGGTGATTATTTATACTGGATCTTATTCTTCCAAATATAGCTGGCCAATCCTTGGCGTAGAAAAAGACATCCTCCTGCCCTGGCACCCGTGGAAATCCTTCATAGGGTTGGCAGTATACCACTGGGGGGTGGGGGATTGTTCACAAGTAGTTACCTCTGTAATTCTACTTCTTTCTCTCCTTCTTAGGAGCCTTATCGAAATGCAGAAGGGTGGGAAGAATAATTATAGGGAACACTTTAAATATCAACGGTAAAATACAAGTTTTGCAATTCACATTGTGTGTATGTATCTATGTGTGTGCGAGTATGTGTGTTGTGACTCCATGTTTGAGAATTGCTTCCAACAGGATAGAAACCATTTTCAATTTTTAAACAAATTCAGATATCATGAAGCCATGGGCTTCATTTTCCTGATTCTGACTGGAAACCCACCCACTTTTCCATATGTAGCACATGGCCACCTCATTCTTAAAAGCACCATTATGTCTAAGATGCCAATAGAAGGCCCTATCTGATGTGACCAGCCAGTGAAGCTCTGCAGTAATCCCATGCTGAGCACTGTGTAATGAGGACAGTTCCTGCTTGGAGGCATTTCTTCTCATGGCTTGTGGCTACCACTGGAAGTACAGCTTATGTCTGCTGCCGGCTGGTCAAAGAAATACTGTCAGCTTTTTAATAACAAGCTGTAAGCACTTGCAAGTCAAAGGGAGGGAGGAAGGAAAAGGAGCGCGCCCAAAGTTATTTCAATAGGCAAGCTCCAAAGTATTCTAAGGTTAATGCTGCCTAATTAATGACAGCACCAAATGAAGCCAAAAGCGAGAAGTCTGCAAATGCCTAATTATGAGGGCTAGATAGATATACCCCACTTTCCATGTATGTTCATAGGTCTGGCTGCAAAATGTAATTGAGGTAAATGGGGTTTTCTACTTATTTTTTATTCTTTAATTTAATATTGAGAGAGTATTTGGCTATTCTCCTTTCCTACCTCAAAGAACCTCAATTAACTGTAGTGGATCTTATACCTGGTAGTGTCACCGCTAGAATCCGTGACATAGAAATCTTTGCAGGGCATTTACAGAAGGAGGGGGAGACACAGCCACCCCATACGTTTAGTGCACATTCATCTCTTCACAGTTAGAACTGATGGGCCCTAACTGTTGGGGTGGGATGCGGGGTGAGGGTGGGGGCTTGTTGTTTTCATCTCTTTACGCTTGTGAAAAACAAGGCTTTCCATTCTTTTCTTTAAACGCTCAAATCCAAATCATTTTTTAAAGTACCATGACCCTTTAATGAAAACAACCAATAAGATAGGATCTGAAAAAGACAGATTTTAGGAACAAAGGATTTTTTTTTTTGCCTTGTGCTTTGTTTTCCCAGTCTTGAATTAATCACAGCTGTCTTTCCTCAGCAAGGGTTATTTTTATCTAGCATGCTTTAAATTAAAAAACAACAACAAAAGGAGCAATCTGATGTTCTTCAAGCTCCCAGAGCCCTTGCACAGAAAAGACAGAAGCATTCGTTCCATGCAGCTCAGAATCCAGCCTTTCGTTCTATCTTCCTTGTGTTTACATAAACTTTCGTTTGCATTTCAGAAGCCTTATGGAAAGATTCCTGTGGCTGACCCAGGAGTAGTGGTGAATTTCTACATCAAGTGACTATTGATGAGCTGCAAAGTTCAGTGAACAGGAAAATTCTGCTCCTTTTATTGCCAATGTGACAGGTTACTTTATTACCATGCCTTTCACAGCAATTTAACAGTTACCCTGGTAACGGATTCAGTGAGGTAATGGGATCACAGGCGTTGCAGCAGAGGCAGGCTGGCCGCTCGGAGCAGCCATCTGCTGGCTGTGCTCCGAAGGCTGTCTGCCTGGAGGAGCCCCGACAGTCACGGGGCCTGCATGGCAATGAGCAGGTGAAACCGCAGGCCTGCCCTATTTAGCTGTACTCTGGTGATTTGTCTTTCTAATTCTATTGAAATAATAATCAGGATTTGTTTCTGATTAATTAACTAACCTTTTGGTAAAAAGATTAGATAACGAAATTGCTGCCTATTCAGAGATAATGAGATTTTTATTACTCTGTCAAAAGAAAAAAGTACATTTATGTGTCACCAGCCGCTGTGTCAAGAGGAAAAAAAAAAGATTTCAGTCTTTGTCAGATGTGTATATTCCTCAACGGATGAAGGGTGTGTGCTTAATTCTGTGGAAACTCCCCAGTCTTGTCTGAAGCCTTTAGGAGGAGTTTTTAAAGCAGCAAACAAAGTAATAAACACATTTAAGCCAATAGGCTTTTGGGGAGGGTGCTAATTTGTTTTCAAATGCCTCCTAATGGAAGAGAAACGCTTGGGAGTCTCAGGAACTTGCCTGTGCTGTGTGGGTGTATTTATGTAAGTGTCAGAGTGTGAAGAAAGCAGTAAAATCTCCAAGCGAGGCTTTAAAATGACAGATGTAGACAGGCTGCTTTTCCTCTGCACTACAGATATGTCTCCAGCTCGCAGTGCATTTGTCTTCTGGCAGGAGTTGTACTTGGGCAATGGGAAGGGGAAATCATCCGAGCTTAGCAGGCGGGGAGGTCACCTGTGACTGTCACAGGTAGCCTGCCTTAGGAAATGAATTATTCTAACTGGCTGAGGCAAAAGGGAAGAGGCCCTTCTCCTGTTTCACTCTAAGACACACAGCCGGTCGATTTAACCTTTTCTCTGAAGAAGTCACAGCTCAATCCTTTGTTAGGGGGACTTTGCTTCTCTCCTCTGTGGCTTCTTCAATGTTGTGAAGCCAAAAAAAAAAAAAAAACCAACCCCAGGAAAAGCACTCCCCTCAGTTAAAGAGATGCCAAATGAGCCAGATAGGCTGTGTGCGCCAGTCAGCATTGTAGGGAACAAAGCGCAGTCTATTTCCAAATAAAATTTCACAGAGCTCCAATATTGTTTTAATTACTAAAACCTGAGGAGGAAACACAGTCCACGTCTCTTCCTGCGAAGCACGAAAACGCAGGAGTGGGAGGGAGGGCCAAGCGGCCGCCGGCTGGGCCCCAGCTGAGCATTTTGTTAAAGTGTATTTGTGTCACTGTCTTTTCAGAGTCAATGAGACACTTATGTTTCTTGTGATATCCTGTGGCCTTGGCTGCCTCAGTTTGTGTGTGTAGGAACATGAAAAGATTTCAAGTTCTAAAAATGGAAGTTTCTATTTTGAATTTCATATGGTTCACAGACAAGTTGAAACAGACCACACAAAAAAGAAAAAAAGTGAAGGGTATCAGATGTGAACATTCCAGAGCCCGCTTTCCCGTCCTGGGGTTCCCACTCTCCATCCCCCCTCTATTCTCAGTGCCTGCACCTCCAATTGCAAGCTCACAGGCTCCATTTCTGATAACAGATGCTTGACAAAGAGAAATAAGACATTAAAAAGGAGAAGGCTGCTGCAGGGTGTGGGGGGAGGGTGTTCTGATAGTTCATTGCCAAGAGCTTGTTGCAGGAACTTGCTCTCCTTGGCTCACTACCAAAGAAGGGAAAGAACAGGGTGGGGGCGGGAGCCTTTGTCTTCAAACTCCTAGTGAAATATAGGGTTAATATTAGCAATTATTATTAAAATTAGCCAAATGTTATTAAATGATCTTTGTATAGAAGAATAAGTATAGTTTTCCCTTTGGCAGACAATGACATCTGCAGCTCTACATTTTCATGAAATGACTATACTTAACAAAAACATGACTTCATTTTCATGGTATTTCTTTTGTGCCTAGGAGCAACCCTGTAATTGTTCACTTCAATTACAACATTACTATTTTAAACTGAAACCCATTTTATCTGCATGCCAGCTTTTTATTTGTTTTACCAACTATATCTATTTCCATTACTGCAAGGCTGATGGTTTGTCTCAAGAGGAAATCAAATCCATTAATTCAGAAATTTCAAGCCCGACTAGCTCTGCCATAAGCAGCATTTCTTATGCTAATAGCAAATGTGCTGAGACTGAAAGGAACTGACATGGCCCTGTTTTTTATCATAACTTAAGCATTTATGTAAGAAGGCAAATCTAATAGTACTAGGAAACTGTAAGTGTTATTATATATAATTCACTTTCCTGAGATCTGGACAGAGCTCTGGTTTGTGTAGCCATGGTTTAAATCAGGCTGCCACGAGACTTTAACTCACCTGACTTTTCCTATTTAGCCAATATATTGCTTCACAACAGATACATCTAGCATGAGACTTGATTTGTGTGTGGATGTGGATGTTTTTTTCTCAACTTTTTTTCCCCTGAAAGACTTTTGTCAATGCAGGAAAAAAAAATTCATTTTGTATTCAGGTGATGTCGGAAACTTATCCCTGTAACAGTACTAGCCTGAGACAAAACTGGCCCCTTCTGTTTCATTTTTAATGCACTCCGTTTGGGTCCTGTCACATGGTTTGTGTTCAATTAGATAGCTTGACTCGATAAAATCTGACTCTGACCCAGGGAAAAAAAAGAGAGAGAGACTGCTCCTGACTCCTGCATAAGCTTTTACAGGCTCTGTGACCTGTTTGTGTCAATGGTAAAGTGTAAGAGATTCCTATCACAGAACCACATCATCTTCTGGGATCTAAAAAATACAGAAAGCACTCAAGGACCCTGGCCCTCCTTTGTCACTGCAAAGCCCTTCAGTGCTGTAAATCAGTCCTCATTGGGAGCTCTTATACACCAGCCGTCACCGATAAGCTTTGGAGAAGTAGACAAGGCTTTTAGGAATTGCTGAACCATGAAGTTGACCTGCTTAGGGTTTTGTTGTAGGCTATTAAATCCAGGATGGCCGTTTTAAGATGATTCCGCTTTCTTTTTCCCTCGGCCTGGTTAAGCAACTCTACCCCCACCTCATTATTTGGCATTATTAAAAAAAATAAGAATGGAGCAACCTGCTGTTTAAGAATACTACCTTCACACATCAGTTAATGAGAGTGACTTATGCTGACATAGTTTACGGGCTCAAGAAACTTGATGCTAATTTTGCAGCTAAGAAAAGATTTACTAACTGTACATACCGCTCTGCTTTTGTTGGCATGGGTACCACGACTCTTTTCTCCAAAAACAAACTCTAAATCTTTTGTAAACATGCATTATTTGGTTAACACATTGTAAATGGATCCCAGTTGTGCAGCACGAGCACTCTTCACTATTATGTAAACAATTATTCACTGAAAGGCTTGCTTTAAATTGTAAATGAATATATTTCAGCTGTAATGTTGCTTTCAGACCTGCCCAGTGGTATAAATCTGGTCATTTGTTTTTTGCACTCTGCCTGTTACTAACCAGTTAGAAATGTGCTGATTATTTGCACAGGCCTTTCACACTGCGGGCACAGTTAAATTGCTGTTTTATTTTTCCTGTGTTTGATGAGTGTTAACAAGAGCACCATTTGAGGAAACCCAAACCAAAACACAGCTCTTTAATTGGGGTTGGGGTGTTTGGGAAAAGCCACCCGGTGAGTAATTCCACCGTTTAATGTTTGTCAGTTCACCCACCTCACCATAGGACTTATGATAAGATTAATTAAAGGGAGTTGACAAAAATTTAGAGCCTTGTTCAGCCAACCCGAATAGCTTGAAATATGGTGCATCCAGTTATTGGGGAGTAGATTACTTGGTGCAGGGTCTAATTCCCAACTCTCTCTTTTAAACTTCTGCCATTGCCAAACAGCTCCATGAGTGGGATTAGGCAATTTTGTATTCAGCATCCCTCAAAGAAAGCATAATTTGAAGAAGAAAATGATGAAATGATCTCATTGGGCACGTGTAACTTCTTTGCAGGGCACACCCAGTAGCTGATAAAAGTTCCAGCCAACTCAGAGAGCTTTGCCTTTTTATTTTTCCCTAAATAGTCAATTATTCATTTTTAAAGTTTCCCTGCCCCTTGTAGTTTAATAGGGTTTCAGTAGTGTGCTGATCTGCAAAGCTCTGGAGACAGAAATGCTGTGACCTCAGATGGTCTCTTTGGTGCAAACTAGAACAAGCGTAGTGTTAGCTCCATTGCTAGAACTGCAAAACTGTATGTGCACTGACTTAGACAGTGTTGACCTTAGATCAAGCCTAGGATAATAGGAAAAGCCCCAGGGTCTAACCCTGGATTTGCCTCTGACTTTGGACGCTCATTTAACCTCTGTGAGCCTTATCTGTAACCCAGCAGAGCTAGGCAGCACGATCATTATTGTTCCTTCCAAAACAAAATTCTAGGATGCCTGTGTTGCATAATCTTAACTGCTCTTTTACATCCATCAATAAATATAGGAGGAAGACTCAGTAGTCCAAACATATGGTATTTAGTAGCCAAAAATATGAAGCTCTTTATTTCCATGTTGAATATTAAAAAGGAAATCTGTAGTTTTCTTGTCACTGCAAATTCTGTAGAGTTAATGTAGAATAGGTACACTTCCTTCAGTGACTATTCTTGGCAGCCTAAATGACTATATGATCATTGAATAGACCACATAAGCAATACACTGTAGATCTACAATGGTTTGTAATTGTATTATTTCCAATTTGTCTAATATACTTTCTCCTACAGTGATCAGGATTCATGCTACCTTTTTCTTCCTGGCAAGCTACTTATTCGTATACTCTATTTTACATATTAAATTCAATTTAGATGAAAGAATGAAAGTAATGTGCACATCAATGTGTACCTGTGAAAATAAAGATAGAAGACTTTTTGGTCTCCCCTGAAACTTTCTCTTTTCTAGAGACTGATGTGAGTTATCATTCACAACAAACTGAGATCATAAGCCTTGAGTACAAAAAGTCCATTTAAGAACAATTATTATCAGTTTGTTATCATGGCAAATATAGGATTTATTCAGTTCTTTTGCTCTGCTATACACAGTTTTCTAAATAAGGAACTGGCATGCTTCTGTAGCATTTCTCTTATCTACTATGTATGTTCTACATGCAGTTCCACAGAGCAAGTGGAAAAATTTTTGAATTACATATGTTTTAGTTAGAAAAACACTTGTAATTTTTCTTAAATTGCCTATAATAGTTCTGAGTCCTAGTAGTTGGGTTATTTTCCAATTTAGATGTTAGACCAAATTGAAGTATTAGCAGTGCCTTCTTTTATCAGCTTCCCCATCTGCCCTGCCTTTCATCCCGTGCTTTTGAGAAAAATGTATATTTCACAGCTCACAGCTCTACCATTTGCTTTGCCTCTTCTGACCTTGTCCAGACAGACAACTGTGCTGTGATGACTACTTTTTGTCTCTCCACTGCATAACACAATGTCCAGGAATACTCCAGTTAAAAGAAGGAACCACTTATTCACGCCAAATGTGTAGAGTATTGATAAAGTCAATTCAGAGCTGACGTGTGTAGAGCAGCTCCCTGTGATCTTAGAAACACATTAAGGATGGACAGGTGTTTCTGGTCTTCACTGTGGTCTTGGCTATTTAGATGAGAACAGACTTGGTCCAACTAATTTTTGCTATCAGATTTAAACTTTCATGTTTGTTACAATAAATGGTCACTTAGATACCTGAAAGAGTTCAAGTAAGTTTTTACATCAGCACACTGAATGAGTCCAAAAAATTCAAATAGTCTAGCTGTTCATGAGTCAAGACTTTCCTGCTATTTTCAATTAGCCAACATAATCTAGTTGGAAATTATTCTGAGCATTTTCCTGAGCAAACAGAATTCCCTTGCTGTGACTTGTATCTTAGAGTATGTGCAAGTATTTAAAGAATCTTTACAATAAAGGTCATGCTGCATTGGTTGGTATGTTTCTCTTCAAATACTTAAACTAAATTCTTTGAAGGTAAGGAATGTATCTTCCTCAACTTTCCAATCTGAGTGCCTAGCACAATGCCTCACATTTAGTAAGTATTCAATAAATGTTTTTTGACCCAAATAATTATGGCACCCTGAATATTCATTCCTTAAGGTTGTAGAAAAACAAGTCATGTAATCATCAATGTGTACAATTTACGTGTACATGAAAATATTCATTCCTACTTACAGAATGTCCTGTTTGCAAATTCACTTAATCTTAGACACAGGTTCAGAGGAAGAAATGTCATTCATATTGCAAAAATGGAGATTTCCCTAAAATGCAATTAAATTAATACAACTGTTAGAGTTAAACCAATATGCCAGGGGTAGGAGGAAAGATTATAGGGTACAAACAAAAAATGAATTTAGGCATTTAGGTTTAGGTGAGTCCTAGCCTTGAAAATGTCTTTCTATTATTAAATATTTAGAATGTGGGTTTGTTTGGTTTTTTTTGCAAAAACCTCTGCAAGAACCTGTAGCTGCACTTTCTTCTGCTTGGTGCAAGGAGTTATATTTGAAAATCACTCGTTTAAATAGTATAGTAACAGGAAGGAAATAATTTAGTAGTCGTCATATAACATATTGTACTCTTCTTAAATAAGTATGTATTTTTTATAAAGATGATAAAGCTATTTTGAAAAAGAAAACTGAATATGCCATTTTTTCAAATGTAGTATGATGTCAAACCCAGACAAAAGAAATCAGGAGAGGCTACCCTGCAGATGGATGCTACAACTACACTGAGTCCTGAAAGATAAGGGAATTTAGCCTGGAGGAAGGAAGGAAGGTTCATTTCAGGCAAAGGAACGAAGAGGATATGTTGCTACATAGCTTTGGGTTTAAATCATATTATGTTAGAAAGGACTTCCCTAATTATAATACAAATGTGATTTATATTTTATAGAAACTTTCATTAATAATTTAGAAAAATTCTCTACCTCTTCCCTCAAAAAAGTATTTACTTTTTTAAAATGGAAATTTGAGATCTATCATAAAAATAGGTAATAATGGCTCAACTTGACCTCAGTAATTTTAACTTCTAAAAACATTTATCTTGTTTATTTGTTCATCTACCCAACAAAATTTTTGTTGAATTTACATAAAACTTTCCTAAGACCTATGATAGCACTTGTGAAAGGTGAAAAAAACAAACGTGGCCTCATGCTGACATTGAGCTTATAAATCTGTGAGGCCATCTTCTCCTTAACTATCACGAACACTGAATGTGTGTAGAAGAAAATTTCTAAGGAGCGGACACTCACATATTACTGTTTTGGGTTTGATTTCTGCGTAACAAATCACCACGAAACTTAGCATCTTAAAAATAGTAAAAAATTACTTATTATCTCACAATTTCTGTGGTTCAGGAATTTTGGAGCAGCTCAGCTGGGCTGTTCTGACTGGAGGTCTCTCATAAAGTTACAGTCAGGTTTTGGCTGAGCTGTAATCTTTTGAAGGTTAGGCCAGGCTAGAGGATCTGCTTCCAAGGTCACTCAGACACATGGCTGTTTGTGAGAAGCCTCAGCTCCTTGTCACTTCTCCACACAGCTGCAAAAGTGACCTGATGACATGGCCCTGGTTTCCCCCAGAGCAAATGATCCAACAAGCCAAGTTGGAAGCTGTGACTACTTTTATGACCTAGCCTCAGAAAACACACATGAACCCATCAACAGCATTCTACTGACAAGCCTTGATGCAATGTGAGGGCATGAATACCAGGAGGTGGAAAGCACTGGAGGCCGCCTTGGAGGCTGGCTACCACGACTATTAAACCTTTCTTTAGAAAACCTCCACATCTCCGAATCTAGTTTGTAAATAAGTCATGAGTTCAAAACTCTAATTTTAGTTCACTAATAAGTTGAAGTTGAGAGCTTTTTTTAGAGGAAAGAATCTACAAGTTTGTGGAACAAATTTTCAGGGAGTACTGGAATTTTTGTTTCTTGTCTACAACTAAATAATCTTCCCTAGTACACTGAAACCATTATTCTCAATCAGAGCCCTGGCCAGGAGTAAGCTTTCACTCTGCTCTCTGTGAAACATAAAGGCCCCAATAGGGTGCTGAAACAGAATTATATGAACCATGGCATATTTTTCCCAAACAATGAAAATTCTGACTCACTTGAGGAGTTGTTTCAGCTTTTACATGCAAGGAATTGAAATTCTGAGTAAGATTTCAATTTTTCAAAATTTATATTGCCAAAAAAAAAAAAGTTCAAAGTACTGATCTAATTCAAAATCTTACCAAATGAAAGAATTCTTACAACATCCCTTACAGATGGTCAATCGGTAGTTGGATTACTTTACATGACAGGAGGCTCCCTTCCTCATGGGAAACAGTAAATTTGTATTCAGTAGAAAGCCAAAATCATCAGCTCGCTGAAACTTCCACCCAAAGATTTCAACTGTGCCTTCTGGAGCAATGTAAAACAGGTTGGTCCCCTTTTCTGCATGATAGCTCTTCACATAGCAGAAGATAGCTGTCATTTCTTGCCTTTATAAACAAGTAATAAATTAACTATAAATTGATAGCCTAACTATACATCATTATTATTTAAATCCCCTGAGGCCACATTCTGTTTTCCTAGTTGCAAGTCTTCATCGTTTATTTGAAGACATTGTTTAATTCAAAATTTATCTTCTTTTTCCTTAGGCCAAATTAGTGAGATTTTACTAAATACAAAAGCAAATACTTGTAAGATTCCTCAAAGATTGTGAATTTGATTTAACAGTCCTCTAGAAATATGAAGCTTAACTGAAGCAAATTCCTTTTCTACCTTCACATCTATTTCCCCGCAGAAGAAGTTCAAACTCAGATTGCAAATTCTAATTGCAACTGCCTTCTATCTGGTTGAGGGTAATCTTTGGGTTTAGTGATGGGATTACTTAATCCCAAGAGTCCTATTTTCCTTTTTGCCTAAGGCCTTCCTGGTGTTAATTAGGTGTAAGGAGAGAGGAAGAATTCAGGAGCAAAGTTGGCTTTCCTCTCATTAAGTGCACTGCAGCAATAATGATGTAATAACAACCTTCATTGCTGGGTTGCCATATTTTAAAGGAATCTCTAGTGCACCAGAGAGTTCATAGATCTAATTCTCAGCCATAAAGCTACCGGGGAAAAACTTGAGTTTTTTTGAGAGTTTGCTCAATGTCACTATTCTTGGAGACTAACTGCTTTTGAAAAATTTTCTCACCACTGGTAGCTGGTTTGTTGTCTTTTCTGCAACCTTCCTAAATGGTGAAAATGCCTATCTTGTGATAGCAGTATTTACATCTGGCTCTGTTCTCCTTTGATCTGATGCCGCATGGAAAGATTTTTCTCTTTCTCTGTACTCATCAACAATTAAGATGGTTAATCCAGGCTTTCTGGAGAGTTTTATCAATGCCAATAGTTTGCCCTGTCATTGCACACAATGGCAGCAATTGATGCATTTTTTTAAGTGCCCTGTTGTATAAAAGTCTTCAAAATTATGATGAAAAAGTAGTATCCTTGTTTATATAATATAAATAGTGTTTCGTAACTACCAAAACAAGTGATTTGTACAGGGTCGGGAACAAGGTAAACATACCTCATATCTACATATTTATGCCCTGTTAACTTTCTCCTAGACTTATTCAGCATAAGACACAGCTGAAGGAAATGCACTATTCAAGTAATAGCAGAAATGGCCTTGCCACAGAATTAAGTGAAATCAATTCTCACCTCAGGTGTGAATGCTCTGGATTAAAACGTGAACAATTAAAAACTCATGCTAAAACAGGCTGTTCATTAAATTTATAGAGCCATGCTATGTCAGTAGGTGGAAAGTCAGACTGTGAGAGTTTTGACAACTAATTTAAGACTTTGGAGATTAGGCATAGTAAGGAAATTAAAACTAAAATCTGATTCTCATTTCTACTTTTATTGCATATTTCTAATTTAAAAGTCATTAATGATGATGGTATATTTCATTATATGAATTCATTGAATACCATAAACCATTCATTTCCAGGAAAATTAGAGACATTTCTCTGCATGTCTTTTGTTTGCAAGCAAAGTTTGAGCTGTTTGGGGGCTATTTCTATGTTGGGAGATATGGACTTCAAGGGGGTGAAATGGCCTTACTGGCTTTTCTTTGGGTTATAGCTGAAGAAAGATGTTCTAAGGAAATCATAGGAATGAAATAATACCACATGCTTTCTCCCTTTATAAAATTAACTAAGCTCAAAAATTAGTTGTAAAGATAATGTTATCCCACTTAAATGGTGTGTTATATCATTGCCTCAAGACATTATGATCTTGATAAATCTATATACATGATTGTCAAAGAGAAAATGACAATGCTAAGCACTCTAAATACTCTAAATAATGTTTAAATTATCAGTGCAAATAATGGTACCTTAAGGCTGCCTAAAAATGATTATCAGACAATTATAATGTATTTGACATTGTAAAGCACTATATACTCAAAATGGTCTCTTGTCTATATTATCCAACTTTTAGTGGAACATCGGGAAGTTACTAAAATTATGTATTATCTCTATTTTACAGATGACTAAATTAAAACAAAAACTTAATGACAGTCATGGATCTAGATTACAGGTCGATTAATGATTCATTTTGTGTACCTAACATTTTCCTCTCTGAATCCCCCAGGATTCTGTAGCACTTTGTTAGGAAAAAGAGTAAATCTCTCTGGATAAAGTCTCTGTGGTTATATTTCCATGTATTATATACACAGTAATAAATCATTGTAAGGCTGGTACACGAATAACAAAGATTTATCAACCTAACCAGGGTAATTTTGAGAGTGAAAGGTAATGTTACTAATAATTATGCTACAAGCTTATGTAGTCACTCTAAATATGAGCAGAGATTAGAAAACTGTTGACCAAAAAAATGTTTTGAGGCTATTTCCTTCTGTTTTGCCTGTTTTGTTTTGCCAGAAGAGGGAGAGTCTTTCCTCACATGTGTGAACTTTTGTTTGTTTGGTTTTTGTTTTTGTCAGGGTAAGAGGTGGTTAAGGAGAGTAATTCCACTGCCAACCACAACAGGGCATTTGTTCCCTCTTTACTGCTTAATATCTGCAAATATTATTGAGGTTAGTTAGCCATATTCAGTTAAATAATACAAAAGATAATCATAGGGAAAACTTTCTGTCTTCAGAGGTTTTCCAGGATATGAATGCATGCAGTGTATACATGTACATATATTTTCTCTTGTCTTAAGCAGATAGATTGGAATAATGGAAATGACTACTGTTATGTATTTTTTTAATCACTCAAATGTTGCATAAATATCTTTAAATCCTTGTTAAAATTTAATTTTAGAATGATGAGAGTTAGAATCTCAAAAAAAAAAAAAAATCCAGTGCTTACATTACCAGATTTTAACTTTTATTTCTTAACAGGAATTAATGTGAAATTATTTGCGTTTTCATAAAGGATTTTAATGCATTTATATTGTTATCTCTAAAATATTTATGTTTATTTCTACTATCTTCCCTTATATTTTTCTCTTGTTCTGTTTCTGTTTCTTATTAATTTGCTTCTTTGCCTTTTCCTTTCCTGATTATTGTTTGATTGGTCACATTTTATTTGATCCTTATTTTTTTTCAAATATGTAATTCTAACTATTTTTCTAGTAAATACCATATATTATTAACAAAACATTTTGGATAAATTTTCCTAACAACATCAGAATCAATCAGTAACTGTATTAGTCACCATTGCTTTGATGACAACCTCCAACCTCAGTGGTTTACCACAAAAAGCTCATTTTTTTCTTGTGTTTTATGTCATCTGTGAAAGTTTCAGGTCCACTGTGGCTCTACTATATATATTTTCTTCATTCCAGAATCTAGGCCGAAGGAGCAGTCCCTCTTTAGGACATGCCATTCTTTTGGCAGACAGATAAATAACAGGCTAAGACATTCAAGAGTCTCAAAACATCTGACTGGATGTGGTGTATTCATGTTTCCTCCCATATGATGGTGTTTCAAGTTACAGGGCAACAAGGAAGGTAGAGAATAGTTGGAAAGGATGGCACAATTTACTGCAGTAACTCTAGCCTGTTGCTCTGACAAGATCAGCATGTACTGAATTCATCTAAGTGCTAGGGGTACTGGAGTAAAAATAAAAATAAAACTATCCTTGTTTCCATGGAACTTACATTCAGGTTGTGACTGTCCTATCTCACTACTCTTCTGGCTTTGTATTGGGTTATCTGGAATTTGCACTAGTTTTTCTCAAACTTGGGCTACCCCATCTGTGTGCAGCAACCTGTTTTTGGCCTATGAATCTCTGTCAATCTCTGGGGATGTGAACACCTTTTTAAAGTCTCCTATTTCTAGTATCAACTTTATTTTCTTAGGTGAGAGTTTATCCTTTTATATACTTAAGTATATCTTTATTTTACGTTGGTTTTTCTCATGTTCCTAGTCATTGATCTATACTGAGGACTAAAGAAGTCTTCCCCAGTTCAAGTAAATATCACCAGTTGTAACAAATAATCAGTAGCAAATAACCAGGAAAGGGCCTGGTGGGTGGGAGCAGTAAGCATATTGTGCAGTTGGTTTTCTTTTAAGGTACCTGAAAGCTTATCTTCAGCATATAGGCAATTCTTATAGATTACAAAAGTTATCTAGACCCCTACTCTGTTTCTCTCCCTAAGCCCAAAACCCACTCTGTAAGATCCCCATGGAGAGTTGCCACATTATTCAAATAACTTGTCTCCCAGCTTTATCCTGAGGTCCACAGTATCCCATGTGTCAATACTAACACTGAACATAAACAGTCTTAATGCCCCACTTAAAAGACATAGATGGGCTGAATGAATGAAAAAACACACTCCAAGTATACGCTGTCTCCAATAAACACATCTAACTCATGAACACTCACATGGACTTAAGGTAAAGGGATGGAAAAAAATATTCCATGCAAATAGAAACCAAAAGTGAGCAGGTGTAGCAATTCTCATATCAGATAAAATTGACTTTAAATCAACAATGGTAAAAAGAGATAAAGATGGTCATTATATAATGGTAAAGGGATTAATTCAATTAGAAGACACAACAATCCTAAATATATATGTACTTAATACAGGAGCTCCCAGATTCATAAAGCAAATTCCACTACATATAAACAAAGAGATAGACAGTAGCATAGTAATTGTTGGGGACTTCAACACTCCATTGACAGAACTAGAGAGATCATTGAAGCACAAAATCAACAAAGAAACATTGGACTTAAATGGGACTCCAGAAAAAAATGGACCTAACAGATATTTACAGAACATTCTACCCAAAAACTACTGAATATACATTCTTCTCATCAGCACATGGGAAATTCTCCAAGATTGATCATATCTTAGGGCACAAAATGAGTCTCAGCAAATTCAGAAAAATTGAAATCATTCCATGTATCTTCTCAGACCATAGTGGAATAAAACTAGAAATCAATTCCAAAAGAAATGCACAAATCTACACAAAGTCATGGGAATTAAACCACCTGCTGCTGAATGATCCTTGGGTCATAGATAAAACTAAGATGGAAATAAAAAGAATCCTCAAACTGAATGACAAAGGGGACAGCAGCTATCAAAATCTATGGGATATAGTATAAGCAGCCCTAAGGGGAAAGTTCATAGCCTTTAATTCCTACATTAAAAGGACATAAAAATCACAAATTAACAATCTAATATCAAGGAACTAGAAAAAGAAGAGCAAACCAAACCCAAAGCCAGCAAAAGAAAAGAAATAACAAAGCTCAGAACCAAACTGAAAAAAAAAAAAAAAAGTGGAAACCAAAAAAATAGCACAAAGAATCAATGAGACAAAAAGTTGGTTCTTTGAAAACATAAACAAAATTGATAGACCACTAGCCAGGTTATCCAGAAATAGAAGATAAAGAACTCAAATAAGCTCAATCAGTAATGAAAAAGGAAACACTATAACTGATACCACAGAAATACATAATAACTATGAATACTACTAAAACATCTACTCTCACAAACCAGGAAACATAGAGGAAAGGGATAAATTCCTGGAAACACACAACCTCCCAAGCTTGAATCAGGAAGAAATAGATATCCTTAATAGATCAATAACAAGCAAGGAGATTGAAGCAGTAATAAATGATCTCCGAACAAAAGAGAAACCCAGAAGCAGATGGATTCACAGCTGAATTCTACCAGACCTACAAAAAGAACTGGTACCTATCCTACAGAGATTATTCCATAACATTAAGAAAGAGGGAATCCATCCTAACTCATTCTATTAAGCCAGTATCACCTTGATAACAAACCCAGGAAAGGGCACCATAAAAAAAGAAAACTGCAGACCAATATCTTTTATGAACATAGGTGTAAAAATTCTCAACAAAATACTAGAAAGCTGAATCCAACAGCACATCAAAAATATAATTCACCATGATAAAGTAGGTGGACCTGTAGGTACAGAGCCCCACGTGTCGCTTCCTTCAATAATTTCATTAAAAATCTGTTCATTATGACTGTGGGCCTGCTCTTTGTACTTTAGTTTTCTCATGTACAAAATGAAACAATGCCTAAGATTACTACCCAATCTATAATTCTGTGATTCTTTGATCAATATCAACAAGCCATTTGCTCTAAGTAGGATGTAACTGGATACCCTGATGACTTTAAAGTCCAAACTAAGATTTAAACAGGCAGATTCAAAGGAAACCAAGGTAATATTCATAATTTCAAGCAACTCTTTTTATTCTTATTCATCCCAAATCACTCCTTACTTTTTTAATGCACCAACCTTGCCTTTTTCTCATCCCATAGTAATAGAACCAATATGATTCCATTTCGCCTTGCTTCCTCTACCCAGCATTTCCCCACCTTTTAAAACCAAGTTGCCTTTAGATGATAAAACACATCATGCCTCACCTCGGGAGATTCCATATGTCCTCCTTGAGGGGCATGTCGCCTTCGCCCATCCAGTGAGAACCTCAGAGACAACCTATTGAGCTATTCTACCAGCCAAAAAGCGTTTGCTGAGCTTAACTCCCTGGAAATTGTTTGTATTAAAATTACAGGTTGTCATAGAATTTCAAATTAAAATAATGAGATCCCACCCCAGAACCACCAGACTAAAATTTTTAAAGTACTAGAGAGGCTATCTGGCAACAAAGACTGTTATGGAGGGGAGTGTAACCTGGTACAATCACTTAAGAGAGGAATTGATCAAAATACCGGAAAGTGGAAGCTGCGCATGGCCTAGGACCTAGCAATTTCACTATCATACAGGTGCACTTAGGTGGAGTCTAAAAATGCTCATTGTAGCATCCCTGGTAATATAGAAAAACTATAAAAGTAACTTAAGTATCCATCATCAGGACAGCAGGTATATGAATAATAATAGGTACAGATAGTGGAATGTTATTGTTTTAGTTCATTTTGTGCTGCTATAACAGAATAGCACAGACTAAATAATTTATAATGAACAAAAATTTATTTCTCACAATTCTGGAGTCTGGGAAGTCCAAGATCAAGAGACTGGCACCTTGGGAAGGTTTTCTCACTGTGCCCTCACATGGCAGAAGGCAGATGAACAAAAAGAAGGCAAGAGATACAGCAAGAGGGGGCCAAACTCATCCTTTTATAACAAACTCATTCCCTCCCTTGATAACAGCATTGATCCATTCATACGGGCAGAGCCCTCATAACCTAAACACTTCTTAAAAGTCCTATCTCCCAATACCGCCACATTGGGGATCAAATTTCCAACACGTGAACTTCGGGGGACAGATTCAAACCATAGCAGCTATTCATTAATCAATCTGAATGAACCAGAGCTATTTGTAACAACATGAGTAAATCTAAAAACATAATAATGAGGGAAATAAGGGCAAGTTGCAGAATGCTACACACTGTTAGAAGCCATTTGCATAATTTAAAGACATGTGAAACCTGAGCATATTTTGTTTATGGATATATAATTCAAAAACTTATAAAAAGTGCTTGGAGGATAATAACAAGATTGAGGAAACTGCCACTGGTGGGAAAAAAGTGATCAGATTCATAAGCAGAGTTTTGATTATGTCCTTTTTCCCTAATTCATAAGTGGGTATTGTATACATGGTTATTTATTACATTATTTTTGTACTTTTTTGCAAGACTTTATAATAATAGAAATATATATTTTTTATTTTCTAAATATAAAATTAATTATAAGATTCAATGTATTTTTCAAATTACATATATTTTTCTCCCTCGACTTTTCTGATATGTCCTCAATAAGAATGAGAATTATTGTTTTACCAATCCCCACTTACTATTAACTTAATTATCCAGCAGCATTTTAAGTGCCAACTATGGGCTTAAACAATTGTTGAATTATGTTGGTGACCACCACGTCCACTCCCACCTCTAGGAAAGCCCAAACTTGCTGGGAAATAGTAAAGGCCCAGAGAAAGAGCATTTTAATTAGCTGCTTGCTAGATTGTTCCCAACTTCAACAGATTTACCTTCTGCTCAGGGCTGCTGCTGAGAAGGAATGAAGGAAAGGTAGGAAGGAAGGAAGGAAGGAAGGTAGACAGACATATGGAGGGAAGCAAGGAGGGAAGAAAGAGAAGAAGGAAGAAAGAGAGAAAGCTCTGGTCAGCAGCCCCCCGAGCTCTCAAGCACACAGTCTTGAGAGAACCATTTTTTGTGTCCAAACTGCTTCCCAAACTGTCACTCAAGTGAAACAAGGGAAGCCATGTGATTCAGTCTCCAATTACTCTTTACTTTATTTGTTTGTGAATTTTCTCAGTAAAAGGCCATTTAAGTAAAGTTTGGTTTCCATTGCCAAGATAACAAGAACCATTTTCGACAAAGTTTGGCCTCCACTGCGATTTTGAATCCATTTCCTCAGAGAGCTGCAATATCCTTGGCCCCCTCACTCTTGCGGTCAAAGAATGTCTATCATCCTGCATTTCTACAAGTATTCTCTACTGAAGAACTCACTGATTTTTTTTTTCCTGTGGAACTTATTAACTTCACTCCACTAATCATTCTCTCCAAGCAAACCTCAATACAATTTCCCACCCTGCCCCACCCCACTTCAGCCACACATTCTATTACCACATCCTAAATTCTTGCCTTCCAATGAGTCATCCCTTCATTAGCTTAGCTCATGTTACCCACTTCCCTCAGGTACCGCCTTGTTCAACCACACGTGGGCAGGAGCTCCAATTTATTACCTACACCACCTCCTTTTCACTGTTGACCATCCTTCTCTTCTCTTTTCTTCCCTGGATGGGACTCCAGGAGGCATCCCTGAAATTCTTTCTTTGCAAGTACCTTCAATCCCCTGCCATCTCTCCCTCCACTGCACTCACTTAGCAAACAGTGACTCTGGTTAAACCCAGACATCTGCTTTTTCTATGACTGAACCCAACCAACTAAATACTGCTGGAGAAAAATCACAGAATTGGTTGACTGCAGTCACTTTAAATATAACACACAAACCTCAAACAGCATTCAACACTAATCTTGATCCTACTAGTCAGTTTTCATTTTCATTTTCCAAAGTGACTATTTCATATTTTTTCTGTATAATTCTTAAGTGTATTATCCCTTCCACCTCCCCTTCATGTTACTCATAACTTAAAATCTTGCCTCATACCTAATTGAGAAAAGAAAACCAATAAAATTTAAATTTCCTAATGATCCAGCAAACGTATCTACCAAATCATGTGCATCTGTACCCATATGCTCTATCTCCTCTCCTGTTAAAAAGATAGACAGATTCCTGTCTCTATTAACAGCCCATGTATTCAATTGTGCTGTATATTACTTCCTATCTTGTCTTGTCAAGGACTTTGCTCCTGCAGTGTACTAGTTATCTATTGTTGCATAACAAATTATTCTGAGACACAGCAGCTAAAACAACAAACATTTGTTATCTCACAGTTTCTGAGGGTCAAGAATCTAAGAGTAGCTTAGAGGGATAAATCTGGGTAAGGTCTCTCACAAGTTTGCAGTCAAGCCATCAGCTGGGACTGTGGTCATAGCACAGACAGACTGGGGCTGGAGGACTCACTTCCAAGCTCATTTGCGTGGTTGTGGGTCAGTTTCTCACTGGGAACCTCAGTTTGTAGTTCCCCATCGCTTGGGCTTCCCCACAGGGTTGCCCATAATATGGCACCTTGCTTCCCCCAGAACGAGTAATGAGAGAGACAGAAACCAAGTGGGAGCTGTAGTCTATTACAACCTAATTTCAGCAGTGACCCCCTCATCACTTCTGTTGCGTAGTCTTGGTCACACAGACCAACCCTGATGCAACTGGGTGGGGTCTATACAAGGTTGTGAAGACCAAGAGGTGAGATCACTGGGGGTCATCTTGAGGATGGCTACCACATGCAGTTACCCCTGTATGGCCTAAATTGTAAATATCTCCCTCCCTCTTGGAGCACCCCCCTCAGCGTGCAAAGTTACTGCTACCAAAAAAGAAAACTTCAATGGCCTTACATTCCCCTCCATCTGCCACCTAATCTATTTGCAAAATCTCACTGCTGAACTGTTCATAGAACTTGTTGATACCCACTGTCACTGTGCTATAGCAGTCCTCATTCATTGTCCCTTCTCCTTGTCTGCTTCCTGGGCACTACCCCTCTAAAATAGTTCTTGTCAAAATCGGCAGTGATTTTATGTTACCTATTCTAAAGTCCCATATTCTGCCTTCATCTTACTGTAGCTGCCAGCATCATTTCAAAATATTGTTCTGCTCTTATTTTGCATGCAAGGAGGAATTTAGTTTTTGTGGGACTTGAAGCTTATACAACTTGGCATACCCCGTTTAACAAAAAGAATAGAAAAATATTATTATATTAGATATGAAAGAAGTATTTAGGATGAAAAATAAATCATAAAAATTATAAATATTAAAAACTATCATTAAATGTATTTAATATTGTTTAATTTAATAGTATTAAATTAAATTATTGTTGTTAAATAATAAAAATATCACCAACATCAAAAAAAGAACGAAAAATAACACAACTCCTCCGTTATTTTTTTTCTCAAAGTTTTGGCTGCACAATCTTTTATTACCTCTTCATACAATAATGATCTTAATATATTGTTTTCTATAATGAGAATAGAAAGATATTTCACTTCTCTCCTGAAATGGCTGATTGAAAAATCCTTTTTATTATTTTTAACTTAGGAAATTTACTCTCAGCTTCATAGCTCATTAGTGATTGTCAAGATTATTGTCAAATTTGGGAAAACTTCTTTCAGGTTTATTTCAAATATGAGATACAAAATCTTGATGGATTATCCACATAGTAACTTTGGCCCCATACATTTGAAACTTTATTTCTCCCCCACTCCTGGCACTGAATATCATGACCTGTCCTCTTATTCTTCCCCTGCATTCACACTGCCCAATGAGTTGGCACAAGGGACACTGGGGCTTTCCTGGAGGCCATGCCTGCACTCTGATGGCAGCAATAACTCAACTGTGCAGGAAAGGGGTTGTGAACTATGTGCATTTATACCACTAAATCTAACATAGATACGTAAATGGGTGTATAAATGAGTATGTAAATGTGCTATATTCAAATAAACAAATGCATACCATGTCTGCATATTAGTTTTTATACAATGTGACCACAAATTTAGCAGCTTAAAACAACACACAGTTATAATCTCAGAGTTTGCATGGGTCATGAATCTGGGCACAACTTAGCTGGGTCTTCCTCTGCCTAGGGTCTCAAAAGACTGCACTCCAAGTGTCAGTCAGGACTGGGTTCTGGTCAGAGGCTAGCTTGGGGAAAGGTCTACTTCCAAGTACTCTCAGATTGTGGGCGGAATTCACTTCCCTGCAGCTGTAGGATTCATGGCAACCTGCTTCGCCAAAGTCAGCAATGGAGAGACTCAAGCAAGACAAATATTATGCTCTTATGTAATCACTTACATGAGATCACTTTTATTCCATTACCTTCTTTGCATTCCATTGGTTAGAATCAAGTCACATGTTCTGTACATTTAAAGGGAAGAGAATTACACAAGATGTGAACACCAGGAGGTAGGGATCATGGCACCACCTTAAAGTCTGTCAACCACAGTCTCTTAAGGAATAAATATAGAAAAAATATAAAGCAATATATGCCCTATAGAAAATATTACTTTAATGAGTCAAAATAATTTGCATATATCACTAAGTCTCGATGGTTCTATGAGATAATGTGTGTCTGCTTTCTATATAGGCAAATGAGAATTTTAACTTTTTCATATTCCAAAGCCAGCAAGTTGAGCTAGAAGTTGGACTTGTCAAATTTCAACATCTAGTTGATCTTTCCATGATATTAACTTCCTCTAGAAATAATACAAAGTTGAAATTTTTGTTCTTTGAGGTAGCTTTTAAGTGCTAGAACCGCTGAACATGCATCTTTTAAGCATAAACTAGTTACTGAGAATTAATTAGGCCCCTAGTTACCATTTGTGTACAATTAAACATGGAACATTTAATCTTGACATATCTTGATAAATCATCAAATCTTCAGATTTATAAGCCCAAAGATTTTTCTGGGCTTTTGTTGCATTTCTGTTTTGCTGGTACTTCAGATTGTCCTTATCACTTCATACTTGTCTCAGTTTTCTAAAGACCCATCTAGAGATGTTCATCTTTAATTTATCCTGAAAAAGGGAACAAGAAAACTTCTTCATGATCTTAAGAGTAAGTTTACATTGGCACTAGTGGTTAAGCTACAACTTGTTTAATTCCAACGGCCCTGTGTGTTTTTTCTCTGCCATCACTCTTCCATAGGTACCATAATATAAGCATTACTTGTTATGATCAGTTTTATCCTCCATACAGATACGCCCTTGAATTAAAAGTCCGTGTTCCTAAAGCAGAGAAAATACAGATGTTTCCACTTGCCCATTTACATCACTCCACACAACAATGACATTAGCCTTTTAGCAGGATATATGCCACATTAGCAATCTGAGTGTTTTTTGAATCAAAGCTGAAATTTGTAGTGCCTCTAATGTGTAATGAAGTTGCAAATTTTTGCCATGCATTCACTAAAGCATATGGGTTTTATAATTGAACTCAAGAGATTGTATTTTGGATTCACTTTGGCTCTAATAAAAATATACACATACCAATGCTTCAGTCCCCACTTGGAGGTACAATTTGATACAGTTTGGTCATCTGTTATAGAGTGTAGATATGCTCTCATTCTTCTGTTGAAACAGTAAAGTCATAATAACTTAATTATGTAAAATAACATTACTAAATAGCAAACAGTTTATATTATATCCACATATGGGCATTTTAAAAGAATTACATGGTGATATGAATTACCAGTGCCCAGAACAAATATCATTGGAATGAATATGCTTAATATTTTAAGGAGACATGGAAAGTATTGGCTTAGTTCCAGTGTTATTGCTCTTAATCAACCAAGCTTTCAAAATAAATGTTCACATTGATAATAAGTGTTTAGATTGTGGATTTTAGGAATGCTCCAATTACACTCAAAAACAAGTTATCTCCAGATTTTGCTGAAAGTATTACTTTTAAGGTATTCTTTTTTTATTGCAATTAAATATAGTTGAGTTACATCTACCACAAGAGTAAAAGTAGTCTGAAAATTCATTAAATCTTTTTAGAGTGCTTTTAAAGATTTGAATTAAAGTTAGATCTTTGGATAAGTTTATACTTAATGGTTGTCATCTATGTACAGTGTAATTTCAAGGACTCTGGTGATAATGTAAGTTAAATTTAAATTTTTTTTGCATTTACTCCTTTGCCCTAATGTACAGATGTTTGTGCATATTATTCTTATGTGTAAGCAAACTATTAATGAGGGCATTATAATAATAGTCTTCTAATCAATGAAAAGAAATGAATGTTAAAATGATCAAAACTATCAAAATGAACATTTTCAATTTAAAATTATTTCCTAGAAAGTTGCTTTTTGAGATATTATGAAAATTCAGTAGGAAATGAATAGAGTATATATTTGTTATTTCAAGACAAAAGCAAAATAATCATTAAAATTTATTGAGCATTTGCTTCTCTAAGTGTGCATTTCTGTGTGTTAATTTGCTTCTCCATATGTTAACCTATTACATGCTCACAACAAACTTATAAGGGAAGTACTATTATTTTTCTAACTTTACAAAAGAGGAAACTGAGGCACAGAGAGCCTAAATGACTAGCAGAAGGTAAAGATGAGATTCCAACCCAAGAAGTCCACTTTCAATGACTAACCAATGCCATCTTGAAGAAGTTAGCATAGACTTGATGTAATCTAACGACAACTTACCCATTGTCTTTTTAAGAAAATGGTTCTTTGAATTAAGAGTGTAAATTCATGTTCTGTCTGCTGTTGAATTGTGTTTAAAATGTACAGTAAACATCTAAAGTCTACTTTTTTTATAATATAACATTCCTGCATAAACTCAAAATTATTATATTTGTTCTTTTCTTTAACACCATTTCCCCACAGCACCACTAGTGTTGAAAATATGTTTCCTTCATGTTCAGCTCCACTTCCCTGCCCCATACCCACCAAATAATGACGGTAGATATCCTTTAATTGCCCAGCCAATTATTTTGCTCAAACAATTATATTTATTAAAATAACTAAATTGATTTTCTGTCTATAAAAAAGACATTTTGAAATCTATATGCTTCTGGGTCAAAGGTTGTGTCAATAAAATACTCAGTAAAGTGGAGATTTGGAAATCATCCAATTAATTTGATCAATAGAGAGAAAAACTCAATATGTTAAATCCTAAAGGTTTTTTCCTCTTCTGAATTACTGTCTGCAGACTACATTGATACAATTAGCCAGATAATCACCACTTCTCACTGCTGCTTGTGCCATGGTTCAATCTTCAGTATTATGAGTAATTGGTAAACATGGCAGGTTTCCTTAAATCGTAACCCTTTCTCTACAGGTAGTGAACAATTGAGAAGTAAAGTGATTTCAAGGAAATGTGTGTTTTAACTGAATTATAACTAATTACTCTAGTGAGGTACTTGACTTTGATTATAAGAGTACACCAATTAATATGGATATTCTAGATCACATTAATAATGATATACAATCTGACTTTAACATTTTCATCAAATGCAGAGATTTACATGAGAATTTTTGATAGCATCTATTTCATCTGTTTTTAAACTTCACTGTTTTCAGGGATTTAAATAGGAATTCAAAGAACTGAATGACAAATAGGCTTTAAAATGTTGACCTGATTTTACAGCTATAGCAGTAACTACAAATTACTCCATTCTCAAGGATTTTGAAATACTGACCACATTCAAAAAATCTCTTCGTGCCTCGTTTCTTCTGTTTCATGATAATATCCTGCATCACTAAGGTCATGTTTTGTGCTCTGAGCAAGTACAAATGATGTATGATGAAGAATCTACTGTTATTCTATTAATAACTACCTTCTCCTGAGGAAAATAATTTTTTTCATTCAAAATTGAAAAAATATGTCAACTCGCTTGGCTTAAGCTACAAGTTTTTATTACATTTGGTATCATAGAAAATATTTGGGCATTAAAGCACCATTTTGGACTCTTTGGGGCTCAAAAAATCAGTTAAAAGATGGTTAATCACCTATTTATGAATGTGCCAATTTATGAAAAAAACTAAATGGCATGGAATGATAATACCCAGAACCATCTACAAATAAGAAGAAGCAAAAGAGTGAAACAAGGGCTTTTTTGCATGTATTCATGACATTATGTGATTATGTTACACATTAAGCTGATTTGTAACTGTTGAAAGAGCTGACCCATTCCCAGAAAATGAGAGTACCTAGCAAATATAAGGAAATCCAATATGAACTTTCTGGACCTATTAATATGCTGACTAGCTTTGAATGCTTTCCTAACTACTTCTTAATGTTTTACCCAAGTCATCAAAACCTGCTAATACATCTGTCAAACACATGACTGGCCATTTTATATATATAAAATTTTAAGATACAGAGCGAATACATAAATATTGATTATAGGATAGTATGCATTCTTTATACCAACCTATTTACCTCTGTAAAACTACTGGAATTTGCTAAGTACATGTGATTTTTTTTTTAACATTTCAGTCCAATTTTTGGCTTGCTTTCTGTTTTTACATTTCTGCTTTATGCTGGAATTATGTCCAAAATACCATGTGAATCTTCCATCTATTCTCTTTTAAACTTAAAAGCAGTTTTCCTTAATGGTATTTAGACCCCATTAAGTCCTACAGATATCTTATTTTCTTACTTTTAAAATGCTCAACGTCACTAATCATCAGATAAATGCAAAGCAAAACCACAATGAGATATCACCTAACCCCAGTGAGAATGGCTTTTATCAGAAAGTCCCAAAACAATAGGTGCTGGCATGGATGTGGAGAGAAAGGAACATTTATACACTGTTGGTGGGAATGCAAACTAGTGCAACCTCTACGGAAAACAGTATAGAGATTCCTCAAAGAACTAAAAGTAGACCTACCATTTGATCCAGCAATCCCACTACTGGGTATTTACCCAAAGGAAAAAAAGTCATTTTATCAAAAAGACACTTGCACTAGAATGTTTATTGCAGCACAATTCATAATTGCAAAGATGTGGAATCAACCCAAGTGCCCATCAATTCATGAGTTGATTAATAAAATGTGGTATATGTACACCAAGGAGTACTACTCAGCCATAAAAAATGAATAAGTACCTTTTGCAACAATCTGGATGGAACTGGAGACCATTCTCCTAAGTGAAGTATCGCAAGAATGGAGAAACAAACACCTCACTATTAAATTGGAACTAACCGATCAGCGCTCATGTACTTAAAAGTAAGTAAAATTCAACAGAAATCATGCAGGGGGGAAGGAGGAGGAGGGGATGGGTGAAATCATACCTAACAGGTACAATGTACACGATCTGGGTGATGGGCACACTTACAACTTTGACTCAAGCAGTACAGAAGCCATCCATGTAACCAAAGTATTTGTACCCCTGTAATATTCTGAAATTTTTAAAAAGATGCTCAAAAATAAATAAATAAAATAAAGTGCTTACCTCATTAAAAATGTATAAGTTGAAGTTTAATTGGTCTGACTGATAGGTACTAAGCAAAAAGATCTTTTTAAACCATGATCTAAGAAATGAATAACACTTTTTAAATTATCTCACCCTAAAATGAGGTACAAAATTAACTTGATATTTAGAAAAATATTTTCCATTTTAACCTTTGGCCTGATTATAGTGCTATACAATGCTATCTGAAATCCCTAGAATTTAGAGGGAAAGGAAAGAAAAGGGTTTCCATAATTTTTAGAATTTTCATTCCATTAAAAATAATGGAGTAGAAGTATTTGCTTGTTCAAAGTATTACCCAAAATACTGAACCAAGGAAAAATTACAGAAGAAAATTAGATTTATAATTAAATTTAAACATATCAGATTTACTACTGGTATTTATTGAAATAGGCACTGTAGGTAAATAGGGCAGAAAAGCAGAAACCACACTCGGTATTACAAACAGAGAACATTTAATAAAGAGAATTAGTTACATGGGTGTTGAAATTCTGAAACAGCAAAGAGAGAAAGTTGACATCAAAAGATCAAAGACATAGGAAGCAGTTAGCATCTTTCAGGCTGAGGAAACTAAATGGAAGAGATAATGTTACCAGAAAGTAGGAGACTGAAGGAGAAGCCCCTGTAGCACTGTGCTTGAAACTCTGACCGTGGCCTTGTGGCTGTTGCCCAGACCTCTGAGGAAAGTGTCCTGCAGCAGGCATGAGGACCTTGGAGAGATGATGCTCAATTTGCTGATGCACACATGTGAGGGCACAGCTGGTGTTTGGAAGGCAGGGAGTAGGATGGTGGGGAGTTAGCACAGCTGGTATTTCACCCACAGAGCATGCATGGCACAGCTGGTGTGCAGACCACTGAAAGGCACGGACTAGATAGTGCTAAGAGCACCAAAAGAGATTGCAAGTGAGCGCGTTCACTGTCTTCTCCTCCTGCAAACTCAAGTGGAACATGACACTCCAGTGCCTCTTGTAGGCACAAACTAACAGGGAACCAACTAATATAGGGTAGCAAATGTATTTTACATCATAGAGCAAAATATAAAAGGATGGGCTTGAATGGAGAGACAATAGATAAATCACTAGCACTCGTGGATAAATCCAAAGAGGAATCTGATCGGTCTCTTACCTTCAAGGAGTTGATTCTCAAAATATATCTGATTGTAAACATGTGTCGGAATAACCGGAAGAAATTTGAAAAAGAATGATGCTAGGGATTTCCTTTACTTGATGGCAAATTATATGACAAAGCTGTAGTTAAAATGGTATGATAAAGGCATAATGACAGACAACCAGATTAATGGAATAAAATAAACCCAGAAACACACACACACACTCACATGCATTTAGTTTAAGATTAAAATGGCATTTCAAATAAATTTGACAAATGGACAAATAATTCAATAAATTTTGTTGGAACAATTGCTACACCACTGAGGGAAAAAAATTAGATCCTTGCCATACACTGTACACACACATACAAAATTTCTGATGTATTTCTGACTTAAATATAAAATAATTTTTTTGAAGTAAATAGAAGTGAATACATGCATAATCTTGGGATCAAAAAGTCTTATTAAACAGGAAACAAGACACAAAAGCTGTAGAAGAAAAAATGGATATATTTGACTACATCACACTAAGCAAAAAAACCAAAACAAAACAAAAAAATATATATCTATACATCAGGACACTATAGCATAGCGTTTAAGAAAGCAGGAGCAGTAGTCAATGACTTTGCTTAGAATCTTGGCTGAAAGACTTTATTCCTCTGAGACTTCCTTTCCACATATAATAGGGCTTTAATAGCATCTACTTAAAAGGCTCATTCTGATGATTAAATAAAATAATCCATGTGAAGTACTTAGCACATTGCCTGACACATAGTAAGCAATTAATGATAACCAAACAACTTCCATTTTCCTATTGAGTTACTACACTTAATTTCAAAGATAAACTGTGATAAAAGTTATTATGTTTTACCTTCTTTTAGATTTTTAAACTTATTCCACATACAATAATTGGAGACTAATCCAAGAAGACACTCTTTTTAAATGTATAGTACAACTTCATCTTTATATTTTGATCACTCCAAATTAGACATCGTATTTTTAAGACCCTAACACATTAGTTGTATTGAATTCTCTGTGCATACACCTTTGTGAGTTCAAAAATAATTTCTGGCAAAGAATGCACCAAGTATTCTGATTTCCATTTATTCAGTAAAAATATTTTATTTATTCTTTTAAAGATGATATAAATCCTTACCTAAAATCTTGATCACTGCATAAAAGCAGGGATTAGAATAATTTCCAGAGAAATAAGAATTTCAAAGTGTCCTAAATATGTCAGCAGAATGAACAAATCTTTTTTATGAGAAAGATAACATATTAATTCCTAAATCAAAATAGAAAGAGAAAGAAATATAATAAAACTAATATTTATTGTGCATCGTATATGCTAGTCACTGTTCTAAACGTTTTGTATATATTAACTTTATTAACTTATTTAATCCTCTTGACACCCTTTTTGAAATCAATGCTGTTATTATTTTCATTTTACAGATGTGAAAACTGTGACACAAAGAAATTAAGTAACTTGGAGGAGGTCATAAGCAAGAAGGTAGTAGAGGCCAGAATTTGATAAAAGCAGTTTAACTCCAGAAATTTTGATTTTACTCATGATGCAATATTGGTAATTTTGGATCTTGTTATTTTTGTGTCTTTTTTCCAGTTATCATTGGCAAAAGGCACACCTGCAGAGTCAGCACCAGATGGACACCACCATACAGTTTACGTCCTGTACCTTCTAGAGTGGTAGCCCAAGCCACACCTGGGCCTACTTGAACCACAACTGGGGAGTTGAGGAGCCCTGCACCAGAATGCAGAGAGTAGAGATTTAAGCAAGTCCTGGGCAGCAAGCATTGAGGTCCCAGACCTCCCAGAGCCCCTCCTTTGTAACAGTTCTGCCCTCAAGGTCCTTGTAAGAGTTCTGCCCTCAAGGCCCTAGCACTCTGCCCCCTGTGACGAGAGTGTTAGCCTCAAAGATTTCCGAAATGCCTTCGGGGTCATTCTTTCATTGTTTTGATGAATAGCAAATATCACTTCCTTATACCCATAATAATCTCCTTATCAAAAAATCACTTTGCCACACCCTTGGTTTACTTACCTAAACACAACTTTTATTCTTTACATGACCAGGCTGAGAATTTTCCAAATCTTTACATTCTGCTTCCCTTTTGATTATAAATTCTGTCTTTAACTCGTTCTCTCTTCTTGCATTTTTACTATAAGCAGTTAAGAGAAGCTATGCAGCAACCTAAACACTTTGCTTAGAGATTTTTTTCTGCCAAATATCCTAGTTCATTGCTCATAAATTCTGCCTTCCACAAAACAGAAGGATATGGACACGATTCAGCCAAATTCTTTGTCACTTTGTTACAAGGATGGCTTTTCCTCCAGGTTTCAATACGATATCCCTCATTTCCATTTAAGACATAATCAAAATGGCCTTTACAATCCATCTTCCTACAAACATTTTGTTCACAATCACTTGGGTAATATCTAAGACAGAGGCTTTTCCTGCAGCTCTTTCTTCTTCTGAGTCCTCACCAGAATCAACCTTAATGCTCTATTCATGGCAATACAAGCTTTTTTCAGCATTCACTCAAAACCGTTCTAGCCTCTACCCATTACTTAGCTCCCAGGTCACTTCTACATTTTCAGGTATTTTTATAGCAATCCCTCACTTCTCTGGTATCAATTTCTGTCTTAGTCCATTTGTGCTGTTCTAACAAAATGCTTGAGACTGGGTATTTATCAAAACTGCAAGGGGGTTTTGGCCTAGGTCCAGTTGCTTGCTGCACAAAGATCCAATTACTGAGGCAATGGGAATTGCCAAAGAAGAGAGGAATTTTTAAATATGAAAGATGCCTTTTCTGGAGAATGGAAGAAGCTGCCTCAAATCCCTCTCTCTGACTAACAGAGATTGTCACCATGGTTCAGTCTACAGCTGGACTTTGAGGTTTTTCCCCCGTTCTTTGGCTCCTAGCTTGGAGGAATCTCAAGCAGGGCCGATGCCATGGAGAGGAAAGAGCAGATGCTGAGTATATCTACTTAAGCAGCTTTTATTATAAGATAGTATAGAAGAGGAAAGCAAAGACGTTTCCTAAGGGGAAATAGGTCTGTCTCCGTGAGTGGAGAAGACCCTGTTTTGTTCCATATTCTTCTTTTTATATGCTTTATGTTTAGGTAAAGGTTAGTTATAATTAGGACTGAATTCCTTTCTGTGTTTCTTTTATGTTTGGACATGACTTAAAGGAGCTAAAGGTTGTGCTATACATACTGTGGGGAAAGTTCCGTTTCCATTCTCTGACTGTGGTCAGTGTTCTGTGGCCTAATCACCCCATTCTTTAAGACTGAAATAGCTGTTACCCTAGTTATTTTTCTGTAACAATTTCCTCCTTATTGTTTTGCTATAATTCCTTTCTCCTTTAGTTTTTTCTGATTTCCAATACCTTGCACTTGTTTTTCTGTCCCTAACAAGATCATGGGCTTTCTAAGGAGGAGCCACATGCCTTGGGACAGGTCATGGTGTAACTAACCAGGGTCTACGTGCATTGGGGACAGATTCGGAGTGATGGTGAGTTTTGGTGTCAAGAAGTCTGTCCAGGGGCGTTCAGAATTTCAACTCTTTGTCTTGCAGAAAATATACCATTTCTGGCAAAGAACTCGAAAGGTCAAGTAGTTAGTTAAGGAAGAGGATTATAAAAAACATATAAAGGTCATTGAAATTTATCCATAGAGCCAGTTACAAGTATTTTATAAAGAACTATATATACTAGATTTCCATACTAATGTACATATGTTACATAGGATAAGCACTCAATACATATCTATTTATTTAATTAATTTGCATGAATAAATTAAAGATAAGGTAAAAAACTAGAAATATATATATCATATATAGTTATTTACATAAATATACAGTGGAACCTTGAACAACACAAATTTGAACTGTGTGGTTTCACTTATATGTCGATTTTTTTCCTCTGCCTCTGCCACTCCTGAAACAGTAAGACCAACCCCTCCTTTTCCTCCTTCTCCTGAGCCTACACAATGTGAAGATGAGGATGAAGAACTTTAAGACAATCCATTTCCACTTAAAGAATAGGAAATATATTTTCTCTTCCCTATGATTTTCTGATAACATTTTCTTTTCTCTAGCTTACTTTACTATAAGAATACAGCATATAATACAAATAACATACAAAATATATGTTAATTGATTGTTTATGTTACCTATAAAGCTTCCAATCAACAGTAGGCTGTTAGTAGTTAAGTTTTTGGAAAGTCAAAATTATACTCAGATTTTTGACTGCATGAAGGGTGAGCACCCCTAACCCCCATGTTATTCAAGGGTCAACTCTGTGTGTGTGTGTGTGTGTGTGTGTGTGTGTGTGTGTATGTGTTGTAAGGGTGAGGGGAAACTTGCCGTTTTCCCTGAAAGTTTGCTGAAAGATCAACTCACAATTAAGGCATATTAATAACAGAAATATTTATTTACCAATACCATGCACATGGGGAGAATCACATAGTGATTACCCACTATCCCAATGAAGTTCAGATATTTTTATACGTGCCTTTTTGAAGGGGAGGGGAAATGGGGAGTACAGGTAATTCTGTTTAGGGGTGACAAATGGTGCCAGGGAGAACAAATGGATGGGGGAGACAGATTAACTTGTAAATGATTCTCTTTGCAAATTAAATTAACCTTAGAGAGGTATTGTGTTCAAAATAATTTGATCTCCTTTCCTGCAATGTATTGAGGAAAGGAAGGGAAATCAATTGCCCCCTTTGATCTTTTGATCAGGTCAGTCTGGTTTATGTAGATAGAGGGAAAGCCTCTTCCAAGGGCCTGTTAATCTCTAAGAGCCTTTAATTCAAAATATTTTTTATACTAAAAGAATTCATATTTTGGGGTGAAATTTCCAGAGCTCCTTCAGTGTGTGTGTGTGTGTGTCTGTGTATGTGTATGTCTATCTGAACCCTGTATGTAATACTAATCTACAGTTTTTAACATTATACAAGATGTAATGAGAATATTTTCATCACCTCTTAAAAAACCCACCCTATGCCCATGAGCAGTCACTCTTCCTTCTTCCCTCCTCTCAGACCCTGGAAACCACTAATCTACTTATATATCTCTATGGAGTTTCACATATTCTGGATATTTCATAAAAATGGAATCATATGATATGTAGCCTTTTAGTCTGCCTTCTTTCAATTAGCATAATATTGGAAGTTTTGTCTATGTTGTAGAATGTATCAATACTTCATACCTTTCCATGGCTGAAAAATGTTCCATTGTATGGTTATACCACATTTTGTTTCTCTATTTATCAGTTGATGGACATTTGGTTTTTTCCTTTTTTTGTGTGGCTATTATGAATAATGCTGCTATGAACGTTCATGTATAGGTTTTTGTGTGAACATGTTTTTTTTTTCAATTCTCTTGATTATACATCTAGGAATGGAATTGCTGGGTCATATGGTAACCCTATGTTTATCTTTTTGAGGAATTGACACATGTTTTCCAAAGCAGCTGAACTATTTAACATTCCCACCAGCAATGTATGAGAATTTTGATTTCTCCACATCTTGGCCAACGATTGTTATTGTTTTTTATTATAGCCATGCTAGTGGGTATGAAGTGGTATCTTATTGTGGTTTTGATTTGCATCTATCTAATGACTAATAATTTTGAGCATTTTTTCATGGGCTTGTTGGCCATTTGTGTGTCTTTTCTGGAAGGTATGTCTATTAAAATCCTTTTTCCATTTTTAATTGAAATATTTATATTTTTATTGTTAAATTGAAAGAGTTCTTTATATATTCTGGATACTAAATTCTTTTTTTTTTGTGGAGACAGAGTCCTTGCTTTGTCACCATAGGTAGAGTGCAGTGGCATCATTACAGCTCACCATGACCTCCAACCCCTGGGCTAAAGCGATCCGCTTGCCTCAGCCTTCTGAGTAGCTGGGACTACAGGCACCTGCCAGGACACCCCGCTGACTTTTTTTTCCTTGAGACAAGGTCTTGCTCAAACTCCTGAGCTCAAGCAATCCACCTGCCTCAGCCTCCCAGAGAAGCTAGGATTAGAGGTATGAGCCACTGTGCCCGGCCTGGATACTAAATTCTTACCAGATATATGATTTGCAAATATTTTTTCTATTCTGTGGGCTATCTTTTCACTTTCTTGGTGGTATCCTTTGAGAAACAAAAATTTTTAATTGTGATGAAGTCCAATTTATCTGTTTTTTCTTTGGTTGCTTGTGTTTTAGGTCTTGCATCTGAAAAACTGTTACTTAATCCAATATCAAAAAAATCAGGAGTTTTATAGTTTTGCTCTTATGCTTAGGTCTTTAGTGCATTTTGAGTTAGTTTTTGTATATAGTATGAGGTAGGGGTCCAACTTCATTCTTTTGCATGTGGATATTCACTTGTCTAGCACCTATGATACAATGTTTAGGATTCACTTCAAAATAATCCAAGCAATGGGGACAGGAGGAGTGGGCAGGTGTGTAAATTAAAGAAGACTGGCCATGTGTTGGCAATTGTTGCAACTTGGTGATGTATGCACAGAGGTTCTTTATACTACTCTAATTTTTATCTATTTAATATTTTGAAAATGTATTAAACAAAAAATGAACAAGAAAATGAATTAAGTGTCCACTCCCCCCACCATCTTACAGCTTTGGAAGAAGTAGGAAATGATTTGGTTTAGTTTCCCCAGGTAGAAATACTTTCCCATCATGTATCAGAATATGTATATATTTTTCCTCCTCCTAAATCCTCAAAAAAGTTAGTCAAAAAAGTCAAGAAAATAGGGGAAAAGCATTTCAACTCCCCTGTAAGATTTAGAGCTTAACAATCAACATCAGAACAGTACTGCTTAGAAGAAATTGCTAATGTCCAGTTGAAGAGCAAGTAATGCTGACATGGAAGTAAAAAGTTAAGGTCAACATTTCCAGGAACCAGGAGAGGAGCACATTAGCGAGTAGTTCTAATCTAGTCAGTTTTACCTGTAGTTGTAGTTTATTTCTGGCCCTGACTGCTGCTAACAGTGACTCATTTTTGCAAATAATATAAATATTAATAAGCTCATTCACATACCATACTTTATATGAATGCTATGAATGGTGGTCTAAGAAATAAGTTTTAGAACCAAAATAAGTCCTTAAGGTAGCGATTTTAACTTACTATTCTGTGTATTGCTATTAATCTCACTAGAAGATTTGAATGTTATGTTATTTGAATGCTACTGAATAATGTTCTCTGGAATTTCCCAGTGATTAGGTATGTGCTGTGGGACAGTTCTTTGTCAATACTTGAACAGAAGAAATGCAAATATAAGATGTTATTGTAGAATATTACAATAGGAATTCAGAAATTGATCTCAAATCTGTATTAATAAAAGCAATATTAATTTCAATGACAAAATCCAAATCAATGCAATCAAATGAAATATTTTCATCATTAAAAAGGAAATAAGATTTATGAAGCAAGATGTATTCTAATGCTTAATGGTAAAAACCTTGTGGACATCTTAACATTTTGATCAACATTATTGAAAAATATATGAAATTTTTCTGGACTGGCATATTTGAAATGAAAAAAGAACAAGACTACATAATGAGTAATTAATGCTTTGTGAGTTTTAAAATTTCATTTTAAGAAAGATAATTTCTAATTATTAAATATGTGTGGCATTTCAATTATTTAAATGACTTTTGTCATTTATTTTATGTGAATGTTATTTTCTTTAATGTTTCTATCATTCAATTTCTATACCAGGGATCGTTTTTATATGATATTCAAATATGCAATCCTGTGAAAGCCATGCTTTTATTATTATATCCTTTTTACATAAACTATTAGTATAAAAATGGCTTATTATTATTATAGTAATGATAATTATTATCTCATTATCATTGGAAAAAATATTATGAGCAATGGGAAAAAGTTATGATTTCAGGATTGAATGAAGATTCTGGTTTCTCATTTCAGAATCCTGAAGATCATTACCTGTCAGGAATTTGGAAATACTACCTGAATTCTATTTTGAGATTGAAGAGCTGTTGGATAATGAACAGCAGCCTAGGAGAGTTGGGCTGTTGTGCTCAGAAGGGCAGTGGCCTGAGCTAGGAAGTTTTTAAAAATTACAGGTAACCATTCAGACTCATGTTAACAGCACTATTTTTCTCAAGATCCAGAAACTCAGTGGGGAAGAAGACATGGTAAAGACCAGATTTCCTGTATTCCTGGAATGGGAGATCAAAAGGCTTTTTGGCCTTTAAAGGGAAGGGTGACTTCTAAAAGAACAGTCAGGGACATCTGAGATTTGGAAAGAATTTAAGTTCTAAAAGGAAGGATTAAATCGAACCCTGGAAATTCACCCTACAGGAGAGCAGGGGTAACTCAATCACCATTGCATAGAGAATGTCCTAAATGGCTATTCTTGACCACCATGGACAATCTTATAGAAGGAAATAGAAAGTTTCAAGTGGACATAAGAAACAACTAAGTATCATTATGATTAACTGCTTGTTAACTGTAGAATCTCCAGCCCTAGAGATCTTTTAGAAAAGGTTGAAAATTACTTGTCCTAAGTGGTAAAATCCATCTGTCTGAAGTAGGGAAGTTGGGTTCTTTGTGTCCTTCAAAAGTTATTGTTCTATAATATATATCCTTATAAGAGTCAGCATTTGAGGTTTTATTTACTTTAGGCTACAGACATTTATTAAGATCTTTTCACTATGTCCTGATCAAATATTAAATAAATTCATATAGTTAAACACAGGTCGTCTTGCAATTTAAATCAAAACAAATATTGGACTTAGTTAAGAGTATATTTCTCTTCTCTTAGGGCATTTGTGATAGAAGGTTGGGGAGGGGAAGAGTGTGTGTGTGTGTGCATGTGTGTGTGTGTGTGTGTGAGGCAATGTAGGATGGGGGAAGAGGTGGTGTTATATGTTTATGTCAGCAGCACACTATTAGATAAATTCTTGCTGATAAACATGAAGTGATACTTGAGAACATGAAAGATTTATTGTACCTTCCAAGAGAGGGCAGTTCTTTCCCTATTAGCCAAGATGATGAGGCTCAGTGCCTATTTTATGGACACAGCTGACACTTCACAAATTGAAAACAAGCATAGACAATCTTTTTTGTTTTCAAATGATTTTCACAGTTAATAGAGAATGCTATACCCACAAATTTGCTTACTTGAAATAGAAGAGCATTTCTATTCATTTTTCACAGAAAAAGTTTTGACGGTTGAATTGAGGCAAATTGACTTTGGCAAATTTTCTGTTTGGCTTTTAATACTTATTGCTCTTTTACAGAGAAACTTAAAGATCATTTAAGTATATTATACTATTTTGAAATTATGTAGCATTTAACTAAAAAGCTAAAAGCAATAATGCTTTTCAAGAATGGAAAAGAGGTATAATAGTCCATTGGAAATGGATTATTTGTATCATTAAGGAGAGTTGTTATGTGCTTTGAATGAGAAAACACATTGAAGAAACAGGATTCGATGATGAACAAACATTTGGTTAATAGTTACGCAACATATATTCAAGAAGAAATAAAGATATATGTATGCGACTAATAGACAAAAGAATTTGAAACACAAATTACATATACCATTAAAGTATAATTATTCCTGGAAAACTCATAAGAAGATTTTACATCAATTCATATTATCATATTAATATACATTTATCAAAGCTATCAATTTTGAAATATAATGTGCCATTTCCTCTACTGTTAAAAAGTTAAATTGCTGCCATTGAAGGAATTATACACCTTCCAGATGCTGCACAATTCTTTAGTCAAAATACGAGTATCTCAGTCACAACTGCACAATTATGAACTGCAAGTCCATCTCCAGCCTCAACCAACCATGAGACTTGAAGCATAACCTGCCAATTTAGTGTAAATGTCCAAAACTGTATGGGGTTGGAGACTGCTGGCAGTTAGGTGTGGGTGTACCTAACATCCCTTTAGATATATACGCATGAATGAAACTTGCTCTTTTCTTTTTCCCCTTAATTATTGAATTAAGCAACAACCAAATTACTTAAAAACTAGTATTAAATACAGAATAACAGGAAGGCATAGAGGAAGAACTTCATACAGGTGAAAATATCTCATGTAGATGAGATTACAGGTCTTTACTTTCTAGATTGAAAAATGAACATATCATTTACATTAAAACTCTCAGTAAGAACTTACTAGGAGCAAAGACAAATATTTCTCTTCTGTTACTCTCAAAAAGAAAATAACCAAATCTGCTTATTATCTTAATCTTTTTTGGCATTATCTTAAAAGCCCTGAAGAAGGAAATCTCTCTCTCTCTTCTCTCTCTCTCTCTCTCTCTCTCTCACACACACACACACACACACACACACACACACACAGACAAATTACTAAAGTAAGATGAGCAGAGGCAGCATGGACCTGCATTGTAAAATTAAGATGTTTTTGTGATGTTTATTTGTCCCCTGGATTTGAGTGCTACCAAGAGAACACCTTTTCCATACTACTTTCATTTTTACTTAGCGGGTTCCAGATTTTATCATGTGTGCTTGTATTTCACAGCATCTGAGCACTAAGCCTCTAGAAACCCTCCGTCAGCCACTAATTTGTGGCTTCTAATCTGCCACAGTTCGGGGAAATCAAATAATGTGTCTTGCTAAAATTGTGTCCAATATCAGATAAAAGGGAATAGGTCTAGAATAGGGGTCGGAGGGGTCTAAGATGACCCTCTGATGAACTTGATAACAGTTCTTCATATAGTCTTGGAAGATCACTTAAACTCTCTAAATTTCAGTTTTCTCTTCTGTAAAATATGGTGTTGGACACAATGGTCTTTAAGCTCCTTGATAGCTCTGGGACTTGTTTTGGTTCTCCATGGCAATATTTTTTTGTTGTTATTTTATGATTTTTGTTTCTTTTCTTGGTTTGCTGAATAAGTGACCTCATTTTGAAGTGTTACTTTATTTTATTCTGCCAATTATTGTGGCAAGGTCTTTCCTGAGAACTCAAGTAGAAAATGAAGCTCAATAAATACATCATATAAAGTATCCTTTAGTGACATTTTAAAACATTCCGTAGGTATCAATGCCAAGATTTACAATAACGTATTTGTATTACCCCAGCACGTCACATTAAATCCTCAATAAACGATTGCTGCTTGCAGGAGCGAATGAATTTGTAACAGAGTAGGTCACGTAGTATCATGTATCAATCAGAGAGTAGGATTTAAATTTTAACAACTTTTCTTTCCACCATTCTTAATTTGTTTATGTTTCTTTGCTTGTTTGTTTTATAAGCAAAAGTATACAAAGTCTCTTTCTTCCAAATTTAAATGTAAATAGTGTTTTCCAATCTATACAGAGAATGATTCTTTTGATAAGAAGTGATTATTTGTTATTTGGTTGTTCTGAATCTCCCATAACGGACACTGTAACTGACATATAGTCATTCTGAGATATATGCATTATATGAATGAGGAAATGACTAACAATGATTAGTGGTTTATTAAAAGGATTATTTTTTTATTAAGTAGCTGTGTGCAGCGAACCTAATTTCTTTCTTTTTACAACTTCCCTTCTATTACAAGCTGTTAAGCTCAGAGCCTAGATCAGCTAAACAGCAGACTCAGTAACAGTAAATGAAGTGCTGTGAGCTTACATCAGACTAATTAGTCTAAGGGATGAAAAAAAAATGGATGGGGGAAGGGCTCGGGAGGACTTTTCAGGTTGCTTTGTGAAAGGCAGTTTGCTTAATTAAGCCAACCACTAATTGTTAAATATTTTTCAGGCATTAACAGAGCTACTCTGAGTGTAATTAAATTTTGATTTTAGTGGTATTTGCAGGGATTAAAGTCACAATCTGCTGAGGCACTGCAGTTAGTTAATATTCACTTCACTGTCACAGCTGTCCTCCATTATGATACAAAGGACAGGAAAAGAGACAGCAGAATGGGGGTGAAGTCATGAGAAAGCTATTCATTCATCTGAACCAGCTCTGCACTCCACAGCCTTGTACAAATGGGTCTGAGCTGGATGACACACAACCAGGCATTAAATCCAATTTAATTTGATACAATAAAGGGATATCTAAGCCCTGTGCATTTTTTATTTTTATACATGAAACTACGGAATAGATAAAAGAAATCATCATATGATTATCATATATTTTCCTCCAAGTAGTATTTCTGGACTTATTAGCTCTACAGGAGTCCACAAGGATTGTAAACCAATTCCTGCTAAGCCATTATTTGTCCCAGCTGAGCATAAATGAACCCTGTAGAAGGTGGTGGTGACTTTAAATCCCTGGTAAAATCTAAACTGGCAGGACCAATGTTTTGAGGTGGGTTTTTTTTTGGTTTTGTTTTTCTTTTTTTTTTGACTGAGACTGCCTAAGAAAAACCCCAAAGCATAATGAGGTTTATATCACTTGAAATGGATGAAACCCAGCATCGCTCCCATGACTGACAAGGAACATTTCTACAGCTGGCTCATAACACGGCTGGGGTTTTATGTGTTGTTTTGTTCTTTTAATTCAATAAATTTAAGCAATGTTTTCCAGTTATTACATACTCTGGGCAGGCATAGAAAAAAATCATCTTGTCCTTCCTTCCAACACCACCTCCCAAAATAGTCTAATCTAGAATCTACCATCATTTTGTGTTTGGTAATTACATTGGCTCTTAATGCTAGCGCTTTCAGGACAATTCACAATGTAGGGTCCCTGCATCCACACGGAGGCCATCAGTGGTATTAGGCTCCCAGTATTTGCCAAGTACCAGCCTTGAAACTAGCTTTTCAATACAAACTAGGACTAGATGTATTAGTGTGAGGAATCTAGTTCCTTATGTTGCGTATTAGCAAAAATTTTTATATAAGAAAAAAATCACCCAAAACCGGAGCACCCCTAGTATTTACCTTGACATTAGAATAAAAAGAAAGTGAGAAAGACAAGGAAGCGAGAGAGAGAGAAAGAGAGAAAGGAATGGAAGGAAAGAGGAAAAAAAAGAAAAGAACAAAAGAAGAGAAGAGAAAAGACAGTGATCTGGCAAAATCCCATCTCAAGGAAATTTTATGTCGGCGTTTCTATTCCTAATGAAACAAGTTCAGAGACCATATTGTTTGTATTAGTCATGAGATCTCTTCCGTGTTCTAGTTGAATCATTATATAGTTAACCCTACATTTGAGTTTGTTCTTTAGGTTACCATCTGACTCTTTCCATAGAAAAAGTGGAGAGATGAATGGATTATATAGGGAAAACACCTTGAATTTTAAATAATATTAATATAATTTAATTCTACTGTTAAGATGACCCTGGCCCAAAGGACTGGCTTACTTTTTTAAGGGGCTTTGATTTTCGCTTCATGTGAAGCCCCCACTCAGCAACCGGGAAATGATTTCTATTGGATAGGTCAAAGCTTCCTACTGAAACTTCAGGAAGAAATTTAACTGAGAGAAATAAGCATCAACCCCACAGTCCAAATATGCTGTGTTGATATCTCATGAAGTACCAATCTCTTGGGTCTCTAAGTGACTAGAGGTGACAGAGAGCATTCTTCTGCCTGCACAAGCTACACCTCTTCTATGGGACACGTTCTGCTATCTTCTGGCTTGGAACCCTCTCCTGGTGTTTCCTGTGGCTTCTGTCTGCTGCCCTTCCTTTATTTAGGAAGCTTAGATAGCTGATAACTTTTAATCTTAGCAAAGGAAATAGCTATTTTTTCTCCTATACTGCGGCTATTTTAGTAAATGAGTTGATTTAAAAAACCCAAAACTACTCCCAGGCAGAGCATTTTTCTCTTCGGCCTTTCTCTTGTTTTAGGCGCGTGTACCAGTCGCCAATCCCCAATCCCAGGGGAAACTGCTATTTGCTACATAATTTCTGTTTTAGGCCTTGAAGCCCTTCTCTCTACCACCCCTTGGCTTTAGCGTTACCTTACCCCAATATATGATCCAAATAAGAATCTAAACATGAGATAAAAAATCTCTAATGATTTCCATGTATAATATTAATACTAATAATTTTCACTATCACTGTGCTTTACATGCAAAGATAAAGCCTCAAATTCACCATCATTAGGGCACATGTTTTTATTCTTAAGAGACAGAAGCCTAGATGTGTTATGCTAATCAGCACACGATTCTTTTTATTGGTTTCTTGCAAAGAACAACTGTGAACAATTTTAGGATGGCTGATCAGGAATGGGATATTCCATTACTGTGAAAAGCACCAAAGCTAGCTAGCTACCCACACAGCATCGATAGTAGTCATCTCCATGGCTACCAAAGAATCATGCTTCAATAAACTGAGCTACCCATTCACAGACGGGATTGAATTGACTCTGGTCTACACTGTCAAAATTCATAAAAGGAAATTTTCATTTTGCTTATGGAAGCACAGACCTGTCTAATCTGTAATTTGTAGTCACCATCATGACACAATATAAGATATTAAGTTTATCAAGTAGAGTTTGCTTGATATTTCTAGATCTATCCCAACCAAACTGACACATTAGCAGTTTCTATCCATGAGTAAGCCAAGATGCACCTACCAGTTCTTTTTAATCAAAATTAGTTTGTAAACTAGAGCCTTCAAAAGGATTTTTTTCTCTCTCACATTAAGAACATGATAACTTCACTCTATCCCCTATAGCCACACTAAATTCTAAAATAAAGTAGCATGGCAGGTATCATTTTTATTATCCTATTAATTTGTTGAAGAAATAAAATTTATTTTAGTGTAAATCAAGGTGAAGGACAAACTCAAATAATCCAAAGGATTGACTCATTTTTTAATGTTTCACTCTCTTCTGGAGTTTACTCTAAAAGCCTCTCTTTTTTTCTTCAACATCATCAATCATTCTTACTCTATCTCTGTTTAATAGGTTTAAGAACACCTTGGGCAATGTTTGGATTACTGTTCTATTTCTTTTCAAATTATTCAGTTCATACTCCAAGTAGAAAATTTTTAGTATCATTGTATACTTACATTCATTTGATTTCTAAAGTTCTATCATACAACCAACTTGGAACTAAGAAGTATCATTATTCTGTTGGCATGTGTGATTTGTTAGATGGTCTAATAATGCTTTGGAAGCATTTTGCGAAGCTTCAGTTAAAGGTTTTTACGATAAGTATATAATGTATAAATTTAGGCTAATAGCATGCAAGAAATTCTTAACAGAGTCTGACGCTGAAGTGGAATCAGATTTCTTTTTTTTTCCTAAATCAGATGTCCCATTCTTACAGATTTTTCTCTGTATAGTCTGACAGGAAAAATTCTTTCATTGGGATGACAACAAATGATATGTGTCACTTCTCGTTTTGCATCTCAGGAGGGTGTGGGGGGACAAAGTCATATAATGACCTATGTCAGCCATTCCCCCTGCTATTTGTGAAATACAAATATTTATACCACACAAAGACTTTACTTCTCCACTCAGAATTCTGTGCTTAGAAGACCACAACCATTAAGTGATTATAAACAGAACAATTTGAGTCTTGTGGCCACCCTGGATGATCAAGTTGAAAGAATTTGGAGTGAAAGAAAGCAAATGCTTGTTTAAACACATGTATGATATAATTAAGGGAAGACTCTAGGGAAATTATTCAAAGCACATTAAGAATCAAATAGATTCACTTTAACAAGTATAAAAACTCTATTCAAATAAAAGCTTTTTGTGGCTTAATAAGAGCGCATACTTGGAAAAAATGGGGGAGGGAAATAGAGATTATAATTCATTCTAAAACTATATAACATAAGTAAATGAACAATAAAAATGATAAATTGGGCAATAAAAAAGATTACAGAAATAATGCTTTCACATATTGGTCATTCATTAAATTGACTTCTCAATGTAATTACTTTAACATTTCTACTTCTGATTCAGTACAGATTTTTGGATCATTAAATAAGATAGTAAATATTATACATTTTTTTCAGGAAGATAATTTATGATCTAACAAATTCTTCTGCAGAGAAAAAAATGTATGACAATCAGATCAGCATTTTCTGTAATAAATTTTTGGACTTAAGATAATTCTTCAAAACCATTTCAACTAATATGTATTGAAAACCTGCTATGCACTAGGCATTGTATAGTAAACTATCACATAATTGACACATGGCAATTGCTTCAGATACTTCTGTATTTTCATAAGATTTTGTGGTTATACTTTATATATCATATAACAATTACTTTGGGCATGAGTTTTTATTCCCAACTAAACTGCTATGGCATTGTCACTGCCTCTAAGGAATGCATGACTTAAATGAAAAGTATATAGGCAACTAAATAACTATCAACAAAGTGCTGTAAGAAAACAGATAATGATTAATTCCTTCTGGGAAAAGTAAAAAGAAATGCTTCAAGAAGATGGTATTTAATCTAGGTCTTCAGAATACAGGAATTTACCAGATGGTGAAGTGGATAAAGAACATTCAGTGCAAAAGAACAGAATAAGGCACAGACATGTGGAAGTACATGGCATATGCATTCAATGTCAATGATGGAGCCTTGCTACTCCAAGAGAGGTTTGAGTAGAGGTGTTGGAACCACATGGAGCTTGCTAGAAATGCAGAATCTCAAGCTCTATCCTTGAATTTTTTTTTTTAATTTCAAAATATTACAGGGGTACAAACATTTAGGTTACATATATTACCTTTGCACCACCTGAGTCAGAGCTACAAATGTGCCCCTCCCCCAGACAGTGCACACTGCACTCAATGGGTGTGAATATACCCAACCCCTCCTCCCCGTCACCTGCCAGACACCTGATGAATGTTACTTTCATATGTGCACATAAGCGTTGATCAATTAGTACCAATATGATGGTGAGTATATGTGGTGCTTGTTTTTCCATTCTTGTGATACTTCATTTAGGAGGATGGGCTCCAGCTCCACCCAGGATAATACAAAAGGTGTTAGTTCACCATTGTTTTTTGTGGCTGAGTAGTACTCCATGTTATACATATACCACATTTTATTAATCCCCTCACGGATTGATGAACACTTGGGTTGTTTCCACATCTTTTACAATTGTAAATTGTGCTGCTATCAACATTGAAGTACAGATGTCTTTACTATAGAACGTCTAAAGGAAAAAGACATTCTATCCTTGATCTTCTGAATCACAATCTATTTTAACAATATTCCTGGTTGATGTGTATGCCCACTAAAGATTGAAACACACTAGTCTAGAGGGCTTGCATTGTTGGAGTGTTGGAAGTCCACGCTATTGGAAAAGAGGGACAGAAACTAGATACAGACACAAAAAGACTACAATATTTAGGGGCCTGCAGTTCATCCCCTAGGCATGGGTGAGCCACCTAAGGTTTTCTGAAGAACATAACAACATGGCAAAATCAACGTTTTAGGATGCTAATGCTGGTGGAAGATGGTGAAGAAGTAAACTGCCTAGGGTATTTTTCTAACGATTTAGATAAGAGATCAGAGATCATGACGAATCCGTGGCCTGAGACAGTGGTAGCAAGAACAGAAAGAACAAGATGCATTTCAGAGACATGCCTCAGAAAGCATTGCCACGGTTTTATTACAGCTGTAAGAGGCCATAATCAGAAAGAGGAGGTTGAAAAAAGGAGTCATTGCAGAAGCGACTAGTTTCAAGATGAACTGTATTACTGAAGTCAAAAATAGATAAAAATTGTTAGAGTTATAAAGGGAAAGAAACTTCAAAACTAGGATGCCAGAGGGGTCAACAGTAACAATACCAGTCATTTGCTGATTCAGTCATTCATTTATTCAACAATGTTTGTTAAATATCTGGTACCTATATATGTCAATTACTTATAAGCACTCAGGAAACTGAGTCTCTGCCCATAGGAACTCGTGTTCTAGAAGAGACAGAAAACAAATAAGTAGATGAATGAATATGCCATGTCATCTTGGGTGGAGATTAGTGTTGGTGTTATTAAAAAAAAAGTATGGCAGGCCCAACAGCAAGTCAGAGGCCATTTTTAGGATGGAGGTCAGGAAAGGGTTCTATGAACATGGCCTTCATGACAAAGGGAAAAAGGTGACATATCTAGAACTGTCGTAAAAAATTCAACTACTTTAAGAAGACATTTTTTTTTCATTGTTTTGTAGGAAAATTGAGTCATCATTATTTTAATGATAACCAAGATATACCTTATATTTCCATGATTTTTCATAGTTTTACACTTTCACATATGTTATCAAATCTCATCCATATAATCCTTCTGAAATGGAGAGAGGACAGATTTTACAGATGAAAAGTCCAAGTTTCAAACAGGTGGGGTAACTTGGTTAAGATTTCATATCTAAAATTTATGAGATCTCTGATCTTTTGACTTATAGGTGACTTAAGTATTACATGATTAATTATGCATTAAAGTTTGTTAAGCATATAAAAGAGAGATGTGGGCTATAGAGCTAAATATATAAACTTCATGGTGGCAGATTAAAGATGGCTGCAAATTTTTCACTACTCTTTCCATCTAGGAGTGGAGTCTACTTCCCCTCCCCTTACATCTAGGTAGGTGTAGTGACTTAATTAGCAAGAGAATGTTAAGACAGTGGCTAGGCTTCTTTGCCTACAGAAGCCTAGCAGCTTCTGCCTTTGCCATTTACGTCACTCACTCTGGTGAGAAGCTAGCCACTACGTAAAAGAAAAAAGTCTAAATATTCTGAAATCACCATACTGTGAGGAAGACCAACAAATCATGAGGAGAAGCTGTACAAGAGAGATACCCAACCTTTTCCAGCTCTTCTAGCCATGCCAAGCCCTGACACAAGATACATGAGTGAAGAAGCCTTCAGATAACTCTAGATTCAGCCACTTCCAGCTGCCATTTGACTGCAACCACAAAAGAAACCCCTAGATAAAACTGCCCAGCTGCATCCAGTCAACCCTCCATTGCACAGCTGAACCGTGAGAGACAGTAATAAATTATCATTTGAAGCCACAAGTTTTGGGGAAGTTTCTTACACAGAAATAGGAAACCAGAACGCTCATTATTTTCAAAAGGCATGTGATAGAATTAAAAATATTATAAATAAATAAATACTGCCTGAACTAATGACTTTAGAATTATTTTTTTCTTTTATAGGCAACTCATTCCACTCCATCTACATAGATGTCCACATAATCCAAAGGACAATTTTGTTTAAAAAGTAATGACTTTTATTTTGGAGTTATGAGGTGCTTTAAATGTAGTGCTCTGAGAAAATAATACAGCATCAAAGAGTGTTAAACCTGGAAGGTGCCTTCCTTAGAGGCCATTATTCCAACCCTCTCAATTTACACATGAAGAAAGTGAGAGAGGGAGAGCATGAGAGATTCCATGATTTACGGAAATTCACATACACTTAGTGACATTTTTGCCTCTCTCAGAGGATATTTTAAAATTCAGTGTTTCAGTAGATGAAGAAATCAGCATGGTATTATTTGACTACCACATTACATTTTATATTGTCAGATGAATCCAAGTATACAAATTAAACCTAAGACTTCAATTCCAAAAGCAGTATTATTTGTTTTTCTGAAGTGCTGTATTACATTATATTGCTTGGCAATTTAAAAACAAATTTGCATACAGAAAAATTCATCGATGGGGACAGAAATTAGAAAAATTGTTGTCTGTAGGGTGGAAGAGAATTGACTGGATGGGCACAAGAGAACTTTTCTGGGGTGATGGAAATATATTTCTTGATTGAGGTATAGGTTACATTGCTGTGTATATTTATAAAAACTCATAGAACTGTATTCTTAAGACCTGAGCATTTCACTGTATGTAAATTACTCCTAATTAGAAAAAAAAACAAAAAGGAGAGATTTTATTCCTCCATGTGAGAAAATGATTTGTCAACAGTTGTTTTGCTAAGAGTGGAGATGGTTTGGGCTTATTTAAAAAACCTCTTTCTCTGTTTTCCAATTATGTAATGCATGGGTGAGGTCAAGGGTATGCACATCTGTGATCATAAAACAAAGTAAAGCTAAGGAACCACTCAGGCTAAACACATGTGACCACAGAACATTAGTGTTAGAAAGGGTCTGATAAATCATCTAATCCAACTTTTTTCATTTTGTAGATAACCTTGGCCTTGCTAACAGATCCAATAAAAAGCTGTGCTTTCTTAAAACTTGATGGTAAATTAATATGTTGAGCCGTTGTTTGTAGAGCAGAAGCTCATTTATCTAACAGAATCAGGTCAATAAATAAAAATGGGTTACAGCTGGTGTTCAAAAAGTAAAAGAGAAATACAGATAATGTGAGAATTTTAGTATAACTAAACATAAATTAGGTTAAGACATTTATTTATTTTCAGTCTTTTGATGAAGGAACATAGCCTTTTTCTCGCCTGCAAGTGGATGTGCTAATTGAAGAGGTGCATAGGCTGCTGCAGACAGAGAGAGGCCACGGAGCACAGTGGGGAGGGAATAGGCTCTGGACAAAACTGCCTGTGCTCCGAATCTCAGCTTTGCCTTTGCCATTTTCTAGCTGTACGCTTTATGGGAAGTTGCACAGCTTCTCTGTGCCTCAGTTTCCTTATATGTCAAACGGGATATTACCTCCCACACAGAGTAGTTATGAGGATTAAAAACACATAGAACAGCACCTACGCCATTGAAAGTGCCAGATAAACGTCTATTAAATATATAAAAATAAGCACTTCCCATAATGCGTCAGTTTTGCCTTCCAATTTAGTTTTTTTAGACAACTAAGAATTTACAGAGAACTTCTTTCCTTTTTTTTTTTTTAAAAGAAATTTCTTTCCAGAGAATCTCAATACTCTTTTCTTGACATTCATATTTGGCCCCTTGGTGTAATATTTATTAAATTAAGTAATAACAATAAGAAGTAAGACTTGTGTGGTATAAACACAATAAATGCGTGGTAGGCACCAAGGCGACAAGTGAGGCAAATACTCAGACCCACCTGAGAACAGCCCACTAGCCAGGCATTGGCAGAGAGAGTATGATGGGCATGAGCCACTGTGTTCTATAGAGGGAATGAGAACTTTGACTAACCTAAAGAGGTTGGAAGAGTTGTGCTTATGCTATGAAACTGTTGTCTTAAGGACACTTGGAGCCTTTGTGCCAATTTCAAATTTTAACTTGAGGATCCATGTTTAAGAGTTTATAAACCAAATGCTTAGAACATCCACTGAATCTCTTTATTTTTCAGGAAGTATCATTAGTACTAAATACTTTAGGGAGAAAAATTAAAGAACAACTCTCAACAAATCTTTAATGCACAGAGATTACATTTAACAGTGTCAAATGAATCCAAGTGTTATACAAATTAGACCTAAGCCTTCAGATCCAAGAGGAGTACTATTTGTTTTTCTGATGTGTTGTATCTATCACATTATATGGCTTAGCAATTTAAAAGTAATTGTGTTCACAGAAAAATGAATCTATGGGGATAGAAATCAGAAGAGTGGTTACCTGTAGGGTGGGGAAGCGGAAAAGGGTACACGAGAATTTTCCTGGGTGGTAGAAATGTTCTATCTCTTAATTGGCACATGGGAGACATAGAGATGTGACCTCTATACCCATCCCGCCACCCTCACACATTCTCCAGGCTGGAGGATGCCCACTGCCTTATTGGTTCATCCCGTTCTTGCTACTTATACCCTCAGAACTGAGAACTGTTCACTGGCAACATGTCAGCTGAAGTGGCGTGGCTTCCCCACATGCATATCTAGCCAGAACAGGATGAGAACTAAATCCCTGATAAAAACATGTTTTAGAAATTGACATTGACATGAGCCGGGACTCTTTGTGTTTTAAAAGCGTCTATTGGACTACTTCATACTGACTAAGGATTGACAGGTCACATTCCATGTCTTCCATTCTACCACAGAAAGGTCTGGGACACATAAAGACATGGCCATAGCACATCGTGTGGCTGCATGGGCTAAGCACGCATTCCAAAGATAAATACAAACATCTCCAACCAGCGCTGAAAAGCATGCGTTTTCATCCTAGTCCGGCTGATTATAGCCTCACCAACATTCTCCTACAGCTCGCTTCTTTTTCTTCTTCTTCTTTTTTAATGTAAGAAAAATAATCGTGAAGGAGGAAAATAAAGTAGGAATAGAAACGACAGACAAATGTACAAAACAAATTTAAATAATCTGAAATAGAGGAAACAGTCACAAGTATTTTATGATTTACTTTCCTTTCAAGGAAATGAACAATGAAACAAAACTAAACAAGCAAAAAAAAAAAAGCCCCAAAATGTGAATGACTGCAATTGCTGCTAAGTATGAAGTGAAACTTCCAGGCTAAATTTTGCCTTCCAGCGTTAGTGTGAGTTGTTCTTACGGAATATCCGCGAAAATAGGTATAATGAGGAGATTACATCCCAGCAACCCTCAAGACGGCCTAATAATTAAGCTGTACTTTAGAATAATAAAAATATGTTCTACCCCATTTCAAAACAATAATCCTGCAGGGAGAAAAACATGATGTGAGTCCTTATAAATCGATGAGCAAAAAGACCAAGTGGGCTGACCCACAGCTAGTTATTACCTGCTACCATTTTGGTACCATTTTTAATATTAGGGACGGGGTGGCTTTTAAGGCCCTTCTTCTTCTCTGTTTGCTTCCTCTCCATTATAGCCCTTGTTGTCATGCGCGAGAAATGCACATGAACACTAAATGCACTCGTCAGGGCCACCACTAAACTCCAAATCAAAATAGTTTAAAAACATATATTATTGTTCAAGACAAGCCAATACATTTCAAGCAAGAGGGCCCTGTTTGAATTTGGAAAGCAGACTCAAACCCACAGCAGAGAGGAGATCTGAGTCCCCAGTTCTCTGTGCTGTGAGGACTGGGGGGTGGAACTGTCACGGAGAGGAGGCACTCAGAAAAGGAGAGGAGGAATTCAAAGCCAGCACCAGTTCCCCTGGGGTCTGTTGTAATCAGGAGACAAATGGTCTGTACTCAGTAGCATGTATTCATTCTGTCGCAAGAGGCTGCCAATGTGAGCTTCCCTAGGCTTTTGTGGAAATACAGTACGAGTCTTCTTCCCTGTCAGTTGCTTTAGAACAAGAAGAATAAAAAAGTCCACTGCTGACAAACACTGCTTTGGGCATTTGACACTGGTCTTTGATCTAGTTACTCAGACAGTTCAAAATGAACAAATTAGGTGTTTACAACAAAAGACATTCCGTTTCAGTTTGTTCAAATGCCAAGCGGGGTGGACAGCCCTCTCAAACAGAACTGGGAAATTTTTCCCTGCCAGGCCACAGGATGGGCATTGGGAGTTCATTCCCCCACACCAATTAATAAATTATGATACTGCTTTTTTGAATTAAAAGAGAAAAAGCAAGAAAACATGAGGTTGGGGTCAACAAAGTAAAATCTAAACCATCTGGAGTTTGAGTCAAGACACTGCAGATCCCTCAGGCGAAAGGCCCATAGGGAGCTGTCTTAGTTCTTATGGGGTGGCTTGATTATGGGACAGACACAGGAAAAGCGCTCATTTTTATTTCTGCCTGAGGACCCAGGTACCCATACAGTCTACATGCCACATAGAAAAGGGCAAAATCTGTATTCTATTATGCAAATTCAGCTTTTAAAAGAGAAGAGGAAAATTGGATATCTCAGTGTGATCTCTAGTCACAAAAGAGAATGGTTTTGTTCCCTTGACTTAAATGTCTTTTATTTCTTTTGAAAACAGTGCATCTTAGAAAAGGACTCTTTGCCTCCATTTCCTTTTTGTGAGAAGAAGTGTGTGTACTATGAAATGACTTGTTAAAAAGCTTTAGCACTCTATGGCCAATGAAGTACTGTAAATGATTCCATGGCGTATGTAATTTACACCATGTTTTTCTATTAGGGGACACCTGAGTAAAATCTTTTTAATAGTATTTTACAATGTTTAGAAAAGTAGACACCACCCTAGCAACTGGGTCCAGCAATAGTGGGCTTTGAGGTCTGCCACGGGATGGGAAGGGTACACACGGAACATGCCGAAAAGTGGCACTTTAAAATTCACATTTTATTCTCAGCAAGCACTGGGGAGTAAGAAAGGGAAAGGGACTGTAGAGAAAGAAAGAAATCTGTTAGCACAGATCCGAATATCCCCTAGAATCAAAATGTCAGCCTTGAAAATACCAAGTGAACCAGCTTGTCTCATATGTTGCGATCCTGCCTTATAATTACCGGAAAGTAGTTATTTATCTGTTGTGTTCAGCTACCCTGTCAGTGCTGCTGAGTTTAATTATCAGACTTCACTGGAAGTTCAATTTCCTCTGTTCCCTCTTCTTTTTGCAACACATAAATCGAAATGGCTTCATCATTTCTCTTAACTGTTTTGGCACACCGTCTCACACATCTTGAGTTCTTTCTCATGAGGCCATCTCCCCCCACGGCGCAGCGTCCACCCTCACAAGCACGGCTCTTTGGTATGTCAAAGTTCACAGCCTCTTGTCCATCACCTTGGTGAACAAGAAAAGCCTCAGAGGAGGTTGTCTGCTACTTTCACCTCCACGGAGCACAAGGACTTCAAACACCTGCCTGTGCTGGTGCAGCTGAACCAGGAAATTCAAACCTGCTCCAAAGAAGGGGCTGCGAGAAGTAAAACAAACAGCTCTTACCATGCCCTTCCCCTTTGGCCTCCCTGACAAGGGATCCTTCCTCTAAAAAGGATCTTGTTCTGTGTGTGTGATTCTTTCATGCAAGCCCTTTGTAGAACAGAGTCTTGACTGTCAGAGACAAAGGCTGGAAGAGGCAGAGAACTTGGGGACCTGGGAATATCTCACTTAGAAGAAAGAAAAAATAGAATTTAGATGCTGCAATCCCTCACTCTTCCATCAGTCTTCCACTAACAAATCCAGCCCCGAGGAGGAAAATGGATACATAGGACAAGATATTATTACGAAGTCTGCTAAGAATCTGGACTGACCCTGTAGAAATTTTCCTAGATAGAAGTAAATTATCAGATAGTAGTAATTTTTGCTGAAATTTATTTGTAGCTGAGCTCGACAGCAATTGGCAGTTTCTCTAGTTAAGTAGTCATCCTCGGAGGTGTGGTTCTCTCCAGCACCCAAGGTTAGTAGCGGTTAAATGAGTACAGACTGAATCTCAGCTCTGCCACTTACGACATCTAGGACCTTGGGCAAGTTGCCTAACCTTTCAATGCCTCAGTGTTCTCTGCATGGTGGGATAATAAAAATTCCAGCCTCATGGAGATGTTGGGAAAGTTAAGTGTATTATATGCAGTGCACTTAGAACAGTGCCTGACACATAGCGAGTGCTGTGTACATATTAGATGTCATTATATTACTATTTTATTTTCTTAACTATTTCCCCTTCCCTCATAGTTTCTGGCATATTGGTTTATTTATTAAGAGTAAGCTTTCAATAATACAAATTGATGAACAATGTATAGTATGATATTATAGATTTTTAAGGAGCACTATCCTATCTCACTGACAAATACTTTGACCAAATATTCTACGTTCAACTTCTGGTAGTCTTAGCACTAATTTACATGCAGTAGAGCTCCTCTGTTCACAAGCAAGTGTCTAAAATGGATGGAATTTTGTGTATTTAACACCACTATAAAATCTAAAGATGTGTTGTCTGTATTAGTTTCCTGCAGCTTCCATAACAAATTACTGTAACCTTGGAGGCCACAACTCTGAAATCAAGGTCTCAGTAGGACGGCACTCCATCCAATAGGGGAGGTATTTAGGGAGAATCTATTCCTTCCCTCTTCCAGCTTCTGCTATCTCCAAGCAGTTTTTGGCTTGTGGATACATCACTTTAATCTCTGTCTCCAAGGCCACATTGCTTCTTCCTCTTCTGTCTGTCTTCTCCCTCTTCTGTCTGTCTTCTCCCTGTGTGTCTGTCAAATTCCCCCCCGGCCTCCTCTTATAAGGATACTTGTCATTGGATCTAGGGCCCACCTGAATAATCCAGGACAAGCTTCTCCTATCAAACTCCTTAACTTAGTCACATCTTTCACCATATAAAGCAATATTCACAGGTTCTGGTGATTAGCAGGTAGACATATCTTTTTGAGGGACATTGTTCAGCCCACTACAATGTCAATCACCAAAACATATTGGGAGAGATTGTAAAAGTGGTCTGACTAGTTGTCTGACTTATTTTAACCAAATGCAAATGACTTATATTGGTAGATTTATAAGAAATATTTGTGCTGGTCACCACTAACAATTACACACACACACACACACACACACACAGACACACACTCTTGCCTAGTCCCCAGCTTTTCTTTGTTAGAGTAGATGGGAGTTTTTGTTTTACAACTGAGAGAAGATGTTTCAGCGGGTGAGGAGACAATGTAAGGAAAAGGGAAGAAAAGAAGGAAAGTGGTTGTCAGTGTTCTTGCATCATGTCTCATACACTGGTTTTCATTCTCCTTCTAGGAAGAGCTGGTACAAAGCAGAAGGCAATGAAGGGGTTTCGTGAGGTTCCACACAGAAAGTAGAAAAGACCTCATGAGACCCCCAAAGCACAAGGAGAGCTGCTTTGGATCCCAGTGACCACGAGTGGGGCTGAGACAGAGGAGGCCATACTCCCTGCCTCTGTGCAGAACCGACCCAGTTCCTGCTCCCTGACATTTGAAGCTTTGTGAGCACCCTGCAGCACCTCCCTTGTCTTGGATGTGAGACGTCTCATGATGCTCTGGGACAGTGATGAGGCAGTGGAAATGGACAAGAGGGACCAGAGAAGGAGAGACAGGGGCCACTGATGTGAGGGCAGAAGATACCCAACCCACCTGAGACCTCCAGAGAGACCTGAAGGACACTTTACCCAGGTGGGTGAAGCCGTGTTGGTGTGTGAGTGGAGGTTATCATGCAAGTTGACATTTGCATAAACATTTCCCTATGTAGGGAAGGAAATGTTGCCACTTTTATAAGGACACTTGTCAAAAGATTAAGAAAAGATGGGAGAAGCATTTTGACAAATTGGTTATATTCATTTTCTATTGCTACTATAAAAAATTACCAAAAACTTAGTGGCTTAAAGCAATACCCCTTTCTTATTTCAGTTTCCATGACTCAGCTGGATTTTGAAATTAAGGTATTATCAGGACTGTGTTCCTTTCTGGAGGCTCTGAGGAAAATCCACTTCTAGGCTCAATCAGGTTGTTAGTAGAATTTGGTTTTATCCGGCTGTGGGACCGAGGTCACCCTTTCCTTCTTGGCTGTTGAAAGAAGTTTCTCGTGGCTGCCGACATTCCCTGGCTCGTGGCCCCTCCATCTCCAAGCCTTCGGTGGCACATCTCATCCTTCTCATGCTACCAATCCCCCTGATTTCTTTTTTCCTTTTAAGGGTTTATGTGATTACACTGGGTGCAACTAGATAATCCAGAATAATTTCCTTATGTTAATGCCAGCTGAATAGTAACCTTAATTACATCTGGAAAGTCCCTTTTGGCATGTGAGAAAACATATTTATAGCTACAACACCGGGAGACGAAGATCATGCCAAAATTCTGCTTTCCACACTTGTGAATCTTGCAATAAAATATGCCCCTCCCCCCACCAAAAAAAAGATCTCTGAACTAGCAATCAGAAGACCAAGTTCCAGTTTTGCCTCTACTGCCAGCTCATCTGTTGATGAGCATGGGTGGCACCATTGACCTGCTTGGGGACTAGTTTCTTGTAACTGTGAAGAGAGAGTCTGAGTACATGCCACATAGTCTCTCATTGCTCCAAAATTAAGTGACTCTGTTTTTCCAGTAGTGAAAGACTACAACCTATTATCAAATCCGCAGTGCAAAATGTATCTTGTGGTTTTTCAGTGAATTGCCCAGCTATTGTCAGCACCATCACTGGGGTCAGAGCAGTGGGATGCTGTCAACTTATATATGAGCTGTGCTTTCAAAATAGATGACATGGGGAGTATGTGATATGATAAGCATACTAAGTAGTTTCCTTTAGAAAATCACCGAGTAAGCATGCAATTGAGTCATTCAAAATAAAGGTTTGAGCTATATGAGTCTAGGCTTTATCAGCTGACACTACTTTTATACAAATCATTACATGTGGAGTTTAAATGCAGCCAAGTATCCAAAGTGAATAACACAGAGGCCTGTAACTTCCAATGTGCCTTAAGTGCAACCCACAAAGAATGCAATGAATTCGTCCTCCTATTTGTAACATTCAGCTCCTTCTATAAATCTTTCCCAGGTGCCCAAGCTCAGATAGCATTTTCTAAAAGAATTGCAAATTTGGCAAACCTTGGCAGAGCCCAAAGTCTAAAGCATTACCTGAAATCTACTGACTTATAAGTAAGGCTTTAAAAAATCTAAATATCTAGTCCCATCATTCATGTCAGTCATTAAAAAGGGTCCAGTGGATCTTGATATGCAAAGTGGTTCAATACAGTATTCACATTTTAAATTGCTGAAAACAATAAGGACCCCTTCTTTATCTTTTTTAATTACTCTCCCTCCATTGCTGCATCCCGAAATCTATACCCAGATCATCTTTTGTTCTACTTCTATATCAGTTAACATTCTTCAAAAACTAAAGAAATAGATGAATTTTCCTAAAAGGTGACTAGTAGTTATTGAAATTGAGCCACTCAGATTTCACAGCACTAAGCAGAAACGCTACTTAGAACTCATATATTACGTCTAGAACTAAATTGAATTTCATTTATTCAACAAATACTAATTGACTACCTACTATATACTACATGTACCTGCTAGGGATAAAACAATGGATAGTCCTGGATCTCAGAGAGTTTATACTCTAGTAGAAGATAGAGAATAAATAAACCAAAACACTATGAAGAAAGACAGAGTAAGGAAATAGAGTGTGACTAGAGAGAGGTATTTTTAGACAAGCTAGTTTCTGACATGGTGACAAATTAAACAAGAATAAACATTGTGAACGTGTGGGGCAAGGACATTCCAGGCAGAGGGTCTGGAGGGCAAGTACAAAGGCCGTGGAATAAGAATGTGTTTGACAAGTTCGGGGAACATCAAAGAAGCCAGCGTATCTCTAATGGTGTGAGCAAGTGGTAGAGTGGCAGACAGTGAGTCTGAAGGGGTAGCCAGAATCAAGTCGTGAAGCGCTATGGTAACGACTTTGGGTTTTATTCTAAAGTGTGAGGGAAACCAGTGGAGGACTGAAAACAGAGGAAAGACATGATTTAATTTATAATTTCAAGTTCTTATTCTGGTTGCAGTTAGAGAGTAGAGACCAAGAACGAAAGCCAGAAGGCAAGTTAGAAAGGTTGTTGTAGAACAAAGGGAAGTTTAGACAAGAGATGGACTGAGGTGGTAGTAGTACAAAAGTGGACAGGTTTAGAATGTATTTTGAAGGTTTTGCTGACATGTCTTGGTAATGGAATGGATGTGGAAAATGAGGAAAACAGAGGAAGCTGAATGTCCATAATTGATGAGTATAGGGTAACTCGATCACATCTTCAAGCATAAATGCAATCTTCTCCTTAAGAAAAAGGGATTGCTAGTTGTTTTCCTTGCCTAGCCCTTTGGGAGGACTCACTCATGTCTAGATGGGAGGAGAGAATAATGGATAGCTGGAGAAACAGACACCAGTCTGATGTCTATGCCCAAAGCATACCAGCAACATGGGAAAGAAAACACTGTGATCCACTTTATATACGTGGGGAGCTGCACTGAAGGATAAAGCCCAGCAGAAAACATACAATCTGCTCTCGCCACAATCAGGGAAGACACGTCATCATTCTGCTTTCAACTTTAAGCTCTACGGCATAGCTGTGTCAGTTTGTAACCAGACTGGCATTTGGCAAAGTAGAATGAAATAACTTTTAATAAAGTTTCCAAGTATGTTACAAATATGCCTTTACCAGAAGGTAAAACGTATTTTCCCTCAAGACCCTTTTACATCAAGAGTTGAAGTTTTTGCTCTCCCCCAACCCCACTTTAATTTTCACACCTGCTCAAATTTTGGTACCTAATATATACTAAATAATCCCAGTGAATATTTTCTGTATTGTAATCCAAGAATACCCAGCTATACAAATTCTTTTAAATTTTTTCATTTTCAGATTCATACTAAAGCCCAGTATTAACTATTTTATTTAGAGCCAATTTAATAAATTATTATTAAGTTCTTACTATAGGCCAGATACTGTGTAGATTCTGGGAATACAGATGTGACCACTATGTGGTCCTCAGTCTAGTAGGAAAGAAAGAGACAAAATAAATACCTGCATTAGTATATAGCATCAAAATAAAGGAATGAATAATGTGCTATGGAAATACTAACGAACAGGCTATAATTACTACATAGGTTAGGATCTCAGGCAAAGTGATTGAGAGAGCTAATATTTGAGTTGGACCATGAATGCTTAGGATCATGACAAAAAAGGAAAAGTAGAAGGAGAAAGCAAGTATTGGTCTGTGCTTGTTGTTGCAGACAGTGATAGTTCAAGATCAATGGGGGAGGGGAACAGGATAGAATAGTCTTTGCAGCTACAGCTTCAGATCAAATACCAGTTCTACCACTTACTGTGTTTTACTGGGCAATCTACTTCACCTCTATGTGCCTCAGTTTTCCCATCAATAATACTAGAATAATAGCTATTTTATGGAGCTTTGTAAGGAAGGACTAATTTAACACAGTGCATTTAAGTAAAGCTGTTAATACATAGCAAGAAGTATACAATGTTTGCTGTGATTATAGCAATAAAAAGCAGGCTGATTTTTTCTTATTTGAAGCTTATTAATGAAAAGCACAGGGCAACTTTTATAGAGTGATTTCGGCTTAAATAAATGATTATTTTTCAACTCTCTTGATCTCAAAAGTTACGACTGAACTTACCATGAAGGAAACTTTACTTTCTAATGACTATATTTGTGATTTGATATTTCTAAAGAGGTTGAAGTGATAGGTTTAAAGCCTAAATGGGTCATGTGGCTTTACTCTGCTCTTGCCCACAGACAAACCCTCAACCTTGGCTAACCACGAGGCAGGAGGCAGACCACACAGTGGAAATGTATCTGCGTTACTCATCAATTAGCCACTAGAAAAATAATTCAAAATCATGTCCTAGTGGCAGCAAGGTAGTGATATCATTGTAATAAGTTAATTTAATGCTTTAAAAATATAAATTGAGTTACATTGTTCTTATGCCTACAGAAGAGTATTTAAATTGTTATGGCTAAATTCTCGGTGATATTTTGGCATACTTACTGCATGGTAAACCTCATATTTGTATGGTAATTCATATTTCACACACAAAAAAACCCTTTTCCATTGGCTTTATCATACCCTAATTTCCAAGATGACAAAATACTGAACTTGAGAATCTTCAGCAAGACTTAGATGTGGTCACAGTGCAAAGATGCCATGGAGAGGAATGGTGACGGTGCACTGTGCAGGGATGAGATAAATTGCTAGAGTTTTGCCATGGTAAAGCCCAACTTAATAATAGGGACAGTGAGAAAGACCCAAAACTATGAAATTACTAGAAGAAAACATAGGGGAAACGCTTCATGACATTGGACTGGGAAAGGATTTTTTGCATAAAACTTCAAAAGCACAGGCAACAAAAGTAAACATAGACAAATGGGATTACATCAAACTAAAAAGCTTCTACACAGCAAAGGAACCACTCAACAGAGTGAAGGGACAACCTATAGGATGGGAGAAAATATTTGCAAACTATGCATCTGACAATGGGTTAATATCAGAATATATAAGGAACTGAATAACTCAATAGCAAAAAAACAAATAATCCAATTTTTCAAAAAGGACCAAAGACCTGAATAGACATTTCTCAAAAGACAACATACAAATGGCCAATAAGTATATGACAAAATGCTCAATGTCACTAATCGTCAGGAAAATTCAAGTCAAAACCACAATGAGATATCATCTATCTCACCCTAGTTAGAATGTCTATTATCAAAAAGACAAAAAAAAAAAAATGCCAGACAGGATGCAGAAAAAGGGGAACATATACACTGTTGGTGGAAATATAAATCAGTACAGTCATTACAGAAAATAATATGAAGGTTCCTCAAAAAATTAAAAATAAAACTACCATGTGACTAGCAATCCTACTTCTGGGTATATATCCAAAGGACATGAAATCAGTATGTCAAAGAGATATCTGCACCCTCATGTTATTACAGCATTATTCACAATAGCCAAGAGATGGAATCAACCCAAATATCCCTCAATAAATGAAAGGATAAAGAAAATGTGGTCTATATACACAATGAAATACTATTCAGCTACAAAAAAATAATGAAATCCTGTCATTTGTGGCAACATGGATGAACCTTGAGGATATCATGTTAAGTGAAATAGGCCAAGCACAGAAAGACAAATACTGCATGATCTCACTCATATGTGGAATCTAAAAAAGTTGATCTCATAGAAGTAGACGGCAGAATAGTGGTTACCAAAGGCTGGGAGGGTGGGGGACAGGTAGAAGGGAGGGATGAGAAGAAATTGGTCAGTGGGTACAAAGTTACAATTAGATAGGAAGAATATGTTCCTGTGTTTTATTACGCAGTAGAGTGACTATAGCTAATAATAATATACATTTCAACATAGGTAAAAAAGAAGGTCTTGAATGTTATCACCACAAAGAAATGATAAATGTTTGAGGTGATGGATATTCTAACTACCCTAATTTGATAATTCTACATGTATATATGTATCGAAATATCACACTATACCCCATAAAATGTACAATTATTATGTATCAATTATAAATTAAAAAGTTAAATTTTTAAAAAAGCAAAGGAAGGCAACTGATCATTCTACACCTACTTCATCTGATCTTTTTTCCCTCTTTGCCTGGTAACCACTAAACATGCTCTTATTGCTACAGCAGATAAACAGCCAGTGTGTCCTGTGCCAGCCATGCATTTAAATAACAATGCAACACTTGTTGTTAAGGAAGAACAGCCCTGTGAACTGGAGATGCCTCGCCTATGGCTACTTTGTTGTGTTTAAACTGTCCTTTGTGCATCATTTATTCTTAGCACATTTGAGGGCAGCTGAAAACAAACTGAAGAGTAAGTCTGCATATTGAGAGAGGCGAAGAAATGACATTTTAAAGGCAAACGCTGAGACTTCTCAGCCAGAAGAAGTAGCAGCTGCTACAGACATAACAGATGACATTGGGAGCAGTGAGCGGAGTGGAATGTCAGTTCAAGATGAGAGGTTGCCATCAGAGAAAACAATCCACTGAACACGAAAGCTACATGCCCAGGCAGTGCCGAGGGGCCAAGTTCTTCTCTCAGCAAGATGGCTGGCTGAAAGACAAGCTGAGAACCAATGAAAATTATCATTATAGCAGACAAAAAAAAAGAGAGAGAGAGAGAGAGAGAGATCTAGAATGCATCTGCCTCTGTGGCAGAAGAGACATTTTAAGTAGCATTCAAAGCCTGAAGAGTGTAGCCTGTAAGCTGCTTTCTTCAGAGCAAGCTGTGCACACCTCCTTTGGAAGCTAAAGGATTTTGCTTTATGTTCAGTGACCTTAAAGAAACTCTACTTTGGTACCTTTGCTTCAAGAATTCCTTGCCAACACCTCTGGTTTTAAATCATTACTAACGATAGAGACAAGTGCCAAAACATTTGACTAGCTGTCCAAAGTATTTGAGAGTTTAAAAATACAGTCTTGATTGAAAATGCCATTTAGGTATCAGTTAACCTTGAGGTCTTTCTGGCCCATGCCCTCTGGAAGAGTTCATGGAAATAGAAACAAAGAGAATCAAAATGCACCTAACTCAGTAGCTGCAAGCCCCATGAAACAGAAAATCAAAGGATTGGCTCCAAGTCAGCCTGACATTTGAAAAACAGCAGCGCTTACATCAGGTGAGATATCAAAGGAAACAAAAATGAACTCAGGCAATCACAGCTTTACCTGGCCTTTGCTAGGAAAGAAAGGCCAAAAAATCTGAGGCATCCATTTCTCAACATGTTCATGGCAAATTAAATGCTTCCTATTACCCAGAGAAGTTACAGAGGCCCAATTTCCATGTGGTCATGTTACTGCTAACTGGGTTGTATTGCCTGCTGCACAGTAAAGAACCAATACACTGAGACAGCAGGAGTTGCAGCAGAGAAAGAGTTTAATAACACAGGGTGCCAAGCAAGGAAATGGGAGAAATTTCTCAAATCCATCTTCCTGAGAATTCAGAGACTAGGGTTTTTAAGGATGGTTTGGTGGGAAGGGGGCTAGGGAATCCGTATTGCTGATTGGTTGGGTTTGGAGTAAAATCATAGGGGTACAGAAATTGCCTTCCTGCACTGAATCAGTTGCTGGATGGGGGTCTCAAGACATTTCAATCGGTTCCTTGGTATGGGCCACTGGTTTCTGTTTGGGTCAGTTGGTCCACTGGAATGCACGGTCTGGAAGATACCTCAAAGACCAGCCTTAGGTTTCACAATGGTGATGTTATCTATGTGAGCAATGAAGAAAGCTAAGAATCTTTATGACCATCAGCTATGTGACTCCTGAGTAGTAAGCAATTATAGTAAAGTAAGCTAGGGAACAATGGCTGGTTATTTTTTTAACTACACCTATAACTTTGCAGAGTTCAGGCCCCTACCACTGTTCCTACCTTGCAGCCTTTTATCAGTTTTATAAAGGGCAGTTTCAGTCATTCAGAAACCATTTATTGAAGCACTACTATGTACCAGGCACCACACTGGGGACTAGAAAGCAATAGCAAAAAACATAGTGCCTGATAAAAGAGATACATATCTCCATGACTACAAAGAAGTACAATAAATATTCTAAAAAGGGATGCAATGGTTTCAGAATGATATAAGGTAATTTTAAAGAATCACTCAAAGAGAAATCCAGTAAACAATGATAGTAATATAATAACATGGAAAGGAGCCAAGGTTTTGATAAAGATGAAAAGTAGATTGTGCCACTAATTGAGAGCACATATAAGAGGAGAAGTAAGGTTAAGAGGGAATATGGTGAATTCAGATTTGAATATGCCTCTCAGATATGCACAGCTGTCCCCAAAATAACAAAATTGCCCACATTGAGTTTATTTCCTTTCTTCTGCCACCATGATCACCATCGACATTATAACACATGAATAGTGAAATGAACAGACAAGAAACAGAAAGAAAAAAGCAATTCTACTGTATTAGGAAAAGCATTTAGGACACCTAAGGGTTCAGGGTAATTACGCCAGACACTCAGAACTTTTGCTTTTTTTTTTTTTAATTTTTTTGCCTTCCACATTCTCTACAATTTAATTGTTAGGAGCATGAACTCTACAATCTACACAGGATCAAATTCTGGGTCTGCTACTTTCTGCCTAGGTGACCTTGATGACTTACTAAGTCTTCTAAGGTTCTGCTTCCTCCCCTGTAAAACAGTACCTAGTTCATATAGTTGCGAAAGGATTAATGGGATCTCACATGTAAAACACTTAAACAATGCCCGGGACAGAACCAGTGCTCAGTATGTTTAGCCACTTTATTTTCCCCCTACTTTTGTTTTTCACTTATTGTACTTTCCATTTCCAACCCCAACCAACACTTTCTCACTTTCCTATGAGAAACTTCACAGAACAGATTTTTGGAAAAAGCAAAAAAGCTTTGGCTTGAGAAGACCTAAGTTGCAACTTTGGTTCTGTTACTTATTACCTGTGTGCCCTTGCAAAATTTCCTTGGCCTTCCGAATTTAAGTTTCCCTAGCCATAAATTGCAGATGTTGATAATGTCTTTCTTATCAGGATGTGGGATGGGGTGAGTGAGATGTCATGTGTGTTGGATATTCTCTATCTGCCCTTCCAAATCTACTCTTCCATCTTCTGTACCCTTCTGTGCTGCAGGTAGCTGACATTTGTCAACCGCATCAACAGGCAACCTTGCCCTCTGGGTTCTAGCTTGGATTGGCAGACAGAAGACACCAAAAGGATTTTGAGAAGAGAGGAGAGTGCAGTCAGGATGTTTATTTCCCCAGTTCTCTCCCTGCTAGGTCTCTGTGGGTGAATGGCATAAATCTATTGAAGGTCACAGCTCTTGTTAAGGAGCCCCTTCTCTCTCTGGGTTCTGCTAGCTACTCTGTGCTATGACGCTTTGAGTAGGTAGTCAAGGCTCTCTACTGGTGCTAGTCCTGCACTGCAACACCCTTTGCTAGTTTCCCTAAAACAATCCTGCACACATATTTGTAAATAGTCTTTTTATTAAAGTCTCCTCAATTATCCCTGTTTGAGTGCACCATCTGTTTCTTTCTAGGATCCTGACTGCTACAGCATGTAAAGTCCCTGGCATGCCTAGCTCCTAACAAATGAGTTTCTCCCTAAAAACAATGCCTGCCAATGACTTCTTCAAACCTTGCCTGGCTATAGAGCGGTGTTCACCATAAAGGAAAAAAGTCCTGATCCTGATAACCTACATCTGGACAATAACGTAGAACCTCTGAAAAAGTGGAAAAATAATAGTCCCCATAGTAGAAAAATCTATATCCATATCTTTCCTGGAAATCCAGCACTGAACCAAACCTGTAAGAGATACAGTTTACATCCATTGTTCTTAAATGTTGCCCCCTCTGTATACCGCCACCTACAACACTGCCCTGTTCTGCATTCTGACTTTTGGACACTTGCAGAGTCCTCTAACACCTGAGAAAGAAGAGCAGATCATGAGAAGGAAGAGTGAAGTTTGTTTTCTGTTACAGATCTACAAAATATCTTTCTCTAAAGGAATTTCCCTCAAAGCCACTAGTTAGATGACTAGGTAAAATCAGCACAAAAACAATTAGAAGTTTATTAAATCCTTTAAAAATGGTATTTAAAAGTTCAGAAAGGTTTTACATGGAATATAGAGTCTCTAAATCTGTCTTCTTATTAAAACCACTCTACCAGAATCTTCTTTAGTATAAAATCAAAATACTCATATTTTGGCCTACAAAAAATATAATGAATGTCAATAATGTAGCTGCCAAATCATACAGGAGTGTTAGTTTTTTTATGTGGCACATATCTCGTATTTTGTTTTATTTTGTTTTTTCCTGTGCCCTGGCTTTTTTCCAACTCCATTGGCTTCATTTCCGTGTTCATTTTTTTGTGTTCAAACATGCTTTTCCTAAGCTTCATGTTATATTAGCCTCATTCCAAATACCAAATATTTTCAATTTGGATCCTTAAATATATGCAAGATATTAACTTCATGGTGCTGTTTCCATAACCCTTGACACTGCATATTTAAAAAGGGCTTTGTGAAATTCTAATAATCATTCTTGGTTTTGAGAAAATATGTGCTCATAGGACAGCCACTTAAAGTGTAAGTAGTATTTTAAATCATTGGTGCTAACATGTGTCAGTGTGATATTTCTTTTATATGTTAATATAGGCAATCTCTTTGGATGCTTTCTTGTTTTTTTAATCTGCTTCACAAATGTTTTGCTTGCATATTTTAAGAATTGTAAATCTCACTGATGCACAGATAATAAATACTGATGTCTCTATTTTGTTTAAAGTTTATAAGCTCTGATTCTTCCTTTTCTTCTGTTCAAGTCCTTTTTGACTGGGTGCCTTAATCTTCTAGTTTCTCATGAGAAGCAAGACAGTTCACGTTCCTTCATAACAAAACTGACACACAACACTTAGAGGGCAGAATTCTTTCTCCTTAAAGAGTTAAAGGCATGCAATTTGCCCCTAGGAACCTGTAGCTTCCATCTACAAGGCTGTTCTAGTGTGTTGGTTTACTAAGAAGAAATAAACAAGACGCTGACAGATAAGGTAGGGCTTTGAGGAAATACATGATTTTTTTCAGCTTGAGGCTCAATGTTTTCTTTCCCTCTTATTTTAAAATTTCCTTTAATGCTTATAGAGCCAAATCAAAGTGAAAGATAACTGGCAGTTTAAAGACCCGTCAGTCTCATCCTGCGCTTCTCCCTCTCTCGCACGTCCAGCATTGATCGGTGCCTCAAATGTTTGGCTGTGGAGCAGTCATAATAGGTTTTCAACTGTGTGCAGTCAGGGAATTTCTCTAGGGGTTTGGCCCAATTCTTCACAGACAACCCCAACCCATAAGCTGTGCAACCAGACTGATGCACTTGGAAGAAGCATTAAAAAGATACTGTATAAAATGATACCTTATAATCAAAAGGTAAAGATACTCTACGTTTAATACCCCTCAATATATGACTTAAAAAAAGGCTGTAAATCCAGCAAATTACTTTTTTGGATAAAGTTGCTTGCATGCACTTTTAAAATATATATTCTGTCATTTGTAAGAAAAATATTATTATTTATTGTTTTGTATAGCAGCCAATGTCTGTAAAAGGCAGAATCTGAGTGTCACCATGTTTGGTGAACTGTTTAGTTGCCAGTTGCCATTCTCTATAGCAATAAGAAGAGAAATTGCAATTTAAAGATAATCTTTTTAAAAATGTACTATCATTTTCCAGTACAAAAACTGTTATACAGCCTGTTAAATAGAAGACACCTAGTCTAGTGAAGCTCTGATGATTGTGAACTTCATTCTCTATTTTTTTTAAAAACCTGTTATTTTGTTGGGGAACAATCCTTATCACTCAGTTTAAGGTGTGGGGGTAAGGGGGAAACTTCCCCTTTCCCCCTAAAGTTCACTAAAAGATCAACTCACAAAGTAGAACGACCATTTGATCCAGCAATCCCACTGCTGGGTATTTACCCAAAGGAAAAAAAGACTTCCATAATAAAGACATCTGCACACGAATGTTTATAGCAGCACAATTCACAATTGCAAAGATGTGGAAACAACCCAGGTGCCCATCAATACATGAGTGGATTAATAAAATATGGTATATGTATACCATGGAGTATTACTCAGCAATAAAAAACAAAGGTGAATTAACACATCTGGTATTATCCTGGATGGAGCTAGAGCCCATTCTTCGAAGTGAAGTATCACAAGAATGGAAAAACAAGCACCACTGGTACTCAGCATCAAATTGGTACTAAGTGATCAATACATATGTCACACACGGCAATAATATTCATCAGGGGGTGGGCAGGTGGGAGAGGGGTGGAGGGGATGGAAAAATTCTCACCAAATGGGTGCGGGGTGCACAGTTTGGGGGATGTCCACGATTATAGCTCTGACATGGGCAGTGCATGGGCAATATGTGTAACCAAAGTGTTGTACCCCCATAATATTCTGAAATAAAAGGGAAAACATTTTTTAAATAAATGTGAAGCATTAAGTTTCAGCAGAAACCATAAAATAGACTGAGGTAAGAACAAACACCTGTACTTCAATATTATCTCTTGTATGGGTAGGTACAAAAAATAAATACTTCAATAAACAAAAAATATATATATACAAAAAAAAAGAAAGATCAACACACAATTAAGGCAGATTAATAAGAGAAAGAGTTTATTTACTATGCATATGGGGAGAATCACAGAGTGGTTACCCAATATCCCAGTGAGGTTCTGAAATTTTTATACCCTCCTTTTAGAGGGGAAAGGGAGATGAGGAATATAGGTAATTCTGTTTGGGGGCAATAAATGGTTGCTAGGGAAGATGACTGGATGGGGAAAACAGATTGACTTGTAAATCAACTTGAAAGACAGGTATTATGTTTAAAAAGATTTGGGCCAGCTCTGTTTACATTCTTGATCTACTTTCCTGCAATATATTGAGACAACTGGGAGGGGAAGGGAAGTCAATTGTTCTTTTGATGGGTCTGTCTAGTTTATGCAGATAGAGGGAAAGCCCTTTCCAAAGGCCTATTGATTTCCAAGGGCCTTAAATTCAAAATACTCTTTAAAGCAAGGAGTCATATTCTGTGGTGAAATTTCCTGAGCTCCTTCAAGGATTATAAGAAAAATGCATGGGCTCAGTAGCTAGAGACAGAAGGAGGGGAAACCAGAGTATGGCTTTGGAGCACATCATCTACTCAATGCATTTTATATAAATAAAGGTTGAGGGGATCATATTAATTCAATGGTAATAGTGCAGATTTTGCAGCAAGAAAGACTTGCAAATTCTGACTCAGCTTCTTATTAGCTGTATGGTTTTAAGGAAATCATTTAAATTGAGCCTCATTTTCCTCATCAGTGAAATGGGTAATAACAACGTATGTCAGCAGTATGCTTGCAAAGCCAGTACAGAGTTGGCAAATGGAGTTGCCCAATAAATGGTTATTCTGACAAACTATATTTTGTTTAATGTTTATCACAGTGTGCTATGAAAAAGAAGAAGTCAAAAGAGGAAAATGTTAAACCCAACCAATATAAAATCTGCTAATCTAAAATTGACTTTCTCTCTCCTTTAAAAAAAAACTTTTTCTCAGCTCCAGTTTACTAGCTCATTCTTCTTTGTTTATTAGAGGGAAGAGCTTAATGTTCTCTGCCAATTTAACACCTCCACGGTGACCTGAACTGTTCCCGCATCACAGGAAAGACTGCATTATTTCCCACAGCAAGAATTCCACTTGTCCTTGTATTCTCTACCTCTACAGAGTGCCTCTGCCCCCAGGTTAAAAAAGAAAATGAATCTGAGAGCGAACTTGGTGATCTTCTTTTTCTTCTGATTAATCAACCTCAGTCAATATTCTTCATCCTTGATTAGCAGTTGATTTTATTTCACCACTTAAATAAATCTCCAGTGAAAAAATAGATGTACTTTTACAGATAAGTCATCTATAATAGTTGAGGCCCCAGACTTTGCAGCCAGCCTGCGTGGGTCTTCTGTGTGATCATGGACAAATGATTAATTTCTCTTTTCATCAGTTTTCTCATCTGAAAAAGGAATATAAAAATACTACCTCACCCCTAGGGTTATGATGAAATATATGCAAAAGACCTTAGAACATACAGTAAATGCCATAGAAGTGTTGGCTATGATTTCCCAAGAGTCTCCATTAAAACTATTTCATAGTTATCATGCAAAGGGAGAAAAAAATATATATATATATATATATACAATCTCCACCTATTAACATGTGTAGTTAAAATGGCTGACTTACTCGAGGCAATACAACCTAATCCCTCACCCCTCTCCATAGCCCCACTGAGTGCATGTGCTTGGGGAGTGGTGATTGTTAAATTGTTTCTCTCTTCACCAGGCTAATTGCCTTGGAAGCTTCCCCCTAGTCCCTCTTCATCCAAAAGTCCTACAACGATGTCTTTGAAATTAGATTCAATCCATATTTCCAAGGCAGCATCCTGAAGGTCACAGGCAGTCTGTCACTATCCCAGAAAGTGTCCAGCTCCCAGCACACCCTTTCCCACTTGACATCCATGGAGAAACAAAAAGCTATTAGATCAGGGCCACAGTGCTGGGGAGCAGAGATTTGGAAGGGATGAAAGAACTAATCAACAGTGCTTGATTTCCAACACGTTTTGGACTCTATCTCTTGATATTATTTCCTCTTTTCTTTCCCAAAAGTTGATGTATCTCTTGCTTGATAGGGATTCCTCCATTCTTGGAAGGCCTGGGTGTCATTGGCTCGCCCACCTATGCTGTTCTCCAGATCTTGGGGCTGAGCCGGTAAACTAACTGTAGGTGAGCCAGAGATCTCCTATGGTTTGCACAGAACATTTAGCATTTTAATTAGTTACCAGCATTTAAAACTAGTAATAGTTCACCTAAAGATTCAATTTTAGCTTATCTTGAAAAATTCAAAGATCTGGCCGTATTGGGTCCAGCTTCTTTCATGGTAACAACTGCCTGGAGCTGAATGTAGATGTAGCTACACCACATTGACAGGGCATGCACGTGCCAGAATCCCCACCATTCCTTAGTGTCTCAGACAAGCATCTGCTGCACTCATTTATGCAGCCCACAGGGGCCCTCAGAGGTTCTCGGATGTTTGACCTTTGCCTTAGGAAGAACCATTTTTTCCCTTGGCATGCTTTTCTTTTTCTTTTTGCTTTTGTCTTTTTGCTCCTCCTCTTCCTCCTCCTCCTCCTCTTCCCTCTCCTCCCTTCTTCTCTTTTTTTCTTGTCCTCCTTCTTCATCTCTCTGACCACTGCACAGCCTCAAGAGCCATGTTCAAGAATTGGGCCTAAGGAAAAGATGCACATGAGACTGATTTACATTCAAAGATTTTTAGGTCTGCTTGATCCAAGGTAAAAGAATCCTCAGCCGTAACAGCAGTCCAAGATGAGATAGGCCACATAAGGCCCAAGATAAGCGAGGCCACAAGAACCATCTCTTGTGTCCCTTTGTTGTCAAAGATGTGTCATCCCTGCCTAATTTTGTGTCTCCCAATGGGATAAAAGGGGTAGCAACACCATTATTACCAACAATGCCATGCTCTTCAGAAATTATTTGCATTAGAACGACATAGGCCTTCTTGCCTCTAATATCTAATACCAGGAATTTACTGCTGGTTCCAGCATTAGTCATGACACCACATCCCATCCTGATGCCTGTGGATAATGGCTTCTGGTGACCATTTCCATGGCTGTTACTGAGCTTTGCTGATGATGACCACCACGCAAAAGTATCCAGAGTATGCAGGAGAATGTGAATAACATTTTGTTTTCTGGTCATGTTAAATTTACCATACAGAAATTTACAGTGTAAAAACAGAAATACAAGTCTGCCAATAATGCCTCTGTAGGGCATAATCAGAGCATTCCTATAGTGTTATTTCTTTCATAGTCGACTCTTCCTCATATGGTACATCATAAGAAAGGCCAGGGTGAGTAAAGCATCACCACATTAATCAGAACCAAGGGAGGATATTGATTGAAGGGCCTATTGGCTTTGCATAGCACCTGTCTGCCCTCTGCAGAGATAGGCATGCTCCCCCAGGACTGTCTGATGAGGGGATAGACTGACCCATGGCACCCCCACCACCACCCTTGTGTGCTGTGGACTTGAGGTGGTACCATGGTAGGAACTCAAAGAGCCAACACATGGCCCTCACACGTACTTTAAACTTAAAAGTTCATGGTAGATGGTTGTAGAACAGAATACTAACATTGTACTGTGTCTTATGTAAAGGAAAATGTATCAGCATGTCAGCACCATTCTCTGGGCCCAGTTGTACATGATCCCACACAAAAATAGCAAGCTGACCAATGGGAACACTCTGTTCCCCTATACTGAAACTGGGGCCTGGCCGCAGGGTCCTGAGATGTCCCATGGTGAGTGAGTGAGTGTCTTGAAGCTCCTTGGGAGCATCTGGTAAGCCTTTGTTAAAGGTGAGGTGGCAGTGTATATGGGGGGATAGCACCCTAAAAGAGAAAAACATGGACCAGAGCTCATGCTTCCCTGGTCCAGGCTCGGGGCACCCCACCCCAAAGGCACAGTTGACCTGTTCAGTCCCAGGCACCAAAGGGACCCCTCTTGCCTGAGTCTGAGGGTGTTATTGGCCATTTAGGTACTCCTCAGAGTCATTCCGAGACTCTCTTGGGGAAGGCTAATACACACCACAACTTTGTTCTGTGGTTACTCGTCACCCTAGAAAGCCTGAGTCTTGCCCCATTCCTCCTGGCCATCTATTGCTATCACATAAAATGATTTTTTTCTCTCTTAATATTGGCAATTTTATATGGTCAAGTCACTTTTTTAAGCAAGAAAACATCCCTTCCTTAAAATTTCTAACTACAGTCTAAGATGTGGCTGTGGGGTTTAATAAGACTTTAATAACACCTTGAGCGTAGAGAAGGGATTTGCAACATGAAAAAGAAAAAAAGAAAAGAAAAGTAATTAAGTAAGAATTCCTGCTCTTACAGCCTCTCGACCATACCCAATCGCAGGGATTCTTTATGACCATTTACCCCATTAGATAATGTCAGCGTAGGGTAGGTGTCCAATAAATTAATATTACTTAAATAACTGAATGAAAAGTTGAAAATTACCTTGAAGTGGGAGAGTCTTTGCCTACATTCTTCTTACCTGGAGTTAATACCCCCACTTCAAAAGTCTTGAGCCTCCCAGAGAGACTGATAAGCCATTCTCAGACCTGCCACCCAGGTGTAGAATTACCCGCACTGCTCAGTTCTACCCACAGTGAAGATAACCTCTTCCATTATTATTCACAAACATTTAACTCTCAGTTTCCATTCCAGAATTAGATCTTGGCTCTACCTTTATATAACCAAAATCCCATTGGAAGATTTTTGCCGTCTAAATAGGCATCTTCCTAGGCAGAATTCCAGTGTTGTATTCCAGTAACACAAATTCTGAAATTGTATTGTCTTCCCTTCTCTGCTCTCCCAGCCCTTCAATTGCCAGACAGGATTCAAGATTCAAGTTTCTGGACTTCTCTAATCACCCAGCAGCCTCTGCGAGTGGTTACATTTCCTACACAAATTACCTATTTGGGACAGATAGGTGGGGAGCCAACCTGACTTCTTTCTGTGTTGTTTCTCCTTTATTAAAGACAGCATTTTGATTGGCTTTGCCCACTGTGTTTAGATCTTGCTCATTTCCCTAGCAATGGTGGCTAGTCGAAAATTCTGGTCATCTCTACATTTTTTCCACCTTGGAGACAAGACTAACAATCACAAACATGCATTATAAGTTAACTGTTGAAAGCCTTATACTGTTAGTTTAAATATCTAATAATAGGGAACTTTCATTTTCTAAAAATTTTAATTGTTTAGATTTTACAAACTTATGTTCATGCTTTGCTAATTCCTTGGGTGATAAATGCTCAGTCAGTGTCACATTTTAAAATTAATTTACTTATAATGTACACATAGTCTTAGTTAAGAAAACCCCCTTTAAATTTCAAAACTTTGCTATAATTAAATACTATAGTTTATAGTTATTCTGCTATCATTTATCCTGTCTTTTCATCTTGGTAGTTAGTTGTTAAAATAATTACTAAAATAACCGTCCTATCTGAAACCCTTTAAAAGAAACCCATTTATATATGGAAAGAATAAATGAATGAATGATTTTGTTTAATAGTAAATTGATAACCAATAACAGAAGTTGCTTAATTTAGGATGGACTAGATTTAAGTAAGATCAAAAAGTTTAAAATGGTTCAAGTTAGTATGCAGTCCTACATTATTAAAGAAATCATGCCTTTTTTTTTTGTATTTATTGAAATAAAAGTAAAATATTGACCGTCCTATCCATTCTATAGACTACTGTTAACCTTGCCTGGAAGAGGATGATGATTTTTAGAGTTATGATTGTTAATGGCCTTTGAATGCAGCCTGCACAGGCCTTTAACTCCCCAGTGTACAGTAAGGTTTAGCCCTTTCCAGATGGGAAAATGATAAGGACACTAGGAAGATAGTAGGTCATTCTTGGGCAGCTGCCAGAAACTTGTAGCAGAATGAATCATGTAGGGCTACAGTGCTTTAGCCAGCATTTTTTCGTTTTAATTTATCAAGCCAAAGCTTGTTGACATGAAAGTGAATGAAATTGTTATACATTGGGCTCTAAAAAACCAGCTCAAGGGTTTAGTGCAGAAGAGCTCTGACTATAAATAACAAAGAAAATACAGGGAATGTTCTTTCTACCAGCACCTGCTCTGTTGTTGGAGATGCAACAGCAATTAACTCAAATCCCAATATCAGCAGCAACTGGAAAAAGGCCAATTCTTTGAAATATTACAGAGGCTTCATAATCTGTTGCAGATTATTATCAAAGGGTTGATCCACAAACTAGTCACTTTAGTTTTTTGATATGTGGGGCTGTATTTATTTGTTTATCAAATGTAATAAAGTAACTGACAGAAATAACAAAGTATTATTGATACTGCTAGGAGAGTGGCTTTGCAGTCAGAAAAGGTTAATACCATCCTGCTTGAAAAAAATTTTTGCAGTGACTTGTCCAAAAAGGAAAACAATGAAATAAATCACTGATTAGCATTCATAAATGAAATCTCTGCATTTAGCTGAAGCACATAAATCAGGTTTTACAGTAAAAACAAGTTATCTGCAATTTCCACTGAGTGAAAGAAAAAAAAAAAACCTAGCTGATTACAGTAAGATTTAACACATGTGCATTAAGGAGAGAAAACCTTCCTTGATGAAAGAGCATTTAACATTTCAAACCTCTACTAAGTGTTTTGCACATAGTGGCTCCTGATTAAATATCTTTCTTTTATTAAAAAATGTTACATGTACTAGGGAGAGAGAAAGTATGATACTGTCTCCTCTCTTCTGAAGATAGAATAACACAATGTTTCCACTGCATATGCTTGTACCCTGTGAAACCTGGAAAAAATATATGCTCTCTGATTACATTTATTTCTTCAGGGTTGGGTTTATTTATTTGTACCTTTACTCAAAAGATACTTATTGAATGCCTACTTTGGGCAACCCATCACAAAAGCTTCTGTTAATTTTTCAAATCGGTAGTGCAGAGGAGTCTACTGAGCATGGTGCCTACCTTTTTCCATCAGGAAAAATATAATGTATAAGTAAATACTTATGATATAAATAAACAGTGATAAGTATTTCCATTAAAGTTAAGCATAAAACGTAAAACAAAACTTCCTACTATCATCATTCCTTTTCTAATTTGTGAATTCACTTATATCTCACAAAAACATAAAATGAAGTGCCATTTAGATTCACCATAATTTATTGTTTTTATTTAAAATAATAAAATTGCATGATAAGGTAGCTCTGGAAAATCTAGACTATATGTTTACTATACTATAATCTATACACTGCACACAGACCATTAGGCCATTCCACACATCAACATTGGAAGTCATTTAAAATTGCTATTAATATTATTTAATGATGATAATGAAAGACTAGATTATGCAATTAACTTTGAGGAAAAATAAAACAATGATTTGTATTTTGAATGCTTATTATGTTCTAGGCATTTTGCTAATTGCTTTATACACATTACTAACTGAATCTTTACGTTATCCCTATATGGTAAGTACTATCATTATCAGCATTTTTACAGAAGAGGAAACTGAGAATCAGAACATTTCATTAACTTGGCAACATCTGAATTTGAACCCAGATGAGCAGTACACTGACAATTATACTAATCTGAAACAGAGTATAAATGTTTATAAAGAAAAGGTAAAATATTATCTTCAGATAATATGATTGCATATGTGAAAAAGTGAATGAACTAGAAATCTGTTACAAATGAAGACAATATGATATTTACATAATTAATAAATATAAATTCTCATATATAAATAATTTTTAAATACAGTAAAAGAAAATATCTCAATTGTAGTCCCAAGTAGAAAGATCTTTACAGAACCAAACTTTATATGAAATGTGTAGGACAATACAAGGTGAAAAGTTTTCAGAATCTACTGAAAGACATAATATAAGCCTTCAATAAATTGCAATTTGTTTTGTTTTTAGAAATAAAGACTCAACATTAAGTTGTCAATTCTTAAAAAAAAAAACCTCTAAAATCTACAAAATAAAGCCATGTTACTATATTAGCCTGGAAAACAAACAGACATAACTAAATAGAAAAATTATGAAGAAGAGGAGTAAGGAGTTGTACCAGATAATCAAACATGCTAAAGGTCCAGTTCACATCACTTCCATAATGGCCCAGGAATACATAAAAATATCAGTGGAAGAGGAAGTTCAGAAATAGACTCAGATACATATGGGAAATACCATAAAGACAGCATTTCAAATCAGAGTGGGTAAAGATATATTTTTCAATAAATCTGTGATAATGATATAGTCAGTGGAAAAAGTAAAGCCACATCTCCAAATCACTACTTCCATAAAAATAAACTCCAGATGGATCAAAGATTTAAAGTAAACAATGAAGCCATAAAAGTACTGGATGAAAACGTGACTAAATTTATTTATAACCTGGGGATGGGGATGGTCTTTCTAAGCAGGCACAAGATTCAGAAACTATAAATTTGATGATTTAGACAATAGTTAAAAAAAAAAAAAAACTCTTTCAGCAAAGCCTAAAACATTATGAACAGAGAAAAGCACTTAACAAGAAACACATGATTAAAAAAAACCTAATTACTTTAATTTAGGAAAAAAACCCTTACAGATTGATTTTTAAAGTAGAGAACAAACTCATTAAAAATAGGCAAAAAAAAAAATATCAATGAATAAAAGAGGGCATTTTATAAGAAAGGAAACAAGTAAATAGCATATGAAAAAGTCTTAACTTTTCTGACCCTGAAACAAATTCAAATTAAAGCAATGAAGAAAAAATATATATGTGCATAAGTACAAATACATATGTATATCATTTATAATATTAATTTAAAATATAATTATACATAATTATATAAAAATATAATAATTTTAAAACTGGGAACAACTTACATACCATTCAGATTTGTTAAATAAGTTATGGCATATTTAAATAGTATAATAATGTGCAGCCCAACCAATAAAAAAGAATTGGGGTAAACCCAAATGATATGAAATATTTTATCACTTAATCAAATATTTAAATGATTTTAAAGAGTGATAAGACCTGTAAAGTAACACGAAAAGGTGTTTATGGCTGAATGGATTACTTCTAGCTATAAACATGCAGAAAAGGTGAGCCTTAGGGAGTAAAGAGATTTTAAAGATAATATGAGAGAGATGATGGGGATTGCATTTCAAGCTAAGGAAGAACACACTTGAGCCTGACAGTTGGAAAGGGTTGAAAATTTTTAGGGGAACAGAGAGAAGTTTTGGTTGACTGGAATAAGGATAGATGAATTAAAAAGGCATACTGGGGTCATATCACTGAGGGCTTTAATTATCTTATTGAGGAGGATGCAGACAATGAGGAAATAACAATTTGCTGTGAACTAACCAGCGAGGCACAAGTAGGTTCTTTCCTGAATTATCTAATTTATACCTCTAAATATACCAAGAATTAGGTATTATTATTCTTATTTTAAAAGTAAAGCTTGAGCCCAATGTGGTGGCTCATACCTGTAATTCCAGCACTTTGGGAGGCCGAGGCTGGAGGATCACTTGAGGCCAGGAGTTTGAGACCAGCCTGGGCAACATAGCGAGACACTGTCTCTGCAAAAAAGAGAAAAATTAGCCAGGAATGGTGGTGCGGGCCTGTAGTCCCAGCTACTTGGGAAGCTGAGGCAGGGAGATCATTTGAGCCCAGGAGTTCGAGGCTGCAGTGACCTATGATCATGCCAGTGCACTCTAGTCTGGATGACAGAGTGAGACCTTGGCTCAAAAAAAAAGAAAAATAAAAATAAGAAGAGAAAAGAAAAGAAGAAGAAAAAGAAAAGTAAAGCTTGAAAAATTAAATAAAGTTCTCGTAGTAAGAAACAGACTTGACATTTAAATTGGATAGCCACATAATTTGTTGTATAAATTGGGCCACTTTTGAGAGTGACCGGACAACAAGATCAAACCAGTTCTGTCACAGCAAACAAGGGAGAAATGTCACCCTACACTTAAACCTAAGTCTGTCACAAAAACCTACACTCTGATATCACTTATTCCATAAGCTGACACATACCAAGCACTGTGTTTTCTTTTAAAACCTTCTAATGATGCCACATAGTGTTGATAGGACCATCAAACATTGTCTAAACATCAAAATTAGGTATGAACAAGCCCGGTTAGCTCACCTGGCTGACATTTCTATACACAGAACTGATCTGTACAGCTTATTTTATAGTCTTTTGCCCAGGCATGTTTTCAATGACCCAAACTTCAATGTTTCCAGCCTTCTCCTGAAATATTGTTCCACAAAATAACAGAGCCTACAACTTCAGAATTTGAATTCCACAGCATTTCTTTCCTAGAAAATATATTTTACCACTGTTCAGCCTAAGTGGTCCACCAGATCTTTTCTAGCTGAGGATCTTTGGTTGACTTATAATCAGAATTATAAATATTGTAAATGACATTATTTTGAAGTTATTTTTTCTTTTACAGGCTAAAAAATCACTGTGAGTGTAAAGTAGTTTTTTAGAATTGTGCACATTTTCACAATACTTCCCATCAAAAATTTCTTCGTAAATTGACTGTATTTTAGATATCCATCTATTAATCTACTTGCCTCTTATGTCAATTTAAGCCTGTCACATATATATATATTTCATATATATTTCTCATATATGTGTGTATATGTATGTGTATGTATATATGTATGTGTACTTTTTAGTTTGATGTAATCCTATTTGTCTATTTTTGCTTTTGTTGCCTGTGCTTTTTGGTCATATCCAAGAAATCTTTGCCAAAACCAATGTCGAAAAGATTTTCCCCTATGTTTTCTTCTAGTAGTTTTACAGTTTTGGGTCTTGTGTTTAAGTCTTTAATCTATTTCGAGGTGATTTTTTATATGGGGTAAGAAAAAAGCCCAATTTCATTCTTCTGTGTGTGGATATTCTGTTTCCCCAGCACCATTTTTTGAAGATACTGTCCTTTCTCCATTGTGTGATCCTGGCACCACTGTCAAAGATTACTTAATATAAATTGTTATTTTGTGCTTTTAAATGCATCATAAATTTTTTGGAGGCTTGTATACAATAATTAGCATTTTTCTTTATCTCCTTTTTGCCAGATATTTTTTATTGCTATTTTAAACAAACTAATTTGTGGCACTCAAATACCAGATGAATACAACTGATGTTTCAATAAATACTGTCAAACACCAACATTTACATAGAGGCCATAAAGAGCAGTGCCAATTGATTTTCTTTCTTTCCTTTTTTTCTTCCTTTTTTCCTGCTTCCCTTCTCCTGTCTTTTCTTCCTGCTTTCCTTCACTCCTCCCTTCATCTTTCTCTTTCCTTTCTTTTTTCTTTTTCTTCCTTCCTTTTTTCTTTCCTTCTCTCTCTCTCTCTCTCTCTTCTGACAAATTGGACAATACGACATGACAGTCACAGTTCCAGGTACAGTGAATACAGAAGTAAACAAGATAAGGGTTCCAATCTCATAAAACTTACATTCTAATGGGGAGAAATACAAATGGATTAAATAAGTGTAAAGTACTCTGAAGAGAACTTTTTAAAAAAGCAACGTGAAATAGTTATTTTCAGATAAACAAAAGCTGAAAGAATCTGTTGCCAGTAGATCTGCCTATAAGAAAGGCTAAAATTTGTTCTTCAGGATGGAGAGAAATAATACCAAATGAAAGAAAAAGGTGATGCCTCCTGGAAATCATAACTGTGTGGATAAATATAAAAATATCTTTTTGTTCTTCTCATAATTTCTTTAAAAGGCAATAACAAGGTTATCACTCATTTGTGATAGAAAATCTCAGCAAACTACAGATAGATGATAATTTACTCATGTATGTAAAACTATAGCTAGCATCATAATTGATGCTGAAAAACTGAACACTTCCCCTCACAAGCAGGAATAGGGCAAAGATATCTGCTATGACCACTTCTAATCGAGATTATACTGCAAGTCCTATCCATTGCAGGAAAGGAGAAAAATAAATAGAAGGCATAAAGATTGGGAAGGAAGAAGTAAAACTGTCTTTATTTGCAGATGGCATGTTTGTTATATAAAAAATCCTAACAAATCTATAAAACAAACTACTAGCACTAATAAGTGAATTTAGCAAGGTTGGGGGATACATGATCAATATATAAAAGTAAATTTTATTCCTATAATCTGACAAGAAAAACTGGAAAAACTTTTAAAGCATTATATTATCTATTGCTGCATAGTAAATAACCACAACTTAGTGGCTTAAACTTAGAATAAACATTCATTATTTTACACAGTTTCTATGGATCAGGAATTTGGCAATAACTTAGCTTGGTGATTCTGTCTTGGGGATATCTCAAGGGTCTGCAGTCAGATGTTTGTCAGAGTGTCAGGCTTCTGAAGGCTGGACTGGGCTGGAAGGTCTACTTTTCAAGAAGGTTCATTCACATGGCTGGCAAACTGGAAACAGTCCAAATGTCTATCAACAAAAGAATGGATAAACATATTTCAGTATATCCATAAAATAGAATTCTAATCAGAAATTAATCAAATAATGACTAATGATACACATAACAACATGGATAAATCTCAATAACACTAGGTCAAGTGAAAAAAGCCAGACATGAAAGAATACATATTGTATAATTCTATTTATATGAAGTTTAATAAAAGACAAATAAATCTGTGGTGTTAGAAATTGGAGTGGTGGTTGCCTAGAACAGATGGAATTTGACTGAATCAAATGGAAACGAAGAGATTTTCTGAGGTGATAAAAAGCTCTATGTCTTGATCAGGGTGTTAGTTCCATGGGCAGATACATTTGCCAGAACTCACTTAAGATCTGTACATTTCATTGTATGTAAATTTTACCTCAATTTCAAAAAGAGAGAAAAAATTAAAACAGTACAACCATTTAGGAGGTGATTGCAGAAATCCAAGTGAGAGATGATGGTGGTACCAATGGAAGTAACAAAAGTAGTTGGATGTGAGGTGTGTTTTGGAGTAGACAGATAAGACCTGCTTATGAATTGGGTGTGAGGGATGAGGGGACATAAAGGATGCCGGGATGACAATGGTAAGAGGTGTCAACTTCTTGGGGAAGCTTTCTCAAAGCATGGCTCTTCATTTTTGGGCTCATCACCTCCTCCATAAATCTTTCTACAGTTCCCTCTATCTGCTTTTGTCAAAGGGGGTTAAGTATTTTCTGATTTGGAAAGTTAGTGCCAGTCTTTGATGTGGTTGCCCCTACATCCCTTCCTTGCCCTTCCCTGGCTCTGCTCTTTGTGACACCAGGAGGGAAAGGGCTGCTTCTCCTTCCAGGTTGTGTTTCCCAGGCTCCTGGTCAGATGGTTTCTGGTTGGATGTGGCCAATGGTAGAAAGTGTAGGGAGATTAAAATGTATGAAGAAGAGACAAGTCAGAATTATTTTTCCTCCTCTCTTTCCAGGGAAGAGTGTCTCCAACCATGGCTACGCCTCCTTCACTGCCCAGCTTGCATGCGGTGACTTCCATTCCTGGGATCTGGTAAGTGCATCACCACTTTGGTCCTGCAGCCTAGTAGTGGCTTCCTATGTTGCTAATACTTGGGTTGTCTGCTGGTGGCTCTTCAGCATTTCCATCACTTGTGTGCCCAGTTTCCCACATGAACTTCCCTCCATTTTGAAATCATAGTATGATTTCTGTTTCCCTGGCTCAACCCTGACTAATAGGAAAGAAACAGAGTAACATTGGGACCTGCACACTTTTAACGTGGGTCCAGATTGCTCATGATCTTACTTATCATGGGTTGGTGCACATGCACATGAGAGACTTAATGGCTATATACTTGTAGGAAAGGTCAACTTAATAATAATACCAACAACTTTGCCTTAAGGAATGTTTCAAGCAACCTTTTATTATCTAATTTTTCCCCTGAACGTGTGTAGTAATTAGCTTAGTGCTTTGCTCAGCATAAACACTTTGTAATTGTTACGTATTATTATCACCTGTAAAGCTTCTTGTATTACTATTCCTCAATAAACTGTTCACTGGAATCCTATAGTCCTGAGGAAAATACATTGTAATTAACCTCAGGCTTAGGGATTCATACATAAACAATTATGTTAAGAATATGATTTAATGAAGTTCACATAAGAAAGAGAGAGAGATGTTCCCTAATGGACTAAAAATGTGTGGTTGTTTAAAAATATGTTTAAAGGTTTGGGATGATGAAAAAGTTCTGGAAATGGATAGTGGTGATGGCTGTACAACATTGTGAATGTATTTAATACCACGGAATTTTACACTTAAAAATGGATAAAATGGTAAATAATATGTATTTTTACCATAATAAACAAGTAAAAAAAAAAACAACTGAAGAAAGCAGAAAATATGGGGTTTGGAGATATTTGATAAAATGCATTTTTAACGATTATGACTTAAAAATACATGTGTATAAATGTGTGTTAGTCTGATTCTCTTAATTTCAGAGCATAATAAAGAAAATGTAAAGGAAAATGAGGCATAGTTTATTTCTTTTCCACTTCTACCATCTGTTCACATTAGCCACAAAAGAAACACCCTTATAAAATTCATTAAACTACCGAGTTATAATTCAATGTGGTAATAAGTCTTCAACACAATGTACACAATCGGCAAATGACTATGGCAATGACATCACTGTAATGGTCATAATTACACGACAATTCAGTTATTTGATCATTCAAAACATCAGTAAAATAACTATTCTTCTTTTTTGTCAGCCTCTAAATACCTCTATTCATTCTTTATTCAAGAATCTGTGGCTTTCAGGGAGGAGATAGAAACCCAATCCAGCAATGAGAGAGACAAAGCTAGGAGGGGGAAGGGGAGTAGGGGAGTAGGGCTTTGAGGGGGTGGCAAGAAAAAAACACTGCACTGTGCACTTTGAGAGCGGAGGGAGGGAGATGAATGTGCATGAAGCCAGCCTAATTATCGGAGAGTGAAAGGTCATCAAAATCAATTTGCAGCATGATGTACAAAGGTCATTATCAGACTCAGATTTTCTCTGCCCGTTCAAAACACAATAAAAATAAAGTGAGTGCTTTAATAACTATGATTAGTAAAGAAAAAAGCATATCATTGAGCCATCTGTTTAAATATTTGTGCTACCTTAGTTTTACTCAAAACAGCATGAAAGATGAGCAGTAAGGCAATTTTTTTTCTATTTGTTTGCTTTTAAAATCCTGACATTTTCTCCGCTGGTTGCCGAGATTTATAACACAGATGAAAGAGCTCCTCTAAAATTACTGCCCTTTGAAATCAATAGCACGGTATTTGTAACGACTTTCTTTTTATTATAGAGCACTTCATTATTATTTTTATTATAATTTTATGGGACAGTCTGGAACAGAATTCATCACTCACTTATTTGAAGTATCTCACTTACTCAATGGCACAGATGGCCTGATCTGAGATTTAATCACCCTATGTTAGGGCTGCCTTGATGCTAAGTAAATGCAAACCATGAGAGAGACGGGAAGCAACATGCAACAATAACATTATCTTAGACACCATTAAAAACTCTATGGAAACTAATTCATTTGGGAACTTTGGAAGTTAGAGTTATAAAGCTGGATCTTTTTATTTGATTTTTATTTTTCCTCTAAAAATTAACATAATACTACTATCTTATAGAGCAGGGCTTTTGAAGTTTTAAAATTGTGTCTACCAGTAAAAAAAATACATTTTGCATTACGACTCAGTATATGTGCACACACATATTCACACATATCCTGAAACAAACATTTTAAGAAGCAGTACTTATTATTACATGTGATACACAATGCAACTTTCCAATTTAATTTATTCTATTTTTCTTTCAATGCTAGACTTAATCTACTAAACCGTTTTCATAAATTGGTCTGAACTCTCAGTTTGAAAAACAGATTCCACAGGTTCTTCTGTGTCTTAAGTGAAGTATGTGTGTGAGTGATTAGTGTAGTATCTGGCACATAGTAAACAGTTAATATTTACAATAGTTATTATAAGAAATGTCTTGAATGGATTTTGTAACTTACCACAGTTTAAAACAACCAGAAAATGATCTGTCTATGGAAGTGACTTCTCCGGGTTTTTTTCTATATATTGTCCTAACCTTGATCCAACTACCTTGTTCTAAAACACTGACCAGTGGATTTTATTTAATATTATGGAGCACCTACACTGGTAGACAGGAAGAATGTAAATATGAGGAGAAAATACCAGTGAAAGACTGAGGTTTCCTTTCTGTCCTCAGCTTTCTGGTTCACTTACTAGTTAGTTCTTGTCTGTATTATACAATGTAAGCAAAAGGGTAGACGTGTAAATTCTGTAAAATCACATCATTTTTTAAAGAGCTACAAAGTCAGTAAACTGTGACCACAAAGAAAGACAAAGAAGAAAGAAAAGGATACAGAAAAGTAGAAACACAAGTAGGAAAAAGTGAGGACTTCTCTAACTTTTGACTATATATTATGTAATTCATTTACTTTCCGCAAGTCTGGAAGGAGACTTTTGAAATCCTTTCGCTAACCGAAGGATTGTCATCCTTAATTTATTCTATCAATAAATATATATTTGTTGTGAACCTATGTTCCTACTTTAAAAGGGGCTAAGTTTTATGCATGCTTGATTGTTAGTTAAGAGTAGAATTATCCTTTCTAGAATATTAAATTTTATGTCTCTCATGTGATGAAGTAACCATGTGTCAAGAAATGCATAAACATGTTGCTTATGAAATTTCCTGAAACTTGTTCTTTTCGTTAAGAACGAGAATCTGAAAAATCACAATAGCAAACAATTTGAAGCTAGGCTGCAACATTAGTCTGTATTAGCCCTACTAGGAGCCATGCACAGTGCATTTTTAGAAAAATAATGACCAAACATCAAGAAGAAGTGATAAAAGTCAAACAGGAAAGGCAAGAAAAGGTAGCTCTTTTTTCTATGTGCACTGATGTCATTTCCACCCAGAGGATGAAAAGAGGGGAATTTGTATTGTGCCCTTCATATCCAGTATTCAACAAGAGTCAAACATACTTATTTAGCTTTGCTATAGCCATAGAACTATGAGAAGAGTACTTTATGCTAACCTCCATAATGACAAGAAAGCAATAACAGAAATTATGAATGGGCCTAAACAGATGATGGGGCCTGCAGAAGCCTGCTGTGGGTGATGAAGGAGTGTCAGTTCATTACACAGGAATGCAGCATCAGCAGCAGCAGCAGCACAAGCATGTAAATGCAGGTAGGAAGGGGAAATGTCAAGCATTTTTCTCACGAGCTGCTTTCATTTTGTAGCCCTATTTTTACCAAAAGTGGCCACTCTGAAACCCAAGGCCCCATTTAAAAATTTTACATGAATAGGAATTTCAGCATAAACTGGGATTTAGAATACACTACTTGATAAGTGTGGGATGGATTGAATTAAGTGCTATTGATATAGACACTTTAAACACTGAAGATGAAATAGTCGGAAGAGGAGACACCAGGAGAAGTACCTTGTCCCCTTCCCCACCCAGCTGACCTGAAGATAGGACTTCTCACTGTAACTTTCCTGTAAATAGGGGTCTGAATCAGAAACACTGTATGGATGAATGTGAGCTCTTCTCAGGCTGGCTCTAGCTATCTGTCTGTAAGGGCCAATCCACAGCTAGTCCCTTGGCCACAAAATACAGGGGTCACATTCAGCAGAAAAGTTTGGGCCAAGCACAGGCATGCACTGTGATATGGTCCTGTGTTAGGCACCCAGACTCTGGAACAAAAGAGTCTGGATTTGAATCCTGGCTCTGTTCACTATAGTTGTATATGATGACTGAATTTTTACTTCCTCATCTGAAAAATAGGAATATAATATCTCAGGAGGTTGTTGGGAGAATTAAGTAAGCTAATCCAGGTAAGCCCTGCAATCACATCTAGGACATAGTAAGCCCACGATAACGATTATGTTTTCTCTTCTTGATCACAAAACCAAATTCCTAAAGTATCAATGTCTTTATATTATACTTGTTACCTTCTTGATATAAGGGACAGGGGAATAGTTCCAGATTGTTTAGCTCCTTTCTGTGTCTTCTGCAGATAAGGAGAGCGACCCAGACACAACAGATCATAAATCCTCTGACTTTTCAACTTTTAAAACATTTATAAACTTAGTTTCTTAAACAAATCCTCTGCTTACATGTTCAGAGGACACTGGACTATATTATACACATTCCTGAATATATTATGTAAATTTCCCAGAATAAAATCTTAGACAATATAGCTTAGACTAGGAAATTTCAGGACAAAAATTCACAATGGTTGTTTAGTGATTCACTCACACTACTAGTTTGTACCTATAGTTAGAATAGCCAATGATTCCAAATCACTGATACACGTGAGTAACTGGATAAAAATAATGCTAATAGTGAGATGTTTCAAGTATTGACTGTCGTAGCACAAATCATCCCAAAACTTAGTTGCTTAAAACAACCACTGTATTATCTCTCATGACTCTGTAGGTTGGCTGGCTCAGTTAGTCAGTTCTTCTGCTCCATGTGATATGGCGTTGGGTTGCAGTCATCCGGGGATTCAACTTGGACATCCAGAATGTCCAGAATGGCTGGCAGTTGGTTCTGGCTTGCAGTTGGGACCTTAGCTGAGTCTGCCAACCAAAGCACCTCAGTTCTCTTCTACATGGTCTCTCCATAGGATTTGGTATTGTCACAGCATGGATACTGGGTTTCAAAAGGCAGAAAGTAAAAGCTGGCGGTCCCCTTAAGGCCTGGACTTGGAAGTCTCAGAACATCACTTCTTGTTCTGAAGTTGCCATTCTATTGGTCATATCCAGTGATAAGACAGAATTCAAAGAGAAGGAAAGTAAGTTCTACCTTTTGATCTGAGAAATAGTGTATAGAGACAGGAAGGAGAGAAAACTTAGAAGACTAGATATAATGTAAGCTTTATCTGTTACTGTATCTCAAGACAGTTTTTTACCCCATTAGACTAGGGGTTAGCAAACTATGGCCCATGGGCCAAAACAAGCTGAATGCCTGTTCTGTAAACAAAGTTTTCTTGGAACATGCTCATTTGTGTACATGTTGGCTGTGACAGCTTTCATGCTACCATGGCAGAGTTGAGTAGTTGTGACAGAGATTTTATGGCCAGCAAGCCTGAAATATTTACTATCTGGCCATTTTCAGAAAAAGCTTGCCAACCCCTGAGCTAGACTATTAGCTAGTCCTTGCAAGCAGGAAATATATATATATGCACACAGAGGGTTCTCAACTTATGGTGGTTCCACCTATGATTTTTTGATTTTATGTTGGTGTGAAAGCAATACACACTCAGTAGAAGATGTACTTTGAGTACCCATACAACTATTCTGTTTTTCACTTTCAGTTTAGTTTTCAATAAATTATATAAGATATTCAAACTTTATTACAAAGTAGGCTTTGTGTTAGATGATTTTGTCCAACTGTAGCCTACTGTAAGTGTTCTGAGCACATTTAAGGTAGGCTAGTCTAAGCTATGATGTATTGAATGTATTTTCAACTTAAGATATTTTCAACTTACAATGGGTTTATTGGAAGGAAACTCCATCATAAGTCTAGGAGTATCTTTGTGTGCATGTGCATATTTTTTATATATATATATTTTAACTCTGCAAACAGTACCTATCAACCAGAATTATTCAGCAAATTAATACTTTCATGTGTTTTTTGTTTGTTTTAGGTATTTTCATTGACTACTTGGTATTAATTATTCAAATAATATATTTATATAATTTTTGTTAAAATCATAAGACTATTCTAAGACTATTCTTGTGTTGTATTTAATTATATTTACTTGTGCTGAAAAAGCTGTTGAAGTTTTGCTAAGTGAATTTCAATGCAACACAAGAAATCAAATTCATATTTCAAATTAAGCTTTATATAAGTATAAGTCATGGTAAAAATGGGGGAATGTTAGATACACAAAGTATGAGTTTAGAAGTTTAGTATAGTTACACTGACTTTGAAAGGATACAGCATCAAATTTTTGAAATTCCCTTGTAAAACTTATTTTTACTTCAAATACTCTATTTTCTTCTCAATTGAGTAAACTGTCATTAGGATCCTGTGGTGGTTTAAATTTCTGATATTTTTCCCTACAGAGCAAAATAATCTTGATTTATAGAGGTATGTATTTGTGAGTGTTTACTGTATACACACAAGTATTAATTGTGTTGTTTTTAATATTCTCAAATATATTTAAAATATTTGCAAGACTCTTTGTTAGGTGTGGTAGGAGAATACGAAAATGTGTACTCCATGAATCTCAAACTTCTAATGTAGGTTAGGGCCTTCTATACTCCTCTAATGATAAGAATTACTGGAGGTAATTATTACATATACAGATTACCAAATCACACACCAGATTATTATTTAGTAGGTCTAGGCTTAGGCCTGAGAATTTGTTTGTTTAGCAAATACCTCATGTGAGTCTTACCTTCAAGGAAATTTGAGAAACACTGATGTAGGAGACCCTTCAGTGTTTTGAAAAACTTGTTGACATGAATGGTTTTAAAAATTTGTTACATGTAAAATAGGTGCATTTATACTAGTCACCAGTCATTAAGTCAACTCTTGTTAGTAGGATATATTTCAATCAGGATAAATAACTTGAGCAGTTGTAATATATTATACTATTAATACATGATACAAACATGGTCGGAAAGAGTTAAAACCTCTTCTAGGATGCATAGTATTCTACTGAGAGATTACTTGGATTGGATACCGCAGAAAATGGTAGATTTTTCCAGGGAGTTGGAGAAAAAAATTTGATAAATAAAATATCGTTTATATTTAGGTTATGTGGTCAAACTTTCTGATCTTTAACTATAACAGAAAGATTATCTATCAACTTTTTAATATAATTCTGTTAATAAAATGTGTATTACTTCATTAATTGGGTATTTAGCTTATCAAAACAATATCCATTTAGTGCACATCATTTCTGAGGCATTTACACTACTGCCCGTATTTATTATTCATCTTTTACCTGCCCATACACAATTTCTTTTCCTAGAGTCTAGGCATTAATTTAATCTCTATACATGTTTGTTAGCTGGGTATAAAAACTTGAAAGCTTTTTTTTTTAATTGTTGTGCTCTTGAAATCTAGCTACCATATGAAGAAGCTGACCTTTAGCCTACAAGCAGAAAATCAAGGCCCCCTGTTTAACAGCCCAGACACTGGCTAGATACATGAGTAAGATCATCTAGGACCACAGCCTCCAACCTACCTGCCAACTGATCTCAAATACATAGGAAAGCTTAGCCCAATCATATGGTACTTAGAGAAGTTGTTTTAGCTGGGCCTGCCTAATGGTCAATAAATTGCAACCAAATAAATAGATGTTATATTTATCCCCTAAGTTTTGGGGTATTTTGTTATATCACAATAGATTCCTTACACAGAAATTGTAACTAGAAATGGATTTTTACTACAATAAATACCGGAAGTATGTGCCATTAACATTGGGGCTGGGCGGGTAAAGTCCAGACAAGAGGCAAGGAGGCTGGTAAAGCTCTTTCCATTAAGAGATGGAGCCTCTTTTCCAAACCAATTGGACCTGAGCTGTCTTCGTGACTTGCTTTGATCAATAGAATGTGGCAGAAGTGATATTATGCAACTTTTGAGCTCAGGCCTCAGGAGGTCTTACAGTTTCTACTCTTGTCTTCTTAGAATCTGGTGGCCATGTAAGGAAGCCCAAGCCAGCCTGCTAGAGAAGCCGTGTAGAAGAGAATAGGCTGACTCTAGACAGCACCTCCAACTAAATGCCAGACATACGAGGGCCATCTGGGACTAGCCAGTTACCAGCCAACTTGCCTAAGGACCGCAAATGCATACATGAGCCCGGCCAGCTCCTCTTCAGTCAGAGACAAGTTATCCCAGCTGGGCTCTGTGCAAATTATTATGAGTAGAGGCCTTTTGCATAGCATTAGATAAATGATACTAGGACCGAGACTCAGCTTTTGTTCATTGTTGCTCTTTCATAGACATACTATCGACCAGCTCTGAGTAGTATAAAGGATTTATAGAAAATATGAATACAAATGAGGGGACACAGCTCCCTGTTCCATTCCTCAATACTCACAGAAGAACATTCAGAAGTTCTTTGGTCAGTGGAGCCCAGAAGGAGTAAATAAAATCACCAGTCCTATGAGCCTTAAGGTGTGGGCTCACTGGTTTAGGGGAGGACCTAATTCCACAAAAAGGAGTTCTTGATGTTCCTAGTTACATATTTCTGTGTTCTATTTCCTTCACAGTCATTGGGACAAAGCCAGTCTGGTCACATGTTACCAACCTGCCACAAACAGTACTTGTTGTTCAAAATAAATTTTAAAAGTGCTCTCTGGGGAAAGTAAATAAATAAATAAATAAATAAAAGCTCTGTTTTGCACGTGTGAAAATCTGCTAACTGGAGTATAGGTTCCTATATGAAGAAAGGTAGCTGTGCTTAATAAATATTAATAACAAGATATTAATGACAAATTTGATGAAAAACTATACTTGCTTACAAAAACAGCTCTTTCATAAAGTTTCCCAATGATTGTTTTCTATTTCTTAGACTGCAAGTTCTCCTTTCAAAAACATTCTTGAGAGGAGGCATTGTGGAACCATAGACTTCGGGTAAGAAACCATCCAGTCCAAGATAAAGAAAGGAAGGCCCAGAAGGATTAAAAACCCTGCCTAACATCACACAGTTGTCAGTAAAAGTCAAAACCCAGGCCAAGTCCCCACCCCATTGCTTTGTATGGCTTCCAGTGATTAGGAACTCTTCTACACATGCTAATGAGACAGGTCACGAATAATTGTCTGTGTACAACATCCTTGCTCCTTCTTGCTTTTTCCACCTCTCCCTATATCACTACTCTTGACACATTTTTTTTTCTTGCCAACAGTTTGATATTTTTCCAGCTTATTGTGGTAAGCTTTGATTCTGCCTGCGGCAAATCAAGTTTAAAGGTAGCAGTTCTCTGAACACAATTAGACATTTAGTTAATATTGTTGTAAAACACACTGTCCTGTTTAAATAGAGACTGAACATGTCCGTGTCCTCACTGCAGAGGGGTTTGAACAGAAGAACCTTCCTCTACATCTGACCTTTCAGAGGAGGCCACCGTGTTGCTTCCTAAATATGTTTCTAGTCCTTCTCAGCTTCTAACACTGACTTGTTGGTAAACAAGTCACCCACCCTTGGAGACTATAATAACCTACTTTATGGGAGAAAATAGGAAGGTTTAGAAACTATGTCATACCCCTTGATTCCTCTCTGTTGGCACATGGATTTTTATTGTCACAAGTTGCTTCAGAAAAATTTAAAAGAATTAACAATACTCATGTACCTCTTTTTTCCTCCGGCCCTTTTCTTCCTGCTTTGGTGAAATGGCTTAAGAAAGGATAAAGAACATGTTTCACTAGAAAACAGGTTTTTTTGGTACAATAATTTGTGCTTTATGTCATTTTATAGCAGTGAGTGTAAATTTATCTTTGAACCATGTTTTATTAACTTTTCCCCCATAGAGTTACATCAAAAGACTCTATAAATAAATGATGTGCTCAGCCTGCTGGTTTCTACATGCATACCAATTACTTCTATTGGTTTCAAAACACGTAGTCAGTACTTTAAACAACCATGATAATATCACAAACTAAAATATTCAACATCTCCATCTCAGTATGCTGTCACCATGCAGACAATGATTAGAATTGGTAATCAGTTCTACTGCTGGTAAGTTGAGTGGCAAGATGCATTTTATATCCATGCTTATGTCAAACTCAATTAACATTCTAACACAGTATATTTCAAAGACACTGACCTAATCTGAGAGAACAATGCATTTATTTATTTCATGTTAAAAGCTCTTACATTTTATGAAGGATTCTTGAAGCAAAGATATTTATTGTCACAATAATATTTGAAGTTGGAGCTTCTGAAGAAATGCAAAGAAATACACTCAGTTTAAAATTCCTATTCTAAGCAACAAACGTTATTACTGTGGAGGAAGAAAAGAACCTCTCAAGCTATAAATCTTCAGAATTTCAAAAGTATATGAAGATTCTGTCTCCTTACAAATAACACATTTCAAATATGCCTGAGGTGTGTGATTTCTTTTTGCATACCCCCAAAAACAACACTTGAAATTAAATTGTCTCAGAGTGAAGTTTTAGGGTATATATATGTATTTACCTACTTGTTTATTCATATGTCAGGGTCTTATCTCAAATTATTAATACATAAGCCAATTAACAGTACAAGATTCATATATGAAATGGAAAAATCCACAATGCTCTATATAAGCATACATGTATATGTATGTGTGCGTGCATTATACCTTGCTTTCTTCCATTAACAACATATTAACAGTACATAATCATCTACTCAACAATGTCAGAATAGTTACTTATTCAGAACAATAATGGGGAAATACTCAGAAAGTTTAAAAATCATGAGTTTTCAGGGAAATGTAACTATACTGATCTAAAGTATATATCAAGTATAAACTGTTAAAGGCTGTAGAAAGGCTTTGCCAACCGGATGGCAGAACATCTGGATCAAAAAAATGAATGATGCTGTCAAATTATACATCTGTTTTGTCTACACAGTATGAACAACCATATACTCAGAAACACTGGGCTGGTTGGCACAGGATAGACAAAACATCCCAATATTAAAGTTCTTTCAAAGTTAACATCTGGATGGTTGAACATTTTTTTCTTTACATCTGTATGTCTGCAAGTTTCACAGATATGGCTCTGATATGTAAGATTACCATTGCGTTTCTTTTTAAAAATTTTGCCATGTGTAATTCACTTGATACTCACTTTTTAAATTGTACCTGCAGAAACTAAACAGTGTGGAAACTCATATCAATAAAAATCCAGAGGGATGAAAATCAAAATCTTTTGTATCTCAGAATAAATTTGATCGAACATTTATAAAAAGGAATTGGCAAAACAATACTGACTGTAAGGATAGCATTTTTCTTCGGATTTGTTTCCCTACTTGGGGCAGTATTTTGAACCTGGCAATTACAGAGAGAATTCTATTTCAGATAAACAAATGTTTTGATGCCTTTTGGATATGTGTAGAAAGAATATTTTAGAGAAGGTTGAAGTCAGAGTTCCTTGGATTTTCTCTATGCTTCTCAAGTTCTTGATGACCTATGAACATTTATTTTTATCATCCTTGGAAGTCAACCTAAAGGAGCTAACCTCACAAAGTAGGAGCATCTAATATAATTAGTGATGATAGATCAACAATATGACAACCCAGAGGTAAAAAGAAACTTTCTAGCATGATCCCCCCACAGTGTTTTTCTTTTCTCCTACAAAGTATGGCTACATTAAAATAAGTTATTTTTGTAAAGATTCATTGCTAGAAGAGAGAAATCTTGAACTTCTTTCTTTTTATGCCTTAAACAAATGCTAATTCTCTGTAAAAATTTATATTTAAAATTTAATAGCAGGATAGAAAAATCTTTGTAATCCGCTACTCTCAGCCAGGAGAAAAAAAATCTTTTATTTCTTGTTCAGTTGTAACATTTCTGAAGAAAGCATTTGTTTCAGTCAATATATTTTTGTAGCAAGTTTGATTTTATGTAGCATTGCATGGCTCAGTTCAATTCATTTTTTTTTTGGTGTAAGCAGGCACATCTTTAGAACAAAACCAAGGTCCAACTTGAAACTGAATGCAGGTGTATTCAACTATGCGTTTATAACAAAGACGATCCAGGACACACTACTCAAACTATTAGCATGAATCAAACATAATTCCGAAGCTGTTCTCCATGGCAGAAAAGTAGCACAGCCCTGTGCTGAACCCACTGTAGCAGAAGATTTTATTGATGCAATTGCCTTGGGTACTTTGGGCCACTATGTCCGTAAAAATAATAATTAAGCTGTGGGATGTATTACATTCCACAGCTTGGCACCTGAACTAAGCTCAGAGCATTGATTAATATTTCTATTTATATGTCTTGTTTTTTGTCATTGAGTAAGGCGCCTATAGGTCATTTATCATCTTTCATTTCCATTTTATTTTTATCACCACCTCCATTAAAAGGGAATCAAGAAAGCAATGGAGTTTCCTTTCGATAAAACAATAGGAAGGTCTATCTCCTGAATGGTTTTTTTTTTTTCAGATTGAAGTCATCTAGGTTTAGCTGTGTTTTTATTTGAAACTGATGAGTTGTAGTCATGCTGACTGATTCTCTGTATAGCATGATGGAAGTAGAATGTAAATAACACACCAGCCACAGCTTTTTGTTTTGTTTTGTTTTGTTTTGTTTTGTTTTGCTTTAAGCAGTACTCACAGCTCAACATCCCACAGACCCAAGGGATTCCACCCCCATCCCCAGCAGGATTCACAGAAACTTCTTACGAGTACAAAGATCCCTGGGTCTAGAAGCTAGCTCTCCCAGACAACTCCCATAAAGAGCTGTGATGTCAACTCAGACTGCCTGGCACCCTCAGGCCCTTTATGTTCCCACAGTGATAATGACACTCTCGTGCCTACCCTGTAAGAATGGAAAACAACTGGAACAAAAACCCACTGTGTATCCAGCAGAGTGCCTGGGCTGTCTGGAGCACTTGATAAAGTGCCAAGAGGGAAGGGACTGCAAGCCTTTTCTCTTCTTCCTGATCCTTGCTTACAAATTTCCCCAATAATCCTTACTGTGCAACATGGTGGAATTTATTTCAAGTTCTGGTATATGACATGTAACAGTGATAAAGAAAGCCTCCTTCCCTGATACGTAACTGGGCTGCATTCCTTTTAAAGTTTAGGGTGTGGGTCTCCAAGTCCAAGTCCAGACCAAGTGCAGGTATGAGGCAGGAGGGGGCTGCAGGGAGGCCTCCATGTCACTTCTGAGAGAGTGACAGCCAAAATCCAGGCTGGCTCGTCTGCATTGATGATGTCTGGTGCTTGTTAAGAACAGGCTAAAAGTTGCCAGCAGGAGCTCCAAAGAGAAATTGAGAGAATGGTAGAAGCCAAGTAGTTAACTCGGACAAAAGCCTGGGAAAAGAAGTCTACAATAACTAAGCAGGATAATTAGGGAATGAAAACCAGGTACCAAGACTGTTAAGATCAAGAAATTCTGAACCATCCAGAAAGCCAGTTCTAGTAACAAGAGATCCTTAAAAATAACAAAAACAAATAAACTAACAAAACAAGGAGAAAATAGCCAGTTAGAGAACTTATTGAGCAGGTCTTCAGAGACAGGCAAGTATTACTGGCAACTCATTAGCTGTTTGGTATAAAGGCAAGAATGAAATTTGCCGGCTCCCTGAAACCTACTATCTAAAACTGGTTTGCCTATTTCTTTCAATGATTAAGAAAGCCTCAAAGAAAACAAATGAAAGAGACCGTTAGAGGTCGAGTGACCATATGCCCCAGTTTGAGTGGGAGAACACCAGATTATGCCTTTGTCCTGGCATAATCATCAATAGCACCTCCCTTCACTTTAAAAGTCCTGGTTTCAAGGACAAACTTTATGGTCATCTTATTTAGAGATCTCTAATCAAGAAAAAAGAGGAAGAAAATAAGGAAATAGTCATCACCTATTTATTCAACAAATATATATGGGCCATCCACTCTGTGCCAGGCTCTGGTGATACAACCGTAAGTGAGACAGCCACACCTGCCCTCCTCACAGAACCAGCCATGTAACTGGGAGGAAAAATAGCCGAAAGACAATACCAGATAAAATTAATTTAAGGAAGGATAACCAGCTGACAATTAGACACTGATCTTAAAAAATAATATAGATATTCCTAAAGTATGAAACCTAAAAAATCAAAAGCTATAGAAAATAGCATGCATTACTGACCTTCTAGCCCTAGTGGTGAACCAGACAGCATCACCCCTTCCAACTCCACTCCCAAGTTGATAGGCATGAGTTAGTAAAAGTTCTCTATACAGGATTCATTTAATCTATCAATCTGTCCATCTGAAAATATTTATTAGTTCCTTCAGTGCTCAGAACACTGTGCCAGCTGGCCATGCCATGGTGAGCCAATGGGAAGACCTTATCCTCACAGAGCTGAATCAGCTGAATTCTGAGTAGTCACAACTAACTTACAGACTAGCATTATTGAATACCTAAAAGTCATACTAAGCATATGCGTTTTTGAAAGTAGTTTATATTTCATATTTTTAAAAAAGAATCGATGTGATTATTATAAAAAAGAAAACATAACCTTTTTGGGCATCCTTTACTTATTTTACATATTACTCTTGTCTTTATGTTTAAGAACACAATGTACGGCACAGTTTGGAGGGGCAAGTATTTAAGGACTCAATATCTTTATCCACCCCAGGAACTGACATCCTGACCCAAACTTCCTTCACTAGCCTTTTCTGCTTCTCTGTTTATCTTTCCTTTTTAGCCTCCTGATGCCTGGGACAACACCCATTGCACCCTTACCTCCCACCCAATCGCTGACCTCTAAGAGATCAGAGGCGGCCCTGTGGGGCCTCCACCACTGCCCCTGCACTATTGCTGCTCCTCCAATACCTCTGTCATGCTGGTCTCAGCAGTAGCAGCCCAGCCTATCTCTTCACCAAGCTCTACCTGTGGGTCACACACCTTCCCTTCTGAAACAGAAGGCCCAAGACAGCCAGGGTCTGGACAAGCTCATGAAATTGAGTTAAATCTCATCACTATCCCACATTACCATTATGAAATACTATTATGTACTAGTCCGTTTTGCTCTGCTATAAAGAAATGCCTGAGGCTGGGTAATTTATAAAGAAAAGTGGTTTATTTGGCTCACGGTTCTTCAGGCTGTACAAAAAGCATGGCGCCAGCTCTGGCGAGGGCTTCGGGGAGCTTCCAGTCAAGAGGGAAGGCAAAGAGGGAGCAGGTGTGTCACACGGCAAAAGAAAGAGCAAGAGAGAGGAGGAGGTGCCAGGCTCTTTCAAACAATCAGCTGTCACGTGAACTAATAAAGTGAGAACTCATTATCCCCCGGAGGGCACCAAACCATTCATGAGGGATCTGCCCCCATGACCCAAACACCTCCCAGTAGGTCCCACCTCCAACACTGGGGATCGAATTTCAACATGAGATTTGGAGGGGTCAAACATCCAAACCATAGCATATTATTTTTAAAAATCTCTGTGTAAAACTGTATTTCCTTCCCCAAAAGAAGGGGAATTATTTTTTGTTTAACCTGAATAAGTATTTATATCATAAACTCCAGTTGGTAAAAGAGAAAAAATTACATATACATAAAGAAAGAGAAAATGGAGAGAATTTCCAATCAAACTGATTGAATTCTAAAAGATCTCTTGCAACCAAACTGATAAACAATTCAGTTCCCTTGGTTTTGATTCGTTAATCACTAAGGAGACTTCTGATCTTAATTTACTTTCCCCAATTGGAGGAGTACCCTGATGGGTTGACTCAAGTATTTCAAACTGGTTAATAGTTAGAATTTCCAGTGTAAATTAATAACTTATCACTGTGGCCTGCTGAGAGTGACCTAGGATGATAACTGTTGTGACTCCCTTCTCTAGGGACTGACAAAATCCCTGAGCCAGCCAGTCATTGGATGAGGTGAGGAGTTACCCTGCTTCTCTCCAAGGCACATTTAGGGATTCAAAAAGCTGCCATATCATTCAGAGGCAAAGAAAACTAGTAGTTGATTAAGCTGACTCATCTTAAAACTATAGCTGACATGTGTGTGAAAGTAAAAATTGGTTGAAATTAAAGGAGAAAAAGAAAAAAATGCAAGTTCCTCAAGGGTAGGGACCAGTGTATATTTATCTCTGCATCCCTATTATCTGTCATAATTTTTCCAAACCATAGTAATTTATTTTCTAACTGTAGAATTTTTGCCACATTTATTTCTCACCTTTCCTATGAACTTAGATATTTTTCTTTAAATAGACATTAAGTCATTCATTTTACTTAGCCAAATCCTGTGAATTCCTTCAGAATTTCATGTGCTAGTTTTATTTTTCTGTATACACATCAATTATATAGACATATACATTATACCTATACAGCCCTTATAATACAATCATCACATACATGATCCAAGAGACATGCAATTACACTTTAAGAAACACTGGTTTATCTCAGTGCCTGCAAAGCAGAGTAGAGGCTGTCAGGTGAAGGGATGATGGAATGGCCAGTCTCACACCTCCAGCACCACCAAGCCAACCCTCCCCCTTTCCACTGAAAACGGGGCTCACCTGACAGCCCTCCTCAAAACATCACCCCAGGTAACTGCTCTGAATAATCAGAATGGCCAAGAGAGAAAACCTAGTTGCCATCCTGACTTTAGCAATTTAGAAAATTGTACTGAAGTTGTTCAAGGTCTTTACCAAGTGCTTTATGTGACAGGAGCACTCTTCACCCACCAAGAGTCATTTGGGGCTATTCAGAAAATTTTCTGAAGCAGTGATGTTTTTCACTAATCAGCATAACCTGTGTCTGAAGAATGCATTTGCAAGACAGTTGGTGCAAGTTAGACATGCTAGCAAGTGACCATGCCCTAAGATTTTTCTCTACTCGATCTAGAATCCTACATGAGAACAGACACAGAGCACATTGGCCTGAAACTGGGTAGGATTTTTAGTTTTTATGTGTTTGTTTGCTTGGATTAAAAAGCTAATGGAGCTTTTATTTCTTGAAAAAGCCTGCTCTTAATTTCATCAGCCTACACTGCAAATACATCTGTGACACTGATATTAAGTAGACTGCTCAGGACAAGGTACAGATTACAGTCCCCATTCATCGAGTTATCAATGCTGATATCACATGCCTATCAGGTCCCCCAATGCCATTTTCTAATGCAAAGGACAGGATGTTTAAAGGATGATTCCCAGTTCACCATTAGACTATCAATTTGTCAGCCTTATGATAATGCTGGTTGACTGGTAATGCTACAAAAGAAACATTATAAAATCTTTTCTGTACCTTAATACTTTATCAAAGTTGTTTTATATCCAAACATTTTCAAAAAGGCCAATTCGGTCTCTTCAAGAATCCAAACATTTGCTTTAAATGGGAATCCTCAAGCTGCAAAGTGAGCAGTAAAAGGCAGAATTGAGCTAGAAATGAACATGACAAGGTGCAATATTCAGTGTGTATACCAGATTTAATTTTGCATAAGAAATGAATTTCTTCAGCTTATTTTTTAATTAGTTTAAGCAAGTGCATTCAGGAGCCAATAACACAGACTTACGGGAACTGAATTACTGAAAGGGTTCCGAGCCCAGCCTCTAAATCACAGGCCTTGAACTGATCTCATAATTAACACTGAGATGAAGCACTGCATCAAATGCTGCAGAAACACCTTCGCCAAAGAGTGGATGGGGAACACAGCAATCATTATACCCAGGCAGTAGCATCTCAGGGACTACAAAGCTTTGTTGAACGTGGAGAAGTCAGTTACATCAACCTGCTAAGCAGTTAATGTCCTGTCAGGCACATCTGTGTTTACTACCATCAGATACTCCCAGCTGTTCACATTGCCTCTGTTTGATGGTCATTCTGGGACCTGCCTGATGTTGGGAAGTGTGTTATTAGAGAAGTAAATTCCTTACTGAAGATGGATCAAGGAGAGATATAAGCTCCAGGATGCTGGAGTTGGTTCATAAAGTTGAGGACATAGATGTGTACTGGCAACTACAGAAGGTGAATTTATTTAGGGCTCTTGATCAGGGCTTTTAGGGGTCTGTTATTGCTTTGGTTTAAATTATGCTTTAAAATCACTTCTGTAGTCAGATTTTTTTAGGGCACCTCAAATAGATACAAACCATCCCTTTCCTGTGGGGACTGGAAGCAGGCAGGTGTATCACTACCATACAGATAAGGAAGAGGAACCAAGGAGATGCCAAGAGCACACTCTTAATCAAAAAGCCAGTTACTGAGGCCTACTGTGCCACATGCTGTGGATGTGAAAGAGAAAGGGTAACATATCTCTGCTGGGGGTCCTCAGTTTTCTTCCTCTAGATTTACTATCAGCCCTTCTTGACCCTGCCTCAGCTCAGAGGGGCTCTCAGGACTCCTGACCTCTCTGGCTTCCCACTGGGCTTGGCCTAAGGGGGCCCTGGCAGAAGAGCCAAGGAAGGGAGGAGAGAGCTCTCTCCGGCCTGCCCGTCTCTGTCTGGCCTCTGTGACGCAGCACTGAGCCTGTCTATGGGACTGTCATCCTTGGCTTTCTTTGAGCCTAGGGTGGTAACAGCCCCTCTGTTTGTCCCGGGGTGCTGTACTATTATTAAATCCTCCTTGAACTATCCGGTTTGAGGGTGCCATCCTATTAGGGCCCTGACTGACACAATATCCCTGCCCAAAGGCTCTCTGGTAGAGAAAACTAACACTGCATAATCAAGAAGATAACAGATCAAGACCTGGGTTATTTGCAAGTGAGTAGCACACCTGAATCCACACAGATCTTGATATTTTAGCAGGTGATGAGATCATGAAGTCTGTGCTATTTACTCCTAATTCCCTCTCAAGGGTTAGACATGGTCTCACACAAACATTTTTCATCTATCTCAGGCGCTTTATACCCCACCTCTATTCTTGCATTCCATACTATTAGCCTTTCCCCAGCCAGCCTGACAAGAATAATTTGTCTGGCAAGTCCCCTGGACACAGATACAAACTAATAGGACCCAAATGTTCTGACCCATGCAGAAACTGTACACTCATTTTGCAGTTAAGCTCTGAAATATTCAAGCTTAGACTCTCCTACTACGGCTTAGATAGCTGGCTATTCTGGTGCACTCAAGCATTGGTTAGAAGAGTTGGTTAAAGCAACCTAGCATAAATACAAAACTACAAAACAAAGTGAGAGCGACCAACCGCTCTCCTACTTACCTTTAGTCATTTTCTATTCATGCAATCACATCTGGTAGCCAATTAACCAGGAGACAAGATTTAGTTTCAATCGCTAAACAAAATGAAATTTAAAGCTGGGTGTGAGGAAAGAAGTGCCCAATGGCTGGTGGTGCTGCTTTCTCAATAAAATTCTCATTGTTTTAGTATGTAAGACTTTTCTTTCTTCTGGAGGGACCCAGCAAAGCCAAATGGCTCAGAATCCTCAGGAAGCTCCCACTGGGTTAAAAGAGGAACTTCTAGCTGCTCTGTGCTGCCTTTATTACTGGTTATAGACCACCTTCATGAAACTACTCAGCTTCTCCCCAGGTGCAGCAATTTCTTTTTGGCAACTTGATTGTCAGACAACCTGCCTTGTGGGTATGTTGGTATCACTGTAGTCAGTTGATGTTTCTGACATTGTTCTTGGCAGGCTCTGTTTTCTAGAGCACTGATTAGGAAGAAAACATGAAAAACCTGGCACTGTTTTGTGCACTTTTCTATCTTGTGTGTTATATTTCACAAGAACAGAGATAGGGAAATTATACTTTTAACAAACAGGGCACCACTGAATAAAGACAGGGAGTGACATCAATCTGCATAAATCTGTCATTACCAGATTTTCCCACAAGAAAGAGTCCTGAGGGGTGTGGGGTTTTAGCATACAATTTGAAATTGTTTCCTTTATTCTTTAAATCATATGTAGCAGATTCACCAAATTTAACTCATAAAAACTCAGATGTACAAAGAAAGCATAAGTACTTCATTTTGTCTTAAACTAAGTTTTCAACCCTGTCCCTCTCCACAGCCCTCACTCACCAACTCCCCATCTCCCTACCTAAACGTTCAACAGGAAAAAACTTGCTAAATGTCTAATCCTGTTTAAAGTGTAATCCAGTCTGATTATTCAAATAGCCCATTTACAGAGTTTAGTCTTCTAAGCAAGCACGATTTTCTCTGAGGTAGCTCCCACCCCTGATTTCTTTCCTTGTGATGTTGTTGGGCACATTGGTTGAAAGGTGTGGCATATGAGACTTTCCAAGAGTGGGGAAGAATTAGGTTCCTCGTGTCCAAACTTTCTGTCTCTTGTCCATCTATGCACTGCTGGTGCTGAAGGTGTGCACAGATGAATTCTGTGTCTGGGGTAACTTATGACCTTGACTCAGTTTAGCCAGGGCTCATGAGTACTCCCTGATGGTTCTGACCGCATTTGGGTTTGTGCTCTTCTACATACGTCTGTAAGGTGTGGCTCCCACTGCCACTCAGCCCCGTCTTGATTATTTCCTCAGCTGTCCATGCCGGAGAGCCATCTCACCCCACGTTGGCAATCCCTCTACCCTGCTCTCCAGCCAAACTCTCTCTGTTACTGCATGTTCTGTCTACACAACTTAGGAACTAGGTGATACTCAGGAAAGCTAAATGTTAAGGTTTCCTTCTGCCTGGACTTGGGGCATCTCCAGGCTGATGTGCTCTAATCTTAACTGAGGTAAGAAAGTCTCCTCCCAGAGTCCCAAATGCAAATAAAGGCAAAAAATGACTACCTGCCACAGTCCTTTCAATATATTTAAAGTTATTCCTCTTCTCCAAAATGACACCTGGAGAAGAAAACTCAGAAGACATATCAATGACCATATAACTCTCCTCTCTGCCTCCCTCTACATATCTCCTCACACAAATCTCCTGGCATCAGAAGAAGGAGGGTGCTTATTTAAAATGCTTATGTATGTCTTCCTTACAGCCCCAATACTTTCTGAAGTATCTTCTCTATATTATATGTATGACTCAGGTAAAGTAATACTAATTGTTGCAGCAACCACCCCAATCTTGGTCACGTGATACAGTACAGATATTTTCTCACTCACACCACAGTCCAACGTTGGCCGATGAGTATTGGAGGGGTACTGAGATTCTGTGACATGTGCAGTTATTTGGTGCCATGGGATGCTTCCATCTCCTGGCTCTACCATCTTCTAGAACCTCTGAGTTCTCCACCAACTTCTCACTGCATTTGTCCGAAGCTAAAGAAAGAGACAGTACTCAGAGGCGTACACAGGTTTGGGGAGCCAGGCCCAGAAGGACTAAACATCACTCTGTCCTCATTCCATTAGCCATAAAACTGCAAGAAATACTGGGAAATGCCATCTTCCTGGTGCCCAAGAGCAATATGAGACAGGTGCGATGGACATAAGGCATTGTCTCTGCCACAGTCTAGTGATACAACCTGTTAACTGAGCCCACTAAGATTGATAGTTTTCCCATGGTGGGAAATTTTAAATATCCATTCTTAAGCCATGAGCTTCCATGTCAGAAACTGAATATCTTTCACTCCAGGTTCCTTTTATTTAAAATACTAATCTCTGAGCTGGGCGCAGTGGCACCTAGCACTCTGGAAGACTGAGGCAGGAGGATTGCTTGAGGTCGGGAGTTCAAGATCAGACTGAGCAAGAGCAAGACACTGTCTCTACAAAAAATAGAAAAATTAGCCAGTCATGGTGGCACGCGCCTATAGTCCCAGCTACTCGAGAGGCTAAGGCAGGAGGATCTCTTGAGCCCAGGAGTTTGAGGTTGCAGTGAGTATGATGACGCCACTGCACTCTAGCCAGGGTGACAGAGCAAGACCCTGTCTCAAGAACTAAAAAAATAAAATAAAATAAAATACTAATCTCCCCTGGTAATATGAGTAGGCTACTATAGGCTAGAGTAAAGGTCTGGTAGGCAGGCAGGGTGGGAGGGTGAAATTTTTAATAGTTTTAAAATATTACCCTATTACAATATAATTTTAACACCTTTAACAACCCTTCCCCAATACAAATATGAATATGAGAGTGAATTAGAGCATAGACAAGGGTCATTGAGAAAAGATGAACACCCTGGTGTTAGAGACTATTTAGCAAAAAGAATTAAAGATAAATCCTGGCCCACACACAGGGCTGGCTTCACAGGCACGCAATCTGTGCAATTGCATAGAGCCTTGTGCACACAAGGGCACTTGGTTGCTTTTGCTGTCACCTTCTTGGGATTCTTAATAATTTTGAACATGGGGCTTCGCATTTCCCTTTTGCATTGGGCCTCACAAACTATGTAGCCTGTCCTGTCCATATGTGATCATGCCCAAAGGTTATGAGATATATCTGGATGCTAAATGTCTTCAATCCACACTCTGAGAAGCCCTTTGGGTTTAGTGGAAGTTCCTCAGGGGTCTCTGCAACACGTGGGGATCAAGTATATGCTCCTCTGCTCACTTTTCTTTATCTCCTGCGTTGGGCTTATGCATGAGATTTCGTTTGAGGAATGCATTCTACTGCTAAAAATACATTTATACAAAATTATTTTTTTATTTTGGGATACAAAATTCCTCATCCCCCTTGATACTATAGCAAAAAGTCAACTGCAGTGTAATGAAAAGAAATCGAAACGCTGGTCTCAGAGCACATGGGTTTACTTCCTAATTCCATCACTTATTAACTTTGGGACCTTACACAAGATATAACTTCTCTGAGCATAAGTTTATTTATCTGTTAAACTGAGATAATAATAAACTTGGAGTTATTATTATTTTAACTGTATAAAAATATGTACAAATACTTCAAAAATAATGAAGTATGCCCTATATAAATAAGAGGCATTATAATAGTCCATTAAGATATTTTAAATAGTTTTCTTTTTTTAATTTATTTCTTCTTCTTTCATATTTTATTTTATTTATTTTTTTTAATTTTGAGACACGGTCTCACTGTGTCACCCAGGCTAAAGTGCAGTGGAGTGATCATAGCTCACTGCAACCTCAAACTCCTGGGCTCAAGCGATCTTCCTGCCTCAGCCTCCAGAGTAGCTGGGACTGCAGGCATATGCCACCACACGCAGCTAATTTTTCTATTTTTAGTAGAGACGGGTCTCTCTCTTGCTCAGGCTGGTCTCTACCACCTGACCTCAAGCAGTCCTCTCACCTCGGCCCCCCAAAGTGCTGGGAATACAGGTGTGAGCCACCGTGCCTGGCCTAAATTTATTTCTTCTAAAAATATAAAATGAATATGAAATTGAGATTAACTATAGGGATATGAATAAAAACACCAATAGTATACATTTGATTCCATACTTCCGGGCTGTTTGCTGATTATAGGCTTTGCATAACTGATACTATGAATAGTATTGTGTTGTCAACTCAGTAGAAATAGTAAAATTAAACAAGCAAGATATCAATCAAATTTGGTTTTCCAAAGAGTGTTTAATTAAATGGCATTTGATATGTAAAATGTTGATAAAAAATACTTCTGTTCCCCAATACTCTAGAGTATACTAAAAGAATTAAACTCCTGAAAATCTGAGTTATTGGATTCCACACCCAGATAATTTTGAAGAACAGCTACAGCAGAAAAGATCCTCTCAGCAAGTGAACTCTTAATTAATTCTAGAGTCTCTGGATGCTTTGTGGCCTCCTACCTTGCTGGCTAAAGGAAGACAGGTCCCATTGGTCTCTCTTCCTTGGTTTTGGTCCTTGATCCACAACACCATAGTAAAGTGAAAGGCCTGTACAGGAAAATGGCATTCTCCCTGCAGCAGAGCTGCCCTTGTTCCTTTCCAATGACTCCCATCTGAGCTTTTCAAGGATTTCCCATTTTGGAAGGCTCTTCCCAATTAAGAGGCAATTTTAAGGCCCTTACCTATAGCTTGGAAGAGAATAGGGAGTGACAAAATACTATGAAGAAATTTGAACAAAAAAGAAAAAGGAAGATATTAGAAAGAGAAAAGAAACCCTGCAGAGAAGCAATCTGATGAATATTCTTCTGTCAGGAAGAGCCCCAACCTCTCTTCTCCCACTGCCCTGCCATGCAGTGGCCCTGTTGTCCTGGCATTTGATGCACATGTCAGGGTTCTCCTGGTTGGGGGCAGAATGAGTCACAGGTAGGAGAGACAAATCCTCGAGTTCTTCCTAGAGGTTAGAGTTTATAGTCTGCAGATACAAATTTCTGATTTAATTTTAAAATGCCATTCTCCTGCGTTCCCCTTGTGTGATGGCTCCTGGGCATGCAACTGGTAGACCTGGGGTCTCATATGGCTTATAAAAAATTGCTACATTGACATAGTATTAAAGGATTTTCAGGGGGTCATTGGTAGAAAAATTAAAACAATGATAATACTAATAAAAGTCTAATTTTTTGAGTTGTATTATACTTATTAGACTAAGAGCTGTTACATTAATTATCTTATTTAACCTTCATGTTAATCTACTGATTTAGTTGTTATTATAATTATTATTATTTTCCAAATTTCCTCATAAGAAAATAGAAGCTCAGAACCGTTAAACGGCTTGTCCAAAGCTGCATAGTTCATACATGACAAGCGTCATGACTCATGCCCAGGACTTCTGGAAATCAGGGTCCATGCTCTTTGCCCTTTGTACACTGCTACCCTCAGAGTGTAAAAGCACCATGGCTACAGGAACCAAAAAGAGAAAAAAAGTTCACTGGATTTGGTAACCCCAACTTTAAATTTATATCTAGAACTACAAAAGGGCAAAAGTAGTTTGGCAATTTTCTGGTGAATTTGATCTGTGACTAGAGCCAGAGTACATTAACTAGTCCTACCCACTGGCTTGATGCTTGCTAATTTCTTACCTCCTTTAAACAGAGTCTCAAAGCTGTGTTAGTCAGAGAAGGCATTATTCCCGGCGGGGAGAGGGGTGATTTTCCTAATTATTCTCCCTCCTTCAGAATGGAAAATGCTGCAGCTACAATTTAAATTTATATGCTGGCCCTGTAAATCCACTGGAGGCCTCTTTACCTGGAAGCTGTGATTTTCACAATAAAATCTACTCATGCCATCACGACAGAATGTGCAACTCAAGCATTAAGCATAAATTATATTTATTCACACTTTGTTCACATTCTCGTTAGCATTTAAGTTTTTCCTTCAAAGAGTTAATAAGAAAATCTATTACATTTATCTTTTGGTGTTCTATTAAAATGTGAAATGATGGCTTTAAACTATCATGACCCTCAGAGTGTAATAAACATTTTAGGACAAAAATACTAATCCTCCACCAGAATCTCTAGCATATATAACCCATCAAATATTCAAATGAAAATTCTACATTGGACTTACTAATACACACAGACCCGGTAAGAAAGCTATGATGACAAGAATGACAAAAACATTTATTTGGCATTAACACTGTGTAATAGGAAGTTCAAGTAAAGAAGGAACCATTAGAATGACATAAAGCTGAAAGCAGCCTTGAAAATAGGCCTGAGGCCTAAAAGAAATCAGGCCTATAAGAGGAGCTTATAGATTATAGATGATAATGTCCATGGAGGGGACAATATCAATCCCCTTCATCTCTCTCTCCTCCAGGCCAAGCATGGATGATCACCAAATAGTTTTAGAAGAATAAACACAGAGCTATGACTCCTACTTTCTCTCTCTATAGCCCCTTTCTTACATTCTGGGCCTGGCATTGTAGGCTCATGTGAAAGAAATTACCAATAATAACTAATTTTAGTTTATAAAATCTTCTTACAAAGCCATTTTTTAGTTCAATCAATTCACTCCATCAGCCAATATCATTGATCAGTGATTAGAGTCAAGGCATTGTGCCAGGTTACACATGGTTCTTATTTGAAAGGAGTTTACAATCTCCATGGGGTTTTGTTCTTTTTTGGCCTCCACTGGATTCTGACATGCTTGCAACTAACAGCCACCTGCCTTCATATGCTGTCTGGCTAGGGACTGGTTTAATAGAAGGAAGTTTTAGCAAATTTGGGATTGGTAGGATGATGCCAAAGAAAATAACTGGATTTTAATCTGTCAAGCCACTTTGTATCCATGGTTTTTCTTCTTAAGCCTTTTGTTTTGGTGATTTTTAAACACCAAAGTTCATTTAATTTCTTGTACTTTACCCTGTGGTGCCGAAACATAAACACTCCCAACATTTTCTTACCAAGCAGACACTGATAGGTATCATACAAGACAGGGAGAAGAAAGAGGTCACAGACTATACATTTTCTTCTTCTCTTCAGCTCCCCTTATAAGCCTGTCCTGATTTCTTTTAGGTTTTGGGCCTGTTTTCAAGGCCACTTTCAGCTTTATGTAATTCCAATGGTTCCTTCTTTACTTGAACTCCGCATTACGCATTGTTAATGCCAAGTAAATGTTTTTGTCATTCTTGTCACCATAGCTTTCTTACTGGGTCTGTATGCATTAGTAAGTCCAATGTAGAATCTCATTTCTCTGAATAGCTTCACAATTTCGTGCACCTACCATAAAAACAAGCAAATTGACACCCTGCCAGGAGTAGCCAGAGGAGATCTTAGAAGAGAGTTCATAATGACACTGTTGCCATATTGCATGCCTGTAAATAATTCATTAAATCAACCACCCTTTTGTTTTAAGCAAACACAAGCAGATGCCTTTTTAAACTAGATGCAGACAACAGTCTTCAGAAAAACATTATTGTAATACAACACTTAGAAAGAATAACATATTTGCTTTATTGATTTTTGCAGTAGTAATACACAGTGATTACCTCTGTTACCCATTTTATCTTACTCATGGGCTTTGTCCTCTGCTCTTATTATTTTATACTGTGTGAATATGTGTGAAATTTCATTATTAACAGCAGGAGTGTGGAAAGGTAATGAGATCAATTCATAATCAATCAAGTAAATCCAGGTGATTTTCCTGGTCAATGCTATCTACAGGTCTGGATGTTGGCACCACAGTCAGAACCCTGCTGGCTTCTTGATTCACAAGAATGTATATAACCAGATTATTAAGGAAAATGGAGCAACTTCCAAAATGCCAGCATCTCTATCATACTTAAAAGATTGATGAGTTATTGTCTTTTAGATCAACCAATGCATATATGAGTCAAATAAAGTTTGGGTCCAAAAATCATTATATTTATATTTTCTAAAAGGTAAGCTTTGTGACATTTTACTTTGTGAATTTATGAATTTATTTATTAATATTCTATGTCATTTCAGGAAATATTTTGTCTGATTTACTCCTTGAAAGTGTCATTTAAAAAATCTGGGTCCAATAAGCTGACTCATATTGACTAATAATAGTTCACAATCTCAGCTATACATTAGAATCACATGTGGAAGATTTTATAAAATACATACACCCTACCTGCAGGGTTTGGATTTAATTGGTCTGAATAGGACCCAGGCAATATATTCTGTAAAAGATCTCCATATATTTCTTATGTGCAGCCAGATTGAAAACTATTGCAATTATCTGTTGCCTCACATATTTGGGGTTAATCATCATAACTGAGAAACTTATTAGCACACATAGGATTACAAGTATTATTACCATAAAGACATGTATAATATAGAATGCTAGAACTGGAAGCATATTTGAAAATATGGCTTCTCCAGCGTGTACATGAATAGAAATCCCAGAAGATCAGAATGTTATTAGTGGTAAGTTCAAAGTAGAATCCATATACCTCAGAATTCTGGTTCAGTTTTTATTCTATTATAATTATAATTTGGATTGGCCAAAGTGGAGATATAGATATATACATATAGAGAGAGATTTAAAACTATTGGGTCCAATACAGAGAGGTCAAGAAGTGTAGAGATGAGGAAGCAATCAAGGGGCTTTAGGGAAACAAGAGCTCGAGTCTAGAAGGTCAGAGAACAAAAAGAAGAAGCGTGGAGGTGGAAGAACCAAGGAGCAGCTACCAAAGTAGATTCTGAACAATACAAGAGCAGAAACCTAAGATAGAGTTTAGACAAAAAGAAGTCAGAGTTCAGGCAAAAAGCCTGGGAAGAGGCACAACATTACAGCAATAATAACAGAAGCTGGGGTTGCATCTTAGAATTAGCGAAAGACATGTTTTCTTTGTAAGCTCAGATGAGATTTGGAATGTTGGTTGGTTTGAGGCAAGATGATTTGCCTGGCTACAGTGAGGCAGACATAGGGTGGAAGAAGCTGTTCATAGTCACAGCTCAATAGGAACTTCAGTACCTAATACAATCCTTGCAGGAGACCCTACTAAAGGGAAACCCTAACCAGATGTTCTGATTATCACTATTAGTGAGTAGATTGGAATATTAGTGCAGGGTTTATTGTTTCCTCCATGGTGGTTAAAATTAGTGCCAGATGGCTCTCCTGACCCAGAGCCTCTTTTCTGTTCTCAACTATAAAAATAAAATAAAAATAAAACAAAAACAAAATTTTGATAGGATCTGCTGTTACTGGTCACTTCAATTGCTGGTATGATATTCACTTCAGTAAAATTATTATTAATTTTTATCATTCTGTAGATCTCATGCATTGTACTTACAACTTAACTATCTTGATATTAATCTAATAAAACAACTTTATCTTTTTGCTTCTAATAGCCTATAGTGTCCATTTTTTTCTGAAAAATAGAAGTGTTAGAGATGAAATATTATAGGTGAATTGATAGAAATGAAATAGAAAAATGACTAAATTTATTTTTAAAGTACAATAAATATACAATTTCTATATATTTTTATTCTTCAAAATTATTCCATATTTAAGAAGACCCATTCTAAGACATTTATGCAGGATTTTAAATTGTGTGTTCATGTAGTAATAGATTTCCAAAAAAGAAAATATTAGATGACATCATAATAACCTTTGGCATAAAACTGCATGAGCTAGAAGGAACCCTACTACCCTACTACCTACCCTACTACCCCCTTGCAACTTACAGTCACACATAATTAGTTGATCCTAAGTCCCTTGAAGAATTTGGCTCAATAATGTAATCATCCTCCTTATGTATTCTTACAGAAGTCAAAGCTTCAAATATTCAGGTAGCCATTAAAATGGTCTAGCTACACCAGCAAATTTTGTTTCAATGTTTTTAGTTATTTAGAGAAACTTCTAAGAATTCCACAATTCATTTTAGCCCTGGGTGTTAATAATAGTCTAATCTTGATAGAGTTTAGAATTGTGTCACATATATGATATCTATACTGATTTTTTTTTTTTGAAAGAGCAAAAAGAACAAGCACTGAAATCTCTTTCAGAAAGATTTACAGCATTAATAACTCCAGGCTATTTTAAGTCACAGTCAAACTTTATGGAAGAAGTACAGAAATTATACAGCAATTCTCTTATTTTTTTCCTCCTAGAATTGCAAACTGACATTTCACCTATAAGTTATTTGAAGAAAACAGTGCATTCACACTTCAAGAATATGCCTAAGGTCATTACTTCCTTTTTTTAATTCTTTCCATCTATGCTGAAATGCTCAATGAAAAAAAAAAGAGTGCTACCCTGACTTTATCAAGTCCAAGCAGGGCCTAAAGTTGAAACTTATTTGGTAGTATGAAGTACACAGTCTTCTATATAAACCCAGTTAGGACTCTTAGTTTTGAGGACAGAAACTGAGTATACCTGAAGATAAGATGCAGGATCTAAAGACACGTATAGGAATTTTTATGGCAACATTATCCATTATAGTCAAAAATTGGAAACAGCTCTGGTGTTCGTAAATAGGAGAATGAATAAATAAACTGTGGTATAATCATACAGAATTTCTCTGCAATAAAAAAGAACAAACTACAGATACACCAAACAATATGTTCATTGAAAGAAGACTTACACAAGAGCATATACTGTATGATTCCATTTATATGATGTTCTAGAGAAAACTAATGTATAGTGGGAACAAATATATGAACAATGGTTGCTTCTGGGGGGCTCGTGATCAGGAGTACTGACTGGAAAGAGGCATAGGGAACTTTCTGGAGTGATGGTAATGTTTAATATCTTGCTAGAAGTTCTGGTAACACAGATCCATACATGGATGCATACATTTTTCAAAACACAGAATGTACATTTAAGATGTGTGCCTTTCATTAATTGTCAATTTTATATCATAAAAATAAAACTGTAAAGAAATATTTAATTCTAGCTAATGATATGCATAATGAAGCATTTAGGGGGAAATGTACTGATGTCTGCAATGTACTTTGAAATGCATCAAAAAATAAGATGGATTGATCGATGTCTAGAGGGATGGAGAGACAGATGGATAGAAGATAAAGCAATACAGCAAAATGTTCACGGAATGTGCATATTCAGATGTTCACTATAATAGTCTTTCAACTTTGTGGAATGTTTGAAATTTTTCATAATAAAATATTTTTTAAATGGGAGAGAAGAGTCAATTTTGAAAAAAAACTATAATCTAAAGGTGATTTTTTTTCAAGAAATCTTAGCCTGCTGATGTGCTGTTTCATACATTTGAAACAGCATTCAAATATCAGTGTTTGCCTGAGGGTGACTGAGTTTAGTTCCTTATCATGCATGTCTGAATTGTGAACCTTACTTAGCTAAAACACCAGAATGTCTTTTTTCTACACAGTACAAACATATCCTTAGAGTCTTTTTTTTCTTAATTTAAGGTGCACACCACTAACTGATGATGTTAATTTTTTAAAATTAGAAATCAAAAAGAAACGAAGACATTCTTAATTCTACAAATCTTCTAATGGTTCCCAATAAGTTTATTTTGGTTTTTAGCCAAAATTAGTATTTGGCTTCCCGGAAAAAAAAGACTTTTTATTCACTCTTTCTTTGGGAACAACCATCCAGAAATTTTACTGTTTCTTTCCACTGTCAAAAAATATGGTCATGGGGATTCTCAGCAATAAGTAAAAAACACTTATGCTGATTTATCTACAGCCTGGTTTGTCTCAACATGATTCCTTCAAACACCTCATTACTTAGTTGTTATTTTGTTTTCTGAAGGCTGTTGCCATCTGCAATTTTCATCGCTTTTAGAAAATGAAGGACAGTTCGTACGTGGGCTTTGGGATGATTGATAGTAGAGTCACATTTTGCAAAGTTTGTGACAAGAATGACAACTCTTTCAAGACACTGTTCATTGTGAGTCAAATTCAACATATACTGCCCCTTCTAAATGTTTCTTTTGACCTAGATTTATCTGTTGCTGAATAAACGATCTTTCTGTATTGTCTTGTACAATATAAAATCTTTTCACAATGTTGTCTCTGACCTTAAAACCTCCTTGGCTGCTCCATAGCTGCAACTCTGCCCTGCAAGTCAAGGATAGAGCAGTTTCAGCAGCAACTGGAATCTGTGAACTCAGTATGTGCTGGTTTATTGTTGATGGAGTGTAAACAATGTGCAATTGCTTTGCCATAACTTCTCAGAGATTGATCTTAACAACATTTTGCTACACACCCATCAACAGCTAAGAAATCTGATGCAAATTTACTGATAATAACAACGATTTATTCCATTTCACCTTTTCTTGTCCATTATAGTCCAGGCACTTTGGTGGGTAACTAATCTGTTATCTTTTTCTTTCCTTCACTTAATGTAAATCTTAAAGAAAACAAGAATTGATTTTGTGTTTGCTGTCCTTTCAACCCCTTTCCCCCAAATTTTCTATGTCAGAGAGTTAGGACTGATTGGACCAAGAAAAAGTCTCATCAAGCAGGAGAAATAGCAACTAAAGTGTTATGTATGTGATACAGTGTTTTGTTTTTTAGATTTTTTTTTTGATGAAAAGGCAGTTGGAATGCCAAAGATGGAGAGTCTCAACACATGCTCCACTTAATCTCTTTGATTGTTAAAAGTCACAGTGTAAAAAAAACTCCTTTTTTAGTACGAAGTGTAGGAGCTTCTATATAAATTAGCTGCAATAGTATTCAGTGTCTACAAATAGCTTGCAATGCATCCAAGGAGGAGAAAAAGGTCTTTTTATCTGTCATTTTCACTAAAGCCATGAACCTTGAGTTGTATAAATGAGTCACATGTGCTCCTTTATCTTCTTCTGTCCTTTATTCTTTTTGCTTCCTTGTTCATAAATATAAGTTTCCACATTTTAAAAAAACTGCATGATTGTTCTGATTTGTTTCACACCAGGTTTACGTCTATGCATGCCATTTTCATGTGCATTCACACAGATATTCTATTCAATTAGCCATCTGGGGTAAAAAGGTTTTTTTTGTGTAATATTTGGTATATTGGGGTCTCCAGTTTTGTCTAATTGTTTTATTGTAATCTGATTTTTCTGTTACTCATAGTATATATGAACTTTTTTTTTTTGCTTATTCCATACCCCCGTAAAAATGTTTGTTTTCATAATATAACATTTTAAAACTAGAAGAGACTATCTCAACCTGTTTTACATTGCTGTAAAGGAATCCCTGAGGCTAGGTAATTTATAAAGAAAAGAAGTTTATTTGGCTCATGGTTCAATAGGCTGTACAAGAAGCATAGCACCAGCATCTGCTTCTGGTGAGGGCTTCAGGCTGCTTCCACTCATGACAGAAGGGCAAGGGGAGCAGGCATCACACGGTGAGAATAAGAAAGAAAAAGAGGAGGGGGGTGCCAGGCTCCTTTTAACAATCAGTTCTCACGGGAACTAACAGAGCAAGAATTCACTCTTTACCACAAGGATGGCACCGAGCCATTTATGAGGGTTCTGCCCTCATGACGCAAACACCTCCCATCAGGCCCAATCTTCAACACCAAGGGTTAAATTTCAACATGATATTTGGAAAAGACATATATCCAAACTCTATTAGAAACTTTTGAGACATCTAAAACAGAACTCGGGAGGGGCCGAGATGGTGGACTAGGAGTAGCCTGCACATGCCATTCTCTTGGAGAGGATAAAGCTGGCAAATGGATATTCACCTTCAAATCGATTGTCTAAGAAAGAGCACTGGCAAGCAACAGAGAGGTGACAGGAGACTCCCAAAGTGAAGGAGAGGGAGGTGGAGTGACCCACTGGGCAGGATCGAAGGTACATGGGGAAGGTGCCCACATGTGGGGAAAAGACAGAAGAGAGAACCCAGGGGCTCCAAATTTCCCCTGCGGACATTGCAATTGGAGCTGCGGAAGGGCCCTTCCATTGCAGCACACTGGCAGACCGACACATGGAGCTGACTGAAGACTGTGCAACAACATTGCTCCAGAGAGAAGGCACAGAGGTGTTCCACTGGCTTACAACCCCTGGACACTGCAGTTGGCACCATATGGAGGTCCCAGCCTGACAGCGCTGCATCTATTCATTGCTGCTACCTCCCTATCACCCCTGCTGGACTGAGGAGTGAGTGGGGAGGCCTGTTACTCTTGTATATCCCATAGTTGGATGGTGTGTGCTCCCACGGACACCAGGGGATCCAAAGCCTGCTGCTGCTGCCTAGATGGCCCCACCTAGCCACAGCTGCCACAGGACCCAGATGGAGAGAGATCCTGCAGACCTGGATGCCTGCCACTGCTATTTGGGTGGCACAGCCATCACTGCCATCACCTAGGTAACACTACCACCAATGGACCTGGGCAGGGTGAACACACACCACCACATGCTGGCAAACACTGCTGCACTGGACCTGGGTGGGAAGAATGCTCATGCCCCTGCCAATGGACCTGAGCAGGGTGAACACTCATGCCACATATGCCCACTGCCTGTTGCATGCCTCCAAGCTCACCCACCACCCTCCATGCAGCCACTGCATATTCATTGCCCATGACACTCATAGTGGAACAGAAAGACACAGAAAAGCAGCAATGTTAAAGGTTCATAGGGCGTCATCCACCACTCTTCTACCTGGTCAGTCTTCTAGAGTAGGACTGAAGCACACCATCCAGGGATGTCTCCTTCACTTCACTAACAAACAGAGTTCCCACCAGAGGAAAACAGGTATACTGCAAAGCTTTCTGTCTTGAGCTGAGAGAAGAGCTTTCAGATGAGAAGAAATCAGCATAAGAACTCTGGAAACATGGAAAAACCAGGCTGTTTTAACATCCCAAAAGAATTGCAATAGTTCTCCAGCAATGGACTCCAACCAACAGGAGATTGTTGAAATGTCAGATATGGAATCTCCAATATGGATGACAAGTAAGATCAATAGGATTGATGAGAAAGTTGAAATCCAACACAAAGAAACCAAAAAATAATTCAAGACATAAATGAAAAATTTACTAAAGAGTTAAATAAGATAAGACAAAATATAACAGAACTTCTAGAAATGAAAGACTCATTTAGGGAATTTCAAAATACAGAAAAGTTTTAACAATAGACTAGACCAAGCAGAAGAAAGAATTTCAGAGCTTGAAGACAGGGCTTTTGAATCAATCCAGTCAGTCCAAAATGTAGAAAAATGAATCAAGAAGAATAAGCAATCTCTCTGAGAAATATGGAACTATGTAAAGTGAACAAATATAAGAATCATAGGTATCCCTGAGGGAAAAGAAGAAAAAACAAAAAGCATGGAAAACCTATTTGAGAGAATAATTGAGGAAAACTTCCCTGGTATCATTAGAGATTTAGACATCCAGATACAAAAAGGTCATTGAATTCTCAAAGAAAATGTTGGAAAAACTCTTATGGACATTGGCCTAGGCAAAGAATTTATGAAGAAGACCCCCAAAGCAATCACAGCAGCAACCAAAATAAATACATGGGACCTGATCAAATTAAAAAGCTTCTGCACAGCCAAGGAAACTATCACTAGAGGGAACAGACAACCTACAGAATGGGAGAAAATATTTGCATGCTACACCTCTGATAAAGGGCTGATAACCAGAATCTATACAGAACTTAGGAAAATCAACAAGAAAAAATCAAACAACCCTATTAAAAATGGGCAAAGGACATGAACAGAAACTTTTCCAAAGAAGACAGAAAAATGGCCAGCAAACATATAAAAAAGTGCTCAATTTCTCTAATCATCAGGGAAATGCAAATCAAAACCACAATGAAATATCACTTAACTCCAGTGAGATTGGCTCATATTAAAAAATCCCCAAACAACAAATGTTGGCGGGGATGTGGACAGATAGGAAACTTATACACTGCTGGTGGGACTGCAAATTAGTACAACCTCTATGGAAAGTAATATGGAGATACCTCAAAGAATCAAAAGTAGAATTACCATTTGACCCAGCAATCCCACTACTGGGTATTTACCCAAAGGAAAAAAAGACATTTTATAATAAAGACATCTGCTCACAAATGTTTATAGCAGCACAATTCACAATTGCAAAGATGTGGAAACAACCCAGGTGCACATCAATACACGAGTGGATTAATAAAATGTGGTATATGTATACCATGGAGTATTACTCAGCAATAAGGAACAATAGTGCATTAACACAACTGGTATTATCTTGGTTGGAGCTAGAACCCATTCTTCGAAGCGAAGTGTCACAGGAATGGAAAAACAAGCACCACTGGTACTCACCATCAAATTGGTACTAACTGATCAACACCTACATCACACAGGGCAATAATATTCATCAGGGGGCGGGCAGGCGGGAGAGGGGTGGAGGGGATGGGAAAAACTCTCACTGAATGGATGCGGGGAGCACAGTTTAGGGGATGACCACGATTGTAGCTCTGACACGGGCAGTGCATGGGCAATATATATAGCCAAAGTGTTGTACCCCCATAATATTCTGAAATAAAAAAAAAAAACTTAATTAAAAAAAAAAAAAAAGGTCATTGAACACCTGGAAGATTCATGGCAAATGGGACATCACCAAGGCATATAGGCATCAATATGGCCAAGGTTAAAGTGAAGGAGAAAATCCCACAAGCTGTGAGATGAAAGCATCAAGTAACTTACAAAGGAAAAACTATCACACTAATGGCAGACTTTTTAGCAGAAACCTTACAAGCCAGAAAGGGTTGGGGTCCATTTTTAGTCTTATTAAACAAAATAACTGCCAGCCAAGAATTTTGTTTCCTGTAACACTAAGTTTCATAAATGAAAGAGAAATAAAATCTTTCCCAGACAGGCAAACACTAAGGGAATTTGTCACCACTGGACCTGGCCTACCAAAAAAAAAATATTTAGAAGTGCTGAATATATGGAACAGAACAATTGATACCAACCAGTGTAAAAACATCTGAAAGTTAAAACTCACAGCTCTTATAAAACAGTAACACAAGGGAGAAAACAAAGCAATTAGGTAACAATCAACATGATGAACAGAAGAGTATCTCACATATCAATATTAACATTGAATTAAACGGTCTTAATGCTCTATTTAAAAGATAAAGATTGACCAAGTGTATAAAGAACACAACCCAAATATATGCTGTCTCCAAGAAACCCATTTAACATGCAAAGATTCTCATAGACTCAAGGTAAAGGGATAGGAAAAAAAATATTCCACGCAAATGAAAACCAAAAACAAGCAGGAGTAGCTATTTTCATATCAGATAAAATAGACTTTGAATCAACAATGGTAAAAAAAAGAGAGAAAGATCATCATTATGTAATGATTATAATGATAGAAGGAGTAATTCAGCAAGAAGATATAACAATCCTAAATATATATGCAACTAACACAGGAGCTCCCAGATTCATAAAACAAATTCTACTAGATCTAAGCAAAGAAATAAACAGCAACATCATAATAGCAGGGAACTTTAATACTCCATTGACAAAAGTGGACAGATCATCAAGGCAGGAAATCAACAAAGAAACACTAGACTTAAATGGGATTCCAGAACAAATGAACCTAAAAGACATTTATAGAACCTTATACCTGAAAACTACTGAATATACATTCTTCTCATTAGCACATGGGACATTTTCCAAGATAGATTATACATTAAGCCAGAAAACAAGTCTCAGCAAATTCAGAAAACTCAAAATCATACCATGTATCTTCTCAGGCCACAGTGGCATAAAAATAGAAATGAATTCCAAGAGAAGCTCTCAAAAGTACACAAATACATGGAAATTAAACCACCTGTTCCAGTATGATCCTTGGGTCAATGATGAAATCAAGATGGAAATCAAAATATTTTTCAAACTGAAAAACAAAGACAACACAAGCTTCAAAAAAATCTCTGGGATACATCAAAAGCAGTGCTGAGAGGGAAGTTTATAGCCATAGATGCCTACATCAGAAAGACAGAAAGATCACAAATTAACCATCTAATGTCACACCTCAAGGAACTAGAAAAAGAAGAACAAACCAAACCCAAAGCTAGCAGAAGAAAAGAAATAACAAAGATCAGAGGAGAACTAAATGAAATGGAGACAAAAAATACAATACAAAAGGTCAACAAAACAAAAAGTTGGTCTTTGAAAAGATAAACAAAATCAAGAGAATACTAGCTAGATTAACCAGAAATAGAAGAGAAAGGACTTAAATAAGCACATCAGAAATGAAAAAGGAGACATTATAACTGACACCACAGAAATAAAAAATATCATCCATGATTACTATGAAAACCTCAATGCACACAAACTGGAAAATTCTAGAGGAAAAGGATAAATTTCTGGAAACACACAATCTTCCAAGCTTTGAAAGTTGAAATCAAATAGAAATTGTGAACAGGCCAATAACAAGTAGTGAGATTGAACAAGTAATAAAAAATACCCCAGGATCAGATGTATTTACAGCCAAATTCTACCAGACCTACATCAAGAAGGAGGTTATCCTCCCTGGCTCATACTACAAAGCCAGTATTACCCTGATACCAAAGCCAGAAAAGGACACATGCAAAAAAAGAAAAATACAGACCAATATCCTCATGAACATAGATGAAAAAATACTCACAAAATACCAGCAAACTGAATTCAACAGCACATCAAAAAGAGAATTCACCATGATCAAATGGGTTTCATTCCTGGGGTGCAAGGATGGTTCAACATATGCAAATCAATATACGTGATTCACCACATAAACAGAAGCAAAACCAAAAACCATATGATCATCTCAATAGATGCAGTAAAAGCACTCAGTAAAATCCATTCAATAAAATTTTACCTGTGATAAAAACCCTCAACAAACTAGGTATAGAAGGAATATACCTCAAAATTATGAAAGCCATACATGACAAACCCACAGCCAACATCATACTGAATGGGGAAAAGTTGAAAGCATTTCCTCTAAGAACTGGAACAAGAGAAGGATGTCCACTGTCACCACTTCTATTCAACATAGTCCTGGAAGTAGTAGTCAGAGCAATCAGCAAGAGGAAGAAATAAAGGGCATCCAAACTGGGAAAGAGGAGGTCAAACCATTCCTGTTTGCTGATGATATGATCTTTATGTAGCCCGAAAGACTTCACCAAAAGACTCCTAGAATTGATAAATAAATTCAGTAAAGTCTTAGGTTTTAAAATCAATGCACACAAATCAGTAGCATTTCTATATACTAATAGCTGTCAAGCTAAAAGTCAAATCAAGGACTCACTACATTTACAATAGCTGCAAAGAAAATAAAATACCCAGGAATATACTTTACCAAGGAGGTGAAAAATCTCTACTAGGAGAACTATGAAACACTGATGAAAGAAATTGTAGATGGCGCAAACAAATGGAAAAACATATCATGCTCATGGATTGGTTCAATCAACATTGTTAAAGTGTCCATACTCCCCAAAGTTATTTACAGCTTCAATCCAATTCCCATCAAAATACCAATGTCATTTTTCACTGATCTAGAAAAAACAATCTTAAACTTTATATGGAACCAAAAAAGAGCCTGAATAGCAAAATCAATCCTAAGCAAAAAGAATAAATCTGGAGGTACCACATTACCTGACTTCAAATTATACTGCAAGTCTACAGTAAAAAAACCAGCATAGTACTGGTATAAAGGTAGACATGTAGACCAATAGAACAGAATAGAGAACCCAGAAATAAAGCTGCAAAAAACTAATTTTCAACAAATCAGACAAAAACGTACACTGGGAAAATGACTCCCTATTCAATAAATGGTGCTGGGAAAACTGGATTGCCACATGCAGAAGAATGAAACTGGATCCCTCTCTCACCATATACAAAAATTAACACAAAATGGATTAAACACTTCAATGGAAGACCTGAAACCATAAAAATTTTAGAAGAAAACATAGGAGAAACTCTTCTGGACATTGGCCTAGGCAAAGAATTTATGACTAAGACCCCAAAAGCAAATACAGCAAAAACAAAAATGAATAAATGGGACTTAATTAAACTAAAAAGTTCCTGCACAACAAATAAAATAACCAACAGTGTAAATAGACAACCTACAGAATGGGATAAAATGTTCCAAAACTATATATCTATCAATGGGATAATATCCAGAATCTACAAAGAACTCAAACAACTCAAGAAAAAAACAACCACATTAAAAAGTGGGTGAAGTGGGTGAAAGACATGAACAGAATCTTCTCAAAAGAAGATAGACAAATGGCCAACAAACATAAAAAATGCTTAACATCACTAATCATTAGGGAAATGCAAATTTAAACCACAAAAAGTCAAAAACAATAGATGTTGGCATGGATGCAATACTTATATGTTGTTGGTGGGAATGTAAACCAGTACAATCTCTATGGAAAACAGTATGGAGATTGCTCAAAGAACTAAAAGTAGACCTACCATTCAATCCAGTAATCCCACTACTGGGTATCTACCCCCCAAAAAGAAGTCATTTTATCAAAAAGACACCTGCACCCAAATGTTTATTGCAGCACAATTAACAATTACAAAGATATGGAATCAACCTAAGTGTCCATCAACTGATGAGTGGATAAAGAAAATGTGGTACATATATACCATGGAGTACTACTCAGCCATAAAAAGGAATGAAATAATGCCTTTTGCAGCAACTTGAATGGGTCTGGAGATCGTTATACTAAATGAAGTATTTCAGGAATGGAAAAACAAATACCACATGTTCTCATTGATAAATGGGAGATAAACAAGGAATATATATGGTCATAAAGTGGTGTGATGGACATTGAGAACTAAGAAGGCGGAAGGTTGGAATGGGAGCGAGGGATAAAAATCCACCTATTGGGTACAACATACACTATTCTGGTGACTGGTACACTGAAAGCCCTGACTTCAGCAGGATACAATCCATCCATGTAACAAAAAAACTTGTACCCCCTAAATCTATTGAAAAATAAACAAACAAACAAACAAACAAACAAACAAAACTCTTCAAAAACTCTAGTTACAAAGAATGAGACCAAGAACCATGAAGTCACACCTGGAACCCATATATCCTGACTTCTAGTCTAGCTCTATTTGCAGGGCTATGTGTAATCCTAAACCAATCTTACTTCTCAATATCTGGCTTTAATCCATAGGTAAGGCAATTACTAATTTTCTATAGATACAAAAGTTGACTTATGTACACTAGAATTTTAAAGAATATCTTTGGAATTTATTTTCCTCATGGAGTCCAAGAATGTAACTTAATGGCTGAACTTTTAAAAGTAATTTGAAAGGCACTATGTGTTTCTCTCTCTCCCTCTCTCCTTCTCTATCTCTATCTCCTCTTCTCTTGCTATCTCTCTACTCCTCCTTCCTCTTTCCCTCTGCATCATCTCCTCCATTCCCCTTTGCAAGAGCATTCAGCATTTGATCTCAAAGGTCAGTGTGACAAGTTTTGTCCTTGTTTTAATTCACAGTTCATTATAATGATCTTCCAAATTTAAACCACTCTTGAGTCATACTGCTTCTTCATTTGTATGGAACCCTAACAAGCAGTTGTATTCTGGTAACAGCCATAGAATCACATGTTGTCTTCATGAAAGATGTGATGATGTGGAAGTACTAAAAAAGGTGCTCCCACTCTGGCACAGACACATTCAGTTTTCCCTTGCTAATTCATATGTTTTCTTCAATAAGACGTTATTAGACAATCTTGAGGAGCTGATACAGAGGATGATGTGATTCAGGATCCAGTGAAATGCTGCCATGTATCTTTCAGAGTTTTGCAGATAGGACATCATCCATTCATTCAGGATATACTCAAGGAACCTACCTAATATATGCCAGGTACTGTGGTAGACACTAAAGGTTCAAAGATGGATGAGGCATAGACCCTACTTTGAGGAGCTCTTGCTTCCTTAGGAAGACAGAGAAGTAAGCCCAGGCGATGTGTGAGCCTAGCAGTGGAGCACCTCACTCAGCAAAGGAGAAGGGTAACATAAAAGAATGAACCAGAATGCTTCTTGAAGGAGGTTAAACTCAAGCTGAATCCCCAAGGATGAATAGGGCTGAACACATAAAGGACAGAAGAGAGAGCTTGGTAGATAAATATCATTTGCAAAAACCCAATGTCAAGCCAATAAATTTCCTTTCTGTCCTTGGAACTGCACTGAATAAAAATTTATAAGTTGTAGGCATGGTTACTAACTCCCAAAACAAAGTAAGGAAATTGCAATGATATCCAAAGAATCCAGCTACAGAGTTAAAAGACGCCTCCCTTTTCATGCCCAATTGGATAGTTCTGAAAGGTATTATATGCCACACTTTCTATCAGAAATATATTCATTATATTCACCTTTTTTTCTCACCACCTATACATAAGCAGCAGCTGATAATAGAAGAGATGGGAGAGGACACAAAGTGGAGTACAAGAGGGAGATTACTGAACTTGGAATCGACAGTCTAGAACCCATTAGCAGCTCCAGCCCTCTCTAGGTCTCCAATCTTGAAAATGGCGTTTAACACCTCTGAACTTTAGTCTGCTCAGCTTTTAACTGAGACAGACTATATCTTTATTTCTTTACAGCATAATGGTGAATAATAAATGAGAAATAAGGAAATACTATTGAAAGTATATAGCATTATGTAGATATAAGCATTGTTATTGATATATAGTGTACACATAACAGCCCTCTCTGTGTAAATATAGTGCAAATGTTCATCTGTACATGTAGGACATGGAGGAAGCATGTATCCATTTCCTGAACTGATAAGCCCCCTGTCTATTCAGTACATAGGATCTGTACTTTTCCTTTACAGTTTTTTACACTTGTAATATTTAATGATTACTTTCTCTGTTAGGTCTAAGATTGTCTTATTCACCACCATATTCCCTGAACTTAGTAAACTGCCCAGGAATACACTGAAGGAGGGAAATCAATATAGTTCTCAGTCAATATTTTCTGAGTAAAGAATGAAAATTTTAAATTTGATTTATATAATTAACTGATCAACATTTTACTAGCTGTACAGACATAATTTTTTTTATTGTGCTACAAAGCAATATTTGGTTGGAGAGGTTAATTTCCAGTGGGATTTCTTACATGGTGCTTTTGGCCAACTGGAATCCTTTCTGAACATGCATAGGAGTATTCTTAGCCACATTCTGTTTCTTCAATATATATTTGTTAGATACGTACAGTGCAGATTTATGGCATCGAACTACGTACTGTACAGAGAAAGAAGAAGTATCTAAGAGGAGCTTCTATCCTATATAAAGTTACCTGACCATACAAATCAACACATGTCTAAGTGTGCAATGTTGAGTTCAGGCCAGTACAGTAGTAAAGGAAGGAGATATATGGGGTGTTCAGGGAATAATTTCATGGAGCATTAAAATAATAGCTAACATTTACTGACTGCTTGCCAAATGTCAGGCACTGACCTACATCTTTTACATATATTAACTCATTTAATGCTCACAACACTTGAGCTAGGTACCATTATATTCCCATTTTAAATAAAAGGAAGTTTCAGCTGAGCGTGGTTAAGTTACTTGCAATATTCCTCATAGCAATAGAGCTGAGTCTGAACTTACGCAGTCCTTCTCCAGCACCTACACCTTAATCACTCTACTATGCCTCCTCCAATAAAACCTTCAGGGCTGAGTCAGATGGGACTGGTCAGAGGAAAGAATACTAATGGAGGATGGAGGAAGAGTCAATAAGAGTAAAGGCATGGAGGTAGAATGAGAATAGCCCAGTTGGAAAGCAGGGTTACTACAGCTGAAGGATAGTGGAAGTCTTATTTGGAAAGTTCAGATGAGCTTATACAATGAAGCCTTGAATGATCAGCTGAATAATTAGACTATGTTTTTTGAGCAGTGAAGACTGATTACTGAGTTTTCATCTGAGTTTGAATACACGAATACAGTGGTGTGCAGAGGTTTGCAATAAATATGCGTTCTGGGTTTAAGGCAACCTTTATTTTTCCGGACAGAAGAGTGTGTCCGTCTCTGAAAACTCTGCTGTTGGCTGCTTCACCACCATCCCTTGCCCTCTATCTAACAGCCCTGACTTCCATTTGGGCATCCATGAGGCTCCATGGCTGGAGCAGGTGACCAAGGCTAAGCCAATCAGTGACTTTGAAGCCTCTGAAAAGAAGGACAGCAAAATCTGCGTTTCCTAAAGACTTTTTTTCCTTGAGGTCTTTAGACAAAGGGTGGGGTTGAAAATACGTATATGAGGCCCGAGGAGCCAGCCTGAGAATGAACCCAGCACAGAGGGTAGAGCACAATGACAAGAATCGTAAAGGGAGCTCAAACCCTCATGATGTCATTGATCTCTGAATTCCACATGCCTGAAGCCCACCCAACTTCTGGACTTTTCAGATGAGTGAACCATAGTATTTTCTTTGTTACCTACATGAGTTTGAGTAGGTTTTCCATTACTTGCAATAAAAATTATCCTAAGTAATATATTGCCCAAAGATAAGGATTTCACCTTGATTGTAGGACAACTAGAAGCTCTACCTGAGCTGGTGACACGGCCCATAATATTGTCTCCTTTGTTTCATGACCCACTCTTTAGGACATCGTCACTTGCACAAATCCCAGTGATTTCTCATAGTTCAGCTCCGAAGCCTCAAATCCCAAGTCAGTATCTTCTTTCCCAGGACTGCTGACGTTTCTGCAATCTGGAGCTTATAAAGGCTCTGGGGTGACCAAGGAATAGCTGTATATCATCCCCAGGGCTTTCACATCAAAGGACCCAGTGGAAGCCTCATCCTGTTCAAAATGACAAATTAAAACGAATCCCAGAGCTTTATTCTCTAAGAACATAAGACATGTTTTCTTTTTGAACATTTCATTGCACTGTCTTCAGAATCAAGCTCTCTAAAGAATGTTATTATACCTTGAGCTTCTTGACACATTTCCTAATAATTTGAAGCTTCTGACATTTATACAATAAAAGATTGTGCTTCTGCAAAAGAAAAAAAAAATCAATGAATCTTTTTGGCAATCGTCCTAAATCTGTAGAGATTAAATTCACTTCCCAGACATTGCTATTTCATATCAAACACAGAGTCACACAGTATAATTAAGATAGTTGTAGAACCATATATTTCATGCCCTAGCTGTCTGCCTTAAACTATCTTGGGAAGTTCAGAAATAATAGGGAAGCTACATCTTAACCAGAGTAATTACATTTGCTAAGCAGAGTGGGATGAGCAAGAGCTATGTAAAAGAATAAAATAAATCCACCACAAAACCAGGAAATTCTACATTCGTTCTGATATAGAAACCTTGCTGATCAAAAAGAAAAGAAAGAAAGAGAAAGAAAAAAGGCTCACCTCCAGTTACAACTCCCAGGGGAACGGCAGCCATTATCCCCTATTGAGTTGGTACTTCCCATACAGAGCCTGAACAATTCATACAGAAAAATAAACCATAACATTCCTGTTTATTATTACTTTAGCTGAGAGGTGGTGACATTAAACAGTTCTGCACTGCTGCTATAAATCAGCAGGCTGGAGATGTTCTCAGCATGGGACTAGGACTCCTTGGAAACCATGCTCATCAAAGCAACCAGCTGTCAGAATTCTTCAAATTAAACTGTTATTACAGTAGTATTCATTAGTCACTTACTGGCTATTAACATATTTTTATATCAGCACCATTGACATTGGCTGTTGCTTTTTAATATGCAAGTTATATATAAACATGATTCAGTGGCTCATGTGAGGATGACAGACTCTATTAGAGCTGGGTGTCCCCTGTCTAAAGGCTGCTGCAAAGGGTTGTTGTCCTATCCATGCACACATGAATTTCTCTGGGAAGCTGGACGTTTGTTCTGGTGGTTGGAGTGGGGAGAGAGGTAGTAATAATATATTTCAACACTGGTATTTGCCCAACAAAGTGATAGCTCAACATCAGAAATTATAACTCTTAAAGCTGTTACTGAGCCCCTGATGACAGTGGTTTATGCTCCTCCAGCTTGATGGTTTGGATTTCCATTTTGTCTGAGATGTCAGGCACGTGTTTAACTTTTGCTTGAAATCCAGAATCAAACAAAGGAGGTAAAATGGGGTGTGTGGAGATATAAATAGGAAACCCAGTGTACAAGCTCTGGTAGAAACAAAAAGTATGACCAGTATTAACTGAAACAGTGTCCTTGGCATTTGGAAAAGCTCTTAAGCCCCAATTTAGTTTCAGGGAAAATTTAGCCTAAATCATTTTATTTCAACTAGAAAAAAAGCCATGCACTAAATATTCACTAGCTCAGAAAGATTAATATATTCCTTACATGCATACCACAAACTCATTCACACATAGAGACCACAGACTTTTCACTTTTCCCCTCCCCTCACATTAATCTTCACACAGTATGTAGAATACTAGTCTGTTTAGTTGAAATGGAGACTATTTAGTCCAAATTGTTTATTTTGTAGATGACAAAAGGCAGACTCAACAAATTAGTTAACTAGCGTCAGCCTTAATTTTGTTTTCCTCCTCTCTATTTTCTAAACGATCTTGGACCTCCCCATTCCTCTGGATCGTAGGATATTTCCTGGTCCTCAGACCCAGAAAGATGCCAAGAGACAGTATATAAACAACTTCTACCTCTGTTGCAAGGAAGTGTAGTATTAGTCATGTTCTTTGACCCAGAATCTGAGGTCCCCAGGGTTCAACATTGAGGTAGAGTTTGATCTGGTGTGCTGTAACTGGCTTGTACAGCTCCCAAGAGCTAATTGTTTAAGTTTTAGGAATTTTGCAAGCCACTGACATTATGTTAATAGTATGAAATGGACTATTTACACTGTAAATGATACAAATTAGCAAACAGGACAAATCATGGTTGTTATTTTTGCTGCTGTTGTTATTTCTTCTGGAGAGCTGGTTGTTAGCCCTTTACCAGCACACCACTGGTTCACTGCTGAGTCTCCTTTGCTTCATCCAGACCCACGAGGACGTGCTTCGCTGATAAGCATTGCCACAACCGACCCCCTTAAATTCATTTATTAAACAAATACTTACTGAATACCTACCTAACTTCAGGCACTTTGGCCACCTCCTACCATTGTGCAGAGTGAGGAAGGACCAAAATTCAATCCACTGTCTGCCTGCACACCTCAACGGAGTCCTGTGCCGTTGAGAAAGAACACATTTTTCTAAATTTTTCAAAAGGACTCAGAACTATGGGCCTGTGGGGTGGGGTATATAGCTCGGTGTCTGTCAAGAAGAGCATTTTGTCTTATTTTCTTAAAGGGACATCGTGGGCCAGCAGCGGACCCTGAATGCTCCACAAGTGGTGAAGACACCATGGTGTACAAGTCAAAGTCCTAGCTACAGAGCTCACCTTCCAGGGAGGGAAGAAAATAATGATTATAATTTGAGAAAGTAAGAGCACCATGAAGCAAAACCACCAAGGAGATGAGAGAGAGAGAGTGAGAGAGAGACAGAGATGAAGGTGGTGGGAGGGGAGTTGCTTTGGGCGAGGTGTTCAGGACTGGTCTTTCTATGATCTGGGTAAAGGGCACTCCAAATAGAAGAAGAGCACACACCCAGAGTGAAGAGTGAGCTTGGGTTACTAAAGCACAGAAGACAGCCCGGGTAACTGGAGCAGAATGGGAAACACAGAGAAGGGTATGAGTAGGGGACAAAAAGGTAAGCACAGCCCTAGCTGTCCCGGAATGGAATTTGATTTTATTCTATGTGTAATGAGAAGCTACTGGAATGTTTCAAGCAGAGGAGTGATTTGCATTTTTAAAAGATCATTCAGTCTCAGGCTTCTGTATGGAAATTAGATTGTAAGGAAACAAAAGTACACGCAAGAGAGCAGTTATAAGGCTGGATGCTGCTCTTCCCACACCCAATGGGGCTTCTTCTTTGTGTTTTAATTTTTATTTATTTTAAAATCTTGTTCCTGAACCCCAACCCAGACCTCCTGACTTAACCACCACTCACCAGCCCAAGACTCAGCTTCTACCTCTGAAAGCCTCAGTGTTTTCTTTGAATTAGTTCCTGATCACTATTTATTAACAACATATCATATCATGGTATGTATACTGAAATAATCCAAAAGATAATTTAAGGAGCATGGGGCAACAAAAACACAACACCAAGACAAAGAAAAAATATGCCTGTTATATACCAGTTTCAATTTTGAATTCGAGACCAGCCAGATCTCACACTACAGTTATTAAGGACATGACCTTTAGCCTCCTGCAGAGCTGAGGGTCCTGTTTCTAAATCAGGGATTCTCAATCCTGGAGACACATTGGTGTCACCCAAAAGCTTTAAAAAATACCTATGCCTAGGTTCAATCCCAGGAGTTTCTGATTTCACTGGTCTTTGGCCGAACTGTGATACTGGAGTATTCTAAAGTCTACCCAGGTAATTCTAATGGATAACCATGTTGAAAATTACACTTCTAAATGCATGAGCCTTTAGCCAGGAGGAAAGGGAAAATGGTGAAGGACTCTATATGGAGCAATAGCAGCAAGACCTTCTCACCCTTGAGCCTGGAATGATGAACAGTGGCACCATTTTTTTCCCATGAAGGATGCAGATGGATAGTCAATTTGGAACTACAGAACCCAAATAGCAAAAAAGAGTATTTCTAGAACTTATGGACTTAGCTAAGTCTAGAGGGAAGCTATCTCAAAAAGAAATGTAAGCCATCTCAAATACTAGGTTTATAGAAGTAACTGTTTAATAGAGACTGACTCTACCCTACTCTCATGCCGTTAAAATGCAAGTCTAAAGTGGAATAACATGAGAGCTCTTTCCTATAAGACCAACTGCCACTCAGATATTCAGATCTTGAAAGGAAACACACACCCAAATAAATATCAAAAGAGAAGTTCTCTCTCCCCTTCCAACTCCTAGCCCCAATACCTCCACCTTCCAAAGTATGAACATTAATCAGGAAATGACATCAAAGAACAGAATTGGAGAATTCAGGAAAGGGGAAGGCATTGATATGCATTGTTTTCCTACTATGTATCAAGCATTGTGAGGGACTTTTCCAAAATTACCCCAGTTATCACCAAAATAACCCATTATTTGCATTATCTTTATTTGGCAGTTGTTGAAACTGAGGCTTAGAATATTAAGTGATTTTTGTTAAGGTCCCACATTGAGAAAGCAGCAGAGAAGCGTTCAAAGCTCCAAAACCCATGTTCTTCATTGTACTATGCTTCTTTCTCAGACAGGATAAAATAGGGCAAAGGAACTTTAGAAACAAGGCAAATTGGAAATTGGTTGGACATTGAAAAATGTGGAAAATTAAGAGGTCGAAGAGAGACAAATGCCAGAAGAAATATTTTTCTTTGCCTCCTTTCTAGAGGAGAGATACTGTATCAGGGCTTCCAGGTAGGAATTTGACATGGCACGAGGCGGTACCCCAGGCTAAGAATGTTTCCATGGAATAAACCAACACTGACGTGGACAAAAGGTCAGCAAAATGAGGAATGGAGCCGAGAGCCATAAGAGACAATAAACACCCAGCACCAATTGTCACCAAATTGCCTTGTGAGGTGGAAAACGGCTCTTTCCTTCCTCCTTACCTCCCCCAGAAAAGCATTTCTCCCACTTTCAAATGACACGTTTTCCACTTTTCCTTTGTTAAACTATCATGTTCAAGAAAACGTCCTGTCTTCTTGTATGTTTATTTTATGTAAAGCCTGTTGATTATGGTATAGAGGAGTAAAGGGCTTTGGAATGTTCAGGTTTTTTTTTTTTTTTTTCAATTTGCAAAGGCATTTTGAGAGTGCTTAAGAGTAGAGCTGTTCCTTCCCCATGAAATAAACATCTGCTGTAATGGACCAAGGAAACAGAAGTGAGTATTTTCTGCCCCCTGCAATGCTTTTCAGCTTGTTTATTTTGAGCCACTTAGACACCTTGCTTCTAGTTAAACAATTTCATGCAGAACTCCACTTTCCATGACTAAATCATTCTCATTGCTTGAGGGATAAAATGTCTTCTACTCAGCACATGAAAAACTTGGTTCTAGTCATTTACGCCAATCAGTAATTAACTTTGTACCAAACTACCAAAAATACAATGACACACAGAACAATGTTTTCATGAGGGTTTCTGGTCCCAACCTGTTTGTTTTTAACGTTTAAAATTCTTATAATGATTGTCTTAAAGACTCTACCAAACTACCTTTCTATGTCTCTGTGAAAACCAAGTTATTATGAAGACAGATACTATCTATACATGGCTAGTGAACATCTATACTCTGTCCATCCATTTAGTATATATGGGCCTTTTCTTTGTTTTATTTTGAGTCCCAAAGAACAAAACAAAGATAAAGTTGAACACAAAGTAGTCACTCTTTGCTGAAGGGTGGGATGATATCAGAGGCAGCCAAAGCAGTTATCTGTTAGGGAGGCTATTTGAATCCTGCAGCCTCATTGGTTTCCCTGTTGTAAAGGTTGCTTTGGCCTTTTTGCACACTTGGAGAAAATCTTATTCATTGGGATGTCACACCTGTGAAATAGAGCTCTTTGATGACAACACTGCCTTGAGATAGGAGGTAACCTTTGCTTGGTTATCAGGCAGCTGGGGAAGTGCAATCATATCTCAGGGCTCTGAGTGATGTCATTGAAAGGTGAGGCTGTTAAAAGAGAAACTGAACACAAAACAGTGGACTCCCACTGCATTCTCTCCAATAGGAAGACATTCCACCCCGGAACAAATGTCATGGCTAGGTTGTATTACGCCTAAAGTTATAATGCCACGCTGGAACAAAATATGTTGATAGATGCCAGGAAACCAAAGTGTGTCATAAAAACAAGAATGTCATGGTGTAGGTGTGTTTCCTCTCTTTTTGTTCTGTTGCCCTAAGCAAGGGAACTTTATCCTTGTAGACAACTTTCTAAGGCAAAGGATAAAACTGAGAAAAGGTGGTGTTGGAGACTTTAGTTTAAATTTCCAAATTAGTGACCCTTCTAACCTACAATGCCTAACTCAGATGTTGAGTTGATATTTGGCTTACTCTTACCTTAACCTAAAATGGAAGCAATTTTTCTTTTTAGAGATTTATAAGCCTCCATTAAAAAAAAATACCAGGGATCTCTTTATAACCTGCTCTATTCTGAAGTAATAACTTTTCTTAAATGTATGCTATTCTTAAGCTCAGTATAAAAGAAATTTATATCAATGATGTAGGCAGGTACCGTTCACCACCTTTTCAGCAACCATTTCAATTTTTGGCAGGTGAATTTTTTTCCTCATTCTAGGCAAATCTGGCATCTTCAAGGATTAATTTTGCAATTTGTGAATTTCTGGACCTTTTGCTCCTTTCCTTTCTCTCTCCTGTTATCTTGACATCACTATGCATTCTGTGCCTCATGAAGGTCAAGGATGTAGGACTCAAACCAGCCAGAGTGGCTCCATGGGAAGCAAGTTTGTCAAAGGATTTGATGGGAGAGGAAGTATTGGGAATTCCTGGCTAAAATAAGGTTTTAGAATTTTCCATGAATTTTTGTTTGCTCTCACCATTTCCAATCCAAACTTATAATTGAAATATAATGGCTTTACCAATTGGCGTCTGGATACAATGCAGTCCATTTATGCAATCTGACTGTAAAGATGTTTGGAGTGGTAAAACATCTAGTAGGAAAAGAGTTTTGATACCTGTCTAAACTATGGATGTTGTAATTTATATTTTTCTGTCCAGTGTTTGTAAAAGAGTAGAATTTTGCACATTGTTGACATAAATTGTATATTGAAATCATATGGAGATCTTTTCAAAACACACATATGCAGTATCCAAGCCCAGAGATTCTGATTCAGTCATCTGTGATGGAGATCAGGCATGTGTGCTTTTTAAAACTTTCCAGGTGATTCTCGACTAGATCCCTGGTTAAAAACGGTATTACATCGAAATGTTTTTATTTTTTAGTTAACTTCTCTACTATCCATTTTGAAAAGAATTTCCTGGGGAGTGTTTAAATGCCTTTTGCAAGCATTCACATTTCCATGGTGAAATTTTTAAAGGATCCACTCCATTAAGTTGCACGCTAAGATCCTGATTGCTATATTCATTTTAAAATTGGCAAAATTAGATTTCTCAATCTCATCAATTGGAGAACAGACATATAAATTCCTGTTTTCAAATGCTTGACTTTAAAATTACACACTATAGAGTAAACAAAAGATTGGATTATGAGTCAGGAATGGGGGTCCCAAACACAACTGTGCAACTAACTCGAGGGCTCAGTATCTGCATTGGCTAAGCGTGAGGTTGGTTTAGGTGAGCCCCGAGGTCCCTTTTGGCTTCAGCACATGCGATCCTATTTACACTCTGATCCTGTGTGAAATGGACTGGCAGTTGCTAACAGAGATAACAAGTGCACGAGAGGTTGCCTTTGCTGCTTTCCGGAGGACGGCTGTAGCTATCAAGTCAGGAATACCCAGGAGCTAAGCTTCTTCCCTGCCATCTGCCCGACCAAGTAATGGCTTAGTTCACACAACCTGTTATCTAGGTAACAGGCCTTGGACTGTCAGCTTGCCTGTCAACTTCAGTCCTGTTAGATTCATGACCCCTGAAGGTATTAGTTGCCTGATTGACTGACTGATGATGACTGACATGTATACACAATTAACTCTTTAGTCTCACTAGCCCCAAAATGAGACCCATATGTTCCTAATCTACAAATGTGTGTTAGTCTCCCCTCCCATGGTGAAATCACAATCAGGTACTTACAGCAAGATGTAGACCAGTGATTTTTAAGGACTTTTGCAGTCATGCAGAATTTCCACTCCACTGACTGATCCATAGAACACTTATAATGCCTGTCTTTTATATGTGATTGTGCAGCCATCCATAGAGATTGGGCATAGAGAAATACACTTTGGAGGGGGTTATGTGTTTTTTGTTTTTGCCAAATCATTCTTAAATTACCATTGACTAAGCGTTTGTCTTTATTGTTTGCTTCTGGGCATTTTGGTTTCAAATAATTTTTCTACTAAAACAATTTCTGTTAAAAACCATGCTATACAAGTATTGACAGTACATAGTTAACTATTAACACATTATACTGTACACACTAATATGCAAATATGTGATTCACAGTAATAGTTACATATTTGTACATCTGTGGCATGAAGTAGATACCTCTTAAATTACTACCTTTAATTTAGAAATGCCCACAACTTCTTAAATATGGTAATGAGAAAGGCCTGGATGGGTGGATATTAGACCTAACAGCCCTTTCCCAGTTTAAACATATGCCACCTACTTTTGCTTTTATGATCTTTCCAAGTTGCTTACTCATAAAAGAGGAAGAAACAGTCTATTTTCTATATTATGCTCACTTCCTGAGGATAGTAAACCATTGAGGGAAGGAATAATATCTGTGCTTCATTTGTACTTCCAAGTAGCAGTTCTCTGCATTTCACAAGTGTCAATACCCCAGACTATCATACACTCTCCCCGTGCATGCAAACACTTACCCACTATTCAGTCATGTATTCAGCAAACATTCAGTGAGTTTCTACTATGGACAAGGCAGTAATGGGGTACACCAGTGTACAAGAAGACACCATTCCTAAGCATAGAAGACCAATAAAAATAAGCACATAAATGAGTACAGAAGATACTTTTGGAGAGTATTAAATACTAAGAAAGCAAAATAAAAAGGGTGATGTGACAGAGAGAAACTGGAGGATTACTGTAGATTAGGAAGTCAGGGAAAGGTATGCTGAGGAGGCAGAAATTGAAGTTGGACCTTAAGGGAAAAAGGAAAACCAGCAGGTGACATGGAGGAAGAGAATCCAAAGGTTGAGGCCCCAAGGCAGCCAAAAACATGGCATGTTTGAAGAATAAAAGGCCAGCAGCATGGGCAAGATGGAGAACAGAGAAAGAAGTCAAAGAGAGATGTAAGCCACAGCAAAAAGCTTGGATTTTATTCTAAGTGTCACAGTGCACCATGAAATGATTAGTCTATTTGCCAACAGAGAGCTCTGAGAAGTTATCACCTGACTTATATTTTCAAAACTGGCCACTTTATGGAAGTTGGATTGTGGGGAGCAATAGTGGAAGAATGATATCAGTAAGGAGGCTATCATCTTCCTTATGCAATTATTATGAAGCTCGTAGAGGAGTCACACAAATTTGCAGTATTCAATAAATGTTAGACATCAGTGTGATTTGTCTTCTTCCTGCTCTTTTTTTTCTCCTTCTTCTGATAATAAAGATCACCCTAACTATCATTATTACTATTTGCATAGTTCACCTGGAAGGTGATGATGGCTTGACTAGGAGATTAGTGCTGGAGATGAAGGAAAGCGGGTGAATTTGGAAACTTGTTTGGGTTCCTACTCATCTTTTGAGGGCCAGATTGTCCCAACTCCTCCCTGACATTTTCCTTGAAACAGTCAGTTCCTCCTCAACACACCTGTGATAACAGTCATTTGGCTATCATTGACACTGTCTTCTTGAGTCTGCTTCTAGACAACTCTGTGTCAAAAACTCATTCAGGAAAAAAAAAAATTTACAAAGTTTATTGAGAATGCTGATTTCCAGATTCAATCCTAAATATCCTTAATCCAAGGAGAAAGAAGAAATCTGCATTTCAATACAAATACTCCAGGTGATTCAGATTATGGTGGCTTCTCAACCCCACCTGGAGTTACATCTGATTGGACTAGAGATCAAGATTTGTAAGTTATTAGTGTATATGTAGCAGTTAAAACCATGGGCATGCATGCAACTGCCTGGGACAGCGTGCAGAGGAAGGAAAGATTTAGATCTCAACCTTGGGGAAAACTGGCATCTAAGGAACAGGTGACGGAAGAAGAACCAGCAAGAGAATAAAGAGAAAGAAAGCCAAGAGCTATGTCAGTGAAGTCTAAGAGCAGCATTTCAAAAAGGTGTGATCACACATTCATTCCTATAGCAAATACTTTTAGAGGGCATTCTTTGTGCTAAGCACTGAGATATAGCAGAGAAGAAGACAGGCAAAAATCCCGGCTTTCATAGAACATGCTGTCTAATATCAAATGGAACAGAGCAGTCTAAAGAAGAGAACAGTTTTTATAGAGTGTTAGTTGACAACCAAATTGCAGTGGGTTGAGGAATTAGTGGGAGATGAGAAAGTGGAAACAGCAAATGTGATTTACACTTTCTAGATGGCCATAAAGGGAAGAAAGGAACAGAGCTCAATGGCCTCTCTCTGTCACTCAGTTGTGTGACCTCAGTGACACTACACTGGCTACCAAGAAGTGGAAACCTAATTTTGAACTGTAACAAACAAAATTATAGATTTTGAGAGAACTAAAATACCATCAAGTCCCTGGAACCAGGAAGAACAAAAATAGAACTTTTTGCAGAATGGTCCAAAAATCTAGCCTATGACAATGACAATTCTTTGCCTTCCAGAAGAGAAAGAAATATTTTGCAAGATATTTGAGTGATAGCAAAATAAAGATCAAAAGTGAATTAGTAAATAAACAATAATCAGGTATGAAAATTATAAGATTAATATTCTGCGAAGTAGTTGTGAGACTTTTTTAACCATATGAAAAATAGAGGTGGAAATGGATCCAAGGTCAAATCAAATATAAAAATATATGATAAACATCCATTTTCTCCCTTCCGGATTCACCTCTTCCTCCTCTTTTCTACACAAACTAGAAAGAGCACCTTGGTCAGAGAAATCAGTTGAAAGTTCATGCTGCACATTTCTTGTTAAACCCTTAAAAACTAGCTAGGAGTATAGAAATGCCTCATTCTGAACTCAGAAAATCTAAATGTTAGTTCCCACTGTAAAATTAGGTTTTGGAAGCACAATTTTTTAGTAATAAAGACAATTGAGTCTGTCCAAATATACATTAAAAATTATTTATCTCAGTGAACTTTTCCATGATTTTAACTTGAAGCCAATCAAAATTCCAAATATTTTTGCAGTATGTGGTAGTACATTCAGCAAAATGATACTAAATTGGAAACCAACTCAGTAAAAGAAATATATGAGAACTATCAGAAAATTTCAGAAAGAAAATAAAAGTACCTTTTTTCCTTATACTAAATAAATTTTAGATGGAACAACAATATAAAGACAAAAAATTAAACCACACAAAATCCAGAAGAAAAAAAGGAGAAATTTATTTATAATCATAGAATAGGAAATACTTTGTTTCAAACAGAATATAAACCCCAAAAGTCATAAAGGATGTCTGACTAGATAAAAATAATTGTTTTATTATACATAGCATAAGAACTATTGTTAATAAAATAAACATAAAGATTCTTCCCTTCATTCATAATTAAATAATTTGCAAATAAAAAATAGTTCTCACAACAACTGTATGAGTTAAGGGTACTATTATTACCCTCACTTTCAGATGGCTAGGCAATTTTTTGAGTACCATTTGCTTAAAAGACCCTCTATTTCCCACTGGTTGGTAATGCTGCAGCTGTTATACAGTAAATTCTCCTTATATGATTTGAGCTGTTTCTAGATGCTTAGTTCTACTGGTCTATTCGTTTATCTCTGAAAAATGCCACAGTGTCTCAATTACTATAGCTTTATAATAAGTCTTGATATTTCATAAGCAAAGTTCTCCATGATAGTCTTCTACAGAGTTTCTTAACTATTTAAAGGCCTTTGCACATCCAAAAAAATTTTAGAAAATCTGGGTTTTTTTCTGTTTCACAGAAGAAAACAGGTGACAGGAATAGGAAGTTATAAATATATTTGTGGAGAATTGATGTCATTTCAAAATTAAATGTTTCCCTCCATAAACATGTAATAGTGATTCACTTATTTAGGTCTCCTATAATTTTCTTCAATAATGTTTAATGATTTGCATGTAACTTCCAAAATATCCCCTTTTAGGATGATTTTTAGTTACAAATGACTTCTATTTTCTAGCTACTCTTTCTTGTTTATAAAAGTTAAACAACTCTTTGAGTAGAGTTGTAGAGAAAAAGACTGTGCTCAAGGTTTATAAGAACTAGATTCCGGGAAAGAAAGGAATATTTACCAGCCATTCTTACCACAAGAAAATAACAGCCTTTCTGTATATATCTGCACATACCTAAGACCTGCCACCCATCAGTCAACCTCATGTCCAAGAATTGTTTTGTGATACACAAGAAGGAAGTTTACTTGCTTACCCACAAATAAATAAACTTTGAAAGAGTAAACTGGCAATAAGAGGTCAACATACATCTGAAAGGAAAGAAAATTAAATTATTCAAAGGAAAGTATGGCATTAGATGTCTGTAAAAGAGTAATGATAATTGTTCAAGGGATTAAACATGAATATTTTTTGGTAGTTGAGTGTTTAACTTTTAGAGTCACATAACATAGTCTGTTGATTAAAGGAAATTATTTCCTCTTCAGTAGCACTCAAAAATCACAAACAGTAGTCCCTACTCATTTCTTTGTAAAAATGTTCACATTCCAAATTTGTAAATGACATTATAGTGAACAGTGAAAGGAGAGGGTCTTAGAAAAACTGTGGGATTTTTTATAAACAATGATTAAACCACACAAATTCTTTTTTACCCCTTATGTTCTACTGACCATACCTGCTTTTTTAATATAATAACTCTGTCTCTTCTAGCCATTTTCTCTTAAAGCTCATACCAATTGACAAATTTTATTAAATGCCTACTCAATGCACTGTGCTAAGTTTAAAGAACAGAAAAGAATAATATAAGATATAATCAAACCACACAATGAACTTAAATATTTTGTGAAGGTAAGAGATATCAATATTGAATAATTAAAGAACAGATATGCATATCATAGATAATAGATTCCAAAACACAAGCACTTGTCTGCTAGAAAACAAAACAAAATAAAAACAAAAGAAAGAAGAACTTAGATTTGCTCAAGGTGTTCTATAAAATATAAACTAAAAAGAAATGGAAAGGAGAATATGTTCCTATTTTTCTAAAGTCTGATGTTTATAATACTAGAGTCTCTAAATGTCTATCTTGGTTTCTTTTTGGTCTAGAGCGCCTGCTTCAGAGAGCTAAAGAGTAAATGTGAAGGATTCAGCAGAATATTATTGCTCTTTTTACCCTTCCTTCAATGAGAGAGAACGTCCTATTTCAAATATTTTGGCCAACACTTAGTTTGGATTTGCAAGAAGAAAAATGATCATTCTTCATTGCCTGTGTGGTTTCTACATCATGTCTAAGCTTCTGGACTGCACATTACCCATTGCTTAAATGTGCCCAAGTTGGGCAAAGATGTTGCTCCAATTGGGTTAAGGTTAAAGGAAACTCTGAAGTATACTGTAGACACTAGAAAGTAAGTCCAACAGGGTAAGGGTCTTTGTTCATTGAATAATGCCTTGCACAGAGTGGGCACTCAAAAAGTATTTATTGATAATATTACTTATTGGAATGTTAGGAAATGAATAACACATAATAGGAAGTCCATGGAACAAGACAGTACAGTGAACAATGGTTATGCTCCATGTACATTCTTTGGTAGGTCAGTGAGAACTTTCTTGTTATGTTTTTTGGATTGTTGAAACCTCTTCAAGGTTTGCATTTTTGTCAGGTAACATTTAAAAGAAAATTTCAAGTGAAATTTTCCATGTAATATTCATATTGAAAAATATTAAAATAGACACACTTGATAAGTGTGGTAAAGGTAGTCTTGGATAAACTTACAGTTGAATTAGTCCTTCTCAGTCAGAATACACAGAGTAAGTAGGTTCCTGCACGCAGTCAACAAATCCACTATAGAACTTGGTTTTTAGTGCACAAACAACATTGGCCTTAAAGACTTTGAGTTCTATTTCAACATTCATCTGGTTCAATTACATGACCTAGAATTTTCAAATCTAACTTTGCCATTGCAGTTGTTAAACATATGACCATAATATAAATAAAGATTTTCTAAATGGCAGTTGTCTAAAAACTAGGCACCTGCCTTTAATCACTGTCCCAAAAGAGGGGGTTCCCTGAAAGGTGGATTCCTGAAGCATAGACCGGGCTGAGCCCTTCATCCTTCCCACTAGAGTGCTTCCCACGACGGTCCTGGGACGCCAAACTGGGATGATGATCCTATGTTTCCCTTGAGAGTTTTATTACCAATGCCTCAATTACTGGCTAGAATCGAGAGCTTTATTCCTGACTGTTTAGCAAATCCAAATTAGTGGCTTAGCACAGGAGAAATGTATCCTCACATCGGGCCCGAATCCAATCGTTCAGGGAGATAAAGGTCAGGGACCATCCTCAGGGTTCTTCCAGCGTTCTTGGTCTTCCAGTTCTGGTGGCTGCCAGCATTCCTTGGCTGAGCTGCTCTTCCACTTGTCTCTCTTTCTTGTCTGTTACTCTTTCTGTCTTTTAAGGACATTTCTAATTTTTAAGAATTCTAACTTTTAATCCGAAAACTCCAATCCTCATCTACACTCCCTGACTAAACTTATCTGCAAAAACTAACATTCACAGGTTTTAAGAATCAGGACCTGCTATCTTTTCATGGCCATTAGAGGGGGAAGATTATAACAGACTAGGAATATCCCAATTCTACTTTATTTGGCCCACAAATGGAATTACAACCTCTAATTTAATCTTTGTCCATCATAAAGCTGATTTTTGGATCTCCTGATCTGTTGCTCCTTATTTCTCAGCATATTCAGAACATGGACAGGGAAAAGGGATGCTATTTATTGGGGGTCCCCTTGAAACTCAGTAGAGGAAATGAGTTGAAGATAATGGCATAGGTAACAGCAATGATTACATGAGAAACCCCTTTTACCATGTACCACTGTGAAGAGGTTAAGAAGCAAAAACAAAATAAGATGAGGAGCCAGAAGGGGAGGCAGAGCACAGAGATCTAGACCTAATTCAACCCCTGTGTGCATATTCATTATGCACAGTGGAGGATCTACATATGGCACCTGAAAAATATCGCTGAATTAATAATTTAAGTCATGATTATGCCTCTAATTTCCTACCATATTCTACTAAATAGACACTGTAATGAAAAGCATATTTTATTTACAATTATAGTTTATGAACCCAAATGTAAACTGACAGTAATGAGAAGATGGTGTCACTAAATCCATTTTAATGTAAATTGCCACATTTAAAATATTCTGAAAGCAGTAAGGGCAGTTAATGAACCTAGTACTGATGTCCTTGTCAGAAATGCCTGGCTTAAACCCTGATCTTCTGTTTCAGACTGGATGATGATAACTTCCTCATCGATTAAGTGTTTATTATTGTTTCTCCTCCGGATACACTAATTACAAGTTTTCCTTCCCTGCCCCCCTCCCAGCTATCAGCAAACCTGGTTTGAATTAGAAAGGAACAACTCTTTGGCTATAAACACAAACTTGTCTCCCAAGCAAGAGCTCACTGGCTGTGCATATAGCAGGAAAAAGTGATGATGTAACAAGAGTAATGATAACCTGAGCTAGCCGGTGTCACTGAGGAGAAGGGCCTGTCAGCATTTCACTGGGAATAATAGTACCCATGCCTCTGCCAATGTGAGACGCCAAGCATTAGTACTTTGGTTCTCAGACAGCTTTAAGTCTAAGAATGCAAGTTTTAATTGAAGAATGTGTTACAAAACATTCTACTTGCTGCAACCACGGTATTATAATGTGCAGTCTTTTTTTTCTCTAGAATTGGAAGCCACTCCTGTACTTAAGGCCAAACCTTCAGAAAGGAGCCATGAGAAGAATCATTCAGACTGAAGGTGAGAAGGTGAAGAAAGCAACAGTTTATTCAACAGGGTTTTTTTTTCCCCTCTCTTTTTAATTCCCTCAAAAATATGTTCTCTTGGTGGCATTTAGTTTGTGTTACCCAGAAACCCACAATAATCTGATGAAAATTCATAGAAACTAGAGAAAATATTAAAGAATAGGCTAATGCTCACCCTTACATTCATATGGAAAGTGAATGATTTGGAAAACATGGTTGCTATTGCTATCATATGTAAAGTCCTCATCTTCTGAATATATAAACTTTTAGAACTTGATTAGAAAAATACTGAAAATCCAGTAGAAATAGGGGCAACAAACATGAACATTCAACTAATACAAATAAGCCTAAATGTAAAGGTGTTCAACCTCATTTGTAACAAGAGTAATGTAAATTATGATTGCACTGAGATGCTCATTCTCACCTATCATGATCATATTGTCAAAAGTCTCAGAGTCTGGCAATACATGTTGTTTGTGAAGATACGGGGAAACAATCTCATCAATTGCTGATAAGAGTATAAAACAGTCCCTATGGAGGGTGTATTAGTTTTCTGTTGCTACTGTAATAAACAATCACAACTTTAGAGGCTTAAACCAAGATAAATGTATTATCTTATGCTTCTGTATATCAGAAGTCCACCTGGGTCTTGCTGGGCTAAAGTCAGTGTTGGCAGGGCTGCATTCCTTACTGGAGACCCTAGGGAAGAATCCATTTCTTGGAAGTTATAAGACTAAGATTCCCGTTTTCTCACTCACTCAGGTTGTTGGAAAATTCAGGGTTTTGTGGCTGTCAGCTGAGGGCCATTTCCAGTTTCTAAAGGGTGCCTCCATTCTTTGGCTGATGACCCACTTCTTCCATCTTCAAAGACAGCAAATGCAGGTGGACTCCTTCTCACATCCTCTCTCTCTTACCTACTCTTCTGCCCTGCTGCCTTCTTATATTTTAAAGCACTCCTGTGATTAGATTGGGCCCAGATAATCCCAGATGACTTCCTCATCTCAAGATCCTGAATTTTAATTACATCTACAAAGTGTCTTTTGCCATATAAGGTAACATATTCACAGGTTCCAAGGATTAGGATATGAATATATTTGAGGGGCCAATTCTGCCTACCACAGCAATTTGTCAGTATCTACTTTATTACAAATGCATTTATTCTTGACTCAGTAATCCCACTTCTGGAAATTTATTCTACATATATAGCTGTGCACAAACAAAATGGCCCATGTACTAACTTATTCTTTGTCATACCAAAGAATAGAAAAATCCCAAGTGTCTACCAGTAGGGGACTGATCAAACTACGGTATATGCTCTTAATGCAGATATAAAAATAATATGAATAAACTTTTTATTGTTATAGAAAAATCTATAGAAAGAGCAAGCTTATATATACACACACATATATGTATATTTAGTATGCTACTTTCAGTTAATGAACCTAATATTGATATCCTTGTAAAAAATGCCTAGCTTAAAACTTCATACATACACATATATACTGTATTTATAGTTGTTTATCTATAACATATTTAATGCATTATATATATACATTTATATACATATATATAGTCTCCAAATATACCCATATTAGAGAGAGAGAGGGGGAGAGAGAGAGACTGTACTTATATGTTCATTAACAAAGGAACATAAGAATATAATAAAAGTGAGATTACCTATAGTGCATAGGTGGGCAGAAAAAGCTAGACCAGCACAAGGATGGGTACATGATTTCTCAATAGACCACTTTTTAATGTCATTCTGATATTAGACCCCTGTGATTTAATTACTTATACAAAAATATGACATTAAAATAAACACTAAATAAGCAAAGAACGAACTTCCCAGAAAGCCACTAGAATTGAGGGAATGGCACGTTGCTCTGCACCAGAGTGGCTTTATTTTTTTTTTTTTAATTTATGTGTTAAAATGCATCTTGGGCTATGTTAATGGAAGACAGGAACACTAGTTGACATGGAAGTTTGTTTAATATTATAGTTAGGAAAAAATGATCAAATACAGGACAATCGGCAATAGGAAGTTTTTGTAACATTGGGAATAATGTGAGTTAAAAATCAAATATATTTGCATAGTAAATATGTTTGAATGTCCACTGAGAGCTTTTCTCCCTTTCTAACATTCCTGTGCTTTTCAGTTACTATGAATTCCATTTTAATAAGAGGTTAAATGTCATTAATTACAAATTTAACATTTCAGCCTGGCACGAGCTTTCTAGTCTCCACAGAGTGTAAGAAGAGGCAGGGAACTGAAGAACAATGGTTCTGTACCCAGAGCCAGTACTGGGTCAGTCCACTAAATATCTCCCTTTGTGTCAACATCTGTCCTCAAAAATGAACCACAGTAAACTACAAATGGCCAAAAATGCTAAATTAGATAGCATAATCTGAAAAAATTTATAGAGGTGCAGCTTTTATTACCACCTTGGTTTCCTGCATGCATGAGGCATGTGAAGGCATTGGGTTTGGACTCAAAGGATGACAGCAGCTTACCCGCTTTTGTGCCTCCATAAAGAGTGTTTTTACTAACTCCGAGACCAGGTAAAGTTGAACAAAAGAAGTAACACACATTCAAAGGACAGAGTGTACAGAAATAATGCATGAGCTCTTAGTCATTTTTTTACCTCTCAATGATGTGTTGAAAGTCCAAAATACAGCACAATCTTAACAGTATTGTCTCAGAGTGGTGGGATTATGTGATGTTTATTTTCTTCTTGAAGGTATTTTTCCAAACAAATATGTGTTACTTTCTGGTCAGAAAGACTATATGTCATTTAAAGTTCCATTATAAATATCTCACTCTAGCTTTGTATGAATTTTTCATACCCCATAATCATGATTTAGAAACCTATCAAGTGTGTGTCCGACAATCGTGCCTGTCATGTCAATGACACTGAGCGTCCTGACCTGATTCTGTCCCTTCTCTTGACCCTCATCAGCCTGCTGTTTGTGCTGCTTTGCTTTCCCCACACTTTCAAGTATGTCTTTTAACAGTGAAGTCCAAGAATGAGAGAGTGTGTGTGTGTGTGTGTAACAGAGAGCGAGGGAGAGGAGAATGACTACCTTGCAGTGAAAAACATTCCCTACAAAACCAAAATGTCTCCCAGAAGTAGAAGGAAGAAAGAGAAAAATCACATGATCATTTGTACTTTGTTAACAGAATATGATTTATGGTTTACAATGTACCATCTATGCCTACTTACTTTTTTATTGATTGATTGCAAAGCCAACCCTTTGAGTAGAAGGAAAAAAAGTTCCTATCAAGGATTCTGCTTAGAATCAGCCTGGATACTCAGGCAAATCCTCCATTTTTAAATGAGAAAAACACCCCTCCCACCACTCTGCAAATTATGACCAACCATCATTGTCAAATATTCCCTTTTTCATGCACTACCTCTTTATACTGAGATCGTATCCTCCAAATCCCAGCAGAGACCACCAGACAGTGCAGTGCAGAGGGCAAGGGGGGGAACAACTTAGAAATCAGACTTGGGTTCAGATTTCACACCAACATTTAATAGCTGAGTGGCTTCATGTAGGTGATTTAAATCCTGGATCTTCAGCATCTTTATCAGTGAGAAGTCTCGCCTCGCAGAACTGTTTGGAGAACTTGATGAGAGAGCAAATATTAATACAAAACACCTGTGTTTTACATTCAAGAAGATTCCCTTGCCATGGCTTCTAGCCTTGAGACTTACAAAATTCACATGGACACAGCAAAAAGAAAAAAAAAGAAAGAAAAGAAAGAAAGAAAGAAAGAAAAGCAAAGAAAAGGGAAAAGAAATTGGAACCCACTTTTAAGAAGTATCTGCTACTACAAAAAGAAATCTACCACAGATTACTTCAAAGCAAGAAAGACATTAATGTATTCTCCATGGGGAAACCCGTTATTCACCCCCATAACCTTAAATTTTCTGGAATCCAAATTTGTGCAGTAGCTTGGCAAAGCCTATGTGTTGATATCCTAGGCAGCACCTGAATGCATCCCATTGCTGTCTTCTCCTGGGGAAGACTTGGGCATTCATAGGGTGGCCCTACTTATGTAAAGGCAAGTAGGAATTCCTCTAAGAGCTTAAATAAGGCCCGTGTATAACCTACCCATGATATAGAAGAAGGAAAAAAAAAGACTTATATACACATTTATACACATACACACATTTTTAATAAGCCTGTGGTGACCTGGCTCATAAGAATAAATTACTCGTTTGCAATTCTGTCATTTTATTTAGACTCAAATTTGTGGACTTTATTGGAATTCCAGGTTAGATATCAGAGTGTGAAGATAATGTTCACAAAGTGTCCTGTCAACCTAATTTAAAAAATGGTCTAGTTGAGCCCAGCATATAGATCTTCCTGGACCTCATTAAAGGAGAAGGAACTAGAAATTGGAACTGGGATGGATGGGGGGCGAGAGACAAGCTATGTTGGATGTAAGCAATCTGTTTCCACTCGATTTTATCCTTTGGGGAAACAAACAGAAAAACCTCATTAGGTCAATATGGGTCTAGAAAGTGGTCCACAATTCTAAGTAGCTCTGATTCCCTAGCCAAATATGTGCCCTCCTATTGTTTAATTAAACATCAAATAACTCAATCTGGTCCAGATAGCAGTGATCTATGCTTTTCAAATTAGTGAGGTTTTCCCTGTTGTCTTGAATGGGATTTAGATAGTGAAAACAGAATAGCAAACAGTATAATCGTCATCTGCTCAGAATGTCCATTAGTTTACACACATGTGCACACACATACGCACATGCACAAACACACACACACACATTGATATTGCTTGAGATTGCTTCTTACATCAATGAGATAACCCATAGGTAAAGCTCAAAATGTCAAAGATAAGTAGAGAAAACCAAGCAGATGGAAGTCTCATACCATTGTAGCAGTCAGGAAGCCACAGAAAATAAGACTTTCATGCAGTTTATGAAAATGGGAAAGAGAAACATTTTTTACTGAAAGTTAAAACATGCAACTGCAACTTGATTCTGAATCAATCACCTGACAACTCCACTTTTATGATCCTCTTTGAGGTACACCGTAAATCACAAAAAAATCTGCTCTTCCAAACTGCACAACACTCTCTGACTTATCCAGCTTGAAATTAGAATAAAGCCTTTTTGCTACATCAGTGACTCTACTTAGAACAAAACTCTCATGAACTCAGGAAGGTCAGAAAGAATCAGGAAGTCTAGCAACCAAAGGAAAGCTTGGGTGAACTTGCCTGAACTTTAGAGGTATTTCAATTTGGTTTATAATTACCCTTGGGAAGGAGGATCAAATAAATTTTTATTTTGCTGCTCCATCAAGACTACAAATAGGTCTTCACAGCACAAATCAAACCTCAAGTGCATATGAGTCAGACACAATGTACTTGTGTGGGTGGCCAGCTTCGTGCCTTGACTGCAGCAGACACACACTAAAGGTGCTTGAGTGGAGTATAAGTTTTGCCCAGATGACCCACAGTTCTAGGTCCATTTTCTGCCTTTAAGTAGCTGCATAGAACTGGTTTCAATATAAAGCCTGAAAATCCCTAACACTGTTTTACTCTTAGTGTTTTCTTTTGTTCTCTTCTGTTTGATAAAGCAGCAAATGTTTGCAGACTAGTGCCAGGCATTATGCTGCATGTTGGAGACACAGGATGCGTAAGATCAGTCTCTGACCTTAAGAAAGGTACCAATTATCAGAGGAGATCACAAGGCTCATTTTCAAGTACTATTTTAAAAGAGAGGCCAATCCTTGCAAAGCTTTGGACAGACACTTCACACAAATGTTGCTTCTCTGCAGGACACTCACTGATGAGACCCCTGAAAAGTCTGATTCACTATCTTCCTCTTTAAGATGGCTTGAATGCACCAATTGTGTGGCAATATAGGAGAAAAGTTCCAAACACATTGTTTAGTGAATATAAGAAACAAATATACTACTGCAAAAAAGGCACTGTGCATGACTATGCATTGGATTTTTTTAAAGCTTTTTAAAAAAATCTTGACTTTCAAATGAATAGAAGAGTCACTTCTCTATCTGGAAGAAGAAAGACTATTTAGTTGTAACTACAACTAAATGCTTCTGTATTCAATGTTTACACCTTTCCCTGAGGCAAATTTGAAATAACTCACAGTTAACCATTGCAAAATTACAATGTGTTTAAAGCACAGAGAAAACATCTATATTTAGTAACAGAAGTGGAAAATTTTTATAAACATTATTGAATTAAATTTATATTTGAACATTTGCAATGTTAGAATAAAATGACCAAATAATATTTTGCATGTCTTTCTACTTTATGTCATGCCTCAATTAAGAATGAATTTCTTACCACCCAAAGCAATCTACAGACTCAATCCCATCTCTATCAAATACCAATGACATTCTTCACAGAAATAGAAAAAACAATCCTAAAATTCATATGGAACCACAAAAGACCCCAATTAGCCAAAGCAATCTTGAGCAAAAAGAACAAAGCTGGAGGCATCACTTTACCTGACTTCAAAATATACTACAAAGCTACATTAACCAAAACAGCATGGGACTGGCATAAAAACAGACAAATAGACCAATGGAACAGAATAGAGAAAATAGAAATAAATTCATGCATTTATAGCAAACTGATTTTTGACAAAGGTACCAAGAATATACACTGAGGAAAAGACTAGCCTCTTCAACAAATAGTGCTGGGAAAACTTGATATCCATATGCAGAAGAATGAAACTACATCCTTATCTCTCAATATACACAAAAATCAGCTCAAAATGGAATAAAGACTTAAACATAACTATGAAACTACTGAAAGAAAACATAGTGGAAACACTTTAAGGCATTGGTCTGGGCAAAGATTTTTTGGAAAAAAAACCTCAAAAGCACAGGCAATAGAAGCAAAAATAGACAAATGGGATTATATTACACTAAAAAGCTTCTGCACAGCAAAGGAAACAATCAACAGAGTGAGGCAACAACCTACAGATGAAAGAAAATATTTGCAAATTATCCATCTAACAAGGGATTAATATCCAGAATATATAAAGAAGTCAAACAACTAAACAGCAAATAATAATAGTATGGTTAAAAAATAGGCAATTGATGTGAATAGACTTTTCTCAAAAGAAAGCATACAAATGGCCAAGAAGTATATAAAAAAAAAAGGTTTAACATCACTAGTCAGCAGGGAAATGCAGATCAAAACCACAATGAGATTTCACCCCAGTTAAAATGGTCATTAACAAAAAGCTAAAAAATAACAAAGGCTGGCAAGAATACAAAGAAAAGAAAACTCTTATACATTGTTGGTATGGGTGTAAATTAGTACAGCCACTGTGAAAAACAGTATGGAGGTTGCTAAAAAAAAATCTAAAAATAAAAATACCATATGATCAAGCAATCTCACTGCTAGGTATATATCAAAAGGAAAATAATAAGCACGTTGAAGAGATATCTGTACATTCATGTTTATTGCAGCAATATTCACAATAGCCAAGAAATGGAATCAACCTAAGTGGCCGTGAGTGGGTGAGTAGATAAAGACAATGTGGTATATATACACAATGGAATATTATTCCACCAAAAAACCCTGGAAATCTTGTCATTTGTGACAACATGGATGAGCCTAGAGGATGTTATGTTAAATAAAATAAGCCAGGAGCAGAAAGACAAAAACTGCACGTTCTCAGCCATATGTGGGAGCTAAAAAAGTTGATCTCATAGAAGTAGAGAATAGAATAGTGGTTATCAGAAGCTAGGAAGGATAGAAGGTAGAGAGGTTGGCTAATGGGTACAAAGTTACAGTGGAATAGGAGAAATAAGTTCTAATGTTATAAAGCACAGTAGAGTGACTATAGTGAAAAATAATTTATTGTATTTTTCAAAATAGCTAGAAAAGAGAATTTTGAATGTTCCTAACACGAAGAAATGATAAATGTTTGAGGTGATGAATATGCCTATCACCCTGATTTGATCATTATACATTGTATACATGTATCAAAATATCACATGTACCCTATTAATATGTATAATTATTATGTATCAATTAAAAATTTAAAACTTTTTAGAAGAATGAACTTCTTCAAGTATGGGATATTATTAAATTGTTGAGATTTATCTTTTTTCACAACCAAACCCATTATTATACTGGTGGTGGTGGTGTTGTTTGACTATTGAATTGTTTTAATCCACTCTATTTATAAGCTGTTTGCTGAGGCAGATAATGGAATGTATACAATGTTATAAGAAAAAACCATGTTCTTATATATATATGCATGCCAGATTTACAAAGTAGAGGAGTTTTGTTCATTAATACTTTCATATAGTAAATTCTAAAGGCTAACCTAGAATTTCAAAGTGCCATAGAGTTCTGTTGTTATCAGTTTTTTGTTTAAGCTGTCATGTGTCCTGAATTATGAACAATAAGTGCAGATAGGTTTGTTATTAGATTTATCAGACATCTTTCCCTTCCGGCACGGAACACCCATTAACTTCAAGTGTTCCAAGCTAAGAGGAAACCCTGCAATAGAGATGTTTGGCTCTCTTTCTGCACTTTCTAGAACTCAAATGTAAGTCGTAATCTAGAAAGAACAAGTGATTTTTTTCTTCTCTCTGATATTTAAGAATAATTTTCACCAGTTTTACGACTATATGCTTGTTGACATAATAATTATAATAATTAACATCTCTTGAATGTTTACCAGCTGCCAGGCCTGTGGCCAAGTTTATAGACATTTGGTTTTATTATAGGCATTGGTTTTATTTAATCTTCACAACTCAGCAAGGTAGGTACTGTTATTAACCTCATTTTATAGATGAAAAAAGTGAGGTTTAAAGAGATTAAGTAACTTGCCACAAAATCACACAACCAATAAGCAGCACAGCATTTATTGGAACCTTGGCTGGTTGATTTGAAGCCTTTGTTCTCAACCTCCATAATATCCTGCTTCAGAAAATAATTCCTGAGAAAAAGAGGGTGAAAAAAACTATACTTGCCAAACAAGAGATTGTTTAAGTTAAATTCACAGTTTAAGCAAAATTTAGAAATAAAAAGTGGCTACCAAGATTTCTCATATAATTTCCAATATTCTATTTTTCACCACTAGTTAGTCTGTGTTGAAAGACGAGAAGGGAAGCACAAGAAGTGTTGGCAGTACTCCAGACTTTGAGAACCTGTCCATTTCTATCCAAATTAAATCTTGAATTTTAATATATTTTGAATGCTAGGAACGAATTTTGCCTGTTAATTTTCACACTCACAGTACATAACTGCATGTATGTCAGCAAATAATGCCTTAACTATTAGATTTCTATAATAAAGCTATTTGCACATATACATGGTTAATCAAGCATCTTTAAATTTTTTAGTAGGTATCATTTGATACATACAAAAGAATATATGTGACAAATATGGGCATATAAATTACAAAGCAAAAAATTAAAATAAATACCAGTGATGCCACCAGCAAACCCAAGACCTACAGCATCACCAATAACATGGGTAGCTAGCCACATGGCCCTGCTCAAGCCTTCTCCAACTTACTGCCCAAAAGGGGATAACTACCACCCTGAATTTGCTTTTATCATTCCCTTACTTTTTATAAATGATTTTATCACAAGTATACATCCCTAAACAATATATTGATTAGTTTTGCAAAACTCTGAGCTTTCTAGAAATGGTATCACAATATGTACACACACATTCTACATCATTTCATGGAATTGTTCTTATTATTGTATATAGCTGTGTTGCATGTGTTTTCCTTTTATGAATATACCATTATTTATCAATTCTCCTAGAAATGGGCATTTCCAGTTTTTTCCCCTTATAAACAATGCCACTATGAAGGAGAATTGTATTAATACGTTTCTCTTTTGCAAGACTATATCTAAATCTAGGACAGCCGTCATTCTAGAGCAATATTTAGAAGCTTTCTCTCAAAATCCAGTTCGCAAGCTAAGACGAATGTTGTTTTTTTATTGTGGCAAATGCTTGCAAAATTGCATTGTACAATAAAAAAGACATTCTGCTATTAAGTGAACATTCTGTTTACTATGAATATGTATAAAAGCAGGAAGCAGGTATTTTGTAGTGGTGAATATTTGCCAATGAATGATTTAAATAAAACACATCTATAATGAAATAACAGAGCTGAAAAAATGCCCATGATATCATTTGAGCTTTTGTGATCTTTGTGACCAAATAAAAAAGCTGTAGCATTTCATTTCTTTAAAAGACTTTTAAAAGTGTTAAAGTCATGCTTGCTCAATAAAGAGTCTGTTGCGGTATTCGCTCTAGCAAAAGGAGGATGAGTAACATTAAAATGTACATATGAACAGGTAATGGCAAATACCATTCAAAGCTGAAAAAGGTTATGCCAGGCATATTGTTTACAGCCACAGTCTAACCCCTTCCATTATAGCTAATTAACATTATGGAAGAAGGATTGAGTTCTAAATTCAGCTAAGGAAAGAACCTTAGCAAGTACTTGGCTTGATGTTTTTAAGACCATGAAACTTCAATTATATACTTATTAAAATGAAACAATCTAATGATCATATCATACATCAGAATTCTTTTTATTGCAGGTGACAGAAAACCCAACCTAAACCCTTAGGCAAAAAGGCAAGTTAATGGATCTTGCTAGTAAGAAGTCCTGGGTAGATCTAGCTTCAGCTGTGGCTTCATTCAGAGTCTCAAACAATGGCTCAGGACCTGGTCTTTCTCCCAATCTTGGCTTTATTCCCATTCCTGTTGAATGTCAGAGCTGTACAAACCCAGGCTCAGGGCTAGACGAAAATGAGAATGCGTTTCCTTAGCAATCCCTACCAAACATCCCACATTTCACTGGCTCTCACTGGGTCACGTGCCCACCCCGAAGTCAGTCACTGTGGCCAAGAGAATACAAGATTCTGATTGGCCAGGCCCTCCTTACCTGCCCACCTCTGGTCAGAGAACAAGTCAGCCTTATCCCAAACATCGAGCTGACCCTGAGGGAGAAAACGATTAGCCAGGGAAATAAGGAGGCGTGCAGCGCAGGAGGGTGTTGAAAAGACACTAAGTGGTCGATGTTTACTTCAATGCTATTTTTTTCTGTTTCTGCAGAATTTCATTTCAGGTTCTACATCTCATTCCTAATTCTCTTTCTGCTTTGCTTTCAGTGGAGTCATTTCATGTTCTCAAAATTGAGGGGGATATGCAAATCAGGTTGATTTGGGTACCAAGCATCACCCTCCACAGTATCATTGCAGATAAGTATATTCTGCACACTTGCATTCAGTGTAACCCACTACAGCAATCTGCAGTCGTAGAGAGGAATTGACATACCTGCAATCTCCCTCCAACAAGTCTGAAGGGTATAATTATTTCATGCAATAGATTCAAAATGTCCCAAAGCAAGTTTTAAGCATTTAGCGCTCAAAAAATCTTCTAAGTTAGCTCATACTTACCTCAGCTCTGCTTTCAATTTTCTTGTCATCCTCACAAAATTCTGCTTGTCATCTCATGCCAGAGGAGATCTCCCCCTCTTGGCACCCAGATGGTTTAAAATCTGACATTATACTGTGGCTAAAATGACTGACTACAAAACAGTCCTCGCCCACTGATACTTCCACTGGCTCGTTCCTGTGAAACACATATGAAACATATGCTCATTAGTTACAGGAACCAATTTAAATGATAATTTTTTCAAATGGCCAACATCAAATAAACTTAGGGAGTAAACATCATTGCAACATGGTAAACAAGCTATGAAGTGCAGCTGAGTGTGAAGGTGATTGTCAAGGGACTGGGCTGGTGAAAACAAGGCAAGCAAAACAATCTACTACTGGATAATAACGCAAATTTCTCATGGAGTGCACTTGATTACTTCTCCCTTAGCTCTGCTGCCATGCTCTCCCCTGCAGGTTAAAAAAAAATTCCTAACCTCTCACTGGCAGGTTCAATGTCCATTAAAAGTAGGGAGAGATATTTCACATGGGGGAGGTGGGGAATGGAGATTTGGTGTATAGCTGCATGGCTCTGTAAGGTGTGCATGAATAGGGACATGAGTATTGTTATGCTATTGCTATTATGTCTTCAAAATTCAGACTATCACAGATTTATTGCATAAACCAAAACTACTATTCTAAGCTTCACCAATAAAATAAAAAAAACTATCAAAAAAATAACTCCCCCCTTATCTCCTAATATTAAGCATATTTTTAAATAGTACCATAATACTCAGAACATTTTAGAAAAAATATTTATGCCAAGTAACAGTTTCCAGGCACTAGGTTAAACACTGAAAATATAAAGAACACAACGAACTTAGAATATTTGAGATGGTGTGAAACAGTAAAAGGGGAAGTCACCAAACTGACAAAGGGGGAGGAAGATATTCCCAGCAGAAAACCTTCTGTGCAGAGAAATGAAAATATATGACCCATTCTGAAAGTAGCAAGTTAAGGAGTGGGAGGGGGGAAGGAGTAGGAAGAAATGGAGCTTAAAAAGGCGGCTTAAGCCTTATCTATTGCAAATTTTAAGTAGCAAGTATTTTAAAATTTTAAATATAGTAAAGTAAGAATAAGAAAAAGATGAATCATAATCTCAATACCCAATTACCCTTGTTGACAACGTTCTAAATAAAACCATAAATATATATGGGTTATTAAAATCATACACACAAATACAGGAAGAAAGTAAAACCCCTTTTCTCTAATGTCTCTCTCCAATAAGAAATTGCTATTAATAGTTTCTTGATTTTTCTTTAAGAAAAAAGTAGCTTGAATAATTCAAATTTTTAAATAAAAGAAATACTACTATACACGCTGTTCTGCATTTTGCTGGGGGTTTTTGAGGGGATTGTGATATATTTGTACAATACTCCCCTGGCAACATATACACCCCTAACTCAGTGTTATTAGCACCTTAACATTATTCCATTGAGGGACTGAAACAATTTAATGGATTTGATTAATGACATTTTGGTAGTTTCCTGGGTTTTTTGCAGTTGCAATTTTATATAAAGATCTTGGTATATAAATATCTTGACCAAACGGCTCTCTAGCATCTTTCCTTTATATCTCTCCATCGATAGTTTACCCAACGTGCTTTCCACCCACAGACCTGCCAGCCATCAGCATCATCAAACCTCTTAAATGTACTAATAGAATAGGTGAAAAATTCCTATCTTGATTATTTTATTTCTATTTCTTTTTTTTTAAAAAAAAAGTATGATTGAGAATCCTTTCATAACATAGCTAGCCATTTTTGGACATAGATGTTGAAGAAATCTTTATACAACTCTAATAGATTTGGATGTTATCCTGGAACTGAAACTTTTTGTGTCTTTTAAAATTAACTCTTGATAAAATCTGGATGATAAAATGGAAAGGGAAATGACTAAATGCTGTCTTATTATTCTTGTCATTTTGTTTTAAGTATTCTTAATTACTATATTATAAATATACAAATGTGTCAAGTTTGCTTTTGAGGCATATGGGATAAAAAATAATTCAGTGAAGAGCCGTTCCTTCGGGCTTTGGTGTTACCCCAGAGAATGAACAGGAATGGGAAGGAACCTCGCACACAGGGGTACCAGTGGCGGAAAAGGCACTGCCCTGTGTATTTAATCACATAAACTCACTGGAATCAGTATATTTATCAATGATGTCTCAACAAATATTGATTTTTTCCTTCTGGTTAAATCAACCTCATTGCTTGAACTGACTTACAAAAAAGGTTGGATCAAGAATAGGGGTTAACGTTTATTCCATTCGTAATTTAAATATTCATCACCTCCTGATTCTACAGCAACTGTGTGGGCCCTTAGTTTGCCATCATTGTATTGAGTGGTAATAGAAACCCAGAAAGACTAAACAATATTTCCAAAGGGACACTAGAGTCCCCATTACAGGTATCTGGGGAGGTCTGCCTTGCTGCACCAGGTATAGCAGGATCCAGAGCAGTCTCTGGCCTTTGTATATCACTTTATAATTATGCATATTATTTCATCTGTATTCCTAACACCAGGTCTCAGAGGCAGAACAAACTTCAGCATATTTCATGGGTACATGCTGTTAACACCTGCCTTGCCGACCCCATGCCAACGCCACCATGAAAACATGTACTTATGTTCAAAAACCAGGTGCCCCGTTTGCCTATATGATATGTGACTCTACTAGAAATAAAACTGTGTTCTCAGTAACAACACTGTCAGCAAATTGTCAACACAGGATATAGACAATTTGGAGTTTTCAGAGAACAAATCAGTCAGGAGCAGAAAGGGATTGTTTCCTTCAGAGACACCATTTCCTTCTATAAATTGTTGCTTTGCAGGTAGACAAGGACCCCACACTTGCCTTCCATTTACCTTCTGTTCAATCCAAAGATTGCTCCTCCTTTGGGAGTAAATACCTATAATTTAAACTGGGCTTTAAGGGAATATTTTCATACCATATTGTCTAGTCCATCTCATGAAGTTTGGTTTAAGTTTTAGTTTTCTTTATTTTCCATAATGAGCCACATTCAACATGTCTTGTATTCACAAAAAACAATGAATTGAACAACTTCTGTTCTGAGATTTTTCTTTATAGTGTTGTTAGGATAGAAAATCCAACTGTATTAAATGATAATAATGCTGATATCCCTCTCCATGACCTCTCTACCTGATATTGTATTAAAGGGTTATTTTGTGGTCTTTTTAAATCTTCTCATGAATTCATTATGGAAACTAAACAAGCCCACTTTCAGATTGCTAAGCAAGATTCCTCCCTTTCCTCTTTGCTTTTTCTTTCCCTACATTTGTAATCCAAAAATCAGAGAAGCAAAAACATCATCACTGTGGAAATATTCATGTGCCTTATCCTTCCTTCTCTCTGGCTGTGAAAAAGAAGTCTGTGCAGCACATACAACACTGTAATTGACTCTCTGGTGCAGCTGCCATTGGGTCTTTCCTATAAGAAATTATATTAGCCTTCCTTTTAAATGTGTTCACGGTAATAAGTTATCCTTGACATTCACCATTCATACAACAAAATGTCTGTGTTACAAAATCAGCCCCAAGTTTATCAAATAATTAATACCAGATTTGTAAGTGACACAGATGATGTCAGGTTTTTGTATTAAGCAGGACCTTGATCCCCAGCATTTACTGGTTGCAATCCTTTTAGTAACAGATTAACATCTGCCAACGAGTAATACTTGGTTTCAGGAAAGAACAGCTTTTATTGATTTTATTCCATGATGTTTACTAGATTGCCAACATTTGAAGCCAAATGCTTTTTTTTAACCACCACAGAGCATGATATGGCTGAGAAATCTCTTTCACAATTTTTTAAGCCTTGAGGTAATCATATTTAAGGATAAGAAAACTCCCATTCAGCCCTTGGCAAGGAGTCACTTCAGAAATCATCAATGAGCTAATTGCCTTTATTCTTCTGGGTGATGTCAATCTATTGAGCAGGAAGTAGAAAGACATTCTATGACCAAGGTCAGATAGAAAAGACTTTGAGTTACTCACTATGCTATAAAGATCTCAAAAACAAAGAAAGAAGGAAACAAAGAAAATGCTCCTAAATTAGTCAAGTGTCTCACTGTTGGAGTGGAAAGTTACAGAAATGCAAGAAAGGAGTCTACTGTGATCCATGAGGATTAGATTTGAGGAGCTCCATATGAACTCATGTTTAGATTACTACAGATACAGATGGTTACACGGAGAAATATTTATAGATACATAAATATACATGGGTTAGTATGCACACATGTATTCTCTGCTCCAACAGCTGAGAGAACGTAGAAGTGATGACACTCTAGTGGCAACCAACATACCTACCACCAGATCTTGTTTTCTGAACCCATTCTCCAATTAAAGGAACCAGGGTTCCTTGGAGAAATAACTGACCCTAGGACTGGGGCAATAAACATACAAAATGAAGCTGTATCATCTTCATGATCCAGAGTAAGAAAGTGTTAAAAAAAAAAAAAAGAAAAAAAGCCCCACAATGATAGGGACATATTAAAGGGATGCAGAGACCAACTGAAAAAGTCCCAAATGGCCCAAGTTGTAACAATTTGAGCAATAAAGTAAAATAGTATTGGATTATAACCTAAAGTATAAAATAAACATCCATGAGTCCATGCTGATATAAACAAGTGGTTGGAAAGTAAATGGGGGAGAATAGACTAATCCCCTGTCTATTCTGAATAAAGTGTGGAAATCTGAATAAAGTGTGGGCTTTAGTTAATAATCATATATCAGTACTGGTTCATCTATTATAAAAAATGTACTGTAGTAATATAAAATGTTAATAATTGAAAAAGCCACATGTGGGGTCTATGGGAATTCTTTGTACTATCTTCACAATTTTTCTATAAAAATCTAATTTTATTCTAAAATGAAAAAGCTTATTAAAATTTTAAAAAATACTCCCAAATTTACTCTTTTTTATTATTCATCCGGACTTTAATTGGATGTCACTATTTTTATGACAACCAAGCTAAATTATTAGTCTCTGATGCCAAATAGATTTGTGAGTTAGTTCTTCTAAGTGCTTTAATCAAAGCCTTAATTTTACCCTGAGAGTGGTCTTTTCAATTGTTAGGAAAATATTTTCTAAGTTGTTCACATGCTGTCATTTTGGTTATTACACTATTTCTGATAAAAGACTACTATAGCTTGACTCTCAGTTTTATTAACATTCTATTATCATTATCCTTCTAAAAACACTCTAAACTCTGGTCAGCCTCGCTCAGAGTGGTAATGAGGGTGGAATGTATCATTGCAAGCCTAATTCTGCCCATTATGTTCCTGCCTCTCCATTTATGCTAGTCTAAAAGTGTTATTTGAGCTGGAAGATCATTCTGTAACCTTCAGATTACTGCTGGGTGGCTTCAGCAGAAAAGGAATTACCAATGCATTAAATTTGAATTAGCTCTGAGAAATCATGCAGATGTATGCACAGAACATTATAGCAATACTGTCTCCCAGGCACAGCAGAATTGCTTTTATGCAGTTTTAAAGAATCACTTGAGCAACCCTTAAATTGCACACATGATGAAGCTGAGCCAGCATCTTCTGTTTAAAAAAAAAAAAAATCCTGCAGCCCAAATATAGTCTCTCCGGGAGTTGTCTTTCAGAGAAACCTGATCACACAGGGACTGCTGCTGAGTGGACTGTTTGGGTTTCAGCCCCACCACATTAGAGTGCTCTGGCAGAGTGACTGCAGAAGTGTCACTTAGACTAATGATTATGAATTATGCAGAGGGTCATATCCTCTTAGTTACAAGTCATTTACACGGTTTCCCTTTAGACTGCCTAGCCTGGTTCAATTTTTTTTTTCCCTCCTACTAGGAAATAACTCATTGAATAGATGTTTGAAGTTGAATTTATTGACATTCTATTTTTCTTCCATAATGCCAAGCTTGCAAAACAACCAAATGAAAAAACCAAGACACCTACCCTCAGTGAAACTGTAACAGTAACAAGTCTTGGTTTATTTTTTTCCTTTTAGTCTGTCAGGGTGCTTCCCATTTTAAAGATCTGACAGTTCTAATCTCTCTCTGCCTCGCTCTTCTATCTTCAGTTAAATTGAAAAGGTGGTGTAAACATGTGTGCAGGGGAAAGAGAACACAGTCAACGCTGAAATCCACACATCTCAATCTCTAAGATATACACTATTTCAGTAAACTACTTGCAAGGGAGGACAACAGGACTATCAGAGAATCTCATTTGGGAATGAAGGTCTGTCAGATTTCTGAATCTATATTTGTTTGAATCGAAGGCCTTAAGTCTACACTTAATATGAAAGAGGCAGGTCATAGGTAATTCTGTACATTCTAACAGGGGATGTGAATAGTGCTCTGACTCCTTAAGTATGACTGTATAGACAGGTGATGAAGTCAGCTGAAATGCAGGGTTCTGCTTTCCTGTTGCTTGTTGACCTTAGTTTCAATGGAAAAATAAAATAAAATAAGGAACATTGACCTCTCCCAAAAAGTGGGCCATCCATGATCTTCTTCAAAGTCAAAGACTGTTTTTCACCATAAAGCCAGCCTGGAGCAGGAGAAAATGTCTTTTCCAAATTGACCCAGCAGATTTTATATAGATGATAGCTGAGCAGGGCAGAACCTTTCAAGATTCCATAACCAACTTCAGAGCCGACAGTCCTTGTTATTATTTACGTGGCAGTAGTCATTCAGCCATGCAAAGTGCCACTCAACACTGCCCTCCATCAAGGGGAGCTCCCCTGACAGCTAGACCACTTTGAAAAGAGGCCCTTTGGTGCCAGAAATGGAAGGTGAGCGCTCTGGAATTGCTGTTCACATTTTCAACAAGTTGGTTTCTGAAGGTGGTAGAATGATTCAGGAATGGCTTCAAGCAGCCACATTTTGTTATTCCTGAGCGACCCAGATCTATGGCATCTGGGGAGATCCCTCAGGAGCACAAATGCCTCCCAAGTAGTAGAGCAAGAAGTTAACCATCACACTGCACCAGCTGGACCTCATTCCCATTATCCCTGTGTGCCCCCAAAATCAACCCAGAAAAGCTCCCAAAGGGCAACTCGTGCCAGCACAGTAGAGTTAAATGGCATTTAAAGGCCTTCCATGGCAGGATGATTCATCGAGATAACAGCCAGATGGATCCTTTCAACACAGGACTCTGGCCACTCCTCTGCTCAAACCTGCAAAACCTTCTCAACCCTCTCGGAGAAAAGCAAGGTGCTAGCATGACCAACCAGCCGACAGCTCTGCTCCCCAACTCTTTGACCTTCTCTCTCATCTCCACTCAATCTGGTGGCCTCTTGCCCTTCCTCACATGAGCTGTGCTTGCTCCAGTCCACAGCCTCTGCTTGCAATGCTCTCCCCTCAAGTGTCCTCCATAGGCTTCTTCCCTCATTCCCTTCACGTCTCAGCTCCCATGTCATCGCTGACACACTCGGGACCTCCCTATAGCAGATAATAGCCCCTACCCAGACCTAACCGATCCCCTTGTACGGCTTTGTTTTTCTAAGTAGCACTCCCCCGAGCACACAGCATATTTTACTTACTTATTTGCTCATTCTTATCTCCCCTGATAAACATGTCAACTACATGAGGATGGGGAGTTAGTTGTGCTGACTGCTTTATTCCTAGAGACTAGACAGCACCTGCCACATACTCATGCTCAGTAACACTCATTCAATTAAAAGAATGAGTTTTAATGTATGTCTTCCCTGTATTTGTCCCTTCTTAGCCTAATGACCCCCCAACCCCACATTCCCCACCACAAACTTCACATTCCAAAACAGCAGCCTCGGAGACCCCTTGCCTGGGAGACTAGTGTGTTACCAGACAGAAAACAGAAGCGCCCCACTTTCTGGGTTTTGTTTTCTGGAAGCCTGAGCTTCTTGAGCACTTTAAGTAAAGGGGAGAGGAGAGAGAAGAGTTCCTCTGTGGGCTTTTCTCCCTAAGATGGGAAAGGAGATTGTTCTGTGGATTTCCAGGTCCCAGGACTCAGGACCCACAGCCCAGCAATCGCTGGGGTAGGCGCAGAACCTCAGTGCACTGGCTGTGGGGGCATCTGGGAAGATGACTGATCCCTAGGCAGCCAAAGACCCCAAGAGTGCAGAGCACCCCACCCCACCTCACCTCACCTCCCTTGCTAACAGTGTTGAACTGGCAGTAGCCAGCAGTCTCCCTTGATGTTTTGTCCTGTGTAACACCCATGGGACCTTTATTCATGTGGGGAGGGCCTCTAAGATGGTTTGGAGATTGAATTTTTGACATCAGGTATAAAGGTGCTTTGAGTAACTTTGGGTTGATTTAAAGTCAACACAGAAATGTGACATTACTGCATACCAAGATTGCAGCTGAACATCCATCCCTACTATAGGCAGCCCTTCCAGATTAGCTAGGAATCCTTAGCTAGGCTGGCTGGCTTCGTGAGCCTGCAAACTGTGTGGTCACACAGGGCCCTTCTTAGAAAGGGGAGCCCCTCTCAGCTATGCTGTAATGCTCTGATATCACCCTATTGAAATTTTTAATTGTGTCTATGAAGTTGTGTTTTGTGAGTAAAGTCTGACTGGACAATGGAGCATCGTGAGGAGGGGTTGATATACCTGGTGCCAGTGAGGGGACCCACCGTGTCTGTGAATTCCTAGAGCCTGTCCCTAGGGCATTTGCACAAATATTAAATCTCTGACCTGAGAACCAGGGCAGGAAGTGCTGGTGCTCAGGCAGAAAACTTTATCAGTAAATTATTACAAAATAAAAGTGCACACATGGACATTACAATAAAGCATATCAAGGAGTTATTAGAATTCTTCAAAGAGCTTAGAATCTCTGGTTTTAAAAACTGTTGCAGCATTGCAAAGCAAACATCCATAGGATTAGCAATAGAAATTAAATTTAACCATTGTCACATTTGACAGAATAATACACTATTTTGATAGGAAGCTTTGGGTGAATCAATTATTAATAAGGGAGACCATTTTAAAATCAGTTTTCCTTATAATTGAAGAGACAATGATAGAATATATAAACAGACATGTTGAATTAGATACAAATCATGAAACCACTTTCGGCTTGTTGACCTCCTCAAGTCACAGGAAATGTCAGAGGAAATATTAAAATGCCATTGTATACATTTCCATTTAAAATTAAATTCACACAACATGTAACTGATTTGTATAAAGAGTTAAATCTTTTTAGAAAAATGGTTACACAAGAATCATCAGCTCTAGATGTACCAAAATGTATAATTTGAAATAATTTACCAGAAATTTATCCCAATGTCATCATAGCCCATAAAATACTCTTAACAGCTTTAGTAATTGTTGCATTGGCAGAAAGATATTTCTCAAAATTAAAAATTGTTTGCAAACTTATATTTTCCAAGAACAACTGATATCACTTTCAATTATATCAGTTGAAAATGCAGTGGCTAAAAGTACAAATTTGGCGATCTAATAAATGAATTTGCAGACAAGTAAACCAGAAAAATCTTGAGATAAAGATATCACATTAATAACATATCTTTATTTGTTGTGTTATATATTATAAAATTATGATCCCAACATGTTATTTTTTGTAATTTGTAAATTTATGTTGTTACCCGTATATTATTACCCGATTGTGTTTTATAAGCAGTAAATTATTTTTAAAGAACCCCATGATTTCATTTTGTCCTGGGAGCCATTATGTAGCCAACCATTTAGCAAAATCTTAAGATATTTTGACTGTCACAGCTAACGGGGGAGTTGCTACTGGCATTTAGTAGGTAGAGGCCAGAGATGCTATTAAGCATTCTACCATGCACAGGACAGCTCCCACAATGAAGGATTATCGAGCCCAATGTGTCAAGGTTGAAAAATTTTGCTGCAGGCTAAATTAACTCATAAAATTAGAGCAGACTAATTTAACTCATAGAATTGATTTAGAGTTCCAATAGTGGTTGACATCAAATTGCCTGACCTTCGTGGTACACCAGGCATAGAGAGGGCAGGGGTTCGCTGAATTTGACTTAAGTTGACTTGAAGAAAATAAAGAACAGAAACATTTCTTGAATATTTAAGACGTGGTTACAAATTCACCTGCAAGTGTAGCTCTTATCCAGGATTGCTGAGACACTGTGTGTATCACCTAAGACTTATCACATGCCTAAAACTGGGACTAGTGCTTTCAAAACAATGGGACCAACTATGACCTACTGGGAGAATCATGTGTTGATTGCGGGAATGCAGTGAGTTTGTGATGGACTGAGTTTGAAAGAGTAATGTCAGTGCTTTCAAACTACTAGGCAGGTGTATACAGGATGGTGGTTAAAAAGAAAAAAAAGAAGAATAAATAAAATATTTTAGATATTTGCTAATAAGATGAATTTTTAGTAGATAATGCCAACCCCAATCAACCTACCTTGAGAATATCTACAAAGGAAGGGGTATTAAAAGACAAAATGTAAAAAACCTATCCCGCACTAGGAGTTTCTACAAACACCGACTCTGCCTGGAAAGGATAGGGTAGTATCCCTAATTGATTTTGCCAGAGCCTGGATTATGGGAACATTCCTTATTGCCCAAATTCTAGTTGTGTCACTGAAGACAAAGGCTAACATAGTAGGATAGGCTATAAAGAGTTTGTTTTACCTTTGATAAAAATAACTTCCCACCAAAAACTGAACTTGTTTCCAAGGCAAGAAACTCCAGTCCCTAGAAAATATGTATGTGAATCTTGGTTATGACACACTTCTGAAATGCTACATACCAGTGTCAGATACCTGGGGCCAAGAAAATATGGTGAATTTCAGAACACCTGAGGAGTCCAGCTTTTGAAGGTATTCACATTGTCCCAACATCAGGGCCTCAGTCACTAAGGCTGAATGTCCAGGCTTTGAGATTATTAAAATCAAGTTCTTATGGCAAGCTAAATTCTTAAATGGCCCCCAGAAAATAGGTCTGCATTTGTTCTGAGGTTAGAGAATGGCACAGAGGGCACTGACCTGGGATATTCATACTCAAAAAGCAAAAACATAACCCATTTAAAGAGCTGCTGGCATGACAGGGTCAGGGCTAAATGGCCTGCTCCATTCCAAGCTTAGTCTGACTTACCTCCAAACTGCTCACAACTTCCCCCATTAAGAGAAGCTGATGACAGAGGGGCTGAGGATGAATCAATTATACCTTCCTCATCAAAAGGACACATGCAGATGGGTCCACTTCGGGAACACCAGCTCAAATCCAGCTAGACAGGGAAGATGGAAGGTTTTGTCACAGCATTTAACACTTTGTTGAGTTTGGGAGAAGCCATTCAGCAGGCTGCCTGAGAGCTGGCTGCCAAGGTGAGAGTTCCAACCATGTCCAAAGGGCCTCCCGCTAGTGTGCTTCCAGCATGGTGGCTGGGATACATACCAGGAAATGCCTTAGAACAGGATACCTGACACCACAGAGACACCGGAGCCCTGCCCAGACTAAGAGGGGCACATTTCAGAGACAGCTTTTAAGTGCTTAGGAAATCACAAGCATTTTTCTTTTTGCTTTACTTAAGAAGATGGGCATTTCACTATAAACTGCACACAAGATGAAAACCCACACTTGAGAAAATAAAGAGAAGACAACCTTGCCAGGGTTAGGAGGTGGGAGTAGGGTGGTCTTAGCAAACTGTAGAGGGATGACTAGGTTGTGCCTTAACAGAGGTACATGTTTTCTCCAATGACCTTAAGATCCTGAAAGCAGGAGTTATATTTTTTTTCTTTCTAGAGAAGCAAAAACATACTACGTGCAGAATTTGGAAGGACAACTTAGTACACTATTAAACTGAATTAGTTTTCTGCATCTTTGCCTCTTTGAGCCCCAGGGTCATGTAAAAAATTCAGAGTCTCCTTCAATCTTTGATTCTCACTGGTTACTGCTGAATGGACAGTGTTCAAGTCCAAATTGTTTCTCAATGCCTGGCAGCTTTGTGACATCCATGCAATACTTGGGGCCTGGGAGTGTTTGGCATGTCTGGCACCGTGGAGCTCAGTGCCTTACCCCCTAAGATACACCATTTGTCATTCCCCTCTGAGGTTTTCCACCTCAGAGGTGGCAGCCAGGGACCTGTACATGTATGTGAAGGAGAAAGTCAGCACTCAATACCTGGAAACCATTTATCCACCTTCATAATAAGGGACTCTCCACATATCCAACTTGGCATTGGGAATGACTATTGTAAAAAGAAAATGAACAGAACTCCTACTGCTGGTAGAATGTTTGACGATAATATGCAGAAAGTGACCTGAAACTGCACAAATGGAAGAGTGAATTTTCAATTAAAACTCCAAGAAAGGGAAACACACACACAATATATAGGAGAGGCAAAATTTTACTCTACTCTCTCAGGTTTTTTTGGCTGGGCCTGAGTATTAAATTGACATCAGACAGATCAACAGGAGAAAAGCATACAAATTTACTTAGTATAAGTTTTATGAGTCTTCAAGGAAAGGAAATGAAGACCCAAAGATGCAGTTAGAATTGAACATTTACAAACTGAATTGGTTAAAGAGCAGTAAATTGTAAAAATGAGATAAGGCAAAGGAGCTTGAGAGGTCAATTGGGTAGAGAAGTGACTAGGAGGAAAGGGTTAGTTTGACAAGCTTTGTTTGTACCATACATTTCTCCCAGCTGCAACTTCCCATCCTTGATGATAAGAATGATACGTTCCTTCTGGTACAGGCAGGACATTTTTCACATGAGAACTCCATCTCCTGCTTTTAAGAAACAGAAGGAAGGTCAGAGTGATCTTCTTGCACCTGCTGTTTTTCAAGTGCCTTTAACTCTAAACAGCCAATATGCCAAGACGGCATATTCTGGGGTGGCGTGTTCTTAACTCCCTCAACACACACAAAGACACACACTCATGTGCACACGCACATACCCAGTTCAATGAATTTTGAAAGACTTGCTGTTAATACAAGTCAGAAAAATGCTATTTTCAGACAGACCACAGATACAAGGAACTCTGATGCAAAAGATAGAAAGTACTTGTTCCCAGCAAAAATAAACAAAGACAAGACACTCTTCAGCCCCAAAATAAGAGGTCCAATATACTTGCCTTGTGGCACACAAGCATTGCGGAGCACATGAACATGGAAACTGTCCTATAGGCATTCCAGTGGGCTCAGTGACTGTAGTCCCACACTGAGAGAGAAAGAGACTGGTGGCAGAATCCTTTGCACATTCTTCACATTTTGTAATATATAGATATATATGGTAAGTAATAAAGAGTTCACATTGTAAGATATATGTTCAGTTATTCTCTAAATACAATTTTATTGCCTATTAAAGATGTTTTGAAGTTCAGATATTCATGTTGTTATTATAGGTAGATGGTTGGACCAGGTAGACTTTTGAGTAATCAGAGGGGCACAGCTAGGTGAGTACTATCTGGTTGGGCTATATGCTACATTGGCATGCACATTATTTTGATCAACATACCCTTACATATAAATTCAAGCACATGAAAGTTATACCCTAAACCAAGGATGGAATGTTGATCTTGTCTTATATGCCAACTACAACCCCTTGGTGTGGCTATATGAATGGTCATGTTGAGAAGAATTTGGATACTATATTTAGGTGCAATGGAAATGAAAGTAATGATTCATGTCTGCCATGGATAAAAAGGGGGACAGTGACAAGCATATGTACCTTTATTCTTCATCTCTGCTTTAGGTTCTAGCAGCAATTCCAAGCTTGGAAACATACTAACTAGAGGAGTGCCGCAGAATCAGTAAGGGATGGGCACACATTCTGTGCGACAAGGCAAATTCAAAAACCACTACTCTGTAAATTTTTTTATTCACACTATATAATTTATTTTGAAGTTACAAATAACATGAAAAGGAGGTAAACACTTTTATGCTTGGTGAAAGAAGGCAATGTACTTTAAAATTTCAAAAAACACTGCTGTAATCTATAGATTCATAAATAACTTTCTTCTTCCATCTGGGCCAATGAGTATAGCTGAGTCTAACAAACATTACCTGAAACACATGTGCAAGCCACTGTGCTGGACACTCTGGACAGTTCCCACAATCAAAGAGCTTATAATTGCCCAATTAAATGCACGGTCACATATTTTTTCCATTTTGCAAAACTGAAACTATATACCTGTTGAACAACTCACCTTTTCTCCCTCCCCTCAACCCCTAGCAACCGCCATTCTACTTTCTGTTTCTAAAAGTTTGACTACTTTAGAGACCTCATGTAAATGGAATCAGATATTAATAGTATTTGTCTTTTTTGTGACTGGCTTATTTCACTTAGCATAATGTCCTCAAGGTTCATCCATGTCATAGAATATGACATGATATCATTCTTTTTTAAGGTTGAATAATATTTCACTGGATGTATATACTATATTTTTTTCATCCATTCACCCCTCAGTAGACATTTAGTTTACTTCTGCTTTTTTGGCTATTGTGAATAATGCTGTATAGGTCTGCAAATATCTCTGCAAGATCGTGGGTTTTCAAGTCTTTTGGATAATTGCCCAGAAGTGGGATTGCTAGATCATATGGTAATTCTGTTTTTAATTTTTTGAGGGACTTCCATACTATTTTCCATAACAGCTGCACCATTTTACATTCCCACTAAAAGTGTACAGAGTTTTCAATTTCTCCCCATCCTCACCAACATTTTAAGGTTTGGTTTTTTTCTTATGTATATATAGTGGCTATCCTAACAATTATGAGGGAATATCTCACTGTAGTTTTGATTTGCATTTTTGCGATGATTACTGATGAGCATCTTTTCACATGCTGTTGCTCATGTGTATACCTGAAGAAATGTCTATTCAAATTCTTTGCCCATTTTTAACTTGGTTATTTGATTATTGGATTTTTTGTTGTTGAGTTGTAGTTATATATTGTGGATATTAACTCCTAATCAAATATATATATGGTTTGCAAATATTTTCTCCCATTCTGTAGGTTGCATTTTCAGTCTGCTTTGTTGCATAGAAGTTTTTAAGTTTGATATAGTCCCATTTGTTTATTTTTGCTTTTGTTGCATGTGTTTTTGGTGTTATATACAAGAAACCATTGCCAAATCCGATACCATGAAACTTTCCCTTTATGTTTTCTTCTAGAAGTTTTATAGTTTCAGTCTTATATTTAGGTCTTTTGAGTTAATTTTTGTATATAGTGTATAGTTAAGGGCCCAACTTTATGTTTTACAAATAGATATCCAGTTTCCTCAACACCATTGATTGAAGATACTATCCTTTCCCCATTTTACACCCTTTTCAAGATTATTTGACTATAAATGTGAGGATTTGTTTCTAGGTTATCTATTATGTTCCATTGATCTATACATCTATGGTTATACCAGTACCATACTATTTTGATTACTGTAGCTTTCTAGTATGTTTTGAAGTCAGATAGTGTAAGGCCTCCAGCTTTGTTTTTTTTTTTTTTCCTGAGATTGTTTCATCTATTTGGGGTTTTTTGAGATCTCATATGAATTTTAGGATTTTTATTCAATTTCTGCAAAAAATGTCTTTGGTATTTTGATAGGGATTATATTAAACCTGTAGATCACTTTGGGTAATGTGGATATTTAACCAATGTTAAGTCTTCCAATTCATGAACAGGGGATATCTTTCCATTTATTTATGTATTCTTTAATTTCTTTTGGCAATGTTTTATAGTTTTCTGTGTACAAGTGTTTTACATCCTTGGTTAAGTTTATTCCTAAGTATTTTATTCTGTTTGATGCTATTGTAAATGGGATTGTTTTGTTAATTTTCTTTTTATTTTGTTCATTGTTAGTGCATAGGAACACAACTGATTTTTTTACAATGATTTTATATCCTGCAACTTTATTGAATTTTTTTATTCTAACAAGCTTCTTCAGGGAATGTTTAGGATTTTCTACATACAAAATCATGTCATCTGTGAACAGAGATTATTTTACTTCTTCCTTTTTAATTTGGTTGCATTTTATTTCTTTTTCCTGTTCAGTTGCTCTGGCTAGTACTTCTAATACTATATTGAATAGAAGTGGTGAGAGTAGACATTTTTGCCTTGTTCCTGCACTTAAAGAAAAAGCTCTCAGTTTTCACCATTGAGTATGATGTTAGCTGTAGGTTTTTCATTTATGGCCTTTATTATGTTGAGGTAATTTCTTTTCATTCCTAGTTTGTTGAGTGTTTTCATCATGAAATTTCCTTTAGGGGAAATTTTTATAATTTTAATGAAGGAAATTAAATAAAACCCATATAAATGGAGAGATATACCATGTTCATTGATTAAAAGACTAAATATTATAAAGAAATTAATTCTGCCATAATTTATCAATAGCTCACTACAACTGTAATCAAATTCAGACAAGTTTTGGGTATGTACATATGTGTATGTGTAAGAAACTTGGGAAGCTGATTCTAAATTGATATGGACAGAGCCAAGAATAGCCAAGAAACTCATCAAGAAAAACATGATAGGAGGCCCCTATTTTACCAGATATTCAGACTTTCTAGAAAGCTATTTAATTAAGAAAGGATGGTATTGGAGCAAGAAGAGAAAAATAACCAATAGAACAGAATGGAAAGTTCAGAAATATATTCAGAACCAAAACCTTTTACCTCTACACTCTGCCTGGACACTGAGAACTGAAACCATACCTTATTGCCAATATTTTATACGACTCTGCTATTCTACTATCTTCATAGCATTTCTTTACTTTTCCAGGGCTGTCCTGTTGAAGCAAATGGTTTGATTGTTTATTAGAAGAACTTCCCAAAAGACCCAACAACTCTTTGATGGAAAACACCAAGAGTTTACACCCTTAGATTCTTTGAATCTCTTGCCTCAAAATCCTCCCTTTCTTTTTTCCACCAACCCTCAAGTATCGTGAGCCTTACCCAGTACTCAGCAAGTCCCCACAGTGAAAGACCAGCCTTAAACCATACTTCCAATTCTCAATAAATTTTGACCTTACTTTCCCCACTTTAAGACACTGCCAAAGCTTTGTGAGGTGGTGTTCTCCCTTAATAGAGTGTGCAATAAACTCAGCTTAGTCTCTTCTTCTAGTGATTGACATCCAGGGAGTCTGGTTTCAACAATACCCACATTTATCTAAAACCTTGATTTATTTCAGAACTGTCATGGCAGATCAGTGAGGAAATAAATTATTGAATTTCAATATACAGTGCTGAAAGAATTGATTTTATCATTACAGAAAACTACAAAATTGGACCCTGTTTTTACCATATATAACAAACAATTTCAAAGGATATTAAAGATTTACCTGCAAAAAGTAAAACTGTAAAAATGTTAGAAGACAATACAGAATATCTTTATGAGCTTCAGATAAAGAAGGTTTTTTTAAACAAGATACAATAAACCCAACATATAAAGAAAAAGATTGATGAATTTAATTTCAATAAAATTAAAAATTCTAGTTTATCAACGAATATCTTAAAGTGAAAAGACAAATCACAAATTTGGAGAAGAAAGTTAGCAACACATCTAACACAAAAAGAATTAGAATCAAGAATACAGAAAGAACCCCTACTCATTAATAAGAAAGAAAACAAACAACCCAATTACAAAAAAAAAGAAAACACTTAGGAGAGGAAATAATAAACAAATAAGCACTTAATAGGAGAGAAAAATAAACATATAAAATACGCTCAATTTCATTTAAAATTAAAAAATACAAATTAAGTCTATACCAAGAAACAATTTTACACACACCAGATTAGCAAAAATTTAAAAGGCAGGTATTATCTAATGTTGGCAAGAACACAGAACAGGAATCTTATATTATACAATTGAGCTTGCAAATATGTAGAATAGCCTTAGAAAATGATTTAACATTATCTGACATATATAGAACACTATCACTATTTCTTGACAATTCTTAAACTATTTTTATTACTGTATTTTCAAACATTGTAGTTATTTGCTTTATATGTTTTTTTTCTGAAAAAGCATAAAACACAAACAGAAATCATCCAAAAAAGTCTCCTAAGACTCCAAATGCTTCAGTTCTTTAATTCACCACTCATTCTCCTACCAGCCTTTAGTTCTTCATCAAGAGGCTGGGATATCCAAGAAGCGAAGGAAGAAGGAAAAGGAAATTGCTGTTTTCCATGCAAGTTTCTATATCCTAATCTGGAGATTTTATTTCTCCTCTAGGACCTGCATTCCAGAACTGGACAAGTTAACTAGGAGAAGGTAACCAAAAGGAAGAGAGCAGTGATGTGTCAGTGTCTCAGCTACTCCAGTAATTGCACAGTATGTCTCTTTGACACCATTTTGGGAGTTGGATATAGGCAAATCCCCCTGTCAACAGTTAAGGACTCCTTCTTTTAACCAGTGGAAGAAAAATCCAAGAAGGTTTTTCCCTCTTCATATTCTAATGGGAATGTTTTATTGTGGCTGAGTGAAAGCCCACTAAAAGGCTTCTATTTCTCCATTATTTCTGCCTCTGCTCTAAATTCCCACAGCTCTTTGTACCACTATCAAGACACTTATCAGAGTTAGTGGGATACTGCAGGTTTCTATCCTGCTAAATTGTGGACCTTTTCAGAGCATCTTCACATCCCCCTAACACAAGGCGTTGCAGGTAGCTTGCAATAAATTAATGCTCTTTGACTTAAACCTATGCAGCAAATATTACAACTCCAAGTGGCATAACTAAATTACAGGGTCCAATTTCTGACTTTTTCCTAGTAAAAAATAGGTTGCTAACAAAAGTTTTCGGGTCATGTTGTGTATCTCCTAAAGCAAAGACCCTGAGGTGGAAAGTAGCACCCTAGATTCTCAGATGAGTCTGAATCAATTCATATTCAAATTTAACTTTTGTAAAACCCCACAATTTTCTCAGCTCGTGATATATCTCTCATCTTGTAGATGATAGTAAAAGGAAATTAAATGCCTGTTTAAGTAACAGCATGATAACATTTTAAAGAGAAAACCACCTGGAAAAAAAGTTATCAGCATATCTTAAGGAGACTCTATGATCATCGATATTCTTTCTTCCAAATAGCTTTCCTGTTTTTCAAGCTGAAGCCATGAGTTGACCAAGGAAAATGGGATGCAAGGCTGTCACTTTGGAATCAAATTAAGCAAATGGTGTCCTAATGGCCTAAAAGAATTAATATACCTCCAACATGTGAGTTATTTCCTTCAGAGAAATAAGGTTCTTATTAATCTGGACAAAAGACTCATGAAAAAAGACAGGTATCATAAATGTTATCCCTGTTTTGGGGATGGAGCAAGCAAGACAGGAAATTGAAATGACTGGCCTTTGTCATAGAGGGGGATGTGTGTCAGAGCTAATTACAGACACCAAAATGGTCTTATTTTAAATTGTCGCACTTTAGCAATTAGAAATCACTTATGCTCTCAGAGCTATATTAATTTGTACTTAGATTCAAAGACTCAGAGACTCTCATGGCTCCAAGCGGCCTTGGAAGCCAACCTCTTCATTTTTCACATGAGGAAACTGATACCCAGAGATGTGATAAAACTTGTCCAGAGTCAAAGTCAAACGCATGCCAAAGAATCAAAGTTTGGCTTAAGTCCAGGAGTCTTTCTTTTGGCGATGCTATATTCCAGATAAAAGGTACTCATTTTAATTTCTTTTTAAGATATTTTCTATAATAAATGCATGTACACATGTTAATTTTTAAAGTATGTTATAAATTTTTAAAATATGCTGACTTCACTCATGATTGCTTCTAGGACTGTTATTCTGGTATTAGCATGTGTCCTCAAATACTCACAGGTCAAGGCAACTGAGCCTTGTGGCTCAACTGGACGAGCTTAGCCTTTAAAGTACTCATATTCATTCATTCATTCATTCATTTATTCACATGACACCACTGGGTGACATTCCCTCCTTAGGGTATCTATAATACCCAGTGCATGCTTGGTCAGTGCATTAAAGATATTTGTTAAGATTTATTTATATACTTGTCACCCCTACTATAATGTTAGTGCATTGAGGATAAAGACAGGGTTTTATTCAGCTTTGTACCTCAAAATCTTAATACTAAATAAACCTGTTGAAAGAGCAAATGATTTATAATCTGCCCATTCCAAGACAAACATTCTATAAACAATCCATGACTATATCTGAGACTAATTAGTATTTTAGATGATTTAATAAGCGACATACCTTGGATCTTCTGGAAGAGGAGCTCCCAAAAGAGTCACACAGATGACAGCATCTCCTCTGTCTCTCCTAGCACACATTCTAGGCATGGTTTCATTAGTCACTCCTGGATCCTCAGTCTCTCCACTTATTTATTGTCCTCAGACTACCTACAAACAAACAGACTGAAAACACTTCCCATCATCTTATATCCCCCACAAACTACTACTCTATTTTTCTCTTTGACCCCTAAACCTATAGTGATCTACACTCACTATCGCTACTTCTTGAGTGTTCATTTTTACTTCCTCCACTGTATATGTAACACACAAATGAATGAATGAATGAGTATGAAAACTTCAAAGTCTAAGTTGGTCCAGTTGAGCCACCGGGCCCTGTTGCCTTAACCTGTCTCAGTTTATTTCCTGGCAACTCCAGGTCTCCATAGCTCCTAACCTCTTAATTCACTACAGCCTCTTTTGTTTTGTTTTGTTTATCATAAATGAAGACTGATCCTTACTCTTTGGTTTTGATCCTGCTTTTGAGTCATATTTAATTTTTTCTGGTGGGGAAAGACAGGCAGAAGTCTGTCTAGCCAAGCTGGTAAAAATTTAATCTTGTACAACCCAGGTTCCAAGTACCTAAACCAAAGCATAGGTTTTGCTTACAGGGTTCTTTGAACAGTTGGTATCAGAGCCACTACAAATGAGATCAGAAATAAAACCTCATCAAGGTAAAAAAAAAAAAAAAAAAAAAAAAAGAAAAGAAAAAAACAAGTCAAGGAAGAAAATTAAAGAAATTGGTTCATTAACTTAGAAAGCCAGCATGTCGTCTGACACATCAGTAGAAGGCTCACTCATTTTCCTCTCTACCCCAGGCCAAGCTGAAGGCTTCCAAAGCTGTTCTGTTACCCAGGCACTCACAGAGAATAGATGTTTTGGGGGAGAGGAGTGGCTCCTACAAACATCCTGGCTGCTTTTGGGTCTTTCTCTCCCCCCTTGCAACTTCAGCCCAAAGCATCCTCTGCTCTGGCCACATCAGCCCTTCTGAAATGTCAGGTCACAGGGCCATCTGTTTTATTATGTGAGCTGCTCTCCAGGGTTTTATGGATCCCAGCACAGACAGTGGGATGGGCAAATCAATTATCTCAGCCTGTTGGAAATATCAAAATAGCTGTTGCCTGTTAGCTAGGAAGAATACAGTTTTCTTAAACCCCAATTTAGGCACCTACTCAGCCATGCAAACTCTGTCAAGGTCCTTAACCTTAATGAGCCTTAGTGTCCTAGCAGGAAAATCAGATATAATAATACCTAGATATAACACCTAGCCTATAATAAGCAGGAAATTTTTGATTAAAGTGCCAGCAAATATTACATGCTAAATAAATAGTTATTTTAGCTTTTTTACCATTTCCAATGTTATTAATATTATTACAGCAGTGGTTTATCTCAAGTGGAAACATTTGCATATCTTCTCTGACTTCTGTCAAGATATATAACTTGAGTGGTTAAAGATGCCTTACAAGTACATAAACCTTGTGAAGTCGTGTGTCAAATTTTCTTTCTATTATCAATTTCATCCATCATATAAATTCAGCTCTATATAAGATTCATTCATTAATTTAAGGAATAATTATTATATGCCTACAATGTATAAGGTGTTACATTAGCCACTGGAGATAAGAGTTGTAAATAAGATAAACACTATCACAGTCTTCATGGAGTTTAGGAGACTGCAGAAGGGTTAACAGGAGAGGGTGAGTGTTCTAGCCAACCCGAACTCCACATGAGAAGAAGGCCTGTGTGCTTGAAGGAGTCTCCTCTGCTAATGCCCCTGGTTCCACTGCTCGCACAAGACGTACAGCTGCAGTCTGGGCTACCAAGTAAGTTGATACAACAAAAGTGCTGAGCCGCCTTTGAAATCCAAGAAATGTGAAACAGGACTCTTGTAGATACTAGTGATTCTAATGGTGGCTTTCATTCTTATACGACAGTGGCCATTTATGGTGGTATAATGACAGGTAGAATCAAGACTGTCCAGTTCTCAAAAACCTCAATTAGGAAAGCTATGCTGTACATTCCTCATGCTTATTCAAATTTCCTGGCTCCCTTACTCAAACAGGATGTATACTGGCCTGAGGACCAAAAGAGCGTCACAAAATTCACGGTTTTTGCTTCTTCTTCCTCTATCTAATGAACCCCAAATGAGTTTCATGAAGTTAATCCTGCATCAGCCCCTTGTCATATCTCAGAGGTAGAGGAACATTGATATACTGTGTTGAGGCAGCTCAGAAATTTGGACTTTAAGCACAAATGCAAAAATACATGTTCAGCCTCACCTTCAAACTCTCTGACCTACTCTGAGAAGGTGGAAGGTGCATGGTACATTTGAAGAAGAAAGAAGCCAGTAAGGATGGCCAAAAAAAGAAAGCATGGACGGGAAAGTGGCAGGAGGTAGAAGGGATGAGACAGACAGGGGTCAGCTTGTGTAAGACACACAGGCTGTGTAAAGAAAAACTGGGTCCTACAAACAAGGGAAAATGTACTGCATCTCTTTGAAAGGTTCAGAAAAGCAAATGCATTCAAAGAATAAAAGAAATCTCAGAATGACAAACATTCTGCTGGAAAAAAAACACCTCAATATGGTAATGTGATTGCTATGACTTCTCTTTGATCAGTAACTGAAGAAGACATGAGGAAAACATTGGATTCCTATGTATATGCCACTCACACAAGGAGCCAGAGCTTCACTGGGTCCCACGTGACGGATTTGGAGTAGGCCCGGAAAGATCATGTGGCTTTGCTCCCTGCCAACAGGCAAGTGAAATGAGGAGTCAGGACAGACCTAAGAGATGACTTTAATAGTGTCACAGAAAATGTGTGTGTGTGTATGAGCACCTACACATATGCACACATACCTGTCTGTTTATACATGCACGTATGTATGCACACATGTATGTGTGTATTTTTTAACACTGAGGGGTCCATAGAAGGACACTTAATGACTGACCAGCTGCTGAAAAGAAAGTTTAGTGGAAAAAGAAAGGCATTCATTCAACAAAAATTTATTGTGGGACTTCTCTTTTGCAGGCACCATTTTAAATAATGAAGTATACAACAGGAAATCAGAAAGAAAGTTTCTGCCCTCATAGAGGGTAGAGGGAGGTGGATAATAAACCTACAATCAAGTAAATATATAGGGTGTCAGATGCAATGAGTACAATGGAGGATGATTACGTAGGGAAGATGGGGGGAGACATGCTATGGCATTTGAACAGGAACCTGAAAGAAGGAGGGAGCCCACCATGTAGATATCTGGGAAAGAGCCTCAAAACAGGATTAGGGAGGGCAGGACCCCAAAGCAGAAGTGTGCTGGCAAAGGGCACGAGGAGGTCAGAAAGGAGCAGAGGCCCAGCTTATCCTCAATAAGGAGTTTTATTAAGTTGTTTGCTCTATGGTGGGCAATATATGATCTCCATTTCCTCGCATAACCCTTCAGTAAAATCCTAAATTGCTGAGTCTTGTTTTACTATCAGTTCTCAGCTATACAGGCTATTCAAGGAAGGCCAAAAACACCCAGATTACAGTAAAATATGATTAAAGGAAGACTTATATTGGAGGACAGGTTGTACTTGAAAATACTTCCCAGTTTTAAGAGCAGAAATTCCACTCAGGGGAGTTAACCAATGAACCTCTAGTGACCCTGGGAGAATTCTAGATAACAGTGATTATATCTGCGTGGACTTTTAACAGAACACCACACTGGGAGTTGTATTCTCGGTGTTTTTATATGTTGTGGATACTTGTAGGGTGCATCTATTCCCATAGACTTGCTTTGAAAGAACCCCCTCCCTGAGTCTCAGCCTGTCGTTTAGTGGGGGATGAACCTCTTCCCGTCCCCAGATTCAGGGGCAAGTCCGGAGTGACTCACGCCAGTTATTCAGTTATTTAGTGCTGCTGGTCACGGAGCTCAGGTGTGGCACAACCTAAGCAAGCCCAATCAAAGTGACCCTTGGAACTTTTGCTAGGAATGCTGCTGTATTCATTTGCTAGGCTGCCATAACAAAGTACCACAGACTGGGTGGCTTAAACGACAGAAGTTCATTTTCTCACAGTTCTGGAGGCTAGAAGTCCTAAATCAAGGTGTTGGCAGGGTTGAGTTTTTTTTGAGGCCTCTCTCCTTTGCCTGTTGATGATTGTCTCCAGATCGTCATGTGGTCTTCCCTCTGTGTGGTTCTGTGCCTTACAATCTTCTTCTTAAAAGAACACCAATCACATTGGATTAGGGTCCTCTCTAATGACTTCATTTTAACTTACCTTTTAAAGACCCTATCTCCAAATGCAGTCAAGTTCTGAGGTGCTGGGAGATAGGACTTTGACAAGAATTTGGGGGGAACACAGCTCATAACACTGGGACAAAGATTTATTTTCCTGGGGAACCATCCTAAGATGTATTCTCGCCTCCTAGAAAATAGGGGTATAAGGATGTGGTCCTCAAACTATGCAGCAATTCTGTGATCTAGAGCGACTGTGGAAAGTCCTTTGTGACAACTTTTGAGCTGCTATATCAAACTTCACCTGCTAAGACAAACAGCTTTTCAGTTACTCAAATCAATAAATTCTTTTGTACTTATACTCATTTTGGTAGAGTTTTCTATCACTTGCAATTAAATTATTCCTTACAGATAAAGGAATAATATATGGGATTTATATTCAGAGTGTGAATGGCATTTTTCCCTGAACCACCAACTGAGGTCTCTCTCCCCTGAAATCTCAAAAAAGTCAAGATTCCCAGATAGCAATAGAACATAGAGATAAAACACAAATGTAGCAAAACATCGGGAAAATTATTTTCTTACAAAACACTAAAGCATCCTTTTTTTGATTCCTTATGCCAAGAAAAGAGTGCTAAGGAAGTTTCATCAAGGAAAAAATTACTATGCTGCCAAAACAGTGCAGTTATAGAGTCAAAGTTCAGAGCTACTATGTCATGTTGTCCCCAGATATTTTCTATTTACCTGCTTAAAACATGAGGGAAATTTTTCATGGGAGAAACTTATAAAATAAAGACATATTTTTGAAATTGCTGCTGGTTAACATGACCTTATCAATGTGCAAGAACTTAAACATCAGAAACTTCTATCAAACTTGTCAAATATGTGAACCACTTCAGAGGACAAGGGGCTTCTAAGGAGGACACAACTCACGCAGTGCAGGGAAGACAAGCATCTCAGTGGCCTGCCTAGGAAGCTCTCTGGACTTGCTCTTGGGTCTTACATTGCAGAGGAGTGAGTGGCAATAAAGCAGAATTTTCTTGTCCTCAACGGTAAAGACTAAAATTGCTTCCTCCCAGGGCACTCAGATATTTTATTTATTCATTTCTTGTACTAACAAGCCTCTCTCTCTTCTTTCACCTTGGGTCAGGAAACTTTGTGCCAGCCCTTGCCTTGTTCCTGTTTCTAGCTTTAGTCAATGCCCTGAGATTGTCTCATCTCTGTCTTATTCTCATCCAAAGTGGACTTTCAAGAAGAAATGGTACACGGCCTCCAATATTCTAACACAACAAGTTTAGAGTATTTCTAAGCAAACAATACAACAGAAAGGGGATGTGCATATTTTCTCTGCAGTACACAAGACAGGCATCAGCCAGTCATCATTCTCCAGAAAAAAAGAGCCAGGTACAGAGAAAAATTACACATTACATCTGCCTCTTACTATAGCTGAATTACACTTTGCAGTCTCCAATCTGCCTGGCCATTGACCACAAACTCAGAATAACACTTAGGTCTCCTTGCTTTCTCCGTTTGTTGAAATGTCTCTTGCTAAGACAACTGTGGAAGGATTTTCTCTAAAAGTTAATTCATGAGCAAAATGACTTGTAAATGCTTCTTAATTTTTAAGGGTAATTCCCTTTCATGCTTTCAAGTAGTCTAAGAGCACCCACTCACCAAGGATATTTTACATGTTGAAAATATTGTCTATGGTGATGTTAGTGAGGATCTTTAAATAAATAACTAAGGTTAGAGAAATGAGAGATTACAAAAGAAAAATGTACATATCATGGCCTCTCTATTGACAATGCAGTTTGCCAAGGTTTGGGGTTTTGTTTTTCTTTTTGTCTTTTTTAACTAGAGAGAGCAATGTTGTTCAATACAAATATAATGCAAGCCGCATATATCATTTAAAAATTTTTAGAGGTCATATTTTTAAGTGCAAAGAAATGGATAAAATTAATTTGAATAATATGTTAGATATAATATACTATGTTTAATCCATACATATTATATATTACATCCAAAAATTATATTATGTATATTATATTCTGACCAAAATATTCCATTTCAACATATAATCAATATAAATAGTAGTAATTAGATATTTTACATTCTTTTCTCATCTCAATTTGAACTAGTTACATAGCAATTGCTCAATAGCCACATATGTCTACTGCCTGCTATGTTAGACAATGCTGGCATAGAAATATGTTTTGTATACTCTCAGGCTTACATGGCTATCACTATGCATCACCATATGTAAACCTTTGACTTGGATATGCCTGTAAGGAGAAGCACTTCTTTTGAGACTTAGAGTACACTATTTTTTTTTTTTACTCTTAATAGATTGAAACTGATCATTCTGAATAATCAAGCTTATAAGCTCCACATTTTTTGTAAAAAAAAAAAAAACTGCATTAAAATTGTTGAACATTGGCTCCCCATATATCAGCAACACAGTCTGTTTAGAAGCTAACGCTGAGTTTATTGCTCACCACAGCAATGGAGAATTTCACCTTACTTCTGGTAGCCCCTTGGAGAGGGGAAGGCAAAGTCAGAATTTATCAAGAATTGAAAGTATGTTGCAAGATGGTTCTTCCAACACAGGAACTTGATTAGGATTGGGTAAGGATCATGCTATAGCAGTCTAGGATTGCTAGGACAGAAGTGAGGCAAAGGATTCAAAAAATCTGCGGGGGGTAGGGGGGACTCTCTGTTGATGCTTTCTGTTGAAGGGCTGATGGGTATTTCAGGAAGTCCTGGTAACGAACAATCAAGTTATTTGTCTGGGCAAGACTGTCTTGGAATAGCAAAGTTATGCTAATATAGATAAGGAATGCTGAATGTAGTCATGTTGCTGTAGACTGTAAGCTGTAGGAGATGGGAGTCAGTAGTTTTGATTCTCAGAGTATGTATGTGTGTGTGTGTGAGAATTGCAATACAAACAGATGTCCAGCAGAGAGGAAATCCTTTTTCACACATCTGACAAGTTTGGGAAATATTTACACAAATAAGCATTACCTTTGCATGGTCACTTCCACATAACCAAATATAGAGAGTCAAGTAATAATAGGATAAATTGGTAAAATCAGGCAAAATATTTACAAAATGTCAAGAAATCTACCCTTGAACCCAAACGATCTAGGTCAAATGCCCACATGCTTGAAGTTGTCTTCATTTACCATACAACAAATATTCAGTGAGCCCCTACTATGTCCTAAGTGAGCAATGTGTTGTATAAATAATATATCAGTGAATAAAACACAAAGAGCACCTGCCCTTAGGAAGCTTACATTCTAGTCAGGCGAGTAGGGTAATTTTAAAAAGGAAGCAATATGATAAGAAATCAGCATAGGTGTGCTACAGAAGAAACAAGAAGGCACTATAATATGGGGTGAGGAAGGGCTGAAAAGGACTTTTCTAAAGAGGTAATACTGACTTGCTGTTTCATAAAGAAGAAGGGAAAGAAGGTAGCACAAGAATTATGAGTACTATAGTTACCTGTCACAGAGTGTCCCTAGCTTGGAAAAGCCAAGAGCAAATGTCCTAAGGCAGGAAAGAGTTCAGTATGTCCAGGAAACAGAAAGAAAGCCGCTGTGACGAAAGTTTAATAAGTGATGACAGGATTGGTGCAAAGTGAATTTAAAGACATTTTGGCAGGAGTCAGATAATATCAGGCCTTGTAAGCAAGGTCAGCTCCATCACACAGGGTTCTATGCTCAAAAGGGCCTTGTACTTGCCTTAATTTCTGTGGTTGCTGACTTGGAATTTTTGAACAAAGGACTCCTTATTTTCATTTTGTGCCAAACCCTACAAATTTATGTAACTGATCCTACTGGTAAACCATAGTAAGGATTTCAATTCACATATTGTATGAGGTTGGGTTTTTGCTTTGCTTTTCTTTTTCCCTCCTCACATTCAAGAAACCTGGAAATAATCAGTCCGGGGGATGGGGGATGTGTTTTCTGTGGTATCAGAGTCCCCAATTCCTACTCTCTTATTGTTCTGCTGTACAGGGTTTTCAATCCCAAGAGTACCCTGGAGTACAAAATGACTGCTAGAGCTCCAGCCATTATAGACTCTTTCCAGTCATGATCAATAAGACTGCCTGAATCACCATACCATTTCCACCTGCATCCCACCTGCATCCCATTGAACAGATGTAGACTCCACCTACATCCCAATGGCCAAATGTAAGCAAGATCAGCTCCATCGCACAGGGTTCTATTCTCAAAAGGGCCTGGCACTTGCTTTAATTCCTGCGGTTGCAAAGTATAAGTTATGCATGAAGTATGATTTTGAAATAATATGTAGTCATACCTAGCTGCAGGCCAGGCTGGGAGATAAAGTCATTATTCCAGGAAGCCATGTGCTCAGCTAAAAACTGAGGTTTATTTTTCCATATGAAAAGGAAAAACAGATACGAGGGACTATTACCAGCCCTGCCAGACTCTCTCACTTCTTCCTTCGGCTGGAAATAATTGTTCATTCATACATTCATTCATTCAGCAGTAATTCTCCCAAAAATGTTATGAAGGACCTATTTTGTGCCAGGCTGTATGCCATGGATTGAGGGGAGGAAAATGATTAAGAGTAAGACCTTAGCGGATAACGGGGTGGAGGGGGGAAAGAAATACCACCAATAGTTATAGTACAATGTCACAAGTACTGCAACAGACTGTGAAAACACAAAAGGCCGTTAGTAACTAACTGGTGTTGCTGATAAAGCTACACAGAGGAGGTGAGAGGGCGTAAATTCGGTTTTATAAGAATGGAGTAGCAGATAAAGAAGGGGAATGTATTTCCAACTTATACCCAGTACCATGAAGTATGATTTTGAAATAATATGTAGAATTTCTGCAGCTCTGTTACAGTTATTAATCAGATGTAATAAATAAAACATGGCCCAGCTGATTGTTTGGTTAAACCATTTAATGGTCAGTATGGGTCCCTGCACAATTATTTTGGCTACAGCCAGCAGAGCTGTTGGTAAAGAGATGCTGAAATGAATGGATTGGCTATGTTGCAGCTCAGTTCACCAACAGATATAACCTCAGAGGCAAAGAAATATACCAACTGACAGCAGAATCGGGCACTGCCTTTACGGACCATCCCTCTCGTCCCATACACATTCAAATGACAAATCCCCTTTATCCCATTGGTTGTAGTTTGTTAAAAATAAAAATAAAAATAAAAACAAATGACAAATCCTCCATCTGCTCTCAACCTCCTTCCTGGGCCAGTCATATTACATCAGAGACCCTACAAGCCAGCAGCTTCCCAAATTGCCCTGGGATTACAGGGGGATGTCTTGCTTTGTGACACCCCCAACCAACATTGGGAAATGATTCCCATATCTAGTAATGCCTTACTCATCTTTTCCAAGCACAGTTAAAAAAAATAAAATAAAGCGAGATCTTTGGGAACAATGTCGAGCTTTGAAGGACAAACAAAAAGATTCCTCAATTTGAAAAATAAAGATATATTCAGATTTTTCAGGCTTTTAAGATTCAACCCTCTGAAGCCACAGCTATATCCCCACTATGGGGATGGCCGTCACTGCTACATTGGTGACCCTCCTGTGCAGCTATTTTCTTCTGAAACAAAAAAAGCTCTGTGATAAATCACATCTGCAAGATGTGTTTCATATGTCAAGCACACATTGCTTCTAAATCAAATGCTGATACATGACTTATTCCGTCAAAAGTAAGCAGAATGCTGTAATTTATAATCATCTTGAAGCACACTGCAGAGAAAATGAAAGCAGATCATTAAATTTTAATGCCTGTTCAGCTCTCTGAAAAAGAGTATTTCTGGCCACGTTTGAAGCAGGGTAGTGTTTCGAGCACCATTGTTCACGCCCCCCCAAAAAAACTGTTTGTGTTTGCCAACATTTGTGGAAACTAATTGAAAAAATGATTTAGCTGTCAGACATGGCCATTAGTCAGGAAGTTCTCAGGAGCGCAGAGGTGCCTGCAGCAGAGCCAGTCCTGTCCAATGTCCCAGCCTCCCTAAGCTTTTTAACAATTGTCTGTTGTTGTGCAAGCCAGCTCCCCGCAGCCTTGGAGCAAATATTCATTGGGGTGTCATCTCCGCTTAGACTCTCGTCCTGCACACCTATTCATCTGTGTTAAGTGAACAGCAGCAGCAGCTCAAATTAAGCTGGCTTGAAAACAGCCACTGTTAATAATTTCTGTTGTGATTCAACTTAGCTTTGGCTAACAGGTGAAGATGTTTCATAACGGAGGCAATTACAGCTCTGAGAGCGCTTTCCCGCTGCCTGTGTAATCAGAGGAATGGAACACTAGCTCTTTGCGTGCGTAGGGAAGGGCCAGTGCAGCCACCATCGGGCTGCATTCGTTATCTGCTAGATTGAACAAGCTGCCTGCCGGGGACAGATGCTTAGCACAGTGATTAGAATATAAAGCAATCGCAAAGGCTGAGGGGATTGGAGTCAGTCTCCTTTATCTCAACTTACTACAGGCTTCTCTGGTCAGATAACAAGTCTTCCAAACCGTTCTTTGTAGATGAGAAATCATATGTATATCAATGCATGAAGACTCATGCATATTCATTAATCTGTGCCCAGCTTGAATTTTCCATTTAGGTGGAGAACTGTTACAAAAAAAAAAGGAAGGGGGTCTTCAGTTCTATGCAAGTTTAGTCCATTTTATGACCAAATTTTTATGACAAGGAATAGAGAGAGGCAGTAAGTGTTAAGCCTGTACAATAAAAATGCTTGCCAAATTTCCTTTATCATTTTCTGAGACTGAAATGTCCAATGGCTGTACTCATTTCCAAACAGCTTTCATATTTAAGTTTTTTAAAAAAAGAAGGTAAGTCAAAGCTTTAAAATAAATAACTCTAGGTTTTCACTTACTTTATAAGGAAAGAAAATTGAAATTATGTGTAGGTTTTCTTACTTTTTAAATTATAGAGATAGCATATTTCCATCTAGAGGGAAATCTATTATTTTAGCACAAAAGTAATTTTTCATATCAACTGTGTGTAACTTCAAATTATAGCAAAAGCATAGCTGTATACTTCCTAATTGTGGGGATTTCCAAATAATTCATTTCCAGCCAAACATTTTTCCTCTTCTGCTAAAAGAAAATCAAGCAGTCTAAATTGAATTTTTATACATTACAATTTCCTGAAATGTAGTTCTTAATGGTTTCTGATGTGCCTAAAGGCATGAATCTTAAACTACCTTTTTTCCCCCCAGCCAAAGAACTAGGGAAATGAAAAAGACCCTTTTTGTTACTGGTATTAAATTTCCATTGTATACATTAATCTGCTTTCAGAGTATTTTCCTTCAGTACATTTTCCATAGAGGGCCTATGATAAAGTCCTTGGTAGGTTATGTTTAAAGAGAAATTGATTACAGAGCTGTGTATCCCCAAACTGAGCATGTTTTTTCTACAAACAACAAAAAAGCAAAGACGGGTAGCAGGGGTGGAGTAGGGAGGGAGGAGAGGATGGCAGGAGGAATTGGACACAAGCTCACTTCCATCTAACAAGCTTTTAAGAGCTTGGGGATAGTTCTCATTTTATAACGCCAAGGTTATACTAAGCAATCTATTTCCAACTAGGTTTTTTAGTGGAGACTGTAGTTTTCATCAATTTTTTAGTAGGCTTTGAGGCTCTGTGTGTGTGTGTGTGTAAATGTGTATGCTTAAGTGTTGGAAACACAGGAGTAAACACGAAAAAAAGAATGATAGAGTTTATAGTTGCTAAATATATGACTCAAAGCTGGGTTTGAAATACTGCTTAACAAGATAGCAAATGACTTGTCTTTTTTAAAAGGTTATTTCTTTCTTTCCTCATTCTGTAGAACCATCCATCTGGCCTATCTTGGAATATTCTCTGCAAGAATCCAATGCCTACTGTATCTTCCCCTGACAATTACTGTTGCTCCTTACCCTTGAAACTTTGAAAGCCTGTGTAACATTAGCCTATCTAGCCCAGTGAAAATGTCTTTACAGATTAGTGTAATGTTAATACTGCTGGCTCCCCGCTTTTGACCTGAAGTGGAATATATTGCACTGCTGGAGCAGATGGAATCAGGATTTCATTGGGCTACAGAGATTGGTTGGCTGCCTGCCAAAAGTTCAGCGCTAGTGGCAGGGGAAGCTCTGGCACGGAAAAGCAGGCTTGAATCTATTCTCTGCTCTTGGAGAGAGAAAACAAAAGTGTCACATAAGTTTGTGTAGAATCAAAATACGTTTGTTAAGATCCTTCATCTGCAGATGTTTACCCAGCATTTGAAAAGTAATTGAATCTTTAGGTGTAAAATGGAGACATCTTTATTCAGTTTTGCTGAAAGACAAGAGACAAAAGCCAGAGCAAAGAATAAAAAAAGAAATTATCTGAACTCCATTTAACCTTCCAGTTGAATGCGATCTCACCGTAAGAATACAAATGTATACATGTGGAGTGTTTAAAGCCTGTCTCCTATTTTATGAGTGCAAATAGATCTTAGTCTGAAATAATAAACCAAATTCAAAAATAAAAAGCTAAGGAAATAAAAAGCTAAGCTTATATAGCCAAAGTGAAACAATCATTTAGATAGTTCCAAGCCACAATCTAAAACTGAGAAGGGGGGAAATCTATCTCCTAAATTATCCATACTGGCTCTACTATTGATTGCATCATTCAGATAATGTTTAAAATCCTTGCTGGCTTTGTGTGCACAGAAAGAGCCTTGGAATCATATTCTTCCCAAATAGATTTGCCTGTTGACAGCTTTCCTCTCACCTGGAACACTGGGAACATTTGGTTAAAAACTTTAATAATAGCAGGTGAATACTCTGATTGCCAAATGCAGCAAGAAAAATAAATTTTGTGTGTGTGTGTGTAGGGTGGGACTCCAATTTAAATTTGAATTTTAGATAAACAACTCATGATATTTTAGTATAAGAATATCCCAAATATTGCATAGGACATGGGGTGTGCAAAATTTGGGACCTACTGACACTAAAAATTTATTCATTACTTATCTGAAGGTTGATTTAACTGGGAATCCTGTGTTTTATCTTGCAACCCTGGAAGATGAACTCTTTATTGTCTTACTTTCTGAATGTAGTGAGTCCCCCCTCCCTTCTCTCTCTCTGTCTCTCCTCTCTCTCACACACACACACACACACACACACCCTACCTTTTAATTAACAGAGCTTTTTGTATTTATTCATCAGGTTATCTCTAAGTTTATTTTAATCATATTTTCCTCTCAAGTACTGCCTTTCCACAGCAGTAAAACATATGCTGTTTGCTGCCTAAGTAGATGGGTAATGTAAGCTGTGATGTGGAGAGAATTCTTCTCTTATCCGTTCTCTCTGAGGATGTAGTTACAGAAACATATATATGTGCTTTTATCTGTGATAAGAGCTACCATCTGCTAGCTGCAATGTGCACAGCTTACCGTCTGAAGTGCTTATACATATTATGAAAACACACAGCTTTTGTGTATGTTGAGAATACATATAGACAGTGTTCTAATAAACCAGGATATTAGCTATTTGAATATGTCGCATAGATGCAAAATATAATCATAATTATGGACAAGAGCAATTAGAGCTGGCACGTTGCCATGTGTGTATTTACGCCAGTAGCATTTTTGTGACCTTTTAATATTGCATTGTTTGCAACCCCTTCCCACGAGATAATTATTTGAGATAAATGGAACCTTTTCAATGAGGAAAGGCTTTTTCATTCAAGGAGCGTAAGCTTCATGCCAGGGATACCAAATCCCTGGGATGCGTGGTGCGTGCACGTGAGCAACGGGGGAGACTGAGACTGAGACAGTGCGACAGAACATATAAATTTGAGTTACTTTGACCTTTAATCCAGGAGAGCACGAAGAGAAATGCACTAGGAAGGTTGGTTTGTAGCTGTCTGGAGACTGATAAGCTGTAATAAAGGTGCACTCAATTGCAATTCATCTAAAGCTTCCATTGCTATCATTCTCCTTTTTCGATTTTTGTTACCTCGAGTACTTATCTAAATCCCCTTCAATGCCAGCTTGAATGCACTTTGTGTTCTCCCCAACTGTGACTAGGGCTGTCTGCGTGCGTCAGTGTGCTGCAGCACACTCTCTTCCCCTTGTTTGACAAGAACCAATGCCAACACCTAATTAAGGATAAGCCACAGAGCTCTCGGCTTTATCTTTGTCAACTGCTCCATTCCTAGCTTTCTGCCTAGTTGAGTTTTTAATGACATGAGCAACAGTTCGGTTCAGCATTCCTCAGGCCCGTCCGTTCCAGATCTCAGTGACTAACTATGGCAAGCAACAACGGCAGGAAGATGGTGGCCCTTTGTGCCCCGTCTTCTGTGAACACCACGGGAAAACATGGCCACACTGTCCTTTACGGGTTACCCGCCCACTCTGTGCAGGCAGTGGGGATGCACCGAAGTGTTGGAGGGAAAAGTCAGAGGATTTCTGTCCCAAAAGTTTTCAGAATTTTCCAGGCACTTAATTTATGAAGAAAAATCTCATCTGTTTCAACCTCATATTACATCATATTAAACATTCTAACTTAATTTTGCAAATGCAAGAGTTAATTATTCTCTAAAACTCTAGCAAAATCACATTAAGATGCTTGATATTTTCTGACAGCCAATTCTCTGTGTTTTAAATAAAGTATGGCATCTTTATACATGGGGGGCTCTTGCTGTGTTTTCCTCTCTATACTTTTGTATTATGCTAGTAGGAGTTCAATCCTTTTTTTAGAAGGAGGTTTTCATTGTTAGTTTTAAATCTCTGTATTTGCATTTCTCTTTGTTCTCTGACTCCTGATTGAAGCTTAATGTTCCTAATGATCAGGGAAGTGTCTGTCACAAGGCATACAGCTATCCCAAGTCAACGTTAGTCACTAAAAGATCATTGAAACAAAAAATACCCAAATTTTTTGACCATGTCAAAGGCACCTAGATTCAGTGAGGAAGAAACAGATTATTTGTCTCATTTTCCATTGCTGCTTCACTTCAGCGTTATGTTTTCTGTAAAATTACCTTTTGTCCTGACTTCAGTTTCATCTCTTTTTTTTAATTCACTTGGATGTTTTGACTCTATTCGTACTTTCATTTTGTTATGTTTTGTTTAACTTGTAATTCTGGATGACAGGGAGAAAAAAAACAGCATTTTATCTGCAGACAAGGAGGGGGTGGAAATATTCTCCCAAGAGAAGATATTGGTAAATGCGACTATTCAATAATTCTATTTCACAGACATTTCTGGGTTGGTCCCTAGAATAGATTAAAAAAAATGATAATCCCTAAATGGTAGGAGTTTAGAGTCCATCTAAAAAGCTAAGATATTCCATATCCAACATGTCTCTGTGTGACCCTTTGGAAATAGCAGTAAATCTCTGCAAATATTTTAGAGTCTTAAATAGAATATACTTGTTCCCCTTCTTCCTGAGCTGATCAACTCAGCCCTATCTACAAAAGCACAATGAGAAATGGAGTCTCCTATCCATTCTATTTAAACCAAACATTTGCTTTTGCTCAAGTTCTCTGAACATTTTAGATAAAACTTTGGCTCACCCAAGTTATTCAGGTCTCAGTGCTTTCTGCCTGCCAGTGGAGACAGCCTCCTTTTCAAATACCTCCCTAGCATGTCAAAGGAAGCCACACCACCTGCTCCTGCTCCCTCTCCTTCAGAACAGCAAGATGATGCCTTCAATGTCTCTCCTGATTAGCATGGTTTTTCTGAGTGGTGGTGAGGGTTTGTACTGGAACACCTGTACTCTGCTATAAGGCACCCAGGGAGACCAAGGCACACTTGGTAAAATGATGATGGAGAGATTTGTGTGCATCCTGTGACCACAAAGTTGAGTATTTCTCTTCCCTGTGTTAATTGGACTACACTGAAATCGTAGAAACCAGCTTTACCTCTGACTAATTGGTCCAGCTCCTCAAAGTTAGTATTCTAAAATACCATGTTGTCAGAAGGTAGCACATGCAGATTTCTCAACAGTCCAGTTTACCTGAGAGTTTGAGGGATTGGAGACAATCAGGTTACATCTTCTGTAATAGGCCTATTCCTAAACTGGTGCTTTTGTGGCTGGATAGATTAAATCAGAAATGTCATGTGATCAAGATCCCCTAATTCTAGGAGGAATTTCTCAGTTGTTGGATGGATCTCCCATTATAGAAATATCCTATCTAAACTCTACAATAATAACAGTTCTGTCCAGAAAGATATGAATGCAACCCCTTTAAGGGCATTATATTGATCCTGGAATTATTGCACTTCATGAGACAATGAAAAAGCAGCAGTCTTTCATAGTATAAATTGAATCTTTGTTCAAATAAACCATCTTCTGATACAAATACAATGAGTCTAAATATAAGTTAACCAAAAATGAGCAGAAGAAAAAAATCTGGATTTTGTAAATTACATATTTTTTCCATAGACAGGAGTAGCTGATGATACTTTCCTATTGAACTTTCAAATTGTAATCATAATAATTTGCTTTTTCAAACAAATAAAACCTAAGAGCCTATCGCATCAATGGTTAATAGAGAATTGACCTCATTCTAAACATGAAAAGTCCCATTTAAAATATCCTTATGGTTATAAGAATTTCTGATTATATTAATTTCAATTAGGAAATTAAGTATATTATGAAAAATGCGAAAGCAAATATGCATATTTGGGAGTCACTTTGAACAAATTACTTGTAGATTTTTGTTAATCATATGCCAGGTGCGAACAATATATTTTTCATTTCCTAATTTCTGTGTGCATACATTGCAGTCTGTAGTTAAGCCAACCTTCTCTGCAGGTGCCCCAATGGGTTGTTTATACCAGGATACTTTTTCTGTATATTCAGGCTTGGTATTAAGTAAAAGAGAATGCTTGTTGTACATAACCTTTATTTACATACATTGTCCATTAAATTTACCCAAAACTACCAATTATACCTAAGTTTAGTGTGTATACAAGTTCTATTTTCTAAGGGTAATCATACTGTTATTGCTATGAGGCTATACATAAATATTTATTTCCTGTATCTAAGAAATTCAAATTTGTATTAAAAATGATTCACTATTTAATAGGCCACATTTGATCTGATTAAATACATGAAAGAGTAATCCATCTACTTATAAGAACTGTCCAGAAGCCATTGTTTTAATACAAAAGGTGACCTATTTGTTTTGTTAGACAAAAGTATACATGGCATGGGTCGATAATTAACTTCCTCAATGTATACCTTATTTCCTAAGTCAGTACCTTAAGATGCTTTTACTCAAAAGTAAATGAACTGCATAGTGAAATAAATTGCTGTGACTAAAACATAGCATCACGTGTTGTTCATCCCTAGATTGGGAAGATCAGCACAAATCTTTTATAACAGGAACGCCAACATGGAGATGTAGGTTGGTTTCACCTCCAGCTGAATCTGATGTCAGTGTGGTAATTACCAGGTCCAGTCAATAATACCTCTCCTCAGTATAATTGCAAATCCAGTACAACCATGACCAGAACTAAATTGCTTCAGAACAATCAATAGGAATCTTCTGATTGTGTTCCCAGGTGTATGCATCAAATATAAAGAGGAAAACTGTCCATTCAAGCAAAAGGTCAATTTTATAAATAAAAATACTGTATAAAAGTCATGTTATGTTTTATGTTCTTTCCAGGCAGAATAGACTAAATATATTGGTTAGTTGTCCATGGAAAGAAAGTGTGTAGCAAGGAATTCATCAGTAGATGAATAACAACGCAAGAAAAACAAGAATATTTTTGAGTGAGAGATTTATCCATGACTTAGGATAAGCAAGCCAATTCAGCAAACACCGTGCTGCTATTTTGAAACACAACTTTGAACTTAAAACTAAAATTTCTGTATTCTTTGGTAAGCTTCAGTCATTAAAGGGGATGGTTAACTAACAAGTCCCGTAAGCTGCCAGTTTCATTAGAAAATAAGATTAGAGCTATTAATTTCCTATAGGAGGCATGTAATAATATAGGTTACTTGAAAGGGTCAGTGTCCCATCTGTTCAGATCAGTGCTTTTTAAACAGGGAGTCAGAATTCCCAGGGATCATGATAAGATTAGAACCACAGAGCTATAGAGCTAAGCAAAACCCAAAAATAGTTGTGCTAAGTCATGTTGTGCTAAGTCATGTTGTCTTATTTCTAGCCAAATAAAAGTATCTTCAGATCTAAGGACATTGGAACTGTGTTCCAAACAAGTTGGTTATGCTAATGCCACCATGATGCTAAGTAGAGAGGAGAAGGGAATGGCCAGTGGAAAAGGGAAGAAAGAGACAGAAAAGGACAGGGAGATGATCTTAGTCTGAAATAATAAACCAAATTCAAAAATAAAAAGCTAAGGAAATAAAAAGCCTAAAATATTGGCTATATAAACAAATCTAATCTTATGCAATTTAGAATTAACCATACCTACAGCTGGTCCTACTCTCTAACGGGACCCTGAGGAAACTATGAGAGAAAACTGTGACTCCTAGTTTCAAAAGTTCTCAAAATGTACAAAACTATTTTTAACACATTAAATAAAAACACTATTTCATATCACTTCTTAAAATGTTGCTGATATACATACGGTAATATGTAATAAAGAGAATAAACCAAAAGTGTATAAAAATGTTTATTAGCCTGCACCAAGAATGGTTTCTTTTGATATAAAATATATCGGATTTGAGGTCTTTCCGAGTGACCAAATATTCTCATCAGATGTGAAAGAAAGAGAGAAAGTGAGGGAGGAAGGGAGGAAGAGAAGAAATTAATTTAAATGCTGTAGTAATTTCTAAAGAGTCAGAAGTAGCATGGGTATGCGGGCAGGACTTGTATAAATCATGTTGTCTGAGCTCCCTTTAGCCACTCCACCCCCACTAGCAAACAGGAATTCTACAGTTGGCATTTTTACATTAAGGTATAAATGAAAATGTTGCCATCAAAACAACCCAAAAGGCTGTAAAACAGCTAATTTCATCAAGTTGAAAATGAATGTAACTATATTGAAGCATAATGCTATAAACAGTTTCAATTACCTCCCTTTACCCTTCTAAATAGCGAACTCTCGAGAATGTTCACAGTGAGGCCCTGCCCGAAAGAGCACAGTAGCCGCCCTCAGCTCCTCCTGGCTTTGCCTCGTGTGGACTGTTGCCCGCATCAGTTTTAAATTGCTCAAGCAATTGTTTCCTGTAGATTAATTTGTAATTCTAAATTTCCAGGCAAATGAAATGTGAGCCTGTCCCTCCCTCAGGCCATTTCCAGAGCTATAGCTTCCCTGTAATCTGAGGCAGAGTGCTAACATGTGGAAACGGAAGGGTGGGCAGAAGAGATTAATGGCAAGAGAGAGGCAGTGGACACAGGGACAGAGCGAGAGAGAGCCTGAGAGGCAGTGGCTGAGCCTGGGATGAGAGAGTGAGGAAGGCAAAAACCAATAGAGGAAGCTTTATCCCCTATCCTCTGTGTCTTGCGTCCTTTCACAATTGGCCGTTTTACACAACAGTATCATGCTTGCATGATAAGCCTCATCTCATAAGAGATCAGTAAACAGACACATAAATAAATACTTTTGAAATAAGATGCAATACTGGGAGACACACGTCTACCATATTCACAGATGGAGTGAGTTTTATTTACTGGTTTTATAATAAACTAGTTAGTCCCTCCCCGCATTCTAGCCTTTATATGGGTCTGCCACTTTGCTTTGAGGCCAAATTACCTGTCACATTGTAGAACAGTTTGGGTCCATGAAAGGAAATGCATTCTCTCAGTGCAAAGCCTTAAGTAATTACTCCAAGGCGGTGGTTTCACTCAGTCAGCCAACATTTGTTGAACAGCCAGTTCTCATAGAAAACTATATAAGACCATGTGTTTCTTTCAACAAAATACTCCTCAAAAGTCCATAATTTAATGCAGTGGTGCTTAACTTTTCTTTGGGACGTGGATCCTTTTGGGAATCTGATTTTTTTAAAAATATGTATCCTCTTCCAAGATAAATGTGCATAAGCCTAACTCCCAAATTGTACATTAGTACTGACTTTCCTTTACCATGTCAAAATAGAAAAATAATATTGCCAAAAATTTGTATCTTGTTCAACTTTCATTTTTCATGTAAATATTTATGGCAACTTCCTAAATTTAATTTAAATCAATCCAAATGTGCAAAGTCATATCAATTTAAATTTTGTTCAAAAGCAAATTTCAATAAGAAGTCAGCCAAAGTTTGTCTTTGAGCAGACTTTGAAAATGTGAAATGGTCTTTGATGTGGTAATATGCATGCCATTTTTGAGCCATTGACTTCAGCACTTTTGTTTTGAAGGCAGCAGGTCTTTAAAACCCTGACTCACAATGATATGTAGATGCCAAGAAACAGAAGCAAAATTTCCATAGCTCCTTTTGCCAAACAAAGGGAGACTTATATCAAAGAATTCTATGCTCCATGTTGCATTATTTTCCTCATCTGCTCAGTCAATAAGGCCATTTTTTAGGAAGCTCTGACCCACCAATATTGTCAATGTTACAACATCATTATTGTTATAGGGAAAACAGAATAAAGAATCCATGAGGTCAGAGTTTGTGTCTGAGTCATTTTCCACTGGACCTCTTACCATGCTGATACAGAAAGTAGTGGGGAGATTCTTTCTTTATCAAAGGATTACCAACTAATATACAAACAAATAATGAGTTGCTGTATCTGTTCACAGGTACCTGGATTTTCTTCTAGTTGAAGTTTTGTTTTTGACAAGGGATCGAGCATAGTACATGGTACATAGTGGGCATACTTTTTGAACAATTTTTTAAAAGCAGGACTGGAGTCCAGTTTTCAGACCATGTTCACATGTTGTTTTGTGTCTAATTTTAAGTAATTTTGTGGGCATTAGCTACCAGTGAGGTGAAAATGAATGCCACACTTTGGGAGAGAAATTACTAAAAATTTGGATTCTATGCACTTAATTGTAGTTGACTGAGTAGTTGAGATATGTGAAAGTTTGCAGAACATGAGCAGCTATAAAAATATCTTCACAGTTTTCAAAGTTCACTGGCTCTGCAAAATTTCTATTTGGCCCAGAAAATGTGACTTGACCCTATACACACATGTGTTTACCAGGTCTCTTCCTGTCTCCTCCTGCTCCCCATATAAATGTCTTTTCAGTTGGCCTCTTTGAATCATAAATCATTTAAAGCTTTCTCAACTCAGAACACTGCTTTCATTTCTTTTTGGAATACAGAGAAACTAGTAAGAATGGAGGTAACATTTTCCCCCAAAACAAATGATCCACGTTTCCTCAAAGACATAGATGGTACCTGAATGTGACTAGTACAGCAAGACCCTACAACGACAACCTTGAATGGAGTGTTTGCACTTGCATGTGTCAGACTGAAGGGATGGCAACTCTAGCTAATGTCTAGGAATGCCTTTTAGGAATATTTCAATTATTCCAGGATACATCTAGAAACATGTAAATATGATCATGAATTCCAAACTGGGACTGGAAGTCATAGGAAATATAGGTCCTATTGTAACCATTTAATTGTCTATAGCTCTCTGCCTGATCTTCTTCAGACCCAGACGTAAAAACCAATCATTTTTGACCTAGTTGTCTTGCTGCTATGATTACACAAAATGATCTAAAAAATAATTGCCAGTTACAGTAGAGCTAAGATCAACTTAGTAGTTTGAACGACCTAGGTCTGTGTTCATTGGGCACTCTTGAATTACTAAGATTAGAGACATACCCAGGCACAAGAGTTCATGAGGGTCTAAGTGCATGAATACTGATACAAGTGAAGGAACAGGGCAAAACATCTCAGGAAGCCTCATAAAATAGGTGGGAACTGAAAGTCACAATAGCAAACTCCTGAGCAAAGCACATAGGCAGTGACCAGATCTCCTGGTAGCCTCTTAGTCCAATCAGTTCACAACTCACTAGTCTAGAGCTCTGCCATCACGGGAAGGCAGCTGATCTATGATGAGGCACTTACTGCCCCTAATAACTTCAGTCAAGTCCCCTCTCCTCTCTTGCACATGGCTTTATTTATTTATTTATTTATTTATTTATTTATTTATTTCGCTTAAAGCTTTTGCTGTTTCATATTCTTCCTGGGTGTCTCTCATCTTCTGGGTTACTCTGCTGTCTGTCAATTCTTTCAAAATGTATCATATGCAAAAGACCAAAGAGAACATGTGCCTGATTTGGCCAGTCATTTTTCACCAAAGGTATCCTTATTGAGCAGTGTCCTTGTGCCATGCCAAAGCATATATATCAGATACCTTTAGGAGAGGTGCCCATCCCCTGTCCAGTATACTGAAGCCAAGTACTACAAAGCAAACCAGACCATGGGTAGGGAACCACCTGCTGCCCCGTTAAGGAAGGGTTATCATTTTGAGACTTCTCAAAGTGGCACCTTGCATAAATTCCCCAGTACATTAAATATTATGACCTTAATTTCATCTAAAATATCTAAAATGTTTCCTTTTTTTAGTGAGAAAGCTTGACAGCTAATTTTTAATATGTTTCCAAAAATTAATAGGGGGAAATGATACTACTGAGATACTTCTAGTAGAATATGGAGACAGCTCCCCATTCTGTCCTGATATTTCTTTTGTAACCAACTCTGTACCATGTTAGTGATTTGCATATAACAGCCTCCTGGCACAAATTAAATGGAACAAGGTCCCATTGCAGCTAATAAACTCACTGTAACAAGTCCCTCAACTTTGCCTGGTCACAGCAGGATTGCCATATGTGGAACTGGATGCAAGATAAAAATAACATTATTTTGTGCTTTCAAACCCATACAACTCTACATTGTCTCTTTGGAAATAAATTTTGTTTAATGGCCAGTGATTATCTCCTATCTGCCTTGCTGTAATACCAGTTTTGTTGTTGTTGTTTTTAATCACTACTGTTATCTGTGCTTTGGAAGAAGAGCTACGATTAACATATTTTGAACAGAAGAGAAAAAGGCAGCAGGGCTCTTTTGGCATCAGTTCATACAGCTTATCATTCCAAAACATTTCTGGTTTTACACTGGTATCATCAACCAATGTCAGCACAGCTGAGGTGGCTGTGCTAATTAACTGTCCTGCCGAACCAGCTGAGAAAGCGTGTATAAACTCCATGGGAATATGAGCTGTTAAAAAGAAATTCTATCCAGTGGAGCTAGGGAGCAAACCCAAATATAGAATCAAAACACAAAACAGTTGCCCTTAACCATCAGGTGATAAGACCATCAGTTACAAGATGTTAGAGAGTTAGCAGAGTTGAATACAAGGCTGGTATGACAGAAGAAAAATTAATCATGTAACATAAAGAGTTCAAGGCCTTCCCCCTTCTCCTGTTTACAACAAAGCATTAGGGAATAGCCAACTTAGCATCTCAGAAGACAGAAAGTACTCACAATCTAAAGGCTCATTCTCAAGAGAAAAAAACAGTCCAACATAAGAAAAGCTACAGTCTCCAAGGAGCTGCCTGAAGTGTGTATGGGATGGGGCAAAAGTGAGGACGGTTGTCCTGGGAAGGTGATGAAATGGCAGATGTCATGCAGGATAGACAATGAGGGTCAAAGCTCTGAAAGGGTGTGTGTAACATGCACGTTAATAAGAAAGATTTTGTTTTGGTCCAGGAGAATGAGAAGTTATGAGGAGCTTCAAGGTGCTGTTAAAAGGTAGGAGAGTTTTTTAAAAAAGTTGCTGTGGGCCATCTACCCCTACCACCATAAATTTTAAAAATGTTTGCTCACGATATCTAATAAAGAATAAGACTCTTGTTTTGGCTGTGCCTATCTGAATACAACACTAAAACAGTCTTGGACTCCATGTGGTTGTAAATTGGTAGGCCTTTGTCAAGAGCTGTGAAGGACCTGAGATTTTACCTGCTTGAAAGCTAACAAGTTAACCTAGCAGAAGACATGAGACTCCTGGGGCAGAAACAAAGGACTTTATTACTCGCAGCACAGCAAACAGCATGAACTTCATGTTTGTATCCATTCCCTTTGCCTCCCAAGGCCCATGGGGTGATGCAAAGTGGCTCAGGTAGATGCTAAGTACACAGTTGGTTTGATCACAGCTAAGGAACCTTAAGTGTAGAGCACTCACATCTTTTATAATGGGCTGTAAGCAAATCTGCCCTAGCCTTGCCCCCAAGGGATGCATTATCTTTATTATACTGGACAGTTCGCAAACTCTGCTGAAGAGAGAAACTCTCTCTGTCTTCCAAGGGTGTTTACCATACACATATCCTTGAAAAGATCGTCAGTGCCTCTGCTTGAAAGATGTGCAGAAGCATGTGGGACCAGCAGAGAACTGTCTCCTGAAAGCCTTATACTAACAGAGGCTGCTGATAACATAAGTCACTCTCTCTTCCACTCACTGGAGTAACTCCAGGGTGGCAGCCAGTAAGCATAATGTGTCCATGTAAGTTCCCCTGTGCTCTTGAGGGCATAGAGATCCGGGCATCTGTGAGCATCTTCTTGGCTCTAGAGCTGCATGCGGATGTTGCAGATACCGTTCATTTGGCCTCGAGTCACATAAAGGCAGAACCAGGTCCTTAAATTGAGTCCCGATGTAAATTGCCTTCGTATTGAGGAAAATGAATATAAACATCACCAGTCCTTCTTTTTTCTGCTTTTTGTCCTATTTGTTCCCATTCCTGGAATTTATTAATAAGGCAATTATCTCCCACATCCTCAGGCTTTTGAGGAGAAAAGGGTTATATACTCTTACAAAAAGCTCAAAATGTCCACTAGCTCTACTAATCAAACACTTTGGGATACAGGGATGAAGAATAACAACTTGGAACTTCTGATTCCCTTCTTAAATGATGATTTGTGAGGTGAAACTGCATCCAGATTCTCTTAAGAAAACAGAAACTCATAAGTGACTTCTCTATTTAATTCCAATGTCATGACTTCTTCAGTGAAACATAACATGGGCCTGGAGTCAGAGAAATTCAAATACAACTCTGTCACTATTGGCATGACCATAAGCACATTAATGGACCTAACCTAGGTCTCAATTTACTCATCTGTAAAGTGGGGATAAAAATACCTACATCCTAATGTTGTTATGGGGATTAAATGAGAAAATATTTGCAATGCATTCTGCATGGTACCTGGCTCTATGAATAATAGTTGTTATTATTGGCTTATCCTGTCATGCCCAGGAAGCCATAAAATACAATGTTGTGAGTGCAGGCTTGCCCTTAATTTACTGCCCATCCTGAGATCCATTCTTATAGTTGCCAGTAAATCAAGATTCAACTACTACTCTGTACTCTTACCAACATGGAAATGTGTGGTGCTGTGTGATACTCAATTTGACTTCACTTCTATGGTGGCGGACATCACCTTTGTTCAGTTGAATAATGGATTTCAAAGAAGGAAGCCAATAGGTATTGATGATCTGCCAGGAAACCAGGTCTCTACAGAGCTTAATCACCTGTGAATATTTTATATAGAACCTAGTGCAGGAGTCTTTTTTAGAATCTAAATAATCACTGTCTTTTTTCTATTTCATATGACATATTATGATTGTGTTTTAAATTAAGGCTCTCTCCTAAGCACTTGAGTTCTGAAAAACTGCAGCTTATGTAGATTGGAACTTGAATTATTAGTGCTCCAGTCTGTAATATCACCATGTCCTTTACCTCTAATCTTTTACATCAACAAAGCAGTTAAAACAACAAACCCCTAGAAGATGAAGAAACTGGGCTCAGGAAAGGTTATTAAGTTGTCCAACTCCTTTTTCATTCAGTAAATTATCTCACCTCTATAGCTGAGTCATTAACTCACTAGGCAGATATTTACTGAAATTGCACCATGAGCAAATTACTATCTTGGCCCCTGGTGATACCAAACTGATTAAGGCCTGGTGACCACAGTCAGGGAACTTAGTACTTAAAAGAAGAGACAAGCCAGCTTTTACATTGCACCTGCCAGGATCAATGCACGATGCTAGGTGATCCTGAATATCATCATATAAGGTAGGATTCCTTTACTTGCATGTAAAAAAGAAAAAGCCAACTCACCTTGTTTAAAATTTGTAGTATCATAGTAAAACACATCGTAATCAATGCTTTGGTCATGGCATCAAGAAACCAGATTCTGTAGGTAGTTAATGCAGATAAAGTACTTTTTAAAGTACCTGGCATCTGGGAATCACTCACTAAACTTCATCTAGCACACTGACCCCCCCACCCCACCGCCCAAAACTCTTAAAAGGCTATAGTGGAGTTATACGTAAAGTAGACGAAAGCAGAGTAAATTTTGCCCAGGGAGTGAGGGACACATTTTAGGAGATAGTTACATTTCACCTGGTTCTTGAGCTTAAGAAGATTGCCAAACAGACAATAGACTTTTAAGGCAGAGGAAGCAATATGTGCAAGGTGAGGAAGCTTGAAGGGCAGAGTTCAAATTGTGATTCATCTGCAATGAGTTAATAAGCAGTCCTTTAAAAGAAAAAATAGAAACAATGTATTAAATGACATATTTATGAATGGAAAACTAGGGTTATACAATAGTATGCCTAGTAGGCTCTCATTCAGTTTTAAGTACCTCTTCATTATTTGAGTAATTTATAATGAGCACATTATCAATTTTTAAAAGGTAGATAAGAAAATATATTGTGGAATCAGGAAATATCAAGCTGTTTATTTTTATAGCAGGGATAGAGAATCACGAGACGGAATTACAGTTTTATACTAGACAGTACTAAAGAGTTTGGACTTTATGCCCGAGATTACCAGATCAGTAGTTGGCCAACTACAGCCCATGGGCCCATCTTGGTCCACCACTTGTTTTTGTAAATAACATTTTATTAGAACACAGCCACCCAAGTTCATTTACATATTGCTATGGCTGCTTGTGCACTACAATAGCAGAGTTGAATAGTTGTGACAGAGACTGTATGGCCCACAAAGCTGACATATTTACTACCTAAATCTTTCCAGAAAAAGTTTGCTGACTCCTGCTCTAGATAATAAAAAGACTTCAAAGAAGGGAGTGGCATCATCAAATCTGTTTATTAGCAAGATAACACCAAAAGAGCCTAGGAAATAGATAGAAAAATGTTAATTGTAGTAATTCAGACAGACGTCGTGCTATGCTTTATACAAATTTCTCAATAATTTTCACACCTTCCTACAAGTAAATATAAGTATGATTATATCCTTTTAATAAAAGACAAAAATGAAGAAAGGGCCACATAGCTATTAGGTGGTGTCTCCTCTAAGAGACTGTAAGCTCCAGGAGGGAAGGGACTCTGTCTTGTTCTCTGTGCTATCTCCAGCACCAAGGACAGTGTCTGACACACAATAAGGCACTTAGCTACATAGACATCTAAGAAACATATGCAAAAAGTAAATAAGTGAGTGGGAAAGTCTTATAGGCGTGGAGGCAGCCTCTCAAAATCGTGCTGTGGAATCAGCCATCCCAACTCTTTCACCCTGCCAGTGCTTCAGGCAGCAACTTAAGATCCTCCATGTCATCTTGGGAGCTGGAAACCAGAAAACCCTAACCAAAATCTTCAGATTCTCTCATAGCCCAAGGCTGTCTCACTCCCCTATACTCTACCTGAAGAGAGTTCTCACGTCACTTGTCTGCCAGTTTGTTTTTGCTGTACTGGCATGCCCTATTTTCTTCCAATTCCTCACATCTGGTTAATTTCCGCTCTTTAACTCCAAGCAGTTCTGGGGGAGCTTCCCATTGTGAAAGGGATTCCACTCCCCTCAGCAGGTTATGTCTCCATCATGCATCCGATAGACAGGCTTCCTTGCTGTCAAACGTTGCTGTTGTACAGTTTCTACCTAGTTCTTGGGCTGATCTTTCAGCTGCACCAGCCCTTGAAAGCTGACAGGATAAATTTCTTGCTTTCCAGGCCTTAATGTTTATCTCCCTTCAGATCTCCCCATCTGCTGTGATTTGGCAGCTCAGGTAAATGCAGTTTTCTACCTCTTCAGTCGCTCAGCCTCCTGCAGGTATTGCCATGTCTCTGCCCCCACCCCCTTCAGACATCATCCCCTTGGAAATGATGGGGTTTATATTGAAATTGATGGATGTGCCTGGTGCTTTTTTCCTTCCGTGCTGTCTGTCATTCTTTACGTTGCGCAGTTTCAATCTGTCCACTGAGGCCTGTGTAGAAAGAAGAAAATACCATCTGTAAAATCAGAATCAGCTGTGTTGTTTATTCATTCCACTTACTATCTGTTGTTTCACAATAGTACTTTTCTTAGTTTCTGAGCCAAAGGGGGCAAAATGGTGGCCACAGCTCTTTGGTTTATTCTGAAAATGACTCAGAACCTGAAAATTGGATTAAAGAAATGTAAACCTGGCTTTCTTTCTAAATTTGGAAGAAGCAATACACTAGGGCTTGTGTTTCTCTTTGGCAAAACGAGCGAGAGTGGATTCTGTTATTGTCTTTGAATGCTGTTCACACGCTCTAGTTCCCCCCCCCACTCCTCCCAGGCTCCTTTGCATCTAATCTGCATAAAGCATTTATAGTTGCTCCTTATGCTTGGCCTTTATAGCACTAGGGCTTTTCTGAACCCTGGTGCAGCCATGTTTCCAAAATCCTTTTAGAACAGGGATTAGTAAACTTTTTCTATTATATAAAGATTTTGTAGCCCATAAGGTCTCCGTCTCAACTACTCAACCCTGCCACCATACAGCAAAGGCAGCCATAGACAAGACTACACAAATGAATGTGGCAGTGTTTCAGTAAAACTTTATATACAAAAACAGGCAGTGAAACAGATTTGGCCCACAGGCTGTAGTTCTCTGACCCCTGTTTTAGCCCTGTATTAGAGCATTACCTCTGGTTTTGAAACATCTACAGTGTATCCAGTCTATACAGTCCGTTCATATAAGGAATAGTCCAACTATGCTAAATTATTACATCAACTGGTGAAATCTACTTCCGTATTGATTCAGTGAGTTTGTATTTATGAATGTGCATACTTATATGTAATTTTAGCAGCTATGATTAAATAATTTTAAAGGGGCTTGAATTTGTTTTCTAAATTTTAAACTTATTTATGACCTTCATGATCTTTAATAAAATATTATATATGCACTACTAGGTCCTTCAGATGTTGTTTACACGTGTGAATAATAGACTCTAATGAGACCAGTGCCTGAGTTATTCTCTAGGTCTGACATAGTCCCTTGGGAGCTATATTATCTACTTCAAGACACTGTGGAGCCATTTAGCATACTGTAACAGAAGACAGAGTCACTTAGTACCCTCCCAGCAACCATGTCCCCTGAGGCTGTCAGGGCACTGAGGAAAAGTCTGTCTCATATTTGTTCAGCATTCTATATTAGTTATAACAATCAATACAGTAAAAACACAGCTAAGCATCCTGGAGATATTTCTTGATGAACTACTATGTGCCAGGCACTATATATAAAAAAAATTATATCCTCTAATTCTCAGAAAACCTAATTGTAGAGATGAAACATGGACAGGTGAAGCAGTTGGTCCTAGTTACAGAACTTCAGTGTCTTTGCCTCTAAAGCACAGCTTGACCACTAGGTAATGGCTCATCTCCATATGCTATTTTCCATATACTTATTCCCTGTCACACACCAAAAAGAAGAAATATTTGGTTTAGTACTTGGTGCAAGGTTGATGATCAATAAATGTTTCTCGAATGATAAAAAATCTCTAGTCAAAATTTGGCCTTCTTCCCAGGAATCCTGTCTTAATCAAACGCAACACCATTCACTCAGTTATCTAAGATGAAAACTGCAGAATCATCTATCCTTTATTTTCTTCATCCTTTAGCTCTCCATCCAATTGGTCTCCAATTGCTGTTAATTTTATGTGTCAACTTGGACGGGCCACAGTGCCTAAATATTTGGTCAAACGTTATTCTAGATGCTTCTATGAGAGTGTTTTCTGTGAGGGTGTTTAAATGAGATTGACATATAAATTGGTAGACTTTGAGTAAAGCCAATTGCCCTCCAGAATATGGGTGGCCTCATCCAATCAGTTAAAGGCCTTCACAGAACAACAGACTAACCTCCCCAGAGGCAAGAATGAATTCCAGGAGCAAGAATGAATTCCACGAGCAGAAAGCCTTCATACCTGAACTGCAACATCAACTTTTCCCTGGGTCTCCAGCCTGCTGGAATAACCCTGCAGATTTTGAATTTGCCAGCCTGCACAACTGAGTGATACAATTTCTTAAAATGAATACATACAAACACACACACACACCCCCACACCCTATCAGTTCTGTTTCTCTGGAGAACCCTGACAAATATAGTCAGTAAGTTCTATGAATTCTTTCTCTGAAGTATTCTTCACCATCCTCAATGCCTGGCATTGGCTTGGGTCCCAATCTTTTGCAATGGCCTTATAATTAGTCTCTCTGCTTCTACTTTCTCTAATTCTCAATCGGGAATTAGGTCAGTGGCTCCCAACTGCCTGCAGAATCAAATTCAGACTCCTTGGCAGGACACTCAAAGCCCTTAGAAATTTGAAGCCAGCTTTCCTGCCCAGTCCCGCTTCCCACCCTAGCCTTTTCCAGCTTCACCACACCAGTCAGCACTCCATGAACTTGCCCTACTCTTTCACCCTCTGGGTCTTGCTGTATGTGTTGAGAAATGTTCTTCTAAAAATCTGAGCAAGAGTTCCAGTGACTAGGTATACAATCAAGTAGAAGTAGATGATTTTGGCTCCAACTCCTTAGTTGACACCTAGTTAGCCTAATCTGTGATTTGGGATCATGAGTTAAAAGTAATAAAAGGGCTCAGCCTTCCCTAAGAATCCTTTCCTTGTCTCCACAGATCATATAAATCCATATGTGCCCTGTAGACTGTGTTGACACAGAACAACCAACTGGTGAAACAATAAATCAGCTGCAGTCAACACGTTGCCAAGCCACTGCTATGATCGCTTCTTCATTCACCTGATGCTTTTCACTTAACTGACACAATATCCTAGTTAGGTTTTCATCGAGTACCCACACCTTTAGCAGTGAAATGATGTTAGACAGGGGCTCATAAAACTTCCAGCATAATTTTAAAGGCTCTTGTTTCATGTTGTATTGAATTTCATCAGACTGATTTCTGACTACCTGTCATGTATGTTTCTTTTGTTCATTAGAATGTAAGATTAGGGTTGCTTTAAAATTTCCTTTGGTGAATTGTTAAGAGATGTGAAATGTTATCAAAAGGTCGCTGAAATACAAGGACTGGTAGCTTTCAAAGTTAACAGATGCATGGCCAATTCTACATCTGGAAAATGGCCCAGTCAGGAATGCAGATATAATATTGCCAATATTCATTCATTCAGCAAAGGAAATTGACTTCCTTTCCACTGTGCTAAGTCTGGGAGTATAGAAGTGAATATAATATACTATTTACCCTTAAGGAGCTCAAAGTAAGAAGACAGCCATATCAACAAACCGTAGATTTATGTATTGTAAATAATGCTTGCCTATATAGAAGAAGGTATATGCATGCTTGGGAAGTGGTCAAGAGAGGCCACACCAAAAAAGAAAACAAAAGTGATTTTTGAGCTGAATCAAATGATTTTGCCTTGTGGAAAATCTGGCTTGCTTTAAAGAAGAGATTCTCAAAGTGTGGTCCTCAGATCAACATCATCAGCATCACGTGAGAACTTGTTAGAAATGCAGACTCGGGCCCTAGTTCAGATCTCCTGAATCAGATATTCTGGGGATGGGGCCCAGTAGTCTGTGCTTTAGTCTGCTTTCTTGGGGATTCTGATGCACCATTAACTTTCAGAGTCACCAATTTAAAAAAGGATGCACGATTTAGTATCTAAGGAGTGGGCTTGGGGGCAGGGATCTGAGAAGAACCACAGAAGACAAGTACTGTAGACTGAGGATAGATTGTAAAGAAGCCTAAATACCTTGCTTGAAAGTTAATACTTTATCCTCTAGGTCATGAGGATACATTAAAGTGTTCTAACTAGGAAACTGTGATGACTAGATATGTGATTTTGAAAAAAATAATTGTGATAGCAGTTCAGGAGGTACATTCAAGGTATGCAAGCAGTGGGGGAAATAGGAGACTATTATAAAAGTCCAAGCCAATGGTGTTTAGGGCTGGAATTAAATAGCCAGTGGCAATAAGAATGGAGAAGAAGGGGTGGATTTGAGAGGCTTTTACAAGTGGAATTACCACTACTATTTTTGACTGAATAGATATAGATAGTGGAGGACATGAAAAGAATCATCTCCTAATTGTCCGGAACATTCTGTGTTTCACAAACTGAATGTCCAAACCCCTTTTTAAATGGAATGAGGAAGAGAAGAAACTTTGTAAGTTGGTAATTGAAGTGAGAGATGGGAGGTCACTTGAGTGAGAGGTAAGTTTAAGTTTGAGTGCTTGAGGTATCTGTTAAAATCTATAGCAGAGGTTGAACAGAATATGCTGGTGTTTCTGTTGGGTGGTTTGGTTTTTTTTTGAATCTTGCTTTCTTGCTATTTTCTATTTGACTTTGTGAGTACCCTAATAAAAAAGTGATTGTGTATTGTGTATAAATTTCAATTCACTATAAAAATTCCAGATGAGCATTTGGCTGTTTGTATTACCACCTTCATTTGATGGATCTCTTTGGGAACTACTATAGTAAATCACAACTCTGCTCTCCAAACTTTGTGTCATAATTTTGCTCAGCTGGGAATTGTGTAGACAGGAAGATTACTGATGTAATTACTTCGAACTCCTTTGAATATTTTTGTGTGGTCTTTGATTCTGAAGACTTTTGAAAGTAATTCTGGGTAGATTACTAAAATATCCAATTACAGTCAAACGTGGAAAACATTTCTTAGCATCGGTCCTATTCATCTTTCTCTGATTCAGGGGAACAATTTTTTTGTCCACATTTATATTCTCCAGATGAGCACAATTCAGCAAATTGGACATAGAAGGGGGAGCCAATCATTTCAGCCACCTTAGAGGTCCTTCTGAAAGCCCGTGTAGGCAGACTGACTTAGGTACTTTCATACCTGTCTTGGGCAAGGATCCGAACTTTCCCTCTTCACAATTCACCTTCAATGTTTACCCACTGGGAGAGGATGCTAAAACAAAAATCCCCTAAAATATGAGTCTCCCCTCACAGTCAATAGAATACAAAGGGACCCTAAAGACTCATAGTCCCCAAAGCAGCACAGAACCAAGGGCTATTTACATGTAGAATTTAGTGACTACCCCATGGCCACACAGAAAGGGGGACCTATGTCTTCTCTATAATAATTTGAGCTACAGTGCTAGAGTCCTGGTTAAGATTACTAAGTGGAATTAGCATTAGCTCTGTTAGCTATTAGCTGTATGACCTTGGGCTACTTACTTAGCCTTGCTTTTAATAAGAAAAAATTTACTCCACAGAGCTGTGGGAACAGAAGGAGCTAAAGTAGGTAAAGCATTTTTTATTATGTCCTCATATAGTTATCATTATTCTTAAAGTAGTCATGGTTCTGGTTTTATTATTTTTTATGTTGGAGTCTCCAAAATCCTGGCCCTTACATGCTGGACAGAAACCTACAACCTGAATTTAGAATGTATTCTAAAGGATTATTTCTTAGAAGAGACATAAAGAGTTAGATTGACCTGTGTATTTTTGCATTGTCCTTGTTCATTGGCGCTGCCATAACATTTCTGATTCACTTAAATATCGGCATATTCAACATTACCACCTGCAATGTTTGTGTTTGCTATTATTCACCTCATTTTAACAGCAAGTTTGTAGAATATCTATATAATAGAATAGAAAAAAATTATAAACAGATAATTTTAAGTGCTTAATATCCCTTGAAAGTACATATATTGAGCATTTACTAGTGCATGGCATTGATTAATTTTTCTCTAATATTTGTATAGGGTTTTTTGGTGTTCTCTTATCAAATACATCATTTGACTCTCATAACACCCTGATAGAAAAAACTTACTCTAGAACTTTCTTTTCCTTTTATTACAGATTTTAAAATCCTGTATTTATTACTCTTAAATCTCAATCAGTTAGGTTCTACTATGACTACAATGGTCTCAATTATTTATAGTTTCAGTCCACATTACAAAGGGTTGTCCAAATCATTGTTATTAGCAATGAATGCATCAATCTAATAGTCTTTCAGAATATAGATCTCTGAAGAATGTCTGCATCTCATATTTGAATATGAAGCTTTCATTAATTATTGTTCTTCCACTGTGTCTAAAAGGTGCCTCCTCCCTAACATTTCCTGGAAGATAATTATAAAGTGTCCTTGAGCTGGACTAACTGAACATTTGCTCAGAATTTCTGTGGGGTCAGAGTGTGGGAATCCATATTCTGAAACATCTTCTCAAATCATTCTTCTATAGAGATGATTGCACTGACCCAGAACATAACCAGCCGTTCTCTCCATTCTGCTTCAAGTTAAAGTCAGTTCCTTGGTCTGCAGCTGTGGACAACCTATTTTCGGCTCTTCCTTCTTGAAATCAGCCTCCTTCTCCTTAAGTAGAAACTTTTCAATATGGCTGTTAGAAAAGAACCCTCAAGCATAAAACTTTATGGAATAGGAAGCTCTAAATTGCCATTTTCCAATTCCTAAATATGAATATCATTAAATCAAAAGCTTTAAAACTATATATTAAACCACCCCTTCTAACATAGTAACTATTCTCTTTTCTTGTCTTATTTTTTTCTCTTGAATTTTAGACCCCAGATATTATTTTTATGGAGGAAATTCTTAAATGGAATTTTGTTACCACTTAAAGACAGATGTATTTTTCTGCTCTCATATGATCCATTTAAACTCGCCATCAAAGTGAACTATGGACTCATTTTGAGAAGAAAATATATCCCATAGACCATAATTCCCCAAGACCTTTATTTATTTGATTTCTGTTCCCTGGGATCGTGGCCTCATGACATGAAATTCTCAGTTCTGTGAGCCTCCTAGGGAATAGCATTCATAAAAATCATTTCATAGCAGACTTCAATGCCAACCCAACAATAAAATATTCCAGCACATTCTCACACTGAAGGCAGCCATGGGCGGCCACTGCTCCATTCTTTTTACATTGAAAAGATACCTTTCGCTAAAGACATCAAAGCTATCTGCTGAACAGACCACACAGCAACCTCTTTCTAATAGAGGTGTCCTTGGATGTCAAACTCCAATATAAACTAATTGGAACTTTAATAATCCTAACTACTAGAGATTTAAGGATACTATCAACACACAAATCCCTGTAATTTCTTTTTTTCAAATGAAGGAGTAATTTTTAATATAAGACTGGAGGGCATTCACAGCTATCAAATGAAAGTAGATCTTCAAAGCACCTGGGTTCTTCACTTTCTCTCAAAGCCAACCGTGAAATTATCCTCTTGTTGTCTCTAGAGGGGAGGAAAACTCCACTTCACATCTTCTCTGCTGAGTCTCTTTGCACTATGGGTTTTCTGTACCTTACATCCCTCTGATTCCTCCCTTTCCCATGATCCCACCTTGTATTTCCCTTAGCTTTGAACGTGGTTTATTAAATCATCCATCAGGTGCCATCAAGTTCTGCTTGCATTGGGACAGGAAGGAAAAGCTGTTGTGACTCAGGGAAGGAGACTGTACAAGATAATCAGACTTTTGCAAATAGATCTCTTCTCCAAATACTGCTGTGCTTTACAATGTAAATCACAAACAAATAAACAAAACACCATGGTCACTTTCTCTGCCTTCACAATGCTGAGTGCCCTCTGAGTTTGATTTGTTTTGTTTTATTTATGCAAGAGGGAAGGGGCTGGATATTTAAGAACAATTTTACCAAAATGTTTGCACACTAGCCTGAATTTACTGGATAACTTCCAGCAAATTACTCAACTTCTTATTTATTCTGTTTTTATCTAGTGCTAGGCACAAGTAGGAAAAAAAAACTATTGAACATTTTGCTGAATTTGAAGGGATTGTTAGGAAAGCTAATCTTATAAATTAAGGTAAATGAGGGCTTTATCAAATGTATAACTTTGAGCTATACTAAGCAGCCATGGTACAGTGGAAAGACAGATGTACTGTGCCTTATAGACCCTGCTCTTACACTAACTGTTTGATAAATTTGTACACAGAATAAAGCCTGTCTAGGTGGTGGTTTCCTTATCTGCAAAATGAGCAGGTTTGAGTAATACTCTCCATGGTCCTTAAAGATCCAGTATTCAGATTTGAAACTCAAAAAATAATTTGTCATTATGATTTCTCTTAATGCCTCCTTTTTACTCTAAAGCTAATCAATTTTTTCCTTCCTCTTTGACCATTCAAGTATGACCCAAATCTTCACATACCAACAAATCAAATCTAGACTCAATTCTAGAGGTTCGTTTTCATCCATTCCTGCATAGAATCTAGCAATTGATTTTTATTATCTTTCAGCTTTCCAGGTATATTTGCAAAAGAATGGGTAAATTGGATGAACATTCACTCAATCATTTAAGAACACTTATTGATTCCTACTATCTTTTATTTCTATTTTCTTCCTTGAAACATTTGAAAGTAAATTATGATCATCGTGACAATTCACTTCAGAATATTTCAGCAGATGTTGCCTAAGAAGGACATCTTCCAGTATAACCGCAATATTATGATCACACCTTAAAAAAAGCAGCAATGATTCAAAAGTATCTTCTAATATACAGACCACATTTAAATTTCCCCTGTTATTCCCAAAATGACTTTTATAGATGCTTTGTTTTTCAATCTAGGATCCAATCAAGGTTTACAAATTTTGGTTGTTATGGCTCTTCATTTTCTTTCAATCTAGAAGAGCAGTTATCAAACTATGACCCATGGGCCAATTCCACATGGTTTTTCTTGTATCTCAAGCTAAGAAGAATTTTTAAATTTTTAAAGAGTTGTAAAACCAAATATAAGAAGAAAAAAAAAAAGAAAAGAAGAAGAATATGCAACAGAGACCTTATGTAACCCACAAGCACAAAACATTTGCTATCTGCCCTTTACAGAAAAATTTTGCAGACTCCTGAACTATAACATTGCCCTAACCTTCTCTGATTTTAGAACAGTTTTTGAAGATTCCAGGTCAGTTATCTTAAATAATATATCACACATTTTAGATTAGTTTCATATATTCCTCATAATTAGACTCAAGTTAAAGATTTTAGTCTGGAACATTACAGAAATGGGTTGTATGCTTTTTATAACATCATATCAAGAGGTACACACGTCAGGCTGTCCTACTATGGGTAGTACAAAGTTTGACCATTTTGTTCAGCTGGTGACTGCCAGATGTCTCTATAACAGAGTACAATTTTCTCTTTGTAATTAATTGGTAATCTGAGGAAGATCCTTTGAGATTGCATGACTATCTAGTAAGATTCATCCAGTAGTATTATCATCCATTGAAAATCCTTGCCTAAATCACTTATTACATTGGGGAGATGCAAAATCATGATTTTCTACTTCTATCGTTCATTCTAGATTTATTATCTGGCATTCATCTGTCTAGAAAAATCTTTCCCTTTCTCTCTCTCTCTTTCTCATTTCTTGAGTTCCTTTTTCTATGTGTTTTAATCCATTGCTGTTAATATTATTACTATTAGTTAGATGCCAAATTGTACATAACTTGCCTGCTGGAAGCCTTCAGGCCAGCCCTTTTACTCTTTTGACATACCCATTTGGATTTGAGGACTTCCTTGATTTCTGGCGCATGGTATCTGAGGCTTACCAAGTATGTTTTCTGCCCTTGGAAGAATCAGCCTTTCTCCCAACAACCTGGCTCCCTTTAGCAGAAAATGCTATTTAGAAACAAAATCTGGGTTGTGGGTGTGCTCATTGTTCCTTGAGTGTAACTGACTCCAGGCATTTTAGTAGACAGAACTGGGGTAGGGTGGGAGGTTGGGGGATGGGGGGATATATTGCTAAATTTCAGAACAAACAACCAAAGAAGCAAATGGCATTAAGCTTTAAAATCACTATAAAATTTTAAAATCATGAGTTTGCGTGTACTCATATGGATAAGTCTAATTCATATCCACCACCACAGTTTCCTCTCCACATTGTCCATTTCATACTTGTTTCTCTCTGCTTCCACAGTAGAAACTCTGGTTTCTAACAACATTAATATATTTACACATTGCACCAATGCAACAAAATACCATTTATAATAGCAAAACAACTAAATAAGGTACAAGATTTGATTGCATTGTTCTTGTCCTTAGACTATATCTCACTAAGGATTTACAGAGTATTGTGAGCAAAACTTACTTAAATGTATTATTTTTCCTAAGTGGTTATGGAATAACTTGTTATATAATTAGGTCCTTTTGTTACTACTTGTAATCAATTAAAGAGTTTGGGTTTTCTTCACCCTCTTTCATTAAATTTAATTTTTGAATATTTGAAATTTTCATGTGATTTAAAATTCAGAACCATATAAAAATGTATTCTCAAAAAAATTTCTATTGGTATCTTAATTCCCCCAATGCACCCTTAGATAAACATTTTCATTAGTTTCTGGTTTGTTCTTTGCGTGGTTCTTTTGCAAAAAAAAAAATAAGTAATCACATGATATACTCTTTTGTATCCTGATTTTTTAACATAACAGCCTATCTTATAAATCAATTAACATCATAAGGATCTTTCTTGGTTTTGTTTGTTTAATGTGGAAATACTATAAGTTATTCATCAATCTCCTATGGATGTACATGTTAGTATCACAAATAACGCCATGTTGAATAATATTTTGCATATGATATTTCATATTCCTGTAGATGTGTCATCAAACTCATAGTGAAGGTTTTCTAGGGTCAAAGGTTAAATATTTATGTTATTGTATTGCCTTATGCCAGACTTCCATTCATAGGCATTGTACCATTTTGCATTCCATAATGAAATGTCTGAGGTGTCCCACAGCCTCACTGAGTGTGTCATCTAGATTTTTAATTGGAGTGACTTGAGAGATAAGAAATGGTATTTTGGTATAGTTTTAATTTGTGTTTCTCTTATTATGATTGAAGTTCTTTAAAACACATATGAATATACTTTTTTACTTACTTTTGGTTTTTCTCAATAAACTTTCTTTTTTAGAGGATTTTTAGGTTCACAGAAAAATTGAGAAGTAGAGTTCCCATATACCCCCATCCTCACTTGTATACAACATCTCCCACTATTAATATCACACACCAAAGTAATACATTTGTTACAATGGATAAACATCCTTATCACCCAAAGTCCATAGTTTACATTAGAGTTCACTCTTGGTGTTGTACATTCCATGGGTTTTGACAACTATATAATGACATGTATCCCCCACTGTAGTACCATACAGAATAGTTTTTATGGCCCTGAATATTCTCTGTGCTCTGCCTGTTCATCTTTCCCTTTCTGCAACCCCTAGCAACTACTGTGTCTATAGTTTTACATTTTCCAGAATGTCACATAGTTAGAATCATAAGTATGTAGCTTTTTCAGATTAGCTTCTTTCACTTAGTAATATCCATTTAAGTTTCCTCCGTATATTTTCATGACTCCATAGCTCATTTCTTTTGAGTGCTGAATAATATTCCATTGTCTGCATGTACTATAGTTTATCCACTCACCTAGTGAAGGACATCTTAGTTGCTTACAAGTTTTAGCAATTATGAATAAAGCATCTATACACATCCTTGTGTAGGTATCTGTGTGGACATAAGTTTTCAATTCATTTGGGTACATATCAAGGAATGTGATTACTGCTCATATGATAAGAATATGTTTAGTTTTGTAAGAAACTGTCAAAGAAGCTCCAAAGTGGCCGTACCATTCTGCATTCTCACCAGCAATGAATGGGAGTTCCTGTCGCTCCATATCCTCACCAGCTCTTGGTGTTGCCAGCGCTCTGGGATTTTGGCCATTCTAATAGATGTGAAGAGATATCTCACTGATGTTTTAATTTGCAATTCCCTAATGACATATGATGTTGAACGTATATTCATATGCTTACTTGTCATCTGTATATCTTCTCTGGCACAGTGTCAGTTCAGGTCTTTTGCCCCCATTTTTTAACTGAGTTGTTCATTTTCCTATTGTTGAGTTTTAAGAGTTCTTTGTTATATTTTGGATAACAGTCCTTTATTAGATATGTCTTTTGCAATTATTTTCTCTTTTAGTCTGTGGCTTGTCTTCTCATTCTCTTGATATTGTCTTTCACAGAGTAGAAGTTTTTATTTTAATAAAACCCAACTTATCAATTATTTCTTTCGTGGGTCAAGTCTTTTGCATTATATCTAAAGAGTCATCACCATACCCAAAGTCATCTAGGTTTCTCCTATGTTATCTTTTACAAGTTTTATAGTTTTTTATTTTATGTTTAGGTACATAATCCATTTTGAGTTAATTTTTGTGAATGGGGTAAGGTCTATACCTAGATTGATTTATTTATTTTTATTTTTTGCATATGGATATCCAGTTGTTCCAGCACTATTTGTTGAAAAGATATGTTTGCTCCATTGTATTTTGCCTTTGATCCTTTGTCAAAGATAAGTTGACTATATTTACATAGGTTTATTTTTGGGATCTCTATTCTGTTGCATCAGTCAACTTGTCTATTTTGCCAATACAACGTTGTCTTGATTGCTGTTACTTTACGGCAAAACTTGAAGTTAGTTAGTGTAGGTTCTCTGACTTTGTTCTTCTCCTTCAATATTGAGTTGATATTTGGGGTCTTTTGCCTCTCCATATAAACTTTAGAATTAGTTTGCCGATATCCACAAAAAAACTTGCTAGGATTTTTTTTGTGATTGTGTTGAATCTATAGATCAAATTGGGAAGAACTGGCATCTTGACAATATTGAATCTTTCTCTCCATGAACATAAAATATCTCTCCATGTATTTAGTTCTTTGATATCTTTCATCAGAGATTTGTTGTTTTCCTCAGATAGATCCTGTACATATTTTGTTAGATTTATACTTAACTATTTTATTTGGGGGGTGCTAATGTAAATGGTAATATATTTTTAATTTCAAATTCCATTTGTTTATTGCTGTTATATAGGAAAGCAATTGTCTTTTGTATATTAACTTTATATCCTATAACCTTGTTATAATTGCTTATTAGTTCCAAGAGGGTTTTTTTGTTTTGTTTTGTTTTGTTTTTTGGGTTTATTCTTGTTGATTCTTTTGGATTTTCTATATAGACAAAACATGACATCTGTGAACAAACATAGTTTTATTTCTTCCTTCTGTATATTTTATTTCTTTTTTTTTGTCTTATTGCATTAGCTAGGATTTTTTACTACAAAGTTGAAAGGCAGTGGTGAAAGGAAACATCCTTGGCTTGCTCCTGATAGTAGTGGGAAAGCATCAAGTTTCTCAACAGTGAGTATAATATTAGCTATAGCTAATATTAGCTTTTTTTTTGGTAGATGATTTTTATCAAGTTGAGGAAGACCCTATAATAATATATAATATAATATATAATAAACCTAAGAGGTTTATTCCTAGTTTGCTGAGAGTTTTTATCATGAATGGTTATTGAATTTTATCAAATACTTTTTCTGCATCTATTGATATGTTCATGTGATTTTTCTTCTTTAGCTTCTTGATGTGATGGATTACATTAATTGATTTTCAAATGCTGAAACAGCCTTGCATACTTAGAATAAATTCTACTTAACTGTAGTATGTAATTTTTTTTATAACTTGTTGGGTTTGATTTGGTAATATTTGGTTGAGCATTTTTCATCTATGTTCATGAAAGATATTAGTCTGTAGTTTTTTTTCTTACAACATCTTTGTCTGGTTTTGGTATTAGAGTAATGCTGGCTTCATAGAATGAGTTAGGAAATATTCCTTCTATTTGTATCTTCTGGAAGAGATTCTGGAGAACTGGTATAATTTCTTTCTTAAATGTTTGGTAGAATTCAACCGTGAACCCATCCAGAACTTGTGTTTTCTTTAGACGGTTATTAATTATTGATTCAATTTCTTTAATGGGTATAGGCCTATTCAGATTGCCTATTTCTTCTTGTGTCAGTTTTGGCAGATTATGTCTTTCAAGGAATTGGTTTGTTTTGTCTAGGTCATAAAATTTGTACTCATAAAATTGTTAATAGTATTCCTTTATTATCCTTTTAATGTCCATGGGATCTGTCGTGATATCCCCTTTTTCATTTCTGATATTAGTAATTTGTGTCTTCTCTCTTTTTTTCTTAGTTAGCCTGGCTAGAGGTTTATTGATTTTATTGATCTTTTCAAAGAACCAGCTTTAGGGTTTGTCAATTTTGTCTATTGATTTTCTGTTTTTAATTTCATTGATTTCAGCCCATAGTATGCTTTCTTTTCCAATGACAATTGATGAATTGCAATGTTCTACTTTTTTATTAGATTAAAAGTCTTATAGTTACAAATAAATTTCACATCCTTCTCCCTTAAGGGATTCTTTGCTATGACACATTGTTCACTGTGCACCACAAAGTCTGCAAAAGTATATAGGAACAGTCTAATAATAGTCATCTTGATATATTAGCCGTTCACAAACATGCATGTAGACTAGAAAACACTAATAGCACATTTATTGATTTTGCCTAGCCAAGTGGCCTTCAATCCAATCAGAGCCATCCTGTGGAGTGCAATTGTGGTTCTTTGAATTCGATAATTTATTATTCCAAATCCCCCTTTTCACAGAGGTGATATGAGCAGAACATGGGATGAGGGAATAGACACACTGTCCTACCACATTAATAGTTTTAATTTTGCCCTTTTGTAATTGCTACACTTAAGTAGCACAAGTCAACAAAGGAAAATATATCCATTCTTTTCCCTCAAAAGACACTTATTCAGAAGATCCAAAGTATTTCTTAGCAGTTAGAAGTCTAACAAAAGTGTGGTGATTGATGTGATCTTTGGCATATGGAAGAGTTTTAGCCCTTGGTCCAGAGAATACTAAAGCAAGGCTATGCCCACCCCACATCTTCATTTATTTAGATTCCCATTTCAACTTTTTTCCTGACAAAAATTAAAGAATAAAAGAAAGAAAAAGAAGAGGGAGGGAAAAAAGAAAGGAAGGAAGGCAGGCAGACTTGTCTAGAGTAGGTGAGTAAAGAAGGCAATTACCTACAAATTTTAGTTTATTGTGTCACAAGATGAGACACTCAAACACCATTCCCACCATCTATCAACCACCTTTATTGATAACTTTCTTGTGGCCTCGAGGGCTTTTTCACTCTTAAAATAACTTCTCTTACACTGAAAATGCTTTTGGGAAGATTCCTATAGCATAGTCAATATCATCTTTTGGGCACAATGGAAGAGGTATGATTGTGAGCCTGCGGTGGGAGCACAGAAGAGAGCTATTTAGGGTAAGGGTGAATTAACAATAAGATTCCAATCATACCACCAGCTGGTGGCAACGCAGGATTGAACAGGTCTTTTATTCTAGTGCTCATCCCTGGGTTCCTCAGCTGCCTCCTAGGTCTTATTAAACAACCAACCTTAAAGAAAAGCCTGTAGAAAGAGACTCTAGCACTGACCTGCGATGATGTGGGGGTGGGGAAAGGAAGATAAAGACTATCAAAGCTTGACTTTGCCAACTTTGTGGTCTGTCTTATAGCCAACCCTGCTGCTACCAATTTTTGTGTCCCTTATTCCTCTGATCTAGTCTTTCATGCTTCCTGTCACAGCTGTCCTGAGACCTATCCTGCTATGAGCACATGAGGGCAGAGCCTCATACATATTGCTACTAGAAATCCATTGCTAAATAGAGAATGATTCCCTTACCTCCACCTCTCCCAACTCTGATTATTCCAGAATACGGAAGTAGGGAGAACCTGCCCTATTTCAATCTTCTGCCCATACACCTGACTGTTGTAGGATGAACCTTGAGATCAGCCCTCCTACAGCCTATGTTTCTTTGTTGTGGACAGCATCCCTGTAAACTGACTGCACCAGATATGTGTTATTAGGAAACAGAGAATGTGCCACTATAGTTAAACTTGTGCTAAAGTCGGGTTTGTATTTGGTATATGCTCTATGTATTGACTTCATATGTGGTTTTTCCCCACCCCCCCAAAACGAGGAGTGAACAACTGAAGTCTAGGCTTTAAAATCCCAGATATCTGACTGTTTTTCTCAATCTGATTTTGATTCAGTTTTATGAGTTGAAGTGGCTGAGCATGTGACATCTGGCTAAAAAAAAGAAAGATTTGGTGTACTATGAGCCCCAGCCAAGTTGAATGACTTACAGATCCCAAAATTAGTCATTTCCCTGCCTTTGCTTACTTTTTGCTGCACTTGAAATATCCTGTCCTTGTCTGGGGATATTTACTTACTTGTCCTGACACAAGTAAGGAAGTCAAGTCTCCCGAACTACCACTATTTCCCAGAGTGAGAAAAATGCCACCCTCTGAACTCCCACAGCATTTTTCCTTGTACCGCTTTCATGGCAATTTTTTTATGTTTTTGCTTCTCCTTCAGTTACATATGAACAATTCTTATTTTCACTACTAGATTACTAAACCCTTGAAAGTGTTCATAGCATTTAGCTCTAAAACCTCTTAATTGACAGTAAATTAGTAGTCTATATAAATCCTAAATATGTACACAAATATACATATGCACATAAACATTATCTACATTCTAGTCATTTCTGTAAGTTCATCAATTCGCAGGACTGTTTATACTTAAGAATTTTAGACTATAAATATAAAATGGAAATAAAACACCCAAGAGAGGGGAAAAGGATCAATGCATAGTGTTGGCTATATGTATTGTTTGGAAAATAAAACAGTAAAATATACGTTTAACTAGAAAGCAATACACAAACTAACCAAATTTCCCATATACCTTTACTTTGCAATATCAAACTCATTCACTACTTTTTACATCAAATATCTGTCAGAACCCCTATATTTGCAGACACTTTAATGAACATGCAAAAGAAATAATAAAGTCCGCTATGGGAGTAGAGCCAATGTTAATACAGATTTTTGTGTGTTTAAACTGCCAACGCAAATTCTATATAAGAAGTTTTCAAAGAATCTGTGATCAAAATAATCCCAAGTTCATTGGAAGTTTTGAAATTCTATGCAGTGTTATACATATTTGGGTGAAATCTCTCTTTTCGTATAGAACCCATAAAAGGTGAAATGGTGTCTTAAAGAAATGAAGGAGCCACGAAAAGCAGATTATTGATTCTTGTTTTATAAGAACGATGTGAACACCTATTATCTTCCCTTTGTGGTACTGAGGATTAAAGATACAAATATAATAAATCACATTCACAGCCCTAAAGAGTTCAAATGGGGTAGGGTGTAAAAACGTGCCCTCTCTAAATGATGATACGGTGCCCTAATCTGTAAAGGAGATCTGATCGATGTGCTTGCGGAACACAGCGGAAAAATAGCTTAGTTCTAAAAAAAGAAAGAAGGGGCTGTTGTCAGAGGTGAGGTGACTTTTGAGTATAAGCAGGAGGTATTTGCCCATGAGAGAATGGAGGGAGGAGAACTCCAGGCAAAGTTTGCAGCATAGGCAAAAGCAAGAAGGCATTTGCATGCCTGGCACATTCTATAAACTGCCAAAAGTTCATTGTGGTAAGGACCCAAGCTCCCCAGAAAAAGAAAACAAGGATGAGAAAGAAGTGTTGCTCTGATTGTGAGGTTAACTCCACTTATCTACTTACCAGGGGAAGAAAATTAGAGTGAAGAGACAGAAGCTTAAAAATCTGTTGAAATCCCCCTGTGTTAACAGAGAGCTTCTATAATTGAGAGTGGTTTGCAGTTCCTCAACTATTGCTTATCACCTTGAGAAAGCAAGAAATATGTTGAGTGTGTGTTTTTGCAAACCCCACTTTCTGTATCCAATCTTATTTTCCAAATGGGGAGATGTGATATTTTTCACAAAGAACAGATCCCAGGAATAAAATTTGCTTAGCAAAGAAAATATTTCTAAAGCTACTGTGTCTCCGAACTCCTTAGGCAAACGAATGTACACACCCACCTCTTAGTTTCCCTAGAGATGTCCAGCTGAAAGGATTTAATGAACTGTTGTGGGGGTGCACGGTTGACAACACTGGTTCTGACTCAGCTGGGAAACTGATCCAGCACTTAGGAGTTCAAGTGACATAAAGGCTGCTCTTAAAGTGGCTGCTAGAAGCAGAACTCCTTCCATGATCTCATTATGACTCTGCGGGCCAGTGGAGAGAGCCCCTCTGCCAGTCCCAGCAGGTCTCACTCAGGTCCTTCCTTCAATCCCCCACTCTCAGTTGCTCTAGAATGTCTCCCTCAATGAACCTGATCCAACTGGATATCCTTCATTTACCCATCTGTTGCCACTTACTGACACTGTTTGCTTCATATTTGTTCCTTTGTCATTTTCATGCTCTGTCTCCCAACTGAACCATCAGTATTCTGCATCTGCATTGTTCATTCCTGTTCACACAGTGAACATTCAATAAATTCTCTCCATTACCTGTTTGATGAGCTGACTATCTTATAAGACAGACCTAAGAAATAGAAGAGCCTAGGGATTTCAGAAAAGTGTATCATAATAAAGAAAGCTCCAGTAGCTAACCATTGGAATAATTGAGCCTCCTAGCAAAAAAAAAAAAAAAAAGTACTGTGGCAACAGAAGGAAGACTAGAAAAGAAAACAAAGTATTATTAGAGAGTAGCCTGAGTAATAAAGGAAAGAGAGGATTAATAAAGGCTCACTCTCTGAGAGACTGATCACACTGTGGCTATAAGACTAGGAATCTAACTGTTTGCTTTTGGGAATATTGGACCACAACTTTCAAAACAATTTCCTTGGAAGACATGTTTTATTACCAAGTAATTTCCTTGGTTTTTAAAATATTGTAAAAGTGATTAATGTGCTTTATAAATATTATCAGAATATTTTAAATGAAATGTCATTTTGCCAAGCCACAAACTCCTTTCAGCCCCATAACTTACATCAGCACAGCCTGGATTCTGGGAAGCCCCACCAAGATTTTGGTGACAGATTTCCATTGCTACAGAACAGCAGGCCAGCTTGGAAATGAGGCGAATACCAATTCATCCCAAGAGAAAACATGACAGCTGAGACATGACAAGCTTGGCCCTTATCCTGGACTTTGGTTGCCTGTTGAGCATATACAGCCTGGCATTCATCTGCATGGAAGACTAAGGAAGGTTACAGAAAGTGTATTGACAATGTCCAATGATGGAAGAAAATTGTCTCATATCCAAACAGCACTGAGATTTCTTTAACACCATTACTTACCTGTTGTTATATATATGAATATTTGTTTAGAAGCATATTAGTATGTTTAGAACCAAGAATAAGTGATACAGACGGAAAAATGGAAAACGGATACAAATGGAAACGTAAGGACCATCTTACCCTGATATGTTGCATGTCTACTCAGAGAAGTTGGACTAAGTTGTCGCTTTGGCAACATGAAAAGTAGAGGGAAGACCTCTCTCAAAACTATGGGAAGGACTGAGAGAATTGAAGTCACTTGCTTAAGTTATTTGGTCTTGGGTTTTGCCTGTGCCACAAAAGGAGGGAGAAGAAAGCAAATCCGGAGAAAGGTGGATCAAAGAGCTTGGAGGCAGACCAGGAGAGAGCTTGGCACCAAAGCCATTAATGAGGAGAGCTTTGTTTTTTGTTTTTCTTTTCCTTAAGGAGAATTATGGACAAATAAATCCTATTTAGGTAGATCTTTCATAAACACTTATTCTCTTTCACAGTATCCTGTTTACTTCCTTCCTAGTACTTATCGTAAGTGGCAATTAAATTGTTCGTTCTCTGGTTTACTTCATTTCCTGTTTTTTTCATGAAAGCATCACTGAGAAGAGAGGCCTTGTCTTTAGCACAATCCCTAAGATTCACCAAATAATATTGTTGAATGATTGAATATTAAAGTGCTTCATCAAGTTTGGTAAGAATGAGCTGGGGAAGTGTGGCTATAGGGGGGTGGTGATATTTAGGAGGACCTAATAACTTCTGGAAGAGCAGTTTCAGCATAGTTGTGTAGGGCGTAAGATTGCAAGGGCCTAAGAGAGTTCTTGAACTGGTTCACAGCATGGAAGCTTTTTTTTTAATGTGCTGAGCCCACACCAGCTGATCACAAAACTTCTGGGGAGAACCACTCTACTTGTTCTGGAAATATTTCTTTAAAGCCATGGTTCTAGCAGGGGCTGGAGGGAGAGTGTGTGTGCCATCCTAGTACTCCTGACTGTGGCAGCAGAACATCATCCAAGATGGACCAACCCTGGGATATCTCACCCTACTCCCTTGTCACTCCTCCATCTCCCCACCCATGGGTGATAGCAGCTGCTCCAAGCACACTCACATGACCCAAACCACAAAAATCAGAGTGTCCTTTCTCAGGATGTTTCAAATTTTTCCTGAAGAAAAAGAGTGCTTTCCTCTCTGATCATGTTGCTATAAGGATGTGACCCAGAGGAGAACATTGAGCTAAGACAATGAAGCAGAAACATGAGGAGATTCACCGGGGCACTTGGGGTCCCTGGCAAAGGTCACTACTGCCCTTCTCAATTCTTGGTGATTGAGTTCTCCTCTTGAGTCTCTGTGCAACTCCAATATTCTTCCCCAAAATCTTGTGTTTTGCTTAAGTTAGTTTGAAATGAATTTCTGTCACTTGTACCCAAGAGAACCCTAATACAGGTAATTATACTTCCTTTAAATTTCAAAGTAAAACTAGAACGCGTCTTGAGTAATTGTTTTCCTCAGTCTTGAATTGGCAGCTAAGAGTTAATTGTCAACTCAGAGGCTGTCCTAAGAATAAAAATGTTACTACCCTACATGAGTTTTTTCTACTTACTTTTGTTCTAACTCAGAACAGAGGACCAAACTCCCACAAAGAAGAAGAGGACCGAGAATATTAATGGCTAAAGACACTAGCTTTCCCCATTTCTATATTTATTCATTTAGATAACTGGCTAGATTCTATAGCAGAATTATACTCTACTGACTGTAACCCTTCACCCATGGAGCTCCAGAGTTTTATGCTGAGGAAATAATTCACCACTGGTAGGTCAAAGCACAAAGCACTATATTTGTTATACAAGAGAAGGGATTTTGCAAGAAAAATATGGTACAATTTAGTCTTTGTTCTTTTCCTTCCCTCTTTTTAATTCTTCTTGCCACTTCCAGGCTTTTGCTGTTTTCCCACCTGTGCATGTAGAACAGTATATTTCATAGTGTCCATTGTACTCAGAAAGAAAATATCATAACAAAATGTGCTATTTTAAGATACAAGGGATAATGTATAAACACATAACACTTGAGAAGATTTTAGCTGACTTCATAGGTCTAAATACAACAGTAGCTACCTCTGTAGTCATGACTCAAGCCTTGAACAGTTACTGAGTGTGGCAAACAACTATCCCTTTCTCCATCCTCCCCACACCCCATCCAGCCTAATTATTCCTTGCTAACAAAACTCCTTGCTCAAGCAATAGTATGTAGAATTGTGGTTAGTGTAAGCCAGTCATGACGAGTTCTTGCCTTTTTGCTAATAATTGGTCTAAGGTGACCCTGTGGCCCAATCTTAGCCTAGATAAGATTGCCAAGGCCCTCCAAGAAGGCTGTCCCTGAAAAAAAGGTGTGAGTCATGCAAGGGAGAGAGCCTTTTTGCTTCTATACCCTCTCTTCCTACTCAGACACTGCAGAGTGAGAGTAAGGTATCTGCAGGTGTGGCTATAAGGGAGATGACCAAGACCGCCCAAGGGTGGATGAGCAAAAGGATGGAAGGAGCCTGGAGCTTCCAGAATTCATGTTAAGTAAGCACTGTTTTCATGGTCAATGCCACTGTTAATGCACTTGTTAGTTATTTGCAGCTGAATGTATCTAAGCTGATACATTGTGACATAGAATTGAAGGCTCACTTACACTCATCAATTTTCATTGTGATATCAAAGGAATGAGTAACAACTGATAAATATTTTAAACATGCATAAGTTTGTTTTTTTTTTTCCAGTAGAGTACCGTAAACTCTTTGTAGACAAAGTCTGGTGTAAGTCAAGACTATGTAACCGTAGAAAAATAAAACTTGTACATAGAACAAAGTAAGAATTTAATTTTACATATGCTCAAGTACACTTGGTCTGGTTTTACTTTATGCATCATTTCTCTCATGTACAACTTTAGCATTTATAGATATGATTAAAAACAGATTAACTGAACAGAATGGGTAATGGTCCTCAGCTGAGTATCAGAAAATTAAAACAGATTTGAAAACTCTTCTGCAACACTCAGGATTTAAATACATTGAATATGTCAGCAATTTTGTACTCTCACAGCAAGACATAAAAGAAGCAAAGATAAAGGGATGCACAAAATAGGAAAGTCTTTGGGGATATTAAGGCAATTAAGAGCAATATGGAAGTAATCAAAACTTGGTCGACAGACCAAATAAGACCTTATGAAATAAAAATATGGGCCAACATTTGCAAAATGTTGCATGCCTTCAGATTACATATGTCTACAAAAGAAATCAAGGGTTAGATTCAATGTGCAGATATGAAACATTAGCGATGGATGAAATGCAAAAGGATTTCCGAGGCTTGAGCACAGACAAGCATGGTAAAGTTTGTATCTTGATATAGCCACTAGCCAAGTTTTAAGGGTTGAAGCAGTGTTTTTCAGTCATTTCATCATGAGAGACAGAATAATGTATGAGTAGAAAATATGCAAAAGTCAAACAAACAGAGAGCTTGGGTTGTTTATTGCGAGCAGTTCTGTTCCAAATCAGTTTGAGATATTCAGGAAGTAGGCTTACATTTTTTATTTTATCAAATTATTTTTTTTCCTGAGATGGTAAGTGTTAAAAGATACACGTAATAAACACACCTAATGTCCTAGCATGAAACATACAGAAGTGCCTGAATGCGGGCACCAACTGTTGATTAATAAAACCAAGACACTCACATCAGGGGATACTGAGCTTCTCTGGAGACTTCCCTGGGAGAGAAATAAGAGCCGCAGACAGAGATAAACACGGGGTTTAAACTATCAGTCCATGCAGATCTCATGAAGATGAGAATGCAGCCAACAGATGTGACCCAAACCGCACTAGACAGAGGGAAATCACAACGAGGCAGACAAAAAGCTGTCTCTGTCTGGATTATATGTGATGGGTTGGAAACCGACATATTACAATTCAGATTTCAGCACAGCAGCTGTCATCTTGCTGATCCACTTGTGTATTTCTCTCAGCTCATTCACCCTCCTATTGTGGTTCTTCAAATGTGGCAGCATCCTAAAAAGATTAATTTAATGGTATCAAAGACATGTGAACTTTAAATAACAGTGCCACAAAAGAAAGGCAGAGCTGGTGCTTCTGTTGCTAATTTGTTTCATTGTTTCTTACATTCACTGCTTTCCTACATCCAGGCAAATCTCCTGTTTGTACTACAGTTCTGATTGTCAAGGGACTGTCTAAATGCTTCTCCCCTCACACCCCTGCATATCAAAATCCCATCTTTTTTCTTTGGCTGAAAATTTTGGTGCCAGATGCAGACTATGATTTTCAGCAAAGACAAGTTTCTGCTAGTTTATTCACAGAGGTGTTTCTCTACAGTCTCCCTAACAATTATGAAAATCCCATTTGGAGCCTGGTAACTATGCCCGATGTTTTTACACAGCAAGTGGAGCCACTGGATGGAAGATACACTAATTAGCCACTTTTAGAATCTACCCATAACTTGGCAGACAAAACATCTGGAAGTTTTAGGGCCATGTGAAAAAATCACCTTTCCCACTAGTGTTCACAAATAGAAGAAAAAAGTCTCTGAGTGAGGCAGTATTCCAAGCCAAGGAATATTCCACAACCAGAGTGCTATCCCAGAAATAAGTTAGCAACAAAGGCCTTTTTGGCTCTAAAAGATTTCCAAACACATTGGACTTGAAATTGGAAAGCATCTTATAAGCTAACAGTCCTGCTGGGAAACAGGAAAGATGGAGACGGTGGCCCTTTTCCTAACTCTTTCCCGGGTCTGTGGATGGAATAGACAAGAAAGCTGTGGTTCAATGAATGGAGAAGATATGCAAGGAGCAATTGTCAGTGGAAATTCTTCTTGTCCAATCACTGCACAGGAACAAAAGGAAGGGTTAGGTGTGTGGCAAAAGGAACCCAGACTTAAGGGACTTCTTCTATTCCAGCCTTGATATTCAATAGCCACCACTGAGGACAGATAACTTGACAGCTTCAGCTCCAAAAGGAGAGGTTGAGCCTTCACAATCCCATCTTCTGCCAAGCCTGCAGGTGCCCAATATCTATTTCTGAAAGTGAGATACTGAGAACAGAAAAGAATCACCTCTCCATAGCCCTTTGGCTTCTGATCTTCTCTTTCCCACATCTAAACCTTGAAAGCTCAGGATGCACATTTCAAGGGTGAGGATTAGAAATGCAAAGCTCTTCTATTTGGGAAATCACTAGAACAAAGCAAACAGATGAGAAACAGGGACCTATAAGGTACTACGAAGTACTAGAATTCATTGTGGATAAATTGCCTTTAGCAAAATGGGGATTTGCACTGTCATGTCTTGAGGGATCATTAATATTTTCTTCAGAAAAATAAGTGTGGTCCTTTTTTGTCCATATAACTCAAACTACAGGGAGTGAGCTGCTGTGGTCTATAGTGTCCTGGACAAGGAGATGGGGAGACTGTGCTCCTGAGCCACACCTGGGAATCAGGTTTCCAAAAAGGGTCGGATACAGTGCAGACTGGCACACTGAAAAATAGCTGATATTTAGCTAATACACTGTATTTACTATGTGTTAGTACTAACATATGTACTTGACATATAGGACTCATTTAATCTCCACAATGCTGTACAGAAGGTGCTATTATTGTCATCTTACCCATGTGGATACTGCCCAAGGTCACACAGCTTATAGTAGTTATTGAATGTTGCATAACTAATCCCCTAAAACTTAGTAGCTTAAAACAATAATAATTATTTATGTATTTCATGGTTTCTGTGGGTCAGATATTCAAAAGCCGCTTGGCTGGGTGATTCTGAGTCAGGGTCTCTCATAAGATGCCACATATCATCACCTCGAGCTGTGGTGATCGCAAAGCCTGCCTGGGGCTGAGAATCCGCTTAAAAGGTGGCTCACTCTCCTGGCTGGGGCGCTGGTGCCGGCTGTAAGCAGGGGCTCTCGTTCCTCCCCATGTCGCCGCTCCCCAGGGCTGCCGGGAGTTCTTACATCACCCCACTGGCTTTCCTAAAAGAACATGATTCAAGAAGCCCAGGCAGAAGTCACCATGCCCTGATCTAGGCTCAGATGTCACACAGGTCTCATGTGCTGTGCTCTGCTGGTCTCACAAACCCTCCTTGGTCGTGGGAGGAGACCACGCAGGGTGCCAACACCGGGAGGTGCCCTCAGTGAGCTGCCCCATCTACAGCTAAAAAGCGGTGGAGGCGCTGTGCCCCCCAGACGCCCGGCTCCACGTCCCTGCTCCCCGCCTCTGTGCGGGCCGCTGCGTGGCTGGAGCGCTTGCCCTCTCTCTCACTGAGGACCCGGACACGGGGAGCCACGAGGGAGGCGGCGCTGGGGGCTTAAGTAACCCTGGATGAGGTTTAAATTTGCATTTTCCCCCTTGGACTCTTCCAAGTCCTACTGGAGGTCCAGTTTTAGGTTTATTATTCCCTCTAATTTCCCTCCGTGAATCCACTTTTGTGGTGGCGACATCATCGTGCTGGGAGAACTTAGGCCTGGAGTTGTGGGAGCTGAAGAGCCCGGAGGCAGCAGGGATGCTGGATGGAGCTGCGCAGCACAGGGCATCAGGTGGGCATCCGGTGGCAGGGAGCCAAGGGGAAGGCAGGGTGGGCTGGTTCCTCCCCTCCCACCCACGGTCCCCCCACCCGGGCCACCCACGACATATAGGGAATAAAAGGAGGAGGAGAGGATAGAGCTTCCTTATAATTGTATAAGGGATATTCTGTGGCAAATACTGGTTACAAACCAGGAGAGCTGGTAGTGATCGATTACTGTCTTCTAGAGCAGATGAGTAAGATTCTAGGCACAAAAAATCCTTCAAAGTTGAAGGTGAGTATGCAAGAATGGTCCCCACAGAGGCAAAGCCAAAGAACAAGTGGTGATTCTGATAAGCATCCTTGGATATTAACAAACTATTTATTTCAATATTAGGAAATTACCCAGCAAAGCTGAACATTAATCACATTAGCATTGTCTTCTCAAAATTTGGATATAATCTTCTCAGGAATTTTATATAGAAATCTGAGCAAGGCTTTCCCCTCAGCTAGACGCTGGCAATTCCTGAATTAAAAACAATTCATAGAAGAAAGAACACAAATAGCTAATATACACATGAAAATTTTACTCAAACTTGCTAGTAGGCAGAAACTCAAATTAAAACGTAAGATGCCATTTCTCACTTATCACATTGGCAAAATTTTTAAATATTAATAATATACAGTGTTGGCAAAGATCTAGGTAGTAAGGGCACTAATATGCTACTGGGAGACATGTAAATTAGGGCAGCATTTAAGAGGAAAATTTGCTGGTATTTATCAAAATTCTGCTTTGAAGCGCTATCTTGGAGAAATACTTCCAATTGCTCCTAGAGACACACATATGAGAAAGCACATTACCAAACAGTGGTAAAAAAAAATTAAAATGCAATTATTCATCTGTAAATGCATGGTTAAAAATAGTATAGACTATTACCAGCAGCTTAAAGGAGTATGGAAAATCTACATACACGATGTGAAAAGTTTTCCAGGCCATACTGTTATATGAAAAAAGCAAGTAGAGACAATAAGTACAGTTTAATTTTATTTATACAAAAATAATTCAAGACTACATACTATATAGGTATATATCTATAAGTAAATAAATCCATAGAAAAAGGTCCAGAAGGATGATTGTCTTCATATTTATATGAATATGGTGATCCTGATGAATGAGTGAGATTTGGTTGGGGTGAGAGAGAGAATATAGAGGTAGAGAGAAGGCTATGAAAAGGAAAACTACACATTTTTTTCATCAAGAACTTATTGATGTATTACTTGTGTAAAAAAAAATAGAGAATGTTTTCTATTCATTGAGGCATTCTAGATCAAGTACTTAGTGCACAAAAACATTTCATATGAACACACAATATCACCCTTGTTGCAACCACTTTCTCAGAAAATCAAGCCTTGTTTGCCTGAAACTCTAAGCAATAGTGGACCAGGTGTTTGGCAAAATGAGGAAAAATAAACCCATCTATCTCTGTTGCCCGTTTTTAGTTCTTAGCTTGACCTTCTTACAGTTTCTGTCTGGGTATCCTTTTTACGAGCATCGCTTCCACCCAAACTCATGTAAAAGGTCTGAAACATAAACCATCAGTTCAACTGGAAAATTGGATATGAAAGGATGGCTTCATGAAAAGCCAGTTTCCACATCTGAGGCAAACTGACTTTTCCGAGTGAATATTACAAATAAAAATAGATCAAAATTCATGGGTTTTTTCAGCATGAGAAATAGATATTACAGCATCCAAACCTCCATGAGAACTCTTATTTTCTCCAAGATTTGTCTATATAACTGCAATATAAACTACCTCCTATCTATAAATGCTACCAACATAGAAAACAAAATTATTCAATAGTTTCCCTATTCCTTACACCTGGTCCTTCCGAGCATGATGTTTACATCTGCTGTAAGCATTATACCTACTTTTAGTTATCAAAACTTCTGTCGTGGCTGTCTTCCTCCCTGGCCGGCAAAAAGCTTGAGGGTCGGAGTTTGTCTCATTCTCCTTTGTATCCACCATGGCACAGTATCTAGCTTGGTGATCAGCCAATAGAAAGTTCTTAAAAATTATTGTTTATTGAATATTCAATTGATTTAAAATGCTATGTGTTAAAGCATCTGTAGAAGGAATTTCTATTCCTGTGATTATTATAAGTTATGAAGGAAAATGCAAAACAATAAGGTACAATTCCAAATACGGTCCTTTGGAACAGAATTAGAACCATGGAATAGAATCTGGGAATTGTACTGGAAATATATGGGCACTACAGTTCTTTAAGGCCAGGAACTTTATCTTTTATCTGTATATTTTCTCCACCCAACATGGTGCCTAGTAACCTAGTGGGTTACTAGAATATTGTTAAGATAGTGTTGGTAATAATTAAAGCAGTGAATAGCCCTGGGTTTTGAAGGCAGAAAATCTTGCATTTGAATCCTGGCCTAATGAATTTTACCCATGTGATCTTAAATATTTTGCTTCTTTAGATCCTCATTTGTAAAATTGAAATTAAAAATTCCATAACCAGCAGTTTGTTGTGAAAGATAAGTAAGTAAAATATACATGGTAGTATCTGGTTCCTAAGAAATGGTATTTGCCTGCCTTTTCACTACTATTAAGATAGAAGCCAAGTTTCACTTTGCTGGAACTATAGAGGAAAAAAAGATGTTAAAATCAATGAAAGCATTTTCCTGGGCCAGTTTGAGCCTTGGCCACCATTAGCCCTTTGTTGTCATCTCAAATGACATTAATATGATGTGCATAAAATAAATGTCCCAAGTTTCTAAGTCTTTGCAGTCTTTTTTCCCCTACCTCTCCCCAACCTTCTCCCCACCCCCACCACCTAAATAGAGGCTTCCTTTGTCCACTTAACCTCATCCTCCACCTTCCAAGAAAGAAGCTTGAATCTCAAGTCTTGAAGCTTGGTGGTGGAGACAGGAGGGAAAGAACGAACTAGAGAAGCAAAGAAGGAAATTTGCAAAAGAGAAAGTTAAGGTTAGTTCTTGGGAGAATAGAGAAACCAAAGAGTAAAGGGAAGAAAACTAAGTCTTTTGAGCTCAATTTTGAAAAGAATGTTTAGTAGAGATTTGATGGAAAATGTTGGCTAGGGAGGCTTTTGGATACCTAAGAAGTGTGAGAGATCAGGAGTTAGCTGAATGAAGAGGGAAAGAGATTTTTTAAGCTGTTGCAATGAGTTATCAACTTGATTATCTTTATATGTTTTCCAACCAATTTAAGTAAAGATTGGAGGCATGTCTAGTCATTTTGAGATGCTGACCTATGCTTCTTTATGCACAATACCATGAAAAAATTGGGTCTCCAAGTGCCCCAGGCTTTTTTCAAATTATGTAACAAGTTCCTGAAAATTAGAATTGCCCTTAATACAGGAATCAATAATGAAAGAGACTGCAAATGTCATATGAAAAGTTACATGTAGTTTAGTTGTTTGAAGAACTCACACACCATAAGTAGAGACCAAGAGAGACTAGGGCAAGCCGGTTCCACGTGGAGGGCAGAATCCAGTGTGACACTTGCCAAGAGGTCCAGACCTAAGAGGACAGACAATGCCTATGCATGTGCACAGGTGTAAATCACATGCTTACCTGTTGTAAGCAAGTAAAATTCCCAAATTAGATCAAGCTAAAATGATCTTTATATCGCTGTCAACCACTTGCTAAATGTAGGGTAGCCTTTTAATGTAAACTTTATTGAAATATTGCACATGTACAGAAAAGTGTATGTATTCATTTCCTAGGGCTGCCGTAACAAATTACCACAAACTTAGTGACTTAAAACAACAGAAATTTATTCTCTCACAGTGCTAGAGGTCAGAAGCTCTAAGTCAAGGAGTTGGCATTTGTGTTCTCCCTCAAGATGGCTCCAGGGGAGAATCCATTGCATGCCTGTCTCTCAACTTCTGGTGTCTCCAAGTGCTCCTTGGTTCATGGCCACATCACTCCAGTCTCTGCGTCCATCTTCACGTTGCCTTCACCTCTGTGTATTTGGCTTGTGGCCCCACCACTCCACACTGCCTCCTCTCTGTGTATTTCTCTCTTTGTGTCTCTTATAAGTACACTTATCATTAAATTTAGGGCCAACCCAAACAATCCAGAATGATCTTCTCATCTCAAGATCTTTAGTATAATTACACCCTCAAAGACCTTTTTTTCAAATCAAGTAATGTCCACAGATTGCAAGATATGATTTGGACATATATTTATGCGGGCCAACATTCAGTGCACTACAGTGTACATGACATAAGTATACAGCGTAATGAATTTTCCTACTGTGAAATAACCATCCCTTAAATCAAGAAATTAGCAGCAACCCAGAAGCTCCCTCGTGCCCTTTACCATCACTACCACCACTCCCAGGATAACTGTTAGTTTTGCCAGTTTCAGAAATTTATATAAATGAAGTCATTGTGAGATCACATTGTGAGATATTCATCATTGTGAGATTTGTATAGATGTAGATCATCCATTCTCATTGCTGTGTGGTATAACAATAACACAATTCATTTGTCCATCTACTGTAAATGGACATTTATATTGCTTCTTGGGGGCTATTAAGAATAATGTTGCTATGAATATTCTAGTACATGACTTTTGGTAAATGTATGCACACATTTCTGTTAAGTATACACTCAAGAGTGAAATTGTTGAGTTGTAGGTTATATGTATGTTTTGCTTTAGTAGACACTGTGAACCAATTTTTCAGAGTGGTTGTACTAGGGCAGCTTTTGAACTTTCAGAGTGATTAACTAACTTCTACTGAAGTCCCCAAAAAACTCCTCTGAGGTTAAACTAATCACAGTGTTTCCAGTGTTTTGATCAGGTTTAACCCCAGAATTAGTGAAGCTCACCTTTGTAGAAATGGTTTGTTAAGGAAATTAATAGTCTATACAAGATTGTGTAGAAAACACTTCACCTACTGAAAAAAATAAATGGAAATACTCGAATGTCATTTGTATTGGTATGCAGCCTGGGTAAGAGCATTGCCCCCTAGATACCTGGCACCCTTTATACAGTCCTCAACATTTCAAAATCTGTACAAGTCCAACGAGCTCACTCCCACGCTTTGTAGTGAATTCCACAGCTCTGCTTTCTAGGCTCTTCATTCAGTAGATGCTTTTTCTCTACTTACTGAATCAAACTACACAGGAAACACACCTTCTTCATTGGGTTCCAAAAGCAATTTGCTCTCACCAGTCATTTCATGAGTTTTAATCGATGTTGCTGGAGGTTGCTGTGGTCACAGAGAGGAGAACAGTGTGGAGAACACAGTTTTCCATAACCCCAGTTCTACCCCCTTCCTGATGGATCCCCTGGTCCAAACACTTCCTCTGTTTTGCAAAGCAATTCAGTGCTCCCAGCTTGCACCCACAGAGCTGCATATCCAAATCTATCAAGGAATTCAGCAGAACAGGACTTTTGGTATAACTGAATCCAGAGTCCGTGAGAGACAGTTAGGATTATGAATATAGAAACTTGGGAAAAAGCAATGGCCACAAAGAGTAGCAAATGCAACATGTATCAGTGCAATGTTCCTTGGTTCCTTGAAATCTCCATGGGATGTGTACATCTGCTAGTAACTTTGGCTGTACTGGGTAAGGTCATAAGAGATTTGGGAACCTTTTTAAAATTGGGCCAGCATTACTTTTCAGAAGGTTTTTATGCATCCTCTGCAATGAATGCTTCCACTTAAGGGGATATTTACAAACATTGGGCCCATTCAACAGTGGCAAGGTCATATGAGAGCATTATTTCCTGTGGGAAAAAAGTACAGTCAGTGCCCAGAAATCCCTGAGCAGCATCTCTACCTCCAACTTTCACAGTCTGGAAAACCAATTACCTCACCGGGGGATTATTGTGTCAATACAAGTCAGTTTCAGAACTCACTCAATTTCCTCCTGCTTAGGAGTAGGTCAAAAAGAAGGATGCACAGTGAAGCAAACCAATTCTCTAAAATCTTATTTTGGCTTTTGATTATGCATGGACCTCTAAATTAATTTCTAGAGTGCTAGTATAAAAGAATTAGATAAAAGATTTTAAAAGTGCAGCAATCTTTTAGAACATGGTGGACATCAGCTGATACCCTACCCAGCAGTTTTACCTCTCCACTTTTCACAGCAATAACCCACTTTTTCTGGCATTATGGATTGAATGACTTCGATCCAATGTTCTGTGGATGCTATGGTTTGAATGTGTGTTCTCTCCAAAACTCATGTTGAAAATGAATTGCCATTGGAATAGTATTAAGAGGTGGGACATTTAAGAGGTGATTAGGCCATGAGTGGCCATTAATCCACTCTCGTGAATGGATTAATGCTGGTATCATGAAAGTGAGTTCATTCTCTCAGGAGTGAGTTCGTTATGAAAGAGCGAGTTCAGCCCCCCTCACTCTGTTTGGCCCTTCTGCCATGTTAGGACACAACAGCAAGGTGCCACCTTGGAAGCAGAGAGTAACCCTCACCAGACACTGAATCTGATGATAGCTTGATTTTGCACTTTCCAGACTTCAGAACTGTGAGACATAAATTTTTATTGTTCATAAATTACCCAGCTTCAGGTATTTTGTTATAGCAACAATAAAGGACTAAGACAGCGGGCAAATGTTTAACAACAGTCTCACCAGGGATGGTGAGGGGGAAGCCTTGATATCTAGTGCTTTCCTATTTCCATGGTGTAAATATATTCACAATGGCCAGTTAAAAGCTACCAAAGTGATATCACTAGGTGTGGAATTGTTAAGAGTTATACAGTAGTACACCATTACATGGCATTTCCACCATACCAGATATAAGAGACATAAATAACCTTAAGAGCATAGATAATAGTAAAATGCAGTAAAATGATTGCTTTGGGCATGCATCACCTTTATTTTAATATAATTTAATTTTAGGTTATATAACTTTATTTTTGATAATAACCACTTGCAAAATTCCTGAAAATTTAAGGATTGGCTCTCACTGGTCGGTTCCAGCCAGCTGTAGCACATCATCAGGTTAATCCACCTTCCCCTTAAAGGGTGGGCCCTGATTTCTTGAGCCAATCAGCATTTCCCGTTCCCCTTACCATAGTTTAGGAATGAGATAGGGACTCATATTAGGAAAATGAGACACAAAGAAGCATTGGCTGGCAATCTCAGGGAAGAAAATTTTCTTCTCTTCTCTGGGAAGAAAGTCAATGGTGTTGTTTCCAGCTGTAGGATCTAGAGCTATTATAGCATGAAACATCCAGCCTGAGGATAGGGATGGTACATGACTGAGGACAGAGAGGACAGAATTGTAGAGAAATGGAGCCAGAGATCTGAAAGCACTATAAAAATCATACTTAAAGATCTTCTTCCAAATTTTTTAATTACATGAGCCAATATATTCCCTTTTTCTTAATGCAATTTTGAGTTGGGTTTTATATTATTGGCAACTGAAAGAGAGCTAAGAGATAAATGGAAGATTTGATTTATAAAAATAAAAATTTACTAACCCTTCTTATAGATATTTGTGAGTAGCACCCAAACAAATATAGCAGTTTGTGCTTCTGTATAATAATAAGTGAAATCATTCCTCAGCTAAACTCTAAATTTCTGCCTTTCATGAGTGCTCAGGGAGTAAGCCAGTTGAAAGTATTTTCTAGAAATTTTTTTTTACAATATTTCAGATGTAAATCTAGATGGTAATTTTTCATTTAACTTTTTATTTTGAGACACTTGTAGATTCACAGAAAGTTGTAGGAAATAATACAAAGAGATCCTGTGTAGCCTTTTCCCAGGTTTCTCCCAGTGATAACATCTTGTAAAACAATACTACAAAATCACAACAAAGATATTGATGTGGACACAGTCAAGATAAAGAAGAGCTCTGTCCCCACAAGATTCTTTGTCTTGCCCTTTCATAGTCACATCCACGTTCCCCTCTTTTCCTCCCACTCTTCCTTGACCTCTGGCAACCACTGATATGTTCTCCATGTCAATAAATTTGTTAATTTCAAGAATGTTACATAAATCATACATAGGTAACCTTTAAGATTGGCTTTTTTCATGTAGCACAATTCCCTGGGGATTCATCTAAACCATTGAGTATATCAATAGTTGGTTTATTGCTTAGTAGTATCCCCATACTATCAATCTACCAGAGTTTAACTATTCACCTGTTGAAGAACAGCTGAATTGTTTATAATTTGGGGCTATTACAAATAAAGCTGCTATGAACATTAGTGTACAGGTTTTTGTATGAACATAAATTTTCATTTCCCTGGGAAAAATGCTGAGTGCAATTGCTGGGTTGTGTGATGATTGTATGTTTTGATTTATAAGAAACTAGCAAACTGTTTTCCAGAGTAGCTGCACCATTTCACATTTCAGCCAGCAATGTATGAGAGATCCAGTTTCTCCACATCCTTGACAGCATTTAATGTTTTCACTATTTTTTTATTTTAGCCATTCTGATAGATTAAGTGGTGATAGCTCACTGTAGTTTTAGTTTGCATTTCCCCAGTGGCTGATGATGTTGAATATCTTTTCATGTGCTTGCCATTTATATATTCTCTTAATCAAATGTCTGTGGATGTCTTTTGCCCATTTTCTAATTGTGTTGTTTGATTTTCTACTGTTGAGTTTGGATAGCTCTTTATATATTCTAGATACTAATCCTTTGTTGAATATGGGGTTTGCAAATGTTTTCTTTTCATCTTCTTAAAAGGATCTTTTGCAGAGCAAAATTTTGGTGAAGCCTAGTTTATCATTTTTTCCTTTAATGGAATGTGCTTTTAGTGTCAAGTCTAAGAACTCTTTGCTTAGCCCTAGATTGCAAAGATTTTCTTTTATTTATTTCCTAAAAGTTTTATAGTTTTTCTTTTCACATTTGAGTTTGTGATCCATTTTGAGTTAATTTTTTATAAAATGTTAGACTCAGGTCAATGTTCACTATTTTGCCTATGGATGTCCACTTGCTCTAGCACAATTTGTTGAAAAGGCTATGTGGTATTTTTTAAAGGGATCATCTGTATTGATCCCAGCACAAGATCTGAAAGTTGATTATTTTTCTATAAATACCACACGTACTTAATTTTGGTTGTAATTTGTTACTCTTCTTAAAAATGGAAAGCAATAAAACTAACTTTATTATTAAATTAAATTTTGATAAATCAAAGATTTTCTATATAATCATTAAAAAGTAGTAAGAGCCTAACAGTTAGACTTCTATTAGACTTGAATAAATCTTTTTATTTCCCTGTAAAATATGACTAAACTAACCTACACTTGTGTGGTCTATCAAAGTAACAGGACTGAGGGTTTTTTTTAATTATTGTTGTTTTTTGCTCTTTTGTTTTTTATATAACTTAGGAAAATCACTCTTATTCCTTCATGGTTACACCACACACTTTCTTCAGCTCACAACCTTGCCCAATACATAGAAACTCTTAATATGCCAAGGGTAAGCAAAAATATGAGGAAAAAACCCCAAGAATAAGGGTTTTAAGAATACAGAAAAAAAACATAGTTTATTAAAGTTTCCAATATCAGAGAAAAGAATGAGAGTACTGAACTATAAAAGGAGAAAAATCAATTCAGTAAATATGTACCATTATTTGTGAAAAACACGGGGCTTATGTTGTAAAGTTCTCATCACCACTGGGTTCAGGCCCTCTCCTGGGCCCAGCAGATCCTGCTCTACCTCCCTATAAGAACTCTTAGTCTGCTTTAAACTTTCCTGATCCTGGTCAGTTTCCCCTACTAAGAGAGAAATGTTTTATAATCTCACCATCTAACAGAGTATCACACATATAATAAGCACTGAATGATATTTGCTGCGTGAATAAATAAAGACAAGTTGAACAAATCAAGTCCTCAGGGAGCTTATAATCTATTATAAGGACATATGGCAAGAATACAAATACTAGTGGAATATGAGAAAGCTTTCGGCTATGGCTGGAATAGAGGTAGCAAAAATCAAGTCTTCTTGCTTAAGGTTTAAGATTCTCCCATGTGGTCTAATGCATCTTTTAACTTTCACTGTGGGGCAAAAGCCCTGCTGATAACTGTTTCTTAGTTCAGTCTTCTTTCCTTTCTTTTTGTATACATTTCCACTGGGTGTGAAGAGGCCATATTTGTACAAGATTGTTTGGGCAAGATTCAGGTGTTTTGCAGATCTCTGGCCAAAATGCAATCTTAGTATCACAGTCTTCCTGGGTTCACTGATTCAGTGAATGATGCCCACCAAGCACAGGGTTGCCCAAATCAGACACCCAAGAATCATCCTGACCCCATCTGGAAATCTCCCCATACCCATTCACCTAGCACTGATCAGTGCCTCAAGATCCCTGTCTCTCCATTCCCACTGCCATACCCTAATCCAGATAATCATCATTTCTTCTTTGGGTAATAGCCTCAGCTTTTTAACAGGTCTTGCATCCAGTTTTTTCTAATCTACCACCTACCTAAATGTGTCTAAAACCCCAAAACTGATTAAATTATTCTCCTATTGAAAGCCCCACCAATCACTTTCCATTGCCCTTAGGATGACGTCCAGATTTCTCAGCATGGGCTTTGATAACATTTCCCGCGCTGTTTCTCCACACTCATTCTGCCTTGTCCCACTCCTAGACACTTGAGCTCTAGGCTCTGGCCAGATGGAATTTCTCTGATACATGCCCTCTCATTTCTGGTTCTTTTCACAAAAAATTTTTTCTGCCATGAATATTCTTTCTGCTTAAATCCTCTTCATTCTTTAGTGATTGTGTTTTAAAATCACGGCCTGTAGGAAGTGTTTCCTGGCCTCTCTGACTAGATTAGATGACCTGGCTATATTCACCCATCACTCCCTGTACTTCTGTCATCATAACTCTTGTCACACTTTTGTAATTCTCTGGTTTTCCATTTTCCTCTTTTAAAAGACCACAAGGTCTTTAAGACAAAGTTCTTTGACCTTTTCTCAATGTTAGATCAAAAGCATCTAGCTCAGCACCAGGCACCCTGTTGGCACTCAGTAAATGTTTTTTGAATGAATGAATGGACAATATTTATGTGGGGTGAACTATAATAGGAAAAAAAAAAAGAAATGTAGAAACCAGTCTGTAGATTTTTGCATTAATCAAAGAGAAAAACAATAAAATCCTGCAATAAATGATGGCAGTGAGAAGGGAAAGCAAGCTGTGGCAACGGCAGACCCAGTGGAGACGGAGCGACCCATGAGAGAGAAAGTTCCTCGTGCTGCTATATTAAAAAAAGGAAATAAGCATGCACACACACACACACTTACAATTTCAAAAAAGAAAAGGAAAATCGGGTTGCTTGGTTTTTTAAAGTACGGCAAGATGGAATTCTAAAATAATTGCCATGGTGTTTCTTTTAGGCATTTTTCTCCTTTTCTGGTTTCTTGTTTTTTGACCTCATAGCAGAGGCAGTAGCCTTGCATATCAAAGATCAGGCTTATTAAGACATTTTTTTTGTCCAAACACGCAGCTTTGCACGTCGAGATTAGGTGCCTGAGGGACTCACAGCACAGAGTTCAGGCCATAAATGACTTGAAGGAATGTGAGATGACATAAAGACAGTGTTCTAACTTGAAAGGATGTGAACACTCAGCCAGCCATGAAGAGGAGACTCAGAGGCGCATGTCTAGGGATCATAAGCTGGGGAGCTCAGAGCTCTGCTACTGCCTGCCCAAAGTCGAGCCCCACGACAGAGGTTTTGATAAAGAACCCAAAGAGATTTGGGTGTGAGCACCAGAGAACAGACTTGTGTTTGCTTCTCGAGCGAGACTTAAGATGGTGGTGACACTCGCACGAAAGTCTCCATTTCAACATCATGCTGGCCTTCATAGAGTAGAAATGGTGGGAACCTTGTTAGGCACAGCTTGTAAATGCTCCAAACAATACAAAGGTATGAGAGTAATAGAGCAGGTATCATATACAGATACAAATACAGACACAGAGACAGAGATAGTGATATCTGACATCAGAAAGGAAAAAATAGAGAGAGCCTACAATAGCCACTCACCCTGAATTGTTTACCCACCTAGTGGGCAATGGGAGAGTGTCTAATCTTTTCTTCTGTCCCCAAAAGGGACAAGGGATTGGCCAAGCAGTTGGTGGACTTAGAGACCAGAAAAAATTCATAGTCAGAATGAGGACACAAAAGGGATTTCATGGTCCAATGACTACAGAAGAATGGTAGCCATGAACAGATGAGCTGAGGACACACAGGGATAAATGATCAAAGAGCAAAGGAATGTTCATGTATCAGGGGAAAACACTGGAATTGGGTACCAACGACCACAAGTCTCTTCCCCAGTGCAATATAAGCATCCTGGAACTAAAAAGAAGGGAAGGAGAAGGCATCCATGAAAGTATCTTGAATTGATTAATATTTACCCAGAAGGATCTAACAAAAGTCAGAAAGTGGCATGCTTCACCTTAATTTATTTTTTTGTTTCTTTTGTTTTTTATTGTTTTGCCATTAGAGCGTATGGGGCCAAAAGCCAATTTCGGTACAGCTACAGAGAAAATTTTCTATTACCTTTTTGCATGCCTGAGTCACACAATTTATGAAATGTGTCCCTACCATAATAGCAATGCTTTGGTTGGCCATAGGTGGAATTTATGTGTCTCCATCCCTGTGTGACTACCCTCCTGTAGCTGCATAAAAGTGAAGGATGTACAAGTGTGTATACTTTAAGAGAGAAAAAAGATTGGTGCTCTCATTCCTTATCATTTTAACGGACAACTTTTAATTTAAAATAATCACGCATGCCCGTATTTATGTATTTAAATGTGCCATTTGAAAACCTTTGAAAAGTATTATTTTTATTGCCCCCCCATTAAAAATATCATGAGAAATCTATTATTTCTTGCTATAGTGCCATTTAAAGAGCTATAATTTTCAACTAAACTCCACTACGGTAATGACCAGATACTCTATTCTAGGTAAATCAGAACATATAATTAGTGCGATATTAAATTATTATAAAAGCACATATGTAGTCATTATGTTACGTATGTGTCATTGCATTATGTAGTTATTAGGTTACATATGTATAGTCCCATTGTTTAATGTATACGGCATCAATATGTTTCACATGGCACAGAATCAAATAGTACCAACATTTAAAACTTGGAATGACTTTACAGATGATCCAGCCCAACAACATCATTATACAAATGGGGGAATTCAAGCCAAGAGAAGTTAAATAATTTACTCAGTCACATTGTCCTTGAATGCTGCAGCTAAAATGAGACCGCTGGATTAGCACTACTATGATAATTTTAATTAATTTCAAGGATAATGTGCTTTATAAGTTGATACATCAGTTAAGAACCTTCAGCAGCAAATAACTAAAAATACAAGTGGAAATAGTTAAATGATAAGGAAAACATTATTGTCTTGTACAACAGTGAGCATGAAGGGATAGTAATTCCAGGGTTAGTTAACTCTATGGTTCAATCACATAATCAAAGGCCTGGACTTCTTTTCATCTTTCTGTTCTCCAGGCTGACTCTTCTCACGGTCATGAGACAATGCAGCAGTACCAGGCAACCTACAGGCATCTCAAGATCCAGCAGAAAAAGAAGGTAATTGTAAGTGCCACTTTATGTGTACAAAAGAAATGCCTCCAGAGGACTGACTCACATTTCTCATTGACCAGAACTGCATCCTCTGCCCGTGGCCTAGGACCACCATATGGGGCTTAGATTAATCTGGACATTACAGAGAAAGAAATGTCTCCAGCTTCCCCTAAAGTATGTGACCACTCTTAGGAAGGTGGATACCTAAAGGAGTTAAGAGTAAAAAGATTAAAAGGGAAAGATGGAGAAATAACTGGAAGGCAACCAGTAGTGTCTGTTATAACTGGACCATGTTCCTAGGTATAAATCAAAGTTGGCTATAAACAGTATGGAAAAAAGAAATATTCTCATGATCTAATTGAAAATCTTTGATAAAGCAAAGAACTATTTTATGAAAGTGAAGAATTAGGCATGTGTTCTTGATATAAACCCAGATCATCCTATGTAAGGTTTACTTAAATAGCACAACTAAAGAAGCACAATTTATTCAATAATGTACAATCTGCACCAAAATAGCAAAGTTTGGGATATTTTTTCTCCTAAATCACCCTTGTGAAATTAACCACCTTATTAAGTAGGAATCATTACTCCTCTCTCTACTTTACAGATGAGGAAACTGAGGCTCAGATAAATTGACATTTGTGACTCTCAAAGTATGCTGTCTGGATCAACAGTATTAGCATCAATTTGAAATTTGTCAAAAATGCAAATCTGTGGCTCTATCTCAGATCTACTTAATCAGAATTTTTAGGAATGGGGCCCATTAACCTGTGTTTTATTAAATCTTCCAGGAGATTCTCATGCACTCAAAACTTTGAGAACCACTGCCCTAGACAAGTAGCAATCAGATTTGAACACAAGCTGTCTTATCTCCACAGCCTGTTCAGTTAACCAGTATGCTAAACTTCCTCCCAGTAAACATAGAGTTGCCTAAATAAAACAAATTATGAGAGAATGTATTACAGTTCTCTTTATCATGAAAAAGAAAAATATTGGATTGGGTAAAAAATCAGACTAAGGTAGAGCAAAACATTCCCATTTTCTCTATGCATATTTCATTATTGATTCTGTTTGTTGCCATTATAAACATGATCCATATTAATTATTTAAGAAGATGGTAAATTGTAGTAACCAATGTGGCCACCCTGTGATCCGGTCGCTGTGGCCTCAATTTAGGACATGGAATTGAGAGGTGTGGAGCGTGGAGTCCTTAAGCAAACTAGACCCTAGGTCTCAATTTATAAAAGAATTTCTTTTAATAATTTTGTATTCAAATGATCTAATGCAGAATTAGATGAAAGCGATGCATCGCGAGATGGCTGTGGGTTACTTGAATAGACATTTTTATAATGATCACAGGCACACAGAACACCACATTCTTGAAATTATATTGCCTTGTGTTACAAAGAGCTTATTCTTCCCATAATGGCATCTTGATAGAATGTGGGTGGGCTGAATAGCTCCCAGGGCATTAGCAAAGCAATGACATAAAATCATTGTTTTATTTTCTGTAGCTCCTCTGGATAGCTTGAGGGAAATTATGTGACTACTCTACAAAGGATGGGTAACTGTGAATTCCAGAGAAATGAGTCAAGGGATCACATGACATCATAAACTAAGAAAGGACAGAGTTTGGGTCCTATTTCATGCAATCAGGACCCTGCAGTCTATTTTCTTTATATTTTGCAGATGTCTCCTCTGTGAGCTATATAATTATTTTTACCAAAGTTTCATGCTTCTTACTTTCTCCTTTTTCATTCTGTCCATTTTCACACTAAAACTGTGAGAAGTAAACCCTCTCTTTTTAATAGTTAATATTACATGGAAGAACACCAAATTGAGAGTTGGGCTGTATACACAAGCAAATCACTTAGATCTTACTTTATTGCACATCATCTACTTATCTGAAAACCAAACTGATGTCTCTTCAGGGTGATTAGTGCCAACCTGGGCTTGGTAGCTCCATATTCACTGAGTGACCCTAAGTAAACTACATCACCTCTCTAGGCCTCACTTAACCCAGGAACCGACTCACCGACAGTAACCATGTGTGTGTTGTTGTTATTATTTCTCATCTGTCATTGTCATGGTAAAGATAATCTGAAAAATATATAAAAGGCATGCATTTTTTACAGTTTTGGATATTTTCTGTGAAGTTCTATAGCTTTTATAAAATTCTCAGAACAGTCTTTGACTTTTAACAAAAATGGTAAGTATCAGAGCAAAAGTTGTGTGTTAATCACCACATCCTCAAGAACCAGTACATAACTAATGTTAAATAAATGTGTTGAACAACTAAATTAGCTTATCTGAAACTGCTTGCTTTTGAGGAAATGCACTAGAATACTTCTTTTTTTATGTCTGCCTTAAATAAATATAGAATCACAGATTTTCTTTATAGTTGTAGATGTAGAGATATTTCTTCTTGCCAAATGTTTTCTAAGAAAGGTATGTTAATTGCTTTTTTAAATCGTAGCATTTTGCAACATTTTTCATTTTATCAAGACCTGAAATGGAAAACACTACCACGATAACACTGAAATGGTAAGTGCATTTTTACCCAGCACACTGGCTGACTCTGGATGTGCTTTCTGGGCCTAGACCGAGATAGCTGGCTCTTTAAAATTAGGCTGAGATTGTAGGGTCTACTTCTCACCCCTGATTACCTCTCCACCCAGGTTGGCAAACCTGTCTTACCTATCATCCTGAAAATGAACAAGGGGGGAGGGTTTGAGCGGCTCCATGGCCACAGCTGAAATACTGTCTTCAAGAGTTTGTACTATTTCAATCACTCGAGAATTTTACATTTGCGCATTTAAGGGCAGGACATTTGAAAAACAAAACAAGACTGTTTTCTTTTCTCAGGATAACATGAGGGATATTATAAATACTTAACCATGGTAACCGTGAGTTCTCAACAAATGTGTGAAGGATTAGTTTTTGGCTGAAATGATTTTGTGAAGTCAGTGTCATTACAGAACAGTGAATGAACACTAATCACCTCTACTTAAAATAAAGAATGCCATGAACTTACCTGTGATATTTAAGCTACAGTTCTTTAGAATTTTTCTAGATATTCACTGAAATTCATCAGAATGAATTAAATTATTCAACAAGACTGATGTGATGTTTAATTTTATGTGTCAACTTGATTGGGCCACAGGACACCCAGATATTTAAACATTATTTCTGAGTATATCTGCAAGGGTGTTTCCGGATGAGATTAGTATTTGAATCAGTAGATTGCGTACAGCAGATTGCCCTCTCCAATGTGAGCAGGCATCATGCAAACCATCAAGGGCCTGAATAAAACAAAAAGGCAGAGGAAGAGAGAATTTTCTCTCTCTGCCTAACAGTTTGAGCTGGACGTCAGTCTTCTCTTATTCTCAAACTGGGTCTTATGTCATCAGCCATCAGCCCTCCTGGTTCTCAGGCCTTTGGATTTGGACTGAAACTTATACTATCAGCTCTCCTGGTTGTCAGGCCTTTGGACTTGGACTACAATTACATCACTAGCTTTCCTGTGTCTCCGTCTTGCAGACAGCAGATTGTAGGGCTTTTCAGCCTCCATAATCACATGAGCCAATTCCTTATAATAAGGGGTATGTATTATGTCTAATAGTTCCAATTTTTAATTTCATAATTAACGGATATATATTTCATATCTATTTTAATTAAAGACAACTTTGTGCTTTTCTTAATAAAAAAAGTACAAATCTATAGTATAAAAAGTTGCCTAAATTAATACAAAAAGGAGAAAGTAAAAACCCAGAATCCCACCATCTAGAGATGACTATTAACATGTTGCTTTTATATTTACATTAATGCACATATATCTTTAATATAAACAGAACTTTATCTAGATTCTGTTTTTAGAGGTGTATACCTTTTTCATAAACTTTTTCTTGAAGTATTAACATACATTTCAAGTGTACAATTCAAAGTCAATATCTCCATGTAGCCAGCACCCATTTCAAGAAACAGAGCATTACCAGTACCCAAGAAGCCCCCTCATGCCTACTCCCAATTACTGCCTTTCCCCAGGAATATTTCCCAACTTAACCTATAACATCATGAAGTACTTCTGTGTGTTTCTGAATTTGTATAATTGGAATTATACAATATGTGTCCTCAGGTACCTAACTTTTTTTGTTCAGTATTTTGTTTGTGAGATTATCCATGTTTTTGCATAAAGTTGTAGCTGATTCATTTTTATTGCCATACAGGACTCCATTGTTGTACCTATTGTTTTTAACTGAATGGTTTACTTAGTGATGATATTCCTATAGCAATAAATATTTAACAAATATTTTTCAAGCACCTATTATATTCCTCATTCTATATTAGATATTGATTTGAAACATCATCTTAAATATCTGTAATATTTGTTTCACTATATCAATGGACCATTCACTTTTTGTTTTTAGTGATCCTTAACCATGGTGAAAAAAAATGTTCTGGTTCCATGTTTAGAACAGTAGGAAGGAATTTGTGCTAACTAATTGTGATTCCACAGAAGTGATTTTACAGCTCTGTAAATTGTAAAGTTATAGCAAAGAAAATAATTCTTATCTACAGACATGCAAATTCTGTCCTGTAGATGAACAATTGACTTCCCTCTCCACCCCAAAAAAAGTTATACTTTCCATTTGCTCATACATTTCAAAATTCCTATCTATAAATGTGTTATATTCTTAAGTTTCTCTCCTGAGCCAATTATAACATCTGTTTCAATTAATCCCTTACTGATTAATAAGTGGAATTAAATTTTTAATGTTTATTTTTGTATCTGTATGACAATCATGATTTTATTTCTTTCTGAACATTCTATTTTGATACAATTTTACAGTTTTCTTCAGTAACAACTTAAGTGGTGCTATGCAAATGTCCAACATTTTTTCTTAATTCTAAAGATAAAGTAACTGCCTGAAGGTAGGGCACAAGGGATCTGTTTAATCTTGCTGGCTTAAATATTTTTCTATTTCCTGCTCTATCATGGTTGGTTGAAATCAATTGGAATATCTTCCACCTATTACCTGCAGAATTCAAACAAGTCCCACATTGAATTTTTCACATTTCACACATTCTTTCTTATTTGATGCACATTCCACTTCACATCATTGTGTATCGATTACTCTCTGTGTCAGGAATTCAATCTCAGATTCTATCTGCGGGCCCCATTACTATGAATGGGATTTCCTGGTTCTTCTTGGTTTCCCCTTGTTGAAACTCATTCCAGTCACTGTGAGTTAGCTTATGATATTCTTCTTTCTCCTCATGTTTAATCCTTTCCTCCATCTGCCCCAGCACAGAGCTTGGCACACAGTAACCATTTAACACATTTTTAGGACTGGATGAATAAATGTTAACATTGTGCTATAGTTTGAATGTGTGCCCTCCAAAATTCATGTTGAAACTTAACCCCAATGTAGTGGTAGTAAGAAGTGGGGCCTTTTGGGAAGTGATTGAGTCAGGAGTGTTCCATAAGGATTAGTGCCCTAATGTAAGGATTAGTGCCTTATATTAGGGCAGGAGGAACTGGCTTAGGGCCTCTTTCACCTTCCACCATGTGAGGACACAGTATTTCTCCCCTCTGGACAACACAGCAGCAAGGCACCATCTTGGAAGCAGAGACAAGGCCCTCACCAGACACCAAAACTTCCAGCACCTTGATCTTGGACTCCCCCACCTTCACAACTGTGAGAAACTTAATTTCTATTATTTATAAATTACTCAGCCTAAGGTATTTTGTTATAGCAGCACTAATGGACTAAGACACAGTGCTACCAATTTGTTTTTCTGCAACATCAATTATTAGATATAGATGATCGTGCAATGATTTCAGAATATAGCAATTGAGTTCTTGAAAAATTTCTCAAGTTTGTAAATGTTCAGTTAATATGACAAACACATGTAAAAATAAGGAACAGCCTAACCATACTCATTTTAGTTCAATATTTAAAAGTTATGAGATATTTATGTTCTGCAATTATAATAGAAATATGGACATAGGGTTGTTTGTTTCTTCTCCTAAGTTTATTGGTTTAGGAGAAGAAAGGTCAAGATGAGGTAAAAATCTTATCCTTCATTTTCCTGAGAGTTGAGTCTTCTAGATTGTAAGCTCCAAAGGACCATATCTGTCAGGAACACTACTATAAATCTAGTGTCTAGCACCATGTCTGGCATGAAATACATAAATGAACCTAAATGCCCCAGTCATAATTGTGTTTATACGTATAGAAAGTGTATGTGTGTGTGTGAGAATACCATGGGAGGAGCACAGACGCAGGGTTTCTTCCTCTGTGAGGCTGAAGCGTAGGACAGAGGAACGACATTATGAAGTTAACCCTGCAGAGGCCCATAATCTGCCAACGGGTGATGCTTACCCTGATTCTCTTATTGGTTGACGAATCAAGAATTAAATTGACTTCACCAATACAAAGAGCGTATTCATCCTGGGTCCTTCTTTACTTCTGAAAGTCACATAGTAATTTAAGATATGGATTTCTTTTACAGCCACAGGACTTAATTGGAGGAAGGAAGTGAATGTGTGGGTATACCTCATTTGGTTGTTTAATTTAAATTACAAAGCTAAAGAGTTGTCACTCAGGGAGAAGTAAATCTGGGAGAATGCAACAGATATATTAAAAGTGTTGCTTAGCATGTCTGAGCAATTTGCAGGTGGCAGGATGGTCTACATATCACAACTTCATTGGAAAGAGCCTTCTGTAGGTTTACTCTTTGAGCAACAATCAGTGGCCTCCTAAAGGGGATCAAAGAAACTCTGCCTTTGGTTTCAATTCCCAATTTCAAGAAGATGGATAGTTTCTGTCCCCTCTTTATTATCAATGAGCAAAACTGCCTTAACTCCTCCTGGACCTTCACAAAGCAAGGCCCAAGAGTGACTTTACAGGCCTAACTTGAAAACAAATCATAATAAAGTTGAAAGAATGAGGGAGGCACATTACAATTCTTAGTCCAGAAGGTGTCAGACCCATTTGCTTTGTTCTGTTGTGTATGTCTGTGTAAATATACATCTACTTAGATATCCCACCTCTGTCTTCCATCGCATCAGGCAAACCTTTAACACAAGCTCATGCCTTCTCCCTCAATCACTTTCTACTGTGTTGAGAGCTTTTGGTCTTTTGAGATAAAATTAGCAAGAATTTTTTTAACTGGCATTTACATATTCATCCAGAAGAGATGAAACCCTGATAGGCTACAACAGGAGTCAACAAACTTTTTCTGTAAAGGACCAGATAGTAACTATATTTCCAGCTTTGCAGACCATACAGTTCCATCACAACTACTCGTAGCTGGTGACGACTGCACATGAAAGCAGCCACAGCCAATATGTCAATAAATGGACATGGCTGTGTTCCAATTAAACTTTATTTACAAAAATAGTCAGTGTACTAGATTTGGCCTATGGGCTATGGGTTGCTAACTCCTGGGCAAAAAGTCTTTGGAAACCAAAAGCTTGGTTTAACAGATAGGTAGACATATAGTTATGTAAATATATAAAATGTATTTATTACACTCTGTAATAAACTGAACTCAGCTACTCTGGTGTATATGAGTAGCCGTGTATAGTCACGGAGGGTAAGGCTTACCTCACTGCTCACAACCTCTCAATTAGACTATAATAAAAGCAAATCTCTGACCATATTCTGTCACACTTAGATTTATTAGCAAGTGGGCACAAAAGAAGTCATGCAACCTTCATAATTTCCAATCTCTATGTCCTTTTTGGTATTCAAAAAACAAAACCAAAAAAACTTCATAAAAGCTTCACCTGAAGTGAATGTGATAACTTTACAGCTGCAAGATGCAAATGATCATCTATTGGAGTTAGGAGACCAAAAACTCTTCCAATCAGTGGTGGGATGCAGGATTATTTGAAAATCAAGCCTTAGTAACTTAGTTTATGACTGGGGCAAGGGTAGGGAGCATGGGGCTGGGTGTTTCCACATTATTTTGAATACCACTAAATTCACCAATGAGAGCCTATTTCAAATATCTATTTTGCTAATTAACAATCCACTAATTTTATTATTGATGACCAATTTCTATCTTTCATTATGTTAATTTTCTAAGTCTCTGTTTGTAAATCAGTTCTGAAGAGAAGAGAAGCACTTATAGTAGCCACCTGTGTAAAGTGAACCTACTGATGAAGTGCCAGCTGACCACCCCTCTCCTGGGAACTCTTCATTGGAACATATGACCACCTTTTAGGTACAGAAGGAAGTTAACCCACACATTTATATTCCACTGTCTATGCTAAGAAAAATTTAAGAATTTATAAACATCATAACTCCCAGTTTTTAAAAAACTGGCTTTTTCCATATAGGACACTATATAGCTAGATGGGCTCTATCAGAGTTTACTCACTGGCAGGAGGTTAAAGTACTCCACAGAGGGCAAGTGGGGCATGAAAAAGCACGAAACCTAGGGAGGCGGAGGTGGTAACATAAGCGTTACCTTATGGACCAGGCAGGTTTGGGAAGGATACAAAAGGCGTTTCCAGTCTAGAGGAACAAAACTGGATTGTGGCTTCAGATACACACAGTGAGATGGTGAGGTGCATGGTTATTCCGGGAAATCTATTCCAGTAGGAAAAGAACCTCCATCCAGGGCAGAGTTTGGCAAGAATAAAGTGGGCCACTAGGCCCAGGAAATCCGGTGCCTGTCTGAGAGATTCAGTGAGACAGAGCACAGCTACTCCGTGTGTATAAGAAATAGAAATGAGAGAAGCTGGCATCCAGAAGGGGTAGGCACCCATCCTCAGTTACAGAGGGGCAGAAGAACAGTTGAAGAAAAGTGCTCTTGGTATGTGGTCAGCTGCCTTCTCATTGGTCCGGGAGAGGAGCAAAGAAACTGTTAAGCCCTTAAATTTGATTTCTATGAGCTGGACTTGGACCAGATAGGTTGTGCCAAGTACAAAAAAAAAAAAACATATGACTGCAGACTTTGAAGATAATTTATTCTGAGTTAAGAAGATTAAAAACAGAGGTCATGCCAGGTGGAATTGGGGGGTCAATAGCTTTTCCTGGTTTACAAAGACATCCCCAAATCTTCATCTCTTCCAGCTTCCTTCAGATCTGTCTGTTAACTACTCTGCTTAGCTCACATCTGAGGTGACTCAATGTTTGCAGTACTCTGAGATTGCTTTCAAAGTGTGTTGACAGCTTTAAGGATTTTACCACTCTAAGAAAGGACTCAGTTGGTCCTTTACGGATGGCAGTTCTACAAAGTAGCTTTCCTTGCACAGGCCATAATCAAAACTTGGCAAATCCCAGTGCTACACAAATATTGCAGTTGTAGAAAGAATCCAGCAAGCACTTACTTCAAACGATATGCAATGCAATAAAACTCAAGTGCAATGAAAAATTTTGGACATTTTTTTGAAAGTTTTTATAGCTCTATTTGAACTGGGCATGATGTACATACCCAAACACTTAGGAAGTGAAGACATCATCAGACAATGCATTCTTGAGGTGATGACTTTTTAAAATAAATTTTTATCATTAAAAATTTCAAAAATACACAAATAGAAATAATAGTACAATAAGCTCCCACAGTTCCGGCACCGAGATCCAATAATTATTCAAGATCTTGTCACACTTCCTTTGCCCATCCTCTTTTTGCTTTTTTGCTGAAGTTGGTGACATGTTTTTGACACTAAAACTGGAGTCAATATTTGCCAATATTTAGAATTATTTCTGTGTTTTCCTGAATGCTTCCTCTAAGAAAGCACTTCAGTATTTTTGATTTGTTCACCTACTTGGAATCCCTGGCAACAAATGTTGAATGCCTGCTTTGTGAAAGGCTCAATGTACTTAAAACCCTTCATTCTTCACCTCTTAAAAAGTGTCAAAGCAGTTCTGGGAATGACAGACATCTTTCAAGATTTCTTTGTATCCTTGTATACATGGATTTCCCACGGCAGGGATACAAAAAGTAATCTAGCCAAGCTGTGTAGATAATATGCGAGCATATTGGTACTTAATTTTTGTTTAAGAGTATTTGCCTTCTACCACTTTCTTCAAAAGCAATATTGTGTTGTTTTAATGATGTTAAATTAGAACAATAAAAGATATTGCTAATTATTTTTAATTTTGTTTGCATATAACTGTGCCTCGTGCCTATAGAAAAGGAGCTAACAAATGGTTAGGAACCACAAAAGTAACCGGAGTCTGGAATAAGATAATCCCCAGCTCTTTCTAACTGCTTAGGACCTGGTCCAAGATCCACGTCACTGTCTCCCATGGTTTGTTCCATTTTGAGAGTCGTGCCTGCTGGTACTGCTGGAGTTAAGGGTCTGTCAGCATCTCTAGTCTGACCTCTTTATTACTCATAGGTTTATAACTCAGCTCTTTAAATCTGTCCAGAGCCAGAACTTGACACAGACTTTTAACCTAGAGAACATAAGCATAACTTTGCATGTGTGTGAACATCATATATATTTTTTCCCTCTTTACAATAAGTTCATTGACAATATATATACATGACAACTTCATCATTACACAGCTATGTCAAAATATTGGAGAATTTGTTATGAAGTTGATTTTTACCAGCATTAATAAAAGAATTTAAGAAAGCCTTTCCTTTAAAGAAGAAACTCTGTAACTCATAAGATCAGGAAATTAGAGACTTTTAAAAAATAAATTTAACAAAGTAGAAAATGAAGCAGTGACTTCTGAGAACTTGAAAATGAGCTCTTATTCATCTGGTATTTCACTATGTCTGTTTATCATAAGAACACTTTGAAATTTGGTATAATGACATTAAATAACCACAATTGAGACAAACATTCTATAAGGAACTATTATGGGTTGCCTCTAATGTGGTAATAGATGTCATTTTAAAAATGCAACTGTACCGTCTAGATGAAAGACGGTGACTCCTAACACATTGGTTACAGACAATTGAATATTACAGCTGTCTTTCCTCCTGACTTGCTGCTATTATTTTATGGAATGCAACCAGTGTTGGATTGGCATGGAATTCTTGCAGGATCAAGGAAAGCTACCATTCAGAAAACTCTATGTTCACTATGAAACAGGTAATAAATCTACATGACTAAAGATGTACTTGCCTTCACCGTGGGAAATAACCCTCATAAATACATTTCTGAAATCTGGTGGGACTCTCTGAGTTTAGGGCTGTATTCAACTTCTCTAAGCCACAATCTCCTTTTCTGTAAAATGGGGATTCTAATGCCTTACAGGACTATTATTAAAGGTAAATATGCTAATGTGAAGAAAAGGCCTACCCAGTGCCTGGTACACAGAAAGTGCTCAATAAACTTCAGTCCTTGATGTTTTGAAGTGATGATACATTAACATTAGGATTCTATTTCACTGTAAAAAATTGTCTGTCTTCTATTTAGTGGCTTTACTCCTTCCTAGATTATCACCATTGGCCCCTGAATAAATTGAAGTTTTCTAATGTCTTCCATGTTGGAAGTTCATGCCTTGTAGTACTGAAAAAATTAAGCTTGAGTGTTATATTGCCTACAGTTTTTTCATCTTGTGCAGCAAATGTAAAGAATCTTACTTTCCATGCATACTGTCAGAGAGAAAGATGGATAAAAATAATAGTCTCCTAAGTAAAATTATTGGACTCTTATACATGCCTCATCAAAGTCTGATTTTCCAGAAAATTTTGAATTTTTTTTCCTTTGTCCTTTCAATATTAGCTGGCATTTGAAAGGCATTCATCTGTTGGCTATGACTTCTTCTTAACATGTATTTTATGCCAGCCTTTATTTTCAATAGATTTTTTAGACTATTTGATAATCAATTCTATGTTCTGTTTTTCTTTGGTCCATTTGAAGAGAGTTTTTCATATTTAAAAGTAGTGATTGATCTTACCAATGATAGTTTAAGTAATCAATTATGTACTGAATATTTACATTCATCCATGTACCCACATCCATGTACCCACATCCATGTGCCCACATCCAGATTAACATTTTGCCATAGTTACTTCAAACCTTTCTTCTCCCTCTCCATTCATAAGCACTATCCCGAAGTTGGTTATATCATCATCACACATGCTTTACTACTTCTTAGATACTATGCAATACTTTTACAAATACTGTGATAATAAGTGATACAAGACAAGGCATCTAGTTATGAGAGGCATCAAATGAATGGTACTCACAATACCAATTAGTTCAATATCATTTTACCAAGAAGCTCCAAAGTTCTGTAGGCTTAGTAGTTCAGGGAAGATGTGCTGAACTCAGCCTTTAGTAGAAAGTAAGTATGAGGTAGCCAAGGAGGATAAGGGGTGGCATTCCAAATGGAGGGACAGTGGGAGCAGAGGCACAACTGTAGAAATGTATATAACGTGCTTCTGCTTCATTGTTTCATTGTTTATTTTCTGCCTCCTGCGTTATAGAAATACAATTCATTTGTACTGAATGAAGCTCTCGCGTTGCATCCTGCACTGTTCTGGGTGCTATAACAGTAACAAATGGCTTATACGGCAGTCACCCAAATGTAATTGTATGAAACCTACATATTAATGTAAGATAAGCGAATATATTGACATCATTTAACAACTCCACTTCTCCCAATCCCACACTGTAGTTTGGCTCCCCGTCTATCTAGTTATTTTATATTTCTTAGAAAAGTTTTATCATTTTCCATATAGAAGTTCCACATATTTCTTAGAAAGGTGATCTCCCAGAAGATTTATTGTTTAATTTTATTATCGATGGAATGTCTATTTTCTCCATATATTTTCTAAGTGCGTAATGTTTATGTAATGGAATTCTCTAGATATTTACCTTGTATTCAGGCACTTAGCTGAGTCTTACAAATTATGAATTTCTTTCAGCTAATTATTTTGACATTTCTAGGTAATAATCCTCTTTTGTAGTAATTTTACTTTTTGTTTCTGTTTCATGTCTTACTGTGTAGGTCAACACTTCCAGAAAAATAACAAGGAACACTGATGAAAATGAGCAGCCTTATTTCACTCCAGCTTAAAGAGATGCCTTAAGTTTTTCATATTTAAGTATTATATTGGCTATTGGTTAGAAATAGATCATCATGTTAAAGAAAAATTCTACTATCCTATTACCTAGATTTGTGCTCAGACATTACCACTATATAAAACAAGGTATTCTCAGCGCTCAGAATGCATGCCCCTAATATATGCTTCCCTGAAGGAAAAGTGGCCCTACCATATCCTAACCAAGGTGGGAATTTTTAGTCTTTTCAGAGGGCACACTAATCCCTACTTAGATCAAAAGGATGAGATAGGTCTCCACAGTCCTACACTCCTGAGCTCTGGGATATTCTATGCTGAGCCACACCAGGTTTGGTGCCCTGTGCAGGTAGGACTCTACCCAGCCTTCTCACAGTCTTGTCTTTAAACGAGATGAGAAGTCATGCTTCCTGCTGGAGTGCTGGGGTCTCACACACATTTCTTAAAGCCAAACAATAAGTTTAAGGGTGTCCAGTCTACATATATATTTTTTAAAATGGTCTCTAAATCAGAAGAAATATCCACTTTGCAATACTAAGAATAACATTTCAAAGTAACTACCTGCTTTCAGGGTGATGATGACTTTACAGATTTTATTTAAGAACATAGTGGCAATATATGCTATGTATTCAGATCTACAACATCCCCTACAGCTCCCTGTTCCCTGCCCCACCAGCACATCCTTCTTCCCTGGGCACATATCACTGTCTCATATGCCACATAATTTGTTTATCATAGTATTGTCTCTCTCCTCCATTTAAATGTGATCTCCACAAGGGCAGGGATCCTGTCTGTCTTGTTCACTAACGGATCCCAATGCTCGACAAAGAGAAGTTGCTCAATAAATATTTTTAAATCAAAGAGTGAAAAAAAATCAGATTCTGATACCCTTGCTAAAAAAAAAAAGACAACCTGTTATAAAAGGAAATTAATATTTTCATCTTTAGAAGCAGAAAATTTTAGTAGCCAATTTTCAAATTATTTCTCTCCAACTTTAAAAGGTAAAGTTCTTCAGGCATCTGTTGTATTAATTTTTTTAATATTATAGATTCTGGACCAGGAATACACATGAGGAAAGTAATTTTCTTTTTTAAAAATCTAGGTAAAAAGACAGAAGTATCAAAACTAACCACCACATATGATGGTGAGATAGAGAGGCCTGGAGGCAGAAACCATTCCTCATTTGCCCAAAATGATGCCAGAAATGTAATGAATGCTTCATAAATATTTACTGAATAACTGAGTGAGCAAATGAATAAAAAATACACAGATGAATAGCTTTCTAATGATGTAAAAAAGTCATGTGTAAGAATGTTCATGGAACTCCTGAAGAGCCAATGCCTTTCCCCAAAGAAATAAACCTTTCAAAGGCAGTTTAGGATTGAATGTCAGGATAGGACGTTAGCTAACAACATCATTCTAGGAAATTCAAATTACCCTGGAGACATACTAATCATACGCTGAGCCTGCATCCCAGTGACGAAAGAAGCAAAATCGAACCCAGAGTTTCACACCCATCAAACATCCGGGCCGTTCCTATATTGCCAAATTTTCCTTCCCCATCTTCCTCCTCAGCAATCTCAAATTTGAGTATGGGGTGTGTGTGAGTCAAAAAAATGAAAATCTGCCACATTTATCCATTTACATTCAAGAGCCTCAACTCCTGCAGGTAAAGAATCCCGTCTCTTGCTCAGTGACCGTCACTGCCCCCACACCTTTGGGTGCCAAATGAAAGCTACTTTGCGATTGTGATTCAGAATTCTTGGCATTTACTACCCAGCTAATTGCAGCTTCCAATTAGTCTCTCCTGATAAGGAGATGCAGCGTTTCTTCAGTGATGTGATCTCCTGCTATACACAAAGTGGTGTTCGGAAACAGATTATAGCTTTGTGCCGCAGCAGCATTTTATTAAACTGAATCTGTAATTCAGAAGGGAGTTTTCAGCCCTGGTTTTTTCAGTATTGCCTCAACCTTAATTTTGTAACTTACCACAAATCAGTCCTTGTAGGGAAGGAATATGAATCTTCAGTGGTGAGCCCTATCTGGTTAATTTTACTGGGACTACTCAGTAAATGGCTTTGGTATTTCACGGGACTACATTTCATCAAATGGAGTCTTTGTGTCCTGCATACACATATATTGATTCCACAGAAATTTTACAGTTCTTTCAAAAGCCAATTTCAAGAGCATTTAGGGAAGATCTTTGTTAAAGGGATATGAGCTTCACAAAAGGTTTCCTATAGTGATCTGACACTAAAACTGGTTCTCAAAGCATGGCTCCCAGATGAGCAGCATGAACTTCACTTAGGAACTTGTTAGAAATGCAAATGTTCAGACCATGCATCAGAAATGGAGGGTGGGCCCAGCAATCAGCACCTTAACAAGACCTCCAGGTGACTCTCATGGAAGCTCAAGTTTAAAAATCAAACCATCAAAGAGGTCATTGAAGGGATGTTACCATAGACAAATGGCTCTCAAATTTCAATGCATTTGAGTCACCTGGAAGATTTGTTAAGATGCTAACTGCTGGGCCCCAGCTCCACATTTCTGATTCTGTGGGTCTGGGGTGCTGCCCAAGAATTTGCATGTTTAAGTTCCCAAGTGATGCTAATGATCTGGGGACCACACTTTGAGAAACATTGCAGAAAATGTCATCATTTACTTCTTTGCAGTCTGTTGTAGCCCTACCCTAGTGTCACACTTTGTATGTAAAACAAAACCTAACAGGACCTTGGAACTCAGAAAAGTTCCATGGTCCCAGAAATTTAAAAATTGCCCAACTAAATGGAAAACACCAAGAGTTTTAAGGGATCAGATGGATCCCTTGCTTCTCATGCTCTAACTTTGAAAGAGATCTTGGGCAAATGGAGTAATCTAGAAATGCACTGTAAGCTTGTATATGACAGAACATGGATGCCTACTTTGATTTTTTTGCCAGGCTATTCATATTGGAGAAGTTCACTTCTCCCCTAAGAAGAACCAAGGCAGTATAGGATTACAGAGAATGAAGTACCAGACAGGCATTGATGAGATGACCGTCATTGCTATTCTATCACTAACTTGCCTGGTGAGCAAGTTTTTAACCTGCCCAGGAATCAGTTTCTCCTTCTATAAAATTCATTTAGCAAATATGCATTGATTCATCCATGTGCAAAACACCAAATTTCATGCTTTTGAAGAGACAAAGATGAATTAGACATTGTCCCTGAAGAAAGACATGCATGTAAATAGCTACAGTATAGGGATAGAGATTGTCACTCAGAAAAGCACCATAAATGCTATGAAATGATTGCTTCTGTCACTACGCTCTTTTTTTCTTTTACTTTTAAAATATTACAGGGGTACAAATGTTTTTGGTTACATGGATCCTTTTTGTTATGCTTGAGTCAGGGTTAAAAGTGTGCCCATCACCCAGATAGTGTTCACTGTACTCTTTAGGTAGGTTTTTGCTCATCCCCTTTCCCACCTACCCCCTGCTTGATTTCTGCTTAGTTTTCCTTCCCTCTGTGCATATATGTGCTCATCAGTTGGTTCCAGTTTAATAGCAAGTACATGTGGTGTTTGTTTTTCCATTCTTTAGATACTCCACTTTGGATAGTGGTCTCCAGTTCCATCCAAATTGTTGCAAAAGGCCTTAATTCATCCTTTTTTATGGCTGAGTAGTATTTCATAGTAGACATATACCACATTTTGTTAATCCACTCATGAATTGATGGGCACTTGGGTTGATTCCACATCTTTGCAATTGTGAATTGTGCTGCAATAAACATTTGAGTGTACATGTCTTTTTGGTAAAATGATTTCTTTTCCTTGGGTAAATACTCAGTAGTGGGATTTTGTGGATCGAATGGTAGGTCTACTTTTAGTTCTTTGAGGAATCTCCATACCATTTTCCATAGAGGTTTCACTAATTTGTAATCCCACCAACAATGTATAAGCATTCCTTTCTCTCTCCATCCATGCCAGCATCTATTGTTTTTGGATTTTTTAATAAAAGCCATTCTAACTGGGGTAAGGTGATATCATATTGTGGTTTTAATTTTCATTTCCCTGATGATTAGTGATGTTGAGCATTGTTTCATATGTTTATTGACCATTTGTCTATCTTCTTTTGAAAAGCTTCTATTCATGTCTTTTGCCCACTTTTTAATGGGATTGTTTGTTTTTTCTTGTTGATTTGCTTGAGTTCCGTGTAGATTCTGGTTATTAGCCCTTTGTTGGATGTATAGCTCATGAATATTTTCTCCCATTCTGTAGGTGGACTATTTGCTCTGTTATTTCCTTAGCTGTGCAAAAGCTTTTTTAACTTAATCAAGTCCCATTTATTATTTATTTTTGTTGTTGCCGTGATTGCCTTTGGGGTCTTAGTCATAAATTCTCTGCCTAGGCCAATATCTAGAAGAGTTTTTCCTACATTTTCTTCTACAATTCTTATGGTTTCATGCCTTACGGTTAAATCTCTTATACATCTTGAATTAATTTTTGTGAGTGGTGAGAGATATGGATCCTGTTTTATTCTTCTGCATGTGGCTATACAATTTTCCCAGCACCATTTATTGAATAGAGCCTCTTTTCCCTAGTGTATATTGTTGTCTGCTTTGTCAAAGATCTGTAAGCTGTACGTGGATGGTTTTATATCTGGGTTCTCTGCTCTGTTCCATTGGTTTATGTCTCTATTTTTGTGCTAATACCTAAGAACTGGAACAAGACAAGGGTGCCCACTGTTGCCACTTTTATTCAACATAGTGCTGGAAGTCCTAACCAGAGCAATCAGGCAAGAGAAAGAAATAAAGGGTATCCAAATTGGAAAAGAGGAGGTCAAACTATCACTTTTTACTGACGATATGATCTTATATCTAGAAAACACCAAAGACCCCACCAAGAAACTCCTGGAATTGATAGATAAATTCAGCAAAGTCTCAGGTTACAAAATCAATGTACAAAAATCAGTTAGCATTCCTTCACACCAATAACAGTCAAGTTGAGAGTCAAATCAGGGACTCAATACCATTCACAATAGCTACAAAGAAAATAAAATACCTTGGAATATACTTAACCAAGGAGATGGAAAATATCTACAAATAGAACTATGAAACACTGAGGAAAGAAATTGCTGATGACACAAACAAATAGAAAAACATATCATTCTCATGGATCAGTAGAATCAACTTGGTTAAAATGTCCATACTACTCAAAGTGATTTAAAGATGCAGTGCAAACCCCATCAAAATACCAATGTCATATTTAACAGATCTAGAAAAAATAATTCTACACTTTGTTTGGAACCAGAAAAGAGCCCAAATAGCCAAAGCAATCTTATGCAAAAGGAACAAATCTGGAGGCATCACATTACCAGACTTCAAACTGTCACTACATTCTAATGATTCCCTTGTTACCTGGACCCCAGGCTTGATGGTTTGGAGTCAATTTCTCTTTTGTGCTCCATTTGCACTAGCTCCTCAAAGTCCTCCTTGTCCTCTCTTTGAAGTTTTTCTCAGCATCATTATTTCTCTTCCTTCTCAAGCCCATCTCAGACTGTCACATTACTCCACAATTCTTCAGTGGCCTCCACACCACTCTAGATACCTGCCATCTGCCTTCTTTCTAAGACATCCTGCAGCCAGATTCAGCTTCCTAAAATGTTTGAATCCTCCTGTCACAACTTTGCCTCTCTTTATGAGTTCCTGCTTAAGTGGTTCCATCTGGCATTCAGGCGCCTCATGAAGTGCTTCCCTCCCTGCTCCACTCCTGGTCTTTCCTCCCCAGCACAACTCATAGGGTACCAGACCGAATCTCTCCCATGTCCCCAACACACTCCATGCGTCAAAGCCATGGTCCTCTCCTCACACTCCACAAGCCTCTTGGAAGGCCCTGCCTCTCTATCCATCTGCATTTGGTCCATCAACCAAGACCCCACCCCAAAGGTTTTCTCTCAGTTCTCCAATCACCGTGTGGTCTTTTGCTTTGAATTTCTACCACCTCTTTCAATACATTCATCCCAGAGTTCTTTTCTGTGGTTGTTTTTGGAGACGACAGGTGTCTCTCTTTTGAGGGGAGAAATTGGGTCTTTTCCTTTTGAATGTCTCCCCTCCTGCTCTGTCCAGGCCTTCCCAGTCACACTCTTTCTCCCTCTCTTGCTCATACACAGTCAGCACAGGAAATGCAGCAGAAACACAGGGAATGTTTGGGGGATGCGTGAAGTGAGGCTGTGGACATCTGTTGTTTTCTTTTTGCCAGGCTGGCATGCATTCGCCTTTCTGATTCCCATGCTCTCTCTCCTTATGGTTCGGGTGGTGCTGAGAAACGTGGCCCAGGCCTGGCTCCCTGGAATTCTGGCTCCCCTGGTCAGCCGCGATCACTTGCCACTCATGGATGATTGTGTGGCACAAGCCAGGCCAATTAGCACCAGTGAAACTCAATTTGAAGCTGTTGTCAGAACTGTAGGAAAACAGAAACTCTCCACATACTGTCTTTGAAGATCATTGGATATTTACCTGGAAGCGCTGGCAGACATCTTAGCAGAGAAAGCCTGCCTCAATATGTCCACCCAGAGGAAAGCAGCGTGGAGTGATGGAAAGAGACAGATTCCCAACATCATTGACCACCTGAATTCAGCTGTGCCTGAAGCCAGTGCTCTCCAATTTTATAAGCCAATAAAAGCCTTGTTTTCTTTAAGCTAGTTTGATTTAGTTTCTGTCATTTACTGTCAATAGAGACCAACTAACTTAAATAAAAATAATAAAAACTGACACAAATCGAGAATTTACAACATGCAAGAAGCTATCCTAGGTATTTATAGGAAAAATGCATTTAGTCTTTTGATAAAAGACCCTTTCTAAATAATTGTGGTAAATCAATAATAGTAGATGATTCTTTTTTCTGGTTGAAATAAGATACTGATGGCAAACTTTTTATACTGGACAACATTACTGATACCTCATGATAAATTGCCTAATCCTAAAATGTGGAAAAATATTGGAGAAAATGTCATAAAATACATCTGTAGCTATTGAATGATACAGGTATTATAGTACTTGTATATATGGCACTTACTGAGCTACACACATATTACAGTTATATGTGTATCTGCCAATCACAATATCTTTACACCATAAATAAGACCATTCAATTCTGTAAAAGAGTTGTATGAATATGCTTTATGAATATATGAATATCCCCAAAGCTCAATTTTTCTGAATATAATTAATTCATCAAGTACATGAAGATTAATATGTATATATTCTTTCTTTTTAAAATAGAACAGAAATATTTTACAAAAAATAAAATTATAACATTGATATATAATTACACTTTTCAGAACATAATTGAAGGAAAATTAGGTTTGGGTGTGAATATGATTTGGGATCTTCTGATATAAAAGCAAGAGATAAGAACCTTTATAAGAGACTGACAACTGGAACTGGTAAACACACACAGACACAAATTTGAGATTATAAGAGATGTTTTGGTTAACAATAATATTTGAATTCCCGCTATGTTTATTGCTGTAACTACTTTTAGACTTGAGTTCTGTTTGTAATCTTTTAAAATGTGATTACTTTACACATGTGGACATGTAGTGTAAGTGGGCGTTCATACAAAAAAATGGAAGGGCTATGACTTGGATTTTAATTTCATAAAACAAGGTATTTTTTTCCAGGAAAAAAAAAAGTTTTGTTAAAACATTTCCAATCCATGCTCAATGAACTACCAGGGTTTTGGTTTTTAGCTCTTTTTAATAAAATGGCTTGCTAACTGAAAAAGTCCCCCTTTGTCTTATTAAAACCATATTGTTTGCCTACCTGAAGTTTGTTGTCACATACCCCATAAACTTTTAAACACGGATCAGTTCATTTGTTCTAATTCCAGGAAAATTGTATCTCTTTTGCAAGGACACCATTTCTGATTCCTGAGGAGGCCTAAACCTGGGTGACTGCAACCCAACATGGTGAGATGGGCCATCTGCCGTCAGAGTCAGAGGCCATACCCAGACTTGTGAAAAGAAAACAGAGAGAAAAATTAAATTAAAGAAAAGGAGGGGGAGGAAAGAAAGAGACAAAGAACAAAGAGTATCTTGCTGTGAGAAGATAGGGACAGAGCCCGTGCCTTGTGGACATTTTTTCCATGTGCTACTAATGCACTTCTATGCCCTCAGCCATCTGTATTTCTCCAGTTACTACTGGTGTCCAGGTAGAGGCAACCCTTTCATTCAGAACAATCACAAAGACCTCTGAAAGACCATGCTGTTATCTAGTTTATGTTAACAAGCCTGAGGCCAGCATAAAATTAAATTCCTTCACCTTTAAAAGAGAAAAGGGACCTGATAATTATGGGAAATCTGCAGAACACTTGCTTGCCAAATGCTTTCAAAAGGGCCAGATTTCTTCAGTGTAGCCAAGCTGGGAAGAGATAATGGAAACTTTTCTGAATCATGATCATGCACTGGCTGTGAAATGTAATTTTAGAGCGAGCCGCAAAGAAATAATTAGGGACCTGTTTGCAGTAGAGATCAGTGACTCTGAAATTTCTCAAAGTCTCCAAATGCAAAATGACATTAGCCTGCATGCAGTTCCGGACATAGCATATCACTCAGCAGTGTTGAAGCAGCAGAATTTGGACACGCTGGCTGAGCATGTGGAAGAATCCAAAAGGGTGGTTGTCATTTTGTCAGAGCCAGGAAAATAATGGCAAAAGAAAATCACAGCCACAGATCAGAGAACAGCAGCTAGGGGAAACAGGCACATGGGAGCCAGAGTCTGCATCTGCCATGAGGAAGGTTCACCTCTGGAACATGAATGCACAGAATCAAGCCAGTATTTGTGCTGCAAAAATGCACTGTGAGGTATATCATGTTTAATGGTCCTTTAGCTAAAAAGTCAAGTGCAAAACCTGGTCCCGATCCTAAGAATGGAAACAAAGTAGTTTTACTTGAACTTGACCCAGGAGAAAAAACTTCTTAATCTCTGAGCCCAGATATAGAATGTACAAATATTTATTTATATTGAATTTTCTCTCTTGAGTTGTCATTGTGCTGGAATAGAGTAAATGGTAGAGCACTGGGCATCACTAGCCCATGAAATGTGCATGGAGTTTATATCAGCAGCAAATATGCAAAGCCTGGCTAAGGCAATGACTAAGATTTCCATATCTTTAGTTTTCAAGTGAAAAAAGGTGAGAATTAAAAATCTCAAGGGATATAATGGCAGTAATAGAACTCGCTAAATGAATTCTTTTTTTTTTTTTAATGGATTCATTTAAATTTTGCTGAGTGTGTTTTGCATATGCCACAAACTATGGGGACTCCAAGGAAATCAAACGGCTTGATCTTTCTGGGGATACAACATGTGCGTAGAAAGTTAACAGTTAAGCAATCATTCAAAACCACAATTCAAGTGATATCACAAAGCTGAAATTGGTGCCAAGTGGCAATAAGTCAGGTCAACCCGTGTCCAGCCAGAGTTTTACAAGGGAGAAGTACGAGATGTAGAATCTATAAAGTCTACCTGTAGCTTTTTAACCTTAGAATCTTTATAACCCATTAAGTGGCTAATACTTGACCTTGAAGGTTAAAAGAAGAAATATAATTCCTGATAAAATAAAACAGACAATATAGAAATTGTTTCAAATATAAAAGGATATAATGGAACAAAATGAAAAATCCATTGTTTAACATGGTCACAACTTGCCCCTCAGGTCTTACAGTGTACAAATGATGATTGTCAATGGCAACTTATGTATACCTCAAACAATTCTCCAGAACAAAAACTAAAGCACTGTTATTCAATTGTTGTAATTCTATTAGGAAAGTTTTTCGGCTTTTATTTCATTTAGAGCATTTAAAATGTAGCCAATACCTTCAATTCATCCTATTGACACCACTAAAATAATACCTTTCTTTCCTACACTGATTGCTTCCTCTTTTTCTTTCACTTTCATTAACTAATAGATTTGATAAAGTTGGAGTGTATATTTTCCTTTTTCCTCATTTGCACTTAAAATAATAGCAATAATATTGCATGTGTAACGCTATGTGAGGAATACACATTTTTTTGTATTGCAGTATTTCTCTTGAATTGTCATTGTGCTAGTCTAGAGTAAATGGTAGAGTTCTGGGCATAACCGACCCATGAAATATGCACAAAGCGTTTTTATCAGTAGCACATAAAAAGCAAACTGAGGTACAGAAAATTAAGGTCACTTAACAAAGTGACTCAGTCAATCTTGTTTAGGAGCAAACTACCAATCTTGTTTAGGAACATGCTAACTTTGGGCTGACACAGCCAACCACCAGAATCTAATATCACACTTGAACTTTCTAAACACTGTTTGGCAAATAATTTGCAGAAGAGGCACATGACTTTAGGATATAACTTTTCTTCACACCAATCATTCACTTCCTAGTGTAATTTGTCTTTTGTTATAGAGCCTTTCCAACTACAGTATTTCCATTGTTCAGGCTAATTGCTAAGTGTATTTACTATCTCTGAGATACACACTGGCATTTTGATGTGATATTGAAGAATTATAATGTGTGCATGGCTAATCTAATTGAGCAGAACTTTCACTCTAAAAATTCACCACAAACAATAAACAAATAAATACATATATAAATAGTTCATAGCCAGTTAAAAAGAACTGTATCTTAGTTTCTTATCTCTAACCGTAACTGTTACTTTAAAAAGTCATTGGATTGTGTTATCACATTTTACAAAGCCTGCCAAGTCTATCTACATATGCATCTTTGAGGTTTTATATACCTTTAAGCATCTCCTGAGTAATTTTAAGTTGCACAATGTGAAGTATATCAGAGTCTTTGGATTGTCTCCATTAGCTTTTCAACGACTGTAACCTCACAAATGATCTACAAGATTTGCAGCAGACAAGAATCCCAGTTGCTAGAATCCTGACAGGTTTTTGAGGTACGGTAAAAGTCAATATTGGGATTCAACAGGATTAGATGCATATTTGGCTATAGGGGGTGTGATGGTTAATTTTATGTGTCAACTTGGCTAGGCCACAGGATGCTCAGAGATCTGGTTAAACATTATTTCTGGGTGTGTCTGTGAGGGTGTTTCTAGAAGAGACTATCATTTAAATTGCTGGACTGAATAAACCAGAAAGGCCTCCCCAGTGTGGTTGGACATCATCCAATCTATGGAAGGCCTGAATAGAACAAAAAGGCAGAGGAAGGTTGAATCCACTCTCTGCCTGACTGCTTGAAGTGGGGCATTAATCTTCACCTGCCCTTGACACTCCTAGTTCTCAGGCTTTCAGACTCAGCTGGAATCTACACCATTGACTCTTCGGCTCTTAGGCCTTCAAACTATACCACCAGCTTCCCTGGGTCTCCAGCTTGCTGATGGCATATCCTGGGACTTCTCAGCCTCCATATCATGTGAACCAATTCCTTAGGATAGTTTATATATATATAAATATATATATACACACACACATATACATGTACACATATATACACATATATATGTAGTTTGTACACTCAGTAAACTCACTGTTGAAAATCTGTCAGGAATAATGCTAGCAACTAAGGATAATAAGAAAAAAGACATAGTGGCTGCCCTCAATGAACCTACTGTCAGAATTCTAAGATGACCCACACTCTGCCTTAATTGAAGGTGTAGAGAAGGTATTCATTGATTTTGTCATTCAACAAGGATTTATTAGGTACCAAATATAGTAAAGACACTGTGCTATGCGCTGCATATAAAGTAGTGAATAAGGTAGACATGGCCTTTGCTGTCATAGAGTTTACCTTAAGGGAAAATGTAGACAAGCAAGAATTTCATCAGCATTGTTACATGCGTTAAAAGGGAAGAACAGGGTTATAAGGGAGGATGTATAGAGAGATGGCACCTTGACTGAAGGGAGAGGAATGTTGAGCCATCTGAAGGAGAGGGGTTTGGGGAGCAGCCTTCCAGCCAGACTGAAACACATTTGCAAAGGCCATGAAGCAAAATGCTCAAAAAAATGGCTACTTCCCTATAGTTTCAGAGTTTCTTTGCCACTATCCTGATACCCTCTCGTTTGGCAAACCAGGATGGTGAATATAACTCTCTTGCCCAAACTTTTGGGGTGCATTAAAGAAGGGTCCTATTCTAATTGGAGCCTATTAAGCATTTCTCTTTCACAGGGAGGTCTCTCTACGTCTCTCTCCTACTGCTTGGCCTGTCTCCTCTACAGAGTTCATCTCACACTCGTGCATGCACACACACACACGCAAACACCACACCAAGACAACTGCTGAAGCCAAGAATCTCATCCTTATATGTTTATTATTTCCACTTATTTTCCTTAAAAGTAAAAGTAGAGAAGTACTTTTTGTACACATGGGACATACCACAAATAGGAGAGGCACATGCATTAGAGTTTTTCTCAGGCTCCATCTTTGTGACATTGGAGGGTAAACCCCCTGACTACGATACTTTTACTTTCAGAGGTGTGCAAACACAGAAATAACGTCCTGGCCTTTGGTGTTCCGAAATGCTTTTGACTGAAACATTTGAGTAGTTGCTTATGTGAACATAGTGTCAGTTTCAGCTGCCAATTTTAGAATTAAATGGCTTACATTACTACAAAATTTTAGCAGAACATGTTTTCCAAAATAAATGTCATTAAATCTACACTCCTACCAACTGATTAGAGACTTGAACTCAAAAAATATGGCAAAAACAGCAGAGCAGCAAAGTAAGAAAAACACATGCTCACTTCATATGGTAAAAATGTCTCTTCTATTCCTCTACTGAATGCACATACACTCAGTAAATGAGCAAAGTGAATTCTGTTAATATTTCCCATGAACAGAGAGAGATCCTGAAAGGTGTCTACTTGTTTCCAGTTCAAGTTGCATTAGACATTATTGAATTTACACTTGTATGATTTAAGTTTACATGTTTAAATTAACAGTGAGAGGCTCTTTATTTTTTATTAATAACTTAAAAAATAAACCTGATCTGAAATACTAAGCAAAACACTTTTGGCAAGGCAGGGCAGCAGTACACCCAAAGAAAGTTGCACTTAAAAATAATTTAAGTATTGTCTTCTGGAGCTGAGGGTCCTACCTATCTTTACAGTTCTGAGAGTTAATGAGCCATGAAGTGATCATTTAAGGGCTTGTGTCACAGCAGTGGCCATATGAGTTTGTCACTGTTGTGGCATTTCTTAGAAAATCATCTCAATTTGTACCTTGTACTTTTAGAAGAAGGGAAAAACACTTTTTACTTTATTCCTACCCATTACTTCCATCTGGGATAGAAGCAGTGTCTGATTAAACATATGGCACATAAACGGTAATTTAATTAAATGTGAACAAAGCCTTTTCGTGTACCATATTTAAATTTTGAAATGTAGCCCAGTTTTTCTTCTATTTAAAATACATGGAACAACATGCAAAAAGACTTACATAGTTATGAACAGATGTGACAATGCCATGTAGAGTGTTCTTGCTGTACAACATGACCTAGCCCCATCAATACAGGCAGGTTATTTTGAGTACATTCCATCTTGGCACCCAATAGAGTTGAGTATTTTTGTCCTGACCAACATATCATTTTAATAAAATTACAAGCATAGCTTTCTTGTGATTTCATCCAATTCTAGTGACTGAAATGGTTTGATTTAAATCATTCTAGGGTTTTTAAATCCAAGCCACAAGCTACCCAGAGACAGTTTATTTAAACTTGTATGTTCTCTTAAAAGTTCCTGGGCAAATCAGGGAACAAAAAACGAGTTTGAAAAAGAGATGAATTTGTAGACACTGCCTGTAGAAAAGATTTGAGATTTATTTCTCTAATTACAAGTATTCCTATGACAAAACAGGAGAATTTGACTAAGTACTCCATAACACCAACAGAATAATTGTCAAATGTCCCCACATCAAGCTGGCCAAAAAGAACATAAAATTTAAAAGGACTATGAGAATATTTCTTTATTTTTATTGATAGAAATAATCAAAATTCTACACAAAGTTCCTAGTTATACTATGTGAAGTAAAATGTCTAAGGCAGATAAAATGCCATATATGAAAGGCCATCTAGTAGATTTGTTAATTTTTTGGAAAGCCTTAAAATTTAAAGTAATTCACTATCTTTTTTATTCTAATTGCCCAATTACACATCTTAACTCAAGCATCACACTCCCTATAATGAAATGGGTTCCTCACAGCCCTGTCCCTGAGTCCTGCACAATAAATTCAGATAAATACCTGTTCGGAAATTGCTTTCAGTAATGTAATTAGGTCAAACACTAAAAATATAACAAGGCTTTCAGAATGGAAGTTCTCAGACTGCATGTCCTTTCTGCTCAGTCTAACAAAGTGTCATGTATGATATAAACATTTAAAACTCACAATTGCTTTTGATTCCATTCTCTTCATCATGCCTCAGCTTCCATCTTCCAAAGATCATAAGAGAAAAAGACAAAATTCAAAACATGTTGTTCCAAGAACTTTTTTCCATTAATTTTTAAACCCATGCATATGGCAAGGGAAATAAAATCCGTGTGTTTCTGACTTATTCACACTTAAGTCACCAAAATGTTCTTTTTTAAAAGAGAACCGACATTCAACAAGTCTTCTGAACCTTTTCCCTTTGACATATTGTCCCATCTTGTCGACTCACAACTCTCAAGGTTCAAGGTTGGTTCACAGCTTGGAACTCATATGCTGAGAATAAGCTTGAAACTTCGCAAAACAAACATGCTTTGCTGTGACCTCCTCTGAAAATAATTCTAGTTGAGCTTTGGGTGTGACATTTTGTCACTTCTACTTTGATCTTGAGTTAGAGTGGGAGTGAGTGAGGCATATGAGAGAAAAAAAAGAAGAAGAAGAAGAAGAAAGAAAAAAATAGGAGGAGGAGGAGAAGGATATGGGGGAGGAGATGGGGAGGGGATGGGGGAGGGGAGGGGGAAGGGAGGGGAGGGCCAGGTGAGGAAGGATAAAAAAGGAAATGACTAATTAGCTTGGGATCTAGCGCAGTAGAAAGAATATTGCACTGGAAGTATGGAGAGACCCTGTGGCTGCTCGTCCCAGCTCTGACACTAGCTAGGGTATAACTAGGTAAAAATGCTACCCCTCTAGTCTGAGCCACAAATTGCACATTTATCAAAATGAAGGGGTCAGAATTTACAAACTTGGCTGAGATGGTTTCTGTGTTTCCTTCTGTCTTCTATCCCGGACACTTCTATTACTTTATGAATTTACTCCTGAACAATAAAGCAAGTCAAACCACTCAAGGAGTTTGGTGATAGTTAGTGAAAATCGCTCCAAACCGGCCTTCCTTCTAGCTCTCATTCTGTTTCTACCCTCTCCGCTCCCCCAAGCACCCCAGAACATTTTCTTAACCTCTTGGCTGCTCTGATTCCTCCAGCTTCATGTTCCTATTGATCCACTTCTATTTCATGTGCCTATTGATTCATTTCTATTTCATGTTCCTATTGATCCATTTCTCTGAATCTTGAATCTTCTGCTTCATTCTTCAGTCAATTCCTGGACATGAATTGGTTCCTTTGGTCCTAGCATGGGATTTGGCCCCAGAACACCTTCTGTGGTTTACCATTTCTGAACTCCTTCCTGTTTTCAGTCACAAAACACCTGGTTCCTGGATCAAAGAGCTCTAAAAGGCTGTGTGTATATGTCATAAGCATTGGTTCAGATTTAACTGAAGCGTTAAGCTTTAAGCTAGGTGTAAAACTAGACCATCAAACATTAATCTGTGGTAGATTTTACCCAAGTATTCTGGTCTAAAGACATATCCAGTCTGGCAGGTCAGGGTGAGGGGGGGCATTGAAATTACTTCCAGACTGCATATATAAACATATAGGAACTTTTTAATACGTATATGTTTAATACACTTTACTTAAAAGGAAAGAAGATCCTTGGATCATCGAAATTTCTGAAGAATATCATTTGTCTTTTTTCATGAAAAAATTAGACTCCTGGCTTCTGCACAATGTTTGGTACAGATGAACAGATGTGGGCTGAACTGTTTGTGCTGACCTTGAAGTTAATATGATATATATTTTAAGTCCCTAACTAACGTCTTCACATTCTAGAGACTCCATTTATGCTTGTGGTGATTCTAATGTCTTTTGGTCATTTCTCATGTTTATCACTTTAAAGATGTTGTAACCATGTGTGTGAAAAGTAGTTTTCCAAGTTTCAAACCGCTTGGAATTTCCTTAGTTTTTCATTTGGAATCAGCCTTAAGCTCTTCCAGGTTCTGTTTACTGCTAGTTAATGATGACTTCCTTATCCAAAAAGGGAAAGACTTTTGAACATATATTAAAATTGTGTGTATGATTTCTGAGACATCAAATAGCTGGAATAACAAGTCAACATTTTGATGAGTTAAGTGTAAATTAACTAAAAACATATGAACTGAATTCTCCTTGAAGCACAGATGGTTTGAGAAACCAAGAAGTGCCTGGAAAAAAGTATGGCTTTTATTATCATGAACCCCCAAAGTTTGAAAAAGTAGTTGAAGATTAATTTCCATCTCTTTCCAATTGTGGCTTTAGATTTTTAATATACTGTATCCTTTTTTTTGTTTTGTTTATAACCAGAATCATGTAAGGACCCAAAGTCCTTTCTTCTTCCTTCTTTTTCTTACTCAAGGATGAGTGGGCATAAAAGGCAAGAAACTCATCCTCTGAAAGGTGGGAGTGCTAATCTGATAAAGTAAATATCAAGACCCTGTTCATTCGTGTTTTCCAGGGGCTGAAACACTGGAAGTGTAAATAAACGTATATGGTGCTGCACTCCAGCCCTGTTTCCTTTGCTCTGGCAGAGACAACTGTATGTACTATCAGAGTGCTAAGATTTGATGCTCTGGTGCAGACTTAGAAATGTCATGTGGCTGGGTGGAGATTGAAAGCTGTTGGTGTTTGCTGCTGCTGCTGTTTAACAGCTGATACAGGTATTCTGGTGATGCTACTGTGCTGCTTAGTTACCCTGAACATATCATTTTTTTTTCACTGTATTAATGGTATATCATATTTTTTGGTGTTAAGCACTTATGTGTGAATAAATGTAAGAAAATGATTGCTTATTGGCAGCATATAAAGTCAGAGTCAGGAATCATGGTGATGCCAAACAACCACAGATTGTCCACATGGGTGGCTGAGATAGTGACACCTTTGCTTTCTGATGTTTCAATGTATACAAACTTGTTTCATGCACAAAATTATTTAAAATATTGTATACAATTTTTTTAAAAAAAGAAAAATGTCATGTGGCCTGTGTTCAGCCTGCTTTGATTCTGCTCTCAGCCTCCATTGGATCAGGCAAAAGGAAGGTTTTGGGTGATGAGGTGAGCTCAGGGGATGTCGCACTGGAGTTGAGGTCAATGCCCTGCTAATAATAATAAGGTGATATTTTCCTTAGCCTTCTTTGAATATATCTGTCTTCCAGGGATCATAGTGGAAGAAGTGATAATGAGACTAATGCAAGATTCTAGATTGCTGGACCAAAAAATCAATATGATACTGAGCATCAATTTATACCACCTCGTTATTAACTTCTGATACTTAGAATGTTGTTATCAATATTCAAAGTTCCTCCTTTTAAAAATCATTACACTTTATATGACAATAGAGGGAAAGGTAGTTGCTATAAAACTTGTCATCCAATCATATTTTTTTTATTTTAAGTGCTCCTTATTCACTTTTTTGGACGATAAAAGTAATACATAATTGCTTACCATGGTGCAGAAATTTAATTTAATTTTTTTTAGTTTAAACTTAATTATTTCAAAATACTAAGAGGGTACAAATGATTTTGTTACATGTATATACTGTATAATGCTAAAGTCAGGGCTTTCAGTGTGCCCGCCACCAGGACAGTGTTCATTGTACCCAATAGGTAAGTTTTTATCCCTCACCCGCCTCCCAGCCTCCGCCTTCTTAGTGTCCAGTGTCCGTTACATCTCTTTATGCCCATGTGTACCCAGAGTTCAGCTCCTGCTTATTAGTGAGAACATGTGGTGTTTGTTTTTCCATTCCTGAGAAACTTCACTTAGGATAATGATCTTCAGTTGCATCCAAGTTGTTGCAAATGACATTATTTCATTCCTTTTTGTGGCCCAGTAGTACTCCATGGTGCGTGTATGCATGTGTGCGTGTGTGTGTGTGTCACACACACACACACGCACACACGCACACCACATTTTCTCTATCTACTCATGAATTGATGGGCAGTCAGGTCGATTGTAAATATTTGTAATTGTGAATTGTGCCACAATAAACATTCAAGTGCAGGTGTCTTTTTGATAAAATGATTTCTTTTCCTTTGGGTAGATATACAGTAGTGCGATTGCTGGATCAAATGGTAGGTCTATTCTGGCTCTTTGAGAAATCTCCATACTGTTCTCCATAGAAGTTGTACTAATTTGCAATCCCACCAACAGTGTATAAGCATATCTTTTTCTCTGTATCCACACTAGCATCTGCTGTTTTTTGACTTTTTGATAATGGCCATTCTGACAGGGCTAAAGTGGTACTCATTTTCTTTAACTTGTATTTCCTCGATGATTAGTGAAGTTGAACAATTTTTCATATATTCATTGGCCATTTGTCTGTCTTGCATCTTTTGCCCACTTTTCGATGAGGTTGTTTGTTTTTGTCTTGCTGTTTTATTTGAGTTCCTTGTACATTCTGGATATTAGTTCTTTGTTGGATGTATACTTTGTAAATATTTTCTCCCATTCTGTAGGTTGCCTGTTTACTCTCTTGATAATTTCTTTTGCTGTGCAGAAGTTTTTTAATTTAATTAAGTCCCATTTATTTATTTTGTTGCTGCTGTATTTGCCTTTGTGATCTTAGTCATAAATTCTTTGCCTAGGGCCCAAGGCCTATGTCTAGAAGAGTTTTTCCTACATTTTCCTCTAGAATTTTTGTGATTTCATGCCTTAAATTTAAGTCTTTAATCCGTCTTGAATTAATTTTTGTATATGGTGAGAGACATGGGTCCCGATGTGGCTATCCAATTTTCCAGCACTATTTATTGAATAGGGCATCCTTTCCCCAGTGTATGTTTTTGTTGGCTTTGTCATAGATCACTTGGTCATAGTTATATGGTTTTGTTTCTGGGTTCTGTATTCTGTTCCATTGGTCTATGTCTCTACTTTTATACCAGTATCATGCTGTTTTGGTTACTATAACCTTGTAGTATAATTTGAAGTCAGGTAAAGTGATGCCTCCAGATTTGTTCTTTTTGTTTAAGATTGCTTTGGCTATTCAGGCTCTTTTTTGGTTCCAAAGGAAGCTTAGGATTATTTTCTCTAAATATGTGAAATAAGACATTGGTATTTTGATGGGAATTGCATTGAATCTGTAAATCACTTTGGGCAGAATACACATTTTAACAATGTTGATTGAACCAATCCATGAGATGGGAATGTTTTTCCATTTGTTTGTGTCATCTCTGATTTCTTTCATCACTATTTTGTAGTTCTCCTTGCAGAGATGTTTCACCTCCTTGATTAAGTATATTCCTAGGTATTGTATTTTCTTTGTAGCTATTGTAAATGGTATTGAGTCCTTGATTTGACTGTTGTTAGTATATAGAAATGCTACTGATTTGTGTACATTGATTTTGTAACCTTAGACTTTGCTGAATTTATTTATCAATTCTGGGAGTCTTTTGGTGGAGTCTTTTAGGGTTTTCTAGATACAGGATCCTATCATCAGCAAACAGGGATAATTTGACCTCCTCTTTCCCAGTTTGGATTCCCTTTATTTCTTTCTCTTGCCTGATTGCTCTAGCTAGGACCTCCATACTAGTATGTTGAATAGAAGTGGTGACAGTAGGCACCCTTGTCTTGCTGCAGTTCTTAGGATTTCAACTTTTCCCCTTTCAGTATGATGTTGGCTATAGGTTTGTCTTATACAGCTTTTATAATTTTGAGATATGTTCCTTCTATGCCTAGTTTGTTGAGGATTTTTATCATGAAAGGATGCTGAATTTTATCCAGTGCTTTTTCTGCATCTATTGAGATGATCATATGATCTTTGTTTTTGCTTTTGTTTATGTAGTGAAGCACACTTCTTGATTTTTGTATGTTGAACCATCCTTGCATCACTGGGATGAAGGCCACTTGGTCATGGTGGATTATTGTTTTGATGTGCTGTTGAATTTGTTTTTCCTTCTGTTTATGTAGTGAATCACATTTATTGATTTCCATGTGTTGAACCGTCTTTGCATCCCTGGGATGAATCCCACTTGATCATGATCGATTATCTTTTTGATGTGCTGTTGGATTTGGTTTGCTACTGTCTTGTTGAAGATTTTTGCATCAATATTCATAAGGGATATTGGTCTGTAGTTTTATTTTTTTGTTGTGTCCTTTCCTGGCTTTGGTATCAAGGTTATACTGGCCTTGTAGAATGAGTTTGGGAGGATTCCCTCCTTCCCAATGTTATGGAATAACTTCTGTACAATGTGTGCCAGTTCTTCTTTGTAGGTCTGGTAGAAATCAGCTGTGAATCTGTCTAGTCCAGAGCTTTTCTTTGTTGGGAGACTTTTTATTACTGCTTCAATCTTGCTGCTGATTATTGGTCTGTTCAGGATTTCTATTTCTTCCTGATTTAGGCTTGGAAGATTGTATGTTTCCAGTAATTTATCCATTTCCTCTAGGTTTTATAGTTTTTGTGCATAGAGGTTTTCATAGTATTCACAGATGATATTTTGCATTTCTCTGGTATCAGTTGAAATGTCTCCTTTTTCATTTCTGATTGAGGTTATTTGAGTTCTTTTTCTTCTATTTCTAGTTGATCTGGCTAGTGGTCTATCTATTTTGTTTATCTTTTCAAAGAACCAACTTTTTGTTTCATTGATCTTTTGTTGTTTTTGTTTGTTTGTTTGCTTGCTTGCTTGCTTGGTTTCCATTTCATTTAGTTCTACTCTGAGCTTGGTTATTTCTTTTCTTCTGCTGGATTTGGGTGTGATTTGTTCTTCTTTTTCTATTTCCTTGAGGTGTGACACCAGGTTGATAATTTGTGATCTTTCTGTCTTTTTGATGTAAGCATTTAAGACTATGAATTTTCCACTTATTACTGCTTTTTCTGTTTTCCATAGATTTTGAAAGCTTGTATCCCTTTTGTCATTCAGTTCAAAGAATCTTCTGCTTTCTATCTTAATTTCATCATTGACCCAAGGATCATTCAGAAGCAGGTTGTTTAATTTCCATGACTTTGTGTGGATTTGAGAGTTTCTCTCAGAATTGATTTCTAGTATTATTCCACAATGATCTGAGAAGATACATGGTATGATTTTGATTTTTCTGAATTTGCTGAGACTTGTTTTGTAGCCTACAATATGATCAGTCTTGGAAAATGTCCCACGTGCTGATGAGAAGGATGTATATTCTGTAGTTTTGGGGTAGAGTGTTCTGTGAATGTCTGCTAGATCCATTTGTCCTAAACTCCCTTTTAAGTCCAATGTTTCTTTATTGATTTTCTGCTTTAATGATCTGTCCAGTTTTGTCAATGGGTACTGAAGTCCCCAGCAATTATGATGCTACTATTTATTTATTTGCTTAGCTCCAGTAGAATTTGTTTTATGAATATGGGAGTTCCTGTATAAGGTGCACATATATTTAGGATTGTTATGTCTTCTTGCTGAATTGCCCCCTGTATCATTATGTGATGACCATCTTTGTCTTTTCTTACCATTGCTGATTTAAAGTCAATTGTATGTGATATGAAAATGGCTACACCTATTCACTTTTGATTTCCATTTGTGGGGAATATTTTTTCCATCACTCTATCTTGTGTCTGTGCAAGTCCTTGGGAGTTAGATGGATTTCTAAGCATATACTTGGGCTATCATTTTTCATCCATTTTTCCAGTCTATGTCTTTTAAGTGGAGCACTGAGATCATTCATGTTCATTGTTTATATTGATATGTAGGATACTGTTCCATTTGTCATGTGGAATGATACCTTGTTTTGTTTTCCTTCTTGTGCTATTGTTTTATAAGAGCTGTGAACTTTAACTTTTGGGTGTTTTTACAGTGGTGGGTATCTATTGTGCTGTTCCATGTATAATGCACTTTTGAGCATTTCCTGTAGGGCAGGTCTAGTAGTGACAAATTCCCTTGGTGTTTGCCTGTCTGGAAAAGTTTTTATTTCTCCACCATTTATGAAGTTTACTTTTGCAGGATACATAATTCTTGACTGGCAGTTGTCCTATTTAAAAAGACTAGAAATGAGACCCCAATCCTTCTGGCTTGTAAGATCTCCACTGAGAAGTCTGCTGTTAGCCTGATGGGTTTTCTTTTGTAGGTTAGTTGTTGCTTTTGTCTTGCAGCTTGTATAATTTTCTCCTTCATTTTGGCTTTGGTGAGGTTGATGCTATGTGTCTTGGATGTGTCTTATTTTCTATGAATATTCCCAGCATTTGATGACTATCTTGTATCTGGATATCTGAATCTCTGGTGATGCCAGGGAAGTTCTCTTCAATAATTTGCTCATATATGTTTTCCATGCTATTTGCTTTTTCTTCTTCTCTCTCCAAGATATCTATAATTCATATATTGGCTCATTTCACATAGTTATATATTTCTCTTAGTGATTATTTATTCTTCTTTATTCTTTTTTCTGCATCTTTGACTAGCCAGTTTAGTTCAAAAGCCTTGTCTTCAAGCTCTGAGATTCTTTCTTCTGTTTGGTCTAATCTGTTGTTGAAGCTTTCTGCTGTGTTTTGTAATTCCCTTAATGATTCTTTCATTTCTTTAAGTTCTGTTATGTCATTTCTTATGTTGTCCACCTTTTTAGTGAGTTTTTCATATTTTTCATTCATGTTCTAAAGTATTTTTTGGCTTCTTGGTGTTGGTTTTCAACTTTCTCTTCAATCCCATTCATCTTATTTGTCATTCATATTCTGAATTCCATTTCTGACATCTCAACAATTTCCTTTTGGTTGGGGTTCATTGATGTATGTCTATTGTGATCCTGTGGGTTATTGAAATAGCTTGTTTTTTCATGTTACCAGAGTTATTTTGTTGGTTTCTTCTCATCTGAAACCTATTCTCTCAGTTCAGAGCAGATAGGTTTGTGATGCACCTGTTCTCCTTTGCTGGGAACTCTCCTATTTAGTGAGAAGGAGAGGTCCCTAGATGGCCCATTTGTGTCCTATTCTGGAAGATCAATCCAGCAGGAGAGGGGACGATGCACTGAAATCCTGTAATGTAGCTGCTCTGTGTAGTTCCATTCCCCTGTGGTTGTCACAGTCCACACCAGTGCTAGGGGATCTTCATGTGGAGTTGTGGGTTGGTTCCCAGGCTGCTGTTGGAAGTTTGGGCAGGGGGCTGGGTAAGTACCTCTGCATGGAGGGGGGCATTGTGGGAGATTGCTCTGCCTAGGTCTCCCCACAGCAATGGGAGTGGCTGTTGGGTGAGGGCTATCCAGGTGGTGGCCATGGGTATCAGGGCTGCAAATGTTTGTTCCACCCAAGTCCAGGTATAACAGTGGCATATGGTAGAGGGCAGCTTGTGGCTGGTGGGTCCATTGTGGAGCACTGGACTGCAGGCATAAAGTCATGCAGTGCTACAGTGGCATGGCCCACCAGGTGGCACGTGAGGCCACTGGAGCTGGGCTGCTGGGTGACTGGAGCTCTCTCCCTACACAGCTCCCACTGGGGCTGTTTCCATGGGATCTATTGAGTGGCATCAGTGCCCACTCTGTTCAAACTCCCTGGTGGGGAGGACACTCAGATCCCAATCATAGGGTGCACAAGAGCATCTGCTCTCCCTGATCCCTCCCCAGCCTAGCAGAGGTAATGTGCAGGCAGTTGCAGCACAGCTGATCCTGTGTAGACTGGGTGCTCCAGATCTGAGAGCTCAGAATGGCATCAGTTGTAGTGACCTGGGAGCAGAAGCCAGTGGGTCCCTGCTGAGCCTGCTCTCCAGTGCAACGTTACTACACAGTCTCCAAGCAGTTCCATGATCAGCATGAAGGCCTGTGGTGGTGACAGGGGCCCCCTCACTGGTCAGGTCACAGTGTCCATGGAGGGATCATGGAGCCCTGGGGTTCTTTCCTTTGTCTTTTCCCCATGTGAGGGCATCAACCCTAGGAAATTTCTGATCTTGGCAAGTGTATCTCCCTTTTCCCTTCTCCTTCACTCTGAGTGTCTCCAATCATTTCTCTGAGGGTTTACAATGCTCCCTCCAAGAAGGTCCATCCATAGGTGTGTATCTACTTGCAATTTTTGATCCTGTCCTTGAGAGTAGTGCATGTGGGCTGCTTCTAGTCCACCATCTTGGATCTATCTCCACAGTGCAAAAATTTGAAAGGAAAACATAATCACATTACCAAATTATGTCACTATTAATAATCATATCATTAATGATAAAGGTAATTTGATGAGACTAGTGTATAATTTCAAACCTGTTTTCATGTGTGTGCATGTGAGTGGTTATTGATACTTTTCACAGAAAACAAATAAGTTCAAACTACACCACATTATTTTCAAGTTACTACTTTCATTCAAAAGTCCCTTCTAAAAATCCATCTAGTTCAGTTGCTATAACACAAACTTATCTTTTCAAATCACAGTTTAATATTTTATATCATTGTTGCCTGTGTTATGTTCAATCATTGCATAACAGGTGGACCTTCAGATCATTTCCAGTTTTTCACCACACTGAGGAGTTTTGCTATACAAATCCTTGCACATATGCCCTTGCTTTCTGGGGCATTGATATATGCAGTACTGATGCTCAGAAATGGGATAGCTCAGCCAAATAATATGGATATTTTTATTTTATAAAAGGTATAACTATATTACTTTCCAAAAAGAATGCAGAAGTGATAAGAATGCCTATTGCTCCATACTTATTTTCGTACATTTGATGAATGAAAATACCTATTAGTTTTTCAGAGTTATTTTCTATTCCATTAATTTCAGTTTTCTTTCACTGAGTTTTTGTAATTTAAAATAGTAATAATCCTGATAATAAATTTTATAAAGAGAAAAGTGTTAATGCAAAATTTAACACAAATGAAAAGTGAATGAGTTAAGCTATGTATTGACATGGGAAGAAATCCACCACAGACTAAATAACAAAATCAAGATGCAAAACAAAATAAAATAAAAAACCTTCCACAGGTGAATTCTGAAACAATGATCACCAAAATGTGTTCACAGTACTGCTTCTGTACCCTCTTTGGAGGGGAGGGCTTCTACATTTTACTCTAAATACACATTTGTACTGTGTAAATTTGTATGAGTGTGTATTATTTTTACCTAAAAATATGCCTAAAATACCTAAAAAAAAATTATGAAAACTCCAATTGATAAAAAAAGTTGATTGCAGTATGACTTATAGTGGTAATATTGTTTTTGCCAAACAGTAAAATCTCCATTTTCTTGCCTCAGTAGTGATAATATCTTTTACTGAATTTGACCTTGTTTCCTAAAAACTGTCAGGCTCAGGCTGGTATTCCAGCAAGGATTAATGTCTGTGCTAAATTCTTCTGGCTACTTAGTCCCTGACTCTATCTAATTAAGAGCAACTAGTTTAAGTCACGTTACTCAGGTAAGAAAATCAACATCTAGAATGCACTTCCAAGTGGAAAGATTATGCCTGTTAAAATAGGATTCAATTGCCAAGTTGTTGTTCTCTTAAATGTCACTTTAGACATTGATACTTGTCAGACCTCTCTGACAACTTTTGACATAAGCCATGCTCAGTGTTTAGCAATGACATATGTATGAGACTAATTTCTAAGTTAGTTCTGTTGGTTAATTTTATTCCTCAAGGATATTGCTGTCATTTGTAACTTTTCTTTCTTGGTAAAGTATGATTTATTCTAGTTAATTAAGTGTTTTAATCACTTAACTTCAAAATGCAATATCATAAAAAACCAACTTTATACTTTATTCAATAAATTATAGGAATATTTAAAGTTACATCATACTGGTAAATGAATATACAAATTTATTAATAAAATGACTAGAAATTTCAGAAATAAACACTATATCACATAATAATATACTACATAATATATGATATTTACTATATTATATCACAATATATATTATATAATAAAATTTACATTTCCAATAAGTTAAAGGATAGATTATTCAATAAATGGAGATAATAAAACCAGGTAACAATCTAGAAAAAAATTTAATCTCTACCTTTCACCTTACACCAAAATAAATCCCAGATGGACCAGATATTTAAACATAAAAAATGACACCATAGAAGTACTAATAACTTGGGAGAATTATTTTTATACTCTCAGAGTTGAATAGTCTATTCTAATATACCACTGAATTAAGAAACAACAAAATAAAAAAATGATTAGTCAGACTACATAAGAATTTTCTGCATATCAAAATACACCAACAAAAAGCTAAAACACAAATGATAAGCTAATTTTAAAAAGTGAAATGGTATATCCCAAATTAAAAGCCCATATTCTTAATTCATAAAGAGTTCCTAAAAATCACTGTTACTGAAAGTTTGGTGGCTTTGACAGGCCACTGGCCGTAGGATGCCTGCCAGCACCTATACTAAAACTCCAAGGCTCATTCCTTGTTTTACCCATATAAGGGCTTTATCATCAGCCCAAAGTCTGGGATCTATAAACCATTTCTAGGAACCCCAGATAAGTAAACTTGTTTACAAATCTATCTGACTGCAGGCGCCACAAGTCCCCTGCTCGGCTTCTATCAAACAGGGCAGGAGAGCCCTTTTAAACCTATGAGGCAATACAGTCCAGCAGTGCCTTAAGGCCACTCCAGTTCTAGGATTCTGCCATTCAAATGTAACTGAGTACTATTCAAGCTTCTCAGCCATTGCTTGCCTATGGCTGCCTCATTGCTGCCTGGCCTCTCTCCCACTGCTCCCTGCTTGGCTCACAGAGCACCAATCACAGCTGGTGCTGGGGTCAGGGCTGTGGCTGGGGGAAGGAGCCCCCCAGACTGCTTCTGTCCACACTTGTTGGCACCAACTGAATCCCTATTGTCAATTTTTCCCAGGGTCCCTGTGGGGATATTTGGAGGCAGGGGGCTCCAGGCCCCATCTTTCAACATCTGAGTCCTGAACATGAAAAAAAAAATTTGTTTTCCTGGGGGCTCCTTGCTACCTGGAGTCCTGGCAGTGTTCTGTCCAATGTCCTTTCTTTTTACAAAAAGCATGCTAACTGTACATAAATTGTCCTCCTCTGGTTATGGGTTTCCTCTGGCCAAATTGAGCTTCCTGCCAGGAAAGACCATTCCAAACCCTGAGTTATTATTTAGTGGGCATGGGACTGAAGAGTTTGAGTCACACCCTCCTCCACCCCTCTCTAGGTGCAGGTGGTGTGTAAATAAGTAAGAAGATGCCCCTAACACATGTTAAGTACCCTGTTCCTATTCTAGGCAAATGCTGAAGGCAGACATTTTCTCAGGGTTCATCCTTGTTAAGTGGAAATCAGATTAAGAAAAACTCGATTAAGCCAAATAGGAATTCTGTCAAGTACAATATACAGTTGCTCCAGGTCAGGATCCATGTGGGCAAGGGAAGGTATTGCTTCCCAACTGGCTGCTGGCCTTTGGCCCCAGCACCTCCCTGGGGGTAGAGGCGGTTGGGCAACAGGCATTCCCTCCCTGCCCTTCCCCCTTGCCACGTGGTGGCAGGCCGTGCTCATCAATCCTCCTTCCGGCCAGGTCCGCATCCAGGGCTGCAGTCCCACATAGTGCTTTGTCCTGGCCAGAGCCCAGCAGCAGACTCAGAACTGGTGAGGACAAACTGTTTAACAACACATCATAAATATCCCACCAACTGCCAGTAGAGGTCTCTCTCTTGTACCATTAATTTTATCCCAGGACTTTAAGATCATATTAGGTCATTAAATATGAAATGTCTGACCCCAAATCAAACTTAAGGAAATTGGACATTTTATACCCAATAACCCAACAAATATGGGATCTTGTCCTATTTACCTGACCTTTGACAAAATAATTCCAGTTGTAAGACAGTATAATTCAAGGTTTCATTTAACACCCACTTCTCACACTCCAGCACATACATTGGCTTACAATAACACCATTCTCTTTACACATAGGTTTGTAGCTGTAAGTTGACCATTCAGTCAAAATTTTTCCCAAGGGACTTTTATAAAGAACTCCCTTATGCTGCAACAGACCTTTACAAACAAACAAACACAGACAATACAAGGAATACCCAACACAAAATGCCATGGCCAGCCACATGGGAACCACAAAACAAGAACCAAATTCTCAATTGAGAATTAGCATCTCCTAATCCAAAAGGGAACAAACCAAGAACCAAATTCTCTCAGATGAAAAAATCAACATCTCCCAATCCCCCCTGGTTCCCTGGGAACCGCAAATGAGCTCAATCCAAGCCAGGTTCCCTAGTTCCGCTCAACCTCTTGACTTCCAACCACAAATCAGCACCTCAAAACAAATCCAACAGGGAGGTCTGACCCTCCCCCACATATGGGTGGAAACAGGGTCTCGGCATCCTAGGAAACTTTACTTACAAATGGCTGTGGCTGTCGCAATGCTTCCCAAATCTGTTTCATTCCCCTCAAACTCAGTTCAGATTGTGGGGAGCTGGTCTAATTAGGAGAGAAAGAAATGGGAGTTCCCCAGGGCTAAAATACACTCCGGCAGCTGCTGGGACTGTCCCAGACCCTCTTACCTTGAAAAGAAGCCAGTCCTTCCAGTGAAGACCCACAGCTTGTCCCAGGGCTGCTTCTTGCTTCCTCCAGCAGTTGCAAGGTGCCATTCCACTGGGGTGCCTAGGGACCCACCCAGGGATGCCAAATCTATTACCAAAAGCTCAGCACTTGTCCCTGAGGCCACATCAGAAGAACGAGGACAAGTGGTTTGAGAAGAAGGAAAGAGGAGTTTATTAATTTGCCAGCAAATAAGGAGGAGGGAGACTCTTGTCTAAAAATACCATCATCCTAATAATAAGCACAAATACAGAGCTGTTAAAGGGTAGGTTCTCACCTTCAGGCAATGGCTGTTCAACTACCACTGATGAGTCTGATCATCGCATCTCTCCACTGCCCTTCTCTGCTCAGGACAATCTCATGACCTCCACTCAGGACCTCCATCCACCGGGTCTGGGAGGACCCAGCAGTTCCACTGAGCCTTCTCCTGTAGCAAAAGAACAAAGGCATTCCCCTGCCCCTCCTAACTGCTGGCCTGAGGCAGGGATGCAGGTCCTAGTTCTCCAAAAGGAGTGGGGGATGTTTTAAAGAGACATAAAATATTTTTGCCATTTTTTTTCAGGCCGTTCCTTCTGTTACACTAACACCAAAAGATTGAGGGAAAAATAGAAAAGGAATAAGAACAAATAAAATTTTAAAAAGCTCTTAAAAACTTACACAACATTCAACCTCACTCATAACAATACAGATGCAAATTAAAGCTGTGAGATACCATTTCTTACCTCTCACTGTCAAAGATAAACAAGTTATAATCTGTTAAGAAAGGCAAAGGGAAACAGACATTCCTATTTATGTTGATAAGACTGTAAGTCAGAACAATTCTATTGCAACGAATTTGCCCATATCTACTGTAATAAAAAAATTATATTTGACCCAGCAATTTTACTTCTAGGAATTTATTCTACAAATTAACCTACACATATTCAAAATAACACATATTGAAGTATATTCATTACAGCGTTGTTTGTAAGAAAAAATACTAGAAACAACCAATGGGGGTCTGGTTAAATAAATTATGTTATCCCTTTATATTTGAATACCATACAGCTATTGGAAAGAATTAGCCAGCTTTATGAGTAGTGATATGTACCCATAAAGATACATTAAGTAAAAAATGGAAGATACAGAACAGTGCGTACAGTATGCTACAAATTGTCTTAAAAAGAGAAAAGACAGGGCGTGGTGGCTTACCCCTATAATCCTAGGACTCTGGGAGGCGGAGGTAGGAGGATCACTTGAGGTCAGGAGTTCAAGACCAGCCCGAGGAAGAGCAAGACCCTGTCTCTACGAAAATAGAAATCAGCTGGGAGTGGTGGCCTACACCTGTAATCCCAGCTACTTGGAAGGCTGAGGCAGGAGGATTGCTTGAGCCCAGTAGTTTGAGGTTGCAGTGAACTAGAATGACACAACACCACCGCATTCTAGCCAGGGGCGACAGAGCGAGACTCTGTCTCAAAAAAAAAAAAAAAGAAAAGAAAAGTAAAAAGTATGTGTATAGGCATAGAGCAGTGGTTCCCAACCTTTTTGGCACCAGGGACCAGCTTCATGGAAGACAATTTTTCCACGGATGGGAGGGTGGGGGACAGAGCTCAGGCAGTGATGTGAGCATAGGGAGTGACTGTAAATACAGGTGAAGCTTTCTTGCCCACTGCTCACCCAGTGCTCACATCCTGCTGTGCAGCCCAGTTCCTGAGCTTTATGGAAAATAATTTTCCCTTGGGTGGGGGGGGAGGGAGAGTTCAGGTGGTGACATGGCTGGTTCCTAACAGGCCAGGGACCCCAGGCATAGAACACCCTTGGGAGTGAAGACAGAAGACCTGGGAAACAAGAATTATCTCTGTGGAGAGTTGCTGAGGGCCTAAGGGACATGGGTAAGATGAAGACTTGTCATTTCCCATATACCTTTGTCAGAATTTGAAGTGTATCCTGTCCCCAAAGAAGTACTCCAAGGAAGGTCCCTGCTTCTATTCAAATATACTCCCTCTCGCTACTACTTCTCAAGTTATTGACTGGAGGCAGAGGAGTAAGAAAGAAAGCTTTTCTAAATAGTAAAATGTTTGCATTACATATTAGGTGCCGAACCAAGGAAACTCAGATCATAAAGTTTTACTGTCATCCACATCGTAGAGATAATGGGAGAATATGACAGAGGGGAAATTTTTATAAGACCGAAAGTGAAAGGAGAAAGACACTCCGGGGCGTGGGAGAAGACGAGGGGAGGAAGAGAATGAAGGCAAGGGAGAGATGTCAGAGGCGAGTGTTCTCTCTACTCTGGGGCGTCAGAACTGCAAAGGGAGGCGTGAACAACATCTGGGTAATCTGGGTAGGGTCAGGGAAACTTCAGAGCAGATTTTCTCCTTTGGTTTGGTTTGGTTCTTTGAGCACAGCCCTTGAACATTTCACATTTCTTAGAGAAACATCATGTTCGTCGTAATACCTAACAACAGGGATCTATCTAAGTAGTGGATTTCAGCAAGCACCACTAGTGTCCTCTGGCCTGTTCGTTGCATGTTCAGGATCCAGATCTTCCTGCAGGCTCTGATAGGAGGACAGAAAAGTACGGAGTAAACTCGTGGACCTGAGGAAGACTAAGGTAGTGCCAAGGAGCCCACAGGGATCTTACGGCCAGAGTCAAGGCAAAGACCGTGAACTTCAGAAATATGTGCCGGTGCCATGCCCAAACTGCAGGACTGGTCACCTGCAGGAAGCACCAGCCCAGAACACCCAGCACAAGACCTTATCAGCCACTCTGCCACGGAGAGCAAGGAGGAGCCAGAAGACAGGATATAAGAGACCTTCCCCGCTTTCCTGTGGACACATGCAAAGGCCATTTTGCATGGACTGCTTTCCTGTGGACACATGCAAGGGCCATTTTGCAGGACTGCTATTTTGCTGTGGCCTGAAAAGCACAGCTTGACACTCCATGCTAAGCAATAACTTATATGTCACAGGTGGGATTTGTCCTCTAACACAATTAATGGCTTGATACAATGGATAGGGAGTCACAAGACATAATTTATGGGGATTGTAAAACACACTAGTTTAATATATTATTCCTTTTATATCAGTGTATTATGTTTGTTGGTTGTAAATCACCTAAAGTTCTATTAGTTATAAATAAATATATGTATACATTCATACTGTAATGGTATAAAAATCAATATGATTTTTGTCAAGGACTAATAAATATTGCATATTTGCAAATTAGAATTGTATTTTCCCCTAAATATTTATTTAATAGGTGAAAACTACATAGGAAACATCAATACTAGCTATTTGTAGGAATCCACTTCTCTCTAATCTTGAACACCCAGCCAAGACTCCAATAAAATCTCCATTTTTAGCTTCACTGGCTCTGAAAGCATCAACATGTTATTTATCCAAAGCAAGGGAACAGTGTGTGTTTGTGTCTGTGTGTGTATGTGTGTGCTTGTATGTGTGTAAAAGTTATATACCTAATAACCACAAAAAAAATCTTCAGGTAAAGCAGCAATCAACTATTTAAGTATATTTCAAGTATATTTCCAAATATAATATGAATATTCTTGGAAGCTCCTGAAGTATTTCTTGCCTTGTATATTCATCAAAGTGCTGGAAAATTACACAAGAGCAATCAGATAAGGCAGTTAATATGGCTGGCACCAATGTGACTGCTTTACTCCTCCCTCTTTGATTAATTACAACTAAATTGATGTTACCAGCAGTGATTAATTTACAACTTAGGTGCAAAGTAAATGAACTAAGCAGACTGGAATTGGTGGTAACAATTTCTTAAGCCTCAGCAAAGCACCCACATCATGATAAGCTATTATGCACAGAATAATTTCTCCCCCAAAATGGTTAAAATGCATAGGTGTGGTTTTGGTTTATTTTTATATATAGGCATATTCTCTTATGTCTTCTGAAGCAAAGTTTAAATATTAAAAATAACCTTAGATTTTTATACTTGGATACACACCATATATGTGCATGGGAAGACAAATGTCTCAAGTCTCATTTACTCAAAATAAATGCAAAATGTTTTCTTCTATCCTGATCTTTTAATATTGGTTTTAAGACCTTAGATCGGGTTGTATACAGACACAAGTCTACACGTGGCCCAGTAGTGTGTATTCTGAGCGAGTTTTCTCTTACTGAAAATGAAGAGAATTATAACTATTCCACAGAGCTGTTAAATAAAATAATAGGTGAGAAGCCCTGGCACACGGCAGGCTTCCCATGCAAGATCGCCTGGTAGTTCCCAATGCGTTCTCCGGAAGGGGAAAAAGCAATCTAACAGAAGGTTACCACTGCTTGCTGACACACCTGCACATTTACTCACAAATCCATGTGCATAGGAAAATAAAAGCCTAAGGGATGGCATGATTTCTCCCAAATAACCTGACATACCAGTTAGGAAAATGTATTTATATGACAGTGCACTGAAATGGTAGTGAGATGGAGCACACAAATATATTAACAAAATCTTTTTGCAGAGGGAACATAAAGTTTCAATCAATCAGATATTTTGAAGAAACACAGAAACATAATTATTGGTGCCATTAAAATTCACCTAATGTTAACGCATGATTTTGCCATAAGAACCCTGGGGGCAATTGGTTGAAGCAGGGAGGGGTGGGGTAGGAGCCAGAACTAGGCTCTGGTTTGGAAAGTGCATTCTCAGCCTGCACTGTTTACAAAATTTCCAGATAACACCATTTAACCCAGTCAAATGCCTTTTTCTGTTTCAAACAAGATTTCTTCAAAAGGCATGTAACTCAATTGAATTGAATAGGATAACCAGCTAAGCTTTGCAAAGCTTTTTGCTTTTCATTTCTCAGAGCAAAGATGATATTTTAGTAATTTATTTATTTCAAGCACTTAGAATAGTGTCACCTGACATTAGGAGTTGCTTGATAACTCCTAGTAGAATACTATATTTTTTATACTTTAAGATTCAGAATTATTGGACAACTGATGGTTAAGAATAATGAATTTTTAAAAAAAGAATATGACAGCTATCTTTACCATTTTTAATTAACCTTTGGCCAAAATTTTTCACTACAAAATCACATGTACATCTTAATTAGGGACATAAAATATTTTTAATGCTTAATATTTCTTTTGGACAGTTAAAATTCTTCCAAGTTCCTTTCAGATGACATCTTTTACACACTTGAAAAGACATATTTTGATAATGAAGGAGCTCAGGAAATTTCACCCCAAAATATGACGCCTTGGTGTAAGGAATATTTTGAATTAAAAACCATTCGAGGTCAAAAAGCACTGGAAGGGGCTTTCCCTCTATCTGCATAAACGGGACTGACTTGATCAAAAGATCAAAGGGAGCAATTGACTTCCCTTCCCTGTTATCTCAATATATTGCAGGAAAGAAAATCAAGGATGCAAGCAGACCTGGCCCAAATTATTTTAAACATCATACCTGTCTTTCAGGTTAATTTAATTTGCAAAGAGAATCATTTACAAGTCAATCTGTCTCCCCCATCTATTTGTCCTCCCTAGCACCATTTGTCACCCCTAAACAGAATTACTTGTACTCCACATTTCCCCTCCCCTCCAAAAAGGTGTGTATAAAAATAGCTGAACTTCATTGGAATATTGTGTAATCACTATGTGATTCTCCCCATGCACGTGGTATTGGTAAATAAACCTTTCTCTTATTAATCTGCCTTAATTGTGAGTTGATCTTTCAGCAAACTTTTGGGGGAAAGGGCAAGTTTCCCTTCACCCCTAAAATAATGTTAAAGAAAATTACTAGGTTGGCTGCAAACCTTAGGTTTGACCCTAAAACACCAGAAATGAGCTGACAAACACTGAGATTAAGCGACTGAAAAGTTTTTAAAGAAATGTATTGCAATAGGTGGGATTACTCAGAGCAAAGGTGAGCAAGAACAGTAGAAAACAAAGTCAGCCACAAAATATGAAGATATTAGATACATTAAATATCTCATCATTTCACTAAAACAGGCATAGTTTTGAGCAAGGAAGAAATGATATGAAACCTGACTTTAATGTTTTCTCTGTGCATGGTAGCCCTCTTGTCTGTTCTTCTTCCCAATTTTCCCATTCAAAGGGCTCTACCTACCTCCTTACGTATGTTACTTCAGGTGCCTGAAGCTCTCTTTATCAGCTCTTTTTGGAACACTTGTCTTTGTAAATTCGAAGCAAAAAGAATGAAATTTAATTCAAAATCTGGGCCATACCTTTATTTGAATATCTTGCTTTAATTTAAGAAAAAAACTTTCTGAACAAGAAGGATTTTGTTCCTTTTATCTTGTATCACTGAGATTTGCTCCTAATTTAATTCCCTCGTTACCACATATGTTTGGCTCTGTTTTCAAGAAATACAAAGGTGAACTAAAGATAGTGAATACCATTGGGGAATCTAAAGTCTGGTAAGGAACTTGATATACACAGACATATTTAGGAGATATTGCAAGGTTCGGTTCCAGACTACCACAATACAGCAAATATTGCAATGAAACAAGTCAATGGAATTTTTTGGTTTCCCAATGCATGCAAAAGCTATGTTTACGCTATATTGTACTCTACTAAGTGTGCAACAGCATTATGTCTTTTTTTAAAAACCAATGTATACACCTTAGTTTTAAAATATTTTATTGTTAAAAAGTGCTGATGATCATCTGAACTTTCAGCGAATCGTCATCTTTTTGCCAATAGACGGTTGTGCCTCAGTGCTGATGGCTGCTGACTGATCAGGGCACTGGCTGCAGGAGGTTGGGGTGGCTTGGCAATTTCTTAAAATAAAACAGCAATGAAATTTGCCACATCAATTGACTTTTCCTTTCAGGAAAGATTTCTCTGTACCATGTGATGCTGTTTGCTAGTTTTTTACCCACAGTAGAATTTCTTTCAAAACTAGAGTCAATTCTTTCAAACCCTGCCACTGGCATATGAACTAAGTTTATGAAATCTTCTAAATCCTTTGTTGTCATTTCAGCAATATGCACAGCATCTTCACCAGGAGTAGATTCCATCTCAAGAAACCACTTTCTTTGCTCATCCATAAGAAGCAAGTTTTGATCCATTCAAGTTTGATCATGAGATTGCCACAATTCAGTCACTTCTTCAGGCTCCACTTCGGATTCTAGTTCTCTTGCTATTTCTGTCATATCTGCAGTTACTTCCTACACTAAAATTTTGAACCCCTCAAAGTTATCCATGAGGATTGAAATCAACTACTTCCAAACTCTCATTAATGTTGATATTTTGAACTTTTCCCATGAATCATAAATCTTCTTAATGGCATCTGGAATGGTGAATCCTTTCCAGAAGTTTTTCAATTGACTTTGCCCAGATGCATCACGGGAATCACTATCTATGGCATCTATAGCCTTAAGAAATGTATTTCTTTAATAATAAGACTTGAAAGTCAAAATTACCCCCTTGATCCATGGGCTGCAGAATGAATGCTGTGTGAGCAGGCATGAAAACAACACTCATCTTGTACATCTCCATCAGAGCTCCTGGGTGACTAGGTGCATTCTATATAAGCAGTAATATTTCAAAAGGAATCTTTTTTTCTGAGCAGTAGTTCTCAACAGTGGGCTTAAAATACTTAGTGAACCACACTGTCGACAGATGTGCTGTCATCCAGGCTTTCTTGGTCCATTAATAGAGCACAGGCAAAGTAGATTTAGCGTGATTCTTATGGGTCCTACGATTTTTAGGATGGTAAATGAGCATTGGCTTCAACTTAAAGTCACCAACTACACTAGCCCCTAACAAGAGAGTCAGCCTGTCCTTTGAAGTTTTGAAGACAGGAATTGAATTCTCATCTCTAGCTATGAAAGTCTTAGATGGCATCTTCTTCCACTATAAGGCTGTTTCATCTTCATCGAAAATCTGTTGTTTAGTGTAACCACCTTCATCAATGATCTTAGCAAGATCTTCTGAATAACTTGGTGCAGCCTCTCCGTCAGCACTTGCTGCTTCACCTTGCACTTTTATGTTACGGAGACAGCTTCTTTAAGCCTCATGAACCAAGCTTTCTTAACTTCAAACTTTTCTTCTACAGATTCCTCATCTCTCTCAGCCTTCATAGAATTGAAAAGAGTTAAGGCCCTGCTCTAAATTAGACTTTGGCTTAAAGGAATGTAGTAGCTGGTTTGACTTTCTATCCAGACCACTCAAACTTTCTCCATATCAGCAATAAGACTGTTTCATTTTCTTATCATTCATTGGTTCATTACAGTACCACTTTTAATTTCTTTCAAGAGCTTTTCTCTTCACAACTTAGCTAACTATTTGGCACAAGAAGCTTAGTTTTCAGCCTATCTCAGCTTTCGACATGCCTTCCTCACTAAGCTTACTCATTTCTAGCTTTTGATTTAAAGAGAGATGTGGGACTCTTCCTTTCACTTGTACACTTAGAGGCCATTGCAGGATTCTTATGTAACCTAATTTCAATATTTCTCTGTCTCAGGGAATAAAGAGGCCCAAGTAAAGGGAGAGAGATGTGGGGGTGGGTGTCGTAGCACTCAGTGAATGGAGCAGTCAGAACACACGCAACACTTACTGATTAAGTTTGCCATCATATAGGCCTGGTTTGTGGCACCCTAAAGAAATACAATGGTACCATCAAAGATCACTGAATGCAGACCACTATAACAGACACAACAATGAAAAAGTTTGAAATATTGCAAGAATTACCAAAATGTAACACAGAGATATGAAGTAAGCACATGCTGTTGGAAAAATGGTGCCAATAGACTTGCTTGACGCAGGATTGCCACAAAGCTTCAATGTGTAAAAACCACAATATCTGAGAAGCACAATAAAGCAAAGCACATAAAATGAAGTATGCCTGTATACAAATAGGAAAATATACAAGCTCTATTAATAGATGCATGAACAACAAGTTGGTCCTTTGTGTCTTTGTGTCATTCAGGTGGCAAACTAGAGTAACAGTCATAGATCTAAAATTTTACAATCTAGCTCCTAATCTGGTATTTATTCTTGAAATGGGGTGACTGCCTTCTTATTTAAGACTTACACACATTACCATCTTTTTGCTATTTACAGACCATGATAGTTAAAACATTTTTAAGGATAATGATAAAGAATTAAAGAGGGAAAATATTACACTAGTCTATGGTACCTATTTGACCATTTAAGCAATATGGGTGAGAGGAGAGCGGTTTTGATGTTTTAAATCTATATTTTTGGTATATGTGTATGTGTGTGCATGGCTGTGTTTATGCAAAGCCCACATATTGCATTCCTAGGATGTTTATTTTTCTGTAAGTCACTCATATAATTTTGAGAAATAGATGAAGCTGAAAATTAAGTAATCCAACCAATAAGCTTTTTTTCCTTTTCTTGGATACTACTGTAATAACATTAACCATTGATTAAATTATATTCATTGATTAATACATTAACTTTTAGAAATTTTTGCAATTCAGTAGTAGATGTTTTTTGTCAAGAAAATGTCATAGATCTTAGTCTTGTCAAGGCAATAAGATTGATACCTTTTAAATCTATCACAACTTACACATCTCCAATATCATTGCCAAGCTTAGGTGAACATTTTCCCAGGTGTATTTGAGCTTTCTGCTATATTAAATCTCCCAGCCTAGTATTTAGAGATATTTTATTTCATCTTTCAGCCACTTCTTATTTTCAAATCCTTGAATGTCTTCCCCTTTCCTGTGCTAAGCTGCAAACTCTGGAAGAGAAAACAGGGATAATTTCATTTCCACAGTGTGTTGTATAACAAGGACATTGAGAGCACCTAAAATCTCAAATAGTCATAATGTGAATTCACAAAAATCACACAAAGTTATCCTCTTTTCACATTATTATTACTATTACAATTTCCCTCTTGCTGTAGTTATAATTGAGGGAGAAAAAACAATTTATATAGTAGGCAGAAGAAAAAATTTTCCACCATTAATAATGTCTTTTGTGGTATTAATAATGTCTTTTGGTACGTGAGTATGTGTCCACTACTCAGTATGTGTCACTCCATCCTCATTCATTAAGCTGCCCAACATCTCAAGTATAAAACAAAAAGCATGACTAAACCTTCCAAAGCCTTTGACAGAGATGCCCCATCCCCTTTCTCAGAAGTACCCTCAGTACTCCCAGGACTTCTGGCTATAGCCATTGCCCCAAGCAATTGTTTTAAACTGTTTAACTAGTAAAGTCACTCAGAGAAATCATTGTGCTCATGCATTCTATTTATTAAACCTAAGACAAACTAGCTAGATTTAGTCCCTCGGTCCAAGGAGAGGTTAACATGAGGCCCTTTGGTCTTCCTAGCTACAACAAAGACCAAGATGGAAGCAGATAGGTAAGTCAGGTTTCCTGCTTTCAGGTACTAGAATGCTCATGAAAAAACAAATCATACCATTTAAAAACAAAATGTCTTCATACTTTGAAAATGAGAGCTTTATAAATGAATGACAGGCCATAATAACAACAGAACAAAAAACGTGATCCTCAAACTACAGCATATCATTTATTTTCTTCTTTTTCTTTCAGATGTAAATAAAAATATGCATGCTATTACTAACATGGAAATTAATTTAAGAGTCTGAATAATAAACAAACATTACTTTCTTTCCCCATTAAATACTACTTGAGTAATTTGTATATTTGCTTCATTTTAGCTCTTTATTTTCTTAATGATCTACGATAAACTTTGGCTATTAGATTCCTAAGGTAAGTATTTTATTTTCAGTTACATAAGGTGTTCTAGAACTCATATCCAAATATGAACTTTCAGAGTAAGTTTCTATAAATTTACTAAAATATTCCTTACAATCAGAATATAAAACATACACATTATTTTATTTATTCATTGTATTTAATAATTTACCAGTCATCTATAAAACCTCACCTACTACATTATTTGAAAATATAGTGGCCATTTCTTATATTTCTGGCATATGTTCTGCTTTCATTTGCAATTCATTTTTATATAATCAAAGTATTTACTAAGGCCATGGAGGCAGCCTAATCTTTTTAAAAATATATATTAATATAATTGAATAATATAATTAAATTTTAATGTCATTGAAAGTCTTTCTTTGGTCTTTAGAAATAAGAAAGAAAGAAGTGGTCTATTCTTCCTTTCTTTTCTCACCAACTTGCAAGAGTCTGTATTTAGGATGCTGAGAAAATATCTTAGTTTTAACTATGTAAAGATCTGATGCTGAGGTCTCTATTGCCCAGATTATGCCATCTAGCCCTTCACATGTAATGGTAAATTGGCCCCACATTTACCCATTAATGATCCACAAGTGAATTTGACTCATTTCTTTAAAGAGTCTCTTCAGTAGGTGATTATATTATCCTTTGGTAATGAAGAACCAATCTCACCTCAGATCAGTCCAGAAGCTTTTTGCTTTCCCATCCAAGGGGCTTTCATGGACAAGAATTTTATCTTGAATAGCAAACTGCTTCTGCCCCAGAAACTAGAAAATAGTCATGACAGGGCTCTGGGTACTAGACTTCCTAAGTATAGTGACTCACTAATAAATTCACTAACTTTGCTAACTTTCTTCTTAGCTCCTGCTCACTACTCTTCCAGAGAGGAAACCACAATTTCAAAAGCTCTGATGCTGGAAAAAAAACTTCATTGACTTTTGCCAGAGTTCTTCTTGGAATGAGGAGTGATATAAATCCCGTTTGAGGGAAGCCATTTTCGGAGTAGGCAAAGCTAGCCTTCAAAGAGGAAAAGAAGAGTCAGCTTGGAGTGAGGCAGGGAAGAGAGAGAGAAATGATGCTGTGGTTTAAATGTTTTTGAACCCTCTAAAATTCAGGTGTTGTCAATGTGATAGTATCAAGAGATAGGGTCTTTAAGAAATAATTTGGCCACAAGGGCTGTTTTCTCATTAGTGGGATTAAGACCCCCCCTTTTAAAAGAGGCTTTACACAGCACAGCATTCACCTACCTTGCTCTTCCACATTTCTGCCATGTAAGGACACCACATTCCTCCCCTCCAGAGGATGCAGCCCCACCAGACACCAGATGCTGGTGCCTTGATCATGGACTTCTAGGCTCCAGAACTGTGAGAAATAAATTTTCATTCTTTATAAATTACCCAATCTCTGGTATAGTAGTTCCCCTCTTATCCATAGGGGATACCTTCCAAGATCCCCAGTGGATGCCTGAAACCACAGATAGTACCAAATCCTAGATATACTGGGGTTTTTTTAAAATATATATACCTATGTTAAAGTTTAATTTATAAATTAGGCACAGTAAAAGATTAACAACAATAAATAATAATAAAATAGAGCAATTATAACAATATAACAATTTCACAGAAGATTCATTCTTACTGTAGATCTTAGCAACCTCAGCATATTAAGGCAGGAACTTTCACCTTTTTACTTAAAGGAAACACTATATGACTTCTCTCTGGCATATCTGAATTGCCAGTATCACTACTCTTGCACATTGGGGCCAACATTAAGTAAAATAAGGCTTCCCTGAACACAACCACTGCAATATCACAACAGTTGATCTGATAACTGAGATGGCTGCTAAGTGACTAACAGGCAAGTAGCATTCACAGGCTAATTGACTGACACTAGGGGAGGATTCACTTCCCAGGAGGGGCAAAGAAGGACAGTACAAGATTTCATCTCACTACTCAGAATGGCATGCAATTTAAAACTTATGAATTGTGTATTTCTGGAATTTTCCACTTAATATTTTCAGACCATAGTTGGCCGTGAGCAACTAAAACTGCAGATAAGGGGGCTTTCTGTATTTTCTTGTAGCAACACAAAATGAACTAAGATGGATGGTATTGCCATTTTCTTTGGTTCCTGACAGATTTTAGGCTTCCCAATCCTAGTCCCTCATGAGGCTCCACTTTATTTCTGTTGGCTTCAGTGAGACACCTTGCCGTATACCCCTCTTCTCTGAGGACTAAACCTAAAAGCAACATAGAGCCATTGTCTTCCAAATTTCCATCACTTTCTTGGGGGACAACACAACAGCCATAATTATGTGCTCAGGGAACTCCCAAGCATACTTGCTTAGTCTTCAGGAAAAAAATCTCTGCCCCTCTCTCATCTCTTCTGTCTTCACTGTCTCCTCACTGGCACCAACCCTTCTCTTCCTATACCAGGTCACCATAGCATAAACCTCTCAAGGGTTTAGGTTTTGTAAACCAAAAAACCAGGAAGAGAATTGACTTCAGGCTATTTCTGCTTTGACCCTGCAACCCAACCAAGCTAAGGTAGGGAAGGCAAAATGCAACTACCTTTTTTTTTTCAGAATGGGCAATAGAAAAATACAAATAAAACAATGTAAATTAATATATCCACAAATCTCATCACCTTGGTAGGTTAAGTATATATCTGCAAATGAAAAATTATTGACTGAGGAAAAAGATTATTGAAAATAACTAATGACAGTTTTCACTGCATCATTACCAGAGCCAAGTCTGATGAATAAGGTGGTGTTCAAGATGGGTAATTAGATTTGGGGTCCAAAATGAGCTGTAACTCCACAGTAATTAAATTGACATTATTAATGACTTGCAAGTTGGCTCTTAAATCAATTCCAAACCATGGAAATAATTATAGAGCTACCCAAAACTACTATGATCAACAGCTTTTATTTGCATATAAAATTGCTAGTGATATGTTTCTTTACTTTTCAATAGTTTCAATACGTCACTTTTCATTATTCAACAAATGTTTGTTGAATTCCTATGTGCCAAAAACTGTTCTAGGCTCTAGGGATACTTTGATAAATAAAACAAGCAACCAAACAAACAAACAAAATGTTGACCTCATGGAGCTTACATTCTCATAGATGGCAATAACAATAAACAAAATAAGTAAACTATATATCATGTTGCATGTTGATAAGTGCTATGGAAAAAAATAACTCAGGGCAAGGAGCAAGGTTGGAAGAGCAGGAATAGGTGATGAAGTTCTAAATGGGGTGGTCATAGGATGTCTTACCAAGATGAGATTTGAACAAAGACATAAAAGAGGGGAAGATAAAAACCATGAAGGAAGAGTGTTTTAGGAAGAGATCAGTAAAAGTGAACATGTGCCACATTTAGGGCATCAAAAAGGCCAGTGGCTGGTGTCAAGAAGGCAGGGTAGAGAGCTAACAGATGGTCTGGCCGTGGAAGTCCTTGCAGACCATTGTAAGGATTTTTTATTTTACTCTGGTGAGATGGGAAACTTTTGTAGGAGTTGATGTGATCTAATTTGTGTTTTAATGGCATCATTAGGGCTGCTGTATTAAAAATAGACTAAAGGATATGAAAGGTAGAAACAGGGACACCAAGGTTAGCACAATAATCCAGGAAAGAGATGATAGTGCAATGGATCAACATGTTAGCAGGTAAGCTGATGAGAACTGGTCAAATTCAAGATTAAATTAGAAGGCAGAACCCAGCAAAATTTGTTCAATTCTGGATGTATTGTTTTCATGCTTGTTAGATAATCAGGTAATACTAGTCTAAAAATCAGAGCTGAGGTAAAAGCTAAAAGTAAATTTGGGGAGCCATGATTCCATAGGATGTTAAGATTTTGATTTAATGTCTTTGACGTAGTGAAGTTACCAGCTAACTGATAGAATTTTGCCTGATAGTAATACAAAAGTATGGTTTATTATCCTGTAAGACATTAACCTGTTTTGTGTCTTACCCTGAAAGTTTGTCTTAACATTCTGCAGAATTCTTAAATTCTAACACTGTCTGGAGTTAGTTTAGAATTCACAAGTTGAGGGCACAGTTCTCCACCAGACTCCCCTCACTTCAGACACCAGCTGCATGCTTCAGGATTCCCAGGCCATCCTCGCTTAAGACCAACTGGCTAAAAATTTGGAAGGTCCCACTACCTCCTCAGGTTTGATAATTCATTAGACTAACTCACAGAACTCAGAAAAGCACCATACTTACAATTACAGTTTATTATAAAGGATACAAATCAGGACCAGCCAAATGAAGAGACACATACAGTATTCCAAATGCAAAACTTTTGAGTCTTTAGGATGTATCACCCTCCTGGCACAACAATGTGTATTATCAACCAGGGAAGCTCACCAAGTTTTGATGTTCAGTTTTATTGTGGTTTTATTACATAGGCATGATTGATTGAATCATTGACCATGAACTCAATCTCTTGCTCCCTCCCATTCCCTAGAAGTCAAGCTGATATTATCTGGCTCAAAGCCCCAGGCTTCTAATCATATGGTTGGTCTTCCATAATGGCCAGCCCCCATCCTGAAATTATCTAGGGGTCTACCTTGAGTCACTTCATTAGCATAAATTTGGGGGTGGTCCTAGAGGCGCACCATGAATAACAAAGACTCTCTTGCCACTGGAGAGATTCTAAGGGTTTTAGAAGCTCCTTATCAGGAACCAGGGACAAAGACCAAACAAATTTCTTTATTATGCAACATATTCCTTTATTAAATATTCTATAAATACATAGCTCTTCAAATGTTCATTGAACTAGTTTTAACATCTTATTGGTTCCCTCATTAATGAGTATAATAAATATTGGACATGTATTTATTATATATTTGCATAAAAGTCATGGTTTTACCTTTTTAAGAGATAAGAAGCAATCAGCAAAGAAGTCATAGGAATGCCTAATGAACCAGGAAGAAAACCAAGAGAGTGTGTTCTTCTGGAACACAAGCAAAGAATGTAGTTCATAGAGATGAGTGATCAGCTATGTCAAATGTTGCTGATAAATCTAGTTAAGTGAAAACTGAAATTTCATCATTGTGTTTAGCAACTTAATTGTCACTGGTGATCTTGACAAGAGCATTTTTGAAAATGGGGAAGTAAAGAGCATTTAGAGTAGCTTTAAGAGAACAACAGAACAATGGGATATTGTTCGGCCTTGACAAGGAATAAAGTGTTAATACATGCTGCAACATGGATGAAACTTGAAAACATTATGCTAAGTGAAATAAATTGGACACAAAAAGGTCACATATTATATGGTTCCATTTATATGAAAGATCCAGAATAGGTAAATACATAGAGATAGAACACAGGTTAGTGGTTGTCAGGGGCTGGGGGAAAAGGGATACAGGGAGCCACCTCATTTAGAAGGATCCAGTGTTATCTTTGGTGCTGATAAAAATGGTTGTGGTACTACATAGAGGTGATGGTTACACAACATTCTGAATGCACTAAATGCCACTGAGTTGTTCACTTTAAAATAGTTAATTTATATGAATTTCACCTCAATAAAAATAAGAGAGAATGAGTGGAGAGAAGTTGGAGAGAGTGAATATGAACAACTATTCTATGAAAAAGGAAAACAAAAAAAAATACTGTAGCTAGAAGGCAATGTAGGGTAAAGTGAAGGTTTTATTTCTTTTTAAATGGAGGAAATAAGAGTATGTTTGTAAGCTGATAGAAATGACCCCATAGAAGGGAAAAATGGATGATGCAGAAGAGGAGAGATAGTCATTCTATTTTCCATATATTTTGTTTCCATTAAAATACCAAAATATAAGCCTGCTTTTCAAAATCCACTTATGTAATATTAAACCAAATATTGCTGGTTTCTAATCCCAGCTCTGCCACTATCTTGCTCTGTGTCTTCATAAAGTCTCTCAAATCCTCAAATATATAAAATGAAAGAACTGAACTAGATTATCCCTAAGTATCTTCTTAGTCCCAGAGTTCTGTGATTCTCTGATATTCACTGATTTATTTTATTATGAGATCTAAGAATAGCTTTATGAAGTCTACTTTCTCCGCATTCCTATCATTGGATCTCCTCAAACTTCCTTTAAAAAAAATCCAAAGCTATACTGATTTATAGCAGATTAAATAAAGAGAACACACAAGATGAGCAAAGAACTTAAGGCAAACTAGATGCAATCAGACATCTGGGTGGATTTACCACCACAGCTTAAAAACATCTGGGTGATGTTAGTACTCCAGTTCTGGAAATCATACATTCCTAAATCTGACATTACTTTGGATGAGCAACATGTATATTTAAGCTGCAGATGCCTCATTTTGGCAAGAAAACCTGATAAGCACAGAAAAAAGCACAAAAGAAAATAAAAATCAGAACATTTCTAGCACGAAATAGTGGAATATTTTAATGTAAAAAGCTGGAATTTAAATATAAATGTGTTTTTAAATTATAGACTACAGGTATTTGATAACCCACTGACACATCAAACTCAACATGCCTACCAAAAATATTACATTTCCTACAATTCTATTCCATGTAATTTTCCAGTCTCCACTGTTGTTCTCATAAGTAGCCAGGTTCAAAACTTAGGAATCCTTTTTTACTCTTTTTTTCTCTTTAGACCCCTTTCCTACATCTGGTCATTTGTTGAAGCCTATAGATTTCAATCTCTTTCTTGTTTCTGGCTCCCTTCTTATAGTATTACTTCTACTCTCCTTGCTGACTCCATGGTATCTATAGTCCAGACTGTTGCAAGCCTTTCCTAACCATTCTATATTCCAATTCATGCCACTTTGTCAACAAATCCTTTTCATAGGCAAAACCAACCTTTGTAAGACTGGGCTCAAAAGGACTCAATGTCTGCCCCAGTGAGATTCAGACCACAGGTGGAATTCAATACTAATGCTCAAGCTGAAAGACAAGTCTTCTTGAAATGTGGCCTGATCCTTATTTCTAATATGCCAGGATGGGCACCTTAACCACCTACAAAATGAGTATACTCGTAACCCAGCATAATGCTGATAATAGTTTTTGTCTCTTCTTTTTCATATTTAATGTAATTACCTATTGAGGCAGAAGCATCCATAACCAGGGAGAGGATTAGGATTACTACAGCAGAAATATAAAGACAAAGAGTCACTGCTCAGTTTTGACATCAAAGTGGGATCAGGAGGACACAGAATATGACTACCTTATTATCAGAAGCTCTAGCAGGCCCTTGCCCTGACCTTGGTACACAAGAAGCAGCATGACATCACTTTTCTGACCCTTTTCAGAGAAAGCACTGTATGTTGTTGGAAAGAAGAATATAAGGCTCCTGAACGAGCCGGTAAGACACGCAAAGAGCACCTCTAGAAACAGAAGGTAGCCAAGTGGCCTTTGAAGGAGGTTGGTTTTGTTACCTGTAGGACATATGGTCTTACTTCATTGGATCTGCCCTACACAATCTCCAGTAAATTCCATATAGGTAACCAATGTTTTCAGAGCATTTTGGCTTTTTTTTTTTTTTTAAATGACATTTGAAGAGCTGCTGAAGGGAATGTCGATGTTGTCACATAATGAAATCAGTGATATTCTCTTTGGACAACCATATGCTTGGGTTGCTGGAACTTGTCCTTGAAAGAAAGGAAATGGCAGACTTCTGGAAGGTCATGTCAGGTACTAATATTGGTATTTGATTTTGTGTTTCCTTGTTTAGTATTGCTTTGTAAATCAGCTAGAAAAATTACCTACTCTGGATGAAATGTTGAGATTCGATAAATACAAGTTATTAGAAACATAAAAAACATTGTTGATGTCACCTTAGTCACACTGGTTAAAAACTTCCTAATTGTTCAGCTGTAGATAAAATAAACTACTGGGAGGGGCAGTGAGACAACCATTTATGAGACAAAAAAACGTTTAGCATTCATAAAATACTACAAATCTAAGCATTTTAGTACTTAGTCAAATTGTGTTAAAATTCTTAAGAAAGCAAAAGAGAATAGATGTAAAACTACAAAGGTCAATGATATTAGGCAAATTGGCTTTAATCCCATTGACTTGTCACTAGTAAAGCTTTTAGAAAAATTAAAATTAAAAAAATAAAAGTTTTTTTAAAAACCACTGTGAGACCTAAATGGTGCTCCTAATACCAACATAATAATTATAGAGATTTTTTTTTAAATATATGTTGCCCTTAAGGAAACTCTGAGAATTAGCTAAGACAGACTATTTGCCCCATTTGATAAAGGACAAAATTAAGAACAAGAGGGAGGGGCTGTGAGCCCCCCTAGAGAGGCAGAGGTCAGGAGTGGTAGGTCTGAGGTGAATGCAGGTCTCCTGATTCCTTCCTAGACTTGAATTATTGGATTTGCTTATCTAGAAGGATCAAATTAATCAAATAGTTTCATTCTTTTCACTATCATTATATAGAGAGCCACAAAGACAAAATTTAAGAGAGTTTTTTTAAGAGATTTCTATTTTCAATATAATCTGGTAAATGATAAAATATTGATGAGGATTACTGACTGTGTCAAGGTTGCTGACAGCTAACATAACAGGCAGCTTCATTCAGGATCATTTGGTGGTGTTTTTTTCTTTCCTTTTTCTTAGTTTGAAATTGTGGTGATAAGATGGATAAGGTCATTTAAAGATGGTGACGTGTGGTATCTGTTAACAAATGCTGGGTCGTATTTAAAACATGCTGAGAGCAGCACAGAGGCAGGGACAAAATGTTCTTAGCTCCTCAAGCCTAACATCTCTTCCACCGTATAGATTTCCATCAATTGGTTCTATTAGGTAAATTACATCTGGCCTTTATATCCCAGTAAAGGTAAATGTAATTTAAGAGTTTATAAGCATGGGAGTAGGGGAAAAGGAAAAAGTCCACTGTGCAAAGGAGGATTTGTGAAATAATGACACAGAAGGCTTCAAATAGTGCCCAGATGTATGTACTTCTGGTCAATTCCATTGAGGCAACCCAAGGGAATAAAAGTTTTATTCTTTATTAGTTTGCTTGTTTTTCCCTCTTTAAACTAAATCTCAGAGCTGGAAACTGATTCCTTTCTTTTGGTCCAAGTTCTCCCTAGGGAATCATCCATTTTCCCAATCAGTATGTATTGATAACAGCATGCAGGACAGCAAAGGCTCAAAGGAACAGGTATTCTCATATGCTGTAGTATAGGTGTCAGTGCTAGTTTTCAGGAGGAAAATTTCCTGTGCTTTTTCAAGGGCCTTGAAGATACTTATAAACTTTGTCCCAGGGTTTCCACTTTTAAGATTTTACCTATAAAGAAATAAAAGATGTGCACAATGATTTCTACCCAGGGCTTGTTATGATAACAATTGAAAACAATTAATGTCCCATAATAGGACAGTTAAATAATAATTTACCTTTATAACAGAATATTAGTCATTACAATCAGGTTTTCCAGTATGCTCCCACCTTTTAAACAAGTTACAATCATGCATCGCTTAATGACAGGGATACATTCTGAGAAATGCACCATTAAGCAATTTTGTCCTTGTATGAACATCATAGAGTATACTTACACAAACCTAGATGGTATAGCTTGCTACATACCTAGCCTAGGTAGTATAGTCCTATTGCTGCTAGGCTACACATCTGTACAGCATGTTACTGTAATGAATACTGTAGGCAATTGTAACACAATGGTAAGTATTTGTGTATCTAAACATATCTTAAGATAGAACAGGTACAGTAAAAATACGGTATTATAATCTTATGGGACACTGTCAGACATGTGACCCATTGTTCACCGAAAGTCGTTATGTGGTACATGACTGTATATATATCTGGATTAAGAGAGAATAGGAGATATTTTCCAGAAAGTTAACAGGCCTAGACGCATGATGGGATTGTGACTAGTTTTATAGATGTTTCAGTAATAAACATGTATTACTTTTGTAATTCACATAAAGAAAATAATTTTTTAAAAATCACTTTTAGAGAATACATAATGGAATAAATAATATTCGAGATGATTTTGGAGGGGAGAGCCAGATACTAAATAGTACATACAATATAATTCTATTTTCATAAAATATATATGCTTTAATATAAAGAGAATAAGGACTGAAAAGAAACAATAAAATGTAGACAGTGTCTGGGTTAAACAGTTATCGGTAATATTTATTATTTTATATTTTCCATATTTTCCAAACTTCCTAGATTTATTTTTTTTAATTCTTCAATTTATATTTCCCCAGCTTTAGAAATGTATAATTGACAAATAAAAATTGTATATATTTACAGTGTACAACATGTTTTGATAGAGATACACATTGTAAAATGATTAAATCAAGCTAATTAACATAACCATCATCTCACATACTTATCTTTTTTTTTGTGATGAGAACATTTAAGACCTAATCGCTCTCAGCCATGAAGAAGGATGAATTAAGGCCTTTTGCAACAATTTGGAAGGAACTGGAGACCATTCTCCTAAGTGAAGTATCTAAAGAATGGAAAAGCAAACACCACATGTACTCGCCATTAAACTGGTACTAACTGATAAGCACACATGTACACAAAGGGAAGTAAAACTCAGTGGAAATCAAGCGGGGGGGCGGAGGGAGATGGGTGAAAACTATCTAAGGGGTACAATGAACACTCTCTAGGTGATGGGCACACTTACAACCCTGACTCAAGCATAACAAAATCGATCCATGTAACCAAAAACATTTGTACCTGTGTGATATTTTGAAATAAAAAAAAGAAAAAAATCTAATCTCTTAGAAGTGTTCAAGTATACAACATCTTATTATTAACTATAATCACCATGCTATGCAATAGATCTCCAACTTACTTATCCTGTCTAAATGAAACTTTGTATCCTTCAGACAACACCTCCCCATTCTCCCAAACCCCCAGCCTCTGGCAACCACCTTTCTACTCTCTGCTTCTATGAGTCCAATTATTTTAGATTCCACATATAAGTGAGATTGATCATGTAGTATGTCTTTCTGTGCCTGCTTATTTAACTTAACATAATGTCTTCCCGGTTCATTAATGTTTCCACAAGTGACAGTATTTACCTCTTTTTTAAGGCTGAATAGTATTCCATTATATATACCACATTTTCTATATCCATTCATCCATCGATGAACAGTTAGGTTGATTCCATATCTTGGCTATTGAGAGAATAATGCTGCGATGAACATGAGAGTGTCGATATCTCTGTGACATTGATTTCATTTCCTTTGGCTATATACCCAGTAGTGGGATTGCTAGATCATATGGTATTTCTTTTAATTTTTTGAGGAACCTCATACTGTTTTTCATAATGGCTGTACTAATTTGCATTTCCACCAATAGAGTGCAGGGATTCCCTTTTCTTCAGGTCTTTACCAACACTTATTATCTTTTACCTTTATGATAGTAGCCATTTTAACAGATGTGAGATAATAGCTCTCTGTGGTTTTGATTTAAATTTCTTGCTCATTAATGATGTTGAGTATTTTTTCATGTATGTGTTGGCCATTTGGGATCACATCCAAAAACTCATTGCCCAGACCAATGTCAAGAAGCTTTTTCCCTATGTTTTCTTCTAGTAGTTTTACAGGTTCAAGTCTCAAGTTTAACTCTTTAATCCATTTTGAGTTTATTTTTGTATAAGGTATGAGATAAGGGTCCAATTTCATCCTTTTGCATATGGATATTCAGTTTTTCCCAATACAATTAGATGAAGAGACTATCCTTTCTCCATTGTGTGTTCTTGACACCTTTGTTAAAGATCAATTGACATTAAATGTGTGAGTTTATTTCTGGGCTCTCTATCATGCTTTATTGGTCTATGTGCCTATTTTTATGCCAATTCCATACTGTTTTTATTTCTATACATTTGTAGTATATTTTGAAATCAGGTAATGTGATGCCTCCAACTTTATTCTTTTTACTCAAGATTGCTTGGACTATTTGGGGTCTTCTGTGGTTCTATATGAATTTTAGGATTATTTTTCTATTTCTGTGAAAAATGTCATTGGAATTTTGATAAGGATTGCATTGAATCTGTGCTTTACTTTGGATGGTATAGGCATTTTAACATTAATTGTTTCAATCCATGAACACAGAATATCTTTCCATTTATTTGTGTCTTCTTATACTTCTTTCACAAGTGTTTTACCATTGTCAGAATACAGATCTTTTACCTTCTTTGTTAAATTTATTCCTAAGTATTTTTTAGATGCTATCATAAATGGGATTGTTTTCTTGATTTCTTGAATAGTTCATTGTTCGTGTGTATAAACTCTCCTGATTTTTGTATGTTGATTTTGTATCCTGCAACTTTACTGAATTTGTTTATTGGTTCTAACAGTTTTGGGTGGAGTCGTTAGGGCTTTCTATATATAAGATCATGTGATCTGAAAACAGAGGTAATTCTACTTCTTCTTTTCTGATTGGAATGCCTTTCATTTCTTTTTCTTGACTACTTCATCTGGCTAGGACTTCCAGTACCACATTGAATAGAAATGATGGGTCGGCATCTTTGTCTTGTTCCTAGCCTTAGAAGAAAAGCTTTCTGTTTTTCAACACTGTGTATAATGTTAGCTGTGGGCTTATCATATATGTTCTTTATTATGTTGAAGCATATTCCTTCTATTCTTAATTTGTTGAGAGTATTTATGATGAAAGGATGTTGAATTTTTTCAAATGCTTATTCTGCATCTATTGAGATGATCATATGATTTTTATTCTTCATTCTGTTAAAGTGGTGTACCACATTTATTGACTTGCATATGTTGAACCAATCTTGCATACCAGGGATAAATACCACTTGATCATGGTGTGATCCCTTTATGTACTGTTGCATTCAGTTTGCTAGTATTTTGTTGAGGATTTTTGCATCTATGTTCATCAGGGACATTGGATTGTAACTTTCTTTTCTCATAGTGACCTTTTCTGGCTTTGGTATCAGGGTAATGCTCACCTTATAAAATGAGTCCAGTAGTGCTCCCTTCTCTTCAATTTTTTGATAGAATTTGAGAATGATTGGCATTAATTTTGCTTTAAATGTTTGGTAGAATTCACCAGTGAAGCCATCAAGTCCTAGGTTTTTCTTTGATTGGAGTTTTTGATTACTCTTTCAATCTCCTTACTTGTTATTGGTCTATTCAGATTTTTTATTTCTTCATGATTTAGTCATGGTAGGTTGTATGTTTCTAGGAATTTATTCATTTCTTCTAGGTTATCCAATTTGTTGATGTGTAATTATTCATAGTAGTCTGTTGTGATCCTTTGTATTTCTGTAGTATCAGTTGTAATGTCTCCTCATTTATTTATTATTTTATTTATTTGAGTCTTCTCTCTTTTTTTCTTAATTAGTCTAGTCAAAGGTCAATTTCATTTACCTTTTTGAAAAACCAATTCTTAGTTTCATCGCTCTTTTCTATTGTTTTTTCTAGTCTCTATTTCATTTATTTCTGCTCTGATTTTTACTATTTCCTTCCTGCTGCTGAGTCTGCACTTAGTTTGTTCTCTTTTTCTTGTTCCCTGGGGTATTAAGTTAGGTAGTTTATTTGGGATCTTTCTTCTTTCTTAATATAGGTGTTTATTGCTATAAACTTCCCTCTTAGAACAGCTTCTGCTGCATCCCATAAGTTTGGTATGTTGTGTTTTCATTTTAATTTGTCTCAAGACTTTTTAAAATTTCTCTTTTGATTTCCTCTTTGACTCATTGGTCGTTCAGGAGTATGTTATATAATTTCCACATATTTATATCACAAAGAAAGACAACATTGTCATTGCTGTTACAATCCTGTTATTAGTTTCTAGTTTCATACTACCACTGTTAGAAAAAATACTTGAAATGATTTCAGTTTTCTTGAATTTGTCAGGACTTGTTTTGTGGCCTAACATATTATCTATTCTGGAGATTATTCCTTGTGTGCTTAAAAAGAATATGTATTATGCTGCTGTTGGATGGAATGTTGTATAAATGTATGTCAGGTTCATTTGGCCTATGGTGTTGCTCAAGTCCACTGTTTCCTTATTGATTTTCTGTCTGAATTAGTTAGCCATTGTTGAATGCATGGTATTGAAGCCTCAACTATTGTTGTATTGCTGTCTATTTCTTCTTGCAGTTTTGTTACTATTTGATTTAGATATTTAGGTGCTTTGCTATTGTGTGCATATATATGTACAATTTATAACAATTGACAAATTGACCCTTTTATTGTTATATAATGAACTTCTTTGTCTTTTATGACAGTTTTTTACTTAAAGTTCATTTTTTTCTGATATAAGTATAGCCCCTCCTACTCTCTTTTGATTACCATTTGCATAGAATATCTATATCCATTTCTTCATTTTCAGCCTGTATGTGTCCTTAAAGCTAAAGCAAGTCCCTTGTAGGTAACATATTGTTGTATCTTATTTTTCATCCTTTAAGCCACTCTATCTCATTTTATTAGAGAATTTAATTTATTTACATTTAAAATAACTATTGAAGTAAGTCCTTATTACTGCCATTTAGTTAATTATTTTCTGATTGCTTGTAGTTCCTTTCTTCCATTTTTCTTCTCTTGTCTTTTCTTGTAATTTGATGATTTTTGTAATTTTATGCTTTGATTCCTTTCTCTTTATCTTTTGCGTATCTACCACAGGTTTTTTCTTTGTGGTCACCATGAGGCTTACATAAAACATAATTATAATAGTCCATGTTAAGCTGATAACAACTTAACTTCAACTGCATACAAAAACTCTACATTTTCACTTCTCCTTTCCCCACATTTTATGTTACTGATGTCACAATTTACATCATTTATATATCATGTATTCATTAACAAATTCTTATAAAGCTATAGTCATTTTTAATACTTTTGTCACTTAACTTTTTTAAAAGTGATTTATGCCCTACTATTACAGTATTAGAGTATTCTGAATTTGACTATGTTTTTATCTTTACATTGAATTTTATACTTTCAATTGTTTTCATACTGTTAGTGTCCCTTTATTTCAACTTGAAGAACTCTCATTAGCATTTCTTATAAGGCAAGTCTAGTGGTGATGAACAACCAATGTTTTTGGTTGTCTTTGAAATTCCTTATGTCTCCTTCATTTTGGAAGGACAGCCTTATCAGTTATTCTTAGTTGGCAGGGTTTTGGGGGAGGTTTTAGCACTTTGAATACATCATCCCACTCTATTTCAGCCTGGTGTCTGCTGAGAAATTTACTGATAGTCTTATGAGGGCTCTCTTGTATGTGATGAGTTGTTTTTCTCTTGCTGCTTTCAAAATTCTCTTTTCCTTTGATTTCTGAAAATTTGATTATAATGTATCTTGGTGAAGATCTCTTTATATTTAATCTATTTGGGATTCTTTGGGCTTCATGAATCTGAGTGTTCATTTTCCTCTCCAAATTTGGAAAGTTTTTTCTCATTACATTTTTTAAATAAGCTTTCTGCCTCTTTCTTTTTCTCTACTCTTTCTGAGATTTCCAAAATGTGTATATTGGTTCATTTGATGGTGTTCCATAAGTCCCACAGGCTTTATTCACTCTTTTTTACTCATTTTTTTTGTTCCTTAAACTTGGGTAAGCTCAAATGTCCTATCTTTGAGCTCACTAATTCTTTTTTCTTCATGATCAAGTCTGCTGTTGTAGCTCTCTATGGAATTTTTCAGTTCAGTCATTGTGTACTTTACCTCCATATTTTTTATTTGGTTCCCTCTTACAGTTTCTGTTTCTTTGTTGGATATTTCATTTTGTACCTGTATTATTTTTCTGATTTCATTTAGTTGTCTATCTGTGTTCTCTTGTCACTCACTGAGTTTCTTTAAGGTGATCAAATTTTTAATCAAACTAATATGTACCTACATTTTAAAATCATAAAAACAATCTTTTTAGCATTTCTATTCTTTGTACTTCTGCTATTACTCCATAACTCTAAGCAATAGTCTCATACTTCTTGTTGTAGCCAGCTCCTAAGATGACTTCTAATGATTCTTACTTCCTGATATTCATACCCTTGTGAAGTCTGCTTCTAGAACGAATAAAGCTGACCTATGTGACCAATAGAATATTATAGAAGTGACAGTGTGTGACTTTTGTAGCTAGGTAATAACTGGTTTCTTGGCTCAGTCAGTTGGGATAAAGCAGTGTTGAGGACACCAAAGCAGCCCTGTATAGAGAAACTGAGGCCTCCCATCATCAACCAGGATGGTGAGCCATGTTGGGAGTGAACTTTCTTGTTCTAGTCAAGCCCTCAGATAACTGCAACCTCATAAGAAACTGAGCCAAAACTCTCCAACTAAACTCTACAGCAAATTCCTAATGCATAGAGATCATAAATGTTTATTATTGTTTAAAAGTACAAAGGAGTAATTTGTTACATAGCAGTAAACAACAAATACACTTCTATTTCTGAATTTATTAATCCTGAACATTTTCTATAAGTGCTCCACTATGAAAAATAATAATTAACTCACTTTCAAGTCCTCCATTTCTAATCCCCTCCTCCTTATTTTTCCAGCTTGTGATAATTGTTTCATTTGAGGGGAAGGGATTCTATTATATTTGAGAATTTGAATTATATACCTGAACTCTATATCTCTTTCCATAAACTTTCAATGACATCTCTTAACCTCAATATGTAATTTGAGAGTTGTGGTGAATCTATCCTTTTCACATTCTCCCCTCATGACCACCTGTTTACTTCAGCTTTATCTTTCCTTTAAGATAATAAAATCTGATTACGTTTAAACTCCGTTCCATAATCGCAAGTAATTTGTGGTGTTTTATTTATAGGTTGGTTCTGATATTTGAAATCATAAATAGCATTGTGACAATGTAAAAACTATTTTCTTAGGAAAAGCCATGTTGTAGGGTAAGATTGTGTTTCCATTTCTACTGAGCCAATGTGATGAATCTTAGGAGAACTGAAGGAACATATTTTTCTGTGATAAGATCAAATGGATTCCTTTTCTTACATCCCATCAATATCTCAAAATTATGTCATATCTCAGTTTCTTTTGTACTTGGCCATGCCTTTCCTTACATATTTTTTCCTTTATCAGTATTTGTATATGTCTTTCTCATTTTGACTATAAGATCTTCCAGCTTTTTGCAGCAATTAATTGAATTTATTCCATTCTTCCTAATGTCATTCTTGGTGTACACTGTATTTTCTGCTAGTTTGGACTTGCTGTTTTCAATATTACCCAGCTAGCATTCTGGCATTTCATTCCTTGTACTCTTAGGTTAATTCTACCACTTCTTTTATTTCACGTCTTCCTATTACTTGTTTTTTTGCCCCACATTTCTCTAGGCCATACTGTCAAGTGTCTTCTTCAGATTAGTTGTATAAGAGGGAAACATTCTGTGACCTGCCTAAAATGTCTTCATTTATACCTTCATACTAGATCAAAATAGTGGTTGTATATATAATTCTAGCTTCAAAACCCTTTCCCTCAAAATTCCGAATGTATTTTTTTATATTCACATTGTTACTGAAGAAAAATTTTATATCAATCTGTTTGGTATCAAACTTTACATAACCTTTTTTTCTCTCTGGAAGCTATCAGAGTCTTGTCATTATCTTTGCTTTATTGAACTTTCACAAATCAGTGTCTAGATCATTTGGACACACTTGAATCTATTTAAAATGAAAACTCTTGTACCTTCTCAACAATAGCAAATTTTCTTCCATCATTTTTTGATAATTCTCTCCTGCCTTTTTTCCATAGTTTCTAATCATTGACTACTGGACTTTCTGAATTCATTTTCTAGGTCTCAACTTTTCTTTCATATTTTCTCTTCCTTTGCATGTTGCTGTATATTCCGTTCCCTCAACTTTATGTTCTGTCAGTTCTAAGTACACAGTTTTTAATTTTCTCAAATTTTAATTTGCTATTTTGTGTCACTGGATTTAATGAGGTATGAAGATAACAAGCTAATTACATCACAGCACAAGACACAACTTCAAGTTGAAAATCAACTTCAAATTGAAAATCAGAAATCAGCCTTCACTGGCCATTCTACACCCCAGGAAATCTCTTTCTTACTGTCCCAGGTGAGGTGAGTCTGATAAGATAGGACCGAGACAACGTGATAGGATCACATGCTACAGAACAGGAACACTATGGATAGGGAATCCCTAGGTTTCCTCAGGTCAGCAAGAGACTGGGTTTGGAGATAGACCTTATAAAGACCTTCTCTTCCCTGAGTTCAGTCTCTGCAGTCGTCTTTTACCCTCTGGAGCTGCCAGAAGAAAACTAAAAATTTTCATTACTTAAATATGCAGAACAATTTAAATCCTTTTATTTCAACCTCCCATTCAGGACCATTCTCTGAGTCTTGCCTTTTATAACCACAACATAAATTTCTAATTTACTCGGCCATCCAACAAACCTTGCCATCAAAGTGCTCAATATGCCCAAGTGCTCCTGGTCTAGGAGCTACAGATTTAGCAGTAAAGGGCAGACAAAAATGCTTGCCTTCATGGAGCTTGAATTCTAGTGGGAGTAATAGAGAATGTGTAAAATAAATAAATATGTAGGATGTTTTGGAGAAAAATAAAGCATAGAAGAGAGAGGAAGGCAAGTTTGCAATTTTTAATAGAGGGGTCAAGGAAGACCTCAATGAGAAAAGTACCACAGAGTAAAGGGGTATCCAACCAGATAACTAAACTTTACATTTTTGGCTTCTAAATGTCTATCTCAATCGTTTAGATCCGATTTTAAATTGTCTTTTCAGGAAGAGTCAGGGATGTTTAATGAGCAAAAGTTTTTAAGGTAGTAATCAGAATCAGATCACAAAACTGTCCAGGAAACAGTTTTTTGTTTTGTTTTGTTTTGTTTTTTTGTTAGTAGAATCTTTTTTATTCAGAGAAAAAAAAAAAACAAAAGCAAAGTGTTCCAACCACACACAGGAGAACTATGGGTAGGGAGAGGTGTCTGTCCATCCAGCCCTGGCCTCCAGCCCATGTGGTTTGGGCAGCAATAGGAGGAGTGGGGTAATGGCCCATAAAATAAAAAATGGTGTGTGTGTGTTTGGGAAGGAGAGGGGTGCAAAAGCTGTGGGCAGTGGTGAGGGAAAGGGACAGACAAGGTCAGTACTGGAAGCGCTGCAGGTGGGAGGCCATTTCATAACATTTCTTGTTGATCAAACTCCCATGGACACCTTCTTTGCTCATCAGCAGGACTAGCATCTTGGCAGTCATGGTGACAGTGACATTGAAGGTGGGGGCCCCGCCGGTGCTCTTAGTATGAAGATCCATGGTACATTCCCCATCCTGCTGCAATGAGTCCCAGATCACAGTTGACTCATCCCAGGCCCTCTGGTACTTGGAGATATCAAATCAAGTGAGTCTTTTTCAGAAGAGGGTGGGACCTATAGCATTTTGGTAACCACACGCACTTTTAAGAGGATCTTCTGTCCATTTTCACTAGTGCTTTCATTGAACCATAGCAACTACCCTCTGCCTTCTTACTAGAATACTAACATCAACCCAATTTCCGATGAGTTAAACAGGACAAAAAACTATACTGCCTTTCACACAATATTATGGAAAAGAGCTATGTATGTGAATATAGACTAAGCTCTGAAAGGGTCAAAGTCAGGGGATTTTTTTAAATAGATTTTATTTTACATATTCACCCTGTAGTCATGAAGAATGGCCACAATTTAGGCCAATACTTCTGGAAAGAAAATTTTTATTTAATTAAAATTAAAATGTCAAAAGTAGTTATTTCTGGCTAGTGATTTTTAAATGCAGTGATTTTTATTTTTCAATTGTTATATGTTTCTTTTACAACAAACATATGTTACTTTTATAATTATGAAGAAAATAATTATCTAAAATTTTCTTTTAAATCTGATTTGAATAATAAATGTTAGAGAGAAAGAGGAGAAATTTCTGCCCATGCTGAGTGATCATTCTTAGCACAGAAGAATTCAACTGAATATTACTGATTTATGTGTTTTTGTTTTCCTCTTAAAGGATATTGCAAATGATCTCCAAAAATATGTGATTAGAAATGCTTTGAGATCTTCTCTGTTTTAAACACAGCTGGGATCAGTCTTCAAACATAGAAAATACCAAGCAATGTGAAATGAAGACTAGCTTCACTGACCACACTCTGTTCATGGTATCGTGAAAAGGCAAAGAAGGGAAGAAGACATTAAAGGAATGTGACTTCAATCTCCAGTCTTTTATCATAATACCCCCAAAATTGACTGTTTGGTATTTTTATTTTTGCAAAATTGATTTTACAGAAATCTAGTGGATCAAACATCTAGTGGGTCAAACAGGCAGTGATCCAAAATCATTTGATAAAATAATCAAAAGTTGGTCCTGCCATGTCAGATGTTGTATTTTGTGGTTGAAACGCTGTGTTTCTTATATAACTAGAAACATGACAAAGTTTATCACGTTGTTCATTTATACAGCAAATTTTTTGACCAGAATAAGCTACTGTAAAAATAAAATAAAGGGAGAAAAGGTCCACCCAATCCATCCTCTGAATTTGCTAAAATCTAATTTGGGGAAAAGGTCCTTTATAAAACGATGGATTTAAAGAAGCCCTGCAAGTTTACCCACCTTAAGTTGAAAACTCCTGTTTTCCAGGAGTCTTTGATGTTGAACATGGCCAGATTCACCTGCTCTACCACGATGCAGTGTACATATCTTGATCACCACTTTGGACAGAAATCACACGCATACCTCCCTACTTTCCCAACAAGGCTGTGAGATCCTCTCAGGCAGGAGTCAAATCTTGGCCTTTGCACAGTGCCCAGCAACCACTTGGTCATTAATAAATTTTGATTTCATGATGTGTTTCTTATTTGAACTCATCACAAGAACAATAACATCAGCTAGCATTTGTTGAGCACCTACTGCTCTAGGCAGCTGGCATCATAATCTGTAATCCTCATGACAACTGGAAAAGTTAGGTCCTGTGCCAATTTTACAGAGGAGAAAACTGAGGTTCAGAAGATTTATGTCACTAGTCTAAGTGTATATAACTAGCAAAAGTGGAAGGGCTAGGCCCCCTCCTCCAGCCATGGGTGACCCCAAACCCACGCTGACACTTTGCGTTACACCCTCTGCATTTCTTACAGACAAATAAGTAAGAAGTCTCAGAAGGAGCAAGGAAGAGGGAGGTCATTTGTCTCTACCTACTGTTTCCAGAAAGCCCAAGAGAACAAACTTGGGTCATCCTGACACACATTAACGTAGGATCCATCTACCACCACAACGGTCTCTCTCTTTCCAAACTTTGACGCGGCACAAGCACAGTGGCCATTGCCCTTTCATCCCTGTTCCAGCCACATTTTTAGAAAGAGCTGAAATTGAAGGAGAATGAGGTTAAATGGCTTCTTATAATAGGACCCACAATCTCTCACTATTAGAGCACTTGAACGACTCTATTCTTGCTCTATTTCCTTTTTAGGGAAATAAAAAAAGAAGCCCCCAAAAATGGCAAGTGAAGCACATGCTGAGATGAATAAGAAGAATGTATAAAGGAAATACTTTTCCATTTCACAGCCCCTCATGCTGCTCATATTTATGGTACATCTTACCAGAGAGCATGTCCTGCAGAACATGTCAGAACTAGGGATATTGAATTTTCAGCCACTCTTGGCTGCTTCTAGCTGTGCTTTGAGTTTGACCCAGGCAAGTCTACCATAGAGTGCTGATGTGTGGTTTCCTTCACTTTGTTCAGGCCTTTGGCATGTTACTTCTCAGCCAGCAAGAACGATCTTATGGTTTGCTTGGTATGGGGTACATAAAGGGCCTGAGTTACGTAAGGCTATTAAATCAGAACCTGCCTAGGCATCTCTGGAAAACTGTTAGCCTAGTTCATTCTGGGCAAATGCAATTAAAGTCCTGGCTATTATTTACAGCAAATACCAGTAAAAATAACCTTAAGTTCCTGGGTTTATTAACATTGATGCTGAAGGAGAAGGAGGATCGATGTAGAGCGTGTTCAGTGTTGCAGTTTGCACTGATTAAAACCCTACTTGTCATATTCTATATCGTTGTACTGTAGTTATAGTAAATGTTCCTTGTAATGCTTTTTCAAGTACAAAAATTGCTTCAGAAAAGAGCATTTAGAAAAGTAATTCTATTGAAACCAATGAAGTGTTGACACATTGCCTGATGCAGATTTGTCTAAAGAGGCTTGTTTTAAGTTAGAAAAGTACAGTCCTGGAGGCAAAAATCAGTGACTTCTCAGTCTAGTGACTGAGAGAACAGTGAAGCAGTATGTTCAGCCAGCACCCCTTCATTAATCCTTTCCCGTAATTCTACCCTAGTCCCCCTCTCCCTTGCATGACTCTATAGAATTTCAAACCTACTGCCAGCCCAGGAACTCGCTCAGAAACCATTCATTACTCAGGCAAGGCATTTATAATGTTTGCTGATGTGTCGGTGAATAGGAACACAGTGTAAATCTGGACTGAAGAGTTCTCTTTTTTGTCGTCTAAATTGCTCCTATGTGATGTGTTCCATAAGCGTTGGAAATCACCAGGGGTTTTGACACCCTCATCTTTCTGAAAGTAGCATTTCACTGTGCCCAACCATGGGAATAAAAAACGATAGAGAATGTTTGCAGCTGAAAAGCGAGACACAGCATTAAATAAAAAGCTGATTATTCACCTCAAACTAGGCCATGGGATCCCACAGAAACCTTCAGTGCCCGAAAGCCCTGCTGAAATCAAACAGAAAAGCGGGCATCTCTTGCATTCTAAACAGGCTCACAGTGTAACCAAATTAAGCCGTTTAGTGTTGAGAGCACGTTAATGAGTGAAGGGAGTGGTCAGCAGGGAAGGCGGGCCCCGTTCCCATCATAAGCTGTGTCAGAAGCGAAACATGCCTCAGCCATCGTTAGGTGGTGACTCCATGTTTTGGAGCTGCTTTACCCAGGGACGGGATTTAGGAGTATCCACAATGAAACATGTGGAAATAGGGTTTCTGGTAGAGTAGATGGAGACAAACTTTGTTTTGTTCACACGAATGGTGAATTCATCACATTTGCTGTGGCTATTTGCATCTATGGTCATCCGTCTAGAAATATGATTGAGGAATTCTTTTCCAAATTCGGTACCTGGTCTAACCAGGACATTCAACAGACCTGATGCCATCAAATTCTTTTTTTAAGTGAGGTGAAATTCATGTAGCATAAAATGAATCTTTTTAAAGCTGGCATTTCATATATTCAGAATGTTGTACAACTGCCATCTCTACCTAATATCAAAATATTTTCATCACCCCAAAAAGAAACCCCATACCCATAAAGCAATTTGTCTTCATTCCTCCCTCCCTCTAAGCTCTGGTAATCACCAATCTTTATTCTGTTTCTATGGACTTACCTATTCTGGATATTTCATATAAATGGAATTATGTACTATGTGACCTTTTGTGTCTGGCTTCTTTCACTTAGCATAACGTTTCAAGTTTCATCTGTGTTGTAGCATGTATCAGTACTTCATTTTTTATAACTGAATAATATTACATTGTATAGATATACCACAAGTTGTTTATCAATTCATCCATTAACGGACATATGGGTTTTTTCCACCTTTTGGCTATTGTGAACAGTGCCGTTATGAACATGTATGTGCATGTATTTGTTTGAGTATATACCCAGGAGTGAAAATGCTGGGTCATATGGCAATTCTATGTTTAACATTTTGAGGAACCACCAAACTGCTTTCCACAGAGGCTGAACCATTTGACATTCCATTAGCAATGTATGAGAATTTTCATTCTTCCACATCCTCACCAACATTTGTTATCTGTCTTTTCTCTTTGTTTTGTATCATAGTGATCTGAGTATGAAGTGGTACCTCATTGTGGTTTTGATTTGCATTTCCCTAACGACTAGTGATGCTGAGCATCTTTCCATGTGGTCGTTGACTATTTGTATACTATTTGGTATATTTGTATACTATCTGGTATATTTGTATGCTATTTGGCACCATGGTCCAGCCAATTTGACACATAATATTAACTACCACGTTCTCCTTCTATATCATCATCCACGCGGTCAATCACCTGAACTCTGATTTCCCTGACGTGAATTCCGTGTTCTTTAACTAGCATCACATGTCAGCAAACCACGTTTCACTCATCTCTTTATTTACCCAAAAGCTGCTAGTGGAGCAGCAGCTCTTGAGTGACTTTTTTGGCAGACAGTAAAATTTTATTCGTGAACACAGCAATACAAGCTACGTTACAGGAACCCCATCCTCTCTGTGTGTCCACATTGGCCTGACGGAGGAGACCCTTTCAGATTTCCTCTGAGGCAAAGAGGCAAATGCTTTGGTTAATTGGTGTGGTCAAGTCTCAGTTTGAGAGAGACATGTTTTCTTGGCCCACAGTTTAGAGTTTCATGCCGCTCTGGTTGACACAGTTCAGATCAGTTTGACCTACCACTGCAGTAGTTATCCTTTGATCTGGAGTCCAGTGTGTAATCTGACCCATTCAGATGGCTTCCCTGTAATAGTCAAGCAAGACAAAACCAAATCAGCCCATTTATCTTAATGGGCTTCTTTCTTTCTTTTTCTTTTTCTTTTTCTTCTTTTTTTTTTCACTTTTTCTTTTTTTTTTTCTTTTTTTCTTAAGATGTGAAGCCTTGCCGATCTTTTGTTAAGGAGAAAAAGGAATCTGTGTATCTGATGGGCTTTGAAATACCATCTGGTGTTTAATGTTATTGTGCTCTGTTCTCACAGTGGTGTGCTGAATCATATCTTAAAAGTTCAACAACCATTCAGTCACAGTCACCATTCAATATACTGTGTCATTATCAAAGATTTGGATTTACAGAATGCTACCTGGAAACAAAGCGCACTTAACAGGCTGTTCTCCCTTAGGCTGGCTCTGCTGCCTGAGATGGGTCTTGTAGTGTAAAATCTGTTTGTCTGACATTTGCCACTGCCCTTTGGATGCTCAGCAGAACTTTTAACCCCCCAGATTGCTGGTTGAATTATATAATTTCATGTGAAATACAACAGCGTTCTTTTTCTAAGACATAAGCCTGGGCATGCGTTACTTTTCTTTTATAAACACCCACATATTGGCAATGAATGTGTGAACATATAAACTTCATATTAATCATTAAATATGTGCCAAGAAAGTTGAACATTCACAGATACTCTCTAAGTGCTAAATGCAGGAGGAAAACACATCAGTGAAATAAATCCTGTGATGCATTATTTTGTTTCAGAAGGAAAAAACATTTTGTAAGAGAATACTTATTCCAGAATGCATTGTTTGGCAGGTTAGAATGTTTGTTAAGAGGAACACACACCTGTATTTAGTTCAGTTTTACAAGTTTAGGCAGCATCATTAAATGCCTGGATGAAACTTGGGCTTAGTGCTTTTAGAATAACAACATGGCTTTCTCTTTTCACTTAATAATGATCAGGACCACTTGTATGAAACACACAGTATCATGCTTTATGCAAAAGTCATAAACAACCTCTCCTAAACTGCATTTTTGCTTTTATACCTCAGTGAACATCTCTGTTTGAGTAAATGATCCATCCTTGAATCGTGTATACAGAGAAAAGATCAGTGTTGGATTGTTGTTTTAATAAACTGGAAGTCTGCCAACATTCTCCGGGAAGAGGACGAGGACATTAATGCTAGCATGCAATCTAGCCTGTGTTTGGATTTAAGACAGAATTTAATCTTCTTGCCTCTTTTCCCTCCTCCCCTCCCCCTTTCCAATCCTTTCTTCCCTGGATACACAGTCTCTTTTCATGGAGTTAACTCAAGCTATCTTAAACAGCATGAACTAATAAAGGATGGCATTTTTAAAAGGGGAGGCATTCACAAATGTTGGAATGTGGAACATTTAAAATTCTTTCTATGGTACTTAGTTTAAGAGAGTGGTGATTAATGAGTTTATGTTATCTATCAAAATGCTTCCATCATGCTGCTGAGGTGATGCAGGATTTATGGTAATGAAAAACCTGCAATCCATCCCCGGTATCTAAATCTATCAGCCCCACATTCATACAAAAAGCACTAAATGATATATTTGTAGCTATCTGAAAGCAAGATCATTTTTAAGAGATTATGTACTGCCAAAAGGGAACATTCTTAAAATATAGGAAAGGAAACGATTTCCTTTCCAACCTATTGCTCTAGCAAGCATCATACTACGAATATCAATCTCTTCCTGGAAAAAAATACTGAGCAGATGATGATCACATGATTAGGCTAGTAATGCTCAGTCGATTTCCTGTAATTTTCTTGGAACTCCTTTGTAGTACATTTGCTAAGGGTTATACAGATTTTCATTTGGAGAATTTGTAATTGTTCGTTATGTTGTGCATCTTAGAAAGAGAAAATCCACTAGTACATTTAATGAAACTTCCTTGATTCCATCTGCAAGCCAAAAGAATTCCAGATAGCCCAATAAAAAGCTTCATCCATTCTCAGCAACTGGGGGAAAACATATGCACCTCCCATCCCTCCCTCTTCATTTGGTAGATACTCCTATTTCTGTAAGACCTTACAGAAGGCAGGAAAATGTGTTTTCAAAAATTACCTCTATCCTGCTTTTCAACACCCTCTTACAATGGCACCAAAATATAGACATAACATGCCCAGTTGCCACATGGGTGTGTGAGTACATTAGAGGAGCACTGGGTCAGGTTCCTGAGACAAGGTCTCTCAACACGATGAAGTTAATTAGCTGTGAAGTGTGCTGAAGAAATTTGTGTCTGCAAATAGTGAAAATACGGAACTTTGCAACTGATTCACTTTTTTTGAAAAAACTGTTTTGATCAAGTGTATATTCATAAATGTATCAGTCTCCATTGCCTACCCTCTGAAATGCTTTGACAAGTGAGAGAAAAAGGGAAGGAGTTACACCTAGAAGAAGCAGATTTTTATATAACCTTAGGGAATATGATCATGTGTTTTGTATGCCCTAGTGGGAGAGGTGGATAAACCACTGTTCTTGGCATCACGAGGACTGTTTCTATTCCGACTTTGTGGGTAGTCATTTTTGTCAGGGTCATCTACATGTCAAGCATTTGGGTGCCTACATTTGAAGTTAATCCATTTCTGTATGCTTTGGAAAGCAGACAAAGAGCCCTGTAGTGAAATATTTTTCTTAAGGCAGAATTTCCAAGTGTGGACACCAGCTTAGTGTGTTCCAGAAACAGCACATGCTTGTATTCCTTTGCCATTTGCCCACTGTTTTTGCTACTTCTGCCTTGGAGAGATGCAAAAGATTGAGAAACACGGCTAAAGAGAAAGGAATCCCAGAGGCCAGGGAAGACGAGTGGTAACAAGCCATTCTGAGTGTATTCTGTCGTACAGGTTTGAGGAGGGTGAGGGAGACTTGTTAAAATCACAAAACCTGCCTGTGCAGCACATAGATTCTCCTCCCCCTCCTCCCACTACTCATATTTCAGAAAATGCCATCTATCAAGATGCTGTTAAAAGCAGTCCCTGATGATGCTGGAATAAAAAAGCTGTTATGACAACTGTGAGGTGGGAGGCGCCTCTTTTCACCCTGCTGTCTGTCAGACTGGGCGTTAGAGACCCTTTAGATTAATAGGGTCACACCAAGAACATGGCTCCAGTTGAGAGGTTCTTTTTTGGTACCCTTCCTCCAACCCACCCCCAGATGCCCTCAGGCTTGGCCCTTGGGGTAAAAGTCACAGAAGGGGAAATGTCATTTCCTATTGATTATGCCACTCTTGTCTTTTTTCTGTCCTTAGTGCTTCTGGCCTTATTGGTCTTACTCTGACCCAACCCCAGACATCATCTTCATTACTTTTAGGTAGCTCAAGCTTGGGAAGAAAATGATGAGCCTTTACCAAGTTTTAAGCCACTTCTCTGGTTTACACTGAGGTCAGTTTTCATTTTGAAGAAATAGCGTTATGTCAACATGATTGTCTGCAATAAGTTACATGCCCCGCTGGCTCTCAGTATTAAAATGCAATTAACTGTTTGTTTGTTTGTTTTGTCATTCTTAGCTTGGTAAGAAAACCATAAAAATATTACTCTCTTTTCAAAGGCAGACCATTTTTTTTTAAGTACCTAAGAAGGAGGGGGAAAATTACATTTGTTACGTAATAGTTAGAAGAAAGGGAAACATGCCTGTAAGAAAATATCTTTAACTGCTTAAATTTCCTAGGACAAAGGGAATTAACAAAGCAGACACACATTTTAAGCAAAAAACACAATCAAACATGTACTTCTCAAGTAGAGTAACAAAGAAGATACACTAGTCAAGCAATAGAAGTAACTAGAAGAAAAAGGACTTCATGCACTCAAATATCAGTGTTCAGAGGCTTTCTTACTACTGGCCCTGCCAACACACATACTAAGAATTCTCTCAGTGGCCTGACAATAGGAAAAAAAAGAGTCTCAAGATCCGTAATAATTCTATGGCTGAAAGGATGGCCTTGCTAAACCAACGAACAGAAAAAGATAAGCTATCAAGCAGACAGTAAGAGGAATAAACTCACAGCACATAATTGCCCCTTGGAAGAGAAAACTCATAACAAAACTGCCCTGCAGTTTGATCCACCATCTGGGACTCACCTCATTGTATTTAAGATTAAATTTGTTTTATTTGAGAGTTTTGTTTTCACAACCTTGAAGAGCCCTAACTGGACAGCAAGCTTGCAAGCTCCCCGCTCTAGCTCTCGCCAGAATCAGGTTCCAAGAACTCTGATAAAGCCAGCCTCACAGAGAAAAGAAAAAAAAAAGGGAAAAACAAACACAGCTGCTCCACAGCCACTCCTGTTATCAGTCTGCAGCAAGGTAAAAAAAAAAACAAAAACACATTTTTATCCTTTAAAAACACCAAGCCGCTTTTCCTCAACTGCCCGGCACATTCCTCTTTTTCTTCCTTGTGCTGTGCCTCATTCCCTTCTCTCTCCTTTCCCCTGTCACTTTGTCTCTCTTTCCCTTCTTTCTCTCCCTCTCTCTTTCTCTCTCTCTTTCTGTGAAAAAAGCAAAATAACCTTTTTACTTCTTTACATCCTAACCCTTGTGTTGAGAAATCTTTCTCCAGCCGCACCGTGAGCTACTCATGCGTCCCCACCCTAACAACGGCCAGCCATATTGGAGCTTGAGCAAAAGGGAAAGTCATTAATATCGATGTGTTTTTGTTTAAAATTTTGACATTTTGTTCATCGTGGATTTTTTGCCTTAATTTTTGTAAATATTGCATCAAAATATAATTTATCTTGATGACTAAATTTTGGGCACCTCCAAAATTTTGCGACCAAGGCAAGTGCCTGACTAGCCTCACTCACTTTGACCTAGTCCCTGCCCTGCTTTCAAGGAAAAATAGAACAAAACAGAAAATGGAGCCATTGACATCAACTGAGTTTCTTAAACTTAGCAAGTTCAAATGGACATAAGAGCTGAAAACTAATTTTTAATTATTGGAATCCCAAATACTCACTTTCTGGAACACATGCCAAAGTTCTTAGGAGTGGGAGCATATTATGTAAATTGCAGTCACGCACTACAAAATGACATTTTGACCAATGAGGGACCATATATCCAACAGTGGTCCCATAAAATTAAAATGGAGCTGAAAAATTCCTATTGTTTATTGACTTCACAGTCATCTTAACACAGCACAATGTATTACTCAAGTGTTTATTGTGATGCTGTTGTAAACAAACCTACTGCTCTGCCAGTTGTATAAAATGTAGCCCATATAATTATGTACAGTACTACATAATACTTGATAATGGCAATAAACAACTCAGTTGATGGTTTCTATTTACTATACTATACAGTTGTTTTTTTAGAGAGGGGGTTTCACCATGTTGTCTAGGCTGGAGTGCAATGGCTATTCACTGGTGTGATCATTGCCCACTACAGCTTCAAATTCCTAGCCTCAAACAATCCTCCTGCCTCAGCCTCCTGAGTAACTAGGACTACAGGAATGCACCGCCACACCTGGTCCTATACTATACTCTTTGTTGTTATTTTAGAGTATACTCCTTCTACTTATTAAAAAATAAATAATAATAAAGTTAACTGGAAAATAGCCTCAGGCAGTTCTTTCAGGAAGTATTCCAGAAGAAGGCAGTGTTATCATAGGAGATGACAGCTCCATGCATATTATCGCCCCTGGAGAACCTTCAGGTGGGACAAGATATGGAAGTAGAAGACAGTGATATTGATGATCCTGACCCTACGTAGGCCTAGATTAATGTGTGTGTTGGTGTCTTAGTTTTTAACAAAAAAAGTTTAAAAAATAAAAAATATTTTAAAATAGAAAAAGTTTATAGAATAAAGATTTAAAGAAAGAAAATATTTTTGTACAGCTGTACAATGTGTTTGTGTTTTAAGCTAAGTGTTATTACAAAAAATTCCAAAAGTTAAAAAAAATCTTCAAAGTTTATAAAGTAAAGTAGTTACAGTAAGCTAAATTTACTTTATTATTAAAGAAAGAATTTTTTTAATAAATTTAGTGTAGCCTAAGTGTACAGTGTTTATAAAGTCTACAGTGGTGTGATGTCCTGGGCCTTCACATTCACTCACCACTCACTGACTCACCCAGAGCAACTTCCAGTTCTGTAAGCTCCATTCATGATAACTGCTCTATATAGGCGAACCATTTTTTATCTTTTATACTATATTTCTACTGTACCTTTTCTATGTTTAGAGACACAAATGTATTATAATTGCCTACAGTATTCAGTGCTGTAAAATGCTATACAGGTTTGTAGCCTAGGAGAAATAAGCTGCATCATATAGCCTAGGTGTACAGTAGGCTATACCACCTAGGTTAGTATAAGCATACTTTATGATTTTTCTTTCCTACCTCTTACTTATTGCCAGTAGCATTCCACCTATTTAGTCTGTGACACTCATTGCCTCATAGAAAGGACGTATGCCCCAGAACAAAGAAGTGAATTGAGTAGCTGGACATATTGTGTAAATATATAGCACAGAAAGTCTAAAAAGCTACAGCGTACAATTCCAACAGCCAAGAGATTGAGATTTTACTCAAATCCAAAGGTTTTTTAAAAATAATCAAGAAACCAAGCTTTAACACATTAACTGCCATGTGAGTTGTATTTAACTCATGCTAAGTTTTGAGCCTGGGGCCTCATGAAGCATATGTAACTCACACATCGCTTCATCTTGAGAACTGCAAGAACTATTTTTTAAGTTGCATATAACTCACGCACAGAAAAGAATAAAAAAATAACTAATTTTTCATTAAATTAGAAAGGATCATTTTGTTTTCAAAGTTTTTATTCTATTTTCATAATAAAACACCATGGCCCCAAGGAAAAATGTTTTATTCTAGTGTGGCAGTCAATGTGTTAAACAGTCATAGTGTTTATATTCAAATCACACAATGGGGAGAATGTGGGATGCCATAAGAACCTACTATTTTTCCCCTGAAATTAAATAAGAGTCCAATCAGTAGATGATAAAAGAAGAATCTTAGGGAATGTGATAAAAATGTAGATATCAACAGGTGCCTAAGAAAGAGTCCTGTACCCGGTCCCTTAACAAATCAAAACCTTACACAAGTGTAGAAATGCCAAGATTATACCAGAACACCAGAAGTGAAGAGGTTATTTTCTAAAATACCATTTTCTAGTTTGAGAGATTACACACCACAAAGCAAACCTCACAATTACAATTCACAGGACTCAGTGTGCAGAAATGAAACTTCCTTTATTTCTCTGTAACTAAAGTGACCCAAACTTTGAAGCCTCCATTTTGATGGTGGAAATTTTAAACTTGTCAAGGTAAACTCAGCCATATTGAACTCAAAATAGGTTTTATTTGTTATAAATTTTGGTCAATTCTATACTTTAAAACTCTTTTCCTGTTGTTCCTTTAAGGTATAGTACCACATTAGCAAACACTTAACATAGCACATTTATCTGCCAAGTATAAATTAACTCACTTAATCTTTACATCAACCCTCTGAGAAATACAGTATTATTATCTCTCCTTCAAAGATGTAGAAATTGGTAGAAAGATGCCAAATTTCTGAAGGTTATATAGCTAGCAAGTAGCAGAACTAAGAATCAAACCATGTTTTTGGCCTGGCAGCTGAGTAATGGAAATGCAATAACTGAGGGGCAGTGTTGATGGATGGCCTCACAGCTCTCCCCCCAAGCCATGATGGAGCTCTGAATCCCTGAACAGGAGCTCTTGAGTGGGTGGGAGTGAGCAGATAGTCCCACAAGAGCCCAGCCGTTGAACCGACAAAGACAGAGACTATGCTATGGGTTAAGACACGACAGTGGAAGCAAGACTGAACTGGACTAAATCTGGATAAGATGCATAGATGATATATGAGCCCCAGGGACATAGAGAACCCAGAGAACTTAGAAAACAGAGAGGTAACATAGCATAGGTGAAGAGCACCTACTCTGGAGACTCCTTGGTCAGAATCCAAGCTCTGCTGTTTAGGTGATTTGGGGCAATGTGACTTCTCTGTGCCTTAATTTCTACATATACAAAGTGGAGATAATATTATAGTCTACCTACAGGTTTGAATGAATTAATGTATATAAAGGGCTTAGAATATTATATGGTGACTATAAGTACTATCTTAACTGCTCGCTACTATATTGTTACTCCTAAAAGGGATGCAGAAAAACAGTATAAGAATCCTAAATTATTTAAAATTTACAACAAATGATAATAAATTAAAGTGCAAAGTGACTGAATTTACCTTGACAAGTTTAAGTTTTATGCCATAAAAAAAGAGATTTCAAAGCTAAGTTCAATTTAATTACAGAGAAACAAAGAAACTTGCATTTATGTATACTGCATCTATTGAGAGGCAATTCTCCTTAGTTTCTCCCTGTTTCTGTACGTCTTAGTAGTAGAGCCTTTTTTCCCAGACTGTATTTTCTAGGATGTTTATATAGTAAAAGGCCTTGGAAGATGAAGATAGTGTTTCCCTCCAAAGAAAACAAGGCATGTTTGTTTTCTGTCTGGTAAAATGAATCTCTCTCAGGGCAAAGTCAGGCAGGTTCCTGCCCATTATAAAAGATTCAGGTGCCCTAAACTCAAGGTTCTTCTCCTGTAAAACCACCACTGTGAGTGCAGGGATCACCTATGCCTCTTTGTGTAGCCCTATAAAAATCAGGGCTTAGAAAACTGAGGCATATGCTAATACCCTGGCTATTGCTACTGCTGTGAATAATAAATAGTTCTTTGTCCCTGACCCAAGAGTTTCATATTTTCTGCCAACGTGAAAACTGTGGCAGGACATCTTGTTAGCTTGCAAGGAGGATAACATCTCAGAATTTTCACATCCTATTTATTATATTATCAATAAACTAAATAAATCAAATTACTGAATGTTATTCAATATAATTTAATATGGTCATAAAATTACTAATATTTTTATTTTTATAAGTTTTTCAGAGTTTTGTTTTTTTATCAGGCCATTCAATATATATGCTTATTTTATTCTTTACCCATGATATGTCTTTCAAAAAAGAAATACTGGTCTGTCTTTAAGCAATAATTAAAGGTTTATTCTAGTGACTAGACATGTCCAAATGTGGTACATTTTGAATACATACACAGTCCAAGGGTCTATCATTACCTAAACTAAGAGCACTGCAAAATACAGACTTTCAAAGATTATGAATTCCATTTCTCTATCTGCCACTTTCAGATGAGGTCATACAACCAGGATAAATTAACATTTCAAACCCAAGTTCAAGATAATACCATGAAGAAAGTAACAACAGCAAATAGTGAATTTAAAACAATTATAACATTCATTATTTTATTATCTCTGATTGAAAACACTCAATTGGGTTACATTCTTAAGATTATTTAAAGAGGTACAGCTCCTCAGTCCCACATACACCATCCCCACACACACGCTCCCTGTGTTCCCTCTCCTCCCAGGGCACCTTTCTCCCCATATGCCCTCCCTGGGTCTGCTCCCTGTACCTGCTCTGCAGCTGACAGTCCAGGTTGATGCAGCCCTTACCTCAACTACAGATGGCTGACCAGGAGCCTTTTGTGCACGCCTCGTCCACTTGGAAGAATCAAAATATTATGTAGATAATCACACTTTGAATACACTATTCAAGAGGGGAAAATGGGAGTTCAACAGAAAAGCAATAGGAAACACCAAAAACTAGGAAGGAGAAGAATAACTGGCAGCCTGCTTGGCCATGACCAACCAGGAACCGAAAGTGACTCCCAAATATGGGGAGAGGGTGAGTGATTGTCTTTCTGTGGTCCACTTTTCCACTGGGGAATAGTACATTCGAGGCCACAGGAGAGCACCCTGAAGCGCCCAAGTTCTGACTCTAAGTTACACAGCAGCCAAGAGACAGGGAGAAGGGACTGCTCCAGGGAGAGAAGTTGTCCTGGATCCCATGCCACATCTGAAATGTAAGTGGCTACAGTAAGACACTATTCTCAATCTTAGCTATTAACAGACCATGTGCTGTCCTGAGAACCAGAAGCACCAGAACTAGGCATTAGGGAAACCCAGGCTGTGTCTGGTGGAACTGGGCCATGAGCGGGGGGTGGATTCCTGCAGCCATGACTTAGAAGCGATCATTGTGTGGCTTCCAGTGCTGTTGGGAAAGGGGTGCCGCCCCAAGGACTTGGGTGGGAAGTGAGTTGCCTTGGAGGCTTGATCTTGAGCTGGGCAGGGGCTCCCTGTTTGTTCATATCTTGATTTTACATCAAGTAAAGCCTAAAGATTCCAGCAAAAAACTCTTAGATTTGATAAAAGAATTCAGTAAAGCTTCAGGATACAAAGTCAATGTACAAAAATCAGTAGCATTTCTATATACCAATAACAATCTGGCTAAGAAAGAAATCAAGAAGCCAATCTTATTTACAATAGCTATAAAAAACCAAAATACCTAGGAATATATTTAACCAAGGAGGTGAAAGATTTCTACAAGGAAAACTACAAAACACTCATGAGAGAAATAATTGACGACACAAACAAATGGAAAAAAAATCCCATACTCATGGATTGAAACAATTAATATTGTTAAAATGAGCATACTGCCCAAAGCAATTTACAGATTCAAGGCAATCCTTGTCAAAATACCAACATCTTTTTTTCACAGAATTAGAAAAAAAATCCTAAAATTCATATGGAACCAAAAATGAGCCTGAATAGCCAAAGCAATCCTGAACAAAAAGAAAAAAGTTGGAGGCATCACATTACCTGACTTCAAATTATATTACAAGGCTATAGTAACCAAAACATCATGGTGCTGGTATAAAAATCAATACATAGATTAATGGAACTCAATGGAGAACCCAGCAATAAAACCACATTATACCCAACTGATCTTTGACAAAGCTGACAGGAACATACACTGAAGAAAGAATACCCTCTTTAATAAATGGTGCTGGGAAAATTGGATTGCCATATACAGAAGAACTGGCTCCCTGTGTTTCACCATATACAAAAATCAACTCAAGATGGATTAAAGACTTAAACATAAGACCTGAAGTTATAAAAATACTAGAAGAAAACCTAAGGAAAACTCTTCTGGACATTGGTCTAGGCAAAGAATTCATGACTAAGACTTCAAAAGAATAAGCAACAAAAACAATAATAGACAAATGGGACTTAATTAAACTAAAAAGCTTCTGGACAGCAAAAGAAATAATCAACAGAGTGAAGAAACAACTTGTTGAATGGGAAAAAATATTTGCAAACTATTCATTCAACAGGGGATTAACATCCACAATATACAAAGAACTGAAACAAGTCAACAAAAAAAAAACCCACAAATAACCCCATTAAAAAGTGGGCAAAGGACCTGAATAGACATTTTGCAAAAGAAGACATACAGATGGCCAACAGGTATATGAAGAAATGCAAATGAAAACCACAATGAGATATCATCTCACCCAGTCAGAATGGCCATTACTAAAAAGGGAAAAAATAACAGATGTTGGCAAGGATACAAAGAAAAGGGAACTCTTTAACACTGTTGGTGGGAATGTAAATTAGTGCAACCTCTATGAAAAATAGTATGGAGATTTCTCAAAGAACTAAAAATAGAGCTACCACACGATTCAGCGATCCCACTACTAGGTATCAACCCAAAGAAAGGAAATGAATATATCTAAAAGATACCTGCACTGGTATGTTTATCACAATACTATTCACAATAGCAAAGATAGGCAATCAACCTAAGTGTCCATCAACAGAGGACTGGATAAAGAAAATGTAGTCTATATACACAATGGAATACTATTCAGCTGTAAAAAAAGAATGAAATCATGTCTTTTGCATCAGTATGGATGGAACTGGAGGTCCTTATCTAAAGTGAAACCAGCCAGGCATGGAAAGACAAATATTGCATGTTCTCACTCATAAGCGGGTGCTAAAAAATGTGTTCACATGGGTGTAGACAGTGAAATGACAGACAATGGAGACTCAGAAGGGTGAGGGGGTGGGAAGAGGGAGAATGCTGAGAAATTAGTTAATGGGTACAGTGTAAGTTGTTTTGGGGATGGACACCCTAAAAGCCCTGACTTGACCACTACTCAATCTATGCATATAACACAATTGCACATGCACCCCATAGATTTATACAAATAACATTAAAATTAAACTAAAAAATAAACTGGAGCGCTCCTATGACTCTGTACTTCTCTTTTCTATTACAATTCTCACATGGTGAATAATAAAATGTATGCCTATGAACTAAACTAAACTACATTTTTGCTTGGGTTAATATGCATAAAAGAATAAAATAATCATTGTAATAGTGTTAAAAAAAGATTATTTAAATAGAAAACAGATCAGCTGATGGTTCTTTTAAAATCATACAATGAGATCACCAAAGCAAACATACAGGATATGTATTCACATCACCCCAAATAATGAAGAAGTCAGTCAGTGTTTTTCTCTGGCTCTACGTAAGCCTGGCCATTCTGAAATAACATGCTTCTACCATCTGCCCATTTGTGAATGACTTGTAGAAACTGACATCTAAAATAACTTGATGGAGGTAATTAAACCTAACCAGTCTTGGCTACTTTCTCAAATGTCATAATAAAAGGGTGAAATTATATACCAGACAGTTGTTTTCCAAAGTGGGAAACATAAAAATTTAGGGAGATGAATTATAATGTTATGTCAGCAGTGTTTTTACTGAGTAGCCCCTGAATATGGTGTTGCTCAGGCGTTTCTCCTCACGCCCTGCTGTTGGGAGTCACCTTCCTCCCTGCTTTCTTCCTCCTCCACTTTCCTTGCTGGCTCATTATCAAATACACTCATCTTGTTTAAGTAACACGGTACTTAACCTCTGTTTGATGTTGGGAATGTAGGGCTGCTGAAATTACAACCAGAAGGATTTGAGGCAGTGTGAGAGAAATAGAGAAGAAAATAGAAAGAAATGTTGTGTTTAAGCTTCATAATGCCCCAAAAATATTTTAAATTCAGAGTGTGACATCTATTTCTGGAAGGAGGAAGCCAAACTGACAATAGATATTTTAACCTGATAAAACTGGAAATGCGAATAGCTATTTATAGGCTGACCATTTATTTCAGGATTTTAACATAGTTACATATCATACATATTGATATAGCTCACTGACCACCCACCGATACCTAATGTCCATCTAAACAACTCTTCTACAGTCACAGAATTTGAAGGAAAATCCACTAACAAGAATCTTAATCAGGGTGAATTTTGTACATCACCTGTGGAGTTTTCAAACTCACTTATACCAAAATTCTGTCTCTTAAAAAGGTTTATGGTGATTCTGATGGTACCAACTGAGAATCACTGATTGTGGTTGTACTAGTTGGGTTGTTTTTAGTTGCCAAAAAGAAAGACATGCACGAATTACCTACATACTGGAGATTAGTAAAAGAATGTAGAAGGAATCCTACCCATGGCAGTCTAAGTCACAAAGCTTTGAAGACTGGGATACACAGTGGGCTTCATGCAAAAACAGAACAATAGCTCTAAATGTTTGTGGAACGAACCTAAAGTCAATTGCCCACTTCTTTTGTTTATCTAGAATTTATTTTTCCCAGGTGAAGGTAGGGCCAGTATTCTGCCATTCCAAAAGGAGGCAGGAATTCATGCTAAGACATTTCACATGTCTTCCCAATTTTTAGCCCGTGTGTGACTGACTTTGATTTGGATTCCATTAATTAATTTAATTAATGCTCTGTTGGTTACAGATAAAAGTAAGTTATATTCAGTTTATGCCAGAAGAGGTCTTGGTTGTCTGGCATCTCCCACTCACAGTAAAGGCAGCAGTATAAGGCCCAGAGTTAACAGGAACCAGAACTCATGTGAACCAGGATTCTCTACCTTTCTCTCTACTGTGGTTCTCTACATGCCAAATTTTTCCTCAAGGCTGAACCCATAACTACCAATATTTTATATTTCCCCAGCTCTTCTACCAGAGAGGAAAGTATTCTCTCCCCAGGTTATAAATAAAATAAATAAATAAACAAAAAAGCATCAAGGAAAAATTCTTATTGGTTGGCCTGGGTCATGGGACCAAGGAACTAAGAGTGGCAAGTCCAATGAGACCTCCACAGTTAGAGTGAGGGGAAAAGGAATTTCCTCAAACAAGGAGTAAATGCTGAGCAGGTAAAGCAATAGCTCTCTACTACCCTAGGGGGAAAGGTTTGGTTTTACTAAATACAATGTGGCAGAAGCTACAGCAATCTGTGTGAGAAAGACCCCCCTTCCCCCGGGCTGTATTACTTAATATGGCAGCTGCAGTGGGGCAGCCACCTGAGACTTATGGACTTGTGGTGTACCCTGTTCAGTACTTAGTCCAAATTTCTTTCATTCGACAGATGGGGAGATAGATCCCAGAGAAATAAAAGGTAATCCACATACCTGAATCTAGCAAATAACAGGACTGAATCCAATTGCTTCCTGTGCATTTTGGGGTAACTGACATCCCTCCCAACATACACACACAGGATTTAGGGAGGTGTGATTTGAGGTGAGATCTGACAATGCCAGTTTTTTACCTAATCAAGATAAAAAGAGGTCCACAATTTTCTTAGGGAGGTACTACTTTACAATCACAATTAAATCCTCATGACATTGTAGCATATTTGATGCAAACTTTTAAGAGGAGAAGCAGCCACAACTCTAGAGGGAAGTCCCTCCTTTTCCAGTCCCCCATCTGCACTCCACTTTGCAACCGTGGGACCAGCCCATTCCCTCCCAGCTTCCCTGAGTGCAGAGCTGCTAGCTCAAGCAGCCAGGCTGACTCCCTTTTGAACACTGTACCATTTACACATTTATCTAGAGCTTTAAGTTTACAGTCCTAGATGGGCAATAATCTTACTTTCTTTATGTCTATGTAAGTGAAATCAGTTCACTAGAATGTAATCTTGAATTGGGAAGATAAGGTTTTTCTGCTAATGTGTGAAAATGGAAGCTTCTAAGCTAAGTTTATTTCAATTCAGAAAAAAAGAAAATAACCTAATCTCTTCCAGGCAATAGCTGATCAAATTCAGGGCCGGGCTGTCCCCTGTCGCATCTCCCTTTCTCCTCTGGGCCAGGATAATCTAATTTCCTGTGCCTGGTTCTCACGATGCCCTCTGTCCCACCAGCCTCTGCTCAGGTACAGGTTGCCCATCTGGACTTAGATGGGAGGCTCTCTTCACCTGGTATCCATTAAACTCTGTTGTTCTCATCCCACAAGAGCTTCTCCAGCCCGACGGTCCTCTTAAGCACTTCTGAGCCCCACCCTGGGACCCAAGAACTCACACCCACCCTCTATGCACTACTCTGGGGCCAGAGCGAGGCTGTCCTTGGGCCTCCCTGCCTAGATACCTGCCTTAGTCAATGCTGCTCTCTCATGACAATACTGGCTGCTCCAGTACCAGATTGGCCTTGAGGCTTCTGTAAGAGGTTAAAGCCACCTCAAAATACACTCTGAGAGCTGAGGCACAAAGTCTGCAACTCTCAGCTCGGATTCCACCAAATGTATCTAGGTGTTTTTCTCTCTCTCTGTTTTGACTTCACTTCTTAGGATGCCATCAACATCAAAGCTCTAATTGGGTTTCCTTGAATTCTCTCCCTTGTCCACCTTTTGTTGAATCCCCTTTTGGGTAAGAAAGCTACTTTCATTTTCCCTGATGGCTCATGGTTCTTTCTCTCTCTCTCTCCCTATCTTTCTCTCTGTTTTTCTCTTTCTCTCTCTATGTATCATATGCTCTCAGTTCTCCTGGTTTTGGTGTTTGATCTCTCAAGCTACAAATTTTGGGAATATTAAACACTCTCTGTCTCAAGCACTCAGCTCTTTCACATAAGAAACACTTTGCTCTCCCAGACTATGGCCTCTAAATTAATTGGCCAACATTGGAGGATGCTAACAAGAGATCAACTCATTATTTTTGAAAGTGGCAAATAAAGGTAAAAAAAGAATCAGCATTTATAGTGCTTTCCTCTATGATGTACACCACAGTAACCAAATAGTAAGTGGAGGAAACATTCTCCTTACAAAGTATCCAGCTTATAAATGAAGAAGAAATGTTAGAATTACAGTATCACCAGTTTTCAACCTCTATAATAAAGGATAACAACAGCCACAAACATGCAGAAAGCAAGCTAGCCAGGCAGCATGTGCCTATTGGTGGAAGAACCCACTACTCCCTACGAAATATTACGGCCAAAACTAATTGAGTGAATGAATCTGATCAAGCTCTAGAGCCAATTTACAGGAAATGCAAAGGCTAGAGGAGCATGTAAAACTACCCCTCAGGGATGAACTCAGAAATATTTGGATGTAGAATACTACAAGACAAACAGCTTAGTCTCTTCAACAAATTAATTACAAGGAAAAAGAGACAGAAATAGAGGGGAAACCTATAGAATAAAAGAGATTTAAAGATGTGGAAACTAATCATAGTGTTTGGGTCATGTTTGGTTCCAGGATTAGAAAAAGAAAAGGCATAAAAAAGGACACGACATTTACAAGAAAATGGTTGATTTGATGTTGATATTAAGGAATTGTTGATGTTTGGGGGAGGGGATGATGGCTTTGTAGTTGTGTTAAAGAGAAAGAGTCCTTGTCTTCTAGAGATGTATACTAAAATACATCCATCCCTTGGTGTCCATGGAGGATTGGTTCCAGGACCCCTGCAGATACCAAAATCTATGAATGCTGAAGTTCCTGATATAAAATAGTGTAGGTTATATTTGCATATAACCTACACACATCTTTCTGTGTACATTAAATCATCTCTAGATTATTTCTAATACCTAATATAATGTAAATGCCATGTAAATAGTTGTTAAATTGTATTGTTTAGGGAACAATGACAAAAAAATCTGTACATGCTCAGTACAGATGCAATCATACTTTTTGTTTGTCTGTTTCAAATATTTTCCATCTGTGGTTGGTTGAATCCACAGATGCAGAACCCATGCATATGGATGGCCAACTGTATTTACAGATGAGACTATGTGTCTAGGATATACTTCAAAATAATATGGGGCTATATGCAATGTAATATCCTGGATTGAATTCCAGAATAGAGAAAGAACATTAATGGATAAACTGGTGAAATGGGAATAAAGTCTATACCTAATTAATAGTTATATATCAACATTAACTTGTTCATTTTGATGACTGTACCATGGTGTTGTAAGGTATTAAAAATAAGGGAAAATGGCCAGACATGGTGACTCACACCTGTAATCCTAGCATTTTGGGAGGTGGAGGTGGGAAGATCACGTGAGCCTAGGAGTTTGAAACCAGCCTAAGCAACACAGCAAGACCCTGTCTCTACAAAAAAATAGAAAAATTTTTGTAGAAAAACTTTTGTGGTGTCACATGCCATAGTACCAGCTACTTGGGAGGCTGAGGCAGGAGGATCCTTTGAGCCCAGGAGTTGGAGGTTGCAGTGAGCTACAGTGATATCACTGCACTCTAGCCCAGGTGACAGAATGAGACCCTGTATCAACAACAACAAAAAAAATGGCCAGGCACAGTGTCTCATGCCTGTAATCCTAACACTCTGGGAGGCTGAGGCAGGAGGATTGCTTGAGCCCAGTAGTTCGAGGTTGCAGTGACCTATGATGAAGCCACTGCACTCTAACCGGGGAGACAGAGCGAGACTCTGTCTCCAAAAAAAATAATAAAATAAAACCCAAGAGGGGAAACTGGCTAAAGGGTATGTGAAAATTGTGCTATTTTTGGAACTTTTCTATAAATCTAAAATTATTTCAAAATAAAAAGTTTATCTAAAAAATAGTGAGAAGGGAGAAATGGATGGAGGAGTAGAGGGGACCAGACTGACCAGGGACTGATGGTTGTTGAAACTGGATGATGAGTTTGGAGGTTTACTGTACTACTTTAACCTACTTTTGAGTGAGTTGTAAATTCTCCATAATAGAAAGTCACATAAGTTTAAAATATTATGGTCTTTTCTATAGACTATTGAGAGTCTACACAGTAGTTTGGCACACGGCTTTCTCGGTATCATTGCTACTCTTGGGGCAGTCATGCTGAAATGGTGGGGCAAAGGGTAAGAGCAGAAAGCAGCAGGGGTAAATATTACCCAACTCTATGATCTGATTCTTTTCTTTTCTTTTGTCATTAGGCCACTTCACATTATTTCTTCTTCCTTTATATTTTTCTTTTTCACCCCCATTTTCACCACATTTTTTAGATCTCTTTTATCACCATGTGCCCATCTGTGTATCACTTGGCATAAGGTCCCCACTGCAATATAACAAAGAGTCCAAATAAGAGTGGCTTAAACAAGATAGAGTGACCTTTAGACATAAAATAAGTCTACAGGTCAGCAGGCCAAGACCGTCATGGCAGCTTCACAGAGTCTTTAATGACTCAGGCTCCTTCCTGTCCTCTACTCCTAGATTCCTCGGATGGCACCCTTGTCATCAAGCTTTCAAGATAGCTTCTAGAGTATCAGCCATCACACCCACATTCCAGGCAGGAAGAAGGGAAGTCAAGCCGCTTCTCTTTAAGGAAATCTCCCCAAAAGTCCCACATAATATTTCTGCTAACCTTTCATTGACCAAAACATACCCTTACAGCCACTCCTAGCTATAAGGCAGGGTGTGGAAAATGGTCTTTTAATTGTGCTCTGTCTGTCCTCAATAAAACCAGGGTTCTATGACTTAAGAAGGAGGGAAGAGTGGATGTTGGGTCAAAAATTAGCAGCCTCTGCCACAATCGATTATGAGAAAAATCTGAACATGCAGTGGCAGAGCAGTCCACCATGACTTATGTCCAATTTAATTATCCGGCTAGTACAATCAGCAAAGATCTGGAAGTATCTGTCATCCCACATACTCCGCTGACTGGTTTATGTTGATTTGTTTGACTGAAAGTTGAAACCAGATAACTGCCTGTACATTCACCCTTCACAGCAAGATACCATCTATCTATATCAGAAGCCGACATACGTGCATTTGTGTCAGCATCATGTATAGTACTAGGTATGCCTGCTGTGACTATAATGTCCTTTAAACCTAAAATGGAACCATTATGGATTTCTTTTGGCAGCCCTCTTGCATCTCTGGGAGACCTTCTGGCCTACTGGCCAGTCTCCAGAGAGATTCCTGTCCGTCTGCCTGTGAGGAGACATATTCTGGGCTCCCTGCCCACATTCTAACCTGCAGCTTGCGCGGGTAGAGAGCTATGTCTATTTGGGTCAGTCCTTCTGCGTGATTATTCTGTTGCCTCTAGGTAAGTTCACTTGAATGTCGGACACATACCAACTGTGCACACCACATGTTTAAATGCCAGTTGCCCAGTAAAAGCAATGAGGTATGGTGGAAAGAGTATTTGAGACTGAGAATTAAGTCTGAGCTCTTCTTGGTCCTGGTGGTGAGATCTTAGAATATTCTCTTAGGCTGTCTAAGCCTCAGTTTCCTCATATGCCAAACAGGGATATTGCTGTGTCCCCTACCTTCCTTGCAAGCTTATTGTGAAGCTCAGTTACAATGAGATATTGCATATCAAAGTGCTATACTTTACCAAAAAAAGGTTATTGTTATTATTGATCTAATGAAAACGTGTTACTGAAAAAAGAAAAACAAAAATAGTGATAATGTAGCTCAAGCCCATTTGACTGGGGCCAACAAAAAGAAATATAGTAGCTAGTGCCAAATCTGCAGGATTTAAAGGATCAGAAAAAAGGATCAGTGAAATTATATCTGTCCCAGAAATGATAGATTCTAAATGATTTGTTTCATGAAGTAAACTCATAATATTCTAACCACCATTTCCACTTATTATTAGCTATTCCTACCATGAAACACTAGTCCAAAGAGTAACCCTATTGCTAAATACCTTGTTCTCCCCCAGCTGGAAGGGTAGAGTAGTAAGTTTTATTCCTTTTAACTAAGTCAACTTCAAAATACAGCTAGATTCCCATCTCAACAGCAAAGACCCAAAACCCTCACATAGAATTTCCCTGCTCAGTACCATCAACTAGGATCCACCTCTATTCATAAATATAAGCCTTTGGGCACAAGTGTGTAAGTAGTTACATACACATAAATTCATTCTGGGGATAGGTGAATTCTGTAGGTGTGAATGTATGTGTAAATACAACTGTATATATTGGAGTTTGCAGAATGTTTGCAGTTTTGTAGAAATATCAATAAGAAGAAATTTTAAATCTTTTAGTTTTTGTCGAAATAAGGAACAACATAAAATTAGAATTGTTTTTACTTGCTACCACTTTAATATCAACGTTTTTATCTAGAGTTAGATCCAAACCTAAATTTCTGGGATTTGATGTAACAAATTGCTCCCCATATGTGAAACAAAAATTACTTGAGCTCTGCTGGCCAGTTAAGGGGTTTTGCTCTGATCTAACTTTAGAGGGTGACTTCTGTCAAGGGCTAAAGAACAACATAGTCCATAACTGGACTGCAGAAATCAAAGTTAATAAGTAGATTCACTGACCATTTGTGAACTTTTCATGGGACCCAGAGCAACAGCAAAGAATCTGTTAATTGTGAGTAATTTTTCCTCATGGGACTTAAAGTTTCTCACTCCTTTTCTAAATCCAGAACTTCCCTTGCTTAAAACAAACACACTCACACACACACACACACACATCATGAAAGGAATCCATTCCAGATGTGCAAGAGGCCTTGCATGACAGTGTCTGGTTTTGATGGTCACAAAAGGAAATTTTGCCAGGTGGTCACAATGGTATTTTGTTTCTCTCAAACTTGATGCCATCAAACCACACTGTAAAATTCACCTGGTTTACATTTGTATGATTTTTCCCCAACAAAGGAAAGAAAACAAGATGAGAGAATTAGCTGCATGTTCACCAGATCACAAGGCTAGAATATGCAGTTTCCGAGACACAGGCATAGGTAAATTCGTCAGTAAGAATTTTATCAATATTGACTGTGTTCCCAGCACAATTCCATGCCATGGAAGGGAAGTAAGAGACACTGTCCTAAGTCTTGAGAACTTAAAAGGCCTTATGAGTGACGAGGTTAATGAAAATGGAATGTGTTCCCCTGGAACCCTGCATAAAGCATCAATGCACATACCATACTGGGTATAATGATCTGTTTGTGGGACTGACATCACCCACCACATGCCCCAACCACCAACAAGAAGCACGGCATATCTGTCATTGTAAACACAGAGCCCGGAGCACATTCAATACATGTTAACTCAGGGAATGGAGGAAACAACAGTAGAACAAGTTAAAGAGACATAAGAGCCATAGGGATTCAAAATGCAGTGAAACATGAGCCCATTATGCTACTGGGAATTAAGAGTTAATATTTTGTATTCCACTAATAAGGCATCCCTTTATATTTCTAAGGCCCAATTTGAATTTTCTTCCCTTTTTTTCTCTCTGTAGTGCTATACACTGAGAAACAACAGCTACCATGCTAGGAAATAGTCTTTATTCTGGAAGTCCATTGCTAAAAAGCAGGTGTTCTATTATTGCAGAAGAAGGGGAGAAGAGATATTAAGAAACAGCAGAGAAATGAAGTTGGTCTCACTGCTGTGTTTTGGTGACAGTACATCCTAAGGGGAAAGGCAAGTGCTGCTAGAAAAAATGGGCTAACACTCAAGTGAGGGGTGGAAGTTCATTTTTTTTAAAAGTAAATTTAAGGCTTATTCTGTACAATGCAGTTAAGCTAGATAAAGCTTCTGCTTTCTAAATTATAAACAGTGCCGAGAGCCCTAAGCTTGCCTTCACTGCGACCCAATTCTTCATCATTCCCAGTGTGAAACACTGTTTATGGGGGAATTTTAATAAGTATCATCATGAGAAGGGTGGTTCCATGGTAAAATAAGTTTAGGATACACTGATTACCATCTCTCTCTCTTTAGATTTGCAATGTACATTTACATTGTAAGGAAAACTGCTTAAGTTTATTCACTCAGGGTTTTCCCAAAATTACTTGACAACAAGCTCATTATTCACAAATTATCTTTCATAATTAGATTAGAAAACACCTGTCTGGGAGCCCTATGTTGACTGATGACTAACCTTTTTTTTTTTGAGATAGGGTCTCACTATATTGCCCAGGCTAGCCTCACATTCCTGGCCTCAAGCAATCTCCCCACCTCAGCCTTCTGAGTACCTGGGTATGCACCAACATGCTTAGATTGATGTCTAACTTTACTTTCAGTGCTAACATTCTGTATCACTTGAGTTAAGCATTCTACATGACTTTTTAAAAGTGATAGTTAAAGTCTGGGAACAGATTACTGCTCCTAAAGAACATGGGCAAAAGAACTGGGGTCTAGAGATTGAGTCTTAGTGAGAGACCACCCTGAAGATCAAGAAAGAGAAACAGCAGTTGGCATCACAGCCTAACATTGAAATATTCTTAGGGAAAAAGTAATCGAATGTGAATCTGACCAAGCCTCGCCAGCTTTTACCACCAATTTACAGGGATGACACAATGGAATGCAAGCAACAAAAGCTCAACTTGAGAAACTCTAGACAATGAATAACCTGCTGCCTTCAACATAAATTTCAAGAAAAAATAACAAAGAGCAGGAGGCGTTATCTACAGATTAAAAGACACTGAAGAGGCACATCAACCTTGCAATGTTTGGGATTTATTTGGATCCTGATTTGAGCAAACTAACTATAAAAAAAATATTTATGCGACAATTAAGAAATTTTGAACACTTACTGGATATTTGATGATATCAAAGAATTTTTTTAGTTCTGATGGCATTATGGTTATAATTGTGTAAATCTTTATATTTAAGAAATACATTCTGAAGTATTTATATACAAAATAATATACTGTCTAGGATTTGCTTCAAAATAATCCTGGGAAGGGGGATATCAATAAAAAAAAGATTTGCCATAACATGATAAGGTTGGTATATGAGGGCTCGTTACACTATTCTCTCCAATTTTGTATTTTTTCCAAACTAAAAGTTTTTAAAAAGCAGTTGGAAGAGAAAGACAGGGCAAAGATATGGTTACAAACCTGGTGAATAGGCTGGGAGTGGTGGCTCACGCCAGTAATCCCAGCACTTTGGGAGGCTAGGCAGGAGGATCTCTTGAGGCCAGGGGTTCAAGACCAGCACGGGAAACATAGTGAGACCCCATCTCTAAGACAAACCTGGTGAATACACTGTTTAAAAAGCCATAAGAATAATGAATTTTTAGAAGCGGGGTGTAGAAAACATCATGAATACAACAGAGAAGTTAGTGAAAACCAAGAAAAGAAAGAAAAATTTCAGTGGCGTTTTGAGAGAGGAAAACAGATTGTGGAGGGTTCCAGTCATGATGCCTGGTGAAGAAATGCTGCACATAGTTATTTGAGGAAGATGGTTATGAAAAAAAGTGGTGGTTGGAGGCAAAGTGAATGTTTGTCAAGATGGGTGATGTTATGGACTGATTTGTGGCCCCCCAAACTCATGTGTTGAAGCTCTAACCCCCCATGTGACTGCATTGGAGCTATGTCCTTTAAGGATGTGATTAAGGTTAAATGAGGCCATAAGAGAGGGTCCTGATCCAACAGAACTGGTGCCCTTGTAAGAACAGGAAGAGAAAGCAGAGCTCGCTGTCTCACTATACACACTAAGGAAAGGCCAGGTGAGGACACAGCAAGAAGGTGGCCCGCCAGAAGCCAGGCAGAGAGCCCCCACCAGAGTTCAACCATCCTGACACCCTGATCTTACACTTGCAGCCTCCAGAACTGAGAGAAAATAAATTCCTGTCATTTAAGCCACCCAGTCTCTAGTGTTTTGCTATGCCAGCCCAAGATGACTAATACAGGTAAAACATGCACTTTTACCTCATTAGCCTTTATTGCTACTTTGTTCAGCATTTATCATGTGTTTTTTTCATTATGTTAGAATTAGACATGAAAAAATAAATGTCACGGAGTTGTATTGTTCTGTGTTCTTTTATGTGATGGTCAGTCAAGTGCAGCCATAAGCTGGGACACAGGAGAGGCTCTGGAAACCCTCTGAGAAAATTCTCAAATCCTAGAGTCACTCTCATGCTGAGGGGGGCCTATGGGAGGAGCGTCTGGGCCGAGGGAGTGAGAGCCTATGGGCAAGTGCCTTTATTGGGGGTCAGGGTGGAGTACACAAGAAGGACTTCACTGGTGCCTTTGAATGTTGCTAAGTCACAGCTGGGGGAGGGCAGCAAGAAGAACCTTATCACATGTGTGCACCTGGGCACCTGGGCACGTGGGCACCTGGGCAGGGTGCTCCCAGCTCAACAGGAGGCAGCAGGAAACAAAATACGAAGTTTTAAAATTCCACAGTACAGGTATAAAGACTCAGTAATGTTCCTCTCAAATTTTGTTTTCATGACTTGAACAAGTCTGTGTTCACCTTTTACTTCTTTAAAGTGAGGAGAAAACACCAGTTTTCAGCTTCAGTCATAATCAGAAAGCACAAACAACTTCAATCCAAATTTTCTCCCTTATTACTTCCAAAGGCACATTGACCCACTTACTTCAGCTATTAAAAATTTACTCGTCCAAGATCTCCTGGTTTTTCTGAGTAAATCGATATTCTTAAATTTTCCTCATTCTTACTATGTCAGGGGTCCCCAAGACCACCCCCACATCTGATGATTCTTTAGGATTCACAGAACTCAGCATATAGTCACAGCTGTAATTTATTACAGCAAAAGGATAAAAAGCAAAATCAACAAAGAAAAAAGGCGCATAGGGTGAGGCCCAGAGGAAACCAGGCACAAGTTTCCAAGGATCCTCTCCCAATGGAGTCACACAGAACACGCCAAATTCCTCCATCAATGAGTTGTCACAGCACACGTGAAATGCTGTCCACCAAGGAAGCTCATTAGAGACTCAGGGCCCAAGGCCTTTACTAGGGTCTGATCATGTATGCACCCTCTGCCTAGCACACACCAAAATTTCAGACTCCAAGAAGAAAAGCTGGCGTTCAGCCTAAATCACATTGCATAGTTGAGGCACAATAATCCACTCAGCAGTTAGGGAACTGTGGAAACTGTCCTGAAATTTAAGATCCCACATGCCAGCCTCGGGCCAACTTTTCAAGCTGGCCTTTCTAAAAGAACAGTCTTAAGGCCTTCTGTGTCAACTCTTTTCTGCACACTTACATGAAAATCTGCTGTCATTCAGAAACATTCAGGGTCTTCATCCACTGTGACCTCTTTGTAGCCTTTAATACTCTAACTATACCCTCTTTCCAGAAACCCCTTTCATGATTTTCATACCATTCTGCACCATAAAACTATTTGTTTCCTTCTTTTCCAGAAAAGGGGATTATAAGGACAGTTTCATAGTCAGGGACTGAGGGAGGTAGGTGACCCCAAGCTGTAACTTCTTTTTTGCCCATATGAATCTGAAATCAAATTTAACCAAACATCCCCCACATTGAAACCCTTCAGAAGACCAGCCCCTCCAGTCTCTATTAGAAATCCATATCCTCTCCTCACCATGTCACACCCCTACCCCTGTGACATAATATCCCCAATGTGTGCTAACATGGCATTTGCCCCAACTCACTTCTGGCTTCTTCAGAAGGCACGTGACACTCTTCTAAGCCTCATGGTTCTCCCTTGGCCAGAGGAAGGTTATGGGGAGAGGCCTTACCACACTAAGCTCTGTCGGTTCTATTTCCCCATAACCTCACATTCACCCGCTTCCTGTTCTCAAAGCCATCCTGCGAGCTGACGCCTCCATCCCTCCAGCTTGGATTATTTCTGTAACCTCCTAATTGGCCTCTCTCCCTTCATTGCTTCAATCCTGCTAATACCTAATGTATTAATATCCTGAACCACAGCTATATTGTTTAAATCACTACATGATTTAAAACTTTCAGTGTTGCCTGTTGCCTATTTCCTAATGAATAGAATGTGTAACCTTTGGCCTGGCATTAAGATCTTCCATCACTCAGCCACAGTCTCTTGTTCTAGTCCCATCTTCCTCTAATTATTTCTGAGGTAAACAAGGAAGCTATTTGCTAATGTTTCTTAAGACAATTTAGTTAAAATATATCAAAGGGCCATTTTTTTTAAATGTACCTTTTCCTCAATAAAAAGTTTCTCTCCAGGCTGCATTAAGTGAGAATAGGATCAGTGCCTTGTTTGTAATTATCAGCTAGAGCCAAGTTCTTCATCTTGCCAGCACATTGGACTCACCTGGGAAGTATTAAAATATGCCGATGCCTGGGTCCTGACCCTTGGCTTTTTGATTCAGTTGGTCTTGGATGTGGCCTGGGCACTGGGGTTTTTAAAATCTCCCCAAGGGTTCTATAATACACAGCAAGGGCTGAGAAACACTGATACAAGCAATCTGCCTGTGCCTATATTTTATCCAAAACAGGCTATGGGACTATTACAAAATACAGCTCATGCATGTGTTTTTAAATTTCTCTGTCCCTCATCTGAAATCACTAACCTCCATTCAATCTCCATTTCTCATCACTGGTGTCTAACCCCACTGCCACCTTCTCAAGAAGCCTTCCCTGATGTCTAGCAAACAGCAGTTCTCAAGGCCCTGCCAACATAGGAACATCTTGCTCATGTCCTCCCATTCTGATCCACTCAACACTCTGTCCTCTTAGGTTATTCTTGTATTCCTGCTGGACTTCCTTCCTCCTTTCCAAGCACTTTTCTCATAGTTGATTTTTTAAATTTTGTGTTTTGATGTTACATGAAAATTTGAAAAATCAAAACATGATATTTTATTTTTACAAGCGTTGTGTCATGTTTTTAATGAGAGATTCGCCCAGCAAGTTAAGTAGACGTATTCTGATCTTCCCAAGTCGTGATTTGCTCTGAGGGCAAACACTCACCCCTCATCGTTTTAAGATCTGAATCAACTATGTGGGCACATTTATTTGCTTTACTTCTCACTGACAACCTGTCACTTTTCAGGCTTAGGCTACCAAATCCAAAGTTGTATGTACAGGATTCCAAAACAAAAGAAAGCAAAAATAGTCCCCTTTGCTGTACTGTCTCCTGCTATGTATTAGGCTGGGTTTGCATCCAAATTTTAGGCGAGAAGAAGGAAATGAGAATTAATATGCATCGTTGGTTGGCAATAGCTTGGTTTTCTCTTCTTGATTGCTTCAGGGCTGACAGCTCACCTGCATTTTGAAACAGACACCTGCTAATTCAACTTTCCACTCTTTAATCTCACCCTTTCACCCACGGCATTTTAATTACCCTGCAATTAATATACTCCTGGTTTTACCCTTAGAAGAGTGGGGAGGGAGGAGACTAAGCAGGGAGGCCTGATAGTAACTCACAGCCCAGGGACCCCTCCTCGTGCCTGGGTGAGAGTCCCTCGTCCTGATTCGTTCTGTCTAATAACAGGCCTCAAAATACTCTCACCACCACCCCCAACCCACACACACACACGCACACACACACATACTAGTAAATGAGATGTCATCTCCTTGATCATAATCATCAGTTCTCACTTTCATGAAAAATATAGGTCTCTGACCCACACTCCCTCAACCTCACTGCATGAACCTAAGAACCCCACCTCTAAGTGGGAGGAGGTGAAGTAGATCAGCACGTGACAAAGTGACAAAGACAGCAAAAGTTCTGAAGACACTGGGAGAGGGAGGAAAGGGAAAAATGAATAAACAGACTTTTTTCTCTGCCCTTTGGCTGCTCACCATGACCCTTGGACTAATTTTAAATTCTCAGTAGAGGAAGACTCAAGGCCCCAGCCTGCCCCAGCTTTATTGGTATCCTCACTAAAGGAAGGTTAACATGCCAAAGGGAAACTCTTTCCAAATGAAAATTAAGCTCTGGGTCATGGGGCGGGGGAGGATGGAGAAGTGCCTTCCATCCACCCACCCTACTTCCCTAGGAACTGACCTTCGGCCGTGGCCAGAGTCACTGCTGTTTCTTAGCAGTCCGGGTGAGTGTTTGCCTGGGCAGACACAGTGGGAATCACATCCTGGCCACCCTGCTCAGGCTGCCTGCTGGAGCTATGGCCCTCCCACACTCCTGCACACACGGGGACAGGAGCTTCGAGTAGAGATGTCATCTGTCTTGGCAGCATTTTTTTTCTGTCCCTCCTGGGCGCTACTGATCTCCTGAAGTAGCCATTTTAGAATCCTACAGGGTACCTTCTGCCCCTTCAACTCCCCTAACACAGTCTTGCCCTAATACTGGTTTTGAATCACAGAGAATTAAAATGCCAAGCTTTTGTCCTGATGCTTTATTAACGTTGTTGACCACCAAGCATTTGCTATGAACCTTACATCTTACTTCAGTGAACACTCACAGTGAATCTCTGGAACTGGTACTTTTATCCCCATTCTACGGATGAGGACACTGAGGCACAATGCCTCACCCAACTTGAGGTACAAGTTCTCATGACTTTCTGCTATGACATGCAGTTTCTCTGTTGGTACTCAGTGTGCTCAGTGCTTGAAGTGGCATGTCTGATGCATTATTTAGATCAAGAAAATAAGGAGGCAGATGATTTATCCAGAGGAACCACCCCTCTTTGTAACAAACTGGAAAAATGAGAAAAAGCTATGTTTATTGCTTCCTAGAAATTAAATGGACAACAACTTTCCAAACCCCAACTTCTCTCCAGGAGTGATTAGGGTACACCCAAGGCTCTGGTGGTTTGGATTAAATAGATGAGGTAATGCAGCAAGAACCTTGGCCTATCAACCAGCCATCACTGCCACTGCAGAGGCCATGAAGGTGGTCTTGTGCTTCTTCTTAATTCAACCCACACTGCCTGGAAACCTGACAATGTGCACCGTTCTGACTGACTTTGTTTCCCCTTTCATTTTTGTACTTTAAATTTTATAGAGCTTTTCTGTTTGAAACGTTTCTTCACATGTGTCCTGATCATAATTTTCCTGATTCCTAGTCCCATTTTACAGATGAGGCCACAAACTCTGCCTCAGGATTCCAGTCCAGTGTTTCTTCCACTATCCCGTGCTACCTCTGCTCTTCAAACACAAGAGTAAAGAAGATCCTCCTGAGGTAGTGTTTGGGGTTGAATTGTGTCCCCCAAAAAGATATGTTGAAGTCCTAACACCTCGTACCAGCAAATGTGACCTTATTTGGAAATAGGGTCTTTGCAGATGTAATTAGATATAAGTTAAAACGAGGTCATACCGGAGTAGGGTGAGCCCTTAATGCAATATAACTGGTGTCCTTATTAGAAGAGAAGAGACACAGAGACAGACACACACAGAGGAGAACGGCCTGCGATGACGAAGGTGGAGACGAGAGCAATACACCTACAAGGTAAGGACTGCCAGGTATTGCCGCGAACCAGCAGAAGCTAGGAGAAAGAAATGGGGTAGATTCTCCCCTAGAGCCCTCAGAGAGATCACGGCCCTGCCAACACCCTGACTTTAGGCTTCTAGCCTCCAAAACTGTGAGAGAATAAAATTCTACAGTTTTAAGTCACATAGTTTGTGGTACTTTGTTATGGCAGCCCTTGGAAACTAGTACAGGTAGCATCTGAATACAGATACTACAGATATGGACCAGTGGCAGGGACTGGGGCTATAATCTTTTTCAGATTCAGGTAGATACCGTCTGTTCTGATTTTTTCTAAACAGCATATCACCAGTTGCTTAACTCTCTGTAAATACAGTAAAGTTTCTTAAATTGCTTTTGAGTTCCTCAGTGTGGTAGAGAAGTTTCAATGTTGATTGTTCTTTTCCCAAAGAACTGAAGCACATGCCCAGTCTTTGCTCATCTCCCTTCCCCAGCCCTATACTGCCTGCCGGAGCCTCCTTGTGTCTAGCAATATCGCCCTACAAAAGTGTTTCTCAGACTTTGTTGAGTGTTAGCACCCCTGGGGAGCTTTGAAAAGCCTAGTGCCCAGGTCATACCACCAGACCAATTCCATGAGAATCCCTGGGCCTAGGTGGGGTGGCCTGGGCATGCATATTATTTAAAGCTTTCCAGTGATTTTCCAGTTAAGTCCAATGTCCTACAGATTCTTGGGGTTTTATTTCAACAGGGAATACACTTAGGTAAACATCCCTTCCTGACTACAAGGATCTATAGCAGGGTCAGCATCCAGCTCACACACTCTATTGGGTAAATAAAGTTTTATTGGAACACAGCCACGAGCATTGACTTACATGTTGCTTTTTGGTTAAAATGACAGAGACCACATACCCCACCAAGCTAAAAATATTTACTATCCATTCCTTTAAGAAGAAATTAGCAAAAGACTGAAACTTCCTCTGATTCATCTTTTTCTCCCACAGTGGAGATCAGCAAAGCGCTTTGCACTTAGTAGGGGCTCAAATGAATTAAATTGAAGTCAAATAAACTGAAATGAACTGAAAAAAATTGAACCTTCCTCAACATATTATCTGAAAAGAATCCAAGGTGTTATGCCTCCCAGGAGTATTTGCATTTTAATAAGTAACACATAAAGTCCCCAAAATCTTTATTTGAAGACAGAAAGGAATACCTACCTGCTGAAATTGCAAGCACCTGTAATTATAAATGTGCAGTTCTATTTTATTGGATTGAGAAATCTCCCCCAGAACCCCTCAAATTGACGAGGGAAGCTGCCACCCAGCTTACCTGAGTACAAAATCTACCCTACTGAAACATGCTTACTGGAGGACCTAATAGTCCTTGCTGTTAAAAAAAAAAAATCTCCAAATTTTATTTGTTTTGTTTGTACTCCTTTTGTTAAGCCAACAAGCTCTCCCCTGTGGGAAAACTCTGGTTTTCTTAAAAGATGTCACTACTTCCCACTTTCTAATTTCTAGATTTTTCTTCCCATGGGGGCCTTTTTTCTTTCATTGTGAACAGGTATGTCAGCATAAGTAGGTTGGCAAATTTATTTATTTAATTTTGCTCTAGTCTATGAGGGATAGAAAATTGCTCTGAATTAAATTCCCTTAATGCCAAAACAACTTAACTTGGGAATTTGTCAGCCAACCACACCGATACAAAGATCTCTAACACCCTCATAAACTGAGAAGTCCTTAAATTTAAATTAATTGACATGAGTGCTCATCAAGAACTAGTGTCATTTGATTTGCATCTTCCCACGAGAAGGGCTTTGGGAGGGTGGCTCCCAAGAGTAGAGAGAGAGAGAGAGAGAGAGAGAGAGAGAGAACTCCAACAAAGGAGTCAGGCAGATAAAGATTTGCATCAGACTCATCGTTTGCTAATCACTGCTCATGAACAACTTACTGAACCTCTCTCAGTATTAGCTTCCTCAAGTGTAAATGGGAGATAATAAAAGAATTATAAGGAATAACGACATGTAAAGAACTTAGCACTCAAGCACATGGTAAGTATTAAATAAATGCTGTGTTACTGTTTTGGGAGCTTACATCTTTGGAACAGATGACTCTAGAAAATTCTAACCCATATTTTCCAAAAATAAAGGCTCATGTTATGCCCTCCCATAATTGCTGCATCAGATTTGTGTGTGTGTGTGTGTGTTTAATTTATGAACACAATATTTTTACAACATGTACAAAGCAAAATATAACAGTATTTTATGACATTAACACAATAGCCAAATCTCCTTTTCTTAACATTCTGCCTCCCTAGAAAATCATTCTATGCACTGAATTATCATACCTTTCTCCTTCTCGGAAGCTTTAAACGGCTCCCTCTTCCTACATAACAAACATAAACGCTTCTGCTTGCTTTCAAGAACCACAGAAACCCAGTTCCCTAGGAATGGAGCCTACTAAGACCTACCACGGGTAAGTTTTCTTTTATTCTGACTTCTCTGTCTGCTCCACAAACATGCCATGCATCCTCTCCTCTGCAGACTCAGCCATGAACCTCTGGCTTTACCCTTCTCCCCTCTGTCTTCTCAACTCATAACCACCCTTTAAGACTCAGCATTAGCGTAGCATCCTCCCTGACAGGACCTCCCTCAGGCCTCTTGAATTTCTCTTTTATTTCTAAATTTCATGGCCATTATAGTCTCTGTCACACAATTTAACATTTCACTGTACACTTTATTTCACTCTTTATTGATGCTGTATGTGTCCTGCTTGTGGCTGCTTAGCCCGACTATATAATTCTTGAGGTAGGAAACATCTCTTAAGATTTTCCTGTAGATCATCTTTTTAGACCATGTACACCATGTGGTGTGAGGGACGTTAAACTCAGTGTTAGACACATCAAAATTCACGTCCCACACTCTGTGACCTTGGTGTGTTTCTTAACCTCTCTAGTCCAAAATTTCTTCAATTATAATGTAGATGTTCTTATAAAGATTAAACAATATAATATCTAGTGTCTGGCACATAGAAACCATTCAGTAATGCTAGTTATTATTTTGTGTTTGATTGAATAGATGGTACCCTTGAAGTCTAGTGCTTCGTTGCCCATGTCTCACACAGTGTGTCTTAGCTTGGTGTTCCCCAGAAAGCAGAGTTTGAGGCAAATCTCAGGCGCTACCTCTTTATTAGAGAGTGCAATGCAAGAAAGTTGAAGTAAGGGAAGAGGAAAAAGAGGCAGAGAAGGAGGGAAGAGTCCAAGAAAAGTGTGCTTTATAAAGCTCACCACCTCCATGTATGGAGTGCCACTGATTGCTCGTTCTTGCAATAGAGTCTTCAGAGAGGCATATGAGCCACTGCGTCTCAGGGCAATGTGGCCGGGGAGGAAGGGAGAAGATTACATCCATTGGCCCCTGTCTCCCACTGGGGAAAGGCTCTGCCCACAGGCACTAACTCCCCCATACTGCTAGTTTGTGCTTCTGGAGGGTTCAGAGTAGACTCCCAGTATCTTAAGTCTCAGCTTGGATGGAAGGCAAAAGAGCTAGAAATGGGCATGAGGATGGGGCCCAATTGGTTTGTGACCCTGAGCCCAGGAAGAGTTGGCCATGGAGGCCAGCAGGGGCAAAACATGGAGCCAAAGTCTTCAAAAAATTGAGTCCAAGAAGCCAAACAAACTATGAGATAACTAAACTATCTTATAATTTATTTCTCCCCTTTAGATTTGTTTTGAGTCTTTTCCAAAGGTTTTATATGCCCTTACTATTTTGTATATCCCCTTCCCTGTGAATGCAGATGAAAATGTATATTGTCTTTTTTTATAAATAAGTTTCTATTATAATGACAATAAATGCTTAGTGTACAGAAATTAGAAAATAGGGATAAGCAGATAAGAAAATAAAAATATTTCAAAAGTCTCTTCATCATGATATATATTATTCTTAGCTGGGTTTTTTTAGACTTGCTGTACCTTGGATATCTCTTCTTGTTAATAAACTGTCTAGAATCTCATTTCTTATGGCTTTATAATATTTGACTTTATGTTGGAACCATAATTTGTTTCACCAATCCCTTATTCTTGGACATTTACATTATTTAAATTTTTATAATATTAACAACACCAAAGTAAACAGGTAAATATTCCTAAGGATCAGTTCCTAGGAGGGAAATTGCTGGCTTAAAGGTGTGTACCCTTTTAATGCTTTAGGTACATACTATCAACTTCTCTTCCAAAAAAGCTGTACTCATATAAACTTCTCCAGCCCTGATGAAGATTAACATATGCATTACTAGATCTGCAGATTTTACCTAACGGCTCTGACCTCAGCTGGGGTCATGCTGAGTGTGCTAAGCTCAACCAAGCCTGATTCCAATCAATGAGCACACCATCAAACAGGGTTGTGAGAGCTCTTCAAGAGCATTAGCTTCTCAGCGTCCTGGAGCTACCCTTCTTTTTACTTTCATCTCTACCTGAGAAATTCATCAACCATATTATCACACTCACTATCACAAAATAATATTGCTCTTGGCTTGGATACTGGGGAAGTCAACACTAGTTGGAACAAATGACTTCATTCCAGGCTTTCTTGGGACATTCGTGTTCTGGTAAGAGCAATTCCCACGTAAGCAATCCTGAGTAACCTGTTTGCCAACCTTACAGCACTAAACCACATAATTTTCTATGTTGCGTAATCCTTTCATCTCTGGGAAACACATTGCCTGCCCAGCTAGGCTCTTGGTGTGCATAAAACAATAATAAGCATTTACACTGGGCTTTTAATCTTCAAAGTATTTGTGAACATTAACTAATTAATTTTCACAACACTCTTGTAAGATTAGCAAGTGCTACTCCTCCCCTGAAATAAAAACAGCATAAACCATTGAAACATTTGACACATCACAAAAAGCCCAGAACCTAACAGTCTGGGATGAGAAGATTGTTGATTACGTCTCAGTCCCGAGAGTGGAGGGAGATGAGCAGGCCAGCGATTTCTCCAGGGTCACAAAAGGAATCAGCAGAGCGGCAGCAGTTAGATTTTACTTTACTAGTGCCCATGGCTATACTTAAACCAAAAAGCAGTCAGACCACAACAATTCAGCCAAAACTCTGCGCAAGAGTTAAGGATCCCTGACAAATCCAACGTTACCTACATACAACCAAATAATGTGAGGGAAAATATAAAGAAAGAGTCATAAATATTCAAATTAATAATATAGGAGGAGAAAATATATCTCAGAAAATAGGCTCACAGGGCATTGAATTTAAAGGTTAGACATTAATGAAGAAATTCAAAATACAAATGCAGATGACAAATGACTAGGCAATGAATTACCAGAGGACTAGCCCATGAATTCTCACTTTGGTGTGTATCTGTACCAGCTATGGCAAGTAATGTTGACAATTAGGAACTTAAAAATTCTAGAGAGTAGGCAAACACACAGCTTTTATCACTCTTGGAAAAAAAAATCAGCTCGTTTTATATATCCAGAATCTAGAGATTACTTTTGACCTTTGTGCCTTGAATAGATAATAAAATAAATAATTCTTAAGTTTCAAAACTTTCCATCATCAGCTAAAGTTAATGAACTTCATTGTGCTCCAGACCCTAGTCTAAGACATGTGTCACTTGCTGCCATGTTTCTACTTTATGTGGAAAATATAATGGGCAAATATAATGGGCACTGTGGCAAAATTGTGGAGACTCCTGGAAATCAGAATAATGACAGCAAAAATAACATAATGATCTATTGTGTATGCAAATATTGTTTACAATAATATAACCTATTAGTGCCAGATATGCAGAACGGTAAATAGCAGAGCCTGCCACATAGTATGAAAGAATGTGGACTTCAGCAAAAAAAGTCTGACTTTGAACTGCAATACTTAAGTCACATGTCAGCTGTGTGTCGTTGAACAGGTTATATACATTCTCTGATCCCCAAGTCCCTCATCTGTATAACAAGGATAATGATACAGTATTGCTCAGGACTCTTGATGGCAAGTGACCTTTCCTTGATCCCATATTCCCTTCTAACAACTGCCCTGTTTCTCTGCTTCTCTGAAAGAGTTGCCCATTCTCTGTCTCTATACCCTGATTTCACCATCTCTCTTCAGCCCACCACAAGTAAGCTCCTATCTTTATCGCTACTCCACTGAAATTTCTCTTTTTAAGGTCAATTTAGAAAACCAATATTCAATTCTCAGTCCTCGCCTTACTAGGCTCTCAGTAGCTCGCCCTCAGTGGACATGGCTGAGCACATACTTTCCTTCTGAAACACTTTCTTCTGTCAACTCCCTTAACATCACAATTACCTTTCTGTCACCTCAGTAGCGATTACGTTTCTATCCCCTCTTCTGACTCCTCTTTCCTGCCTGAATCCTAAATGCTGGTGTATCCACAGGCTCTGTCCTTGTCCCTATTCTATGTCTACCCCTGCCCCCTGGGAGATCTCATCATCTCTCACGGCTTCAAATAGAGTATATATTCCTGTCTCCAGCCCAGATCACTTTCCTGAGCTCCATATTGGCAAATCCAACAGTCTACTCAACATCTGCTTTTTTATAGGTAAAAAACAGTTCAAACTTAGCATACCCAGTATCATAGTTGTGACATCTACCCACTCATCCCCTCTTCTGAGCCAACTTTTTCTTCTCCATATCCCCTCCATCCCTTTCAATGGCACCACTATTCATCCAGTTGCCTATGCCAAAAACCATTTTTGATCCTTCCTATTTCAGTCTTCATCTCTGCCCCTGCCCCACTCATGTATCCAATTCATCAGGAGGTCCTGCTTGCTCTACCTGAGAATATATCCTGATTCCAACCCCTGCCCCATCTTTACCGTTACCACCCTAGTTCAAGCTGGCGACATCTCTCGCTTGCATTAATAAACTTTTACCTGATTTCCCTGCCGTTTTTCCTCTTAACCCATTGTAGTTCATTTTTCCTATAAAAGTCAAAGTATTGTTTTGGAACATAACTCAAATAACTTATGCTTGTACTGTAAAGCCACCAATGGTTTCCCAATGCCATTATAATAAAATCCAAACTCCCTAGCAAGTTCTAAGAGGTCCAACATGAACCTATCACGTCTAGCCCACCATCCTTGTTCGCTATGACTTTCTTTGGGGTACTTGAATACAATAAGCTCATTTGGATTTCAGAGACTTTGTATTTGTATTTTCCCCTACTGAGAAACTCATGCCCCAGATTTTCATGACTGGCTCCCTGATAATCCAGATCTCATCTCAAATGTCAATTCCTTAGAGAGACTTCCTTTGACATTCTAAATAAAATTGTCTCTACATACTTCCATGCACCCACACATACTTTCTTCTCCATTAACCTTTCTAAATTTTTTCAAAGCACTTATTACTATCTGAAATTATATTAATCATTTATTTATTGTCTGCCTTCCCCATTAGAAGATTCCATAAAACCAAGGCCTTATATCTTTTTATCCCCTCTATATCCCCCACACCTAGTAGAGTTTCTATTTTACTCACAGGCACTCACTAAATTAAAATTACCACAAATACTTAACTAGTTAGGTTGATTTAAGGATTGAATTAATATTCATGAAAAAGCCTAGTCCAACACAGAAAAAAAAAAGTATCTCAGAAAATATTACTTTCTTTCACTACTTCGAATGTTTTAACCTACATGGGGCATAAAAGTGGCTTTTGTGTTAATTGGGTTCCATCTACTTGGAAGACTTAAGACTACTTGAGAAGGATACATTTATAAATTGCTACATCAGAAAAGCCAGTCTCCTACAAAGATGCTTTTGGACCTGAAAACATGCCATCTGAGTTTCTGATAACTATTAGTCTATTTGCTCAAGGCATCTAAGCTCGGGTGCCAGATAACTTTTTACAAGATTTGGGGTCCATCTGCTTTTCTATTCCATATAGCTTGCCCATGTCAACTGTCTGCCTTTTTCCCAGTTCTCTCTTACCATAGGTAGATGACAGGCAGAATTTTGAATGGATAAATGGCTACAGGCCATTTTGTTGTGAGGTGAGTTTTGTGATGTGCACTTTTTGAGAGTGGGTGGGCAGCACAGGAAAAGGAGTATTTCTGCCTTCACTGGGATTTGATTTCACTCACAAAGAACGTGCTGTCTTGTTTACTCACATTCATTGTCCCGCATTCTATGTATTTCTCTAGTCAGTTCATCCTTCCACTTTACCAGAGAATATTTTTTATACCATACCCTCTCCTCAAATCAGAAACAATTTCTCCCCACTTCTCCATTTCGACTAAAAGCATCACTCTTATTTTTCTAAAGAAATGGGAGTTACCAAAAGAAAAAATCCCCATGCTCCCCCTACTACATATACTCCTCTTCTTGCATGTAAGCTGCTATTTCTGTAGATGAACTGTCTGGGCTCCTATCAAGTGTCATGCCTGCCTATTGTGCACTGGATTTACCTCTCTCATCTAGTCAAGAATATCGGTCTAGGTAGGGTTTATTCCCTTTCCTGCATCTTCCATTTTCCCCGTGAGAGGGCCAATACCATTAGACTGGAAGCATACTTGCACAATCTCTCTCATCCTTGCATGAATGCCTCATTTCACCATTCTTCTGCACAGCAACACGCCTGTGAAATTCCTGTCTATGTTCCTTTCCTCACCTCCTTTCTGAACCCAATGTAATGAGGTTTATGTCTCCACCACTCCATCAAAACAGCTCTTTCCAAGGTCACCACTGACCTCCACATTGCTAGGTCCTATGATCAAATCTCAAGTCCCATCTTACTGCAGCAGAAACAATTAATACACAATATTTTTATCTCCTTCCTCCTTAGCGAAACACCTTCTTCACTTGAGGGACATCACTTTCTTTGATTCTCTTCCTAGCTCCCTGGGCTCTTTCATCCATTTTTTTGTTTGTTTGTTCTTCATCATATTGACAACCTCTAAATATTCAAATGATTCAGAGTACCATCCTCAGACTTCTGTTACTATACTCACTGCATTAGGAATGTCATCCAGTAAAATTACTAAACATGCATCTCCAGACTCTAGTTTTCCTTTGAATTCCCAGCTCATATACCAAATTTTCTACTCAATGTCTCCATTTAGAATTTTAATAGGCTTCTCACACTTACCATGTTTGTTAAAATTCTCCCAAACTAAATTCTTGACCCACGGAAACCCCGTACATGCTCCTTCCCATCTTGGTTAATGGCAACTTCATTCTTCAGTCTATCAGGAAACTCTGTCAGCTCTGCCTTCAAATGTCCAGAAAGGGACCACTTCATGCCACTTCAGCTGCTACATCTAGTCCCAAATCTCCATCATTTTGAATGAATTATTTTAATAGCCCCTTTTACCTGCCACAGCTGATTCTTTCACACAGAAGCCAGAGAGGATTCTTAGAAATATGAGTCAGGTCCTACCCCTGCTCAAAACCATCCAGTGGTGCTCCCATTACTTGAAGAATAGGATCCAAGTCTTTTATCAGGACCTGACAGGCCCTTTGAGATCTGGCTCCTGACTACCTTCCTGACCTCTTTTCCTATCCCTCTCCCCCTTGCTCACTCAACCCCAGTCACACCAGGCTTCTGCTCTTCATTGGACATGCCAAGGTTATTCCTACCTCAGAGTCTTTGTGTATGCTGTTTGTTCCATCTAGAACACTGTGCCCTACAAGTTTCATACCCCTATGCTATCTAAAACAATTCCTTCTTTCCCCTTACAGAATTCATTTATCTTTTTTAGCATTTCACCCCACATGATACATGTATATTAGTCAGTGCCCAGGCAGTAGACAGAAACCATACCAGGTATTTGATCAGGGAAAATTTAATATAAGGAATCATTAACTAGTGGGAGGTAGTTAACTAATGGAAAAGGTAGAAGAGGACCTAAGAAGTCTAGATGTAGCACATGCACAAGGGCAGCTTCCACTTCTACAATGAAGAAGAACATACAATAAAGAAGATAAGGACTAAGAGAGCTCCCTTCCCACAAAGCTAAGGTTCAGACCTTTCCAGAGAGGGCATGGCTACCACAGGAGCATACAGTCCAGCTGTGGCAAACAAACTTGCCAAAAGGTATAGACTAGCACTGGTCGTTAAAAGCAGTTTGTAGTCACCAGAGTGTGTGGTCAGCTGGAGCTGGTCTCTAAAATTGGCCCATCATTGCCACAGGACATGACCAGACCAATCTGCTGCTGCTAAGGGTATGGGTAGACCAGAATTTATGGGAAGCAGCCCTGGCAGGAACAGGATGATCTACAGACACAGCTGGAGCTCGCCTGCATGCTAAGCTTCTTCACTAAACGTTAAAAATGGAGGACTAGACCCTTGAAAGGAAGTATCTTCCTGCCATATTACCTTGCCCTGTGATTTCTACTGAAGCATAACATTCTGCCAGGCGGCAGAGGAGAAATGTTCACAGGGTCCAGCTCCAGTATGTAAAGCAGGACAAAGAAGCAAGGATTTAGAGAAACAATAACTTGATAACTGGAACAATACTTTACCTATTTATCTCTTTATTTTCTCTTTTCACCCCACTAGAACATAAGCTCTTTGAAAGCAGTGACTTTTATCTTGTTTACCTTGGTGTCCTAGCATGTATTACAGCTCCCAGGATACAGCAGATATTCAATAAATACCAATTAAAGGAAAATTTGAATATATAGCCTGGAACTCTTTAGAAACCATTTGTTCTTTTTGTTACCTGGCATCCATTTCCTCTTTTTTTTAGCAATCATGCCCCAATTTCCATCAATAAAATTACCCTCTTCTGACTCTCAGGCCATGTGGGTGCATCACATGCTTCAGTGGTAAGCATGAGTCCTAAGGCTATTAATTATTGTATTCTGTCATTTAGCCAATGAGAATCAGGCACAGATGTTTTCTAGAAATTGCTCATGAAAAGGAGACCTGCATCTTGAGTTTTTCATAGTTGAAAAAGTAAGCCTGGCAGAAACCTCAGTCATCATGGGAGGGCTTGTCTGAGGTTAGAGGTGACACAGATAAAAGCCAGACAGAGAGATGGATAGATATTAGATCCAGGTGACATCATTGGAATCCCTGGAACCAGCCAGGCATAGATTTTTCAGCTACATTAGTCAATAAATTCACATTTTGCCTAGCCAATTTGGTTTGTTTTTCTGCCCCTTATAGCCAAATAAATTCTGTTACACTTTCTAATAAAACTTTAGGCTCCTTAGGGAGAATGTCCTTGCCTTATACCTTATTCCACCTCATCAAGCTCCTGATCTCTCCATGGAAGATACTCAATATGCCCATAAATTACCTTATACCAGTATCTGACAAATTCCAGAAACTGACCTTCCATTTGGCCCCCCGATCTTCACTCCAGAATAGTTTATTCTAGATATACTCACGTATGGACAGAGGAAATAAAATATTCAAATTTATTTCTATTTTCTTCATACATGGACAAACAGAGATGAAGAAACCGCTTTGAAACTGACAGCAAACCTTAACATAGCCAAAAATAACTAAGTAGCTGCATAAATTCCTACTGTAATCTTAAAATCCAACAAGTGCGAAGTTCCAGAGTAGAACCACATCAGGGCAATGGGTAGAATGACAATAAGATTAAGGGACAACTGCTTTCTGTCTGGTAGTGTGGTGGATACTGTGGTGACCCACCTAGAGCCCCTCTCCAGGGCCAGCCATAAATCCCTCAGCTGCTGGGAATATCATTTACTGATGGACCACAGCTGAGACCCTTACTGGAAATTGTGTCTCACCACAGGGAACTGCCTCACCCACGGGCACACCCCCTCTCAAGGAACAACAACTAACTGATATGAAATTATAAAAGTGCAGTCCCCTTGCCTCAACTTGGACAATTCTGAAGGGTTATCCCAATTCCAAGGGCTCCCTGAAGGAATGCCTGAGACCTCAATTGCGACTCCTTTCTCTGTGTGCAATCCCTCCTTACTCATGTCATTATAGGTGTACTTCATAAAAGAACCCAGTGAAGCTACTACGGGATTGTCCATTCAGAGTCTATTGGCAGGAAGCTGATCTCAGACAGGTCAAAGTGAAAAGACATGAAGAGAAGATGAATAACATGAGCCTTCTCATATAAAAGGAAATAAACAGTGAGACAGCAGCAGAGAGAGACTATCACAGATTCTTATAAAGGCACGAGGTTCCCACTCAGAATGCAATTGGTAGGGCACCCTCTGAACCACTGAATCTTATAATAGGTGGAAGAAGGAATTGAAATATTAATATTTAAAAAGTTAGTATTTTAAAGCTGGATCCCCAACCTTCATTTGTCCTAAGACCGAAATGCACTGGGAGTGAATCAAAGATATAAACAACAAACCTGCAACGATAGATAGACAGATAGACAGATAGACAGACAGATAGACAGATAGATAGAGTGTCCCTATATGGTACAGCCATTCATAATAGTGGCTCTGCTTCTCTGATACATTACTGAATTGATTTGAACTACATTGAAATGCTAAGCATGAGGGCTTAAGACTTGAAAACTTCGAAAAATTAATGATTTAATAATGAGTGAGAAAACATTACAGGTAGAGCCTGCATTCGTCTAAATATCCCTAAATGAGAAAGATGAAAATAGCAACTCCCCTGGAAATTTTACAGGAGCTATTAGAAGGAAGGAAAAGAAACAGTTTCATAACGACCTAAGATTGTACTGTCCCTTTAGTTGACTCTTGACTGGTTCTGCTTTCATTTTTGAGTTCCAGACGTTGAATGAGGAGGGAAACAACTTGGTTGGAATAAGATGGCTTATGCCGAAAGCATCCAGGATGCCAGATTTTTTAAGACTTTATTTTTTTTCTAGCAGTTTTAGGTTCACAGACAATTGAGAGGACGGTACAGGGATTTCCCATATTCCCCTTGCCCCCACACATGCACAGCCTCCCCCATTATCAACATCCCCACCAGAAGGTACATTTGTTACATTGATGAACCTATACTGACACATCACCAGCACCCGAAGTTCATAGTTTACATCAGGGTTCACTCTTAATGTTGTACACTCCATGTGTTTGAACAAATATGTAATGACATATATCCATCATTATATTAATAGTATCACACAGAGTATTTTCACTGCCCTAAAAATCCCCAGCGCCCCACCTATTTATCCCTTAACACCCCTAACCTCTGGCAACCACTGATCTTTTTACTCTTTCCATAGTTTTGCCATTTCCAAAATGTCATATAGTCGAACTCATACAGTATTTAGCCTTTTCAGGTTGGCTTCTTTCACTTAGTAATGTGCATGTAAGGTTTCTCCACGTCTCTTCATGGCTTGGTAGCTCATTTCTTTGGAGTGCTGAATGACATCCCGTTGTCTGGAAGTAACATAGTTTATCCATTCACCTACTGAAGTACATCTTGGTTGCCTCCAAGTTTTGACAGCCGTGAATAAAGCTGCTACATCCATCTATGTGCAGGTTTTTGTGTGAACATAAAGTTTTCAACTCCTTCGAGTAAATACAAAGGAGTGGCATTGCTAAATCAGATGGCTCTACATACACACATTTATTTTTGTAAGAAACTGCCACACTGTCTTCCAAAGTGACTCTACCATTTTGCATTCCCACCAGCAATAAATGAGAGTTCCTGTTGCTCCACGTTCTTACCAGCATTTGGCTTTGCCAGTGTTCTGACTTTTGGACAGTCTAATAGGTATGCGCTGGTATCTCGTTGCTGCTTTCATCTGCATTTCCCTGACGGCATAGGAGGTAGAACATCTTTTCATATGCTTATTTTCCATCTGCATGTCTTCTTTAGTGAGGTGTCTGTTAAGGTCTTTGGCCCATTTTTTAATTGGGTTGTTTGATTTTTTTTATGGTTGATTTTTTAAAGTTCTTTGTATATTTTGGGTAACAGTCCTTTACCAGATGTGTCTTTTGCAAGTATTTTCTCCTAGTCTGTGGCATATCTTTTCATTTTCTTAACATTGACTTTTATAGAGCAGAAATTTTAAATTTTAATGAAGTCCAGCTTATCAATTATTTCTTTCATGTATCATGCTTTTGGTGCTGTATTTAAAAAGTCATCGTTATAACCAAGGTCATTTAGGTTTTCTCCTATGTTCTCTTCCAGGATTTTTATAATTTTGCACTTTTTATTTAGGACTCTGATACATTTTGAGTTAATTTTTGTGGATGGTGTAGGACCTACATCTACATTCTTTTTTTTTTTTTGCATGTGCATGTCCAGCTGTTCCAATACCATTTTTTGAAAAGACTACCTTTGCTCCATTGTAATGTCTTTGCTCCTTTGTCAAAGATCAGTTGACTATATTTATGTAGGTGGATGCCAGATTTTTCTCTAAACTTTACTTTCTTTTCTTTAGGTTATGTATTACTTTTAAAAATATATATTTCATTCCTATTTTGCCAGAGTAGTTGAGGTTACAGCTAAAAAGAGAAAAAGAATTTGCATCTTTACACAGTGTATAACATAGTGAAAATATTTCCATCAAGATTACTTCTAATTCAATTTTTTCATAACATCTGTTTCCACTGAACAAAAATAATATGCTGTCATGTATCTGGGACATACTCACACTTTCTGTTTTCATATTAACAGCACAAAAACTGTCATTGTTAACTTGATATAACTGCCACCAACATCACCTTCAGCTCATGGACACGCACACTGCATACTCACATATTACTCACGAAAAGTAATATGTGAACTTGGAATGTTCTGCAAAAATCAGCAATTTTCCTGGCTCATTTCACCAATTTTTAATCTTATAATCTGAATGCAAAGTGATGTTTTTACTCGAACAGACTAAAATTCTTATTTTCCAAATTTTCTACTCTGAATAAGTAGGTATTTGACATATTTTTAAAATAAAAGCATATTAATTTCTCATCTTTAAATTGAGGGGAAAGTGATAATAAAAGAGAGACTTTTAACAAAGTAGAAAAAGATGTTCAAAACTGAAACATCTTTTAAAATATCTTCCTTGATTAGACACATGCCAATCTTAGCAGTCCTTCCTACTACTTTCCAACACGTACACATCCATTTTGTACCTTATGATTTATGTGTTTATATACTTTTTCAATCTTTAAGTTGTTTTTACATATAATACACATATACATATATTATACATGTATATACATATTTGTGTGTGTGTATCTTCCTAACTATATCTTCAATTCCTTAGGGTGTGGTTAGAAAGAAAGTATTTATTCACTCTCTCTTCTAATCATCTCCTCTAAGATTCTCCACGTGCACGTCAAACTTCTATCCTAAATGTCTTTTCTTATTCTCTACCTGTGTTCCCCATCTCTCAGTAACTTCAACACTAGACACCCAAACCTGAAACCCACCAGTCATCCTACTCTCTTGCTTTGCATATCCACTCTTTTGCCAAATCTTGCAAACCTTGCCCCCTGAATTTCTTTTGAACCCAGTCCCTCTTCTTCATTCCCTTTGAAACACTTTAATTCTGGTCCTACCAATTTTTGGCTGACTATTTCCATGGACTTCCATAATCTGATTATTGGAGAATCCAATTTATTGGAGTTTAAACCTGAAAGGTTTTATTTCTTCTAGTAACTGCCCCAACTGAGCTATATTTAAAATCCCCTTTTTATACCAGGTTCCTATAACTTTCTTGACTTTTCATTACCAAAATAATGCCATTTTCTATGTAAGGTTCAATTCTGGTCATTCTTAAAACTCTAATCTCCAACTCCATGCAGAGTTCATCACCTGTCCATCTGCATTTTTGCATGGAATCTGTGGTTCCAGAAGCTTGGAGAAGGGTTAGGAGATGTGGAAGTATCTGCTCTTCACTTACAGTCTTCCTTTTAGTCATAGCTTTTCCAGCATGCTAGGGCCAAGAGGAGGAAAAGAGAAAGGCACAAATATCTCATTAAGCTGAGAATATCTCGTTAAGTACAGTCCTCTCCTTGGTTGGTGGCAACTGCTGGTATCTATGGGTTCAATGAGAATGGATGGTAAGCCCAACACCGAACAGTAGTGGTCCTTTGTGAGATTCAGGCAGCGCCTCCAGTGGACCCCAAGCAGGTGCTATACTTACTACATCCCTCCAATATGCCTACTTCTTTGCTCCGTGCGTGTCAGTAAGCCCATCAAGATGGTGGCCTCTGGTCTCCCCTTCACTGTATGGCCCACTCAAGGACCCACTGGCATGTGCAGGACCTATCATTTTTGTCTCAGAAACTGGGAACCTGCTATGCCCATTCTAAGGCTCTGTTTTCCTTGCAGTTCTCCACACTGTCTCTCTTTAATTCTCTTTTCCCTCAACCAGTGACACCGTATTGAGTCAGCAAGTTCAACGGCCAAGAATACTTCCAAAGGGGGAACAAATGCCAGTCTTCTCTCCTTGTGTACACCCCCAATATTTAAGAGCAATTCTCTTGGAGTTTCCTCCCCCTTCCCTTGGCTTTGGGGAGGGAACAGCTTTTCTCCAAGAACACTGCACTTCTCCCAAATGCATCAAGAGTGTACCTTGGCCTAAGGGAGGGTAGGTGAGGAGATGCTGGTGATAGATGGTGGGGCCAGTTCTGGTTTTGTTATGCTCTCTAGTAAGCTCAATAGCTGGTAGCGCTTTATAAGATGTGGAACTTAATGCTTTTGTCCTGAACTTCAGTCTATGGTCACTATTCTTAGACCCCAGAAAAAAAAATTCACGTGATATCTTATTGTACTCCTAGCTGGTATCCCCCCTACCATCTCAGTCTTGTTCCAGTCACCATTTTCTGGGGAATTGTATAAGAAACTAATTCCCTGAGAATCAATTTTCTAAAAGCCAATGGACTAAATGACCAACTTGCCAAATTTTTCAAGTTTACTTGTTTACCAAAAGGTTATTTTTCAGAAACCAGTTCACCAAAAATTAATTCATCCAAGGCCATTTCGCTGAAACTTATTCATCAAAAGAAAAATAGCCAAATTACAGATTTCCCAAGTACTTGCTTCCTGTTATCTGCTTAAAATGTGTAGCAAAGTTGCTTGGGAAATTTCAACAGCCTTTAAGACTTTTTTTTGAAATTTTAATTTATTTTAGTTTTTATTTAGTTTTTAATTGAGTGTAAGTTTTTATTTCACTGTATCCATTTTACCCATCTAACTAAACAATCAAATTATTAGTCTCTCAAAGTTGGATGTCACCTCTGTGTATGGTTCACATCTCAGATGCTAAGCACTTCTCGAATTTTTGAAACGCATGAACAATATTCTTTGAATTGAGCTAGATAAAAATATTTGTGAATTCTGAGGGGTATAAAAAGCAACAGACTATTGTGTATATTTTAATAAAATCCACTTGATTGTTTATAAAATCTTTGACATCAAGATATACACAATACTTGTAATTCAAAACACACTACAAATATGCATTTCCAAAAGCCTGAGACCAAAAGTACAGAAAAATCCAGACATTGATAAACATTGCCTGGTCACAGTAAAATGTTTGCCACCAAAATCAAATTAAACTACACTAGTTTACTTAAACTGCCCAATGGCCAATATAATTTCACAGAAATCTTCAGAAATTGTTAAAACAATTCCTTCCCATAAGGATTGCTTAGAACTTTAGAAATAGATACAAAATAACTTTCTGTAAATTAGTGAATTTGGTAAATTTGCTAAATTGGGCATTTGATGACATTCAACTAGGCAAACCTATGAAGTATGCAACTCACATCTGGCCTGATGTTGATTCAGAGCACTAAAGGAGTACCACGCTGCTTGGGAAGAACGCTTCATGGGCAGCCAATGTGAGAATAAGAGCTGAATGTGTGCACTGAGAAAGCTTTCCATACTGAGGAACATACATTTTGAGCATATACAAACGAGAAAAACTTGTACAAAGGAAACTATGTGCAGAGAATTACACAGGGAAGCGTGGATAGTCCACTGTGGCAGGTAGAGGTCTATGGGGGGCAGAATCTTGTACGTGCGTGGAGAGAACAGAGGCCTGGAAGTATCTTGCTGAGTTAGGCAGATCAGAATCTTCCTTGGAGGACATGGGGGTGCCAGCTTCCCCAGGCAGGCTTAATCAAGTAGGAAGAACAGCCTTGCTGAAAAAAGTAATAATAATTAAAATACTAGCTACTATTTACCGGAAGTCTACTAAACTAAATATCTGGTGTTGGCCAGGAAAAATATCAACTAAGGCTGAAACGTACCCTAAACACTATATTCTTAAAACCTCAAAACTTTAAAATCTGAGGTGCTTAGCCTCACAAAACAATCCTAGCTGAGTACATGCTCTTCTGCTGTGACTTTCAACAACCCCCTACTTCTACCATCTGGGAAGGAGGCAGTAAATTCTTAACTCCGTGATAGACATTTGGTGCTCACTAGATATGGAAAGAGGCAATACAATAGGAAATGAAAAAGAACACATCCCAACTAGGACACGTCCTATCTGAAGAGAAAGGAATAGGAACTCAAGCAAATAAAATCACAGGGCAGATGAGCTCAAGGAGTATATTTGATGCAGCTTTCTAAAATTAAGGTTATTCCCAGTCTCGATGACTTCTGCCATGATATAATAAAATGAATATGGGGCTAGGCTGGTGGCTCATGCCTGTAATCCTAGGACTCTGAGAGGCCGAGGCAGGAGGATCACTTGAAGTCAGGAGTTCCAGACCAGCCTGAGGAACAGGGAGACCCTGTCTCTACTAAAAATAGAAAAAGTTACCTGGGTGTGGTGGCACATACCTGTAGCCCCTGCTACTTGGGAGGTTGAGGCAGGAGGATTGCTTGAACCCAGGAGTTGGAGGTTGCAGTGAGCTATGATCATGCCGCTGCACTCTACCCGGGGCCACAGAGCAAAACTCTGTCTCAAAAAAAAAAAGAAACAAGGGATTTTCCTAAAGTGAGAAGTGCCTTGTGATTTATTTTTCTAGATGTTGGTAGCTTCATGGCCCTTCTGGAGTGAATGGGGGCATGGCCAAAAAACACTGTAGAGGCTTGGAGCTCTGGCTGCAGATGTAGCACTGTGCCATGTTACCTGGTTTAGAGTTATAACAGCATGATTCAAGTTTCACAGAGAGGAAAATTGGAGTTCAGAGCACTTGTTACTTGCCCAAAGGTATACTGCTAGGAAGTGACCATTGAAATTTAATTGTACTTTGACCACTGGCATTCAATGGTACTTTGTTAGTTTGCTGTTGTACTGCATCTTATTTGGCACAGTAGAATTCATAATAATGAAAAGACATAGGATTTATTCCCCCTCCCATTCTATGTTTATCTGGGTTTTGTTTATTCATTTCCCCTGGGCCTTTACATTTCTAGGTAGGATACCTCAACTTGTATTTTACACGAAGGGCACAATCAAATTATTTTCCTATTTCTTTTTCATTATTTGATATTTCTAAATTTTTCAAATAATCCTGCATATTCTAAGTATGAACTATTAGACTTTGTAGAGCCTACTATTTTACTCCATAAGATCTTTTATTTTAAAAAAGAATTGTCCTAAATAATAGCAGGTCTTCTTGATATGGATACTGCCAGGAGTTAGAAGACCCAGGATCAATTCAGCATTGCATTGAATTCATCAACTGGCTTATGCTAAATGCCAGAGAGGTGTTGATTTCCTCCTCTATAGACTGAATCTTCAGCTCTTCAACCTCCCTTCCAGCTTTAAGTCTTCCTCTCTATGCACCCTGGAAGGACATGTAGTCTGATTAACTTGTACGGAAAAGAGTAGCCCAGTGTCAAGCCTTTATAAAAGCCAGTCTCTGGAGATGATCCCATGGTGGTTCTTAAAAAAATATTGCCTTAGTAACTAGTGTTTCTTAACTCACTATTGAGAAAGTTGTTCCTTCCTCCAAATCCTTTTCCCGCAGCTTAATCCCATTTTTTTCTGATCCTCTTGTCAGAATACAGTTGGAATACTACTGGTAACACATTTGACATATTCTGGATATCAGCCTTCATCTGGAGATAGCAAAGCTCTTTCTTCTTCCAACATGTCACACAGTTGCGTAAATTAAACATTGTTATCGCTCCTTTGTAAAGGCATATATTGCAAGATGATTTTTTTAAATAGAAAATATTGACCTGAAAATACCACTTTGAAAATCTAGGACATAACTGTCAAACTTTTATAGACAGTTAATTTTTTACTGATATATACAGCTGAAGAATGACATGAAAAAAATAGTCAGGATTAGTATAAAATACTCACGGCTTAAAGGTCTTCAAATTAGTGGGGCTCAAGTTACATACATTTTATTTGATTTTGTTCTGCTTTATAGAAATGAATTCATTTATTCTTAAAAGGATCAGAGAGAGAGATCCAGGGAGAAAAGAAGGCACTTCTTTTCTAAAAAATTATTTGTATGTATGTAGGCTCATAAAGTTGCAAAATAATCAAAATAAAATTTGGTTTTCAAAAAATTAGCACCTTATTTGTGAGTTTCTTTAAAAGAGTAAATGACTTATCTTAGTATCGAAACTTTTCCCCATAATTTCATCTACTTGAATATCAATATAATTAATTGAAAGCATTTTATCAAAACTATTTCTTTTTTTCTTTTCAGAAATATAATTCCTTATCATAAAATTGATATCACCACCTTTTTGGGCAAAGACAAATCTATTCTAACATGTTTCCATTGTGCTAATAAGAAAATAAATTCCAGATATTCTGTTTTCTATCTCTTCATTTTTTGATATTTTTTCCTTTCTAGAAATATAATGTTTCTGTTTGTGAGAGATGCCCCCCATTTTTTCAATTTAATCATTGTGCTCACTTTTTAAATTGTATTTATGCATCTAATGTTACGCATGTATTTTCTGATATTAATAACATTCAGGTCCGTGTCATTCTTCAGCTCCCATTTCATCAGTTTGAGTGAAAATTGAAGGCAATGGACCCAAGAACAGAGCTCTGGGGCTGTTTCTACACCCAGGGACCATGACATAATCTCCCACCCACAAGTCAAACCTCTCTGGAAAGCTTTGTGGTACTAGCTTCAGCTCTTGGCTCCTCCATAAAACAGGGTTTCTGATGGACAGCAAATCTCAAAACAGCTCTTACCAACCATTTCTCTGGTGACAGTCACAGCCATTCAGCTTTAAAAGGCTGAAAGAAAGTAGGTGGCTGCCACCAGACATCCCTTCACTCTCTGGTACTCCCCCATCCATGCCCATGAACAAGGCCAAAAGGGAGACTCCCAGCAGCTGGCAAGAAGGGTCACGAGTCTGTGTGCAGATGCAGGAGAGGAGGAGAGACAAGAGAAAGCCAGGATGTGTTTCAGACTGGCAAGTATGCGAAAGGCCAGCTGGAAACAGCACTTGGTTTTCACATCCAGGTACTACTCTTTAAAGATTACATGGCGTGCCCTTGCCTTGGGCACTGTTAACAACCTTATTGGTTGTGAGTTAATATATGACAGAAGGGTGCAAACCAGTCTTAGCTGGCTGTGGTGGATGTGGACTCTTCAGAAGGCTCCTGAATGGTGAGAGCTAGTTCGAATCAGTCAGATAGGGTTTGTACAAGTTCTGAATGGCCAAGTCTTAATCAAACCAGAAGGATGTGAGCAGACTGGTCCAAACCACAAAAATATCAGAAAAATAAATATTTTCCAGTGTGAATAAAAAGTTTATTTCTACAAATTGACCAAGGATATTTTCAGATGATATTCTTTGGTATTTGATAAGATTTCATAAGTTATAATTAGACAACTGGTTTTATTGTTTTTTATATACTTACCATCATCTGTTGTAAAACATACATTATTTGCATTGCATTTTGTTTTCTGTGCTCCTGTTGACTCAACTTCTATCACTTCTTTAGCAAGTAATTTCTTAATAAAGAGTTGCCAAAAAATGAAGAACGAAGTTAATATGTGCACACCATAGTCCTGAACCTTTTGTTTCCAACCATTCAATTGGCTGATTAACTTGCTTTTTTAAAAACTCTAGCATGCTTCTAAGACACGATAAATAATCATGACAATATCTAATAAAAATAGATGTCATATCAGAAAACCACAGTGGAGTTTAAACTTAGTTTAGCAAAATCAACAACTTCCTCACAAGACTGATGAACTGCAGTTACGTGTTTTTAACAAAAGCATTTCTAGCAAGCAGATAAGCAACTGTCTTCTTGACATAGATGGATGATAGCACGTGTGCCAGAAGCCAGTGGAAAATAGGAGCTGTCATCTAGAAAATGACAGAGCCATTTCGAGTCCCTCTAGATTAGCACTCCATCTTCGGCTGAGCAGATATACTGTTAGTTGAAGGTCTATTGCCAGCAAATCAGAAGCAAGAGGGCAGAGCCCTATCTTTCTGAGATGACTGGAATCATCAGAGGCTCAAAGGCAGAGAATGCACACAGTGACATCCCAGCTTTCTGTAAGTCTTGTGCCATAAGAAACCAATCAAATAAAAGTACTACCATGTAGTCCAGCAAAAATTATTAATCTGTTCACCACAGAGACTAATCAATGTTCAAAAATAGTGTAAGCTAGAGTAAACAGATTATTTTTAATACCCTGCCTCATTCAAAATTGTCTTGTAGACAGGTACCTGATTATAACATCACAAGCTTTACTACTTATCTTTTTTTAAATAACTGAGTGTTCAGATATTCATCTTCTCAGCCTCATGTTGCTAAATAAACACTGTCTGAGTGACCAGCATCTAGGGAGGTAACTCTTAAAGGAAGGTCCAGAGTGCACTGAATTTAACAAGACAGATTTTCAAATGCAGCTGGTTCTGTCTCCAGCAAAGGCTTCCCCAACTTGTCTTGGAGCCCATTGGGGACCCTATCTTTGTGATTGTGTTGATGGCTGAGTATAATACACTGCCCTCCACGTGGTCCTCTGGCAAAGATGAAGCACTACTGTTCCATTAACGGCCTGGCACTATGTGGCACACTCTTCATAATGCTGATCTAGTGCCTCTGGGCACAGGGAGCCTGTGCGCAGGCAGACTGCTGTCTCATGATCAGCTACTAGGGCATAGCTGATTTCCAAAAAGCAACTCAGTCATCATCAGGGAAGTCAGCTCAGAAAAGTGTGGTCATGAGGATGGCCTCCACACCTGACAGTGAAAGTCTCCAAGGGACACCAGTGGATATATCAACAGTTCTGCTGCAAAACGAAACAAAACAAAAAACTGCCTTATATGCCTTTGTTTCAGTGGCTGGGGTTGGCAAAAGAGAGAAATATATATTTAAGTGTTTAGAAGCTAAGAATAATAAAGAAACAAGCAACTCTCCTAGGAGAAAAATGACCTGCCTTCCATTCCTGGGTAGTTAACAAAGGCGTTTTAATTGTAACTTGGAGCTACACTAGGTGACAGTTTGTCTATAATTTAGGACTCTCTGGAGCTACATGAGGTGACATTTGTGTATAATTTAGGACTCTCTGGAATCTCCTTACTCCTATCAGGCCAAGAAATGCTGCACAGACATTTCTAATTAATATTATAAGCCAAATAAAATCCAATTATATTTATGAAGCTAACTTCAGAAAGAAGTATTCTCCTACTACTTATTTTGCCTATAATGACATTATTTGTCCACAGTGCAATGGATAAAGAAGAAAATCCCCAATTCTGCAGCATTATCATTTGATTTCAGGTCTGTCAGTTCACATCACACAAAAGCTTCCTTTCCCACTCTCTCTCCCGCTCTTTTCTTTTTGTCAGTGACATTCCCTACGATGAGCATTCCAAGAGAATAGCGCTTGCCTCTCTCGTCAGCTTGGTTTTGTCAGTTCTGAACACAGGGTCTTGCTTTGCCATTTTCAAGGTCTCTTTCAAACACTGGATCACAGCTGGTGCTTCAATCAGGAGTTCACACCGTGAAGAAGCTGGCAGTTGATCCCCAACCAACTCTGTAGAAGATATATAATCTCTTTCACAGCACACATTGGAATACACCTTTCATTTTATTCCTGAGAAAGACTGCCTCCTTCACAAGTCCTTCTTGACAAAAATATGAAAAATGTCCCAGCCTCCTAAGGAACATTTTGGGGTTGCAACTGAAGTGACCTTAGCTTGTCAAAATGATTTGACTTTAAGAAACGCAACAGCGAATCCTGTTTTCTATTGTGATTTTAAAATCTGGCATAGTAATAAATTTCAGGACATTTTAATTATGTTTGTCATGACAAAATGTGCTAATAAGAATATATGAAGGTTTTTAAAAAGAAATATGCTTATATAATGAAATTAATATTCTTTGCCAATATATGGCATGGTATTTGTTTATAATCACTTTCAGGGAACCTCTTTAAGATAATATTTTTAATGTTTAAAAGTGTTTTATTTATACATGGAGGATGAAGGCAAAAGAAAAATATTTAGTGACCATTTAGGAAGAAAAAGCATAGGCAACGCCAGGCAAATGTGATTTCAGGATTTATAGTTCTAGCTGAAATCAACATTAAAGTTAGCAGATAAGTCAGAAAACTGAAGTGTAATACGTTCACACATAATAAGAATTAAGGATCTGAAACAAAATTCTCCTTCCTTTGTTGTTAACTCCCCCGCCCTGGGAATATTTTCTGGCTTCACTATGGTACTTGTTTAGCAATTAATGTTCTAAATTGTAACTTATTCAAAGGAAATAAGCCTCCCTCCAATACTAGTACAGACTGAATCTAAACATGCCAAGTGAGGCAGAGAAGTGGTAGATTAGACGCCAAAAAATCACTTTGACCTCAGTTATCCAGATAGTATTTCAAGAATCACTTTGCGTCGCTAAAGAACGAGTAATCTAGTTGTCTCCAACATAATCACCATCTTCTAGGAAAACCATCTACACACATTACATCATCTTCCACTCACAACCAAGTCAGAGCCCAAGGTTAAAAACATATTCACTCAGTGTCTTATGAGTGAAGATGAATTTTAAACTCCCATATTTCTTGGGTAATTACTCTTATTATTAACATTATGTGTAGCAGAAAATGAGCATTTTATATGTGATATTTGTGAACATAGGTGTTTTCCAATGGAAAATAGCTATTTTGCAAAGATACTCTAGTAATTACCAGATACGCATTTGCAAATCACCACATCTGAAACTAGACCAAAACCAGCAATTAAAGTATTATCATAGATTCAGGTGTGGGGGGGGGGCGGGAAAAAATGGAGAGTTGTTCTATGATGGGTATAACATTTCAATTTTGCAAGATGAAAAAGTTCTGGAGATCTGCTGCACAACAATGTGAATATACTTAACACTACTGAACTGTACACTTAAAAATGGTTAAGATGTTAAATTTTATGTTATGTGCTTTTTATCATAATTTAAAATATTTTTAACATTTTTAAAAATATAATCAAGAGGAATATTCTCCTCTGGAACTAGGAAAATGGGCTAGGTGGGATGCATTATCTACTTGCAAAAGCCAGTTTTAAGTTATATGAAGCATATATAGAGAATGCTGGTAATACTGCCAGAGGGGTCAAGGAAAACAAGAAGCAAAGTGAAGATGATCAATGCCTTTGTCTCCTTGGATAATTTTGATTCGTGCAGAATACCAGAAATCACCCCTCAGAAAAACATCTTATCATGAAAAATGTGGCTGGGAAACCTATAAAATACACTATTTCTAAACAAGGCTTATTGATCCTTGACACTGTCATTGCTTAGACATTGACAATAAGACCAAGTTTTATATGTCAGATACACAACAGGGACTGCCTGGATGCAAGCAGAGAAGGGGGAAAGAAGACTTGTTGAGCTTGCACTGAGTGCTCTGCACGTGATATTTCATGTAATCCTGTGAGGGAGCTACTGTTTTCCCAATATTTCCAAAAGGGGAAATTGGGTCTGAGGGGTTAAGAAACTTGTCCTCTGTCACTCGGAGAGTATTGACATCATTAGATATGGAACACCAACTCAGAGAGTCTGATTCAGTCCAATCCTAATTTCTTGTTACATCATTTTGTAAAGTCAAAAGTGAAATTGAGGAATAGAGGTATAACTAGTTTCTCCTGCCAGCTCTGATACTCTATGAGGGTTCTTGTCTCTGTGACTCTCTATGGTTCCTTGTCCCCAGGACTCTAAATCAGCCCTCTTGAGTGACCATCTAGCCAGCACTGAATTGCACTGGCCATTATTTTGGTATCCATCCCTCCAGTAACTGACCATCAATACACTAATCCTCAGGCATAGACAAGAAGTTAACAATCTAGTGGGAAGGTTGACTGTATACTAAGGTATCTGTCACAGTGAAGGTATCCACAGAGTCCTATGGAAGAAAAAATAAAATACCAAAATGGAAGGAGTTGAGGGAGAAGAAATGCATGGGACATAGTACCTACAACCAAGGGCAATGAGAATTACAAGAGTGTTCTCCATCTCCCAAGCCTGAGGCTATGTCCAAGGTCCACCTCTGATTTTTTATGAACAAGATTCCTAAAATTTTAGGGAAGTTGAGCAGTACTTACCATATTAACTTTTGCCTTATTAGTATCTGCAACTGACCCAGTGACAGATCAAGAACATTTATGTATTATTCTATTGCTGAGGACTAAATAGGGTCCTTAATTAGGAATCAGGTTTGGGGCAGGAGTAAGAGGGAGATTATGGAATAAGACTCTATTATTTGTGAAAATCCAAGTTTCTTAAGTAACCTTGAATAAACATAAATTGACAGTGTAACCTTTCTCCCATACATACAATAAATACATATCAAAGAAGACAATTAAAGCTTCATTCCTTCATCTTCTTCCATCATTTTTTCATGAATTGGAAATTCACCTTCCAATTTTGTATCATTTTACATATATAATATTATAATATATAATATATACTACATAATTTTTTACCGATTTAATTAGGCTTCCCAATTGTCTTAAATACACCAAAATGTGATTTGTTGGCCATTCTTGGGAAAACAGTTTTAAAATTCCCAAAGAAATTTTAAAATTTCTTTGGATCTCTTGGATCTGATTTTCACAGTAAGTTACAATAGATATGCTGATGGGGCCATGTGAGACCAGGCAAAACAAAAAACAAAAAACAAAACCCATATTCTAGTGCTGCAGCCCCCAACCCTGGCTGCAGACCAGTAAGGTCTGTGGCCTGTTAGGAACCAGGCCACACAGCAGGAGGTGAGCAGTGGGCTAGCAGGGAAGCTTCATCTGTATTTACTACGGCTGCTCCCCATTGCTCAAATCACCGCCTGAGCTCTGCCTCCTGTCAGATCAGCGGCGGCATTAGATTCTGCATTATGGTGCGTTGTATAATTGTTTCATTATATATTACAATATAATAATAATAGAAATAAAGTGCACAATAAATGTAACGCACTTGAATCATCCCAAAACCATCCTCCCCCCTCCCCGTGGAAAAATCGTCTTCCATGAAACCAGTCCCTGGTGCCAAAAAAGTTGGAGACCACTATTCCAGTGGATAATGCTACACAGCTCTCAAAGGAAAAAAAAAGAGAAGGCTGGAGAGGTTCACAAACTATAATTAGCTCCGTTAAATCCCTTTAACTAAATTTCTAACATGTTTAAAGAATAGAGACATCTATGGTAAAATGTAGCACACCCTTTTTTGGTCCCTGTTATTGAGTGTTAAAAGCAAACTACATTTACAGGTCCCATGGCCATCAAATTTATTCTGTCATAACAGTTTCCCCAGCATTTTTTGTTATCCAGGAAATTTCACAGCTTTAGGGGACCCAGACTTCAAAGTCAAGGAAGTGAATTTGGGGCATGGGAGCCTGGGGGCACCAGGTGAAACTAGCCTTCAGCCTTACTAAATTTTTTTTTTTGTCATTTGTTTACTGCAGGGTCATATATAGATACATTCACTAGCTTATCATTTCATAAGAAGTCTGGCCTACCAAACAAAACACTGTTGATCAGTCGTTGATGGAAGGAACCTGCCTTTGCTAAACACCGTGCAGTCACGGCAGCGTGACCCTTGGGTCATGGGATAACACTGGTGTACTCGTGCTCACAAGGGCTGGATTTTTTTTTTTTCTTTTTGTAAGTGGCACCTGCTGTGAGGCTCTCCTTGTAAATACCGAGTGCCTGCAGCAAATCACAGATGTTTTACGCACTAGGTAAACCTACAGGAAGTAATAACTAAAAGAAAGACAGAAGTAGTGAAGGGTAGGCAGGGGCAGGAGGAGGAAAAGGCCTCCCTTTATGGTTTGGGGGATGTTTGGAGGAACAGATTTAAAGTGTAGACTAAGTAGCCTCACATTCAGCTCAGTTTGAGCCAGACCCCATCTCAGCTCAGCTGAAAAGGCACAGCACATTTATGGGAGGATGGGACGTCGCCTGACATAAGTTCAGGAGGGACATCAGGCTGGAAAATCCCTTTACTTTGTTTTTGGTTGGTTGGAGTCCTTAACTTTTTTAATTGTTCTTTTGATTTTGTAGTATCCAGGTTTTTCATAGAATAAGTACCCTGTGATTTTTCTTTTTAAGTGTGAGAATGAATGCCTTTATTTTGGTGCAAACCTGCCTTATAAGCCAAAGACCACTTCCCTTTTCGCTTCCAGGGGGCTGCCCCCACCACTTAGGTCTTTCTGCTGTACTGAACGTTGTATATCAGCCCTTAAAAAAAAAATCATGCCTGAGTTTATCTTGTTTTCACACCAGTTTATATTCAGTGTATTTTTTAAATCCATATAATAACATTATTTTATAGACTTCCAACTAAGTGGTAACGAAGAAAATATTTGTCTATCCTCCATTTCCCCAACAACTTCTGGACCTCATTTTAAAGACATGCATGTTACCTGAATGTTAATGTGTTTTCTTTTTGCCAGAGAAACCAAAGCGTGTTGTTTGTTTTCCCAGGAGTATTTATACTTAACACATTTACATTTTAAGTCACACTTGCTCTACTCCTTAAATGACTTCTCTAATAACTATGTTTTAGCTTATAATCACATTAACAATCTGCCCCTAAAGAATTCTTCAGAGTTCTATTTTTTTAATTTTTATTCTAATATTTGACAGTTTCTTTGTAGAAAGGAAAGAGCATTTGAAATAATATTGGGTATTTTGCCAAGTCTGTCAAAGGAGTAACAGTTCCCACTTTCCCAGCTCCGTCTCATTAAAATTGTATTCTAATTCTGTCTTAACTTGGTCTCTGTGCTTCATAAGTCATTGCCTGCTCATTACTTGTAGTGTGGGAGATGAAATTTATTCAAACCTGATAGCTGAGATAAAGAATTGAAAGGCAGGCAGCTGGGAGAAATGAAATTAGCCTATTTTAGTGCTTTTCCGGCTGGATTTTTGCACAGCCACCGGTTATGCCATGCGTCAGTTTGCATTTGTGACACTATCTATGTTTGGTTTATAGATTTCTGTTAATATGATATTCTTGAAATGAAAATATAGAGATTCTCTCTTTTCTTTTTTTTGTCTTAGCATTGAAATGTCACTGAGTATTTGAGTTGATAAAGGGGAAAACATGATCTTCTATAGATTTCTACAATTATAGAATCATTAAAATTGCCCAACAAAGATTAATTTTTTCACTGTGTTACAATTCGTATTGGTGTCTCTTACAGAAAAGAACATTAGTGACAAAGAGTAAATGTTATACCCTCAGAATGGTTTGAGGGGAAATGGATTTAGAATGTAATGTGACTTACAAGCAATTTCACATCGAATGCAGGAGGGAGCTACGCTTTCTAACCCGAACACTCCCTCTCGAGCTTTAAATGTCAAAAGAATACACTGTGGAATTCCTAATTTTGAATATAGAGGAGTATTTGAAGAAAATTGACTATAAGCATTGTACTTTTGCATTATAAAATTGAGTTCGTAAGGAATTATATTGTCTAATTACTAAACTTGGTATTTTTGACTACTTTTATTATGAACAGATATTGTCATTAGCTAGATAATGAAATTGACTGCAATAACAAGCTGTAATTTAGAAATATGTTCTAAATTACTTTCTATATGAAAGCAAAGTCTTTGTTGATCTGTTTATGTGATTAATGTCAAGTGTTATGAATCAGCTGAGGGATTTCAGTATAAAAATATATGCATTTATATAAAAGAAAGATTCATATACACTCAAATTTCTAAAAGTAAAAAATGGAGCTAGGTATGTACCTAAATATAAGGACTGATGCATTTTTTTTCTGATTACTCAAAGAAAATATAGGAAGAAAAACACATTTAGAAATATTATGGCTAGGTTTAGGTTAGGTTTAACCATCTATGCATATAGGGCAATGTGTACCCTCAACCTAGAAACTTTACAAATAATATATTTAGATTTCAATTTAAATAGAGAACTGGTCAAAGTATTACAAGATATGTTGACAAATCTGTCAAACCCACTGTAGTACAAAATTACAAAATATTTTATGTGACTAATAAATTGTGCAGATAAGATGCAGTGGACCATAGTCATAAACAAACTTGCCTTTGATGTAGGTGTTCTCCAGTAACAGTAGCTAGATTAGAAAGGTGACCTTCTTGAGATCATTTAGCATGGTAGATTTTTATTTGCCTTTTATATCTTTCATATTGTGATATTTCGTTCATGGTCTTTGTCGTGCTTATGCCTATTAACATTTTGTAAACCGTCTACCAGAGGAGAAGGTCAAGTTATAATCCAGGACTAAACTAAAAATCAATAGACCATACAAGGCTAAGCCCTGATGTGATTTAGTAGATTCTGTCCCAAAGAATTATAGAATAATAAACTATGCAATGTGTATATATAAAGTAAGTAGATGCCAAACACACAACTGATGTGGATATAGACAATTAACTACTATAGGATTTGTTCCTGAATGTGTATTTCTGGGTTTCAAGATGAACAGCTTATACTATAACTAATATACCCAGATCCATTCCAATTCCATCCCTATCCTTTCTCCATCTTCTCCACTCCAGGCACTTGGAATGAACACATCTGCCAGTCCTATGGCTTATATGGCCTCTATCAAGCAAATAAGACCTATAATAGTAACACGGAAAATGATTTGCTATTCAAATAGAATATTTTTGATGCCAAGCTTAGGTCTACAACAACTTTGAATTTATAACTTAACCTCAGAAATTTATAGACTAACGGGCTCCACCAAGAAACATACTAAGAAAACGTACCATATGTTCCTGCAAAAGACTTTGATCTATTTTATCATTAACAAAACATTTTTTCTTTTTTTTCTCAGCCTAAAAATCATGTTCCATTCTAATTCATCTATGTTTTTTCCCCTTTCCATCTACACTGGCTTCTAAAATAACAGCCTGCAAGCAGCAATTTTCAACAACAAGGAAAATCTATTCCACCCCAAAGTTCGCATTAGCCAGTTTTTCATCCGAAGACAAAATTCTACAGTGAATGATAAAAGCAAAATCCATTATGAATCTATGTCACAGGTAAGCCTGCTGTGGCACAGTCCTTGAGGTTGTGCTCTTCCTTGGATACTTTTATTACATTTTTCTTTTTGGTGTCAGCTTCAAAATCTGTTTGCACCAATATCTGAGTCTGTCCAAGAAATTTTTATACTGGATATTTAGGCTTATCTCTACCCCTGGCATCAGCAATTTTCAAATATCAGGCAAATTGTGCTGCCTCCCATATTTAGCCAAAGACATTTTATCAGAGTCAAATATAGGCAAATCTTTGAGAAAGTGTAGGTTTCATTGGACTATTTCTACTTTATTCTTGTGAATAGGAATATCCACACTCTCTCCCATTAACTTTAGCGTATACAGCATAAAACAGCACGCATCTGCCTCTTATCACTCACTAGATCTTCAAAAATTATTTGTGTCCTCAAAGACAAACTTGATGTGTTTTTTTCTTGCCTACTTTTGTTAACTTTATTATTGGTTCAGAAAATTCTTTCTCTTATATGATGTTGCTATTTTTATATCTTTTCTTTTGACTAATTCCGGTGTTTCAATGATCTCTTGCAATCATAAAAAGTGCCCCTAAATTCAAGGATTTTCTCTCTTTGAGAGTCCTGATTCAGCATCAAACCTAATTGTCCTCTGCCTGTGAAAACAGAAAGGGCCTCAAAAAGGTAACTGGTTCCTAATTGACAAATAAATGCCCTCTTCTAAGACACTATCTCCCCCGACTCTTTTAGAATTTAACATCCAGTGTCCTCCCATATTTTTACTTATCCTGGCCATTTAGTCTTACTTCTATGTCTTCTTTACCGACATGCCTTTATACTTCCCAGATATTAGTTCCCTTAGTCATCACAGATAAGCAAACTCAGGAACATTAAAGTAGCCACCTCCAAAATGACCACACCAAAGATATGCTTTGACAAAATAAGTCACATTCAATCACAAGGCATATTTCCAAATTTGTTAACGGACAAATTTCAAAAAGAGATAAAATCATGACTCTCATACAAATATAAGATGAACACAAGTCAAAGATTGTATTTAACTCATTAATTAAATGAGGGAACAGGTAAAATGTTACAACTAGTTCAAAGGAAAATCCGCAAAACAGACACATATATAGATTAGGAAGAGTGAAAAGAATTTGCAAATGTATGTAAAACTGGTTTCTTCTACAATGAGGGAACCAAGTTGAACTTTCACAGGACAGAATTGATTTCCCTGTTGAAAAAAAAGAATTCTTTGCATTACTACCAATTTTCTACAAATTACTTTCTACTTTACAGAATTGTAAAAAGGTGCATATCCTATACAGGATCAAGTAATCCTGGCGGTTCTAGCATTTGTTAGAGACAGAAGCAAGGAAATTTGTTGAATCTCTTTGATTCAACAAATGAATGAATAAATACCCTTGAATATTGTATTCAGGATTAATTATATATTTTATCTACTGTACCTATATACCTGTCCATTTTCTTACTGGGGAAGATAGCGCAGTTAATAAAACAAATATTTCTGTCTTATATTTGAATGGGGAAAGATAGAAAATGAGTAATTAAACAAGTAAATTATAAATATATGTCAGATAGTACTTAGAGCTATGAAAGAAAATAAAGCAAAATAAGATAGAGTGGGGGTGAAGCAGGGAAATGTACTATTTTAAAGAAGATGTTTAGGAAAGATTACACTGATATGGAACTATTTGAGCAGAGACATGAACGAAGTGAGGGTCAAAATTATACAAATTGCTGGAGGAAGAGCCTTCCAGGCAGAGAGAAAAAGCAAGTGCCAAGCTCTGAGACAGCAAGCTCATGTATATAGGGCCAGCAAGGAGGCCAGTTTGATGGGGCAGAGTGAGCCTGGGGCCCAAGAAGGAACAGAGCAAAGGAAGCAGGCAGTGACCAGATGATGGAAGGCCTTACAGGCCATCAGAAAGACTTTGTATTTCTAAGTATTATGGAAAATGAATGAAAGGTTTGGGGCTTGGAAGTGAAATGATATGATATACATTTTTTATTGGCTGCTGTGGGAGATGGGGCCAGGATTTATTAGAGCTCAGTTAGGAACTCTCTAACAGTCTTCTGAGAGATTATGGTGGTTTGGAATAGCATGGTAGCTCTGGAGACATGAGCAGTGCTCTTTTTTTGGCTGAATATTTTAAAGAGGCTAGCACAGAATTTCTGCTCAATTCAGCAAGAATAGTAAATATCTTTGCAAAACACACACACACACACACACACAGAGTCCATTTTTTACTCTTCAAAAAATTTTCCTAATTCAAAGACACAAATTTGTCAAAACACAAAAGTATTCCCAGAACATTATTTTTATCATCTCCTATAAAGCATGTAGAAAATCAGCCTGTCTGTGCCTTTCTTTTACTAAGTCAGTAACATAGATGTTTGTTTGCAAACAAACAGCCCCTTACTTTGAGTTAAGCAAAAAAGGGGAAAATTGAAAGAACATCCTTAGCTTATAGAATCTATGGAAAACTCGGGATCAGGCTTTTCAAGGTGGCAGGGGGAAAAAGTTTCCTAAATTTTTCGGTGGGAGATACAGAGGAGGAAAAACTTTTTCCCTCTACCCTTCTAGGTTCTCTGCCTGGGGGCCCTGCAAATTACACTGACTAATGACATATTAATGAGAGAAAAACAAACAGAATTTTATTAACAAATTCATCCCTCATACATGTAAGACCACTTAATAATGAATGATGAGTAACGGAAAAAAGATGGTTAGAATTTGGAGTCTACATATTTAACTTAGTTAAACAAGAAAAAAGAAAGGAGACTTATGGAAAGGCAAATGACTTTTTGGAAAGATAAATGGGCCATAGGTGAGTAGATGGCAGATATGATGACAGTTTCATGGCAATGTCTGGGTATGGTGCTAACTTCTCCTCTCCAAGAGAGAAGATTAGAGTTGCTCCTAGGGAGGGGATTTATGACAATTTCATTCTTTTGTGTTCTCTTTGGGAAGCTCTGCATTTAGGCAATTAAGGGATTTCAGAAACTCAAATACCTTCAGCTCAAAATAATTCTTACTCCAATGTGGCATATTTCAGGAGATAAACACGCAAATAAGTGTTTTTATATAAAACAGTAAAAATGAAAAAAAGTAAATAATCTTAATTAATAAATAAAATGAACAAATAAATATAAGACACAAAAATTAAAAGTATGCTTTTGCAGTTATGTATAAAATAAGAATTGTGTCTGTCACAGAAGTCACACATTTTTATCAAGTAACTGAGATCAGCATGCAGTTATAGGAAATGTAGGCTCTGTGGCTCTGGTTTAAAGGGTTTACTGCCTGCAAGGAGAAGTTTTCCTTGCAGCAATGACAATAAAACTGCCATCTAGGAGGAATCTAGCTGGATTGAGTACGGTTTTGGACATTCATCATATTCCTCTGGGGAATTTTTGCTAAAATTTTCGTTAAAAACACAAATTTCCAGATCCCACTGCTAGATGTTCTGATTCAATACATTTGGAAATACCTGGAAATCTCTACTTTACAAGGTTGTAAGAATTCTGATGATCAGCTACTATGGGGACCTGTAAATTACACCACAATCTGCCCTGAAAAATTTTCAAAATTCACCTGCTCAAAGACAGAATCTGAAAATAAAGTTTGTTTTTATTTGGCGTGTGCAGTACTATTCATTTTATTGAGTGATAGAATGTTGGTTGCTCAAAGATTACAGGTCAAAAAAAAAAAAAAAACAGATAAAACAACCAAGGCCCAGGAAGTGCCCAGTATGTACGCAAAGCCCAGTTCTACACTTTTCTCACTCCACTGCCTGCCTTCCATCTGGACATTGCTTGAAGAATGTGTTTAAAGATTTTTTTCTGCACATAATGTGTTTTCCTTGCTATGTTGATGTGTATTTCTATTTATTTGATTTCTACCTATTTTCAGAAAGTCATCAAAGCAGCCTTTAACAAATGCATATTTAACAAAAGAAAGCAAGAAAGAAAGTTAGAAAGCAAGACCAAAGAAAGAGAAGGTAAATATGGTGATGATCATTCATCAATTTTGCAGTGATGAAGTATAGATAAAATTTAATTTAGTCCTTGACAGTCAGAGCAAAAAGAGACAACTAGATCATAAGTTTTAGTGAAGGTACGTGGCACGATTTCTTTCTCATTATTTATTTTTGTTCTTGTATTAAGCCATGAATTGCTTAGTCAATGAATGGCTGTAACCTGCAACACTGGAGGTAACAGCACATTAAACTTTCCTTCCATAATACTAAAGGGCCAGCAAATTTCAGAAGGAAACATAGAAGGTTCCTAGGATTCTGGAGAAAACAAAGTGACCTATGGCTGTGAGTATGTACTATCACGTTGGTAAGGCGTTCTATCACATTCGAATAAAGATGATTAAAGCTTTCCTAAAAGAAATTATGTTTACTCTTGTTCTCATTTTTCAGATCTAACAGGCAAGCCTAAATATCATGAGTTTCAATATATCTGAACCACTATTAATCAGGTTTCTTTTTAATTTTCTCACAGGACACTACTTAGAATTCTTCAGTCCCTTTAGTTCTAGCTCATCTTCCATTTTAGTATTCCCCAAACAGGTAGAAATGAAAAAAAAAGATCATTCATTCCTACTTCCATAAAAAGTACTGGGCTACCAGTTTCCCTAGTTTGTTGTGCTTGTGGTTGCTGCTGTTGTTATGACTGTCCTATCTTTTGTGTAACTTGAATGGTTCTTGCTTTTAAAAATGTTTATCCAAGGCTCTACATACTTCCCATGGCTCCCTGCTGATAAAGCTTCAGTGTAATTAAAGTATTTATATGAACACTGCTGAATTCAACTTGCATTATTTAGACACACAAAGGGAAATTCTTGGTATGTTCAAGTCACAATTGTGTAATCAGATGACATAGTGTCAGTTGGTTTAGAATATCTTTACACCCGGGGGAAAAAAAAAAGTAAAATTCCTATGTTTTCTCTTTCTATTATATGGTATTCTTCGGTAAAATTAATTTTACTGGATTATACTTCAACTTAGAGTGTTTTAAACTAAGCAATCTAAAATAGTCATGCTGGACTATATTTGTTTATTTAATTAACCTGCAAAAATGAACATAACTGGACAGAAGGAAAGCTAATTCATCACCTTCAATTAGGCCTACAGGCAGGCTTTTTTTTTTTTTTTTCTTTTTTTGCCTTTAAGTAAAGTCTTGCCCCCTGACACATTCACATTATGGAAATAAATGTAACACTGAATAAGCTTATGCCATTCTTTTGGAATTATGACATGAAGGGGAAGAATTACAGCACACTGGGAATTTTAGTAGAATTGATTTACAAAAGAAGTTGCCACATTTGTTTTTATTGTGGTTAAAGCTCTAGTTTGGGAGAAGACAAAAGGGCAAGGAATTGGGGAGTTTCTGGATGAATGTGGATCTAATGAAGAGAGTCCATTGGTTCCACAGGCCAGGGTAAGATTCCCACAGTCCTGAACAAACAGCTCTCAGCCAATAATTTCTAAGCCTTTGTTTCCCCACTTTGGAATTCTGACTACAGGCATGTTACCAAGCCAACTGGGTTCACTACAAAGACCCAGCGAAGCTCTTTTTATCACAAAGATCAAGACAACAATTGTGTGCCTACAAGAAAAGAACAACTAAAACCATCCAACAAGCATTAAAAGAACAATTCTAGAGATAGTTGCCTTTGAACTCCAATAATGGGCAACATTCAGTCCTGAGATTTGAATTCCAAGTAAAAAGAATTCATTACCAATTGCATTTCCTTATAATTATAAGAGCTGCTGGCAGCGAGTATTTTCAGCAGCATTAATTTTGTCAAATGCATTATTTTACAGTGATGTTGAATCCCATACAATGACTGTATTGTAAATTGACTTTATGGAGTTAGTTTTCTTTATTATAGAGTTCATTTGTGAAATAGAAGGAATCTAACTTTTGCCTTGGCTTACCCCAAACTACAGAAAGTAAAGTACTGTTTTACAAAAGCTTTCTCTGACATACCACTTTCTGAATGTAAAAGTATGCTGTTTGTACAGATACATTCCCTAGACATGCACAGTGTACAGCTGAGAAAATAAAAAAGGGTAGTTAATCTGGATGTTTCTTTCTTTCTCTTAGCTGTGATATGTGAATAATTTCGGTTCCATAAAAAAAAGACAAACTTCCATTTTTGTGTAAACACTTCATTTTCTAATGATGTGGGAGCAATTTAAGCTGAATCTGAGCAGATACCAATAATTAAAAATAAATATTCTGTTTGAAGAATTTGACCAGTATTATTTAAGGGGGCTCAATATATCTAAAACCTTAGAAATAGCTTCTGGCATTCGGTCATTCCTTATCATAAAATCCATGACAGGTATTTGTTTTTATGTGTTTTTTTTGACTGTTCACCATATGTTTTTTCCTACATAAAAAAAACTAAAGAATCACCTTTTTAACCAGCTATCCTGGTTTTTCATTTTGTGGAAGGATTGAATGAGTCCTGTATTTGACAAAAAACTGAAATTACTGTCCCAAACCAGAGCAGTTTTTGGCTAACATGAATACCTTGCTGCTCCTAGAAAGCTTCTCAGAAACACTTTTCTTGCCAAAAATAAAAGGATGGAAGAAAGTTCAGTGACAGAATGAGTGTTCTGAGTTTTTGTTTTTAACTTAGATTTTAATAATCTATTTCTTAATTCATATCCACATATACATTCCAATGCTATACCAGCAAATTTTACACCAAAACCAATATAAAGACCTGTTTTGGCATATGTATATTAATTTCTTACTTGGGAAACTGTGTAAATTTAGCAAGTAACTTCTCCTTATTTGTAAATAATTGGCTTTAGTACATTGCCTACAAGATTTTGGTTGTTCAATAAATGGTACTGAGAAAACTGGGTCCACATGCAGAAGAATGAAATTAGACCCTCATCTTACACCATATACAAAAATCAACTCAAAATAGATTAAAGACAACCTATGGAATGGGAGATATCAGAAAATATCCAATAAGGGGTTACTGTCCAAAATATATAAGGAACTCAATAAACTCAATAGCAAGAAAACAAGCTGATTAAAAAATAGGCAAAGGATCTGAATAGACATGTCTCAAAAGAAGACATACAAATAGCCAACAGATATATGAAATGCTCAACATCACTAATCAGCAAAAAATGTAAATCAAAACAACAAAGAGATATCACCTTACATCTATTAGAATGACTATCATCAAAAAGATGAAAGGTAAGTGTTGGAGAGGATGTGGAGAAAAGGGAATCCTTATACACTGTTGGTGAGAATATAAATTAGTATAGCTATTATGGAAAACAGAAAGGAGGTTGCTCAGAAAATTAAAAATAGAACTACCATAGGATCCAGCAAACTCACTACTGGATACATATCCAAGGAATATTAAATTTGCATGTCAAAGAAATATCTATAGTCCCATGTTTACCACAGCATTATTCACAATAACCAATATATGGAATCAACCTAAGTGCCCATCAATGGCTGAATAGATAAAGAAAATGTGGTGTATATATACACCATGGAATACTATTCATCCTTCAGAAAGAAGGCAATTCTGTCATTTATGATAACATGAATGAATCTGGAGGACATTATGTTAAGTGAAATAAACCAGGCACAAAAAGACAAATACCATATGATCTCATTTATATGGGGAATCTAAAAAAAAGTTGAATTTATAGAAACAGAGTAAAATGGTGGTTACCCAGAGGCTAGAGGGTGGGGGGATTGAGATGTTGGTGAAAGGACACAAAATTTCAGTTAGACAGGAGGAATAAGTTCAAGAGATTGGTACATCATGGTAAATATAGTTAATAGCAATATATTGTATACTTGAATATTGATAAGAAAGTAGATTTTAAGTGTTCTTATCACCAAAAAAAAATGACATTAGCCAGTCCCCAATGTATACATATATCAAAACATGTTATACATCATAAATATATTTAATTTTTATTTGTCAATTTAAAAAAATAAATTTTTAAAAAGAACTTGATGACAAACTGTTTAGAAAAACAAAGCATAAGTTTTATATTTAATTAATGATAAACAGTTTGTTTATATTCTGTGTAGTATAATCAAGTTCATAGACTAGCCAATTCTAAATGTTTTCTTAAAGAGATATCAGGATAGGAATTATGTCTGAGTCCATCTATGAAAAGCCCTAGCAAGACTTAAGCCAGGCAAGCGGAGAAGCGGGAGGAGAGGAAGGAATGATTTTATGATGCCTCACACAAGAGGGAGGCAGACTGAGAAATGTAATTCATGACCTGCCTGCTTTTAGTTCCACAAATAATTACATGGGTGTCTTAGTCCATTTTGTGTTACTATAACAGAATACCTGAGACTGGGTAATATATAGAGGAAAAAAAGTTCACTTGGCTCACAATTATGGAGGCTGGGAAGTCCAAGAAGCATGGCACTGGCATCTGCTCTGCTTCTGAGGAGGGCCTCACGCTGTATCACAACATGGTGATAAGAGGAAGGAGAAGCAAGAGTGTTCAAGGAGAGGGCAAAACCCAAGAGACAACCTCACTTTATAACAACCCACTCTCAAGGGAACTAATCCATTCCTGCTCGAACTGCATTAATTCCTTCATGTAGACAGAACCCCCATAACCCAAACACCTCTTAAAGGCCCTACCACCTCTAAATAGCATTACACTGGCAATTAAATTTCAGTGTGAGTTTTGGCGGAGACAAACCACATCCAAATCTTAGCAATGGGATAATATAGGCAAAGAGCTTCGGGTGTGAATTCTACAAGTCAAAATCTTTTGCTATTATGCATATTAGGCTTTCAAATGTAAATAAAATGAAGTAAAAACAATACATAAAAGATACACACCAAGGTACTTACTCTACTTTCAGACGTTAGTAAATTTATAAAGGTTTCTTGGTATTTTGGGTGCCCATAATACAACAGAAAAAGTGTTGAATTAGTATGTGTATTGTTAGACCCATGTATGTATCTATTTGGTATGTACATGTGTATATATCCATACCTACATATCACACAAAAACACATACAGTCAAACCTAAAACTTCTAATTTGTCTCTGAGGGGTAAGAAACAACTATGGCTATAATCAAAGGATATGGTAAGCTCTACTTTTTTTGCAACATTACCTAATTTATATATGGTTAAAATATCCATAAGCCTTTGGTTTGGCTGTACAATTCTGAGGAGTTATCATTAAGAATATGATCTTTATTGATCAATGCACAATTTATATGTCTTTAAGTATAGTATAGTATTAGCTCTTCCAGATTGATATTTTTCCCCTCAAAATTTACATATGAACTCTTCCTAAGCATACACCAGTTATCCATCTGCCTTTTGGAGTCTTTCAAAAATTAAAACAAAAAGGGAATGCAGTTTAATGCTTTTGTTTCTCTCACAGAGAAACATTTCTAATATCCAAAGTAGAATTTCACGTAGGAAAAAAACTCACTCTGGATTTCCATCTCTAATGTGAAACTATGGTATTCCCCCAGCTGAATCATGAAGTTACTCGAGAGTTCCATTCAATTACACATGGACTCTGTCTTCCCTTTTCAGGTTTCACTCACGGGCAGGGCAGGACATGGCACCATAAATGGGAGCTAAGTCCATTGCCCTCTTCTGACAAGGGTCTCCACAAGCAATTCTTCGTTCCCAATTCACTGTGATACCTGCCCTCCTGGTCACAGCTTTCTGAGCCGTGATCTGAGCCTGAACCAAGACAGACATCTTTACATGTCCAGCAGTCTTGGTGTCAGACCAGCACACACCCACAAACTAGTAGATACAAAAATAAGAAGAAACAGAGATAGAAGACCTAAGTGCTGGTCCCTGTTCTTCATGCTTTAAATATGTGATTTCTACTTTTCACAAGATCCTGCACTATTTTACAGATTGAAAAACTAACAAATGTTGAGTGGCTGAACAGGGATTCACATGAAGTTCTGTCTGACTCCACAGTTGCCTAGATAATTATTTTAGTCTGCTGTTAAAGATTATTAGCTGTAAGTAGTTTACTACCTGTAAGTGGGAAAAATCCGGCAGCTATCTGGTCAATTGCTAGAATGGAAAATTCTTGAGATTCTCAAAAGTTGAGGACTGTGTCTTGTTTATTTCTGCATCCCTCATGGAGACTAGCTAAATGTTAGTGCTGTAGGTTCTCAAGAAATAATAGTTAAATGGATCATGCATAAATTGGAATATATTTTTTCAGCTTGCTTTAGTTAGAAATGACATTGAAACAGTACTTTTGTATAAATATAAGATACGCATTTAAAATTTTTGAATATGCTAGTGATTGTACAATGATGTGGCCATTGCACCCTGAAGATGACTTTGATCTTGGTGCATCTCTGAAACCCAATTTAGAAGTAACTTTTGGCCCTATATGTTGGCTTACACCTGTAATCCCAGCACTTTGGAAGGCCAAAGTGGGAGAAATGTTTGAGGCCAGGAGTTAAAAACCAGTTTGAGCAACATAACAAGACCCTGTCACTACAAACATTTTTTAAAAATTAGCCAGTCGTCACAGCGTGTGCCTATAGTCCCAGCTACTCAGGAGGCTGAGGCAGGAGGACGGCTTGAGCCCAGGAGTTTGAGGTTTCAGTGAGCCACAATGACACCGCTGCACTCTAGGTGGGGCAACGGAGCAAGACCTTGTTTCAAAAAAAAAAAAAAAAAGGAAATTTTTAAGATTGTATGCAGGCTGAGTAGGAAAGATTTTATCATAGGTCTCATCATTTAAAATCCAAACATCAGCATAAGGAATCTGTAAATGAGACATCAGAGGCGGTGGATCCGCTAATGAGTGTCTCACATGGTTGCCAAAATAAAACAAAAACAAAATCTAATAATGAGAGAACTTCATGTAATACATTACTATTTATAAGTCATTATCCTGAGTCTCTTAAACTAAAGTACATTTTCTTCATAGCAGAAATCAAAAGATAAACATGGTTTTGTGTCTAGTTGCATAAAATGTTTTTATATGAAAGCAAATGGGTCTTTAATGGACAAAAATCAGCAAGATATGTATTCATTATTTTTTGGCTCCTGTGTATTCATTTTTAATACACAAAAGAGGAGACCCTAACAAATTTGTTCTCTAGTGTGTTCTTTTGGGTTTTCCCCAATTCTTCCCCTACCTATCATGAAAGACTGTGGTGGAAACATTTGAGAGCAACTACCATATATTATCTCCTTTTGTCTTCCAGAGAGCCCTGTGATGTAAATGTGTTCATGCCAATTTAAAGGTAAGTAAAGAAGCACTGAGAAGTTAACTTCCTCAATTGTGGAGGGGAAGGGTTTTAAAGAACATTCTCATTTCCCAGAAGGATTCCCTCTTAACCCCTTGCAAACTCAACTATTGATAGCACATTATCAGCATCCTATGTCAGATTTAAGAGTGTTCTGAAAAAATGCATGTGAATATGGATTGCTGTATATCAAGTGTATAAAATGGGGATACAATTATATTCATTCTCAACCTGCTTTCTATTAATCATCTCTCCTACTAATCAACATTCTTTCTTCTCCTTATAAAATATGACATACTTCTTTTCCAAAAAATATAATGAAAATCTACCACAGTGGTTCTCCAAGAGTGATCCCTGGGCCTGCAGCATCAACATCACCTGGAAACTTGTAAGAAGTGCAAATTCTCAGGCCCTACCTCAGGTCTACCCTCCAAGTGATTCAGACGCCCATATCTGAGAATCAGTTATCTGGAATGATTCTAGTTGCACGTTGCTTCTCAATTATCTAGAAACTCTCACTTCACTTGAAAGAAACGAAAACTGGAAACTATAGACCATGCACATGTAAGTATGTGCAAGGAAAACCATACAGAATTTCCCAATTGATAGAAAAGCCTTCATCCCTTCATAAAAAGATTGCTAGATGGATGTTTAAAGTGTATATATGTCATTTTTCATGTTTTCCTACCTTGGCAACATTTATAACTAACTGACCTCTGACAGGGCTGGTCCCAAGTGCATTCTAGCTCTCTCTATAGAAAAGCAGATACAGATGATACATAGATAGGTGATAGATGACATATAAAGTGAACTTGATATACATATGAACTAAGGATATAAACACACCTCTGTAAATCCCTTAAAATGCATTGAGAGGGCATTAGCTTTTTAAAATATTTACATTTGTAGTATATCTTGGGAAATGAACTGAAGGAATATGATGCTGAAAACTAAGAAAGAACAATCTGTCATTTCAGGGGCCTTGGGACACAGATGAGCTAGGAGAGCTGCCCCACGAGGTGTGTGAAGAGGGACAGAACATCCATCTGGGCAGAAGACATAGCTCCTAGACCTTGATCTTTAGGCCAAGGTCCTGGTTATTAATATCTCAAATTGGGGCTATACCTAATTGACTGAAGAAAAGCTCTGAGCAGACCAGCCCAGATGACAACTGCTCCATGGACACTTTTACCTGAAGGTAGTTTAAGGATTATCCATACTGGCTTGGACCAGGCCTGCCAACCATGTAGAATTCCTTCCTTTGCCAATGCTTGGTGAGACTCCACCTTACTCCCCATGAATCCCCTGGAAATCCTCTGTCACCATCTCCCTCCGTCTCTATACCTGCAAAATAAACAAAGGAGATATGAGTAGTAGTGTGATTCCTTTCAAGGAATCACAACATACTCTCTCTCTCTCTTTCTCTTTCCATCTCTCTCTCATCTCACCTTTACCTGTCTTAGGGGTCAAGCCCACCTGCTATGGAGGCAAGTTAAGCTCTTTTACTGGTGGATTGAAATCCTTTTCCACAGCAAGTGGATATGTAACCTAGTAATTCAGAATTCAGTATACCCTCTACCACACACTTATATTTTAAAATATAGTGAAGTCAAGAGAATCAATGAAGAACAAGAAGTATTCTTCTTCAAGTGATTGCAGAACCTCTCTCCAACACTAAATCTGGAAAGAAAATTTGCACTATAGGTTATGGGGGAAGGGATGAAACAGGCTGGAGAGTAGAAGTAAAAAGTATTGCCAAATGGCTACTAGTTAAATGCGCTCTGCCTCTGGGCTTCTTTACTTTAACCATGTTCCCTTCAAAAGAACTGTGAGTGATTGCACATTATTGCCTCAAAGATATCCTAACATTATTTAGTAGTTGGTTTCAGGGCAATGCAGAAGGAAACTGAGTGATAGAAGCTAATACTGAGTGATAGCTCAACACTGTTTAATGGACTTTAGGAAACAAAGCCTCCTGATTACCCAGGTGTCAATCCTCCCCTCTCAAATCTGGCTTCCTGTGTTGCCTTCTGCCCCTTCCCTAGCAGTACAAGAAGCAGAAAAATACTTTGAGTATGAATTTGAGGTATAAAATTTATATCCTCCAAGATATAATTTGGCTTCAATTGGGCAATTGATCACAGATCTAGGATTAGGCAACTTTCCTCTTTCCAGACTAGCTGCACATTTACAGAGTGGTGGGAAGGGAGTCACAAAATCCCCATGCTGGTTTTGACTTACCTTTGCCTATGAGTGGATATAAAGCTGTATTTCTTGGCAGAAAATGTCCCCAAAGAGGAGATGAACTGTAAGGGTTATGACAGAGAGGAAGACATGAAAGGGTCTAAAAAGGAAAATAAAACTTTTATGAGAAAAATCATATGCTGCATTTGTGTTATCAAATCTTGAGGATATTCAATACCCAAAAGAACAGAAAGCAGAGACCCAAACAGATATTCCAACACCAATGTCATAGCAGCATTATTCACAATAGCCAAGAGGTGGAAACAACCCAAATGTCCATCAACAGATGAATGGATAAACAAAATGCAATATGTACATACAGTGGAATGTTATTCAGCCTTACAAAGGAATGAAATTCTGATACATGCTACAAACAAGGACGAGCCTTGAAAACATTATGGTTTTGCTCATTGAAATGAGGCAGTCACAAAAAACCAACATTGTATGATTCCAATTATATAACTAGAATAGTCAAATTCATAGAGACAGAATAGTGATTACCAGAGGAAGGGAGAAGAGACGAATGGAGAGGTACTGTTTAAGGGGTAGAGTTTTAATTTGGTATTAAAGAAAAGCTCTGGAAATAAATAACAGTGCAGGTTGTCATAGGGGTGAGGGAAGACTTTCCCTTTTTCCCAAAAGTTTGATGAAAGATCAATTCACAATTAAGGCAGATTAATAAGAGAAAGAGCTTATTTACCATGAGCACAGGGAGAATCACAGAGTGGTTACCCAATATCCCAATGGGGTCCAGAAATTTTTATACCCTCCTTTTAGAGGGGAGGGGGAGATGAGGAACATAGGTAATTCTGTTTAGGGGCAATAAATGGTTGCTAGGGAGGATGTATGGATACGGAAAAAGATTGACTTGTAAATGATTCTGTTTACAAATTAAATCAACCTGAGAGATAGGTATTATATTTCAAATGATTGGCTGGCATGGTGGCTCACTCCGGTAGTCCTTGTACTCTGGGAGGCCAAGGCAGGAGGATCACTTGAGGTCAGGAGTTTGAGACCAGCCTGAGCAAAAGCCAGACCCTGTCTCTACTAAAAATAGAAAAAATTAGCAGGAGGTGGAAGCACATGCCTGTAGATCCAGCTACTCAGGAGGCTGAGGCAGGAGTATCACTTGAGCCCTGGAATTTGAGGTTGCAGTGAGCTATTATGACACCACTGCACTCTAGCCAGGGTATCAGAGAAAGACCTTGTCTCCAAAAAAAATAAAAATAAAAAAATAAGATGATGTGGGCTAGGTCTGGTTGCATTCTTTTCTTTGTTTGTGTTTTTTTTGTGAGACAGGGTCTCCCTTTGTCACCCAGGCTGGAGTGCAGTGGCACTATCATGGTTCACCGCAGCCTTGAACTCCTGGGTTCAAGCTATCCTCCTTCCTCAGCCTCCTGAGTAGTTAGGATTACAGGCACACACCACCACATTCAGCTGATTTTTTAATTTTTTGTAGAAACAGAGTCTTGCTGTGTTGCCCAGGATGATCTCGAACTCCTGGCCTCAAGCAATCTTCCTGCCTCCGCCTCCCAAGGTGCTGGGACTACAGGCATGAGCCACCGTGCCTGGCCCTGGCTGCATTCTTGACCTTCTTTCTGCAATGTAGTGAGATAACAAGGAGGCGAAGGGAAGTCAATTGTTCTTTTTGATGGGTCTGTCTGATTTATGCAGATAGAAGAAAAGCCCCTTCCAAGGTCTGTTGATCTTCAAGGGCCTTTTCAAAATACTTTTTATATCAAGGAGTCATATTTTAAGGTGAAATTTCCAGAGCTGCTTTATTGCACACAGAGAGGAAAAAAATATCTTTTTTTCTCTACCCTCCTAGGTTCCCCAACCTGGGGTCCTATGAACGAGATTACCAAAAGACAGATTAACAAGAAAAAATAGAAATTTATTTAATATAAGCTTTCTGTGACACAGGAGACTTCATAAGGAAATGAAGACCTGAAAGAAGAGTTAAGCCTGTGCATTTCTATACTAGATTATATGAATAGTAGAAATTTGTGGGAAAATGTGATAGGACAAAGGTGCAAGTCCAGGGTAGTAAACTGGGGGAACTTAGCAAGGTCTGTTCACTCAGATTCCTCTTGTTCTCCCTCAGTCTTCAGAGATAAGGATGCTCCTTTCCTCTGACTGTAGGGAGGGCACTTCTCACATGAGGGTCTCATGACCTGCTCCGGGGGACAAGAGGCAGGTCAGAGAGTCCTTCCTGCATCTGCCCCTTCTCAAATTCTTTCAGCTTAAAATACTCAGTATGCCAAAGTACCACATTTTGGGGTAATGTGTTCTGAACCCTGTCACACAACACTGTGAATGCACTTAAAGCCACTGAATTTTACTCTTAAAAAATGATTAAAATGAACACTCTAACAGGAATAAACAAAATCAAGAAATTATATTGAAACTCACTTTTAACAATCATCCCACCACATAGAATGCTAACAAAAAGCCTGAAACGTGAAAAAGCATTAATTAAATATTGTAGAGGAGGAAAAACATCTTTTCCCCCTACTCATCTAAGGTTCATTGGCTTGGGCCCCTGTAACAAAAGACAAACAAGAGAAAACTATATAAATTTATTTTCTACATTTTACATGACACAGAAGCCTTCATTAGGAAATGAAGACCTGCGGAAGTGGTTAAACCTGCGTGTTTTTATGCTAGGTTTGATGAAGAGTGGAGAGTCAAGGAGAAATATGATAGGACAAAGGGACGTACCTATGTGAAATAACCTGGGGGGGGAACAGCAAGGCCTGGGCATTCAGATTCCCCTCAGCACCCCTGTATCTTTGGATAGAGGATGCTCCTTTCCTCCTGCTATTCTTACCTCCTGCCCTTCTCACATGAGGGCACCTTTCACATGACAATTTTATAACCTGTTTCAGAGAAGGTCAGAAAGTCCTTCCTGCACAGGTCATCTCTCAAATTCCTTCAGCTTAAAATATTCCATACACCAAGGTGACATATTTTGGGGTAGTATATTCTGAACCATATCAATGTTACAAAACAAAGTTACTCTAAACCCAAAATAAGTGGTAAGGATTGTCACTAGCAGATTATATATAAGTACTGGGATGGATATTGAAGTTTAAAAAACTGATTTCACAGATTCATTTTAAAGGAGATGGTAAGAAAGAGCAAAAACTTGACCAAAAAAGGAGAGACAAAATAAAGGCCATGGGATGGCCAGCTTTGCAGGGGAAGAGGAGAGACATGAGAGTAGCAGCTGAGAAGTCTGAGATGGCAACTCTTGGAAAAGCTAAAAATAGAGAATTTAATCTGGGCGTGAAAGAAATTGTGTGTAAAACAGGATGGCAAATCATGAAGTCTCATTCTGTGATGAAACTTCCTACTTCGCTCTCAGTATCAGTGAAGAATATTACTGATTGTGATGGGGAGCAATATTGGGGATTGGGTGTCAAGAAAAATTGTTTTGGCCAAGTATCTTTGCTGTGCTCAATAGAGGATATAGGGGAAGAAAAGAGTGATTCTCTTCCTTCACCCATCATAAGGGCATGGCTGACACTCCTGTAACAAAAGACAGGTTAACAAGAGAAAAGCTTAACAACTTTATTTAATCAAAGTTTTATGTGACACAAGAGTCTTTAGAAACGAATGCCCAGAGACCCGGGGAAAACTGTATTTATGCTTAGGTTCAATGCAGGATGGACAGTCATGTAGAAATGTGATTGGACAAAAGGTTATGATCTAATGGGGGTGAAACTACGGGGTGAAAACCCAGTAAGCCCTGTCTGTTTAGATTCTTCTTGGCCTTTCTGTGTAGCATTCCTTCCTCCAGGATGTGGAGTAGGACCTGTCTGGAATGTGGATCTTCAGGGGACAAGGGAGAGAGTCTTTAAGCTTCATGGCTTGCTTTGGGGTAGGGTTTCTAGTTTCTATGACTTGCCCGCCTTGGAGAAGAGGAATTCTGGATTCTATGACTCACTTTGAGGGAGAAAAAGAGATGGAAAGCAGGGGGGTAGGAGAAGGTCAGAGAGACTTTGCTTCTGAAGCTGCTTCGGAGGCCTTTAGTTCAAATGACTTGGCAGGCCAAAGTACCATACTTCGGGGTACCATTTTCTGAGCCCCAACAAGAAGATATGAGAACAGGAAGACTACTAAAGAGCAGGTACCGGCAAGAGCAGCAGCAGGAACCTGCCCACACGGGGCAGAGGTTTGGACAAGTTTGGAAGGGAAGAAAGAGACGATTTCTGGCACAGATGCGGAGCAAAACGCAGCAGGATTTGGCAAGTAGAGCCAGGTAGGAAAACACAGAAGGAAAGATAACAATGAGGCTTTAATCTGGTAGCCAGAAGGAAAAGGTGAGGAAAATAGAAGATGGTTACAACCAAAGCAAAAGTATTAAGTTAGTCTTTAATTATTAATTTAGCAGTATGTTAAACGTAATGACCTAAATCTCTGTAAGCTCTACAATTGTAAATTGCAAAGACAAGGAAATAAGTTAAAAAGAAACTCCCAAAACTCTTCTCAAGGGAAAAATCTTTCCTTCATCTAACCACACACACCAACACATTGAAGCTATTTGTTAAGAGGGTTTTTTGTTGTTGTTGTTTCTTTTTTTTCTTCAAAGCTTTGGAGGATTTGATTGAAATCTTGATTCATGACTTTGAACCTCATTTGAAACTCCTTCGTACGTGCCCTAGAGTAGAAAAGCCTCATGTCCTGCAGGGTTCCGAATAAATAACAAGGCATACACACGCCCATGCTTTTGTGTTACTCACCATAACAAAAATAGTGTGTTTGGTGTGCCAAACAAATAATGTGCTGAGATTACACCAAATAAATCGATGAAAACGAAATGTCTTTCTACAGAATAATTTCGTCTTAAACTTTTACTACACAACAGAAAATAGATTTCCTGTGTTCTTGAGCATGGATTGTAAACAGCACCATACTGGTAGTCTCTGTTTATTGTTTGGTGTAAATTTAGAGGGAGAAAGGATTGTTTAATAGAAAAAATCCTTTAAAAAAAAGATTCTTATCTTTCATTTAGGTTAATAACATACTACATATATTTGTCAATCAAATGAGAATTACTGTCAGCTCATAATGCATTTTAGTTTAGTCAATATCAGTCAGTCCTGATTTATTTGCTTAATACAAATCTAATTGAGTTTCAGGCTGCTCCTCTCCTTTCAGCTGTTAACCGACCAAGTACATCTTTAATTTCCAAGACCGATGGTGTGGTAGCAGTTGAGAGGAAGAGCGATTTGCATAAGGCCCCAGAAGGGTGCCAAAACTCTTCACGCTTTAAACAACAGCCTTTATTATTCTGTAAGTGGATGTGTTGAATTTTCATGCTTTTGTTTCCAGTTCAGTCCTGACAGAAAAGAATAAAGTAGATTTTGCCAGCACCCCTGCTGTGCCCTGGGGGAGAAATTCAATGTGCCTCATTTGTCTTAATTGGAGAACCGCCCTCAGCACCAGCTTTTCCTATGAATACATTAGCATAACAGACAGAAAATTCAAGCCCAGTTTTGTAGAAATAGTGTTTCCCCCCCACCCCTCAACACACACCTCCCATTTTTAAGACTAATGAAAACCGCAAGAGGGGAGAAATGTGTGTTTCGTGTCCCGGATTTCTTATAGTTGCTGTTGTAAAACTCTCTGTACAGGAGAGATGCATCAAGCCTATTTTATCTCTGCACTGTTATTAGAGCCAGTCGTGGAAAATGTGATAAATATCATCCATGACAGAGAGCTGAAAGCTTCTCTTTATTCTTCATAATGTGCTAATCCTATATACTTGTTCCTTGACTGGTTATGCTGCTTTTTCAGAGGGGAGAGTTGGTTTTATACAGAGATGAATGTGTAGCAGCTATGAATGAATCTAGAAGGTAAAAAAAAAAGAGAAAAATTCTTCCTGAGGTGAATTTATTAACACTAAAACAAATGCAATTATCTCGGTCAAAGCAAGAGTTTTAAACCCTGTGCCCATTCGTTGGAGAAATATTAAATTCATCTTCATGGTTTTCATATTACAAAAGGGCTCTAAGTCTGGACAAACAACCTGCACTGTGTAAATCACTTTCCTAATCCAACCTCTTCCAGTATTGGATTGAACTAATAGAATCTAAAGGTAGATATTTCAAAAGAAATATTTCGTCTACATGTTCCCAAGACTGGTATTAATTCTTTCATCACATCTGTTCAACCTGCTTGCCATTGCCAGCATGTGAAAGAGATGGAAAACACGGGGAAAGATGTAATTTCTTAATAAAACACAGTGTACACATTCTCTGGGAAAGATGGCTGCCTTTCAAAAAAACAATGAATCCATATTTTGTCTTGATTTTTCTCCAGCAGGCCTAATTTACCACGTCAGTCACACACTGCTCTCACTAGAAGCCTTCCAGGGATTTTAAATAAGGTTTTTTTTGTTGTTGTTAAGAGCTTATTTTGTTTTGAATTATTTGTATGCCCATTTAAAAACTAAATGCCTTTTGGGTCAGGTCCTTGTGGGTAAATGGAAGGCAAAATCATTTTGGTATAATAATTTTGGGATACAGAAGCTTCTGTGGCCCAGAGAGAAGCAACCAATTCTTCCTTCTTTGTAAATCCTCATTGTGTGGCCAATTTCACGTGCTTGGTACACTTCGTCAGAAGCCTGAAGGCAGAGCTGAGGGATGCCAGGCTCCCCACCCCCTCCCTCCTCCCATCCTTCACTTGCATTTGCTCAGCCCCAACAAACATTCTGTGGCCAGTTGGTAAGTATTGGAGACTGGGAATAAAATGTTTGCTTTCTCATGTGAATGAATCTAAAAAATAATCACTTGACTTAATCTGTCCTGCAAAAGGATGTCAGCTTTTCACTTTACCACTGGTTACATTTACATTGTAAAAATGACAGGCTGTTTACTCAGTTTATCAGATAATTCCCGCTGCTGGCTAAACAAACATTCTAACACTCTGACTTCTTTTTGGAATCCTATCTACCCCTGTGACTCACCTTAATGTCTTGTCTGGGATCTGAACTCTCACCTAATTCACATGGTTCACCTGTCCCGCCCATCAGTAAGAGAGATGGTCCCCTGTGAGCACTCAAGGTTCTCTCCATCCCATGCTATTTGGTTTCTTTCAAAAAATAAAATCTTGCAGGATTCTTATATTCCTATCAACTTTCCTATCCTATCAACTTTCAAAAATTATTCCTATCAATGTTCAAAAATTATAAGCAACAAGAAATGGGATGGGAGATAGAATTTAGGACTGAGTTAAAGCATTTCTTGGGAGGTTGTTGCTGTTGTTCTTAAATATATTTTACTTTAAAGATTTTTCTTAACATCTGCTATTGTGAGAATAATATGTGTTCATTGTATTAAAATGAGAAAATTCTGAAACTCATTAAAAAAGAATAAAAGCCACTCATGTTTCTTTATATTGCTCCAGTTTCTGAGAAAGACTCCACATTCTCCAGTGACATAATAGGCAAATTGGTATTTTAAAACTCACTAATAACAAAGACTCTCTCCTTAACTAAGTCTGGCTCCTTAGAGCTCTACTTTCAATTAGGCCCATCCTTGGGCATGCCCTTATGAGCCCAGTTCTAGCAAGAATCTTATCAAATCAGTTCAGCCAGAATCTCCCACCCTTGATAACCCCCGACATCTGACCAAATTCCTCATCCCCCGTCATCTTCCAGATGATGTCCGATCACCCTGGCCTGACTTCAGCAAGAATCCTATTAGGAGAGTTTAGCAAGAATTACCCTACCCTCATAGTAATTTTATGTCTACAACCCCCCATACCCAGCTCTTTGGCTATAAATCCCCCCTTTTCTTTGTTATATTCAGAGTTGAGGCCAATCTCTCTCCTCTACTGCAAAACCCTACTGTATAATAGTAGTCCGTACACCAATTGCAATAGTTGTGAATAAGGTCTGCCTTATTGTTTTAACAGGTGTCAGGACATATTTTTGTCTTTAAAACTGTTAAAAGAAAAACTTTAGACAAAAGAAATTTAACATAGTTTATTTGAGCATTAAAGAATTCATGAATAGGGTGGCACTCAAAACTAGAAGAGGTTCAGAGAGCTCTGCTTTAGCAACATGAGCAGCAGGCTTTTATATGCTGAATTCAGAAGCGGATTAAAGAAATTACTTGATTAGCTACAGCTGAGCATTTGCCTTATTAGGATATGATCTGGTGGAAACTTCTTAGTTAGAGGTTAGTTGGCAGTTTCTGATTGGTTAACTTTAAGTTTCATTTTACTGTTTACATTGAATTGGGTTTTGGTTTGCTTACACAGGAACCCATTGTGCTGAAGTCATCTCAGCCCAACGGCTCCCAATTAATTATCTTAACACTAATATGGTACTTTTGTGTCCCCTTCCCCACCTCACCCCCACCCCCGTGTCAGTTTAGCTCACCTATCCTAGGTTGAGAGGTGCCAGTCAGATTGAACCTTTTTGAAAAGATGAATCTGTTGTTAACCTGGGCAGAGTTAAGGAGAACTACTTTGTGGTGATGAATCCATTATTTTTTTGTGCTGTCACTCTCTCTGAAAATCAATTTTCCCCCCAAAAATTGAGCATCTGTAGTAATCACTCTTGAAAATCAGGCATAGGTGTGTGGGTGGGAGAGGAAGGTTAGTATGGGGGAATAGATAGGTGAAAGTTAACTCTCTCCATAGTCATAAAATATAAATTTGTCTTAAAGACCTAAAGTAAATATAATCCTGGTTTCACATGGCATGTTATTGTGGGCATTGTATGGGGCAATGGTTAGGTAGGTAACTTGAGGAGACAGGTCTCACTCAGAACAAATCCTGAGATTCTTCCATGAATCTACACTTTTGAAGAATAAAATTTCAAAAGTCACATAAATATTAATATGGAAAAATCTAGAATAATTGACTTCAGAAAGTACTCTTTCAACTACACAAATTTATTTAATTTATACAAGGTTTCTTACGTGGTCAAAGCACAATAGCCAAGCAACACTAAGAGTAGGCCCTCTAGTAGGACTAGAGTTTAAGGCAAAATGTTCCTGAGTTTAAACAGTTCAAATAACAATGATGTAAAATTCCATGTTATAATTATTTCTGTTAAAGATACAAAGAAAAAGACATATATGTGCTAATTTAACATCAACAAATTAACAACGAATGCATCACTTCCTGTAGTAACAGTCATAATGAAGTGATGAGGGGAAAACACTTATATTCTCACCTTAGAGAATCTGTAACAAATTAGGCAAATAAGAATCTCCTGTTTATTCAGGGAACACCCTGTTTTTTTGTTGTTTAAACTTCTTTAAAAGTTATTGGTTGAATACTCACTTTCTCCACTGATAACATCTTTGTATCTGATTCTAAAGACAAAGCCAACATAGACTGGAAGAATCACTTTAGGTAAACTCTGCTTTATCTGCTGACAAGATTTAGAACAAAATGTCCCAAAATATGGCATCTTGGCATACTGAATATTCTAAACTGAAGGAATTTGAGAAACAGCAGGTGCTGAAAGGACTCTCTGACCTCCCCCTGCCCCCTGAAGCAGGACACAAGACCCTCATGTGAGAGGTGCCCTCCCTATACCCAGAGAAAAGGGGTATCCTTATCTCTGAAGATGGAGGGACACCGAGAGGAATCCGAATGCACAGGCCTTGCTAAGTTCCCCCAGTTTACCACCCTGGGCTCGTACTTTTGTCCTATCATGTTTTTCCATGACTTTTCACTCTTCATCAAACCTAGTATAAAATGCCCAGGCTCAACCATTTCTTTGGGTCTTTACTTCCTTATGAAGGCTCCCATGCCATATAAAATTTGTATTAAATAAATGGGTATGTTTTTCTCATCTTAATCTTTCTTTTGTTGATATAATTTATAGGGCCTTAGCCAGAGAATGTAGAGGGGAAGAAAAAAGATTTTTTTCTCCCCTGAACTGTCAAAATTCTTCAGTGATGTATCTGTTCTCTAAAAAGAGAAGGAATGTCAGGTAATGAATGATAGTTGATAAGTAATCATCTCCTTTAGGTTTTAACTTTAAAAAGCAAGACAAAGCACCTGTATGAGGTATGCAATTTGTGCACAGCGTTTTCCCCTCTGGGAAAGCAACTAGTTCCCTGCGAGAAGCATGCCATTCTGGCCTGGATCTGGTACAGGACAAACTAAAGATGGACCAAGATTCTACTCCTCTGTGTTATTTGGTCAGATGAAGGAAAACAAGGAATACAGGGATATAGGCTGTCACTGTCACCAGCAGCTCTCCAGAATGTTCTGAGAAACAGAGAGGAAGAAGAGGCAAGGAGAGTAAGAGATCAGATTAACATATCCAGCTGATATTGGAGGCAAATAGAGGAAAAGCAATTGTCAAAGGTACAACAATAAAAGTAAGTTTGGGTGGGAGTGGAGTGCTAAAGAAGCTCAGGCTGTGTCAGGGGAAGACACTGAAGGATGGGGGATGGCAGGAATACACAAAAGGCGTGAGAGGAGAGTGGACCCTCTCTGGGATTCCTTCAGCTGTGACAACGCTGTCTTCCCCACTCCCTTGAATATATTACTCACCTCTATATCAGAGATTCTGTCCTAGGAACTGAGCTAAAATAGAATGAAACATGAAAAATCCAACTGGTAAAACTCCCACAGGGATTCTACTGACCAGTTGGCTGGAGACAAGGCATGGCCAAAATAGCTTGTAAACTGAGGCAACCCTTCCACTTCTGTCTAGACATACAGTAGTCCCCCCTTCCCTGAGGTTTCACTTCCTGCTACTTCAATTACCTGCAGTCAACCATGGTCTGAAAATAGGTGAATACAGTACAGTAAGACATTTTGAGAGAGAGAGAGACCACATTTACATAACTTTTATCACAATATATTGTTACAATTGTTCTATTTTATTATTAGTTGTTAATCTCTTACTGTGCCTAATTTATACACTTTGTTATGGGTTTGTATGTACAGGAAAAAAACTTAAGCTTAAGTTTTTGTATATATATCTATGCACACACACATAAGGTACATATAAGGTTATATATATAACTATGTGTATATATATGTATATATAAGGTTTGATACTATCCACAGTTTCAGGCATCCACTGGGCAGTCTTGGAACATATCACCTGTGCATAAGGAGGGACCACTATATTGTCTTACTTTGGGCTGCTATAACAGAATATCATAGACTAAGTGGCTTATAAATAACAGAAATGTATTAATATTTCTCACAGCTCTGGAAGCTGCAAAGTCCAAGATCAAGGTACACTGGCAGATTCACGGTCTGGTGAGGGCCTGCATCCTCATATGTGGCTGTCTTCTTGCTGACTCCTCACTCAGCATGGCAGGAAGCAGGGGAGATCCCTGGGATACTAATCTCATGAGATAAGCACCTCCCAAAGGCCCAGCCTCCGAATACCGTCACATTGGTGATTAGGTTGCAACACATGAATTTAGGGGGCACATTCAGTCTACAGCATATATACATTGATTTGCATGGGTCTCAACAAACTCAAGGGAAAGATCTTGAACCCTGTTCACAATCTGGGTTCAGACATACACTGATTGGGTGCAAATGAGGGCAATGGAGGTTACATTGCAGAAGACACAATGACATTCCTTAGAAGAAAAACCATAATGAGAAAGGATTTGCATCTGGTGCATTTCATTCTGGATATGCAAACGCAAGTCTAAAGAAAGGGGCTCAATGACCACAGAGTGAAGCTGCACTTGAATACATCCTGACCTAACCCTCAGAGATCCCTTATGTAAGCTGGGCAAAACAAGACTATCTGTGGTTGTGGGACAAGAAAATCAGAAGAGTAAGATGACTGGATAAACATAGGCCCAAAAGTATGCAAAGAACATCAAGGACTTTGAGGGTCAAGCACAGACACTAGAGTTCCTAAAGCTTTGGAGGTTAAGAGCAGGTAAGCACCAGCGTTCAAGGAGCCTGAGCACAGCAGTGGTGATCTACTGGGACAGCACCAGAGCATCACTAGGGTTACACTGAGCAGCCACAGAACACAGGAACAGCAGGGTGCAGGGAATGGTGCATAGCTGAGATTATGAGTTCAAAATATTGATCAAAATGTTAAACTGACCTTACCTAATGATCACAGGCTGTTGCGGTCTAAGGGAGGTTTTTATATGGAAATACCATGTATTGTTAGAACACAGACAGGAAGTGTATTAGTCTGCTAGGGCTGCCATAACAAAATACCACAGACTGGGTGGCTTAAACAACAGAAATTTATTTTCTCACAGTTCTGGAAGTCCAGAATCAAGATGTCCTCAGGGTTGGTTTCTGGTAAGACCTGTCTTCCTGGCTTGCAGATAGCTGCTGTCTGGCTCTGTTCTTTGCTCTGTAGGAGAGAAAGAGATGTCTGATGTCTCCTCCTCGTCTTTCTTTTTTTGGAGACACGGTCTTACTCTGTCACCCAGGCTGAAGACTCCCAGGCTCAAATAATCCTCCCACCTCCTCTCCCGACTACATGGGACTATAGCATGTACCACCACACCTGACTAATTTTTAAAATTTTTTTGTAGAGATGGGGTCTTGCTGTGTTGCCCAGGCTGGTCTTGAACACCTGGCCTCAAGCCTGGCCTCTTCATCTTCTTAGACGAACACCAGTACTATCGGTTTAGGGCCCCACCTTTGTGGCCTCATTTAATCTTAATTACCTCCTTAAAGGTCCTGTCCCCAAATATCTCATATTGAAGGTTAGGTCTTCATCATATGAATTTGTGGGGACACCAATCCATTCCATAACAGGGAGCCAGGACGGACCTTCATGAATAAACCTAAGAAATGGAAAAGCTCCAGAGTTCTACCTCATTCCTACCTGAAGGCTAAAGACGATCATCGATCTTTAAAGGTTTGTGCATGACCTATAAGTAAGAAAGGCTGTTGCACCAGGTGAGAAGCCCATTTCCCTCTCTCAGGGTTTCTAAGAAATGCTCTTGATTCACCCTACGGTCAAGTGGGTATTTAACCAAAAGAAGTATTTATCACTTACACCTACACTTTGTTTATACAGACTATAAATAATTTCTTTTCTGGGATAAATTTTGCAAACTAAGACTAAGTCTCTCTGTGAAAATATAGATGAAAAGAATTGAGGCAGTATGTGAATTCTAACCATCATGAATTTTCTTTGACTTAAGAAACTTTATTCTATTTCAGATTCATGCTGTTGCTATCTATTGTATCTGATTCTTCAGAAGACATGGGAATAAAAATACGGATGTGATATTGGTATGTTGCATTGTGAGCTTATAAAGATACCATGAATTTGTGATGATTTTTTTTCAAGAGAAAAAGGAAACCAAAAATGCACCAAAATTTTCAGTATCCCAATCGATTTTTTTCCAAGAACAAGTCAAGGAGCATAAAAGATTTGATTTTAGTATATGCCAATAACTTGAGTTAGGTATGGCTCAAAGTACTGCCCTGCCCCATACTAAATGAATATTCAATACCCTTGATTTGTTCTCTTTTAGTGGCTGGCGATCATTTGTGGACAGTATGTCATTTAGATTTGGTTGCAAGCAATATAAACCAGTTCTGACATAGGGAAAAAATAGAATCTTACAGATGATAAAGGACAAGTAACAGAATTAAAATCAAGTGTCTGGCCCTTGAAAGGACAGGATACCAAGTAGCTAAGTTTTAGAGTTCTAGGGAACATGATCCAATAGCCACTCTCTTTAGGATGCCACTATTGGGATAATTTATAACTGCAATATCCAAACTTCTACTAGAAAAAGTCATATTAGCAAAACTTGGGTCAGGTACCCATTTGATTAATAATTCCACCAAGACTGCACATGATGCGGGAGTGATCATTTTTCAAGGAAAGTGTGGGTGCTGTTACAAAGACAATGGGAATGAACACTGGACAGGAAAGAGCACTAGATATCCACTAGAAGCAACTGCCTGAAATACAAGATTTGTATATTGATGATGGAAAGGTGAGAGTATTAGTATTACCACTGACAACAGAAAAATTTGACCCTGCCTTTCTTTCCCACAAATGACCTCCAGAGATCCTCAACCTCTGAATACTCATAACAAAACCCAGAAATAAGGATGCTGCATAAAGGCAGTGAACTTCTGCCCAGCTAGCTGCATTTAAATATTGGTTCGGTATCTGCCAACTTTGAAAGATCAGTATGCCCTTGTCCTGGTTGTGTCCTGTTGCCACTGCTACAAAATTCTGATTTTCAGTATGATCTTCATTTGTTCTTCATCTGTCCACACCCCTTCTCGCCAGCCCAGGTGTGTCAACAATGCCAGACCTACAGCAGTGGTGACTTAGTTTTAGTGTCTACTGAAGCAGCAAACTTAATCAATGTGGAAATGACACTCTAACTATCCTCTGATCTTTGGTGCCCACACTGTGACCTTAGCTATCATCATGAGACCACCCCCCACCCCTGTTGGTCTGACTATATAGATCTCAGCAAAAATATTCTTAGGTTGCAATCAAGAAAAGTCTAGGCACAAACTAAGCAGCCTTTCAACTATGTTTGGGCATTCTGAAGGCTGGTCTGCTTTTGAAATGGCTCCTTTAGACCAAATGGGGAAAAGCCAAGAGCTCTGGGCAATACTTCAAAAGTCAACAGCTGCTCTGCACTCCCAGTCAATCCTAATTTGCCACTTGGCTGCTTGCTGATGAGCTTGTACGAGTATCTGATCACACCACAGTGTATCCCCCAGTTCACCCATTGGCTTCTGGAGCTGAGCAGGGTATCTGGTACCCAGAAGTTTGGCTTCCCTGCAAAACAGCTTGTTCTGATGGAAAGAGTATTTGATTGGAAGAGTCCAGGTTCAGGTTTGAAGTGTCCCTCATTACATACATGGTGTTGGGCAAGTCACTTAATGTCTCTGGGCCTTAGCTTTTTGGGTTTTGTTGTTGTTGCTGCCATTGTTGCTGTTAACGTTTTATTAATGTGAATTCCAAACATACGAAAGTAGAAAGAAAGGAATAATAAATCTCATCTACCTATCATCTAGTTTCAACAATTATCAACTTATGATCAATTTTTGTTCATTTATACCTAACTCACCTTCTGGGTGTTATTGTAAAACAAATCCCAGACTCATATCATTATATCATTATGTCCATAAGTATTTCAGAGTATATTTTGAAAAGATTAGGACTACTTTGTTTTTATAAAGTCATAATATTAAATACTAAAAAAAATCAATAATTAATATTTTCAAATATCCAGTGTTTAAATTTCCTTAATTGTCAAATTTTTAAAAATATTATTTTAAATAAAATCCAAATGATGTCCATAAAATTCAACTGTTGAAATATCTCTTAAGACTCTTGTAAACTATAGATTCCCTCTTTCTCTTGCTCACATGCTCTCGCTCTCTCCTTCAGTTTATTTGGGGAGAAAAAAACTAGGTTGTTTGTCAGTAGAGTTTCTCAGTCTGGACTTTGCTAATTGCATCCTTGTAATGATATTTAATATGTTCCTCTGTCCCCTGTACTTCCTATAGTTAGATATAGAATTTTCATTTCAGGTACTAATTTCTGGTAAGAATGCTTCTTAGGTGGTATTGTGTACTTCCATTATGAGGCATATGATGTCTACTTGCTTCTCCTTTTGAGTTGTTAGCAGCCATTGATAGCCATTGTCTAGATACATTATTTTCATTAGGGGTTGCAAAATGTAGACACTGTAATTCTAGCATGCCTTCTACATTTACCAGTTAGAGTACTTCTATAAACAGTAACTTCTCCTTATAAACTATTTGGTTACCCTGAGGTATAGATATATAGAAAAGGTGAGGCACATCCTTGAACCTTTCCTTGTATTTAGAAGTTTTCAGAAATAATGAATTATTTCTCTAGTGTCCTCCAAAGGAGAGCAAGGAAGTTTTTGTTACCTTGTTTGTGGGTTTAAACATACTTGATGTGCTTTTATCCATTTTGGTTATTATCTTTATTTATGCCCAGATTTGGCTACTGGGAACCTCTTTAGGCTACTAAGTCCTTAAAACATGACCCCAAAAGTCTTCAGTAACTTTCTTGGTTTCCAAAATGATAAAATCTTGTATCTTTCCCCAAATTTGCAATTAGTCTTTTTCCCAAGGATCCCTGGTTTAGATAGTTTTTACATATTCAAAATGAGAATTTTTTTCTAATTTGTATTATTAAAAATTGTGAACATATACAAAAGGAAAGAAAATGGCATAATTAACTACTTACTATTTACTATCTACGCGTCACCCCACTTCAGCAATTGTAACCTCAAATAAATTTAGTTTCATCTATACTCACACCTGCTTCCTACTCACCAACCCACCCCTTCCCACTGGATTATTTTAAGCAAATCCCAGGTATCATATCATTTCATCTCAAAATATTTTGATGTGTATCTGAAAGTTAAGTAGCCTTTTCTTTAAACATAACCATAATTCCATTATCACACATAGATAAATTAACAGTAATTCCTTAATATCATCATATACCTAAGAGAGGATTCAAATTTCCCTGATTATCTCACTTGTTTTTAGTTGGTTTGCATAAGGATTCAAATAAAGTGTTTAAATTTCAACTGGTTAATGTGTCTCTTAAGTCTCTTTCAATCAAGAGTTTTCCCCCGTCTTTGCCCTTCCTTGAAATTTATTTGTTGAATAAAATGGATCATGAGACCTGTAGAATTTCCAGAGTCTAGATTTTTGTTAATTGCATCTTTATAGTGTTGCTTAACACGCTCCTCTGTTCCTAATCTAACTATATAGCTCTCAGCAAAAACGAATTCTTATGATGAAATCAAGAAAGCTAGTAGATAGATCTAGAGTTTGATCAGATTCAGATTTTTTTTTTTTTTGACACTAGTACTTGTTAGATGGTATGTGTTTGAATTAGGAGGCCACAGTATCTGGCTGCCTCTCTTTTGTGATATTAGCAGCCACTGATGATCAATGCTTAGACTTACTGTTATATTGGGAGTTGCAAAGTAGTGATGCTCTAGTCTTATCATTTCTTCTTCATTTCTTAGCTGAATGCATTTATAAAGAAAAATGTCCCTTTATTAACTATTAGATTACCCTGAGGTACAATTCATTTTGGCAAAATAGGCTATACGCTTGAAGTTTTACAAGTTTTCAAAATAGTGAGTTGCTTCCCTAGCATCCTCCAAAATGAAGCACTAGGTTATTTTCCTTTTCTTCCCTTTTCTCTCTCTATTTTTTTGTTACATTCTATGATGAACTCCTGATTTTAAATGTATTTGATATGACCAATCGATTGATAATCTGATGCCAAAATTATCCCAACTTGGATAGTGAGCCTCTTCAGTTATGCTCCTGGGTCCTTTGACATAAACCTACTGGTCTTTGATAAGTACATTGATTTCTTGATATGACATGATGTTCCTGGTACATCCTGTACGTTTCTTGCCCCAGATAAAGAATCCTCCATTTTGCCAAAAAAGGTGAAAATATTTTTTGGTTTAATAAATGCTAAAGTCTCTTCCAATTGTAAAACAAATTGGTTTTATGATGACTCTTCATTTGACAAACATTTTCATTGTATATAGTTTTAAAGTAAAATATCTTAGAAGACTTTATAACTATTTTTCAAATTAACAAGCAGTTTTTCACAATAACGAAGAGCAGATGAAACTTTAACTCAGAATCTGTGTTTTAGTACTTGCTGTTCCTCTCACCAGACTAAGGCTATTGGATTCACAATACTGAGTTCTCAGTTTATACTTTATTTTCAAGTTTCTGCAAGTGCACAAAATCATCTCATTGCAAGGAAATATATGTCAGAAAATATTTATGTGATTGAAATAATTACAAAAATGGAATAATATAGTGGTACCAGAATTTAAAATTAATTATAAAATTTAAAATCAATTAAGGAATTGTATTATTCACAATAGGCTATATTATGCAACAATAGCAAACAACCCTAAAACCTCAGTGGCTTAAAACAACAATGGTTTATTTCTTGTTTACTACTAGTCCTCTGCCTGCCAAGATCTCTTAAGGGTGCTGTCCTCCATGTGCAGGTTCGGCATCTCAGGCCACTTCAATCTCATTATGCTGCCACATCCACATGTGCCTCTGTGACCACCATGGCACAGAAAGAAAGAACTTGAGGGTTGAACATTAGCAAATAAATGCTTTGGCCCAAAGTGATGCTCATGTATGACTGGCGAAAACAAGAAACGTAGCCATGCCTACCTTCAAGGGGGCACATCTTCCATAGGACAATTGAACTAGACGCATTGGCTAAGACTTGGAAAGTCTACTGTAAAAAAATTTCAGAAAATGCATGAAGGGAAAGAGAAAGAAAGTGATATCGAAATTGAGAGACAAAACAAATTAAATCATGAACTGCTTTACTGCCATAAAGAGCTCCAAGACATACTTTTAGGATGGACTTTATCAGAGAGACAAACGCTTTTATCCTAAATGCTTTCTGACTCTGGCAATACCCTTTCCTTTAAAGCCATTTCACCTTAATCCTAAAAAGAGACAAACAAGCAAAACAAACAGATGAAGGGCATTAAGCAGGTGTCAGTGTATTTAGGGCCTTTTACTGTAGAGTGTATGTCGGCACCAGCAAACACAGCTACTGACAGCGTCTCTGCAAGAGTGAAACTGAAAACAAATTTACTTGTGAAAAAAGCAAAAAATTTACCAAAAGCCTTGTAGCTCTTATATACAGTCTGAAAAAACTTTTACAGAAACCTCCTGTATTAGTTCCCTGTGGCTGCTGTAACAAATTATCACAAACTTGGTGGCTTACAATGGAAGAAATTTATTTTCTCACTGTTTCGGAGGCCAGAAGTTCAATATCAAGGTGTTGGCAGAGGCTCTAGGAGGGATTCTGTTCCTCACCTCTTCCAGCTTCTGGTAGCTGCTGGCATTCCTTCGCTTGTGACTCAATCACTCCCATCTTTGCCTGACTTCACATGGCTTTCTGCTGTGTCTGACTCCTCTGTATGTCTCTTGCAAAGATCTGTCTCAATGCACGGTGTTCAAAAAAAAAAAACAGATCTGTCACTGGATTTAGGGGCTACTTGAATAACCCAGGATAAGCTCTTCCTCTCAAAAAAACTTAATTATGTCTGCAAAAATTCTTTCATCTAAACAAGGTAGTAATCTCAGGTTATGGGGATTAGGAGGTAGACATCTCTTTCTGGGGATGGGAGGCAAAAGAGAGGAGCTACCAATCAACCCATTCTATCTCCACAAGGAAGTATAACTCAAGATAAGAAGAAAGTGTAAATGGAATTTGTGTTTCTGGTTAGTTGAAATCTAGATTAAAAAGTGTTTAATATGTATTTTCTGAGATAAAATCAGAGTGAGCAAGAAAGAAGAAGAAGAAAGCATAATCACTGTCAAGAAGGCAGGGCAAGAGCAACTCCTTCTGGCTCTGAAGTGCTGAAGGTTGAATGTGAATCCAGACACAAGAGAGTATCGTCAGTGCTCTTTTTTTTTTTTCCTTTTTGGTAGTAAAAAAGCTAATGATACAAAAACTTTAAATCATTAGGAAGTTAAATTGTGATGCAGACTCTGTTTACATCAAGTCTGGATGAATAAAAATAAGTATAGCTTTTATAATTTTTGAGGTCTTTTTAAGGTATTCAGGAAAATGTACTTAAGTGGAACATCTCCATTCTCAGTGATTCTGGATAAATGATGTGTAGCTGTTAACTTCCTTCATGGTTAAATTATAAGATATTATGTATTACAACATGATTGAATATATGCCATTTCAAACCAAGCCCAAGATGAATGACCCATATTTCAAGTTAAGCTTTTCACATTTGAAAAGAAGACAACAACCTTGGACCATTACTAAATCCCAGAGCTGAAAGACTGATGTATCACATATTCTAAATATCATTGAGTTGAAGGCAATGAAATTTGTTATATACTATGATATTTGAGAACATATGTGGGCTTTTTAAATGTACTCCATGGTTCAGTACTATTAAGTCGTGATACATCCAGTTGATGCATTGCGTCATCAACCTGCCAGGAAGCCTTTGGAGAGCCATTTGTCCCTGGATCCAAATCAAGTATGTACCCTGACTGTTAAAAAATATTTTGTTAGACTAAATGACTGAGCTATCTTTGACGGGATTGCCAAATGAATTATGACAACTGTTGACCACTTTGGGCCCTGGGGCAGTATTGCCAAAAGAAAAAGAAAAAAACTTTTCTTCCTAGTTGCTGATCTTATGCAGAACAAATATCTCATTCTTTCTGTTACGAATCTTAGTTGAGGTCCAAGGTTCATGCATTCTTTTATATTGGAACTTAACAGGCTACATATGCCATTTATCCTACATACTGTTTGAAGAGGCGTATATTCAAAGTTGGTGTATAATGTTATTTCTGAATCACAAGAAGTTGAGATTTAGTGGAAAGAGGGTAGATATTAAAGCTCAGTTTACCTGGGTTCAAATTCTAGCATTACCAAGAGTGGGCTCCCAATCTTTTCAAGTGTTATAGTGTCTACCTATGGGATTGCCGTAAAGGTTAATGGTGAATACCAATTGCCTGACATATTGTAGGCACTCATAAAAAGATGGCTTTTGTTATAATTACCTGACAACAACAGGCTTCCTCTAAAATTGCTAACTAAAGATTTACAAGGATAAATATACTGAGTCCAGTCATGGGTAAAACGACAGGGAGAGAAGAGCAGTTGGGCCTATGGCCAACTGGAAAATATATGACATGTCTAAAGGCAATCAAAAGCAAAAACAGCAACACAATCACAAATAACAATAACAAGAAACCCACAGTGCCAACCTGACCAAACCTGTCTGCCTATTGGTCTCTAAACATTCAAATTCTTTCCAATAATGTATTTAAGAACAGTCATTAGAAATTAATTTGCCTCTGGGCAATTTTATATCCCAGGCATACAAAAAGCTTTTTTTTTTTTAATCAAATAGTTTCTAAATTCATTTTAAGTTTCCCCTAAGTCTGCGGTTCCCTACCCCTGGGCCACAGACCAGTAACAGTCCATGGCCTGTTAGGAATTGGGCCACACAGTGGGAGGTGAGCAGCAAGTGAGCCAGGGAAGCTTCATCTGTATTAACAGCTGCTCCCCATCACTCACATCACCGCCTGAGCTCCACCTTCTGTCAGATCAGCAGTGGCGTTAGATTCTGCATTATGGTGAGTGTATCATTATTTCATTATATATTCCAATTTAATAATAACAGAAATAAAGAGCACAATAAATGTAATGTGCTTAAATCATCCTGAAACCATCCCCTTCTTCCCCAACCCAGTCCATGGAAAAATTGTCTTCTATGAAACTGGTCCCCAGTGCCAAAAAGTTTGGGGACTGCTGCCCTAAGTTTTTTGAACAACACAATATAAGTCTACACATCCCAACTTTGTTTCACTGCTCCCCTGATGACTCAGAGAACTTGAACACTCAGATAGCCACAAGAAGTATAATCAGTTTCCCTGTCTACCTGAATTCCCAGGAAACCCAAAAGAAATAGAACAGAAAGGAAACACAGAGTAAGTTTCATTTCCCTCAGGCTTTTGCCACATTGCTATAAATTTCTTCAGGTCAGAGGTCTATGGAACTATGTAAACAGCTATGACTTCTCTAAGACAAAGACAATTTTTAGTTTTGTTATGTTTCTTTATATTTATCATTCCTCTACATTGTATTTCGGGAAAGTTTTGGAAAGTTTACCCCATGGATAAAATACAAAGATTTTACCAATGGGGGGGAAACTGCTTAAAACAATTACCTGGTTTTTAGTGTTTTTTCAAAAAAGTTTTTCCTCCCAAAGCTATCTGGAAGTTTACTTTCTTGCTAAAGATGGGCTTTCTGAAAATTTTCCATTGGCAGTGGTTCAATGCCATAATTACTTTCAATTAAACCCTCAAGTGTTTCCCTTTCTCTTCGTTATCACCACAAACAATTCCTTCCTCTGAGTGGGAGATTCTGTCTAACTTAGGGAGCTTCCAGAAGCAGCTTACGACACCACAAAGGGCAGAAATTCAAACATTCTCCTTGTTCTAGAAGTTTAACACAGCCTTCATTGAATCTCCAGCAGTCGCCTCAATGTGGGGGGACACACTGGAGGCCAGGGTGTTGATAGAGAGAGAAGGGCTTAAGGGTGAAGATCATGGGGCATAGAGAGGTTCTGTTTTCCGAAGTTTAGTGTAGCTGCTAAGGAAGTTTAGGCAAGTGTATGAAATTATTAGCCAAAAATTTATTTCAGGATAAAACCTTGATCAGATCAAATATTCTAAAGAAATGACTCATAAAGTAAGACTACTGTGCTAACCCTTTAAGTTAGAAACAGTTGCACTTTCCCAGAATTTATTTCACCCTCCAAATATATTTCTAACAGTACAACTTTATGATTTGTCACATGTAGAAAAGTCTACCAGCCATAACTATTTTAATTCTATTTAATTTTTTCAAACCTTGTTTCTACAAAGTACTTAAGATTTCTTGGGGATAACCCTAAAGAAATCTCCATGATGGCAGGAGAGCAGCAGAAACTCAGCATCTCTTCCTCCCCTTCTCTCCACTCCACCTCAACTCAAACCCTCGTGTTCTAACGTAGGCCAAAAATACATAGGTGAAGAACAAAAGCTTCTGTTTAACCAAAGCCCTAAGCCTAGAAGTTAGGCCTAAACTTCATGGGTCAGGAACATCTAAAAAGGCAGAAATTATTCATTTTCACAAATGAAAATCCAAGTTTGCTTCTTTGTCTTCCTTGGCTGAAAATTGCTTTCTCTTGTCTAAACAAGAAGAGATCAGATGTGACTCTCAGATCTGCTTTCAATCATTTTGTTCAGTAATCTCTCAGTCCTTCGCTGTGTATTTCTTTAGACTTTGCCTTTTTTCTTTTGAATTTTGTACCTCAATAGTCCCTTGGTTGAGTTGTGTTGCTGATAATTTGAAGATATCTCTAGTTCCCTGTGATTTGGCTATTAAGTAGATTTACAGGTGAGTCTCTTTAGTTATGCCCTGAAAAGGGGATAAAGTTTTTGTAATCTATTTAGAAGCCATACAATTTAACATAATTCTACTCTTTCATTTCTCCTCACCTTATACATATAATCCATTAAGCTGTTTTATAGAGGCTAAATATGATAGGACAGTGGTGCTATAGTATTTCTTAACCTGTTATCAAGACTGCAATATTTTAACAGGAATGAACACCCAAATGCAAATTTCCATTCTCTTTGTATAACATTTATGCAATAAAGAATGAATTGAGTACATGATTTTTCATTTCTGGGAGTACTGGGCCTAGTAATGCATGAGCTGCAAGAAGCAAGCGTTAATCTATCTAGCTGCTAAGAAATGAAATGTCACTTAGAGGAACTTGTTCTTGCCAGCACACTCTTTCATAGAATTCTTCATCAAAAAGTGGAGGGAAAAGTCATTCTTTTTCCAATTGCACTAAATCATAGCACATCTAGTTTTTTTCATGTGTTCTGACTTACTTCCTGTATATGGAGTGTACCGAGGCTTGAGTTTTTCAAAGATAACTTGTTTGATTTCATTTTTCACATGGAAGATTTTTTTTATAAAAGAAAGGTAGGATGAGAGCAAAAGAAATACTTCTTCAAAAGAACATTTTTCTAATTTTCTTTCCTCTATCACTGTTGCTATTTCTGGGCTGGCATCTTAGTTGCTATGGTTTTGGATGATATCACAGGGTGTGTCTGTCTGTGTGTTTGTGTGCATGTGCACACCTCTACATACCAGATTAGTTGTGTTCACTCGTGTTATCGGGTGAGTTATTTCTCTGGTGAATTGAGATTCTAAATTTCTAGATGAATTAAGATCACAAATAATATCAGTGACAATAAAGCACTTTAATACAATGGGTGACTGAAGGCCAGATGTGTTGGCTCATGCCTATAATCCTAGCACTTTGGGAGACCAAGGTGGGAGGATCACTTGAGGCCAGGAGTTTGAGACCAGCCTGAACAACATAATGAGACTACATCTTTACAAAAAACAGAAAAATTAGCTGGGCATGGTGGCACACGTCTGTAGTCCTAGCTACTCAGGAAGCTGAGGCAGGAGGATCACTTGAGCCCAGGACTTTGAGGTTGCAGTCAGCTATGATTGTGTCACTGCACTCCAGCCCAAGCAACAGAGCAAGACCCTATCTCAAAAAAAAAAAAACAAAAAAAAAATTGGTGACTGAAAACCCTGAACACTGTTTAGTTTTAACAGACAATAATTTTATGCATATATATGTATATATAGAGAGAGACTCCTTTGCAAAACAGTAGATAATACCATTAGTTTTTCTGGTAGGAACTCATTTTTTAAATAATATATTTATTTACAGAATGATGAACATAAAGAATAGGCTTACTTTCAATACACTAGTTTTAAATGTATTTATTCAAAATAATTTAAATTTTGAAAAAAAAAAAGACAATAACACATCCTATCAGCTATGCTTTGTGAAATAAAATTATCTGTGGACATTTTATAGATTTTCTCCAAGTATTTCTTTCTGTAAACATATGGTTACATGTAAGAAAAGTGACACCTCCTTTGTTGGATGTCACTTAGGGATTCACTGTTCCATAGAGTGGGATTTTTACAGGTAACTGAGACTTTTTCCTTTAATCTACCAATATTTTCCCAATCTTTCTTTAAAATTGTACCACATAGGTCCCTCTTTTCTTAAATAGTGATAGTAAACATAATTTAATCTTTTAAACATAATTTAATCTCTCATTTGTAAATGTGCGATACTTAACTCACAAGGGTATTTTAAATATATTTAAAATAGTCAAATTGTATAAGTCAGCTGAGGCTTATGAAGTTATTTAGCTTTGGAGTCAATCACTGTGTGCTGATGCCTCCTATACATAATTTGAGGAGGGGGTGGTGAGGAGTAGCTCTGTTGTCCTAACTAATCTCTCCCTGTTACATTTTGCTGCCATTAGCCATTACTTCTAATAGCTCCCATCACCTTCCTGGTGCCTCCCTTCCTCCCTTGGCACCTCTCTTAGTTCATTTTGTGCTGCTATAACAGAATACCTGAGAATGGATAATTTATAAAGAACAGAAATGTATTGGCTCACAGTTCTGAAGTCCAGGAAGTCCAAGATGAAGGTGCTGACATCTTCCTTCTTGCTAATCATCACATGGAGGAAGAGCAGAGAGAGAGAGAGAGAAGGAAGGGTCTGAACTGCCCTTTTATAACAGTACCAATCCCACCCAGGAGGGTGCAGCTCCCATGGCCTATGCACCTCTTAAAGGTTCTGCCCCTTAATACTATTAAAATGGCAATTAAATTTCAGCATGAGTTTAGGAGGGGACAAACATTCAATAACAGTGTAGAACTGCTATTATGGCCCGAGAAACCAGAGAGCCGAGGCTATTAGTGTTCTGGGTAAATTAGGAGTTATTACAGTTGGGTGTGATAGAGACCGAGCACTTTCCCGTGAGTAAACAGCTTAACCATGAAAAGGATGGTATTGTGGTGTTTGAGAACTATGCCAATTGTCAGTCCTCCTTTTTTCCTTCCTTCCCACTTAATTGAGTTCTAGTTAGCTGAGAGAGTCAGATAGGCAACCTCTGCATTAAAAATACTCTGCTGTTACCTTTGAAGGGATGTTGCTTCAGGATGGAGAGTAAAAAATTAATAAGGCCCTCCTAAAGTAAATAAAGTTTTGGCACTGTACTTTAAATAGAAGTAGTTTTCAAGCTTGTTTTGATGGCAAGAAATTGAAGCAGGGTTGCATCCCACCTATTCAGCATCTTCTTCTCCCAAAAATATTAAAGAGCCTATGCAGCGCCCAGGCCTTGTTACCTCCCTACACCAAAGCATGATGCTTGCTAATTTTTAAAACCAATTAAAATACTTTTTGATTATTTTCTCCATAATAAATGTGAAAAACCAGGATAATAGTAAAGAGAGACATTTTAATAGCTCTAATAGGAGATAACCTTCAATATGGTCTTTCCTTATGAAGGAAAACCAAACTTCCCCCATTGTCCAGAATTTTGATGTAGATTTATTTTTTTGTTTTTTAATCTTGACAGATACGTGTTGCTCAATGATGAATATCTCTACATGCCCTTCAACACCTTCCATCCGTAGAGAAGCCAGCCTATTCAAGTCAATACTTACCACCCATAAGGCAAAGTCTACTGGCATCCTATTTTGGGATTGGTCTTAATGAATCGATATATCTTATTCTTAATCTCTCAAAACTGATTTTTTTCAGTAGTCCTTTAACTCTTATTTTTATATAATGTGGAGTAATAAAAATATTGGCATTTGAGTCAGACAACTTGGAAATTGCCGTGACAATTAAAATAATATTTGAGAAATGTATTTGAAAATGTATCACTCTGATTTATAAAAAGTCTTCACAGAGGGTGTATTAAGAGCCAGGCACTACTCTAGGCACTGAGGAACAGCAGTGAACAAAATAAATATCTGTCCTTGTAAATCTTACATTCTAACAGAGAGAAAAAAAAATAGATTTACTATTAGTATTTTTTATTACATCATCACCATCAAGCAGCTTTACTTACTTGTGCTATGCTTAACATTTGAATTGTGAACATACACAGTCTGAGGTCTGAAGGTGAAGAAATGCGTTTACATGCTGGCTCCCTGCCATACAGTACCTGGACATATCCACAGCAAATCATTTCCTCTTACCCAGGTAATTCCACATTTGTAAATGTGTAACAATGATGATATTTAACTCACAAGAATGTTTTAAATATTTCATAAAAGATGAGAATGTATTTTGTACATCTTAAAGTATTATGCAATACTACGTGTACTTAGTCCTATATCACTGTTAATATAATGGCTTTCTACAGAGAAGCACAATGTACTTTCCTAGCTTTGGCTAATTTAGAGTATATCTTTTTTTCTAAGTATATGGTAAAAAAAAAAATTAAGTAAATTGGAAACAGAAATGTCCACTCTTCCAGATAACATGAATTGTGTTCATGTTACAACATTTAACATGCATAGCCATGAATTGGTCAATGTTTTGCCAAGAACAGAGTAAATGACAACTATTCACATATCAGTTTTACATTGTTCTGATTACAAGCTCATACATTGGGATGATTCATGGTTTACTTGCTTCTCAAGTCACAATTTCAAGCAGCATCATTTGTCTTCTATCAGCAACTCATGTTTAGACCCACAGTCCACGTACTGATCTCTTGTATTTCACATCATTTCTAGTCTTGGACAGCCTCATTCAGACTGTTACATCTTTAAAGTAAACAGTGAAGGTGGCATTAAAAAAATCAACTTTTCACTTACATCTATTTCTTCATCATAATTATTTTGCTCCATGCTAGGTAGTTTCTTTAACAACCTTTGTCCAACTAATACTGTAGCACATACTACTGTGTCCAGAGAGACAGAATTAATGGAATACGTATATAGAGAGGGGATTTATCAGGGGAATTGGCCTATGAGATTATGGAGGCTGAGAAGTCTTATGACAGGCTTTCTGCAAGCTGGAGTCCCTCAGATGCCACTAACATGGCTCAGTTCAAGTCCAAAGGCCTCAGAAACAGGGAAACTGATGGTGTAACTCTCAGTCCAAAGCCAAAGGCCTGAGAACCTGGGGGGCCTCTGGTGTAAATCCTGGAGTCCAAAGGCTGGAGAGCCTGGAGTTCTGATGTTCAAGAACAGAAGAGTGTCCCAGCTCCAGGAGAAAGAGAAAAAAGAATTCACCTTTTCTCTTTTTGTTCCATCTGGACCCCTAGCTGATTAGATGGCACCCATTCACATTGAGCGTGGATCTTCCCCACTCAGTCCACTGCCTGACACACCAGGCTTCTCTGGAAATACCCTCACAGACACACCCAGAAATAATGCTTTACTCGTTCTTTGGGTATTCCTTAATCCAGTCAAGTTAATACCTAAAATCAGCCATCACACCATTTATATTTTATATATCAAAAGCCAATCCAATTCCAGGAGAACCACATGAGTTAGAAACATAGATTTGAACCACATGAGAGAGCACAGATGCCACAAACAGGATGACCTTTAAAATGGGCATTCATTAATTCATATTTTCACCCAGAAAGCATGTTATGAATGCTTAATGTATACCAGGTCCTGTATTAGGAACAGGGATACACCTAAGACACATTCTCAGCCCTCAGGTAGAATTTAGTGGGGGACTGAGTGACATAAATAGTTATAAAATGCAAATGGGGGTGGCAAAGAGAGGACATGAGAAAAAAAGGCACAAAAAAAATCAAACAAAAATAGTGCAGTCCAGAACAGGCAGATCCATAGAGAGAGGAGATTCATGGTTGCCAAGGGCTGGGGGAACTACTTCTAACAGGTATGGACTTTATCTTAGGAGTAAGGAAAATGTTCTAAAATTAAATAATGGTGTTAGTTGCACAACCTTAACAGAAATTAATTGTCTTGCAGTTCTGAAGGGTACCAAAATCAAGGTGTTGGCAGAGCCATGCTGCCTCTGAAACTTACAGAGGAGAATCTTTCCTTGCTTTTTCTTATCTTCTGGTGGAGGCCATCAATCCTTGGCATTCCTTGGCTTGCAGCTGCATCATTATGATCTCTGCCTCTGTTACCACCTGGTGTGTTTCCCAAATTCCCTCTTCTCATAAGGACATCAGTCATATTGGATTAGGACCCACCCTGATAAACTAATCTTAACTTGATTATATGTGCGAAGACCCAATTTCCAAATAAGGTTACATTCTGAGGTTGTTGGAAGAACACATGTTTGCAGGGGACACTATTCAACCCATAACACTAGAACATAGAGAAGAGTGTTTGGAATTTGTTATAATGAACCTAGAGTGCTAAGATTAGGAGTTTGCTCTTAAATTCTTAGGTAAAATGCAGTTTTTGAGTATCTTTGAGCTGGGAAATGAATTGAACTACATGTTAAGAGAATTAGCGTGGCAGTAAGTGGTAGGATAATTTGGATTTAAAAGATACAAGATGTAGAAACACCAAAAAGAAAAAGCTATAGAGAGCATTGAAGGGAAAATCCTCAATATGTATAGGGAACCCATCCCCTCCCCTTTTTTAATCCTCAACACCATGTGATCAGTCAACATCCAAAGCATAAGAATAGTAGAAATGCTGATTTTGAACATGGATTGTTGTATAAAAATTACACAGTGGAAATGTATTTGTATTGCTCAATAGTAAAAATAGAAGTAGAGACATTTAGAGTATATTTTAGCAGATACAATCTTCAGAATTTGGTAATGGGTTAGATATCCTGGGGAAAGAGACACCAAGAAAGGCTTCTGGTTCATGGTTTATGTAAATAAATAACTTACTCACTGAAATAAAGAATGTTGGGAGAGGAGCAAGTTTGGGGTAGCAGTGGAAGAAGGGATCAGGGGTTCCGTGTTGTACAGGTTGAATCTGAGATGCTTGCGGTATCTCCAATAGTGTTTACCTGAAGGATCTGAAGATCACTTGTGAGTCTTTGTGTAAAGTGGGTAATGGAAATTATGGTGTGGATAAGATCTCTTAGAGAGAGAATATAGAATAAGATGAGTGAAAAGCTTTGGGAACAAACCTTGAAGAACTCTGAAGTGAGGATTAAGTGGAAGAGGATGGACCTGCAAATCATACTGACTGGGAGAGGCCAGAAAGGAAGGAGAAAAATAGTAAAATTTCTCTACTAAAAGTAAGAGAAGGGACAGTTCTAGATGAAGACAATGGTCAATAGTGTCCAATATTAATGTGAAATTAAGTAAGATGAAGATTTGGCTCCATAGAGGTCATTGATAACTTAGCCAGTTAAATACCATTCCTATGCTGATCACTCCCAAATGTTCATTTCTTTCCTGCCCAGTTCCAAACTCCAGTCCAGTTCTTTCCTGAACACAAGGCTCATATCTCCCAGTGCAAAGTGAATGTTGACTAGAGAGCTCCAGGTTTTCTTCCCTAAACTTGTTCCTCCAGCATTCTTCCTGACCTCACTTAATGTCAGCTCTCCACCCTGTAAGTCACTCAGGTCAAAAAATATGTGGCATTTTCCTTGACTTTTCTCATACTCCTCAACTAGTTTTCAGAAAGTTCTATTAGTTCTAACCTTCAAAGTATTCCAACCTCTGACTACTCTCCATCTCCACCCCAACCTCCCTGTGCCAAACCTCATTATCTTTTTATTTTTACTAACAGCTTTCGTGAGATATAATTGACATATACAGTTCGTACATTTAGCATGCAACTCAATGGTTTCTAGTATATTCACAGAGTTGTGCAACCATTACCACAGTTAACTTTAAAACATTTTCATCACCCCAAGGAGAATTAGCAGGTATTCTCTACTCCCTCATCCCCCTAGCTCCTGACAACCACTAATCTACTTTCTGTTTCTATGGAGTTGCCTATTCTGGACTGTCCATATAAATAGAATCATACACTATGTGGTCTTTTGTGACTGGCCTCTTTTATGTAGCATAATGTTTTCAAGGTATATCCATGATGTAGCATGTAACCATACTTCATGCATTTTTATGACTAAATAATATTCCATCATATGGGTATACCATACTTTGTATATCCAGTCATCAGTTAATGCACATTTGAGTTGTTTCCACCTTTTGGCTTTTATGCATAACGATGCTATGAATATTTGTGTTTCATTTGGACATATGTTTTCATTTCTCTTGGGTATGTATTTAGGAGTGTAATTGGCTGATTTCATATAACTCTATGCTTACCCTTTTGAGGAACTGCCAGACTGTTTTCCAAAGCAGCACCCATTATCTTTTGGTGGGATTATTGCATCAGCATTGTTACTGCTGTCCCAGTGCATGTTCAACACGTCATTTTATCTGTTCAAATTCCTCCAATGGGTCCTCCTCTCACTCAGAGTAAAGCCAAAATATATGTCATTAACTACAAGCTTCCACACAATCTGGCCCCATATGATCTCATTGGTTTTACCTGCTACTGTGCCTCTCCTCCTTGCTCATTTCCTACTGATCTCTTTGCTGTTCCTTGACTGTATCAGGTATAACACTCCCTCTGTTCATCTGTACCCTCTTTCTGAAACAGACTTTCCACCTATATCCATAGGGTTCGCTACCTACCTCCTCAGATCTTTATTCAAACATCTCCTACTTCAGATCTTTGTTCAAATATCTCCTTCTCAGTGAGGCAGTGAACACTCTCCAGTTCCTGCTATGTTCTGCATGTTTATATCCCCCAAAATTCAAACCTAGTCCCCAAGGTGATGGTACTAAGAAGTGGGGACTTTGGGAAGTGATTAGCTCATAAGGGCTCCATCCTCATGAATGGGATTAGTGCCCTTATAAAAGAGGTTTGAGGGAACCTGTATGCCCCTTTCACCATATGAGCACACAGGCACCATCTATGAGGAATGGGGCCCTCACCAGACACCAAATCTGCTGGCACATTGATCTTGGACTTCCCAGCCTCCAAAACTGGAAGCAATAAATTTCTGTTGTTTAAAAATTACAGGTCTGGCACAGTGGCTCATGCCTGTAATCCCAGCACTTTGGAAAGCCAAGGTGGGAGGATTTCTTGAGGCCAGGAGTTAGAGACTAGCCTGGGCAACATAGAGAGACCTTGTCTCTACAAAAAAATTTAAAAATTAGCCAGGAGTGGTGGCACACACCTGTAGTCCCAACTACTTGGGAGGCTGAGGCAGGAGGATTGCTTGAGCCCAGGAGTTTGAGGCTTCAGTGAGCTATGATGACACCACTGAAGTCCAGATGGGGCAACAGAGAGAGACCCTGTCTCTTAAAACAAAGAAAAAAGTAATCATAACAATATGCCAGCATCACTATTCTGGCACTTTGGGGACATTATTGAGTAAAATAAGGGTTACTTGAACACAAGCACTGTGGTACAACAACAGTCTACGGCATGGATCCACTGGACAAGGGGAGGATTCACATCCCTGACAGGACAGAGCAGGAGGGCATGAGATTTCATTATCCTACTCAGAACGGTGTACAATTTAAAACTTATGAATTGTTTATTTCTGGAATTTTCCATTTCATATTTTGGGATCACAGGTAACTGAAACCTCAGAAAGCAAAACCATGGATGGGGGGTTTGGGGCTGCTGTAAATGCAGATTCCATCTTGGGCTCTCTCTGTTTCTCCCTTTCTCTTGGATCACTTGCACAGAAGGCAGCAAGCATCCATACTGTGAACAGCACCAAGGACATAATAACCATGTGGTGTGGTGAGGAACACAGGCCCAGGATCCAACAGCACAGAGGAACTGGGACTCTAAAGCCAGCAGCCTGCAGGGAACTGAAGCCAGTAACCATGTGCCTGAGCGTGGAAGCAGGTCCTTCAGCCCCAGTTGAGTCCGGAAGATGACTGCAATCCCAGATGACAGGGTTAAGAAGTCTTGAGCGAAAGGTACCCAGTTAAGCTGCTCCCCAAATTCCTGATTCAAAGAAACTGTGAGATAATGATACATGTTTTTAGTTTTCAGCCACTACATTTTGGCGTATTTGGTTATACAGCAAAAGACAATTAATACATTCCTCAAAAGAGCAACCACCACTTGCAGCTTTAAATTTTTGCTTCTTTGCTTTCTTGCTTAAACAAGCTAAAAGTTTATTTTTCTCACAGTTAACAGTCCAGGCCTGGCAAGGTGGTTCTGCCATCCTTGACAAGTGGCTCCCATCTGTGGGTTTCAAGCAATTGTTCTAAATCTCACTTTCTCCAAACTAAAAGAACAGGAGTGTGGGACTAGAAGGAACACAAGACTAATCCATTAAGGAGCAAGACTTGGAAGTGGCATATATCAATTTTGCTGACAACTCATTAGCTAAAATTTGGTCACCTGGGTGTACCCAGCTACATGGGAGGTTTGAAAATGCAACATCGCTTATTGATTATTCGTTCCTTTCCCCCACTGAATTATCCTTTCACCTCTAGCATATGTTATATTCTGTCCATTGATCCTTAGCTATTGCCAGAGTATCTCACTCATTCCTGCTTTTTTATACATTTGATATATAATAGAGCCAGTTTTCATTACTTTTCTTTTTGAATAATCTCTAAGCTAATTTTTTATTGTCTGTGTTTGCAGATGAATGGCTAAATCAGTATGTCCAATTTTTTAAAAAGCTATTGTTATTTTTAAATTAAATTTTTACTGAAGTAAAGCATTCATATAGAAAAATGCACCCATCATGAGTGTAATTTCTATGAATTTTCACAAAATAGACATACATAACCAGTACCCAAATCAAGAAATGAAACATTACCAGAACAAAAGACTCCCTTGCACCCCTTCCAGGCATCTTAGATCATTTGTATGTTTTGGAACTTTATATCAATGGAATAATAAAGTATATACTCTTTATTGTCTGGCTTCTTTTGTTCACTACTATGTGAAATTAATCCATGTTGTCACTATAGTTATAGCTCAATAATTCTCATTGCTGTATATTATTCCATTCAATGAATATACAATTTATTTACTCATTTATGGACATTTGTATTGTTTCTAGTTGTTGGCTATTACAAATAGTGCTGCTATGATCATGAATGTAGCAAAAATTTACCTGTCAGAATTCTGTTTTGAACTATAAGACACTCACACGTTCGAGAGAAAAAAATCAACACTTGTGCAATACCCAGTCTTCTTGTCCATGAACAAATATGTATCTGCATTAAATCTTTTAAATTTTCATCCCTCTCAGAATAGTACCATTAAGTATTCATACACATATCCATACCTATCTACCACATTTTTTGTTAAAGCTATTCATTGGTATATAAAGTTTCTGTTGACATTGTGTTTCAAAATACTTAAGAAGTGATTATTACGAGTATATAGCAACGCTATTTTATGTATACTTTCTTTTATTCTAGGCACTTTTAGAATACTGATTCTAAATTCTAAAGGAAATGCTTCTAATTCAAATATTTTTAGTGCTATCTTTTGCTTTGCTGCATCTTCATAATTCTTTCTCTGACATGGATATATTACTGTGAATCATGTAAGACTGACATATATTTATTAGCCTATTTTTCTCTCTCTCTTTATCCCAGTATTCTACTACCTCACTTCTTTTCAGGTCCTTCTGCAGGTTTCTCCTCATTTATCCAGTCTTTTAACGTGGGAGTGTCCCAGGACTAAGTCCTTGGACTTCTCTTTTTAGTTTCATTCCCTTAGTGAGTTTATCCAATCATATGACCTTAAATACCATGTATATGCTAATGTCCAAACGTGTAAATATGGGGTGCGTACCTCTCCCCAGAACTCTGGCCTCTTATATCCACTTGTCTGTTTGTTACTAACACTTTGATATCTAAAAGGCACCTCCAACTCAACATATCTGTGACTAAATATTCCTTCCAAATCCCACTCAACCTGCAGCCTATCTTATCTCTGTTAAGGGTCACCCCATCCTTACAGTAACTCAAGCAAAATCTTTCTTTCTCTCCTATTCTATAAAATACAATCTATCAGAAAGTCATGTAAGTGTCCCTGTATACCCAGAATCTGATTACTTCTTACCCACTCTGGGGCCATTGGCCTGTTTTGAGTTTCCCCCTCTCTCCCTTGGGTCACCACAGAGACTCCAAAATAATTTCCTTCTTACATTCTTGCCCCTATACATGCTTTCCTCAATAAAACCAAAGTGTAAATATGATTTAATTATTTCTCTGGTCAAATCCTTCCCATCACTCCCATCTCACGCTGAATAAAATTCAGAAAGGGCCCTCCAAGATTGACCTCCTCCTCCCGTTACTTCACACACCTCAGCTCCCCCTACACTTCCCTGTGCTCACTTGGCCCCGGCCAAGTAGGCCTCCTCGCGGTTCCTTAAGCCAGTCAGCACGGGCCTTTGGACTTGCTGCTCCTTCTGCCCGGACCACTCTCTTTTGAGATATTCTTATGGATTACCGTATTGCCTCCTTCATGTCTTTGCTCAAATACCACATTCTTAGTTAGGCCACCCCAAACCACTGTATTTTAAACTGCAAACCACCTCCCCATCCTCAGGACTCACTTTGTACACCTTCCCCATTTCTTTCATTCTATACCAGTTTTCATATACTATACAAATTACTAATTGATGTTTAGGATTTACCTGTCCTCATCACCACCCTGGTGGAAGGAAAGCTTCAGAGGGCAGTGACTTGTGTCTGTTTTGTTCACTGTTATTTATATCTCAGCTCTAAATCTGTTTTGAGAGCAAACTATTGAATCTCCTAATGGTACATACAGATGGTACGAGACAATAAACTTCTTTTTGGTGTTGGGTGTAATTTTAAATAGAGTATCTTTTATCATGCTTTAAAGTGACTTCAATCTATTTCTATGATCAAGCTTTATATTATTACATTAAGTTCCACATATTTCACAATGGGTATAAAATGACAGGGATGTCATCACTTACAAGACTTTATATAAAATGTGATTTACTGATTCTTTAAGTGTGGGTGGAGAAATAATAGAAATAATTTTTCATACACAGATAAATGGCACATGTGAATGCTTGCTAATTTGAGGGAGATAGTAAGGAAAGGATGGGAGTAACAAAAATAATTTTGTCTAAGGCTGTAAGTGACATAAATTCAAACAATTGCTTTTTCAGAGTCCTCAGGCTTGTTTCTATTTAATGTTTGCTGAGCTTTAAAGAAGGCTGCATCCCACCGTGGCAAACTGCCATCTTTGTCAGAAGCAGAGAGCTGTTTACATTCAAGGCACATAATAAGTGCAATGTGAAGTAAAAAACAGTGTGAGTTCTATTATGGCTGATTAGCCCATTGTACACTGTTACAACTAACATCTTCCTTGTGCTAAAAATAGTGTGAAGTCACGGGACCTCGAGCAGCATGATCCATCAGTACTGTACTCTTTCACAAGACTGCCAGCAAAAGCTGCCTCTAACTCCCCAGAAAAATAAAAGGGCCACTCATTCACTTCAGTGTCCTCCAAAATATGTAGTTTAGCTGAGCTGTTAGGAAACCTTTCCAGAAATGAGGTGCAGAAAATGCACAGCTTCTAAAAAGTAGATGTGTCTTTTCTGTTTCCTTTTCATCAAAGCGGATCCTAATGGCAACGTCATAAAAGTCAGTTGGTTGCTGTTAAACTTGCATTGTTAACTGTTTCTTAACCATAGTAGTGGTGAAATTAGTGCACATTTTGATGCACTGGCTACCGGTAGGCCAAATAAATAAGTAAATCTCTCTGTTTGAAGTGAAAGAAGCAGGAGGGAGTGGTTTGAATGAACTCCGGAGTCTCAGGTCATTTCATCACCAAGTCAATAGCCCTTCTCCTTGAAGGGGGGAAAACAAACTGCTTTCTGTTCTATTGAAAGCCTGCAAGAATTTGCACCGCAGTAATCCCAAATCCAGAGGCAATCTATTAAGAACTCAGCATTACCAATCCTGAGACTCAACTGATAAGCACATTCTTTATTCCCCCCTCCACATTAATCCTCTTAAAGACTGTGCTAAGTAATGAAAGGGTGCCGTGAAAGAGGCCCCCCTTTTTTATTACAACCATATAAACTGCTTGTGTAAATGTTTCATTAACAAACTGCTGGACCAGTATTTAATATCCTTTGCCTCCCTCCCCCTGGTCCTCCTGGTATGGTGCTCCTGCTACAGCATGACTAAACGTGTGATTTACACATGTTTAAGAGAAACATTCCCACACTTGAATGCTATACCACGACAAAGGGAGGGGAGGGGCTGAGAGAGAGGTGTTGAACCTTTTGTAGACATTTTAATTTACAATTCTCTGTTTTTATGGGCTTTAGAAGATGAATGACTTACACCCACTTATCAGTTTGTGTTTCATTTCTCAGTGTTCTTTCTAATAAGTACAGATCTCTATGGAAGTGGCTTTGGCCAAATCATTTGAGGCTGGTCCTTTTGAAGACATAGTTAGATGCTCTAATACACTAAGAAGAAAAGCAAGATGAATTCCAATGTGCATCCAATGTGCAAAGAGCCCTTCTCTGAACATAGAGGCCAAAATAGTAAAGGTAAGCACCTTTACTTTGGATATGTAGAAGAATGCCCGATATTCTGTGGAAATATATTTTTCTCTGGAGTCATCTAATTACAATCCGATTCCGTGCATGCTTTAGCTAATCTGGTAAATCCTAACAGGATGCCTGCATTGTCTGCTTTTGAAAATATGGCACCTTAGTATAAAATTAACTTTCCTTTCAGACAAGCAAGATATGCCTGTGGCACCTACTCATTTAGCCCATATCCAGCAACAGGATGTATTAATGCAACTTGAAGATACAGAATCAGTCACTTAAAAGAACAGTTTAAGTTAAATCATGATATAGACAAACAGGTTATTACATCCAGATGAGTGCTACTCAGCCAAATTCTCAGAAAACACATTTACATGTATTCTGAGAGATTCCAAACTTTGAAAAATTAATACATAAGAAAACCAAATAGAAATGTAGCCTCTTTGTAATACCAGTGTCTTGCCCAGGGTGTCATTCATGTAATTTCAGTTCACTGTGAGCACTCTGGCCACAGCTGGGGTCACTCAGTTTGGGGAAGACCCATATCTGGGTCAGTGTGTGTAGTTTTGTCTCTAGCCACAACTATGGTCTGGTTTCAAAGTGAATAGATTCATTTGGATCAACAATGCCCTAGGGGATAAACGCTTAAATGTATTCAACCTTACGAAGAGCTGAAAACATCAATATCTTCATAAAGCCACTTTGATTTGTATTGACCAAGGTTATGCTGCTAATTCATATACATCATTGTTTACTTCACAGAGCTTTTAACATGACTTTTGATTTACAGAAAAAATAATTCAATTTCTACCAAGAAGTGGTGAGCTCAGACCTCCCCCGGATTCTTACTTTCTCTCTGATGTGACAAAATTGAAAGAGGAACTTTCTTGTCACAGCATAAATAAATTGCTGTATAACAGTTTATGTGAACTTTTTTTTTTTAACTTTCGGGGTAACAGGTAATAGCAAGGGTAATCAATGATCTAAGCATGTTATTAATGTGTTCACAGAAAAACCATTGATTCACAGTGGGGCAAAGTCTACACGCTAGATGCACCTCTCGCTCAGAAGATCTGTTAGGCAAAGGAGAAAATTCAGTGGACGCGGCCATGTTCTGTCATCTGTTTCATGCCAAGCCCTGAGAGACTTTTATTTACAGGAACCACTTGGGCATATTGCAAGTCTCCATAAATAACATACCCTGTTCCACACAAATAATGGAACTCGCATTTGGTAAGAGTTTCAGTTTTGTTTGTTTGATGCTATGTCGAATGGAAACCCTAAAAATTCTTTTCTAGCAGCTCATTTATTTTTAAGCCACTAAAATAAATGGCTGTGAACCAAGCTAAGTGGGCTGAAGTGACCAGAACTGGATTTTGGTTTGCTTATTGATTAGTTCCCAAACTTAAATACGGATTGAAATATTGTGGATTTCCCTGTGTTTAAGTCTCATCCAGAGGTGCAGTAGAGCAAAGGGGTTGATTTTATCAAGAAAAATGTCCAGTGCTCAAGAAGTTGCATGACAGTAGTACTTAAGCAGACACAGAATTCAGAATATAAGGAGACAAAATGAAAATGTGATAGCTGGTGTTACTTTTTCTCAGATAAGCATGGGCCTGAACATAACATATCCATGGCCCAAGAAAAATTCACAGTTCTGATGGAGATAAACTTAGAAAGCCTCAAGACAGCCCAGACTCGTCAGCATCTCACAGTTAATTAAAGAAGTGAGTGAAGGCATCAAGGCTTGCTCCCTTCTGCCTGAATAATTCACCGCCTGTATCCATTATTAAAACCCGTTACTGCACCACAATGATTCCCAGCTCAAGATGGATTGGTCTCAGAACTGAGATATAAATTGTAACAAGGCCTACAGCTATATTAATAAATTGAAATGAACATTTATTTGCTCATCTAATTAGAACTGTAGTTTTTCCAAATAGTGTAGTAATGCATTACCTTGACAGGCAGCTACCTACCTTCTGTGAGATAAAATGAACAGGAGGCCTTTGCCCCAGATTTGGGGCTTCTCTGCATAAAAAGTTCTTTGGTCACTGCTGTTCCTTTTAAACCATTCATTCTGCCACTATGCTCTGCCGATCCTATCTCTTCAGGATTGATGGGAGCTTAGCTTTTGAGGTACTTCGTCAGAGGACTGCAAAGAAATGTGCATATAGAACACGCATTCTTCTTTTGTCCTGTCTCCCTTTTTAAAGTGTTGCAGAAGGAAAAAAGAATTTGAAGATTTTCTCCACCCCTCCCCCATCTCCATTTCCCTTCATTAGGATTACAAAGCCTTATAGCTCAGACGTTCAAAAGACTTGTGCCTCGGGTCTGGCAGCCGTGGATTTGATTCCTGACCCAATCTCTAACTTTGCACAGCCTCAGTTTCTTCCTTTGCAAAATGAAAATAATGATACCAGTGAAGTTTACAGATGAGGTCTGCAAAGTAAGGAACTCATAGTGAGTTGTTAATCAATGGTAAGTGCCATTATTATTCAGCAATTCTTGCTTTTCTGTTTACAAATTAGATTTTAAAAATCATGTTATCACATTAGCATGGAGGGGTCTAGCTCTCAATTTTTGAAGGCCAAAAATGAATAATGTGGTATTATTTTGACATAAAACTTTTTCATTATGAATGATTTCTGTAGCAAAAGTCCTGTCTCCCCCAGCTAGATTATAAAATGTCAGACAGCAGGTTTTATGTCTTCTACCTTTCCTGCAGTGGGCCTAGGACATGGTAGATGCTCAGTAGTTGGTTTTTTACCATAATGGTAAGTGTGGCTATTGTGTAACCTCTCGTGAAATAAACACTTCTCTGTTGTGCTTTGTGAAGCTCTGAAGCATATAGAGGCTAGGTGAGTTGGGTCTTCTTGATTTTATACAGCTGTCAAATTCAAATCCATGCTTCTGTAAAGAGGGAATAAACTCTTTCTTAGAATTAGCAGATATCGTATTTACCACAGACTCATTTCCAATTTGAAATCCAGTTGATTGAGCACTTTTCCTTTGATAAAATGAGAAAGTTCAGAAAATAAATTTCTGGGTTGTCAAAGTGAACATCAGGTCCCTTAATCCATTGTTCAGCTTGCAGATAAGGTAGGGAATCACTGATGATTTCTTCTTTGGCAGGTTCTGGAAGAGGCTGCACCATTATAAGGCATAGTATTAGACTTGGTTTGAGAGAAAGAGCACTTGTTTTTCTCCAGTGTGTTCCAAAACTGCTGAGTAGGACAAACTTCACTGAGTGTAAAACCTTTTCTGCAAGCAAAGCTTAGAAAAAAGGAAAATAATTTGTGAGATAGTAAATGCATCACTAAGAGATCTTATGGTACTCCTTTGCAATGGCTTTGCTTCCAGAGCAAGAGCATAAATTAAACAAGTCAGTATCAAGTTATATGTTATCTAAGCACATATGCAAATACAGTGTTTGTCCTACAGCAGACTCTTAATCAATAAAAAGCAAAAGGAAGCAGGATTCAACTTAGTCACTCTTTCAATAATCCCTTATACTACGTACTCCACACATAACACTATTTAAAGACAACATACACTGGAACAAAATTATTTCCATGAATTTTAGTTTCTTTTTTAAATTTAAAACAAGTGCAAATTTAAAATTAAATGTGCAGTGAGTACAGAAGGTTATAACGTAAAAGGTAAAAGTCCTTCCTTCTTCATACCAGTACAAGCAATCCCCCTCTCTAGTTGTAAACATTATTAATAGCTTCTTCTACAGATGCTCCTCTACTTACCATGAGGTTACATCCCGATAAACCCATTGTGAATTGAAAATATCATAAGTCGAAATACGTTTAATACACCTAACCTACCGAGCATTATAGCTTAGCCTTGTCTACCTTAAATGTGCTCAGAGCACTTACATTAGCCTGCAGTTGGGCAAAATCATCTGGCAACACAGCACACTGTAAAGTATGAGTTGTTTACTCTCGGAATCTCACCACTGACTGGGAGCTGCACCTTGCTGCTGCTGCCCAGCAACGGGAGAGAGCATCCTACCGCTTTATCACTTTCACACCATCATAAAGTTGAAACATCTTAAACCGAACCACTGTAAGTCAGGGACCATATGTACATCCTTCCAGAAACTTCCATGCATTATATATATATAATTCCATGCAATTATATCTATATTGCCTCCAGTTTTGTTCTGTTTTACACAAATGAACTTGAGCTAAATATACTGTTTTATAATTTCTTAAAACTTAAACTTGTATCTTGGAGATCTTTTCATGTCGATATATCTCCTTTTGAGGGTTACATAGTATTTTTTAGGTAACTATAATATATTGTATTTAACCATGCTCTTATTGATGGATATTTAAGTTGCTTGCAAATTTTTGGAATTGTAAATAATGCCTCAATGAACAATCTTGTAGAAATATATTTGTTCACATAATGTTTGAACCAACTGATTTGTACAATATGTGATTTTAAAAATTGGATATTGCCTATTTTTTTCTCAAAATGTACATTTAAAAAATGTTTTTCCACTATTGAAGAGGATGCTTCTGTAAGTCCATGAATATAATGTCCATGATTAAAATCTAGTCAAATCACAGTAAATTTTTTTTTTAACAATTAGCCATGAATTATATTTTTTTAATGCTGCTGTGTTGTTTGACAAATGTAGTATTCACTCACTGAAAACAGAATTAGCAATGTACCTCATTCAAGACAGAATGAAATGTCTCAGGGTGCCTAGTCTGAGCTTAGTCTGCAATAAAATCTCCAGGAAAAAGATTGAAATGCTAATTAGCACTAAACCTTGAGACATTTCCCACTATCCTAGATTTCTTCAAAAGGTATTTTAGGTTTTGTTGTTTTTCCTGATTGGAATTGCCAAAGACCATTCCAACACCATCACCCTTTTCCCTAATGGAAACACAAAATACAAATACAATGCATTATCATCTTATTAAAGTCACATTACAATCTTTTTTTAAACATGAAGCCAAAGGGAACAAGGATGGTGTATAGAGCTTTTTAAGGCTGGACTTTTAGAAGAAGAACAGAAAAGGAAAGCAAGGTATGGCCCTAAACTTATAATGGTTTCCATGTGGGATAGAGGAGCAGTTAGTTGGCTTTTCAACATCAAAAGACTCAGTATCAGTTTTTCCTACCTTCCACAGTAATAAAATCCATGATTTTCAGCTGAGAATATAGCAGCCCAAATTAAAGACCTTACAGTTAGGGATGACCATATAACTAAATTCCGTCTAAAGAGATGTATGCAGAAATAATGTGTGCAACTTCCAGATTACGCCTTTAAGGTGAAAGGCTGCCCTCTCCTCTGGCTCCTTCTCCTCCCTCCCTGTGCTTGAGTCATCCTGGATCCCTGAAATGAGGACAATCCTTTGGCAAATGAGAAGGAGGAAGACAGAAAGACAACACAGAGCCATATATCAGGCTTCTGCTTACACCTAGACTATTACCAAAGAGGGAACTAAGCTTCTACTTTCCTATACATGGTATTTTGGCTTTCTGTTGCAGCAGTCAAACGTGTATCCCAGCTAATAAAAGGCTCCAAATTTTGGAATTCTCAAACAACTTACGTTGCAGGTCTTGGGCAAAAGTACCTCTCTTAACAGTGCTATATTTTCTTCCACATCTGTTTGTATACTGTGTGTCTCTTGAAGAAGTTCATCCCTTTTTTAGGGCTTTATTAAAAGCGGCAAGAAGTTCCAGTAAATGCCAAAGTTCTGCATCTGAAAGTCAGTGGACTGCTTTCTTAGAGTCTGCAAAAATGTTTCGTTCCGTTTAATATAGATCACCTACCTTTACCTGCCTACAATCTCTACCTGCACTATCCCACCTATTCCATTGGGTCTCATGGGTCTACCACCAAGTGGTTAGCTGGTTCCAGCTACTAGAGGAGAATACACAAGAGCAAACTGTGTGCCTCTAGCTACTTCTGTCTTATTTTAAATAGACTTATGTAATTTCCTTTTATATACTATTGGCCAGATGTGTGTTATGTGGCCATCTCTAACTGCAAAGAAGTCTGGGACTGTGGCTTCTTAATCTGGGCACAGAACCGTTTTCACCAAACCAGGATTTTGGCTGTCAAAAAAGTCAAACAGAAGATTGTTTTAATTTACACAAGTCCTGATCCACTCTAAAATTTTGACATTTTGAGGATTTACTGATGGAAGATTTTGTATTCTCCCAATCCAAAAATGACATCCCTTCTGTATTTCCCTACATATGTTCAGAACTATTAAAGGCCACTTAAATGAAATGCCTTTATCAGTACAGTCCCTCATTTGGGCATCTTTGCTAAGACATGCTAAAAGGGCACATATTGCTTTGTAAATTGTGATGGTGTTTCAGAAATAATAACGTCACGTATGAAAGAGCCACAGATGCCCAATGTTCCCCTTTCTGGGAGGCTTCTCTTCAGTCTGAAAGCAGAGGCTCTCTCTCACGTGCTGAACACAACAGATTGTAAAAGGAAAAAAAGAAAAACATTTTTTCCCTACTCTCCTTTCGCACTCAACACAGAACACCTCTGTGACCAGATGTGTGGGAGTTTTCCCCACACTGAGCAATCCTCCAGCAGACACCACCTGGGTGTCCTACAATTCAGTTCAATTCAATTCTGACACCACATGGAGATAGCATCAGATCCCACAGGTTAAGGGTTCAGTCCCACAATATTTCCCCCTACTTCAGACAACAGTCTCAAATCTAGACCACTCATACTTCTGACCAACTGGCTACAGCCCCAACCTCTTCCTTGGGTTCTATTAATTTGCTGGGATAGCTCATAGAACTCAGGAAAACACTTATTGACATTTGCCAGTTCATTATAAAGGATATTATAAATGTGGTATATGTATACCATGGAGTATTAGCCATAAAAAAAAATGGTGAACTAATACCTTTTGTAACAACGTGGATGGAACTGGAGACCATCCTTTTAAGTGAAGTATGGCAAGAAAGGAAAAACAAACACATGTATTCACTACTAAATTGCAACTAATAGATCAATACTCACTCGCACATATGGTAATAAAATTCAACAGAAATCAAGCAGGTGGGAGGGGGGAGGAAAGGATGGGTAAATTCACACCTAACGGGTACAATGCACACTAACTGGGTGATGGACACACTTACAACTTTGACTCAAACTGTACAAAAGCAATCCACGTAACCAAAACATTTGTACCCCCTTAGTATTCTGAAATAAAAAAAAAAAAGACACAAATGAACAGCCAGATGTAGACAGGCATAGGGCAAGGTATGCAGGAAGGGGCGGGGAGCGCCCAGGCCCTCTCTGGGCACACCCCCCCCCAGCACCCCGATGTGTTCAGCAACCCAGCAGCTCACCAAATCTTGTAGCTGAGTTTTTATAGAGCTTGATCTCTAACAGCTCTCTCCCCAGAGGTTAGTGGGTTGGGCTGAAAGTTGCAGATTCCTAATTTTCTAATCACCTGGTCTTTGGGGTGACTGGCCCTATCCTGAGGCTATGCAGGGACCCACCCTAAGTGATCATTAACATAAATTTAGGAGTTATCAAAGGGGCTTATCATGAATAACAAAAGATATTCCTAGCACTCAGGAAATTCCAGGGGTTTTAGGAGCTCTATGGCAGGAACACAGGCAAAGACCAAATATATTTCATATTATACCACACATGTCAAACTGCTTTCTGAAAAAAAAGAAAAGAAACAAGGGAAGGGAAGAAAAGGGACTGGGAAGGGGAGGCGAAGGGAGAGCAGTAGACTAAGTGACATGGCTTAGGTTAGGTGAGCTAATAACACTCTTTCTTCTTGAAACCCTAGGAGCTGTAGCAAAGAATTTAAATAAAACATGTAGTCATTCCAGCACACTGTTAGTGATGTTCCACTATCATTTTTCTCTCTCTGGGAATTCAGTTTGTTCCTATTATGCCAAGGTCACAGATTGAGGAATCTTAGTGGCCATCAAGACTCTGCCTTTGAAGCAAAGGGTCAGTGCATTAGTATAAAAGGGAATTAATCCAGTATGCTGGCTCACCAAATGGTGTTTAATTCACTTAAAAGAATGACCAGGGTTCCTCTTCTAGGTTTCCATCTGGACAATCAGAAGCCTCCCTTCTCCCAAACAAGAACTTCATTAATGAATATTCAACGGAAAGTATTACTTCATTGTCAGCTCTAATTGCTAGTTTTACCTTATTAGTAGAAGCTTTTCTGTGGCTGAGCCTGACATACATTTGTTTGCACACTGTTATTAGTCAAGACTCAGTGAAGTCTTGTAATTAACACCTCCACATTATCTCATGCAGTGAAAGCAAAGACAAAACCAGATGACTCACTTTGTTTCAGCTTTGCTCTTGTTTTCTGATATAGAAGCACTTAAGGAGAAGTGTAAGCTCATCAGAGTGCCATATGGAGCCAAGAGAAACCATAAAAAGGTTTTCAGGAAGCAGTGCATGGAAGTTCATTAAGTGAACAACACTACAATCAACATCCTGATATAAAACTCTACCGGCCACTAATAAATTGCACAGGTACATTACCTGCATCACACTCAGCAACCTGCATCACACTCAGCAACCATTCCAGGTCATTGATGAAGGATCCATGTTCCCAAGAAGCAGGGGAGATAACATATTCTCTGTAAACATAATGAAGTTAATGATTCACATGACAGTTAAATAGCTTTCAGAAATCTTATCACTTTAGAGATAAAGCAGACCAAGGCAATAACCGTATTTTAATCAGTCCTACCACTGAAAACACTGTCTAAAAGCTGGCTCCCAGCAGCCTATAATTGATATTTCTGTAGAAAATAGGGATGTAGGAGCTGGGGGAAATGTCAACAGTTCATATTTCAGTTTTATAATTGGGAAGAGCCCTTTCTCCTAATACCTCTGTTAAAAATAATTTCTAGCAAAAGAGATTTGAGAAACCAAGGTATCATCACAGTTTTTCCCTTTAATTTATGAATTTAGCCTAATTGTCTTATTTTTATTTTTAAATACAAAAATAAAACACCAAATCTTAACAGAGATACCATTATCTGAAATTTTGACAATTAAATCTACAAAATCTGTTACAGTTTAAGAGAGAATTGCGTATTTCCTGCTTGCAAAGGTTTCTTGCCTAAGACAATATAAACAAGGAGAAAGGCAGCTACAATAGGAAAGAGAAATCATATATACATAATGGCATAGTGACCTTTCAATTAGCAAGTACAGTATTCCCAAAGCAATGAAGAATCTGACCATTAAATTAAAATGATTATTATACAGAATTTGCCCTGATTGAATGGTCAGACAGCAAATCTTATTTACAAATGGAAACAAACCAAAAGTTTTAATGGACCTCTGTGTACATGAAATTTCCAATATTACAAAAGTATTTATCAGAAAGTAGCAATCAAGAATGCCCAGGAGTTGCCTGGCTCCTCTGGAAACATATCTGGTGGGCTTGTAACTGATCATGCCATAAGGAAGCTGCCCTTTCATACATGCATTTTACTTTGTACCCTTATCATCCACGACTCTGTGCAATATCGGTCTATCATTTTGTGCCTGCACACGGTCTAATTTAAATGACTGAGTCACAGACATTACTACTTCATTGTGATTTGAGGAAATTATTAATTCCTGCAGCTTCAAGGTTGAGATCCCAGGTCCGCTATACCAGCAGAGGTTTTGGCAGGCAGGGCTTTGGCTCTGTATCTGTATTTTACTTCTGCCTAAAAATACTACCATAAATTTTCACATTCGTGCCACTCTGTGTGTTTTGGCAATAGATGGCTGCTTTACCAGCCTGGTCCAGTGCTAGCCCTGAGGCTTAGGTGTCTGCATATCTATTGCACCAGAAGAGAACAGTCTGAAAATAGAAACATGGACTGTTTTGTCACCACTGAATGGGAAGGCTAATAATAGTATTGCTTCATTTTTTGGCAAGATCTCAAGGCTACCTCAGCCAAGGAGCAGCACATGCTGGGCTGCAGTAACCAAATCATAAAGTTTCTCCAGGGAATGGAGCAGGTTTTCAGAACATGTTTTATGTTCTGGGATTGCTCAGGAAGGAACTAGTTCCGAAGTTGTTTTGACATAGTGTGGTTTGTTTCCAATTTGAAGGGAGGGGGAGGGGCTGGAGAGACAAGCCAGAAGATCAGTTGCGGAAAGGAGACAAAAATGTCGTTAAGGAGTTCCTGACAGGTGGTGATGTCTAGGGCTGTGGCTGTGCGGCCCAGGGCCTGGCAGGGAGTTTGTCCCTGTCAGGTTCCCAGCGTGCTCTCAGGGCTGCCTTTCACACTCCTATTATGTTTATTTCTGTTGAACTTCGAGCATGACCTTTTCAAAACTGCAGTGCATTGTTGACCCACATGCATTTTTGAGACCTAATTTCCCTGAATGCCTTCCTTGTTCCTGCAGAAGAGAACTCTGTTCGAGAAAATGGGAAGAGGCTGAGGATAAAGAGCCACTGGAATGGAAATCTTTCAGGCATTGAATTCTGCCTGCTATTAATAATTCAGAAGTGTTTTTAATGCCCTGATATGGAAGGAAGGTTTTTTGACACCAAAGGCATCTAAATATTAATTTCAGAGGAATTGGTTGTTACAAGCAGTTAACATCCATTTTGTTAGTTGACCTCCCAAGGAAGGTTAATGCACTAAAATCTGGTCATTAAGTATAGTAACAAATGTTTTTTCAGGGAGGTTATTACTATCATAAACTCTAATCCATGGTTCACAGGCAGCAGCCTCTAGTGCAGTGCTCTGACTAATGAAGAATTAACTATTTCTGAGCAGTTAATAAAGATTTTTTCCCTCACCAATCAACATACTCTACATGATCCTTATAATTACTAAAAGCATTAAGCCCCTGGTATGAGTGCCCGCATGTCAGACAGGAATTCTACTCTGAGTAAATGACAAATGGCAAACCTAATCCCGTTTCACTTAATTTTTTTTCTAACATGTTCACTGAAATAAGAAATAATGGAATTCCTAAAGTATTAGAAAAAGATAGTCCAGTACGAAGCATTTGCTAAATGAGTATTGATGAGGTCTTTAGTCATATTTTATTGTGATGGAAGATGTTATACTCCAGTTTAGTTCTTGTTAAAATCCAGAAGTTAATTGGCTACAAACAGGGGTTTTTGCTGGCTTGTTTCTTTTATTCTGTTTTTCCTTTATTAAAAATCGCACTCATCCACAAGAACGCAGGAGGGAGAGACTTGTGTGAGAAACACTAATGTCTGCCTCTTAACAATAAGAGGGAAAAGGTATAACCTAACCTTTCTAAAAATCCTCTGGCAGTGTTTTGCTTTTCAGTGGAAAGGTCCTCCAGAATTAATTAAAGTCACTTTCCCGCTGAGGACCAAGAATTTGGCTTTACTTTGAAGGCTCAAAGAAAGTTGCTCATACTGATTTCTTAGAGACCCAAATTTAAAGCAGCATACCAGAAGCAATGGGTCAGCCTTTAACAAGTAATCTTCTTTCGGAATCAAAAGTCTGAACAATTAATACACTGAGGACGCAGGTGCCCCTGAAGACATAGGCCAGAGTTGACAGGGCAAAACAAAAAAGTTAATAATCACTTACTTTTCCCTAGAACAACTAGTTCTCATTCAGGCAAAATCAGTCTTCACATTTATATATAGCCTTTTCCTTCTTTTTGTTTTTAACTTAAGGTAAATCCTGTCTTTGGGACAGCTACCCCCATATTGAATAGCGAGGAGAAGAGAAATAGTACTTAACCAAAATAAAAGTGACATCGTCTTGTAGAGAAGAAAATGTATTTTGGAAAGGTTTGCATTACATACAAAAGTTTTAAAAAGGGGTCAAACACATGGACAGTAGCTCACCTTCTCAAAATACTTTTTTGGTGGAAGATTCCACACACCATACCTACCTAAATAACCAGTAAGGTTGGGTTATCTATTCATGTTATAATTTGAACATTATTCATTTGTTTATCGCTTTGCTTGCTGGAAAGTAACTGCATTAATTTCTCATTTACTAGTGTAGGTGAGTGACTTCGTCTTTCTGAACTGCAGTTTTCTCGTCTGTAAAATGACATTATAATATCTGTTTTGTACAATAGTTGTAAAAATTAGTGATAATATAAACCCGGTCTACAGAAGAGCTTAGGACATACTAGTAGAATTTGTTATACACAATGGCTGTTGCTTCATGTATTTTACTTATTTTATAAAAGTGATTAGATTCCTAGAACACCCCACAAAAACCTTTTGGGCCTAAAATTGGAACCAAGCGGGTAATAATACATTAGCCTGACTTCTGAAAACTAGAACTTTTACTGAGCCTGGCTCATCCATTGGACACAAAGCCTTACCTGGTTGCTTCAGCCACAAATAAACCTTGGATCTGTATGCCCAGCACTTAGTGCAGTGCCTCAAACACAAGGACTAGAAAGGGATCTGTGAATTTCGCTAACTGTCTTTTGGCAATTTTTCTGCCTAATCCATAGTGGGTAAGCAAATGAATGAATGTCTTTGGAGGTCATTCTTCTGCAGTGTGTCCTCCCTCCCACTTTTCTCCCCAGTCACTTCTAAACTGAGTCTCTTGAAGTTTGCCTTACCCCCTCCCCACCATTTCCCCACAGCTGATCAGTTGTGAGTAAAAAGCCAGCCGGGAGGCAGGTGTGTGGATGGCTGGATCATTTCTAAGCTGGGTGTTTGCAGATCAGGGGTTTCCTGTACTTTGACAAGGGTTCTAAAGTGAATATGGTAAACAGGAAGCTGCAGATCGAGACTCTATAAAGATAAATCAAAGTGTCTTTTGAAGTCACTGGTTTCCCTATATCCCTATTGCCATATCCCATATTGTTCATAGAAATCACAGAAAAGAGAGGTTAACATTCTAGGGTTACTAGTGATTTGCTGTGTTGACCTTTGACATGCTCTTTAACCTCTTTGGACTTTAGTTTTCTCATCAATAATAATAATCTATTCTAATTACTTCATAGGCTTGCTAAGCAAATCACATGAGATAAGGTATGTAAAGAACTTAATCAAGAGAAAAGTACTATATAAAAAATATTACTACACTACTAGAACTAGATATTAAAAGAGGACTAGATTAGCTAGTGTAACTTACTTTTCCTGAACAATTAATGCTATCTAAATCAATATATTTATAATGAGAAAAATTAGATTTGCTAACAAACAAAATGCTATTAAAAACAGGAAGAAGTCATAAAAAAAGTTTAATTTATTGTTATAAGACGTTACGAATATTGCTATAGTCACTGTCATAAAGCTCTGAGTTCCCTTCCCTTACATGAATATTCAATACATTTGGAATAAAGAACACATTTGAGACACGCTATCGAATAAAAATGGTTTTCCTGGTTTGATCAGTGGTGGAAATCAAGGTTATCAATTTAAAACCCACCCCCTTCTTCTCAACATGTGCACTTGGCCATTATTTAACAGTGAGCAAATGGTCTCAGTGACTCTTAGCAAAACCTGAACGTATGTAATTTCCATTCCCACCACCAATTTCAATCAAGGCCATCCTGAAGTGTAGCGAATGAGTTTACAGGAGTGACACTGCACTGAATACTGGCACTTTCCTGCTCCAGAGGAAGACAAATGTAAATGCTTGAAAAAACACAGTTGAGAGAATAATTGAAAATAGGTTCAATGTCTTCATCCTCTGAGAATCTGTGTGTGCATGTGTGTATTTGTAGTTACTCTTTCATAAAATGTGTATGTGTCTGTTTTGATTCTGAAGCTTCCCTCTGGTATGGGTAGATTTCACAGAGGGGTTCCGGCTTGTAAAGGTTAACTGTGCAGAAATCAAGGCTTTGTGCGTTTTTGCAAAGGTCACGCTCATCAGCAGTTCCGGAAAGACTGCTGGGCAGGGCCGTGGTAACCACCCCATGATTGAACCATGACTCTGGGTTTCATTTCCTTAAGAACACTGCTACAGCCCCTGGTTGTGTCACCAAGAGATAAAGAGGTTGCTCAGTCACTTGAAATTCAATTTGTACATTACTCCAATCTAGCCCACCTCTTTCCTTCATGGTGTTTGGCAGCTGCTTGCTTGCACTCTGCATTTCAAATGCCTGAGCTGCAGGAAGCTGTTTAATAAATGGGATAGGTTTTGATTAATGTAAAAAGCCAAAAATAGACCATGATGTAATGCATATCTCAGCAGGAATCACAGAACAAATTGGAGGGTTTCAAAGGACCATGCTGTAGCAGAGAGTTTTCTCTAAAGAAATGTATTTATGTTTTTACAGAACCTTGAAGGGTCAAACTGTAGAATACATACATTTTGGACCTGGAAGCCTGCCAGGTGGGTCTTTGAATAGCAATTTATAGGTGACCACACAAGAAGCACCAGAGAAAACTAGATATTTGACATTGACTCAGGTGTACTATGGGTCATCTAGATCTCACCAGAAGTCCTAGTATTATTTTTTAAAAACAGCAGAAACTAATAGATATGGTAGTAAAATCCTGGCTGTATCTGTAAACTCAGTTATTTCAGTCATGCATTAGTTTCATCTAATGATCTAAAAGCCTTATGTAGCCCTATGCTTAAAGACACTGATTTAAACTTCCAGTTTCTTAGTGGATAAAATAATTGGGATTCATGGTGCTTGACTGAGGAAAGATCAGTGAAAAGAAAAGCAATGGCTTTGTATGCCAAGATCCCCTTACATTGACTAAGGAATGGTACATTATGTGAAAGAAATGTAGGGTCATTTTTCTTAATTAAATGAGCAATAATGAAAGGTTAAAAACAGAGTCTGAAATGTACTAAATGGAAGAAATAAAGGAAATAAATTCATTGCTCTTAATTGTTATTTACTGAATCCACACATGGTAAGTTGCTTGCAATCACTTTGGGTATTCAGTCAAAGTATAGTAGCGTGTGTGTGTGTGTGTGTGTGTGTGTGTGTGTGTGTGTGTGTGGTGTGGGGGGGGAAAGGGGTGGGGGCAATCATCCTCTCTTGTTACAAATAGAAATTAGAGTGTAGGAAAAAAATTATACATTTGTATTTTTCCCTACAAGTAAATTTCACCTTCCCACTATGAGAATTTGTGTAATTCATGAATGGTCCCACACTCTGGTTAGTGTGAAGATATTGATTTGTTACATTGCCTGTGAAGGAGAGCCAAAATTAACACTCTCGGGTCCTTTGAGTAATTTTTTTCCTAGAGAACTTGCCTGTCTAATCAGAGTACTTTTCTCCTGGGACATTCAATTAATACAACCAAGGTCATAGATTCCATAAGAATAAGTTAATTTCAAACAGAGCAAAATTCACTGAGCCACTGATAGCAGTCCTAAGCAAGCCACCCATTTAAAGAAAGAATCAACAATTAAATAAAATCCATTATCATCATTCCATGGCTAACAACAAAAATTGCTTAAACCATACTGGGGTGGATTGAATGGTGCCCTCAAAAAGTTACCCCTGAAGGGGAGGGGGAAAAGGGGAGTAGCTTTTCCATGGGCATAAAGTTTCACTCATACCAGATGAATGAGTTCTATCGATCTACTACACATTGTGCCTATAGTTAACAGTGCTATATTGTACACTTACCACAACTTTAAAAATATAAAAATTCTAAAAGTTATGTCTCCTGGGACCTGTGAATGTGGCATTATTTGGAAAAAGTGTCTTCACAGATGTAGTTAAGTTCAGGATCTCGACATGAGGTCTTCCTAGATTAGAGTGAGACCTAAATCAAATGACAGATGTTCTTCAGAAAGAAGAGAAGTAGAGAAGACACACACTCAAAGGAGAAGTTGATGTGAAGACTAAGGCAAAGACTGGAGTGATGTTTCTATGGGCCAAGGGATGCCAAAGACCGCCAGCAGACACCAGGAGTATGGAGGGAGAGATGGAACGGATTTTCCCTCAAACCCCCAGGATGAATTAACTTTGCCAACAACTTGATTTCAGACTTCTGGCCTCCAAAACTGAGAGAGAATAAATTTCTATTGTTTTAAGTTGCACAGTTCATGGTAATTTGTTATGGCAGCCCTGAAAATGAACACACACAACTGAGACTATTATCTTTGTGTGCACAGAATAGAAAACAAGCTAATTGAAAATGTGGATTGGTAATATGTTGCATAAGGAGTATTTGCAAGTATCAACTTTTAAAAATATATAGTATTGCTTGTTTTTGCACTGCTTACTTAAAATATATGTGAGACATTTTACTACCAAAACACAGATATATTAAGAACAAGGATGGGCCAGGTGTGGTGGCTTATGCCTGTAATACTAGCACTTTGGAAGGCCAAGATGGGAGGATTGCTTAAGGCCAGGAGTTCAAGACTAGCCTGGGCAGCATAGCAAGTCCCTGTCTCTAAAAAAAAAAATTTCTTTTTAATTAGCTGCACATGGTGGCATGCACCTGTAGTCCTAGCTACTCAGAAGGCTGAGGCAGGAGGATCACTTGAGTCCAGGACTTCAAGGTTACCGTGAGCTATGATTGTGCCACTGCGCTCCAGCCTGGGTGACAGAGAAAGACTCTGTCTCTAAGGGGGGGGGAGGAAGAACAAGAATGATTTAGAGTAAGACAAAAAGACAAAAGAATAATAAAAAGAGAAAATTTACGTGAAAACTTCAGCCTAGAACAAACTAGAGAAGTTGAGAAAAAAACTGTAGCCAAGGAAAAAAAAAGGGAAACTGGATCTCAATAGCAAATAAAAAGAATGTGGACTTTTTAGATAAATTTAGTAAAATTTATTCAAAAGGCAATAATTCAAATAAACAAATGACTGTCTAAATAAGTACATATACTTAGAAGTGAAATATAGTCTCTTCCGGTACCACAGGTATTTCTCTGATGGGAATAAGCTCATATGCAATTGTAAATAACAAAGTGATGCTAATCTCACATGGAGGTCCTGTTAGTTCTTATATGACATTTCCTAGCACGTTAATGTTTTGTGTCACCAAGTAACAGGAACTGAATGCAGCAAATCACTAAAGAACAGAGTTCTTTACATGATGCCGATTCTCTACACGTCCTTCCTCTTGGCTCTAAGTTTAGTCATGAATTTCACCAGTGTGCATATGGCCTGATTCTTCTCCAATTTTTGTGCATTTTGTCCTTATCTCTATAACTTAGCAACCTCAATTCTTCTTTATACACGCTTCCCTCAAGCATCCCTCACCTTTTTCTAAAAAAAGAGAAAATCATATATTTACTAAGGTATTTATTTTTCAGGAATTTAGACTGCCTTGTTAACTGTGCTAGTATTTTTATTAGGATTATTATTGTGTTCTCGGTACTCTTGTTACAAAGTTACATAAGTTTGAATGCTCTGACCCAACTCTATTTTGCCAATGGGCCCTATTATTTTCAGTGCACAATTTTTCAGAAAATGAAGTTTTTCAGGAGCACATACATTGCATAATAGTGTAAATGCCTGTAAATGACACCACCCTGTTAGACATTATTCCACAAGGCAGGTAAAGCAAATGGTCTCATTTTAGCTTTGCTACTCTCTTCCAACATTAATAAACTCTTCTCTTTTTGAGTTACCAGCAGCAAGACTGTACTTTTTGCCAAGCTGATTATTCAGGGACTCATAAATTGAACGTGTCTTTCTGGGCACTAGAATCACGATTGCAGCAATCGTGAGTACAACTCACTCAAGGACTGTTTCCTTAATATACCTGTAAAGTTGTTCTTTATAAACATCTTTTGAAGAGCAGCTAAACCAAAGAATTGAAAAGAATTAAATCCATAACGTGAACTGCGCTAAATGTAGTTGAGTCAACTTTTATCTTAGTCCATACTGTGTGGTTTTAGTGCTCATTTCATTACTTCACGTGTGAAATGGTGAAAGCTTCATTCAGACATTGTTGAGGGATAAAATAATTCTGTTTGTTGGTTGCCCACTGACCCCTCACGGGCCCCACACTGGCCCACACCCCACACGGATCCAGACTAGACTGTTGACGTTGTTGTACCAGGACTGGCATACTAACTACAGAGAACGCTTATCTTCTTTCTTCAATGTAAAGTTTATTTTTTACTAGTCAGAGTCTTCATTGACTATATATAACAGACTCTGATGATCTCAGTTTCTATTTGAAAAGTACTGCAAAGATGTAGTATCAAATTTGGACAGGTTTAAATTCCCATTAGTGTGATTAAAATCATAATAATAAAACTACAATAGACAAGATGCTCAAGGCAGACAAGGTTACATAAACATAATGTTTCCTAGTCCAAATCATCTGATAATTTAGCTAGACTTGTGAACAAGAATTACGTTTGAACTTTCACGGAAAAAAGGTGTTATGCATGCAATATAGTTAACATGATTGTAACTGTTTGGTGCTAGCTAAATAAAATATGGCTGTTTAAATGGCCCATCTAACTGGATAGGACTGAAAAAACAATCCTAAGCCAAAACTAATCATTGTCGCAATACTTATGCTTTGTGGACTCAGTCAAAGAAATGTGTATTCAGATTTGATGGCCTTTGTGTTTACTGGGACTTTTCCTCTCCTTTCTCTGGGTACTGCAGAGCTGACCCTAAACCTCTTTTGAAGTCTGTGATTACCCTGGGATCAGATCAGATTCACTGAAGTGGGTTGGGCAAGAGAGAAGAGAGCTCATTAAGTGCTCACATTTTTATACCATTTTCAGTGGATCACAATGATTTGAATGAGTGAACTTCATGGATTAAAAGTTAATATTTTAAGATATCAACTTATGGTTGTAGTAATGCAGATGTTAGTGCCCTGAAAGGGAAGAAAAGGGTTTTGAGTGATAAAAACAATTAATATTTTATCATTGAATTACAAAAATATAACTATTCTAAAATATATTTAATATATCCCTTTCTCCTTTTTCAGATCTAGTTATGTTCTTAAGCACATGGTTATAAGTTTTTATGCACCCTGTACTTACCTCATCACAGCAGTTGCACAGTGTTTTGTATTTTATTCATTTAAACAACATTTATTATCTAATGCCTTGTGTGTGCCAGGTTTGGTATGCTAGGAACTTGAGAGGTAGCAATACGAAGATAATTTACAACATTATGGTGGAGGAGACAGAAAACAGGTTAGAAAATAAATGAGAATTTCAGAAAACACTCAGGACTATTAAAAAAAGAAGATAAAGCATTAAAAAAAGAAGACAAAGCAATAGAGTAGAAAGAACAAAAGTGAATATTTACTTTACACAGAGTAGCCAGGAAAAGCTGAGTGTTTACATATCGGCAGAGGCCTAAAGAAGCCAGTAATGCAGAGGTCCCAGGCATAAGAACAGCCAGTACAAAGGTCGTGAAGGGAGCACAAATTTTACTTGGTAGTCATTGGTTTGTGTGCTTCTCTACCGTATCATAAAGAAAGGTATCATGTCATCTGGGAAGTAGCAATTATGTGTTTATAAGTAAATCCATAAAAGATTATGATAATATCATCATTATTAATGTACCGTTATTCTTAGTACATTCCAGAAACTATTCTGGATCATCTATATTAGCTTATTTAGCTTATTAGTTCTGGACTTTTCCTATATTAGCTTATTTAATTCTCACAACAACCTTATAAAGTAGATGAGGAAAATGAGTTTCAAGGTTGGTACACAGCTATGTCAAACTAGCTGATCTGAAATTTGAACCAAGGCATTCCAAGAGTTAACCACCTGCTATGGGCTAAGTTGTAATCCCTTCTTTCCCCTCCCCTCTCCACCAAAAGTTCATATGTTAAAGTCTTCAGAATGTGACCATATTTAGAAATAGGGTTTTAAAAGAGGTATTTAAGTTAAAATGAGGTCTTTAGGATATGATTGGTGTCCTCTTAAGAAGAGGAAATTTAGAAACAGACACACGCAGAGAGACGACCATGTGAAGACACAGGGAGATGACAGCCATGTACAAACCAAGCAGAGAAGCCTCAGCCAGTACCGTAATCTTGAACTTCTAACCTCTAGCACTTTGAGAAAATAAATTTCTGGTGTTTAAGACACCTAGTCTGTAGTACTTTGTTATGGCAGTCCTAGCCAGAAAAAAATAAATGAAGAGCACTGGCTTAACAGCAATTTTATGAAAAGGAAAAATAAATTGACTTGAGCCTAGGTCATTTATCTAAGTGTATTTACCTGTGCAATATATAAGAATCTAAAAAGGAACCATTGGCTGGGGACGGTAACTCACGCCTGTAATCCTAGCACTGTGGGAGGCCAGGGTGGTAACATTGCTTGAGCTCAGGAGTTCCAGACCAGCTGAGCAAAAACGAGACCCTGTCTCTACTAAAAATAGAAAAAATTAGCTGGGTGTGATGGCACACGTCTGTAGTCCCAGCTGCTAGGGAGGCTGAGGCAGGAGGATCTCTTCAGCCCAGGAGTTTGAGGTTGCAGTGAGCTGTGATGACACCACTGTACTCTACCCAGGGCAACAGAGTGAGACTCTGTCTCAAAAAAATAAAAAGTAAAAAGGAACCATTGATAATACTCTATTTTCTTCATTATCTGTGTTGTAACATCAAGAATATGCTATAATGATGTAAGAGGACTAATTTAGACTTTTGTAACTTAAGTGATGTGTCCTGCCCACACAGCTACCATGTAAACTATTCCTCTGAGTAGTTATCTCATGAAAATATAACAGGGAACAAAAAACAATTCACTGTATAAGAATCATCTCACTATATAAAAACCCTTAACATGTTCAAATTTTCAACTTAAAAAATTATATTTCTAAATGTATGCTTGTGCCAGTTATTGATTTATTGCCTCTCAACTCCAAATTCAACCTTTTTGCTTGTTCTTTGAAAATGGATCTGGGCCCTTTAAATATTTTCCCTTTGCCAACAGGTACAACGTTAAGCTTTGTCAGGTGAGGGAACCCGACAGACATTGCAGGAGGAAAAGGGCTTGCATCTTAGTTCTGGTGTCCTTGCTCCTCATGCTCCTGTGCATTTTCTCCATCATCTGGCAACCGCAGCATGTGTGGCTTCTCTAGCACTAGACTTCTGAAGTGCTCACAGATGCTCAAGTACCTGGTCCCCGCAACGTCTTCAGGCACCCACCTTGGGGATTTTGCACTGGAGTACCTCCAGTGATACACCTTCCCATGAACAGCTTTCCCTGGCATCCTAGATGGTGGATTTCCAGCAAGTTCACTAGCAACTTTTCTGCCATTTATTCAGCCATGGCCATGCCCTCTCCAACAATATCTAGCTCAGCCCTGGGGACTCTTCCTTGATTTCTCTATCTCAGCTATAGGGGTGTAGTGACTAGTATATATTATATTATATTATATTATATTATATTATATTATATTAATTACATCATTATATGCTATTATATCTGCTATTCCTACTTTCTTTAGAGTTCTCTTTACTTACTACTAACCAATACCTTGTTAGTCCTATCCCTTTTATAATTAGTAATTCTCTATGTTAAACTTTCTTTGTTCAAATTGCTGTGTGACTTCTCTCTCCTAACTGGATCCTGACTGATACAGTACTGAATAACCTCTCTTAAGGTTTTGTTTGATGTTCCAAATGAGATTGTTGTAAAAGCAAGAATCATATAACATCATTTTTTATTTCAAAGGCAATAAAAAGTCACCCTCCCCCCCAAACTTGTAACCCTGGAGAATGTTAACATAGGACCACAGGTTCTTTGATTGGCTTATTTTCCATACTCTGCAGTGCAGTCCCTGGTGAACCACAGTGCACAGTGTTTATGACGTTGGCACTCTAAAAACATTGAGTGAGGATAGACCCCAGTCCATGGTTCCTACCGCTTCTCCCCCTACCCACACACCCCCACATCAAACCTTCCCACAATCCCACCCCTCACTAGGAGAGCTTTTTTTGTCATTAAAAGTTTACAAGAGTGTTGTCTCCTGAACTACATTCACTTCTGTGATATCTTGACTATGTCAGAAAGAGTTCTTTTCTAGTCAATTCTAATTTGTGCCCCCATCCTTGGTTTATCACGAGTCCTTGCTTCATATTCCAGGACTATAAAATTATTTATATACACACACATATAGTCTATAAATACATTTATACATACAAATCCATATGTAAATATGAATCAATCATTTTCTCTTTCTTGATTTTATTTTTTATTATTTATTTATTAATTTTTTGAGACAGAGGCTCGCTCTGTTGCTCAGGCTAGAGTTCAGTGGCGTGATCATAGCTCACTGCAACCTCAAATTCCTGGGCTCAAGTGACACTCCTGCTTCAGCCTCCTGAGTAGCTGGGACGACAGGTATGCACCACCATGCCCAGCTAATTTTTCTATTTTTTGTAGAAATGGGGTTTCACTATGTTGCCCGGGCTGGTCTTGAACTCCTGGCCACAAGTGATCCTCCTGCCTCCGCCTCCCAAAATGCTGGGATTACAGGCATGAGCCACTGCACCTGGCCTCTTGATGAGTTTATACTAGTCATCCTTTCCTAGTAATATTTCTTACATCTGTCTGCATTTAAAAGCTCTCTAAGGAGCTAGAGCTGCTAGCTTTATTTCCCGCTTACTTAGATTGTCCCAGTTTCAAGTTGCTTTAAACACAAATCCATTATTTGAATCTGACTCCGTCTTGGTGGTAGTTTACTGTGATATTAGCATAAGGTTGATCTGAAAGTGCTATGTTTCATTGCCAAATGTCACCGGTTTCATTTCTAGTACATTTATGATGGTTTTAACATGGAAAATCTTAGAAAAGGTACATTCAAATGATGTCAGTTCATACCTCACTTGGTCAAGCTTCTGTGTATTGTCAAGTATCAGATGTGTTTAATATTGAATATATCCGTACCTTCCATCTTTCAGTATAAATTTATTCTACTGAGTCCAGGAAAAATGATATAAATTTTCATTAAAGAAAACACTATATTATGACAGCACTAAATGAATCATCTGCAATCTCTTTTAAAAGGTTTGATTTATTTTCTGCACTTGGGAGGCAATGTTGTAAAAATATTTTCACTAACAAGTGTGAAATATTGCAATGTATATTTTTATACACACTGTATTTGGTTATGTAACATATTTCATTTTTGTGTGTAGCTGCACACACATGCATATTTACAGTGGGTCCTCCAGGTAATTTCTTGGTCACAGTTACTTCTTTAATAAAAAAAGGAAAACAAGTTGGCCAAGCAGCCCAGGGGAACATCAAATTCATCATTGCTGAAGATAATATTTTCCTGAAGTGATTCATACTCTCACCTTCCTGCAGGAGTTTTCTCCACCTAGTGACATAGTGAAATGTCACTGAAGTGAAGGCTATTTTGCTTAGCCTTGACCAAACATAGAGGCTGAACTGTGGCTATGCAGAATTCTTTTTCTTTCTAGAAGACATGGTTTTTATGCACGTGTGAGTAGAGCTAAGCTGAATCTGGAGAGCTGCTGCATGGTAAGAGCTTGGTTTGAAAACATGTTGTGCAGTTGAATGACTTGAATAACAAAATCCCCGGCAGCGTGTTTCTGAGCTAACTGCATTTGCACTCTGCAAGGAGATCAATGCTTCCCTCATTGAGTTTCCTCAGTTGCAGATCCAGGATTACGCACATTGTGAAGCTGTATTCCCAGATTCATCCAATCTGATTTTCTAGTCAGCACTAAAAAGACATAATGCTCAACTGTAAACTGAAGGTTATAAAAGTATAACTGTATCAAATTTGTACTTCCACTAAGCCTGCATGTTAAAAAGAAGCATAATAATGTATTCCTAGTGCGATGGAAGGGCTGCATGGGACAAGACAGATTCTGTTTGTGTGCAGCTTCTAAATAAATGGTAGAGATGCCAAAGATAAATCTGAGATGCCTTGCATACGTTTGTGTAACTCCCAAGATATTTTCGAACGTGCTAGGGCTTCCTTTCTGGCCGACTTGAAATGCAGAGTAAGCGTATAAAGAAATGATTCCCTTCCTAAATTCAGGAATTGACTGTTGTCTTTCTGAATTTGAAATTGCCTCAGAATTTATCATGAGGAAAGTGGGTGGTTGGAAGGCTGTAAAAATCAAGGATCTAAAAAAAAATCAAGATTCTCTTTCACTGTAAACAATTGGCAGGTCTGAAGGTTGGTGGGTTTGATCTGCAGTTAACACAAAGTAGTGTCTTCCACAAAGCTGTGGAACATTTTGTAATCCAGTTTTGCACTAAAGGCCAATTGCAAAATGAAAATACTCCCCAAAAATGTGACTTGAACTCTTCCAAAAATTTCAGCTTTTATTATATATATATATCATGTACATACATACAATATACACATATGATGCTGTTCGTGAAGGATGAGGGGAGAAAGCTTACTCCTATATTAAATTTTCCCTTCCCCACTCCACTTTGAGGATAGGCAAGGTGCCCCATTACAACGAAGACTTTAAATTTGCTCTTGAAAAAATCATGTAAAATAAGCCATTTCCTCCCAAGACTAGATAAATGATTACACAGCTGCTTGCTTTTCAAACAGAATTTGCTCAGAATCTGGGCTTGTCACGGAGCTCACTTCATTATTAAAGAGTGCTATCATACCTCACTCTCCGGTTGTGCTGGGGGCCAGGACACTGTCTCACACATCCACTCCTAAAGGTGTTTCCTCAATGGAAACAAGGTCTGGAGGCCAAGGAAAGAGGGCTCTACACCAAAGACTTTTGGGTAGATCCACATTCAGGGTTAAGAGTTTCCACTTCCCAGACTTAAAATGTAAATTGACTTGGCAGATCTACCCTAGTAGCTAAGAATTATAAACATGTTTCTAAGTTACCTAATCAGTGGACATTTTCCTAGTGAAAGATTAACCAAGCTGTGATCAGTTTCTCAGTGACTAAAGGTGAAAAGCAAATTCTCTCTTCTAAACACCAACACTTACTCCAAAGACTTCCTTCTTCCTTTCAATCATTCACATAGATTTTTTAAAAAATCACATGAATATTGTTTCCCAGTGTGAACTTAAATGATACCTACCCACCCTTACTCACTAATAACCAACAAACATGGCTTGGTCTCCTTTTATATATCTAGCCTGCCATCAGCAAAATATGCATTTTTATTTTCAGGCATTGGCAACTAAATTGTTGACCTAAAGAAAAAAACTGAGGCAAACTTAATATAAGGAGAATTTATTTGGGCCAAGCTTGAGGACTGCAGCCCAGGAGCATAGATTCAAGTTGTCCTGAATACAATCTGATTAGCAGCAGGTAGAAGCAGGTTTTTGTTCATTTGTTTTTGGGGTTTTTTTTGTTGTTTTTGGTGTTCTTGTTTTTTTGAGACAAGGTCTTGCTCTGTTGCTCCCCTCCAAAGTGCAGTGGCATCATCGTAGCCCACTGCGACCTCAAACTCCTGGGCTCACACTATCCTCCTGCTTCAGCCTCTTGAGTAGCTGGGACTAGAGGTGTGTGCCACCACACCTGGCTAATGTTTTTGTTTTTTGTAAACACAAGGTCTCACTATTGCTCAGGCTGGTACAAGTGGATTTTTAAAAGAAAAGAAGAGGCAATTCCTAAGTTGTTTACCAATAATTTGCATTAAAATAGCATAAGCTATTGATTGACTGTACATTGTTCTTTGTATCACAAATTCCAGGAACATAAGGATAATGGGTGAGACAGCTAGTCGGGAACAAAATGCCTTAAAACGATTGTGTGGGTACAGGTGTAGGGGGTGAGGCGTGACTAGAGTCCCATACTCATGTTACAGCCCAACCACGTTCATGGCCCGCTACTCAAGACACAGCCAATACACTGAGACAGCAGGTGTTATGGCAGAGAAAGAGTTTAATATTGCAGGCACCTTGGGAAGAGATGGGAGGAAGTTCTCAAATCCATCTCCCAGAAAATTTAGGAGAAAGAGTTTTTAAAGATAGGTTGGTGGGCAAAAGGCTAGGCAATTGGGTCTGCTAATTGGCTGGGTTCAAGGCAGAACCACAGGGGTGTAGAAATTGTCTTCTTTGCTGAGTCTGTTCTTGGGTGGGAGTCGAAACACCTGTTGAGTCAGTTCCTCAGTATGGGCCACTGGTCTGGGTGGTTCAGCCGTTCCACCGGAATGCAGGGCCTGGAAGATATCTCAAAAACTAGCCTTAGGTTTCACAAGGGTGATGTTATCTATGGGAGCTAAGAATCTTTATGACCGTCAGGTGTATGACCCCTGAGTAGTAAGCAATTATAGGAAAGCAAGGTGGGGAAGAATGGCTGGGTATATATATTTCCCCTACAACAGTTCCCACCTTGTGGCCCTTTATTAATTTTATAAAGGGCAGTTTCAATTATGTCTCTCTGGACCTGATAAATTTTGCATACCTCACATAGCTCAGATTGTTCTGAGCTATTTTTCTTTTCTCAAAATGCGTTTTTCCACTTATTACCGTATTTGTTATTTACAAATGTCAGTGATATTTTCAATTAACTGTGATGTGGCACTAATTGCATTAATATTTAAGTGACAGTGTTCTCAAAAGCATTAATTTTTTAATGAAAGTAACTTACATCTCTCATATAGTAATTGTGAGATATTTGGAAGTTAAATTGGAATTGATTTTCTTAAATGTAAAGGAATGTTCCTATCCAAAGAACTTTCCTCTTTGAGTGTTCTCTTTAATGAAGTCTTACTTCTGAGTTTTTATAAGTTAGTTCCCTTGATGCAGTGATAGTAGTCTAAATAAACATCGTGAAGTAATTTGATAATGAATAAGTAGGAGGAGACACCATTGTTTAACCTCCAAACTATGCTAATAAGTAGGGTGATAGACTTGCCATGCTGAATAATGGAGCTGTTATTCTAGCCCAGTGGGATTGTGTCCAAGGGCCTCCAAGAAAGACTTGCCAGGCCGGGGCTGTGTGTTCCTCCTGAGTGCACTTTGCATAGCCTTCAGTATCTGGTTACAGCACATTTATCAAAGGAAATCACAATTTGGAAGAAAACCACACTTTGTACTCTTTCAAATAAGAAACATCCCTGTATGCTACTTTCATTTCACTTGTTTTACCTAGGTAGAACAGAAGACTATTAGTCTTCCAGAAAAATAATTGTTAATAAAAAGAACTACAACATTGAGAGAATTTCAGTCCTTTGAAATATATACTTTAAAGAGTCCATTTTAATACCATAAGAAAAAAATGTATATTTTCTTTATAAAGCCTGAACATGTTAATATATTATTATACACAGCATAAAGTTAAGGGTGTTTGAACAGTGAAAATAGAAAGCATTTGCAGTTACTCAACCTTGAATACTTAGGACATTTCATTTCTTTTTACAGCACCATATTCCATCAATAAAAGATCAAATGCTTTTGGTTACTGGACTGAAAAAAATGAAATCCTCCAAACTTTTAGCACTTGATGTTCCCTGAGTATTTGCTCTCAGCTATAGCTCATTAAATGAGCTGATCCACCACTGAGTCTATAAATTGAAACAAAGCAAAGAGCTCTTTTTTTTTTTCAGAGTAGGAGGCACCAAACTGAAATGCACTTAAGTCTGGGTTGTTTACGAATTTTCCTTGCACATAGTGGATGTTCTGCGGAATAAAAGCTTGTCATTACTTTGGCAATTTTTCAATAACAATCTAATTGGGACTTCTCTGGGTTGGAGTGGTAGAACCATGATTCTTAACTGGTAACTGGATGAAACTGAGGGGAAATGATGCAAAAGGTAAATAAAGCTAGACAAATTGGGCATTTGCTAACGGTATGACTTGCATTTAATTAAAAGTTTTTATTAGATTTTATTTCTTGTATTTCATTTCACACAAAAATGTAGTGTTAATCACTATTCTAGGCACTTTATAAGCAGAGTATACAAACAACCATATGAAATGGATATTATGGCTCATCCCCATATTAAAGGTGGTGGACTGGGTCCCAAAGCTTACAGAGCTAATGAGCAACAGAATTGGGACTTGAACCCAGGGATTATTCGCCTAGAGTCTATTCCCTTAATCACTCTGTTATTCTTGTCTCTTTCTTTTTTTTTTTTAATTGTCTCTTTCTTAAGGGATGCTAAATGAGAACATTTAGAGTTGCAAAGAAATTGAAGTGGATTAACCCTGCAGTCCCCAGCCCACGGCCTCCGCGAGGCCTGTTAGGAACTGGGCCCGGCATCACCGCCTGAGCTCTGTCCCTGCACCCCCCCTTGCCGTCTGTGGAAATATTGTCTTCCATGAAACCGGTCCCTGGTGCCAAAAAAGTTGGGGACGGCTGGATTAACCAATATATCAAGGCATTCACCCCACCCATTTCTTCACCCTCTCCTTATATCACACATCTTAATAGATAAAATGTAAATCTAAGATCTTCTGCATTCTGGTGCCTATATGAGCGCTGATTCATTTTGTTTGTTTGTTTGTTTGTTTTGTTTTGACTCACCTTTGGTACATTTGGAAGATTCACTCATTTTTAACCAACTTTCCATCTGAGAGGATACTCAGCTGGTGATACTGGTAATATCACCAATTTTCAATTTCAAACATTATTTTTTCCTTTACTTTATATCTTAAATCAAAGAAAAGGTTTTCAAAAATTGTTGAGTCTTAACCAAGCCAAGATAGTATTTCAAAAATAGCTCTGCAATAATCTCTAAACAAAGAGCTTGGCTGTAGTGTTAGGTTTTAGTAGTATAGTCACACCATATAGTTAGAAACATATAGTATCTAGCCTTTTCATTTTTTTAAATTAAAAAAACATTTTTATATGTATAAATTTACAGGGTACAAGTGTAATTTTGCTACATTGATACATTGCATAGTGGTAGCCTTTTCAGATTGGCGTCTTTCACTGACTAACATATATTTAATGTTTCTCCATGCCTTTTCATGGCTTGATACCTCATATCTTTTTGGCTGAATAATATTCCATTATATGGATATAACACAGTTTATTCACCATTCACCTACTGAAGGACATCTTGGTTGCTTCCAAGTTTTGGCAATTATGAATAAAGCTACTATAAATATCCGCGTGCAGGTTTGTGTGTGCACGTTAAGTTTTCAGTTCATTTGGGTACATACCAAAGAGCATGATTGCTGGATCATATGGTAAAAGTTTGTTTAGTTTTGTAGGAAACTGTCAAACTGTCTTCCAAAGTGCTATACCACTTTACATTCCCACCAGCAATGAAATGAGCATTCCTATTGCTCCACATCCTCACCAGCATTTGGTGTTGTCAGTGTTCTGGATTCTGGCCATTGTAATTGGTGGGTAGTGGTATCCATTGTTGTTTTAATTTGCAATTCCCTAATGACATATGATGTTGAGCATCTGTTCATATTTTTATTTGCCCTTTGTATGTCCTCTTTGGTGATGTGTCTGTTTAGATCTTTTGCCCATCCTTTAATCAGGTTGTTTATTTTCTTATTGTTGAGTTTTAAGAGTTCTTTGTATGTTTTGGATAACAGTGCTTTATTAGATATATATTTTGCAAATATTTTCTCCCAGTTTGTACCCTGTCTTTGCATTCCCCTTGTGCCTCTTTATTTTTTTGAGTTTAAGGTAATCGGTTCACTGAAGTGATATACCAGTTGGAGAATTTTTAAATTTTTACCATAAAATTCCATTTTCTCCCTTACATATTAATTGAAGTCTTGCTAGTCCCAGTCTCCATCCAGTCTCCCAAACTTAATTCCTTAAATTGCCTAGAGTAATATTACACTCACCTCTCTAACAGTCTGAGTAACTAGAATTCCCATATGAGAATGGGCCTGTTATATGTTGCCCTTTGAGCCTTAGATGACTGATACAAACACAGAGGAAATCTCCTCACTTTTATTCACCTTATATTCTTTTTTTTAATTTCCTTTTCCTGAACCAGTTTCCCATTTGCTTCAATAGTTCCTCTATTCCCTGCAGAGATATAAAATAAAATGTGCACCTTAATTTCACAACCAAAGGAGAAAAAGAATTGGATGTGGTTGCTTTCACACAGAATACAGTGTTAGAGCCAGCCACAGAGCAAATTCATTTGCTCATTTGTATAATCACCTTTACATATTAGCACATTACTTATTAACAAATAAGTCAAAAAAGTTGGTGGAAAAGGGGCCTGCATAGGGATATTTATTTAGATTTTCAAATAGTTTGGAAAAATAAAGCATAATTCTAAAGCTTGGTGTCAAAGCTCTGTGTTTTCCAGGCACGTCTGCAAAAATGACCAGACATATGGAATTACAAGATCTCCTACTTGTTTAGGGTGTTCAAGGAAATCAAAGAACTGTGGAAACCATTATTGTCCAGGAAACAATGTTGTCTTTGAAAGCCTCATCACCCAAGACATGTCTCAGAAATAGATGAAAAAACCAACCCAGGCATGGTGGTGGAGCCCAGATGTCTTGCGTGTTCAGCACAAGCTAGAAGACACTGTCTAAGAAAAAAATGACTTAAGTCAGCTTGCCAAAAATGCTGTATTTCAGGTCCTAAGAGTAATTTGTTCATTCGACAGATATTTATACATTCCTTACTTTGTGCAAATCAGCTCACACAGCAAGAAAAACATATTCAGATGGATACATAAAAGACACTAAGAGCTAAATGACAGGAGAAGAACAAAAATAATTCTATAAGAATTCTTAGGAGGGAGTACTCTTCCTTTAGTAGATGTAATCATACAGGCTTTAAGGAGGAGCTGTAACACGAGCAGGGCCTTAAAGAAGGTGAGGACTCTGGCAGGTGGAGATGGGTGGAAGGGTCATTGAACGGAAAAGTACCTTGAGGAAAAGGTGTGGAAGCAAAAGTCCATGTTCTTTGGGCCTGTTTGGGGAAAGAGGACCAGTTCGGTTTGGCTGGAGCTTAAACCTATAAAAGGATATAAAGAAGATGAGAAAAGAGGTGTGGGAAGAAAGCATCAGGACACTATTTGTCATCTATTGCTGCATAACAAATTACCCGAAACCTAACAGCTTCACAGTTTCTAAGGGTTAGGAATCCTGGTACAGCTTAGCTGGGCCTCAGGGTCTCTCATAAGGCTGCAATCAAAGTATCTATGAGTCTGGGCTGCAGTCTACTGAGGCTTGTTTGGGGCTGGAGGAGCCATTTCTAAACTCAAGTGGCTATCAGCTGAAGGCCTGGGCTCACTTCTACATGCATCTCTCCACGGCAGCTGGCTTCCCACAGAGCAAGTAATGAAGGGGGAGGCAGAGAGAGCAAGCAAGAGCCAGAGAAGAACAGAAGCTTTAGTGTTATTTGTAACCTGATCTTGGAAATGATATACCATCATTTCTGATCATTTCTGCCGTATTCTATCGGTCACACAGACCAACACTGACACAATGTGGGAGGAACTACACAAGGGTATGAACACCACGGAGATACCAGGGGGATGGGAGTGGGGATTGTTGGCACCATCTTACAGTCTGATTAGCACAACTACCATTTTGGCTGTGAAGATGAGGCCCTGCACATCTCTAAGGGCTTCTTTTTTTTTTTTTTTTTTTGGAGACAAGGCCCAGGCTGGAGTGCAGTGGCGTGGTCACAGCTCACTGCAACCACGAACTCCTGGTGTCAAGCGATCCGCCTGCCTCAGCCTCCCGAGTAGCTAGGACTATAAGTGCGCACCACTGCACCCAGCTGAAAGGCTTCATTCATATTGTAATTTTTGAACGGTAAAGGGTGTGAACAGATAAACAGAACTTTATGCCTCATAAGATGTACTTAGTGACATCCAATCGTATGTATTTGATGAACGATAGAATGAATAAACAGAATGAATTAACAGCTGGCAGGATACCGAGGCTCTAGGTGGGAACTGATGAAGCCTCAGCTAGGTTGGAGGCAGTGGGATGAGAAAGAAGAGCCAGATGCCCAAGTCAATAGCAAAGAGGCTGAGTTGACAGAACTTGGTGTCTATCTCCAAAATAATTCGAGCAGAGGTCTGATGATGTCTTCATTCTTTCAAACATCTAAGCACCTGCTATATGCCACACACTTTGCTATGGATTAGGAAGAGGAATTGATGAAAGCCAGAAGCTCCCAATCTATTTGGGGAGACAGATAAGTAAACAGAAGGTTACAATTCCATATAATAAGCACACTCCCAGCGAACAGAAAAGGACATCTACTCCAGACTGGGGACTTGAGACTGTGTTGTCACTTTGGTTGGTGGGCTGTGTCAAAAAGAAAGGAACTTTCAAGTGAGTCAGGAAAGATAAGGTTAAGGAGATCGAAGAGTGTGTTTTAGGCAGAGGGAACGTTTTGCTTAGAAACCCAGAACTTAAAGCAACAACACGGGTCTATGTGGAACTGGCAAAAGAGGACCTGAAGGCAGGCAAAATCGAGGACCTGAGTGTCCTGTGTCCAGCTTAGGGACAGCGTGGTTTGTTCTACACGTACTGAACAAGGTGGTCATAGCATGGGCTTGGTATTGCAGAAAGAGCTCTCAGGCAGCTGTGTGGAAGGCAAGTTAGAGGGAAGGACTGGATACCAGGGAGCCATAATCTAGGTGAAAAATAATTAAGATCTATACAAAGATTCTTACAGTGTGGCTGGAGGGAAGAGGACATATTTAGGAGATATTTGATGGGGTCATGTCATTGATTGGATGTGGGATGTGAAGGAGAGGGAAGAGTCAAGATTACTCTGGCTTTAGTGACTAGGGGATGGTTATTCTATTCACGGAGGCACGTAATGCAGGCGGAGAAACCATTTTGGGGGAGAAACAGTGAGTTTGGTTTTGGATGTGGTACATTTGCCAAGAATATGACATTCTGATAGAACAGACAAGCATGCAGCCTTGGATATCAGAAGAGAGACCTGGGCTGGATATAATTGGCCCAAGAGTCATCAGAATGTGCCTCAGTGTAGGTTAATTTATTGATGTGGATGTGATTGCCCTGGGGGAATGTGTCGTGTGGAAAGAGAACATGTAGGCAGATAGGGGACACTAACCAGTGTGCAGCTTGAGGAAGAGAAGTTTGAGACAGAGACTGAGAGATTCAGGGAGATGGGAAGAGGGGTGGCAGAGAGGCTAAGGGAGCAACTGGCGTTAAGAACCCAGGTCTTAGAGACAAGAGTTACAGACAGTGTCAAATGTGTCAGAGAATGGAACCAAGATACAGACGAGAAGATGTCTACTGGGTTCTGCCACTGCGCTGTCTTTGGCTACGTTGGCAAGAGCAAATTCAGGCTCCAGTACAGAGGGCTGCCGAGTGATCACAGGCAAGAGAATGTAGACATTCAGCAAGAAACGTGACAGTGAAAGGAAGGAAACAGAAGGATCGCTAGCTGAAGGGGCATGCAGGCTGCCCAGAGACTGCAGACACCACAGAAAGGGTCGTCTAGGAAGCAATTTCCTTGGCAGACAAGAAGAAATGGGGTGCAGAGCCTATGGGGAGGGGGAGGGGGAGGGGCTGGCTTGTATGTGGGAGGACAAGAGAAATAGAGGGTAGGCAAGAAGCCGAAAGAATTTCCAACCTAAGAAATGGGTTTGTCTTCCGTGAAAGAGGGGAGAATTGCCGGGATAGGGTGCAAAAAGGAGAAGTTTCAAAATAACTAGTGGGAAGTAAGGGGGAAGGAAGTGTCTAGGGCCAGACCGGAAGAAGGATTACAGAGCAGAACTGAAGAACCATTTGAACTTCTGAATTTATTATGAATTATAATTATTCTGAATTAATTGATTGACTGATTGATTTAGTAAATATTTACTGAGTGCTTCCCATGGTCTAGGTAGCGTTGGTGCTGAGAATTCACTGATGACTAATAAAAGATTCAGACAAACAAGCAGAAATGGTCTTAGAGATATGTGTAAGATAAGAGTCTCCTCAGAAGGAAGCAGAAAACTGCCATCTAGGCAAAGGCCAGAAAATAGTGTCAGGGAAAGCTTTGCTGAAGTGACAAAGTCCAAGCTGAGCTCTGATTGGTTAGTAAGAGTGAGCTAGGACAACTACTGTAACTTGTCGGTAGATTTCCCAAGTCATACAAACATTCATTCATACATGGCATTAAACGCCACGCCAGCCACCACTGTGGCCGTTGGTAAGTATAAGTCAATTTTCTATTAAATTAACATGCTTGCTTCTGAAGTGACAGGCCTTGCTAAAAAGGAAAAAAAATTTAACATGCTTGCTCTATGCACATGAATATGTGAAAGGTACTAAATATTTAATATTTAGGTGGTTAGCAAACATGAAAATAATATCTTTATACAAATCTATCAAAAATAACATAGTTTCAATGACTAACAGCTATGAAGTAATTTCCTTTTTTTTATTTTTTATTTTTTTAAATTTCCCAGGAGGCAATCTAGGTTCATGAGAGCAAAGAAGGGAAGGAACAGAATACGATGTGCTCTTCCCAGTCGCTTTGTTTATCATGAGCACAGTTTCACTCTTCACCTGCTCGGAAAGCCCATAGGCCAGCAACCCCCTGGGCCAGGGCCCGGGCCCAGGAACTGGCATCCACTCTGGCCCTTGGACACAAGTCAGACCAATTACAGGTTGTGGAGACACTACAGGTTGCTTGAAAATATTAAGTAGGTCAAATCATCCCATGAAAAATGGAGGCTGCCAACTTCTTTATTAGTAGGAAGAACATTTATTCACTTATTCATGTATTCAACATCTGTTTCTTGAGTTCAAGGCAGTTTGGTGGCGATTTTGAGTCTTATTAAAATGAGTCAGAGGCCCTGTCCTCTGGGGACGTACGGCCTAGAAGGCAGATAAACACAAAAAGCAGGGCAGCAGTGCTATGTGCCATACAACATGAATTTCACAGTAACACAGCTTAAACAACCTATTGATATTTTTTGACTCTCCCACTGGCAGCAAAATTCAGGAGTGGTGAAAAAAATACCAGTATTTCCAGGCCAGCATTCAACTGTGGAGCTGGCCCATGACACTAAATATGGTTTCAGTGTCCCAAAACCATGCTCCAAGAATTTGAAGTGTCACACATCCTTTTTTAAACCATGTCCAGAAAAATTAGTTAAAATATAACTGGGATTAATGAAAGTCATGCACTGACCCAGAGGCAGGCAAAAATATCAAAGTGTGCCAAGAGACAAACAGAAAGAAGGGATTTCACCAGGGGCCTGAGAGAGAGGTCAGGGGCAAGCCAATGCTACCCCGTAGTTGCCTGAGCAGAGCATTGGTGATCAGGAGGATGAGTACAGGCAGCTTCTCCGTGAACAAGCTGAGCTGCAACCGAGCAGCAGAACAGAAGAGGCACAGATAGTGGAGAGGATGATGAGTAGGAAAATAATGACCTCCACAGAGTCACAAGAAAACGGTAGGGCTGAAGTCCTTCCGTCCTACAGGGAGACGCTATTGCCAAAGTCTAAAGGAAGCTTTACCTAAGACATACAAGCTAAGGAGCCTAGTAGCAAAACCTAAGCAATGCTATGGGGCATAGAAGAGTGGGGAGCATGGCTTCATGGATGACCAGAAGAAGGGGAAGGGCACCAGCAGTCCTGCCTGTTCCTAGCTGGTCCATATTGAGGGAAGACATCATCACCACCACCAGGTAAGTACCCTTCCTGGGCATTCCCAAAGCATTTCCAGTTTATCCCTGTCATAGCACAGGCTTGTAATTGCCTGCTTACTTGTATGGCCCCTGCCTAGACTATAATCTCCTTGAACTTCATGGATACTATCTATTATTCCTAGTTTTCATTAGCCAGCACAGTACTTAGCATATAGGTATTAATATTATTAAATGTTTACTAAATGAGACAGAGATCAGATGACTTGTTGTTGGGTTTTCTTGGTGTGTGGGATGTACGAGTGTGAGTAGCAGGGCGTTCAGGAAGACAGAGTGAGCCTGTGCCCAGCATCTAAATCACCTCTCTTTTCCTTTGAGGAATTCCCAGTTTCCTTTGTGGAATTCACCACTTTTGAGTCATGGAAGGAGGCATATCCCACCTACCATTAAAGATGGCCAATCTGCCAACTGCTCTTTCTTAACCTCCCCTGCAACTGGGGCTTGGGCATATCACCTAAGTGCTAATGATCAGACACACCCACTCTCTTGATTTTGAATAGGGAGCTTGTGATGCAAGAAGCAGGGAAAATCCACTGTGGTGTTGGTGACAGTTGCAGAATTGAGTGCTTGGGGCAGCAGTGGCATGATGGCTGCAGCAGAAGAGAGTGCCCATGGTAACCACATCACTGTGGGAACTGCCTCTGCTAGCATTCAGTGGCAGCAGCAGTGGTGTCCTCATCCAACCAATTCCATGGCATGATTTTGAGAGTTAGTTCTGGTAGCGTAAGCTCTGAGCCTGTTTCTACAGTTCTCCTGGAAAGTTTGTGATCTACCCAATATCCTTTCTTAAAAAATTCCTTTTTTCATAAATGAACCACAGTCAGTTTCTGTAACTTGCAACTTGGAACCCTGACTGATACAGTGCTAAATCGTGGGGGACCAGGTTAGAACTTCCAAATATCATCGGTAGGCAGCGGGAACCATTTATGATTTTTAAGGGGGTTGTGACAATCACAGAAGTGCTCTAAGAACATCAAACTGTCAGTGACATGTTGCATGAACTGGAGGAAGATGAACCTGGAAGAAGAGAAGATTTTGCACCTATACAGGTGAGAAGTAACACAGTGATAAGGGACTGAGCTAGGGGATTTGTACACAAACGGAAATAGGTCTATTTCTAGTTCCTTCTCTGGTTTTCCACAGGGAGTCTGATCTAAAATTGGGAAAAATTACACATCAGGGGAAAATGCACTGTTTAGAGCACACTTTTCCAGGTTATCTGATTCTAGTCTTTCATAATCTTTGAGCTATTTTATTAATACAACTCTGTAAATTGCAGACAACTGATAGCAATGCAAAACAATTCTCCTCTATAGACATGTAAACTGTGCCTAGTAGAGGTTCAGTTTACTTTCTTTTCTTTTTTTTTTCTGTCTATATCACAAGGATAGCATCAATTGACTTTGTTTCCCACTGTGGAAGAGGGCAGTTTTGCCTCCAATTGCACATTCATTTCAATATTTCTGATCTATAAATGTAACATTTAAAACTTTTTCCCTTGAGCTGCTTGAAACACCTCACCAGTTTCCTCACTAATGGATTAAATGGAATCTTTAACTTGTGCTCATATTTATATCTGTATGAGACCTTGTTTTTGAAAATTTTAAGTCTTCATTTCTTTCTTTGTAAACAAAGCTTTCTTCTTGAAACAAAAGCTCCAAAATGCACATAAATGACTGTTATTCCTGTTATCATAGGTTGGTATTTAGCACTAGAAGCAAGTTTCTGGTACCTAATAGGATTTACATAATAGAAGAGACTGTAGGGGAGAAAAAGCTTTTCCTCTACCCTCTTAGGTTCAGTATCAGGGGATTGCAAATTAAACTGATAAAAGACAGATTAAGAGGAGAAAAGGTTTATTTCATATGCACACAGGGAAGGGGGGGGGGTCACAGAATAAAAGTGAAAACTCCAAAGTGGTGGTTAGACCCAGGGGCTTAAATATCATTTTAACAAAGTGTGATAAAACATGAAAAAAAGACTAGGCAAAGGAAAAGGAGGGTAAGTTGTGGGAAAGCGACCAGGAAATTGCTGTTACTGAAAGTTTGGTCCTTGTCCCCGAGGTCTAATCAGTGAGAACGAAGAACGATGACAAGTGGTTTGAGGAAAAGGAAAGAGAAGTTTATTAATTTGCCAGCAAATGAGGAGGGCAATGGACTGGCATCTCAAAGACCACCATCCTGTCTTTAAGAAGAAAAACAGGGCTTTTTAAAAAGGGGGTTTTCAGCCATTGGGCTTGGGTCTATGTGACCAGTGTCACATGTCGTGGCTTCAGGCTATTGTTGTTTAACTGTAATTGGTGGTTTCCGTGGATCTTATTTCTGGTGAAGATGATCTCATGACCCTTGTCCGGACAATTCTGTTGAGCCATCACCTGTGGTTTAAGATACTAGAAAACAAACAGCAAAGAACATTTTTCTGCCCATTTGTTTACTGGCCTCAGGAAGGAATGCAGGTCTCAATTCCCAAAAAGGGTGGGGGGTTTTAAAGAAAAAACTCGTGAAACACTTCATTGCCCTTTTCAGACCTTTACCTCTGCTACATTGCTATGGTTGGAATATGATTCACCCCCACCAGAGCTCATGTTGAGGCCTGGTCCCCAACGTGGTGGTATTGGAAGGTGGTGGTGTTAAGAGGTGATTAGGTTGTAAAGATGGATTGATGTTCTTCTGGCAAGAATGGGTTAGTTCTCCAGGAATGCATTAGTTCTTGTGGGAATGGATTAGTTCCTGAGACAGCAGGTTGTTATAAAAAAATTGCCTCTTGTGTTTTGCCTTTTTCCACGCATGCCCCGTTCCCCTTCCATTTCTGGGCCATGTTTTGATGCAAAGGCCTTCACCAGAAGCCGCCAGATGGGGCAACCCAATCTTGAACTTCCCAGCCTACAGAATAGTGAGCTAAATGAACCTCTTTCTTTATAAATTACCCAGTCTCAGGTAGTCTATTATGGCAACACATTACAGACTGAGACAGAAATGTATGGTAAATAAGCATTTATTTAATAAGGTTTGTCATGTAGACTCAGTCATCTCAAGTGATAAGAGTTGTCTATTGAATCTTTCTTCTCTGCCTTGTATGGAAAAGGAGGGCACCTTTACAAATGGAAATTTCCTTTACAAATGTAGATTTCCTTTACAAAAGGGAAATTTATGCCCTACTTTTAGGCAAAAGGGGGAGGGCAGAGAGTTCTTCCTATGTTTGCTGTTTCTTAATTGCTTTCAGCTCAAAATAATCCTATATCAAAGTGACATATTTTGGGGTGGCATATTCTGATCCCCTTCAGCTGCTATAACAAAGTACCACAGACTGGGTGACTTTCACAAAGCTGGCTCATTTATATGTAAAGTATTTGTCACCCAGTGTCCTAAATGCATAAGAGATCCACATAGAAGTGCATAAGGGATTAAAATCACTGCATATCCAACAGAGTTCTAAGTAGATCTCAATCAATATGAATGAATGGATGGGTGATTATGTTTATAGTGCCTATCTTATGGCTGCATGCTAAATCCCTTTCAACGGACTCCAAGGAAGTGACCCAATTCTCTGGTTATATTAGAATTTCGCTATATGAAATATTGCTTAAAATAAGTGGACCATCAGCTAAGAGTAAGAAATCTTTCAGTCCTATAGTTAGTTCATTGAAATAGGATTTGATTTGTACCACAATCATAAAATGTGGCCAGCAGTGCAAGATACCCTTTTATGGGTTCATGAATACTGATCTATTTTTTACACAGATATAGCTTAGACAGTAATATTCGGAAATGTGCTCACACAATATGTCACAATATGTTGTTTAACAAAAATATAGAAAAAAGTCATATCTGCCACAAATGAGGAGTGTCATTAAAGCATCAGCTGCAAGTTATTCACGGGCTTCTGACTTGGCAGTGGGCTGAAGAGAACCACTTACTTAAGCAATTCCTCACCATTAGATTTTGCTTGTTGCTCTTGGCTTCAGCACAAAGCTGCTCTCAAAAACAGGTGACAAAATGAATTCTATAAAGCCTCAAGTATATGACCTTATTTCAGGTCATTTGTAACTTCACAGATTGTTGGTAAAAAATAATTTGCAAAGAGCATTAATAGGCTTGCAAAGTTTTTTTAAACCACCTGAATAGGGTGGTTCTCAGAAGAAACCATGCCATTCATAAAGCAAGGGCTTCAGAGCTGGACTGCTTAGGTGCAAATTATGGCTCTACCATCCCCTAGCAGTTTGAACCTGAGACAATTACTTAAATTTCCCCATGTCTTGGTTACTTACCAGTAAATCCCAGAACCCCTATGAAGAATGCATATGTAAAGTGCTTAGAATATTTCTAAGTCTGGTCCACAGAAATGTTATATAAGTATTTGCTGATAATATTAAGATCTATTAATATTTATTGGTTGGAAAAAGCATTCCTACAAACTACAATGGTTCTGACTACTTTTCAACGTATGGGAGAGAGGGAGCAAGCAGTCCTCAACATTGCCAACAGCTGGGCAAGACCAAAATGACTATTTGCTTCCCTATTCTAGTATTTCCTCTCTCCCCTCCACATTTCCCACATTTCTGGGAAAGGTGCCCAATAATGAAAACAATTTGTTTGCAGGAGCTTCCCATGAATGTGAGAGGGATGGTACCTGGTCTGGAGCTCATTCTTCAAGGGAAATTCCCTGATTCTTCCTCAGCTCAGTAGGAATGATCAGAATTTCTTTTGATATTTTTTTCTGTTAATTCTAGCAAATTTCATCCCAGATTGCAAGCATAATAATATGTGGGTAGAATCTTCTTTTATCTCCCTTGCTAAATAGGTGGGAAGTGTGAGAGAGGTCTTTATAGCTTTAGGCTTGTCTTCAAGAGTCAGTCCAAAAAGAGGTAGACAGACTTTCTTCTTCAGAAAAGGCTGTTCAGGGTTTACCATTTCACTGATGACTCCACTGGTGTGCTCTGTAGAGAAATGGGCAATGCCTCACAGGATTCCATTACCCTAAACAAGAGGAGCTAGGAGGCTTGGGAAGCATTTACCTGGGGCATGAATGGGTCAAATAACTTCATAAAACTTGCATCACAGCCTTTGTTTAACATTCAAGCAAGATTAGAGGGATAAAGAGAGAGAGAGAGAGAGATACACACACAGAGAAAGAGAGAGAGAAACTTAAGTAAGCTATGGTGAAGACAGCCTAAAGGTCAAAATTGTAATATTAAATAAATCTTACAAGATTTTATAAACCCTAATTTATTGTCTATGTGCAACTGACATTTTAGCTCTTGGTTTAATACCAGACACTTCAAAGTATTCTTGTAGAAGAATGGTTGATAACCCTCTTACACAGTATAATTGGAATTCTGCATGTTAGAACATTTGGTTTCTGAAAGATTTTTGTAAATGTTAATAGCTGTCTTTTAAAATGGTGTAAGTGTGAAATGCTATGAAAAGCAAAGGTTTAAATGTCACTCTGTCTATAATTTTCATATTGTAAAAACTAAATAAGTTTTTAAAAATGGAAAACCTAAAAGCCTGCTGCAAGTTTGAAGATATCGGCTCATTCACTCTTCCTTTTTGAAATGGATATGACATTTAACCAAATGAGCCAAATTTAGGATTAAAGGTAATCTGTTTTTTCTAAAATTTAATATTGAACGTTTAGCCTAAACTGAAAAGCAATTATATTTACAGAGTTCCCTACTTCTTCCCACATTGCATGAGATTATGATTAAAGATCTGTCTTCAAAACATGCACCTGATGAGCCGCCCGGGCACACAGAGTCATTACCATATGACTTCTTGTTCTTGACTCCAGGCAGCCTGACTGAGGCAGTGTGTGGGCTCTTGATGTAGTGGTGGAGCCAATGCATTCTTTCCCAGGGTATAACTGAATGATTTGGCCATCATGAAAATCAAAAATACATTTTCCCCCCTTTCCTTTCTTCTGTTCCTCTCTGGTTAGCTTTCTCTTCATTTTAAGTATTTCTTGTGCAAAGGGGGAAAGTGTTCATTTTCCTCCATTACCCCTACTTGAGAACCTGAATTCTGCATCATCTCTGGTACTTAGCAGCCTGTGTGTCAAGACTGAGCATCCTACAAACAAAAAAATAAATAAGGTCTGAACATTTACTACTCAACCCCATTTTTCCCTAAGTACTATATAATGCACGAGTGTAGTTCTAAAGAGTAGTGTTGGTTATGTAGGTGCTAGTAGAAATTTGTTACTCTTCATAATGTAGCAAAGGCTGCAGAGGAATCAATTAATAAAAATGTAAATGAGATGGCCTTCAAGAATTTTCCTATAATACATCATATTTATTGACCGCAGTAGGGTTTCAATATGTTTTTGCTGATTGAAAGAAAAAGGAGCCGAGGTATAGCTCAAATGCCAGGAAGTGCATGTAACTCATGCCCTAACGTACCTCTGCTCCTATAGGTGCATTCTCTACATCTCAGCATCCTCTGCCTTGTGCAGCAGACAAGGGAAAGTTGGTTGAGGACAGCTGGTTTAATACATGCTAAAGCTATTTTCATAGAATCATTTGTAGCTTTTATTGATTCTCCCTCAGCCTTTAACTCTGAAAAGAAACCAGCTTTAAGCTAAGCCAATACAAGAGGCGGGGTCAGGAGGTATAGTATTGGCCAAATCCAATATTTTCCATTGGGATAAATTAGGTTTGTATGTAGACTGATCCTTTTTCATCTTAACTTTTACCTTAATAATATGATATTACTTTGACCCAGTAAACTGAATACTGGGTCAAAGAAAGAAAAAATAAGCATCCTTCTATATGAAAATGGGATATTTTTTATATCTTGGGAGGGGTCTTAATAGATGATTAGCCCTGCTATTTAATTATTACACAAGAGCAGTAGTCCTCAAACTTTAGCAAGCATCAGAATCACCTGTAGGGCTTGTTAAAACACAGATTGCTGGGACCTGTCCCCAGAGTTTCTGATTCAGTAGATATAGAATAGGGCTGAGAATTTGCATTTCTAACAAATTCCCAGATGGTACTGATGCTGCTTCTCCCACACTTTGAGAACCATTGAAATTTTGTGATTTTCTAGCACCAAAGCCAAAGATTAACTGGGATATAGCTAACAACCCTAAATAGCAAACTCACTAAGTCACCTAGGGGTATATTTTATATCCGCTTTTCCTGGTTTACGGGAAAGACAAATTACACTAAACTAGACATTTGCTGTGTGATTATAAAGATCTTTTCTAATGGCATAAATGGTGGACTGATAAACTACTTAAAAGTTTTCCCAGTTGGCCGGGCGCAGTGGCTCATGCCTATAATCCTAGCACTCTGGGAGGACGAGGCAGGAGGATCACTTGAGCCCAGGAGTTTGAGGTTGCAGTGAGCTATGATGATGCCACTGCACTCTAGCCCAAACAACAGAGTGAGACTCTGCCTAAAAAAAAAAAAAAAAAGTTTCCCAACTAAATTATTGTGAACATGCTCTATTTGGGGCTTTTATTAACCATTCATTTCAATTTTTTTCCCCTGAAAAACAAAAGTAATAATAATAACTTCCATTTGTTAATTTCTTCCTACAGTGTTATTGGCTCTGTTTCGTGCTTCCCAGCGATTTACCTCACTCAACCCTCACTGTAATCAAGGAGGAAGCTTTATCATTCTGATCTGACAGAATTGAGGACATAGCTGAGGGAGATTAAAAGCACATTTGGAAATACTGCTTTAGATACTCTACAAATTAACCTTGGAATAAACCAGACTATCAAAGAGCATTGTCATCGCTGACGGATTCCTTTCATTTGGCTTTGGCGTTAGGCAATCAGCCGCACTGAGGGACCTCATAAGAAACAACCCTGTAACTCATTTGCTGCTTTCCTGTAAGGATGTTGTCAAGGACATTATTTACTTCTTTACAAAGTGTTGTCTTTGTGCTAGAGTAACTTCTCTCAGGTCTCGGTGCCAGGAAGAGTGGTGTTTCTCCTGAACATTGGGTTTGATCTTATGGGCAGCGTAAATCATATATCCAGTCATGTCCTCCTTTATTAAGTATACAAAATCTGGTTTTGCTTTTTTTTTTAATCTTCCAACATCTACACAATAATATTTACTTTTTAAAATGTTCTTGACAATGAAGATGACTAAGACAATTTGAGGAAACCAATAATAAACTTTGTGTCAATTCAGTAAGCATGTTTCCTGCAGGAAGATACCACTGTTCCCACTAAAATGGAAAACAATAGAAGGAGGAAGGAATAACTAAGAGGAGAGAAATGAATGATTTAGTACCTGCACAGGTTGAAAGGGCAAACTGGAATTGGTGCACAAATAATTTATTTGAAAAGACTTAGTAAACTCTCATTACTCTATTCTTAGCATTTGTGTGTTCTGCTCATTTTTATTTCATTCCTGTTCCCCTTTAAAATATCCTTTATATACCAGTCACCTTCCCTCACAAATACGGTGTATGTCTGGGTAGTTCCTTGACTATTTTGTTAACGAATAATAAACTTTGATTTTTGGATAAGGTGGTAGAAGGAAAAGGCTTTGCTTGATTCTGCACGGGGCTGTACACCACAGAGTGAGAAAAACATAAAACCCAAATATGTGTAGTCAACATGTTTTTCTAAACTATCTAAATCTTATCTAGCCTCTTCATAAAATATGTGAGAACAGCTTCCGGCAGCGTGTTGTTTGGCTATGCTTACCTTAGACCAAAGCCAATAAAGAAAAGGAGACTTTTCCCACAATTTACTTATAAATTATAAAGGGGAAAATAGCATCTTAAGAGAGGAGAACTCTGGCAGGTACCACCTTACCCAACTCAGCTTCACCGCCAATGGGATGAACGGGCACCATGCACCTGCTTGTGTGACAATGTGACAAGGACATAATACCACCTACCTTGTATTCCTGAAAAGAAAAAGTATATCCTAAATCTAATTATAATGAAATGTGAGATAAAGCCAAACTGAGGGATGTTCTACAAAATCAATGGCCTACACTCTTCAAAACAATGTCGAAAAAGACAAAGAAAGGAAACATTCCAGATTAAAAGAGACTAAAGGGCCATAAAAAGTAAATGTAATATAAGGTCCCAGATTGGACTCTGAACCAGGGAAATAATGACTATAAAGGATATTATTGGGCCCATTGGCAAAATTTAAATAAAGGTCTGTAGATTAGATAATAGGTTGTATTAATGTCCAGCTTCCTCATTTTGATCATTGTACCATTGTTATGTGAGTGAATATTCATGTTCTTCAGAAATACACACTAAACTATTTAGGGGTAGAGAGGAAATGTGTGTACAACTTACTCTCAAATGGTTCAGAAAAATATAATCATATAATCATTTTACATAGATATAGATATGTTTACCCCCTGTTCATAGTGCAGCAGAGTAAATATTCATGGGATGGATGGATGGATGGATAGATAGGTAAACAAAATATAATATTAAAGCAAATGATGCAAAAATGTTAAAAAGTGGTGAATCTGGATGAAGAGTATACAGTAATTCTTTATACTATTACTGCAATTTTCTGTGTGTTTGAAATTATCACAAAATTTCAAGTTTTTTTTTTTTTTTGAAAGGGGAATAGCCACAGAGTATGCTTTTCCTAAGCAACAGTAAAGTGTTGTTTGTGATGTGGCAAGTCAAATAGCTACAAAATAAGGTCATTCACATAACAAGCATAGTCATCTTTAAAGCATGATGCCTAGTGAAAACCACTTCCTCTCATGCACCGACTTGGCTAAATCTTTTTAAAAATTTTTTTGAAAAGCTGGAGATGATTATTCATGCCACAAAGTTCTCATGTGGTAGCAATGTTATGCACGCTGTCTTTGAAACATGCTTAGACTTCAAAAAGCCCTTCCCCCATCCTCCAAAAAACATCAGGACATACCAAAGCATAGGAGTTACCAGCTGGAGTCATATATTCTGTTTTCTGTGGCAAGGGTAGTGCCATTATACTCCAATAGGCCCATGTGAATGAGCGGCTAACATTAGCTTCGATTTTTATTGTGGAGCATGACAGAAAAGAACATTTGTTCCTTTTCATTTCTGAATGTTTTCATGGTGACATTTCTCAATCTGTGGGTTTGGGATGTGTGTGTGTGTGTGCGCGCGCGCGCGCGCGTGTGTGTGTGTGTGTGTGTGTGTGTACTGTGTTTACTGCTTTCTTTTCCCTCAAAGAGATCATCGAGTGACCTTGAAATCTGAACTGGCATTTTGCTGGCAGGAAGGGAAGCTCTCTCTTCTCATTTGCAAAATGAATAACAATTTGATCATCCTTAAACTTCTAAAAGGTTAATTACGCTCTCTCCATGAGTACCGAAGGAAAACCTGTTTTATCTCTGCCCAAATGAAATCCACAGGGCTCACCCTCCCTCTAGCTCTGCCAGGAGATCGAGTCCTTCCAGCTGTCAATTAACCACTATCAACTCCTAGATCTGTGTGAACCGCCGTAGATTTGCTCATCCAAAAACTATGACAGCCCTCATTTGCTAGAGCTGTGTGGTGACTGTAAAAATTTCTCAGCAGGAAAGTGTTATCTGGCTTTGGGTATGACAGAAAGAAAAGGAAAGCAAGATGAGGGAGCTGGAGAGAAAAAATGAGAAAGATTAAAAAGCTGTTGGATCGCTGCAACTTCATTTCGCTTCAAAGATTTCCACACCGAAACACGAATAAAACAACAAAACAAAAATGTAAGGGCAAAGATAAAAAGATAACCACTATAAAAACTAAAAGCAAATTAAAGTGTTTAAGCTCTGCTGCAGCCAGAAGCATTAGATCCCTGCTGATTTGCCGGTTCTCAAAGAAGGTACAAGTCTGTATACTCGATGATGGTTGCCTGGGTGTCAACACTCTAGGCAGGGGTGGTCAACAAACTTTATCCGGAAAGAGTCAACATCCACCCCTGCCCCTTAAAATTTCTAAGCTGCTACTGTTTCTTGGCCATAAACAGTCTCTTTAGCTATAAGCCAGAAGTCGTATCTTAAAAAGCAAGTCTAAGAGAGTTACATTTCATTTTTATTACAAGAAAACCTCATCTTTCAAAGTGCTGGCAGAGAATGTCGACTAATGCTGACAGGGTGGTGGTCAGGCAATCCTGCTTCTGCTCACGGCATTGCTCACGGCTCCTTGTTTTAGTAATTCATACAATTTCATACATACCAACCAATGATTATTATATGTGAAAACAAAAACAGGAGAAAAGACAGAACAAGCAACATATTTTTTTCAAAAGGAAACATGTTACCATATACACCAGGTCAGATACTTTAATATAAATATCAAGACACCATACAGAGCCCGATCTTTTTTTAGAGATGGGGTCTAGCTATATCGCCCAGGCTGGTCTCAAACTCCTGGCCTCAAGCGATCGTTCCCCCTTATCCTCCCAAATAGCTGGGACTACAGGTGCAAGCCACTGTACCCAGGAAATTTTTTTGTCAGATCTTTTGACTAGACTGAAGTGTGTTATTGTATGTGTATTAAAAAAGGCCTCTGTGCAACCTCACCCCATGTTCACTGTGCAGCAGAGGAGATTCCAGTGGGGATGGAACAGCAGGTCTCTTATTTCCACAGTGACATTTCTGTAAGAAGATCTAGTGGAGACTACAACTTTCCAATGGTTTCATGAAAAACGAAATTGTTTTCACCAAGAAGCACCAGTGCAAAGTTCATAGTTTTTGTTGTTCTTCTTCCTGTATTTGTGTGTGTGTGTGTGTGTGTTAAAATATACATAACATAAAAATTACCACTTTTACCATTTTCAAGTGTATATTAAGTACATTTCAAGCGGCGTGAAGTACATTCACAATGTTACACAAGCATCACCACTGTCCATCTCTGGAACTTTTTCATCATTCCACACTGAAACTCTGTATCCATTAAATAACAACTCCCCATTACCCTTCCCCTAGCCCCTAGTAACCTCTATTCTATTTTCTGTGCCTATGAATCATTCTGGTGAAATCATAGAATATTTTTTCTTTTGTCCCTGGCTTATTTCACTTAGCATAATGTTTTCAAGATTCATCCATGTTGTAGAATGTATCAGAATCACTCTTTTTTTTTTTTAAACAGGGTCTTGCTCTGTCACCCAGGCTAGAGTGCAGTGACATCATCCTGGCTCATTGCAACCTCAAACTCCTGGGCTTGACTGATCCTCCTGCCTCAGCCCTCCCGAGTAGCTGGGATTACAGGTGCGCACCACCAAGCCCAGCTAATTTTTAATTTTTTGTAGAGACGGGATCTCACTCTGGCTCAGGCAGGTCTCAAACTCCTGGCCTCAGGTGATCCTCCTGTCTCAACCTCCAAAACTGCTAGGATTATAGGTGCGAGCCACCGCACCTGGCCTAGAATCATATTTATTTTTTAAGGCTAAATAATATTCCATTGTATGTACCTACAACATTTCGTGTATCCAGTCACCTGCTGATGGGCATTTGGGTTGTTTCTACCTTTTGGTGATTATGAATAATGCTGCTATGAACATTGGTGTGCAAATATATGATTGAGGTCCTACGTTCAATTCTTCTGGGTGTATACCTAGAAGTAGAATTATGAAGTACATACTGTATTTTTTATGTGCAATAATTGTATTAGCCAGGCCAATGCTTGTGTATTGCTATATGTGAAGTAGAAAATAGAATGGAAATTTCCCTTAGCAAATATTGGATATTATCATGCTTGGATTTCATTCCAGGATCATTTTTGTTGTTGGCATTCAATTATTTGAATAATTGTAGGGAAGGTTTTGAAACTTTAGAAAATGGGGGAAGAAACTGAATCCAGGCTCTTTAGAGTTTTCTTCTAGTAAAAACATAGAGTTTGGGTCTGTCTTAGTCCATTTTGTGTTTCTATAACAGAACACCTGAGGCTGGGTAACTTACAAAGAAAAGAGGTTTATTTGGCTCATGGTTCTGCTGAGAAGTTCAAGATGGGGCAGCCACACGTGGTGGCTCCTGGTAAGCACCTCGTGTTGCATCAAAACACGGCAAGAAAATGGGAGAGGAACTGGGCACTTACCAAAAAGCCCAAACACCAGAGGCAGCTTTCTAGCAGCTCGCTCTCACAGTAACTGATCCAGTCCCTCACTCCTGAGAGAAAGGCATTAAGACCTCTTAACGGCCTAATCACCTCTTAAAGGCACCACTTCCCAACACCACCACATTGGGGACCAAGCCTCAACATGGGTTTTGGTGGGGAAAAAACATATTTACACCATAGCAAGGTCCCCCAAACTAAAGCACCAACATGGGTAATGATTATCTTCCTTTCAGTGGTGGACAGAGCAAGAATTTCATGTTTCTTAAGCATGGCTATCATTTAGCAGGGAAAGTTGACAAAGGTTCCCTCTCCAGCCTCCCACACGCCTCTTTTCTTCCCCTACTGGGAATATTTTCCACTGCCCACCCACAGTATCATTTGGCAAACTGTCTCTCTAATCTTCCTTCTTGCCTCCCTACAACCCACTGTGCCCTTTATGAACCAGATAAACCCATTATTCTGCTCTCAGCTAATGCTAATTTTTCTAGAGATAGGCCCATGATCCAAGGAGGGTCAGTCTGCAGAGTGGCTGGGTGACCACTGGCCTATGATCCAGGTTCGGACTGCAAACATGAACAGAACTCTTTGAGCTCCTATCTCAGGAAATAAGAGTCAGGAAATAGAGAATGAATCATGGAGCCACTAAAGCAGAGGGCAAAGATTGTACTAAGAATGCTATGCAATAGTCAAGTTTGGAGGGGACATTGTAAGCCAAAGTCACATGCAAGCTGAAGTTAAAAGGAGAAAGAGAAAGTCAGACAGTAAAGAGGAAAAAAATGGATCAGATGCACAGAGAGTAGGCACATCACGTGAGATCACACGGCCCATGAGGAGGATGGCAGAGCTGCCTGCAAGGGCTGCCTTTGTGCGTAAGGCCATTTCAAGGTCTCTCCATGTGTTTCTCTACCAATGGGCCCTTTTGTTGAGTTAACTGGAGTAGGTCTCTGTTTCTCACAGTTTAACAAGCCTGATTGAAACTCTCTCCTCTGCTGCTTTTCCTTCTGTATCTACTTCTTCTGATGTCTCTTATTATCCTTCTAAGTCCTCTTCTTTCTCTCTTTCTCTTTTCTTCCCCTCCAGCCTCTGCCTGTGCCTCTCAGTCATACTGCCAGGGCCCATCCCTATAGAAGACTCTAAAAACTTGAAGAAAAATAATACAGTGGTTTGAATTTTTTTAAATAGTAGTTTTATTGAGATATAATTCATACAGCATGTATTATAAAGTGTACAATTCAGTGGTTTTTAGTATATTCACAGAGTTGTATAGTCATCACAAATGTTTAATTACAAAACATTTTCATTATCCCAAAAAGAAATCCTGTACCCATTGAAACTCATCCCCCCTATGGCACAGGGGCTCACGCCTGTAATCCCAGCACTTTGAGAGGCTGAGGCGGGAGGATCACTTGAGGCCAGGAGTTCTGAGACCAGCCTGGGCAACACAGTGAGACCCTGTCTCTACAAAAAAATTTTAAAAATCAGTCGGGCGTTGTCCCAGCTACTCAGAAGGCTGAGGCAGGAGGATCGCTTGAGCCCATGAGTTCTAGGCTGCAGTGAGCTATGATGATGCCACCGCACTCCAGCCTGGGTGACAGAGCAAGACTCTGTCACTAAAAAACATTTTTAAAGTCATTCTCCATTCCCTCCTCCCCCTAGTCCCTGATAACTACTAATCTACTTTCTGTCTTTATAAAGTTGCCTATTCTGGACATTTCATATAAATACAATATATACAAAATACAATCAATACAGTATGTGACTAGCTGCTTTCACTGAGCATAACGTTTTCAAGGTCCATCCATGTTGCCACATGAGTACTTCATTCCATCTTATTATTAAATAATATCCTATTGTATGGATATACCAATTGCTAATCCATTCATCAATCAATGGGCTTTTGGGTTGTTTCCAGTTTTGATCTATTATGAATAATCCTGCTATGAACATTGATATACAAGCTTTTGTGTGGGCATGTTTTCAGTTCTCTTGGGTGTGAATACCTAGGTATACCTAGGGAAGGAATTCCTGGGTCACATGGTGTAATGAGATATATTTAGTTGTCCTTTTGCTCCTTTTTCCTTTCTGCAGAACTTCTGCAGCTTTCCTGCTGTCATTCTGTGTTTTTATTTATATTTTCTTTGTGTGTTGCTGCCTTCAGTACACCTTCCTGTTTTTCTTTTCTATCCACTTTTGCTTTTACTCAACTATTTGAGTTCATTTAAAAAAAAAAAATCCTTAAATCACTTCCCCTAATGGCTTTTATCTCCTTCCCTCTCCCTATCTCTGACAATGCTTGAGTAATGCCTGTTTCACCTAGAGGAAAATAAGGTTCATGTGGAATATAATCACATGAAGTAGTTCTATAGAGTAAGAACTTCAGAAACAGAAGGACATATTCAATGGTGCATAGACAGAAGATTATAACAGCTCATATTTAAATGACCATTGTGGTCATATTTTTATTTCTGTATTTTCCAAATCTGACCAAAAAACTTGATGTTGACCTGCAGTCTCTTCCATCCATCCATCCAAACAAACTGCAAATGTAATGTGACTCCCAGGTAATTGCTGCAGCCGCTGCTCTAGGGTATGTCACCATCAGCAGCACTAACCCTTTGCCTCGGGCACCATATGGACAGTGACAGGCGAATCACCCTGATGAGATGAAGAACTATAAGTGAATTGAGGGAGGCTTTTGACTTGTCCCAACCCCACTGCTTCCCAGTTGGACGTGCCCCTACCTTATTCCCACTGTAAACTCAAGTCTGAAGCCGAGAAGCACCAATTTTGCTCAGGGAGATAATTTGGTATTTTCCAAGTTTTTGACAGCTGACCAATTAAAAACCAGATGACACTGTTAACAAGGTCTAAATAAGCCAGGAATTAGAGCAATAGAAGGCACCAAAGTGGCTACCCTCCTGCCATGCTCAGTGTGAATGTGAGACAAATTCAAAGATGATTACAATGATGAGGATGATGCTGATGACCTTAGGGACACTGGGCAGGAGTCAAATCATTAACCGAAAGGCAGCAAATTCTGTTTCTTAAATGTGTCTCCAGTGAGCCTCCTACTTACTCCCTTTCATTATTTTTTGTCTTTAAAATTCTGAAATTTTATCCAATCCCAGTTAATGATTTGAATCCTGCCCATATCCCTGAAGTCTTCATCATCATCTTCACCGTCATAATCATCACTGAACGTTTCCCATGCTCAAACTGAGCATGGCCAAATGAATACTAGATGAAGTACGGTGGCTGGTTTCACACATAACTTAAAAAGCGCAGTTTCATCAATTTTTAGTCAAACCACGTAGTTTATACCATTGCAAATTTACCATTACTAAGACATTTGTTAACACGCCCTTTGTTAAGACTTTCACTCTATGAATGGGGAGGCTGGGCTATGTTTCAAAAGGGAAAGCCACACAAACTCATATTCCTAAAATTCATTAAGGTCACCATTTTGTAAAAGCCACTGGAGACTTTTCAGGACTAAGAGTGACATAAAGAAGCCTGAGCCCAGAATTGATTGGCATCGCCCTTAACTTATAATTCTGATAAATATTCATTGTGTCAGGCAATAGGACCTTTGTGGACATAGCAGATGTGAACCATAATGGGTTTTGTTTTTATTTTCATTTTTGTGCTCTTTATTAGCCAATATACCAAACCCTTTCCAAATAAAGAGTTGGCACCAACATCAATCAGGGATTTTCGATCCATGAGTGCATCCTTCTTTCTGTGTGATCAGACTTCAGGGAAAGAGGTCTAAAACAATCAGCGCTGGGGTTTCTGGACTTTAGAACAGAAATGCACACCTATAGTCCCAGCTTCTCGGGAAGCTGAGGCAGGAGGGTCGCTTGAGCCCACAAGTTCAAGGCAGCAGTGCGCTCTGATTTCGCCTGTGAACAGCTACTGCACTCCAGCCTGGGTGATATAGTGAGACCCAAGCACTATAAACAAACAAATAAATAAATAAAGTGTGTGTTAGAGAAGTTTCACATAGGGCAGCATGGTGCAAATTATTACCATACACATCGCTTACAGTAACCACGCCAATCTCAGTAGAGCTGACAGAGTGATGTCTCCAACACTGTGTCTTGAACTAGCCTCAGGAAAACACAGCTGATGGGACAGGGATGGTGGTAGCCCTGCACAGAGACCCAGAATGCGCACCATGGGAGACCCATCGCCAAGCAGGTGCAGAGGGCCTCAGTTTCACTTCTCACATTTTATAGCTAGCCCACATAAATTTATAAGAGAAACTTGGGACATTTTGAGGCAATGAGGGGAAGAGGCACTGTGAGCAGCATTTTATTTAGTTCTTATCAGGTAAGAAATCACCAGAAATGAAAGCTTTCATAGGATCAGTGTTAATAGCAAAATGACCCGGACAACAAGAACAGTTCAAGGGCTACGCCATCCATTTCCTATGCCAAATAACTCTTCCATTAACACTTTTGCTCTCTTCCCCAAGAGCTTGCAGTGTTGAAATTAGGGAAGCCCCAGAGGTTACACTATGCCAGAAACCTGGGACAGACCATGTTGAAATGATGCCAGAGACTGAGAGTTTCCATCAGGTACTGGCATTTTTTATAAATATCTAGAAAGGTATCAAAATTTGTTCTGATTTATTTTAAAATGTCATCTGAATTTGGGGCCTAAGGTAAGCATGACATTCACCAGGACCAGGTGGGGTCCTCTATGGGGGTTGAGGTAGTGTCCGACAGCACTACAGGGGTCTAAACTTCTCTTTTTTCTCAATCCAGTGGTTTTCTGACCTCTGGTTCATTCTCTTAATACTCAGATACAACCCCCACATGATAATAGTCTGGCTGTTTCCCGCCATTCACAAATATTTATTAAATACTTTGTATGTGCCAGGTACTGGTTAGGTGCTTAGAATAAAATGATTAACAAAACAAACATCATCCTTGCCCTTATGTTGTTAATATTTACTCGTAGGGGAAGAGATATCAACCAAGGACCACTTAAAAATGTACTTATAAATAGGAATCACCATTACAGGAAAACAAAACAGGTGTAATGAATGAGTATATGAGTGTATGGGAGGAATATGCTTGGTCAGGGAAGACCACACTGGGAAAGAGAACCAGATGTTGACTACCTCTTGTCACCTTTTCTGTTAGCAGTGTCATCCAGGGCCCCTTTGTTCTGTTGTCAGGACCATGACAAGAGCCTCCTAAGTAGACTTCCTGTTTATAGCCTTATCCCTACTCACTCACCTCCATGAAGCTGCCAGAGGGAGCCTCCTAAAATGTAAGGCAGGTAATTTCCCTTTCCTGCTCTGGTGTAAAGACCAAAGTCCTTTCATGGCCTTCAAGGGCCTAGAAGATGCGGCCGCCTGCTCTCCTTCTGCCCACATCACCAGCCACTGTGTTTTGGCCACACCGGCCTCCTTGCTGTTCTTCAAAAGACCAAGGCTGACCCTGCATCAGTGCCTTCCAATCTGTGGTCCCTCCTTCTATAAAGCTCTTCCCCCACATGTCTGCAGAGGGTACCCCCTGTCTTAATACCATCTCTACTGATATGTCCCTTTGCCAGGTCCTCCTTTCCCGCCAATCTGTCACAAGGAGCAACTCCCCACCAGGACTCTTATGCCTGCGCTCTGCTTTCGTCTTCTCTACATTTATTATTTCCTACCATAACAAATATTGTGGTTTATGTACTTATTGTCTGTTTTTCCCCACCCACGTGCAAAGTCATGAAAATAGGGAGCAAACTGGGCTAACGCTATGAGGAAAAGCCCCATGCAGAGACAGCCACGTGTAGGAAATCCTGAGACAGGAGAGAGCTTGGTGTGCTGAGCAACTGACAGCCTTGTGGCTTTATGATTTATCTGGAACCACAGGTGCCCCAACCTCTGAAAACTGAACAAGGGCTTGAACAAAAGAATGAAAATGCCACTAGGAAAAAAAGTCCCCTCTGTGCAAAAAAAAAAAAAAGAAAGAGTCCAGATATACAGAGGAAGGGGAAGGAATGAGAAGACAGAAGTCAGCTTCCGCTGCTCAGAAAGGCCCAAAAAAAGTCATGCTTTAAGAAACATATTCTCATTAAGTTTCATGACCATTGTTTGTTCTTCATTTTCCTGATCAGATCGAATGGAAAACATCTGCCTTTAGAAAATTCAGTTAGAGAAAGTTGGTTAGGAGAAAAATGAAGCTGTTTCAGCACGAATCAGCAGTCCCCGCTCGCAGCACCTCTCACCTAGTCTTTGCTACCGTCAGGTACTTGTTTAGCTTAAAATGTCATTGTTTATGATAATAGTTGAAAAAAAGTGTCAAAAATGAATTATAATCCTTTTATTTAACAATTATTCTCTGGGTGCACTGTGCATTGAACAAATATTGAGTATCTACTAAATGCCAGGCCCTGGGTTAGAGTGCTGGGGACACATGGACCCTGCCTTCAAGGGACATCCGGGTCTACTAGGGATGTCAGGTAAAATAGCAAAGATTACAGAACTGATAACAAGGACTGTGACAGGTAAACTGACCTGGTAAACCTGACATGGAAGAAGAATCAAACCGAGGGGAACCAGTAATACTTCCAGAGTCGTGAAACAGGAGCAAGCATCACCAAGGTGATTAAGGGATGACTCTTACAGGTGGAGAGAGCCAAGGAGCAAAGCCCTGGAGACACCAGAGAGCAAGAAGTCCCAGAGGAAGAGTCCTTTGATTAGGTGTATCAGAGAAAGGCCCTTAATGGATTGCAGTTTTAAAAATCAGTTACAACCAGGCATCGCACACAAAAAAAGTGCACATTTATCTCAAACATTTTAACAATCATTTGCCTTCTTTTTTTTATATAAGACCTCCATCCTGATCGTGGACCTCCACATGGGCTTTCTTACATAAATCACACTCAATGTACATCACCAATTTTTTCTGTAGGAGAAGCTTAAACACATTTATGAAGCAATCTGAATGCAAAAGACTTCTAGATTTCTAGGATCTCCTTACCCCAATAATCATAGCTGTCTCCACATCTAATCAAATGCATTTCCTTTGTAGCAACTCCGTGGTGTCAGGTATTAATATTTCCAGCACTTTCAACTTATTTTTCATTGAAATAACAAGTTTCTTTCAATCTCACATTTTATTGGTTCAAATAAGTTTTAATTAAATTTAATAGTTATAATAGCAATTACGACTTGCATAAACAGGTTTGGGAACAAAGGTAACCAGCTTCATGGAGCACACAGCTTAGCTAGTAGGAGAAGAAGGGTATGTGTCATAGAGTAACTAGCATTCAGCTAGTTACGTGTTCTCTGTGGTGCTTCTGCTTGATATTTAGCACCTAAGTACTAGGTCCATACTAACACTCTTATCAAGAGGATGCAAACTAGTTAGCAACCTCTCTCATGTCTCAGCCAACTTACCACATATGTTTTGTATCTACTATGTGCAAAAGATTACAATAGATTCAGCAAGAGGGATTAAAAATAAAGGGAAAAAAAGATATTATTGACCTTAAAAGGTCTCTAGTGTTATTGTACAAAAACTACACTACCATAGTTATTATCTAACATTCATTGACTATTTACTTTGTGCTAGGCATTATGCAAAATACTTGGCATACCTTGTCTCAATGAATCTTCACAGCGTTTCTTTGCAGTAGATACGAATATTACCAACCCTGTTTTACAGATGAGTTAACTGAGGCTGAGAGAGTCACTTAACAACTGGCAAAGCCATACTTTGACTGAGAGTGGCAGTTGTTGCTACTTTGGTTCCTTGCCATTCATCATTGCCAACAATCAAAAGCCTCAGATCAGTCTTTCAGCTGTGGGACTCTGATAAGCTTTCTTCCTTATTTTTTTACTGTTAGCATAGAAAGGTTTCCTTCAATCACTTTCTCCACCTGAAGTTACCACTAGAACGAATAATACCTGAAAACTTGTAAAGCCTGTAAAGGACTCACTGAGTGTCTGGCATTGTGCTAGAACCTCAAATACTGCATCAGTCTGGTGCCCCACATGACCAAGCAACTGAAGGGCGGCACGACTGATGGACATCCTACCACATTCTACCCAGAAGCCACAATGCCACACCTCTTCCCCATCTAAGAGTGGAACCCAAATTTTATTACTTGCATTATGCTTATTCTAACAGGACTTCTTCTCTAGAGTTTTTTAGAGAACTGGGTAGAATAAAGAAAAAGGAGAATGAACAAAGTGGTCATGACCAACTTCTGAAACATCATTAATTTAATACCCAGATTTCTTTAACAATGATGAAAAAGTCATCTGCTGCATTAATAGTTTTATAATAGATAAATAATGTGCATTCATTGTAAATAATTCCAACAATACAGAAAAGCATAAGAGAGAAAATAAAAGCACTGAAATTCTTCTACTCATTGACAACCACCATTAACATTAATTTATATATAATATTCTGTGTGCATAAATAAAATTTTAAAGACAAAATTTTGACCTCTTTCTCTATAAATAATTATCTAGTCAGATTTTCACCATTGTGAAAGAACGTGATGTATCCATATCAGCCATGAGGCATCATCTCCTGATAGTATTTCAGGGACTCCCCTCCACAAATCTAATTCGAAGTAAAGTAAATGCTGTGATGCAGATACAATGTCCTGTAGCAAGCATCTTGACACTTAGATATAGCCTGTCTTATATTTTTTCTTCATGTGCACACATATGTGGTCCCTAAATAAAAATGGTCTCTTTTTGTACCTCCTCCATAGAATTAATCAGTGTTTAATTAAATTGAATTCCACTGATTTATTGCAGGGAACCGAACTGAATTGAATTAAAGAGAGTCATATGGGAATTGTTGAGCAGTTGATAAAACGTATCTCTACTCTTGTGGCAATGTGGTATGTTTAGTCTCATGGACTTAACAATAAAATAAAAAGACTTATAGTCCTTTAAAATAGCAAAATCTCCTAAACTCCCAGTGAACAATGTACTGTTTTATCCAAATGCCCCAAAATAAGTAAATTACACCACTACAACTCTTTCACTTAAATGAATCAGAGAAAAAGTATTTCTTCTTTATTTTCTTGTTAAGTACATGTATTATCTTCATGTGCAGAATTACCATTCCCTCATACCTTAATCTATTCCTGAAATCCTATCCCTTCTAAGAATAGAACTATAGCTAATAAATATTTTAAATACTGAAATTTGTTAGGAGAATTCAGAAAATCTGGACTACTCCAAATGTTAAAACTACTATGATTTCTCCTTGGGGAGTCACTGGGGGTCACCGGACAAGAGATGTTTTGGGATTCTGGCTCTTGAGAGAGTAGCAAAAGGATGTCATCACTCCTTTTCAAACAAAAGTGTCTCCTGTGCCTAGTAATTGCCACTATTAATCCCTAACATGGCATTCTTTATGCCACCTGGAGGTTTTAGAAGAACTTTTTTACTACTTTCACTGGTATGGCATTTTTTATTCCTTCTCCAGATAAAAACCAAACCAGAGCTGTTTAATACATGGCATGATCAGCCTACTAAAATGTGTCCCACAAAGGGATCTACACTTGAAGAGCACCCTGATAATCTTCAGAAATAAACAAGTAACCAACATGGCAGGGGAAGAAGAGGTGTATCCTATCTGAAAAGCAATTTCACTAAATGCAATGGGCCTGGGAGCAAAAAAGATAAATTAGAGCCCTTTCATCTATAGAATCAAGACAAACAAATGCAGTGGAGAAAATGTAAACCCCCATGGCTGGTAATGAGCCACCATCTGGCTTCCATAAATCCCCTGGAAGTGGAGAAAGCATTTTAGGTGCTAAATGGAACAAGGGTTACAATCCGTATGTTGAAACCAGAGCACTTACAAATAACCACACCCTCAATTACAGTTGTTTTCAAATGGCAGCAGCCACAGCTAATTGCTTCCCAATAGTCACTCTCCCCTTCCCTGGCAGCAGAATCCCAGCTTATTTGAGGGCATCCATGAATCCAGACATAGGACTCTATTTTTCAGCCTCCCTTGAAGTTAGGTGTGACCATATGAAGAAGTTCTGGCCAATGATATGAAACCAAAGTGCTATATAGTTTACAGAAAGTTTCCTTAAAAGGCAGGAGCAAGCCCTTTTTCTGTATACTTATCCTGCTGTACAGAACATGAAAATGTAGATCCCTCCTAGGGAAGATGCAGCAGAAAAACTAGAAGAAATCATGCCAGTCCTTGACTCACTACCTCCAGATGTACTTTACTTAAAAGAGAATTAAACTTTTATATTGCTGAAACCACTGTTATTTGAGGGTTCGCTGTTTTTTGCAGCTGAATCTAATCCCAACTAATACAGATTAGAAATAAATACAGATTTATATAATGCCGGATATATAATGGCAGTGCAGAGGAATCGGCCAGGGTTCTTTACACAGGCTAATGGAAATGAGTTCAACACAAGTGCCCAGGATAAGGGGGAGAGGAGGCCATGGGACAAGGAGTGCCAAGCCCAAAGGCCAGAAGGACAATCACTGTACTCGCCCCTGCTGGGCCTGAACACAGCCTCGTAATACTTCTCCACCGGGTGAAGATTCAGGCCACCACTACCAATTCTTTGAATCAGACATAAGCTAAGAGAGGCAATACTACATGAAGGTTCTGCAGCAGTGTTTTTCAACTTTCATTCCACGCCCTTTCTGGTTTACATAAAAAGCTCCAAGTCCTTGCCCTTGCAATAAATCAGCGGTTCCCAACCTTTTTTGGCACCAGGGACTGGTTTCATGAAAGACAATTTTTCCATGGAGTCCAGAGTAGGGGGGAGGGCAGGGGGAATTGTTTCAGGATGATTCAAGCCCATTACATTTATTGTGCAGTCAAACCTCTCTGCTAATGATATCTGTATTTGCAGCCACTCCCCAGCACTAGCATCACTACCTCAGCTCCACCTCAGATCATCAGGCATTAGATCCTCATAAGGAGTGCTCAACCTAGATCCCTCACGTGCGCAGTTTACGGTAGGGTTCATGCTCCTATGAGAATCTAATGCTGCTGCTGATCTGACAGGAGGCGGTGATGGGGAGTGGCTGTAAATACAGATGAAGCTGTGCCTGCTTGCCCGCTGCTCACCTCCTGCTGTGTGGCCCAGTTCCTAACAGACCATGGGCTGGTACCAGTCCATGGCCCAGGGGGTTGGGACCACAGGGATAAGTGATGCATCCCTGCAAGATTAGTGCCCATCTTCACTCCCTCCCATGCCCATTGAGAATAACTAGAACAGAGCACCCATCAGCGGCCTAGGTGCTGCTGAAAGTACGCGTTACAGGGTTTTGTTCTTTGTGTATAAAGCATTTCTCAACTTTTGTTTTTTCTGCTTCAAGGAACAGAACAGATGATATTTGCAATGTGAAACACCCATGGGCATGCCCAGAGTTAGCAAGAAATTCCCAGCTTGCTAACTGTAACTCCATCATTTTCTGTCCCACTCAAGAATGCATATAGGAATTGGAGTGAGCATGACATTATTATAAATGATGCAATGATGTGACAACTTTGAATTTGCTTTAATATATAAAGATATTAAATCACATCAAATGTTCATAAATAGCTAGTCTTCCTTAAAGATTACAGTGTTTGTAAACCCCCATGAAAACAGCTTCAACATGCTGCAATAGTTCCGATAAAGTCACTCATTTATAAAGACTCTCCTCAATGATTTCCAAGCCTGAGAGAGGCTTTCAGTGTAGAAAACCATTCACCAGGTAAATAGCCGAGCATGCTTCCTCATGCAAATGAGTTCTGAATAAAAATCTCTTTAATGATAATAATGAGGATGCTGATCAGAGCCAATTATTTCAAGCTTCATAATTTGTATATTAACTAAACATCCTCATAATTAAGCAAGTTAGCCTAGGGAAATACCATTCATTAAAGGCTCTAGTGTATTTTGTTTCTGAATTTTCTGCTCTAAATTATTCCAGTGAATAGGAAGTGAACTTGTCTGTAAGTATCAGGAGGCTGAAAAAGGGGAACTTAAACAAATTCGGGGTGTTACTTTATTGTTTTAATGTAGCCAGAAGTCTGGAGGTAAGCTGTTCAGAGTTGATACTGTGGCTCCAAGCAGCTGGTAGTGGTCCAGGCTCTTTTATGTCTCTACTCAGCATGTCCTTAGGGTGAGCTCGTCTCCTTAGGCTCCCAAGATAGCTACTCTACTTGCATTTCACAATCGAATTTTGAGCAGGAAGAAGGGGAAGGAGCCACCAGTGGAGCTGGTTTCCTTTCTAAAGAGCTTGCCTAGAACCCCTACCCAGCAATTTTCACTTACATATGGGTGACCCAAACTGTCACATGGCCACCTCTAGCTCCAAAGTGTGGTAGGAGAGAGTGCAGCTTTCTGAGAGTAATAAGGAGGAGCGTGGGAGGGTGGGTAAGAAAAGATGGCAAGAAGTGGTTTTGTATCAGGGCAAATTTTCCCCCCAAACAAAATGAGGGTTATATTAGGAAGGAAGGTGGGGGAAAATTGATATTGGGTAAGCAACCAGCATTGTCTTTTATCTCCTAGTACTTAGAAGGGTAAAGGAAGATACTGAGAAATTCTAGAAGCCTCTTAAAAGAAAAAAAATATCTATGTTTGAGTTCTCCAGTAGAAGTCATCAAACCCCTATTTGGAAAACAATCCATAACATGAAAATACATGCTTGTCTCACTTTGGAACTGGAGCAAAGAGTTAGAACCCGTATCTGGATGGAAGTGCCCACAGGCCTAGCAGAGACGGACCTGAAAAACAGTCCAGCTGCCTTTAGCAATATAACAAATGGGGGAATGTTGGATTTCCCCTTTTTTGAAAGTAAAAGATGAAGGAAGACTGAAATGTAATTCTTACTATGTTAAACCTCTCTTTGTTTTCTGTTTGTCCCTAAAGCATCCCTGTTGTTTTTATTTAAACTTCTGTTTTCTCCAATTCCTTTTTATGATTAAAAAAAAAATCTGAAAACTTGCCATAATCGTATCTTTCATGTACTTTTTTCTGATCTACAATGTTCTGATCAGTGGAGCCCGTCTTTACAAGTCAAACTGTGCAGGTTTTTTGTTTGTCAGTGATAGAAACCTGGCTTGACATCTGACAATCAGGCTCGGCACTTTCTGCTTTACACGTCAACAACAACTGGAACAATTCCGGAATTAGCGCTTCGCTGTCAGTTTTGTTAATGATGTTTGAGGGAAAGAGGAATACAACCTACTCTTCTGGGAATGTGATATATTGACTCCGCAGAGCTGACAATAGTAAAATGTTGGTATAATGCCAAATTTGCCTTTCAGATATGTCACAAGTTCTAAACATATGAAAAAAAGAACAAATAGAGCTTAATGCTATATTAACAAATTGTAAAAGCTGAATTTAAATGTTGGCTTTAAAAAAGTTTTGTTTAATTATTATTAATCATTAGAAAATCTTCACTTCGGGTGACATGCAGAGATTAACAACAGAAATACTTCATTGTTACATAGTATTTTCCCATCCAAAATAAAAAAGATAAATTTGCTAATACTTACAATGACCCCTGAAATAAGCCTAGACAAAGATTATCCCATTTTTAAAATAAATTGACATAGTGGTTGAAAGTAAAACTTACACACTTTTATCACTTTTTTGTAGAAAAATGAGTCATCTCACAGACTAAGGTCTCATGCTATATACTCTGCCAGGTTAAAGCAGCATATAATAATGGATTATTTTCTCAAGAATTAGAACTTAGCTTCCAGCTTTCTTGTTAGAATTTCTACTGCCAATTTGCTAGTGGAACAGCTCAAGATATACTGTGTTTTTCCTTGGATCTTTGTTCACAAGCATGTTGAACATGTTTGTCCAAAATTCACCAATGCAATTAGGAAAGACCTCAGCACCTTACATTCTTAAACCTCTAAGCTATCTGTCTACTGAAGTACATACACTCCCAACCTTTTCTCTTTTGTCAAATAAATTCAATAAATCTACAGTATAAACTACTTAAGTGGATCAAGTACATATTCAAATCTTATTTATAGGTCAATTTGATGCACTATCAATAAAAGCATCATTTTCATGAAAACATTATGTTAAAAGGCATATCAAACATAGTTATTTTAAAGAATAAAACAATGGCACATCATAACAGCTTTGTCAATCTTCTCACCTAGAGCAAAGATAACTTTTTCCCATGTACTTTTAAAAAAATTGTGCTAAAATACACACAACATAAAATTTACCATCCTAGCCACTTTTAAGTGTACAGTTCAGTGGCATTAAGTACATGTATTTTATTGTGCAACCATATCACCAGTCATCTCTAGAACTTTCATCTTTCCCAACTGAAACTCCATACCCATTAAACAATGGTTTCCCATTTCACCTTCCTTCTAGCCCCTGACAACCATGATTCTACTTTCTGTCTCTATGAATTTGACCAAGCTACGTACCTCATATAAGTATTATAGAATCATACAGTATTTCACCCAGCACAATATCCTCAAGGTTCACCTATACTATAGTATGTGTTAGAATTTCCTTCCTTTTTAAGGCTGAATAATATTCCATTGTATGTATAAACCACATTTTGTTTATCCCTTGTCCATCTATGGACACTTGGGTTGCTTCTACTTTTTGGCTATTGTGAATAATGATGCTATGAACATGATATACAAATATCTCTTCAAGTCCCTGCTTTCAATTCTGTTTCCCATGCATTTTTAAATAGTAAAACGGAGTGCTGGTGTTTGTTTCAGATGTGAGGAAAATCAGAAATGTTTGGGGAAAAATATTCAACACTAGTAGTTAGCAGAGAAGGAACCTAAGATAGCAGAAAGAATAGACCATCTCTGTGACTTCCCAGCTTTGTGACCTTTAAGAGTCATCTGTTACCTTCTGAACCTGTTTCATAAAAGAAGAAAAGAAAAAGAATCATTTGTGCTCTAGTTTCCTCGTCTGAAAAATGAAATCCTCTAACTATGTAATTATTAAGTCTCCATTCCAGTTCTAAAACTCCATGGTTTGCCTGTAATCCTAGAACTCTGGGAGGCCGAGGTGAGAGGATTGCTTGAACTCAAGAGTTCAAGAGCAGCCTGAGCAAGAGCGAGACCCCCTCTCTACAAAAAATAGAAAAAATAGCTGGGCGTAGTGGCGTGCACCTGTAGTCCCAGCTACTCAGGAGGCTGAGGCAGGAGGATCCCTTGAGCCCAGAAGTTTGAGGTTGCAGTGAGCTATGAAGACGGAGTGAGATCCTGTCTCAAAATAAATAAATAAATAAAATTCCATGGTTGAATGGCTCTAATCAACTCAGGACTTTGACTTGCCAAAGCTAATATGGTAGTTCATGATGGTCCAGGGCCAGATTCAAAGTTTAAGGGATTTTTCTTTAAGTTTAGCTTTTAAATTCTGAAATTTCTTTTCCCAGATGTAGGTAGGGAAGGGAAAATTAATAAGACAGTCATTTGAAAAGTAATTCGAGTTTTTCAAAAGAAATAGTTAATAGAAAAATGAGTGCATCAAAGATCTTTGCAGATTATAGTCTTTCTGAAAAGAGAAATATGTTCACGAAAATATGTTCAAGAAAAATAGTGTTGTGAGAGTTGGCAATATATTATAAAGTGTTATTTTTCAAAATTGTACACTGCCTTGCTCTTAAAATACAGTTTAACTAAAAGAATCTCAAGTTCATTATTCAAGTGAGGTTTTTCAAATTACATTTTCCTCAAAGTCATGTGTGTGTGAGTGAGACAGAGAGAGAGAATGTCTGCCTTTAAGTTGTACAGTGAACATCTTCAACTCTTCCCCGTAGTTATTGGTTCATGTCTGAGAGTCAAATTACCCAGTTTGGACAACAACTTGGTTCGAATAAGCTACATAATTGCAAACTTTCCACTTTGTTTTCTGTTGGGTAAACACAGGGTTTGTGTAAGTCTGTGGTTTTGTAATACTACCAAGCCCACTCTCCTGTACTGGCAGAGAGGCCACTGACCCCCGCCTCCCGGGTCTGGCAGATCATCAAAGTGGCAGAATCAGCCTGGAGTGGTAAAACATATTCAGGCAGCTGCTTTTCTTGGGGTTGGGAGATGCGGCAAAGTGTTCTACTGTAAGCCTTTCTCTTTCTGTGATTGGTTAGCATCTTCTCAGGAAGCATGCAGGACGCATTCTGAGGGAAGAACAAAGCTAACCTGTATGCTGGGAACTTTATTTCTGATGTGCACACATAATTCTACCAGACCCTACCTCTCCCATGCCTGTGAAAGGCCTGTAGCTAGACTGCATGCCCAGCCTTTGAGCCACTGCCAATGGTGTCATCTTCACCTCTGTGTGCCTCAGTTTCTTCATCTGTAAAACAAGGATTATAATAAATAGCACCACCCCAGGAGGTTTTATAAGGATTAAATGAATTAATATAATCAAGGTACTGGATCTGTACCTGGCACTTGGTGAGCTCTGGGTACATGTTAATTATTATTATTATTAGGGTTTGTCTCACTGCCTCAATTATGTATTATGATTATTATTATTAGGGTTTGTCTCACTGCCTCATTTCGCCTGGACTCACAGGTGCTCATCTGGGCACTCTTTCCGGCTACAGCCCCCCAGGTGCCCTCATGCTTGGGCCACTATTCCAGGTCCTACCAACTTCCACACCAATGCGCACACTAACGATACACTGTCAGCTCTACTGCTTCCTGACCACACTGCACTCCACTACGATCAGCTTAAAGCTTTTTTACAGCCTGACCTGAGGGGAGACTGGCAGTGGCATATGTGGCTTGGTTGTTATCTGCTGGATAACCTTCCTAATCCTATGAAAGCTGAGTGTGCCGGCGCCCTGTCCAAACCCTCGCTCCCCTTCCCCTGCAGGTCCTGCTCTGGAACGGGTGTGGGGCCACAGCCATGTCCCTTGCCCTGAATCACACAGGCTGTCAGTAACAGAGCCAGAAACCAGGGCCAGCTCTCGGCTTCCCATGGTTGTGTTCTACCCACCCCACTATAATGCCAAAAAAAAAAAAAAAAAAGCATACCACAGACATTTCATCAACCTGTCTCTTCTGTCAAATTGCGTTGTTCTCAAATTGTGTAGTTCTCAAATTGTGTAAGCCTTATGTAAACAATATCACTTCACACATGGGGTTCCACAAGTACATTTGCTGCGTGTTTCTCACACAGCAGGTTTTCTATGCATGGGCGTATAAAAAGGGCCAAGATTTCCAACTTAAGAAAACACTTAAAGGGCAGCTGTCCAGCAGCATGCCAGTCACTTTTTGCCCCAGGCACAGGGGCTGGAGCTCTTTGCAGCCAGACCTTCCTCGGTGGTGCTCAGCACCTGGCACTTGCAGGAGAGTTGCTGACCTACACTGCAGATTCACCGGAGACCTAACGCTGACAATCCCACTGACTTTGGAGGCACGTGATTTTATACTTTCTTGCTGCATTTTTCTTCTTTCTTTTCCTTCTCTTCTGCTCTCTCACTCACTTTTCAGAACAACCATTGGCTCTGTCCTGTCTCTCCCCTCCCTCCACTTCCTTTCTTTTAAAAAACCATACTACTGCAAGTTTGCACATGTTTATTTGAAATTATTATGTCTAGGGAAGAAGAATCTCTTTTAAAGCTTCCTTAAAAACCCAAATTCATTACCTAAGAACACTGCTTCTATCTGATGTGTATTTATAAGGTTGCTGAATTTTTATTGTATTTTGTGCAAAAGACGGAGTTTCTTCCCACTAGTTACTAACTGAAAGTCATTAAATTAGCTTTCACTATAATAAAATGAAAGCATTTACTTGATTGTTAAATAATTTAAAGCAGGCTCACTAAGGTATATTGCCACAATTTAATATGTTGTAGCATAAAATGAAGATGCTAAAACCCTGACAAAGAACAGCTTTGGAAGTCAGCAGCAGGTATTATAATTTATATATATTATGCTGATTAAGACATTATGTTATAAAATAGACTTTCCTGACTCCAATCTCTTCTCTATCCAATCTATCTAACCCACAGTTGCCACCTTAATCTTCCAAGAATATCACTTTACATTCGTTTTGGAAATCTTCTATGGCTTACTATAATTTAGAGCACTGGTTCCCCAGTGAGCATCAAAATCACCTGGAGGGCTTATTAAAACAGATTGCTGGGCCCCACCCCAGAGTTTCAGATCCAGCAGGACTGGGGTGAGGCCTGATAATTTACATATATAACTAGTTCCCAGGTGAAGCTGGAGCCGCCAGGTTAGACACCACACTTTGAGAAGCACTGACATTAAAACCCAGACTCTTAGTTTGATTTTCAAGCCCTTTCCTTTTAATAAAATGGCCTTTATCTACTTCTTCAAATGGACATCCATGAATCCTTTTCACTGAAACCTGCTATTTTGGTGAAACTTTTTTATTCTTTATTTCCAGAATGGACGTTCATACCTGTACTGAAATGGTTTCTGCTGCTTAAAACATATGCTTACCCTTCCTATAAAACTCAATGCCACCACTTCCATGAAATCTTCTCCAGGTCCCATTGGATTTCAGCATATCTTCCATCTTGGATTATAGTAGCATTGGTTTTTCTCTGCTGTTTATTTGTTCATGGTATAAACTACCTTGTATTATTACTTATTTATCCATAAATGTGATGAAATAAACTAGTTCACAGTGTGGTACAACCAGTTGAAGATCCTGGTTTAGGTTTACATAACAAAACCAAAATTACCCGCTTTTTTATTGTTTGTTGTTGCTGTTTTTTAATAACTATGATAATGGTCAGTCACCAAGTAAACTACAGATTGTATCAGCGATGCTCCTGGTAGAATTAAATTGGCCATGTGGTGATTCCACAAAGTGCTCTGCCATGTGCTAAGCAAAATCTTTTACTGATCCACCAATATGGATATATGATTTTTTTCCCAGCACTTTTTCTACGTAACATGACTAATAAAACAGATTCCCGTAATCCATATACAAATCAATCACATTGTGCTTCTGACAGGTAGGTTACTACAGTTTCATGTCCCAGTTTTGCTATGTATATAAGTCCAGAGGTGGATTTAGGGTGAAGGTAATGAAGCGTCATCTTCAGGCTCATCACTTGCATCATGGAATAGGCCCTTTCTACGGCTCAGTGAGAAGCCCTAACATTGAGTTCATATGGTCATCTATTTTTGTAAATTTTGCAAAAGTAAAATATTTTTAAAAACTTTTTTCTTAAAAAGGTCTTCCAAAATTATAATATATAGGCATCAGCTTCTCCATGACCCTGGTCTGGCCTTAGAGATGGTCCATGTTTATAGGTCTAAAATGAGTAAGGCAGCCAGGTGCTGTGGCTCATTCCTGTAATCCCAGCACTTTGGGAGGCTGAGGTGGGAGGATTGCTTGAGGCCAGCCAGTTCGAGACCAGCCTGGGCAACATATCAAGACCCCGTCTCTACAAAAAAATTTTTTTAGAAAATGAATAGGGAAACCAAATCAGAAATAGAATTAGAGTCTCAAAAATAAATGATCAACCTGCCACAATTCTCTGTTTTTCTTTGAATCCATAAACATAACACTAGAACTATTTAATCAAATGAAGATACATGTCTTGCTATTTGAAAATTGGCAGCCATCTTATTCATTTGTGAAAATGGACAATATTAATTTGTATTCTCATTGATTTTATGTGATTCATATTATAAATAACATTACTTGAAATACAGGCAATTACAATTTTAATAGCAGTTATCTTTGTAAATCAATGTAGAGCTTGTTTGAGGAAAAGGTCTTTCATTTATTTTAGGAATTGTAATAAAACTCTGAAGATGACCTATAAGAAACATTTGGACAATTCTGAATCTTTAAAGGGCAGAACAAAAGGAAGTAAAACCTCATATTTTTATGACCACTTTGAAGAACTACAAAGCGTAAACTAATCAACAAAGCATTACATGTTTGCATAATAAGGACATGTGAAGGAGTGATGTTTCACTAGCAATGATAACATAGTACTCAACTCTGCTGCCTCAAAGAACATAGGTAGAAGGTTTAGAAAGATCTGAAATACACAGGGAAAAGATAAAATTGGGCCTTTTAAGTTTATGGTCAGAGAATATGATTTACAGACACTGGACTATGTCTAGTACTTACACAAATTTGTTTCAAAAACAGAAAGTAGTGTTTTCTTTCAAAGCAATTCATTGTGAGCAATTTGTCATTACAATGAGCTTCTGGCACTTGACCAATTCTTTTCAGAGACTTGCTTTAAAACAAATGGCCATTAAAATCTTACAATGTTACAATAGAAAATTCTTACCATGATTCATTCTTAATGCAAAATTTGCTTAAATTACTGTATTCATTGAGAGAGATTGCCAAACTTCATTTCATAAACAAAGTCATTTTCAAAAGCAGTAAATCATAATTTAAATTTCTCTGTATTTTCATCAGATGCGTTTTTGGTTTTCCATGTGTAAGATGCTAATTGTTTTTCTTCAAGCAGTAAGTAATTGCTAAGAACAAAGATTTTCATTTTTTAACTCTCATTCCCTGAAGAAATGATGGAAATGAAGTGAAATGTATGTTATTTGGCACATTAAAAATTAGGTTTGTGGCCAGATGTGGTGGCTCACTCCTGTAAGTCCCAGCACTTTGGGAGGCCAAGGCCAGGAGAGCTTGAGGCCAGGAGGTCGAGACCAGCCTGGGCAACATAGTGAGACCCCCCCATCTCTACAAAAATAAAAAAAAAATTTTTTTTCAAATTAGGCTTACATTTTTAAAACCAAGAAACACAAAACGTTAAAGCTAGGGTTCATGAAAAGTGTTTAGGAAAGCCCATTGTAATTTATATCAAATGGATACTATTAAATAATCACTATGCACACAATCCGTGGTGTTAGAGTAGGCAGGTTAGTCAGGTATGAGCAGCAGGACGGGAGGCAAGCAAGCCCAGCGCATAAGAAAGACAAAGAAACTTTTCCCGGGACTCTTTTGATGTGCCTCCGCAATACAGGGCCCCCAGAACTCAAGGTGACCTGCAGAGAATGAACGTGTCATGAACATTGCAGTTTCCTCCCCCTGAGCAGAGCATGGACGCCATGACATTTTCAGGTGAGACCATAAAAGAAGAAAATCTCCCCTGGCCATCACTAGGGCGGAGACAAGCACGCCATTGGACAATTCAAATAACGCGGCCCTCCTTCACGAGGTGGGGATGATGAAAGCCCAGAGGCCACGGTAGCGTGAGACCAGAGTCCAGAGGACAAGGCCCGTCCCCGCACTGCGGAGTGTACTTTTGCTCCCTTTCATTCCTTCCAGCTTGCAATAAAGTCCTTTTTCTACTTTGTTTTGTCATCTGCTATCATTCCTCGTGGCAGGTAGACAAGAACCGAGGGACTGGGGGCGCAACCGGGTAACACTTGGCACAGAGAAATCAGTCCATAAATGGATACCAGAGAATGTGAGATGTCTAGAAGCTCCTTTTCCGAGCTGAGCTTCTGATCAGTTTTTCCTCAAGAATAGTTGTGAATTGAGGCACCCTCATGTGGGTGATAACATTTAAATGTGAGATCTTAGATATGTTAAATACAAGGGAAAAGTTTTGAAAAATTTCCCATATGTCAACCCAAGTAAATGATTGGAGCACAAATCTCAATCAGTGGAGGTTTATTAAACCAAGATTTTGAGGACGCACCTGGGAAAAAACACGAACCACAGACAAGCTGTGGCTGTTTTTTCCTAAGGGGAGGTTGGAACTTTCAGCATTTTAAAGGCATGAACAGAGAAGCGGGGGCTGGTGAGGCAAAGTGGCTACATTCTTATGAGGCCCAAGAAATCTACATTTGACATAAAATAAGGGAGTGAAGGAAGCATCAATTATGTAGATGTCCCTGGGTAGGTGGAAGAATGTCTGATTCTGTCTTGTCTCCAGTTCTGTTAACTTTAAGATAAACTTGTAATTCTTTATTAGTGTGGAATTGGATAGGCTTTAGTTTTAGGCGCTAGACATCGGTACAATTTGCATGCCCTTGCTTAAGGGAGGTTAGCAAGAAATTTCCTTAATGAGTGATTTGTGGGGCCAGCTATAGGTGCCTGAAGCTATGATTTTCTTTTTACACATATATGATGATGGTTCTTTTAAAAAAGTTACTTATATGCCCGAAAGGCCTGAGGAATTAATCTAATGTGGGCACTCTCTGAAGGGGCTTGAATGCATAGAAAAAAGAAGAGCTGAGTCAAGATCAAACTGAAAACTAGAATGGCTAAAGGCGATCTCTACCCAGAAACGAATCCGAGGAAAGGCCACGCAGAAATCCTATGGCCAAATCGCAGGAAATACAGTGTGGAGACTGTGTATCTGGGAATTTTCAGTATCTTCTGATTTCTAATGGTTTGTCCTATTTTTCCTTTAAGAGCATAAGCAATAGGCAACCCATTTTCTTCCCAAATATATAGTTTGTGTAGTGCTTGGCTCCCTTGAGATTGATGTTTGAATTTAAAATGGGTGCCTGTAGGGCTTAGGCAGGCAAGATCCCATTTGTCCTAGGTCCTGTAGGAATAAAAAAGATGGTACAGGCTAGGCTACGTGGATGATGGAAGTGTACACTAGCAAAAATAAACAATGGTATCAACAGTGCATGTAGAGCAGTGGTTCTTAACCCTCACTGTGCAGCAGGGTCTAATACACAGTGCTCGGCGCCTGCACTCTGCTCCCCCTCGATTCATATTTGGTTCCTCTGGGGTGAAGCTCAAAAGCTTCTTGCATGTGGTACCACCCAGGAGCTTGCTGGAAATGCTGAACGTCAGGCCCCCAGCCCAGACCTACTGAATCACAATCTGCATTTTAACAAAACCTCCAGGTGACTTACAGAATCGTTAAAGTTTGAGAAATACTGCTGAAGAAGATCAGAATATGCCACTCCAAAATATGCCACTTTAGCATGAGGCTTATTTTTGGCTGAAGGTCATTGAGAAACAGCAGAAACAGGAAGAGCTCTCTTGCCCCCTCTCTTTCTGTCTAAAAGCAGGGCATAAATTTCCTTTTGTAAAAACATGTTCCCTTCTCCCTGCTAGGAAGAGCAGAGCAACTCCGGACACCGTTCTTATCACCAGAAACAACTTAAGTCTGCATAACAGACTCTACTAAACAACCCTTTTCTACCGTACATTTCCTAGTCACCTCACAATTTCCCACCGTTAGGAGCCAAAATCCCCTTTTCCTTTGTCTAGTCATTTCTCCGCAATTCACCACCCCTTGTTAAAATGGTATACAAGTCCCTAGCTCTAATCACCTCTTTGGGTTTTCTTTCTTTTCTGTGAAGCCCCTATGCGTGTAAAAATGTTCATAAAATTTGTTCATATACCTTTGCTCCTGTTAATCTATCTGTTATTAATTTAGTCCACAGGCCTTAGACAAATAACCAAAGAGAGTAGAGGAAACATTTTTCCTTTCCCACAATGCTTTGGGGGATAAGTTTTTGACTTAAGAAGGGGTTTAATGACAGGGAATACTTTTAGGTACTGTTTATTTCATACTTTAAACCTCCACCAATTAGAACAAAAAACGTTTGCTTCTGATCTACTACAGGGTTATTTAGTATTTACTATGACATTTCCCCCCACTTGGAGGACAGGGAGGATTTCAACTGGATGTATGTATTTAGCACTTCAAGTAGGCTGCGATCAGGGTCCAGAAGCAGCAGAAATGGCAGTAGATGAACAGAGCTCACCTCTGAATTTAGAACAGAGGCTGCTGTCTTCCTACTATTTTAGACTTCCTGCTGGCTAAGAGCATCCCTTGGCCTAGAGGTATTGATTATAGCCCGAAATAAATCAGAGACTTCTATGCCTGCTTGAGTTAAGAGAAATCAGACCTCACACTCTTGACAGCTCTACCTGAGCTGAGGTCTGCACCCAGCCAACACAAATCATTTATAAACAGAAATGAGAAGGCACTTTCCCAGCATGGTCACAGTCATTGAAAGCATTAAACTAAAGCAGAGGTTCAGTCCCCAAATTAGCAGCATCAGCATCCCCTGGCCACACCCAGACCTATTTAATCAGAAACATGGGGGTTGAGGCCCAGTAATCAGAGTAATAAGATGTTTAACCAGCCTTCCAGGTGATTCTAATGCAAGCTACTCATTGAGATAAGGAAGACTCTTCCCGTGGGCACTGAGCACTTCTATGTACCAGGCATATTTCTAAACCTATGAACTCATTTAATCTCACACCAACCCTATAAGGTGGATACCATTTTAATCTTGTTTTATAGATGAAGAAAGTGAGGCCAGAGAACATTTTACATCATTTAACAAAACTGAAACCAGTCAAGTACTGTGGTGTATTGGGCATTTAGACACAAAGGGGAGCAAAAACTCACATAACTCTGTTCTAGTGGAACTTACAGGCTAGAGTAGCCACCTAGGACGCAATCAAACAAATGAGAAGTATGAGGCAAATTTTGTTACGGAAAGAGATATCTGAACAACCATCAACATGGTTCTGAGGTGGCTCTCTCACATGGGCAGCAAGTTGGTACTGGCTGGTGGTAGAAGGCCTCAGCCTCCACAAGGCTGCCTGGGTGTCCTCACAACATGGTGAGCAATCCAAGAGAAGAAGGTGGAAGCCAAAATGCCCTTCATAGGGTTGCCGGATTTAGCAAATAAAAATACAGGACACCCAGTTAAATCAAAATTTCAGATAAGCAATAAATAATTTTTTAGTGTAAGTATGGCATATGAAATACTTGGGACATATTTATACTAAATTTTTTTTGTTTGATTACCTAAAATTCAACATTAACTGAGCATACTCTATTTTATCTGACAACCCAACCTGTGTGACCTAGGGTCAGAAATCAGGCCAGGTGTCATGGCTCATGCCTGTAATCCCAGTACTTTGGTAGGGTGAGGTGGGAGGATCACTTGAGGCCAGAAGGTCGAGACCAGCCTGGGGAACATAGCGAGACCTCGTCTCTACAAAAAATAAAAATAAAAAATATTAGTCAGACATGGTGGAACATGCCTGTAGTCTGAATTACTTGGAAGGTTAAGGTGGAAGGGTCCACTTCAGCTCAAGAGTTCAAGGTTACAGTGAGCTGTGATCGTGCAACTGCACTCCAGCCTGGGCAACAGAGAGAAGATCTTGTCTCTAAAATGAAAGAAAGAAATCATACCATACATCATCAGTTCTGCCATACTTTATTAGTCATGCTGAGTAGCTCTGATTCACTATAAGAGGACACTACGCTAGGGTGTGAACACTAGAAGGTGGAGATGATCGGGGGCTATTTTGGAGGCGCTACCTTGTCACCAAAGGTTTTCTCCAGGGATCCATTCAGTTTTCTCACATTTTTTCCAAAAAAAAAAAAAAAGGTGGGGCAAGTGATCTTTCAGTGTCTGTTATTATAATGTTATAGTATCAAGACACAAAATAAGAATAATAAGAGTAATTCCCCTGAAGGAAGAGGAAGTGGAAAAATATAAGCCTTTTTAAAAACTACTTCCTCAACAGTGAGATCAATGTTTGCATATGTGTCTGACTTTAATATCTATTCAAAATTATATCTTTACCTACCATGCAAAAGGCTTTCAAACAACACTGGTGCTTTTTTTATATTCCCTTTATGGTTTGACTGATGATCACTGTGGATATTTTAATCACCTTCTGTGTGGATTTTTTCATCCCTCTTGAAAAAAACGTGTTGCTTTCCTTTTCAAGATCTATAAGTCACTACAAACCTTTATTTTCTTCCTTAATAATATTGTGAAATGAAAGACTAACATTTCCATAATTTGAATACTCGATACATAGTATTTTATCAGCTATATGGACGTTGGAAAACAATTCAGCAGAAGTAGAAATATTACCTAGCACTTCTTGAGTATCTACTAACCTTTGGGAACTTTTCATGCCTTTTAAGTCTCACCGAAAACCTGCAGTGTAGGTATTATAACCTGATTTCCTTTTTCCCATTGAATTTCCTCCCACTAATATACAAAGTGAACACATCATTTTATTGAAGATTTTTAGACACCAGGATTTAAATACCTGCTTCATCCTAACCAGGTACCAGCAGTAAAGAACAGGCCCTGAACCATTCAGAGCAGAAGTGCAAAATGGTAACTAGGTTTACATAGTAAGGTTGGCAAGTTTCTGAAAATCAGGATGTGAAATGCTAGAAAACAGTACAGCAGCATTAGAAGGGAAGATACAGTTTGATAATGAGGTAAGGGCGATATGTACTATAATGCTCAGAAAATCAAAGGCCGCCTCTTCTAACAAACCATTCTAAAACCTTCAATTAGAATTTATACTTACATCTCAACTCCTACAAAAGTACTCTTTGCCTATTTTTAAATGGATTTTATTATCAGTAATTAAAAAAAGCTCTCATTCATTGGACATATTACATATGTAAGGCATTGTCCTAGCTGCCTACATATATAGGCATTATCCTATACAGGGTATTTATATAACCCTAATACTCACAACAGCCCTGAAAAAAATGGGTTTCTTCCCCCATTTCATACACGGGAAAAGTGAAGCTCAGAGATGCAACGTAACTAGCCTATATTTTAAGAACTGCTAAATGTCATAGCTGTAGCATGAACAAATGTTCCAATTGCCCAGATCAGAGGGTCTTCCCAGGGTGCAGGGTTTTTGGTTTCCCTACATAGTTGGGTTCAGATACTAGATCCTTCTGATCAAAGCTCAAGTTCTTTCCATTACTTAACATTTCTCTGTTGAGTCGTATGGTGTCTATTTACTCCCATTAGAGCAATGCTTAGCACAGTCCTTTGTATGTAACAACACTAAGTAAATATTTATTGAACAAATGAAGGAAGGGATGGATGGATAATTTAGGTAAGTATCACTGATGTAATGATAATGCCTATGGTATGGTTTGGAGAGGCTAAAGTCATGGGGCTTAGACCTTCTCCTTCTTTTGTAGCTAAATGTGCTGGTAATTGCTTAACAACCCTTAGGGGCAGGGAAGGGTAGGCGTCTAGAGGATGGGAGGGGAGACAGTTTTGAGTTGTAGTGCTGCTAATTTCCCATGATGGCCAATTTCAAGCTACCAAGGCAAAGTCAGTGAGCATGGATTTGGGAAGAGATGAAGTAGCACGTCATTATATAATATTTCCATAACACACATACAACATATACAGCAGATATAAATAACCTCAAGAGCATAGGTGACAGGAAATAGTTAGGAAGTGGTACGTTTTGATGTATTATCTTTGTTTTAATATAATTTATTTAGTTGTAAATTTATATAATTTAATTTTTAAGAATGATTATGTTTAACAGCCAGCTCACCAAAATCCTAAAAACTGAACAATCAGTTCTTAGGAATAATTCATTCCTGGTCTGTGCAGTAGCCCTACAGATTTCTCCCACTGGAGAAATTACTAGTGAATGAGCTGATTCATGCAAACCCCATTATCATGCCTAGAAAGAAAGAAAGAAAACTCAGAACACATATCCCTCTGATATACAAAAAGAGGAGGGTATATCTTCCAGAGATAAGTACCAAAATCACTGAGGTGAAACTCTGGAGGATTTTAGAAATTTGGTGGTCAATTAACATTTATGAAAGTATTTCTAAGGTTGGCTAAATTTCATAGAAGAGAGTAGTATTCCCACATACTTGTGCATCTTTATTTTAATTAACTGATAAAAACAGACTTCGGCCAATTTCCTGGAGAAATGTGATGATATAGCTTGCCCTATTTATGTATATGGTGCAAGGATTTAGTTATAACATTATTAAATTTACATACTGAAATATACATACCTGAAGAAATCCATAGTGTTTGTGATATTGTTAGTTCTATACAATGATTTCATAAATGAATGTCACATAATAAAATAAATTCATAATTAGGAATAGGAATAATTAAGAATGAGACACTGTAAATACTTCTCTAGTCTAAAGGAGATTTATGTATACCTTTGTGTACCTCTCTGTCAAAACAATGGCTTCAGGTATAGTAAGATTTTTTATTGTTGTTCAGAGGCTGAGCTTTATTATGAAGAATAATTAACTCTAAAATTGTGCCTATTTAAGTACAGTAAAAAGGAATCCTCAAAACAATTTTCCATCTCTAAGTAAAAGGAACAATATATATGCTTTTCCAGGTAGATCAACTTTGCTCCTCATATTTTCCAGGATAGGGTCAAGAAATGTTTTTGTGTTTGGTGAAGGTCGTGTTCCAATGCTCTGCCACCCAAGAAGGTGGGCTTGCAGTGGTCCCCAAACTTTTTGGCACCAGGGACTGGTTTCATGGAAGACAATTTTTCCACGGACTGAGGGTGGGGGTGGGGTGTAGGGGGCAGGGTGGGTGGTGCAGAGCTCAGGCGGTGATGCTTGGTGGTTTTCTAACAGGCCACGGACCGGTATTGGGCCACATGGCCTGGGGATTGGGGACCACAGTTCTAGAGAATCTCTATGACTACTCACAGGATGAAAGTGGATCTAAAAAGTCCAGAAAATCCAGTGTAGGCCATTCTTTGGAACTGACCAATATGTGCCAAACATGCCACAAATATTCAGAAAGATCTTTAGGGCCCTAAAAAGCAGCTAGGCTTACAGGATGCCTTTAGCTCAAAAATGACATAGGGCTAACATGGCCACTTGGAGCTCTGCCCTAGTGGACTAATAGGGATCGTCATATACTTCATCAACAAATGCAAATGAGCCCCGAGCTATGTGCCTGATACTCTGCTAGCCTCTGGAATTCCATGTTACATAAGCGAGAGGTAGTCTCCTTCGTCCTTGCAGCCCAGGGAGACAATCAGAGCTGGCCTGAACTTAACAGTCTTGAAAGGACTCACATATAAGCTTCTGGCAATATCTTCAAATAAGGTTATACAGTCACAGGAATGTAGACAAGATTGCAACCTTTTTTAAAAGTCAGGTATATTGAGGTATAATTTATATAAAAAAATTTACCCTTTTGAGGTGTATGATTTGATAAATTTTGACAAATGCATACAGTTCTGTGACTACTACCATCACACTACTTTAAGTTTTCATCGTATTACTGGACCACACCACCTGTGCTACATTATGACTGAAAATACTTTTAATCCTATACTTATCTTATGAACAGCATAAATACGCTGCATTTGACATTTTGCAGGTAAAAGCATTAAATTTGTTCTATATAAGTTTCTAAATCAACTTTAATGTTTATAAGCCTGTCTTAGCCATTCTTCATTTTTTAAATGAAACCAGGCCTATCAAAAAAGAAGGTAGTCCTGGTCTCTCTCTTATGCTGAAAGGATTTGGCCTAATTATGTGGTTGGTTTTGTAGACAGCTAAAGAACTCTGTGAAAAATAGAGTATGCACACAACACTTTTTTACAGAAAGCTGAACTGGATTCTCTTGCACTATTTTTGCCAAATCCATCTCTCTAATCACCATCCACAGGTCTAACGATGGCAAGAAGTTAAGTTATATAAGGTATTTAATAATATTTGAAAGCTGGTGGATCTGCGCATTCTAAATACACAAGATGCTGGGAATGGCCTATCAGCTCCTCTTCCCCTCCTCCGGCCCATTCCCACTTTACCCTCCTTGAAAAAGTGGCCATATTGAGAGGTGGGGCCTCTGAGAGGTGATCCTCTCAATACTGCCACATTGAGGATTACGCTTCGACATGAATTTCAGAGCAGACAAACGTTCAAACCCTAGCAGTTTGTCAAATGTTTTTGCAGAACTTTTGCCTGATCGTTTGCTCAAGTGAGTAATTTCCCCCCCACCATGCTGGAGCCAATTTCTTTGAGGTAGAATATTGCTGTGATGTGGACACTCAACAGCCGTGAAAAGCCTCAGTAACAGGCAGTAAGTGTGGCCTAACTCATTTTTGACCTTCGACTTCTCACCCTCCATAACTGTAAAAAATAAATTCCTTTTCTTTACAAATGACCCAGTTTTAGTTATTATGCTATAAGCAGCAGAAAACAGACTAAGACACAAACAGTTGCAAGCATGGATAGTAGTGGAGAGATATAACATTTTGGTGAATATCTCCCCAATTCAGTTCCCAATGACTTCACTTATGTGAACTGGTGCTGTGTGCGTCATCTTTCCACGCTTAGACATGCTCATCTGTTAGACGTGCATCCTACACATCTCAAGGAGATTGTTGGGAAAATGCATGAGAATAATCTATTTACCAAGCCAAGCCTCTAGCACGTAGAAGATGCTCCACCATTTTAATTCCTTCCCTCCCTCCTCCTTAAAAATTAGTTTCAAAACCCACTTGAAATATTCAAGGCTATTTATAGACCCCAAAATCCACATTTAAATCAAGTAAATTTGGTAAAAAGATGGTCAATAAGGCTGACCCTTAGTGAAAGTATCAGACTATTTTGAAACCCCAGATCCCCTCTTGGTGATTTTGTGTCTCATAGCTTCTCATTTCAAGTGAACAAGAGCCGTTTGTGGTAATCTCTCCCACGTGAGCAATGGGAACAGATTGTCTTCAATCTAAAGCAAACAAGAAATTGCTTAAGTAAAGGTAGTGTCTGTATGAATCATAAACCACTTTCTCAGATAACAGCCATTAGGTAAGTCTGTGGACAAATTTGACAATTTTTATTTCATTGCCTTTTGACAGCCCTTTGGAAGGGTTTAAGGGAACCAAGATCTGACTATAGCTTTCAAAAATTCATCATTGAATATTTGTTAACCTTGCTCCCTGTGATAGCTGAAGAACTAGGATAATGTCCTTCAAATGGAGATAAATTACAATCTTTCAAAAGATTATCATGGTCTTAATCGAGTTTGCTCCGTCAACGGAACAGCCTGTGACCTTGTTAGTTACACAACAAATCTATCTGTTACTTTATGTGTCTATAGGCAGCAGTGTAGAAGCTTAATCTACATGCTTTCTGTACTTGAAAGCATAGATTTACTTCAGTAAATGCTTTTGTAGGTAAAACAGAAGATTCAGCTTATTTTAAGAGAATACATCAAGCTAGGTCAGATACGTAGTGTAATTTTTAAAAACGTTTTATGTTGACATAATTTCAGAATTACAGAAAAGTTAAGAAAATAATACAAAGACTATATGGCTACTTCTCACTCAGGTTCCTCAAATGTTAACATTTTCTAGATGTGTAGTGTGACTTAAAGGAAGAGGAAGACGATTGATTCCAGGTTCAGAAACAGGCATGGTCTTACATAATTCTGCAATAGTGTGGTATTATACATCTGATAAAGGCATAGGGATTTCACAACTAAAATCATTCAGGAGAATGTTACAGAATCCACACTTTTAATTTCTTTCAAAGAAATCCATTGCCAACTTTTATATATAAATGTAACTAACTGCAGGTATATGAACAGATCCCAACATATGGTCCGGTTTATGAAAACTACAATTACTACATCTTGGGAAATTAAAGTGCTTTTATCCTGAAGATAATGTTACAAATAGCATGGAAATCAGCACATCGGGTGTTCCGGGATGTCAGCACCTCAGCAGTTATGCCATAGTGCCAACTTTCAGCAGAAGGGAGGGAAGAGTTTGAATGGTATTAATTATTAAATGGTAACATTTAATCCTAGATCCTTATTATCTGTGCCAAGAGAAAACATCTGTGGGTGCTTAGAGCAGGCAGATTTGAAGCATCCATACAGATTCTGTTAGGTTTTGATGAAGTCTCCCAGGGAACAAGGTGATTTGGGAAGCTAACCATTTATCCTCCCACTTGCACACATAACCTCTCTGGAAATAGATGACTCTGTGATACCGAGAAGGACTTTATGACTTACCACATGTGGCAGAGAAGAAAGGAAGGGAGCTTCCTTTCCATTTTTGCCTTGTCAGGGCTCTTTGAAATGAGTTCAGTGTCAACAAAAGAAAACTCAGTATCACTGCATCGGCCACTCTGGTGGTGCCCAACATCTGTATGACAATATCCATTTATTCTGTCCCCTGCTATACCTTGCCTTTCTGTTTTAGTGTTCTTTCATAAGTGTTCCTGACATTTTGTTTATCTTTCTTTTAAACATTCTGCTAAGATTTTGTCTGAAAATCGGGAAAAAACCATCCATTTTTCACTTGCTAGATCTGTTACAAGGGAAACAATTCAGCGCCTTTCTCAAAACACTATTTCAAGATACTGGAAATTCTCCAGTAAATTGCTGGGCAAAATCAGGGTTAGAGTATAAATGTGAAAGGGACAAAATAAATTCTCATACATGATACTACTTGGATGAAAACAAACTTTTAATAGATATTCTATTCTCTCTTTATTTAAATGGTAAACAGTCTTGAAGAAAAATACATTTTCCCTCTTAGCCTCACAAATAGACACATGTATAAATACTCTATATGCTTCTTAATGAAGAGAGATCTTTCTGAGGTATCTGAAGGACTTTAAAAATTGTTATTAATATTATTTTTGATTGACAAGTCATAATTGTATACATATATGGGGTACAATGTGATGTTTTGATATATGTATACAAGGTGGCACAATTGATCAAGTTAATTAACATATCCCTCATCCTGCTTATCTATCATTTTTTATGGCGAGACATTTGAAACATACTCTCTTATTATTTTGCAATATGTAATACATTAGTATTGACTATAGTCACCCTATTGTGCAATAGATCCCAAAACCCATTCCCCCCATCTGAAACTTTGTACCCTTTGATCAACTCCCCTTTCCCTCCCTCGTCACCTCAACCCCCAATCCTAGCCCCTGGTAACCATCTTTCTACTCTCTGCTTCTATGAGTTCAACTTTATTAGATTCCACATATAAGTGAGATCATTTGGTATTTGTCTTTCTGTGCTTGGCTTATTTAACTTAGCATAATGTCCTCCAGATTCATCTATGTTGTTGCAAATGACAGGATTTTCCTCTTTTTTAAGGCTGTAGAGTATTTCATTGTGTATATGTATCACATTTTCTTTATCATTCATCCATTGATGGCCACTTAGGTTGTTTCCATGTCTTGGCTATTGTGAATAATGCTGCAATGAACTCAGGAGTGCAGATATCCTTTGGATATATACCCAGAAGTGGGACTGCTGAATCACATGGTGCTTCTATTTTTTATTTATTTATTTATTTATTTATTTCTGAGGCAGGGTCTTGCTCTGTTGCCTGGGCTAGAGTGCAGTGGTATCATCATAGCTCACTACAGCCTCCAACTCCTGGGCTCAAGTGATCCTCCCACCTTGGCCTCCCAAAGTCCTAAGATTACAGCCGTGAGCCACTGCGTCCCTATTTTTAATGTTTTGAAGAACCTCTGGAGGACTTTTTGAATAAAGTGTTTTTAAGACTTCGTAAATACAATCCAAGATTTTCCTACCATGATTAGATTGGTTATAAACATTTGACAAGGAAGTGTTTCCTTTTCCCTCTCTGGAGCACCTTGAAGATGCCCAGGGTATTAGGATTGCAGGGGCACTACCACAGTGTCCATTTGCTAGATTTGGATGATTTGCTCAGTGATGGATGCACCAAATGTAGCACTTAACCATTCTCTAGTGAGAACACTGCAGCTTATCAACAGAAGGAAGATTGTGAGGAAGTTAAAGAAAAACATGTTTCACAAGCGAGTCTAAAGACTGCTTTTGAATTTTAGACTTAATTCACCATTGTAAATCGGATTTCCATGTTATCAGATTTCTTGTCTGTGCTTTTCATTAGCTAGATTGGTTGGGTGGCCTCTCCCTTCCCCCTAGCTCTGACCTTTTGTTGGTCCCTTCTCCTTCTAATATTTGAATCATGGTTTTTCTTCCCAAGATTTGGATACTGCTTAGAAAGAAGATAGAAAACTCCCAGCAGAATGGCTAGAAATTTTTACTAATTTCTATATATTCTGTGTTTAATATTTATAAATCTATGACCAAAACTTAGACCAGTTTTGCAGGCATATCTCAACTAAAGAAGCAGTCCAAAAAAGTAATCCCTCATCTTTACTGACTTCCTCAAATGCTTAAGAATACCCAAGAATGTCATGTTCATTAGTTCATTTAAAATCTTCTATTCTCTTATTTATTTTCTAAGCCTGTGAACTCTTGGGAGCCTCTCACTTATCCTAGTATTGACTTGTGGATCTTGTTAAGTTGTTGCCTTGTAAATATAATTTTCAGAAGTATTGATATCACTAAGCCAGAACAGCCCCTACGTAGATAGAATTGGTAAAAATCCTATCAGTGGTTCTATCGGTTCAACTAGTCTAGACTTTCTTTCCTCCCTCCCTTCTTTCTTTCCTTCCTACCAATGTTCCTTCCCACCTGCTCCCTCTCCATATTATCACAGTGCTCTGATGTCACAATTGGGAATAATTCTGCAAAGGGAGCGACCCCCATCTGCTCAGGGTGATTCATCATACTCTAAGCTTGACATGTCCGAGGGTACTGTAAATGTGTGTTCCTGGGCACTGTGGCAGATTTCACTAAGAGCTGGGACACATTACTTGAGAGAAAACAGAAAATACGCAGCATAAAAACAGGGTATCGGGTATTTGTGAACAATTCAATCAGTTGCAATGATCCACAAGACCAGGTTGGTGACTATAACTAGGGCTATAATTTCACATGTGGTGATCACAAGACCACCAAAGTATGGTAGGGGAATCAAGTCAGGGAAACGCGTGACAGGAACCAACCATTTATTCAGTGACATAGTGTTTACTGAATTCACCCGGGAGAGGAGCAGCCAGTCCTGGCTTCGGAGGGCCTGAGGAGCAGCACGGAGCCACCCAGAGGTGGAAGCCACAAGCAGCCCAAAGCCAGAGGGCTGCCCAGTGATGCTGACCACTGGCTCAGCGAAAAGATTATCTGAAGGAATTGTGAAAGTCCAAAAATTTTACCAGGGGGATAGATAAAGGGTTAACAATGTTTAAGTTGTCGAGAATATATGACTTTGGAGTCATGCAGTCCTTGGTATGACTCTGGCTCTGACATGCACTTGAGTGGCCTTGAGAAAATTACTTCTTTAAGCTTCAGTTGCCCCAAATGTAAAGTGGAGATAAAAATAACTTACCTTGCAGGCTCGTTGTAAGACTTTGCTAAAGTTATGTATGAAAACACCCTGGTAAGACTAGAAAAAAATTGATTCTTTCCTTCCTTCCTTCCTTCCCTCCCTGGAAGTCCTATAAAATCAGTTTCCCGAGATAAAGAAGAAAGAACTTTTGCATTCCATATGAAACAATCTATTTCCTGCTCATTTAACATCAAGATTCAAATGGCCCCTAACTCAGTTAAAGCTAGGATGGGACATTGGGAGTCTCTCCTACAGACACCCCTAGATTTCTAAAACAGGTAACTATCTGTATATAAGCTTCCTCTCTACATGTCCCTGGGTAAAGTATCCCCTTACTATAAATAAGAGCTAGGCTACCTATATTTTATATACACTTCAATGCTTTTAAATGCCAATTTGTGATGGGCCAAGAGTAGACAGAGAAGAAATGATAAAAATGGCAAATTAATAGTCACTAAGTTATCAAGAGGAGGGTCATAAAATTGAAAAAAAAAAACATAAAGAAAGACAAGATTAATCTCCAAGAAGTTAATGAAAGATACCTCAAAGCAGGGAATGAATTAAGACCTTGAGTAAGGGATTTAGACTTAAAGAAGATGGATTACTTAGGTGGATTTCAGCTTCAAGTAACAGAAAACTCAGCTCAGAATTGCTTAAACAATAGATTTATTGGCTCATATATCAGGAAGTCAAGATATAGTGAGGGCTTCAGCACTGTTGGATGGTGTGGTCAATATATCGACATGGGTCTTGGTTCTTTTCATCTTTCTACTCTGCCTTCAGTGTATCAGCTCAGTACTGAGGTTCATTCCATGTTAATCACAGGATGGCCACAATAGTCATCAGAGCTCTGGGGGCTTTCTCGTTCACATTTGGTGGGAGGGAGGAACTGGATTCTCATAGTTTCAGAAACCTCCTACAAATCTGTTAGTACCTTATATTAACTGGAATTGGGTCACATACCCATGTCTGAAGAGACAAGGAGTCATCCCTCAACCAATCAGACTCACCCATGGACCCTGTGGGGGTCAGCTTCCCTTGAAGTATTTGAGCTGTGTCAGGGGGCTTGGGTTCCTGAACAAAACCAGCTTGGGTTAGGATAAAGAAAGTATGAATGGATCCAGGTAGGTCATCAACCTTTTATACTACAGAATATTAGCGAGGTAAACTTTGCAATTTTATTTCATTCAAGCCCCTCATTTCTCAAATATGAGGGCCGTGTCATACCATGCATTACTGGCAAAGTCAGAAACCTCCTCACTCTAACAAGTGCATATAATAAGGGTTTTCCAATTCTAAAGTGTGTGATGCTCAGTGAGTTCCCAAGTCCATATGTCTGTCCTACAGTGTACCCCCTGTAGCAGGGGGTCCCAGGAATTTTGTCACACCATGAAGGTCAGTGGTTCTTAACCTGATCAGGCAATAGGATCACCTGGGGAGCTTATTAAAAATACACATGCCAGAAGATACTGACTTAGTAGGCATGAGGTGAGGTTTGGACATCTATGTAGTTTTTAAATTGACGGTCAAAATAGGAGAGAGCATTACTTCACTGTAGACTTTTTTTGTATGGTTTGAACTTTTTTTTAATCATACGTATATATTATTCTCTTCCCTTCTTTTCCTTTTTCTGTTCTTTATTTAGGCCTCTGATGTTTCTGAGGTACAGCCAGGGCTGAGAACTATTAATCTATATAGTCAAATGTCAATCTTTGGATTAAATACTCTAGAGCCAAAAAATGTTTAGAATTGGTGTCAGAGTCATATTTGAGCATATTGCCTTTTTAATGACAATCCTGAGGCCAACAAATGGCTCAGTGCTAACACCTGACTCTGATTCCTAGACTCATTCTTTCTGGTTTCTGCACACACTGCAGGGTCTCATTTCTTGAAATGAAGAAATGTAGATTACCAGAGAGTTTTGTTGACAGACAAAGAAAAGAAGAGTTCCACAGACCGTGGTTCGGCTTTCCTTTGAAGGAGGAAACGACGGAATCATTTGTAACTGGAATCAGCCCCTTGCCGTTCAGCATCAGCGCACCCACACGCATGTTTCCGTGACAGATGGGGACCAGAGTAAGACTATGTTGTTTATTTTAAGATGTCTTTGTAGGGGAACTTCCCAAAGCCTCTTCTAAGTGATCAGAGGCACTGCTCCTCTTTGAATTACAACTCTAAAAAGCGGAAATCACTAACTGGATGTTTTAAAGCCCTTCTCTCACTAACAGTTTAAAGAGATTAGAGGGTTGATGGAGAAAGATGTGTTTAGAAATCATTAAAATGGTAGTTATTGTTTTCAGAAAGGAACATCCTTTGCTCACTCTTCTGTAGCTAGTTATGGTCTACTGGAAATCATCCGCAGAGGAAATTCAGTGTGTCCTAATGGTCATTTTCACCAGAATAGACCAGATCACTTGTGGGCATAGCAGTTACGCTCTTTTTTTATTTGGGCTTCACACAGGATATTTTTTAAGCAGCGTATAAACTGTCTGACAGATCTCTATGTATACCATACATAGGGAACCATTCCTCCTATAGGCTCAAAAGTCATGGCTTGTTCTTAGCTGACTAAACGCCTTTTAGGTGCAGCTTGCCCCTCCTTCTGTATATCTACACCGTACTTTCTTCAACGAGGGCTTCCTATCCCTGTAAGTACCTGGATAGAGAGATGTTCCTCCACAGCCCTAACTTTAGGGAGAAAGGCTTGTTTGTTTTTGAGATGCAAATGGTAGGTAATTCTCCTGTGGAGGAGCTCAGATGATGTCTCACCCATGGAATTTATGCAGTATAATAAGTGACTCAGTCTGAGGAAACATTGATCTGAGCCGTTGGCTCCACATTTCCCATTGCTTCCTTAAAGTAGCCCAGACTTAGCTTGGGCCTATGGCCTGGGGTGCATCCAAGATGGGCAAAAGATTCAAATTAGTTGCAGGAACTGATAAGAGAGGGTAGAAGAAGGGAGATCGGCATTTTCCTAAGCCATTTCCCCACAAAGTACTGATAGAAGGGAAGTCAAATTTTCTGTTCCCCATTTTTTTCTATTCCTAGCCATCTACCTGGGCCTTAAATTTCCAAATATACCAAAAATGATTATTCTTAAGAGCAAATCAAGTTGTACAGAATACATATTTTTTGTTAAGTGAAAGTTGATATTTAATATTTTACACTGTTTTAAAAATTAAAGAATATCTTTTTCTTTAGTTCAAAGAAGGGGGCAGAGAATTAATATGTATTGAGTTCCTATTGTGACTTAGACACATATCGGATTTTTTTTTTTTTTAAAATAGGGTCTCCCTCTGTTGTCCCTGGCTAGAGTGCAGTGGTGTCATCATAGTTCACTGCAACCTCAAACTCCTGGGCTCAAGCGATCCTCCTGCCTCAGCCTCCCGAGTAGCTGGGACTACAGGCACATGACCCTGCTAATTTTTCTGGTTTTTTTGTAGAGACAGGGTCTGGTTCTTGCTGGGCTGGTCTGGAACTCCTGGCCTCAAGTAATCCTCCCCTCTGGGCCTCCCAGAGTGCTAGGATTACAGGCGTGAGCCACTACGCCCGGCCTCATGTTGGATTTTTATATGTTATCTCATTTAACCCTGTAGCCATCCTGCAAAAATAATTACATTGTATGATTTAATATTAATCCACAGGTAGTGTCTACTGTGTACCGTCTATGTTCTAGGGACTCTTGCAGGGGTCATTAACTCAATCAATTTGCTAAAAACAGACATTAATCAACTAGTAATATAAACTCCACTTTATCTTTTTTTCTCTAAGAGAACTTTGGGAAGCTTTCTAAATCTCTTTCTTTCCTAATTAAATAACTTAAAATGTTTCAAAGAGACTTCACTTACTCATTCATACCCCTATATTATTTTAAAAATATTTTAATGTGGCTTACAAAAATATATACAATAGCACAGGGTAAATAAAAATACTCAATGGCAAAATGACTATCTATCTATATCGGTTTCCTCTTAATATCAATTTCCTGTTCCCCACAAATAACTGTTTCCTTTTTCCTGGTTTCAATTCTTTGTTTTAAGCCACTGTGGTTATCCTGGCAAGCTCCAGTTTCCTCTGGAACTGATCAGGGCTTTGCTAGGACCCTGGGACTGCGCTGGCGCATCTCCATGGGAGGTCTACATCACCTCTTCCACAAGCACAATTGAGTCTCCAAACTACTTAGACAAGAACTTTTGTCCCAAACAAATCTGTTTATCAGAGAGCAATTGAATCGAATGTTACAGAAACCTCAACAAACAGGATATTCCATCTCAAATTTATGGCCTCTTGGCACACACAAGAATGCCTCCCAAGGAAGCGTGCGATCTTTAAGAACTCCATGGCGCGTCACCAACTGCAGTGGCTGAAGGAAATAGGCTAGGCATCTGCTCCCTGGCACTTCCTGGTTGAAGTACAACAATTACTGCCTTTTCTGAATATGTGCAGCTTTTGGATTATTAATTTCAGGATGGGAAATCATTAGTATTCTTAATTTAAAGAGGAAACCTTTAGACAGCAGTCTGCAGCTATAAATCAATAATAAAGATTTTCTCTGAATTATGATGTTTTTACCTGACTCTGAAATTGGGTTTTTTTTCCCTTTTCTTTTTATTTTTAAGCTTTTGAATTTGATTTAACATACTGACTCTGTCAGGTTCCTGTGGTGAATTGATAATGAAATTAGGAGAGACAGGGTCCATTGACTTAGAAGACCTATGCCATTAGTTAAATCTTCCCTCTGTTTCTGCAACTGGCTTGACACCCACTTAGTCACCCTGGTTTTGGCACTTGCCTCTGACACTAACACTTAAGAGAGTAGATCTCAGAATGGAGATGAGGAGGTAGCTGGTAAACAGGCATTATCAAAAAAAAAAAAAAAAAAGAGAGGTGAAAATCAATACTTCCATTAACATCTAGAAGCAGACTTTTCAAAAAACATTTATATGTTTAGCTGACAGTAACGTACCAAGAAGAGTAGTTCCTTTAAGGATCACAAATTATGTAACTATCACTACTACTGTGCTATTTCTTTTTCTCCCTATTTTGCTAGGAAATATCACCAGTGAATTTAAAACTAAAAATAAACAAACAAAAAACTCTGCCTAGCAAAAATATTCAAATAAAGGGTACATTTTTCAAGAAAGTAGATAGGATAAAATTCTAGTGATATACATCAAAATTATTAGTAATGCACAACAAAAATAGCTATTTTCTTGAAGTTTGTTGTAACAGGCCTTGATTTATATGTAAATCTCCTTTGTAAGGTCATTATTTTTGTAATGCATATAACTGAGATGCCTGTATTGCAATGAACTGTGTAAGTTTCTGTTTTTGGTTTTGTGGGTTTTTGCTGTTGCTGTTGTTATCCTAACTCTCATCCTCAAATCTGAGTTTATTTCCTAGCTTCCACATTCCCTGGCTCTGTGACTTTGAGAAGCCAGATTATTTAATGCTCAGTTTCCCTGTGTGTTAGGATAGTATTGGGAGGAACAAGTAATAGGTGTGTGAAAATGCTTAGCACAGTGCCTGGAACACAGTAGAGTCTCAACAGATATTAGTCTGCCACCACCCCACCCCATACCGCCCTTCCTTGTTTTCCTTTTCTCCCCTATTGGTCCCCTTGCCTCCTCTGCTTTACCATCTCTTACTCCACACCTTCAGAGAAACACCTCTGGGCAAAGGTGACAAAAAAGTGATGTCACTCAATCACCTTGGGTAAGGAATTGACCTGGTAGCCTTCGAGCCAGTGTAAGGAGGCTGGCTACCTCTCCCGAGGCTGCCACTACTCTTGTTCCTCTGGCATTCGTTGTTACTGCTGGGCACAGGGGCCAAAGCCTGGTGTCACCCACCATCGCAAAGCAGTGTAGCATGTAGGACCCCTCTTGCCTCCAGGAGCAGAGGTCTGGAGCAAGTAAGGAGATAGTCTTGTCAGCTTGGACTTTGGAAGGCACAGTTACCCTAAACTTGATTCTGATCTTCAAGAATGAGCAGGTTTAGAACAAAGAAGTGCCGAGAACCCTGGGAGAAAGGGAGAGCTTCTTAAAATTCAAATGAGCAAAAGGCAGGAATGCTGAGCAGTATCTTACATGCATCCTAGACTATGGAAAAACAAATTTCAAAAAGTTCAAATAAAACATGTTTGGTCCCAGTGCTACAGGTTTTTCTAAAGGGGTATAAATAGGTCCAGAAAGAGTAGAAAATTAAATTCTAACTATATAATAAAAATTAGCCAGATATGGAAGAAAAACTAAGGAAATCAATGTGGTTGCTTGGAGACTCTCCTTTCAGCTCAGATATTAAAAGGTATGTTTGAAAGATCAAAGAACTGGTAGCCAAGAACAAAAGCGATGCGATAGCACAAACCTAGAAGAATGGTGTCATAAAAAATAAAGTGAGCCAGGAACAGCGGCTCACACCTGTAATCCTAGCACTGTGGGAAGCTGAGGCTGGAGAAGTGCTTGAGGGCAGGAGTTGGAGGTTACAGCGAGCGGTGATAGGGCCACTGCACTCCAGCCCGGGGGACAGAGCGAGACCCTGTCTCTCTTAAAATAAATAAATAAATAAATAAAGTTAAAAAAACCCTCATTTTTGCTGGAAAACAAGAGTATAAAAAATGACTTTTACCCACATGTACAGAGTATGAACACGGCACTGTTCGCCACATTTCTAAGAGATTATGATGTAGTGTTAACAAGACAAAGAGAAAATAGAATTACTTAACTCCTCTTTTGCTTCTGTCTTCACCAGAAGTTCAGACTGAAAATGCAGATGTGTCTGACAACAGCAGACAAAAAGTGTTCTTTGTCAGGCAGCGAGCCTGGGTGATTTTCCACAGGGGAATGCCAGCAGTGCGAAGGAAACCAGAAGCTGGAAACTGGGCAAGTACCATGATGGTCCATGCAAGGGGCAATAAAGGACTGCATGAGGCAGCGCAGAGAGACAGGGAAAAGGAGGTAGAGTGGACAGTGACTGAGAAAGTAGAAGTGACAGAATAACCCATTGTAAAGGCTCTAGAAAAGCTTTGGGTATGCTGTTTAAGGTGAACACAGAGAAGGAAAGAATTCCACACATCTTTTGTGGAAGCAGCAAGCAAACAGGAAGGGGGGAATGGACAGTGGGAGGGGAGACAACCACATGAGCCTAGTCCTGGAGACCTCCTAGTCATGGGGGTATGTTTAAGTCACAACGAACATCTGGGTTTGCCAGAATCACAGGCTGTGTCAGGGAAAGAGCTATATATAAAGGGGCCATGGAGGATGGGATAAAATCTACGTCCAAAGGGCTTATTATCTGTTAGAAAGTCTAGAATGAGGGTTCCTTGACTGATGAGGATCTAGAAATGAATTTAAAAAATTAAAAGTAATAGAGCCATTCACCTGCCTCCTTGTTCTGTGGATACCGTGTAATGGGAACATAGAGCTTAAACCTGAAGGAATCAAGACTTTTGTGAATTTCTTTGTGTTTTGAATTTCTTTGAAAATGGACAGAGCCACCCCTCCTTTCCCTATTAAAGGCAGGGAATCTAGGTTATTAATTATTTAATGGCAGGGTGTTAATGAGAGCAAAGAAAGCTTTGTGGCACTATTAGAGCTTATGATGAGGTTTCCTAAGGAAGACTGGGAGTCAGGAAGGCTTCCCCAAGGAAGTGACATATGGGCTGAGAACCTAAAGATGAGTAGAACTTAGCCTGAAGAAATAGTGCACACACTTGGAGTGTTAAGATTGTTTTCAGATCCGGGTGCCTCACTTTAAAGAGAAAAGTTGCCAAACGGAAGCTCTGCCATATGAAGAACCAGAGGCTAGCTAAGGGTTACTGACATCGCAGAAGAGATGTTTATCAAGTCTATGTGGCGGTGGAGGAAGAATTTGATCCAATTCTGAGGCAATCTAGCATCAAGATCAAACTGAGAAGCTCCAGACCCAAATACCAGGGTTAAAATTCTGGCTCTGCCATGAATTACACCACCTCGTATGTATAACATTAATAATAATAACACATATTGCATAGGATTGTTGGGAGGATTAAATGAATAAATACATGGCAAGTGCCTAAAACACTGCCTAGAACATAGCAGTCACTCAATACATGTTGGCTATTATAATTATCCAGTGAATAAAAGTTATAATAAAGCAGATAGGTATGTATTGTTATGTGAAAGAATGCTTTAACAATTCAAGTTGTTGAACAAAGTAATCTGAGTTACCTGAAGTGTTTAACCAGAGAACAGATGATCCTCCTTCTGGAAGAAACAAGGAGAAGCTGCTACCTGCTTTGGGTAGACAGAGGAATTGGATAAACCTAGTCTTTCTGACTTTCAGAATCCATAATTTCACATACAAGAATGGGTATTTCGAGTGTTCTTCATTTTGACTAATAGGTCTATTCCTGATGACAAAGTATTTATTAAATGTCCTGTGAAACTTTCCTTGTCATGAGAAAATACCTATTTTATAGATTCACAAGACTATCAGTCTTAAATTAGGACATAGCTGTGTATTTCAATTTGTGTTGAGTCCAATCCCAGGGAAAGCTACGTGTTCAGTCCATAAGGTGGAAACAAGAACACAGACTTTTTAATAGGACTTTATTCCAAAATGTGAAATGAGCGAGTTTTAATTTACTGTCAAAACTGCCACAAACATTTCTTAAACCGTTTTTTGTCGTTAGTGAACTAATTGTACTTTAATCGAGTCAGCAATAAGCAGTAAGAATCAGGAAATACAGTACAGATTTTTTTTTCCTTCAAAGGCCTTCCTCAGAATTCATGATGTCAATGAGAACACTGATAATCTGTTAATTATCTGCTCTCAAAATGCAGAAAAGAATCCAGGGAGATTTAGAAGGGAGCATTGGCCCATTTTACTGAGAATCCAGCCAGGGTGATCTGCTCAATGGTTAAAGAGTAACAGCAACTACATTAAACACCAGAATGGTCAGTGCAATTAATGTAATTAAAGTAATTAGTCCTGGCAGCTGTAAGGTCAAATAGAGGTAGCTTTGTAACAACAATCTGCCACTGCAAAATTACTGACATTTCCAACTAAATTATATTCTCTAAATTGTTGCCTTAATGCTAAATAAATAAAGTTATGCTAATGTACGGACTGATTACAGATTGAAATTAGCACAATTGCTTGTTATACAGTCTGCTAGGGTTAACATTTTTTAAAAACATAATTAATGGCCTTTGCTTACTGTCTCCGGTTATAGATCCTGAAGCTCATTTGCATTCTTTTGCAATATGCTGACAGTGCTAAACGTCTAAGAAGAAAGATCTCATCTGCAGGCGGAAAATGCATTTCTCACGTCATCAAGCTAAAACTTGTTATGGTTTCAGGGCAGTGTTAATAACAAAGATGACCAGAAAGGGAATGGATAAGAATGAGACTAGGATCCGTTTTTCTTTTCAGTCTTGTGATCCAAGCCTTTTCTGGAGTCAATGTGAAATGTAATTGCTCTTTTGACCTCTATCTTCTCTCTCCCCAGGTCTGAGGAAGAGCTACACTGGTTGATTATTGCAGGAATGAAAGGCACTCTGACCTTGTCGACCGAACGCCTTGCTGCTTTCAATGTTGCCCATTATACTGAAGGCAGGCAACTCCTGGAGAGAGGCGGAATCTACAGGAGAGCTGCTCCCCGGGCAACCTGCCAGAAAAGGCTTCATCAGCAGCAGTTCAGACATGACCAAACAGCTCAGGCAGCAAAGGAAACAGCCAAGGGGGAAAAAACAGAGTATATCAAAATATTGTTAGCACACGGTCTAAAAGAGCTCTCAGGCATCTATGCTAGAGTGCCTTCGCTAATACTGCCAGCATCGTCCTCCTGAACTGAAGATTGACCTGGGAATATTTGCTGAGGAAGGAAGCAGTAACCAATATAAGTGTAGCTACTGATTTCCTAAAATAAGCAGTTGCTCATTCAAAGGGGTTTGTGTAATATTCCTATGTAAATAGGAATGTAGAGTGATTTTCTAGCAGAAAGTAAGTGGGGATATTTAGTTACAACAATTGTTCTAGATTATAAATTATTCACTAAAAACCAGGTTAGATTATTTTTAGAACTCATGGTTGACGTAAGGATTAGGGTACAACTCACAATGAAAACAACATGGTCTCTTCTTCAAGCTCTTCAGAAATGAAGAGGAGGAGACTAACTAAACTTAAGACCTTTTCCATCTCTGTAGCTCTCTAAGAATTGTTGTACAACCACGCATCCCAGATTTTCCATCTCAACTCCAAATGTTGTGGCCCTTCATGCCTATAAAAATAATTATGCTCATCAAATGCTGAATTCAGGAAACAAAATCACCCTATCTAAAAATGAAAAGAACCATCAAAGGTAGGCAAAGAATGATGAGTAAAGGCTAGAAAGAATGGTGTTAAAACATAATTTTCAAAAGAAGGGTGCTATCATGACCCTCACACAGATATAAAAATGAACATGTTAAAGATTTGATTCTAGTCATTAATCAAAGAGGGAACCCAGCAGATGTTATAACCAGTTCAAGAGAATGTGAAGAGACGCATTTAGAGATCAGGAATGTTGAACTGAGTATGCAGATGCAACAAAGCTGGTTTTTGAGGGGTAGGGGAGGGAAGTCAATGGAACCTATGCCAGACAGGGGAAAATTTGCATGTCTGTCAGTTACCTATGGCATACTCAGTTGTAAAATAGCACACAGGAAGGGTGTGCTGTACATAGACAATGCATAGTTTACCACTGAAGCACAGCGGTTTTTTTGTTTTTGTTTTTGTTTTTTCCTACAATGGAAATAGTTTTGATAGGGCTCAGAACAGGCTATCCCAAAATGTGGCACCTTGCATACTGAGTATTTTAAGCTGAAGGAATTTGAGCAGGAGCAGGAAGGTCTCTGTGACCTTCTCCAACCCTTCTTTCCTGAAGCAGGTGAAAAAACCTAGGAAGGATTTTCTAACCCTTCCCTGAAGCAGGTCATAAGACCCTCATGTGAGAGGTGCCTTTCTGTAACTGGAGGAAAGAAACATCCTTACCTCTGAAGACGGGGAATGGATACAGAGAAGAATCTGAACAAACAGGTCTTGCTAAATCCCCCTAGTTTATTATCATTGGATCACACTTTTTTATCCAATCATATTTCTCCACAAGTATCCACTTGTTCATCAAACTTAGCATATAAAAACAATACACAGGTTTACCTTGTCAATGGAAAAGAACGCAAACTCTGTAAAATAATTTAAAGAGGTTTATTCTGAGCCAAATATGTGTGATCATGGTCCAGAGAGCCATGTCCAAGAAGCCTTGAGCAAGTGGTGTTGCCATGCTTGGTTTACAGTTTGGTTTTATACATTTCAGGGAGACAGGAATTACACATAAAGTTATAATCAATATGTGGCAGGCATACATTGGTTTGGCCCAAAAAGGCAGGACATCTTGAAGCGGGGCATTACGAGTTATAGGTGGGTTTAAAGATCCTTTGATTTGTGATTGATTAAAGAAATGAAGCTTTTTCTAAAGGCTTTTGGAATGTTTTAATTTAAAATAAGGAAGTTCGTTAATCAGAGACAAGCCACCGGACATATACCCGACATATACTCAAACTCAAGTGATCTGTTAAGTAAATTGATGACCTGCTGGTGTAACTTAAGCTTTGTCTTATATAGCCTTAGGCCGGTTAATGAGTTATAAAGGGTATCTCCAAGAAGGAAGCAGGGCATGGGGAGGCACGTCTGACCTCCCTTCTCACGGCCAGCAACTCAGCTTTAGGGTATTTCTGGGGTCCCCTTGGCTAGAAGGGGGTCCATTCAGTCAGCTGAGGGGCTTAAGATTTTATTTTCATTCACAACCTGTTTCTTTGGGTCTTTATTTCCTTATGAAGGCTCCCATGTCACATAAAACTTAAATGTATATGCTTTTCTTTTGTTAGTGTGCCTTTTGTTATGGGGTATCAGCCATGAGCCAAGCAATGGATGAAGAAAAGATATCTTTCCTCCCCTACAGCTTTATGTGGAATATGGCATTTCATTGTAATTTCTGATTCTTCAATCTAGGAAAAGATCTCAGTGGGGGGCCTTGATGTGAACAGGGATCACCTGGGAAACTTTCAAAATAGAATCACCACCTCCAACTTGCGTTGAGAATTCTAATAAATGCTCTAAACAATTAAAGGGCCTCTTCAACTGCTTTTTGTGGCTAACGTTAAGATTGGAGGAGACCTAGAAATTCAGGTGTGTGTAGTCTTTATAGATACAGTCACACTTTCTGATCTTTTGAGGAGCCTTTTGTGATTTTTCTTGATGTGGTTTAAGGGTGGTTTAAGGGTTATGAAACTGTTAAGAGTTTGGTTCACCAGGGGCTAAGAACTGATGTGCACATTGAAGGAACAGGAAGGTCAAAAGGAAAAAATGGGAATTAAAGAAATAAAAATAAGAAAGAAAAGGATAAGGAAGACTGGAAATAGAGAATACGAGAGGAATCAGCTGGTGCAGAGGCATGCCAACGATGCTTCCCTGATAGAACTACTTTGTTAATAAAAATACCATTTCAAACCCATGCTCAAAAGAGTAGGAGTAAAAAGAAGCTTTATTTCTAAAGCTCGGCTGCTTTGTACATTCCCGCCTCCACTGGAAATCTAATGTGGTCATGATTTTTACTAACTTATCAGAGCATATGTATTCTAGCTCCATTATAATAGTGTGAAATGCTCTCACACACCCTGTTCCTGCAGTTTTACACTTTGGGTTTTTTTCCTCTCTTCTAACACTTCCCTCCCTACACAAAAATTGAAAATAGAGAAAATAATAAACCGAAAGCCTAAATTGAAATCTTTTAAAATTTTAATTTACTTTTAAAAATCTCACAAGATCATAAATGAACTGGACTAAAGGAAATATAGTTATTTATAGCCAGGAAAGAGAAGTTGATAAGAATGCCAATTCAGGCTTAGCTCAGCAACTAAAATGAAACATGAAAAAGGGTTAAAAAAAAAAGAAGAAAAAGAAAAGTGGAGAACTTTGTAGTGATTCTAAGATGATTGTGAGAATCACTAACTCGGAGGAAAGAAGACCTCCAGAGGGCAAGGGTATATTAGGCATTCCATTTAGTGAAGCTTTATAACTCTCCAAAATATTAATCTGGAATCACTCTTGAAATAAAATTTGAAGAAATGCAATAACAGGGTTCAGGACATGCTACCCCAAATATGGCATCATGGCATTTGAGAAAAGAGCAGAAGCAGGAAGGCCACTTTCTCCTTCCCTTCACTCTTCTTCTCTGGAACAAATCCTAAGACCCTCATTGGAGAGGTGCCTTCCCTAACCCAGGGAAAAGGAACATCCTTATCTCGGAAGACACAGAGACACAGAGAAGAATCTGAACAAACAGGCCTTGCTGACTTCCCCCCACCTTGTTTATTACCATTACATCACACCTTTTTGTCCTCTAATCATACTTCTCCATGACTGTATACTCTTAATCAAACCCAAGAATAAAAACCCACAAGTTTACCTATTTCTTTGGGTCTTCATTTCCTTGTGAAAGCTCCTGTGTCACTGAAACTTACATTAAATAAATTGTATGCTTTTCTCTTGTTAATCTGTCTTTTGTTATAGGGGCCTCAGTCATGAACCTAGTGGTAGGTAAGGAAAAGATATTTCTTTTCTCCTACAAAGGTAACTCTTACATGCAAACACGTCAGCTCAAGATGGGAGGCAATATTATCTTGACTAAATCCTTTGGGAACTATGGACACCAGGAAAGGAAGAAAGGGCCCATGGCTTTTCTATATGACACAGTACAGATGGCCAGCAAACTCCCTGTGGGCAGTGAATTCACTGTGTTTGAACAAGTCAAAAAAGGTTAAACCAACTAACAGCATGGAACAAATGAAAGAATGCTACTTGAGCCTTTATGAAGTCAAAGTTTCAAATAAATTGTTTGGTCCAACAGAATAGTTGCTTTCTTTTCATTGTTTTAACCTGAGGGATGAAGAAAAATAAATCAATGTCAGATTTTTTAAAAACCTCTGTACCTGGGCACAATATATAAAGAAAATGAAAATAATCATTTGCTTTTGGGAAGAAGAGAAAGACAACAAAATTTACAGAAACTTCCTTAGGGTTCAAGACACCCCAAAATATTATGCCTTGGCATAGTAAATATTTCAAGCTGAAGGAATTTGAGCAAACTGTAGAGCAGGAAGGTCTGTCTGACCTCCCCCAACACACACCCCCCACCGTCCTTCTCTCCTGAGGCATATCATAAAACCTATGAAGCATTTTCTGACCTCCCTCTGAAGCAGGTGATGGAACCCTTATGTGAGAAGTGCCTTTCTTTCACATAAAGGAAAGGAGCTTCCTTATCTTTGAAGACACAGGGACATAGAGAAGAATCTGAACAAACAGGTCTTGCTAGGTCACCTCTCCCCCCAGTTTATAACGATTAGATCACACTTGTTTTTGTTTTGTTCTTGAGGCAAGGTCTTGCTCTGTTGCCCAGTCTAGAGTGCAGTGGCGTCATCATAGCTCACTGCAATCTCCTGTTCCTGGGCTCAAGTGATCCTTCAGCCTCAGCCTCCCGAGTAGCTGGGACTACAGGCACACACCACCATGTCTGGCTAATTTTTAAAAAATTTTTTGTAGAGGAAGGGAAACTCTCACTACGTTGGCCAGGCTGATCTTGAACTCCTGGCCTCAAATGATTCTCCTACCTTGGCCTCCCAAAGTGCTGGAATTATAGGTGTGAGACAGCATGCCTGGCCAGATCATACTTTTTTATCCAATCATACTGCTTAACAACTATCCACTTGTTCATCCCACCTAGCATTAAAAAATACACATTTCCCTGTTTCTTCAGGTCTTCATTTCCTTATAAAGGGTCCTGTATCACATAAAACTTACATTAAATAAATTTGTATGCTTTTCTTTAGTTAATCTGTCTTTTGTTATAGGGGACTCAGTTATGAACTTAGCAATGGCTGAGGAAAAAATATTTTTCCTCCCCTACGACACATTGTTTAAAAAAGAAACTCTAGAGCTGGGTGCAGTGGCTCACTCATATAATCCTAGCACCCTGGGAGGCCGAGGCGGGAGGATTGCTTGAGCTGGGAGTGTGAGACCAGCCTGAGCAAGAGCGGACCCCATCTCTACAAAAAATAGAAAAATTTGTCAGGCATGGTGGTGCACAGCTGTAGTCCCAGCTACTCAGGAGGCTGAGGCAGGAGGATCACTTGAGCCCAGGAGTTTGAGGTTGCAGTGAGCTATGATGACACCACCACACTCTAGCCCGGGCAACAGAGCAAGACCCTGTCTCAAAAAAATAATAATAACAATAAAAATAATAATAATAGTAAGGGAACTTTAGAGGTGCACAAAATGTACTAACATTGCACTGCTTTCTAGATGTCGTGTTTTAAATAGCATCATACGCACACCTTCCAAGTTTTAAAAGCCCATTCAATGCTTTCAATAAAGGCAGTTTAGCAGGAATGGACAGAGAGCACACCACTAAATATAGCAACATAATTACTTTCATGTAAATTATCTCCTCTATACGGTGTTAGAACAATGAGAAAAGAAGATTTATCTTGACAAAGTTTGAATCAGTAGAAGGTGGACTTGATTCAGAACGTCCGGAACTTCTGCAGCCACAGGCAAATAGTGGGGAGCACCTTCCATTTCGTTCTCGTTTGGGGAGTTTTCAGTGGGGTATTCTCTGCTAGTGAGATTGCGTGTCCCTGAATGGTCAGATGAGACAAGGACAGAATTGCTAGTGATGAAAGGTGGCCTCACAAGGGCAGGGATGTAAAACAGCTCTTCCTTTTCTCACCTAATCTGGGTGGGCCTGAATCCCAACCGTCTCAATTTTCTTTTTTTCTCACAGTGATGGGGGGGGCTATTTCCACAGCTGGGTTAGGACACTGCAAATTGAGTTCTCCAATTTTTTTTTTTTAAGTGCCATTCAAAGAGGGGATGTGATGTCATTGTGCTGACTGGCTATTCTATTCTGCCTATTTGTATGCACTTGTCAGTTAATAAACTGAGGGCAGTTTAAATCAATCAGTGTTCAGTAAGCATCAGCTGTTGTCTAGGTACTAGGGAAATAATAAAAACACTGAGGTCTTGTCCTTTAAAAATGTTTTTGAATAGAAAGTTAGGAAGCTGCGATTCCAAGAAGTGTTTAAATTAATGATTAGAATAATGGGGTGTTACTCTTCGTACAGAGATAAGAACATAGGGATATAGGCTAAAGTTCAGGAGTAGAGGTGACTTCTTATCCTGTGCTGTCTTTAGGTAAATGTACAGATTTACCCAGAGCCCCTCAGCAGACTGCAATTTAATATTCCCTAGAGCAAGTCAAGGTCTGGAGCTGGGAAGCTAAATGTGAGAGTTGTCATGAGCTGGAGTCTCTGTCATGCAAACTACACAATGACCAGGCCCTCGTTTTCCTTTACTGCAAGCTGCCACAAGTCTCCAGAAAAAGAAAACTGTCCTTTTAGGGAAAATGTGGGGAACAATAGCTGGATCAGCATTTCACTGATATAGATAATACAGAGATAGAGACCATGTACAAACATCCTTATTAATGAAAAAGCAAGAGTGAGGAAAAACCATTTTCTGCTGACTTACCTGGGAAATTTTTTAAAGGCAGCTTGGAAGCATGTAGCCCTTGGTTGGCTGACCTGACTGAGGAAGGCTTAGTATCCTTTCATCTACTGCTTGCCGCCCTTTCTGATCAAGTACTTCCCTGGGATGAAGGAGAGCTCTAGAGTGAGAAACAACTCCCAGACATAAAGTCACTCTGCTCCAGGTCACCCAGAAATACCATAACTCGAGTTGACTACTAATACACTCTTGCTTCCCTAGCCTAGCCCATGGTGGTTAAGTGTTGTCTGGCAGTGAAATCTCTCAGGCTATCTAATGACATCCTGGGCCTTGCCCCACACACAGAGCAAAAGGAACTATGAAATAGTCATAGTCTCATAAAGAAAATAGTGTTTTTTAGTGGAACATCGGTAACCACTAAATAATTGTTAGAGAGGAAATGTAGCTCCTGTAATGGGGAAATTCTTTCAGGGTCATTTGTCCAAGGGCGAGAGCATACCAGCAATCACCTAAAAATGAGAATGCAGTCATGAAAAATCCTCCCTAACCCACCCCCCACATTCTAATGTATTCTTCCCCCAAACCATGAGAACATTCTAAACTAAGACAAACACAGAAAGCAGCCACCACCTTCACAGCCCGTTTTTCAACCACAAACTCCCAACCCATTGAGCCTGAACTGGGGTGGGGGTTGCACAGGGGAGATGAACAGAAGTGAAAGCAGGAAAATCTGACAGAGATGGAGCAGATATGGCAAGAAGACAGACAATCCCGAACCTTCTGGATGGAATAATGGTGAAGTTATTGAGATAGGAACTCTGAACAAAGACTAGGTTTGGAGAAGAAAGACCATGATGGGGAACAATTGGGGGAAAAAAGAGATAGAGAGAGAGAGAGAGAGAAACACCCTGAAAACAGAGAAATGGAAACAAACGATAGAACCAGGACCGAGAGGAAACAGTATGAAACCAATTAGTGCACATAGGTTGAAGGGTTAATCTTAAAGAGAGGAAAGCAAGATATTCATTGCTGTAACTAGGAAACTCCTGCTCTAAGCTAGGAAACTCCTTCCTTTAAACTAAGAGACTAGCATTTGTTGGTGGCTTTGCATGTACCTAGCATTTTGCTTCAGCCCTTTCTTATACACCTGACCCTTGAACAACACGGGTTTGAACTGTGCAGGTACACCTATACACAGATTTCCTTCCTCCTCTGCCACCCCTGAGACAGCAAGACCAACCCCTCCTCTTCCTCCTCCCCCTTAGCCTACTCAATGTGACAATGACGATGAGGATGAAGAACTTTATGATGATCCACTTCCACTTAATAAATATGACATGTATTTTCTCTTCCTTATGATTTTCTTAATAACATTTTCTTTTCTCTAGCTTACTTTATTGTAAGAATACAGTATATAATACATATAACACACAAAAATATGTCATTCAACTGTTTATCAGTAAGGCTTCTAGTCAACAGTAGACTATTAGTAGACTATTAGTCAAGTTTTGGTGGAGTCAAAAGTTATATGCAGATTTTCGACTACACGGGGGTGGGGGGGGTGGGGGTCGGTGCCCTTAATCCCCAAGTTGTTCAAGGGTCAACTGTATGTTAGGATACTTTTGAAAGAGACCAGGCTATCATATGATAGCCTTTATTTTCTATGTGTCTACAGGACAAGGACACTGGCTAAGATTAAGAAAATAGAGAATGAAATTTAAAAGATGGCTATATTTGGGAGTATGCATTGGGGAAGGTGAAAGGAAAATGACTGGAGATAAATAAAAAGAATGCCAAATTGTATTGAGTATTGAAAGTTGGATGTGCATAGGTCAATGTCATAATTTTTTAAGACCAACTAAATACCATGTTGACATAATTCATTGTCCATTGCAATTAGAATGGAAGAAAATTGCTTTCTCTGTTCTTAAAATGGTTATATTCTCAAAAAGCTAAACTCAGAAAAAGAATTGAGAGAAGACAAGTAGCTAGCAAATTTCTGACGCTGCTTAAAAGTATGGAGGATTCTCAAATACGTGCCCTTCTCAGGTCAATAGGTTAAACGCAAGTCTGTGTTAGATTGGTTCAGATACCCTGCAGTATTCCCAGGGGTTTAATTCTACAAATTAGCAATACTGGCAGGTAGGACTATTGCACAACTCAGTGAGCTCTCTTAACATGCGTTTTGCACTGACAGGTACAGTGCAAGAGAATAAAAGCAAGGTAGTAAGATTTCCAGAAAATGTAACATCTTCCAGCAAAATTGGTTACAATAAACAGTCTTCTAACACCCAGTTGAACAAATAGGCTTATTCGATTTAAGAAACATTTACTAGGCACACCTAGGTTGGAAGCACACATGATGATGATGATGATGATGATGATGATGATGACGACGATGACGACAATGACAGGGGCTGAGCGTCACAGAGGTCTTACTACGCACCACATACTGTTCTAAATTCTCTACGTGCGTCCCTCTCAGGAAGTGCTTATGTGGTTGGTCTAATCACAAGAGTACAGGAGCAGAAACTGAGGCATACTGGTCACTTTCTCTGCCCTTCTGAGGCTGAGGACAGTGAAAACCAAGCTTAGAGGAAGAGCAACCTGTCTCCTTGCTTCTCCCACTCTCACTGTAAAAATGGTAGCAGGGAAATAAAATGAACTCTTAGATAAAGTCTATATATTGAAAAAATGGACCAATTCCTTCTTATCATATCATATTAAATCATATCATATCCTGTTACCTTGATTGTCATAAAGATATATTTAGAAGTGTCACAAACAGCCTTGAAAAGAAATTGTCTTAATTGTTGATTATATTGGTTAAAGAGTAACTGCTGAAGTCAGCTGGAGGTAGCCATACACACTATTCAATCTTTTTTTTAGCCTTAAAATGTTTAATGATAGTGTGAGTGCTTCTGATGAGAACACAAGAGTGAATGTGTAAAACAGCAACATTTTATCTGAGTCTCTTTAAAAGAAAAAAAGGAAATCATGTCTACTGAGAAATATTGTGTATTTATGTCCTAAGAGAGTTTCAGAAGCTTCTCTACTACCAAAATTTTTAGGAATTACTTCCATGTTGGAACCATTCCATATCATTGCTGGTATTAGATTTCTTTTAACCCCATTGAGAACATGTCAGCTACCATTTGCAGCCTCAAGAGTATACAGTTGTCCCTCTGTATCCATGGGGAATGGATTCCAGAACCCCCCACAGATACCAAAATAAGCAGATGCTCAGTCCCTTATATAAAATGGCATAGTATTTGCATGTAACTTACGCACATTCACCTGTGTACTTAATCATCTCTAGATTTCTTATGATACCTAATACAATGCCTACACATCACTTCATTCACCTGGATTCAACATAGTGCTTGGCATGAAGCAAATTCAAGTTTTGCCTTTTGGAACTTTGTGGAACTTTTTTTTCCTGAAAATTTTCAGTCCAACGTTGATTGACTCCACAGATGTGGAACCCAGGGATATGGATGGCCAACTGTATACACATTTGTTACACCATCTTTAGAGAAAAGCTTGTAAATTTTTTAAAGGGTTTGTGCTTAGTTTATTAACATTATTTAAATAGTAATACAACCAGTGTTGATTTGCTGCCACTACCTTGGAAATATTTAAACATTATTATAACTTAGCTCCACATTCCAGTTTTATCTCTAAAATTAATGCTTTTAGGCTCAATTTATGCCTGTCAACACGTAATGATCATAGATGTGAGCTGCCTCATAATCCAGAGGTACTAGGTTACAATGTGTTACCATGGAAACTGTGTTTTATTGCATTTTCCCTTCCTGATTTAAGGCATTTGACAATCATAGCAACTGTTTGCCAGTCTTCCCACATCATAAAAAATTCAAAAACACAAACAACCAATAGAAAAAAAAGAAAAGCAAAAAACAAGGAAAATCCTCTACTGTTCTCGTACCTCACTAGAAATATAAAAAAGAAATAATAGCCTTATATTTAACATGGACCCTTTTGTGAATAGTTTTATCTCTCAGAAAGTCCAGGAGTGTTGGCAAATTCAATCAGTGGTCAGTCATCGAATGGACCTGTCTGCCTATGGTTCATTTTGTTTATTGCATCATATATCTTTTATGATCACTGGGACTTTAGCCTGAAATAGCATTTTCTTTAACAAGAACTGTGTTTCCTTTAATGTTGTTTATTGCATCTGAAACATTACTCTTTGAAATCATGGTATGTTTTCCACCGAGCAAAGGTCTGCAACCGAATCTTGCATGAATGTGTTTATTCAGGAGCTGGAGGAAAAAAAAGAAAAAAACCCTCATCCAGTTCATGTAACATTAATCACTTTGCCAGTGTTCAGCTGAGGTCATTGCCACATTCCTAGCAGTATTAAGGCAAGTCAAGATTAATCACGTACATTAAACCTTGGAAGGGGAGCACGTGAAAGGGATCTCAAATTAGACATTTCTTAAAAGGCAGAGTAGGGATTGTAGCAAAATGGGTTTACCTTGCTGCAGTTTGTCTTGGATATAACTTGCTTGCTTTTACTACATGTGGTCATACAACTGATATGAATTTGTAGGCCTCTTTTTTCCTATTTCTGGAAGTTTATAGGTCAAATTTAAGGTCTTTCTGAGCATTCAAAATGAAGACTCGTTCACATTTTTTTAGTACATACTAGACATGAGGCACCAGCTAGGAACTGTCTATGTGAAGATGAATGAGACACAGCTCTCTCTGTCCCTGCCTCCTCCAAGAAGTGCAGAACCAACCCAGGGAGACAGATACCAGGTACGCGCAATGGGAACATGGTTTGGTGGGAGCACAGAAGCATGAATGGCTGATTGTGATGGGCAATCAGAAAATATTTCACTGAAGTTAACTTTAGATGGAGATAAAGGTGAGAAAGGCAATCCAGGTATAGTGAAAAACAGAAAGGGCTTGTGAGTTTTCCCAGGCTAATGAGTGATCTGATGGGGCTGGAGCAGAAAGCAAGACTTTGAGGAAGAGCTGGAGGAAGTGGCAGAAGATAAGACTATACGATAAGTAGGAGCCAGATTGCAAAATCTCTGAACATGTACTTCATTCTAAAAGAAATGAGAAGACTGTGAAGAATTTGAAGTAGAAAAATTAGAATAATCAGGTTATATTCAAAACTGATTATTTGGAGCAAGGGCAGGTTGTATAGCAGATTAGTTGGTAGGAAACTAGAATCACTGTCTCCAAAGAGGGGGAGAATACAGTCATCCAGAAAAGCAATAATTACAGCTTAAATTTGACCATAGAGTGGAGAGAGACATTGTGGAAGCAAATGTGACAGGACTAGTCAGCTGAGTTCCTGAAAGGAGCCAGAGGATGGATGATGGAGAAAAAGGAATCTAAGATGATGCCAAGAGATTTGGTTGGGTTGAATATGCAAATGATAATACTATTGACCAAGAAATGTGAGGTCATGGGAACATTTAAGTGGTGATTTCCATCAGGATGTTGGGCATAATATTATGGCATTGAGGAGTGACAATAGGGCTGGGCACATTAATTTTGGGGTCATCAACTTATACTTGGTTGTTTAAGTCATAGAAGAAGATGAGAATATCAAAGGCAGTAAAGTAGAAAAAGAAGGAAAGAGAGTATAGGGAATAGTTTATGGGAAAGAAACCATTTCCCATTTATGTGATAGTTTTTACATGAAGGAAAAAAAATTGGGCCAGGCGAAGTGGCTCACACCTGTAATCCTAGCACTCTGGGAGGCCAAGGCAGGAAGGTCTCTCGAGGCCAGGAGTTTGAGGTTGCAATGAACTATGAGGATGCCACTCTAGCTTGGGCAACAGAGGGAGACCCTGTCTCAAAACAAAAACAAACAAACAACAACAAAAAAAAAAACTAGAAGCTTGAAGAATGTTTATTTTTTTTTCTATTTAAAAAGTAAACTTGGCACATAAGATAATTTCTAAAAGAGAAAATTTAAGAATAAAAATTGGAATGAAAATATTTTACACTGGTTGCTTATATATATAATACAATCTGTATTTAAGATGTAAGATATTTAGAGAGTAATATTTCACATAAGAGGATAACATTATTTTGAACCATTGCAGCTTTAAATGTTCATAATATGCATACTTAAATATGTACTTCTATTGAATGTGACAGATTTACACACTTCCCATGTAAACCATCATACACTTCCATTAAAGATTTATTTATTTTTAAAAATACATTTTATACTCTCATAAAAAGGGGAAATTAAATTGTAAAAATACACACAAAGTTAGTGTTTACAGTCTAAGTACAACTCACACAAGAATCATCGGAGTCAGTCCTTGTCTTTCACGTGTTGAGTGTTGAGAGAAGGCCCAGGTAAGAGCTTATTTTCTGCTCATGGAGCTTTGTGTTGCAATGACTAAATTTTCCTTGAACCCTAGATAAAAGAAATGTGAGGTACAAAAATGTCATCTTCTGATAGAATGGAAGACTGAAATTGTATGCATCTGTATGTGGTCTCACTTTCATTAACAATGAAAATTTAAGAATTTGCTACCATCCAGTAGCAAGAAGCTATTGAAAAAATCAGTATTATATGTTAAATTCAGATGAGAGGTTTATACATTCCAACAAGTTTTCTGTTCACTCATATAATAATTCATTCATTCAAGAAGAACTTACTGAGTAGCAGACTCTATGAGTGGATACAAGATGGTGAAACAGTCTTTCCACTCAAGGAGTTCATACTCTTAGGGTGGAATGAGATAAAATCTCAGGTTGCTACTGTGATTGGCTGTGCAGGGGAAGCCATTTATATACAGATTACAATGTAACCCCCGAGTGACCCTAACCCTGGCTTAAGTCAATTGGCATACCCATCTCCCTGGCCAGACTGAACAGCTCAGAGATGAATGTGTGACCCAGTCAGAGCCAATGAGATGTGAAGAGATGTTTTCTGGGACTACTGGGAAAAAGAAGTGCCCTCTCTCCTCCTGAGAGCCACCAAAAGGAGCCCATCTTCTTCTGGTTAATGTGACGTGAAGATGTGAAGTTGGAAATTGCTTCAGGTGTTCTACCTCCAGAAGCTACGAGCCTGGAGTTGCTGAGGTCCATCATGTGGAACCTGAAGAGGAAGGCATAAACAAGGCAGGCAGGATGGAGGGATGGAGCACCCAGGTCTACAGTAGATCAAGCCTCCTCCAAAGTCAGAACTATTTCATTCGTATGAGCCCATAAATTCCCTTTTTTCTTAAGCCAGATTGAGTGGGATTTCTTGTCACAATTGCAAGAATTCTGATGTACTCAACAACATTAACACCTTCCCTATGTCTAATTTTTGTGCCTATTCAAATATCTACCAGTCCATTTTCTTCCAGATGGGTATTTCAGCTTAAGCTTAGAGTACAATGGATCCCAGTGGAGTCAGTAAGAGAGAATGGATAAGCTCATCCTCTTTGAGAGCTTGACCTAAGCGTAGAGGTAGACCCAACTGCTTTCCAATCCGTCAATTCTCATTCAACCTGATGTGGAGATGAAGACAAAGAAAATAGATATTAAAAAGAAGTATTTAACATTCAAAGGTAGCCTCCCAAGCTGATTTGACACTGTCTTCCTAGATTTGGAGGGTTTTTTTTCTTATGTCCTCAGTAACACATAAGAAAGTGCTCAGCATTTATGTGACACTTAATAAAGATTTGCTTTAAAAACTTTTTATTCATTATGGTAAAATACATATAACATAAAATTTACCATTGTAACCATTTTTAAGTATACTGTTCAGTGGCATTAAGTATGTTCACAATGCTGTGCAACCATCTATCCATCTCCATAACTTTTTCATCATCTGAGTCTGAAATGTTGGACCCATTAAATAATAAACAAGAACTCCCTATTCCCCCTCCCCCCAGCCTCTAGTAACTTCTGTTCTATCTTCTGTGTCTATGAATTTGTCTACTCTAGGTACCTCGTATAAGTGGAATCATACAATATTTGTCCTTTGTGTGCCTTATTTCACTTAATGTTTTCAAGTTTCATCCATGTCGTAGCATAAAGATTCACTTTTAAATGTATTCTTTCCCCTTCCTTTTTCAATTTCTGGTATTCAAAAAACAACATGTAAATATTGTTTGGTTTTTTTTTTTTTTTTAATTAGAACATGCTCAGGAACTGACACATATTTAGGACCCACAAGAGACCAGGCAATGTACTAAGACCTTTGACGTTACATTATTTAATACTCACAATTCTAACAGTTATGTTACTTTTAATGACCCAGAGCCACAAGATCTCGTGGTATTCTAATTAGGATACTGTCCCAATTCTCTCACTCGGAGCCTATGCTTTCCCCTTCTCCGCCTTGCAATGGTCCAGATACTCCAGACCAGAGAATGGTCTACCAACAAGCCTATTTCTAGTTTTTTATTAATAATAGCTTTAAAATTTCTAAGATAATAGATTTATCCTTCTAATTTGGTTTTGTTTGTGCTAATATAAAACTAGTTCCCCCAACCTGGGTTTACTTAAATCTTTGGCAAGGGGCTACCCTCCAGAAACCTACAGAGTGATAGGCCAGCCTGGGAACTCAAGCTTTCTGTGTCCAAGCCAGAGTTCACTACATACACAACACACTCATACCCAGACTGACACTTGTCTGAAGCCCTGCTGTTCTTTGCATACACAATATACTCAAAAACTTGGATTGACAACATGATATCATCAGCTTCTCAGAAAGGATCTAATACAAAATGACCTGTGATTTTCAGGATGCTTATCATTATTACAGAGCTCAAGATTCTTCCAGCCCTTCTGTACAACCATTATAGCTACCCAGGAAGAACCCTGCCTGGTAGCCCCTAGAACAAAAGGACTAGGACCACTTCCCAGCCCAAAGCCTATGTGGTTGTTTGGAGGCTTCAAAAAAGAATAGAAAAGGGCTGCTGGCAAAGGTATTTTGTTTTCTAGAAGCAGAGAAAAGTGGGTCAGAGGTTTTTTCCAAATCTAGGGAAAACTTATTTTTTGATTGAGGACTTTAAAAGACATTGCTCAATTTAACAGGCAAACAACATTGCCACACATACAGTTCTTCTGAGAACTGTTTCCCTGAGTTTGGATTTTCACTAACTGTGCCATCATGCACTCTTCACTCACATATAGTTTAACCTGGTGGATGGCTCTTTGGGGACACATCGGAGAAAGTAGTGTATGTCCCGGCAAAAAAAGAGACAGTGCCGTCAGCAGACCTGTGTTGGAAGGAATCCCAGCTCCGACACTTTATTTCCTATGAGATAGTGAGCAACTCTCCAAACCTGCTTCTAGCAGTTATTTATTTATTGCTGTGTAACAAAACAGCCCAAAATTTAGTAGGCTTAAAACAATAACCATTTTGTTTGCTTGTGATTGTGTGGGTCAGCAATTTGGACTAGGCTCCACGGGATAGTTCTTCTGATCTCTCTTGCAGTCAGGCATGCGGACAGAGTCAGACTCAGACAGTGACTCGACTGGGACTTCCTGGACTAAGAGTCACATTGCGTGCCTGCCTTGTCCTCATAACCAGTAGGCTAGCTTGGGCTTGTTCACAAAATGGTCTCACGGTTCAACTACAAGCAAAAGAGTGCAAACACTTTTTAAACCTGTATTTACGTCACATTTGCTAATGTCCCATTGGCCAAAGCAAGTCTCATGGCCAAGCCCAGATTCAACGGGTGGAGAAAGAAACTGTACCTCTTGATGAGAGGAAAGGCAAAGTCACATTGCAAAAAGGTGTGAATGTAGAATTGTAGCCATCTTGCAAACAAACTACCTTCTTCATGAAATGGAGATAGTAATATATGGAATATAACATTATTGTGAACACTAAACTAATCCCTTCCTCTTTGTTGGCTAGATCACTAGGGCTTAGAAATGGAAAGAGCGTGGGATAAGGTAGCTTGAAATCTCGTGATGGAAGGTCCTGAATGCTAATTGAGGTATTGGTACTTACCTCAGGCAGCAATGGAGACTTAATGATACATCAGGTACATGTTGAATGACATGATCTGAATTTGTTCGGGGAACTATTCCTACCGGTATATGTAGAAAGATTAGAGGCCTGGAGTGTAGCAGATCAAGGATAACAAGGATGGCTGCAAGGAAGAAAATGGAAAGCAGTAGTGGGAAAAAACACCAGTCTTAGTAGGTAGAACAAAGACCACGGATTTGGATGCAATCAGTGTAGGGCGAGGAAAGGGAAGAATCTGCAGAAACTCTCTGGGTCACTGCCCTGGGTGCCTGAGACACTAGTGGTCCCATAAGCAGAGAAAGGAACAGGATAAGAGGTGCTTGTTTGGCAGGAGAATAGGGCATGGTGTGGAGGTAACAAGGAGATCTGGAGATCTCAAAGTCATCCCTATGTAAAGAAGAGTCCAAAGTGTGAAGTAGACTTTTGAAAAGATTTTGGACTTGTTTATAGTAAATCTCAAGTTTTACATTCAGTATAGGATTGATGTCTTATGAGGGCAATGATATTTTATCGTATAGGATCCTTTTTCAGAGAGGTTTTTTTTTCTTAAGTGTGTGTGAATTGATCATTTTTCCCCATCTAGGTTTAAGGGTTTTTGTTATGGTGGAGGGCATTTATAAAATCTGCCTACCCATGTGCTTTTTGATCTAAAGTCAGTTCCTTTCCTTTTCCTTTTGTCCAGTGGTTTTTCCCATGATTTTAGTAATTGTAGGGTTTGAAGTTTCCGTTGGTACCTGCTAAAATTGACTGGCGCACTGCCCGGAGCACTGCTGTCCAGACAGATCCTTCTCAGGGCCACCATCGAGCTTCCCTTGGATCATGGCTCTGACCTTCCTCCTTGTCTTCTACTCCTTATTCTCAGACCATCTACTCTCATTGTTGAGGCATCTCCTCAACAATCCATTCTCCACATAAGAGCCCAGCTGATATTTTAAAAACATAACTCAGATCCTATCACTTCCTTCTTAGTAATTCCCATTGGTTTCTTTTTTCACTTAGAATGAAATCTAAACTCCTAAACATGGCCTAGAAGAGCCTAACTGATCTCACCCCCGCCCACACCTCGAGCAGCTTTGCTCCCCTGACTCTCTGTGCTTGACTTACCTCCATCCTCTTTCTCTTCCTCCAAGGCACCAAGCTCATTCTTGCCTTGTGGCCCTTGCTTATGTTCCTTCTGCAAAGAATGCTTTGCCCCCAGACTGCAGCATTGTTGACTTCTAGCCACCCAGTTTTAGCTTCAGTGCCCCATACTCAGAAAAATGTTTTCTGGCCTCTCTATCAAATGTTGCCTGCCCTATTCTCTCTCTGTCTCTCTCTTATTATCTTGTTTTATTTTCTTCATAACAATTATCATTATTTAAAATTATCTGCTTCATTTATTTATTTTGTTGTCTATAATCAGTTTTTATCCACTAGACTATAAGTACCGTGAGACAGAATATGGATTTTGGTTTCCTACTCTGTCTTCAGCACATAGGATTATGTCTGGCTCAAGAAATGCTTCCTACATGATTGAATGTAGTCAAAGTCACTTCAAAATTCCTCCTGTAATGTGGCTTCCAGACTTTTCACTGCATTCACACATATTTAGATGTCCTCTAGTCCTCAGTGTCTTCTAGTACTGTGCACAATCCTCCTGGTATATTTGACGACAATTAGAGAAGGACAGAAGTATCTCTTGATCTGATTAATTCACTTTTATTGATGCAGGCTAAGATTGAACTTCTCGGTTCATATGGAACTTGTAAGCATCTAAAACTCCTTATTTTCACCTACACACCACTATTAATCCAAATCTTTTTTTTCCTTTTATTTCAGAATATTATGGGGGTACAACACTTTGTTTATATATATTGCCCATGCACTGCCTATGTCAGAGCTATAATTGTGGACATCCCCCAAACTGTGCACCTCGCATCCATGCAGTGAGAGTTTTCCCATCCCCTCCATCCCCATCCTGCCTGCCCGTCCCGTGATGAATAATATTGCCAAGAGTGACGTAAGTGTTGATCAGTTAGTACCAATTTGATGGTGAGTACCAGTGGTGCTTCTTTTTCCATTCTTGTGACACTTCGCTTCAAAGAATGGGCTCTAGCTCCATCCAGGATAATATCAGATGTGTTAATTCACCGTTGTTTTTTATTGCTGAGTAATACTCCATGATATACATATACCACATTTTATTAATCCACTCGTGTATTGATGAGCATGTGGGTTGTTTCCACATCTTTGCAATTGTGAATTGTGCTGCTGTAAACATTTGAGTGCAGATGTCTTTATTATAGAATGTCTTTTTTTCCTCTGGGTAAATACCCAGTAGTGGGATTGCTGGATCAAATGGTAGTTCTACTTTTAGTTCTTTGAGGTATCTCCACATTACTTTCCATAGAGGTTGTACTAATTTGCAGTCCCACCAGCAGTGTATAAGTGTTCCTATCTGTCTGCATCCCCGCCAACATTTGTTGTTTTGGGACTTTTAGATATGAGCCAATCTCACTGGAGTTAAGTGATATCTCATTGTGGTTTTGATTTGCATTTCCCCAATGATTAGAGAAGTTGAGCAATTTTTTATATGTTTGCTGGCCATTATTCTGTCTTCTTTTGAAAAGTTTCTGTTCATGTCCTTTGCCCATTTTTTAATGGGGTTGTTTGATCTTTTCTTGTTGATTTTCCTAAGTTCTGTATAGATTCTGGTTATCAGCCCTTTATCAGATGTGTAGCATGCAAATATTTTCTCCCATTCTGTAGGTTGTCTGTTCACTCTAGTGATAGTTTCCTTGGCTGTGCAGAAGCTTTTTAATTTGATCAGGTCCCATGTATTTATTTTTGTTGCTGCTGTGATTGCTTTGGGGGTCTTCTTCATAAATTCTTTGCCTAGGCCAAAGTCCATAAGAGTTTTTCCAACGTTTTCTTTGAGAATTCTTATGGTTTCATGTCTTAGGTTTAAATCTGTTATCCATCATGAGTTGATTTTTGTCAGAGGTGAAAGGTGTGGATCTAGTTTCAGTCTTCTACATGTGGCCATCCTGTTTTCCTAGCACCATTAATTGAATAGGGAATCTTTTCCCCAGTGTATGTTTTTGTGCAATTTGTCAAACATCAGATGACAGTATGAGGTTGGTTTTACATCTGGGTTCTCAGTCCTGTTCCATTGGTCTATGTCTCTGTTCTTGTGCCAGTACCATGCTGTTTTGGTTACTATAGCCTTTGTAGTATAGTTTGAAGTCTGGTAGATTGATGCCTCCCAATTTGTTCTTTTTGCTTAAGATTGCTTTGGCTAGACGGGGCCTTCTCTGGTTCCACACAAAGTGTAGAATTATTTTTTCTAGATCAGCAAAAAATGATGTTGGTATTTTGATAGGGACTGCATTGATTCTGTAAATCACTTTAGGTAGCAAAGACATTTTCACAATGTTAATTATACCTATCCAAGAGCATGGTAGGGCTTTCCATCTGTTTACATTCTCTGCTATTTCTTTTCTCAGTGTTTTGCAATTCTCTCTATATAGGTCTTTCACCTCCTTAGTTAGATACGTTCCTAAATATTTAATTTTATTTGGTGCTATTGTGAAAGGTATTGCATCTTTAATTTGTTTCTTGGCTCGACTGTTATTGGCATATATGAAGGCTATTGATTTGTGTGCATTGATTTTGTATCCTGAGACTTTGCTGAATTCATTTATCAATTCCAGTAATCTCTTGGTTGAATCTTTATGGTGTTCTAGATATAATATCATATCGTCCATGAATAGTGAAAGTTTGACCTCTTCTGCCCCCATTTGGACACCCCTGATTCCTCTCTCTTGTCTGATTGCTCTGACAACGACTTCCAGCACAATGTTGAATAGAAGTGGAGATGGTGGGCAACTTTATCTGGTTCCAGTTTTAAGGGGGAATGCTTTCAATTTTTCCCCATTCAGTATGATATTGGCTGTGGGTTTATCATATATGGCTTTAATAACTTTGAGGTAGGAGCCATCTATGCCTATATTGTTAAGAGTTTTTATCATAAAAGGGTGCTGGATTTTGTCAAAATCCTTTTCTGCATCTATTGAAAGGATCATATAATCTTTGTTCTTACTTTTATTTATGTGGTCAATTACATTTATAGATTTGTGAATGTTGACCCATCCCTGCATGTCGGGGATGAAGCCCACCTGATCGTGATGAATTTTTTTTTGATGTACATTTGAATTCGGTTTGCTAGGATTTTATTGAGAATTTTTGCATCTATATTCATAAGGGATATTGGTCTGTAGTTTTCTTTTCTTGTTGTGTCCTTCCTGGCTTTGGTATCAAGGTGATATTGGCTTCATAGAATGAGTTTGGGAGGATTCCATCCTTCTGGATATTTTCAAATAATTTCTGCAGTATAGGCACCAGTTCTTCTTTGTAGGTTTGGTAGAATTCAGGTGTGAACCCATCTGGTCCAGGACTTTTTTTGTGGGCAGACTCTTTCTTACTGCTTCAATTTCAGTGCTTGATATTGATCTGTTTAGAAATTCTATTTCTTCCTGGTTGAGCCTAGGGAGGTACTATGTTTCTCAGAATTTGTCCATTTCCTCCACGTTTTCATGTCTTTGGGCATAGAGATTTTTATAGTATTCGAAGGTGATGTTTTGTATTTCCATGATATCAGTTATGACCTCTCCTTTTTCATTTTTAATTGAGCTTATTAGAGTCCTTTCCTTTCTGCTTCTGGTCAACCTGGCGAGTAGCCTGTTTTGTTTATCTTTTCAAAGAACCAACTTTTCGTTTTATTAATCATCTGTATTGTTCTTTTGATCTGAACTTCATTTAATTCTGCTCTGATCTTGGTTATTTCTTTTCTTCTGCTGGCTTTAGGATTGGTTTGCTCTTCCTTTTCCATTTCCTTAAATTGATTCATTAGTTTACTGATTTGTGACCTTTCTGTCCTTTGGATGTGAGCATTTAAGGTGATAAGTTTTCCTCTCAGGCCTGCTTTTGCTGTAACCCACAGATTTTGATAACTTGTGTCCCCCTTATCATTTAGTTCAAAGAATCTTTTGATTTCCATTTGAATCTCCTCCTTGACCCAATAGTCATTCAGTGAAAGATTATTTAATTTCCATGTTTTTGGATGAATATGTGAGTTTCTGTTGGAATTGATTTCTAATTTTATTTCACTGTGGTCTGAAAAGATACATGGTATGATTTCTAGTTTTTTTAATGTGTTGAGATCTGTTTTGTGGCCTAGGATGTGATCAATTTTAGAGAAAGTTCCATGAGCTGATGAGAAGAATGTATATTCAGTGTTATTTGGGTGGAGTGTTCTAAAGATGTCTGTTAGGCCCAAATGTTGTAGAGTCCTGTTTAGGTCCTTTGTTTCTTTGCTTATTTTCTGTTTGGAGGATCTGTCCAGTTCCGTCAGTGGGGTGTTGAAGTCCCCTGCTATTATGTCATTGCTATTTATTATGTTGTCTAGATCAAGCAGTATTTGCTTTACATATTTGGGTGCTCCTGTGTGGGGTGCACAAATATTTAGGACTGTTAAATCTTGTAAGATTTTTCCCTTCACCACTATATAGTGTCCATCTTTGTCCTTCTTTACTTTTGTTGCTTTAAAGTTTATATCATCTGAAGTAAGGGTGGCTACTCCAGATTTCTTTTGGTTTCCATTAGCCTGGAAAATTGTATTCCATCCTTTCACCTTGAGTCTGAATGAGTCCTTGTGTGTAAGATGTGTTTCCTGGAGACAGCAGATACTTGGCTTGTATTTTGTAATCCATTCAGCCAGCCTATGTCTCTTCAATGGGCAATTCAAGCCATTCACATTTATTGAGAAAATTGATATTTGGGGTAGATTTCTGTTTATCCTGTTGGGTAGTTTCTTGTTCTGTTTTACCTCTTGAGTCATTGTGAAAACTGGGTTCTGGAGTTTTAGCTTTGGGTAGTTTTACATTGGTGGGTGTCTGTTTTGCTGGTTAGTGTACAGTGCAGGTCTAAGCACTTCTTGCAAGGCTGGTCTGGACTTCACAAATTCTATCAGTGATTGCTTGTCTGGAAAAGTCTTTATTTCTCCCTCATATAAGAAGCTTACTTTGGCAGGATACAGAATTCTGGGTTGGCCTTTGTTTTGTTTTAGAAGACTGAGGATGTGTCCCCAGTCCCTTCTGGCTTCTAAGGTTTCAGCTGAGAAATCTGCAGTTAATCTGATAGGTTTCCCTTTGTAGGTTACCTGCTCTTTTCACCTCATAGTTCTGAGGAGTGCCTCCTTTGTGTTTACTTTGGTCAGTCTAATAATTATGTGCCATGGTGAATGCCTTTTCACGTTGAGTCTCCCAGGAGTCCTGTGTGCTACTTGTACTTGAATATCAAGGTTTTTGGCTAGGCCATGGATATTTTCCTCTATTATTCCTTCAAATAGATTTTCTAGCACACGCAAATTTTCTTCCTCTCCCTCAGGGATGCCTATGATCCTTATGTTTGCCCTCTTTATATAATCCCACATTTCTTGTATGCTTTGTTCATGCCTCTTGTTTTTGTGTTCTTTCTCTTTGACTGATTTATTTAGTGCATAGGAGTTATCTTCCAGCTCTGAGATTCTTTCCTCTGTGTTATCCAGCCTATTTTTAAGGCTTTCCACTGTGTTTTGTAGATCCTTGAATGCCTCTTTCATTTCTAGAATTTCTATTTGATTTTTCTGTAATACTTCTATTTCTTTAGAAAATTTTTCATTCATTTCTTGCATTTTTCTTGTGGTTTCTTTGTGCTAGGATTCAATTTTCTCTTGAATTTCATTGAGCTTTCTTATAATCTATAAACGAAATTCCTCTTCTGTCATTCTACCCATTTCATTTGAGTTGGTATCTGTTGCTGAGGAACTAATGATTTCTTTTGGGGGTGACTTTTCACTCTGATTTTTCATGTTTTCTGAGTTCTTTCACTGATTTTTTCTCATCTGGCCTCTTGGTTGAGAGCTGGAAGTGTTAGGGTTAGTTTATGGCCCTGTGTCCAAGCCCCCGAGGTTCGTTCCTTGGCAGAGCCAGGGAGAGGAGTACTGGTCTGTATTGCCTTAGGTGTATTTTAGCAAGTTTGATGGATCTTGGGTTACCTCTGACCTGTTGTCTTCTCCTCTTCCCGGTGGAGTGTAGTGAGATTGTCCTCCCAGCTTGAGCTCCAAGCTGGTGGATTGTACTTGAGGGTATGAATCCACAGCTCCCTAATAGCTAGGTATTCTGTTGTGTTCGTCATAGACCATGATCCCCCAGGTGGGGTATGTGAAAGCCCCAAGCTTTGGGAGGGGCCTTGTAGCTCTTAGGGGTTACTTTGACCCTGCTCCTCCTGAGGTTCGGGTAGAAACACAAATGTTTTTGGCTGCAGTGCAAGAGCTGAATTGGAAAAATCTTATGCAGCTCAGAGGTTGCTTATCTAGCTGCGTGTGTCTGGCCCTCTGACATGTGTCTCCGTGTGACACTGTCTGATAGGAGGATCTCCAGTTGTTCACCCCTTTTCCACCACTAGACCCAAGATGAGGTGAGTGGGTGTCTCGATCCCCAGAAGTCTCCGCCAGGGGTATATTCCCACGGGGGGGGGGGAATAGTGGCCACTGGAGGTGCTCTTGGATGGAGCAAATTGCCCTAATGAAGTGAGCAGGGTTACGGGGAGCTGCTCTGGTTCACCCTGTGGCTCTTGAGGCATTCAGTTGCCATGAGAACCGGTACTTATACAAAATGAGTCACTATAACCAGCAACCTTCAAAACGACCAATCTCTGGAGTACAGGAAGGCTGGGACCTGAAGAGCGGGCACTAGGACCAGCATGTAGGGGACTTGTCAGAGCTGGGGTAGCAGGAGCGGGTGGACGGGCTGCAAACTGTTTCCAATACACAAAGGTCCTGCCACTACAGTTCCGGGATCTCGTCCCACCTGGAACCCACGGATGCAGCTGTCCCTGGCCACCAAGGGCAAAGCCTGTGGCACCTGGCAGAAGAGTCCCTGGGCCGGGGCAGGGCGGAGCTAGAGACCCAGCTCACAGCTCCGGGTGGGAGGCTTTAAGGATGGCTGCCGCCACCAGCCTGGCGCACAGCGCGGCTCAGATCGCACCCGGGAACGCAGCTTTTCGCGACCAGCCTGTGTCCCACGGATGCAACTGCCAGCAGCCCCTACGGGCATGTCCCACTCTCCGTTAAACTCCTGGGCCTGGTCCCGCTGACTTCCAGTGGCGCGGTGCCGGCCTGTGGGTTCCCATGCACTGTCCAGGGAAGCTGTATCTCTGCCCAGACCCTACCCGGCTCTGAGCGGTCCCTGTATATTGCAGCTGAGAGTTCCATATGGCTCTCACAATTGCTTCCTCTCCACAGAGCCTGCTGTCTCAAGCTACAGCTTTGCCCCGATGGGCTTGTCCCTGACTGAGTGGATGGGAAGTCTGTGGGGAAGGTGTGTAACCGCTTAGGGGTCAGGTTGCGCTGTGCTGACCTGGCAACCACATCCTTCCCACGCTCTGGGCTTTGTTGCACTCCCTGTGCTCTCCAATCTTTGTGAGTGATTTTGTCACCTGTTTTCTTGAGCTGAGCATCCCACAGTATTTCTCTGTAATTCACAATGCTGTTTTCAGAGTGAGCGGTCCACATGCGCAGGCAGCCAATGGCGTTTTCACCTCCTTCCCTGGGAGCAGTGAGGTGGTTTCCCTCTATCAGACTGCAATTTTTTCCCCCTAGAGTCTTAATCCAAATCTCAGTCTTATCCCATCCCAAAATTGTCATGAAAAATAATTTAAAATACCATAAAATACATAAGCTTTGTCCTTGTTCAATTTTCTCTTCAGTTTCTGGCTCATCATTCTAATTTGTCAGGATTTTTCTGAATCCACATTATGTCACCAAACACATTTGCTTGCTTTCCCAGTTTTGTGCCAAATTCAAATATGATAAGCACATTTCCTCTGTCTTCAGCCAAGTAGATGATAACATGTTGGGCAGGGAAGTCCTGATACAGAGACCTGCCACTATTATACCACTAGAAACCTCCCTCTGGGTTTAACCAGCCACACCCACTCAACTTTCCTATTCTCCAGTTTTCATGTCTCTACCCTTTCTGAGCATATCATTGGCAATTTGTCATATGTCTTGTTGAAATTAAGATATCAAATATTTATAGAATTCCCTTTTCTATCTATTATTTAACCCATCCTATTTTTTAAAATGGAAAGAAATTCGTTTGTCATGATTTGTTTTTATCTTTCTGTTGACTGATCTGCAACCTTACCTACAACTTTACCTTACCTCTTTTTACCAGGGGCAAACATCCTTAACTCAGTCGACGTTCCACCTTCCTACTAAGACTCGTCCTGTTATCTCTTTGCATCTTGTTGCAGACTTCAGACACCTCCACTCTTCTGTAATATCAGTATCTCCTTCGTTGGATTGTAGCCATCTTCACTGCACCATTGGTTCTCAAATTTGATTTGGTTTCAAAATCATCTGGAGGCCTTGTTAAAACCCAGACCGCTGCATCTCATTCCTGGAGTTTCTCATTCAATAGATCTGGGGTGGGAGCCAAGAATTTGCATTTCTAATAAGTTCCCAGCTGATGCTGATGTTGCTGGTTTGGGGATCACACCTTGAGAATCAGTAACCTAGTGCATCCCATCTTTAACAAAGCAAAACACCAAAACTCTCCTCTGAATTTACAAACACCTACAAAAATGGTGCCTTATTTCCCTCTTGCCCTTCATGGCCAAACTTCCTCGGAGCATTGTCTAATCTCACATTCTCCATTTTCTCACGTTTACCCCAACAGCACTGAAACATCTTGTTAGCAAGTTCACCAATGGTTTTCTTGTTGCCAAATTTAAAGGTCGCTTCTCTGACTTACTCTGATTCCATCTCTCTGCCACATTAAGAACTTTCTTAAAATGCTTTTCTTCTTCTGTAAGTTTCCAAGGTACCATTTTTTTTTTTATGCTTTGCCTCTTAATTCACTGATTCCCTATTATTCTCTTTTGCTTGTTCCCCTACTCTACCCAAACTCAGAATGCTGAGTGCTGTAGGGTTTGGTCCTATACTTTCTTCTCTCATTGTTTTCCTAGGTGATCTTGTCTAGTATCATGGCTTTAAGTACCATGAACCCCACATGTTAGCCAAGACCTCTCTCCTGAACTTAAGACATATACCCAAGTGGAGAACCGACTATCTATTTGACATTCCACTTGGGTGCCTCTCGAGAGTCTCAAATTTAAATGTTAATTTTTCATCATAAATCTAGCCCTCTCCCACTTATCCCTGTGGCAGGCAGAATAATGTCGCCCCTCAAAGACGTCCACATACTAATTCCTGGAACCTGTGAATACATTACCTTACATGGCAAAAAGGACTTTACAGTTATGATTAAGTTAAGGACCTTAAGATGAGGGGATTATCCTGGATTATCTGAGTGGACCCAGTGTAATCACAAGGGCCCTTCAAAGTGGAATAGGGAGGCGGAAGAAAGAAGGAGATGTGACAGTGGGAAAGAACCAGAGAGATGGCACGTGATTATCAAGGTGGGCCAGTCTAATCCTTAAAAGCAGAAAACCTTTCCCAGGTGTGGTCAGAAGGAGATGTGATAACAGAAGGATGCTCAAAGAGATTAGATGCAAAAGTCACTTTTGTTGGCTTTGAGGGTGGAGGAAGGAGGCCATGCGTTAAGAAATGCTGGTGGTCTCTAGAAGGTGCGATTGCCAAGGAAACAGATTCTTGCCCAAAGCCTCCAGAAAGAAATGCAGTCTTGAGGACACTTGGATTTTAGCCCAACAAGACTCATGTTGGACTTCTGACCTATAGAACTGTAAGATAATGAATTTGTGTTGTTTTAAGCTGCTAAATTTGTGGTAATTTGTTATATCAGCAGTAGAAAATTAATATAATTTCCATCTCTGGAAGTGTCACCAACATCGAACTGGTCACCCAGGCCAAAACCACAGGTGTATAATCCCTGATACTCCCTTTTATCTACCTGTTACCCACTCAATCCATTGACAGCTTCTGATGGTTCTACCTCCAAAATAGATCTTGAATCTGTCCATTTCTCTCCATCTTCACTGCCAGCATCCTAGTCTAGGCCATGTCATCTTGCATGCTACTCCAGTGGCCTGACGAATGGTCTATTTGCTGTGCTCTGGCCACCCTCCAGTTGATTCTCCATTAGTCAGCAACAATGATCTTTTGAAAAGTGCATGTCACTTCTCTGCTTTAAACTTCTCACCACAATTAAAATAAAATCCAAGTTTCTGAACATGGCCAGCAAGGTCCTACATGACCTTGATTCTGCTTACCTCTCTGACTTCACCTTATACATTTATCTCAACTCACTTTGTTTGCATGCCTTTCTTTTCCTATAGCATGACAAATGTTTTTGTACGTGTTATTCTCTCCTCTAGTAATTTTATTCCCATGTAAGTCTTCTTATTTTTCATGTATGAACTCAACTATCACCTCCTTAGAAAGGCCTTCATTGATCTCTCCTGCTAAAGCACCCCGTACCACCAACTTCGTTGTTCTTTGCCAGATAACCATTTATAATTACTAAGTTTGTTTTGGTGTTTTGCTTGGTTCCTCCAAATAGAATGCAAGTTCCATGAGGCTTTCTTAGCTGATTCAACATACCTCCCCAGTGCCTACTAAAGCACCTGACACGTTGTTGGTAGTAAATAGGTGTTCCTTGAAGTCATGAATGTATGAGCGAGTGAGTGAGTGATGAGATCACAGTTTTTTTCACTGAAGTGAAATGCACGTAACATAAGATTAACAATTTTAAAGTGAAGAATTCAGTGGCATTTAGTACTTTCATAGTGTTGTTCAACTGCCATCTCTTATCTTGTTTGAAAACATTTTCATCACTCCAAAATAAAACCTCATACCCATTAAGCAGTTACATCCCATTCTCTCTTCCCCCAGTCCCTGACAACCACCAGTCTGTTTGCTGTGTCTATGGATTTACCTATTCTAAATATTTCATATAAATTGAATCAAATCGTATGTGACCTTTTGTGTCTGGCTTTTTCACTGAGCATAGTGTTTTTGAGGTTCATCTGTATGGTGGCATGTATCTGTATTTTGTTCCTTATTGTAGCTGAATAATATTCCATTATATGGATATACCACTATTTGTTTAACCATTTATCTGTGACGGACCCTTGGGTTGTTTCCACCTTTGGCTATTGTGAGTAGTGTAGCTATGAACATCGTGCATGTTTCCTTTTAACAGGTCACAAACCCCATTTTGGAATTTGGGATGTAGGCAGTTATTTCTAGAGTATAAGCTCATTCAGTTCTTTTCTGTTTCTAATTTCCTAGCATATCTCACATGCCCCAGGATTTCCCAGTTGTTGAGAGTAGCTTCATGATCTTATCTGCTTAATCATCATAGAATTCTTATCTAAGCTGTTTACTCTAGGGATTCAGGCAGCAGGTCCCAAACTTGATAGGGCTGGAGACAGAACTGGGGATAGGTGGGAAGAGATTAAGGGAAAGGGTGGTAGGTGTAGTTAAAATTATGACTTTTTAAAAACATGCACATTACAAGATGATCAATTTACTCATCCAGTAATGAACTCTGTTTTCCTAGAAATATTAGTAGCTGCCAGTGCTTTCTGAATTAAGCGCTTGGAGTCCCTTGGTGGTGTGTTCAATGCCATCTCCAGTGTTAGAAAGTTTTAATCTGCAATTAGATATATATTAAGCCATTAAAATATCATTGCATTTTAATGATTTGAATCTATGAATATATGTAAATTAGCAATGGCTTATTAAACTTTACAGTTTCTAGTTACTGTAAAAAAGATCTGTATATATAAAATGTTGGGGGGAAGCCTTTTGTGTATTTTATTATATCATTCTCCAGTGAAGATGACAAGAATAAAAATGATCATATAATTAATAATTTTAAAAAATAAATATATTAGCTATTGTGAATAGAAACTATTTCCATAAAAGCCAAGTGCAAACAGTTGTTTAGGTCTAAGCACTTTATCTCAATTCCTGGCACTCTATTTTGTGCTTTGGAAAGCTCTACTCAATTCAGAACGTAAATCTAGGAAAGGTTTCCTCCCTGAAACCCTCTGAAAGCCTGTAGTTATGGTGGTTACTTAAACATTATTTCCATAGCTACGCTGGCTTCTAGCCACAGCTGAAATGCATATCAGCAAGCTTGGTGTGAAAATGGGAAGGGAGAAAAAAAAAAAAGAGGAGACAGAGGACACTAATTTTCCTTCTTCCGAGTAGGAGGTATAATGTCTTTATAAAGTAATAATTAAAAGAAAAACAATTACTGGAACCTTATCTGGACTGTGCAGCTGTACTTCCTCCTTTTACATTAGCAGTGTTTCTAAGGTTATGACAAACCATGAAAATTGCATCTTTAGAGGAGTTTTATTCCTTTTCCTATGATTTGATTGAAACAGACAGCTACATTTTGTGTATATATAATTAGGCAGTAAAATAGGCTTTGAAGGCAGGTTTCCATTTAGTATGTGAGTCACACGCAAAACAGCCTTTCATTCAACAGCCAAAGACTGATCTTTTTAATGCCTCAACTAGCTCAACATGTTTTCTGAATGCTACATCTTGCACTGAGGGGGGAAAAAAGGGAAAAGGAAAAAAAAAATCAGCTTTTAGCCCATATTTCTTTCCTTCTTTCTTTCTTTCTTTTTTTTTTTTTTTATCTTCTTTCCAAAGAAAAAAACAGTCTGAAAAACCAATCTAGGAAGTCTTTGGTGATTTCACCTTACAACAAACTGATTTTTATCGTCTTTTTTCCAGATTGTCGTCCGGGCACCAGTGACGGCTGCACCAGTTCTTGGCGTGTCTAATCCCTCTCATAAAAGGCCATTGTGGCAGGAAAACTGAGACCAATGGCTTTTTCATTCTCCACCTCTCAGCTCGCCAAAGTAATGGCACTGGGCTCCTCGTCGCGTCTTTCTTTTCAGACGCATAGTTTCTCCCTTTAACAAGGTGTTTTGTTTTTTTTTTTAAAGGAGAGGGGGTGAGAGGGAGAAGAAATACAATCCCATTTTTTCAATGCTGTGCCCATATGTGGCACGAAGTGATTTTTTTCTTTCCTGAACTTAAATTAGGAAGAGCTTTAACGTGGTGCTGTTATTTGAGAGGCAGCCTGTTTTTATGAAAGAGATTTTCCTCTGAGATTTTGTGAGTACAGGGAGAAGAACCCTAGGTGTATTTTTTTCTTGTAATAGAAATCAGGCCTATCGGCTGTGCATCATCATGCCTTATCTGATTACAAAGCAGTCGCCTGTTAATCTCTACCCTTTCATCTCACTGTATACCATTGGCTATCTCCTGTCCCATTCTGGCAAACCCAAAGATGGAGAGAAATAATATCAAGCTATTTAGTTGATTTATGCAAGTGATAGTTTGTGTTTTTAGAATGGCTTTCATCTGACGACCTCAAAGGGCCTTATGAGCATTATCACATTGACAGGGCCCAGCTCCAACATAAAGGGCACAGAAGGGCCATAGTCATGTAAATCTAAATTTCTAGAGTGATTAGTACCCTGGTAACCAAGAGAGATGAACTGAGTTCTCATTTTTGATGTGAAATTTCATGTCCATGCAGGAATTTCAATTTCCAATGCAGTCCCCATCACTGGATAAACCACTCCGTATTCAATTTAGTTCCTGGGATGTCCCCCTGGGGAGTCTACTCCCCAAGATGAAGGGCTTTACATGACAGGCAGGTGTATATATTTCTTCAATTGGCCTAATCTAATAAAGCTGGACATGATTTATATGTGCAAAATGTTGCCATGTTAAATAATTCAGAATGAAACTGCCTTTCTAGTTGTGCTACAAATAGATGTCAATCTGCATTTGATGGTGCCTGTATCCCACAGGGATTTTGAACCAACTGAAAGAAAATACATTCCTTGTGCTGGTTCTAAGGAAGAACACTGGGGACAGCTCTAACTGAAGCCTACGTGATTTTGGCCCAAACCAAATGAAATCTTTCAAAGTAGACTATCCTTGCTGGTTCTGCTTTTGTAAGAGTAGCAGCTCCCATACAAGAGTGCAAGAGTGTGGAGGCCATCTGGATTTTTATGTAAATCTGATACAAAGAGTTCCGCATTATAAGGGAGATATATGTGTGTCCGATCAACACCCAAGATTGGAACAATCAGCTTTACCTCCTAACAGGTCTCTCTTTCTTGCTGATTTTCTCATTCCTCACCACATTTCTTCCTAATTCCTACCTCACAACCTCTCTCCCCGTTCCCAATCTTATTCTCCCAAACTATGGATTTCTAAAGATTTTTTTTCACAAAAACAATATCTTGAGCCAAATTTTTATCATAGCTTATCTCAAATAGAATCATAAGGTTTTTATTCATCACTTTCATATTAATCATATAGGCACAATGGGAGCTGTCAGTTTGCAAAAATGTCTCCACACTTCCATAGCATTATGTGTCTGAACTTCAGCGATGGTTTACATTTACATGATAAAGCATAACGGGCATTATTTCTCAAATAGAGCCTCTTTGCTTATGAAAATGAAATGGCAATGTTATGAAAATGACCCAGCCAATACAGGGGGTTTCTTGATAATAACTTTAGAATGCCGGTTGTTAGCCTAATTTTATGGACAGATATGAGAAAACAAGGGAAATGTATGTCCTTTGTCTTTATTTGTGAACTAACCAGACCAAAGTAGTCAGTTATTTCATCAAACTTTAGCAGCTGATTGGGATCCCAGCATCGTACTACCCTGAAATAGAATGCAGCTGGGGCCACGGAACGAGTGGAAAATGCCAGGTGAACTCTACTCCTGTGGATCCCTTGGTAACACAGACCCAAGACGTGGTTTTTCAAGGCCTGGCCCTATTTCAAATGGGCAGTGATTAATTGATATTCCCATTAATGCTAGCATATTTTTTGAGGTTTATTTTAAGCCCAATTTGGAAGAATATTCTACAGTTACAAAAGGAAGACCCTCATGGATTTTTAATGAAGGGGGGCACTTGGAGAGTTAAAATTTCTCCTGCCCCTGTCATGTTCCCTCATATCATCCTTTTCTGTTATCTTCATAGCATTTGTTACTATCTAAAATTATCATATTTTATTAGCATTTTACTTCTTATTTCTCACCTTCACTAGAATGTAAGCTCCACGAAAGCAGGGACTTTGGTATCCCTGGTGCCCTAGAACGGAGCCTGGCAAATAATGAATGTTGAATAAATATTTGTTGAAAGAGAGAATGAATGAATGGATATCAGTATTCTAAACACATATATCAGCATTTGATAGATTTATGATTCTATAATTCCATAAATATTTGACTAGTATACAAATGATTACTTTATTTTGTATACTAGTTACTTTATTTTGATTGTTGTTTATTGTAAACATCAATCCACTAGAATTAATTGCAAGCCAATGTCCAAAGCCTCTCTAGTGCCCATTTATCACATCTATCAGATCTACATTACAATGACAAATCAAATGCATATGAATGACCCAGAATCAGTGCAAGATGCTAACTTATAAGCGAAGTTATAGTTTTGAAACATGGTTTAGATGTAGGTTCTGAGGAGTTTATTGTATTAAAATTCATTGATCATTTTTGGAAGCCATATACAGCACCCCTACCAACAAGTCTGTGAACTAAGGACTGGTGTTGTTAAATCCAGCACGTCTTCTCACTCTTTTTCCCTACTTTGGAGGTCATAGGCCACAGTGGTTAAGAATGTGGACTTTAGACTTGTGTGGGTTAAACTCCAACTCTCCCCATTATGTTTCCATTTCTTCTTCCCCCAAATGGGATAATAGTTCCTATCTCCTTTTTTTTTTTCTTTTTTGAGATTTTAAGAATAGAATTATGTAAAACACTTAACACCAGGCCTAGCCCACAGCACTCAGTAAAAACCAGCTATGACTAGAAGTAGTATCATGATGCTCTTGTTGCTCTTGTTCCCAAGCCTATATTGGCTAGCCAGTCATAACTTCTGGAATTTACTCCTTGAGTCTACATTGTTTTCAGCTCAAGGTCTCCCTTCAGACAGCCTATTCTTTCCTGTAGAATTTGTTTGACCCATTTCTGCTCTTTTATTGGAGTGGATCAGTAAACCAACTTGCCTTTACTCCCGATGTCCATGAGCTTCATTTCGACTCCTGGCCCAGCCATGCCAGCATTGTTCATCTTTGGAATCCCATATTCCTAATCTAGCTACTGCCATGAGTCAATCTCTCACCTTGGACTTGAAAAATGGTTCCAAATATAGTTCTGAGTAACTAGATTATTAGAATAATCTTGCTACTATTTTTGATGTGTGGCCTTGGACAAAATGCAAGCTGAATTTCTATGTTTTCATCTACAAAATTAAGGGAGTTGGATTAGAATATTCTCTAAGGTTTTTACCAAATAAAAATATTTTATTTGAATGATGAAAAATTTTCTTTACTTTCCTACTTCTTCAGGTTAAATGTTCAAAGAATTTATACAGTAGCAAAGCATTCAACCTACTATTTTATCAAATGTTAGACTAACTGATCTTGATTGCACATTTGCTATTATGTCTTTATCTTAACATCTCCTACAGCTACCAGTTTGTAATATATCAGTTTCTAACATACTCTTAGGCTCATATGTATACAATTGTTTTGACTCCTCTATCAATTTATGCTGGAAATACAATTTCAGGGTATAATATTAGCAATTTATTATGCCTGTTTGTATAATCCACAGCAATCAGGATGGAGTGTCATCCAACTACACGTTTATTTGATAGTTTCACTCAACAACATACAAAATAAAAATGCAATGCATTTGCAGATGGCTTTATGTCTTAAAAGCACATTCACACACATTAACTCCTATGACCCTCACAACAAATGAATGAGGTAAGTAGGGCAAGTCTTATTGTCCCAATTTATAACAAGAAAAACTAGGGCACAGCAGAAAACTAAAGTGGCTTGCCCTAGGCATCACAGTTGATTAGTGACAACTAGGACAAGAAGCCTGGATTCTAACTCTGAATCCAGGGTCACTTCCACGGTGCCTGCCCCCGTTCTCAGCCAGCTCACTCGCCCCACTAAGTCCCCATCACCAAATCTTTCACTGCTGTAGGAGATCTTGTCTACCCACTGAGTACATTGCTTCATTTGGGCAGAATAGTCAAAGAATCAGTTGTATGAAAATATAAAAGTATACATATGTGGTTATAAACCTATGAAAACTTGATATAGGCAGGTATTTGCAATGTATGGTTTTAGATGTCATGTGTTACTGGAGATAAAAATCCTGGCTATGCTTGGCTTTAGCGCCCTATTGCCTTCACTGACATGGAGCCAGTGTGGAAACTATCCGATAATCAGTCAAAAATAAAAAGCAAACTCTAGGATTCCAGTGAAGAAGAAGTAGTTTTGCTGCTTATGGGAAACAGTGAAAAATGGCCACCATTTGAACTGTAAAGTTTTTTCTATTTATAACCCTGAATAAACGATTAGGTCAGAGGTTTGCTCTTGCTGACTTACACTCATCTTCCCAATTTTATTATGGTAATATCATGGGTGTTGATATTTTTCTCTTTCAAGGTCAAAAGCCTAGAAGTTTTAAATTTTTGCCCCTTTTTCAATATTCCATCACTGACCTCTTTCACACTAGTGAACCCATCTATCATAGTAGTTGTCTTTCCATTTCTCTTGATTTGCAAATTTTGTAAAATCAGATTTCATGTGTATATTGCTCATTCTACTACATGTCTAGTTACAGTTTAAGCCCTTTGCAAGAAATATAAAAGAAGTAGAAAGTACAGTACCATCTGTCTGTTTGAAATCTTGAAAGACAAGGTACATAGAAGAAGACACTGAATGTTTGTGTTTCCCTCAAATTCATATGTTGACGCCCTAAACCCCAGTGTGGCTGTGTTTGGAGATGAGACCTCTAAGGGAGTAATTAAGGGTAAATGAGATCATAAAGGTAGAGCCTTGATCCGTTAGGATTAGTGTCCTATAAGAAGAGATACCAGAAAGGGCATGCGAGCTCGCTCTGCCTCTCTCCTTTCTCTCTCTCTTTCTTTCTCTTTTTCTCCACATATGAAGACACAGGAGGAAGGCAGCCATCACTAGAAACGAACCATGCTGGATCTTGATCTGACTTCTAGCCTCCAGAACTGTGAAAAAATAAATTTCTGTTACTTAAGTCATCCAGTCTGTCTTATTTTGTCATGCTAGCCCAAGCTAACTTTTACAGCACTAGAGAAAAAACTGTATGACAACCGTGGAAAACTAGATCGTGTAGTATACAGTGCAAAGAAATAATGAAAAATAAGAGAAGTAAAAATTATTTGGACTATTATTTCTCACCATAGAAACTACAGTGGGTTTAGGTTTACTTTTTAACCTTGGAAGAATTGAATAATTTGAACTGCAGAAACCAGTGAAAGGAATGGTGAATTATAGGTGTAGTCATATGACATGGTTTTAGGCATACAGCATGGAGTTATGAAGATTAAATAAGGAAGGACTTTGGACTCTTATATACTTGGGTTCAAATTCGAACTTGGTGTCTTTTAGCTACAATAATAGTAGTTATCGTTTGAATGCCTATTTTGTGCCAGGTATGATGTTATATGCATTATTTCATTTAATCCTCCAAATAATCTTGCTACTTAGTGCCTGACACATAGGAGGAACTCAATAAATATTTGTAAATGATTGAATATGAGAATATGGTCCTCATTTTGTCTATGAGGAAAATGAAGCTCAGAGAAGTTGTATTACTTGCATGAGGCCACTCAGCTAACAATGAACAAGGAACAAAACCAGTATTTGAACAAAATCTGTCTAATTTTAAAACAGGGATAATAATTTTCTGGGCTGGCATATGGGTTAAACAAAATACTCTGGCTACAGGTTTAGTATAATGCCTGGCACACAGAGAGTGCTTAAATAAATATTGGAACACAACATCTCACATCAGGTAAACTGATATGAGATGAATAAGGAACAAAATGGAAAGCAGTAGCACAACTATTTTTAGATTTCAACAGTTTAAGGCAATGTGTTTAGAGTTGATAGAACTTCAAATGGCCCATGTAAAGCAAATATTTGATGTGATGTTTGCTTTCATGCTTAGCCATGGCCACTGTTACTTTTTTTCTGTCTAATAATTTTAATCCTAAGCATAAGAGAGACAACTAAATGACTTTTCCTGGAATAGTCTCCATTTTCCATATTTAATAGTGGCTTAATAATATTTTCTATTATGATATGTGATTTGATACTCCTGCTTCGTATAACTTTAATAACTCTTTGAGGCAAATCATATGCTTTTTGGAAACAATCTTGGAGAACTGATATAATAAATTATAATATTTCCATCCTAATGATATCATACAGCCATAAAAAGAATGAGATCATTTATATGTACTGATCTAGGAAGATGTTTATCATATAATCTTAAGGGAAAAGGTAATTGCAGAAAATGTTGTAATAGTGAAATTCTAGTTTTTGCCAGAAAAAACTCTACATATCATGTATGTGCTTGTAAATACATGGCAAAGAGTATGGAAAGGTATATAGTAAACTGTAGAAAAATATTTCCACTGGAGAAGGGAGTGTGGTTAGAGGTGATTTGAAAGGAAACTTACTCCTTTTTGCTTTATATACATCTGAATTTTATCTTTAATATTATTAGGATTTCTATTTTTACTTTATGAGATGAACATGATTATTTCTACTTATTTCTTCAATTTAAAACCCAATAGGGATTACACCAAAATAGTGGCCTCAGCATACCTATAAAACTCCCCTTATACGCCAAACTCCACTGAAATGACAGAAAATAACTTTTAAGAGGGCTGCTAAACAACATGGGCTACCATCAGAGGAACATGTATTTTGAGAAATTCCTGGAAAAGAAAAACCAATGGAGAAAAACATGGACAGAAGCAAGCCATCACAAATGTGATATCAGCAATCCCAACAAAAATCTAGCACATGTAGGCTGGGCACTGTGGCTCATGCCTGTAATCCCAGTACTTTGGGAAGCCAAGGCAGGAGGATCACTTGAGTCCAGGAGTTCAAGACCAGTCTGGTCAACATAGAGAGACCCTGCCTCTACAAAAAAAACAAAAACCAAAAAACCTAACATGTGCAAAGTGCAACAGAAGTCCCACAATAACCCTTAGAGCACCGAAAGAACCACGCTCAGAAAAGCTACACTAGTAGGATCCAATTCCTTGCTCCTTTGCTACATCAACTGAACAGCAGAAAACAAAGGCTTTCTACTTTCAGATTATTGCCGTAACTTCTTTCCAAACAAAATAAGAAATAGTGCCAGTGAAGGTTCCTAGTTTGTGAGTTCAAGCTGGAAAAGAACCCTAGGACTACCAAAGGGGCTAAGGCTGGGGTGTAGATACACACTGAATTCAACAGCCTTCCTTTCCTTTTCCATAGTATTTGCTACTAGGATAAAACCTTCAACAGGCATCTCTGAAGTGGGAGTTTTTACAGATAATCGATCACTGGAGGCAACACCCAGGTAATCTATAAATGCTAAGTGATGCTGCCATACCCAAAAAATAAGTCAGGAGTATACCATTTCTTCCTAAGCTTCAAACAGGAGATGGTAAGATATCACCAAACATTGGGGGGGGTGGAAAAAAAACACACCTTGAAAAAGAGGTTCAAAATTCAGCAAGCAGAACTAAGCCCTGAGAAAAGAGTCTCAGATAATAGAATCCTGTACTTAAACTAAGAAAAATTAATATTGTGAAAGATTTGAGAAAATATTGTACACATGAAAGAATAGGCTAATATAAAAAAGAAACAATAAGAGTTTTTGGAAATAAAAATTATGATTGTTGAAGTAAAAGTCCTCAATAGATATGAGAAATAGGAGAATGGATACGCTTATGATCTAATTAATCAGCAGGAAAATTGAGCCCAATGATTAACTAGAACGTGGAGTAAAAAGGACACTGTGATGGGCTGAACTGTGTTCCACCTGTATTTATTTGTTAAAGCCCTAACCCCCAGTACCTCAGAATGTGACTGTATATGGAGATAGGGTCATTAAATAGGTAATTAAGGTTGAATGAGGTCATATGGGTGGGCCCTAATCCAATCCAACCGGTGTCTTTAAAACAAGAAGAAATTCGGACACACACAAAGAGACACCAGAGATGTATGTCCCTAAAGGAAAGCACATGTGAGGACACTACAAGAAGGTAGCCATCTGCAATCCAGAAGCCAAGAAGAGAGGCCTCAGGAGAAACCAAACTTACTGACACACTTTGGTCTGAACTGCCTCTAGAAAGAAAATAAATTGCTGTTGTTTAAGCCACTCCATCTGTGGTATTTTGTTATGGCAGCCCTAGCAAACGAATACAGTCAAAAACACAGGAAGTATAAGAAAATAGTTAAGAAACACAGAAGATACACCCAGAAGTTTTAACATTTACTCAATAAGAATTCCAGGAAGGTAGAACAGAAGAGAGAATATAGTAAAAATAAATAAATAAATAAATAAATAAATAAATAAAAGAAGAATTCCCAGAACGGAAGATAAGTAAGAATCCACTAATTAAAAGATTTCCAGGTTGCTGAGCAGGGTTCATTAAAAAAGATCTACAACTACAAAAGAAATCAGAAAACATGGCGTGAGGTTCTCTTTGAGTACAATAACCTATTTTCAACCTAAATGCACACACAGTGAGTTTGTTACTGCCCAGCAATGGTTCTTGATGCCTTTTCTGTCTCCTATAGATAGAATCCAAGTAAGAGTTGGATCAAAGTTTAGAAGCTGCTTACAATGAATCTCTTATTTCTTTGAAATGAGGAAATTGAGGCTCAGAGTGATTAAATGGCTGAGAGTTTTAAAAAATATATAGTTGCAATTTTTTTATTCTTTCCCATAGACTCCCATAGAGGTGGGATCTATGTTCCCTCTCCAAGGATCTGGGTGGGCCTGTGACTGCTTCAACTGATACATATGGCACTAGGACGACCAACCATTCTGGGTTTCCTAGGATAGTCCTGCTTTTAGCACTGCAAGTCCCCTAGGAGTCTCCTTAGAACTGGACAACTAGGATGGTTGGTGACCAGAGAAGTAGCCTATCTGACTTCCAAGGTAGCATCATAAAGGCCATGCAGTTAGAACTTTTTTTAGCTGGCACACTGACTCTTAGAGCCCTAAAGTGCCACATATGGAGTCCAGCTATCCTGAGGCTACCACGCTGGAATGGCCATGTATAGGCATTTCAGTTGACAGTCCTAGCTGAGCTCAGCCTTCTAGGTATCTCCCCAAGGTGCCAGACGTGAGTGAAGCTGTCTTGGACTCTCTAAACAAGCCTATGCTCCAGCTGAGTACCACCAAGTGACCTCTATTGACACCATGTAGAAAAGAAGTAACCACCAGCAAGTCCTGCCCTTATTACTGACCCTCAAAATCATAAGACATATAAAATTGGCTGTTATTTTAAGCCACTAAGTTTGAGGATTGCTTGCTACATATAGCTATAGATAATTGGAACAGTGGCTGAAATTAACAAGATTCTCAGGTCACATCAGTCTGGTCCAGTGTTTGCTTTACCATAACCCAGGCTTTCGATTTTTTTCTTCTTTCAAAATTAGTGTAGATTCCCTTCCTAAATTAAGCCATAGCTTTCTAGGTATTAGATACATTTATTTGTCTATAGTAAGTAGGTTCTAAAGTAAACTGTCTTTTGATAAGAAAATGAATATAAAGAATTTTTTGGAAAGCAGATTTTTCTGGCTCACAGTATTCTTTTTTACATCAGTCTGGGTCTAATCAGGAGAGAGAAATCAAATAGTAATTTGAATAGGAAAAGATTAATGTAAAGAATTAACTATAACAGAAGATTATAGTAATGAGGGAATGGCTAGTAAGAAGTAAAGAGAACTTTAGCGATTATACAAATAGCAGATATAGTATGTAATAAAATATTAGAAATAATACAATATAATATAGCCACTATTCCTAATGCTAAGATAAAGCACCCAAGGAATAGTTCTCTCCCCCAACACACTCACTGCTGAGATTAAGACCTTTTTGGAGCATATATGGCCTGGCTCAGTGGATGGCAAAGAAGTCACTGTGGGGCCATGCGAGGAGAATTTGCAAGAAATCCCCCCTCAGCAACTTGCTGGAAATCTGAGCCCTAGGGTGTTGAGGCAAGCTGTACACAGGGAGGTATCTCATGAGAGACAATTATCTACAATGCTGGCTGAGGGGATGCCAAGGGAAGCTGTTGGCCAGTGGGTCCTACTGGTCAATATAAACTGCAGGGGCAGGGTGTTATGCTCCAGGAGCTTGGTTCTGGAGAAGCCACTCATGCTGCAGGACCCTGGTGCTGGCAAAGACATCCATGTTGTAGGAGGCTGCCAAACAAATATGCTGAAACCAGGATGTAAAACACTTTCCTCCTGCAATGTCTCTCTGGTGCCCTCATGTCAAGTTCTGTAAAGGATTACCCAGATGTTTTCAAAAGGGGAATATTTTAGATAGTAATGGTCATATGTTATAATCAAATCCACTATTCTTCAATCATAACTTTTATGTGAATACCATTTTTTAGAGTACCAAATCAGTAAATGTGGTTTCCAAAATTATTATTTAACACTCCATTCATTAACTATAAACAGACATGTAGTTTCTTTTTAGGGTGACGGGTATGTTCCAAAATTGTATTGTGGCAATGGTTACAAAACTCTGTAAATATACTAAAATTCATTTAATTGTATACTTAAAATGAGTAAATCTTATGGTACATAAGTATCTCAATAAAGCTGTTTTAAAAAACTAGACACTATATGCCAAATGTTCAAATGGAAGAATAGGCATACTATATATTTAAAGGTAAGAAAAATGCTAGGTCACCTGTTTTTCCACTGCTAATTTATTTAATAGTTTTAATACTGTTATCAGATATTATATGCATATCCAGTCTTCACATTTTTTATTTGTATGATATTTTTCCAGAGCTGTAATATTTCATGACTTCTATAAACCTTTTCTAGAACTCTGATTCCTCTTGAGAATGATATACCACCCCTAATTAATTTTTCCATTTGAATATCTTTGAATATTTTTGGAAAGACTTTTAGAATATTTCTATAATCATGTTTAGTGTATAGTTTGACTACATAGGCAGCAAAACCATATTTGTTATCCTAGGAGATTTGCTTTTTAACTTATTTATTCTACTGAATTGAAATAAATCTGAGATGGCTGCTGAGGTTGCAGATTATTTTTGTTTTGTTTTCTTCTTCCCAGTCTCATCTGGGAAGTTTTGTTTGTAACTCGGGATTACCTGAGGTTACCTGGGTGCAGGGCCTGACATCCTGGGCTCTGCTTTCTGATACTGACCTATGCCTCAGCTAAGGGATGCAAGGAGTTCACTAATTAGTTTCTTATTTCTGGAGTGCAAAGGTTAATGACTTTGTAGAATTACATTCATTCCTAACTTATTTTCTAACTTTAAAAATTTTTTTAAAAATAAAATATAAAAAATGGGTACTTTTCAAGAATAAAGTTCTTTGTATCATCCAGTCTAGCACAATGCTTAGAACATAGTAGGTGCTTAATAAGTGAATATAAGTGACTGAATAAAATAACTAGACAAAATAAACTAGTGAGATTTTAATGTGAGCAGCTCTACTTTGCATTGAGACAAGTGTCACATACGTAGATCAATGACAGACATCCAATTTTGGTTTATGTACAGCTATCTGGGTAAACAGAGAAGCCATTTACCTTAGACAAATATGACCTAGTGGGATGTCAAGTTGGAATGTAAAGAAAAGCCCTCAACTTCCTTCTTATCTTTGTCAAGTCTAAACCCTGTTAAGTAAGGGAGAGACTAATTTAGTACAACACACTCATTAGTTTTTTAATACTCTGACAAGATAAATCTGTTCTAATATCCCAAGTTAAGTTTCTTTCCTCTTTACCCATCAGCTTCCCAGAAAGTTGCTGGATATACTGAATCGTTAAGAGCTTTAGGTGACTGAATAAAAAATTCAAAGTATCTTGGTCTCTATTCATATCAGCTATTTTATTTCTCCTGTATGCTGAGACCGTCCTGAGTTCCACTGATCTCCTCATGCTGCTGCTGCACGAGGGGAATCACCGTGTGGAAACAGCTCCCTAAGTTTCCACTTATTCCCTCCATTCTCGGTTTCCTGCGTTAGAAATACACGTTAAAACTTGAAAGGTCTCTCGGTAGATACGCCGAACCTTTGCTCATCAATTAACCTCTAAAATTTCAACTACTCTCCCTACTGACTCCTTTCTCTCAAAATGTGAGTATGTTGAAGGCTGTTTCATATTATTAATATTAATAGAAAAATAGAAACAACAACAGAAGCTTCCTCCCAGACTCTTTTTCTTCAAGTGACCCTTCTTTCTGCTAACAACAAGCTCCTAAAAAGAGTAGACTTCATTTGATCTCTCCAAGTGCTCCTCTGTCCCAATCCTAAACTTACGCAGTCAATGGGTTGTTGCTACTATTCCACTTACATCACTCCTCCTAAGATCACTAATGACTTCCCCAAAATAAGAACCAATGGAGATTTTTCAGTCTTAAACTTCCTTGATTTCCTGGATGCATTTGGAATTGTTGATCACTCTTTCCTCAGAGATATCCCTTCCCTAGTTTTTAAAAATCTCTCTGCTTACTCATTTAAGCCCTTTCATTTTCTGCCTCATACTTAGATGCTGTTGTTCCCCAGGGATCCCATTTTTGACCCTATGTTCTGTTTGTTGACATTAACTTTTGCTTCAATCAACATGTTTTCATTCATCAAGACCTATCTCTCAACAGGTTTCCATTCATAAAGATCTCTTTCTGCTTGGGTTATGTTATTTAATCTGGCTGTAGAATATTCTTGTAAAACCTGTACTTTCTAATTTGAAAGTTTCTAAATACAGAGTTGGCTTATTATATGTTTATTGTTATCTTTTGTCCACTGAATATACTTGTTGGCTTGAATATATCCCAATACCCCTTGAGCTGCTTGATAATCATTACTGTCCCCTACATTTTTGGGGAATCCATTCTCTCTACTATTTATGCATATAGAAGTTCAATATAAGTTCATTAATTTAATGTAATTTAAATGAGCATTACATTTTCCAAGAACTTGGCCAGGCATGGCCAAGTAATGATTCATTACTACTTCCTGGACCTTTCCTGACTACCTTTTCTTTTTTATATATGTCAATAAAAGACCGTAAATGATAAGAGATTCAAGAATTTTCCATAGTCCCTACCAGGGGTAGGCCATTGTCCTGTGATAAACTCGAACTCTTTGAACAGGATAAAGGCAGTTGTATAATCCAGTCTGGCTGAGAGGACACTTTGGGTGAATACATTATGAAAGGCCGACACAGCACAGAGCCAGGGCACTTAGCTTGGTGAGCAGAACATGGCCTGTTGTCAGCTTCCATTATTCCCTCAACAGAACACCTTTGTCCTGGTTCATAATGGCTCTATCTACAATAAGACTTGAACCTACAGCCTGACCACCATTGCTTCCCTTCAGGACCCCGAAGATCTAGCATGCTGGACAACACTGCAGTTCCATTCTTTTTTGCCCCTACATCTGTGTTCATTATGTTTCCTTTGCTTGGAAAGGCCTTTCTTCCATCTCTATTCTCATGCGGCACAACAATTTAACCCACTTCTTCCCTAGAGCCTATACTGATTCCTTAGATAAAGTTAGCTTTCCTTCTTCCCCAAAGTAATGCTTTTTGTACTTATTATCATAACTCACATCCTTTTCAGAGTTTGTTAAGTGTCTTATCACCCGTAGGAAATTGAAGCATCTCAAGGGCAGAGATGACGTCTTACTTCTTTTCATATCTCCTCTGAACCTTACGTAACCTGATAGAGTTTACTGTTGCTATTACACAGTAGAGGTTAGTATTAGTATAACACAATAGAGGTTAGTATTACTATTACTAAATGAATATCTCAAACTTAATCACAGGAAATGAGTTAAGATTTGTAAAATGCTTAGCTTAGTGCCTTGCACAGAGTAAATGTTATACAGGTGTTTTTTAAATAAAATGAAGGGTTGATAGGACAAAAGTTTGAATTTGGGAGGACTGTTGTTATTATAATTAATGAAAATTGGGTCTATAATTTATTAATAGACTCACAGATACTTTCCTCTTTATCACTAGACTGATGTGGAATCATGGGTAGAAACGTTGCTTTCTTTTTATATTCTATTCCTTTTTCTAATTACATATCATTTCTCTCACAGTGATAGTTAAATCTCATTATATTTAATGATTTATCCATTTTCTGCTATAACAGTTTTATCAGTGACTCCTTGTGTTATAATCTCATTATTTCACAAAATTATATCCTATTTGTTAAGAATAGTAACTGTTACTATGATTTTTATCTTCTTCAATGCTCTTTTTAATGTCAATGTCATAGCTCTCTTTGTGAAAAGATTAGACATTTTTTCTCTTCATTTAGTCTAATTCTGTTCAATGTTGCTTATATTATATAGTGTCTTTTACTTTATTTTGCTATTTTATTTAAAGAATTTCTGTGTCTGAATTGTGTCTCTTTCATTTCTATGAGTCTATTTCTTTGAATGAGACAGAAAACATGCACTGAAGAAACCTAATTTACTAAATATTTTTTCTTTCTTCCAAAGTATAACATACTTGTAGTGAAATATTGAGTCTTTATTCCTTAATTTCTATTGAATATATATGTTTCTTTATGGTTTTTTTTTAACTTCTTGATTGAAATACAGTTTACATGAGGAAGTTACAAAGTATTCAATTGATTCTCCTGAGTACATGTTAAATATGTAAATAGAACATTGCAGATTTTCATCATATATGGCCTTACAAATCTGATGCAAAACAAACAAGGACTGGTGTAAAAAAAGGGTAGGATGCGGATGTAATCTACTGCTTGTTTGTATATATTATATAATAATGTCATTTGAGACTATTTTACCCTATTGGATTAATGACAAAAATGTTCTAAAGCCAAGGGATAAATTGTGTTTCTGAATATCTCCTTCCTTCCCCAAGACCTGGTAACTTCCCCCCCCCCCAATTTTTAATACAGAAATTTAAAAACATATTTGTGTATGTGTTACATAAAAATGATATTATGATCCCAATGTACATACCACCAGTCTTAATAATGGCCAGGCTTATGTCATTTTTGACCTTACTTCATCATCCATTATGGTAATCTTTTTTAAATATTTAAAAATTTTCACCTAACTGATAACAAGAAACTGAATTTCTTTTTTAATCCTGAGTCTTAGGATAAGAAGGAATACATTTTCTCACATAATTTGCATATTTGATCAAATGTGCCATGCCTTGTGTTTGGCATAGTATTGATCTCTGGAAAAAATCACCACGTTGCTTTTCTTTGATAGAAAAGCAGTTAAATTCATTTTTTTAGGAAAAGAAGTCATCAGTCACTTGCTCAACAAAAAGGTTCCTATGCTTAACAAAAAGTGTGGCATTGTTGTCTGGAGCCTTTTTTTTTCTGATGGCAGTCTTAATGCAGTGGTTAAGCATACAGTCTTCCTATATTAAATCTTGCCTATACCAAGATTTGGCTGCAAAACTTGGGCGAATTACTTATCCTTTCTGTCTCAGTTTCCCCATGTGATGATAATAGCACTTATCTCATTGAGCTGCTATGAAGATTAAATAAATTACTACATATGAAGAATTAAGAAGAGTTTCTGTAACATGGTAAATCACACATATATTTCCTGTCATTATTCACTTGAATTACAAATCTATTTTAAGCCTGAAAGAGTTGTGCATCCTTAAGAAACTGTAAGGACATAAATTTTTAAAACTTTTTAAAAAATTATAGGTAAAATTCGACATTTTAATTATTAAAAAAATACATTGTCTCCTTTGCCCCTAAAAATGGTCTGACAAGATTACTTTTCAGTATTTAATTGAAGCTTCCTTAATTTAATGTTTTGAATCAAAAAAATCTCAGAGAAGAAAATTGTTGTCGGAATAGATAACGTTTAGAATTATAAAAATGAAAGCACATGTTAGAACAAGTTATTAATTTAACTTTCATGGGATTCCCCTAAAATCCAAAGACACACCATGAAAACCCAAATAAATAGAAAACATTAAAATATAGTTAGAAGAAATGTCGCTGTACATTAAACTCTATTCTTAGTAGATTCCCAAAATAATCATTACGTTTTAAAGGTGTTTAAAAAAAAATACAAGGTTCTTCCTTGGATGATTTTAAGAATCTAAAAAAAAAAGGAAGAGAGAGAGAGAAGACATAATAAGAGAAAACAAAGGAGAAAGGAAAAGAAAAGGTGATTAAAATATTTTTGGAAGAGGGGGTCCACAAAGCAGTCTGGCATGCAGCGCGTGTGTTGAGCTGTAGAAACCTTAACATCCTGGCCCAGGAGTCAGCCAATCAGCGGGCCGAGAACCACATTTCCATAATGATGATTGGCTGGTGGACTGGAGGCTCCGCTGAGCTGTGCATGGGGAAGAAATGCTCTGCTGAGAAAAACAGCAGAACAACTTTCTGGCTTTCTGTTGTTTACTGCATATTCTCCAAATGATTGTAGTGATTCATCCTTTAGGAAAGCTTGTTTGGAAAACAAAAGAGGCACAGTTGTTCACAACAAAAGTGATATTCAACAGCCAAAGGAGCTGAGTATAATAGAACTCTTTTTTATTCTTTAAAATAAACTTTAGTCTGATTTCATCTAACCAAATATGTTAAGACTTCCCAGGAGATGCATAAGGATTGGATTTAAATTATAAATTAGACAGAGGTTACTATTTCTGATAAACATCATTGCTTTATTCATCTTTTGTCCACTTTATAAAGTGTGTACAAATAAATATAATTCATAAAGTGTGGAAAAATTCTTAAATTCTAGTGCCAAAAATATATTTAATACTTACACAATTAAGAGAATTCTGCCACTCTCCAAAAAGAAGCTATTTTAGGCATTTTTTCTTCCCTGCAGCCACGTATGTGTGAAAATTAGAGATACATTTATCAGTGTGTTTGGTATTGCTCTCACAAATTTTAACACATATATAAAAATCCACTGTCATCGAGTCATAAGAAGTTTTACAAATGACAAAATGGGAAGCAGAGAAAGGCAGGTAAGTAAGAAAGATGGAGTTGAACACAAAGGCTGCATCCTGCTGCCTCTTGACCTTCCCCTGCTTCGTAGTATTGCATATTGTTGTAGTTGTTTTAAATTCAAATAGAGCAGTAACAACATTTCATCTACCCGTTTTTTTTTTTATCCGTTTTTAAATTTAGGTTTACAAACATTGTTTCCACAGGCCATCTTTCTGGAAATAAGAAAAACTCTATAATGCAGATTAAGCAGAAGTATTTTGCAGTCTCTCCCAATGACCATTCCTTGGCTAGCTAACAGACCAGCCATTCAGAAGCAATTTTCTTCAGGCTGAAATTATGTGCTGACCTTAGCAGATCACTTCCCATAATAACCCTTCCCCCACCCAACGCTAAATACAATCTGTCTCCTACTCACTGTAATAACGTGCAAATGACTGTAATTTTGCAGACAAGAAACAGCCCAAAGTGAAACGTGTCTAAACAGAGGTCGATTTGAAAAATCAGGGCTATTACCTAAATCTGTAAAATACATATTGTAATAAAACCAGCAACAGCAATCTCCAATAAGTAGTTTTTAAAAAATGTAGCTTGTGTTTTGATCTTTTTTATGCACCCGGTCTCCACTGGCATTAAAGAAAAATCCTTTTTCAGAAATGGTTTCATTACATGCGATGTAAATTGCCTTACTTTGCTAACTGATCCGCAGCCCTTGCTTGGGCACCCGTTCAGACATAGCAGCGCACACCACACCACAAGAGCCTGAGCCAAGCGGAGGTACGATTTCAGACACTTAACACTGACCTACATTGCAATTCTTTCAATGTGAGCAGTATACAAATGTTTTCCTTTAAAAGAATGTGCTATTTTGCTATATTTTGCTAGGTTCTGTAGAACTGCAAGGCATAAAAGGTTCCAATTTGCTGCTTTTTCTTTTTCTTTTAAGGTGGAGGACTGGGAGAAGCAATGGGGAATTACATAAACATATGGGGTGGATAAACATATAAAGTTCTTCAACTTGATACTTCTTTACTGTTAAAATTCATTGTCGTCTTAAATCAATTCATGTAATATTTGCTTTATATCGTCTCAACTTGTTTAAGCTAACCGGTGTTATAAAGACCTGTCAAGACAGTCATTGTCACTCCCTTTGATATAGGGTCTCTTTGTTATAATCTAAGGAATTTAAAATGAAGGTGAGTTAATAGGGCACAGAAACGACTAGAAAAGTTAACATAGCAGTGGTATACAATGGGTTCTCTCTCTGCACTACAGATCAGCTTTTTGGCGCTTAGTCTTGGTCCAGTGATATTTCAGGATAGTGCAAAACATCAAATGTTTGACCAAGAACACTGCTTATCTCTTATTGGTGACAGTTATCGAGAAATGGATATTATTAAAAGTACTCCACAGAAACGTGAATTGGATTTAGTATGCAGATGTGAAAAGGCAGAGAGAGAGTTTTTCCCAGGAGACTTTTAGCAAGTCAGAAGTTAGGATGTTACCTGTAGGTTAAAAAAGTGAAGACCTTCTAGTGTTTGCGTGGGTGTTTACTAAATCATTAACTCTACCTTCCCTGGAAACCAGGGCAGGACACCTGCCCACTCCCTTGAGGCAGGCCTGTTCATAAGCAACCCCGGAGAGATAAGAATCTTTCTCCATAATCTTCTTGGATAGCCAGTAAGTTTCTCTTTATGTCCAAATTAAGTTCCTTTTCCTATAAAGTAAGCCCATTTCCTGGTAAGTTCTATTTTTTATAACTTCGTTTTCCACTTTTTCCCTTGGGCTTGAGTAGATCTCAAGGGCCAATGTTGGCATAGAGTTAGAAAAGCTAGGCTCAGGTGTAGACTCTCTTCCAAATAAACAAAAACTCAAGAAATGATTTTTGATCCTTAATTATATACCCCAAATCAGAGGAAAGAGGCACCAAAGAAAGACCACTGTGTTTTCCTGTGCTTGAAGCCCCTGGCCCCTCACCACTGAGATCTTCTGCCCTAAAAAAGCAGGAAAAGTCTCTCTTGGGGACCCTCTGGCTACCTCGTAAGCAACATAGCATATGCAGGGGCAGAGTTGATCTTGGGGTCCCAGGGAGGGGGTGGTGGTGGTTATTGGAGGTGAGATGATACTCTTTAACTGCCCCTTTTACACTGTCCTCGTGCTGCTTTCACCTCTGCCTCCCAAATACTCATTTCCTCCCCTCTACCTCATCCCTGAGTAGAGACCCACTAAGATGTAAAATTACAAAGGGCACATATACAATAGTGTATTGGTATTATGAGGTATATGCATATGGATATTAGTATGGAGACAAATGTTTCCAGATATCTTGATAAGAGATTAAGATAAAATTTTCATCTCTATAAATGCAGATGAATTTCCCAATTTTGTGAAAAGAGTAGCTCTGATTTTCCAAGCTGGTAGTTAATTATCTTAGTTTCAGTCATCCATTAGCTGGTAGTCCTCTGAAGCCTCTTGATTGGCCCCTTTGTCAAACAAAACAAAACAAACACAGGAAAAGCCAGAATAACAACACTGATTTATTCAAACGTCTCCTGGAAGAACTTGGGAAAAAGGAGATGGGGGTGGGGTGTAAATTGAGTGTAGAGATGTTGGAATGGATGGAAATGCTTTAATTTATCCAACTGGTTTGGGTTAAATATGTGATGGAGTTGGGCATAAGCCTTCATCTTCAGCCAGCGGGTGTTTATCAAAAAGGTTTAAGGTTTGGGTTTAGGTGTTGAAGCTAGGGTTAGATTAGATTATTTGAGTATTAGGAAGCCTAAACTTTGGTTTTAGTTAGACTAAATCGATACTGCAGACCCTGTGATTTGCTTTTAGCAAGAGAATGTATTGGAGGAGCTCCTACCCTTCTTCAACCTTACTGGGTCTCATTTTTAAAGTCCTTTGAAGTCCTGTTGTTTTAAGAGCTAACCATTGATTTTTCCAAACTAATATAACATATGGGGTAGCCATGGGCATATTAGATGACACCACAGGGACATAGGAAGTGCCCAAGAGTGATCTGGTCCTTTGAGGAACCACTCTTCTAAAAGAAGAAAAGTTAAAAATCACCATATGGTGCTGTGTTATTATCAGTGGGCCATACACAAATGTAAAATCTGTACATTCAAAAATATTAAACAAACTGAAAGCTAAAATGGAGGATCAGTAGATATCAGATATCTAACTTGCCCCATTTTATTTGTTAAAGTACAGCTTTGATTTGAATACAAATTGACTTAGGGAGATCTAAGAACTATTATATTATAGATTGCATTCCTCTGGTGTATATATCCCAACAAAGGGTGGAAACTGCTGTTTATTACTATTTGCAGTATCAAATCTCGTTCATTTACAGTAGTGAAACAACTAATTGGCAATTTTTTAATGGACTAAATATATTGAAAGCTCAAACATGAGTCAATAGCCATTACTTAAAACATGTGACATAAATATTTTTATTGATCCATAGAGTCATCACTGAATATTTACATCATAAGCTATCTTCTGCCAGCACTAATTCACTCCATGTGTCCCTTTGACTCAGTTAAGACACATTTTTAAATTGTAATTGTCATTTTGAAATTACAATCCCAGTAGTACTGGATCTTTAAAACTTGGGATCATGATGCTTTTGATTAAATTCACAGCACCCTTTGGCTTTAAAATTTCCATATTATAACTCCTAAAAATAGTGGAAGATAACAATGAAAAATTAAAAATAAAATGTGCTCTAAAGGCTTAATATATATAAACACATTAGCTTAAATATATTAACTTTTATAGTAAAATACTAAACTTGTTATTTCATATTAACCTCTCTTATCCTATGACCTCAGAGTCCCATTAACTTGGTTGCTGGCATTTGCCCTACAAGAAATTCTAAAATATTTCAGTGTTTGTGGATTGCAGATGTAGCATTCAGAGGATTTAGGATCTCCCTCGCCCCCCACAACATAGGGTTAAAGATTTGGGGGAAGAGGCAGTCTGATGATCTGACGGTTTAAAAACGCGACGGGGACTGTTTAAAGGGTTAATCTTTCTAGTATATTTATCTCCCATAAGTCGATTTTTTAAAAAATTTAGGGTGGCTAGCTGGGGACTTATTTTAATTTTTTTTTTGCCATATAACACCAGGTGGAAAAGATTTGTTACTAATTCCAGGGAAGAACCATTCACGTAGTGTTGGTTAAATGGTTGCCCGCGTTCACACTTCAGTGCTTGTAGACCAGAACACTGGAAACAAAAGGGTTACTTGTTTCCCTACCACCGCCTTTACCCCCAGATCGATTTTTCTTATTTAATCAGCGAGTAAAAAGAGACACAGGGAGAAAAAAAAAAAAAAATTGCAGGAAGAGCAAAGTAGTGGGGGAGGGTTGAAAGCCAGAAGCTGCAATACAGAAAATCAGTCTTGGGAGTTGGGCTGCCGAGTCCTTGGAACAAGGAAGGGAAGCCAGTAAAACGCTCGCAGTCATTTCCACACAGCCAGCCTCCCTTCTCTCCTCGCTACGCACTAGCGGCTCATTTGGCTTCCCTCTGCCACCGAGCGATCACATACATTATTTCCCCCAAGATAACACAATCAAACTTGTATTTACCGACATGCTCTCCTCGCAGCCAGTTTGAGATTTGTTTTAATAAATAAGTGTTTTATGTGAATGATGTAGTAATTGAAACGGGCGCACCATTTTTTTTTCCCCTTCTTACTGCGGGAGGTTCCTCAACCCCAATCTGGTTGGAAAATAAAACGCTTTGTCTCCACAACCACCCCCCACCGCACCCCCACCCGCTCTCAGTGTGTGTTTTATACGTGTGTATATCTCAACCCCCTACAGTAGCCAAGAGAAAGCAGCTAGCCAATGAGAGAGCCCAGTTTCATAAAAGCTGCTCTCTGATTGGCCTAATGCGAAAGGGCATTGGGAACAAAGAAAAGTCCCTTTCAGGTATAGAGGCTGAGAGCTCCTTTTGCTCCACTCCCCCTGTGTGTGTGTTGTGTTTCAGTCCTGATTTCAGTGTTGCAGAACAAGCTCGTTGTGTGTGTGCACCAGGGGGATTTTTGTTTTGTTTTTAATTTTAATTTTTTGCTTTTATAAAAAATACACAGGACGGTCTGTGACATTTGATGGTCCATCTTCTTTAATAATAAATTTGTTGAAGAGATTATAATTTCCAAAATAAAGCGGCTGCAACCAAACACATTCAATGCAGTTAGAAGGAAAAGGTCAACTCGATCCAATACAGACCGTAAGTACGGTTGCGTGGTGTGTCTCTATATAGCACTTAGCGGGGACTTCATGCAGGGGAATGTGAGAGTTTTATGCATAGAAATGAGGAACTAGTTACAGGGTTTGGCTTTTGCATTTAGAACAACAACCCAAGAAGGGTGAATTTTATTCAGTGGAGGGTGAAGCATTTGTAACTTCTTCACACAATTTAAGCTTGACTGGGCACTCGGGGTAACTTAGAGTAAATTACCTTTTGGGCTCTACCCCAAAGGAGAATAAAAGTGACACAATTACATATCCTAGTCTGCAGTGTCAGTTCTCTAGCTCACCTTACCCCTCCCCCTCCTGTCCTAGCTGGGCAGACCCCCTCCCAAGCCGAGCCAGGAAAATGGGGGCAAGGGCAAAACAAGCCGATTTCTGTCTCCTGTCAGATCCCAGTGCCCAATAATTTAATATTAAACAAGGGAATAGTCACCCATTAAATGTAATGGTTATAATTACCATTTACCACCTCCTTAAAAAAAAAAAGCAAGCAGCAAAAATACCATTAAGAGAAAAAAAAAGCCCCACCCAACCCAAACAAACCCACAAATAGTAACAATCGTGTGTTTATTACAGGACCAGCCTTGGGCGCTAGCAAAATGTTTGTCTTTGTTTAATACATGAGGGGGGTCCCTAAAATCCAAGTGGCGGGGTAGGGGGGCTACCCCCTTCCCCAGGCGTCCCCGTCCCTGGGCCCCTGGGAAAGCCGACAAATTGGAGATAAGTTGAGGAAAGGTTTATAAGGTGTTTCTTTAAAACATCTGCTTTGCTCTTGTACTCATTACGTTTCACTCCTTCCGAACTTCCGAGATCCTAGATCTCAGAGAAATGTTTCACATTCATAACTTGTAGCTTCGCCCACTGCAGGGTGGGGGAGGCGGCGGGGGGGGGTGTGCAGGGGGAGGGGAGAGACCTTCAGCTTTTTTTTAAAGACCAGATCAGTATTTTCTTGATACGCTTGTCACCATTTTTGTTCTCACGACAACCAATTGAGCCCTTGATCCTCACGTGATGTGAAAGGCTTGCACTGTAACAAAATCGCTCCTTTTAGATGGTTGGTTGTTACCAGCTCGCCCATCCCCCTCTCCCAGCCCCGACATTTCCAGCAAAGCGACTCTCCACTTCCAATCCATCAACAATTCATTACTGCTTTTAGCTTCCAAACGCCAGCTAATTAAAAATACTAAGCCAAGCTCCGAGGCCATCTGACTAAACATAGGAGGGGGTGGGCGAGAGGAGGAGGAGGAGGAGAGAAAAAATAAATAAAAGGGAGACGCACCGTGGGCTGCGAGTGCAAGAGGGAAAAACTCCTGAAAAAGGTCGCCTTAAAAAAAATTTTTTTTTTGACTCTAATTATCGAATTACCACGTGACTGATTGGCTTCAGCGACAGAGGATATTCCCCTCCCCGCCCCCGGGAACTATACCAGGAACTCAGTTCCTTTTTCTTAAAACAACATAAAACAGGAAAACATCACATCCTTTAGGTTTCGAAGACTGAGCCCTTTTTAAACGCCGTTATTTTCCCCACGCCACCGCCCCCCGCCCCAAGCGAACGCGTTATAACTGGTTATCAGCTCACTGAATCATCTGCGCCCTCCTCCTCCACACCTTTCTTTTTCTCCTCTTGCCCAGCTTCTCATCCCACCCTTTCTTCCTCCTCCTCCTCCTCCTCCCCCCGCCTTCTTCCCCCTCCTTTTCTCTTAAGTTAGTTCAAGAAATCAAATCTGTCAGGACGGGCGGAAAAATGCCACTTCCCGACTAACAGGCGGAATCCAGCCCAGATTTTCAGTCCTTTCTTCTTATTCTTTCTTCCCTTTTCACTAATTTATCCCGATGTTAGCACATTCTGTCTTGTTACTAGCGGACGCCTGTAGGTTTGCTACATGGGATCATTACTTACTGATCACGGTGACTCTGAAGTCTGGAACTGAAGGCGGAATGAGAAGTTGGGAAAACTTTTTTCTCTAAGCTCTCTCTTTTTAAAAAAACTATTATTCTCGATGCTTGTTAAGAGGAAAAAAAACCTTTGGTGCTTCTGTTGTGAATGTGAAACATTATCTTCCAGCTGTACTGTGATACATTTTTTTAAGGAGAAAAGGACTCCTGGTCCGTTTGCCAAAAGGGGGGTGGGGAGGTGGAATAATGTTATCGAGTGATTATTCTGGCTGAGATGTGTTATTTGGTTTCTTCCTTCTTGATCATTTGGTGTTTAAGTAAAATGAGGCACAGGCTTGTTTGCCGAGTGGAGTGGCAAAGGCATTTTGATTTGCTGGCCTAATTAAAAAATGATAAAGGATTAAAGGTAAGCAATGTCTGTGTGTGTGTGTTTGTGTGTGTATGTATATTTATTTATTTTTTTCTTGACAATCAACTGTTAAAAAGGGGCTGATCCCTTTAAAAACCGTTTTAACTGCTCTTTGTCAAACACACACTCATTTGCGGTCATTGAGGCCACCTTGGCGCAGATCACTTAAAGTGTATGTCTTAATCAGTTTCCCGTACAGTCAGTAGCACCATATTTAACAGACTGAGCAATTCTGTGACCTAGGAATATGCTAGAATTGTTAAATGTATTTTTTTCTCAAAAGGCAGATATTTAACATTTTATATAACACTGTCTTTTCTATAAAGAAATGCTCTTAAAGACATGTGTATTTATATTTCCCCCCAAAATTGTATAAGCTGTTAGGGAAAAGAGGATAGGAGGGCGGTATGTATGAGTGTGTGGGGGATTATTGGTTGTTTTTTCTGTTCCGTACTGGGAACAAAAACCAGATTGCCCAGACAATTTGTAACAAGAAGTACTAAAATTAGAAATAAGGAAAATTTAGCAACATTCTACTCTGAAAACTAGCCTCAGAACTTCCAGGGTCTGGTCTATTAAATTGGGAGATCTAGGACATGTTTAGGGATGTCTAAAGCCGTGTTCCTTCTTCTTGCCTGAGTGTGTAGGCTGTGTTTCTGGGGTTGAGATATCACATGTGCCAGACAAAAACCCTAAAGTTTAAAAAAGAAATACAAAAACCTTTCTGGACTTGAATCAGATCCTTAAGACATTTTAATGCTTTTAAAACAAGTGATTATCCTTGTGTTGTTGATAAAGGGATTTTCTTTTTAGCTACTGTAAGATGCTTACTGTCATGGGTGTGTTTTTTGGGTTTGGTTATTTTCCTTTAAACCTGATATTGGACTGTGGAGACAATACATGAGCCACCTTACTCTCCATCCTTCCCTGTACCCCTTACTGACTCCCCAATATTAATCGTTTTTATTCTGGTAACACCCAGACAAGAAATATTCGACTTTTCCCCCCTTCACAGGAAAAGGTGGACCTGGACTGAAGGGTGTAAAATCCCTGGACACATTCGTGGGGCAGGAAAAAGAAGAGGAAGATTAGAAGATTTTTTTTTTCTTTAAGAGAAAGCCCAGCGGAGCTAAACGAATGTCCCCTCATCTCCAAAGGAAAGTTCATCGGATTTTTATTCTAGAGAGCTCATCTTCAGGATGTCAGTGAACATTTCTACTGCAGGAAAAGGTGTGGATCCAAATACAGTTGATACTTATGACAGTGGCGATGATTGGGAAATCGGGGTTGGAAATTTAATAATTGATTTGGACGCTGATTTGGAAAAGGACAGACAGAAATTTGAGATGAATAATTCCACCAACACCACAAGCAGCAGCAACTCTAAGGATTGTGGCGGTCCGGCATCCAGTGGGGCCGGTGCTACCGCAGCCTTAGCTGATGGCCTAAAATTTGCTTCTGTTCAGCCCTCTGCTCCCCAGGGGAATTCACACAAAGAGACCAGCAAATCAAAAGTGAAAAGGAGTAAAACTTCTAAGGATGCTAATAAATCTCTGCCTTCTGCTGCCTTGTATGGGATTCCCGAGATCAGCAGCACTGGCAAGAGGCAGGAAGTCCAAGGGCGCCCTGGAGAGGCAACTGGCATGAATTCAGCGCTGGGTCAAAGTGTGAGCAGCGGCGGCAGCGGCAACCCAAACGGCAATAGTACCAGCACCAGCACCTCCGCTGCTACCGCGGGGGCAGGCTCCTGTGGGAAAAGCAAAGAGGAGAAGCCAGGTAAAAGCCAGAGCAGCCGAGGCGCCAAGCGGGATAAGGATGCGGGGAAATCCAGGAAGGACAAGCACGACCTGCTTCAGGGCCACCAGAATGGCAGTGGCGGCCAGGCCCCTACTGGGGGGCACCTGTATGGCTTTGGGGCCAAGAGCAATGGAGGTGGCGCGAGCCCCTTCCACTGCGGGGGCACTGGGAGTGGCAGCGTCGCCGCTGCAGGGGAAGTTAGCAAAAGTGCCCCGGATTCAGGGCTCATGGGAAACTCTATGTTGGTAAAGAAGGAAGAGGAGGAGGAGGAGAGCCACAGGCGAATCAAGAAACTGAAAACTGAGAAGGTAGGATAAAGTCGCCTTCCTAGATGTCCTACTCTCCTCTGTGTGCATTTGTGTGGGTGTGTGGGGGGTGTGCCTCTTGTGTGCCTTACACTTCTTTGTGCTTTCTGGTTCTTTGTGAGACTTCTGTGATATGCATCCTTTAACACCAAAATTTGATATGGGGAGTTTACACGGGTGCAGGTTTGGGTTTTGCTTCTTGCTGTTCTTGCTGCTGCTGCTGCTTGTGATGCTAGTGTTTGGGTCCAAGTGGGAGTGCCCGAGTGCTCTAAGGGCCTTTTGCCCTGAAGATGGGCTCCTGGCCAGTAAGCGAGTTGTGCTGTACTTTTAGTAGAAAATCTTTCCTTCACGCACCCACTTGACTCATGTCCTGGTTTCTCCCCTTAGGAGAACTGTCTTCTGTTTTAATTTAGTGGTTCTAGTATTGCTGGTAATCTGTCCTTAGGTGAAGGGTTCAAGTTCCCTCCTTGGAGGGCAATGTCGAGGATTCTGATTTATATGCCACCCTCATCCTATTTATTTTTTCATTACTTTCTCCAAAATAGTTCTGTCATAGGGTATCCTTGAATGGGTTCTTGTTATTGGTCCTGCCTTAAATCCAAAGCTTGGTGTGTTGGGTCATTGGTTTCATAACTGTGCAGAAAAACTGGATGGTTTTGGTGGCTGTTAGCACTCTACCCTTGTTCCCTTGCCCAGTTCTTAGATGGAGATTTGAGAGTGTTATCACTTGGATACTTAGCTTAACTGGGGAGCTGGAAGGTTGGTAAAAAGAGTGAAATAGACTTGGTGGGTTGATGTTCTTGAAATGTGAAGACACAGCTTAAAGGGGATGTGGACAGTTAAGAGTGAAGCAGAGTACTAGAATTATGTGTTACTTTTGAACAGTGTGGATAGTTGATTTAGGCCATTTGGACATTTCCTCTCATCTTTCTACAAGTCTGTAGTTAGACACTGCCTTGGAAAAACTGCCTGCAGTGTTGTGCTGCTTAGTCACAGAGGCCTGTGTCTTACTGGTCTGGTAATTGTTGTGCATTGAGTAATGTCTGGGAACAGAAGATGCTCTGTCCACTAAGCAGATTGAAAGCAAGTTGGGGATGTGTGTGATATTTCTATAAGATTAATCTTTGGATTAGTTCTACAGGTTGTTCCTTGCAGAAGCAACATTTCTATCATGTGGTTTGTGGTATGGTTGTTTGGAAACATGCTTATTAAATAATTTGATCTGCTATTTCTGACTTGATCAGAATATATACATGGTGATAATGTCTTTGGGTAATTATCTCTGTGTAAAATTGCTCACTGCTCTCTATTTAAACCTTTATATTCTTGTTTTTGTGTGTTCAAAATTTAAGTTGGAGTATAGGAATAAAGTTTTGATTTTAGAAGTTGATGGAAGTACATTAGGGTGTAGATAATGCCAAACTCACAAAAAGCCTCTGAATGAACACTTTTTATTCATATCCCCTTGGTCAAATAGCATTTTACACTGATGAATTTAAGTTAATTTAAAAAATTTCGGGTTTCGATTCTTATGTTTAAAATGTGTAGTTTCACGTAATTTCTGCTAAAAGGCGTTCTAAAATCTTCTTATTACCTAGTACAGTAGGGCATTTACTTTTGTTGCCAATAGTCTTCAAATTGCAGTTCTAATCTGCTTTAACAATCTAGATGAATTGCCCTAATCCAGAGCTCACAATGGCTGTGGTTAAGGAGTCAGAGCCATTTGATTGGATTCACTGGCTGCTTGGAATGTGGGAGGTACTGCCCTTTTGCATTCCCCTTAGCCTTTTAATCTTCCAGCCAAATGTTCACATTCAACAATTTTGTTTAGCTGGCAATCGGAACATTACAGTATCTCAAAGGCTGCTGTCATGGCAACTGAGATTAGAGCATGGAGTCGTTTCTCCAGTTTTTGTGTTCTTTTCACTTTCTAGTCACAGAGGGAACTAACTGGGTGAAGAATGGAAGAATTAAATTATTCACATACATGCAACTCATCTTCAGTCAGAGCAGTATAAATGTGGTAATATGAATTACACAAATGAAGAGCAAACAAGTCACGGTGGGTCTGGGGTGGGGGAGGGGATTCACTCCTGGCCCTAAGCAAGGAGGAAGCTGCATGGCCAACTTTAGCCACTGGAGTTGGCACAGGGGCCCCTCAGAGGCTTGGATCCAGGTGCTTGGATCCTGCAGTGTTGGCCATTCTCTGTCCAGCTGGGGCACTGGATCTCAAACACTATACCTTAAGACGTTCCTGCGCCCCCCCCCCCCCAACGACTTCTCTTAGGAATGCTTTCATCCTTGGCACTCAGAGATGGCACTCCCTTGCTTGAATGCCAACCAGGAAAGTAACTCTAATTCCACTGACTAGTGGTTGTGTCAAATTAGCCCAGTTCAGAAAATAGTTCCTAATGATGCGAGGATATCGATTTACCTATAGTAAAGATTTAGAAGAACAAGCTTCACCTGACAAAATATTTCAACACTGAGGCATCTTTGAGAAAGGGTGGGTTTTTTTTGACATTTTATACAATGTTTTAATTTCAGCCTTGCTTGATTATCTGGGTTTGTGAAAAGTCCTAATGTGACCGCTGAAGGAGAGTGTATGCATGTGTACGAATTTGGTTTTTTTCTGGTTGGAAGGTTCACAGGAGATTCATAAGACTTGTTGTCACCAGTTAATTTTCACAGCTTGCTTAAATGTCTATTTTTGGTCTGTTTATTCTGTTTCTTCACTACACAAAGTCATGTAAAACATGATAAATTGGACCTTATGAAACCTAATTAAATCAATGAGTGTTCTACTCCTTTATGTGGAAACCACAAGCATGTTGTAAAAGTCACCACTCCCTTATACGTGAACAAAATCAAAACATGCCATAAGTCTAAGATGTTTGAGCTATATTTCTGTAGCCCATTTTGTGGTTAAGCCACCAGTGACATGTCTGAATAAGTACATTTGATGGGTTGGCTTTTGGTTGTTAAAACCTGCCTCTCCACCTTCCCCTCCTTTCTTTTGAAGCATAACAGCCTTGTATTTAAGCTCTTCTTTATGTATCCTCCTTAGCTGTCTTACAGTTTTGACTTAATCAGATAGGGAGGCATCTGGCTGGGCTAAATAAATAATTATATAGAGTTTATGAGTTTATTTGATCTCTGGAAAATTTAAAAATACGTAGATTTTCAAAATTCTTAAAAGCAGCTGATATGAAAGGCACAGGAGGGCATTTAGTTGTGTCATATAGTTGTGTCTCAGTACATATTCAGGGAACAGAATTGTTTCTGTAATATCATATTGCTTTCATTAAGATGGTCCTTGTCATAAAGGCAGTGTCTAGAAATGGACTTGTCTATAAAGGATATCATTCATTGTATTTTATTCTCTTGTAGAAGCCTTTTTACACTTCACTAGGGAATTGTGGCACATTTTCTAAGTGAGTGTGAGCAGTTTAAGAGCATATTTTGATTAATGAGTTGTGGACGATACGTGCTTTTTTTTAAAAAAAATATACTGTCCTGTATGAATTCTGTTTAGAGAGTGCAGTTTACCTACTGTGAAATAAAAGGGCAGAAAGGTCACTTACTATAATTAAAGAACAAAGTCCATTGTTGTCGGAGAGCAAACTGTTTGGAAAGCTACATAAGGGATTTAGCTGTTAAAAACGTTGGTAACTAAGGGTGGCTTCCAATCAGCATTGACCAGCTCCTTACTTTTCTATAGGCTTCCTCAGAAGGTTGACAGGGCTTTTTGAGGTGAGTTGCAGATGGGCTGCCCTTTCCCCAAGGAAGTTTTCTGTGAGAACCCATGGAACTTGGAGTATGAGCAGGTCCATCACTGAATTCTGAGTTTAGTGTTTGAAATCTGTCAGCTTTGCTGGAGAGATTAAAAATACGCACAAGTGATCAAGATTGTGCTAAAGGAGGTAAATAACGTTTTGCAACTTTTAATAACTTTGCAAATATTCTGTTAAATAAAAAAGTGGGAGGAGGGATTGATAGTCCAAATGTCACGAGGTTAAGAATGCCCTTCAAGTGAAATTGCTTGGCTGCAAGATGTTTTTAATTAGAGTGTTATAAAGACTTATTTTTCCTAAGCAGCATTTTATAGTTAGTAAATGAAATGTATGCCGAAAGTGCTAAGGAGAAATCTCCCTAACCACAGAGGTGTTCAACAACCAGATTCAAACAACATGGAAAGTACCATCTGTTCTTCGTTTTCAGCATGAAAAACAGGGATTGAATGGCTGAGATTTTCTCCAATTTTGATGGTGTCTGTGTGTGTGTGTGTGTGTTTTTTTAATTTAAAAAAGTTCACCTGGTACTTCATAGAAACTCGAAATTGCAGTAATATGAGCAACACTGTGAAAACACATGTTCCTACATTTATTTTAACCAGTTCCACTTTTATTTAAAAGATTTCCAGAAGCCCGGCCATTGAACACTGTATAATGGTTATTCAGTTCCTGCAGGCAATCACAATGAGGGGTCAGTTCTTCAAAGATCTGACTATTTAGTCAGAACCTGAATTATTCTGTCAATTTTCCCCCTGGAGGCAAGGGGGGAAAAAGGCTCTCAGGGCTAACGCTGGTCAGCGTTTATCGGTTAATCTAATTGTGTGTGATATTGCCGTGGACTGGTGTTTACCATACATAGACCTTGCTCTTGTTCAGAGCTGTAATCTAGGATTGTTGATAACAAGGAAAATATCCTTTTAAGGGTAACTTTTGAGTCCTTGACTTTTAGACACTAAGATTCTTGGTTCTGGGTTTAGTTAGAGCCCTGGGTAAAACATTATCCGGCCTTTGTTTGAGGTCTTTTATTGAAGCTAATGACTGGGCTTGTGCCTCCCTGAGATAAATGACATTATCTCTGAGTGGGCTGACAGGAAACAGACATGTTAATGGTGAAGCTGCGGGGAGGATCTGCTTGGGTTCTGACAAAAGAGTCGAGAAAGGGACCCCTGGTTGTGGTCATTAACACATAATGCATTCTTGCTCTTCCTAAGAGGCCCTTGATAATTGGAAAGCTATTTTGGCCACAAGCACTTAAATCACAAATCTACTACGCCTAGTTCCTTTGCATTCTTAAAAGTAGCAAAGTAGTGTGTTTTTTGTTAACAAGTGTGCGATCCGGTTTTTTAACATGGTAGCCTTTCTGGGCTTCCCAGGTAATGACGTTTGGGAGAGCTGCACGTTGTACTGTATTTATCAGTTAGGTCGCTCTTTGTCTTTCAACTTTACTCAGCCATTCCTCTACTTAATAAAGTGAAAAAGTGGGTAAGAGGTAAAATGAAGTCATTTTATACTTGAAGACATCTCGTGGGAGGGGGATCAAAATCTTTTTTATCAGTTGGGAAAAAGATTTTGCTCAGTGATTTGACTGTGATGAAACCTGCTTTTTGACGTGTATGTTTAAAAAAGTCATGGGTGTAATTGAGTTTCAGTGCAGTTTATACTCTGCTTCTTGAACAAAGATAATTGCCATGTTGAACACACTCTAGAGGTGTAGAAGAGGTGGAAGGATCATGTTATCCTATTCTTTCATATTAAGCACTGGAAGTTTTTTCATAGTAATTACTGCAGCACAACATAGTTTTGATTGCCAGCACTCTGAACTTGCCAGCAATCTGAACATCAAGGGTTTTGCTTGAATACTAAACAGTTTTTGCTGTTTGTGTAGCCGTCTTGTATAACGTGGAAGCCAAAACTAAGGAAATCCTGGGCTATCCTTCTTAGCAATATCTTAGTGGAAATAACCCTTCTTTACTAGGATTGTTGTCAATAAATGGTATTTATACCATCTTAATGTAGTCATTTAAGATTATAGGGAAAGAGAACAGGTGAATCCCATGCCTCAGTAATGACTTAGGTCGTCAATATAGAGTAAGTAATATATGTATCATATTGGTGCCCTGTAACTGGTGTTTCATAGGAGTGTGTATGTAAGTGTTGTAATTGCGAATGTAGATGTTGGATTGGGAATAGTTAGTACGGGCTTTATTCTTTAAAAAAAGGTCACTGTTGATTTTACATTCCACTCTGCTGCAGAGTGTATGGGCCCCTCCGTCCCTGTCCAGTTCTCTCTCCCAGCTGAAGTTTCACTAGTGACTACTTGCTCTGTGTTGCAAGTTCTTTTTAATTTAAGCTAAAGGTTTTGGCAGCTGGAACACAGCCTTTGCAACTGAATGAAAGGTTGTTAAACTCTTCATAGTTGATTGACCAGCAGTTGGGCTGTTTGTAATGTTATTTTGAGAGCTGGGAGGATATTCAAGAGGGTGAGACTGGTACTTTGCTCCTAAAGCTGAATTTTGCATATTTGCTAAATTTTGCTTAGAAGTACCTTTGGGACTGTAGATGAGATTGTGGGTTTTGCCTGAAGAACTGAAATGATCACAAAGCAAATACTTAAATTTTGATAGGTCAGTAGGCCTTGAACCACAGGGATCTCATGTGGTATTCAGAAGGTTCCCCCCTTTCCCCCAGTGAAGCTAAATAAAAACTTAAAAGTATATATTATAGTTGTAATAGAGAACTCAAAGGGAAGGGTGTTTCAGTTAGAACAAATGGGTATGAAATGGTGAACAAACAACTACTGCTGGTTTTTCAAAGCCACTTTCTCTTCTTTCTCATCCCCACCCCTCAACCTAGTTTGATTATTATTCCCTGTGACTATTCTGGCTCAAACGCTGAGCTTTCTGCCTCCTGGGAATGCTCATTGTCAGCTAGCACCTTAAGAAAAATGTACCTACAGGGACATTTAGGCATATTCCAATAATGCCATATGAATGCAGCTTTCACAGTTTAAAAAAGCAAATAAAAATATATTGATTATATTTTGTGTTGTACATAATGATTTCAGAAAGCAGATATTTAGGTTGTGGAATTGGCTTATTATGTTAACCAGAGAGCAGATGGCATGGTGCCACAGACGTATAATTTTACTTAAAGGGACTTTTAAGGTTTTGATGTGTTTTCTTTTCCTCTTATTTCCCTGATGGCTTCTTTTTATTGAAGGGTAACTTAAGGAGACCTGGTAGCAATTTTACTGCCTTCCCCTGACAGTTTGAAATAATAGCTTGGGTCTTTGGTTGCACTGATCTTCTACCAGTCAACTTGATTCTGGTTTTTGTCATGTGGCAGAGAATTAAAAAAAAAAAAAGTGTTTGTAGTATGTTTTAAGAAATGGACTCTTTTATATGCCTCAATTAGCAACAGACGACAAAGTTCCAATTGGTCACACTTTCATAAACTCCTGGAAGTTACTGTTTGTCCTTTTGATTAAAGAAAACTCCTGGTTTAGTTTCTTAGGAAAGCACATCTGGCCCCCCCTAGCTGCTTTTCGGTACACCTTTTTGTCCTTCGAATTAGTCACCAAAGGTTCAAAGGTTGTGTTTAAGTTGTTCCTAGTTGGGTTAGCAAGTTTTCCCCATGCTGGAGGGCTGTACTTTTTTTTGATCACTACACTCACCATGTGTTTGAATTCAGTTGGCATAAAAGTACCGTTTGTTTCTATGCCTAGATTTTACAGTTTTACCCATTCTTCACTTAAATCATCAGGATAAGTTGGAAAGCATCTCTTAACCTTTTTTTTTTTTTTACAAAGTGTGCTTAGCCAGACCAGATTACTTCTGGATTTCCTGTCACCTCCTTGGCTGGTTTTATGGATGGCTCATGTTAAAAACAACAAAAATGTTTGAATTGGAAGGGTTGAAGCCTCGGGTTTTCATTCTTCATGGAGAACTGTTTATTTGTGTGTGGTTCACCACAGTACATGGATAATGCTATCAAATCTGTGCTTTATTATAGGCTTATGACTAGCACAGCAGCACTTTAGTTACGTGTTCCTGTGCTTTAGTTCTTTGCCAATTCTTTTGTGATGGAAATGAAATTAGAACTGAATCTTTGCAGTGAAGGGGAAAATAGACACAACAAATAGAAACTCTCCCTTGAGCCAGTTCAGAAGTAAGCAGTGGTGATTAAAATAAAAAAAAAAAGTCAAATATAGAGAAAAATACTTGAATTTAACTTTTCTATGAAGACCATGTGGAAGATGAGCTGAAAACTTGACAAATGGAGCCTGCCTCAACAACTAGACTTTATCCCTTTGTATTCTCTGACATCTTAGTAATCGATTGAAAAGCGATTCACATCCCCAAATCTTTAAAATGCTCTGAAGGTGGAATTTGAGTTAAGTAATACTGTTTGCTTCTGCTCCCCAAAGGGCGCAACATGGCTTTAAAACAGAGGAGCTTTTCCGCATCCAGCTCCATTTGGCCAATTGTCTCCATTTACATTCCTTGCCCAAATCCTTCACCAGCCTTTCCCATGATGCCGCAGCAGATGCCAGACACTGAAGTAGAAAGCGAGCAGCTGTTTCCATTACTCCTTTGCTGTATTATCCTCCACAATCTGCTTTCTTTTTCTCTCCCCTCCTCCCACTTTTAAAATAAAGAAGCCTTCCCTCCCTTTGACTCTTGCATCCTCCAGTTTATCAGTCTGCAGGTTTCATATCTTATCAGTAGCATTGGTTTCTTCGGGAGGTCAGTTTATTGTTTTCTCGGCGGGAGCAGATGCAGGGCCCCGGGCTCCTGGGGGCGTGGCTGCTGGCGCCTCGGGCCCGGGCTGCGCGCTCCCGACGGGGCGGCGGGGGCGTGCAGCCGGGGACGCGCCCTCCTTCCCGCCGGGGACCCGTTTATGGCCTTGAGCGCTGTAAATCTGTCAGCTCTTCACGACGCCTTCACCTCTTTCTTCATTTGCTCCAGCTTCTAGTTTGACAACGTTCCCCTGAGGCGGAATTCTAATCTGCTTCCAATTAGTTGCAAAATGTGACTGAAATTTCCACATTATGACTGCTGTTTTACTTGCACGCACACATCTAGAAACAAATTAATGCTCTTGAATATTTATTTTTTGAGCCCTTGGATTTACTTTAACTGGAAGAGTTTCCAACTGTTTGGAATGACTTCCAGGATTTGCATTATCCCCCCCCCCAAAGCCTCATATATACTGGATATATTAAAACAAAAAACAAAAACTATGGTTGGGGTTTCCCTCCCATCCCTTAATAAGCCTTTTCTATCTTTTCAACATTTCCCAAAATGTATTGCATATGTTTAAGTTATGCAAATAAATTTTGTAGTATTTCTAAAATAAACAAAATGAGGATGTTTGGCTCAGGAGGGGTGCCTGTGCAGCGTTTTAGTAGAAGGTAAATACACACAAATTTCCATCTAAATATAGCTTAAAGTATATTTGGCCAAAACAAAGACTTTTGTTCTACACTTTTAAACTCTTTAACGTTCAAAAGCTGTAAACCCAAGTAAACGAATTGGGTGATTAATTGGCTTGACACAAATATAAGGGCAGCATTAAGGATGTCACTATGGGTATTAACGTTTACCTTACAAGTTTGTGTTTGGGTCTTTGGAGCACACCCTCCCGAGCTTTTGGAGCTCTTGTGCTGGAATCGGCATAGTCGGTGGGTTCTTGTGACTTTAGTCTCCCCTCTCCCTCTCCATAATCCACTGTTAGGAGAATGGACTGAACTCTGGGATTTCGGGTGGTTCTACTTTGAAGGTGATCATCACCCCAACTCTATTTCTTCCTTTTCAGTAATTTTTTTTTTTACAAAGATGTTGAACCACCTGATTATATGTAAATATTAGCATTGTTTAAATCTTGCTGAGAAGGTCAAGTTAAGACAACCATTTTATTACTTGCCTTAAAGACTTTCTCAAGTACTGGAGACTTTTAGTACCAAGGTGGTGGATCTCTGGGTTAGTATTTGTGGAAAGGTGCTGCTCTTAATGTAAACAGCGAAATTTACTGGTGCATTTTATAGTAGAGTTCAGTACTCAAGCATCTTGGCAGATTGGTATCAGCAGTAATAATGGGCTTTAAAGAGGTGTGAAGGATTTTATTGATGGTAAAGTGGTTATGTTGATCACATCACTCTGTATTAGTTTCTAAGTAACACTTTCACATGTAAATGACGCATCAGTTTTTTTTTTAACATCATTGTCATATAATCATAAAAACCATATATTGAGTGATTTATACTGTCCTTTTTATGTGCTATTTTTAATCTCTCTGAAATCAGGAGGTGAAGCAGGTGAAGCATTTAAACAAAATTTTTTTTTTTTTTTTTTGAGACAGAGCGAGACTCTGTCTCCCAGGCTGGGGTACAGTGGCTTGATCATAGCTCACTGCAACCTACAATTCCAGGGCTCAAGTGATCCTCCTGCCTCAGCCTCCCAAGTAGCTGGGAATACAGGCGAGTGCCACCATTCCCGGCTAATTTTTAAAAAATTTTTTGTAGAGATGGGGAGATGGGATCTCTCCATGTTACCCAGAAATTGATCCTCCCACCTTGGCCTCCCAGAGTGCTGGGATTATAGGCGGGAGCCACCGCACCCGGCCAAAACTTATATTAATTAATTAATTAATTTATTTATTATATTGAATATAAATTATTTAAATGATTTTGTTAAAAAACTTATTTTTAGCTATGCCATAATTCCACAGAAGTAGGAATGCTCTTTGTATTGTTTTCTTTCTTCTTACTCAATGATTGGTAGAAAAAAATAGCCAGGTTGAAATCCTTAAAAATTTAAAACGTGGGGCCTTTAGATTGCAGAGACCTCCTGGGTTTTAAAAAAAAAAAATAGTGGCCCCATAGTGAAATGCTCACAATGGGCATGATTGTGGTAGCCCCTCAAGTCCTGGGGTTCACTAATTACCCTTTAATGAGGTCAGTCTGCCTGGGCTTTTTCCTACCTTGGGAGGAAAATCACACAAGGCAGTTGGAGTTCAAGTGGATCTTGCTGTATTTGCAACTTAGCATAACTGCTTTGAAGGCCCCCAGGGCGCTTAATTGGGGCCGGGCATTTTTGTTTTGGGGGGGGGAGACTACGCACAGCTCCTCATTGTGCATGTAGAAGCCACTGTGCATCTTGGAAGCATTACATGCTTTTGTTGATGGTGCATAGTTTTATAAACTCCAAATGAGCTTATTGCCTTTTAACCGTTGGGAGAGCAAAATAATGGAAGAACCTAGAAGTCTTTGGGTTGGGCAGTCGCCAAGCAGTTAAGAAAAAAAAAGAATGAATGGTTTAATTGTAGAGCAAACCATTTGTTTACAGATTAAGACTTATTCAGTCACCAAATCCTGTGGACTAGGAGGTGAAAGAATGAGGCCGTAAGGTGCAGAAATTGAATGCCCAGTGTTATGTTTTGTGATCATGCTCAGCTGTTTTTACCCTTTTCTTTTCCCTTCCACAAAGGAGGCAAAAATAAGAATGAACTGTTTAATGGTGAGAACTGTTTGGCCAAGTGCACTTTTTAAGCTGTAAAGAGCAAGGGGAGGAAGGAGGAGGCAGGTTGTTATTTCTTTGCTGCCTTGTTAGCTAAAAACTTAAGGTTCTAGTTGAGAGAGGAGCTAGAAGACTGTCGCTGAATCTTCCTGTTTGGTGGAATGAGGGGGAGTGGTGGTGGTAGTGGAGGTAGGGAATAAAAATGTAGAAGAAAGGTGTCTGGGAAACTGGGTGCTTGTTGTAAGAGCCTTTGTTGCAACGGCCCTAGGCAAGGCATTCTCTTGAATAATTGGGACCGTTTACAGAAATCCCCCACTATTTCATTGGTGAGTGGCCATGTTTCTAAATAAAAAGGGACTCTCCGGCAGCAGCAGTGAAGTGGTACAGCACTTTTGCGGGAAAGAGCTGTTGCCTGGCAGCCTGAATTTCAGGATGTCTTTTTTTTTTTAAAACACATTTTTAAAGGACTAGATTATATTGAACAGAAGACCAGAAATCATGGCATTTGTCCCCGTTGTATTTATAGTTTGTCTTTCTAATCTTCTTGTGAATAAATAGGCTTATGGAAATCTCTAGTACAGCGTTGCTTTCTAGAAGTATTATTCTAAACACTCCCCAACTCACTGTTTTTATTTTTACATTAATCTTGGGAGTGAAACCCTTTATCTCAATCTGCTCTTTTGTGTATGAACTGTCACCCTTTCTGACAACTCAGGATACTTACAAGTATTGTTCCTACGCAACATATTTGTGTTCTGTTTGGCCATGAAAAATCTCATTTCTTCTGTAACATCAAAATCATTTGTTTATTACTTGATGCATATTTGATACATTGAACTTTTAAATATCTTAATTGGCTTAAGGTGATCTTGTTTTGTTTTTCTCCTTGTTTTAAGTTCTGGTACTATTTATTATCTTGGTGACATGATCCTTTTGAAATGGCATAATTTTTGAGTCCAGATCATCGGCTGATAGCTTCTTTTAGAGATCTGTTTCTTCTGGGGGGTGGTGAACAACAGGAGGATTATAAGAATTGGGGAGCGAAGACCTAAAAAAGACCTAAAAGACCTAAAAAAGACCTAAAAAGACCTAAAAAATTAGGTCTAAATGCTTTATCACTCCTGTCAAATTGCTAGTGACTTTTTAATGTGCTATTGTTCATCCCGGATACTTTTCTATTCATATTTTCTATTTAGTGAGAAAAGAGACTGGATTTTAGTTTTGTGATCATCCAACATAATTTTTAAAACTCCAAACTTTTAAATTTCATAAAATGTAACACTGTCATAGTCACTAAGTAGACTAAATTTGTGTATGAACATTTTAAAAAAATCATGCAAAAAAAAATCATGATTTACCAAAGTGGTAAAACCCTGCAAATGTTCACCTAAATTTGATTTCTTTGGTTGTTTGAATGTTAATATGTGCTCAACCTAGGTTTACTAAGTAAACCAAAATAAAAGTGCAAAGATAAAAAAAAACATGGCTTCTGTTAATATTTATGACAGCCTAGAGGCTTTGCAATCTTGAAATTGCTCCACAGTTTTAATCCTTCCTGGAAAGAAAGCTTTTTACCAAATTGTGAGTGCCTCCACAATATGAACGCTTCTGAGGATTTTAAAAACTCACCTGCTAAACATACCATCTATTTCAGTAAGTTAAGTCTGTGTTCACATGTGGCATAAAGAATGGAGAGTTAGGTGCTTAGCTTTCTGGCCCTTTAAATTTAATATTAACAAGAGTTCCCTTGTCTTTTGCTCCTCCCCTCTAACCCATTCTTCTGTATACTGTTTAAGTGAATCCTTTTTGTTGTTCATATAAATAAAATGTGAAAGGAAAAATGCTAACCTAAGACACTCTGAAAATGATTTTTATAAACCTGCTTACACCAAAGTCTAATACTCTCTATCTTAGCTTATATTAAAGGCTTAAAGTCTCCTTTGAAAGGCCAGCATATGCCTCCATAAGCCTGCTATAAATTCATGCACATTATTTCCTTGTAAAAACCAGTGTTTTCCATTTACCTGGAGATAGTACAGCTGTGGAGTTACTCCCAGCAGATAATCCTGTCTAGTTTTAAATTGATAGAAGTTCTGTAATATCTATAGTTATGTACTGGTGATTGGATGACAACACAAAATCACTCGCCCTTGTTGGATTTCAGGTTTCTAAGAGTATTTATTGAATCTTAAGCACACAAACTTTTCCTTTTCTGACACTTGTAGGAAACTCTGAAGAGGTCTGAAGACTTATGCTTGAAAAATTTAGAAAATGCCCAGTGTATGCAAATCACAGTGTTCAGCACATAAATACAGATCTCTTCAAATTGCTTCTGAATTTGGTTAGCAGCTTGCCAGCACACATCAGTAATAGCAGGAAGTTAAATGGTGGTGAAAAAATAGGTACTGTTTTATCTGTTGTCTGTAAAATAAATTCTGAAAGGTTTTTGAAGAATTTTATTTTGGATTTGTTGTAACTCACTTTGGGATCTAAAGAATGATACTAACTGTATAAATAATTCTGTGCAATGAGGTGTAGTTGCTTCCGTGTTATTTGAGCCTGAATGTGCGTGCATAATTGGAGAGATTATTGGAGAGAGAGTGTTTTGCTGTGGTAGATGTGGTTTAAATCCTAGCACTGAGCATAGCATTTACTTTCTCAGCTTACCCACAAAATCTGTGACTAATTTAGTGAATGTGAAGATTTTTGTCCAGATGGTTAGGTTTAATTGTAAAAACTGGAAAGATTTCAAAGTACCCCTTGGGGGAGTGCAGGAAACAACAAGTAAACAACAAGAAAGAATTAAAAGTAACCATAGATCACTAAAGATAGCATATATGTACATTTTATATTTATAAACACACATAGACATATACTTAAACATACACACATATATATGTACAGTATTTACAGTCAAGGAAAAGCTTAAAGAATTTATTACAACAGCATGAACAAGTAGAATCTAGAAGAGGAGTGATTTTTAATGTTTAAAGATTTACTATGTTCTGTGCTTTAGTGTTTCCTAATATGTGCATGTTCAACCTTTCCTGGGTTCAGAATAGGTTTCACCTCAAGTGTGCTAAGATACCACTTTCCTGTCACGGGCTATTCTTGGTTAAGGGGTTTTGGTAGTTATCTCACCAAACATTAGGGCAAATTCTGCCCTTGTCCAGGACTTCCCATTCTGCGGTGCTCTCTGAGGCCTGGCCCAGCCTGCTCTTCCCAAACTGCAGCTGTGATGCTCAAAGAGAGAGTAAGTTTGCAGAAAGGGGCTGTTCGATGGTGATTAGTGCTATGTGAGGATGAGCCTTCTTTTCAGTATCCGTTTATTTTTCACACTTCTTGTATTTGAAGGCCATGCCAGAATGAGTACAATTATCTGAACTGATGCTTTTAAGGCTACTCAGGACCTCCTCCTCCTTCTCGTTGCTGCTTGTGCAGATCAGAGCTTAAAGGACAGAAATAGGCAAACTTCCCTTTTGTAGTTGGGACACTGCCTGACCTAAATCTTGGGCCCATAAATTAGCTTTGAAGTTGGTAGGCTAATGGGGTTCCATAGGGAACTTTATTTGTGTTATTTGGAATTATAAGGAAAAAAAGAAAAATGTGTCATGCTGTTTACGAAGTCGTGGGACAGAAGGTGAGGTTGTATAGGGCTATTGATAAGGTCTGCTTTGAGTAGAGGGAGTGGAATTTATGGCACAGTGGTCTATAAGGCAAGCAACATGGATACATTTCTTGTATAGGAGTGGAGATATGCCCAAATATTTATAAATAAACACATTTCATAATGTTCAGAAAGTGTTGAGAAATGAGCCAAATTTATATGCATGATATAATATTTACCATATATCAGTTGCTTTCATATTTCACTGTTAAGTCCTTAGCATTTTAAAATGGCCCAAGGAATGAGCTTGAGGTTGTCTTGTATGGTAAGGAAGATAAGCAGAAGGCCAGCCATGCTGGGATAGTGATTTTCAGTTTATGGAAAACCTGTGTAAGGCAGGCCAAGAGAAGGCTTTTCCTGAGATGGAGGCCATTATTGCCAGTAGCATAGGAGAGCAAGATACACAAAAAAGTAGCCTACTCCAAAGCAGAGGTGATCTTTGGTTTGATCCTCTTGGCTAAGTTCTTTATAAAAATATCTCTTTTACCTTCTGATATTTTCCTATCCACTTACAGCCTAATTTTTCCCCATGTATCAAGAGCTTTGCCCTCCCCTAGCAATCCATTGAATGACCCTTAATGTGATTTTAAGATGGTATCATGAGTAGACTTTTAAAGGTCCAAGGTGTTGAGTTCAAAGGTAGAGACCGTCTGCTAAGAGGAGAGGTATGGAAGCTTTCCTGGTGTCTTAAATCCCACCTTTTGGGCCGTCATCTCTTCTGCCTATTTGTAAAGCTGGGTTTGGAGAGAACTTCTTCTGTAGATGTTTCTTAAGGATACTTGCAGCTAGCCACAAGGTGTAAGTGATGACGTTAAAGCAGGATTTGACGTCGTTTTTTTCTTTTTTCTTTTTCTTTTTTTTTAAGGTACTTTTGGAGTGAGAATAAAATAGAGACCTAATGAGAAAATGAGATCCTGAAGATGGATACTGTCATTAAGTTCTGGTGTGAGTCAGACTTGAGAGTGGTGTAAATGTTACGTATTTCCACTTTCTGTATTTGTTAATATATTTTTATATATGTGTACATTTATGTAAGTTGTGCTTTCTCGAAATTTCTGCAAATTTTTAATATACTTGATGAAATTGATTTGAGAAATAGAAATAATAGAAATAGTATGTGTAACTGACAAAAATGCTTTGAGGGCAGCTGTACAAGGTCAAGGCTACTGGAATCCCAAGGATACAACTCAAAAAGATAATGGGTGTGATAAACTCTCCATAATTTGTACGAGCACGGTACTTTTTATTTCCACTGAAGCTTGACTTGGGGAGAGGAAAGGGTTTTAGGGCTGACAGAACACAGGGTTGTGGGGTTTTCTGTTGGAAGTCCTAGCACATCTTAGGACACAGTGGGGAAGAGTTTCATTAGAAAAACAGAGTAGGACTTTTACCTACTTGTTGCAAACCTCTTCTGTTGATGTTTCTTTAAGACCTCAGGTAAGGGTTGAAGCATAGGGTCTGAAGGAGCTATCATTTTGAAGCCCTGTCACAGGTTGGAGGGCTGTGTCAAGTATAAGCTTGAGATGGGAGAGTAAGAGCAGATTCAGCAACCGATGCTGAATGGAGAGGGGAACCAAAGCCTGGAATCCTGATGCATTGGACATTTGCACTATTTTTCCTGTACATTTTTCCTAGTCTTTTTCTTGGCTGACTGCACATGCTTTTAAATCCACTCAGATAATTCACGCGGAATGATGGAATGTGTTCTGCATAGACCATGTCCAGATTGGATTGGAAGTTGGGCACAGGCCAGGTCATACAGGGCCTTGTAGGTCATGGTAAGGACTAAAGGAATAATTTCTTTGTTTTGTTTTGTTTTTACAGACAGGGTCTTGCTCTGTCACCCAGGCTGGAGTGCAGTGGCAGAATCATAGCTCACTGTAGCCTTGAACTTCTGGCCTCAAGTGATCCTCCTGCCTTAGCCTCTGGAGTAGCTGGGACTATAGGTGTGCACCACCACACCTGGCTAATTTTTATTATTTTATTTTTTGTAGAGATGGAGTCTCACCATGTTGCCCAGGCTGGTCTCAAACTCCTGGCCTCAAGCGATTCTCCTGCTTTGGCCTCCCAAAGTGCTGGGATTGCAGGCGTGACCCGCAGCACCTGGCCTGATTTGTTTTTAAAAGCTTACTCTTGGCTGCTCTGTGGAGAACTAGAGAGAGGCAAGGAGAGGACTAGGGAAATCAGTTATAAGACTTTCAGTCATCCTGGCGAGAGAAGATAGACTTCTTTGGTAGGCATGGAGGTGATAAGAAGCGGCCACATTGTCCTAAGGTAATGAGAATAGGACTTGGATATGGTGTCGTGAAAGAATGAGAATTTCAGAAAATACCTGGATTTGTGGAATCAAGAGTTGTGACTCACTTTTGATATATCCGATGGCTGCCAAGTGATGATGTTTGAGTGGTTGGCCAGGGCTGGAGACACAGATTGGGAGAAGTGGGCATTACAGGTGGACTTTAAAGTTGTTGGGCTGAAGTGGTTACCTAGAGAGTGAGTATAGTTGGAAAAGACTAGGGCCCAGAACTGAGCCATGGAGCATTAGGAGGAACCAGGACTGTGTCCACTGAGGAGGAAGAAAACCCAGCCAGTCTGGTGTTTCTGGAAAGCAAGTAAAGAAATTCCAGCAAGGAGAGTGTGATCAGCTGTGTCAAATGCTGCCGAGAAGTCAGATTAAGATGAGACTCAGAATTGATTCTTGGTGACCTTAACACAAATGGTCCTGGGGTTAGGGGTAGGGATAGGGAAATAAAAAGTCCGATTGGAGTGCTTGGGAGGTGAGCAAAAACAGAACACGATGAGTACAGCACTCTTTTCTTTAAGGGGCAACATGAGGTCAGGGAATATAACTAAATATCTATCATTGTTTTAAAGTGGGGAACTCTAATTGCTTGTTTGTATGCTGATGGGAATGATGGGCGGGTGGTGGAGAAAAGCTGATGGTACTAGAGATGGGGGCGGATAGGGTCCTGGAATAGGCCTGGGAGTTGGGATGGAGGAGAATCTGGTACATGGGTGCAGCGGGGACCTCAAGCTGGGACAGGTCCTCCATTGTAACAGGAGAAAAAGTCAGAGAATATGTACAGATGCAGGGTGGTTGACAGGTTTTGTGATGAAAAAAAAACTAGGAAGTTTTCATTTTATCATTGTGCAGGGTATCGTTGCTGTGTTAAGGGATTTAAAAAAAAAATTACAGATGTTGTGGACAGCAGTTAAATATTCATTTCTTCATTCCCTGCCTCCTCCTACAGTTTAGAGAGCTTTGGCCATTTGGTGTTCTGACGGTAGAAATATTAGAACGAGGGAGGGGGACGATGCAGGTCTCAATTTATTCTTTTACTTGTTCCTTTATTTATTCCCTACTTTATTAACCCAGTAAAAATATTTACTCAGCAAATATTTTTTGAATGCCTAGTCTATGCCAAGCACAGTCTGGGTCCTGGAGGTACAGTAGTGAACAAATCAAGTCTCTGCTCTCATGAAGCTTATATTCTAGTTTCTTCTGGACAAATAAATATATTTTGGTTGGTGCTATGTGCTGTAAGGGAGAATCAAGCAGAGGAAGGCGGGAGAGAGAGATGGTAGGAAAGGAGAGTTTATGTTTGTTTTTGTTTGAGTAGGGACCTGAGTACCGTGAGGAGCCATTTGACCCCCTGTGGGGAACAGCCTGAGAACCAGCTCTGGGGAGTGTTTGAGGAGACGCCAGGCTGGTGGGAGCTGGGTGAGGGAAGGAGGAGAGTGCGAGGACATGAAGTCGAAGAAGGAGCTCGAGGCCAGGCTCCAGGGAGCAGTCCAGAACCAAGTAAGACTCAGGAAGGTGGAGGGACAGGCGGTGACGTACCTTCTAGAAAGATCTCAGTGGGTGGGAACCTACCTACCCTAAGCTTAACTTCTGGCTTCATTCCTCTGGTCTTTTGATTTCATTCTCATTTCTAAGTGGTTAAGGGAGCTGGGGATGTTACCTTGTGTGAATTATATCAACTGATTTCACATGCAAGATCATAAATATTGAGTCTTTTTTCAGGCAGTGGACAAAATGGTCCCTTTCTCAGAAGACATTAATTAAATTAAATGAGAGTATTACTTTGCCCAGAGGGAATGTCTTCCAAGTGTGTCTAGTTTGTACACACACACTGTCTACATACGTACATGTACTATTGCGTTAATATAGTTGCTATCATTACTAAAATCACAAACAACAGAAACTGAAAATAATGAGGTAATAATATAAAAAGAAATGCCAGTCTTTTTTTTCTTGCACCCCAATAGATTGCTTGCATACTCCCTGGGAGTTTAACATGCCTCACATGCCTCCTACTTTGGAGACTGGTCTAGAGCTCTGAGAAACTAGTTGCGTTTATTAAAATACTTTTTAATTGACTTTTTTTTTAAATTAGAAAAGCAGAACATAAATCCGTAAAAGTTCAAACCGTACTAAAGTGTTATATAATGGAAAGTAGGTTTTACATCCCCCTTAGACCCCCCAGCCTGTTTCCTAGAGCCAATTATTTTGGACAGTTTTGTATGTCCTTCTCAAAATAGTCTCCATATGTTCAAGCAAATATATTTATGTTTCTTGCCTCCTTATACAAATCAGAGCATATTAAAGAAACTGATTTGCACCTTGCTCTTTTCACATAACTGTATGTCTTGGATATCATATGTTCCTTTTCTACCTTTGATTCCATAATTTAACTGGTCTTTCACTGGTAGCATTTAGGTTAGACCTTTTCAGTTACAAAAAGTGTTCCAGTGAACATCTTTGCACACATGTATTTCAAAATTTAATTGCCTCCACCCCCAACTTGATTGCATCAGTTTGTGTTCCCCCCCCAACAGTAGAACATGAAATGCCTGTATTTCTACAATTTAACACTGTGAGTTATAATTTTCTGCCTTTAAACTGTGTTAATCTGATAGTGATCTTATTTTAGTTTGCGTTTTTCTTGTGGACAAGCCATTGTATCTCTTTATTTTCCTATACATTGGCAATTTATAACCTTCAACTAATTTTCTGGTGAGTTCTTGGCCTTTTCTTATTGATTTTAAAGTATTTCAGTGTATATTAATTAAACACATGAATTTTTTGGTATGTTTTGCAAATTTTCTTATGTGCTTTACAGATCCTTTTTCCCATCTCTTCATTTGTTATTTGAGTCTGTTTATGGTAGTTTTTTTTACCACTGTGCAAATATCTTAAATTGTATAATCATGTCTATTTATAATTCATATTTCCTTTTATGGCTGTTGGGTTTTGAATTGGTTTAGGAAGACCTTTCTTACTCCAAGATTATTAAACATTTTTTTTTCTTTCTATTGGTTTTATGGTAGTTGAACTGCCTTTATGGTCTTTAACTGGAAGGTATGATATTCACTTTATTGGCTTTGGGGGTCATATTTCTATATATATGATTTTTGGTTCAGTATCCCAAATCCTTGAAACCTTAAAAAAAATTGTTTCTTAATCAGAGCTATGCATCTGAATTATCTGAAGAGTGCTTAATTGTTTTCATTTCCCCAGATATCCAGTCCCAGGTCTCTTAACCCCTGTTCTGATTCTCCAGCTCTAGAGGTTGGCTCCTTTGTATGCATTTAGCAGAAAGCTTCAGATAGCTCATTTGAAGATGTCTTTTTTTTTTTCCTCTCAAAGGGCAGATGTTAGGAATGTTTGTTAGAACTTCCTGGGTTGTTTTTTTTTTAAAGGTTCTTCTTTATAGAAAAATCACCACAGTGTTGCTTTAATAAATATGACTTCATTAAGGTGTTTTACAGGTGGTTAATTAGTGTACTTGGTCAAATGGGAGGTAGAGCAGGAAGGACTAATGATTTACAGCTCCAGCCCTAGGAATATTTACAGCCAGTAAATACACTTACTAGTGTTTCCTAGAATCCTAGGGCAGGAACATTCCTACACAAATGAACTGCTTGAGTAGTAAAGATGAGCCATAGCTTTGCTTAGTTAGCCATTTTGGTTTAGTAGCTTGTAGATAATTGCCGTGGAGGCAGGAGGAAATGTTTTGGGAGTGTATAAAGCATGCGGTTGTAAGCATTATTGCTGTAGGTCTGATCTGTGGAGGTTGTCTCTTCTGGTCAGCTGGGCTTCAGAAAATTGCCAGTTTGCTATTGTGCCCTCTTAGTCAGTGGAACATAGCTAATAAGTCCTGCTGATGTTGGCCACATGTGGCTTTCAGGTGGATTGTTCCCTGTTGCGGACCCTTTACTCTGATTCCTACCTCAGTGGTGATCCAGGGAGAGAAGCTCTAGAACTGGACCTGGGAGACTGGGTCCCAGTTGATGATTTGGCTTTGATTTCTTTTTTGACCCTGGGCAAAAGCTGCTGTCTCCAGGCCTTAGTTTCTTCTTGGACTACCATTTCTGAGTGTCCTTCCAGTTCCAAAAGAGTTGTAATTTCCCCCATTCCTACTTATTGCACTGGAAACATGTGTCTTTTTGTCTACACTTTTCCCATTTTGTTCTGTGATACGTGAGTACACGTTTCCCTTGCCAAACTGAGACCCCTGAGGGCACGGATGCCATCTTATTTTTTTTATCTCCCCAGCCTCTAGCACTGTGTCCTCTTCTAGGAAATGCTAAGTCAATATTTGTTGAACTGGATTCTCTTTTAGTAGGGTTACAGAGGAGAAGAGGGCCTCAAGGCCTGGCTCTGTTGGATCCACATCTTTTGTCTTTGTTTCGTGTAATGATCATAGGCGAAACCATTGCTGAGAATTAATCTGCATTTTCTTCTATCTTGCATTTATGTGACATTTTTAATTCTTTGAAAGTACTGTCAACTGTATCATCAGTTATACTGCACCTGCTTTCTCAGGTCTGGTAGAGCATGTCTGTTGAATTTTAAAGAATAAAGATAAAGATGATTTATCCAGAAGGGTCATGCTATGTCAGAATAACAGATTGCCCTGGCATCCTGTTTGCTGACAGATGTTTGTCTGATGATTTTTTTGTTACTCACAGAACTTTCAGGGCTAAAATAGAAGGTTACTCTTCAAAAATTAAAAAAAAAAAGTCATTATTCAAAAGTAAGAGGGAAGTGTTTATTATAACTTACAGCTTAGGTGTGACATTGGGAAAATTGTTTAAACAAGTTAACAGTCTAATTTGGAAAAAAAAAAAAGCCAGCCCAAGAGTTTGGAATATAATAAGATATTAGGAACTCAGGCATGAATTTGGCCCCGTTATCTCTGTTGAAATTTGTATAAGAACTTGAAGCACAGCCCATTCTGACAATTTTGGTATATAATCATTGATTACAATCATGTGTCATTAATAGCCATAATTGTTGTTAAAAAGAACAGTAGTTTGATTTTTTTACCTTGAAGATGCCCATTAAACACAACATGTTATTAAAATATGTTTTTCCAAAAAATATACTTGTCAGTATACATTCAGTAGATATACATGTTTGATATATGTGTTTGCTGTGAAGGTCTGTTTCGCATGAATGAATTCTGATTTTGCTATGTTAGATAGCCATGGCACGGTTGTGGTTCTTATAGAGCCTGTAAGTTGTGTGTCTTTCTTAACATTAAGAGAGTTTTTGCTGGAAAAGTGGTAGAGATAAAAAACCCCGTAATCAGATGTATTACAAAAGAAGATGATGATGCCCGTTAATGAGAAATCTAACATCTTTTGGAGTGAGCTTCTGATACGGCATCAACCAAGTCTGGGAATAGTTTCCTTTTTGAGATACCCCCTTCCCCCCAAGTAAGTTCCTCAGATAAATTGCTTACTACTCAGAAGGCTATTTCCTTTCCAATAATAAATCAATTTTTAGGCTGGGTACAGTGGCTCACACCTGTAATCCTCACACTCTGGGAGGCCAAGGCGGGAGGATCGATTGAGGTCAGGAGTTCAAGAGCAGCCTGAGCAAGAGACCCGTATCTACTAAAAGTAGAAAAATTAGCTGGGTGTGGTGGCATGTGCCTGTCATCCCAGCTACTCGGGAGGCTGAGGCAGGAGGATTGCTTGAGCCCGGAAGTTTGATGTTGCAGTGAGCTACGATGACGCCACTGTACTCTAGCCAGGGAGACAGTGAGACCCTGTCTCAAAAAAAAAAAAAAAAATTTTTTTTAAAATATCTGTACAACGCCTGGCATCTAGCAGCCCAAGGAATGTTTGTTGAATTCAGTAGCACCTTAAATTTGTTTAATTACTTCCAAAGTGATATCCTGTTGGTTTTTATGATAGCCGTCAAAGGTCATAAGCGAACATGTTATTGCTGTGGTTTACAGGTGAATAAACTGAGATTTAGAACGAATGCCAGTGCCTTTAGTCTAGCAAATGTTTATTGAGTATGCACTATAGTGAAAAAGAGGCATAGCTTTTGTCCTTGAATTTACCACTAGGGTGGGCAGTTCTTATCTGTTTTGTAGGTTAGGATTTTACTGAACATTTATGGACCTTTCCCTGGAAAAGAAAGAAAGCGCACAGACACACCAACCTTTGCTTCTGTAATTACAGGGTTTCTCAGACTCTTCAAAAGTCTTTGAACCCCAGGTAAAGATTCTGTGATTTAACAATTACTTGTCAACAAGCCCTTGAATTAAGTGGCTTACTTAGGGGCCAAAGGGCTTAACTACTGAGAAGCAACAGGAAATCAGTGCTTCTTTTTCCTTCCCTAATGTTTTCCCCATCACCCCATGCTGATTTTGAAATGATGAACAACAAATGAAATAATAGGAAAACACTTTGTAAATATAGAGTGTTCTACAAATATAAATGCAAACAAATCTGTAAGTGGCAGGGAAACCCAAGCTACACATTTTGCAGTGTGGCTTGTGTTCATGTATTAGGGAGCCTGCTGGAACCCCACTAAACCGTTAGTTGCCAGCTGTTCAGTTTAATCTGATCATTTACAAAAATAAAGCAATCCTCAACTGGTGTCTATGTTAAATACAGATATAACTGAAATGAATGCTGTGCCTGTGGCATATATTTTTGCAAATGCTTTCAATGTATGGGTTATGAGAGCTAGTTTAATTCTAATTGCAGAAATATCAGTGGGATTTATATCTGTCTTCCTGAGATACTTGGAAAGAAGAAATTTAAGTACTTAAACTTAGAGAGCTCGCATTTTTTATTTTTGTTCTACATTGGAAAGAACCATGTTAATTTGAAGAAACTCATTAATGTGCAGGTTAGTACTAGCAGTTTCTCTTAATTAGATTTTGGTGGATGGCAGAAGTATTAGAAATGGAGTATAACTCATGAAATTTTACAAAATTTCTGATTTTGAAAAGTGATGGATGTTTCTACTGTGCATGTTAATTTCAAAATAATTCAATAACGACTCCATTTATTTCATTCCAGCATTAAAAAGGGACATGGAGAAGGCTTGTCTGTCTTATTCACCAAATAGCAGTTTTGCAGACCCTTACAAGTTCCCATATGTTAGTGGAAAACATTTTCCAAGAAATTGGCAGCATCGCACTTTGTAGCTGATGCCAGCTTCTTCCTTGGGCCAATTCAACAGAGAGGAGAGAAAAAAAATGCCTTGTTTTAGTGGCTGAAATACTCTGACAAGCTTTCACATTGCTCCTCCTCTTATTAATATTCTTTTTGATGTGAGCTTGTAAAACAGAGGATTGGCTGTTAATCTCCAAGATCTCAAGGGCTTTTGGCAGTGGCCCATAATTGATGTGTTCACATGGCTGTTGTCTGACTACTAATGATTAGACAGCAGTGTTATCAACCAGCTAAATCAGTGTTGCTTATAAATCACACTTGATAAACTGCAGTTCCATTTCTTCAAAGGGTCCGTACATGTCTGCATACTTTGATGGAACTGCCAGAGGCATTTCATTATTCTCTGACAGCTTAGATTAGGTTTATTTTTCATTTCTGTTTGACAAAATATTAGACTTTCTAACGCATGTGAAAGAGAATTTTTTTTTTTTTTTTTTTGTTCCCCTAACAAGGCATTCGGAGAATAAGCGGAGAAAGATTACCTGCTTTCGATGGGAAGATGTACAGGTTGGCATGGCAGGTCATACTTTTGCTTTGGCTACTTACTCCAAGGTAAATGGAGTGGGGCTGTGACACTCTGAAAGAAGAAGAGAAGAGGCCACCAGGGAGGAAGTTCTCAGAATGTGGGCCTGTGCTCAGATTGTGACATGGTGGAGTAGGCTATCTAGAACTGTGAGATTGCACTAATTGTTCAGTCATAGTAGGTGCTGAGCCTGGGCGTCGAGGTATGACTCTGCTTTATAGAAGGGCAAGAGCAAGCAAGAAGTTTTTACAAGAGGAAGAGGTAACAGCTACAGAAGTTGTATCCCTTGTGCCCCTTCTCTGCCAATATGGGGACAATTATCTGGCTACAGACACACCCAGAGTGCCCCATCTGCTCAGAACTCTGCATGCAGGAGATGAAACCAGGTTGCATGTTGCATACACATGGTGGGCTTTGGGAATTTCTGCTAAGTTTTGGGTGTTTATTTGGCCACAAAATCCTGTGGTCTTGGGCTAACTTTGCCCATCTATAAAACTAAAAAAATTTTTTTAAAAAAGGACTAAATAATTGCTAAAGTCACTTTGCTGCTCTTTTGTAATTTTGCATATCCTTGGGCTCTATTGTTCAAGAGCTCCTCAAGGCCTTTTTCCTAACATTATATTATCTTCACTTAATTTTTGAGCTCAAATAATAGATTTCAAAGAAATGGTTAAATCAGAATTATTTGTGATTTTAAGAAACTGATTTTTAAAAAGTCACATTGCTTTTAAGAGAAGTTTATAGGGTTTTAAGGTGTGTCAGAGGTTAAATATTTTAGCAACATTTATAACTTTTATTCAGAATAAAATTATGTTCTGTGGCAAAGATTAGAAGTGGGGGTTTTGTTAGAATTTAAAGAGTTTCTAGAGCTCTAGAATACAATTATGCAGGAGAATGCACTTAATACCAAAACTACCCGAAGCAAATTTCACCCATCCCACCAAAACAAAACAAAACAAAACAAAAGTTATATAAGATCTCAGTACTTCAGAGTTCTTATGTTCTTGATTCTGGGTCCCCAGTTTATTCCGTAACTGCCTAGGAGTGGTTTTGACATGAGCACTCCTTTTCCCTAGTAAATTTTGGGCTGTAATGAAAATAAGCACTATAGTCAAGGAATAAATGTTTATTGGTAAATATTCACGTTGATGAAGAAAGGCACTTAACTAAGGTGCTTATCTTAAAATGATTTATGGTTGGATTTATGGATTTATGGTTGGAAAGTTCCCCCCCTCCTTTTTAATGAAACAAAACAATTTAAATGTAAGTTGTTTGGGTTATGGTTATTAGATTTTAACACACTATGGAAGAATGCCCATGATTAACTTAGAGGAGATGGTCGTTGAGTGATTTAAATAGATGCTTCATTTAGTTTTATTTATTTATTTATTTTTTAAAGAGATAGGGTAATTGCTAAGTTGCCCAGGATGGTCTGAAACTCCTGGCTTCAAGCACCCCTCCTGCCTCAGCCTCCCAAAGTTCTGGAATTACAGGCGTGAGCCACCATTCCTGGCCACTTCATTTAGTTTTGATATGTAAAGCAACTATATTAGAGTTTCTTATGTAGCTGTAAAATATGACAAAAGTGCATTAAAAGGTATGGTGTATGGTTTTCATTATATAAAATATATATGTGTATATGAGAGCTGGAATGGTAATATTAAAAATAATGGGAATATTTAAAAATATGTTTACACTAATTTTAAATAATGTTTTATTTTAAACAGTAGTATATGTACATACATCTGTGAGTTTTATGAAGTGTATTACCATTATGGCAAAAATAAAGCATGCATTCTTTAATTTTAAAAGATACCAGTTCTTTCTGACTGATGATTCAAATCATGATTCAAATCAACTTGATTTAAATTTAGCTTAGTTTAATGCTAAAACTGTGTTGCAGGTGTTTTATCGACTAACTGGAAATTATTAATGCTTATGGGAGCATATAATAGAAATATATATTTTAATGTAGATATGGGAAGCTCTTGCTCACGGACTGCTTATAGTTTGATAATTAGGGTATAGAATATGTCCCCACCATCTGCTTCCCCATCCCCCCAAATTATATAAACTTTCTTATTCACTGGTTAAGAAATCTTGGACAGGTTATAGTATCCACTATAAAATAGCTGAGACAAGCTTTCTTAATGCCATTTTATGGTTGTTGACACTGAAAGATCATGATCTCATTCTTAGTCTAAGATTCTTCCCAGGACACCATCTTTTGGAAGAGGAAAAATCATTGTTCCCCTAAAATAAAATCTTACTATATACTTGATTTTAAATAACTGTAAATATTCAATTATAAATCTATCCCCGGATATTTTGAAGTTTTTCATTTTTTGATTCATTTGAAAACTGTCCTTTGGTTTTCATAGAGCAACAGCAGCATGTTTTTAATGTGTTGGGTTAGCCATGTGACAAATTAAGCAAGCCCTCTGAACATGTGCTATTGAGATTGGTGGAAACTGTGCTAGAAGGACAGTAATAACTAACATTTGTTGAGCACTTATGTGATGGGGATACTAAGGGCTTTATGTGGAATATTTCATTTAATGTGTCTATTACATTAAATACCATTAGGTAATACTATGATCTCCACTTTGTAAGTGAGGAAATTGAGGCTTAGAAAGGGTTAAGTAAATTTTCAAGATTATACAGCTGGTAAGTAAACAACATGAGATTCAAGCACAGAGACTGCTCTTATTTATTATGTTATATTACTCAGTTCAGAAGCGTTAGTGGGGCACATGGCATGTAATATCCACCTGTCATTATCTTCTGTAAGAAGTAGCTTCTGCGACTGATGGCCTTAGTGGTCCCATCCATGACTAGACTTCTGGATGGAAGAACCCCAGGTGTCTTGGGGTTCATTTCTAGTCTCCAACAAAATGTGTTAGAGAACAGTAATTGTTTCATCTAATTCATTCACTTGTGGGGGAATTAAGATAAAATACCTTGATTTTTAAGATTAAAATGTTACCAAAAACACATTGCAATTACATAGGATGCTTAAGTTTCTCCTATTTCTTGAGGAATAGAGAGGTATAATTTATTGACAATTTTTTTTTTTAAAATTTATTTCTCCATAAGCTCTGTGAAGGCAGGGATCTTGTCTGTCTTGGTTATCATTAGCACTGAGCATAATGGCTGCCATAATAATGAGATGTTTAGTAAATGTTTAATGTTTTAAGTTATGACTGCTTAAGTTAGAATTGGAATGTGGCTCCTTGTGTCTTTTCTGCGTTATGGCTCCTGGGTTTTATTAAGGGGGTACACAAATTTTTTTTTTTTCCCCTCATTCAGAAAGGGACTTGGATGTTTACTGTTTACTTTTTTAATTCCCTGCACTTCTCCCTACTTCCTTTTTTCTCTTTCTTCCTGTCTTCTCCTCTCCCCTCCTCCCCATCAACCTACATTGAAGTCCAAGGGTGAACTTAGATGAGCTATTAAAAATACAGACATTTCTCAGTAACTTGACCAGGGGTCAGCAAACTTTTTCTGTAAAGGGTTGATGGTAAATATTTTATGCTTTGCAGGCCAAGAGGCAAAATCATGGGTATCATGTAGGTACAATCATGGATATTATGTAGGCACTTAACATAATGAGAGAAAACAAATTTCCACAGAACTTTTTAATTGACAGAATTTAAAATCCAATGACAATAATTGAGTACAATTTTTGATAATACAGGTCTCCTAATGAGAAGAATGGATTTTTTTGTTTTTTCTTTTTGTGGGACGGTATAACATGTCACTTAAGAGAGGTTCAAAGTTAGTGTTTGCTATCATGAAATTGATTGCAAAAGTTCATCTGTAAAAAACATTCTTAGCTTTCAGGCCATACAAAGACTGGCAGTGGGCAAGAAAGATTTGGCCCATGGGCAGTCATTTGGCAACCTTTGAACTAGACAGTGGACTAAGAGAAACCCAAAGCAGGGTCATCTGCCTGTGACTTCCCTCCTCTGTAAAGGCTCATTGCTCTAAGACTGCAAAGGGAGGATGCCCAAATGGGACTTGTAGGGTGGAAATACCCTACTACCTAGGGAACTGTCGAACCTAATTTTAAAGAATACAAGAGTAGTGAGAGAAGGGAAGAAGAGAAAGTTTACCTCTGCTCAGAGCTGGACAGTGATTCTTAAGGGGGATATGCCTTGGACTCACCAGGACATCACTCTGGGAAGGCCAGGAATTGGGGGATGTGGGGGTGTGGTTGAAAAAGCTTGTTAGGATACTCATTGGTTTTGTGATTCAGCCTCCTGGAGTGAAGGGCTCATTGTCTTCTTTGTAGCCACAAAATATTTCAGGGACACAGTATTTGGGGATAGGGTCTGATTTCTCAAGTCACCTAATAGATAAAAAGTAACTGCAACCATGCATGGTGTGGAGTCATTATTTCTTCACCTGGATGGAAACAGAAGGTTTCATGTTGGTGTAGGGGCCACACTATGGGGCTGCCAATGCCTGTGAGTGTGAAACTAAGGGAAATGTTAGGAATCTGCAGATTTTAAGAAGCCTGAGGCTTTGCTCTTCTAGTAGGTGAAGGGTAAGGAGGAACCCTGGGCCAGCTCTGAAGGGCAGGCACTGTCTCCTTGTGGCTTCTCCATGGTGTTGGACACCAGACCTCTCATGTTAGAGTCTCCCTCCTTTGGTTTCAGTTACTGTACTCTCATCAGCTACCCCGCTCCTTCCCCTTTCCCTCTGCCCCATCACTCATGGGGTCTAGGGTTCTGCCCCTTCTCTTCATGTCCTTCCCATTTTCACTGAGCCATCTCAGCCACTCCACTGGCTTCATTACTTCCTCTGTGCCAGTGACCCCTCTCTAGTCTAGATCATTATCCTGAGTTCCAGACAGTTCTGTCCGTCTGCCTGATAGACCTTGCCCCACAGGCATTTCTCTGCCCATCCTCCCCATCCCAGGGAATGACACTCTCACCCACTGAAGCAGACACCTGGGCCTCATCTTTGAGTTTATCCTCTTCCCCCACCTTCCTCCCCATCCCCACCAGGGTACCATCTCTTCTTGGAGTACCGTGATGGCTTCCTAACTGCCTGCCTTCCTCCAGTCCTGCCCTGTCTCCTTGGTTTTCCCATAGCTGCCAGCGTGTGCTTTTTTTTTTTTTTAAAAACCGAAATGAATAATCTGATCCTCCTGTGTCCCTGCTTTAAAATCCTCAGTGCTCTCTTCTGACTTCACAATAAATTCCCAATTCTTAGCCTGATCCAGGCTCTTTGTGAGCTCACTGATTCTCCTGCTTTCCCTGGTTTCTTTAGCTGCCAGCCCCTTAACTGAGTGTGGCATCCAGAGTGGCTCAGCTCTGCCCGCACTCCTATCCTTTCACCAGGCCGAGCCCTACACTTCCTTAAGGTCCACCTCTGCACACCCCCCACCCCCTCTGTGCTCCCACAATGCCCCGGGATTAACCGACTGCCTCAGCCCTGACCATGCTCTGTTCTGCAGCCGCTGCTCGTCTGCCTGCCCACCTCGGGGCTCCAGAAGGGCTCCTGGAGCGATGCTTGGCATGTAGTGGCACCTGGCAAAAATTTGTTGGATGAGCGAATGACTTCCCCAACAGTGAGGCATCTTAAACAGCAACCCTTATAAAGGGGAGGGTGTGGGGTCCCCTGTCACACAAACTAGGTCCTTATGCCACCTGGGACTCACTTATGCATTTCAGGACTCTGCACAAGGAGCTCAAGTAATAGCCTTCAATCATCTGCCCTCTCCTCTCTGCATGACTGTGTTGACTTTTATCCTAAAGTGAAATTGCCTAGCATTTTTTTATTAAAAAGCTTTAAAAAATGATAAAAGTAGTACATGCTTATGTTAAAATTCAAGCAACACAGATGGCTATAAAATGAAAAGTGCTTCCCTCTGTATGTTTTTATATGGATAACATTTCTGAAAGGGCACATAACTGTTAGAAGAGAGGTTCTCTCTGGAGAGTGACCTATTGGCTTTTAAAATCTGCTCTGTTCTCAGAAGGAGAAACCAAATTCTGGACTGTGAGCAGCCTTTTTTTGTGTAGGGCTCTGTGAGAACTTTTAAAGGTTTGGGTTATGGTATAGAGCTTGATGGAGGGCATGACAGACCTCCCTGGGATACCCTGTCACCTCTTGTTTCTGCTCCTGACCCTGAGAGGTAACTTATCTCTTAAGACTTTAGTGTCCTCAGTTACCAAAACCAGATGGCAAAGCCCACCCTTGCCTTTCTGTAGAGCTGTAGTAAGAATGAATATGTCTTTAAGGTGTCTTTGAAAATAGGTATGTGGATAAGTATTATGTATGGAAATACTGTATACATGCATGTATATAGGTATGTATGAAGATATGTATGTAGGAGCTTTGTGATTTTCTTTCTCTTTTTAACCATTCCATCTCTATGATAAACTATAGAGAGTTTTACCCAGTTGTTTTAACTGTGACTTGATATGAAATTAAAATTTCAAAACTGTCATTAATTTATTGAAATGGATCAGTGTTTTGGATCAACATTTGGGAGGTCTGGAGAGAAGAGGGACAAGACATACATGCTAAGCCTCTTAGACAGTATGTTGAATTTATGTGAGCAATGTTCAGATTTTGCAAGTGAATGGTACCAAGACAGTATCTTGGGCAGGGAGTCAAAATTGTCCTCTTCTGTGGCCAACCCACAATGCATTGAAAAAGCAGGTTTGTGACCCTTTCCAAGACACTACTGTAGTTCCCACACAGTGTGATTCAGGCACTTCCTTGTCATTTAATTTATTATGACCAGCATGTATTGTGTTTGTAATTTAAATGTCTGAAATTTTAGTTGAAAATACTCCTTTTAGGTGGTTGTGAGATTCCTTAATATAAAGTAAGGAAAAGAACTGCTGTTAGTTAAGAGAAATAGGAATAAGGTGATGTTTCCCAAACAGGCTTTTCTTTCCTTTTTCTCCCTCCTTTCTCCCTTCTTCAGATCATGTCTGCTTCCAGAAGGGTGAGGGTGAGAGATCTCCACCCTTTCCCTAATTTCAACGTAATTTCAAGGAGAAATTAGGAGTCATGCAAAGGCAGGCAGTGTATATTAATCAAAGGCTGGTACTGGCTAAGATATATGCATTATTCACGTGTTTTGAAATTGATTTGTTGGCTAATACAGGTGCACCCATGTTAAATCTCACTCTTAAGGGATTGGGAACAAGATCTAATTGATAGAAATGGAATTTCTGTGGAACTTTTCAGGAATTCAGCTTTGTACAAACAAAGGGACTGGTGAAAAGGATTAATTGAAAAACACAGGCCTTTTTAGTATCTTTATGATGGGCTCCCTTCTTTTTGGCTTTTTAAGTGTCTTTGAAAATACGATGAGAGGAAATCAGAGAATCCTTATGAACCCGATATGAAAACACTGATCATTTACTGCCACTATTTAAAGTACACCCAGCTCTTGGAGCAGTGAAAGATGTCAGCGGCACTTTGGAAACAGATTAAGTATCAGTGGCTCAGCCGTAGTACAGGGTTTTTTCAAAGAACACAAATGAGGCTGAGTATGTGACAACTAATGTGGTGTGGTGGAGAGTCCTCAAGGCTGGAGTCCCTGTGTCCACTCCCTTCCACCAGTGTTGCTTTGCTATGGAGCTCTACATGGCTCTACAAAGGCCTTGGAGGGAGGAATTTGGTTTGCCTTCATAAGAAAAAAACGTAAGACATTGAGTTGAGTAGTTTAATTGTACACTATCTTTACATCCTCAGTACCTTCTGTTTTGCTTTGAAAGGGTCAGGGCTAGAGAATGAAGTTAAAAGTAGTCCCTGCTGTTTAAAGCGTATTTGACACATGTGACTGGCCGTCTATGCTTTGTGATCTGAATATAGGGCCACTTTTGGCAGTCAGACACGAACAGTCAGTGACCCCCTTTCCTACCTACCAAAGTAGTGCCGCAGGTTGTTGGCATTCTGGAATTTCGGCGTGGCTGGAGTCCTGGCTGGAAATGGAAGCATCCTTCTTGACCCTGCTGGCCTTGGGGCTGGAGGCCTGGTCCATCCCCAGGCCAGGCCCTACCACATCAGTTGCTAAGCCTTAACAGCACATTAGCAGCTAAACCTTGAGCCTTTGGTGGCTTTTTATTTAGGCAGGGTTGGTCTTCACACCTGATAATGAGAAAATGGAAATAGCGTTATTATTCCCAGTCAGCGTATGTAGTTGTAGCTTTTAGAATTGGATGGTTTAAAACAATAACAGCAATAATAAAACAAAACCTGAGTTTTGGTTTCAGTAGGGTTTTAAAATGAGGTTTCTGAAGGGATTGCAGTATTTGCTTGGAAGCCCCAAGATGTACTATTCTAAACTGTAGATAATAAAAGGTGATTCAGGTGTGTGGCTTCCAACATGCAGAAATGGGTCAGAAATTACCTTTGGAGGAAGGTTTCTTTCTATCTTGTGTTCTATTTTACATTTAGAAGAGTTTGCTTTTGATGTTAGACCAATGTGGATTCAAATTCTGGCCTGGCCCCCGACCCTGTGTGACCTTTTAAGTTACTTAACTTTCCCCAGGTTTCCTTTTCCTCATCTGTAAAATACTTGCCTTGACAACCTTGTGAAGATCGAATGAGAGAATGCACAGTGTAATCTTCTACGCCATTTGTGGTAAAACAGCTACCATCCCTCTATGTCATATGTGTTAAAAAGTAGCTGCCGATGTTACTAATTTTTACAAGAAAGCCCCTGGACTTTGAAATCAGGTTCCTTGGATAAGTTGCCCATCCTCTGAGATCTTCAGTTCCTGCCTCTATAAAATGTGAATGTTGTAGTTAAAGGAGAAAAAAAAAGTCTGGTGCCTTAGACCTTTAGTAAGAATTTAGTAAAAACAACCTGTGTTGTTTTTGCAGCAAGCTGAAAGCATAAAGTGCTTTGATCATGGTTCTGATAGGAAAAGCTTCTACTACGTTTAGGAAAGGCAGACTTAGGAATAACCAAAATACAGTTCTTACACGTTTGTCCATCAGGGATGGGACTTCCAACTTGATGATTAATTTTGGAGAAAAGATCAGTGCCTAGTTTAAGGAAACAGTTTTTTGTAAGCTTCCCCTGCTTTGCTAATGAAGCAGTGATGTCAGGCAAACTGTGGCAGTGGTCAGCTCTAAAGAGCTGTGATTTCCCCTACAAGATAGTGCAGTCTCTGTCTAATGCTTTTTAAATTAAGAGGTGACTGTGGACAATTTCATAATATAGTCAAATACCAGTATATGGAGAAAATGTGAGCATTAAGGCCCAGCGTGTTCATAGAATGTAAAAATATTGACTTTGAGTAAAATAAAACACCATTCCTCCTCTGGTTGTCGGCAATCTGAGAATCCCAGGATTGAGGAGTTAATAGCAGGATGGGTGTGGAGATTTTTGCCAACAAATGGAAGAAACCTGTGGCAGGCTCCCCTGTCAGGGTTCAGACTTGACCCAGGGCGAGGGAGGGAATCTGAGCATTCAGGAGGCTCCTCTATCTCTACAGCCCTGGGTCTCCCCTTTTCCCTCTGCCTGGCAGCTGTCTCGTGTAGCAGAGCCACCTGAATGTCTCTTTATTGGGTCCCAGTGGAGCGGAGTGCTCGCTGTAGCACTCCCCAGCCCTGCCCTGGTGACCCCTCCTCCTTGGTTGTCAGTTTCCTGGTATTGAAACCATCATTGGCCAAAAGAGTCAAATGCTTGAGTGATGAGAAGCTGCCCCCACCAACACTCCAGTCTCGGAGCCTTCCTTGCTCATCAGCATTCAAGAAATCCTTGAAATAAGGTGAACAGAAATATTGCCAGGATTTCTCTGCAGATACCCCCACCCCACCCCCAGCCCTCTGATTACACACACTAAGTGCCACTATCTGTGTAAATAACCTTTTCTTCCCTGCCTCCCTTCACCCTCCCTGATTCCCCGCCCCCCATGCTCTTAGGCTCTCTCGCTTGATAAATAGCCAGGCTACTGCTCAGCGTATACCAACACCTGGGAATAATCATGCAAAAATAACAGTGAGAGACTGCCGCGCGTCTGTTCTTGACATTAACTTTCCTCCGTTTGACAGGCTGCCACCACCAGCTGTTAGACTTATGGGTCTTTTTTTTCCACTGGAGATGGCTGCTTTCCTGCTTTCCTCTTTTGGGCTCTAATAGGTTACATCAGTGTCCCATCAAGATGACAGAAAAGAGCTTTGACAAAGGAACCATTGCTAAAACTGGTCAGTTCTCTATTCTGATCTTTCATTCCAGGTATTATTAGTGTTGTTAGACTAATAATCCCCCACCAATTCTTAAATGAGGAATATCTGATTAGAGCTATATTAGAGTTTCTCCCTTCAGAAAGGTATTTGTAATTGCCTCTCTTGAATTGCCTTTGAATGTAGCAAATCCTAGCATTTGGCCCCATGGGTCCAAACCACCTATTGATTTCTTTTTAGTTCAGGTCTCAAATATATTTGAAATAATGATAATAATATTGACAATAGCAGTAGCTCCTATTTATTGAGAGCTACTCTATACGAGGCCCTGAGCTAAGGTTATTTGTATGATCTCCTGAAGTAGTCACATTAGCCCAATGTTATTTCCATTTTATAGATGATGGCACTGAGTCCCAAAGATCAAGCTACTTGCCTAAGGTTATGTAGCTAACGATAGAGCTGGGATTCCAACTCTGAAGACTGATCCTTGCACCACCCTGTCTTCCACTAACACCCTGCATTTTGCACTCAGGCCACCATGAATGGTCTCTTGGATGTGGTTCTACAATTACTGTTGTAATTTTGTTCTATTTAGATGATTATTTGGTTAGTGTCACAGTCTTGCTTACAAAGCAGTCAGTCTGCAAGGGCAGAGACCTGGTCAGTTTGGGCAATTGTTGTTCTAGCAGGTTGCACAGGGCCTGGGACACAGCAGGTATGGAGTAATTATTGGGTGGACATGTGATCGAGTTGAGGTGAGCAGGAGGAGATTTTGCAGTAGTATAGGACTCATCAGGACCTTCGCAGCGATCCCATCATTGCTATGAAATTATAAAATGGGATGGATTAAGCCAGTCGACTGCTGCCAGATGCCAGTGTATGAAAGAAGCTGTATTTCCCAGGCTGAGCCTCTCGGGGTTAAGCCCTTTTTCTTATACTTTTAACATACTTTAACTGCACTTAACCATGCATTTGGAGGGGATTATAGATTTATGTTAAATATAGTAGGATATAAAAAGGAGCTTTGTAAGGTTGTGTGTAGGGTTAGGGAACTGTAATATCAGACCCGGGACTTTTTTTTTTTTTTTTTTAAACCAGTGTTTGCTGGGCTGAGCACCATGCTGAGCCTTCACTTGGCATGAATTATCTCATTGAATCTTCACTGCAACCCTGGGGGGCAGTAATTGTTAATTATTACTCCCATTTCTTAGATGTAGACATTGAGCTTTAGAGAAGCCCAGTAACTTGCTCAGGGTCCCACACAGCAAGTATCAATAGGGCCAGAATTTGAACCCAAGCCTGGCTGCTACCAGAACCCCAGGTTCATTATGCCTCCTCACCAGAGGAGTCCTTATGGAAACTGTGCCACCCTCTGCCTTGATGAGCTTCATTGGTCGAAGAAACTATGGTTCAGTGTATGGATCAGTGACCTGAGAAATCAGGGTGCAATGGAGCTGATCTTTTGTATAAGGCAAAAATAACTACTGAAAGTCCTTTAAAATCCTGCTTTACATATGATACATGTGGCTTCGTGTTTGACACTGTGAGATGCACAAGAGAACTGAAACCTTTGGTGGGGGAACATCTCCCACTGGGGGCATTACCTGGTAGAATTGCCCACACTCTGAATTATTTCTCTTTCTCCCTCTTTTGTCTCCCAGTGTATGTTGAACTCTTCTACATCTTCTGCATGTAGGATACTCTTTTATGTTTACCTGGGCTGCCACTAGAGATAACTTAGTGCCTTCACACAAATATGGGCCACAGTTTTCTCTAGAGTGAGTAGCTTGGGCTAGGTGACTTACTAGCTGAAGCATTCTATATTTGTCTCAGGGAAAGGCTGGAAGCCCAAACTCAAGCTGCCTGTGGCTGGGCAAGTCAAATGGCAAGGCTGAAGTGAAGCTCAGCCTTGTTAGTTGATGCCATGAGGAATGTGGGCCCAGCAAAGCACATTATCTAATTATTATTATTATCATCATCATCATCATCATCATTAGAGACAGGATCTTGCTCTTTTGCCCAGGCTGGAGTACAGTGGCGCTATTACAGCCCACTGCAACCTCAAACTCCTGGGCTTAAGGAATCCTTCTGTCAGCTGTAGCAGCTGGGACTACAGGAGTGCGCCACCATGCCCAGCTAACTTTTTATTTTTTGTAGAGACAAGGTCTCACTGTGTTGCCCAGGCTGATCTCAAACTCTTGGCCTCAAGTTATCCTCCCGCCTCAGCCTCCCCAAGTGCTAGCATTATAGGCGTGAGCGACCTTGCCTGGGCCCATTATTATTTTAAGAGATAGTGGGAGTTTAGACTCTTACCTAATTTTTTAAGTGTTGGTAAAAAATTGGAGTGTTTTAAAAAGTAGTATGCCTGCCAAATAAAACACCTCTGGGAATGGCTGTAATTCCCCACCCCAAATCCCCATTCCACTTTGTGACTTCTAGGGAAAAGGGGCTTGCAGTAGACCACATGGTGGTCTTTGTGCTCTGCTTCCTCCCCCAAATCTGGAAATCCCACGGGGAATGAGGGAAAGGAGGGGTTCCCTTTTCTTCTCTCACTGGTAGTGCTCATCCATTAGTACTTATGCGAATGGCAGTTTTGAGCTACAGTGAGGAAGCCCTATGGTAGAAAAATCAAGAGAGAAATTCACTTGTGTAAGTCAAAGATTTGAACCTTTAAGTTAATATTATCTATTGGGTTTAGGGGTTTTAGACTATTACCACATTGGGGTACTATTTATGGTTAAGTTCACATTTATAGTCAAACTCTCTGAACCTTAGCTTTCTTATTTTAAAACATGTTGAATGGGGCTCCAAGGTCCCTTCTAATAAATATTATCAGTTAAACTTTACCATTACATTTGGATTGTGTTAATGGAAATAAACACAGTTAACTTATAAGTAGGCCTGGAATACCATGGCTTCTCCCCTCAAGCCATCTAGATTCTTTAGAAATTTGATCTTGGAAATTACATAAATATCCCAAATAGTATGTGTGTGCATGTATGCAAATATATCTGTAGGCGGAGTTATGTTGAAATAGGGATTTAGTCTAGCAACTGTTGTGATAGGATTTGTTACCAATATTAGAAGGCTGAATAATACATTTTTCAGTTGAGGGAAATGGGTCTCAGAGAAGTTAAATGACTTTCCAAGGCTACAAGCTAGTTAGTGTTAGAGTTGGGGCCAAAATCCTAGTGTCAGCATGTCGTGCCCCCATAGTTCTTACTGCATTCATTGCCCTATTGTGTCCTCATCTGCAAATCAGAGAATTGATTCTCTTTTAAGACTACTCACCTCTTTAATTTTATTCCATTTTCTTGCATATCCAATTGAAGCTATATTTGCTCTCTTGGTATTAATGCAGGCTGTTGTTCAGGTGATGTAAAGAATATTTTCAGAATATTGTTCCATTTTGTCTTTTCAATTTATATTCATAGCATCAAATTGCAGTCACTTTACTACTAACTATACAAATGAAGAAGTTGTTGAGAAGCATGCAGAAAAATGCAGTAGAAGCTGGTTTATAATTTTCCTTGGTCTTTTTTTTTTTAAGATTCTAGAATTGAGTAAAATTTCACACAATCTTTTAGTTGCGATAAAGACTACAAGGTGGCATTGGATTTTTTTCTCCTTAAATTTCCTCGCTCAGAACCCCTTTCTTCATTTGTCAGCTCAGTTTTAAAGTAAGAACTATCAGTGCGAACTTTGATCCACATTAAGCTACATTTGCACAAAAGCATAAATCACCGTATCTGGGGTTTGGGGCTGTTAAATGCTTTTCTTCCTTGGGCTCTGTGATCAAGAATGCAGAACAATAAAAAGCATGGAGCAAAAGAAGTTTTATGGCAGCTTTGAGAGCAGGAAATTAAGTTTTTTTTTTTTTTAACATGCAGATGGGTGAAAGGCTGTTCTATTGCATCTTGGATCACTCAGGCAAGTGAACGTCAGTTTATCATTTTAGTGAAATGCAAACTGTAGAAATAGTTCCTACAGTCATATGAACAAGGAGCCCACACAGATGACTGCTTCAGCTGTTTAACTAGGAGCACAATTCCTCATATGACTCTCTTGAAATACACTCTTTTTGTTTCGTTTTTTTTTTTTAAAACAACAAAGACTATATAATATTATGCCTGTAGCCAAGTGGCTGCAAAGGATAATTTACAAAAGGATAACTGGGAGTATATGAACAACAGAAGAAGATAGAATTTTACAAGAATGACCTTCTATTTGTCCTTTTTATATATATGATTTTTTTTAGCCCAACTGATAATACAGGCAAGGTATATTAGGCTGTGTCTATGTGCAAAACCAGGACATAGGTCATCTGGAGTCCTGGTACAGATGTGCTTTGCATTTGGCTTTTTCACAACTGACAATCCATCAGCAGGTCAAAACTATTTTGTAGCAGTCTTAGAATGGGCCAAATGATTGAATGGGTTGCTCTGCCTGTTCAGTACATGCATAGCCTTTGGTTTCATTATGGCCAGACTTCTAAACTTTTTGTGATGAACTCCCTTTGCTGCTCTCCTGGGGATAGGGGTGCAAGAGAGATATCATTGCACCATAAGATCTTATACTTGGTTGTAATTTCTATTTCCAGGATTTAGGGAGAGGGCTCTGAGCCTTGATCAGACTCATCAGGGATCTTTACAAGTTGAACCACTAAAGGATTTGTACACTGGAGAAACTCAAGTTCTATAGATGTTGGCACACACATTTATTTCCCCTCTTATGTGATTCCCATCTTTGCAATAGAACTAATTGATTATGTAATACATCTAATAATGCCAGTTTATGTTTTCGTATTGTAATCAAGTTTATATTTTATATATCCACAGAGTAAGTTATATATTTTATAGTGATTTAATTTAATTATTTTTAAGTACTTTCAATAATTTTATTAGCTCTATACTTAAATGTTCCAATAATATATTAGTTACTCTAGTGTTAAGGGGTTCTTTGGAAAATGTTACAATTTTAAAAATAAGTCTTCATTACAAGTGGGAAATAGCTTTAATTTCACATCTGCTGAGACTAACAGTTGTCCATTGGTGAATTTAGAAGAACATTGAAGGCCTGCCTATGATTCAGGAATCTAGTGCTCTGATGTTTACCTTGTTTGGCATGAAAAAATAAAATGCTCATTTCTATCTATTTGATTTGGCACATTTAAAATCTCAAGCATTTATATTGCACAATGGAATTTGGAATGGTGATATATTCTAGAAGTGATGTAAACAGATTGCATTAAGAAGAATTCACAGAATGCAGCGCTACTGCAGTAAGCCTGTCTGTCTTTCAGGTTGACCCCCTGTTTACAGTGCCAGCACCACCACCGCCGATTTCCAGCAGTCTCACGCCTCAGATTCTACCCTCCTACTTTTCCCCATCTTCATCCAATATTGCAGCACCGGTTGAACAGCTTTTGGTTCGGACTCGTTCCGTGGGTGTCAATACATGTGAAGTTGGAGTAGTGACAGAACCAGAGTGTCTTGGGCCCTGTGAACCTGGGACCAGTGTGAATTTGGAAGGGATCGTGTGGCATGAAACAGAAGAAGGTAAATACAATTTATTTATTTTTATATATTTCCCCATGCCCTCTTCCCCATGATGTATTAATGTCCACCTGTGATATTCAGAGAGGAAAAAAAAGTGGTTTTTATGCTGTCTGGATTTGTGTTGAAGTAAGAACTGTGTTTGTCATCTTGTTCATGGCTGCTTTTACATTCAGGATGAGTCAGTGTCCCTAAAAGTGATTCTCCACTGTTAAGTGCTAACATGGAAGGACTGTGAGAAGCAGGGTCAGGGTTTACCTTTCCCCTAAAAGGTACTGTGGAAATTGGGAAGGAGATAGTACCTTACGTTTAGTTTATTCTTGGGGTGCGAACCAATCTGTCTTGACATGGTTGTTTTTGTGTTATAGAGGTTCATATTTACCTTCTGAATTGAGCAAGGGTTCTTGCACATAGCAAGGACCATTGTCACGATGTGGCTGTGGCTGGCTGGTGCTCAGAGCTAATGAAGCCAAGGTCAAAGGCTTAAGCCCTAGTTAAGGCCGTCACTTCTCTTCTATGGGCGGAGACATAGAACCTTTCCTGCCCCTTAACTTAGCAAGCCATTTGGCAAGTGCAACCCATTAGTCACAAGAGAAGCAAGGTTCAAGAGAAACGGATCAGGATTAATCCATCATTGGTATTGGAAATATAAATCATAGCATATGCCCTGTTGATGGTGGATCCAAATCATGGTTGGCCATGTCTCATAGCACATGACCGTCAGGTACAGAGTGTTTCAGGTGGCCAGTGTCATTAACAGGCTTACCGATAACTGAAAACTAAGTATCAGGGAGAGAGCTGCATTGCTCCATTGGGAAATGAGTAGAAAAGATAAGGAAGAATCGTGCTCCAGCATACAGCAGGGAAACACAGGAGAATGAAGAACAAGGGGAAACTTTTTTTCCCTTTAAGCTAGATTGGTCAAGGATAAAAGAGATGACAATTGTCACTCTCATGGTCATTTGGAGAGGAGTAAGGGCAAGGATGAGGGTAACAGGAAGGTCTGAGATTCAAAATCATTCATTGGGTTTCTCTGAATCGGGGGGGAAAATGGAGGGTCAAAACCCAAAGGGAGAAGGTGAAATATATGCGAAAGAGGGATGGGAAAGGGAGATAGATTGAGGATAATTGCTGGGCAAGAGGTAGTTGAGAAAAAATAGTTAAGGATAGTGACACACTGGGGAATGAAAGAAGAGAATAAAAATGAAGAATGAAAATCAGGTGACAGGTTGTTAGAAAGCAGAAAACAGCTCAAGCTGTTTCAAGATAGAAAAACAAAGATTCTTATAGAACTCTTTTAATTCTGTGTATTATATTAAATATATTCTTATAGCATATATTTCATAAATAAATAAAACAGTTTTGTAGATAGCACCAGTAAGGAAGAAGAAAGAATTATACAAGAAGCAATCAGAGAAAGGGAATGAAAGTAGTAGCTATGGTGAGCTTTCTTGTTTGCTCAAATGGAAGTGATTAAAATTTACTTTTGGCTTCAGACATTTTGGGGGTTTGGGTCTCCTCCCTCTTTATCCTTTTAATTTGGGTTTTTCAGATATTTTGGGAAGCCATTTAAAACCATACTGTGGAACCTCATTGGGATGAATTGATGTAGGAGCAGCCAGAATTAAATTTTTCTCATCTTGCTTGTCTGTTCAGACACCCTCCAGGGTGAGGGGTTCCTGTGGGGAGCAAGCTTCTGTCTGTTATCTCTGTTTGTGTTGTGCAGTTTGCATTCCCTTAGATTTTTCCTAGAGCACAAGTGGGTAAGGGTGATACCTTAGTGTGAAAAGAATAGAAAGGGAATCAAAACATTAATAAGGTCACAGTTAATTCGTTCAGGTGCAAATTTTTGAACACAGAAAAAGCTTTGGGAAGAGTAGGGGTTAATTTCCATGAACTTGAACGTCAGATTTTCTTGTACTTGGATAATTTCCTCATTAGGGTGAAGTGGTGTCTTCCCATTTCTTAGCTATGACTTAGTGCTGCTCAGTTTATTACTTGTCATGATTTTATTTATTCAAGTGTGGGGTAGGACTGAGTTCCTGCAGTGTGACCTCACTGGGTGGTAGATGATGTAAAATTAGCCACAAACTCTGGAACAGCTGTAACACTTGGGTTATTTTTCACTTTGCTTAAAAGTCTGCTTAGTTTTGACTTTTAACCTTAGCCTCTAATAAAAGATAGGATTATTTAGAAAAAAATCTGTGTTGAAAAACTACAGGCAGTACACGAGTCAATGTGGAATTCCGATACTCTGGACATAAGCTTAAAGAGCTGTAAGGTATTATTGTTACTATTATTTTTTTGATAGTCATATACATAAAGCCTCACCAATTCCACCCTATCCTCTGAAAAATTGGTCTCCTGAGTCCGACGTCACTGCTTGTATGTGCTGTGATCCACCCATCTCTGTGGGTATCTGTAAGCATTCACAGGGCAGACTGATAGCTTCAGAAGGTTTCCAGGCCTTCTGCAGCTCCAACCTCCTCTTTACTGCCTCACGTTTTCCAGGATTTGGAATTTGTGGATGTTTACTGTGGTGACAAGAGGGAGCTGGAGCTGTTAATAGAGTTATTCTTGCTGAATAAACTAAACTTCTGACCTCCGTAGAATTTAAGAACTCGTCTTAGCAAAGGCCTGGGTCATAAGATGTGTGTTTAATGTGCAGCCGTTTTCAGGAGCATTCCACTTGCATTTTTCCTCACTACAGTGTCTTTAAAGCTCTGGTACCAATTTAAAATTAAACCCATTTGACCATTAATTTTTCCCTTTCGGGAAAAACAAAGAGAAACACAGAACAAACACATTGGGAGCCAGTTGTTTGGCAGAGCTAAAAGAGATGGGTTTGGGGCAGGGGTGGGGGTGGGGAGCAAGCAACAATAGTTTTGTCGTATGAGGTTTCACTCACAAAGAGCTTCAAGTTGAGCACTTGTAAAACTGTCAGGTGCCTTTGACTAATGTCCTGTAGATTCAGTTGAATAAAATCCTTTCCCAGGTATTTTCATTTTAAGGGTATTGTATAACTGGTGGCGTTTTCCACAAACCTAATTTGTTATGGGCACTCGTGTGTGTGAAGGTTGTGTATGTGCCTATGTTTTAAGATCCTAGAATTTTAAGAGTTCATATCTGCAGTCTTTGGGGAATATTGAATATTCTTGTGATTTCTTTGGATGGTAGTGGGGAACAGCAAGACCGCAATATGAAATCCCTATTTAATACTTAATTGTTTCTTGTGCTTGGAATTCCTCCTTAGAGGAGGTTCTTTTAGTCACAGTGTTTCCCCATAGTGTTACTGCCAGCACATGAAGTCCAAGAACCGAGTTGTGCTCAGGAATAAAGTGTTACTAGTCAAGTTCCCTCTGGAAAAAATTAGTGGGTTTCAGATCATGCTTAATAGGAGAGAAAAACTATTACCGCATTTGGATGTTTGGTTATTCTACTCTGATCTTTTTTCTTTAAGGTGAATGCATAGAAGCAATGATGTATTGTACAAAATTACTCACAGATGTTGGAAAGAATTTCCTTAGCATTTCATTTCTGACATTTGGGACACACATGCCTATGTATGGTTGTTTGAAAATTTGCTCCTTTAAAAAAAAAACCCAGAAAACAAACCAGAAAAAACATGATGTGTACAGCAATGTGTGTAAATACATATGTGTTGAACTTGGCTTTTTAGCTCTCCTGAATGTGTTTTTCTTTTGATTTTTATTGAATCACATTTCTTATTGGGTTTTTGTGGGGTTTTTTTGCCATAGCTGAGAACATACTTGGTTCACCTGTGTCCATCATTCATTATATGACAGTCGCTCAGTACTGCTCTGCCACTCGGGCATTCCTGACCCCTTCCCTTTCCTACTGGTTAAGCAAATCCACAAAAGAAAAGAAAGTGAGAGAAAGAAAACTGGTATCTGCCAGTGATGGCCTTTTAAACATCTATAGGCCGTAGGACAGTGGTTCTCAATGCTGTGCCTTTGAATCACCAGGGGAGCTTTGAAAACATACTGATTCCCAGGCACTGTCCCAGGCATTTAATTGGTCTGGATTGGCATTTTGGTTTGGTGACCTGGCATTGGTGTTTTGTCAAAGCTCCCCAGGTGATTGTAATGTACAAACAAGGTTGAGAACCACGGTCTCAGGAAAGAGTGGATGGCCTAGCTTTTTGCAAGTTCTTTGACCTTTTCCCTTTAAGCAAGCAGCATTTGTTACTGCCTCACTTGCCCAGGTATAAGATGAACAGGGACACCTGCCCTGTTTCCCTCCCAGAGTAGATAGTGTCTACCAAGATGCTGTAATGTGGTAGGTGAGCATGTTGGTTTAGTTACTGGGCTAATGAGAAAGAGGGCCAGCCTTGACCCTCAACATGAACTCTGCAGAGAATTTGAGGGGCTTAATGGACAACCATTGGTACCACTCTTCCTAATTTATTAACATGGTGGCAGTGGACCTTACTGTTGATTTCTCAAGTGAGCAAGACGCAATACTTTTATTTCTGTGTGGTCTCTGCTGAATTATTTTTGAAGCGGTTCATAAACCCATAGTATTAAGGAAAATTGTTAACGTAGCAAATAAAGAATTGTACTCAGAATCAGCCAGTTTTCAGAGGGGACAATGGAAATGAAAATGGTAACTTATGATAGGATGATTTTCATGAGAAGACTCAACACCAGGTGTAAGAGGAAGGAAGAATACTTGTTTATGTGTGGTCCTTCACCTGATGTTCTTTGTTTTCCAAGGAAAGAAAAGTGGGAATTAATGTTTTCAGGGTAATTAATTGGGGAAATACGTGATTCTCTTTTAAACCACCAAAGATGTTTTTGAATTCTTCTGCTTCTCCTGTATCTCTAGTCATAGTGTTTAAATGTGCATTATAGGGGGTTTCAAGGTAATTCGTTAGAAAGCAAATGATCCTGCATAACGGAGGGTGAGTCTAATATATGGTATTGTTATTCCTATTTTGCAGTATTTACTTACCAATCTTATTGCTTAAAATAGAACATTTCTTTTCAAATTCTGATTAATTTGAGATAAGATTAAACATTAATCCAAGCTTACTTTGTATTTTCAGTAACTGAGCATGGAGTTGGTGCAATACTTTACTGAATGAAATATTATTTATTGGGGTATATCCCAGTGATTTTATAAATTCAACTTTGGCTCACAAGGGGATGATCACTTTCAACTTCTGTATTTCATTACCTCCCAAATCCATGATGATTAAAACGGTGCAGTAATGGGAACTTTAAGATGACTAATGGACATCCTATCACTCCTGTGCTAAATGGAGATAAACCAGCCCCCAGTATGTGAGTTTGGCAGGTGAGCATGGTTGTTTAATCACTGTGCTAATAAGAAAAATGGTCCAGCCTTGATCCTCAGAATGAAATTTTCTCTCACCTTCCTTAGGCCATCTTGCAGTGGGGGTTGCCAGTGAAAGTATGGATGGTTCCTGGAGGTCCATCACCACTGGTGGCAGAGCAGCTCAAAGGTGGCGATGTGCTGTCCACTTTCACATGGAAAAAGCAACCCAAATAGAAAATTAGATCTATATCTTTGCTGGACCATATACCATAGGCCAGGTGTGGTAGCTCACACCTGTAATCCCAGCAGAAGGGATTACAGGGAGGCCGAGGCAGGAAGGTCTCTTGAGGCCAGAAGTTCAAGACCAGCCTGGGCAACATAGTGAGACCCCGTCTCTATAAGAAATACGAAAAACTAGCTGGGTGCAGTAGCTCACACCTGTAATTCCAGCTGCTCGGGAGGTTGAGGAGGGAGGATCTCTTGAGCTCAGAAGTTCAAGGCTGCACTGAGCTATGATTGCACCACTGCACTCCAGCCTGGGCAACAGAGCAAGACCCTGTCTCTAAAAAAAAGGAAAAAAAGATTAATGAAACTAATGTCACCAGCCTCACAGAAAAATGTAAAGAGTAAAAGTGGAGGACAGATCTTCAAATAGGCATAGGGTAGACACTCAATAAAGATTTGTTGAATGAAGTAGAGGGAGAGGAAGGAAGCAATTTTCCTAGGTTTTGTTCTGTTTTCCTGGGTATGGCTTTACTCTTTTACCTACTTGTTTTATGCTTTCCTGATGCGGTAATTCAGCCAAAATTTGGACGTGATAAGTGATTGTGTGTTTTGCTGGAAAGCAACAACATAGTCATTTAACCTCTTGTCAGTGTGAAAAATAAGCTGCTGTTAGGCAGGATTCAGCTTAATGTTTTTAGACCAGATTTTTTTTGGTGTCATTTGTCTGATATTTTGGTGGTGACATTAGGTGTTAAGTGATGAAGTAATAAGGTTGAACGTGCTGTGTAAAGGCATTGTTACCTTTTTGTTGGTTGATGTAGCCAAACTTATTCTTACATGTGAGTACAGAATGTAAAACACTTAACACTAATCTTCTCTTAGGATTTAGGTATAATAAGTGACTTAAGAAGTTGTTTTGTAAGACATGTGTGCATATGTGGTATTGTCTCATCTGCTTGTTTACCTTTACCCTGTAAAGAAGGAGTTGGTAAAAAAATCTTGAAAGTGTCTTAATATTAATATTATGGTGACTTTGAACTGAAGATATATTTTCTAATTACAAAATGGAGATTGGTTGCAAAGAATAGCTGTTGGCCCGTGTAGCCATATTTGATTAAAGTATTTCATTGACCTTTTTTTACAATTTTTTATGACAGCTTTATTGAGATATAATCACACAATGTACAATCTACCCATTTAAAGAGTACAATTCAGTTGTTTTTCGTTTATTCAGAGTTGTATAACCATCACCAAAATTAATTTCACATTTTAATCACCCCAAAAGAAACCTATATCTGTCAGCAGTCACTACCACTTACCCCAGTCCCCCCATTTCATTGCCTTTTACATCTTTGCCTTTGATTCTTTGTTGTTTTTATGTGTAAACATGTATATGGATAAGAGAAAAGACTGATTTGCTGAGTACTTACTCATTGCCAGGCATTGTGCTAGGCATGCTTACCAGGTAATGATTGCCTTTAATCCTCAGAACAAAATCCAAAATAAGCTCACTATTATTATCTATATTTTAATAAAGGAGATTTAGCTGTGCCAGGCAGCACACTTAGCAAGTGGGGGAGTCTGAATTTGAACCCACTGCAGTCGAACTTTCTTTCAGAGCCCTTGCTCTTCACACCATTCCTGGGAGTTCTGGATTTGGATTTCTATCACTGCTCAAAAACTCCGGTATATTTCAGAAAGTGCTCTTTGGAAAGAGGGAGTCAAATGTGATGTAATAACTGGCGTTTATTTTTAAGCATGGAATGATAGGAATTTCTTTATAGTTCTAGCATCTGATTTTGGCAGTAGTACTTGAATCAGCTTCAGCTGGGTTGATGTATACAAACCATCCCTTTCAGCCCCACTATGCTGTGAGTTTCTTAAGTGCACAGATTCCATCTGTTTTGTTCACTGTTGGATCCCTAGCGCCTGGCACAGAGTAAGCACACCATACATATTTGTTGAATGTTGAATAAATTCGTAGAACAAAGTGATATGGTCTTGATACCTGTTTAGGTTTTAGTAGTGTAGCTTTTTAGTGAGGGATATGTTACATTTAAATTAAGTTAGACAATTTAAAATATAGTTTGAGAAATCTACTTTGTCCCTGATCTTTAAAAGTCCATTCTAAAATCTGATTACATATTGTTATATTTCCGCTTCCAGCCTAGCTATTGTTTGGTTAATCAGCACAAAAAAGGAGAAACAAAATATTTGGCATGCTTTTTCCCTTAAATCATTCATATCCTCAGTATGGTTTTTATTTTCTGATTATAAAAGGAATACACGGCCATTTTTTAGGACATTTGGGAAGGAAAGTAAAAATGTAGAAGGAAAAAAAATCTATAATTCAGGTGACCACTTAATATGTTAGTTCACGTGCTTAGCTTTTTTTTTAAATTGTTAATTATAGGTACAGTGTTGTATAGCAGATCTCTAGAATTTAATCATCTTGCACAGCTAAAACTTACACAAATAGGAAATTGTTGAATAGCAATTTCCCATTTTCCTCTCCCTACAGTCCCTGGTAACCACCATTCTACTCTGCTTCTATGTGGTTGACTACTCTAGATACCTTATATAAGTGGAATCCATGTGACTGTCTTATTTCACATAGCATAATGGTTCATCCATGTTGTCACATATGGCAAGATGTCCTTTTTAAAAGCTTAATAATATTCCATTGTGTGTATGTTCCTCATTTTCTTTGTCCATTCATCCATCGATGGAAACTTAGGTTGTTTCCAAATCTTGGCAGTTGTGAATAGTGCTGCAGTGAACCATGGGAGTGCAAATACCTGTTCGAGATCCAGAATTCAATTCTTTTAGATAAATACTCAGAAGTAGAATTGCTGTCTTTTGATTCTTTAATGATAATCATTCTAATAGGTATGAGGTGATATCTCATTATGGTTTTGATTGCATTTCCCTGATGGTTAGTGATGCTGAGCATCTTTTTACATACTTGTTGGCCATTTGTGTGTCTTCTTTGGAGAAATGTCTGTTCAAGTCTTTTGCCCATTTTTAAATTAAGTTATTTGTTTTTTTGCTATTGATTTGAAGGAGTTCCTTATATATTTTGGATATAGGATTTCCTCCCATTCTTTATGTTGGTTGTTCAACTCTGATAATTGTTTCCTTTACTGTGCAGATGCTTTTTAGTTTTATGTAGTCCCACCTGGCTATTTTTGCTTTTGTTGACTGTGTCTTAGCTTTCTAATATGTATTTTTTAAAACATGGTTGAGATCATTCAGTGGATGCACTCTTTTGCTAAAGACTTTTTTTTCCCCCTTTTTGGAGCCATGGTGTATTGCCTGGGCTAGAGTGCAGTGGCATCATCAGAACTCACTGTAGCCTCAAACTCCTGGGCTGAAGCGATCCTCCTGCCTCAGCCTCCTGAATAGCTACGACTACGGGTACGTGCCACCATGCCCAGCATTTTTTGTAGAGTTGGAGTCTCACTATGTTGCCCAGGCTGGTCTCAAACTCCTGGCCTCAAGTGATCCTCCTGCCTCGGGCTCCCAAAATGGTTGGATTATAGACATGAGCCACTGCGCCTGGCCTAAAGACTATTTTTTAAGAGCAGTTTTAGGTTCACAGCAGAATTGAGAGGAAGGTACAGAGAGTTCCCATATACCCCCTTACCCTACACATGCATAGCCTCTTCCACTATCAGCTTTCCCTACCACAGTGGTACATGTGTTACAATTGATGAACCCACACTGACACATCCTTATCACCTAAAGTCCATAGTTCATATTAGGGTTCACTCTTGATATTGTGCAATCTATGGGTTTGGACAAATGTATAATGACATGTATTTGCCATATAGTATCATACAGAGTATTTTCACTGCCGTAAAAATCCTCTGGTGCTCCACCTATTCATCTCTCCTTCCCTGCTAACCTCTGGCAGTCACTGGTCTTTTTATTGTCTCCGTTGTTTTGCTCTTTCTTAGAATATCATATAATTGGAATCATACAGTATGTAGCCTTTTCTGATTGGCTTCTTTAACTTAATAACATGCATTTAAGTTTCTTCCATGTCTTTTCATGGCTTGATAGCTCATTTCTTTTGAGTGCTGAATAATATTCCATTGCCTGGATGTGTCATAGTTTATACTGAAGGACATCTTGGTAGCTTCCAAGTTTGGTGGTTATTAATAGTGCTGCTGTAAACATCCGTGCTATGAACAGGTTTTTGTGTAGACATAAAGTTTTTAACTCTTTTGGGTAAATACCAGGCAGTCCAATTGCTAGATCATATGGTAAGAGTATGTTTAGTTTTTTAAGAAACTGTCAAACTATCTTCCAAAGTGCTTTACCACTTTGCATTTCCACCAGCAATGAATAAGATGTTACACCACATCCTTGTCAGCATTTGTTGTTGTCAGTGTTCTGGATTTTGACCATTCTAATAGGTGTATGGTGGTATCTCATTGTTGTTTTAATGTGAATTTCCCTGATGACATGTGACGTGGAGCCTCTTTTCATATCCATCTGTGTATCTTCTTTGGTGAGGTTTCTGTTAAGGTCTTTGGCCCATTTTTAAAATAGGGTTGTTTGTTTTCTTATTGTTGAGTTTTAAAAGGTCTTTGTATATTTTGGGTAACAGTTCTTTATCAGTTCTTTAACAGGTCTTTCATATATTTTCTCCCAGTCTATGGCTTGCCTTTTCATTCTCTTTTTTGTAAAGCAGAATTTTTTAATTTTAATGAAGTCCATTACATCAATTCTTTCTTTCATGGATTGAGCCTTTGGTGTCATATCTAAAAAGTCATTGTCCAACCCAAGGTCATCTAGATTTTCTTATATATTATCTTCTAGGAGTTTTATAGTTTTGCATTTAGGTCTGAGATCCATTTTGAGATTATTTTTGTGAAGGATGTAAGGTTTATGTGTAGATTTTTAAATTTTTTTTGGTATGTGAATGTCTAGTAGTTTCAGCACCATTTGTTGAAAAGACTACCTTTGTTCCATTGTGTTGCCTTTGCTCCTTTGTAAAAGATCAGTTGACTGTATTTATGTGGGTCTATTTCTGGGCTCTATTATGTTTCATTGATCTGTTTGTCTATTCTTTTGCCAGTACTACATTGTCTTGATTACTGTGGCTTTATAGCAAGTCTTGAAATTGGGTAGTGTTAGTCCTTCAACTTTGTTTTCTCCTTCAATACTGTATTGGCTGTTCTGGGTCTTCTGCCTCTCCATATAAACTTTAGAATGAGTTTGCTGATATCTACGAAATGGCTTGCTGGGATTTTAATTAGGATTGCATCTATAGATCAAGTTGGGAAAAACTGACATCTTGACAATATTGAGTCTTCATATCCATGAACACGGAATATCTCTCCATTTACTTAGTTTTTCTTTGATTTCTTTCCTGAGCATTTTATAGCTTTCTTCCTATAGATCTTATACATATTTTGCTACATTTATACCTAAGTATTCACTTTTAGGGAGCTTATGTAAATATTATTGTGTTTTTAATTTCAAATTCCACTTATTCATTACTGGTATATAGATAGTGATTGACTTTTGTATATTAACCTTGTATCCTGCAACCTTGCTATAATCACTTATTAGTTTTAGGTTAGACACCCTTTGAATGTTGCCTTCTTTTAATCTTAACATTAAAAAAGAAACATTTCTAATATTGTTAAAATACTTTCTAAGAAGCATGCTTCTTTTATTTTGAGACAGAGTCTTGCTGTGTCACCTGGCTAGTGTGCAGTGACGTCATCATAGCTTACTACAGCCTCAAACTCTGGGCTCAAGTGATCCTCCTGCCTCAGCCTCCCGAGTAGCTGGGACTACAGGCACATGCCACCATGTCTGGCTAATTTTTCTTTTTTCTGTAGAGACAGGATCTTGCTCTTGTTCAGGCTGGTCTCAAACTCCTCACCTCAAGGGATCCTCCCACTTCAGCCTCCCAGAGTGCTAGGATTACAGGCGTGAGCCACTGTGCCCAGCCACATTTTTCTTTGATATGAAATAGTCCATGGAATGGACAAACCAAAGTTTAACTTAATTTAAATTCCTTTAATGATGGATATTTACATTGCTTTCAACTTCTTAGATAAATATAAATAGCATCGCATAGTATATCTTTGTGCATGAAGTTTTTTTGTTTTGTTTTATGAATTTGCAATTTTTGTGCTAGATGAATTTTCAAGAAACTGAATTACTGGGTCAGTGTTACACAAATATTTTTAATATACTAGAAGACATACTGCTTAGCTGCTTTCCCAGAGAGCTGTACAGTTTACGCTGCCTGGATGAGAGTGCCTGTCTCACTTACCCTCTCCACCCTTGGACCTACGGACATTTTGATAACAAAGGGGATGAGATTGTAAGCCAAATGTGTAGCTGTCCATGTCCATATCCAGTGTCCTACACTAGGTAGGAAGGGAATGAGACTTGCCCCTTTAGGTAAAAATCAAAGTTATTCAGCAAGAGGAAGCAAACGTGCAAGGTATGCTCCCGAGCGAGCATGCGGCTGGGGCTCTGCCTCAGTGGAGGGCTTTGCTCTATATGATAGAAAGGTTTAGACTTCATTTCTGCTTGTGTCTAGAATGACTTTTACAGCTTTTTCTCCTGCAAGCGAAGGAAGTTAAGAGAGACTTTAAATATGAAGAATTCAAACACCCAGGGGAGAAAATTAGTCTGTCAGGCATCCATTCTGAACTGGAAGGAGTCTGATCCACTTGTGTTTCTGTCTTTGCAAACATCTTTCTTTTGGGGTCTGCTCCTTTAGAATAAGGAAGGCTGAAGGACAGGATTTTTATAGAAAACCTTTTGCATCTCATGATTTGTTTATAATATATAATTTGTCACTTGATGTATTCAAGCAGTGTGCAGATTTTTCCCTGGCACACCCAAGCCTTGCCCAGTCCCCCTACTTTTATTTCCTCTCATAGTCTCTTTTCCCTTGGCTTCTTCTGTGTTTAACTGCAGCAGGAGGAAGAACTATCCAGGTAGTTTTTGAAAGTAATATCTACCAAAGTATTTCCGTATGCCCTTCTGGGGCCTTTCTGTTCTCAAATAAGTTTGGTTGATATTTTCCTGGCAAAAAGAAAATAAACTATAATATGGTAGAAGGCATATCATAGGTTTCAAAAAGCCATTCTCAGCAAAGAAAGGGGGAATTAGGCTCAGGGGCACAATTGCAGAGTATCTACCAAAGTCTGACATAACCGTCAGGAGACGCGAGAGGGGGGCATATAAAAAGAGCTGTGAGGTAAGCCAGACTCTTATTGCTCATTTGATAATGTCTTACAACTGAATAGTAAATTGAACGATTACGTACACATCACACCCATATATAGTCATTTCATTATTAAGCCTTCTGACTCAATATATATTTGAGCTACTTTCATAGTATTTCAGTCCTTGGACATTAGAAATGTGACTGTTTCCTTTACGTGACACATGATGCATTTGGTGTGTCTGAACAATTAAACACTTTAGCCTGGGGAACCTTATGTTGCTCTGTCAATACCATCTAATTAGCATTTTCTCATTTATGTAGATGACTACTGGAATTAGGCCTATTATTCTTATGGAAAAACTGAGGTCCGGACAATCTAAATAAAATGACTGTGGGGAGTGTATTCTTTCTGGATTTCTAGTTCCTATCTAAAATGATTAACCTTTCCTAGTTTTGAGTCTGTGTTTGTATGTATATGTGTACATGACTGTAACCTGTTATTTAAAAAATATGCTAAAAGGCAAATAAATATTTGCCTGTCAATTTGAGGTTTTGACTGAAATGTGGGAACTTAATTCGCCTTATAGAGTGAAATGTTTTTTAAATTAAATATTCACCAAATATTTTTACAAAAATACCCAAAATGTAGTTTTCAGCTGTGTATTTCATAACAGTAAAAAAAATGGTCCACTGCTTCCAGTGCCTCAGAGTGGCAGTGCCACGTGTTCCCCTGGCCCAGTGGGCAGCTCGGATCCTGCCAGCTCTTCAGGGATTCACCTGTACATTTGCACAATTTGTACATTGTCATGTACATGTCTTCTTGATATCCATGTTGACAGACAACTTTTGAAGTAACTCAGGTTGAAAGAGCTGACTGAGAACATTTAATGTGTCTTACTTCGCTTGAGCAGCAGTGGAGGCCCTCTTGTTTAAAGAGAACTCGCAAAGCCGGCTTTCCACTGCTTTCTTCAGCTTGGCAGGAAGACATCTTTCAGAATAGGAAAAGCCAGCCAGTTCTGGACAGTGCCCACAGTTAGCTGCTTCTTGCCAGTACCTTGCACATAACCATATAAAATTGTTTTTTTGTCCAAACAAACGTAGGGGGTGGATACTGGAAGCACGGAAGAACCATAATTGAGATTGTGGCATTTGCTTGACATTCTCTGAACCTAAAACTGAGCTGGCTGCAGTAAGCAAGTGTGTGAGAGGCACTTTGAGTTCAGTAAGTCTTTGAATACTCGCGGGCAGACAAGACAAGAGGCCACAGACCTGGAACTGGGACAGTCTTGGTTGCAAAACACTAGCACCTTGTTGAACTTGTCTCTTCCATGGACCCTTGCCTGGTAGGGTGACTGAAAGGCATTATCACATTCACATGGAGTTCTAAAGAAAAGTTAAATTTTGAATTGATAGTGGGACAAATAACCTAATGGAATTAAGGGAATGGTGGGTTAGTTTTCAAAGAAGCAGAATATAGTGAGCTACTTAAAATTATATTGACTGCACATTAGTCTTCAATGATTCAGAAGGACAGCATTTCCTCAAAATCCCCAGTTGGTTACTAGAGAATCCCTAAAGTATCCACCCTCTAGGATATCTCACTTTATATCAGGCTTTTGAATTAAATGTCTTCTTGAAATAAATGTCATCAGCCATACCAGTCCTCCTGAGCTTACAGTTTCTTGCAAGCAGCACATTTCCAAGGATGGAATTTCAACAGAGCACATCATATGTTGAATGTAACTGTTAAGTATTTGAGGCTGTACTTTAGTATCAGTGTCCTTATTTTCTCACAGTGAGGAAAATGAGGTATGGGGAATTTATGACTTGCGTAGAAATCAAGGCAGGCTCCAAAGCAGAATTAAAAGCCGCAGTGTTCCTTAGCTTTAGTGATGTCTTGAGAGGATCTGGTTGTCTTGCTCACATATACCTACTGCAAGGTTTCAGGATAAGGTGGGCTGGAGTGTACTGAGCTCCTCCTGGACAATCAGGCCTGGCAGCTAAGCCAGATCCCCTGGGGTCCAGGTTCCGGTTTGTTGATATATATATATTTTTTTTCCTCGAGATTTGATTCTCAGCCTGACCACTTACACTACATATTACCCAAGGGAGATGCAGATACTCTACCAAGGAATTTGCAGCCTTAACTTTTGTGCATTACTCAGGGTAAATTATTTGTGTGTTTTGGAAAGTAGAAAGTAGTCTGGTGTTTACAGAGGAATATTAGGGGATTGTCAGGAGCCTAATTTTGTGGTGTTCTTTCCCTCCATGAATTCTGGCAGTGCAACTTGTTATGGCTCAGTGTTTGGTATCATTCCCCCATTTATTTCATTCTGATCATTAATGAAAAACGACAAAAGCATAGTAGGAGTGCCAGGCCAGTTGGTAAGCACAGCAAGACTGGTTAGAACTCAAGAGGAAAACACTAAAATCACTTGAAGGCAGCCAAAGCCTTTCTTCTATTGCACATGAACTTCTTTTTCCTTTTTGGATTCATGAATAGTGAAAGGTATCTGGAGTGACAGTACGAGACTATAAAAGTATGTGAGAAGCTATTCACCTTTAAAATCCCCCATATAACTAAACAAAAAGTGTATTTTATATTTCATACAAAATGCTGTGTTTATTAGGACCCTCTGAAAGGGTACTATTGCATACGTCAAGAAGCACCTGTAATATTTTCCTTAAAAATTCTTCTTTATCCTTTTGGCTGCAATATTCTAATATCTATCCATTTAGCAGATTTAAAAGAAGGTATTGTTGCTGAATCCTCAGGAGTTCTTGGTATTGCAGCATGACCACTACTGGACAAACTGTTTTTGAGAAAAAAACCTGTGGCTGAACCATGAGAAAAACCAAATTAAAACAAAATGGCAAGATTGCTATAACTCTGAGGTTGCTATAGTGTATTGGTTTTAAAAGAAAAGGAAGATTAGTGAAAAGGAAAGGAAAGCTGTGTGACTGTTAAGCTTCTGTTGGGAGCTCTCACTTCTTACCATCCCCACTTGTTACAAAAATATATGTAAATATAATGACCCAACGAAGTGCTTTTGGAGTATTCCTGTTGCTTCCTCTCCTTTTGCTGACATTATCTCTCCGTTCACTGTGAAAGCTATTGTGTTTTACTTAACCTGAATAATATGATGTAGTTCAGAAATGCCTTCAGACTTGTGGGGAAGCTTGATAAGGTCCCAGGGAAAAGAAGAACCCTGGAAAACAGTAAGAGAACTGAGCTGTAGTCACTTTCCTCACCATCTAGCTGTATTTCCTTGGCTCTGGGCTTCATATTCCTTATGTGTAAAATGGAGGGGGCAGAGGTTGAAGTACACCATCTCTTGAAGATACCTAAAGTTTAGGTAGCAAAGGAGTGTAAAGATCTTAGTGTGTTTTTCATACCAGAATCATTTCAGACTTAAAAAATTCTGAACAAAATTCTTAGCAAATAGGCAGCCGCAATGGCATTACCCTTAAATAGTGCCAAGTCCTGTTGAGTGTGTAGGCATGACCAGAGTCTCCAAAGATGGATATATTTCCAGGACTCTTTATTTACTCAAATCATTTATTGAACTATTAGCACTTCTGCAGGTAAAGGGGGGTCTGGTCTGCGTAGGCTGACATTTATCTTATATTGTGATAATCCTCCAAAGAAGAATGAGACCATTAAAGACATTTTCTGATAAGATTCCTAAAAGGTATAGTCATAACAGTTTCATTAGCAAGTTTTGGCACCCTTGGTCTAATATGCCTGCATAAGTTCCAGTGACTTCTAGTGCTTCTTATGTATACCTTGCGTTAAGACTCCTTAAAATGCCCAAAAGACCAGTGTGAAATAGAGAATTTATTGGATGAACAAGAGTTAACACATAAATGTAGTTTAATTTTCTTTTTAACTTCTATTCAGGTTATATGTGTATATAGTTTTAAAGAGCCACAGGGTTCTACAAGACCTATAGCAAAAAACAATAGTTTCATATTCCACTTGTCTATTTATGCAATTTCTGCTTTCCAGAGGCAGCTAACAACTTTAAACTCTTTTAGCTGTCATTTTTCTCTGTACTTTGAAAATATATGTTTATGTGGATTTCTTGATTTATTTTTTCAGTTTTAGGTATTTTATAGGAATATCTTATTATGGAAGATAATGCTTTCACTCTCTTACCCCTCCCCCAACACAAATATATTTTACCACCACCTATACTTCCAATACAGTCATAAGTTATGAGCTCTATATTGTTGTTTAATAAATTATTCTAAAGTATAATACCTTAAAACAACAAACATTTATTATCTCACAGTTTCTGTGGGTCAGGAATCTGGGAGCAACTTAGCTGGGTGCTTCTGGCTCAGGTTGTCTCATGAGGCTTCAGTCAAGCTGTGGGCAGGTACTACTATCAACTGAAGACATGACTGGAGCTGAAGGATCCACTACTAAGCTCCCTTACATGGTTGTTGGCAGGCTTTAATTCCTCATGGGCTGTTGAACTGAGGGCCCCAGCTCCTTGCTATGCAACATGGTCCTCTCTGTGGGACTGCTTACAGCATGGCAGCTTGCTTCCCCAGCAAGATCCGAGAGAGAGAGAGAGAGAGAGAGAGAGAGAGAGAACCCAAAATGGAATCCACGGTCCTTGTGTGACTTAATGTTAGAAATGATAGCCCATCACTTCTCATTATAAGCGAGTAAGTCCAGCCTACACTCAAGGGGAGGGCAGCACACAAGGGTGTGAATACTAATAGTCAAGGATCATTAGGAACCAACTTAGAGGCTGCAAACCACAAGTAATTTTTGGTTAGGTCAATATTCAGTGTTTACATTATTATGATTACATATATATTATTCACAGCACAGCCATGTACTATGATTACCTTTTTTTCTCATCCAGCTTTCTCCCTGAAGTTAATAATTGACTTACTTTTTGTTTACTTGGTGTTGTGTGTACCCATCACTAATTCACCATTAACTATCATGCAAGATTTATAATTTGCTTCTCAGTATGTCGAAATATGTCAAGTGTATATTCTGTACATTTCATCTTTTGGAGTGGTTTCTCCCAGAGTCTCCTAATTTCTCCATTCTGGACTGATTGCTTAGGCACTATACATAGTTATAAAAATTCTGAAGGTACCATTGCCTCTTATGTTGGATACCCTATTTCCTGAATCCTTGTACTCTTCTTTCTGGGTCTGACCCTTTATTTTGGTAGAGCACATCTTCCAGTAAAAGTTCACGGGAAGTAAAAGTGTCAAAATCTTGGATGCCTAAAAATGTCTTCCTTTTACCATCATGCTTGATTGGTAATGTGGTTAGATGACAAAATGGTTGAAAATAATTTTTCCTCAGACTTTGGAAGATGGTGCTCCATTGCTTTGAGCTCCCCGGTGTTGTCTTTGAGAAGTCCAGTGCCCTTCTGATTTCAGATCTTGTGCTTGGTACTCATTGCTCCATCCTGTGAGCTTTCATCTTTTCTTTGTCTCCAGCATTCTGACATATCTCAACAAAGATAAAGGTGGAAAAAACTCCCCACATCAGAAAATATATGAATACCTATAAACCAGAGTTTTGAAAAAGGAGGGAAAAGATCAGAAAAGAAAAAGATTGGTATAGGTATCCTTTGGCATGATTCTTTTTGTTTTTAATCTGTTATGCTGAGCTCGGTCCTCTCATTGGAAACTCAGGTCCTGTAGTTGTGGAAGTTTTGTAGATACATTTCTTTGGAAAGGATATAATTTCCATTTCCATTCCCATTCTTTCTTCTGGAACTTCTTTTATTTAAAAATCGAACCTCCTGTACCAATCTTCTTCTTTTCTGATCTTTTCCCTCCTTTTTCAAAACTCTGGTTTATAGGTATTCATATATTTTCTGATGTGGGGAGTTTTCTTCCAACTTTGTTTTTTCACTGAAAAATCTGCTATCATATGTTTTTCATTTCTAAAAGGTTTTTTGTTGTTGTTGGAATTGTTTCCTTAAAAAGCCTCTTATTCTACTTTCATGAATGCAGTATCTTCTCATTTCTCTGAGGATATTAATTACCTTTTCTTCTTTTCTTTTTTTTTTCCCCCAGCATTGTTTCTAATTCCTCTAAGTTTCTTCTTTGTTAGTATGTTTGATTTGGCCTCTGTATTTCATGTTGGACCCTTCCCTCAAATGCCTGATGACCCTTGGCTATCCGCTTCTACGACTGGCATGCTGAGAAGCTAGTTTTGAAGTTCCACATGCTTCAGTGGAACTTGTTGATGTATAGGGAGAGCTGGATGGATCATTTCTCTAGAGGACTCCCCAGCTGTAGATTTCCATATGCCTTTTTTCTTGCTTTGATCAGTTTCCCCAGAAAAGGCTTCTCTCATTTCCCAGCTGCCTACTTTCTTGGTGCCAATTTTGGGGAGGGGCGGGGGGAAGTGAGGGTTTCACCCTCCATTATATAAACGTTGACTTAATCTTCCCTTTTTTAATGGCTCTAATATTATACCCATTTTACTGGTGAGGTAATTCTTAGAGAGCCTTAACTTCCTTTGTTGAGATTTCTTGGTAGCTACCATTTATTTCATGATCTGAAATTGAGATAATTTCAGTCAATATGGAACGTGCCATCATAATTATCACTAATTCTATATAGAGAGAAATCATTCAATTTATTATTGTTACGGTTTACTTGGCCTATTTTTTTTTTTTTCCAAATGTGGCTTCAGTGCTGCTTGGTTTTCAGAAGGCTAGAAGTTTGGGAACTTAAAACAGTGACATATAAATGAAACTTCCGATGACCCCAAACTGCCTTTTTTGTTTGGCTATTGCTTTTTATTTTATTTTATTTTATTTATTTTTATTTATTTATTTTATTTTATTTATTTTTTTCTTTTTTCAATAGGAGGTAAGCCATGAGGCTATTGCTTATCTAAACAAAACAAATTTAGCAGCTTTTGGAATGGACACTCTCCCCTAATCCTAGTCTTCCCTCCCTCCCTCCCTTATGGGCCCCTGCCAGATCATTATTTTGGGCTTGAGCTCTGTTCTTTTTATCTTTACTTAGCAACTTGAGTTGTTAACCATGCTGATTTTTCACAAACTCCTTTTAATGTTTGTAGCAAAACTCTCATCTTTGTTGACCAGCCCTTTACTACCTGCACTTCTAAGAGGCTAAAGTCGAGTTAGGTCTCATAAGCACTTTCCTTCTTTCTACAAGGGACAGATGGGGTGAAGACACCTTATTAAAACCAAGGTCCACTGCTGTGTTCTGTGGTAAAACCAAGCCCTGGGGCAGGGTGTATTCACCAGTGCCCCAAAGCACTCTGCTCACTCAACCAAAGCACATGCAATTACTTGTATTTTCAAGTTTTTCTTCTGAGCCTAGAAAGGTGCTTTTTCTTTCAGTCCACCTACTTCAGCATAATAAAAGGTACTTGCTTGCCTTCCTAGAGTATAAAGACTGTAAAAGATGATTTTAAACATTACACTGATACCTTATTCCGGGACAGAGATTTTTGTCTCTCTTGTTCACAAATGTATCTCCAGTGCCAAGTGCATGGGGGCTACCAATAAATGTGCTACCAATAAATGAGTGAAAGAAAAGGAAGAGGTCACATTAACTCGTGACTTTGTCCTCAACTTCAAAAGCGGTGATTAAAAGCGATTCTCCCTCCCTCCCTTTCCCCCACGTTGGCGTTCACAGACAGCTTGTGCCGGCTTCGGGCTGTTCTGTCAGTCCAGTCAGTAAGGTGGCAGGCAGTAAGCAGAAGGAAACGTTTTTATATCCTTAAAAGTGTTATCTTCCAGGAGCACAGTTTGTAATGCTGGAGTGAAAAGAAGCCTCCTTTCAGATGGCCAGCTTGATGTAGGCAAAGCTGCTAATTTGTTTTCAGCTTCAAGGAGATTTAGAGCCTTGGCCTCCCTGGCAGTAGTTCGCAGTGAAATTGTTTTCTTACTCCTTCATTTAAGTCTGTTGCACAGGAAAGGCTGGGGTGTTTACACAACTGGCAGAACCAAATTCTTCTTTTGCAAACAGACCTGGAGATTACCCGACACTTTTCTGACTTAATGGTGTACTCTTGGGAGAATACACCAATCCTTTTTCATTCATATCTGAGGGCAACCACAGAACTGCCCATGGGAAAGAGCGCTAGAGTCCATTCACTTACCTGCTGGGGAGGGAAGAATCAGAGGGAAAGTTCTTGGCCCACTGGCCTTGGGCAGAGCTGTCATCAGCCCTGGCAGAAGTAGACAGCATACAAAGGAAGCACGCATCAACTAATGCGCACCCTCAGAAAATGCTGGTCAAACTCGAACCTTTGGCGAGTCATGCCCCTGGCTTTGCCTGCCAGTCTAGATTGTGAGCGTGAGAACTCAGATGGCAGCCCATTGTGGTGGGGATGGCAGTTCCAAGCTGTCCTTCCTGTTTAAGTCCCCAGTCTGTTCAGACTACATTTATAGGAACTATCAGTGGCAATTACAAGGGGAATGTAGAAAGAGAAACTCTAGGGGGTGGTTATGTTTATGCAGTCTTGGTCAGAACTTTCATTGTGATGTAGATTTCCATAATTAATTAGATTAATTTTAGTCTATTACAGTTCATTGGGATTTTTGTCCCAAAGTGGAGGACTTTGGGTACTGAGAGTTGAAGTTCTAAGATTTCTTGGTAATGCCTGGATCAACATTCTAGGAATTGCTTCATTGCCAGCTTTCCTTTTTTGGCAATGGAAAAGGCCTGAATAATGCCTTCTTTGAAGCTTTAAGGCACACAATAAGCAAAGAACTCTCTAATTGAACTTTACAAGCTTAAGGGGCTGACTTATGGGCAGCATTTGAACAAACTTCTAGTCACCATAATTTAGTAAGGGTTGGCTGCCAAAAGCCATGTAAGGCTTTATTTGATCCATTTATGAATTAAGAGCCTGCAGTAAATTAATTACCATATATTGGGCTAATAAAATCTAGCAGGATGAGAATGCCTTTGGGTTCATCTGCAGAGAGGAATCAGGACAGAGAGCTGCTTCCTTCCTGGTATCTGAGTGTTTCCTGGCCCAGGGCCTTATATAGCGTGGGCAAGGATAGCGTTCGTGCTCCATGTCCACTGAAGAGCCATTTGAGCCGCTTTTGGCTCTGCAACTGCTGGAAGGCTTTGCTCTATTGATCATAATAAGCTGTTCTGTCTTATTAAAGTTGCATCATGGAGTCTGGTTTTTAGGAGCCCTATTGAGAATTAGTTGCAGAAGAAGCAATTTGCTTGTATTTTCCGACAGTTAACAGGCCAAGCAGATGGGATAGCAGACCTGAAATAGTTGGGTTGGCTGCCTGCCACTGTTCTATGAATTTTGATTTGCACAGATATGTAATAGTTGCATTTTTCCCTTTTTTGGAAGTACTTGCCTATGAGCCTTGGGAAAATTAATCCTTGGTTTCCTGTAAAGTATACCCTTGTAAGCTAATATTGCTGCAGTGCTCCTTGTAGACCCTGTACTGTGTCCTGTGTCAATTAGATCAGGACATTATAGATTCTATGTTCTAAAGGGGAGAGAGTCCTCTCTTCAGTTTTCCATGGCTTCTCAGGGGAAAACTGTTTTCATTCACAACTTACTTTGTATCTTAAGGTGTTTTCCATTTCAATGGGTGGGATTCCTTTTCCTTTTCTTCAGGGAGTGTTCATCAAAATATTGTGTAAATGCAAGAAAGGATGTTAAACTTATGCTTAAAAAAGGAATTTATGTACAAGTGTGAAATGAGCAGGAGCAGCATTTGGGCGAAGAAGACCTGAGTTCTTCCTAAATCAGCTAAAAATGCATTAAGTATTGAATATGTATGCAAAATATTATTTTAAAACGTGTAAGGTATATAGAACACCATTAAAACAAGCATATATTTCCTACCCGCTAGATTAAGAAATAGAAAATTTCAGTTTTCAGAACCTTTTTAACCAGGCGGTAACCCTTCCTCAATCCTATTATGTTTCTTACTCTCCCTTTATAACCAATATTCTGAATTTTGGGGTTTTTTTAATTCCCATGTTTTATCACATACCTCTGATTTAAACACATTGCCTAGTTTTGCATGTTTTTGAACTTTACATAAATGGAATCATATGCAGTATATTTTCTCAACTTGCTTTTTTCACTCGACATTAAGGGTGAGTTCATTGTCACTGCTGTGTCAGGTTGTTTGAATACGCCGTTATTATTTATCCACTCTTGTGCCCATGGACTTCTGGATGTGGCCAGTTCTTTGCTATTTCAAACGTGTCTCCTGCCATCTAAGCCAGTTTTTTAAAAAATCGATCTACTTTAAACAGTATGCTGGTATTTTTTTTTTTAGATTTGTTTTGCTAAGAGGGTATGTCATGAAATATTCCAGGTATTATAGATTATAAAATGGCCATTTATTACACACTTCAAAGAAAGGCCCATATTTACACAACAGTATAAAGGAATAGTCATTAGCTTTGTTCTTCTGCTCTTAATAGTGGTCCAGATAAGTCATTGCTGCAGCAGAATGCATTTCATTAATATTTGTTAAAACTACATCTTGAGGAGTTAAATGGAATTTTAAGATCGGAAAGATAAACAGAAGGAAAAAAAAACATACAAGAAGTGCTTACCTCATTCCCACGTGCTCCATTCACCTCTCCTTCTTGGGTTCAGAGAGCATTGATTGTTCATACTCGCGTCTCAGGGGGCTCTAGGATTCTGGTTACTACTCTCTGGGGCATTCATCAAAAGCCTTGATGACATCTCTTCAACTTCATATAAAGTTGAGAACACACTAGGTTCTCAATAAATATGGACCACTCTTCAAGTGTGTTTTCTAAGACAAGCTGTGTTGAAAAAGTAGAATGCCACATCTCTACTTCTGCAGCTCCGTCTCCTCGCTGCCAGCGGGCCTTTGCACAGCCAGCTGTCTCATGTCTTTCAGCGCTTGGCTAGGATATTACCTCTCTAGAAAGGCATTCCTTGACCCCCAAGGAATAGCCTCTCTCCTATCACTCCTTAAACCATTATTCTGCTTTATTTTCTTCAAGGACTTAGTACCTAAAATTATAGTTGCTTGCCTGGTCTTGTCCCATGTAGGCAAAGAGTCTATCTTGTTCACTACTGTATTCCAAGCACCCAGTAGTCCCTAACCCATTAGGGGGCAGAGTGTAGAAATGGATTGGGGAAATGAATTTTCCTTAAATAACAGATAGATTGAGGATATTTCTAAACAAATGATGGTTGTGGTCTCATGAAATGAATCCTGACAGGGCCAAGAGACTTCTAAGCAAGTCATTAAACTCATTAGGCCTTATTTTTCTCATCTGTATAATGGGCTTAAGGTTGTGGTAAGCATAAAATATTAATAGATATAAAATTGCTTTGAAAAAAGATGGAAAAAGTTTGTTATTATGTGTTACAGATATGTAAACTGCCACTGGCTCTATTAGCCTTAAAGGTTGTTGAAGGGAACTTGGATTAAAAGTGTTTTATAATTTTCCTGTAGGAAGAAAACAATCTTTAAAGATAAAAGCACCAGTCAAGTTGGAAGGCTCCAGAAGACCTTTTTTCTCTCAAACCGTTAACTCCAAGTCAGCTTTAGTAATTTTTATCAAAAATCTGCCCCCTTTTGAATGATTTGCGCACCTAGCTAATATGAACTTACTAGGAACATTTTTAGTTTTCTTCTCAACACTTAGATATTCAGGGTTCTATAAATTTTACCCTTGCTGATACTTTGTAATATTCCCTTGTTTTTTCTTCTAGGTGTATTATTTATCTGAGCAGCTTTAGCTTCCTTGCAGTCCTCTTCAAAGGAGAGACTGTTTTGTTTTTAATTGGTTATTTGTATTTGGCAAACATAGTCATGTGCTTTGCAGAGAAAGGTTGTTTGGATAAAAGCTTATTAAGTTGTTTAAACACCTTTTATTAACTGTAGAATCTACTAGACTCATTCTTTTCAATCCAGACTGCACATTAAAATCATCTGAGGAACTTAGAAAAAAATGTCACGGCTCAAGGCCTCACAGCCAAATATTCTGATTCAGTTGGTTTAAGATGGAGTCTAAGCATTGTTTTTTTAATTAGTTAGTGTATAACTTCCTACAGGTTATTCTGATGAGCAGTCAGGGCTGAGAACCACTAAACTAGAATAGAACATGAGTTCACAAACGTGGCAGTCCACTGGAATCACCTAGGGAAGTTAAAATATACTGATGCCTGGGCCCCACTCCCACAGGTTCTGATTTCAGTTGGGATGGGATCAAAACTTTAACACATTAACTGCCATGTAAGTTGAATTTAACACACGCTAGTTTTAAGCCCAGGGCCTCGTGAAGCAAAACCTGGGCAAAACCCTGCAGTTAGTTTGTGAAAATCTTATCTGTTGATGTTCTTATTGTTACAATTAATATTGACAAATTAATTCTAAAAATGTGGATTAAATGAATAGAAGTCAATAAATTTAGTTTTTCATTAAATTAGAAAGGATCGTTTTGTTTTTGAAGTTTTTATTCTATTTTCATAATAAAACACCGAGGAAAAAATATTTTTCTAGTGTGGCAGTCAGTGTGTTAAAAGACCACCCATTTGATTCTAATGTGCAGCAGTTTTTGAACCACTGCACTCAGTTGTAGGTTCCTTGAACACAGTGCCAGACACTGATATGTTAGCCCTTGCCCGACTTTGCCTGATGATACAATTTACCTGTAGTGCTTGCTAAAATTCAGATTCCTAGACACCACTGTGGAATCTGCAGAGGAATGTTAGGGAATTCTAAGCTCCACAGGTGATTTTTATCATACCGCAAACTTGGGAAACATGGCCCAATAAATATTCTACTTCTTACTATATTATGGTTATGAGCAAATTTTCTTGTAATTTACCTGGTTTGCTTCTGAGCAGAGAAACCTGCTTTTCAAGCACATGCTATCTTTTGAATTAAAACAAAAGACTTTCATAGTTGAGAAAAATGTATGTAAGTAGCAAAAGTTGTCAATTATGTCATTTCAGGAAACAATTATAATTGCTTTCTTTCTGTAGTTAAATGATTATGAACTATATGCTGTGTAAATCCTCTAAATAAACAGCCTATGCAGAGATAAAAATTTGATTGTAGGAATTATGGCAAATTCTTAACTGTGTATTACAGAGAGTAAGGATATCACAGGTAATTAAAAACCCAAACTGATGAAAAGTCTCATTATACTTGAGGGCCCTCCTACGCCCCTATTTTCTGTTGAGTCTTTTTTGAATTTGAAGCTATTATCTGGTTTGTGTTTCACCCAATTTCATTTTCATGATTTTTGTCTTGCATAGATAGTCAGATATAGTATTATATTAAAAAGGAAAGAGAGAAACAAACAAACAACGGTAAAAAGCCAAGAGCATTCAATAGAATTTATTGAATTCTGTTATGTGCCTAGCATTATGCAAGCCACTGGGAAAGAAATTAAAAGTATAAGGCCATCTCTTGTGATTGGAGGAGAAATATAAATGTTTTACAGTGTCTGGATAATGTACAACCTTTTTAATCCACCAACTGGTTAATCAATTGCACAATAATTGAGAGTGGAAGATAAATCTATGTATCTATATCTCTTGTCTATAAACATCATATTGTCTGGTGTTTCTAATCATTTGTAAGAGATTTCTAATGATTTGTAGGAGAAAGTTCCCCTGGTGTGGGTTAAGAGACCGAGTTTAATAAAAACAGGTATTCCCAGCTTTGTGCTGAAGCCATTTGAAAGGATGCATAAATTGTGCCCATATTGATGGAGGCAGATGGGTTGTGTTGGGACTTACGGGTAATTGCAATCAGGTCCCCTCTTTGGATATTGAAGACTCCAGAAATATGTTAATTGCATGTGCCCAGTTTCTCAGGTTATGTTTTTTCTGCAGTTTAAAAATAGCCAGTCTTTTGCAATCCCCTTTTCTTCCTAATTTCTTTCTTAGAGAGTCACCTTAATTTACTAGGACCTTACTGTTGTCACCACCTACTCACTACAAGCCTATGATAAATGACTTGGGTGCATACCTTTTTTCTGATGAAAGAATTTTTAGGAGACATATTTGTTTTCTTAGACTTTCTCTGAACAATGTTAAGATCTGAGATTTTTGCCTTTTAGCATTTGAGACTGTAATATCAAAAGGCTGTTCTTTCAAAGAACTTCATGCTGCTATTTAATTGATAATTACTTTTCCCCTGGTTTAGCTCTGGGCTGGGTAAATTTCATAGGCACAGTATTTTTATTTTATATTGTTGGTACTATGAGATGAGTGTCTGAATCAAAAACACTAAATTCTGATTAGGAAGACAGTTGAACACCTATATTGAAGACCTGTTCCAGTGTTACTTGGGAAACATCTTAAACTGTGTTCCAGTGAAAATATGTGAATGATCCTTTTGTTTTTGGTAATTACTCATTTTGCGTGTGTATTTCGTTCAGTATCTGGAGACGGTTTTCCCATTTTTCTAGTCAACATAGCCTACTGATGTAATGGGAGGGCATAGTTAGATTAGTTTCTTAGTTCTTTAGAGATTCACTGTTTCAATGGAGAAGGAATATAGGCCAGTGGTTTTCAACTCTGACTACACGTTAGAATCCCTTTTTTAAAAAAGTGGCCTTTGGGACCCGGATAAACTGAATCACGATAATTAGGGGTCAGGCCATTGCATGGTTATTAACCCCCCCACAATAACTATAATGTACAGCAGTATTGGGAACCACTGACACAGACAAGCCAATGCTACATTTTATTTGGCCTAAAAAGAGTTAAATCAAGTTTATTTAAGTAGGTGGGTGTTAATATATTATGTTGTATTTCTCAGTAGAATTTTTAGGGAAAGAATCAGTCTTTTGGCTTTTTAATGATTTTGCGGAATAATTTCTTGATTCATTATTTGATCCTTTTTTTCTCTGTGGAATTGGGCTTCTCTGAGGACTGGTACCTTCTCTGTGCACTTCATGATAAAGAAGCCTGAGGATAGTATGATGTGCCTATTTCTTAGCCACAGAAATAAACCGGATTTCTTTCTCCATATAAAATACTTTTGGTTATGGGAAGAGAAATAAATTTGACTCTTGAGGTATTGTGTAGGTGGAGGCATTTCGAAGAGAAGGTTGGAAATTGAATCTGGTGTTCTCACTATGTACTATAGTAGTTATTAGAAACTTAATGTGGAATGGGATTTGTTTTTGTGGTTTCAAATGACCTTTTGGATGTGGCAAGTTATTTAAAACCCCAGGTGGCAAGGTGAGTCTTGGCACATTACCGATATAGAAATTGGGCAGGAGACATACAGGCAGAAAAAGACCTTTTTGGGCTTCTATATTGTGTGTCTCTATTTCCTGACCATTTAGTTAGAGCTTCCTTTGAATATTTTATTATCTACTTGGTTTATTATAATCAAGACCACCCACCTGATTTTAGCCTGCTGACTTTTTTTCTGCCTTTTTATTCCCTCAAGCCCACAGTGCGTGTGTATTCATGTTTTTGCTTTCCATTCACGGAGATCTCCAGCTGGGAAAATATAGTGTGTACAATACTCTCTGCCTTCAACTGACATTGCTCATAAATTGCAACAGAAACACTGCTATCAGCAGCTTAATAGCAGGTAGAATACAGCTCTACATATCAAGTCTCAGCAGGATACAGAAACTATGGTTACCAAATTTCCAAAGGAGAAGGGGAGGGGGTAGAAAGTTTTCTATCTAAGAATAACTGAAACAACATTGAAAATTGATTCACTGAAAGCAGCTTTTTGAAAAGGACTTAGAAGGGCTGCCTCAGTGCTTGCTTTGCTGTCACTTCCTGCTGAATTGTTATTTTTGAAGACCTCACAAGAGGTTTTTGTGGCAGAACAGTGTAGGAAAGGCAAGCTTGTCTGCATCTCTCTCTCTCTCTCTCCCTCTCTTTCTCTTTCTGTCTTCTGTCCTTAGGAAAGAAAAGAAAAGGGCTTCAATAAACTTAATGAAAAGTATACTGATTAACTCTTGATTCTAAGGTAGGGTGAATAGAAGACATTGGAAGTTACCCTCAGGCACACTCACCTCCGTACATAGGACACCCCCGGCAGAGGAGTCATGCATGATGTAGAAGCTAGCCTTGCTATTAGTTTTGTCTCTAAGCTACAGTCATTTTGTTTGTTTATCTTTATTTATTTATTTATTTGTGAAACAGGGTCTTGCTCTGTTGCCCAGACTAGAGTGCAGTGGCGTGATCGTAATTCACTGTAACGTCGACTTCCTGGGCTCTAGGGATCCTCCCATCTCAGCCTTGTGACTAACTGGAACTGCAGGTGCACGCCACCACGCCTGGCTAATTTTTAAATTTTTTTTAGAGATGGGGTCTCACTATGTTGCCCCGGCTGGTCTCGAGCTCCTAGCCTCAAGCATTCCTCCCGCTTTGGCCTCCTAAATTGCTGGAATTACAGGCATGAGCCACTATACCCAGCCAGCTATAATTTATTTTATCTTGCATAGTGACCTGTCCAGTTATTTGACTTCTGGTAAAAGAGCACACAGTTATATAGTATATCAAAGCATTAATATTTTAGGCTATGATGTGAAAATGGCCACTCTTATTTATAGAGCCTTTCCATTTAAAAAAAAAGTAAAAGAATAGATAGCTGCGCTAGTGTGAGAATTTCTAGTGCTTTATTTAGCACATCGTTTTATCTTAATAAGTGAGATTATATTAATATTTTGAAAAGCCCCAAAGTCCTCTCTACGAAGAAAGGATTGCTGGGCTCCATCATCTTTTGTGAGTAGCCACAGCAGAATTCTGCCTCTTGCCAGAAGAGATTAGTGTGGATGGTGAAATAATTCTTTCTTTAAACCAAGTAAAGCTGTTGTATTAATACTCCTGTCGTAGGACTCAGGCAGATAAAAAGCTCTGAGCCTTGTTCCAGGCTCCTTAGTGACGTTTCCAAAGGAATAGCCAAATACATCCTACTCCCACCTACAAACCCATCCCCCAAAATGTTGGGAAGTAATTAATCAAAATCATTATTCCCCATTTCTTTCCTGGAAAAGCTCAACATGGCTTATGTATCTCTAGTTTTGTGTGATGTCCATTTTTCTTTAAAGTCGTTAGCCTAGTGGCTCTGATAAGAATCACCTTAGATCATTGGGGTAGAGCTAGGGATTAGTATCTTTGATAAAGACTCAAGGGAATTTTTATCACCTGGTGAATTTGGGAAAACATAGGAGTCTGATAAGCCTGGGTTTGAAACCCATATATTCCGTCTTATAGGGATGAGTCTGTGTGTTGTGTATGTGTATGTGTGTGTGTATGAAAGTATTCACAGATTTTTTGAACCAGGGACCCAGGTTTGGGTACCTACCCTATATTTCCTTCACAAATGGAATCCTGATTCTTAACATTTAGAACAAGCTGGAGTCTTGCAGCCTGTACAGTTCACTTGTAGTGGCACTCCATTTAGTTTGGGCACAGTGTGTGTTGCTTGCCCTCCTGTCAGGTCCCTTGGCACTGTGCCTTCTCCACGGGAGTAGAGGGTGTGGTGGCTGACTGCCATCCTGAGAACACCTCCTCCTCCATTTTGGGAAGTGCAGATAGTGGGTGCCTGAGGATGCAGCCCCCACCTCTCAGCTATCAGTAGCTCCTTTTTGAGCCCTGTGATAAGATGAAGCAGGTAGAGCAAGAGGCTTGCAATGTAAGTTTAGATAAACTCCATTTTGTAATGTGATTTCTGAGGGAGGGGTGGTGAGTCACCAAGCTGGTTCTTGCCTACCTCTTGCCCCTCTTTGCTTGTCAAGGTGCTGTCCCAGGAAGCCCATAGTCACATTCACGAGAGGCAATGCTGTCCCTCAGTACTGCTGCATCTGATGTTTTTTTCTTCTCAGTGCACTAAATGTGGCACTAAATGGGTTGTGTTTTAGCAATAATGACCTTTGCAACAGGTAGTCTTGTGGTTCATTCTCTTCAATTACTTTATATGCCATGAATTTGAGACATTTAGGTTTAGCTGCCTTGCTAATTGGACCAAGAAGTTTAGGATTGGTTAAATGATGGATTAGATGAATTAATTCCTGTGTCACCTACCACAGGACTTTGGTTACTGCTCAGTGCACTGGTTCTTTCTTTACTTAGACCGCAAGGAAGCCTTGTCTTGATCCCCCTCTTCTCCAAAGCAATTTCCAATCACTTAGCTGTGTGTTAGTCTCACTGGGGCAAAATTCCAGAATGGCTCCTGGCTGTGGGTCAGGCCTCCCAGCTGTGTCATGGGCTTTGAAAGAACCTCATGCTCATTGGAGAAGCCCTGAGAGCCAGGCAACTGGCGTCCTGATCGCCCCCACCCCGGATGCTGCTCTGTGGAGGCAAAGGAAGGGAAAAAAGTTGGAGACCCAAGTGTGGTTTGGGCTGTGCTCTAGTTAGTCTTGGGACCTGGGACCAGCCATTTAACCTCTCTGGGCCTCAGTTTCCTCCTCCATAAAGAGAGCAAATTTGGAATAAATGATCTCCAAGATACTTTTGTGTTTGAAAATTACATGATTCTTTTCAGTTTGTTTATTTTATGGGAATTCGAGACATAATATGATGAAGCTTATCGTGTGAACTATGTACCTGGTCACATATGTTTAGCATCCTGACAAACTAGGGCATGGAGCAAACCCCTTGCATTGAGGGCCAGGAGCATTCTGCTCACTCTCTTTGCACTGATGTCTTCTACGTGGGAATACTGGGTAATTGTCACAGATGGGAGCAGACCCCTGAGCTCCATCTCCCAGATCCACAGCTTACAGCCTAAGCAACCTTGGGCAGTTACTTACTGCCTTCTTTGTGCCTCAGTTGTAAAAAGGAGACACTGTAATATCGTACCCCCTCACTGGGTAGTTAGGAAGATTAACAGAGTTAATATTTGTAAGACGTTTCCAATGCCTGACACATAGTCAACACTATATATGTACTTGTTAAATTAAACAAAAGTACAATACTTAGTGTTGTAATATTTGTTCTAGGCAGAGATGGGTGTTTTTCATTAGCCTACATGATTTATATCTGTGAAAAACATTAGGAAGTACCAAGGGGTACCTTAGTGTAGATTCCATGCTAGTAAAAAGTTGTATTAACAAGAATTGTGTAATAGTTGTTCTAGGAAATGGTATGTCTTCCTAATTAATTACATAGAAGACAACTAATCACGTTATAGGATGTAAACCATCCTCAATGACCATGAGGGGAAGGGGAAGGAATGCAGTGCAGGACCTGCAGGGAATGATCACTCTGTCCCCAGGAGCCCAGTTTTGCTAACTGTCAGAAGCAGCTTTCCTCTGGGATCAGGTGGAATGTAAACTACAGGAGAAGGTGTAGTTGGGAACAGTGCTTTATGTATAAATGCTTTGTAAAAAATATTTATTGCTCCCCCTATCCCTCCTGCCTCCCCAACTTCCAGACCCATAACAATAAATTTCTTTCTTTTGTTTCTTTCGTGAAATGACTGTGGTTGTGAATATAGTCCAAGCAGAAGTTATCTTGAAGGGCTGATCCTAAATACCTCACGTGCTCTAGGATCAGACAGTTCATTTTTACTTTGAATTGAATTGCTAATTTATATTAAGTAATTGCAAATTTACATCTCTCTAATCTCCTGCTCCAGAGGACACCTTCTGCATCTGTATTGACCATATGTACCCATATGTTGATTACTGGCATTTACATTTTTGCTATTATGGTCATTTTTTTTGAGAATGACAATTTTTATTAAAATTTCTTTTTAGGATTTTCTGTTCTACTTTGTGGAATATATGCCCACATGCTGGGATTTCTACGTGTATTTACCAAGTTTCTATTTTAAAATATGACTTAACATAAAATTAGGCTAATTTAATTAACTAGGATTAAGCATTAAAGGCCACAAATTGTTAAACAGATTAAACACACTCGCACGTACACACAAACACACACACACAGCAAACCCAATTTGTATTTTGATCATTTGGAGTTGTGACAAGACTAGTCAAATTGAGTTACCAATCTTCTGGGAAAAAATGTATCTTTACTGTATTATGAAGGCAAAAATATTGAAGTTGTTTCCTTCCCATGTCCTTTCCTTGTATTAGGAGCCAGATATGTGATTCCTAGCAGCCTAAAGATCTGACATTTTAAAAGAAACTACTCTATTTGTATCATTTGGAAAGCATGAGATATCTAAAAGCACATTGGGAAAGAAAGTTATCTTTCTGCATTCCCATTGTTTGGTGCCAAGGAACTGCCTATTAGAAACTATGGGCCACTTGTTGAGGACAGGTGCTGTAGGTGCCTGTTTCCAGTAGCAGCACACTAAACAAAAGGCAGAGGAAATAGTCTGTGCCAAGAAGGATCACAACAGGAAAGCATCACCTGAGTTTTCCAGTATTGACAGTCATGAATGTATATCCTGGGATTTGCATTGCCAAACAATAAGTGAAGTAATTTTATATCTCTTTGAAATCAATTTCCAGTGATCACACATGCAGATTGAAAACTATGGCTTTAAGATTTACATTCAGCGAATAAAATTTATGTTCCCTGAAAGGCAAAGAGGGCTGTCATTTCATGCTTCCTAACCTTCATTGTCTATTTCCCTTTGGTACACACAAGTGGCCTAGTACGCACAAACGTACATGCCCATTATGGAAAGATAGCTTTCTGCTCTGTCAACTTTGTTTTATAAAAGCTCTGTTTTCTTTATTGCCTTTATCTATTACATCTGTAAAATTTATTTAAGCAATGACAAATCTCTCTTTGGGGCCCTGAGTCTGGGAGAATAACCACTGGCAGGCTATTGGGAGGAGATTTGTTGGATATGACTGTTCATTAAATTGCAAGGGGTAGTGGGAGAGGCCAACAGTCTGGATCTGCTGTGGCTGGGCGGGTTATGGTCTGTGTTTAGAGCTTCTACATCAGGTGAGCGACAAATGTACCTCATCAATTGCTTTTGTAATAGTTCAATAAAAGTGGATGGCCATTGAAATCCCAGAGGAAGTTTCCTGGTTTCTTTAACTTCTAAGAATACTTATTCCACAACAATTTCTAATAAAAAAAAAAGATACATAAAACCAAATTGTTTACATCTGTATCATTTTCAGATTATTTTAAAAATGGAAAGAATCAACCGAGATGAGCTCCTTCACTTAGGAGATGTCAGAATCAGCTGATGGACAATTTTCAGCTTCGCAGTTTTTACTTTTCTATTTTGATTTGTGTATATAATTGTAATACAGAAGTTCTTTTGTACCTTTGTTCATTTTAACATTTCATGTGATTGAAGTATGGTATTCAGTAAATTAAGTTTATAACCATTGGTGTGCTGGTAAGTATTTAACAACTGGCTCTGGGGTGGGAGTTACAGGGGAGGAGGACCCTGATCTGTTGCGACGGCTGTTTTCTGTGGTATATATATCACCACCATGGTCAAATTCAAGCTTCCAGTGGGATGTCCCTGAACATGGTGTTGAGAAGAGGCCGGTATCTTCAGCAGCACATGCCTCCAGCACACCACTGGTCATCACTTGGAAGGCCTGACTTAACCTTGGGGGTCCCCAGCCATGCACACGCAGTTCCTTCATGAAATTGTATGTTTATGTAAACTTACATAATGCATTTAGGAGCCTGGCATCGGCAATCAGGCTGCCTGTGTTCCAAATCTCTGACTGTCTAACCTGGGGCAAATCAGCCAGTTAAGCTTTCTAAGAGTTAATTTGCTCATCAGCAAAATAGCAATAATAAAAGAACCTGACACATAGGCTCTGAGGAATAAATGAGATAATCTGTGTATAAACACTTATTCTTGTGACCTACACATAGCAAAGCACTCAATCAATGTTCCTTATATTTATTTTCTGTCTTTACCCCCTGGGACAGTACCACAAATGTTAACTACCTGGTGTGTAAAATAATGCTTATTTTATTAGTTTCGAATTGCCTTCTTTGAAGCTTCTGAGGAAGCCCCAAATTCAGCTTTACCAAGACTCAGTGAGCAAATCTTGAGTTCAGTGTAGGCTTAAAAATATTACCAATTATGATTTTCACTCATTGCTGCTTCTGTGTTTATTAACTCAAGACTTAAAATGTGGACTCTGTCTTTATACAGCAGCTGCTTGAATATTTCAGTTGATTTTTTTCTGAATTGTTTTCTAACTTATTTCTCAGTTATAAGAAATAGGACTACTCAAGGAAGTCCTTTTATATAGGAACAGGCTATTCAGTTTTGTTTTGAATACTTTGCAAAATATTTTTTGGCCCTGGTAGCCCATTGTATTTATGAGTTTAATGTACTATGATGGTACATTCTTGGTTGTTAGAAATTAAGGATTTTTAAAAAATTTTTAAGCTACAGATATAAGATTACAATTTAATGGGAAAAGGTTAATTGCAAATTTTAGTTTTTCTTGATCTAATTCTCTCTAATGTTAAAGTTAAGTTGGACTGAATGGCACCAGAAAACATAATCCGCTACACCAAGAAACTTTAGCAAGACAGAAAGCATTGTTCTCTTTAACCAGCACCTTTTCGGAAAGATTATCAAATTTAGTATTACTTTCACATATCTTGAAGTCAGTACATTGTCAAGCACACAAATGGAGCAGAATTTAAAATGGCTTTCTTCTCACTGGTTTGGGAAATTGTGCACTAATTCATATACAATAATTCATATACTGGGATGTACTAAAATAAGGTAACATAATATGTTGGCTAGATGTCTGAAGGCTTTTGTGACCAAAAATTTCTCAATCAAAAGCTAAGTAAAAAACTGAGCCATTTAGTTTTTAGTGCTTTTCCCCTGTACCCAAGAAATTTGATTTCCAAAATATTAACATGTGATATCTCCCTGGAAGCATTCAGATTCTAGCCTGTCGTTTTCCACTTTCAACAACAAGGCTTTTTGGGGTTTTTAGGTGCTTGCTGTGTGGTGGGCCAGGTCTGGGTCCCGGTGCAGTGAGGAACAGACCTGGACTCACTGGTGCGTACGTACTACTGTTCCACTACCTTTCCCCCCTTTCTTCCCTGAGAGGCCTATTTGAGTGAGAAGAGAGAATGGTTTGCCTGTTTTCTCTTTCAAAGAAAACCAGAAAGCCTTTGGACCAGTAAATTCTGCAGCCCCTTTAGAGTGCTGAATTCTTCCAATGAAACCTGAGTGGAATCTTAGACTCTTCACCTGGAGGCTATCCAGTTTGTTGCTAGTTGCTCATGAATATAGCTACCAATTTCAGCTGAAAAGGGTCTTTAGTTATTTTAAGCAAAGACATCAGAAGGAAAATAATAGGTTTCTACTTCATTCCTCCATCAGGTATTTTCCTGCCCCATGTACTAATCCCCACAGATATTTGCCATGAAAAAATTTATTGCTCCTGTGCCAACTCCCAAATGTTGGCATTGTCCAGCCAAACACCACACGTTTGCACTGGTATTAGATTCAGCGATTCAGGGACTGTGGTGGTTACAAATCAAATTTTTGTCCAGAATATGTTTCTGTGTGTGTGTGTGTGTGTGTGTGTGTTTTAACTATTGAGAGAATTACAAGGCAACCTGGAAAGATGTTGAAATGTTTGGTGTATAACCCACACCCTGATGATGAGCAGCAATTAACAGTGCATTACTTTCTAGAAAAGACTTGGAGTTGGGTGCCCTGCAGGTCAGAGTCAATAAAGACTGAGTTACTAACAATTGCCTTTCTCTGGCTGAAGCCTTGGACTTAACCCTAACTTCATCAGACCAGAGAAGAAGAGAATAATGCAGACAATGGGAGTCTTGAAGGTTGACTTGGGCCTAATGCATAGAGGCAGTAAAAGCTGTCAGAGAGCTTGATTGATCGGCTTCGCACTCCTCAGTCCCCAGTGCAGAGCACTAATGTTCCTGCCTCTTCTGAGAGGGCTGATGTGCCACCTGGGGTCAGAACTTATCAGCCTGTGGGGCTAATGTTTCAGAGGAGGCCAAAGTGCAGTCAATAATTTATACTGAAATTTTTTACTTAGATTCGCAAGGAAAGCAGGTTTTGACTTGAATTCCTCAGTCTGTCCAAGAAAGATGTCTGAGCCAACTTCAGATCTTCCTGCTCTCATCACCGTTGTGTGTATTAATAATACTTAAGACAAACTTTAATTGAAGAAGAGAATTAAAGTCATCATGAATTATTTATTTAGCAGTTAACATTTGAAGCCACGTTTCAGGAGTTTCAGAATCAATAGGCGAAATGGGAAAAGGAAACACCAGCAATTTTGAATTTATTAAAAAACAAAATCACCTCTAGAATGTAATAACCAGGTCAGGTTAAACCAGAGTGACTTCGGAAACTATTAAGTGTCCACAGGGATCATCGGTTTACAGGCTCTGACATTGAGGTTCATGGTATTGAAAACATGGAGAGAAATATTAGGTAATATCAAGGACTGGAAGAGGTAAAAATATCAGAGAGGAATTAGATTTCAGTTATAAGCCTTGAACATTTCATCTGGTGTGCAGAGAAACATAACCAAAAGTTAGCTTACACAGCTGTGTGTGACCGTGTGTGTGTATAGAACATCTCTGTGTCCGCGTGAACACGTGTATTTACACATATAGTATATAGAAATAGACAGTGAGCAGTGACACCGAGCCGGGCTGGTCAATCAATAACCAGCTAAGTTTTGTTCTGCTCCAGCAAAATGATGACTTTGCTCCAGTAAGTGCTAACAAAGGCCCTTTTACCTTCCCTCTGCTCCAGGAGAGGACTATTAGTCACACTTCATTAGGCTTGTTTACAGAAAAGAGCTGGTCTCTAAGCACGTTATTGAAATACTTGTAACTCTGTTGGGCTTTTTTTCTTTGCTGAAAGATAAGAACTTTGGAATGTGGAATGGGGGAGGGTGGGAAGGCAGCCTCTGACCATTGTTAAGAAAACTGGTCCGTCCAGATGGGAATTGGAAAGATGGGTTCACATTTAACCTGCTGTGTCCATCTCCATCCCCAGAGCCTTGCTGCAGTGTCTCATTTCTGTTGTCACGGTACTGAGGAGCTTTAATTTTGCCTTTTGTAATTTAGACAAATGTCAGGCATTCAGTTAGCTGTTCCTGAAAACTTGAAATGAGGTTTCCTTACTCTTAAATCGTCCAGAGGGGAGGCTTCAGTGATTTAGAACTGCATTTCTCAATCGACTTTACTATTGAGTGGTCAGATGAGGAAATGTTTGCTTTAAACAATGGATGTGTTACGAAAGATAACTTTATACTGGCTGAAATTGGTGGTAGGTATAGAAATAATAAAAGAAGTCCTTAAGGTTGGAATTTGCAGCCCTTAAGATTCTAAAAGGTAGATATGCCAAATCTACAGTAAGCCTGGTCACCAGGAATGTGGGATAATCAGTGCTGATGCCCATAACTGAGGGTGCTTCACCTGGAAAGAATACAGGAGGACTTGCCGCTGGCCGTGTAGTCGCCAAGTGTGGTTCCTAGTATTTTGGCGTCTCCCCCATTCTTCAGCTTGTGACCTGGGGTTACACAGAGGAGAGTTTAAAAGATGAGGAAGCCGTGGTACATGTGCTGAGTATGCCAGTGCCCGTGTTAGATGCTTTACATAAATCACATCTTATTTAATATTCATATTATCCATATTGTTTTATAGATAAAGAAACTGAGGCTCAGAGAGGTTTAGGTCAGCTCAAGAAGCAGCAGCTACAAAGCGGTCTGTGAACCAGGTGCGTCTGTCTGCAAAGCCATATTTTCAGGCGCTTGGGGTGCTCCATTCCATCACTGCTCTTTCATTCTTTCTTTCCCCCCAGCCCTCAGCACTGACTGCAGACTAAACTTGATTAGAGTTAATTCCTTCAGCTTTCCCTGTTACATCCTGAACCCGAGCCATGTTATGAGCTTCACCGCCAGAGCGTGTGAACTCCCTCCCACACTGCGGGGCATGGCTGCCTCCAGGTGAGCACAGGGAGGCTTACCTAGGACAGGAGCCCCATTCACCCTTTCTTCAATGGTGAGGATACTGACTCTAGTTTCTCTGACATCTGCATTCCTTGTTTCCTTTCTAGATTCGCAAAGACGGTGACTTTTTGGTGACAGACAAAATGTACCCCTTTGCGTGCCAAATACATGAAGATCCTGCCCATCTACACACACACACAAACACACACGGAGTTGGGAGGCAGTTCCCCTGTTTTCAGCTGCTGTTGTAAATTGCTATTTTAAATTTCAGTGAGTGGAATAATAGCAGAGTGATCATCTCCAGTAAATGTTGTTGGCCTTTGTAAAGTATGGCTTGTTCAGAGGTTTTATGATTTACAGAGGACACAGCTGGTGGCCAGCAGAGCTGTAGGAATGTGTGCTCTCCTGGGCCTGGTAGAGCTAGAGATGAAAAGAGGCCAGAGCTGGCACAAAAGCAAATAAGCGCTCTGACTTTAAATAAAGCATCATAATTTATAGGAAGCCTGGCTCTTCAATCCCAGTGAGATACATGGATCAGTAGCAGCTTTTTGATGTGGAGCATAATTGTCAATTGGTTCCCACCGTCTCCTTGTATCTCAAGGACTGGGGATGGTAAGAAATTACTTTAAAACACAGTCCTATAATGTGTAGTTGTATTACACATATTTTGACAAGCAATTCAACAGAGTTTAAACCTGAAACTCTGCTAATCACGCACAACCTAGGCTGGTGCTGAGGAAGACCAGGCGATTAGAAGCGTTGGGAAGACCAGTATCTACTGTGTTCCCTTTTCCTCGCCTACCCTCCTCCCAAGGCGTATGAGATTTTTCATTCTTACGTTTTATTTCCTTTGCATCTTTCAGTCTCCTTCATCTCAGTAATGACTTTGCCTTCCTGCCTCTCCTCCCTCCCCTACTCCTGCCACTGGGGAAGGACCCGGCAAGAAATAGGCTGCCTGACACAGAAAATAGGGAAGTGACTGATAGCTGTTAATGACTTCTCAAATTCAGAGCGTTTTACACCCTTCCTCCTTAGAGTACTCTCTTTTGGGGGGGAGTGGTGCGGAGGGAGAGTTTTTGCCTTAAGGATATTATTTATTTTTGTCAGGTTTTGCTCTTCTCTTTACCTGTTCTTCCAGTTGAAGTAATGATATCGTGGAGAGCTTGGGTACAGGAGTTGTTAGCTAAAAAGATCCTGTAATTAATATTAAGTGCAGGAAATGACTGGCACGGATGATTTGAAAGGCTGCATTCTTTGAGCTGCTTATCTTCAGCGGCATGGGAGTCTGACAGTGGGAGTGAGTGCAGGCTGTTTCCCTCTCACTCTGGGAGACCCGGTCCATGTGCTGTGTGCCCAGGGCCACTGGACACGGCTGTCCTCTAAAATAATACTCTCAAGAAAGGAATGACTGTTAGAAGGTGATACCATAAGAACTGTGTCGTTATTATGGCTCTTGGTAGTCCTAGTTCAATAAATATTTATAAATTACCTTTCCCAAATTTTCAAACACTTTTATTTAAAGGGGAAAAAAATCTCCTAATGAGCTGATAATAAAAGCTTGTGAGACTGGATTGGGGGAGGGAAGTCGATTCTGTTACAGTCAGCCTTGAACCTTTGTCTTCCTATGAAGAAAGGGAGGAAGAAGGAAAGAAGAAATCATTCTGCCACTCTAATGAGGAAACTGTGCTTTAAGAAAGGAGAGGGCGCGAGGAACCTGTGGGCACTAGAAATCATCATCTGAACTCACCAGATTTCAGATAAACCAGTGGGTGCCTGACAAGGAACAGGAGAAAATTCAAGTTTAGAACTTGGCATCAGAAATCAGAGTGGTGCTGTTGCTTATTTCTGTGTCACCAAGCCTCAAAGGAAGCAGCTACTTACTGGAAAGTTTAATCAAAGACAAGAAATGCAACTTCTTGGTATAAATGTATACAGATATATACTCTGTAGATGTACATATTCAGTTTATGCATTTGAATTGCTTCAAATGTCTGTCTCAGAAGACTTTGTATTTTTTTGTTTGATTCCCTCTCCCTGTCCCTCTTTGTCCGTTGCATCCTGCTGTGTATTAGCTAAGCCTTGATGGACCACAGTCTGAAAACTGTCCTCTTGGGGGTGCAGGGGGTGGCTTTTGACGCAGCCTAGTTAAGTGTCTCTGACTTGCTGCCCTTGTTGAAGCAAGCTCAGGGGACTTATCCTTCTGCCCCTGTCCTCGCCCCTCCTCACGCCTCCCCCAACATGGTCACCTCAAACCTGTTCTCCTGACTGTCCCCAAGTAGGGACTCTGTGTACTTTAGCAGAAACTATTAGAGGAACTGACTAAGCAATAAGGAGTACATAGTGTTTTGTGAATAATGCCATATATGTATATTTTTTAAAGCTAGCCTCAAGCCATCAAAGGGCAATGTTGCTTTAGGATACGTATGTCTGTCTAACTTCAAAGAAATGTTTTTGTTACCGATCATGTTTAAAATTACTTTCTAAAGATTACTTTCTAAAAATTACTTTCCATGTGATTTTTTTAATGATGTTCTTTGTTACCTAAAATGTCTATAATTACGCATACGACATTTTATAACTAGGAGACTTGCTAGAACATATGTTCTGATTATTTAAAAGAAGTATCTCTTTCTTCCACAAACATTAATTGATTTTTAGTGATCTGTTTTGATTTGATTTTTTTTTTTAAAGTTGTATCTTGGGCTTTCAAAGTTTTCATTAATGCTTACTTAAACTTGTGTAATGTTTGGTCAGTGAAAATATCATCACTATCTACATATGTGGTGCAGGCTTCCTTGCAAATGTATGGGACAGCATTTTAGTGTTCCCCGTGGTACCTTAGAAAAGCCTTATTTCTGCTCCCTCTTCTTACCCACAAGACTTTTAACAGGCCATTGTATTTTCTAGAAGTGGGAAAGGATAATGTTACTAGGGAAGCAAGAAAAAGAAAAGCAGCAAGAGCTTCTTTTAGCTGACCAGTCAACTGGATATTGACCACCTGTCTTCATGGGAAAGAAATAGATGGCAGTGAATAAGCGAGAGTCTAGTTTTCCAAGAAGCTCAATGATTTTCCCAAATCAATACAGCTCATCAGGCCTCAGAACAAAGGCTGCAGGGGAGGTGACAGTGATGGAAGTGGCTGTGTGTTCTTTTGTGTATTAAACCATAAGACCCTTGGGGAAACAAGGTTTCTTTAGCTCTGTGTGTGTGTGTGTGTGTGTGTGTGTGTTTTAGGGGCTTATTCAATGTATTTAGGGGGGAAAATCCTTTCAGATTTTTTTTTAAAGATCTCCATAGATTGTATACTGATGATCAAATGTACTTTAGAAAGAGATAAACAAGTAAGAAAGCCTACCATCTTTTAAAATGTAGATTAGAACAGCATTTTGCCATGGCTTTTTGCTTTTTGGTATTGGTTAAGATTTCGGTTTTTTATTTGTTATTTGTGTGTTGGGTTTAGATGAACCAAAAAGAATGTCTTGGTGCTCAGATTAACCTCTGGGAAATAAAGAATCATTAACTATCCTCACATAAACGAACCCTGTTTCTAATGTCCTGAAAATAACACCAGACTCTCATAGGAATGCTGAACTGTCATCTGAGAGGTTATAATTAACGTAGATAGAGTGATGCCAACATATTCCAGCCGCTGACAGAGAAGATCTATCCAAACCAGCAATTTTTAGCTCTTCAATCCTTTCATCTTTAAGCTCACTGTGCTTTCATAAAGTAGTACATTAACACCAGAGCAGTGTGTCTCTGGGGTTTATGACTGGGGTGGCGGCACACTAGGGCATAAAGTGTTTCATTACACTTCCTTTTGTTCGTACTGCCCTATCTCCCATGCTCCATTGCTGTACACTATTTATTCAGATAAAGTCCAATGTTCAGGGTGACTAATCGTAGCACTGTGTTCCAGATGGTTTGATTACAGGATGTGGTTAAAGTGACTCTTCAAACATTCAGCCCAGCGGTAGGGCTCTTTAAAAAAAAAAATTGCATTTTGTGGTCATGTGACAACACTTACTTTTCTTGTTCTGGTGCTCCATATATACTTGGCATAGGTAATGGGAAAGTCACTCTGCTTTTTGGCTGGCAAGTATTTTATGGGCAACCTTAGTTGTAAATTTTAAACTTTCCCAAATAATTATAAGCTCAACTTTGTCCTTTGAAGAAAGATTTATCTGCAGGTTAAAAGATCGGAAGCTGGAACAACAGATAAGTAAGTGTACAATACAAGATTCAGCTTTTTAAAAAGTACCAGTATTGAATACAACAGAGCGACAACAAAATATTGGGGGGAGGGAGTTCTAAACAAAGGAATGGTGATAAATCGCACCTTGTATAATAGTTACATTGTGTAAAAATGTAGGGTAATATGATATCCAAAATATATGAACTTTATCCTGTACTCATGAAACCAGAGTATTGTGGCATTTTTATTGTCACTAATGTTTCACTAGAAAAAAATACATAAAAGGAAAGAAATGTGTGAATTTTAAAAAAAAAGGATTATGGCATAAATGGGTTACAATTTGGAGTTATTAGAATGAGGTTTCTGTTTTCTGCCTGAGTGCACACCAAGTCCATCCAGATGTGGTAGTCTGAATAAGAGTTCAAAAAAACTTCCGTCTGATTCCAAATTCAGCATTTGCAATGCTTGGCAAAGACTTCTGTCCCAGGGATGAGGCACTTTAAAGACTCTGAAACAGTCTTTAAACTGTAATGCAAACAGAGTTATTCCTATCCACTGGGAAATCAGGCATTTACCCAGTTCTTGAGGAAACAGCTTCACAGATACTAGAAATAATAATTCATAAACCACATTTATAACATCTTGGGAGCAAAATCTCTCCACAGAGAATGTCTGGCATCTATAAGCTAGTAGGGGATTATGCCTATTGAAAAAGTATAGTGATAGTGAAAAGAAGTCACTGAGTAGGATTCAGTCTAGACTCTCTCTCATCAGTCCTCATGTAGTTAGTTCCTGGGTGAACTCTCACCGTGGCTGGGCCTGTGCTCCCAAGGGCTTTGGGTGCACACATCGCTTCTGTTTTTAAGGAGTGTCATCTGGTTAGAAGAGACAGGCTTACTGTGTATATGGGTGGAGTAAAATGTGAAGGGGACGTTAGGGTAGGACAGAGAGTCTCAACCGTGTCCAGACATGGTAAGAATGTATTTGGTGCTCACCCGACAGATTGAGTTGGGTATTCCTGGTGGAAGGAGATTCTTCCTGTCATTCAGGGTCCCAGATGAGGGAGACTTAGCTACCTTCAACTTGAGGCCTTCACAGTCATGGTAGTCATTTCCATCAGAGGAGCAAGAAAGGGAAGGAGACTGGAAGAACATGCATGGGAGGTTCTTATGGGCCCGGCCCGGAGGTGGCCCGCATCGGCTCACTCACTTTCCCTTTGTGGGACTCAGTCACAGGGTCGCATTGAATTGATAGGTAAGCTGAGACAGAGTCTAGCTGTGAACTCAGAAAGGGGAGAGAAACACAGCTCCTTGTGAGCATGCACCAGCGAGAGAACTGCGTGTGCAGTGCAGCGGGGATCCAGGACAGAACGGCTGTCTTCTGGTGGTGTGTGTGGTCTGTGCATGACTGAGGGGAGGATTCATAGAAGTGAAACCCTTTGAATTTGTCTCCATTTGCTCCTAATTCATTAGGAACGTTAACTCTCCCTGAGGATTTGGACTAAGGCATCTTTAAGGTTTCTTTGAGGAGAATTAAAAGTGTGACATGCAGAACAGTTGAAGCAACTTGTCTAGGCTGGAGGTGGGGAAAAAGAGAATGGAACTGGGGGTGCGGAGAATGCCAATGTGGCCATTGTCCTTGCCTGGATGAGAAAAAGGCAGTCAGGTGGACGTGGGTGGACTGCCCCTGCTATCAGAAGGCACAGCCAGGACCAAAGTGGTCAAAGACAAATTTAGTTTAACACAAGGAACAACTTTCTAACAAGATGGCTGGAAAATAACTGAGTGATCCTGGATGGGTGCTGGTGGAATCCTCTATCAGAGATGAAGCTGGAGGAAAAAGGGACACACGTGCATGCGCACACACACACACACACACACAAAGTACTGAGGACTTTGTACCAGCAGTTGGCTTTCTCATCTCATAGCAAGTGTATCCTTGGAGCTTTGGCCCATCATGGCCCTCTTAGTCTCGAAAGTACCTTGCAACCTTTAGGCTTCTGCTGTAATTACTAACTTTCTGAAACTTTCATATTAATAACTCAGGTTCCCAATGTAAGTCCCTGTTTGGTTGCCTCTGCTTCAGGTGCCCATCACTGGTCCAGTCAGGTGAAGTCAGGGTTAGGATCATTCATCTAGGAGTCTGGGTCACCCAAGGCTGCCTTTTGAGCAGGGACTGTGGGCAGGGCAGGTACTATGAACATCATATACAGTGTCTAGTGCAGTCTAATGTGATGGCTTAAGGGGCCTACTCTGTAAATGCAGGTAATATGTAAAACTGTACTTCTATTTCTGGATTACAGTGAATGCCTATGTCTGTTCTATTTTAAGATTTCAGATTCTTGAGATTGGGTGGAGTTCCAACTAAAATGTGGTTGATTCCATAGTCCCAAATAGGTATCTAATGTGTACCCTGCAGACACACAGTAATGTTTGATGGGCTTGACCATCTCCTTGGCAATTCTACTGAGGAAATAATAGTTAGAACACTGTGACTGGAATCCTTATGAGATCTCAGGGCCTTTTTGGCTTCTACAGGTAAGAGGCTGAAGTTAGAAAGACCCTGTTCTTCTTAAATGTTCTGTAGGTAATATGTCTTTGGGGGCAGCATCAGATTCTGTATCAGTATCTGAGACGTCTGAGACGAAGTGCTAACAATACAAAGAAGAAAACCATGTGTGGTGAGCACACTCTCAAACCATCCATTGTACACTTCAGCTGTGTTCTTACTTATTAGTAATACGCCTCAGATATTTTTCAAATATAAAATCTTACAGTGCAGGCATTAGTTCCTTAAGAAAGACCATGTCCAGTCCATGGGTGGAAAGGGGAGGATAATAAACCTGGTGGAATACTTTAGAATATAAAGATGAAAAGGACTCATAAATGAACGTCCTTAGCACCTGCCTCACAGGCTAGGTGTTTGAAAGAAGAAATGTGCATTAAAAGAAGAAATGTGCATTAAAAGAAAATACTAAATTTTTTGAAATAAATGTATACTTATTTCCGATTTATGTAAGATAGTGAGAAATACAATTTTTTGCCCAGATTTATAAAATTCAAATTTGTACTTTTAAAGGACTAATTTTCATCTTGGGCATTTATATAGTAAGTATAGTCTGCTTTATATGACCCTGGTTACATAATGTGCAAGATTTTAAGATTTCAGCAAAATGATCAATCTTTTACATGTTTTAGAGCTAGCACATCACTTTTACCCTTGGCCCTTCACAATAGGGTGTTGTCCAAACATAGACCCTCTTGCAAAGAGACAATACACTGTGTAGTTTATATGAGAAACATTCCTTAAGCCTTCATTCTGATACAGAGCGGCAGATTTGGCTGTGTAAACATGTGCATTTGTATATTCGCATGTGAATTCTAGGCAGATTTAAATACTCTGTGGCATTGTGAAGCGGCTTGTACATATAAAGAAAGATAGACACAAGCTCACGTATTTAATTAGTACTGCTTGATGGAGACTGTTCTGAATATCTCCCTGGGAGTGCTTCTGGAAAAATAAGGGTGACTTATTTAGGACCTTTGAAGTTGAAAATGGGCTTTTCTTTCCAGGATTTTATTTCCTCCTGGTGCAAATAACAGCAGCATCACTTGTACCTAGATAAGAGGTCTGCTTATGTGGCTTCTAGAAAGAATAGCAGGAGATGTGAATAGTTTCACAGTGTGGAAGTTGCAACTGCAGTTCAGCCTTTGCGACAGCTTCAACCTGTAGCCCCAGATAACCGGTGATTAATTGCTTGCTTTGGGGTCCCTCCCTGCTCCCCGGCCGCAGGTTTCCCCTGCTCCTGCTTTGAGACGGCGAGTTCGGCTCTGAGTGGACTGGCGCGGTGTGTAGATCCGCGCGGCGGGTCGTGGAGGGGAAACAGCACGGTCAGGCAGACCTTGCCTGTCATCGCACAGACTGCCCTTGCTAGGGCAAGCGAGCCGGAGCGGAGCGCGGGAGCCGGCCGGCGCGCCTGGGGGCGGGGGGCGCGGCGCTCCCCGGCCGGGCTCCCGGGCTCCCGGGCTCCCGGGCTCCCGGGCTCCGGGCGGCCGCCCGCGGCCCAGCCAATCAAATGCGAGCGTTCGCAGCCGGCGCTGGCCAATCCGCGGCCCTCATTCGCTGGAAACGCGAAACCCTTAGGGGAAAAGCAATAACAAAAGCCTTTCACTGCAGACAAATGTTAAGTGTCTGTGCAGACTTTTCCTGTTTTTAATTTTATTACTGCAAGAATGGAGGGTTTGTTGTTTCTTTCATGTTTCCTTTCAAGCAATTTTAATTATACATTTGTGCTACATCAGGGACTCCGGAACGCAGTGATCCAGCCTATTGCAACTAAAGCTAAAATGCAGTAACCTTCTGGCGATACAGATATATTCCTGCACTGTAAATATAGCTGACATGCTAAAGAATTTTAAGCAGCTGCAAAGGTCTTTGACACCACACACAGTGCCCCAGAGAGCAGATGATGAGAAAACCAGCTCAGTCTTCCTCTTCGCCTCCTCTCCCACCCCTCCCCTTTCCTGAAGGGATGTGCTCATAAAGAATCCTTTCCTCCAATTGTTCTGCCCTGTGCAAATTTTGACCAAATGCCTAATTACCATTGATTTTCATTGCAATATGAATTTTTATACTCAATGGCTTTAAAAAAAAATGTCCTGAGGGAATTACAATGGAATCAGCCATGATTTGAGGAAATGCTTGCTTTGCTTCATCCTAGCCTTTGCCCTGCTAGCCTATTGCTACAATAGGCTGAATTTACACTGAGTAAATTCAGCTGTTGCCTAAGTAATAGCAACATAGACCATATGGGAAACAATTTTAAAATCTCCTTTTGAGACTTTTGAAAGAAATTCTTCCTTCCCCACTACTTGAGTCCCAACCATTCAAATATTTTACCTGCTGTTAAAAGGTTCTCAAGGAAATGAGTCTTACCTTGTGAGGTTTCCCTTACCATAAAGGAGTTCAGAACAGGTTTTTTGTAAAATTCAAAATGGCAGTGGTAACGCAAGAGAGCAAACCAGCTAGAAATAGATTTTGAGTAATGTCCTGTGGTGTTTCCAAGAAAGAATGGGAGTAGGTGCAGAAGAACAAGTCTGCTAATATTTGTTTCTCCAAATTATGTTTTCAGTCAGGTCTGTAATGCTAAGAGTGATTTAAAATATGCGCTGTTCTAGGAATAAAGAGATGTTATTTGTCCTGGACTCATACTAATGCACTAAGTTTATAATCCAGATGCGCTAATATGCCAAGGATGATTGTATCACAAGCTCAAAGAGGGGGCATTAGAAAGCAGATACTAGCTGATTGATGCTATCACTCTGTCTAAGACCTATTCCCTCTATGCCTATTTATGCACCTGCACAATTTTTTCTTAATATTTAATAAAAATCCCCATTATTTTATGTTGTTGAATAGGAAACAAAACCGATTGCTTTCAGTCACCTTCTGGTTTAAGCGCTGGTAACTGGCGCTTAGTTTACGTTGGCTGCTTGCCAAACGAAAGCAATTATGTGTAATAATAGAAAAATTAAGAGGTGAGTGTTGCTGTTTTACAGCAGGACATGGCAAAAACCATTTCCTTCTGTCAGCAGTATCTTGATTACACTCTCACACACAGTCTCACCCTTTGGTACCACATGCGCACGCGCACGAATGCACACACACATGCACACTCACATTATTTCCTGTGGGTTTTAACTTGAGGTCACTGAAACCAGAAAGAGGAAGGATGCAAACCACAGCTTTTGAAAGCAAATTAGAATAGAACTTTGCTGATAAAAAAAATAATAATAAATGAACTGGAAATAGAGTAATCAGTGCTAACCATGATCCTTTTTCTTCCCCCACCTCCCACAGGTGTCCTAGTAGTCAATGTCACGTGGAGGAACAAAACTTACGTGGGGACCCTACTGGACTGCACCAAGCACGACTGGGCCCCTCCCAGGTAAAAACAGGGTCTTTATCTCTCTCCTTCTTCCTCTCCTTCCCCCATCCTCTCTTTGCAAGGAAACTCTATAGAGGGAGATTAATAATACGTAAAAGTCTGCCTGTAATTGAAACCAGGCAAAAGAGAAATGAGCAGTTCAGGATTCGACACAGTAAAATGCAGAGGGTGGATTTCTTTTCTATCAGAAGATCTTTACTACCCACCCCTTCTCTCTCTCTCCTTTGTTTTCTTCTTTTCTCAAAATGGGAATTTGAACTGGATTGGAAGGTAGCTACTTGAGCTGTTTTCCTTCAGTTCTCTGAGAAAGAATATAAGCCCTTGGTAGGCTGTTCTTTTGCAGGTGTTGGAACTTGTCAGTGGAAGGATAGGGTGTCTTTTCCTTGGCTGGGCCCAGCCCTTAAGCTACCAGGGTTTTGACTCCTCTTTGCTGCATTGTGCACCTTGTGATTTCACCTGGCTCTTTACGGGATGCTCATTTTGACATCTGTTGCTTGCTTCCCTAGGTTTTGTGAGTCACCGACTAGTGACCTGGAGATGAGAGGGGGCCGGGGCAGAGGGAAGAGAGCGAGGTCTGCCGCAGCTGCCCCAGGCTCCGAGGCCAGCTTCACGGAGTCCAGAGGGCTGCAGAGCAAGAACAGAGGGGGGGCCAATGGGAAAGGGAGGCGGGGGAGCCTCAATGCCAGTGGACGAAGGACACCCCCAAACTGTGCTGCGGAGGACATCAAAGCCAGCCCTTCCTCCACCAATAAAAGGAAAAACAAGCCTCCAATGGAGCTGGACCTGAACTCCAGCTCTGAGGACAATAAGCCTGGGAAGCGTGTCCGCACAAATTCCAGAAGCACTCCCACCACCCCTCAAGGGAAACCAGAGACTACTTTTTTGGACCAGGGCTGCTCTTCTCCAGTGTTAATCGATTGTCCCCACCCAAACTGCAACAAAAAGTACAAGCACATTAATGGCCTGAGGTACCACCAGGCTCATGCACACTTAGACCCAGAAAACAAGCTGGAGTTCGAGCCCGACAGCGAGGACAAGATCTCGGACTGTGAGGAGGCATTGAGCAACGTGGCACTTGAGTGCAGTGAGCCAAGCACAAGTGTATCAGCTTATGACCAGGTGAAGGCACCAGCATCCCCTGGCGCTGGGAATCCTCCTGGGACCCCCAAGGGAAAGAGAGAACTGATGAGCAATGGCCCAGGTTCTATTATCGGTTCTAAAGCTGGGAAGAATTCTGGCAAAAAGAAGGGCCTTAACAATGAACTGAACAACCTTCCGGTAATCTCTAACATGACGGCCACATTAGACAGTTGCTCAGCAGCAGATGGCAGTTTGGCTGCTGAAATGCCTAAACTGGAAGCAGAAGGATTAATTGACAAGAAAAATTTGGGAGATAAAGAAAAGGGCAAAAAAGCTAACAATTGCAAAATGGACAAAAACCTTTCTAAACTAAAAAGTGCCCGGCCCATTGCCCCTGCCCCAGCCCCCACTCCCCCGCAACTAATTGCTATACCTACTGCAACCTTTACCACCACCACCACGGGGACAATACCGGGGCTGCCCTCCCTCACAACAACTGTCGTTCAGGCTACACCAAAGAGTCCTCCACTAAAACCCATTCAACCAAAGCCCACAATTATGGGAGAGCCCATCACCGTGAATCCAGCTCTGGTGTCACTCAAAGACAAAAAGAAAAAGGAGAAGCGAAAGCTAAAGGACAAAGAAGGAAAAGAGACGGGAAGCCCGAAAATGGATGCCAAGCTGGGGAAACTAGAGGACTCCAAGGGGGCTGGCAAAGATTTATCTGGGCATTTTTTAAAGGAGCATCTCAACAAGAATGAAGGGCTGGCCAATGGGCTGTCAGAGTCTCAGGAGAGCCGCATGGCCAGTATCAAAGCCGAGGCCGATAAGGTTTACACTTTCACAGACAACGCTCCCAGCCCTTCCATAGGGAGTGCCTCAAGGATGGAATGCAGCACTCTGGTGAACGGGCAGGCGCCAATGGCACCCCTACACATGCTGACCCAGAATGGGGCAGAGAGTTCAGCGGCTAAGACGAGCAGCCCGGCCTATTCGGACATATCCGATGCTGCTGACGACGGTGGTTCTGACAGCAGGTCGGAGGGCATGAGGTCAAAAACCAGCTCCCCATCAGATATCATTTCTAGTAAGGATGGTGTTGTAAAAGGACATTCTTCAACTACAGCACAGTCATCTCAACTGAAAGAGTCCCATTCTCCCTATTACCATGGCTATGATCCTTATTACTCTCCAAGTTACATGCACCCTGGACAGGTCGGCGCCCCTGCTGCTGGGAACAGCGGGAGCACGCAGGGAATGAAGATCAAGAAGGAGTGTGAGGAAGATGCCGAAAAGAAAGACAAGGCAGAGCAGTTAGATTCTAAGAAAGTGGAGCACAACTCTGCATCCTTACAGCCTCAGCACCAGTCGGTGATCACACAGAGACATCCTGCCCTGGCCCAGTCACTTTATTACGGCCAGTATGCCTACGGGCTCTACATGGACCAGAAGTCTCTCATGGCCACCAGTCCTGCCTATAGACAGCAATATGAGAAGTACTATGAGGACCAGAGGCTGGCAGAGCAGAAACTGGCCCAGACTGGGAGAGGAGAGTGTGAAAGGAAAAGTGAGCTCCCCTTGAAAGAGCTGGGCAAGGAGGACAGTAAACAGAAAAACATGCCATCGGCCACAATCTCAAAAGCTCCCTCTACTCCGGAGCCTAACAAAAACCATTCTAAACTAGGGCCGTCAGTGCCTAATAAAACTGAGGAGACAGGTAAATCGCAGCTTCTCTCCAATCACCAGCAGCAGCTTCAGGCCGACAGCTTCAAAGCTAAGCAGATGGAAAACCACCAGCTTATTAAGGAGGCTGTAGAAATGAAATCTGTCATGGACTCTATGAAGCAGACAGGTGTAGACCCAACCTCGAGATTTAAACAAGTAAGATTGTGGAGCGTGGCCCCAACAGAGAGAGAGCAGTCTGAGACTTGTACATGTCTGGGCTTGATCTGGTTAGACTTCTGACACAGGAAAGAATCCTACATTAGGGTTTTTTCCTCTTCTCTTGAAAAATATCTTAAGATTCTCAGGAGTTACTATGTAGCTCTGAAGTGTACATCACTCACTATTTTCTTGTCACGTTGTGTAGTAAAAGGAACTGTGAGCATGCACTTTGCAGACTTGTGTTCCATGCCACTAACTCACTCCATGACTCTGATGAGGTCCCTTAATTTCTCACTTAGCCTTCCACTACAGGGCTGTGGAATCCCCTTCTGACTCTTAGATTCTGAATCTGATCTCTAAAATATGTTTTCTTTTACATTTCTGAATTTCTACTAGCATCTTCTCAGAATGTTAAAACTGGGTTCCTAAATTCACACTTCCCATTCATCATTTTAATAAAATTTGGGGCCCAGCTGTCTTTGACATAGGGTCTGAGATGGCTAGATTTCTGTTTTATACTCTGTGCTAAGTGCCCTGGAGCACAGCTCAATGCTGAGCACGTGTGTGGAGAGAGTGAGGGGGGCGGGGGATGGGCCTCAGCAGCCATCCCAGAGCCCTGTGCTCAGCCAGCCTGGGAACACCTAAAAATTGGTCACCATGAAACCACCATGTGCTAGTACTTTCTGTCACAGCCCAGACATCCTGACTCACTGCAGCGCTGTGAGCATCAATCCTGGTATTTCCAAGCCTCACACATCCCCACCCCCATGCTCTAAAGCCCCTGGTGCATCAGAGCAAGAATCCTTTCCCCACACACATTTCTGTCCAAAGGTGGGGCTTAGGCCCAACTATGAATATTCCCTTTGGGCCTGGATACCCAGTTGGGTTTATGTCGTGAATGGTTTGCGGGTCACAAAGGCCATTTAGAATTCTCACTTGCCCCACTTCCAGGCCTACATCAGGCTGTCACTTCACAGGGCTGCATTAGAACAATACAATTTTGGGGGTTTATAGATGGCTTTGTTTTCCAATAGAGAAGCCATGATGTGTGCTATTAATTTGAAATTTTGTTTTGATTAAGATGTTAGCACATAATGAGAAGTGAGCCAATATATTAAGCCTCAGGTGCAGTAGATGAAGAAAATGTATTAGGAAACCAGGAGTTTTTCTTCCTAAGTGATGTTAATAGTTATAGCAATTACTTAAATTTACTATTATTAGCTTGAGTTGGAGTTTGTAATATTCTTTTTACCCATGCAAGGTATTAAAAGGAAAATGAGGATTGGATTAAATATGTCTGAGGATGTTATTTAATGTTGATAAATGACATTAAGGGCCCAGCTCTGAATACCAACTGACTTTAGTTGAAGCCCAGCTCCACAACTGGGCAGCAGTGTGACCTTGATATTGCTTAAACTTTAAAAACTTTGGTTTTGTCTTCTGTACAAGGGATCAGTAATAATGCCTACCTCAGACATTATCACTTTGTGAGAGAAGGAAGTAAAGCTATTAGCACAATGCCTAGCACACAAATAAATGTTAACTTAGTATTAGAATAGTGGTGTTATGAGGATAAATACGTTTTCTTAAAAATGGAAATTTTAAAACAAATCTATTTTGTTTTCTTTTAAAAAATCAGGATCCAGATTCAAGGACATGGCATCATTATGTATACCAGCCCAAATACCTGGATCAGCAAAAGTCGGAAGAACTTGATCGAGAGAAGAAATTAAAAGAGGATAGTCCTAGGAAAACTCCTAATAAAGAGAGTGGTGTGCCCAGCCTTCCTGTATCATTAACAAGCATTAAAGAGGAGCCCAAAGAGGCCAAGCGTCCTGATTCTCAGTCAATGGAGGAGAACAAGCTGAAAAATGATGACCGAAAGACCCCTGTGAATTGGAAGGACTCTCGGGGAACGAGAGTGGCTGTCTCCTCGCCCATGAGTCAGCATCAGTCATACATACAGTACCTGCATGCCTATCCTTACCCACAGATGTATGACCCCAGCCATCCTGCATACCGGGCTGTTTCTCCCGTCCTAATGCACAGTTACCCTGGTACGTGTTGTGGGTTCTAACTGTATTGGAGGGAAGAGGCTATGTTCACGTATTAGCTGTTATTATAAAAACTCAAGATAAATTAGAAGCTTCAAGAATGACATTTGTTTTGCTTGTTTTTATGCTGCTTAAAGTCCCAAAGATGAGACAGATTTAATATAAGATTTCTTTTTAAGTGAAATGTCAAGAATCCTCTGCTGTAGTTTCAATAGTCTCTGATGGTCTGCTATAGCTGTTAGACTGACAGATACTTTATTGCCTATGAAAATATTCTAAGCACTTACTGTCATAATCATTATAGTTACTATTCCTTTCACTTAAGCGGACACATAAATGTATGAAATGGCTGTAAGCTCAATTCTGTTTATAACCTCCGTTCATCAGGATGAATTAACTGGGAAAAGAAAATCGGAGAATGTAGATACAGTTTAAGGATGATGTAGCCCATTCTTAATGTAGCCCCCTATTTTAAGATCTCCTACTCTTACCCCAAATTCATGTGACCCAAATGATTTTTTTTTTTAAGATGTTGCCCATAACTTGATGTGGCATTTGTTGTTTATCTGCAGGGGCCTATCTCTCTCCGGGATTTCATTATCCTGTTTATGGGAAGATGTCAGGGAGAGAAGAGACAGAGAAAGTCAGTACCAGCCCTAGCATCAACACGAAAACAACCACTGAATCTAAAGCACTGGATTTGCTCCAGCAGCATGCCAACCAATACCGCAGCAAGTCTCCTGCTGTAAGCCTCCTTTTGTTGTTGTTTAAAAGTACTGTGTTTGGGGGGAGAAGGGGGATCAAGCTAGATAACAGTCTTGAAATATAAATGGTTTTGGAACCCAGCTGTGATTTCAGGATGCTGTTTTATCCTAATACATAAAGAATGGAGTGTTCAAAAGTAAGATACTTGCACATGAGGGAAAATTATTGTTAAAGCATGTATGGTGGTAGCAAGCTTTTCTGCTGCAAAATCTAGTATACCTTGCTTACCAGGGAGGATGCTTATTAGGTGGAAATTTAAATACATTGGAATAACATTTGGTGTGAAATATTTCTGATAAAAATATTGAGAAATTAGGTAACAGAGAACTCTATTTTATAACATCCTTGTAATAGGTAGTTCAGAGGCCACAAACTATTGACCTATTGGGCAAATCAAGTTTTTAAAAAATGTTTTCTTTTGGGACAGCTTTTAAAAATCAGAGATTTCACACACAAATTCAAATGCTCTCCTTCTCTTAAGACAATAGAAAATCTGGTCCACGATGCCATGGCAGTAATTGATGGGAACAAGTAGCCCCACCTAGGCAGTATGTCCTACTCCCACCAATGTAAGCATATGTGTAAACAGAACCTCCCAGGCTACATCACTCATCTTTGTTGTTAGCTTGACTTCTGTAGAGATTTGAGTTTTCTATTCCTTCTGTTGACCCTTTATTCACGTGGTCAACGTTCCTGGTGGGGCTTCCATCATGAGCAAATCTGAGGGCCTGTGCATGACATGTGATAACTGTTAAGTTTATTCAGGCACTAATTGGAGTCTTGCACAGTGTGCAGCTCATATTCAAGAGTGAGTCACTTGGCTAAGGAGTGAGGACTGCATCTGCTATTTTTTGGCCTTGACTCATTGTCATGTCCCTATAACTCTGCTGAAGCAATACAAATGTGTGTCTTTGTGGCAGATAGCTCTCCCCCAAAAAGGCAACTGCTAGTTCTCTTCTGTTACGAAGAGAGACTAAAGAAAGGCTATTGTGGTTCTTGGCTAGAAAAGAGAAGTTTAAAGTAAATTAAAATACAGTATCTGAGATGTGAATGAGTCTACCAGAGACTCTATAGAGAAACTAGAAAGGGTGACCTATGAATCTTTTTCTGTGAGTGCTCCTAGTACAAAGGTTTTTTTCATAAATGAGAAAGAGAACTTTAGTGAAAGGGTGGTTAGGTTCTAAAAGGTAGAAATGCATAGGAAACACACTTTCCTTAAACAAACTATGATTTGGGAGAATGGGAGCTTCTCTATGAGTGTTCAGAAATGGAGAGATTCAGAATGTGGGCATATACTTTAAATTGGCATATAATATTAGGATGTATATTTTCAGGAGAAACAAATGGATACAGGTATGTTTAAAATTAAGAGATAGGTTCTCCCCACAAAATATGAATAAAATGAAAGTGTAATTAGAAAACTTGACCTTAAAGAAATCTCCAAAACTACTTCCTTTTCTTGATCCATATGTAAAAGTTGTTTCTGGGAGGATATTGGGTGGATTCTCAACCTGCGATTATGAGTGAATATAGAGAGAAGTCCTCTTATTTCAGTCATTTGAGGAAAACATTGGAACTGCTTGGTTTACTTTGGGTAGAGCAATTGTTTAGTGTTGGCTTAATTCCAACTGAAACTAATAACTGTCTTTTGAAATTATCGTCAATTAATAAAGAATTCTAAGTATCTATATGTCTACTTTTTAATCAGTAACAAAGGGGGTTTAGTACTCCTTCCTACAAGTTTTTTTTCAGAGATTTAAGGGGGGGAAATTTTTCTGTTGCAGCCTGTGGAAAAGGCTACAGCTGAGCGGGAACGGGAAGCGGAGCGGGAAAGGGATCGCCACTCCCCCTTCGGCCAGCGGCACCTGCATACGCATCACCACACCCATGTTGGCATGGGTTACCCACTAATCCCAGGTCAATATGACCCTTTTCAAGGTCAGCAACTCTATCGTTATTATGTCTTTGTCCGTTCTGCTTTGGAAAACAGTTGCTAAAACTGCCTTTCAAATCTTAAAATACAAATATTGAGCTTTGAGTTAACATTAGTTCTGGGGGGGTTTTAACACTTATTTCCTAGTATTTTTTAGTGACATAGTTAAGGCTATTCCCCCATCTTTGTATTCTATTGAGACGTGAAATGGCTACCACTTAATAATTGTCACTAGTTGATGTTATCGGAGGCTTACTGCTATCTCACAGACTGAGGGTGGTGGCCTGTGTCTGGGGCAGTGCATATAACAATCAGAAGATCAGATATCTACTTCAGGGAAATTGTAGGAAAAAAGGGAGGGACAGTGGGAGGCTTTGAAATTACTTGTCCTGATTTCTGCAGGCCTTTTAAGTTGCTCTATTCCCATGGAAGTAATGGAATTAACATGATCAGGTTTAACGCTTTTTATAACCTAATTCAAGGACTCTGCACAGCCCTTCACTGCTGTGACTCTTTCACTAAAGATAAGCGTTGAGAAAGAGAAACATATTTTAAAAGCCATAGAATTGATGTGAGGGGCTTTCAGTTGTCCCATCTCTGTCACCTCATGGGGGTAGGTGGTGGCACCGTCTTTACCAACAGATCCACTTGCTAGGATCTTGGTGCCTTAGTCGGCTTGTGCTGCCATAACTAAATGCCACAGCTTGCGTCACACTAAACAACAGAAATTTATTTTCTCACAGTTCTAGAGGCTGGGAGTTCCAGATCAGGGTGTCAGCAGGATCAGTCTCTGCGGAGGCTTCTCTTCCCGGCTTGTAGGCGGCCACCATCTTGTTCTGTACTCACATGACCTCTTCTTTGTGCATGCGTGTGGGGTAGAAGGAAGAAAGAGCTCTGGTGTTCCTTCTTATAAGGATACTAATCCTACCATATCAGGACCCCACCCTTATGACCTCATGTAACCTTCATTATCCACTTATAGGCCATATCTCCCAAGTACAGTCACAGTCACACTGTGGGTTAGGGCTTTTTATTTTATTCTTTATTTTGGGGAGACCCAATTTAGTCCATGGCACTTGCCAAGCTGCCGCTTACCTTTCTATGTGAATATAAAGTAAGATAATATGTTTGAAGGTGTTCCAAAAGTGGGAAGTGATAAACAAATGTGAAGGGCTTGTTTTTATTTATTTAACTCTTGCTACTTGGTGTCAACTAGTGGTGTTAATAGAGAGCATCTCTGTTTCCTAAACAACTTATATTGAGTGTGAGAAGAAATTGGAAGAGAAAGTTTTATTTCTAATGCATTATATCTATATATAAGTAAAGCATATATATGGACAGAAAATCTTGTCACTTTCAAAATGTTATTATTATTATTGTTATTGTAATATCTTAAGTTGTCTCCGGAAAAAGAAAATATATCCAAATAAAGGACACAGAAGGAGAGAGTAATCTCCCCTAGGTTTGCATTTGTTTACTGTTTTTCCCCAGGACTGTTTTCTATAGAATTTAAAAGAATTCTCTATTAGGCAAATTCATGCCATTTGAAGCTATTACACTCTCTAACTGCTACCTTTGTCTTGCAGGGTAAAAGTTAAGAATATGTCTAGGTTTGATTCACTGATTCTATGTACCTTATGGGATGCACCATGTTCAATCACTGGGGAAAATTTTAAAGTGATAAAAGTTATTATGAAAGTATTGTATTCTAAGCAAATAGCATGTTGCTTCTATAATTCACTGTGACTTTTGATTGCTGTTGTTATGTGGTACCTATTATTTCTCCTGAGCTTCCTACTCAGGAATGCATGCAAACCATTTAGCACCACACAGAGCCAGAGAGATGGAATGCTATATCCTTTTTGAATAGCTGTTAAGAAAACCACGGAGTATTAGATAAAGGGATAGATATTTATAAATTGGATAGACCAAGTGGTTTGTACTCTGTCCTTGCTGCATGAAACATTTCTTGTGTGTGTTTAGGAAAGGACACGTTGCTGATACTGGGTCTGCAGCCCTTTGCCACTGGGCCTGTATCTACTCTTATCTTTCTAAATGTCACAGAACCTCTACATTTTTCCCCCCCATTAGGCTTGACCTCTGCTGCCCTCGTTGCCTCTCAGCAGGTGGCTGCCCAGGCATCTGCATCTGGGATGTTTCCTGCACAAAGAAGGTAAGTATCATCTACATTTTGAAATGGTTTTCTAAATAGAGACATTTTGATAGTCGGGAGGAAGCAAGTGTAGGGTTTTTAGACCAAAAACTAGTTCCTTGGATTTTGTATCATTGTAATAAATACGCTTATTATGCCAGTATACTTCACATGCAACTTATATTCTATGAACTTCATTCTGTGAATGTATTGTAGATTAGTAATTAACTGATTCGGTTTTTAGACAGTTGAAATTTTCTTGGATTATCCTCACAACTTTGTTAAAATAATTCACCATGACATGACTCCCTTTGTTTTATTATGTTTAAAGATAAAGTCGCAAATGGAGAAATTTATTTTCATAATGCTAAAGGTAATGTTTGTTCTTTGACATTTTTAATTATTGCTCAAGTTGTTTTAAGAAGGAAAATAATTTAAAGGAATCAAATTATTAAGATTATAAAATTAATATTTTCCACAATGTATATCATTACCATGTGTTTTCACTTTCTCTGGAATTGCATTAAATGAATTGATTTAAATGGAATTAAAATAAGCCTATCAATCATATGGTTTTCAGGTTTGCAGTGTCTAATGTTGATAGAACCCTGTGCTAAGATTTGCTTTTCTTTTGCAGAGAATAAGAAGATTGGAAATGTACGTTGTCATGTGACTGGATCACATGGGGAAGCGCTTTATACAGACATCAGTTCCATGGTGTTGATTTCAAATGCCTTAATGGCAGGCAAAAACCAGTCATTTCATTTTTGTAAATTACAGATTTTATCACAGAGTAACAAATGTTGCTGTAATTAAACTTCTGTTTTATATATATATACGTATACATATCTGTATATATACATATATATATATATTCTTTACTTTTTGTATCAGTAACCAGGCTCGCACACACAGGGTCTGCTGCCACGTCGCAAACCACTCAGTAAAGGAAATAAAAAAGGTATTTGTCATGTTGAAAAGTGTTAGCCACAAAAGGCTGCTTAGTTTCTTTTCCTTTCCTTTTAAATTGTAAATAAATAATGTTATGTATCAGTGTGCCTGAACCTTGCATATCCTTCACATATTTCCTGTAAGCCCCTCAGAAAGGCTAACTGTGATGATGACACTTTGGTACAATTTAGATGTCTATTTGGTGGCTCCTGTTAAAGACGCATCAGTGTAAAATGTTCCTGTAGTCACTGTTTGTACTCGTGTATTGTGGAAAAAATACTTTTGGAAGGCATGGGGTTGCCAGTACCACAAAAACTGTGTTGTATATAATGTAAAGATTAAAATGGGGAAATAATGAGCATCTGTGAATAATGAGGTGTCATTTTTTGATAATCTTGAATGGCAAATAACCCAATAGCCTGCATACCAGAGACATCTGTGATTGTTCTATTACTTGAATAGTCCTGCAGTCTTTTTTTTTTTTTAATGTTTACAATTATCCAGTTTTAGAAGAGAGAGACTTTAACGCCATTGCCTGGTTACTTGTTTTATGCTGTAATCTAGTTTATTTTATGTAAAATGTATATTGAATGCTTTCCTTTTTTATACCTGCCTTAAATAATTTGGCAATCAGAATTAAAAAGGTTTTTTTTTATAATGGCTTCTTGTCTGTCTCATGTTATTGCTAGCTGGCTGATAGTGATTCTAATTTTCAAAGAAGGGTTTCTTAATCAAGAAAGCCCAATGCATAGGATACAGTACACAGATGCTAACTTTTCTTATACACAGGTGTAACAACCAAATAGTGCATTTAATTCAGTGAATGTATACATATTTACAGGTTATTTACTCCAGACGTGGAGCTTAATATCACTACAAATTGGTAGACACAGGTTTCTGTGGTATGAAATGATATTCAAAAGATGTAAACCTTGTGACATATGGTAGACAGTAGATAAAATGTGTAAAAAACCAGTTAATGACCTAGCTGTCATTAAATTGATATACTAGAATATTTTATGACAAAATTTAACTACTTTCTCCCTTCTTCCCTCCCCCCTTCCTTCTTTCAAACAATCCTTACTGAGTACCTGCTTTATCCTAGGCATTGTACAGAGTACTGGGATATAGCAATGAACAAAGCAGACAAAAACTGTCCTCATAGAACTTGCATTTTTTAGTGGATGGGATAAACATATAGTAAAATATGTAAGTAATATACAGAGTGTGGTAGTGGGTTGATAAATGCGATGAAGAGAAATGAAGCATGGAAAGGGCGTAGTGGATGTGTGGGAGTTTGTAACTGAAATAGAGTGGCCACTAGAGAGCTGAGGAAGGGGGTCCACTAATACATCTGGACGAAAAAGCATTGCAGTGGGACGGAAGAGGAAGTGCAGAAGCCCTAAAGTGGGAGTGTGCTTTGTGTGTCTGGAATGGTTGACTTCAAGGATTCATTCCAGCAATAAGTTTTTATGATTTCACTGTAATTGCTAATGACAGTTCTACCACTTGGCTTACTAGAAAGTTCTTTAAATTGCAGAGTTTGTCTTGGTACAGTCTGGTTAGTTCTACCTAGAGGCCTTTGTTTCACAATGAATAAGGTGATTTTTGCAATCAGAAAGAAATGTTTCCTTTGCTTTTGAAAGACCACCTTGAAGTTTTGCATTCGCTACTTGCCTTACAAGTCTAATCCAGGTTCTTAATAGGTTTCAGTAGGAAGATACTTTTCTCCTAATTTTCAGTTTATTTTTCTTTTGAATTTCATCTAGGTTGCCATTTATAAAAATTGTTTATGGTATTTATTCTTACACCTAATAGAGTATTTCTCGTATTTTTCATCTGTTTAAGCTGTCAAATGTTTTCAGTTCTTACACCACATCTTGATTATCCTTGAAGACTTGATGTAATTTGTCTCAGTTAAGTATGTCTCCTCTGTTCAGAGTATGGTTTGCAGTGTGTCTCTGGGTTGCCTACGTGCTGAACCCAGTTTTTGACTAACCCCTTAACTGTCAAAACACAGCAGCAAAACTAAGGTTACTTACATCTTCACCAGCTGAATTATCATGTTTCTGTTGGTAACTGGGTGATACTGTGAGTTCCTGATGATTTCTCTGCTTTTAGTAATATTTTTAAAATCATACATATGGAAGCCAATCTTACCTTTGAGCTGCAAATCCTACCTTTGGATGTATGTTTATTACATACTAGACTTTTAATCACTTCTAGTTAGGTGGTTAAATAGGGTTATAAATAGGTGTATTAGACAATGCTAATCTCTGCTACTGTAATAAACAGGAATACTGATAAATACAAAGAGCTATATGACTAAAAAGCACATTGCAATTTGAATAGTTTCTTCCCCCTAGGCTTTTACTGGAACATTATTCATGACTGGGTTACATTAATCACTAAATGAAGTTTTGTTTCTTCCTCTTACTGTTACAGTGTTGTCTTTGCTGATGACAACATGAATTGCCAAAGGCCAGAGCTTGTTTATGTTGTATGTGCCATTTCTCTGGCTGAGTATATAGTCAGTACGGAACAGTAAATTAAAGATTCCCAAAAGACAAGCGTACTTGGCTCCATTATATTACTATGATGAATCTGCCATTAATACGTTCTAATTGTTTTACTTTTATAGACATAAAATCAGTCCCCTTAGTGACTAATAATAGGGTTTATTGATTTTACTAAACATTATTCATTCCAGGCCTGCTCATATCAGCTTGTCCTGAACATATGCAAAAAGCCTGCAGTGCTGACACAGTGCAAATTAACTTCGGGAGTGAAGAGTTGTTTACAGCTGTGGTCTCATTGAATACAGAATATTAAAAACAAGGTAATAGGCTCCAAATAGAACCATTTATTCCTAGATTAGGATCTCAGATGGCTTTTTCATGGAAACTTGCCATTGATGTTCAGCCCAGGTCATTAACACTTGCAGAGTAGAAAGGCCAGCCTTATACATTCACACTGGCTGTGACCCTGATTTAGTGTGGTTTCAGCCCAAGGGTTTGTGAGTAACCAGAATGAATAGCTCTGATTGATACAGAAGAAAACAGCAGTTTAAATGATAATTACTGGTCATTTCATTCCTTCCCAGACTCTGAAAAAGAGACAAGACAGGCAAAGCCATTTATTACTGTTTTTGTCACTAACCACAGTCATCCATTCCCTGCTTCCTGCAGTAGTCTGAGTCATAAATGTTGTTTACTTTCAGTTAACTTCAGGAGAAAAAACAAAGCAAAGCCCCCAGTCTGACTATTAGCAGGGCCTCTGCCACCGATTCTTTTGTATTTCTCTTAACAAAATCACTCTTGGGGTTGGTTCTCAACCTCAGCGCTATTGACATCTTGGACTGGATGATTCTTTGTTGTGGGGGACTGTCCTGTGCATTGTAGGATGCTTAACAGTACCCCGGCCTCTACCCTGGAGATGCCAGTAGCAACCTCCCCAACAAGTAGCAACAACCAGCTGGTCATATGAAATTGAGAACTCCTGCCTACCCCCTAAACCCACACCACTGAGTTCTGTTGTTCTTTGTTGCTTTAGGAGACATGAGGGTCATCCTTGTGGCTCCTTGTAACCCCCAAAAATATAATGGGGATGCCCATTTGACCCACGTGGATAAAGTTGGACTGGATCTCCGGCTTTTTAAAGAGAATTGGATGATCCATGTTTCAACATGATAATTAGTAGTTTTTAATGGGTTGAAGATGAATTCAATTTAAAAACCGTATCTGAGGGCTGAATTCAGTTCACAGCACATCAATTAGTAACATTAGCCCTCAAAAAGGCATATTATTTTCCCCTGGATGGAAGGCTGTCAAATTGGAAAACCTGGAAAAAGGGGTAATTCTTAAGCGAGCTGCTGGGATTGAACTTGGATTTTCTTCCCACAGGGAGAGTCATTCGATTCATATACAGGAATAAACTGTGAGAGATTCTCAGACACACCATACATTTCAGTGAAGTGGGGTTTTTTCCCCACTTAGACATTGAAAATAAAATGAAATGAAACATGCCAAAATCTGAAATAGGGAGAAAATAAAGGTCTCTAGGGCCATTTCAAGCACAAGGCATGATAATGCCCATAGGCGTCTATAGGTTCAGGGTCCAGGTTGATGGTCTGGTCAGACTGTGGCCTGACCCTTGCCTGCCTGTTGTCATGCTCCTCTCTACATGGAACAGCAAGTAATACAGTGGGACAGAACTTCCCTGAGTCCACAGCAGACGTGGCTGGTCATCACGGTGCTCTCCCCAGCTGAGTGTGGGTGACCTCACAACCTCCTCAGGGCAACTCTCCTGGTAGCCCCTGAAAACAGATCAAAGTTGACATGCAAGGTGAAGGCTGTCGCCTCTGCAAGGAACTGAGTTCTTGAGAAACAAAATCATGGCCCTGTAGCTCTCAAGGGCATCAACCTCCCTCCCCACCTCATTTTTAAGCCAGGAGATTTAACATGGCACTGTGCTCCCTTCCAACTATTGGAAAATTTGGAAGTAATTTATTTACTTTTCGGTGTTTTAAAGCAACCATTATTCCTTTAGTCAGAAAAGTTGGAGAACCAGAGTCATTACTTATTGATGCATCTTTCTACTGATTTACAGAGGTGTTTTCTTTTTCTCTTTTATTTTTACACTGTCATCACATCTCCTTTGACTCTTCTGCCTCCCTCTTGTAAGGATCCTCGATGAGACTGGGTCCATCCGGATAATCAAGCATAATCTCCCCACCTCAGGGGCACCCTATTAGCAATCTTAGTTCCATCTGCTGTCGGCATTCACCTTTGCCATGTAACAGAACACACCCACAGATGCTGGGAATTAGGACATGGACATCTTTAGGGGATCATTACTCTCCCTATCACATCACCCAGCACAGTTTCTTTCTGCCTGGACAATGTTAACATAATAATAGTATGATAATGCTGTTATATAACAAAATACTGTAATTTTAACTGGTGGGTATAATGATCATCCTAATCATCATATATTTATTATGCACTAGATGCTGTTCTAAGCACTTCACAACTCATTTAATTGTCATAACAACCGAATTATTATTTTCATTTTAGAGTTGGGAAAACTGGGGCACAGAGGTGAAGTGATTTGTCCAAGTTCACATGGCTATGTAAGTGACAGGGGCAGGACTCATTAACCACTATGCTTTACTGCTTCAGAAAAGGGATCAAAACTCCCTAGGTAATTAACAAGATTTAGCTAGCTTTCCTTTGCTGTTTATTACTTTCAGAGGGGCAAATGAGGGAGCTATAGTGTGTGTCTCCAGTTTTCTGTGGGACAAAGCCCCTGTGCAGCCCGTGCTGGAGGGAGGCCCCAACCCCTTGTTATACTCCACATTCCATGCTCAGGATCCCGGGAGCCTGGAGACTCCTCAGTTCATTGCTGGTAGAGGTTGCTGGAAGGGTTACCTCTTTCTTCTCATTGTCATGGTGACCCTGGCCTTCTTTTAATACTCTACCACATGCATATGATAACTAGAAGCTCAGAATACAAGAGTTGGGCTTGGTGGGAACCTGGTGCTTGAATGTCAGAGGCTGATGGGGAAAGTTGATGCTTTTGTGATTCCGGCAGAGCCCATCATGGGGTTCTACAGAAGGTCATTCCAATGTCTGACAAAGGGTCTTAAATTTGTACTTTAATTATCTCCAAATGATGTCATACTTATGTCCCAGAGGATTTCTGAAAAGATTAGAAAAGGAAGACGTTCACACCACAACTTTAAAGTCATTTACCATAACCAGACCTTCTCCAGTGCATTTCGTGTCCACTGAGGAAAGGGGAATATGTGAAACATATTTGCAAATGTAAACGTTTAAACTATGCTCTGATATCTGTAATCTTGTATTGAAATTGCTGCTTTATTATAATACGGCAGGAGCTTCAAAAAATGAATGGCCTAGATTTTTCTTGGCCATGTTCCAAATGGTGTGTGCTGGGGACGAAATATGCTAATTGATTCAAAAATTCTTCCTAATAAGGGTGACAGGGGCCAGTGGATCAAGGCATCCTGGCCCCATTTAATCACTGGAGGTCACTGACCTGTAGGTCAGAAAGAGAAGGTAGTCCCATCTCCCCACCACTGTCCAGAGGTGGTCCAGCCACCCACTTCATCCTCCTGGATCGGATCAGAATTTTCCAGGGTCCATTTGTAGGGTGGTGTTTGGCAGGTGGGGGAAGAGAGATGGAATCCCCAGCCTAGCAGACAATTTCAGCCTGATAACCACGGCAGGGGAGAGCATCCCTAGCAAGGCTGCTATACAGCTGGATGTTTTCAACTTCATAGAACACAAACTATGACCCAAACTGCCTTCAGCCACAAGGAAATGTGTTCTCTCCCGTAACATGAAGCCAAGAGCAGGGTGAGCTCCAGACAATCATCCTTCATGCTTCTGGCTGTGCTTCTCCAAAGACTCTGCTCGGTCCTCCTAGGTTCTATCCTCCATGCTATGGCCACAGGAGTTCCATATCTCCACCCAGATATGTCAGTGTCCAGGGGAGAGAAGTGTGTCTTCCTGTGTCTCTCTCTTAGGAGGGAAGAAACCTTTCTCAGACGTCTCTGGCAGGCATCCTCTCCTGTCTCCTAGGTCAGAAGTGGGCCACCTGCTCACTCCACCGTCACCAGCAACAGAATGAAATTGCCATGACTTCCTCAGGCCAAGAAGGGTGGGAATCTGCCCTGGGTCATGCATGGGTCATGGCTTAGACCAGGCTTCTGTTAGAGAGGAAGAAAAGGGTGATGCATATTTTGTTGTCCAACACATAAATCTTTCCTTGAGGCCAGTGTGACTTGGTCGACTCTCCTGGTGGTCTCCTGGGTTTTCCAGAGGTTTAAGTGTATGTTCAGGATGGGTGTGGGTGGAGGCAGGCAGTTGTTTGTGCTCAAGTAGAACGTGGAGAGACCCTCGGTTGCAACTGATTCTTCCTTAGAGAATCTGGTGATTGGGCAGAATGAAGATAGTGAGGCACTCATGGCGCTGCTGGGCCACGCTGAACATGCGGAGGAATATGAAGGGATCAGAAACCTACCGTATTTCCTTTCTGTCTTGTGTGATACAGTGAGTAGGGATATAATGGTGGGAAGAAAAGTGCCACTCTCTACTGCCATCCCCTAACACACATACACACACACTGATACATACTCCTTTCACCCTGCAGAGGTTCCCCAGAACCTACAGTCTATAAAAAAGAAGAGGGATCTACCTTCTCCCCAAAGCAAGTAGTCAATACTCTGGAGAGAGGAACTCAGGACCATTTTTGCCAGAATATCGATACAATTAAGAGGGCTGGGGCAGAGGAGTGAGGGGCCCTGGTATCCCAAAAGTGGAAAGAGACAGGACAAGTTAGCCCTCTGGCAGAGGGAGAATCTCACCAAGGGAGATTCCTTGAGGAGAAAGAGAGACCAGGCTTTAGCCTGGGGTCACTGACTTAGAGTTATTAGAGGCTTTAGGTTGAGAAAGAGCCTTGACTGGGTCTCAGTAAATGGTCTTGCTATTGCTGGAAGGGAAGAATGGGTGGGTAACGCCCAGTGGTTCCAGTTGGGTGCTGCATAATCCTTATTGCCTTTGCCCTCCTCGACACCCACCCTCAGGGAGCAGAGCAGAAGGAAGATAAAGGAGCAGCACCATTTTCCTACCCCTCCAACTTCCCTGGATCCCTGTGTGTACAGGACTAACATGCTCACCAGTGCAAGAAGGAAAACTAGATGGTTCCATGCAAGGGTCCCTGCTTTTTTGAGGGCTGGGCCAGTGCCCCACCTAGCAGATCTAGGGACTGGAAACCCTTGGGGCAGAATTAATTCCTTCAGAAGAAGGAGTTTTGAGAGTGGGTGCCCAGGATGTGAGGCAGAATGCATTTAGGAAACCTACTAAAGGCCAGGTGTTTCCTAGGGACAGGGTGCCCAGACCCTGCCCTCTCAGCCCTCATAGACAGAGTGAGGCAGCCCTCACTTCCATGGTTATCTATGGATCGCTGAAGAGATGAGCAGAACTTTCCAGGGGATGTGATGTGAAGACAAGCACTCACTTTGGGACTCTGCTGCGAAAGCTCATACACCTTGCAGCCTGCCCTGCTCAGCCTCAGAGCCCCCAGTTGCCTAGGTGTCTGCTGGCCCCCCAAGCCCCACCATCCCCTCAGTGATAAGACACACAGAGACGGACATAAAGGATAGGTTCTATGACAACAGTTTGGTGACCACACTGTCTCCCAGTCAGGGCTGCCTTGAGCTGAGGGCTGAAGCAGGGATGAGTCACAGAGAAGCCTCCAGCAAGCAGCTCCGGGAGCCTCTGACCTGCAGAGCTGTGACCTCGGCCAGAGGTGCCCAGAGGTAGAAAGATGTGGTGACTCATTCCTACCCCTCACCCATATTCTGTCAGGCGTCGGCGTCATCGGTGTCACAGTGAGCCACAGAGTCAGAGGCGACAGAGAGCCGGCAGCCAAACTTCGCCAGTGCCTACGAGGAGCCAGCTTGAGTATGTGTCCTCACGCTGTGTCAATGCTGCTTCCAAACCTGGGGGGCTGGGGCCAGGGGACATTCCGAGGACTGCCTCTAGTGTGTGAGGTGTGCTGAGGGCTTCAGGAGCTCATGCCATGAATGGGGGGTGGGGCGGGAGGAGAGGACAAAGACCAAATATATATATTTTTTTATTATACCACAAAAATAGAAATTTCCCCCTTCTCCCTAGGTACCTCCCTAGGCCCTTCCTATCTCTTTGCCCTACTTTACTTTCTTCTATGTCATTTACCACCACCTGACATGTTATATATTTATTTATTTATTAACTTCTTCTCCCAGCAGAATGTAAACTGCATAAAGGCAGGGTCTTAAGCCCTTTTTTTTCACTATTCTATCTCCAGCAGCCAGAACAGCATTTAGCCTATAACAGGTATTCAGTAAACACTGTCAAACAAGTGAGTGAATATCATGTCAGGGTACCGTAGAGATGGCGTTGACTCACCTCCTTTCTTTGAGAGTTTGCCTCACCCACAACCTCTGGGTGGTCTTGTTATTCCTAATGAACTCCTTTCGGCCATACCTGAGTTTATTCTAATGAGGTCCCTAAATAGCTTCAGGATGGCGGCTGGTCACCAGAGGAACCAGCCATGTGGTTAGAAGGTTGGAACTTTTGGAATGGAGAAGGACTGGAGATTGCCTTCTGTCACCCGATGGCCAGTGATTTAATTAATCATGGCTATGTAATGCAACTTTGATGAAAACTCTGCCACAATGAGGTGCTTCTGGGTTGGTGAGCACGTCGGTGTGCTGGGAGGTGGCATGCCTAGAGAAGGCACAGAAGCTCTGTGCCACCCCTGCCTCCATTCCTTGTCCTACACATTCCTTCCATCTGGTGGTTCCTGGGTTGTATCCTTTATAATAAAACTACAATTGTAGGTATAACTCTTTCCTGAATCCTATGAGTCATTCTAGCAAATTATTGAACTGAAGAGGGAGTCATAGGAAGCTCTGAATTTGTAGTTGGCCAGGAAGAAGCATAGGTAGTCCAGGGACCCCATTTGTAGCTGGCGTCTGAAGTAGGGGAAGTCCTGTAGGACTGAACCCTTAACCTGTAGGGTTTGAACTAGCTCTGGGTTGTTAGTGTCAGAATTGAATTGGATTACAGGACTCCCAGTTGGTGTTGGAGAATTGCAGAATCGTCATTAGAAAATGCTGTAGCTTTATATAGGAAGTTGAGAGAAGAGACACCTGAAGGAAATGAAGGAACAAGTCATATAGATGTCTGAGGAAGTGTTTCCAGAAGAGGGACAAGTAAATGCAAAGGTCCTGAGGTAAGAATGTGTTTGGATTGTTTAGGGGAGAGCAAGAACAGTGTGGTTGCTCTTTAACTAAGTGAAGGGCAGGATGGTGGATGAGGTGTTGTGCTGACACAACCTTCATGCATTGGTAGCCTTCAACTACACAGCCAGGAAAGCTATCCCATAGTCATGGGACTGGAAGCTCACAGATTTAAGATGTGTGGATCACACGGTTGATCGAAGCATTTGAAACTAAAGCACAAAGTGAGAAGCAAGTGGAAAGAAATGGAGTGGATTAACACACTTAGGGTGATGTACAAGGAAATGGAAGGGCCATACCACCTGAATTCAGGGCTACACAGTGTTCACGTATCTGTCTTTCTGTGCTGCATCAGCCTACCCTGCTGATGGTGTGGTTACCAGGGCCAGAGCGGAGGGCAAGGAAGGTGGAGGATGCCCAGAGTCAGCACACGCTTGCTCTGTTGGAAAGCCTGGCCGAGAGCTGTCATGTTAGCCTCATGAACAGTTACGGGCTTTATATGCATCTCCAGGGCAGAGGACAGGTGGGGATATGCACGGGTGTTACTGAGTGGCCGAAGTAGGACCTCATGGGTATTGAGTGCTTCATGTCCTCATGTACATTTAGGATATGATGAACATTTAGTGTTTCATGTGTCTCATGTATATTTAGTGTATCATAAATATTTAGCATTTACTTGGTTCTTCTAGTCCTTGCTGTCTAGGTTCACACACACATGCTCTACTTACTTTATCTGTTTAACATATCTCCCAGGTAAATAATTTAATTACCTATGCTTAACATAGCTAATGATTTTCATCAGTCTCATTTGTTTTTTTGGTCTTCTATAGCAGTATTGAATATTCTCAATTCAGCAAATGCTCATTGCATGAGGCCCAAGAGTTGTGTGTGTGTTTGGGTGGGGAAAGTGACGTATTAATGAGAATCTTGTAAGCGCCTGTAAAGACTTTATTTTTACTCTAAAGGGAATGAAGGAGCCGCTTTTAGATGAGCCTTCATCACATGCATGGAAGATTTTAGGAAAGGCAGGAGGCAGGAAAACCTATAGAAGTAGGTGCCAGCTGCTTTTTTGTGGCATCGTGCCACATAAAAAGTGCTGAGAATGTGAATCATGGGTGGTAGTGAGGGGGAGGATAATGGATATTAATTTCACTTGTTTACCTACCAACCATTTCAATTTTGTCATGATGGCAAGGGGACAAGAGAATGTGGGATAAGGCAGCCACTCCAGCATGAAGGGAAGGACTAGGCACAGAGAGGACGCGGGTCAGCCTGGAGAACAGATGCAGCCAGCTCTAGAAAGGAAGTTTAAATGGGTGAAGTTTGCAAGATAGGAGGAAATGAATTAGTACCTTTAAGATCAAGGGGGCACTGTTGCTTTTAACTAATCATTCAATCTTTGCAATAATCTTGACTTAGGCCCTAAAATGTCCTATTCCGGTTATATATTTCCTTCTGCCTATTTGAATAGATTTTGAATGACATGATATTATATGCTTTAATTGTACCATTTGCATGATTTGAGTTAGCTGGGACAGAATACTAACTTATTTTCTACTTTGGTAAAAATGTTGCAGTGTTTGTTCATGAAGCCAAAGAGCATAGCAATTTTAACTGATACTGAACCCTGAAAGCCAAGTTGAACTCTACTGAAAAAGAGTCATTTAAAAATGCTTTTGTGAAGTATAACTGTTTTCACTATTTTTTGGAGTCTATCTTGTTGAAAAGAATTCAGGGAGTTATTCCTTTCTCATGTTCCTGTAACATAGAACTTATGATTGCATTTTGTTTATTTTTAAATTGCAGAATACATTCCTTAATGAAACATATCACAAAACTTTTGAAATAACTGGAGTGTACTATTAATATTTCTGAAAAGTAAAATTAATACATGAAAACATAGAAGTAATTTTATCTTTATTTGTAATAAAACATTACTCAACCAGCAAATGTGGTATGTTATTGCCTTAAATATACTTTGACACATCGGTTAGCCATATGGAAAAAAATTAGCCTGGAATCCTATATAGTTCCTTACACAAAATAAATTCCAGATGGATCAAACCTTTAGTGAAAGCATCACAGCACTAGAGGAAAACGTGGACAAATTTATTTCTATTCTTGGAATTGGAGTGGTGCTTCTGTGTATAGCATGAAATTCAGAAGCCATAAAGAAAAAGATGGATAATCTGATGACATAAAAAAAATTTAAGTTGCACTTGGGGAATAACATCATAAATAAAATTAAATAGCAAACAAGAAATGGGAAAATATTTGCAAAATATACCTCAAAGACCAATTTTTATGCTCCAATTATTTTTAAAAAACATTGAGCCAGCAACCTCATAGAAAAGGTGGCCGAAGGGTAGAACAACTAGTTAACAGAAAAGGAACTGCGATGACCGAGAGAAATATGAAAAGATGATCATCTAGAGAATTAAAAGGATAACAGATTATTTTCTGCCTATCAGTAAGACAAAGGTTAGATGCTGGTGAGGGTGAGGGTCAAAATTCCTACACTGTTGGTGAGAAATATGTTAGAGAAAAATTTGGCACTCTTTGTCAAATATATAAATGCACATAATAATTTCCTTTTGGGGAATAGCCTATAGCCATTCTCACTTAATTGCAAAAAGACACTGTACAAAAATGTTCATTGCACCATTTTAAACAACCAAAAAGTACTAAACATCTACCAATGCGGTCTAGTAATGGTACAGCCACAGTATGCTGCCTTGAAAGGGGTGAAATAAGTCTTCATGTATTCACGTGACATGGTGGCCACAACATATTGTTAACAAAAGAATTTGCTGGATACTATATATAGGATATAGGAGTAAAATCTCATTTCTGTAAATATATGAATACATATTTACATACAAGTATGTGTGTGTTGTAGATCTGTATGTTTGTTTGTGCAGTATATTTGTATTTGAATAGAAAAGCCTGGAAAGCAAAGCCTCTCAAACTGCTAACAGTGGTTACTTATGATGAATGGGAAGTGGGGAGAAGTGGCCTAGGGGGGAAGGGAATTTTATTGTTAATTAATATAATTGTGGACTATTTGGTTTTTTTAAATGAAGGACATGAATCACTTTAAAAATAAACTGACATTTCTCTCACCAAGAATATGTGGCATTATGTGTCTCCATATTATCTCTATCTCTCTTGCTGTCACTATATCTACTTAATTCATTTCTATTTAATTACTTTAATATATATATTAAATGAAGAGAGAATGTTTATTAATTATAGAATCTTTCACAGTGATGATAACTGCTTTGAAATATATTATACAAAGTTTGTCCTTGGCTATTAGTGGATAATATTTTATTTTAGCATAACATTACATGCATATCCTTATAAGCTTAATGAGGAAAGTGCTCAAATAGAGTAGCAAACAAATAAATGTCTTTATTAATAATAGGTTAAGTACCCTCTTACTGTACTTAATATCTCAGAGTTAAAAATAGAACATATCAATTGTGAAGAAGTCTATGTAACATTCTTTTAATAGATGTCTTATTTGATTTTGAAGTAATGGAGTAATTCTCATCATTTTAAGAAACCCAGTTGGGACGGGCAGTTAGGAGTAAGAAGTAAACTCATCCGCCTCATGGGCTGCCATTTGCAAAGCGTAGTTTAGAGTCCTTCGAGACAGAAGACATCATACCGTGGCTCAGATGTTTAGCAAGAAATGAGTTTAGTGAGGAGGAGTTAAGGTTAGTTAATACCCAGAGGAACAGAAAGGCTTCCTTTTTTTTTTTTCTTTCACTTAGCCTGCTGGTAGTAACTGATGGGGCCGGGAGCTGTAAGCATGCTTAGGACAGCTCTTGGAGTAGAACAACTGCATTGTGTTTCCATCTCATATGCTGTGTCATAGGGGCAAGCCTGAATTTTTAATATTTTGCATCTGCCTGGAGTATCTTTGCCCATCTTTTTCATTTCAAGCTTTCTGAATCATGTGTTTTGGGTGTGTCTCTTTTATGAAGATTAGAGATTAATTTCTTAGAAATTCAATCAGAAAATCTATTTCTTTTAATGGTCAAGGTTAGCCCATTTTTATTTATGGCTCTGAAAGATATGCTTGTTTCTTTTCTTTCATAGTATTTTGTATTATGTTTTATTTTTGCTTATTTTAACATTGTAATTCTTGTGACATTTGAGAAGGTTTTTATTTTTGTACAAATATTTTGTACAACTCCTTTGTATATAAAGGTATAATTACCCCATACCAAGGCTACTTCATACAAAGGCTACCTTTATATAATAACCCCAATCCTTTGTTCCTTGCTATTATCAGTGATAAAATTGGCTTATGTTCTCTCCTTTCTCTGTGACTGTCCTTCCTCCAAATTTAGTATTAACTTTTTTATTGTCACCTTTGTGGTGCTAACACTTCCCCCACTTTGTCAATATTAAATAACATTCCTTTGTCCTCACCTATTTCCTACCTTCTACCTTTTCCTCTTAATTTTTATTTTATTATTTTATATGATGCTATAAAAACATTTTCCATATCTAGAACAAAACAATCTTTGAAAATGACTTGATCTTTTTTCCTAGCTGTCCAAAGTATTATTTATCTTAAAATTCACTTGACTTTATTAAATTATGTCTCAGTGTTGGTTGTTCTGTTTTAATTTTCTTTCTTTTTTTTTTTTGTTTGCTTTTTGAGACAGAGTCTCGCTGTCACCCGGGCTAGAGTGCAGTGGCATCAGCCTAGCTCACAGCAATCTCAAACTCCTGGGCTCAAGCGATCCTCCTGCCTCAGCCTCCTGAGTGGCTGGGACTACAGGCACGCACCACCACGCCCAGCTAATGTTTCCATTTTTAGTAGATACGAAGTCTCGCTCTTGCTCAGGCTGGTCTCAAACTCCTGAGCTCAAGCAATCCTCCTGCCTCGGCCTCCCAGGCTGCTAGGATTACAGGCGTGAGCCATCGCACCTGGCCTGTTTTAATTTTTTCTGACACATGATGGGCCTTTTGAATATGTAGATATAAGCCTTCATTTATTTCAGGAAAGTTTATTACTGATGATTTCAAAATACTTGCTCTGTTTTATTTTCCCTTCTTTGGGGATTCCAATTGTGTGTACGTTGAATATCCTTTGATTTCTCTATCTATTAGATAAATTTTGTCTTTTATAACTATTATTTTTTGTATAATTCTTTTAAAAACTTTTAAAATTTCTATCTCATTTTGTTAGCCTATTTCATTTCTATCTTCAATATTCCTTTTTGGAGTTTTCTGAAGTTTCTGTTTTCTCCTTTGCTCCTCACATTTAAAAAACTGCATTGCTGTAACGTTTTTCTTACATTTATTTCTAAGTTCTGACAGCAATATTTTATACTCCCTCAGGTGCTTAGTCTTTTTTGTGTTCTTACCTTTTTATTTTGCAGTCTTACTTTATGGAGGTAATTGTTTTATTACTTTTTGAAAATGTCACGGTAAATTTTGTGATTATAAATTTTATTTACTTTATGGCAATATTTTTCTGAAGAGTTTTCTTTAAACCTGTTGCTAAGTTTTGATGATTTCAAAAACTTCTCTTTTAAACGTTGTGCTAATAATGGTACGCATGATGGATTGGGTTAGATCTTCCTAGACCACTTATTGATAGGATGTTTTTGTTAGGAGTGGGAAATAGGGCAAGATAAAATTCCAGGCTTTGTAACTGAAGGTTCTTTCCTTTGCTGCCTTAAAGACGAGCTGCTTCAACGTGGTATCTCCGTGCGAGAAGTCTCGTTCTCTTTTCCTCTCTGGACCTACTAGCACGATCGTCGCTCTGCTTCATGTCGGCCCATCTCACAACTCCCTCTTTAGTTTCTCTGCTTCTCAGTGGATCCCTTTCATTCTGAGTGCATTTGTGCTTATGCTTTTGGGGATCTGCTGTCAGCTTGGGTCCTTTCAGCCCTCCTGGGCTGCTTCCTGCTGCTTTTACGATATCGTCTTTTGGGGCTCTGCTTGATCTCTGCTATTTGGGGCAGCATTAAAAATAAGTCGGTATAGTGTTCTTGGTATACAAATTTTATGAAAATATTTCTTTTCATAGAGAGACTTTTTCATAGTCTCGGCTGCTCAACACAGTTTCCAGGAGAAGAGAAATTCTGGACCAAATTGTCATTTTCGTTTACACTAGAAATCCTTATTCTCATACTTCAAACATTTTTATTTCTATTATGCGGTTTTTTTCATTGCATAAGTCATATATAACTAAATGAGAAAAAGGAAATAAAAATCTTATTTCTGCTCCCAAGCTCTTAGAAATAATCATTTTCATTCGTTGGTGTATGTCTTTCTAGATATTTCCCTATGTATATATATAAAATTGATATTATACATTTTAAAATTCATGACTTTAATATTGTCTTTTGTTTATACTTAGGCTTTTTTCTGCTCTTAATCCTCTATCCTGTTCTATCATTAACTTTGTTTTTATTCTATAGCTGCAGAACTTGATACATTTTTATAAAAATTATTGTTCTTGGTTTTTTCACATGTAGGTGTATAAGGAAAAAGAAAAAAAAATTATTGGTCTTGGGCCAGGTGTGCTGGCTCATGCCTGTAATCTCAGCACTTTGGGAGGCTGAGGCAGGAGGATCACTTGAGGCCAGGAGTTTGAGACTAGGCTGGACAACAAAGCAAGACCCTTGTCTCTAAAAAAAAAAATGAAAACACCTTAGCCAGGCATGGTGGTGGGAGTCTGTAGTCCCAGCTACTTGGGAGGCTGAAGCAGGCGTATCCCCTGAGCCCAGGAGTTGGAGGTTGCAGTGAGCTACGATTGTGCCATTGCACTCCAGCTTGGGTGACAGAGTGAGACCTTGTCTCAAAAAAAAAAAAAAAATATTGTTCTTAAAATATAGAAATTACTTCTATCTTCAAGGACAAAATGTTCAACAAAGGTTGAACATTATGATAGTGGTGATTTTTTCATTTCTTCCCTCTGAGCTTTCATTTAAACCCTTGTGTTTTCCAAAATCTGAAAGCAAGAACTGAAGTCATGCTCCCTCCCCCTCCTCCTCTCCTGCTCGCCTTCCTTCTTCATCTCTTGCTCCTTTCTGTTTATTCCTAGCACATTTTTAGATCCTTTCTTAACTTGGGACAAGATGTTAAACATGAGACAAGATCTCTTTCTGTGAAGATTGCCCTGGAGCAGTACTTTTTTTTTGGGCTAAGATTATTTCCCCTCATTTTTTATTTTAGAGACAAGCCCTGTAACCCAGGCTGGAGTGCAATGGCACAATCACAGGTCACTGCAGCGTCATACTCCTGGGCTCCTGCGATCCTCCTGCCTCGGGCCCCACTTCCCCAGTAGCTAGGACTACAGGCACGCTGCCATGCCTGACTAATTAAAAAAATTTTTTTGTAGAGATGAAGTCTCGCTATGTTGCCCAGGCTGATCTTGAACTCCTGGCCTCAAGTGATCCTCCCTCCTCGGCCTCCCAGAGTGCTAGGATTATAGATGTGAGCCACTGTGCCTGGCCTATTTCTCCCCTTTTGTAAAATTAATTCTTTTTTAAACTGTGAGAACAATTTTAATTTAAATATTCAAATTCATATTTCTGGGGTAAACATAATGAAATACTTTGTTTTGAGCAATCACTTTAATGTTTAAACAGTTTTTCCTTCTGATCATAACCGTAAAAGAGGTTGCCTTATTATGCATTGTTTTCCTCCACAGCAGTCACATATAGTTGTATACAAAATAAGAAGATCAAAAAAACTAATTTTTTTAATTTTTAAATTTTTTTTTTTAAAGAAAATTTACTTTTGGTAGACTGTATCCTCACGCTGAGTCCCTAAATTAGACTCACTCCAGTGGTTCTCCCCGAACACTCATTTTCTTGTGCCGAATAAGGAAGGACAGATATCACTCTTGTGGCCGCCTATGTTAGTTGTCCCATGGAAGGTTAGTTCTTGATAATCTATCATTTGTACAAAACAGTCATTTGGCACAGTTTGAATTTTCAGAGTTCATTCATCGACAACCTGGATAACAAATAGCTAGGTAAGAAGAATTCTTCAAGAACAGAATTGCTTGGGAAAAAATAAGAGGTAGAAGAAAGAGAAAACCTAAAGTAGTTGTTCTTAGATACAAGATGGGCTATTTTAAGAGTACATTTTACTTCAGAAAGATATTCTAGTTTCCATGTTATTGGTTGGACTCCAGGGATGCATGAACCCTTGTGAATAGCAAGCAACATCTTGCATGACATGGTCACATAGGCATTTTTCTGGTGGAAGAGATCTTTAGTTTTAATTGGATTCCAAGGATACCGATAGTTTATGACAACATTATTGTTTCTCAGTGTTGTGGTTATTTGTTGTTGTCCCTGCCTAGCATCCATTTCCCCTTGTTTGGTAACAGTACCTCAGTGTTACTTGGGGGACTTCCCTGCCTCATGCTCAGTCCAGGTGAGCACACGGCTCAGGTGTAATTGATGAGCATCATCTACCCTCAGTGATTGGTTCGGGAGTGGGCAAGTGACTCACTATGGCCTGTGATATTTAGGTCTGAGAATTTGCTGAAACTGTTAGGAAAGAAGCACCTTCTTTTCAGCAGAGTTGCTGAACAGATGTAATATAAATCTGAGTCTGACTGGGACCTCCATGGGGGTGAGAACTTTTCTGAAAGTGAAGCTGACAGGAAATAAGGTTAACCTAAGAAATGGAGGAAGATAGTCATGATACCTTTTTGAGCCGCTGAACCCAGCAGTGTTAAATGCAGCCTCCTCCTGTGCTTTCTCAGCTATTTGAACCAATAAACACTCTTCTTCTCCACTCTTTCATTTGTTTGTTTTCTTAAATGAATTTGATTTTGTCACCGGACTGACAAAGCGTCCAGGCTGACATCTCTACTATATGTGTATACATGGTTTTAGAATATGTATAGGAATAGTCTCTGTACAATTTGGTATGCATCACAATATGCATACCATATTGAGGGATGTAATTTACCATTTTGCATATTTAAGTCTGTTGACATAAAATACTTTTTAAGAACTAAGGAAACAAATACTTCTTTGTTTTTCTAACCTGTAATTATAGCTTATGTGTTATTCTTAGCCTACCTGGTTTTGCTCCTGAAAAAAACGTCTTCCTGCCAAAAATGACTTTCATATTCATTGAGCTTGATCTGGTATTTTAAGTAGGCAGCAAGGATGCCCCCATGGTACCCTGTGACCCAAAAAAGTCAGTAGAAGAAACAAGACAAACTGGAAGGCACCCAACTACTGCCTCAGGATTTTTTTTTTTATTTCTTTCATTTGCCATAAGTAAGAAAGAGCGCTTGTTCTATTTAAGCCAATAAAGTTAGAAGAGAGAACAAAGAATCATTCTGAAAAATCTGCTCATAGTTCTAACAAAATGGGTTCTCTTATCTAAGGTTCAGTCACAACAAAGATGAAAAAATTCTTTTATGTGCTCAAGTACTTTTTCAGTTTTTGAAAAAAATCAATACCATATTCACACTAACATTTGCTTGTATAAAATATTGACTGTAGACACGTTCTTCAGAGTCCGTATGTAAAAGCACCCATCTTAATCATCAGATGGGTTCTAATTGTCTCCCCTCCCCTCTTACAGAAAGAGTAATGAAAGGACAGCTAAAAAGCAGAACTATATAGTTATTTTATAACTGGCACTAACAAATTTCGCCAATTACAGAGTCCATTCTGTAAGCAATGAATGTGTGGCTCCCAATTAATCTAGTGCACCTCCAGGCAAGGTCTAAATCAGCTGGATACAGCTAAAGCAATTTGCACACAGCTAAAAGCAAATTGGAAAATAAGTGTTCCACGCTGCTGCCTATCTTTCCAAGCCAAAGACACAATCAGTATTCTGGCAGCAGCCCTATGTCATGTTATTTGCAGCTATCAATTTTAATTATAACAATTATTGATTAGCTAGGAAAGTGAATAATCTGAAGCTAAAATGAATGACTCTGCTGCTTCGGGTCTCCTTCCTGCCTCTTAAGAGGTGTTGTTACGAGTCCTACTTAAAGATCCCACCTGGGCATCTGGACTGTTCCATCCTTATTTTTCCCTGCCCCGTCCCACTAAACACATAGTTTTAGTTTTGCAATTTGTATTAAAGACTGCTCTGTCCTGAAATAAAGTTTGACCAGCATCTTATTTCTAATCAGAGAATTTAGAGACAATTAAAGAAAAGGTAGCTTGATTTTGAGGATTTGGAGTTTATGAAACTATTTTTGCTCAGTTGGGTGAAGAAGTGAGAAAAGAAATTCTATGGAAAGAAAGAAAAATAGAACTATATGTAAGAAAGAGAAGAAATAATGTTCACTAAATTGTTAGATGGAACAAGCAAGACAATGTGGTTTAAGGAGTGAAAAAATAATAAAATTTGGGGTTAAATAAGGCATAAATGAATCTTTGCTTTAAGATCATTGCCACACTCACTAACTTTGTAATCCTGGGAAAATCAGATATCATTGCTGAAACTTCATTTCCTAGTCTGTAAAATAGGAGTGAGAACAACACAATGAGAATAATACTTCATTCATTAGCTAGTTTTATTTTTTAGGTGGAGAGGGCTGGGCGTGGGAGGCAGTTAAATGATATGCTCTGTCTGAAAGGGCTCTGCAAGAGGGTTATGTTATATTGAGCTCTCCCAAACAAGGTCTGGCATATCTGTTGAATTAACCACATTCTCCTCTGAGTCAATTTTCTCTTGTTACATTCTGCGTGAAGGAAGCCCCAGAGAGGCAGACAGATATAGAGATGATAGACATGAACATAAATAAATTCATCTCTCAGTTTATGAAATAGATGCACGCTAGCAAATTTGGCTATAAAGTGAATTTCTGCAAAGCAAATTCCATTTCCCTATTGATGTCTATTATAAAATCAGATATATATCCATGGAAAAGAATTTCCCAAGATACTAAGTCAAAAATTGTTATAGGATAGCAGCAGTTACTTTGAAGTATGTTCAGAATTTTGAAGCATTTGGCATGGTATTCCCAACTCTGGGATTCATCTGGAACCTATCTGTGCAGAAAAAGTTGGTTAATGTCTAAGAAGGATCAACAGCTCTTGGAACTAAGCTCCTTTTCTCCTTTGGTTTAAGTGCTTACAAAGTCCATGGAAAGTAGATGAATTCTGTGCTTTATCACTTTCTTAATCTAACAACTCAGCATACTGAATTTATTAATAGAAGTCTGGATAGAACTGGACCACTCAAGAGATCCTCCTGCCCTCAGCCTCCCAAGTAGCTGGGACATTAGCATGCACCACCATGCCCAGGTAATTTTTTTTCTTATTTTTTGTAGAGATGGAGTCTTGCTATGTTGCCCAGGCTGGTCTCAAACTCCTGGTCCTGAGTAGTTGGGATTACAGGCATGAGCCAACACACCTGGCTCATACTGAAAATATTTTAGAGTATCACATTCTTTTCTAAAGGACTCCATTGCATTTTTGCTTTTGAATCTTTGCTTTAATACATATTATAAAACAAACAGGACTGTTTCAATATCTAGTGCTTAAAATTCTTTAATGATTTACCACATTTCAGTCAGTTGTAATTCTTTCTATGAATAAAACAGGCATAAAAACTTCCTTATTTGATAAAAGGTACTTAGCAAGGGCTGTCAGAAATGTCCTTGGGTGGGTTACTACTTACAACATTTAAAACTCATAGACTTTCACCATTGAAGGTGGAGTGATTCTATGGCATCCACTGACAAGTGTCTATATTATACCTCAAAGTATGAGAGAGGACTAATATATAGCAGAAGCAGCATGAGATTTGGTATCCAAAAAATCTAGTAGATCCTCAAAATGTGCCCTCTGATTCTATATTTCTGGGCAAGTTATTTAATCTCCATGTGATCATTTCTCTCATCTATAAAATGGGAATAACAAAACAAAATGGGTATTAAAGAGAATTAAATGAATTTAAAGTGCATAATAGTTGCTCAATAATCATTATTTTCTCTTTTCTATTTCCTTTCCTATCTCAAAATAACATCAAGAGGGGCATGAGGGAGCTGAGATCCCTTAACCGCTAAATGAAATACATCTACAAACTTCTGATTTCTCTGCTCAAAATCAGTCAACAAATAAATGGAAAAATGAGCTGGGATAAATTCATTATTTTAAAAAAATCAAAATCTTTATTGCAAGAAAGTTTTATCTAACCAAACACCTTTGAAATCCTAAGCTTTGTCCCATACATTTTGAACAGTATTTTACAGAATCACAGAATCTCGATGTTAGAAGAGATTTTACGTAACATCTGGTCTAATTGCCCAGCTGGTGTTCTGATCTTCCCTTTCTTACAACTCGGCCCTACCTGAGCCAAAGGAGAGAACTGATCACTGTGGGGGTTATTGGACTGGACTCTCACCCACCAGCAGACTGGTGGGCTAAAAGCCAGATGACTTTATTAAATGTTTTTTCTGGAATGGATCTGATCTATAAGCCTTTGGGGTCCCTTGGTAAGTTCAGGAGGCATCCCCCCATTTGGCTGGTGTAATTACTTCTAGACCTGTTCCAGGAGACTAGGCTGGCCACTCAGGGTCTTCCACCTTGGGTAGCTTACTGCCCAGGCCCCTTCTCCTCCTTGGTATATCTGGAGTCCAGACCATTTGCTTCCTTTGCCTTTCTGTCCTTAATTGTTCTGGGCCTAATTTCCTCAGCTAACAGGCTGATTAATTTGATATAGCAATTTATTAGGTGTTAATGATGATCTTCTCTCTTAGAGTTATTCACATCTTAAAGGTGACTCATAAAACTACAGTGACCTCATCGGCAGGAATGAAATAAGGCTATCTGGGACTTGCGCAACCTCATGGGGGCATATCTTGAAAGAGCAAGGCATTGGAAGCCTCCCAGCCCCCAATTCTTACAACATATTTTCCTTCTGCCTGTTTAAGATCAGTGTGGGCAAGTGTTCATGTACACCAGAAACAGAGAACATCTCTTTCAACTTACATGGTTACTCAATGCAATTGAAATGCTTTAGCATAAATTGAAATAACCTGGTAAAAGCTGAGTCCTATCTCTTTAACTTTGAAATGCCTTGGCTGTTCAGGGTTTCTAAAAAGAAAAAGCGAGTCCAACTGCTTCATGTTTAAATCTGACACCTTTTTAAGTGGCTGAGAAGGGGAAGGAAGGGCCTGCCGGATGGCCTTCTCTGGCTGGGGGAGCTGGAAATTGTCATGCTTATCAAGACAAGGCTTTGCTTTTCAAGAAGCAAATACCCAAGTGGTTTGATGGGGCCTCATTTAGAAACACCAACCATAACTGTAGAAAATCTGTGTGCAGAAGAGCTCATGCTGTAAGAATTAGAAGGACAGATTATTCATTAAAATGGATTCCAAAAGCCATGGTGCTGTTACCTATGCCAATACACCAACGTGTTTTATCTGCAAGCAAAGTGGGCCTCCAGGATCTGATCTATCCAACCAGACTAGAGGGTCTGGAGAGAAAACCAGAAATTTTTAATTCTATCTTTTCCTGGTCCTCCCAGTAATGGTGATGGTGTAATGTTTACCCAGCTTGAAATAAGAAATCAATAACAAATATTTTTGTTGTGTTTCTTTAAGTGGCATTGAGTGCTTATTTCACTGAACATGCTCATCAGTTGTCCATTTGGTAAGTACAGCTCTTACATGTCATGCATCAATTCCAGTGCCCAGCCCTAGCCCTGATAATCACACTTAGCAGATGACTTTTGACGCTTGCATTCACTAAACATTGATTTGGCCACGATGTGAGATTTTAGTAAGAAAATAGGGGATATAAACGCTTCAATTTTCCTCCTCTTGTTACCCTCTCTCTTTCCTCACTCCTGTCTTTAAGAAAGAAGATCCTTTCCTTTTTGCCAAATTTGCCCCTACTTGCTTCTCGTCTTGCTTCCCCTCTTCCTGTCTCCTTGGGGTGCTCTATCATCTTTTGCTCTATCTTGCCAACTCTGTCTTTAATGCTTCCTTTTTTTCTCGTATGAGTAGGTGCAGCTTAAGCGTTCATTATCCTAAAAAATCTTAAATGCTCAACCGTTTTAGCCCCAAAGGCATAATGCTGTCTCCCTCCTCTTCACCATCAAACTTCTCCGGCTTTCTATTGCCCTTGCCTGTTCTTCCTCACAAAATACTCAATCCTTAACGTTTTGGAATCTGGTATTCCCTGTTTTCCACTGAGAGTGCTTCTAGACTGGAGTCTGGTGTCCAACAGCCTCAGCGACACTTCCCCCAGCATATGTCCCTGAGCGTCTGCCACGCCCCCAGCTCTCCCCTCCCTTGGCTTCTGAGACCTGGTCCGGTTATAATTCACATCTTTGTTTTTTGAATTCTTTTATCTCCCTTGTGGCTTTTCTTAAATCTTTTGCCCTTAAACATAGATTTTTTTTTTCCCCTTAGACCACGTCTCTCTTTTGGTTTTCCTTCAGATTTCTTTCATCCTCAGGACTTCGACTGCGTTGTCTCTGTTACCACCTTCAAACCTGTGTTTCTATTATTGACCACTCTCTTAAGTTTCAGACCTATATTTCTAACTACCTCCTAATGACATCCAGGTATCTCTACCTGGAGTCTTTGTCAGTCTCAAAGTTGATAAGCCAAATACCCAAGCCCCCTTTCCTCCGCTAAATCAGCTTCTTCTCCTGGACTCCCTGTGTCTTTCCAAGGTGCTACCTCCCTCTCACACGCAAACCCTGGAGCCCTGTTAACTCCTTCTTGTAAATCTTCAGGAATTGGTTACTTCTACTCTGCAATTTCTCTTATATGCATCTCTTACTCTCTTATCATCACCACAGTTCAGGTCTCTTTTCTTCTTGCTTTGACTGAAATAGCTTCCTGAGTTATGTGTCTGCTTTCTAGTGCTTAAACTCCAGGGCACTCTACATGCTATGGTAGAAACACCCCTTATTCAGAAATCTTCAGGATTGGTAGCTTGTGGGTTAATAGAAAGAAAGTCAATTGAAACAGAATCAGGAGTGATGATACACACATACCTTAATTTTTTTTTAACTTAAAGCATATAAATGTGCATTAATCTAACAATTCTGGCCCATGGATTCGTGTTCTGCGTCATCTTTTTTTGTATTAGCATCTCAACTGCATGGTTTCTTTGGTTTGGCTTCTTTTAAATGGAGCAGGAACTTAATGAAACTTTTGAAGCCATCTGAGAACAAAATCCTCCTATATTTTTATGCTATCCCGCCAATTATTTACAGTTTTCTCACCCACACCTAATTTGACAACATAATAAAAAAAAACTTAGAGAAAATACAAATCTCTTTCTTCGGCCACTTTCATTTTATCAGTTTATTTTAAATGTTAAATAAACTACGTAATCATAATAACAAAGATAACTTGTATAAACAGGTTTGGGAGCAAATGCAATTTACTCTTGGTAAGTGTATAAACTGAGGAGAGCAGAGGTGCTCAGAGATTCTGTCTGGAGAAGGGACTGTTGGCGAAGAGCTGAGCCATCTGTGTGCAGTGGCCAAGAATCAGGGCTGGGAAACTATTGGCTATTCTGGGGATTTGGCTATTTGGGGGTCGGTCAACAGAGCATCTACTGTATTGTCAAATTACCTGAAGTGAGATATCTTTGTTTCTGAATTGCTAAAGAATGCCACTCACATTGTGTAGAGATACCTGACCTCGTGGGAACCTTACTTTGAGGTGGGGGTGTGGGGAGTGTTGTTGGAATAATGCCCTATCACCCTACCAGAAACTTCTGCCTTGGCAGAGATGGCTGCTAGTCTGACATCCAGCAAATAAAATGCTACAGGGTCTTTTCGATTTTTTTTAAACAGAGACTTAGCAAAAAAATTCATATATGCAACAGCAACCAAAAAAAAAAAATCAAAATGAAGACATTTATATACATCTGATTTTAATATAGAATTTCCATAGCAACATATTACTTATTGTTTAATGTTCAGTAACTTACAGGCCAATTTGCCCATGAAGCAATTGCATAATGTTGTTCAGTGTTAGACTGTAGGAACCTCATTCTTGTATAAAATACTATGATCCTGAGCCTTTCCATCTACCATGAGTTAATGCCTACTCTGGGAATTGATGTCATATTCCCTAACTAGAATCACTTCTAGAGAGCAAAAATAATTTATGGAGAAAAAGAACCATAAAAGAAATCGAGTGTACTAATCCATGGATTAAAATATAATTTAAAAAACTCTTTCTGATTTAGAGTTCATCTATGAAATGATTTTACTGGGTCTCATCCTCCGTGAGTAGGGGCACGGCCAAAAACCAGACTCACCTCCTTTTAACATTTAAAAATTTGTCACTAAGCCCCAACCCAGCCCAACACCACCTTGAGATTCTTGTAAAAGGGTTCTCCTTCAAAAATCAAGCCCGCTCATTCAGCACGTGTTTCCAGAATTTCATTGACTGTTGGATAATCAGAGGTTTAGATTTCAATGACATGCAGAAAGTGGGCTCTGTGAATTCTTATACGGCTCTTAGGCCAGGCTTGGAAAAGCCTGCTTGGGCTCCCTTGGACCTGTGTCAGTGTGCTGTCACCGCGAGTTCGGAAACACGTTACAATGCAGCCCTGAACTCTGGTGCACGGATGACTTGTTTTTCCGAAAGGAAAGAAGGCCGGCGTTACTATGTAAGCAGAGGAAGTTGACATGATCTCATTCATGGGCCTTTCTTCTATTTGTGTCAGGGGAATCCGCCTCTGCAGAATAGTAAGCCTTTCTTTCAGCCACACATGGTTGTCTGCCTAATTTTCCTCATTCTTAACCTTTGCCTCCTCCTTGGAATGAAGTGTGAAATACTGCCGAGACTCTGCATTCTTTCTGTATATCTTCTTCACAATAGTCAGGAGGAACAGGGTTAAAGATGTTTGCACACCCAGAAAATAACTCCAGCACACAGGTCTGAACAGCCAACTGTCAATGGGAAGCGGCTACATATAAAAACAGATTCAGAGAACATTTGTTTCTGTCTTATATGATATACATGGTAGCAACCTACTTAAATCTTGTCTAATTTAAATTAATGATAAAAATATCTTGTAAATAATAAAAGTCCCAAAAGCAAAAAACTTACATTATATAGTACTAATTACCTTTGAATCAGACCTTTGCTTTAAAACTGTTTCAGTGCAAGCAGTACTATTCAATATTATTGAATATTGAAATCCTTATGAATAATTTAATTTGCTATATATTATATGGTAATGGTTTGTTTTCTTATTCTTTTCGTTGCATGCAGCAATTAAATATATATTGTAGAATTCTACTATATATTGTAGAATTATGAATAATTCCATAGATAGGATTATTCTGAGAAATGTAGAGATAATACTTTGACTATTTGTAGCCAGCAATTAAATATGCATTCCATCCTACTACTCATAAGACTTTTAAGAAGGTCGTTGTCTCAGCTGATGACCTGATTGATCAGAAAAATCTTATTTTTATCGGTTTACTTTAAAAAGAGAATGAAATAGCTCTGTTTCTAAATGTATGTTGCCAATATCAGCAGTAAATTGATCTTATTTGTAGTATCCTATTACTGATTTCCTATTTCTTATTCCTGAAAGAAGGAAAAAAAGGAGGAAACCAAACCCTGCATAAGCATTTGAAAATAGACTATGGAGGGTGGAATCTGGTGATTCGTATACTAGGACTACGACTCAACAAAATGCCATACATACATCCTTCTTCCCGTTTGCTGTCCTCTTCTGATTGCACCATTATGCAGGAACCAAAGAGGACAAAATCATCATGGAACTCATTTTTCATTCTATATTATACAGCTTTGGCAGGTTAAGGTTTTGTTGGAAACTCCACAGCACTCTGAGCTCCCCTGGGATTTGTTAGGAAAAGAAACCACTCAGGGCCACTTGATCCTTTCTTCACATGTTGTCTTAAAGGGACTAACTAGCTTCTTTTTAGAGATCTGTTTTTAATCCTTTTTTTCCTTTACTCTTCGATAATTATAACAACAAAATAGCATTTTGGAAGACAAAATAGTGGAAAGCTTTACTCCCTTTAATAAAATTATTTCAACACAGTTGATATTATTGTTTTTTATCTGTAGTCGTCTAGTCTCTTTTATATAAATTTATTTTTACATAGTTTGTAATCATGGTGTATTTTTTTTTAGACTTAACATAGATATATTGCTGCATTTCCTATACATTTTTCATAATTGTTATTTAAAATAGCTGTATAACAGTTTATGCAATAGATGGTCCATCATTCATTTAAGAATTCCTTCTATAGTTTTTGAAATTAAGGTTTCTATTTATATTCTTTCACATTATAAGTAACCCTTATAAGTGTTACTTATACTTTTATAATACTATTATATTACTATATAATATGTGAATCATGTTACTATACATTATATGTTACTATACTATATAATATTTGAATCATATTAATTCATATCATTTTCTCCTTATTTTTAAATTGTCCTGAGGCTAGAGACTGAGAAGTGGGTATACAGGGTCAGTGGGTGTGAACGTTCCGTAGTTCTTTCTATTATACATACGCCAAATTGCTCTCCAAAACGGCTGTGCCAGTTATGGGTGAAAATTCCAGTTTCAGTGCAGTCTATCTCACACTGTTTATACCTACTCTATGCTGCAGCCTGAGGAAAGAACCAGACTAATAATACCGGTCTGTTCCATGCTCCGTGAAGAACAGAATATTGGTTGCAGGAATCAGCTTCAAGTGATTATTAGGAGAGAAAATTGACATTGCTCCCTGATAAGGCAAACTGGATAATACATTATGCTAGAAGTTATACTATTTACCTTCTTAGTCTCTATTGTATTTCTATTGCCTATTCGTATTTTATAGGTATGTGTTATTTTATTCATAAAGATATTTTGATAAAGTCATATTTTTATAGAAAAGTTATTCAAGTGTGGAAGCATGTGTCAGACTCCAACTCAGCTGATTATATCATTCCCTGCTCAAAAACCTCACTGAACTCCATCACTTGCTAAATAAATTCTGAATTCTTTATTCTGACATTTCAAGCCCTTCACTTCTTGGCCTCAAACTTCCTTCCATCTTTATTTCTTATTGTAAGTTCTCTACACACCAGCCAATCAATGACAATTGCTGTTCCCCAAATAGTATTCACTGCTCTTGCTCACGCTCCTTCCTGCTCCCTGTCAGGGCTTTACCTTTCCCGTGGAAATTCCACTTGGATTTCAAGGTGTTTAGAGTTATGCCCTCCGACAGCCTCCCTTGATTCCTGCTATGCTTCTCCTCCAAAGTGCCTATAATTTCTTCCTCCTACGGATCATTGTAAAAGTTTTGCTTCTTTCTTGAAGCATTTATCATAGTCTATCTCATGGTACTTGTGAACTTGTCAAATACCACTAAGTTGTAATATTTTTGGTGGCAGGAAAACTTCTTAGTCATTTGTTAATTGTTCACAATATTTAGCAAGAGTCTTACATATAGCAATTTCTTAATAAATATTTATTTAATTAAAGTATATGAGTTGGGCCCAAGAGACCCTAATTAGTGTCATCATCCATGATTTGGAAGCAGCTATCAGAATATAGACATAAAATCTCAAGAGGAAGTAACTAGACATTTATGCTCATACGGTAAGTGATGTGAGTAATTCTGACCCTCAAGTGTTTTGAGATCTTTAAGTGCTTTCTGAATCATCAAAGATACTATAATCTGTTAGACTCTTTCAGGTTGCAAACAACTAATACACACCCAGACTACTTCAATTAGGGTATTTATTGTAGGAATTCATACGGAAATAAAGAATGATTTAAAATAATCTCATTTACCACACTGCCCTGGCTCCTAGAGAACCAGAATTTTTAGCTCTGTTTGCCTAGTTTTCCCCTGGCCCTTCAGCACAGGCCTCTGTTGCTCCCAACTCCAGAACTGTGCCATTATGGAAACTCAGCTTCTGTTGGTCTTTGCAGCCACTGCTCTTGTCAAGATTGACTTTGTTGAATTCAAGTGGAAGATTTGACTGGCCAGATAGTACCAATCTACTAGTGCCCTCAAGTCATCTGCAGGTTGCACCACAGTTTACAAGGCAGGCAGATGCCAGAGCTTACAGGTTGGGGTCCCACTTGTGCCCAACTGTGGCCCAGATGGTTGTGTTGGGATGATTGGGAAAACCGTGCAAATTCTGGCCACTTTTTCCATAAGGACTTGTACATGTGACCTACACTCAGAGCATTATTTCTCTTAAGCAGGTTTAGTATTTCAGTGTTAAATTAATTTCTATTTTTATAAAGTTGGTAATCTATATGTTATATATAAACTTTATTAACCCAAATTTTATGTCAGAACTTTACATTATCCAATTATGACAGGTGTTAATAAATTGTGAGACTGACATGCTGCCTACCTGGCACTAAGGAGGCAACTGTCAGGTGTTAATAGATACCCTACTTAATAAGCGCTAACTTTATCAAGTACCTACTGTTGAAATACATCTCCTTTAATCTTCAAAAGAACTCTGCAAGTAAAAGATTCTTATCCCCATTTCATAGATAAGGAAACTAAGGCTCAGAGAGATTTATTAACTCAAAGTCATGATTAGGCCATAGAACCAGGATATTCCCCCAAGTTGGTTAGATTGTGAAGCTTGTACTTGAACCATGCTCAAGCATGGACAATGTAGAGTTTGGGTTATTTAACCATCATTTTTCTTTAAGTAGAAAACATATCAGGTTTTATGGAACTTTTAACTTTTTCATATTTCAGGGTGAGTTTGGGTATTTTGCAAGTCAAATCAAGATTAGTGAGGCTGAAGGTGCACAACCTGAACTTGAGTATTGTCAATATTTCTGCTTATTCCCCCATGAAAAGTTTTCCCCTTAACCTTCATATTTTTATTCTCAAATATTAGAAAATGACCCAGAATACCTCATCAGTGCAAAAGAATATGCACCGTGCTGTGACAGAGGTTTATGGTAAAGGGCTTTTGAGAGGGAGTTAACTCAGTGGATAAGCAACCTTCCTCTGTGTTTAAATAGCTTTCCTGAGGACAGCATGTGTTGCCTTTATAAACATACACAAAACAATTGGAGCACATGAACTTAAATTTGCAAAACGCAAAGCTTTTTGCAGAAGAAAAAATAAAACATCAGATTTCTTTCTTGTTTTTTCATTAGAAGCTGAACTGAGTTCACAATTGCATTTCCAATTCAATTAAAATTTTAAAACTCACTCTCGTTCTTCCTACAATGTTATATTCCTTTTATCTGGAATTTCAGGTTTCTCTTTTCTGTTTCCTGGGATTTGCAAAGTAGCAAAATCAGGCAGTTTACATTTAAGATGTTTTGATTCTTTTCTCAAACTCTTGCCAGTGTACTTAACACAGAATGATTAAAAGCTGTGTGTTCTGTTAGAACTGTTATAGTGTTTAAACAAGGAAGTCTGTGTTTGTTTAAGAGAATGGGGAAATGGTTATCTTGACAGATTAGCCTGAAAAAACAGGACAGCCACAGTCTAGCACAGATGTCCACATTTGCCACTTGGCTGGCTTTTTGAGGTATTCTAAACAAAACTTGCTTGTGTGCTTGTGCCTGTGTTCTGCTTGACACCTGACTGAGGAATGTGATTAAGAGCTACTGCCAGGGCCTGCGTGCCTCTGTGGGCAAATGTTCCCAGGTTTGAAATTTCTCAGAGTCTGTTTAACTATGCCATAATTAAACTAATGGAACACAAGAGGAATTTCTCTAACTGGTTTAAAGACCTGTTCAAATGCAATTTTATCTCACATCACACACAGTTCCTGTGGCTTCACTGCAAAGTTGAAATGAAGCTGAACAGAAGCTGTGGGGTATACCACATTAATCAATCTCTTAAAAATGTGATCTTAAAAACTGGATGAAACATCAGTAGCAGTTGTGGTTTAGTGGAAATAGCACTGGATGAAAGTTCAGGAAACCTTTATTCAGGCCCTAACTCTGTGACTTATTAGCTGTTTGATCTTAGTCAAGTCCTCACTGAACCCTTCTAGGATAACGAAGCTGTTGTTGATACTGATGACAACAGCTTGCATTTACTGAGCCCATGTTCTGTGCCAGGCACTGTTACAAGCTTGGCATGCAATACCCCATCTTATCCTCAAAAAAGCCCTATGAGGTGGGTACAATTATTAATAGCTTTGCTGTTTCCTAAGGAATCTCAGAAAACCTAAGAACTTTGCTCAAAATCATATAACTAGTATATAGCATACCAGCTAGAAAGTTTGTACCAGGGTCTATTACACTTTATTGAATCTCTGTCTTAGGCAATAGGATCTTTAAGGTAATTTCCATTGGTGAAATTCAACAGTTGTGAAATCTAAACATATCAACATCACTTTAAATATGTCTATGAATAAATAAAAAAGATGCTTACTTACCCTTAGTTGGTTATAATCGTGGGTAGGTATAGATGTCTATATTGCCTGGTTCCCTAGTTTGCCATAAATTTGATGTGAGATTCTTTTATCATAAACTTTATGAGAATATTGAATAACATCACAATGTAGTATTTGCTTACTCAGATCTTGGGAGCTTAAACCTCTGGCAAGTGTGATTATAACTTTTTACAGAGGAAGAAATTCAGAATATAGTATATAATTTAGGACTTTGGAATATGCTTGTTATGTCATATAAGCAATGTTCAATTTCACTCTCTTTGTTGTATTTATTACTATTAATATGCACTTTATTTTATAATATGAGTGATATTTGACTCTGAGTTTAGAAGTTATTCTAATGCAGCTTTATTGGTAACAAAGAAAGGTTCCATTGCCTTACTTTAAATAAATAAGATCTTTGATTTATCTCTAACTTATTCACATGTGTTGTGTGAATATATTTTCCAAAAGCCATGAATGCACAGTTTTTATCGAAAATATAAAATTCAAAATGTTAAAGTAGCTGGTGACAATCCACTTCTGCTCTGGCTGTTTTGTCAATGTTGGTGGGGCTACCCAGGTCTTTGGCAGACCAGACAGGATGATAACCATGGATTCTACTGGCTTTATTTATTCTTAGAGATTAGCTAGAGTCTTCCACTAATGCAAAGTCTAATTGATTGGTTTGAAAAATTAAGCTTGTACCGATTTTGATACATCTGTATGTATTTATTAATAAAATAAAATGTATTTAATAATTAACTTCTTATGCAATTGTTTAAATGATTTATGGCAGTGTCTAAGCTCCTATAATCTTGACCTGAAGACGAACAGCCTGGATGGCTTCATTTCTAGCCTTCTTGCCATGATCTTCTTCATTTACTTCCTTTTGGACCTAACCCAATGAATCTCATTCCTAACATTTGGAACGACCTTTTACTCTACATCTGCTGTTTTTCTCTCCTACCAATTCTGTTTAGGATAAATATCTCAGAATTCTACCCTCACCCATCAATCTCTCCTGGATCCTTATCAAATAATAACAGGATTTACCCAATGTGATATTTTGTTTACCACAAAAATAAGAACCTACTTCTTCCCAAATAGGAATCTATTGTTTTGTCTTATCTCTTTCAGAATGTAAGAATTGAACAATTGAATGATCAGGGTCACTTGTTTATCCCCATGCTGATGTAGTGCTAGGCAGTTGATGTTAATAGATAACGGGAATTTCAGCATAATTTCTTGCTACATACATTCTTGGCAATGTGTCATGTAATTTCCCTGGGTTGATTTTCCCAGGAATTCCTAACGCTAAGAATTCAGATTAGTTTTTGGTAACATTTAAGATCACCACATTGGGGCTATGATCTCCATTTCATACATAGCTCAAAGACAAATTGAAATAATGAGCTTGGATATGTTGACTCATGTTTAGGAAAGGTGAGGTCCAAGTTTTCAGATGCTGTTTGGTCTATGATGAGTCATATGGCCTGCCCCTTCCACAACTGAGCATGTTCACTTGGGGGAAATCAAGGTAAAGTAATGATCCTAGGCACGCCACAGAAGGGCAGTCTGTAAGGCAAGGGTGTGTGAGGCCTGCCTTGGTATCAGAGGTGATTTATGGAGGACTTGTGTGTTTATGAAACTTGTGTCTTTTTTTCAGCCTCACTGTACAGACTACCTCCTTCCTTGGGCCCCCCACCTCTTTTCCAGAACTAGTGCTAATTTGCCCACTGTTGATCCACTGATCGCATGCAAAACTCCAGGCCAAAGGTGATCACCAGGGTTTAGGACAAAACATTTTAGCAAGAGTATCTTTTAAGCAGTATTTCCCATACTTGAGTCATATGTGGACCCATCTTTCTGGAATGTACTAAATCTTAAAAAAAAAAGAAGTTGACTTACTTTTTAATTTAAACAAATGTATTATAGGAGGAAACAAGACGTCACATGCTATAAATAGGAGGCAACACAAAAGCTGTGAAGACAAAACAATGGTTTTTAGACTCCAAAGGCTGGAAAAGATCTGAGATTAAGGCCAGTTTTCCTTTTCTGAAAAAGGAGATGGTAGGGTTAGAGAGGTGGTAAGCGTATACTGGTGCCAAATGAAAACTTTCTTCTTGATTTATTCAGAAAGATTGAGAGAAAACTGAAAATAGAATAACTTTCTCACTGTGTGAGTTAGTGTTATTTAATGCTGTGTTTGTGAACTATTTCATTTCACACACCTTCAATAGCATGAGTCTCACACATTGAGAAATGTTTTCAACCGTTAGGAGCTGGCAGTAGATTCAAAAGGTCAATATGGGTTTATTGAATGCCTATCACATGTGTCATTTGTACAAGGTATTGTGACAAATAAAACTGAATCACCTGAAGTGGGGTTAGAAGACATATGTAATATGTATGTGTGTGTGTGTTTATATCTGAGATTTGAGACTACCACTAAATTGACATATGAACGAGTGTGATGTGTGATACAGCAGGTAGGTACCAAGGTATTCAGAAAAAAGGAAATGTCATTCCGAGGTGTTGTTACCTTGGAAAAGTTTCACAAGAATTTATCTGGTGTTTGAACAACGCATATGTTTTGGATTGCAGGCAAGTGGAATGAGGATACTATTCCTCATTGGCATGTATGCCAAAGCTTTATTATAGGGTTAAAAACTGCGCCCATATAGTGCTGGTCAGATCTAGGGCATGGCAGATTGCATAGGGTTGATTAAGAGAGACAGGCTGTAGAAGCTGGATTTAGGGTTTGATGTTATTGGCAGAAGAGAGACATTTCTGGCTCTTGAGCTGGTGGCAGTCTGACTAAGGGTGTGAGGGAGATGTGCTTGGTTAGTCAGGTACAGGAAACCGGTACTACCAAAACAGGTAGTCCTCAAGAGTATATAGTGGTTATAGAGAGGTGAAGAGACCTAAGTTGATATTACAGAAATACAAAGGTGAGTCATGAGCTCTGCAAAACTATAACCATCAGGGCTTGGGGAGGCACAAAGGAGAGGGAGAAGTGAAACAAAACTTCACATTTTTGAGGCCTGGGGCAAGGGAGACTCTGCAAAACAAGATGGCCTGTGTGGGGGAGATTTTCGTGTTCTTGTTTAAGTGTGGGTTTGACGGGTTATATTCAGCTTTAGCTGAAGACAGCTACAATTAGATTTGTCCCTCATATGAAAAGACAAATCAGAAATACAAGTCTCCATTCTATGTAAGAGCAAATACTCCCTCAATATATGGGGAGGAAAGGGAGGTAGCGTTGATTGACTCCCGTTTTGTGGAAGATCTACATTTTGGTATCTAATTCTCATTGCAATTCAGAGAGAAAGGTGGTACAGAGCCCATTTTGCAAATAATGAAAGCAAGATTCCGAAGTCTTAGGGGTTGTTTATAGTTAGAATAAAGGAGAATAGAGGACAGAGAAAGAATTCAGAAGGAGAGAGGAGGAGAATCAGGAGGGGGAAACTTTAGGAAAGCTGTTAGGAAGAGTATTTCAAGGAGACACTTTCCTCCTGTGTTTTACCATTTATTTATTTTTTATACACAGTGTTATTTTTTCTCCTCAAATTCTTTTGAGAATTAGGTATTATATTGATTAAAACAATGAGACGGTGCCCCGTGAATTGGACTTGGCGATTTTTGACAGTGAAATAATATTGCATTTGATAACATGACTGAAGTTTTGTTATTTTTCTCCCCTTTAAGTCCAGTGCTTCATAAGAAACAAAAAAGTCACATTTCATTTGGAACTTTAAAGTGTTCTGAATGAAATCCATGGGAGTGAAGGGGTGCCAAGTGGCTCAGAGCTCAAGAGTGGCCCATTGACTCTGGTTTCAACTAGTTTCAGGGAAGTTGCTAGCCAATGTTGGCCACAATGTCAGCCTTCCGAATGGAATGTACATACCAGACCAGAAATCAGAATAGGTGGACTTTCTAAAGAACAGTTCTTTGATATACTACCTTAGCGGGAAGTACTTCACTCATGGAATCTGGTGGTTTTCACCCATTTTAATGACTCTCTCCTTCCAGGTTCCAGGAAGCAGGACACATACACACGCATTTCGCACATAAGGCGATTTTGGGCTATGCAGGACTCTCAAGACATATAGCAACTGAACAGCACATGGAGCTCTGGCATCAGCCCTGGGGATGTGGGACAGCATACAGCTTCCAGGTGCAGCTTGTTTCTCACTCTGCCCTAAGCAAAGTGGAAGGTCACTTGGATAATCAAACAACTGGGCTCCTTATTTGTATTTAGATCTGCTTTTACTTCATTCACTTAATTACCCCTGGACTTCAATATTATACTTAGAATTTAAAACTCACCTTAATCTGTCCTTTGGGACAGGTGTGTGGGTGTGTGCATATGTGTGTTCCACAAAGGTCTGCCCCTGGACACTGGCTATAGCGTTGAAGGGGAATGGTGGTTCCACGCACAACAATGAACAATTCTCTTGCTTCGTTTCCCTGTCCTTGCTCCCCTTGCCTTCTTCCCTGATTCTGTCACTGCTGTCCTTGCTGTCTTCTCAGCACCTTCCTCCTTCCTAAGCAACTGCCGAACAGAATATTATAACTTAGCAAACAGTGCTTATACAGAATCTTTTCAGTTATTTATCAGAGGACCCCGTTTGGCAAAACTGTTTCTCCTTTCGGATTTGGGGAATCATAATCTTAAAAGTTCATTCATTTATTCAACAGATATTTGTCAAATCCTTATCCTGTGCGAGGTACTGTACCAGATAGGCACTTAAATGAATAATACATGTTCAGTGCTCTTAAGAATTTTGGAATCCGGTGGGAGGAGACAAGCATTGGTTACGTTCTTTATTTCTTTAGAGACAGGGTCTCAGTGTCTCCCAGGCTGGACTGCAGTGGCCTGATCATAGCTCACTGCAGCCTTAAACTCCTGGGCTCAAGCAATTCTCCTGCCTCAGCCTCCTGAGTAGCTGGGACTACAGGTGCATGCCACCAAGCCCAGCTAATTAAAAAAAAAATTTTTGTAGAGATGGGGTTTCACTGTGTTACCCAGGTTGGTCTCAAACTCCTGGCCTCAAGTGATCCTCCCACTTCAGCTTCCCAAAGTGCTGGGACTACAGGTGTGAGCCACCACTCCCGCCTCAATGGCTACTTTAATTATAAGTAACACTATAGCTATAATAAGAACTATGAGAGATCCACTAATATGCAGCAGTGGGAATGAGAACAGGTGTCTAAATCAGCTGTTCTGAGCTCTTCCAGTTCCCTTACTGGCCTTCATGTCATAGTGATTGCCCTGTGCGGTGATTAAATTACTGTAAGAGCAAGCACGGGAGCAGGGCTGGCACACACTGTCCCAGCAGTGAATGACCTCAGAGTGTCCCCTCTGCCTCAGAGGTCCCAGGTGTTTCCCATAGACTCAGCAACTAAGAACAGAGTAGGGCCCTCCAGACACAGCTCCAGCATTTTGGCCTGGGTCCATTCTGTTTAGGTGTCATCTGGGCCATAAAGATTGCTAAATATTTTGAATATCCTCTCTGTGCACTGTGCACTGGACTTGTTGGACATTGGATCCATACCACCCACTACAGAGGCTGCCATATAGCTAGTGCTCAAAAAATATTAGGTGGATGTTTGTTAAATAAATTAATTACTAGGGGTTGGGATGGGACAGGTTAATGGAGCAGACTTCTTGGAGGAAGTAAGGCTTCAGCTGAGTTTTGGAAATCTTAACTTGAATGTTTTTCTAATTAGGAAAAGAATGAACGCACATCATTGAATTTTCCGAGAACTCCATAAAGTATAAAACATAATAATTATCAGCTATAATCCTACCACCCAGAGATGGCCACAATTGACATTTTGATGTATTTTCTTTTGGAATTTTCAATATGTATATTTACTTATGTGTGTGTGCACGCACGCACGTGTGCGCGTGCGCGTGTGTGTGTAGGTACATAACTGAACAAAGATCTTAACATGTGAACATGTAAGCTTTCTCTCCATCCTAAACTGTCTGAACAGGACTCCATGTGCGGCTCCTAACTGTAGCCCTTTAACGTGCTGCTTGGGCTGGTGGGAGGAGAAGAGAGTGCAAGGAAGCCGAAGACTGCAGCGTGGTTTCCCAGGAAAAAGCATGAGGTGACACGAACAGGTTGAAATCCAGACTGTGAAGGGGTCTGAAAGACAGCAGAAGGTGAGGGGGTAAAAGTGAGGGGAGAGCATTGGCTAGAATCTGAGGAAGGGCGATATGGGGAAGTAGCTGTCATGCCAACGCTTGGGAGATACGTCCACGAAGAAGAAATTGAGCAAGTATTTTTGTATGTCATGGAATATAATCCTCCCTTGGTCTCCTCTTCAAGACACTTTCAATAAAGACATAACATTTCAAGGCCTTTGTGGGAGTGGGTTTCTGGTTTTGGATGGACGTCTGTGCTCGGATGAGCTTTAAGTTGGGAATAAGAAGGGTCAGTTTGTTCAGACTCTGCATGAGTGTGTGTGTGTGTATATGTGGGCATGTATGCAAGTGTGCCGGTGACGGGGGTGTTGTGAGGGTAATAGTTTAACATTTTTTTTGTTGTGGTTTCTTTTGTTTTCCGAAGCACTCCATCTTGGCTTTACTCTGCCTGAGGTACCCACCTATCTACCTGTTGGGAATGTAGACAAGGAACACAAATAATATGCAATTTTTGGCATTCAAAAATATGATTTTGCAGCAAGCCAATAGTCTTGAAAACCAGGATATTAGAAAAAAATTTTTTCTAAACTCCTTTGTCTCCTTACTTTTTAGCAAATCAAAATCCATACTTAATGAGTTAGACCATAGGCAATTTCTTAATGGAGGGCCAGACAGGAAGGTTACAATTCTCTTCCGGGGAGGAAGAAGGAAAGAGAATTAGGAAAGAGAAGACATCAGAAGTGTGCCCTGAGGTGAGTTAGGAAGTAAGGTAAACAGCAGGGGCCTTGCTCACTTCCCCTTCCTCATGCCTATCTGGGGAATGGGGCAGGTGGCCAAGCTCATACCAGTTAGAAGTGAAGCCACAGGCAAATAAAGTTGGTGGTGCAGCATGCTCAGGCAGAGAGGGCCTAATGTTTCTCTCTTTGGAGCTGTCCTTGGTCTCTGCAGGGCAAAGGAGGACTCAGAAGTAGCTTAGTGTGATCATGGAGACTGTCATACGGGGTTAGCAGAGTAAAGGCAGCGTGCCTCTGTCACAAAGTATGAGGGGTGTCAGATCAAGCTGGGGTGCAGTGGGGACTGTAAGACCTGAGAAGGATGTAGAATGTCAGGCTTGTCCAAGCTGAGGAAGCAGGTGGCCAGCTCCACCAGCCCAGACATATGCTATGAGTGGCACTAGGGCTGGTAGCATCCAGGTGGTGAGGTTGTTGCTCTGGAGGCCAGAGAACTGTAAGAATCTGACTCAGCTCATCTGCCCTGAGGTCAGTAAGCCTCCCCTTTCACCTGGAGAGATTAGCACTGCTATCCCATAGTACTTAAAGAAGAAGTCTAATATATAGGATCAGACTAAATGTTAAATCTGTCAGGACACTTAGTTAATGTTTTTCCAAACAACAATATCTGGCTGCTAGAGACGACCACCCATAGATGAAAGAAATTACATTTTTTTCTCTACATAGCTGAGTTGTGTTATTTAAAATTACACAAACACACACACACACACACACATTCAGTTAAGATCGTCATATTGGGCATAGAGTTGTTCCTGTTAAAGTTCTTTTGTTGGCAAAGATCAGAAACCCCCTAAGGCTCATCAGGCAACAGAGGAAGGGATAATTTAAGAATCTCAAAAGGCAATCTATGGATATCCACAGATAAGAAGAAGAGAAGAGACAGGTTTCAGGGGACATAGAGTGGGAAATTCAAGACCCAGGTTTATACTCACCGCCTCAGAGTTTACATGATTGCTGTCATTTCTGCTTCTCTTTGCTTATGAAGCTTGTACTTGGTATAACACGGCAACCATCCTGAATCTACCTGAGGATCATTTGTTTATAAGTCCTCCATCAACTGACAGCTTCCTTCTGTACCTCTTAGTTCAAATTTCAATGAGATACCTTTTACACAAATTAATTAGAAATGGACTATAGATCTAAAGGTAAAATAAAAAACTTTTAGAGGAAACTGTAGGAGAAAATCTTTGTGACCTTGGGTTGGGCAAAGAGGTCTTAGATATGACACCAAAGCACAATCTGTAAAAGAAAATAATTTGATAAACCGGGATTTGCTAATATCAAGATTTTTTTGCTTTGCCAAAGACACTGTTAAGAGAATGAAAAGACAAGCCACACATGGGGAGAAAATGTCTATAAAACACATACAAACACTTGTGTCCAGAATACATAAAAAAATTCTCAAAACTCACTAATATAACAAACAGCCTAACTAAATATGGGCAAAAGTTTTGAAGATACTTTACCAAAAAATATATATGGATGGCAAATAAAGACATGCAAGGATGCTCAGTATCATTATTTATTTGGAAAATGTAAATTAAAATCACAATAAAATACCATTACACAGCTGTTAGAATGCTGTTTGGCTGGGCATGGTGGCCCACACCTGTAATCCCAGCACTTTGGGAGTCTGAGGCAGGAATATCACTTGAGGCCAGGCATTCGAGATCAGCCTGGGCAACATAAAGAAACACTGTCTCTACAAAAAATTTAAAAAAATAGAAATTAAAAAAACTAGCAAAAATGTAGAGCAACTGAAAATCTCATACATTGCTGGTGGGAATGCAAAATGGTGGGAAGGCAAAATGTGTTTTAAATAACACAACTCAGTGTGGAGAAAAATGGCGGTCTGATAGAGCCCTCCCACCTCATCACTCCCAGGGAAGGAGGTGAAAAATGCCATGGGCTGTCTGTGCGAGAGCGGACCGCTCACTCTGAAAACAGCATTGTGAATTACAGAGAAACACCGTGGGACACTCAGCCCAAGAAAACAGGTGACAGAATCATTCACAAAGATTGGAGAGTGCATGGAGTGCAAGAGAGCCCAGAGCGTGGGAAGGACGCGGTCGCCAGGTCAGCACAGCGTGACCTGACATACAAGCGGTTATGCAGCTTCCCCACAGCCTTCCCATCCATTCAGTCAGGGACAAGCCCAGACTAGGGGCAAAGCTGTAGCTCGAGGCAGCAGGCTCTGTGGAGAGGAAGCAATTGTGAGAGCCAAACGGAACTCTCGGCTACAATATACAGGGACCGCTCAGAACCGGGTAGGGACTGGGCAGAGATACAGCTTCCCAGGAAAGTACACGGGAATCTGCAGGCCGGCACTGCGCCACTGGAAGTCAGTGGGACCAGGCCCAGGAGTTTAACGCAGAGTGGGACACGCCCTTAGAGGCTCCCAGCAATTGCCTCCACAGGACTCAGGCCCATTGAGAAGAACTGCGCTCCCGGGCATGATCTGAGCCCTGCTGTGCGCCAGGCTGGCAGCGGCAGCCATCTTTAAAGCCGCCTGCCCGGAGCTGTGAGCCGGCTCTCTAGCTCCGGCCCGGCCCAGGGACTCTTCTGCCAGGTGCCACAGGCTTTGCCCTTGGTGGCCAGGGACAGCTGCATCCGCGGGTTCCAGGTGGGATGAGATCCCAGAACTGTAGTGGCAGGACCTTTGTATATTGGAAACAGTTTGAAGCCAGTCCATCTGGTCCTGCTACCGCGGTTCTGGCCTCTGACGAGTCCGCTACGTGCTGGTCCTAGTGCCCGCTTTTCAGGTCCCAGCCCTCCTGTACCCCAGAGATCGGTCATTTTGAAGATTGCTGGTTATAGTGCCTCATCTTGTATAAGTACTGGTTCTCATGGCAACCAAATGCCTCAAAAGGCACAGGCTGAACCACAGCAGCTCCCCGTAACCCTGCTCACTTCATTAGGGAATTTTGCTGGATCCAAGAGTGCCTCCAGTGGCCACTATTCCCCCCCCCCCGGTGGAAACATCCCCCTGGCAGAGACTTCTGGGGATAGAGATGCCCACCCGCCTCACCTTGGGGTCTAGTGGTGGAAAAGGGGTACACAATTGGAGATCCCCCTATCAGCCAGTGTCACGCGGAGACGCACGTCAGAGGGACAGACACACGCGGCTAGATAAGCAACCTCTGGGCTGTGTAGAATTTTTCCAATAAAGCTCTCACACTGCAGCCAAAAGCAATTGTGTTTCTACCTGCACCTCAGGAGGAGCAGGGTCAAAGTAACCCCTAGGAGCTACAAGGCCCCTCCCAAAGCTCAGAACTATCACATACCCTACCTGGGGGATCAGAGTCTGCCATGGACACAACAAAATACCTAGCTATTAGGGAGCTGTGGATTCATACCCTCAAGTACAATCCACCAGCTTCGAGCTCAAGCTGGGAGGACAATCTCATACACTCCACCAGGAAGAGGAGAAGACAACAGGACAGAGGTAACCCAAGATCCAGGAAACTTTTAAAATACACCTAAGGCAATACAGACCAGTACTCCTCTCCCTGGCTCTGCCAAGGAACAAACCTCAAGGGCTTGGAGACGGGCCCATAAACTAGCCCTAACACCCCCAGCTCTTGACCAAGAGGCAAGATGAGAAAAAATCAGTGAAAGAACTCAGGAAACATGAAAAATCAGAGTGAAAAGTCACCCCCAAAAGAAATCATCAGTTCCTCAGCAAAGGATACCAACTCAAATGAAATGTGTAGAATGACAGAAGAGTAATTTCGTTTATTGATTATAAGAAAGCTCAATGCAATTCAAGAGAAGATCAAATCCCAGCACAAAGAAACCACAAGAAGAATGCAAGAATTGAATGAAAATTTTTCTAAAGAAATAGAAGTATTACAGAAAAATCAAATAGAAATTCTAGAAATGAAAGAGGCATTCAAAGATCTACAAAACGCAGTGTCAAGCCTTAAGAATAGGCTGGATCACACAGAGGAAAAAATCTCAGAACTGGAAGATAACTCCTATGCACTAAATAAATCAGTCAAAGAGAAAGAACACAAAAACAAGAGGCATGAACAAAGCATACAAGAAATGTGGGATTATGTAAAGAGACCAAACATAAGGATCATAGGCATCCCTGAGGGAGAGGAAGAAAATTCACGTGGGCTGGAAAATCTATTTGAAGGAATAATAGAGGAAAATTTCCATGGCCTAGCCAGAAATCTCGATATCCAAGTACAAGTAGCACACAGGACTTCTGGGAGACTCAACTTGAAAAGGCATTCACCATGGCTCATAATTATTAGACTGACCAAAGTAAACACATAAAAGGCACTTCTCAGAGCTATGAGGCAGAAAGAGCAGGTAACATACAAAGGGAAACCTATCAGATTAACTGCAGATTTCTCAGCTGAAACCTTACAAGCCAAAAGGGAATGGGGAGCCATCATCAGTCTCCTAAAACAAAACAAAGGCCAACCCAGAATTCTGTATCCTGCCAAATTAAGCTTCTTATATGAGGGAGAAATAAAGACTTTTCCAGACAAGCAATCACTGATAGAATTTGCGAAGTCCAGACCAGCCTTGCAAGAAGTGCTTAGACCTGTATTGTACACTAACCAGCACAACAAACACCCACCAATGTAAAACTACCCAAAGCTAAAACTCCAGAACCCAGATTTCATCAATGACACAAGAGGTAAAACAGAACAAGAAACTACCCAACAGAATAAACAGAAATCTACCCCAAATATCAATTCTCTCAATAAATGTGAATGGCTTGAATTGCCCATTGAAGAGACATAGGCTGGCTGAATGGATTAAAAAATACAAACCAAGTATCTGCTGTCTCCAGGAAACACACCTTACATACAAGGACTCATTCAGACTCAAGGTGAAAGGATGGAATACAATTTTCCAGGCTAATGGAAATCAAAAGAAATCTGGAGTGTCTTTATTTCAGATGATATAAACTTTAAAGCAACAAAAGTAAAGAAGGACAAAAATGGACACTATACAGTGGTGAGGGGAAAAATCTTACAAGAAGATTTAACAATCTTAAACATTTATGCACCTAACACAGGAGCACCCAGATATGTAAAGCAAATACTGCTTGATCTAGACAACATAATAAATAGCAATGACATAATAGCAGGGGACTTCAACACCCCACTGACGGAACTGGACAGATCTCCCAAACAGAAAATAAACAAAGAAACAAAGGACTTAAACAGGACTCTAGAACATTTGGGCCTAACAGACATCTATAGAACACTCCACCCAAATAACACTGAATATATGTTCTTCTCATCAGCTCATGGAACTTTCTGCAAAATTGACCACATCCTAGGCCACAAAACAGATCTCAACAAATTAAAAAAATAGAAATCATACCATGTATCTTTTCAGACCACAGCAGAATAAAATTAGAAATCAATTCCAACAGAAACTCACATCTTCATCCAAAAACATGGAAATTAAACAATCTGTTGCTGAATGACTACTGGGTCAAGGAGGAGATTCAAATGGAAATCAGAAGATTCCTTGAACTGAACAAAAATGAGGACACAAGTTATCAAAATCTGTGGGATACAGCAAAAGCAGTCCTGAGAGGAAAACTTATCACCTTAAATGCCCATATCCAAAAGACAGAAAGGTCACAAATCAGTAAACTAATGAATCATCTTAAGGAAATGGAAAAGGAAGAGCAAACCAATCCTAAAGCCAGCAGAAGAAAAGAAATAACCCAGATCAGAGCAGAATTAAGTGAAATTGAGAACGAAAGAACAATACAGATGATTAATAAAATGAAAAGTTGGTTCTTTGAAAAGATAAACAAAACAGGCCACTTGCCAGGTTGATCAGAAGGAGAAAGGAAAGGACTCTAATAAGCTCAATTAGAAATGAAAATAAAAAAGGTCATAACTGATATCATGGAAATACAAAACATCATCTTTGAATCTCTATGCCCAAAGACACGAAAACATGGAGGAAATGGACAAATTCTTAGAAACATACTACCTCCCTAGGTTCAACCAGGAAGACATAGAATTTCTAAACAGACCAATATCAAGCACTGAAATTGAAGCAGTAATAAAAAATCTTCCAACAAAAAAAAGTCCTGGACCAGACGGGTTCACCCCTAAATTCTACCAAGCCTTCAAGGAAGAACTGGTGCTTATAGTGTAGAAATTATTTGAAAACATTCAGAAGGATGGAATCCTCCCAACCTCATTCTACGAAGCCAATATCACCTTGATACCGAAGCCAGGAAAGGACTCAACAAGAAAAGAAAACTACAGACCAATATCCCTTATGAATATAGATGCAAAAATTCTCAATAAAATCCTAGCAAACCGAATTCAAATGTACATCAAAAAAATAATCCATCACCATCAGCTGGGCTTCATCCCTGAGATGCAGGGATGGTTCAACATTCACAAATCTATAAATGTAATTCACCACACAAATAAAAGCAAGAACAAAGATCATATGATCCTTTCAATAGATGCAGAAAAGGCTTTCAACAAAATCCAGCATCCGTTTATGATAAGAACTCTTAACAATATAGGCATAGATGGCTCATACCTCAAAATTAATAAGGCCTTATAGGATAAACCCACAGCCAATATCATACTGAATTGGGAAAAATTGAAAGCATTCCCCCTTAAAACTGGAACCAGATAAGGTTGCCCACTATCTCCACTTCTATTCAACATAGTGCTGGAAGTCGTTGCCAGAGCGATCAGACAAGAAAGAGGAATCAGGGGTGTCCAAATGGGGGCAGAAGAGGTCAAACTTTCAATATTCATGCATGATATGATATTATATCTAGAAAATCCCAAGATTTAACCAAGAGATTACTGGAATTGATAAGTGAATTCAGCAAAGTCTCAGGATACAAAATTTATGCACACAAATCCATAGCCTTCATATATGCTAATAACAATCAAGCTGAGAAACAAATTAAAGACGCAATACCTTTCACAATAGCACCAAAGATTAAATATTTAGGAACATATCTTACTAAGGAGGTGAAAGACCTATATAGAGAGAACTATGAAACACTGAGAAAAGAAACAGCAGAGAATGTAAACAGACGGAAAACCCTACCATGCTCTTGGATAGATAGAATCAACATTGTAAAAATGTCTTCGCTACCTAAAGTGATTTACAGAATCAATGCAGTCCCTATCAAAATACCAACATCATTTTTTGCTGATCTAGAAAAAATAATTCTACACTTTGTGTGGAACCAGAGAAGACCCTGTCTAGCCAAAGCAATCTTAAGCAAAAAGAACAAATTGGGAGGCATCAATCTACCAGACTTCAAACTATACTACAAGGCTATAGTAACCAAAACAGCATGGTACTGGCACAAGAACAGAGACATAGACCAATGGAACAGGACTGAGAACCCAAATATAAAACCATCCTCATACTGTCATCTGATGTTTGACAAATTGCACAAAAATATACACTGGGGAATAGATTCCTTATTCAATAAATAGTGCTGGGAAAACTGGATGGCCATATGTAGAAGACTGAAACTAGACCCACACCTCTCACCTCTCACAAAAATCAACTCACGATGGATAACAGATTTAACCCTAAGACGTGAAACCATAAGAATTCTCAAAGAAAATGGAAAAACTCTTATGGACATTGGCCTAGGCAAAGAATTTATGAAGAAGACCCCCAAAGCAATCACAGCAGCAACAAAAATAAATACATGGGACCTGATCAAATTAAAAAGCTTCTGCACAGCCAAGGAAACTATCACTAGAGTGAACAGACAACCTACAGAATGGGAGAAAATATTTGCATGCTACACATCTGATAAAGGGCTGATAACCAGAATCTATACAGAACTTAGGAAAATCGACAAGAAAAAATCAAACAACCCCATGAAAAAATAAGCAAAGGACATGAACTGAAACTTTTCAAAATAAGATAGAATAATGGCCAGCAAACATATAAAAAATTGCTCAACTTCTCTAATCATCAGGGAAACGTAAAGCAAACCCACAATGAGATATCACTTAACTCCAGTGAGATTGGCTCATATCAAAAAGTCCCAAAATAACAAATGTTGGCAGGGATGCAGATATATAGGAACACTCATACACTGCTGGTGGGACTGCAAATTAGTACAACCTCTGTGGGAAGTAATATGGATATACCTCAAAGAACTAAAAGTAGAGCTACCATTTGATCCAGAAATCCCGCTACTGGGTATTTACTCAAAGAAAAAAAAGACATTCTATAATAAAGACATCTGCACGCGAATGTTTATAGCAGCACAATTCACAATTGCAAAGATGTGGAAACAACCCAGGTGTCCATCAATACACGAGTGGATTAATAAAATGTGGTATGTGTAGACCATGGAGTATTACTCAGCAATGAAAAACAATAGTGAATTAACACATCTGGTATTATCCTGTTTGGAGCTAGAGCCCATTCTTTGAAGCGAAGTGTCACAAGAATGGAAAAAGAAGCACCACTGGTACTCACCATCAAATTGGTACCAACTGATCAATTCTTATGTCACACATGGCAATAATATTCATCAGGGGATGGGTAGGCGGTAGGGGGGTGGAGGGGATGGAAAAACTCTCACTGAATGGATGCGGGGTGCACAGTTTGGGGGATGTCCACCATTGTAGCTCTGACATGGGCAGTGAATGGGCAATATATATAGCCAAAGTGTTGTACCCCCATAATATTCTGAAATAAAACATAAAATAAATAAATAAATAAATAAATAACACAACTTAGCTATGTGGAGAAAAAAATGTAATTTCTTTCATCTATGGATGGTCCTCTGTAGCAGCCAGTTATTGTTTTTTGGAAAAACATTAACTAAGTGTCCTAAGTTTACTTTGGAGAACAGTTTGTCAATTTACTAAAAGTTAAATACATGTTTCCCATATGATGCAGAAATTCCAGCTCTACATATTTACAGGCAAAATGATGAAAAAAAACTCTTCTACATGAATGTTTATAGTAGCTTTATTCATAATTTCCACAAATTGGAAAAAACCAAAGATCCCTTAAGTAGGATTGGATAAACAAATTGTAGTACATGCAATATAATGGAGTACTCCTTAGTAATAAAAAGGAATGAACTATTGACATCCAAAATAAGATTAATGAGTCTTAGATGCATTATACTAGGTAAAAAAAGCCAGATTCAAAAGGTGACATACTATATGATTCCATTTATATGGTATTCTCAGAAAGGTAAAGCAATAGGAATGGAATACAGATCAGTGGTTGCCAGGAGTTAGAAGTGAGGAGATTGTTTGTCTAAAAAGGAGCAACATGAGGGAATTTTCTTTAGGGAGATGGGGATGACAAAAATGTTCTGTCACTTCTTGACATGGCTGTAAGCACTTGTCAAAATTCATAACATTCTACATTTAAAAATGATTTCATTGTATGTAAATTTTTTTTAAAGAAAGTTTTAAAAAGAAGTAAGAAAAAATTCCAGTAAGGGAGAAAATATAATCAACACTTCTCAGGTCAGATTCTAACCTTGGTCCAATCATTGATGATCCCTCAGCAAGCAGAGCCCTGAGCTCTCTTTCTGGGTTTTGAGTGAGTCGGTAGCAAGGGGTTTGCAAATGAACAGACTTGTCCAGGAAAGAGTTTTACATGGTGATGTCATTGATTAACGTTATTTACTGAGCATTTTCCCAAGTCATTAAAATTGTCTTGTATGCATCTGTTGAAATGTTGCTAGTGACCCATTCTATCTATGGATGTATGTGCCGAATTTCAAAGAAGAATTTGAAAATAACTAGATAAAGAAGGTCAAGAAAGAAGGCAAAGAAGTAGGAAATACCTAAATGCCATCTGGTTTCAGAAGTCTCAGAACCAGCATTCACTCTATCGAGAACTTGGAGAAACTATTTGAATATAATATTGGGATAAATATTAATAGTTTGTGTGGCATAAAATTATATATTAAGATTCAAATTTCAAGATGCCAAGGAGCGCTCTAGTATAGAGAGTAGAACTAACACATAGGGAAAAGATAAAAGTATTCCTATTTTCTGCTTAATATATGTTTCTTATAGACCTCCTCTAAGACTTGTAAAGTTGTATTATATTAAGTATTTTATAAAGCCCTACTGAAAGAATAAACCTTTGAAGTATCAAGATCTAGAAATCTTTTTTGAAATGGGCGATCATGCCTCAGTTACTCTCTACCTTGTTTGTGTGAGGCAGAGATGTTACATTTTACTATTATTTGTAGTTTTGGCATACCTTCCTTGCTTTTTATAACTAAGTATCTTTGTGCAGTTGCTGAGCATCTTGGAAACACTTCAAAATCAACATAACTATATATTCTGTACAAGCATCAAAGCAGCAGCAATTAAGCCCAGAGCTGCTAGCTGATATTTAGGGATATCAAGTCACATTTTCCACACTATGAGAAATTGTCCAAGCTTTGGTTTACAACATAAAAATGGGTGAATGAGTGTTGTATCAGGAAACAGAACGAACATGCTCCCTGGCTATTCCTCTCAGGTGAAGAGCCCCATAACTAATGTCACTAGGCTTAATTCTCTTCCTTCCAGGAATGATATTTCTAGGTTAAAACTAAAGCCAGTGGCAAGATTGTCTGTGTGTGTCGTGGTGATTGGGGTTGGGGGAGGAGTTAGAGAGTAGTCCAGTCTCTTTCATGAGTCCCTTATAGTGACAAATATTAGAAAGTTCTCATACTTCATTTTCTGATGAGCAAATACAGTAATCATTCAGAAGGCTCTTTAAAAGAAAAATAAGGAGATTTTCAGTAATCTCCTCTTGTCAGACCTTGTATAACATAAATGTTTCAGTGGAAGATTAAGGACCAATTCATGAAAATAAAATAAAATGACTTGAGGTGATTCAGGGAGAAGAGAACATAGTCATTGTTTCTAAATAAAGGTTAATGATATCTTTGCACCAGTTGCAATTTTGTAGCGTATATTTTGATGAATTACTCCAAGGCTGTATCATAATTTGTGACCTATATACAAAAGTCAAAGTGAAGTAGTTATCTGCATTTTATTGTCAGCAAAAGATTTTTTTTTCCCAGTTAGAGCCCTCTACCCCAATACCACTGGATTCTGTCTCTCTCTCTCTATATATATACATATTTTTTTCAGAGTAATAATTCCCCCACAGAGTATGATAACAGTGAAAGACTGTGATGACATTGACCAGCCACAAAATGATTAAAGAGAAAGAGGTAGCTATATCAGTTACCTACATACACCAATAGGGGTTGGGGGGAAGGCTTTAAATTTTTTAAAATTTAGACTTATTTACTTTAAAAATTGTTGATAGAAGTGTTTACATCTCACCTCAAAAAGACTGTACAATATCACTGCTGACAGAACATTTACCCAGAGACCAACTTTATGCTAACAAATATGCTGTTCAGATTGTCAGCAAAACTAAAATGAATGAGCTTAGCACAATTCAAATGGATCTTTGGCATATCATCAATCAATTAAGTTCTCCCTGGCACTCTTAGGTTAATATCAAAGTATACAATACAACATCATCCATTTTATTTCGCATCCTTTGTGTACAGTCCCATAAAACATTCTATACAGATTTTCTTATACCTTCCTTCTAGACTAGAGTGGCTCCAACAGTGATAGAGCAAAAGCGGAGGAGATGTGACCGAAGATTATTTCTGCAGCTTTCTTTGTCTCTGGAGGAAGGTGAGTGTCTCCAAAATAACCAAATTCAAGGATGAAAGTTGGAAAAGCAGTGAGAAATAGAAGGGCAGGAAAATGCCAGAGAGATGGAGTAAGCAGCCTAGAAAGCTCAACCCCAAATTCAACTCCAGTGATTCAGTTGGAAGCAACCTCAAAAAAAGAATGAGCAGACAGAAATGTGGTGAGGGTGACTCCAAGAACATTTCTGAAAACTGGAAGGTAATTCCAACGTGGATTCTTATTTAGCACTGATTTGGTTTACTTCAGGTAAATGCATTAAATTCAAGTTTCATTTAAAATGAAACTCAGCCTCATTATTGAAATTGCAGAAATAGCCATTCTTGCCATGTACAATTCCATATAGCAGAGAAAATCCCTGAGCTTACATGCCTCTGTAGAATGAAAATTTTTGTTTCAGAGGGAAGTAAGAAAGTATAGCAGGAGAATGGTGATTGCAAACTCTGCTTTCTGGTGTGATTATTGTAGTTTGTGACTCTGGAGCAATGTAAGAGGGACATCTAAATTTTAAGCACATCTCTTATTTAAGAGATCCCAAAGGTGAATCTCCCCTAGCTGCTGTTACTACTCTCAGAGCCATGACTCCCTAGAAGTGAGTGTGGGGAGCACAGGTTGTTGCAAAGGGGTCCATTAATACATGTACTCCTCAAATGTTATCAGTAGGAAGAATAATGTCACATATGTATGTCCTATATTAGATGTATATACTAGTAAAAGAAATTAGAAGAAATTCCTTTAAAAGTGTGACTGGGTTCATAAAGTTGCCTTTTAGCATTATGTACTTTAAAAATCACTAGCTACTAGAACATGGAAGGATTCATTAACATTTTTTAAATATTAAAAATTTAGATCTTCAGACATACAAAGAATAGCAGCTTTGTTCATAACTTCCCTAAGTTGGAAACAATTCAAATGTCCATCAACAGAATAGATAAAAACATCGTGGGATAGTCATATAATGGAATATTGCACAGCAATATAAATGAACAGACTACGGACACAAACAACACCATGGATGAATCTCATAGACATGATGTTGAGTCAAAAACAAAACAAAACAAAAAAAATGGCCAGACACAAAAGAATATACTGTTTGATTCAGTACAAATGGTGTTAAGAACAGGCAAAATTAACTGGTAGCCATCGGAGTCAGAACAGTGGTTGGTCCTTGAGGGGACCATAGGTGTTGAGTAGGAAGGGACACGAGGGAAACTTTTCTAGGGTGAAGAGAAGATTCCGGTAGAGCTGTGCAAGTAAGCACATATGTACAACTTTATCCAGATATATACTTATAATTAATAAACTTTATATACCATATTTTTTGTATTATGGATGTTTTAAAACATGCCCACAAATTCTTTGACTCTGCCCCATTAAGAGGTAAAATCTGTATCCCTTCCCCTTGAATCTGGGCTAGACTTATGGCTCATTTATAGTCAACAGAATGCATCAAAAGTGAAGCTATATGATTTAAGAGACCAACATATAAAAGGCAATCAGCTTCTGTTTTGTTAGCTGAGAGACTTGTTTTGGAATCCTGAGCCATCATTTAAGAAGTTCAACTACCATGAGGCTGCCATGCAGTGAGAAGGCTGAGGTCACAAGGAAAGGCCATATGTATGCACTTTGGTGGACAGCCCAGCTGAACTAAGTCTCTGAGTCATCCAAGTTCAAGCACCAGACACATAAGAGAAGATAAGTCCAGGTGATTCCAGCGCCCAGCTATTGAGTGATCCCTCCTCTTGCGCCCAGACATTTGAGTCTTTGAGTCCTCTGAGCTCAGGGTGCAGACATTTTGGAGCAGAAACAAACCATATTTGCTGTGCCCTGACCCACAGATTCTATGAGCATATTAAAATGACTATTTTATACCACTAAATTTTGGGGTAGTTTGTTATGCAGTAATAATAATGTGAACAAGATTTTATCTGAAAAAAAAAATCACAACATTAAAAAAAAATGGACCATGAAACTCAATGAATTTGGGAACCAGTGTCAGTCAGGTTTCTTCGGTTGTAAGCAACAAAAACCAACTCACTTAAGCAAAATAGAATTTATTGGCAGGATATGGGGCTGGAAGGATCTAAAGGAATTAAGAATAATTCTACTTAAGAATGCTCTCTGAGGGCCTTGGTAGCAGGAACTGATGAGAAGTTTCTTCTAGACTCAATCACTGCTATGAATGTGCTCTGACCACAGTCAGTTGTGTCACTCTGATTAAGATTTTAATTTCAAGGAAAGCAATCAGTCAACCCAGACTGAGCAACATGCCCACACCTTGTCTAGCAGAAGACAGGCACAGTGATTTGTAGCTTCACCAAGATCGGCACGCAGTGGGGAAGGGGTAAGCACCCCAAGGGAAATCAGGGTGCTCTTATCTAGGAAGGGAAGACTAGATATGTGGCATCCAAAACTTGTGTTGTAAGGAAACAGCGATTCAAATGAAATTCTCTCACTTCACCATAGGTTGGTGACTTTGTGCTCTAAGACCAACTTTATTCCAGTGTCAGTATTACTCTGAGTGAAGTGGATTAGGTTTCCGGTGGCTGTTCAGGGCTAGATTAGAGTGTGTGATCTTTCCTGCTTCGTATTTGCATGCCCAATACTATCTCGGGTACTGAGAGTGAGAAGGCGAATCCTTCTCCCGTTGATCCATTGTAAAAGTAGTGGAGCATGTGTATTTCTGAAGCTGACTTTAAATACTGGTAGTAGTAGCAGTGCTCCCCCAGGCCCCCAATCCCACAGCCACTGTGACTGTTGGCTGCTAATGAACACCACTTCATTTTCTCCAGAAAACTGCCCTGGCTGATGGGAGGCTTCTCTCCTCCCCACAGGCAGTGACGAAGAAGAGCTTAGAGCAAAGGTTTCCCCCTTGCCACAAGGGGAGATAACTCTCCTGCGTGGTTTGTGCTCCAGAGCCCTTTTCCTGTGAGTTGGGCCAAGGCTAGACTTCACCCGAGTTCCCATGCTTGCTTGGCTCTTCCTTACCCTTTCCTTGCTCCACTCCCTCTCTTAACAGGTTTCTTCTGAGAGCATGTCCTTAATAAATCACTTTCATAAGAATCCCCATCTCAGGCTCTGCTTCTAGGCAACCTAACTTAGAACACTAATCTAGGTCCATGGTTGTCAAACTTTTGTGCCCATCAAAATCACATGGAAGGCTAGTTAAAACACAGGTCACAGGGCCCCAGTCTCAGAATTTCTGATTGAGTAGATCTGGGTGGGGACAGAAGATGCGCATTTCTAACAAATTCCCAGGTGATGCTGATGTAGCTGGTCTGGGTACCACACTTGGAGAATCATTGTTTAGGCAATTGCTATGTTGGTGTGATTTTAAGCATAAGTCTCTCCCATACTCCATTCTGATGGCAAAAATATTTTCCCAAGCAGCCCTGCCATGGAACCTGAAATTTGTACTTAACTCTTTTTGATTAGAAGGTTAAAGTCTTAAGTATAAATGCAAATGCCATCCAGAAAGCATAAATATGTTTTATCCCTTATATATACATAAACTCTAGTATAGTATAGTTAACTTAGCCAGTTACCTAGTAGAACTCCCAGAAACAAAGGTTATAAGGACAGGAAAGTTTTGATAGGGTAAAAAAAGTCAAGAAAGTCCCAGCATAGTACCTTTCTGACTTATTTTAGTCACAGAATCCTTCCTTCAAACAAGACTTCAGAGAAAGCCCAATATAGAGAACCAAATGGAAAGAGTCTAAAGAAATCATTGAGGCTGACTGGCCTATACACTGGCTGTGTTGGCTGGTCTAAGAGACGTAGGATCTTTAGCTATTTCTGCTTGATCCAGGCCTGGCCTGTGGCTGGCTCCATATGGCAAGTTTATTTTGAGGAAACAGACCAACCATATGATTTCACTGGGAAACCAGAGCCCCCATATTGCATTTCAAGATCTGCAGTAGTACCACTGAGAAAACATGCATTACAAAAGAAAACAGAATTTGGCTCCATTGTTTCTATAAATGATGCTTAGTAAAATCCATGTTAGAGGAATACCGATGTCACAGGCCATGTACAGATTTTTTGATGTTTTCCCTTCTGTGTGTTTCATGGTCTTGCTTTTTATTCTTAAAAAAAAAAAGCTAGGGCATATGAAAATGCTTAAGTAACCACACATTGCAGCCTGTGATGGCTTGGTTTTGATGGATGATGTGGGATTGTGCAGCTCATTGCAAAGTAATGCTTTTAACTTAAATCAAATCAGTTTTAAGTGAATATGTTTTACACATTTATGCTCCAGAGTTTGAAAACCCTTTTTCCTAGAAAATAGCATTTCTTGAGACACTCCCATTGATGGGGGCTTGGGGGGGACTGCTTCTCTGGCTCAGACAGGGAGAGTGTTTACTTGCTTTGTCTTCAAACTGCTACAAGTTTAGGGCCCACAGGGCTGCTGTCTTCTTAATGAAGCAGTTAATGATGTGTGAATCATAGACCCTGACAACCCCTTTAATAAAAACAACAGGACTGCATCCATAGTATAGTGTGGCTGCTAAGTAATGACAGACTGCTTAACATAATGCAGTATCTTTAAGTAAAGCGCCATTCTTGCATGGCAGCACTGAAAATTCCTAGTCAACACAGAAAAGAACAAGAGTCATGAAGAACATGCTGATGTACAGGACACTTCTTTTCCACCCAGCTGGGCCTTGGAGTGCAGGAGCCAAAGTGGTTTTAGAGATGCTGCAGAATCCTGAAAAAGCAGGAGTTGTTTACACTCTTTGCCTTGGCTGCTTTGCTTTCCTGTGAGGTGCCCCTTCTAGCAAAGGACTATATGATGGATGCTTTAAAAGCCTAAAAGTTGCCCCCCACCCCCTCAACTAGGAGCACAGGAATGCTGGCTTTCCAGTTGATTTCAAAGACCCAATTGTCTGTTCTGAATTCCTACAGATGCTTGAGATGGGATAATGCACGAGCCTGAACTTAGCCAGAAAAGCAGTACCGAGGCCCAGCTGTGGAGCGAGGCACTTGCTGGTTGCTGACCTGGACAGTCAGAATGCATGAAAGCCAGGCTTGTGAGGAGCTGCAAAACAAACCCAAATCTAAACAAAGCCTTTTCTCCATTTAATTTGGTGGCCACTTTTAAGAAAAAGTGAATTCCCTTTCAATCCCTCAATAGGCACTGGATTTGGATTCACAAGCCAAAGTCCAATCTCTTTATCATTATCCCTGGGATGAGAAAATCCAAGTCTGCCTTGTTTGGGCAGGGGTAGTTTTCCTTTAAACAGTTCAAGGAACTGTTTGTCTAACCCTCACCATTTGAGGTGACAGATAGCAAAGCAAAGCAAAGAGAAAGGCATGCATTCACAAGCGAACACAAACCTTTCCGTTTGTTCCCAGAGCTCTGAGAGCAGCAGAGCAACAAAATCACTGCACACTGAAAGGGCATTGACATGCAAATGAGGCCCGGGGCACCCTGCTTGGCTTCAGAAAAGCCCTGTAGGCCCTGCTGGGAAAAGCTGCCCGGCAGGATGGGGTCTCTCTGGGTCTGGCGTGCCTTCTCCTGGGGCTCTCTCAAGCTGGGAAATCACCTCAAGGAGAAGGGCCAGGATTAGCCCAGGTGAAGCTGGGCTTTGGGGGAGAGGAGGGAGGGAAGTGAGTGTCAGGCAAATCATCAAAGCTACGGGGTGACCATCCATCCCAGTTTGCCTGGGACTGCAGAGGATCCGGAACACTGGACCAGGTGGTCACTCCAGTTTAGAATGATTTGCTACACTTAACTTTCTCAGCTAGAAAGCAAACAGGAATCACTGTCCATTGTGGAAACAGTGAAATCCACTGTTAACTCAAGAATCTTTTTATACCTGCTGTTTCTTCCTCTTCCTTCATTGATTTGCAGATCTTTTCTATAGCCTACTCTAAGTAGCAAAATTTACTAGTTAGATTTTCTTTCTGTTTTTCAGTCTTCAAGTTCCACATATGGGAAGAAGGCTAATAAATAAATATATAAAGTGGGAGACAAGGATGGGGCATCCATCATAATTATTAGGTACCTGCTATGTGCCTGGTACATGTTACATGTTTCATGATTATTAATTTACTGACCACTGTCAGTGGTCCTATGAGGTAGGTATGTTTTGCCTGTTTTTCAGGTGATGAAACAAGGAGCTGATGGGTTAGACATCATTTTCATAAGTTTATATAAGTAGTGGATCTGAAACAAAACTCCTAATTTCTCTGACCTCAAGTCTCATGATGTTTCTTTGAACATCACTTCTCTTAAAATGTTACAGGCGATTGGGATAAAGAATAGACATTTATGGAGCCAGACATTTTACAGACTTTAAACCAATAGTAGCATTCATTGAATTCCACATAATTTTGCATAATTATAATCAAATTAATACATGATTGTTGTAAAATCATTAATGTAATGATGAATATAAAATGAAAAGAAAAGTTTCCCTACTCAATCTCCTTCATTTCTCCACTCCCTGGAGGCAACCACAGCTATCAGTTTCTTGTATAGCTTTTTAGAGATTTCCATGCATGTGGATATCTTTCCATGTCAGTACATGGTACACAAAGCTCATCTTTTTTTTTTAAGCTGCTGGGCTGCACCTTATTCAGATGATGGTATTCTGACACAGGGATGTATCACCTGATTTAAATAGTTTCCTATTAAGGATATTAAGGCAGTTTTCATTTTTTTTCCGTTATGAATGATACTGTGATAAATATTCCTGTTTACTTATATTTGGACCCTTTTGCAGGTATATCTGAAAAACAAATGTCTTGAAGAAGAGTATATATTTAAAATTTTGATAGGTATTGCCAAAAACCTGTTCAAAATTGTACTAATTTTTATGCCAACCAACAAAGTATGAGAGTCCTTGTTTTCCCCCATCCTAAAAAACACTCGGTGTAAGAAAATGTTCTAATATTGGTCAATCTGGTGGCTAAAAGAAAAAAATTCATTGTTGCTTTAATTTGCATTTATTTGTGTGAGCACTTGAGTATCTTTATATGTGTTTATTTGGCATCAGTATTATCTTTCAATAAATGTATGCCTGTGCCAGATATTGTAGTAGGTGTCAGGAATACAAAGATGTATCGAGCAAGACATCTATCTTCAGGGAACTCACAGTCTCTCAGACACACAAACAAAAATTGCAGTTAAGTATTATAGATACTATTGAAGAAGTTTAGATAGAATACTAAGGGAGTTCAAAGAACTATGTGGGCAATTCTCCAAGGATAGGTCAAGGCTACAGGTCAAAGGGCATGGAGGAGCTGACCCTTGTGTGTGGCATAGTGGAAATAAGATGAGTTTTAAAGATAGAAAGGCTAAAATCCTGACTCTGTTACTTCTTGTGTTATACTGGGGAATTTATTTGACCTCCCTGACCTTCAGTTTCTTCACCTGTAAAATGGGGATTATGCTTCCTAAATCACATTGTCAGGAGGATTACATGAGGGAATGCTGATGTGCAAGTAACTGCTCCATGTGAATTTCATTGTTAAGAAAGAAATCTTCTTGTTCAATGACTAGCTTTCCTTATAGCCAAGTTAGACTACTTCCAAACTTATCCAATTTTGAGTTTTCAAATACAGATTGGTAAGAATAGGGACTTCAGAGCCTACCCTTGCTCCTTTGTGCTAATGTCCTTAAACAACATAACCACTGTTAGGGAGGTATGTAATGTAGCTGATGTACATTTCCATGGTCAAGAGCAATAATTCCTAAAAGAAAAGTTTTATGAAACTGTTGAAAGAATGCTTCAATGCCAATTGGAAGATAAGAGAGGACCGAATTTCGAGTTGCGATTTGGAGAGAAGAGTGGTTAAAGCCATGTCTTGCCGCAGCCCTTGTTAGAAGTTTGAACACCTTCAGTAAGGCAGTGGCTTGATTGTCTCCATCAAAGATTGGGAACCATTTGGGATTTCTCACACCAAGCTAAATGTTCTGATGCCCTGAAATCAGACTTAGAATATTCCAAATGCCATCACTCTTTTAGTTTAGTTTAATTTAATTTAATACAGATTTACTAAACTGCCTACTAAGATGAGCAATTACCCCTTGGAAAGACTCCTGGGAGACTTTGGGCTCCAAGAACTTTGTTTTCATGACTTTGGAAGGCAGCAGGTTTAATTCTCCCTTGCAAAGATATTTGTTTATTCTGTTTCCCATAAAAGAGCATGAATGGATTTAGACAATTTGAATGACTTCCAGTGGGTTTTGGTACTTGGGAAGGACCTCTTGGTCATTTGCTGATACATGAGCATGTTTGCAAATGGGAGGTTTTCACATGTGGGCTGCCAAAACTGCCTGTGTATAACAAGAGCCCATGTCAAGAAGAGTTTGTTCATTTCACACTTTGGAAGGTCAGCTCTGAGGTCACATGTGGGCAGGCTTGTGCTACACTGACCACTCATGTGCCCAAATGAAGAGTGTAGTGTAGCCACTGTGTGGTCTGCCCTAAATATAGCCAAGTTCCTTCTTGTAATCAAGAAGAAGTTATAACCTGCAGGGAATACAGGCACTTTTCTCAGAAGTCAGCCATCCTAATTCTCCAGCCTAGAGTTCAAGGTGGGCTGAAAGTGGCAGAGTAACTTCCCTAATTTTTGCTGCCTTCCCATAAAGACCAAAACCTTTAGAAGCCTAAAGTAATGACAAGATTTGGGTGACTTTTTTTGGCCTTCTCTCCATGTCAGTTTTATTGAGATATAGCATACATATAGTAATCTGCAAAAATATTGAGTATAGGTTGATGAATTGATATATATCTCCCATGTGGTTTGAAATAAAACTTCAATGCAAACTGTAAAACACAAGCCTTGTATGTATTTTGAAAAAAGAGTTTTTTTTAGATTTTCTGATTGCTAATTTTGGATAAATTAATCAAAGCTAAATTGCTCTCTTTCTCTTTCTCTGTGTGTTTGTTTGTAGTATCTTAAGCACCAGATTGGTCTGACTATGTTTAATGCAGCCCTGCCTAAGAATGAGAGGGAAGACTGTCTTCCCTTAGTGGTTCCAGAGGGTGTGCTCTTGTACCCACGGGAGCTCAAAGAAGAGAATCAGGCTGAGGAATCCCTGCAAATCTCTGCAATGTGTTTGAGGTATTCTTAGGTAGTGCTTATTTGAAGCTATAGAAATTGTGACTCTGAGTTTGAAGCAATCAATAAATCAAATGTAACATCTAAGGTAATTTCAGAGCAATTCCTGGGAAACTAGGTTCATTCAGTTGCTCCTCTATCTCTTAAAACAGAGTTCTTTGTCTCTGGGGTTGATGAGTAGGTATATGAGCAATTCCAGAGCAAACTGTCAGATAAAGCAAACTCAATTCTTGTCCTATAATGACAAGGTCATGCACCACATAGAACTGCTTTTAGATTGGCTTTGAGTAAACTCAGATGAAGAAAAACTTGTATCAAAAAAAGAGAGATTAAAAAAAACCCACCCCACCTCACCTAAGAATACACAGGGATCAAAAGGAGTCCAGCTCTGGCGGGACACTAGCAAATCGTTCTTTTTCAGTAATGACTTCTTTATATTATTGAATACAATGGGAACTTTAAGGGCCACTGCAATAACAGTTTCTCATGAAAAATTAACAAAGAATTTATGGAAATGTAGGAAAAGTCCCAAAGCAATTAGCTTAGATTTCTCTAGAGTCTGAGAAAAGGCTGGATAATTGCATGCAGAAACTGCATAAAGTGGCTATTTTCATTATCGTTGGATGCAGAAAGTCCATTTTCATCACAATGGGATATAATGATGTTAAAGCTAACAGGGAGATATGTTTGAAAAGGTTACAACATGGTTTACCAAATGGTTTGATTTATGTAACTTTGGAGATATACACTTAAGATTACTGTTAAGGGGACTGGAGAGGTTACCCTTGAAATTTCCAAAGGCTCCTATATGATAGGAAAATATATTACAGTTTCTGAAAGCTAATTGTACATTACCACTAGGATGCACAAGAATGAATTTAATTTGTCTCAGAATTGAAAGCTGAATTGTACTACAAGCTGGCACATGAATATCCATTCTGACTCGACTCTCTTGTAAATTGGCTATTATGTATGTTTATAGGTACACTTAAGGCTGGGGGCCTCTCCCTGAATGTCTTAGAAACTCTGAGGTCCTGGCACCCTAAGGAAGCAAAGGCAACATTCTGAAAACCTGCAGAGTTCTTACTAGGCCTGAAAAGAGATTATATATCATTATGTAAATGTCACCATTTTCAGTAAAATAAAATAAAATGAGGAGCATCATCTTTTCTTCTGATGTTCATTCACAAGCACTGGCAGTTTAATGACTCTTCCCAAGTCCAAAACAGCCATCTTCTCCTTGGCTGTCTGTAAAGAAATGGGGAAAGAGACATAATACAGTGAGCTTTTATCAACCCCCAGTGTCCTCTGCAATGTCACAGACACACACAGATCTGGGTATCCTTTCCTATCTATAAAAAGCTGTAGTTAAGGCTGTGCCTGGGATTTGAATGATTTTTGAAACCATTAAATAGATTCTTGCTCTGAAGCCCACAGAATATTAATAACTTTCAGTAGCTGCAGTGTCAAAAGGATCATATAGTCTCAATCTTATTCTGTAAACACTGTCCATTAAAAAAAAAAAAAGCAAAGAAAGAAGAAAGAGATTATTTAAGTGTTTCCAACAAAAGCCTCAGCAGAGGTCCTACTCTGAATGGACACTGCTGCCTGGGGACAAATGTCAACACAGTTCAAGCTTTGTTAAAAGGACTGAACAGATCTGCGAGCTTGCACAGGGGCACGCTCGTGGCCTGCATTAAGAAAATCAATATACAATAACAACACCGCATTCACATCCAACCTGGCCCATACACTTCCAGCAGATGTGACAATCATATTTTGACAGTTCAGATAGCTGATAACGGATGGCAAAAGAAATTTCTATTTGACATGGGACCCGAGAGTTTACACAATTACAGCCCGTCTGTTTGTCTGGGCCACATTAACGATGCGAAAAGCAGGAGAACAAACAGACGCCAGTATCTTGGTATAATCAATGCAAAGTGATACAAGCCCAATCAGTATCATTCTAGTCTACTTTTAATTTTTATTTGCTTCTGCGTTTAATAGTATCCCAAAGAATAAATTAAGATTCTTGCAGTCCTCCTTGCTGCCCAGCTTGCCATCTTTTGCTAGCCTCTTTGTCATTTCGAACACATTTTTTTTTTTTTTTTAGCACATTATTCACCTGGCTAATGAAAGAAAGGCAGGAAGAAAGAATAGAAAGCTTTGTTGTAAACGGAACTGGCATTTCACTCAGGCATTCTGAGCAGCTCTGACATTCAACACCCTTGTACCTGAAACTCCTGGACACCTCCCATTCAGGCAGGTCAAATAGAGCTGTTCCCTGGGGGATAGTTTAAAACTACTGGTAACATGTTTTGATTTACAGATTATCAATTCTGCTGAGCAACAGAGGGACGTATTTGGGAATCACATAAACACATACATTCAACTGTGCTGTGGATTAACCTAAAGTGACTCATTTATTTAAAAATCTGCCTACTACTTGTCCTCATTGATTAAATGCCCTTAAGAAAGTAAGTCTGATGAAATGAAAGCCATTAAGATGCAGCACACCTCCTCCGCTCCTTTTGATGGTTGACACATTCCCTGGAGTGGGAGATTGGACGGCTGATAAGCTAACACTGAATTATAAGCACTTTGTGGAATGTCACTGGCAAATGAAAGATCTACTGTTTTGCTTGCAAAGCAACCGTATGCCTTAACAGCACAAAAATGGACACGGTGCAGAATTATTTCATTCTCTGTGCTTAGAATATAAACGAGTGTGTACACTGTGCGTGCATTTTCACAGTAGAGATCAGCTCAGAGCCAGCAAGGCTTGTTCCTGGCTGCAGTACCATTGATCACGAAAATAGAAGAGCCTGCCAAGGACTTTGTCAACGTTGTCAGGACTCCAACAAGCATCGGGTGATTTTGCTGTTGCTTGTTGTTACCTGAGCTTTCACAGTATCAGAAGGGGGAGTGTGTAGGAGAATGATAATGTGTTGGTGGGGGTACTAGGGCATGAAGAGGTTAAATAGAAAACTCTTTTTTTTTTTGGAATTAGAGACGTAAACAACATTTGAGTTGCAGTGGAAAGGGTGCCAATGTGGGGTTCAAGCCATGTCTTTCCTTACTAGCCTATGGCCTCGAGAGAAAATCACTTCAATGTGCTGAACCTCCGGTTTCTTCAGCTGAAAAATGGGGCTAATAATGTTTGGTTTTTATTGGATTGTGGAGAGAATGGTGTGGAATAATGTACAAGAACGTGCTTTGTAAACTGTCTAACACCATACAAAGATCAGGGGTCACCCTAGGCTGCAATGAATGAGAGCACCAGGTGGTGTTTGCTTCCAAGCGGAGGACGCCCTGCACATGGGCAGTGGGTCTCCCTGCTGCCCCCACTGCTGTGTCCTGGTTCTTCTGTCTGGTGTCAGGAAGGATCAGTGTGAATACCCTTTGCAGACTGTCCCAAGCCCAAACAGAAACACCAGGAAGATCTGGAACATAGTTTAGACTTCAATCTAAATGGTGTAATGGGTGTTTAAGAAGATTAGTAATCAATCAGACTGTCTGAAATATAAAAAATGAAGGAAACCCTAAAGTGCAATGAAATGTTAGTAAATTTTGGAATTGCGTCAACACCAAATTGGAGACCATCTTTGAGGAATATTCAAACTATTTTTTTGCTGTTGTTTCTCTTTATAAGCCACCCAAAATTCTTTTAAAAATCTTCAATGGAAAGTTATTTTTAGGTTTATCCACATAAATGTTCATTTTCCTTCAAACCTTTCTCTCAGGCCATGCCCCCTAGGCACAGACGTTATTTTTTCCAAACATTATTTTGATAGCATGATTTGTTGTGAAACATCTGGGTTAGATGAGGAAGTATTCAGGGCTGAACAGACTCATGCCTATTTCTCTATAGATCTCACAGGGTTTTCTCTCCAAGGCTGATTCTAGAAAGGGCTCTACCTGCCCTGTTCCAATCTGAAACTCGAGGGTGAGTGATATGGGCAGTCCTATTTGACCTTTTACCATGTGGTGGCCAAGAAATGAGCTTGGTTCTGGTTTTGATTTAGCCAACTGCTAGCTGTATTGCCCTGGACTTATCCCTTAAGTTCTCTCATAATAATACTAATAATTATGATAATAGTAATAACTATTACTTCTAATTGATGATGACTTCTAATTAGTGAGTGCTTCTCATGTGCCAAACATTTTTATGCTGATTAATACATTGTATCTGATATAATTCTCCTAAGACCTGACATATTGGGTACTGTTATCATGTCTGTGGTATAGGTTGAATCACCTGCTCAAATTCCATATCTGGTAGATTTGAAAAGAAGGATCATAACCCAAGTCTGGGTGATCCTGGATCCTGAGCTACATCCACCCTACTCACTTCACTGGGCTCTGGAGAAGATTAAATGTGATCATGCTTGTGAAAGGATTTTTAAAAAATTTTTTTATTTAAAAATTATATTAGCAAATAATTTCTTATGAAAAATTTGTAAATCACAAAAGGAAGTAAAAACCACTTATAACCCTATTGCTTTTTATAGAAAGACATAAAGTAAAAAGCCCAAGTCCCTACCTCCACCTCCCAGCCCATCCCTCGGAGATAAACTCTTGTTAACTGTTTTGTGTGCACTTCCAGACGCTTCTCTTGATGAAAGTTCATTGAAAAGTAGAAAACTCCAGGATACAAATGTGAGCCCAGTTTTCCTGCTGCTGTGGCGTGAAGGACACAGGCTGCCCTTGCCCATCTAGCATGTCAGTCTCGGGATGCTCTGGCTGACTTGGGCTGTGCAAGACCATCTGCGTGCGTCTGGAGCCACACGGTGTGGGAGCAGCAGTCCCCAGCTGGCCCACGTGATGGGGAACGTGTTTTGACCTGTCTAGATTTTTGTCCCAAATGGTGTCTCTTTGTCTCCTTCCTTCTCTGCTCTCCCTCTTCCTTTCTTGCTTTAGTTCTGGACCCTCAACTTCTCCTGGGCCATCCCTCATCTTGATTTCAGTGGACAGCATTCTGAAGTGAAAGTGACTGGTTGGAGGGGGAGAGGGTGTTGTGAAAGAGGGAGGAAAAAAAAAAATCAATGTTCTACTTCTATTTTTAGGCTGCTGAGACTCCTTTCCCCCGATTTAGCTAAGTGCTTTGGGGCAGAACCAACCAGCACACTCAGTAGCTTCAGCAGATGTCCTATTGCTCCCAAGGGAATAAACCAGATATGTGGAGGGAGAAGGAGACCTGGGAGCCATAGTGGAATCCGGTGAGTAGGTAGAAGAGTGAGCTCATGTTTATTCCTTGGAGACGCCCGTGCCCAAGCTCGGATCCCAGGCATGGAGCTCACTGTGGGCTTCAACTGTGTCTGAAAAGCCCCGGGTGACAGTGGAGCAAGTAGCAGTAAGACTGGCTTTCCAAAGTGAATTCAAGTGAATCCTCCTGAGTAGACAGGGAGAAGTGTTAGCAGTTATTTCTGCTGTTAGGGCCATTTTACTCTGAAGATTGGAAGGGCGTTCAGTGGAATTTAGAGCAGCCCGCTGGGCTTGCCTGGACACCCAGAGCAGCACTGCGGCAGCTCTGGTCCAGCCGTCCTCTATCCACATGGAAAATGCAGTTTCTCTTTCAGAATTGGTGTTTCATCTAAGTCATACTGAGTAGAGAAAACTGCAGCGACAGGACCTGGGTACTTGATGTGCACATTTTGTAGTCGTCACTTCCCTTTTACACTTGACCAAGTGTATAAACAGAATCTGGAACCCAGAAACTTTACTTCCTCCAAGTGACTCTTGATGCCTCATTTACAAAGTACATATTTACCTCTTCATAACTGGCTAACCTTAGTTTTAAGCAAAATCTGGGGTTGCTCAGTTCATTCGGTATGCCTGTCATTGCCTGTTTTTCACACGTGCAGAATAACGTAAAACGATTCTATATAATAATAATAAGGTAGAAATTCCACTGAGAGGGGTTAGTCACTTGGGGCATCAGAACGATGAGAGGGAGGCTTTGAGTGGTTTATCAATGTCAGAAGAAGTCAGAGATCGAATTACAACTTAATATGCACAGTTGGGTGTGCTTTATTATTTATAACACATGCTTCATTTTTAACACTCCTTTGAATGCAATATCATTCTTCTGATGGGTCTCGCATCCTGATCCCCTCCCTTGCCCAGCCTCCGTCATTTAAAACACCGTGAACTGTTGCTGTCAGGCAGGCTGGTGTGCATGGAGCCAAGGATGTCTGCTTTCACTCCAGCTCTCTTTAAAGAAGTCAAATCTAAGTCTCCGAGCTGGGTATTCCAAAAACTTCAGGAATTGAAAACAAAACCCCCCCAAATCTATTTTTGCATTAATGTGTCAAAAACAGAGCTTGTACCCACTGAGGGGGTTAAAAAAACGAAAATAGTAGACTCATTCAATAAATACCTGTTCCTTTGTGCCAGGCATTGTGCTAGGCACTGGGGAACAGACATGGACAAGTGAGACAGGGACCCTGCCCTCACGGGGCTTACGTTCTTGTTAGGGGAGATAAGCAAAAAAGCAAGATGACTTTAGCTTGCAACTTACCCTATGACAGACATAAAGGGTAACATTGTGTGATCGAGAATAAGGGTGGGGTAGGAGGAGCTCTGTCCAGTGATGCGCTCCACAGGGAGCTGGCAATTAAGCTGATTGGGGCAGAAAGGTCAATTTTCAGGTCACTGCTATGCCTTTTTTAAACCCTTTGGTGGGTCTCTAGAAGCTCATCAGTAAAATATTGACAATGAGGTTGTGTGAAGTTCATGTGGAGAGTCTCCATGGGAGGTATATTAGTTTGCTAGGGCTGGCATAACAATGTACCACAGACCGGGTTGCTTAAACAATAGATATTTATTTTGTCATAGTTCTGGAGGCTGGGAAGTCGATGTTGAGGTGTTAGCAGGGTTAGTTTCTGGTGAGGCCCCTCTTCTTGGCTTGTAGATGGCCGTCTTCTCCCCGTGTCTTCACCTGGTCTTCCTTTGTGTGTACGTGTCTGTGTCCCAGTCTCCTTTCCTTTTAAGGGCACCAGTCATATTGGGTTAGGGCCTACCCCAGTGACCTCCTTTTAACTTAATTACCTCTGTAAGGACCTTATCTTCAAATACAGTTATATTCTGAGCTACTGAGGGTCAGAACCTCAACATATGAACTTTGAAGAAACAGTTCAGCCCATAGGAAAGGAAGAGAAGGATGTCTAATTGTAGATTTTTGTGTGAGTGCAATTTGGGGAACGTTATCTTATACTTAGGGTAGCTTGTAATGTGCTGCACCTTGTGCCTGAGGAAAATGACCATCAAATAACACATGCAAAGCTCTTTTTGCATTCTTCAGGTAGACTGGGCTCCATGGGGTGGGTCCTACCCTGGGTGAGCCTCCTAGGAAACTTGGACTGAGCTGTAGATTCTTTTTAACAAAGTTTTACATCTATTATCTCAAAATTGGGAGGTAGACCTGACTATCAATACTAAAAAGGTACTGTCAAACATTCCCTATCTAATTGAATACGTATTATCACCAAGCTAATCATTAAAAAAAGAACACCTGGTTTAAAAAAATTCTGTTGATACGTTTATAATTTTGTACCACAGAAGGAAATCAATTGACAATTTATTGAAAACTATGTGCTCAGCACTCTGCTAAGGGGAAATTAGAAGCACAATAACTGATTTATTTTTTCTTTCACTCAACAGATATTTATTGAGTCTTTACTGTGGGCTTCATTTACCATGTTCATTTTTGAAAACCTGGCTAAAGATAATTCAAGCATGATATGAATTTATCCAATTTGTTCTGTGTGTTTCTCATTGTAGAATCCCTGTACAAGCCACTGTGCTGGAGGTGTAGTAGTGATATGACTGGGAATATCTGGGATGCCACACAATGCAGAGAAGGTTTCCTGGAAGATGAATCCCCCAGGAATGTGGGGACGTGTAGTAGATGAATCCCCCGGGTTGTGGGGTTGTGTAGTTAGAATCCACACAGAACAACGGTGGTGATGAGGATGGAGCAGCAGCTGTGAATATCTGGGGAAGGAGTTAGAAAGAGAAGGGAGGCTCCAGAAAGGAATACTTGCTCCCATAGAATTACTGGGCAGGGCCTACGAGTCTGTGTGTTTCTCTTAGTGGACTTGATTAATAATATATGTATAAAAGAAAAGGGGTCAGGGCTTTGTTTTACACCCCCCCCCCAAACTGATACTCCTGTGGCACCTTGCACTTTCCTTACTCAGGTGTTACATTGTCTTAATTGTTTACTTTCAAATACACCTCCCACGGTTGTCTGTGCATTTCTGGAACACCAGAAATGGAGCTGATAAATATTTGTTGAATGAATGAATTAATCAATTTAGAATTTCTTGGAAAGTTTTTCCTCAAATAAATTCTTTCAGAATTTGTAGTAATGCAATCTTTTTGTGTTCTTTTTTTTTTTTTTTTTTTTAATGAGATGGCGTCTCACCTCACTATGTTGCCTAGGGTGCAGTTCAGTGGCTATTCACAGGCACGATCATGGGAGCCCATAACTCCTGGGCACAAGCTACCCTCCTGTCTCAGCCTCCAGAGTAGCTGAGATTATAGTTGTGTGCCACCATGCCTGGCCAGTATCTTTTTGAATCAGATTGAAAATGCATCACTAAATTCTAGCTTATGGTGATAGCCTTTAGACAAGGTTCTAAAGTACATTTGGATGCATGGGTGACAAGCGCGATCCATTAGAGGGGCTTTGGAAGGCTTCTCTTATGCATTGTCTAAATGGAGGAAAGTTGTTAAAAATGCATGAGAGAGAGAATGAGCACCCAAGAGAGAGTGAAAAAGAGAATCATTCTTCTCATACGTAGAAATGAATTTAGCATTTGAAAAAAAATGAGCACCTTGGCTACATTCATCAATTGTACCAAAATATTGCTCAGGCCTTGCAGAGATGGGAACACAGAGCACTGTGGGCTCTTACTGTTTCCAAGGACCAGAGTCCCTTTATGTGCTTCTCTGTGATATTTGTGGGCTCCTATTGAACTGTGAGTTCCACACGAAATTAATGGAAGTTCCACGAGAGACAGGAAAATATTTGGGAAGAAGTTCTGGTCTCAGAGCATTTCAATTGATTCTGAGAAATTGGCTCCAAAGACTTTGTCTGGGACAGATACTACCTGAAACAAGGAAATGAGAATCACTTAAGCAAAACGAAAACTACTTCTGCAATGAATTGTAACTAAAATGAATGGGGACAGCAATAATTATTCCTATTTTGAAATGAATAATATCTGGACATAAAGTAATAGAAGATAAAAAATGTACATTTAAAATCTGTAAATATAAAGTTCACTTAAATTTTCTTAAAATCATTATGTTCAACAATAGGGGGTTAATTAAATTATGATACATCCTCATGATAGATTACCTGCTAGCCATTAAATATTATCTTTTAAAGGAATTTTAAAAGCCATGGAAAACACTTATGATATAATAAGTTAAAAAGCAGGTTAAAAAATATGTAAGTATTAAAGATGCAATTGTGTAAAAATATGTATAGGAGAAAATTGAAGTCCTGGCCATCAAAATGTTAATGCTAGTATTTTCATGTGTATGTATATGTAATGTGTGGGGGGAACTATGGCAAATATCTTTTCTTTATAGTGTTTTTATTTTAAATTATGAAAATTTCAAAGAAACAGAAAAGTTCAGAAAATCATGAAACTGATACTTATGCACCATCCCAAAGATTAAACAGATGTTAATAATATGCCATATTTGCTTCAGATCTTTCTTTAAAACATACATGAAATTCAACATTACAGGTAATGGCTTTGGTCCCGCCCCTATTCCTTCTTCTCTGCTCTGCAGAAGTAATCTCTGATTTGTAGTTTGGCACATGTTTGCCTGCAATAAATATTACATTTCACAGGTTTTGCCATCTGACTAAATTCTGGCTAGTAGAATTAGAGTAGAAGTTATATGCACAACATCCTGGAAGATTCCTTAAAGAAAGGGGGTTCCTCCTCTTTCCCTGTTCTTTATGCTGGCCGGAGCTGTCTTGGTCACCAAGTAGAAGCTATGTACTAAGGATGTTGGAGCTACGCAAGACAGAAGAACCCTGCTTTCTTCATGCCTGCAGAGTTGCCATATCAACCCTAAGCAACTTATCTGGACTTTTATTTGACAAACTAATGAAAGTGTAATGTATTTGAGCCACAATGATGGCTCAAATACATTTGTCAAATGATTAGTGACAATCATTTTAGATGTCTTGTCACTGACAGCCTAAGTAAACCCATTTAATATACTGTGTATCATTCTCATGTTGTCTTGTAGTTTTACTGTGCATATAGGTATCCTAAACAATGTATATAATATGTATTAATATAACCAAATGATATCATACTGTACATATCCTTTTGTAACTTGCTCTTCAAAAAATATTAAAAAAAGGTTTTGATAAGCATCCATGTAGATTTCTGTAGATGTAGTTCATTAATTTTAACTGTTATATATTATTCCACAATTTTTGCCTATCCCTACTGAGGAATAAATAGATTGTTTTCACTCTTTTATTATTATAAAAAGTACTACAATGAACATCTTTGTGCATGTTTTGTTGTGTAAAAGTGTGAGTTTCTGTAGGTTGGATACCTAGTGGTAGAGTTTCTGGGTTAAAGGGTATATACATCTTTAACTTTACCAGGTCTTGCCACAGGTGTTTTAAAATCTACTCTTTCTAGCAGTATGAAAGAGTTTCTGTTTCTCTGCATCCTGAACGACATTTGTTGTTACTGGGCTTTTCAGTTTTTGCCTATCTGATGAATAAAAAATGGTGTTTTATTGTCATTCTCAATTTCTCCATTTTTCATGATAAAAATGTATCACCTTTATAATTAAGAAAGAAAAATATTAAAACATCTCCCAGCTTGAATCTCAAGATGTACATTAAGTTGCTTCAGGGAGTCTAGACATGTATCAAGAATCAGTGGGGAATCTTTCTCATCCATATGCTTCCCTCACCAAACTCATAGAGGCAACTAATCTATTATTCTAGAAATATTGTGTACAATAATACAGGACAATAAACCTTTTGTTCTGTTTTAACACACTTTTTATGACAGCTTCCAAACCACGGTGCCAAGCCAGCTGAATTGGTGACCTCTGACTTTTGGAGTGCCTTGCCACAAAATTGTCTTGTTCTGCTCCCATGATAAGCAAATCTCTTCACTCCTTTGTGTCACCCACCCCTTCAAAATATTGTGAAATGGGAGAAGAATGGTTTCACTTGATCTCCCTTTTCCCCGACAATGTACTCAGTGAGTCTCTCCTCTCCGTGAATATGTGCCTCCCTTCTTCTACCCACAGGGTCATCCCCATCTTACCTGCTCCTTTGCTGCCCCCATCAGTGGCCCTATCTTGAATCAGATTTCTACAGATCAGGGACCTGAACCCAACTGACAGTGCATCATACTAAACTGCTGTCTTGAGGTGATGGCTTTCTGAGGGGCATTTGCACTTTAATAGGGGGACTCTGAAAGACAGAACCACCTTCGAGAAGGGACTGCATCTCTTTGGGTGGAATTTAAGACTCTTGATGAGTGTAAGAGGTAAAGGTTTAGTGCTTACAGACTCTGTTGGAGGTGCTCAAATGATAACATAAAATTTACTAATGTGAATCCACTTGAGATTATTTGGCCTAGCACTTAAAAAAATAGAGAGGATGGGCACGGTGGCTCATGCCTGTAATCCTAGTACTCTGGAAGTCCAAGGCAGGAGGATTGCTTGAGCTTAGGAGTTCAAGACTAACCTGAGCAAGAGCGAGACCCCATCTCTACTAAAAGTAGAAAAATTAGCCAGGCATGGTAGCATGTGCCTGTAGTCTCAGCTACTTGGGAGGCTGAGGCAGGAGGATCACTTGAGCTGAGCAGTTTGAGCTTGCAGTGAGCTATGATGATGCCACTGCATTCTAGCTAAGGTGACAGAGCAAGACTCTGTCTCAAAAAAAAACCAAATGTATATATATACACCCATATATATATGGAGAGAGAGGGAGAGAGAGAGAGAGAGACATGAAAAGAATACAGTAGTCAAGTCTTCATAAGACAATATTTTACAAAGTCTATGTTTATTTCCAGATCTTTAAGGTAAAATTCTGGCAATGACAGGAAAGGCCACTGTTGTACAAAGTCTTCTACCTGGACATACTTGTAGTCAAACAAATGTACACACTGTAGAAATTTACAGAGGTGAAGACAGAAGTTTAGATGTGCAAACTGTTAAGCAAAGCACTTAAGAGAGCCATTAGACATCTGAAGACCAAGCTACTAGGTCAAGGGAAACCCAATGGTTCTATGGAATCATTTTGGGGTAAAAAGGAATAATAAGACCAATTCTCAGGAGTAAAGGATTCTAGAGCCATTAGGCCAATTCTGTTAGTTGATGTGGAAATGTTGAGATCTGCAAATTGAGAGACCTAGTTGTTAGAGCCAATTTTGTAGCTACTAGCCATATACTCTTGGATCTTTGTAGGTCCTAGGCCTCTAAAATTACAGGTTGGGCAATATTGGATTCTATGATGGCTCCCAGCTCTAATATTTTATTATTCAGAACTAGGTCTGGGTCACATTTTTTGCCGATTTTGAATAGGAACCAGGTAACCTATAAATATTAGTGAGGCATAATAAAAATAGCAATGATTCTGGAACCTGGATAATAAAAATAACAGCTAACATATAGCATATATCACATGACAGCACCATTTTAAGCTCTTCACAAATATTAACATTGAATTTTCATAACAACTCCATGAGGTAGGTACTACTATTATCCCCATTTTTCAGATGAGGAAATCAAAGCTCAGAGAGGTTTAGTAAAATCTTCTAGCTCCACAGCTTGTGTTGAATCTTTGTGAGTTAGTTAAGGTCTCTGTGACTCAGTGTCGTCATCCATAAAATGGAAATAGCCAAATGTCCCTTTATAGTCGGGCTATGGTAAATATCAAATGAAACAATGCACATAAATGATATTTGACATGGCTTTTGTATTTTATTTGTATAGACATGAGGCATCATTAGGATTTGCTGTAGAGGAGGTATCAGGTATGGTTAAACCCTCAAATACTGCATGGCAGTGGCAATGAGTGGAATCTCGTGTTTTGTCTCAGGAGCTTTATTTCTTTACTATTGCTGGAGGTGGGGAGGTATTTTTACTTCATTTTGGAAACCTAGAATGGAGATTTGGGCAAAGATGTATAAATACACACACACACACAAACCCACATACATTCCTTCCCTACTCTCTACCCTCTATAGGTGGAAAGATGTGTGATTTTGTTTATACCACCAAGACATTTATTTATCTATTTATTTAGCAAGATGAAAGAGCTAGCTATATGGTACACATATATGCACACATGTGTATATATTTATATATACATCTATATTTAGCAAGATGAAAGAGCTATAGCTCTATGGTATACCATATACTGTATAGGTACATTTGTATATCATATGGGTACAGCTATATAACTACGGTGTACCACAGGTATAATGTTCTAAATGGGTGTGGCTGATATTGGTGGGAAGCTTTTGTTGCTTTAGAAGCAACATTTCTTATAGTTTCTGGACATACAAATCAAAGACACAAAGGATGACATAATTTAAAACTAATTTTGGTCTAATACAATTTAGATATAGTTCTCAATATTTTCAATTTTATTCTTTCTGTGAAATAATTAATATTCTTTGGGAACATAGAAAAGAGCGAAACATTGCAGAATTTGTAGCTGAACTTTGGTCAGATTAGTACAGTCTGTTTTCCATGCTTTAGGCCACCTGCAAAAATCTTAAATAAAAGTTAAAGGCATTTACTTCTTTTTCAAATCTGATGGAAACATTCATGTAGAAGGGTTTTATACAAGTCAGCTTCACTTATAAATGCTTCCAAGGGCAAATTGGTAATATAAGTGCCTTGTGTTCTGTTATAATCCTAGAGAATATTTAGACTTTTTAATTATAATGGGCAAATTTATATACCTGAGTGTGTATTTTAGTGTTTGGAATTTATTTCACTTTGTCCGTATAAACTCAGACTTATTCCAGAAATAAGAATTGCGGTGTGAGTCACTTCTACAGAGTTAGAGCTTTGCTGCATGTGAGTTCCTGGAAGCTCAAAATAAAGTCTCTCTAGAAGAAATATGTAGATTTGTTTGTTTTACTCGTAGTACTTTTGCATACATAATATTTGACATATATGGAACAACACACACACATATATACACGTATAAGCATGAATAAAACTACAACAAACATCCATGAAATTACCTGTGTATATATTCCTTGTCCCCATCATTCTGTTATCAAAGGCAGCCATTCTCCTAAACTTCTGTGTTTAATCATTGTCTTGCTTTTTCTTTAAATAGATTTATAGAGATATAATTCACGTACCATACCATTTACCCATTTAAAGTGCACAGCCCAATGGTTTTTAAGATACTTAACAGAGTTGCACAACCATCATCACAATCAATTTTAGCACATTTCATCACCCCCAGAAGAAACACTACCCATTAACAGTTATTACTCTTTCTTCCTCAACTCCCAACTCCCTCCCTTGTTTTTTTAAAGCTTTTTACCACAGATGTACAACACATGTGCTTTTATCACTATATACTTAGTTTTGATTTTATTTGCATATAAGAAAAATTTTGTCATACTTTACTAATTTTTCACTCAACATGATGTTTCTAAAATTTAGCCACTCTCATATGTAGTTACAGTTAATTCGTTTTCATAGCAGTATAACGCCACTGTTTGGATAAACCACAATTTATGCATATCCTTAGTATAAATCTGATTTTTTTTAGTTATTTGGCTACAATAATTCTGTTCTGAATAATTGTGTACATGTCTCCTGTTGTACATATGCAAAAGTTTCTCTAGGATATACCTTGCTCTGTAATTTTTGGTTGCAAGTTCAACTTTACAAAGTAATGCAAAATTTTATTGCAAAGTAGTTATAAGAATTCATACTCTTATTAATTGAGTGGTAGATTCTTGCCAACATTTAGTGATGTCCTACGTTTGCTACTCTAATGGGTGAAAAATGGTATCTCCTTGTGTTTTCATTAGTGTTTACCTGGCTGTGAATGATGTTGAGCTTTTTTCATGGGTTTATTTGCCAGTCTTGTTTCCTCTTCTCTAAAACAACTGTTCTTATCTTTGTCCATTTTTTCCATTTGGTTGCTTGTCTTATTGGTTACCAGCACTTTATATATTCTGAATACTAATCCATTTTTGGTTATACACGTGGCAAATACCTCCTCCAAGTTTCTGGTATGTGTTTTTGTCTGTCTGCTGGTGCTTGCCTCCACATTATCATTTACTTGCCTCCATGTTATCATTTACTTGTAGGTATTTGAAAATATCTACTATAAATTTTTTGACTTATGAGTTATTTAGAAGTCTTTTTTGCCTATATGAGTTTTTAAAAATATCTCACTTATTCCTAACTTACTCATTTCTAACTTACTTGTATTATGGTTAAAAATCTGAAATGTGAAGTTAAGCATGTTGATCGCGATTTAAAATTTTATATATTTACCAAGTTTTTTGTCAGCTTGAGCTATCAATTGTGGAGAGATATGTATTGAAATGTTCTGGGAGTTGGGTGCTACTAACCTGGGGCCTCTTTAGCTTTTTCAGAGGATCCATGCTAATGTAAATTTCCCAGATTCCCCTGCTCCTATTTGCAGCAGTCATAAAATTCAGCCACCGGAGCCCTGCACTAATATTCAGCCACCCAAACCCTAGGTTAAATGCAGATTTGTGTTCTCATTGCTCACCTATCTGGCTTCAGTTTCAGCTTGCTATTCCTTTTCTATTCCTTCTTGTCTCCCTTTTAAAATTTCTCTTACTTTTTTATGCTCCCTACATTGCATTAAAAAGTTGTTATTGTTGTTTATCCAGGATCAGTGTGTCCCTAGTCCCTTGTATTTCCAAAGTCTGATATCCCAGACCTTCTTCACTTACAGCAGTTTAACACGTCTCTCAGGGTCTTTATTCTCACATATACTTTCTGAGCTCTTACCTGTGCCAAGCTCTACCACAGACGCTGTAGGGGATAATGTTCTTGTTCTGGAAAGCTTGGAATCTGGTGAGAAAAATGGACACATTCAAGAGAATTATTCTATAAGGTGGCCTGAGATGTGTGCTCAAACAGAGCCGTAACCACGATTCATGGCAAAGGCTAAGGGGGGAGGGCTTCGCTCCCCCAAGGCCTCAGACTGAGGATCAAGCTCATGCAGTGAATATAAGCTTCCATTTCATAACCGTCCAAGGGTGTACGGCTGGGCAGAAGTTAAATCAAGTCTCTTTCATGTTAAGAATGACTGATGTGAAGGGCATAAGCTTACTTGCAGAAATTTGAGGAAACATTCCAGACAGCCCATGCTGTTCTTCTAGTCACAAACCTTCACTTGTACTAGGAAATTATTTAGAAGGTGCATGGCTGAGAAAAGGTGGAACACATTTAGGTATTTCAAATATTTCCTAGGGAGAAATAGCCAATGCTTATTCTGCTATTAAAGGGAACTTCTAAAGTGACTACTGTTTGTCTACTGGTGTTTTCTATTATAACCCTATTTTAAGAGGGCTGTAACTTGACTGTAAAAATTCCCTCTGGGTGAAAACTTGGCATACCAGAGTGCTCCCTTTGAATAATGCCTGCCTTGAGGGAAAAAAACAGATTTGTTTTATGGTAGCCAAGGTCTTTGAAAGTCAGAAGAAGACAACAAAGCTCCTAGTATTGGAGTATTGGAGATAATTGATTCTTTCTATAGATGTTTGCATTCTGTACTGTATGAAAGAAAAAAAAAACAAGAATCAAACCTATTTGTCTCCTTAATGTACAAAACAAATATCCAATTTTAGATAAGAGTCTTCATGCAGTGTGCAAAAAATTATAATACCAAAGCTATACAGTGTCTACTAAAGGAAAGAATTTTTTTTGTTTTTTAATAACAGATGCAGTTGGAAGACACCAGTTGGGTAAAGGAGTATATCCCAATAGATAGAACACAGAAGCAGGCAACAGTTTTGTTATTTCTGCTGAGTTAGATGAGCTCTACCAAGACAGTGAATTGTAAGAACCCCAGTTATAACCAGAGGGATCAATACATTTAATAACTAACATTGTATGCATCTTGGGTTTTTTTGAGACAGGGTCTTGCTTTGTCACCTGGGCTAGAGTGCAGTGACATCATCATACCTCATTGCAACCTCAAACTTCTGGGTGAAGATCCTGCCTCAGCCTCCTGAGTAGCTGGGACTACAGGCAGGCCCCACCACACCTGGCTGATTTTTCTACTTTTTGTAGAGACGGGGTCTTGCCCTTGCTCAGGCTGGTCTTGAACTCCTGGCCTTAAGCAATCCTCCCACCTTGGCTTCCCAGAGTGCTGGGATTACAGGCATGAGCCACTGCACCTGGCCGCATTATATGCATAAACAACAAAAAGGAGATGCTTAGGGACAGAGAAGGACAGTCCACTCAATGGGCGATCACATAAGGCATAAGACACTTTAGATAGGAAACTGAAGCTGTTGTCTTTTTGGTAGCTTCAGTTCCCACATGATTCTTTTCTCAAAGTGCTGAGTGTAATTCTAGTGATTAAAGATATATAACCTGGATATGAATAAATGACTTCTTTAGGTGCCTCAACAGACATAAAGTCATCTGGTCTACCATTGAAGGAGGTACTGGCTCTACTGTTTTTAGAGGGAGTTGGTATGTGTATCTATAAAGTGATGCCTTTCTAAGAATTGTTAAAGATACATTTGATTATATTCAACCAAGTTTTAACTTATTGACCAACTTTAGAATCTAACTGCAGAGTAAGATATGACTGTCTGTGCTGTGTTAACAGCAATGGTAGTAGGAAAAAAATGTCTTCTTACCCTTTAAAGTTATAGAGGTGAGGAGGAAACTACAGAAATAGAATTATGGAAACAGAGATTAGTGGTTGCCAGGGGTTAAGGAGGGGACGGGGAGAGGGAGAGTAGTGGGTGTGGCTACAAAAAGGCAACATGAAAGATTCTTGTGGTGATGGAAATATTTTGTATCCTGACTGTATCAAAGTAAATATTTTGGTTGTGATATCATGCTATAGCTTTTGAAGATATTACTACTGGGGGGAAAGGTGCAGAGAATTTCTCTATATTATTTCTTACAACTTCATGTGAATCTATAATTATATCAAAATAAAAAGTTTAATTTAAAATAATATCAGGTTTACTTGAACAATACATATAATAAAAAGCAAGACCTGTAACAACATGGAATCTAATAGAACAGAGATCAGCAAATCATGGTCCACAGGCCAAGTCTGGCCCACTGCTTGTTTTACAAACAACCTTTCATTGATACACTGCTATGCTCATTAGTTTATCTATTACCACGGCTGCTCTTGTGCTAATGACAAAATTGAGTAGTTGCATTAGAGACTATATGACCTACAAAGCCTAAAATATTTTCTATCTTACCCTTTACTGAAAAAAATTTGCTGATATGGAATGGAAGCTCTGCAAGTGTAAGTACCCTGTCAGCTTTGTCTATCACTGTTTCTGAGCACGTTGTGAGTCCAAAGTAATCATTTGCTGAATTAATGAAGCAACATACTAAGGAAATGTGTTTGCTGTGGGGAAGATGGTTGTAAGAATTTAAAAACATCATCTTGGGATCATGACTGTACATTTTCCAAAGCCCATGACACTGAAAAACAATGATGCTTGCCTTTTACAGACTGTTAGAGGAAGAAGATTGCAGGTCTCAGGTTAGCCCACAGGATCGACACGAGACCAGTGGAATGGAAAGACTTTTTAAAGACATGAATTGACTGTGTATAGGGTCTAATGTAATTTTAATTCACCATTAGTCAGGCATCTTATTTCCTTTCAGGTGTATAACATATAGCAATAGTTCAGTCTTTGAGGTATGCTTATAGTTAAGTCACTAAAACTGACAAATTTAATCAGAAGATTTCCACTTGTTCAGGAGGAAGGCAACCTAGTATCTCACTACACTGACATCTCACTTTGTTCAAGAAAAGAATCATTAAAAACAGAAGTGAAAAAATCCAAACTTTTAAGTTGGCTATAGTTTTGAAATTTTAGTTATACCAATGAAGGTTTCAATTTAAATGGACTCTTCAGCAAATACCCTGTAAGGTGAAAATGTCCTTCGATAATATAAGGAATAAACTTCTAAACTGTTAACTAAATTGTTACTTTCTCTGAGGCAGGGATAATTCTATCATACTGTAGTCTCAAGAATAATTTTGAGGGAATATGTTTGGTGTTGGGAAGATGAGAAGAGGAAATAATGAAAGCAGAGTTTGGAGCCAGACAAAACTGGATTTGAATCTCTGGGCCTGGAACAATTTAATTATCCTTGTTGTGGCTCATCTGAAATGAAGACAATGATTCCTGTCTCATAAGTTGTTTTGAGGATTAAGTAGGGATGGAGAGCGCTTGGGACATGGTACATACTCATAGACACTCATCAGATGTTAGCACCCTTTCCTTGGACCAACAGGCAAAGGAAATAGGGCTAAAAGGAAGGAAGATCTCCCAAATAACTGCAAAAAGGTACACCTTCCACTGAGTGACACTGTCTCCTACCTGTTTCCCTGGGGGATAGATAGTAGGACTATTATTTGTGTTGTGCCTGAAGCATTGTTGTGCAGTCTGTCCAAATGATTGTCTTGCGTTGTATTTCTAAAAGATAATTTTGTTCACGGAACATAAAAACTTCGTTGCCTAAACAAAACAAACAAACAAATCCCTGTCATTGGTGTGGTACGTGGGGCTGAAGAGAAGTTTCCAATAAAACCTTGGTTTGCAGGTGCTGGCCTAACACGAATGCTGAGTGACCGACAGAAGCTTGCTGACCATGCTGGAATCCATTCCTGTAGGTGCTTGAGATAGCCTCCCCCTTCCATTTTTGGCTTTCTGTCTCAGGCAAATGGTTTCCCAATTTGTTGATTAAAATATTTATTTAAAAAAAACAACAACACTATGTTACGAAGAGTCTTGTGACCGGAGGCCTTTTCTTTTATCAAGTTAAACACAAAACAATAAGAAACAATATTTTCAGAGGGACAGTGTTTTATCCTTCCCAACATCGAGGGTTTGACCTTGAGTTAATTCCTGCAGCAACACTGTAGTTGCTGTTAGTTTTACAGACTGCCTGTCAATGACTTGCCATTTTATAAATTCAGCATGAAGCAAAATTATGATGAAGCACGTTTACTGTGGATAGCAATTTATTATTATACGAAAACATACTTAAGAAGAAAATGTGACAGGAAGAAAGGTAGACAGAAGGTACTGTGACTATCTGGGGATTATTACCTTACCTAAACTAAGGAGGAATAATAAAGCAAGTTTCAGACTGTAGACTGTGTCAGTTCTGGATAAATAGCTATTCTAAGAACATAAGCTTACGCTATGACAAAACTACATAGCAGCCACCAGGCAAGACAAGCATGGCACATACACCAGCTTTGCATTTTTAGAACATTTTTTAGAATTATTAAACACAGCCAGTATTTTTGCCTGCATTTTCTTTTGTAGCTCTATTTGTCATTTTTGCAATTACCAAGACCAAAAGCCACATTGCTGGGAAAATAATCCACCACAGAACTCCTGTTTTCTCTTTCCCCAATGGCCATTAGTTTCACTCTGAATTATTTTATTCACTTTATAAATGTTGAATATTATAAGAAGAAATTGAACTGAGGAATGGTGTACTTCCAGCTGGTATGTTAATTGGACACTGTTTATTCAACAGCAGCATTAAGAATATAAAAACCTCATCACTAGTCTTCTTTGAAAATAAAGCCTTTGCAAATAATAGCACTTATATAAAACTTAAGGCCTGAATGTTTCTTGTTTATGAGTAACATAGTATTAGCATATTAAAATCATTACTAACCAGTGCTGGAATATGTGTTCGGAAGCCTGTCAATGTGCTAATGGTAGCAGTCTTGGAAACTCCACATCTGCCACAGGATTAATTACTCACATAAAACATTATCATTTCCCCACATCTCCTGTGAGAAGGAGCTGCTGCTGGAGTGATTAATGGCTCTGAAAGAATTACAAAGGAATAAATAGGAATGTTACCCAGTGGAGTGACAGATCTGCTCTTGATTCATATTAGAACAAGTTGAAGGACCTCGGTGGTGTAACGTTTATTTCTTGCGGCCCATAAGCAATTAAAAAGAAATATCTGGCACAAACTCTGGGAAACTTATTGTTTAAATGGCCAACACTGCCTTTCCCCAGGGGGCCTTTCTGTAGGAGGAGATGAGGGTGGAGATAGAGTTAGGTCAGAGAAACTGGCAACTAGAGGTGGGGGAGATCGCTGCTGTTTGTTGATGCCAAGTTTGTTAGGTCCTCCCGCCCTGAACTTCTCATTCACTGAAGTTCAGCTCAGAGGCGACTTTCAAGGTCGCACTGGCTTCTCTGACTCTTTACCACTATACCCTCTGCTAGATGTCAGGCCAAGGCGAGGTGGATTCAACTTTTTGAGAGGATGGAGGCAAAGACAAAGGAAAGCATTTGAAAGACAATTTATTGTTTACAATTAAAACTAGGGGATTATAGTTCAAAGGTGAGAACCAGTTTGCAATTAAGGCTGGAGAGAAGTCTTAAACAAGCTATTATATGACAATTACCACAAATGGGAGCAGGAGGTAAGCTATTGATTGCGTCCCTGAGCACCCCTCCACGTTCTCCATCATTCCAGTCAAGCATCTTTGTCAATCCCTAGACTACCTTCAGTTTACAATGAATGGGCTAGCTTGTTTTTTGGCTCTTCTGTGTTTCAGATAAGAGAGAAACAGCTTTTCCAAACAAAACCAATCCTTGGGTTTAGAAAATTTATCCTATTTTACTGCTTCTATCTTTCCTTTATTTTCCATAGGCCTTTTATTAGGGGACAGATTCTCACAATTGGGATTTGGGAAGTTAAAGCTATAGTAAGTACTAAAGAAGCCAAGATAATTTTCAAAGTCTTTCAGCATCATTATAATTAGAGATGCAATTACAGTGAAGTTAGTGGTAATTTAAATTGATCAGCTGGATATGAGATGATGAGTTGTTTGGAACTGGCAAATTTAATGAATATCTACTTGGTGAGCAGACTTGACTTTCAGTAAACAAAAATAAAACCTGGCCACCTGGTTGGCCAAATTTATGAGCCCATGAACCCGTGGAAATGCTATTTATGCAGGTGACAAAGCTTAGCACTGTGGGGTTTTCAGGGAAAATAACACTGGAGGTGCACCCCATTGAGTTCTTTTCTCCCCCCTGCTAAATTTCTGCTGCTTTGATTAAGCATTTAAATGCTACTCTTCTCACAGAAGATCTTGGGAGAACCTACTAGAACCTTAAGTTGTGTTCTTAAAGTGTCTCCGTTTTTTATCTCAGTTTAGTGTTCTTTTTCATTGGATAGATCTGGTGTAGCTCACTAGCATTCTGATTTTCTAAGGACTTACATAAGCTTGGCCAGAATCATCTTGTCCTTAAGGATGAAGGTAATTGGGGAGGAGGTTGTAAAAGTGGGTAAGAAAGAGACAGAGACCCCAGAGGGAGACTATGTACTGTTGGAAAATTATAAATTCAACCTGAAGGTTTGGGCTATTGTTACTGGGTTTCCAAGAGCTGTATTAAAACTTGAATTTTGTGGTGAAATCCTTATCATTTTATAGAATTTAAGAGAACAATTGGTGTTAAATTCTCCAAGGACTTCGGCTTGAATATGGTTTAGGTTTGTGCTTGGGCAGGGCAGGGGGGCTTGCCAGAGATTAGAGAAAATGTTCCTTGGATCTCATTGTCCACGTATCATGGCATCAAGGATCTTTTAAGGTGATAGTGCTTCTACTCAAGACATCTTGCCTCATTATGTGTTCTTTGATATGAAAAATCTGAATCCAATCTGAATTCAATATTGTCCCTTTTTAGCTTTAAGGATTAGGAAGCAGTAGATCTTGTTATTAATGTAATTATTCAAGCCTTGAATAAAAACATTAAAAAAAAAAGATTAGCAGGAACTGTGGCTTCCTTTTCACTCTCTTCTTTGTAATTCCAGTTATAGGGCTTATTATAATAAGTAAAAATCCTCTGCAGTTTATATCTTCCATCACCCACTACTACCACTTCAAAACCCATGTATGTATTTTCACCACAAGTGCTACACCTTTGAGAGAAGCAGGTCTGATGATTGAGTGTCTGGCTGGAAATCATTTACTATCGATGGTCACTCAGCTCAAGATTGTATCGCTGAAATGACTTAGGAAGAAAAATCAATAATACTCACACATTGTGCAGTCCTCTTAGAGGATCATCTGTTTTACCTCGCAAAAGTATTCCTGTTCCAGATCGTTCTTTTGAAATAAAGGAAGATAAAAAGGCAATCTAAATCATAGCTCATTTTCTCTTATGCCTCATTTCATTTTCAAGTTCTCTTTTTTGGAGGAGGAGAGAGGAAAAAAAACATGTCTCATGTGGACATGAGTAAGTAAGATAGAAGGCTAACGTGGGTGTGTTTGTATTATAATTTCAATCACTCATGTTTTCAACTGAGAAAAAATTAATAACATCTCAATTTAAAAATTTTTTGATGAAGGAGGAATGGCTTTACACACACACACACACACACAGGGTCACCATCGCTCTCATTTTCAGTTAGACATTATACTTTCATTGTTCCTATAAATTTAACTCTTATATGTTTGTACCCTAGCCTGGATCTGGAACAAATTCTGGAAAAGGGTTCCAATGAAGTAAAGAGGGACTGGGCCTGTATGACCTGGGAGAGGAACAACATTGAAATGTGAATTTGAAGTCCCTCTGGAGCACACACATACTAAAAGCTAGATGAAGGAGTCAGATGGACCAGATTTCCCTTAACTGCTCAAGAGGGAAGCACAGAAGAACGGCCTAACACTGCAATTGGCCTGGAGCTCTCCTTGGTGCTGAGATAGCACCTGGGGGGAGGTTTCTCACACGGTGCTGACCTAAGTGTGCCTGATAGGGCGGACTAGAGCGGTAATTCCCATAGTGGGTTGTATACCATGGGCATACAGGCAGTGATTTTTACAAGTAACAAGGACAAGGAACAGCATTAAATAAGTCTGAATTCATGGTGAGAACATTATTCCCTCGCGAAAGTCCTCATCTCACCTCTTCAACATCGGTGTTCATGTGACTATTGGAACCCAGGTGATCCCTTCTCCTTCCCCCCATCCATATTCTTCATTTCTTTATTTTATTTTATTTGAGTGGCTCAATGTGCCACTTTCTTTATTCTAATGAGATGAAAGCCCCAGGTGTGTTTATTCCTTTATCTGGATTTTACCTGCATCTCCGATTGTTGGCTTTAGAGAATTTCAGCTTGGGTTTTCATTTGAGACCCAATGCATGTCCTGATAGAAAGCACAAAAGGATGAATCCATTCTACTCTCTTGCTCTATTTTGACACCATGACTGGTTTAGTGGCTTCAAGAACTACTGCATTTTTCAATGTGTTAAGCTATCTGAGGAAGTTGAGACTGCAGATAAAGATGCTAAAAAGATATTTCCTCTTGTATTAAAACAAAAGATCTGTTTTTCACTTTTGATGACACTGCTCTCTCTTAGAAGCACATGCCTTCAAGAACTTATTTCACTAAGAAGGAGGAAGCAGGAGCTTCAGGTTTAAGACCATAAATGATCAACTAATTGTGGTGCTGGGTGGTAATGCCAGTGGAAAGTTAACTGTGCTTGTATATGTATGAGAGTTGTTATTGTTTTTGTTAGGGCTTTAGTGACAAAGTTCTATAGATTTTGTCTCAATTTCCCCAACACTATTTTCTCTCCAAGCCCTATTATTTTTAGCATATAAAGAATGCAAGGCTTTGGGGTATGTGTACATGGAGTCATCACAGAAACGCCTGTAAAACATCTTGAATAGTTCAAGTTCATATTCTTGGGCGTGAATGTCACCAATCTTTCACCAGCACAGGAAAGGCAACTCAAGACAATACTGCACGGAAGACATGAGAAGCACTTTGCAACGTCCAAGGGCCTCCAGCATTCAGCACGGGTTTCAAATGCATGGGCACTAGTGATTTTTGGCTCACAGGCCAGCTGCAGCTCCTTCCTACACTGTGGGAGAGAGACGCTGCTGACTGGGTTTATGGTGAATCACAAGCCTTCCAGTCCAGGAGAGTTAGCCTTTGTTCCTCAGTGCATTCTTGATTGTATTTGAGATCCAAGTGATCTGTCTTTCAGGTGCTGTGCCTGCTACATGGTCAATGCTGCCACATTGCCATCTGGACATATCAGAAGAAAAGATGTTGGAATTTTTGCAAACTTGAAAAGTGGTATGTATGCCCCTCAAGTTATATTGTATATTTTGAAATCTACAACAATAGAATCAAGTTCTTATTCCAACTCAGCCACCAATGAGTTGTGTGACATTGGCTAGATGACTTCACCCCTGGATTTTTGGTCCCAGGGACTGAAAATGCAGACAGACTTTCAATCTCAACATAATTTCCTGGACTGGCATATAATGCACCTGCCAGCTTCCTCACCCTTTCATGTGAAGTCTCAGAATAACTGCCACGTCACAGTCCTTCTTCTAGGTTTGGCATCATTAGACCTGGCCAGTGATTGGTGTCCTCTCCAGTGACAGCTGACACATAGGCTGACCTGTGACCTAAGAGGAGTGTGGCCTGAGAGGTCAGCCCCACCACTTTACAATCAGCCCTGTCACTTGAGTGGCTTGAACTCCAGACACTCAGAGTTAGTTCGTAGTAGCAGGAGACCAATCAGAGACCCAGCTACAGGGAGAGTAGCTGCATTACCCACTCCCATGGAGCACTGAGTGGGCAACAGCAGAAGTCAGCTGCTGAGGGGACAAGATGGCTTGCTGGCTGGTCTTGATGGCATGGTGTGTTGAATGATATTCTGGTCTCTGTGAGGCTTGGCTGGGCTTAAATGGGATGATTTCCTGACTTCCTGGCTTTCCTGTGAATTCTTATTCAATAGCGTGTTCTACCATTGCCTGGCTCAGGGCTGAAGGTGAGTAGGGGGTGAGGCTTGGGAAATCCTGAGCCCAGTTGCATCCATGTGCAAGGGCAGGGACTTTACTTTCCTTACCACTCACTCCCCACAGGGCATCCACGCCCTTATCCTTCTTTGAGGGTTTGTGAGTATTCAGGGTTATTAAAACGGAGGATAGGTTATTGAGACTGACACAGTCTTGGGCCAGATTGGCATTGTTCTCCCAGAGGGTCCTTGAGGATGTGTGCCTGCTGCCATGGCAAGACATTTGTGGGCAGTGTGGGAAGGAGAGGCGGCACAGATCTTTGGAGCAGGGAGGTGCATTGCTCAGGGGTACGAAACAGACGGTCTACAGAGGCTAACAGTTCCCAGGGGCTGCAGGCTGCTGGTGATACAGGGGATATAGAGGGAGGAGAGGCCAGGCAACCCAGGGACCTTGGTGTCACTACTCCCCCACGGTCACTGAAAGTATACCTGGGGGAAAGGGCAGTAACTTTTTCTTCTTGTTTGTTTGCTTTTTTAAAATATATTCTGAGTCTTGGCTCTTGCTCTCAGGATGCTAGAACTTGGAGACCCTACCCAGTCAGAGACTCCTTTTTTCTTTGCTTTTTGCTGCAGCAACCCTCCGCTCAGTGAATGCTGGGAGCCTACCTGCTTGAATGAGGGAGAGAGAGGCAGGGGAGTGAGGTTGGCGGGGGGGTCTCTACCATAGTGAAGACAGGATAAGAAGAACTCTGGTTAATAAACATGTACAACAAATCCCATGACCTTTTGGAGGTAACCTGAGCACATGTCTCTTTTGTGCATCTTGAAAGAGCCTAACATCCATTCTTTGAGTCTCTATAGAGCAAAAAGTTTCCAAACCTCAGCAAGTGGGCCATCTATTTCAGGTAATATGATAAGTTGTGTTACATCTAAGTTACTTGGAAGGCCTTTGAAGTGTTAAGATATAACCTGTAAAACTGAAATGGAGGGGAATAAATGCAGACCATTAAAGTCTTAAGATATCGATCAAATAATACTATACCTTGGATACCAGGCTTCTGTTCAGGAGGGATCCAAATACAACAATTTATTCAAGTAGCCAAGTCAAAGAGGTAACTTGGGAATGAGCGAAATCAACAGGATAGAATCTCTGATTCAAAGCATGAAAGCAACTACATGTTGTGTTAAAACATCCACCAAGCTTTCTCTTGAATATGCTCAATTATAAGTGAAGTTCCTAATGAAGATGAACAATTGCAATCAAATGGAGCTAGCTAGTGAGGAGCACAAGGCCAGGGGCCATGTTTACCAGAGAGGCTTTTAAAAATAACAAAAATATGTAATAGTGAAATCTTCCAATTTTTGAGCAGTGAAGTTACGATCATCTGGTAGCAAATATATCACTCCTTTTGTAAATGGTTGCCAGCAAATACATATCTTTTCTGTTTTGCAATTTGAGTCAATTAAATGTTTTGTACAAAGAATAGTAGTAAACATGGTGTCACAACACAATACACAATCAGTTGCTACTCTGTCCCTGGGAAGTACCTCAGTTTGCACAGTAACAGTTTATAGAACACCACTTGCCCAGGAAGGTAGAATTATTCAGGGAGATTATTATGCTGAGGACAAAAAGGACAAGGAAAAAAAGTCATTTATGTTTCACAGTTACTCACTGGATAAACATGCAAATAGGAGGTGCTACTAAAATGAAATGCATCTGAATGTATAAAGTCTCACTTGTGGCTCAATCAGCCATAATAATTAAATCTTCCACCGAACTTCTCTAACAACTATAAAGATACATTAACTCTCTATTGATCAGCATCTTTATTTAAATGTTTTCTTTTAAGAAACAAATGTCCGTAATCATTTCACCATGAGCTCACCAGTTTTCTGGCACTATAGTTTTTTAAAAAAAATTTTTTTAATTCTTAATTGTTATGGGTAATAATAGTATAATAGTTGTATATCTTTATAGGGTACATGTGATGTTTTGATAAAAGCATACAATGTGAATTAATCAAGTCAAGGTAATTAGGGTATTCATCATCTTGGGCATTTATTATTTCTTTGTGTTAGGAACATTCCAATTCTGCTCTTTTAGTTATTTTAAAGTATACTCTAACTTATTGTTGGTTATAGTCACTTTGCTTAGATACGTATCATCACATCTACTAAGCTGTAACCAGTGAAGTATCGGGGCCACAGTTGGTTCATTTTGAATCCCCCCAGCGCCTCACTCATAAGGGATCTAGTAAAGATTTGCCGAATGGAACATATTTTTATTAATCCTCATGGAATCCCTGCTTTGTTTTTCAAAAATTCTATAATGCATTTAATTTATTTGGACAATATTTATTGCAAAGCTACTACATGCTGTGCCAAGGATTGGGTAACACATGGTTACCCAATGTTTACTCATCAAGTTGGACATGGTGCATCTTCTTCTGGAGCTTAAATTCATGTAAGGAGAGACAGACAGGCTGCACTGTCCCCTTGATTCAGGCAAGCTGACCCCCCACAGTAGGCCTTGTGCTACAGAAGGCCCCACTCTAGCCACAGACAAGAAGCCTTGGAGCCAATGGGACAATTTCCACCTAAAGCACATTGGCCCCAACCCTTCTCTAGATGTTCAGGATGGGAATTCCTGCCTCAATAGTCCCAGCAGCTTCCCAGGCATGGATTGGCCTCTTTCTAGATCGAGTGCCCTGGAGTAGACAACGTGGACCCTGTAAACTTTTTCAGGCCCACAGACAGAGGTTTAAGAAAGCGGTTGAGGGCAGAGCTTGGATGTATGACTGCAGTGTCCACGTGCATGTGCGGCACCTCTCAGTGCATAACAAAACTGAGAATGGGAAGAAAGGGGAGAGAAAACCACAGTCCAGGGACATCCATTTGTAATCTTGTCCCAGCCCCACATCTGCCGGAAGTGGGTCTTTACACAGGGCAATAGGCAACTACACTAAATATAGAGGCATTTAGTATTTATGGTCCTCCCAAACTTGGTTGCTCAGGGAAAGCTTCCCAGAGGAACTGACTTGTAAGGCAAACACTGATGAATGAGTTGGAGGAAGAGTACTCTAGAAATGGGGAACAGCGAGGCAAGGGGAAAAGTGTGGGTAATTCTAAGAGCTGAATATTCAGTGGGGTTGACTGATGGAGTGTGTATGTGTCTGCATGTGTGTGTGTGTGTGGTGGGGGGGTAAGAAATACAAAAGACAAGGAGATGAGGCTGGAAAGACTGGCGAGAGATGGACCACGAGGAGCCTTGCTGGTGAGAATCAGGAATTTAAACTTTATCCTAATGGCAATCAATGAGAAGACACTGATGGCTTTCAATCTGGGAAGGGGTGACATGATTCCCCTTACATTTTCAAAGTATCTGTCTCTGAGCTTGTGGAGAATGAACTGGAGATGGTGGCCTACGCTGGGGCTGAGACACCGAAAAAGAAAGGGGGGGTGGAAATGTCAAGTGATATGAGGAGGCAGGTTTGATGGGATTTTGTGGTAGATTAAATGGGAGGTGCTAGTCGTGGAGACAAATAGTCAAGGACAGTTTGGGTTTCCTGGAGTAAGTGACAGGGATGTTGGTGGTGGCACTGACTGAGTTGTGAGCAACACGAGGAGGAGGAGTTGAGAGACATGATAGGTTACAATCCCAGGTCAAAACCCCTTCTTCTGAATGAGTCTTTTGCCTAAATTTGGCGGTAGTGGTGGGACCACAGGACCCTAAAGAGAGGCCCTGAGATATCTGTTTCCCAACAAATTACCCTCATATGGAGTCATGAGAGCCAAGGCAAATTTCCTCTCTATGCTTCAGTAATTCCGTTCCCAGCATAAAAATCCAATTAAAACAAGCACTGGGCCTTCCTGTTGTTTCCAATGTGGTAGCCAAGTCACTCCCCTGAAGACAGCCGCAGGGACTGCTCTCCAAAGTGTGGCAAAGCTGCCAACACGATGGCTGCGCAATTTCTTTGAGATCAAAGCCATCGAGAACTCAGTCTAGGGGCTGAACTTGGCATGTTGGCAAAGCTGGTCCCACTTTTCTCCTCCGTATTGATGAAGTACATAGGGACAATAAAAACTGTCTCATTTTAATTTCTTCTCTGACTTTGAAAGAGCAATGGCTTCAGGGCTGGCATTCCACAAGGGCACCCTACTGAGCCCCAGACTGACTCAACCCCTCTCCTGAAGCCCCTCTGCTTCCCTCCCCCAGGGCCCTTACTCTCTCAGAGGGCAGAAATGTGGATCTCACTCTGTCTTCTAGCAGGACTTGGGCCTTTCCCTGCACAGCTGGTGGCGGAGCAGACCTGCTCAGTGAGTGTTGGGGAAGGAAGGTGGGATGGGGAGGGAGGGCTGGTGCATAAGAGGGCTCCGAAGTGGAGTGAGACAAGTGAGGGGCTGCTCAGGGAAGAGCGCAAGTGATGAGTAGCAGGGATTTTTGTAGGTCTTAGTGACACATTGATTGCCTTCGAAGACACATGGCACAGGGAAGAGTCAGATCTTGCTAGAAACTATAGCCTGAGTGTGGTCAACTGATTCCGTCCTGTGGCCCCAAGCCTGGCACAGAACTAGAAAAGGAGAGAAGGGGGGAGCTTCTGTCTTAGGGGATGGGCAGTCCCCAGCTGGAAGGGTGGAATCAAATTGGATTGTTTTAGAGTTGATGAAAACATGGTCTTTGCTACTCCAGGCAAATCTCTTTTCTTTACAGGAGCTTGGAGAGTGGGGTCATGAAAAAGTGACAAATAGAAATGTATGGTACAAGCTTGTGCCTCCAACTCTGCCCTCCCACATGTTGCCTTTACTTCCTGCTTTTCAGTGTTGTCACCAATATCCCTTGAGTCCCTTGGAGAGTTCTTTGAAATAAATTTCCATCTTCTCTTTAAGTGAACTTCCACATAATTTATTTTGCATGCTTATTCGCTGAGCATAAAATCCACATTCATTTGTCCCTCAATTTGTCCATTAAATGCTTTCCTATATCCAATTTGTACCCAGTAAAAATATAGAAATGTCCATCGAGTAGCTACCTTTGGAATTGTCCTATGAATAGCTTTCTCAGTAACCTTTTAGAACCAAATCCCTTTCATCTTCTGAAACGTGGCTGACTTAAATTTTAAACTTGTCATATAGCTTTTGGGAAAAAATGAGTTCTGATTCATACAAACATGTTCAGAAAATGTAGTATTTATCTCAGGAATAATGCATTTATGAAAAAAGATGGGGATTTTAAATGAAATGCCTACTTTTTCAGTAACATAAATTTTTATATTTCATAAGATGGGAATCCACAGAAGATTTTGGGATGAGAAATTTACTTTTGACTTTCAGGAGAGGATGGTGGTGGGGAGGGGGTAGCCAGTGATGATGAAGTCCAACTGTGGAGATTACATTTCTTGGGGTTGCTTGCTTCCTGCTGGGAATCCTGGTAAATCTCACAGAAGCCACACGGAAGTGACATTGTCTAGAACTCTTACCAAAAAGCTTCTTAATTTACCCACAATTTGAAGTGCCAGTGTTAATTTACATGGTTTCTTTAAAGGGATCTTGCTTGGAATGCTTCTTTAGGAAGGGATCATATTGTATCTGATGAGAAATGACCTATGTGTTAAAATTAATCCTTCCTTAACAATCTGGAGAAGTAGTGACCCTAGGATGGGCTAACTGACTAAGTTGTTTATTTAAGGAGGATACATATTCAGGAGATCCTATTAGAATGAAGGTAAGGGAGAACCACAACCCCAAACCAGAATTTTTGTTTGGCTTTGTTTCACAATTCACAATACAGTGTTATAAGTACAACATTTAGCATACAAATAAGGATAGTGGCTGAGTTAATTCTGCATCGTGTGTGACTGTGAGAGGCGCTAGGGTAAGAAGACATGAGTGTGGCAAATGAAGACCTCTCTCACCTCAACTTCTGCTTCCTATTCCTTTGATGTCTCAAGGCTTTGTACAATTTCTTCTTGCATCGGAATACTTCTTCTGTCCTTGTCCGTCTGGCAAATTGCCACTCACCTGTGAAGCTCTGCTCATTCTTCACCTCCATAGTGGAATGCTTCCTGGCCAGGTCCCTCTCTGCAGAAGTTGGCTGTCATCCTTTTGGCTCTCAAGGCGCCTTTGTGTTGGTGTGACCTACACCGTATTGTGGAAACGTCTCAGGTACTAGACTGTGTACTTCACTTAGGTGGGGACTGGATTTATGGTTATATTCATTTTTGTAACTACCCTGTGTACAACACAGAGCCTGGAAACTGGTAAGTGTTAAATAAAGATTTGTTGGGTAAAAAATCAAATATTTACTGTATAACTATTACATAAGAGGCAGTGAAAGAACAGCATAAAATATAAGGCAAGATTTCAGCCCATTGAGTGCATAATTTAGTTATAGTGGCAAGACAGAAGCATCTGAAAATGCAAGAGAACAATGCAAGGCAACAAACGAAGGTGAGAAGGATGACTCCAGGGCCAAAATACTAATGTGCTAGAGATTGGCCTTCCTTCTAGGCTGGCACAACAAGCCAATCCTTGAAAAAATTTTCCTGGAGAGAAGTCATCTGTCTCTTTCTTTTGAATTATAAAACTAGTTTATATATCCCTCATGACACTCATCATATTCTACGCTGTCATACAGATATTTGTGTCATGTGTCATCTTTCCTTCCTTGCTAGAGTAAATTTTATTCATTTAAAAAATATTATACAGTTTAGGGCTTAGCATTATGTGAAGGATATAGTAGGTGCTCAAGCTCTGTTGCATGAATAATATTTTTGCTCTGAACAGTGAGCGCTCAATGCATTCAAGGCAAAAAAGTTCATGACCTGCTCTTTTGGTCATAGAATGCTTGGAAAATGAGAAGGAATTGAGCTGTATTTTGAAATGAGGAGTAGATTTGTATAAATAAATAGATTTATACAAAAAAGGTAGTCACTGAAGAGAGAATAGTATGAGCAGAATTTGGAAGGAGGGCTGCAAAGACAGGGGGAAAGTGGGTAGAAAGTGTAGGGATCAAGGGAAAACTTACCTTTTGCCCTCTGAATGTTTGCTGAAAACTCAACTCGCAAAAGGCAGATTAATTGGAGAAAAGACATACAAATTTATAAATGTGCATATGAGGGAGAATCACAGTGAATACCCCCAACCTTGCAATGGGGTGCAGAAGCTTATATACCATCTTGAGGTTATAGAAAGAGTGGGAGCTTGGATTACGGCAAAACAGGTTATGGGAGGGAAAAGAGGCGGCCTGGCTAAGCAAAGGTGTCTTGTACAGATGAAACCTCACAGGTAGCAGCCCTCAGAGGGAATAGATGGTGCATATTTCTTTCAGACCTTTAAAAGTGTCAGACTCTCTGTTAATTTTTCTTAGATCCAGACAAGGGAAGGCCTGGCTGCATCAATGCAGATTCTCTACAGATGCAAATCTCTCCCACAAAAGACAGCTTTGCAGGGCTACTTCTGTTTGCAGGCCTTCTGAACAGGCACCTCAAAATAAGTCAAAGAAAGTATATTTGGGGATTAAATATTTTGATTCCCTTCAAAAGAAAGAGGACTCATGAGAGAGAAGAGCGAGGATGATGTGGGAGTGGTGAGCTTTGGTGGCTTAGACTCAATGTGCCTTTTCCAGGTTTAGTGGGGATTGCACATCTTTGTCTGACTGCCCAGGTAAGCTCTCTTAGTTCCTGCTGGTACCACAATGGCGGCAGTGGCTTTTGCCCACAATCACTACTGAGTTGTGGTAGATGAAGAAGGATGTAAAAGGAATAGAAGGTGGAGGAGGCAGAGGAGATCAAGGGCATGAAAGGGAAAGAAGAAATAGATAGATAAATGTGGAAATGGCCTGTTGTAAAGACGTAAAGGGTCCTGGAGAGTTCTCAAGCTAATCTGGCAGCAGTAATGGCCTGGCTTCTGAGGTTAATTGAAAGTTGATGAAGTTGCTGAACTAGAAAATTTTCAAAATTATTAATGTTGTTTCTTGTTTGCATAGGTCCAGGACAGCATCAAATTTATATCTTTTTTTGTTTGTTTGTTTTCTTGTGTAGAGCAAGAGCTACCTCAGCAAAAAGACTCATTTATAAGAATCTTGCTACGGTGAATTGTTTGAGAAACCATTGGTTTCTACTCTGGTGTTTTTACAAAGAACAAAAGGGGCTCAGTGCCTCACATCCTTTGATTATCTTAACACAAGCGTAGTGTGACATGGTAGAGTTCAACACCGTGACTGTATTAGACACGGGCAGGCGGGTTCACTGGCCATAAAATAGTAGTGGGGGTTTCTCTGTGGGTAAAATAGTGGTAATTGTATCCATCACAGAGGGCAGAAAGGGATTGTACACAGGGGTCAGGAGAGCAATCTACCAGCCCAAACCTCATGGCATTGTTGGGAGGAGCATTCATCTTAAGCCTGTTTCCCCTCCTTTGATGCCGGAAGTTATTGGCTACTGCCGGAGGAGGCCTGTTATGACCATGCGAGGATCAAAAGCCCGACCCAGGGTGGGAAATCCTTTGTTCCTGCCTCTCTCATAATAGTTTTTTCCTTTTCTTTGACTGAGAGAAGCAAGTCAAATGGGATTATCCTAATGGAACAGAAGTGTTTTATATAAAAAAGTTCAAAAAAGAAATCCAAACAAATTCCAATGTCTTTCATTTACTGAATACTGTTTTATTACTGAGCCCAAATGGAAAATATGCCGGTGGCCACTGGGCCATTTTCTGAGGCTCTAGAGAAATTATCGTTTCTCAAATTATGACTGATTTACAAGCAAATGTAATGATCCTTTTAACCACAGTGAATAATTAAAACAGATTTTTTTCTAATTCAAAGCCCTTAAAAGTGCAGGCTTCAAAGACTGGCCTCTTCTCAAATTACTTTATTGCATCTCCAACTTGTTTCAATTGTTGCAAAACTGCAAACCATATGCCCTAATAATAAAATAAAGATACACTTAAGTGACACCTTCCGGGGATTATAAAGTGCACTAGAGGTGCAAAAAGCACAATGCGGTGCTTTGAAAAATAGAAGCACAACAGTAAGCTAATAAAATCATGCGATTAGAGTTATTTTTCTGGGTGCCGTTGTTTTAAAGGAGAACCATCTCACGGTTAACACCAACTTCCTGGTCATAAGGCACTTTGTTGACGTGCAGTCTGGCCACAGGATGGTTTCCCAAAAATTCCCTCTTGTCTCCTTGGCTATGAAGACCACCTGAGTGGCGACAGGAAATTTAAGTGGTTCTGTGAATGTGTGACGCTCATTTCTGGAAAAGTGAATGGGATTCTTAGAAATCCGACCTATTGCTCATGAGCGCAAGCTTGCAAGCTGGGCAGAGCCAATGGCTTCATCATGGCATTTTAGCCTTGCTATGTGTGATCCAACTTGGCTGTTTTAAAGCAAAGGACAGACTCAGGGGTGTTGTGGGTGTAAGTGGGCTTCCTTCAGCAGGGGGGCTCAGGAGCACGATTTGGTGAAAATCCTAGAGAAAGTTCGGCTGTCCCTTGGGTTTCCAGATAGCAGGTTTGCAAGGAAGGCAGAGGAGTAATTGAAGCAATTTACCCTTTCAATTAAAATCTGCCTGGGTGGCTGGCTGCTAGTTTCAAACTTTTTCTGTAATTTAGGGAGAAAGTGAGGAATGCATGGACTGTTAGATGGATATTTGGAGTGGGACAAATCCCATCGTTTTTTCCAACTGCCATGCCACCTGAGTATTAATAACACTGGGGTGAAATAACTAGCTACACCAGCCTGGAAATGGAAAGTAAGATAGGAGCCGTTTATGGACTGCGAAGTGAATGAGCAGGTGGTTGGGCACAGGCAGCAGTGCCCTGCTCTGGCCTTAATGCTGTGGTTTATGGATTAATTGATTTTAAGGATGTGTAATACATTGTGAAAAAGAGAGGTAGGGAGAGAACAGGAAACAGTGGCAGCTCGTGTGTGAGACTGTGCATATGTGTATAAGGTGGCCTCTCCTTGCAGGACAGGATAGATGGGAAGGTGGAGGGGCAGGATGAGCTGAGGTTTCCCTGGTGAGTAGACGACTCAGCAGGAGCTAAGTCTTAATGCAAGGGGTGAACTCAAGGGCCTGCAGGGCCCAAGGAGGTGAGTGCTGCAGGCCTGGAGGAGAACTGGAGGTGAATTGGAGAGTATGTGTAGGACCGAGGTGGACAGGCCCTCAGCTCCAGCCACAATACCAGAAAGCAGGCTCATGCTGCCAAAGACAAGCTATAAAACCATTTTTTTATATGAATCTCTTGATTTTCCAAAGATTGGCAATTGGTTAAATTTTTTCTTAAACATTGCAAAAGCCAATTAAACCTGTGGTGTTAAGTTTTACTTGTAACTACCAGTGAGATCTCTGCCTTGATTTCTTAGTCCCAGGATGGTCACAGTCAGGTGATATGGCAGCAGGGGAGGAGAAGCATTCCAGGTAGAGGTCCAGCACAGGCAAAGGCACAGAGGCAGGAAATAGCCATGGGTATGGCTGGAGCTCAACCAGTGATGATGCAGGCAGCCAGTGGGGGAGTTGGAACCAAGGGAGGGTGGGGCCCAAGTCACAAAACTCATGGAATCAAGACTTACAAGGCTTGGGTTTTATCACATAACCATTATTGCATATATTGGGTGTTGTCAGTTGAATTGTGTCCTCCCAAAATATATGCCCAAATCCTAATCCCTGGTACCTATGAATGTTACCTTATTTGGAAACAGGGTATTTGCAGATGCAACTAAATTAAAGATCTTAAGATGAGATCATCTTGGATTAACTGGGTGGATTAAGTGGATCCTAAATCCAATGACTAGTGTCCTTATAAGGGAAAGGCGAGGGAGACTGGAGACATTTAGACCCTGAGGGGAGAATGCCAGGGAGAGGGCAATGTGAAGATGGAAGTAGTGAATAAAGTCATATGTCCACAAGCCAAGGAACACCAAAGATTGCTGGAGCCCCCGGAAGCTAGGAAAGAGGCATGGAACAAATTTTCTCTCAGATCCTCCAGAAGGTGCCAACCCTGGGACACCTTGATTTTGGATTTCTGGCCTTCAGAACTCTGAGAGGATAAATTTTAGCTGTTTTAAGCTACCAGATTTGTGGTAATTTGTTACAGTAGCCCTTGGAGACAAGTACATTGGGCTTCCACATAAGATTTCATTAGAAAACCACAGTGGTAGATGAGGAAGAAGCCCTGCCAACTTGTAGAGCGGGGAGTGATATCAGAATTGACAGGGGTCCCTCTGGCAGCTGCTCGGGAGGGTAGCGGGGGAGGGGGGAAGCAAGCACAGGGCTGAAAGCCTCCTAGAGTCACTGCGGGACTGCAAATTAGAGGTGATGAGGACCCTGACTGTGGACTGAAGATAGAGCAGAAGGGACATCTTTGAAGAGCACTACATTCAGGAGGAAGGATTGGCAGGACCTGGTGATTACTATGGGATGGGTGGAACTGAAGGTGGGAGATAATGAGCGGGCAGAGGCAGGGATTAGTTATTTCGAGGTCACTAGGAGGGTGGCAATGGCAGTATCACCTACTAAGGTAAAGACTCTAGGAGCAGAAGTTTCAGGTGGAAATACAGTGAGGCCAGGTGTGCACAAGTTCAGCTTGAAGTGCTTGTGGGTTGTACAGATGGAGACGAGCAGTAATCTTTTGTCTTTGCAAAAATTGTATGTGAAGGTTTTGGAGGGCTGTAAGAAGAGAAGCTCTGAAGTGAAATCATGAAGGTGGTTGAGCTAGCCCAGGGGTACGCATTTGCTGAAAAGAACCATGTGCTTCCTGCCTTTGCTTTTGCCTTTTTGTTTTTTCTTTTGTATAGAAAATAGGTTCACATCTTAGGTGAAGAAGTGTGACTAAATTTCGTAGTCAACACTGGTTCTCTTTGTCTTCTCAGCATCCTTTCCCTTCCTTCTGGCTAGAGAATTGCCCTTTCCATTCTCAGCCCCCTGCCCCACTCCAGGAGTCCCCAGCTGACCCCAGCCTGCCAGCCAGAGCACCAGAGCTCTCTGGCTATAGTGGCTCATTTGGTGACAGTCATGTGACCCAGGATGGATAGTGACAGCCTTGCCTGGGACCTCTATCTGGAGTTGACATGAAAGAGAAGATCAGTGTTGTCGATAGGGTGTTCAGCGGAAAGTGTGTAAACCTGGAGCTGTTGTAGCTGGGCGTCTAAATCATGGCATGGGAGATCCTGCGGGAGATTTGAAGCTGACATAGAGGAAAGCAAAGCTGAGAGATGAGCAGGCAGGTTCTTGATGGCTTTGAGTCACCGATCCTCTTTTGCCGTGAGCATTTATTTCTTTTACAACTAAAGAGGGTGCCGATTAACACATCAGTAATGTATTGCTTTCTGCTAGGGGCTGGTGCCTGGAGTGGATTTCTTCAGCGACAACCATGCTGGACACTCTGGATTATGCACTGGAGAGAGAAACATCAAACCCGGCTTTCAGGGCCATAGTGTGAGGGAGGCCAGCGTCTTTTTCAGAGAAAAAGGAAGGCTGTCACAGCAGAGGCAAATCAAATGCTATCTTTTTTTCCCCCCTGCTAAGTTTGGCAGTATTTCCCTTGACAGAAAGTTACAAAATGATCCTTTTAAAGGCTACAATTACTAATTGGTCTGCCTGGGAAAAAAGTGTGTCAAGTGCCTCTACAACGTCATTGCTGTCATGCTGTCCTTTTTATCTAAGGCAAAAACAATCAGTTGGAAATGTGTGGGTGCACATTTTAAAGCTATCACAAAAAGTTTGATGCTCGTATGTATGTTATTTCATTATGCTTCAAGATATTTTCCTCTAGAACTGACTAATGAATGTTAATTTTCCCTCTGCTATGACACTACTCTCCCATTAGACATTTGACTTTGCAAGTGGCTATCTGGGATCTTTTTGTGCTTCCCTGTGTCATCTACTGTGCAAGATTAAGCACTAAAAACATGATGCCAATGACATGTTTTTCTCACATTGGGAAAATGGAAACTGTAAAATTAAGGTGTCATTGACTTTTTAGTTTTTTGAAACTAATCCTTTCCTACCGTCAAAATAAGAATTCTATGGATTGATTCCAGTGTTGCTATATAATTGCTTCTCTGTTTCTATCAGTATGTGTGTGTGTGTGTAATTAACAATGACTTTAGCCATTAAATAAGTCTACTTTGATTTTTAAAAAGATTTTAGAAACAGAGGCACAATGCCAAGATTTAAATTTCTTAATCAAAGTGGAGAGTATAAATAAAGTGATTGCATTCACTCACTTATTCATTCATTGAATGGTCCCATCTTTATCAGTGTGGAATGGCCCAGGTAACTTGACATATAAGGAACCCAGAGGCCACAGATGGTACTAGCAGACTTGTGTTCTGGTGTTCACAACTTTAGAGGTTCTTCTTAAAGAAAGGAATGGCCATCAACATAATCCTAGAGATCATAGCATTGTACAATTTTATTTTGAAGCTGGAAAGAAACTCAGATTCATTTATTCTTAAAGATTCTCGGCCTTAATGAGGTTGAGTTGAATACTGAACCACTGAGCAAAGGAGCCTGGACTCTTCTCTCCCCATCCAGTGAAAACGTCTGCAGACAATTAAGACATTACTACATCAACATTTATTGGGGTATGGTTTTATGCCAGATACTGTGCAGCATATACTGATGACATCATAGTCCCTGACCTGGAGGGAATCACGATGTAGTGGGAAGACAGACATATCAACAAATACTTCCAGTGTATTGGAACAAGCGTTCACATCAGGGTACTACCATGTGAAGGGATTTCACAGGGAAGGTAGCATTTGAAGTGAATCTTAGAAGATAAGTAAAAGCCTGCCAAGTGGACAAAACAGAGGTTTTTCACATGAGAGAGAGTAACTATGTCCAAAGATGTGAAAGGTGAGGTATAGTCAAAGAGCTCAGAGCCTGGCTGGCCATGGGAGTCACGGGACATGAGACCAGAAAGGTAGGCATGGATCAGACCACTTTGTGTGTAGTGTTAAGGACTTCTCACTTTATCCTGAAGGCAATAGGAAGCCAGGGAAAGATTATACACAGTGGGCTGATCAGAACTGTGATTTAGAAAGGTCACACTTATGGTACATATGGAGCGTGGATTGGAAGCAGTGGAGATGAGGTATAGGAAAGGCTAGTTAGGAGCTGACCCAATGGTCCATTTAATACATGACAAAAGCTTCAACAAGGGCAGCAGCCTGGGGGTGAGGAAGGAAGGGGGTGTAAAATAATTTGAGGGGCATTTAGACAAAGAATGGAACAGCACTTGGTGATTGGCTGAGTGGAGGAGAGGTAAGGGAGAGGCAGGAGAATCAGGCGTGCTGTGTTCTATAGCTTGAGAAATTAAGGGTTTGATGAAGTCATTTCTCAGGTCAGAGGATACATGAGAAAGCAGCCTTGGGGCCATGTGATCCTAGAGGGCTCTGAGAAAGCCTGCCGACTGGGGATGATGTCTTCCCATGGTCCCTGAGACCAGTGTGTCCAGGAAGGTTGCCACTTTACAGTGCACTGTTCAGGCTCTCAGCTAGTGCTGAAGTCTAAACAGCTTACTTTCTCTTCATTTTGTACTTATTTATTTTGAGAAAATCAGAAAGGTGAAGCTTCTCTAAACTGAGCTTTTGAGGACTCTCTTCTCCACTTTGCGCATGGATGATACCTTGCAGAATAGCCTAATGTTATTGGGGAAAGAAAACAAACCCAAAAAACCCCCCTAGATTTAAAGGAAGGCAACTGTATTTTAGCAAATTTGTTTCATGACATGGTGAAAGCAGAGTGCAATGTGGCTAGAACAGAGAACATTCAACCTCTGTGTAATGTAGAAAGCATCTTAGATGTTTCCAGTTGCTTGTTCTTGCTTATTATATAAGAACGATGAAAACCAGCATTTAAATCTCTCTCCCCTAATCTCTGTTCGACAGGCAGATGGGATTCTTGTCTTTTCAAAGCTCATGTACACTCTAGAGATAAATGTACATAACACATTAGATTCTCACTAAATTGGTATAAGCCCTACTCTCCTGCTGTCAAAGCATCTTATGGATTTTCGAACAAACAATATTTCATTTTAGATGAAATCTCTATTACTGTTTGACATTTGGATATGAAACTGGAATGGAAATCTGAATATAAAAGCAAGTAAAAATAAAACAAGTTAAGCTGAAAGTGTTAATGTCATTTAGTGTGAACACACTTGCTTGGCAGGCTCAGAAATGATTGTTTAGTGACTTGATTTATCATTCTTTGGGCAGCCAGAAATGAGAGTGTTTGGAAGAAACTTCCAAACAAATATATATATATATATATTTTGGATAACAGTCTCTAAAAGTTGTTAGTCACTCCTGTTTGAGCAGCAGAACTCTTCTTCAAGTGAAAGCACATGTGCTACACACTATACTCAGGACCCAATTTAGATAGGTAGAGTTGTGACTCTTAGCCTGGGTGGAAAGGGATGGCCAAGCTCTGGATCCTCCACTAAACTCCCCTCAAGGGAACTAGTAGAGTGTCTGTGGCGACTCAGAGAACATTTTGAAAACCATGAAGATGAGGGCCATGATCTCCCACATCTTAGAATTTCAATTTGGAATTGGCAATTCTCTTGATAATACTTGTGTGGGTGTGTCTTTTAAAAATTGCCTTTGTTCACCTTAGAGGATGGCATGTTCTCAAGCCAGCCACAGTTCTTCTCCTGTCTAGCTTGGTGCATTCAGGCAAATTCTCTTGCCTATAGTCATGTGGAGAATTTTGCTAGGAACATTTTGAAAATGTAAAAGTGCCATATAAATGCAAGGCAGAGGGACTTATAAAGATATCAGTGATATTCCATTGTTTGGTTTCTATCATAGTAGGTATGAATCTTATTTTGAAACAGGAATGTGTGAGAAATGTCATGCTACCTTTCTTTCCTAAATTTAATGAAATATGTCTGTGAGCCCTTATTTCACTGGGCCTGCAGAAAATTCAGTACCATCCACTGCTGGGGCTCCAATCTGATCCTGTCCTAGGGTCACAGGAAAGTTCCAGGGAGGTGGATCTGACAGGATTACTTGGTAGGCTTGTCCTGCTCACAGGTGAATTGCTAATGTCCTAAGAACTGCATGTTAAAAATCAAATATTCTTGAATTTGTACTGTTGCTTCTGAAACATTCTGGGGACAAGCATGCTGTATATACCCAAAATTGCCTCATATCAGGATGGTTTTCCAGGGAATTTATTAACAGACCTCACTAACCTTCTCCCTGAATGGCTGTAGGCATTCTCTACTAAATGATGAGACCTTCTATAACAGGTGCTTTGGGTCTTTACCAAAGGATCATGAGACCATTTTGCCCTAGCACTTGCCCCCATTGCTGTCTTAGTTCTGAATGCTGCTGTTTTTACCTAACCACCAATATGACTTATTTTTCTATCGGTACAAGAGCACTGTGTATCACTCTGAGCCATTTAAAATATTGGCAATATCTCAGTTCCTGCCCTGCCCCCATCTCTCTTTTAGGAGTTGTTTGCTATAATAGATGCACTGACTCTTTTTGCACTGGCACATTTGAAGCTGCCTGGCAGTAAATACTGCATGGTGCTACAGATTGCCTCCAACCTGATTTCTTAATCCTTACCTTGTTCCAATACTTGTACGCTGAGTTAGCACATGGGATGCTATAAAACACTGGGGCTGGTCTGAGATAGCAAGATAAAAAGCCCTCCCAATTCTTCAAATTCCTTTTCAAAAGGCTTTATTTTTAGAGTCAGGGATAAAACAGCTTAAGTCCACATGCAGATGATGAACTTTGAAGTCTAGGTTGCTGAGACTGAGCAGAGCTTTTGATGTTGAATGCAGTCATCACTGCTTGCAGTAAGTTTGGGTTGCCATTGTGTAAGTTGTCTTCTTGTGTGTAAAAATGGAAGGCAAGGCTTAAAAAAAATCTTACTACCCGTTGGCCACCCTTAAATTACACTGATTACAAAAGCCATTTTTCAATGGAGCAGAAAATATGAGGCCATGTAGAATCTCCAAATTCCATTAACAGATTCAGTGAAAAAAAAAATGACTGATATAAAAAATTTTAAAATCCCATCAATTGCACAAAGAGTAAGGTGATTTCACATAAGGAGATTTCTGATTTGTAACTCTGTGAAAGGCATATCAGGAAATCAGAATTACTGACATATTTGGTACCAACTAGTGAACAAGTTGTGCAGGAGACTGCTGACTTTCCACCAAAACCACTGTTTCATTTCTTCTGCAGTAATGGAAGCTGTGGAAGAGCTTCCCAGATACCTTTCATTTTCCAGCTGCCCCTGTGGTTAAGTGAGGCCAGGGGACAGACAAGGGGGATGCAGTAGTTTCTTGTCTCACACCTGGACTTCAGAATGCTTTTTTTTTTTTTTAAATTTTGCAGTAGTATAAACAAGGAAAAGTAATTTGAAGTCATATAATTTCCTTAAACAGCTAAATCTTTAAAGCACAGTATTCTTAGAGATGTATCTTACCTATCAAAAGCTAACAGGATGTGTGGATGTGTGAGTATCTGCCTCACAGCTCTATTTGATTTTACTTATATTCCTCACCAGGTGTTCAGTGCAGAATAGTATAAACTCTTTGTAAGTCAGTGAAACATGTAGGGGTCAAGCTGGATGGAAAGCCATTTAGAGAAGTATTGAAGGCAGGTGGGGATTTTAATTCCCACTGAGAGACTAAGGCCAGGGGGTGCTGCCCTGGCAGGGATGGGAGGGTTGGCATGGTGGTGGAATCCTTGGGTGTTGGCTGGAAACAGGGAGGAGAAGGCTTATAGTCAGAGTAGAACTGGAGGGCCTGGGGATAGGAGAGCAGATAACAGTGTAAATTGACAGCAGGGCTCAGAACAAAGGTTTCTGGCAAGAGTCTAGCAGTTTGGTCTTAAGAGGAAGTAGATGTCAAAGGGAAATTAATGCAGGTGGCTACAAAGTCTGAGCAGGTGGTCAGTAACCTGGAGATCCACAGAAACTGAAGAGGCAAGACAAAGAAGGCAAAAGGGATGTGCTGTGGAAACACAAAGGAGAGATTTTGATGGGGGGCCAAGCGGACCCCAGCCGGAGGCTTTCTCAGTGTCAGTTAAGGCAGTGCCCGCCCAGCAAAGGGAGTCACCTGCTGTTTCATCTCTGCTGCCTCTGTCATCTCCTGTAGAAAGAGTCATGGCAGAAGTGACACTCTGAGAGTTCCTCGTGGTAAAGAGAAGACTCACTTCATCATCCTGTAATGGGGAAAAGGTGTGCACTGCCGCAGACGGCACAGTAGCGGTGGCGCACAGCTCTCGGGCCCTGGCGTGCTTCGGCCTCAGCCCATTTCAAAGACCTGCTGCTTTTTCCAGATGGACTAGTCACACTGAGGTTAAAAGCAGAGAAAATACAAGTGGCCTTTACAGTCCTTTGGGGACTCAACTATACCAACTATTAGGCTTGTGTTCCTTGAAGGTTTACGTGGACCAAAATCCAGGAAGAGATTATTATGATGTGCCCTAGATTTCTCTCATTTCCAAATTACAGTTGTGTTCCTGGAATCTTCCTGCAAACAGAAGAACTCACTCTTCCAAATGGGAAATAAGATCTCTTCTGATCATTCTTAATAAAAAGTAGGCCAAAGATTTTCCTGGATGGCAATGTCATTTGAATTTCATGGTTACCTATTGCAGCTTCCAGTGAAGGCTTGATTTATATCCAGAACCTTATGATTTTAAAGATGAAGTCAGCTTGGGTTTAGGATTCTCATTTCCAATTAACAAACACATTACTTTATGGTAACTCTGGTTTAATGACTAACAAGCATGATTAACAGAAGGTCAACTGTATTCGAAAGGGCAGGGCACCCCTCAGAGCCACGTGTACTTCTTTCCTTAGAGATAACAATATCCAATGTTGTTATGAATTTTCATGAGAATTAATACTGGGATTTGTGTCTTTGCTGAAGGTCTTTGATGATGGAACTCAAACAAACAAACAAATAGCTCTTCAAGCTTCATGTGGGAAAAGCTTTTAATTTATTACTTATGTCTTGTTAACCACAGGAAAACTGGAGCAAGGGACCAGGGACCAGTTAGCTCTGTGTATGCACAGTGCTGTGGTGGTTTTGTGCCTTAAGACTATCTCAGTCAGAGCAGAAGCCAAAACCTGAGTCTAAATTAGGAACAAAACGCATAAGCTCAGCTGCTTTCCATCATAGTCTTCTTGTTCTGCTAACACCAACCTTTCCTCCCATTTGCAATTGTAGGATATTTCAAGCACATTTTAAAGGACCTAGAAGAAATCTTGCCAGTCAGGTTGCTTTGTTACTAAAATCTCAGAACCCCTGGTTAAAAGTCCTGCCCCTGGGATCGAGGCTTTGGCTATGCCTTAAATATTTTACAGAGTTTTACAGTTTTATGAGCTTAAGAGATTTTTCTGTTCCTCTCTTCATACCGATCCATATCTCCAGAAAATTCAGGACAAGGCAGTTCCTGGGTAAGGCTTCCTGTTTTCTTTTTCCAAGACAATTTTTCTTGCCAATTTTCCTGATGGTCTTTGCCTGAAGAGGAAGGGAGTTCCAAAGGGAGCTTGATTTATGTGTTTAAGATGAAATCTGGATTGTAATTTCCCAAGAACAAACATATTACTTTATGACAAGCAAATACCCTTGCAGCCTTGCCTTTGGTTTAGAGACCAGCAAACATGAATAGCAGAAGGTCAATGTGGCAGATCCTGCAGATTATTCCCCTTGGGACCTATTCCTTCTAGCATGTCCTCCTATAACATGCAAGCCTGGGAATCTGGAAACTATATCTCACAGATTCCTTTCCAGTTAGAGGTGCCTCTGACCTCCATTCTCGAAGTGGACACATTCACATGAGATTAGGCAAAAGGAAAAGAACAAGAGGTGGTGGCTGTATGCATGAAGATCTAACTTTCTGGCCAGCAGTACAGAGGCAGTGGAGTACTGGGGCTGGCAGCAGCAGAGGCAGCTTCTTGGTTCAGCACTTCCTAATTGCAATAAAAGCCCACGCTGTAACCAAACCCTTTAACATGCCACTTCTCTGGAGTAGTTATGGAAGCTGCTGCTGAAAGTTCTGTTTAGAGCCCATTCTTTCAAATCACCCAATGATTTTGTGAGCTCTGTTGTATTTTGTAATAATTCGCTTTCTCTTTATATTATCTATAATGAATTCTGTTGTCTGAGTTAAAAAGCACTGACTGATAGAGTCAATCTCTTTGGGAGGCATGGATGGCAGAATACTTTAGTCTTCTTAAAGAGTCACACTTGGGCTTCCTCCCTCTGTCTCTCTTCCATTCTTACTGCTGGGCCCTGGTATGTGGCCTGCATACCATTTTTCTTCCTAGCTGTTATCATCTTTCCTTTATTTTCTGGGATCTGATGCTTGTAACATCATCTATAAGAAAAGGATATGAATATTTACACATCCTTTACCCACTAAACCCATATTCATTTTAAATGTCTTATCACTCACCATGATGATAGGCAGAGTGGGGCTGTTCACAAAACCCAGTAGATGGCAGAGGTTTAGGCCTCCTTCATGAAGTTTCACAGGAACTGTAACAGGAACTAGAGTTGCACACTGCTAGTCTCTTTCATATACTTCCTAGGTGAGTGTCACACAGTTGTTAGGCCTAGAGATGGTCCTCTTCAAGATCACTCCTTCTTCTAATGAAAGAAGTTCCCTAGTAACTACACTTATGTTTTCATAAAGAGAACAAAGAATATACCCGTCTTTCTGGTGTCATTATTGACACTCCTGCTCCCTTCATCTCACCTTACAGCCAAAGTTATTTTATTCATCCCTGATACTCACTTACGAGCTTAACCAATCCCCAATCCCAGGTCTGGTCTGCTGCTCACAAGTTACGTGCAATTGGGGTACTAGCTTTTGAATTGGTTCCTCAGAGCTGCATAGTTCAGGTAACTGTTTTCCTCTACTCTTTCTTTGCCAAGACATCAGAGTTTTCAAGGCCCATTCATTCTAAGAAGCAACGCTCCATACAGTTATTTAGAGTAGAAGGGGACTTGCAGAGCAGACTTCAGACAAGTGGAAATTTAGAAAACGGATTAAGCCTGGTTGATTGTATTTTGAAGAATTTGTACTCCTAGAATCCATACTCCATCCAGATCCAGGAAAAGTCAAAACAGTGGGGAAAAGGGAGGAGATATGAAAATATCAAAGAAATTACAGGCTGAAACATAAAAGAGGAAGTCTTACGTCTCTTTAAGGGGGCAAAATCAGTATATCCATTTGGTTCCTGTGGCTCTGCTATACCACATAGACTGTTAATTATCACTAACCTGCTTGTCCTCTAAGGGTCTATTCATATCCTGCCAGAGAACCGCTGGCACTGAGTTGTGGCAGTGTGGCAGAGCTGGAATTAAGTAAAGCTTGTGGTTACTTATGTCTGTACAAGCAAGGGACCAATCCTTTGGGGGAAATTTTGAGAGCATTCCCTTCTATCTTCTGCTAAAAAAGTCTTTTCTATGTTGGGCTATTGTGATTAAAGCAACTCCTTTGGAGAAGAGCGGGTGGAACAGTAAAAAAGGGCTGGATGAGAAGTAATTTGTTCTGGTTATGAATCTTGATCCATTACTTAATACTGTATTGACCTTGGTCAAGTCCATTGCTTTCTTGGAATCTTAAATCTAACACCCTTAAATTGGAAATATTTATATTTTTATATCTTATTCCCTTCTAGGATTAACGGTAGGACTAAATGAGATAGTGTATTTGTTGACACTATAGAAACTACAAAAGCTAGAGTAGCAAACTATCTCATTATCAGCCACAACCCCTAAGTCAGTTAGGAATCTTTTAAGTGTGAGAAACAAAAATGGTCTCCAGTGGTGTTTAGCAGATAGATGAATTTATTGCCAAGCTCTTGGGGGCTTCAGAATTGATAGGAGATTAAAGGACCAGGCTTGGGAAAATGGTAAGAAGCCAAGGGAGTCAAAAATCAGGGAGTAGTGGGAGTAGTGAAGCCTTGTTTTAGCAGAAGCAGCTGGACCAGAATGCCAGTACCACCACTACCATAGGACAGGGCCTCTGCTACTGAAAGGACAATCTGCCAACCCTGGCCCCTCCTCAATTAATGAGAATACTCCTATCACATCTGCCACTGTAAATGAATCCAAGCAGTCCTTGTGCTTTGGCATTACCAGGCCAGGATTCAAAGCCCTGTACAGGAGCATATTTTGGCCACCTCTGGGTCACATACCCATAGGCTGGTTACCATGGTTTTTGGTGGAGGAGGGGATCTGGTTCCTTTAGCTTCCACAGAGGGATGCAGGGAACTGCTGGCATCAAGTCTACGTACACTGAGGAACCACAAATTTCTAGCTGAGATTTATTATTTAGAACTTTAGCTGATATCAAAGGAAAAAAGAAATAATAAGCTTTGGTGTGAATTCAGGACAGTGAAATTTCAACTCAACACTAACAGGGGAGGAGGGGGTGCTGAATGACCAAGGGCTATGAAGAGCAGGGTACGAAATGAAAAAGGGCCTCAGGAAGGAGTGGTAAGAGGATGCTAAAGATGACTTTATTTCAAAATTTTCTTAACTCTGATGCCATTAACAAATACTGGAACACTTCTGAAAACATTATATAAAAATTCCTTTAAGTTGCACAATTCATACAGTATTGCATGCGTGAGCTGAAAAGAACTTCAGAGCTCTGACTCCACCACTCTGCATATGAAGAAACGGAGGCCGAGTGAGTTGATGTGAATGCACAGGTCCCACAGCAAATAAGGGCACAGCCAGGACAAGAACTCCATTTTCCAGGCTCTAGCCTAGTGTTATTTTCATAGCACCACATAGCATCTCTTTCCTAAAACTGCCTTTTGTTCCCCCATGGCAAACAAAGGAAGAGATGTGAAATCTCTTAATTAGAAAATATGCTCACCACTCTTTACTGATGCAGTCCAGCTGGGCCACTGAATTCTGCACTTACCCACAACTTCTGTGGGTCCAGGCATTGGATAATTTTCCAAGGGTTGTGACCTGATATCTGGACCAAGAAAAGACAGAAACCTTCATAATTATCTTAGGAAGAAGAGTTTCATTTAATTAAATCAATATTTGTAGAGTACCCACTACAAGTTCGCTGTCAATTGGGTATAAAATAATGAGCAAAATATGTTTCCTAAACTCAAAGATCTCTCAAGCCATCAAGGGTGAAATAGACAAGCCTGCAAATGTAATCCAAATTGAATGCTGAATATGATAAGCAAGGTACTAATTATAAGCCATAGATTTTCTAAAGAGAACAATCACTTCTAATACCATTACATTTTTCTGTGCTAGAGACTTCCACTGCTTATTCAAACCTGGTTCTCTAGGCCCTCTGAGCATATGGGAGGGTCACGTCTTGCTCTCATTGCCATGTGACTCACTCTGGCCAATGAGCTACGAGAAGAAATGACACGGGTCACTACCAAACCTGAGTATTTACTTGCACTTGCAGCTGTCTTATCCCGCTGTGGTAACAGAGAGGCCACCAGCCTCAGATGGTACAAGTACAAGAAAGTGGATGCCTCATGAGCCTGGATGACTGAGTCACTGCATGGAGATCGGTTGCCCTAGAAACTCTGCTGGACCCACAGTGGATAATGAGTAAGCAAGAAAAAAAAAAAACCCAAACTTTTGTTAGATTACATCACTGAGAATTTTGGGCTTCTTTTTGATGGCATTATCTAGCTTACCCTGATGAATAAGTCTTCCTCCTGGCCTATTCTTTATGAAACAGAGAATATGTAAGTAAAAATATAAATAAATATATATTTATTAACAAATATGTTTAATAATTTAAGCATTATTCTAATAAATATATAAATAAATAATTAAATGTACTTAATAACTTGAATAAGTTAATAATTTAAATATGTACATCAATATAAATAAATTGCAGCCATGTATTATTTATTACAGTGGACAATTTAATGCTTGGAAACTTGGGTCTTTTCAAAGTCAAAATTGTCTCCATTTGTCTCCTTCTTCTAACCTTAACTAATTCTGTAAATTCAGGAAAAAAAATTACATTTTTTCCCTTTCTAACACCACCTGATGTTCTGACATAGAGCCAAGTCTTTTACAGAATTCATCTGACTCAGATTATAATTTAAGGGTTTGAAATCAATGGCAGAATGCATATGAATATAGAACGTTTGGGTTGGATGAGTGGAGAAGTAGAGCACAGTCTTAGGATTCCTAATGCTATCTCAAAGGACAATAAAAAAATAAATAGCTGGGTAGTGAGATAGATAGAACGGGAGAACTGCTGTCAAAAAGGAATATTCATTTAAATGATAAAATATTTTCATATTGGGGAAAAATAAATATAGTTTACTGAGTTAATTTTTGCAAAGTTTTTATTTTCTTTTACTCTTTTTCCTTTTGGCAAGGTAGTAGGGGCGGGGGTTGGGGTGTTGTTGGACTATGTTCAGCCAAAGAAATCAAAAGTGATCATTCTAGCCAGTTGTACTCTCCAAGAAATGTGAAATCATTCCAAGTTAAAGAGCATATAATACTGCCTGAAGTCTATTGAAATCCTTCCAAAATATGTCCAAATTAAGTCTTCCAAGTTCCATTGCTCTATTGGTGCCGTCAAATGGAGCAACTGCAAATCATGAAACCTACAGGAAAACTGAAGTGTTTTTCTCAAATATAACAACGTGTCACAAATAGGTTTATCCATTTGGAAATATATAACACCAACAGATCATTTTTTTCCCTTTATACACCATTACCAGCCCTTTGGCCTTTTTATTTTGCAACTTCCTTGGTTTCTTTTCAACCCTTTTGATTGCATCCAAGGGAAACTTGGAGAGGTACTTAAAATAGAAATAACTAAGAAACTCTAGGACATTCTGCTTTTCTTAATGCCAGCACTTAACCTTTGTTGATGTAACGTTTTCTCTGCAAATAGTGCAAATTGGAAATTTCCCTAGGATCACAATCCAGCCTTCCCTAGAGCCAAATTCAGCCTCAAAGTTGCTGTTCTCAAGTATAATGATATTTACTTAGTCCCAGCTAATTTCCTACTTTTCTGTTGAAACACTCTCCCCACAGCATTATTTAATAATCAAGTCATTTGGACAATGAGCTGTTTGGTTCTGAATTTAGGATTTCTGAAGGAAGCATAAATATTTGTCCTTCATTCGTGTTTTGGGCATTGATCAAGTGCCTGTTCTGTACAACTGGCTCAACCTTTTACTTCTCCTAGAGACATGTGTAAATTTCTTCCAAATTCATTCATTTTGTTTCACCTGCTGGGAATCATGTTTACATACAACAATACTGTAAGAACCTATTGAGAAATCCTCTGTGCTATCGTTAATGTGTTTTCATTTTCGTGCAGGGGAGGTTTTTATTGTGTAGCCCTCCACTGACACCCTATTCATGCTTTCTATTATCCCTCTAGCTTTGTCTTCAGCTAAACACATTCTCTTTTTCTTCCCTCCTCCAAGTGATTATTTGCATGAAGATTTGCATTTAAATGGATGTGGAAATTACATTAACAACACCTACACTAACAATGTAAAAGCTGCACGGTATTTGTGGCTGCCAGACATGAATGGGGAAAAAATTCAATGAATATTTTCTAAGGAGAGTCCTCAGGTAACTGCGTTTTAGACACAAAGACACTTCATTAGATTGTATTTAATACTGATTACGCATATAGAAGCGTATGAATACAAATGCCCTATTCCCAAAAGGGATGCTGTGAAATTCTATTCCATATATGTGCTCACTATAGGAACCAAATGTATTTCAGCATTTGGGTTGAATCTAAAGGCCCCAAGGGGGTTGAGGGCACATTCCAGGGTTGGTCCATTTTGACCTTTATGTCCTTGCTAATAGAATAAAGAAGAAAAAGGAGAGAGAATTAAAATATACTACATTTTATGTTTACGCCTTAGGGCTTTTTTTCTTGAGCAACTCAAACAATAAACATTTTGTCCGAAGCCTGGATCCCAAAGAAAGAAAAGGGAAAATGAGGGAAGAGAGGAAACAGAGATCAGGGTGAGAAGCGAGAAAATCACACTTAGTGAGATTTTGGATGTCTATTCAGTTTTTAATTTAAAAAAATGGAAGAAGAGGGAAAGGTAGGAAAAAAGATTAAAAAAGGAGAAAAAAAAAGGCGACATACGTCAGAGAACAAGTCTGCATGCAGAAGAGGAAGAAAGGGAGGGATAGAGAAAGACAGAGAGGAAAAGAGAAGACAGAACTGAAGAAAGACTGTAAAAGGCCATTTGCACTTTACATACAAAGCAGAGACCCTGGGTTATCATTCAGTATTATGAGAGAGAAAATTAAATTGGTCTTGGCAAAGGGATTCTATTAAGGGATAATATCTTCTCTTTTACTGTTAATTATTTTATGTTTACAATAGTCAGTGTAAATGTATATTATTTTTACAGTAACACATGGCTTAGCATAAATAATTTACCCAGGATATATGGCTAATTTCTAATTAACTTCTAGCTCTGTTAGCCTGCTTTAGATTAAAGCCCTTTCTCTTTCTAACAAGTCCTTGAAGGGGAGCAGACAACCTAATTATAGACATTCATTGTGGAATATTTATATTTAGCAATTTAAAAAGGTAATATCAAACGAGAAATGTGGTGGAAAATAAAGTGGAAGAGGAAAAGGTTGCAGTGGAGGGAGGAAAATTTATTGTTTGTCTTTGTCTTTTTATGTCTGCATAAGAAAAAAAAAACAGGCCAGAGAAATTTATCAACAGGCTGAATGCAATATGGCACTAGTACCTCTGTGTCCCCAAATACAATTATTGTTTATTGCTTAAAAACAATTTTCTATAGGCTGTATACACTAAAGAGAAATCCATAAACATCAGAAACAAGTTTCTAACAAGTCTTTGTTGTTTATATAGATTAAAAAAAATCCACATTTCCCTTCCTGTTAATCCAGAATACACCTGAATAAAGCAAATTCACTGCATCCATTGAGATTTGTAATGCAACAGTAGAAGAATCTGATTTCACACATTATGGTTAGGGTACTCCATATCCCAGCCATAACCAGGGTAATAAATAAAGTCTACTCTAAAACCGGGCATATAGCCTCAGTAATTGACTTGCTGTCTGCAGGAGACACAATGATTTCTGAATGTGAGGGGCTAACTCGAGTCAGAGGGCTGGCAGAAATTCACCATGGAATGTACTGGCATAAACACTCCTTTGTGTGTACAGCCTCATCCTAGATGCTGAAGCTTCTTTAAAAAGCAGCAAAATGGGACCAGGTTCTTGCTTTATACCTGTATCATTGTAATTGACAGAGCAGAGGAAAGCCCTCTCCCCCTGGGGTCTTATATCTTGAACTAATCTGAGTCAGCTTTGGACTTGTGATACTACAGCTCTGAATTCACTGAGGTTGAGATAAGTGTAGTGTATTAGTCTTAATGTGCATTTACAATACATGGTGTAATTGCTCCTTTGGAGCTGTTAATGCATTTTTATAGCCAAAAAACAATTTCCCGTATACTGTATGTATTAAGGAGAAATGTCTGCCTGAAGATTTACAGTGAGAATGCACAAAAACAAAGCAAAACATCCTAGCGTGTACATTCATCTTGTTAAAGACCATACACTTGGGTGCATTTGTTCTTCAAAGAGTGTGAGGAACATCAAACACTTAGGTTCTTTGTCATTCCTGATCCTGGCGTCAGAGCTTCCCCGGTTCTTTTCTATTTCCTCCTTGATCCTCAGCATATAAGGCTATCTAGGGAACAAGTAAGAAAATACAGAGCAAAAAAGTTTATGTGATCATGGTATAAGAGAGAATGATCTACTTTAAGTTTTAAAATCATCTTGAAGAGATGATACAGATTCATACGAACAAAGACAGGAAGGAAATTCTGGAAGATGAACATTCTTGTACCAAAGCATGCAGGGTCAAAAACAAAGTACTTTCCCCCATCCTTTCCTAATGATTCTTTAATGGTGTTATACTACGTTTACCAAAATAGAGGGTGGATAGGTGTCTTGGTTATTCTCTTTTTCTTTCCTAATCCGGATTCTTTCCTTGCACTGCTCTCTTTCAGAGGGAACTGACTGTTTCATGCCTGCATCAGTGGGCTCCTTTGCCAGCTGGCTTCCAACGGGGCTTGGCCAAAGGGAGGCACTGGCAGGGGATCAGAAGGGAGAAGGAAAGAGGGCTTGGGTAGTTTCTTCCTTGCTCCCTCCTTGCCTTGGTGCTGTGTCTCTGGCATGCATCCCTCCATGATTGCAGCTCCTGCTGAGGGGCCCTGCCAGGGTTCCAGCTCTTTCTGAGTATTGGTAACAAAGGGTGGCAGAGCCTTCTCATCGTTGCTAGTCTCTGGGTTCCCAACCCTTGTTAATCCTGCTCACCCCTCTGTAAGTAATTGCTTGATTAAAATATAATTGTTAGGACCCTGACTGATACAGTGGATGCATAGGCAGGAGAAAGAGACCTCAAAATGCCCCAGCCAGTTTACTCACATGGTGGCTGAAATACTCTAATAGCTCTGCTGACTATAAGGTTTTGGCAAACTCATCCCCACAGCTGCCAAAATGATGGATCTTTCTAGGTGTTCAATGATTGTGCTATTATGTGGGTGGAATGTTTTGGTTTGGTTTGACCTAAAGCAATTGTGTATTAGTTAGGACTTTATAGCTACAATGACAGAAACCCAATCCAAAATAGTTTATAGAGGAGGAGGGAGGGGAACTTATTGACTCATGTAATAGAAAAGTCCAATGGTATAGTGGTCTTAGATCCAGAGGTTCAATCGATGCCATGGTGCCTCTTTCTAGCCAGATTTCTACTCAACTTTTGTTAGCTTCTTTGGCTGGATTATTCCACATGTGTCAGAGATGACCCTGGAAGCATCTGCTCTAAAGAGAGAGAACTTCCTCTTCTTCAAATCCATGTAGATCCTGGAAAAGAAATCTGGTTCTCCCAGCTTGATTCAAAGGGGATCTTCTGTCTGGTTAGGGGATCGAATGCACTCTATGATTTGCCTGGGTCACATGCTCATTCCTGAGCTGGGGGAGACAGGAACAGTTCCATTAACTTGAAAGGGGCAGTTTCTTGAAGGATAAAATAGGACTGGGCAGGAAGCAATAGGTGCTTCCTATTGCTTCCTAACATGAAGTAATAGGTGCACACTTTATATGTTCTGAACAGTTCTCAGAAACATCCTGTCACCATGTGCAGATATGACACACAAAGGTCATGTGTGTATGAGACTGAGGAAACCTGTGAGCACTCTGTACTAAACACATCTGTGACCTTCCCAACTACATTTTAACACCTGCTTGTGGTTCGTAGATAAATACCAGAGAAAACAACTGTGTATATCTAGTCTCTGCTTTATGGGAAAATGAAGATAAGAGATTTTTGGAAAGAGCACTGAATATATTACCTTATGTCCAGTGGATGCTCAATCAATTTTAATTTTCCCACTTATGAATGGGAGGGAAAGATAAGAGATGCAAAATCATTTCTGGAAAGGAAAACATCTGGGTCGGCAACGTGACTTGGAGTCCACACCCAGGTCAGGCACTGACGTGTGGGACCTTGAGCACACTCGTGAAAATCCGTAGCTCTTGGTTTATTCTTACGGGAAACAGGGAGGAGTCTAGAAGGAAAAGGGAGGGAGGGCCCTGTTTTTTCCTTTTCTATGAGACTTCTTTTACAAACAGTTAATAAAGCATTTGGCAGGAGGGAATTAGCAGGCATTGGTCTTACTTTTTGGTTTTACTTCATTAGCTTCTTACTTGTTATTATTGTTTAATAGCTTCTTTGGCCTTAGAATATCTTGTTTTGGCTGTGAATTTCCAAATCCTAATAGACATCTCTTAAGTTTCTTCCTCACTAGACAGTGTTGTCCGAAGGTTTTGAGGGCTGGACAAAGGCAGAAGTTTTTACAAAGTGTTTTTTTTGTTTGCTTCTTTCCCATCTGATCTTGGCGGGAGACAGTGTTGACAAAGATGGGATATCCTTCTCCTGCTTCCCCATACACACAGGGGGCACGACTCACCTGAGAAGCTTTGGGGCTTGTAGCTATTCTCCAAAGACAGCTCCCTCCCCAGTGAAGCATAACCTCTAGAAAGTGAGCCCTTTTGTAGTACGGGCTGGCTAATAGAATGAAGCAGAAGTGCTGCTGCTTGACTTTTGAAGTGCATTTAGAAGCTGTGTAGATTTTGCCTGGGTCTCGGGGGATGCTTTCCCTGGGGGAGACAGCCACCACAAAATCGGACTGCCCTGAGGCCATACCTTTCGAGGACATCCAAGCTAGCCACGTGGAGAGGCTGCATGGAGAGAAAGGTGTCTGTGCCAACCATCTGAGGCCAAAGACGGGTGAGTGATGACACCCCCTTAGCTGGCCAGCCCAAGTCTAGAATTTAGGTGACTCTAGCTTTATCTGCCATCTGCTTGCAACTGCATGAGAGAACGCGAAGGAGAAAACTGCTTGGCTAAGCCTGGTCAACTCAAGAATACAAGAAATAATAATGCAGCGTTGTTTAGGGCCATTGAGTGTTGGAGTGGTTTGTTGTGTCATAATAGGTAACTGAAACAGGTTTATAGGCAGATGGGTAAGTGGTTCCACGGGGGCTGAAGTGGTAAGTAAAGGGGGACTGACTCAGAGTCATGGGCTGTGGCTGTGAAGAATGAAATGGTGACCTAAACACTGGCTGTCTGTTTCATCTGTTGGGTCCTCTGTTCAGGGTGAGGATCCTCTTTCTGCTCTGGGATCTCCCCACCTATCTTCTCTGTACTCTGGGCTCTTGGTCTCCATAGATATCTGTTACTTAGCATTACAAATAATTTTTCTCTGGGTGCAATCTCTGACCCCAATTTATTCTTAATCTGTTTTGTTGACACCCACAATTGTATACAGTTAGCAGAGGCAAAGTTGTGCTATAAAGGCATTTTTTGAGTAATATAAGGGAATTAATCTTTTATATATTATAATATTTTATTATATAAAATATAATATTTTATTATATAAAAAATTTTATTATATACAAAATATATCATATATAATATATTATATATTATAATAAATATATTAATTAATTAATTAATAATTAAATAATATTTTTATATATTTTATAATATGTATAAAATACATATTTTATAATATAAATATTATAAAAAATATATTATACATAATATATATTATATTTTATATATTATATATATCATTTTTTATATATATATATATTTTTTGAGACTGGGTCTCACTCTGTCACCTGGGCTACAGAGTAATGGTATCATCCCAGCTCACTGCAACCTCAACCTTCTGGGCTCAAGCGATGCTCCTGCCTCAGCCTCCTGAGTAGCTGGGACTACAGGCACTCGCCACCACACTTGGCTAATTTTTCTCTTTTTGTAGAGACGAGGTCCCACTGTGTTGCTCAGGCTGGTCTTGAACTCCTGACCTCAAGCAATCCTCCTGCCTCTGCCTCCCAAAGTGGTAGGATAACAGGTGTGAGCCACCACACCAGGCCAATCCTTTATATTTTATGTACAATAATACTTATTCATCTATAAGATTTCACACGTCCTTAAATGGATATAATAGGATGGGAAAGGTCTCATAAATATAAAGTTACCTATTGAAGGACTCTATAGAAAAATATTGTCTAGATTCAGAGAAATGCTAAAACTACTCAACACGATTAACATTAACCCCTCCACACCCTGTCACCACTGTAAAGAGATGTTGCATGACAAGTTCTGAGGTTACAATGAGATATAAAACACAACCTCTGACCTCAATAAATTTAGAATCTAGTTGGAGATATGATGATGATAATCAGTATCTGTTGAGCACTCACTATGTACCAGGCACTATGGTAAGCACTTTACATGTATTTATTCATTTAATCCTCATAACAATTTGTCAAGTAGATAATGTTATTATTCTGAGATTATAAATGAGAAAAATTGAGAAAGAGAGATTATGTAACTTATCCAAGATCATGCAGCTAGTAAGTGGTGGTAGTAAGTAGGTAAGTACCATGCAGTGCTGCCATACATTCTGTAAAACATATGTTGTCATTACCTTTTTGGATGAGTTAGCACATGCTCTGTGTGTAGTATACTTTGTCATTAAAAATCACACTAAAAGTGTGATTTCTAGACCAGCAATATCAGCATCCTCTGGAACTTGTTAGAAATGTAGAATTTTGACCCTCACCCCAGACTTACTGAATCAAAATCTACATTTTTAAAAGATCTCCAGGCAATCTGAATGCACGTTAAAGTTTGAGAAGCACTGATCTAGAAAGTAAGTGCTAAAGGACTGCCAAGGAAGGAGTTATCATTGTGACCTTCAAAAGGGTGAGAGTTGATTGCCTTCTTTGTGAAACGATTATATGAAGAGGGGACTTTGCCAATTAAGGACTCATGGAATGGTTATATAAAGGGAAGATATGAAAAATGGTCTTTTAATGTATTTGCTTTTTTAAAAATCTGAAAAAATGTGGTTAGGTCAGAGACATGCTGATTCATTAAGTGGGCAGACTCTCAGGGGCCAGGCTGTAGTTTATTCAACCCCTGAAACCCCTGCAATGCCCAACCTCACTAACCCTGGCACATAATGTGTCAGCTTGGCCCAGGAAGATGGATGGACATCCACATGATTATTTGGTGACCTGAGAATAGCTGCCACAATTCTCTACATAGTAGGAAACATACTCTATTACTTCAAAAAAAAAAAAAAAAATCATCCCAATCCCTGAAGAAATTTGACTAGGTCATAAACTTAAAAAAAGACAAGAAAGCTTATAAGTGACATTACTGATTAAGGCATGAGGTCAGTAAATCTTTGGGATGTGGGAGCAGGCAATAAAGGGAGGAGATGTAGAGGGGAGGAGAAAAGCCACATGACATAACTTGCTGTCTTGACTTTGTATATGGTTTTGAAATCTCCCAAAGGACAGAAACAGATTGTTGAGATAATTATTGGTAGAAGGGAGGAGAAAGCTTAGGAAGTTAAGGCAAAGGAGCCAAGGGGAAATTTATTTTCACTGGTATGTAAAAAGCAAACCAATGGACAGATGCTACAGAAAAGGAATTTTGCCTAGTTAGCCTGGGAGGAAGAAGAATAAGGCAACTGTATAAACTACAGTGGGGAAAGAAATCCTGATTATCATTTACAAAGCCCATGGAGGAGCCATGGCTAAAACAAAGAGAAGTAATGATATGGGAACACGCATGTCATAGGGTTTATGTTGCCTATTGGCACAGGAAATATAATAATAAGTGTTAGTTCTGTGGGCAAAAGCTAGGAACAGAGGAATGTCTCTTGTAGGCATTGCAAGAGAATGTCTGCAAATATGTGGGTAACAGTGTTGAAGGTCATGTTCTGCTTCACATGAAATATGTCTCATGGAAGAAAACATGGGCTTCTAACTCAGACAGACCTGGGTTAGAAATTTGACTTTTGTCCTTTTCATGCCTTTGTGGGCCTTTGCTTTCTGATCTATAAAATGACAATAATCTTATCAATGCTACAAGGCAGTTCTAGAAATTCTTTTAGAGAGTAAAAAATCTCATTCCTCCATATTCAATTTATCATAATGTCCTGTCTGTTTACTTTCTCAAGATTTCTTGAATCCATTTACTTTTTCCCATCATTACTTCTTCTATAGTCCAAGATACCAAGTTCCAAGTCCACCTCCCTGAACTACTCCTAAAACCTCCCAAGTGGTCTTTCCATGCCTGCCCCCTTGCTTCCTTACAGACCTTTCACACTGGAGACAGCAGGAATCTTTTCAGAATGCACATCTGGTCATGTTACACATACCTCCCCAACACACACACACCCTTTAAGTAGCATCACATTGATCTTAGGAAAATGACAAAACATGGCCCGGACCTTCCCCATTATCTTTCACAACTCTTGGCCTTCTTTCAGTTTATTGAAACTCATTTTGTTGTTTGGTAAATGTCTGTTTCCATCACTAGAAGTTGAGCTTAATGAGCTCAGGATCTGTATCTATTTTGTTCATCACTCTGTCTCCAGGATCAAGCACAGTGCCAGATATACACTAGGTGCTCATTTAATGTTTCCAAATGAATGACAGTGCTTATTTAGTATATAAAATCTGCCTCCTTGATCCCTGTTGGGGGAGAGAGCATAAAAACTGTGTAAGAGATTAATGATATGTGCTTGGCTGCTGGTCCTTCATCCCAGAACCTGCCGACCATACACTTGAAGGATAGAAATGGTGGCCATATAGGTGCTCTACCTTTGAAAACTTCTAGAGTGGCATTCTCAGCCAGATTTGTATGAATCTCCAAAAACAAGCTAGCTGAAGAATTGGGAAAGATAAGTGATGCCTTATATTGGAGTAAAACTTCTTGGGTAAATAGAATTGTGCTATTTTATACCTCAGTTTTCATAAGATCAAAATATTCCTTCAGCATTTATTTATTTCTTCTTTCTTGTAAAACATAAGGTAGAAGATAAAAACAATAGCACAAACTATAATCAAACAAAATACTGCATTTTCAAATACGTAGAGACATTTAAATAAAGGAATGTCTTAATTCCTTACCCATTCTTAATTTTTATTCTGTGCTTTATGTCTTATTAATTCCACTTGGAAATAGCCTTCTGTCACTTTAATATTGGCTTGTTCACATTTCAAAATTATCCTATGTAATCTAATCTTTGGAAGTTTAGTTTTTGCAGTTGTTAATAATAATATGATATGATTAATTTCCAAAGACTCTCATTAGTAATACTATTCATTTCAAATCCTCATTAACCTGTCAGATAAGAGCTTTGGATTCTCCACTGCTAGAATCAAGGCAGTTTCCAATAAGCTTTAATTACTTGGAATGAGGTGTTTCATGTTATCTTTCAGAGTGTTTGTAGGTTCAGGGATTGATAGCACTTGGCTTAAATTTGGTCTTAGATAAATATTTTGTGGAATCTGTTGGGTATAGCACTACTTACAGAATAGGTAAGACTATAATATAAGAAGAAAATCTGATTTTTTTCTGAATGCTCTGCCTAGCCCTCTCTGTTGGGGTAAAATCTGTTTACACACACTGTGACAATCTTGATTGTGTCATGCACATGTAGTTGTGGATGTTAGAAACATGGTACATTCAATTTCTCAGCTGGTCAGATTTTAAGGTTGCATCCAGGAAAGTGTGAGAGCTTGGTAGAGCACTAGACTATGTGATGAGGCAGAAATAGTGCAACATGGTCTTGCTTGATTTTACTTTTGAGCTCTGAGATGGCACTAACAATGGTATAGCTTGTCTAGGACCATTGGCATTCAAGCTTGCGGTGTCTGGTGAAATTTTTTGAGAATGCTCAGATTGCAGTAGTTTCTCCTCAGATATTTCTTTTAGAAAAGAGAATTTCTAGAAGATGCACAGCCATATAGTGCCAAGTGAGAGTCTGCCTCTAGACCGAGTTTGATAACTTTGGGAACGATAATCTTTGGCACGATAAATGGAGATATATGCCATTGCCACACTTGTGTGAAGTGACCTATTATTGGTTTTAAACCTTCCTTTTTATACCCAGGGTAATTTGTGGCCAGTCACGGATCAGGGGTCCAAGCAAACCAGGGAAAGTGACGTTTTGTCCTACATGCTTCATAGGATGCCTCAGGAGGTTGGGGGGCTATCTAGAGTATAAAGAGGGACATCTCCTGAGAAGCAGCATATTCTCATTATTTTATTTTTGAAATAATTCTCTTTACAGAGGAATTACATACTATTAAAATAGGTTCATTATTCTAAATTTAGAAAACATGAATCAGCAGGAAGGAAAAAATAAAACTTTTCCATAAACCAATTATCCAGAAAGAATCACCTCCTCTTTTGGTATTCTTGCAGTCTCCCTCCCTGTCTCTTCCTTTATGTAAATGCATGAGTGTGTGTAATACCTATGTGCACACAGGAACATGTAGAGTAAGGTCACAAAATTGCATAAACTCAGATTCCTTAGACAAAATGTACCTTTATTTTTCTATAATTGATCTGATCTTCCCCGTGAGACCCTACACACTGCCTATGGGAACAAAAACCAAATTTTAGTCTAGTCAGATAAACTCAATCTGATTTGATGCAAACCTTTAAAAAGTCTCTTTGGGTAACTCAGTCCTTTCCTGTTGACTTGTCTTCAAGAGAACATCTAGGGTGATACTTGTGACCTTATGGCAGTTGGAGGAAGGGGTCTCTGGGTCCTTGCTGGCAGGACCTGAACCTTATGTTGGTGATCTCTGAGGTGCTATAGGTCTTAGGTGGCATTTTCAGGTCACCTATGGCCATCCTTTCTAGGTTCATTTGCTCACAGTGCATGGTAGTTTCTTCATCCAGACTGCAACCTTAGGGTCCTTTAGCAAGGCCTCATCCCCTGTGCCCCATCTTCACTAACTCTGGCTCCCTGATACTTTGTGCATAAACCTCAGGCAGCCAGGAGCTCTGCTCCCCTGCCATACTGGAAATCTTGCGGAGCTGGTTGTATCTCTACGCCCATGGAGGGTGGGTGGAGGAGGCCCAGCCATATGAAAATAGTACAGCAAGTCAGCCTGGGATTTAGACATTACTTTAAGTATTGCTTGGAATGAGAAAGGAGGGGTCTAACAATTGAGTGCAGTTAAACTGTCTTTTTCTGGGTAGGCTTTATACAGCTTTGTAAATTCCACATTACCTGCCTTGCCCTGTCATCTGGGTCAAGATTTGTTCTTATAGAATGTTGCCAGGGCAACAATGCCTGTGGCTTTTCAAGGTATTTCAGGAGTGACTGAAGAGCTCTCTCCATCTGCTGGTGAAGCTACTTGGGGATAAGAGAGGCCTTATGTCAATTTGTTTCTTATTAAAATCACATTAATAAGCATCACTCATGTAAATCTTGCAGGCAAACAGTAATTCTCAGGCTTTTGCTTCTATGTTTTCAAACACAGAATTCTCCATCTACATGCCCATGCATTACTACAGCTCAGCTCTCAAAAGACAAATAGGTTAATTCACTTTACTCACTCCATGTCCTCTGAAAGTCACAATCCAGTTTGGTTAAAGTGGCCATTGAAGACAGTCTGGAAAAGTGTGGATCCTTTAGGACTTCCATGGTGGAGCGCATACTGTGTACCTGGTTGTATATGGACTGATATTTGTGGTAATTAAAGGAGGTATTTTTTGACAGACAAGCAAGTCACCCTGGGGTCAGGATGGAGGAGGAGGTAATGGAGGAAGCCGGAGACCACCCTGGTGCTCTGTACCCAACCTGGAAGGAATAAACTGCAGGAGTCAATTCTGATTTGGGTCCAACTGACCATGGAGTAGCGTGGAATAGAGGCCAGAGGTAGGAGTTAGATAGGATGGGGGTAGAAAGTCAAAAGGCTCTACCAGTCTCTCTGCAGGAAGTAGATATGCTCTGGCTCTTACAGTGTTTGATTTGAGGGATAAATGAGGAATTTGACCTCAGTTTTGCATTTGTGAGTTAAATTACTTTTGAACCATGCTCCCATCCCCTTAAGAAAACAAATCTTTGTTAATATGTTTATAAAATATAACATATAGCCATGAGCCAGGCTGAACTTGACAGCAGAAATGCCAGACAGGGAGAGGGGAGCTTGTGGCTTTCTGACTTTGACTTTAATCGGGTCGTCTTGATTACACAGCACAAGCAATGAGAAGCTTGATTAAGTGACTTTAGTTCATTGATGTCTTTAAATAGCTGAATATGTAATTTGCAATTTTACCAACTCACTTACCTGTGAGTTACCATGGTGATAAAGTATATACTGAAATGACTTTTGACATTAATTTTATTATTTTAATTTACATTCAGTGAAACAATAGCACTTCCCTACCAATGTATTTCATTTTAAGGTAACTGAGGAAGAATAAATGTACTCACATCCTCAGAATAGTTACGAATTATGGTATATTAAAGAGAAAAGGTTATGACCGATTCATCCATCATCCAAATTAAGCTTTAAATTGATGTAGGCAGTTGGGTTAAATGGGTTCTCTTGAAGCAGGTATCTATCTGGCCTTCTGACCTGTGGATGGGTGGTATTTGGTCCTGAGATAAGTTACTTTCAAATCCGTACTGCAAAATATGTTCGAATGAGATGGTAGTACCCTAGCTCCTTGAGCTTAGCATTTCAATGCAAGATTGAGGTGTACTTACCTTTTGGCTATGAAAAATAGGTCTTGGTTGAAATTTAATGGTTTAGTTAATATTCTAGAAATAATTACTCATGCATAATGGAAACATAGGGAACTTTGGACAACATTCTTCTATCTAATGGTAGACGTGACAAAAAGGTAAATAATGAGATTGCCATTAATAATATAGACGACCGAAGGTCAGCGTTAAAAAGGACCTAGAACTTCATACTTATTTTGGTAATGATTCCACATGGATTCACAACTTCCCAAGGACTGGAGTTACAATGACCTTTACCTATGTCTTGTGACGAAGGTGCTTAGATCCTGGCCACATTCTTGTTTCTGCTCTTGACCATGTCTGATGCTAAGGATGTCCATATTGCCTCTCTTTCTCTCTGCTCTATACAAATATGTTGAGAATTCAACTTTTTCTTTTAAAAATTCTTTCTGTGAGAGGATTATTACAATTGGAATACATATCAGGGTACTTCTTTTGCTTTTGACTAGTAAGGGAAACTAAGTCATATTTCTACCATGTTCTAAAATAGTATGCATTTTCTTTTAAATTTGGGGATGAAAATGCATAAAAAATATTTTAGGTCTAGCTAATACATTGTTCTGACAGAGTTCTGTGCAAAAATACTCTTAAAAATATATCATGTATTTTAATGGTAAATGTAATATCTGTAAGCTATAAATAGTGATGGAAGACAAGAATCCAACTCTCTTTCTTGAAATTCCTGAGATTTATCTCAGAAGCCAATCAAAGGAAAATTGAACTCAGCACACCCCAACTACCTTTTAGTTATTTATCAAGAAGTTAATTAAAATTTTGCCACGAAGTCCTCACATTGATTATTTTTCCATTTAACCACTCACGCAGCCAACAATAAATAATCAAGCTAAAAAATAATTGGCAGTCATAGGGAAAGAATGATATTAAAAGGTAGAAAATAAATGTATCCATCAGCTAATGGAAATAAAACCGATAAACAACGAAAACGGTGAAGAAAACATTAATTCAGGCAATACCCTTTCAGTTTGCCTTAGGAATCATGAGTAGCAATTTGAAATCCTGTTTTTCTCCTGGGAAGAAGTGCTGCCTAGAATATGATATAAACTATACTGATCAAATAAAGAGGAGAGCCTCAGGCTAAAACAGAGAGAAAGAAGTTACAACAAAGAAAAACAGCTAGTTGTATGAAATGACACATTTATATACCAGCAAAGTAAAATTAGAAATCTCTCCCCACATAAATGTTATATCAGCTGCAGAAGAAAAATAGCTATATCACAGAGACCAGACTTGAAAAAGAGGCTAACATAAAATAGAAGATTATTTCAAATAGTTCCCAGAGCTTGCCTCCCTGATATATATATTTAGGTTTTGATCATGATGTAATAATATTAGTTTAATTTTGTTACATAATATATAGAGTTACCAGAAATAAGATGAATGTTTCAGGAAAAATGTAATGATAAATAATATGAAAAAGTACATATTGGAACAGAAATTTGATGGATCTAGCTTATTAAATTTAAACAGGGATTTGACATTCTCTTTCTTCTTTGGAAACATAAAGCTCTTGATTCAAGCAAAATGGTACCCTATGGCTTTTGTGAGAATCACTGAGCTTAGAAAAGTGTAACCAGTGACAAAATGAAATATTGCAGGGGCATGCTTTGGACGTGATGAATTAGTTATTGCAGAAGTTCCCATTAGAAATTCAATGTCATCTATTAGGAAGGCCTCTGTGCCTTGGTTTAGGTAGTAGATGGGTTCTGAAAGTCAACAGATAAGTAAAATTTTTGTAAATTAAATCAGTGTGCTTGTCTTTTGTGGTTCATCGTTTTGTAAAACCAGAGTCCATTTGTAATGTCAATGATTAGGCCTAAAATATCTAATTGATTAAATTTTCTAAATCAGATTTTATTAGAGTAAAGCATAAAAATATTGCTGAAAGCAATTTAAATGTCTGTAAGAATACTAGAAGGACCAAGAGAAAAGATAATTATAGGAAACATGAATGATTCACATCATAGTCAATAAAATGTAAACAAGATTTTATGAGTGCTTAATCTTCGTACAACTGGCAATCACTTCACTTTTCTCCCTTCCTCAAGCCGAACTCTTTAGATTCTTAGTTCATATTTTGATCTATCAACAGAATTTTTTACAGCTGATCACTCTTTCCTGCTTGAAACACTCTTAAGACACCACCTTCTGCTAGAATTCCTCCTGTCTCATTGAGACCCCCTTTTCTGTGTCCCTCCCTGGTTGTATCTCAACATTGGCATGTCCAGGGCTTAGTCTGGACCACTTATCCTCTATGTGGCCTTATACACTGATGATCTCACTGGACCTCATAACTTTAATTACCATGTATGTGTGCCCTACATTGTCTTCACCTCTGAGGTCCAGACTCATACATGCAACTACATGGTCAACATCTCCATTAGGATGTCTAATAAGCATCTCAAGCTTAATATGTGCAAAACCAAATGCCTGATTCCTCCCTCCTGCTCATACCTGCTCCTTGATATTGTTCCATTCAGTAAATAAAAACTCCATCCTTTCATTTACTTAAGCTCTAAACCCAGAGTAATCCTTGAATCCTCTCTTATTCTCACACCCCGCACCTAATGTACTAGCAAAGCCCCACTTCTGCTAACATCAGACTGACCTTAAGCACTAACTTTCCTGTATTATTGCAATGGCCTCCTAATCCACCTTTCTGCTTCCTCTCTTATCCACTTACAGTCTGGTCCCCCCTCAAAACAGCTTGATTCTTTAAAAATGTAAGCAAGATTAAGTCACTCCTCTATCCAAATCCCTCCAATCACTTCTTGTGTCACTCAGAGTAAAAGACCAAGTCCCTACATTAGTCTGCAAGGCCCTGAATGCTTTACCTCTCTGATTTTGTTCCTTATAATGGTGGCCCTCCCTCCCACACTCTTGTCCAGCCACAGACTCTTTGCTGTCATGCCAGGGTCACTTTCACCTCAGAGCCCGTGCACCCTCAGTCTGGGTGACTCTTCTTCCAGATATCCGCGTGGCTACATCCCACCTTCACTCGGATGTCGTCTTCTGCATAAGGTCTTCTCTAATCACCCAATTTAAATTTCAATTTCTGCCCCTGCACTCCCTATCCCTTTTTTACCATTCTCCATGGCACTACTCACAACCTGATGTGCAATACGTTTTATTTTGTTTAATGCCCGTTCTCTCCCACTCTAACGTACCTTCCATGAAGAGAGAGTTGCCTTTTGGTTCACTACTGTATCCTCAGCACCCAAAGAAGAGCTTGACATACAGAACTTGACATTCGGTATTTGTTGAATGAATGACTAAGTGTACAAATGGCCCTTAAGGCTACTTTGAATATTTAAAGGATCTAACCTAGATGTACATTCTTTTGTGAGATGTGTACTTTGTGACTGATCGATGTGGGTAGATTGGAGTCTATTTGAGGAAAATAAATGCAAAACCAGGGTCTGGCCAAGGCATTTGATTGCTCATCCAACAGCTGTTTCTCCTTCTTTCTTGGTGAAAGACCCCTGATTTTATTACAGTTGTAGTGAATCCTCTCTAGCCCTGGAATGAATCATGATTAATTTTAGGCAATCATGAAAGTCTCTTTCCTTTTTGCCCTGTGACTAAATAGGGCAGTTCTTATCAATGTGACGTAAGAAGGTTTCTGGAAAAGTTCTTCTACCCTTATAAAATAGTGAGTGATACATAGGAGTAGCTCTTTATTTGCCCCCCTCCTTGCTTCTTGCTTATGATGTTGCTTTTTGGGGATGCAATGCTTGGGGTTGGAACAGCCAACTTGTAACCATGAAGGAAGCATGAACAACATACTGTGGATACCGGAACAGAAACACAGGAAAAGTTGACACGCTTGTTGACAGCGTTGATATTGCCAACCTCAACAACCTGCCTGCAGGCTTCTTAATAAGTGAGGTAATAAATGTTGGACCACTCCGGCCACTCTTCATGGGGTATTATTTTAACCTGTTGCTAAAATTATCCTAACTGATACAGAGGGCTTGAAGAAGTAAAGACAGGACACTAATTCAAATAAATCTCAATTGTAACAATTTACTGAAGGAAAACAAACACATTGCTGTTCTAGTGAAGGAATCCTGGGATCATTTAAAATCTTGGAGTCTGCAGGATGATTATCTTGCTTTGCAGTTTCCTCACTGATTTTAGATCTTGGTGTTGAATATACAGTATCATGAAGCAGCATACAAACTAGTGCTGCACTCTCCTCCATGTTCTAGGCTATGTAGCCCCCCTACTCCCTATAAAACATATGTTGTTTTATTTCACTTCATTGCACTTTGCAGCTATTGAGTTTTTTACAAACTGAAGGTTTGTGGCAACCTTGTGTCCAGCAAGTCTATTGGCACCATTTTCCCAATAGCATGTACTGACTTCATGTCTCTGTGTTACATGTTTGTAATTCTGGCAATATTTCAAACTTTTTTATTATTATTATATATGTCATGGTGATCTGTGATCAGTGATCTTTGATGTTACTATTGTAATTGTTTTAAGGTACCATGAACCACACTTGTATAAGATAGTAAACTTAATCAATAAATGTTTTGTGTGTTTTGACTCCTTCATGGATTGGTTGTCTTCCCATATTTCTCCCTCTCCTTGGGCCTCTCTATACCCTGAGACACAACAGTATTGAAAATAGGCCAATTTAAAACCTTACAATGGCCTCTAAGTGTCCAAGTGAAAGGAAGGGTCCCATATCTTTCACTTTAAATCAAAAGCTAGATATGGTTTTGCATACCGAGGAAGGCATGTTGAAAGCTCAAACAGGCTGAAAGGTAGGCCTCTTGTGCCAAATAGTTCGCTAAACAGTGAATGCAAAGAAAAAATTCTTGAAAGAAATTAAAAGTGCTACTTCAGTGAACACACAAATAATAAGAAAATGAAACAACTTTATTGCCGATATGGAGAAAGTTTGAGTAGTTTGCATAGCAGATCAAACCAGCTACAACATTCTCTTAAGCCAAACCTTAATCCAGAGCAAGGCCCTAATTCTCTCAATTCCATGAAGGTTGAAAGAGGTGAGGAAGCTGCCAAAGAAAAGTTGAAAGCTAGCAGAGGGTGGTTCATAAGGTTTGAGGAAAGAAGTCCTCTCCATAACATAAAGGTACAATGTGAAGCGGCAAGTGCTGATGTAGAAGCTGCACCAAGTTATCCAGAAGATCTAGCTAAGATCGTTGATGAAAGTGTCTACACTAAACAATAGATTTTCAATGTAGAGGAGACAGCCTTTTGTTGGATGAAGATGCCATCTAGGACTTTCATAGCTAGAGAAGAGAAGTCAATGTCTGGTTATAAACCTTCAAAGGACAGGCTGATGCTCATGTCAGGTGCTTAATGCAGCTGGTGACTCTAAGTTGAAGCCAATACTCATTTATCAGTCTGAAAATCCTAGGGCCCTTAAGCATGATGCTAAATCTACTTTACCTGTGCTGCAAAATTGGAACAACAAAGCCTAGATGACAGCACATCTGTTCATACCATGGTTTGCTGAAATATTTTAAGCCCATTGTTGAGAATTACTGCTCAGAAAAAAAGATTCCTTTCAAAATATTACTGCTCATTAACAATGCACCTCATCACCCAAGAGTTCTGATGGAGATGTGCAAAGAGACAAATGTTGTTCTCATGCCTGCTAACACAACATCCATTCTGTAGCCCATGAATCAAGGGGTAATTTCAACTTTCAAGTCTTATTATTGAAGAAATACATTTCATACTATAGCTGCCATAGATAGTGATTCCTCTAGTGGATCTGGGCAAAGTAAATTGACAAACTTCTGGAAAGGATTCACCATTCTGGATGCCATTAAGAACATTCATGATTCATGGGAGAAGGTCAAAATATCAGCATTAACAGGAGTGTGGAAGAAGTTGATTCCAACCCTCATGGATGACTTTGAGGGGTTCAAGACTTCAGTGGAAGAAATTAACTACTGATGTGACAGAAATGGCAAGAAACTAGAATTATAAGTGGAGCTTGAAGATGTGACTGAATTGAGGCAATCTCGTGATCAAACTTGAACAGAGGAGGAGTTGCTTCTTATGGGTGAGCAAAGAAAAGTGGTTTCTTGAGATGTTGTCTACTCCTGGTGAAGATGCTGTACACATTGCTGAAATGACAACAAAAAACTTGGAATATTATGTAAACTAGTTGATAAAGCAGTGGCAGGGTTTGAAAAGATTGACTTCAATTCCAAAAGTTCTACTATGGGTAAAATGCTACCAAACAGCATCATGTGCTACAGAGAAAGCTTTTATGAAAGGAAGAGTAAATAGATGTGGCAAACTTCATTGTTGTCTTGTTTTAAAAAATTGCCACAGCCACCCCAACCTTCAGCAACCACCACCCTAATCTGTTGGCAACTATCAACATTGAGGCAAGACCCTCCACCAGCAAAAAGATAATGATCTGCTGAAAGCTCAGATGATGGTCAGCATTTTAAAAATTAATTATTATTGTTACATAATAGTTGTACATATTTATAGGGTACATGTGATGTTTTGATACAGGCATACAATGTGTAATCATCAAATCAGGGTAGTTGGGGTATCCATCACCTCAAGTATTTATCATTTATTTGTGTTAGGAACATTCCAATTCCAATTTTTTAGTTATTTTAAAATATGCCATAACTTATTGTTGACTATAGTCACTTTGCTGTGCTATCAAATATTATTTGTTCTATCTAACTATCTAACTATATTTTTGCAACCATCCCCATTTTATCCCTTCCTCCCTACTATCCTTCCTAGCCTCTGGTAACTATCATTCTACTCTCTGTCTCCATGAGAACAATTGTTTTTAATATTTAGCTCCCATATATGAGTGAGAACATGCAAGATTTGTCTTTCTGTGCTTGGCTTATTTCAATTAACATAATGTTCTCCAGTTCCATCCATGTTGTTGCAAATGACAGGATTTCATTCTTTTCTGTGGCTATACAATATTCTATTGTGTATATGTACCACAATTTCTTTATCCATTAATCTGTTGATGTACACTTAGGTTGATTCAAATCTTGGTTATTATGAATAGTGCTGCAATAAACATGGGAGCGCAGATATCTTTTCGATATACTGATTTCCTTTCTTTTGGGTATATACCTAGCAGTGGGATTGCTGGGTCATATGGTAGTTCTATTTTTAGTTTTTTGAGGAACATCCACACTGTTCTCCATAGTGGTTGTATTTACTCATTTACATTCTCACCAACAGTGCATGAAGGTTCCCCTTTCTCTACATCCTTACCAGCATTTGTTATTGCCTGTCTTTTTGATAAAAGCCATTTTAACTGGGTGAGATGATATCTCATTGTAGTTTTGATTTGCATTTCTCTGATGACTAATAATATTGAGCATTTTTTCATATACCTGGTGGCCATTTGTATGTCTTCATTCGAGAAATGTCTATTCAGATCTTTTGCCCATTTTTTAATCAAATTATTTGATTTTTTTCTATTGAGTTGTTGGAGCTCCTTATATATTCTGGTTATCAATCTCTTGTCACATGGGTAGTTTGCAAATATTTTCTCCCATTCTATGGGTTGTCTTTTCACTTTGTTGATTGTTTCTTTTGCTGTTCAGAAGCTTTTTAGCTTGATGTGATCCCATTTGTCCAATTTTGTTTTGGTTGCCTGTGCTTTGGGGTATTACTCAAGAAATAATTGCCCAGACCAATGTCCTGAAGTGTTTCTCCAATATTTTCTTTTAGTAGTTTCATAGTTTCAGGTCTTAGATTTAAGTCTTTAATCCATTTTGATTTGATTTTTGTATATGGTGAGAGATAAGGGTCTAGTTTCATTCTTCTGAATATGAATATCCCATTTTCCCAGTACCATTTGTTGAAGAAACTGTCCTTTCCCCACTGTATGTTCTTGGCACCTTTGTCAAAGATAAGGTCACTAGAGATGTGTGGATTTATTTCTGAGTTCTCTTTTCTGTTCCATTGGTTTATATGTCTGGTTTTTATGCCAGTGCTGTGCTGGTTAGGTTACTACAGCTCTGTAGTATAATTTGAAGTCAGGTAATGTGATTCCTTCAGTTTTGTTCTTTCTGCTCAGGATGACTTTGGCTATTCTGGGTCCTTTGTGATTCCATATAAATTTTAGATTTATTTTTTCTATTTCTAGTGAAGAATGCCATTGGTATTTTGATGGGGATTGCATTAAATCTGTAGATTGCTTTGAGTAGTATGAACATTTTAACGACATTTATGCTTCCAATCCACAAGCATGGAATGTCTTTCCCTTTTTTTGTGTCCTCTTCAATTTCTTTCGTCAATATTTTATAGTTCTCATTGTAGAAATCTTTCACTTCTTTGGATAAGTTTATTCCTAGGTATTTTATTTTATTTGTAGCTATTATAAATGGGATTACATTCTTGGTTTCTTTTCAGATTGTTTTCTGTTGGCATATAGAAATGCTACTGATTTCTGTATGTTGATTTTGTATCTTGCAACTTTACTGAATTTGTTTATCAGTTATAATAGTTTTTTTTTGTGTGTGGAGTCTTTAGGTTTCTCTAGACATAAGATCACATTGTCTGCAAACAAGGGCAGTTTGACTTTTTCCTTTCCAATTTGGATGCTCTTTATTTCTTTCTCTTGTCTGATTGCTCTAGCTAGGACTTCCAGTACTATGTTGAATAACAGTGGTGAAAATGGGCATCCTTGTCTTGCTCCAGATCTTAGGGAAAAGGCTTTCAGTTTTCCCCCATTCAGTATGATACTAGCTGTGGATATGTCTTATATGGCTTTTATCATATTGAAATATGCTCCTTCTATACAGTTTTTTGAGAGTTTTTATTATGAAAGTATGTTGAATTTTATCAAATGCTTTTTCAGCATCAATTGAAATGATCATATGGTTTCTGTTCTTTGTTCTGTTGATAAGATGTATCACATTGATTGATTTGTGTATGTTGAACCATCCTTGCATCCCTGGGATGAATCCCATTTGATCATGATGAGTAATCTTTTTAATGTGATGTCGAATTCACTTTGCTAGTATTTTGTTGAGGATTTTGCATCTATGTTCTTCAGAGATACTGGCCTTTAGTTTTCTTTTTTGGTTGTGTCTTTGTCTGGTTTTGGTATCAGGGTGATACAGGTCTTGTAGAATGATTTAGGGAGTTTTTCCTTCTCCTTGATTTTCATGAAATAGTTCAAGTAGGATTGGTATTAGTTCCTCATTGAATGCTTGGTAGCATTCAGTGGTGAAGCCATTGGGTCTTGGGCTTTTCTTTGATGGGAGACTTTTTATTATTGCTTCTATCTCATTACTTGTTATTGGTTTATTTAGGTTTGGAATTTCTTCCAGTTTCAATCTTTGTAGGTTATATGCATCTAGGAATCTATCCATTTCTTCTAGGTTTTCCAATTTATTGGCATATAGTTGTTCATAATAGTCTCTCTAATGATCCTTTGGATTTCTGCAGTATCAGTTGTAATGTCTTCTTGTCTTCTTTTTCATCTCTGAGTTTATTTATTTGGATCTTCTCTTTTTTTTTCTTAGTCTGGCTAAAGGTTTGCCACTTTTGTTTATCTTTTCACAAAACCAAATTTTCATTTCATTGATCTTTTGTATATTTTTTCTTTCAATTTCATTTATTTATGCTCTGTTACTTATTATTTCTTTTCTTCCACTAATTTCGGGTTTGATTTACTCTTCCTTTTCTAGTTTTTAAGATGCATAGTTAAGTTGTTTATTTGAAGATCTTCTACTTTTTTGATGTAGGCACTTATTGCTATAAACTTTCCTCTTCGTACTGCTTTTTCTGTATCCCATAGGTTTTGATATGTTGTGTTTTCATTTTCATTTGTTTCCAGAAATTTTTAATTTCCTCCTTAATCTCTTTATTGACTCACTGGTCATTCAGGAGCATATTGTTTAATTTCCATGTGTTTGTATATTTTCCAATGTTTTATTCCATTGTGGTCAGAGAAAATACTTGATATGATTTCAATTCTTTTGAATTTTTTTTTTTTTTGGAGACAGAGTCTTGCTCTGTCACCCTGGCTAGAGTGCGGTGGCATCATCATAGCTCACTGCAACCTTCAACTCCTGGGCTCAAGCAATCCTCCTGCCTCAGCCTCCCAAGTAGCTGGGAATACAGGCACACACCACAAAGCCCAGCTAATTTTTTCTATTTTCAGTAGAGATGGGGTCTCATTCTTGCTCAGGCTGGTCTTAAACTCCTGACCTTGAGCGATCCTCCTGTCTTGGCCTCCCAGAATGCTAAGATTACAGGCGTGAGCCACCGTGCCTGGCCTTTTTGAATTTTTTAAAGACTTGTTTTGTGGCCTAACATATGGTCTATCTTTAAGAATGATCCATGAACTGAGGAGAAGAACACATACTCTGCAGCTATTGGATGACATATTCTGCAAATATCCATTAGGTCCATTTGGTCTATAGTGCAGATTAAGTCCAATGTTTCTTTGTTGATTTTCTATCTGAATGATTTGTTCAATGCTAAAAAGTGGGGTGTTGAGGTCTCCAACTATTATTGTATTGGGGTCTATCACTCTCTTTAGCTCTGATAATATTTGCTTTATGTATCTGGGTGCTCCAGTGTTGGATACATATATATTTAGAATTTTTATATCCTCTTGCTGAATTGACCACTTTATCATTATATGATGACCTTCTTTGTCTCTTTTTAGTTTTTGTCTTGAAAGCTATTTTATCTTATAGAAGTAGAGCTATTTTTTTCTCTTTTTTTGTTTCCATTTGCAGGGACTATCTTCTCCCATCCCTTTATTTTCAGTCTATATGGGTCTTTATAGTTGAAGTGGTTTCTTGTAGACAACATATAGTTGGGTCTTATTTTTTTAATCCATTTGTCCACTCTACGTCTTTTGATTGGAAAGGTTAGTCCATTTACATTCAATGTTATTATTGACAGGTAAGGACTTACTACTGCCATGTTGTTATTGGATTTTTGGTTGTTTCGTGGTCCTTTCTTTCTTCCTTCCTTCCTGTCTTCTTTTGTTAAAAGTGAATTTCTCTGGTAGTGTGCTTTACTTTCTTGCTTCTTATTTTTTGTGTATTTGTTGTAGGTTTTTTGATTTGAGGTTACCATGAGGCTTGCAAAAAAATATTTTATAGCCAATTACTTTAAACATATGACAACTTAACTCTGCTTACAAAAACAAACAAATAAACAAGCAAAGAGAAATCTAAAATAAACTCTATACTTTAACTCTACCCCTCCACTTTTTGACTTTTGGTTTGCACTTATATCTTTTTATATCATCTATCTCTTAAAAAGTTGTTGTAGTTATTATTTTTGATAGATTTGTCTTGTTAGTGTTCCTACTCAAAATATATGTGGTGTATACACTGCAATTACAGTGATCGATCACTCTGTATTTGTTTACTTACTGTTACCAGTGAGTTGTATACCTTCAGATGATTTCTTATTGTTCATAAATGTCTTTTTCTTTCAGATTGAAGAACTCCTTTCAGTATTTCTTGTAGGACAGGTCTGGTGTTGATGAAATCCCTCACCTTTTGTTTCTCTGGGAAAGTCTTTATTACTCCTTCATGTTTGAAGGATGTTTTTGTAGGATATAGTATTCTAGGGTTAAGATATTTCCCTTCAGCACTTTGAATATATCATACCACTTTCTCCTGGCTTGTAAAGTTTCCACTGAGAAGTCTGCTGCCAGATGTATTGGAGCTCTTTATATATTATTTTTTTCTTTTATCTTACTTTTTTTCTTTATTCATGACATATGGAAGCTTGACTATTAAATGCCTTGAGGTAGTCTTATTTGGATTAAATCTGCCTGGTGTTCTATGACCTTCTTGTAACTGAATATTGATATCTTCCTCTAGATTTGGAAAGTTCTCTGTTATTATTTCTTTGAATAAACTTTCTATGCCAATCTCTCTCTCTACCTCCTCTTTAAGGCCAATAACTCTTAGATTTGCCCCTTTGAGGCTATTTGCTAGATCTTGTAGGTGTGCTTCATGCTTTTTGATTCTTTTTTCTCTTCTAATTGTGCATTTTCAAATAGCCTGTCTTCAAGCTCTCTAATTCTTTCTTCTACTTGATTCATTCTGCTGTTGAAAGACTCTGATGCATTTTTCAGTTTGTCAATTGAATTTTTCAGCTTCAGAATTTCTACTTGACTATTTTTTAATTATTTCAATCTCTTTGTTAAATTTCTCTGATAAGCTTCTGAACTCCTGCTCTGGGTTGTCTTGAAATTCACTGAACTTCTTCAGAACAGCTATTTTGAATTCTTTGTCTGAAAGGTCACATATCTCCATCAATCTGGGATTTGTCACTAGTGCCTTATTTAGCTGGTTTGATGCAGTCATATTTGCTTGGATGTTCTTGATGCTTGCAGATGTTTGTTGATGTCTGGGCATTGAAGAGTTAGGTATTTATTCTAATCATCACATTCTAGGCTAATTTTAATCTGTCCTTCTTGAGAAGGCTTTCCATGTATTCAAAAGGAATTGAATGCTGTGATTTAAGTCTTTGGTCACTGTGGCCATATTCACACTGAAGGTGCCCCAAGTCCTATAATTATGTGACTCTTGCAGACTGCTGGTGGTACTGCCTTGGTGGACTTGGTCCACCAAGATACATGAGAATTCCCTGGATTATAGGCAGAGTCTATCATTCTCTTCCCTCACTCTCTCCTGGGATGCTGGAATTGGGGGAGGATTGATGTGGGCATTCCCTTATGGTCACCATAGCTGGGACTATACCAGGTCACACCTGAAACCAGCCCAGTCTCACCCAAAGCCTGTGGTGACTGCTGCCTGGCTGCCTCTGATGTTTATTCAAAGCCCAAGGGCTCTTTAGTCAGTAGGTGATGAATCCTGCCAGGACTGGGTCCTTCCCTTCAGGGCAGTGGGTTTCCTTCTTGCCCAGGCATGGGGGGGTTTAGAAATGACATCCAGGAACTAAGGCCTGGAATCAGGGTCTTCAGGAGTCTACTTGCTACTTTATTTTACTGTGGCTGAGTTGGTACTCAAGTGGCAAAATGAAGTCGTCTGAAGTATTTCTTTTTCTTTCCCCAGGTAGAAGAAGACTCTCCCTGAGCTGGACTCCCTGGAGATGGGAGAGGTGTGACACAGGCCCTGGCTTGGCTACTGCCACTGCTGTCTCACTGGGTCACATGCACCTAAAAGCCACTGGCTCTGAGCCAGCACAGCCACCAGATTTGCCCATGGACTACAGTCTTTGTGGCCTGACTACCTTACAAATTTATTCTGGGCCCCAGTCTACTTTTTGTCAAGTGGTGGTGGGGCTAGCTGGAACTCAGGTTTCTAGCACTGGAGTGGAGGATTTCCCTCTGGGCTGGTCTAAATGCTTCCTCTGTGGGCACTGGAAGAATTCTGCCCTGTGTTGTGTTCTCCTGTGACAAGTTGGCCCTAGGTTCCAATGCAAAGTCCCACAACCACTTCACTCTCCCTCCCCTGGGCACATAGATTGTCTTTCCATCTGGTGCGCTAGCACTGCACTACTGGGAGACGGGGGAGGGATGGCATAGGCAGTGCAAAACTGTCTTTTCTGCCCTCTTCAGTGCCTCTCTCCTTGATATAATCTTAAAACCAGGTACTGTGATCACTCACCTGATTTTTGGTTCTTCTGAAGGTGCTTTCTTGAGTGGATAGTTGTTGAGCTTGGTGTTTTTGAGGAGGGACAATTGCTGGAGAGTCCTATTTGGCCATCTTTCTCTGTCCCCTCCCTCTGATCATCAGCAGTTTTTAGCAACAAAGTATTTTTTAATTAAGGTATATACACTGTTATTTTAGACATAATGCTGTTGTACACTCAATAGACTACAGTATAGTGTAAACATAACTTTTATATGCACTGGGAAACCAAAAATAATTTGTGTGACTGGCTTTATTATGATATTCACTTTGTTGCTGTGGTCTGGAACTAAACCCACAGTATCTTCAAGTTATGCCTGTGTAATGATGAAGAGTAGACTCCACTAGCATGAGCCGTTCCTGGGTGGGGGTCTCCCTCATAGCCTTTCTGAACTCAGGACTGAATGGCACGTAATGACCATTCCTCATCCACATAGGGAAGATCTTCATTCCCTGGACTTGTTACAGTGGCCACCTTCTCCGTGGTAGAATTTCTATTTCTCTGTATTTTTTTTTTCTTTAAGTCAGCTCCAAATCCTCTGGCTTCAATAAAATGACTCTCTTCTAAGATTTTTTTTATAGTGTTCAGCCATTGTTCATGCTCAATTAAGGATCATGACAAATAATGCAACTAACAGTAATTAGTAGCCTGAAAGAAAATGATGGCTGAAAAAACAGTAGGGAACTTCCCAGGAGAATTTTATCCCTATTTTGACTAGCCATATGAAAAATGTAGCGGAAGCATCATCCACCTGGGATATAGTGAGGCTGGACAAATAGCAAGAATAGATGACAGTAGGGAATTCTGCAACTGTGAGGTAATGAGCTGAAAGGCCCAGTGGTTTTTTATTCCATTTAATTTCAAAGGTTTAATTTTCACCATTACCAAATGGTGATTATTACATCCCCTTGTGAACACAGCACTGACCTAGATCCCACCACCTAGAAGCATATTATGCCAGCATGCATTTTGAATTTCCCTTGGTTATATTCACAGAAAAATAGTACCTGATGAAATGTTTTTAATAAAGAATGACCTTGCCTTTTGCTCTTGCTGTCTCCTGTGACTGAAGTGCCCTGTTCTCTTCCACTGACTCTGCTCTTCAAATCCTTCCTACTCAGGACTTTGCACTTCTGGAAGCCTTCATGGATCCTTCATCTTCCATGGAAATTGTTTCTTCCTTTGAGTTCCAAAGTACTTTTTTGTTCCCACCCAAGGCAACAATTTTTAAAATATTTCTTAAAAATTAAAAAAATTAAAAGTTTAATTTTAAATACAATAAAACTTCCATATCTTAGGTATACATTTTGATGACTTCTAGCTATAACCATCACTCAAATCAAGATCTGGAACATTTTAAGAAGGCTCCTCAGCACTATTTTAACCTCTAACACCATAAACTAGCTTTGCCTGCTTTCGATCTTTATATAAATCAGTGATTCTCACCTGAAGGTGGTTTTATCCCCCAGAGGACATTGACAATGTCTGGGAACATTTTTTGTTTGTCACAATGGGCAGGAGGGTGGCAGTACTGTTGCCATCTGGTAGGTAGAGACCAGGGGTGCCACTAGACATCCTACAATGCACAGGACAATGCCTCACATCCAAGAGTTATCTAGCTCAATATGTCAATAGAGCAGAGGTTGAGAATCCTTGATATAAATAAAATCATAAAAAGTATGTACTCGTTTGTGTCTGACTTCTTTTACTCAATATTATGTCTGTGAGAATCATCTATGTTGCTGTGTCTCAGTAGTTCTTATTTATTGCTGCATATTCTATGGTATAGTAAATGAGTAAATAAAAATATTTGTTTACTCATTCTTCTGTTGACGGATATCCCAAAGTCATTTTTAAATATAGCACTTAGAATACTTATTTCATTGGTAGATATTTGTATCCAAGTAGGTTGAAGAAAGTCAGTATGGAAAGGTGGTTAAGAGGTCAGGTTTGGGTGCTAGATTTCCTAGATTTGCCCCTTGGCTTCATCTCGTCCTAGCCATGGGACCTTGGTGGCAAGTCACTTAACTTTTCTGGGCCTCAAGTCCTAGGCAGTAAAATGAAGATAATGAGATAATAGTACCTATGTATAGAGTTGCTAAAAGGATTATATAAGCTGATACATTTAAAGTGCTTAGAATAGTACTGAACTCATTTAAGCACTAAAAATTGTTGGGCTATATGCCCACCTCGTTTATTGGGCTTAGTTATTGGTCAAAAAATGTTTTGTGTAATAAAAAATTATTGGTGAAAAGGGGGAAAAAAGAAATAATTGTTTGGACATTTGTTAGGGCTGCAAAAGGGACTGGTGCTCAGCAAAGGGTTTCTAATGAAATATACCTATCCCAAATTAGGGCTACCTCTGATAATCAAAAGATCCATAAACAGATCATTGTTATATACATCTTAAAACAGCACGTTTCAGGGACTTTATAAAAAACCTCTCTAAAGAGAAGAAGAATTCAAAGTCAGGATTTTACATCTATTTTAAACTAATCTAGAACTTTAATCATTGTGTTTAAGAAATGTCCAGGTTGAACAGAGGGGATCATAAATAAATGTTCTAATCCTTCTTGATGATGAGAAAGAGCAGCACATGGAGTGAAAATGGCTAAAACGATTGCTGTGTTAACTGAAAAGGTTTTGGAAAAAATTACATTAAAAGAAACATAAATAATTTGCCTGGTTGAATTGCGTGACATTACTAAATCCACTTGAAGGCTATTTTTAAAATGAATTTCTTAGGCAAATATAATATTTTAGTCCCTCTTTGTATGCTACCTATATTTAGGTGCAAATTAGATGCTTGGCTGTGTAATAAACCTTTATAGCTCAGCATATTGGTAGTAATTCTGATAATTAAGACTGTGTAGATGGTCAAAGCTGGTTCTAAGAAACAATTCACTGTACAATGCAGATTGTTTGTATATAACAGATTTTGCTTCATTGTCATATAATCCTTATTGTGCAAGTATAGTCACTAGCCCTCACTATCTGATTCTGGGAGGGCTCTGAATGGTAATCAGCTGAAAAGATGAACTTAGTGAATATCACCTGCTACATATAAATTTTGGGAAGAACTCCTGGTTATTGTCTCTCTGTTTAATTTTCCCTAGAAAAGAACCTCTTTCTTCTAGAAAGCTGGGGATATGGCCTTTTTAACCTGATAAGATATGAAGGCAGGCCGTGGACTTTGTTCATTCAGTAATGGATTCATGGTTGTGATATCACCTCTGAGCAGAGCTAGAACCTTGATAACAGGTGTCTTCTTAGGTGTCTGTCATATTACCAAGCTGGAGGACACGTGAGCTTTTGCCTACAGGACTGACAATGTTTAAATGATTAAGACGTTCGGAAACTGGCCTGTTGTTGCTGAGAGAGCCAGGTTACTCCTGCGCAGGTTCCTCCACCTGAGGGCTTAACAGAGGCCCCTGAGCAGTGGGTGCTGCTGTCACCACTGGGTATATACCTGACTGCAACCCTGCTGATATGGCCTCTTTTTGGCTCATGCAGTTCTTTGACATTGAACAACTGCATAACAAGGCAAAAGACCCCTAAGAAAAATGTAGATTGTATTAAAACCAGGTTGGACTGTAGAGGAACCACAGTTTCTTATTTGGTACATGGAAAAAAATCAGGAGGAGAGAGACTGTTCCACATAATCCCCACTAGTGAAAATTTTTTTCAAGAAACTTTCCCGTGTCACTGGATCAATGACACAGGTAAATTTGGTAAAACTTGGGGAATCATTTCCTGTGTCTTTTGTGAGGGTTTGAGCGAGCAGGAAAGTTTTGTGCCTCTGACAACGAAGTTCGATCATTTTCCCCAAGTCATGACACCCTTAAACAGAGAACTGACAGTAAGTCGCAACCCAGCCAAAGCGGAGGCCTCATCCCAGCTGAGGTTCGATTAGGAGAACTGCCAACAAATGTGACCAAGTCTTATTTCGCAGAAGAAAGAACAGAGCAACAATGAAGACACAAAAGGAAAATGAGATCAATGAGCTGTCCCTTAAATTAAAAAAAAAAAAAAGCCTGGTTTCAAGTAGACAACATAGTTAAAGATTCTAGTGTCAAATCCACACTGTAATTTGCCCTGGAAGATGGAAGAAAGAACAGTCACTGATTCATTTACTCTTTTATCACGTGTCTCTACCGAGTGCTATTACCATTGGAGCTGAACTTATTTTGATTTGGTTGATGTGTATGAACATTGTGAATGTCAAGTTCTCCTGAGGAAGAGCTTCAGCCTCCAGAGGCCGGAAGCCTCCGTGGTCTGCACATCCCCACCTGGCTCTCAGGTGGTGCATTGCAAGGAAGGCGTGTCTCTGAGCAGGTCCTCCAGCCGTAAAGACATTCACTAGCCGGCCCGGTGTGTCTGTGAAGACCTAGCTCCCTCCATTCTCTTTCTCCCCCTGGGTACAGCAGTCAGCCTCTTGAGTGAAAAAGGCTCACTGTGAACTGGACAGGACCTTTTTCCAGCAGCGTCTGCTGTCCTTTCTTCTGACCAGCCATGGGATCCTCTACAGAAAAGCACGGGAAGAGGCAGGCTCAGCCTTCTAGTCCAGCAATAGTGAGGGTGGTTGATTTATCCCATGTTCACATCACTCGCAACCAATCTCACGTCTTAAACATCACAATTTGCACCACTCCATATTTCATATTTCTAACATTCCTTATGGTAATAAAACAGCCCTCAGGTATTCATCCTTTTGAGGATTAACTTATTTCTCCATACATCACATCACAGTACCCACATTAAAATATTTCAAAATAAATCACCACAAATGTAATACAGGCCCACCATGTCCCAGGCATTGTGCTGGAGATTCACGAACAAAGTCGCTGTTCTCAGGAAACTTATGTAAAACTTGTATGTTAATTAATTGATATATAATTTAAGGTTAGACAGTGAGAAAAGCTATGGGGACAAATAGAGTAGGGTAAGAGCACAGAGAGGAACGGGTGAGGGCACTGTTTTAGAATGGGGTCAGGAAAGGCCAACTTTGAGGGACACATTTGAGTAGAGACTGGAGTGAAGAGAATCATGAATATCTGGGTGGGGTAGGCTCTGGAAGAAAAAATACAAAATGCAAAGGTTCAGAGGTCCAGTAGCTCAGAGTATTTTAGGAACAAAAGAGGCCGTCATGACTAGAGCACAGTAAGCAAATAAGCGGCAGGTGGAGAGGCATGGAATCCTCATACACTGCTGGTGAGAGAATAAAATAGTAGAACCATTTTGGAAATCAGTTTGGCAGTGTTTTAAAAGTTAAACATACACGTACCATACAACCAAGTAATTCCATTCATGGGTATTTAAGTAAAAGAAATGGAAAGTATGTCCTCACAACACAGGTATTTATAGATGCTTTACTTATAATAGCCTCAAACTAGAAACAACAGGTGGATGGATTAAAAGATTGTGGTACACTCATACAACAAAATACTACACAGCAATAAAAAAGAATGAAGTACTGATACACACAACAACATGGATGAAATGCAAATGCACTATGCTAAGTGAAAGAAACCAAACACAAGTGATTACACTTATGTGAAATTCTAGAAAATACAAATGAATGTATAGCAACAGAAAGCAGGTTAGTAGTTGTCTAGGTGTGAGAACCAAGCAGGGATTGACTGTACTGGACCCAAGGGAACTTTCTGAAGGCAAAGCAAATGTTCTGGATCTTGACTGTGGTAGTGGTAGACCTGGAGAGATATATATACACATACACACACATACATACACACACACACATGCATACACACATATATGTATGTATTTGATAAAACTTGTCCAACTGTACAATTAAAATTAATGAGGTTTTTACATCTCAATTATATATCAATAAAATTGATTTTTTGAAAAAGTTATATTAAATACCTTCCTTGAGTTGCCCTGAATGTCTGAAACTGCCTCCTTCCTTTTTGCAAATGTCCCTGCAGAAAATTTGATCAGAGCACCAAAACTTTGTCCAATAATTCACTGGCTCCTTTTTTTGTATCTGGAAGCCCCAAAATGGTTATGGTGAAGTTGATGGTTAAATGCCTTCTTCCTACATTTTGTTGGTAGGAGAGTGATGGAGATGTACCGGGAAAGGTCTGCATTCCGTTGATGGGTTGGCTTCTAAGAATGAATTCCATTTTGGGCATGGGTCCCCACTTCTTTCTGACCCTTCAGCTTCATATATAGATTTAAGCAGCTGGGCATAGGAGGGTATGAATGGACAGAGAGAGGAAAACATGTAAAATCGTGCAAACCATCTCATCCACCATTCCATTCTACGAGCGACTATGCCGTAAGAGCCAGAGGTGGGAGTGGTGAAAACTTGGTTACCTAGTTTTACCTTGGTTACCGCAGTGTTAGCATCTGGTCACTTTAAAGATTTTGGTACTTTTAAAGATATGTGTTTTTCATACGACATGTCCCCTAAACACAAGTTAATTGCTTACCTGATGCACTATTGAGGAAACAGTATGTTTCTGTGCTAGGAAATTTAAGGGGATTTATTCCATCTTTTTATTAGAAAAAGCGGCAAACTCCTCAGAAAGAGAAATTTGGGTTCAATTGCGTGAAGGTGCTTGTGCTTTAGGCTGTCTCTGAGCTGGCCCCACTGATCCTGCCCCTGGGTGCTCAGGCTCTGCAGCAGCCCTCCCACAATACCACCCTATCAAACCACGTTGTTCTACACAACCAACAGAATATGGGGGAAATGATGGTGTATGTGTGACTTATGAGACCAAGGCACACGAAACATTGCCACTTTTGTTTGCTTTCTCTTGGATCAATTGCTCTAAGGGAAGCTGACACTTAGGCATCCCATAGAGACGTTTATATGTCGAGGAACCGAGGCCTCCTGCCAAGCACCAGCACCAACTTGTCAGCCCGTGTAAGTCGTCTTGGAAGCAGATCCTCCCGCTCCAGTCTGGGTTTAGGAGGACGGCAGCCCTGGCTGACATGTTAACTACAACCTTGTGAAAAATCTCAGGCTAGAACCACCCAACTAAATGATTCCCAAATTCATGACCCACAGAAACTGTGAGGTAATAAATGATTATTATTTTAAGCCATTAAATTTTGAGGCAATCTATCATGCAGCAATGGATAATGAACACAATTAGAGTCCTGAGGACCCTCTCCCAGAGAGTCAGTCTTTTTAATGAAAGCATCTAGTCTGAATACAACTATGATTACCACGATTAAAGAAACTTCAGGTAAAGCTTCAGGCACATTTCATTTATTGTCTCATTTAATCCACACAACAGTTCTGTGAAGTAGATACTCTTTATTACCCCATTTCACAGATGAGGAAAAACGGAAGTCCAGAAAATTCCAAGGTCACTCAGGCAGGATCGACTGACTGCAAGGCCCACAATCTTAACCTCTGATGTAATACAACCTTACCATCTAACATTTTTCTCATTCTAGTTATTTCAGATTCTATTTTTGTGAGATTTTAATTAGTTTTCATTTTCCTCTAAAGGAGATACAAAGTGGATTATAGGCACATTGTTATTTCACATCACCATTGTCTGAAACTCAAGCAACACAAAGAAGGAGCACAGGGCATGTCACACCAAAATATGGCCCCATGGTATAGTGAATACTTTAAACTAATGGCCTTAGAGATCATCAGATGCTGGAAGAGAGTTTTCCCCTATCTACATAATGATCAGACAGACCCACCAAGGAGAACAATGGTCCCCGTGGGCCCCCTCCAAACCACTCCTGTCTCTCTTCCAAAGCACAGGATGAAGTTGTTCTCTGAAGTTTTATTACCAAAGAAGAAAACAATTACCTCTGGTCCCTTGCCTGAGTTTTCATTAACTGACCCATATTGCGGGAAGGAAGACAAAAGTCTGTCAATAAACCTGGACACTTTTCACAAACCATTGTCTACTCTGTAGGCCCAGCAAACAGCAAACTTTGTCCCAGATCATTGTATGCTCTTCAAGCCCATTTAATTACTCCAAAAATCGTTTGCTACCCCCATGATCATTCACACTTTCCCATCTTCCTTTCCCCTCAGAAGTAAGGTATATAAGCATCTGTACCCCATTGGGATATTGGGTAATCATTCTATGATTCTCCTTGTGTGACGGTAGTAATAAAATTGTATGCCTTTTCTCTTATTAATCTATCTTTTTGGGAGTTGATTTTTCAGTGAGCCTTCCAAGGGCAAAGGGAAATTGCCCCTAGAAAAACAGACTAGGTTTCTGTGAAATCTAAGCTCTTAGTACATTGCATCTGTGATGCAGGTAACCATTTTCCTGGTAAAATAAACCAGGTGAGGAGGAGACATATTTTTTGTCTTCTGGTTTTTAGTTAAGTTGCCTAAAAATAGCTTTGCTTATACTAAGTAAAAAGATCAGTCTTCTATAAATTATCATTTCAATATGCTCACAGAAACTTTAGACTATCAGTCAAAAAACCTTAGTTTGACCCTGGAAAGTGGAATTCATCACATGCTCAAAAAGAAGTTCTTTCCATGTCTAAACAAATGTAACAATTGATTTATTCTTTAATTACTAAATCCTTTCATAATTTTTGCTTTATTTTATTAATAATAGCTACCTTTGTTGAGCACTATATAGCTGAGTTGTATAAATGTGCCTTAAGTACATAATTTAAAAAAATTTTTTCCTAACTAACTCTATAAAATAAATACTAATGCTGTCCTCATTTGACAGATGAGAAAAATGATGTATGGTCAAGGAAATGATGTCTTGCTCAAGGACACCCAGCTTGTAAGTGGCAGACTTGGGATTCGAGCCCAGGTCTGCCTCAGCCCAGAGTCTATGCTTTTTTCCACTACTGCTCTTGACTCACCTGAAAGAACTAAAAAAAATGTTGAACATACAGGAACCAAATGGTCAAATAGAGTAGAAACCCATTATGAATAGCTTTGGGATTCAGATATAATTGTTGAGTTGAAGGGTTTCCATGTTACAGAGTAAAAATGTTCATTCTTGGTCATAGCAAAGCCAGCAACATGGCACCAATTCTGTTATACCAAGAGTTTTAGGGTACACTTTCACTTTATTTTAAAAAGTGAAAGAGTATTGTAACATGTAGATTTCCCCAGTCACCAGATGTAGCTCAGGCTGTTATTCACCTCTCTGTTTTTTATTTGTAAAAACTAATTCTCCGTCAGATGAGGTATATGTAGTCATAGATCTGCTTAATGGTAGAGTCAAGACTGGAATGTTAGTTTCCGGGTGCCAAGGCTGGTCATTTTGCAACACACACACACGTGGTGCCTTCTTTTAAAAGTATTTTAGACCTAGCACTTAATGACTTTGGGCCAATGTGGGTCTAATATCATGCTCCCTGTTTTTTTTTTTTTTTTAATGTTGGAAACTAACAGCAATTCTAGAAGTAGACCTCACATAAATCTCAATCTATTGCAGTTTCTGCTAGGACAGTCCTTGATTTTTTTTTTTAAAGTAAAGTAATTCTCTTTGAGTCTATAGTTATTAGATTCTGGGAGTAATAAACATATAAATATTTATGGAAGTGCAGAATAGTTTGGATTGGTTTTCCCAGACACAGACTTTAATGTCATTTTTTCCCAACTCATCTTGCATCATTCCGTTTGCATTTAATACTATTGCCACCTGATGATTGCACAAAAACTCGAGTCACCCTGAGGGTGACTATACTAAATTTCTTTTAGGAGAAAGGCCAGTGCAATTAACTTCGCAGGTAAAAATTTCTTCATGTAAGTCCAGCTGTGACATATATGCTTCAGAGCACATGTATATATAGTTAGAGAGCTCTTTTAGAAGACAGCAAAGTAAAGAAGTTTGGTAAAACTTATCATGAAGATAGATTATATATCTAGACTAGTTGTCCAAAAACACTGAGCTAAAGAAAATAATGTGGGAAAGAAACCTTAGAGGGAAGATGGCAGACCAAAGACACCACCAGCCAGAGCGTCTCTGTAAGAAGGAGAAATTTTAGATAAAAGAGAAAAAAAAAAAAAAACCCAGACAGGCAAACATAAATCAGATGAGGGTATAAAGGAAAGGTGCCTGAATCTACAGGAGACTCCACAGGAAGAGGCTGTGGAGCAGAATGGCAAGGAGAAAGGCATCGGTGGGGATTAAGCCCAGACAGGCTTGGAGACCAGCAAGAAGGGTAGGTGGACTGGGTAATACCTGCCTCCCTTGCATCTTGGACTGTTGGTGGGCTCCCGAGCTGCTGGAGAGAACTTCCGCCCACACGAGCCCAGAGACTGCTATCACCAGAGTGCAGAGAGCTTCTTATGGACAGGGTACCAGACTTTTGCCCCTCGCCCCCACTGGGGCACCTCCCACCCCACAGACCGGAGTTGGACGGCAGACGCCGTATTGCTTCTCTACCCACCAGGAACCTTTGTCCTCCCCAGGGGGCCTCAACCCCTCAGGATCTGTCTTGCTCATCCCCACACAGATATTTCCCAACCCCGGCCCAGACTGCAGGAGCCACAGGGGTCCAGTGGGTCCCAGGTGATCTGTGTGACTCCAGAGTCCCGTCATTCTGGGTGGACTGTCTCCCTGAGAGAGGGCTGGAGATGACCAGAGGGTGGACTTTTCTGCACCTAGACTGTTTTTCTCCCCTTTCCCTCCCCCACCTGTGGCTGCTGAGAGAGACAATTGAGCTACCACACAGAGGCTTCCACAGGGAATGGGGATCAGACCTTTCCTTTTGGGGTTCTGCAGCAGAATGAGGGGTGCTTGGACTGTGAGCTCCCTGCCTGTTGGACCTCCCTGGCACTGCTTGCCCAGTGACCCCAGCAGAGGGGGACACACCCCGACGTGGAGGGACATTGAATCTTCTTGGAAATCCTGTGAGAGAGACTTAGTACAAGTTTCCTTCTCCCTGGCAGGGTCAGGGTTTGATCTTTGGGGCCTGGGGTTGGATCCGCAGGCCAGATCCTGTACACCCAGATCTCAATCACATCACCCGGGGGCACAGAGGGGATATTAGTGAATTAGTCTCTCGAGGTGTGGGTGCCTGCAGGGGCTGACCAGGGGTGAGGGTGCAGAGTGGGTCCTAGCTGTGGCATGCTCATGGGGCACCCCTCCTTCCACAGGAGGGCTGCACTGCCAACTCAGGCAGGGAATATCCCAGCCCACATCACAGTCGTGGGGAGCTCAGCTGGCTTGAGGTCCTGCCTGCCAGCAGAGGCCCAGAAGAAGCTGTGGAATACAGGAGGGTGGAAAGGAGTGAGGCCTGCTCCAGATGCCAGACATAAGGTCTCAGACAGCCCCTCCTCCACAGGCAGACTTTTGGCTGAGTGGGGCCACTTCAGCCCCTCCCGGGCAGCTTTGCCCAGTGGCAGGGAACAGACCTTTGACCCCTGCTAAAAGCATTTGTGGAGTGTGAGGGCAGGCTCACCCAACCCAGCCACGCCCAGCCTCACTCCCCCACCCATGCCTGCTCAGGTAGAGAATAAGGAAACACCTGGAATTTCCAGGGCCTCATCCACCACCTGGGGTATTAGAGTGCTACGCCTGAGGAACTGGAGCTTGTCACAGGACCCAAAAACAACACTGCTGCTTGTTCTTCCCAGCAAGCTCCACCTACTGACAGGGAGGTCAATTTGCACATCCTTTATTACATTTACTGACTCATCATACAGGGTGTGGTCGATTCTCACCCACAAGCACAACCTACTGGCTCAGAGATTAAACTGGGTGTGGTATTATCCTAAATAAAAGAAAATCCAAAGTTAAGAAGCAACAGCTGCTACAGATGAAACAGAATCAGTGAAAGAACTCTGGAAGTATGAAGAATCAAAGTGAAAGGACACCCCCAAAAGGGAACACCAGCTTTCTAGCCATGGATACCAACCAAAATCAGAACACTGAAATGACAAATGATGAATTTCAAACATGGATTGTAAGGAAGCTCAATGAAATGCAAGACAAAACTGAAGCCCAACACAAAGAAACCAGCAAAAGAATACTGGAAATGAATGAAAAATTCACTAAAGAAATTGAAATATTAAAGAAAAATAAAACGGAACTTTTGGAAATGAAAAATTCATTCAAGGAATTGCAAAACACAGTGGAAAGCCTTAAGAATAGGTTAGATCAAGAAGACAAAAGAATCTCAGAGCTTGAAGACAACATCTTTCAATTTAACAAGTCAGTCACAGAGATAAAGCAGAGAAATAGAGAAAACAGCAAAAAGCAAAAAAGCCTACAAGAAATATGGGATTATGTGAAGAGGCTTAACATAAAAATCATAGGCATCCCTGAGGGTGAAGAAGAAAATACACAAGGGTTGGATAACCTATTTGAGGGAATAATTGAGGAAAATTTCCCCGGTCTTGCTAGAAATCTAGATATCCAGGTACAAGAAGCTCAAAGGACTCCAGGGAGATACATTCCAAAAAGAAAAACATCACAACAAGTAGTCATCGGACTAGCCAAAATAAACACGAAAGAGGCCCTCCTATGAGCTGTAAGATGAAAGCAGCAGGTAACTTACAAAGGAAAACCCATCAGACTAACTGCAGACTTCTCAACTTAGACCTTACAAGCTAGAAGGGACTGGGGCCCCATTCTCAGTCTTCTCAAACAGAATAGTGCCCAGCCTAGGATTTTGTATCCTGCAAAACTAAGTTTCACATATGAAGGGGAAATAGTCTTTCTCAGACAAGCAAACACTGAGGAAATTTGTCAAAATAAGACCTGCCCTACAGGAAGTACTCAGAACTGTGTTACACACAGATCAGCACAATAGACACTCATCAGTGTAAAATCATCAAAAGCTAAAGGTCAAAGGCCAGATACCACAATGGCTCAAGACATAAAACAAACCAACAAAGTTTTACTCAATAGGATGAACAGAAATCCACCTCACTTATCGATTCTTTCAATAAATGTGAATGGCTTGAACTGCCCACTGAAGACACATAGGCTGGCTGAATGGGTAAATATACACAAGCCAAGTATCTGCTATCATCAGGAAACACATCTAACCCACAAGGACTCATTAGACTCAAGGTGAAGGGATGGAAAACAATATTCCAGGCAAATGGAAACCAAAAGAAAGGTGGGGTAGCAGTTCTCATATCAGATAACTTAGTCTTCAAGTCAACAAAAGTAATGAAAGACAAAGAGTGTCATTATATAATGGTAAAGGGAACAATTCAACAAGAAGACATAACAATTGTAAATATCTACGCACTCAACACAGGTGCACCAAGATTCATAAAGCAAATCCTACTTGATCTAAACAAAACAATAAACAACAACACTGTAATAGGCAGGGACTTCAACTCCCCACCGACAGCACAGGGCAGATCTTCCAAACAGAAAACAAACAAAGAAACAATGGACTTAAACAGAAATCTAGAACAAATGGGCCTAACAGATATTTACAGAACATTCTACCCAAGAACCACTCAATATACATTCTTCTCATCAGCTCATGGGACATTCTCTAAGATTGACCACATCCTAGGCCACAAAACATGTCTCAACAAATTTAAAAACATAGAAATTATACCACGCATCTTCTCAGACCACAGTGGAATAAAATTAGAAATCAACTCCAACAGAAACAGTCATCTCTACACAAAGTCATGGAAACTAAACAACCTACTGCTGAACAATTATTGGGTCAAGGAGGAAATTAAGATGGAAATCAAAAGATTCTTTGAACTAAATGATAAAGGGGACACAAGTTATCAAAACCTGTGGGACACAGTTAAAGCAGTCCTGAGAGGAAAATTCATAGCCTTAAATGCCTACATCCAAAAGATAGAAAGATCACAAATCAACAATCTAGTGAATTGACTCAAAGAACTGGAAAAAGAAGAGCAAACCAACCCCAAACCCAGCAGAAAAAAGAAATAACCAAGATTAGAGCAGAACTAAATGAAATCGATAACAAAAGAACTATACAAAAGATTAATGAAATGAAAAGCTGGTTCTTTGAAAAGATAAACAAAATTGACATGCCTCTCACTAGATTAACCAGAAGTAGAAAAGAAAGAACTCTAATAAACTCAATCAGGAATGAAAAAGGAGAAATTACAACAGATACCACAGAAATGCAAAATATCATCTCTGAATACTATAAAAATCTCTATGCACCTAAACTTGAAAACGTGGAGGAAATGGACAAATTCTTAGAAACACACAGCCTCTCTAAACTCAATCAGGAAGAGCTAGAACTCTCGAACAGACCAATATCAAGTACTGAAATTGAAGCAGCAATAAAAAACCTCCTGAAAAAAAAAAGCCATGGACCAGATGGTTTCACATCAGAATTCTACCAGACATACAAAGAAGAACTGGTACCTATCCTGCAGAAATTATTCCACAGCATTGAGAAGGAAGGAATCCTCCCCAACACATTTTACAAAGCCAACATCACCCCGATAGCAAAACCAGGAAAGGATTCAACAACAACAAAAAAACCCTACAGGCCAATATCCCTTATGAATATAGACACAAACATTCTCAATAAAATCCTAGCAAATTGAATTCAGCTGCTCATCAAAAAATAATCCATCATCAGAGCTAGAAGACAACTCCTAGGCACTATATAAATCAGTCAAAGAGAAAGAACACAAAAACAAGAGGCATGAACAAAGCATACAAGAAATGTGGGATTATGTAAAGAGGTCAAACATAAGGATTATAGGCATCCCTGAGGGAGAGGAAGTAAATTCACATGGGCTGGAAAATCTATTGGAAGGAATAATAGAGGAAAATTTCCATGGCCTAGGTAGAAATCTCAATATCCAAGAAAAGAAGCACACAGGAGTCCTGGGAGACTCAACATGAAAAGGCATTCACCACACCACATAATTATTAGACTGACCAAAGTAAACACAAAAGAGGCACTCCTCAGAGCTGTAAGGCAAAAACAGCAAGTAACCTACAAAGGGAAACTGATCAGATTAAATGCAGATTTCTCGGTTGAAACCTTACAAGCCGGAAGGGAATGGGAAGCCATCATCAGTCACGTAAAACAAAACAAGGGCCAACCCAGAATTCTGTATCCTGCCAAAGTAAGCTTCTTATATGAGGGAGAAATAAAGACTTTTCCAGACAAGCAATCACTGATAGAATTTGTGAAGTCCAGACTGGCCTTCCAAAAAGTGCTTAGACCTGCATTGTTCACTAACCAGCACAACCGACACCCACCAATGTAAAACTATGCAAAAGCTAAAACTCCAGAACCCAGATTCCACAATGATGCAAGAGGTAAAACAAAAGATACCACCCAATAGAATAATCAGAAATTTACCCCAAATATCAATTCTCTCAATAAATGTGAATGGCTTGAATTGCCCATTGAAGAGACACAGGCTGGCTGAATGGATTGAAAAACACGAACCAAGTATCTGTTGTCTCCAGGAAACACACCTTACACACAAAGACACATTCAGACTCAAGGTGAAAGGATGGAATACAATTTTCCAGGCTAATGGAAACCAAAAGAAATCTGGAGTAGCCATCCTTATTTCAGATGATATCAACTTTAAAGCAACAAAAATAAAGAAGGACAAAAATGGACACTATATAGTGGTGAAGGGAAAATTCTTACAAGAGGATGTAACAATCCTAAACATTTATGCACCCCACACAGGAGTGCCCAGGTACATAGAGCAAATACTGCTTGATCTAGACAACATAATAAATAGCAATGCCATAATAGCAGGGGACTTCAACACCCCACTGACGGAACTGGACAGATCCTCCAAACAGAAAATAAACAAAGAAACAAAGGACCTAAACAGGACTCTAGAACATTTGGGCCTAACAGATATCTACAGAACACTCCACCCAAATAACATTGAATATATGTTCTTCTCATCAGCTCATGGAACTTTCTCTAAAATTGACCACATCTTAGGCCACAAAACAGATCTAAACAAATTCAAAAAAATAGAAATCATACCATGTATCTTTTCTGACCATGGCAAAATAAAATTAGAAATCAATTCCAAAAGAAACTCACATCTTCATCCAAAAACATGGAAATCAAACAATCTGTTGCTGCATGACTATTGGGTCAAGGAGGAGATTCAAATGGAAATCAAAAGATTCTTTGAACCAAACAATAATGGGGACACAAATTATCAGAATCTGTGGGATACAGCAAAAGCAGTCCTGAGAGGAAAACTTACCACTTTAACTGCCCTTATCCAAAAAACAGAAAGGTCAAAAATAAGTAAACTAATGAATCATCTTAAGGAAATGGAAAAGGAAGAGCAAACCAATCCTAAAGCCAGCAGAAGAAAAGAAATAACCAAGATCAGAGCAGAATTAAATGAAGTTGAGAACAAAAGAACAATACAGAAAATTAATAAAATGAAAAGTTGGTTCTTTGAAAAGATAAATAAAATAGACAGGCCACTTGCCAGGTTGACCAGAAGGATAAAAGAAAGGACTCTTAAGCTCAATTAGAAATGAAAAAGGAGAGGTCACAACTGATATCATGGAAATACAAAACATGATCTTCAAATACTATAAAAATCTCTATGTCCAAAAACATGAAAAAATGGAGGAAATGGACAAATTCTTAGAAAAATACTATCTCCCTAGGCTCATCCAGGGAGAAATAGAATTCCTAAACAGACCAATATCAAGCACTGAAAATGAAGCAGTAATAAAGAATTTTCCAACAAAAAAAGTCCTGGACCAGATGGGTTCACACCTGAATTCTACCAAACCTACAAAGAAGAACTGGTGCCTATACTGCAGAAATTATTTGAAAAATCCAGAAGGATGGAATCCTCCCAAACTCATTCTACAAAGCCAATATCACTTTGATACCAAAGCCAGGAAAGGACACAACAAGAAAAGAAGACTACAGACCAATATCCCTTATGAATATAGATGCCAAAATTCTCAATAAAATCCTAGCAAACCGAATTCAAATGTACATCAAAAAAATAATCCATCACCATCAGGTGGGCTTCATCCCTGAGATGCAGGGATGGTTCAACATTTGCAAATCTATAAATGTAATTCACCACATAAATAAAAGCAAGAACAAAGATTATATGATCCTTTCAATAGATGCAGAAAAGACTTTTGACAAAATCCAGCATCTGTTTATGATAAGACCTCTTAATAATATAGGTATAGATGGCTCATACTTCAAAACTATTAAAGCCATATATGACAAACCCACAGCCAATATCATACTGAATGGGGAAAAAATGAAAGCATTCCCCCTTAAAACTGGAACCAGACAAGGTTGCCCACTATCTCCCCTTCTATTCAACATAGTGCTGGAAGTCCTGGCCAGAGATATCCAACAAGAGAGAGGAATCAAGGGTGTCCAAATTGGGGCAGAAGAGGTCAAACTTTCACTATTCACAGATGATATGATATCTAGAAAACCCCAAAGATTCAACCAAGAGATCACAGGAATTGATAAATGAATTCAGCAAAGTCTCAGGATACAAAATCAATGCACACAAATCCATAGCCTTCATATATGCTAATAATAATCAAGTCGAGAAACAAATTAAAGATGCAATACCTTTCACCGAAGAAAATTAAATATTTAGGAACATCTAACTAAGGAGGTCAAAGACTTATATAGAGAGAATTATGAAACACTGAGAAAAGAAATAGCAGAGGATGTAAACAGATGGAAAACCCTACCATGCTCTTGGATAGGTAGAATCAACATTGTAAAAATGTCTTTGCTACCTACAGTGATTTACAGAATCAATGCAGCCCCTATCAAAATACCAACATCATTTTTTGCTGATATAGAAAAAATAATTCTATGTTTCGTGTGGAACCAGAGAAGACCCCGTCTAGCCAAAGCAATCCTAAGCACAAATAACAAATCAGGAGGCATCTATCTATCAGACTTCAAATTATACTACAAGGCTATAGTAACCAAAACAGCATGGTACTGGCACAAGAACAGAGACATAGACCAATGGAACAGGACTGAGAACGCAGATATAAAGCCCTCCTCATACTGTCATCTGATCTTTGACAAATTCCACAAAAACAAACACTAGGGAAAAATTCTCTATTCAATAAATGGTGCTGGGAAAACTGGATGGCCATATGTAGAAGATTGAAACTAGACCCTCACCTGTCACCTCTCACAAAAATCAACTCACGATGGATAACAGATTTAAACCTCAGATGTGAAACCAGAAGAATTCTTGAAGAGAGCGTTGGATGAACTCTTATGGACTTTGGCCTAGGCAAAGAATTTATGAAGAAGAACCCCAAAGCAATCACAGCAGCAACAAAAGTAAATAAATGGGACCTGACCACATTAAAAAGCTTCTGCACAGCCAAGGAAACTATCATTAGAATGAATAGACAACCTAAAGAATGGGGGAAAATATTTACATGCTACACATCTGATAAAGGGCTGATAACCAGAGTCTATACAGAATGTAGGAAAATCAACAAGAAAAAATCAAACAACCCCATTAAAAAATGGGCAAAGGACATGAACAGAAACTTTTCAAAAGAAGACAGAATAATGGCCAAGAAGCATATAAAAAATTGCTCAACTTCTCTAATCATCAGGAAAATGCAAATCAAAACCATAATGAGATATCACTTAACTCCAGTGAGATTGGCTCATAACAAAAAGTCCCAAAACAACATATGTTGGTGGGGATGCGGACAGATAGGAACACTCATCCACTGCTGGTGGGACTGCAAATTAGTATAATCTCTATGGAAAGTAATATGGAGATACCTCAAAAAATTAAAAGTAGAACTACCATTTGATCCAGCAATCCCACTACTGGGTTTTTACCCAAAGGAAAAATAGACATTCTATAATAAAGACATCTGCACGTGAATGTTTACAGCAGCACAATTCACAATTGCAAAGATGTGGAAACAACCCAGGTGCCCATCAATACACGAGTGGATTAATAAAATGTGGTATATGTATACCATGGAGTATTACTCAGCAATAAAAAACAGCAGTGGATTAACATATCTGGTATTATCCTGGTTGGAGCTAGAGCCCATTCTTTGAAGCAAAGTGTCACAAGAATGGAAAAACAAACACCACTCATAGTCACCATCAAATTGGTACTAACTGATCAACACTTACATCACACATGGCAATAATATTCATCAGGGGGCAGGCAGACGGGAGAGGGGTGGAGGGGATGTGAAAACTATCACTGAATGGATGTGGGGAGCACAGTTTGGAGGATGTCCACGATTGTAGCTCTGACACAGGCAGTGCATGGGAAGTATATATAACCAAAGTGTTGTATCCCCATAATATTCTGAAAAAAAAAAAAAAAAGAATTCTTAACAAAATAGGCATAGATGGGTCTTACTTCAAAATGACAAAAGTCATATATTATAAACCCACAGCCAACTTTATATTCAATGGGGAAAAATTGAAAGCATTTCCACTTAGAACTGGAAGTGGACAAGGTTTCCCCCATTACCATTGCTATCCAAGATAGTGCTGGAAGTCCTAGCCAGAACAATCATACAAGAGAAGGAAATTATGGGAATCCAAATGGGGGCAGAAGAGGTCAAACTACGCCTCTTTGCTGATGATATAATCTTATATCTAGAAAACCCCAAATATTCTTCCAAGAGAATACTGGAATTGATAAATAAGTTCAGTGAAGTCTCATATTACAAAATCAATGTACACAAATCAGTAGCACTCATATACACCAATAACAGTAAAACTGAGAACCAAATCAAAATCTCAATACCTTTCACTATAGCAACAAAGACAATAAAATACCTAGGAATATATTTAACAAAGGAGTTTAAAGACCTCTACAGGGAGAACTATGAAACACTAAGGAAGGAAATAGCAGAGGACATAAACAGATGGAAATCCATACCATGTTCATGGATCGGCAGAATCAACATTGTTAAAATGTCTATACTACCCAAAGTGATCTACAGATTCAATGCAATCCCTATTAAAATACCAACATCATTTTTCACAGATCTAGAAAAAATAATTCTTCATTTCATATGGAACCAGAAAAGACTCTGTATAACTAAAGCAACCTTAAGCAAAAAGAGCAAATTGGGAGGCATCAATTTACCAGACTTCAAGCTATACTACAAGGCTATAGTAATCATAACAGCATGGTACTGGCACAAAAACACAGACCAATGGAACAGGACTGAGAACCCAGATATAAAACCATTGTCTATAGTCATCTCATCTTCGACAAAGCTGAAAAAAACATACGTTGGGGGAAAAGAATCCCTATTCAATAAATGGTGCTTGGAAAATTGGATAGCCACATGGAGAAGACTGAAACAGGATCCGCACCTCTCACCTCTCAGAATAATCAACTCATGATGGATAACAGACTTAAGCCTAAGGCATGAAACCATAAGAATTCTAGAAGAAAATGTTGGAAAAACTCTTATAGACAGTGGCCTAGGCAAAGAATTCATGAAGAAGTCCCTATAAGCAATCACAGCATTAACAAAAATAAATAAATGGGACCTGATTAAATTAAAATGCTCTGTACAGCCAAAGAAACTATCACTAGAGAGCACAGACAACCTACAGAATGGGAGAAAATATTTGCATGCTACACATCTGATAAAGGGCTGATAACTAGAATCTATATAGAACTCAGGAAAATCAGCAAGAAAAAATCAAACAACGCCATTAAAAAGTGGGCAAAGGTATGAACAGAAACTTTTCAAAAGAAGATAGACTAATGGCCAAGAAACATATGAAAAAATGTTCAGCATCTCTAATCATCAGGGAAATGCAAATCAAAACCACAATGATATATCACTTAACTCCAGTGAGATTGGCTTTTATTAAAAAATCCCAAAACAACAGATGTTGGTGTGGATGTGGATAGTTAGGAACACTCATACACTGCTGGTGGGACTGCAAACTATTACAACCTCTATGGAAAGTAATATGGATATACCTCAAAGAACTAAAAGTAGTACTACCATTTGATCCAGCAATCTCACTATTGGGCATCTACCCAAAAGAAAAAAGATGTTCTATAGTAAAGACATCTGCACCCAAATGTTTATAGCAGCACAATTCACAATTGCAAAGATGCGGAAACAACCCAAGTGCCCATCAATCCATGAGTGTATTAATAAAATTGGTATATATATACCATGGAGTACTACTCAGCCACAAAACACAATGGTGAACTAACAGCTCTTGTATTATCCTGGATGGAGCTGGAGCCCATCCTCCTAAGTGAAGTATCACAAGAATGGAAAAACAAGTACCACATATACTCACCCTCAGATTGGTACTAATTGACCAACACTTATGTGCACATATGAAAGCAACATTCATCAGGTGTTGGGCAGGTGAGAGGGGGTATATTCACACCCTTTGAGTGCGGTGTTCACTGTCTGGGGGAGGGGCACGCTTGTAGCTCTGACTCAGGTGGTGCAAAGGCAATATATGTAACCTAAACGTTTGTACCCCCATAATATTTTGAAATAAAAATAAATAAATTTTAAAAAAAAAGAAAATAATGTGAATACCAATAACCTAAATGGGTCTCTTAGAGTCAGGTGTTAACCATTATTAATGGTTTATGATTTTCCAACTTACAAAATTACCTCAATTCAGCTTTTCTCCTTCACTATTTATGCATGTGTGAAATTGATACATCCAGTTTGACCCAGTAAAACACACTTCTGCCTCTTCATTTATAATAGGCACAAGAATCTTTCACACATGTACAAATAATTTTGATCCTATAAAAACATAGTTTCAAAAACTGTGATTATGACATACTTTGGAAAAATTGCAAGACATTGGCAATATAATGTGAAATATACTTTGTATAAAGAATGAGCTCGAGGGTGGATCAGAAGCTGTTCCCACTGGACAGTGGTGTGTTTAGAAGTCAGATTGATTAATTAATTAATTAATTAATTATCTAATTAGCTAATATAGTTGTTTGTTTATAAACTACCTGCTTAGGCATGCTGTGCTCCATATAACCCACCTGCAGTGACACTGAGAGTATTTCAGATTTGGCAGCTAACTCATCTTTTTGCCCAATCCCATATATTTCTCTTAAGATACTCAGAGAAATAGCGAAAGGAAGTAACTCCTGAATATTCTATAGCTCTGAGCAGTTGTAGGAACCCTGGCTAAGCCCCTCCTCTGAGATCTGTATATTCTTGGTGTTGGGCTCATGGATATGATAGAATTCATTTCTGTGCAGAAACAGAGGATGGGTCACAGGCGTCAGCATCCTAATGTCCTCCACACCACATTCCTGTATTATGGCAAAGACCAAAATAGGTTAATGATCTGCAACTAGTAACTATTTTAATTTTTATTGGCAAGAAAGGCAATAATCAAATGCCTCCTATGGGGATGAATTATAATGATGTTAGCAATAAGCCTTTGAGTGAATTATACTAATTAATTTCTGTAGGTCAGCATTATCCATCACCTCCATCATAAAAGGCAGGGAAGCCTCAATCCAGAGAAACAAAGTTGCATTTCAAAAGCTTTTGAGTGGGCATCCAGGGATTGGAATTCATAGCTTTGCATTCCAAATGGGATGTTAAATTCAGAGAATTAGGACAATGCCCAAGGGGCTTACTCTCTTCCTTCTCTGTAGGGGTCCTGCATGGGGAGGGTGGGCGGTGGGGGGGGACAGGGAGCAAGTACTTGGAGGACCCAGTGGGGATGCTGTTACTGCTGTTTTGGCAGTACTTGTGCTGCAAATAAACAAACTTCAGTCCAGAAGACTCTCTAGTGGGCAACTTAAAGGCATGAAATTCACACACACAAGGGTGATTCAATAGCCTACTGCCCAGTAGGACAACTCTTTAAATATTAAAATAAGATTGAATTTTCTATAAGAGGAAGCAGCTCTGCCCTAGAAATTGGCTCCGTTCAGCTCTCTGAATAAGAGCTAATGCATGTCTTTTATGAATATATTTTCCCACTGCATTATCTTATGTTAGTGCAAATGGGTAAAAACGGGCAGATTGCGTAGGAAAGAAAAGGTAAGAGTTTATTCTTTTTTTGTTCTATGTGTCTTTATTTATTTATTTTTATTGTATATATTTAAGGTGTACAACATAATGTTTTGATACACTTATACATAGTGAAATGATCGCTACAGTCAAGCCAATTAGTATAGCTATCATCTCATATCATTACCCCCACTCTTTTTGTGGTCAGAGCACTTAAATTTCCAGTATACAACACAATATTATTAACTATAGTCCTCATGCTGTACACGAGATCCCTAGGTTTATTCATCCTACATAAGTGCAACTTTGCACCCTTTGACTTACATATCCTCATGGCTTCACACCTCTCCCCCCAACATTCCCTTTGTGGTCCCTGGTAACCACCATTTTACTCTCTTTTTCTATGTATTCTACTTTTTAAAAAGAGTCTACACACAAGTGAGATCATGCAGTATTTGTCTTTCTGTGTCTGGCTTATTTCACTTAGCATAATGTCCTCCAGTTTCATCCATGTTGTGGCAAATGGCAGGATCGCCATCTTTGTTAAGGCTGAATAACGTTTCATTGTATACACATGCCACATTTCTTTATCCATTCACCCATCGAAAGGTACTTAGAGTGTTTCCGTATCTTGGCTATTGTGGATAATGCTCAATGAATATGTGAGAGCAGATATCTCTTCAACATACTGATTTCATTTCACTTGAGTATATACCCAGCAGAGGGATTGCTGGGTCATATGGTAGCTTTTTGAGGAACCTCTACACTGTTTTCCATAATGGCCGTACCAATTTATGTTCCTAACAACAGTGTATGAGGATTTCCTTTTCTCCACACCCTCTCCAACACTTGTTATCTCTTGTCTTTTTAACAATAGCCATCCTAACAGGTAAGAAGTGATATCTGATTGTGGTTTTGCTTTGCATTTCCCTTATGATTAGTGATGTTAAACATCTTTTCATATACCTGTTGTCCATTTGCATGTCTTCTTTAGGGATAGATATTTTCAGATCCTTTGCTCAATTAAAAAATTGGGTTATTTGGGTTTTTTCTTTTTTTGCTATTGAGTTTTACGAGTTTCTTATGTATTTTGGATATTAACCTCTTATGAGATATATAGCTTACAGATATTTTCTCCCAATCTGTAGGCAGCCTTTTCATTTTGTTGATTGTTTCCTTTGCTAGGAAGAAGCTTTTTAGTTTGATGTAGTATTAGGTTATTAAGTATGGAATGTCCAATCTCCTTAAGTACTGAGTTTGACAGTTGATATCTCTGACATTTCACTTTGACACTTCTTGCTTTTTTTTTTTTTTTAATTGTGAAGGTACATCCTCATTCTTTCAAACAAATGTTATGGCTTGTGATTATCTTTCAAATTTTTTTTTAGAGCAATTTTTGTGAAACCATGGATAAGTCAAAAATTTGTGTAATTTTTGAATATGAGTTCCATTGTGGAACCAATGCAGCACGGACAGCTTGAAATATCATGAAGTGTTTGGGAAGGATGTGGCTAATGAACGTACAGTACATCGTTGGTTTGAGAAGTTCCATTCTGGTGATTTTAATCTTGAAAATGAGCCATGTGGGTGACCTAACACCAAGGTGGATAATGATGAGCTGAAAGCTGTAGTGGAAACAAATCCATCTCAACCTATGCGTGAATTAGCAGCAAGGTTTGACATTACTATTCTAACAATATTGGACCATTTGAAACAAATGGGCAAGGTAAAGAAACTGGATAGATGGGTACCGTGTGAATTAAACGAGCATCAGAAGAGAAATCGTCTCGAAGCTTCCTTTTTTTGCTGTCACATAGAGGTGAACCATTTCTACACTGTACTGTTATGTGTGATGAAAAATAGATTCTTTTTGACAATTGCAAGCATTTGGCACAATGATTGGATAAAGATGAAGTGCCAAAACAGAGTCCAAAACCAAATATTCATAAAAAAAACTAATGGTGTCTGTTTGGTGGTCCAGCGCTGGTGTTATCCACTACAGTTTCATGAAACCTGGTCAATCAATTATAGCAGATGTCTACTGCAATCAGTTGGATGAAATGATGACGATGCTTGAGATTAAGCAGCCAAGATTGGTCAATAGAGATAGGCCAGTCCTCTTGCAAGACCACATGGAGCAAAAAACAACGCTGCTCAAACTACAGAAGCTGGACTTGGAAACTCTCTGTCATGCACGGTATTCACCAGACCTTGCACCAACTGACTACCACTTCTTCCAGGCTTTGGGCCACTTCTTGCAAGGAAAACTATTCAATTCTCAACAAGCTGTGGAAAATGCCTTTCATGGTTTCATCGCCACTCGCTCTCCAGGTTTCTTTGCTGCTGGCATAAACAAGCTACCATTAAGATGGCAAAACTGTGTCGACAGTTTAGGCACATGCTTTGATTAATTGTGCTGCTTCTTGTTTGAGATGTAATAAACTAAGCTTTTGATTTGAAATCAGACATTTCATATTTAATGACCTAATAGTTCCACTTGTTTATTTTTGCTTTTTTTGCTGAGTTTTTGGTGTGATAGCCAAAAAATTATTGCCAAGCCCAATGTCAAGGAGATTTCTCCCTGTTGTCTTTTAGAAGTTCTACAGTTTCATGTCTTATGTTTAGGTCTTTAATCCATTTTTAATTGATTTATTTGTGTATGGTGTAAGATAAGGGTCCAATTTTATTCTTCTGAATGTGGATATCCAGTTTTCCCAACACCACTTATTAAAGAGACTATCTTTTTCCTGTTGTGTCTTCTTGGTGCCCTTGCTAAAAATTAGTTGACTGTATAAGCTTGGGTTTATTTTTGGGATCTCTACTCTGTTCCACTTGTCCATGTGTCTGTCTTTATGCCAGTACCATACTGTTTTGATTACTATAGCTTTGTAATATAATGTGAAATCACAAAGTATAATGCCTCCAACTTTGTTTTCCTTTCCCAAAATTACTGTGGTTATTTAGGGCCTATTGTGGCTCCAAATGAATTTTAGAATTGCCTTTTCTATTTCTGTGAACAATACCATTGAAATTTTGACATGGACTGTATTGTATCTATAGATTGACTTGGATAGTATGGATATTTTAACAATATTAATTCTTCTAATCCAACATGGGCTACTTCCCATGTTATTTGTGTTTTCTTCAATTTTTTTAATTAATGTGTTATAGTTTTAGTATACAAACTTTTTACCTCTGTGGTTAAATTTATTTCGAGTATTTTATTCTTTTGGATGCTATTTTAAATGGGATTGTTTTCTTTTTTCTTTTTTCCAGATACAGTGTTATTGTTGTAAAGAAATGCAACTGATTTTTACATGTTGATTTTGTAATCAAAATACACTAGAATTTTGAATTCTAGACTTTACTGAATTCATTTATTAGTTCTAACAGGTTTGTGTGTGTGTATGTGTGTAGTATTTTGAGTTTTCTATGTACAGAATCATGTCATTTGTAAATAGGGATAATTTTACTTCTTCCTTTTTGATTTGAATGCCTTTTTTTCCTTTTTCTTGTCTAATTGTTCTTGTTAGTGCTTCTAGTATTACATTGAATAGAAGTGGTGAGAGTGAGTGTCCTTACCTTTTATCAGGTCTTAGAAGAAAAACTTTCAGTATTTCCCATTGATTATGATGTTACCTGTGAGATTTTCATAAATGGCCTTTAATATGTTGAGGAAATTTCCTTCTGTAACTAAATTGTTGAGAGTTTTTAATCAAGAAAGGACACTTAACTTTGTCAAAAGCTTTTTCTGCATTTATTGAGATGATTATATGGTTTTTATGTTTCATCCTGTTAACATGGTGTATCACATTGATTGATTAAGTTATGTTAAACTAACTCTGTGTCCCAGGGATAAATCCCACTTGGTTGTGAGTAAGCTCATTGGGTGGAGCTCAGTGCTGGTGAAGACTGCAGGGATCTCTAACGGCAAAGACTGCAGGTGTCTGCAGTGGTAGGACAGCTGGGGTCCTCCAGCTCACCTTTTCCCTTCAGGGGGAGATCCCCCAGGTCTCCAACCTGATTCTGCCTGGGGAATGGGTGGCACAGGCAAGGTGTTTCCTATCCTTTTCTAGGCAGCCATCCTTGGTTTCTGTGCACCATAAGGTTTCTGCTACTCTTTTGCCATACTCTGAAGCTCTCCTTTAGCTATTTTCATTGGCATGTAGTTGTTTTTCCTTGTTTCTATGGGGGAAAAAACACTGAAGCCTCTTGGTCTACCATCTTGTTGGTGTTGCTCCCTGGGAGTTTATTCCTAAAGTGGGAAGACATCAACTAGTCAGTTTTGCTAATCCAAGACAGAATGTACAGCCACAGTAACAGTTTTTCTGCCATGTTAGAGGGCAAATATGCTAATACAATTTATTTGAACAAGATGGAAAATTGCTAGCGCTAGAAGACTTTTATGTCACATTAGTTCAGGAATTCAACTTCCAGCCATGTTGGCGCTATGACAAGTATCCATGTAACCATAACAGCTTATTGTATTTAAAATGTTGCACTCTTTCCAAACTGAAGGCAACTACATTTTGACCCTCCACTCCTCCCTGCTCCCACAGCTAGGGCTTTTGAAACCATTTGCTAGCAACAGCACAACAAACGCACATGTCAAAATCATGCTCCTTGCTGGAGGCATTCTAGCTTTTGAAGTTTGGTAGCATTTTATAATTTTCTCACTGACCATCGGGCTTTATGTGGAGAACACTACTTGATGTTACACCTTGTGACCAATTACAAGATAAAGGCATGTAATTCATGACTAAGTTGACTCTTCATTTTGATAATAGACTAGTTTGGACAGTTGGCTTGAACTTTTACATATGATATTCAGATTGAAATAGTTATTTCCTTTTATGTAAAACTTTCATCAACTCTACCTGGGGCATTGATCAATTTTAGCACTTTTTTGTCTCTGTAGAACTGTAGTAATTTTGGACTGCTGTCAAAGCTGGCTCTACTGCAATCCTAAGGGCTGTATTCAAGGTCATGTGACTGTTTACTGCTTCAATAAAAAGGAACTTATAAATGCAAAATGCTACTCCCTATTTATTCATCTCATGTACTCATGCAATGTTCGTTGGCTTACTGTGGTGTTTGCTTAATATGTATTCCACAGCACACCTTTTGTTTCTGCAAAGCTGCACATTATATCATTTTTGCATCTGACGCTGACTTTCTTCTAGGGAAATGTTCTAATAACAAAGGGAAAAAGAAAATACTGCAATTAGGAGCTACCAACCCTTGCAGATTTGCTTAACTCGCTGAAAAGGCAGGCAGAGTTTAGAGGGCACACCGACCTTGAATAGTAGGGAATTCCACAACAAAAAGTGTTAAACCATAGTTCATTGCCAAGTCTTATCACTGTATTTCTTCATTTGTTTGGTTATTTTCACTTTAAGTTACTTATTATCCAGCAAAAATACGTCATGGTTTACATGAAACCTCAAACAACCATGGGGAAAACCAACATATTTATTCTGCTTTCTCCCATGAGAAATTGAGAATAATGATTTTAAGGTTACTTCCTTCTTTTTTCTTTGGAAGGCTTTAGATTCAAAGGCTTAAATAGTGATGTCTCTAAATTCAACAACATTGGGACTGTAGAACAATGTAGAACAATTCTGTCCATTCATTCACATAATCAAATCCCCTAGATTTGAAGTTTTCATCCTAACTCAGGTTTCTGTACGAGATTTGGGACCAACCAGATCTCAGTTTGAGTCTGGCTTCACTACTACTGAGTTGTATGAAATTAACAAATCATTATCCCCTCTGAGCACTTACTTTCTCAGCTATAAAATGCAGATAAAAACACCATCCTTGAAGGGTTGTTTTCTGTGTGTATGTATATGACAGAGACTCAGTAAATGTTGGTTCCTTTTCCACTTTCTTTTGCTCTTGGAGAGGATAAAGTAACTTTTTTTTCTTGTTCACTCATATCTCTGAGGTCGAGCTTGTTATAGTGATATCTGTTGAAATTATTAAGCAGTAGAAAAGTCATGGTAGTGTCTTTTCCAAAACAAATGCCAGTGGCCAAATCAAATGGACAGAAGGCATCTTCAAGTATGTTGGCTCCAAGAGACTGAAAGATCAGGACTCAGATCGAGATCCTCCCATTTACTAGCTGGGTGACTGTAACCTCTCCAAGCCTTAATTTCATCTATAAAATATGGATTATAAGAAGAGAAATTCCAGTAAAAATACCTTTATGATTTATGAAGATTAAATGAGATAATGTGGATATCAAGCCCTTGGAATGCTTAGCACACAGTAGGGTCTCAGACACACTCTCTACAATGTACCTAGATGCTTTCTTTTCAGCCAGAATTCGCTGTTGGGTTATTGTCTTGAATATCACAGACTGAGACTCAGTGATTTAATCTCATGCAATTTAGCCACATTGGTAAAGATGTGTTCGAGACCAACAGTAGCATTTATTGTCATCTTTTCACTGTTTATGCCCCTTTTGTTTTGGATACAACCTCCCAGCTTGAGTAAATGGTGGATACTGTATAACACATTTGGTTAGGTTTAATGAACCTAAAAATTACACTTAGGATTCTAAGAGAAGAGGAGGGAGATTTGTTTTCTCTATTAATTGCTTGAAGATGAAACACAATTTTGAATGAAACCAATGTTTGCTATGATTTTTGTTAGCACCTGTGAATCTTTAGTTTGAATATCTGGAGGTCCTCACTAGGAAACTGCTGTGTTGCTCTGCCAGGAGAGAGGGAGCATGTGTATAAAAGAGCAGTGACCTGTGGACTAATGACAGAAGGTAAACCTTTACTATGTTCTAAGCCCGTATTATCTCCAAAGGTAACTATTGCTTCACACTGAAGAAAGGGACTCTCATAAGTTCATCTGCAGCAGAGGACAGATGGAGATTGGGGTCAGGAGAACCCATCCTGTTCTTTAAACTATGGACTGATGGAGTGCGTATTTTTAACCATTTCCAGATGCAGGCAACAAAGTCACATGGGAGATTTATTTCTTTTACAACAGAAGTCAATTGGGCATGACACGAAAGTATTGTTTCAAGAAAAGTCTAACTCAACTAAATCGAGACTCAGTAGGAAATTTAAAGAGAAGCAATTTCTGTTATCGGTTTTAATGAATACCATTAAGTGATAACCAAAAAGAGAGAAGAAAAAAAGATTAGGGATTGCTCAGAAAACATCCTTCCCACTCTTCTAAATTATCATGACAACACGATCTTTAGCTGTGAAGTTAATTTCCTCCGTAATTACATTCTATTTAGAGGTGTGATTGCTTAGAAACACCCTCCTGGCGAGCAAGCTTTTTTATTCTAGTGAGGGATGAGGAGGAAGGGGTCCCCAGCACCATGTGACAAATATTTATTTTCCCTGGTTCACCCTTGGGAACTTACCCATGGCGTGCCTTGGGAGTCTCTCTTGTCCCAGTGGCTGCCTCTCATCCTGAGAGTGGTGGGCAGGGAATTTGGTTTAGAGAGACTCTCAGGAGAAAGCATCATCGGCTGGATGTGAATGGCACTTGCCTTGAATTCTAGGAGCTCTATGAAGGCACTTAAGGCTCCCCCTGTCCCTGGGATTGTATGAAGGAGACTTAAAGGGGCCCTAACGTCGCTGTTGTAGCTACGGAGGTGAGAGGGCTGGATACTCAAAAGAGAAATATTTTTTAGAACAAAATTAACGCTCATCTCCTTAGGCTCTTTAGCATGCAGTTGAATCTTTGCAAGCCTGATTCTACTATGACACGAATGAATGTATTTTAACATTTCCATCACTCAAATCCTTGTTTACAGTCATTTTCCTCACAGTCATTTAGGGGATGGGGGGTGGGGAGTGGGGGAACGAAAGCAGAAATAAAAAAGCCACAACCCAGGCTTGCTGTCTTTGAGTTGGTCATGAGGTCTTTTACCCGAAGGACTAAAAACTAGGGCAAGATACTTTGTTATGATGTAGGCCAATTTCCTATTTTCAAACCACCAGAAAAAAAAAATGAGGCCAGAGGATTATGATAAATGATTCTAAGAGATGAATCCCAAGGTTCTCTCACATGTTTCATGCAAAACCAGAGAATGTTCACGACAGTCCTGAGTCCAGCTCGAGGAGGCTCTAATTCTATTACCGCCTCATCCAGGCACATTATTTTTGCTCGTTAACGAGATGGCATCATAATGGAGCATGCAGCAGCCAGAGTGATTAGCAAAGCGCCTCCTTCCATTCTTCAAAATGTCATCAACACACTGGTCAGGAAACAAACTCATTTGCCGACTCTGCCATGATTTGCAGGGTTTCAGGCACTGATGATAGCTTGTCTGCTTGGTTTAAAAGAGCTCCTGATATAACAGAACCTGACACTGTTTACTTCAGCCTATTATGCCTGCTGCATTCACTGAATGCTTCACTGGAGAAGAAAAATCGAAAGAAGGCTATTCATTGTAATGCCAGCTGCTTTTTAAAAAAGGAAATCAATTTTTGCTTGAGCTCGGAATGTACTCCGCAGGTCCAGAGTGACCTACCACTTTTGATGTCAACAACAAAAGGATCTGCCTGAATTTTCCACAACAATCACCCAACAGCTCAAAGAACATTGAAAATCCTAGATTAGTTTCATTTTAGTTTATGTTCAAATTGGTATCCACTCATCCCAACAATATCACAAAATAGAAAGCCTTGGGTGACATAGCCCTTGCACGCCAAGCTGAAGGAGAACTCTGGGCTTTGCCTTCTATGCAGGGTTTTGTTATAAATTACTTGGCAGGACCATTTTATGATGGAAATAATTAGTTATGTTTAGTATTTATAGCTAGTATCATGATGCCTTTCTGCACTGCTAATTAATTATTTTATGGCCAGCATGTTTCAAATGCAATTAGTTAGGTATGGCAATGATCATAATATTTTGCATATTCATGACAACATTCTGCCTATTTACAGCAAAACTTGGGTGTCAAAATCAGTTATTTTCCTTTTGTTATTAGGTAGAATAATTACAGGAAACAATAACAATGGTGTCTTGCATGTGAATTACATTTTACAACCGAGCACCTCCATTCACGTCACCCATGCATGTACCCCTGTGGTTTCTCCTAGGAAATGGAAACTCCATATGGTGACAAGTTTTGGCTGAGTCTTTAGCCAGCATGAAGGTCACCAATAGAGGCTTTTGCTCTTTTTACATTGTAGTTGGAGTCTCATTTGGGCCACAGGGAAGGACTGGCTGTTGAAAAAGGAGTATTGTGAAAGAAAATATTTGGGCTGTTAGGTAAGCACACAAAGGAGTCAGTTGGCACTAGGTTATTTTGCACCAGGCCCCAAATTTTTCTTTATTATTACTATTATTATTTTTTATAGTAGGTGTGGAGGTGCCTCTAAACAGAAGCAAAGCTGCCTTAGTTTTTCTGCATTTGGGGGCTCAGGCTCCGAAGACAGATTGAATTATTGCTTAAGCAGACTCCATATCTAGCAAGCACATTGCCTTATGTCGAACTATTGAGTGCTTCTTAAATCCTGAGAGTCTAGAAATGGTATTGCCCTGTGAAGCCTGGGAATGTTCTCAATTAGCTTGTGGACAAGATCAATGACATATGCTCTCTTCCAGATCTGCACCGATTTCTCTTTACTTTAAGCCTCCCTGACTAACTATAATCCTCCATTTCCTTTTCCCCATATGTCTCTGAAAAGTGCTGAAAATTGTAAAAATCAAGAAAAATATTGACCACTGAGAACTGAGATCTAGCCATGACTTTCCTTTTATGGTACATTCATAAGACCCAGCTGTGGGGGCTTGAAGAACAGGAGTGGGGTGGGGAAATAAAATGTTCACATATTTCCAGTTTTTGCTCCTCAAAGTCTAGACTACCGAGGAACAAATATTTTTTAAAAAAGCAGTCAAATTTGGATTTAAAAATAATGTGTGATCTATCCCTTTGTCAAAAACTGTACACAAACATGGACTCCATGACCTCGGATTGCCATATTTCTCCCTCTGAAGGACAAGAAATTCTTTCTTTTCCCTCACCAAATTCTCTCCTGCTTTTAATTCAAGCCCATTTCCATTCATTGGGTTTGTTGTAGATACGAAGAGCAAACTGGCTTTGAAGTTAATAATCATTATTTTCTCATTTCTTGGGATAAAGGCAAAAAGAATCCCTTTAGCCTCCCCTCAGAAACCATTCCTTAGCCCTTTAATCATCTCTGTCACTTCTCTGAACTCGCTCCAGTTCCGCCACATCTGCACGTCGCAAGCGTGAGTTCTCAGTGTTCTGCAACATACCCCCAACTCCATTCTCAAAAACAGCTGCCAGCACTTGGGGCCAAGTCTAGAATTAATTCTTCTGTTTTAACAGCTCTGGTATGGGTCACAGACTAGCTGTTTTGTTGCGTTTCAAAAAACCCAAAAAAAACCGCAGGGAAGAGAATTTTAAGGTGAGTGACCAACTTTGGAAAGGACAACCTTTTCTTGTGACCTCGAGGGTGGAGTGCCTTCCAGTGGGAGCCTGGAGATTCCAATGAGGCCAAAGCCGAGGCACAGGGTCTGAGGATAGCAGTGGGAATGACAGTACCGGCAAGCCGTGAGGCCCGGGGGACAGGTTGGATCACTCGGAGGGAACCGCGAGGGTTCCAGTTGAAGGCCAGGCTGGGAGTTCTGAGACTGCTTAATTGAATTCAGCCCATGATGGAATATTTATTACTAAAAGCCCAACTATTATTACTTTGGGGGATTCTTTAGCATCTATAAGATAAGATAAAAAGACGGAAAATGAACAGGAAGAAGAAATTTTAAGATACAGGTGTTACGTAGATGTATAATATTGCGGCAGATGCAGTTAATTAATACTTGATAATTAATGACCATTTGATTTACAGATTTACAGATTCTGCTCCAGTTAACACTTCTATTCCTAACTTAAGTCCCACCCTTGCTCTCCCATGACCCTTCTTCAACTCCTGTGCTCTAACACTACTGAACTACTGTCCCGTTTGTCTAGGGCCCTTGCTTACTCTTCATTGGCATTTAGAAAAATGAAATAGTGACTGATACCTGTGAGGGCTGGAATCATTATAACTTATTTTTCTATAAGAATCCATGCCAGCTCACTCTCTTTCTATAGCTCCAACTGCAGTTGCAGATGTTCCCTTAGTGAGAGAAATTCAAAATACAAACCTATTGTAGTCCTGATGAGCTATTCATGTTTTTTTGTCGTCAAAGAGCAGCATAAAAAGAATAATGCAGGCGATGTGCCATTAGTAATTGAGAGCCTAATCAATTCCACATTGTAATTGCCCCTGTCATCTGTTTACACACCTTTCATCGGTTTACAATCGTGCTCTTAAAAGGCAGGCTTGCCCCAGCCCTGCAGGTTGGGAAACATCTGTATTCCTGCTCTCTGAACACAGCATAAAGGTTATGTTGAAAGAGAAACATCAATAACATTTTACAAATGGATTTTGTATTCATTTAATTTATAATTGTGAAACATTAGTGTTGGGCATCACTTTCAGCCAAAGCAGAGAGCTTTCCCGTGCTTGATTTGTATAAAACAGTTGATATATTCAGATGATTTGAAAGATTTTAATGTATGTATTATTAGTTTATATTAGGCTAATGTAATTTTGAAAAATTTGCGGGCTAGTTGCTGCCATCAAACTGAATAACTGTACACGTTCTGAGATATGCTTAATTTTTTTAGAGGTTCCTTTTTTTCCAATTATAATTTTCACACCTTTTATATTTCTAGAAATTTCACAGGCATCACTAATATATTTCCATGAAGATTGACTTGTAGCAGCCTTCTATAGGGATTAGAGCTGACATCTGTGTAACAGTGCCTGAGAGAAAAAATATTAATATAGTTCCTGCTATATGATGATAGACATTAGGATGTCATTAACAAACCAATTTCTGAAATAAAACCTGACACCACATTGGGCATTCTGATCTCGGGTTTGACCCAGCAATACGATCTGGAACCAAGACAAGATTGCTGAAGAACTCTAAACAACTGATGCAAGAGGGAACCTTATTTTTTTCTCTAAATTCTTTAGGCACATGATATGAACGAAATTAGAGAAGGCAGTGTGTGGCTTTTCTGGTTTTCCTGCTTTAACTCCTAACTGTTTTCACAAGGCAACCTCCCCCCACACCCCAATAATATATTTCATTTTTCTTGGGAACGGATAGAGAAAAGCAGAAAACTCACCACACAGTTTTATGCTTCAGTTTATCTGAAATGCATATAAAATGCATATAAATGTAGCAAATTCAAGAGAAACAGAGAAGTCTGGGCCACTTATTCCCAGAGGGGTTCCACTTAGCACAGCTCAACTGCATCTCTGCCAACACCACACATTATGTCCACGTGTATGTTCAACTTGATGAGCGCAGGGTCAAATTGGCTTAACTCTCAGTTCTTTAGCTGATGTTCCCTGAGCCCTTTAAAACTTTGTAAGCTCACAAATATTATATCATTTTCACTGAATGCAAATGCTTTTAACCCTGTCTTAAAAAATTTGTTAGCCACTTTTCTATCAATTAATATACATGAATGTCTATTCTTTGTAAGCCATTGCTCAGAACACAGAGATGCAGGACACCCACCCCAGTTCTTCAAGTTGCTTGGAATCCAGGAGTCTTTAGCTATATAACTAAATATAGTTACTTAGCTTTCTCTAGATCAGTCTTCTATTTTTCAAAATTCCATATTCTATTATCATGAAGTGGTATGGCTTGGTTTGTGTCAGGGGAGAACCGCCTTTGGTCTTGTCTACATAAAACGTCCCTGTTTCTGTTTATATTACCATTTTAATTTTACAATCACCTTTGAGGTAGTAAAAGCTTAAAAGAGGTAGAGGAACACCTTTCAGCGGGATAAGGGGAATAGTTTCCCCATTTCACACATGAGGAAGCTGAGTACAAAATCCCCAGGATGAAAGATCCAAGGTTTACAGCTGGATAGAAATGAGCTGAGGCCTCTGGATGCTCACACTGGGATGATTTTCCTTCTCCTCGAAGACTGGACAGAACCAAGCATCCCAGGGGTGATTGTTTGCAGACCATGCTAAGCGCACCCAAGCAACTTTCAGTATGGTGATTTTACCAAGCAATGTAAACAGATGGCCATAGTTCCAAGAAACAGCTGAATGCTTCAATCTGTCCACTTCAGCCGTTAGGGTGAGCAGACCATTCCTAATTCATACTGGAGGCCAGAGTGCCATAATTGCTGCTTAATCATTTTAGATTTGTGGACGTACAGAGAAAGCACCTTTCTGTCCTTTTTTTAGATTTTTTAAACGATATTTAGAAAGCAGGGAGCAGAAAAGTGTCATCTTTGCTGTTTTCATTGACCACATCAACTAAGAGTGCATTTTCATAAAAGAATTGTGTAACTGTTCTTTTGGCTTAATCCAATTGTTAGAAATTAATTTCCTTTGTTTTCGTGACAACAACCACCTTGGCCAAACAGGTGCCTTTGCTTTTTATGTGCACGCAAAGTTGTAAAAATCATGCGAGTCTGTATGGATATCCCTCACCAAATCTGAGAGGACTCCATCCAGTTTGGAGAAGTTTGGTTTGAAAGGGATTTAATTGCTGCAAACTGTATTTGTAAACCAGTTCTTTCCACCACATCTAACAATTTCATGAGATAATTGTTAGCAGAAACAAAATCTGTATTTATTAATGTTTATTGTTTTTCAGCTGAAATTAATTTTCAAAGCATACTTCTGAGTGCCATTTACATTCAAAAATAAATACAGCAGATGTGTTATTAGGCCAGCTTCAGGATATTCCAGGAGGCCTAATGTGCCAACATTTACTGCATGAAGGCAAATGAGTAAACCTCCCGAGTGATCAGCTCCACGGAACTAATGTTTTATCTAATCCTTTGCTTGAATGAGACATGAACAGATTTCTGCTGCACTACGATACCAGTAATTAGCAAAGTCTCCCTAGGTCTAGTTACATTTAGAATAAAGTAAATAATATTCATGATTTGGCCATTTATGATATATTCCTGTGGCTTTTAAAATTGAAAGAATGAATTTAAACAAGCTATTGCATGTAGCAATCACCATAAATGCTTCTCCAAATAGTGTAGGATTTTTTGGAAAATCTAAAACTCCCTACACCTGAGTCTTGTACTAAATAATATTCACAGTAGGGCTGCTCAATGTAGCTTTCCAAAAACCCCAAGAAGAGCCATGTATATTTTTAACTACAGGGGACCAATGTGTACTGACATAATTTTAAGTCTTATTTTCTGGCCTCACTGAATAGGAAAGGACCTGCTGGAAGGTCTCTTGTCTTCACTTATCTTTTGCGTATTTCTAAAAATAAAATGGACATCTTGTTAAAAGATGACAAAATGCCTGTTTTATTGTAAAAGTCTTCCTTTTCTCACAGAAAATGGATCTAGACACAGGTTCTCAAATTGCCAGCCTTCCTCAAAGAAGAAAGGTGACAGGGTGAATTAGTTTTCCCTCCTTCAGAGTAATGCTTTCCACATATCATCCTCTGCCGTGGTTGAGCTCCACCTACCTGGGCAGGGAGGTTATTCGCTGTGACAGAGGAGATGGCTGCAATACCTCCCCTCAACCAGGGTTGTCTACCTTCATAAAGTCCCAAAGGCATTGAAATGAGGCTTTTCTTTCTGCATCTGTTTTTGATGCAAAAAATGGAAGAAAGAATTTCCCAATCTCAACCACTCCGGAAAGCTCTTTGATCTTCTGTCTTGCAAGATGGAATTTGAGTTTTAAGAAACAAATTTTTATGGTAGCGAGGACCTTTGATGAGGCAAATAATGAGTGTTAAAATAAGGAGTGATTTAGGATTTTGGTTTGCTAGGTTTCAGGACCCCCTCCACCCCCCCTTCTTTCCTTCTAGTGATGTAGTGGAACATTCTTCACATCAGTGACTTTTCAATGTTGATGTTATTCCCCAGCAAACATTCAAAATTAGTTTTATTTTTCTTGCCTAACCGATGATTATAGGGGTCCTGTGAAATCCCTGCTCTTGGACAAGTTAGTGTTTCTGGACACAGAAGACTAATTGTTGAATGTCTGTGGCTCGGTAGTTGTATGTCACCCTGAGGCTCTGACTTAATTTGCTGCTCCACCCCATGGGCAGTGGTGCCCCAGCAGGGGAAGGCGGGAAACTTGGGCAGAGGAGAAAGGCTGTTTCATTAGGTTTTCCCAAGGATCTGGGTTACTTACTATCTTAACCCTATCTTTTAGGGCAGTGATGAAAATAAAGCTCTTTCAATTTGAAGATTTGTGTGATTGTGTGATGCCTACATAACTGTGGACCTCCTAAAAAGTATTCTTTTTTTGTGTGTGTCTCAACCTTCTGAGTTGCAAAATGTGCCAATATCTGATGAGTTGTTGTCAAAGGGACATATAAATTGAAGACAAAAGTGCCTACTGTAGTATCTGGCACATAGTTAGTATAAAATAAATGTTAGTTGATACTGAACTACAAAGCCTTATACACAAATGTACTTAAAATGGAGAATTTTATACTGTGAAAGGTGTATGATTCTTTCTTCATGCTGCTGGAAGTTCTCTGTGATGAACATTCTAAATATTGGATGTCACTGTCTTTACCTTGTCTGAAAGGAACAGAAAAAAATGTAAAAGATTAGTTTACATGAGGGTATGTGGTCACAGACAGATGAGGCAGTCAGGGACTTATTTGTTTTGTTTGATTTCATCCTTATTCAGAAAGGCAGAAATCAGTTAGTTTTTTAAGAATTTGCAGTATCCAAAGGCATTGACCTTTGTTTGTTTAATTTTCAAAATAATTTTGCTTATGTGGGATATGTCTGCTTTTAAGATTTATTCATGTTGAAACATTTAGATCCGGTTAATTTAAAAACTGCTGTGAAGTTCTCAAGTTTATTGCCTTTTTTTAACAGTTGTAAAACTCTAATTCCTTACTAAAGTATGAATGTGTATGACAGAAAAACAAGGCAAAAATATTTCTCCTACTGGTCAAGGTTTTTGGTTAAAATTTTAGCAAAGCCATGGCAACCCCAGGAATTTAGATTTTCAGACATAGGGTAGTTGCATCAATTGGACACAGGCTCCTTGATTTAGTTTTGTGCATATATTCTAAGTAGGTAATTTATTCATGTAAATTATTACTAAACCTAACTCAATATTTTAAATTATAATCTACAGCATGCATCATTATATATTGTCAAGGAACAGTACTTTGAATCTAATAGAATTCCAAATCATCTGTGTTCCTATTCCTGAGAAACATAGATACTGTTGGGGCAATGATTGTCATGTACTTGGTCTAGATAACTGTTATAGACTGAATATTTGCATCACCCCTGAAGCCCTAACCCCCAGTGTGACCATATTTGAAGGTAGGGCCTGTGAGGAGATAACAAAGGTTAAATGAGGCCAAAGGGTGGGGCCCTAATCCTATAGGGCTGGTGCTCTTAGAGAAAGAGGAAGAGACACCACAGCTCTCTCTCTCCACCATGTGACGACACAGCAAGAAGTCTGCTGTCTTCAAGCCAAGAAGAGAGAGCTCACCAGGAACCAGACCATGCTGGCACCCTGATCTCAGACTTCCCATCCTCCAGAACCGTGAGAAATAAACTTCTGTTGTTTAAGATAGAAGTTTGTGGTATTTTTGTTATGACAGTCCAAAGATGAATAATATAATAATTTATGTATTTTAACATTTGTGGGGGCCTTGCAATTTTAAGGAATGACCAAAACAAGAATCTTCCTGGATTTCGTTTATATTCTGTGTCTCAGAATCAGTGAAGCAGAGAAGCCAATGCTGGAGTGATCTGCTGGTACTGACTGGTTCATCCTCAGAATGAAGTGGAGTTACTCACTGTGGCCCAATTAGTCCACTCACTGTTATTACAGTGTTGATGAGTAAGTTCATCATCGCACATTATTATCATTACTATCTTAAGGATGAGACAACTGATTTCACACAGTTAAACTTGAACTACATATCCTGTGGTATTTTTATAGCTCACTGCTTTTCAGTTTCAAAATTGTATCCTGAATCATTTTATTGGTATGACTTGCATCACCCTAAAGAGAGCTCTGATCTCAGGGAAGCTTTGTGCAAAGAAAGGGAACCATAGGAGCTGGATGACATTTAATCGACCCAGAAACTTCTAAAAATTCCAAAGGCGATGTTATGTGGAGTTACATGCCACTTACAGGAACCAACTTCCAGCAAGTGGCTTACCAAGACTAAGGAGGCAGCAAAAGGTAACTGCTGAAAGTGAGAGAGTGGCTTGGTGAAGTGTGTTTAGAAGAAAATCTATCAGTCAAGGTCCTGGCAGGAATGGCACTTTCAGGCTGGGTGTTTGATGAGAATATCTAGGAGGACATGGGCAGGGTTTTTAAAAAGCTACTAAGGATGGTGTAGCCCCCCTAAGGGGTATTAAGAGTGCAGAGCCATTATTACCCCAGATCTGAAGAGGAAAGCAGAGAGAGCAATTACAGGAACCCAGAGAGAGAATTGTGTGAAAAGGGCCCCTGATGGGTGTTTTGACCTTCCATGGAGAGTCACAGCCTGTCCACGGTGACCCTCATTTTCTTTCTGTCCTCTGCTTTCTGCAAAGTAGGGGAGGCAGGGGCAACGGCTTAATACAGACAGAAGCCAAAGAACAAAAGAGTGCCTGTAGGTCCGTCTACCATGCACACACACGGGGGTGGAGAGAGTGCCTGGATGGGCAAGTGGAATGTATCAGCTCCTTAGTAGCCCAAGTCTGTCTGTCCCTTCCTCCTGCCCACTGCACACGACCTACTCTGCTCAGCCACACTGACCGTGGGCCACTGGCCATTTGTGCTCTTCTCTGCCGGGCATTGCTCTTCCACAGATGGAGCACCACCTTTTCAGAGAGACGTCTGTCCACCCCAGAGTTTCTGCTCTACTTTCAGCTCCCCATTTGTACCCACAGGTGGTCCCACTCACTCTTTTCTCTTATTACCCTGTTTCGTTTCCTTCACGTACCTCCTAGTTTCGTAGGTTGTGAACGTACTTACCATCCATCACGCCCTGTATATTGAAAGCTCCGTGAGAGCTGGGCCTTGTCGGTTTGGTTCCCTGCTCCCTGCTCTAGCCCCAGCCCCTGGAACAGTACCTGGCATATTGTGGGCTCTCGAGATACACTTGTTGAATCAATGAATGAATGAGTGAGTGGAGTGTTTTGGGTATGCAGTACAAAGCACAACCTCATAACTGAAAGGTTGGAATGCACAAATTAATAAGGTGGCCAAGGGCATTGGGCCAAGATACATGGAGTTCTGTAGCAGAGAGCATCACATTGTGTCTTTATGCTGTTGCTGTTGAATTTCCTGGCCCCAGGATTATGCTGGACAAAGTCATTGTAGAGCCCAGCCTTTTCACAGTGCTGTCCTTGCTGCCATTAGAAAGTATAACCTGGAGGTCTTGATAAGTTGCAGCAAATGCTCTCGTTCTTTGTGAGAATCTCTAAAACATCAGGGACAGAATCAATTTAATGCTTTTCTTGAGAAAGTCTGACAGTTTAGGTGATGCATTTACAATTTTTTTGGTAGTATATGATTTAATTCTCCATATTGTTCCTATATTACAGAGAGTTTATGATTTTGATTCTTTGAAATCAAGGATTTTAAATATTTTATTAAATTAAATTTCTTATTCACTTCATGGGTCAAAGACTTTTAGTACACCCCATTAGCAGATAGATGGAGTGACCACAAAATTCCATTATTTCTGCCAAACTAAGCTTCTCTTAACAATTCACCATTTCTGTTTGTCCAAGGAAATCACCCCCCTGCCACACCCTGCCTTTACTTTTAGGTCTTTCAGGAGTGAACCCTTCTCAATTTTTTGTGAGTCACAAAAATCACAGTTTCCCTTTAGAAACAATTGAACCTTGAATTTTGGGATTCTTGCCCTACTTAAGAGACTTAAGGGAACTATAGTGAGCACATTAATTAATTAAGATTTGTTGAGTGGCCTCACTATGCCGGGTGCTGTGCTGGGCCTTGGCAACATCATGAACAGACAGACTTAGTTCAGACCTCATGGAGCTTCTTGTGGGGAGGACAGATTTTTAAAAAAACAAGAAAATGGAAAGTAAATAAAATAGCTGTAAGCAGGTAAGGTAGAGCACCCCCAGGGGCCCTGCTTTAGGGAGAGTGATCAAGAAAGCCCTTTCTGTGGGGCAATCTAAAGGTGGGCACTGTGGACAAAAGGAACAGGGCCAACTCCCTGCGTGATGGGGGAAACGCCATGTCATGGCAGTGAAAAGAGGCCAGCAGGGGTATGGTGCCCTGAACTAGGGAAGAGTGGCTTGTCATGAAGTTGGAGGGAAATGCAGGGCCCTGAAGGCCATGATGAGGATATTTGACTTCAATCTAACTGCAGTAGAATGTCTTTGATGGTTTTTAAACTGGAGAGTGATACAGTATTGTTCCCATTTTAAGATACGTTTGCCCATCTGTGGTGAATGGATCAAAGGCAGGAAGTGTGGCAGAGGGTAAATCAGTTAGGAGGCTGTACAGTGGGCTACAGGAGACCAGAATGGTGGTAGGGTATATGGAGAGAAGAGGACAGGTTCGCAACATATTTTAGAGCTAGAGTTAAGCAGACCTGCTGATGAATTAGATGTGGAGGTGTAAGAAAAGGTAGAATCAATGACTTCTAGGTTCCTGGGAAGAGGACACTATAAAATATTGGTAAGAACACTGGCCCTGGAGCTAGATTGTCTGTATCCTAATCCCACCTGAAATTCTCAGTTGCCACTTGACCTTGGCAAAGCTCACCTCCCTGTGTCTTGGTTTTCTCCTCTCTAAAATGGGGATGCAGGTTAAGTATACCTTATCTGAAATGCTTGGGACCAGAAGTGTTTCAGATTTTGGATTTTTTTAAATTTTGGAATATTTGCATTATATTTACCATTTGAACATCCCAAATCTGAAAATCTGAAATCACAAATGCTCCAAAGAACACTTCCATTGAGTATCATGTCAGTGCTCGAAAATTTTCAGATTGTGGGGCATTTCAGATTTCAGATTTTGAGATTTGGAATGCTCAACCCATAATACAAATATCTATCCCATAGGAATGTTGTGAGCACCGAGGTTATGCAGTAGCTGGCTTTCTTACTGGAAATCAGTAAGCATTGTTAACTGCTAGCTATTGTTATTACATGCTGAAACAGAAGACTGGGTAGGGGTGAGGGGGTAGGGTACAGTTTTGAGAGAAACTATCAAGAGTTCTGTTACTGACATAGTTTAAATTGTCCATTGGAAATATGAGTGAGAACAATTGGACAGGTGGACTCACAAGTCTGGACTTCAGAGGAGAGGTCTAGGCTGAAGACATAAAATTTGAAATCACCAGCATAAAGTTGATTTTGTAATACGTGTAAATAGATAGCACATGGGGGAAAGAGATGAGATCAGGGGTAATCCCTGAGCTCAACCAGAGGAGTGGAAGCCAGTGAAAGGGAAAAAGCATCTGGCATGGTGGGAGACCTTGAGGGAATACCAGGCAAGAGGAGGCAAGAACAAGGGAAGAAACAGCTGTATTTGAAGCACTGCTGAAAGGTCCAGAAATGTGTCCATTGGGTTTGGTGACAAGGACATCACTGGCCATCTTGACAAGGACAGTTTCAGTGGGGTTGGGATTAAGCAGACAAAGTGGTGTGTTGAGAATATATTGGGGGTGAGGAAGTGGAGACAGTTCTTTTGGACAACTCTGGAGAGGATTTACTTGGGAAGGGCCATAGCGGGGCCAGGCAGGCATGTGGAGATGAGATGTTTGTTTTGCCTGTTTTATCTCAGCAAAGAAGCAGCTAGAGCGGGCATTTTCCATGAAAAAGTGGGAGGTTGATGACGTGGGAGAGGTGGAGAAGGCTGACGGAGTGAAATCCTTGAACGGTGGTAGGGAAGAAGTCCGGAGCAGACGCAGAGAGCCTGGCCTGTAGTGAGAGCAGGTCTCCAGTGCTCGGGAGGAAGGAAGAACGATAGAGTAAGATTGTGGACTTGGGGTGGTAGGATGAATGATTGGTGTTCAGTTTGTATTTTCTGAATGAAGTATGAGGTGAAATTGCCAGCTGAGAGCGAGGACAGGGGGAGGTGTGGGAGGTTTGAGGCCAGGGAGTGGGGAAATAGCCATCTGGGGAAGTGGGAAAGAGTCTACTCGAGAAAAAGAGTAGTATTGCTGCCTGTAGCAAGTTCTCATTTGAGGCTGCAGATCCTGAATTTAAAATACAACCACTACACTTGGTTATACAATTTTCTCCTTCAGTATTCAGTTGTTGGAAGCCTTAAATTGTTAAATATAAAGATATTCCTGTGGACTTTAAGCTCAGGGATTGAATTAGAACTAAGAATCTACTAGTCTAACAATGGTAGTTGCATTCATGGAAGTGACTCTCAAACTTTGAAGAAAAACTGACTGTCCCTTCACCATGTTAGGCTGCTATAATAGCCACTTCCACAAAGAGAGAGGCACCAAGCAGGGATTGGAGACTAAGTGTTTATCTGTGACATACTCTGAATAAGTAGAAGGTGAGGCCCACAGTTCTTCGTGTGATTAGGTGGCGTGCTGAGGAGGTGTTGTGCTCCCGGGAATAGTCATTGAAATCATCCTGCTACTCCAAAGAAGGCCATGGTGATGCTATACATATTGCTCTCTATATTGAGGATGTCAAGGAGAAATACCCCAAATCAGTTATTTCCAAAAGCGTCTTTTTACATGCTTAAAATCATGCTTAGTTGTGGCAAACTGACTGAACTTGCTTTTAATTTTCTTGAAATTTCCTAACTGCTCTTGGATCGGTTTTATGGGAATGTGTAGAGGTGTACATGTAGGCACGCATCTGTGTGAACGTATGTGTGGGTAGGGAGTGGTTGTTTTCACTCTGTCAAAACTAAAGCATCTGTTCCCAACATCAGTTCTTTCTGCAATATGCACAAAAACAGAGATCTGGTTGGTTCTGAGAACAGGCCAGTGTTTCTAAATATGTTATCTTCTCAGGTTATCTGTTTGGGAAGCTTTTCTGTACCAAGGCTGTGTAATTCTATTCTGAATATGTTCTAATACTCTCGTCCCACTATGGCTGGCAAAAGTTCCTGGGAGGCTGGGGACTGTGAGGAGTCTTATTTGATACAATAGCCACTGTAAGAAGTAACTTGGAAACGGGATCCATATAAATCCAAAATGGACTAGAGCAATAATTTCCACCTTTTGAGAAATATAACAACCCGCTTTGTGAGAGGAGGGGGGTTTCATACCGAGGCCTTGTTGCTTACACTTTAAATATTAGTGAAAATTAATATTATCTGGAGACTTTTAGAACACTCCTTGACAGGACTGGAGGCATCTTGGTGGCGGGTGGTTAGTCACAGCTGTAACTGTGAGGCCATGGCTGACGCCTCTGCTGAAGCGTAAAGTTGTGCACACAAAGGGTCACAGGAAACACCCATGGAAAGGCTTCTTCACTGGGCCTCTGAGCACCCGTGGGAAGAGAGGGTAAAAGAGAGTTTAAATCCTCTCCTCTTCTGACAGAATAACATGTCCTCTTGTCTTGGGTAACAAGACAGCCTCTATCTCACACAGGCAACTATTTTACCATTGAGAAAAGTAACAGACTGAGATTCAGGACCTGGCTCTACCATGAGACCTTGAGCTCAGATTCGATTGGGAACTTTTAGCATTGTTGTACAGCTCAAATGAGCCTTGCAGATCGGGATATAAAATTTTGGGGTGTCACGTGAGTCTGTCAGCACTTCTCAGTTCTGTTACTTGTCCCTATTCAGTTTGTCCCTAATCAGTTTGCTCTTCTGCTTCCCTTAGTAGCATCTCTCCCCAAATGTCTAATCTCGGAAACTTCCATTTCACAAAGAAAACGTCAAGTATAAACTTCCCCAACTTCCTAACTTCCTGCCCACCAAATGCCCCAGGAGTGGTCCTCTTCTGATCCAGCGAGTGGCCCACACTCACGCTTCTTTCCAGATCTTGCTCCCCTCGGATCCTGGGTCAACTCTTCAGTTTCATTGCCTCCTTCCCCTCATCAAATGATCAAGCCCAAATCCTTTCTCTTTATGAAATTGCCTCTCTCTTGGGCGTGAGTCTCTTAGTTGCTTAAGCCTGAGATGCAGCAGCATCCTGGATCCTTTTCTATCTCTTACTCTCAAATCTAGCCAATCACAAATGCTCACTCTCTCTTTCTCTCTCTGTCTCTCCAGCCCCTTCCTTCCTTTGGGCCTTCGTCATCTCTAACTAGGATCATGGCAATAACCTCCTAACCAGGCTGCTTACCTCGTCTGCTGCCCTGCAATCTGCACTCCACAGAGCAACCGAGAGAAGTGGGGATGAGGTGGTTTCCTAAAGCGGTGGTCCCCACTGTGCGCTCTCCTTCCCGGGAGCTCCAGCATCACCTGGGATCTTGTTAGAAAGGCAAATTCTCTGCTCCACCCCAGACCTGCTGGATAGAAATGCTGGAAGGTGGGGCTCTTCAATCTGTGTTTGACAAGCCTTCCAGGTGATTCTGAGGAGGAAAGGTTTGAGAACCGCTGTTCTCAAAATAATCAAGTTGCTATCAACCAACGAATGGGGAACAGATTCTGGGAGGCAAAATCTTGTATACTACAGGGTTCTACTCTACTGTATGCTCCCAGAGGATCCCCCCCCCACCTTTTTTTAAAGTGTTGTATCTCTAGGTATAAACCAAGCACCTGGTTTCTTGAATGAATGCCTGAATGTGCCCAGTGTTTGGCTGTCCCAGGGACAGAATTGAGGTTAGTTTCTTCCCTTTCTTAGTTTTTTTCCAATGAGTTTTATATATTTATTCATACTGGGAAGCAACAGGCTATCCCTTGGAGTCTTGAGAACAAGTGACCTTTGTTGGCTGGGAGCTGTGTCGTCTGCCTAAAACTTTATGACAGCAGAAGTCCCTGGTACCATGACCCTTGAGCCCCAACCTTCTGTAGCTCTTTGCCTGTCTCAGTGAATTGTGACCTCACTGGGTAGATGGCGTTTGAGTGGAGCTGGAGGGTTAAAAAGGAATTTGGTAAGTGGAGAATGAGGGGAAGGATATTTCAGGCTGAAGGAATGTTATAAACAAAGACAAGAGGGATGAAGTTACAAGACATGTTATGCGGCTAACAAAAGTAGAATGGCGTGGGCTGAACAGAAGGAATGAGACTGGAAAAGTAGTTTGTAATCAGTCCTGAAGAGCCCCTAAGGAATGTGGACTCTATTCAAGAGACCACGTAATGGAGAAAGAAGAGTCACAGTGTTAGAAGTGTTAGATCACATGTTTGTATTTCAGGATTATATCTATATAGTTTTATTTCCTGGCCAAAGACGTGGACAGACATGCAACTTGTACCTGGGTGGATCCAGAGCTCGGTTGAATAAGGCTGATAAATCCCCCTGACCCCAGTTGCCTGGGGAACTGAGGTAACTGCTGCAAATACATTTGCACACTAGGACACAGTAAGAGATTCACTGAGGCTGAGCTGCAGATATCTGGTTGTTCTTTCCTTGCTTTCTAAAGTGTCTACACTAGTTCTCCAGGTGTGGGAATCTTTAGCAGTGACATATTAACTCTGGGACATGGGAGCTAAGACAACTATGTGGCTGTGAAAAAGCACTTTAAATAAAGCTGGTTCCTTTTTGAACACTATCTCTCCCTCGCCTTTGCTCATCTACCTTGGCATCTCTTACTAAGGGAATGATTTTGATCTTCCAGAGTGATGATTGTGACTTATTAAAGAAAACAACTGTTAGGTTCCTATTACATGACTGGTTTTGAACAGGCACCAAGACATTTTCCATTTGATGGGGAGCATTAACCCTCTTAAGTGGCTGAAAACTAACTATCCCTGTAGGTGATCAGTGTGATCCTCAGTCATTAGTTTAGCCTCTGGCTGTTTTGATTTCAGAGTGATAATAAAGAACTTAGAGAAGAAGCCACCACAGAACTGGCTCAAACCCACAGAGGAGCTTCAAATGCCTGCCTCTGGTTAAAATGGATTTATTTGCTCAAGTTAAAAGATTTGCTACCCAGACATGACTTAAAGTCTAAGACAAAGGCTTAACAAGGAGGAGAAACAGGAGAAGGTGGTATGAGATGTGTGTGTGTGTGTGTTTTTTTTTGTGGTAAATTAATGTCAGTTTTTCTTGTTGCTTAATTTTCCATCATTATATGTTGGGAGATGAAAGAAAGAAACAAGTCATCCTTTGACTCCTACTGCAAGACATCTCTGCCTCGACTGATAATAAAAAAGAGCTGGATGGTATGAAGCCCCAGAAACGCAGCTCAATCACTCCCTGCAATTACTGTGTCTTATTGATAACTTGCAGCTCTATCCAGCAAATGCCATCTCTGGAACAAAGCCTGTCACAGATCAGACTGAATCCATTAAAAAGCTTTGATTAACATGTCCCTGGGGTGTGCTGTGGAAACTTTTTACGCCAAATGACAGCCTATTGCTGCTGCTTCTGAATTGTCCTCCTGAAACACTCTTGTGTTTTAATCTAGTGCACAGTTTAAATTAAAAAACGGCAATGACTTTGTGTGACCTAAATACGAGTCACTTCTATTCAGGGTGGGATTTATCAACTGCTAACAGATTAAGTGTTCAGAGAAGCAACAATTAACCTTACTGTGTGGTGGCTAATATTAATTTTATATACATAGGTGTGTGTGTGTGTGTGTGTGTAATACATATGTTGTGTATATAATCTCTCATTCTTTCTTCTATTCTTAACCATGGCTCAGAGAAAGGGTCATAGTTAATGTGCTTAATCTAGTGGATACAAAGCTTTGTGTTCATCCTTAGTGGAAAACATATTTGTTTGTATTTGAGGAGCACAGTCATCACCCTCCCTGGTGCTTTTTTACTGGTCTCTGTCATGGATGCTGTAATAAATTGCAGCCTTTTGAAGCAAAGGTAAAGCTCAGTCTTCCAAATGTGGAGTTGTTAGAGGCAGGAACCTGCCGGTTGCCCACACAAATATCTTCCTTTCATCCTATGAGGAAAATTTAATCTTGATTGACCCTATCTGTAGGATGTATTTGTGTGTGTTTGTGCATGTATGTGTGTGTGCACACATGCGTGTGTGTGTGTTTCTTTACTGCTACCATACACTCTTCTAAAATACAAGTGTTGAATAGTTACATTTTGGGACCATTATGAACTACATTATACAATAAAAAATGATTCTCTTACATGACATAGAAAGACACTGTGAAAACTACCTACCACCCTACTGCTCTTCACAGTATTTTAGATTCTGAAATTGGTGGAAGACAAAAAAAGAGCTTTTGATGGTAGGATTCTTATGGCAAATTTATTATTGGCAGCCATTAATTGTGGCAAAAAGGTAAGAAGAAATTAAAGTTATAAATAAAAGAGTATTACCTAGAGAACGTAGCAGCCCTGGGGGCCCCTGTGCTGCCTACCTAAATGCATAAAGACAGCCTCTTGCACTACCTGAGAATGAAGTCACACTCTCATTTTAAGGCTGCCATCTTACCACTGATTGGGAAATCATGGCGCCTCCATCTTTCATCACATATAGTGCTATAGAGCTACAGACGGAGATCTAGGGGATCTTAGGGTGAAGGAAATTTTTGATATTAAAAAAAGATTTTCTAATTCATTTGGTGTACGCAAAAATGTAGCAGCCTACACTATGGAAGTAGCTCCTGGTGTTTGAAATAGGCTGGGTGATGGGCACCAAGTGAGAGTTGGGAGGACATGGTTAGTAAGGCAAACACAACATTTAGAAAAGTAAGAAAAATATCAAAAATTTGATGTTTTCTTTTCTGGGACTTGAAAATGTTTTTCTTTTGTTCTTTCAAAACTCACCAAAACCTCACCAGAATATAAGCTTCGTGAAGGTATGTATCCTGGTATTTTGTTCATGGCTGTATCCTTAGCTTCTAGAACAGTGTAAGTACATAGTAAAACACCCAAAAAATATTTGTGGAATAAATGAATTACTAGTCTATAATACTTTAATTTGCATTGGCTTCTCATAAAATAACAATAACACATTATTACTAAAATGAGCAAGCCATACTTGTTCCTCCCTCCAGGCTTGTCTCATCACAGGGGTGTTAGGCAGCCCAGTCACTCACAGGTGTACCCTTACTCTGGCATCCTTGTTAACCTCAGACATCTGCTAGCAGATACTCACTACAAAAGGAGCGACTTTGGTTTTGACAAAAGTAGACTTTCAGCACTTCAAGGGCATCCAGCATACCATTGGGGAGCCCAGCACTTTCTATTTAGTCTAGATTCTGTTCCATACCTCTATTAATAGATAGTCTCTGGCAGCCTGGGATAAACTAGAGTCAAAGTATATTAGAATGAATAGGATGGTGACTGGATCTTTCTGAGCAGGATCTTTCAGTCAGACTAGTTTCTGACCTGGTTAACTCTGAGTGACATCCTTTCCACCAATTTGAAGGACCCTTCGCCCTCAAAAAGGACAGCATGTGATATGAGCCAAGCATGAACCTGCTTGGAAAGAGCTTTCTTGGAGAAGAATGAAGAGGTAGATGTGAAACAATGGACCCTGCGTTTGCAAAACAGAACATCATCCTCAATGCCGTAACTGTCCAGAAGCTCTAATCTTCTAAAGGTTTTATATTTGGCTTTGAAAATGCATTTCCCCCTTTCATGTCTACCCTTGGATCTGGTATTGTGCTTTTACTACTTCCTGGTTGAGAAAGGTGCTCCATGGATATGAGAAATATAAGCTGCACATCAACAGTCAAGGGGCGTTCTTCATTACAAGGAAAAATTGGGGGAAAATAGAAATCTAAATGTTCCATATAGCGGATTTTAAAAGTAAATGATTTTCTAATAATGCGATTGTATATTAGATGACTTCTAAAAAGGCAAATAATGATAGGGGGACATGTGTAAGTGAAGAAATGCTAAGCAAAAAAAAAAAAAAAAGCAAAACAATCCAATATAAAAACATGGGTCACAATTATATGTATTTTTCAAAAAGAAGAAAAAGGACATTAATAAACATCCTAGAAGTAAATTTTCCTGGAAGTGGGGAAGGGCAACAATCATTTACAGAGTATTATTTCCCAAGACCTCCACAAATGTTCTCATGACAAGCATATGTAGTAGGTATTATATCACCATTTTACACACAGAGATACTGACCTTCGGAGAGGTTAAGTAACATCCAAGAAAACACTAGGAGGAAGAGACAAAGTGGGAATTTTGATGCAGATTTATCTGATGTGAAACCCAAAATCTCTCCATTACAACAAAGAATTTAATATTTACTTCATTTTTCTTTTCTTTAAAGTTGCATTAAATTGCAATTTTTAAAATGTCTGCTTTATGAGATTGCTTCAAATATTAGTGGCTCATGAGTTAGCATTCATGTTACACTGACATGCTTGAGGCAAATAAAAAGTGACACTTATGAATCTATTTAATTTCCAATTGGGAGAAAAAGAAGGATGTTAGCCAATGTGGTAGATAAAAATCTTTCTCAGGCAGTTTAACTTTTTTTCCTCTTCAGTATAGAACACAAGGATGTAAACTGTGCAGATGTATTTCCTGGTGCTCTTTGGTCTATAGGGCCCAGGCTCACCTTTGGGGGAAGTAATATTAATAGTTTAGATATCATTGCTAACTTGGTGTTGAGAAATGAACAAGCATGTGATCTTTTAACCCCCACTTCTAAATGTTAGATCTATCCAATTTAGAAAATCAAACTTACAAGTATAGCTACCTATAAATATCCATTACCCAAGAGTCCTATCTGCTTATTTTCTTCTCTGTGTCACTGCTCACTAGTGGAGTAAAAGATGTTCCTAATGTCTTGACTTAAAATTTTTTCTTAATACAGTACTGACAAGCATTTTTGGCCCTGAAAATTCTCTTCTTACCTATATGATGTAGGGTGAAGGGAACTTTCCTTCCATCCCCTGAAGGTTTGAGAATTTGAGTCTATAAAAGAAAATGACAATAGACAGATTAACAGGAGAAAAGGCATCACACAAAATATGAAACTCAAAGAAGGGCCAGTTGGTTGAAACTTGAATGTCCTCTTCCTAGGGGAGAGGGAAATAGGAGATGTCAGCAATTTAAGAGGAAGAATAAATGCTTTTTAAGAGAGATGAATGGGCCCAAAAAACAGACAATAGCTGGGGACAAAGTTTGTCTCTGGGTGTGGTGTCAACTCCAGTCTTCCTTCCTGTGAGTTAATCTTCTCCGTTTGATGAGAATGTAGGGAAGAGGCTCAGGACAATTGCATTTTTTCTGGAGCAACTTTCCTTAGTCAGGGAACATCAGAGACAGGGGCAGGAGCTTAAAGAGACTTTGGTTCTGAGGTTGCTTCTTTAGTTTAAAGTACTCAGCATGTCAAAGCACCATGCTTTGGGTATTTTTGTCTTGAGACAGAGCAGAGACCCCTTTTGGGGCCTGCCAGGTACCTGAAAGCATGGAAATAAAGGAAAATCTTGAGTCCCTTGGGAGGAAGTTTTGGGTACCTAGCTAACCTTGAACAATGAATGGGAGTAACAGTGGCCTCCAAGCAAGTCAGAGTCATGAGGTGCTTTAGTTCTCTATGGAAACTAAAAGACGGCATCTTCACATATGTTTTTGAGTCGTTTTTCATAAACCCTCATATGATGAAAAACGCAAACAAGGAGGAACTGAGGAATTGAACTCTGGCTGTTCTTTGTTCTAAATTTCTCCCGGAGGGGCCTGGAGAGAGCCACACCCATTTTAACATTCCTTTCTGCCAATCCAAGAATCCCTGAATCCACCTATGTCCCATAGGCCCCCACTTCAGGATATTCTGCCTTTTTGGGCCAGGCCAATGTATAACCTCCACATATCGATTTACAATTTTGCTTTCCTGAAATGTATCCCTCCCTTTAAAAACCCTTATTTGTAAGCCATCAGGGAGTTTGAGTCTTAAGCATTAGCTGCCTGTTCCCCTTGCATGGCGCCATTCAATAAACAAGCCTCTTTCTCCCATTGCAACTCTTGGCTTCGGTGTCTGGCTTTGCTGTGCTGGGCGAGTGAACCTCAATTTGGTTCAGTAACATTCTGAGCCCCAACACTAGTTATTTCACACATTGCTAACATATACAGAACAATCTTATTTTTTAAGCAGCATAAGACAATGGCATTATACCACATATCCCAGGGAATTATTAATGTGCATTATATTATATTGACATCCTGGGTTTACTCTATGACTAGTCAATTTGGGAAACCACTTGGCCTGGAAACCTGGGTGGGCTATTGAGAAGAGTTTGGGGGGCCAGCTCTCGATTTGGTTCCTGGCTCTGCTGCTTACCACTGGTGTGATGCTATGCCAGTTACTTAATTTTTTGGAACCCAATTTCCCTCTGCCTCATGAGGATTAGAAATATGTAACATGTATGTGAAGGACCTGGGATAATAAATTCTACCAATTATTTATAAGTAATATTAGTACAGCATAGTGCAGTGGTTCTCAAAGTGTGGTCCCCAGACTAACAGTATCAGTGTCATGTGTTAGAAAAGCAAGTTCTTGGACTGCAACCCAGACCTACTGAATCAGAAACACTAGGGATAGAGCTCAGCAATCTGTTTTAACAAGCACTCCAGGTGATCCTGAGGGGCCTGCTGAAGTTTGAGAACCATTGGCAGAGTGGTTACGTGTGCAGATCTCATCTAGAAAATCGGGTAATAAATATATCTACCTCATGGGGAGTTGTAAGGAACTTATAACAGTGTTTGGCACTTAGTATGTACTAGATAAGTGGCAGCATTATTTATATCTGAGAGAGAGAGAGTTTATATGCTAGAAAGAATATTTGAGTCAAATGTTCCTAGGTAGGCAAAATATAATAGCTTTTATGTATATGGATTTTGGGCTCAGACCACTTATGTTCAAATCTAAGCTCTGCCACATAGACACTATCATTTTTGGGAAAGTCTCCTAACCTCTCCAGATCTCAGTGTCCTTATCTGTGAAATAAGAGTAGTAATAGTATCTACCCCAAGTAATTACAATGGCATTTATAACATGCTTAGTAGGGTGTTGACAAAGATTCCCTCCTTAACCAAACTTTAATCAGGCTCCATTGAGCCCTCTGTTCAACTAGGCCTGACCTTGGACTTCTGTCTCCATTCTTATACAGTCCAGTTTTAGCGAGAATCCTAGTAAGTCATTTTAGAGAGAACCCCACCCTTGATATCCAAACACTCTTGATATCTGATCAAATTCCTCATCTCCCACCATCCCCCAGCTGATATCTGACTACTTTGGCTTGTTTTCAGCAAGAACCGTGTTAGGTCAGTTTAGCCAGAATCATTTTAGCCAGAACCCTCTCTTACCCTGATATTTCCTCTTAGTAATTTTCTAACCAGCCCTCCTCCCAAAATCCCCATTTTTTATTATATCTGGAGTTGAGCCCAATCTCTCCCCTTTACTGCAAAACCCCATTGCAGTAGTATCTACACTTATCACAATATTCCTGAGTAAAGTCTGCTTAACCATTTTAACAAGTGTTAGAATAATTTTTTCTTTAACCGTGTCTTGGATGAAAATATTAGTTGTTAGGAATTATTTTTCGAAAAGAAGTAATCTAATTGAATGACAAATGCTAACCCTATGATGTTATGTAAGTCTTAAAATTGTCATGGATAATTATCTTATCATAAATTCCTGCTTACTCTTGGAGCTTCAATACAATTTCATGACTTTTTTAAAACTTTGGGGTCACAAAATATGCCATGATTTTCAATGAAATTAATCTGTGCATTTAACTTCATGCTCCATCTTAAAAACAATACCACTAGTGCCTCTGACAGTGCCTCAGAAATAGGTATGATGACCAGCAACTGCCATTCTATATGATAGGGTTACTCTATCTGCACATCTCTTGATGAAGGACCATGCAGGCTAGCACTAACATGGTCGTATTTAGTACAATGCCATACTCTCAGATGAAGCTTTGTTGTTCTTGAAGACTGAGATCCCTTAGGTAGCCTGGAAAATAGTTCACAAAAGGCTCTCTGAATAAAGGATGCACATGTTTAACAAATCTGCTCTTGCTAGTCGCCATTACCTTCTTTCAGCAGGTGTAACGCTTTATTCCTGATATTCCTTTCCATTGTAGACGCCTGGCTCTAAGCCTTCTTTGTTTCTACCCAGATGCCAGCTTCTAGTTAACTATTCTTTTTTTTTTTTTTTTTTTTTTTTTTTAAGCTTCCAACCATCTGGAGGAAAACTGATTGGGGCTAGGGTCATTTTTGTACCTTTTAAAATTGCTGTGTAGGTAAAAGGATTTATCAAACCCATGAATGACCCTTCTCGGATCTCAGAGGCACTTCACATTGGCAAAGGGCTACTTTGTGAAGAAGCTGAGTCAAGCAGAGGTAGCAACAGAGGCAAAGAGGAGTATGCTCAAGCTACAAAATGGGTTGAGAAATATAGATCTGCCCAATTATAATTCAAACAAAAACAAGTGAGAAACTGTAGTTGGTTGAGGCACTCTTGGCCGAGCATCTGGGCTTTGCATGCATGCATGCATAATTAAGCTTCAGGCAGCTGCAGGCTTCCACAGTGCAACAGGGCGGGCAGGATATCATAATACACAGTAGGTTGCATATCAATGAAACTCTTTTTAAATTCACATGAAGCCTAAGATAAAAAGACATCAGCAAAAATTAAACAGCATTCAAAATGTCAGTGAATTGTGATACAGGCCACTAGGAAAACAATGGAACCCAACCTGGTTTCCCCCCATTGTTCTATTTCCTCCACACAAATAGATTAGAGCAACAGTGCTGACTTTGTTTTAAAAATACACATACTCATTAGATCAAAGCGATCAATGCACATTCAAGCAACTTTCAAGGCATCACAGGAAGAGCAAAATGGTCTGCTTTATTTTGAAAGACAACAGAGAAAATCACACACATGCATTGGGGCATTGTGATATGCAGATGGTTAGCTTTCAGGAGAATTAAATATTCATGGAAGACAAAAATCTCTCTCATTATATTTTTAATGTATATGAACTTTGGGCTCAATGCCCTCTGTGTTCACATAACAGACAGACCCTGTTCTCTGAACACATGGTTCTACTCACAAGGATGGCTCAGATTGCATTCTGTGATGTCACCCTTGCCCAGGCCGGTCAGGCCCTTCCAACACCGGGCTGCCCCATGGTAACCAGTGATGTCACTGAGACAACTTTGCCATCGCCTTACTTTTATTTCCTAGGATGAATAATCTATGGCAAAAGACCCTCAACTGCGTTTTGTTTCCTAATTGCCCCAAGCTTTCCTTAAACCCAGAGTGCCAGGGCCACAGGAAATCTTTCCGGGCCCTGACAGGTACACGGAGGTCTCCGAGGTACTTGGGCATGAAGTACGGTTGCATTTGCTTCTCTTACTAACCGAGGTGCAGCGTTGTATTCTTCTGCTATTTGTTGTTTTAGTGCGTACCTTTGTTTGACAGGGAATCAAAAGGATTTCTCAGAGGCTTTTAATCTGATTAACTACACATGGGTGACAACTGTAAAAACTGAGATGCTACAGGACAAGGCAGCATTGTGGAATAGGGCCGGATGTGTCATCTCTGAAACTCCACACCCTCCTGCCCTTGTTTTCTCTGAGGACACCCCTAGCTTTCCCCTCTCCCCATCCCATGTGCCAACTCACACAGAAAACAGGATTCAAAGAGGTGCTTTTGTTGAGAAAGAATGATAAAAAAAGATGTGTTTTCTCTTCAAGGCTGCTGAAATAACTAATTTATTAGTCAGATCAGTGAAATGAATGAAAACTAAACCTGCTTAAAGGAAGGCATTAAGGTGGTGGGAAAAATAAATATTCCTCTGGACTTCACTTTGATTCTGAATTTAGTTCATTTTAATCCAGTTAGGAAACTGACTCTACCTATTGCGTTCATTGGAGTTGTCTACTCTTACACTGTGTAATTATCTTTGCTTCTCTGTAAGTACATTTCTTCCCTCATACTTGAAAACCATGTTGTTTGTAGAAGATGAGTAATTAAAGAATGAGGAAGGCAGAATAGTCATAGCATTTTATTGGTATTTGGTTAATTTTATTTGCACGTGAGGTAGTTATTTGATCAGTTCCTGTGTGTTGTACTGGTCCCTTGCTTTTTTTTTTTTTTGTCACTGCCACTGTCCTCAAATAAATTCCATCTCATCACCAACTTAGATTTTAAAACACATGTTTTCTAGGTGTTATTTTTTGTGCCCATATTTTAAACACAAGCATAAATGTGCTTACATTACTGGATCCCAAAATATAAATAGATATGACACTCAGGAATCAGATCTAACTCCCTCTTTTCCCCCTGTCTGCAAAGTGTACTTTCAGTAAAAGGTAATGCTTCCGTCCTTTCTTTTAAATATCCTCTAAAGCCCTGGTTTAAATAAGAATCAAAGTTCTTATTCCGGTGATGCCATGTAGATGTAGGGATCAAAGAGATGACTGAAAAATCAGCCTCTTGCCTCCAGTGGAAGCAGCACAGAAGCAAGCCCCCTCAGGGGTGGCACACAGGGCCCAGCGGGGAGCCGGCCAGGTGGAAGGGAACAGGATCCAGTTTGGACAGGAAATCCCTTCCCCATCCCCAGCTTTATTGAGGTGTGATTGACAAATACAAGTTGCATATATTTAAGGTGTACAATGTGATGTCTTGCTATGTGGATATATTGTGAAATTACCAAAATCAAGCTAACTAACACATCTATCACCTCACCTAGTTACCATTTTTTTTTTTTCCTGGTGAGAACACTTGAGATCTACTTTCTTAGCAAAGTCCAAGTATGTAATACATTATTACTAATTATAGTCAGCAAGCTATACATTAGACCTCCTGAACTTATTCGTCTTATAACTGAAAGTTTGTACCCTTTGAACAATATCTCCCCATTTCCCCCACATCCCAGCCCCTTGTAACCACCATTCTACTCTCTGTTTCTATGTGTTTGACTCTTTTTAGATTTCACATATAAGTAAGATTTTGCAGAATTTGTGTTTCTATATATGGATTATTTCACTTAGCATAATGTCCTCCAGGTTCATCCATGTTGTTGCAAATGGCAGGATTTACTTCTTTTTAAAAGCTCAATAATATTCCAGTGTGTGCATGTGTGTGTGTGTGTGTGTGTGTGTGTTTGGACATATATACTATATATAACAATAATATCATTTCTTTTGGATATATGCCCAATAGTAGGATTGCTGGATCCATATGGTAGTTCTATTTTTAAAAGTTTGAGGAAATTCCATACTGTTTTCCATAATGGTTGTACCAATTTATATTCCCTCCAACAGTGTACAAGTGTTCCCTACTATCCACATCCTTGCCAGAATTTATTATCTTTTGACTTTTTAATAATAACTACCCTAACCACTGTGAAGTGATATCTCACTGTGGTTTTGATTTGCATTTCCCTGATGATTAGTGATATTGAGCATCTTTTCATATGCTTGTTGGCCACTTGTATGTCTTTGGAAAAATGTCCTTTCAGGTCCTTTGCCCATATTTTATTCAAATTATTTGTTTCTTTCTCTTTTTTTTTTTTCTGATCTTGGGTTATATGAACTCCTCATATATTTTGGGTATTAACCCCTTATTGGATGTATAGTTTCCAAATATTTTCTCCCGTTTCAGAGTCTGCCTTTTCATTTTGTTGATTGTTTCCTTTGTTATGCAGAAACTTTTTAGTTTGACGTAATTCTACTTGTTTATTTTTGCTTTTGTTGCCTGTGCTTTAAGCGTCAAATTCAAAAACCGTCACTCAGAACAATGTCAGGAAGCTTTTCCCCTGTGTTTTCTTCTAGGTTTTTACAGTTTCAGGTCTTATGTGTAGGGTTTTAATACATTTTGAGTTGATTTTTGTGTGCGGTGTAAGGGTCCAATTTTATTCTTTTGCCTGTGGATTTCCACTTTTCCCAATGTCATTTATTGAAGAGATTATCTTTTCCTTTTGTGTATTCATGGCGGGTGCCTTTATCAAAACTTAGTTGGCCACATATGCATGGATTCATTTCTGGGCTCTCTATTCTGTTCCATTGGTCCATGTGCTGGTTTTATGACAGTGCCATACTGTTTTGATTACTATTGCTCTAATATAATTTGCAATCAGGAAGTATGGTGCTTCCATATTCCTTCTTCTTGCTCAAGATTGCTTTGGTTTTTCAGGGTCTTTTACGGTTCCACACAGATTTGAGGATTTTTTTCTATTTCTGTGAAAAATGCCATTGGAATCTGACAGGAATTATGTTGACTCTGTAGGTTGCTTTGAGTAGTTCGGACATTTTAGCAATATGAATTCTCCCAATCCATGAACACAGGATATCTTCCCATTTATTTGTGTATTATTAATAAATTTCTTTTGTATTTTATATTTCAATATTTTATAATTTTAACATATGAATCTTTCACCTCCTTGGTTAAATTTATTCCTAAGTATTTTATTCTTCTTGATAATATCATAAATGGGACTTATTTCTTTAATTTTTAATTTTTAAATTTTTTAAACTGACACATAATAATTGTACATATTTATGGGGTAAAGTGTGATGTTTTGATACATGCATACATTGCATAATGATCAAATCAGGGTATTTAGCATATTTATCATCTCATACATTTGTTGTTTCTTTGTGGTAAAAACATTAAAAATCTTCTCTTCTAGCTATTTAGAAACATACAGTATTGTTAGCCATAGTCACCCTACTGTGCAATAGGACACTAGAACTTATTCCTCCTACCTCACTGTAACTTTGTACCTGTTGACCAATCTCTCCCTATCTCCCCTCCTTTCTACCCTCTCCAACCTCGGGTAACCACTACTCTACTTTCTACTTCTGTAAGTTCAACTTCTATAGATTCCACATGAGTGAGATAATGTGGTAATTGTCTTTTTGTGCCTGGCTTATTTCACTTAACATAATGTTCTCCAGGTTCATCCATGCTGCCACAAATGACAAGACTTTATTCTTTTTTTATGGCTGAATTAGCATTCCATTGTGTATATATATGTATACACAGACACACACATATATACCACATTTTCTTTATCCATTTATCTATTGATGAGCACTTAGGTTGGCTCCATATCTTGGCTATTATGAATAGTGCTATAATAGACATGGAAGTGTAGATATCTCTTTGACATCCTGATTTCATTTCCTTTGGATATATGGCCAATAGTAGGGTTGCTGGATGATATGGTAGTTCTAGTTCTAATATTTCAAGAGCATCCATACCGTTTTCCATAATGGTTGTACTAATTTACATTCCCATTAACAGTTTATAAGTGTTCCCCATTCTCCATATCCAAGCCAGCATTTATTATTTTTTTCTTTTTGATATTAGTCATTCTAATTGGGCTGACATGATATTTCATTGTGGTTTTCATTTTCATTTCCCTGATGATTAATGATGTTGAACATTTTTTTCATATACCTGTTGGTCATTTGTATGTTTTTTTAAGAGAAATATCTACTCACATCTTTTGCCCATTTTTAAATAAAATTATTTGATGTTTTGCTATTAAGTTCCTTTCATATGCTGAATATCAACCCCTTGTCAGATGCATAGTTTGCAAATATTTTCTCCCAGTCTTTAGGTTGTTTTTTCACTCTGTTGATTGTTTTTTGTACTGTACAGAAGTTTTTCAGTTTCATGTCATCCCATTTGTCTATTTTTGCTTTATATTTGTCTGTATTTTTGAGGTCTTATTCAAAAAATCCTTGTCCAGATCAATGCTATGAAGCATTTCTCACATATTTTCTTCTAGTAGTTTTATTGTTTTGGGTCTTACACTTAAGTCTTTAATCCATTTTGAGTTGATTTTTGTATATGGTAATGAATAAGGGTCTAATTTCATCATTATGCATGTGGACATCCAGTTTTCCTGAACAATTTATTGAAGAAACTGTTTTTTCCTCAATATGTGTTCTTGGCACCTTTGTTGAAAATGAGTTGTCTGTAAATATGTGGATTTATTTCTGGGTTCTCTATGTGTCTGTTTTCACGCCAGTATCATGCTATTTTGTTTGTTATAGCATTGTAATATATTTTGAAAGCAGGTAGTGTGATGCCTCCAGCTTTGTTCTTTTTGCTCAGAATTGCTTTGGTTATTCAGGGTCTTTTATGATTCCATATGAATTTTAGGATTGTTTTTTTCTATTTCTGTGAAGAATGTTATTAGTATTTTGGTAGAGATTGCATTGAATCTGTACATCACTTTGGATAGTATGGACATTTTAACAATGTTAATTCTTCTAGTCCATGAACATGAAATATCTTTCCCTTTATGTCCTCTTCAATTTCTTTCATCAATGTTTTCTTGTAGAGACCTTTTTTCTCCTCAGTTAAATTTATTCCTAGGTATTTTATTTTATTTTTGGTAGCTATTGTAAATGGAACTGCTTTCTTGATTTCTTTTCCAGATGGTTTGCTATTGGTATATAGAAATGCTAGATATTTGTTTACTGATTTTGTATCCTGCAACTTTATAAAATTTGCTTATTAGACTAATAGGTTTTTAGACAGAGTCTTAAGGGTTTTTAAATTTTGTATCCTGCAACTTTACTAAATTCACTTACTAGTCTAACAGTTTTTTTATGGGGAGTCTTTACGGTTTTCTATATTTAAGATCATGTTGTCTGCAAATAGGAAAAATTTGCCTTCCTCCTTTCCAATTTGGATGTCTTTTATTTCTTTCTCTTGCCTAATTGCTCTAGCTACAACTTCTAGTACAATGTTGAATAAAAGTGGGAAAAGTGGGCATTCTAGTCTTGTTCCAGATCTTAGAGGGAAAGCTTTCAACTTTTCCCCATTCAAGATGACATTAACTGTGTATTTGCCACATATGATCTTTACTGTGTTGAGGTACATTTTCTTATACCTAGTTTATTGAGAGTTTTAATCATGAAGGCATGTTGAATTTTATCAAATGCTTTTTTAGCATCTATTGAAATGATCATGTGGTTTTTGTCCTTGATTCTTTTAATGTGATGTGTCATGTGGTATTGATTTGCATATGTTGAATCATCCTTGCCTCCCTGGGATAAATCCCACTTGATCATGGTGAATAATCTTTTTAATGTGCTGTTGTGTTTGCTAGTATTTTGTTGAGGAATTTTTTTTACTGTTGTTGTTGAGGATTTTTGCATCTATGTTTATCTGGGGGATTGGTCCTTAATTTTTTTTTTTTATGTTGTGTCCTTGTCTGGTTTTGGTTATCAGGGTAATTCTGGCCTTGTAAAATGATTTTGGAACAATTCCATCTCTTCAATTTTTTTTTTGGAATTATTTGAAAAAACAATTGGCATTCATTCTTATTCATTCTTTAAATGTTTGCTAGAATTCAGCATTGAAGCATCAGGTTTGGTGAATTGCTTTGATTATTATTGCTCTGTTCTTATGTTCCCTTCCTTCATAATTCAGTTTTGATAGGTTGTATGTGTCCATGAATTTATCCATTTTTTTAGGCTTTCCAATTTGTTGGTGTACAGTTGCTCATAGTAGTCTTTCAAGATCATTTTATTTCTGTGATATCAACTGTAATATCTCCTTTTTATTTCATATTTTATTCATTTGGGTCTTCTCTCTCTTTTTTAAGTTAGTGTAGCTAAATTTTGTCAATTTTGTTTATCATTTCAAAAAACTAACTATTCATTGTGTTCATTTTTTGTAGTCTTTTAAATCCCTATTTTGTTTATTTCTTCTCTCATCTTTATTATTTCCTGTCTTCCACTAATTTTGAGTCTAGTTTTTTCTTGTTTTTCTAGTTCCTTGAGGGACAATGTTAGGTTGTTTTTTTGAGATCTTTCTTCTTTTTTGAAGTAGGCATTTATTGCAGTAAACTTCCCTCTTAAAACTGCTTTTGCTATGTCCTGTAGGTTTTGATATGTTGTGTTTTCATTTTCATTTGTCTCAATAAATTTTTTAATTTGCTTTTTAATTTGTCCATTGACCCCTTGGTTGTTCAAGAACATGTTGTTTAATTTCTATGTATTTGTAATATTTATGAGGTTTGTTCTGTTATTGATTTCTACTTTTATATTAGTAGTCAGAAAAGATACTTCACATAATTTCAATCTTCTTAAAATTGTTAAGACTTGTTTTGTGGCCTAACATGTAATCTATCATGAAGAATGTTCCATGTGCAGTGAAGAAGAATATGTATTTTGTAGCTTTTGGAGGCAATGTTCTGTAAATATCTGTTAGGTCTTTTTGGTCTATAGTGCTATTTAAATCTGATTTTTTTTTGTTGATTTCTTGTCTGGATGATCTGTGCATTGCTGAAAGTAGGGTATTGAAGACTCCTACTATTACTGTATTGCAATCTACCTCTCCTTTTACAGCTATTAATATTTGCTTATATATTTAGGTGCTCCAATATTGGGTACATATATATTTACAGTTGTTATATCCTCTTGCTGAATTGATCTTTTTATCATTATACAATGACCTTTTTTGTCTCTTTTTACAGTTTTTGACTTAAAATTTGTATTATCAGATTAAAGTATAGCCACCCCTGCTCTCTTTTGATTCCCATTTGCATGGAATATCTTCTTCTGTTGTTTCACTCACAGTTTCAGTGTGTCCTTACAGGTGGTGTGAGTCTCTTGAAGGCAGCATATAGTTGGGTCTTGGTTTATTGTTGTTGTTCATTCAGCCACTTTATGTCTTTTGACTGGAGAATTTAATCCGTTTGCATTCAAGATAATTATCAATAGGTAAAGACTTACTACTAACACTTTGTTAATTATTTTCTAGTTGTTTTGTAGATCCTTTGTTCCTTTCTTCTCCTCCTTGTTGTCTTCCTTTGTGGTTAAGTGATTTGCTCTGGTGCTTCGTGTGGATTCCTTGCTTTTATTTTTTGTGTATCTACTATAGGTTTTTGCTTTGTGGTTACTATGAGGCTTACAAAAAACATCTTATAGTCATAACAGGTTATTTTAAGCTGATGACAACTTAACTTTCATTGAAAAATAAAACCCAAACAACTTTACACTTGGATTCCACTTCCCCCATTTTTAATTTTATAATTTATGTCTTTTTATATTTCATATCCCTTAAAACTATCATAGTTACTATTACTGTTAATAGATTTGTCTTTTAACCTTCATAATAAAGGTATAAGTGATTTACATACCACCATTACATTATTAAAGTATTCAAAATTTGTGTAATTACTTTTACAAGTGAGCTATATATTTTTAGATGTTTTTGTATTAGTTACTTATTAGCATCCTTTTCTTTCATCCTAAAGAACTCCCTTTAAAATTTTTCTAAAGACAATTTTGATGGTGATGACTTCCCTTAGTTTTTGTTTTTCTGGAAAATCTTATCTTTTTCATTTATGAAGGACAGATTTGCTTGATACAATATTTTTGGTTGGCTGCTGTTTTTGTTTATTTGATTGCTTTTACTTCAGCACTTTGACTATATCATCCCATTCTTTCCTGGTCTGTAAAGTTTCTGCTAAGGTGTCTGCTGTTAAATGTATTGGAATTCCCTTATAAGTTATTTGCTTGTTTTTTGTTGCTGCTTTCTGGGTCCTCTCTTTGTCTTTGATATTTACAAGTTTAATTATAATATGTTGCAGGGAAGACTTATTTGGGTTGAATCTGACTGGAGACCTTTGATGTTCCTGTGCCTAGATATTTATATCTTTCTTCAGGTTTGGAAAGTTTTCTGTTATTATTTCTATAAATGAGCTTTCTACTCTTTTCTTTTTTTGTAATCCCTCTTGAAACGCATTGACCTATAAATTTGCTTTTTTGATTTTATCTTGTAAATCCCATAAGGTTTCTTCATTCCATTTTATTCCTTTTTCTTCCCTCCTTTCAGTGTTTATTTTTACTTAACCTGGCTTCAAGTTCACATATTCTTTCCTCTGCTTGACCAATTCTGCTCTAGTAGCTTTCTATTGCATTTTTTATTTCATTCATTGTGTTTTTCATCTCCAGGATTTCTGTGTGTGTGCCTTTTTTTAATTATTTCAATATCTCCATTAAATTTCTCTGATAAATTTCTAAATTGTTTCTTTTCATTTTCTTGGAGTTTGCTGAGCTTCCTTAAAATAGTTATTTTGAATTATTTATCAGATAGTTCTTCCATCTCCATCTCTTTAGGGTCATTCACTGGCACCTTATTTTATCTGTTTTGTCTCATCATGTTTCCCTGATTGAGCTTGATCCTCGTGGCTGTGTGTCAATGTCTGCACATTGACATAGGTGCTTGGTCCAGTCTTTGTAGTCTGGCCTTGAGAGCTTCATTCAGCAGTAAGCCTGTGCAGAGATTCAGGGAAAATTGACTGGTGAGGACCCTAAGCCTGTGACCACTTCAGCTATTGCAGTGTTAGAGGGCACCGTAAGTCCAGGATCAATGTGGCTGAAACCCTTTGGCTTCTGAGGCAGACACAGCACTGGGTCCCATATGAAGCCCACAGCTGCTAAGACCAGCCAGCACTGGGATGAGCCCAAAGCCTGTGGCTTCTGTGGCCTGCCTGCTGCTGAGGTTCATTCAGGTTTATTCAGCCAGTGTTGAGGTAGGCTGGATTTTGGGTCTATCTCACTGGGGCTGTGTGTTTCTGCCTAGCACCAGGTCAGGTTGAGAGGCTTCACTCACAGCTATACACCTGGTGTCAGGGGCTGTGGGGTTCTACCCAGTGCTGTATTTTACTGTGATGGGCCCAGTACTGGGTTGTAAGGCAATGTCTTATACTTACTTCCTTTTCCTTCTCACAAGCAAATGGTGCCTTTCTCTGCACTGTGCTGCCTGGGATTGTGGGAAGAGTGACATGGACAATCCCATGTCCATTGAGACTGATACAACATTGGGTTACACCCAAGACCCACTGCTGCTGAGACCAGTGCAGCACTGGGTCACACCCAAGCCCTGCAGGTGCTATGCCCTGCCTGCCACTGAGGTTTATTTGGGGCATTAGGCTGCTGTAGTAGGTTGGCAGTGATGCAGGCCAGAACATGAGTCTGTCCCACTTGGGCTGCAATTTCTCATCTAGCACTGGGGCAAGGCTAGAGGCTCTGCCCACAGGTACCAGCCTGGTGTCTGAGGCCAAGAGGCTTGTCTGGTGCTGGGTTTTACTGTGGCTGGCCTGGTACTGTGTTGCAAGGCAAAGTCATATGGTATGTCCCTCTCCTTCCCCCAAGTAGTCAATGTCTCTCTCTGTGCTTTGGTGCCTAGGTTTGGGGGAGGGGTAATGCAAATAATGTAAAATTGTTCTTCTTAGCCTCCTTAATGTATCTTTTCATATTATTATGCCAAAACCAGGTAATGTGATCTCTTACTTCATTTCCTGAGCTCTTATGAAGGTTTTTTCATGCATGGACAGTTGTTCAAATTGATATTTTTGTGAGGGGATGATCCCTGGAGAGTTCTACTTTACCATCTTGCTAAGTTTAGTCCTAGGATTTTTTCCTTAATTTTCATCTTGAAAAGTTTGTTGTTAGTGTATGGCAACTAGAAACACAATTGATCTTTGTGTGTTGACTTTGTATCCTATAAGTTTACTGAATTTGTTTATTAGTTTTAACAGATTTTTTTTGTGGAGTCTTTAGGGTTTTCTATATATAAGATCATGCCATCTACAGAAAAAATTTCCCTTCTTCTTTTCCAATTGGATGTTTTTTATTTATTTTTCTTGCTGAGTTCACAATTGCTCACAAATGCAGCATACCCCCATTAATCCATCAAGCCACAGTCATTCTGGAGAAAGAATGTTTACTTATTTTTCTACAAGAGGAAATGGTGATTATTTTCACTTTTGCATTTGACCAGTTGCTATCAAATCCCTCAAGTCTCTAGGGAGAGGAAAAAACCTTGCTTGGACTATAATCACACTGTCTACTTCACAAGTGTGAAAATTGTGCCCATTAATTTTAGCAGCACTTTAAAAAACAGAAACAAAAAGCCTCTCACCTTGCTCCCTGCTGTCCTCCCTCTCAGCCCTTACACACCCTTTTGACAGCTCAGCTGTGTGATTTTGTGATCTTTTATACAAGGATGTTTCAAAAGACATAAGTGGTAGGAGTCAATGCACATCATCTTAATTACCTGATACAGTTTATTTTATTGTAAGCCATTTATCTCTCAATGGCCATAAGACAAATGTTCCATCCTTGTGCTAAGAACATGCCTACATTTCTAAAATAATGCAGAAACATTTTTTGGATAATTCTACATCCCCAAACTGACTTTTCTATTCAAGATATCCTGAAATACAAGAAAAATTGCCTCAAATTTTCAGTTTAATATATAGACCCTACTTATTTGAAAATATCCTAGTGTTTATTGTGTATCTTCTTTCATTTGTATTGGTTTTCTGTAATCTACAGTCCACAAGTTACCGTATTAGTTGTGCAAAGTCAGAATTCTCCTCAGGCAATTTTTGTAAATATATTTTCAATGTTTGTACATGTTTTAAATTATAAAATAATGCATCTTCATTGTTGAATAATAAAAAATTAAGACATTTAAAACATGCAGATATAGATACACATACAGATATAGATACCACAAAGTCAGACCTTCCTAAGCACATGTGAGCCTCTGGAGACTTGGTGAGTCATGAACAGGGGCTCTAGGGACATTTTAGGTGGCTTGAAATCTGCATAAACATCCAATGATCCAATCACTCAAGATGGAAACCTAGGGCCATCATAGAACTGGTTTGGCTTTTTTTTTTTTGGTCATTTACATTTTTCACATGCCCAGTTCTCCTTATTTTATGTGATTTATTATCCATTGTCTCTTAACTAGCTTCTTTCTGGTCTGGTAATCCTCAAATCCATTGTATCAGCCAGATGAAGTCTATAAACACAAGTCTGGCACAGTCAATCCCCTATAAAATCCCTCAATAACTCCTCACCTTCCACAGGATAAGGGCAAACAAGCCCTGTGTTTGGGCTTCACCCTGCTTCATCAGTTTCATCTCTTGTCAAGATCACCTTGAAGCGCCACCAATGAGGAACCACACTGGAATATTTGTAACCTCCAGGTCTTGGTGTTTGTACTCCCTTCTGCCTGGAAGGCCCTTATCCAGCACCCCTGAAATACTTGTTCCTACTCATTCATTAGTGCTCAGGTTAGAGGTTACCTCATCCTGGTTTCCTTCTCTATTTCCTCACTTGCCACTTGCCCAGAGGGACATAGTTACCCCTGCTCTGTTTTCCCATAATACTTTGTACGTTTCTCTATCATTCACTGAATGGATAAAATTCCACCCAGAGCTTAGCTTAGGGATGTGGTCCAGGCTGGAACACTGCCTGGACAGGCAATGCGTGGAGCATTCCCAGTAATTTTTACCTGTGAGAAGAAAGGGCAGCATTAGAAAGAGAAGTAAAGAGGGAGCTGAAGGTGTGCAGGACACACTACTCCGAAACATGACACCTTGGCATACTCAAGAAAACAGTAAAAGCAAGAAGGTCACTCTTAACTTTCCCCGCGCTTCTCCTCTGAATCAGGTCATAAAACCTAGGAAGGATTTTCTGACCTTCCACTGAAGCAAGTCATAAGATCCTCATTTGGGAGGTGCCTTTTCTATACCTTGTCTCTGAAGACAAAGGGTCACAGAGCAGATGAGCAAACAGGCCTTGCTAAGATTCCCCTAGTTTATTACCATTAGATCATACTCTTTTTGCCATATATTTCTCCATGACTGTCCACTCTTAATCAAACCCAGCATAAACATGCACAGGTTTATCATTTCTTTAGGTCTTCATTTCCTTATGGAAGCTTCCATGTCATGTAAAACTTATTCAATAAATTTGTATGCCTTTTTCTTGGTTATCGGCCTTTTGTTATAGGGGCTTCAGTCACGAATCTAGGATAGGTGAAGAAAAGATACATTTTCTCCCATACAGAATGCATCTAAGTGTGCTGAGACTGGCGCCTGTGAGAGAGGCACCACGGTTTTGCTGAGAGAGAAGGGCCCAGGAGGAAGTAAGGCTACAAAGACCCACCTTGCTTATTCTGTGGAGATGCTGAGGTCTCTGTCGCTTTCTCTATTGCTATACTCTCCTTGAAGAAAGGAGACAAAATTGAAACCAAGACATTACTATCAGTTCACTTTTGGTTGGAAAAAATTGTTTTCTCAGCTGAACAAAAGCTTATGTTAACCTGATTTGTAAAAATGTTATGGAAGGGTTGTGTGTGGGTTTTGTATGACTCTAATACTGCTGGAGTGTTGGTGTCTTCGTTCACACTTGACTTGAGGGCAGCTGCAATTGGCAACTAATAAAAATAGCATTTTTACCAATAACTAACCTTCTTTGCCTTCTTTAGCCTCATGTAAAATGAATTTTGAACAATGTATGTGCTGCAAGGAAAATCAAGTTTTTATGTTACACAATACATATAAACATGATTATGAAAATTAGATTCTTTTGTATACCTCATCTAAATACTTTCACTTAAAAGTAAACCCCAAGAGTCACAGACTGTAACAGAGAAAAGGGGCCTAGACATTATCTAATCTAATTGCCTGATTTTACAAACAAACATGCTAAAGTTAAGACTATAAACTCAGAAACCAAACTACCTGGATTTATCTTCTGGCACAAACTTGCTGTGTGACCTTGGACAGATTAATTAACCTCTCTGTGTCACCTTCCTTTTGGGTAAAATGGGGACAAAAAGAGTATCTATTTCTTAGGGTTGTTTAGAGGATTGAATAGGTTAGTAATGTGTTCAATACTTTTTGCTATTATTGTTGCTGTTTTCTACATCTCATGGCAAATGAACCAAGACTAAAATTCAAGTTTTCTAACGCCTATCCAAGGTTGTTTCCACAATTTCTCGTTTCCCAAATCCACTCAATTTTCCTCCATGTACTGTAAGATTCTATAGGGGTGGTTAAAAAGCATTTTTTCCTTGGTTTAATCCCATAATTTCTATATCAGGAATACGTATACAGGGCCATATGCATTTTCTGTCTATCTGTTTGTCTGTGTCTCTAGTCTATTTCTGTCTGTCTCTCTCTTCAATTCAATTCATGCCAGCACTGCAGAAGTGCCTGAGGTCGGTTGAATACTTGCAGTGTACAATCAGTCTTAAGGCAACCTTAAATTCCTGATTCTTAAAGATTATATACAGAAAGATGGTGGAGAACCAACCCTCAGCACAGGCCTACGGGCCTTGGGGCACACAGGCTGGGCTCACCACTCTGGATCAAGGCCTTACCCACTGCTCTGCACATCCTGGACAGCCCCTACTAAGACCCCAACCCTCACAGACATTCACCCATCATACAGGTGCTGCCTGGGACCAGAGCCCTCCAAACCAGGCTGACTGCCACTCTCATGGAGATCAGGCCAAATATGGCCCAGGATAGAGGACCAGCTCAGAAACTGAATGGATTGTGCCAAATGTGGGATATTTGTCACCAGCCTCTGATGACCGTAATCCCTAGTCACTATCTAAAACTTTTTGAACATGCTTGCTGGGTTGTCTGGGGGAATCTTATTTATACAATTGTCCTGCCATCATTACAAGCAGTGTCTCTATTCACGCTCAAGTGTCACCCCATCCAAGATGCAAGATCACACTTACCCTCCCTAATTACACATCCTTTATGATTTACCCCTTGTCCCCCCTTATCTGTGGTTTCACTTGCCATGATTTCAGTTACCCGTGATTAACCATGGTCCAAAAATAGGTGAGTACAGTACATTAAGATATTTTGAGAGAGAGAGATCACATTCACATAAGTTTATTATGGTATATTGTTACCCTTGTTCTATTTTATTATTAGTTATGGTTATTAATCTTTTGCTGTGCCTAATTTATAAATTGACGTTTATCATAGGTATGTATGTGTAGGAAAAACATAGTAACTAAATATAGGTTTTGGTACTATCAGCAGTTTCAGGCATCCTCTGGGAGTCTGGGAACACATCCCTTGTGGATAAGGGGGGACTCCTGTATATTTTTGTCTTTGCTAGTTGACGTTTTCTGCACTATGACTCTTCCCAATTTATGTATCAATCCTCTTTCTTCCCCTTGCCCATCCATTCTATTGTGAAATGATTCTCCCATACTCCCAGCCTCCAGAGAGTGCATCTCACCTTCCTGGGCAAGCTGCTCCCCTGACACACATGCTGCTAGGTTGGCTGGTCTGAAATCTGCCCAGCCCTGTGTCAGGAACCAGTCCTCCCCTCTGAAAACTTAGGTCTTGTCCTAAGTGGATTTCAATAGTCAGCCCACCAGAGTTCCTCCTGGAGTGAGGATAGAAGGTGGGGGAGCTCATTCATTCTTAGACATTGTTGGCTTCTGTTAGTCTCATGAAGTCTTTGTAGTAAAGAATTTGGCCCTGCTCAAACAAAGGTTTTGCCTTTGCCCTCAGTTTCTGGGAAGTAATTTATGTCACACCTGGCGGGAGTGTCTTTGTTTAGGGCAGGGGCTGACCACATCAGATGTCAGGGTGGGGCCAGCCTCACCCAGTTGATGTGAAGACCAACCATGTGGTTGAGGGTGGGGGCTTGGGTCACGCAGTATGGGCCGACCTGCAGACTGAGACCAACCATGTGGGCAATCCATACTCAGTCAAGCCTGCATAACAGATCCCAGTAAAAACACTGGATATCATAGCTTGGGTGAGCTTTTTTGTTTTTTTCTGTTTGACAATACTTCATGCTTGTTGCCACACATTGATGTCTTGATTCCACAATGAGGGGATAACAGAATCTTTGTGTTTGGGACCCTCCCAATCTCTGCCCTATGTGTCTCTTCTCTTGGCTGATTTTGACTTCCATCCTTTCCTGTAATAAGTTTTAATCATGAGTATGAGAGGATTCCATGAGTTCCAGGGTCCTTCTAGTGAATTATTGAAACTGAGGGTCATTTTGGGAATCCAGAATGAACTGGCAGTTGGTGTTAGAAGTGAGCATTATCTTGGATGGAGACTATGCCCTATAACTTTTGCAGTTTGGCTAATTCCAAGTAGGGTTCATTTTTATATCTTTACATTTCTGTGGATGAGGGGACAGATTCTAGCTCTTTTTCTCTCAGGAGGCTTCTGGCTCCTTTCCTAGGCAGAGTTGTTAGGGGAAGGATGCTAAGTCCTCTAATGTCAATGTGATGTCTCACTCCTTGGCCAACAAGGTCTGAGTCTCATTTCTCAAGTTCAGTCAGGTATGTCCTGTAAGTCTGTGCCTAGATGGTAAAGACATTTAGCCACTTTCGTAGTTGGCATTAGAATTTCTCTTCACAGCTTTTAGGAAACCCCTTGATAAGCCTGTACTAAGATGCTAGAGGAAGGGAGAAGATGACCTGCATCATACAAGAGGAATGATTAACTATATTCACTTCTTAACAGGACAGGTGTTGATGAGCGAAGTTGAGAAAGAAAGAGGGAGAGGGACCCTTAGACAGAGAAGGAGAGACCAGGACTAACAAGAGCAGTGTCAATGGGAAGCCAGGCTGGCAGTGGCCTAAGGGCACTGTAGAAAACACCAATGCCCAGTTCTCCTTGGAGTTTTTCCGGCTGTGTAGATCGATCACTTGTCCATGTGCCTTGCACCGTCCCCCCTTTAGAAGCTCACTAATGTCTTGTGAGAGGGAGCCCGAGGATCTCAGTTGCACAGACACAGTACAGAACACAGAGCAGCCCTGGGAGGCAGACACCCTGGAGTCAGCAGAGGCCTCTAGACCCCTCTGTCGAGGCAGTTTGCAGAAGCCCCAGAGAGGATTTTGGACTCCAGACAATAGACTTTGGAGCATTAAGGTTATTGCACCTTAGCTTTCCAGGATGGAGCCTCCAGCTGACTTTTGGTTACATACACATTTTCTATCTCAGCACTTACTGAGAACTGACCATGTGTTTGGCACTATGCTATGTGGTTTGCTCCTATTTAATCATACCCACCACCCCATGGGGTGAGTACAGTTACCTCCATTTTACAGTAGAGGAACACGGCATGCAAATTCACAGCTGGGCAGCAGTAGATGGACTCTAGCTCCTGCTTGGCACCTCCCGGTGATTCCCTGTTCCTTACATGTTAAATCCCAGGCTTCTTACATGGTCCCTGAGACCCTGGGGGATCTGACCCTCCTGGCCTCTTTGGCCTGATTTTTACCTCTCCCAGCCTTATTCTCCAAGCACCGGCCTCTTGGACACCAGCGTTTAGAGAAACCACCTTATGCCTCTGGGTCCTATTCTTCCTGGTCTACCCTTTTCCTCCCTCTCAGCCTAAATGACCTTGACTGCCCTCTCCCCAGATGCTATTGTGATCTCCCTAAGTGTGGTGCACACCCCCATGCTGCCACAGAGCTCTGTGCACACTTCTGTCCTAGTGGTTCACCATGAGGTACCAAGTGCCTGGGAACTCCTCCCTGGCTGGGCTGACATAGAGAACACACTATGTATTCAAGTTAGCAAAATAATGATATTGAAGGGTGATAAGGTGATAAAGGTAAGAGAGGTTTTAATTTCTTTTTCCAGTTGAGTTGCTAGGAAGGTGATATGAGAAAACTAGGATTTTGCCATATTGATTCTCAGTGACTGAGCAATGATGTTGTGGGGGCAATGGACAAATATCCAGAATTGGGAGGTGGATCTCAGATCTCATCTGCACAGGATAAATTCTGTCAACAAATTTTTCTCACCCATCTGCTCACCTTTCTTTTCTTCTCTTATTTCTCATTTGGATTTCTAGCACTTCTAATCTGCTTGACTTTTTAGATTTTTTTTTTTTTACTTAGAACATGAGTGGGTGTGGTAGCCAGACTAATGGCCTCCGAAGATGCCTGTGTCCTAATCCCTGTAGGCTGTGAACATGTTGGGTCACATGGCAAAGGGGAATTAAGGCTACCAATCCTGGGTTATCCTGGTGGACCTAAGGTGATCACGAGAGTCCTTAAAAGTGGAAGCATGAGGCAGAAGAGGTCAGAGTCAGAGGGAGATGTGTCTATGGAGGAAGGGTTAGAAAAATGCAACCTAGTTCCATTTAAACTGCTAAATTTGTGGTAATCTGTTATAGCATCAATATAGTGGGCAACAACAAAAGTGTCTGTGGAAAATTTCTCTTTTTAGGCCCAACAGTTAGCAGCCCAGGCTCTGAGGCTGCCTGGGTTCAATCCTTGACTCTTGGGATGTTGATTAAACTTCTCGTAGTGTTATTGTGAAAATTAAGTGAATTAATAGATCTAAAGTGCTTAAAATGGTGGCACCAAAATGCTGGTAAGTTGTTGCTGTTATTATTATTTTTATATTCCTCTGCCAATCACACTACCCTAGCCAGAAGTGGTTCTAATTTGCAAATAAACTTGTATTTAGTAAACATTTGCTTCATGTATATGCATAGAAAAAATTAAAACCCGGTAGCCTAATTTGAAGACCTGGGTTTAAACTCTAGCTTTACATAAAAGCCTTGGCATTGGTAATTTAGAAGAGCTCTATCTTTGAGATCTGGAAAATTTTTCAAGCTAAGCACATAAAACAAGCTAAGAATGCACAAGGGAAGCTGTGCATTTAAATCAGGTAGAGCATGGCACTTCACACAATTAGCTGATTGCCAGTGAATGAGACCGGTTTTGATTTTTTCCTAGTTGAGCTGCTAGGAAGGTGGAGTTGGAAAACTGGGTTATGTAATAGTATTCTTTAGCTATTTCATAAAAGTATGGCAAGGCAAAGAGTTTGTTTAAAAACATACTGCAAGATAGGAGTGGGGTCAAAGAGAGTTTGTTTAAAAAGCTCCCTTGCCAAAAAAGCCTTTGCTATTTTTTTTTTTTTTTGCTATGTCTAATTTGGAGCTCTTCAATATTTCTATCTACTGATGCAAAGAACATTTGCATCAGTACACAGAATGGTTTTATACTTTATTTGCAAGTCCAGCTGACAGTTTCCAATGCAAATCAAAGTGTTTGTACTTGCAAAAGGCACCCACCTGCAGTCTGAGGATGATACAGAAGGCTGCAGAGTTCTAATGTGTATTTATATTTGAATACCGTCTCCCTGTTCTCCATTCCCAGCAGCCTTTCTGTCCTTCCCTAATTCTGTTCAAAACACTGTTCAGCTCCCAAGCTGCCACTCCTGTGTCTTCTTTGTCTGCTCCAACCTCTCCCACCTTTCCTTGCTTCAGCTTCATCCTGTTAGTGGCAGAACCTAGACACCCCATCATTTCTGCCTCTCATACATACTGCTCCTTTCTATTCTTGCTGCCTGCTCCCTAACTCTTCTGTCCCTCCTGTCTAGACCACAGTCATAGCCTCCTGACTGTACCACCTTCAGCTCCTCCCTCTTCTAATTTGTTCTCTCTATATTCAATTATTTTCCCGAAGTGCAGTTTTGATACGGTCACTCCAATTTGCGCAACACTTCAATGTCTCTGGCTGACTACTCCATTAGATGGAAATCCCTGGTTCCAACATTCAAGTCCTTTGTCCATTCTAGTACACATCCTGAGGTTTTCTTCTACATGGCCCTGAACCTGCCCAGGTTCATGCCACTTCCTCCTTCTGAAATGGCTTTCTTGGTTCCTTTTTTGGCTATTTGAATTCCTACTTATTATTTAACCAATTTTCAAATAATATCTCTTGGCTTGTCCCTGATTGCCTCTATACATATTTATTATGTATTTTAATAGAATTTTCATTTTACAGATACATGTATTTGCATTTTCCCCTAGTGTAAGTTCCTTGAGGTTAGGATCCATGGGTGCTCCAGATCTAGGAATATTTTCTATATTTGGCACAGTACATTGAATATAATGGTGATCTAAAGATATCTTATACATTAAGCTCAATTATTTGTGAAACTACTATTTTCTTTCTTTTTTGAAATGCAGATAGAAAAAGGTCATGAAGCATATATTCTCATGTGAGAGTCTATAAAATGGGTAAATGTGGCATGTTTTGGTGTTCCTGAGCTATACCCTGCATCATGGGGTAGAAGAGACTTATAGCTGCATGGATTCTCCAAACACACATGTGCACATGCACGTGAGCACACACACACAAACATACAGAGTATATAATTGTTTGGGCCTGAAATGAAATGCCTGGTTTTATTTCTGGAGAGCCCTCAAGGTCAAAGGATCCAGTCAAGCAGTTTAAGATTACCCTATGCAATAGTTATCTAATATTATGTATCAAATTAATAATGTAATAATAACAAATATTTATTTCACATAGTTCTGTGGGTCTAGAATCTGGGAGCAACTTAGGTAGGTGATTCTGGCTCAGGGTCTCTTACAAGATTGAAGTCAAGATGGTAGCTGGGTGTGGTTGCAGTCATCTGAAGACTAGATTGAGGCTGGAGCGTCCAGTTCCAAGGTGTCTCACTCACATGGCAAATTAATGCTGGTTGTGGGCAGGAGGTCTTAGTTTCTCACCACGTGGTCACCTCTACCGGGTACCTGAGTGTCTACCGGCATGGTGGCTGGCTTCTCCCACGGTGGGGGATCTGAGAGAGCAAAAGAGTGAATGAGAGAGAGAGAGAGAGAGAGAGAGAGAATGTGCGAGAAGGAAGTGGCAAGGCGTTTTATGACTTGGCCTGGGACACTGTCCTTTCTAAATTATCCTCTTGGTTACATAGTAAGTGCTATTCAAAGTGGAAGAAGATTGCAGAAGGGCATGAATATCAGGAGGTAGACCCAATGGGGGCCATCTTGAAGGCTAGCTACCATACCCCCGTAATTATTGTCCCTTTATGTCTTTGGGACCCCAGCAGAAAGAGAAGTTTGCTGTCTTTTTAATTTCATGGAGTTTGGTAAGGCCTGAGGGACTAGTCCTCAGATTTGACTTTCCGGGAGGCTGTCTTGCCTTCTCCCCCTGACTCAAAGATGCATAACTAGTGGGAACCTTGATTTCTGGGGCCCTCAATCACCTTTGAAAGAATGCAGGAGCTTTCTTATTCCTCACGATGAGGCCACAGTCACCAGTGGGTTTTTGCATGAGAATTTGATTGAACATTGTAAAATAAATCCTGATGCTGCCAGAATGCCCCAAGTACTTTTGACTTTTTTGTAGGGCTGATTTCTTTCAAATGGCAGGTATTTCTCTCTCCCTTTGGAAACAAATTATTTTAATAAGGATCTGGATTGGCTTCAATTCCTTACTAGGCACTCTTTCAGCTGCAAGTTGATGATTAGATACATTCCATTTCGGTGACACACACATTTGAAAGGATTCATGCTTCTAATCATAAAAAGATAAAGTTTTTTTTTCTTTCCTAACATCTGGAGTCTGATGAATAATTACTATAATTAAACAAGAGGCCATTGTATATTTGGGTATTTTTTAAGCTCCAAATGCCTCTCTGTGTGCGAGATTCACGTTGCGCATGCTTTGTTCTAAAGCATTCTACTGTGTAGTGCTCACAACCTACTGAGGCGCCTCAGTGGCTGGCGTCAAAAGTAGGTCATCATGGTCTAATCTTTATCACTCCCTTATTCTGCTTCTCCAACCCCTAATAAGTAACCCCCCTGCTCCCCCCAGCGTTCTGCAGCTTCCCTCCTACACTTTGTGGAACAGAAGGGGCAGGGAGCAGGCTGGTCCCTTGGCAGTGGTTAGCTCCTCTCCTCTTCCCTATCACCATTACCAATTTAGTGATGCCATCTTGAAAAGTAATGCCCTGTCCATGGTTGTTAAGATGATGGGATATATTTTAGATGAAACAACGTGAAATATGAAATTGAAACTACCTTCATTCAAATTTGTATCGAATGTATGGCACCTTATATTTTTTAGTTGCCCATGTCCCACCAAATTATGCCAGCCCTGTCACCATCCCCTCACCTGGTCTCACCCTCAGGTTTATTACCCTTAACACTGGAGTATGTTCACTGTTTTTCAGGATCCCAGTGTTATGCTAGGCAAGCTGACCTTGGCACTGGGTCTGTTATCCAAGAATTTATGTCCACTTGTGAACTTGGTAACCAGCTTTGTGAGAGAAGCCGTGGAAATAAACCCAATTTCCTACAGCCCAAGGAGACTCTGGAAACACCTGAAATCTTCATGTCTTTTCGAGTTCACTATTTGTTAAACTTCATGGTTGTTTATTTTTCGATAGGTGAGAACTTACTAAGAATTCTGGAGGTTTTTATGAAGAAATTGCTTTGTATTTAATGTTTCTTGAAAACTTTGCACATCTTAGGTGCTTAATAAATTCTTACCAATGGTTTGAAATAAATTCTGAATAGTTTGTCATTTGATATTTGTGTTTTGACTATCAAATCATGGCACCAGAGGCAAAAATAACTAGAAGGGGGATGATATTAAGGAAAGTGGGACCAAATTTAGTTTTTAAAAAAATGTATTTATTTTATTTTGGTAAAATACACATAACATAAAATTTACCTTTGTAACTATTTTTTTTTTTTTGAGACAGGGTCTTTCTTTGTTGACCAAGCTGGAGTGCAGTGGCAGTCCCAAACTCCTGCGTGCAAGCAATTCTCCTGCTTAAGCCTCCCGAGTAGCTGGGACTACAGGCACACACTACCAAGCTTAGCTAATTTTTAAAAAATTTTTTGTAAAGATGAGGTCTCACTATCTTGCCTGGGCTGGTCTCGAACTCCTGGCCTCAAGTGATCCTCCCATACTGGCTTCCCAAAGTGCCAGATTATAGATGTGAGCCACTGTGCCCAGCCCTGTAACTATTTTTAAGTGTAGAGTTCAGTGGTATTAAATACCTTCATAAGGTTGTGCAACCATCATCACCATCCATCTCCACAACTCTTCTCGTCTTGTAAATCTGAAACTCTGTACCCATTAAACAGGAACTCCCCCTTCCCTTCTCCCCCAAGCCCTTGCAACCACCATTCTCCTTTCTATTTCTATGATTTAGACTACTCTAAGTACCTCACGTCAGTGGAATCATACGACACAGTCGTCTCCTGGTATAAGAGTAGGATTGGTTCCAGGATCCCCCATACCCAAATCTGCTCATATTCAAGTCCCGTATATATGAAAAGTTGGCCCTTCATATACACAGGTTTCGAATCCCTTGAATACTGTATTTTCAATTCTCGTTTGGTTGAAACAAATCTACTTACAAGGGGACCTGCACAGTTCAAACCTGTGTTGTTCACGGATCAACTGTATCTGTCCTTTTGTGACTGGCTCATTTCACTTAGCATAATGTCGTCAAGGTTCATCCATATTGTAGCAAAGTCAGAATTTTCTTCCTTTTTAAGGCTGAACAATCCAAATTAAGTTTTATAGCCATATAAAGTGTTGAGAGGTTGATCTTTATAGAAAAACTTTTATAAAATCTATATTAGTATTTAAATAAATATTTCCTATTCTATAGAGTATAATGTTGAGCTTATTACAGGGGAATGATGATACAAACATTTATTTGATCTACAAACATTCTGCATATGGTATCTTGAAAAATTTAGTTACACCTAGGAGTTACAGGGTAATGAGCATGTTCACCTCTTCTTATTCACTCAAAGAGCTTTTGCCAAAGTCACAAGACATTCAACATTGGGGATGTTGGAATAAAAAGTTGTGTTTTAGCATTTTGTGATTTTTTAAATAAAATAACTCAAGTGAGGTTAATTAATACATACACTCAGCCTAATCAAGAGAAATCTTCTGGAATAATAAACATTTTGGTAGCTATTGCAAAGAAGAAGGTACTTATTCTAAAGCAGGAAGAAAATATTAAATATATTTTCATATTTAATGTATCTAATACAATTGCATATAAGTGTATATTGGATACATGTAAGATATCACCTTGGAGAAAAATCCAAGTGAAGATTATGTCTTGGAAGGAGTTGCTGGTGTCAGATGGCAGAGTCCCAAATGAGTGGGTTGGTTTATCCCTACAATGTATCAGATGACCACCTCTCATAAAAACTACTATTAACCTAAAAAATTAGGGTCAGCAAAAGCCTAGCTCTAATTTACAGATCTCAACAAACTGAACTGCTAGACACAGTGAGCTCATCAGGATAGATTAAAGACCAAACATAAAGACATTATGAAATATGTGATTTTAATATGTTTGATCATATCAGAACAACCCTTTTATTAATAACAACTATCTTTATCATGGAACCTCATGTGTTTTCCTTAAAACTGAAATGGCAATCTAAAAAATTTAACACTGTTTTTTTCCTAGGCTGTAACCCCATCACACTTGATTTAATTTTGTAAAGCTGGCTGAAATAATGCTATTTGGGGACTTAATGAGAGCAAAGATGACATGAGCCAATCCTGCTGCTGAATTCCAATTTTCAGTCAAGAATCCTCACTCCACCTGCCACTGGGGTAGGAATAATGCCAAGGGTTAAATTCTGGGCTTGAGCCCTTATCATACAGCATACTCTGGATTCCAACAAATACTTATTTTATGATAGTCTTAACAAAAAATGGACAATCTAGGGTTTACAGCAGCAAAATCAGATCCTTACACTGAAACAGAACTTAGCACAGTACGTTTTTTCAGAATTAGTAATATTATTTAGAATGAGAAACAGCCTTACAAATCTTACCAGCAATGGGCTAACCCATGCCCAGTGATTTGTTGCTTACAAGAACCTTCATGCTATCTCATCCAGCCTTTAAATCACTTCATCTTTTATCATTACTTCTAAATCACAAATGAAGAAACAGAGTCAGAAATAGTTGATTTTCCACTCGGCTTGGTTTAGGGACAATCCCAGAATTATCCACATGCAAATAATGAGAGAAAAGAGCTCTTGTATAGTTGTAGAATTATACCAGACAACAAACAATCATCATAGGTCCTGCTTTCTCAGACTGTAATCTTGTTTAGTAATTATTCATCTTTATCTGGAGCTGATGTTTTGATGGTAATTTTTTTGGCCAGGAAGTAATTTAAAAAATTCTGAACTAGTGTCTTCAAAGCCTACTGTGCATACTTTCTTCTTTCCTGGTAGGGAAAGTAAGTAAGGGTGGGGCTTACCTGTGGACCCAGGGATTTGATGGTTACTATCAGGGTGGTTGAGACCAACCTTGCTATGAGAGAGATGAATGAGACCATCACAGAAGGGAGAAAGCTGCTGAATTAAAAGTGTTTTTCCTCTTTGCTAACAACCAGTTCATGCACTGAAAAAAATTTTTAATTACAATTTTTATCTATAAAGAATGAGACATTTACCTAAGGTGCCACTACAATAAGACCATGAGAGCAAAGCCCTCTAAAGAACTCAGCCATTTCCATGGATGGGTGGCAGAGAAACAGAGCTTTGCTCTCATACCAGGCTCAGATGGAGAATGTGAGTATCCTGGCATGTTAATAATTTGGTTCTTTTAAAATCATGTTCTTTAAATATTTGTACATTTATTTTGAAGAAAGTCTGAGTGCTGTGTAGGAGAAAGGGGGAGGGGAAGGCAAGGGTCCCTCAGCATCTCCTTGCAGGTCTCCAGCCATTCAGTTCTACCAGGCGTGGATATTCCACTTAGCAGGGCTATGCCTGCAGCTCTCTGGCCCACTCTTCTTGGAAGTCAGAGTTAAATAATATCTCCTGGGTTCTTAGCCAGGAGATATTATTTTATCCCTCTCCCTAAGAAGCAATCTGATAAACACAAGGTCCCCCATCTTGTGACATTTCCATGACTCTTTTAGTACCTCTTACAGAACGGTGCCCTGGGCAGTAGCCAGCCTGATCTGCTCTTCATTTGGCTGTGTTTCTGAAAATGTGTTTCACAGGAAAGATAATCTTGCACATCAGGTGTTTCCTGTTTCCAGTATCAAAAAGTCATTATTTGATTACACATGTATTTGCAAAGGTAGAGAAGGAAAATGACCAAAAGTTTTTACTACCTTGGTCCGTCAAAAGAAGGGAATGGTCTTCAATTTTCTATTTTCCTTTTAAAATTCTCTTTTTGCCTCCATTCAAATATAAGCTCCTACAGGGCATACCAGTCCACATACTGAGACACATAAGTAGGAGAAATAGCTCTCTAGGAGAGAATTACTATTTGGGGAAAAGATGGCATAATTTACTTTTACAAACATATGTTGCTTAATGATGGGATATGTTCTGAGAAATGGGTTGTTAGGCGATTTTGTTGTTGTGCCAACATCAAAGAGTATACTTACACAAACCTAGATGGTACAGCCTATTGCTGGTAGGCTACAAATTTGTAGAGCGTGTTACTGTACTGAACACTGTAGGCCATTGTAACACAATGGTAAGTGTGTATCTAAGCATAGAAAAGGCACAGTAAAAACACAGTATTATAATCTCATGGGCCCACCGTTTTATATACAGTCCATCATTGATGGAAACATTGTTATGCAGCACATGATTGTATTTCAAAATTCACTATAAGGAGACAGGTGATCCCCAGATCCATCTCCTGGTTATATAATTTCTAGCTACATATTAACCTCAGTAACATTTTAATATTATTAACAGAAATATTAAAAGACTCAGACATTTGTAATGAAGGAAATTTGCCTAAATTTATTTTATTTCCAAAGAACCTGCATCAACTTGATTCAGTGACATTTAAAATCATTCAAAAAAAATCCTTCCAACTTTCTGTTACAGTAATATTCAAACTATTACTTTTGGAGGCCAAAATATTTTTGCTAATTTCAATTATGAAGAGATCCGATTTTATTTTATTTTTAAATTTAAAAATTTGCAAAAGTACTTCTGTTTTCTTTTTTAGAGTCAGGGTCTTGCTCTGTTGCCCAGGCTGGAGTGCAGTGGCATGATTATAGCTCACTATAACCTGCAACTCCTGGGCTCAAGCAATTCTCCCACCTCAGTCTCCCAAGTAACTAGAACTACAGGCATGTGCTGCTATGCCCAGCTGATTTTTTAAAATTTGTTTTTGTGGAAGACAGGGTTTCACCATGCTGCCCAGGCTGGTCTTGAACTCCTGGGCTCAACCAATCCTCCCACCTCGGCCTCCTAAAGTGCTGGGATTATAGGAGCGAGCACTGTGCCCGGCCTGCAAAGGTATTAATATTTGTTAAATCTAAATTGCAGCTATGTAAGTTTTTATTGTTATTCTTCATATTTTAAGTATGTTAGACAGCTTGCATAATAGATTAAATGATATTGAAAAAAGTCAAATAAGTTTTAATTTGAAATTTATTTTTCGTTAGATGATAGTTGAAAGAAATCAAAATATTTTACCCCAAAATATATTTCTTTGACATATTATGAGATGCCTACTAGGGAGCCAGCAAATAGAAGTAGCTCCTCGAAGCTGTCTTTTATGGGGGAAGTTTGCATCTGTAGAGAATTTACATTGATGAAGCCAGGCCTTCCCTTGTCTGGATCTAGGAAAGATTAACAGAGCTCTGACACTTTTAAAGGTTTGAAAAAAACATTTACCATCTATTCTGTCTGAGGGCTGCTACCTGCGAGGTTTCATCTCCACAACAAGACACCTTTGCTAGCCAAGCCTCCTCTTCTCTTCCCATCTCCGGATTTACCACCATAACCTGTTCTGCCACGATCCATGCCCCCATTCTTTCTGTAACTTTAAGATGGCATATAAACTTCTGCACCCCATTGGGGTTTGGGTCATCATTCTGCTGTTCTCCCCAGGTACACGTTAATATAGTTTGTATTACAGTAATCTCCAATTAATCTGCCTTTTGTGAGTTGACTTTTCAGTAAACCTTAAGAAGGTGAAGGGGAAGTTTTGCCCTTGGCCCCAACATGATCATTACAAAAAAAAAAAAATCCTCCAGATTAAAAACTTTTCATTTTACTTTAAATAAAAATAATTTTTACATATGCTTTAACAATTTTACATAATTCTTTTTCTCATTTTTTTATGAAGCTGATAAATGCTTTGGAAGAGGGTATTCATTTAGCTCTATATTAAGTTATTGTAATGCTTAACTGCAAATTTTGGGGGCAGCACATATATAAAAACACTTGTCAAACTTTTTCTCACTTTCTGGACAGTCAGACAGCTAGGCTCAATTTCTTTAGGAATCACCGCCTGCTAGTTCTTGCTCCCAGACACCATGCTGGCCTGAGGAAGCTGCTGCTCTGAGAAGAGACTGAGGGGCTGGGGCAGGAGCAGAAGTAATCTGAACAGCTGGGAAGCTGCTGCAATAGAAATATTGATTATTTACTATAAGCCAGACATTGTTCTAGGGGCTGGTGTACAGAGGTGTACAGGACACCCTAAGTCTTCAATTTCAGGGAATTAATTTTTTTTGTAAACAAACAAAAAATCCAGTGATAGTAATCATTGCTATGAAGAAAACAAGACTGGATCTTGTCATAGTAACAAATGGGACAGAAGGGTTTTGTGTGTATGCGTGTGTGTGTGTGTGTGTGTGGTGTGTTTTATTTTGGATAAACAAATCAGGGTCCGCCCTTGGAGTTGGGGGTCAATCCCACCCCAAATAGGAAAGGGGTTTTCGATTTTCTTCCCATATCCTTCATTCTCGTTTTTGCTTTCCTAAAGAAAGGTCCAGGCACTGACCCGGCGTACAAAACTTCATCCCCTCTAAAAGCCAGTGGCCAGTCATGGGGTGAGGGTGGAAAAGTGGGAAGGAGGGGAAAATGTGGTGAATCCTTACACTGTAGTAATTTACATTCCTGTTACAAATTAATTTTTTTGTCTCTATCATATACATTTTCAAGTTACCGAAGTAAAATCTTACCGCTCAAGTGCTTATGGTAGCAAGCACACGCTCCCTAATGAATAAAAATTAAAATATTTTATTTAACTGGAGTGCTTTCTATAATTAAAAATTAAAAATGAAAATAAGTGAGAGGATGGTAATCATTAAAAATTTTTTAAATGCGAAGTCTTTGAAAAGTGGTTCAAAATAATAATAATAATAATTATTATTTTTTTACCTTTTAGGCCTTTAATGAAAATCAGCCAGCTCATCAGGCAGGAATGCTTGTGTTTAGACTCACTATAGTTACAGTTAGGGGCGTGTGCGGCACAGTCCCTGAGTTTCATGCAGTGGTTCCTACCAGGGCGAGCTGAACGCAGGGCAGCGTCTACTCTTCAGGTCACTTATTGCAATTAGGCGTGTTCTCGTCAGTCCCTGTTTGGAAAAGATTAATGTTTTAATGTTTATAGACCGTTACCATGATTTTATTGTGGGCTCTGAGCCACAAGTTATTGAATCGGGGTTTCCCCAGAAAATCTTCTTGTTCCACTAATCTAAAGAACCCAGGTAGAGGGAGCAGTGCCTCTGGCAGCAGAGCGGTGGCAGGGGCACTGCTCTTACTGTTAATGCTGGGTCATCTGGCCCGAATGCTTTACAGCCACACACAGAAGGCAAATAAAGCAAGGAGCCACCTCCTTGGAGCCCACAAAAGGTTCTGTTGAAATCCATTAATCCCCTCCAGCGAAGGGCAAGTGGAGACAATGACAGCACCAAGGTGTGAAACAGAAGAAATGTGATAAACTGCTCTGTTTTGTTTACATCTCTAGTGGCTTAGGAACACAGAGTTTTTCTGAGGCTCTAAACAAAGAACTAAGAAACCTCAACAGCTTTAGAGATTGATTGTGAATATGTGGGTTTCTCTTTGGTCACCTTAGAAGGTTCACATTGTTTAATTTGAAAACTCAATAGCCCTTGTAAGTTTTTCAAAACAAAATTCTCTTTACACCTGTGTTCTTAATAGCGATCAGATAAAAGCTCTCTCTCTCCAGAGTCCATCTACAATTTTCAAAAGGAAATTACCTAATCTGGGATTATAAATAAAACCCAAACAAACATACGTAAATGCTCACTGAGATTTAAATACATGTCTTATATTCACCCAGGTATAGTTAATTATAAAAGAAAGAAATGTACCAGAGGCCCAGCCCTGAACCAAACAAGGAAATCAGAAAAGTTTTGTTTTGGGCATCTTTCAGGTTTCACTGTGGGTGCTTTTTCTTCCTTCTTGACAGTGCTGTCAGCATCCTTCCCTGTCCTCACTTGCTCCCTCCCAGAGAAACTGGCACACATTTCATCCAACCTTTTAGCTTCTGTTCGGTTCCAGTTCTTAGCTCCCTGCTCCCAACTCTGTTCACCATTAACTAACAATTCACCTCTGGACAGATAACGCACTCCAAAGGGCTCTGAGGTGTGAAGTTCAGGACTCAGAGCAAGGGGGAGAATAGAGTGGAATGGTGGGTCAATGGTAGGGTTGGAACTTCAGGGAATGACACTCCCGCTGCTGCCTTCTCAGGCTCACCTGCTACTCACTAGCCCAGCACTGGTCTATCACCTTTTCACTCCTGCTGCTTTTGCTGACTGGGGTTGCTGGACTTTCCTTCTTGTCTTTCCTAGTTTACCTCATACATTCCAAAATCTAGAGGAAACCAGGAAGAGTTCAAAATAAGCAATTTAGAATCTAAATAACTGAAAACAATAGCTTCAAACTAAGCCCTTGCTACCTCCAAGTGTGTTTCCCAGACCAGCAGCTTCAACATCACCTGGGAGCTGGTTAGAGATGCTGAATCTTGGGCCCAGCCCACACCCATGGGATCAGAATATAAGGAGATTCCCAGGTAATTTGTGTGCATATTAATGTCTGAGAAGCACTACTCCCAACCTCAATACTTACCCATGAAGGATTTGAATTATGGGCTCTGTCTTGATAATGGAAAATACTGCGGTGACATGGAGACAGCTTTTTACTCATATTTACCCTTGAAAGAATGACTTGGAAAAGAAATATTAATGTCAGGTGTTCATATTGAAGAACATTCTGATTTTGTCCACCTGGGTATTTTTGGTCTATGAGGAAAGAACCATTACCAGAGTGTTGTGGCACCAAATTTGGAGGAAAAAGGTGTGGTATGCAAATAAGATAGATTCATTTCAAGCTGGGGGAGTTTTCAGAGTTTGGAGGAAGGGACTCTGGGGATGTTGTAGGGCATGAAGGAAGTGAATGAGAAAAGGAAAGAAGAATTACTTAGAAGTCAAAGACTCGATACCTTTCACAATAGCAACAAAGAAAATAAAATACCTAGAAATATATTTAACCAAGGAGGTGAAAGATCTCTACAGGGAGAACTATGAAACACTAAAGAAGGAAATAGCAAAGGACGTGAACAGACGGAAAACTATACCATGCTCATGGATCGGCAGAATCAACATTGTTAAAATGCCTATACTACCCAAAATGACCTACAGATTCAATGCAATCCCTATTAAAACACCAACATCATTTTTCACAGATCTAGAAAAAATAATTCTACCCTTCATATGGAACCAGAAAAGACCCTGTATAGCTAAATCAAACTTAAGCAAAAAGAACAGATTGGGAAGCATCAGTTTACCAGACTTCAAGCTATACTACAAGGCTATAGTAACCAAAACAGCATGGCACTGGCACAAGAACAGAGACATAGACCAATAGAACAGGACTGAGAACCCAGATATAAAACCATTCTCATATAGCCATCTGATTTTGACAAAGCAGACAAAAACATACACTGGGGAAAAGAATCCCTATTCAATAAATGGTGCTGGGAAAATTGGATAGCCACATGTAGAAGACTGAAACAGGATCTGCACCTCTCACCTCTCACAAAAATCAACACACAATGGATAACAGATTTAAACCTAAGACATGAAACCATAAGAATTCTTGAAGACAACATTGGAAAAACTTTTATGGACATTGGCCTAGGCAAAGAACTTATGAAGAAGACCCCCAAAGCAATCACAGTGGCAACAAAAATAAATAAACAGGACCTGTTCAAATTAAAAACCTTCTGCACAGCCAAGGAAACTATCACTAGAGTGAACAGACAACCTACAGAATGGGAGAAAATATTTGCATGCTACACCTCTGATAAAGGGCTGATAACCAGAATCTATAAATAACTTAGGAAAATCAACAAGAAAAATATCAAACAACCCCATTAAAAAGTGGGCAAAGGACATGAACAGAAACTTTTCAAAAGAAGACAGAATAATGGCCAATAAGCATATACAAAATTGCTCAGCTTCTCTAATCATCAGGGAAATGCAAATCAAAACCACAAGGAGATATCACTTAACTCCAGTGAGATTGGCTTATATCAAAAAGTCCCAAAACAACAAATGTTGGCGGGAATGCAGACAGATAGGAACACTCATATACTGCTGGTGGGACTGGAAATTAGTACAACCTCTATGGAAAGTAATATGGAGATACCTCAAATAACTAAAAGTAGTACTACCATTTGATCCAGCAATCCCACTATTGGGCATCTACCCAAAGGAAAAAAAGACATTCTGTAATAAAGACATCTGCACTTGAATGTTTATAGCAGCACAATTCACAATTGCAAAGATGTGGAAACAACCCAAGTGCCCATCAATATCAATCCATGAGTGTTAATAAAATGTGGTATATGTAACCATGGAGTACTACTCAGCTACAAAAAACAATGGTGAACTAACACCTCTTGTATTATCCTGGATGAAGCTGGAGCCCGTCCTCCTAAGTGAAGTATCACAAGAATGGAAAAACAAGCACCACATATACTCACCATCAAATTGGTACTAATTGATCGACACTTACGTGCACATATGAAAGTAACATTCATCAGGTGTTGGGCAGGTGGAAGGGGAGAGGAGGGGATGGGTATTTTCACACCTAATGGGTGTGGTGTGTATTGTCTGGGGAGGGCCTGCTTGTAACTCTGACTCAGGCAGTGCAAAGGCAATATATGTAACCTAAACATTTGTACACCTGTAATATTCTGAAATGAAAAAAAAGAAGCCACTAGACACCTAAAAAAAAAAAATCCAGCTATGGACTATGTATCCTCTTCATGGTGTTAGAGAAGTGCAGGTTACTAACATGAGTTATTTCACAGGTATGTTTTGATTTCAGGACAATGTTTTTTGATGGCAGCAGCTAGTCGGGATCTGACTACATCAGTCATAGCTTCAATAGGGTTATGAACACCAGATTCAAGACTATGTCACTGTTTAAATTCTGTGAAATATTCCACCAGGAGAGGCCCTGAGACTACCCACACACACACACACACACAGAGAGAGAGAGAGAAAGAGAGACTGAGAGAGACAGGGTGATGAAGAGGTGCCTGGCCAGGCCCTGGATAATCCAACTCCCACTGTTTAAAATCCACTACAGAGAGACTTTGAGTCAGAACCACCCTGTCTAATTCCTAACCCACAGAAACCATGAAAGAAGATAAAATAATCATACTTTTTTGAAGCCACTAAGTATTTTATTTTATTTGCTCCTGTCTAACAACGTTTTGTGTTTTCATGCTAGATTTCCGTGGTTATTAAGTCTAAGATGTTATTAATGTTGTTGCAGTGGGCATGGCGTTGTCCAAATGGTGAGGAGGATCTTTAGAAAGGGCAAGACTTAGAAAAACGAAAGGTGGTGGAAGCGGGATGTTGCGGTACCATCAGAGTAAGGGAGCACTGTGGCAGAAGAGAAAATGGAAATCTCTTGTGCAGGAATCATTTTTGTGGGAACAGGTAGAAAGCAAGGGAAATTAAGTCACAGCAAAAAGTTGGGACCAGATTATGGGGCTTATTAAATGGCAAGTTGAGTTTTGGCTTTCATCTGTGGACAAGGAGAACTGATTGATGCTGAATTTTGTGTACATGTGGGGTAGGAGGAGGACGGTGGTGCTGACCTAATTGCCATGTGGCACAGTCCAATTGTGCATAATGTGAGCGAAATGTGTCTGATAAACTTTCACTGTGAATTCCATCTGAACACAATACCAGAACACAAAACATGCTTAGTCTTCGTAATTTGTTCCTTATGTGGCCAGGGTGCATGCTCACACTTTATAAAAACAGAGGGAATAGTGCTCACAGCTGTATCTGGTCCGCTCTTGCACTCCAGAGATTTCATTTCTTTTTTCTATTTTTATAACCATCTTTATCACTTTCACGTCTTTCCTTTTTCCCCTTTTTGATTCAGCTGTAGCCGTATCCAATAAAACACAGTGACAGATAGATGGATCTTACAGAAAATCTGCTGATTGCTCTCTCTGTAAACCTCAAATGTAAACAATAGAAGGACATTTGTTTCTCTGTCATGTTTCTTTTGGTACCTAAAGATGGAAAACCAAATCAATGTTAGGGACAAAAGAGTATGTTGTGGTTCCTTCCAGGCTGACTTTTTGGTAGCCATTCTCCTCTTAAAAAGACTGCAACACAATGGGCTTTTACATTTTGCTTGTCTGTTTCACCAGGGACAAAATAATTTCTGTTTATCTAATTTTCAAATTCCTTAGGGAGGAGACTCTAGAGAAAGAAGTCAAAATCCTAGTTACGGAAATTTGTTGCGTTCTTTTTATTATTTCTCTGATTCTATGAAGTAGTGTAGCTAGAATAAGGCATCAGAATAACATCAACATGATTGTATGTGGAATATTCAAGAATCCACTGAGTACTTGGTTTAATAAAAATCTAAATGTGAAATAGTTTGTTATTTTGAATAGACTCGGGGTTTTTTCCAAATGGCTGGAATTCACCACTCCACCCCACCTCCCTTTTTAAATGACTCACCACCTCCCCACCAATAATTGAAATGGACACAGAAAAGATATTTGAGTTCACTACACAATGGATTATTTTTCAGTCAAATTTTGGTTCTACAGACATATGCTATGCTTTGGTAAAGATCTGTTAGTTCTACCTGGACTCCAGTGTTTCTTCTACTTCTGAATACAACTTTCGTATTTGTACTTTTCACAGCTGGAAAATGCATTCCTTGATCAGTAATATAAGGCACTGAAATTATGCCTATGTGGTCAGTAGCAGGTGAGTAACTCTGGTCCCTTGTGGAGTCAGATGAACAATGATCCAAACAGCATTGCAGATGGATAATTTAGGCACCATTTGGTCCCTTGGGGTTAGTACTGCTGGAAAACATTTTCAGCCCCAAGTAATAAAAATGACAGACAGTCACTCAGCCTACATGGAATTGTACCCTGTCATCTTTACTCAGGAAAATCTCCTTCTGAAGTCAGTGGGGGGTTTTAGACTGAGAATGGGCCATAGAGTATGCCCCTTTAAATGAAGACAATGGAATTAATGTTTGCTGAGCAATTCAAAAACACATTTCAGTGACATGTCTGACAAATTAGGGAAATTTCACTATTTTCCTTAAAAGTGTATCATCACATTATTAGATATCGTGGTAGCCACCAATCTGTCTCTGAGGATAGATTTGACTGGCTTATTCATAGAATTTCACAGGGAAAATAGCTTTTCTTTTCTTTACAAAAGGTCTATTAAGGACCTCATTCTACCACCTAGTTCTGGCTAGTTGATATCAGCATGAAGTGCCCAATAGGGATTTAAAAATAACACCCTTTACTTAATTCTCTGAGGATTTTTGCTAAAGTACCTGCAGGAGCATAGAGTTAATATTGCAATGAATGTGGTAGTTGGAATTCAAATGTTATTCCCATGGAAGAAAGAGAAAACTAGAACAATCACAGGAGGAGTTGTTGGGAAGCCTGAGAGCCAGACCCAGGCTCCTGATTTGGTTTCCAAACATGGGCAAGGGCCTTCCTCCTTCCTTCCCCTGCACACAGGCATCCTTCAAATGGTGATGGGGCCAACTGTGTAGACAGGTACTTATTCTCTTGAAAATTTCTCTTCACATTATTGTTTTATTTTGTTTAGTAAAATTGCTTACAATTGATTGATCTGGTAGCACTTAAAAAGCAAAATTTAACAACCCTCAGCAATCTTGAAATTCAAATAAATATCTTAATCTGGAGAGGTCCTTCTCATTGAAAGGATGATGTATTACAGGTTTAAGAGATGGTGATAAAGGGGAGGTAATATATTGATGCCGGGTTTTGGGCATATAGTTATGTGAATACAACAAGGTTTTACATAATGTTGGTGAAATAAAAAAAAATCGCCCTGTTATCAACTTTGAATACATGATTGCTATGCCCTTTAAACTTCTTCTATCATTTCCCAATTGGCTATTTTCTCCCTAAATTCTTCATGCGTATTTTCCATTGGTATATGGATGACGCATTATAGGTCTCCTCTGCTCACTCATACTTAGATTTGGGCGCCTGGCACATATATGAATACTGACGAAGAGAGTTGTGGATGACAGGATTGTCCACTTTGCTCCTTTCTGCTTGCATGTGCCCATTTTGCCTTCTTTCCAATCTCAGAGTTATTGACGGCATTCTGTGGAGTAGACAGGGGATTTCACTCAGAGTTATGTCTTCTTCCTTTTCAGCTCTTTCTGGCTGCATGGCATTGCCTCAAGACGACAGCATGAATCACAATTTCCTGGAAAATTTTGTCGACCTTAGGTCAAGCTTTCTGCATCAAAATTAAATTATGGGTTTGCATAACATAGTCGTAGCAATGACATATGTTGTTAGCCGAATGCTGTCAAATAGGATATTGACCTCAACCGAAATGATAAGGTTTGGGGATTAAAAATCAAAATAGATCTCTGAATCTCTTTCTCCAGTTGATAGAAATTTGTCTAGTTTTCTTTCGAAAATGAATGACTCCCAGATAAACGTCTCACCATTACCATGTCCTGATGCACTCCTGATCCCAGTGGTTTAAATTCCTGTCAGAATCCAAGTGTAAAACCAAAGTGAATAGAACAGATACCTCTGCTCCTTGGTTCTTGCTTTGAGAAGCAGAATGAGACACTAGATACTGCTGCACTCAGTGCCACTGGTGCTTCTTTCCCTGCCAGCACACTGTAATTAAAGAAGAGAGACATCAACGTGGAACCAGATCCGAGGCGCTGTCCAGTTGAAAAGGTCACTGCCTCAAATGAGCAATTAGTGCTCCCTGCTGCCGCGGAGGCTTTGGCTTCAGAAAGAGCCGCAGAGGCACAATGCCTGGATAAACCAGCTTTGTAATCTGCTTGTCACAAGTCCAGTCGTCAGGGGTCTGCCCTGAATCGGAAAGGATAATGCTGTCCGGATTGGGAAAAATCAGATTTTTAAAATGCAGCTGTCAACAAAACAGAGCAGAGGGATATTTCATTTGTTGGCAGTGAGGATGTGGCGGACAAAGCATAGGAACCGTGGCTCGGAAACCTCATTCTAAACCTCCAATATTTGGGGGCTGCTTTCTCTCACCGTCTGGGAGCTCGGAAGCAAAGCTTTGTTGCCTAATAAATGGGGATTTTTAAAAAATGGCTGCGACTGCCAGGGTTAAATTGACTGTGTTATTAGCACTTTCCCTAAGAATCAGCTGCTTTATTAGGGATTGTTTTTAAGAGTGTTTCATTTAAAACCCAAAACCTCTGCTTAGCTGTAATAGGAGTGGCGAACGGAAACAGTGAGCGGAGTGGAGCAGGGCTTGCTGGTGGCAGGCGAGTGAGGGGGTCAGCGGTGGAAGGGGACCAGGGAAGGGAAACATCTCCCCACACTGCTCTTGGCTGGTGAGTCTGGGCCTGCCCTGGTGCCCCCACCCCTGCAAAGCCTAGAGTGCAGCAAGCAGACAGGGCTTTTGGGAGCCCCTCTGAAGTCAGGGGTTTGACCTTGAAAGCAGGTGACCCGCTCTCCAACACAGCCTGATAGAAACTTCATTCCTTTGGTCACTTTAGTCAAATCCAGAAAAAGAAAAAAGACAATTCTCATCTTATCAGTTCCAAAGACAAGAATTTGTTTTATGCTGCAGACAAAGCCCTGAAATTGCATTTGACAAGAAAGGCCCCAAATAGTGAATCATCTAAGGTTTTGACGAATGAATCAAGATTTCCCCCTTTGTGTTGTAAGGTAAGCTTTCAGACTGTAAGGTAAGCTCATGAAGCTGTCTTCGTTTAATACAGATGAGGAGGCAGTTGCCTCTCCCCATCCTTTCTCTTTAGGATGTCTCCTTGAAAATGTAATAGGCTCTATTTTTATATGGGTTCAGACTTCTGATTTTACAGTGTGAGTTCATGGACCTTCTGATGCTTAGAACTGTAAACACATACCTCCAAGGTTAATTTAGAAGCTTCTCATAGGCATACCGGAGTCAATCTCGAGAAAGGATATTTTAATTTTTTGTTCTTCTACTTTTCTGTATAAATGTATGAAATTTTGCCCAGACTTTGCCCACATTTTCATGCTTGCAAATCTATAATGCATACTCATTAATAAATTGTATCCTCTGTCTTGTCTATATTGGTATGGAGAGAGAGGTCTTTTGTTGGCAGGACTGTTTTATTTTTCTGACAGTGGGAGGAGGGTGAGGAACACTGAGAAAGGTAGAACTACTCATGGGGCAAGTGGTGAACAGAGCGGGCAACTCAGGGCAGTCCAGGTGCTGGGGCACAAGGGAGTACAGGGGTAAGAAGTCAGTTTAGTGACGTCTTCCAGTGCTGCTTTCTCTGCTGACCTTGGACTGGGATTAAGTCCGAGGCCTTCATCACCCACTCTGCTTCCAACTCGCAAAAATACATTTTTCTAAGTTCGTGTTTTCAGATTCCATTCATCTGTTCTTATTATGAAACTTGTCTGAGCCCCTGTGGAGGCTGAGATGGCAGTTGGTGCTAACTTCTTGGCACTAAAAGCTGCTTTTCTTTACAAAGGCTGTGCTGATTTCACTGGCGCAGTTTGTTGTCAAGCCCCAAGTTGACAGCACAGAGTTACTATCAGTCTTTCAACAGAAACTAAGTTTATAAGCTTGTAATTAGTGCTTAATGTTTGATATTTACACAGAGCTTTACAAAGCTCAAAGCATTCTGCAAGAAGAAAAGGAAAGGAAGCAAAACAAAACAAACAAAATATCTGTTAGAACAACAGCACAGAATGGTACAATGGTATGTGAGACTGTAAAACCTAAATGCCATGTGTGTGCGCATGTCTATCTATCTATCAATAAGGACTCCCTTCTATCTGAATGATTTAAGGAAGTTTTTAGATGATCATTGAAATATACCTGTGGCATATTCTTGTTTTTTATTTGTTAATCATTAATTCTTTAATTATTCAGAAATCATTAATTACATTACTTTAGGAGTAACACTGTTCAATCTTTTATTGAGTCCAGATAATGGCACTTAGAGTTTTGGCCACAGATTCTATTATATTCAACAGGCTGCCTTCCACTCAGGACTCCTACTACTCTTTCTCCTTTCTCTTTTTCCCTTTCTTTCTCTTCCTCCTTGTACAGTATTTTTCAAAATTCAATGTGTTTTAATATTTAACTTCATAATTATACAAGAATATTTTCTCATTGCAAGATTACTCATAATGGCAAAAATCCTCCTGACTCATCCCTAAGCCATATTCCCTCTCTACTCATAATCATTATTTCCATATTGGCACACATCCTTCAGGACCACTTTCTTTGAATATATATGTGTGTGTATACATGTGATGTATGTGTGTGCACAAAGAAAATATCATATTTGTTAATTTTTAAAAGACTAATAATGATAGTTAACATTTCTTGAGTACTTACTACGTACTAGGCACTGTTCTAAGCACGTTAAATTTAATCCTCACAACCCTATGAGGTTAAGTATTATTTATATCCCTATTTTACTTACAAGAAAATGAAAAACCCAGATTGGGTAAATAACTTTCCTGGGGTTGCACAGTCAGCAAGTGGCAGGGCCAGGATTCACGTCAAGGGTGATAACGTCTAAATTCTATGCCCTATTGCTCTCTGACGTAAATGATATGCTTCTGTAGAAATTGTACTCTGTACAGGCAACAATGTGTTTGGGAGATTTTTTTCCTCTTTTTAAAAAAATGCATTCTAGACTACTTTATTCTTCTAAATTGCTGTATAGTTCCCCATTTTATAGATGGGCCATACTTTATTTGTCCATTCCTTATTGGTCAACTTTTGGTTCTTAGTAGTTCTTTTTTTTTCCATTTTCTTTTCCATTTTTTAAATTATAGAAAAAAACATATAACATAAAATTTACCATCTTAACCATTCTTAATTTTATAATTCAGTGGTATTAATTACATTCATAGTATTCAACCATCAACACTATCCATCTCCATAATTCTTTTCATGTTATAAAACTGAAACTCTATTCCCATTAAACAATAACTCCCCATTTCCTCCTCCCCATAGTCCATGGAAACCACCATTCTGCTTTCTGTTTCTAAGAGTTTGACTACTTTAGATACTTCATATAAGTAGAGTCGTACAGTATTTGTCTTTTTGTAACTGGCTTATTTCACTTTGCATAATGTTCTTAAGATTCATACATGTTGGGGCATATGTCAGAATTTCCTTCTTTTTTAAGGCTGAAAAATATTCCATTGTATGTATATACCACATTTTGCTTATCTATTCATACATCGGTAGAAACTCGGGTTGCTTCCACATTTTAGCTATTGCGAATAATGCTTCTATGAAAATGGGTGCATAAATATCTCTTAAAGACCCTACTTTCAATTATTTTCAGAATATACAGGCATACTTCATTTTGCTTGCTTCACTTTATTGTGCTTCTCAGATAATGTGTTTTTCACAAAAGCAAGTCTGTCGGTGCCATTTTTCCAACAGCATATGCTCATTTACGTCTCTGTGTCACATTTTGGTAATTCTTGCAATATTTCAAACTTTTTCATTATTATTATATCTGTTATGGTGATCTGTGATCAGTGACCTTAGATGTTACTATTGTACTTGGGGCACCATGAGCTATACCTGTGTAAGATGATGAGCATAAATAAACATAACATAAACATAAACATAAATGTGTATGTTCTGACTACTCCACTCACTGCCTGTTCCCTCATCTCTCTCCCTCTCCTTGGGCCTCAATATTCCCTGAAACACAACAATATTGAAATTAGTCCAACTAATAACCCAACAATGGCCTCTAAGTGTCCAAGTGTCCAAAGGAAGAGTTACATGTCTCTCACTTTAAATCAAAAGCTAGAAATGATTAAGCTTAGTGAGGAAGGCATGTTGAGAGCCAATATAGGCCAAAAGCTAGGCCTTTTGCACCAAATAGTTAATCAAGTCATGAACACAAAGAAAAGTTCTTGAAGGAAATTAAAAGTGCTACTCCAGTGAACACACAAATGATAAGAAAGTGAAACAGCTTTATTGCCAATATGGAGAAAGTTTGAGGGGTCTGGACAGAAGATCAAACCAGCCACAACATTCCCTTAAGCCAAAGTCTAATCCAGAGTAAACCTCTAACTCTCTTCAACTCTTTGAAAGCTGAGAGAGGTAAGGAAGGTTCCAAAGAAAAGTTGGAAGCTAGCAGAGGTTGGTTCATGTGATTTAAGGAAAGAAGCCATCTCTGTAACATAAAAGTGCAAGGCAAAGGAGCAAGTGCTGGTGTAGAAGATGAACCAAATTATCCAGAAGATCTAAGATTACTGATGAAAGTGGCACCACTAAACAACAGATTTTCAATGTAGATAAAACAGCTTTCTATTGGAAGAAGATTCCATCTGGGACTTTCATAACTAGAGAACAGAAGTCAATGCCTGGTGGCAAAGCTTCAAAGGACAAGCTGACTCTCTTTTTAGGGGCTAATGCAGCTGGTGACTTTAAGTTGAAGCCAGTGCTCATTTACCGTTCTGAAAATCCTAGAGCCCTTAAGAATTATGCTACATCTACTCTGCCCATGCTTATAAGTAAAGCAAGAAAGCCTGGATGACAGCACATCTGTTTGTGGTGTGATTTACTAAATATTTTAAGCTCACTATTGAGAACTACTGCTCAGAAAAAAAAGATTCCTTTCAAAATATTACTGTTCATGGACAATGCACACAAGAGTTCTGCTGGAGATGTAAAAGGAGATGAATGTTGTTTTCACGTCTGCGAACATAACATCCATTCTGTAGCCCATGGATTAAAGAACAATTTTGACTTTCAGGTCTTATTATTGAATAATATATTTCATAAGGCTATAGCTGCCATAAGTAGTTATTCCTCTGATAGATCTGGGCAAAGTAAATTAAAATTCTTCTGAAAAGGATTCACCATTGTAGATACCTGTAAGAATATTCATGATTCATGAGAGGAGGTCAAAAATGGCAACACTGACAGGGGTTTGAAGAAGTTGATTCTAACCCTCAGGGATGACTTTGAAGGGTTCAAGATGTCAGTGGGGGAAGTCACTGCAGATGTGGTAGAAATAGCAAGAGAACTAGAATTAGAGTTGCAGCCTGAAGATGTGACCGAACTGAGGCAATCTTATGATCAAACTTTAATAGGTGAGAAGTTGCTTCTCATGGATGAGCAAAGAAAGTGGTTTCTTGAGATGGACTCTACTCCTGGTGAAGATGCTGTGCACATTGACAACAAAGGATTTAGAATTTACATATAACTGATAGAACAGTGGCAGAGTTTGAGAGGCTTGACTCCAATTTTGAAAGTTTTATTCTGGGTAAAATGCTGTCAAACAGCATCACATGCTACAGAGAAATCTTTTGTGAAAGAAAGAGTAAATAGATGTGGCAAACTTCAGTGTTTTCTTATTCCAAGAAATTGCCACAGCCAACCCAACCTTCGGCAGCCACCACCCTGATCAGTCAGCAGCCATCAACATTGAGGCAAGACTCTCCAACACCAAAAAAATGATGACTCTCTGAAGACTCAGATGATCATTAGCATATCTTAGCAATAAAATATTTTTAAATTAAGGTATGTATATTGTTTTTGTAGGACATGATACTACTGCACACTTCATAGAGTACAGTATAGTATAAACATAACTTTTATATGCACTGGGAAACCAAATAATTTGTGTGACTTGCTTTATTGTGATATTTGCTTTATTGTGGTGGTCTGGAACCAAACCCATAATATCTCTAAATTATGTCTGTACCGAGGTGTGGAATTGTTGGATCATATGGTAATTCTATTTTTAATTCTATTTTTAATATTTTGAGGAATCACCATACTGTTTTCCACAGTGACTGTACCATTTTATATTCCCAGCTACAGTGCATGTGTTCCAATTTCTCTACATTCTTGCCAACACTTATTTTCTGTTTTTTTGATAGTAGCCATTCTAATGGGTGTAAGGTAGTATCTCATTGCAGTTTTGATTTGCATTTCCCTAAGTGATGCTGAACATCTTTTCATGTGCTTATTAGCCATCTGTATATCAACTATGGAGAAATGTCTATTCAAGTTCTTTGCCTATTTTTGAATCCAGTTTTTTGGTTTTTTTTGGTCGTTGTTGAGTTTTAGGCATTGTCTATAAATTCTGGATATCAATCCCTTATCAGATACATGGTTTGCAAATATTTTATCCCATTCTTTGAGTTGCCTTTTTACTTTGTGAATAGTGTCTTTTGATACACAATTTTTAAAAATTTTTATGAAGTCCATGTTTTTCTTTTGCTGCCTGTGCCTTTAGCATGATAGTCAAGAAATCATTGAAAAATACAATGTTATATGGCTTTTCCCTTAAGGTTTCTTCTAAGAGTTCTATATTTTTAGGTCTTACATTTAGGTTTTTGATCCCTCTAGAGTTAATTTTTGTATATGGTGTTACATAAATGTCCAACTTCATTCTTTGGCCTGTGGATATCCAGTTTTCCCAGCCCCATTTGTTGAAAAGACTGTCCTTTCTCCATTGAATGGTCCTGGCACCCTTGTCAAAAATCATTTGACCATATATGAGAGGGTTTATTCCTGGACTGTCTGTTTTATTTGGTCTATATGTCTATATGCCAGTACCACACTGCTTTGATTATTATAGCTTTGTACTAAGTTTTGAAATTAGGCAGTGTGAGTCCTTCAGCTTTGTTCTTCTGTTTCAATATTGTTTTGACTAATTCAGATTCTAAAATATGAATTTTGGGATAGCTTTTTATATTTCTCAAAAAAAAATCGTTGGGTTTCTAATAGGGGTGACATTGAATCTACCCATACATTGCTTTGGGTAGTAAGAGCATGTTAACAATATTAAGTCTTCCAAACCATGAACATGCAATGTGTTTCCCATTCATTTGTCTTTAATTTCTTTCAGCAATGTTTTGTAGTTTTCTTTGTACAAGTCTTTTCTCTCCTTAGTTAATTTAATTGCTAAGTATTTTTTGATGCTATTGTAAATGAAATTTTTAAAAAACTATCCTTTTCAGATAATTCATTATTAGTGTATAGAAATGCAACTGATTTTTGTGTGTTGGCTTTGTATCTTGTTACTTTGCTAAATTCATTTATTAGTTCTAACATTTTTGTGTGTGGAATCTTTAGGGTTTTCTACATATAAGGTCATATCCTCTGCAAACAGAGGTAATTTTAATCCTTCCTTTTCAATTTGGATTCCTTTTACTTCTTTTCTCTCTTTCTTTTTCTTTTTTTGTCTAATTGCTCTAGCTAGAACTTTCAGTACTATGTCGACTGGAAGTGGTTAAAGTGGGCAACATTCCCTTGATCCTGATCTTAAAGGAAAATACTTCAGTCTTTCACCATTGAGTAAGATGTTCTGTGGGTGTTTCATATATGACATTTTTTCCCCTGAGACGAAGTCTTGCTCTGTTGTCTGGGCTAGACGACAGTGGCATCATCGCAGCTCACTATAACTTTAAACTTCTCACATATGACTTTTATTATGTTGAGGTATTTTCCTTCTATACTTAGTTTGTTGAATGTTTTTATTATGAAAGGGTATTGAGTTTTGTCAAATGCTTTTTCTGCATCAATTAAGATGATCATATGGGTTTTTTTCCATTTATTCTTCTACATTGATTTTTTTGTTGAATTATCCTTGGATCTCAAGAATAAGTCCCACACGGTCATGGTATATATAACATTTTTAATATGCTGCTGAATTCAGTTTGTTAGTATCTTGTTGAACATTTTTGCATCAATGTTCATGAGGGATGTTGTTCTATAGTTTTCTTTTCTTATAGTGTCTTCCTTTGGCTGTAGTATCAGAGTAATGCCGGCCTCATAAATGGGTTAGGAAGTGTTCTCTCCTTTTCAATTTTTTGGAAAAATTTGAGTAGGGTAGGTTTATAGTTCTTCTTTAAATGTTTGGTAGAGTCTACCAGTGAAGCCATCAGGTCCAGGGCTTTTCTTTGTTGAAAGATTTAAAATTACTGATTCAATCTTCTTCTAGTTATAAGTGTATTCAGATTTATATTTTTTTGTGATTTAGTATTAATAGGTTTGTGTTTCTAGGAATCTGTCCATTTAATCTAGGTTATCCAATTTGTTGCTGTGCAACTGCTCATAGTACTCTCTCAAATCTTTTTTATTTCTGTTGAATCAGTAGTATCATACTCACTTTCACTTCTCCTTTTGGTAATTTAAGTCTGCTCTCTGTTTTTCTCAGTCCGTCTAGCTAAAGGGTTGTCAATTTTACTGACCTTTTTAAAGAACTAACTTTTGGTTTTATTGATTTTTCTCTATTGTTTTTCTATTCTCTATTTTGTTTATCTCTGCACTAATCTTTATTTTTTATTTTTTTTCTGCCACCTTTGGGTTTAGATTGTTTCTTTTCCTAGTTCGTTAGGTTGTAACATTTGGTTGTTGATTAGATATCTCTTTTATTTTTTAATTTAAGTGTCTATAGCTAGAAATTCCCTCCTCGGCGCTGCTTTTGCCGCCTCTCGTAAGCTCTGGCATGTTGTGCTTTCATTTTCATTCACCTGTAGGTATTTTATAATTTCCTGTTGTCATTTCTTCTTTGGTCTGTTGGTTGTTTAAGAGTGCATTGTTTAATTTTCACAATATTGTAAAATTTTCATTTTTACTTCTGTTATAGTCAACTTTGTTCTCTTTTGGTTACCATTTGCATGGAGTATCTTTTTTTTTCTTGCATTTTAAGAAAAATTTAAAAATATAAAGGGGGTACCAGTGTGTTTGGTTACACGGATCATGTTTGTAATGCTCGAGTCACGGCTATAAATGTGCCCACCACTCAGATAGTGTTCATTGTACCCATTAAGTAGGTTTTGTCCCTCCTCCCCCACCCACACTGCTGCTTGATTTTCACTAAGTTTTACGTTCCTCTGTGCCTATCTTTGCTCATCAGTTAGCTCCAGTTTAATAGCAATTACATGTGGTATTTGTTTTTTTCATTCTTGGGATACTTCACCTAGGATAATGGTCTCCACTTCCATCCCAATTGTTGCAAAAGGCATTAATTCATCTTTTTTTAGGGCTGAGTACTACTCCATGCTATACATATACCACACTTTGTTAATCCACTCATGAATTGAGGGGCACTTGGGTTGATTCCACATCTTTGCAATTGTGAATTGTGTTGCAATAAACATTCGAGTGCAGTTGTCTTTTTGATGAAATGACTTCTTTTCCTTTAGGCAGATAACCAGTAGTGGGATTGCTGGATCAAATGGTAGGTCTACTTTTAGTTCTTTGAGGAATCTCCACACTGTTTTCCGTAGAGGTTGTACTAATTTGCAGTCCCACCAACAATGTAGAAGCATTCCTTTCTCTCTGCATCCACGCCAACATCTGTTGTTATTGGACTTTTTAATAAAAGCCATTCTAACAAGGGTAAGATGATATCTCATTGTGGTTTTGATTTGCATTTCCCTGATGCTTAGAGATGTTGAGCATTTTTTCATATGTTTATTGGCCATTAGTATATCTTCTTTTGAAAAGCCTCTGTTCATGTCTTTTGCCCACTTTTTAATGGGGTTGTTTGATGTTTTCTTGCTGATTCACTTGAGTTCTTTGTAGATTCTGGTTACTAGCCCTTTATCAGATATATAGCATGCAAATATTTTCTCCCATTCTGTAGGTTGTCTATTATCTCTATTGATTGTTTCCTTGGCTATGCAGAAGCTTTTTAACTTAATCAGACCCCATTTATTTATTTTTGTTGTTGCTGTGATTGCCTTTGGGGTCTTCTTCATGATTTCTTTGCCTAGGTTGATATCTATAAGAGTTTTTCCAACCTTTTCTTCTAGAATTCTTATAGTTCCATGCCTTAAGTCTGTTATCCATCATGAATTAATTTTTGTGAGTCATGAATTGTGCAGAGCCTGTTTCAGTCTTCTACATGTGGCTATCCAATTTTCACAGCACCATTTATTGAATAGGGATTCTATTCCCCACTGTAGGTTTTTGTCTGCCTTGTCAAAGATCAGAGGGCAATATGAGAATGGTTTTATATCTGGGTTCTCTGTTCTGTTCCATTGGTCTCGGTCTCTGTTCTTGTGCCAGTACCATACTGTTTTTGTTACTATATCCTTGTAGTATAGCTTGAAGTCTGGTAAACTGATGCGTCCCAATTTATTCTTTTTGCTTAAGGTTGCTTTTGCTATTCGGGGTCTTTTCTGGTTCCATATGAAGCATAGAATTATGTTTTGTAGATCTGCAAAAAATGGCATTGTATTTTAATGGGGATTGCGTTGAATCTGTTATCACTTTGGGTAGTATGGACATTTTAACAACGTTGATTCTGCCGATCCATGAGCATGATATGTTTTTCTATTTGTTTACATTCTCTGTGATTTCCTTCCTCAGTGTTTCATAGTTCTCCCTGTAGAGGTCTTGGCAGCCCCCAGATCTCTCTTGCACCTGCTTTCCAGTGTAATGTCTCTGCATAGACTCTGAGCAGCTCCCTGATCAACCCAGAGGTCTGCCCTAGAGGAGGGAGACCTGTCATACCTTGAGCTGATTGCAACTTTTATTCCTTTCCTAAAAAGCAGTGCCCCCTTGGGTTGCTTCATTCTGCTGTCTTCCCTTCTTCCCAACAGTGTGAATTGTATTGGGACTCCCAGCTTAATCTCTGAGATGGTGGGTGGTGCTTCTGAGTAAGAATTGGCCACACCCTGTTTGATTGAGTCAGCAGATGCTGTGTTGAGCTATATGGTTGTTCTCCCTGTCAGTGGTTGATGCTTGCAGGAAAGAGCCAACTGCAGAGATGTTCTTTTGTGCTTGTAATAGGCTCTAGCCCCTCCACAGAAGCACTTGAATGCCCCAGGAAGTGGGAGTGACCCTGTAGTTCCCAGGGGATTGCTTGTTCTCCAACACAGCAGAGGTGGGTGGAGGAGTGAGGCTGGGTGGGGTTAGGTTGGGTGAGCCTGGAAGGCTCCACAAAGTCTCAGCAGGGCTCAAAGGTCATTTCCCAGACCACTGGGGACAGCCGCTGGGAGGGGGGCTGATGTAGCCTCTCCAAACCAAAAAGACTGCTCATGAGGAAGGGACCGTCTGTAATTCACCAACTGGCCATGGGGAGTGAGTTCCACCCCTTTTTTACTATCCTTGTCCTGAGAGTCTCCCTCCAGTGTCTGGTTGCAAACAGGTGCCCAAACATGCCCCACTTGGCAGCAGTGGCACCATGGGCTGGGAACTTCCCTGCCGGGTGACCTGCCCTCGTCCGACAATGTTACTTTCCTGTGGGGGTTGGGCACTCTACCAGATTGCTGCAGCTCGGACCCACAATGCACTCTCCCATCAGTTCTGCCCACGTGGGCTCCCTCACCTCCTGCCTCCAGCTCTCAAATCTCACCCTTGTTCTCCCTAGTAACCTGCTGGAGTCCTGGGGGTATGGGATCCAGCCTGTGTGTCTTACCTGCTGGCGTCATTTCAGGGGAGTGTTGGCAGGCAGGGAACTCCCAGACTAGGCAGCCCTGGGTCCACTGCAGGTCCTCAAGGGGAAAGGTGTGGGCTCTACTCTCTGTGGTGACCTCAGACTGGAGGACACAGCAGGAGAGGAGAGGCAGCGGCTTCCAAAAGTCTCAGCTCAATCTGCCCTCCCAGCTGCAGTGGGTGGGGGAGGGGTGGGGAGGAAAAGAGTCTGAATGGAAAAGAGCTGGGACTCTGGCTCCTCTGTTCCCTCTCCCTGGAAGGAAGCCCGCACGGAATGTCCAAGCTCTGGGATCACACAAGTTTTGACACAATTCAGTGGTTGCAGCAGCACCTGGGCTTGTGAGGGTGGAAAAGCTTCCAAGCAACCTGGTAGCCTGCTGATTACCAAAGGTGAGTGGGAAGGAGAAACAGAAAGGCCCCTTACCCCTTCAGTGGGCTCCGAGTTGCTCTGGGTTTGATCCTTGCTGATTTCTTTTTTCTCTTTTCTCTTCCTGTCCTGTTTCATGATTTCCCTCCGTGAAGTCCCTGGCAGGCACCAGCACTTCTTCCTCTGAACTGTACCTGAGCTGTGCCCATTCCTCCCTCTCCTTTATCTGAGACTCTTCCTCCCCTCCGGGATGATCTAGCAAGCGAAGGCTCTGGTCTGCCATCTTGTTTCGGAGTTCAGAGTGTTTTTTTCCATCTTTTCACTCCAATCTGTTTGTGTCTTTGGATCTAAAGTAAGTCTATTGTAGACAGCATATAGTTGGGTTATATTTTTAAAATTCGTTTTGCCAATTTCTGTCTTTAGATTGGGGATTTGAATCCATTCACATTTAAAGAATCACTTCCAATAAATGCAAGGGCATATTCAAAGGCTATATAATATGAGTTTTGTGACGAATATCTTAACGGTCTGCTATAGCAGGAAATGTGACAGCATGAAATAGGAGAGACTTTGAAATGCCCCCCCAGAAACTCGCAATCACAGGTTACTTTGAGAGAGATTTGATCACCATGGCAAAGAGGCAACGGATCCCATTTGTCTAGTATAGGAGTTGGTCCGTGTCTTTATATTTATGTAGTCTATGTCTTTAAATTTATATATTCTATATCATATTTGTATTCTATGTCTTTATGAAATACAGTGAACTTTAAAGGCAAAGGAAAGTAATTTTTATGAATTCAAGCCTTTCTGATGCTTTGTCTTCCAGTTCTTAATAAAATGTAATTTTTAAATGAAATGCTTGTAAATGGAGAGTGAAAAGAAGGAGAATGTCTACATTTTTATGATTGCTCTTGTTTTCAAGGTCAGAGGATAATACTTTTCTGGAATTTTTAAGAAAACAGCTTAAAACTTACATTGTTCTCTAATTTTAGATGCTCCCAAATAAACCTAGAAAAAAGGGTGAATGTTGGAGGTTGAGGTGAGTGAATATTAATGTTCACTAGAAAGATAAGTGTTTACAGACCATGTTCCTTTATTCACACGACAAAGGCAGTGAACTTGCACTCTGTGTGGGCCAGTATGCTGGAGGTAGGGCATGAAAAGATAATATGATTTTTTTCTCTTTAAGGAATTCATAGTCTACTTTAACAGATAATGACCGAAATGTATAATTATAATGCAGTATAATGAGGGGTGTGCTTCTAGCTAGTCTTTTATTAACCTAAAGCTACAGACAAAAATATATGCTATGGAAGCTTAAAGGTGGGAATTACCTCACCTCATAAAGTGGGCATATGAGTTTTTTGTTTTCCTTCCAAAAAAGAAAAACAATTATAAAACTCAGAAAACAATAAAGCAAAACAAATACAGCAAAAATATTACAAAAGAATAACCGTCTAAGTAAAAAGCAAACTCAAATATGGTATGATTTCTTCTAACGATTTCTAAGAAGAGGTCATTCATTTGACTGTTTGGTTCATTTGATCCTTCTCCTTTGAATGGCACAAATGCCATGACTTTGAATCTGTGAAGAGAAAAACATAATCTTGGCACACTGCCTAGCTCTGCAGTGAACACTGTTTTACATGTTATATTAATCCAAACACTTTGATTGGTTTTTAGTCTTCACCTAGTTAAATCCTCATTTTCAAGTTAAAATAGAATGTCTTCCCCAAAATGAATAATTTCAGTATAACATATTATTTAGGGTCAAGTAAAAAACTAAAAAAAATAAGATTAAGGTGATTGTCTCTGGAAAGCAGGACCCTGGGGGGACTAAAGGGGACAGAATGAGATGAGGATAATTTTTTAAAATTTAAAACAACTTCTATAGTATTTGACTTTTTATACTATATGCATATTAATGTAGTTTTTTAAAAAAGGACTTATTAAAACCCTGAAGTAGTCCCTCAAATTAGTTCAATGTAGAGGAACATAATTATTCAAAATGACCACCCTTAGCTTTATGAAATCTGCAGATACAATGATTAGTTTCATTTTCTACTTTGTGTTTCTGATATTATATGCAGCACTTGTCATCCTTACTCACAGTGGGACACTTCTTGTGTCATGTGGTCTTGTGTTTTTCGTGTTTTAGAGTTACATCATACTCCTTTGGTCCCCCATCCCCTTTTTTTCTACCAAACTGAGGCAGGTAGAGGGGAAGGAATTGAGGAAACATGGTTCAGTAGCCGTTTGTCCAGAAGATAAATGGTTACGAGTGCTTTTGCCACTAAATTATGCTAATCCACTCTGTAATCCAATCACTATTTTCTAGATGACAAGGGACCCTAGTGCCAAAGGAACTGTAGTCAATTTTCTCCTTTGTCCCAATAGGTCAATTATTCTTTTTTTCCTGAGGTAAAAGTATAACTTTCTTTCCTTGGAATTTGTGAGGGCTCTGAAATGCACACCTTCCACAGGATCTGCCAAACTATTATCGCTCCATTAGAACTGGCTGAGATCATAATTACCTAAGAAACGCCATTCTTCAGCGTTCCTGGATGTCAGCGACTCCAGGCACCTCAGCTCATTCAGGAGTTAAGGTTCATATATCCTGCCCTTATTTTCCCCCTGGACTTCTGTGATTCCACGTGCTGAAGAATACTTAGAGCGTTGCCTCAGAGTTAGTTACGTGGGAGTGAAAACCCAACCATTTGGAACTAATATATTTATTGCAGTATCCATAAGAAAGATGGCATGAAACATTCTTATTTTTAAGAAGCATGAAAACTCCTCATACTCTGGTTCCTGAAGTAACACCATACACACAGAGAAAATTAGAAGGGACTACTAGATTTCTCATCATTTGGATGGTTGGTATGTATAGAGATCCAGGAATATAATGCAAATATAAGGCATGTACTTTTTAACATTAGTAAGGCTCAAAGCTGCTGCCACCATAGAATGTGATGTGAATAGGACACTTAGATAATCTCTGTCAAAATAACTGAATTTGATGATTTTTTTCTTTTCTTCTCTTTGTTTCTACCTTAGTATACTATTACTTAATTTGCCTTGTTTGGAAGAACTTGATATGCGTGTGTGTGTGTGTGTGTGTGTGTGTGTGTGTGTATAGGGCGCAGGGTATCTTGATTAGCTTTGAAGTGTCCTTCTTGCATAATCAATATCATTCTGACAAGAGCTGGCTCTAGCATCCAGGCCTCATTGTTAGGGAGGCTTTATCAGCACTATCCTTAGTCTCTGACACATTCGAAAGAATGTTATCAATGATTTTTCATCCTTTGAGGGTACATTTCGATTTAGAAGATTGTCAAAATGTATTTGGAGCCAAGCCTGATGAATAAAATGGTGGATGATGAATCTGGTAAACAGAATATTTACAGAAGTGGTAAAAACCAAATGATTCTAAAACTTTGTTTTTTCTTTTTTTAAAATGGGTGTTTTCTAATAAATAGAATATTTAACACCACAAGGTAATTTGCTACAGGACTTTAATTTGTTCTTTGCAGAAACTAGAGAAAGGCTATCAGAGGCCCTCCTCTGAGAAAATGCCAGGTGGGTAGCAATGTTATTTATATAGACAAAAAGCTTGGGAACTTTCACAATACTCTCTTCAGATAAAGGGAGGATATTATTCCTGAAATTCAGCCTCTGGCTCCTTGTCTCCAGTTCCCAATTCTATAGTAATCACTCGGCCTTCACAGCAAATGTCATTAACCTGGGGAAAGGAAAAAAAAATATGATCTATTTCAACATCTTGGATTCTTGGATAGAGCCTGTCAGATGTGTAGACAACAGAGAGCAACAAAAATAGTCAGAGAAAGCAAGCAAATCACGGACACCACCTCTTTCTCATCCCTCAACTCCAGATAAAGTAGGATTCACTTATATTCCAAAAACATTTGTGTATCCTAAGCAACTACTTATAAAACATTTTTAATGGTGTAAAGAGAGAATAAAAAAGCTGCAAAAGAATCTATTCTTTGTAATATCAAAATTTTTCTTTCAGAGTCGAGAACTGTCAAGAAAAAAAAACTATCTCAACAATACTCCCGTTCCCAACCCTCCAAAATCACGCCCTACAAATCAGTCTCTTGATTTTCCAAAACACTTTGTTTGCTTCGACAATGTTTGGCTTATATGTTAAGAGTAGTTGTTATCCACAGAAATTTTAACCATGCGTTTGCCCTACAATGGGGATTACTATATGTGTACGTATAGCGATCAACAGTGGAAGTACTAACAAACCCCTAAGCCAGAAGGAAACTCACTAAAGGAAGGCACAGTTAAGAGACAGGTGTCAAATTTGATTTGCAGCCCTAACATTGAACTTAGTGCTGTGCAACCATCACTCTAAGAACTATTTTAGATCTGCTTTTCGTCTAGGAATAAAAAGAACAGTTTCACGGATCTCTTTTCACAGTTGTTTTGGAGACACTCCTATTGGAATGTCATATAATTACGTGATCGTTCAACTTTCTATAAATCCTTTTATTCTTTTCTGTTTTACTTCATGTATTTGCTTTGCTGGCTGGTCAGTTTTAGAATTTGACTTACAGTTTAGGGTCATAGAGATTTTCTTAATAGTTTTGGTTCAATAAATCAATTTTGTAAAAACTAAGAAGCACATCAAATCAACCCAATAGAACAAATGGTGGAGTCAGTTAATATGTACTCGAGTATGAGTGATATCAATGGTTTCAAGTAGTCCAATTTGTATTTATATATACATATTAAGGAGGAATATTTTTTCACATTTTCCCAAGTGTAAAAGAACTTCTGATTTTAATATTTTGGGACTTTGAAAGAAAAGTTTTGTCCCCATATTTTCTATATAAGGTCATGAAATGGTTATTATTTATAAAATACATTTTATCTGGACAGTGTTTTTAATTATAAAAGGGCCTAGAATAGATGTTGAAAAGCAGGCATTTTATATATAAATAAAAAATGTTAAAGCCAGCATGAACGCAACATGTTTATGAATTGGTTCCTGTCATGTCTCTTTCTTTAGTGCTTATATTTCAAACATTTTCATGAAGGGTTCTTCCCTTTAAATTGAGAAATATTGTAGGATAACAAAGCAGGCACTATCAGGGACTGAGGTTTTCCTCACTTTTCTATGAGAAACACTTGCTCCATAAGAGGAGCCTAAGAGTGATGCTGGGACCAGAAGTTCTCGATTTCTATAGTTTAGTTCTGGTGTTGGGTGGAGGCCTGTGCTTTGGGGTGATTTCTCAGTGAGATCATTCTAGACTCAGTTATTTGCCTTCAGCATCAAACATTGCTGAGAATCTGAAATGTGACTTCAGACAAATTACCTAGTAATTTTAAATACCAAAAGAATATTGTTGGCTTCAGACAAATCTTGTAATAATCAATTAAATTTGAATGATACTTTAAAGTTAGTCCTCATGGATAAAGAAAAAAGTCTGGAATTCTCCACAGTTAGTCAGAGGAATAACTCCCAGATACTGCCTATGCATGGCCAGTTTTCAGGTTCCTCTTGGTTAGTGTTAGTCCTCTCTGGGGAAATAGGCATGTATATTTTTGTTTTGAGGAAGCCATTTTTTTTCCTACAGTGATGATGGACTCAGGTTTCTTTCCTCTAAAAGGCAACAATTACAGGTGGCATCAGGGTCAATTTATTATTACTTTCACTATGTACAAATGTAAATATGTCACCCTGTTGGGATCTGACTCCATTAACATTGCTACAGTATATTAAAGAATGTTTTTACATCTAGAGCCTTGTGCATTAAAAGAAAAATTTTAAAAGAGGCCCATAATATTAGTCGCATGAATGCTAGCAAAAGAGCATGGGTGTTTCCAATTAACTTGTCTTCCTTTTGCTGCTTTATGGGGAACAGATGAGAGACTCATATCTTACCACAGTGAAAAGACCACTGGATGTGAAGCTAAAAGTCTTGAGCTGTGGGACACTTTCTTGCTGTGAGAACATGGGCAAGTTGTTTAAACCCTTTGAGTCTTTTTCCCACATATAAAGTGAGAATAATATCTGGTCTACTAATGTCAGAGTGTTGTGGGAGGGAAATGGGGTACTAAATAAATAAATGCATTATAAACTGTGGGTCGTTGTGTAAATGTTGGTGTGTTAGTTACATGCCTTTGATTACAAGCAATTGAAATGAATTGTGGCTAACTAAAGCTAGAGGGAATTTATTGGAAGGATATTGAGGCTCACAGAATTGCCAGGAGCCTTGAAGACATGCTGGGGATGTGGCAAGACATAAGGCAGCTTCAGGAGCAAAGAAACAGGACATTTCAGAGACCAGCAGGAACCATCCATGAGGTTGGAGTGGGCTCTATTCATTTCTAGTTCCTTTGACCCTATACTCAGATTTAAATACTGGGCAAAAGTTATTCAGTTGGTTGAACTGGAATCTTGTGCTTGTCCCTGGGGCAGGGAAGGGCATGGTGCCTGATTACTGTCCCACCATACTGTGTCTAATAGGGAAAAAAAAATTTCTCAGAAGGAATTAGAGTGCTGATAGAAAATGAATGCTGGACAATCCAAAAATCCACAGATGTGAAATTGATATTCCTCACTTCCCCACTTTTGGATATAAAATTTATACAAATTTAATGACTTTGAGCCCCTATACCATTGTCCTATGGTCTGAATGTTTCATATGTTGAAATCCTTTTTCCGAAGGTGATGGTATTAGCAGGTAGGGACTTTGTGAGGTGATTAGGTCACAAGGACGGAGCCCTCATGAGAGGGATTAGTGCCTTTATAAAAAAGGTCCAAGGGTGGCTATTTCCACCATGTGTGGCCACAGTGAGAAGACACCATCTATGAACCAGGAAGCAGGCCTTTGTCAGATGCTGAATCTGCTGGTTCCTTGATCTTGGACTTTCCAGTCTCCAGAACTGTGAGACATTAATTTCTCTTGTTTAAGCTCCTCAATTTATGTTATTTTGCTATAGCAGTCCACATGGACTAAGACAATATTCTGAAATCAATATTCCTTATTTCCCCAGTTTGGGATATACAATTTATACATTTAAATTCAATGACTCTGAGCCCTTGTTCCCTGCAACCAAGGGGATGCCTTATTTTTCCTCCCTGTGGTTTCAGTTGATGTCTCCCAAGAACAGCAGTAATTATGGCACAGACCAAAGGGTCAATCTGGATTACCATACCTCAAGCAGAGAAGAGAAAGCCTAAGACCTGGCTCAGCCCACCAAGGAGTCCTTGTTTGGGGCTATTGTTGATATTGCAGCCCATTGTGGCCTGTTAAAATCCAGATGGTCCAGATTCCCTTGGGTTGACCTCAATGTGTACTGCTTGAAGTTGGGGGGTGGCTGGGTCTCTAAATTGGGGGACTTTTCCATAGAAGAAACACACTGTTCATCATCTACAGCTACTACCCTGGTAGTAGTTTTTTCTCTTTGTGTAGGGGTGGAAGAAGGAATCTGTCTCTTCATCCCTCAAATTCTTCAAGGCTTGACCATGATGCTCGTCATAGGATCCAGAGGATTGCTTGTCTCAGTCATATACTGTGCCTGGACTACTCCTTTCTTGGGATCTCTGAGTACTTCCTCTGGGAGTAGAGGAAGTCCTTTCCTTTTTGTGTCTCAAGGCCAAGCTCCATTTGCTATCCTGGTAAAAGTAAAGATTTTTCATGCAAAAGAAAAATTCTTGTTAAGGGTATTATTACTGACCAAATGACCTTTCTTAAAGACTTGAAGGGAAATACAAGAATGATGTATACAAATTAATATGTCTAAACCACTCCTTCAGATGGGAGAGCAACTTAGTTTTGAATGAAAATTGAGTCAGAGAAAATTAGGGCACTTAAAGTAAGGCATGAAATATAGCTAGGGAAGTACTGCTGATAGCCTTGCTGGGGCAAGAGCTGCATGTGTCTTGTTATTCACCTCTTCCTGCCCCAAGCTGAGTTTCTTCAATTCTTTTCACAAGGTTGGTCTACTTTGCTCATCTGAAGATGGAAAAAGCTCATCTTTCCATGGGCCCCTACAGGTACCTAGGTTGGTATAACCAAGTAAAGAAGAAAAGTGATAGTGCCTGAATTGGCAGTACAAGAACAGAAGCAGGGAAAAAGACAGGTGAATTTGAAGCAAAAGACAGTGGTGGGCATTAGAGAAAGCATATGTGGGGGCTGGCCTCTCAAGCTGCCAAGGTGAGGCCAAGAGAAACTTCTAGTGAAGACATACATGGATGCCCTTCTCTTCCTGTCGCAAAACATGCTGTAGTGGCCTTTGTTTGGAGATAAGGTTAGGACAGGGAAGACTTGTTCCTTGGCCTCCTGGGCTGATCTTAAACATCAAGTCACTTGCAAAGAGGATGGGAGCTCTGTATTCAGATGAGTTGCAGGGGACATTCAGGAAGAATAGAAACAGCTAGAGCTGCTGACTCCCACTGTGCCTTAGGTTAAGCTGCCTGGTGTTAGCACTTTTATTAGTAAAGGTCAAGTGGTTACCGGTCTGTGTGCTAAAGAGCAGTGTTTGTGAAGGTCTGAGATCATGTCCTTACTCAAGATTCCTTTTAATCAAAGAAACTCAGTGGATACAAATTTGAGTTATGATGATACTAGGCCTTCCCATAATGTATAACCATCCAGAAATATTTCCAAGAATGCCACAAATGGTTTGTTTGGGAAACTTTCTCCCCAAATGTCAACTAAATCAGTGTTTGCTGTGAAATCAGAACACATGAGAGTAATCAGATCTGTTGGGAAGATGATAGTTCAGAATTCTTGCTTTCCAAAACATTTCACAATTTTAGTTGTGGTTTTTCCTGTGAACCCTATATCCTATGATATCTCTATCTAGTTATAGATGCCTTTAGGCTATATTCTACAGCTCAGCCAGCACACTGTCCAACAAAAGTTATATTCTTTTATAATACATTTCAAATATTTGGCAGGGGCTTATCAATGTGCTTTGGTTTATCAAACAGAATGATTAACATCTAGTTTGTGTATTTGCTTTTTTTCTCTAATGCACATGTATATTTTTTAAATCAAGACATCTTGTTCAAATATTTTTGTTTGACTTTGAATCATGTTCCAGAAAAGGTAGGAAAGAGGGACTGTGAAATATTTTTGGTGTGATCTAGTGAGTCAAATAAAGAGCAGCATACAGAAATACCTTGCAGTTTTGCAACACATCAAAAATGTGCTCAGAGCATTAAAGGAAAGAACTTGAAACACACTTGTTTTCTGTTTGTTAGCAAATTTTGTCAACAGCCACAATTGTTTACATGGGGAACTTGAGTCAACCTAATTTAACATGATGTCAATGTGTTTTGGAGTAAAAATATGTGGAGTATATGATGAAATTACACTCTGGCACTAAAATCAAATAATATTAGAGCTGAATGAGCTGAGAAGGTATCCAGCTTCATCCTCTCATTTAAGAGATGAGAATATTGAGGCCTGAACCGGTAAAATGACTTGCCCAAGATCAAATAGCTAGTCATTTGCAAAGCTCAAATAAATTTGATCTTACGATGTTTCTACCTTTCTATAAAGATAGAGATATGTTTTCTCTATGGATCCTCTCCTCACATTTAGAGGACCACTTTGAATAAATACTTCCATTGAGGAGACTGTAAAATATATCAGAATATAAATGAAAGACTCAGATAAAAACCAAGACTAAATTGTTGCCTAGGCCATAGAACCTCTACTAGCCTGAAAATTTAAACAAGCTTCAGGTAAATAGGAAAAATTCATGTTTTCTCTGAAATTTACATCATGATTCTGTGACTGAATTTGGCTGAATTAGAACCCATTTCTATATAAGGAAATAGACCTTAGGGGAAGGGAAAAGTTGGAGATCAGAGAGAAGGCACTAAATCTTCCAAAAGGGAAGGTGAATCTCTTGGATATGTATACTTATAAGGAATCATTTGTTCGTGTCCTGACATATTGAAGAATTTTTATTTTCTTTTAGTATTTTGCTTTTAATGATTTTTTTTTTTTTTTTTGGAGACAGGGTCTCGCTCTGTCTCTGAGGCTAGAGTGCAGTGGTGTCATTATAGCCCACTGCAACCTTAAACTCTTGGCCTCAAGGGATCGTCCTGCCTCTGTCTCCCAAATGCTAGGATTACAAGTGTGAGCCACCACGCCCTGCCTGCTTTTCATGATTTAATCATGTTAATCAATATAACATTGCTTCACTTTCTTGGTCTCTCCCGCTTATAGTCTCTTAAATTTCAATATATATCTATGTATCTACATATCCGTATCTAAATATATCTATATCTGTGTGTCTATATTTACATTAGCCATTAGGCTATTTTTGGTAACTTTGGTTTGACGAGGTCCTGACCACCTAATGGTGAGAGGAGCAGAAAGTAGGGTTAGGTCCTTACAAAATATGCTTGATTCTTTTTCACTTTTGCTAATGAATCTGAAAACTTTTGATTCTGATCATAAATTTGAAAATGACAATGACAACTGAAATTTTTGCATATACATTAAATTATGTAAAAATTACCAGTGACAAAGAAAAAAGGCTTATGTTACCTTTATTAGTGTTAATTTTGAAGACATTTCAAACTTCCATCAAGGATAACCATAAAGGTAAAGTACTGAATGCAGAAACCAGTACAAATTTTGGTTAGCTTGTTAAGAAACAAAATGCTCTAAGAAATGTTCTAAACGTTTTCATTAGAAAAGGGAAGATGATTTTTATAGTTGTTTGTGGTGCTATAATATATCTACTGATACTCCCAGCTGCTTAACTAAACTGGCTATCTGTTCTAAAATCCAAGTGAGGTTTGGGTTTTCAGAATGTACATGGCTCCTGTGTTTTACAACATTCTAAATATGAATAATCTGTCCCATTAGGGTTCTTGCTACAGTTTTTGTTAAACTCAGCATTATTTTCAGCTTCTTTCATCTTTAGCTTCATAGAGGAAAGTGCAATTTCCATAGGAGCTTTGATCATAGCAAGCAAGATTCAAATCTCTAGGTTTAATAGTAGGTGTCAGACAGACCTGGGTTCAAACCTGGATTTGCCGCGCAAGCTGTTCTCTTAAGCCTGGGTCTCAATTTCCTTATCTAAAAAATGGATAAAATAATAGTTGACCTCATGGTGTTGCAGTAAGCTGATGGCATTGTTATAAGTAAAATAAGGCTACTGCTTACAGGTGGGGTGGATTAAATACAACATATGATGTTCTACAACATCAAGCGGTAAAGTCTATTCCTCCACCTCATTGCATGTGGGCTGGCCTTATGACTAGCATTGACTTTGAATGCAGCAGAAGTGACACTGTGTGATTTCTCAGGTCTGGGCCTCCAAACTATGTATTTGCTTTTTTGGGACAGTGCCCTGAGACCATCATGTAAGGAAGCCAGGTTAGCCTATTGAAGGATGCGAAGCCACAGGGAGGAGAAATGATCTGCCCCAGCCAACAGGTTGGTGAGCTGCCAGACATGGAAGTGAGGTTGTCTTAGACCATTTAGCCCAGCCAAATCTTCAGCTGCAAGCAGTCACATGTGCCCGGGTGATAAATCTACACTTCCATGCACGGCCTTGCCCACACTTGGTAGGAAACACATATGCTCACTTGGCAGGCAGATGTTTGTGAGGTTGTGCCCCCACCCAACTTTGCTTTGGGTTTTCCCTGAGGTGGTTTGTTTGGGAGTCTGCTGCATTCGGAGGCCCTATGTCTGCCCCTTCCCCCATCTACATAGCTGGGGACACTAAGTATGAGTGCTACTAGCAGTATTGTGCCTTCACATGTGGGGTGTGTGTGAACATTTCAGCCTATTAATGACTCCAGCCAGAGCTGCTGTCCACTGATGGGTATGCAGATTATGTAATAATATACTAAATTAGGAAAAATGTTACATGAGGTTGGGATTTCTTTTTCTAAGTACCATAAAGACACCATATTTGGTGGACTTGAAGTCCATCCTCAGCACAAAACAAATTTTCAGTAAATATGAGCTATTCTTTCTATTAATATGTCAGATAATAATAATTTACATAGTGTTTTACGGTTTATAAAGCAGGATCGATAACTTTATCTTAATTAACCCTCACAATAAACCCTGGGGAAATTATTTTTTCTATCTTATAAAAAAATTTAACCTAAAGTTAGTGACTTTTTAAAATCATTAGGCTCAGAAGTTAGAAGCAGGGCTCATACTCTGTACTTTTGATGTCATTTTTAGTTTCTACATCCCTGCTTCCACATAAGTGATATGTAAATATGTGACATTCCTGATGTCACTGATGACTATTACAGTTTGGTTTTAAATAGTACATTAATGATGGGATTTATTTCAACTTTTCTTCTTGGCTTAGCCTCTGAGACCTCCCTCAGTGTATTGTTAGTTAACGTGATGTCTGCCTTCCTAATGCTCTTGCCTTGTGATGAGCAAGTTGTTTGTAATGCACTTCCCCTCTTCTTTCCCATTGCAAATGTGAATGTATCACAGATGCAAGACTTTACGCTGTTCATGTGTAGCCAATGCGTTATCATCTAGGAAGCACAAAGAAGCCGGAGCAAGATACTCTCAGAGGCAGTGGCTTATAGTGGAGGTCACTGAAATATTTTTTGCAACAGACTAAGACAATGAGCCATCAGGAAAGTACAAATCAAAACTGCAAGGAGATACCACTGCACATCCCCTGTGATGGCTATAATTAAAAGGACAGATAATGACTAGTGTTGGCTAGATGTGGAGAAATCAGAATCCTTACGCACTGCTGGTGGGCACTTAAAATGGTGCAGCCACTTTGAAAAACAATTTGGCAGCTTCTCAAAAAGCTAAAATTAGAGTTATCGTATGACCCAACAATTTCAACCCTAAATATATACCGAAGGGAACTGAAAATATATGTTCATGTAAAATCTGGACATGAGCGCTCATAGCAGCATTGTTCATGATAGCCATAAAAGTGGCAACAACCCCAGTGCCCATCAACTGATGAATGAATAAATAAAACGTGGTCTACCCTCGCAATGGAATATTATTTGGCAACAAAAAGGAATGAAGTAGTGATACACACAACATGAATGGACCTTGAAAACATTATGCCAAGTGAAAAAGCTAGGTACAAAAGGCTACATCTTTTATGATTTCATTCATATGGAATGTCCTGAATAGGCAAATCTGTAGAGACAGAAAGGAGATTACTGGTTGCCTAGGGCCATGGGGGAAACAGGAGGATTGGGAAGTGATGGCTGAACAGAGTTTCTTTTTGGGGTGGTGAAAATGTTCTAAAATTGACTATAGTGATGGATGCACAACGTTGTGAATATACTAAAAGCCACTGAACTGTGTACTTTAAATGGATGAATTATATGGTATGTGAATTATATCTCAATAAAGCTGTTAAAAAAAGAAGAGAGACTAAGGCTCTGGCTGAAGATACTGGCATGCCTAAAGCTGATCTAGTACGAATGATATTAATATGTTGAAGGAGAGGAGTGGTCAGACAGGGAGCGATCTGGTCCACGGCCGTACCACCCTGAACGCACCCGACCTCGTCTGATCTAGTAGTTGGGTGGGAGAAAGGGAGTGATTCACCCAAAATACAGAATATAGGAGTTTGAGATAAAAATACTGGATTTTTGTCTCCATTAGCAAGCAGGAAAGCTGTGACTCAGGCTGGGAGGTGTGAATTCTGATTACTTAGGATACTGTTCATTCCTCTAGATGCACTAAGCTGTTCTTTATTCCATTAAACACTCTTCCGCATGGTCCGACTCCTTCCTCCCCAAACAACAGGACACTGCAAAAAGAGGTGGTGCTGGTCAGCGTTCTCGACAGCAGATTGCTCACCATTAATTAAGAAACTGGCATTGAGGCCTCTGGGAGGGCAGTAGAAGAAGGTGGGTCAGAGAAAGGGGAAGGGAGATAATGTTTACTCAGATCAACTACTATATTCAAGGGACTATATTAGCCCTCTGTCTATCTTTTAATTTTCACTATTATCCTACATGGTAGATATCAGTATTTCTAATTTAGAGTTGAATAAATTGAGGCTGAGAGACAACAAATGCCTGATCACCCATCCCACAAGTGGCAGCACCCAAATATAAAACCAGGTCTCATTCTCACCAAAGCCCGTGACTTTTCCACTTAAATATCCATTACTGGGATTCAAAATCCCTGATTCAGACAAATATAGGAATTTGATATACTAGAGTTTGGAGCCTACAGAATTGAGGACAGGCAAATACGCCATATAGGAATTCACCAAGGTAATGCTGGTTCGACTAAGCATATTTACCTTTGGTTAAAGGGAGGGGGTCGTGCACTGAGGCTGGAGACAGGGACGGGGGTCCTGCTGACCATTAGCACCCAACATTCTCTTGCTTAGCACGTCTGATTGTTCTTCTTTGCAGATGGCCGAAGCACTGGCCCTTACAGCTAGGTGCACCCCCTGCTTCTGAGTGTCCCCTCAGCACCCAGTGACTGCTTTGTGTAACAGGACTCCAGGCAGCTGCTGTGAGCTCGGAGGTCAGGCAAACATGGGCTGAGGATGTGAGGACACCTGCCTCTTGCATGCAAAGATGGAACAAATGACAACATTTGTTGCCTTGGATCTGAGCAGCACAGGCAGCATGTGTGAGGGCCCCACAAGCTCTGTTTTCTTCATGAGCATGGGTCCCTCTTTTCATATCTGGAGCAGGGAACAGATGTTTCATCAAAAGACACATTTAAAATAAAGATAATTATGCAGTAAGAGGCTTAATTACATCAGCTTATTCAGGTCCACTTAATTGCCTGACAGCCTGAGTGCCTCCCACTTATTTGCGGCAGAGGCTCTTGTGTTTTGCTGGTTTATCAAATCCTTTGATGGCTCAAGGAAGATGTTATTGACTTAGCAATTCAGAAAATATCAATTCCTTATATACAGCTGGAAGAGGAAAATGTAAATATTTTTAACAAGCAATAAAGAATCATCACTTTCCTAGAGGTGGCTTATGGTGTCCTATAAATGATTAATAACTGGAACAGCTCTGAGAGGTAAGCCTGGACTAGATATTTCATCTTTAGTTGTCTCTTGGTCATATTTGAAACATTTCTGTCATATTAAAATCCCAGGGAGAAGGTGATTTGCTAATTTAAGGAGGCCATTTGAATCATGTGACAATGAGTCAATTGACCAAAAAAAGCAGTTTTATAGTGCTATTTCCATCTCTCCTTAACTTTAAAGGCATAGATTAGTTCTGTTTCAGACTGATGTTCTTTCTTTTCCCCCGATAAAACACCAGCCATTTTAAAGCAATAGTTTTTACTCACTGCCTCTATTTTCTCTTATCATTCATTTCCTCCACCAAACCTTGCACCCCGACTCCTGCCTGCACCAGTCTCCTGAAAAAGTGGGGGGAAAAAAAAGTCAAATTCTGCTTCATTTTAGTCCTTATCCTATTATGTGGTCTGTAGCATTTATGTAAACTCTTCTACCATGACTTCCAGAATATTACACCTTCCTGGCTTTACCCCCTGAATCAGTGGGGATGCTAGCAGGAGCAGATGGCACCTTCACACTGAGTAATTGAAGGGAGAGTAATGAAGGGGGCTCTTTGCAAAGATGGGGTAGGGTACAGGGTGTGAACAGGGATGCGGCAGTGCCCTGGGACTAGCGACAGGAGGGGCTGTGACCACCCCCAGGGGCGAGAGGTGGGAGCAGTTACCAGAAGTGCTGCATGGAGAGGACCACCTGACAGAAGCTTCGGACTTCAGAGAGGGATGCAGCTAACCTGCACCAACCCACTAAGGAAGGAACCAGGAGAAAGAAATAGACCAACTTCACTTTTCCCCAACCTTTGATCTTGACCAATGCGTCCCACTGGACAAATTAGACCCAGTGCTGGAGGACGAGAGAGCCATGGAGGCAGCTCAGACAGATCAGCCTCCCAGGGCACAGAGCAGGATGGAAAGTAGATTTCGAAGGGTGAATAGAAAATATCCACCACATCTTCATATCTCTTATGTTTTCTTCTTAGTCTCATGAGTTGGTGCTTCTTCCATCACCATCTCTGTAAGTATAGTGTTCCTGAAGGCTCTGTATCCCCTCTTCTCCCTGTCCTGGACAATCTTACCTAGTCCTTAGCTTTGAATGTCACTCGATGTTGATGATTTCCAAGTCCCTATATTTAGTTCTTTCTTTTCTCTTAAGCTCCATTTGCTGCATGTGTCCATATTAAATGACCAGTCACTTCCTTCATTTTAATACATTCAAATGGAACTTCTCTTTCTCCCAATTTAATCCTCCTGAGTTTATTCTCTGGGTTAATGTTTTCCTCCCAAACTCCTAAACTAAAATCATTGTATGCACCTTAATTTTCTCACTCTTATCTAGTCAATTGACTACTAAGTCCTGTGGAATACGTCTCTGAATTTTCTCCAATATTCCTTCCCTCCATCATTATGGGCAAGGTCATAGGTCCCACTCACATTTTTTCTTATGTGCACATTTCTATTAATATAATAACCTCCTTGCTTCTACTGTTTAACTTTTACGCTGTGTCCTTCACACTGCTTGTGAAGTTATCTGTTGGAAAACAGTTTACATTTTGTTAAACTCTTTGGTAAAAGCCTTCTTAACAATACCTAAAGAATAAAGCTCAACAGCTTAGGATGGTTTTCACACCCTTCCCATTGTAGCTCCGACTGCTCTTTCCATCTGCACAGCTTAGAATATATTCTTTAAGTAATTCATACTTTATACCTCCCCTTCTTTTATCATGCTACACCCACTGTCTTCTTTTTTCCCTTAAATTAGGATTTGCAAATACAAATGTAGATGAGGGAAGTGGTCCCTACAACACAACAGAAAGTGGAGAAGATTGTGGCCATTGGGAGAACATGCCAGTGCAAAGGGGGTACTTTTAATTCGGGTCCTATGGATTGTTGCCATGTGGGAATATAGAGCCTTTGTTTTAAGGTCTTCATTTTTCAAAAGAATTTGAAAATTTGAATTTTTATATGAAGCTCCCGTGGGTATATTTTTAAGCCATCAACAATCATATGAGTTTATCTTTTGTCCAAGACCTATTTGGATTAAAGCCTGTCTGACAGAACCCTTGATAGGCGCTTCAGGCATTCCCCGAAGAGAGCAATTTGGACATTCCTTGTGCTACACAAGGTTCCAGATTCAGCTGGTCATTATCCAGAGGGGGTCAATGGCCACATCCCATGCCTGGCTATAGACATGCCACCCTGCTATATTACACCACAAAGCACTTGGTAAAAGAAAAAAAAAAAAAAACGGAGCAAGGTAGCTATCTGATGTTTCCCAAATGTTAAAAGCTGAAACCTGCTCACACTCTTGCCTCCTGAGAGAGTTTAGGGGAGTCTGTCAGTTTTTTCCAATATATAATGGTAAAAGTAGATACCTATGGAGACCCAGGGTTCAGTGCTCAAGAGAGAATGCAATAAAGTACTGTTTTTCTGAAGAGGTGGAGTGATGGGTGGTTTGCAGCTGCAACATGGTAACCTGAATGCAGGGCTGACCCCAGATTGCTGAACACAGAATAGTATGTTTGACAGCTTTATAAGCCAGGATGTGGCCAGTGCTGTGAATTAACTGTTTAAGGGGTAGATTTTGTGGACTTTCATACACTGAATTCTGCATTCTCACCTGATCCCCTGAGTAGAATGGTTCAATACCTTGGCTAGAGAACTAGAACAGATCTTAGGAATGTACAGGAGGAGTTGTCTAGAACATTAGAATCCTCACACTTCTTGTCATTTATCGACTTCTGCAAGGCTAGAGTTTTGCCAAAACTCACACCATAGTAACTAGTTGTTATATTGGAGTGGGGATCTGTGATGTGCCCATACACCTAGCTGCTTGCTGGGTCTCTTATGTGTACTTGAAAATTGTGTGCATCACCAGGTGGGAGCAACAGTGCTGGTGGCATGGTGAGGCCAGGTGCCTGGTGCTTGGGCCAGGTGCCTGGTGCTTGGGCCACCAGTCTGAGGGATAGCAAGCATGCCTAGACAAATAACCAAAGCCACCGATGGGGGAACTTTCTACTCCTAACTCCTGCACTCCTTTGGACACTCTTGTGTTGGGCTTTATTTTAGATCTCACATCCTCTACATCCTGCAGTCACGATGGTGGTTGTACTTTCTTAAATGGCATACTTTATCCCTTGAACTTCACCATCCCTCCATTCTTCCCACATTCATGATCACTTCTACAACCCTTTTCATAAAGGAAGATTTTCAGCTCCTTGAAGTACCACTCTTCCTAATCTCAGACATTTGCTCTAAGTTTATATCTAGATTATGAGAACACCATTCATACTCCTTCATGTTCACAAACATGTTCACCATCACCCGCTACAGACTAATGGCTTGATGGAGCAATTTAACTGGTCCCACAAGCACATCCTGTTTCTACTTATCCTGCATAAATTGTGACTTCTTCAGACACTACAGAATCTGGACAGAACAACCCACTTATTCATCACCCACAATACAACCATTCACATCAACTAACTCTTCTCTCAATGTCCGGTTGTTGGCCACCACCTGTAGAAGTTACAGACCACTCAGACGGACCTAAACAACATATTCTAGTAATCCTAAGAAGCATGTAAAACATAATTTTCTTGTTACTGAACCCCACAAGAAACAATTTGAGTAAGATATGGCATCTGAATTTGTTCTCAAGAAATATCTATGTGTGCTTAGAACTGTAGGATTTGTCCCTGGGGCATAAAACTTCCTTTCATCGTTGTCTGCCATGAATGGCTTTTTAAGCCCTCGTTCCCCAGATCTCAGCTCTGAGGACCTGGGAATTACCTTATTCTCCATCCTAGACCCTATAAATGTAGCCAGCAGTGTTTTGTACCACATGATGGGGACATGTGAAAGCAAGTGATAAACAGCAGTGCCTGCTCCAGACTTGCTCCCTGTTACTCTAAGGGTATGCTCTCTACCATCCCTCGCCCCACAGAACCCTCATCAAGTGTCATGGCCCCCCACCCCCCGTCTCCCCACAACAAGAGACTATAAACCTTGGAAAGCCCCACATCCCTTCTTTGTCCATTGAAATCTTTTCCATCCTTCATGAATGGCCCAATTCAGATGACCAACCACTTGCTTTTGTGAAATGTTCCCTGACCATTCAGGCAGAATTAATGGATCCTTCTGAGCTTCCATTGGCATCTACTACAGGGGAGGGAAAGGATGAACACCAAATTACTCAGAGACTTCAAAATATGACAGATCCTGTGCTAGTGAGAAATATCATCTTTTCTAATCCTCACCACTACATTTTAAGATAGCATTTTTAGCTCCCTTTAGAGGTGATAAAACTAAGGCTCAAAGAAGTATAACTTACTTAAGATCACATAGACATTAAGTGGCAGAACCAGGATTTATAAACGAGTCTCCTTCAGATCAAAAATATATTTTCCTCTATAATACATTGTCCCCGATTTATTTCATTCACTTATGTTGTACATTTAGTTGTTTAGGTCAGCACTGCAAACTCAATTCCTTCAGAATTCCAGTGGGTAATATAATTATGTGGATTGACCAAATGTAAGTCAGCAGAAAATGAGTTGGAGAGTGCATGCCCAGCTTAGAACATTCAAATTAAAAACTCGACAAAACAAACAAATAAAGCAGAGCTGTGGACTAAATTTGCCTATAGGCCATGAATTTGCAAGCCTAGATAAATACCTGATTCCATGACTAAAGTGTAAGATCTTCAGGGCTGGACCTGTAACCTACTCATCTTAACAAATCCTGTGGTGTCTAGCCCAGGCTTCTTCACAAAGTAGATACCCATTAGATGTCCACTCAGCTGAGTGAAAATAGAAACAACTTCTCTTTAATCTTTAAATTGATAGTCATTTTGTTTCTGTAGCATCTGTCCATAAAAAGGTAATTTAAAACTATTAAAACGGTTTGGTCAAAATTCCTCCACTCCCCCGCACCCCATGCCCATCTAGAATTTCAAATGAGATGAAACAGTAAGGCCAGAAATTACAGATTACTCTGATTCCTTGTCATTGGCCTTAAAAATCACAAAGCAGATGCTTGGTTTCCCAATGGCCCTGAAGATGTGGTCTGCTCAACAGGACAGAGTGATTTTACCGCTGAGATGCATTTCGTTTATTACCCACAGGCCCTGCTTAAAATGAGGGCATTATGCAATGAAGTCTTGAATGAGACTCAGGTGTGCCTGTGGGCACAATGGCTCTGACCAGTTCTGCGTGCTATAGGTTACCCCTCCCCAGTAGCCAATACATCAATCTAACTGGCCTCAAGGAGAAACCCTGGTTTGTGGTTTTCAAAATACAGAAAATGAAAGAGAATTGCTTCAAGGAAGCCAAGATCCAAAAACACTTGTCAATTACTGTTGGTTTACTGACAAGGAAGATTTATAGGTAATCTTATTTTATAAAAATTAGAAAGCCTCTGAGCTAAAAATAAGTACCTGCACCCAAACAGGGGGATGGAAAAATTATTTCATCATTCAAGAATGTATTTGCCTTCACATTCTACCATTGTAGACTTTGTACGAATTTACACATACTAATTTACTCAATATGAAGTTTAAGGTTGTCCTTAAAATAGCAGACCCTACTTAAGATGAAGCTACCAATTTTATCTTAAAGGAAGAGAAGGATATCTTAAAGTCATTAAAAGTAATGACTTTAAACCCATGCTCATGGGTAGAGTCATTTTAAGCACATACTGATAAATTTTGGAAATCTCCCCAATAAACATTGAGATTTCAAAATCATTTATTATCATTCTGCAGCTACATTAACTACTCTTTTTAAGGACAGCCACAAAGGTTGACCATTTTCAACTGGAAATCTTAAAACTGCTTTCCCTATAATTATTTAGGTGGAATTAGCACGTTATAAATTAAGTTTTGCACTACTTTGCCCAGATTTCTTCAAATAAACTTATTTTAGACAAATGGAGATGCTAATATATGGGACAACCTAAGTCTAACAATTACTGCCTAGTTTTACATCTCTGCTTTTTAGTTTACATCTTGGATCTTTCTCAGTAAATCAAAGCCTTGTCTCAGTTCCTACCAGCAATATTTGAGATGTTTTGAATTTTCTATTGACCTTTGGATTTTTATTCCTCAACTCTCATCCTATTCCCTGATTTGAAAACATATACCTCTCCCCACTTTATTTTCCCATTGTAGTTACATCACACTTTTTGGCTGCTAAATGAATATTCAGTGTTTGCATTATTATGACCATGTAAACATGTAAGTAGGTGAATATGTAAATACGACTATATTTACCATGAAATCCATACTATACCATATTTAATATATTTGAAATCCTTTTTATTATCTCTGAAGCTCATAATATGAATGTTTTAAAAGTTGGGCATGTACTTTCCAGCTCATTCCTTGATGATTTACATTTAGCCACTTCACACAATTATGTTACCCACCTGACCCCGGAGGAAATTGTTTTCTGTGATCCTATAATCCATACTAGTATTTTCTGATAGAACTCTAAAGCACTTTTCAATCTGGTCTAACACATCAGGTTGTATATTGGGTCCTTTTTTTTTTTGTCTTAGAAATTTCCCTCCTAAAACCTTCCATCCTCCCTCTCTGATGTGTGGTGGCTGTGCTGTAGACCCCCTGCACAGCTGATGTTTTGGAACTTCTGCTCTAGGGAACGGTAGATTATACAAATGCCGAATATCCTTTAGTCTTTTCTGAATTCATACCCTTTGCAATGTGACTTTGCAGCTTCTCTTACCAAGCAGAGAAATTTGTTTCTTCTTTTGAATCTTGGCTGGGTTTGTGACTTGCTTTGGCCAATGGAATGCAGTGGAAGTGATGATGTTGCCTCTTCCTATACACACACCTTTTCTCTCTGTCTTGGAATCCTGCTGCACCCCTTCCTCCCATAATAACAATGCCAGCCTAGCTGGAGATTGAGAAACTATGCCCCAGCTGAAGCTGTCCTTGAAGCTGACTACATACACATGTAACCATCTAAGACCAGAGAACTGCCCAGCTGAGTCTAGCCCAACATGCCAACTTGCAGAATTTTGTGCTAAGTAAATAGCTGCTGTTTTAAGCTACTAAGTTTTGGAGTGATTATGCAAAACCTCATACAACTGGTTCCAAGAGAACATGCCAGGTGAATTATTTGTGGGAGGAGGAAAGATAGCATCTTGAAGATGTGATAATGATATTGGTCCTCATTAGGCCCTAGGGGCACAGGATTCTGAAGTAAAAGTAGCAGCTTTGGTTCAAGAATATGTTGAGTGTTTTTTTTTCTTTTTAAATTGAGATATAATCCATATACCACAAAATTTACTTTTTTAAAGTGTAGATTCCAGTGGATTTTAATATATTTACAAGGTTGTGCAACCATCACCACTATCTAGTTCCAGAGCATTTTTATCACCCCTAAAAGATACCTGTACACATTAGCAGTCACTCCCCATTCTCCTCTCTCTGTACCTCCTGGAAACCACTTCTCTATTTTCTCTCTGTATGGATTTACTTATTCTGGACATTTCATATAGATGGAACCATGCAATATGTGGCCTTCTGTCTTTGGCTTCTTTCAGTTAGTTTTAGCTCTTACATTTAGATCCTTGATCCATTTTGAGTTAACTTTTGTATATGGTGCGAGGTAGGGAAACCAACCTCATTCTTTTGCAAGTGGATATACAGTTGAGCATGCTTTTCTAGCTGAATATATTCAAATGAAGGTGAAATTCTTCCCTAAGCAATTCTAATACAAGAGGCAGAGGTAGCAGCACAAGCTGAGAAGTGCTTTTTCACAGACACCGTGGAGTCTCTATTACTAGACTGCACTCACCTGCACTGAAGTTCCAGGAACCCAGAAGACAAAAGGGCAAAAAAACCTAAGTATTTAAATACACTGGATGGAAAAGATGAACACTTCAAATAATCCCTGCTGACTTTGCTTTCATCATTTAAAATTTCTAAACTTTGTAAGAAGGCAGTAATGTCTTAAATGCCACTCTGAGAAATGAGACAGTAAGTTTAGAGAGATCACCTATGGAAATGGTGAATGAATAGTGCCAACATTAACATGTGGCTGGTAGATTTCACCCAACTGATTTTGAGTTCACAGCTTGTGGATTCTGGACAACAGGCACCAACTGCATGTGGTGATGCTGAACCAAGCGTTTTTCCATTTACTCTTCTTCCTTCAGATATCACTGAATTTTGCTATATGGCCTTTTGCAACTCTTAGAACTGGGTTTTCAGAATACACGTTTGCCTGTAGTAGCTGTTCTAGAGGCTGGGAATTGTCTTGTTTTATCAATTTGGTGGCTGTGGAGCTAGGGCTATGATAATCTTGTAGGTCATAATAAATGTTCAGGATCTTAGAAAAAGGACATATATACAGAATCAGCACTGAATTAATATCACTTTTGATGTACAGAAGGAACTACATACATCCATTCCAAGGAGAAACAACCCAGGATGAAGCTGCTGAAGTTACCACAACTTTACCAAAGCGTCAAGAACTGCTTTATCTGAGACATGAAAGAATATTAAATTAGACAGAATGGATTTTGAACTTTAAAAATTTCAGACTTTGGACCATTAACTCACTATGCCAAGAAAAACTGATTTTAAACTTTAATGCCTTTGAACTTTAATTTGCAAAATCTTTTACTGATAAGGGCAAAATAATATAACTTGGACTTTAATATATTTGGAATGTAATGTCTCTAAATTTTAATATGTTAATGGGATAGTGTTTATATTAAAATCTGAGTCATTTCTGCATTGATGACATTTTATTATTGGAGTATCTTTATGCAATTTTTATTGAGTATTTTAATGTTTTCACTTAATGTAATTGATGAACTTCTCATATATTATGTTGGACAACATGCTCGGACATTATTTAGAATGGGAAATAGAATAGTGAATGGGTTTTTACGCTTTGGTGCAGAGAAACCTTAAAGTTATTTTAATTACTACATTACTCAAACTCACTTTAGAGCATTTCAGGAGGGGGAAAAAATCAATATTTCTCCCCAGTGGCCCCAAAGGAGAGTGGTATTGTGGGAATGACCTCATGAAGGGTTGTCCTGATAAACCCCTGTCTTTATCCCAGTGTAAGAGCCACCCACCTCCCTCCCCTAACCCCAAACTGACCATATATTTCACGGTTAAGTCCAATGCATTAAGGGAAAAAAACAAAGTTAGGGAATTCTGTGGAAAATACTTCTCTCCTATTCCAGATATTTCTGTCCATGCAGAGGGACAGAATTATACTATATCATAGTGTAATTCCTTTCTCCTTCCCCTCTTTTGCTCATTCCGCAGGGGAGGACCCAGGTTTCTCACCACCTGGTGCTTGGTTTCTCACCACCTGGTGCTTGGTTTCTCAAAGGAAGCATCCAAAAGGCAAGCATTCCAAGAGTCTCAGGCAGAAGCTGCAAAGCTTATGATCAAGTAGCCTCAGAAATCCCAGAATGTCATGTCTGCTATATGCTGTTCATCAAATAAGTCACTAACGCCAGCCTACATTCAAGAAGAGGAGAATTAGACTGTACCTTTTGATGGGAGGAGCAGCCTGTTTGTCTAAGCAAGGTAGGAATTGATGGTGGTCTTTTCTGGAAATTATCTTCTACCCTTTTATTTCAACCTGTCTGTGCTTCATAGCTAAAATATGTTTCTCATAAGAGGCATAAAGTTAGGTCTTGATCTTTTTAACCAATATAATAATTTCTTTTAATCAGTATGGTTAGTTCATTTACATCTAATGTAATTATTGGTATAGTTGCATTTAAGTCTCCCATGTTGATGTTTGCTTTATATTTAATCCGTTTGTTCTTTGTTCTACTTTACCTCTCTTACTGACTTCTCTTGAGTGAATTGCAGTTGTTTTAGTATTCTGCTTTGTCTTATGTATTATCTTTCTAATTCTTTGTGTTAAATTTGTTTCTAGAAATTGCTTTAGAGTTTACAATATGAATTATTAAATTGTCATCTACTTTAATGAACTGCATAAGAATATTTAAAAAGGAATAATTCTTTCATCTCCTTCCACATTTTGTGTTCTTGCCATTTTATAATTTACTATTATATATAGGATAAATACCATAATCATTATTAGTGTTTTTGCTTTAGACAAAAAATTTTTTTTTCTTTCTTTTTTTTTTTTTTTTTATTGTACTTTATTTTATTTATTTATTTATTTATTTATTTTTACTGTTGGATTCTTTTTTTTTTTTTTTTTTTTTATAATTTATTTTTTTAATTTCAGAATATCATGGGGGTACAACATTTTGGCCATACACATTGCCCCTGTTCTGCCCGTGTCAGAGCCACAATCGTGGTCGTCTCCCAAACTGTGCTCCCCACATCCATTCAGTGAGAGTTTTTCCCATCCCTTCCACCCCCCTCCCGCCCGCCCGCCCTCTGATGAATGTTATTGCCCTGTGTGATGTAAGTGTTCATCAGTTAGTACCAGTTTGATGGTGAGTACCAGTGGTGCTTGTTTTTCCAATCCTGTGACACTTCGCTTCGAAGAATGGGTTCTAGCTCCGATCAGGATAATACCAGATGTGTTAATTCACTATTGTTCCTTATTGCTGAGTAATACTCCATGGTATACATATACCACATTTTATTGATCCACTCGTGTATTGATGGGCACCTGGGTTGTTTCCACAACTTTGCAATTGTGAATTGTGCTGCTATGAACATTCGAGAGCAGATGTCTTTATTATAAAATGTCTTTTTTTCTTTGGATAAATACCCAGTAGTGGGATTGCTGGGTCAAATGGTAATTCTACTTTTAATTCTTTGAGATATCTCCATATTCTTTTCCATAGAGGTTGTACTAATTTGCAGTCCCACCAGCAGTGTATGAGTGTTCCTACCTGTCCACATCCCCGCCAACATTTGTTATTTGGGGATTTTTTGATATGAGCCAATCTCACTGGAGTTAAGTGATATCTCATTGTGGTTTTGATTTGCATTTCCCTGATGATTAGAGAAGTTGAGCACTTTTTTATATGTTTGCTGGCCATCATTCTGTCTTCTTTGGAAAAGTTTTTGTTCATGTCCTTTGCCCATTTTTTAATAGGGTTGTTTGATTTTTTCTTGTTGATTTTCCTAAGTTCTGTATAGATTCTGGTTATAAGCCCTTTATCAGAGGTGTAGCATGCAAATATTTTCTCCCATTCTGTAGGTTGTCTGTTCACTCTAGTGATAGTTTCCTTGGCTGTGCAGAAGCTTTTCAATTTGATCAGGTCCCATGTATTTATTTTTGTTGCTGCTGTGATTGCTTTGGGGGTCTTCTTCATAAATTCTTTGCCTAGGCCAATGTCCATAAGAGTTTTTCCAACATTTTCTTCGAGAATTCTTATGGTTTCATGTCTTAGGTTTAGATCTGTTATCCATTGTGAATTGATTTTTGTGAGAGGTGAGAGGTGTGGGTCCACTTTCAGTCTTCTACATATGGCCATCCAATTTTCCCAGCACCATTTGTTGAATAGGGAATCTTTTCCCCAGTGTACGTTTTTCTGGAATTTGTCAAAGATCAGGTGACTGTATGAGGTTGGTTTTATATTTGGGTTCTCAGTCCTGTTCCATTGGTCTACATGTCTGTTCTTGTGCCAATACCATGCAGTTTTGGTTACTATAGCCTTGTAGTATAGTTTGAAGTCTGGTAGACAGATGCCTCCCAATTTGTTCTTTTTGCTTAAGATTGCTTTGGCTAGACGGGGTCTTCTCTGGTTCCACACGAAGCATAGAATTATTTTTTCTAGATCGGCAAAAAATGATGTTGGTATTTTGATAGGGATTGCATTGATTATGTAAATTAATTTAGGTAGCAAAGCCATTTTTACTATGTTGACTCTGCCTATCCAAGAGCATGGTAAGGTTTTCCATCTATTTACATCCTCTGCAATTTCCTTTCTCAGTGTTTCATAATTCTCTCTATATAGGTCTTTGATCTCCTTAGTTAGGTATATTCCTAAATATTTAATTTTCTTTGTTGCTATTGCAAAAGGTGCTATTGCATCTTTAATTTGTTTCTCGGCTTGATTGTTATTAGCATATATGAAGGCTATGGATTTGTGTGTATTAATTTTGTATCCTGAGACTTTGCTGAATTCATTTATCAATTCCAGTAATCTCTTGGTTGAATCCTTGGGGTTTTCTATGTATAATATCTATAATATAATATCATATCGTCTGCGAATAGTGAAAGTTTGACCTCTTCTGCCCCTATCTGGACGCCCCTGATTCCTCTGTCTTGTCTAATTGCTGTGGCCAGGACTTCCAGCACTATGTTGAAAAGAAGTGGAGATAGTGGACACCCTTGTCTGGTGCCAGTTTTAAGGGGGAATGCCTTCAATTTTTCCCCATTCAGTATGATATTGGCTGTGGGTTTATCGTATATGGCTTTAATAGTTTCTAGGAATGAGCCATCTATGCCTATATTGTTAAGAGTTCTTATCATAAAAGGGTGTTGGATTTTGTCAAAAGCCTTTTCTGCATCTATTGAAAGGATCATATAATCTTTGTTCTTGCTTTTATTATATGGTGAATACATTTATAGATTTGCGTACGTTGAACCATCCCTGCATCTCGGGAATGAAGCCCACCTGATCATGATGGATTATTTTTTTGATGTACATTTGAATTCGGTTTGCAAGGATTTTATTGAGAATTTTTGCATCTATATTCATAAGGGATATTGTAGACAAAAAATTTTTTAAAGAAATCATATATTTATATGTGTTTATATGTACTATATAATAAATATGCATATTACATATAATACTATATACCATTTGATCCAGCAATCCCACTACTGGGTATTTACCCAAAGGAAAAAAAGACATTCTATAATAAACACATCTGCATGTGAATGTTTATAGCAGCACAATTCACAATTGCAAAGATGTGGAAACAACCCAGGTGCCCATCAATACACGAGTGGATTAATAAAATGTGGTATATGTATACCATGGAGTATTACTCAGCAATAAAAAACAATGGTGAATTAACACATCTGGTATTATCCTGGTTGGAGCTAGAACCCATTCTTCGAAGCGAAGTGTCACAAGAATGGAAAAACAAGCACCACTGGTACTCACCATCCAATTGGTACTAACTGATCAACACTTACGTCACACATGGCAATAATATTCATCAGGGGTTGGGCAGGCGGGAGGGGGGTGGAGGGGATGGGAAAACTCTCACTGAATGGATGCGGGAGCACAGTTTGGGGGATGACCACAATTGTAGCTCTGACACGGGCAGTGCATGGGCAATATATATAGCCAAAGTGTTGTACCCCCATAATATTCTGAAATTTAAAAAAAACATATAATACTATATAATATAAAGAAATAACATATAATGTCACATTATATAAAGAAATTGTATATATGTATACATACACAATACATATTGTATTATATAAAACATATTTATACACATACACACACACACCCATCTCAAGGGGTATCTCTGTCAGATCTCCATCTCTGCCCCTACTTTTGGTATACATTACTCCTGGGTACTCAGTGAAGACTCATGGAAATGACACAGTGAGTGGTTGGGGCTCCTTCAGATTGTGATCTGTCATGCCTCCCATGTGAAGCTATTGAAATATTAGAATTTTGGCTAGTAAGTCTTTGGTGGATTCTTCTTCCTCCTGCAGTTCCTCCAGATGGGAGAGCACTGGTGAATGTTTTCTGTCTTGAAAAGGGTTTCTCACTCTCTGGAGTTTAGTTCTTGTGGGTTTCTTTGTGTCCTTTTCTGATGGGTTTTTAAAAATGATTATTCTGTAGCTTTTCCAGCCTTTTTTGTTAGGATGAGAGCAGCTGCCTCTTGTCACTTTCTACATATGAATTAGAGCAGAATTTTCCAAATTCTTTAGAGTTAAGAATCTTTACATTTAGGATTCCTTTAACGTCAAACTCTTCAATTTTTCTTACTTCATGTTTATTCCTCAAATTTCAGATTAAATATCACTTCCTCATGGGAAGCTGCCTCTGATAATCTTACTTCTTTTGTAATTGCAAATCATTCTCTTCATGAGATGTTTAGTAGTTGTCATAGTGATGGGACTAACACTCTGATTAGTGTGGCTATTGTAACCCACAGAAAATAGGAGCTGTTGGGGGAGAGAGGATTTTCAGGATAGTAGTTGTCTGTGTTTTTGTCTGGCTTGCATTTCTTTTGTTGTCTTTTGCTAACAGTGGACCCTATTCCTTTGGGGAAATGCCGCTTCCACGTTTTAGGTAACCTGAGGGGCTGTTAATCTATTGTGCCTCTCAGCAGTACCTCCCTCCCGCTCTAGGTGGGTGAGTGATCTAGGCTAAGCCAGCCATAGTACACTACTCCTAGTACTAGTATAGGTATCACTCAGTGCTCCTTGGTTGTAAGCAACAGTACCCCAACTTAAAAAAGCCTAATCAAAAAGGGGAATTCATTTGTTTATACAACTGATAAGTACAAGAATTTTGTTTCAAAAATTGAACCACAAGCATTTTTTTCAGTACATGGGAATTTTCATTGAATAATAAAAATAATAAATGTTGACTTTCTATTCTTATACTATTTTAGACATTATATTATTTAATAGGTTCCTTAGGATCTGGTTTCGTTGCTAGCACCTTAACAACTGGCCAATATCTTTTAGTTAAATTGTTATATACCCTCATTTTGGGGATGAGACCTTATATGCTAAGTGGGAAATACCAGAACCATTTCAGTTCATTAATGAAAAACATATTATTATGGAAGAAGCATATCTGTGGCAATAATAATTTCTTTCACTAATTTCAAATGGTCTAGTTTTAGGGATACAGCATTAACAATACAGACTATAGGAGGATCTATTTACCTGCTTTTCTCTTTCCTGTTTCTCCCTTCTTGAATTAGATTGCATATAAAAATGTTTATTAGAATGCACACAAAGAAGAGAGTAGAACTAAATAAAAGGACAATTTATTAGGACAGTATAGGCCAATGGAGAGTCCCTGAGATGTTATAGCCTCTTCTGAGGGTGGGCCAGTTTCTATTTAAGTCTTTTATAGTGGAAGAGAATTCCCCAGGGTGAGGATCTGGCTAAGTCTGACAGGCTCTGGGGCAGGGTTACTACCTCTCCAGGATTCTTCAGTTGGTGGGTTGTGATGATAACACCAGCTCTGAGTACAGGAGATTTTCATTTGATGAGTGGTCTGAACGTGTACTTAGCGGTTATAAAATATTTGCTGCTGAAAGCCACAGAGCATGGATAAACAGATCCTGGACAGCTGAGTTATTGCAATCTACTTAACATAAGGAGAACAAATTATGAGTCAAATGTTCCTGTTTAATAATCTTTACTCAGGGCAGGGAGCTGCTCAAGGCTGGCGTTAACCCTGCACGCACTACGCCTGGCCACAATCCCAGAGTGGGCTGTGCAGGCACTGACGCAATTCAGGTGGGTTTTCCATTAGGACTCAGGTACACAGAGAGGAAATTTTAAAAGGTCCATCTGGTAAAGGAAATAAACAATTTGTAAAACTGCTGTATGGTATTGAATATACTCCTAGACTCCCTCTGTGACTTACATTTTGTTTTCCTTAGATGACACATGTTTAGGTTTATTAAATCTTGTCTTCAGCATAACATTGTATTCTTTTATGTTATTGGGGGAAGGGAAGAAATATTTGTCTGTTCTCCATCAGTCATTTGAACATAGGTCAATCCTCTCAACCCAAGTGCTATAAATACTCTCCTTGAAAACTGACACTTTTTCTCTACTTGCAAGATCATTCTTCACTTTAACATGTGCAGAAAGGGATGTCTTCATCTCATTCACAGGAAACAGATGAGAAATATATTTTCTGTGCACATTATTTAAAAAATAAATGAATTTAAAATAGTGTTTGTTTCTTAACTGGCTCCCAAACATGCATTTAAGGGTATGTATGGAGCACATATGTTCCAGGGTGAGTCAAAGTATTTCTACTGGGCAGTAGAAAACGATGTCTTTGATGCTCATGACCTGAATGTTGTTCTGAAAATTTTGCTTAATCACAGCCATGGAATGAAGTTGTATTTGAGCCTTAGCCAAAATGGGACATCACATTTCTGTGCTGTATTCCACTTTGTTTGCTAGCACTCTGCCACATGCTCACCTCCACCTCCTCCCGCAATGAGCACACACATACACACGTATACACGCACACACACACATGTACACGCACACATGTACCCCAGACCCGGGCTGTAACTACTCAGGAAGGCTTTACTCCTACAAGCCACTCTTCATTCTTTTCTTGATCCCAAGGCTGGAATTGCTGCTGCAAATCTACCTGCAGAATCCAGAGTCTCTGCAGACACAGAACTGGAAAATAAAGGTACACAAAATATATGTTTAAAAAAATACATAGGACCAAATTAAGGCCAAACCGGAATTTTTTTTCTATTGGCATATTCCCAATAGTTTCAAATTGGTTTTCCTGAGCCAAAAATTTCCTTAAATGAAATGCAATGTGCTAGGAAGGCTTTTAAGACCTTTTCACCTTAAAGTGCAAACCTCTGAATGGGGCCCTAGAAAGCAAAGTCTAGATTTGGCATGCCACTTAAACCATGATTAGTAGAGAGTATCAGCATGCTAGAAATAGCTGTATTTGTGAACCTCCTGTTCTTCAGCTCTTGACTGCCAGCCAAGCCCCAAATCAATCCCAGAGAATGAAAACTAAGATAATAATGAGAAAATGGACTTTTCATGCCAAAACTCAGAAAAGCATCTTATTCTCCATATGCTGACTTTGGGCCACATAAAACAGGGAACAGTGCCCCTGGCCTGCTGGTACTGTCTTCAAGACAGGTTGCCATGTCACTGTAGACATATCCTCCCTATTGTTCAGGCTTCAGTTTCCTTATTAGAAACCTGGGGGCCAATTGTGCTGGCTTCCTCATGTGGAATATAATGCATTCCTTATACCTATGTACCTGGTGCTTTCAATCAGCTAGGAAATTTTTGGGAGGAAGGTTTCTTAGTAGTGCCAGATATTAAGCTTAACTCCTGCTCTGAGTTAGCAGGAGGCAGACTTGATTTTTTTCTTTCCATTGAAATATGTCCTTGTGCCTTACTTGACAAGCTGTTGTAAAATGCTTAGAAAGATCTCTTTTGTTTTGAGGCTGCACTTGCTTGGGTTTGAACCTGAGCTGGGTGGGGAATGGACACACTTAACTTTTCCTCTCTATATAGCCTGGTGGACGTTTACTTGCTGCTGCTGTTTCTTATGAAGAATCGGCCATAAATCAGTACTCATTTTCCATTTTTTTCTTATTAATGGAATTGCTCTAGGAAGACAGCTTGTCTCTCTCGCTCCTGGAGCCCTGCAGGACTGAGAGCTGCATACAATAAAAGTTGTTTTGACAGAAAACTGACCAAACATGACAATGGGCAGAGGGAAAAGACAGAAGGGAGGGGGAGAGGGGGTACATGCTTGTCTGTTTTGAACCAAGGCGTGGTCTCTTTTTTCTTTGTTAAATTACTTTTTCATATGCAGGACACAAAGGGAACGGCCCCTACTGGCAGCCAGAAGGCAGAAAACAAATCCTTTGAAATTTCTAATTTGTTTATAGATGGTCCTCCAGGAGCCGGCTGGAAAATAATTTTGTCTGCCAGAGACAGCGAACAGCTACCCGAGGGTGTTGTGCTGAAAAAAAATGACTCTCTAGTTTTGGTCCTTGAATGTCTTATTGTTCAACGCTCAGTAGTCGTTCTGAAATTACTCATGTGACACAGAAAGAAAATGAAAGAAAATCTCCTCCCCTACTCTCTGGCCTGAGTTTCTAGGAAAAGTAGTTTGAAAAAAATTATTTTGATTGGGCTTTCGACTGCATGTTGATTAATTTTGGAATTACAAAAAGGTTTGCTAATCTTGTCCCCTAATATGTTATTTTGTCTTTGAAGAGGATGTTTATTTTTGTGGATACTTTTCAGATCAGTCACTTGCACGGTTCAGGAGATGCTGTCTTCTCTGTGTGATATGCTAATAAATTGAACTGCTTTTCTAGATAAGGCCACAGATTCTCTAGACCTGTCACTCTGCAAGCCTCGTCTGAGTGTGTCTCTGCGTGTGGGTGAGCTGTGGGTTTGGAGGTAGTCAGGTGATCGCTGCTTTCCAGTATAAGAGGTCTTCTAGAAGTTTACCCCCCAGTTCTGCTATTTGCAAAATGTTTTCTCCGATTTATGGTGATGTTGCAGAGACAGTCCTATGCCTGATATAGGTGGGTAGCAATGTTCTCACAGAAATTTAGATCACTGACTTGGAGAAGGATGTCTCATACAATCCTTTTATTTTATAGATCAGGGAACTGAGCCCCAGTGACCTGACGAAGAAGGCATAGCTGTTGGGGGCAGAGTTGTTAGAGTTCAGGCCTTGACTGGTAGCCCACTACTGCTTCCACTGTTCCTTTTGTCCTCGTGGCACTGGGAGTGGTGGTAATTTTATGTAATATGTCAATTTTACATGAATCTCTCTTAATCTGTAGATTTAAATTTTCCCTATAAGCCCAGGAAAGGGCCAGCTATTTGCCTTCTGAAGCTAGAAGAACAATCCAAGTGGTTCCATCAACTGCCTGCTGCTCCAGCCTACACCTGGGGTGCTGAATCGGCTAAAATCACACAACTCCAAAGTTTGGTACAACCACAACTTTAAGATCTCCAGAGTCTGCTGGGCTATCACCTGTTTATCCTTCTCTGTTTTCCTAATGTACTGTTTTTTTCTCAAGCCTCTGTTCTTCAATTTCCTATCCCATCACCTTCCTCCAACTCTCATTAGATGGCCTCACTTTCTATTTTACAGAAAGAATAGAAGCCATCAGCCAAGGTCTCCTTCAGGCTCTTACCTGCACACCCACACACTTGCATCTCTCTCCATCTTCTTCTCCTTCGTATTTCTGTGGAATATGTATCCCTTTTCCCAAATAAATGTCCTGTCTGTGCTGGGCTCTTTATTCCCGTTGTTTGTGCTTTTTCAGAGGCCTCATTCCATTAATTGTGCTTTTTCTTTCTCATATCTTTAACTTTGCTCTCCTTGGTAATTCTCTGGTCTGTGCATAAGCCACTCCTGTAGGCTCCGGATCTTCCTCTGGCTACCGCTCGGCCGTCTCTCTTACTTCACAGCAAACCTTCCTGGAACCAGAACTCTATATGCTACTTCTGTTTTTTCACCTCTAACTGACTCTTTAACCCTAAGGAATCTGGGTTTTGCTCCCATTACTCTTCTGAACCTACTGTTATAGGTCATAAGGGATGAGCTTGTTGCAAAATTTATTAAATAGATACTTTTCAGACATAATCATATTTAACCCATTCACAGCATTTGACACTGATAATAACTTCCATTACCTTAAAACTGTCTCCTCATTGACATTATGTGGCATCACGTACTCCTGGCTTCCCCAGTAGCTCTCTGGCTACTACCTCTCAGTTTTCTTTGTATTATTTTCATCTGCTCAGGTCTTTAGTATTGGTATTGGTTAGATTCTCCCCTAAATGTAAGATCAAGTCCATTATCTACCCATATTCTGACAACTTCCAAATCTTTTTTTTTTTTTTTTAAATTGGGGTCTCGCTCTGTTACCCAGGCTGAAGAGCAGTGGCATGATCATAGCTTACTGAAGCCTCAAATTCCTGGGCTCAAGCCATCCTCTTGCCTCAGCTTCCCAAGTAGGTGGGACTGCAGGCACGAGCCACTGCGCCTGGCTCTGCAACTTCCAAATCTTTATTTTCAACACCTATGCCTTTTCTGAACTTCAGACCCACTTATCCAATTGCTTATTGGACATCTCTACTTGATATTCTACAGAAATTTCCAACTCAATGCAGAGCAAATTATCTTTTATTCCAAACCTGTTCTTTCTTCTGTGTTACTTATCTGAGTGAATAGCATCACAACTCACCCAGTTGCTCAGGCCAGTAACCTGAAATTTCTCCTTGATCCCTTTCACTTACCAATGTTTTTCATCCATTGTCTCAAGACATTTTCACACGATACTAAGTATTTCCCAAATCCATACAATTTCCCCGCATAGCTTAATCCCAGTGTTCTCTCTTGCTTGGATTACTTTATGGACTTTTAAATGATCTCTATATCTCCTGTATTTCTCCCAATCCATTTTCCACACTAAAAGCAGAGTGATATTCCTAAAATAAACATCTGTCCAAGTCATTGTCTTATTTTAAACTCCTTAATGGCTTTCCATTGTCAAAAAAAGACATATCCATTCTGCCTTATTTTGCAAGATTTCCCTACTTGTATACTTCACTGTAGCCATAGTGCTATGGTTTGAACATCCCTTCCAGAATGCACATTGAAATTTAAGTACCATTGCAACAGTATTGGGAGGTGGGACCTTTAAGAGGTGATTAATATTGTTATCAAGGGAGTGGGTTAATTATCACAAGAATGGGTTCCTGATAAGAGGGTAAGTTTTCCCCCATTTTCTCTCTATCTTATGCTTTTGCTCTCTCTTCCCCTCTCATCATGTGATACCTTCCACCACATTCTCACAGTTTGAAAGAACAGGCTAGAAAAAACCTGTATTGCCATGAACAGAACATTAAGGGCAATTCTAGTGAGGGCTCAGAAGAAGAGGAGAACTTCAGGAAAAGTATGAACTTTTTCAAGATTACTTAAGTGGTCATGTCCAGAACGTTGGTAGAAATATGGACAATAAATGCCATTCTGATGAGGTCTCCTAAAGAAATGAGGAACAAGGTATTGGAAAATGGAGTAAAAACGATCCTTATTATAAAGTAGCAGAGAATTTAGCTGAATTGTATCTGTGTCCTAGGACTTTACAGAATGTAGAACTTAAGAGCAATAAACTAGAAATGTCTGAGTAGCAAAGCTTTTAGGCTGCTGCATGGCTACTTTTAATCACATGTAGTGAGATGTGAGATACAGTAAGAAATGACTTAAAGGTGGACTTTATAGTCAAAAGGGAAGCAGAGCAGAAGGGTTTGGAAACTTTCAGCCTGGCTGTGGGAAGAGTGAAAAGGAATCTTTAGGAGAGGGTGTGGCCAAGCAAGGGCTTGCTACAGAGATTACCATGGATAGAAGGGAGCCAGGTACTATTCATCAAGACAATGGGAAAAAGATCCTGAAAGCATTTCAAAGATATTTGAAGCTGCTCCACCCATCATAGGCCCAGAGATCTAGGAGAGCACAATTGTTCCAAAGGATGGGTTCATGGTGCCCTCCATAGGCTTCCTGTCCAGGGCCTTCTTGGGACTCTGCTCCCTGCATTCTGGTGCAGCACTCCCCACCAACCCCAGGTGTGGCTCAAGCGGTCACTCCAGAAGGTACAAGCTGTAAACATTGGCAGCATCCATGGTGTTAATTCTGCAGGTGCAAAGAATGCAAGAGCTGTGGAGACATGGCTTCCTGTACCTAGATTTCAAAGGATGTCTTAGATAGCCTGGGGGCCAGGCAGATACCTTCCATGAGGTGGAGCCACCGCAGAGAATTCTCACTAGGGCAATGGCTGGTGGAGCCATGGAAATCGGGCCATCCTCAAGTCCATAGAACTATAGGACCACCAGTGTTCAGCTCTGGCCTGGGAGAGCTACAGGCATGAGACTTCAACCCAAGAGAGCTGAAACATGGACTAAACCCAGCAAAGCCATAAGGGTCAAGCTTCTTCAGGCTTTGGGGGTTTAATCCCCCTAGTGTATCCAGGAAGTGGGACATGAAGTCAAAGGGGATTATTCTCCAGCTTGAAGACCTAATATTGTTTTCCCTACTGGGTCTTGGACTTACTCAGGGCCAGTTAACCCTCTTTTCTTGCCCTATTTCTCCCTTTTGGACAGAAAATATTTATCCTATGTCTGTCTCATCATTGTATTTTGATAGTAGATAACTTGTTTTGATTTCCCAGGCTCACAGCTAAAAAAAAATTTGCCTCCAGATGAATCATGCCTTGAGTCTCACCCATATCGGATTTATACGAGAGTCTGGACTTTGGGCTTTAGAGTTGATGCTGGAATAGGTTCAGACTTTTAGAGCTATTGGGATGGAATAAATATATATTGTATGTGAGAAACACATGATCTGGGGGAGCCAGGGGCAAAAGGCTATGGTTTGAATGTCCCCTCAAAAAATCATGTTGAAATTTAGTTGCCATTGTAACAGAATTAAGAAGTGGGACCATTAAAAGGGGATTAGGTCATCAGGAGCCCATCCTTATGAATGGATTAATGCCATTATACAAATCTGGGTTAGTTATTGTGGGAGTGGGCTCCTGATAAGAGGATAAGTTTGGCCCCCACTTTCTCTCTTGCCATGTGATGCCTTCTGTCATGTTATGATGCAGCAGGAAGGCCCTCATCAGACACGGCCCCTCAATCTTGGACTTCCTAGCCTCCAGAATCATAAGCCAAATAAAGCTCTTTCCTTTGTACATTACCTAGTCTGTGATATTCTGTTATAGCAGCAGAAAGTGGACTAAGACACACTGTGAGCTGCTTTCATTTCCTCCAATATGCCATGCTTTCTCTCTCTTTCAGTCATCAGGGATTACTGACCTTTAACTATGTGTCAAGCTCTGTGTAAGAAATTCACTTGTTTGCCTTTATATGCATGTTCACTGTTTCCTCTGCCTTTGCTCTTTCTTTCCTTCTTCCTCTTTTCAATGTAGCTAAATCTCACTCATTATCCTAGACTTCCCTCAAGAAGTCCTTCCTGATATTTTTCAAGTTAAGTGTTCCTGCTATATGTTACCTTGAGTCTCCTCTATGGCAGTGTTTACTACTCTGTCTTATAATTGCTTGTTTAATTATCAGTCTTCACATTAGGTTTTATGGGTATAAGGGCACAGATTCTATTTGCATTGTTCACCACTATGTTTCTACCATCTAGAAAAAAGGAGAGGCTTAGGAAATAGTTACTGAATGAATAGATAAGAGGAGAACATTTATAAAGCTTGGAGAGAAAGTGTGCATCATATTATTAATAGTATCACCATTCAACTAAATAATAATAGTAATAATAATAATAATATCAGCATGCCTCTCACTTAGGAAGTTAAGGAAAAGTATTTTTAAATTTCATCCTTTCATTCTGAAGATTTTAGAACATGCCTGGAAATACCTGGCATAAGAGAAGGGTGAGACAAAGAAATCTGTTGGCTGGATGCAGTTATATATGTCTACAGAGGGCCCCAAACTAGTACCATACTGACATAATTCAGGGAGGGCCACAGCAGGGTATGTCATTATTGCTCTTTAGTACTTGGAGCTACATACTCAGGTAGCACTTATGTGGGTCTAATATCCAGATTCTCCCTCAGGTGTGTGGAGAATGGAAAAGGAAAAGAGGAAAGCAGAAAGGAAACACAGGGGTTCCTAGTGATTGTAGAAGTGCTGCAAACTATATGTTTTTATTCTGACAGCTTAATTTCAAAGCTGAATGGGCTGTAGCACATCTAACCTGTGATAAAAGATAAAGCAACATTCATGTCAGGGCTGCGAACCACAAGGAGTTCTTATTAGTATAAGATCACCTAGAGGAGCAAAAATAAAGAGTGACAGAGGATGACTTTATAACAATACAAAGTTAATGAGCACAGGAATAAAGAGCCTAGGGCTAAAAGGCAAAGCTTAATATTTGTGTACAGGACAGCAGAGTGATCATTAATAAGACAGGTAATACATTGTTAATGGAATCGGAGCTCGCAAAAAAGCAAAGATTCCAACATGATTATTCCATTAGTCTGTTTATAATCTGTGTGGCTATTGTAAACAATCCCCTGGAAATATTCTCATATCAAGTCTAATGGTAGATCAGATTTAATAAAAGCTATACTGTTTATTGAGTTTTATCATATACCATAAACTGTGCTAAGACCTTGTAAACATTATTGGATTTAGTCTTCACATCAACCATGAAGTGGATATTACTATTCCCACTTCACATACTGACTACTGGAGTGGGGAGGGTGACTCTGCAGCCTGTCCTCGAAATGTCTGTGCTATGCAGTTTCTCTCCTCTTCTCAATGACTAAGAAAATACACCTAATTGGTATTCTTTTAATTCTCATAATAAGAGTAAACCATATTATTCATGTCTTACTGATATAAAACCATCTAGGTTGTGGAAAAGTCCTTTTCCTAATGTGATACGTAGGGTGGGCACAATGGAGTAGTCATGAAGAGGAGAGAGACTAGAGCTTGAACTCCAAGTTTCCTTCCAACTCTAAGATTACAAATCTCTAATTGGAGTGATTTGATGTGCTTAGGTGAATTGCTTATCCAAAGTGTTATCTGTAATTTTTGTCATCACTTAAAAAATATTGGGCAATATTACTAGAAGATTACTGTCAATACTGAAAGAGCTCTGTGTACCTAATTTTTTAAATAGGCATTGGGGGCACTGTTTAAAGCAATATCAAGTTCAGCAAGGGTGATAGACATATAAACAACACAATGAAATGCACAGTATTAAGTACCATACTTAATATTGTAGCAGGAATATAGTAAGCTGGCCCTCCCATCATCCCTTCCTCTTTCTCTGTGGCAAAAATTGCTTTTTCCCAAGAGAATCCATTTTGACTGCTACAATGAGTTCTATCAACCACAGGTGTGGTTGACAGACACTTAGCCAATCAAAGAGAACCTAGAGAAATGTCAAAGAGACACTTAGTCCATCAAAGAAAAAGTGCTCCATGCCTACATCTCTCACCTCATCCCAAATTCATTCAGGAACGGGCACATGACTCAAACTAAACCAACCATATTCTCTTTCTCAGGAATTTGGAACTTGAACTAAAATGCCATGTGGATAGAAAATAGCAGGAGTCATTCCATTTGGATGGCAGCACTTTGGGGAGGTGGCCTACAATTTTCCATTACCAAGATTCCTAGAACTGCACTGCTTCTGTCCTTCCTAGAGTCTGATGGTCCAATTTCTCCTGCTGCATGTGACAGAATTCCAGTTCATCAATGAATTTCTCTTGTAATTTCCTTCCTTCTTTTTTGTTATTTTTAGTAACGTATAACCAAAGCTAAAAGATGGAGTCGGCCGAGTCATGGCAGGATGTGGAGCAGTGAAGATTCACCCATCTCTGATTGAGAAGTTGTCAGTACTTAAGTGGCAACAAAGCAGCTTGTTATGATGTCTTTGCTGGTTTCTTGATATAGAAATACACTTACCAAAACTGTAATTTAGGAAGTTTTGTAGGGACATATGAGGATCTTGGAATTTGGTGATTACTTTTTTAAAAATTAGTTAGCTTTCTATTTTAGAGTAGTTTTAGTTTCACAACAAAATAAGTATAGAGAGTTCCCATATACCTTGTTCCACACAAGCACAACTTACCCCTATTGATTACTTTTAAAATTTTTCAAAAGGAATTATAAGAAAGGTATCAGCTCGGGTCTAAGCTGGGCTACGTGGAAGCGGAGAGGTGAGGAGAGCTCTGTTGTGACAACACTTTGTATTGAGGGCTGTGAGGATGGCTGCCGTGGAGACCTTTCACTAGAATATGGAAGAAGAAAGAGTAACTGTAACCCTAACCCAGATTTGGAGACCACGCCTTGACAAATTCTTTGACTTCAAGTACTAGTCTGTGGATTTCCTAGAAAATTAATTGTGCAGAGGCCTAGTGAAGTTTCTAGGTACTTATTTTCCAAGGTCTGGGTCTGTAATTTGCTATACCCTAAAATTTAATCCCCTAAAGGAATTGAGCTGTTATTGCAATTAAACCCCCAGGAAAGGAATATTCCTTAATACTTCTGTCAAATGTGCTCATGAAGAGCAATGTACAGGAATAATCTTCCCAGAGGACAGAACCAAGGGCAATTATATCAACTGACCTAGCAAGCTGCTTTACTGCCAAGGTAGGGAATCTTTGCAATCCCTGTCTGGCAGGATATGATATATGTTTTGGAGCAGTAAACATTGTATTGTAGGTGGTTTCTAAAAGGTAGTTCTTGGTTTTAATGCCACTATTCTATATTGAGTGTTTTGAAGTGGTTAATTTCACAAGCTATGATAGCATTAAGATCCTCATTTGCTTTGACTGAGACCAGAGGTCCTGAATATGGAACTGGACATGGTAATTGGAAAAACTTTTGGATTGTCTCTTTTGAATAGTGTATTTTTGGTTGCTAATAGAAGAGTTCATGATGAAGGTGTTTTTGAAATGGTTTGTGCAGGTATACCTTGTTTTATTGTAAATTGCTTTATTGTACCTCACAGATATTGCATTTTTTACAAATTGAAGGTTTGTGGCAACCCTGCATCAAGCAAGTCTATCGGTGCCATTTCCCAATAGCATGGGATCACTGTATGTCTCTGTGTCACATTTTAATAATTCTCACAGTGTTTAAAACTTTTTCATCATTATTATATCTGTTATGGTCATGTGTGATCTGTGATCTTTGATGTCACTATTGTAATTGTTTTGGGGCACCATGAACCGTGCCCATACAAGACGGTGATTTTAATCAATACATGTGTGTGTGTGCTGACTGCTCCACCAAACAGCTGTTCTCCCATCTCTCCCCCTCTCCTTGGGCCTCAATATTCCCTGAGACACAACAATATTGAAATTAGGGAAATTAACAACCCAACAATGGACACGAAGTGCTCAAGGAAGGGAAGAGTCGCACATCTCTCACTTTAAATCAAAAGCTAGAAACGATTAAGCTTAGTGAAAAAGGCATGCTGAGAGCCAAGATAGACCAAAAACTAGGTCTTTTGTGCCAAATAGTTAGCTAAGTTGTGAATGCAAAGAAAAGTTCTTGAAAAAAATTCAAAGCGCTACTCCAGGGAATACACAAATGATAAAAAAGTGAAACAGCCTTATTTCTGATATGGAGAAAGTTTGAGTGGTCTGGATAGAAGATCAAACCAGCCATTCCCTTAGGTCAAAGTAAAATCCAGACCAATGCCCTAAATCTATTCAATTCTACAAATGGTGGGAGGTGTGAGGAAAGTGCTGAAGAAAAGTTGGAAGCTAGCAGATGTTGGTTCATGATATTTAAGGAAAGATGCCATCTCCATAACATAAAGGTGCAAGGTGAAGCAGCAAGTGCTGATGTAGAAGCTGTGCTAAGTTATCCAGAAGATCTAGCTAAGATCATGGATTAAGATGGTACCACTAAACAACAGATTTTCAGTGTAGGTAAGACAGCTTTCTATTGGAAGAAGATTCCATCTAGGACTTTCACAGCTAGAGAAGAGAAGTCAATGCTTGGTTGCAAAGCTTCAAATGACAGGCTGACTTTCTTGTTGGGGGCTAATGTAGCTGGTGACTTTAAGTTGAACCCAATGCTCATTTACCTTTCTGAAAATCCTAAGACACTTAAGAATTATGCTAAATCTACTCTGCCTGTGCTCTATAAAGGAAACAACTAAGCCTGCATGACAGCACATCTGTTGACAGCATGGTTTACCAAATATTTTAAGCCCACTGTTGAGAACTACTCTCAGAAAAAAAGATTCCATTCAAAATATTACTGCTCATTGACAATGCACTAAAAGCTCTGATAGAGATGTACTAATAGATGAATGTTGTTTTCATGCCTGTGAACACATCCATTCTGTAGCCCATGGGTCAAAGAGTAATTTTGACTTTCAAGTCTTATTATTTAAGAGACACATTTCATAAAGCTATAGTTGCCATAGAAAATGATTCCTCTGGTGGATCTGGGCAAAGTAAATTGAAACACTTCTGGAAAGGATTCATCATTCTAGGGGCCATTAACAACATTCATGATTCATGGAAGAAGGTCAAAATTTCAACATTAACAAGAGTTTGGAGAAGTTTATTCTAACCTTCAGGGATGACTTTGAGGGGTTCAAGACTTCAGTAGAGGAAGTCACTGCAAATGTGGTGGTAATAGCAAGAGAACTAGAATTAGAAGTGGAGCCTGAAGATGTGACAAAATTGTGGCAATCTTATAATTGAACTTGAACAGATGAGAAGTTTCTTCTTATGGAGGAGCAAAGAAAGTGGTTTCTTGAGATGGAATCTACTCCTGGTGAAGACGTCGTGAACAACAAAGGATTTAGAATGTTATATAAACTTAGTTGATAAAGCAGCAGTAAGATTTGAGAGGTTTGACTCCAATTTTGAAAGTTTTACTCTGGGTAAAATGCTATCAAACAGCATTGCCTGGGGCAGAGAAATCTTTCATAAAAGGAAGAGTCAGTCGATGAAGCAAACTTCATTGTCATTTTATTGTAAGAAATTGCCACAAATACCCCAAACTTCAGCAACCACCACCCTGATCAGTGAGTGGCCAACAAGATCGAGGCAAGATGTTCCACCAGCGAAAAGATTACAGCTTGCTGACAGCTCAGATGGTCAGATTCATGAGGGCATCACAGGAAAGAAAATTGAATACCCCAGAAAATAGTGAAATATAGTAGCTTACATACCCTCTTCATAGGGAAGGGGAGGATACAGGCAACTTAGGGGAGAGTAAAGGATTTTTGTGAAAGATGAATGGGTCCTTGGAAGAACAGGTGACAGCCTAAGACAGTCTACCTGGGCATGGTATGGACCTCCAGTCTCCTCTCCTGCAATAGGAGTTAATCTTCCTTGGTTGGTGAGACTACCTGGGAGGGGATTCAGGACAATGGAGCTCCTTTTGGAGGATCTGTCTTTAGGCAAATGGGGGAGTTCGGAGAAAGTTTCTTCCTGCATTTGCTATTTTTCAAATGCCTTCAGTTTGACGTAATCAGTATACCAAAACTGCATATTTTGTTGTGGCATTTCTTAAACCTCTTCAGAAGGAAGACTAACAAGGATATGCATTATATCAAGGGACTGCACATGCCAAATACTGGCATGTGTGGTGGAGAAATGGGGGATCATTCTCGAAAGGTAGTAGGTGGCCAGACTATGAAGATTTGTTTGCTTTCTAGGTGGTGCCAGCATCACCCAGCCTTTGAGGTATTTAAGTAGCAGAGCGGCAGGCTCCCACCAGGGTTGACAGAAAGCATGCATGGTGGGAAGGACAGAGATGCAGCAGCCAAAATGCCTGGAAGAAAATCCTGGCTCTGTGTGACTTTAGGTGAATTACTTAACCTCTTTACGCCTCAACTTTTTCATCTGTAAACTGAGGGTGATGATAATAGCACATAACTCATAGGGCTATTATGAAGATTACATGTAAAATACCTATATAAGTGCATGACCCATGGCAATTGCTCAAAAGAGGTATTATCTGGGACTTAGAAATAAAATTCTGGGAAGAGAAATGAGTATTTCTGGTGGGGGAGATGGGAGGAAAACTATTGATCATTTGCAAATATTATCCCTTTAATATGGGTTCATTTCTCAGCCCAGCTGGCTGTCCCCTAACACAGCAGTCCCCAACATTTTTGGCACCAGGGACTGGTTTCATGGAAAACAATTTTTCCACAGGCTGGGTTGGGGGTGGCATCACCACCTCAGCTTCACCTCAGATCATCTGGCATTAGATTTTCATAAGGAGTGCGCAACTGCAACCAAGATCCCTTGCATGCGCAGTTTATAGTAGGATTTACGCTCCTATGAGAATCTAATGCCACCACTGATCTGACAGGAGGCAGAGCTCAGGCGGTGGTGCCAGCGATGGGGAGCAGCTGTAAATACAGATGAAGCTTCACTCGCTCACCTGCTGCTCACCTCCTGCCGTGCAGCCCGGTTCCTAGCAGGCCATGGACTGGTACTGGTCCACAGCCTGGGCATTGGGGACCGCAGTCCTAACAGACAGAGCAGTCCCAGGAGAATAAGATGTAGGACTAGCATGTTTGAGTAGGAGAACAGGAAGAGGAAAAAAGAACAGTTTCCAAACACATGATGCCACCCAACAATGAGACTTGGGTGTACTCAAGTTAGAGGGCTTGGATGGCCAGGAATAGCCTGAGATCACCAGGAGCGGGGGGAAATTTCTGTGGTTGGGGAGAGGGCCTCTACAGTTTAGCAGCCAATGGGAAAATCTTGCCTAGAAATGGCCTTGACTGTAGCAAATCAGTGTAAGAGACTTTGAAGATGTGTGGGATAATCTTCAATTGAAACTGCAGAGGAGGGTCTGCAGGAGGCCAAAGCAACAGCAGGGGCCAGATGGTTCAGTTAACACCATAGTGAGAAATTCCACAGGGTTCTTAATAACTCAGCTAGTCAGGGATTCCATTTGATGCCCTATCACCCAGAACACAGGTTTAGCAAATGCATTAGCCCCAGAAGTCAGCAGCAGGGTGGGCAAAGCGCCTGAGGGCCACTATTAGGGTTAAGGCAAGGGCAGAGAAAAACTTTTAAAGGTACAAAAAGATAGGGAGAAAGCAAAGGAAAGAAGGAATGTGTAAGAGCATAAAAAGGAGAAAGTGAGAGAGAGGGTAAAAAGAGAAAGGAGGCATATAAGGTGGGAGAGGATGAATAGCACAAACACTTCATATGTTCCCTAAAGATCATTTTTTTACGCTGCCAGTGAGCATTCTGGGGAGGTGTGATAAAACCAGAGAATTACACTATTAAGTCTCTTTCACTTTTTCTGCTGCCTTCATTTAAATTACTGCCTATCTTGCCACTATATAGTTGGAATATGTATATATAGAATTTTGCTGCATATTAAAAATCAACATTCAACTTACATTTGCTGCACAAGCTAAACCTACCTTCAGATCCTCAGGCAGTTGTTGCAGACTTTCCTAACCATTGAAAACTTGAGTCTGGCTGCGGTCTCACATGAATAGTTTTAAATAAGACTTCGTATTTGTATCTTACATTCTAGACCAACAGGAGACTGCTTCAAAGGTTGGAATTGTCCAGCTTTCTATCACTCATAGTATTTAAGATAGTGTCTGGCAAATAGTAGTTGCTCAATAAATGCTAATGAATTAAGCATCACCTACTGCTGCAGCTTAAGTACCATAGTAACTGAAGGAGAAAAAAAAACTGTAGTTGGATTTACCTGGGTTTGAATTGTAGCTCCATTAATTACTACTTTGTGATCTTGGGCGAGTCAGTTTACTTCTATCAGCCTGGGCTTCTTCATCTGTAATATGGGGATAATAATAGCACTGACTCTTCAGGATCCTACTGAAGATTAAACGAGTTGATGCATAGTATGCAGTATAAGGTCAATGCTCAATAAATGTTAGCTAAAAACAAAACCTCCTTTCTACTGTATTTTCTTAAACTATTGTCAACCACACTTTTAAAAATTTACAAAGTTTACAAACGTGTTGTGTTGTGAAATTTGGAGGAAAATGCCAGCATTATCATTTCTATATCATTCTGCCTGGTTTCAACACGAAACATGACCTCCTCTATGTAAACAGTAGTTGGTCCTTACAGGGCAAGGGAGAATGTGAAAAACCCAACCTCAAATCCCAACTCCGCAATTACTAGCTGTCTGATCCTAAACAAACTGGTTATTTAAATTTATTTTAGACAGACCTAATCTTTCTGGATTATCATTATACTCTCAGTGCCCAGAACAGAATGTAGCGTATAGCAAGCAGGCACTAATTATTTGTTGAATCAATATATATGTAAAATGGGGGCTTGTAATTATTAACTGAGATAATAGTTAATGTTTTCTGAATATTCACTATGCACCAGGAACTATTCTGAGTGCTTTACATTTGCTAATTCATTGAATTCTCATAATAATCCTGTGAGGTAGGTAAGATCATCATCTTCATTTCGTAGACGGGCAAATTTGGGCAAAGAGAGTTTAAAGAAATTGTGCAACATCATATGGCTAGAAATGAACAGAACCAAGATTTTCCCTAGGTTGTCTGGCTTTAGAAGCCAAGGTCTCAGCCACAATGGCATATCGACCCTCAGTGTGAATATTGTGTTATAATCGCCTGCCAACCTCTCATTCTCCCATCTTTTGGTAACTACCTACATTTTCATTCAGCTATTTAAATCTCCCCTATGTGAAGTCCATGTGCTTTGGAAAAAGCAGCAAGTAGGTAAGGCCTAAACTAATGAACACAATCCTATTTCCCGAACATGAGTAATAGTTCAGGAGTCAGTATGTGACCCAATTTAGGCCAATAAGATTGAAGAAGATGTTCTTTGGAGGTTTCCAAAAAGAGGCTTCCTAACTTTCTAATTCTTCCTAGAGAGCTTCTGGAAGCAATTCCCCCTCCCCACCCCCTCCACCATTTTGTGACCATGAAGGGAGGCAGCCTTAGAATGAAGTTGACATAGTGGGAGGCAGCATATAAAGAGAGAAACTGGGTCTTTATTGATGCCACTGAGCCACGAAATCAAGCTTTCACTTTTGTTTTTGGCAAATATGGTACAAGGAACTTTTAATTCTTCAACCAGTTTAAGAATAAGTTGCCAATGTGCTGCTCCATCATTCCTTAATATTTTAGAATTTATTGCCTATAAACAAGACTATTCTCCCGAATAACTAAGATAGAACTATCAAAATTAGCATATTAACCTTTATTCATTACTTTCGTATGATCCTCAAATTGCATTCAAGTTTTGCCAATTGGTCCCAATGGTGACAAAATAATCCAGTCTAGAACTTTGTGTTGCATTTAGTTTTCATGTTTCTCTGCTACTTTCAATGTAGAACAGTCCCTTGGTCCTTTTCTTTCATACTTTTGACACTTTAGAAGATTACATGCCAGTTATTTTGTAGACTGTCCCTCGATTTGAGTTTGGCTGGTATTTGCTCGTGATTAGACTTAGGTTGCGCGTCTTTGGCAGGAATGTTACGGAAGTGATGCTGTGTTCTTATCATCACATCCCATCGGTGGTGCGCCATGTCTCTGGAGGTGCCCTCTCTGGAGGTGCCCTCTCCTCATCAGGTCTCACACCCCACTCCAGGTCAGCCCGCCACGTCCCACAGGCACCCTGCTCAGGTGTTGGCACTCTACTCTGGGCTGCCACCGCTCCCCTCTCTGCACAAACGCCTGCTTTGCTCAGGCCTCACCTATTGGCCTTTGGACTGAACTATCTAGGGATGGAAAGCGGAGGAATGAAAAGAAAAAAAGATGACAAGGAAGAGGAAGAAGAGGAAAAGGAAGAAGAGTAAATCCCTGGCTTCGAAACCCACTAGAGCTCTTAATTCTCAATTATAATAGCCAATTGATCCTGTATGTAGTTTAAGCCAGTAGGAGGTATTTTTGTTTGTTTCTGCAAACCAAACCTTATTAACCGGTATATAAAGTTCATGACAAATAGCAGGCCATCAATAAACGGAAGCTATTATTGTGATGGTGATGCAATTGCAAAAAGGCATTAAACTTGGAATCATAAGACCTGAGTTTAACCCGGACTGTGTCACATTGGGCAAAACACTCACGTTATTAAAGCCCCAGGTTTCTTATATATAAAGCAGGGATAATAATTCTTACTTTATGAGTTGTTGTTAATGTGCTGTTATGGGTTGGATTGTGTCTCCCCAGAAAGAGATGTTGAAGTTCTAGCTCACAGTACTCAGAATGTGACCTCATTTGGAAATAGGATCATTGTGGATATAATTAGCTAAGTTAAAATGAGGTCATACTGGAGTGGGCTGGGTACCTAACACAATATGACTGGTGTTCTTATAAGGCGATGGCCATGAGAATATACAGAGATACAGGGAGAACGCACGTGAAGACAGACACAGAGGTTGGCTTGACACATCTACGAGCCGAGGAGTGCCAAGGATTGTCAGTCAACACTACGAGAGAGGAGAGGGGTATGAAATAGATTCTCTCTCAAAGCCCTCAGAAGAAACCTCACACTACTGACATCTTGATTTTGGAATTCTTCTTCTTCTTTTTGTTATTTTAAGCCACCCAGTTTGTTGTACTTTGTTATGGAAGCCTTAGGAAACTATTACACATGCTTTATAAAATTCAAAGATTATATAAATATAAGCAATTATTGTCACATCTTTCTAAGTCACTGGAAAATTCTGTTCTTTTCAAAAGCTGTTTTGTATTGTACTTACATAAATGTTGGAGAAAACGTAGACGATCGTGAACAGCCAAGACAACTTCATTCTTGTTTAGATCCTATGACACAAAATCATTGCCCCTGAACCTATCAGAAAAAATAACTGATTCATCTTTAAGATGTCCCCAGAAGTTTAGGCCTCAGATGATGTTATCTAGACAAGATTGAACTTAGTCCTAAGGGATGTTCCTGAGTCTAGATGGTGTCTTTTGTGCTTCTAGAAATAATACTAACAGTATAATTTCATTGTACAGTTACTTTGTATTAGACATCCCTCCAAGTGCTTTAAGTGTGTATCTTTTTTAATCTCCACAATAATCTTATAAGGCAGATACTATTATTATTCCTATTTTCTATTTTAGGAAACTGAAACACAGAGAAATTAAATAACATGCCTTGGGTCATTCTGTTGGTAGGTGGTGGAGCTGGCTCTCAATCCGGGAATCTGGCTCCACATGTTCTCTAAATCACCATGCTATACTGCTACTTATGATCAGTTCTAAAAATCAGTTCTATGCAGAAACATGGTTGTGGATTAAATCACATCAATTTAAGTTAAATAGCAATTTGAAGATGGTAATATAATAAAATAAATGGCACTTTATATATTTACATATGCTATACAGTAGTGAGTAGAGAGATAAATGGATATTATGCATTGATGAATAAAGAGATATATATGTGTATGTATAACAATAGGAAATTCCTGTTTTATGTAAATTCATCAAAAATGTGCTCGGAATAGTGCATTCTTTCTAGTTATTTCTTTTTCAGATCAATGTATGGCCACGTAATTATGCAATGTAGTAGTATAAAAGAGTAGGTGAGCATTTTTTTAATACTAATATTATAGTATTGATAGTGTGGGGGAGGAAAAATATCTTTTCCCCATTCATCCTGGGTTCATAGTCAAGGTTCCTATAACAAAAGACAGATTAACAAGAGAAAAACATGCAGATTTTTTTACCATATGTTTTGCATGACGTGACAGCCTTCATAAAGAAATAAAGACCCCAAAAAACAGTTAAACTTGTTTTTTTTTTTTTTTGGAGACAGAGTCTTGCACTGTCACCTGGGCTAGAGTGCAGTGGTGTCATCATAGCTCACTGTAACCTCAAACTCCTGGGCTCAAGTGATCCTCCTGCCTCTGCCTCCTGAGTAGCTGGGACTACCGGCACCACTGCACCTGGCTAATTTTTTTCTATTTTTTTTGTTAGAGACGGGGTCTTGCTCTTGCTCAGGCTGGTAAACGTGTGTATTTTTATGCTTAGGTTTGATAAAGAGTGGACAGTCGTGGAGAAATATGAGTGGACAAGGGGAGTATGATCTAATGGTAATAAACTAGGGGGAACTTAGCAAGGCCTGTTTATTCAGACTCTTCTCTGTGACCCGTTATCTTCAGAGGTAAGAACAGTCTTTTCCTTGGGGTATAGGGAGAGCATCTCTCACATGAGGGTCCTATAATCCGTGTCAGGGTAAGGTTAGAAAATCCTCCCTATGTTTTATTACCTGCTTCAGGGGAGAAGAGGGAGAAGGTAAGAGTGACCTTCCTGCTGATGCAATTTTCTCAAATGCCAGGGTGCCATATTTGGGGTGGCATGTCCTGAATCCCATCAATAGGAAGTGAGATAAGATGGATCGTCACCAAGGAATGCTGTAGGAAGAGGAGCCTAAAATCCTTATTCCTTCAGGAGGGTGTGAACATGTCTATGAGGAGGCAGGTGGACTCAAGGGGGTTTCAGATTTGGAATGTGAAGAATCATAGTGTGTGTACTTATCAACTTTTGCCTTGGGGCCATCTCAACATACCCCGGGGAGAACAGATGGCAACTACCAAAGGCCAACCGCGGATTGTAGATCTCAATTAAGGCAGTGGGGACAGTGGCCAATGACCATGGAAAGGATGCCTTTCCTGGTTAGCTGCTCTGGGATGTTCCTCCTAAAGGTCCTCTTGGAGAGGAAAGAAAAAGAAGTGAGTGGGAGAAAGTCTTAAGTTTGTCAATATACCTGAAAAATAAAATATCCAGAAGGACTAAAACTATGTCTTGAATTGGCAACATTCTGTCTTCTACCATTTGGCAGAGTGGTAGATAAAGAGTAAAGAGAAGTTGAATTATAAACAATAAAGTTTACACTTTTGCCCACCTGAGTTTGTGGTGATGAAATTTGTTTCTGCTGCATTAATAATAACATAAATATTCTTCAACTACTTCATTTTTTCTTGAGTGTCTCATTTGTTGCGTGGTTCATGTTCATTGAACTGCAGAGTTTACTCCTGTTGTATTACCTGCCTGATCCTAGCTGAGATTCACCAGTAGAAGACCACCCCTCTGAAGGAGTAGACATATTTCATTTCTCTACCAAGAAGGGAAAAGCCTAAGAGAGAGCTATCGTGCTACAGGGGTTTGGGGGAGGCAGATGTCTGTGTTCCTCACAGTGATCTCATAACCCACCAGTTCTGTTGCCTCTGAGCACTTTGCCTTCTAGTAATCCCACCACCATGCTATGTATTCAAATGTGCACGGCACTTCATGAATATAGGCTATAATCTACTGTCATGTCTCCGGGTTGGTTACAACCCCAGTGGCACTGCCCCTCCATCATTATTTCTCATGGCCAAATTGTTTGTAAAGTACATATTTTTGGTTACGCAATTTTATAAGAACATTTCTCTTGAACAAGTCAAAGAGCACCTGTGACCTTTGAAGAGCCTGAGGGGAGTTCTAAAATTTACTTTGAATTTTTGTTAGTGGCAAATTACACCCCAAGCAGTTTCTTCTCCACTTCCTCCTTGGTGCCTTCCCTGGTAAAAGTCCTTTTGGTATTGCATGAATTTGTTCACAATAATTACGTTTCTTTGATTCTGGTCAGAACTACTCTGGTCACCTAATTTTGCTTTCTAAATAGCTTCTGGTGATTTCCTTGGTCATTCTCTCACTCTGCTGCACCACAAAATCTTTCCTTTTGAGGTACACGAAGGTTAGTCTATATCAGCTAATTCTGGTAGCTAAAAATAAAAGCTTATTTCTGTTGTCTGCCAAAAGAAGGGAGTATTTGTCCACTAAGGAGAATTTGCAAAGTTACTTTCCTCGCTGATGCCATTGATTCCATCTGCACACAAGGCTTTAATTTATAGATTTAGTAGCACCTCTACATTTCTCATAGCAGTACTTTGTGACTCACTTGCTTTGGAAAAGGCTCCAAGTACAGAGGGTCACAATGACTGTGCCTCTTATAGCAGAAAACGCATCTAATAAACATCACCTGGCTTCTCTACTTTGTCAAGCAGAGAACTATATTTGTTATAAATCAAAATGATCACATAATTGACTTCCCTAGTAACATTTAAACCAATTATCTGTTTTGGTCATGGAATTTTATCAACAGTCAATGGTATTTATTAGGTACTACCATGTATTAGGTATTTGTCTAGGTGCTTTACCTGTATTAATTTAATCTGCTCAGCTCTGGGAGGTAGGAGAGATTATTAGCCCTATTTTGCTAATGGTGACCCTGAGGCTAAGAGAGGATAAATCAGTTATCCAAGTTCTTGGAGTAAGTGACAGAGGTAGGATTTGAACCTGGGTAGTCTGGCTCCAGGCCACTGCTTTAAAATCTGCTATCAACACTGTAAACTGTACTGACAACTTCTCAAGAGCTGTGGATCTGTTTTTAGGCATTGAGTCAGATCTTCCCCTTATTCAAGCTTAGTTACTTTCAGAAGCCACATTTGTTTGTCATTGATTTCAGATGTATTATATCTAGCTCTTTGAAACTTTAATTGAGTTGATTTAGAATTAAATAGTGCATCTTTCAGAGAAGTTCAGACAACAGTGAGCTTTATTTGGGCAGGTCTCTGAGCATTTGGTTTATGTTTTAGCAATAGAGTCGCATCCCACCTCTCCAATATAAATTCCCTTTTTGACCCCAAAATTGGCTCTATTAAGGGAAAGATAGTGGATGGGCTGGTTTTTATCCATCTTTACTCCTCTCACCGTTAAGTCCAGTAGCTAAACAAGGGTGCACCAAATGTCCTGATGAATAGAAGAGGTGAAACTGGCCACAAGAAGCTCACCAATGACCAAAAGCAAGTTCTCTACACTAGCAAGACATTAAATTTCAAAAAGGATATGGCATTCTATGTGTCTACAGAGAATTTTTACTGCCCCAAACTATGGCCTGTTTTCCAGTATTTTTCAGTGCTAGAAATAGTATTTTACCAATGCAGAAAGGATTTAGGCATATTTTTTTTCTGTTGCTTTTTTTTCCCCCAAGCAGTTTGTATAATGATGCAAGTTTAAAGAAGAGTCAGATTTAAGTTATAAGATTAAGATGAGAAATAAAGATTAAATAACAACAAAAAGAAGAAGAATAAATATGCAGGCAGTGTTTGAACAATGACCCCTTATGAAAAATATACAATTACAAGAAGAAAACAATTGAGAAAAACTTCTTGGATTTGAAGTGGCAGTACAGGAAAAAGGAAATTAATGAAAGAAAAGTGGTCTGGTGTCCTGAAAAACTGCCACTTAACATCAGTCCTTCCCATCGTCCTCTCTGCTGCTGGGTGTGAAGAGAGCTCAATGCCACAGATAATGTTTAATTTTATGTGTCAACTTAACTGGGCCATGGGATGCCCAGATATTTGGTTAAACATTATTTCTGGATGTGTCTGTGAAGGTGTTTCTGGAAGAGACTAGCATTTGAATTGATGGACTGAATAAAGCAGATGGCCCTCCCCAGTGTGGGTGGGCCTCATCCAACCAGTTGAGGGCCTGAACAAAGTGGTAGAGGAAGGTTGGATTCTCTTTCTTTGCTTGATTGCCTGAGCATTGGTCTTCTATTCCTGGACTGGACTTATACCATTGGCACTCCTTGTTCTCAGGCCTTTGGACTTGGACTAGAATTTACAACACTGGTTTTCCTCGGGCTCTAGCTTGCAGATGGCAGATCATGAAATTTCTCAGCCTCTGTAATCATGTGAGCCCATTCCTTATATAAATAGATCTCATTATATATATGTATACATACATACACACACACACACACACACACATACACACTATTGGTTCTGTTTCCCTGGAGAACCCTAACTAATACACCATCAAATCAGATCCAAAGGAAAATCATACAAATTGTGGTATATCCTCAGTGACTTAGTCAGCTCTCATCCTTCCAAAACCTGTTTAGAGGTCATGATAGGATTCATGAGAGGTCAAGATGAATGGGCCAAAAGCATGGCCTACTTTAATCCCCTGTAGCTGACATAAAGAAAGAAAAACTTTAGGGTCAAATTCTGTGGTTTTAACCTTAAATATTGAAGGCATATCTCTAACTCCATCAGAGGAATTCATAGTGTCATATAGCCACACGTGTATAAAAATAAATAGAAAGAAACAAACATAGCTGCACATATTTCAGCAATATTTTAAAAAACAATTTTCCATCTGCCTTTCTTCATCTTCCCTATGCAAACTCTCACATACACACTTTTGAGTCAAACAAAAATATAACCAAAAATTCATTAAGCAATTTCTACAAAATAAGAGAAAAATTAAGATGTTCAATTTAGGACTGTATGTGTGTACACATGCACATGTGTGTCTAGTGGTGAAGATAGTCATATATAAACTAGTTTTCTACAAAATCAGTGAGAAGTCTGGTATTTTAGAAAGTATGATATCAACAAGAATGTGGCTTCTCAAGAATTTCTTGCTGCCTTGCTGAACCACAGCGGCAAGTCAATTCAGAGTGCACTGGGGCACATCACATCATGTCATTGTGTCATGGATCATAATGAAGCACAGAGGCTGACTGAACCAACAGGCCTCAACCAATGCTAATCTCCATGCCAGACTGGAGGCTTGAGAAGTTTTCTGATGAGGATAAAGGGGAAGAGACTGAAAGCTAAAGTTAATGATTAAAGCAAAATGAACCCCATAGGTGAAATTATTTCAATAGCAACATGTCTCATAGCCAAAGTTTTGATGATTAATAAAATGAATAGAGCAGGTCAGAAATTCCCAGGCTGCCTCAGGTCACGGAGTAGAAGGGTCAGTCAATGCACAGCAGGATTGCCTGCTGCTTGGGGGCTGGGCCAGGGATGCCTGAGGAAGGGAGGAGTATGGGTCACTACAAAGAAAGCAGTTCTCTTTCCCCCTTACAATTGGGAAAAGTAGAAATATGTGCATCTTTTGTTCATGTCCTACTCATTTTTTAAATTTAAGAAATACCTCAAAGAGCATGTTTTCTTTTAAAAATTCACAGAAGAGTACTTTTCACAAAGAAGGATAAACAACAACATGCAAGTCCATGTACAAAGAGTCCCACCAGCCAATCACCATAACAGGTCAGTTTAAAAGGCTTTTATCTTAGTTCTATTCATTTTTTTCTGAAGATAAAAGTAATACATGTTTATTGTAGAAAAAGTTGAAAAATATAGAAAATATATGGAGGAAAAGAAACAACCACTGATACATCTGCTTTCAACAATGACTGTTGCTCATATTTAAGTAAATTTTCTTTCCATTGCTATTCTATACTTACAGTTTTTCGCAGTTAAAGCTATCATTTAGATCTAGTAGTATATCTTAACTTGTTTAACTTAATTAAACTTAATGGTATTAAGTTAAACAAGTTAAGATAAATTATATTTATATTTTTAAATTTATAAATTAAATTATAAAAATGTTTATAACTATATAAGCATTTTTAGTGGCACCACTGTATTTCGCCATATTTATTGACTGTAATGCATTTGTCCATTCCCATATTGTTGGATATTAACTTTTTCTTTTTTGTTATTATTTAACTTTGTGATGGCGATCTTGGAATTAAGGTCATTGTTCACATTTCTTACTATTTTTTAAATGATTTATTCTATGGATTTTTTTAAACTTATGCTCCTATTTGGGGGAAAATAGAAAGGGCTCTCAAATGAGTGTATGTAATATGTCTGAAAGGTGGAGCCCTCCATGGGAAATTCTTGACCTTATTTAACTGTATGATTCACCAGTGAATGTATCAAATAGATATTGTGTAATTTGCAGAAATCATTCTTGTTCCAACTTCATCCACCACACGTATGAGGTGCAGAGCCAATCTGATGGTCCATGTGAAGCCTCGTGGAGTTGTGGATACTGTGGGAGATTCATTGCTTTAGGCATTGTAGAAATGCAACACTTTGAGGCTGAGTAACTCGTTCCATAGACACGACCGCAGCTAGATAAATGACACCTTGGGAAAGTTATAAATTTCTATCACTTGATTTTAACTGGAGATTGTAATACCACCATGCTGACTCCCCCATCCTCATCAGATCACAAACAATGATAGACTTTCCATCTGATTTGACACGGCAGCTGAATCTACTGTATCCATTTCTGACTCCACAAGACTGTCAATCTCACCACTGAATAATATAAGACCTGTATTTGCCAAGTCTCTTGCTAACATGCCAGATGGAGGGGAACTGCCACCATATCTAATTTGTAACTTTGAGTCTCTGATCAGAGAAAAAAAATAATTATTCTTGTGGCCAAGAATGGAAAGAACCATGTGATGATTCACAAATGATGAATTTATGAAGGAGGAAAAAAGGGAGAGATATATAGATTGACAATACAATCTGCCTATTGGTAGACAAGGTTGCTGCTTATTTATATAAACATATTAAAGCTACATTTTATAAGAACTGGTGTGCTTTGTAAAGTACTTCTCAACTTCGCAAAATTGCTGTAGTCCTAAAAACCTTTGATAAATGAGCTTTTCAAAGACATGCTTAGATAGTGGGTCAGGGAAAAGTTAAATACACTAGAGATGAAGGAATTAACCTGATCAGAATGTAAATATTTTAGAATGTAAATTTGCACCGATAAGACTATGCTATTTCTCTCTCTCTGTTTAGACCTGGCATACAGTTTTACTGAAGAATTTACTGTGACTGTCAACTGAAGAATCACCAAGTTCATAAATTTGGAAAGGAGAGCTTTATTTCTCATAAAGGGTTGCAGCCTGCAGGCTGGCCATCTCGCAAGCTGGGAAGTGTAACCTTGGGCAGAAGCCCAGAGCAAACACTTCAAAGAGGGTTGAAGGGAACAGAAATTTATGCTGAGCAGGGTGGCCAAATGTACACAGTTAACAAGCTATAGGAGAAATCATGACTATTTATGAAAGAAGAAACGTGCACCTGCACAATTGAGCTTCGTACCTCTTCATAAGTTCCATGTTCAAAAAATAGCAATGTTAGCATGATCCTAGGTGGAGTTTTCAACCCTCTGGTGTCAAAAGGTGAAGCAGAGGACACTGAGGTATTCAGTTTGCAGCCTCTGTAGACTGGCCAGAACCACTCCATCATCATCGATGGTCTCTTTCAGGTAGGAATGTTGGTCAGAAGAAATGCTGGTCAGTGGTGTCTAAACAGCCAAAGGGAGGGGCAGTCATGAGGATTGGTTGCAATCAGCAGTGGGGCAAGTCTTTCCAAAGGGTTGGTCTCTGTTTAGCCCTTAGGGAAGAAAGCCTAATGGTGGTTTGCCAGGGAGAGGGTATGATGAGATGTGTCTGACCTCCTGTCCCATCATGGCCAGTAACTCAGTTTTAAGGTTTCTCTTGGCTAAGGGGGGGTGGGGTATGATCACTCGGTTGGGAGGCTTAGGATTTTATTTTTATTTCTCAGTATTAAGGCATCCTTTTTATTGTGTGATGATAATGATTGGGGTAAGAACGATAACATTTTGAATTTTTATGGTACCTTCTAGCCAATGAAATGCTCGTGTCCATTATTTTATTTTGATGTACAATTGCCCCCCTTATCCATGAGGGGCACTTTCCAAGATCCCCATGGATGCCTGAAAACTGCAGAGAGTACTGAATCCTATGTACATTATGGTTTTTTCCTATATATACATACCTATGATAAAGTTTAATTTATAAATTAGGTACAGTAAGATTAATAGCAATAATTAATGATAAAATAGAACAGGTACAATATGCCTGCAGCACTACTCTTGTGCTTTGGGGCCATTATTAAGTAAAATAAGGTTTACTTGAACATAAGCGCTGCGATACTGCAACAGTTGACCTGATAACCAAGATGGCTACTAAGTGACCAGCTGGAAGCATACATGGCATGGAGACAACGGAAAAAGGGAGGATTAACGTCTGGGCACGTTAGAGTGGATGGCATGAGATTTCGTCATGCTACTCAGAACAGCATGCAACTTAAAACTTATGAATTATTTATTTCTGGAATTTTTCATTTAATATTTTTGGACCAAGGTTGGCTGCAGGTAACTGAAACTGTGGAATACAAAACCACGCATAAGGGGGGATTACTGAACACACACACACACACACACACACACACACACACATATTAAAAAAACTCAAAGGTGAGTAGACATGGTATTTGTATACGAGGAAGCTAAGATTCAGATGAGATTCATATCCAGTATTCACAGCCAGTAAGAGATGGGTCTGGGATTGACACCAGTGTTTTCTTATTTCATGTCTTTTTACCACACTTTTGTTATAAAGCAAAATTCTAAATCTAGCATTAAGGAACTCCATTTGGAACTCTCAGACAAAGACTTTGAGGGTGGAACTTTTCTGCCTATGGCTTAAAGTGGTAGGTGTCAGGAATGGCTCATTCAACCATAGATGGTTTAAATTAGCATTTCAATGGTTAACTATCAGCAGACTAAACAATTCTAAAACAGTTCCTAGAGAAACTTTGTGGTTTGGGTTAATTGACCATTATGCCCTTTTAGCATTTCTTTCCCTTTAACCTTTATTTCCCACTTGGTTTGCTTTTCAATTAAGGACAAAGTCAGTGAAAGTGTCACTCAATATCAGGGAAGCCTGTTGGAGCAGAAATGCAACATGGACTTTGGAGATACAGGCACTGTTTTTGGGTTTTCAGTGATTTTGGGTATATCAACCAAGAGGGAAGTTGGTAAAGATTAATGGTTATTGTAAGTTTAAGTGTATTGAAATTAGAGTGGTGAGTGCATAGTATTTTGCTATGTTATGACTAGGATGCTATTTTTAAATGATATTCTTTCTGTGTGGCTACATGTGTATCTGCATCTGTATGTTTGTGGCTGCATGTATGTTTCCATTGTATATGTGTATGATGCTTATAGGTTTGTGTCTCTGTGTTTAATGTGCACACATGTGCATGTGTGTGTAGTGCATGTATGTGTATGTGTGGACATTTCACATTGTACAATAAAATGTTTGGGCAATGGGTTAGAGCTGTGAACTGATGGCCCAAAATGTCCTCGTAAGATATTTTTATTTTTTTCATGTGGAATATCTCTATAATATTTGACTCTGTGAGTAGAATTAACATTTTCACATGAACTAAAAATAATAATTAATAACTTCCTGAAGCATTTGGTCCTCTTTGAAGACTTTGCCAAAAATGAGAGGGAGGATCTTAGGTAACATGCTTGCATTTGAGGATGTTCTCAGTACGACCTAATCATTGATTTGCTAATTGCAGTTCCGTGGAGTTGGAGTCAAGCATGCAGCTCTATGTCCTCCTGAGTTGATGCATGGCCACCTCTCTCATCTGAGTTCCTGTTTTTTTGTCTTTCTCACATCCTCATCTCTTCTTAATAGACTACTAGGGAGATTGGAGAGTATGCTCTAGAGAGCCTCAACTTCTCTGATTTTCATGACTTGCCCAGTGGAAAGATTTCCCTCCAATATGGTGCTTCCATTCCCCCGACATTCCGACTACCTCTTTTTTATTCCTTGCCACCTGGGTGTCATTCTTTGTTGTCGTGTTTTACTACTAGATTCTGTGTACCATGAGGGCAGCGACTGTCACACTTGTGCCTGGTTGGCAGTAGAGGGCCACTGACTGAGTGCTGGCCTGAAGGCATGAATGAGTCAATAGCAGGTAACTGGGGAAACCTCCTAGGATCTAATGCAAATGCTGACTATAAAGAATTAGTCCTGGAGGTGGAATCCTTCTCCCTTGCTGATGGGGCAAACAAAGCCAATTGTTTTTAATAACTGCATTATAAATAATATTAGTGGCAGAATTTGGTGGAGAAATGAGACAGCCTATGTAAAACAAAAAACAAGAACATAAACCTCTTTTCTCTATTTGAGGTTTCAGATTATTCTGCTGAATGTAAAAGTCTTTCATATACTTTTATCTGAAGGAAGGGGTAGTACTTTATTATACAGGCATAAACGCAGGACAAGGAACTTTGAAAGAGAAAAACAATTGAAATTCTGCACAGAAAATGTTTTAAAAGGCTAATGAATGCACACGGGTGTATACTTGGGAGTAAAGTGACCATGAAAAGGAAAGAAAAGAGGCAGAAAAATTCCCTCTTATTTGTACCAATAAAATGCAAATGCATGTTATTTCCCTATGAACATCATCATATTGGATCTGTAGAGTACTGTTTTCCAGAATTTAAAATGCAACAATCCATAGAGAGAAACTGTTCCTCTGGCAACCAAACCTTGAAAAAAATTAAGATTAAAAGCAAATACAGAAAAATTCTTCCTCAGCCCACATTCTGGAAATCAAAGCAATTTTATTCAAACTATTAGCAAGAAATACCCTGCCTATTTACCACCTGCATTTTCCCAATAATTTATAATTAGAACCCAGCAGTAAGTATTGATTTCCAATTGATGGATATCATCTGTGCCCTAATAAACTGACAGACCTTCAGAAATCTATCTAGGGAGACCTTTAGAATACATGACATGAGTTAAACATATTTTATTTAACAACAGAGGAAATTTACATTTCATCTCTCAGGCTTTTACGAAGCTGCTGTAAATGATTTAGCTTAGCTTTTAGATTTCAGAGTCATTTCATTTCAATTTGGGCACACTCTTGTGTAATTCTTAGCCTTTGTTCAACCAAATGTAGACTACTGACATTTAGCATGTGGAATAACATGTCAAAAATATGGGATGCTTAAATTCACGGTTTGTGGATTTAGTAAAGATGTGAAATAAAGCTTTTGATGCGTGTAAAAATCACAGTAAAATGTAAGTGAAACCTAATTGTAAAATGTAAATGAGGTCTAATTGTTTACCATGCTCTTGTAACTAGAACCCTGCTGGGTAATATGCCACAGCATCCCTTAGGATGGGGTGATGCCACAGTCAATGAAGTCCAGGGAGGTTTAGCTCCAACAAATGCAATCATTGTTTATGAGCAGATGGGTGGGGCATTTCTTCCAGGAGTAAGATCTTCTGTTTTATATGCTTGGCAGCCTATTCAAGGCATGGCCACTGAGAACAGAGTATCCACACAGAAAAAGGTAGCTTTTAAGTGGGAAAGCAAAGAATTAGCATCCTTAAAAAATTGCTCTGAACAAACTGAGGTGCCTAGGCTAGTGCACTATTTTATTAGTACCTTTTCTAATCTGACAAAAAATAGGGTGGAGAGAGTCTCATCAATAAATATCTTGCATTCCTAAGGGATCAATTTACCATATTAACTTCCATTTATATTTTTGTAGCAGAACCAAAAGTGGTTTTTAAAATTTGTTTTGTTTTTTAAAGAAGAGAACAACACACACACAGGTTTAATATAAAGTGGGGGCCCTTGAGCATTTCTATGTGGATTTTGTTTGTTTTCTGAAAAAAAAGGGAGCCTATTAGCAGGTTCATTTGTATAATAATCATTCATTAAAATAGACTCTGCGGCAATGAAATACTGTACTTGAATTCCAGCACAAAGCCTTTAAAAAGCTAAAATGTCAAAACAATAAAACTAATTAAGGCAACAAAATAGCTTTTTCCTGCTTAATGACAAGCTGGTCCAAAAACAGCTGGTGATTTTTCTTTCCTCCAGAGACACTTTAAGTAAAACAAAGATAGAATTTTCCACAATCATTATCTATCCCAGCATCATCTAGGAACCTAGTCCAACTGAACCGTCTGGCAGAGGGGTCACATGTCTACTTTGGGCAAGCTTCCGTCCCCATTCCCTCCTTCCTTTCCCCCCTCCATCTTTCTCTCCCTCCCCCCGTCTTCCACAAGTGTTTCTGAGGTGCTCTGGAGGGACAGCTAACTGAGCCAGCTGTGGACCTTGCAGTGGAGCAGCTGATGGACCAGAAAGGGGGACAACACATAAATAACTCTAATGGCGGAGGGGTTTGGGTGGAGGGGGTGGGAGTAACAAGTTTCAAATTTACAGAAAAGTTGCAAGGATAGTACACAGAAATCCTGTATACCCTTTGCCTGGAGACTGGATTCAAATTTTGCCAGTCGTTCCAGCAGTGTCCTTTGTAGCCAAGACTCTCATCCAGGATCACGGCTGGTTGCTCCCAGTTGTCACCTCTCTGTAGTCTCTTGGATCTGGAACAGTTCCTCAGCCTTTCTTTGATTTTCAGGATCTTATCATTTTTGAAGATTATAGGTCAGTTATTTTATAGAATGTCTCCCAATTTGGAATTGTCCACTGTTTCCTCAAGGTTAGATCCTGGTAATATATTTCTGGCTGGAATATTGCAGAAACTGTGCTCTCTTTATCACATCCTATTGGGAGGCACATGATGCCTATTTCCCCCATTACTGGTGGTGTTTACATTTATCATATGATTTACATAGTACCTGCCAGGTTTTTTGTTATAGTAAGTTACTTTTTTAAAAAAATGGATTAATAAATATTTTGAGGTAGATGCTTTGAGACCATGTGAAAATTTGTTCCTCACCCCATGTTTACCCACTAGTTCTACCATCCATTGATGTTTCCTGCCTGAAATAATTAGTACTGTAATGGTTGCCAAAAGATGGTTTTATAATGCCATTATTTCCCTTCTATTTACTATTATTCATACTAGTTAGCTTTCTGTTATAAGGAACAGTTTTCTCTTCTCCTTACTTAACCGTTATTTTATCTATTTATTTATACCAATGTTAACTCATAAATTCCTATTAACTGAATAATCTTATTATTTAATGGGCTATAATCCATTGGGTTGTAATATTGGGTTATTTATAGTCAATGCATTATAATCCAGTGGGTCATACATGTCTCCATTATCCTTGGGGCATTTCCTTACTTTCTGGTACCATAAGACATTTCAGGCTTCTCTTATACCACAACAATCATCCATTTTTCCAAGGAGCTCTGGCACATTTAGAGTCGTGTCCAAACCAAGATTTGGACTACTGCAGTGTCACTGTTCCCTTGAACTTTCAGTGGAAAGAGTTAAGATATATATGCAAAATATAAACTTTTATACACATATGTATGAATATATGTACATTTATAAACATATTTATTTTATATTGTAGGGAAGAAAAAAATATTTTTCCTTTGTCCATCCTACATTCTCTGGCTGGGGCCCTATAAATTAGACTAACAAATGACAACTTAACTAGAGAAAAACAAACAGAAGTTTATAAACACGTGCATCACACATACACATGGGAGCCCTCAGAGAAGAGTAACTCAAACGAGTGGTTAGAACTTGGGCTTATATAGCATCTTAACAAAAGAACAAAAAGCCAATTGTTCTATTGTCTGGGATTCTGGTAAGTTCCAGCTATTTTTTAATCTCCTTCGGTCCTTCTAATATACAACCATGGTTGAGAACCAGCAAAGTGGTCTAGTCTTCTTCATTTCTAGCAGTAGAAGCTGAGACTCAGAGAAGACTCAGGTCTTGGTTGTTGGCTCAGCTTTCTTTCCACTATATCTCAGTTTTTCTTTTAGTCACAAGATCATGGATGGGAAAACCTGAGAACAATTTTCACTAGTTTTGAAGGCCTTCCCTCACATTGGTAGGCAGCTGGTTTCACGGTGATTACATTTACTCTGTTTCTGATTTCTTCTATGACAACTAGTGTGTCAATACTTACATTTAATATTTCTCTTCCCACCCTCCTCCCAATCCCCAAAGATAAACAGAGTGACTTAAAGAGCTAAATATTTACTGGGCATTTTCATTAATACTTGAAGGTCTTACCTTTCCCGCTCGGATATTGACAGTGGACTGAAAAGAGACCTGGAATGTGTAAAGAGGAAATGAAGCAAGACATGGGGACAGGACAGTGGCAGAGCTAGGAAACAACAGAAGGATCCAATTCCTCCTGCCTCATTGCCAATCTGCTTAGAAGGCAGCAAAACCCTCTTAAACCCCAGATATACGGGAGGAGGGAAATGTTTGTCAGAAGCAGAGGGGAGCAGTAGAAATCACTCACGAAGCTCGGGTGCCCAATCAAGTTTATGATGATAGGGACAAAGCTCTGCATTTTCTGAGGCACCATGACAACTATTACAGCATCTTGAGTCATTTAAGGCCTCTGTTTTAGAAATGAAAGTAGCCCTGAAAAAGCAGCTTTGCAAATGAGCTTTCTCTGACTTCCAAATAAGATGAAAACACACTTCAGAATAAATAAGTGAATGATATGTGGGTGCTGTGGGAATTTTGTCTATTTTATTTACTATTATAATTCTAGTGCTTAGAACTGTGCTTGGCACATAGAGTTGGGACTCAATAAATTATCTGTTTAATGAGTGAATGGATGTCAGGTCCAAGACATAAACCCAAATTCCCACAGGGTCAGGCAGACAACATAATGAATGGATCAGGCTGGATGGAGGATGAGAAAGCTGGGTATGAAAGCAACATATTGTACCCCATAAATATATACAATTCTTATTTGTCAGTTAAAAATAAAAACTTAAATAAGTAAATAAGCTGGGCATTATGACAAACTGGACATCTAAAGGGTTAATTTTTTTTTTAAAGTTAAAATGCTGTGCTAAGTGAAGGAACTCAGGAAATTTCACCCCAAAATAAGACTCCTTGGTATGGAAAATGTTTTGAATTGAGTGCCCTTGGAGATCAACAGGCCCTTGGAAGAGGCTTTCCCTCTATCTGCATGAACCAAACTGACCCATCAAAAGAACAATTGACTTCCTTTCCCCTCCGTGTTATCTCAATATATTGCAGGAAAGAAAATCAAGAATGCAGCCAGACCTGGCCAAATCATTTGAAACATAATACCTGTCTCTCAGGTTAATTTACAAGTCAATCTGTTTCCCCCATCCATTCATTCTCCTAGCAACCATTCCTTGCCCCTAAACAGAATTACCTATACTCCTCATCTCCCCCTCCCCTCTAAAAGGCAAGTACAAAAATATCTGGATTGCATTGGGATATTGGTTAATCACTCTGTTAATCACTCCCTGTGCTCACAGTAAATAAACGTGTTCCTCCTATTAATCTGCCTTAATTGCAAGTTGATCTTTCAGCAAACTTTTGGGGGAAAGGGGAAGTTTTCCCATCACCCCCATACTAGTCAAAGGGTTAAAGACCAAATTTGATACCGAGTTGCCCATTTGTGATCTCTATACCTAGTCACTACTATTTTCTTAATTTTCTTGAGTTTAGGTTATAGTGACTCCTTTGAGTACTTTTATTTCTCAGTGCTAGAGGATTTCCACAGATTGCTTAGATCACAAAACCCAACATTTCAAAGCTAGATGAGGTCTAAAAGATGATAGGTATAATTTCATTTTTCATCCACAAGGAAGCCATTGCCCAGAGAGGTTAAGTGACGTGGGCAAGATCAAACAGCCTGGTGAAAGAGAAGACAATTCTGGGTCGAGGACTGGAATCCCAGTCTGGCATTACTGCTCCCACACCATGCTGACTGTGCACTTTACCGAAAAAGCTTTATTGCATTAATTCTCTAAATGATCATTGCTTAACTGGAACCATGCCTGCTTTTATTTTAATTGAGATTTTATTTTCGCCTGCCTGGAGCAAGGAGAGCATTATGGTATTTTAAATGAGAACCAAGGAATTACCTGCACTTCAAATATTAGCAGTTATATTCTGCTAAAGATGCATGTGGACTATCTATTAGAAACATGTCATAGGTAAACCAGAAACATTTCATACTAATTGTTATAAGCGTATTATCCATCAAAATGTAAATTTCCCAAAGTAGGCTTTATGTGGATCATAATTTCCTTTATTACAAAATGGACTTGAAAACTCTGGCTGGCTCCTTGTCCTCATGTAAAACCTCCATTTCCTGTGGTGCCTCCAATTTAGTTTTTCACAGCTTTAACAGCTTTCACACTGTGATTTTCTATATCTGTTGCAAATGTTCAACAATTTACAGAGAAAATTTTAGTCCATGGCTTTCTGCTTTTAGCTTTTCATGTATAAAGATTAAAGAATGAATGTGCAATCAGCAGATATATAGAAAACATCTCCTGCTAGAATAAAATAGATGGTTCAACTTCTGAAACCCCAGTGGAATTTATAATATCTACCTACAGCACTTCCTCTCTTTTGTATTGCACCTTCTGATAAATAGGCTCCCAGAAGAGACAATTTGGGAAGCTAGAAAGTACTTTATTTTTCTTTATAGCATGACATAGCATTGTCCAGGCCTTGCAGGTGGGAGAAACATCGGAAGCAGGATGGCAGAAGGAGACCTGGGGTGATAGTGACTGACAAATCAAAAGAAACTTTACACTGCCTAATGCGAACCTTAAAGGCTAATGCTCTTTTATAAAATAGCACAGAATTTGAGATTACACCTAGAATATTGATTATCAGCAGTCTCCACCTCAGGACTTAAAAACATGGTAAGCAGTGAGGCTCATAATGGTACGTTTAGTTAGAGGCAAGGGGCTGGTTCTTGATACTGTATATGGGGAGTATGTGTCTGTGTGTGTGTGTGTGTGTGTGTGAGAGAGAGAGAGAGAGAGAGAGATTTGCATTTCTTTAGAAAAAAATGCCAGCATTTGTAAAAATGGTTTCCTTCCAGGTTGGATCTATAAAAGCACAACTAAAGCAGAGGATCCAGTCTGTCTAGTTTGCTCTGACTTGTTTACATGGAAGACCATGAATACTTTTCAGGCTGCAGGGACATCTCACACTAGATCCCAAATACAATCTTTCTGCCCCCAACCCACCTGACCTAAGGCTACCTCAGAAACAAGAGCTACTATTTCAGAAATACATTAATATAAAAGCTTTTCTTTCCATGTTTATATTGTACTTTTTTATTTTGGGGAAGTCTGATGGAAATATGTGGGCTGCTTTAGGAGGTCTAGCCCAGCATGTTCATTTGAAGGACATTTTCACTGCCAGTTTCTCAATGTGACAGGATATATGCACAGTGAATTGGGTGCAAAACCAGTAAGGACTAAAACAGAAATGTTATAGGCTGAATTGTGTCTGCGCAAATTTATACGATGAAGCCCTAACCTCAGTACCCCAGAATGTGACTGTATGTGGCGATAGAGCCTTTAAAGAGGTGATTAAGGTAGAATGAGAGCATATGGGTGAGCCCTAATCCAATCTGACTGATGTCCTTATAAGAAGAGGAGATGAGGACACACAGACAGAGGAAGGACTATGTGAAGACACAGGGAGAAGACGGCCAAGGAGGGAGGCCTCAGAAGAAACCAACCCTGCTGACACTTTGGTCTCAGACTTCCAGCCCCCAGAACTGTGAGACAACAAATTTCTGTTTTTTGTGCCACCCAGTCTGGGGTATGTTGTTATTAGACTGCCTGAACAGACTAACACAAGGAGTTTTAAAAACAGATTAGATACCTTTTAAATTACCTGTTTTATGTGGTGTTTGACATTCTGCTAGGATTCTCATGTCCAGCCCCTCTGTCAGTCCCTACTGCCACTCTACTTCTAAAGACCACCTGCATTTTTTGCCTAGAAAGCAATTGTAATCATCACCTAACAGGTATGCCTCTCCACTGATACAGACTTCCTAAAAAATGAAGTTGCTGCCTGCTCAAGCACCATTGTTGTTCCCCATCACCTCTAGAATGAAATTTAAGTTATGCAAAGAATGCTCCAGGCTGGCCATTGTGGGGATGAGGGGAAACTTGGCCTTTCACCTGAAAGTTCACTGAAAGATCAATGCGCAATTAAGTCAGATTAGTAAAAGAAAGAGGTTTATTTACCACACACATGGGGAGAATCACAGAGTGGTTACCCAATATCCCAATGGGGTCCAGAAATTTTTATACCCTCCTTTTAGAGGGGAGGAGGAGATGAGGAACATAGGTAATTCTGTTTAGGGGCAATAAATGGTTGCTAGGGAGGATGAATGGGTGGGGGAAACAGATTGACCTGTAAATGATTCTCTTTGCAAATTAAATTAATCTTGAGAGACAGGTAATATATATATTTAAAATGCTTTGGGCCAAGTATGGTTGCATTCTTGATTTTCTTTCCTGCAATATAGTGAGATAACAGGGAAGAGAAAGGAAGTCAATTGTTCTTTTGCTGGGTCTGTCTGGTTATACAAATAGAGGGAAAGCCCCTTCCAAGGGCCTGTTGATCTCTAAGGGCCTTTAAATTCAAAATACTCTTTCTACCAAGGAGTCATATTTTGGGGTGAAATTTTCTGAGCTCCTTCACCATCATCTGGTCTCACATACTCATCTGTCCACCTGCCACATCCCTGGTGGCCCTCATGTATCCGTCCCTCTCTGCAGTTCTTCAATAATCCCTGTACTTCCATATCTCTGGTCTTCTGCTGGTGATATTCCCTCAATCTGGAGAGCCCCCATTCCTATCTATCAACATTCTGCTCTTCTTCAGATGTCACCCCTTCCTTCAAGGCTTTCCTCACTTGCCCAAGTCAGTATGAATCGTTCCTTACTTTACAGTCTCATAATACTTATTTCACTCTGATTGTACTTAGATAAGAAAATACTTGTCTCCCCCCAAAAATTATAAAGTATTCATAGGTAGGTTTTTTGTTAGTAATGTTTGTAAACCCAGTGTCAAGTATAGGGCTTGTGCTCAATACAGATTTGTTGAATGAGTAATAAATAGACTCTTTAGATTTCTACAGCACCAGCCAGAAACCTGCATGACAAAGGTAGCCATCTCTGTGGTGTGACCCCAAAAGCGCTGTCCCAATAGCCTGCCACAACCTTGTTCTTACATTCTGCCTCACTTTGAATTTTCTCTTGGTAACCTTCCTATGGTATAGCAAAAGTGGAGATACAGTATCCAGTACTACTCTGTGTATGTGTTACAAGTATTAAACAAAAATTATGGGAAGCCATTGTTTTGGACTGAGCTCCTGCACTAGACCCCAACAGACCAGACCAAACCAAAATGGAATCACTCATGCTAAATGCCACATAATCAAAGTGAAGCTTTAAGGACCCAGATAGATCCTAAAACAGACCAGTTTTTCCTGAAAACAGGAGATTCCAAGTCTACCTGAGTCAACATAATAAGGGAGTCCCTCTGCTTTAATCCTTACAAAAAAGTAACCTGAAGTAACCTGATGTTAACCAATCAGGTTTTCTTTTTTTCCTATTGCTTGGTTTCCTTGTTCCCACCTTACAAAAATCCACTATTCTGCTATTGCCCAGGGAAAGCTCTCATTCCATTTTGTAGAATGGAGGGTTCTCTGATTCATGAATCATAAATAAAAACCAATTTGATGTATAACTAAATGTTTTGTAATTTTATCTTTTGTTACAAGCAAGTGCATGAGACTTTTAGACATTGATCCACAACTTTGGGTCAGTTGATCACCAAGGAAGGCACTGTGAACATAGCCTTTGGCACAGCATGCACAGGGCACGCAAGTGACGATGGGAAGAGAAAAGTGTCAGGGTAATGAGCAAAGAGGGAGGGAAGAGGGACAGTCATGTGGTAGGAACAACAGCAACAATAATTGCAGCTACTTTTTTTTCTTTAACTGTGTGTTTCTTCTTTGCCAGGCACTGTTCTAAGCATGTTGCATGCACTAATCTATTTTCTTCTCATGCCAACCCTATGACAGGAAGGCCAGGCACAAGTGGCAGGTGGGAATATATAACTTATCTTGGGACTTGGGCCCAGGGCGGACAGGCAATAGTGAGAAGGCACCAGTTCGGGGATGAAAGGAACTGTAGCAGCAGTGTGATAGAAATGATTACTGGGGAGGGTACAGAAGGGTTTGGGAGAAAATTTTCACTGTCTTATGAGCCACATTTCCTCTACCCCTCCCATATGCTGCCTGGTGCTTATGAGTATGGCTCATTATGTGAGAAAGAAAAATAGAGAACTATTGGTATTATAAACATATCATTATATATAAATATATTTGATATGGGAATATATGTTTACTCTTGTAAACCAGCTGAAAAGATGCAGAGATCATGTTAGCTAAAACTGTTCTGAGAGTTAGATTTAAATTGGGTATTGTGGCCATGCCCAGAGGACAATGATCTATACCCTTGCCGCTCATATTAAGGCACATAGTTCAGCAGCATTGGAATCCCCTCAAAGTTCATTAAAAATGCAGAATCTTGGGCCCTACCTCAGAACGATGGAATCAGAACCTGAATATTAACAAGATCTCCAAGTGATGCAGGTTAAAATTTGAGAATGACTAATGTATAGTACCAAGTAGGAAACATCTGTCAAGAGAGGGATCCCACCTTATGGAGAAGTTAGGTAGTGGTTGAAGGCACATGATGAAGCTAAAACCCACCTAAAGGAGAGGGTTCCAGAGCTGGGGCCCATTGTTTATGCTTCTGACTGTCACTACCAAGTTTCCCCAAGACGGAGCAGGTCAACAGAGTTTCCATCTAGGAGTTTCTTCAGTGATGTCTCAGTCATCTTTCCATCTATCCATGAGTTCAGAGCTGCAGGGACTTGAATTTGCCAGCTCCAGCTACCCATTATATATATGTCTTCTCACCCCAGTGCTGCTCTCTACATCTAAAAGTGGGAGGACAGAGGAAGAAGAATGGTGAAGGTGAAGCTTAGAGAGCCACAGTTGATGTTTTTTCTCAGATTATTTTATTCATGATTGACTGCAGAGTAAAAATAAACTCCTAGGAGGAAAATGAAGAATACTTGATTAATGAGTTGAAGTGTTTTTTTTCCAAAACTTAACAGACCAAGGTCTAGAAAACACGGTTGCAGACACCTCACTGTTACTGAAAGTTTGGTCCTTGTCCCTAAGGCCGAATCAGTGAGAACGAAGTGGACTAGTGATTTGAGGAAAAGGAAAGAGAAGTTTATTAGTTTGCTGGCAAATGAGGAGGGTGGCAGACTAGTGTCTGAAAGACCACCATCCTGCCTTTAAGCCAAAAAACGGGGCTTTTTAAAGGGGGGTTTTCAGCAGTAGGGCTCAGGCCTACTTGACCAGTGTCACGTGTTGCAGCTTTGGGCAATTGGTGTTGAACTATAATAGGTGTTTTCGGTCTTGGGTCATCACAACCTTATCTCCAGTGATAACAACCTTGTGACCCTTGTCCAGACAATTCTGTTGAGCCATTTCCTGTGGTTTAAGATAACAGAGAACAAACAGCAAAGAACATTTTTCCGCCCCTTTGATCCCTGGCCTCGGGCAGGAATGCAGGTTTTAATTCCCAAAAACGTGGGGGGTGGGTAAAGATACAACTCATGGAACATTTCATTCCCCTTTTTCAGAACTTCCCCTCTGTTAGATCACTTTGGTGCCACCATTGTCATCATCACTATGTTGTAATAAGGATCTATTTGGTGTCCATTGCTTTACCTGTATGATTTCTTATTCTTACAACAACTCTGTAAGAAGATGTTGTCATCGCTTTATATCTGATGTAAAAATTGAGGTTCAAGGGATAAACATTAGTGCCAGAGTTGATGTTTGAATACAGGACTGACTCCAGAGCCTGTAGTACTTATCCTAAGTTGGGTTTCTGCTCATCCACCATTCCTTCACCCTTCTTTTATAATGCCCTGTAGAACATTCACAGAAAGGATCACTTCTTCTTCTGGGACCTCAGTTTTCTCGTCTATCTGTAAACCCAACATGTTGGAATGGATGTTCTTTGAGATACTATCGAGCTCCATGTTTCTATAATATACTAAAATAGCAACCCCACACAAGCAGATATCCAGTCACTTAACTCTAAAACTTTTCCAAATGGTGCACTGTTAAAGGTAAAGAAACAAAAATAACAGTGTGGTGGGCATCCAGGTATACACAGAACAAAGCCTGATGTGATCCTTACATACTCTCTCTCTTTCTTTTTTATTCATTGTCTCTGTTTGATGCACGAGGCCTGAAAAGATGACAGGGGAAGGGCTTTGGTGCACAGAGCAGGGATGGGTAGAGAAGATGCGGAAAGGAGAAGGACCTTCGGAGAGGAAGGTGCAGAGCAAAAGCACAGGCGATGCATACGCTAAGATGGGCACTTACTCTATTCCTCTAGTGACTTAAAAAGTTGAAATTAAGATTATATAAATTTATTAATATAGCATTTACTAAAAACGAAAGAGAAATGAGATGGTGAGAGCCGGGTGTGAAAAGCAAAGATGTGCCAAAAGTGGCTATTTCCTATGTCACCTTTCGGCTTCCCAGTCAGAAAGCAGCGTAACCCTCCTTCTCCAGCATTACTCCAAAGCATCAAGCACAACTCTTTCGCAGAAAACCACCCACAAATATTGCTGATTAAATTTTCCAGTGCAAAGTCTGTTAACAGTCATGTTAACGATAACAGTATATGAAACAAACAAGCAACATTTTAAAATACCGATTTAATGTATCTTAAAATTAAAGGGTTGAATTGAGAAAGTAGACATAGTGTTTTTAAAACATAAAGAAGGCTGAATTTGGAGATTGTTGGAAAAAACAAGAAAAAAGCAATGCAAATAATATATAATAGTGTATATCAGTGCTTTCAAATAATATATTGTCCTATAGAACTTCGGGTCCTCCAAAGCAAACATTAAGAATACTTAGGCCCAATATATCATGTTAGTAGAAATGCAACATAAAGCCTATATTGGATCAGATAAAAGTTGTTGCCTCCTTCTCTAACGAGAAGCCAGAGTACAATTAATGAAAGCTATGTAAATGTGCTCCAGGCTGTTAAGATTACAAAGAGTTCAGAGCTGGGGATAAAGAATCAGGAGAATAGGATCCACAATCAATTACAGAGAAGGTCCTCCTATCTCGGACAGGCACACACATTTTGATATCTCATCAGGGAACCAATTGCATCCAGGCGCCTTTTGGAAGAAAGATGTAGGAACATGCTCCCTCCTATTTGGGGAATGATACAAGGGGGCTATTTTTGAATGATTAATTAAAGGGAATCAATCTTCATTGCTTTGCTACTGACGTGAAAAGCGCCATGCCTGTGCAATAATCGCATGCAATTATTCAACTACCCCTTTGGCAAGGACAACGTAATTAGTCCTGGTGGTGTCGAGAGATTCTCTTTATTCCCAACAAATTGGCAGTTTTAATCAAGTGTTGCTGGAAATTTATCATAACACAGGGAAAACAATAGGTGAAGGTACAGGGCCCCAAGCTGTGTGACTCCTATCTACAATGGTACAAATTTACAATGCTAACAACATGATAAATACTACCAATCCATGAATGCATTGATTATAATTTCATATCAGCACCAAGCCTTCGCAGTTCTTATTTGTTTAGAGACACGGCTGTAACCCTTTTTGTGCTGCCTTGCATTTGTTTGCTGAGGAACCTGGGGTAAGTCCTAGGTGCTGGTGGCCTGGATTTTGCAAGATTTAAAAGCACAAGGAACAGAGAAGGCATCCAGAAATGCTAACCTACTCCAACTGCAGGAGTCAGGGAGCTGCAGATAGCAACAGAGATAAGGCAAAAAGCAAGCTCACCATGTCCTATTTTGTGTTTTACTCAGAAGAGACTTCAGCTGGGGTGATTTTCCAGGTATCCAAGGACAAGCTCACTCCACTCTCTCTTTTCCCTTTTTTTTTTTCATGTGTTTTCATGCCTCCTAAAATCTTTGCTTAAAAATAACAGCTAATATTTATCAAGTAAATTGCTTAGTACAACATGCCAGGTGTTATACTAAGCAATTTACTTGTGTTATCTAATTTAATCCTCTATAAGACCTTATTTAAGGGAACTGCTGTTGTTTTTTATCATTCCTGATTTTACAGATGAGGATGTTGAGGCTTAGAAAACATAGAGCAGTAGAGTAGGGATCAACAAACCCATGTGGCCTCATTCTAGGTCTGTAAGCTTAACCACTGTCCTGTGTCAACTCCTGGGCATCTGGTGTGGCTGACTTATCCTGTACTCTCTTAGGATTATATGCTCATTATTCTTAGTGGCCTGGCAATAAAAAGGCAGACTATAAATGCTTCAACCTTCGTATGCTTCAACTTGCCTACATTATCTCTGTCTTCTTTTTCCAAGAAGAAATTAAATCTATGACCTTCAGGGGGTTGTATATTTTATGGTGTACTTTCATAGCTAATATATATTTGCTTGTTTGTATGTGTGTGTGGGAGGCAGGTAGGAATTGGAAGGGAAAGATGGATAGAAAGGCAGAATTTCTCAAACTTATCTCATTATAAGATTCACCTGGAGTCCTTGTTAAACAGTAGGCTCCCAATTCTGATTAAGTTAGATTCCCTAAGGATGGGCCTGTGATTCCGTTAAGAAAGTGCTCCAAGTAGACTCTGATTGTGCCCTAAGGAGCAATATGTCAGTGTTCCCCCAAGAATTAGTTCTATAGGATATTAATCATTATGTGGCAAAACATTTCCCCCAGTCAAATAATTTAGGAAAACATGGGTTAAATGATATTCAACAAGTTTCTTCTAAGAGACTTTAAATTTAATGCACAGTGAGAATTTCAAGATAAAACTGTGGTATTCAAATGTTCCCCTAATTTCTTTGGCCATGAAGTACTCTCTTCAAGGAGCATATCCCAGGTCTAGGGATTTTCAGGACCTACCCTGAGAGATCTGGTTCCAAATGATGCTTAATGAAATATAAGGATCACCTAGAAAACTTACCTACCAGCTTGAACAGTTATGGAATCCTTTGGAGGCATAATCACTGATACCACTTCCCTAAAGACATTTAAGGCAATTTCTAGAAAATATTTATAAGGAAACAGTATTCAGCTTATCCAGGAATTAGAGTATATGCTGGATTTACTTATTGCAGGTAAGCTGGAGAAATGTCTTGTCTCTCTGATGCGAAATTTTAACAGCATCTCCTTACAGTCATGTTGGAATGGTCCTCAGGAAACAAAAACATGATACAATTTTTCTTTTTCTGTTTCTGCTGTCATAGTATCAGCATAGGCTAAGGGAATAAAAGTGGTTATTTAATGCTGTTTTGGCATTCGAAGGGAGTCTGGGATCCTAGGCTGAAAAGGGTTGGAAAGCATATCTCATAAATCAAAGGATGTTAGCCCAAATCCCATTGCTTAAAGGTGAGCCCTCTTCCAAACAAAATCTAAAAGCTCTGAGAAGTCATGATCAGCACAGTTAACACCAAAGCAGCTGATTTCTGGCCTTTGTAAAATGCAGTGTAGTTAAAGCAGGTTTCAGGAAGGAACACATCAAGAACTAACTCCCAAGCCCAGCAAAGCTCATTTGTGGACAAGGCCTTGTCAGTGGCTGCCCTGATCTCACTTTCACTGCTTTGTTCTACTTGTTGCGAGAAGGAACATCTGGCTCAGGGCCTGGAAAGCAGACTCCATTCTCCATTGCACCTGCCCCAGGAGGAAAAAGAGAAATGCTTTACTGACAAAAGGTAGGATTTTCAGAGCCACATTCCCGCCCATTAAAGCAGCTTGTTTGATCCCTTCAAAGCTCGAGATCAAAGGAAGGCTTTTCCGGAGCTGCCAACCCATAAAGCTACAAGCAGAGAGAAGGACCTCTTTGTTTTTACACAGCCAGGTGGACTCGCCATTCTAGTTCCCAGCCGGAGGAGGGGCTGTGGGCAGGCTGAAGGGTTTTCTTACATCTGGCTGGTGCCATTTGGATGCTGGACCTTCCCAGGAAAGTAGGAGCTACTCCAGCAAGATCCTGGCAAGTCAGAACCACTATTTGGCAAAGAACCGCGTAACACCTTCTCTCTCTCCTCGTCTCCACCTGGAGGCCAGATTACCAGCATTCACTTTATTTCCTAATCCCAAAAGCATAACTACACATTTCTGTGCCCAGGCAAACCTCCCAGCACCTTTCCTCCTCTGTAATTTACTGAGTGCAATCATGAGAAAACAATACCCTAGTTTTAAGTGTATTTAAAAATCTCCATTTTATGTGGTACGTGCTGGCTTTGACTATAATGGAATGTATGAACCAGGGAAATGAATCTGGAGTAGCTTCCCTGAGAAAGTGTGGTGAGAGGATTCAGAGCCCCTTCAGCCTGTCACCACCTCCCTGCCAGTGCCAGTAGCAGAGTCCTCTTGGCCCTAGGCCAGGGCCACATGCTGGCCCTGGCCTCGGCTCAAGGAATGATGGGATAGTGTTTTTTCTGGTAGAAAGGCAGCCAGATTGTGGCTTCCCCTGGCAAGGGCTACACAGTGCTGTAGAAGATTTTTGCTTTAAAAATAATAGCAAACTCCTCCCACATACAAACAAACATTTATAAGCATATCCAGCAAAAACCTCCCAGCCATTGGCAGATGCATAGGACAGTGTAGAAAGTAACCATGAGCCTGCATCTAACAATGGACACATCTTAAGCACAGAACCTACAGATGGGAGAAATTCAAAACAATTATGAAGCTGGAGGGGAGAGGAAAGAGTAGAGAAGAAATACTCCTTAGATAGCTAAAAATAAGGGGGGAAACCAGATAAGACAAAGGCCAGGGAATGGGATAAAGGACACCATTTTTGGGGACATAATGGGCCAGGGTGCAACAGCACCAAGCCTGCTGTTGGTGTGGGGATTCAGCATGCCTTGGGACAAATTTTTCCCATAGAAAAGAATCTTCCTGGAAGCAGAAAGGGGTGGCGTCATGGGACTCTATATGCAGAAGCTTGCTGAAGCGTGATTTATTTTTAACTGAGGCCTCTTTTCCAGGTTCTGTGTATGAGGCCAGTTGGAGGAAGGGGTAAGCTCAACTCAAGGCCAAGATAGTAGCAAAAGGGCAGTTCCGGCATTTTACTCAGAAAGCTCTGGTTAATTCACTGGGTGGAAAAAAGAAAAGCTACACTTACCTAGAGGATTAGCTGAGGTTAGAGACACAGGGAAGTGGCATCATCCATTAACTTGGAAGGGGAAGGCAGGAGCCTGAGCAATAAACAGCAACACAGCTGTGAGAAGTGAGGACAGAATAGTGGGGGGCCAAGTAGGAGGAGGGAGAACCTGCCGGTTCCTGTGTGTCTCTGCCAGTGGAGCACTGATCTGTAAAGAAGCCAAATGGTTTTGGACATTACTGACTCACTGTCTTTTTCTGGGCTCAGCCTGGGTGGTTGTTCTGCTCCTGTTTCTCCAGCTGGACTTCTGTTAAGGTGGTGAGAATGAATGTGGGTGTTAAATATCATCCAAAATCTATGTAGTGTTCGGACTGTGGTGGCAGAAAGGGTGTGATCCCTTTCCTCCCCATTATAAGCATCAAGTCCAACACCCCCATAACAAAGACAGGTTAACAAGAGAAAAGCATAACAAATTTATTTAATTATAGTTTCATATGACACAGGAAACTTCAGAATAAAGGCCCAAAGACCCAGGATGAACTATTCATTTTTATGCTTAGGTTCAATGAAGCACAGTCATGTAGACATATGATTGGACTAAAAGGGTATGATCTAATAGCAATAGGCTTGAGGGAGGAGGATCCAGCAAGGCTTGTCTGTTAAGATGCTTTTTGGCCTCTCTGCACAGCATTCCTTCCTTCCAGGTATGGGGCAGGACCCTCTCTGGAATGAGAATTTTATTATCTACAATCAAACAAAGTGGGTCAGAGAATTTCTTTATGGCTAGTTCTTACACAGAAAGACAGGGAAGAGTTAGATCAATATTTTTAGGTTTTATGGCTGGTTTGGGGATAAAGGGGTTCTTATTTCTGTGACCTGCCTTGGGGAAGAGGGATTCTAGTTTCTATGGCTTGCTTTAAGGGAGAATGAGGCTGAGAGACAGGAGGGCAGGGGAAGATCAGAGAGAAACTTTGCTTCTGAAACTGCTTCTGAGGCTTTTACTTTGGGGTATAGCTTTTTGAGCCCTAACATGGTGTAGAGAATGACACCCCAAATCATGGTGCTTTGGCATGCTGAGCACTTGGAATTAAAAGAAATTGCAAAGCCTTAGAAGCTACTTTAGAACCAAGGACTTTCCAACCTTCTTTTGTTTCCCCCTCCCACCCCAAGTGCAGGGAGGCACTCTCTGTGGAATTTCCTTGTCTGACTAAGGAAACTTCTTTCCAAAAAAGAAAATGCAATTGTCTTAAGACCCCCTCCTTCCTGGGAATCCCGTCAAATAACCAGGAAAAGTTAAGGACTGGAGAAAAGACTGAAAGTCATCACCAGGCTCAGACAGAGTTTTCATCTATTCTTCTGAGGGTAGCTCCAGAGAGATTACCTGGGAGACTTTGTCCGCATAATAAGACCACCTTTGTTCAGAGTGAGGTTCTCGCTTCACCTTCCTGCCACCTCCCACAGAGCTCAGAGGAACAATGTCCCAGTCCATTCATTATTTGTTCTTTGGGCTCCTTCATTTTCCCTGAAAATCATTTACTACCCCTCCCAGTTGCCTACATCCGCATTTCTCTCTCTCCTATGGAAAGGGTATTTAAGCCTCCACCATCTGGCCATTCTTTGAATCTCGTGTTGTGTATGGCTTCTGTGCTAATTCATGTTAGCAAATTCGTGTACCTTTTCTCCTGTTAATCTGCCTGTTGTCAGTTTCTTTAGTAGACTCAAACATTCCGGGGGGGGGGGGGAGGGAAAATTCTCCCCTATAGGAGCTTTCTTTACTGATGAGAAAAGTAGTAGCAAAGATAAATATTGAGACAATGAGACATAAACAAGGCCTTTCACTATCTTGGAGAGATCAAGCTTTAACACATAGAGGCCAAGTTCAGGGTTGGGCTGTAAACTGGCTGTTGAAGCTTGTGTTGGAGAACAGTGAGCCAAGCATTTTGCTTCACTGCTCTCCTGGAATCATAAGAAAGCAGTGAGGGATTTTCCCCAAGTTAGAACTCCCTTGGGTCTCATTTTTGGGCTGGTTGGAAGCAGTGCTTTAGCAGGTTGTTGACCACAGCTCAGAGAATTGATGACAGATGTGTTTGCAATCACATGCTTTTAGGGGAGGGCTAGATTTAGGGGAGGTCTCCTCATATCCTCTGATCCCAACATTTCCAGTTCTTAGAGAGACCCTATGTTCCCTAAAATATGCAGTCTCATCCCATAAAAGATAATGAAAAAGAGCCCTCTTCCTGCTTTTTTTAGATAGATTCTTAGAATATTGAAGCTAAAAGGCACCTTTGTTTGTTTTGTCAACCCCCTATGAAAAAAATTGAGGCCCAGTGAAAATAATTGACTTGCTGAGACGTGACATGATGGGTGATCAGTGAGAGTTGTGGTAAGAGGGCAACACTGAAATAAATGAAGTCATTTTGATCCATTTGGCCACTTGCCACATTGGGATGTGACCAGTCACAAGGAACAGGCAAGGCCATAAACTCAACAAAGGCAGGAACTACATCTGTCAGCATTATCGTGGCATCCCCATCGCTTAAGTTCCAGGCACATAGTGAGGACTCAACAAAAATATTTGCTTCTCACCACCTACATTTAATCCTTCAGTGTGTCCTTTTGGCCCCACTTTCAAAATATATTCTCAACCCAACTACCTCTCACCTCCTCAACTGCTACCACTCTGGCCTTAGCCATGTCAGCTCTTGGCTCGATTACTGGAACAATTTCTATGTTAGTCTTGCTATGTCCATCACTACCACCTCCTCCATATAGTCTGTTCTTCCCATAGCAGCCAGAATAGTCCTTTGAAAAGGTGAGGCAGATGATGTCAATCTTCTGCTTAAAATCCTCCAGTGGCTTCCCCACCCCCAACACATACATCTTTAATTCTAACTGCATCTCCTCCCAATCCTACCCTCTGCTCAGCCACATGGAACCCCTTGCTCTTTCTTCAACAAGTGGGACATTCTACCACCTCAGGGTCTTGGCAATTACTGTTCTATCTGCTTGGCGTGCTCTTGCCCCAGCTATCCACCTAGCTGCGTTGCCTTCCCCACACCTTTGCTCAAGTGCCATCATCTCAGAGATGCCTTTCCTGACCTTCCTATTTATATCACATACACCCACCTTACTGCTCCCTTCTACTTTCATCTCCCTTCCCGGCTTTATCATTACCTGTAACACTTAATGATCATCCCATGTAATTGACTTGATTATTGTCTATCTGCCACTAGAGTGTAAACAGCACTAGGTCAGTTATTTTTGTTTGTTTTATTATAATACATCCCTGGTGACTAGAAAAGTGTCTGGTATATGGTAGGCACTGGAGTGATATTTGCTCAGCAAAGGAATGGAAGAACAGAGCAGATCTTTTACACAAGAGATTCTCTTATAGTAAATTTATTGCCCTTTTTCTACTTAATAAAATTATGGTGCATTTGTATTTCCTAAGATTTTCATGGAAACCCCTGATGACAAAACTATAGGAGTCAAAGGCCTCAGTTTGAATTCTGGCTCCACTGTATTAGTTGTGTCACCTCTCTGAGCCTCAGTTTTCATAAAAATAAAATGAAAACAATAATATCTACTTTTCCTAACTCACAGAGTTGCTGTGGGGATAAAACATTATGTATGTAAGAGCATTTTGAAAACTATAAAGCACTTTGTATATGTAAGTTATTATTTCCTGTGAAATCTTCTTCCCTAAGGAAGTTGCCTTGCACTTCAGGTAAGGTAATAATGCATTACTCAAGCAAGACAAGTCATCTTAGCAAATTGGATGCCTTGTTAATTTTATAGGCCAGAAATAAGGGAGGTGACGGGGCCCTTGGAACACTGTTTCACTGTGAATTCTAAGCGGCAATTATCAATGCCTACAAGAAGTTTGCTTGATCTACCTGACTTGGTGAAAACCCTGGTGATTCATTTGGCAGAAATGAGTTGAAAATTGTCAGTGAAGTTTGATACTCAATCCACAAATATTTACTGAATATCTATTATCTTTATGCTAAACGCTGTAAGAGGAAAAATGAGTTGTAAGCCCTTGGCCACAGTTTAATCTAATAAAATATAGAATCCTAGCATACATCCAGCAAATGTGTTTTATACCCCTGAGTAGCTATGAGTGTAATCTCAATATTTCGAGCACCTGCCAGCTTCCCTAGTCTCAGGTGCTGCTGATCCTATCACCCATCTTATGCGTCAGCAACCCTCAACCCCTCCTGGCTTCCTGAAAACATCATGAAAATTCCATGTCTTTTCTCAGGGTGTTTCATCCACCTCAACAGTCTTCTCCTTTCTTCCTATTTGTCTTTTTCTTCCCAATCTTTTTTTTTTCCTATTCTCTTCTGCTAAAACATGTTAATCCTGTAAGACTTAGTTTAGCTATAACTTTTGTAGTTCGTTCAAGTTGTCTTACCCCATCAATCTAGTTGAGTTAAATGCTGCTCTTCTTTGCTTCTCCAGCAGCACTTAGAATAAAACCCAAGTTGCACTTACAGTGAAATGTAAAGTCTTTCCCTAGACTGTACAATCTGATCCTAGCATCCTGCTGGGTCTTATTTCCCACTATGCTCCTCTACAAATACTGGCCTTCTTTATAAAGTTCTTCAAATTCTTCCAACATGCCAAACGTAGGTCTTGGGGTCTTTGCATATGCTGTTTTCTCTGCCTCGATGAAACATTTGTGTATCAATTCAAATGTTATTTTTTTCAAGTTGTTTCAAGTTTTTTTCAAGAGGAATGGCTAATTATATATCTATCTGTGCCCCCAATATCTAACAAGGCTAAAGAAATGTTTTCTGAGCTGACCTGAAAAGATACTATAATCTCTGAAACCCACCATCAAAATAAAAGAAACAATAGCCATTCTTCATATGAATATTATCCACACAGTAGCATCTTCTCTACAATGTCAAAGTATTATATTTCTGAATTCATGGAATTTTGCTAAGTAACAAATAAATCACAAGATCTTAGCACTTTTGTCTTTTGGTTTTAGAGTTCAGTCTAACCTCTTCATTTTATAAATGAGAAAACTATGGTATTCCAATTACAGAATTTTGGGGCATTTTACCTTCAGGGTTTTCAAAGCAGAAGCTTGGATTCTGAGTGATGTGGTTTGGATGTTTGGCTCCTCCAAATCTTGTGTTGAAATTTGATCCCTAGTGTTGGAGGTGGGGCCTGGTGGGAGGTGTTTGGGTCATGGGGGAAGATCCCTCATGAATGGCTTGGTGCTCTCCCCAAGGTAATGAGTAAGTTTGTGCTTTTTAGTTCATGTGAGAGCTAGTGTTTAAAGCAGGCTGGCACCCCCTCCTCTCTATCTTACTCCCTCTTTTGCCATATATATGACACGCCTGCTCCCCCTTCACCTTCTGCCTTGATTGGAAGCTCCTTGAAGCCCTCACCAGAAGCAGATGCTGGTGCGATGCTTCTTGTACAGTCTGCAGAATTGTGAGTCAAATAAACCTCTTTTCTTCATAAATTACCCAGCCTCAGGTATTTCCTTTACAGCAATGCAAAACACACTAACACACTGAGTTAACAGAAAGGTGGGGTTCTGTGTATATGGGTGTGCTGATCAGAGCAGGGAAGTAGAAATCACAGATGAAGGTCAGGACTTATTGTGGAGTCTGTGCCTAAATAGCAACCTCCCAGCTCTCTCTGAATATCTGTCCCTTGTATCCCATTATCCCCCTGCATTCCGCAATTCCTCAGTAATAACACACATGAGAAAGAGGTGTGATCTCAAGACTTGACAAGAGGAGACAGATAGTAAAACTTTTGTATGGCGACATTTTAGTGCTCGGACTTTGTCCCTGACAGTTTGGGACTATGTCCCATAGGAGAGTTGAAGACACCTATTTAACGTGGATTGCTGAGTTTGAATTTTGACAGCCTCAGAGTCTTGATACCATCTGTTGGCTACCCACTGTGAATGGCAAACCCAATGTAGAAATAAAGGGAGAATGGAGCTTCCAAGAGTTGGAAGAATTCAGTGATTATTGATTTGCTTGGAGTCAGAGGCCAGGCAGTACTCCAAGATTAAACTTTTGTTGGTGATTACCCCAGGCTCTGAAAAGTGGAGTTGCATAAGGGCAACTGGGGATGTTGAAACCAGGGACTCATGGCTTTAGGAAGAATTTCTTAACTGTCAATTGAAAACAGTGGTCTATATCTAGCAACTACAGTGGTCTTAATAAAATTTTAATCAGACTGCAACAATCAAAGAATCATAGACTTTTCAGAACCATTTGGTTTAATACCCCATGTTAACAAGAACATGTCCAAAAGTGTGACAAAGGCATGATTTATTCTACTGGCCAGAAGCAATTTGGATTCAAACCCAAAATTAGTTTCTATATTTTTCAAATTCTAATGAACACACTTTTAATTATACATGAAGAGAAAGCTCTGAACAGCTGGGCAGAAGCATTGAAGTTCCTGGTTTTCTTTTGAGTCTTGCTAACTAAATAATATAATTAGGCTGCTGCATTTTTTTCTCCCTACATTGCCCCCAATATGGCTTTAGTCAACATATTGCATTGCTTAAAAATACTGTGAAAACCTTCAAAAATCACATCAACAAGTGTTACCAATATTGAAGTTTAGTTTCCATCTTACATTTGATATATTATTATAATCCTTTAAATTTGTGCATTGAAAAAGGTGTGTTTCAGTCTGACTGTGGTGGCTCATGCCTGTAATCCCAGCACTTTGGGAGGCCAAGGTGGAAGGATAGCTTGAGGCCAGGACTTCAAGACTAGCCAGGGCAACATAGCGAGACTCTGTATCTATGAAAAAAATTTTTTTTTAGAAAAGGTATATTTCATAGTAATGGCTATTGTAATTACAATGTGCCATTGTAATCAGTATCTGAAAATCATGACCAAGTAGGATATCAAAAAATAGAAGTAGAATAAATACTGCATGATCTCCTCATACGTGGAATCTGAAACAGTTTAACTCATAAAAACAGAGAATAGAATGAATGGTGCTTACCAGGGGCTGAGAGGGGAGAGGAAGAGGGGAGATGTTGGTCAAAGCGTACAAAAGCTTCAGTTAGACAGGAGGAACAAATTTTTGAGATCCTATTGCACTGCATGGTGACTATAGTTAATAATAATGTAATGTATATTTCAAACTTGCAAAGAGAGTAGATTTTAAATGTTCACACTAAAAAAAAAATTAGTATGTGAGGTGATAGATATGTTAATTAGCTTGATTTAATCCTTCCATAATGTATACATATATCAAAACATCAAAAAAATTAAATTAGTGAGCTGGGCTAGAGCAGGGAGTTGGAAAGTCAAATATCTCTGCAGGACTCGGGTTGGCTCAGTGTGTAAGGGAATCTTGCAGGCTTGATTCAGACTTGGCAAAGTGGTTACTAGATCTAAAGGAGAGAGCAACAACTCAGCTCCAAATGGTTCTCCAAACTCCAGGTAATCAAAAAGAGCCAGAAATAGATGCATATATATGGAGTCTCTTCGTTTTTAAATAGACTTCATCTTTAGAGCAGTTTTAGGTTCACACCAAAGTTGGGCAGAAGGCACAGAGATTTCCCTGCCCTCACACATGAACAGCCTTCCCCATTATCAACATCCCCCACCAGAATATTATCATTTTTAAAGTTTACAATTAATACAAACTATTAATAAAAAAAATAATTTTATGAGCCCAACAGAATGTATCTGAGGTTATCTTTAGCTTGTGGACTGACTCTTTATGACCTTTAGGTAAAAGGGCACTTAAAATTTTTCCAACAAAAATGTCATGAAGGGTCTTGCCATCTTTCAAGAGTTGTAATGCCTAGTCTCAGCAGACAATGACATACAAACAAAAAAAGAGCATTTACTTGTCCACAGAGGGAAACCGGGGCTGTGTGCATGGGTTTCTCCTTTGTCTTATCCTTCCCATCATATCCTGCCCCTGCCTGGGTCTGCCTTGTGTCCACAGCACAGGGTCTCACTGGGACAGGAGAACCCTGTGATGCAGGGGGAATGGCCGAGCCAAGCTTTAGCTTTCCACATACTGAGTCTTTTCTTTTCATAAGGGAAATAAGAGGAGTCCCGTGACCATTTCTTCCATGACAATCTTTGACAAGTTAAAATACTCAAGACATGATAACAAAGTAATTAATAGATGAATCATGAACAAAAAAGGTATTTTCTGAAACCTGGGTTTTTTCCAGTTTAATAAACAAAATGGAGACTGTAAAGTTCTGCACTCAGCATTGTTTAATCATTAACACCACGTTTCATGCAAATTGCCTGTGATTATGTACGGAGTTGAATTAATTAATTATATATGGGGAGGAAGCTCTGAACAGTCAGGCAGAAACTTTGAAGTTCTTTTTTGTGTCCTGCTTGCTAAATACTATCATAATTTGGCTGATACCATTTTCTCCTTACCCGATTGACCCTTAAACTTCATCGCCTACAAACCCCACAAGATTAACTGTGCTGATTCTCTTGAGTTCAGGCTGGATTTTGAGGTCATCAACTAGTGACACTGAAGTTTGAACACGTGTGTTTTGTTAGCCTGAAAATTCTGCAGCCACTAAATGTTTTCTAAATAAGCACATATGTGCTTTTAGAGAATGCCATTCATGTGTTTATCTTGGGCAAACACACGTACTTCACCCAGTTTTAACCCAATTCTTTCATTATTGCCGTCACCAGAATCTCCAGAAAGAAGTTGTCTTTGACATTCACTGTCTCTAAAATCACCTCTGAACTTTGAATGAATTTTTTTCCTCGGGCTACATTTCCATGTTGAATGTTTTATAATACTGCAAGTGAAACGGTTTTGCACACTGCCAGAAACCTACATTACTTGTGGCAAAGTGGTGATTTGTTATACTGAATGACATTTAGTTAAAGATACGGAAAAAAAAATTGTGAAGTAGAAAGGGGGGAGAAACAGAACAGAGAAACCATGGCTCTCACAGCGAGGCTTTGTGTCTAATCTGAATAACTTCCATCCCTGCTGAGGTCTCTTATCTTAATGACTTTGCTAAAGAAGTTGTCTTGTCAAATCTATTTAAAAGCTTTTGCCTTATATGAATAATTTACCAACAGAGGCAATTTGGGAACATTCTGATGAGATTAAAAAAATAGCTCAGTGATAAGGAGCAAGCTTGAAAGAGTTGAATATAAGAATAGAAAAGTGTCGTAGGCTCCTGAGGGACCAGCCCTCAAAAGGTCATTAGCTCTATTCTGGTTTTAGGGCGGGCTCTCCTCAAGATTTCTAGTTTGAGGAATAGCTCATTTAAACAAACAAATTCAAGGAAGGAAATCCATTATGTTTCCATAGTAATTTAATCTATTTAAAACTTATCTATTTTTTTAAAACTTATCTATTAGGAACATTGTATTTATATTTTCATAATTCTGTTTTGGAAACTCTACCCTTAGAGGAGTTGGAGAGTATACAGACATTATCCATATATGTCATATGACTTTATTAACCACTGTGCTGTCCATATTTGCATACAGTTCATCATCTTCATTGGTAGGTGATCTGATGTGCTTGCTGAGGCAATGACCTGATTTTTTGGGTCACATTGCTATACTTAGAAAATAATTCCCAGGACCCTGGAAACACAGACTGAAAAGAACCCTCGTCAGGCCCTCTTTGGGGACTTCCTGTTTGGGGATATTTCTAAACTTACGTTCATTTGAAAGCTGAGTGTATTTCAATCAGAGAATGCCCACAGGGAAAGAAAAGAATATTTGAAAACCTACCATGTGGCAGATATTCAGAAAGTGTGTTCCTTAAAGATATTAGAATAGAGAAGTAAGAAGAGTTATTACAGAGGAAACGGAACATCATACAGTTTCTTGAATAGCCCCTGATATGCGTTATTAAAAATCACTCCCTATCTCCATGTGCCTCACCACCATCTGTTTCCAGGTGTGAAAGTAGGTAGAGGAGAAATCCAGGTCACTTACAAGATTTTCATGGGCCTGAATGCTTGGAGTTAAGCCTCAAAAGCCTTATCCATGCTTATCTTAATGTAGGAAATCTCGGGTACAGAGCAGAATAACTTAAGTAGATAATGGGCAAGAAAAGGTTTCTGTTTACTGTTGGCTTTTTCAAGGTTTCAACTCCAGTCTTGTCCAAAACAAACATTTCATCACATGCATTAAGCTCTAGGATTAGGATCTGACTGGATATCAGAGGCTTAAAGGTAAGTAGAAAATGTGTCAAGTGAAAATGTTGCCGTGGGCATGGAGGAAGAGAGTTAGCCTGAGGAAAACTTAGTAAAAGTAATTGTGCAATATCAGCTCTGACAGGCCCGACCCCCAGCAAAGCCCGGGACCACAGGACTCTCTTGAGGTTGCTTCCCAGGAGGAGCTTCTTTCATGTGTAACAAGGTAGGTGGCAAAATTGGCACACCATGACAGCATACAGCCAGGGACCAGGGACAGAGCAAGGGCAAAGACAAAATCGGAGCAGCAGGCTCTCTGGAGAGTTGGGTAGACAAGAGGCAGACCAAATGGTCTGTGCCGGTGGCCCTGGTGCCTCTCAGCTGGCACAGGGAGGGGACTGTCTAGCCTTCCACGTTGCACACACCACGGAACACTGACTGGGTGGGCTATGAGGGAGGGGTTTGGGCCTGCAGGGTTTCCAAGCCTCCAGGACTCTTTGGGTCAAATTAGGAAGGCAGGCCTGGAGTCTTCTAGAACTTGGGAGGTTGGAGTTGGGGTAGTGATGTGATTCCATTTGTATCTATTAGAATGTCTCCTAATTTACGGTCCTTTGGAACTCCAATAAACTCTTATTTGATGATATTTGTTGAATGCTTTTATAGTTACTGGGGGAAGAAGGGAAGTAAGATATAATCCCTGCCATAACGGGCTTCAGTAGAGGGCCTGTGATTTTTATTTACATGTGAAAGTGAATGCTCTTTTTTTACTTATATCCTTTGGGATTTTTATTTATCCATTTTTTTGACTTCCAACCTAACCAATCAGCCAAACATCCCAATTAGGGTTGGCAGATTTAGCAAATGAAAATATAGGTTAAATATCAATTTAAATTAAATTAATTAATCAGTTAAATTTCAATTTCAGATAAACAATGAATAATTTTTTAGTTATTATACATTCTTACACTGAAAAGTTACTTGTTGTTTATCTGAAATTCAAATTTAACAGGGCATCTTGTATTTAATCTGACAACACAAGTCCCAATGCTAAGTAGATCTTTCATATTTTTATACAGTTAAACTTTATCAATCCTTACCGTGTACAAGGTATTATAGACTGAATGTTTGTGTCCCCTTAGAATTCATATGTTAAATCCTTAAGCCCCAATATGATGGTTTTTGGAGACAGAACTTTGGGAGGTCATTAATGGTAGATGACATCATAAGGGTGGGGCCCTCATGATGGGATTAGTGTCCTTCTGAGACAACAGAGAGCTAGCACTCTCTCCCCACTTCAGTTGCTCACACAGAGAAGAGTTCATGTGAGCACACAGCAAGAAGGTGGCCACCCGAAACCCAAGGGGAGAGACCTCACCAGACAGAGGACTGCTAGCCTCAAGAACTTCAAGAAAATAAATTTCTGTTGTTTGAGCCACCTAGTCTATGGTATTTTTTTATGGCAGCCCAAGCTAAGACACAAAGCATGGTGTTAAATGTTGTGAAGGGATTCAAAATGAGTATGAATGAGTATCCCTTGAGGATCTCTGCCCTCAAGGGCCTATTTTTTTAGACAAAATAGATGCATGCACAACTGTGCTTGGTCTGCCCTGCTGCCCAAATCTTTCCTACATCTTTTCTTTCTTGTAGTCGTGGGCTCTGCCCCAGGATGAACCCCATGACTTCTTCTGAATGGTAGTAGAACCCAGGTAGAACCCAGCCATGATAACCTACTTTCCAGGTTCCCCATGGTCCAATTCATCCTCATCACTGCCCACCAAGGTATTCTCTAAAATTCTCTAAAATGTGGATCTGACCAAACTGCTCCTCGGTGTTACTTATTTTCTACAAAATAAAGTGCAAACTCCATAACATCACAAAGTTTTATTCTTCTAGCCTTTTTGACCACTCCTGCCTGCTTGCTACCTGGTCCTCCATCTCTATGAACCCTATACTCAAGCAATACCACATTTTGTGGGTTGAATTTTGTCCCCTCTAAAATATGTTCTGGAGTCCTAACCCCCAATACCTCAGATTGTGACCTTATTTGAAGATAGGGTCTTCACAAGTTAAAATGAGGTCTGTTACAGTGGGCCCTAATCAAATGTGATGAGTTCTTATAAAAAGGGGAAATTTGGACACAGAGACAGACATGCACAGAGGGGAGATGATGTGATGAGACATGGGGGAACACCATGTGAAGACATCATATTGGACTGAATCGTCTACAAACCAAGGAGTGCCAAGGATGGCTGACAGACCACTAGAAACTGAGAAGAGGCAAGGAAGGATTCCTCTACAGGCTTTAGAGGAAGCATGACCCTCCCTGCTGACACCTTGATTTTTCACAGAAGGGCCAAGTCCAGAAGTTCCATGAGACAATGAATTCCTGTTGTTCTAAGCCATCCCGTTTGCGGTACCTTGAAACCACACCACCTGACGTGTCCTTTTCTTGAATGTGTCATGCCATTTCCTGCCATCTGATTTTGCTCATGCCGTTATCTTGATATGCGATATCCTACCCCCCTCTCTCTATTGACTCTTACTGCAAGGCCTAGCAAAAACCCTGGAAAACTTTTCCTGACCACACACCCTCCAGGCAGGATAAGTTCGTCCCTCATCTGAGCTCACATAGAAATTTGTTTATATCTCTACTTTAACACTATCATGTACTATTATTTTTAGTCACTTAACACTTAATGAATGCTGCAAATATTTGTGGGCGTGTAAAGTGCATAGCACAGTGCTGAGTGCTTGAATACTGTCATTTAATTTTCATATAAACTCTGTGTGAAGTAGGTTTTATTAGTAGTTTTGTTTACAAAGGGAGAAACTTAATGCTAGAAGAGTTAAGTAACTTGTACAAGATCATGTATCTAGCAAGCATCGAAACCAGAATTTAAATTCAGGCAATCTGATTCTGTAGTCTGAACTCTTGTTTTTTTTTTTAAGTGATATCAGTGGTTCACCATTTAATGAATCAGAGTAGTTAATATTAGTATAGCACATACAGTATATCATGTATTTTTCCAAGAGACTTATACACATCTTTAATATTATAGTTTTAAATATATAGCACAAAGACTTATTGAAAAGAAGGATAAGTTGGCACCTTTACAAATATCATAGGTAACATTAAAATTATCACAAAATTAATTGTTTGGGCATGTAAGAAACATATTAACATAACGAATGCTAACTAACTTTATTAGCAAAATGGATTAGTTAGGTGTATAGACACATCCATAGTCTGAACTCTTAACCACTCTGACACAGTGTCTTCCATTTATCTGTGTTTCTCCCTCTGCAGAGATTAGATTCTGTGCTTTCAACTTCTTACCTTAGCACCCTACCTATAGCAGCACTCATAAAATGTTTGTGGAATTGCAGGGTATTACATTGCATTCAGTGGCAATCACTGTAATATAGGTAGTATGTCTTAGGTGAAAAGAATAGAACAAACTGCAAAGGAGAGAGATCAAGTTTACTAGAGAATTAACAACGGTTTTTAGTTAATATGTGGTTGAAATATTTATCACATATTCACTCCTCATGTGGTGAAGAACACCATTAAGTTGTCACTAAGATAAATATCATATTTCTTCAACATTTACTATACTTTTTCCAAACTCTTAATTGATTTTTGCTTCGTTCCAGATAATTTTTCCAATATCTTTACTGACTTAAATTGGAAAAAGCTGGAAAAATTAGTATTTCCTTGTGAGACATAAAGATCGTATGGCCTTAGAATAAAAGAATTCTTCACTAAATAAGTAATTATTGCAGGATTACTAAGCACAAGGTAGTATTCTAGAAGTAGTGCTTAAGAATATGTTTGATATAATAAGCAAATACCTCCAATGAAGATCATATCATTTTTTCCCTAAGGGCATTAAGATTTATAAATATTTATTTCGATCTGTTTGAGATCACAGTGATGTTCACTTTTTTTTAATGTCCTCACAAAACATATCATTGTATTGTGAAAATCCAAGGACATCTTTTAGAAGAGAATAATGTGTTTAATGAAATATTCCCAAATGTTGGATGTTAAAAACTGTTGTAGGGAAAAAATGTAGTTAAGTGTAGGAAATAAAAACAAAGCCAACCAATTTTGTTTCTTTGTTTTAACTGCAGGGCATCTCTAACCCTTAATTTTCTCATAGTCATTTTGAATCCCAAAGATGAGAGATTATAGAATTTGGCATATATTTTGACAACAGAATTTTTTTCTCTGTACCTTCTCAACAGGGGATAATCCAAGGAAAATATTTCTAGGAACTGCTGGTTTAATATTACTTTGTTAGAGACTAGAAGGAAACTTTTTCCCCTTTGTTTTCATATCAGTTTATTTGTTTTGAGTAATATTTATCTTGGACTGACCTTAATTTAGTTAACAAGTTTATCAATAATTTAAGACTTCTCCACTACATCATATTATTTATAAATACTGTAGCCAATGAACAAGTTTTAATGTTTCTTTTCTTCAGTGAGGAAATTACAACTGAACATTGAGCTTTTTGCCTACTACTGCATTTTCTTCTTGAATTTAGACTAAGAAGCATCTTTGCCCATCATATCCTATCATAGTATTATAAGTGGAATAATAAGTAAATGAATTAAACAAATAGCATATTTACTGTATATTGGAAACTTAGAAAGGTATTTGTATAATTAGTGATGTACCATTAAAAAGTAA